>CM051827.1:10000000-20000000 GCA_028451465.1 Erethizon dorsatum
ACCTCAGGACCTTGCCAGGCAGGCGCTTATGCCGCTGAGCTATATCAACAGCCCCTAAGAAAGCTTTACAAACTAAGCCAACATATTTAAAGTTATTCATCCAGCAGAAATGGCTCAAGATGCTTGAAGGACTTTGCTTTTGTCTTCCTCTATAATATTTCTAAATCCTTCAATGCATTTTTGTCTGAGAAGCATAAAAAATGCCTAAGATTAAACACTAAGTATGTTCACTACACTTGAGAGAAACTACAAGAAATATTTTGCTTCCAAAAACAGAATATAAGTAAATGCCTACAGAAAATAATACCTGCTACCTCCTTTATCATGCTTTAAATAGTTAGTAGAAAGCAAACGTTTCCAGCCTCTGCACCCAAGGGTGATCAATAAAGTTGTTGACATTCTGACTCCTGCCCATCATAAAAGGGCTAAATAGGTAAGGGTGAGGCCTGGATAATGACATAATATACTTAAACAATACAAGGGAGAGGACACAGAAATTTCCTAAATTGAAACAACTGGAGCAAGTTGACTTAGGTTGGACTGGCTAGGAAAATGTGTTGTACATGCTTTTGATGGCTGTTATTATAAGAAAACTGGTACATGAACATCCCTAGATACTACCATGCTACTGAATTTGGCTCTATCACAAACATAGTTTTATCTCCTGGATGGATTCTGCAAATTAAGAAAGGTCCCGGGGCCGGTGAGATGGCTCAGTGGTGTAAGTGCCTGCCTGGCAAGCGCGAGGGCCCGAGCTTGACTCCCGGAACCCACATACGAAGAAAGGGCCAGTGATATCGCTCAGAGGCACGGGCGCCTGCTGGTGCGCGAGGTCCTGAGGTCGACCCCCGGTACCCACAAAAAAAAAAAAAAGAAAGAAAGGTCCCTTCTGGATAAGAGCTAGAGCTAAGATTTTATGGGGTTGTGCCTAGCTTGCTAGATTCATGTCTATACTATCCTATATCTTTCCACTCTGGTTTCCTATTCCACTTTGACCAAAATGACTTGTATCTATCCTGACAATAAAAATCAGTGCTGGAATCACAATAGAGGAGAATAAATTTGTTGCACCCTAATCTCACTGTCCACAAGAAAAACCTACTGCCAGTCCATACTTCAGGAAGAACATATAAACTAAAAAATTTGAGAGTGAGGTGAAGAGTACAAAACATAATCAATTCATAGAATGTTAGAACTATAGGGGAAATGGAGATCACTTGGTATAATCCTCTAATTTTACTGAAAATTATCCCAAGAGAAATATTTGCCCCAAATCCCAGTGGCAATGAGGAAATGGAAAACAAAGCAAAATGATTCCTAATGACTTTCCTGAGTAATGCAAACATTAAGTAAAAACCAGACAGGGGATACGAGGCCTGAGCCTTCTCTTTTCATACTGACAGCCAGAGGGGGTGTGATCTCACTGACAGCCTCGAGGCCCCTCCTGCCCACTACCCAAACGGTGGCCCAAGGCAACAAGTTCCAGCATCTTCCTGTCACCTCTTGCCTTGGCAGCCGTTCTCTGGGCCAAGCTCACTCTTGCAGCCCTGAGAGGAACTGGGGCTCAGCTTTCTTCAAGCTCTAGCTGCCCCTTCAAGCTCTAGCTGCTCAGATGCTACTGAGTCTGTAAAGTGGTGGAGGACTGCACCCGACATAGCAAAGATCAGGAGTGACTGGGCCAACTGCTGCCATCCCCGAAGTCCCCAAACCTCAATGGGCATGGTCAACACTGCCGTGCTTCCTGGAAACTCCTTGAGAGCAGGCAGCAGCAATTTCAGTCCTGTCATTTTCACTGAAACAGTGGGAGCTGTCCATCAAGCAGCAGCTTCTGCTGCAGTCTGAGGAGCTGTCACCGTGACAGCAGAGGCTGTCCTTGATGTCATACTGCTGCTCCAGGAGATATTCACGTTGGCTGCAGCAGCCTTCAAATAGGGACTTATCCCAGAGATTCTGAACTGCAGCCACTCTGGATAATTGCACCCTGTAACCTCCGCATGACCCTGCCCTCCCACCATGACACTACTTCTAAAGTCTCCAAATAGGTCCATAACCTCCTCTATAAAAGGAGGGCTTCCTTATATACCTCTGGTCAGGCAAGGAAGTCTCCCGCCAGTGCATTACTCCTGTGCTACAACACTGGCCCCAGTAAAAGCCTCACTGGGGTGGTCCTATGGTTTACTCATGATTCTTATTGCCCATAAAGTGGGATAAGCAGGTTGCACTAAAAAGAGCTGGTAACAAAAAAGCTACTAACCCTGAAAAGCTCCAGAAAGTGGCAAAGCAGTGAAGAGTCAAGCCCAGAGAGGCAGTGGAAACTTCTGGAAGAGCTCCAGAAAGTTACTAAGGAAGCTTTGAGTCCTGGCTGCTGAGAAGGGGATAAGGGCCATTGGAAGTCACCAGGAACCATGACACTAAAGCTCAGATCTATAACACTAAGGGCTGAAAGCCACTGGCACTTAAAGCCTGGAGCTACTGACATCACTACTGACTGCACTTTGCCAACTGATAATTTCTAGCCAAACTGACCAAAAGAACTCCCAGCTGATGGTGACACTACTAGTGGTGTAAAAATACTTAGAATTTTTAAAAAGACAAATCTGTTCATGGTAACAGAGAATAGAATGTAGAATACTTCAGTGTTACAGACCAGTGACCTTTGAGAAATTCCAATTATCTTTGTCCTGGACAGGTAAGATCTACAGAAGGCAGAGGAAGGCTCTAGAAAAGAGGCTCATTGTAATCATGTTCAACAGCTGGCACCTGGATACTGGGGCATGGGGGGTCATGACATCATTGTGGGCCCATGGGTCAGGCAGCTTCACTATGCAAAGCTAGAGTTCAGATGTTTGTAGGACTTCAGTTGTGTTTAAGTACTTATTTTCAACAAAATAATCATGTCTCCTACTTGTATTAAAATACTAGCTCCTCTTTCACATGACTGAATATTTCAATTATGTTCTATATTGGCCATTCTGTTGCAAAAAAATAAAATAGGACCCAGAAAAAAATAAGTCTCTTTATTCATTTAACAAATATTTGCTGAGAGCCTACTAAGTGTTAGGCTTACCCTTAAGAATTGAGGATACCGGGCTGGTGAGATGGCTCAGCGGCATAAGCGCCTGCCTGGCAAGCGCGAGGTCCTGAGTTCCACCCCCGGTACCCACACACACACAAAAAGAATTGAGGATACAGATTAAACAGACAAAAATCCCTTTCCCCATGGATTGTACAATCAACTGGGGAGAAAAATGAAAAGGAAAATTTTATGTCATACAGTTATAAGGAAAGGGTACAGGGAGTACTTGTGCACTGGCGTAGGCGAAAAGGCTGGTCAGGGGAGTGCTTCTGATAGAGTATATTAGAGCAAAAACGTGAAGGAAGTAAGGAGGTAAGCCACGTTTACCTGAGGAAGAAGTGTCTCCCCTCACAGCAGACCATGAACGAAAAGCCTTGCCACAGAAGCATCCAAGAGGCCCAAGGAGAAACAAGATCCATGCGGCCAAACAGAGTATGCAAGGAGAAGAGGAGGAGGGATAGGGCCTCTGGAGTGACTGGGCTTAGATTTGGCAGGGGCTTGTATGTGGCTGAAGACTAGGTTCCCTGAGCAAAACAAGTAGCCAAAGGAGTCCCTGAGCAGTGGAGCGGCATGAGCTTACCTGCTGAAAACCACGCCTCTGGCTGCGTGCTAAGAACAACCCCTAAGGACCAGTTAGAGAAGCAAGAAAACCAACTAGGAGGCTATTTCATACCTCAGGTGAGACACGATGGCAGCTCAGACCAGGGCTATACTGGGAAAGCACTAAACAACGGTTGTATTTTGAGTGCATTTTCAAGGTACAGCCAACAAGTACTGGGTGTGGGCTGCACAAGACAGACAAAAGTGAAGATTGACTCGTTTTGGGCCAAAAGGAATAGAAGGAGTTAGCATTTACTGAGACAGGGAAAACCATACTAAGGAACATTTTTTGTTAATTCATTTGATTGTTTTTTGTGTGTAGCAGGTGATCAGTAAGATGGCTTGGGTGTGTATTAAGTTTAGCTGCTGTGTTGAGAAAACATACACAGTGCAGGCAGGGAGATTACTTAGGGAACTCAGTAATCCATGGGGAAGATGATGGTGGTTTGGATTAAATATCTGGCAGCAGAAATAATGTGAACTACATATATTCATTGAAGGTAAAGCTGACATAATTTGCTAATAGAATGATAAAAGATAAAAAGAAAAAGAGAAGGAGTCAATGATTTCTACAAAGTTTTGGGCTTCAATAACTACAAAGATGGAATTGCTATTAACTGATATGGGAAAAACAGTATGAAGAGCAAATTTGAGGGAGACCAACCATGTAGAAATATCAAAGAAGCAGTCAGGGTTATAAAACTGGTATTTAAGGGACAGGTCAGGACCAGACAAATAAATTTTGGTATCAGTATATAGATGATATTTAAAGCCAGGAGACTAGAAAAGATGGCCAAAATAGCAAGGGAAAAGAAAGACTGAACCTTGGGTTACTCTACTAGTAAGAGATAGGAGATGGGAAAATAAAACCAAAGGAAACTAAAAGCAATGGCCAGGTGAAGTTGGAAAAAAATCAAAAGCTTTGGTAGTGTGGAAGCCAGGTGATTAGGTACCTAAGAAAGGGAAGATGGGTTAAAACTTTTAATTCTTTCGAGTAAGATGAGGTCTGAGAATAACCACTGGATTTAGCAATGTGGAAGTCATTGGTGAGTTTGAAAAGAGTATTTTCAACTAGAGATGAAAAGGCAAATAATATTACTAAAATGTAGTAAATAGAGAATGTGAAGGGAAGAAAAGAAACAATAAGTACAGTCAACTCAAGGAGTAAAGAAAATTTTTTTTGCCTTTTTCTTTTTTCCTTCTGTTTTTTCAGTTGATTGGTTTGTAAGATGGAAAAAATTACAACAGGTTTGTATACTGAGAGGAATACTCTAGTAGTCAGAGAAAAATTAATGAAGCAGAAAAGAAATGCTGAGGCGATGTAGGTGGGAGGGAAGTGGATCTAGCCACAAGTCAAGGTAGGCCTAAGAAAGGAGAACGAACGGTTCCTCCAAATAACAGGACTAAGCAGACGCAAGTAGATGGACAGGCATGATGGTGGGAGCTTACAGAAGTTCCCTCTGACTGCTTGCTTTTTGTTTTTTTTTTCAGTGATAAAGGAAGAATCACCCACCAACTGAGTAAGGATAAAGAAAAGTCTATAGCAAATATGAGGAGACTAAAGAAATGGTTATCTAGGCAAGTGTTCATTCTTACTTCAAATTCCAGGCCCACATTTAATCTTGTTCCCTTCATCCTTCACCCCTGCTCTACGTATCAAAATTTACCTTATTTAACTTGGTTCTTTTCTTTAGGCTCTTCTTCCTTAAAGATCCCTGCTAATTTAGGCAACTGGTAGAATTTATCCTTACAATTCTGATGTTACAAACTTCTAAATTCAGGCAAACTCTTAAAGACTCCAGGCTTGTTACAACTGCCTTCGTCCAAGTCAAACAGGATGAGCCGCACTACCCTCAGGCAGGGTCTCGGTACTCAGGTTTCCTCCTCGAGGGCTGCCTGCTGTCTCAGTGTCCTCCAACCCCACAGAGACAGATCATTAGGCGCTGTCCATATATGACCAAACGACAGTGTGAGAACATACTCGGTGTTAGTTAAAATCCATATTCGTGGCCTGAAAGTAGAAGACTTGCAGGTTTCCTAACCCTGTACAGCCCAATCTCATCCCATCATCATTCTACTATTAATTCGACATCAGACAAGTTGAGCCACCTCTTTCAGAAAACCAACACTTAAGAACAAAACAAGCAAAAAACTTACATAAGACCACAGAAACAAATAAATAAAAGCCAATACAACTTATCCTAGGAAAGCAAAATTGGCTTAACATCTGAAAATTAATACGATACATTCTATTAATAGAAAAGAGGACAAAGAACACAGGATAGTCTTAGTCTTTTTTTTTTTTTTAATGTGGGTACCGGGGGACGAACTCAGGACCTCATGCTTGCCAGCAAGCGCTTGTACCACTGAGCCATCTCACCAGCCCCCTAGTCTTAGTCTTAGAGGTAGGAAAAACAGTTGGCAAAATCTAACGCCTGCTCAGGATAAAAACACTCAACAAATTAGTAATGTAAGGGACTCCAACAATCTGACAAAGGGCATAAAATCTAAATGCTTTCCCGCTAACATCAGAAACAAGACATGGATATCCACTTTGCCATTTTCATACAACTTTGTATTGGATGTTCTAACCACAGCAATTAAAGGAAGAAGAAAAAAAAAAAGGTTGAGTTGCAAAGAAGTAAAATTATCTCTTTGAACACTTTTTTTTTTTTTTTTGTGGGTACCGGGGGTCGACCTCAGGACCTCGCGTATCAGCAGGCGCCTGTGCCGCTGAGCGATATCACCGGCCCTTTTTTTTGTATGTGGGTTCCGGGAGTCGAACTCGGGCCCTCGCGCTTGCCAGGCAGGCGCTTGCCAGGCAGGCGCTTACGCCGCTGAGCCATCTCACCGGCCTCTTTGAACCCTTAATGCTAGGATTACAGGTGTGTGCCACCACGTCCAGCTAGGAGGGTGACCTTAAAATTTATGTGAAAATTCCAGGGACTTAGAAAGCAAAACAATTTTGAAAAAGAACAAAGTTGGAGAATTCACATTGCTAACTTCAAAACTTACCACAAAGCTACACTATTTCAGATTATACTATTATCAATTAAATAGAATTAAAAGTTCAGAAATATACTCTTACATTTAATAACCAGTACAATGAGGCAAATAGTCCCATTAACAAATGATGCTGCAATACCAGTTATCCAACGTGTAGAAGAAGGACGCTGCATTCTTAACACCATATGCAAAACTTTATACAAAATGGATCATGGATCTAATAGACCTAACATTAGTAAGACTCTTGCAACACATACGAATAAATTTGCATGATCCTGGATTACGTAGTGACGTCTTAGGTTATAATAAAAGCACAAACCATAGAAGAAAAAGTAGATAAATTGGACTTCATCAAAATTAAAGTCTGTGTTGCCAAGGAAACCATCAAGAAAGTGAAAAGTCAAAATGTTTGCAAATCATATACTTGATAAGAGAACCTACACATAGAATAGGAATTAGGAATACCTATCCAATTACAAAATAGGCAAAGGATCTTAATAGGAAGTTCTCCATGAGATCAAAAACAGCCAATAAGTACATGAAAAAATACTCAACATTGTATCAATAGCCATCAGGAAAAGGCACACAAAAACCATAATGAGAAACCATTTCACAAGGATTAGAATGGCTATAGAATGACAAGTGTTGGTGAAGATGTGAAGAAATTTGAATCTTTATACATTGTTGGTGGGAACATAAATTGGGGAGCCACTTTGCAGTTTCTCAAAATGTTAAATGTAGAGCTACCATATGACCAGCAATTCTTTCTTTTTTTTTTTTTTTTTTTTTTTTGTGGGTACCGGGGGGACGACCTCAGGACCTCACGCGCCAACAGGCACCTGTGCCGCTGAGCGATATCACCGGCCCCTTTTTCGTATGTGGGTTCCGGGAGTCGAACTCGGGCCTTCGCGCTTGCAAGGCAGGCGCTTAAGCCGCTGAGCCGTCTCACCGGCCCTTGACCAGCAATTCTACTCCTAGGTAAATACTCAGGAGAAATGATGACACAATTTTTCATAGCAGTATTCTAGCCAATAAGTAGGAACAATTCAACTGATGGATGGATAAAAAGTGGTTTACCCATAGAATGGAATATTATCCAGCAACAAAATTAAGGTATTACTGATACATGCTACAACATGGATGAATCTTGAAAACTTTATGCTAAGTGAAAAAAATCCAGTTACAAAAAATCACATATTATATACTCCATTTATAAGAAAAGCTGAGAATAGAATAATCTATATAGACAGAAAATAGATTAGTAGTTCTGTAGGGTTCATAAGCCTGAAACTATGTCTATGTAGTTGTACAGGGTTGGAGGGGAGTTTGGGGGATAAGTGTGACTGCTAATGATTATGGAAGATGTTTTTTATTTTTAATTTAAAAAGTTTTAACGGGTAAAAAAAAAAAAAACCCTAAAATTTATCACTATTACCATTTTTCAGTGTACAGTTCTGTAGTGTTAAGTATATTCACATTGTTGTAAAAAAGATGTCCAGAACTTTTTCATCCAGCAAAACTTAAATGCTATACCTGTCAAGTGTGGTGCTGCATGTCTGTAATCCTGGCACTAGGGAGGCTGGGGCAGGAGGATCACTGCAAGGCCAGCCTGACCTATATAGTGAGTTCAAGGCCAGTTGGAACTACATAGAAGAGACCCTGTCTCAAAAAACCAAAATAATTGAATGAATAAAAAAATGAAATGCTATACCCATTAAATGATATATCATTTGCTTTTAACTCCAGCTTTTGATAACCACCAGAGACTTTCTGTCTCTATGAATTTGACTATTTTAGGGACCTCGTGTGAGTGGAATTACATAGTATTTGTCTTTTGTGACTGCCTGATTTCACTTAACATAATATTGCAACTTGTGACATAATTTCCTTCCTTTTAGAGCCTGAATACTCTTCTGAGTATATACCACATTTTGTGTATCCACTCATTCATTGATGACACTTGCACTGCTTCTACTCCTTGGCTATTGTGAATAATGAATGGTTCTATGACTATGAGAGTATAAATACCTGTTTCAAATCTTACTTTTCAATTCTTTTAGCTATATATCCAGGGTCATGGGAGCTTCTTTTTAGTGATGAAAATGTTCTAAAATTTAATGGTAATAATGGTTGTACAACCCTTTGAATGTACTAAAAATCACCAAATTATACACTTTAAATGGGTAAACTGTATATGACAGGTGAATTACATCTCAATAGAGCGAAAAATACAACTCTTAAAGGCTCAATTAAGTATATAATTACTTCTTTTTTTGGTTTTTTGAGACAGGGTCTTGCTGTGCAGTTCAGGCTGTCCCTGAACTCACTACGTAGCCCAGGCTGGCCTGGAACTTGCAGCAATACTCCTGCCTCAGCCTCCCAAGTGCTGGGATTACAGGAGTGTGCCACCATGCCCGGCCCTAGGTATATAATTACTTCAAAGATTTTTTTTTGTTTTTGTTTTTTTTTTTTTGTGGGTACCGGGGGGTCGACCTCAGGACCTCGTGCACCAGGAGGCGCCCGTACCGCTGAGCGATATCACCGGCCCCTTTTTCGTATGTGGGTTCCGGGAGTCGAACTCGGGCCCTTGCGCTTGCCAGGCAGGCGCTTAAGCCGCTGAGCCATCTCACCGGCCCTACTTCAAAGATTTTGACTGAACTAAATAATCTAGTTAAATAAGAAGTCAATCTTGTCATTTGAGTAATTCTCATTCTTATTTTCAGTGGTCTGGCTAGTTTAGGCACTTTTTGAGACATAATTTAAGTGCTTCCTCAGCAATGCACATTACAGAAAGAAAAAAGAAACTGTCCATATATGAATTTAACTCATAATTTTAAACATTTTTTTACATTTTGTATCAGGAATACTGTGAAAAAATAACAAATCCACACCAACTCTCCCAACTTTTATTTCATTTATTCTAGGCATGTCATTGACCAGATTTTTTTTAAAGATAGGGAAATAAGACAGGACTTAATTCACTTTGACTTCAGGTTCACTTTTTGAAATGTCACAATTATTTTACACAGAAGATATTCAAAAGATAGAGGGCTTGACTTTTGCAATAAAAATTATACAAGTTAAAACAAACAAAAAAAAAAAACAAAAACAAACAAAAAAAAAACCTTGTGTCCAATGGCACTGAATGGGGAAGGAATCAAAAAAAAAAAAAAAAAAATTCCAGGAAAGACAGAATTTTGAGAAGAAAACGGGGGGCCAGGAATATAGCTCAGTGGCACAGCGCCTGCCTGGCAAGCACAATGTCCTGAATTCGATTCCCGGTTCCAAAAAAACAAAAAAGAAGAAGAAAAACATGTATCAAATCAGATTCTTCTCATCTTTAACTGGAATACACAACTAGAAAAGCTGATGGCAATACAGATGGCCACTGGTGCTCAGAAACCTTTTACCACTTTCCTTTCTGCGTTTTCTAAATATTTTTAACAGTGTTAAGACTCAAAAATGCAATTTTAGAAAGATGATAATGAGATCATCTCAAAGATTTCTCATGAGCTCCTCGGATCAGAGCAGAGCAAACTACAACAAATCCTACTTCTCTGATCAGTTTTAAAATAACAGGCTCTATATGACTCATAAGAAAGAAGAGACGAGTTTTGGAAGTCAACTTCCGATCCTGGTCTCAAGGCAGAATTCTAATTACAGAGATAATTATGTGGACTAGTATTTCTTCCCAGCTAATACATCTTATATATTTAACAGCTTTTCCTAAATAATTTCTCAGGGTTGACTTCAAAATGAACACCGAAATACTACCAGTTGATTCAGCTGATTTAAGATTCTCCTTACATGTTTTTCAAAATCCGTCTGTGTGCAGAAGCAAAATTATGAATGGCGTTTCGAAGAGTTGAATTTCCCTCAGAGACATCGGAGGAACTGATGACTGAATATAGTGCTCGATGATATGCTGCAAAATAAAGGTTTCCACAGTAATGAGTAAAGTTAAATTCTAAATCCTCTCTTATCCACTTTTCCACTAGTACCATTTCTCTACCCAGAGTCCCATAGGCGTTAACTTTACCCATGGAGTAAGTATTGAGTACTCTAATATAGAAAAGAGAATGGAGAGGATAGTCACAAAAATTAAACTGCAGTGTAATACTTTCCAACCAGGGGCATTTACAAAATGTTATCACAGAATGAAGTTGGAAATAAATGAATAACTATCCAGAGGGGATTGAAAAGACTTCTGGAAACAGTACTTTCTAAGGTGGTCTTGATGGATTAGTACAAGTAAAGAAAAGGCAGTGTATGACACTTGAAATAGCAAGTTTATTAGAAATAGCAAGTAGAGTGTGGCCTGCAGGTAGACAGAAAATACGCCATGTATTTTGTACTGTCACAGGGATTCCTAGAGATTTTAGAATAGGGGAATAAATGATCATATATGTGTTTTTAAAAATATAACACATAGCCCTGATAAGAAACTCATTACACAGATGAGGTGCCCTAGGAATACAAATACTGTACTGGCAGAATTTTTAGTATGTAACAGAGTCCTACATAATCTTTACACTATACAAGTCACTGTACTTAAGGGCGGACAGGAAACGGAAACATTAGTGACAATAGGAAGGACTTCATTTTATCTAACTGGGACTCTTGATAGAGGGCTACATTTTCCTCAGTACCCCCTGGTAGAAATGGCAGCCTAACATGGAGATGTATGTAGTAAGTCTGTATTAGATACCTACCACTAAGTATGTGTACAGCAGAGAATTCAAATGGACAGACCTCTAACTTACATAGCCATAAAAGGCAAACTGCATGTCTTCAGTTAAAGGAGGACCTTAGAGTGGAATAAGGGGGAAGTATTTCCTCACCATAAATGAAGACAAAAGGTAGCAGAGTAGATCTCAAAATGAAATAAAACTCACTCGAATTGTTTTCATCACCTCAGGGTTGTCTGGTAAAGGTGTTATGATACTCGCACATACAGTAAGCACTCGGTGATTACCATTACCACTATTTTTATTGCTTTTCTAAAAAATTGCTATTAGGCCCCAACTATTCCTTCAGGAAACTTACCTCTATGGTTTTTATAGAAAATACAATTGTTGGCGCAGGTGTCAGGATGAGCATCCCAAAAATCAGGACCACAAAAGCACAGTGGAGGTAAAGTAATATTATACAGCTTCATTTTCTCCTGGACCTGGGCACGTAAAGCTTCTACATATCTATAAAATACAGTAATGATCAGGCAAAGTGAACTTCTAGGAAAACAGCAAGTTAATTTAACAACGTGCTTTAACTGTAAAAGCTATTTCCCATCTCTGGACCTTGAGCTCCCCTCTGTACATTGAGAAATAGCACTAGGAAAAGTGCCATGCGATTTCAAGATACCTGGTGATGTTATATACCCTTAAATGAGGAAAAGTATATGAAGACAGTCAATTCTCTTTTAAGGGAAATGAGAATGCCAACTTCCTACTAAGTCCTCTCTAGAGCCCGAATTTCACATGGAACTTTTCGAGTTACCTCACATATTCTTTTTCTCTTTGTTGCTGCTTTTCTCTGGCTCCTTTTATTTCTTCAAGTTGTAACTGGCCTAAACTGTCACTCATCTCCTGCTCTGAGTATGGTGCTCCACGAGAGCTCAGTCTTACGATCCTCTGCTCTTCAACATAACGTTGTTGCTTTTTCTTAATTCTGAGAATAAAATCATAACACGATCAGGAATTTCATAACGTTGTTAGTCAAAATTAGCTTCTGGAACCAAATACGTCAAGAAATTCCCAGAAATAAGTGGGTCAGGAAATTAGTTTAATACCGTGAGTATCTTCAAAAGTTCCTGCTGGCTAATTTGAATTTACCCTACAGTCATCTAAATAAGAGCCTCTGAGAGGGAAATGAGAATAACTGTTCTGTAAGAATCTTAGCACAAGAGTCAGGACTTTGGCTTCTGGCCAAAAATGGACTAACAGAGACCAGATTTGCCCTCCCACCCTGAAGAACAAAAGAAATTTAAAAAGTAATAAAGTAGGGCCCATAAGATAGCTCAGGGGCATAAGCACTGCCTGGCAAGTGCGAGGTCCTGAGTTCGACTCCCGGTACCCACATACAAAAAAAAGGGCCGGTGATATCGCTCAGCAGCACAGGCGCCTGCTGGCACGTGAGGTCCTGAGGTCGAACCCTGGTACCCACACACACACAAAAAAAAAAAACAAAAAAGTAATAAAGTAAATTAGATGAAATACAAGGAACAACAGTTTTCAAGACACTAGACATAAGCCAACAGAAAGTAATGGTTCCTGACAGATGGGAAACAAACAAAGCCAGCCCTGGAACTGCCAGATATCACTGCCTTGAATGTTTCCAGGGAATGGCACAGGGCAGAATTGAAGTGGAGCCTGGTGGACTCCCAGAGTTAAGGAGATGGAGCTGAGAGAGTGCAGAGAGAGAAGGACAATTAGGGCTACCACACAGAATACCAAAAGGGAGAGAGCTGCTCCGAGAGAAAACCCCAGAAACAAACAGTTTCCTCCTATTATACAGCAAAGTACTAACTGGTGCACATATGCAAGGAAATGACCTGACCCCATGAAAACAACATCCAAAGTAATAAGAGAGAACACTGCCTAGCATTTGTACAACACAGGAAATAGATCCGTTCCCACCAGTCACAGAGTAGAACCTCTGAAACCATAAGCCAAAATAAACTTTTTCTCTTTATAAGTTATTGTCTCAGGTATTTGTTATAGTAACAGAAAGCTGACTAATTCATCCAGCAACCAACAAAGTAAAATTCATAATGTCTGACATCTAGTCAATGATTAGTAGGCATACAAAAAGGCGGGAGAACAACTAAAAATGAAGAGAATAGTCAATCAAAAGAACTGACTAGAACAGATATTGTTGTGGTAGAATTAGGAGAGAAGAACATTAAAAGAATTACTAAAACTATATTCTGCCAGGTAAATGGTGGCACATGTCTATAATCCTAGAACTCCGAAAGGCTGAGGTAGGAGGACTGCAAATTTGAGCCCAGCCAGGAGGACAACTTAGTGGACTTAGTGAGACCCTGTCTCAAACTAAAAAGTAAAGAGCTACGGCTATAGTTCCGTCCAAAGGCTCTGAGTTCAAGCCCCAGTACTAGGGGACAAAAGAGACTGATATAGATGAAAAGTATACTTTCTGAGATGAAAAATACACTATATATCAGTGGAGGTGAACCTATGGCACAAATGTTACTGTGTTTTTCTTTTAAGACAAAAGATGCTAATGTATGAGTTGTTTTTTCTAAATTAAAACCTCAGTATTCAGTTTTAATTGCAGTGTTGTCACTTTGTGATAAATCAAGTGGGTTTTGGGTTACAGTTCGGGCACTCAAGTCTCTAAAAGGTTTACCATCACTGCTATTTATGATTACCAGCACATTACATGTTTTTTTTTTTTTTTTTGTGGGTACCGGGGGGTCGACCCCAGGACCTCGAGCGCCAGTAGGCGCCCGTGCCGCTGAGCGATATCACCGGCCCCTTTTTTGTATGTGGGTTCCGGGAGTCGAACTCGGGCCCTCGCGCTTGCCGGGCAGGCGCTTAAGCCGCTGAGCCATCTCACCGGCCCTACATTACATGTTATAGAAGCAAATGTGAAAACATACAGAAATTATCTAAATGAACCACAGGGGGAAAAAAATCTAAAACCAGTAACACACACGTACACACACACACACACACACACACACACACACACACACACACACACACGCACGCACACCAATCAGTTAAAAAAATGGGTAGAGCACTTAAATAGGCACTTCACCAAAGATGATGCACAAATTGGCCAAAATGCATATGAAAAGATGCTCAGCATCACTAATTGCCAAGGGAATGCAAACCAAAGCCGCAATAAAAGGACACCTCATACCTATGAAAATAAGAGCAACTGGAACACTGATGGGATTATAAAGTGATGTAGCACTCCAGAAAACCACATGGAGGTGGTTTTAAAAGTTAAAACAGAGCTACAAAATGACCCACAATTTAAATTTTGTGTACATATCCAAAAGAATTAAAGAATTAAAAGCAAGGTCTCAAAAGAGACATTTGTATTTCTATTTTATAGAAGCACTAAATCATGGTAGCTAAGAGGTGGAAGCAACTTAAATGTCCATTGACAGATGAACAGATAAAATAAAATGTGGTCTACAGATATAATGGGTTATTATCAGCCTTAAAAAAGGGAGAAAATCCTGTCAAATGCAACAACGTGCACGAACCTTAAAGATATTACAGGGCCGGTGAGATAGCTCAGCGGCGTAAGCGCCTGCCTGGCAAGTGCGAGGTCCTGAGTTTGACTCCTGGAACCTACATAAAGGAAAAAAGGGCCGGTGATATCGCTCAGCGGCACAAGCGCCTGCTGGCAGCGCGAGGTCCTGAGTTCAACTCCCGGTACCCATATTAAAAAAAAAAAAAAAAAGATATTACACTACGTGAGAAAAGCCTGTCACAAAAAGATAATGTATGATGTCATTTACATGAAGGTTTAAGGTAGTAAAATTCATAGAGACAGAAAGTAGACTGTTGATTACTGGGAGCTGGGGGTCAGAACAAAAGAAGAGCTGTTTAACGGGTTACATTTCACATGTGCAAGATCTAGAGATCTGTTTCACTAACACTTAAAAATGGCTAAGATGCTAAACTTTACCTTTAATAAATCTTAAATTTAGTAGTTATTTTATCTGATACAATTTTTTAAAAAGTCACATAAGTAAATGAACAAGTGAATTAAAAATGCTGAAATAAGTCACTTTCAGACATACAAAAGCTGAAAAACATTCATCTCCAGTAGATTCACAATTACAAGAAATGTTAAAAGATATCCTTCCAGCAGAGGAAAATAATAACATAGTTTTATATATTTATGATTTTTCTCAGTTGAATAACTTTAAGTAATAATTAGCTGCTTAAACCAAAATAATAACATATTTTATATTTTTGTAAAATGCATGACATCACTATGAAGGATGATGGAAAAATGAAAATATAGTATTACAGATTCTTATACTATACATGAAGTAATATGATATAATTTGAAAGTAGACTGAAAAAAAATTAAGGATGTATATTCTATAAACCCTAGAACACCCAATAAAATAACAAAACAAAGAGAAGAGATGTGGATACTTCCCAGTTCATTCTGTGAAGCTAGTGTTAACCTGAACCAAAACCTGATAAAGACAATAGACTAAGAAAGTGTAAATTAATCTCTCAAAACATAGATGAAAAAAAAGGCAATGCAGTAGAGAATATAGCCTTTTCAACATATAAAAATAAGAGTTGCACCATGTATGAAAATTAAGTCAAACTGGATTGCAGACCTGAATGTAAAGCGTTAAGTGATAGTACTTCTAGCAGAAAACCCAGGAGAAAATCTCTGTAACCTTGAGTCAGGCAAAGATTTGTTAAATATGATTGGGTTGGCCTAGTGGAACATGGCTATAATCCCAGCACTCTGGAAGGCTGAAGCAAAAAGATTGCAAGTTCAAGCCCAGCCTGGGCAACTTAAAATAAAAAATAAAAATAGGCTGGGGATATAACTAAACATGAAGGGCCTGGGTTCAATCCCTCACACCGAAAAACAAACAAAAAAGATACAACAAAAGCACAATCTATAAAAGAACTTACTGAAAAACAGAACTTCATCAAAATTTAAAATTCCTGCTTTTTAAAAGACATTAAAAAAAGAAAATGTTAAGACTAAGAAATGAGCCCCAGACTAAGAGAAAAATCTTTGCAAAGCATATATCTGATAAAGGATTTGTATCTCATAACCCAGCAATGAGACAAACCAATTTTTTTTTTTTTTTTGCTGGGTACCGGGGGTCGAACTCAGGACCTCGTGTGCCAGCAGGCGTCCGTGCCACTGAGAGATATTGCCAGCCCTTTTTTCGTATGTGGGTACCGGGAGTTGAACTCAGGACCTCACACTTGCCAGGCAGGCGCTTATGCCGCTGAGCTATCTCACCGGCCCCAAAATTCTTTGACATGAAATTTTTTTTTTCCTTTTTTATATGCAGGTACCGGGAGTTGAACTCAGGACCTCGTGATTGCCAGGCAGGCGCTTATGCTGCTGAGCTATATCACCGGCCAGACAAACCAATTTTGAAATCTGAGTTTCAACAGACCACCACAACAACATACAGGTAGCAAATATAGGTATGAAAAGATGCTCAACATCATTAGTCATTCACGAAAGGCAAACTGAAACCACAAACCACACACCTACTTATTCAAATAGCTAAAATGAAGAAGACATCATGACAAGTGTTGGTGAGAATGTAAAGAAACTTGAACTCTCAGACACTGCGACAGTAATATAAAATGGTACAACTATGTTCAAAAACAGTTTGACAGGTTCTTTTAAAACTGAAATGCACATCTACCAGCCATTCTACTCCCAGGCATTTACCCAAGAGAAAAGGTAATATAGGCCCATACAAAGATTTGTACACGAATTTCATGGGAGCCAAAAACTAGGAACAACCTACATGTATGTCGATCTACAAATGGATAAACAAATTGTGGTACATCCATAATATAAAATACTATTCAAGAACAAAAAGGAATAAATTCTTGATACATACAAGGACAATTCCCAAGATAATCCAACTGAGTAAAAGGTGCAGGGCACACAAGAGTGCACAATTTATGATTCCATTTATAAGCACATCTTGTTTTATTGTGCTTTGCTTTACTATGCTTCATAATTATTGTTTTTTTTTTTTTTTTTTTTTTACAAATTGAAAGTTTACGGCAACTCTTTGTCAAACAAGTCTATCAGTGTCATTTGTCCAATAGCATGTGCTTATTTTGTGTCTCTGTCACATTTTGGTAATTCTTGCAGTATTTCAAACTTTCTCATTACCCTGTATATTATGGGATTAGTCATCTCTGACATTACTACTGTTTAACCCATATAAGATGGTGAACATCACTGACAAATGTTGCTATGTGTTCTAGCTGTTCCACCAACAGGGTATATACCTGCCTCTCTTCCTCTCCTCAAGCCTTCTCCTCCCTGAAACATAATACTAAAATTAGGCCAACGAATAGGCCAACAAGGGCCTCCAGTGTTCGAGTGAAAGGAACAGTCAAACATCTCTCACCTTAAATCAAAAGCTAGAAATGATTAAGCTTAGTGAGGAAGGCATGCTGAAAGCTGAGACAGACGGAAAGACTAGAACTTATAGACACATGTTAAGACCAACTGCTAAAAATCACTTTGAAACAAATGATCTATTGTTTTCTGAACAGTAGTATCAGGCCAATACACACTCATATTCTTCAATAAAGCATGGTCTCTGAAAATTCTGGACTTCTATTTATGGCAGGCTATCATCTGCAGGGGAATTATATCTTTCTATTTTGTTAGATTAATAAAGGTATAAGTTAAAAATCTACAAAGGCTGAAAGATTCAGCACCAGAAAAACAATTGGGTCATGGTAGTCGTAGAACCAAATTTATCCCTATTATGACAGTGAATCACTGGCCACCTCCTGAAGACAGAAAAGGCCACTTTAACAAAGGATTTTCTTAGTACTATCCTCACACATCTGTTAGTATTTCATGAGTTACAACTGTAAATCTAAATTATTTCTCAAAGAGTACAGAACAAATGCAATATAAAGTTGTAATAGGGTAGAGGTGAGAAATCTCATTATTGTAACCTTGGTAAAGGGGTATCTTTTTATACCAATGAACATCAAGATTTAAAGGGATATATGGCAGTGTAGTTAGGAATGTGAGAAAGGTAATCTGGGCAAAGGCCAAAGCAGGCCCACATACATATCTCCGTTGACTTTAAAATGTATGTTGCCTTGTTTTCTTACAATAAGCTAGAGAATGAATAGATAAGATTAAAAGTACAAAATTTAAAAGATGAGGCTAATATCACAAGTGCTATTGGCTGGGTGTTTAAAACACAGCATTTCTATTCCAAAGAGAGTAAAAAAAAAAATTTTGAGGACAATTCATACTTGTTAATTCAACATCTCCTGACCCTTTTTTAGGGGGGGAATATATACATATATATAGTGAATCAAATTGATGTTTTCAATGATGAAATGAAAATGGAGACAAGTGAATGAAACAGAAAAGATAAACATCAAATTTAAGGCATATGTTAATTTGAACACTACCAGTAGTAGCATAAACAATTTCACATGAAGTTGTTACTTAGTAGAGTAATTCTCTATAACAATATTCTCTCCACCAGTAAACTAAGAGCTAAGGAAACATCAGCATTGTTTTCTAAGGGTTGACACTTTAGGTCTTGGTAACAGAACAGTGACTAGAAAGGATGGATCAGTCCTCCCTCTCTCCTTAGCTACTTGTCTCCCCCTAATAGTTAAATATCACAAGACAGGGTTTCCTAGACTTTCTGTCTTTAGTTCCATACTTCCTCACATATTCCAAAATAGCTTTAAGATTCATCACTCCACCAGAACAGTTCTCTCTAAGTCAATGGTGGCCTATAAATCACTTAATCCATTTATCAGTGCATTCTCAACAGGGGCAACACAGTCCCCAAACAGGGGGAGGTTGGAAGATATTACAACAGTTTGTGGCCCTCCAAGAAGCTATAGAACATAAACAGAAGTACATAATACATGTACATTAAAATTTTAGGGAGGCAATTGGGAAAAATGTCTAAAACAGCTCTGTAAGGAACAATAAGGAAGAAAAGGTTGACAAACACTGATAGAACATCTATCAATCCTCATTTTACTCGAATTAGTAACTCTCCTCCCTTGTTAAAATTCTCTTCCTCAGCCTCCGTGGTACAGGAATTTCCCAGCATTTCCTCATGTACCTCTGGGTCATTGTTCTGTCTCCTTGGGAAGCCCATCTCCTCAAAGCTCAAACCTAAGCATTCTCCTCTTCTTACACTGTATCTTCACCCCAGGTGATTTAATGTGTACCTCAGGTTCACTTACTACTCCAAACTCACAGTGATACGGCTGTCACATATCAGTCCCTATTTATCAGTGTGTCAATCTGACATCTCCACTTGATGTTTCAAGGTATTTTTTGGGGGAAAAAAAAAGTTTTGGTCAGATTCTCAGGTTAAGAACCACATCCACATGGTAGTTTCAGAAGGATTCATAAAATCCAAAATGATAGTGCTAACTAAAAAAATTGAGATAGCCAAGCATAGTAGCACACATCTGTAATCCCAGCATTCTGGGAGACTGAGACAGGATTTGAGCCCAGCCTGGGCAACTTAGTGACTTAGCAAGACCCCGTCTCAAAATAAAAGATAAAAAGGGCTGGGGATGTAGCTCAGTGTAAAGACCCTAGGTTGAATCCCTAGTACCCCTCCCAAAAAAAAGTTGATACAAACAATTACTCTATAAATAAGTTTCTATTCACCTCTAATGTCTTCAAGCCCTCTTATATAAATACCCTTTTCCTGATACACAACAGAGCTAGACTAGGTCAGAAATCAACATGTCAATATGTCTGTTTTTCCCAGGGCAATGATGTGAATAGTACTGTAACAGTCCTCTGGTTATGCTAAAAGGTATTCTGAAACCAGCATCAGAATTTTGATAAGAGGGCGATTAAGAATATAAGAGACTGTAAAATAGCTTGTAAACTTAATATACTGGGTATTCATACAACTAAAACAAGTAGACATCGATATTTACATTTCTGAAGAGAATCCTAAAAACAAACTGATAAATGGGGAAACTATATGAGAATATAAAAATATATTTCTATAATTTCAATAAAAACTGTTTACTCAGTCCTCTTCCATATAATAAGGTTGTACTACCAATTCTTTACAAAGTTGAACTAAAATAGAGACCTAGAATCAAATATGAGGACTATATTTTGATTCCATGGATTCTTTCTTCCCAAGCAATCACAGAAATTTGTCAATACCAATATTTCAATAAAAGAAATTCTGCTTCTAGTTTTAAGAAACAGCCTTGTCAGGCCGGTGAGATGGCTCAGCGGCGTAAGCGCCTGCCTTGCAAGCGCGAGGGCCCAAGTTCGACTCCCAGATCCCACATACGAAAAAGGGGCCGGTGATATCGCTCAGCGGCACGGGTGCCTGTTGGCGCACGAGGTCCTGAGGTCGACCCCCCGGTACCCACAAAAAAAAAAAAAAAAAAAAAGAAACAGCCTTGTCATTTCAGTAGTGAAAGAGATGCTCTGTTAGAAAAAATAACTTCTCAGGAAGGTAGAATAAATCGGCCTCTCTGACACAATAGGATTAAGGCTAATCTAGTACAGTGGAGTCTAAATCTTTGCCTGCTGATCTTGTTTTTCTGTTCAACTCTTTTCTCTGTCTCCCTATCCCCTCATGCTTTTAGTATTACTCCTTAGTGATTTCAGAAATCACTACTAAGAATAATTTAACATTTCCTACTGGACTCTACTTTGGTTTCCTTTAAGCAACTCAAACCCAATAAGCTCTAATCTAAATTTACTCTCTCCATCTCTACCTCCTTCCTGGCAAATCTGTGTCCCAGTCCCCCATTCACCTGGTGCCACAGGACATAAACCTGGGACTTATTCCTAAATTCCCCTCTGACAAAATCCTATCAATTCTCTTAAAAGCTCTTAAGCTCTACTCTTTGCCACCTTGACCTTGGTGCATGTGACAGGCCACGTTGTAGACTTCAAAAGGTTAGAAAATAGGGTATAATATGGGATTAAATCCACTTTCTATTTGCTAAGTGTGGTCTTTTTGCAAGGGAAATTATTCAATCTTTCTAGGGCTTATTTTCTCATCTTTAAAATGAAAAGGGGGCCGGTGAAATGGCTCAGCGGCATAAGCGCCTGCCTGGCAAGCATGAGGTCCTGAGTTAGACTCCTGGTACCCACATATGAAAAAAGGGCCGGTGATATTGCTCAGCGGCACGGGCGCCTGCTGGCGCGCGAGGTCCTGAGTTTGACCCCTGGTACCCACAAAATAAATAAATAAATAAAATAAAATAAAATGAAAAGAATAGTAGGGCTGGGGGTGTAGTTCAATGGCAGAGCACTTACTAGCATGTGCAACACTCTGGGTTCAATTCCAAGCACTGCCAAGAAAAAAAATCTTCCTTACAGGGAATAAGTAAACAAGCTAATATCTCTAAAGCACTCAACATTATGCCTAGCACATTGTAAACATTCAACAAAACGCTTGCAGGATTGTTTTATCAATTAAATGAGATAATAATCTGTGTAAAACACTTGACACACAATAAGGGCATAATATATACACATTTTAAAAATTACTCTCACTCCCTTCTCTAAGTGTATTATTTCAATAACCTCCTAACACTTGGCCTCATCTGTTCCCGAAATGCTTCTAACTGAACTCCATAAAATCTAATTTCCTTCTTTTGACATATAAAGCTCTCGATGATCTTGTATTTAAGGTCACCTCTTGCTATTTCTTTAGTCTAGATGACATCAAACTCAGAAGGGCTTCTTTAATGAATCAGTGTTTTTGCAATGCTATTCTTTCTGCCTAGAATTCCTGTCTCTTTCTCCAATATAATTTCTACTATATCTTATACTGTTCTTAATAACCCTTCAAAGCATAGTTCAGGAAGTCTTCTCTTTCCTTCTGTTACCCTATACCCCCAATTCTGGCCTCCAAACATATTCTGTGCTCCCACATATTCTTTTTTTCTTTTATATTATGAAAAAACAATTTTCATAAGCAAATTGTAATACAATAGTTATTACACTGTGTACCATTATCTTCAAAGAAGTTACTCAGTACATGACATAAACCAAAAAGATGCTTACAAACCCAAAACAGATAATAACACAAACTTTCTTTTCAATGGATTAAAATAAGCTCAGTATAAATGAAACAAATTACTATATATATTGAAATATTTTAAAAACAATAATGTAATTTAGGGAAGTATTTGAACTTCCTATTTCATATTTACCTCTTCTATTTTGTGCTCTCTCTCTCTATATATATAGACACACACACACAAATATATACATATAGTTTCTCATATAAGAGAAACCATGCACCATGTGATATTTGAGCTTCAATGTCTAACTTATTTCACTTAAACATTATGTTCTCAAGTTGCATCCATTTATGTACAAATGCCTCAAATTTATCTTCCTTTAGGGCAGCATAGTAAGTTTATCTTCCTTTAGGGCAGTAAGCAAGAGGTGAGCCTTAAATACAAGATCACAGAGAGCTTTATATGTCAAAAGAAGGAAATTAGATTTTATGGAGTTCAATTAGAAGCATTTCGGGAATAGATGACACTAAGTGTTAGGTTACTGAAGTAATACACTTAGAGAAGGGAGTGACAGTAATTTTTTAAAAAAATATATATATTATGCCCTTATTGTGTGTCAAGTGTTTTACAGATTATCTCATTTAGTTGATAAAACAATCCTGCAAGTGTTTTGTTGAATGTTTACAATGTCCTAGGCATCATGTTGAGTGCTTTAGAGAATATAATATAAATACATTATCCTTATCCATTCATCTGTTGATGGACATATATGCATTTCCAAAACCTAGTCATTACAAATTGTGCTGCTATAAACAAGGGTATCATGTGTGCTTGTAGTATGATGATTTGAACTCTTTTGGGAAGATACCTAGGAGGGGGAGAGCTGAGTCAAATGGAATTTCTACTTTTAGCTTTTAGAGGACTCTCCACACTGATTTCCATAGTGGTTGTACTACTTTCCATTTCTACCAACAATGTAGTAGAGTTCTTTTTTTCCCCATATCCTCACCAGCATTTGTTTTTGTTTTTATTTTTGTTTTTTGGTACCGGGAATCAAACTCAGGAGCTCACACTTGCCAGGCAGGCGCTGTGCCACTGCTGAGCTATATCCCCAGCCCCAGCATTTGCTGTTGTTAGATTTTTGGATGATATAGCCATTCTTTCTAGGATAAGATGATATCTTGGTGTAGTTTTAATTTGCATTTCTCTGACAGTCAACGATGAGGAGGAGGATTTTTAAGTGTATTTATTGGTCATTTTTACTTCTTCTGAGAAGTATCTATTTCAGTTGCCCATTTTGGATTGGATCTTTTATCTGGGGGAGAGGTGTCTAATTTTTCTGAGTTTTTTATATGTTCTTAATGTTAGTCCTCTGTTCATGATAGAGCTGGCAAAAATTCTTTCCCCATTCTGTAGATTGTGTCTGCACTCTGTTGGTTGCCTCCTTTGCTGTGCAGAAGTTCTTTAATTTGACATAATCCCATTTGCTGATTCTCAATATTATTTCTTGTGTCACTGGGGTTCTGTTCAGAAAGTCCTTGCCTAAGCTTATGTCTTCAGGATTTTTTCATGAATGAATGTTGGGTTTTGTCAAAGGCTTTTTCTGCACCTATAGAGACAATAATGTGATTTTTGTCCTTGCTTCTGTTTATGTAATGAAGAAAGCAGGACCTGGCATGGGCACACACGCTGGCCCACGCAGGACCAGCAGCGTGGAAAAGTCCAAAGCAGCAGTGAGAGTATCAGCCAGACACAGACATGCGGAACAGAAGCAGGAAGGGCCGCCATTCTGTATCACAGGGCTCTGGGAGAACCTGAGCAACAGAAGACCAGTCCCAGCCCCCACATCCAGAGGCCAAGATCAGCCCCACACCTAGTACAAATTCCACTGCAAACTTGGCTGGAGGACACAGCACATTTCTGGGATCTAACATGGACACTATCATAGAACTGTGCACAACAGAGGAATTTTATCACTTTTATTTTTGTTTGTCTGATTATCCTTTGTCTGTCTGGTTGGGGTTTTTGTTTGTTTATGTGGTTTTTTGTGTGTGATTTTTGTTTTGTGCTTGTTTTTTCTTTTTTCACTATTTGGGTTTCTTGCTTTCTGTTTTCTTCTACTCTACTCATCTTCTTTCTCTTCTCAACTATCTCTTGATTCTATGATCTTCTCATGTGAGTGAACATTGTCTCTTCTCTTTCTGGTCCACTTCAATATCCCTTTGCTTTCTCTTTCTTTCTTTCTCTCCTGTGTCCTCCAGTTTCCCGAAACTTGGGTGATCATCCTTTGCCTTCCAGCCTTGCTTCTACTATACATGACTTCATTCGTCTCTGTATCTTGTCCACTATTCCTCTTAAACCCCCACCCCCACCCCCTGCAACAGGGTAAAATCACTTTACTAAGGAGAAAATCATTGCATACAAGTTCCTGGTATATGATGGATTTTGTTATATACCCGTAGAATTTGCTCCTATGGTTAAAGGTATCAGGATAATAGTTACCACAGTTTGTCAGTAGCTAGGCTGTACTTGATGCTATGGTTATTGCTGACTGTATTACTTTAGCCAGGATATCATATGTTATACTCAGTTTTTCTCCCTTGTACAATAACACAGTGACTGTATGGGGTCATAACCATCACTACAGTCCAGTATCAAAGGATTGGTTGTTAAGCCAAATAGATAGCAACTTCTCATCCTTAATAAATTGGGAAGGTAAGTTCTTGGGATAGATATAAAGATCAAGAACCACCTACATGTAGAAGACATCCCTGAGGAACAGACATTTTCTAGGGAAGGAAGCCTCAATACTAGTGATAAAGAGATCTACCATAAGACATCGGCAAGAATCAACACAGAAAACAAAATAAAATAAAAAATAGAAAATTATAAGAAGCAGAAGCAAAATGCAATCCCAGACCCCCAGCCCACCCAGGACAAGTCCAGAGCACAGTGAGATAAGAAGAAATCAGAAGCCAAGCACTGTAACTTTCTGAAATGATAGAAGTGAAAAAACAAATGCATGAGGTTATAGAAAAGTAATCTCTCAGGTACAAAAAGAAATGACAATCAGAATGAAAGACATTAGAGCAGACATAGATAAAAAAAAAAAAAATAGAAGACCTTAGGAAAATAATGGAAACCATGAATGCCCAACACAGGAAAGAAGTGGAATCTATGAAACAGATCCAAACAGAAACCCAGGAGATTAAAATTTCCACTGAAAGTACATGCAACAGATTGAATGAAGGCGAGGAGAGAATATCAGATCTGTTTATGTAATGAAGTAATTTATTGTGTGCATGTGTTGAACTATCCTTGCATACCTAGGATGAAGCCTACTTGGTTATGGTGTATGACCTCTTTGATGATTTGTCATGTTCTGTTTGCCAGTAACTTCTTAAAAATTGTTACATCTATGTTCATTAGAGAAATTGGCCTATAGTTTTTTTTTTGTTTTTTTTTGTTTTTTTTTTTTGGTTGGATCTTGTCTGGTTGGGGATGAAGACGATGTTAGCTTCTGAGAATGATTTTGGAAATACACCTTCCCTTTCAGTTTCATTAAAAAGTTTCAGACAAACTGGTGTGAGATCTTGTAGAATTTAGTGAAGTTCTTGTAGAATTTGGATGTGACTCTATCAGGTCCTGGGCTTCCTTAGTTGGTAGTTTTTAATTTTTTTTAATTTTTATTTTTTACTGCTTTGATTTCATTACCTATTGTTCAAGATTTTTAAGTCTCCTTGATTCAATTTCGGCAATTCATATGTATCTAAGAATCTCCATTTCTTCTGAGTTTTCCAATTGTTTGGCATATATGTTTGTGAAATAGTTGCTAATAATTTTCTGAATTTTGGGAGTGTCTTTTGTTATTTCACCTTTTTCATTTCTAATTGCATTAACTTGTGTCTTTTCTTTCCTTTTTTTTTGATGAGTGGTTATCTATTCTTGCAAAGAACCAGCTTGATTCATTCTTTGTGCTGTTTCTGTAATCTCTATTTCTTTAATTTCTGCTCTGATCCTTTGATTTCCTTTCTTATACAAGTTTTGGGTTTGAATTATTCTTGTTTTTCTAAGACTTTGAGATGCACCACTACATTATTTATTTGGGCTCATTCTATGTTTCTAATGTGGAATTTACTGCTATAAACTTCCCTCGTAGGACTACTTTTGTCATGTCCTAAAAGTACTGATACGTTGCACTGGCATTATCACTTAATTCTAGGAACTGTCTTATTTTTTAATTTCTTCTGTGATCCATTGGTTATTCAAGAGTATGTTGTTTAATTCCCATGTTTGCATAGTTTCTGTGGTTCTTTTGCTACTTATTTCTAGGTTAATTGCATTGTTATGTAATAATATGCATGGTAAAATTTTGCTCTTTTTCCATTTGCTTGGGCATGCTTTTTCACTAATATGTACTCTATTTTGGAGAAAGTACCATGTGCAAGTAAAAAAAAATTTGTATTCATTGTGGTTGGATGGAATACTCCACATATATCTACTAAGTCCATTTGTTAAAAGATTTGGGTCAACTCTGATATTTCTTTATTGATTTTTTGTTTTGTTTAGTTGATCTATTTGTGATAGTGGATCTCCCACTCTAACAGTATTATGTTTATTGATCTTTTATGTCCATCAGAGTCTGTTTTATGAAGTTGGGTGCACCGTGGTTTGGTGCATGTATGTTTGTAATTGTTACCTCTTCCTGTTGAGTAGTTCTGTTAACCAATAGCATGTAATGTCCTTCTTTGCCTCCTTTAATCAGCTTTGGCTTGAAATCTACTTTGTCTGAAAATAGGATCGCTACTCCTGCTTGTTTTCAGGTTCCTGTTACATGAAATATTGTTTTCCATCCTTTGATCTTTAGTCTATGAATTTCTTGTTGTGTTAAGTGATTTTCTTTTATACAGCATACCTTTGGATTTTCTTTCTTTCTTTCTTTCTTTTTTTTTGTGGGTACCAGGGGTCGACCTCAGGACCTCGCGCACCAGCAGGCGCCCGTGCCGCTGAGCGATATCACCGGCCCTTTTTTCGTATGTGGGATCCAGAAGTCAAACTCGGGACCTCGCGCTTGCCAGGCAGGCGTGTACACTGCTGAGCCATCTCACCGGCCCTGGATTTTCTTTCTTGATCCATTCTGCTAATCTGTGTTTTTTGATTGGCAAGCTGAGTCCATTTACATTGATAGTTATAATTGATAAGTATTGAGTTATTCCTGTCATTGTATTAATTTCCTGCTGCTGTTTTGCTTTCTTCCCCTTCTACTTAATTGCTAGAATATTCATTTATTGGACCTTTTGTTATTGTTAGCTTTCACTGTCTCCTTGTAGGATGTCCTTGAGAATTTTCTGGAGTGTTGGTTTGGTGGTCATGAATTGTTTTAGGTTTTCTGTTTCATGAAAGTAGTCTTATTTCGCCATCCATTTTAAAAGGTAAATTTGCAGGATAAAACAGTCTGGGTTGAAAGTTGTTTTCTTTAAGAGCTTAAGAGCTTAAGGGCTGGTGAGATGGCTCAGCGGCGTAAGCGCCTGCCTGGCAAGCGCGAGGGCCGGAGTTTGACTCCCGGATCCCACATATGAAAAAAGGGTCAGTGATATCGCTCAGCACCTGCTGGCGCGCGAGGTCCTGAGGTCGACCCCCGGTACCTACAAAAAAAGAAAAAGAGCTTAAAACACTTCATTGCTCGCATAGCCTTTAAGGTTTGTGTTGAGAAATGTGTTGTAATTCTCATAGGTTTTCCTTTACAGGTGATTTGTTGCTTTTCTCTAGCAGCCTTTGAGATTCTGTTCATGTGTTGTATTTCTGGTATTTTATTTATTATATGGTGTGGAGTGGTATTTTTCTGATCATTGCTATTTAGGGTTCTATACGTTTTGCTTATCTGTTTGTTAAAATCTTTTTCCAAATCTGGAAAGTTTTCTGCTATTACTTGTGCAAACAGGTTTTTTTTTTTAATGCCTTTTGTGCTGTCTTCTGATTTTTTGCGAATTCCAATTACTCTTTTACTCTTCTTCTTTGAGTCATTAGAAAGACAAAAGACTAGAAGAATATGTGGGAGGGCAACTGGTTTTCTCTCCGTGTCAATACCTGCATTGTCTGGGGGAGAGGATCATAAACAACACTGTGGCTCACTCCTGAGGAACCAGACACTGGCCAAAGAATTTGCAAATCCTAGCACAAAAACAAGCAAACAAAAAAAGGAACTATGAAAAGACAAGACAACAAAATGCCTCCCAAAACCCCCAAATCCCCCAAAATCAGTACGGAGTCATTGAGGGGTAGTAAATTATAAGCTACACAGCAGATAAGTCTGAAAGGGTACCAATGGAGGTAAAACAGTTCTATAATGTGCTTGGTGAATTTAAAGAAGATATAACTAATCACACAATAACCGTAATGAAACAGATGCTCAGCAAGTCTACAGAAGATGCTAATGAACAGTTAGTGGACCTAAAGGAAGAGATGCAAAACAAGAATGCCCATGAGGGAAGTTTATAACAATAAATTCCACATCAGAAACATAGAATGAGCCCAAATATATAATGTAGTGATGCATCTCAAAGTCTTAGAAAAACAAGAATAATCCAAACCGAGAATTTGTACAAGGAAGGAAATTAAAGGATCAGAGCAGAAATTAATGAAATGGAGATTACAAAAACAATATAAAGAATGAATCAAGCTGATTCTTTGCAAGAATAGACAACCACTTTTATCAAAAAAAAAAAGGAAAGAAAAGATACGAGTTAATGCAATTAGAAATGAAAAAGGTGAAATAACAAAGGACACTCCTGAAATTCAGAAAATTATTAGCAACTATTTCACAAACATATATGCTAATAACAACAACTAACATTTATTAAGTATAGATTGTGTGCCAGATTCTATGTTAAGGACATTTACGTATCATCATACTTACTCTTCTCATGAATTATAACTTTATGAGGTACATAGTGCTATTGTCTTATTTTAGAAACAGAAAACTAAGGATTACAGAAATCACTTTCTCAAAATTACATAGCTGATAAGAAGCTGGGCTGGTACACCTACTCAAATTTTTAACTACATAATGCATTGTCTTATAAAACTTAATATAAAGTATTGTAATGATCTTTTTATTTATCTGCTTCCCCAATAGTCAAATCTATCTAGTAGGTTCCTTGAAGATTGGGATCATGTCTTTCAGTTTTCACATGCCCTAAATCTAGCATGTCTACCAATTAATATAAACTCAAAATAGCTGCTAAATAAATGAATGAAATAACATTTAGTCTAACAAGTGGGTAAGGAGTTATTAATTTGTTTATAAGGCAGATATATGATTGTTTTAGGATGCTGTTAAATTAGTTTCTGTTTTCAAGTTAAATCATACAACATCCATGCAAAGAAGGCATGATTTAATTTCTCTAAGAAGGAAAAGACAAAAAGTAATTTTTAATTATTTGCTGACTATCCAAAACAAGAGTTTAAATCTTCTAACACCATCTGTCAAACAGAGACCTTTATATTTTTTCCTCAGGTTGAGTATAAATCCAAGAAAAAAAAGATCATCTAGTAGGCAATGGCAATAAAACAAAAGCCTTAAGCAAGAAAACTTTCCAAAAGGGTCAGTAGTATTGTTGAAGAATTCCCCACTACCATGTGGTAGACATGTCAAGAAGATTTAGGCTAGACATAAAATACCCAAAGCAGGGGTATACTGGCTTCAGTTAAATGAACTGATCTAAATTTCTCTTTAGTCTTTCACCTGATAAACCCATAAAATGCTTATATATAGGCACTACAGAATTGAAAGACTTTTTGTGGGGGGAAGCAGATCAGATTACATTATGACTAAAAGATTAAATTACAGCAAGACAAATTTAATCTGGGTTAGATATAAGGATGAACTCCTAAGAGCAAACATCCTTAGGTTCTGAAATTGTTATACAGAAAAATTATAGTATAGAAGTATATTTCTTTCTTTTTTTTTGTGGGTACCGGGAGTCGACCTCAGGACCTCGCGCGCCAGCAGGCGCCCGTGCCGCTGAGCGATATCACCGGCCCCTTTTTCGTATGTGGGATCCGGTAGTCGAACTGGGGCCCTCGCGCTTGCCGGGCAGGTGCTTATGCCGCTGAGCTATCTCACCAGCCCTAGAAGTATATTTCTAAGAATATAAAAGGTATTTGAAATATTTAAATAGAATTCAACCTAAAGGCTACAGTATAGAATTACATAAAGATTTTTTTCCAAGCCTCCCACCTTGTCTAACCCACCCATGTACTTTTTATTGCAGCAGTTTTTGTCACGTAGCTTTTAAACAACTGTGTTATTTCACATCTCAAATGGGAAATCATGTGAGAATAAAATATACACTAAAGAACTATTAAATACCTCACAGGAAAACCATTCTCACAGGATCCTCATACTTCCTGCTACAAAATAAACAAGATATTCAGGAGTAAGGAGTCTCCTGCAATGCAGATATTGCTTCAGCTTCTAGAGTCCAACAAAGTAATGCAACAGTTCCCAAACTAAGAAATACAGACGGGATAGGAAAAAATGATTTATCATCCAGAGGTTATGCTGGCCTCTTCAATTATTTGGGAAATATTACCTGTTTTCTATTCTCTGGAAGAGTTTATGTAAAACCTGGTGTTATTTTTTTCCTGTGATATATTTGAAAAAAATATTCCTCAGTGGAGAACAAACCTGGATTTTTCCTTTTGGGAACTTTTTTTCTTTCGATTTAATTACTTTGAGTGAAATGGAATTACTGTTTCTATTTCTTCTTATATCCAGCTTAGCTTTCTTTTTTAAGAGGTATGTCTATTTCAACAAAATTCTCAAATTTTTCAGTGTAAAGTTGTTCATAATACCCTTATATTGTCATTTAATGTCTGTGGGTCCTGTAGTAATGGTCCCTTCTCCATTCCTAATATTGACAAATCATGCTTTCTCCCTTTTCCTTTTATTGATTAATAAAAGTAGTATGTTCCTGGAAAAATGTACTTGCAAAGAAATAATTGGGCTTCATTGATTTTCTCTGCTACATTTTCTATTCACTGCTTTCTGCTCTTCTCCTTATGGTTTCTTTTTCTTCCTTTCCTTATTTGATTTGCAGTTTTTCTACTCTTCTTTTAGAAGGTTAAAACACTGATTTTTAGCATTTTTGCTTGCCTAATAATTACAATTAAGGCTCTATTATTCTCTCTAAGCACTATGTTAGCTGCTTCTGACAAGTTTTGATATATTTATCGTCATTATTATTCTCTTCAAAGTATTTCCTAATTTGCACTATAATTTTATCTTTCACCAAGAAGTTTTTAGAAATGTACTGCTTCATGATTTGTAGCTTAATATCACTACTGTCAGTGAAAATAACCCAGAATACTGTCATTTTTGAAAACTTATTCCATGAGCATTTGAAAATAATGTATTCTGGGGCCGGTGAGATGGCTCAGCGGCGTAAGCGCCTGACTTGCAAGCGCGAGGGCCCGAGTTCGACTCCCGGAACCCACATACGAAAAAGGGGCCGGTGATATCGCTCAGTGGCACGGGTGCCTGTTGGCGCGCGAGGTCCTGAGGTCGTCCCCCTGGTACCCACAAAAAAAAAAAAAAAAAAAAAAAAATGTATTCTGTCTCTATTGAGTGTTTTTACAAATACATTTTTGCCTTTTTTAGAGTAAATATCTAGGAGTACAGTCTTTGGGTCATGGGGTAGGCCTATGCTTTATATTGCATAATATACTGAAGGGGTTCCCAAAGAGGTTATGCTCTTTTCCACTTATACCAACAATACACAAGCTACAGTTATTCTATTCTTGCAAATAGCTGGTTCCATTAAGTTTGTCTTTTCCCCCTCATTATTCTATTAAGTCAGAAGTGGTATCTCATTGTATGTATACTGAGTACTCATTTTATTCTTTCTTTAAAGATATTTTTTTCAATTCCAGATTTTCTACTTTAAAGATTCCAATTCTCTACTAAAATTCTCCAATTTTCATCTTTTCTCCAGCACTTCCTCTACTTACTTGAGCATATTAATAAATAATCTTAAATTCCTTGCCTGTGAATACCAATATCTGTGTCACCCATGACTGCTTGTGTCATCTTTCTCTGGCTTTTGGACACTGGTCCTGTCTTTTGACATACTTTGAAAATTCTGATTGCATGCTGAATATGGTTTTTAAAAAAGTTTCGAGGGCCGGTGAGATAGCTCAGCAGCATAAACACCTGCCTGGCAAGCGCGAGGTCCTGAGTTCAACTACCGGAACCCACGTAAAAGGAAAAAAGGGCCGGTGATATCGCTCAGCAGCACAAGCGCTTGCTGGCAAGCGCGAGGTCCTGAGGTTGACTCCTGGTAGCCACACACACACACACACACACACACACACACACACACACACACACACACACAAAAAGTTTCAAGGCCCTAAATGATGTTATCGGTGGCCAAAGAGAATTTAGTCTTTTCTCTGCTAGGCAGACAGTGCAGGCCCCATCATCTTTACCCAGTTGGGAAGTTGGCAAAATCAAGGCTGCTTTGCAGTTTGGTGAGGCTTATTCTATAGCTAATTGGACCAAATTCTTAATATATACTCTCCAGGGCTTTCAACTGAAAGAATGGTACATGTACTTGGACTTTCTTCCCTCTGCTAAACCCACGGGTTCTGAACTCTGCATTTCCTCAGCACCACAGACTAACAGATATTTAGTTTACTTTTTAGATAAGGATTTCCATTCACTCTTTCAACTTTCTTCAATTTTAGCAAATGTCTTGAGGAGAAAACTGATTAAGTGTTTGAGACACCTTAAGTCTTTAATTTTGTTACTTCCATTCCTTAAGAACACCAAACATTCTGCATGTTTCTTTGTCCCCCAACAGCTGCCCTATACCTGGCCCAAATTCATATTGAACTATATAGTGAAAACTATTAAAGGAATTTTTAGTTCCCATTGTTCCCAGAACTCTACTTATTTTCAAATGTAAATTAAGTCAGCCATAAAATGTTCCATAGGCTCCTCAAACTCACCTCAAAGTAAACTCACTAGCTTACTTCTAAATCTGTTCTTGGGGTATTCCCTATATTAATGGCATTGTCATTCATTCTGTTATTTGAGGAGAAAGTTAGAAACTGCTTTTGACTGCTCTCTTAACATTAAACCCAACTAGTCAGCCAGGTGAGGTGGAGCACACCTATAATCCCAGTACTGGGGGACAGAGGCAGGAAGACTGCTGTGAATTTGAGGCCAGCTGAGGCTTCATAGTGATTTTAAGGCCATCCTGGAATATCAAGACCTGGTCTCAAAACCAAACAAACAAACAACCCCAACCAAACAAAAAAACCCAACTAGTCATCAATTTGTATATATTTTTCAAATATCATTAAATAAATCACTCTCTGTTCCCACAACCTTCTTTACTTCACTGCAATTACTGTAATAACTGGGCACCATGCCTTACTTTTCTATTCTCATACTGTTACTCTGCTACATGAGATCTTTGTAGGATGCACATCAGATCATAAGACTTCTGCCTTAAATATTCCAATAGCTTTGTTATAGCTCCTCTGCCGCTTCACTTTCACCCAAGTTTAGGCGACCCAACTTCTTACATTATTTCTCAAACATCTTATGCCCTCACACTAAATTGGCCATCTGGCAAACTCTAATTCATCCTTTAAGAAAGCCTTTTTTGAACTGCTTTGATGATCTCTGCTATCACTTTTAGCATTGTAATAATTATTTTTTGTCTCCTTTTTTCCATTTGTCTGTTCTCTTTTGGTGCTCATCCTATTAATCACCACCATCACTACACCATCATCATGGTAGTAACATGTACATTTACTGTATTTATTAAATTCCAAATACTTCTATTAACACACTGAAAGATAGCTATTATAATCCCCACTTTATGATTAAGGACATTGAGGCTTAAAATTACATAGTCAATAAGTAATACAACCAAACTTAAGTACATTTGGTTCTAACCCATGCTATGAACAACTATCCTATTACACATTCAAGTTTTATACTCTCAGCATATAATATGGTGGCTGCGGGCCAGTGAGATAGCTCAGCAGCATAAGCGCCTGCCTGGCAAGTGTGAGGTCCCGAGTTCGACTCCCGGTACCCACATACGAGAAAAGGGCCAGTGATATTGCTCAGTGGCACGAGTGCCTGCTGGCACGCGAGGCCCTGATTTCAACCCCTGGTACCCACCAAAAAAAAAAAAAAAAAAATGGCGGCTGGCATGTAGAATGTTCTTAACAAATGGGCTTTAGTGTTGAAAAGCACCAAATAAAATAATATATAAACGTGCCTGTAAATTATAGAACTTTATGGAAATAATACTATTATTTCTTTCACCCTGTCTCTGTTTAGGGCTAAAATTGGGAACCATTTTGAAAAGATTACATACATACAAACTATATGATTCCAACTATATAATATTCCGGAAAATGAAAACCATGGAGACAGTGCCCAGGGCTAGGGAGGGATGAACAGGGAGAGCACATACAATTTTTAGGTGAGCGAGAGTACTCTGTATGACATGTGTATGGACACACATCATTATATACAGTATTTATCAAAACCCATATAATATATAACACAAAGAGTGAATCCGATGGATTCTGGGTAAGAATGTGGCAAATACAGGTTCATCAAGTGTAACAAACTGCACCAGAGGCAGAAGGTGTGCATGTGTGGGGAAAGGAAGTATATGGGAACTCTCTATTTCTGTTCACTTTTGCTGTGAACCTAAAATTACTCTAAAAAAATAAAGTATTAAAAAAAATGAAACCACTGAAAAAAAGTAATTATTCACCACCTTCAATATTCTACTCAGTTCAAAAATAGTTGTTACCAGTGTGGATCAGAAGGCAAAACCACTGCTAGATTATTTCTTTTGTTTTTTTCCTTGGGGGAGGAAGGTGGCTGGAGATTGAACTCAAAGCCTCGTGTACACTAAGCACAGGCTGTACATTGAGCTACACTCCCAGCATGCATCGGGTTATTTCTTAGATTTGACTTCCAAAAACATCTTAACTGCTAATTTAAGGCTCAGAATGAGGATCAAAAAACTTACTTTTCAATTTTCTTCTTCTGCTCTTCCTTTTGCCGTTTTTGTCCTTTTACTTGTTCTCTTTCAATATCCATAAAAAGTCTTCTGTGTCTCAGGTACTGCTTTTGACGCTAAAGTAAAGTAGTTAAAGCATTAAAATTCTGTTCTCAGAGGACTTCCCAAGGAAGGAAGCTATTCCTATGATACAGACCAGCAAACCCCAACCTTTTTGGCACCAGGGACTGGCTTCTGAAAGATAATTTTTCCACTGACAGGTGTTTGAGGGTGGGGGTGGTAAGGTAAGATTTCAGAATGATTCGAGCCCATTACAGGGGTGTAAATACAGATGAAGCTTCCTAGCTCACCTGCCATTCACCACTTGCTATGCAGCCCTGTTCCTAGCCACCCCCAACATGGTCTCAAGGTTACACACCCAGGCTACAGACAATAAAACTATGTAATACTTAAGTACACATTTACAATTGCTTCAGAAATTAAATACCTAGGAGTGAATCTAAGCAAGGAAGTAAAAGACCTCTAAGAAAAAAACAGTACTCTGAAATAAAGAGATCAAAGAGGACATAAGAAAATGGAAACATATCCCCTATTCCTGGATTAACAGACCAATATTGTCAAAATAGCCATTTTACCACAATGATACATAGATTTAATGCAATCCCAATCAAAGCGCCAACAGCATTCCTCGCAGAGCTAGAAAAAAATATCCCAAAATTTATATGGAACCAGAAAAGACCCAGAATAGCAAAAACAATCTTGGGCAATGAGAGCAAAGCAGCAATTCACAATCATGAATTTCAAGTTATATTACAAAACTATGGTGATAAAAACAGCATGGTACCAGCACAAAAACAGACATGTGCATCAACAGTACAGAATAGATGATACAGAAACAACCTCAGCTCCGGGGACATAGCTCAGTGGCACAAGCACCTGCCTGGCAAGCACAAGGTCCTGAGTTTGATTCCCAGTACCAAAAAAAACCACAAACAAACAAAAGAAAACAGAAACAACCTCAGGCACATTTAGTCATCTGATCTTTGACAAAAGGGCCTAAAGCTTAAAGCTTGAGGAAAATAATCTCTTTAACAAATGGTGCTGGGAAAACTGGCTGTGTACATGAAAAAGATTGAATCTAAACCCATATCATTCATCATGTAATAAAATAAAATCAAAATGGATCAAAGATCTAAATAGTAAAACAGAACAATCTGATAGAAGATAAAATAGGTAAGATGCTTGAAGACAGCAGCACAGACAAGGACTTTCTGAACAGAACCCCAGTTGCATGAGAAATAACATCAAGAATCAACAAATGGGATCACATCAAATTCAAAAGCTTCTACACAGCAAAGGAAACAACCAACAAAATGAAGAGACAACCTACGGAATGGGAAAAAATTTTTGCTAGGTACTCCTTGCACAGAAGACAGGTATCTAGAACATACAAAGAACTAAAAAAAGAAAGAAAAAAAACACCAGACCCCCCAAATAAAAGAGCCATGGAAGTAGTTCTTTGTCTCTATTTGCATTCTTTCCCACTTCAGTGCATGCCACCACCCCATGAAAGATTCAATGGACATGAACATGCGCCCTCAGGCCCTGGAACTATCTTTCCGATGGAATTTGCTCCACGTTTCAGATGACAATACTGGTGAAGTGAGGTAACAAATGTTGCACAAAATCCAACTAAATCTTAATGAAGACCCTTGATTCTAGCTGGCGCTCTATAAATTGTAAACTAAAGGCCAACAAAGATGATCACTTTAAGGATAATGATAATGATGGATAATGATGAAAATGAGCACCAGTTATCATTAAGAACAGTCAGTTTCAGGGCTGGTGCAAAGGACAAATTGCACATGGTCAAGCAGAGGCAATGAATTATAAAGGCAGTCCAACTAAAGTATCACTGGCAAACTTTGAAAATGTCTGTTGTGGTAGACTGACAACTGGTGGTCAACTTGTAAGACCCAGCTAAACTGAATTAGCATGGTGCTGGGTGTATAGGGCCCACCTGAGGATTGTTGCCAACAACATAAAAAGGAGAACTGGAGAGAAAGAGGTGGTGCTGTTGGTTCTCCTGGAGAAGCTTGTTGCACTGGCTTTCCTGATAGGAACTTGGCTGTTCTCATCATTGGAGGAGCTCGAGACCTCGTTGTCGCTGAGGATGGCTGTGATACTTTTTAGGGGAGCTCTGGTCCTTACTTTGAGCTTTGCTTCCTGGCTCCAGTACAGATCCCTCAGCCTGCTGGCACCGACTTTCTAGCTTCCATCACTGACCTTTGGGCCTTCCCGGTGCAGATCCTTGATATAGACTTGCATGAGACACTGTCATGGGCTCTAGGCCTCCATTTGGACTCGTGAGGGCACAGCTGTGGGCTCTAGGTCTTCAGGCTGGACTCATGCAGAACACTGCCATGGGATCCAGGCCCTCAGCTGGATTCTTTGGGTCTCTAGTGTGTGGACAGATTTCCTACACTCTTTTGTATGTGACTCTTTGGGTGACTATTATAAAGTAATCCTATAAATTATATGTCCTGTATTATATCTTTTCCTTTGCAAAACCTGATTACGACATCTGTACAGCCAATGGTTTCCCTTGGGGCCTTTAAAATTACACCACCTGTGTGTCGTCTTAAGGTTGAAGTGTGGTTTGGGGCCTGTGCATTTTAGCTGCCAGCACTTAGTAGCTGTGCAGGAAGATGCAAAGTCTGAAGATGAGGAGGATGTAAAACTCTTAAGTGTATCTGGAAAGCGATCTGCCCCTGGAAGTGGTAGGAAGGTCCCACAGAAAAAAGTGAAACTAGCTGCTGATGAAGATGATAATGATGATAATGACAAAGATGATTTTGATGGTGATGATTTTGATGATGAGGAAACTAAAAAGAAAGCGCCAGTGAATAAATCTATATAAGATACTTCACCCAAAAATACACAAAAATCAAACCAGAATGGAAAATTCTCAAAACCATCAACACAAGATTAAAAGGCCAAGAATACTTCAAAGCAAAGGAAAAAACTAAAACACTCAAAGGACCTAGTTCCATACAAGACATTAAAGCAAAAATGCAAGCAAATATAGAAAAAGGTGGCTCTCTTCCTCAAAGTGGAAGCCAAATCCATCAATTATGTGAAGAATTGCTTCCAAACGACTGATGAGAAGGCTATTCAAGATTTCTGGCAGTGGAGGAAGTCTCTTTAAGAAAACAGTTATTAAAATTTCCTGTCTTATTTAATTTCTGTAACAGCTGACATTTGGCTTTTATAAAGCAAAGTGAGAACTTTCCCTACCACACTTGATAAATGTTGTCCAGGTTCCATTGCCAAAAATGTGTTTCCAAAATGCCTGTGCAGTTTTTAAAGATGGAACTCCACCCTTTGCTTGGTTTTATGTATTTATGAAATGTTATGATAGGACATAGTAGTAGTGGTGGTCAGACATGCAGATAGTGAGAAAACAAAAATATACAGGTGAAATAAACTCAGTGCTTTAACAATATAAAAAAAATTTTAAAAATAAGAGGGCCAACCAAAAAATGGGAAACTGAAATGAACAGATACTTTTCAGAAGAAGCACAAATGGCCAATAAATACATGAAAAGATGTTCAAGATCTCTGGCCATTAGAAAGAAATGCAAATTAAGAAAACACTGAGATCTCACCTTACTCCAGAAAGAACAGCTATCATCAAGAAACCAAATAATAACAAATGCTGGTGAGGCCTTGGGGGAGAAAGCAACTCTTCAACACCTTTGATGAGAATGTAAACTAGTACAACCAATGTGGAAGTTAGTATAGAGATTCCTCAAAACATTAAAATTAGAAATTCCATTCAACCCAACTATACCTCGTCCATTCAAGCCAACTATAACTCTTCCCAAAAGAGTTAAAGACATCATATTACAGTGATCCATGCATACCCATTTCTATAGCAGCACAACTCACAATAGCAAGATCTTGGAAGCTACCTACATGTCGACACATCAACAGATGAATGAGTAACCCAAATGCGGTATATATAAACAACGGAGTACTACTCAACCATACATTTCAGTCATGTGTAGGAAAATGGATGCATCTTGAGACCATAATGCTGAGTGAAGTAAATCAGATACAGAAGTTCAAATATCACATGATTTCTCTTATATGAGAAAACCACAATACAAATAATTTAAACAGGAAAATAAAAGACTGATGATAAGAAACAGGGAGACAGACTACGCGGACATGGGAAAAGAATCTGAGGATCTGGGGAGATGGGACAGAAGGAAGGGAAAGGAGAAGTAAAAAGGATGAAGATGTAACTTTATGTGTAACAATACCTCACAATGAATGTATTTATTATGTATCACGAACATATACTAATAAGAGAAACTTTAAAATGAAAAAAAATACAGAAGTAATACAGAAGTCCTTAATTTCCTTCTGTCTCCGTTGACTCACATAATAACACATACAACAAGAAATTTATACTTTTAAGCATATAGCTATTATTTGTTAAAACAAACTATAGAAAGAAGCTTTAATTTAGTTTGCCCTTAGTATAGTCTCATCACTAGTACTAAAGAAAATGATTATATTTGATACAGTAAGATATATATTTACTGTGTTCCCAAGTAGTAGGTAGTATCAAAAGCCAGGGCCACTGAAAAAATGTGGGAGGTAATTTATAACAGAACTTTCCTTAAATTTTCAAAATTAGGGCCAGTGAGATAGCTCAGCAGCATAAGTGCCTGCCTGACAAGTGCGAGGTCCTGAGTTCAACTCCCAGCACCCACCTACGAAAAAAAAAAAATTTTTTTTTTTTTCAAAATTAGAATTATACCACAAAAGCATACTCTGAGCCTAACCTAACATGCCAGGAAGGAGAGAACAACCAAGTTTATCAGAATATCATACTCATAAATGGAACCAGTACACTAAAAGCAAGTGCTAGTATACTGTGTGTGATCTGTTCATTCCTCTGAATTTATATATTCTTTTTTAAGGACGTAGGATGCTCAAAAGGCTAAAGCCTATCTGTGCTTATACTAGGGCAGACTATGGCTTTTTGGTAAAAAATTATTAAAAGTAAAAATAGTTTCCAACACTGAGAATGTGTCAGAATAACCAGTGGTATTTTTTAAAAACACAAATGCCCCAACCTACCTTTTCAGGTACTGATTCAGTATATATGGTTTGGGTGTAGGCATTTGCATTTTGAAAAAAGCTCCATATCCGATTCTGGTACATGGTCAGAGTTAAGAACTCTTATTTTGGTACTGGGAATCGAACTCAGGACCTTGTGCTTGCCAGGTAGGTGCTTGTGCCTCTGAGCTAAATCCCCAGCCTAAGAACTCTTAGTTTGAACTAACTTTAAATTGCAAAGGAAATAAAAAAGGATACATAAATATAAAATGTTCCTTTAATTAAGTTAGAGTAGCAAATACATACTAGCTGGAGAAATTAACTTAGATCAGATCTTTGATTTCACATCAATGTACCCTAAACCACAGAAGCTTAGAAGAAAACTTCAACACACATGGTATGATCAAAATATACAGTAAATATTTAAATTTTAAAAATTATTACAATAAAAGACATGTTGCCATTAACCTGCCTCAAAATACCCCTCCCTTCAAACATGCTTAACCCATTATTCTTGCCACTTTTTTTTTTTTTTTTTGGTGGGAACCGGGGGGGTCGACCTCAGGACCTCGTGCGCCAGCAGGCGCCCATGCCGCTGAGCGATATCACCGGCCCTTTTTCGTATGTGGGTTCCGGGAGTCGAACTCCGGCCCTCGCGCTTGCTGGGCAGGCGCTTTAGCCGCTGAGCCATCTCACCGGCCCTCTTGCCACTTTTTGAAGCAGTTCTGAAAGTCCTCTTTCATGAGTGTCTTCACGAAGTCTGGTCAAAAATACAGTGAATGCTGCTGCCAAGTGCCAAGTGCCATCGAACAACAAGGCAGGTAAAAACATTCCAGGGTGTCCTTATTCACCTTATTCCCCAGATCTGGCATTGTGGGACTTCTGGCTCTCCCCCAAAGTCAAAAAGACCATGAAAGCTTATGGCTGGAATGTTAGAAACAGGAAGTAAGAAGTATGAGAAAAGGCCAAAAAAAGGTGAGTAAGGACAAATAATCCAAGATCTTGGACGTGAAGCTGAAGAGCACAAATTTTATTCTTCAACAATGGAAAACCAATGAGGGTTTCCAATAGGATAATGATATGATAACATTTACATTTAATAATATTTACATTTTAAAAAGGTTGTTTTAGTGGGGAAGACTGGAGGGAAAACACAACAGTTTGGAAATTATTGTCATATCATCTCTGGGTCAAGATTACTCTATCTCAGTTTAGACAACAGATAAATTCTATTTTTAGTTCGCTAAAATAAACTTTTCCTTCTAACTCTTAAAAGAAAATGACAATGAAAGCTAAATATTTTGAATCGATGCATTACATAGAAGCAGCCACAGCAGTACAACTAAAGGCACTCAAGAAACGACTTCCAGGGCCGGTGAGATGGCTCAGCGGTGTAAGCACCTGCCTGGCAAGCGCGAGGGCCCGAGTTCGACTCCCGGAACCCACATACGAAAAAAGGGGCCGGTGATATCGCTCAGGGGCACAGGCGCCTGCTGGCGCACGAGGTCCTGAGGTTGACCCCCGGTACCCACAAAAAAAAAAAAAAAAAAAAGAAACGACTTCCAGAGCTGCTTCAGAAAGTGGCAAGAAAGACCGGATACGTGTGTTTGAAGCAAGAGGGAGTATTCTGATTGGGATTAATGGCAATGTGTCATTTACTGTGAAAATGTTTTTACTGTAAACATTCACCATAGTTTTTGATCACATCCTGAATTATAATGACTCAGGCAACTTGTCTGGAATTTTGTAGAATTATCTCTTAATCCATTAAGGCACAGAAAACTTTCCAATGTCACATGTATCATCATTGTGGAAACATTACTGTTCAAAGCAACATTATCACATACCTCTTTCTTTTCTTCTTCTTGATCTATTCCAGAATGAATGGCCAGTGAAGCTTGGAATTTAGCACTCAATCCTGACTGATACTTATAAACCTGTTAGAAAGTCCAGTCACACAAAGTGACAAAATTATCCTCTTAATGTTTTTATCTATTCTTTTCTTCTGCAACATTAACTTGATTGCATTAAGCAAACAAACAAAAAAGCATGTAAGAATAAAAGCAAAAAAGAATGAAAGGAAGAACTTTTAGAAGGAATTAACCAGTCATCCAACCAAACAAAATCTTAATAAGCCAAAGAAAAGGTTTCAGAGAAAAAACATGAATGAATAAATAATAACAGCCTTACAACATAAGGTGGTATACATACTTGGATGTTATATAGTTCAAATTATGATTGCTAACTTTTAGAAATAAAAAGTTTAAAATTGTTTTATCTCTTTAAAAGTTATTTATCGGGCCGGTGAGATGGCTCAGCGGCGTAAGTGCCTGCCTTGCAAGCGCAAGGGCCCGAGTTCGACTCCTGGATCCCACATACGAAAAAGGGGCCGGTGATATCACTCAGCGGCACAGGTGCCTGTTGGCGCGCGAGGTCCTGAGGTCGACCCCCTGGTACCCACAAAAAAAAAAAAAAAGTTATTTATCTTTCAGCAAGGTTGCAGGATATAAGATGAATATACAAAAATCAACTGTATTTCTATCCTTGTGATGAATAATCTGGAAACAAAATTTAAAAAATCCATTTGCGCTACTATAAAAAGAATAAAATACTTAGGAATAAATTTAACAAGGGAAGTGTAAATTTTATACTGTGAAACCTACAAATCATTGTTGAAAGAAATTAAAAGACATCTAAATAAATGGAAAGACCTCTTACTGTCATGAATTGAAAGACTAAATATTGTTGAGATGGCAGTACTCCCCAAATTGATCAACAGATCTAATGCCCTTCAAGGTCAGCCAAGACCCAAAATGTAATGACACCCCTCTAAAAGATCCTACAACTCTGGTGAGTCACCCAACCTCCCATACAGGGAGACTGTTAGATCCCAAAAGACAAGAGGCAATGAGTATACATTGTAATAAAAAGAGGTTCACTAAAAAGAAAAATGTCCCCAAGCTTCCAAGGGAAGTCATGTGGTCAAGCAAAAACCATAACCCATCTTGACAGATGACACAATTAGTAAAACAACAACAACAAAAACCCAAAAAGCTACAAGAGCTAAGAGGCTCTGCCCATAGTCCCAAAAATAATGTCTGAAGAGCCTAAACCTTGACAAAGAGAGAGAGAGACAGAGACAGAACAAGACAGAGCAAGACAGACAGAGACAGACAGAGACAGACAGAGACAGAGAGAAAGAGAGAGAGAGACAGAGACAAAGAGACAGAGAATAATATTAAAAGCTAGGCTAGATATAAAAAAGGGGCTCCAAATACTGTACCAGCCCTTGCTGGCAGTCTTCTCTAAACCTGTAACTTATACCCACAACAAGTTTTGATTATTAATCTTACTAGCTGTATCAAAAACATTAACAAAAATACATGCTGCGTTTGTAGACAAATGCCCACTTCTAATACATCTGGGCTAATGTAGTAGATACTTCCTCCACAAAAAATGATTAAATAAAGCTTTAAATTTTTATGAAACAGCTACAAAGTGCAGCGACAATTTTAAAGCTTGGTACCTGGTCTAATGTCTCTCATTAGCCAATAAATAAAACTCTTCATCAAAAAGGCCATAAAGTTGTTTTAGAACCACAATTAATACTCAGATAGAAAAAAATAGAAATCCTAATTTACCCCAGACTCCTAAAACTCCCATGATAAAAGATAACCATTAATTCATAGATAAATATTTTCAGATTTGAGATAAACATATCTGACATCTACTATGAGACAACCAACACCTCTGTTAAAAACAAAAAAAACATACTTATGATAAATGAGACAATGCCACCCAAAATAGGAGATGGATTCCTACACAGAGCTATAATCACATTATTGTGTTAAAAAATACTGACCTGTTTGCCACTGACTAAAAGACAAGAGCTGAGATAAGATGCCCATCCCCAAATGGTACCCAATGGCTCTGTGGCAAAAACCTATGGCCTTTGTTGCCTCGAAGGTGGATAAAAAGATATGCATTGGGGACAGTGATATAGCTCAGCGGCATAAGCACCTGCCTGGCGAGCACGAGGTCCTGAGTTCGACTCCTGATACCCACATATATTTAAAAAAAATATATATATATGCATTAAACTACCCATGGGTACAACAGTACTGGGTTAAAATCACAGATAGACCAGCCAACCTCCCAGTCTTGCAACATCAACAGACCAGATCAGTTTCTCACCGGTATGATCATTTGGTCTCTCTCTCTATTCCCCAAATAAGACTTAAAAATATAATGGGGCACATTGACTCTCTTATGAACTATACCCAAAGGGCTCTAAATGACACTACAGAGGGTATTTCATTACTAGATTCAAAAATAAAAACAATAAAAACGCCATTCTGCAAAACTGAATGGCCCTAGACATTCTAACTGCACCATAAGGTAAAACCTGTGCCATTAACAGGACAAAACGTTTTGTATGCATTCCTGACAACTCTACAAATGTGTCCTCTACATTACAAGATCTATATTCACAAACTGGTACAACGTCAGACACTACCATAAACATCAATGACTGACTAGAGTCCTGGTTTTCTAAAACAACCTGACCAAAAAAAGTTCTCATTTCTCTGGCTATGACAGTGTACATTACAATTCTCTTATGTTACATGATCTGTGGTGGGCTAATGTCATGTATGCCCCTGCCCTCTCTTTCAAGCTGTCAAAGAGTAATGGTTTTACAAAGAGCAAAACCTGTTTTTTTTTTTTTTTTGTACCAGGAATTGAACTCACAACCTCGCACTTGCCAAGCAGGCACTGTGTCACTGAGCTATATCTATATCCCCAGGTGATATTCTTGTGTCTCCTTTAGATCAGTCAAGACATGACTTTTCGTCCCCAGCTAGATAAGATCAACACCTTCTTCAGCCTAAACCTAAAATGATTACACAAAAATAGAAAGTTGGGCCTTCTACAACCTCTTAAAAATAAAAGATTAAAGTCTCAGAGGGGGAAATGAGGTAAGATTAAAAAAAAAAAAGGTAAAAAAGTGACAAAAAATCATAAATAAAAATTATATTTTTTAAAAGACTGCAGCTTCTAGGACACAGCCAAAGTTACCCAAGACCATAAATTGACTTAATTATAAAATAAGAGCCTGGTTCTGAGATAAGGACCGCCCAATGTTAAAAATCTTTAGCTAGATTTACACTGCTTCCTTACCACAGACGTCGTTAAAGGCCATAAATCGGTCCAATTAAAAAAATAAGCAATAGGCCAAGCAAATCCAGAAAACATATAAATCACCTATCAAAACAAAAAGAAAAACACCCAGGCCTATAAATGGGTTGATACTCTTTTTTTTTTTTTTTTAATGTGGGTACCGGGAGTCGACCTCAGGACTTCATGCTTGCCAGCAAGCGCTTGTGCCGCTGAGCGATATCACCAGCCCTTTTTTTCCTTTATGTGGGTTCCGGGAGTCTAACTCAGGACCTTGCACTTGCCAGGCAGGCGCTTGTGCTGCTGAGCCATCTCACCGGCCCCTTGTTTTGTTTTTTGAGACAGAGTCTCACTATGCAGTTCAGGATAGCCTTGAACTCACTATATAGCTGAGGCTGGCCTAGAATTTGCAGTGATCCTCCTGCCTCAGCCTCCCAAGTGCTGGAATTATAGGCATGGGTTAATACGCACAGTGGGTTGGTACCCTTTTGAGAGGGGTGGGTGAGTGGGCCCTTGTATCCCTTGGATTCCACACCCTCAAAAAAAGTATAAATATACCCAATACCAAACTATAATGTGTCTCATTTCTTAAAGTGCCCCCACCCCTCTTTCAAGTGTGTCCTATAATCTCTATTTCTGCCTTATAACCCCTACTCATACCTTTTTCTGATGTGTCCTAAAAATTATTTTTCTGCAACAAGAGTCAGCGGGAATGCTATAGGAGGGTGGGTTAAGTTTGTGAAACTCTCAGACCTAGCCCAGTGACAGAACAACATATATATTAAATAAGGTGTCTTTAAACAGAAATATCCTTAAAACAATGTCATATATTAATTGGTTGACAAAAACGTAGCACAGTGATAAAGTGGTTGCCTAACGTGTGAAGCCCTGGTTCCTATCCCCAACAACATAAAAAAAAATTAGTTGTTTACATAAACAATGAATAATCCAAAAGAATATTTAATAAAACAATTCATTTATAACATCAAAAGAAATAAAATACTTAGCAATAAACTTAATGAATAAATGAGGCAAAAGATTTACTACAAAACATTGCTGAAAGAAATGAGACACTATTAAATGAAAATACATCCTATTTTCATGGATCAGAACTACTGTTAAAACTTAACTACTGTAGGGGAAGAGACAGGTGATAGATACATTTCCTTACCCAATCTATTAAGGGTCACGGCCAACTTCTGTAACAAAAGACAGGTTAAGAAAAGAAAAGAGCAAAGCAAAACAAAGCAAAGCATAATAAATGTATTTAATCAAAGCACAAAAGCCTTCAGAACCAAGACCTAGAATGAACTTTCTTTGCTTGGCTTCAGTGAAGTAAGGACAGACATGTAGAAATGACTGAAGAGGATGATCTAATGCTAACACACGATCTGAGTGAGGACACTAAGGAAGACCTGTCTGTTCAGATTCTCCCTGGTCATTCTGTATAGCATTTCTTCCTCGTGCATAGGATGGAGGACTTAGGATTTGCTGTAAGGCCAGCTATGTCAGAGAATTTCCTTATCTCCACCTCTAGGACACAGAGGCAGGGAAAGATTAGAGTAACATTTTTAGGCTTACTGACTCGCTTTGAGGCACAGTGGTTCTACTTTCTGTGACCTGTCTTGGGAAAGAAAAATCCTAGTTTCTATGGCTTGTTTGGGGGTGCAGAAAGGGGAACAGGCGACAGAAGGACAGAAAAATCCAAAGAAAGTCTGCTTTTTTTTTTTTTTTTTTTTTTCTTTTTAGTACTGGGGATTGAACACAGGGCCTTCACGATGAGTTACCTCCCTCACTTTTTTTGTATTTTTTACTGTGAGGCAGGGTCTTGCTAAGTTCCCCAGGCAAGGCTCAAACTTGTGATCCTCCTGCTTTAGTCTCACAGAGTGCTGGGATTATAGACATGTACCGCCTTGCCTAGCTAAGACCAACTTTTTCTTTTTTTGGCTTGCCTCTGAGTCCCAAAGTGCCATACCTTGGGGTATCATTTTCTGCGCCCCAATAGTACCCAAAGCAATCTACAGATTTAACATAATCCTTATCAAACTCCCAATGGCATTTTTTCACAAGCACTAAAGTACTTCCTCAAATTAATATTGGCTCTCAAGAGACTACAAAGAGTCAAATAATCTTGAAAAAGACAGATAAAGGTCTTACACTTCTTTTTTTTTTTTTTTTTTTTTTTTGTGGGTACCAGGGGGTCGACCTCAGGACCTCGCGCACCAGGAGGCGCCCGTGCCGCTGAGCGATATCACCGGCCCCTTTTTCGTATGTGGGTTCCGGGAGCCGAACTCGGGCCCTCGCGCTTGCCGGGCAGGCGCTTAAGCCGCTGAGCCATCTCACCGGCCCGGTCTTACACTTCTTGATTTCAAAACTTATTACAAAGCTACAATAATCAGAACAGCATGGTACTGGTATAAAGAGGCGCTTACCAACCAATGGGGTAGAACTGAAGGCCCAAAAATAAATGCTAGCATAGATGGTTAAACTTTTTGACAAGGGAGTCAAGATCATTCAATGGGGAAAGGACAGCCTCTTCAAAAAATGTTATTAGAAAGATAGATATTCATATGCAAAAGAACAAAATTGGATGCTTACCACATACCATACACAAAAACTAACTCAAAATGGATCAAAGGCCTAAACACAGGAGCTAAAACTATAAAACTCTTAGAAGAAAACATAGGAGAAAAGCTATATGACACTGGATCTGGCAGTTTCTTTTAAATACAATACCATAAGCACAGGTAACAAAATAAAAAATAGAATGGAAAGGGGAGCAAGAGATGGAGGAAGAGGGGAAAAAGGTAAGGGAAAGGGCCATAAAAAGAATTAAGATGTGTTATGCACATGTGCCAACTCCTCATGATGAATGTAATCATTAAGTACTGCAAACATGTATTAATAAAAATTTAATTAAAAAAATACAATGAACTATGTTAAATTAAAAAAAAAATTTTTTGCACATTAAAAGACACTATCAGTGGAGTAAAAGGCAACTGAGGAAATCTGAGAAAACATTTCCAAATCATTTATCAAATAAGGATTAGTATCCAGAATACATACAGAGCTCCTACAATTAAAAAAAAAAAAAAAAAAAGAAAAACCTGATTTAAAAATAAACAAGGGCTTGAATCAAATTTCTCTAAAGGAGACACCAAAGTGGCCAACAATCATACGAGAAGATGCACAATCAGTAATCATTAGGAAAGTGCAAATCAAAATCACAATAAGCTATCACATTCCTTTATTGGGATGGCTAAAACTTAAAAAAACAGAAAATAACAAGTATTGGTGAAGATTTAAAGAAATTAAAATGGAACCCTTGTGCAACACTAATGGGAATTTTAAAAGGTACAGTCACTATGGTAAAGAATATGGTAGGTCCTCAAAAAATTAAAAATAGAATTCCCAGCCAGGTATGGTGGTGCACTCTTGTAATCCTATCCTAGCATTTGGGAGGCTGAGGCAGGAGAATCAAACAAACAAAAAAATGAAATTCCCATGTGATCCAGCAATTTCACATGTGGGTAAATACACATGAATTTAAACCAGAGGCTTGAAACAGTATTTGTATTCCTGAAGCTGATGAATGGCTTAACTTCCTCATAGCTCTAGCTAGTCTGTTTCAGTTTCTGTTTTGACTCATTCTCCAAATAATTAACCAGTAAGTGCAGAGACTTGCCTGAAAAGAAGAATAAGGAAAAACATCAAAGAACATCAGTCGGATATAATCTTTTTTTTTTTTTTTTTTTTTTTTTTTTTGTGGGTACCGGGGGGTCGACCTCAGGACCTCGCGTGCCAGCAGGCACCCGTGCCTCTGAGCGATATCACCAGCCCCTTTTTTCGTATGTGGGATCCGGGAGTCGAACTCGGGCCCTCGCACTTGCCGGGCAGGCACTTAAGCCGCTGAGCCATCTCACCGGCCCAGTCGGATATAATCTTAATCAGTCTTTTTAGGTTCACGTGAACCAGGAATGCCTGAACACCAGGTGAGTTGAGAGCATCTCAAAATTTTTATGGATTACTGCAAGTATTAATGACCATTCTAGTGTTCACCTGCATCTAGTCTATTGCCTAAAATTACATTCCTCAGAAAACCCATGTAAGCTTTGTGACTGGCAAGATGGAATCGAGGTGAAAGCCCTTCATCTTCCTCTACCTGGCAGCTTGTTAACAGAGCTCTTTCTTTTCCCATTGCTCTGTCCCTTGAGCTACTGGCTTCATCAAGAGGCACTGCAACTGGACATTTCATGATTGCATATCTATGTTCATTACAGCATTACACATAATAGTTGAGGTGGGAACAACTCGAGTGTCCATCACTGGATGAATGGATAAACAAAATACAGTGTACACACACACACACACACACACACACACACACACACACACACACAGTAATATCATTCACGCTTAAAAAGAAAGAAAATACTTTCCTACGCTATAGCCAATGGCTGCCCTGGGTCCCAAGGTCCGCATTACTGTGGTGTGGGAGCAGACAGAGCCTATGGTACGGATACTGTGGAGGCTCATTATCAGGCCTGCTTGTGTGCCAGAATCAAGGTTACAGGGACTGATGCCGAAGTAATGCCTGCCCAGTGAGAATTCCAAATAGGACCCATGAAGGAACCTCCATGGGAGAGCATCTTGCATTGTGTATGTGAAGACTGGAGTGATAGCAACCTTTGATCCTGAGCTCATTTCTGGGAACTGGAATGGTGGCGGCGGCCACACCAGCTTCAGCACAAAGGCCATGCGGGAAGAGAATGGTCTGAAGTACACTGAGGAGGCCTCTGAGAAACTAAGCAAGCGGCACCAGCACCACATTTGCACCTATCATCCCAAGGAGGGGCCTGGACAATGCCTGGTGCTTAACTGGATTCCACGAAACCTCCAACATCAGTGTCTTCTGTTGGCACAGCCAACTGTGACACCAGCATCTGCATTCCCCGGACTCTCAGCCAGCAGGAAGGTTACTTTGAAGACAGTCGCCCTTCTGCCAACTGTGACCCCTCTGCTGCAACAGAAGCCCTCATCTGCACGTCTTCTCAGCGAGACTGGCAATGAGCCCTTCCAGTACAAACACTAAGTGTACTAGACTTCCATCAAGCCCCTCCTAGTTCTTCACCCTACTCCCAGTTGTCCTACTTGTCCCCACGTAACTCGAAGGGTATATTACATGGTCTTTATTCTTTATGCTCAGTTAATCTTGCTTTCTTTGGCCAGGATGAGAGGGGTCAAATTCTTAATCTCTTCACACCTGCTCCTTCCCCCACTCTTCTTCCCTGGCATGCAAGCTTTCTAATGCATTGATGGGGACATGGGTAGGGAAACTAACCACTGCTTTCCACTTCATCAAGCGTGCTTGTCCAGTAGGTGTAGCTATCTGGACAGACAGATGTGCTTGTGAAGGAGTTGGGGTGGAGGGGATTTTTGTTCAAGGTAGCTGAAGGGGGAAAGACCTGACCTTGCTGTAATCCCAGCACTCGGGAGGCTGAAGCAGGAGGATTGCTGCGAGTTTGAGGCCAGCCTGGGCTACAAAGTGAGTTTAAGGCCAGCCTGAACTGCATAATGAAACCTTGTCTCAAAAAGATCAAAAGACCTAACTTTGGTTAGGTGAGGATCTCTCTCCTGGGAAGCTCTATTTTCTAAGGTATAACAAACTTTCTATTGTAAGTAGAAATTAGGAAAGGAGGAAAGGTTGGGGATCAGGGAAGAATGCCCTTCCTTGGTCTCTTGCTGCGGGGCTTCTCTACTTGAGGCTCAATCCCCTTCCATGAACACAAAGCTAAGTAAACTGATGGATAGCCTCATTTTCAAAGAAGAGAAAGTTCTTATTGTTGGTCCTCCATTTATAACACAAAGCAGAGTAGTATTTTTATTTAAATGTAAAAAAATATATATACATGGGTATGTGGATGTGTTTTTTTCCTAAAAGGAGAAAACCATCCTGGTCACTGAGTACCAAATTTGGTTTAGAAATAAGAATCTCAGCCTGGTGTGGGGGCGCACACCTGTAATCCCAACATTTAGGAAGCTGAGGCAGGAGGATCACTGTGAGTTCGAGGCCGCTACATAAGTGTGTTCAAGGCCAGCCTGCACTACATAGCGATACCCTGTCTCAAAAAAACAAACAAACAATCTCCTTTTGGAGGTTGTTTTGGCAATGTGGCTCTTGGTTCTTCATTACTGTTATGGCTGTGTCTAGATGTCCCCCCAAAGCCTCATACAGTCATAGATGGGGCTTTTTCAGAGGTGGCTGGATCTAACAGTGTGTGAGGCTGGGAGTGACTCATGGTGCAATGCTAGGATCGAGAGCACTAGGATTAAGGGTGTGAGTGCTAGCCGCCCTCAGTAGCCTGGATAAGATATAAGGAATAGAAAGAGCTACGGTAACCCTTGCTTACTTTTCTACCTTCTGCCTGCCATGAACAGTTTCTCCTCTGCCATGCCCATCTGCCACACCGCCCTGCCTTGGAGCCAGCCGATTACGGACTGAAACTGTGAGCTAAGCAAACCTCTCCTCCCTTAACTTGTGGGTGCTGGGTATTTTGTCTCAGCAATGAGAAAAGTAACTAAGATAATTACCACATAAGGGTCGCCCTGCCCTGCCCTGCCCACCCTTCTGCAGGAGGACACTGGACAGTTAACAGTGGGTGCACAGCACTAGCAGTCACCTGAGCCTTGTGGCTGGGCTAGAAAGACACACATGTACCTGTCTACACCTGATTTTAGAAGTGTGAGTTGTCCGCGTGTCACTGACAGGGGTACTGGGGTTGTTTTCTGGTAGGGCTGGCATGTCACTAAAGCAAGCCTTTTGATATGTTAAATTTTTAAAAAGCAAAACAAGTTTGGATTTTAATCAAATTTTTAGGGTTTTTAAGTGTAATTTTACAGAATTGCCTGTTTGCTTCAGCTTTCTCTTTCCACTCTGCTCTTGGGAGTTGGGGACAGGGCTGGAGATAAAACACATAATTTTGCATCCTAATGTCTTTTTTCCCAGGTGGAATATTCCTTTCTTAAGTTTCCTAATTAGTTATTTCTTTTCTAATAAACCCCACCTCCATCCCTACATTTCCACCGCTGTTCTCTGGTTGTTTTTGTGCTGCGCAGCAGGTCAGCTGTGGCTTTCTCCTGCCAAGACATCTAATTGCCGTGTACATTGTTCAGAGTTAGACAACTCACTGTAAACAAACTGTCCAGAATAGCAGTTATAAATCAACCCAACATTTAAAAAAAATATCATTACCTATAAAACTCAAAGGAGAATTTTTTTGTATGCGTGTGTGTGGTATTGGAGAGTGAAACCAGGGCCTTGTGCAGAGTAGTCAAATGCTCTGCTACTGGACAACATCCCCAGGCTTTTATTATTATTGTTTATTTTGTGTGGGTCTAGCTAAGCCGCCTAGGTTGGCCTCAGGCTTTCAATCTTCCTGGCTCTGCCTCCCAGGAAGCTAGGATAACAGGAGTGTACCATCATGCCTGGCGGAAGGGTTTACTGTTTGTTTTTTTTTTAATGGAATAGACTTAAGAATACTTACAAGAGGAAGAGCTAAGCAAGGGATACTGGTTGAAGACATATTCACGATCCAGGATAATTAATCAAGAAAGGATCTAGTAGAAAAGAAAGCAAGGTAATCCAGAACGTGGACCAAAAAGAGACAACTCTTCCTCTGAGGTAAGAATAGGTAATAATGGCAAAAAAAAAAAAAAAAAAAAAAAAAAAAGGTGGGGGCAGTTGCAATGACTTCTATTTTCTTTATGAAGGTGTGAGAGTATGGGGTGCAGCAAGGAGTGTTTAAGGTTTAGAATAATTAGTGTGGGGCACTAGACAGGGAACTGGCAAGAACAAATAAGAAAAATACACAGCACCAGGAATTCTAAATATAAACATAGTGTTAATTTACACTACTAAAATGTTTTCTCCAATAAGCCTGCATTACTTGGGAATGCAAAAGGAGAACAGGAAGTACCTGGGTTGAGGAGCTTCAGGGCTTGTATGGCAGAAGGACATGAAGAAGAGGTTCGGACCACCAAAGCCACATCCTGAATTGAATGGTCAGCAGTAGTCGCCCCTTTTCTGTGCTGTGCAAATGTCCTACACATCCTTCATCACTATTATGACGTCTCATAACTATATGCCAATATAGCAGTCTTTCTTCCTGAGACTGAAATTGGAGTACTGTGTCTTGTTCACAGTCGTATGTTTGATATTTAGTACTTAAAGAATGCCTAACATCTAACAGGTGCTTAGTAAATGTTTGATTGGTTAATTCGCTCAAAACATTACCAAGAAACTGCCAGGTAGGTACCAGGCACTCAGTGAATGGTAAAATGGGGATTGTAAACATGGGTTACTTTTTCAAGAATTTGGCTACGATCATGTGAAATTTTATTTATATCACAATTACAATTATGGCAGTACCAAATGCCATTCATACAATGGTAAACAAAGTAGGTGTAACACCTCTCTCATGAAACTTAACGGACAATGCAAAAACCTAGACAATAAAAACAAATAAATAATTACAAATAGTTTTGCACTAAAAAGAAGAGGCAAGAATAGAAAATATAGAAGACAGGAATCTGTTTTTGATAAAGTGACCAAGGCGTTCTTTCCAAAGAGGTGCCATGTAAACTAAACCTGATGGATAAAAAGGAATCAACTCTGCGAAGCAAAGACTATTTAGACAGAGAAAAAACATATGCAAAAGACCTAAGGTAGGAAAGAGCCTGCCACAGGTTCGGGTACATAAATGATGATGTGGAATAAACTACAACAGTATACCTTTAGGACACTCTCATAGAGGCAAACAAGAAATCACAAAAGAGCTGCAGTTCAGTCCTAAAACCTTAACCCAAATCCTGCTCTCCGTCTCTTCGCTTTCTTTGTGTTTAGTGCTCTTAAAAGGCTTAAGAGGAAACTTCACTGTCTCTTTCACATAGCCCAACACTGCTGGTTGTCTAAAGCATTTGTTTCTAAAATAATATAAAACCAGAAAATAGAAATTATCCAGGGCCAGTGATATAGCTCAGCGGCACAAGTGCCTGCCTGGCAAGCGCGAGGTCCTGAGTTCAGTTCCCGGTACCCACATAAAGAAAAAAAGAGAGAGAAATTATCCAAACAGCCAGGAGTGCTGGCGCATGCCTGTAATCCCAGCACTCAGGAAGCTGAGGCAGGAGGATCGACGCAAGTTTGAGGCTAGCCTGAGCTACAAAGTGAATTCAAGGCCAGCCTGAACTGCATAGTGAAACCCTGTCACAAAAAAAAAAAAAAAAAAAAAAAAAGAAATTATCCAAACAATGATAAAAGCCATGGAGAAATCTTGGTAGCCCAGGGTATTGTAATACTTTCTTGCAAAACTAGAGATTTTCACTCAATACCCCCAAACCTTAGGCAACATAATCCCAGTAAGTTCTAGCTCAAACTTGAGTAGTTTATTTTATTTTACTTATTTATGTATTTATATTGTGCTACTGGGGACTGGACCCAGGGCCTTCACACTGAACTACACACCTGGCCCTTTTACTTTTTATTGAAAAAGGGTCTCATTAAGTTGCTAAGTCACCCAGGCTGGGCTCCAATTTGTGATCCTCCTGCCTCAGAGTCCCACAGAGATTACCAGTATGCACCACCATGCCTGGCTTCACTAGTTTACTTCTTAGTGATCCTGTCGTACATTCTTCTAGCTTCTTGATGGAGACCTCGTCTGGCCAGTAGGTGGAGAGCCTCATTAACCCTCCCTCTTGGAAACTGCTTATTTCTTCTCCTTTCACACCAGAAAAGAAAACGGCCACCAGAAATATATCTTTTATAAAACTACGTATACAGGGCCGGGGATATAGCTCAGTGGCACAGTGCCTGCCTGGCAAGTGCCAGGTCATGAGTTCGATTCCCAGTACAAAACAAAAAACAAAAAACAAAAAATCCCCCTACATATGCAATACAGTTTTTCTAATAGGAAACAAGTGTTCCTAACAATATCCTAGGTTTTAGTCAAGCTCTATAATCTTAACAAGAGGATTAAAAATGGCACAGTAAAAACTGGCAGCAAAATATAGCCTTTCTGGGACCTGGAATCAAGACACCTGGAAAAAAACTTGGTGAAGAAAAAAAGAAGCAGATCTCTGGGAACTGGGAGGGAGCTGACAGGAAAACTCGAAAGTACAGAGAAGCTAGAGAAACTGAGCAAAGTGCAGAGAAAAGAATGAAGCAGTGTGGAATGCTAGCCCCAACTCCTAGGCAGTGGGACCTGTGCCCACTAACACAAGATAAGCCTGGACAGGGTCAGTAGCTCCAGGGAGAAACAATGGACTGGTGGGCAGCACTAGCCAAGAAGAGCCCACAGTTATGATAAACTACAAAAGCAGTGTTGGGGTTTACTACGAAAGTAACCCTTTCTGCATGGCAGGCTGGAGTTAGAGAAGAAATCCAGTGCGGTGGCTGTCATATTTGAGAGTGTTTAACCAGGAGCTATTTTGGGAAGGAGTTAATTGTTTCAGACTGAGCTACAGAACAACTACAGAAAATTATACTTCAATGTCTCTGGGGTCATCCTAACACAGTGACTGGGTGGGAGCAGCCACAGAGAGGGCATGAGCTAAACACAGACCCCGAGAAGTTTAAGCTCAGGCTGAGAAGGATAGTTCCCACACTCCATAATGAGAAGCTAGGCTGCTCATGTGGTTTTCAAAGGGGCGTGTGTCTGAAAGTACTGGCATTAAGTCCAACAGACTGCCTGACCCCCACCCCCTATCTCACTGCTGTATCCAGCACAGAATCCAGTGATCTATTTGCTTTCCCCATCTGCCAATGTGATCAAGGATACAGCTCAGCTTGGACAGTTGCCACAGCCTGGGGTAAATGGACAGAGGGCTGTGTAGAACAGGGAGAGGTACCAGAAAGCTAAGTGAAGAAAGCAGTGACTTGGGACACACAGAGAACATGGAAATTGAGAGTGACTGGAGTAAATACAGTCCTAGGGCAGACACTATTGACCAACCATGCCCAGAAGGAAAGGCGTGGCAGGATTCAGCATTCACACACAAAAATGTGAGTGTGGAAATAAAATAGGATTTAGTAGTGACTCATTATACCTTCCCCATGTCGGGCTGATTCCAATAATGCAGATACTGGAAAGAAACCACTCATTCAAAAATACAGCCACACTTTTTGCACTCACTTCTCATTGTCTTCATTGTTTTTTTGGGGGGATTGAATTTTTTCTTTTCTTTCTTTTGCTCTTTTTTTCTTTTTCTTATTTGTTACTTTCATATACTTCTATAAATTTTCTTTTACTCCTTAACAGAATTTTTATTTCACTTTTCTCTCTTCCGTCTCACCTTCATTTTTCAAATTTTACTTCTTTATTTCCCCCTTCCCTACCCCTTCCATTTTTACTAGTAAGCTTTATTAATCCTTAGATAGTCAGTTGACTCTATGCTATTACCATTGAATTCTTTCTATTCTTAATGGTGGTAGAGTTGTTGCATTTGGTAGATATTTACTGTAAATTGATATTTGCTTTGTCTTTTTGTCTCTATTATCATTGCAGATCTCTTCTCTATTTTTAAGGGTGGTACAGTAGCTTTTATTTGTTCTTACAGTATTTCAACATTGAGTTTGTCTTTACTATTGTTGCTGATTTTGATGCTATCGCCAGGGTGACATAGTTGTTGCTATTAGTTTCTATTGTATGCCAATATCTGCCTTGGCGTTATGTCATCAACAATACTGTGTTTCATTTCTGGAGAACTGGGTGCTGGGCCAATTACACTGTAACCTCTGCTCCCCAAATTAACAGAGATGGTCAGATCTTGGGATAGAGGAAAAGGCCTATAGCTAGCCACTCCCAGAGCACATCACTGGAAAGCAGACACTAAGTATGGAGATCTCCATACTAGCAACAAATCTTTCCACTATAATTGGCCTCAACCCTCAACACACACACACACACACACACACACACACACACACACACACACGAAACATGAAAAAACAGAACAAAAAGTTGTGTCCAAAAACTGCCAGCTCCCCCAAAGCTGGCCCATGGGTCACTGATGGGGAGCAAATCAAAAGCCAAAAAATGAACTACATGAAGGGATAAAAGAGGAGGCAAAAAGAAAAGATAGTGCTTGGCGAGCTCAAAGAAGATACAACTAAACAGATAATGGACTTACTAAATAAAACAATCGGTGAGCTTAGAAAAGACATAATAAAAAGCTAGCTAAGCTAAAGGACATGATGTAAAACATGAATAGCCAGTTGAGCAAAGAATTAGAGTCCGTGAAAAGGTATCAAATGGAAATCAGGGAGGTACAAATTTCCATTAAAACTATGGGCAGCAGAAGTGACCATGGCAAGGACAGATTGTCAGAACTAGAAAACAGGGCTGATGCAAGTGACCATATACTTAGAGATACCTTAAAAACAACAAAAGAATATGGGAAATGGATTCAACAGCTGCTAGACAATGCAAAGAAGACTAATCTAAGATGAAATGGAATTAGTAAAAACATACAGAACAGCACAAATGGCATAAAAAGCCTGTTTATAGTAATAATAGCAGAAAACTTTCCAACTATGGGAAAAAAATTTAACATATAGATTAGGCATACAGAAGCCCAAATAGCCACGATCAAAAAAGAACATTTCTACCACACATCATAGTTAAAATCCCCGAAGTCCAACACAAGGACACAATCTTAAAAGCTGTTGCAGAAAAGCAACAAATCAATTATAAAGGTAAACTGATTAGAATTACATCAACCCTCTCAACCCAAACATTAAAGACTACCAGAGCTTGAAGTGTTCCACGCACTAAGAGAAAAAAAACAAAAAACCCTCCCAATCCAGACTGACATGTCCTGCAAAAATACCCTTCAAAGTTGATGGTTAAATGTCTTCCCATGACAAAGACCACCTTAAAAAAATTCATGGCCACCAAACCAGCATTTAAAAATTTTTTTCTTGTTTTGAAAGGATACTGTAGAAAGAGACAATGAAGCCAGCAATGCCAAAAAGACTAGTGGAATAAATACTTCAGGTAGGGTGAGCAGTTAAGCAGAAGAGAGGGGATAAAAGGAATCAGTAACAGGAAAATAATGCAATGCAAAAGTCAATGCCTTTCAGTAATAACTCTTAATGTGAATGGTCTCAATCCCCCAATCAAAAGGAATAAATTGACAGATTGGATCAAAAAACAAAACCCAACACTATGTTGTATATGAGAAATACACTTAATACCAAAAGAAATTCATTGACTAAAGCTGAAAGGTTGGAAAACAATATTCCATGCAAGAGGAACCCAAAAACAAGCAAGAGTAGCTATTCTATTTTCAGACAAAGTAGACTTCAAGCCAAAACTCATCTGAAGAGGCAAAGGTCACTAACATATTGGTTAAAAGAACAATTCAACAAGAAGAGATAATAATTATAAATATATATCCACCAAACACTGGTGCACCCAACCTCATAAAACAATACTACTGGACATAAAAGATCTGATGAACATCATCACAATTATAGTAGAGGACCTGAATAACACACTATCACAAATAGACACATTAATTACATAAAAATATCAACAAAGAAATATTAGAGTTTAACCACATCTTTGAACAAATGGACTTAATGGATATTTACAGTGTTCCACCTAACAACAAAATACACATTCTTCTTAGCAGTACACAGGACATTTTCCAAACAGACCACATGCCCATAAAGCATACTTACAAAAATAAAAAGAATCAAAATTATCCCATGCATATTATCAGATCATAGTGCAATGATACTAGAAATCATCAATAACAGCAACTATAGGAACTGTGGAGACAAGTGGAGATGAAACAATATACTCTTGAATAATCAATGTGTACAAGAAATCAAGAAAGAAATCAGACAATTCCTAGAATCAAACAATAATGCCAGTAAACACATCATAACATATGGGATGCAATGAAAACAGTCTTATGAGGGAAGTTCATAGCTCTGAATCCCCACAGAGCAAGCTCAAATAATCTAATAATGATGCACCAGAAAAATAAGAACAATCCAAATCCAAAGCTAGTACAAGGAAAGAAATTATACATAATCAGAAATTAATAAATTAAGACTAAAAAAAATTATGAAGAATCAAGAAATCAAAGAGCTGGTTCTTTGAAAGAACAGACAAAACAGACAAATCTTTAGCCAATGTTACCCAAAAGAGGAAAGAAAAGACACACATCAATGTAATTAGAAACTAGAAAGGCAAAATCATAAAGGACATCTCCAAAACCCAGGTTATTAGTAACTACTTAAAAAACCTATACTCCAATAAATTGGAGAATCTAGGAAAAAATACATAAATTCCTAGATACATGTGATTTAACAAAATTGAACCAAGAAGACACAAAACCCCAGAATAATAACAGGTAATGAAATTGAATAAGTAATAAAAAACCTAGCAACTAAGAAAAGCTGAGGACACAATGGATTCACTGCTCAATTTTACAAGAACTTCAGCAAAGATCTAACAATACTCCTCAAACTCTTTAATGAAATTGAAAAGGAAGAAGTACTGCCAAACTCATTCCTGGAAGCTAACATTACCTTGATTCTAAAACAAAAGAAAAATTCAACTGAAAAAGAGATGTACAGGCCAATCTCTTTAATGAATATTGATGCAAAGGTCTTCAATAAGATACTGGCACACAGAATGCAACGTGTCATTAAAAAGATCATATATAATGACCACGTGGATTTCATCCCAGGGATGCAAGGATGGTTCAACATATGCAAATCAATAAATGTAATATATCACATAAACAGAAGCAAGGAAAAAAATCACAGGATCATCTCAAAAAGCCACTGACAAAATTCAACATGTATTCATGATAAAAAAAAAAAAATCCTGAAGAAAATAGGTATAGAATGACTATATCTCAATCTGATAGAAGACAAACCTCCTGTCAACATCATATTGAATGGGAAAAAACTGAAACCTTTTCCTCTAAAATCAGGAACAAGCTGAGTGTAGTGGTACATGCCTGTAATCCCAGCACTAAGAGGCAGAGGCAGGAAGATCACCAAGAAATCAAGACAAAGATGTCCACTATCACTACTCCTATTCAGTATAGTGCTTAATACTTTAGCACAAACAATCAGGCAAGAGAAAGAAATAAAAGGGATATGTATAGGAAAGGAGGAAGTCAAACTATCTGTATTCACAGATGACATAATCCTTTTACTTAGAAGACCCAAAAAATTCCACCAAAAGACCCCTAAAACTAACAAATTCAGCAAAGTAGCAGGGTAAAAAATCAACACACAGAAATTAATAGCATTCTTTTCTACCAATACTGAAACCACCAAAAAAGAAATCAGGAAACCAATACCATTCAGAATACATTCAAGAAAAATTAAATAGTTAGGAATTAACCTAACTCAGGAAGTAAAAGACTTCTCTAACAAAAACTAGACTTCTCTGAAAAGAGATCTGAAGAGGACATCAGAAAATGGAAAGATATGGGCCGGTGAGATAGCTCAGCAGCATAAGTGCCCGCCTGGCAAGAGTGAGGTCCTGAGTTCGACTCCTGGTACCCACATACGAAAAAAGGGCCGGTGACATCACTCAGCGGCACGGCGCCTGCTGGCACGCGAGGTCCTGAGGTCAACCCCAGGTACCCACCAAAAAAAAAAAATGAAAAATAAAAAACAAATTATATTACAAAGCTACAGTGATTAAAAAAAAAAAAAAAACAAAACAAAACAGTAATGACACAAAAACAGACAGTAGATCAATGGAACAGAATAAAGGATGCAGAAAAAACCCCAGGCACGTTCGGCCATCAGACCTTTGACAAAAGGGCCAAAAACTTAACACTGGAGGAAAGATAACCTCTGTTAACAAATGGTGCTGGGAAAACTGGCTATCCACATGCAGAAGATTGAATCTAAACCCATATCTCTCATCATGCACTAAAAATCAAAATGGATCAAAGATCTAAATATTAAAAGAGACAATCTGATAGAAGATAAGTAAAATGCTTCAAGACAGAGGCATAAACAAGGACTTTCTGAACAGAACCCCAGTTGCACAAGAAATAGTATCAAGAATCAACAAATGGGATCACATCAAATTAAAAGGCTCTGCACAGCAAAGGAAACAACCAACAGAGTGAAGACACAACCTACAGAATGGGAAAAATATTTTGTTACCTACTCCTCAGGCAAAGGACTAATATCTAGAATATACAAAGAACTAAAAAAAAAAAAAAAAAAACAGACCTCCCAAAATAAAAGACTTAATCATAAAATGGGCACCTAAAATGAACAGACACTTATCAGAAGTATAAATGCCAATAAACACATGAAAAGATATTCAACATATCTGGCGATTACAAAAATGCAAATTAATACTGAGATACTATCTTACTCCATCAAGAAATCAAATAATAACAAATGCTGGTGAGGCTGTAGGGTTAAAAGGAACCCTTCTGTATTGCTGGTGGGAATGTAAACTAATACAACCTCTATGAAAATAAGTATGACGATACCTTAACAAACTTAAAGAGGGCTGGGGATATAGCTCAGCAGCACAGCGCCTGCCTGGCAACTGCAAGGTCCTGAGTTCGATTCCTGGTACCAAAAACAAAATAAAACAAAACAAACGGGATATAGCTCAGTGGCACAATGCCTGCCTGGCAAGCACGAGGTCGTGAGTTCAATTCCCAGTACCAAAAAAAGGAAAAAAAAAAAAAAAAAAAAGAAAACAAAACAAAACAAACAAACAAACAAAAAAACTAGAAGAAATTTTATTTGACCCAGCCATTCCTCTTCTAGGTATCTTCCTGCAAGAGTTACAGACATCATATTACAATGATACATGCATACTCATGTTTACAGCAGCACAACTTACAACAGGTAAATTTTGGAAATGGCTTTTATATCTATCAACAAATGAATGAGCCAGGCCAGGTGGCACACACACCTGTAATCCCAACACTCAGGATGCTGAGGCAGGAAGATCACCACAAGTTCGAGGCCAGTCTGGACTACAGTGAGTTTGAGACCAGGCTGGCCTACATAGCAAAACTCTGTCTCAAAATAACAATAAAAAATAAAATCAAAACAAACAAATAAAACAGGTGGAGAAAAAAAATGTAAATGTGGCATTTATACACAATGGAACACTATTTTGCTATCAAAGAAGAATAAATTTGAGTCATTTATAGGAAAATAGAGCACCTTAAAACTAACATTAAGTAAAATAAATCAGACACACATAAATATTGCATGGTTTCTCTTACATGAGAAACCCAAAGTATACCTAAATTAAAGAGCAAAATAAAAGACAATAGGAAGCAGGAAGTCAGATCTTTTGCAAATGGGGAGGGGACCAAAGGATGGAGGGAGGGCAGAGAAAGGGGAATGGAAGGGAAAGAAAAAGAATTAAGATGTGTTATGTACCTGTACCAACTCCCACAATGAATGTAACCACTGTGTACTGCAAATAATAAAAATTAGTAAGAACTGAAAGTGTGAAAAATAATAATAAAATAATCTTGAAATAGGTTATAAATGAAACAGGAATCTGCCTAGTGATCAGCCTTGCCCCTCTCAGCTTAGCAGATACCTGTAACGGCATCTAAGTTCCGCTCCCACACTCCGATGCCTGCTGTACCTGTTGTCGGCTGAACGGGCCTCTCTGGTCCCTGGGTGCAAGATGTTGACGGTCATCCACAAGCAAATCCTCTCGCTGTCGTTCAGCTGTCCCAGTAGATGCCTTCTGCATAACATATAAGCTCTAAAATACCCAACAGCGCTTATCAAATTGTGAGCACTGACATAACTGTAGTGATAATGCTAAAGCTTCAGTAATAAACCTGAAGCAATCTAAATAAGTCAGAATATTCTTACATATTGTGGTATAAAAGTAGCCAGTATACTTTTTGCTATTCTTATGAATCTTAATTCTACCCACAAAGCAATCTCAAATTTCATCTATAAAAGAAGGATATTAGTATCTATCTCCCAGAGTAATTGCAAGAATTAAATGAGATATTGAAACAAACTTGTAACACTGTTGTGGCTATGATAAGTGCCCAATGAAAACAAGCTGTTATTTATGATAACAATATTGCTAATAGTAATAAGAGATAACACTACCATCATCATCTTTGTTAGTAACATAGCTCTGACAGCCCAGCCCAAAGTCACAAATTTACTTTCTGTTGCTTACTATTTACTATACTGTGATCTACCTGCTCTCTGGCAGAACCAGGATCCTGGATTTCATGTAAAGCATATCCAGAACACTCTGGAAATAAGTCCTTTCTCCTTCTCTCATTTGTCCTATCATGTGATACTGGCCCACAGTTCCTGTGCTGAAAGACAACATAAACAATGGCATAAATTATCCAACTAGGAACGTGATTCCTGTGGCAACAGGAAAAGCTTCAGTTGAAGAGGACCAAAGTGGTTTCAATCAATCAGAGTGGTGTGATACGTCATAGAACAAAAGGACACTGCGTTCCTTGCCCGTTATTACTGACCTTAACACTAATCCCCTGAAGCAGTTCCACATTGCCCTGATCTTGAGCCAAAACCTAAATACTTTCTCTCTACTACCTACTCGTCACTATATTTCATTTTCCTTATTCTCCAGGAAAGATCAGGTCTTGAATACTGGGCAAACCATGGATGGCTCTCCAGAAGCAACTCCTCTCCCAATCTCCCATGTTTCCAAAGATGAAAGTTGTTTGATATATTTGTTCTAAAAGAATAACAAAACACAAAACTGATTGTCTAAACAGAAATAGAGCTAACAGACTTCTGTGACAATCCCAGAATAATGACACTAGGTGAGGATAACAGAATAGTTAGGTGTGTATATGCATGCCTATGTGTACATGTTTGTGTGTGTGTGTGTGTGTAACATAAACATTTCCAACCGTACACCAAAGTGGAAAAAAATATGATGAAGCCCAAGGTAGACATCACTCAACTTGAACAATTAGCAACATTTTGCCCTTTAATCTCTTCTCCAACTTTTCCAGGAATATTCTAAAGCAAATCAGAGATTTTGGCACATTTCGATATAACTAAAGACATTTTATTTTACTCTTAGCCTAACTCTGGAGTTCTTAAATCTATATAATCCACACACAAGCTAGCTTGATAAACTTCAGTCCAATCTTAAGTAATTAAGTCTTATTTCTCATTTAGAAAGTGTAAGGGGTGATCAAAAGATATGGTTAATGTTTAAATTTATAAAAAACTTATTAGAGTAAAAGACACATTGCCAAGAATAAGTGCCAAGGATAAGTGTGTTTGAAGTATTTTTGAGGAGGATTAATGGCAATGTGTCTTTCACCATAATCAATTTCTTAATCTAAACATTCAGCATGTATTTGGAACACCCTGCATTGATCAAACATTTAGAGCAATTTCTGTCAAATAGAAACATGACAGTGTGTCCTCACCCACCTATTCACCAGACCGGCACTGTGCAACCTCTAACTCTTCTCCAAAGTCAAAATGACCATGAAAGACAAAGATTTTGCATTGAATCAGGGCACTGAAGCAGCCACATAGCAAAACTAAAGACATTCATGAAAGAGAACTTTAAGAGCTACTTCAGAAAGTGGTAAGAATGATGGGAAGTGTGTGTTCAAAGCAAGGGGGAATAGTTTGAGGGAGATAAGTAGGAATGTATCTTTTACTATAATAATTTTTTAAAAATTTAAACATTCACCATATTTTTGATCACACCTTCTCTATGCTGCTCTACCTGTTCTCTAGAGGAGGATTCGTCCTGGATCTTAGATGGAACATACTGATGATACTCCAAAAGCAATTCCTCTCTTATTCTTTCTTCTGTCATAAAAGATGAGGTTTGGTTGAGAAACCCGTTCTAAAGGAACAACACAAACAGGAAAAAAAAAAAAAAAAAAAAAACACCTTACCAGGGTAATATGCTAATTTTTTCAGGCTTCAGCAAGGATACTAGGAAAGAATATTCTTACAAGTTTTGAGATAAGTAAAGATATTACATTTTTAACGCCATTCTGTCGAGTTTAATCCTGAATCCCAAACCACAGACAGAAGAGTCTGAGAAACTAACCATCATTTTTCTTTCTTTTTCCAGTACTGGGGATTGAACCCAGGGCCTAAAGCTGCATTCCCACCCCTATTTTCACTTTTTATTTTTGAGACAGGTTCTCCCTAAGTCACTAAGTTTCCCTGATGGCACTCAAAGTTGGAATCCTCTTGCCTCAGCCTCCCAGAGCACTAAGATTACAGGCATGAGCCACCACTGCTACTTCTTCCTAACTCCTAACTTGTTCATGTAGGATCAGTATGCTTGTAGTAACACTGTGGGATTCAGCAAGAGTTGGAGAATAATCACAGTAAATTGAAATAGTGATATCAGCCTGGTGAATGGAAGAACTGATTTCATTTTTATAGTTCAGTAAAACAGGGTCTTTTGTACCATTAGGTGTGGGGTAGATGAGAAAAAAAGAGAAGACCAATAGGAATTCAGTTGATCGGGGCTTAACACCCCGATTGCATCCTTCCTGAAGCAAGAGTGTTGTTCTAATATGTAGGACTATCAGCCTACTAATATGAGAAGGAATCAAAGATATACTTTTAGCTTGGCCCCGAAGTTCCCGATTCTATATTTCAACTTTCCAGTTGTTCAGTATTTATAAAACCCAGCTACTTCATTACTCATTTCTTTATCTGTTTTTATGCTGTTCTACCTGCTCTCTGATGTAGTTCTGGTATTGGGGTTTGGGAGGCAGACACTGATAATCTGCCAGAAAAAAGTCTTCTCTCCCTTTCTCCTCTATCATATCAGAGAGTGGATCCTTTTTGAAGTGGACTTTCTAAAAGGAAAAAAAAAAAAAAAAAAAACACAAACTAAAAAATATCCAATAGTAGTGCTATGATAGCAATACTATAGGCTTTGTGGAGAACCTTAGGGTAATTTAACTCAGGGCAATATGAAATAGCATGGAATGAAACAGAAACCATGCTTTTTGTCAGTTCTGAAATTTAGTTTAACAATCTTTGTAAACTCAAAACTCAACCCTCAACAGTTCCATTCTTGCTGATCTCCATCCCTTTTCTGTTCTACCTTGTCCCTGGTGGAGGCCTGATGATGCCTGAATAGATCCTGATGGACATCCAGAGGAAGCTCCTCTTCCCCTTGCCTGACAATCAGAATGGATGCTGGCTGCTTCAAATTTGCTTTCTAAAAAAATAAACACAAAAATTAATTGTTCACTTAAGAATGACAAATAAACTTAAAACTTCAGGCTTCAGTGAGAAATCTGGAGTTAACCTGAGGTCAGAGTATAAGGGGCATCTCTGCCCAGTCACACCCTGAGTAACTTACTTCCTGTTCATCCCCTTCTTCCTTTGGCTCTAACTGATCTCTGGTGGAAGGCTGGCCTTGGAACCTGGGTGAAAGATGCTGTCGGGTACTCGTGGGCCACTCCTTTTCCCATCTTTCAGCTGTCAAAGCAGAGGTTGGCTGACAGAAATAGTTTCCCTAATGAAGATTAAAAATAAGAAAGAAAGTAAGTAAGTAAATCGTCCAGATGGGGTAATATGCGCTGATAATACTTTAATACTTAGTATGAACTCTGGAGCTTTGAGAAACCAATCAGGAAACTATTTTCTAACTATGGATCTCTAAATCAGATATATACAATATAATCCTTACAAATCCCACTCCAAGTAGCTCTAAGTAGCTAACCCTCAGTAGCTCATTTCTTCTTAAATCTCCTTTCTACTCTATTTTACCTGATCTTTGGATGGAAAATCCTGCTGTTGACATTTGCCTAGAGTATTCTGGTCTTTAGGAAGAACACTCTGGTCTCTGGGAAGAAAATCCTGGCCTTGACAATTGGGTATTACACTGTGGTCTTTGGAGAGAAATTCTTGGTCTTTCACTAGAAAATCTTGGTCCTGACATTTAGGTAGAATATTCTCATTTTGGGGAAGAACACACTGGTCTCCAGGTAGAAAATCCTGGTCTTGACATTTGGGTAGAATATTCTGGTTCTGAGGAAGAACACACTGGTCTCTGGGTAGAAAACTCTGGTCTTCAGGTAGAAAGTCCTGATCCTGGCATTTGGGTAGAATATTCTGGTCTTTGGGAAGGACACACTGGTCTCCACGAAGAAAATCCTGGTCTTCAGGTAAAAAGTCCTCATCCTGACATTTGAGTAGAATATCCTGTTCTTTGGAGCAAACATGCTGGTTTCTAGGTAGAAAATCCTGGTCTTTATGTAGAATATTCTGGTCCTGACATTTGTGTAGAGTATTCTGACCTTCGGGGAAAACACAGTTGTCTTTGGGTAGAATATGCTGGTCTTTGGGTAGAAAGGCCTGATTTTGGGGTAAAAAATCCTGGGCTTCCAACTCAATATTTCCATCTTCTAGCTTGATACTACAGGTTTTTAACATAATGCCCTGAGTTTCTGTCTTAATAGCCTGGCCTTCTGGCTCAATGGTCTGGCTTTCTGGCTCAGCAGCCTGGGTATCTGGCTCAACACTCTGAGTTTCGGGCCCAACACTCTGGACTTCCATCAAATCACCCTGGGATTCTGGCAGAATATTCTGAAGACCCTGCAAATTCTCTTGTTCATTCTCTTCCATCACAACAAATAATGGATTTTTGAATTTTGCTTTCTAAAAGAAAACATAAATACCAAATATAGAATGTTAGGTAACAGCAACACTCTAGGTTTTCCATGTAATTACTAAAATAATCTCAAAATGATATGATGATCAAACAAATTACTAAAATAAAATGTGAAATTATAGACTTTGCTCAACTAAAGTTTATCTGTATTTTTTTTACCTGCATCTTTACAGCGTATTGGAAATTAATTTACCTCTTGGATGGGAGAGGTTTTCCTTTTATCATGTGGAAACACTTCTGCCATTTTTTCACTCACAGTTTTAAAAGATGCCAGCCGGTGACGTGCCAGTTTCATGGTTTGACTAAGCTACCAGCAAAAGGAGGGAAAAGGGAAAACAAAACAGGTTAAAGTCTTAATACCAACTGTACTAAATGTTCCAACAGGAAAAGAGGTCCCTATTATTAAAAAATGCCAGACCTAAGACAAGAGGATTACTTGTAAGGAAACTTTGATCTGCTGATAGTGTTTAATGACATGATTGCAGTTATTCTAAGATAATAACTTGATAACTTCAAAACTTGATTTAAGGACTGTTAAATCAATTTTTAAAATAATATATAGTTTATATTAAGTATATACAGAAGTCTAAATTAAACTTGAAATTATTAAACAGTCACATTCCTTACATTCTACTCATCTTTTCAGTAGTTATTTCTTCAAATGGTCCTTGCATGCCTAATGGCTTTCATCACTCTTTGCTAGAAAACTCTATTTCTAGTTCCCCTCAAACTTTTCTTTTCCCCATTTATATGAATCCCTTCAACCCCAATATTTGAAAACTCAGTTATTTAAAGTCTTTTCTCAGATCTCCTTTCCTTCACAAAGACTTCCTAAGTTAACTTAGCATACAAACATAATCAAACAAACAAACAAAAACCAATTTGTTTGTGTTTATTCCTTACCCCTATCTAGTAACTTCAATATAGAACTATTTTGATTTGTTATTCAGAGGAGCACAGCCTACTTTATATCTCTCAAATCTGCAACTTATGTCTCATTTGGGGAAAAGAAGGAAATGAACCATGTAATTTTTTTAGGATAAGCACTGCATCAGGCAGAAGAAAAGCATATCACCACACTACTTAGAGAAATTACGTCAAAGCCAGGGCCACTTCTACCTATCCATTGAAATTTTAATGATATCAATTTTCCCTTAAGGGGAAATACGGTTATACTTTACAGATGTAACTTATGATTTAATAACGAGCTGAAAATTAAAGAGAAAACCTCTACCACCAACCCTGTTTTCTCACAATACACCATTTGCGTGGTCCTTGCTTTTAGAGATTTACACCACTAGTCAGAGAAAGCTTTAAGCATTACTCTGTTCTACCAAGAGGAGGACTTCTAGATTTGGTTAGCTGAAGAGTAAAGGGATCAAAACAGAGTTATTGGGCCAGTAATATAGCTCAGCGGCATAAGCACCTGCTTGGCAAGAGTGAGGTCCTGAGTTCAACTCCCGCTGCCCACATTAAAAAAAAAAAAAAAAAAAGCAGAGTTATTCACAATGTAAAAGGAGCTATATGAGTTATAAAAAGAAAAACAGGGCCAGTGAGATGGCTCAGCGGCATAAGCGCCTGCCTGGCAAGCGCAAGGTCCTGAGTTTGACTCCCGATACCCACATACGAAAAAAGGGCTGGTGATATCGCTCAGCAGCATGGGCGCCTGCTGGCACGCAAGGTCCTGAGTTCGACCCCCGGTACCCACCAAAAAAAAAAAAAGAAAAACAGAGCCTTGAATGTACCTGCTTTTATTAACTGCCACCTGCAGTAGGTGGTAATGCCCCCATATCACGTGAACAAGGACTTGAAAGCTCCACTGTAACAAATTTAAAATGAAGGTTCAGTATCTTCATTTTCCATCTGACTTTAGAGTCAGATTGATTACAGTCAAGGATATTTCAACTGCTCCAGCAGTCAGAATATGTATCATGCTTCTATTGCTTCTCTTTTGTTGCCGTAAGTCTACACCAAACCTCAACTTTGTAAAGGGCCTTTCAGTGACCTGGTAATGAAGACTATAGCAGGCTGAAAAGTGGCCACCCAAAGACACCAGGCCCTAATCTCCAGATCCTGTAAATGTCACTTAAAAAAGGAAAAAGGGGGCTGGTGAGATGGCTCAGCAGCATAAGCACCTGCCTGGCAAGCATGAGGTCCTGAGGTTGACCCCCAGTACCCACACACACACAAAAAAAAAAAAAAACGGAAAAAGGACCTTTGCAGATGTGATTAATTTAAGGAAACTGAGATGAGATAATTCTGGATTATCCAGATAGACAATAAATGCCCTTATAAGAAAAAGGTAGAGATAGATTCAACATACAGAAAGAGAAGGTGATATGAGGATGCAGACAGAAATTGATATGTTGTAGCAACAAGTGAAGGAATGTCAGGAGACACAAAAAGCCTTTAATGTCAAGAAACAAAATTTTCCTCTAAAACCTATGGAGAGATCATGGCCCTACTGACATCCTGATTTTGATTCAGTGAAACTAATCTTGGGCTTCTCACCTCCAGAACTGTGAAATGATCTATTTCTATCATTTTAAGCCACTACATTTGAGGAAACTGGCTTATAGCAGCCACCAGAAACAAAACTCAAAACAAGAAACAAAGTTAGTATTAATAAGCATCAAATTAAAACACAGAAAGCAGAGGGATATTACTATTATAAAATTATGTGATAATTAGGATGAACAAGTATATAAGTACACTTCTCTTATTGTAAGATAATGGTGATCATGATAAATGTATATGAGATTGTGTAGTATATATATGCATTTGCATGTGTACATACATATTTATATGTATATATATTTATTTGTATGTGCATTCATGAGCTGGGCATGGTCACATGTGTAACCCCAGCACTCTGGGAGGCGGATGCAGGATGATCGAAAGCTTAAGCCAGCCTGAGCGACTTACCAACTTAGACCCTGCCTGGAAGAAAAAAAAAGCCTGGGGATGGAACTCAGTGTCAAGGCTCTAGGTCAGTGGTAGCGAACCTATGGCACACATGCTCCCGCAGGCATGCAGACTTCAACATGGCCAGTCAGTGAGTTGCCATGTATGTATATGCATATATATATATATATTTGCTTAGACTGGCAGTGTGTTTTAATACATTTGTTTTTAATAACACAAGATTTTAGTTTTGAGTTTTCTTATGAAAAATTGAAATTTAATATCTAAGATTTAGCAAAGAGATGTTCTAATTAAAAGACTGAGATTCTTTTAATGTTGTGCTGTTCCCCTGGCATATTTGAATCTGCAGCACATATTTAGTTGTGAGGAATTTATAAAAACAAGAGCAAAGATACATATATTTGCTTAGACTGGCTGTGATTTTAGCAGAAGCCCTCACAAGGTAGGAAATGCACTCAGATGCCTCTTTTAGAGCAGGCCAAAAGATGGTGGTCAGTGGAACACTGTCCACTTATACTGGTGGTCATCGAATTCAAGAGGAACCCCAGCTGAGAATCACTGCAACAGATTGTTGATTCAGGGAATATCCAATTCTTTATGTTAACTGGTATAGGGATAGATTTGTATTGGTTGCTTCATTTTTTCTTTTAAATTTTGTGTTTTTGTAGACTCCAAGTTTGGAACACCAAAAAATGACTACAGCAAAGAAAGCAAAACCAAAAACAAATAATGGAAGATCATTCCAAGAGTCCTGGACAGAGTCAGGCAATATGAAAGCATTATGTATTCTGTGTAGTGAAAGTATTGTGTGCTGCACATCAAGTGTCAGACAGAACTTTGACATCAACCACAAGAGTGTTGCCAAACTGGGTGAAGCTGAAGGGAAAGAGTTTCTTGAAGGGAAACTGAGGAAATACCATACCCAGTATCTTAGTTTTTGCAACTATCTTTCTAAAACAAATCATCTGACAGCTGACAGTTTTCAAATTTCACTGTGCATAGGAAAACATGATTAGCCTCTCTCTGATAGGGATTTTATCAAAATGGCCATGTTATCTGGGAGTAATTCCCCTTTTCGTGATTTCCCAAACAAGGATAAAATTATGCAACAGATCTCTGAGAGGCTACTTAGTAGAAATACTGTTAAAAATCAAGTCCTATGCATGGCAAGTGATGTTAGTCAATAATTAACCACTGACTTACAAAAGGCAGCCAGTTGTTACTCCATGTGCTTGTATGAAAACACAGATATAAATAATCATGCAAGGCTAGCAGTAATTTTGTGTTATGTTGTTGGTAACATCATGAGAGAAGAACTGGTGAAATTGGTGTCTTTGCCTGGAACAAGACAAGGGATAAGTACCTACAATACTGTGATGGAGGCCTTTTTTGTCACAAGATACAGACCAGAAAAAGTGGTTTCAATTACTAGTGACAGGGCACCGTGAGTGGTAGGGGCAACATCTGTTTTCATACAGACTTTGTTATTAAAGAAGCAAAACATTCATTCATTCAGTTTCTGTGTATTATACAGCAAGAAGCTGTTTGTGCCAGGGAAAGCAGCAAAAAATTAGATGATGTCCTCAAAGAGGTCACAAAAGTGGTGAATTACACTATGGCTCATGCTCTTAATTTTTGACAGTTTCAAGAACTTTTTGATGAGATTCAGACACAGTATAACACTTCACTTATGTATAATAATGTCTAGTGGCTGAGCAGAGGGTGAGTCCTGGAGAGATTTGTAGCTTCCCTGGAAAAAATTAGGCTGTTTATGAATGAAAAAGGGCAGGAATATTCACAGCTCACTGATATGGTCTAGCTTAACAACCTCATGTTTTTTACAGATTTTACCCTAGACTTCAAAGTACTGAGCAAAAAATTACAAGGTGTAGGGAAAAAACAGAAAGGATGTTTTGTGATACCAAACATTTGAGAGAAAACTGCAGGTTTTCAAAAGAGATTTTGAAAGTGGGCAGCTGAAATATTTCCCAAATCTAAAAATGCATTTAGAAAATTCTACGGCATTTACAGACAATCCTACATGACATCAAGAAATATACAAGGAATTTTTTAGCATTATAACAGCTGTTTAGTAACAGATTTTTGGGCAGGTGAGATGGCTCAGTGGCATAAGCGCCTGTCTGGCAAGTGCGAGGGCCTGAGTTCGACTGCCAGTACCCACATACGAAAAAAGGGCGGTGATATCACTCAGCGGCACGGGCGCCTGCTGGCGCGCGAGGTCCTGAGGTTGACCCCCAGTACCCACAAAAAAAAAAAAAAAAAGGTAACAGATTTTTACAGTTCCGTAAGAAGGAGAAAACCATGTGTTTTCTTACTTCTCCAGATAAAGCCAAATTTGAAGAACTTGATCTTTCCTGCTTACACTGGTTAGATTTCAGAAATCTGGAAATGGAGCTATTAGAATTTCAAGAAAGCTCTACCTGGAAAAATAAATTCTGTGACCTACGTGCAACATTTGAGAAGAGAGAGAAGACAGAGTGTGAAGGGGTGACAAAGGACACCACAGTTGTTAGTGCTGAAAATGAAATCCTTAAACTGGGGAATTCTCTGCCAAATAATTTTAAGTCAATGAAAGCACTTGGGATTGCTTTTCTTACTTTGTTTGGAGCATCTTATGCTCGTAAGCAGCTGTTGTCAGCCTTGAATTATATCAAATCTGATACAAAAGATACACCAACAGATGACCTGAATGCTGCACGTGTTGCTCTCAAACTAATGAAGTATGAGCCAACGTATGACAAATTATCAGCGTGCATGCAACAGCAAAGATCACATTAATTGTGCAGAAAGCACACCAAATGCAAACTTTTCTCTTTCAATAAAAAGCTGTTTGTATCAATGAAAGCTCTGTTACTGTACTTTTAAGACAAAAGATGTTTATGTATGAGTTGCTTTTCTAAACTACAACCTCAGGATTCAGGTTTAATTGCAGTGTTGGCACTCTGTGATACATAAGTGGGTTTTGGGTTGCATTTTGGGCACTTGGTCTCTAAAAGGTTTGCTATCACTGCTGTAGGTGCAAACATCAATACCTCAAAAAAAAGTACATTTATAAATGTGCATGTGTTATATATGTATGAATACTCAAAATATAAAATTTTAGCATGTCTTTTATACTAGAACCTTAAACATTCCCTTCCTTTCTTTCTTTCTTTTTTTTTTCTTTTTGGAATCAGGGTCTCACTATGTAGTTCAGGCTGGCCTTGAACTGACTTTGTAGCCTAGGCTGCCCTTGAACGCATGGCGATCCTCCTGCTTCCTGAGCACTGGGATTATAGGCATGCATGACCACACCTGGCTTAGACACTCTTTTATAGCTGTTAGTTGTTATTACTAAACTCCGACCAAGACTTAAAAATTCCCTGATGAAAATGAATTACTAATAACTGCATAAAAATCCTAGCAAATGAAAAATAATTATGTACTTCTACCAACTCACAATGGGTGTAATAATTATATATGGCAAACATGTACTAATAAAAATAAAAATTAAAAAAGAAATGTCAGAGCTGGATATGGTGGCACATGCCCAAATCCCAGCACTTCGGAGGCTGAGGCAGGAGGATCACTGCAAGTTCGAGGCCAGCCAGGGCTACATAGTGAGTCCAGGCCAGCTTGAACTACATAGCAAGACCCTGTCTCAAAAAAAAAGAAATAGGGCTACATCCTTATCTAATGGCACATTAATAAAAAAGCTTAAATTTTCAAAATCGAGAAGGAGCACTACAAGCATATTACTTAGAAATATGAATGTTAATAACAAAAGATAAAACTATAAAAAATACAAATAGTCTTTTTGAGGAGGGAAAAATAAGGGAGTTTGCAAAGCACTTCTGTTTTTAAATTATAAACATTGTACACATCTTTTTTTTTTAATTTTTATCAGTATGTTTTTAGTGCATGACTACATTCATTGTAGAAACTAGTACATGTACATAACACACCTCAATTTCTTCCCCCTTCCCTCCTCCCTAAACACATCTGTTTATATGTTTAAAGTATGTACATATATGATCTTAATAAAAATAGAAATGTAAAAGAAAAAATCCTTGACAATTTCCCTCACAAAGCTACCTCTTCATATACAACAGCAGTATATGGATATATCTTGGGCTTTCATATTGCGTATACATACTATGTCAGACCTTAAGAATATCCTAGAAAACACAGGCCTAAATTTTCTTCTATCTAGAAGAAAAACCACTGCTCACAAACCTTCACTCACACTGACCCTTAGAGATGATATCCCAGATGTACCAGACAATCAATCAGTGTCTTCTAAAGAAAAATGCCACTCCCACAATATCTAATAAAAGGACATCCTTTGGCAACCTCCTCCCTAGATTTAGCTGATTAGAACAGGGGCTGCCTAGAAGTGTATCAAATAAATACAAATCTCGATGCCATGTTTTCTACATACTACAATGACATAAAGGCCTATCATAACAATTAGCAAAAACTGTCACATATTAAAACCTAAAAGTAAATACGATCACATTAAAAAAATTTTTAGCCAGGTGTGGAGGCATATGTATGTAATCCCAGCACTCAGGAAGCTGAGGCCGAAGAATCCTTGTGAGTTTGAGGCCAGCCTAGGCTACATAGTGAGTTCAAGGCTAGTCTGAACTACATAGCAAAACCCTGTCTCAAAAATCCAAAAACACAATAAAACTTGACAAATACAAATGTCTCCAATAACACTATTCATTGTTCATATATCACTCAGTTCTTTTTAATTTGTTCATGTAATTTTAATTAGGTATAAAAAAAGTGGAGTTTATATGTAACTATGTAAATGAAACAATACTAAGTAGTGTAATAGGAAAAGACTACAGAAAAGATAGAATGTTTATAGAATTTCCCCTATTCTTTTGCCATGGTGGTCTAATACCATTTGTGAAATGCCATAAAGATCTACCTAAACTGTAAACAGTGGCATAGGCCTGTAATCCCAGCTACTCAGGAGGCTGAGCCACAAGAACAATGTTTTCCCAAAAATAAGACCTAGGTGGAGAATAATCAGCCTTGAAAACTAGATATCAAAAATGCCGGCCCCAATCAGTCTGTCACTGCCTTACCTTCCATCACTATTCTCTTACTTGGTGGCCACTCAGTTTTAGCACTAGACTCACGTCCTGAGAAACACCTCCATCTTGGGCAAACGGGGAAGGTTGATCACCCTACGAGAGCAACTGAATTCATCGAGTTAACGTTTAAATACTAGCATAAAGATCAAAGATGCCATCCTGTTGCCACCACTGAAGCTACCCTATCTATATCCAGAAAAACTCAAATTGTAGACTCTTTAAAGGGAGTTAGGATTTGTAGATTATGATTCTGCCTTTATTAACCCATGTGTATTCATAAACTTTCCCATTGTTTGGGTTAGCCAAGTCTTATAGCCAAAACAGCTGAACTATAACACAGGTTTTTCAATAGGCAGATTACAGAAAATTTAGCAGGTTATTTTACATCACTTAAACGTTTACTTAATTACAAAAAGTAATTATTTCCATGCTACTAAAAAGCTGCAGGACTGGGGATGTAAATCAGTGATAGAATGTTGCCTACCATGTGTGAGGTCCTGGGTTCAATCCTTAGGACTAGAAAAAAATAGTACAAAAACCTGGAGAATTGACATTGTAATGAGAGAATAAAAATAAGGTCGTAAAAGGTTCAATGAGAAACAAAAAGCTGAGATAAATCATGCTAGAAAAGAAACAGTGGTGAACTGAATAACCTATAGATTAAAAAATTATTATATGGTAAGAATAAAACAAATATAAGTTGTTCTTCAGTAACTGCCAAAATGAGGTAATCAAGCATCATAGAAACTCAATCCCTAAAGATAAATATCTTTCTAACAAAAGAAGGAGCTGTTTCTACTTTATATGGCCATAAAATTGAAATTTCTATGATTCTAGTTTCTAACTTTAGGTACCCAATCTTGTTTGATTTTTGAGTCAGTAGGTAATACCATATATTTTATATGACCATAAAACTGAAATTTCTTTCCATGATTCTAGTTCCTAAATTTAGGTGCCTAACCGTGTTTGATCTTTGAGCCAATAGGTAATACCAAGTACTTTCAAGTACAGGGTTGGGTAGAGATACAGAATAAGAGAAATCCTAGACAAATCACATTTGAAACACAGTATTGTGTTCAGTTCTTGGAGTCATATTTGAAAAAACAAAATGAAAAACTAAACAGCATTTAAAAAAAATCAACCAAGGCCTTAGGAATGTAGAAACGCAAAAGCAGAAAAATGATTAACTACAACTAAAGACCTGAACTGCTCTTAGATGATATTTTAGTTTTTTATTACTTGAGAAGGCAAAACTAAATCCAATGGATAAAAATTATAGGGAGAGGGCCGGTGAGATGGCTCAGCGGCATAAGCGCCTGCCTGGCAAGAGCGAGGTCCTGAGTTCGACTCCTGGTACCCACGTACGAAAAAAGGGCCGGTGATATCACTCAGTGGCACAGGCGCCTGGTGGTGTGCAAGGTCCTGAGTTCGACCCCCAGTCCCACAAAAAAAAAAAAAAAAAATTATAGGGAGAAAAATTGTGACTCAATATATTGAAAAAATTGTCATAATAATTTCAAGTCTTCTAAAAATGAAATGAATATTCAGAAAAAAAGTAAGATGCCCAATACTATTAGTGTTCAAGCAGAATGCTAACAGTATACAACATATATAATAAATATATGATATATATCTGCTATATATCATATATATATGTAAAATTAGATATATATGTAAAGTATGAAAGAATTTTTCTTTTCAGTACTAGGGATTGAACCCAGAGCTTTGCATTGAGTTACATCCCCGGCCCTTTTCATTTAGTATTTTATTTTGAGACAAGATCTCACTAAATCACTAAGTTGCCTGTGCTGGGTTTGATAAAAGAATGCTTTATATAGAGAGAAAGGTTGGATCAGGTTAGGTAACTTTTTTAAACATTCAATTAAAAGCTTAAATTCAAATGCGGAAAATGTCAAACATATACAGAGGTAAACAGAACTGTGTGTGTGTGTGTGTGTGTGTGTGTGTGTGTGTGTGTGTGTGTGTGGTACTGGGCACTGAACCAAGGGCCTTCACACTAAACTACATCCACAATCCTTTTTTAAAATGTTTTATTCTGAGACAGGGTCTTGCTAAGTCACTAAGTTGCCCAAGCTGGCCAGGCATAGTGCGGCACTCCTAAAATCTCAGCACTTGGAAGGCTGAGGCAGGAGGTTCATCATGAATTTGAGGCCAACCTGGGCTATACAGTGAGTTCAAGGCCAGCCTGAACTACATAGCAAGACCCTGTCTCAAAAAAACAAGGACACCACCATGTGCCCATCCCCTTACATGTGCAAGCAGGACCAGGGAAGTGAGTGCCCTGCTCCCAGCCCACGAGGACCCTAGAAACACATGCCTTGCCCTGAGCCAATGCAAAATCCACCGGAGCCCCACACCAACAACAGGAAGACCAAGGAATCTGGTGCCCCACACCCAGGCAATGCCAATACCTGCTGGGCCCTATGCCAGACCGAGGTTGACCCAGGAACAGGAAGACCCAGGAACAGCATGCCTCACCTCCAGTCCCTGGGTTCTCCACAGCACAAGGCCACCAAGTTGACAACCAACAGAACAACCTGACTGAAAAAGAGACCAACGCCAAGGAGAAGAGTTTCACTTCAGGACTGAAGTGATACTCTTCCACAGAGACTCAGTGAGAGAAAACCTTGGGAGATAGGCTTGGAGAAGGTGAGAGCTAAAGATATCCTGGGATCCCCTGGAAGGCCCTACTCAGACCAGGAAGGTCATGGGGCCTGTCTTCTCTTGTGGGAAGCCAGGTTTGGTGGAAGTAATTTTCTGAGAGGGCACTCCTGAAGAAGAAGATATTTAACCTCATGGTATGTTTAAGCTATCTATACTCAATAAATGTTAGTTGTTGTTATCAGCATTAGAAGAATAAAAAAGTACAAGAATATGTGGGAGCGCAATTGGTTTTCTCTCCATGTCAATACCTAGATTGTTGGGGGGGCGGTCCATAAACAACACTGTGGCTCACTCTTGAGGAACCAGACACTGGGCCAGAATTTGCAAACCCCAACACAAAAAAACAAGCAAACAAACAAAAAAGGAAATATGAAAAGACAAGGCAACAAAATGCCTCCAAAAACTCCTAACTCCCCCAAAATCAGTATGGGGGCATTGAGGGGGAATAAATCATAAACTACACAGCGGATGGGTGTGAAAGGGTGCCAATGGAGGTAAAACAGTTCTATAATGTGCTTGGTGAATTTAAAGAAGATATAACTAATCACACAATAACCGTAATGAAACAAATGATCAGTGAGTCTAGAGAAGATACTAATAAACAGCTAGTGGACCTAAAGAAAGAGATGCAAACAAGAATGCCAGCATATAAAAGAATAGGAGTCTATAAGAAAGCTCCAAACAGCAATCCAAGAGATTAAAAACATTAAAAGTGTAGGTAGCAGAAGCAATCAGTGTGAAGATAAGAGTGTCAGACCTAAAGGACAGGGCTGTGGTCAATGATCAGTTAATGACTGATGCCTTAAAAACAACAAGGGAGGGCTGGGGATATAGTTCAGTGGCACAGGGCCTGCCTGGCAAGTGCAATGATCCTGAGTTCAATTCCCGGTACCAAAAAAAAAAGAGTGATTGGAATTAGCAAAAATCAGAAGACAGTACAAAAGGCATTAAAAAAAAACCAAAAACCTGTTTGTACGAGTAATAGCAGAAAACTTTCCAGACTTGGAAAAAGATTTTAATGTACAGAGAAGCAAAGCATATAGAACCCTGAATAGCAGTGATCAGAAAAATACCACTCTACACAATAAATAAAATGCCAGAAATACAACACATAAACAGAATCTCAAAGGCTGCTAGAGAAAAGCAACAAATCACCTATAAAGGAAAACCTATCAGAATTACAACACATTTTTCAACACAAACCTTAAAGGAAAGGAGAGCATGCAATAAAGTATTTCAAGCTCTTAAAAAAAAACAACTTCCAAACCAGACTGTTTTATCCTGCAAATTTACCTTTCAAGATGGAAAGAGAAATAAGATTACTTCCACGATACAGAAAACCTAAAGAAATTCATAACCACCAAACCAGCACTCCAAAAAATTCTCAAAGACATCCCAGGAGGAGACAGTGAAAGCTAACAAAGATAAAGGTCCAATAAAATGAATATATCTGGTAGGCTAGCAATTAAGTAGAAGGGAAAGAAAGCAAAACAACAACAGGAAATTAATACAATGACAGGAATAAGTTAATACCTATCAATTACAACTATCAATGTAGACTCACCTTGCCAATCAAAAGACACAGATTAGCAGAATGGATCAAGAAAGAAAAATCCAAAGGTGTGCTGTATACAAGAAACACAATGAATATAACAAGAAATTTATAGACCAAAAATCAAAGGATGGAAAATAATACTTCATGCAACCGGAACCTGAAAACAAGCAGGAGTAGCAATCCTATTTTCAGACAAAGTAGATTCCAAGCCAAAGCTGATCAAGAGGCAAAGGAGGACATTACATACATACTATTGGTTAATGGAATTACTCATCAGGAAGAGGTCACAATTACAAACATATATGCACCAAACCACGGTGCAACCAACTTCAAAAAACAAACTCTGATGGACATAAAAGATCAATAAATATCAATACCACTATAGTGGGGGACCCATTATTACAAATAGATCAACTAAACAAAATATCAATAAAGAAAACATAAAGAGTTGAACCAAACCTTTCAACAAATGGACTTAATAGATACACACAGTGTGCCATCCAACAAAATACACTTTTTTAACCTGCACATGGCCCTTTCTCCAAAATAGACCATTTATTAGTGAAAAAACCATGCACAAGGCAATGCAAAAGAAGTGAAATTTTACCATGCATCGTATCACATTGCAATGCAATTAGAAATCAATAGCAAATGAAAATGCAATTAAACTAGAGTTCAATAGCAAATGAACCACAGAAACTATGCAAACATAAGCAAATTAAACAACACATTCTTGAATCAACAATGGGTCACAAAGGAAATTAACAAAGAAATGAGACAATTCCTAGAATTAAATGATAATGTCAGTACAACATATCAGAACTTATGGGACACAGTGAAAGCAGTCCTATGAGGAAGTTTAGAATAGTAAATAGAAAAATAGAAGGAGTCCAAATAAATCACCTAATGATGCATCTCAAGGTCTTAGAAAAACAAGAACAACCCAAACCCAGAGCTTGTACAAGGAAGGAAATTTAAAGATCAGAGCAGAAATTAATGAAGAAATGGAGACTTGAAGAAGAAGAAGAAGAACAACAACAACAACAACGCCAACAACAACCAATGAATTGAAGAGCTCGTTCTTTGATAGAAAAAAGAAAATAGACAAACCTTAGCCAACTTTATCAAAATAAGGAAAGAAAAGACACAAACGCAATTAGAAATGAAAAAGGAAATCACAATGGACACTGCCAAAATCCAGAAAATTATTAACAACTACTTCACAAATAAGAGAACTCAGAAATATAGATATTTGTAGATACATATGAATTGCCAAAATTGAACCAAGAAGACTTAAAAATCATGAACAATCCAATAACAGGCAATGAAATTGAAGTGAAAATTAAAAAACTACCAACTAAGAAAAGCCCAGGACCTAACTGATTCATAGTTAAATTCTATAAGAACTTCAGGGAAGATCTACCACTAATACTTACCAAACTTTTTAATGAAATTGAGAGGGAAGGAGTATTTCCAAAATCATTCCCAGCAGCTTAATATCATCTTGATCCCCAAACCAGACAAGGATCCAACCAAAAAAAGAGAACTATAGGCCAATTTTTCTAATGAACATGGATGCAAAAATCCTAAACAAGATCCTGGCAAACAGAATGTGATAAATCATTAAAAAGGATGGTTCAACACATACAAATCAATAAATGTAATTCATCACATAAACAGAACCAAGGACAAAAATCACATGATCATCTCAAAAGATGCAGAAAAAGCCTTTAACAAAATCCAACATGTGTTCATGATAAAAACCCTGAAGAAAATACGTATAGAGCTGGGTGTGGTGGCACATGCCTATAACCTCAGCACTCAGGAGTCCGAGGCAGGAGGATTGGCATGAGTTTGAGGCCAGCCTGGGCTACATAGAGAGATCCTGTCTCAAAAAAAAAAAAAAAAAAGATAACAAAAATAGGTATAGAAGGTCCTTATCTCAACATAATAAAAGCCACTTATAAAGCTACTGCCGACATCATATTAAATGGAGAAAAGCTGAAAGCTTTCCCTCTAAAATCGGAACCATGACAAGGATGTCTATTATCACCACTCATGTTCAACACTGTCCTTGAAACAGTAACCAGAGCAATCAGGCAAAAGAAAGAAGTAAAAGGCATACATACAGGAAAGGACAATTCAAAATATTATTTGTAGATGATACAATCCTTTACTTACAAGACCCAAAAAACTCCACCAAAAGACTCCGAGAATTGATAACTAAATTCAGCACTGTAGCAAAATACAAAATAAACACATAAAAATGAATAACATTCTTATACACTAAATAATGAACTCTGTAAGAAAGCAATTGGGAAAAGAATACCATTCACAAGAGCATCAAAAAAAAATTAAATACTTAGGTATTAACCTAAGGAAGTGAAAGACCTCTACAATGAAAATTACTCCAGACTGAAAAAGGAAATTGAAGAGGACATCAGAAAACGGAAAACTGTTCCTTGTTCCTGGATAGGCAGAACCAACATAATCAACAGGGCTACACTTCCAAAACCATTATACAGACTCCACGCAGTCCCAATCAAAGTACCACAGAGCTTTCTCACAGAGCTACAGAAAACAATCCTAAAATGTATGTGTAGTCAAAAGAGAATCCAGAATAGCAAAAGCAATCCTGTGTAACAAAAGCAAAGAAGGCAGCATCACAGTCCCAGACTTGAACTTCTACTATATAGCCAATGATCAAAACAGCATGGTACTGGCACAAAAACAGGCATGTAGAGCAATACAACAGAACAGAAGCGGCAGAAATAACCCCACGCGTATACAGCTATTTGACCTTTGACAAAGGAGCAAAATACATACCCTGGAGGAAAGATAGCCTCTTTAATAAACGGTGTGGGAAAACTGAATATCCACATGCAGAAGATTGAGTCTAGACCCACATATCTCACCATCTACTAAACTAAAATCAAAATGGGTCAAAGAACTAAATGTTAAAACAGAAACTATCTTCCATATCAAATCAAAAAGCTTCTGCACACCAAAGAACAACCAACAAAATGAAGAAACAATCTACAGAATGGGAAAAAATTTTGCCAGCTGTTCCACAGACAGAGAACTAACATCAAGAACATATAAAAAACATCAAGAACATATAAAGAACTTTAAACATCAAGAACATACAAAGAACAATCTACAGAATGGGGAAAAATTTTTGCCAGCTATTCCATGCACAGAGGACTAACACCAAGAACATATAGAGAACTTCAAAAAATAAGACCCAATCAAACAAGAGGCAACCAACATGAATAGACACTTCTCAGAAGTACAAATGGCCAATAAATACATGAAAAAAATGCTCATCATTGCTGACCATCAGAGAAAGGCAAATTAAAACTACGCCAAGATACCATCTTACCCCAGAAAAAATGGCTATCATCAAAAAATCTAACAATAACAAATGCTGGTGAGGATGTAGGGAAAAAGGAACTCTACTACATTACTGGTGTGAATGGAAACTCGTACAACCACTGGAAATCAGTGTGGAGATTCATCAAAAAACTAAAAGTAGAAATTCCATTTGACTCAGCTGTCCCCTCTAAGGTATCTTCCCCAAAGAGTTAAAATTACCATATTAGGGCCAGTTAAATGGCTCAGCAGCATAAGCGCCTGCCTGGCAAGTGCAAGGTCCTGAGTTCGACTCCCGGTACCCGCATATATTAAAAAAAATTACCATATTACAGGGATACATGCATACCCAAGTTTATAGCAGCATCATTTATAATAGGTACACCTTGGAAATAGCATGTCTGTCCATCAACGGATGAATGGATAAGGATAATGTATTTATACACAATGGAGTACTACTCTAGCACTAAAGAGGCTTTGTAGGTAAATGGATGCAACCTGAGAACATAATGTTAAGTGAAATAAGTCAGACACACAAGCTCGTATATACATAAGCTCATATATTCCATGGTTTTCCTTATGTGAGAAACACCATATATAGTTTATACACACACACACACACACACACCCCCAAAGAACAAAATAGAACAGATAAATAGGAAGTAGGGAGAAGTTCAAATACTACCACAAATTAAATATTCTTTTTTTTTTTTTTTTTTATGTGGGTACCGGGGGTCGACCTCAGGACCTCGCGCACCAGCAGGCGCCCGTGTCGCTGAGCGATATCACCGGCCCTTTTTTCCTATGTGGGTTCAGGGAGTCAAACTCGGGCTCTCACGCTTGCCGGGCAGGCGCTTACGCCGCTGAGCCATCTCACCGGCCCCTAAATATTCTATTTCTAAAATATGTCAATATATATGATAATTTTGTTTCATTTATACTAATAGTTTATTTTAGTTTGTTGAAAATAAAGTTTGTGTTTTTACCTGTTTATTTCTTTTTTGCAAGAATCGTTTTGGTTTATGTCTTGTACTGAATAACTACTTTGAAGATAATGATACCGTGTAATAACTATTGCTATTCTCTTATTTGGTTATGAAGATTCATTTTATTTTTTCATAAAATAAAAAGATTTAACAAAGAAAAAGAAGAAAACCCTAGGTTGCCCAGCCTGTGAGCCTCGTGTTTCAGGCTTCCAGCAAGCTGCTATTAGAGGCATGTGCCACCACTCCCAGCTTCAGCGGTAACATGAACTCCTTTGCTGATCCTGCTTTACCCGTAACTCCCTACTGCATCTCTGCCATATGTTATTTTGAAGTATATTCCAGATGTCAAGTCATTTCACTCATAAATATTTCAATATACCGAATGAACTTAAAAAATTTCCACCTCCAAGATTCTATGTTTCTATAGGTCTAAAACACAAGAAAACTAAAAAGTCCATTAACATTCATAAAGTGAATTATATTCATTTACTCAACTTGTTGTAGATAAATTAAGGCAGTTAGTTAGTACCTTAATAGTTTCATTTTCTAGTTTCACGGTGACATCTAGTGGATAAAAATGAGAACAGAAATGGTAAGATTAAAGAGTATCTAATGTCATGGAGTTGCATAGGTAAAAGTTCCCAGGCCCAAAATAGCTAAATAACTGAACATTCTTCAGCAATTATCTTCTTCCAAGGAAAACAAAAACAAAAACAAAAAACCAGAATATAACATGTAGGGTATTTGTGTGTGTGTGTGTGTGTGTGTGTGTGTGTGTGTGTGTGTGTGTGGTGGTACCAGGGATTAAACCGAGGGCTTCACACTCAGCTGGATCCCAGCATCTTTCCCCCTTTTTGAGACACAGTCTCATTAAGTTGCTAAGTTGCCCAAACTGGGCTCAAACTTGCAATCCTCCTGCCTCACTTCCCAGAGTGCTGGGATTGCAGGCCTGTGCCACCACACCCAGCTTATGTAATTATTTAATCTCCTACCTATTTAATCTCATTTTTTGTTCTCTTTTGTAAACTATCAATTAGAAAGTTTCTACCACTTGTTTCCCAAATATACAAAGCTCACTGCAGATTCTAGCTTTTTAATTGTTTCTCTTATCTCAAAAATTCTCTTGAATTTATCAATTCAGCTTACCAATTCAAACTACACCATCCAATTCCATCTCTTCCATGAAATCTTCCCTACTATTTCCTCTGAACTTTAAAATTTCTGAACTCCTATGGCACAATTTTATTGCCAAATATACGAAATGTATTTATATTATTATCTGATAGACGGGGTTTACAGTGTTAGCTTTGTATATCTACGTGGGCATATAACTCCATGGAAGATTTTTACTGGTATCCCGACAATGCTTAACAAACACAATGTATTAAAATACTGCTGACTGATGTGTTCTGTGCATTTATTAGGCAGATGAAGTCAAATCCTTGCAACGGTGGGATTTACAGCTGTAAGTAAGTACCATGAGGCAAGGACTGGCTCTACTTTAGTGACTGTTCTATCCCTTGTACTTTATGGAGTGCCTGGAAATATAAATATTTGCTAAACAAATTGTTTATAACCTTAAAAAGAAAACAAAAAACTTTATAAAAATTATTACTACACAAGAGATAGGGGGAAGGAGGATGGAGGGGAAGGGGATAGGGGACATAAAAAATATTAAGATGTGTTATGTATGTGTACCAATTTCCCACAATAAATGTAATCATTATTTGCTATAAACTGGCACTAATAAAAAATAAAAAGACATAAAATAATTTTTAAAATTATTAGTATAAATAAAGCTACTGTGATAAAAACAGTGTGGTACTGGCAAAAAAACAGACCTGAAGATCAATGGAACAGATTAGAAGATGCTGAAACAACCCCAGACATACTAAGCCACCTTATCTTTGACAAAGGTGCCAAACACATTCACTGGAAGAAAGATAGCCTCTTTAATAAATGGTGCTGGAAAAACTGGCTCTACACATGCCAAAGATTAAAACTAGACCCATATCTTTCACCATGCACTAAACTAAATACAAAATGGATCAGAGATCTAAATATTAAAACAGAAACATTAAATCTGCTGGAAGGTAGGATAGGTAAAACCCTTGAAGACACTGGTGTAGGCAAAGACTTTATGAATAAAACCTCAACTGCACAGGAAATATCACAAAGAATCAACAACAGGGATCTCATCTTACTAAAAAGCTTTTGCACAGCAAGAGAAACCACCAACGGAGTGAAGAGACAACCCACAACGTGGGAAAAAATGTTTGCCAGCTGTTCCTCAGACAAAGGATTACCATCGAGAACATATAAAGAACTCAAAAAAATCAGACCTCCCAAATTTAAAGACCCACTCCAAAAATGGAAATCTGAGATGAATACACATTTCTCAGATGAAGAAATACAAATGGCAAATAAATATACAAAAAAATGTGCAACATCACTAGTCATTCGAGAGATGCAAATTAAAACAACACTGAGATTCCATCTCACCCCAGAAAGAATGGCTATTATTAAGAAATCAACTAATAACAAATGCTGGAGGGGCTGTGGGGAAAAAGGAACCCTTCTCCACTGTTGGTGGGAGTGTCGACTGGTGCAGCCACTGTGGAAGTCAGTGTGGAGATTCCTCAAGAAACTAGGGTTGGAGGTCCCATTTGACGTAGCTATTCCCCTTCTGGGTATCTTCCCAGAAGAGTTAAAAACATCGTACCACAGCGATATATGTGCACCCATGTTTATAGCAGCACAATTTGTAATAGCCAGATCTTGGAAACAACCCAAATGCCCATCAACTGAGGAATGGATAAGATGTGGTATTTTTATACAATGGAGTACTATTCAGCCATAAAGAAGGATAAACTGGAGACTTTTACAGGTAAATGGATGCAACTCGAGAAAATACTCATTAGTGAAATAAACCAGACGCACATGTGTAAGCATCGCATTGTCTCTGTAGTATGAGAAACTGAAAGAGTAAATAAGATCCAAAATGTACAATAGACATAGTGAATCAAAAAGAAACTGATCAAAAGGAAAGAGAGACTGGGATGGGGGAATAGGGAAAAGAAAGAAGGGAAAGGAAAAAAAATTGTATATATATATATATATATATATGATGGTTAAGATAGATACACTACTAATTTTACTTAGTTCATTGAAGAGTAAGGTTTGTGCCAATAATGTTTGGACAACTGAATGCTAATATCTGGTATCCTGAATAACTAACTTAAAGATAACCATACATAATGCATTAACCATTTTTACCCTCCTATTATGTTCCTTTGAAAATTTGTTTTTTTTTGATTTGTTTTGTTTTGTTTTTTCTTCTCTTTAAAAAAAAAAAATTATTAGTATAAACCAAACAAGGAGAACAAAAAGTCAGTTTGGGACACAGGAAATTTCTTTTAAAAATTCAAAATGATAACATGTGCTTTTAAAGCTTTCCATGTTTATACTCAAAGCTGAACTGATTATTAGCAAGCACATTAACTTAGGGAGCAATACAGCTTTTATTTTCATGCAGTCACTATTTTCCATATTTTTCTCTGTTCCTCTCACTATCTCTAGGAGTTTTTGTTTTGGTTTGATTTGGTTTTGGTTTCTTGAGACAGGGAACTTGCAATCTTCTTGCTTCAGCTTCCCAGGTGCTGCTAAAAGTTTTTAAATAAGATAAAGAATAAGATGAAGAAGGAGTACATGAAGGAAGAGCTGACTGGATAGAGTTAAGTGATGACTGTGTCTAATCAGAGTTTAATTTTTTAAATATCAGGCACATAAGTCACTAAATAAAAGTTAAATTTTTCCAAAAAGTCTCGATATTCTATGTACTTATTAAATTATTACTTGATTTATAACTATAGGTCCATTTACCATGATAATCAGGTTAAAACAGAAAAATAAGAAAGGCTGAGCATGGTGGTACACACCTGTAATCCCAGCACTTGAGAAGCTGAGGCAGGAGGATTGCTATGAGTTTGAGGCCACCCTGAACTACACAGCAGGACTCTCTCTCAAAAAGCAAAGCAAAACAAAACAAAACAATCAAAGATAATAAATGAAATGCCCCTTCATTGTACCAAACCTTTTTGTAACAAACGAATCATTTCTATCTGTATGCTACAAACTGATAGTTATTTGCTCAGAACATAATTTCAGAAAAATTGGGAAAATCTATGATCTTCGACCTAAGGCTTTTTCTAATAAATTTTGAATTGTAATACTTTAGTACCTTTCTTTAGATGATTCTAAAGTGTCTTACCAAAAATAAATAAATGTAAATTAGAAAACCATATATAAAAATAAGCATTATCCTACCATTCCCTATTTTACAAAGGTAAAAAACGAGGTGATAAAAAATGAAGTTGAGCCAGCCGCAGTGGTGCACACCTGTAATCCCAGCTGTGTAGGAGACAAGAGGACCACAAGTTCAATGCTGGTCTGGGCAACGTGATAATGTTGCCGGGCGTGGTGGCACACACACCTGTAATCCAAGCACTCTGGAGGCTGAGGCAGGAGGATCACCACAAGTTCAAGGCCAGCCTGGGCTACACAGTGAGTTCAAGGCCAGCCTGAACTACATAGTGAGACCCTATTTCAAAAAAAAAAAAAAAAAAGCAGAAAAAATGTGAAGTTGAATGTGGTAACTCTAATCCTATTTCATATATTAAATACCAGGAATCTCATATTTTTAGTTTCAAGGATGGAAAAAAATCAAACATAAGGTAACACAAATATGTACTTACAGCCTGGGCTTGTTGTTGAAACAACTCACTCTGATTTTCTCCATCTTCTACTGCATCCCCAAGCATCTGGGAAGGGGGTAACCTAGAACTTCCAAAAGCAGCATTCAAATTGCTTGGAAAAACACTTGTCCTTTGAGGAGTTAAGTGTGACAGATCAAAAGGTTGCATGGCTACAGAGCCTTCTTTTTCTGCCTATACAAAGGAAAAATGACAATGAGATTTCATCCCAACTTAGTCCAATCAAATAATGCATTTAGAGCTAGGCATGGCAGTGCATGCCTATAATCCCAGAACTCTGGGAGGCTGAAGAAGGAGGATACCAAATTCAAGCCCAATCGGAACTACAGCAAGACTCCTTGTCTTAAAAGAAAATATAAAAAGGGTTGGAGATGTAGCTGAGTGCAAAAGGATTGGGTTCACTCTCCAGTACTACAATAATAAAAATAATACCTCTAAGCAGCCAAAAGATTTTCAGTTAGGGTGCGGGGGATTAGCTGGCAGAAGAACTAACATTTACCAGGCACCTATGTGTTAATAACTTATTTGGGTTTTCTCATCTAATTCTCACACAATCTTGTGAGGTAAGTATCATATCCCTATTTTACACATAAAGAAACTACAATTTAAAAAGTTAAGTAATTAACCCAAGGTCACATAGCCATTAAGTAGCAAAATCAGAATGCAAACACAAGCCTAAATCCAAAATTCTGTTATTAGTTTTAACTATTTGTCAAAAGCAAAAATGTGGGCCAGTGAGATGGCTCAGCGGCATAAGCGCCTGCCTTGCAAGCGCGAGGGCCCGAGTTCGACTCCCGGAACCCACATACGAAAAAGGGGCCGGTGATATCGCTCAGCGGCACGGGTGCCTGTTGGCGCGCGAGGTCCTGAGGTCGACCCCCCAGTACCCACAAAAAAAAAAAAAAAAAGCAAAAATGTAAGTCAAAAGAGCATAAGGATAAAATATGGTTTCTCTACATAAAAATCCACTGTACCCACTAAAAATCTAATTATACATAGCACAGAACAAAAGAAAGTGCTTCTGCTACTGCCTAATAGCTTATTTCATAATACACATACTTTCCAGTTTGCACTCTAGACTCACTTTTGATCTTACTGCTTCATAAGACTTCTGAAGCTGTTGCTTTTTTCTCAGCCTAATTTGTTGATTGACTCGGTGTTTGACTTGTCTCTGAAAATGTTTCAAAGCTTCTTCTTTTCTTCTTAATTGTTCCTTTAATTCTTCTTCAATTATACATGCTGAAGTCTTTAAAAATAAAAGATAGAAAATGAACTTAAATGTTAGCAGTTTTACCTATTAGGAATGTAAACAGAGAAGTCAGGATATGATCTTGAAAAAAATAATTCAGTTCTATGACCCAAAATTCCCAGAAAAATGAGGAAATCAGGAAAGTTCAGAGCCAATGATCTTAACATGCTTAATGAGTACCAAGAACTTAAACAAAACCACAAAGTAAAAACTGGAATTTATGAATACTCAAATTATAATTTTTTATTAAACTAAAATTATGTAAGGTGTCTTCCTTACTTCTTAGTGACCCAATTTAAACCCACCTCTGTTACACATTTTCTAAAGTGAGTAAACAGTATAGATACAGCAGATTGTTCACCACTCAGATAATGTACTATAAAATGCCTTCATACTTAGAATTATGTTCCATTTTTAACTTAGCATGTCCTTCCTCTCATCTCCATCTAGTAAAGATCTACTCAGCATAGTGCAATACACCTGTAATCACGGGACTCTGGGAGGCTGAGACAGAAGGATCACAAGTTCAAGCCCATCGTAGACAACAAGACCCTCACTCGAAATTTATAAAAATAAAAAATAAAAAGGGTAACTCAGCGCAAAAGCCCTGGGTTCCATCCTCAGAAACGCAAAACAAACAAACACAGTTATTCAGCCTTTAAGACCATCAAATATCGTGACAGTATTTTCCATAGCACTGTCTTCCTTGAGCTCTTACGCTATGGGAACTTTCATTTTACTAATGTTACTGAATGTCATATTTACCGACTCCCACATTAAATTATAAACTCTGTTTCCCCTACACCTTATAATTTAGAGTCTTGACTTTAAAGGTACTCAGTAAATATTTATGTAACTGCTTGATTCCACAACATATTCTAAACAATCCAGAACATTTCATCACATCTGAGTTCCTAATCTGCATTCACCTCCACAGTAATCAAAATAATAGCAGTTATCACTTTTAAGGCTCTATTATGTGATAAGCTCCTTATATCCCTCTAGCTTCAAAACCACCTTCAGTAGTAAAGTAATCCCTACATTACAGATGAGGAAATTGGGGTTCAGAAAGATAAAATAAAAATAGCGGTCCAAGGTCCTATAGCTGGCTAGGAACAGAACCAGAAGTTTCTCTTACTCCAACACTTACGTTCTATTCTGTACTACCTTTCTCTTGAGTACGTCTTTCCTTCATAAGAAATTTTCAAATTACAGTAAATCATCACCATTATTCCTTCCTAATTGCTTCTCCCCCCCCCCCGACCTTCTTTTGTTTTTGTTTGTTTTTCCAGTACTGGGGATTGAGCCCAGAGAATGCTGAGCTATATCTCCAGTCTTTTTTATTTATTTATATTTTGTTTTAAGATAGGATCTAAGTTGCCCAGGCTGGCCTCCAACCGTCGATCCTCCTACCTCAGCCTCCTGAGTAGCTGGGATAATAGATGTAACCACCACACCTGGCCTAATGATTCTACTAACAGAACAATTCCAACTTCTAAATCTCAAGGGTATCTTAGATTATTTTATAGGCTGTAATAAAATTCTTTTTAAAAGATATTTTTTATTAATACATGTTTTCAATACATAATGAATACATTCATTATGGGTAGTTAGTTCATATACATACTGCATCTTAATCCTTTTTATTTCCCTTTCCACTCCCTTTTCTACCCTCTTCCTCCATTCCTAGATCCTATTTCCAACTGCAAAAGGTCTACGTTCTTGTTTCCTATCATCTACCTTTTATTTTGCTGTCAAGAAATTCTTATAACAAACTTAGTTTAAAATTTCCAAGAAATCAGTCCTATAAATTATTCTACATGAATATGGTTCATAGGAGTGGGATGTACAACACAAGTAGCAAAGAACAATTAAGCAAAATAATTCCCAAGAGATACAGGTAATAGAGCCGAACAGAGCCGAACCCAGATTAACTCAAGCCCTAGACAAATTTAAGTCATTCATCCTCTTTCATTTACTTCCATTTTCTCCATCTGCCCTTCTTTTATCCCCACATTAAGATTATCATTTTATTGAAGTTCATGACTTATTACAGATTGTGAATCTCAACTGTAAATCAGAAATAAGAGTATACCAGCAATTACAACAATAGTTTTCTTAGCAAACACCATTGTGCAAGGCAACCAAAACCAAGAACACTCCTTCTGTCAGATGTTAAAAGGCTCCTAGAGTTAAATAAATTTCTGAAATAGTGAATTAAAGGAAGAACACATTTTGGATAATTCACATATGATGGAACTGATCCTTAGATTACATAGTAGTTATTCTCCAAAGATTATTTCTTCAACTCCCCTCAACAAATCCAGCCTGGTATTCATGCTCTTGTGTAGTCTGCTCCTGCAATGAATTTCATCTGGCTCTGTGCATCCCTGAGTGAGACAGAAGTGTTGGCCCTGTGATTTCCCAAGCAAAGTCATAAAGCATCTTCTATCCGGGGCTCTTGGAGTGCTCACTCGGCAAGAAGCCAGCGCCATGTAAGAATTCTGACTACCTGAGACTACCGTGCTGTGAGGAAGTACAACCTAGCCAAACAAGCCACGTGGATCCAGCCTCCTCCCATTCCAGTCATCCTAGTCCGGGTGCCAGATGTGTGAGTGAGAAAGCCATCGTGGACACAATGGCCTCTTAAATGCCACATGGAAAAGAACCAAGGAATCCAACCAACAGCCAGAACCCGGTCAAGCTGTCCCAGACATGACTGACTATCTAAGCCACCCCGGCTGGGAACCCGGACATTGTGAAGCAGGAATAAGCCATTCCCACTATGCCCTGCTGTAATTCCTGACACAATTTTATTTGCTTTATGCTACTAGGTTCCAAGGTGGTTTGCGACACAGCAAAAGATAATCACAACAAATAATAAAATAATGCAGTAACCATATACAATAGGAGAGCAGTGTCTTTTGATGCTGATTTAATTATTGTAGACAAATGCAGATCTGAAGCTGCGATGTTTTTAGGAATTCTGATGGACCATTGAAATTTTGAAAAAAAATAGAAGTTCCCCTTTAGAACAGACATGATCTTAGGGTAACAAATCTTTAGAAATAACTATTTACATTTACTCTGAGCTGACAGTGTTGTGCCTCTTTGTAAGGGTGGATTACCAGACTAAATATGCTAAAGTAATAAACAGTTCTAGTAGATACTTGAGCAAACTCCCTTCGGCTGAAACTGATTGGAATTTTTTAAATGAAGAAGACATGTTTATAGATGTTTTATGACTTCAATATTTTGATTATGTGAGAACTTAAGAGTCAAGGCTTTTTAACAAAGAAAAAAGCTCAATGGTGTCAAATTTCAGGCAATTTGATGCTAATGACATTATAAAGATGTCATAATCTAAGTAATTAAAAAAATGTCTTAAACTGGGCCTGGTGGCACAGGCCTTTAATCCCACCATTCTGGAGGCTGAGGCAAGAGGATCACTTCGAGTTCAAGTATAGCCTGGGCTATATAGCAAGTTCAAAACCAGATTAAAACTGCAAAACAAGACTCTCTCTCTCAAAAAAAACGGTGTTAATAACTTAAATAACAAAGAATCTTTTTACCAAACCTTACTGATTCTTCTAGGAAGTTTCTTGCATTTATCTCTTTTCATCCCCACCTTAACCATCCTTTTTCAAGGCTTTTCCTGGACATTCTTTACCACTAAAGATGTTTAGATGGTATATTCAGGCCTAAATTGTTACAATTATATCCTATCTGTCCCACTGTATACAATGTCTCCCTAACTTTTAAAAACTTTGAAGCATTTAATCTAATCCAAACACTGATCATGAAATTCATCTGTACATATTAAACAATGAATAAAGTCAAACCTCTCTCCAAAATGTCCGGTAGTTCCTCACCATTCCTATTTTTCACAATTCTGCCAACCACCATCCCCCTACTACGCTCCAATCAGTCTAATCAATTTAATCTATCCTTGAATCCTGAACATACCTTGCTCACTTCCTATTCTTGTCATTCCCCTTAATAGGAGACTCACCCCTTCTCTTCTTTGATTATTCAAATTCTTTTAAACTTTCCTGGGTCACATCAACCCAAATCGTACCTTTCTTCTTTGATTAAGCATCATATTCCTAGCACTTAATCATATACCATTCAGACTCTTAAAATCTTTTCTGATAGGCAGGGTAGGAATAAATAAGTTAATGTGTATACATATACATACAAATATAAATACAATGAACATATTATGTTGCATCATCATTCAACATTTAATTTTTTGGTTTGTTTTTGAGACAGGGTCTCACTAGGTAATTCAGAATGGCCTTGAACTCACAGGGATCCTCCTGCTTCAGCCTCCTGAGTGCTGGGATTACAGGTGTGCACCGCCACACCTTGTTCAACATTTCCTTTTTTTTTTTTTTTTTTGGTATCAGGAATGGAACTCAGGACCTTGCACTTACCATGCAGGTGCTGTGCCGCTGAGCTATATCCCCAGCCCTCGACATTTACTTTAAATATGTCTTACTTCAAGTAAATTAAGGAAACATAACTCATACTTTTCCACCCATGTTCAGTACCATGTCAATACATACAGAAGACCATCATGAATTTTCCTACATTTATTAGGCAATACTTAGACTAAAAGCAAAGACATGATAATAAAATTTGTTCCTTATGTACAAGGAGCTCACATTCTATTAGGAAAAGTGATAGGTAACAACTTAGTATAATGAAACATGATGAGCGCCACAATAAAATTTGACCAAACAGCAGTGTTTCAGTTTGGTAAAACACTATAAAAAAACCTTACAAAAATTGTGATCCTGAGCTGGGCATGGTGGCACATGCTGGTAATCCCAATACTCAGGAGGCTGAGGCAGGAGTTTGAGGCCAGCCTGGGGTACCTAGTGAGTTCAAGTTCACCCTGAACTACATAGAGAGACCCTGCCTCAAAAAAACAAAAAACTGTGATCGTGTCTTAAGTGGTCTATGAGCATCATCATGTAAACATGTACACATGCAAACTTTGTAAAAGTTGCCATTCAGCTGAAATACTCCTCCCTAATGTATGTATTTACTGCATTTCCATTTTTTTCCACATTCCTCTTTCATTCATTCAGCAAACACTCCCTGAAGACCTACTATATGCTACGGAAAGAATGAAAAGAAGCAAAGGTCCCTGTCCTCGTGGAATTTATACTTAACACTGTCTCAGAATTAATCTCTTTCTCCTTTATTCTCTCACTTCAATTTGCCTGAATCTCCCTTACAAAACTTATATAAACGTTAAAGAACTAACGTTCTTAAAGTGTGGCCAACCATCACTGGTAAGTGCAAGTGTATGTGAAAGATGCAGAAAGCACCTATGTCTTGTGTGCAGCAAGCTATCAAGTTTGTGTCGTAACTTTACAAATATCTTGTCCTGTATGTTATGGTCTGTATAGTAGGTGAGCAATAACTATTTAAGTAATTTGATTATGTCAACTAAAGCTGCAGCAAGTTTTGACAAACACATGTTTGTTCTATAATCCTAATGCAAAAATATAATCTACTTATAACAGAGAGAAAGAGTATCCTCTAACTGTTCATCTTTACGAACCAAAAACTGAAGGCTAATAAAAGCGGGAGGGGTTCTCACCACATTTGAATCAAACTGACACTTACATATGCTGTTATTTCCGAGCTATTTGGCGAGGCAGGTTCCACCCATACCCCAACTGGTACGACTGCCTGGTTCCTCTCTGCCAGCACTGCCAACACGTCCTTGCTCTTCATGGGCTTTAAAGCCAGGGGCAAATTTGTCATATTGCGATGCTTCTTGAGGGGGCACATACGTCCTGGCATCTGTGACTCCTGGTTACGAGAAAGGAAAAACTTAAAATCTTCAAATGACCGCGTTAAAAGCTCAGACCTAACACATTACGCCACAAGCCAGTGAAGAGGAGCCCCAGAGGACGGAGAAGCCTGGTAGGGAACAAAAAAATAGGGATTCTAGAGAAAAAGGAAGGGAGAGAAGTAGGAAAAAATGAAGACGGAAGGAAAGGTATTAAATGCCTTCTGGAAGGAATGGGAATGAGGGAAAGAAACCAGGATCGGATTGGGAGAACGAAGATTGTGCCTAGCGCTAGGAAGTACCAGGCTGACCTGGGTCTGAGACGAAGAGTTCAAATACGTACTGTTACCGGTATCCAGTAAGAGGAGAAGCGCGGAACCGCTGGGAGTTCCGGACCAGATAAAAGCCTGCTTCTGAGGCCCCGGGAGCGTACTCCTGCTAGGACGGTACTGGCTAGGTACGGGGAGCAGCTCTCCACAGGTTCACACCGTGCGGGGTATTAAAGAAACCATCTCAAATTAACCGCCACTTCCAGGTGCAACTCCCTACCCCGCCCCTCCGTCGCCTTATGCCCGCCTCTTCCGGGTTTCCCTCACGTCCAGTGGGCTGGAAATGCGTGAGGGGCGGGGTTTCAGGCACCGGCCATCCGTCACTTCCGCTTCCTGATAGGGGGCGGGAATTGGCGGGTTTGGGGGCTGCTAGGCATTGTGCCTGCGCGGGCGTCGCCAGCCGAACCCTGCAGGAGTTGCAGTAGAGCTGAGACCGTGCTAAATCCTCCAAGAAAAGGATTCGTTGGTCCGATGATCTGACCGACTGGGTGGGCCAGGGATCCCACTTGAGGAAAGCCCGAAAAAATGATAGAATAAAGGGTCTACAGGTCTTCACCGAGGAACAGATTAAACCAACCGTAAATCGTACTTTTATAGAGCTCATTACGTTTACAACGCTGTTTCATCCATATTCTTGTATTTGAACACTGCAGCTTCATAAAGGGTCTCTCGTTCTGGTCCAAGCTCTGTTGTAGTCTACAGACGCCGTATTATTCCTGTGAGTTTTCCATTCATTCAACATTATTGCAAGCTTTCTACATACCAGGACTCTTCTAAGCACCGGAGATAAATAGCAGTGAACAAAACAAATAATATCCCGTGCTTAAAGAATTTACAATATAGCCAAAGGACTGATCAAATAAACACATAAGTAAGTAAACGTGTCTGATCCTAATGAGTGCTATGGAGTAAAAACAGAAAAGATTGGGAATATGTGTATAAGTGGAGGGAGATGTCAGGATATCCAGAGAAGGCTTCACTAAGGTACTTTAAAGCAACGCCATAAATGAGATAGTGGAACAAGAAACTGTAATCTTCAAGGGAGAGTTTTTATAAGGGTGTTTCAGGTAGAAGAGCAAGTACAAGTGCCCCGAGGTGAGAGCATTGCCTGGGTGAGAAACAGCAAGGAAGCTAGTACGGTACAAGTGGAGCAGAGTGCAAGGGGAAACCCTGAGGTAGGAGGTCAAAATTTGAGACCTGGGCAGTCATACAGAGTACTGTAAGCCCCCAGAATGTGCTCCGATGGGGAGCTATTGGAGAGCTTTCAGCAGAGGGAATTCACAATGTGACTTAAATAAGTAAAAAATATATATATATATATTTCTGGATGCTGTCTTGAGAATAGACAGAAGGGGTTAGAGTATGAACCAGAACAATTAAGAAGCCAGGCATGGCGGCACACACCTGTAATCCCAGCACTAGGGAGGCTGAGGCCGGAGGATCGCTGCAAGTTTGAGGCTGCCTGGTGAGTTCAACGCCAGCCTAAATTAAATAGCAAGACCCTGTTGCAATAAATAAATAAATAAATAACCGATTAGGAGGCTACTGGAATATTTGATAGGGGATTATGATGTATTGGATCAGGGAAGTAGTGATGGAGATGGTGAGAAGTTATTGGATTCTGGAATATTTGGGAGGCAAAACTTTCAGGATCTGTTGAAGATTTAGATATGGATTGTGTGTTGTGTATGAAAAAGAGAGGAGTCTAGGAAAACTCTAGGGGTTTCATCTTGAACAACCGACAGGAAGGGATTACTGTTTACTGAAATGGTGAAAGAGCAGGTTTGCAAGGGGGAAGATTAGAAGTTCAGTTTGGGACAAATTAAATTTTGTTGGGCTGGTGAGATGGCTCAGAGGCTTAAGCGCCTGTCCGGCAAGCGCGAGGGCCCGAGTTCGACTCCCGGAACCCACATACGAAAAAGGGGCCGGTGATATCGCTCAGCGGCACGGGCGCCTTCTGGCGCGCGAGGTCCTGAGGTCGACCCCCCGGTACCCACAAAAAAAAAAAAAATTAAATTTTGTTTAATCAACATTCAAGAAAATAGTATGATAAAAGTTCCTGGAAGAGAGTTCTGGGTTTAAATTATAAATCTGAGAATTATGAGCCTATAGATTTAAAATCATCAGACTGGATGGAATCATCAAGGAGCTGAACAGAGACAGTAAGAAAACAGGTCCTAAGACTAGGACAGGGCATTCCAACATTAAAGAGGCTGAAAACAGGTGAATGCAAATAAATTGAGAAGGATCAGTCAGTAAGCTAAGGAGGAAAAACAAGAGTGTGTGGTACTTTGAAAGCCAAGTTAAAAAAAAAATTCCTTTGAGGAAGATTGACCATCTGTGTTAAAAATCATGATAATAAGTCAAATAAGGGGAGGACTAAGAATTGAGTATTGGATTTAGCAATGTGGAGATCATTAATAAGAGCAGTGTCTTTGAAGTAGTTGGAGAGCAAAAACCTGATGGAGTAGACTTAAGAGAGAAGGAATTGGAGACAGCAATTTTATACAACACTTTAAATGAATTTTATTTATTTTATCTTTTAATTTTGTTTTATCAGTACATATTGCAGTACATAATGATTACATTCATCATGGGGAGCTGGAAAATATACATAATCCACCTTTATTTGTTTTAATATCTCCTTCCCCTCACCTCTCTTTACCCTCCTTCCATCTCTTGGTCCTCTTCCTATTCGCAAAATAAGTGAGTTTATTTTAAGGGAACACACAGAAATGAGTATTGGAAAGGAGAGGTAGAGTTATGGGAGAGTTCTTTAAGATCATGGCTAGCCAGACGCCGTGGCATACGTCTATAATGCCAGCTACTTGGAAGGCCAATGCAGGAAGATCACAAGTTGGAATCCAATCTGAGCAATTTAGGGAGATTTTGTCACAAAATAAAAAGAGCTGGAGATGTAGCTCAGAGGTAGAAAGTTCCTGGGTTCCATCCCCAGTACTCAGGAAAAGGAAGGAAGGAAGAGAGAGAGAGAGAGAAAGAAAAGAACAAAAGAAAGAGAGAAAGGAAAAGAGGCATAAAAGAAAAAGATCATGGTGCATTTTTTGTTGATGAGAATTATCCAGGAGTCAGGAGGAAGCTGATGATGCAAGAGAAAGACAGGAGAATTTTGGGATCCAAGTCCTTAAGTGGATGAGAGGGAATGAGATCTAGTGAACAAGTGGAGGCACTGGCCTTAAGTAGTTAACAAGGATAATTAATTATGACAGTAGCCGGGGAGTTAGAATGTGTGCTGATAACCGGGTAGTGTGGCTGTTAGAGTTTAGAGCTTAGAGAAGTCTCTTCTGATTTCTTTGTTTTCCTTGTAAAATGATATTGTAGTTTCCAAAATGCCCCCTAATGATTCCTGCCTCCTAGAGTTCCTATCTTTGTGTACTCCCCTCCCACACTATATCTTGGATGGTCCCTGTGAGCACTAGAATGTTACAAGGATGGTGTATCATTTCAGAGGTTACATTATAAAGACACTGTGTCCTCCCCACCACCATCACCTCAGTTGCCTTTGCTCTCAGGCTTATTCTCCCTCAGGTCACTTACGCTGGAGGAAGCCATAAATGACGTAAGCAATCCTATAATGAGGCCCACATGGCAATTAACTGAAGCTTCCAGCCAACAGCCCTATGCATGCACTTAGAAGTAGGTCATCTAGCTCTAATCCAGTGTTCAGGGACTGTACTCTTGCTCAACAACTTGACTGCCACCACATGAAATACTCCAAACCAGCCAGGCACAGTTGTACATGCCTACAATCCTAGCTACTTAGGAAGCTGAGGCAGGAGGATCACAAGTTCAATGCCATCATGGGCAATTTAGCAAGGCTGTATCTCAAAAATTTTAAAAGGGTTGGAAATGTAGCTCAGTGATAAAACACTTGCGTAGCATGCACCAGACCCTAGATTGAACCCCCAGTATCACAAACAAAGAAACAAACACCCTCAGCAAAGCACCCAACCAGAAATTGAATGAAATATTGTTTGTTTGTTTGTGTGTTTGTTTGTTTGTTTGTTTGACATAGTGTATTGTTATGTGGTTCAGGCTGGCTTTGAACTCACTATGTAGCTCATGCTGGCTTTGAACTCACTGTGATCCTCCTGCCTCAACCTCCCAAGTGCTAGGATTATAGGCATGTGCACCACACCTGGCTCAACCCTAGTTAAAATTTGATTTTTCATCTACTTCACGTCTGTAACCATGCAATTAAAGAAAAATATTCAACCATGTTGGCTGGTCTCACTTTAAATTCATAGCCACCAACATTACACAGGTCTTTGGTGTCATCTAGCAATTGTACATGTCTTTAAATCATGCTTCCTCTTTTCTGGAAAACAGTTTGATAACTTCTACTCAAGACTTAAACATCTTTTCTTCTATTTTATTAAGTTTATTTTGCTGACAGTTTTTATATTCTATTTTACTAAGTTTATTTAGCTCACAATTTAGGAGGATGAAGATCTAAACAGTTCGGTGTGGGCTCTGGCAAGGGGCCCCTGGCTGCATCACAGCACAGCAGGAGCATGTGTGGAATGAATCCCATGGTGAGAGAGGAAGCCAGAGAATGGGGTTGTGTCAGGCTTCCTCTTTCATAGCACATCACTCTCTTAGGGATGACCTGCATCTCCTCCAAGGGCAATACTCCCAATGGCCTGATCATCTCCCATTGAGCTGCACCTCTTAAAAGTGTCACCACCTCTTCACATTACTGGGATCCAAGCCTGCAACACACGAACTCTTCAGAGACAAACTATGTCCAAAGCTTAACAGTAGATAACGATGGAAAGGAAGACAAATGGGAGGTAAAGTACAATGAAAAGTTGGTAGAGTCAAGAGATTTTAGGTTCTAGTGGAAGTCCATTTGTTAGAGTAAGATAGTAGAAACAATGTGCATGTAAGATACAAGATTGAGGGCCGGTGAGATGGCTCAGCGGCATAAGCGCCTGCCTGGCAAGCGCGAGGTCCTGAGTTTGACTCCCGGAACCCACATACGAAAAAGGGCTGGTGATATTGCTCAGCGACACGGGCGCCTGCTGGCGTGCGAGGTCCTGAGGTCGCCCCCGGTACCCACACACACAAAAAAAGATACAAGGTTGATCTGAGATTGGGATACTTGAAACTTCAGAGTACGGACGTATTGTGGTTATAAATCTATGGTAGTACCAATGTGGGGTGCTGAAATAGGTGAAAGAACAAGATCACTGGAGACAAGGCCATAGAAATGAAGGATGAGAGTACTGGGTGTATTAGCCAGGAAGATATTTAAAATCACCCCCCCAAAAAAAAGAATCACAAGAAAGTGTTATTTACAGCCAGGAACTCCAATATTTGAGAAATCTGGAGATTGGCAGATGAGTACAACTTGGAAAGCAATGAATGGTATAGTCTGATGACATTAGATTTAAAGTTACAGGCGAGGTTAAGGAAGGGGGGAGAAATAATGTAGAAACAGCACTGAGCAACTGAATAGCTCAAAGGAAACCCAGAGGGGTAGTGAACAGGAGACCACTCAAGAGCCACAGGGAGGTCGAATTGTATACCTCCATGCACATACACACATGCGCAACACAAAACTTGGAAAAAGTGTATTAGGTAGCTTCTTCCTATCTCCAACCTACTGCCTCAAGATCTATGCCTCCCTTTACCAGCTGGACCAGTGGATATATAAGAATCCATACTCTCTGCAAGTCCAGAGAATTCATATCTGAGGCTTCAGCAAGGCTTACATTCTATATGGCCAGAGTTGGTTTCTCAGCAAGGGAAATATTCGTTTAGAAATATCTATCTTCTTCAGAATCTGAAAAAAATGAATATTGCGGGCACCAGAGCATGGAGGTGTTGCTTCTGAATATTCCTCATCGGAGTTGGATAATCCTTTTTCTGTGGCTGGGGGATCCCTTGTCACATCTGCACAAAGGCCCAAGTCATTGATCCTTGGCAGCAGTCTGCCCCACACTGAACTGATTGTTTGTCGAGCACCAGGGAGCAACTGTTGTTTGCTGTTTTGTCACTGTTCTATTTCTGGCTGGCTTACCGACACCTCAAACTCACAGTGACCCTCCTCCCTCAGCCTCCCAAGTGCTGGGATTACAGGCATATGCCACCACACCTGGCTCACCTGTAACAAATTAGAAAGCTTTGTCACATGTCCTCAGAACCTGTCCTAAGGAGAACCTCTACAGAAGTGAGGAAGCTGCATGTCCCCTCTCTCTGGTGGCAGGGGGTGTATATTGGGAACAGAACCTCAGGCCACTAATTCATACCCACTTTTACCCTCTCCCCAAGTTGTTTTTTGTTGTTGTCGTTGTTGTTGTGGTTGTACCGGAAATCAAACTCAGGGCCTTGCACTTGCCAGGCAGGTGCTGCACCCACTGAGCTAAATCTCTGGCCTAGGGCCGGTGAGATGGCTCAGCGGCGTAAGCACCTGCCTGGCAAGCGCGAGGGCCCGAGTTCAACTCCCGGAACCCACAAACGAAAAAGGGGCCGGTGATATCGCTCAGCGGCACAGGCGTCTGCTGGCACGCGAGGTTCTGAGGTCGACCCCCGGTGCCCACAAGAAAAATAAATAAATAAATAAAATAAATCCCTGTCCTATCTTCTCCCCAAGTTTGAGCAGGGTTTTTGAGAGCTAAGTAGGGCTTTGAGTCATTTCCTAAGAGCAGACCATAGGACTGTCCTCTTTTGTTCTTCCTCCTCCTCATCTACCTCCAGAATAACCTTTCTAACTTGAGTAACTAGAAAAGTCCTTCTGCTTACCTATGCAGGCCAGATTTTTGCAGCAGCGTTTTGCTGTAAATGGCACCTGCAGCAGATTGCTCCAGTCTAACCCAGTTTTTCTCCATAGCATCTGCTGTAGTATTTTTGCAAAAGTGTCTAATTTCATCATGAACAAAGAAGTGTTTTTCTCCTTCTTTAGTGCATGATAAAAAATTTAACATAGGGGTCTCATGGTCTCTCCATATTAACCAAATATTCATTAGGATAAGCAAGAAATGTGCTGCCCAGGTCCTCCTGGAGGAAGGACTTGTCCTACCTTTTGGGAGCATTACAGTCCCTTCATCTGTCAGCTACTTAAGGGACACCCTTGACGTCAGAGAGCTGCCTCACCATCCATATATATATTGTTATTTTCTCACCATACTAGTACTACACTGAAATGCACACGCCTCCTTTATACTCACTCGGCCTTGAATGTGGCTCTGCTGTAAATCTCAAGATAAGCACCTGGACAGCACAAAGGGACCACAGAAGCGCTTATCCAAGGATGTACACGTAGCCAATGGAAGGGGCAGTGGCCAAATCAGGGGTCTCAGAGCCCAATCAAGTTGTAACAACTCTCAAGGGGGAGATTCCCTTTCTCGCCACGTAATAAAAGGGGCTGAGAACAAAGACTCCCTGAGTTCCGGCTCTGAACTCCCTATCTTACTCCAACAAGGTAGCTATCTATCTCCTTATTTCGCTCTCTTTTTCCAATAAAGTGATTTTGTTTCCCCATTTCCCTTCCCTTTCCAATAAAGTGATTTTGTTTCTCCTTCTAGATGTATATGTTGCGCGGGTGAGATAGCTCGGCGGCATAAGCGCCTGCCTGGCAAGAGCAAGGTCCTGAGTTCAACTTCCGGTACCCACATACGAAAAAAGGGCTGGTGATATCGCTCAGCGGCACAGGCACCTGCTGACGCGTGAGGTCCTGAGTTTGACTCCCGGTACCCACAAAATAAATAAATAAATAAATAAATAAATAAATAAATAAATAAATGTATATCTCTAATTCTTTTCTCGAAGTAGTTCTTTTTTTTTGTTTTTGTTTTTGTTTTTGTTTTGTTTGTTTTTTTTCAACCCTAGATAAAAATCTACCCTTAGGAGATGTAAAAGAAGGAAGAAGGGAAGGGAAAGAGGGAGGTGAGGAAAAGAATTTCTTTTCCTGTGACAGCCTGCTCTTCTTTGAGCTTACTATCACCTCAATAAACTTTTCTTGCTTGTTTTGTAAAAAGGAGTTGGCAGCAACAGTGGTGGAGGTGGAAGGAAGAGGGAGGAGGAGGAGGAGGAAGAGGAAGGAGAGGAGAAGGAGGAGGAGAAATTAACCATCTCTTTGCCCATTTCTCCTAGTAATGTCCCCAGTGTGTGACTGTGGGGAAAATGACCCAGCCTGGGCTAGTATTCCATTCTCCTGGCTGCAGTGATTGATCCAGAGCTACGCGTGTGACCGAAGCCTAGGCTAATCATCGTCCTTTACCAAGATCCTCCATCAAGGACCTTTCTCTCCTCCCTGGATAACTAATTGCACTGCCCCATCTCTTAACCATTAGCTACATGTGGTGATTAAAATTTAAATTAAATAAAATTACATGAAATTTACCATTCATGTCCGCAGACCCACTAGCCCCTTGGGGCTAACAGCTACCATAAGCGACAGCTCAGATATGGAATGTTTCCGTGGTCTCGACAGCCTTGATACTGTAGACTGTCTAGCAACCATGGCCCTGTCACAAAAGTGTAAGAAAGTTTGAAAAATGAAGCTGACACAAAGAGCAATAAACGAGTGAAAGCCATGATGGCATTTTAGTGTCTAATTTCCAATTATTCTCCCTCCCCCAAACTTTTCTGTTTTTTAACCTTTTTATTTTTATTTGTATTGGTACATTTTTGCAGTACATAATGGTTACACTCATTGTGGGAAGTTGGTGCATGTACATAACACATTTTAATTCCTTTTTTATCCCCTTTTCCTCCCCTCCCTCCAAACTTCATCCTCCTCCAAATTTTTGTTACACAGTGCAAAAAATTCCTCCCCCTTTGCTTCATACACTGCAGCTGAACTTCCCTCACTTACCAACAAAGGATTTTGCCAGGTCACATTCCTTAACTTCTTGGGCAGCAAACCAGACACAGAATCTTAGAGGCATGACTCTAGCAAGGATCTGTAATAAACTAGGTAAAGTCAAATCCTGTAAGTACTGCACCAAGCATTGAAATTTTGGGCGGGGCATGGTGGTGCATGCCTGCCTGTAGTCCCATCATGCCAAAGGCTGAGGCAGGAGGATCACTGCAAGTCTGAGGCCTGCCTGGGCAAAATAGTGAGTCCAGGGCCACCGTGATATACATAGCAAAACCCTGGCTCAAAAAACTTGAAAACAAAAAGAAAACTCAAGAAAAGAAAAGAAAAGAAAAGAAAAGAAAAGAAAAGAAAAGAAAAGAAAAAGAAAATTTGGGCCTGTCTTCAAGATCACCTCCCCTACCAACTTAGCTGGGGCATTGCTTTTAAAAAATCTTGTTTTTACCTACATTATCTCCCTTGTATCACAAATTCAGCCTGAGTGTTCCTTGCCTCACTACTGGGGATCCCATCATTCTCTTGCTGATTAAGCTTTGTTTGCTCAGGTCCTACCGGCTGCCTTATTCCTTTTATCTCTCGCATTTTGCTACCTTTTCCTCACTACTTTACTTCTGGGCCTGGCTAAGGCGACTTCTTTCAGGAGCATAACATGAGCACTAGATCAGGCGGCACGGGCTGAGTCTGGATTGGGCCAATTTACAAAATGTGTGACCTTGAGCAGATTACTTACACTGTCCGAGTTTCATGTTCCTTCTCAAAATGAAGGGAAAAAATCCTACTACAGAGTCAGTAAATTAAAATAATAATGTAAAAAATAACTTATAAAAGGCAATACAAATGCACTAGCAATACTTGCTTACAGATTTAGATGCAGCTTTCCTCACTCTACTGAAGCTCCTAGACAGGGACAATGTTGACGATTACTTTTTCAGGTTCTGCAGGCTGGGGATTGAGCCTAGCACCTCATGCATGCTAAGCACGTGCTCCACCACTGAGCTACAGCCCCTGCCCAGTGATTGCTTTTGAGTGTGCCGCCTTCTCCCACTCCCACATCCCATCATTCTTCACGTCTGGAATGCGGAGTGCTCTTCACACAGTGGGCAATTATTGGATGTTGGCCAGCTGATTTCCATTTCCGTGACTCTCTCTTTGGGAGGAGGGTGAGAAGGGAGATGAGAGCAAATCCTTCGCCAGGATATGGTGGGTGGACACCATCTGAGGAACTAGGAGAAGGGAAACAATGGCGCCTTTCAGAATTGGGGCATCATCTGTGGCTTCCCTGTGTTATTGCAGAGTGTTTGTTTTGGCCACCGATGTTCTGCATGAACAGAACTGCAGAGATGCTCTCTAGAATGTCCTAGCAGCATCTTAAATAGGTCAGCAAAAGCTGGATCTTTCCAGTCCTTTAAGGCCAATTAATCTGTTCTCTGTTCCTCTGGAGAACTGCTGAATAGGGCACGTTTAGCAATCATGGACTTTTGCCTAAGTTTCTCTCAGTTTCTGAGGGGCGTGGGAATTCTATTCAGAAATCAAATATTTACTCTTGGCATAAAATGCTTTGATATTTCTTCTTTTTCCAGTATGGAAATGGGAGCACCTTCTCTCCGCTCCTAAAAATTCACCCAGAACCCCAGGAACGCCTGGGGTCAGAGATTTCTCCCAACAAGCCCCACACTGTTTAAAGACAGATGTCTCCATAGACTCTTTCCCTCTGAGTGACTCTGCATGTTTATTGAAATCTCCAGGCAACAGATCCCATGTTCAGGGTGAAGGCCGGGGAAGGGTAGGAGGCACATTCTGACCCTACTCCACTTTCTGTTTGATGTTTCTCAGAAGCAGTTCAGAGTTGGGCCACCTAGGAGAACTTTAGAAGAACAACAAAAGAAAAAATGACCTTGGGGAGGGCCATTCCTCACAGTCCTAGTCCACAAAAGCCTGTTTTGTTCCAAAGTGAGCTAGCTAATCTGCCTGTCATTTAGAGGTTGCTGGAGGAGCTGGGCCCTCCCTCCTCACAGCACAAAGCCTTGCAAAAATTCCTTGTTTCCCAGGCAATGCTCCACACAGTTCAACAAATCCTCTGGCTGGTGTTTGCCTCCTGAGCTCTCTCTCTGTTAGGACAAATTGAACTTACGGTAGGAACAACTTCAGCACCATTTGAATGTAAGCTTATGGCACAAAAACAAAAATGCCTTCAGCAATAGTAGGGGGCACCAGAAGTAGGCACAGAGAGCCCCCTTACATCCTGACCTTAATCAGAGAGTAGGGGCTGGGGGGAAATGCCGCAGCAGGACTGAGGCTCAGGCACATAGGAGGAGGACTTCCTACACAGGACGAGTTAGTGTGAGGTAGTCAAAGGCCCAAGTTTGTTAGTGAACCTGGGTGAACCAAGATTCCTTGGATTTACCTGCCACTTAGTAGCTATGCAACCTTAGGACAGTGATAGTGAACCTTCTAGAGACTGAGTGTCCAAATGCAACCCAAAGCCCATTTATTTATTGCAAAGTGCCAACACTGCAATTAAACTTGAATACTGAGGTTTTAGTTTAGAAAAAACAACTCATGTTGTTTTTGGCTCCTGTGCAGACAGAGAGGGCTCTTTTGCCCGCTGCGGCATGCATGTCATAGGTTCGCCACCACTGCCTTAGGATATTGCTAACCTTTCAAAAGTTTAGGGCTAGGGATATAGCTCAGTGGCACAGTGCCTGCCTGGCAAGTGCAAGGTCGTGAGTTTGATTCCCAGTACCAAAAAAAAAAAGAAAGTTTAGATTTTCTTGTTTGTAAAATATTATCATAATTTCTACCTGAAATGGGTACTGGGAGAATTAAATAGACAAATACATGTAATGTGCCTGATAGAGTCAAGTGAGGAGTAGCTTATACACATATACATAGACACACAGATATGCACACACACACACACACACACACACATACACACACAGAGCAATTAGAGGCTGCCTGCATGTGAGGGTCAGGTTGGAAGTCTGGAATATTAACCTTCCTTAACCCTCAGAAGCAGCTCTGAGCCCACAGCTGGGGCAGTGGGCAGCTTTTGGTAGTATCCCAGCTTCCTTGCCTGTCAGATGGGGTAACGCTGAAGCAATGTTCCTCACCACCTCTGAAAGAGCTCAGAAAGATGAAGGTCTAACTGTCCACAATGGTAATTTGCTTGGTACTTTCATGGCCTCCTTCCCTTCCATGTCTCATTCCCCTGAATACTACAGATTGAGCATCCACAACCTGAAAACCCAAACTCTGAAACTTTTTGAGCACCAACATGACACCACAAGAGGAAAATTCCATATTTGACCTCATGTGATGGGTTGTAGTCAAATCCAGACACATTAAAAATATTGTATAAAATTACCTTTGGGCTAGGTGTATAAGGTATATGTGAAACATAAATGAATTTTGTGTTTAGACTTGGGTCCCATCCCAGAGGTAGCTCATTATAATATGCAAGTATTCCAAAATCCAAAAAGCAAAAAATTGAAAAATCTGAAACATTTCTGGTTCTAAGCATTTCAAATCAGCAACACTCAACCTGAGCCTGGTTCTAATGCAATCGCCTTTTAAATAAACTGTTTTCTTGTCTCAGAATCCGCCTCTGAGGGAACCCCATCAAAGATACCAGTATTTTTCCAAACTTTGAGGGGCCCGTGTTGTCAGGATCATCTATGCCACCACACTCCTGCTTCAGCTGAGTTAGTTGGTTCAAAGATCATTTTACTGTTCTACATGTGCTATCCCTCTTCTGTACCAGGTTGAGCCAGACCTGCAACTCAGCCCTTTGTCTCCATGTAAATATGCATGCACATTCACTCACAGTAATCCGTACTGGTTTTCTATACTGCATAACAAATTACCACAAGCTTAGCAGTTTAAAGAGCATACATTTATTATCTATGGTTTCAAGGAGTCAGGAGACCAGGCACAGCTTAGATCCGCCCCCTGCTCACTGTCTCACCAGACCTCCTTAAGCTGAAAGCGGGTCCGAGTTCCTGTCCACGTCAGGGTCCTCTTCTAAACTTACATGATTGTTGAGAGAATTCAGTTTCTGTCGGTGTAGGACTGACATCCTATTCTCTTGCTGGCTGTCAGCTCCAAAATGCAGCCAGCAGTTCCTTATTATGTGTAGTGTATCTCTTCAAAGTCAGCAGGAAAATCTGTCCCTGTGGTTTGTGTCTTCTATAATATAACCTAATTAAGGGGGTGGCTGTCCTATCACTGTGAACATATTCCACTGGTCAGAAGCATGTACACATTGCACTTGGGTGTAGTAAAGTTTACTGAAAGTTTTGGAAAAGACAGGGGAGGAAGAGTTATAGTGAAACAACACAAGCTATTCTCAAATTTTTCTTCAGATCCTTACCTTATTACACGTTCATTCCCTTTTCCTGTCATTTCTTTCCTCTCTGCTCTTCCCCCATCCCAAAATTCATGTTTACTTATAAAGCAGAGCAATTCATCTTTTTATTATTTGAATCTTTAAATTTTTTTAATATTTCTGACTTTTTATGCTGAAGGTCTTATGTTCTCCTTCAAGTGGTATATGTAGATATTTTTCTTGCTAAAGAAAATGCTTTCCACAATCCTAAAATTCATTTGGAATCAGAAGAGACCTAGAATAGCAAAGGCAATTCTGGGCAACAAAGGCAAGGCAGGGGGCATCACAATCCCCGACTTGAAATTATACTATAAAGCTACTGTGATAAAAACAGTGTGGTACTGGCAAAAAAACAGACCTGAAGATCAATGGAACAGATTAGAAGATGCTGAAACAACCCCAGACATACTAAGCCACCTTATCTTTGACAAAGGTGCCAAACATATTCGCTGGAAGAAAGATAGCCTCTTTAATAAATGGTGCTGGAAAAACTGGCTCTACACATGCCGAAGATTAAAACTAGATCCATATCTTTCACCATGCACTAAACTAAATTTAAAATGGGTCAGAGATCTAAATATTAAAACAGAAACATTAAATCTGCTGGAAGGTAGGATAGGTAAAACCCTTGGAGACATTGGTGTAGGCAAAGACTTTATGAATAAAAACTCAACCGCACGGGAACTATCCCAAAGAATCAATAACTGGGATCTCATCTTATTAAAAAGCTTTTGCACAGCAAGAGAAACCACCAACAGAGTGAAGAGACAACCCACAATGTGGGAAAAAATGTTTGCCAGCTGTTCCTCAGACAAAGGACTACTATCGAGAACATATAAAGAACTCAAAAAAATCAGACCTCCCAAATTTAAAGACCCACTCCAAAAATGGGCATCTGAGATGAATACACATTTCTCAGATGAAGAAATACTAATGGCAAATAAATATACAAAAAAATGTGCAACATCACTAGTCATTCGAGAGATGCAAATTAAAACAACACTGAGATACCATCTCACCCCAGAAAGAATGGCTACTATTAAGAAATCAACTAATAACAAATGCTGGAGGGGCTGTGGGGAAAAAGGAACCCTTCTTCACTGTTGGTGGGAGTGTCGACTGGTACAGCCACTGTGGAAGTCAGTGTGGAGATTCCTCAGAAAACTAGGGTTGGAGGTCCCATTTGACCCAGCTATTCCCCTTCTGGGCATCTTCCCAGAAGAATTAAAAACATCGTACCACAGCGATATATGTTCACCCATGTTTATAGCAGCACAATTTGTAATAGCCAGATCTTGGAAACAACCCAAATGCCCATCAACTGAGGAATGGATAAGAAAGATGTGGTATTTTTATACAATGGAGTACTATTCAGCCATAAAGAAGGATAAACTGGAGACTTTTATAGGTAAATGGATGCAACTCGAGAAAATACTCATAAGTGAAATAAACCAGAAGCACATGTGTAAGCATCGTATTATCTCTCTAGTATGAGAAACTGAAAGAGTAAATAAGATCCAAAATGTACAATAGATATGGTGAATCAAAAAGAAACTGGTCAAAAGGAAAGAGAGACTGGAATAGGGAAAAGAAAGAAGGGAAAGGGAAAAAAATTGTGTATATATATATATAAGATGGTTAAGATAGATACACTACCATTTTTACTTAGTTCATTGAAGAGTAAGGTTTGTGCCAATAATGTTTGGACAATTGAATGCTAATGTCTGGTGTCCTGAATAACTAACTTAAAGATAGCAATACGTAATGTATTAACCATTGTTACCCTCCTATTATGTTGTTTTGAAAATTTGTTCTTCTTTTGATTTGTTTTGTTTTTTTCTTCTCTTTAAAATAAAAAAAAAAAAAGAAAATGCTTTCCTTCAGAGGAAGCTTGAAGCCATTTGTTAAGATTTTTCATTCTGCTATCAAAGATAATTTATAATTTAGTGAAGGAGACAGATATGACACAAATAATAGCAGGAAATGAATGAAGTGAAGGAAGAAAGAGTGCTAAATATAAAACCACCACTGATGTGATGGTATTAGTTAGGATATTTCCAATCCTCGCTAGTAATATTATCCTTCTTCCCAGCACCTGGAACAGGGCAAATGCTTGGGGACACCCTTACATCTAGTGGTAGAGTTTTAAAAATGGGTGTGTATGTGTGTGTGCATGTGTGTGTGTGTGGGTGTGTGTGTGCTTTATCTTTTCTTGCCTCTACTGACTTTCCTTTCTTCTTTTGTAATTTCTAGTTTGTTTTTAAATAACTTAGGGCTCTGGGTCCATTAAAGATAGCATTTTAACTCTGGGCAGACTACTTATTCTCCTCTGGGAAATAAAGAAATGGGACAAGGTTATCTCCTACTGCAGAGTGACAGTCCAGAAATTCCTACAAGACCTTGACACAGTTGCCTTTTACAATTTCCATTTTGCGTTTTAGTTTGTTTTTTCCAGTTCCCACAGAGGCCTGCTTAGGATGGCAACTCAGTTCAAATCACTGGTTTCTGCCTTCCTCCCGTTTCAGAGACGCTCGCTCCCGAGTTCCAGCTGCTGGGGGGTCGAAGCTGCAGGCCCTCTGGGAGGTCTGCACAGAGCTTGGAGTACAGCAGGCCTGGCAGGCCTGGACTGCTGCGTGTGCAGGGGTGAGGGGTTGGGATCCCAGAGCCCAGAGGCGGTGCCAAAGGAGGAGGAACCCAGAGCAACTGCGTGCAGTGCAGGGGCCAAGAGAACTGGGTTACTCGGCTCAGAAGAGGACAATGCTGCCGGAAGCAGATCTGCTGGAGTGCTCTGAGGAAGCAAGGGTCTCAGCACCATCGGTCAGACAGGAAGTCCACCCCATTGTTGGAGTAGCCACATTGTGCAGAGCTCAAAATTGGAGCCCAGAACCAGTGAGGAGACTGAGAGGGATGAAGAGTTATAATCCCTGCCCAAGAGAACCTCGCTGGCTAAGGAGATGGTCACAGTAACCACGGCATCTGGTTCAAGAACGGGATCCTTCAGCACTACAAACCTGAGCTAGTCGGACTTTGTTCAGTATGTAAAAAGATCAGGTAGAGGGATGTATTCACAAAACTAAGACCAGGATTAGAGGCGACTGGGAGGGGAGTACTAAACTTTGGTCTCACCAACATATAGTGATTCCTGCATGAATGAAAAAAGAAAGAAGAAAAGGCAATTAAAAAAAAAAGGGTTTAAGCCTTTTTTGTAATCTCAGCACTCTGGGAAGCTGAGGAAGGAGGATCGCAAGTTTCAGCCCAGCCTGGGCAATTTAGTGACTTAGTAAGTCCCTGCCTCAAACAAAAGGGAGGTGGGTGCAGCTCAGTACCAGGAAAAAAGGTTTAAATGGCATCTCTGTAGCAAGGAATATGCTAAACTTTCTCCTGTGCCAAATCTTCATCAGTCCTCCCGACAGTTCTTCCAAGGAGGTTATTATTTTCCCCATTTTACAGATGTGAAACCAGAGGCTCCAAGAAGTTGTGAGCCTGTCTCCAGATCACACGGTCACGGAGCATCTGTCCCACTGGCATCCCGCGTGGGAGATATGGCCATGTTAGTGGGGTCAGAGTAGAGCTAGGGTGTGTAGCCCCAGGACAGGATGGCACAGCTGGGCTGTTTCACTGGTGACAGAACCCCAGGATGCTAGCTTCTGGGGCATTCGCTTCATCTTCGCTCTGACAGGTTCTGCAACATTGGCTGGAGGTGGGGGAATAAGCAGAGTGTGGAAAGAGCTCCCCAGCATCTATGATAGGGGAGGATCTCAAGCAGGATGAGAAAAAGGGTGAAAGAAATAGAATTCAAGCCATTTCCCAATCTTCTTCTTTGGGGCAAAACTGGAGTTTTCCATTTCTTCGGCAATTCTCTGGAGTCTCTCACTTCCCAGCTTTTAAAAACTCCTCTGCCTCCTTTTTCGGAGCTTATTGGAAGTCTGTCCTGGCACAGACCCTCCTCTCAGGGACGAGGAGCATAAGGTGTAGACACAAGGGTAGGTTGGGACACAAGGGTAGGTTGGGACACAAGGTCCAGAGTAGTGTGTGTCCCAGCCAGTGGCTTCCTTGAGCCCAGATCTTCATTTGCCCTGGGAGTGGAGCTGAGCACAGACAAGCAAAGAACCTCTGGGCCCCTTGTGCCCCCAAGAAGGACACTGGAGGTTATCTACTAAGCAGATATCCCATCCAAGCTGGGGATGTGGGGCTTGGAAACTAGAAATGCAAGGTCTGAGAGAGAGGAAAGAACAAGCCCAGCAACACACAGAGCTCTGTGTATTCAGAGGGAAGTTGGCAGGGTTGTGTTCGGGCAGAGAAACTCCGAGTGGTACAAAGGGACGTGCTCAGAGTGGAGAAATCATGCTAATTGTCTGCACCAGAGCTGGAAAACGCCACCCAAAATGAAGAGAGAAAAGGGAGCCCTGTCCAGAGCCTCCAGGGCCCTGAGCCTCGCTCCTTTGGTCTACCTGCTTCTGATCCAGCCAGGTAGGACACCCGAAGGGTAAGAAAGGGTCTGGAGAAAGGACCCAGGGCTTTCAAAGGAGAGGGAGGGGAAAGTCGAGGGCTTTGGGACAGGAGGAGGGGAGAGGGTGCAGCTGTCGTGGGAAGGATCTCAGTGAATCCAGGCATTAGTGCTGAATGTATTTCTTCATTCTGCGTGCCTCCCGCCCGCCCAGCCCCTGGCCCCCTCCCCCAAAAGGCTGGATGACTTTGGAGCTCCCACGGCATTCAGCACATTAGATGGAGGGCACTGTGCCACTTCTTATGGGATGACTTGTTGGCGTGGGCCAGTGCAGCATTCTTTCCAAGGGATTGTGGTGGGGCTTGGAGGGAGGGGCAAGGGAAATCTTGCTTTTATGCTTCCCCAGACCCTCATTCTGGCTTCTCGGGTGTATCATGAGCAATGAAAGAAGCTTTGGAAATAATGAGCCTCCTGATTTGGGACAGCAATTCCAACCTATCCCTAATTCACTCCACGTCATAGGCACCTACCTCCTGTTAGTGCCCCCTATCACCTCCTTGGAGAATTGATCTTTTTTTAATACTAGATGTATTTATGAGTACACACGCATGCATAATCATAGAAAGCCTAAGAATGCACAGGGGGCAAACAGATGCAGAGATCATTTATGTATAACGCAAGCACTAGTATGAGTCAGATATGCAGATAAAACATAGGAATCAGAGAAAGATCACTTACCCCCATCCAGGAAGCTGTTGCTACTGGTGCAAGATGAAAGTGGGAAAATATCAGGGGGAATTTCCTGGTAGAAGGAATGCCTGCAGTGAATTTTAAAGGATGAAGAACATAGATAGGAGTTTGAGTGGGCATTACTGTTGGGGGAATGGGCAAAGGTCAACAGCTTGAAATAGCATCATGTGTTTAGGTAGAACCCAGTAATTCATCACTGCTGGAGAGGAAAGTAGGAATTGAGTTAGACAAGAGCCTTGTAAATGATCTCAAAAGCCTGGAATATAATCTATATATACGGATGGAGAGGGCAACTGAATGATTTTTAATTTGGGGACTGGCAGGGTCACATGTGCATTTCAGATAGTGCACAAGTCTGCACTGAAGCACTGGAGGGGAAGCTGGAGGCAAATAAGATAGGAAAGGAAGCTTGTATTTTTTTTAGGATATCTGCAACAAAGTTCCACAACTGGGTAGCTAAAACAACAGAAATTCATTGCCTCACAGTTCTGGAAGCCAGAAGTTGGAGATCAAGGTGTTGGCAGGGCCGTCCCTACTCCCCTTTGAAGGTTTAAGGAAGGAATTTCCCAGGTCTCTCTTCTAGCTTTGTGTAGTTCTTTGGCTTGTGGCAGCAGAACTTGAATTCGTGGGTGGCTTTGCATGTCTATATCCAAATTTCCCATTTTGCTAAAGTAGGTCCACCCTACTCCAGTGTGATTGCATCGTAACATTAGATCTGCAATGACTAAATTGCCAAGTAAGTTCATATTCTGAGATACTGAGAGTAGGACTTCACTGTATGCATAACAAATGTACCCACGACAACGTATTGCAATAGCTCAGAAGAGAAATAATGTGGACCTGAATTACAATAAAGATAGAGGGAATGAGACATATTGAGATACTATTTTGGAGGTAAAGTCAAGATCTAGTGATTGGCAGGAATTCGGAGGATCCAGAGAGGTAGGTAAGGTTTCTAGTTGAAACTTTAAACAAAAAATGAGATAGGGTTGGAGGATATAGTGATCAGTATTGCACATGTTTAGGCTGAAATGTGTGCTAGTTTTCTGTCTCTCGGACAAAATACCTGAGGAAAGGAACTCAAAGGAGGAAAGGTATTTTGGCTTACAATTTCAGAGGTTTCAGTAATGGCTTGTTGGCTCCATTGATTTTAGACTGGTGACAAAACAGACACATCATAATGGAAGGGCAAGACAGAGTAAAGCTGCTCACCTATGGCAGCCAGGAAGCAGAGAGAATGAAATGAAGGGGACAGAGTCAAGATATACCTTTCAAAGTTGCATGCCAGTGACATACTGCCTCCAGCTGGGCCCCACCTCATAATAATCTATTAGACTATGAACTCATCAATGGCTCAATCAGATTAATTGATGAAGGTAGTGTTCTTATCATCCAATCACTTCTCTAGGCCTCATCTCTGAACACTATTACACTGGGCATCAAGCTTTTAATACGTGAGCTTTTCAGGGGACATAACCAGCCAGGCTCGGTGGCACACACCTGTAATCCCAGGACACTAAGGAGGCTGAGGCAAGAGTACTATCACAAGTTTGAGGTCAGCTTGGGGGAACTGGTACATATAGAGTACATATCACTCATCTCTGTGTTTTTCAGAAGTTAATAAAACAAAACAAAAGAAATGGAGGGACATAGAAGGGAGATTTTGTTAAATCTATGGTGCATATCACTTCTACTAGTTCTGTTGGCTAGAACTCAGTCACACAGTCATGCAAAGGAACCTGGAAAATTTAGTTTTTAAGATTGACACTAACAGAAGGATCGGACCACATGAACCTGGATTTATTAAAGATTTATTTTATGTCTTGAGTTATGACAGCAATCACCATGCTAGACTCAGGCAAGTAAGACTTTATTTTTTAATTTTTATTTTTATTGGTACGTATTTGCAGTATATAAAGATTACATTCCTATTGGAGCATTAATTTTTTTAGTCCCCTTCCCCTTCAAATAACGGTTTTTTTATTATTATTATTCATATTTACAACATATAAGTAACAGTCTTTGATGCTCTTGCCTTGGTATGGACAAATAACGCTTTCTTAACCTCATCACAGTCCAATTCATGGAGCATTCAAACAAAGCTTTTCCAGAGGCTAGGACATGAACAAACATAAATGCAGCACGCTATAAATCTAGATAATTTGAGTTTCAAAGTTTTGCTCGCTGGCATCCTACAGCTATACCATTCTCTAGGGACCCAATAGGAATAAGTTCCCTGCCTGGGTGCTACTCTTTTTAGTCATAAATTCACCTCCACATTATAGATGTTGACTTTTTAAAAAATTATAATCAAAAATTACAGAGGAAAAAGCAGTTAGTATAAAGATACAGTTTGCTGAGCATTTGAAAAAGTGTGCAAACCCATGTAACTGGCAACCCAGATCAAAACAGAATACAGTGCTTTAGCTTCCAGAATCACACTCATGGTATTTCGGTTAGTAGTATCCTCTCTCCAAGATTTCAGTGGTATTCTAACTTCTAATACAGATTAGTTTTGCATGTCTTTGAACTTTATACAGTGGAATTCTATGTATGCATTTTTATGTTTGGCTTCTTTTGTTAAACACCAGCTTTGTAAGATTTATCTATGTTGTTTTAATTTTAGTTTGCTTGGTCTCATTGCTGTGTGGTATTTCAGTGTATGAATATACCATAATTTACTTATCTATTCAATTTTGATAATAATTTTTTTGTTTCTAGACCAACCCAACCAACTCAGCACCATGAGGCTTTGTGAATAAGAGTTGGTAAACCATTCTAGTACACATTTCTCCTGGGGATAAACCAAGTAGTAGAATTTCTTAGTTATAGTATACTATCAATTACTATGACAAAATACGTGAGGCCAGATAACTTTATAAAGTAAACAGGTAGACTAAGCTCACAGTTCTGGAGATTTAGTGGCATGGTGCCAGCATCAGCTTGGCCCTGGTAAAGATGTTATGGTGCACAGGAGGGAGAGCTCACATGGTGAGACAGGAAGCTAGAGTGTGACTGAAGACTAGCTAGGGTCCCATGAGAACTATGTGGATCCTGTCCAAGGGGATGCCCCAGTGCTCTAAGGACTTCCCACTAGGCTCCACCCCTTAAGGTTCTACAACCTCTTAAAATCATCAGACTGAGGACCAGACTTCCAAAGCACAAATCCTTGGGAGACACACTTAAACCTTATCCAATCCAGAGCATAGAGTATATGTATGTTTAGGGCCTGTAGATATGGCCTATTTTCAAAGTGGTTTCATCAGTTTATACTCCCAGCAATATAAATGAGAGTTCCATGTGATCCACATTTTCACCAACAATTGTATTTTCTCTTTTGATTTTGGCCACTCTAGGAAGTATAAGATGATGTCAAATGACAGTTGTTTAATATTGCATTTCTATGACAGTTAATTAAATTGAGCTTTTTCATATTTTTGTTAGTGTTTGTATATCCTTTTTTGTGAAGTATCTATTCCAAGTCTTTTGCACATTTTTCTAGAGTGGCTGGATTTTATTTCATATTATTGATTTGTAGGAGTTTAAAAATATATTCTGGGTGTGATTGTATTATAAATGCACTGCAGCTATCTCTTCCTGCCCTGTGGCTTGCTTTCTCACTCTCTAATGGTGAAATTTTTTTAATGAATAGAAGCTCTTAATTTTATTGTGCTGAATATATCATTTTTTTATGGTTACCACCTTCTTCTTCTTCTTCTTCTTCTTCTTCTTCTTCTTCTTCTTCTTCTTCTTCTTCTTTTTTCTTTTCTTTTTGATTTTTTTGAGACAGGTCTCACTATATAATTCAGGCTGGCCTTGAACTCACTATGTAGCCTAAGCTGGCCTTGAACTCACAGCGATCCTCCTTCCTCTGCCTCCTGAGTGCTGGGATTGTAGGTGTGCACCACCACACCTGGCTGGTTACCACGTTTTTGTCCTGTTTGAGGTCTGTGTCTGCCTTCAAGTCACAGAGATATTCTCCTAGACTTTCTTTTTATAATGTTATTGTTTCCATCTTTTTTTTTTTTTTTTTTTGTGGGTACCGGGCGTCAACCTCAGGACCTCGCACACCAGCAGGCGCCCATGCCGCTGAGCGATATCACCGGCCCTTTTTCCGTATGTGGGTTCCGGGAGTTGAACTCGGGCTCTCGCGCTTGCCAGGCAGGCAGGGCTTATGCCGCTGAGCCATCTCACCGGCCCCATATTGTTTCCATCTTTATGTTTAGATCTATAATCAATCTAGCTAGAATCAATATTTATATAAGCTGTGAGGTAAGGCTCAAGATTCATTTTTTTCCCCCTACATGGCCCAGCTCTATTTATTTGAAACAACAACTATTACCATAATAAGTTCAGACAGCCTGTCGCTCAAAGACCAGGAGTTCAGAGAAAAGAATTGGTGCAGAGAAAGAGCTGGGTGTGGAGTCTGAGGCAGGAAGATTGCTGAGAGTTTGAGGCCAGCCTGGGCTACATAGTAAATTCAAGGCCAGCCTGAACTACACAGTGAGACTCTGTCTCAAAAAAAAAAAAAAAAAAAAAAAATTGGTGGAAAAAAACCAGGCTTATACAAGGGCCAGCACTGAAAAAGATGGAGGAGCTATCAATCTCAAAGCTACAAGTTGGAGATCCCACAAAGGGCACCTACAGGGAGGGAAAAGGGAAACAGGACAAATAGGCCACCTCCTTAGCAGAAGCTTCATCCTCCAGGGTGCGGCTCCTTTTTCTTTTCTTTCTCTCGTCTGGAACACTGAGATGTCACAATGGGCCTCCAGCTACTGGGCCAGCTTCTGTACTTCTTTTAGACAGACAATATTACTTTTCTGCAAGTTAAACTTCACATCGATTTACGTACTTTGTCATAGTTGATGCAGAGAAAGAATAATAGCCATCGATGTTCTGAGTTCTGTGAATCTAAAGAAATTTTTACCGGTTAACACCTTAACCATTTAGGTGCAGCTTCTCCTTTAGGATTTACAATACGGGGCCAAAAAGGGGGCATAATATTTCCAGAGGCCAACAACCTTGTGAAGGGCAAAGGGATGTGGAAGAGACAGTAATTCTGCCAAGAACAAATCCAAAGGAGTGGCCCTAATCCACAGCAAAAACCACAAACCCTTTCCTCATTGCCCTACAGTGTCACCTTTGTCATAAACTGAGAGATCATATATAAGTGTGGTTTTAGGTGCTCTACTCTGTCCTCTCGGTCCATTTTTGTGCCAGTATAAAAATGGACACCTCCTGACTTTGGACTGGTATTATAGTATATTATAGATCAATTTGGGAGAGGTGACAGCTTAACAATAGTGACTGTTCCAATCCTTAAATGTGGTAAATCTCTGGTGGTTTTTTTTGTTTTGTTTTGTTTCTTTTTGTATTACTGGAGATTGAATCCGGGGCCTCGTACATGCTAGTGAAGTGCTCCACCTCTGAGCTACATTCCCAGACCATTTTATTTTATTTTATTTTATTTTATTTTATTTTATTTTATTTTATTTTATGACAGGTCTGCCTAAATTGCCCAGGCTGGCCTTGAACTTGCAATCCCCTTTCCTCATCCTCCTGAGTAGATAGAGTGGTAAGGGTATGCTACCATGCCCAGTTCTCTGTGACATCCTAATACATATGTGCTAGGTGCATATTCCCCAACATTTCTGCTCCTTAGAATGTAGATAAAAAGTTCCCAACCCTGTCTTCTTGGATGCCAAAGGTCTTCTTTACAGTTTTGGTTGCCTAATTTTCTCCCACATTTCTGAATGATTCACAATTTCACACTTTTGTAGTCCCTTATAGGCTTCAACAGGATAACATAAAAATATAACCCAGTAACCCCAGCATTTATACAACAAGCAATGCACATATACAGTAGTAGCAGAGGAGTGTCTTCTGGAATTATTGATAATTAGGAGGAATATTGAGAGCCAAAAGCAGAATATAGCATTCTTTTCCACTTAGAAGACCAAGTCATGTGCTGCCCTCAGGCTATTGTGAATAGTTCTGGTCACCACACCCCAAAAAGGAAACATTGTACTACTACAGTCCCAGAAAGCTCCCAGGTCTGGTGGTTGAAGGGATGGGGGATTTCTTTATGAAGACAGACACAAACAAAAAATCCTTCACATGACAAAGGGAATTACTGCAGTCCTTTGTGTTAGAGAGTATAGATAAAGTGTAAAAAGACCAGGGCCGGTGAGATGGCTCCGCCACGTAAGCGCCTGCCTGGCAAGCGCGAGGGCCCGAGTTCAACTCCCGGAACCCACATACGAAAAAAGGGCCGGTGATATCGCTCAGCGGCACGGGCGCCTGCTGGCGCGTGAGGTCCTGAGGTCGACCCCTGGTACCCACAAAAAAAAAAAAAAAAAAAAAAAGGAAACTTTTGCCTAGCTGAAGAAGCCCACAAAAACGAGTAGATGGTGATTTCTTTCAGGGAAAAAGCTATGAAGGGAACCCAAGGCTCTGTGTGTGTGTGTGTGTGTGTGTATGTCTGTGTGTGTGTTCTTATACTTTGAATTTGATACTTCTTAGTGTCAAAATGCTACTTGTGGAGGGGCCAGCGAGCTAACTCAGCACATGTTGTTCAGGCTGACAGGAATGTTTTGTGGAGATGTTCATTTCCTTTTGTTCAGCCTCTGGTGGGAACAGAAATTTTGTACATAATGATGTCTCGGAGACAGTGATTAAGTTAATTACTTCTCCAGGTTGAATAGTCCTAGTCCCTTTTATTTATTTTTGGACTGGAGTTGTCAGCCATTTCCTCATTTCTGTGTCCTGTTTTGGCTCCTGTCCGAATTCTCTGGTTCTTTTGAAGGTTGTGAAACCCTGAACGTAACATAGATTCTGATTCCGGCTAGAGCACTTGGAAAACAGTACCTGCCCAGCAAAATGCTCTCTTTGTCAGCTTCTGTAAAAGGCTGCTCCATTCACTTACGGGCATGTGCACACGCAGCTCTACTCACGGGCACATCCACGTTCACAGGCATGAGAAGGGCACCCATCGGGACCAGGGTAAGGCCTGATGCGATCCATAGGCTGCAGTCTTCCCGCTGTTTTTATCCAGAATAAATCAAGTTTAAATTGGCAGAAAAAGCAGAATTGAGGGGGAAAGATATCACAAAATGGCCACTAGGAGCTTGGAGTGGGATAGAAGGTCATAGCCAGAGAAGCTCGAGGGAGGTTAGGGACTATTAAGGGAGAAAAGCAATCCCTTCCATTCGCCCTGGGGGCTAGGACTGTCACTGTTTAGCCCCCTGGAAGAAGGAACTGAGAAACCTCAAAGTTTGGTGATTCCAATCTCAGTTTTCCATTGCTATAATGAAACACGTTGGGCTGGGGACTTTATAAAGAAAAGAGGTTTATTTAGCTCAGAGATTTGGAGGCAGAAACTCCAAATAGTGCGGCACTGGCTCTGACAAGGGCTGTCCATCTACATCACATCATAGCGGATGCGATTAGCAAGTACATGCAAGAAGAGGAGATCAAATGTTGAAATGGAAGCTAGAAAGTAGGGGTGGGCAGTCTCCTTCCTTTATAGCAATATTTCTTTCTCAAGAATTAACTCAGGGTCCCAGGATAACTGCCTTAATCCTATCCAAGGGCAGTGTCCCCTATAATCTAATGAACTCTACCTCTTAAAAGTCTCACCACCTCTTAATATTGCTACATTAGGGACGAAGCTTCCAACACATAAACCCTTGGGGGACAAACTATATTTAAACCACAGCAAGAGCATTACATAGATATGCTAAACTTCATTCAGGAGGGCCCTGCACACACAAGCCTCAAGTGCGTACCACACTGTTTCAGACTAGGTTTTTTGTTTTTTGTTTTTATGTGGGTACTATCACCGGCCCTTTTTTTCCTTTATGTGGGTTCCAGGAGCTGAATTCAGGACTTGTGCTTGCCAGGCAGGCGCTTGTGCTGCTGAGCTATCTCACCAGCCCCCCCAGACTGGGTTTTGAGAAGAGGAGTAGACGCTCCCCAACAATCACTCTGTAGTCTTTGTGAAGCTTCATTGTTTTTCTCAGTACTACCGCAAATCATACATAACAAAGCCTATTTGCTTACTCAGGAAAATCTGAAACTTGGGTTTCTAAATTAAGACAAGCCTGGAACCTAGCAGTTGCTAGGCAAGGAATCCTATTTAAAGAACCACAGAAATTAAAAATTGGAAAAAAAATGTGTGGATCATGTGGACAAATGGATTTCATTCCAATACACAGAGCCGTAGGGATTCCCAGTGGCTTCAAGTTACCAGGGAGGATAGGAGTCTGTTCCTTACCACCTCTTCTACCAAAGCAGATAAACTGGAACCATATTGAATTTATTTTCATTTTTATGTAAGATTTGTGGGAACAAAAATAGCTTCAATAGAAAATGTTTAAAATGATCGTTTTGTTTCATTCTGCTTTGCCCAGAGTAAGACTTCCCATCAACAAGCATACAACATTTAGATATTAGCTGGGTGTGGTGGCACATACCTAATCCTAGCAGTCTGGGAGGCTGAGGCAGGAGGATCACAAGTTCAAGCCCTGCCTGGGCAACTTAGCAACTCAGCGAGACCCTGTCTCAAAATTTAAAAATTTTAAAAAGGGCTGAGGATATAGCTTAGTGTGAAGGCACTGGTTAAATTCCCACTACAAAAAAAAAAAAAAAAAAAAAAAAAAAAGAATCAACATTTACACTTATGGCAGCTTTAACCACTAGCATCATCTTTTCCACTCTTTTTTTTTTTTTTTTTGTGGGTACCGGGGGTCGACCTCAGGACCTCACGCGCCAGCAGGCGCCCGTGCCTCTGAGCAATATAACCGGCCCTTTTTTCGTATGTGGGTTCTGGCAGTCGAACTTGGGCCCTCGCGCTTGCCAGTCAGGCGCTTACCCCGCTGAGCCATCTCACCGGCCCATCTTTTCCACTCTTAAGGTTTTATGATTCTAACATGCCTGGCTAGTAATGAATAAGAGACTGTCAGAGTGAAGAAGCACTTTGAAACCATTCAGTTCCACTATTACACAGAGGAAGAAACCGAGGCTGAGACAGGTGAAATAGTAGTCAAGTGGTCAAAGATGAGGCACTCACGACTTACCAGTACAGCTATTCCAAAAGTGGACCAAATGTGTTTAGTAACTGAAATGTTTTGAGTGCCACATCTTTTGGTTCAATTATTTCTTGGTTTGGTCTGGGCTCTTTAGGCCCAAGGAGGGGAATAAGGAATGGAAAGTACAGCTCAGCTTCCCCACCTCTGAACTGCAGCAGTAGCAGAGTGAGAAATAAGAATGAGAGAAAGAGAACTTCAGAGGCAGTGACAAAGGAAGCAACCGGGGGTCCGGAGGGACTGCCAACCTGGTGTGTATGTGTGTCTGTTCACCTCAACTCACTTCTGTCCTCGACTGGCATCTTCCCCAGAAGACCCTCTTTGGGGTGGTTGCAAAGCTCCACCTGGCCAGGTGACACCAATGAACAGCATCTGTTCAGGCCCTAAAGCTCCTAAGAGGTCTTAGAATATGAGATGTGTCTCTGAATAGGGCATCTACTAGACAAGGTGGTAAAATCCTAGAATCACAGAGCTAGAAGAAACGATGAGACCATCCAGCCTGCTACTCATATTACCTATGAGCAATCTAAACCCCAGACAGATAAGTGAGGTCTTCTAAGTCATTCAGCCCAGCAATGGGGCACATTTCTCTGATGTTCAACCTTGTGTTCTTTCCCGCTATACAACAATGAGTTGGATATTGTGCTGGAGACAATCCTATGGGTGTGATGATGCAGTTACAGTTATTGCTATTATTATTACTATTCTTATTTTATAAATGAGAAGAAGGAGGCTTAGAAAGATTGCTTGCCCAAATCTACACAGCCAGTAAGTGGCAGGGTAAAGGATTGCAAGGCCGTCTGATTTTAAATTCTTTGTTCTACCCAATCAGGTCCCTTCTCTATTTGAAATACAAACTGGACTGGAGTTAGTGTGAATTCCCAAAATTGCCTACCCAGTTGCAGGACTTTTCTGGGATAAGCATAGGGGAGGGTCTGGATGCAAGGTCATGTCTTCAGGTCCTTAAACTTTCCCTGTATTAGCATTGTCTTGTGACATGTTCTTTTCTTCAGAAACCCATGTTCCCACCCTTTCTCCATCTCCTACTACCCCAAGCCTTAGTCAAGAAGAAAACTGACTAATTCGCCTTGATGTCTAATGGTCTACAAGCTTTGGGAGATAGGGATTTCTGTCTGCTTTGTTCTTTATTTATTTTAAGGCCATAGGAAAGTACGTGGCACATAGAAGGTGCTCCATAAGAATTTCTGTGAATGGAGTACATGGAGTGGGGACTAAGTGGAATCTTCTACAAGAGGAAGGCAATGGGGTTAGTACCAGAAAGGCAGGCAGGCAGGAGGAAGGCTATGGGATGGCTGTGAGGCAAGACTGAAGAGCAGAAGGCACAGGTCTATCGTGGGAGAGATGCTGGCACCAGTAGGGAGGAAGCAACATGTGGCTCGGAGCAAAAGGCCCATGGGCTGAGGCATTGGGAGATTCAAGGATTTAAAGGTGGGAGTGGGTTAAGGGGCCGAGGGCCTGACCCCGCCCTCTTCCCCATGGACCTCTGTTCACAGACCCCCTAGAGGGGGTGAACATCACCAGCCCAGTGCGCTTGATCCATGGCACAGTGGGGAAGTCGGCCCTACTTTCCGTGCAGTACAGCAGCACCAGCAGTGACAAGCCCGTAGTGAAGTGGCAGCTGAAGAGGGACAAGCCAGTGACTGTGGTGCAGTCCCTTGGCACAGAGGTCATTGGCAACCTGCGCCCCGACTACCGAGACCGCATCCGGCTCTTCGAAAATGGTTCCCTGCTTCTCAGCGATCTGCAGCTGGCCGATGAAGGCACCTATGAGGTGGAGATCTCTATCACCGATGCCACTTTCACCGGGGAGAAGACCATCAACCTCACGGTGGATGGTAAAGCACTCTTCAGGGAAGGAGGGGAACAGGCACCTGGGCCGGGACAGGATCTGCTAGACCCAGGGAAAACCAACACAAAAGGCATGGGGTGCACACCTGTAATCCCAGCCACTCTGGAGGCAGGAGGGTCACAAATTCGAGGCCAGCCTGAGCAACTGAGCGAGACCCTGTTTCAAAATAAAATAATGAAAAGGTTGGGGATGTAGCTAAGCACTTCCCGGCTTCAATCCCCATTACGAAGGGGAATAAAACGGCACTGGGGACCTGAGTCCCCAATGACTGTCAGAAGTTAGCACACAGCACAGCTAATGTGGACGGAGTGCTTATTACATGCCAGGAGCTATTCTAATACTTGGTGCATCTCAGCTCACTTAATGCTTGTAATAAGATATGGGTGGGAATGTCATTCTCCCCACTTTTCAGCTGGGGAAAGTAAGGCACAGAAAGGTTGAGGAACTTGCCCGACAAAGCCAAAATTTGAGCACAGACAGTTGGACCTAGGTTTCCCCGAACTAAAATGTCTTCTGGACGGTCTGTGCTTGCTGGAAACCCTCCAAAAAGTCTAGGTAACTAGACTGGGTCAGTTTAAAACTTTAAAGCCCAGTGGTTGCGGAAAGGTATTTAGGAAGAAAGCAATGAAGGCAGACACCTGGTGCTCTCGCTCTGTATTGTTCCCCGTGACAGGTAGGCACTTCTGTAACTAGCGAATGAGTAGCTGATGGGAGAGGTCTGGACCGAGGACCCCCAAAGGGTCTCTCAGCCCACAGATTGAGCTGTGATGTGCTGGAAGGTCGGGAGTGAGGAAGGGGAAGGGAGAAGCTTTGTAGTCCATGACTCATGGGTTCCTCCACCCCCGGGACTCAGTGCCCATTTCAAGGCCACAGGTGTTAGTAGCTTCAACCACAGTGCTGGAGCTCAGCGAGGCCTTCACCCTGAACTGCTCCCATGAGAATGGCACCAAGCCCAGCTACACCTGGCTGAAGGATGGCAAGCCTCTCCTCAATGACTCGCGAATGCTCCTGTCCCCCGACCACAAGGTGCTCACTATCACCCGCGTGCTCATGGAGGATGACGACCTGTACAGCTGCGTGGTGGAGAACCCCATCAGCCAGGTCCGCAGCCTGCCCGTCAAGATCACCGTATACAGTGAGTCTCCCAGCCCACTCCAACAGGCAGGTGCCCATGGAGACTAAGGGTCATCCTAGACAGTGGAGGGAAAGAGAAGGGGCAGGGATGGGCCAACTGTCCATGGAGGACAGAAACAGGTGGAAAGTGGGTTGTGACCAGTGCCACCACTGGCCAGCCATGCTGCCTGGAGCTCCTTTCCTCTTCCTTCTGCTGCCAGGAGCTCTGCTTGCAACGACTGCTGCCCTACTCCAAAGTCTCTCCCACCTCTCTTCTTCTCCTCCTCCTTCTCTCTGTCTCTCCCTCTCCTCTCCTCTCCTCTCCTCTCCTCTCCTCTCTTCTCCTCTTCTCTCTCTCTCTCTCTCTCTCTCTCTCTCTCTCTTTCTCTAGGAAGAAGCTCCCTCTACATCATCTTGTCAACAGGTGGCATCTTTCTTCTTGTGACATTGGTGACGGTCTGTGCTTGCTGGAAACCCTCCAAAAAGTCTAGGTAACTCCTCAAGTTCCACACCTTGAGCTCCCCAATCCTAAGCTCTATTCTGTTTTTAAGTCTCTTAAAATGCCCTTCCTCCCCGGGCTGAGTGCCTCACCCCAGGACATCTGTCTTTCTGTTTTGTACAGAACTGTGTTCTGTGCTCACTGCCTCTGACCGCCCAAGCACTATTAATAATGGTTTCACTTGCAGACGTCTTTGAGCCATGCACTTTGTTGGGGTTAGCATGCACACTACCTTTTAAGACTGATTACTTGCAGTTTACACATAGAGACACTGAGATTCAGATTGGATAAGGGACTTGCCCACGGTCATAGTGCTAGTGACAGCCTCAAGGTGCAGACCCAGACGTGACTCATTCCAAAGCTTGTGAACTACTCCCTGTTCCCACCACATGCAGCCCCTTGTCCTGTCACAAGGCCTCTTTTATGCCCATCAGAACCTTCCCTGTGTCTTCCTCCCAAGGTCTCCTGCTCACATTCACTAGTTCTGTTCTTGGTGGGCGGCTGGATCTATTTGCAGGAAGAAGAGGAAGCTGGAGAAGCAAAACTCCCTAGAATACATGGATCAGAATGATGACCGTCTGAAAGCAGAAGGTGAGCGTCCAGCACCTACAAACCCAGCCTATTGGCCCTCAGATCAGTGGGCTGTTGGGAAAAGGCAGGAGTGGCGGGGAGGAAGCCAGCTCTGCAGGGCCCCTTCCGCCACCAGCTGCTCGAAGACTGCAGAGCAGGGAGAAACGCGGCCAAGGGAGGACCCGAGTGTCTCGATATGTTGGCAGAGGCCGTGACCGAGACCTTGATGGACACTTGGGGAGCAGAGTACAGGTACTGGCTATTGGCCTGGGCCTGTACCTGGGCCACCCACCCCGTTCTTTCCCCTGTGCAGCAGACACCCTCCCACGAAGCGGGGAACAGGACCGGAAGAACCCCATGGCACTCTATGTCCTGAAGGACAAGGTGAGTAGCTCTGGTGGGGTCGCCCCTGCCCCAAACGCACAGTAAGCTGCACCGCTCGCCAAGGAGTCATGCCATACTGTTCCTTTACTTGAGATATTCGTGTCGTCCGCATTTTAGAGATTAGAAAATAAGGCCGAGAGAGGAAACAATCTGCACAGGATTAAACAAGTAAATGGCAGATCTGGGTTTGAAACCCAGGCTTTGGACACCGACTCTGGGGTCTTCCTCGCTGTTCCAAGGCCATGCCCGAGGCTGTCCAATGCAGGTGGAAAAGGAGTGACAAAGCAATCAAAGCTTGTCAATCTTTACTGAACACCTGTTATGTGCCAAGGACCATGCTGAGTGAGGCTTAATCAGAGAAATGCCCCACGGGTGTCGCCGCCTTCCGGGAGGCTGGCGGTGCGGGCGGACCGGGACTCCACCTCGCGTTCCCCACGCCCCCTGACGGGAGACGCGCTCCCGCGTGGGGCCGGCTCTCTGCTGACCCCTGCGGTGTGTGTCTTCGCAGGACTCCCCGGAGTCCGAAGAGAACCCCGCTCCGGAGCCTCGGAGCTCGTCGGAGCCCGGCCCTCCCGGCTACTCCGTGTCGCCGCCCGTGCCCGGCCGCTCGCCGGGGCTGCCCATCCGCTCCGCCCGCCGCTACCCGCGCTCCCCGGTGCGCTCCCCGGCCACCGCCCGGACGCACTCATCGCCGCCGCGGGCTCCCAGCTCTCCGGGCCGCTCGCGCAGCGCCTCGCGCACGCTGCGGACTGCGGGTGTGCACATAATCCGCGAGCAAGACGAGGCCGGCTCGGTGGAGATCAGCGCCTGACACCCCCCCCGCCCAGAGATGCCCCCTCCGGCACCCACGTCTGGAGCCGGCGGCTGGGAGGGTCAGGAAGTCTGGTGCTGCCGGCGAGGGGTGCGGGGGTCAGGGCTGGGATGCAGGTGATTGGGGTGCAGACGTGTGTGAGCATGAGCAGATGGGGGGCGTCGCCTCCTCGGGGTAGCGATTTGATCTGGTGGCGGAACCAGGTTACCTTTGCTCTGGGTTTGCTGGCTGCGTTCTCAGTGGGTATGCGTTGTGCCTCTTAGGACCGTATAGATTATTAAATTTCCAGCCCAATCTCTAAAACGGTCTTACGGAAACTAACATCAGTAACCTAACCCCCGTGACTATCTTGTGCTCTTCCTAGGGAGCCCGTATGCTTCCCACCCACTTTCCTTTCACCCCAACCAACGCTGGATTCCGGCGGCACCCCCCTCCCCAACACACACACACCGTATTAGAGAGGCCACTTGCCCAAAACGTACGACTGACTGTGCTTCACTAAGGAAAAGCCAGTCAGGCGCGGGGTGCTGGGGTGCAGAGGCTCTGCTGAGCGCCAGGAACCTTTGTGAAGGCGGCGGCTTAGAGCACCTTCTCCAGAGCCTTGGTCCCGGGTCTTACCAGGTGGTGAGGGAGGAGCCCAGGCACATTCCTTTGACCCCGGACCTCAGCCCTGGCAATGCAAAGCCTTCAAGCCTCCGTGCTTGGCCTTTTCCCAAAGCCTCCCTCGGTGGTGGCGGCAGCATGCCATGCCAAGCATTCTTTGTCTTTGTTGATGAAAGAAGAAATGGGTGGGCTTACTTTTTTAGAGGAGTGCGTGCCCACTCTCTCCCCTCGTCCAGAAAGCTGAATCAGGTGGGGAACTGTTCCTGAGCCTCACACTTGTGCCTTCTACCCTGCTTCCTTACAAAACAAGCCTTTCAAACAGTCGCTATCCCAGGACGGTTGTAGAGTTTCCTCCAGCTGTGAGAGTGAGATTCTAATCTCCAGAAAAATGACATGGGGAGGAGGAGGCTTAGTGCTCCCCAGTGTGTCAGGGCAACAATTCCCCACCCTTGTTCCTGGACCCACAGATCCCAGGCCATTGGACAGGGCAGACTCCCTAACGATACTAACATCGAATACTGAAAGGCTGGGCCATGCTCAGGCCACCACCTCTTTGAACAGTTTGGAGGAGGAAAGAGGACAGTTAAAAAGCTGAAAGAGAAGGAGGCGCTGGGTGTTCCAGTGCATCCTCCCTAATGTCCCCAGAGGATCCCGCCTGCCTCGTCCCCCAGCAACTCCTAATCTTCAATTCTGACTTTCCCGGGAGCAACTCTCAAGGCCCTATAGGGTACCCACCACCTCCACACAGGGGCACACTGTGCCCCAGGCCCAAGGACACAAAGGTTTCTCATTTGTCCCCCCTGCCCTCATCTCCACAGCACCCCCCCACCCTCTGTCCCTGTGCACTTCGGCAGGCCCACGTGAGCAGTGTCTGCAGCTCCCCCCGTAGCCTGAGCTGCACCCTTCGCCTTCCTGAGTGCCTCACCCATCCTAGATAACGCATGTCGGGAAAGCTGCTCAGGCAAGTGTGAGAGATGCAAGACTTGGAGAGGGGTGCCTGCTGGTCAGCCTGAGACACAGAGATGAAAATAGGGGAAGCGAGAGCCTGCCGCGCCCTGGTGCTGAATACCTGAGCAGCCATCTTCCCAGGCTCAAGCCAAATCTGCCTTAAATTGGGGGGTGGGGAATAAGGGGAATAAAGGTTTTTTGTTTTTGTTTTGATCTTCGTCTTTGTATTACTAGCATCTAGCAAAGTGCCTAGCACATACTGGATGCTCAATAAAGTTTCAATGAAATGACAACTTTATGCCTTTCAAGCAAGGAAAACAAAATGAAAAACTTAGACATACCAGTTATTTCCTTTTTCTTTATTCTTCTCATCTTCTTTCACCATCCTATACCTTCTTTTCAAACCTCAAACTGTCCACTCCAAAACCATCACCCACTCATTTATTCATTCACTTAGGGCTTTTTAAATTTATTTATTTGCAAACTTATATTTATGTACCATTGACCAGGCCTGTGCTAGACCCTGGTGTAACCATGCCACGATCCCTACCTAGAAAACAATCTCATGGAGAAAGACAGATAAGCGGATTTTTACAACATAGTGTGTAAGATGCAATGGTAGAGGTGGATACAAGAGGTGCTCTGGGACCATGTGGGAGAGTCATCCTACCCACATTAGGGGTTGTCAGTAAAGATATCTTAGAGAACAGGCCTGTACTTCATCTTAGAAAGATTAGGCAGGTTTATTAAAAGAGGAGAGGATACGTTCTAAGCAGAGGCAGAAACATATATAAAAGCTTGGGGGCCGGTGAGATGGCTCAGCGGCGTAAGCGCCTGCCTGGCAAGCGCGAGGGCCTGAGTTCAACTCCCGGAACCCACATATGAGAAAAGGGCCGGTGATATCGCTCAGCGGCACGGGTGCCTGCTGGCACGCGAGGTCCTGAGGTCGACCCCCAGTACCCACAAAAAAAATGAATAAAACCTTGGGAGTGTGAAACACGTGGAGAATTCAAGGTACCACACCATGGGAGATTATTTTAGGAGAATGTGTAGAATAGAAAATGATATGGGTTAGAGATAGATCTCTGAGGGTGTCATTATGAAAAGTTATATTAAAAGGACCTCACCCAGGAGGCTAAAAAGGTACAGCCAGTGGGATAAGAGGAAACAGAGGTGGTAAAGGCATCGTACAACCAAAGGAAAGGGTTTTGTCAAGCACAGTGGTGCTTGCCTGTAATACCAGATACTTGGAGACTGACAGGAGGATCACAAGTCCAGCCAGGCCTGGACAATTTAGTGAGATAATATCTCAAAATAAAAAAGGCTGGGGATGTAGCTTAGCAGCAGAGAGCCCCTGGGTTTAATCCCTGGCCCTGAAAACAAAAAAGATTTCAAGAAAGAGGGAGAATTCAGGAATGGGGGGGGTCACATATGAAAGTAATGAAAAATATACATGAGGGCTGGGGGTACAGGTCAGTGGTGGAGCCATTGGGTAACATGTATGAAGCCCTGGGTTCCATCCCCCATAGAACAAAAACAGCAAAAAACAAGTGAATTTGGCAACAGGAGGATTGTTGATCAACTTGGCCTGAGCACTTTCAGTCATGCGGTGAGGGATAAAGTCAGACTGCAATAGGTGAGAAGCGACTGACATTCTGAACTTCTGGTAAGTACTTGAGACTGAATTCTTAAGGCTAGGTACTTGAAAGGCCTTCCAGTTTCGTTTTTTTGTGTGTGTATGTGTGTATGTGGGTACCAGGAGTCGAACTCAGGACCTCGCGCTTGCCAGGCAGGCGTTTATGCCGCTGAGCTATCTCACCTGCCCAGGTGTTCCGGTTTCAAAACAACTGGGTCCTGCTTCAACTACAGGAGGACTCCCAAGGGGCCAAAAAGAAAACAGACTTTAAAAGTATGACAAGTCTAGGGTACTTAGTACTTATAAAATGTGGGATTACCCTAGGGGATATATTTATATCAGCGTTGTAATGAAAGACTAAATTTGGGCCAACGGCAAGATAAGGCAAGCCAACCTGGGGACTCTGGGATTAAGCTGGCATCCTAGAAGGGGCCCCAGTTTGTAGCATCCTAGGCTTCTAACAAATAAAAGTACAAATCTTCTATGGAGAAAAGCACCTAAAATTTTCAGAGATTAAAACCAGTTAAAGATGAGGTAACAATAAAGTCATTAATCACACAGAAAAAACTCATCCACAGATACCAACGGACAACTATAATTAGCCTCAAAATATATGAAGCAAAGTTGATAGCATTACAGAGAGAAATCTATACATCTACTATTGCAGTGGAAGCTCTCAATACACCACTTTTGATTACCAATTTTTCAGAGTTTAATAGAGAGTACTTAGAGGATTTTAATAGTTTAATGTACGAGCTTGGTGTTTGAAAACATATCCAAATCTACACCAATCAAACAATACATATTCTTCCATAGAATACAGAAAAAATTTTCCAAGACTGACCATTTGCTAGAACATAAAGTAAGGATCAATAAACTTTGAAGAATTGAGATCAGACTACATTCTCTGAAGACAGATTAAATTAGAAATCAATAACTGGAAAGTTATAAAATTCCACTAATTTGTATATTAAAAATATGTTTCATAATTTATATGCCAAAAAATCACAATAGAAAATTTTAACCTTAAACCATAATAAAATTGTGTATCAGGACTTGTAAGATAAAAAAAACCTGTAAGATGCAGCAAATATGCCACTAAGAGGAAATTTTATGGCTTTAAATGATTATACTAAAAAAGCAGAAAGACTGCACATTAAAAAGCAAAGTAGGGGCCAGTGCTATAGCTCAGCGGCATAAGCGCCTGCCTGGCATGTGCGAGGTCCTGAGTTTGACTCCCAGTATCCGCATACAAAAAAATAAATAAATAAAGCAAAGTATCCAACTTAAGGTATAAAAGAAAGAACTAAACAAAGCCAAATAAAGTAGAATAAAGAAAATAGCAGAAACAAAAATTCGTGAAATAGAAAAAGAAAGATACAGTAGAGAAGATCAACAAAACCAAATGTCCTCTAAAAAGATTTTTTTAATGTGAAGCTATGGGGATGTTTATGGAGGAAAAAGAGAGGACAATTATAAATAACATTGTGAATAAAAAAGAAAACTGCTGACCCAGTGGGCAGGAAAAAGATAAAAGAGGACAATATAAACTAAATGAGGTTGAAAACTTAGGCAAGGGTGTGGTAGCACAGTGCTGTCATCCCAGCACTCTGATGGCCGAGGCACAAGGTTGGCGAGTTTGAGCCAAGCCTGGGTAATTTAACAATTTGTCGAGACTCTGTCTCAAAATAAAAAATAGCCAGGAGTAGTGGTACACATATGTAATCCCAACACTCTGGAGCTTGAGGCAAGAGGATCACCTTAATCTTGAGGCCAGCCAGGCTACATAGTGAGGTCAAGGTCAGCCTGAACTACAAAGCAAGACCCTGTCTCTAAATAAATAAAGAAAAATAAAATAAACAACAACTCAGATGTAGTTTAGTGCAAAGGCTTTGGGTTCAATCCTCAGTACCAGAGAGAGGGAGAGGGAGAGAGAAAGAGAGAGAAAGAGAGAGAGAGAGTGTGTGTGTGTGTGTGTGTGTGTGTGTGTGTGTGTCTTGGGCAAAGTAGAAAATTCCACAAAATGAATGTGAAAATTTAGGGAAAATCCTAGAAAAATATATCTTACCAAAATGGACTAAAAAAAGAATTAGAAAGCTTGACTAGTCTTGTGACCATGAAAGAAACTGAATCAGAAAAAGAAATAAAACTATTTCTTCTGGGCCGGTGAGATGGCTCAGCGGCTTAAGCGCCTGCCCGGCAAGCGCAAGGGCCCGAGTTCGACTCCCGGAACCCACATACGAAAAAGCGGCCGGTGATATCGCTCAGCGGCACGGGCGCCTGCTGGCGCGCGAGGTCCTGAGGTCGACCCCCCGGTACCCACAAAAAAAAAAAAAAAAACTATTTCTAATTAAACTAATCATCTTAAATTATTTTATAGGTAAATTCTACCAAACATGCTAGGAATGGATTATTTCCATTTTATACAAACTTCTCCAGGAAATGTAAAAAGAGTAAATGAATACTCTTGAACACATCCTATAAGGCTAGCAAAACTCCAATATCTAAATGAGACAAGGAGAGTATAAGGAAAAAAAATTACAGGTCAGGGCCGGTGAGATGGCTCAGCGGCTTAAGCGCCTGCCCGGCAAGCGCGAGGGCCCGAGTTCAACTCCCGGATCCCACATACGAAAAAGGGGCCGGTGATATCGCTCAGCGGCACGGGCGCCTGCTGGCGCGTGAGGTCCTGAGGTCGACCCCCCGGTACCCACAAAAAAAAAAAAAAAATTACAGGTCAATCTCATGAAGATAGATGAAAATATTCTCAACAAAATATAAGGAATTTAGTCTAAAATGTGTGAAATGGGTTTCTATCACAACCAAACTCTATGCCAGGAATGCAAAAATAATGTAGCATTAGGAAATTCTTAAATATCATTTGCCACATTGGCAGATTAAAGGAGAAAAAGAATCTCAGTAGGTGCCCAAGAAGCATTTGTAAAATTTAATTCTTAATCATGATTAAAAGCACTTAACAAATTAGAGTAAAAAGAAACAAAAAGAAAAAATTTTGAGCCTGGTAAATAGTACCTACAAAAAACAATAGCAATCATCTTACTGGTGAAAAATTAGAAACATGACTTTTTGAGTGCAGAAGTAAATAAAGATACTCACAATCACTCCCATATTTGACATTGTACTGGTAAAACAAGAAAAATAATGGTATAAAAATTGGAAACAAAGAACCGGATGTGGGGGCGCATGCCTATAATCCCAGCGCTCCGGAGGCTGAAGCAGGAGGATCACCACAAGTTTAAGGTCAGCCTGGGCTACATAGTGGTACCCTGTCTAAAAAAATAATAATAATAATAATAATAATAAAAATTGAAGGGCCGGTGAGATGGCTCAGCGGCCTAAGCGCCTGCCTGGCAAGCGCAAGGGCCCGAGTTCGACTCCCAGAACCCACATACGAAAAAAGGGCCGGTGATATCGCTCAGCGGCACGGGCGCCTGCTAGTGCGCGAGGTCCTGAGGTCGACCCCAGGTACCCACAAAAAAAAAAAAAAAAAAATTGAAAACAACCAAAACTATCATTGTGTTTAAGTTATGATTTTCTATATAGAAAACTTAGCTGACAAATTATTAGGATTATTAGTAATATCAGAATCTCTCAGTTCTCCATCTGTAACAAACCACTCCAAAATGGAGTGCCTTTAAAACAGTAACAATTTTATTTGCTTGCAGTTCTTAGTGTCCATGATTTGGGCTAGATCAAATAGGCAATTCAGTTGCTGGTGCTGCCTGGGGTCACTCATAGGACTGAATCATCGAACCGCTGAACTGCAGCTGGAGGTCTAAACGGCCCCACTCATGTGTCTGGTGACTGAGCCTGACCATGGCCGGTGGTGTCGGGAGTCCCCAGCTCTCACCGTTTATCTCTGCTCTCTGTAGCTAACAAGCTTCTTCACACAGACGTCTCCAAACAGTGTGTTAAGAGACCAAAGCAGAAGCTGCCAGGCCTCTCGAGCCTTGGTCTCGGAAGTTCCACGTCCCTTCTGCTATGTTCTATCAAAGTGATTCACAAGGCCAGCCCAGCCTCAAAGGGTGGACGAGCTGGCTTTCTTTTGAATGAGAGGAGAAACAAGCATTACAAAGGGACTAGAATAGAGGATGAGAGGGGTTGTTACAGTTCTCTTGCAAATAATCTGCAACACAAGGTTAACAAGTTAGCTAAAAATATAGTTGATAAATTTTATTAAATAAAATATGTATCACATCCATATAGAACTAATAAAACTGTGTTTTTGTACTGGGAATTGAGCCTAGACCTCACTGCACTACATCCTCAGTCCTTTTTATTTTTTATTTTGAGACATTGTCTCACTAAGTCACTAAGTTGCCCGGCCTTGACTTGCACTTATGGTCTTTCTGCCTTGGCCCCATAGAGTGCTGCAATTACAGGCACATGCTACCACACCCAGCACAAAATTTTACTCAAAGACATTAAAGAAGATCTAACGAAAGAGGTACACATGTCATAAATAAGAAGACGATGTTATAAATGTTAGTTGTTTCTAATAAAAATTTCACAAGATTACCAAGACAAGCAGAAGACATAGAAATAGCCAAGACACTACTAAAAAAGAAAGCAAGAAATTATCCAGAAGTGAGGATTTTGAATGTTCTTATCACAAAGAAATGACAAATGATGAAGAGGATGGATAGCCTCAATATCCTGAGTTGATCATTGCACAATGTATAAATGTGTAAAACTTCATACTATCCCCAATAGAGATGTACAGTTAGCTGGGTATGGTGCACATTCCTGTAACTCCAGCACTCTAGGAGGCTGAGGCAGGAGGATCATCTCAGTTTGAATCCACAGGATACAAATTCAACACACAAAAATCAATAGCATTTTTGTATGCCAATCATAAACCCACCAGGAAAGAAATTAGGAAAACAATACCATTCTCAGTAGCTTTAAGAAAAATTAAATACCGTACTTAGGAATTATCCTAACAAAAGAAATGAGAGACCTCTATAATGAAAACTATAATAAAGAAGACATCATAAAATGGAAAGATATTCCCTGTTCCTAGATATACCAATATTGTCAATATGCCAATACTTCCAAAAATGATATATAGATTTAAAGCAATCTCAATCAAAATACTGATAGCATTCCTCACAGTACTAGAGAAAACAACCCTAAAATTTATGTGGAAGCAGAAGAGACCCAGAATAGCAAAAGCCATCCTAGGCAACAAGAGCAAAGCAGGAGGCATCACAATCCCAGATTTCAAGTTATATTACAAAGCTACAGTGATTTAAAAAGACAAAAACAAAAAAAGCAACGCAGTACTGACACAAAAACAGACAGTGGATCAATGGAACAGAATAGAGGATGCAGGAAAAAATCCAGGCACATTCAGCCATCTGATCTTTGACAAAAGGGCCAAAAACTTAACACTGGAGGAAAGATAACCTCTGTTAACAAATGGTGCTGGGAAAACTGGCTATCCACCTGCAGAAGATTGTACCTAAACCAATATGTCTCAGCATGTACTAAAATAAAATCAAAAGGGACCAAAGATCTAAATATTATAATAGAAACAATCTGATAAAAGATAAAACAGGTAAAACTCTTGAAGATACAGGCATAGATAAGGGCTTTCTGAACAGAACTCCAATTACACAAAAAATAACATCAAGAATCAACAAATGGGGGTCAGGGATGTAGCTCAGCAGTACAGCGCCTACCTGGCAAGCACGAGGCCCTGAGTTTGATTCCCAGTACAAAAAAAAGATCAACAAATAGGATTATATCAAATTAAAAAGCTTCTGCAAAGCAAAGGAAACAACCAATGGAGTGAAGAAACAACATACAGAATGGAAAACAAATTGCCAGCTACACTCCTCAGACAGAGGACTAATATCTAGAATATATAAAGAGCTTCCAAAAACATCAGGGCCCCCAAAATAAAAGACCCAATCAAAAAATGGGCAACTAAAATGAATTGACACTTCTCAGGAAAAAGAGTACAAATGGCCAATAGGTAAATGAAAAATTGTTCACCATCTCTGGCCATTAGAGAAATGCAAATTAAAACAACACTGAGATTTCATCTTACTCCAGAAAGAATGGCTATTATCAAGAAATCAAACAATAACAAATGCTGGTGAGGGTGCAGGGAAAAAGGAACCCTTCCCCACTGTTGGTGGGAATGTAAATGAGTACAACTGTTATACAGAATGCTGGGGTCATGCTCTGCAGTGACGAAGAATGAAACTGAGGACAGAGGAGGTAGGGCACAGGCAAATTTACTTAAAAGATATAAAGGCAAGGAAGTAAAGCCTTTTACTAGAAGGGGGTTCTGAGTATGACATCCACAAAGGTTCTTGGTCTAGGGGTTTTTAAGAGATTTAGAAGGGAGCCTGGGCTGTTGTGTAAGCGACAGACTCTCTACCCTACAGGACACTAAGTATTTTTTAGGGTGCAATCTATGTAGTGTTCATGCAGTGTCCATTCAGGACCTATGTGCCCTTGAGCCAATGGCCTGCCTGATCATACTCTGGAGAGGTCTCGGATGGCCGAAGGACACCTGGCAGATGTTTTTGTAAGATCCCTGGAGGGTCGTGACTCAGAAGACTCCATTTTGGGACTACTGTCCTTACCGCCTAATAGAATCCTAACTTCAGTCCCACTAATTCCTGTTCACACCCACTATGGAAATCAGTATGGAGATTCCTGAAAAAACTAAAATTAGAAATTCAACTTGATCCAGCTATCCCCCTTCTAAGTATCTTCAAAAAGAGTTAAAGTCATCATATTACAGTGATATATCCAGACCCATGTTTATAGCAGCAGAAATCAGAATAGCTAAATCTTGAATGTGGCCTATATGTCCATTAACAGATAAATGGATAAGGAAAACATGGTACTGTATTTATACACAATGGAGTACTACTGTGCTATAAAGAGGGACAAACTTAAGTCATTTGTAGGAAAATGGATGTACCACAAGACCATAAGTGAAATAAATCAGATTCAAAAGCTTAAACCTCACATGGTTTCCCATATATGAGAAACCTAAAGTATAAATAAATTAAAAAGCAAAATAAAAGATAGATAATAGGAAACAGGGAGGTAGATCTTTTGCAAATGGGAAGGGGACCAAAGGATGGAGATGGGGGGAGAAATAAAAAGAATAAAGATGTGTTATGTACATGTACCAACTCCCCATGATGAATATAATCATTATGTACTGCAAATATGAACCAATAAAATTTTTGTTTAAAAAACAAAGTTTGAGCCCAGACAAGGCAATTTGGTGATTTTGTGAGACACTGTCTCAAAATTAAAAAGAGGGCTGAATATGTAGATCAGTTGGAAGGTTCTGAGCTCAATCCCCAATTCTGTTCCCCCCAAAAATACTGTTATTATCTGCTGAAAAAAAAAATTTTTAATTAAAAAAAAAATAAGAGTCTGCTAGTGCAGGCCTGTAATCCCAGCAGTACAGGAGGGTGAAGCAGAAATATTGCAAGTTAGAGCCCAGCCTGAACAATTTAATGACTTAGCCAGAACTCAAAATAAAAAATAAAAAAAGGGCTGAGCATGTGGCACACTGCTGTAAGCTGTGGGAGGCTGAAGCAGGAGGATCACAATTTCGAGACCTGCCTGGACAACTTAGTGAGACCTTGCCTCAAGAAAAAAAAAAAAAAAAAAGGTTTGGAGATGTAGCTCAATACGAAGTACCAAGGCCCTTGACTTAATCCCTAGTATTGAAAAAAATAAATTTAAATTTCAAAAAAATGACTGGGATGCAGCTTAGTGAAAAGGCCATTTAAACCCCTAGTATTAAGAAACAAACTAACTAACTAACTAAAGAAAAGAGGGGGCCGGTGAGATGGCTCAGCGGCGTAAGCACCTGCCTTGCAAGCGCGAGGACCCGAGTTCGACTCCCGGATCCCACATACGGAAAAGGGGCCGGTGATATCGCTCAGTGGCACGGGTGCCTGTTGGTGCGCGAGGTCCTGAGGTCGTCCCCCCGGTACCCACAAAAAAAAAAAAGAAAGAAAAGAAAAGAGGGAAGATAATCAGCCTACCAGATGTCTAAATTTACTGTGCAACTCCAGTAACTGAGATAGTGTGACATTCGTGCAGAAGTAGAAAATATTTGAACATTTGATGTGTGATGAAGGATTCATAGCAGGTCACTGAGAATTAACAGTAAGTAGCGCTGGGATAACTGGTTGCCATCTGGTAAAAAAAAGTGTCTACCTATTTAAGTCATGTAAAATTATCAATTTAAAGATTTAAATATGAGAACTTTAAACTTGTAGAAGAAAATATGGGAGAATATATATTTTTACTGACTATAGGGGATGTTTTCTTTAAAAGTAGAATGTACTAAACAAAATAAATATTAATAAAATAAAATTAATTAATAAATACAAACTTGCATTGTACAGAAAGAAAATATTAAGGCAACCTTATTTTCGCAAAGCTCCTAAAAGTCACTGAGGAAAAAAACAAGCAATAGAAAAATGGACAAAAAGTAGAAATAGGGCCGGTGAGATGGCTCAGCGGCGTAAGCACCTGCCCGGCAAGCGCAAGGGCCCGAGTTCGACTCCCGGAACCCACATACGAAAAAGGGGCCGGTGATATCGCTCAGCGGCATGGGCGCCTGCTGGCGCGCGAGGTCCTGAGGTCGACCCCCCGGTACCCACAAAAAAAAAAAAAAAGAAGTAGAAATAGATATTTCCTAAAAGAGAATACAAACATGGTGAGTAAACACTTGAAAAGATGCTCAGCTTTTATTTTTTTTAAAGAGGCAAATGCAAATTAAAACAACTATAAAATACTATTTTATATATTACATGGTGTGGTCAAAAGTATGGTGAGTGTTTAAATTTTTAAAAATGTATTGCAGTAAAAGATGTGCTATTAATCACCCTGAAAACACCCTTACTTCGAACACATCCCATCATTCTTGTCGGTTTCTGAAGAAGTTCTGGAAGTCCTCTTTCATGAGGGTCTTTAGTTGTATTGTGGCTGCCACGATATCCTGAATCAATTCAAAATGTTGACAGCAATTTCTGTCAAATGAAAATATTATGGTGCCCTTATCCACTTTACTCACCAGATCTGGGACCACGCAACTTCTGGCTCTTCCCCAAAGTCAATGACCATGAAAGGTAAATATTTTGCTAGAGTAGAACTCCTAAGGCTGAATAATTTATAAAGGACGGAGATTGATTTCTTACAGTTTTGGAGGCTGGGAAGTCCCCATGGAAGTTCTATATCTGGCAAGGCCTTCTTGTTGCATCATCCTACGGTGGGAAATGGCAGAGCAGGAGAACACAAGGTGAGGGTGCACAAGAGAGATCGTACTCAGTTTCAAGCCTGTTTATAAGCAGCACTGATCCATTCATTAGGGTGGAGTCCTCGGGATCTAAATACCCACCATTAGGCCCCAACTCCCCACACTTCCATTGGGGATTAAGTGTCCAACACCTGCTTTTGGGAAGAGGCAAACCAGAGCGGAGACATATAAAATAAAGATTGAAGGCAGCAAGGTTCGGAATAGAGGAAGAAGAAAAGGAACTGCTTGAGAAGACACCACATAAAAAGGATATTATCAAAGACATCATTCTGCAAAGAATCATAGAATATCCTTTCTTCTTGATAAAACCCAGTTTGAGACAAAGCATTGCTTCCTTAGACCCTCCTCAAAATCACCCTGTTATAGCCCCAATCCTATAATAGGTTTTTCTAACTAGTCTTTTACCGAGATGCTCCACAGCTCCCCATGGCACTCGTGTTCCCTAGCTGAGAGAAGTAATAAACCCAACTTGCTCAGTAACAGGTGTGTTCTTGCGGTCTTCAGCTGGAAGGCGCTGACAGGCTGAACACAAAGTACACTAAGTGATCTCCCTCTTTCTACATACAGAAGCAGAGGGTTAAAGATTGATGTCAGCAGCCTTGAAATCTCCAGTTGGGCAGCGTTTGGTATAGGTGTGACCCATGATCACTGGTTCCGGGAAAGTGGATAAAATGTGGGGTTGAGAGTAGTAGTGCAATTTCAGGTCCCAAAGATGGGACCAGGCACGAGGGAATAGAAATTGTGCCAGTGAAGTGGCATCAGGGTGAAGTAGATTAGGACTGGAGACAAACAGGTCAAAGAACTGGGTGTTATCCGTCAAAGCCCTGGAGACCCAGGGCACAGGCACAGAATGCAGAATGCAGGACGACTCTGCAGTTCTGAACCAATAGGAAAAGTGCTGTTTTCCATTCTTCATTTTCATCTGACATGAAATCTAGCAAGTCCTCAATAGGACAGTTTAAATCTGGCCCCAAGGTCAAGTGAGTATTTGATAGGACAACCATCCCAAATGCCTTCTTGCATGAGAAAGAAGCCAGTCTAGGAATTCTGCATAAACGAGGCCTTTTCTCTTTTCCCCGTGGCCATGTGAGTCAGTTCGCCAGCCCACTCTCACTCTGCAGAGCGTAATTCTTTTCCACCTTCAATAATGTACATCTTCGCTACCTTTTCTGCATGTCTTGTCCAATTTGTTCAGGACACCAGGAAACTGGAAAGAATTTCCCCAGGAGCCATCAACCAATAACATTTCTTGGTGAGTCAGCCAGGAGCAAGACCATTTTTGGAAAGGTTTCTTTTTCTTTTTTCTCTCTCTTCTCTTTCCTGTTTTTAGTCACGCATTGCAGGTATAAGTCACACAGGTAAGAGTCACTAGGGCACCTGCCACTACCCCAGTCATGAAACAGATCATTTTATCCTCCACTGGGTACAAGAAAACTTCTATACACCATGCAAGTTCCATGTGTGTGCAACCTAAGTTTGTTACGTCTCTTTTGTTCCTACACTTTTGTTCTTCCAATACTTTATTCTGCTTTCTCATTCTTTTGGAAGAGAATAGCTATCAGTAGCTTGGTCTGCTGCTTGAGTAGCCACCTACCCCAGCCTGTCCCTTTTTGTGCTCACCATGATCAAGGTTTCATTTGTGCTTTTCCCCCAGATGACCTTTTATCTTTAGCTATCCTTAGTGAGCCACTTGCTTCAGGGCCTCATTTCTTAAAACCTCAGGGAGCCATCCCAATTCACTTTTCCACCACGTTTCCCAACTGTCCTCGTGGACACCAGGAAATCTCACACTTACAGACAAGAGCTATGGTTTCTATTTTCTGGGAAAATATGGGCCTCCTTCCCTCTTCCCTTCTAAGTCTGGTTAGATTCCCTCCCTGTTTCTTCTAACAGAAATTTAGGTAATTTAGAAACATGTGTGTGATGACTTGAGTGGAACAAAGGGAACAGAAAATGAAGGTCAAACAATTACCTGCGAGTATGTGGAAGTAGAGCTGGGGTATTTTAGTAAACATATTACAGACCCTATCTCTGTACTAGGAACTTTCCAAGGCTTCTTTCCTAAATACTGAAGAATGGGCTTCTATCTCTACTGCCTCAAAAAATAATTACCAAGGTCTTTTATTAGACTAAATGGGAGGGATATTGCTTCTCAGATAGGTGGCACCAGCAGGGGGCTCCACCTTAGTCTTTAAGGAGTCAGTGGGCCACACACTACGGAAATGTCTAAGGGGGGGGGGGCGAGAAAAGAAAAGAAAAGAAAAGCCACCAGTGCTGCTTGCTTTGCCAGAGACATCTGGTAGTGCAATTTGAGTTTCATGGCGGATGCCCCAGAGCTCCACAGGTCTCCGTTCTTCTGCAGGAACGCCCTCCTCAGAAGGACCCCGGACCTAGTCTTTTCTCTCTCTCCATAGGCACCAGGAAGTACCATGAGAAACATCCTGAAGATCCCACTGACCTCACCATTAGGCTATATCCTTAAAAATTGGAAACTATTTGACACTGACAATCTGAGAAAAAAACAACTTATCTTCTTTTGCAATACTGTTTGGGTCCAGTATGAACTAGGAAATGATGAGAGATGGGTACAGAATAGCAGTCTAAATTACAATGCTGGGACCAGGGATATAGCTTAGTGGTGCAGCTCCTGCCTGGCAAGCATGAGGTCCTGAGTTCAATTCCTGGTACGCCCCCGAAACAAATTTTTTAAAAAATTACAATGCTATTCATCACTTAGATCTTTTCTGCAAGATGCAAGGAAAGTGGTCTGAAAGCTCTTATGTTCAATCTTTTATGGCTTTTTATCAAAAACCATCCCTCTGCAAAGGTCCAAGAGCTATGGTCCTTAAAGAAGTCCCCCAAAAATAGATTGATACCATTGATGATCCCCTCCTCAGACTCCCACTTGTCTCTCAGGGGGTTATGGGTCTCCCCAACTTGTTTAATGAAAGAAGCCATACTGGGAGGTCTCCCCAAGGTCCTCCTTACAGTCCTCAGGCCAGTAAATCAGTCCCACCCTCTCCAAGTTATTCAAAACTCTATTAGCAGCTAGTTCCCCAGAGAAAGTCAGTATTCCCCAGCTTCCTCCTCGTGTTTCTCAAACAGCTTTTAGCCCTACAGGACATACCGAGTGGAGTTTCTTCCTCTTCCAACTCGTAGCTCACCCTGCCCCTGAGAAATGTCCCAGGAGTAGAGGGGACTACTTGAGTCCAGGTTCCTTTTTCAGTGGCAGATACCCAACAATGCAAAGAATGTTTAAGCTGATTTTCAGAAGATCCTAGTAGGTTTGCAGATAGGTTTCACACTCTGACCCTTGCTTTTGACTCTCACGGAGAGATGTCCCATTTATTTTGGCCACTTCCTATAACCCATATGAAAAACAAAGAATCCTAGAAGGCTAGGAGATATGGAGATGAACAATATGCTGCAGAAAGAGAAGAGAATCACCCCAGAGAGGTTACTGTCCCCACAACAGAACCACACTGGGGCTATAGCACTGGGAGTGGACTAAACATGAGGTCTAAAATGATGACTGCTGCTATGCTGGGAATAAAAAGATACACTAAGAAACCTGCTAATTATGAAAAGGTGAGAGAGGTTATACCAGGCAAAGAGGAAAATCCACCTGTCTTTCATAGGTGATTATTAGAAGCTTTCCATAAATATACTAACCTAGATCCATCTTCCAAGGAGGGACAGACACTAATAGGACAGCATTTCATTAGTCATTTAGCCCCACATTTCATAATTTGGCCCCAATTAAAAAAACTTCAGAGAGGCCCCCGGATCCCTGTGACTCTATTGCTGGACACAGCCTTTTCTGTGTTCAAAAATTGGGATCTTGGGCCGGTGAGATGGCTCAGCGGCGTAAGCACCTGCCTGGCAAGTGCGAGGGCCCGAGTTCAACTCCCGGAACCCACGTATGAAAACAGGGCCGGTGATATCGCTCAGCGGCACGGCGCCTGCTGGCGCGCGAGGTCTTGAGGTCGACCCCCGGTACCCACACACACAAAAAAAATTGGGATCTGGAGAGAAGGAAAAGGAGAGGAACCGAGAAAAAAGTCAGGCCAAAATTATGGTTGTTGCAATTGGCAATGCTTCAAGTACTCCCTGTCCAAGGGAAAACCTAGGGCCAATCAAATAAAGAGTTCCCATTTTAAATGCAAGAAAACGGGTTCATGGTCACCGCATGAATCCTGCTTCATGTGTCAGGTGGCTGGTGTGCCTGATTCATGGCCCTGAAGGATTGACTGTCCTTGCTCTCAGAGAGGGGCTAGGCTAGCCAAAACCCACACCTCCCACTCTGATGAAGAGGACTGAAGGGGCCCAGGCCAAACTGCGGTGCCCTTGTCCATGGACATCTCCATCTCCTATGAGGACCCCTGGGCGACCCCAGACATCATGGGTAAGCAAATTCAATTCCCTTTGGATACAGGCACAGCTTACTCTGTTTTAGCTTCCTTCTCTGGAAAACCCTCCTCTAGGTCTACAGCCATAATTGGAGTTGAGGGACGCCCTCATCAAAGCTTCTTCACTGCTGCTTTGACATGTCAATTTGAAGGCTAAATGTTCAACCACAAGTCTTTAGTTGTCCTATGGTGTCGTTCCTCCTTACTAGGACGATATTTACTAGTAACTTTGGGGACAGTTATCTAATTCTAGCAAAGGCCAGGGTGGACTTTACCTGTTGAAATTACACTGGGCCTCCCTGACCTGATTAGTCAGCAGGTGGATTTGCTGCATAGTACAATAGAATACCTGGGGGGGGGGCAGGGGGCAAATTCAGCAATGCCTGTAGTTATAAAATTATAACATCGCAACCAATTTCCCAATTGAAAACAATATCCAGTCAAAGAGGAGGTCTGTAAAGGCTTCCAGCCTCTCATAGACAGGTTTCTCAAACATGGCTTTCTATAGCCTTGCCAGCCCCTTGCAGCGCTCCCATTCTCCCCATAGTAAAACCTTCAGGAAAATATTGCACGGTACTAAACCTCAGCCTCACTAATGAAGCTGTAATCCCAATCCACCCTCTGGTAGCAGATTCATGTACAATCCTCTCCCAGTTCCAGGAGATGCAAATTGGTTCTGTCTTGGACCTCAAAGATACTTGGTTTTCTATTCCTTTCCATCCAGACTCCCAGTTCCTGTTTGCCTTTGAATGGGAAAATGCCATTTCAAAGAAAAAACAACAATATACTTGGACAATTCTCCCAAAGGGTTTTAGAGAGAGTCCCCACCATTTTGCTTGGGCACTCAGCAAAGGCTTAAGGAACTCAGAGCTTAAACAGGGGACCATCCTACCATATGTAGATGATATTCTAATCAGCAGCCCAACTTGGGAGCTATCCAACTATTATACTATTCGAACTCTCAATTTTCTAGCTAAAAAGGGATAAAAAGTCTCAAGGGAAAAGGCTCAAATATCCCTTCAGAGAGTCCATTACGTGGGATACATTCTCACATTCAGGGAATGACAACTGTCCAGGGACCGGATCCAGTCTTTGGGGCTCCTGCCACCAAACAACAACTTTGTTCCTTCCTGGAAATGGCCAGCTTCTCATGAACCTGGAGACGTAGTTTTGGACTAATGGCAAAGCCCTTGTGTGAAACCGTAAACGTCTTGAGTCTGAGCTCTTAGAATGGACAAAAGTAACTGACTGCGCTTTTCAAGGAATAAAACTTGGGCTATTCAGGCTCTGGCACTGGGAATACCTGACTTAAAAAAGCTCTTCTTCCTCTACATATCAGAAAAGAGAGGAATTGCTTTGGGTTTCTAGGCCCAAAAGCTGGGGCAGGAACCTCACCCAGTGGCATACTTTTCAAAATCAGTTAGAGGGATTGGTTGCTGGATGGCCACCCTGCCTGACTGAGGGCAATAAATACAGCTATGCTAACAAAAAAAGCCATGAAACTAACTTTGGGACAGAGACTACAAGTCCTGATTCCCCATCAGGTCAGGGCTATTCTTGAGATAAAAGGTTATTTGTGGCTGACAGGGAATGACTTACCAAATACCAGCCCATGCTTCTAGATACAAATAAGGTTACCTTAAAGACTTGTACTATGCTTAATCCTGCCTCAATACCTACAGGCTCAGAAGTCAGCCACTCTTGTGAACATGTGATTTCCCAGACCTATGCAATCAGGCAGGACATCGGTGACCTGCCCCTCTAAGAAACTGGGAGGAATGGCTCACTGATGGAAGGAGCTTTTGCCGAGACAGACATCAAGAGGCAGGTTATGCAGTTGTCAGTTCACAACCAGTCACTGAGGCCAAGCCCCTTCACCCAGGGACCTCTATTCATAGCCTTTACTCAAGCAAGAAACTCAATATTTACACAGACTCCAAATACAGTGGTACCTTGGTTCATGAATGCTTTTGTTTGCAAACAATTTGATTTGCAAACAGACACATTTGACAAAATTTTTTGTTTGCAAACTTTGCATTGGGCGACAAAAATGACTGCAGCCATCTTTTCCACACAAACACAAACATGGCCATCTTTTCCAAAATCATAAAACAAATAGTTTGTGAATGGAGGTACCACTGTATGCTTTTCTGGTGCTACATGCCCATGCAGCAATCTGAAAAGAAAGAGGTTTCCTAACTAATAAACCAACAAGCAAGAAATTCTACAACTCCTGGAAGCAGACTTTCTTTCCAGGCAGGACGCTGTCATTCATTGCAAGAAACACCAAAGGGACATGTCTAAAGTCTCCCTGGGAGATTGAAAGGCTGAAAGAAAGACCAAAAAGGGAGCCTTGCATCCCTTCAAGACCCTAACCTTATTTCCAGTTCCCGAGGAACCATTAAAACTCGTCTAGGGGGCCAGTGAGATGGCTCAGCAGCGTAAGCACCTGCCTGGCAAGCGCGAGGTCCTGAGTTCGACTCCCGGTACCCACATACAAAAAAAGGACCGGCGATATTGCTCAGCGGCATGGGCACCTGCTGGTGCGCAAGGTCTTGAGGTCGACCCCCGGTACCCCACACACACACACACACACACAAAACTAGTCTAGGACCGGAGATGTAGCTCAGCGGCACAGCACCTGCCTGGCAAGTGCAAGGCGCTGAGTTTGATTCCTGGTACTAAAAAGAAAAAAGTCCCCCAAAAGCCCCTTAAAACTAGTCTATATCCACCAGGAAGATAAATGGACCTTAGGACAAGGAAAAATTAAAAAGGGGCTTTGGTGATATGGGGGGGATTGTCCTTCTTCAAGGGACACAGTGGAAAGCTACAAACACCCTTCATTATTCTTTCCATATAGAAAGAGATGGGAAATGGTCACTAGAATAGGACTAGGACTAGCGGCGACCACCCGACAAGTCTGCAAATCTTGCCCACTCTGTGCTTATAATAATTTTTGCAAACTCAGATCACGTCTTTTGTTAGAGCCTGTACAGAGGAGAAGAATATAACCCTGGAGAGGACTGGCAATTAGACCTTGCCTACATGCTACCACGTGGGGGATTTAAACAGATATTGGTCCAAATTGACACTTTTGTAGGTTGGATCGAGGTCCTGTTTACCCATTCAGAAAAGGCTACGGAAGTAGTCAAGGTGCTCCTCAAAGAAATTGTTCCCTGGTTTGGGCCACCCCGGTCCCTTCAGAGTGACAATGGACCTTTTTTTTTTTTTTTTGACCTCTTGAGTAACTCAGGGGATGGCAAAGACTTGAAGAGTAAAGTACCATTTCCATTCTGCATGGAGACCTTGGTCACCTGGAAAGGTTGAAAGAGCCAACCAGACCATAAAGAAAGCTCTGGCAAAACTTTGCCAAGAGACTTCTGAGTTTTGGCTCTGGTTATTGCCAATAGCCTTCTTGAAGATTCAAACTACCCCCAAAACTAGGTTAAATATGAGCCTATTTGAGATGCTATTTTGGGGGCTTTTCTATCTTCTGAAATGGTAATGGGCCCAGGTGCCATAAGACTCTTACCATATCTTATTAACGTGGGCCAAGTACAAGCATTCCTACGGTATGGAAACAAAGTCCTGCCGGCTCCTGACCATATAGTGTCCACCCTGGAGACCAAGTGCTCATTAAAACTTGGAAAGAAGGGTCTCCTTATAGACCAACTAAAACCAAAATGGCAGGGCCCCTTTTCAGTGATCCTTGTCACACCCATTGCAGCAAAGGTGGCAGAGAAAGATAGCTGGATTCACCTTTCTAGGATAAAGACAACTCCACCTGAACTACCTGAGGGAAAGAATCACTCAGAAGAAGAAAGGTACTCCTGTGAACCTCTGAGAGATCCAAGGCTTTTCTTGAAAAAAGCAAGACTGCAATACTGCTCTGGGTGAGGGTAAGCAGTCGCTAATGACCCCAATCCACCACACCTTAGATGGGCACCTGTATTGGGACTCTTGCTTTTAGTTAGATTCATAACGTGGGTAATCTTGCTGGGGCTATGGCTCTCAGGCTCCTGGCAGTTTATCTAATATCCCTATTCACTCTGCTTCCCTCTCCACAGGAAGCATGATAATGAAACTCCTTAGTAAAGGTCTCCTAAATAATAGCATGGAAAAACAATGTATCTAATCGTGGAATCTCTCACAGTCCACCTTTTGAGACAGCCCAGGAAGTATTCTGACCTGCTGCTTTTCGTGTTCGGCCTCTGGCCCCTCAACCTAATAGTAAAATTTGTCCATCCAAGGCTTCGGAAGATCCACCTTCGGGTGACGGCCCACACTACAGCCCATGATCCTCCTGACAAATTCACTGAGCTTTCTCCCATTGAACAGGCAGCCCGACAACTCCTGACACAGAGGCACTCTTTTCTCATTGTCTTCTGCCAGGTTCTTTCCAGCCCACATGGTAAACTCCAACATCCCAAGACGGTCTGAGAGCACAAAATCCCCAGCAGGCAAGGCCTACCGCCCCTTTCAGCAGAAAGAGGCTAATGAAGAAAGAGGCCTCTTCTCCCTCAGCATCCCATAAAAGATTATGCAGATTATGTCTCAGGGAGAAATGAGGTAGGAAATTAGGGCTTTGGCAAGACTGGTCAAAGAACTAGGTGTAACGTGTCCCAGGGTGCATGCACAGAACGCAGAATCCAAGACGACTACAGTTCCTGAGCACTGTACACTGAGCCAATCAGAAAAGTGCTATTTTCCATTTATGTCTGGCACTAAACCAAGCAAGTCTTTGATAGGACAGTTTAGATCTGGCCCCAAGGTCAAGTGAGTATTTGATAGGACAACCATCCCAAATGCCTTATTTGCATGAGAAGTCGATCCAGGAATTGAGGATATAAAAGGCACTTTTCCTTATCCTCATGGCTGCTGTGAGTCATTCACCAGCCCACTCTCACTCCACCTTAATAAATGTACATACATCTCACTACCCTTTCTGTGTGTCTTGTCCAATTCTTTGTTCAGGGTACCAGAAACCTGGAAAGAATTTCCCTGAGACCCATCAACCAATAACGAGGGCGTTTTCTCCAGCCAGTAAAAAAACAACTCATTACTCTGTCCTCGCTTGACTCAATTTCCCTCCAGCTATTGGCTTCTTGGAACAAAGATGAGGATTTGTAGAGATTGGGACCAACTTGACTCAAGCAAAGAAGAAAGAAAAGAAATAAGAAGGCATAACTGGGTGAGGTCTCAAGGCTCCGAGGAGTGCCTAGGGGTGGTTGGAGGTGGGCGTGGCTATGCTGGTCAGGGAGAGATTGGTGGGAGCAAGAGCTCAGTTGAAGTGTAACTGGCTTCCAATCCTATCAGAGTTCATCCCTTTTACTCTGCCAGCTTGGCAGCAGGAGCCCCAGCTGCATCTTCAGAAAACATACCACGGGAAGCCAGAGAAGCCAGGAGCGAGGTGAAGAGAAATTTCCCTTGCAGAGTCATTCAGAAGGGCACCTGGTCCTTCTCTTCTCCTTCTACAAACAGCTAAGGAATTGCTTACAAAAAATACAAAGCACTAGAGCTAGGGCATGAAGAAAAGTACTGTGTAAACCGGTCACTGGTTCTTTATGTCTGTATGTCACCAGGGCCCCAGACCAGTCTCCTAAAATAACAGGAGGCAGCTCCCATCCATCCTCATCACCCCTGTGACTCAGACTGTCGGCTCTTCCTTAGTGTGTGGAAATGAGACAATCAGAGTGCTGATGGGCCTGCTTGCTGGAAATGACACGGTGACCCCTGGGAGCCATCCAGACATATCTCCCGGTTGGGAAGTCCCACTGGCCATCAATCCATGTATCCCCAAGTACCCTGGATGCTTGGACTGAATGAGGAGAAAGAGGCCAAATGCCCTGTTGGGACTGCTCAGAGTGACTCATCCCTCCAGTCCCCTTCAGGTCTTCACTGGTGGCTTTTCAGAGTCTGGGCATGGGCAGAGGCTGTGATCCTCAGGCGTGGGGCCCTCGGCCCAGGGTAGGGCCCACTCCTCAGCTCTCACCCCTGTGAGAGCTGCCCCTGTGCTATGGCACTAGCACTTCTCTTCAGGCTCAGGACAGTGCTACTGACGGATCTGAATTCCTCTGAGACTTGCTTTCTCCCCCCATCCACAGAGAGACTTTCTGGACTGCAGATATTTCAATAAAATCAAATTAGCATTAAAACACTAACAGAGAATTTAGTCTCCCTAAATGCAGTGTAGAATCGAGAGACTAAAGGAGGACCGTTCATAGCAACATTCTTGGGGGCCAGTGAGTGGCTCAGTCACTCTTGCGGGTTGCGTACTTGGGAAATCTCAAGTTAGCCATGGATACAAGTAAATACCCTTGTCCCATCACATCCTTTCTTGTCTGTCCCCCGGCTGATATCCCCTCATCAATTTGGACCCGCAGATCCTTGGCCCTATGAGCCTGGCTTGTGCCATTGACTTGGTCACCACCCTTACAGCTTCCACCTCTGACGTCCCACATTCTATTCTCTGAGCCCAGTTCCTATCTTTCCAGCTCTGTCACTCTATCACACTTATACTATCTACTCTTCACCTCAAGGAATCCCTCAGATTGTAGAGACCATCAGGTTCTCTTGCCCCAATTCTTTCTTAACCTTAGGTCCTAGTCTCGGTTGGGGAGGCCAAGAGGAGGAGGAGAAGGAGGCCTTCTCCTTGGTAAGCTGCTTGGGCTGTGGCTGGCCCTGAGGCCTGGAGGGAGAGAGGGAGGAAGGCGGGGGAGTCAGCTGGCTTAGGGGCCCTGCTGAGAAGCTGGCCACAACAATTGAGAACAAAGGCTGGACGCTCTTCCCCTGAGCTCCAGAGCCTGGCCTTGGCCTTCCGGGAACAACTCCAGGAAATGGCTGAGATTCCAGATTTGGAAGGAAGTGACCTGTAAACAGGAGCTGAGCTGTGAGAGGGGAGAGCAGCCTCTCCAGCTTGTGGGAGGGGCGGATGCACATGGCAGGCTGGGAAGCTGCAGAGCCTGTCTGCTACAGACACTAGAAAGATCTTTTACTTCATCCTCCTTTCCAGGCCCTGAAAAATAGCCCAAGTGAGGATGCTGCAGTGGGTTCAGTGATAGGATGTATGAACAGTTAGTGTGGCCTAGTCCTTCACTTATGTGTCAGGCACTGCAGAAGTTGGGTGTCTTACTCATTCTGTTATTATTCCAGCCCAAGGTAGGATCTACTGCGGTATTAGTATTCCCATTTTACAGATAAGGAAACTGACTTGCAGGGTTAAAGCATCTGCTTAATTCAAGGTCTCACAGAAGCTTGTTTCATCATCTCTGAGCTGAGTGTAAACATATGGAGGGAATCTCCCAGCTTGTCGCAGAGGTTCTCAGTCCTTCCTATCTTCCATCTTCCCACCACTAGCCCCATCTGTCTCCAGAGAAATGGAGCGTGGAGTGACCACTCCCCCTAGCTCCCTCCACTTAGCCTCCTTGGCCTGCAGTCCCACTGTCGCTATGTGTCCTGCGCCCCCGCCGAGGTCCCACCTGGGGGTCTCCAGCCCACTCTAACAGGTGGCCACCAGGACACAAAGGCATAAGCACTGAGATTTGGAGATAAGGCTTAAACAGGGTTTGGGGCTTGAACTGTTAAGGGTGTGGGTGAAGGTACAGTGAGGATTCCCTTTCAGAAACCCCAAACTAAACATGAGGTAAACTTCAGGACTGAAGTTGGGTCAGGGGTTCTGGCTAAAGGGTAGAGGTCAGAGAGTTTCTCACCTCTGGTCTCCTCCCAGTTCTCCAAGGCACTGAGGGCCAGGCAGGAAGCATCAGTTTCCTCAATGCCGCTTCCCTACTGGGACAGAGTCACAAACAACGACCAACACCCTACCCCGCCCCTCCTTCCCTCACCGCTGTGAACTCAGAACAGCAGGACAAAGTGCCTGGGACAAGGACCGAGGACTGAAGCAGCCATGGGCTCTGAAGGAGTGAGCCTCCTTGAGGGCAGGGGGCCCCTGCTTCTTCTGCTTTTGTTTGCCATGGGTAAGTGGGGCTGTCCCTTTCCTAGCCCACACTCCCTGACCCAACACTTGGCCAGGGCAGAAAAGACTCCCTGGCTCTTTTGCTTCTGTTTGGTTGTAGGAATACCAGAGATCGGAGATGACTGACAACGATAATGATGATGTTGAGAGTGTGTGTGTGTGTATGTGTGTGTGTGAGAGGGAGAGAGAGAGAGAGAAAGAGAGAGAAAGCCTATGCGAGCCCTGGCCTGGATGCTGTGTATGCCAGTCCTCTCCTTTCCAGTGAGCAAGCTTGTTATTTGGGAATCGACCTTCAGTAGCACCAGGCCATCAGGCAAACTCCTTCACAAGAGACGGGAGTGGAGGTGTAGGGATACGGGGGACTTGTGGGTAGTCAGGCCCCCTCTGTTTTCCTTTCCCTCCCAGGAGACATGGCTCAGGAGTCCCCACCCCAGATCTTAGTTCACCCCCAGGACCAGCTGCTCCAGGACTCGGGCTCTGCCAAGATGAGCTGCAGAGCATCAGGCCAGCCACCCCCCACCATCCGCTGGCTGCTGAATGGGCAGCCCCTGGACATAGATGTAAACCTATACCACCTCTTCTCCGATGGAACCCTCCTCCTGCTGCGGCCCCCCACGCAGGGACGAGCCCACGATGACCAGGCCCTGGCCACAATCCTGGGCATCTACACGTGTGAGGCCAGCAACCAGCTGGGCACGGCAGTCAGCAGAGGCGCTCGGCTGTCTGTGGCTGGTGAGGCCTGCAGAGGGAGGCGCAGGGAGGGCTGAGCCTGGGCTGAATGCCTGTGTTGAGGGATGTGTGAGGGGGAATCTGTGGGGGAAAGCCTGGGCTGGGGACCTGGGAGGAGAGCTGGGTTGGGCCTGCCCTATGGGGAAGGCCTGGGGGGTAGGCAAACGAATGGAGTGAGAGTGGTAGGAGATGTCAAGGGAGGTCTCTGGGGAAAGGAAGCCTGGGCCCTGCTCCCTGCTGACCCACCATCTACCCCACAGTCCTCCGGGAGAATTTCCAGATCCAGCCCCAAGACACCGTGGCCATGGTGGGTGAGCAGGTGATTCTGGAGTGTGGGCCTCCCTGGGGCTACCCAGAACCCACAGTCTCATGGTGGAAAGATGGGAAACCCCTGGCCCTCCAGCCAGGGCGGCACACGGTGAGTGGAGCCCCCTTCCCACACTTCATCCTGTCCCAAGCACAAGTCCGCACAGCCTGGAGGACCGGCCCGCTTGCCAGCCCAGTGTTCCCTGGCAGAATCTGAGGCAGGGAAGGCACTGAGGCCTCCAGCCATCCTCTGGTGTCAGAGCCTCTCCTCCCATGAAGGCCTCACAATGTACCCGGCCCTCTCAGGTATCCAGTGGTTCCCTGCTGGTGTCAAGAGCAGAGAAGAGTGACACGGGGGTCTATATGTGTGCGGCCACCAACAATGCAGGACAACGGGAAAGTCGAGCCGCCAGGGTATCCATCCAGGGTAAGAGCAGGGGGCCAGTTAATTCCAGGGCAAGGTGGGAGGCTCCACCAGGGTGGGATGATCAGGTTTGGGCAGGGATTAGGGTATGTGGGGCTCAGCCTGGGATCAGGGTCTGAGTGGTGGGGACCCCACCTATGTACTAAAGGTGAAACAGGAGTGCTCTAGACCTGGGAACTCTGAGAGGTTAGGGTCATCTGTGGCTAGGGGATGTACCACTCTTCCAACCCTGGCCTGCAGGCCCCAGCCCATTCCTATGCTTCCCACAGAGTCCCAAGACCGCAAGGAGCCTCTGCAGCTTCTGGCTTTACGCATTCAGCTAGAAAATGTGACCCTGTTGAACCCAGACCCCAAGAAAGGCCCCAAGCCTGGGCCAGCTGTGTGGCTCAACTGGAAGGTAAGGCCTAGGGGTGACAGCCAGTCCAGAGCTCAAGAGAGGGCTGTCATGTGCCTCTGACCCTCCCCCTTCCTCCACTTCCTTCCCAGGTGAGTGGCCCTGCTGCACCTGCTCAGCACTACACAGCCTTGTTCAGGGCCCAGACAGCCCAAGGAGGCCAGAGAGCTCCGTGGGCAGAGGTGCTGCTGGACGGCCGGCAGAGTGCAGAGCTTGGGGGACTCCACTGGGGCCAAGCCTACGAGTTCAAAGTGAGGCCATCCTCTGGCCGGGCTCGAGGCCCTGACAGCAACGTGCTGCTCCTGAGCCTGCCAGAACAAGGTCAGAGAAGGATCTTCCCGGGGCCCAACAATATTCCACCGCATGGGGGCCCTTCTTGACTGGGAACCCCTGGACTGCCTCACTAGTCTGGGGAGGATGATAGGGCTTCCTTCTACCTTGGCCAGGCAAGCGGAGCTGAAGAAGGTGCTATTCTTCTCAGTGGGGCTCTCACTCTGTGTCCCCCATTCTGTTCTTTTCCCTAGAAGAGTCCTGAGATATCAGCACCCCTTATAGTTGCTCTTCCTTCCCCCTAGTACCCAGTGCCCCGCCCCAGGAAGTGACCCTAAAACATGACAACAGCAGCATCCTTGTGAGCTGGGTCCCACCACCTGCTGGAAAGCACAATGGCATCATCCGTGGCTACCAGGTACTCCCACAAGTGGACACAGCCCTTCCCAGTGCCAGCAGCACACACTCCCACCCTGCCGTTCTCCATACCCTCACTCTGGCCACTGAGAGAAGAGCCTGTGCAGGAAACGCAAAGGAACCTGACCATTGTTGAGCCGGGTCTACTGTCTGCCAGACCTGCCAAGCACTTTACCTCCATTGCCTCATTTCACAATCCAGCCTGGGTTATGACCCCCATTGTACACCTGGAAAGTGAGGCTAATGTCATAGATACAAGAAAGGGAACAGCAATCAACCAGGTGGGGTCAGATGCTAAGCCTTTAAGACAGTGGTGCTTAAAGTGTGGCTCCTGGACCACCAACATCAGCATCATCTAGAAACCTGTTAGGAATGCAGACTCTCAGGGCCTTTCCCAGCCACTATATCAGAAACTCATGGATGAACTTGGCCACTGGTGGTTTAGAAAGGCTCCAGGTGATTCTGAAGCACTCTGAGGTCTGAGGGTCACTGGTCCTAGGTGTATTTTAACAGATTACTTTTGCCCTTTCCGGGAGAGAAGCCCCTCTCACTTGGTAGAAAAGCGGGGAAGGGAAACTGTGGAGCATCGGGAGGAGGGTCCCCAGGTGAATGGCAGGGCAGAGGACCAGGTCCCTAGACTCTGATCTGCAGATGAAGGGCTCAGCTGCTCACCTTTGCTTGTGTCCAGGTCTGGAGCCTGGGCAACACCTCACTGCCTCCCGTCAACTACACCGTCGTGGGTGCGCAGACACAGCTGGAGATCGATACCCGACCATCAGGCTCCTACTGTGTACAAGTGGCTGCATTCACTGGGGCTGGGGCTGGGGAACCCAGTAGCCCTGTCTGCCTCCTTTTAGGTGAGAGCAGTACCCACAGGCCCAGCCCTTCAGCACACAGGCCACCCTTTTCTATCCCTATACTCCTCACACTTTAGCCCCTCCCTCTTGTCTGCCAGACTCATTGCCTCACCTGTCCTCCCCCTGAGCCCCACATTCTACACAGAGCAGACCATGGAGCAATCAGCCCAAGGACCCAGGGAGCAGGGTCCCTGGACCATGGAATGGCTGAGGGCCACCATGAGGAGGCCAGAGGTCATCGCCAGTGGAGGTGTCCTGCTCTGGCTACTGCTGCTGGGCATCGCTGCATGTATCTACCGCAGGCGCCAAGCCAGGGTGCACATGGGCCCAGGTGAGAGGGGAGGTCCCACGTGTTCAGGTCTCCCCTGGGTCCGACTAGAATGCTGCAGTGGATTAGATCTCTGTGCCTCTGGATTTAGCCTTCTCTCTGCCTTCTCCCAGGTCTGTACAGATATACCAGTGAGGACGCCATCCTAAAACACAGGTGAGAGGTGAAAGGGGAGGGCTGTATGGGGTGGGGAGTCAAGAGGCAGTGCAGGTGGGACCGGGAATTGAATGAAGTGCTAGTCTATCTTACTGCCAGGCAGTCTGACCTCCTAGGACTCTAGGGCTCCAAGTTACAGTTAATTTCTCTTTCACTAATGTTCTGCTGCACCACTTGACAGCTGAGCAAACCAAAAGTCACAAAACTTAAATGACTGTGACAAAGGCTTCACTGCTAGTAGCCTGCCTTCCCAACCCCTCTGGTCCAGTGCTCTTGTCACCCACTTCTCAGCAACACGCCATTTGGTCTGTCTTGGGCGTGAGGTATGAAGTGGGTCATAGCGAAGGATAAGGTAGGGAGCTAGAAGACAGATTAAAGAAGGCTCTGTCAGCCGTGCTGGGCACCTGGACTCTGTATCGGTAAATGGGGAGTTACTGAAGGATCGAGGCAGAGAAGTACATCAGTCAGATCTCTGTTCTCGAAGGATCTCTCAGGCAGCTGGAAGCCAACAGCCATATAGCAAGCTCCTGCTGCACCAGCTAAGTGACCTCATATTTCCTTATTTAAATTCACAGCATCAGCTGTACATGGAATGTCTTGTGGTTGCCATTTTACAGATGAAGAAGCAGGGGCTGAGAGAGGCAAGTGGATTTACTTGCCTGGGGTCGTACAGTACAAGCTGTGGCAGATAGAGATTTTCAAACCAGGTTTGCCTGGCTCTGTTCTTTTCACCTTAGCATCCACAGTTATTTCTCTCTATCATCACCTAGCTCTAGGCAACTTGGACTTTCCCTGATCCTGGGACAGAAAAGGGTGCTGAGTTTGGGGCACCAGGTCAGAGATCTTCCAGAGTCTGTGAAGGACTAAAAAGTAGTAGTGAGGACCAAGCTAACACTACTGTCCTCAACTCCTCTGCCATTTTCTGAGCAGAGGTCTTGCCCAGTTAGGATGCCACCTCACACTGTTCTTCTCCCCCGCCCCTCTGCCCACCTCAGGATGGACCACAGCGACTCACCCTGGCTGGCAGACACCTGGCGATCCACCTCTGGCTCTCGGGACTTGAGCAGTAGCAGCAGCCTTAACAGCCGGCTGGGAGTGGACCCCCGGGACCCACTAGACTGCCGGCGCTCCTGTGAGCATGCCTTGTGGGACAGAGATCCCAGGGATGGAGAGCGAGGAGGTTGGGTGCAACATGCTGGCCGTAACTCTTCCTGTTGTTTTTATTGCAGTGATCTCCTGGGATCCCCGAAGCCCCGGGGTGCCCCTGCTTCCAGACACCAGCACTTTTTATGGCTCCCTCATTGCTGAGCTGCCCTCCAGCTCCCCAGCCCAGCCAAGTCCCCAGGCCCCAGCTGCCAGGCGCCTCCCTCCCCAGCTGGTCCAGACCTCCAGCCCCTGGCCCAACTCAGACAGCCTCTGCAGCCGCAGGGGACTCTCTTCGCCACGCTTGTCTCTGGCCCCTGCAGAGGCTTGGAAGGCCAAGAAGCAAGGTAAGGAGGGGCTGCTGGTGGGAGGGACTCAGTGTGGGAACTAAGCCTGCTGGTCTCAAAGCCCAAACAGGGTGTGGGCCGTGGCCCCCACAGCACCCCTTTTGTACCCTCAGAAGACACAGGGCCTTGTTTCCCATGCCTGGAGCACTCATCCAGAGTGTGCCCACCTCAGCTTGTCTTTATAGCAGTGGGCCCTGTTTCTTTTCTTTTTCTTTTTTTTCTTTTTTCTTTTTGTCTTTTTGAGATGGTTCAGGCTGACCTTGAACTCACCTTGTAGCTCAGGCTGGCCTTGAACTTGAAGCAATCCTCCTTCCTCAGCCGCCTGAGTGCTGGGATTACAGGCCTGCATCACCATGCCCAGCTGGGCCCTGTTTCCGTAGCCAGTTCAACTCTGTGGACATTGAATAAGCACCCCGCACGCAGACCAGGGGTGCAGGAGATAGCGGGCACAGCCTTGGCCCTCTGCGGGCTCCTTGTCTGCTGAAAGTGCTGCCCAGCACAAAGTGATGCTAAAGCCTGGCACAACGTGGCCAAGGCCGGCAGGACACCTGGCTTTCTCATCTCCTCTGCCTGCCTGTTGGGCACAGACACCCGGCTCGCTTCTCAGAGAGGAACGGGCTCGGTCTGCCCTCCACGTCCACAGCTTCCACATTCCACGGATGGACTCAATCGCCCGTGAATTGGAAATATTTAGAAAAATTGCATCTGTACCAAACGTGTATAGACTATTTTTTTGCCATCATTCAGTAAACAATACAGTATAATAACTATTTACATTGCATTAAGTATTATAAGTAATCTAGAAATGATTTAAAGTATACAGAAGGATGTGTGAAGGTTATTTGCAAACATGATGCCACTTTATATAAGAGAGTTAAACTTCCTTGGGTGTTCGTATCTACGGGGTCCTGGAACCAATCTCCCATGAAACCAAGGGAAAATTGTATTTCCTTTCCGGGAAGATTTCTTTCCTGACCTTCAGCTGCCTGTTTTGACTTTCCAGAGAGGAATAACTACAGACTTTATGTAACAACCTCTTATCTGTATAGTGCTTCACTTTACTTGTTATATTCTTTAATCTTCACAATAATCATTTAGGTGTTGTAGAGTTTCTCTAATTTTACAGAGAGAGAAAGAGGGTCAGAGTGACTGGGTAACTTGTTCAAAATCCCACAGAGCTCAACTCTGAAGCCAGGAGCGTGTGCTTCTGAAGGCTGCTTGAATCCCTCTGAAGTTCCCTGAGGAAATCCCTGCTGTTGCTTCCTCTTTCTGGCCTGCAGAATGCAGCCCTGCTCTCCTCTTGCTTCTATACTGATTAGAAAGATCTAGCAAATATTCCTCGCCAATTCTATTTTTTTTTAGTGTACACAATCCAAATTTATTAAAACAAAGATGGATTAAAAGTAATTAAAAGCTTCTTCAATATCCAGAATTTTATGACTCTAAATACTAGAAAAACTGACATTCTTTGTAGCTAGGCCTCAGAGCTACTGCATTATAAATCCTGGGTGGTAATGAAACACCAATTAAAAAGAGGTGGAATGAAGAGCTGGGTGTGGTGGTGCACGCCTGTAATCCCTGCATTCAGGAAGCTGAGGCAGGATGATCAGCACGAGTTCAAGGAGTTCTAGGCCAGCCTGAACTACATAGTGAGACCCTGTCTCAAAAACCAACCAACCAACCAAAGAGGTGGAATGAGTCTCATTTAATGCAACATGTAGCCCCTTCTAGAATATTAGGTGAGTGGTTTTCTACAGCCAATCCTCCTTTTCTACCTCCTCCTCTCTTCCCTCTTTCTCCTCCTCCTTCCCTTCCTTCACTTCTTCCTTTTCCTCTTCCTTTTCCCTATTTTTCCCTTTCCCCATCCAATCTCCATTCTCCTCCTCTTCCTCTTCCTCCTGTTTCTCCTTCTTGCTGAGGATTAAAACCCAAGGCTTCATGCTGTACCATGAAGCTATACCCCAGCCCTACATAAATTCTTAAGATGTTTCCGATTCCAAAGTGAGGCTTAGGTCCTCATTGCACCCTCTTTCTCCTCGCACAGGCCCCATTTCCCCACTTCTCCAGGATGGATCAACCGCAGTGACCCTTCTTGACTGGGGGCACCTGATCTGCCACCTCTGGTTCCTGGAACCTCAGCAGCAGCAACAAGATCATACTGTGACCTTGTCCAAAGCCATGGGGCTGACTCTACTGCTGTCACCTAGTCCAAAATGGTGGCGTTTCTTCCACTTCTAAAACTGGCATTCTTTCTCAGCTCCTCTGCTCCCTTTGATGTGCTTTTTTAAAAAATTATTATTGGACCTTCATTGGAATTTTTTCCTTCACTATAGATATTCTTAAAACTGCATTCTTCCATCTCTTGTCCATTATATCAGGTTCTCGTTCAGGCCCTTTTAGCCAGATATGTGCACTAAATAGCCTCATTCATTCATTATTTCACTCCAAATATACTTAGAACAACTTGGATATGTCCAATGAGATTCAGCCTTTGCCCTTGATAACATTTTTATTGTATAGTTCTTTCAAGCAGCATTGGAGCTAAAATCCAAGTAACTCCAGGCAATGTGGGAGGAGGACTTTTGTTGCCAATGTCCCTTGTAGGAAATGAAATGGGCTGGGATAAATATGGTCTCTTCCAAGCCTGGATTTTCCCTTTTCTTCTCCACTCAAGTCAACCAGCCAACATATACTCACATTTCGTAGCTTAGTCAGGGAGCCAGGAACTTTGTGATGTTTTTATTTAGTCCTCAAAACCCATTTGAAGTGGGTGTTTACAAAACAAACCTGAGGCTCAGCAAGGTTAATAGACTTCTCTGAGGTTACACAGCAGAGAAGAGCTTTTGACTTAAAGCCCAGTGCCACTTCCACCCTATCACAGCTGCCTGGATGAAGATGGGGAGGCAGAGAGGACTGGGGAGGTTCTTCCTCTTCTGTCCCGGGTTCAAGGTCCCACAGGGTGAAATGAATAACAAGGGTGAAGATGGGCCTGTGATTGGGGTCTGAAAGGCTCACTCTGGCTCGTCTCCAACCACCAGCTCTTTGCTTTGCAGAACTGCACCAAGCCAACAGCTCTCCCCTGCTCCGGGGCAGCCACCCCTTGGAGCTGTGGGCCTGGGAGTTGGGACACAGAAGCTCCAAGAACCTTTCCCAAAGCCCAGGTGAGAGGAGACCCCCAAGAAGAAAGAAGGGCTGGGGAGGCAGGCTGCAGGGACCCAGCAGCTCAAGCCTCCACACTTAGCTTCTCCTGGGTCCCTTCGGAGGCTGAGTGAGTTGGTGGGGGACAGTGGCTGAGGGGCAGGGTGGGTGGCCAGCTGGCTGGGGTCTTGGCTGAAAGAGCTTCCGCCATTCTCAGGCCCAGGCTCTTGTTTCCCAGCAGCTGTACCTGGTGCTCTGGTGGCCTGGCGGGCCCTGGGACCACAGCTTCTCCGCAGCTCCAATGAGCTAGCGACTCGCCCTCTCCCTCCAGTGCCTCTTTCTCCTGGCGGAACCCCTACGCAGAGTCCACAGACCCCGTAAGAGGGCACAGGGCGGGGAGGGTGTGCTGGGGTTGGACAGGGACCAGGAAGGGGTGGACAAAACTTAAGAACAGTACTAACCATCCTGCCGTCCCTCCCTCACCCCAACCAGGCACTCAGTGGAACCCCAAGCTTCTGCCCCTCTCCCTGTCCTTAGCCCCTCCAAACCCCCCAGCCCCCAGGCTTCGTCCCTTTCTGGTCCCAGCCCAGCTTCCAGCCGCCTGTCCAGCTCTTCACTGTCATCCCTGGGGGAGGATCAGGACAGTGTGCTGACTCCCGAGGAGGTGGCCTTGTGCCTGGAACTCAGTGAGGGTGAGGAGACCCCCAGGTGAGTGCCTGAGAGGCAGCCAAAGAGCTTTGGAAGAACAAGCTGTGGGGGGCTTCATTCCTGCCTCAGTTGACATGTTTCTGCTACTGTGCTCTAACCATTGCACCATCTCCCTCTTCCTAGGAACAGCATCTCTCCTATTCCCAGGGCGCCTTCACCCCCTACAACCTATGGGTACATCAGCATCCCGACAGCCTCGGAGCTGGCAGATGTGGGCAGGGCCGGAGGAGGGGTGGCATCTGAAGGGGGGGGCCTGTTGTGCCCACCTCGGCCCTGCCCCACCCCCACCCCCAGCGAGGGCTCCCTGGCCAATGGTTGGGGCTCAGCTTCTGAGGACAACGCCCCCAGTGCCAGAGCCAGCCTGGTCAGCTCTTCCGATGGCTCTTTCCTCGCTGATGCCCACTTTGCCCGTGCCCTGGGCGTGGCTGTGGATAGCTTTGGTTTTGGTCTGGAGCCCCGGGAGGCCGACTGCGTTTTCACTGGTATGTGAGACCCCCATCTTACTCCTCGCCCCTCCCCCTTAGGGTGGACATGGCTCCTGGAAGACCTCTTTTCTCCCTAGCCACAAGGCAAGGCTTCCTGATGTCCATCATCATCCCCATCATTAAAATAGCTGGCTTTTGTTGGGTGATCGCTATGTCTTAAGAAGTATGAGAACTGATTTTCTTTTTTTTTTTTATTTTTTGAGACAGTGTTTCACTATGTAGTTCAGGCTGGCCTTGAACTCACTGTGGAGTTCAGGCTGGCCTTAAACTCACAGTGATCCTCCTGCCTCAGCCTCCTGAGCCTTGGAATTACAGGCGTGGCCTAACTTACCTGGCTAGGAGAACTGCTTTGTATGCATCATATCAGCAACTCCATGAGGAATATTCTTTTTTTATCATTTTCAATTTTTTTTAATTTTAGTTTATTAGTACATGTCTGCAGTGCATAATGTTTACATTCCTTGTGTGGAGTTGGCACATTACATAACACATCCTGATTCCTTTTTCTAGGCCCTTATCCCTTCCCTTCGTCTCCCTCCATCTCTTGATCCCCTTCCCCTTTGAGAATGATCTATCTCCCTACTTCCTATTATCTATTATTTTGTGTTTTATTTTTTTTTTATATTTATACCTAAGTATCTGTTCCTTTGGAACTACTGTAAATAGTATTTATTACTTTATGTTCCTATTCTACATTGCTAGACAGTGGTCTTTCAGTATCCACAACAGAGTGGTTCCAAGAAACCCTACAAATATCAAAATCTACAGATACTCAAGTTCCTTTTAAAAATGGTGCAGTGTTTGTGTACAACCTATACACATCTTGTATATTTTAAATCATCTCCATATTACTTACAGTACCTAATACCATGTAAATGCTATATAAATAATATTCCTTAGGGGACATTTCAACAAAAAGCTTAGTTCAGACACAATTTTTTTTCGCATATTTTCAATCTGTGGTTGGTTGAACTGCAGAGGAAGAGCCTGAAGAAATGGAGGGTCAAATGAGTAGAGAACTGGGACTCTGTGTGTGCGCGCGTGCGCGTATCTTGTATCCTGTGACCTTGCTAAACTCTTGACAATCGTGTTGTCTGTCAGTGTAAACAGTTTTATTTCTTCTTTCCCAATCTCCTCCTCTTTTATTTCCCTTTGTTGCCAGATTAATGCTGACCAGGATTTCCAGTAAAATACTGAACTGGGGAGAGGTTAAGAGTAGATATTCTTGCCCTGTTCTCGTTCATGGAAGAAAACTTTCATTCCTTCACCTTTAAGTATGACGTTAGCTGTAGTTTGCTTTGGTTATATTTTTCCTTTTATGAACAGTGGAATTTAATTTGCTAAATTTTTTTTTAGGATTTCTGCAATATGTTCATGAGGTAAATTGGTGCATAGTTTTCTTTTTCCTTTGTCCTTCCTTTATTGTTTACTGTTTGTCTGACTTAAATAATCAGGTTAATTCTGGCTTCATAAAGAAAGGTGGAAAGCGTTTCATCGCCTTTTAAGTTCTGATCCGCTGAACTGACTGCTTCCCAGCGTCGCTGGTCTGGTTTTCTCACTATTAACAGTTGGGAAAGTCCAGCAGGTCGGTCGGCTCCTTGTCGGTCCCCATCCTGGCCATGCGCTGCTGCTGCGGGTCATCTTCGGCGCTTCTCGCGGATCCAGCCTCCGGGGAGAGTTCCCTCGGGCCGCGCATGCGGGCTGCGGCCCCCCACAGAACTTGTGGGTCTCCTGGGGTGGACATTTTTTTCACTGAGGGGCCTTTGCTCTTTATTTTTACTCTGTGTTTCTTGCTTAGGAGAAACCATGTGATAGTTAAGCTCGTGTGTCTGATTTATTTCATTTAACATTATGGTCTCAAGATGAAGCCATTTTTGTATAAATGACTCAAGTTTATCCTTCTTCATGGCAAAGTAGTACCCCATTGTGCATAAATACTACATGTTCTTTATCCATTCATCTGTTGACGAGCATACGAGCTGCTTCTAAGATTTAGCTGTTGTGAATTGTGCTGCTATAAACACGGGTATACGTGTATCTCTGTTCTATGATGTCTCTAACTCTTTCAGGAAGATACCTAGAAGGAGTATACCTGGGTCAAATGGAATTTCTAGTTTCACTTTTTTGAGGAACCTCCATGCTGATTTCTGCAGTGGTTGTACTGCTTTACATTCCCAACAGTGTGAAAGGATTCCTTTCCACCTACATCCTCTCCAGCGTTTGTTATTATTGGATTTCTTGATGTTTGCCATTCTTTCTGGGGTGAGATGGAATCTCAGTATTGTTTTAATTTCCATTTGTCTAATGGCCAGTGATATCGAGAATTTCTTCATGTATTCATTAGCCATTCATACTTCTTCTGTGAAATGTCTGTTTATTTCACTTGCCCAGTTTTTGATTGGGTCTTTTATTCTGGATAGTACAGTTTTGGGGGGTTCGTTATATATTCTAGATATGAGTCATCTGTCTGAGAAATAGCTGGCAAAATTTTTTTCCCATTCTGTAGATTGTCTCTTCACTATGTTTTTTTTTTTTTTTTTTTTTTTTTTTTTTTTTTGCTGTGTAGAAGCTTTTAGCTTAATGTGGTCTCATTTGTTGATTCTTGGAATTATTTCCTAATTGGGGTTCTGTTCAGAAAAGCCTTGCTTATACCTATGACTTCAAGAATTTTACCTATCTTGTCTTCCAGCAGGTTAAGTGTTTCTGCTTTGATATTTAGATCCGTGATCCATTTTGATTTTAGTTTAGTGCGTGGTGGGAGATATGGTTCCAGATTCAATCTCCTGCGTGTGGAAAGCCAGGCTTCCCTGCACCGTTTATTAAAGAGGCTTCCTTTCCCCCGCTCATAAGGAATATTCTTTGCCACTCTCTTTTAAATCAGGAAATTGTAAGTCATAAATTCATTAGTTTGTCCAAAATCACCCACAGACCAGGAGAAACTATCCATTTCTAGCATGTAGGCACTGACTTCTGCCATTCTGTTCATTCCCTGCCTTCAGGACTCCACCCTGACCAGACATGGCTCCCAGGGAGAGTCATTCCATTGCTTCTCCCCAGTCCTCCTTCCCCGTGTGTCGCATGCCTGCTCATCCTGCTGCGCCTCTATACCTTTCCTCCTGCCCTGTCCATGGCGGGATTAAGGGGCAGCCGGGCCCAGCTGCCACGTGTCTAGCAGAGTGGGCCTGGTGTTTGCATGCGAGCAGAAGGTAACTCAGGACTCACCAGCCCCTATGCCCTGTCAGAGGCCCCAAGCCCATCTCACTAACTCTATTCTTCACCCTCAAGAAAAACTAGACTTCAAATGAGAGAGCAAAGATGACTTGGACAAAAGTGCCCCGATGGAGGGAGAAAGAGGGTCTGTAGGGAACGAGAGTGAAGGGAGAGTATGAATTAGAGCAAACAGCCCAAGCTATTCTCTCTAAAGGAACTGATGAGCTGGGCAGCACACATCCGTAAGCTCAGCATCCTGGGAGGCTGAGGCAGGAGGATTGCAAATCTGAGCCCAGCCTGGGCAACTTAGTGAGACCCTGTCTCAAAATAAAAAATAAAAAGAGGTCTGGGGATGTAGCTCAGTGCCAAAGCCCTGGGTTCAATTCCTAACATCAAAAGAAAAAGAGAGAGACAGAGACAGAGACACTGACACAGAGACAGAGAGACAGAAAGATAGGAAGAAGAAGAAGGGGAGCAGGACCTGGATAGGAAGAACCAATATAGTGAAAATGGCCATACTTCCAAAATTGTTATACAGATTTAATGCAATTCCAATCAAAATTCCAACAGCATATCTCACAGAATTAGAGAAAACAATCCTAAAATTCATTTGGAATCAGAAGAGACCTAGAATAGCAAAGGCAATTCTGGGCAACAAAGGCAAGGCAGGGGGCATCACAATCCCCGACTTGAAATTATACTATAAAGCTACTGTGATAAAAACAGTGTGGTACTGGCAAAAAAACAGACCTGAAGATCAATGGAACAGATTAGAAGATGCTGAAACAACCCCAGACATACTAAGCCACCTTATCTTTGACAAAGGTGCCAAACACATTCACTGGAAGAAAGATAGCCTCTTTAATAAATGGTGCTGGAAAAACTGGCTCTACACATGCCGAAGATTAAAAGTAGACCCATATCTTTCACCATGCACTAAACTAAATTCAAAATGGATCAGAGATCTAAATATTAAAACAGAAACATTAAATCTGCTGGAAGGTAGGATAGGTAAATCCCTTGAAGACATTGGTGTAGGCAAAGACTTTATGAATAAAAACTCAATCGCACAGGAACTATCCCAAAGAATCAATAACTGGGGTCTCATCTTATTAAAAAGCTTTTGCACAGCAAGAGAAACCACCAACAGAGTGAAGAGACAACCCACAATATGGGAAAAAATGTTTGCCAGCTGTTCCTCAGACAAAGGATTACCATCGAGAACATATAAAGAACTCAAAAAAATCAGACCTCCCAAATTTAAAGACCCACTCCAAAAATGGGCATCTGAGATGAATACACATTTCTCAGATGAAGAAATACTAATGGCAAACAAATATACAAAAAAATGTGCAACATCACTAGTCATTCGAGAGATGCAAATTAAAACAACACTGAGATACCATCTCACCCCAGAAAGAATGGCTACTATTAAGAAATCAACTAATAACAAATGCTGGAGGGGCTGTGGGGAAAAAGGAACCCTTCTTCACTGTTGGTGCGAGTGTCGACTGGTACAGCCACTGTGGAAGTCAGTGTGGAGATTCCTCAGAAAACTAGGGTTGGAGGTCCCATTTGACCCAGCTATTCCCCTTCTGGGCATCTTCCCAGAAGAATTAAAAACATCGTACCACAGTGATATATGTGCACCCATGTTTATAGCAGCACAATTTGTAATAGCCAGATCTTGGAAACAACCCAAATGCCCATCAACTGAGGAATGGATAAGAAAGATGTGGTATTTTTATACAATGGAGTACTATTCAGCCATAAAGAAGGATAAACTGGAGACTTTTATAGGAAAATGGATGCAACTCGAAAAAATACTCATAAGTGAAATAAACCGGAAGCACATGTGTAAGCATCGTATTGTCTCTCTAGTATGAGAAACTGAAAGAGTAAATAAGATCCAAAATGTACAATAGACATGATGAATCAAAAAGAAACTGGTCAAAAGGAAAGAGAGACTGGAATAGGGAAAAGAAAGAAGGGAAAGGGAAAAAAATTGTATATATATATAAGATGGTTAAAATAGATACACTACCAATTTTACTTAGCTCATTGAAGAGTAAGGTTTGTGCCAATAAGGTTTGGACAATTGAATGCTAATGTCTGGTATCCTGAATAACTAACTTAAAGATAGTAATACGTAATGCATTAACCATTGTTACCCTCCTATTATGTTGTTTTGAAAATCTGTTCTTCTTTTGATTTGTTTTGTTTTTTCTTCTCTTTAAAATAAAAAAAAAAGAAGGGGAGCAGGAGGAAGAGGAGGGGGAGGAAGAGAAGAAAAAACAAGAAGGAGAAGGAGGAGGAGGTGGAAGAATAAGAGGAAGAGGAGGAGGAGGAGAAGGAGGAGGAAGAAGGCAGGGCGGGGGGGGCTGGGGCAGGGCAAGGCAAGGCAAAGAGAAGAAACCAATGGATGGGGCTCTGGTCTGCAGCAACCGGACTGAGGACTGAGTTGGAGCTAGGTTACATTAGGGTTGGGTGTATACCCTAAGCTGGTTCTAAGCTTTCTGCCTAGGGCAGAAACTGGCCCCTAGAGGCTGAAGGCCAACCCCCACAGACACCTCTACTCTCCCGACAGATGCCTCATCACCTCCCTCCCCACGGGATGACATCTTCCTAACGCCCACCTTTTCCCTGCCCCTGTGGCAGTGGAGGCCAGACTGGTTGGAGGACATAGAGATCAACCACACCCAGCAGCTGGGAAGGGGGTTGCCTCCTTGGACCCCCGACTCTGGGATCTCTTCCCAGCGAAGTCGGCTCAGCTGTCCTGTGCCCAAGGCTGGAGGTGAGTGTGTGGCCGCCCGGCTAACGTGGTGAGCTTCACATGAGGGGTGCTGGGGAGGAGCCAAGAGGAAGCCTGGGGTCTGGTTCTTCTTCAGCTCTGCTCTTCTTCAACTCCTACTACAGATTCTTCCTGACCTGTGTCCCTGAGATAGCCAGAAGGACATCAGGGCCACACCTCCTGTCTGCTCACAAGGCTGGCCTCTGCCTCCAGGGGAGTTCTCCCACATGAGATTGCTCAAAAAAAAAAAAAAAAAGGATGAAAGCTAGAGCAAAGCAGACCTGGAGCATTCTGGAAGCAAAACATCACCTGACCCCAGGATTCTCTCTCCTCATAGCTACTCCCACAGCCCGGGCCTTTGGCCTAAGGAGCAGCTCTGTCTCCTGCTCTCCCCACCCTTAAGGATCACAGGAAGTGGGGAGCCAGAGGCATCTCCACAGAGGACCCAGCAGCTGGTCAGAGAGGGCTGTGGAGGAAGAGCGCCTCCTCTCTCAGCCCTACCTGGGCTCCTCCCCTAGAGGCCAGTGCAACCCTCTCCCCAGCCCCATCATGTAAAGAAAATAAAGAGGAGGCACTGAGGCCCTACCTAGTGCCACGGCCAAGGGCTCAAGGATGGGTCTAGGGAGGAAGCTGAAGAGAGGTGTGAGAGTGTGGGACAAAAGCACCCCCCTCATCCCATTGCCACTTTGAGCTTCTGGAACTTGATGCTATAAAACTGCAAAGACTTGAGCTTTGTGAGATCATTTCCTGGGGTATCAGTTTGGGGAAGGCACCTGGATGGCAAGAGATACTTGTATTAGAAAGGGATCAAGCATTCATTGACACTCGGAGAGTCCCCTTCATTTCTGTTCCGCCATTGCAGAGGGCATGAGGTATAGCCACAAGACTGTAAGCAGAATCTACTAAAGGGCGTGGTGGGAGAGTTTCACAGCCTGCTGGCCCTGGCAACTTCTGAGAAGACAGTGCTTGCTCTCTGCAGTCCCAGCCCCTTTCCTCAAAAATGAGTCCCAGATGGTTTCTTAAAAATAGGCAAAGAGGGCCGGTGAGATGGCTCAGCAGCGTAAGCACCTGCCTGGCGAGTGCAAGGGCCCGAGTTCGACTCCCGGAACCCACATACAAAAAAGGGCCGGTGATATCGCTCAGCGGCATGGGCGCCTGGTGGCACACGAGGTCCTGAGGTTGACCCCGGTACCCACAAAAAAAAAAAATAGGCAAAGAAAAAAAAAGGGGGCCAGGGGGTATAGCTCAGTGGCACAGCGCCTGCCTGGCAAGCATGAAGTCCTGAGTTCAATTCCCGGTACCAAAAAAAAAAAAGGCCAAAAAGCTAAATCCCACAAAAGGTAGAACCGCGATGGCTGGCTGGTGAATAAATACTCTTGCAATAAAACTTGAGAGCAGAGAGGCGAATGTGGGTGGGAGCCACTGAAAGCTAATGGAGGGGCAGGTAGGCCTGTGTTCACACGTGGCAGGAAAGGTCAGGGGTTGAATCCACAAGTGCGGGGGTGCTGCAGAGCCTGACCAGGGCCACAGGAAGATGCCTCTGGGAGGCGGTGATCAGAAGCAGGCCCTGTAAGGAGGTACTAGTCCTCCAATCCAAGCAGGTCAACTCTGAGTTCAGAAGCCAAGTGGGTAGGACAGGGGGCTGTGTTCATCAGGCCAGTCTGAGCTGGGTTTCATAATCTCGGGAAGAATCGGTGTTTCAGGTACACATCCATGTTATCTGCTTTACCTTTTTGGGATTTTGGTTTTTTTTGGGCTTCCTGGTAAAATTCCTTTTGTAAAAGATTCCAACCCTGTTTGCCAGCCTGAAAGAGAAAGAGGGATTTGCACACATTTGGGTCAACCTGGAGGGTGAGGCTGGGGCTGGGGCTTGGAGAGCAGAGGCCGTGCTCCAGGGTCCAGGGCAGTCACCGAGCCAAGGGTGGAGCCAAGTAAAAGGAAACAATTCCCCAGGCAGCCAACGAGTAGGCTATGGTTGCAAGTGATGGGGACTGTGGCATTCATGGCCAAATAGATTTTATATTGCTGTGTCAGCTAAGTCAATCACCTCTGGGCCCGAACTGGTCAAGAGGTTCCTGTTTGCAGACATCCTCGAGGGAGTCCTGAGCATGCGGAAACATGCACTTTCTTCTTGCCTGGCCCTTCTTTTCTTTGGGTTTTTTAAAACTGACTTGTATTGTGATGACCACGTTCCCTTACAAAAGAGCAGACAGACACCCACCCCCAGGTAGGCGCTAAAGAAGGGCCTGGCTCTGTTGTCTGAAGGTGAGGCAAGCATCTGCTCACTGGCTATCTGGAGAGTCCCTGTGATTATAACACGACAGTGGCTTCAGCTCCTTTAGGGGGCAGAACAGGTCAGTGTCCCCTAGCGTTTGTCTCCACCTAGTACTTCTGATGGATGTTCAAGGGGACACAGAATCTACTCGTGAGCACTGACCTACAGACCGCCATTGCCCCCTTCCTCCCAACATACTGCGCAAAACAGACAGATGGTCCAAGGCTTAGGTCAGACCCTCTTTATTGCCTCTCATACAAACAGGTCTCAGTCAGAACAAGATGCAAGGGGAAGCGCTGGCTTGCTGACTTCCAAACCAATTGAAGCTATTGAGGCCAAGGGGCTTCCGAGAACCACCAGCATCACTGCAGGAGGGATGAAGGCTCCATCCTGCTCCTCTTGGTTCACTCTTTCATTTACCAGGGCGGGGCCCCCGCCCCCACCCCTGTCCCCTGGAACTCTCTACAGTCTGTTACTTCATCACGGGTCATCTTGGTTCCTGGAGACACAGACACAAAGAGAAGCAGGCTGTTTTGTAAAGCCCTGGGCCAGGGCAAATGGGTCAGAGGAAGGGGTCCGTCTTTCTCCTAATCCAGCTCTCCTATGAATCCCCAGTCCCCTCTCCAGGTCGAGTCATCTCATCCTCTTCCTTTTCCTACGTGTTTATTTATTTGTTTATTTTTCATTGTACCGGCGATTAGACTCAGGGCCTCTCCCATGCTAGGCGAGCACTCTACGGCAGAGAGTACATCATCGGCCTCTTTTAAATTTTTATGTTGGGTCAGGGTCTGAGTTGCTCAGGCTGGCCTCAGGCTGGCCTCCTCTTGCTTCAGTCTCTCGAGTGCTGGGATTACAGGCAAGCGCCCCTACGCTTTTCCCTCTCGTCATTTCTTCTAGAGGACGCCCTCACACACACACTGAGTCTCCTCCTTTTGACCTCTTCCCAGTCCCTTTCCTACCTCCATTTTCAGTCACCCATTTGCCTGCCCTCCCTAGCCTTCTGCTCTCATTTCTCTGTGGTCTCTGGTCCCCACCTCTTGACGTTTCTGTACTGGCCTTTGGCTCTGGCTTCGGCTCCGGCTTCGGCTCCGTCCAGGACCCCGGGAACCCCGAGAGCTGCCAGAGCCCCTGGAAGAGTTGCTCCCAGCTGTGGAACAGGTGCTGGTGCCTTGGCCACGGGACAGGAAGCTTGGCCTGCCATATGGGAGCCAGGCCTCTTCTGCAGTACAACAGAGAAGGGCAGCTGGGCCCAGGCAAGAGGCACCACATCCCTGCTCACCCACATGCCATGCTAACTGCCATCCCAGCGCTGGGAGATGACCGAGGGGCAGGCGCTGGCCTTGGTCATGCTGGGTGCCGAGGAGAAGTAGAGTGCCCAGGACATGGCCTTGACATAAGGAGGGCTCAGAAGTATATGGGGAGCTCCCAAGCGGAGAGAGCCCTGGGGAAGGGAGGACAGAGCTCCCAGACCCCACTCTTCTCTTGTCCTGGGCTTCGGTCCTGAGAAAGGACACATCTTGGATTTACTCAAAGACAGCTGGAGAGACAAGAGTCTTTGGTACTGACCAGATATAAGAACCCAGCTGAAGGTGAAGGGTGATTTGGGTCCCACCTGGACCAGCCTCCAGTCCTGTCCGGCCACCCAGGCCCTCCTTACCATCCTGGTGGGGTCCTCGCTGGGCCCCAGGGGGCACTGCCTGTAACACTCTTCTTTCCCCACTGCGCTCCTGCTCCAAGGAGGACAAGCTGCCTGCCGCTCTCAGCCCCAAGGCCCACCCCGCCTCCTCCTCTGGTGGCGGCAGGGGTGGCGGAGGCAAGTCTGGGGAGAGACCTGTTTTCAGCAGAGTCTAATCTTCCTCCCACCTCACTTCCCTGACACCAGGAGGCTGCAAATGGATGGCCCGCAATTTGGGTTCGACTGCTCCAGCCCCCAGAGCTCATCCTTGTGCTCTTGCCTCTCCCTCCCTCCCTCCCTGACTGCTCCCATCTCCCAGGCCCAAGGTCCCCTCACCCCCAGGACTGTGCTCCCTCCTATAGGGAAGAGCCTTGGGCTTTTTTCGGATTCGGGCACGGGGTCCTTGAAGCGGAGGAGTCATTTCCCCGGGCACCTGAAGGGTTCTCCCTGTAGCATCAGGGGATGGAGAGAGGACAGGCAAGGGAGGGCTTCAGGTAAGAGGAAAACAAACTCGAGGGGTACGGAGAGGTGGGGGCAAGTGAGGGTCCACAGACTCACCTGGGACACTGCTGGTAGTACTAGGAATGGGGCTGGGGCTGAGGTGATGGGGGGCGATGGGGCCCGCACCCAGACCAGTAGGCCTCCCTTCATGGCTACTCAGAGTGGGCTGGGAGACACTGAGAGGAGAACTTGGCCCAAGGGGTGCCCTCCTGCAATGACATGAGGCCTCTGCATTAGTTCGGTCCACAAAAACTAAGAACCTTCCAGGCACTGTAGCAGACATCAGCCTAACACTCAGAAGGACAAGACCTAGCCCTGTGTCCCGCAAGGCCTCCCAAGCTAGGGAAGCTGGACGAGAGCCATGTTTGAAATGCTTTGGAAAGCTTGCACTCACACCAACAAAGAGCCAGGCTGAAGGGAATGACAGACTTTGTCAGCCTCTGCATCCTTCCCCATGTCACACTTCCACCCCACATATCCTGAGACCTCTGGACCCCAGACTCAGCTATCCACCCACCCAGGCACTGGACAGGGATGTACAGAGGGCTCGTGATGTGTGAGATCTACACACCTCCCTACCTGGGCATCTGATGGAGATGGGGAAGGTCGCTGGGGGGCAGGGGAGGGTCAGGTGGTGAGGGGGTAAGAGTGGCTGTGGACTGCTGTCCATAGGAGGGTGTGGGAGAGGGGGTTTCTCCTCGGGATGGAGCCGTCCGGCACCCTCCGCTGGAGCCGAGCTCAGTCAGGCGGCTTCTCTCAGGCATTGGTGGGCACCACTCTTCCGACTCTGAGCTGGGGGCAAAGAGCAGGAAAGGAAGGGAAGGACCAAGCACTTCCCATACCTGTCCCTTGGCCTTTCCACTGCCCCCTTCCCGTCCTCTACCAGCATCTCTGCACCCGTACTCCAGAAGGCCTTGGTGGGTCCGCACATGGGGCACTGCAGCAGGCAACATCCTTACCTGCCCTCCAGCTCCTCCTCAGGCCCCTCTGGGCAGCCCAGATCACAGGAGGGAGGAGGTGGTGGCAGGGCTTCTGCCCAGTTCAGAGAGGGCATCTGCACAGGTTTTCCTAGAAGCTTCACTTTGCCTCCCCGGGCTCCTGAGGAGAGTAGATTGAGGATAACAGGAAAGAGCCAGAGACGAGACAACACATCAGAAGGAAGGGCTTGGTGAGGTGCCAGAGTGTCAGGGTGCAGGGTACTCTGGATAGGGCTAAAATTGGTGTATAAGGAATGGGTCATACCACCGTCCCCCTGACTCCATTCTGGAGGAGCATACTGGCCCCAGGTGCCTGGATCCCCAGAGGAATGTTGGGGGAACCCCCCATGGAAGGTTTGCAGCTCCTCCCCTGCTGGGTCAATGGCGCTGTAGACAGGACCCTCCGCAGGGGCAGCAGTGCTCCGCGCAGTCTGAGCCAGGTATAGGGAGATTCCTGCTTCTGCGGAGGAGAAAGAGGGAGGCCCAAGGGAGGAGGCAGGGGGCAGAGACAGAAAAACATAGGACTACAGGAGAATGGAGGGCAAAGGGTGACCCCAGAAGATCAACTTTCTCCCCCACCCAAGACAAGACAAGGTGAAGGTCAGGGCTGCTCCCCTGACTCACACCCCCCACCCAAGACCAACCTCAGGAAGACGGGGCTCTTCAGTTTTCCCCAGTAGGCTGGGTGGGTGGCGCCCTGAAGGAATTAGAACTTCTCACCATTGTAGTATCTGTCCTCTGGGTCAGGGTTGCTGGGGCAGCAGCTTCCCCTGGGTTCCTGGGCTGAAGGGCTTCCGGAGGGGTGGGGCCACGAGTCTGCCAGCCATGGGTAGGGGGCAGGGCCAAGGCCCATGGGTGGCCTGTGGAGGGAGCAGGTGAGAGTTGAGGATGGAGAACCTGAAGAGGTCAGCAAAGGTGAAGAAGGTGCAGTCACAGCACAGGCATGGTGGTGTTGGGGGTGGGAGCTGGAGATTCTCAGCGGGCAGGCAGGAAGGCCTGCAGAGGAAGGAGGGGTTATCCTTGGGAGGCAGAAGAATTACCTGGAACTGGCTCCAGAGAGGCCCTCTGAATGTGGGAAGGACACTGGGGAAGATGAGGGGGAGAACCAGTGAGAGAAGGGCCAGTATTGGGGGTCTGAACCCCACTGGGGCAGAGAAGGCTTACCTGCAGGTGTGTAGGCAAAGGAGGCTTCCGAAAAGGAACCCGTAGGAGAAAGAAGAGGGGAATGAGGCGAGGGGTTGGAAACACCCATGTGCTTGTCCACTCCTTTGCCCGGTCCCAAGGCTACTGTACCAACTGCGTCAGAACTTAGGTCTCAGAACTGTTTTAAAGCTCCCCAAATAATTCCTATATGTAGCCAAGATCGGAAACCACTAACCTCTGAGACTTCAGCATCTCCCCAGAGATGCCCCTCACTAGGGAGTAGCAGAAATCAGGTCGTCTCCTTGCAGTGGACCCTTCTTGCCATCCAGACCCAGGCTCACAATTTACTGCTTGGGATCCCGACCGCACTCCTCTGGCCAGGTCCCCCCCTCCCCCGCCCGGAAGCGGCCTTCCACTGAGACACTGAGCTGCAATCCCTACTCTCCTGGCTTCCTAGTTGCACTGCTCCCCTTCTCCCCAAATCCAGGCGTTGCCCACTCTCAGTCTGCCCTTTCCCCCCAGCCACGGCCGGCAGCTCCGAGCGCCCCGCCCCGCCCCGCTGGGCCCCTCCGCGCCGCGGCCCGGCTCACCCGCCCACGGCCGTCTTCCCGCCCCGCGCGCTCCCCGCGCGTCCGGTCCCCGGCGCGGCCCGGCCCGGCCCTCACCGGTGTAGTGGCTGAGCTCCTTGCGCTGCTTCTGGCGCCGGTAGAGAGCGGCGCAGAGCCCGAGCAGCAGCGCCCCGCAGGCCGCGCCGCTGCCCGCGAGGAAGGCGGGCTCCCGCAGCACGCGCGCCAGCCGCTCCGCCGGCCCCCGGCCCACCTCGGGGCCCGGATCCAGTCCCGGCGGGGATGCTGTGGGGGGTCAGAGAGGGGAGGGGAGGAGGGGCCCGAGACCCAGGTGCTGAGCAGGGGGCACACGCCGTTTCCCAGCCCCGCTCTCCCACGCCCACCGCCCGACTCACGCAGCTGCACCGGCACCGGGGCACTGGCCACGCCCACGCCAGCGCCGGTGGCCGCCGCCACCAGGGTCCGGTAGCGCAGACCCGGCAGCAGGCCCCGGAGCGTCGCCGAGCGAGCCCAGCCTGCCGCAGACCGGTTGAGGTGGAAGCGGCTCTCATTGCCCAGGCACCAGATCTAAGGAGGCCGAGAACCCGGTTTAGAAACAGGGGTGGGATTCCGACCCCATGGGAAACCTGACGCTCGAAGAGTAGGGGGAACTTAGCCATCATTCAGTCTGCAGACAACACCCTGGAACCTCTGGCATCACCCCCAGCCTCATCCCAGCCCCAGTGCCAGCCGCAGGTTCCCTCCACACTAATCCCGGGCCATGGGTTTTCCCTCTCCCTGCCCTTCCCTGTGCACCCACCCTGTCCCTTCTCAAACCCTGCGCAGTACCTGGTATTCAGTGATGGCCCCGTTTTGCTGGGAGGGGAGTGGAGGCTCCCAGGACACAGTGATACTGCTGTTGCCGTCACCCCCCAAGGCCACCGTCACTCCCTGGGGGGGACCACTGGGCGCTGGGCCAGGGTGAAACATGACCAGGACACCAACAGTCAACGCAGGCTGCCCCACTCTCCCCCTCTGCTCTTACATCCTAGGGACCTGAGAGGCAGCCCCCCTCCCACCCACGCTCCCTGCCCTCCCCCTGCAAACGCCCGTGCTCCGCACTCCCCGCTGTCGCTGTGTCAGCTCTGTGGCCCTCCTTACCCTCCTCAGGAATGCTCCTGGTCACAAAGGGGCTTTCAGGCCCCAGCCCCTCGTGGCCTTGCGCTTGCACCTTGATCTGGATTTGGGTCCCTGGAGGAAGTCCTCTTAGCACAGTACTCTGCTGGCTTGGGGTCTGTAGATCTAGCACTGTCCAACTCCCCCCATCAGGGCCTGCTACTCTCCAAGACACCCGGAAACCTTGTACCAGCTGGACTGGGCCATCCACCTATAGGACACGAGGTAAGCCAGAGCTGGGGCCACACGATCCTCCTTCCCCTAACACCTTCTCTAGTCACTCATCTCCCCTTCTCCTATACTCATTTTGGATGTCCTCATGTCCTCTTTCATCATCCTCACCCTTAACCTCATCCCTGTGCCACACTCACAGTCCAGGACACCTGCAGCATCCGGGCCCCAAGGACTCTGGGCTCCTGCATTCTCACAGCCACTTCCGCCAGGCCATGCTGGCCTCTCCATGGGTCCTCCACTGGCCTGGATGGGTTGCTGTCTGTTGATCAAAAAGCCCACTCAGCAGGGCCACCAAGGACAAGGAGACAAGTCTGAGAATGAATTTGTGCCCTACCTGCACCCTGCCCCACAGACCATACCACTTATACGCCAGAGTCGGGCCGGGGCTGGCCAGGTGAGTCATTTGCAGAGGTGGGCCTAGGTGTCCAGCCAACAGGAGTGTTCTCTCTGCGTAACTACATATGCCTCCTTCAAAGGCCTCACTTGCTCATTTCTAACATGATGATGACCCCCGAGGTCCCTTCTAGTCTTAACAGTCCATTATCGACGAGTAAAAGGCACAGAAATGAGCAGCTACCAAAATGAATGGCTACCCCCCCTTCCCTCCTTCCTCTCGCCCCACCATGAGAGGGACACATGACCTATTCCAGGGCAGGCCTAGCATAGGAGGAAGAACCCTATGGTCTTCCATGGTGTCATGGTTTGGGGAGGGGGGCCTGTGTGTATTACATGTCATCCCCACAGCCCAGGGACTCTGACTTTACCCTTGGTGCGGACAGGCTTAGACACAGGACTGGGCTCACTGAGGCCCCAGGCTCCCACAGCTCGTACCAGGAACAGGTAGATAGTATTGGGTTGTAGACCGCTGACCGTGTGTGTCTCCAGCTGCACACCATCTGCCACTGTCCGCCACGTGTTCCCAGCTGCTTGGCTACAACAGTGATGAGGTGACAGGGTTGTCTAAGCCAGGAGCCCCCAACCTGTCTACTCCACCTCTCCCACTGTCTGTGGAACCCTGCTGCCTCCCCACCTTGGGAAAGGGAACTGGAGAATCCCTCCCCGCAGTAGCAAAGACCCTAAGGGCATAGGGTGCCCGCCTTTTAACTGTCCAGGTTTGCATTCAGAACTTTCTCCATACCTGAAGGCCTCTATCACATAAGAGGTGACTGTGGCCCCAGCCTGTGGATTGGGCTTCCAGGTCAAGGTAATGCTGTTCTTGGTGATCTCAGTGACCACTGGCTGAGAGGGAGGCCCCGGAGGGGTACTGGGTTCTGTAGGGGGATCTAGAGATGCTCCCCAGTCTTCTGCAGTGGTAGATAATCATTAAGTAGAAGGATGGGGAAAAGATGGCCCCAGCATACCCTGTCTCCTTCCCAGAGGAGCTGTGGAACTGTGACAGTGGCGATGGTCATAGGGCAACAGCGTATACACTACTAACGCCTACTCACATCTGCCTCCCAAAGGCACCACTTCTGTCCTCCTCATCCCTGCCACCACGGCCATGGCATTTGGAAGATAAAACTAGCCCTGGGGCTTGGGGAGTTACTGATTAGCTTTGAAGCAGGTTGGGAGAAAGGTGCTGGCAAAACAAGGGAATGAAGAAACTCACCCTGCTTCCTGAGCCAGCCACTCCATGTGGCCTCCCCTATGGAACTCTTGGCCACACAGCTGTAGAAACCCATGTCCATCTCCTGTAGGAGAGGGTAGAGCACTGGACACTGGGAGTGGAGCAAGGTGGGGTGAGGGGGTGGAGGCAAGTAACAGAAGGATGAAGAAGGTGCTGGATACTTTAGAAAGTCTGAGGGGCCGGTGAGATGGCTCAGCGGTGTAAGCGCCTGCCTGGCAAGCGCAAGGGCCCAAGTTCAACTCCCGGAACCCACATACAAAAAAAGAGCGGCACAGGTGCCTGCTGGCACACGAGGTCCTGAGGTCGACCCCCGGTACCCATGAAAAAAAAAAAAAAAGAAAGAAAGTCTGAGAGAGCAGAGAGGTAGAAATGGGGTTAGAGGCCCGGGGGGTACTTACTAGAGTAGGGGATGTGGACCAGGTTGCCATTCTCAGTTACAAGGGCCCCAGAGGAGACTCACCCGCACTGCGGCGATGTACAGGGTGCCATTGGCCATTAGGTTGAACTGGAGATCATCCCCCTGCAGCCACTGCCCATCCTTCTTCCATCGGATGCTGGGCTGAGGGTTCCCAGACACTCTGCATGGCAGCCACACAGAGGAGCCCAGAGCCAGGGTCTGATTGGCTGGTCCCTGGAGGATGACGGGAGGCAGCCCATCCAAGGAGGCTGAGAAAGGAAGAACTTGGGCATCTCAGGGGAGGAGTCTAGGGTCAGGCAACCAGTCCCTTATCCTTATTCTCAGCTTCCTTCTGCCTCCCCACTCCTAGTCTACCTGGTGACCAAGGGGGCCTGGGACCATTCGGCTCCTGGTTTTTAAACTTTAAGGAGCACCCCCCACACATACACCCCGCCATGCTATCACGTAGCTTCCAGAGAGACTGAACTTTTAAGGCCATGTCCCTCCAGATGATGGGTCCAGCCCTCTTCTCGAGCAGATACCTCCTTTTATCTCCAGCAGGGCCTTGGCCAGGATGCTGCCAGCCACGCTGACGGCCTGGCACACATAGTAGCCAGCGTCCCCACTCTGCACTGCAGTGATGTTGAGCTGGCCTCTGGGAGAGACCAAGAAGCGCCCCGTGGGCTGAAGTGACTGATTAGGGAAAAGCAGGACCTGGGACAGAGCAAGGAACCAAGATAGGTAATGGGCAGCCAGCTGGGCAGGGACCATTCCCCAAGCCCTTCCATCTCGGAATCCAGACAATTCCTACGGTTCTAGCTCACACTGCCCCCAGCCACTGAAGTGATGGTGGCCTATTTACAAAAATAAAAGAATTTTATTAGACTGTTTTGGGGACAACTTCCCTCTGCAACTTTCTAGTTGAGCAACTGCGCAAACCTGATTCTCAGTTTCTGCAAATTTGACTCTTACAGAGTAGTTAAGAGGATTAAATGTCTTTCTGGCTTTGCCATTTTACTTTAGAGAGACTCACAGAAGGTCAGGAAGCAGGTTTGGGTCTCTGACTGACACCTAGTCCCACCTCCATGATCATCATTTTCTTCATTCGTGTGATAATCTAATTAAAATACACCAGTTGCTGGTGCTAGAGAAGATGTTGGAAACTTGTGGCTGTGGATTTGGGAGAAATTAGTGGGTTGCCTGGTTTCCCAGTGTGGGGAGATAATCAGACTTATTTTATTATACTGACCCTGTTTCCTAGTAGCAAAATTCTCATCTTCCCCTTAGAGAGAGTTACAGATGTTATAACTTCAATGAGTGTTTTTCCCGTGAGTCTGTGATCTGTGATTGGTTTGCTCATAGAAAGGGGACAACCGTGAGCATCCTCTGGCACAGGGAGTCATACATAGGAAGAACAAATAACGTTCCAGTTAAATACTTGGTTTCCAGAGGATTATGTAATGTCCAAAAGCCAAGGCCCAAGAGACCTGGGGGAGGGGGATCTAATTGGACTTGTTGCATTCTTGGAACATTTTTTGCCCCAAACAAGAAGATTCTCCAAAGATTTACCACTCTGGACGGTCCCTTACTACCTAAACATATTACTGTATTATTTTTGATTTTAGAAAGTGTCCAATGTTCTAGGTCTTTTATATCCATTTTTCTTGATTAATCCTCCCAAATAAGCTGCAAAGATTTCTAGTGGGTAGGATACAAAAGGTGACACAGAAGCCCTGAGAAAAGTTTACAGAATGTAGAGGGAGGGAGGCTATGACCCAAAGGAAAAGCTGGTGGGCAGGACGGTGGAGTGGGCCACCTACTTGACTCCCCTCCTTTTGCCAGAAGACGGCAGGCGGGGGATTTCCTTTGGTCTCACACTGGAAAACCACGTCGTCACCAGGAGCTGCTATCTGGTCCTGGGGCTGGGTTACCAGCTGGGGTGGGACTGGGAAGAGGAGTGAGATAAAGGAACAGGGACTCAGTAGAACTAAGAAGGGAGAGTGAGGGTACAGGAGAGAGAAGAGCACGCCTGGCTTTTGCTCAAGCCTGTTTAAGTGTCTTCTCTCTCCTTCTGGAAGTCTCAGGTGTCACACCCACATTTGCGCTGTCCTTTCTGCCCCATTCTCCTCCACTCCAGCCCATCCTCCACCTTCCCTCACATCACCCTTGCTGTCCGAAATCCTAGTGGAGGCCTCACCGTGAACACTGAGGGAGCCGGAGGCTTCTACACGGCCCACGCTGTTCTCCGCCACACAGGTGTAAGTCCCTTCATCTTCAGCACTCACGCGCCCAATCCAAAGGCTGTGGTCACTCCGGATCTCATACCTGCTCCACTCCCCACCCCCAAGCTAGGTTTGCCACAGCTACAGAGCCCTTCTCTCTCCCTCAGGACAGATGCCAAGGCCAGAGTACAGAGAGGCCCAGCAGGACTCAATGGGTAGAGAAATGCAAGGCAGGACTCTGACATCACGGGGACTGCACAGGGCAAGGACCACAGGCCCTGGGGAACGGGCACAGAGATTCTGTGCTCTCAACTGGGAGGGCATCTGTTTTCCAGCTGTCTAGGGCAGAATCCCCCCTCGAGCTACACGGGTCTTCTTACAGGTAGAAGGAAGGAGCTTCTCACCTGCCTGTGGGCAGTTCCCCATCCTCCTTGCGCCAGCGTAAATGAGGCGGGGGATCTCCCTGCACCTCACATAGGAAACTCACAGGGGCATCAGCCAGTACCACCTGGTTTACTGGTCTACGCAGGAATGAGGGACGCTCTACAGGGTGGGAGCCAGCAAACGGTCAGGGGACCTGCACAGCTACTTCCTTCTTGGGCTACCCACCCTCATAACTCCACAACTCCCGCTCCTACCCAGTACCACAAGTTCAGCTGCCCCACTCTCCCGTTCTCCTGCCATGTTGGAGGCCACACACACGTACATCCCGGCATCACTCTTGAGTGTATGTGACATCATCAGCTTTCCTCCACGTATCTGTAGAGATAATGATAACTTTGGTCCTTTATAACCACCAGAGTGTGTGTGTGTGTGTGTGTGTATGCAACATTGACTTGGTTCTCATAGCGAGCCCATGAAAACAACCAATGAAGTTGAACCACATATCATATGTGGTCCCTGGGAGCTCATGCTCCTCTCCTTTCTTTAGTTTTAATTTTTTTTTTTACTTTTTGGTTTTTTGAGACAGGGTGTCACTATGTTGCCCCAGCTGGCCTTCAACTTGAAGCGATCCTTCTGCCTCATCCTGGGATTACAGGTATGCACCACCTTTCCTCACCTTTCTTACATCAATTCCACCCTACCCTTCTTATCTCTCACTCAACAGCTGGCTCTCAGCTTCTGACCATCTGATGCCCTGATCTCAAATCTCTCCCCATTGCAACACCGAGACATTATTCTCAGGTCCCAGGACCCTTAGAGTCAGGCTTCCCTCTTTTGAGACAAGGTCCCGGAGCACAGCCTATGGCCCAGCTCTCACCGTGATCCTTCCCTCCTCTTCCTTAAGCCTTGCACTGTCCTTCTTCCAAGCCACGGAAGGCTCTGGGTGGCCCCTAGGGGGCACACATTCCATCACGGCTGGCTCCCCCACTGCCACCACCGCATTCCCAGGAGACTGCCGGAAATCTTCACGGAGGACTGAAGACAGAGAAGAGGGTCATGGGGGCAGAAAGCTCAGAAGAATAAACAGAGTGAGGTGTGAAGTAACTGGGTGATGACACGAGGTAAGTATTGTCGGCGGGAGGAGTTCTTGCCCAGGTTTCAAAATGCCAGGCTGGAGTCAGACCTGGCCGCGGTACGGGCCTTGGAGATCAAAGGTGGCGGTTCGGAGGAGGAAGACTGGAATAGGCTGAGACCCCTGAGGCTGGTTTTCGGTGGGACCGCCCGGTGCGCTCCCGCCTCCCCAGGCTCTGGCGGCGATCCCTCACCTGCTACCTCCAGAGAGGCGTTTCTGCTAGCCGCCGCCCCCAGGTAGTTGCGCGCCACACAGGTGTAGATGCCCTCGTCCGGCCGCGCGCGGCGCCCGTGCACGATGCGCGGGAAGAAGAGGGCGCCGCTCGGCAGCAACAGGCGGTGCGCGCGTGGGTCCTCGCGCGCAGTGGCCACACGCGCCCCGTTCTTGTACCACTCTATGTTGGGTCGGGGGCGCCCCTCAGCACGACACGGCAGAGTGGCCGGCTCGCCCCGCGAGACCAGCAGATCTGGTGGCTGCTCCACGATGCGCGGCATGGCGTCCTCCGGCCCAGCCTTTGACCCTGGAGGCAGAGGGTGGAGAGAGCTCAGACTGAAACTCCAGAGGGAAAGAGACCGCTCGGGTCGCCTCCTCTTCCAGGCTTTGTCTCCTAGAGCTCGGTGCCCGTTTGCCCACCCTCTTCCTCCGCAGGCTCCATTATCTCCTTATTGACACTTTTTTGGGTTGGAAAGGAGATGCCTAAGACAAGATCTGTAGAGAAATTAGGACTCAAACTCCTAAATGGGCTTTCTGGATCGCCTGAAGACAGCCTCCACCGCCAAGTGTAAATGAGGAGAGCCAATCTGCCAGGTTTTCACCTACCCCTCAGATGTCCTTGCTCACTGAACAACCGAGCACAGCGCACCAGGGACACTTTTTTTTTTAACCCCTCCGCAAGGCCCGATAAGGTGAAACGAACAATGTGGGTTGGCCTTGTGTCTCTTATGAAAGGTAAAACGTGAGTGATCAGACTGGGGCCTAAGACTGGAAGGAAGGGGTTCTTAACCTGGCCTCTGTGACACCCCAGATTGTGCTAGGTCACTTCGGAGGTCCTGTGATGTCTTGGGCATTGAACGCAAATGGGTGTAGAAATGTGAGTAATGCTCCTTTTCCTGAGATGGGCATAGTTTTCAACAGCTTATTTGACTGGTTGATGTAGCCAAGAACCACACTGGGAAAAAAAAAATCCTTCTAGGTCCGTGGTTCACCGGATCAGTTAGTCCGCATATTCTATCCTGCCTCTCCCTTGGTCTACAGACTTGGCCTTTTTCATCCCTGTGGCATAGTTTGGGATTTCAGAGCTGGTTAAATACTGTACTCGTTCTGATGTTATCTCTTAGGTTTTGTAAGCAAGTACACAGTTGAAGTGAAAATGTTGATGTTTATTCTAAATGTGCAATACATACAAAGAATTTAATACTTTATTGATATTTTATGTTCCTATGAACTACACATTGCATAATATAATAAGAACCTCCTGACAAAACAACAAGACCAGCCAAATATCAAGCATGTCCTACGAAAAGGCCAGAAACCAAAATTCGTGTGCTGTCCGTGTAAGTCATACATGTTATGGAGCGTGCTGTGGCCATGAGTGAAGACTGCCGTAGGTGTGACAGTTGAAGAAAAGTTTTGTTTTTTTTTTTTGTAGAGTGCTACTGGTATTTCCATTGTAGCTCATACAGGAATTTATTTCTGGTGTTCTTTTTTAGACTTTGTACACCAAAAACCAGTCGATGCTAAAAATTTTGATGGTTTCTTGTAAACATTCAATAAATTAAACAAAATACTCAACTTCTCTTTCAGTCCCGCCTTCGGAAGAGGATTTATAACCCTTACAGCCCAGTAGGTGCCGCTGCAGCCTCAGTAATCTGGTGTCCTTAAATAACCAGGGACTAGTGGGCGCATCTGTTCCTCGCCCCCACCCCCACGCCGCCCCGTTCCTCCCACTCTGTTCCCCAATCTTCAGGGACATCTAGCTTCCAAACCCTGTGTGGGATTAGGTTTATTTCTTGCCCCTCCTCTTAGAAGTTCTGCATAGACAAAGCTGGACATAGACCAAGCATAGACAAAGCTGGACAAATGCTGGCGCTGCCCTGGATTTTATTTAACTGGCTGCGGACAAGATTAGTTTCTCTCCCACTCGGGAAAGTAATTTTCTCAGTCTTCTCCCTTCTAAATGCAACTCTCTGCCGCTCATCCGTGTCTTCTCCTCCTTCCCATCCCGGTCCCAATTCGGCCACACTCCATGGGGAGCCGGCCGGCAGTGGTTAAAGAGTCCGCGCGTTGGTTGGAAACACCCAGGGCTGGAACTTACGAACTTCTTAGACTTCCTAGCTGTCTAAGGACCTGGGCGAATTATTTAACTTCTCTGAGTGGCAATGTCTTTATCTGTAATGTGGGAGTCCCAAGACCAAAATGGATGTAAAGAACTCGAGGACGAGATCTACAAATGTTCTACCGCGATCGAAGGCTCTTCCTCTCCAGCACACCTATGGTTTCTACCTAACTCTGCGACGGACGGGAAGCAGACTGAGCTCTGCGATTGCGGAGACTTTGCTTCGTGCTGGTTTGGACCATCGTAGTACCACTCACCTTCTATACATTCGCTTTCTCAGTGTCAAAGTGTGACTCTCCCTGTGTTCCCTGTGCCATACCTCACTAAAATGTCAAGCTTGGAGCCGACGACGTACAGCGAAAACACCGTGCGAAGGCTGGATGAGGGGGCGCGTGGCTCCGGGACGGCGGTGGGAAGGGGTCTGCGCTCAGCCTCCTGGGAATCCTCGGGGGAGAGTGCAGAATCCCGCCCCATTCCGTCCTCTTCCTCCCCAGTCCTTTCGTACAATGCCACGCCTGCTGGTCGGCCCTTTCCCCCTAATTCCCGTAGACACAGCTGCAGGCTCCCTTTCCCTGGAATTTCTTCCCTGTCATTCCTCGTCTCCGGAGATGCTTCAACAGCAGCCTAATGAATAGCTAATGGCCATGCTAATGGGGCTCTGGGGCTCCTCCCCAGCCACCTGGAGTACCCCACACACAAACACACACGTGGCGGAGGTCTCCTTTCTCGACACCTTCAAGTCCCCAGCACAAAGCTCGCCACTGGACGCGAGCGGGGCGAGCGAAGGGATGCGGCGGGGAGCGCCTGAAGGAAAACACCCGCAGAGGCGCCCCGGGGAGCGGGAGTTCCGGCGCGGCCGGCAGGGGGCGCCATCGGCCCTGTCCCCCGACCCGCGCTGCCCACTCCCTGGCCTCCCCGCCGCGCTAGGGGAGCGCGCTCTGTCTCAGCCATTTATTAATCAGTGTAATTAGCGGTAACGACCTCGCCGCCGGCACTGCCCGCTCGCCGAAGATCTGCGGGGTGGGCGGCTGTGAGTTCCACCGCAGAGTCACAAACTTAGTTCTAAGTTCCCTTAAAGCGATCGCTGCCCCGGGCCCCTCCGTGGCAACGCACCCAACACGTTGACTTCCCCGCCCTGGTGCAGAGAGCGTCCTTGGAAACCTCCTACCTGGGTGGATCTCCGAGCGGCCGGCTCGCCCCAGCCCCGCCGGCCCCCGCGCCCCTCGTCTGTCCCGCGGGGACCTTGTCCCTGGCCAGTCCCGGATTCCCCCCACCTGGTGTGGGCGTGGGCGCAGTTGGGGAGGTGAGGAGCCCCTGATCTCCCGCGGACGCCCCCTCCCCGGTGCTGCGCTTGGGCCCCACTTCCCGGGGAAGCGCCGCTCCCCCCGCTCCCGACTTGGGACAGGGCCGCTTTCGCCTCGCTCCATGCCGCCTCCCTCCTCGGCCCCATCCCGGTGCCCGCCGTGCCCACCCGGGGGTCTCACCGTTGACAGCGGAGTCCCCGGAAGGCAGCAGGCTGTGGTTAAACGCCGCCAGCGAGGAGTTGAAGCCGCCGAAGAGCAGCTCGCTGGAGTTGGAGACGTCCCCGGCCAGGGAGTCCGCGAACAAGTTCATTTGCAGCAGTGTCTTGAGCAGGTAGCGCAGCATGGTGCGACCCGGCCCGGGCCGGGGTGGGGGGCTCGGAGCCCAGCCCCTGGGTCCGGGGCCCGCGGGCCGGGAGCCGGGCGCCCCTCCACAGCCTGGGCGCGCCGCCGCAGCCACGGTGCCGCTGTCCTCCGCGTGCCTGAGAACGGCCAGCATCCCGCGCCCTCCGCCGCGCGGGTCCTTCTCTCCACCCCCCAGCGCCGAAGTCCCCGGGGAGCTGGGCGGGCGGAAAGCAGGTGCCTCGCCGCCGATCACGGCGTAATTAAGGGCTTAATCCGCCTTCCTCCAAGCTCCTACCCCCTCCCCGACGGCCACTAGCAGGGCAGGAAACTAGAGTCGCCGAGCGCGTGCGTTGGAGTCCCCGCCCCGCAGCCCTCGGCCTCAAGTCCTGTCGTGGATGCGGCGAGAGAGTGTCCTCCCTTCTCAAAGCACCCAAGATGAGTATGAGGCTGTCAGACTCTGTACTTCTGAGCGACTTTAGAACACGAATTTTACCTTCTTCTTTCCTGGCCCTCAGGAAACTGAGACAAAGTTCAAGCACGTGCTCTCCTAGCAAAGGCGTGGCCTTCACTCCCTTCCAAGCCCAAGTGCTTAAGTGACCAGAGAGCACTGGGGAGGCTGGGGTGGTTTGGATCGGGAGTTGGGAGTGGGAAGAGAATTCCCCAGCAGGTCCAAGCCTTGGCCCCTAATCGTCTCGTCACACGTACCTTGACCCAGGAGTCCTGCTCCAGGCGCCCTAATCTCAGAGTTTGTTCGGGGTCATCAGAGTACAGATAGAACTGGAGGGGAAAACCCAGAGAAACCCAGGCAACTCGTGTTTATTTCATACTTCGCATTACTTTGTTCTGACATGTTTTATTAAATTCGTTTACATTTTTGAGGGCACTAAAGGGGGACCAAGGAGTCTAGGACAAAGAGCAACACTGTTTCTGTAAAGGTAAATGCTTTTAGAGACAGGATGGATGCAAAATTCGTGTAAACCTGTTCAATCCTGATAGTGGCCATTCTTGGGGGTCGGTACATGACCCCCTCCCCCAGCCCCATCCTACTAATGACTTTTCTAGGGTTCTTTCTACCTCAATCTCTTCCAGTCCCCCACCCTCACACACATGCACACTTCTGGACTTGAGGTGGTGTTGGGGGTGCGGGGGGAGCATTTCCGTGTGGGGCGGAGCTCCGGTGAATGAGAAGCTGTTTTTCTGTCAGGCTCTGAGGTGAAACAATCCTTGTGGGGTGCTGTTTACGACCCGGGAGGGGGCGGGTGAACAGGTCCAGATCAGAGGAGATGTGCTATGCAATCATAGATCACGGAATAGTCAAAAAGTGAGTATTTCAGACACAGAGCGCGCAGCGAGCGCTAGACGTTACTAAGGGATGAGGGTCTTGTCCAAGATTCCTCCCCCGGTGCATACACCTCGGGTGGAGCCTCCTGCCCCTTTGCCTCGGTTCTGGACCATACTCTGCAAGTTGGGAAATACAAAGTAGTTAGGGGCGACACTGGGTGGCCCTGTGGGGACCGGCACCCTGGGAGCTGTTCTTTCAGCACCTCACTTGCCAGTGCTGAACTAGGGCCCTGGTGTCCCACAGAAGGGTTACATCGGAACAGACCTGGAGGCTGCGACAAGTTGGGGTGGAAGCGAGAGGGGCTAGTGACACACTCTTTCCAATATTAACAGATTAATATCTTCAGAAGTAGAATATTAAGAATATTAAGAGGTAGGATTTTACATCTGCCCCTTACTCCATAGCCTTGCTTAAGGGCCAGGCAGCATTCAGGTAGGAGAGATAGTAAGCGGTGTTCTGTATTTCCCCACCGGAAATATGTCCCGTTAGGAATGAGCAACCCAGGAGTGAGCTCCAATCCTATATTTGCCAATTACAAGATGTCATCCTTCTAGCCCTCCACGTTGACCTCAGTTTCCCCACCTGCTAAGGAGAAATTGAACCACTTGATCTGCTCTGACTTTTCACATTCACAATTCCAGGACCCTTTACTTAGTCCCCTGCTGACCATGGTCACATGGGTTCCATCACATCAGACACTCAACCAGGACAGAAATCTGGCATCTTGGCACCAGGCCCTGCTTTGGAGTGAGGAAGGCTGGAAACCCTCCCACCATGCAGATCCTGCCCCATCCTAATCCCCCGATTTGCTCCTGGTCCAGCCGGCATCTCAGCAAACACAGGGCCCGCCAGTGTCTAGGGGCTTGTCACCCTGTTAGCGGATTTGTTTCCGGAGATGGCGAAGTTAATTGGCCCTTTATGTGGGGATCAGGATGTATTTGCTCAGGGTTCCCCCAGCGGAGGCAGTCGGTGCAGCCCATGGGCAAGGCCGCTTTCTAATCCCTGTCATCTGTGTTTGGAGGCTGCACAAATAGTGGAACTACTCTCCTCCTTTTCAGGGCTGTCCTGGCCCAAACCCCCTGTCCCTCCCTCTTCTATATCTCACCTCTTTTTTATATCTTTTTCATCTCTTTCTCTCTTCTTTTTTTTTTTTTTTTTGCTATTCTTGCTTTCTTTGTCTTCCTCAGCATCTCTAGAAGATGCAATATGTATTGATACAAATACTCCACAATGAATGGATGAATTATGTATTGAAAGCACATAATGATAAAATTTTACTATGCTGAAGGATATGAGATAAAAGAATAGAATACTTATATTTTAAACCAACTCAGACCTAACATCAAAATAGGGTTGAGTACTCAAGACAGAAGGCCCAAAGAAAAAGTACCTACCAACAATAGCACAGGCTTCCCCTTTCTGTCCTCCACTCCCCACCCCTAACCCCCAGTGTCCCTAGATTCCCCAAGCCCAGCAGAGGGTAGAGCCCAGAGTAAGCAGTGAGAGCCCTGTGAAAGCCACACCTTCCAGCTCTTGTGCAGCCCTTGCCTCCTCTTCCCTTTTTATTTATGGTTCCTCAAGCATCCTGGAAATGGCTTGGTACTGTTTCAAGTCTGCCTTCCCAATGTGCCGCTCCCAAAGACAGTTTTGGAAAGGGTTTGCCTCCTACTTGCCTACTTACTACATGTCCTCATGACCAAATCACTACCTCTTTGGATTTTGCTGCTTGCTTAGAGGGGCACAGATAACTCTCTGCATCTCTCTCCATTTTCTCACCCATGCCCTCGAAGTGCTTGTAGCAGCTTAAATGCTGAGTAGATGCACTGAGATCAGAGGGACCTCATCTAGTGTTGATGCAGTTAATTTATAATCTTCCACCTCAGGGTGAAGAAAAAGTCAGAGTTGAGTTCAGGCTCTTTCCCTTCTACTTCTTTTCCAGGGTTTTTACCGATAATATATACAGTCCAAACTCTAGAAAGGAAAGAAAAAGAAAAGGAGTTTTTCGAAGGGAGGGGACAGAAAGAAGAGTAGCAAGGGGGATGGGAAGTGTTGAATTTACAGTTAGGGAGTTTTTTCTGATAAGGTTGTGACATTTGATGGGAAGAAGTGTGTGTGTGTGTGTGTGTGTGTGTGTGTGTGTGTGTCCACAGGTGGAGCCATAGAGAAGTGTATGGGGCAGGGGTTGATGAGGCAGATGAAGAAGAGAAGTATTTCCTTCCCAAGGTGGTGTTCTGGGTATAGGGTTTGCAGAGAGAATAGAGAATATGAAAGAGAAGTGGTGTCTTGAGAATTACATGCCTCTAAAGGAACTTTCCACCCCTCTACACTGAAGAGTGTGGGGAAAGAATAGGTATTCTGGGCTAACTCCCTTGGCCCATGCCAGCACAAGGCCAGAGAATGTGGCACAGGGCTTTCAGTGACCAAGCTGGGGGCCATGTGGGCAGGCTTCTTGGTGGTCCAAAGTCTGCATGCCAGCTGGTAGTAGATGAAGCTGCTGGCATGTGATTGCCCATGAGGGCAGTCTGAGAACAGCCTCTCCCCACAGTTGCACACTGATTACTGCCTCTGCTTCCCCCAACACAGTCTCTCACACACACACACACACACACACACACACACACACACACACACTGCCTGGTCCATTTGTATCTCCCCAGAGCCTATAGCCTCCCATCACTCTCTCTGCCTGGACCCCTCCCGAGAGACCTAATACACATTGAGCGTGTGTGTCTGTGAGGTTTTTTTGTGTGTGGGGGGAGAACCTAATATCTGCCCCCTACCTCCATTAGGCTCTGCCTGTGAATGGCCCAGCAGGGCTGCTGGCTTCAGAGTAACCATGCCAGGGGGCAGTGACCAAGCCTGCAGGGGCCCGAGGGCCAAACAGGAGGGGGCATCAGAGCGAAAAGAGCAGGCACCCAGCTGGAAGGCAGACAGCAGGAGCTGACTCCGGCAGGAGCCAGAGTTTGTTGGCTCAACCCCTGTGCTGCTGAGATAATAAGCCAGGGCCTCCTGCCCAAGAGTGCCCATCTCCCCACTGGGGAGGCACTCTGTCACACACCCCACCGAGTCTGGAAATCTGCAGGCAACTGGGCAGAAATGCCCACATCCCAGTTCAGATGTGATAAAGTCTACGGAGAACAGGAACTTTCTTGGTTCCTTTCGATAAAACTAGGCACAGAACGAACACTCCATGAATATTTATTTAGTGAATATACTGTACCGGATTAGTCTCCCGGCTGCCCTCTGGGCTCACTACCCTTCTCCATCTCTCTGTCTCTCTTTTTGTTAAGATTGCTTGTAGGGCTCTGTAACAAAGGGCCTCAAACTGGGCACCTTAAAACCACAGGAATGTATTCTCCTAGCGCTGGAGCCTGGAAGTCCGAGAGCAAGCTGTCTGCTGGGCCACGCTCTCTCTGAAGGCTCTAGGGAGGATCCTTCCTTGCTTGCTTCTGACACCTTCTGCTAGTGGCTAAAGACCCTTGACATTCCTCGGTTTATACCTGCATTGATCCAATTCCCCACCCTGCCCCAGCACCGATGTAAGAAAATCTAGAGAGAACCCAAGGTCTTGAGTCTGTTAGGCAAGAGCTCCGCTGCTAAGCTGCACCCCCAGCCTCATCTCTCCGGTCTGCCTCCACCCCCACATGGCCCTCTTCCCCGTGTGTGTCTCCATCATCTCTTCTCCTGAGGTCCACCCATCACTGGATTGGGATCTATCACCTCAGTCAAGTGCAAACCCCATCTTAACCGGTTACAGCTGCGAAAGCCCTATTCCAAATAAGGTCGCTGTGCTGGGGACTGAACCCAGGGCCTGTGCGTGCTAAGCGCACCCTCTACCCCGACACTCCAGCCCCAAGGTCACATCCTGAAGTTTGGGATGGGTGTGAATGGGGGGGGCAGTCTTCAACTCAGTGCACCTGCCTTTTCTTTTTCCCTCCCTTCTTTTTCTATTATTCCTCATGCTGTCTTAGAAGCTCTCTTTTTCTACTTCTACAAATATTTTTATGGGCCGGCGAGATGGCTCAGTGGCATAAGCGCCTGCCTGGCAAGCGCAAGGTCCTGAGTTCGACTGCTGGAACCCACATAAAGGAAAAAAAAATGCCGGTGATATCGCTCAGCGGCATGAGCGTGAGGTCCTGAGGTTGATTCCCGGTACCCATATACACACAAAAAATATTTTTATTACTTTTATTTATTTTTTTATTTTAGTCATAGCATGCTCGTGCAGAAATACCCGGTATAAGGGAGTATAAGATGAAAAGTCAACGTTCGTACCCTGTCATTTTGTTCTTCATCCTGCAGACCCACTTGCGTGGGGTAACTACTGACTCTTTCTTATATGTCATTCTAGATTTTTAAAAATATCCTCTGAAAATACAAGTGTGATCCTACTATCTAGACCATTCTACAACTTGCCTTTTAGTTACTTTTTTAAAAGTTGAAGTCTTTTTTTTTTTTTTTTTTTTTCTTTTTACAATGCAGTGATCAAACCCTGGGCTTTGCACATGCTAGGCAAGCACCGGGCTACTTAGCTACATACCCAGGGCACCAACTTGCCTTCATATATATATTGATATTTCCAGGGAATCCCTTTATAATTCCATCTTTGTTACTGACTGCTTAATATTCAGTTGCATAGGTTTATCATACATTTGTAATCAGTTCCCTATTTATGGAGATTTTTGTTTCTGGAGTTTTGTTTTATAAACAATGCTACAGATAAACACCTTACATACACATCTTTGCATATATGTATATCTATACAACTCTTTCTTTTTTATGTGGGTAACAGGAGTCGAACTCAGGACCTCACACTTACTAGCAGACGCTTGTGCTGCTGAGCGATATCACTGGCCCTTTTTTTCCTTTATGTGGGTACTGGGAGTTGAACTCTGGACCTCACACTTGCCCAGCAGGCGCTTATGCCACTGAGCCATATCACCGGCCCCTTTCTTTCTTTCTTGAAACAGGGTTTCACTATGTAATTCAGACTGGCCTTGAACTCACTATGTATCCCAGACTGGCCTCGAAATTGCAGTGATCCTCCTGCCTCAGCCTACTGAGTGCTGGGATTACAAGTGTGCCCCACCATGCCTGGCTTACAATACATTTTTTGTTTGTTTGTTTGGTTTGGTTTTGGGGGGTTGTTTTGTTTTGCTTTTTTTTTTGTGTGGGTACCAGGGGTCGACCTCAGGACCTCGCACAACAGCAGGCGCCCGTGCCGCTGAGCGATATCACCGGCCCTTGCTTTTGTTTTTTCGAGATAAAGTCTTGTTATGTTGTCAGGCTGGTCTGGAACTTCTTGGTTCAAGCAGTCCTCTCACCTCAACCTTCTAAGTGGTTGAGATTACAGGCCTTGCAGAGTTGCTGGTGTTACACGCGTGCACCCACATCTGGCTTCAGCACAGTTTTTGGTGTGCAGGTTACCAGTAGTGGAAAAGATAGACAATGAACCAGACCTGAACACTCTGCGGGCATGATGTCCTGTAGTTCTCATAGGAACCCTACAGCACAGCCACGCCACTTATCAGATGAGAAAACTGCACCTTAGATTGGATAATACGTTACATAAATTAAGTGGCCCAAAAATTTTATAGCAGAAACATGTGCTTTACAATGTTCATAGATATTGCCAAATTGCCCTTCAAAATGTTGCCATGATGGACAATTCTGCAGCAGTGTATGAGAGCTGGTTTGTTCTCTGTGACTGAATATTACAAAATGTTTTGTATATTACAATTCAACAAATAAAACATGAATTTCGTTTTTGTAATACTCGTGTATTTGGAACTTGAGCATGTTTTTATATGCTTAATGGCTGCTTGTGTAATTTTCTACTATTTGCACTCTCATGGCACTGGGGAAATTTTATTATTTTTCTCTCATATGTATGTTGCAATTTTCCTCCAGTTCCTCACTAAACTTTTAACTTTGAAATATTTTTGCCAGGTTAAAAAATAGTCAAATGTATCAGTACATTGTTATATCTTTGGGCTTAGAAAGGACTGAGCCCTTGGGTACGCTAACATTTAGAAGTTAGGGAATTAAGGAGAAAGAATAAGGGCCGGTGAGATAGCTCAGCGGCATAAGTGCCTGCCTGGCAAGCGCGAGGTCCTGAGTTCGACTCCCGGTACCCACATACGAAAAAAGGGCCGGTGATATCGCTCAGCAGCACGGGCGCCTGGTGGTGCACGAGGTCCTGAGTTTGACCCCTGGTACCCACAAAAAAAAAAGGAGAAAGAATAAAGAAGACTAAGAAGGGGCCAGAGAAATAAGGCGAACCTGAAAATGTGCAGTGAGGGCAGGGGATATAGCTCAGCGGCACATGGCCTGCCTGGCAAGCGCAAGGTCCTGAGTTCGATTCCCAGTACCAAAAAAAAAAAAAAATAGTGCAGTGAAAACTAAGAAAAGAGAAATCAGGTGAAGGAGAAGGAAGAGCAATGGAAATGGAGCAGAAAGAATCAGCATTATGGACTGGATATTTGTGCCCCAAAATTTATATACTGAAAGGCAAACCCTGAAGGGGATGTGTATTTGAGGCCACTGGAAGGTGACCAAGTCATGATGATGGAGCCCACGTGAATGGGATTGGTGTCCTTATAAAATAGGCCCCAGAGGCCAAACGTGGTAGTCCACACCTGTCATCCCATCCCTCTGGGAGGCTGAGTCAGAGTGTTTGAGTTCAGCCTGGGCAACTTGGCTGCATAGTGAGACCCAGTCTGAAAATAAAAAAGGGGCTGGGGATGTAGCTCAGTACAAAGGCCCTGGATTCAATCCTCAGTACCAGTGAATCGATGAATACAAATAAGTCCCAGGGAGCTCTCTTCCCTTTTCCACCATGTGAGGGCACTGGGAGAAGATAGCCTTCTATAAAGCAAGACGCAGGCCTTCACCATTGAATCTGCCAGCCCCTTTCTCTGGGACTGCCCAGCCTCCAGAACTGTGAGAAGTAAGTCCTTGTTATTCAGGCTGGCCAGTCTATGATATTTTTGTAATAGCCCCAATGGACTAAGACAAGTAGGTTGAAGACTGAGATTGACAATGAATTAGGAATGCAGATGTCACTATTGGGTTTGTTCAAAGCAGATTTGTTAGACTGGTGGGGGCAAAATCTGACTGGAATGGATTCAAGAATAAATAGAAGAAAAGCAATGAGTTTTGGTGAAATGGGAAGGAGATTTATGGAGAGATAATTGGAAAATAAGTGAAATTTAAAAATTTTTAATAAAATGAGAGAAATAAAAAAAATAAAATAAAATGAGAGAAATAACCTCATGTTTATGTGCTAACTAAAAGGATACATTTATGATACAGAGAAGGGAAGGAGTTGCCAGAGCAATGTCCCTAAGTAGGAGAGACAATCAGGTCAGCAAAAGTAAATGGGTTCGCTCAGCCAGGGCGTAGATAGCTCACTCACGGAAACAGGACAAAGGGCGGGGCGTATGGACAAAGAGACAAGGAGAGGGTGGTAAGACGTGGGGGGAGCCCATGAGCTGACTATTTTCCGTGGAACAGGGAGCAAAGTTGTCAGCTCTGGGGGATAAGGAACAAGCCACTGACAGTTTGAGCAGAGAGAAGAGTATCTGCCATATTCAGGTAGGAAAGCAGGAGAGTTAACAACTATAGAAATACAGCATAATTTCTAGGCAACATTAGAGGCTTACTTGAGGTCAGGGATCATGAATTAAAAGTGCGACCATAGTAAATGGTCTCATCTTTGCCTCCAGGTACTTTTCAGCTGCTTGAGTGCAGTGCAAAGGAAGTGGATTGCCGAATTTACCCAAGGTTGTTGTTAGCCAATCATCATGTAGTGAGATTCAGAGAAGGAAGTTAGAAGGTATGTAAGAAAGCCGAGGAGGGAGGGAAGTGAGGCTGCGAGTTGACAAATTGAAAGAGCAACAGCGAAAAGGATCTGAGGCCTGCGGAAAATAATTGAGACCATTGGATTATCTTGCTTTGGTATAAGTTTTGTTTGAACTGGAATACCAGAAAAAGAGAACTGGAAAAGTAGGAGATGGTGATTGGAAATGAGAATGCTTGAAACTGAGATCGCGGAGAAGTTCCATTATTGGTTAGGACAAAAGCTATTAGGGTACGACCATAGGAATTCATGGCCTAGGTAGAGTAGGCAACAAGATTGTGGGAGGGCAGGCGTGGAAGCTGAGCAGCAAGAATATCAGATGCGTTATCTTAGTGACTATTAAGACCCTCAAGAATTGGGCAGAGGAAGAATTGATGAGTGAAAATGATCTGGAGCTAAGGTCTGATAGAAATGAGGTATAATGATCCCAAGAGCTGCTACTGGGTGGTGCTAGGATGAAGCGGGTAGTAAAGTCTTAGGACATTAAACTCAAAAATGGGAAGATTTTTAGGGAGGAGGAGGGGAAAATGGTTCAGATTTAACTCTGAGAAGCAGAAGTGTACCTATCCCACCTCTAAGCCCAGGGATACAGGTCTTCCAGGTTTTAATATCCCTTAATAATTTTTAAGTTTCTATCATTTATAGCCAGAACATTTTTTGTTATGGTTATTCCTGTGTGTGTGTGTGTGTGTGTGTGTGTGTATAATTTAGGATTGAACCCAAAGCCTTTGTACTGAGCTACAACCCTATCCTTTTTTCATTTTTTACTCTGAGGCAGAGGTTTGCTAAGTCAATAAGTTGCCCACACTGGGCTGGTTTACAGGTGTGTGTCACTACACTCGGCCTATTCCAGTGTTTATTATTGGTTTCATACAATTGTAAATAGGATTTTTTCCCACTGAACTCTTCCTGACTTTTGTTTGTTTGTTTGTTTGTTTTGTTTTTTGAGACAGGGTCTCATTTTGTAGTCCAGGCTAGCCTTGAGCTCACTATGTAGCCCAGGTTGTCCTCGAACTTGTGGCGATCCTCCCGCCTCAGCCTCCTCAGTGCTGGATTACAGGCATGCGCCTCCACACCTGGCCTCTTCCTGACTTCTTGACATCCCCCTTAAACTCTAGTGAGTTTCTGAGAGGCATTTCATCACTTCTGTGCCTCGTATACACATCTTCATGGCCGCCACCTCAATTTAGATTGTCACCATCATTTACCCTGGCTATTACAAAGCCCCCTAACTCCCTGCTCTCAGGCTCTCACTGAGAATCCTTCTTCCACGCTCATACTACAGGGAATTGATGTGCATTTGTCCAAGCCTCACTAGTAACCTGCTACTAAGTGTGAGGCACTGAGCTGCATGCTTGTCTCAACTTTTCAGATCTGATCATGTCACTCACCTACTTAAAAATTATAATTACTCCCCACTCCCTGTAGGGCAGGTTCCACACAGGTGGCACACAGTGTCACCATGGTCTGGATGTTGTCCACCTTCTCCCAATCTTTTCCACTACCCCTTACCTTCATCTCATCCCCTCTGGCCATCTATATCCCAACACCGAAGTACAATACCTTTTTTTCTTGATTGCGTGATACTTTCTGTGCCTCGGGCCTTGGTTTGTGCTATTCCCTCTTCCTGAGTCCCCTCTTCCTGCCATTCTCTACCTGAATCCCTTTCATCCCAGCAATCCAGCTTCATTCACCTAATTGACAAAGCCTTCCTGAATATCCCAGAATAGGGTCTTCCCAGACAATTTAGTTTATTTCCCTTCTCTATAATTTAATAGATGCTGTTTTAATTATTTGCTTACCTATATATCCTTACCATAGCTTTAAGTTCCCCTAAAGAACAAGGGAACTTATTCATTTTTGTCTCTCTGATGCCTACCATAACGTGTAGCACATTGTAATTGCTCATTTAATGTTAATGAAGACATGAATTATAATATATGCAACTCGTTGTGAACTTACTATTGCTATGGCTGTTCTAAGTGCTTTACGGGTATTTACTCATTTAATTCTCCTAATAACTTTAAGATTAGACCCAATTATTATCCACATTTTGTAGATAGGGAGACTTGGGCACAGAGTGGTTAAGTCACTTGCCCTAAGTGACGTGGCTAGCAAGTGGAGAATCCAGGATTTAAACCCAGGCTAATCTACCCCTGCATGCTTGACCTATAAGGTGTACCGCGTCTCTGTGAAAGACCTGCCTCTGCGAACAGCAGGACGGCATCTCCTGGCCTTACCTCCGCCTCTGTCATGTACACATTCTACTTTCAGGTAGTTTAATAACAGAATGACATCTACAATCACATTGCTGAGTGAAAAGCACTAAGACATTTGGAACTTTTTCTGCCATTCTATTTTTTTTTTTTTTTTTGTGGGTACCGGGGGGTCAACCTCAGGACCTCGCGCGCCAACAGGCACCCGTGCCGCTGAGCGATATCACCGGCCCCTTTTTCGTATGTGGGATCCGGGAGTCGAACTCGGGCCCTCGTGCTTGCAAGGCAGACGCTTACGCCGCTGAGCCATCTCACCGGCCCGTGCCAATCTATTTTTAATTCTGAAATCCCCTAGCTCCTTGGAGCTACCTGTATTAAATCTGCTGTTCTTTGTATTTGCTCATATCTGCAATTCCTAGCACTTTTCCAGTCTTAGGAAAGTCCAAAATGGACTGTTCTTTCTGTCTGTCTCAATTTCTCTCCTCTCTCTCTCCCCTTCTCTTTCCCTCCCCTGAACCCCTCTCTGTAGGTGGGAATGAAATTCACAAAGGAAAAGACCAATTAAGATCTCCAAATCCCCTTCATCCTACAGAGGATGTTCCACTTTTCAATTAAACAGGAATATTCCCTTGCCTCTCATGATTTCCATTCAGAGAGAAATGCTTTTGTGTTAAATAAAAATGTGAAAGGGTTTTCCACTTCCCGTCACTGACTATTGTCTGTGTTTCTTTGGGGGAGGGGGTGTGCATGTGTGTGTACACATGTGTATTCATAGATGTGTGTGTTCATAGGTTATTCTCCTTGAATACTGGTTCTGTCTCCAGTATCTGCAAGGATCCTCTGCCCTGGAGTCCCTCCTCCACGGCCCCACATTGACCTTTGATTTTTACACCAAGCTTAATTCCTTGGGTTGAAGATGACTGCAAGATCTCTCTGGGCTTCCACAGAGAAGCAGTGTGGCCTGGGGAAGCCCAGCCTCATTGTGACCTCATTCCTCATTGTCTTAGCTACTTTTCTTGTTACTGAGACCAAACACCCGACACCCAAAGTTAAAGGCAGAAAGGTTTATTTAGCTCATAGTTTGTAGAGGTTTCAGTCCATAATTGGCTGGCTCCAAGGCAAGGTGGCATGGCAGAAGAGAAACAAACAGTCCATGGCGAACAGAGGTAGCAAAGTAACAAGGGCCCTTAACAGCATTTCTTGCCCCTCTTATCTTAGCCAGACTACTTAGCAGGGGTAGCACTCACATCCTAATCCTAGTGCCCTTGAGCTGAGCACTGCACCGTGAATCAATTCCATTGTCACACACTCTAGATCCAGCCACCTCTGAAAAAGCCCCACCTATGATGGCATGAGGCTTTGGGGGGACTACGTCTAAACACAGCCATGACACTTATCTACACAACAAGTAGAGCTGCAACTAAGTCTTAGGGAAACCCAGAGAAGTCACTGTTCTCACAAGTCCTGGGAATTTATTTTCCCTTTTTTCCTTCCTTCCTCCCTCCCTTCCTTCCTTCCTTTTGTGTGTCCCTCTCCTCTTCCCACGGCTTCTTTTTCATGTCTCTTCCCTTCCATTTTTGCAAGCCCACCCTGCTGCCTGTTTATTCTTTAGGCTTTACCTCCTAGGTTCTGATTGCATAGCTCATAAATATTCAGCATCTCCCAGGAGCAACCTCTGAATGATATTTTACCACCCAGTGTAGTTTGCCTTCTGATCAGAAATGGGGTTAGACTTCTCTCAGAGTCACTTGCCTCTATCCTCTGCCCTGCACTTACCACCCTGGGGGCTTACTTTCCTCTCCATGGTCTCAATCATAAAGGATTTGAACTTACGGAGTCCAACTCTGATGGTCTCAAAGATCCATATCTCTATTCCAGAATGAGAAGGCTTACATATTTTAGGGCAACAAACTTGTCATTAGAAGTGGAGAGGGAATCTTGGAAAGGATCTGGAGTTGTGATCCAGGTAGAAAAAGTATAAGTGCTGTGCCTGGCACCTAGAAAACACGGAGTAAATATTTCAGTATGTTGAAGGATTTCCTATAGCATATAAAAATAGAAAGACAAATGAAAACATAAGCAACTGTTGAACTCGATGAGGAGGAATATATATGATTTTTCTTTCTCCCATTTCAAATATTTCTTATATCAATAATTATAAAATATGAAATTATCACTTATAAAGCATTAAGTACAGGAAGGAGGGCAGGCAGATTTTTGGTTTGAGGTTCTTTTTAGGACACAGAGCTCCTGCCTCAATGGACACCAGACAACACCCAGAATCTCCTTTCTCTCAGGAGTTTGGCATGGGGATCAGCAAGTCGACACTATTCTTTGCGTTAGGGAGGAGGGAACACAGAGAGATGAGAATAGGATGTAAGTATAGGGAATCAGAAAATTACAGGTCTCTTTGCAAACATCTTCCCCAAAATGCTTTTCTGTGCCATTTTAAACAAATGCCATCCAGGTTTGGCTGGACTCCTTGAGAGACAGAGAACTCTAACCTGGTGGGATCACCAAGTGACAGGCAAGGCAGTTCCAACAAAGAACAGCTCTTGTTTCTGGATACCACTTTATTACCCAACTTGGTTCTGCCTCTAACTAAAGAATTGGTTCAGAAGTGAGTGGAAAGAGAGGGATGGTCACTCGACAGAGATGGAGGTCTGAGTATTAAGAAGAGAGAATCTCTGGGGAATATTCAAATAGTAGCTAAGGCACTGGAAACTGAAGGCCATGCTCACCTTTGACCTGCCTGGAACTATTTGTGCCCAAGGCCCACAAGGGGACTTAGATTGGCAGACCTGAGCATGGGATGTGTAGCAAAGACATGGGCCTATGTCCAAGGAAGCAGCTTCATAGCCCTCTTTAAATCCTATCTCAGCACTCCTCATGCTAGAGATGGGAGCAGGGCATGTTCCATAGGGTTCTTTTAAAAAGGCCAGGGATGCTGTCAGTGGAAGCTATAAAAGTGTCTGTGTGTGGGGGGGTGTGTATGTGTGGAGACAGGGCCCATGTGTTTGGGGCTCTATTAACTAACTCCCTCCCATCCATCACGGCCTCCCCCCCGGGGCCTCCACAGCCCTGGCAGCTGGGTCACCCCGGGGAGGCTGGGCAGAGGGTCCCTAAAGGGAGCCAGGCTTCAGGCAGAGCAGCAGAGACACATGTGTGCCTGGCTGGGTTGGGGCCGGCGCCTCATTGAGAAGAGGACTCTCCAAGCTGGGCTTCATTAGGGCAGTGGCACTAATGGGGAGGGGTGCAGGGGGCTGGGCTGACAGCCAATTACTTGCTCTTCTGCATTATGGATTAACCCATCTGGGCCTGGGAGATTGGCTCTGAAAGGGGCACAAAAGGGGGGGCGTGACCACAATCACACACTGAATTATCCCGTCTGAGCGCCATTGTCCACCAACAAACGGGGCCTCAGGTTGGGTGACCCCCTTGGGTTCTCTCCACCCCCCCAGAGCTTGCCCCGTAGGAACAGTGAGGTAAACTGCTGCCTGGTTAAAGGCAGGGTCTGGGACAAGGAGAACAACAAGGGTGCCATTCCAGAGAGGCGGAATTCAGGAGAGAGAAGCCCTGAGCCAAGGCAGAGTTCTCTTGACACCTTTTTCACTTCAGCCCTTGACTTGAGCAGCAAAGGAGGCCATAAGAAACTCACCTTTCTGAAACACTGGGCCGAATCAGACTGTAGAGGAGCTCGGTCTGGGGGACAAGTGGGAAGGACCAGAGTCGGGTGTCTCACATCTTATGTGTCACCCCTCTGAGGCTCACTGATTCCAGGCATGAATAGGGGGTCCTCATATGGGGTCTTGAAGGACCCCTGCCCTGCTCTGGTATCTCTGGCACTCTCCCAGAGGGAGTGCCTGAGCCCCTCCCCCACACCCCCTGCAAAAGGAGTAAGTCCAGCCTGGTGAGGAAGGGAAGACAGGACTGCGCAGGCGGCAGGCAGGGGGGCTCTCTCCTCTGGCTAATCCCCTCATTACCATCTCATAATCAGAATCACGCTTTCAATGTAAATGGGGATGTTAAATATTGGTTTCTCTAGACATGAGCTCCTTTGGAGAAAATTATTGATGCTTCCCTTTTTGCCAGGGCTGCTGGTCCCCTGGATGGGGAGGGGGCAGTTCCGAGCGCTGGTGAGGGCCAGGGGCTTCAGAATCCAGTTGGTGAGGAGGCAGGAGATGTTCCACAAGAGTGGACAGACTGACTTGTGTTTAGTTGGCCTGGGCCTCCTCGATTTCCCTGATTCAGCAGGAGAAATTCATCCAGAGGAAATTGAATCATTTCCAACTCATCAACACTTTGTTAGAGCTGATTGGCTTCTGGTCTCAAATCATTCTTGACTGGAGATCAATATGGAGCTGTAGATCCCAAAGTCAGATTTGAGGGGAAGGAAGTTGTGTTCACTGGGGAGCCCAGTCTCCTCACTTGTTCCGCCTTTCAGGAAACCTCTGGTGTGAAGCCAGGGAGCAACACAGACCCCACTTCCAACCATTTCTAGACACAAAACAAAACAAAAAGTAATAGCATCCTTTCGTAACTGAGACTTCACGTTTGTCTTCCACAGCAGCCTGGTGACACAGGGACAGCAGTTACTTTCTCCGCTGGCAGATGAGGCTGCAGTCATCAAGCAACTCACCCACATTCACACATCTGGCCAACGTGATCCTCACTGGAGCATGGGTCTTCTGAATCCACACTCGTCAGGCTCGTTCCTGGAAAACCGAGTCTACCATTGCTCGGCCACTGTGGGCAGGCAGGGACAATTCTGGGTGTCTGTGGTCTGACCACAAGGTGTGTGCATTGAGGGGTGGTAGTGGAGGTCAGGCAGAGGTCATTTGCTTTTTTTTTTTTCCAAAGAAAATGATTTTTATTGGTACATTTTAGGTATACAAACTATCACATTCATCATAGGGAATTTGTACCTATACATGATATGACTTGATTCTTTTTTTTTCCATTCTTTTACCCTCCCTTCATCCTCTCCTCCCCTCCTTATTTACAAAAGCTTTGTTTCCATTTTTTCCTTCTTTTCTCATTTTTTTTACTTTCCCCTTCCTTTCTTTCTCCCTCCCTCTCCCTTGTTCCCCTTCCCACCTGAACATTTTCTTCCTATTTCACAGTTTCACCATTCAGTTTCAGCTGGAGGACACAGACTCGGGAAGGCCCTCACTCCATTGTCGGTCTCTGTTCAGGGGCTCCATCCCTCCCTGCCTGTCTGCTCTGAGTTCAGTGGTGAAGTGAACAGTACCAGTAACAGCGTCTTCTTTTCACAACTGCTTAGCATTTTACAGTTGACAAAGTCCTGTTCAGGCGCTGTGCGATTCGACCTCACAGTCACCTTGAGAACTAGCACCATAGCTTAGGGTCAGGAGACCGTAGCACCATAGCGCCATAGCTTAGTGCCGAGGGCAGAGGGTCAGGACTCAGCAGCCCATGGGCACTCATTTCCCAGCTCCCTGCTTATGAACTGGGTCACCCAAGGCAAGTGACTGGAAAACAACAGGCAAGGCATGCCGTGACTCTCCGCCTGAATGTCTTTATCTGTGAAATCAAGATGTCAATAATAGAGCCTACTTCCTAGAATTATTGGAAAGAATAAGTGAGGTTATACATGCCAGGTGCCTAATGTCTGACACGAACTAAGTTCTCAATAAACGTGAGCCATGTTTTAGGTAAAATGAGTACAGGATTTTACAGATGCAGAAACAGGCTCAAAAGACTAAATAACTGCGACATAGTCATTCAGTTGGCCATGGCAGAGCTTGCTCTTCATTTGGGCCTGGAATGAAACCCCTAGGTGGTCTGGGACCCATCCCGAAAGTCCCCAGAGAGAGGGGGGGAAACAGCAGGTACACACCCCTGGACTCCTTTGCTGTATCTCAGGTGGCAGGCCTAGGTTCTTTTTCCGGTTAGCAGGGCTAGGCATGAGCAGAGGAAGAACAGAGTAAGCTGCTGGGGCTGTCTCTTCTCTGCCGGCCTGAGGCAGCGGTGCGGCCAGGGGCACCATGTGGGCTGCGCTAAGCCTCTGCGCGAAAGAGGGCGGGAGATGCCTTCGGAGGGCCCTCTCCAGGGCCTCGCAGAGGGCTTCCGCTGCTCTGCTCTCTCTGTTTAGCTTTCTCCTCATTAACTCCGGGGCCTCATTAATCACACCCGCTGAAATGCGCCCCGGGGAACACTGCCCGCTCGCTTAGCGGTTTGGCGCTTTAATTATCCTCCCAGCGGGAGGAGAAGGGGTTGGCGGCCGGCGCGCTGCGGTTTGTGGTGGGTGTGGGTGTGGGTGGATGTGGATGCGAGCGCACGTACCCACACACACCCACACACGTGTCCCCGGACAGCAGGGCCCAAGTTGTCCCGGGACCTGACCTAGCCAGAGCGCGGCTCCGGGCTGCTCAAGCAGCCCTAGTTCTGGGCTTCTCTGCCCGCTGAGACTACAGCAAAATTGCTTGTATTGTCTTCTCAGTGCAAGGAAAGGGGATCCTATTCTCCAAAAATATTCACCAGCTTTCATCTCTTCGCTCTAATTTCATTCACACACCAAGGCCTTGCTGACCTGGCTACTGCGTGCTCCTGGGACAGAGCATACGTGTTGGAAGCACGCCGCCCTTGTCAGGCCTCGGGAAGCTCCCACACAGGCCAGGAGGGAGGGAGGCGAGCGAAAACGACCGAACTTAAATGTCAAAACAAAACAAAAAGCCCACCAGTAGCAAGGTGCTATTCTTAGTGAAAGCACAGTATGTTGTACAAATGCAGAATACGAAACCACACGCAGCCACGTTGTGCCAAAAAAGGCTTTCCTACTAAACTAAATTCAAAATGGATCAGAGATCTAAATATTAAAACAGAAACATTAAATCTGCTGGAAGGTAGGATAGGTAAATCCCTTGAAGACATTGGTGTAGGCAAAGACTTTATGAATAAAAACTCAACCGCACGGGAACTATCCCAAAGAATCAATAACTGGGATCTCATCTTATTAAAAAGCTTTTGCACAGCAAGAGAAACCACCAACAGAGTGAAGAGACAACCCACAACGTGGGAAAAAATGTTTGCCAGCTGTTGCTCAGACAAAGGATTACTATCGAGAACATATAAAGAACTCAAAAAAATCAGACCTCCCAAATTTAAAGACCCACTCCAAAAATGGGCATCTGAGATGAATATACATTTCTCAGATGAAGAAATACTAATGGCAAATAAATATACAAAAAATGTGCAACATCACTAGTCATTCGAGAGATGCAAATTAAAACAACACTGAGATACCATCTCACCCCAGAAAGAATGGCTACTATAAAGAAATCAACTAATAACAAATGCTGGAGGGGCTGTGGGGAAAAAGGAACCCTTCTTCACTGTTGGTGGGAGTGTCGACTGGTACAGCCACTGTGGAAGTCAGTGAGGAGATTCCTCAAAAAACTAGGGTTGGAGGTCCCATTTGACCCAGCTATTCCCCTTCTGGGCATCTTCCCAGAAGAATTAAAAACATCGTACCACAGCGATATATGTGCACCCATGTTTATAGCAGCACAATTTGTAATAGCCAGATCTTGGAAACAACCCAAATGCCCATCAACTGAGGAATGGATAAGAAAGATGTGGTATTTTTATACAATGGAGTACTATTCAGCCATAAAGAAGGATAAACTGGAGACTTTTATAGGTAAATGGATGCAACTCGAGAAAATACTCATAAGTGAAATAAACCAGATGCACATGTGTAAGCATCGTATTGTCTCTCTAGTATGAGAAACTGAAAGAGTAAATAAGATCCAAAATGTACAATAGACACGGTGAATCAAAAAGAAACTGGTCAATAAGAAAGAGAGACTGGAATGGGGAAAAGAAAGAAGGGAAAGGGAAAAAAATTGTATATGTATATAACATGGTTAAGATAGATACACTACCAGTTTTACTTAGTTCATTGAAGAGTAAGGTTTGAGCCAATATTGTTTGGACAATTGAATGCTAATGTCTGGTATCCTGAATAACTAACTTAAAGATAATAATACGTAATGCATTGACCATTGTTACCCTCATATTATGTTGTTTTGAAAATTTGTTCTTTTTTTTATTTGTTTTGTTTTTTCTGCTCTTTAAAACAAAAAAAAAATAAAAAATAAAAAGGCTTTCCTGAGATCAAAGCTTGAAGTGGGACTTCAGAAGTGGAAGCGAGCTGGTGAAGGAGTGAGTGTTTAAAAAAGCAAATAGCAAATACAAAGGACAAAATATAGACAGAGCAGTGTGTACAGAGCCCTGCAGTTAACTGACTACAGCTGGAGAACAGGATCATGACAGGAGGAAGGCATAGAACAGAAGGTAGTCAAGTTAAGGCCTGTAGCTCCAAGGGCCCTGTATGCCGTGCTAAGAAGTTTGATTCAGACGTGACCTAGAGGCAATGAGGAGTTACTAGTGGATTTTAAAGCCAGAGAATAATGTGATTAGACTTCTGCTTTGGAAAACCTCTTTCCGAGTGAGGATGGTGAGTTGGAGGAGGGACCCGATCGCAGGTAGAGAGGCCACTTAGTAGGCATTAGTAGGCGAGGTGATTGAGTTGGGTGTGGGAGAAGAGAGGGTGGAGTTTGGAATTTGCCCAATTTTCCTCTGCAAATCTTGTTTTGGGAATCAGGTGAAAGGTTATGTAGAGGTGCTCCCAAGTCTGTCTCAGATCAAACTGAAGGTGAGGCTCCTGTTGCTTCCTGATTGGCTCCCTCCCGTTTGCCTTCCACTCCTTTTGGTGGGGAGTGAGGAGTCTCGTTTTCCAGTCCCAGGTAGGTTAAGTTACTCCATCAGCTGTCTCATTTCTAAGATGAGACATTTGGATTGGATCTGGTTTTATAAACACATTCCTGTAAGGTCCAGGGAGGTGAGAGAAAAGATCTGAGCAGACCAAGGCAAGAATAAATGTCCACAGACAGTGCTCCTCAGCTGAAACCTGCTCTAGTCCCACTGGAAAGGGGCTCAGATCTACAACAGAAGCCAGGACTTAGTATTTTTACTATGAAATCTCCTAACAAAACATCAAAATATACTTGATTTACGACATTAAATATATTTAAATCTATGCCTTCATAATGATGTTTTTACTTTTTTATTTTTTGTGGTCCTAGGGATCAAACCCAGGGCCTCACATACGCTAGGCAAGTGCTCTACCATTGAGCTCCCCGGCCCTCCATAATGGTGTTTTTGAAGAAAATCCTGGGTCATCTTTAGAAGATGTTAAAGAATTCACTCATTTTTTTTGAAAAATAATAAGTAAAGGGAAATCATCAAACACTTATCTTGACTTTCCTATTTAGAAATGTACCTTGAGATAATGGTTTATGATAGACTCCCTTTTGAGATGTACTGTATGCCAGCTCTTAAACAAAGAGGAAATCACAGCATGTCACAATTTAGCAATCCCCAGTGAAATAAGAGATCTAGGCAAAGATCATTACTAGATGCTAATATAACAACCACAAAACAGGCAAGCAGACATTACTCCTGACAGAATTAAGCAATATTGCCTAAAAGTATTCTTGAAAAAAAAAAAAAAAAACCCAAGCATTCATTGATCAAGAGTCTACATCTAACAACTAATTTACAGAAAATAATAGGGGCAGAAGAACATGCTAAATGACACCATAGGGATACATTCAACAAAATCTAGACTGTGTAAAATTCTACAGAACAAATCACCTGGTTTATTCAACAAAGGAGTTACAAGGATAAAAAAATAAAAGATGAAGGGGGAAAATCAGATTAAAAGAGACAAGGCACTCTATATACTTACTTGAATCTTAGTCTGATCAACAATGCAGAAAATAAGACAGCTGGAGAAGTCTGGGTGTTACTATATATTTGGTAAGGAATTATTGTTTAAGGTGTGATTGTGGTATTGCTAGAGTTATTTAAAAGATTCCTTACCTTTTAGGACTACATCAAAATATTTCTAGGAGAAGGACATGATTTCTGAGAGTGTTCCAAAATCACCAGGAAAGGGTGGTAGATAAGATGAAAGATTGCTTCTAGATGTAGTGCTGATGTGGGTAGGTACTGGGGCCCATATTATTCTGGTTTTGCACATTTTATTTCCCACAGTATGGTATTACCTGTGATAGACTGTTCACAAAATATTTTATGAGCCAAATAAGTCTATGCCCTAGATTTGGTTCATGGGCTAGGAGATGATGGACTCTGAATCTGACAACAGACACAACAGACTTCCACCCAACTCTACGTCGCCCATGAATCCAAGTCCTCGATTTCCCAGCCTTTTTTCTGGTCCCTTTCTATGTCCTTTTTGCGGAGATACCCGTCTCTCAGGGAACGTGACAGTGCAGCACAGAGGAGCATTAAACAAAGCCGGAAAGACCGGCTCGAGTTCCCTGTCGCAGAGGACACCACAGGAGTAGCGGGTTTCGAGCTGGGTGTTGGGAACCGTCACAACTACCCTGTCCCTTAAATTCCTACAGGCGTCCCTTGCCGCTTCTCCAAGCAATTCGGACCCTAAAGATGAAGATATACATTTGGCCAGGCTTTCCGTCTTTTACCTCAGCCTCCCAGAGCTCAGACAAAGACATCTACTGCCCCGGAACACACACACACACACACACACACACACACACACACACACACACACACACACACGGCGGTCATTGCTCTTGGAGCTGTTGCTCGGGCTAGACGAGAGGGTGGACGGAACGGGGAGAGTGAAAGTCCCCTTATCCGAAGGCGTGTGGCGGGGTGTGTCGGGGACTGGCGCGGTGCAGCTTCTCTCGCTGCACCGGCTTCTCGCTCCGCGGTGAAAACCCTTCCCCGGGCACGCGTGTGCAGCCGGCTGCTCATTAGCGGCGCGGCCCGCTTAGAGAACGAATTACGCGGGCGGAGCGCAAGGGGTGGAGGCCGGCGGGGACAGAGGTGGGAGGAGAGGGCGCAAGGCGGTCGCGGAGGGGACACAATAGGCAATCGGAGGAGCCCGGGGCGCCGGTGCCCGCGCGCTCCCAGGACGCGCGTCCCACCCCGTGCCCGCGGGCCCCGCTTTGTTCCCTGGACTCCTCCTCCCCTGCCCATCCCCCGCCTCGGGAGCCCACGGTGGCGCCGGCGTCCGGGGTTCGGCGGGGGTCGGCCTGGCCCGGTCCCCGCCTGTCCCTCCGCCCTCGCGCGCTTTGGCCCAGGTGTCGGCGCCGGCGATTAGGCTGCCGGCCCTCCTTGGCTCCCACCTCCTTCACCAGCCGCTCCCCGACCGATCGGGGTAGTGGGCCGCCCTCCGCCTGGCCCCTGCGCCATTGTGCGCGCGCGGGGTGCGGCCGGGGTTCCGCGTGCGGTGAAGAGTGACCGCGCGCGCCCAGGCGACCCCCGCTTCACACCTGCTCCCCGCCCCCGGCCCGGGACCGCGCGGGTGTGTCCTGTCCCTCCCCGCGGGAGGGGTCTCAGCTGGGGCTGCACTTGGTAAAGAGGCCGTGGAGAGGCCGGCGGCGGCCCGAGGAGGAACCATAAATTTGGAGCAGATGTGGCCTGACAGTCGCTCAGCTTGGGGACTTGGGGGAGGGCTCTTGTGTCTGCAGCTGAGTTAGGAGGACGCCAGGTCGAGGCGACCTGGGACTTTGGACATACGGATTCTGTCTCCCACCGCTACACGCCCCTCGCCTCTGCCCTTCTTTTTTTGAGTGCCCACGTGTGGGGCGAAGCCTGAATACCCTGGTTACTTTCCCCCTAAAAAGAGTGATTTCTTCAGAGGAGACTGACAGAGTCGGCCACCTGGCCCTGAGCTAGCACTTTTGACAGCAGCTGGAGAAATGTGGGAGGCCAGAGACCATGCTTCGGTTGTTCACTCCATACTGTTCATTAAGTGTCTGCTGTATGGGAGAAATGCAAGGTCGAGAGGCACAGGCAGACAGCATTGGAGGAGGGTGGGAAAGGACGGCCGAAAACATATTAAAGACCAGTACCTGCTGTGCCATAGTATTGTGTGACCTGTAATACCTACGTTTAGCTTTTGCTTTTAAGAAGTAGTGCTATCTCCGGGCAACAGTGGCGGGAGCAGGGTCCATTATTTCTAGGGTTTGACAGTCACTTCTCAACCCAGGTACACCCACGGGGGGGGTGTCGCGCGACACTCTTCCCACTACACTACAGTGAAGTGGGCCGAGCCTTCCGCAGACCTGGGGTGGAGAGAGCGCTGGAGCTGAGCACAGCGTGAACACCTCCCAGTTTACCTCACTCGCTCCGATCCCGGAAGGAGCCCTCTCTAGAGTGCGAAATGAAGACTGAGTCCGGGCCTCCCACTTGCGGATTGTGGTGCCATAACCAGTGTGTCCAGGGTGATCTGGGGGTTAGCGCCCGTAAAACTGGTGCCAAGTAAGTTGGCAGAAACCTCCGTGACCATTCTGTCCTTATCCTTTTGTACCTCTTCTTCCTCTAACACACCGTGGAAGTAACTAGACGGGCTGGTAGGCACCATTGCCCCTCCCCTCCGCCACTCACATCTGTCTGGTCAGTACAGTATCCTGGTTTTCCTAGAGAAGTGGTTCTCAAGCTTCAGCATGCGTCAGAATCACCTGGAGGCCTTAACACTTGCAGAGTTCCGGATTCATTTGGTCTGGGACAGGATCGGACGATTTGCATTTTTTTTTTTTTTTTTGTGGGTACCGGGGGGTCGACCTCAGGACCTCGTGCGCCAGCAGGCGCCCGTGCCGCTGAGCGATATCACCGGCCACTTTTTCGTATGTGGGTTCCGGGAGTCGAACTCAGGCCCTCGCACTTGCAAGGCAGGCGCTTAAGCCGCTGAGCCATCTCACCGGCCCCACGATTTGCATTTTTGAAAGTTTCCCAGTGGTGACAGTATTGACGCTGAGGGCCACGCTGTGAGAGCACAGCTTAGGAGGAAAGAATAATCAGAGTTGGAGGTGAGTTACTGGAAGCTGGAGCTCCCCACGATGCTGGGGTATCTTCATCTCTGTGGGACTCGGTAGGCTAAATCACAGAAGAGTTGTGGGCTTATTCCAAAAGGAGGAAAGAGGGAAGGAGAAAGGGAAAGAGGGAGGGAGGGAGGGAGGGAGCAACTGACTTTTCTGGAGACGTAGCACTCCCCCTAATGGACTCAGAAGATTTTGCTTTCTCCTGAGCCTTTCCAAGGGAAGCAAGAGCTACCCGAATTCATTTTCCATTTTCACAGCCTAATTTGGTCATCTATCTCTTTGTCACTAAAGGAGCAGGGGTATTTTTTTTTTATATGCAGGTACCGGGAGTCGAACTCAGGACCTCGCGCTTGCCAGGCAGGCATTTATGCCGCTGAGCTATATCACAGGCCCGTATTTTCCTACACATTTCTGTTTGCAAATTGACTAGCATGGGTTTTAGTACTCCATAGTGACTCAGTAACATTTGTGTATGAACAAATGAATAAACGAATGCATTCTTTCCTCTTTAGAGAACTCTGACACCTACTAGTTCCCTCCTCATGTTTCCTTTTTCTAGCAGTTTTCCACCCCTCCAAAGGTGATTTAAAATGGTTGAAGGCTTGGTGGTGCACACCTGTAATCACAGGACTCTAGGAGGTTGAGCAGGAGGTTCACAAATTCCATTCCAGCCTGAGCCACTTACACTCTGTCTCAAAATAATAAAATGCAGAAATAATTAAAACGGGCTTGTAATGTAGTTTAGTGCCAAGGTCCAACACCAGGAAAAGAGAGGGAAAAGAAAGAGAGAGTGGTATTTTATTTCTTACCACCAGGTGGCAGACCTTGCCTCGCCTAAATCCTGATATTTTTCAAATTAGAAGCAGGGCTAAAGCGCTGTTTCTCTAGTTGGCTGAGCTGGGAGAGCAGTTGTTGAAAGCATCTTCATAACTCCTGCCAAGATACTCAAGTGACCCCCAGAGCTTCCTCATCAGCAGGAAATGCCGAGCTCAAACTTTCTAGGTTTTTCTCTGGAAAGGGATATGCTCCCTTGTAGATACACGAAAATGGGTTACTCTTAACTGAAAAAAATGCAAGGAATCTAACTTCAGATCAGGTTTCTGGCACCACATAAGCACACAGCAACTCTACATGACTTCATAAGTGTGTGACTTGGTTTCCTTTGCTTCTGACCTCTGTTTGACAGACATCTCTTTTATTTCCTACCCTGAGAATTCTTTGTTCGGTTGCCCATATTAAAATTTCTTCAAACTAAAAAGGAGAGTTTTATTCTACTAAATTCTGGTTTGCAAACTGATGAACATGTGGGTTGATCTCCCCTACATTGCAAAAGACCTTGACCCTCAGATGATGATCATATAATAAAATACTCCTACAGCAAGAATATGGAGCTCTTACAGGAGGGTTCAGTGGATGTTTGGGAAGAAGGACAGGTGAAAGTTTCTCATCCCAGGGGTATGTTACAACAAAATACTGCATCCACTACAATGTTAAGGTGAGAGCATGTTATGGATAATATCTAGATGCTCCCCCAAAGCCTCATGTGCTCATAGGTAGGACTTTTGGGAGGTGATTGAATTATGGATGTGTGATACTAGATCATGGGTATGTGATATTGGATTGGTACACTCATTGGTTTAGCACACTTCTAGGTGTGGGTGATGGATTCACTGTTGAGGGAAGACCCACCATGGTGTGGGTGGCACCAACCAATAGGCTTGTAGCTTGGATGGAATAAAAAGGGAAAGAAGAAAGTCTTCCTCCTTCCTGCCTGCCTTGCCGTGGACTGTATCTCCTTTGCAGTGCCCTCTGCCATGCTGCCCTGCCTTGGAGCCAGCCAACTATGGACTGAAACCTCTACAAACTGCAAGACAAAATAAACACTTCTTCCTTTAACTTGTAGGTGTTGGGTATTTTGTCCTTGCAATAAGAAAGTAACTAAAACAGAGAAGATCTATACATTACATAGGAAACAAATTGTCTGTACCAACACCCAACACCCAGTCCTTTAGCACAGGTGAAACATTGTTCTTTTAACCTCAGAGTTTTTTTTGTTTGTTTGTTTTGTTTTGTTTTCTCTGTTCATCAGCTTTAGGTCTCATCACTATTCAGTGGTGGGCAGATCTCAGGTATGCAATAAAAAATCTTACACTAAGTAAAACATCCAGGCCAGAGTGCTTTGGACTCTCCACTTTCACTGCAGTAGTTTCCTTATATACCTTGTTTATAGATGTCAACAGACAGAGCCTATGAGAAACAATATAATAAAGTTGAAATAGTACATATTTGGGGTTTTTCTATGTAGGCTGTTAATGCCACCAGTCTAATTATATCCATTGGAATGCCTGCCGGCTACATAGCTTGGCAATTCACCCTTCATTGAAAATCCATTAAAACAATTAAGAGGTCAACCTTGGAAACTTTTCTCACAAAGGAATTTTCCTAGCTGCTGGGTTGTCAGGAACTAATTTGAGATGCAAAACCAATAAACCTATTTGAGTTAGGAAGCCCTTATGTGAGCCACCACACATTACAATTGTGTGTGAATTTATTTGTACCTGTGTCTGAGTATATGGACTTAAAAACTAAGAATCTAATGTTACTGATATGCATAAGTAATATGCATGAGAAGAGTTTTAAAGGTTGATGAATCATCTTCTATAAATGCTCTTAAGTTAAATGTTTACCCAGAAGGTTGTGCCCTGGTTATAGGCCATTAGTGAGCATCAGTAAACAAAACCATGTTCATATCTGTAATAGTTATGGAATATCATCCCCTCTTATCTCTCACACCCAAAATTAAGCTTAAAAAGTACACATCTTTTGATCAATACAAAATCACTCATTCAAACAAACATTTGGTTTTGGAAATTTATTTCTAAACATAAGATTGTATAAGTTTATTGCTTTTTCCACTGTTGACGTCAACAATCTTTATTAGCATATGTTTACATACACAGCTTTTTTCTCCTTCAATTATTTGCTTAACAAGGAAATTTTATTACCTATTTAAGGTACTGGGAGAGAAAATTTTCCCCACTTCTTGCAAATCTTGCATGTTATGGGAACTGTTAGGGGTTCCCAGTTGTAGTGGAATCTCTACCATTTCTATCCCTGACCCACACATCTAGTCCCAAATCTTTTCTGTAACCACTATTCAATCCAAGCCCCTCTACTGTATTTCATACTTTTTTTTTTTTTTTTTTTTGGTCTTTTTGAGACAAAGTTTCACTCTGCAGTTCAGGCTGGTCTCGAACTCACTTTGTAGCCCAGGCTGGCCTTGAACTTGAAGCAATCCTCCTACCTCAGCCTCCCGAGTGCTGGGATTACAGGCATGCACCACATGCCCAGCTGTATTTCCTACTTCCACAGGACGGGAAGAGAGAGAAAAAGCAGAGTTGGGCAGAAAGGCCTTATTCTGTTTTAAAAGAGGAATATTCACTAGGCATAGTGGCACATGCTATCAGCTAAGCTACTCAGGTGGCTGAGGCAGGAGGATCACTTGAGCCTTCCTCCACTCCCTGCCACCAAAAAGGTGTATACTTTCCATCAGTGATAGAAATGTAAGGAAAAATAGTATGAGTTTAGAGTAGGAGCTGGGGTCAGACAGTCCTGCGGTCAGAACTCAGATCCATTACTGACTAGTGATAGGGTTTGTGAGCTCTGGCTAACTTCACTTGTGAAGTGAGGGGTAGGTAAAATAACTGTAAAATGCTTAGTGTCTGGCAGTCAGCATAAAGCATCTGTGATTGAAGGTTCTCAGTACCCATCAGGCACAAAGCTCTGTGAGAAGAGAAGCCTACTTCACCTCTGCTACTTCTGGCTGCTTCTGGGTCAGATCTTTATCTGTGATCCAGAGACTATGGATGTGTGGTGGTGTGAAATTGTTTGTTCTTCAATCTTCTGACATACTGTTCCTAAAATCCGTAGACTCTCTAGTGATGTGTCCTTCCTATGCTAATATGATGACTGCCAGGGTGGGGGCTTCTGGTAGCCTCCCATGGGAGCCAGTCACAGAAAAGACCTAGGAATGCTTAGAGGATCGGGAGCTTTAGCCCCACTCCCCAACATCTGGAAAGAGGACCGGAGCTGAAGCTTGAGCTGATCATCAGCGGTCAATGACGTGATCAATCGGACCTGCTTTTTTTGTGTTTTGTTTTGTTTTGCTTTGCTTTGTTTTGGGACAAGGTCTTGCTATGCAGTTCAGGTTGGCCTTGATTTCACTATGTAGCCCAGGCTGACCTACAACTTGTGGCCATCCTGCCTCAGCCTCCCAAGTGCTGAAATTACAGGAGTGTGCCACCACACCTGGCCAATCAGATCTACTTAAAGAAGCTTCCAGAGTTCCAGGAGCTCCTAGATGGCTGAACATGTGAACTTTCCTGAAGGATGGTCCCCTAGAGATGGAAGGGAAGCTTCATGCTCTTCCACACACCTTGCTCTATGCATCTCTCCCATCTTTGACTTCTTTGTATTATCCTTTATATAACAAAAGGGTAAATGTGGAGCAGGTCGGCAATCCCAGCAAACTGGGAGGTGAGGCAGGAGAACCGCAAGTTCAAGTTTGACCTGAGCAATTTAGCAACCTAAAGAGATGCTGTATCGAAATAAAAAAAAGGGGGTGGGGATGTAGCTTAATGTGAAGGCCCTGGGTTTAATGCCTAGTGCACCACCAAAAATAAAATAAAATAAAATAAAAATAATAATGAAAGTGGGGGGGAGGGGATAAGGAAGGGATAAAGTGAAAATGTTTCCCAGAGTTCCGTGAGCCACACTAGTGACTTAATCAAGCCCAAGGAGACGATCATGGGAACTCCCAAGGTATGGCAGGTGACAATCTACTCCTCGTAACTGGCATCTGAATTAGGAGGCAGTGTTGTGCAGCTGAGCACTCAACTTGTGGGAGTTATTGCCAGCTGCTCAGGTTCATGTGCTCGCCAATCTCCTCAAAACACTGGAGGTTTGGTGAAAAAGCAAAATGATTTATTCAAGCCAGGCATGGTGGCACACACCTAGAATCCCAGCATTCTGGGAGGCTGAGGCAGGAGGATCAAAAGTTCAAGCAGAGCCTGGGCCATTAGTGATTTAACAAGACCCTGTCCCAAAAAGAAAAAAAAAAGAATAAAAGCTTTATTCAAAGTTAGCTTCAAGGAGAAGGAAGGGCCTCATGTTGCTATAAAACCTATCAGTGTCCAGGTGTGCAGGTGTCTTTTACAGTAAAGTAAGGAAGAGAAGAGAAAGGGAATATGATGAGACAACAGATGACTCCACACTTGTTTTATCCCTTCTGGCCCTTTTTGCTTCTCTTCCTTGTAGAAACAAAATCCATCCTGACCTCCTGGTGCCAGCATCCACGTATCTTGTCCATTCATCTGAGTGGAACAGCAGAAGGGGTGGTGGTTTATGCCCATAGACAGGAGGAAGTTTGGAGAAGCAGCCTAACTCAAAGGAAAAACAAATCTTTTAAAGATCCACTTCACTGTTTACAGGATCTGACACTATCTCCAGGTAGGCAGTGTAAGAATTGAAGTAAAGGACACTCAGCTTGTGTCTGCTACAAAATTGGTTGGTAGAAAGCCATCCCGACCCCCAGTCTGGTATCAGAAATATTAAATGTCTTTTAAGAGAATAAAGACTAGGGGAAAACACTTTAGTGGTTTTTTTAAAAATTATTATTATTTCTTTAGCATGCATGTGCAAGTACAACAGAAAACACATCGAAACACCAGTAAACCAGGGCACTACATCATAAGGGATTTAAATTCTGGAGAAAAGCTCAAAGATGAGCACGACTTTTTGCCTGTTTTCTAATGACTGGTGGATTGCATCAGATCTTTCCAGAAGCTGACACTGAGACAAGATTCTGAGTGCAAGGAGTTTATCTGGGGGAAGGGGATCACCAGCAGGGAACCAGAGGTGTGTGGAAAAAGTAGAGACACAATAAGGATAAATAACTCCCATTTAATCCCATCACAGAACTCTGGGAGGTGGTGCAGAGCGCATTTCAGAGTCACACCACCTGAGGGGCAAAGTTGGGCTATTCATCTACCACGCGCTCCACTTGTCTTATCTCTGAGGAAAGAACCTGCTACCTTTCCCCACCCCCTTCCGATACTGGGGCTTGAACCCAGGGCCCTCATACTGAGCTGCATCCCCCACTGTTTATTTTATTTTATTTTGAGAAATGGTCTCCTAAGTTGCTAAATTATCCAGGTTGGGCTGGAACTTCAGCTTCTTCCGTCTCAGCCACACAGAGTGTTGGGACCATAGGTGTGCACCTCTACACCCAGTTTAAGGTCTGCTTGTTACTTACTGTTGCAAGTATGGCCTTGCAAAAGAACCCTAGAGGTCTATATTGCAATTTTCCTAAAGGAGCATGCAAGAGATTTCACATGGCAGATACCTCCACAATAAATACTTCTACAACTGAAGAATTACTGTCACATGGCCCTAGCAGCAAGGTCATTTAAACTGCAGCCAGAACCTACTATAGAGTCAATTATTGTTCTGGGTCTCTCTCAAACTGGTAGCCTTCTCAGTCATCCAACGCACAGATAGGAATGGGATTCTCAAATGTGGTGTATGATATCTCCACAACCCAAAGAGGCCTAGCCGTACCATACTTCTGAGTGGAGGAAGGAGGAAGTTACAATAACACGACCTTAGACTTGGAGTGGATGTCTTAACATGTCCCAGACAACTGGACCCCTAAAAACTTCATAGATATGGCCGGTCCCCGAATTGTTTCATGGTTTATATCCCCACATCTAGTATACAAGTGATCCAGTTAGCATAATGCACTAAAATAGGGGAATTTCATGGAGTTCTGGGATATAGATAGATTAATTTGGTTTATTTGTGATTGTAAAATCAGACAGCACGATATTCTGTAAGAGAAAATTAATGTTCCAATGAACTGAGCAGAGAAGGTTGGGGTAATATAGAGAGAAAAAGGCTAAAGAAAGCAGAACCAAGAGAACAAAAAGTGAGTTGATCATTTCAGAGTTATTGTCCTTGAAGGGCAGGGACAGGAAGAGGATGATAGGAAAACAAAACAAAACAAAACAACTGATTGGCTAACATCAGTTTACTTCAGGTACTTTTCTGTGAGGATTAAAACACAGGGAAACCAGCTGAAACCATCATATTAGGGAAATTTGGCTGTTATTTCTCCTGATTCCTTAGAAGATCAGATCACAACAATATTTTGGCTGGGTGAGGAGGAATTTAGCATGGTGACATCATTTCAATTTTTAGCCTGGTCCACTGGGGCCTACTGCAGAAATTTAGTCCAAAATGATGGTTTCTTGGCTGGGCGTGGTGGCGCAAGCCTGTAATCCCAGCACTTGGGAGGCTGATGCAGGGGGATTGCTGTGAGTTCAAGGGCAGCCTGAGCTACAAAGTGAGTTCAAGCCCAGCCTGAACTGCACAGCAAAACCCTGTCTCAAAAAGAAAAAAAAATGACGGCTTCTTGTAATTTTTACTTAACATATATCAAGACAATCCAGGTCTTTGAATATTACCTTGAAGTTACTGTAAGAAAACCCCCAGTGGATTCTTAGAAGCTCTAGCTGAGAGGGTCCTTTGGGCATTGCCTTAAACTATACAGAGATTTTAGTCATACTCTTGGTTTGATTTTTTGGCTCCAGACTCCTTTAACATTGAAAAAAACGTACCAGCTGAATTCTGGGGGTAAGGGACAGTTAGGTATTCCAAACCAGCTAGTCCTCGGGCTGTAATAAACCCGCTATCTGCTTATAAGCTGAATAGCTTATTTTTCTCACCTCTTTTCCTGTGTGTTGCTCTGTGCAGTTAAGCCAAATGGTACTTCCAGCGCTCCACCTGGAGACTTCCTTAATCAAATTTTAAAAACTTTTTTATCTTTTATCTTACTTGTTATCTTTCACATTTCCACAGGCAACATTTTGCTGATCTTTTCATGACTGCATAACAGGAGCTGCCCTTTCTCTAGTCTCCAGCAACCATGTTCTTTCTGCTTTTCCAGCTCCAGCAGCTGTGGCTTTGCCATCCTTCCAGCCTTCGCTCACTGCCTCTTTGGTGGTTTTCCAGCTCTAACCACCAACCGGGCCACGGGCAGAATTCCAAGAGCACTGAGAGTGGAAGCTGCAAGCCTGTTTAGGTTAGACTCCAGAACGACATCCCTTCTGTCACATCTTATGGGTCAAAGCAAGTCACAGGCCCATTCTAGAGTCAAGGTGTGGGGAAACTGATTCAATTCTTAAAGGAAAGATTTGTAAAATATTGTGACAGTGTTTTTCAATTTATAGCAGATGTCTCGTCACTAACATGTGGCTAGATCTGTAGGATAAATTCCAAAAAGTGAACTTACAACTATGTATTTACAATTTTGTGAGCTATTTCCCACCACTCTTAACAGAGGTTATACTAGAATCTCATCTGGAATATCTCTCAACCTGATGTGTTATCCAAAAGTTTTCCTCTGCCAGTCTGATAGGTAAAATACCCTCTTCTAAGCCACGTGTGGTGGCAGAAACCTATTGTCCGCCACTAAGGAGGCCAAGGCAGAAGAATTCCTATGAATTTGAGGCCAGGCTGGGCTAAACAGCAAGACTCTGTCTCAAAAAGATTGTATTTTTTATTTTTATTTTATTTTATTTATTTATTTTTGGTACCGGGAATCAAACTCAGGACCTTGCACTTGCCAGGCAGGCGCTTGTACTGCAGAGCTATATCCCCGGCCCCAGACTGTACTTTTTATAGTTTCAATTTATATTTTGCATATTGTGAGATTGGATAGATTTTATTTAAGAGCCAATTGATCTGTCACTAGACAGGTTCCAAGGATGTCCCCAAAGTGGAGATTGGGAACCCAGACTCACCTCACCTATGGGACAAGTTGTAGGTTCACTGACTCCCATTGCAGAAAAATAATTTTCAAGAATAGTCAGTAAGAGGCACAGAAAATATTTATTTTAGAATTTTAAAAAGTATATGTTTAGAGAAAATAGAGTATAGGCCCTTAAGAGAAAGGTACATTATTTTCTGGAGTTGGGCTATTATTGTTCTTGGTGGGGACTGGAAATCTGTGAAATTTGTGAATCTAAACAAAGTTCCATCTTGGCTTACATGAGAAAGGGATGGCCCACCCGCAGGCAGAAAGAAACTCATTTTGTAGGAGAAAGAATGGCCCCTTTTATAGGAGAAAGGCGCTGACCTAGTCGTTATATTATTATTATTATTATATTAAAGATGAGTATCTGTTTTCTCCAAAAACATTCTTTGGAAGCTTTAAATCTGTTTCTCTATCAGACTTCTGCCCTGTGTCTTATCCGTTAAGCTAATTTATGAACTTAAAGTATTTTTAAGGGATTTTGGGTATGAAGGGTCTTGAAGAAAAGAAGCATAAACAAGTATAAATATGGGTAACTTTGGGTAAATCTGATTGTGTCCTGAAGTCGAAGTCTTCTTAAAAGTACAATTTTAAAATTATGGTTTTTCTTATATCATTTTAATCAATCTTATTTTTCTTATCCTGCCTCATTCCACCCCCATTCCCTGTTCCAGATTTTGAGACCTTAATCTTAAGTGATGTAAAGGGGCCAAAGATCCATATTTGTATGCTTCAGGTTGGGGTGGGGCCACTGGCCCTGGCTAGCTAAGGATCAAAAGTATCACTCTGACTGATCTAAAGAAGATAAAGGAAAGTGGTGTTTATTTTTTGATGAGTCAGTCTGGAAAAAAGGAGAAGAACATTAACAAGACATTGACTTTTTTCTGAGACAGGGTTTCACTATGCAGTTCAGGATGGCCTTGAATTCACTTTGTAGCTCAGGCAGGCCTTATTTGTTGCGCTCCTCCTGCCTCAGCCTCCTGAATGCCGGGATTACATGCGCCACCACACCCAGCTGACACTGATTTTTAAACTTCACTTTATAACCATGTTAAACAAGCAAGGGCCAAAAATGAAACGTAGACTCTCGGTGCATAGTAGGCCCAAAAGGTAGTAACAGTCAGAAAAAATTAGGCAACATTTGGGATAAGACTTCTATCTTTAATATGAAATCCTATGTGTTTTACAGATTTAACCAAGTACAATAGGTGGAGTTTAAGAGTATATAAACTCCTCCCTGTTTTGTCAATAAGAAATTCAATTTTATCCTATGTTAACTATAACAGTGACCAAAGAATACACTAAATAAAATACTTATGTTTCTATGTGACCATTGGCCATTGAAATTCTTACCTTGGGGCTGAGAATCTGGGATCTGTCCTCTATTTTGTAGACCTGAAGACCTTTGTAGTGACTGGCTCCAGAAAATATAAACATATACCAGAAAGTTAGCTTATACCACAAAAGTAACAAAGGTTAGTAAAGATAATATTTATGTTGGCATGTTTATCCTATAGGCAGACCTCTACAAAAAGCCCAATTTTTACCTGAGGGGTGCTCAAAAATAACATAATGGCAGTACACGAAGACAGGTGAAGGACACTTTTTTGGAAGAGCTTGTGGGACTGGGAATCATGACTTCTTATGGCTATAGGTTAAGATGTGATAGCTACAGGTAGTGCAGTGCTTGGAGGGGCTGCTGCAGTGCTCAGAGCTCCTATTTATATCTAGTTTAGCTTTCTCTGTTTTCATATTACTATTCATTACTCCAGTTTTTTTGTTAGATTTTCCTGATCAGTGTTTAAAACCAAGTCAAAGTGAGATCTGTGTTAATCATAGTTAACCCATCTATATATTTGTCAAGGTCAGTTAAATCTACTCAGGGTTACTCCAAAAATGGGCATCTGAGATGAATACACATTTCTCAGATGAAGAAATACAAATGGTAAACAAGTATACAAAAAAATGTGCAACATCACTAGTCATTCGAGAGATGCAAATTAAAACAACACTGAGATTCCATCTCACCCCAGAAAGAATGGCTATTATTAAGAAATCAACTAATAACAAATGCTGGAGGGGCTGTGGGGAAAAAGGAACCCTTCTTCACTGATGGTGGGAGTGTCGACTGGTACAGCCACTGTGGAAGTCAGTGTGGAGATTCCTCAGAAAACTAGGGTTGGAGGTCCCATTTGACCCAGCTATTCCCCTTCTGGGCATCTTCCCAGAAGAATTAAAAACATCGTACCACAGTGATATATGTGCACCCATGTTTATAGCAGCACAATTTGTAATAGCCAGATCTTGGAAACAACCCAAATGCCATCAACTGAGGAATGGTTAAGAAAGATGTGGTATTTTTATACAATGGAGTACTATGCAGCCATAAAGAAGGATAAACTGGAGACTTTTATAGGTAAATGGATGCAACTCAAGAAAATACACATGAGTGAAATAAACTGGACGCACATGTGTAAGCATTGTATTGTCTCTCTAGTATGACAAACTGGAAGAGTAAATAAGATCCAAAATGTACAATAGACATGGTGAATCAAAAAGAAACTGGTTAAAAGGAAAGAGAGACTGAAACAGGGGAATAGGGAAAAGAAAGAAGGGAAAGGGAAAAAATTGTATATATATATAAGATGGTTAAGATAGATACACTACCAATTTCACTTAGTTCACTTAGTTCAGTAAGGTTTGTGCCAATAATGTTGGGACAATTGAATGCTAATATCTGGTATCCTGAATAACTAACTTAAAGATAATAATACATAATGCATTAACCATTGTTACCCTCCTATTATGTTGTTTTGAAAATTTGTTCTTTTTTGATTTGTTTTGTTTTTTCTTCTCTTTAAAAATAAAATAATAATAAAAAAAATAAATAAAAAAATAAAAAAATAAAAAAATAATTCCTTGATTGAAATTTTTAAGTACAATGATTCAGTTACCCTTATCTGATTAAGTTTTATAGCTGTTGACAAAGCTTATTTCAACACTCTAGGAAGTTTTGATGTAAGTACTAAACACGAATGTGTTAATGACGATGTAAAGCACTTCCTTTTGCCTGAAAGTAGTGGAAACCAGAAGCATTGCCAAATAGTATAGGGGCTCTATCTGCACAAAGAATATAAAGCTTTATTTTCTGGTATAACTATTTTGGGCAAAAAAAGAGCAGCAAGCTTAATAGTTTCAACAATGTCAAACCAATAATGAGTGAAAACAATATTTCAAAAATACCTGCAAAAATTGTTATTTAAAGTGAAAATAATTTTATTGGTAATTAATTCCAGGATATTGCTGTTGCTACTGTAATATGTTTCCTATAGTCATTATTGAAGGAAATTATATATACCACATGTTAGTGAAAATAAAAGGTGGTATTTTTCCATCCAGGTACAAAAAAAAAAAAATCTACTCAGGGTTTAGTTTGGGTCATAGGAGCTCCTCTAGCTCATAGGGTAACCTCTAAGAGTTGTGTCATTTGCTACAATGGGTCACTGTCTTTCTTAACCACATGGCTTTACTTGAAAGCATGGTGATGGTCCCCTCTTTAGAGACCTTCCTTTTTGCAAAATGCACCTTGGTTGACTCCTGTCCTCTGGGGTTCAACAATCCCTGTGCTTGGGAGGTTGGGTGACTCATCAGAGTCACAGTGTCCTTTGAGAGGGGTCCTATCCATGCCCTGGGTCCAGCCTGACCTTGGTGGAAAAGGGCCCAAAACAAAAAATCTCTGACTGTCCTCTTAGCTCTTTTATCTTCCTTAGCTTTGGTCTCCACCTCAGTTGTTGAACACCCGAAAAGTCAATTACACTGGTCTTTAAGTGGCAGCAGTAGATCTTAATCCTACTGTAAACATTTTTTGAATGTTGGAACTTTGAGATAAAAGTGTGATCACAGAGATAGCTAAGTTAGGTAGAAATACAGCAGGCAGTCAGTCAGAAAGGGCTGGGCCCTCAAGAGAGTCAGTGCAAAAGATGGGAACCCATCAGGACTGTGGCTAGAGGTGCATCTGAAGATTAAAGTCACAATGGCTAGTTCTACACACTTCCCTAAGGGATGAAGGGAGATTTGGGGTTATTGGTATCACCCTTTTGAGATTTCCCATGATCTCATTAGGGGTGGCCCATCCTCTCCCACCTACTAAAACTATAAGACTAAGACTGCTAAAATTAAAGACAAGGCCAAGACTATAGATTATTGACCAAGATTAATTATGTCATTCATGTACCCTTTTGCTACCATTGGATCAATATTACCTAAGTGACTGTACTTGCAATCTTATTGGTTGACCCACATTGTACTCACCTTTCATTAATCACGGTCACCATTAGTATTAGAAGTCAGTATTGTAATCTGTCCCATAGGTGACGACCTACCATCTTAACATACTGCTTATGTTGTCTTTTAGAGGTCATAGTCTACAGAATGTTAACAGAAAAAGTCATAAGGTTTTATAGGGAAAATGCAAAATAGAAATAAGAAGAGCAGCAGCATTTTAGGATAAATTATGATGACATTATTATACCAGAACCATTAAGTTCTTTCTATTGTCTCTCCAAAATACATCCAGAGAAATAAAATGGTGCAGTGGTGATCAGTAGCAAAAATTAGCCTCTCTGAGATCCAGAATCCAGACACTGGAAAATAACAACTTTTTGAAGAAAAAAAGAAAAGCAGATTGCCAGGAATTGAGAGGGGACTGACAGGAAAAATTAGAAGGTACAGAGAAGTGGGAAAGACAGCTCACAACACAGAGAAAAGAAGGAAACAATTTGGAAACTTTCCTGGCTCTTGTGGCTCATGGGGAGGGGAACCTGGCTCCCCAGAAGTAAGGAAAGCACCGAGGGCTGGGAGATCCAGGGAGACACGGCAGTGGAGCCCACAGCCTTGGTGAAATGCGAAAACTGTGTGGGGTTTTATTCCGATAGGACTCCTTGAACATGGCAGGCAATAGCTGGAGAGGGACTCAAGAGTGGGTGCCTGGCATATCACCAGAGTACTTGATCAGGCACCATTTTGGGAAGGGGTTGATTATTTAAATCTGAGACTTAGGAAAGACAACCCACAGAATGGAAATTTTTTTTTTACCAGTTACCCCTCAGACAAAGGACTAACATCTAGAATATATAAAGAATTTTTAAAAATCAGACCCCCCAAATTTAAAGGCACAATCTAAAAATGGGCATCTGAAATGAATAGACATTTCTCAGATGATGAAGCAAATAAATTTATGAAAAAATGTTCAGCACTGAACATCAGTTGTCATTTGAGAAATGCAAATTAAAACAACAGTGAAATTCCATCTCACCCTAGAAAGAATGGCTATCATCAAGAAATCAACCAACAACAAATGCTGGTGAGGCTGTGGGAAAAAAGGAACCATTCTCCATTGCTGATGGGAGTATAACTGGTACAACCACTATAGAAATCAGTATGGAGATTCCTCAAAAAACTAAAACTAGAGGTTCCATCGACCCAGATGTTTCCTCCTAGGTATTTTCCTGAAAGAGTTAAAAGCATCATACCTCACTGATATATTAAAATACCCATGTTTATAGCAGTACAATTTATAATAGCTAAATCTCGGGAACAGCCCATATGTCAATTAATAGATGAATGGATAAAGAAAATGTGGTATTTATATACAATAGAGTACTATTCCACCACAAAGATGGATAAACTTGAATCATTTGTAGGAAAATGGACGCACCCTGAGACCATAATGTTAAGTGAAATGAATTGGACACACAAATTTAAATATCATATTGTTTCTCTTGTGTGAGAAATCCATAGGGTAAACAAAGAACATAATGGAGGATGGATATTGGGAAGTAGGGAGAATATGTTCAAATAAGAAGGGCAACAAGGGAGGGGGGAGGGGTAAAGGAGGGAAGAGAAAAAGAAAATAGAAGGAAAAAATAGAAACAAAGCTTTGCAAATGGGGAAGGGGCAAGGGGAGTGGGAAAAAAAGAAGAATCGAAACATACTATGCACAGGTACAAATTCCCTATGATGCATGTGATCAATATGTATGACAAATATGTACTAAAAAAATATATAAAGTTCAAAAAAATCTGGGACTCAGAACAACTAAAAAGCAACTTTACTTCAGGGCTCCCAGGGTTACTCTCATAAAGTGACTGGGTGAGAGACAGGCTCAGGAGACAGCCATGGACAAGGAATGAACTAGAAAGAGATCCCCTGAGAAGTTTAAATGCAGGCCAAAAAAGACATGGGTCCCATCCTCCGAGGTGAGAAGCCAGGCCCAGCTTAAGTTGTGCTCAGAAACAGCTGGTTCTGAAATTGCCTGCTGGCCGTAAGTATTTAAACTCTTGTCCTGTTGCTTACATATGAGCAAGAACACATCTTGTGTGGACACTGCTACACCCTGGGGTGAACAGAGGGGCCTAAGAAATAGGAGGGTGCACCTCACAAGCCCACAGGCTGTAAGGCTAAGTGGAGAAAACTGAGACTGCTGAACACCAAACTGCAGATCCTAAAATGAAACCATTCATTCAAAAATACAGGGAGATTCTATTCCCGGTACAAACAAACAAAACAAAACAAAACAAAACAAAACAAAACAAAACAATAATATATATATATATATGTATGGGGAAAAACTTTTTTCTGTTTTTGGACTCATTTTCTTTCTTTTTTCTTCTTCTTTTTTTTTTTTTTTTTTTTTTGTGGGTACCAGAGGTCGAACTCAGGACCTTGCGTGCCAGCAGGCGCCTGTGTCGCTGAGCGATATCACCGGCCCTTTTTTTGTATGTGGGTACCAGGAGTTGAACTGAGGACCTCGTGCTTGCCAGGCAGGTGCTTATGCTGCTGAGCTATCTCACTGGCCCCTTTCTTCTTTTTGTTACTTTTTTTTCTTTTTCTGTTCTTTTTTCTGTTTAATTTTTCCTGTTTTTTATTCTCTATATTATCTTATTTTTTCTCCCTTTTGTCTTTTATCTTCTATCTCTTATTGGTTTACTTCCTGTTACCTTTATCCAATTGTATAATTATCCTTCTACCCCATAACAGGATCCTTTGTTTCACTTTTCTCTCCTCCTTCTCATCCCCATTGCTTAATTTTTCAAGTTTTCCTTTGCATTCTCCCATTCCCAACCCCCTATATCAATAGTACAACCATTCAGCTTTATTAATCTTTAGATATTTAGTTAATTCTATGTTACCTATTTTTTTATGATTAGTGGAGGTATAATTATCACTTTTAGTAGACATTTGCAGTATGCAAATATTTGGTCTTAGGATTTATACTAAAATTATAGATTTCTTTTCTAAGGTTAAGGGCGAAACTTTTTCTGGGATGATATTACTGTTGCTGATTTACTTGATCTTGCTGGGGTCTCATAGCTGTTGCTATTAATAGGCTTTCTCTGTATGCCAATACCCAGATTACCTTCGTGACACTAGCAACAGCTCCATTCATTCCCAGGCAACTGGATGCTGGGCCAATTACGCTGGACCCCCTCCCTCCCCAGTATTAACAGAAGTGACCAGATCTTGGGAGAGAGGCAAAGAACTAGTTAGGCATGCCCTGAGTGCACCACTGAAAAACAGACCAACAGATCTCCATACTAGCAACCAAGTCTTTCCGCTATAAGTGACTGCATACCTGAGCACAAAGCCAACCAAACAAACAAAAAACCAAAAAACAGTAGAGACATGAGAAAACAAGGTAGCAAAATGCTTCCCCAACTCCCCAACTCTCCCAAAACCGATCCATGGGGCATCGAGGGGGAGGAAAGCAAAAGTCATGAAGCCAAATTATTAAAAACGATAACACAGGAGATGTAAAACAAATCAATAAGGTGCTCTGCAGGCACACAGGAAATATAACTAAACATATTATGGAGATAACAAAATAATCAGAAAGTTTATAGAAGACACTAATAAGTTAGCTGACCTAAACAAAATGACACAAAACATGAATGACCAGTTTAGCAAGAACTAGAGTCCAAGTAAAGATACCAAACAGAAATTCAGGAGATTAAAAATTATATTGAGCTGGGCATGGTAGCACACACCTGTAATCCCAGCACTCAGGAGGCTGAGACAGGAGGATCACTGTGAGTTTGAGGCCAGCCTGGTTTACATAAGTAGTTCAAGGCCACCCTGAACTACACAGTGAGACCCTGTCTCAAAACAAAAACAAACAAACAAAAAATTACACTGAGAGTATGGGCAGCGGAAGTGACCAATGTGAGGACAGAATATCAGAATTCAAAGATAAGGATGCTTTCAAGACCAATTACTGGTGGGTGTGATGGTGCACACCTGTAATCCCAGCACTCAAGAGGCTGAAGCAAGAGGATTGCTCTGAGTTCGTGGCCAGTCTGGGCTACAAAGTGAGTTCAAGTCCAGCCTGAACTGCATAGTGAAACCCTGTCTCAAAAAAAAAAAAAAAAAAAGACCAAAAAAAAAAAAAAGACCAATTACTGAGAGATACCTTAAAAACAACAAGAGAACACGAAAAAATAGATTCAACAGCACCTGTTAGACAATGACAAGGAGACTAATCTAAGATTAATTGGAATAAATGAAAAATAAGACAGCACAAAGGGCATTTAAAAAAAACCTATTTACAGGGCCGGTGAGATGGCTCAGTGGTGTAAGCGCCTGCCTTGCAAGCGCAAGGGCCCGAGTTCGACTCCCGGATCCCACATACGGAAAAGGGGCCGGTGATATCGCTCAGCGGCACGGGTGCCTGTTGGCGCACGAGGTCCTGAGGTCGACCCCCCGGTACCCACAAAAAAAAAAAAAAAAAAAAAAAAAAAAACCTATTTACAGAAATAATAGTAGAAAGCTTTCCAAATTTTGGGAAAGAATTAAACATACAAATTACTGAGGCATATAGAAACCCAAATAGCCATGATCAAAAGAGAACCTCTCCGTGTCACATCATAGTCAAAATTCCAGAAGTCCAACGTAGTGACAGAATATTAAAGCTACTAGAGAAAAGCAATGAATCACTATAAAGGTAAACCCATTAGAATTACAGCAGCCTTCTCAACACAAAACTTAAAGGCCTAGAGAGATCGTAGTGTATAATGCCCTAAAAGATAACTTCCAACCAAGCCCTATGTACTCTGCAAGATTTTCTTTCAAAATTGATGGAGAAATAAGATATTTCCATGACAGAACACCACAAGCAATTCATGACTTCTAAACCAGCACTACAGAAAATACTCAAGGAGGCACTGCCTCGCTGCCTAGCCCAGCGGACCCTCGCCCCACTGCTCCCGGCCTTCAAGTGTGCTACGCTGGGCTCTTCCAGCACTGCAGCCGAGAAGAAGTGGTTGAGCAGCCCCGGCTGGAGGCTGGACCCAGCCACAGTAAGGCTTCCCAGGCAGCTGCAGGCTTGAAACAGTTCTGCCCGCAGAAAGCTCAGCGTGACCCTCTGCTGCCTGGAGTATCCTCAAGTGCAAAGCCCTTTAGACTGCAGAAAGTCTGTTCCTTTTTGTAGTCAAATGAATTTTTGGGCGTTTCCCAGACCACTTTTAGTCAACCAATGACTATTCAGAAAAAAGAAAATTGAAGCCTGTACAAAAGCATTCCCGTTCTTAACATGTGCCATAACACACAAACATCCTTAACATCTACCTCTCTGAATTTTCATGATTTTCTATTCTACCAGGGTATTTTATGTACACTGGCGGCAGCACACAATATAATGCTTAGTATAAAAAAATACTCAAGGTTATCCTCCAAAGTGACAATGAAGCCAACAATGCCAAAACATCCAACAGAATGAATACAAAAGGCAGGGTGAGCACTTAAGCAGAAAAGGGAGGAGGAAGAAATCAGCAACAGGAAAATAATGGAATGACAGGAATAGTTAAATACCTTTCAGTGGGGCCAGGGATACAGCTCAGCGGCACAGCACCTGCCTGGCAAGTGCAAGGTCCTGAGTTCAATTCCCCATACAAAATAACAACAACAACAAAAAAACCAAAATACCAAATACCTTTCAGTAATAACTCTAACAGTAATTACTCAATGCCCTAATCAAAACACAGACTGGCACAATGGATCAAGAAACAAACCCAACCATATGCAGTATATAAGAAAAATATTTAAACCAAAAGGAAATACAAGGATTAAAAATCAAAGGACAGAAAACAATATTCCATGCAATTGGAACATGGAAAAAGTAGGATTGCCTATCCTAATATCAAATAAAGTGTATTTCAAGTCAAAACTGATCAGAAGAGACAAAGAAGGTCACTACATATTGGTTAAGGGAACAATTCAACAGGAAGAAATAACAATTATAAACAGATATGCACCAAACACCAGCACACTCAACTTCATAAAACAAATAATAATAGACATAAAAAATCAGATGAACATCAACACAATTATCATGGGGGACCTCAATACTCAACTGTTACAAACAGGCAGATCAACTATGCAATAAATTAGCAAAGAAATATCAGAGTTGAACCAAATCTTTGAACAAATGGACTTAATAAATATCTATAGTGTTCCACCCAACAAGAGAATACACATTCTTCTCAGCAACACATGGAACTCTCTCTAAAATAGGGCACATGGTAGCCCATAAAACATACTTAAGTAAATACAAAAGAATCAAAATTATCTCATACATATTATTAAATCATAGGTCAATGAAACTAGAAATCAATGGCAAAAGAAAGCACAGAAATTATGTAAACACATAGAAATTAAGCACCATCTCTTGCATAATCAATGGGTTATAGAAGAAATTAGGCAGTTTCTAGAATTAAAAGATAATGCCAGTACCACATACTAGAACCTATGGGACACAGTGAAAGCAGTCCTAAAAGTGAATTTTAGAACCGTAAATGCCCACACCAGAAAAACAGATCAAACCCAAATAAATAATCTAATTATGCACCTCAAGTTTATAGAAAAATAAGAATAATACAAATCCGAAGCTAGTATAAGGAAGGAAATTATAAAGATCAGAGCAGAAATTAATGAAATTGAGAATAAAAAATACAAAGATCAATAAATCAAAGAGCTGGTTCCTTGAAAGAATAAACAAAATAGACAAATGGCTAGCCAATCTTTTTTTTTTTTTTTTTTTTTGTGGGTACCGGGGGGACGACCTCAGGACCTCGCGCGCCAACAGGCACCCGTGCCGCTGAGCGATATCACCGGCCCCTTTTTCGTATGTGGGATCCGGGAGTCGAACTCGGGCCTTCGCGCTTGCAAGGCAGGCGCTTACGCTGCTGAGCCATCTCACCGGCCCTGGCTAGCCAATCTTACCCCCTCCCCAAAAAGGAAATAAAAGACCCAAATCAATGCAATTAGAAATGAAAAAGTTAAAATCACAACAGATTCTGCCAAAATCCAGAAGATTATTATTAAGAAACTTTAAAAAATGGAGAATTCAGAAGAAATGGATAGATTCCTAGAGACATATGAACTACTAAAACTGAGCCACGAAGGCATAAAAACCCTGAATAATACAATATCAGGCAATGAGATTGAAGAAGTAATTAAAAAAAACCTACCAATTAAGAAAAGCCCAGGTCCCTGTGGATTCACTTCCAAATTCTATAAGAACTTTAGGGAAGATCTAATGCCAATATTCCTCAAATTGTTTAATGAAATTGAAGGGAAGCAGTACTCCCAAAATCATTCCTGGAAGCTAGCATTACCTGGATTCCAAAACCAGACAAGTATTCAACCAAAAAGGAAAACTACAGGCCAGTCTCTTCAATGAACATTGACACGAAAGTCCTCAACAAGATACAGGCATAGAGGATGTAACAAATCATCAAAAAGATCATACATCATGACTAAGAAGGGTTCAGCCCAGGGATGCAAGGATGGTTCAACATATGCGATCAATAAATGCAACACACAACATAAATGCAAGCAAAGACAAATATCACATAATCATCTCAGCTGACACAGAAAAAGCCTTTAACAAAATCCAACATCCATTCATGACTAAAAAAAAAAAAAAAAAAACAGGGGCCGGTGAGATGGCTCAGTGGCTTAAGCGCCTGCCCGGCAAGCGCGAGGGCCCGAGTTCGACTCCCGGAACCCACATACAAAAAAAGGGCCGGTGATATCGCTCAGCGGCTCAGGCGCCTGCTGGCGCGCGAGGTCCTGAGGTCGACCCCCCGGTACCCACAAAAAAATAAAAATAAAAAAATAAAAAAAATAAAATTAGGAACAAGGGCCGGTGAGATAGCTCAGTGGCATAAGTACCTGCCTGGCAAGCATGAGGTCCTGAATTCGACTCCCAGAACCTATATACGAAGAAAGGGCAGGTGATATCGCTGGCGCGCAAGGTCCTGAGGTCAACTCCCGGTACCCACAACAACAAAAAAAATAAATAAATAAAATAAAATTAGGAACAAGACAAGGATGTCTTTTTTGTTGTTGTTGTTTGTTTGCTTGTTTTTGGTCTTTTTTTTTTTTCTATTTTCTTTTTGGTACCAGGAATTGTTTGTTATCACTCCTGTTTAATATAGTTCTCTCAAAACATTAGCCAGAGCAATCGGGCAAGAGAAAGAAATAAAAGGTATATGTACAGGAAAGGAAGAAGTCAAATAATAATTTTCTGAAGATGACAAGATCTTCTACATAGAAGACCCAGGACATTTAATCAAAAGACTCCTACAATTAATAACCAAATTCAGTAGCATAGCAAGATAAAAAGTTAACACACAAAAATCAATAGTGTTCCTGTACATCAATAATAAACTCACTGAAGGCAGGGTGTGGTGGCGCACACCTGTAATCCCAGCACTTGGGAGGCTGAGGCAGGAGGATCACTGTAAGTTTGAGGCCAGCCTGGGCTACAAAGTGAGTTCAAGGCCAGCCTGAACTGCATAGCAAAACTCTGTCTCAAAAAGACAAAATAAATAAATAAACTCACTGAGAAAAAAATTAGGGAAACAATAACTTTTAAAACAGCATGAAGAGGGCTGGTGAGATGGCTCAGCGGCATAAGCGCCTGCCCGGCAAGCGCGAGGTCCTGAGTTTGACTCCCAGAACCCACATAAAGGAAAAAAAGGGCCAGTGATATTGCTCAGCGGCGCAAGTGCTTGCCCGGTAAGCGCAAGGTCCTGAGGTCGACTCCTGGTACCCACATTAAAAAAAAAAAAAAAAAAAAAGGCATGAAGAGCAGGGCATGGTGGCCCACATCTGTAATCCCAGCACTTAGGAGGCTGAGGCAGGAGGATCCCTGTGAATTGGAGGCTAGCCTGGGCTACATAGTGAGTTCAAGGCCAGCCTGAACTGCATAGGGAGACTCTGTCTCAAAAAAACAAAAAACAAAAAACAAAAAAAAACAAAAGGCATTGGGAAAACTGGCTATCCACATGCAGAAGATTGAATCAAGAGCCATATCTCTCACCATGTACTAAACCAAAATCTAAATGTATTGAAGATCTAAATGTCAAAACAAACAATCTGCAAGATAAAACAGGTAGAAATCTTGAAGATATAGGCATAAGCAAGGACTTGCAGAACACAACTCCAGTTACACAAGAAAGTACAAGAATCAACAAATGGGATCATATCAAATTAAAAACCTTTTGCACAGCAAAGAAAACAGCGAGCAGAGTAAAGAGATAACCTACAGAACAGGCAAAAGTTTTTGCCAGCTATTTCTCAAACACAGAATATCTGAAGAAATCAAAATATTAGACCCCCCCAAATAGAAGTCCCAATTTAAAAAAAATGAGCAACTGAAATGAAGACACTTCTCAGAAGTAGTAATACGAATGGGCAATACACGAAAAAATGTTAAACAACGGTGGCCATTAGAGGAATGTAAGTTAAAAAAGCACTGAAATTTCACCTTGCTCCGGAAAGAATGGCTATCACCAAGAAGTCAAATAATAAATCAGCATTTGTTAGCAAGGGCAGGGGAAGAGGCAGGCGAGAGGGTTCTCCTGCTGGTGGGAATGTAAACTAGCACAACCGCTATGGACATCAATATGGAGAATCATCAAAAAACTAAAACTAGCAATTTAATTCCACCCCGCTATTCCTCTTCTAGGTATCTTCCCAAAAGAGTCAGGGTATCACATTACAGTAATACATACATACCCATGTTTATAACAGCACAGCTCATAATAGAAACCTTTGGAAGTGGCCTATATGTCTATCAACAGCTGAATGGTTAAAGAAAATTTGCCATTTATACACAATCGATTACTACTCCGCCATAAAGAATACACTTGAGTCATTTGTAGGAAGATGGATATAACTTAGGACCATAAGGTTTAGTGAAATACATCAGATACACAAGCTTAAATATCTCATGGTTTCTCTTATATGAGAAACCTAAAATAGAAATAAAGAGCAAAATAAAAGATAATAGGAAATAGGGAGATAGATATTTTGTAATAGGGAAGGGGACTGAGAAATGGAGGGAGGGAGGAGAGAAGGAAAGGGAATAGGAAGTAAAAGGGATTAAGCTGCACTATGTATATAATATCAAGTCCCCATGATGAATGTATTTATTATGTATGGGAAACATGTACTAATTTTTTAAAAGAAGAGGAAGAGAAATGATAGTCTTTTCAGTAAATAAAGTTGGGATAATTGGGTATCCACATGGAAAGAAAGGAAGGAAGGTATATACTTGACAGAAATACTTGAACATATGCCCTGGTGGACATTTAGAAGAATGTTCAAAAGAGAAAATGATTTAGAAGAAGGAGCAGCATTATTCATAACATCCCAATCCATAACATCCCAAATTTGAGACAACTCATGATCCAACAGTAGAATGGATAAAAAAAAAAATGTGATATATTCATGCTGTGTGGGAATGCATGTTTACAGGAAAATCAGTGAGATCCTATCTTAAAATAAAAAAGGGTGGGATGTAGGTTAGTGGCCAAGCACTTGTTTGAAATGTACAACACCCTGGGTTCAATCCCCAGTACTAAAAAAAAGTGACATTTTCATAATTTTTTCTTTTGTGGAACTGGGGATTGAACTCGGGGCCTCTGTACCACTAAGCATTCCCACGCCTTTATTTTTAATTATTATTTTGAGACAAGGTCTTGCTAAATTGTTCAGGCTGCCCTCAAATTTGTAATCCTCCTGCCTCAGCCTCTGGAGTAGTGGGGATTACACATGTTCCTTTCACATCTGGCTTCATAATTCACAGCAATGAAATGAACAAACTACAGTCTCATGCAGTATATATGAAAATTAAGGTATGTACTATACAACTTATCAAATTCATTTCAAAACCAGGGAAACTTATGTTGTTTAGTGATGCATAATAATAAAACTATAAGTGAAAGCAAGTTATGACTGTGGTTATCTTTATAAGGGAGTGTTATGGCTTATACCTAGATGTCCCCCCAAAGTCTCATGTGCTCATAGGTTGGGCTTTGGGAGGTGGCTGGATAACAGATACGTGATGGATCAGGGTGTGATACTGAGATTAAGGGTGTGCAATAACTAAATTGGTTTAGTACAGTTCTGGGTGTGGATAATGGAAGCCCCACCCTGGGTGTGGGTGGCACCACTCAAAAGGTTTGTAGTCTGGATGGGATAAAAGGAAAAGCGAGGCTTGCTGCTGCAGCCTCCTGCCTGCCCTGCCATGGATTGTTTCTCCTCTGCCATGGAACCAGCTGACTATGGACCGAAACCTCTACAAACTGTAAGCTGAAATAAACCTTTCCTCCTTTAACTTGTGGGTGTTGGGTACTTTGTCTCAGCAATGAGAAAAATGACTAAGACAGGGAGAAGTGGTAAGATTAATGAAATATTTTAGATGTAGAGGTGAAAGGATTTGATGTAGAATGTGAAGTAAATAAAATAAACCAAATAAATAGGATGTACGGATAAGCTCAAATAATTCCCCAAATTATCTATTCTGTTGTTTCAAAAATATTTTAGTACATATGCTAATTTGTTTCATTTATACCACTATGGTAGTTTCTCTTAGTTCACTGAAGAGATAATTTTATGCTTTTATCAGTTTCTTCTTTGTAAGAAAGAGAAAATTTTATGCTTTTATCTGTTTCTTCTTTTTTGTTTGTGTATGACTTGTAGTCTGAGTTGCATTTTGGCCATTCTTTTAAGATTATGATATCCAGTGTATTAACCATTCTTATTCTCTATTTTGTTACGAAATTTTATTTTTTCATAGAAGAGTGTTTTTATATTTTATTAAATCTACTTGTGTTACATTTAAAAAGAAAATACACACCGATTCATAAAATACAATGATAAAGTACGCAACAGAATCATCCATGCTTTTGAAACAGAAAATATTACAGTTGGCTCTCTGTATCTGAATTCCATATCTGCAGATTCTACCAATCTCAGAAAATATTTAAAAATTTGTATCTACACTCAATACTTACAGATTTGTCTTTATTCTCTAAATGATACAGTACAACTATTTACATAGTATTTACATTGTATTAGTTATAAGTAATCTAGAGATGATTTCAAGGAAACAGGAGGATATTTGTAAGTTATCTGCAAATATTACAACATTTTACAAAAGGGCATAAATGTCTTGTGGGTGTCTTGGAGTCAGTCCTCCACAGACATTGGGGGATGACTGTAACGAGAAGAGGCAGGCCGTGTAAGTGGGTACTAGGTGGGAGACCTCTGTCCAACCGCTTCAGGGAAGGCTTTACAGAAAAGACAAAAAAAATGAACATTTGATGCAGATTATGGAGGAAATGGAGGAGGGGATAAAAGGACAGTACAATTAAAGGAAATAATTAAAGATAGTTTACAAGTAGACTAGTGTGTATTATTTTATACTCAAATTAAGACATTTCATACATTATCTCTCAAATAAATATGACTATCATACTTATGACTCTCATCTGGATCCACAATTTAAAGGTGTAGCGTATTATTTCAAACACAAGGCATTCCACAAATTCTAGCTGAACTATTAAGTCTTGAATAAGCACCTTTTATATCCTGTAAAACGCAGGATCAGCCATGGTAAACCAGTATGAAAAACACGTAATCCTGGTTGCCTATAGTATCCTATATATTAATAGCTTTCATATTGTTGGCTTAGTTTAACTTTAGGATGTTACTGGAAATTTTATTTTTGATATAACTTTTTTCATTAGGTAGACTAATGGGTATGGGAACAGGGAAGGGGAGGAGTAATACATAAATAATGACTCAAAACAGAAGTTTGCAGGAGACTTCTCAGTTAACCTGCTTTATCTAGGAAGGCTTCCTGCATAAGTCAGAGTTGGTCTGAGAATCATGCAGAATTAGGTAATAAAGGAAGATTTTTTCTCAGGATTGAGGTATAAGAGAAAAAAGTGATGATTATAAAACTCCTTGGAGTCTTGGGTTTGTTGTATGATTTAGGCATGACTTTCAGTTTCACACATGCTAAATACCTTAGGACATTAAAATTATTTTTGGCTGAATTTTGCTTTGATATGTGTTTGAGATTCCACCACAGTCCTTATATACTGTAAACCAGGCACTAAGGACTTTACCTGTATTAACTCATTTACTTCTTCCAATTGTCCTCATTTTATTGATGAAGAAACTGAGGTAGTTAGAGGTTGGTTAAGAACTGGAATTTGAAGCCAGGCATTCTGATTCTAGAATTCTTGAATTGATTGATTGAGACAGGGTTTCACTATATTGCTCTGGCTGTCCTCAAAGTCCTGCACTTGGGCCGGTGAGATGGCTCAGCAGCGTAAGCGCCTGCCTTGCAAGCGCGAGGGCCCGAGTTCGACTCCCGGATCCCACATACGAAAAAGGGGCCGGTGATATCGCTCAGCGGCACGGGTGCCTGTTGGCGCACGAGGTCCTGAGTTCGACCCTCCGGTACCCACAAAAAAAAAAAAAAAAAAAAAAAAAAAAAAGTCCTGCACTCAAGTGACCCTACCTCAACCTCTTGTCCTAGGATTACAGGCATGTGCTACCATGCCTGGCTTTAGAATAGATATTCTTAATATGCAGCTAGACTATGCTGCTCTTAGGAAAAAAAGGAAGAGGACAGCATCAATTCTGGAACTTTCTTAGGTGTCTTCACATTATAAACCTATTAACTATGGTATGCTATTTATTTTTTTTATTTGTGACAGGGTCTCGCTTTGTAGTGCAGGCTTGCCTTGAGCTCACTATGTAGCTCAGGCTGGCCTCGAACTTGTGGCTATCCTCCTGTCTCAGCCTCCTGAGTGCAGGGATTTTTGGGGTGCACCCCCCCATTTTGTATGCTTTCAATGTGACATATGAAGACGATTATCGCCTCTTGTACTTCATCCTATTGTTTAAGCCTTTGGCTTTCCAGTGACAACCGATAGTCATTCTTTCTGGTTAAAAATGTGGCCGATCTCAGCTTTTTTTAAAAGCCTAATGCATATTTGCATAGTTGCATAGTTTATTCATATTCATTTGGTCGGCCTCACTTACAAGTCTGCTTTGAAAAAGAAATCCACTACTGTTTTAAAGTTAACGATCCAAGATAGACAAGATTTTCGGCTTTGAAGAACGTGAATGACATATCTTACAGCTATGTACTGGATTTGCTGAGCTACTGTTCATTAAATTACAGCACTTTAAGGAACGTTCAGAAGTGACTAATACACTAATTTATTACCAGAGGTCACCAGAGCTGTCATAACTGACAGTCTTTTTACTCTCCTTATGCTTGATAGTGTGAAAAACTGGGAAAACTGTGTACTTACAAATCACCAAGGATGGGGAATGGCATTGGCAAGTAACTTCTGCTGGGCTCAGTTTTTCCATGTTCACGTTATAGACACACTGCACAAATGCAATGAAGACATCTAACTATTCCGTAACAGGTCACGCCTCAGACTAACTGGAAGACCACAGATCGTAACTAGAATCACGTTATTGTTCTACACACGATGGGCTTGAATTTCTTGAAAATCGACAGCACACGAACTACCTCGGTGCCCATCTGCCTTTCACAGCCCCCCCCCCCCGGTCTCCTCGGCCTTCGCGCCTTCCCCGTGGAGCCCTGCCGGGGCTGCCCAGTCTCCACCCAGCACGTCGGCCTCTCCACCTGGAGGCCAGTTTAGAGGGAAGGCAGGCAGAGGGGAGGGCGACAGCCAGCGAGCGAGCGAAATGGTCAACTCCTCCTCAAACTGCGGCCCCCTCGCGGGCCTCGGCCCTCCTCCCGGGGGCTGAGATTGGAGAGGAAGTGGGAAGGCTCCGATCTGTTCCTCAGCCAGCGCCCTCATGCCCCCACCCTTCTCCTCAGCTCGGGGCTTCGGGGCTCCTCGTTCCCGCCCCTCGTCCCGGGAGAGGGGCGGGCGGCGCGGCAGGGCTCCCGGAGAAAGGCCGGGGTCGGCCGACGGCCTCGGCCCCGCAGCCACGTCCTCCGCCCCGGGGGCCCCCAGCCACTCGCCCGCCGGCGAGCGAGGCCCGAAGACAGCCTCGGAGACGGCGGGGGCCGGATGCGCGCTCGCGTCACTTCCGGGCGGTGCAGCCGCGGCCGCTTGGAAGATGGCTGCGCCCTGTGGCTCGGAGCTGCCCGCCAACTCGCCGCTAAAAATCCCGAAGATGGAGGTGCTGTCTCCGGCTTCTCCTGGTGGCCTGAGCGACGGAAACCCATCGCTGTCCGACCCTTCCACGCCTCGGGGTGCCTCCCCGCTCGGGCCGGGCAGTGCGGCGGGCTCGGGGGCAGCGGCGTCCGGGGGTCTCGGGCTGGGGCTGGGGGGCCGCAGCGCCGCCTCGTCCTCGGTCTCCTTCTCCCCTGGTGGCGGCGGTGGCGGGGCTGCGGCAGCCGCCGCCGCCGCCTGCCGGGGCATGTCGTGGACGCCGGCCGAGACGAACGCACTCATCGCAGTGTGGGGCAACGAGCGGCTGGTGGAGGCGCGGTACCAGCAGCTGGAGGGAGCCGGCACGGTGTTCGGCAGCAAGGCCCCCGGGCCGGCCATGTACGAGCGCGTGTCCCGGGCCCTGGCCGAGCTGGGCTACGAGCGGACCCCGTCCCAGTGCCGGGAGCGCATCAAGGTAACCGGCCGCCCGGCCTGGGGCAGCGAACCAAAGGCAGAGAGAAGGCGGGGAAGCGGCCTCGGGGGCGGGGGCCGGTCTGAGCGCAGGGCTCCCCTCCGGGGCCCGGTGGGCGACTCGCATCTCCTCCGCCTTTACCTTCTCTCCCTGGGAAGAGGGCTTTTTTCCCTATGGCCGCCAGCCCGTAGGTTTCCTGAGTTTGAAGTTGGGCGTGCCTGCCGCCGCCCCTTTTTCTTGCCAATTGAGGATGTTCTCCGCTCTGAAGTTGGTAGTTGCTCATTGTGCGCGCTGCGGCTGTCCCCGCGCTGCTGGCGCGTCTCGCCCCCGCCGCCGGGGCCCTTCGCTTTGTTCCATGCAGAGGGGCTCCCAGGCAGAGGCTTACCAGCTGGGCGGGGTTTAGGAAGGGCAAAACGGGGGTCGTTGAGCCCCCAGTTAGAAATTTTCAGTAGGTGGTGGGTGTTTTCAAAAAGCGCCTTGGAAGGGCTGGCCTTTGTGTCAGTTCCTTTGGTTCTAACTTGAGATGCGAAGGGTGAGTGAGACTTGAGATGTTTTTGGAGAGTTGGAAAGGCTTGATTGTAGCCAGGCTGTGTATTGTTGTCTCGGAGGTAGTGGGCACCTTGAAAGTTAGCCAGGCTGAGAGTTGTTCTGGAATTCAGGATCGTCGGTGTCTACAGAGTGACGTTGGCTTGAGCTCTGCTGTTTCTGACAGGCCCCTTGAAAGCTAGTTTACTCTGCTTTAGTCACTGTGCCAGATGTGACAAGTAAAACTCTTCGCATCTGGCCTTCCTTGTGTATCTGCATGTTTAATGCAGATGCTCGTTGTGGGCTACTGACTTTAATCTAGGCATTCGTATTTGTATTATTGGCAAATAAAAGAGTTACATTTTAGTTAAGGTCTTGGCCTCCTCATAGCATCTGCGAAAAGATTTGGGTAGGGTTCTCCTAGTTTTCACTGAAAATACTTCTACTACGTAGTCATAGTGTCTGCATACTTTCCTGGTAGGGCTGGCATTTTTTCTGGGAACTCCTGGGGGTTGGGTTAAAAATCACTAGAACAGTTTTAAGCAAGAGCAGTCTCATAAAAGGACAGTCAAAATCCAGTAAGAACCGTGATAAAAGTAATCATACTAAAGGAGAAAGATTGTGCCAGAGTTATGAGGTCTGGGCTCCAATAGTGTTCATTTGTTCACTTTGTTACTTAGAAATTTGGTCCAGAAACTAAGCTATTTTAAACGTACTAACTGCTGTGGAAGAAATTTAGCACCCATTACAAAATTAAATTAGTTTTTTGATATCATATAACTTTGGGCTTCATATGCATCCCATTTTTTAAACAAGAATGTTATTGAAGTAGTAACTAATAGGGAAAACCTTTTCTATGAATTTCATTCATTGTTCTGTTCAAGGTCATTAAGGGTAAATTTTTCTAAGAGCTTTTGCAGTGCTGGATAGCACCTAGCAATGAACGTTTCTTGAGTTTAGAACTTTTTTTTGAGTGTGCTTTAGGCATGTGTAACTATTTTAGTTTGTTTAATTTTTCCCAAGTTGTGCCTGGGAGCACACCTGAAAACTCAGCACTCAGAGGCTGAAGGAGTTTTAGGCCAGCCTGGACCACACAGATAGGCTGTTTCAAAAAACAAAAAGAAAAAAGAAAAAAAAAAAAAAAAGGAAGAAAAACAAAGAAATTATCAAAGGGAAAAAGTGTGCTATCAAAACACATTGAATTTAATCTCTCCATAAAGTTGGTTCTCAAACAACCAGGAGATAGCGAGTTAGATTGCTTCATCTTCCAATTATGAGATGGAAGCTTAAACCAAAGAAAGGAGATTGGGCCTCTGAAAAAAAACTTTTTTAAAAAAGAGGTTCAGTTTACCTGTCTCAGATAGGTAAGATCAAGTTGAACTCAAACTCTTAGGATATTTTGATATTGTGCACTTGATGATTGTGGGATCTCTGATCCATAGTAGTGGTTAAAAAGGAGGGCAGGTAACAGTTGTTTTTTGAAGTGCTCTATCCTTTAAATGATTTTAGTTAGGGAACCCATACTTCTTTGTTAATGTTGTTCTTTACTGCCAGATTCATTAAGCTCTTAAGGAGGTTTTGATGTCTTAATTCATTAACATACTTATTAAATTCATCAAATGAGGTCCAGAAAGATAAATTTTGCAAAGTATAAAAATCTACAATACAGTGCTCTTGACACTTTGGAACATAGACTTTGGAACACAGTTTGAAAAAATACTACATTAAAAACTAAGCTCTGAAATGGGTGTGGTGGCACATGCCTGTAATCCCAGCACTCAGGAGGCTGAGGCAGGAGGATTGATGGGAGTTTGAGGCCAGGCAGTGAGTTTGAGAGTTCAAGGCCAGGCTGAACTACATATCAAGACCCTGTCTCAAAAAATAAAATAAAATAAAATAAAAAAGCTCTGCCCCTTTAGGAGACTTAGTGTGAATATGATTTTAAACATAGAAGCAAGCTGGGCGTGGTGGCCCACTCCTATAATCCCAGCACTTGGGAGGCTGAGGCAGGAGGATCTCCCTGAGTTCAAGGTCAACCTAGGCTACACAGTGAGTTTAAGTCCAGCCTGAACTGCATAGAGAGACCTGTATCAAAAAACTGGAAAAAAAAAGAAATAGGAGCAAATGTAGTCACTTGAAATCATACCCTTATGCAATTATGAGGTGGATTGTCCAAGTAACACAGATTATGAGTATGAAGATAAAAATACAACCATAAATTCTCAGAGAGTCTGAAACCCCTGAAAACAAATCCTGAGGTCCCAGTTTCAGAAATACTAATTTTAGAACAAGTGACTTAGGAGTCTCTCACTTTATTATATTGATGAGAACTGCAAAAAGAAATCCAATAATGCTTTTTGCTGTAGTTTTACAAAATAGAAACAAAATAATTCAGTAAGATGCAGAAAATGGACTTCTTGAACAGATTGGTGCAGTTTACTAAAATGTAAATTTGGGGCTAAGGATGTAATTCAGTATAGCAGGCACAAGGCCCTGAGTTCAAGTGCTAGTTCTTAAAACATAACAAACAAACAAAAAACAGAGCTGAGCTTGTTGGCCCACACCTGTAATCTCAGCACTCCGTGAGGCTGAGGCAGGAGGATGGCAGGTTCATGCCCAGCCTGGTCAGTTTATCAGTTTAACAAGACCTGTCTCAAATTAAAAAATGAAGTGGCACATGGTGGCAAACGCCTCTAATCCCAGCACTTGGGAGGCTGAGGCAAGATGATTGCTGCTTGAGTTTGAGGCCAGCGTGAACTACGTAGTGAGACCCTGTCTCCAAAAAATAAAAATTAAAATTAAAATTAAAAAATTAAAAAAAAAAAAAGAAAAGGGCTGGGGAGGTATCACAAGCCCTGGGTTCAATCCCTGGTCCCAGGGAGTGGCTGGGAGATCAGTGAGAGTCTCCCAGGGAGGAAGATACCATGTGACTGATTTATGTTTCTGCTCTAATATATTTGAAATTCCTGTGAAAAAATTTAATTATGAAAAATCAGTAGATAATTTGTTCTAAGTTTGAAGGGAAGAGATAAGCAGTAACTAGTTTTGCCGTGTAGGTAGCTTTGACTGTGTTCACGCAGCAGCCTTCACCTCACGCGAAAGGATCAGAAAGCTGTCTTCTGCCTGCCCTTTTCACAGCCACCCTCTGCACCTCCAACCCTAAAGCACATTGTCCACCTTCTCTGGACAGAACCTTTCATTATATAATGAAGTATAAAATTGTAACTATAAAAACTGAATTCGGGCCAGGCGTTGTGGCGCACGCCTGTAATCCCCGCACTCAGGAGGCCGAGGCAGGAAGATTGCTGTAAGTTCAGCCTGGGCTACAAAGTTAGTTTAAACCAGCCTGAACTGCATAATGAAACCCTGTCTCAAAAAGATAAAAACAAAAAAAAAAGAAAAACTGAATAACTTGGATTTTGATACTAAAGTTCGTTTTAATGCTGTTCACATGACTATAAGCATTCAAGATTTTAATTGAGAGTCAGATATAAACCTTTGTTTAGTGCTTCAAAGTTTCATTTTGATGTCTGTCATGTTATTGGTGTTCTATCTTTTGGATAAAATGGATGTGTTTGACACTGCCTTGTTACACAGATTGTTGTTTAGTCTGAAGTTTTGTCATGTTTCTGTTTGCCAGAAGACAATTAATTGTTAACAATTCCAGCCTAGTTTTGGAGTCAGATACACAATTCTGGAAGGTTTTTGTCTAGTCTTTGCATCGTTTTTCTCCTATAGACCTTCTGCTGGGTGATAGAATGCATAAGAGAACTGCTAATGTATAGTTCCTACACGAGTTTACAGTCCAGCTGAAGTTTGTAAACACACATCAAAGAGTCAGGAAAAAAAGGTATAAAACAATACAAGGGATGCTATGCAGTGTGTTACTTGATTAAGTGTTACATAACTGAAGACGAAGTGTGATGACTTAAAAATTGGGCATGATCTCATCATTGTCCATACTATAGTAGTTGAAAGATCTATCTGGACTGGGGACTCATGAAGCATTCACTTCTGAGCCAGCTGTTACACTCACACTTCAGTCATTCAATCTGATACACTGCCAAACTCATTCTTACATCCCATATTTTGAGTGTTCTCTAAAAATTCACCTCTTAAGAGTTAGCTTTAGGTTTTTGAAAGTGACATGTATTAGTTCTGCTTCAAGGTGAAATGCAAGGTGATTGTGCATGACCTAAAAAATTTGCCTTTAGCAGACAAGGTGCACGCCTGTTAACCCAAACAGCCTGGGAGCCTGAAGCAGTAGGATCATGCTTTTGAGCGCAGCCTGGGCAATTTAGTGACTTAGCAAGACCTTGTCTCAAAAAAAAAAAAAAAAGAAAAGAAAAGAAAAGAAAAGAGAGAAAAAAAGTAAGGATATAATTCAGTGCGAAAGCCCCGAGTTAAATCCCCAGTACCACAACAAATAGAACCTTGCCTTTGTTGGCAGTTGCTCATCATATACATTTAAAAATGGCTTTGGCCTAACAAAATGATTATTTTCTAGGGGCACTCTTTAGGTTTATTCAGTGGCTGTCATTATCATTGGAACAAATTTTATACTTGAGCACACGAATCACAATATAGTGTATTCGTTTTTCATTTTAGCTTTCAAGGCTTGCTTCTGGTTTGTAAGAACCAATAGTGGAGAGATAGCTTGGAGCCAAGATACCCTTGTCCCCATGTAAGCATTTGAATAAACTCTGCCCATCGCTGAGGACTACCTTTTGGTGTTTGCAGACTAGACTTCTGCATTATCATTGAAACATTTCCAGGAAATGTGGTAAGCCACTCAACTAGTTCATAAGAAAGATTTAGTCAGATCTTTTCCCCAGCTTCTGTTTCCATCACACTATTATTTGGAAGGTTGTGAGTTCTAGTATGCTTGTTGGCTTAAAAATCTGACAGAGGGTTGGTATGTGTTTTAGAAGAATGGGCCATCTTTGACTGCTGACTATACACTTATATTTTGGCTTTCAATTTTGGAAATAAGAGATCCTAACAAGGACTTGCTGAAACTGAATGAATAGGGTTCTAAATTTATTTCCTGGCATTTTGGGAAATCTAATTAAGATTCAAGTTATATTTTCTGGATACTTCATTGAGACAATGTATAAAGGGAAAAATAATTTAGAAAGCATGATGTATAAACAGTGCTGTTCAATAAAACTTTCTGTGATGATAGAAATGTTCTTTAGCTCAGTTCAGTGTACCTTTCTGGCACGTTATTGTGCCCTTGACCTATGGCTAGTTTGCCTGAATACTGAATTCTCAGTTTTATTTAATTTAAATTAATTTGATTTAAAATTTTAAGTAGCCACATGTAGCTGGTGGTCACCATATTGATCACTTCGTAGGAAAAGTTGTTAGGTATTAGTCTTTATATAGAAAAAGGATTCTCTTGGCCACATACTCAGACCTCTAGGGGGAGCTCCGGATTCCTTCTTACTCTTTTCTTTTTTTTTTTTTTGTGGGTACCGGGGGGGTCGACCTCAGGACCTCGCGCGCCAGCAGGCGCCCGTGCCGCTGAGCGATATCACCGGCCCCTTTTTTGTATGTGGGATCCGGGAGTCGAACTCGGGCCCTCGCGCTTGCCGGGCAGGCGCTTAAACCGCTGAGCCATCTCACCGGCCCTCCTTCTTACTCTTATTACATTAACCGTGTGTAGGAGGAACTTTGATAGAAGTCAAGAAAAATGGAGCTTTTAGTGCAAAGAATAAAAGTATTATAGCCTCAACTGGCAGAGGCTGGCAGTGTATATGTTCTTGGTTCTGTTGGACACTGCTGTCCAATAGAACTTTCTGTAGTAGTGGAAATGTTCTGTATCTGCTCTAATCTGGTAATCACAAACTATAGGTGATCATTGGGTGCTTGCAGTGTGACTAGAATGACTGAAACAATTTTTAATTTTATTTAGTTTTAATTAAATTTAAGTAGCCACATGTAACTAGTGGCTATTATGTTGGCCAGAACAACTTTGGTGTAATGGTGTTCAAACTTTTTTGCTATGTACTCCCAAAAGAGTTTTGAAATCCATCTATCTTCCCAAACGTTTTTAGGTTGACATTAAAATTTCTCATAATATATTTAAGAGCTTATAGGAGGTCAATAGGATATAAAAATATTAAACGTAGTTTGAGATAAATAAGATGAAGATGGCTGTAAAATATATGCACACTATACTTTGAAGCTGAAAAATCCACAAAATTTATCAAATGTATCATGAAAGTGTTGGTGATTAGGAAATATTCCAGTTACAGTTAAAAGAAACAATGTCACAAACCTAAATTGCCTTGGTCAGTCTAAATTCTGGAGTCAAGCTTCACGTAGGAAAAGCAAACTTACAGAGTCAGCCAAAAAAAGTACGTATCAGGAAAAGAAAAAACTTGTATAAATATTTTAACACTAAATTTATTGAGACATTATGGGATTAGTGCAAGTTACCTTTGGCCTCTACAACTGTTAAGAGGTGCTCAGAGTGGTGGTCATTAGCTTCCAGACATGGATTTGTGCAGCAGACTGCTGAAGTGTGAGTACCTTCTTCTGTTGGAGTCTGTATATATATGACTGGACATGACAGGAATCCCTAAGGTTTTAAGGTGCCCCGACCACCAGTACAGTCACTAGTATGGCTGTCCCTGTTGAGACACTTTAGAACTCTGAAGAACTCCAAGCTTCTTTGGATCTTTTGCATACCTTTCCTGGCTGATACACTGGGACTGGGCCCTTGAATTCTACTGCTCTTAGAAAGCCCAGAACCAGGAAGATTAAAAGGCAAAGGGAGGGGCTTGGCTCTTAGCTAAAGACCAGGTATCCTGGTGGTGGAGAGTAATTTGGATATCTTGCCCCTTTCCTTTTATTAGATTCAACTGGTAGATGCATCACACGCTTTCTTTAAAATAATAAGACTGAAATAAAGACTTATTTTTTCATTATTCGACAAATATTTTTGCCTCCTGTGGTAGGCTCCAGAAATACAGCCGTGAACCATTTACCTTTAAGGTGTCTGCCTTGACGTGAAGGAGTCAAATTGAAAGGACTGGTTGCACATTGTGGACAAGGCTGTGTGTCTTGTGATGTGAAGCTTGTGGTGCTTCAGGAGCACGTATCATCCTGGGTTCTCAGGAAGCAGATCCTGGAGCTGAAGTAGCACTTAACTGGCAGAAGGCAGCAGGGTCAGTGAGCAGCTGGTGTAGAGCTCAGAGGCAGCAGAACCCTCAGTAGTGCAAACTGCAAATGCAGTAAGATGTATTTATCCATGAACCCCGATTGTTTCAAAAGTTCTTAGTGATCAGTTGTTTAAAAAGTCATGCCTTGCTGGGCATGGTGGCGCATAACTGTAATCCCAGTACTTGGTATGCTGAGGCAGAAGGATCACAGCAAGTTCAAGGTTAGCTTGCGCTACGCAGTGAGTTCAAGGCCAGCCTGAACTACATAGTGAGACCCTGTCTCAAAAGAAAAAAAAAACATGCCTTTTCACTGACGAACAATTTACTGTAATGCATAGCAAATGGTGAGTTAGAAGCTACAAATGATAGGTTGGTGGTTTCATAAAGATTCATGTAAAAAGGTGAAGCTGATAGTTTTGGGATGACAAAATGTGGATATATCAATTCTAGGTAATGTTTTGCTAATTTTTTTTTATAGTGTTGAGCTGCAGCTGTACAAATATCCAATATATTTTTCATTCTATATACTGGAAGGAAGAAACAAAACTGCATCTTTTTAAGACTACAACCCACAAAAGGTGTATGTTTACCCTGGGACCTAGTATTTTAATAATATAACATATATGTAAAACTGAAATAAATCACCAGGCATGGTGGCACACACCTATAATCCTAGCACTCTGGGAGGCTGAGACAGGAGGACTGAAAGTTCAAAACCAATCTGGGCAATTTAGTGACTTAGCAAGACCCTGTCCCAAAATAAAGGGCTGGCGATCTAGCTCAGTGCAAAGGATCACCGAAAGTGTAATCCCCAGTACTGGAAAAAGAGAGAGATCACTTATGTAACATTTACTGTATGCCATATCCTGTTCTAAGTGCTTTATAAATATTATTTAACCACATTATGGCACGATAGCTAGTGACATGCGATACACTATTCTATTTGAACACAGACAGTCCAGCACCAGAACCTCTTTAGTAACAGTCTGTGCTACATAAAAGCACCTGTCCCAGCGCCTGCACCCCGAAGGCCACCTTCCTCGCCCCTCCTCTTCCTCCTCCCCAGGCCTTTGCAGCACCGCCTCCCCCTTCCCCCCCCAGTCCTGTAGTACCACTCTTCCACCCCATCTCCAGCTACAGTGTCAGTGCTTCCAGAAATTCCCTCACCTAAAACTGGTGCAGAGAAAACCTGGGCCAATGGGGGCAGCCGCTCCCACTGGTACTGAGCTGAAGGGTCACTCCTTGGGGACTGGCAGCTCAGGGTCATGTTGGCCCCCACACAGGGCACACCCAGGAGACTGCAGGATGGAGTCGCTGGAGGAACTGGGGAAGGGAAAGCAGGTTAAAACCCACACCCAAGAGACCCACAGACACCCCCTCTGTCACTCGATGTCCTGCCCCCATCCTGCCCCTTGGGAGAGAGACCTTCCTGAACTCCTGTGCGGTGGGAGGGATCTGGAAGTGTGTGCTTCTCACTCACCCAGCACGTTGAGTTCCATGGTTTTGCTGTCATGGCCCTTGTGTTGCACATTCACGGAGCAGCTGCAGGAGCCAGAGTCTTTTTCCTGGAGGCCCTGCAGCCTCAGGGACACATTCCGAGAGGGCATGGAGTGGACCAGGGATACTCCAGGGTTGCCTGACACAGTCCCATTGATGTAGGCCAATACCTGGTGGGGACAGGACACCTCCTTATTATCCCATGATGCCCTGTGTTCACAGCTCAGCCTGTCTCCCTCTGTAGAACTGGCCTTCTTCATGTGATCCTCAGTGTTCACCCCTCTCCCCAGCTACCCCTCACGGCGCTGAGGTCTCTTCACCAGCATGGTTTTGTTCCCCTGTGCACTGCCACTTCATTTCCTGTGGGGGGTTCAGAAGGGGGTCACAACTCACTAGAATTGATTTTTCAGCCGTCTAATGGACCATGAACTACAGTTGATAGAGGACTTGAAGATACTAAAGTGAGATCAAGATGTTTTCAATCATTGTGGTCTTTTAGACATAGGATGCCAAAACTCGAGAAACGTCATTAATGTGTAGTGGCTCGTGTCCCAGATACTCCTCTGAAATGCTTTATTCTTTGTTGTCCTGGATAACTGGAGCCTAGGGTTTGAGAGTAAAAGGCAAAGAAAGTAGGCTTTGAGAAGAAATGAGACTGGAGACACACACAGGAGGTCAGGTCGAAATAGGGAGTTCGGAATTTACCCTAGTCATCAAGGGATTTTAAGCTGGTAGTAATACGATTAGTCTTAAATTTTAGCACAGTTGCTGGCTGTACTGTGCAGAATGGAAAGGGTAAAACTAGAAGCAAAGATTAGAGGTTTCTCGCAGTGGACTGGATGAAACGTGCAGGCAGTGGCCATGAAGCTGGAGAGAAGAGGACATTTCACACATACCAAAATTGGGGCTATCTAAAGAATCTGGACATTTTCATTTACAGGATTTGTTAGATCTTAATTTATGATGTAACTTGCCATCTGCTTTACCAACACACACAAGATGCCTTGGTGTAATCAATATAGACCTTCACAGTGTCTTCCCAGCCTATGTTTTTAAGATTCATTTCTTTTTTTTTTTTTTTTTGTGGGTACCGGGGGTCGACCTCAGGACCTCGTGTGCCAGCAGGCGCCCGAGCCGCTGAGCGATATCACCGGCCCTTTTTCGTATGTGGGTTCCGGGAGTCAAACTTGGGCCCTCGCGCTTGCCAGGCAGGCACTTATACCGCTGAGCCATCTCACCGGCCCCTAACATTCATTTCTTGGGGCTGGGTATGTAGCTCAGTGGCACAGTGCCTGCCTGGCAAGCACCAAGTCGTGAGTTCAATTCCTGGTACCCGCCCCCCAAAAAACGATTCATTTCTTGGAACCCAATGAAGTATAAGCAGAACGCTGTATGCACAGTCCTGTCTGTGTTGACTAGAAGTTTTCTACAGACTCTTGGGCTCTGGTCTGCTCGTCAGTCTTCAGAAGTGATTACCGAGCATTATTTTTTCTTCTTAACATTATCAGAGGTTAAGAGCTAAAATTCAGATCTAAAAGTTCAAATGTTAATTATCGTAGTTACCCAAAAGTGTGCCTCTACTAGGCTAAAGTAGAATAGTAGTTTTCCTCCCATGGAAAGCTACATCTGTAATGTTTAAAAATGAAATAAAATGGGGGTGAAAACTTTCTGAATTTCATAAACAGAGTAGTATTGTAAAGTGCTTTAAACTTTAGACATCTGATGTTAGGATTCCAGTAAATTAGACACTCTTTCATTTTGTTTCTGCTGTGGGGCTCATGCACTGTGTCGTATTCTGCTTCATCGTTACCAGTGCAGAGACTTCATCGGGTGTTTAGATGAATTTATAATTCTTTGTCTCAGATGCCTATGTTACAGTTTACCCGGGGTTTATAATCTATGTTGAGTTTTTCTCCTATTCTTCTAAATACATAATTGAAAGATGTCTGCATTTGGGAAAAGACATATATTTAAATTAAATCTGTTAATTCCCACCTATTTGTAGTTGAGATGTCCTTGAGAGCCAATGGAAATACTTTTTTTTTTTTTTTTTTTTTTTGTGGGTACCGGGGGGACGACCTCAGGACCTCACGCGCCAACAGGCACCCGTGCCGCTGAGCGATATCACCGGCCCCTTTTTCGTATGTGGGATCCGGGAGTCGAACTCGGGCCTTCGCGCTTGCAAGGCAGGCGCTTAAGCCGCTGAGCCGTCTCACCGGCCCAAGAGAGCCAATGGAAATACTTTTTTTCTTGGCATTAATCAGGTGGGTATTATCTTTTTTTAGTAGAATGTGTTGTTACTCCTTAGTAGAATACAAACCTGTCTTCAGGCATTTTAGGAATAGGAGCTATCATGTTGTCTTGATATGTGTGTTCTTGACTGTACTCATAAATATTTTGAGCAACCAAAAATTACTTCATTCAATAGAAATTGAGACAATAGAGAAGTTGTTTACTTAGATGTTTCGCAATTGCATCTCAACCTATGTAAGATGACTTTGTTATAATAGCCTGAATGTTTGAAAGTTTTAGTGTTGCTTTTTTGCTGTCTTCAGATTATTTCATTTATTTGAATAATCTAATTATGTTTGCAGTTGATGTTAATAAAACTAGAACAAAAGTTCAAACCTACCCATAAGTACTTTAAAAAAAAAAAATTTGGAACTAACTCTTCTCTAATGGAAAAATCTGCTTCATGATTTAGGAAGAATATGATAGGTCAAAAAGTACCTCAACCTTATATTTGGTACCTCAGCTGCCCATACACAATCTTAAGGTTTTTTATCCACTCAATTGTTCATTCATTCTTCAAAAATTTATTGAGAGCTGGGTGTGGTGGCACACACCTATAATCCCAGCATTCTTGGAGGTTGAGGCAGAAAGATCATAAGTTTGAGCCCAGCCTGGACAATTTAGCTACTTATCAAGACCCTGCCTTAAAAATAAAAAATACAGAAAGTGTTGGGGATGTAGCTTAGTGCAAAGGCCCCGGGTTACTGGGACTTAACCCCAGTACTGAAAAAAAAAAAAAAAGAAAATAATGATATTTAAAACTTGTAATTCAGGACAGTTAACATAAAACAAAAGCTCTTCAAATACGATATTCTTTGAAAAAGCCTTATTGGCCTTAGAAGTTTGAGTGCTATAATTTTCATTATATATAAGAAATAGAAATTTGCCAGGCGTGCTGGTGCACGCCTGTAATCTCAGCATCCAGTACTTGGGAGACTGAGGCAGGAGGATCGCTGCGAGTTTGAGGCCACCCTGGGCAGCATAGTGAGTTCAGGGTCAGCCTGAACCACAAAGCAAGACCCTGTCTCAAAAAAAATTTTATTTTTGCTTTATGAATGATTTACATAATTTTATATTATTCTTTTGTATTGTATATATCCAGCTGTCATTGAGGTTTGCACTACTAAGCAGCAGAGGGTTACATTGTTAGTCTTCATTCAGTGATTAGTTTATGAACACCTCCTCTTGACCCAAGCACTATGCAGGGTCCCAAAGGTAGTCTTAAGCCAAACAGGTTATTCCTTTCTCTCTTGTACAACTTAGGAAAATTAGGAAACAAGCTCAATAGTTGGGTTTTTGAGAGATCAGAGTTGTGCCAATTTTAGAACAGTATAAAATATTTACTTTTTTCTTTATACTGTATAAGTAATGTAACCATACTATTAAATTAAGAGGAAGAATCAGGGGAAAAATTTTAACTTCATTATAGCATATCCATAAACTGTTTTGATATTTTTTAAGACGTGATAGTGATGAATCCAATTTTAATTTCAGTATACTTCCATGCACCACAAAGAATGTGAGATTTACATGCTTTTTGTTCTATCAAACACCAAGAAAATATATGGGTCATTTATGCCTCTTGTCTTCATGCTGAGTTTTGCCTGCCTCCTGCTTCTTGTAAATAGGTTGCCTGGTGAGTGAAGCTTAATTCCCTGGGTGGGTAGTTAGGCTCCTTTTCCCCATTGGTTTAGATGTTAGTGAGTCATCATATTTGTGCCAACCCTGAAAACTGCCAAAAATGTTAAATGATTGGTTTTATCTATAAAAGAGGAACTAAGTAAAGTTAAAAAAAAAAACATAATGGGCCGGTGAGATAGCTCAGTGGCATAAGTGCCTGCTTGGCAAGCGCGAGGTCCTTGAGTTCGACTCCCGGAACCCACATAAAGGAGAAAAAGGGGCCGGTGATATTGCTCAGCGGGGCAAGCATGAGGCCCTGAGGTCGACTCCCAGTTCCCACATTAAAAAAAAAAAAAAACATAATGATATAGCTAGTTGTTTCTAAAACTTGAATATGTGGGCAAAATATGTTTATATAACAATATTTTATTTAAAATAATGTTTTTTAATCCCCCCCAATAATGTTATTTAATATATACAAATGCATATCTAGGTATAAAGTCCTTTTATCTGTAGAGCTCACATGCTGTCATACAAAGATTTTTAAAGTACTAATAAAATGAAAAATCAAAAATCAAGTTATTTCAGTACTTCGGGTGATACGGATTAACTGCCTCTTGCTTTTCCTAACATGTCTCTGATGTGGACTGCTACAATAAGATTCTTTTGAGTATGTTATCCCTATGTTATTCCTGCAATGTGCCTTGTGATACAACACTGCTTCTGTTTTTCTGTGCTTGCTAACCTTTGTTTCATAAGGCCCTTTGGTCTTCATATTATGGGACTGTGTCATTTTTGTAGTAATTACAATGAGAACTAACATTTACTGAGTGCAGGCAGTTAGGCAAACTGTTAAGTGCTTTATTTTGTTTTCTCATTTAATGTTCACAACAAATCCATGGTGGAAGTATTGTTATTAGCTCTGTCTTACAGATGGAGAAATTAAAGCACAGAGATTAATTTGTCTAATATCACAGACCTTGGAGATGGTGACCCGAGATTAAGCAGTCTCACTTCAGAACTCCAGAGGTTATATTGCGTCCTTATGAGTCATCAGCCCACATTTATTGAATTTTGACAATTGAAATAATGTTTTTGGCAATAAGCATCATAAACAATCATAAATGCAATACCAAAATCATATAGATAGTAGCACCTAGATGGACACCATTATGTGTATAATGTTTATATATATATCTTTTTATGTATATATATTTCTTAACATTGAAAATAAAACAGATTTTTTGAAATTCTTGCAGAGAATTAATTATTTCCTAAGCTTATAGACACAAGGAGAAACATTGATTTGGAAGTTAAGGGAGAATCTAAAACAAGTGAAGTAAAGTCTTCATTGTAGAAAATTCTTTCATTCATTTATTCAAGACTTTATATAAGTGATGGTATTTATTGGACTACCAACTCCTTGTAATGGGAGCTCGAATTCTAGCAAGAGAAACATTTACAAAGAAGAATTACTTTTTGACAGTAAGACCAGGTAAGTTCATGGCTTACCAAGGGAGGCTGAGGAATGTGTCCATTACCTTATGCCTACCATTGTTTGCCTAATGCAGTGGTGGTGAACTTTGTATCATTCAAAGCTCTAAAAGGTTCTCCATCACTGGCCTAAGTATAAATGGCTTAGCATCTTAGAGATACAGTATGGGGATGAGACAGGCTATTTTGTAATATATTCAAGTCATGCTCTGCTTAAGGACATTTTCATCAATGATGGAGCATATATATGAAGGTAGTCCCATAAGATTTAATAGAGCTCAAAATTTCCTATCACCTAATCATAGCATTGTAGTCTTCCCTAGTGTCTCACGGCAAAGCATTACTCAACATGTTTGTGGTCATGTTGGTGTAAACCTGCTCTGCTGCCAGTTGCATAAAATACAGCATCTATAATTATGATCTGTACCTAATACTTGATAATAAACAGCTATATTACTGGTTTATGTATTTGTAATATTTTTCTCCGTACTTTAGCGTACACTCCTAATACTTATTTTAAAAGTTTACCGTAAACAGTATGTGGCCTTATGCAGACAGCAGCCTTTGCTGTCTCTTGATGGCATCAGGAGGCCATGTGGAATGACCTGTATTAGTCAGGTTTGTGTAAGCACACTAAGGTTTTTGCACAGTGACAAAATTGCCTAACAGTGCATTTCTCAGCACTATCCCAGCTGTTAGGCAGTGCATAATTATATACCAAAAATGGTATCTCTGTATTGAGAAAGCTCAAAATAGAATAGCAAGCTCAGAATTAAGTCAGACAATGCAGGACGTATAGAAGTAATCCAGGTAAATATGGCTACTTCAGCTTATTTGAATCAGAAGTGTGGCTACTTCACATTATTTGAATAAGTTATGCTCTGTCCAGCAACTATGGCAAAATCAATGACTGTAATTTTCAATGTCTTCTGAAGAGAGGCATGCTAAGTTCTTGTTTTGAAACCTAAGATGAATTTACATCGAAGTGACATTGGTTAAGCTCTTACCTTTCTCTCAAGAATTTCCCCACAGTGCCTGCCTGGCAAGCGCAAGGTCCTGAGTTCAATTCCCGGTATCCCCTCCCTCCCAAAAAAAGAATTTCCCTTTGCCAAAGGGAGCCGTCTTATCCCAGGTGAGGCCCTCTGTCTAGTGGCAGCCAAAATCCAATGACTGACTGGTCAGGGCTGAAATACAAAGGTCTAGCCTTCTTACCTCAGTTCAAGGCAATCTGCAGTCACCCAGATTCCATGCCTCTCTTTGGAATTAGGCCTCTTACAACAGTGTGTCTTCAGTTCCTTTGTTTGTCCACCTCTGCCTCTCAGTCTCTCTCAATGTTGGCTCCTTACAGCTTCCACAGTAAACCTGCATACAGCCCCTGCCTCAGTCTGTTGCCTGGGATATGTTAACATTATTGTGAGAAGGAGGAATGGTAAATGTTATCTGCTTAGCTGATAACTCGGCACACAGTAGGTAGTCAGGAAATGCTAGTTGTGGATGACTTTCATTACGTGGCACATTAAGCCACACAAGGAAAATGTTTGATTTTTATAGATGGTATAGCATCCCCCTACCACCAGTGTTCTCTTCTCTTAGTAAACTTCATAAAACTGAGAACATAAAAATTCTACTAAATAAACTATATAAATAATGTTATGAGTGCCTAAATAAGTTCAGGTTGCCCAAGGACAGATACTTAGAATTGCTTATTTTCAAATTTTTCATAAAGACAATGTGTCAATATATGAGGATGTGTTCTTTTCGTGTATTTATGGCCTATAGTTTGTACTGTGTAAATGCAGAAGGACCTTAATGTGATTTAATTTTGGTACCCAGATGTCTTGATGAAGGATTTCTAATAACCTTAGTTTTTAGATGAATTTATCTGAATGTCTGGAATGAATATATGTGTTGTGTGTCTATATATATAGTCTCTTTCTAGAGAGGGAGAGAGAGAGAGAGAGAGAGAGAGAGAGAGCCAAAAAAATGTATATATCAGTTTTCTGCACTAATAAATGTCTGGAAGCTAATGACCACCACTGTGAGCACCTCCTGTAATTGTAGAGACCAAAGGTAACTTGTATTAATCTCATGATGTCTCAATAAATTTAGTATTAAAATATTTTTACAAGTTTTCTTTTCCTGATAGATACATATATATATGTGTGTGTGTGTGTATATATATGTATATATATATATATATGTATATATATCAGAGCCCCCCCAGATATATGTATAATTTACTAATGAAAAATTCATATTTTTGGTTATTATAGGTGGCAGTTTTTGGTAAAAATACAAAACTGAGATAGTCACATGGCATATGAAAGGAATAAAGTGGCCTACAATTTCTGGGGGGAAAAACCTGCTGTGATTAGTTTCCTTAAACATTGGTCTAGTAATAGAAGGCATTCTTTGTATTCAGGAATCAATACAACGTTGTAAAGATATATGAGGGTTTTTTATTGTATGTGTCTTTGCAGTTTTTAATTTTTAGGTATGGTTGTTTATAGAATAATTAGTTCATAGTAAAAGCTGTATGGGAGACCTTTAAAGAGGAATGGTTCTCTCCTGCTGGGCCGGAAATATTTTTGATAATTCTCTTAAATGTGTTTTTTAGATATCATATACTAATAATAACATTTTTAATGTTACCTAAATATAAATAGCACTTGGAGTTGGTGCCCCAAGGTGTGACATGTAGAGGAAAAGACTGAAAAAGGTGCTGGCATGGCACTTTCAGTGGTGATATAGGTGATATAAAGATAACCTCCAGTCCAAGGGAGTTCTTTCCCCCTTTCAAGTGAGGGGACAAATAGTGTTGTTTGCCTGTCTTTGGTGACTATAACTACCTGTTGTTTATATCTAGAATGTGTTCACTGTAGTTTTTTGACCTGTCTTGTAGAGAAGCATTTAGGATCCTATGTCTAGAAGGATTCTTGAATCCCAAAGCCCCTACATATAAACATACTAGGTATGAGTTTTACATTGTTGCTGATCATCTGAAGTGATTGTGTGAGTATCCATGTGATGTATGGAAAGCAGAGGGTTAAAAGCTTTATGATTACATGAATGTAGTTCCACCAGCGATGGATAGTGTTACTGACAATTAGCATTGTACTCCTTGAAGGTTTTTTTTTTTTTTTTTTTCATGAAACCTAGAGAATTTAGGACTTGATATTCATTGAGAACCAAATTTCCTGAATTATGTATTTTATGCAAGACTGTCTCCTCTTGAAGATAGTCCAGACCATTTATAAACACAGTGACTGAGTGTTTCATAGCCAGGCTTAGAATGAAGTACAAGCTAATAGGATTCAATCCTAGACAAAGGCTAAGCTTTGAGAGGTAAGATCTCTATTTTTGGTGGTCATTCTTCTGTTTGACCCTATTAAAATCCAGGAAATAACAGCTTTTCTCCTTTTCTATCTTTGATAAAAATACTTTATGTTCCTGAATATTTGTTTTAGTTGTAAGGCATAAGAAATAACAAAATTTGCAAAGAGTTGCAGAACTCCCTTTGGCAGGTAACTGGCCTCCTTCCCCAAAGAAAGCTGGAACAAGAATACATAGATATTTTTAAAATAGCCCTCTGTAGTGAGTACTCCTTTGTTACAAAGAAAGTACTATTTCTAGTTATATTTGTATCTATGTTTTATACCCTTTTTTGCTCCTGCTTTTTAAAAAAGGTTCTAGGAGCTCTATCAACTTTGAATTTGCTGATTTTATGAATATAATATGTTGTGGTTAAACAATGAATCTCCTAAATTTCTTTTTTTTTTCCTATTTTTTTTTCCTAAATTCCTTTGCTGGAAAAAAATCTCTTGCTAGTGAGTTGCTACTTTAAAATTAGCCTAATTTGGGCCGGTGAGATGGCTCAGCGGCTTAAGCGCCTGCCTTGCAAGTGCGAGGGCCCGAGTTCGACTCCCGGATCCCACATACGAAAAAGGGGCCGGTGATATCGCTCAGCGGCACGGGTGCCTGTTGGCACGCGAGGTCCTGAGGTCGACCCCCCGGTACCCACAAAAAAAAAATAAATAAATAAAATTAGCCTAATTTGTTTACTTAGTAAATACATATGGAATAATCCTTGTGTGCTAGGCATTCTTCTATGAACAAAGGGAATAGAGACAAACATGATAAACAAAACATCTCCTTCATGGAGTTTACAGTCTAGTAAAATAGCTTTCTTAGGCAACATTAAAATTTTGAGTGGCATTTATTAATTTTCATATGCCAAATTCCTTTTGAAAGAATACTCATCTTTGGGCCTTGCTTTCTCATTTGTTAAATCAGAGGTTGTTCTAGATACTCTTTAAGGTTTTTTTTCCCACCCAAAACTTCACTGAACTCTGGTTTGCAGCTAGACCCTTGAGTTCCACCTACCCCTGTAGGTCAATACGTTGTATAGGAAATTTTATAGTGACATTTGGCAAGCATAGTGATATGAATAGAGGATAATGAGTATCAGGAGCTTCAGGGGACGTCAGATAAGTTAAGGACAAAGATTGAGGCCCATTCTTCTTATTAATTAAGAAGACATCAATGAGCATGATACCTACAGTTTCAGTGGAGTAATAGGAGAGGCTGCGATGCCGCCGGGTGAAGGGCTGAATTAGTGTAGACATTGCCTATTCTTGAGTGACCATCAGTCATCAGGCAGTGTTGAATTGGGAAGATGTGAGAGCTTAGTTGTGGGGACCACCCAGGAAGGTATTGAAGACTTACTTTCCTGTACTTGTTTCTGGATGTATGGATTTTCCTGTTTTAAGTTAGTACCTTAAGTAATTTATCTAGCATCTATATTGATACATCAATCAAACGATCAGGTACTATGGGTTACAATTAGAACAGATAATCAGCATAATAAAATAAATTTTAATATTGCTTAATTAGTACTTCAGAAAAAAATTTCTTGCCCAGTAGGTGAAAAATATTGCCTTGCTTTGAAGAGTGAAGTTGAATCTTCATATGCTTTTATTGATAGAAATTATTTCCTTCAAGAAACGGTAGTGCTGGGCATGGTGGTGGGCACCTGTAGTCTTAGTTACTTGAGAGATTGAGGCAGGTAGATCTCTCCAGCTCAGGAGTTTGGAGCCAGCCTGGGCAGTGTAGTGAGAGTACCCTTCTCTTTAAAAAGGAAACATACGTGTGCCAGTTCCCCAGGGTGAATGCAATCGTTATGTGTCACAAACATATACTAATAAAAAAAGAAACAGTTGATTTATCTCAAGTATTTATTATAGCGAGGGAAAGCTAAAAGAAAAAGAAAGGAAAGAAAAGAAAAAGAAAGGTGGGTTTGACTAAATTTTCTTCCTAAGGGAAATTCAAATGTGCTTTATCTAAATGAGCAGGATACTGGGCAAATTGGTTAATTGTACTTAAACTGGTCGTGCCAGCTTTTAGAATACCTATATACAAATTACAAATTAAGTCTACCTTATTTTAGAGTTTCTGGCTAATATATGTTAAAATCTTTTATGAAAGAAAAGCTGACATAGTATGAAGCAGAGGTTTTTAAGCTGAGCTTCTTGTATAGGCTCATTAAACAGTCGGTGTATCTGTGTATCTTTCTGGGCAGAGGATCTGTGACCTGAAAAGGTTAAGAACCTCTGTGCTAGAGATAAAAAGGAAAAGACTTAAGAGTGAAACAGTTTTTTTTACTTGCTGAAACTTGCTTTATAGTACTAAGAGTTGAGGGAGTGTGAAATAAAATTGCTATACTTTTTTTTTGTTTGTTTGTTTGTTTTTGTTTTTGGTACCAGGAGTCAAACTCATGACCTTGCGCTTGCCAGGCAGGCGCTGTGCCACTGAGGTATATCCCTGGCTGGTTTTGTTTTTTTGAAGTTTTTCTTTTAGTTAATTTTAAAGGATTTAGTCCAGTGACAGAGAACCTTTTAGAGCTTTCAGTGATAACAGCCTGCTGTGGCATGCATGCCATAGGTTCACCACCACTGACTTAAGGCAACTGGCAAGTCAGTTTGCCACATTTAATGTACCTAAAACCTAATAAAATGGGTAGTAAAAGTTCTGATGGCCCCACATGGTTTTGCCTTAGGTGCCTTTCTAGTCAGTAGTTACAGCTCTGTGTCAAGTTATATGTAGGAATTTGTACTGGATTCTTAACATCTCCCTTACTGTGTGCAGAAATGTGTTTATTATTTCTGTGTTTGAGGTTTTTTTCATTCCTGTTTTTATGCTCACAGTAACAAAATACAGCTAATTAAAGAAATGTTGTCTTAAAAATATTAAATGTGGTGTTTTGTTTTGTTGCCTCAGTTAACTAAGAGCAAGTAATAATAGCTGCAGTAGTATAATTTTAAAGAAAAATGATCTATTTTGCAAATACTTTTGTTGCTCCAAGATACCCATTGCCTTAGTCTGAAGTATTGTTTTTTTCACACTTTTATAAGAAAATCAGTCATTGGAGATTAAACCTCAGTGTAATTTGCCCATAGAGTACATGTGATTTTTTTAAGACTTTGCTTACAAATAAATTTATTCTTTATTTAATCATTTGGGTTAAAGAAATTACAGATTTATCATATGTAGTTGGCAGAGGGCTAAGTATGAAATCCATTTCTATTTTGGCCAGTTTGATAACTACATTTGAAAATCTGTTTCATTGCTTTTTTTCTTATAACATTGTTTCTTGCTATTATAACTAAGCTGTCCTCCCTGCAGATTGACTTTATTTTTCATCTGACATCATCGACTGATCAAGCCAGTGTTTTCTAAACAACACACATATATATAGCTTTATGCCCTATTTCTGTTCCTCCCCATTTGATGCTCTGTTCCACTCATTTATGTTCAGTTCAGTTAGAGCAGTGGTTTTTGTCATGATTATTATTTTATGATTGTGTGAAATGGGGGAAACTTTGAGAAAATTATTGAGCCAGTAGTAGAACTGGTTGCTCTATGCCTTTATGATTTATTTAGTTTGCTTCCTACTTTGCAATACCAGGGAAGAACTTAATTCTTCCTGTTTCCTGAAAGTCGAAGGAGAGAGTGGAGGAGACTGAAGGGAAAGAAACCATAATCTCACCCCAAAAGTAGCTTAATAATGTCAGGAAGGACTTTGATGAAACCACTGGCCCCACTTATAGATCTTATTTTCCAAGCCTTTCATTATTTTATTTGCCCTTTTCTGAACTCTACAATTTCCCTCTCTTGTAGCTGGTTCGATGCCCAGAACTGAATGCTGTGCTCCAGCTGTGGCCTCACCGGTGCTGAATAGAGAGGAAGAGCCACCTTCATAGCTTACATGTGATTCCTCTGCTTATACAACCCAATACTGGATTTACTTACTTTGGCAAGATAGCTGCACTGTGCACTGTATTTAATGTTACGTGTACTGTAACCCTGGGTCTTTCTCTGCATTGCTGCCGTCAAACCCCCAATCCTGCCAATCTAAAACTCCTGCCTTTGTTTACCTGTCCCCTTCCCCATGGACTCCCCATGCATTCATCCACAATGAATGTTATTTTATTCTCTCGTTTCTTTTACTCTTATCTTAAACTTTGACAGAACTTTTCATGCTGTCCTATGCATTGTCATTTGTCAGCCATCTTGTTTTTTGCCCTGCTTTGGTGATGGGGACATCTTCCAAATCTTTCTTCGGGTTCTCTTCCTCTTGTAGTTGTTAAGCACTTGGAATGGTGGAATTTTTAGTGAGCAGTTACCTGGCATTTCTTCCAAATCAGATATCCATGAACCCCTCATGAACCATCTGATGAACTTCTCTTTATTTTAGTTCTGTCCTCCTTACCTCACAGCTCTTCCTCCAGGGAGGAGACACAAACTTAATATCAGTTTACCCAAAAAGTTTCTGATAACGAATGTTACAACTTTTAATTGTGCATAGTATAGTCTTTGATAATTTTAAGCATGATCTCCATCTTCCCCAAGACCTTTGTGAAAGCAATCAGAGCTTAAGTTACTATAAAATTCTAAGATAAGTGAGGTAAAAGAAGGTTTTGTGTTGAGTAGGCTGTGGCTCTCCAAGAAAGCCAAATTGAGGTTGTGTTGGATTTTATAGCTGTCGGGAATGGAAGGTGACACTTCGTTTTTCCTAGAATCTGGAGCATTGTAATCTCAGAGTAGGTTTTTAAGTTGGTTTCTTTAAGAATGCTGATACAGACACCTAGTCTTTTAATTATATGCTTTGGTTAATGAGTGTACAATGTGTATGTAACCTTTTCTGATTTACTGTGGGTAATAAGAATTGAATGATCTCCATACATCCTTTCTTACTCATTTTTGAGCTCTCTCAAGTTTAAATCCTAGTGTTTCTTTATAGTAGCAGTGACGTTTAAATTCTTTTTTAAGTTGATGTGTGTATTTAACAGACCACCCTTAGATTTGTGGTCTTTACTGAAACAAGAAGTTACCACTTATATGTATTTATATCTTGAGAGAGTTAAAATCAATTTGAAAATCTTTTAAACATTATTACAACACATCAGATTACTATAATATAGATTTAGGAGTTATCTTTTCTTCAGGCACCACATGGATATTTTATATGTCAGCATATTATACTATAAAAATATTTTGCAAAAGTATGCTATAAGAGGTGCCAAGATCCATTAGCCTTTTATGGTGAAATATAAAATGTATCACCTGACTCTATTATAGCTATAGTCATTAAATATTGCTACTTTCATTATTTACAATTACATAAACCAAGTGAAATTTTAAGCTCAATTTGATGGTTTCCAAGAGAGTGAGTCTTTTCTGTTTCCCACTACATATATCATCAAAAATCGGTGGCTTTGCTTAAAAATCGGTGCCTGGTTCATTGCCTAACAAGTATGACACCTTTCTTCTAAGGAACACTGGTTTCATTTCTTGACTTGTGAATTTAACTCTCAGTGACAGAGCTGAGTGGACTTGGGCTCTGTTGTGTGCGAGATGCTTTTCTCTAGGCAGCCGTATACAGTGAACAGTGGCATGGTTTCTGTCTCCATTTATGGCCTTCGAAGGGTGAAAGGGACAGGGTTGGGACTCTCCATTTATGGACCTTGATGGAGTTGGAAAGCGTGGTTGGGGTGTGCTTGGAGTCAGAAACTAGACATTATGAGATAAAAATAAATTGGCAGGAGATGTTTGCAATTCAAATTCCAGTCCCTGCACGGAGGGCAGAGGGTGCTGGGAAAGGGGAGTATGTAGACAGTCAGAGGAGATTGCTGCGGCATTTGTCTCCTTCCATTGTAAGACACACATTTCCCAAGTTCATGTGTCTGGATTATTCTAAAAAGTTAATGTTTAATGTCGTTATGGCTATCCTTTATGAAAAGAAAGAAGAAACACTTTTTTAAAAAAACAGTATTATTGGACACCTCAGTTCTGAATGTCATTTGGGGTTCCAAAAGAAGTCTCAAGAAAGGGAGAATAGGTCAGGTACTTGTGCCTGAGGCAGACTGGTTGGCTGTAAGGCAGGTGACTCATTCTTGCCTCTGTTTATGTCTGAGGAAGATCCTGTATGTCATGTTCTTGTTACATTGCCTATCTTGATTTCTGGTCCCCAGGGATAGGTTTAAAAATTATTTGACTGAGTATCTTGTAGGTTGTTATATGTGATTTAAAGATAATGAACTTTCCCAGAAGATCTATGAAGAGTGTTGAGAGTTGTTTTAGGAGGTAATATATTGACTTATGGAAAGTAATCTCAGCTTTAGGAAAACTTTATAGTCATACTAATGCCTATAAATTAAGTTAGAGCTGAACTGGGTTTATGTAGTTGAGTTAGATAGTATTTGGAACCCACCAGAGAAGAGGGTCTCATCTCTGAGAAAATTCTGAGTGAAACCCAATAACATGGAAGGGAGATGAGAGGGAACAAAAGAGGCAGAGGTGGAATAAAACCTGAATGTGACTGAATTTAGAAGCTGGGACTAATTTTTTATCTTCCAAAATATCATATAAGATACCGTAAGTTGTAAATTAACTCAGGAAACTGGGCTAGTAATCAGAAATATGCATTAGCAATAAAGACCATGGAAAAATTGAAGGATTGTACAATATAATAAAATTATTTAGGTTTTATCTGTGGACTTGCTTGATGATAACTTGTATGCATGTGACAGAAAAAGAAGTAAAATAACTTTCCTTCCTCATCCTCCCTTTAGAAAAGAAATTATTGGTTTTGTTTGGTTGGTTTTTTAGTTTGAGTTGGTAGACTAATAAACTGTAGGTATTATTTTTAACTTTAGGTATAAAGTTTTATATTTATATAAATATTTATATTTATATATTAACTTTTATATTTATATATTAACTTTAGGTATTATTTTTATAATTGTAGGTATTAGTGTACTGCTTCTCGATCATTGATGTTTGAGACTGGGAACTTGTGTTATTGACTTGACTTCTGTATTAAATTTTAGCAGCTTCCACAAAGACAGTGAATTAATAAGGAGTAGACTATGTAAATAAATAATACGCTTTACTAGGTAGTTTGTTTAGACAATTTTTTTTTTACTCTGCATTCCTTTCTTAATCAACAATAAGGAAGCTATTCTTTGCTTTGGGAAATTCTTCTTTCTGTCCTCCTTCCCTCACTTTTTCCAAATTCTGGGCACCATAGCAGCTCTCTTTCTTCTGTGGCAGGTGTGCATCCTATTGGCTGGCTGGTATTTCTTGTTTTTTCCCCCCTTAGTCTTTTTTAAATGGGGGAGGGGGTATAAAAATATGTGTATGGGATACATGCAATAATGTTTTAATGTTTCTTGTTGTTTAATGGATAATTAATTGCAAAATAATTGTTTGAATTATAACATGTTTGAGTAAATGCTAAATTAGTATTTTTTCTAATATAATAATGAATTTGAAATCTAGCATTCCTGTAACAATGTGTCTGTGTTTGTCTGTCTGTGTCTGTCTAATAGTAATTAATATCTGTGGTCCGTATCTGGAAGAGGAAGTACAGCTTTAAAGGAATAACAAAAGACTTTGTGTCTTAGACCCTTCGCAGGTGTTACAGTCGGGTGAAAGAACATGGTGTTGGGAAAAGAAAGAGCAGTTACACATTTGAACAGTTGGAACAGGTGTTTGGTCAGGGAGGATGGGATGCTCAGCCCTGCCAGCCTGTACTTATTAACAGTAGTGGCTTGTACCAGGAGCTGGAGTCAGATGGCAGCACTATGGAGGACTATTCACAGGAGGACTGGGGAAACCACAGTCAGGATCTCCATGGCTATCCAACAGATCAGGAATTGGGTAAGAAAGCCAATATATATGAGAACTTGTGTGTGTGTGTGTGTGTGTGTGTGTATCTACCTGGTATATGCAACACTTCTTGTCATCAGTGATGTTTTCTGGTACCGTTCTCACTGTCATCACAAGGCATATCACCAGTCTGTTTGGGGAATGTGGGCCTCCTTCGTTTACCCTTAAACAGCCAACTAGTGCTTGATGATTTGAGTACCATTAAGATTCCTAAGGACAGAAGAATTCCTAGTACTGAGCTACACAAGGAGGCTCAGTAGCAGGTAGAATTTTACACAATTCTAAATAGCCTGCACCTTCTAATTTTAAGATTCCTGCCAAAGAGTATTGACTCTTGGCCCAATGCTATAAGTGAATCTGTCTTTCATTTCCTTCATTCCAAATATTTTTTCTTTTTTGCCTGCCATTTGGGAAAGGTCCTCTCCCAGATTTCAGTCTAAACAAAAAATGACTTACACGGAGAAGAACTGATATCTAGACTGCATTAATGATCATGTTCTTTCAAAATTCTTAAGGGATCCCACCCCAATAATAGCTGGAATGATTCATATATACAGTAAAGGTATTCAAATGGAAAATGAAATCCCTGGCCATCAAATTTAAATTTTGTGATGTGGTTAAAAGTGTACATGTAGAGCTGGTGAGATAGCTCAGTGGCATAAGTGCCTGCCTGGCAAGGACGAGGTCCTGAGTTCGACTCCTGGTACCCACATACGAAAAAAGGGCTGGTGATATCACTCAGTGGCGCAGGCGCCTGCTGCTGCGTGAGGTCCTGAGTTCAACCCCTGGTACCCACAAAAAAAAAAAAAGTGTACATGTAGTTTTTGTTTCTTTTTGTATTAAGTACTCCTGTTTTGATTTTCATAATCTGGAAGTACTAATCGGGTTTCTGCTGCAGCCATTGCATATTAACAGTAAGTTGTCTCATGAGCCCTCACTTTTAAGTAAATGTTCATCTTTCCCAGTGAAATATTCGAGGACCCCAAGGAAGCATGTATAGAATTGGCAGTATAAAAGTATTTCCCTAGCTTAAGATAAAATCCCACTGGCACTATTTTTTACAGAATTCCTTATGGTAGAGAAATAGTAATTCAAAATAAAGAATTCATTGTTAACATATTTCTTATGAATGCTGTTTTTAAATCTCAAATATTGGAAGAGAAAGAGAAGAAAGAGGCTATAAAACTATAAGACTAATAATATGTAAGAAAGGGACATAGGGGCCTGGGATATAGCTCAGTGGCACAGTGCCTGCCTGGCAAAGTACAAGGTCCTGGGTTCAATTCCCGGTACCAAAAAAAAAAAAAAAGAAAAGAAAAGAAAGGGACTTAAACATTAGAAGAGTAAGAGGGACAGACGCTAAGTGATCATTGTCTCTTAATTTCACAAGAGTAATAAGGTCTAAATTACTTTGGCTTCTCATACCACTGGTTTTGATATAGAGAGTTAAGTTACCAAACCTTTGGGGAAAAAAATAACATGCAGAATATGCCAATCCTGATGTTGGGGGAATAATTATACTGTAAAACCTACATAGAAAATCTAATCAGAACAGAATTATTTTCATTCTTGCCCTTTTTTGGTACCAGGAATTGAACTCAGGACCTCACACTTGCCAGGCAGGCACTGCGCCACTGAGCTAAATTCCTGGCCATTAGTTTCATTCTTGTTCTTTTAAAATCATGTTTGCAGTGAGATTAAGCTCTAAGCTCCTAGCTAGAAATCCACTGGTGACCTTGAAGAATTTTATACTTGTAGAGCTGGTTTCTGATATTGCATATAAATGTATGCATCTCATTATATAAAAGTTACATATATAAATCTAGCATTAGACAGTGCTGTGCACCAGAATGAAAGTGTGGTATGGGAAAGCATGGAATGAACAGTAAATATAGCTACTTATCTACATAAATGTGTACTAGCACTTAGAAAAATATAATTTGTTCCAAAATCTTTGCTTTTCAGATGAAATACCTGTCACAAAGAGAACATTAAAAATTAAACAAGAGTCTTCTGAAGAAGCACAGTAAGTAGCTTCACCTTTCCACAAAGTGTCTGACTATTAGGATCAGAAAGTAACTAGACATGCTACAACTGCTATGAGAACTACAGCTGTACCATAGGGAAGCATCTCTATTTGCTCTTTCTTTTTTTTTCTTCCTATTTATTTATTTATCTATTTTGCTTTTTTGAGGCGGGTCTTGCTTTGTAGTTCAGGCTGGCCTTGCATTGATTCTTCTATCTCAGCCTCCTGAGTGCTGACATTACAGGCGTGTACCACCGCATTCTTTCTTGTCTTCTTAGCTTAAATTTTCCAACAATGACGTGAAATGTTGAAAATTTTATATACAACAAGAAATAAATGTACTACGTAAAAATAAGAATGTTGATGGTGTTTGCCCATGTGTGAATGTGAATATCTAGATTTTTCAATAAGGTGCACAGGTGAGTCACAGGGACTTGAGCTTACTCAGAGCTACATGAAATGTTAGGAGGGTGAAGGGGGCATCTGAATTCCTTACAAGTATTACAATTTGGGAATCAAAAAGCAAGCTCTTAGATGACCAATTTATGCCTTCAGAAAAGAAAGTCGTTATTGGATGAAGGATTTTAAAAGCCAGGGATAGGGTCTTCCACTGACCCTAAGTGATCTTTTTAAGAGTTTAGCACCATTACATTTACAGTGCATTTTTAGTAACATTAAGTTCTTGATTAAATCAACTGAAGGAAATATATTAAAAGTTAAAATTAGGGAGAAATTTGTCTTTCATTCCACCCATGAGAGCTTAATGTTTGAGAGACAGTGAAGAAAAAAACAAAAGGTGAGATAAAAATGACTATGATGATGGGGCCGGTGAGATAGCTCAGCGGCAAAAGTGCCTGCCTGGCAAGCGCAATGTCCTGAGTTCGACTCCCAGTACCTGCATATTAAAAAAAAAAAATGACTATGATGGATAACAAGCAGTATAGCAAAGACATTGTTTTCGTTCAGCAAACCACCACTACCACTGTCACCCCTTTGTGAAACCTCATTTCTTTTGCAGAGTGTCTTTGGAATTGAAGAATTCCCAGTGTTGTCTGATTCTCACTGGGGAGAGGGTGCGCCATTCAAGCATCAGTTGCTTCCCAAAATTGAAGCCATTATCCTCCTCAAAAAGAGTTTATGGCCCAGATCAGTAAGTTTAAGGCCATCTCTTTCTGGGAAGCGGTTACCTTGTAAATTGTGACATCAGAGTCCACCAAAGGAAAGGAAACTTTTTAAAAATGAGTTATTACAAGTCCATAAATTCAAACTCCTGTTCTTGAAAAAAACTACTGGCTCTGTCACTAGAATGTCTTCTCTCTCCCTTGACAGCCACTTGGGACCTGCAGGGCAGGCCCAGCTGATATAACTTGGTATAAAGTCAAACTTCACAGAGTTGGGTGTCACCAGCCTTAAACCACTTGAATTTTGCTGTAATTGGAACTTTAGAAGGCAGGAGATATTAATCAGGAGCTGTTAAATCCCTGGGCCTAGTCACTGTGCCCCCTTAACTTCAGGGCCTTGAGCTAAGAGCAGCATGGGGCTCAGGTCTCCCAGGGAGGAAACTGACAGGCTCTGGAGAAGTCTCCAGCCTGTGCTGCCCCTTCCCCAGGTTTTAGCTCAGGAGGTGAGAGGTTCTGAAGAGCTTCCTGATAGGCCATCGATTTCCCATTGCAATTGTTTCTTCAGAAGTGGTTTTCGTGGTGTCTGGCTGTAATGTTAATGATGTAACGGCTGTGATGGTACTGAATAAAATAACTTCTTGGGGCAGTGGGGTTTTTTCCTCCTTAGGTATATGTGGAATTAACTGAACTAGCTGACATTACCTAGAGTAAAATATAACGTCTTCGTCCCCCAAGAACAGCCACCTAATGTGCTCATTTATTCAGTGTCTGTTTATGAAGTATCTACTGTGTATCAGGCACTGAGATACATCAGTGAGCAAACATATGCAAATCTCTGGTCCTTCCCAACTGGCTGGTGTTCTCCTTGAGACTGATAAACCATCTCAAAAGAGCCTAAGAAAGGGTGGTAGTTACAGAAGAGTTTTCCTTTAAAGTGCCGACCCACACAGAAGGTAATCCTGTAACAGCCTCATAAACACCACAATCAAATACTATAAAAGTCATCTAGTGCCTTTGTTTCCCCTGATAGAAGAACAGCTCCTTGGGAATGCAGTGATTTCATACAGATGCCCACTTGAGAAGCCTTCAAGGTGAAGTATAGGGGTAAACCCAGGGCAGTCTTAGACTGAAGAGGCAGCTGATAGCAAAGTATTAGCTGTTCACCATCATCTCATAAAGACAGTCCAGAGGAGTAAGCAGACAGACAGAATGGCTGTGGATAGCCTTTCCGGAATGTTCCGAAAGCTCCTTCCCTGGAGGGTATGAGAATTTAGTAGGGATGCCTCAAGGTTCTGTACTCTCTCATAGCCTTCTCAATAAGTTGTTAGCAAACACACTTTTCTTGCCTTTGTTTGTGAACGAATGTGACAGATGAGTATTTTTGTAGGTTAAAATTAATTGATATGACATGTGGTAGTTTGTTGCCAAATTAAAACTTAACAAATTACATTATCATAGTTTTGCCATACTTGAGAAACAAACTTATAATTTACATATTCATATATATATTATAAAGTACATGAAATACCAATTTATAAATTATATGAATTATCTTATTCTGTTGACTATATAAGTCAAAACTGAAATAATTTCTATACTTTGCCTTTTTTTATAAAGAGTTTTCTAAGCCAGGCATAGTGGTACATGCCTGTAATCCCAGCATTCAGGAGACTAAGGCAGGAGGATTGCAGCAAGTTAAAGGCTAGCCTAGGCTACATTGTGAGGTCCAGGCCAGCCTGGAATACATATATATATACCTTGTCTCAATAAATAAATAAATAAATAAATAAATAAATAAATAAATAAATGAAGAATAAAAAAATAAAAAGAAAGGGGTTTCCTAGAATAGTGTCAATCCTTTTCTCTTAAAACCTAAGCCTAATGTGGACCTTTTCCATCTGAATTCTTAGATTTTTATGCTAACTTTTAAATTTGGGTATACTAATGAATTTCAGACAAATAGAAAATATCATTTTTTTTTTTTTTTTTTTTTTTGCGTGGGTACTGGGAGTGGACCTCAGGACCTCGCGCTTGCCAGCAAGTGCCAGTGCTGCTGAGTGATAACACCGGCCCTTTTTTTCCTTCATGTGGGTTCCGGGAGTCGAACTCAGGACGTCGCGCTTGCCGAGCAGGCGCTTGTGCCGCTGAGCCATCTCACGGGCCCATCATTTCGTTTTTTAATCAGGTCATTTAATTATAGTTGTATGTTTTCCTACAGCACATGTATATGGGCCAAAATTATTGAACTTTTCAGAATTTTCAGAATTAGCTTGTTAATTATTTTAAGTGACACTGGATGCTCTTCTGAGTAAAGCATCCTTCACCTTCTTTTGACACTCAGATTGAAAAGCCATCAAGGCATTATGGTAGTTACTTTAAAAATTCATGATTATGCTTGCTTCGGCAGCACATGTACTAAAATAGGAACGACACCGAGGAGATTAGCATGGCCCCTGTGCAAGGGTGACACGCAAATGCGTGAAGCGTTCCATATTTTTAAGGAAGGTTCGTGCTAATATTGATTGGAGAATTTTTTATGCCTGTATCTTGTACTCTGAGTAACTACTTTGAAGATGACAATATGCAGTGTTATTCTCCTATTATTTTGTTATGAAATTCTGTTTTACCTTTTTTCAATAAAATAAAATAAAATAAATTCATGATTGCCATGCATGGTGGCATGTACCTTTAATCCCAGGTACCCAGACTGAGGCAAGAAGATCCCAAGTTTGAAGCCAGCTGGGGGTGTAGCTGAGTATAGAATGCTTGTGTAGCATGTGTAAGGCCCTCGGTCCACTTTCCAGTACCACAAAGAAAAAGAAGCTTGAGCTTCTGAAATCATAGAGTCTCATGTATTAGTATGTATTAAATCGACATAGCAAGACTATAGAAGTAATAGAAAGCAGTTTATCATTAGTTCCTGGAAACTTCAAAGGAGTATTTTTTTATATTTGTAATACAATGATTATCCAAAATGGAAGCCACTAGTTACATGTGGCTATTTAAATGTGATTTTAAATTAAATATACTGTAGTTAGACATTTAATACCTCACTGACATTAGCCACAGTTTAAACTCTAGCGGCTACCGTATTGAACAGCACAGATGCAGAACATTTGTATCATCATAGAAAGTTCTCTTGGACAGTGAGTGATATTCTAGATACCTGAGGAATTTGATGTTTATTTTTCCTTCTAGGAAGCGAGACATCATGCAGAATATTGTACATATTTTGGAGTCAGTACAGTTGAAATGGGAACTGTTTCAGAGCTGGACAGATTTTTCAAGGCTCCATCTTTCTAATAAACTGGCTATTTTTGGAATTGGTTATAATACCCGTTGGAAAGAGGATATCCGTTACCATTATGCTGAAATCAGCTCCCAGGTACCCCTTGGCAAGCGACTTCGGGAGTACTTCAACTCTGAGAAGCCTGAAGGTCGGATCATTATGACCCGAGTGCAAAAAATGAACTGGAAAAATGTTTACTACAAATTTTTAGAGATCACTATTAGTGAAGCTAGGTGCCTGGAGTTGCACATGGAAATTGACTGGATACCCATTGCCCACTCCAAACCAACTGGTGGGAATGTTGTTCAGTATTTATTGCCAGGAGGCATTCCCAAAAGCCCAGGCCTTTATGCCATTGGCTATGAAGAATGTATTGAGAGGCCCCTCTCACCCAACATGGAGCGACATTCTGTGGACCCAGGAAAAGAGGGCAGGGTTGAGCTGGAAACCCTGTCAGCACAAGCCTCGTTACAGGTGGAAGTAGAACCCTCCCGAATTATCTATTGCTACCTCGGAATTGCTGAGGTCAGGACTCTGCAGCAGTGCTTATTTTTACATTTCCAAGCAAATACCAAAACCTTCAGCAAAGATTGGGTTGGAATTAATGGGTTTTTGTCTCAGAACTGTATTGTGGATCCTGGAGTTTCCCCCAAATCCATCTATATCAAATTTGTAGAAGTAGAGAGGGATTTTCTTTCTGCTGGCTCTTTAGTTGAGTGCCTGGAAAAAGCCATTGGATACCCCTTAAAATTCAACAACTGAATGTCGTCCTTCATAAGGATTTGGGCTCTTACCTCCCTCTCTCACTTTCCATTACCCAGACCCTTCCTCATTCAGATGCTGCCATCAGATTCTTCATGGGGACTCTCTCCACAGTTGGGCCAGTACAGCCTCTAAGGAATCATAGCAGACTTTGGGCAGAAAAACAGACTTCACCAGAAAATGCTCATTTTGAGCAAGCAAGCTATATAACAAACTTGCACGGTGGGTCAGTTTCTTTTTTAAAAACAATTTTTAAATGGATTTTAGAGCCCTAATATAAACAAATGTAGGTACATTCCATATTGGACAAAACTTATACTTTGAGTTTCATATGAAATCGAAAAATTGTATTTTTTTCACATTTCATTTTTACACATCTCTATGTCTCTATATAAGTATTATTTACAATGCTGAATAAATAAGCAATAGATAACGGCAAGTTAAATCTTGAGTCACAGTAAATAAGACTGTTTTTCAATATTACCTTTAGCTACTATTGTATATAATTTAGAGTTTCATTTTTTCACCAACCAAGTGTTTTGCTATTTCCAATCAGTGTTGCCTGCAAAGATCTTTGTTTCTGTGATGTACCAACTTTATGGTTGTGTTGCCATTTAAACTTTTTTAAAAAAAAAATTAAAGTAATTCCTGGCCTCTTGGCGTGCTAGTTGAGCTTTTTGTAGGAGAGTTCTGGCAGTGGGGACTGTGTTCTGGCTTCACTGCTACGAATGACAGAAGGAACAGAGCAGGACCGCTCTACTTTGTCTCTACTCCTTGTGACCAGTGTCATTATTTCTTGTCAGAGTACCAAAGGACATTGACCCTCTCATTTTATATTTCTTTTTTAAAAATGACTAAGCTATTCCTTCCAACCCTACGAACCTAAATTTATAAGGCTTTTATTCCTTATTTTTATATTCAGTAATTAGGGGCAAGGAGTACAAGTGGGAAATTGATGTCATTTTGCTGTGTTTAAGAAAGGGAAGTGAGCATCCATTTTAAAAAGGAATTTATGGGCCGGTGAGATGGCTCAGCGGCGTAAGTGCCTGCCTGGCACGCACGGGGGCCCGAGTTCGACTCCCGGAACCCACATAGGAAAAAAGGGCCGGTGATTTCGCTCAGTGGCACGGGCGCCTGCTGGCGCGCGAGGTCCTGAGGTCGACCCCCGGTACCCACAAAAAAAAAAAGGAATTTAAAAAAGTGATACATAGGAAAGGAAGTTAGAAGGTATCAGTCCACTAGGAAGATAACTATCATGTTTAGATCTTTCAGAACTTTTAATGGGTCAGCCACCGCTCGACTTGAAGAATCGGACTTGGGTAAGAACAGTTTACTAGTACACCGGGCAAGGATCTCTGGTTCCATGGAGGAACTTGTTAGATCAGTTATTTATCTTTAATGATTCCTCAGCATCTCTCAGTTGCTCTACTCTAAGTAGGCTGCAGATCCAGGTAAGAGCTGTAATTCTCATTTCTCAATACTATTGGAGTTAAAATTTCATATTGTTAAAAAAATTTTACCCACAACCTGAATGGTCTCAAACCAGTGATTTTCTCTTTTTCATATCTCTTGGCCTCTTGATGTTTATTTTTCTAATGACCTGGAGAGCTTGCAGCCAATAGGACAACTTTGGTTTATGTTGAGTCTGGCTTATAGAGTTGGCAGTTTTTTGATGCAAGCTGCTAAAAATAATAGGTGCCCGTTTTGGGGGAACATAAATATCCTGAGAGTGTGTATAGCACCTGTTCCTCCTGTAGACAGGAGCCTTAGGAAGCGCATGAATTTGGTCTTTGAGATTTGGAGTTATGTCCTAAAGGCTGAGGTGCATTGACCATCTTGTAGATACAATCTCACAGTATTCAAGGCTAAGTGCTGTAGGAAAAAGCATTATTATTAGGAGTACTACATAGCATCCCCCAGACTTTGCCACTGGCCAATCCCAAAACTGCATTAATAGTTCATGCGTTTTTTCCCTCCATCCCACTTCCTATTGCTGCTATTTACTTAGCTGGAGTAGAACATTTTGGGAACATCTAGCGAGGATGTTTGAGGCTGCTCTAACATTGCTGAGAGTGGGGCATTGCTAGACTACTGTGACCAGCATGGAGAAGATGGCCAAACCAGATCCAGTATGAGATTTTACCATTGGCTTTGGCACGGTTTGGATCAGTGGAAGGAAAGGACAAAGCTGAGTATTGGGAGATGGAGGCTTCCTGAAAACGCTTGCTGATGCTAAGTATCCAATCACTCTGGTCAGAACAGCCTAGAAAAGACAGCAGGTTGTCAGATAACTGCAAGAATTCAGTGTAGGGGGCAGAGAGACTCGGTTGGTCTTAGTTGCTTTCTTGTCACTGAGACCCTCAACACCCGCAAATTAAAGGTGGAGCAGTTTATGTTGGCTCGTGGTTTGTCGAGGTTTCAGTCTGTGGTCAGCCTGCTCCAGGGCGGAAGAGAGGCATGGAGGAGGAGGTTTGCTTGTGGCATGGCAGACAGGAAGCAGAGAGAGGGGTCGAGGGAGATACAGCGAACCATTCCAGGCTGCACCCCCAGTGACCACCCCCCCAGTCAGGCTTCACCTCCCATGCCACATTTAGCTATAAGCACACCAGTAAACTGATCCACTGATAGGAATTGTGCATCCACGATCCAGTCACCTCCCAAAACCCCACCTATGAGCACATGAGGCTTTAAAGGGACATCTAGATAAAAACCATAACATGCTGTCCCTGGCCTCCAAAAAGATTTATGCCCATTCCTTTATGCAGAATGCATTTAGTCCATCTCTAAGAGTTGCCAAAGTCCTAACAGTTTCAGAATTGCTGAAAAGCCCAAGTTGAAAGTCTCCTCAGATGTAAGGCAAACTTAGCTGTGAGCCCCTGTAAAAATGAAAAGAAAGTTAAACACTTACAACATACAGTGGCACAGGATAAACAGTCCCATTCCAAAAGGGAGAAATAGAGGGATAGAAAGCAGTGGGACAAAAGTAAGCCCGAAACCCAACAGGGCAAACATTAAATGTTCCATGCCCAGCACCCGGGGCAATCTGTGGCGAGATGTGAACTCCAAAGGGCTTGGGGGGCCCCACCCAATGGCTGCCAGTCGTGGCCCTCCTGGCTTCTCCCTTGGTCTCGCTTTGCTCACTGTTCGCAGCTTTCCTCAGCTGATCCATGTTCCTGGCTTCTCCAACCTTCTGGGGTCTCTACTGCACTTTTGGCTTCACACACAGTTTTACACACTGCCCTCTCAGGGGCACACTGCCTGGCTTCCCAAGCCTTCTTCTGAAATCTGGGTTGAAGCCTCCCTGACCCCATAACTCTTAGGTTCAGCACCACGTAGGTAATGCCAAGGTCTGCTGCTAGCTGGGGCAGTAGCTGAGCCCTTTTGCATCTTGCTGGTGATTGTAGAGGCCTCTGTGTGCCTGGATGGCTGAGCCCAGTGAACTGAATCCCAGGACTCAGTTCCCATTCCTTAGACTGCTGCCATTCTGGAGCATGGTACTCTGGGTTCTCTTCTCAAAGCAAAGTCTTTTTACCTTTGCAATTCTGAGCCTGCAAAGAGTGGAGCCTTTTTTCCTCATTCCCTCAAGGCATTTTTCCTGTTGTCCTGTAAAGTATTTAAGGGCTTTTTTTTTTTCTTTTTTTCTTTTTCTTTTTTAGACAGGGTCTGCCTTGCAGTCCAGGCTGGCCTCAAACTCACTATGTAGCCCAGGCTGGCCTCGAACTTGTGGTGATCCTCCTGCCTCAGGATCCCAAGTGCTGGGATTACAGGCATGCACCACCATACCCAGCAAGGGTTTCTTTTTAATACTGGTCTTTTCAGCACCCAAGTTCTCTGTTCTGTCTTTGCAGGCCCCAGCTTTATTAGACTTTCCTTTCTGGCCAAACTCAAAACTTTTTAAATCTTTCTGGTGGGTTTTTTGCTCTTGATTTACAGTGTAGAGCTGGCTAAAAGTCCCCAAGAGTACCCAAGCCACAGCCTGAATGTTTGACTGCCTTGAAATTTCCTCCACTAGATTAATTAGTCCACCACTCTAAATCTCAGTCTCCCCCAAAGTCTCAGGACATGAGCACAAGGCAGACAAATTTTCGGCCAGAGCATAACACACATGGCCTGGGATGCAACTGTCAGTGGAGTCCTTCCCGACCAAAACCTCTTGAGCCTGGTCTTTGCTGGCTCATCGCAGTCAACATTCTGGTCTTCTGAGCTCTGACCAGAATCTCCCATCAAGCTCAGCTCACAGCATTCTAGGGCTGCTTCTCCAAACCTGGCTAAACTCCCGCAAGCCGGTTCCAAAGGTTTCTGAACCACGTGGTCAGCATCACAGCAATGACCCCACTTCTCCCGCACCCAAGTCTGCCTTAGTTACTGTCTCATCACTGAGACACAGTACCCAATACCTGAAAATTGAAGGAGGAGAGCTTTATTTTAGCTCACGGTTTGTAGAGGTTTCAGTCCATAGTCTCCTGGCTCCAAGGTAGGGTGGCATGGCAGAGGCTCACTTAGGGCATGGCAGATAAGCAGAGAGAGGGATCAAGGGAGATACGGTGTACCATTCCAGGCCACGCTCCCAGTGACCTACCGTCACCCAGTCAGGCGTCACCTCCCATACCACATTTAGCTGTAAACACACCAGTGAACTGATCCACTGATGAGTATTATGCATCTATGATCCAGTCACCTCCCAAAAGCCTCACCTTTGAGCACATGAGGCTTTAGGGTTATAATCCATAACAATGTTCAAATTTAAGAAGCAGTAGGAGGATATTTTTTTTAATGATTTGAGATGAAGTATGATTGAAAGAAACGAACTAAGAACTAAGCTCTTGCACACAACCTGTTTATGTAAGCAGTTCCCAGGTCACGCAAGGATAATGTGTGCCATCATTCTTTTATCCCAGGGTAGAGAGCTGTGTTCACCCTAAAATGCATCTTGGCACAGACTTGGAGAGCATTGAAGATGTTCTGTCCACTTCCGCTACTTGATTCCCTCAGGCTCTGAAAAAAGAAGTGGATGGAATAAGGGACTCTGGAATATTCTATGATTGGGGTAGAAGTCCTGAAGAGACTGTTGGTATTTCACATGGAAACAGCATTGTTCACAGATCCTTGCTTATGGCTTTACTTCCCATGTGGCAGGTTGAGATCGGAATTCTGAAAGGAAAGTTAGCTACAGGCAGTGAATGTTGAACTCATATTTCATGAAAGCACTTAATAGGGGTGAGCACACTTGTGTGATCAAATGCTGCTGCGTTCCTGAGTTACAATCAGTGTTTTGCACTGCCTTTCTTGGAAGGTGTTACTTACTTGGGGTGACTTAACCCTGGTCTTGAAACTACAGAAGGGTATTTACCAGAGGTCCTTTGAAATGCAGACTAAAGGCAAGAAAAATGTTAGTACAACAGAAGAAACAAACCAGCAGCCTGCCCCGTCCCTATTTTTTTTTTTTTTCTTTATGTGGGTACCAGGAGTCGACCTCAGGACCTCACGCTTTGTCATCAGGCGCTTGTGCTGCTGAGCTATATCACCAGCCCTTTTTTCCTTTATGTGGGTTCTGGGAGTTGAACTCAGGACCTCGCGCTTGCCAGGCAGGTGCTTATGCCACTGAGCCGTCTCACTGGCCCCCCGTCCCTATTCTTGATGGTCCGAAGTTTTGTAGGTTCCCACGGAAGGATATGAGGCTGGAGGTTATCCACTGTTGCCTTTGCAGCCACTGAGCTGCGTAGTATTAGATTCCAGGGATGGCATGAGCAGTCTAGTGTTTGCATAGGCATTTCTCAGAGCCATTGCGTGGCAAGTATTTGAAGAGGAGCCAGGCAGGTCATACTAGGAAAGAGCCGCTGAGAAGCTGAGCGGGTCTGTAGTGCACCGTGCAGAAAAAATAAGCACAAAGGGGCATTTTCAGTGTCAAAACACCACAACTGCTTAAATGGAGTATAGAGAATCCAGTGGGCCTGGCTTTTATGCACAGACAACTCTGTTCCCCTAGAGCAGGCGGGCAGTGCCAGGAATTTATGCTTATGTTTTCTGTCCTACGTGACCTTTGCTTCGTGGCTAAGCGCTGCTTCAAACCAAGGTTTGAAGCTTGGTGGTGGTGGTGGTGCTGCCGCTGTTGGGTGGAAAGGGAGAGAATAGGTGCGTGCCCTTGGCTGAGGGAGCCCCGGCCGGCAGAGGGCGCAGAGATGCCTTTTGACCAAATGGCAGGGGAGGGAGAAGGGGGGCGGTTAAATTAAATTCACAGCGAACAAGATCCAGTCCTGGGAATTAAAGGATCAGAGCGGGCCTGAGCTGCTCACTGTGGGGATGGGAGGCAGTGAAGATCCCCGGGATAAAGAAGAAACGGGAATTTTTGTCCTGTGCACCTTCCCGCAGCCTCTCCTCTTCCCCAGTCAGTTTAAGCCCTATAGCGGTTTGTTTCAAGGACGAGCTGGGAGCAGGACTTGTTGCCTCAGTTTCCCGCTCAGCTCTTGGGGCGGGAGCCAATCTTCCCAGCTCTGGGCATGAGACACTAGGCCGAAGTAACCCTCGGGTCCGGGTTTTAAGGGGTTTGTGAAAACCCGCAGTGAGCTGCTGTCTCCCCTGCCCACGGGGGAACACGGTCCCCGCGTGACCGCCGCGCGGCCCTGTCCCGGGCCTCCTCCAGGAGAGCCCGGCCGCAGCCTTTCTGCGCGCTCTGCAGCGGCGCCGCTCCCGGCCGCTGGGATGGCTTTGGATCGCGCAGCCGCTGGAGCCGCTGCGCTCCCGCACTGCGGGCCGGGCGCCCTGAGAAAGCTCGGCTCCCGCGTTCTTCAGGAGGCCGCCTTTGTTATGCCAAAGACGCAGAACCCCCAAGATAGGAGCGGGTTATTAGGAAGCCTCAAGGCTTTTACAGTGTCCGGGGTGCGGGCGGCTCCCGGACTTCAGTAGCTCCCCCAAACGCCCTTCCTAGTAGCCCTCCACTACCGGCGGGGTACGTGTGTGATGGTTCAGGACCCTCCTCTTTCCTTCTTGCCCCCGGGCCGGCTCCTGGGGCTCCTGGACTTATCCGACTGTAGCCTGCAGCTCGACCGGGGAGAAGCGGCGGGATCCAGCCTGCGAGCGCTGGAGGATCCCAATCCCCACCCCCAACCCCGCGGGTCTCCGCTCGCCCGGCCTGGGAGTGCTCGACCTCTCCGCCCCTTCGAATGTCCCGCCCCCTGTCGCCGTTGGTCCCCACCCCACCACCCGCACCCAGCAGCGGACTCGGGCTGGAGCCGCCCTTGGTGACGGTCAGTGGCCTGGCTCCCGTGCACGATCCGACTGTCGCGCAGCCTCTGCACCTGTCCGACGGTGTGTCCCGGAACTAGAGCCCCGACTCCGTTCTGACCAGGGAGGGTCATGACTTCCCTGCCCGCACCCCCTGCCACCAACTGGCTGCTGTTTTTGTTCCTGGGGCTCAGTGTTCTTGGTGAGTCAAACCTGGGACCTAGAGGGAACTTGGAATGCAGGATGGGTGAATGTGGCCCTGAGGGGGACTTTGGGCACTGATGAGAAGCTGGTTGAATGCGACTCTTGCTTCGCACTCTTGCCGGGCCCCTCCCCACCCCCCACTCCTGGGCATCACTGGCTGGTGCTGATTTGTCTCCGCACTGTAGCAGGGACAGCTCCCATTTTGCGGGAGTAAGAGCATCTCCAGGCAAGACCCAGATAACTGTGGGATGAAAGAGGGAACCATTCTCCCCTCCACTGCTTCCCCTCGCTCCTCAGGGCATCTCTAGGCGAGACCCAGCTACCTCTGGTGTAAGTTAGGCGAACCATCCCTCCCCTACTCCCCCCCGCCCCACTCAGCAGAGCTGGATGAGCTGAGGCATAGATGAGACACTGACTAAAGAGCTTAAAGACTTAACTCCAGTGCCGTCTGTGCCCCGACCCCACATACAAGCTGATGCCAAGATCCCAGGAGAATGCCCTGGCCCTCGGGCTTGACACACGGACTTCACGTCAGTTCCCCAGCCCAGTTCCTCCCTCTTGCCCCCTCCTGCTTCCTGCCCTGGAAATAATGGGAGGTGTCCCCAAAGCATGACCGGGAGGTCGTTTGGACACAGGAAATGGGGGAGGGGTTCAAAAGCTGAGAGGAACTGAGTTGTGACACCCCCTCCCTTTCCAGGTCCACCACCTCTTTGATTCCCTGACTCAAAGGGACAAGGGAAATAGGGAAGAGGGGATAAATGGAGAGGAAAGGAACCTCTCAGAGCAAGTGCTTGATAAATGTTGAAAGCCTCAGAGGGCGTCTAGCTTCACTGGGAGCTGAAGTGGCCCAGTACTACATCTGGGGAGAAAAGGACCCTATAAGAGCAAAACCCGTTATAAGCTATTCCCTTGCTGGCTTCTGGGCTGTTTTGCTATTCCCTTTCAGGGGTCCCAATCTAGGTTTGGGGACCTCAGCTTTAACTCTCTTTTTCTCAGCTTGGAGGAAGATAGTTTAAGTGGGGGCAGGAAGGAGGATATGCAGTGAAATTCAGCCAAAATGATGGTGTCTGCTAGCTCCTGTCCATGTCTGTTTTGGTCTGGTCTGTGCACCAATGGTGTTGGGCATGAAGTGCTAGGATTCCCAAACAAATGGGTCTCATGAGCAGACCCCCAGCCACGCCAGAGCCCGGGCAGCTCGTTGCTATCTAGAATTGATACACCCCACCCAGGATCCCTCGGCTTCTCACCTCTGCTTTCCCAACTTCAACCTCAGCTCCTTTCCCTTCTGCATTCTACCCCAACTCCCCTGTCCCTCTCCCTGATGATGGGTCTCCAAGCAAGGAGAAAAATCCACATTGTCTGGGCATCACCTGCAGCTCATTTGCAACCCCAACTCCGAGCCTCAGCTCTCAGCTCGGAGAATCCAGACTTACTGTTCCCACCGGCTGCCCTGGAGGTTCCCCAGCTGCTGCCCCGCCCGGAGCTGGAGTGTTAAGTCCACTCCCATGGAGCAGGCACCCGGCTCTGCTAGGCCCGCATGCTAGTCCTGACTCCTTAAGGCCCTCCTGCTCTGCCCAGGCTGCTCAGCCTCATGCCCCTGGGGCGTGAGAAGCCTGCAGGGGGAGTTTCTCAGAGAAGAGGGAGACTAAAAATAGTAGCCCTGGGGAGCAGGCCCGTATCAGCCTTTCCCTGTTCCTCACTCTGGTCTCAGCCAGAATGGCCTCTTTCTTGGGCTCCTGTGTCCTTCGCTGGGACCCACTCCTCTCCTAGTGGCACCCAAGACGCTGCGTGGGAAAAAGGATGTCCAGTTGGGACGGGGGCTTCCGTTCCAGCAGACACCCAGGAGCGAGGGTGGGGCAGCCTCCGGCTCTCGGTTCTCTGATGTAGGACCGGGAGCATTTGCCCAGACCCCCGTGTGTCCCTTATTGTGTATTTAAACCACCTCCCCGCTACGTTTTGCAAAGTGCAATTGTAAATGAGGACCCGGAGTTAGTCCCTGGGGCTCCCAGGGAGGATGCAGGTAGTTGCCTGGCGGGAACATTTTCTGGCCTCAGTGAGCTGCACAGAGTCCGGAAAAGAGCAGCCACATCGCGAAGGGTCCTGAAGTGTCCCGCTTTAGCAGAATGGCCACCGGCTAGGTCCCCAAGGGGCGTCGAGCTCCTTGAGGGCGGATTGTTTTTGGCTGTAGGGCCTCCGGTCTAGCGGCCCCCCTTTCATTGTCTTCTGCCTTATCACCGGGCACAAGTTTCCTGCCAGAAAATGAGAAGCGGGGGGTGCTTCGAAGTGCAAGGAATAGGGCAGGGTTCTGTAGAGACGCGAAGCAGCGGGAAGGCGGTGGGGGTGGCGCGCACCCTGGCCGCGTGGCTCCGGCCCTGGAGGCCTTCAGCCCGGCTCTGCGAGGGCAGAGAGCCCACGGCCGCGGCCTGGCCTGCTCACCTCCGGGACGGCGCCCCCTGCCCTGGGCCGAGCGCCGCGGCCTTGGAAGTGTAGGGTCCAGGACGAGAGTCGCCAGCGTCCTCAGACTTGGCCGGGTCCTAGCCCGAAGTCACCCCGCAGAGGGCTTACACTTGGCCGTTCCATTGCCTCTCCGGAGGACACAAGTTGAGGGTCCCAAGCGTTAGCCACCCAACCAACACCCGAGTCCACCCCCAGAGCGCCGCGCATCCACAGAGGAAGCCTTGCTTTCATCGTAAGGCTGATGTTCGCCTTGCCTGTAATTCCCTGTGCCCCGACAGAACCCACCCAGATCACCCGGACCCCAAAAGGGCAGTTGAGAACTTTCTGGGTTCCAACCTTCCGCTTTGCTAGGAAGTCGGGGCACCGCGGTCACAGGGCTAGCCTTGCTCGCTGGGCAGACTCTCGCCTCGTCGGATACCTGCTCAGAAAGAGCCGCGGAGTTAGGGTAACCCGGCGGCTTCCCAGCCCCCTCTGCCCACCCAGTTGAGAACTCTGGAGCAAGGAGCTCTTGTGGCCCCGGCCACTGTCACCGGTCCCCTTGCCTCTTGCCCAAGGAAATTGGGGGAGCAAGTGTGCAACATGGGGTGTATATCAAAAGTAGTAGATCTGCGCTTTCTCCTGTTCTCTTCCCCTCCTCGTGGAAATCTGCCCCCTCTCCTGGGTGTTCAGAATATATGCTTCTGGATATTAATGAATATATAGAAATGTGTTCCCCAGCCCCACTAGAAACCCATGGGAGAGCGATGGGAAGCAGGACTCTGGGTCAGTGGCCCCTGGGCACCCCTTGATGCTGCCAGTATCTGGACTGGCGAGGTTTGTCCTTGCCCTTCGCACTACCCTCTTCTGGCGCCCTATTGGGAGCTCACGCCTTACTCTGTCTCCAGCTTACCCCTCGAGGGCCCAGGTGAAGGTGCACATGCCTGCTGGCCTTACCAAGTTGCAGGCGGTAGAGGGAAGAGATATAGTGCTTCCAGCCTGGTACACTCTGGAAGGAGAGAAGCTTTTGGGCCAGCCATGGGAAGTGCCCCTCCTGATGTGGTTCCTGGAACAAAAAGGGAAGAAGGAACTAAAGCAGGTAAGGGGAAATTATCCCAGGTAGTGGTGAGCGTGGAGCCCAGTTGGGATGTAGGGAAGAGCTGGCAAGGGTGCGAGGGATGGCCAAAGAATGGGGGGGGTACCAAGAAGGTGTCCTCACAGTATCAGTGTCAGTCTTCTCATCTTGAAGGCTTCCCCCAAAGACTTCTTTCCCCCAGTTTCTCCTAGAAATCCAACACGCAAAACACTGCTAAAAGAGTTGGGGTGGTGGTGCAGGCCTACAGTTCCAGCACTCTGGGAAGCTGAGCCCAGAAGACCACAAGTTTGAGCCCAACCTGGGGAATTTAGCAAGACCCTGTCTCAAAATAAAAAATAAAAACAGGACTGGGGAGCTTAGTGTGGAAGCCATGAGTTCAATACCCCAGTGTGTGTGAGGGAGGCAAAAAACAAAAACCACTTAAAAGCAAAGAGACACTGACATTACTTTAGTGGGATTGAGGAATGGGAGAGTTTATGGCAAGTAACATGACTTTTAAAAGCCGAAAGTGTTTCTTTGCTCCCATTCTCTGTGCTTTGGATACTGTCAAGTACAGGCTACTTTCAGGAATGATCATCACCTGTCACCTTGCCTCTTTGTGCCTGGACAGGCAAAGAGCATTTATTCCACATCTCACACCTCTTCCCTTCATGAGCAAGACTCAAGGCTGGTTTACCCAGAAGAAATGAAGCAATTTTCAGAACCCCTCACTTGTACGGATACCTTCCAATGTCCTGGAAAGTGTGTTCAAAATAAAGTCATTTGATCTTTTTTAAAGGATGTTTTTATTTTCTTTTTCTTAGAGATGCCCCTTCCAGTTGTATAAATTTCAAACTCTACAAAACCTAGATTTATTCTGCAATTTTAAGTTCTTTATATCCTCCCTTCTTCTACTGTGCACCTTTCTAAACACCCCCAGTGGGAGATAAATGACAGTCCTTAGGGGAACAATACCTTGGCACAGTGAGGGGTAGCTGGGGAGAGGGTTGAGAACAGGAACTGCTTCAGTTAGAAAGGTGGTGTGGGTGAGGGTCACCTAAAGAAGGCCAGTTTTGGGGAAAGGGACTGGGCCACCCTGTGGGCAAAGGGCATCATGGAATAACAACAAGGAGGTGTCCTGTCCCCACCAGGTGTTGGCCTACATCAATGGGACGGTGTCAGGCAACCCTGGAGTATCCCTGGTCCACTCCATGCCCTCTCGGAATGTGTCCCTGAGGCTGCAGGGCCTCCAGGAAAAAGACTCTGGCTCCTACAGCTGCTCCGTGAATGTGCAACACAAGGGCCATGACAGCAAAACCGTGGAACTCAACGTGCTGGGTGAGTGAGAAGCACACACTTCCAGATCCCTCCCACCGCACAGGAGTTCAGGAAGGTCTCTCTCCCAAGGGGCAGGATGGGGGCAGGACATCGAGTGACAGAGGGGGTGTCTGTGGGTCTCTTGGGTGTGGGTTTTAACCTGCTTTCCCTTCCCCAGTTCCTCCAGCGACTCCATCCTGCAGTCTCCTGGGTGTGCCCCGTGTGGGAGCCAACGTGACCCTGAGCTGCCAGTCCCCAAGGAGTGACCCTTCAGCTCAGTACCAGTGGGAGCGGCTGCCCCCATTGGCCCAGGTTTTCTTTGCACCAGTTTTAGGTGAGGGAATTTCTGGAAACACTGATGCTGTGGCTGGAGATGGGGTGGAAGAGTGGTACAGGACTGGGGGGAAAGGGGGGTGGTGCTGAAAAGGCCTGGGGAGGAGGAAGAGGAGGGGTGAGGAAGGTGGCCTAGCAGGCACTGAGACAGGTGCTTTCATGGAAGCGCTGGACTGCCTGCATTCAGGTCCAGCTGTGCCACTCATTAACTTTGTAAAATGTGTTATCAATATCCATGGTTTGAACACACCAGCTGTAAAGAAATCTTTTAGAGACAACTGGAAACATTTTAATATGAAGGGTTAGATGATTTTGGAGAATTGTTATCAAATTTTTAGGTATAGCAATGATATTGTGGCTATGTGGGATGATGTTCTTATTTTTTTGAAGATGCACACTGAGGTATTGCTTTTAAATGTTAGAGAAATGAAATAAGTAATCTCAAAATGTTAGCGGCTTTTGGATCTAGTTGGTGGGTATGTAGAGTTTTTATCTTGTGTCTCTACTTTTCACTTGATGTTTTGTGTTTATTTGCTTGCTTTTTTTTTTGAAGGAATTTTTTTTTTGTGGGGGGTCTAGGAATTGGACCCAGGGCCTTAGGGCACATGGCTAAGAATGTACTCTATCACTGAGCTACCCCCAGCCTCATTTGACCATTTTGATAATAAAATCCTTTTCTTTTTTTAAATAGAAATTTAAGTGGAGAGGGGTACTGAGCTAGCTGCAACTGGAAACAGAGTCCATCATACCCTTCCCCTCCCACAGGGAACAGAGAAGTGGTGACTCCCAGAGAGTGAAAGAGGACATTCCAGAAGAAGGGAAGGATTTTTTTTTTTTCCCCAACAAGGGAAAGAAGGTCACTGGACTGATGGCTAAATTGTATCCACAGATAACATCCGTGGGTCTTTAAAGCTCACCAACATTTCCACTTCCATGTCTGGTGTCTATCTCTGCACGGCCCAAAATGCAGTGGGCAGTGCCCACTGCAATGTGACCCTGAATGTAATCACAGGTTAGTGAGGGGTAAGTGTGGTCATCAAGAAGAGTGCTTGGTGGTGGGGGTGGCTTTGCAGGTTTTCAAGGCCTCTCATTGTGACAGAATAGGGAGCTTGCCCTGATCAAAGGTTTGTACAAATGTTTGGTCAATGGCTGGCTATTTTCTGCTTGACAGCCTCCCTACTTAGCAAAGAAGAGAAAATGTGGATGGTGGCACTGGGGAAGTGGGATTGGAGAGGAGCAGAGAATAGCTGGGTGCCCCCCTCTGACAACAAGGCTTTTCTAGGGTCAAGAGCTGCAATGATTGCTGGAGCAGTTGTGGGCACTATGGTTGGATTGGTGTTGCTGGTTGGGCTGGTCCTCTTGTATGAACGCCAACGCCGGGGCAAGGTCTTAGAGGATGTACCCAATGATATCAAGTAAGTGTTCCTGGTCTCTGCTGAGATGGGGGCTCTCCTAACTCCCCTCACAGAGTCTGGGAATTCAGGCAGCTCCTACCTCATGGAAGGGCGGACAGTAATCAGAATAGCATTCTTATGGGCAGATTTTAAGGGAGAGGAAGAAGGGCTGAAGTGTGTATATGGAGGCAGGGAATAAGACAAAGCATGTAGAAACTCTCCCCTTCTTTTCCCTTCTTCTGACCTCTTGTTACTCCTTTGATGACTAGGGAGGATGCCACTGCTCCGCGGACCCTGACCTGGTCCAAGGGTTCAGACACGCTCTCCAAGAATGGAACTCTTTCCTCTGTTACCTCAGCACGAGCCCTCCGGCTGTCTCATGCCCCTCCCAAGCCTGGCACACTGACCCCCGTGCCTAGTGTCTCCACTCAGGCCCTGCCCTCATCAAGACTACCTAAGACAGATGGGACCAACCCTCAGCCGGTGTCCCTCAACCCCGGTGGGCTTTCTCACTCTGCTCTGAGACGCATGGGTGCAGTAAATGTGATGATGCCTCCCCAGGCTCAGGATGGGTCTCTAGTGTGATGGCTGAGGCACTCACCAGCTGGTGTCCCGCCTTCCTGTAAGGGTCAGCCTTAGAGCACAGACCTGAGCCCTGGGAGGGTAACCACACCCCAGTCCTCCCATCTTCTGACCTGACCTCTCTTCACTCTGGGGAAACTGGGTCTCAGTAAGACCCAAATGTCCAGGAGGTCACAGGAGAAGAGGAATTGAACCTGGGCTGGGGGTGGGGGGCTCCACTCCTCCTTATGAAGCCAACTGAATCCTCTTGAGATTGGCTGACCTCCAAGGGCCCTGGAGAAGACTGCCAGCCAATGAGCTCCCCAGCCTTCTAAGATCTGTACCCACCCCTATCTAACGCCATCCTTTGCTGCCACTCCAGCTCCTTGCATTAATGGCCTGCTGGTTTGTTGGGGCAGAGGATAGGAATGGCATTTTTAAAACTAACTCCAAACGTGTTTTCGTTTTTATTTTGCAAATTTCAATAAAGTACATTGTATTTTTATGGAGTAAGAATCAAAATACCCCTTTCCAACTGAGAATTCCTAGAAGTTGAGCTTCAGGAAGATGTTGAGTGAACCCTACTCATGTTGAGTACCTGGGGTGGGGGGGGGACTTTTCCTCAATGCTTGGACCTTGCTGGCTCAGGACAGCTCTTCTAGGGTCCTTAAAAAGGTCATTTGTTATCCCGTGGGAAGGGGAGGCACCAAGAGCCTGAGGCTAGGAGCCCTGCTGGAACATTCTGAAGACAAGGGCAGTACACTGGCTGCTCACTTCCTGCTGGAGCTTTGGTGCTTCCTGCTAGGTGTTAATGAACTTCATCTCCTCTTCCTCTCTCCAGGGCAGGTGAGAGCAGACCTTAACAAGTGCAGCTTCTTCCCACTATGCCACAATCCCTTTTGGTACCCAGGGAGAGCTGGGCAGAGGATGAGCTGTAGGTTTATGACTGAATACCACCATGTCCTTTCCTGCCTAGGCTGGGAGGTCTCTAGGTCTCAGATTCTCTGCCCATCAAGTGGGGTACCTCTGGGAATAGGGAGTTGGTGTAGTCTCCATGGAGACTTCTATCCCAGCATGTAGTGAAAGAGAGGCTTGGAAAGGACAGGGATCTCTAAAGGTGCCAGAAAGTATCTTCACCCTGAGACAAGATGGTGGAGTCATTTCTAGCTCTTGGTATCAGAATCTCCTCTTCCTCCAAAGATACTTTCCTTGTGGAGCTCCAGTTCTGGGCCTTTGCCCTCAGTGTGCCCACCCCAAGACCTTTTCCCCAGGGCCTGACAGTTTTAGACACTGGAAGAAGGAGGAAGTAAGAAGGAAGCCAGGCTAGAGTGACTCCAGAATTCGACCTGGAGGAGGGAGGAGCATTTGCTTACCTGAGAGTGCTAGCCTCTCCCCTTGTTTGCTTTGAGATAGCCAGGCTAGCTCCTGCCTAGCACACAGAGGCTGCCCTTTGGGCACTCCCTTCCCTTCCTCAGACTCAGGTACCCACACAGACCAACAGACGGAGCTAGGTGGCCATGGCCCGGCTCCCTGGGCCTTTCCTCTGCGGGACCCTGCTGGGTCTCCTGTGCCTGAATGGTAAGGAGGGGCTGGGTGGCCTACACCAGAGCTGGGGTGAGGAGAGCCTTCCTTCCCTGAGTCCTCAGGCTCTGCTCAGTCCCCACCAGTGGGCTGGAGCTGCCCTGAGTAGCAGGGACCCAGGAGGTGGCTGTGAGAGGCTGGAAAAGGGGTGAGGGTGAGGAAGGGGCACTGGAGGCCATGAGGGCAGAGGAGGAGAGAGGCAGACAATCGGGCTGGTCAAGTTCGGCCTCTCTGTCCAAATAGGAGTATTGTTTCTTTTTCCTGCCAACACATCCTCATACCTGGCCCAGTCTTGGCCCTTTTACCCACAAAATCTCAGCTGGGCTGTGCGGCCCTCCCTCCCTCCGGAAACGTCAGGCTTGGAGAGGGAGTGATTGGATTGAGGGGAAGAGGCAGCACCATGGGGAGAGAGCTTTCAGCCTCTGGTTTAGGTGCTGTGGTGAAGGTTGGCACCTGCAGTTCACCGGGATTGAGGTCCAGACCTCCCTCTTCATCCTCAGCCCCAGGGCTGGCTGTGGAAGTGAAGGTGCCCACCGAGCCGCTGAGCTTGCCAGTGGGCAAGACTGCCGAGCTGGTCTGCAGCTACAGCACGTCTGTGGGAAACAACTTCGCCCTGGAGTGGAGCTTTGTGCAGCCTGGGAAGCCCATCTCTGCATCGCATCCCGTGAGCTGAGAGCAACTGTGTGCAGGGCGGGTGGCCAGGAATAGAAGGCTCAACCAAGATGAGTTGGATGGGAGGGGGATGGCATCTGGGGATCAGCCGGTATAAAACAAGTAGGCTCTTCCTAGGTCTTCTCAGGGCTGCAGTTTTTGTGGTCCTGTATCATCCTTTCCTCTCCCATAATTCCTGTGCCCAGCTCCCTTATGTTGGGAAGCCACAGCTTCAGTTACTAAACCCACTGACACTGAACTGTCGCATTTGATGTGCTGTGTTATCCCTTCATGGTTCAGGGTAGAGGGTATCAACCTCCCTCGCTGGCTAAGTGAGCGGACCCATTTGCACTTCCAAGCAGAGGACTGTAGAGTTGATGTCTAGCAGAAAAGGGGTCACAGGTGTGTCTTCTGCCTTTCCTCAGATCCTGTACTTCACCAGTGGCCACCTGTATCCCACTGGCTCTAAGGCAGAGCGGGCCAGCCTGCTCCAAAATCCACCCACAGGAGGGGTGGCCACCCTGAAACTGGTGGATGTCCGTCCCTCAGATACTGGAACCTACCTCTGTCACGTTAACAACCCGCCAGATTTCTACACCAATGGTCTGGGACTAATCAACCTTACTGTGTTGGGTAAGACAGGCTGGGGACCCACTAGCCACCCACATATGCTGAAAGTGTGCACTGGTCATGCTAAATCTCCCCATGTCTTGCTCTCCACCCAAACACACAACCGCACTGGGGACCTCAAGAAAAACTACCCACTTCCCAAGACTTCTAATCTAAATGGTCACACTCCAGCTCTACAGAGTGTCCCCTCCCTTAGGGCCTGAAAGAGGAAGCCCTTCCCATATATGGGGATGGAGCCACAACCCCGCCAGCTCCACTAGGGAGGAAACTCCCTTTTGTAGCCGGATTTGGTTTCTGTCCCTACCAACCTCAGTGGCCCAGAAGGAAAGTGGCCATTAAAGAAACTAAGCCCCCCATCACTGAGCAACGCATTCTGTTCAGAGTTTCCATCTCACCCTAAATCAGAGCCTGCTCAGAAGTAAGCAACCAGAAGAAGCTACTATTGAGGCCAAAGACATTTAGATGAAAAAAAAAACAAGACCTGGCATGTAGTGTGTGCCTGCTACGTGCAAATATCTAAAGGGCTTTGTCATATGGAGGAATTATTTTAATTTTTCTTTGTGGGCTCAGAGGACAGGAACTGGAGCTAATGAGTGGATATCATATTAACACAATTTTGGCTCGACGTCAGGAAGTTTTCTAATGATCAGAATTTCCAATAGTGGAAATAACTTCCTAGGGATGAGGTGGTGGAGAGAAGTGGACCAGTTTAGCAGTGGTGTTCAAGCAGGAAACTCAAGCACTCAATGCGCATGAGGTTAGAAGATTTCTGAGACAGTTCTGTGGTTTTTGCAGTGCCCCCCAGTAGCCCCTCATGCAGTCAGAGTGGGACAGCTTTTGTGGGAGGCTCTGCGGCACTGAGATGCAGCTCTTCCCAGGGAGCTCCCAAGCCAGTGTACAGCTGGGTTCGCCTTGGATCTTTTCCTACGCCTTCTCCTGGCAGCATGGTTCAAGGTAAGGACCCGAGGCATCAGAAAGAGGGGCCTAGAGACCTGAGCAAATCTGGCCTGTAACCCTTATATATCCACATTACAAGTTCCATGACCAGTGCTATGAGACAAACCACTCTACTTTTTCCCTCCTTCTTTGTATTGTTCTATTTCTGCCTTCCTGCACAGTCTGTGATTGGGAGAATTTCTTTTTGTTTTTGTTTTTTGAGACAGTCTTGCTATGTAGTTCAGACTGGCCTTGAACTCACTATGTGCAGTAGTCCAGGCTGGCCTTGAACTTGCAGCAATCCTCCTGCCTCAGCCTCCCAAGTGCTGAGATTATAGACGTGCACCACCACACCCGGTCCCTGGGAACATTTCTGAAGTAATGTCTTAATATCCTGAAAGAGTGCAGAGAATAGGGGACATTCTTATGATTCCTACTTGTTTACTTTTGGAGGATTCCTTTTAATTTCTTAAGGTTTATGAATCACTTCCAAACTTCCTGAAGAAGAAACTGAGGCAGAACAGCACAGACTGGCTTGAGTCATCTTGCCAGTTTCTTTGGAGGAGTCATATTCCTAGGAGCCTTAGCTTCTTAGTTTCTTTTTGCCGTGTCTCTCCCTGTAGCCCCAGCCCCAGAAAATCCTTGTAACAATCTAGACCCCCTTCCCTGGATTACTTCCTGATATGTATTCTGCCTCCTCAAGCAAAAGTCAGTTTGTAGATACACCTGAGTCAGCTCAGAGCCACTCCAGAGGATAGTTTTTTAGCAATCAAGATTTTTACCCCTAACGAGGAATCTGACCCCAGCTAGTAAGTCTACCACCTGAATTCTATGGCCTTTGTGCGTGGCGTTCCCCAACTCCTGAAAAGGCAGCTATGTCAGGTAGAAAGAACACAGATGTGGCAGTGGCTTTGGAATTACTCTCTGGATCATCCTGGACAAATTACTTTCTCTAAGCCAGTTTTCCCACCAGGCAAATGAGGTAAGGCCTCCTTTGGCAGGACTGTGACCAGGATGGAATGAACTGTCCTTCCCTCATATTCTGTGCTCACTGTGAGTTGAGTGAGCTGTGCGACACTTCCTCTTCACCCTCTAGATGAAGTGTCTGGCCAGCTCATTCTCACCAATCTCTCCCTGACCTCCTCGGGCACCTACCGATGTGTGGCCACCAACCAAATGGGCACCGCATCCTGTGAGCTGACCCTGTCTGTGACCGGTAAGGGATGTTGGGAAGAGGCCAGGCTGGAAGGCTTGGCTTGGGGAGGCTGCATGAAGCTAAGGGTGGGCCAAAGAAGTTCTGCAACTCTGAAAGTCCTGTGTATCCTTAGGTCCTTCTGAGGGCCGAGTGGCTGGAACACTGATTGGGGTGCTTCTGGGCGTGTTGCTGCTGTCAGTCGCTGTGTTTTGCCTGATCAGGTTCCAGAAAGAGAGGAACAAGACGCCCAAGGAGACGTATGGGGGTAGTGACCTTCGGTGAGCAGGAGGGCTAGAGGTGGTGCAGAGAGGGAGAAATAGGCTTGGGTTCAAAGTAAGTGCTGTCAGCCTTCACGTGTCAGGGGCAGGGAGTGCTGCTTAGCTTTTGGTGGTGGCAGGGGCAGCATAACCTATGGAATGTGTAAGCACGGTGCACAGGATGGAGGGGCTGGGACAGGGGTGGCTCAGTTTGCAGGACTACCCTGACCCTCCTCACACTTTTTTTTTTTTTTTTTTTTTGAGACAGGATCTCACTGTGTAGTCCAGGCTGGCCTCAAACTTACACCTATCCTTTTGCCTCACCATCCAAAGGCTGAGATTACAGGCATGCACCACCACGCCTGGCTACTTTCTCAATTTTTAAGGCATTTTCATCTGTATGTTATCCATTTGGAAGTAGTTGGCGGAACTGTATTTGTCCTGATCACTCAGCTGAGTTTAGTTCCGTGTGGAGCCATTAGGAAAGGAGGCCCAAGATGCCTTTGTCATCCACTTTGGCTGCAAGACCTGGGGTCCTGAACAGGGATCAGAGCAAGATTTTAAAAAGAAAAAAAAAAAAAGCAGAATCCGTGAGTGAGTGTGTGCGTGTGTGTGTCTCGGGGACATGGGGCCTGGACCTTTATTTTAACCCAAGTTCCACAGATGACTTTCGTGCACCATAAAATTTAAAATCCCTGGGTTAGACCATTGCCATCCTCTGCAGGATGGGTCCGTCCGCAGTAAAAATGTGTCTGTCTCCACCAGGGAGGATGCCGTGGCTCCCGGAGTTTCTGAGCAGGCTTCTCCGAAGGCTGATTCTAGGAGAGGTCTCTTGGAGAGGTCCCTGTCTGCGACCACCACCAAGTCTGCTAGCACTGCGACGACCACCAAGTCCAGGCTCCCTATGATTATGACTTCTCCCATCCCTGAGGATGAGGGGGGATACCAATGATTAAAGCCTTTGGGGTACCACTCTGTTCCGTCTTCTTTTGCCGGTATGGTCAATCCCTCCTGGCGATCCAGAAATCACCGGTTTAGGGAAGGAATGTGTGTGAAGTCCCAGAGGCGACGCCGTACGCAGGAAGGCTGCTTGGGTCAAAGGGACAGGTTTCAACCTAGGCCCCACTCCACCTAACCGCCCTCCGCTTTGCAGTTTTATCGAAGATTTGTTTAGCTCCAAACGGTGGCCGGCTCCCCCCCGCCCCCGCACCTTCCGAACACTTGGACATTCCTCTTTATTGTTCACATTCCAACCCAGCACAGTCACATGCACACGCGGAGATTAAAAACCTTCCGGCCACAGCCCCAGGAGCCCGGCGGGGCGGGGCCGGCGGGGGCAGGGGCGGGGCCGCGGAAGACTCCTCCCACCGAGCCTCCAGGCGCTCAGCGTTTGCATAAACAACTGGAGAGCCGGAGAGGCTACTCTCGAGGTGCGCTGAGGGTCCAGAAGGGCTTATGACAGGCAGGTGTAGGATAGGGACTTCCCTTCCGATCAGAGCAAGGGGCATCCGACACCATGAAAACCCTCTTTGCTTGCTCCAGATCCGAAGTTCTGGGGCCAGCCTAGGGCGGGAACGGCACAGGGACGCAGGGCGCCCCCTTTCGCTGCGCGCAGAACTAGAGGACTTTTTGTTTTCTTCTTCAAGTGAGTGTGCTCGGCCACGCTCAGGGCGCCCTCCGCAGTGCGCGCAGGGTAGCTCACCGAGGCTGCGGAGGCAGAGCTGCATGCTGGGTGCAGGGAGAGGTGGGCGAGAAGCGAAAAGAAGAATTTGGGAGCGCGGGGTTTGGGGGTAGGGTGGGGAGGGACACGAATGGGGACCACGTTAGACTGGAGCGCTAACTAAAAGGGCGTGGACTTGGCAACTCCGCGACGAAGCCTGCCTGGGAGAGAGAGTCTCTGGGACGCGGGGGGCTCCTGAAGCTGGCAGGTTGGTGGCAAAGAGGGGGTCACAACACGGCAGGAAATTCTCTTCACTGCGAAGGGGACGCGGCATCCATCTCTTCTCGGAACTGAGGAGAGAGAAGGTCTGAAAGCCCGTCCTTCCCTGGTCCTTTCTCCCCCAGCCGCCTCCTTTTCTAAACAGAGGACCAGGTCTAGGACCAGAGTCCTAGGACCGGGAGGGGTAGGGGCCTCCAGTCACCCAGAACCCCGGCCCCACCCGAGTCACCGAGCTGAAGCGAGCCCGGGGCAGGTACGTGAGTGAGCCGCGGTGTGCACGGCCCTCGGGCGGCCTCGTGCAGCCAAATGAGGGCGGCTGCAAGTCTGGGTTGGCCCAGGTGGGTCCCTGTCGCAGCCGCGGGCGTCCGCATGCATCCGAAAACCCGCAGGTGGCTATGCCCGGCTGGGGGTGGGGTGGGGACGGGGACGGAGGGAAGGGCTGGGGAACTGGTCCTCTTCGCCCCCCTAGCATCTCCCCATCCCCGCCGCTTCGGATCGGATTCGTTACCTTCGAAAATGTACAGTTCTTCGGTCCAGGGAGGGGCAGAAGGGAAGGTAGAGAGGGAAAAACAGGTGAGCTCTTGGGACCCGCCTCAGCCTTAATCTCTTTCCACCCAACAGTCTCGGGCCTAGTCTCCCACCCTTAGCTCCATCCACTTCTGCACACTCAGCTCGTCCTTAGGCTTCCCTTTCCTTCAGAGGAAAGCTGGGAAACCAGAGCCCAGCCAGTCCGCCCGCCGGCCTCACCTGGCCTAGTCTCCGCTGGGGCCGCCGCCCGCGCCTCCCCGGGCGCCCCCAGCTCCGCCTGGCCCCCCGGGGCCCGGGCCCTTCCGGCCGCGCTCTCCACTCTTTATCTTCTTCCGCGCCATGTGGCCCCGGAAACTCGCCTGGATTTTGGCAGCGGCCGCATTGGCCCCGGGATCGTCCAGCGGGATGTCTAGAATGTCGTCGTCCGGCTTGGAGCAGGCGCTCTCCTGGGGACGGGACAGGGAGGTTCTTGTGGGGTGACTGGGTGGAGACCGTTAGGTTAGAACTAGAGTCCTGGGGGCACTGAACTGAGAAGGGACGACACTGGTGGGAGGTGAGGGAGCTGCACCTGGTGTGTGTGTGTTTTCTTCTGGGCAGCAGCAGGTAAAGAGGAAGGGACAGGGCCAGGTGGATGCAGTTGTGTGACCAACTCAAGAAAGAGAAGTGCGTGGTGGGATGGGATACAAGAAATTGAACAGTCCCATTAGTAGCCTTTACCAGTAGGCAAACTGCAGGGTGGGGCGGAGGGCGGGATGGGGAGCCAGGAAAGCAGCAGTAGGTACTCTGGATGTGGCCACACATCCCCCTGCTTGCAGAGGGGCCCCCTCCCACCCTGGGGAGAGGGTACAGGAGACTCAGCAGAACAGCCCCTCCCTGGGTAGGTCTGCGGCACGGCCACCGGGGCTCATCACTGGAATTAGGGAGAGGATGGGGCCACCACTCTGGGAGTCAGCCAACCCCAATGGGGGACAGAGGTCCAGAGGCTGTTTTCCCATTTGCCCTCTATTTCCTACTGTTCCCCAGGTTGAACCAAAAACGGAAGGGAGGAGATAGTCTGGAAGAAATTGACAGAGAAAATGCGTCACTTAAAAAACAAAAAACAAAAAGACAAGGAAATGATCAGCAGGAGCAAGAAGCCCTTTCCTTGTTGTGCTCATGGGAAGAAAGGAATCAGGACAATAGCTACCATTTAAGCAGTTACTTTGTTACAGGTGCAAAGACATAGCATTTCACAGACGTTATTTTATTTAATCCTCAACAATAAAGTGATGACGTACCCTTTTACTATGACCCTAGTTTACCATGATAAAACCTGTGACTGGAATGCTTAAAAAACCTATGGCGGTTGTACAGACAGTTACCAGTGGACTAAAGATTCGAACCTTTGTATATCAGAGCCCAGAGTGTATTTTTAACCCCCACTCAGTAGAATAAGCAAGTGCAGCCCAGAAAGGCTCTACTCCTTGCTATAACTCTGTGCAAGTCTTGGGCAAGTTATTTAATCTTTTCCTACCTTAGCTCCTTCATTTGAAAAATCAGGATAATAATATCCACCTCTATGGGTTGTGAGGAAGAATTAGCATGATATGCACAAAGTTTTTGGCACAATCTAGTTGCTCAATAAATGGTAGCTATATGGTTGTTTTATATAATAATATTAAATTGATCTAAATAGTTGTCTCTGTAGGCCCTAAGTGTCCACATGAGTTTCACACAATTTGACACAATAATACAGTCACGTACCATATAATGACATTTTGGTCAATGACAGGATATGTAGCGATGGTCCCATAAGATTAGATCACCTAGAGTCGTCGTAGTTTGTGTAACTATGCTGTCACGTTCTCAATGATAACTGCCTAACGATACATGTGTTTTTGGAGACAGAATCTTTTTTTTTTTTTTTTTGAGACAGAGTCTCGCTCTGTAGTGCAGGCTGGCCTTGAACTTGCAGCAATCCTCCTGCCTCAGCCTCCCAAGTGCTGGGATTACAGGCATGCACCACCACACCCGGCTTGGAGACAGAATCTTGCTGTGTAGTTCAGGCTGATCTTGAACTTACTATGTAGCCCAAGCTGGCTTTCAGCTTGCAGCTATTCTCCTGCCTCAGTCTCCCGAGTGCTGGGATTACAGATATGCATTACCACACCCGCCCTAAGGACACGTTTCTCAGAACATATCCTCATCATTAAGGAATGTGTGACTGTAATCAGTCCCATCCGTATATACATCTGACAGCCTGCCCCCCGGAGAGTAGAACAAATGGGTTCTGGAATTGACGGTATTGATTTCAGAGGCCAGGCTCTGGAACAGAGGTTCTCAGCCCCTCACCGTCTTTGTATCTTAACATTACTTACAATATCAGTGTGAACTGGGAGAAGGATGGTTACTATGAAGTTAGATGGGCATTGCCCCTTGGTCTTGGGCCTTTGGCCTGTAAAAATTTGCTTTTGTTTCCTTCTTTTCCTTCTCTCCTTCCTTTTTCCTCCCTCCCTCCCTTCCTTCCATGGTATTGAGGATGAACCTAAGACCTTCCCCCTGAGCTACATCCCCAACTATTTGTTTGCTTATTTGTCTGTTTTTTTTTTTTTTTTAATATGTGGGTACTGGGAGTCGAACTCAGGACCTCGTGCTTGCCAGGCAGGTGCTTATGCCGCTGAGCTATATCACTGGCCCTGTTTTTTTGTTTTTTGAGACAGGGACTCACTATGTAGTATAGGCTGGCCTTGAACTCACTGCAATTCTCCTGCCTCAGCCTCCCAAGTGCTGGGATCACAGTCGTGTGCCAGCACACCTGGCTTCTTTTTGTATTTTTTACTTGGAGACAGAGTCTCACTGAATTGCTCAGGCTGGCCTCTACATTTCAATCCTTCTACCTCAGCCTCCCAAGTAGCTGGGATGACAGGCCTGGCCCCCCACACATCTGGCTACCCTCATTTCTTGCCTGAGGATGTCCATTGCTTTCACTGTCTTTTTCTTCTCAACATAAGGTGGTTAAGGTCTGGCGATTTAGTTCTACTCTCCCCTTCTCCTGGCCATTAGGTGTCCAGTTGTCAGAACTGGACAGGGTCTGAGTGAGCGGCTAAGGATCCTCTTCCCATCCGGATTTGGCCCAAGAGCATAGGTTTAAATGCACATGCTTAAGCCCAGGTTTACAAATATTCCCCTCACCACGCTTCCTCAGGCTGTGCTTCATTCCTGGGCTTCATGGTTTTTCAGTCTGTTCTCAAGATGCCCACAGTCAACTTAAACATAGTCACAAAGACTTACCAAGAGGCTGCTGTGGGTTGGAATGGACCCAAACACTCTTTTTGCTCTTCCCAGGTCTAGAGGTCTCCCTGACATCTTATCCTTCACCTAAAACCGAAACCAACTCCCTTGTGTTCTTTAATTCTCAGAGCCCAAATCTCTCTTGGGATAGTCTCAGGGAACAGTGAAGCTTCTCAAAAGAGGGCAACAACCATAAAAAAAAAAATCACTTCCATCTCACCTTTCCTCCTCGGGCTTACAGCTGTGGAGGTGTAGGGGGTGGTGAGCGGAGGAAGGGGTGTCTCGTCCCAACTATACTAAGGTCCAACATGCTGTCATCACCTACCCCAGCTGTCTCCAGAATGGAAACCTGGAGCAACAGGCAAAGACACTCCTGATGCCCTATTCCTCCCCACAATCAGCTCCCTCTCCCTCTAGCGGAAGTCTGAGGACTGAGCTGCCAGGCAGCCTGTCCACAGGCAGCACTGAAGGAGAATGAAAGGAATCCAGGAAGGGGCTCCTTAGTCATGGTGCCTGGCCGTTGCCTTCCAAGGCCAAGACTGATGGTGGTTCCTGAGAGCAGGAGCCATGGCTCTGGCCCCTAGATGAATAAAGTTTCCTTTAGCTCAACACATCCTATAGCTTTAAGGAGGATACTCACTGCTCATTATGTGTTAGGCTCTTCATTAAGTACTTTGGACACTTTCCCTTATTTAAACTCCATTTTAGAAGTCAGGAAACAGCCTTAGAGACATTTTATAACTTCCCAAAGGTGGAACGGACTGCGTCAGGACAGGCAATTATTTCTATGCATTCAGCTAAACCCAAGTCAACTAGACCAAGCAAAAGAAAAGAGGCTTAAAAAAAGGTTTCTTGGCCTTTTCATATTAAATGAATGTAGCAAAATCATATTGTGGCCGTGTAAAGCAGCAGCGAGAACACTGGAATCAACAGCTCTGAAAAAATCCACTCTCAGCCTGGGGCCGTAGCTCAGTGGTAGAGTGCTTGCCTGGCATGCATAAGCCCTGGGATTGATCTCCAGCCCTGCAAAAAACAAAAAGGAAAAAACACCACCACCACCACCGGCAACAACAAAACAGTCTTAGAAAAAGCAGATCTGTTTTCGTCATTTCTGTCCAAGCTCCCTCAGCAAGGGGAAAGAAAGGAATAAGGCTAGACTAGATTTTTCCCAAACACCAGGTGGTCATCCAAGAGAGCCCCAGAATGAAAGGAAGCAGCACACTGTTCTCTCTGTGTCCCAGCTCCTTATGGGCGCTGTGCCCCAGCCCTTCACAGTCTGGACCCAGCCTTGCCCTTATCACCCCTTCACCTCTTTCTGCCCCCCTGCACAGTCTGAGAATTTTGCTCTCTCTTGCTCAGCTCTTTGGGCCTGCAGACCTAGATCATGATAAAGGAAAGCTCCTGTGTACCTGGTGCATTGGAGGAGATGCCCGTGGCCCTGGGCCACTGGGATAACCGTGTAATTGCCTCCTCCGTACTTTTCTCCTTTTTAAGGGACATTGGATCCAACCATCTCTACAGGTCCTTCAGCTGTTATCCTCAACACTCATCATCTGTTACTTATTTATCTATCTATCTGCCCTGTACCAATGTCTTTCTGGCCACTCTCAAATACCATCTGGGGCAGACCAGGGCTGGCAGACAGGGCTCCCACATCCTACCTTCGGTACTCCTGCAGACACCAGAGGAGACAGGTTGCATTCCTTCTTTGGCTTCTTGGATTTTCCAAAGACCATGCCTCCTGCTTCCCCTTCCCTATCATTCTTATCTTCCTACCTTAATCCCTCCTGCTCAGCATTACCACGCTCACCCCTGACCCACAACTCAGAATCCACCATCCATTTTCTTTACTTTAAAGAACATTGCTGGGGGGGGGCTCTTCCTTAGTGGAGTCCAGAAACCCCCATTTCTCCTTTCATAACCAAAAATAGTTTCCTGGGCTGGGGACATAGCTCATTAGGAGAGCACGTAGCTAGTGTGCACTAAGTCCTGGGTTAAATCCCCAGCATAAATAAATAAATAAATAAATAAATAAATAAATAATAAATTTAGAAAATTGCTTCCTGGAGAATAACAAAGGAAAAAAGACTGAAAAGAGATATGTTATCAGAGTATTTTCCAGGGAGTGGGATTAAAGTGATTTTTTTTAATGCTTTCTCTAGTCTTTACATTCACTATTAGCATATTTTATAATGAAAAAAATATATTTAGAGAAGAGGTTAAAGTACAGCTCTTTGAATCACCTGGGACTATGCTTGAATCCTGCCTCTACACTTAGGAGTAGTGCCTTTGGGGAAGAACCATTTGATTTCTCCAAACCTCAGTTTGCACATCTGCGAAATAACACCTACTTCACAGAGTTGTTGTGATGATTAAATATAAAGTGCTAGGTGCAAGGCGAGCATTCACAAATTGGCAGCTATTATTGATACCGGTAAGAATTAAAATCACAACAATGACTTGCTCCTAAGTGCTCTCTGCCTCTTGGTACCCAGACATCAAGAAAGCTCACCTCTTACAGAACGGGGCCATCCTTTCCTTCCAAACCACACTATTTGTTTCCTTTTTGTCTTTTGCACACCATAGGGTGGATGGAGGTGGCAAAGCCCGTAAGCTCTCGTATCTTTAGCTGGGTTGACTGAATGACTGAGAAAACACAAGGACAGTCTTTCTCTGTAAGTGGGGGCTAAAAATGAACAAATTTTATACACACATGATCCCTGCGAGCCAGGGGCCAGTCCTGTGCCAGGCACTTTCTTACCCAGTCACCTTAGCAGCAACCTATAAACTTTGGCCAGGCACTGGCAGCATCCAGGCTCCGTGTGGGCGCTGACAAGCTGCAGCCACTTCCTTCCCTGGCCAGCAGGGCTCTCCCGCGGTCACTTTACCCAGCCCCCTCCGAGCCAGGAGGCGTTGGGGGCCGGGCCAACCCCTCCCCCAAACCTCACCGACTAGGCTCTTTGCTGCCCATCAACACTAGTGAGACCAAAATGAATCGATCACTCCCGCCTGCGCTGTACAGGGCTTAGCCGGTCGTCAGAGGGTCGTGAAGATCAGCCTGTCTGCCCACCGACGGCGGCGGGATAGGAAATGGGGTGGGGGCCAAATGCCCGGGGAGAGGAGCAGCTGCGGCTCCGTGAGGCGAAGGTTTCCAGGTCTCACTGGGGCGAGTTCCTCCTCTAACCTGCAGCGTCCTGCTGCCAAGCCCTGCCCAGCCCCAGGTCCACCCTAGACAGCCCGGCGAGAGGCGCTCAGACGCCCCCGCGGCTCGGGCAGCATTTTTTTTAGGGCTTTCAAGTCAGGCGGGTGCTTTCCACCACCATCACCCACGTCTCAGCAGGACCCCTTACGGACCCTAGGTCTTCCGCACCCGCTTCCATCCCTCACTCACTTAGGGGCTTCGCGGGCTCCCCTTGTTCCAGACCAAGCCGAGTGCCGGTCCCCCAGGCCCTCTAACTTACGGTGCAGCAGTCCATGCTAGTGATGAGGGTCCTGGGCTGGGGTGGAGCCTGGCGCAGGCGGGGGTGGGGTCTGTGTGATGCTGGGTGGCGGCTCCGGGGCTCGGGACGCCCGCCGACCCGCTCAGAAGCAGCGGCTTTCCCCTCGGTCCTGTCTCCCGCGCTCGGCTCTGCAAGCGAATGTAACCTGAGCCCTGCGGCCGGAAAGCCAATCAGAAGGCGCCTTTGGCAGGGTGGGCGGGGCGATCTGGGAGGAGGCCCCGCCCTCCCTCGGCTCCCTCCGCCTCGCTCCCGCTCCTGCCCCAAGCCCTCCACCCACGCACTTCCATCCATTCCTCCTACACACCCCATCCTCCCACATCCAGCGCCCTCGGTTGTTAAGCGGCAGACAGCCAGGCAGAGGCACGCCGGAGTAGGCGGAAGGCCCCCGACGCCCAGGGCACAAACACTCTCACATCTGGGCACGGCACACCCTGCCGCCCAGAGAAAACTACGCTCTCCCACCCGCCTCCCTACACTTCCACAACCTAGCTAGCGTCCCAAATATGGCTCCCTCTAACTTCCCTCCTCCTCAGTCCGCGAAGAAAGGCTCCCGAAGACGTGCCGGAAAAAAAAAAAGTCTCATCATTCCTGCCGTGGAATGGAGAAAGCTGTTGGTACACAACCTGGTGGTGGGCACGCATCGACACAAAAGCTTACAAGCTCCACGTGTCCACATATGTTATTCATCGGGCTCACCGACCGTGCCTTTCCTCCAGCGTACACAACATGAAAAAAACAACACAGACCTCGTACACAAACCTGGAGAGACGCAGGTAAATGCAGACATCCTGTTTTGAGTGCATGCGCGCTTGCACACACGCACATACCCGATCACCCTACAAATATGCAGCAAACGTGCCTGCCCTTATCTATCTCTATCCTACCGTCTGCCTGCCTGCCTTATACCAAACAGAATTATCTATGCACAACACCCATTCTGTAGGTATTTATATACCGGTACCTGTTTAGGAGACACACCTCACTCCCTCTCCACTCCACCTACCAGACTCTCCCTTGCCTTTCATCCACAGCCTCTAAATAAGGCAAAATTTAGTCACTCTCACCCGCTGATCTTTGGAAGAAGAAAAATAGCTTGTACCCAAGTTGTGTTGGGAGTCATCAGAAGTAATTGGCCCTTTGGATCTATGGTGAGGAAGGACATGGGCTTTGGGAGAGGCTGGGAAGCAGAGATAGGGAAGGAGCATCTGGGAGGGGTAACTCACCACTTTTGTGGGTGCTGACCTCTCCCAACTTGCCAGGGTGCCAGAGCTGGCAGTGTAGCATTGTTTGGGTAGGGTGGACCATCTCTGAGACAGCTACGAAATTGGTCCTAGCTAAGGTCCCAGGGGAGAGGGAGAGGACAGGAAATTCTGGGTGGTCAGAGCAGAGGAGGGGGAAATGCCCCCATCTGACTAGGGACCTTGAAACAGCCCTGCAGTGAATCTATAGCCGCTGTGGCCAGTCGCAGTGTGGCTGTTACATGCTTCCTTTGCACCCAGATGTTTGGGCCAGAGCTTTCCTAGCCAAAGGGAAAATATTTGAGAGGGAAATTCCAGTGTCCATTCAGGATACTGACAGAGTAGTCAGCTTGGGGCCCCAGAGTTGAGCGGGAGGCTGGCTGGGACTCTGGAGCTTGGGGTGTAGGGGTGTCTTTCCCAGCATGTTTGGGACCCACCCACCCCTGTAACTAAAAATCTGTTCCCCAATCTGTCCCTGGCACATCCTCCATCCCCCACCTCCACCAAATGGCAGGATGTCCTGGGAACTCGGGCCCTTGCCTACATGATGGGCACATCTGGAGCCTTAGCCTGTGCCAGTTCCCTCTGGACTTCCACTCCAGAATCCAGGGGGGAGAGGGAATGAGGAAAATGAGGAGCAGAGACGCTATCAGGCCTGGACTCTGTGCTTTTCCCTTCCCAAATCAGAGCAGAGGAATTTGGGATTTGGTGAGTTTGCAGCAAAGTCTCCCAAGTTGCTAGGCAACGTCCCTCTGCAGGCTGTGCTGCCTCTGGGCCCTTCTTCCTGCTGGTCAGAACGGAAGTTGGGGGGTAGCTTTATAAAAACCCCTCCAAACTCCCACACAGGCAGCATAGCCCTTCCTTCTTTCTGAAAGACACCTTTGTGTGGGGTGAGGGTGTCTCTGAATATTGGCGGACCCATGGGAGAACAGATAACAGCCACTGCCAGTCCCGCCCAAGAAACAACCATTTCAGCAACTGCCCACTTGAGGCGCCTACACAGCACTGGCCACAGTGCTTGCCCTGGGGGATGGGCAGGCTCTGAGGTGAGGAAAAGACAGAAAAGCAAAGACCTGAGGGAGAAGACAGACACAAACTCAAACACTCAGAGGCAAATGACATGTATGCATAGACCCAGAGGTGCAGACACACAGGGTCCACACATTCACAGAGACACACCCTGAGGGGATTGTCACACAATGACACCCAAGGACTCCCCAGCTTGGATCCCTTCACTGCTTGGGAGCCAGAGGACACACTAAGCCTGGTGAGTCCCTTTCTGGACGAGATAGCTGGACTTTGTGAACAAGGTGAGCTAGTGGGATTCTGAGCTTGTGATGAGCCAAGAAAAGGGACAGGTGCGGTGTGGGGCTCTTCAAGGCTCTGGGCCTTGGCAGAGTGAAGCCAGGTGATAGTCTCTGTGCTGGCCTGCCTGGCCTAGGTCCTGGGTGGCACGGGACAGCTTTTGGAGTTTTAGCTATTAACCAGCTGGGCTTCCACCCCCTAGTCCTCCTTGATGCTTCTAATGTCAAAACCTTTACACCTGCCAACCCCACAATTCCTAAAGGAAAAGGACTACAAGTCTGGGAAGGAGATGAGCTCCAGAAGGGCTGGGTTAGCAGGGAGCTGGGGCATGTCAGTGCCGTGGGCTGGAGGCAGCAGGGAGCGTGGAGGTAGAGGCGGAGGGAACAGACTCTAAGGCAGGCAAGAGGAGATGGTTAGACAAAAGAGAGGGTAAAAGATGGATTGGTGTGCAGCTTTGTGGTCCAATACGAATCCTTCTTGGGACAGATGTGGGATCTGGAGAGGTTTGGTCCTAGTAAGCAGAGAGGAAAGCCAAGACATGTGATGATCTATGCGCCAATACTTGTGGCTTCCCCTCTTTGGAGTGGGCACTTTTTGAACACAACATCCCAGCTCAAGCCCACAGAAGGACTCTATAATGAGGAAGGGTGGAAGGTAGGAGGCTTGTGCTTTTGGCAGAGCAGATCTGGGGGTTTCTTAGGTCAGGATTTTACCCATTTGGGTAGAGGGGAGGGGGTAGGGTAGCAGGAAATTCAGTTTTCTCTGCAAATATTTCAGCTTTTGCTGTAGTAGTATTTTTAGAAACCTTGTTGGCAGAGGAGCCCGGGTACATTTTTTAAAGGGGCCTCTGCCAGACTGGAGGGCTCTTTACACCCTCACCTCACATATCAGAAAGAAGATGGGGAGAAAGCACATAGCTTAAGTGTGCATTCAAATATAAAAATTTGATTTTCTGGGCATTAGGTGACCATTAAGTCTTCTTCATCAGTAGTTGTTATCAATCATCCTCAGCATCACTATTGCTGGCAAAATTATCAAGAAAAGTAAATATTTCTTGAACTTCCGTTGGCATTGTGCTGCTAGGGACACAATATAGACGGTGTGGTATAATATGCAGTGGACCTTCCATAATAGATTCTGCATCTGTGGGTTTGGGCAACTACAAGTTGAAAATATACAGAAAAAAATTGCATCTGTACTGAACATGTTCACGGACTTTTTTCTTGTCATTTTTCCATAATACGGTGTAACAAGTACTTACATAGCATTTATATTGAATGAAGTATTATAAGTGAGAAATGTTTAAAGTATGCAGGAAGATGCACATAGGCTGTATACAAACATTTTGCCTTTTTTTTTTTTGTGGGTACTGGGGGTCAACCTCAGGTCCTCGCGCGCCAGCAGGTGCCCATGCCGCTAAGCAATATCACTGGCCCTTTTTTCATATGTGGGTTCCGGGAGTCGAACTCAGGACCTTGTGCTTGCCAGGCAGGCGCTTATGCCGCTGAGCCATCTCACTGGCCCCCATTTTGCTTTTTTTTTTTTTTTGTGGGTACCGGGGGGACGACCTCAGGACCTCGCACGCCAGCAGGCGCCCGTGTCACTGAGCGATATCACCGGCCCCTTTTTCGTATGTGGGATCCGGGAGTCGAACTCGGGCCCTCGCGCTTGCCGGGCAGGCGCTTAAGCCACTGAGCCATCTCACCGGCCCCCCATTTTGCTTTTTTATGCAAGGGATTCACCTTCAGGTTCTGGTAACTGCGGTGGTCTTGGAACAAGTCTCCCATGTACAATGAGGGGCCACTGTACTTGGTAAGAGAGATTAAAGAACCAATAGAATTGAATGAGTACTAGGCTAAATTTGAATAATATACAAAATGATTTCACATTTATTATTTAATGTGGTGCTCTTATGGAGTGGGTGAGGAGGAAACTGAGGTCTAGTGAAGTTAAAGGACCTGTTATTCACTTAACGGGTTGGACCTCTAATGAAATGCAGAACCAGGACTAAAGCACAGGAGTACTGACTTTGAATTCTATTTCCCTCTAAAATGCCCCTGGCATTTGTACTGGGTTTCATGTGATAAGTCACGTGATAAACAGATCGAACGTGGTCTCTTCCCTCTTGGTTCTTACGGTCTGATGAAAAATGTGCATATGTAGTGTACAAAAATGTGCGCATGTGTGTACAAAATAAAGTAATATGCGACAAATGCCAAATGAATACCGCAGACGGTGTTATAGGAGTTGAGGTGTGGGAGAAATGACTGAGAATCTGAATAATCATGAACACTCCTGGGTGAGATTGGCTTGAGGCAAGAAGAGAACTCAAATACGTGAAGGGGCCTTAGAGTGGGCAGGAGAACATTTGAGGCAGGGGCAAATGTTGTAAATTGTGCAGTACGTTTGGTGTGCTGTAAGCTCGTGCCACCCCAATCCAAAGAGCCCTGCAACAGCAATTCCTGTCTCTTTCCTTGCACACAGGGTTTTATGTTTAAAGCTCAGTGTCCTAACTCCATCTATGGTGACGTATTTGAGCTCACCAGGATCATGAGATAAACACCAAATGGTGCTCACTGCAAGGTGTTCAGTCCTATTCCTTGGATCTCTAACACACACACTGTTCTTTGCTCTGTGGATGTGCCAGGTAACTGCTTCCTCCCCTTCCAGCTCCTTTATTCCTGGCTCTCAGTGTAATTCAAAGTCCTGTATATGATTTTCTGCTTGTTCTTATGTTGCCCCAACCATCTATACCAATCCTCCTGCATTTGCTTCCCACGTGCCTCGTTCGTGAAAGCTCAAGATGGCTGGGTGGTGTGATACCTGCTGGGCCTCCCAACCTGCCTAAAACATCAGGCCAACACAACCTGATAAGGTAATACTCATTTTAATAACATTTGAATAACAAACTCCAGAATATATATTTTTTTAAAAACAACTTTTTATTTTAGAAAAACTTTAACATATGCAAAAGTAAAGTGGTATATAATTAACTCCACCGTACCCATCATCCACATTTAACAATTCACAAGTCATCATCAAACTTACTGAATCTTTTTCTTTCTGATTCCCCATTATCATTTCATTCGTAAGTATTTACATATGTATCTCTGAAATATAAGGACTTTTTAATACTTTTTTCTCCTTCCTTCCTTCCTTCTTTACTTTTTTTTTCTTTCTTTCAGTACTGGAGATTGAACCCAGGGCCTTCACACTGATCTACATACCAGCACCTTTTTAGTTTTTATCATTTTTTTTAATTTATTTTTTTATATGCGGGTACTGGGAGTTGAACTCAGGACCTCGTGCTTGCCAGGCAGGCGCTTATGCCGCTGAGCTATATCACTGGCCCTAGTTTTTATTTTGAGACAGAGTTTTGCTAAATCACTGAGTTGTCCAGGCTGGGCTTGAACTTTCAATCCTCCTGCCTCAGCCTCCCAGAGTGCTGGGACTATAGGCATGTACCACTGTGCCTGGCTAGTTCTTATTTTGAAAGCATATGCTCATTAGACTGTAAGTTCTATGGGAAAAGAGGTAAGATTCTGGGATTCAGTATACAGCACGTTGACTTTTCTATGAGAATAGATCTTAAATGTGCTCACCACGCAAACACTGTATTGGTTACTTTTCTCTCATTGCTGCGACAAAATACCCGACGCCCAAAATTAAGGAAGGAAAGGTTTATTTAGCTCGCAGTTTGTGGAGGTTTCATTCCATAATCAGCTGGCTCAAAGGCAGGGTGGCGCGGCAGAGAGGCAACAGTTCATGGTGGCAGAAGATATCAAAAGCATCAAGAGCAAAAAGGGAGGAGCAAGAGAGCAAGCCTCTTTCCCTCCCTTACATTGTACACAGGCTACCCGCCCCAGGGCGGGTGTAGCACGCACACCCATAATCCCAGCATTGGACCATGAATCAATCACAAACTCTAGAAGCCCCCCATGACTTCCAGAGTCTTTGAGGGGACATCTAGACATGGACCATAACAAACACCAAAAATAGTAACTATGTGTAGTGATGAATGTGTTAATTAATTTGATTGTGGTAATCACTTCACAAAGTATTTGTGTATCAAATCATCACATTGTATGCCTTAAATATATATAATTTCTGTTGATTATACTTTAATAGGGCTAGGAAAACACAAAATGTAAAGTAAATAAGGAACCAGATTAGAGCTATTTTTTCTATCACTGTAGTCTTAACACATTGTCTAGAACATAAAAGATATTCAACAAGTTTTTTGAATGATTGGATAAATGAGAGGGGTCTCAGTTCCTTTCCCATCCTTGGGACCCAACACCTGCAACTTAATGGAGGAGAGATTTATTTTGGCTCCCCGTTTCAGTCCAAGGTCTCTGGCTCCAAGGTAGAAATGGTAGCAGAGGGGCATGTTGGGGTAAAGCTGCCCAACCAATGGCAGCCAGGAAGCAGGCAGAGAGGGGAGGAACCAGGGAGGGAGCTACACACACCCTTCCAGCTCAGGCCCCCAGTGACCTGCCTCTTCTGACCAGGTGCTGCTTCCTAGCAGTTTTTAGCTCTGAACTCCTCAGTGGGTTAATCCACTGAGGAGTGCAGTGCCCCTGTGTTCTAACCACCTTCCGAAAGCCCCGCCTCAGAACACATGAGCCATTTGGAGAGTATTCTCAATCTAAACCACAACGGGGGAATGAATGAGTGAATGCAGGAAAGGAGGCAAGGGTTACAGACAAGTGCCTGTTGCAGTGATCAGTCATGCCTTCATTCACAGTGCTGTAATTCTGTCAACAGTCTGAGTGTGTCTTCTGCAAGAATTTAGAAGGTAGGTAAACCTTACATGGGAGCGGCTCTTCATTTCTCTGAGACCTGGTCTCAGAGCTTCCATTCTGAGGGTGGAGCCATGGAGATGCGTTTCTCAGAAGCCCTGGCTGAGTGGCCCCTTCATGCAGCATGGCGGATAGAATAGGATGGCCTGAAAGCCAGGAAGGAGCCATGTCCAGACAAGTTTATCTAGTTTAATGTTACACTCCATCTAGTTCCATTTTATTGTTTGCTTTCTTAGCTTGGTTAAGCATTCCAACTTCATCTCATCTATGCAAGGGGACATTCGAGGTACAGTTACATAATCAGTGTTTAGAGAGTTTCGCTGCGTGCTTCTTACTCATCCGCCATCTTTTTTCCTCTCTGCCCCTTTTATATTGTCCCAGTTTACTGGGATTAGGGCACTGCCAAACCAATCAGTGGACTGATTTAGTAATCGCACATCCTTAATCCCAGCATCATATGCTCTAGATTCATCCACCTCTGAAAAAGCCCCATCTATGACTGTATGAGGCTTTGGGGGGACATCTAGACACAAATGTGAGACTTTCCTATTGTCATGATCATGTGTTTAACAAATCATAATGTAGCATAGCTCCACTACCTTATTCCTAGTGAAAAGAAAATGTCATCTCTTTTTCAAGGATCAAACTTTCTACTCTCCCTTTTGAGGAGCATTTACTGCATAGGGTTGTATCTACAGCAAAGCCTTTTGATTCTGTCTGCTTAGATCTATATGAACACTAACTGTCTGTAGAAAGATTATTAAAATATCTTAATACCTAAGGGTTAAAAGGAAGGATTGTTTTATCTGGTATGCCTTTTCTCTAAACAACAGGAACATTCTTACTAAAAACAACCTAATCCTGAAGTCCAGAAACAGGTCATGTTCCAGCTCTCTCACCTTTATACCGTTCCAACACACAACCCATTGAAGGCAAAGCAAAAATCATACAGATACATATCGATGTGAATAACCACCACTACACACCTTATTAAACTTAAATGTTCCATCCAAACTGCACAACAACAAAAAGTTGCCATTGGACCATGGGAATATACTGACCGGGAGAGCGCAGGAGGGGGGGAGATGCCTCCCCGGGACCCAGAAAAGTTCTGAAGTGCAGCTTGGGACCCCCGGCACCAGTGAAGGGTACTTTTCAACAAAGAAGGATCAGACCGCATGCACACCTTCTACCATCCCAGGAATCGCCACGCGACAGAAGCTCGAAGCTGGGGACACACGGTGACAGCTAGCGCCCAGGGAGCCCCCATGGAGGATCGCGAGACAGCGGTGGGGCAGGGGAGCGGTGGAGAACTGCACTGGCCAGCGGTGAGTGTCCCTCAGCCACAGCTGTCCCGCGCCAGAGAGCGACTGGCCGGGTGCCATTGTGGGGGGTGTGGCGAAAATCAGAGCGGTGCGAAAACAGCGCTGGGAACTCGCACTCTGGACAGGATGGAGCCGCGCCTCTTAGGCCCGCAGAAAGAGTGCTGACAGCGGCAGGCGAGCTAGACTGGTCTCCACCTGAAAGTCCACGCCTCTGCTCACCGCCCGCCAAAGGGCCGCTCTTGGCTCACTGGGATGGACCTGCACGGAACAGGACTCTGTCATCACACGGTGCCTGCCTACAGCAGAGTAAACACCTGGAACTGATTCTTTTTATTTTTTTATTTTTATTTTTTTATTTATTTTTTCTCTCTCATTTGTTTTTTGTTCTGGTGAAGGGTTTTTTTTTTGTGGGGTTTTATTTTTGTTTTGTCTGTTTGTTTTGTTGTTTTTGTCTTCATTTTTGTTTCTCTCTATTTGCTCTTTCCTTCATTATTCTCTCTGGTTTTTATATGAGTGTAAACAGCGCCTCTAACCTCTTTGTGATTGTGGTTGTGATCTGTTCTTCCTTTTATCCCTTCCTTCTCTTTTTCCCACCACTCCTCTGCACCAGTGTCCCAATGTTAGTGGGATCCCTCTTGGTCCTCTAACCTTACATCCAATTCCTTCCTCTTCTTCCAATACTCTATTTCCTCCTTAACTCATTTCAAATTTAAAATCCTGAGGGGAAAAATTGACACACTAAGGACTTGTATACTGCATATAATTTTTCTGGTGTGTTTTAGATTTTGTTATATAACCGCAACTCTACTTTATACGGCTAAAAGTGGTAAATAACTGGTTAGCTCAGTCTGTCATTTTCTAGGCTGTGTTTGATGCTTCAGTTACTATTATAGCCAAATGTGAAATAATTGTTCTAAACAGCTTTCCTTCCTGATATTTCATGATTGATATTGACTAAGGGACACAGAAAATACAGTGGCACAGTACCAAAGAATCAAGGACTGGGCCAAACAGGTAGCAACTTCTCACATCCAACGAATTGAAGAGGTACGATCTGGCAGAAAGCTCAAAACCCAAAAGCAAGCTCCACTTGGAAGATACTGCAGAGAAGTAGTCATCTTCTAAAGATCTTGAACACTAGCAATAAGTAACCTACCATAGGTAATTTACAAACATCACCCCAGGAATTAAATTAAAGAAAGAAAACATGAGACGACACTTAAACAAGATGCAACCCCACACATCCAATTCACCAAAGGCAAACCTAGGGGGCAACGAGGTGGGACAATCTGAAAGCCACCCACCTGGCCTATCTGAAGGGGTAACAACAAAGCAACTGAATGAGGCTCTGGAAAAAATTAAAACAGAAATAATTTCACAGATAACTGCAGAGATAATGTCCACAATGAAGACCATGCTTAAGGACACCATAGCTGATACAGACAAAAAAATAGATGAGCTTAAGAAAACTATGGAAACCATGAATGCTCAGCAGAGGAAAGAAATGGAATCCATAAGGCAGATACAAGCAGATATCCAGGAGAACAAAAATTCCATTGAAAGTATTTGTAGCAGATTAAGCCAATGTGAGGACAGGATATCAGATATAGAAGACAGGCTTGCAATTAGTGATCATGAAAAGAAAGAATTCTTAAAAACAGCAAGGGACCATGAAAAATCAATTCAGCAGCTGCTAGATGACTCAAAGATAAACAACTTAAGAATAATTGGAATAAATGAAAAAGCAGGAGATAACATCAATGACATTAAAACCTTGTTCAAAGACATTATCACGGAGAACTTCCCTGGAAGAGAAAAAGAATTTGACCCCAATATAAATGAAGCTTTTAGAACACCAACTAGACATGATTAAAAAAAAAAAAAAAAACTGCAGCCAGACATATCATAGTCAAGATCCCAGATATTCGGGGCCGGTGAGATGGCTCAGCGGCTTAAGTGCCTGCCCGGCAAGCGCGAGGGCCCGAGTTCGACTCCCAGAACCCACATACGAAAAAGGGCCGGTGTTATCGCTCAGCAGCACGGGCGCCTGCTGGCGCGTGAGGTCCTGAGGTCGACCCCCGGTACCCACAAAAAAAAAAAAAAAAAAAAAAATCCCAGAAATTCAACAGAAGGGCAGAATCTTAAAAGCTGTTAGGGAGAAGAGACAAATCACCTGTAAAGGAAAACCCATCAGAATCACAGCTGACTTTTCAGCACAAACCCTTAAGTCAAGAAGAGCTTGGAATGACGTATTTCAAGCTCTAAAGGAAAATAATTTTCAACCCAGATTGATGTACCCCGCAAAACTATCTTTCAAAATTGATGGAGAAATAAAATACTTCCATGACAAAGAACATCTGAGAATATTTATGACCACCAAACCAGCACTCCAAAATGTTCTGAAGGACATTCTAGAAAGAGATAGGAACCCCAACAGAAGGAATCCACCAGGCAGGGCAGATAATTAAATAGTGGGAAAGGGAAAAAACAAATAAAGAGTGGGAACCAACAACAGGAAAATATCATGACAAGTATAAGTCAATACATATCAGTTTTAACCATCAATGTTAATGGTCTCAATTCACCAATCAAAAGGCACAGACTGGCAAAATGGATCAAGAAGCAAGATCCAACAATATGCTGTATACAAGAAACACATTTAATTCAGAAAGAAATTCATAGACTGAAAGTCAAAGGATGGAAAACAATACTCCATGCCACAGGAACCCAGAAAAAAGCAGGGGTAGCTATTCTTTTTGCAGACAAAGTGAATTTCAAGCCAAGAATGATTCAGAGAGATAAAGACGGTCATTACATCCTTGTAAAGGGAACAATCCAAGAGGAAGAGATAATGATCATAAATATATATGCATCAAATACCAGTGCACCCAGCTATATAAAACAAGTACTAAAGGACATGAAAAATCAAATAAGCACTAATACAATTATATTGGGAGATCTCAATACTCCACTGTCACAAAAAGACAGATCAACTAGACAGAAAATCAATAAAGAAATAGTAGAACTGAACCAAACTTTTGAAGAAATGGACTTAGTAGATGTCTACAGAGTGTTCCACCCCACAACATCAGAATACACATTCTTCTCAGCTGCACATGGGATGTTCTCCAAAATAGACCACATACTAGCTCATAAAACCTGCTTAAGTAAATGCAAAGGAATTGAAATTATCCCATGCATATTATCAGACCATAGTACAATGAAATTGGAAATCAATGGCAAAAGAAATCACAAAAACTCCCTAAACACATGGAAATTAAACAACACCCTCCTGAACAACCAATGGGTCACAGATGAAATTAAAGAAGAAATTAGGCACTTTCTACAACTGAATGATAATGACAGTACAACATACCGGAACTTATGGGATACAATGAAAGCAGTCCTAAGAGGGAAATTTATAGCATTAAATACTTATATTAGGAAAATAGAGCAAGCGCAAATAAACAACTTAATGGCGAACATCAAACTTCTAGAAAAAGAAGAGCAGGTTAAGCCAAAAGCCCGTACAAGGGAGGAAATTATAAAGATCAGAGCAGAAATTAATGTATTGGAGACTAAAAAACAATACAAGGAATCAATGAAGCAAAAAGTTGGTTCTTTGAAAGAATAAATAAGATTGACAAACCCTTATCCAACCTTATTAAAAAAAGAAAAGAAAAGACTAAAATCCATGCAATTGAAAATGAAAAGGGTGATATCACGACGGACCCTGCAGAAATCCAGAAGATCATCTATACCTATTTTGAAAATTATATTCTACTACGATGGAAAATGCAGAAGAAATGGACAGATTCCTAGATTCATATGAATTACCAAAGCTGAATCAAGAAGATTTAAAAATCCTAAATAAACCAATATCAACCAATGAAATTGAAGATGTAATTAAAAATCTCCCAACAAAGAAAAGCCCAGGCCCTGATGGAGTCACTGCCGAATTCTACAAGAAATTTAGAGAAGACCTAACACCACTACTTCTCAAACTTTTTAATGAAATTGAAAGGGAAGCAATACTCCCAGATTCATTCCTGGAAGCAAGCATTACCCTGATACCAAAACCAGAGAAGGACCCAACTAAAAAAGAGAACTACAGGCCAATCTCCCTAATGAACATAGATGCAAAAATCCTCAATAAGATACTGGCAAATAGAATCCAACAAATCATCAAGATTATACACCATGACCAACTTGGATTCATCCCTGGGATGCAGGGATGGTTCAACATACGTAAATCAATAAATGTAATGCACCATATTAACAGAACCAAAGACAAAAATCACATGATCATCTCAATAGATGCAGAAAAAGCTTTTGACAAAGTCCTGCACCTTTTCATGATAAAAACCCTACAGAAAATTGGAATAGAGGGTCTTTATCTTAACCTGGTAAAAGCTATCTATGACAAACCAACAGCCAACATTATACTAAATGGCCAAAAACTGAAAGCCTTCCCTCTAAAATCAGGAACAAGACAAGGATGTCCACTGTCCCCACTCTTATTCAACATAGTTCTGGAAACTTTAGCCAGAGCAATTAGACAAGAGAAAGAAATAAAGGGAATATTGATTGGAAAGGAAGAAGTTAAATTATCATTATTTGCAGATGACATGATACTCTACACAGAAGACCCCAAAAACTCCACTAAAAAACTGCTAGATTTAATAAGCAAATTCAGTAGTGTAGCTGGATACAAAGTCAGTACTCAAAAGTCAATAGCCTTCCTGTACACAAATAACAAACTTACTGAAAGAGAAATTAGGGAAACAATACCTTTCACAATAACATCCAAAAAAATGAAATACCTAGGAATCAACCTCACAAAGGATGTAAAAGACCTCTACACTGAAAACTACAGTACTCTGAAAAAGGAGATTGAAGAGGATATCAGAAAATGGAAAGATATCCCTTGCTCCTGGATAGGAAGAACCAATATAGTGAAAATGGCCATACTTCCAAAATTGTTATACAGATTTAATGCAATTCCAATCAAAATTCCAACAGCATATCTCACAGAATTAGAGAAAACAATCCTAAAATTCATTTGGAATCAGAAGAGACCTAGAATAGCAAAGGCAATTCTGGGCAACAAAGGCAAGGCAGGGGGCATCACAATCCCTGACTTGAAATTACACTACAAAGCTACTGTGATAAAAACAGTGTGGTACTGGCAAAAAAACAGACCTGAAGATCAATGGAACAGATTAGAAGATGCTGAAACAACCCCAGACATACTAAGCCACCTTATCTTTGACAAAGGTGTCAAACACATTCGGTGGAAGAAAGATAGCCTCTTTAATGAATGGTGCTGGAAAAACTGGCTCTACACATGCCAAAGATTAAAACTAGACCCATATCTTTCACCATGCCCTAAACTAAATTCAAAATGGATCAGAGATCTAAATGTTAAAACAGAAACATTAAATCTGCTGGAAGGTAGGATAGGTAAAACCCTTGAAGACATTGGTGTAGGCAAAGACTTTATGAATAAAACCTCAACCGCATGGGAACTATCCCAAAGAATCAATAACTGGGATCTCATCTTATTAAAAAGCTTTTGCACAGCAAGAGAAACCACCAACAGAGTGAAAAGACAATCCACAACGTGGGAAAAAATGTTTGCCAGCTGTTCCTCAGACAAAGGATTACTATCGAGAACATACAAAGAACTCAAAAAAAATCAGACCTCCCAAATTTAAAGACCCACTCCAAAAATGGGCATCTGAGATGAATACACATTTCTCAGATGAAGAAATACAAATGGCAAATAAATATACAAAAAAATGTGCAACATCACTAGTCATTCGAGAGATGCAAATTAAAACAACACAGAGATTCCATCTCACCCCAGAAAGAATGGCTACTATTAAGAAATCAACTAACAACAAATGCTGGAGGGGCTGTGGGGAAAAAGGAACCCTTCTTCACTGTTGGTGGGAGTGTCGACTGGTACAGCCACTGTGGAAGTCAGTGTGGAGATTCCTCAGAAAACTAGGGTTGGAGGTCCCATTTGACCCAGCTATTCCCCTTCTGGGCATCTTCCCAGAAGAATTAAAAACATCGTACCACAGCGATATATGTGCACCCATGTTTATAGCAGCACAATTTGTAATAGCCAGATCTTGGAAACAACCCAAATGCCCATCAACTGAGGAATGGATAAGAAAGATGTGGTATTTTTATACAGTGGAGTACTATTCAGCCATAAAGAAGGATAAACTGGAGACTTTTATAGGTAAATGGATGCAACTCGGGAAAATACTCATAAATGAAATAAACCGGAAGCACATGTGTAAGCATCGTATTGTCTCTCTGGTATGAGAAAGTGAAACAGTAAATAAGATCCAAAATGTACAGTAGACATGGTGAATCAAAAAAAAAAAAAAACTGGTCAAAAGGAAAGAGAGACTGGAATAGGGAAAAGAAAGAAGGGGAAGGGAAAAAAATTGTATATGTATATAATATGGTTAAGATAGATACACTACCAATTTTACTTAGTTCATTGAAGAGTAAGGTTTGTACCAATAATGTTTGGACAATTGAATGCTAATGTCTGGTATCCTGAATAACTAACTTAAAGATAATAATACGTAATGCATTAACCATTGTTACCCTCATATTATGGTGTTTTGAAAGTTTGTTCTTTTCTTTGATTTGTTTTGTTTTTTCTTCTCTTTAAAAAAAAAGGGGGGGGGCAGAAAGATGCTGCTAAGGTCCCTTGCTTGCTTTTTTACCTTCTGCCCACCATGAACTTTTTCTCCTCTAGGATGCCTATCTGCCATGCCACCTTGCCTTGGAGCCAGCGGATTACAGACTGAAACCTCTACAAACTGTGAGCTAAATAAACATTTCCTCCCTTCACTTGTTGACGTTGGGCATTTTGTCTCAGCAATGAGAGAGAAGTAACTAACACAAGTAGATCTTCGTGAAAGCAGGATGCACACACTGTTGCTTACCTAGCCGATATCCACGCATTCTCTCTTCTTCTTTGCTAACACAGCTGCAATTTTGTCAGGACAGCCATGGGCTCAGGTGGGATAATGGGTCAAGGTCTAAGACGGTTTATACTTTCTCACCTTTTATCACAGTTTGGGGTGATTACAAGACCCAGATTTGGCCAATGAAACACAGTAATTTTCTGCTGAAAAATCTTCAGGGAAAGCTCTGGCTTTCCAGATAGGTGGTAGCAGTCGAAACTGGTGCTACCCTTCTTTTTGCCTTGAACACAGACATGAGGTGTGGAGCTGCATCTGTTATCTTGTGACCATGAAATAAAATATCAACATGCTAAAGCCATGAGGACAGAAACCCCAACTTTATATATTTAAGCCATAATCATTCAGGTTTTCTATAAGATTTACACAAACAGATTCATTTTTTTCTTAATTTTAAAGAGAAGAAAAAACAAAACAAAACAAATCAAAAAAGAACAAAATTTCAAAACAACATAATAGGAGGGTAACAATGGTTAATACATTATGTATTGTTATCTTTAAGTTAGTTATTCAGGGTACCAGATATTAGAATTCAATTGTCCAGACATTACTGGCACAAACCTTACTCTTCAATGAACTAAGTAAAATTAGTAGTGTATCTATCTTAACCATCTTATATATAAATACAATTTTTTTCTTTTCCCTTCTTTCTTTTCCCTATTCCCCTATCCCAGTCTCTCTTTCCTTTTGACCAGTTTCTTTTTGATTCACCATGTCTATTGTACATTTTGGATCTTATTTACTCTTTCAGTTTCTCATACTAGAGAGATAATACGATGCTTACACATGTGCGTCTGGTTTATTTCACTTATGAGTATTTTCTTGAGTTGCATCCATTTACCTATAAAAGTCTCCAGTTTATCCTTCTTTATGGCTGAATAGTACTCCATTGTATAAAAATACCACATCTTTCTTATCCATTCCTCAGTTGATGGGCATTTGGGTTGTTTCCAAGATCTGGCTATTACAAATTGTGCTGCTATAAACATGGGTGCACATATATCACTGTGGTACGATGTTTTTAATTCTTCTGGGAAGATACCCAGAAGGGGAATAGCTGGGTCAAATGGGACCTCCAACCCTAGTTTTCTGAGGAATCTCCACACTGATTCCACAGTGGCTGTACCAGTCAACACTCCCACCAACAGTGGAGAACGGTTCCTTTCTCTGCACAGCCCCTCCAGCATTTGTTATTAGTTGATTTCTTGACAATAGCCATTCTTTCTGGGGTGAGATGGAATCTCTGTGTTGTTTTAATTAGCATCTCTCGAATGACTAGTGATGTTGCACATTTTTTTGTATATTTATTTGCCATTTGTATTTCTTCATCTGAGAAATGTGTATTCATCTCAGATGCCCATTTTTGGAGTGGGTCTTTAAATTTGGGAGGTCTGATTTTTTTGAGTTCTTTGTATGTTCTCGATAGTAATCCTTTGTCTGAGGAACAGCTGGCAAACATTTTTTCCCACGTTGTGGATTGTCTTTTCACTCTGTTGGTGGTTTCTCTTGCTGTGCAAAAGCTTTTTAATAAGATGAGATCCCAGTTGTTGATTCTTTGTGATACTTCCTGTACAAACAGAATCTTAATATGCCGCAATGATGTGAGATGTTTGAGTGCATCAGATCAGTGCCCCTGCGGTTTTAATGAGATGAGGGCCACATAATCAAGTTGTTTCCGGGGATTCTTTGATGACAGGCCCTGAAAATTCCAAATTTAAACAGCTAGTAATTCGGGTATGAGGTTATGCATTCTTAGGCAGCCTTGACTTCCTAATGGGTTGTTCTAGTTTGGCTTTCTTTGATTGAAGGAACCACAGTAAGATTTGAAGTGATCACTTATAGTTCCTGCAGTCACATTCAAAGCCTTTGTCCCCTATCTGTCTCGCCATTTCTATCGCACCCACCTCTCCTGTATCTAGAGTATGGGCTTTGCTGTATTTAGAATAACTGGCAATCAAAGGAAATCCCTTTAAAAGAATGATGAGGATTGAATGGGTTTGGACATTTTCTCTAGCCAGATGGGTGATCTGTACTGGTTTTATTTTATTTTATTTTATTTTTTTATATGCGGTTACCGGGAGTCCAACTCAGGACCTCGCGCTTGCCAGGCAGGCACTTATGCCGCTGAACTATATCACCGGCCCTGCACTGGTTTTAAAAACGTGGGGGCCGGGGATATAGCTCAGCTGCACAGCGCCTGCCTGGCAAGCCTGAGGTCGTGAGTTCGACTCCCAGTACCAAAACCCCCCCCCCAAAACAAAAAACGATGTGATATACAAGGGCTAAGGATGTAGCTCAGTGGTAGAGCTACCACGTAGCATGCACAAAGCCCTGGGTTTGATCCCCAGTACTGAAAAAAAGATTGATAGATGGTAGGTCCTTATTTCCTTACAAATGGCAGTGGCAGGCTGGTCTTCATCCACCCAACTGTCCACTGGTTTGGCCTGCTAGGCAGAAGTTATTAGCAAATTATTAACATATGAACTTATTGAAGGGACTTGGGATCAACCATACTGGACCACCCAATTAAGAAACTTCCCTTTTTAAAATAAAAACAAAATATTCAAAGTTAGCACTGAATGGAAATAAGGGCAGAATGGATGTTGGTCCCATTTATATAAACATTGGCGGTCCTTCAGGGGAAGGCTCCTTTCTTCTACCTTTCCTGCAGGCTGTACTTGGTAGTAGTCCATATGCAGCTGCCGATCTGTTACTCTGATATTCTAATTAGATACCCTTAGGACAAAGACTGTACTGGCTCTTTGGCTAATGTTAGCTTATCTCCCTTAAAATGGGTGTTATTTTTAAGTACTGGAAGGAAATGCCTTTTATCAACAAGCAGAAACCTCTGGGGGCACTGGGTGGGGATTTCTTCTTCTTCTTTGGATTGCATATTATTATTATTGCAAACCAGTGCACATGTGCATGTGCACACGTGTGCATACACACACACACACACACACACACACACGGTTCTGAATATTTTCTTAAAGCAAAGATTCCATAAAGTCTGGAAGGTCTCGACTATTTTCATAGAAGCACTTCCTGTGCCAAATATTTATTGTATGCATTTATTATGTGCCATCTGTTTTATACTAAGTGTATATCATGCTGCATTCATCAAGACTCTTTTGGTTGGAAGGGATAGAAATCCAATTTAGAATAAGCACTGATTAATGGAAAGGGCAGAGGAGGAGCTTCAGGAACAGTCAGATCCAGGAATGCAAAGTCTTATTAAGAATTCTTCTTTCTATCTCTTATCTCTGCTTCCTTCTGCATAATACTTCCCTTCCCATAGCACTGGGACTATGGCCACAGACAGTGAACTTAAGCCACTATATCCTTTGGACCAAAGAGGAAACATAACTCTTCAAACCCAACTTCATTAACAACAATTTAAAATTCCCAGAGGAGGAGTCTGGAAACCAGACTTGGGCCGTTTGCCCTTTCCTGCACCAATCCTTGTGGCTAAGGGGATGAAGCATTACAATTGGCATCGCTTGTGGAACAGCCATGTGGCCAGCTGGATTTATGACTGGCAGTGCCCTCCAGAACCATCTGGCTAGAACTGGGGAAGAGTGGTTCCACAAAAGAAAGGGAATTCTGGATAAGGCTGACAAAAGAATGTATGTCTATCTCAGTACATTTTATATCATTTCATGTTCCCTATAATCCATTGAATCCATTGAATCCATTGAATCAATCCATTGATTCCTTATAATCCATGGTAGTTAAGGACCATGTAGGGAAACAAAAAAAGTTAAGTAACCTGAACAAGGTCACACGATTGGTAAGCAGCAATGCTGGGATTCAAGTCTATTTAACTCCAAAGACACCCCACTATTTGGCCACCTCTCTTGCATTGATAAATTTTTCCCTAATTTATGTATCTTAGTGTCAAAAGACATTAAAACAGAGTACTCTAAGTGTGAATACCACCTCAACCTCTGCTGCCCTCCAGGAAAGGCCATCTTGTTACTGAGGATTCTTTTGGGCTCTTCTTTCCTTCTGGAGTAACTGACCTAAACAAAAATGGAAATTTCCATAAGGTTCAGTGAAATTAAACAGACACACAAGCCTAAATATTGCCCAAAGTATAAATAAGTTAAAGAGCAAAATAAAAGATAGTTAATAAGAAACAAGGAGGTAGAACATTTGTAAAAGTGAAAGGGACCAAGAGATGGGGAGGGCGTGAGAGGAGGGGGAGGGGAGGGGATAAAAAGGATTAAGATGTCTTATGCACATGTACCAACTTCTCGCAATGAATGTAATCGTATGTACTGCAATCATGTACTCAAAAAAAAAAAAAAAGTAGGGATTTCTCAGGCCATTTAATTGGGCTGGCACAGTTGGACTCAAGGCATAGAATGCTGTTGGGTCTTTGTTTCTGGTCAGCCTTCTGTCAGAGCTTCCCTCAGAGGCTGTCTGTGTGAGCTCTATCACGGTGCAGGGAAAGAAGGTCCCTAACTGTCAAAAGAAAAATAAACCATTTCTTTCTATGTCTCCAGACATGAAATTTTGTGCAAGGTCTCTGAGTAGCATTTGCCTATTGTGCTAGCTTTTCACCATTATGACAAAATACCTGAAATAATCAACTTATAAGGAGAAAAGTTTTATTTCGGTTCATGGTTTCTTGGTTGCTTGGCACTGTGGTGGCTTGGCCCTGTGGCTTTGGGCCTGTGGCAGCATAGTACATCATAGTGGAAGCAGGTGGCAGAGGAGGCCTGTCTATCTCATGATAGCCAGGAAGGAGAGAAGGGGCCACAATCCCATAATCCCCTTCAAGAGCACAACTACCATGGCTTAACTTCCTCCAACTAAGCCTCACCTACCTAACTTTCTTTCTTTTTTTCTTTCCTTCCTTCCTTCCTTCCTTCTTTCCCCCTTCCTCTCTTTCTCTTTCTTTTATTTATTTTTTTTTTGTGGTAATGAGGATTGAATCCAGGGCCTTCACATTGAGTTACATCCCCAGCCCTTCTTTATCTTTTATTTTGAGACAAGATTTCACTAAGTCACTAACTTGCCCAGGCTGGGCTCAAACTTGTGATCCTCCTGTCTCAGCTTCCCAGAGTGCTGGGATTATAGGTATGTGCCACCATGACCAGTTTAGGCCTCATCTCTTAAGGTTCCGCCACCTCCCAAAAGTGCCATAGGCTAGTCACCAAACCTCTAAAATATGTCGAACATTCAAGATCCAAACAATAGCATGTCCATGTTACTTCAGAACCATGCAGACTCAGGGAGAGGGTGGGTCATCCCAGGAAGGGATGCTGGTATTCAAAAATATCCCACACCAATGCCTGAAAAGACAGAGTCATACGAAGCTGTGGCCAGTCCGCTCCTTCCCTGTAATTCCTGGCATTTTTTGTGCTTTATTTACAGTTATCACTCTGCCTAGTCATTGTCTTCTCTTTTTCACTAGGCTGTGAACACCTGCAGAACCAGAATTTGGCCTTTCACTTTGTCATCTAAGCAGCCAGCATAGTGCCTGACATATGGTAAGAGCTCAATAAATATTTATCGAATGAATGAATATAATATACTGGTATCACTTATGATGCTATGGTTAAAAATACAACCATTCCCCCAAAGGTCTGGTATACATCACCATAGGAAAAACTGTAAGCTAGATGCCACTGCATAGTTTATAAAGTAAATTATAAATACTTAGCCAAAAAATTTTGCATATGCTTCGGCATAAGTTACACATGAAAACTTGTGTGCCATTTGTTGTAAGGCTTGCAGTTCTTTGGATACAGAGGAAGCTGAGGGAGGTCACAGAAGTGGAGGATGCAGCCTATAAGGAATCTCGGGTTCTGCGGAGAAGTGAGGTAACCAAGACATTAGTAAACCTCTCCAAGACCGCAGGTAATAAATTCCTCCACTCGAAGGGATGCTCATGTCCTCTTGGGGGAAAGCTCAGCGTCTGCTTAGCCTTCCCAAGAGGGACTTAGGGATATATTCAGAGCAGGGTTAGAAGAGCAACAAAAAGAAGAGCTTAAAAAAAATATCATGCGTGGAAAGGTTAAAGGCACTGGAATGACTCAGGTTAGATAAGACAGGGCTGAGAGGAAACTGAGTCATTTTCTCCAGGACAAAGAAGGGATCTGACTGGGGGATGATGACCAGCTGTCCTCCTTTGCCTCTGCGTGCAGAGCAAGGGGAAATGGGCTTAGACCGGAGGCAGGGCTAAGATTAGAGAGCAGGCAGAACTTGGCAGTGAGGGATGTTGTATAACCTACTTTCTGAGACAACTTGGGGACTGAGGAGACTCCCACACTGCTGGTCTGGGCCCAGTGGACAGGGACGCGGGCCTGATCTGGCTGGCTGGCTGGGAACACAGGAGGAGGTCCTGGGGCTACATCCCTCTCTGTGTCCTCGATTTCTCGATTTCTCGTTGGAAGTTAAGTTCCCAAATTTTGGAGCTGGCAAGGCAGCACCTCCCCCACCCACCACGCACTGCACCAGTGTTCCTGGGCTGGGTAATAATGCCTGTCATTTCCTCTCCCGGGGGAGTGGGGCTGTAACCGCCCTGACAGCCCCAAGGGATTGAAGGCAACTAAAAATAGTGCATTAAATATAATCTGTCGAGGGGCAAATTTGCATTGCTTTTCTTTCCCCTTTGCCTGTCTCTTCATCCTCCTTCCTGGCATGCTGGGCCTGGGTCTAGCTCTGGGCACTGGGAATCGGGTACCAAGCACCATCTGCTCTCATTTTGTGGCAGAAATCATGACAAGAGGTCAAACCTAGCAAATCCATAAGGTTAAGTCAAGGCTCCTCAGGAGTGCTTTCCCCATTTCCCCCTTGGGCCCAGGTCTTTCGGGGCCCTTTGGTGTGTGGAGAGGAGCTGGAATTGGGAGAGGCAGTGTTGAAAAGAAGAGCCAGCCAGGGCTTTGTTCTCCCATCAGCCACTTCCGTCTGCTACACAATCTCTCTGAGGTTAAATATTAATTAAGTGCAGAATGACAGTGAGAACTGAGCCGTGTCACTTTCTGTCCCAACATAAATGTTAATTTCCTTGCAGGTATAAAGTGAATTTGGAGTGGGATTGGCAACCCAGGGAGAATAGCTGGGGAGGGGGAGGACGCCAGGAGAGATGGGTGGTGGCTGTGGCCCTGCCTCAGAAGGATTAAGGGGAAAGAGGCGGCAAGTGGAAGGTATGGCTGCTGCCATGCAGAGGCAACAGGGCTTGCCAGGTCTTGGAGGACATGGTCACAGCACAATCCTACGCTCTGCACATAGTGACACTAGTAATCTAAGAAGTTGGGCTAGAGCTGGTTCCTCCCACTTCCCTAAGGCAGGGTTCTTTTTTCTTTTCTTTTCTGGATGCAAAACTCTTATGATTTTGTTTAATTAAAAACAACATACAAACCAACAAGAATGAAACAAATGGCATAAATGACCAGTATTTGAAACCAGATCTCTTCTCACTGTAGACCACAGACCCCAGTGCAGCTGATAGGGTCTGTGGCACTTAGGATACTGTCTTGGAAAAGTCTAGAACGTTTCTTGGTTACCTGTGTGCTGGGATAAGGCAAAGTTCTTTCTTTTTCCTTTGTGGCTCTGGGGATTGAACCCTGTGGAGCATGCTTAGGCAAGTGTTCTATCACTGAGTTATACCCCTGGTTCGTAGGCAGAGTTCTTAAACTGAGTTCCCACACTGGTTTCAGGGCTTATCAAATGCTGGAAATTATTTGTAAAAACTGATTGTGTGTACATAACCATGGTTTGGGAGAGTTATGGATTTCTTACAAGGATGATGTGTGTCTTCCTCAGTGTGTGACTCCATCACTGAGGTGACCCACAGTTTAAGGTGACTGCTAGACTTTTTTTTTTTTTTTGTGGGTACTGGGGGTCGACTCAGGACCTCACGTGCCAGCAGGCGCCCGTGCCCCTGAGCGATATCATCGGCCCTTTTTTCGTATGTGGGTTCCGGGAGTCCAACTCAGGACCTGGCGCTTGCCAGGCCGGCACTTACGCCGCTGAGTCATCTCCCTGGCCCGTGACTGCTGGACTTAGCTGAACACCTATATTCTAGGCAGGAAACAGGAAAAGGATGGTGAGAGGGGGAGGCAGATAAGTCTCCTTATTAATGAACTTTCTGAGAAATCCACTTTTATATTACTGTCTATACCTCCTTGCAAAAGAATCAGGGAAATACAATCTTTCAGTTGACCATGTTGCAGCTCTATATAAAATCAGTTTTTTATTAATAAGAAAAAAAGAGGACATTAAGGTAGAGGACTTGGAATTTCTGCTGCAGTGTCTGTCACACTGATATGGAGGAAGAAAGATGTTAAGAGGGTCTCCATGCTCCACTACCCAGACAAGGCTTAGGGAAGGTAGAAGCCTGCAGCTGAAATGCTGCTTTGGTTTGGGTCCCCTTAGCCACTGCTGAGCTTGCAACTGGTCTTCAGGATCTGCTTATCTTAAGTGAGGCTGGTGGGGTTACCCTCTGTCCAGGGATTGGCTATTTGGAAGGAGGCTAAGAAAAGGTGCTTGTTTCATGGAGGAATGTGGCCCTGCAGGGTGCTTTGCAATGTGTGTCTAGGAACAGCTTTGTTTGGTCTCTCATAATTATATTCTTCTTGGTAGCACATTACTCCCCGCAGCCTAGGAGAGGGAAGACATCTTACCTTCTTCTGGAAAGATGCAATGGGGCAAGGGTCTGGGGTGCAGGTGTGGGAGGAGCTGGCCAGTTCACTTGGTAGGGCCCCAAGGATAGTGGACATTTGTGGGTTCCAAGGGGGGTGGATATTCAGTTTGGTCCATTTCTTTAGATCTTTGTATCTTAGCACAAAATGTTCTGTTTGATTGGAATAGTCATCTCATGGTGGACCCTTAATCCTTCTCCAAGAGTCTCCTGGTTTCTCTTGCCTATCTTCTCTTCCCCTGCCACACCCCAGGAGACTTCTGGTGATTCTGTGAGCCTCTGTGCACCTTTGTTACAGCATTCATCACACTGCTTAACACTGTCTGCCTGTCTTCCTCCACAGGCCTGAGAGCTCCTTAGGAGTGGAGAAGTTTACATGACCACCTACGGCATACATCTCTTAGTTGGGCTCGATACACATTTGCTGGGGATAAACACACTTTAAAAATGCTAATGAACATCTATGTTGAGCCAGATTCTCTAGAGGTAAGAAGGGGGTAAACAAGAAAAAGGACCTAGACACTAACTTCCAAGAGTTCGGAGTCTGGGGCCCGAGACCGAAGACTGGACTACTGATCTGATAAAAAAAGAAATGGTAATAAGTTGTAAGGATCTTTAGAATGGGGGCGGGAGAGATTCATAGAACAGAAGGGGTCAGGGAAGGTAACACAGATTCGTCTGAGGCTTTGTAGGAAAAACCATGCTCTCATCTTTAGGGCACTGCCTGGGAGAGAAGAAACAAGGAAAAAGGAGAAAGCAGGAGACCTCTCCAGACAGCAAATGTAAGACTGAACAGTCCGCGTGGAGCTAGTAGTGTTTCTATTTGTTAGGTTTTTAATGTGGGGAAGCCAGCAGAGTGTGTGTGTGTGTGTGTGTGTGTGTGTGTGTGTGTGTGTTAGTTTGATTTTCAGGCTTGACCTTTATGTGTTATTCCTGGGAGAAGACTGAAGTGCTGTGCTCCTGTGTGGCTTGAAGGTGCTCGTGAAGTGTCAGGACTAGGTGACTAGGTGACAGTGCTCTTCAGGGAAGAGGAGGCAAGAGGCCAGGGTGGGCATGGGGTCTGGGATGTTGTCACTTGGGTCTGAATGCCAGGGAGACCTGCAGAGAGAGGGCCTATGCTAGGTTCTCCCCTCACCCTTTCTTTTTCTATGTCTCTTAAAATACCCTGTGTTCCTGCAGCAGTGCGGCTGCTAATCTAAAATAAAAACAGCAGGAAATGCAAATGGTCAGGTTCTCCTAGCAACAGGAGCCAACCCACGCAGGGCGTGTGGAGCAGCGCGAAACTGTCCCGAGGCTGAGATGCGGGTGGTTGGGGTGAGTAACAAGTCTCCTCTTCCACTGGGGCCCCTCTAACTTCCGGGGGGGACTGGTTAGAGGTCAGCCACCTGCTGTGCAGAAGAAACACTCTAGAGCAGGACTGGGCAGAGGACCGAGTGCTGGGGAGGTGGTGCCAGAGTGAAGGGTGGTGGGGCGAGAGCAGGCAGGGTTTGAGATGCTCCCCGGCTGCAGGGGCTGAGATGGTGTCTCTGAGAGAACCGACATTAAGGGGTCTGGCTCGGTGCATGAAGGGCCTGATTCGGTGTGCGTGTTTGTACAGTTCATGTCAGTAGACCTATGGAACTTGTCATTCCTAAGGTAATGAAATAAAAGGAGGAGTGAGGTGGCTCAGATTCCTAGGTAAGGGGATCAAAATCAGGAAACTGCAAAGACTTTCTGAGACATCTGGCTTAATTCCTGTGTTACAAATGAAGAAACTGAGGTCAAGAGAGGTAAGTGCATTTCCCAGGACACAGAGCTAATTAGTGGTGGAGGTGGAAATGGAAAACAAGTATCGAGGCTGAGACATTTCGTTTTAAGTAGAAGCTGCTGACATCCCTCCTCTGCTCGCATTAGATAATTAGAGGCAATGATAACTTTGCTGGGCACCAGGGTAGGGGGGCAGTCATCTTAGACACTTCCAGTAAAGTTGAAGGCATTTGAGAGACGGATGGGGGGGCACAACCCCAGGGGGTTGGCATGCAAAGATAGCACCCAAAAGTGAGGGAAGAATTGGCAGGGGTAGAAACAGTTGCCACACAGCCTCTCACGGTTGCTCTGCATAGGTGTTCCCTGGGGGCCTCTGTGGGGAAGGGGAGGCAGAAGGGCAGGAAACTGGAGAAGGTGATGTGGCTTGCCCAAGGGGACAGATCTTGGCTGAAGTTGGAAGAGAATGCAGCAAAAGATTCTGGTTCCCTGGATCCCAGAGAAGTTCTTGAGCCCTAGCTGGTGTGGATCCCTATTACATAAGCCACTCTTTCATTACTCACGTTCTGGCTTCCTCCTACAAGGCTCCTACAGCATCTTGCCTAGAAAACACACTGAGAGAAAAGGGTTCTTACTTCCAGCTGGGTACTGGTGACCTGAGTACAAGGTTGCTCTTAAGGATTCCAGGGTAGTCAGCAGGGTGGATGGCAGCAACAAGCCATGTCAGGAAAGTTGGCTGGTATCCTCAGAGCTTGATGTCAAAACTGTGGGCCTACGTATGATACCATCTCTCTCTCTCTCTCTCTCTCTCTCTCTCTCTCTCTCTCTCTCTCTGCAGGCTTCATATCTGTGTGGCTCCAGTGGCACACCCAGAGCACTTCAGAGTATCCCCAGTCCTAGTCTTCTCATGCTGCTCCACCCTTCCTGGTGAAGGCCAATGTAAGTAGTCAGTTGACGAACAGAAGAAAGAACATGGGCTTTGGTATCTACAGCCTGGACTGAAGTGTTCTAGATCAAGAACTGTGTGACCTTTGGCAACTTACTTAATCTTTGAGTTTTGGGTTCTTTATCTGTAACATAAGAGCAATTGTGTCTATTTCATAGATGTATGTAAAACGCAAGCACAGCCAGACATACACTAGGCACTCAACAAATATTGGTTTCTACACTTCTTACTTGTGATCGCAGTTGCTCAGGGACCAGGTGGGACTTTCAACTGCCAATGCCAAGACAGGGAATGCTATTTTTCAGGTAGTCCAAGATGGAGCTCAGAATACAGTTCTGCACATGAAAATTTTTTGCTTTTATTACCGATTAAGTAGGTTTTCATTGGTTGACCTGGGAATGTACAGTATCCCTAGCAGTTGGTATAGCAAGCATTCAATAGACATTTGTTGAGTGTTGTTTATATGAAAAAGAGTATTTTATTTATTTATTTTTTTATTTTTTTTTTTGTGGGTACCGGGGGGTCGACCTCAGGACCTCGCGCGCCAGGAGGCGCCCGTGCCACTGAGCGATATCACCAGCCCCTTTTTCGTATGTGGGTTCCGGGAGGCAAACTCGGGCCCTCGCGCTTGCCGGGCAGGCGCTTAAGCCGCTGAGCCATCTCACCGGTCCGAAAAAGAGTATTTTAAATTACAGACAATCAGCTGGCAAAAAGAATATCTGAAACATAGTGCATTCATAAGTTCGGTTCACTTCTAGGATCTCTTGCAGGCCAGGTACTGGCAGATAGATCAGGGGACCTGCTAGGGAGTCTACCACGTCATGACTTATAGCCCAGCTTCTGGACAGCTCCATCAAGACAACAGGCTGCAGGAATTTCTATAAATGAATTTGGGGGAGGTAATTTCTGGGAGATCTCTGAGGGGCAACTGGAGCCAGTAAAGTCATCTTACCTGTGGCCTTGACGACTCCACTCTGTCGCAATCTTTCAGCAGTGCTGATGAAGAACACATTCAGCTGAAGCCTCTTCCAAGGAATTTGTAACTTCCCTCTTAGTTGTGAACCCCTCCACATGTATACCTCTCTGTCTCTGTCTGTGACACACACACACACACACACGCACACATGACTAAGAGTTTGGACATTGATTCTGCCATTTTAACTCCTAATTCTATTTCTCAAAGGTGGGTAGTGCAAATTTATTTATTCTTGCTAGGGTGGTAGCTGCTGTGTCTCTAGGAGGCTCAGGAGAGCTGATGCCCTCCACATCGGACCTCTGGGAAGTCCTAGAGTCATCACAGCTGTGGGCCCAACATGTGAGGTGCCAAGGGGACCACAGCCCATTCTTCCTGGGAAAAGAGTAACTGCAGAGCTCACTTGCCATCTCCTGCAGTCCCAGACTTGCCAGTGTTCAATCATTTTTTTCCCACTTCTACACCAAATACATTATAGACCTGCAGGAGGAATCAGAATTCTATACTTAGGGAGAAACAAAAGTGTTTGGCTTCAGCTTTTTCCTTTCCAGCGTAAGGGACTTTGCTCCCTGGAGTCAGGCTGCCTTATATCATTATCCATGAAACTGGTGGAGAGTAAGAAAATCGTATTTCTGTTCAGCGGTGGGAAATCAGGTCAGGGTCTGCAATGGTATAGAAAACTCCCCCGGGCTGTGGAGAGAGCATGTTCTGGTTTCTACCCAGAAAAACTATAGAGGAAAACTGTGGCTGCCTACTACTGAGTATCAGGGGAAAAGGCAGAGATATTTTTAACATACGGAATATCAGTGAACAGAATGCTAAGGAACTAGAAAACTTATTCCAATAAATATGAAGCATATGCTCTGCCTAAAGCAAACCCAGCTTTTGCTGTATACAGATTTCACAAAGGAAAAAAATGTCGGAAACTGCAAAAATATCTGACCGTAAGTGGGCTACTACCCCAGGCTGCAGGGGACCGGGGAGGCTGCAGGGATGGAGTAGGAAGAGCGCCTGGTGGGCTTGGAGCGTGGGGTCCCGGGACATTGCTTTCTGGAATCTTGAGAGCACAGACTCCAGATGGACATCGGCCCCAGCTGCACTCTTAATGTTAGGGTGTGTGTGTGTGTATGTGTGTGTCTGTGCGAGTGTGTGTGTGTGTGACTTGACAATCAGAACATCATTCTAGCTTCATTGCCCTGAATCTTCAGATATGCAAAATGCCTGTCTCAGAGGCAGAGAGATTCCTGGTCTGATAAAAAAAAATGGCACTTTGGGTTTTATGCCGCAGGTTCTTCCTCTTGCAACTAGGAAGATATCTATGTATATCTATATAATCTTAATCTATCTATATATCTCTATCTATCATCTATCTATCTATACTGGCTATATAACAATCTCATTAGTGAGGTTCTAGTAATTGGGATATTAGTTTTATTGCTAGCCCTGACAAATATTTTACTCTCTCCTGTAGTGGGTAATTGTGTCTCCAACAGCCTCTTCTTTTGTGCTGCCAGATGGAAAGGATGTGTGTTTGCCATTTTCATTAATACAATTAGTACCTTAGCATTTCGCCTGCCTCCTCCCTGGCTGCGCGCTCCCTGGGACCGGGAGGAGGGAGAAAGGCAGAGCCCGCGGCCGCCCCGCGGGGGAGCTGGGTGCGGGCAGGCGTGCGAGGTGCTGGAGGGAGGAGAGCCTTCGGGACCCGCTGCCTAGCGCCGGGGAGCCCGGTGGCGCGGAGGGCGGCGCTGCCGAGCCGGAACCATCGCGGTAACACCACGGCCGTCACCGCCGACACCTGTGCGGTTAGCGAGCAGCACATCACTGCGCTGCCGCGCTCCCCTGCTGCATCGCGGCCCCAGATCGGCACCCACACCAGGGCGCTGCGCGCTGCTGTCCTCCGCGCCCGATGGCTGGTGCTCGGGCTGCCGCGCAGGCGCCGGGAGGTGGCGGCAGTCTCCCCAGACCAGAAGACAGCTGCCTTCCCTTTCACTCGGGAACAGGCCGCGCCGGCCTGGGCCTCCATGTTGCTCTCAGAGCCTCCCTTCTCGGTTCTCATTCCCAAGGCCGCTGACTTTGCCGCAGATTTACTCTGCTCCTCCTCACACTCCTCAGCCATTGCAGGCATGGGCACATGCTCACTTCTGATCCAGTTTCTCTGTTGGGGAGGTGGAGGGAGGCAATGGCGCAAGTCTGGTGGTTGCTGGGGTTCAGTTCAGCCTGTGTCCCAAGATTCCTTTTGGGTGGCCTGGCCAAGGACATTCAGGATTCACTGGCTGTTCACTGGAACTCACCAGCTCCTGCCTTAGCTTTGGCTGCTGTAACAAATATAGTGTACACATTTATTTTTCACAGATCTGGAGACAGAGCGCTCCAAGATCAAAGCAATGGCTGATCATCCTCTGATGAGAAGGCCCTTTTCCTGGTTTTCAGATAACAATCTTCTGCTCCTGTCCTTACAAGGCAAAGAAAATGCTTATATTCTCTCGCTGTCTGTCTCTCTCAGTCACTCACTCTCTCTCTGAGGGTCTCGCTGTGTATTTCAGGCTGGTCTTGAACTCACTTTGTAGCCCTGACTGACCTTGAATTTATGCCAATCCTCCTGCCTCAGCCTCCTGACTGCTGGGATTATAGACCACCAGGCCCGGTTTACTGTCTCTTATAAGGGCACTAATCTCATCATGAGGGCTCCACCCTCATGACCTAAATTCCTCCAAAGGCCCTATCTCCAAGTACCATACCATCAGGGGTTAGGGTTTCAACATACCAGTTTGGGTGGTGGTGGTGGTGGTGGTGGTAGTAAGGTACAATATTTCAGTCCATGGTAGCTCGCCTCTTTCCAAGCTGTCAGGAAGATGATGCCATTTATTTCCAGTTTTGCTGCAGCCTGACCCTTTCCTACTCTGCCCTCCCTCTGGCCTCTCAGTGCCGATTTGGGGGCTTTTAGGGAAGAGGATAGCCACTGCCTCTGCAAGGAAGGAGTCTGTTTTGCAAGAAACTGTGGTTGTTTGGAATGGAAAACATTTTTAAAAAAAAATCAGTCTTGGTTTTGAATGTTTTCATTGTAATGATAAATGTTTTAAGGAGATAGACATATTTACTGTGATTTAAAATTTATAGTGTTTACATGTATTGAAACATCACATGGTACCCCATAAATATATACAATTTTATGTTTCTACCATTTAAAAATAAATTTAAATGAAATTTAAATAATCATCCTTAGATATATTAGATAAGAGTGGCCGTAGCCACTATGCTTTAGAGATGCTTTACCCAGGGATCTGATGTTCTTTTTCCTCATTTTGGGTCATTTGCCAACATCATCTTAGCCACTGATGGCACTGGTGACAAAGAAATATTTTATTTATTTATTTATTTATTCATTTATTTATTTATTTTTTGAGACAAGGTCTTGCTATGTAGTCCATGCTGGCCTTGAACTCACTTTGTAGCCCAGGCTGGATTTGAACTCACAGCAATCCTCTTGCCTCAGCCTCCCAAGTGCTGGGATTACAGGCATGCACCACTACACCTGGCAAAGAAATATTTTATTTATTTATTTAAAATATTTTTTCAAATAAATACTTTAGAGCTCTCAGATGATAACACTGAGGTCTGGAGAACTTGGGTAGAAGCAGCCTATGGGTCCTAGGTCTGGTTGTGTCTTTACAGAACAGGAAACTATGCTTTCTGTGACTTTTCTAACTTAGGAATGACTCTTTCTGAGATGAGATTTTTGAAACAGAGATTCTTGGAAATACATGAACTTTTTGAATATTTTTGCTGGCTAGTAAGACTCAGCCTTCCTTTCCAGCATATGATTCCATATACCTTCCACTAAGATGCTTTCCTTGACCGTAGCTGTGCAAAGTAATCCCTGTAGAGAATGTACTGCCTGCCCACTTACTCCTTTGTGGTCAGGTACAGTTAGAAGTGGCAGGAGAGCTTGCATGGACTCGTGGCAAAATCTTTCCTTGTTTTGGACCCTACTCAACACCGACAGCCTCATTATGAATTTCCTCATCAATGAATGGGAACAACACATTCACAGGTAGTATATGTTTCTTCTAAGATCTGAAGCGGCCTACCAAGCACTTTGCCTCCTTTTCGTGCAACCCATTGTCTTTTACTTTAGAAAATATATCACAACATGAAGTAGACTGCTAGATCTTTAGGACCTCCACTGATATGGCAAGCCTTTGAACTTTCTATGACATTACCAGTAAATAACTAGTGTGATGCTCTATGTAGTATCAAGATAACCAAGGTCTTTGTGTAGCTGGATACAAAGTCAACACTCAAAAATCAATAGCCTTCCTGTACATGAATAAAAACTCACTGAGAGAGAGAGTAGGGAAACCACACCCTTCACAATAGCATCCAAAAAAATAAAAATAAAAATGAAATACTTAAGAATCAGTCTAACCAAGGAAGTAAAAGACCTCTACACTGAAAACTATAGTACTCTGAAAAAGGAGATTGAAGAGGATATCAGAAAATGGAAAGATATCCCTTGTTCTTGGGTAGGAAGAACCAATATAGTGAAAATGGCCATATTCCCAAAATTGTTCTACAGATTTAATGCAATCCCGATCAAAATTCCAACAGCATATCCCACAGAATTAGAGAAAACAATCCTAAAATTCATTTGGAACCAGAAGAGACCTGCAATAGCAAAGGCAATTCTGGGCAACAAAGGCAAGGCAGGGGGCATCACAATCCCTGACTTGAAATGATACTACACAGCTACCATGGTAAAATCAGCATGGTACTGGCAAAGAAACAGTCCTGAAGATCAATGGAACAGATTAGAAGATGCAGAAGCACCTCCAGACATACTCAGCTACCTCATCTTTGACAAAGGGTTCAAACATATTCACTGAAAGAAAGATAGCCTCTTTAATAAATGGTGCTAGAAAAACTGGCTTTCCACATGCCGAACAATAAAATTAGACCCATGTCTATCACTATGCACTAAACTAAAATTGAAATGGATCAGAGATCTAAACATTAAAACAGAAACACTGGGCCGGTGAGATGGCTCAGCAGCATAAGCGCCTGCCTGGCAAGTGTGAGGGCCCGAGTTTGACTCCTGGGAACCCACATACGAAAAAAGGGCCGGTGATATCGCTCAGCAGCACAGGCACCTGCTGGCGTGCAAGGTCCTGAGGTTGACCCCTGGTACCCACACACACACACACACACACACACACAAAAATAAAATAAAACAGAAACACTAAATCTGCTGGAAGAGAGAATAGGTAGATCTCTTGAAGACATTGATGTAGGCAAAGACTTCATGAACAAAACCCTGATTGCCTAGGAACTATCATGAAAGAATCAACGACTGGAATCTAATGAAAAAGCTTTTGTACAGCAAAAGAAATCACCAACAGAGTGAACAGACAACACACAGTATGGGAAAAATTATTTTCTAGCTGTTTTTCAGACAATAGACTACTATCTAGAATATATAAAGAATTGAAAAAAATCAGACTTCTCCAAATTTAAAACCCAATCCAAAAATGGGCATCTGAGATGAATACACACTTCTCAGATGAAGAAGTAGAAATGGCAAGTAAATATATGAAAAAATTTAACATCATTGGTCATTTGAGAAATGCAAATTGAAACAACACTGAGATTCCATCTCACTCCAGAAAGAATGGCTATCATCAAGAAATCAACCGCTAACAAATGCTGGTGGGGCTGTGGGGAAAAAGGAACACTTCTCTGATGTTTTCCACTGTGGAAATCAGTCTGGAAATTCCTCAGAAAACTAGGACTAGAGGTTCCATTCAATCCAGCTATTTCACTTCTTGGTATCTTCCCAAAAGAATTAAAGGCATCATTCCACAATGATATTGTAAGGTCTCAGGAAGAGGGGTCCGAGAAAGGAGATGCTCCAAGAACCACACAGGCTCTTATGTAAAAGGCACGGGGTTTATTGAAAGGCTACACCGGCGTAGGGTCACCCAGCGAATGTGCCGTGGCAACCCCGAAGGGCAGGAGCAAGGGGTTTTTATAGGGTTGGGTATGGTAATGAGGGATAAGCAAGCAAAGTGTACAGAAGCCAATCGCAAGGAGTTAAAGGGTAATTAGTACATTCATTGGTTACTTAGGGGAGCCTATGGGCAGGGGAGCTCAGCAAACGGGTAACCAATCAGTTTGCAGAAAAGGCTAACAAAGGAGTCTGGGCGTGGGAAAAGGCTAACAAAGGAGTCCGGGCACGGGAAAAGGCTAACAAAGGAGTCCGGGCGTGGGAATGCAGCCTGCGCGCGGGCTTGGCAACCGACCAAGTCACATGATTTCCAGGAAATTTCCCTGAGGTAGGGAAACAGAAACTTAAGACACTTATCTACCTAAAACAGAAACTTAATCCAATAGGTTATAGCCCTAGTGGCCATCGCGTAATTCATCCTAACACATCAGAATAACTTTTATATAAATTTTTCAACAAACATAACCGTATATCACATCAAACTTCAAAATATATGTTCACCCATGTCCATAGTGGTACAGTTTGTAATAGCTAAATCTTGGAAACAACCCAAATGTCCATCAACCAATGAGTGGATAAAAAATGTTTTTTTTTTTTTTAATACAATGGAGTTCTACTCTTCCAAAAAGAAGGATAAACTTGAGACATTTATAGCTAAATGGATGGACCTTGAGACCATACTCTTAAGTGAAATAAAATGGACACATGTATAAATATCACATCATCTCATTGGTGTGAGAAACTGAAAGTGTAAATAAGAACCAAAAATGTACAATAAATATTATGAAATAGGAAGAAATTGTTCAAAAGGAAAGGTGAACTGGGGGTGGGGAGGAAGGAAGGGAAAAGGAAAAAAATGAGAAAAGAAGGATAAAATAGAAACACAGCTTTGTAGATGAGGAGGGGAAGTGGGGTTGAAGGGAGGGGAGGGGAATGGGAAAAAAAGAGGTACTAAGATATATCATGTATAAGTACAAATAACCTATGATGAATGTGATCAATATGTGTATCTAAACAGTACCAATAAACTTAATAATAGGAAAAAGAAAGATAATCAAGCTCTTTACAGGCTACCTTAGGACAACAAGCAGGAACACTGACGTAGGCTGAGGTAAGCAAGTGAATGTGTACTGTTGTCAAATTGCTACCGATCGTTGTTGGTGACAGGGATGGAGGGAAAAATAATTTGTTAGGGTAATATGTGCATTGTTTTGCTCCACAAAGTTACCACATCCAGAATCAGAGATGAATGGCACTGCTGATTAAGGGCAGATAATCGACAGCCATTCTCCAAGACCATCTGGATTTTGCAAGAGCCAGAATGGAAGCTGAACTGGGATGTGGTTGGAACCACACTTCTGCCTCTGTCGAGTCACTAACTTTGCAGTTCCTCTAGGGTGATTGGTTTGCTTTTGGGTTACTTGCTTGGCAAGGAAGAGTGGGTTTGTGTAGGGCAGTTGTAGGGGCTTCTATTTCTTGGTACTTTCTTCTGACCATAGTAGACCTCATTCTGTGAATCAAGGAACCAATATGAGGGGTCTCCCAGGTACTATTTCTATTCCAAATATGCCTTTGGAGACTGAGAACCACAAAATGGATTCATAATGCTACGGGACTTAGACCAAAACTCTGTCTTTTATCTGACTGATGATTAGTGAATCAAGGAGGTGATTCAGCTTTTATAATTAGGGTCATTTCAATTTCCTTTCTTTCTTCTTTATTTCTTTACTCGTTTCTTTCATGGTACTGGGGATTCAGCTCAGGCCTTCCCACTGAGCTACATCTCCAGCCTTTTTGGAGTTTTAAAAAATTTTGAGGCAACTTACACAGGCTGGGCTCAAACTTGTCATCCTCTTGCCTCAGCCTTCCAGAATGCTGAGATTATAGGTGTTCAGCACCATGTCTGGATTAATTGCCTTTTCTCTCCCCCTTTCTTTCTTTCTTTCTTTCTTTCTTTCTTTCTTTCTTTCTTTCTTTCTTTCTTTCTTTCTTTCTTTCTTTCTTTCTTTCTTTCTTTCTGAGACAGGATCCTGCTATGTAATTCAAGCTTGCCTTAAAGTCACTGTGTAGCCCAGATTGGCCTTAAACTAGAGGTGATCCTCCTACCTCAGCCGCCTGAGTGCTGGGATTACAGGTGTGCAGCACCACACCCAACTCAATTTATTTCTTCTTAAAGAAGGGAGTATCCTCTGGACCTCTCAGAGGGATACAGCTAGGAAGTTGTTGGTTAAGGTTCATATAATAGATCCATTTTAGCATTTTTATGTCTTTTGGCATTTATTTAGAGTTCCTCTTTCACATGAGACAGCAGCTTTACTAACTGTAGTTTATTACTGAGATGGACCAACTTAGCCGTTAATACCACTTCCTGAGTGTTCAGCCCATGCCATCAAATCTTAATTCCCCATTGTGCATTCATTTTAATAAATTCAATATATTCAAGTCTTAGCTTATATTCATAGTCTAACCACCTTAGAATTCACTTACATATATATACTCCCCAGATTCCTGCTGATATTAGTTAATGAAGCCCTGTAGCTCTTTTGGCATAAAGTCTCTCTCCTCTATATCTGGGTCCTGTGCTTTACAGTCTGTACTTTGCTGGCATTTAATTCTCCTGGTGGGTCTGGAAGCGATGAGGGGGAGTGCAGATGGGTCCTGAGGAAATCGCATTGCTGTGTGAAGGTGCAGTCATTGAAAGGGTTTTGGTGGATGGAGAGACATTGCAGGTATACGCTTCCCCGCAGAGGTTTAGGAGGATTTCAGCATTCAAATTCTGTCTCATCAATGTCTGCACAACCGTCTTTGTCCAGTATCTAGGGGTCACACTACTTTCCTATCAGTACACTCAGCTTATTGTAGGAGACTGAAGCTGAAGGATTTGAGTGTCTAATTGGGTTTTCAACTCTGCAACCATTGAAACAATTTTCTAGACTTTATCCTAATCCATATCAGTTTAGTTTCCGGAGGAGAAAGACTTCTTTAGAGCCACTATAGAGACTTTCTGATTTCCCATCCAGTTCTAAGTTGGGTATTCAAGGCATTCAGTATGTTCTTTTCCCTGTTTACTGTCTTCAGAGCCATCAAAGACAGTCAGCTGACTGTGCAATCTTTATAATCACTAGTGTCACCATGGTGACTAAGTACCACAGTCACTTTATTTCTGTTGCCCTCCACCTGAATTTATTCCTTGCCACCGTCAATGATAAGTTTAGTCACTGTTATGCCGTTGGATGTCATAGATTATTAGTATTCCATTTTCTTCTGGTAGGGGGTTAGCTGTGTGCTTCTAAAATATATGAGAGCAATAAAATATCAAAATGCTATTTTGAGGTTTTGTTTTCTTGGGCCCCTCCTGGTACCTATCTCTATATCTATCTGCAGCCTGGAAGATAACATATGGCAACTCAAAGGGAGGTAATTGAGGTGGATTTAATAAAGGAGGTATTTATAAAGATGTAAGAAAGGGAGGTAGATTGAATAACTGACTTCAACTTTTCTTCACCATCTGTATCCATACCCTTTCTTGCCTGCATTATTTGTGAAGCGTGCTTCCTGGCCTCATGCCCTTGGGCTTGACCATATGACTTATTTTGGCCAATGATATGTGGTGGAAAGTGAAAGCAAGTCAGTTCCAACCTTAGCCCTTAAGAGACATCACATATTGTGCCAGTTAATCTTTATTGTCAACTTAACTGGATTAAAAGCCTCCTGGAAAGAGATTGAATTGCGAAGGTACTGACCTCTTTAGTAGGTTAACTCATTGGTGAGTTCATAGCTGAAGGGCTATTAGGAGATGGGGCCTAGTTGGAGAAAGTAGGTCATGGGTTTGTGACCTTGGGGACTATAGCTGATTACTGGCCCCATCTTCTCCAGCTCTTCCTCTGCTCTCTGCTTCCCAGAGGCTATGAGCTGAGCAGCTTTCCTCTGCCACACCCTTCCACCATGATGTTTCTGCCTTGATGCCAGCTCACTATGAACTGAAACCTCTGAAATTATGAGATAAAATAAGCCCTTTTCCTTTAATTGCTAATGTTAGGTATTTTATCCCAGCAATAGGAAAGCTGACCAAAATGCATGTAGACATTCTCTGATACATGATAGTTTGACTTACATTTTTAAAATTTATGATGGTGCAAAAGTGATATGCGTTCAATATAAACCATACTTTGAAATTTGAATTTTGATCTTTTCCCAGGCTAGTGATGTGTAGTACAATACTCTCTTTTGGTACGGGGGCAGCTGTAGTGAGCCAGATTTTCCAGATGGCCACACCATTGTGATCATGCAGGTTAGCAACTGACACTCTACAGCATACTGTGTTGCCAACATTTTTGGATACAGGTATTCAATAAGTTACATGAAGCATTCAACAATTTTATTATAAAATAGTCCTTGTTTTGATGATTTTGTCAAACTGTGTTCTGAGCATGTTTTAGGTAGGCAAGGCCAAACTGTGATGCTTGATAGGCTAGGTGTATTAAACACACGTTCAACTTACAATATTTTCAACTTATGGTGGGTCTTCTGGACATGATTCCACTGCAAGTTGAGGGATAGCTATGTTTTTGTTTGCTGTATGTGTCCCTGCCACTGCCATTAAAGAAGTATGCCTCCTGGTCTAAGGAGAACAAAAGACATGAGAAAATTTTCTCCAGCCACCTGTGAGCCTACAGTAGGAAGCATACCTGATCTAGCTGCTAAAGCATGAAGTAAAGATGCCCAACTCAGCTCAGTGACCAAGTTCTAGCTGCCCTATAGATGTATGAGAAAAAAGTCATTTTAAAATTTTTTTGATTTTTTTGAGACAGGGTCTCACTATGTAGTTCAGGCTAGCTTTGAACTCACTATGTAGCCAAGGCTGGCCTTGAACTCACAGTGGTCCTCTTGCCTCAGCCTCCCAAGTGCTGGGATTACAGGCATGCGCCACCTTGCCTAGCTGAAAGAGTCATTTTTATGCAGTATTAGGATTGCAATTGTTAACTGATATACTGGAGTAAATAAAAACTCATAAGAGGTGGGACAGAACCTGAGAGATGTTTATGGTAGGCCTAAAGAATCAATGAGAGACAGAAGTTACTAGAACCCGGAGAGAATAGTTGTTGGGGTTTGGATCTGGACTATCCCCCAAAAGCCTCATGTGTTCAGAGGTGGGGGTTTTGGAAGGTGATTGGATCATGGCAACACTACAGCTGATTTTCTGGTAGGAGTTGGGGCCTGCTTAAAGGTGGGCCATTGGGAGAGTGACCTGGAAATGTATATCTCCTTCCCCGGGTCCTTTTTTCTCTCTCTGCTTTTTGGCTGCCATGATGTGAGCAACTTTCCTGTATCCAGACCCTTCCACCATGCTGTTCCTGCACTGGGGCCAACCGACCAGGGACTATAACTGTGAGCCAAAATAAACCTCTCCTTCTTTAAACTGTGTTTGCCAGGTATTGTGTATCAGTGATGAGAAAGTGACTAAGACAGAGTTTGGCACCAGGAGTGGGCTTGGTGTTGTGAATATACCTGGTGCAGTAGCGTTTGGAACTGGTTTGCTGGAAGAGTTTGGAAAGATTTGGAGATGCCAGCTAGAGAAGTCCTAGAATGCTGTAAGTAGAGCTTGAGTGGAGATTGTGATCAGAGCTCAGGGGGCCTGAAGGCTCATAGTGATACAGACAGTAAAGACCAGGCTCAGAAAGTTTCAGCTGAGAAAAAGGACTGCATTGGCATTTGGGCTGGAGGCCATGTGTGTTGCACATTTTTCCATGTCCTGAATCTTTGTGGAGGAGACTTAGATAAGGGCGGTGGATGACAATCTGGTAGAGAAACTTTAAGGCAGCCCAATGTTGAGGCTGTGGCAAGAGTAATGCTGGCAGCTTTTAGCCGCTATATTCTGAAAATCAGGAGTGAAAAGCTCATGTGAAAAGTTTAGAATTTCACCACAAAGGAAATGCCTGCAAAGTGAGGAATTTGATTGCTAAAAAGAGTAGCATTAAAAAGAGGTCAAGTATATTGCATCAGGACAATAGGAAAGATACCTTGAGGGCATCTCAGGAATCAGTTCAAAAGTGAAAGATTTTTGCTTTGAGAAGAGAGCCACATGGTACCCCCTCAAGAATGTCTGCCTAAGGAATTGGTTCCCCTAGTTTCAGTTCATAGTGCTCAGCCATCTAAGCACTCAGGGGCCTCTGCAGCTATGACCCATGACCCAGCTGGCAGCAGACCTTGGTGTCATCCATGTGGTGGTGGGTTTTTTTAAATTTTTTTGTGGGTACCAGAGGTCGACCTCAGGACCTCGTGCACCAGCAGGCGCCCGTGCCGCTGAGCGATATCACCGGCCCTTTTTTCGTATGTGGGTTCCGGGAGTCAAACTCGGGCCCTCGCGCTTGCCAGGCAGGCGCGTACGCCACTGAGCCATCTCACCGGCCCCTGTGGTGGTGGTTTTATGAGTACACAGAATGCAAGAGTTAGAAGGTCAAGGAGGCTTCCAGCCAGGTTTCAGAAGGCCTGAGAGGCCAGGCAGTGTGACCGTGAGAAGTCAGCATGTGAAGCTGTGAGAGTGAAGTCAGAAGTGCAGTAGAGACCCCAGGAAGTTGGAGACATCAGGAATGTGGAACATCTGCTGAGGAAGGCTGTAAGCAGTGACCAGAGCCGCACCAAGAGAGAAATCCTGAGGGCTGAAACCAGTAATGCCATAGAGGCAGAGTTGCCTGAGCCCTTTGGAGATCACATCTCATCACAACCTGGCCTGGGTGCTGGACATGGAGCTACAAAATTTAATGTTTGCACTGCTGTGTTTCTTGTCTTGCTTCATCCCCATTCCTTTTTATCCTCCTATTCCCCCTTGGTGGAATGGAAATGTTTACTCTGTGCCATTATATGTTAGAAACATTTAACTTTCTTTTTGAATTTTACAGGGCTCACAGCTAAGAGTTTGTCTGGAGACTCAGAGGAGACTTTGGACTTGGATTTCTCAGAAATACTGGGACTGTTGAGACTTTGGAGACGTAGTGATGGACTAAATACATTTGTATAGTGAGGTTGAGGTGAGTCTTTTGGGGGCCAGAGATGGAATGTTAATATTATGGTTTCGGTCGAGATCTAGAATTTCTCCCCAGAGCATCATGTGCTTATTGGTGGGGCTTTTGGAAGATGACTGGATCATGGCAGCACTACAGCTGACTTGATGTCAGGTGGTGGAGTCTGGTTAGAGGCGGTTCACTGGGGGCGCAACCTAGAAGAGTGTATCTCCTTCCCCAACTCCTCCTTTCTCCCTCTACTTCCTGGCTGCCATGATGTGAGCAGCTTTTCTTCATCCAAGCCCCTGCACCACGCTATTTCCGCCTTGGAGCCAGCCCACCAGGGACTGCAACCGTGAATCAAAATAAACCCCTCCGCCTTCAAGTTGTGGGGGTCAGGTATTGTGTCTCAGCAGAGTGAAAGCAACCAAGGCAGCAGCTGTAGGAGAGAACTGTTGGACAAGAACTGTGGGCTTTGGTGGGGGTTGTAGGCAATCCACAGGGACCAGGAGAGAGGCAAGGGGAATAAAGAGCATCACCTTGCTCTCATCCTGACATCTGATCTGCCTAAGGCAGGATGCAAAATAGATCTAGAGGAAAAAGAAAAACATTCAGCACATTTTGCATCTCAGAAAATGTCTTTGTTTTGCCCTCATACTTACATAATAGTTTGATGGAGTATAGAATTCTAGGTTTGAAGTAATTCTCAGAAGTGCAAAGGACTTACAGTGGAGCTATTGAAAGGCTTGACATTCATCGGAGGGAGTTTGTACCTGTACGTGATATATCTTGGTTCTTCTTTTTTCCCCAATCCCCTCTCCTCTATTCAACCCTTCGTCCCCTCCTTATTTACAAAAGCTTTGTTTCCATTTTCTTCTTTCTATTCTCTTTTTTTTTTCTTTTCCCTTCCTTCCTTTCCCCCTCTCTCTCCCTTGTTCTCCTTCCCATTTGGGTATCTTCTTCCTATTTCCCAGTATCTGTTATACAATAATGCTGCTATTATCAAAGTTCAATTGAAAAACTTTCTGTAAACATGTTTTCAGTCCTGTTGAGATACACCCAGAAGCAGAATTGCTGGGTCATATGGTAATTCCATGTTTAATTGTGTGAGGAAACCCCAAATTCTACTGAGTTTTGAAACTCCTCCAGAAAGTTTTGTATTTGTAAGAGTTCTGTTTTAAACATTTTCAGAATGCTTCTTACAAAAATATGAATGTAATATTGTATCTCTTCCCTTTCTGATGATAATATGCACAATCATTTTTGTTGAGATTTTCTCTTCCCTGCAATGTCTGAGCCATAAAGTTAATTTAATTAAAATATGTGGGCTGGAGATTTAGCTCAGCAGCACAGTGCCTGCCTGGCAAGCACAAGGCCCTGAGTTCGATTCCCAGTACCAAAGGGGGAAAAAAAAATTGTGTTGCGTTATGGTCAGAACCATCATCTCCCAGTAACCTGACCAAAAGTTGAACACAAAGAGAAAGATGAGTTGAACACAAAGGGAAAGGTGAGAGGCACTAATATATGTTTTCTTGGCCCTTTAGAAAACATAGCGTCATTCTTTTGGCTATACACATGTGATTCTACAAGGAAAAGGATATAGCCACCAAGGCAATGGGCAGTGTTCAGAAAGAAACACCCCAGAAATGTTACCATGGGAAACCTGGAAGTCTACAAAATTACCCAGCATGCTGTTGGTGTTGTAAATAAGCAAATTAAGGGCAAGATTCTTGTCAACAGAACTGATATGCACATTAAGCATATCAAGCACTCCATGAGCTGAGATAGCTTCCTAAATGGCATGGAGGAAAATGACCAGAAAAACAAGGAAGCCAAAGAGAAAGGTACCAGGGTGCAACTGCAGCACCAGCCTGCCACTCCTGCCACCAGCCTACTTGCCAGCGTACTGAGAGAACCAGTGGGAAGAAACCTGAGCTGCTGGAACCCATTCCCTAGGAGTTCATGGCAAAATAGGTGTTTTGTTGATTTTGTTTTTAAAAATCTCAGGACTGTAAACAACAAAGACAAAAACAAGCAAAAACAAAACAAAAGCCCTAAACACCTCTCTTTCTGTGTAGGACACTTTCCCAAATATCTCATAACCCTTGGCTGATCAAGAGTGATTTTATTCAGGGGAGCGGAGCCAGAAAGCCGACTGGATCATGGTCGTGATCTTGTGAGTAGTCTCTTGACTCTGATTCCAAACTGTTTGATGGGATATTTGCCCGTTATCTGACTTTCAGACAAGGACTTCTGATTTCTCATCTGGAAGGTGAGGTTATCTCTATCAGTGCTCTGGGGATGAATGGGCAAGAGAGTTGGACATCTCTGTACTTGTGATTCATTATGTGCTTGGGTCACCGTGTTGGTTACTTTTCTCTCGTTGCTGAAACAAAATACCAAAAATTAAGGAAGGAAAGGTTTTATTTAGCTCACAGTTTGTGGAGGTTTCAGGCCATACTCGGCTGGCTCCAAGGCAGAGTGGCACATGGCAGAGGGCAACAGCTCATGGCAGCGGAAAACAGCAAAAGCAACAAGAGCAAAAAGGGAGGAGAGCTCAGAGAAGACTCTTTCTGTCACTTGTATGGTATGCAGGCTACCCACCCTAGGGTGGGTGTAGCACTCACACCCATAATCCCAGCATTGGACCATAAAGCAGCCACAAACTAGATTCAGCTGCCTCCGAAAAGTGACACCCTGTGACTGCATGAGGCTTTGGGGGGACATCCAGACACAAACCATAGCAGCCACTTCATCTTCTTCTTTGGGCATAGTATTTCTGTCCTCACAGGGATCTGGTATCACCTGGTAGAGACTACTGTATTCTACTCTTTCTTGACTGTAACCCTCTGGATTTCTTCTTCTCTTTCCTCCCCTTCTCCTTCTTTTCTTTCTCTTCCTCCCCCTCCTTCCACTGTCTCTCCTTTCTTCTCTTCCTCTTCCTCCTCATCTACAGTGCTGAGGATTGAACCCAGGAAGCTCCCAGCTATGTCACCAGCACTGTTTTTTCTTATTTTGAGACAAGGTCTTATCAAATTTCTGCCTCAGCCTTCTGAGTATTGGGATTATAGGCACTCACCACCACATGGCTACCTACAGATTTCTGATAGGGTGAGGGAATGAATGGCATGGAAAAAGAAAAAGAATCTGGGGACCTAGCTGGTTCACAAACAGCATTTACTGTTTTTTTTAGAACCCTCTCCTCTTTTACCTCCAGTTGTGGTGGTACCTGGTCTTGCTAATACTGTGCTTTTTCTGAGTTTTGTGGTGTAACTTGTGTTGATTCTCAGTCTTGCTCAATGTCGGTTTGGGATTTGACTCTTCCTGTTCTGCTAGAAGAATCTGTTTCGCAGCTTCTAAAATGTGTTGATGTCATCTCACTTCCTGTTGGCCTAACCATGTTTAATTTTTCTTTTTTTTTTTTAAGCCATTGGGTGCTGTTTAGTGGAGTTTCTGGAGGACACAAAATTTGATGCATTGTCCATTTTCCTTGTTAATCTAGAAGTTTCAAAGTAAAACATCTGATATTCTGATTCCCATTTGACTCCATCACTGTCTAATCCAGACTCAGACACCATCATACTCATTTTCATAGAATTTAATATGAAGAATTGTTAATTGAGTATCAAGAATTGTTAAAATGGTGCCTGAAAATGCTAAAAGAAACCTTAGCTATTCTGGAGATAGAACTGGCAGGAAGCAGCTTCCGCTTCTAGGTCTGAAGGGACCAAGTGAAGATGTTGGAATTACTAAAACTTGGATAGAAAAAGGCCTTGCAGAGCTGATCTTGAGGACGAGCACTGATGGAGGCTGGGGTCTTGGATAGCACCTCATGGGCCTGGCTGAGAGTGTTAGCAACTGGATTCAGCTGCTGCTTGACTGTACTGCTGCTCTGGGATGAGGAAAATGCAACATTGGGTGACACTGAGAAGCATAGGCAGCTAAGAGGAAGGAAGAAGAAAGGAGCGTGTACCCTCCTCCTCCTCCTCTGGCCTTGAATTCTTTTTTAAGGACCCCTATTGTCAGAGCCTCAAAGGGATTCAGCTGGCATAGAAGAAATGTGGTTTTTAGAGCTCAGTCAAAGCCCACAAAGCCCACTAGATGGTGGCCTTGAAGCTGAGACACGATCGCTAGCTAACTGGCATAGTACACACTTTTGGCTACTCAAGATTCATATGCACTCTGGGCCGGTGAGATGGCTCAGCAGCTTAAGCGCCTGCCCGGCAAGCGCGAGGGCCCGAGTTCGACTCCCGGAACCCACATACGAAAAAGGGGCCGGTGATATTGCTCAGTGGCACGGGCGCCTGCTGGCGCGCGACGTCCTGAGGTCGACCCCCTGGTACCCACAAAAAAAAAAAAAGATTCATATGCACTCTACTAAATATATTTGAACTGCCACACAAGTAAATACAAAATTAGTTCTGTTTCTACCTCCTCCTCTTCCTCTTCTTCCTCCTCCTTCTCCTCCTTTTTGGAGACATGGTCTCACTTTGCAGTTCAGGCTGACCTTGAACTCACCTTGTAGCCCACGCTGGCCTCAAACTTGTAATCCTTCTGCCTCAGCCTCCTGAGAGCTGGGGTCACAGGTGTGCACCACCATGCTTGGCTCTGTTTCTACCTTCTTACAAACAAAGTCATTTTTTATTTTCTCCCCAAAATGAGGAGACACAAAGTCCAAGTGATAGTTGAGTTATATCCTTGTAGGTGAGATGGTCTCACTATGTATTTCCGGGCCTTATTAATTACTGGTCAAATTCAGTCGTAGTCCCATCTCAATATTCTGGTTTTAAACATTGCCTTTTGACCATTATTTTCCTTCCTTAGTTGCCCTCAGCTGGTTCAGGATTTGGGTTGGGAAAACAGGGCCATATATTGGACTTCTTAAACCCCCAAAGTTATGCTTATTATCAATTTACTAGCTACTGCACCAATTCACCTTCTTACGAGCAATAAAAGTGAGTTATACTTGTCCTACACCATCCACTTAGTTATTGGCAGATCTTTAATTCTGTCAGTCTCTGAATGAGAAGTTGTATCTCTCTATCACTGAATTTATGTTTCCTTTATCAGGAAGGCTGAACACCACTTTCCCATGTGTTAATTGGACTTGGGTTTTTCTCTTCTGCTCATTTTTGGGTCCAATTTCTAATTTTTTTCTTACTAATTTGCAAGAATTCTGGTGTTGTTTGCTCAAAAAAATCAGACCTCCCAAATTTAAAGACCCAATCCAGAAACGGGCATCTGAGATGAATACACACTTCTCAGATGAAGAACTACAAACAGCAAATAAATACATGAAAAAAATGTTCAACATCACTGGTCATTTGAGAGATGCAAATTAAAACAATACTGAAATTCCATTTCACCCTAGAAAGAATGACTTTTACCAAGAAATCAACTAATAACAAATGCTGGAGGGGCTGTGGGAAAAAAGGAACCCTTCTCCACTGTTGGTGGGAGTGTCGACTGGTACAGCCACTGTGGAAGTCAGTGTGGAGATTCCTCAGAAAACTAGGGTTGGAGGTCCCATTTGACCCAGCTATTCCCCTTCTGGGCATCTTCCCAGAAGAATTAAAAACATCATACCACAGCAATATATGTACATCCATGTTTATAGCAGCACAATTGTTTTTTGACTTTATTTATTTATTTATTTATTTTATTTTAAAGAGAAAAAATAGAACAAAATTTCAAAACAACATAATAAGATGGTAACAATGGTTAATACATTATGTATTGTTATCTTTAAATTAGTTACTCAGGGTACAAGATATCAGCATTCAATTGTCTGAACAATATTAACACAAACCTTTCTTTTCAATGAACAAAGCAAAATTAGTGGTGTATCTACCTTAACTATCATATATATATAAAATTTTTTTTCTTTTTCCTTCTTTCTTTTCTCCATTCCCCCATCCCAGTTTCTCTTTCCTTTTAAACAGTTTCTTCCTGTTTTACCATATCTATTGTACATTTTGGATCTTATTTACTCTTTCAGTTTCTCACACTAAGGAGACAGTACAATGTTTACACGTGTGTCCGGTTTATCTCACTTATGAGTATTTTCTCAAGTTGCACCCATTTACCTATAAAAGTCTCCAGTTTATCTGTCTTTATGGCTGAGTAGTACTCCATTGTATAAAAATACCACATCTTTTTTATTGATTCCTTGGTTGATGGGCATTTGTGTTGTTTCCAAGATCTAGCTATTACAAATTGTGCTGCTATAAACATGGGTGCACATATATCGCTGCGGTATGATGTTTTTAATTCTTCTGGGAAGATACCCAGAAGGGGAATAGCTGGGTCAAATGGGACCTCCAACCCTAGTTTTTGAGGAATCTCCACACTGATCTCCACAGTAGCTGCACCAGTTGACACTCCCACCAACAGTGGAGAAGTGTTCCTTTTTCCCCACAGCCCCTCCAGCATTTGTTATTATTGACTTATTATTGATTTCTTTATAATAGCCATTCTTTCTAGGGTGAGATGCAATTTCAGTGTTGTTTTAATTTGCATCTCTCAAATGACTAGTGATGGTGAACATTTTTTCATATATTTATTTGCCATTTGTATTTCTTCATCTGAGAAGTGTGTATTCATCTCAGATGCCTACTTTTGGATTGGGTCTTTAAATTTGGGAGGTCTGATTTTTTTGAGTTCTTTGTATGTTCTCGATAGTAATCCTTTGTCTGAGGAACAGCTGGCAAACATTTTTTCCCACGTTGTGGGTTGTCTCTTCACTCTTTTGGTTTCTCTTGCTGTGCAAAAGCTTTTTAATAAGATGAGATCCCAGTTGTTGATTCTTTGTGATCGTTCCTGTACAATTGGGGTTTTATTCATAAAGTCTTTGCCTACACCAATGTCTTCAAGAGTTTTACCTATTCTATCTTCCAGTGGATTTAATGTTTTTGTTTTAATATTTAGATCTTTGATCTATTTTGAATTTAGTTTAGTGAAAGATATGGGTCTAATTTTAATCTTCGGCATGTGCAAAGCCAGTTTTTCCAGCACCACTTATTAAAGAGGCTTTCGTCCAGTGCATATTTGGCACCTTTGTCAAAGATAAGGTGGCTTAGTATGTCTGGAGTTGTTTCTAGCAGCACAATTTGTAAGAGCTAGATCTTAGAAACAACCCAAATGCCCATCAACTGAGAAATGGATGAAAAAGATGTGGTCTTTTTATACAAGGGAGTACTACTCAGCCATAAAGAAGTATAAACTGGAGACTTTTATAGGTAAATGGATGCAACTCGAGACCATACTCATAAGTGAAATAAACCAGACGCACATGTATAAACATTGTATTGTCTCCCTAGTGTGAGAAGCTGAAAGAGTAAATGAGATCCAAAATGTATAATAGATATTGTAAAACAGGAAGAAACTGTTTAAAAGGAAAGAGAAACTGGGATGGGGGAATGGAAAAAAGAAAGAAGGGAAAAGCAAAAAAAAAAAAGATATATATATACAAGATAGTTAAGATAGATATACTACTATTTCTCTTAGTTCATTGAAAAGAAAGTTTTGTGCTAATATTGTTTGGACAATTGAATGCCAATATCTTGTACCCTAAGTAACTAATTTAAAGATAACAATATGCAAAGTATAAACCATTGTTACCCTTTTATTATGTTATTTTGAAATTTTATTCTATTTTTTCTCTTAAAAATAAAAATTAAAAAAAAAAGAATCAGCAAACAGGATTGTATCAAATTAAAGAACTTCTGCACAGCAAAGGAAACCACTGAGTGAAGAGACAATCTGCAGAATGGAAATTTTATTTTTGCTAGCTATTCCTTGGACAGAGGACTAATATCTAGAATATATAAAGAACTCAACAAAGTTAGACTTCCCAAATAAAAGACCCAATCAAAAAATGGACAACCAAAAAGAATAGACACTGCTCAGAAGAAGTACAAATTCCATTAAATACATGAAAAAATGTTCAACATCACTGGCCACTAGAGAGGAATGCAAATTGAAACTACATTGAGATGTCATCTTACTCCAGGAAAAATGGCTATCAACAAAAAATCAAATAATAACCAATGCTGGCAAGAATGTGGGAAAAAAGAAACTTTTCTACATTGTTGGTGGGAATGTAAACTAGTACAACTACTGTGGAAATCAGTGTGGAGATTCCTCAAAATAGAAATTCCATTTGACCTAGCTATCCCCCTTATAAGTATCTTCTCAAAAGAGTTAATGTTATCATATTACAGGGATACATGCTTACCCATGTTTATGGTAGCACAATTTATAATAGCTAAACGTTGGAAACAGTGTATATGTCCATCAACTGATGAATGAACGAGGAAAACATGTTATTTATACACAGTGGAGTACTACTCTGCCATAAAGATAAACTTGAGGCATTCATAGGCAAATGGATGCAACTTGAGAACATAATGTTAATTGAATTAAGTCAGACACACATGCTTAAATATTACATCATTTCCTCTTATATGAGATATATAGAGATGATATATATATATAGGTTATCTATCTATCATCTATCTTTCTGTCTATCTATCATCTATTGACCAAAATAGAAGGTAGGTAAATAGGAAGTAGGGAGAAATTCAAATAACTCCCCAGGTTATCTATTCCATTGTTTAAAAAATATTTTGATATAAGCTACTTTGTTCCATTTATAGTACTAATTTCTCTGTGTTCATCAAGAAGAAAATTTTGTCCTTTTGTTTCTTCTTTGTAAGAGAGTTTTTTTGTCTATGACTTGTAACATTTTTCCATTTTTGTAAGATTATGGTACACAGTGTATTAACTATTGTTATTATCTAAATATTTTGTTATGAAATTGTTTTATTTTTTCATAGAAGAATGCTTTTAATATTTTCTTTATTAATGTCTATATTATGTTAAAATAAAAAAGGAGATTGATTGATGACCATAACAGAAGGCTCTATTTCTATAAGTATAATGTTCCCACTGTTTTATAAAAAAATTCATGTTGAAAAACGCTTATACTTAGCTTCCACAGAGCAAAATTTTGCATGTATTTTGTTATGGTGTAGGTCAAGAATGTCCTTCAAATGAGCCTCATGTGCTCGTAGGTGGGGCTTTTAGAAGGTAACTGAATCGTGGGTACATGACCTGCCTTCTTGTTTCTCTCTGCTTTCTGGCCACTATGACATAAGCAGCTTCCCTCTGCTATGCTCTTCTGTAATTTCTGCACTGGGGCAGGCTGACCATGGAGTGTAACCTCTCCTCCTTTAAATTATGGGTATCTGATATTGTGTTTCAGCATGAGGAAAGTGACTAAGTCAGATTTTGGTTCCAGTGAAGTGGGGTCACTGTTGTGAATATACTTGACCATGTAGTTAAGATGCTTTTGGAACTAGTTTGCAGGAGGAATTTAGAGAGGTTTGGAGATGCTGACTAGCGAAGTTCTAGAATGCTATTAGCTGAAATTGATGTGATATTCTGGCCAAAGCTCAGAAGACCAGAATGCTAATAAAAGGCAAACTTTAAGGACCAGGCTTAGGAGTTTCTATTGGGGACAAGGATTCCATTGGTAGTTGGACTCAACACCATGTGTGTCATGCTCTGTCAGAAAATTTGTCTACATTTTGCTCATGTCTTGAGACTTTACAGGAGACTGTGATTAAGGGTAGCAAACTAATTAATTTGGTGAAAGAAATTGAAGGCAGCCCAGTGCTTAGGCTGTGGCAGGACTACTGCTGGTGGCTTTTAGTCATAGGTACCAGGACCAAAAAGCAGAGCTGAAAAATTTGAAAATTTTTGGTGGTGTCCAGAAAGGAAGTGCTATAAAGTTGGGGCTTGTAAAACTGTGGCCTGTAAAATTTTGGCTGTGGAGAGCTTAATTGCTAAAAAGATTAGTGTTAGAAAGAAGCCAAGTACGTTGCATCAGTGCAATAAAATAGATGCCTTGAGGACATCAGTAAGACCTCACCCTTCATAGGCTCAAGGGTCCAAAAGTAAAAGACTTTGCTTTGAGAAGAAAGCCCAAGGACACCCTGCTGGAGAATTAGTTCCCTGGAATCCACTTCACAGTGCTCAGCCATCCAGGAACTTGGAGGCCTCTGCAGCCATGATCTAAGGGATTACTTGTAGTGTGGGTGGCAGATATTGGTCTCATTCATGTGGTACTGATTTTAGAGTCATGCAGAATGTAAGAGTTGTGGGGTCAGGGAGGCTTCCACCCAGATTTCAGAAGAAGGTCTGGGAGGTCAGGCAGTGTGACCCCGAGAGTGCAGTGCATTAAGCTGTGAGAGTGAAGCTGAAAGTGCAGTAGAGACTCCAGGAATTTGGAGAATCCAGGAATGTGAAACATCTGCTGAGGGAGACCACAGGCAGTATGCAAAACCACCTCAAAAGAGAAGCCCTGAGGGCTACGACCTGCAGTGCTGTAGGGGCAGGGCTGCCCAAGCCCTTTGGTGTTCATATCTTTGCCCTGGGTGCTGGACAGAGAGCTAAGGATTTAATTATTTACCTGCTGAGTTTCAGTCTTGTTTTGTCCCATTGGTTTCTCTCCCCATTCTTACCTGGTGGAATGGTAATGTTTATCTTGTTCCATTGCATATTGGCAGTGTTTAACTTTCTTTTTGAGTTTTACAGGTACTCATAGCTAAAAGTTTGCCTGGAGTCTCTGAGGAGAATTTGGTCTTGGACTTTTCAGCTGAAACTGTTAACATTTTGTCAACTCATAGAGATAGACCAAATGCATTTTGCATAAAGGGATCTGTATGAGTCTTTTGGGGGCCAGGGGTGGAATATTATATTTTAGATCAAGACTGTCCCTCAAAGGCCTCGTACACTTACAGGCAGGCTTTCGGAAGGTGATTACATCACGGGGTCATGATCTAGAAGAGTATATCTCCTTTGATGGCTCCTTGCTTCTCTTTGTGCTTCCTGTTTGCCACGACATAAGCAGCTTTCCTCCACTGTACCCCTGTGCCATGCCATTTCTGCCCTGGAGCTGGCCCACCATGGACTGTAACAGTGAGCCAAAGTACACCTCTCTTTCATGTTGCTGGTGTTGAGTATTATGTCTCAGAGACAAGGAAAGTGACTAAGACAGACTGTATTTCTAAGCAGTTTAAACCTCACCTTCACACACGTAATTTTTCATTTTCTCGGAACTCCAAAACTAAGATCCTCCAGCTCTCATATCACAACTCCAAGAACCACCAGTAGCAGTATGGTTCATGAACACTATTTCCATGTTCCCAAGCCTTGTTAACCCCACAAAGGTTGTTCTAACTTTTTCCTTTAATTTTGACTTCTTCTCTAACCTTTGGTTTTTGGCAATTTGATAAGAAACATTTCAGGGCAGTGGTATATACAGTAGTGTAACAGAAGCCATAGTAGTATATTTTGTTTATTACCTGCCCTGTATTTAGCATGCTTACTTCTTTAAAATGTTACTCTTTTTAATAGGGGATTTAAAACTTACTACACTTTCAACCAGGCTGTATCATTATCATCATGATCATCATCATGATCATCATCATGATCATCATAATGATCATCAATTTATTTTTTGGCAAAACTGACCTTCTTCAGGAGCATGTTCTGATGGTGATAAGCATAAGCTACTTTTCTTAGCCTCAATGATTGATTCAGATATCTATATTTCTGTCTATAGCTATATCTATCTATATCCCAATAAAAGCAAATTAGATGAAAGGAGATATTTGCTAGGGTTATTCCCACCTCTGTATAAGTAAGTTGAAATGATTTACTCTTTTCTGGTGCATTCGAAAAATGAGAAGCAAAAAACAAAAAACAAAACAAAAACAAAAACAGCACCATATTGAACAAAATACCAAATCTCTAGCGTCATGGGGGCATGGATTCTATTAAGGGGAAGCTGGCAGTAAATTAGATATATTGGATGGTATTCAGAACCAAGGAGAAAAATTAAGGGAAGGGGAAACAGGAGTTTTTTTTTTTTTTTTTTTAACTTTTAGATATTTTAGGTAGGGTGTTTCAGGGAAAGTCTCACTGACTTTTGTTCATTGAGTACAGAACTGAAAGAAGGAGACAATATCTGCCAAAACTATTCCAGGCAGGGATGCAAGGAATGACAGGTACGAAGCCCCTGAGGTGAAAGCATACCTGTAATATCCAAGGAAGTTCTATGAAGACAGTATGCTTGGAGCCTAGTGAACAAGCAGGACAGGGTTGGAAGCAGCAGCAGGAGGGATTTGCACAGGGCCATAGATCATTATGAAGACTTCAGATCTTATTGTTCATGAAAGGAAAAGCCATCAGTGGTTTCAAGTAGAAAAGTGACATGATATGACTTAAACTACAATAGAATCTTCAGGCTGCTGTGTTAAAAGGGGGAAAGGGTGTGTGGTGATTGTGTGTCAACTTGACTGTGTTTAGAAATGCCCAGATAGTTGATAAAAATTTTGCTAGGCCATTTCTAGGTGTTTCCACAAGAGATTAGCATTTAAATCTGAGTAAAGAAGATCAGACCTCACCATTGTGGGTGGGCTGACACTGAAAACCTCAAAAGAATAAAAAGGCAGAAGAGTGAATTCTCTTTAGGAGTTGGAACAATCCAACTTTTCTTGATCTCAGACATTGGATTTCTTGTTCTCAGACCTCTAGGACTCTAGGACTTAACTAAAGGCTTTTGGTTTTTGGCTTTGGACTGAGAGGTCCATCTTGGGCTTCTCTGGTTCTCAAACCTTCACACTCAGATTGAATTATACCACTAGATTTCCTGGTTCTCCTGCTTGCTGATGACATATTGTAGGACTTCTCAATCTCCATAATTGCATAAGACAATTTCTGTAATAAAACCCCTCTCAGTATCTCTATATATCCTATTGGCTCTGTTCCTTTGGAGAACTCTAAGACAGAGAGGAAGCAGGGGGAATAATTATGGCAATTAGGAGGCTGTAGTATATTAAAATATTGGCTCCAGTTTCTCATTGTTCTTAATAGAGAGAGAAAGAGGGAGAGAGAGAAAGAGAGAGAGAGAGATGTAGGCTTGGAAGAAATTGTGGGTTCAGCTTTTGGACATGGAATCAAAAGCTGTCAAATACATGGGAAATTCACAATATTTTACAGAGAACTTCAACAAAGGGTGACTGAAGCTGTGCAGTAAACACGACATTTGGGTTCTCAATTTTCTACAGACAGGAAGCAGGTTGAGAAACCTACTTATCTACCAAAACAGGTATAATCTCTAATGTCCTTTGCAAGTAACTAAGGAAGGTGAAGTTTTAGGGGCTTGGGAGTATTTTGCCTGTGGGAAGGATTTGAATAATTATAACCAAAAGAGCAGACTATGGTGGATTGAATTATTGGTTTGTATTCACCACCACCATGACACGGCATTATTAATGCATGAGGCCTTTGCTGTGGCTGCATGATGAACAATGGATTTCCCCATGCTCTTGACTTTTGGGTTGGACAGATGACTTTCTTTCATCAATGGGCTATCAGTGTAAATAACAGTAAATCTTGAAATATTTTTGCATGTTGGGTTTTCCTGATTTTGCTTCTGTGATCACCATGAGAAGAGCTTTTTCTGAGTCACATTTTTCAGCACAGACTTCAAACAAGATAAATGGAGCAGAGGTACTACAGTTGACCCTTGGGCCCACAGCCTGAAGCAGATTTTCCTGCCACAGTCAACCCATAAACCCTCAGTTTAGAGCAGAGATGAACATAACTATGAGATTGGAGTCTGTCCTAGCTCAGCTCAATTGCTACTAACACAGAGTAGCAATTGAATAAATGGGATAAATAATTGTTTTAGATCACTGAATTTGGGGTGGGTTGTAGAGGAATGGTGAACAATAGTTTTTGCAATAGCTCATGAGAGTGATGATGTGAACTAGGCCTACAATGGAAGTGGTAAGAAGTTTTCATCTTCTGGTTGTATTTTTATATCTCGGGCCCACAGGTTTTGCTGATAGATTGTATACAGGTTGGAAGAGAAAGTGAGGAGTTAAGGATGAATTTGAGATTGTTGCCCTGGAAAATGGAAGAATGGAGTGGTCATTTTCTGAGATGAGAAACACTGAGGGAATTGCAGACTTGAGGGTCAATGTCAAGAGCTGTTTGGGGCATGAGTAACCTATAGACATCCAAATAGGGATGTTATGTAGGTGTTATGGTTTGTGTCTATATGTCTCCCCAATGCCTCATGCACTTTTAGATGGGGCTTTTTTGGAGGTAGCTGAATCTAGAGTGTGTTACTGATTTGTAGTGCAATGCTGGGATTAAGGGTGTGAGTGCCATACCCACCCTGGCCTGAATACAATATAAGGGACAGAAAGAGGCTTGTCCTCTCTCTCTACTCTCTTGTTGCTTTTGTTGTCTTCTGCTGCCATGAACTGTTGCCCCTCTGCCATGTGCCACCCTGTCTTGAAGCCAGCTGATTATGGACTGAAACCTATACAGTGAGCTAAATAAACCTTTCCCTCTTTAACTTTGGGTGTCAGATATTTTGTCTCAGCAATGAGAAAAGTAACTAAGACAGAATTTGGTACCAGAGAAGTGGGGTCATTGCTGTGACTATACCTGACCATGTGATTTGTGAACCTTTTGGAATGACTTGTAGGAAGAGTTTGGAAAGGTATGGCAATGCCAGCTGGAAAAGTAGAGCTGGATCACCTTAGGCTGTACTGTATGGGAGATTCTGGTCAGAGCTCAGAGGCTGATAGAAATCCTGCCAGTAAAGACCAGGCTCAGAAGGTGTCTGCTGGGAAGAAGGACTGCACTGGTTGTTGGAATGCAGATGATGTGTGCTATGCCTTGGCAAAAAGTTTGTCTGCATTTTGCTCATGTCCTGAGACTTTGCCTGAAACTGAGATTAAGGGCTGCAGACTAATTAATCTGGCAGAAGAGATTTCAAGGCAGCCTAATGTTGAAGCAGTGGCATGACTACTGTTGGGGGCTCTTATGGTTAGGTTAAAAGTTGACCTTGTGGGGAAATTTGACTTAGTTCTCATCCAGTTCAGTTTGTGACCAAAATCATGGACAGAACTGAGTTTGTGAACTGAGGTACCACTGTACATGTTTGCAGTACATAATGATTATATTCATCATGGGGAGTTGGTACATGTCCATACCTATATGTATATATATATATATATATATATATATATATATATATTTTTTTTTTTTTTTTTTTTTTTTTTTGGTTAGGAAAATTTTCTAGTCTCCTCTCCAGAAAAAGGAAGCTAAGTCTCTGTATTAATTCTGGGCAACCTTTATAATTCTCTGAGACAGATGGCTTTGTTCAAGGGAGAAAGGGGTTGGAGGTTTGTACTTTGAATGGAATAGGGAAGTAAGCAGCTGGAATCCTGGGAAATAATTGATTTTTTTTCCTTCTCTAACCCTGGAAAGGGGTTAAACATTGGATGGTTTAAACAGTGGATATTAGAGATTGGAGTTTAGTTAGCGAGCAGCTCCCCAGTGGCAGCAAGACCTTGGAAGCAGGAAGGCTGCCTGGAGGTGCATAGAGATTAAAGAGTGACTGCCACAAGCTTGACAGCATTGAGTAAGAAATTTGTGTTTGAGTAGAGAGGATCATCTGGGTGATTTCCATTACAGAGCCTGATAAAGGCTCAGAGACAGGAAAGGACAATGAGGCACTCGAAACACAAATGGTTTGAGTCTGAGCCTCAGGCTAGGATTTAAGTGTTTGGAGGATGGCCCTCATTATGGTGTAATACTTGGCTGATTTGAGAAGCTCCCCAGGACTGAGCCACTCAGGCTTGTCACTAAGCTTTGGGATACAATGGCTAGGTAGGTCACTGTGCACTGAGAGAGATTTAATCGTAGAACCAAAGTAGGGGACACCAATGTGTTGCAGGCAGGGAAAAGAACTAGCCAGGATGTTACCTCAGACTACTTGGACTATGCTATGTCATTATAGCAGTAGATAATAGCATTAATTAAATGTTAAGACTCCATTTTCTCTCCTTTGCATTGGGAAGGAAATTGCACTCTCGGGTCTAATCTCCAGTTTCTGGGACAATCAAGAATGGTAAGGCCTCAAAAAGGAGTGACTTAATTTCCTAAATATAAGGCCCTTGGGGCTTGAATGGTTCACTGAAAAATTAACAGAGATAAAAGGCCTCTGAGCTTGTATATTACTATTTATACATTAAAAAGACTTGGGAACTATCTTAGTTACTTTCTTCTTGCTAGGACAAAATACTTGACACCATAAGTTAAAAGAGGAAAGGTTTATTTTTGGCTCATAGTTTGTAGAGGTTTCAGTCCATAGTTGGCTGGCTCCACGCAAGGCAGCACGGCAGAGGAGAGACAGTCCATGGCAGGAAAGGCAAAAGGCAGGAATCAGTGAGCCTTCCTTTCCCTTTTTATTCTATTCATGCTACAAGCCCAATGGTTGGTGTCACCCACACTAAGGGTGGGCCTTCCCATTATCCATACCCAGAACCCTGCTAAACCAATCAGGAGGCCAATCCAGTTATCAAATCCCTAATCCACTATCACACACTCATGATCCAGCCACCTCCCAAAAGCCCCACCTATGAGCACATGAGGCTTTGAGGGGACATCTAGATATAAGCCATAACAAGAACTGTTTGCTGAATGAGAAAGCAGATTGTCATGAGCTTTTGTTATTTTCTAGTATGATGTTATTACTCTTGTTCTGTGTGGTTTTGGAAAGTAAGACAGTAAGAACTGTAAGCTACATGAATGAAAGTACAAATATTCACTACTAAATCCCAGCACATGAATGGTACTCAGTACATTTTCAATAAATGATTAAATACATGCATGACAAATGAAAACCCAAGTGTAAAACTTAAAGGGAGGCAGACTTTTTACTTACCTTATCTTTCTAATAATTTAATGTATTCAAATATTAAGAAGATGGCTTAGTGGTAGCACACTTGCCTAATGTGCTGAAGGCCCCAGGTTTAACTGCCAACACCCAACACACATACAAATCATATAGACTATCTTTGAAAGGCAGTGAAATTCTATATCACTAGAGTGGAACAGAAGCTAAAGAACCATTTTTCAGGGATATGATAGGAGTTACTCATTAAATAATGGTCAGACCATAAAACTTCTCCAGTTTGATAGCCAAATCCAGAGACATCTATCCATAGACCTGGGACAAGTAGAAACAATCCTCGTAATTTTGGAGAAATGTTTAAGCGGTATGTTTCAGTGACCTGTTTATTAAACGAACGCTCAGCAGATTTTCACAACAGCAACAAATGTTATTTCACAACACTGAATCTCTCTTACTAAGGAAAAAATGACAACTACAACAAGTTGGATGATTTGGATTATTTTTCATGTTTTCTGGGGGTAAAACCAGTGTCCTCACACATTTTCTTCTTTGTTATTTTCAGATTTTTCTGACTTCATTTTCTTTACCTCTTCTCTGGCCATGTGTCCCCGGAAGGCTGCTTGGATTTTGACAGCAGCAACTTCCTCTTTATTTTCCCCAGAAGAATCCTTCATCAAAAGGAAAAAAACATAAAAGACTTTTTAAACAACCTGTATTTTTGATGCCATTAAAATATATGCATAAATTCAATCAATTTAGGGATGCAACTATGTTTTGAAATCTGTTGCTTCCTGGGGAATTTTATATATTGTCACATTGTATATGTACCAAATGGCAAATGCCAAAATAGCAGGCACTTTGTTCTGATAGTCTTTAATATATCTCTGAAATAAAAGATTATTGCCAACTTTTTTTGGGGTCCAAAATAGTTCCTATTTAACAATTTCCTGAGCAATAACATTTTTTGGGGGGGCAGCGGACAAATAAGATTCCTTGAAGCACGGTAAAAATTTTAAGATTAGTAAATGAGCTATTTTGAAATAATCATGATTACATAAGATGGATTAAAATGTTAATGCTTTAATTTCTAAATGATTAGCTAATCAAAACCATACATTAAATGGTGGAATGCCAAAGAGAAATCCATTTACTTCAGTAATGTCAGGTTTAACATGGCTGACTGAACTTTGGCATATAACTTATTCTCTTTCCTCTCCTATTTTAAGGCACAGTTATAACTTGCAGAGAGCAAAATGCATGGATCCTAAAAGTATAACTGAACAGATATATAGCTCTTAATATATTTTCTTAAACTATAAAAATGATACACAACTCTAAAAAAATCAAATATCACTTACAATAAAAAGTTTTCTCTACCTTCCCAAATACTGCTCTGAAGAGGAAACCATCATAGGTTGAATGTGCATACAGTCACACACACATACACACACACAAATACATACATATCTATGAGTATATGTGTATATATAATCATCCAAAATTTTTACTTATACAAATATGAATGTCTTTTTATTTTACAAATGAGATCACAGTGTTGTACTACTATCTTTTCCAATGTAACAATATCTTGGTTTTCTTTTTCTATGTTATTATTTATAACTCTGCCCATTCTTTTTTATGACAACATTGCATTCCACTGTACTGAGTTCGACTCCCGGTACCCACATACGAAAAAAGGGCCGGTGATATCGCTCAGCGGCACAGGTGCCTGCTGGTGCACGAGGTCCTGAGGTCGACCCCCGGTACCCACAAAAAAAAAAAAAAAACCTTTTAATATGAACCTTTGGATTGTTCAACCTTCCCCCATCACATCTCTATAACAATGACAGTCTTTAATATGTCTCTGCAAATTTAGCTTTTAAACTTTTACTTATCTATTTTTTTGGTACCGGGAATCAAACTCAGGACCTTGTGCTTGCCAGGCAGGTGCTTGTGCCACTGAGCTATATCCCCGGCCCAGCTTTTAAACTTTTACATGCAAACAGAATGGTATAAAATCCTCAGATAATACCCTCAATTGAGCAAGCAGTTGTTCTCAAGTTGGAAATCAATGAAATCCCAACTCAAACTCATGAAAATCTATGTAAATGCACCTATGAAAGGTATAAGGAAATGACACACTTTCTGTCTTCTTTGATCCCATTGCATCTGATGTCAATGTTAGGCTTATTGGTTGTGTTGATATAATTCTTTTTTTTTTTTTTGTGGGTACCAGGGGTCAACCTCAGGACCTCGCGCGCCAGCAGGCGCCCATGCCGCTGAGCGATATCACCGGCCCTTTTTTCGTATGTGGGTTCCTGGAGTTGAACTCGAGCCCTCGCACTTGCCAGGCAGGCGCTTACGCCACTGAGCCATCTCACAGGCCCTGTGTTGATATAATTCTGGAATAACTTGTAAACATTATAGGAAAAAGCTGTGCCTCACTGGGGGGGAAGTACGTTGTTCCTTGAGAGCCATGTCCATTTTAGGTGTCAATCTCTGCGTAAGAAATTGGGACATCAGGACACAAAAAGGAACTCAGAAGTTTGGCTGTGGCATTTTAGAGAGTGAGTTCTTTCTTCCTTGGCCTGGTCCTCTTGAGTCTGGACTATGAAGAATGTAGGCAGTAGTTTGCTAGTGTTTTAACATTGAGCTTTCCAGCAAATCAAACAAAAAACAAGCCTTGATTTGTAGTGTTTGTCGTAGTTTTAATACTCTCAACTGGCTGACTTCAAGCTATTAAAATGATATCACTGAATATCATTGGAGTTGGGTAGCGCATGCACAATCATCTCCTAAATGCTGGCTTTCACACACTACTGAATACAGATGGGTACTTCGAGGATGCACTTGCCCGTGGAAAAGCATAATTTGCAGAGGGCTATGGATGGAAGATGAGTAAGCCACACTGTGTAAAGACATTTTACTTGGCTCTATGAAATTCTCTTTGGTTTTCCTTTTGTTATCTCTGAACCTTTGCCACTGTGATGGTGATAGGTAACAATTAGTGAAAAATTCCTGAAGCAGATGAATCTGAAAGCTCAAGACTGGAATTGTAAGTTCTGTCTGCCTTTCCCATCAGGAGATTTTCTATCCATTGACAGTCTTCAAAAATAAGATTTCACTTATTTATATTTTTTACATTTTACCTCTTTTTTTTTTTGTGGGTACCGGGGGGTCGACCTCAGGACCTCGCGTGCCAGCAGGTGCCTGTGCCATTGAGCGATATCACTGGCCCCTTTTTTGTATGTGGGTTCCGGGAGTCGAACTCGGGCCCTCGCGCTTGCCGGGCAGGCGCTTAAGCCGCTGAGCCATCTCACCGGCCCTTACCTCTTTTCTGGTGATGAGGATTGAACTCAGGATCTTGTGCGCATTAGGCATGCTCTGTACCACTGAATTATATGCCTAACCCTAAGATTTCATTTTTAATGGAAAGAATGAGTATTCTGTTATAAGTGGCATAGCTGAAAATGATCTACCTGTTAGTTTATTATTGATGTTAACCTAGAAAGCGAAATTATAATTTTAACAGTATAGATAGTAGACTGATTCATATTTGAAGTACAATTTTAAATAGCAATATCATTGTTTGTAGAAATGCAATAATGTGAAAAATATTACGTTCAGAGATGCCTGGTGTTTTTCTTGCTCAGGTTCATGTTTTTCAGATATTTCTTGGTCCTAGAGGGAGGAGAGAGGGTCAAATAGGCAGTGTTTTCAAAATAACAAAGGCTAAGATAAAACTGCTTAAGAATAATTAGAAATTAAGTCATTAAGAAGTACGGAGAATTAAATATGTATTTATCTTTTAACAAGGAAAATATGTTGGAAGAAGTAAGTGAAAATGCTTAAGGGAATATGTATTAACAAATATCAAAGATGTAGGAGTTGGTCAAAATGCTGGTTCTCTGCTTTTGGAATGTGTATTTTATTTCTTTTAAAAACAGACAATTGTCTCCTACTAAAATTTGATAAGATGTGGTAATGAATTCTGAAGAAAGTATAAAAAAGAGGTACCAGTAATTTCTAAAATAGTAATAAATGGCGTCATGTTCCATAGTGTGAAGTTGTTGACTTTTTAATGAAGTTTATGGATTAAAAACTGAAGAAGTAAGTTTTGCTGTGCAAAATGATTTATATATAAAAAGAGAAACCAGCTCTGCCAATTTTGATATACCTAGTGAAGTCTCCCTCCAAATAGAGGCGCGGCTAATTCACCACCTATGGAAAGAAATTCTCTAACCCATAAAACAGAAATTTAAGGACATTCAAGTAAATCGCCTAAAGCCTTTAGAATTAAAAATAAAAGAAAAACACCTTGAAATTGCTGTTTAACACAAGGATGTAACATTTTTCAACATTATCCTTTTGATGTCAATAAAACATGAATACAAATAAAACATGAGCCCAGAGAATCTAATGAAATATAAATAGATAAGAACACACCCATATATACAGGTACAGACAGATGCAACTTCACTTTTGAACTCATGGAATGATTGAAAGCTACTTCTCTAGGACAATCCCCAAACCTGTTGGAGAACATCAACCCCTGAACGCTGTTAATTCTATTTTATTCTAATTAAAAGCTAGTGTCTTATGGCTAATGGTATTAACTCAGTTGTATAGAATAGTGTTCTCAATTTTATTATTATTTTCTTACTATTACTACTATTGTTTGAGACAGTGTCTCCTGATGCTGTCCAGGATAGCCCTGACCTCCTGGTCGTAAGTGATCCTCCTGCCTCAGCCCCCTGAGTAGCTGGGATTACAGATGCAAGCCACTGTGCACAGCTGGTGTTCTCAAATTTTAATGTACCTACAAATTTGGGGACCTTGTTAAGATTTAACTTCTGACTTGTAAACTGGGGTTCAAGTTGAGACTTTGAACTTCTCTCAAGACCCCAGTTGATGCCACTGATGCTAATCCCGTGCACTCTTCATCAACCAGTCTTCCTCATCGGAACTGCAGAGCACAGAGAATGCTTTAGTGGCACTTTTCTCACTTCTCCCAAGGACGGTACAAAATGGCAGCATATCAGATGCAAAGGCAAGATACTGACTCTCTACATGCAATGGGCACCTTTGATTTAGGGTTCTTTCTTACTCTTTTCTCTCTTTTTTTTTTTTTTTTTGAGGAACCTTGTTTGAGAAAGTTTATCTTTGAAGATACTGCTAATGACAAAGATAGGTTCAGTTTCTGAAGAGTTTAGCTTTATAGAGAAAACTATATCTTTACCATTTGCTAATTCTAATTAGCCTTTTGTAACATGTCAATGTAATAATTAGGCTAATAGTGTTCATTTATTTTTTCGGTACTGGGCATTGAACCCAGAGCCTTCACCCTGAGCTATATCCTTAACCTTTTTTATTTTTGTTTTGAGACAGGGTCTCCCTAAGTCACTAAGTTGCCAAGGCTGGGCTGGAATTTGGGATCCTCCTTCCTCAGTCTCCCAAAGTGCTGGGATTACGGGCATGTGTGACCACACCCAGCTACTAATAGTGTTTTTAAAATAAAACACCATGCATTGATTCATTCAACAAGGTACTTACTGAGTGTCTGTTCTTGCTAAGCATTTGAAAAATAAAACATGGAGTGATGATTCTAAAACTTTCAAGCACATTATTCCTGTTGATCATCTTTAAACTTAAACTAAGTTTAGAAAAGAATTTCTCACAGAAAAGCATAATTTAAAAGTTTTAACGAGTTATTTGTAATACATTATACAATTCTCACAATTTGAGGGAAATTATAATAATTAATATTTTGTAATTAGGAGAAACAGCCAAATCCAGTAACTTCACAGGACTATACCTTGAATGCATGATTGTTATAGAAGCAGTCGTCTATCTTAGCCCCCCATTCTGCTGGATCAAAGTTGGTTTCTAAATAATAAAAATATAATAATTTCAGATTCATTTTGAGCTCATTAAAATAAATCTAAAGTAGTAACACAAAATGAGTTTCTTGTTTCAAATCACAGGTACTTTATTGACAGGTATCAATTGGCTTATATGTCCATCAACAGATGAATGGATAAAGAAAATGTGGCATTTATACACAATGGAATACTACTCTGCCTTAAAGAAGGACAAACTTCAGTCATGTGTAGGAAAATGGATGCACCTTGAGACCATAATGTTATATGAAATGAATCAGACATGCATGCTTAAATATCACATGGTTTCTCTTATATGAGGAACCCTAAGCATAAATGATAGAGCCAATCTTAATGTCATTGTACATAGCTAAGTACTGCAGACAATAACCAGTGATCATTAATATATGATGACAAACAATTAGACATTGGTGATCCTTGCAGATACTTACAAAAGTACTAGAACACATAATTTCTTCTTTCATAGAATTTATAACAAAATAGGAAAGAGAACAAATGTCAATATTTAAGTAGAGACACATAAACATGTACCAGTAAGTTCAAGTGTATAAAAACAAATGTTTTTTTCCATAACTATTTTCCACAACTTTTCATTATGGAAAATTTCTAACTTCGAAAGTAGAGAGATAGTATCAAACTGCTATATTTACACTACCTAGATTCAACAATTAGCAACTCATGATTTATTTTATTTTATCTATCCCCCTTTCTTCTGGTTATTTTCCAGCCTTCTGATTATTTTCAAGCCAAACCCAAGCATCCTATATCTACAAATATTTATTTCAGTGTGTATTTCTAAGATGTCTTTTAAAATATAACCACATCATCATACCTAAATATACTACGAATAATTCTCTAATATCACCAACTGTCAAAATTTCCCCATTGTGTAATATACACAGTTTTACTTATTTATATTTTTGATTCAAATTAGACCTACCCAAAATAGGGACAGTCTTTTGTTGTTATATGTACTTTTTTTTTTTTTGTGGGTACCGGGGGGTCGACCTCAGGACCTCGCACGCCAGCAGGCGCCCGTGCCGCTGAGCGATATCACCAGCCCCTTTTTCGTGTGTGGGTTCCAGGAGTTGAACTCGGGCCCTCGCGCTTGCCAGGCAGGCGCTTAAGCCACTGAGCCATCTCACTGGCCCGTTGTTATATGTATTAAATTGCTTTTAGTGGAAAGCCCCCATCCCCTCACTTTTTCTTGTAATTTATTTGTTGATAAAGCTGGGTCATTTTTCCTTTGGAATTTTCCATGGTTTAAATATTTCTATCGCCATGGTGGCTTTTAAGATAATCCTTTGCCTTTGAATTTCCTATAGCTTGGTAGTTAGACCTATATAGGTTTGATCAGTTTTCAGAATAATTCGTTGTTTCCCTAGAATCCTCTAAAGGTGAGCAGTGAGTGGTGAATTTTGTTTGTTTGTAGCATTATGAATTCATGAATATTTAACAAACTGGATAAATCCCAATGCACTGTGTTTATTATTCTTATTGATGCTCTGTGCAAAATTTGACCAGTGTCAGCCTACTCAGGAGCTCAGATTCTCCTAAGTCCTTTACAAACAGTCCTAGTAATCTTGGAGAATCTTCTTGTTTTCTGGTATAACAAGATAGTGAACCTCACTGTATAATCATGTATATATTTTGGCATTAGCTAGTTAGCATTAGCCAAGAAGGCCTGGTTCCTGGAAAATGATATTCAGACATGACAATCTAGTATTGAAGTATCCATTGGTATAGGGTTGGTCATTGTTTTGAGGCCTTTTTAATGTATGAAACTATAAACTACTTTTTTCAGTTTTTTTTTTTTTTGTGTGTGGGTACCGGGGGGTCGACCTCAGGACCTTGCGCGCCAGCAGGCACCCGTGCCACTGAGTGATATCACCGGCCCCTTTTTCATATGTGGGTTCCGGGAGTCGAACTCGGGCCCTTGCGCTTGCCGGGCAGGCGCTTAAGCTGCTGAGCCATCTCACCGGCCCTTTTTTCAGTTTTTGAGAGAAGACATATCATATGAGGTCATATGGGTATTTTTAAATTCAAATTTAGGATTACGGAATTTTTAAACCTCTTTCATTTTTATAACTGTACATCACTTCTCCTACACCAGAAATCTTATTCTTGATAACACTAGCACAGTTACTCACTTTATTCTATAATATATAAAAGAATAATTTCTAGGATAACTATGTGTTCATCAGTTCTCCATTACTGTCAAAAATACAGGAAAGGATTATTTTAGCTCACAATTTTGGAGGTTTCAGTACACAACCAACTGGCTCTGCTGTTTGGACCTGTGGCTACACAGTACAACGTGGCAGAAGTGTATGGTGGGGACACCTGTTTACCTCATGGCTGAGGGCAAAAGAGAGAGGAAGAGACTGGTGTCCTACAATCCCTTTCAAGGGCACACCTCCAGTGATCTAAAATCTCCCACTAGCTCTATTTCCTAAAGGCTCTACCACCTTCCAATAGCACCACAAACTGGGGACTAAGCCCCTAACACTTGGGCCTTTGTGGAACATCCCAGATCCAAGCTACACCACTGTACTATAATATTACAGTGGTACCTCGGTTCATAAATTTAATTTGTTGTATGATTTTGGAAAAGATAGCCGTGTTTGTGTTTGTGTGGGAAAGATGGCTGTGGTCATGTTTGCCACCTGATGCAGAGTTTGCAAACAAAAACAAAAATTCAGCCAAATGCTTTTGTTCATGGACCAAACTGTTTTCAAACCAAAGTGTTCGTGAACCATTCTATCACTGTATTAACAATGATATTACTGAAAACAGTTTCAGTTTTTTTTTTTTTTGTGGGTACCGGGGGTCGACCTCAGGACCTCGTGCGCCAGCAGGAGCCCATGCCGCTGAGCGATATCACCGGCCCCTTTTTCGTATGTGGGTTCCGGGAGTCGAACTCGGGCCCTTGCACTTGCCAGGCAGGCGCGTATGCGGCTGAGCCATCTCACCGGCCCCCCGTTTAAGTTTTTTAAAAGCTCATTTTGCTTTTAGGATATATTCATCATGGATGTATGGTCAAATTACTGTGTTACGAGGTCACTTAAAATAATTCCTTTCTGTGTTTTTATGTTACCCACTCAATAGTAGTTCAGGTGTTTCACTTTGCTTTTAAATTTTAGGAACTGCCTAACAATTTTTAAATTTAATTTTATAACTATGCCAAACATTAATGAACCCAAATTCAAGATATATTCTATCCTGTTCCCTTTTCTCTAAAGAAAAATATTGATTTTTAAAAAGATTTACATTTAAAGATAGAAGCCATTATGTATTCATATCAATTTCTTTTGTTAAATAAATGGTAGCATACAAAACTCACTTCCTTCCATTTTTCTCATTGATTCCTGAAGATCATTCCCTAGCATTATCTAGAGATCCTCATTTTTACAGCTGTATATTATTTCACTGTGTAGATGTAATCTTAGTTTATTAAATCAGTTCCTTATTATGGGAGTTGTGGCTGTAGCTCAGCATTAACGCATTTGTCTAGCATGTATGAGGCTCTGGGTTCAATCCCCAGCACTGCAAAAACAAAAACAAAAATCCCTATTATAGATATTCGGGTTGTTTCAACAAACAATGATACAATGAAAAGCGTGGACAGTGAACTTCTGTGTCAAAGGTTAAACACGTATGTAATTCTGGTGGATACTGTTGAGTGTTCCTTGAAGTTGTACCATTTTGCATCTCCACCTGCAATGTATGTGTGTACTTATTTTCCCCAGCCTTGCCGACAGAGTATGTTGGCAAACTTTTGGCTTTTTGCCAATGTGGTGGTGGGTGGTGGTTGTTTGCTAAGTGTAGCTTTGATTTGGACTTCTGTTATGATGTCTCAGTTTGAGTAGATTTTCATATGTTAAGGGCCATTTGTATTTATTTTTTCTGACCTGTCTGTTCATATCTCTTGTCCATTTTTCTATAGGGTCATTATAAGTATATGCAACACACGGTTTTTTCAAGCACTTTATTTATTAGGTTTATTAACCCACAGGGATAGAAATTGCAAATATTTTTTCTCAGCTTGTCATTTGTATTTTAATTTTCCTTATGGTGCTTTTTGTCATGTAAAAGTTTACTTTTACGTTGTCAATTCTATCAATCTGTTCCTTAATTGCATCTAGAGTTTTGAAATAATTCATGCAACTTAGCTAGCAAATTTTTCTTGTCTTATGTTATAGAGAAATTCATCCATATTTTCTTCTAGTAATTGTACGGTTTCTTTTAAAAATATTTACATCTCCAACCAATTTGGAATTTACCCTAGTATATGATACAAGATATTGATCCAATTTTATCTTTTGCCATCTTGATCTCAATATAATTTAAGAAGTCCACTTTCCTTTAGTGATTTGATAACATTTGTATCATAATATTTTATACTGTTTCCTGTCACAAAAATAAAAAATAAAAATAGTCATCACCTATGAAGAATGATGGCAAGGGAATTCCTGCTTGTGGAGAGACTGGGCTAGAAATCCATAATTATTATTATCATTTTTTTGCCTTTTTGGAGGGACTAAATTCTGACTGTTGGATAATTCACCTTTGGTTGATATGGGTGGAAGTGGGTGTAGCGTTTAAAATTTTTTCAAATGGTTTTACCCATTGTTTATTAGTTAGGGAGCTAGTATTCTGAGGCTATTAATCTTTTTTTTTTTTTTTTTGTGGGTACCGGGGGGTCGACCTCAGGACCTCGCGCTCCAGCAGGCGCCCGTGCCGCTGAGCGATATCACCGGCCCCTTTTTCGTATGTGGGTTCCGGGAGTCAAACTCGGGCCCTTGCGCTTGCCGGGCAGGTGCTTAAGCCGCTGAGCCATCTCACCGGCCCTGAGGCTATTAATCTTAATCATCAATTGCTTTTATTACTGTGATCTGGTAACAATGACTCAAATATTTCTGTAATGGTATGTTTCTTTGTTCTAAAATTAACAAACGACTAAAGACTTTTTATTGCGTGGTCTTGTAAAACTAATGTTATAATAACAAAATTAAGATAATGTTGATGACAACGCACCTATTTTCCCCAAGAGATTTATCTTAATAACCTTTTCCTCTTAAGTACTGTTTATCAAATGATTTTAGTGGAACTTAAAGTTTTATATTGTGCAACAAATATCCACCCTGAATGGATTTGAAAAAGATCGGCAATAGGAAACTGGCAGAGATTTTGAGGACAAAGGGGTGGAGCTGGACAGGGTGTATGGGTTAGGTTTGTGTTAGGTTTCCTCCCTCCGTGAAATGGTTTATAATTGAATGTCTGTTTTCCTGTGGCTATTTCTAGTTGCCATTACCACTCTGTTGGAATACCATAATCAAAAGAAGTAACAACAGCTTATACAAAAATGGTTGTTCTAGTCAAGAATAGGTTTTTAGAACAAACTTGAAACTAATAATTCCCATTTTGACCACTGGGTCAGTACTGATATTCGTGAACTTTCAAGAACTTGGATTTGAAAATTTTTAGTTATGGAAGTGAAGGAAGTTTGCTTTGGCTCTCAACCAAAGAGTTATATTAGCATGGATCTTAGTCTCTGTGCAGGAAGGGCTTTGAGAGTATAAAGAATATAAATTACCTTCCCAAGCTGGCAGTTCATTTTTCAAAGCAGTTTGTCTCTGTGCCTTTATCGAAGAACAGTTTCATATACCCAAGTGAATACCAATTTATTTGATCTAAGGAGTGTTGAATTATTTTTATAACACTTATAATACTTTCAAATGAGAAGAATCAAAATTTAAAGAAAACTGCAAATTATCTTCTCAGAAAGAACAGTCAACTATTGGGGATGCATAAGAACAATCTGCTAAAAAGTAGAGGGTATACTGTATGATTTTTTCAGTTCCCTTCCACATTGTATCATAAGAAACAAAATGAAAGAGGTCAGGAGAATAAAATAGTAATATTAAATAATGGGAAACTAATTTAAGAGGAGCTGTCAAAGAGGCATGTATTGTTTCAAATAGCACGAACTGTTATTTGAAGTCACCTGCTTCATAAAGGCTTTCTGTAGAATGGACATGGTCTTAAGTTTTGCCATAACCAAATAGTCTTTTATTTTAAAAAATCTTACTCTTTCTTTTCTCAAGAAGGTTCTTAAAATACGCTGCTGCAAAAGCTGGTATATTTTCCGGTTGCTCTCTCAGGATCTCACGTGTAAGCCCTTCAAGAAGATTCCCAAATCCTTGTGGAATTCGGAGGTAGGTGTTGGAGAATGGAATCGACATCTCCTTGGGAAGAAATGCTTATGGTACCTAGAGATTCATTAAAGAGTGCTAAGTTTATCTGATTTTAATTATATAATCACAATTATGACAACAAATTATTTCTGAAATTTTCCCAAATTATTTCCCAAATTTTCTGGACTTCAATTCCTTCTTTCCCAACACAACCCAGTCCATCTGTTTCTTCCAGAGCATTTTGAATTCTTCATTGTGAATTAGAATATCACAAATATAGACCCATTCAACTGGCTAAATAATTTTCTAAAAATTACAAAACCATAGTGTTCACTATGACCCTCAGTATTTTTTCTATCTTCCTGTCCTGAAAAGCTGAGGGCAGTTTTTGCTATAAGTATCTAGTGTGAATGACTGTTAAAAAGCTAGTTTAATTAAATTATCAACTGCTCGGAAGACCCTGTTTAAGGTCTAAAATAAGAAATTTAAAAGTAGGAACTAGTCCTGGTTCTAGAAATTCTTTTAACTTGTTGAATAAGTTTCACAATCTTCTCAGCTGCCACTTCTGAAGCATGACCCATGTGTCTTGAAGCACCTCTGTACTCCGGAATGGGGCTGAGGAGGGGAAGGAGGTCATGATTTTGAAATCCCAGCCTCTGAACTTGTGGAATTCTTCTATTTTCTGGTATGGCCTTGACCAGGCCTTCTGCTGTCTTGGGATGCAAAGGCTAGATTAAGGGTAGATGTCAAGCAGTGTGTTGGGCTACCGGGTGTGAAAAGAATACTGAGGGACCCGTTGTGTCTGTATGAAGTGTGTGTCGCTGGCCGACACGGGCGCAGCGATGGCCGGCGTCCAGGACGGGGCAGAGTGTTTAAAGAGGCCCAATCTGTGTAGGTTCTCCCCCCCTTTGTTTTTCTAGCTACTGAATCATTTTAGGGATGTGAAACAAACTGGCGAGACCCTGAACTGAGCTGAGGAGTGAGGGCGGACGGAGGGAGGGAAAGACAAGTCAGGGATTTCAGACTCTCTACGAATGGGCTGCCTCGACTCTCAATCTGCTCCCGGGGTCCCACCTGTGTTGGGGACGCTGCGAGAATACGAAAAACAAAGAGAAAAGGCGAGGTCGCGGTGTTGGAGAGGAAGTGAGGGGAACCACCTTACCTCTTCTTTCTCTCCCAGCGGGTGCCCAGGGTTAGAATTGTTTTTGCTCGTTGCTGGGTAACCGTTTTTTGTTAAAAACTACGGCGGCCGAGAAGGACAGAATGGCCCCTCGCTCAGTGGCCGCGGTAGATTTCGCGGACTGAGTCCGGGAGAGGGCGGGGTCGGTGTCGCTGGCCCCGCCCCACCCACAAAGACCCCGCCCAGAGCCCCGCAAGCCCCGCCCCTCCAGGCACAGGTCCCGCGTCCCACGTTGCGGTTACTGCTTGGCGGAAGTATGGTCGCCCCTGGGTCTGTGCTTGGGCTGGTGCTGCCTTTAATCCTGTGGGCGGACAGAAGTGCAGGTGAGGCACATCGGCCCTGCCATACCCCAGCCCCACAGCCAGTGCCGGCTCCGAAGTCCCGCGCCCTCTTCGCGATCCCCACTCGCTTCCCCTCTCAAGGTCGGGGAGGGATCTTCTCCGACCGGGCCCGGTGCGCGCCCGCGTGTCTGCAGGGCCCGAGCCCCGCGCCTCCGCTTTCTCCACCTCCTCCCGCCCTTGACCCCCCGCCTGCGCGGCAGAGGGAGAGTTCCGCTGACCCGAGTGGGGAGGCGCAGACGTGCCCCCACCGAGGGCCTCAGGGGAGCTCGGAGGGAAGGGGGCGAAGCTAGTTAGATAATATTTGAAAACAGGTGACTGAGTCACCCAAAACATTTCAGCAGCTGCCCCCTCAGTGGTGCCCTAGGGGAGGGTTTGTATCAGGCTAGGTTCCTCGCGGGAATTACATTTTAGTAGTTTAAGTGGTTATTAGGGCTAAGAAATACAGCCCCCTTACAAGGCTCAGCTTTGATTTCTGGTGCTGTCTGGAGATATCGATGGTGGAGTAATAATACGTGGCACTGGGGGAGGGGGAGGCTGAGTCACACTGGCTATTGTGCAGGTCAGAGGCTGTTACCTGAATACCCTGAGCTGGACACTAGGTGAGAATGGAGAGGCCGGGAGAAGGAATCTGTCTGCTAATGCGGAGTGAAGTGATGGTCCCCTCACCCTTTCCTTCAAGCCTCTCAAAAAGTGGAACCCAAGATCCCTGTTGAGAAACGAAAGTTGAGGAGGGAGAATGGCATGACTGCTATGCTACTTAAGCACCTTCAAAATACCAGATTCAGACAAACAGCAGCCCAGAAATGTGTCTTCTGAGAGTTCGACAAAAGTTCAGACTAGTAGCACTCTGCTTGTCATTTCCTCTCATTCCTAGTCGTCAACCTTTGGGGTCTGTTACACGAGGTGAGGACAGGATAAAAAAGAATAGGGCCATGGTTTTATTAGATTTTTTCTGTTAACAGTTACTAACTTTAATATCAGCATTTTGTCTTCTCCTTTGGGTCGTTTCACTCAATCGCCTTCATTAATTCTGACTATATTTTTCATTCATTCTTCCATGCTCTAAATTTCTCTTCCTTCTTACTTGGTTGCCTATCCTGTCATTTTTTCTTTAAACCACCACTCCCTCTTTGCCCATGTTTATCATGTAATATTTGAGGTGTACAAAACTACATGTAACAATGAGACGATGCAGTGACCCGTGAGCTCACCACCCACTTTGAGAATTATGACAGTGAGTTTTGATGAGACAGCAGTGGACTCCTCAGTGGTGTCTGCCAGGCCCCACCCGAGGTGACCACTATCCCAATGTTGTTGGTCCACTTGTAATGGTCCACTTGTAATGCTTTGTCCCACAGCACTCACTCCTGTATTTCTATTCCAATCCCAAATATAGGGAGCAATTAAAGACGTAAAAAATGAGTTCAAATAGTAATCGTGTCTTGTGTTTGACCCAACAGTCTCGCTCTCTCATCTTTTTTGTCCATTGCTCAATTCCTTGGTGATGTTCCACTGTCTAATCAGGTTGGAATTTGAGCTTTTTTAAGGACAAGGAATATCATTTTTCCTTGACTTGTCATCATCATCTGACCACAGCACAGTGGAAGTTAGAATAACTTTAGAATCAGGTGACTGGTTTTAGCCCTGTCAGAAACAACCTTGTGATTTGAGGCCAGAGTCTTGTGTCTGCAGTGTGCCTGCCATAGTAAAGCTCTCTAGAAGAATGTAAGCTCTCTGCTGGCAAAAATTTTTATCTGTCATTGCTATTTTTTATTTTTTCTCTATCACTGTTATTTCTCCAATGCTTAAAATAGTACCTAGCATGTACTACATATCAATAAATACTTGCTGAAATTAATGAACATTTAAGCTTGGGTCTTAGTGTGTTGATCAGTAATATGATCATACTTTTTTTTTTTTTTTAATGTGGGTACCGGGGGTCGAACTCAGGACCTTGTGCTTGTGAGCAGGCGCTTGTGCTGCTGAGCGATATCACCGGCCCTTTTTTCCTTTGTATGTGGGTACTGGGAGTCGACCTCAGGACCTCATGCTTGCCAGGCAGGCGCTTATGCTGCTGAGCTATCTCTCTGGCCCTGATCATACTTCTTGATCAGTAATTAACATGATTACACTGTGACTGTAAACATCCTTTCCACCTCTAAAATTCTTTAGGCCAGCATAAAGCCATGCACAGAGGCTCAGTAAGTGTGTGTTGGTGAACACAGACTGGCTTGAAAAGGTATTTCCCCAGCCTGTGGGCTACTAAAGCCATGCACAGAGGCTCAGTAAGTGTGTGTTGGTGAACACAGACTGGCTTGAAAAGGTTTTTCCCCAGCCTGTGGGCTACTGGCTGCACACACAAATAGGCAAGCAGCAGCCAGTTTTTTCTCCCCGTCCCTCTACTTTCACCCTCTCTCTACTAAGCTCTTATTTATGCCTTATTTTGTTCCTTATGAAGCACCTACCCAAGACAGGGCCCTCCCACATATGTGCCTCCCGCCTTCCCCAGCAGGCTGCCAACCTGCTTATGCAATTCTGGCTGTTGTGGTCTCTTCATAGAGTGTTTTGCTCGTGGCAGTTGTATATTTCCAGCCCGGTAGGCCTTCTGGGTGATCTTTGATTATCATGTAGGTTTCATGATGAAACTAGCTCATGGGAGAGAGCGAGCTGAGGAGTTTTAGGGTCTGGGCTGTTATTCAGGGGGCAGTCTAAACATGCCACCAAGCTTGTGGAGGAGACCCCATTAGCTATACTGCCCTGTTAAATATAGCCTCGGGCCCGTCCTCATTTGTAGCTTCTGGGGAGGAAAACGTCAGCCTTGTTAATTCTAATTCTCTTTCCTGCCCATCATGTTAGCTTAAAACCCTTAAAAAAACAACAACCTTAATTTCGTGAATTTTTATCTTTTAGGGATTTTTTGGGGGTCTGTTTTGTTCAGACAAACCTGGACATAAGTTTTATTATTTTTCTTGTTAAGCATTGATAAGGAGCTCACTGACATCACTTGGATTGATGCTTGTTATTAAAAAATATTTTGATATAGGCTGGAAGTTAAAAATAGGAATGATCTCGTTAAAGTGAGTTCTTATTCAGTCTTGTTAGTGATTGTCTAGAATAGAATGCAGTTTCAAAAACATAAAAAAATGTAGAGTTTTAAGTGTGCTTCCTTTTTTCTTTTTGTATAATTTAGCTTATGAAACATATAATTGTGATAAAAGATCTTTATTTAAAAAACTTTTGACCTGTCTTTAGTTGACCTTATTTTAGTGTCTCGATTTATCTGAATTTACCTGTGAAGAAAGCAGACTTGTCAAGGATATTCATAAATGCAGTATACTGGGTTATCAAAAAACCAAAATAAGGGGAATTATTTGAAGGAAATTAGCATTAGTAGGATGGAAGGGAGGAGATAAGAGAGGGAAAATATTAGAGTAGCTTTGTTGGAGAGAGGCATATCTCTTTATTTCCAGCTACTAGGAGTGGGTGTGGTAATGGAAAATCTGGGAGGGAAGTGGTTTATTTTTCACATAAACACCATCTGTGGAGTGCATGAAAGGTGCATTTTAGTGATTTTGGGGGGAGAAAGTCAGGTTCTGCAACCAAGTTTGAGAATAAGAGAAGATCAAGAGCTGTGAAGAGCGGGGGAAGGGTGCGGTGGTACAATGGTTGCCCCTGGCTGCTGGAATTTTCCTTAGTGATCATGTTGTCCTATGATCATGTTGGACTATGTTCTTGTTATGTCGCTTGTCTGATTAGGAGAAATAAGGTCTCCTGAAAGGACTGAGTATACTCAAATTCTTTTGTGTAAAGACTCTGTATGTTCCTTGCTGTTCCACCAGAGCAGTTGGTAGCAAATCTCCCTAATGCTGCTTTCCTTAAGTGTTTATTACATTTTTTAGGTATTGGTTTTCGCTTTGCTTCATACATTGACAATTATATGGTGCTGCAGAAGGAACCTGCTGGAGCCGTGATCTGGGGCTTTGGTATGCCTGGAGCCACGGTGACAGTGACCTTGTGTCAAGGTCAGGAAACCATCATGAAGAAGGTTACCGGTGTGAAAGGTAAGGCAGCCCAGTCTCTGTTTAGCTATTATCTTCTTCTGCCACCTACTGGATTAATTGAAAATGAATGCTTGCGCTCCAGCTCAGGCCATCTGTCTATCCATCCGTCCGTCCGTCCATCCACTCACCCATTCATCTGTAAAAGTTATTTCAGTATTTACTGTATGGTAGGTGCCAAAGATATAAAGAAAAATAAGGCTCAGTCAAAGTGCCTGTGTTCAAGAAGCTCATGGAAAAATATGAATAGATGCCAAGTCATGTAGTAGTTTGATAAATGCTGTGATGAAGGTGAATTTGGAGTGTCATGGAATGCAGAAGAGAAACATCTAACTCAGATAGGGTGGTATGGAAAGGTTCCTGCAGAAGGTGACATTTGAGCTGAATCATACATAAAAGAAAGGCAGCAAGGAGGTGTAGCTAAGACCCTTAGCTCTAGAATTTACTGTCCGGAGTCAGCTCTTAACTCTCATTTAATGGCTGCATAACCTTGGACATGTTGTTAAACATGTGGAGATAGTTATACGGGATTATTATGAGGATTAAATGATTTAACACATTAGAACAGTGCCTAGCACACAGTAAGTACTGAATAAGATTTAGCAGTCATTATTGGTGTTATTTAGCTAGTCACTACTGTTATTTAGCCAGTCACTTAAATATTTACTGAGTGGCTACCATGTGCTAGATACTGTGCTAGGTACTGGTCACACAGTGATGAGCAAAACAGATATGGCCCCTCCTTTAATGAAGCGTGTAGGTTAGGGGAAAAGACAGGAAAACCATAAGCAGTTATGATTAAGTGTGATAAATGCCACAATAAGTAAGGACAAGCTGGGTGTGGTGGTGCATGCCTGTAATCCCAGTACTCTGGGAGGCTGAGTCAGGAGGATCAAAAGTTGGAGCCTAGATTGGGCAATTTATCAACTTAACAAGACCCTATCTCAAAATAAAAAATGAAAAAAGGCTGGGGATGTAGCTCAGGCCCTGGGTTTAATCCCCCGTACTGTAAATAACAAGATTAAAATGTTATTTTATTTTATTTTTTTGTATTATCAGGGGTTGAATCTAGGGCCTTTGCCCTGAGCTACATATCAAGGCCTTCTTATTTTTTGAATCAGGGTCTCACTAAGTCGCTAAATTGCCCAGGCTGGGCTCCAACTTGCTATCCTCCTGCCTCATCCTCCCAGAGTGCTGGGATTGTAAGCGTCAGATAGTTATTTTAGAAAGATAACATTGGCAGCACTGTGGAAGATGGATTAGAGATCAGTAAGATAGAGGAGGTGGGACCTGTTAGCAGACTATTATGAATCCAGGCAATACATGATGAGAGCTTAACTCAGGAGAGTGGCTGTGAAGATGAATGTTCAAGAAGGTGAGAATTAGCAGCTTTCTCGAGCAGGGAGATCTAATGAAGGTGCCTCTCTGTCCAAAAGAGATAAGGATGTGTAAAACAGTGTGTGCAGGAGGCAAAGCAAGAAGTCGCTGGATTCAGGAAGGTGTGCTTAGAGCTGTCCTTAGAGGTAGCTCTAAAGCTATGGGATGTAGAGAGTGACACAGGCAGGGAGAATACTCTGGGAGTGGTGGAGTTAATTACGGAGTTGGCGGCTTGAGCAGTGACTAGAATATTTGTATATATAGACAGGGAAGCTGGTGGAAATTTTACTAGCCCCTGGAAAGAAGAATTTCTTCATTAGTTTTGTCAGCATATAGAACTGATTATCCAGAGCCATCCACTTCCTGGTGATGTGTCTTTATAGTTCAGCAAATTCCATTCAGGAAGCATTTTAAATACTATGTGCCAGGCATAGTTGCAAGGTAAGCATTTCTAGTTCTTGAGTTTTTAAGACTTTTTAAGATAAAAATGTTGTTCGTTGAAACTAAGAGACGTAAAGGGAAACCATAGTTAAGACAGTTTTCTGTTGGTGTACATGCTATTGGTGACATGCAGGATGTACTGAAAATGAAGAATCCTTGGAGTAGCAGTGCTTTTTGTGTGTGCTGTGTTCTCTTAGTAATGAGCAGCACTGTGTGCACACAGTGGCCCTCTGAGTTAATGACGTTGGTTTAGAAATCCAAAGCGCTGCTGTGGTTCAAAAATAAGAAGGGGCTTCAGGATGCTAATAATGTTACCAGTAAGTATTCAGGAGGCAGTGACTACATAGTGTTGTACTGATAGATACAGAAATACAGAAAGGACATGATATTATGTAGCATTTCAGTTTTACATTGTTCTTGTGCATTACTTTTCATAGTCCCCTTGTTTCAGGACCAGTACTTGAGGTGAGCAGGGACAAAACAGGAGGGTAGGTTGTGCTGGGAAAGAATGACAGGCGGTCGTTAAGAAATGAGCTTCTTTTATAGTGAATGTGGACCTGCTCATTTACCTTGAGTTAATTTAATTAATTAATTAATTTATTTTTTTTTGAGTTTAATTTTATAAACGTCTACCAAGGGCTTATGTGTATAAAACACTAAGCAAGAAACCTGAGGAAAATACAGAGACAAATACAAATGGTGCTCACTCTGCACAAACTCATTCTTTCATGCTGTCCTTTCCCATTTAGTGGTTTAGGCTCAGGTAATGCTCTAGTTGCTGCACCAGAAAGTGACGTGTCAGTTGGAGTTCAAACCAGCAAAGCTTAAGGGCATGAAGTGATTCGTAGACTGTTGATAATTTTGCAGGAAAAGACGTCGACGGTGTTGGTGATGGTGTTGGTAGATCTATTTATCCGATTTTCCACATTTACTTACTATAGAACCAAGGTTTTTGAGTTCGTAGAAGTCAGCAGATCTACTCCAGTGAGAATTTTGTTCTCTCCCATCCATGAAGCAAAATGGAGAAAGTATTATTTGGAATAAAGAAGGTAGACATGTAAGAAAATTCATAGAGCAGACAAGAAAATGTCTCTCAAAAGAGACACTACAGGAGATATTATTGGATGGTTGGCTTCTATTTTAGATTATGATGAGGACTCTGGCATTTTTTCAGCTTAATTTCCCCCTTTACCTCTGGTAATATTTAATTTATTAACTATGATCTAGAAAGTGGGAACAAACTGAGATTTAACAACATAAAAGTTTTTGTTCAGCAGACTAACAGGCATTGGGAAGATTAAAACCTGAAGGATAATTGCAAACATGATCAGGTACTGGGTCAGCTCAAACCATGTTGTCAAGTGACACATGATGCTTCTCTCAGACACAAGGAGGAAAACCAGGGAGAACAGGGTGAATGTGTAGGTGATAGAATGAGAGTGTATCTGCCTGTGTTTGTCAAAATGAGTGAATAGATTCATTTTTCTAACTTAGAAAAATGTAAAAGGCCTAAAACCCTCCTGCCCCGGATTGCAGCAGAAGCATGTTTATTGTTGCTTTATACTACATAACAAGTTAGCACAAACTTAGACACTTACAGCAACATATCTTTATTATCTCAGTTTCTATAGGTCTGAAATCTGGCCATGGAATAGCTGGGTTCTCAGCTCAGGTCTCACCAGCCTGAAGCCAAGCAATGGCCAGGCCATGTTCTCAGCTGGAGGTGTGAGGAGGGCACTCACACCTGCATCCAGGCTCCCTTAGGTTACTTGTGAAATTGATTCCCTTGAGGAGTGCACTTCATGGCAGCGTCTCTGGTACTTCATGTCTAACTTCTAGACCCTCTGTTAAAAACCTCATCTTGTTAGGTCAGCCCTAATAGGCTAACTTACCTTTTTATTCACTGAAAGTAAACAGATGGAGGACTTCAATCCCATCTCCGAAAATCTCTTCACCTTTTCTGTAGACCATAATGTAATCATCATAATGATGTCTCATCTTCCCCTTTGCCATTTTATGTTGAACGGAAGCCAATCACAACCTGTTTGCCTTTGAAGGAGGGAATAATACAAGGCTGTGACTTTGTAGGTTACTTTGGGTGTGTTGGCCACACCATGCAGTAGTGTAAGTAACTTGCATGAGTAGTTTTATTGACAGAAAAGTATTTAAGCTTTATTTTCTTTTCACTCACATTTGGTAGTGGTAGTGTCTTAGTTACTTCACACGTTGCTGTGACACAATACCCAGCACCCACAGATTAAAGGAGGGAAGGTTTATTTTGGATCACAGTTTGTAGAATTTTCAGTCCACAGCTGACTGACTCCAAGGTGGGGTAGGATGGCAGAGAGTCGTGGTGGAGGAAAGGCACATTCATGGTATGGCACCAGGGAAGTGGAAAGCCAGGGAGGAGGAAGGGAGACACACCCTTCCAGGCCCTGCCCACCTCCTACCCTGGGCTTCACCTCCCAACATCATGTTGAGCTGTAAACTTGTCTGCGGACTAATCCACTGATGAGTGTCACGCCTCCATGACCCAGTCATCTCCCAAAAGCCCTACCTATGAGTGCACGAGGCTTCGGGGGTACATCTAGATAAAAACCGTAACAGGTAGTTTTGAACTTTAGAACTGAGAATAGATGTAGCAATAAAGCCTTTATCTTTAGGCCACTTCCAAAAACCACAGAACCACTTTGCAGCTGGTGAAGAGCTAGGGTTGTGTGCAGAGCAGTGAATAGGGCTGCCTCTTTCAGCTGTATGTTTTTCCTCTTGGCAAGGGAAAGGTCATGGATAATTTTTCTTTTGTTGGCATCTGAGATTTTGGCACATTAACCTGCAAAATAATTAACATCTGATGTGAACAGCAAAAAGAAAAAAGCAAGAAAACACATTATGACTAATCATGTCTGTAGACAAAATTATTTTCATTTATTGCTTTTCTCATTTTTGAGGTTGGAATTAATTGGGGAGATGGAGAGAAAATGGAGATAGAACATTTTTTTTTTTTTACTTATACCCTTGGCTGGAAAATGAAGAACAACAGAAATAGGCCACCAGATATGCTGCTATGCATGAAAACATAAAGCCCTAGTCAATTTGCATGGCTTTTCATCAGTGTAACCCAGGGCTGGGGTTTATTTTCTGTCATTTACTTGATGGAGTGCCTGGCACACAGTAAGCACTCGATAAGTCAGTGTATAATGAAGGCAGGAAATTAATCTTCCTAGATGTTAGACAAAAGAGTGCAAGGGAATGCAGATTTGAATTCAATGAAAATGAGAATTTCCAGAAGCCTGGGCCTGGCTTGGTAAGAGATTACAAGACAGCGAGTGATGCGGGTCCAGGAGGAGTTGCAAGAGCAACTGTTGCTCAGAAAGCTTCTCGGGACCAGCAGAAAGCTGATGGAAGGTGAACTTGAATCTAACGATGGTGAACTCTTCTGTGGTTAGTGGCTCAAGTTTATTATTTGGACTCAACCTAGCAGACATGATGATCAACAGAGTTTCTGTAAGTTATTAATTGGCATTCACTGCCTGTGGCAAGCTCACTTTGACAGCCAGTCCTGAACTGACAAGCCAAGAACAAATCATTTCTTCTCGTGGAACATGGTGGTTGCTGTAGTCAGGGTTTACAAGGGAAAAGGTTTAATATAGGACACATAATTTATAGGATTATTTTATAATGTTCACCCAAAGAGTCAAATGCAAAAGAGTGCGGGAGATTTGTCCATGCACTAGAGACCCAAAGAATCCGGCTGAGGGCCTGGATCCCACGTCAATGTCCTGCACAAGTCCAGCTGAAGACCTAGAGCCCATGGCAATGTCCTCCACGAGTCCAGCTGGAGGCCCAGAGCCCACAGTGTCACATGCAAGTCTGTATCAAGGACCTGCACTGGGAAGGCTCAAAGGTCAGTGGTAGAAGCTAGAAAGTGTGTGCCAGCGGGGTGAAGGATCTGCACTGGAGCCAGGAAGCGATGCTCAAGGGAAGGACCAGAGCTTCCCCAAAGAGAACCACAGCCGTCCCCAGCAACAGCAAGGACCCGAGCTCCTTCGACAGTGAGAACAGCCGAGTTCATATCAGGAAAACCAGAGTGACAAGCTTCTCCAGGAGAATCAACAGCACACCATCTTCCCCTCCAGTTCCCCTTTTATGCCATTGGCCACAATCCTTAGGTGGATCATCCATGCCTAGAACCACGCTGATTCAGTTCAGCTGGGTGTTACAAATTGACCATTAGTTAACGCACCACAGTGGCTTTTGCCTTTATACTGTAATCTCACCCATGCCTTTGGTCTAAGGACCGTCTTTGTAGGTGCTGCTTTCCCTCACATACAGTATTTACATAGGAACGAATCTATCATTTTACACAAGTTGTCTCTGAGCTAGTGTGACCATTACTAGCCTCTCTGTAGAGTACCAGTTTCTCTTGCTTTGACAGGAAGTTAACTTCTAACAGTCATCCTTGTGTCAGGGCTTCTTTTTCTTTCATCAAACGGGAGAGATAAAGAGCTAGCAATCAGAAGAACTCAAGGATTAATTAGCACAGAAGGAGGTTTGCTAAGGGCTTTGAGGAAGTTGAAAGCAGATTTCCCTGAGGGGAAAATTCTTGGGAAAAAAACTCAAGTCTTGATTCCTACTTCCTTTCAGGCTCTAGGCCCTCCTGGCACCACCTCATTCTCTGGTTGCAGTAGGATGGTGTGGCTTTGTTTTGTCCCGAGCCTTCCTGTCTTTTTTTTTTTTTTTTTTTTTTTGGTGGGTACCAGGGGTCGACCTCAGGACCTCACGCGCCAGCAGGCGCCCGTGCGGCTGAGCGACATCACGGGCCCTTTTTTCGTATGTGGGTTCCGGGAGTTGAACTCGGGCCCTCGCGCTTGCCAGGCAGGCGCTTATGCCGCTGAGCCATCTCACCGGCCCCTTCCTGTCTTTTTATTACTGGGCAGCAAATCTTTCCAGAAGTTCTGGTGAGGGTAGTTTTCTTCAGTGGCCATGTGGCTTGGATTGAGTCTAAGGGTAAATGCCTGATTAACAGCAGTGGCTAGGAATCCATCGTATTAGCAGTAGAAGGCTAAGAAAAAGTGCTGCCGAAGGTCTTCTGGGGTTTGACCTCAGCACTATAAATGAGCGATATTGGTTGCAGAAGGACAGAGTTATAGCAAGATATGTCAGTGCAGGAGGCCTGGAAAGACCTTGGCAAGACTGTATTAGGACAGATTGGAGCGTCTGCCTGCTCAGAAGCATGAGCCATACGGAGCATATCACACCTGTGCGATACAATCTGTACGAGCTGCCCACTGTTTCCAAAACAGTGATTTTTCTGGTTTAGGTGAATTATATAGTTAATATGTTGATGTCTGGCTATTGGTGATAGAAAAACAATGGCTAACATTTCGTCCTGGCTTATTGGACCTCTTAGAGGTGGCAGTAGCAAGTTCAGTTGGTTATGCTTTTAGAGGACCCTTTCACTGATGCCTTGGGGGTTTTGAACCTTTCCTTCAGAACGTTCTCTAAGCAATCCATTTTGGTTTAAGCTCTTACCGATCTCCTAAAATGTGTGTAGATATCTCATGCTTCTTTTTCGTTCTTGCTGATTAGAAAGAACTTTACACAGTGTCTAGCCCCTAGTAGACTCTTGGGTGGTATTTTTATAATTATTATTTCTCACAGGTTGGGTATAATAACTTTAGAATGCTCTGTTTCCAGTTGTTACCATTATTTCCCTTTGAATTTATTGATTTGATAGGCACAAACTATAAATCAGATCATAATCTTTGAAAGATATTTTAAAATGTTGACTTCTGTACTTTTTCTGTTTTCCCACTCTCATTTCTTTAATTTTGTTCATGTTGCTTAGTTCTCTTAGGTGTATTTTTGCCATGTTGAAGGTATTTTCTTTAAATCTCTGAATACAATCTTGGCAGCAGTCATCTGTTAAGTGTCTGGGAGGTAGAAAGATGGTAGGGATGCTTCTGAAAGAATAAGCTATGAGTTTCTGAAAGGGGGTCTTGAATAGCTTCTCATCTCCTTGAGTCCAAAAACCTTAAGTATTGTAAATAACTCTGAAGATAATTAATTGGAAAAATAAAAATATCTTTTTCATAGAGAGACTGATTTCTGTGCCTCCCACTACTTTCTGATATGTCAGTTTTTTCTGTGCACATTTGCTTAATAGTGGAACCCAGAGCCACTGGAGTATTCTGATCCTTGTTAGCAACATAGGAGGATTTGGGAGCTGATGATAAAGGTGATCCAGCCTCTTAGGGGGAAGTTTCAGATTATAAACAGTTTTCTCTAACCTGTGCTCACATGTGATTGGATAATTACAAGTTAGCTTGGGGTGCTGTGTAAATTGGAAAGATTAGATTATGTTAATATTGACAGTGTAACAAGAATTTCTATTTTCTGTTTTTTACTAAACTCCCTTGAATTTTAATCTGTGCATATTTTTGTCTGTCCTCATTTAGGATTATAACTGAGTAACTTATTTTTCCTATAAATGGTTCAGTTAAAAATAAAGATTGGTACAGATTAAGGAAAAAATGTTGCTGCTCTTGTCAGTTCTATCTTCTTGTCTGAAATTTGGCCAATCTTTAGCTTTGAATACAGTTCAGCTCCTCACAGAGGCTGGGAATAGCCAGAAATGAGTATGAGTAAGCATTAATTTCATTTTAAGTGATTGATTAATTCCTTGGAGGCCCGTTGTTATTTCAGCACCCTCTAACACCTGGATGGTGGTTCTGGATCCTATGAAGCCTGGTGGACCTTTTGAAGTGATGGCACAGCAGACTTTGGGGACAATGAACTTTACCTTGCGAGTTCACGATGTATTATTTGGAGATGTCTGGCTTTGCAGTGGGCAGAGTAACATGCAGATGACTGTTTTACAGGTAATTTGCAGAGTCTAAGCAATAATAAATTATAGTGATAATAATGAAGAAAAAAAGGAAGAGAAGGGAAAAAGAAGGAGAAGGAAGGCTGTTTCTGTTTATTAAGTACTTACCATGTGCTAAGATCTGTTCCAGTTGCTTTCACATTTTAATTAATTTGATTTAATGATCTTAAGAGGTTAGTGATTAAATTGACGGTTACTGAGTGGCACAAATGTGTTTATATACTTTGATTTATATCTTCAATAGGTTAATAACTTGGAAGGGTTACTGTTTTCCCTAGTTCTTTTTGCAAAACTGAATTTATTTTTGGAGTTGAGTTTTATTTTCTTGCTTTCTTCATCTATAAGAAACATGTGGATTTGAGGTCTAAGAATCTCTGCATCTAGACTATGACACAGTTCAATTTTTAAAAAAACGTTTATAAAATAAAGTACTTTCACATAATTTAGGATTTCTTGTTTTACTCATATAGCTTTTTTTCTTATAGTTCCTTCTTTGTTTAAAATTAATACCAAATAATGTTACTAAACATCTCACTGTGGACATGTGTACTTTCATTTCATCATTAGCTTTCTAATTCAGACTCTGAATTCTTGTATTTGTATCTTCCTAACCAATATTTTATTTCCTCTCACTTCCTGCCTTTCTTATATATATGGAAGCTTTTAAATTAAAATGCGTATTAAACCGAACTTTGATTGGAGTCTTAGCCTAAGTGGATGCAAAATTAACGTTTTGTCTCTTGATGGAAAAGATGTTTTTTTTTTTTTTTTTTTGGTGGGTACCGGGGGGTCGACCTCAGGACCTCGCGCGCCAGCAGGCGCCCGTGCCGCTGAGCGATATCACCGGCCCCTTTTTCGTATGTGGGTTCCGGGAGTCGAACTCGGGCCCTTGCGCTTGCCAGGCAGGCGCTTAAGCCACTGAGCCATCTCACCGGCCCGAAAAGATGTTTTTGTATAGAAGTGGAATTGTTGTTAAGTCATTTAAGAAAACAGTACTTTTCTTAATGCTGTAATTACGCTTCCATGTTTGCATGGAAAAGCATGGACCAGATCTGTTTGTATCTATATAGTCATTTTCTCAATAGCAGCCTGTGCCAGGGATCGCACCCCATCTCCTGTCAAGCTGGATGCGACCGTGATTGTTAGGAGGAAACACGTTCTTCCTGTCTAGAATTTACTCCTAGGCATCTTCTGTATTGAGCTGGGGCTATGAGCTCTGAAATGTAAGGGAACAGAAAAACAGATTGCATCTGAAACATCGAAGTGTTAATTTTTAATTTTTTGTTTTAAACCATGCACTTAGTGTGCAAGACAGAATTTTAGGTGCTAATAGTACCAACAGCCATGTTTTCTAGTCTCTTTTTTTTTTTTTTTTTTTTTTTGTGGGTACCAGGGGGACAACCTCAGGACCTCGCGCGCCAACAGGCGCCCGTGCCACTGAGCGATATCACTGGCCCCTTTTTCGTATGTGGGTTCCGGGAGTCGAACTCGGGCCCTCGCGCTTGCAAGGCAGGCGCTTACGCCGCTGAGCCATCTCACCGGCCCTGTTTTCTAGTCTCTTAACAGTCTGTAAAACCTTATTTTTTGATCAGAAGGATGTACTATATGACACCCCCTCTTATTCCTTTTGCTGCTTTGCCTTTACAGGCTCCCAATATACTCTTGCGCATGCCCTGCTCCCCCCCACTGCCCCAGTATCTTTCTTTTTCTTCCTCCCTCCAAGTGGTTTTTCTGAGGAGGTAAGATTCTCACTATAACCTACCACTCTTCACATTCAAAGAAGGAAATGGCAGATTGTATGCCCATCTTGTTGTTAGGGTAAAGTGGAATTTTAAAATTGAATGTTATTTATAACACTGAGTGAGATGTTTATAAATGGAGAAAAATCTAAATGTTCATCTGTCGCCTCCTAAGTCAGGGTAAGTCTAAAGACTTGGCTATTTCTAGGTAGGTTCAGAAAAAGATGGCCAATATCAGACAGGAAACCCATTTTTCAATATTTTGGCATTCCCTACATTCTTACTTTCCAAGTAGAAAAATTAAAGTCCAGAAGAAAAGGGCTGTTACCACATCCCAGTACAGAGAGTCATAGGAGTTATGCTGGCTAGCTTATTTACAGCTGTTACCTCAACCTTAAGACTGCTGGTATGCTGTAGTAGAAGGTAAAATAACTTTCAGAGTCTCAAAATTCTTTAAGTCAATACTTAAGTTTCTCTGTGTCTTCCACCACATTTGTGCATGAGTGTGCACACACACATTCACATGAACATTTACACGCGTGCCTTGCACCCCCATGCAGACCCCATACCAAGATTCTCGGAGGAAATAGATTCTTGATGCGTCTTCATTAATTAAAGAATGTTGCATAAAGGTTACAAAATGAACACCAGTGAGCAGCTGCTTTGATGGAGAATGGTCTGGTCCCTGGAGAGGCAGCGGTGCTCTCCCTCAGCCTCAGCAGTGTTAATGGCTTCAAATACCTTGGTATTCATTTACATCCTCATTTAAATACTTGGTAGAAAAATAATTACACTGAGGTGTTTGATGAGATGAAATCTGATCTCAGCAGATGGAGTAAGGCTTCCCCTTTCATCAGCAGGGAAACCAAGTGTCATTTAAATGAAAATCTTCCTGAAATCTCTTTATTCCTAAATTTGCAGCCAATATCCCCGAGGAAATGCTTCCATCAAAAAGGCCTAGTGACACTGGGAAGGGAAACCAATTTGACAAGTAATTGTCATCAGGTACAGCAGAAATTTTCCCCACCCCCATTTTTGTTCACAATTTCTCTGACTTTCAAGTTCTGGCTTGAAATAATGCACAAATGTGAGTTTGAAAATGGGAGTTTTCCAGGCAGTGTTTTTGGATCCAGTTCCGTGTGTTGTTAACAGTACAGGAGAATGCCAAACGCCCTGACTCTATTGCCCTGGCAGTACTCTGCAGTTAGCAACCGGTCGAAAAGACAAGTGGCATGTTCTCCCCAACTGCCTGCCCAAGCTGGCGTCACATTGCCATGAGGCGCTTGAGTTCCCAGCCAGTGCGGAAGCTTGTGTGGGTGGGAATGAAAGCGGTTTCATCCACCGTTTCCATGGAAGCAGCACACGATCCTTCGTGCTCAGTGCAGAACTGAATTTCAAGGGAGGCGACTTTTTTACAGGTACTTGCTGCTGAAAAATAATTTTCCTGCCAGAATATACTGTGAGTGCATTAGCCTGTTCTTACTCTTCAGTGTTTATTTTACATTAAACTTGCCAGGCAAGACCCTAAAGGAAAAGGTCTGGATTTCCTATGGAGTTTTCCTGATACCATGTGTAATCTCTGTCCTGAAAGCTGAAAGACGAGTAACCTTTACAGCCCAGAGCTGCTGCTACCCAGGAGGCAGGCATTTCAGGCTGTGGCTCCCACTGTGACCAAAAGAGCCATGTCATTTGCATCTGCCCATCTCACTGACCACAGCAGGCTCAGTGGCAAGTCAGAAGGCTATTCAAGGGGCAGCATATTTCAGTGAAATGCTCTGTGGGGGCACCCTGGATGCTCCCTCATTCTCCTCTGCTGTGGGCTGGAGGGCCAGCTGTATTCTCTGTGGTGGGTGGAGGGAAAGCGAGCCAGCTGCACACTTGGAGGATGGCGGCCAATGGAAAATATCCCAGCCTCCTGCGCCTCTTGCCGTGGTGGCCCAGACTCAGCTGGAGTACCTATTCCCTGAGGCGGATGGTAACTGGGCTTCCTGATGCTTCCTTTAGCCCTTTGTTTGGGGAGAAGCTGGACTAGCTTGGAGGAATATAGAGGACTCAAGAGGAAACACACACACACACACACACACACACACACGCATACGCATGCACGCGCACACACACGTAACCAAGATATTGCCAGTCTATTCTTTTGAACACAGAAAAAAATAACAAAAAATCAGGATTAAAAGAAATAGCACTCATACCTAAACTCATGGAAGAATGAGGCTTAAGTGGACTAATGAATAGACTACTCAAGACAGCGCCCACATTCTTGTCCAGAAAAATCCTAACCCACGCCTGCCAGTTTTGGCAACTGAGGAGGGTTCACAAAGTGACATGTCTTTGGACAGATCCTTTTTTTTGATTCTTTGGGAATGTCCTGAGCTGTTACCCTGAACACTACCTTTCATGCTTTGCATGTTTTCTTTGGTGACTTCCCAGGTCCCAGAGGAGAATATAAGCATCGTGAGAGTGACTCCAGTATGTATGTTTCAACCATCACTTCTCAGAGGTGTTTCTTTTGGATATACTTCTCTTATGTGGTATGGATTACATAATTCTATCTCCCCATGGACTTTATGGCTTCATATTGGTTCATTTCTAAGCACCAGTTTTTTTTAAAAAGAAGCTAATTGCCATAAATTTGCATCATCAGATAATTTTTCAGAGTAGAAGTATTTTTGTTTCAAGATAGCACACAGTTCTAAGTGATAGCATTCTTCAGCTTAAACCACTGTACGCCTTTCCCTCTGCCTAAGATCATGGGCTTCATTACATTTGAGCCTTCTTTGGGAAAATGCTACTTTGTGGTCAAAGTGAATTACACGATTCAGGCCAGGCCATTACAGGATTTGGTTGTTATTCATTTCCTCTTGGTCTGTTGAAGGCTCAGAAGGAGCTCACTGGGTTAGAAGTGTTTACTAAGACTGGCAGGCCAGTTCCCTAGCCACTGGGTTAAATGACATTTCAAATTCTCTTCTAGATATTTAATGCTACAAGGGAGCTGTCCAACACCGCCGCCTACCAGTCCGTCCGCATCCTCGCTGTCTCTCTCACTGAGGCAGAGGAGGAGCTGGAGGATATTGAGGAGGTTGACTTGCAGTGGTCGAAGCCCACCAAAGGTATGTGAGTGCCTCCACGCGTCGTGTCTTAGGTAAAACCCTTGCGCCCTAAGTGGACTCCATAAGCCTGGATTTAGTTCTTATCTGTCTACTTATTATACTGAATTATCTTTTTCATTTCTTATTGACTCTTCATCCCATTCCTGACTGGCCACTATTTCATATATTTCTTCCCAAGACTCCACCAATGAATCTTTCCCCCCGTATTGAAGAAATGATTCTTCCTTCAGTTTCAGTGAAAATATTGAGACTATTCAGCGTGAGCTATTCCAGACTCTCTGTGTCCATAAGGACATGTGATTAGGATAGACTCACCCGGATGATCCAGAACACTCTCCCTGTCTCAGGCTCCTAACCCCAGTCCTATCTAGAGCATCCTTCAGCCATTGGCAGTCACGTCTTCACAGGTCCTGGGGCTTAGGGTATACACATCTTTGTGTGTGTGGGTGGTCTGATCTTCTCCCATCACACATTCTTGTTTTCAATCATTCTAAAGTTGGTTTCCATTTTCTTTACTCAAAGATGTGGCTCCAACCTCCAGTCTCGCCTTCCAGTAATCTCCTTTTTTTGGTCTCTGCTCCAGCCAAATACTTTCAGAATATTTCCTATTTGATGTGCAACACACATTTGCTGACTCCATTATATCTTAGACATTGGGGATACAGACATGAGGAAGATGAAGTCCCTGCCTTCAGGTAGCTAATAGTGTAGTGGTAAGGGAAACACTAACTAGTTATTACAGTGAGGTACAGCAACATAGCTCTGCACAGAGGACTATGAAAACACATGGAAGGAAATCAGTATTTATTATGATGTTTAGTACGATCTGCCTTTCATTGGATTTTTTCTATGGTGCTAAAACTCCTTCATACTTTTTGTATCTCTTGAGGCACTTACCATATTTTGCCATGCATTTTATAGATAAGTACTTATTTCATAAACTACAAGACCTATGGAGTCAGGTGTAGTTTTTCTATACCTTTCATTGTATCCCAATCATCTAGTAGTTCTGGCACATAGTAGGTTCTAAATATATTTTAATTTATTGAAATTGATTTGAATTTTCACTTTTGCACTATCAACTCTTTTTTTTTTTTTTTTTTTTTTTTTTTTGTGGGTACTGGGGGTCGACCTCAGGACCTCGTGCGCCAGCAGGCACCCGTGCCGCTGAGCGATATCACCGGCCCCTATCAACTCTTAAAGAGTGCTAGAATTGTTTTTTTTTTTTAATATGTGGGCACTGGGAGTTGAACTCAGGACCTCGCGCTTGCCAGGCAGGTGCTTATGCTGCTGAGCCATCTCACCGGCCCTAATAATTGGTTTTGGTTTCTGTTGCTTTCTTTTTTTTTTGCCAGACTTCTCATAACTTAGGTGTTTATGTCCTCATTATGATAACTATAAAATAGGGTATAAAACAACGCAGAAAAAAATACGCATTTCTTCCCTACCTCCTGTCTGCTTGCTTTTTTCTGTTCATAGAGCTAAGTGGGAATGAGTGGCAGGTAAGAGGAGAGTTGGCAAGAAGGTAGTGTAGGGACATGATGGTCTTGGTGCCAGTTACTTACTGAGAAAGATGTATTAATATTCCTAGATTGTGAGGAACATACAGGGAGCCTACTTGCTTGGCTAGAGACTTTCGGCTCTGGATTATGTAAATAAATTGTTTGTACTCAGATTGAGAGCATGATAGTTGTCAGTTGCCTCTGTACCCTGGATGAGAGCCCTGTTTCTTCATTATGAGAACGAACATTTTGAGCAACTGAAAAAGCTGGAGAAAGATAAAAGGAAACTACTACTAAGGCCATGGCTTTCTCCTTTGAAAAAGATTCTCCTTAGCGAAGGTTTGAAGACATGCTTGAGGTTGGTGTTATCTTCTCTTTGCCTTTCATCATAGCCTACTTTTGAAAACCCAGAAAGGTACGGAAGACATGGCCCATACCCAATCCTTTCACGTAGAGCTACCTAGTAGCTTTAGTTCATATCCATCTACTTTTCTCCTGACTCTTTTCCTTTAACTATTTCTCCATACAGAAAACTTAGGCAATGGATACTTCACGTACATGTCAGCGGTGTGCTGGCTCTTTGGGCGTTACTTGTATGACACTCTACAGTATCCCATTGGGCTGATCTCCTCCAGCTGGGGTGGGACACCCATTGAAGCCTGGTCATCAGAGAGGTCACTGAAAGCCTGTGGAGTCCTTATGAAAGGGTAAGAGAGCATTCTCCAGGGTAGGAAAAAGCCTAGCAGGGGATTATATAAGACAGAGGGTCACTATGGTCTCCTCTGGGGAGTTAAGTATATGTTGACTGTCCAAGTATATATTGAATTTATGAAATTTACCCATGCCCGGGTCAGATGTTCTTTTCATTGTTATCACCATTGCAATCATCTGAGAATGGTCAAGAAGGAATTATGATCCTTTTCCTTAGTAAAAGTAATCACAGATGTTTACTGAAAGCATTCTGTATGCCAGACACTGTTCTAAATCCTTCATATATATTAGTTTTTAGTACTCTGAACGATTTCTTGAAGTGAAGGTTCTATTACCATCCCGGGGATAAAGACGCCACATTTCACAGCACTTTAGTGACTTGCTCAGAGGCATGGCTAGGACGGGGCAAGTCTGGTATCTTTGCTCCTAACCACTGAGTTCTCTTTCCCAAAAAATAAAAAGTCTCACAGGAAGGATAAATATATAAACATGTCCTCAAGAATATATGACGATAGTGCTTATGAAGGCCCAAGCCTACCTAGGAAAGGCTGGATCAGGAAGAACGTGTGGAGGAAGAAAGAGCTATAGTGGTACCTCGGTTCACGAATTTTTTTTTTGTGGATACTGGGGGGTCGACCTCAGGACCTCGCGCAGCAACAGGCACCCGTGCCGCTGAGCGATATCACCGGCCCCTTTTTCGTATGTGGGTTCTGGGAGTCGAACTCGGGCCCTCACGCTTGCAAGGCAGGCGCTTACGCCGCTGAGCCATCTCACTGGCCCTCGGTTCACGAATTTAATTCGTTCCACGGCTCTGGAAAAGATGGCCATGGTCATGTTCGTGCAGGAAAGATGGCTACGGTCATGTTCATCACCCAGTGCAGTTTGCACACAAAAACAAAATTTTGCCAACTGCTTCTGTTTGCAAACCAAATTGTTCACAAACAAAAGCATTTGTGAACTGAGGTACCACTATAGTTGGTGAAAGTCCCTAGGTTCAGTCCCCAGTACTACGAAAAAAAAAAAAAAATCCTGACACTAACACCAATATAGAGATGAGCAGAATATGCCCTGCTATCCCGGACATTGTCACAGTCACTCTGGGAGGAGGATGGACTCTGCTCTGGTGTAGTTGGGACAGTTTGGGGAACGGCCTGTGAGAGAGTGAACCATGACTATGGACAGGAAGAGGGGGCTCTGGTAGGGCAGGAGGGAGCATCAGGCCCAGTACCTGGTGGTGTTGGGTGCACCAGTGCCAGGTCTCCCAGACCTCTGGGGTTGGGGGTATAGACCAAGGGTACGGGGAAGTGGGTGTTCTCATACTCAGCTGCTGTGAGGATAAATAAACACAATAAATAAACACAAATGTGTGTTCCATAGAGAAATTTGGAAACGTGTCCAACGCTTTTAAGAAATGTACTTTTTATCTTAGCAATTTTATTTCCTGGAACTTAACTTGAGGAAATAATTAAGGATGTATGCAGTGATTTAGCTATACTCATGGCATTGTTTATAAAAGCAGAAAGGTAGCTGAGAGTTGTGGCCCAGGTCTGTAATCCCAGTACTCTGGGAGGCTGAAGCAGGAGGACTGTAGATTTGAGCCCAGCCGGGCAACTTAGCAAAATCCTGTCTCAAAATAGAAAATGAAAAAAGGGCTGAGGCTGTAGCTCAGTGTGAAGGCCCTGAGTTTAATGCCCAGTACCAAAACAAAACAAAACAAAACAAAACAAAACAAAACAAAACAAAAGGCAAAAATCTTAAATCAATCTAAGTATCCATCTCTTGAATAGTAGTTACATAAATTTATTGTCTGTGTGAAAAACTCACCATAAATCACTCCTCCCACTCTGAATTCACAGAAGGCTGAGTGACATAGTTATCTTGGGAAGATCCTGGAGGTGAAATTCAGAGACTAATCACGTTTTCAATTGAAACGGGGCAGATCAGTTTACTTCTGCGTTGCTATCATCAGAAGTTTGTCCAGGTGAAAGCATAGATGCCCAGTGTAGGAATCATGATGTGATCATTCACTACTTTTTGGTGACACTATGCATCTGTCTGATTTCAGGTCCATTCCACGTGATTCTGTAAGTGGTCCCAGTGGGCACTCTGTTCTCTGGAATGCTATGATCCATCCACTACAGAATATGACTCTGAAAGGGGTGGTATGGTACCAGGGTGAGTGTTCACTTTGCTCTTTCTCCATTGTATCAGTTAGCTTTTGCTGCATAACAAACCATCCCCCAAATTAGTGGCTTAAAACAATAATAATTGTATAATTTTATTTAGCTCATTCTTCATTGGGTTATCAGGGTAGTTCTTCTGCTTGGGCTGCTTGAGCTAATTTCTGCTGGGAACTCTTGTGTGTCTCTGACCTGTCAGGTTGGTGGTTGGAGGACACAGGATGGCCTCTCCCTCCAGTCCGTGTGCTGCGTGGTTCTCAGATGGCCTCTCCTCCTTTAGCAAGCTGCTTCACATTCATTGATCACAACATAGTAGTCTCAGGGTTCTAGGTGCAACAAGAGAGAGCTAAGCGCAAAGCCGAGACTTTTTATGGTTCTGCTTATATCATATGGGCGGGTGGCTCGTTGGCCAGATCAAATCCCAGGCCAGTCCTAAGTGACCGTGGGAAGGGTACCCTTCAGGGCGTGGACAGAGGGAGGGGAGCAATGTGTGCCATTTTTGAAGTCTACTCCAAATTTATCTCACAATATTGACTGTTCTAAGGGGAGTCCAATATATATTATAACAAGGACCTGTACAATTGCACGTTCCCTGCACTCATTGAAGACTGGCGCCAAACTTTCCACCGTGGTTCCCAGGGACAGACGGAGCGTTTCTTTCCGTTTGGATTTGTCCAGGTATGTGTTGAGAGGAAGAAGGTCTATGGGCATTGGTGTGAGAGATACTATTTATTTTTCCTGGAATCTGTAATCCTGTTTTTGCCCTCACAGTGTGCTTGTCTAGAACTGAATGTAAGACTTAATTCATGTGAGTTTACTAATAAGACAAATCTTCTTTTAAAAAAATTAATAAGAAATTAACATTTATTCTTATAAAAAAGCACTACAAGTTCACTAAGAGAAATACTAAAAAGATAAGCAAAGATAAAAAAGAAAGCTAAAACCATCATAGATTCTACATTCTAGAAATAAGCAGACCTTTTTACTCATATACGCTTTTTTTTTTTTTTGTGGGTACCGGGGGGTCAACCTCAGGACCTCGCGCGCCAGCAGGCGCCCGTGCCGCTGAGCGATATCACCGGCCCCTTTTTCGTATGTGGGATCCGGGAGTCGAACTCGGGCCCTCGCGCTTGCCGGGCAGGCGCGTACACCGCTGAGCCATCTCACCGGCCCCATATATGCTTGTAATAGGACCCATACCATAATACTATACCATATCTTGCTTTTACTCTTAATGGCATACAGTGAATTTGTTCATGTTGATAAATATTAATCTTTAACACAACTTGTAATTGTGAAGTATTCTGAAATGTGGTTGTATTGTGAAGTATTTAAGGAGTTCTTATAGATGAGTACTTATTTTCAACATTTTGATTTTATAAGCGGCGACATGTTTATTTTACTAAATCTTTCCGTAAGATAAATTTCTAGAAATGAAATTGCTGGGTCAAAAGGTCTACCTTTAAAGGCTTTGTCTGTGTTTCTATCTCAGTGTAGAAATTTATCAATTCTTACAAACTTATACTTGCAGCAACTATCTGTGAAAACATGGACTTCCACACATCCTCTCTGATTGCTGCTATCCCTCTACCCCTAGAAGTTCCCATGCTTTCCACTCCCAGGCACTGCATGTGCCCCTGCCTGGAACAGTATCTCCCATACTTTCTTAGCTAGCTTTTAATCATCCTTTAGGTCTCAGCCTGGATATTAGGATATTAGATAGGAAACCTGTGACTATTTGAATCCTAGGTTAGATCCCCCTTTCCCAAAATAATTTTTTTTGTTTTTTTTTTAGCACACTTTACTTCCTTTTTTACTAGCATGAAAGTTGAGCACATGCCCATATTTTCCTTGATCACATTTATATTCCTAACGGTTGGCATTCATTAAATAATGGCTTATCCCATGAAAGGAAAAACTATATCAAGAGAAAGTATACTTTTAATTGGAGGTAACTAGTCAGAAAGGTTCTGCTTTCAGCTTTGTATAAATGGAATAAACATACTTGGCCAAGTTCATAATTGCCTTCCCTCACTGGTCTGTGTGACATATTTAAGACTTAAACTCTGTGGGTGGTAGTTCTGGTTTTTATGGAACATAGGGAATTAAACAAATAAGATGTTATGAAAATAAGGCCCAAGTCACAGTGTAGCAGCAAAGAAGGCTTTTCTTCTCTGAGTGGGGCGTACAGAGCTCAGACGCCTGCTTCTGTGAGCCCCACAGATACTTTCTTCTCACCATCCTCCCGTCTCCACTCTGTTCTCTCTCACCATGTATCTGCCCTCCTTTCTTTTTTTTTTTTTTTTTTGGTGGGTACCGGGGGTCGACCTCAGGACCTCGCGCTCCAGCAGATGCCTGTGCCGCTGAGCGATATCACCGGCCCTTTTTTCGTATGTGGGCTCCTGGAGTCGAACTCGGGCCCTTGCGCTTGCCGGGCAGGCGCTTACGCTGCTGAGCCATCTCACCGGCCCCTCTACTCTCCTTTTTGAGTAGACATTTTTAAAGCCTCCTCCTATTTAAAACACTTTTATGATTATTTTCTTTCTTTTTTCTTATATTTGTTTTGACTTTGAAATAAGATTATTCTGCTCATTATTTTCAAAATAGCAGCTTTTGCCACCAGTTCCACTTAGTATACTTTTTTTCTCTGTTAGTGAATAGTGATTTAAATGTGACTTTAGCTAATTCTAACCAGAAGTGTGCATTGAATACATATATGCCATGAACTGTGGGAGGTGCTGGAGATATGAGGCCTGGTCCTTTCTCTTACGCCTTATGGTTTAGCAGAAGTCCTTTTATCTCCAGGCTTTAACTTCATCATTATCAATGAAAGCGTGTGGTTACTTGTAGGAAACTGTGACTATAATTATATATACACATATATATTTATATAAGTATATATCTCCTTCAAAGAGAAATACTCAATATAACAATACGGTGGTCAGAATCTGAGTCTGGAGCCAGACTCTTTGGATTCAAATTCCAGCCCTGACATTGCTTGAACTATGTGATTTTGAACAAGATATCAAACCTTTTTGTTATTTTAAGTATTAAGCAACTTAATCCTTGTGAAGATTGGCAGGTGCTAGATAATGTTAGTGTTTATTATTATTGAGAGAAATCAGAATGTCTGGAGGAACAGTTGGTCTATTAGCAAGGATGAATTGGCTTTACAGAAATGTTGTTTGCAGTACTTAAAAAAATAGGACTTGAGCTCCGTAAAGTGAGGCCAGATATGTAGCCAAGAGTGCTTGGTAGAGAGTGGACCAGAAACAAGAGAGAAAAAGAGCAGGTGGCTGGAGACGAGTCCCTAGGGGTGTACTTTTTAAAGGAGGTTTGGAGGAACGACTGCAAGTTGCATGTTACTTGTAAAAATTTCTGAATGTGGCCAGTTTTATATTATTTGGCTGCTTATATGCCTTCATTAGCCACAGTATTTCTGCTAATCCCTGCGGGAGACGGAACAGTGCCCTGCCATAGCTCAGATTAGGAAGCATACAAGAATTTCATTTGCGTGTGGAGTGTGCTGGTGCTCCCTTGTGGCCAGTGTGTGGTAGTGCAGTCCGCGGAACAGCGGGCAGTTGCAAGGGTTCTCCCCAAACAGCGAGCGGCCATTTTGAGAAAAGGTCTTTGGTTAAGGGGCGATTAGTGTATCTCGCTGTTGACTTCAGGCTACTGCTCACCATAGGCGGTTTCTGGTGACTTTGCCACTGTGAATCGCATCATGGCATTGGCTGATTAATGTCATTCCACTGTCAGTCTTCAGGTGTTGTATGGAAGAAGTAGGGTGACTCAATAAATCTTTATTCCTGTTTTTTAGTTTTCATGAGATTCTTCTGTGAAGCTTTAGTACTTTTTATCATTTCATATGTTAAAAAAATTTTTTTTGAGACAGGGTCTTGCAAGGTCCACAAGGGCCTTGAACTTACTATGTAGCCCAGGCTGCCCTTTAACTTGTTCCCATCCTCCTGCATCAGCCTCCTGAGTGCTAGAATTATAGCCATGCATCACCATGCCTGGTTTATCATTTAATATGTTGAAGCTGATTTGCATAGAATTTTAGTAAGAGAATCAAAATGTCCCCTTAGTTCCATGTCACAGCCAAGGCTCCTTCTTGCTACTGTTGAATCTTTGCGTGTTTTCCTGTTGGTTTTCTAGTCTTTCTGGAGCTGCTTAGGAAGCAAAAAACATCCTCTGTTCAAAGCTTCATCTGGCCACGTTTGTAGGAATGATACCAGGAATTTCCTGGGCATGTGAGTAACACGACTGGGTGGAATGGTCTGTTACGCAGCTCCTGCGAGGGGAAGTGGAGTCAAAAGACAGTGTGGGTGCTGTGAGGCTGCTCCCCACTTCGTGTGCTGGCTGACTGTTAGATCATGGTTTGTAAAAGAGAGTAGGTTGCTGGATTCTACTGGCTGGAACCAGGGCTAAGAAAAAGATGCTATCTAAATAAAAGAACAGGATAATATAAACATCAGAAAAGTAATTAAGAAAGAAATAGTGGGACCATGTGTGTTGCAGTGTGGGAGAGGATGTTTCTGAGAGACACTGTCTTTCCAGGTGTAGGAGTACATCAGCTCTCAGTCCTGATGAAGTGAATCCTGTAAACACATCTGTATACAGTGCCTGGCTACTTTCTTTTCCTTGACTCCTCTTTCACTAGTCCTAGCCTCCATCATCTCTTCCTCAAATTACTATCTCCTAACTAGTCTTCCTTCTTGCTTCTACCTTGTCTCCCTTGTCTCAGTATCTCAGAGTGATCCACTGAGATGTAATATCAGAAGGCTCCAGTGGCCCTGTATGACTGAGGCCAAGAAGGCCACGCCATATGTGATCTGCTCCCATCACCCCGTGACTTTACCTCCTGCTTCTGTTTTTGCACAGCTCCATTCGACATACCCCTGCTCCAGGGCTGCCATTTTCTCTTCCTTTTGACTGGGAAGTTTATCCTCCGTTGTAGTAATTTTCCGTTATTTGAAACATAGGATCACCAATTTACTGTAGCAGCTTAAAATAATACAAAACACCGTTATTATCTCACAGTTTCTATAGGTGAGGGGCTTGGTCATGCACAGTGTAGCTGTGCCCTCTGCTCAGGGCTTCAGGAAAGGGGATGACCCAGGGTCTCATCTGAGGCTTGGGGTTCCCTTCCAAACTCATGCGGTGTTGCAGAACTCATTTCCTTGAAGCTGTAGAACTCATGGCCACTTTCTTGAAGGCCAGCAGGAAAGAGTTTGACTATTTTGAAAGGCTTCCCTAACTAGGTCAGGCTCCTCCTTATGGTGATCTTGAAGTCAACTGATTAGGGACCTTATTTACACGTGAAAAAGCCCTTAATTTTTGCCATACAACAGAACACAATCCTGGGAGTAAAATCCTATTATCTTTGCCAGTGTGTTGGTTAGAACAAAGGTACAGATATCCACCACAAAGTGCAGGGTATTGTATACGGAGGTGGGGTCGTTGTGGCTCACAGGAGAATTCTGTCTAACACTCATCACCCCGTCCTTGTCTTTGTTCAACCTGCCTCTCACTCTTCTTTGAACTTCCTATTTTTTTCAGTGGGTTTACCCCTTTCTTGTATGATGTAGAATGACTTGTTTGTTGGTTATCTTTCCTCACCTGAATATAAGTATGGGAAGGAATTCCTGTGTTTTGTTCACTGCTGTATCTTCTGGGCCAATATTAGAGCCTGACACGGAGTAGATGCTCAGTGAACATCTCTTAAGAGCTGAATGATATTACGTGAGCTTTAATTCTCCACAGGCTCTTTCTGGAACAATATTATTTCCCAAATATTCTGTAACTACTTGGTGAGATGCCCTACATCCCAAGCAGATAATTCAGATGTTATAGATTCCAAGCAGTGCATTCAAGCCTTTCTTTTATCCCCCATTTCCAGTTGGTTGCCTGGTTCTGTTAGTTTATCCTATTTCTGAACATTTCATTTCCACTACTATTCCTCTAAGTTAGATCTTTTTTTTTTTGGTCTAAAATAGTGTTAGCCCATTTTCCATTACTGTAACAAATACCTGAGATAAACTTACAAGGAGCAAAGTTTCATTTGAGCTTAGGGTTTTGGTCCATGGTTGCTCGGCCCTGCTGCCCACAGTGGTACGGTGTATCATGGCGGGAGTGTGTGGCGGAGGAGGCCTGTTCATGGCCGACGGGAAGCAAAAACAGAGCCAGGAAGGGGCTGAGGTAGTTTATACTACTTCAAGGGAATGTCTCCAGTGACTTAACTTCTTTCTACCAGGCTCCATTTCCTAAAGGCTCCAACACTTCCCAACAGCATCACAGGCTGGGTCCTTTTATCATGTCAGTACTTTCAGTGACTAACTGATCTGAAATTCATGTAACATGATTAACCCTTTTAAAGTGTTCAATGCAGTAAGATTTTAGTCTGTGCACAGTGTTGAGCAGGCATCATCACCTCTATCATGGCTCCCTGTTACTTACAGAGTAAAGTAGCAACTCTGTCCACACACTTGTCCATGCTCTTTCCCGCCCCGCCTATCATAAATCCCAGTCCAGCTAGACTGTACTCTCTTCCTTCCTCTGCCCCTTATAAGGTTCTAATACGTAAAGTATGAGCAGGGCTAGTTGTAATGGCTTCTCATATTTTCTGTGCCCATCCCAATATTTTTCAAATAGATTCTGAGGCCATGTTTTCCTATAGCATAATTTTTGTCTATTCGAAGTGTATACTTGAATTGCTCTGCCACCAATTTAGCATTAAATTGTGTATTAACATTTCTTATGTTTGTTTTTTATTTATGTTCAAGTCTGTCTCTGTTTTCCCTCAGAAAACCTATAAAGTGCTTGTACCAGCTAGCTATTGCTTTGTAACAAACCACCTCCGAACTCCATGACTTAGAATAATCTTCATTATTATAGCTCGCATGTCTGGGGAGCTGGCGTTGGGTGACCTTGCTCAAGCTCTTTGGGCTCTTTCAGATCCTGTGCCTCACCTGGGGCCTCTGCTCCAGTTGGGGATCGGCTACAGCATTTAGAGGGACAGCTCTGTTGCACAGCTCTCATCCTTCTCCAGAGAGCAGCAGGCTAGCCCAGCCATGTCCTTCTCATGGTGATGGCAGAAATTCAAAAGCAAGTGGAACCAGGCGAGGTCTCTTGAAGCCCAGGCTAGGGACTGACACATTATACCTTCTGCTCCCTCTGCGGGCGGAAGCAAACCACATGGCTCAGCTCAGCATCAAGGGGTAGGGGATATAGGCTCTCTTTCAGTGGGAGGAAATGTAAGTCCACATGTCGAGAGCGTGTATAGGAAGGAATGAAGAAATAGGGTCTTTGGTGCAATTTACCACACACTCAAGGCCAGTTTTTTCTTTCTTTCCTTGTATTGCCCAACTCTGTGTTATACACAGATGTATGAGTTACCTATTACTTTGTAACAAGCTACCCCAAACTTAAAAAAAACTCTAATAGCTTAAAATATCATCCATATTTTTCACATATGATTCCATGGGCTATCCAGGCAGGGCTCAGCTGGGATGGCTCATCTCTGCCTTACGTGATGTCAGCTGGGCTCACTGATGTAGAATTCACACAGCTGGCCCTGTCAGCTGGACTGCTAGAACACTGGAGCCTCCCTCTCTTTATGATCTTTCAATTTCAGAGGCCCCTCTCTCTGTACAGTCTATCAGATTAGCTGTCCCAGGGTTCCAAGAGAATGAACCCAAGGCCTCTAGAAGCAGACTCAGAAGCCACGTACCAGTTCTTCTGCATTCTGTTGGTGAGAGCAAATCACAGGGCTGGCCCAGATTCAGTGAGGGGAGAAATATGTCAGACTCTTGATGAGAAGTGTGACAGGCTGCAGTGCAAAAAAGCCCCTGAGATACGAGGGATGGCTGCATCTGTCTCTGGAAAGGCAATGCCATGACAGTCAGAAGCTACTGAACGCTTTTTGAATGAGCATTTGGATAAATGAGTGAAGCAGAAGCAGAGGCTGTCAGCGAAAAGGACTCTGATGAAAGAATAGTAATGATATCTTTACTTTCTAGTTGTCTTCGTATTTGTCTATGGACAACGCAGATGATGGGTTTCCTCAGATCCGCTGGCATCAAACAGCAGATTTTGGCTTTGTCCCCAACCTGAAAATGCCCAATACTTTCATGGCGGTAGCTATGGATCTCTGCGACAGGGACTCGCCTTTTGGCAGGTATGGATTCTGTCTGACACAGTGTGATATCTGCCGGCAGTCCTTCACTCTGATGTTCACTTGTGAGGGGATGGGCTCCAGTGATCTCAGACTCTTTAGAGCTTTCAATAACAAGCAGCTCAGTGTGGCGCACATGCCATAGGTTTGCCACCATGGGTTAGGCTATGAATTGGAGCTTAGGTACACTATATATCAGTCATTTATGCTGTGATATGCTGCAGTAACAACAACAACAAAAAACCCTCAACATTGCCATGCTTTGATGCAAGAAAATTTATTTCATGCTCACACTCTGACCAAAGAAAGTCAACAGAAACTTAGGTTAAAGTCATTCACAAACCCAAAGCAGTGGAGACTCCAAATTGATCTGTTCTTCCACGGTCACCTTCTAACCTCATACTGGCAATTAAGTGCTTCCATCTGGAAGTAATAAGTCCGTATTGCATCAGCCAAACCGAGCTATATAGCTACACTCAGCTTCAGTGAGAGTAGGCCATGGAATTCTAGCACGGCCTCAGAGGAGGATGGAATCTTTGGGAACAGCTCCAGTGAATACCATACACTAGCTGCAGGATACAAAGGGATTTCAAACATGAAATGGAGCCCAAAACACAAAGCCTGGCCTATAGTAGGAACTTGATTAATATTTATTTAATGAACAAACAAAAGCTGGAGGGGACCAAATGACAAACAGTTGATTTAGATGAAACATGGCTTTTAGTGGTTTGGAATGGTGGTGCATGTTAGCTTTCCTGAGTTAATTCCAATGGCTTTGCTCTCACCCTCTCTTTGTTATTCCTTCCTTCCAAGCCATTGATTGCTTCAAAGTTTCCAAACTCACAAAGACCCAGAGGTCTACCTGTGTTTACCACTCACTGTTTCTCTTGAGGTGACTTCAGTGAGCATGGAATTCAAGCAACTTTATTCTTATGTTCTTAGAGGGTGCTTTGTATAATCTTTTAAAAATATGCTTATTGTTAAGCTCAAACTCAAAGTTCTCTGCTTGTTCTTTATCCTGTAGCATCCATCCCAGGGACAAACAGACGGTGGCTTATCGGCTGCACTTGGGGGCCCGTGCTGTGGCTTATGGTGAGAAGAATTTGACCTTTCAAGGACCACTGCCTGAGAAGATAGAACTCTTGGCTGACCAGGGGCTGCTCAACCTTCTATATTACCAGAGAATCCAGGTGCAGAGGCAAGATAAGAAGATATTTGAGGTGAGAATAGCAGGAAATGGAGGGCCTCAGCCTGTGCCAAGAGCTGAGACTCCTCTGCTGATGTTATTCTTATTATGTGATCACGAGGCAGATCTGGTTGGGTGGGGGTGGAGCTGAGCTTATCTTAGAGGGATAAGGAAGCAGTTATTAATTCATTAGCTTAGAGGCAATTTTGATAGGCAAGACAATTAAGGGAAGGAAAATAAGCCTCTACTAAATATTCCTTTTGTCGTCTCCCTCCCAGAGTAATCACCTTTACTCAGGGAAGGGCCTGCAGCTTTCTTTATAGTTACCTACTGAACATTGCTCCAGAATATTCCTCTCATCCTTGGGTGAAAATTTTTTTTCTTGTTACACTGTCCTAAATTTTGACATTTTTTGAGTTTAGTGTCTCCTTTGAAAAGCTTAAACCTGGTGATTTGTAACTTAGTGTGAGTTAATGTAATGCAACTGCTTTCTTTTAATACCTAGAAGGGATCATTATTTAGGATTCTTACATAGTTGAGGGTGGGTGGTGGAGGTATTTCTGTATAGAACATGTAAATGAGTGTCTTTGGGAACCTTAAGGCCATTAGGCTGGGAGAAGGTATGGGAAAAAGGGCATCAGAGGAGACAGAATATTAAACATAAACTTTACCCAGGAGTTTATCTAGGGGGTTGTAGCTTCTTTGGAATCCTGAGTATGTAGTATCCACCTGCCTCAGATGCCTGGTCAGTGTTCATCCTACTTAGCTTCTTTCCAGCTCGTTTTTAGGTGAATTTAGAGTCCCAGTGAGGCTGTGAATTCTGAGTTCTTTCAGTTGCTGGCTGTCTGCCCCGTTATCTAGCGCCGGAGTCATAGTTGGGGTCTGGAGAGAATTTAACCTCTGGGTCCTGGAAATTTGTGTTCCCTTTTCTGAACTGCCTTCTGACTTGAGAGGTGTAGTATCCACAGCTCTTCTGGGAGCACCTGGGAGCGATGGCGGCACCTGGGTGGCTGGGCTCACTTACATTCCTGCCTGCTTTGCCATCTGGTGGAAGGATCACTGGAAGCCTGTCCAGGGGAGCCCCCCTAGGTGCTTTATATATGACTGTGCTTCTTTGTCTTCCTAAGTTAATGTTTTATTTACTGATTTATCTTATTTAATCGCATAAACATTTATTTTGGTGCTGGAGAGCGAAGCCAGAGCCTCGTGTATTGTAAGCACAAGCTGCCCCGCCCACATGAATATGTTAGTGATTTGTGCCCTTTGCAACCAGACCCAACTTGGACCAGGTTCTGGTTATTGTAGGAAATAGGTCTTTGGCCAAGAGTGGGTCCTTCCCTTCTTTTTAGTCTGTCTGAGGATGCAGTCCGCAGTTTCTTGGAATACCCTAACTGACCTGACCCCTTGTATTCTATCTTATTAGATCTCATGTTGCAGTGACCATCAGTGCAAGTGGCTTCCAGCTCCCATGAACACTTTCTCTGCCCAGACCCTGACCCTGAGTATCGACTCTTGTCTTGGCGCTGTGGCTGCTCTTCGCTATGCCTGGACCACATGGCCTTGTGAATATAAGCAGTGTCCCCTCTACCACCCCAGCAGTGCCCTGCCAGCTCCTCCCTTTATTGCTTTCTTTACAGACCAGGCTCCTGGATATTAAAGCTGCCCAATGACAGCTCTGGATGGTCAGATCTTAGATACAGGGGGAGGCAGATTTTGGCATTTAGGAGTTTAAATGATGACAACTGTTGCTTTTAAAGGAAATTTATAGGAAGCCTCCCTGAACATCTCCGAGCTAGCACATGGCTGTATATTCTGAGATAAGCCGGGGTTGGCAGGTAACTTAAAATCCTTGCCTTTGTCCCCTCATTAGTCTAAACCTTGAAACTGGACTAATTCTGGACTATAACCAAATTGGACCACAACATCATACACTGCCCTCATATTAATAGGAATGAGGTGTCGTAACACTTTTGCCCCTTTTCCTCCAGAACTGTGGACTCTCACGTTTAGAAGAGGTTTAAAGGCCACAGAGGCTGCCTAGTGTTTCCTGTGTCCTTTGCAAATTTTTTGACAAGTGGTTACTGAATCTCTGTAACAAGTTTCTAAAGTTTCCAAAGGTTTTCTTCACATGGAACTGAAATCTTTCATGAAATTTTACTACATGTGTCTTTCAGATAAAAACAGACCTATTTGTATTTTCTTTAAGCCCAAAACAATTATATTCCTTCAGTCTAAATAATGACTGTTTAAAACAAACCAACCAGGCCCATGCAAGCATATTGGGCGGGGCCACGGATCTGCCTTAAGGAATGAAGGGGGGGGTAGTAGCCCCATGCAGGCACTCAGGTGGCAGCAGTGAGGGGTGGGCGAGGGGGTGGATCACAGGTTTAGGAAAATATGACAGTAGAGACTTAAAGACAATTCACATAGAAGAAAAAAGGCTGAAAGTAAAGCTACACAATAAGGGTATAAAATAGTGCAGATGAGACAAATGTGAAAGCTTTTATCTATACTAATTAAGAATCATAATGCAGTTTACTAGTTGATTAAAAACAGCTGATGACCCTTGAAAACTATTAGAAGTTGGAAATAAAAGCATTATGATTTGTGATGTTTACATATTTATGTCATCAAAACTGTGTTAGGACTTACAGTGTTTGAAGCATGGGGAACGAATAAGGATGTTATCTATCTGTAGCTTTTATCCCTTGAATGTAAAAATGAGACCTAAAGCAATAAGCATCGCTCTCTGCACCCTCAGGGGTTTCTGGTGTAGTGCCAAACAGCAGGAATAGCTTTATCAGTTTTTATTTAGTAAAAAAAAAAATCAGGAAACAAACTTTATGCTCTCAAGGAACTTTGGCTCCTTCAAGAACTACCTAGTGTACGTTAACTCCTAATGACTACACTTTTACCTCTTTATGCATCTGGCCTCACGGGAATGATGAACCTAGTAATAGTTTCCTGAGAAAAAGTAAATGTGCCTGTCCACCTCTCTCCCAACTTCACTAAACATACCCATGGGCTGTTCGAATTTGGAGGCAGCTAGAAGTAGCCAAGAACTCTAAGCCCAAGTTCCTGTACCACTTATTTCTAGATGTCCCCCAAAGCCTCAGGCATTCACAGGTGTGGCTTTTGGGAGGTGACTGGATCATGGGGATGTGATATTCATCAGATTAGTCCACTGATGAGTTTAGAGCTAAATGTGACATTGGGAGGTGAAGCCTGATCTGAGGAGGGTCACTGGGGCATGACTGGAAGGGTCTATCTTCCTCCTCCTCTCTCTCTGCTTCCTGCCTGCCATGCCATGAGCTGTTTGTCCTCTGCCATGCCACCCTACTTTGCAGCCAGCCGACTATGGGCTGAAACTTCTCAAACTGTGAGCAAAATAAATCTTTCCTCCTTTAAGTTATGGGTGTTGACTATTTTGTCCCAGCAACAAAGAAAGTAACTAAGACAACCACCCAGTAACCTAGTACACACAGTGTAAAACATTTGGATTAGGTAATAGATATATTTACCTATACATGTCAAGTTACGTGTGAATGAATTTATTTTCAGTGGCTGAATGATTTAAAATATACTGTAGAAGTTCAGTATATTTCCCCAAATGGAAATAAATTTTTACTGCTTGAAAATGAACTAATAATCACTATAGAAAATGGATACTAAAGAAAAGTATAAGTAAAAATCACCCCCAAAAATCATCATTTGCAGAAACTCTTTAGGTGAACATTCACTTGATTTGGCTTATACAATATTATATACTATATAGTATATTGCTTTGTAAACTTTGTTGTTTGTTGAGATTCTACCAAAATAATTTTATTTTTCTTTTTCCTTTTTTTTTTTGAGGCAGGGTTTTGCTATGTAGTTCAGGCTGGCCTTGAACTCACCCTGTAGCCCAGGCTGGCCTCAAACTTGTAGCAGTCCTCCTGCCCCAGCCTCCCGAGTGCTGGGATTACAGGCGTGCACTACCACGGCTGGCTCAAAATAATTTTCTTATGTAAATAGAGTGTTTCAGTTTGTGGAAGCCCCATTTTATACTCAACTAATTTTCTATTAATGGACATACTGGCTTTTTTTTTTTTTTTTATAAATTTCTTTGTTAAATTAATATTAAGATGAGTTTTACATGTAAACAACAAACCTCACTTGTTCAGTTATTTCTTAGGATCATTAACATGGAATAACAGGTTAAAAACATATATTTAAAATGTCAATCTCTCCAGCTTAATCCTAACAAAGAAGTAAACAATTTACATTCCTATTAATAATTATTTCTCCATCTTGCTATTTTTAGCACATCTTTAATAATCGATATATGAAAAGATTCTAAGCACTGAGCAGTGTTTTTCAAATTTTTAAGAATTCATGATCCATAGTAACATTTTATTATTTCTCACACACACACACACACAGTTGAAAACAAAGTTTCAACCTTTCTCTATGTGATGTATTCCAATATGTTCTAATTGTTTATTTAACTTTAAGAGATGTAGGTGTTGACTCTAAGCTTAGGAACAACTAATAGGTTGAGACTGTAGTTTGAAAAACAGTTCTAATTGTACTAATTTTAAAAAAGTCTTTCTAAAGTAAGGGCCTCTTTTAATACAATATTTTACTCAGGCTGTAAGAGAATGGAAAGACATCTGTTATACGATAATGGCAGCATCTATCATTTCTGCAGAAGTGTAAACATGCCCCAGCAATTTATGCAGAGAAACAAAAGAAAAACACTGACATCAACAGCTTTGAGCAATCCTCTTCCTGTTTATCCAAATTGCATACTGCTTCTTTTGCACTGTAACAGTTATACAAACTTACAAAGAGACAATAATTATAAAATGAATTCCAATTAATAGTTGGTCATAGTCTGCAGTGGCCAGCAAGGTGTGCTGCAAACACTGAAGCTTCTGATCCCTCCCTCTGCTGGTCAGACTTACTACTGTAAAAGGCTAATCCCATTCGGGGTGTTTTCAGCTGGCAGTCATGAATGACAGCGCATGAACAGTTCATTCTCAGTACTCCGTCCCCATTCTTCTACCTCTGGTCCTTTGGTCCAACCCGCAGCCAGCCCCCGGCACCTAGTAGATAGGAACTAAGGCATCTCACAAGGTAGCGTGGTTGGTAGTGGTAGGGATTGGGTGTTGCAGTCCCACTCCACCTTAATGCTTTTAGCCGGGTCCAGAGAATTTAGTTGTATAGGATGTGGAGTTGTTACACAGCTAAAATGAAATGACAGGGGTGAAGTCTACTATGGAGGATGGGAACTGACCCCTGGTTATGTTGTATCTGAATTTACATTAATATGATTTCAACACACTGAGCTAAAAGCACATTCTCCAGTAAAGAGCTGAGGACATGTAGAAAGGGTAGGGCTTTTTTGATCCCCTTCAAGGAGGTGCAAAATCTAAAACAAGATTAACAGCGTACCTTTGACTAGACTTTCCAGCTTGGGTGTAAGCAGAGGATTTTTTTTTTTTTTTTTGGATAATGATAGATGAAAACAAAGCAGGAATCAGGCTGCAAGGGCTAGGCTGATATTTCTTGGGCTAGAATCAGCATAAAAAGTAGAGGGTTGTCAGATTCTTACTGTCTCCCTTAAAAATTAGCAGTGGCCAGAGCCTCAAAGTTTGTGTTAAATAGTAACCTCCAACCATGGCATTAGGAGGTGGGGTCTAAGGGAGGTGATTAACCATAACAGCTCTGATGGGATGAGTGCCCTTCTAAAGGGACTCCAGAAAGCTACTTTGCTGTTTCTACGATGTGAGGTTATAGCAAGACGGCTGTGTGTGAACCAAGGAACTGGGCCTCCCCAGACACTGACTCTGCTGGCACTTTGAATTAGACTTGCCAGCCTCTAGAATTGTGAGAAAGGGTTTTAAAAAAGTAATGGGAATTGGACCCACGGGATTTTGCATGCTAAGCAATAACACTGCGCTACACCGCAGCACTTTTTAATTTGAGACAGGGTCTCACTTTAGTTGTCTACGTTGCCTTGAACTTGTATCCTCCTGCCTCAGCCTCTCAAGTAGCTGGGATATGTCCCCATGTCCAACAAGAAATTAGTGTCTGTTGTTTGTAAGACATTCAATCTATGGTATTTTCTTATAGCAGTCCGAAAAGACTAATGCAGCAGCTCTTGTATTTAGGCAGAGTTAAACAAAAAAAGATTAAAACCTGATTATGAGAAGATGAAAATAAGCAGAACTGTCAAGAGAAATTTATTACTAAAAATAAAGCAAGTGAAGTTTTTTTCAGCATACGATGTCACCACGGGCACCTCCATAATGAAATATATTATCTTCTTTATTTCCGAATTGCTGCCTTCTTCCATTTATACCAAGTTAAAAACATTCCTCATGAGGAAGGTGAAGAGACTTTGACCTCCTCTTGCTCAGTCTGAAGACTGGACTGGGCTACACTGTGGTGGAGACTCGAGGTGCTGCAGATGTGTCTCTACCAAGGGTTCCTGCGTTAGGAACTCAGGCTCATAAGAAGCCACAAAGACTGCAGGCTGCAGGTCAGGGAGGTCCAAGGATCCTGCAGAAAACAATTCCTTAAGCTCCACTGCTGCCCATGAATCTCAGCAGTGTTTTGTCAAGATATACACATGTGGCTTTTTAACTCTTTAACACCCTTGCATCTGTCAGTCCAATTTTGCCCTTGGTTGGTAAATCAGGACCGACATTTACTTTTGCAGTGCAGAAAACTAAAATAGATGAAATGATTTGCCTATGGTTACAGAGCACACTTATACCTGATATGACTCCCACGCTGGAACTCCTGCTCATTCTACCCATTTGTGGGAAGGAATCTGTGCCAGTGCCACAACCTGAGACTTGTAACTTCACTTGAAATGCTGTTCCATTTAGAGAAAGCTTTCCCCTGGGTTCCACTTAGGTTTTACTTAGGTTAGAGAAAGAGACACATTTCTGGGGGGCCCCACCTTGCTAGGATCACAGGTGCTCCCCATACCGTCTATGAGTAAGTAATCTGGTGACCTAGGCAGGCTGCACCTCTCCCTCCAATTCTGCACTCTTTGCTGCTGGATCAGTGAAGATTTCCATCACTTACTGCCCAGCTATTTGGAGTACCCAGCCATGTGTGAAGGAGGTACAGTATTTCCAGATCAGAAGCGCAAAGTTAAAAGATACCAGGCAGAATGGGATCATGATGCTCTTCGCCAAAGGTCTGTCTCTGAAAAGCTTCAAAGCTGACAGCTGCATCATTCGCTGGTGCTCCCTGGGGCAGCTGCTCCTCTCCAGGTTTGCAAACATCAAATTTCACCCACTGGTAACTGCAGGGTCAAAGGGAAACATTCTCGAGGTTGTCTGCTAGCCTGTAATAAACATCCCTACCTCCAAAGGGATCAGGTTTTCCTTTAGGCCTCTTCTATATACATCTAGAAAACATATTAGTTAAGGGAAAAACAAACAAAAAACCCTGAAAGGAAACAGGCAGGCATCTTTCATGACACATTATTCTGCAAGACGGTCAACCCTTTTGCTGTTACGGCACACACAAATGATACAGGTTAAGCATCCCTAATCTGAAAATCCAAAATTCAAAATGCTGCAAAATCTGAGTATTTCTTGAGTGTCCACCTAAAGCCACAAGTAGAAAATTTCCACACTTCATACGATAGGTCACAGTCCAAATGCAGGTGCACTAAAAGTACTATGTAAAATTACCTTCAAGCTATGTGTATAAAGGTGTAAATGAAACATAAATGAATTCTGTGACTTGGGTCTCATCCCCAAGATATCTCATTTGCACAAATACTCAAAACCTGAAATATTTCAGGTCCCAAGCATTTTGGATAAAGGATATTCAACCTATAATAAGTATAGTACAGTGGGGTCCTGGCTCTTGCTCATCTGTCTAGAGTTATACTGAGAGATATTTGTCGAGAAGCCAACGTGCCTTGCGTGTAGTTTTCAATAAATGTATGAATGAATAAAGTAGTAACTGTCAGTTTAGGTCTCTGATTGGCTGATCACTGAACTTCTCTCAGTGGAATGGGTTCGCCCATACTTACTTGACACACTTTCGAGCTCCTGGACAACTCTGTATCAGGTTGAGGATGGTTGGATGAGAAAACCCAAAAAAGTCAGCTCCTGATGGAAGCAGGTTAGGCATTAGTTTCCCCCTAGAGAGGAGAGGGAGAATATGAGCTTGAGAGCTTAGAGGGAGATGAAGATGAGTTTAAGAATGGAATGGCGGTCTGAACACACAGGCTAAGCTTTCTTGACTTACTCTGGAGATTCTAGCTGCTAAGACGTCTAAAAGATTCAGGATAGGTCTCTACAAAAAGGATCTCTATTCACTAAAAGTGAGAGAAAGATCTACATTGATCTTTTAGCCTATCTCTAAGCTGTTAGTCAACTTACACAGTAGCACTGATGGTCCTGAGCAGTTCTTCGTAACAGCCATCTGCAGAAGAGCTGATGAGAGCGTGCTGGGGGTCGCCTTCTGGAACAATTTCAAACTGAGGACAAAAGAACAATGAGATCAATCTGCAAGGAGGAAGAAGTAGAGTCATGTTACTCCTACAAATATTTCTTCACTCTGAAAAAGTCTTGAAGCTGCTGTATACCGCACTAGAAGACGGGCACAATTTCTTGTTAAACTAAGAGAAACAAGTAAACAGAGAAAGGCCTCTATTTCAGTTTTACACTTGTTGGATAACTGTTTTGTTCCGTATCATTTCTTATCCATTTACTTACATCGTTAAGCTCAAATACAAATGCTATTTTGAAAAAAAAATGAGATCACCCTCCAGGTCCAGTGATATGTTTTTTGTTCCCATTTGCACGTTTCTCTAAGAAGTACAAGATTATCTAGAAGTACTGTATTCTGGGTCAAAAGATGTATTTCTTAGAACTGTTGATTTTGCCAAATTGCTCTACAAAAGGATACCAATTTTCACTCTTACTAGTATGTACTTCTTTTCCTATACCCTGTTAAAGATAGCATCAAACTCTGATACTTGCCTATGGGAAAAATTAAGGCCTCATTTTTATTTCATCTGACTGCTTTTTATCTTATTCTATAAGCACATTTACCTGAATATTAAGTCCTTGCCATATATTTTCTTCCTGTTTGTTGCTTGGATATTAACTCTGATTATGGTGTTCCCTGTCATTTAGAAGTGTTTAAATTTTTAGTAGTCAAATCTGTTATTTCCCTTTATGGGTTCAGTGTTTCATGCCTTGCTAAAGCAAACCTTTTCACCTCACCCTAAGCTTTTAAAAAGTTATTCTACATTTTCCTTTAATGTTTATAGTATAAAACATTCGGTAAAGTTAAAGTGATTAATTCATTTTGGTACTTACAGACAAATCAATGAAACAGAATCATCTGGGAACAGATCCAAATATTACATATGTTTAATCTATGTACTAAAGTCAGTTGATGTTAGTTGGGAAGAAAAATTAAAGCTAAATTCCTAGTTCAGAAAATACCTACAAATATTGTCTAGTTAGGTTAGTTACCTAAAAATGAAACATGAAAATCTCACAGATTCTTTTTCAAAAATGTTTTAGCATTTTGTCTTTCAGAGGAAATTAAGAATCAGCTTATCAATTTTTGTTAAAATTCTATTAGGATTTTGATTAGATTTGCATTGCATTTACAGATTTGTCATAAATGTGGCAAATCTGCTTAGCAATAGTCTTTCTGTTTGAGTACTTTCCAAAGAGAACTGCTGAAGAACCCAGTCACGGGAACCCTCAGCTCCATCTAAAGTGCTCCGACACAGCAATGCGATACCGCCCAGGTGTGTCAGGCAGGCTCAGGGTTCTCCCAGTCTCTGTGCAGTGGTTCCTCACTTTGCCTCTGCCTCTTCCCACCCAGTCTGTAACTTCATTAGTGAAGCTTGGAACACTGAAGATGGTCTGATTTTTCCTAAGGATCAAGAGGTGAAGGATGGGGAAGTGAACTATGGGATATCTTACACTAAGAAGGATGAAGAAAGGTATCTAACAAGAGTGGGATTTGGGACTCCCAGGTCCTTAAGCATATGCACACCCTCTTTTGAGTATGCAGTCTCTTTCCTACCTCCACTTTGGTCCAACCTGAAATGGCAGTGCATCAAACTAATCTTCCCTGAGCCTATACTTAACATAAGCAGGGTTGATCTGGCCTCACAGTCATAATATGGAGAGTAGAAGTAGCACAGTTCAAAGGCATCAGTCTGAGAATTAGACGAATGTAGATTCACATCCCAGTTCAGGTGTGACTTAGGGCTAGTTGCTTTTTCTGCATCTGGGATTACCTAAATGGCAATTATAGAGTATCTACCTTGTGTCAGAACAGGTAACACATAGTAAGTGGCTGGAACAGACAAGGTTCTCAAAAAAAACAAAACAAAAAAAAGTAGTTATATTCAAATGGGTACCTGAGGCTGCATACCACCATCCTTGATCTGGCAGGTGTACAGACACATCTGGTCGGGGCACTTCATGCTGGCATACACTCGAGTACTGCTGTAGCCCACAGGGTAGATGGCACTCTCATCATGGAAGCCAGGTCGGTCGGTGATGATCTATAAAAAAGATTTCCCCAACCTGGGATTGAGGGACTGAAGGATTTATAAGCCCAATTTACTGTGGTAGCCTTTAGAAGCATTTTGGGGCTGCAAAGAGTGACTGAAATCACACAGAAAAAGTGTCTGCTGTGTAGCAGACAAAACTGACCTGGTTGTGTAGGGACTGGAGTCTTTCTGGGGTTGGTATGGATCAGCAGGGGCTGTTGCTAATAGGAACAGGGAGGGAAGGCTCAACCCCATTACCATGTTTCTCTGACTCTCCTCTCTGTGCGTCGCTGGTCTCACTCACCTCCCCCAGGCTATACACTGTTAGACCCCCTAGTCCGATGGGAAACACAGGCCGTCCAGAGGGATCCAGGGCAATGGGCTGGACCAGTTTGCGAGCACCTCCCTCCATTTTCTTTTTCTTGGATGTTTTCTTCAGAACTGAAACGCAAATCTGGGGTCACCCACTTTAGCCCCCTCTCAATGCTGAGGGGAAGGGAAGAATTTACATGGGAACGCTAAGGGCAATAAGCCAATCATGGTTTTATATACAGATGGTCTTCGACTTACAATGTTGTTAGGTACTGATGAACCCATCATAAGTTGAAAATACTGTAAACTGAAAATGCATACAACATACCAAATATCATAGCTTAGCAACAGTGTTTCCCCTGTGGTCCTGTGGCTGAGTGGGAGCTGCAGCTCACTGCCACTATCCAGCAGTGCAACAGAGTATCAGTCTGCAGATCAGTATCCCAGGAAAAGATCAACACTCAAAATACAGTTTCTACTGCATGCAAGTCACCTTCACACCACTGTGAAGCTAAAAAATCATTAAGCTGAACCATTGTAAGTTGGGGGCCATCTGTATTCACTTAAAAGGCATATGGGCTTTCCCCAGAAGCCCTGAGTATCTCTGTAACCTGTCCACAGGCAATAACCAATTCCAGCATTAGCATCAGGAGCTAAAAGCCTTACATTTTTAAGTCCTCTTTACTTGTAAGATCCGAAATTTCCCAAGCTAGTAGTGTGCTCAAAAGGTCACCTAGCCCATTTCCCTGCCTCTAGAAAACACTGAAGTGAATGCAACCCAGACACACTGGTGGAAGAGGGAGAGAGGAAGCCTCAGCCTGCTCCCTTTGCATTTAACCAGATCTAACTAGAATCCTTCCGTCCAAAGCAACTCTAATAAGCACTTGCTTTGCAAGGGCCTTTACGAGAATTATGAGACTTAAGTGTGCATGTGGCCACATGTGGCTAACAGTGCCATGTCTCAGTCACCGTAGTTGAGCCACTGGGGCAACTGATACACTGTCTCCCCAAAGTACCTTCCAGTTTGTTGTTCTCTTTGCCTTTTTCCTTTTTCTCCTTCTTGGATTTCTTCCCAAATGGCTCCTCAGCCCCAGTGTTGGGCCCAGACATGGGCCCAGCTCCCTGTATAGTTCCCACAGAGTTGGCCACACCATAAGTCAGGGGCAAAGTGGAGCTGTGGGAAGGAGCTGCAGCCTGTACGTCCCCCTCAGTTAGAGCCTGAAGTTGGAGAAGCTTCTTTAGCAAGTACCTGGGGTCAGGAAGGAAAGGCAGCAGAGGTATGAAATTCTGTTCTGTTGCAATTCAGTATTCTTCTCAAGTACTGGGAAAAGCCAAAGATTATTGCACTCATAAAAATATGGCTCCTATTGAATCTTGGGAACATGGAGAGGATAATCAATACTTCGAGAAGCCTCTCTTGCATCTAGAAGGGTCCTCTACCATGAGGTTGGGCGGTGTTAAGCACTGAGAGGCATATATTATGAATCAGATGTGTATGTACCCTCTGTGCTCTGCATCGAGTAGTACAGACTGAATATTCATAGCATGAGCATTTCTTTTATCCTTGGCGTTTTAATAAGATTACTTATTAGATGTGGTAAGGCTTTGTCAGAAAGATGAGAAGAGGAGCTGTCTCATCATCATGGTCCAGCATGACTTGGGTGTGTGTGAATCCATGCCAAAGGTTGTGAGTTTCACTTTACTTGAACCCAAAATGAAGCCAGCTCACCTTCTTTCTTCTTTTGCTTTAAGGAATTTTTCCTCAAGACGAGCAATTTCATCACAAATAGCAGCATTTTCCTTTAAGAATAATTTTCAACATAATCACATAAAATGAATAAAAGATCAAGGTACTGAATTGGGAGGAGGATCCATATTTCAAATCAAGAAAGTCTATGTCACTGGAGAAGGAAGGGCTATTCTACCTTGCAGACAAGCTATAAATAAATCTACAGGGAAAGACAGGTCCTACTACAGGCAGGGTAACTGTATAATTTATAATACAATCTGTGACACCTCTTTTTTTTTTGTGGGTACCGGGGGGTCGACCTCAGGACCTCACGCGCCAGCAGGCGCCCATGCCGCTGAGCGATATCACTGGCCCCTTTTTCGTATGTGGGTTCCGGGAGTCGAACTCGGGCCCTCGCGCTTGCCAGGCAGGCGCTTAAGCCGCTGAGCCATCTCACCGGCCCTGTGACACCTCTTTATGAAAAGGGGGCACTATTATTGCTTACGCCAGAACAATATAGTAAGCCAGGATTGTCCTGGATGAACTAAAATGTACAGTCACCCTGATGAGGGTGGCCTTTGGCAAAGAAAAGAACGCACTACTTAAATTCATACTAGTATGCAACTATGAGGACTGTCCATGTGGAAGTGCCTTGCCTTTTGAGAAACAAAGACAACCTAACCCAAAGCAACCCATATAATAGTACCTTAGGGAGGAAAACTAGATGGAACAAAATAAAATCTAATGTGTAAAATTCTTAAGCTTCATAATTTACTTGTATACGTTCAAATATCTTTTTTTTTTTTTTTCCCCCCCTGATGACTATTGCCTAAGCACCAGTCTTGAAGGAAATGCTCTGTTCTGGATGCTCAAACTGAATGGAACTCAAAAAGGTGGAACTCAAATTGAATGTTCAAAACAACATCCCTTTTCCTCACAAAACCTTCTTCACATACTTGAAGGAATCAATATCCTTATGTTATTTAAATAAAGACTCCAAGCTTTAGGTACCTTTGACAGGTAGGGGATAAAAGAAAGGGAGCAGTCAAAGATCAAGTCCTCTTTATTCTACTTATTTTCCTCCAGTGCACATACCACGTGGTGAATAAATGTTTTTGGAATAAGTATTCTAATTTCCAAACCTTTCCTTATGCTTCAAAAAATGCATAGGAAGAGGAGGAAAACTACAGATTCAGGTGCGAAAGGACAACGCAGGAATCCGTTCCTATTTCCAAGCAGTGAGGCAAGCTTAAGCAAGCCAGAACATTGTGACACAAAGTTATGGTTGGCAAGCCAGTTCGTTCATTCAATAAACCCGATGCCCCTGCAATAAGAGAAAGGAAGGGGCTGGGGTGTAGCTCAGTAGTAATGCACTCCCTAGCATGCTCGAGGCTCTGGGTTCGATTCCCAGTGCAGTCGGAACAAAACAAAAAACACACACACACTTGGAAGACTCAACGGTCTTACCAAAGGGAAATTACTGAAAGATTTCAGGAACGTGTTTAGGGCAAGGAGACAGTTACTGGGCTGTGGAAAGCTTGGGAAATAAGCTATGTAGTGGAAATAAGTAATAAACTGGAATCAGGGTATCTAAGTTGGCGTCAGGGCTCTGACACAGCGCCCTAAAGCAAATCACACATCTGGGGTTTTCCCATTTTTAAAACAGTGCCTTATGCTCAGGTTATCTCGAAAATCAATGCATTTCTGGGAATTGTGAAGTAATAACGGTAATAACCCAAACGTATCGGCAGATCTAAGTACCGAGGACTTTATTTTCATCATTTAATCGTCTGCAAGTCACTAGCTCCATTTACAGACGAGGAAACAAAATTAGAGAAATTAACTTGTCCAAGGACCCAGGACTAACAAGTAGTAAAGAACACCGAAAAGCTAACACTATATTCACACTGTCCCTCTCGGGAGGGGACCGCTTGGGGAAACACTTCGTTAGAAAGTCTCGCGGCGGAGACTGGCAGAGCGACCCGCAGACTCACAAACACAGTGGCCTTTGCCGCTCTGCGCAGCCGCAGGTACTTCAGCCGGTACTTCTCGTTCTGGCTCTTCTTCGGGAGCTTTTTCATCCTGGCCGTGCTGACTGCAGCGGGGCTCGCGGCGAGGAGGCGACGCGGCCCAGCAGGCTCACGGGCCGGCCCCAAGGCGGGGGCTCTCGGCCGCGGCCCGCATTGGCTCCGAGGCCGCGGGGGCGGAAGCGGAGGCTTTGTCCGCTGTGGGTTGGCGGAACCCGGCCTCCAGGAAACTAGCTCTCCAGGAAGTTCCCAAAGCGGACGCCAGGACCAGAATTCCCGCAGCCAAAGTGGGTACCGGCGCTTCCCAGCACTTCCGCGTCTCTCTCGGAAGTGAGCCCCGCCGGAAGTTACGTAAGGACGCAGGCCGCGTGTGACTTCCGGGTTTGGAAGGCCGGGGAGGTTGTGGGTCTGTGGAGCCCTAGAGCCGGAGGAAACCGTGGGCTGGCGGAGACCGGAGAGGGGCGGCGGGACGAGGGCGCTGCACGTCTGTGTGCCTCGCGGAGGCCTGTTGTGGCCCCAAGGCCGCAGTAAATGAAACTTTACCAACCCTAGCTCTTGTTCACGCTCTTACAGCGCCCTGCGTTTCAACACCTTTTTCACACTTCTTACAGACCGACCTCGTTGGAGTTCTGGGATTCCGCTGCTTTCCTTTGTGCCGCTTGCGCAAATATTTATTATGTTGTGATCGTCCTAGGAGCTGGGTCTACCGTAGTGAATAGGAAAAAAGGCCTTGGTTCTTTGACGGCTTAGAATCCAGTAGGGACGGTGGAAGATTTAACAAGCAGTCTCGGTAGCACAAAGTAGACGGTAAATTCCTAGTGAAACCAAGTGTATTTTTGTACCTAAACCTAAGGTTTTATAATTCTAACTTCACAACCAAGGACTTCATTGGAGTTTTTTTTTACAATTATAAAACATTTCTTTCAAATTTTAGAAATTTAGAAAATATAGAAGGAAGATTTAAAAAAAAATTCTATAGGGCGGGGAGTGCAGCTCAGTAGTAGAGCACTTTCCTTGGGTTTGAGACCCAGCACTGATAAGAAAAAAAGAAGGAAGGAAAGAGATTATGGAGGCTTGATGACATTTAAATACGAATTTTGATTCCCAGCACCAAACCAAACAAACAAACAAAAAAACCCCACACCAAAAACTCCCCCAAACCCAAAACAAACCCCCAAAATAAGCCTTCAAAAAACTTGGCACAAACCTCTTTTAATGTTAGCGTGTGTTTATATTTTCATGCAGTTTTATGCAGGTCAAGCTACTGAATGTTTATGGTTTGTTTTCCTTTTTAATTTATCATCGTCATTTTACAGTGTTAAGACTTTGTAAGCATAATTTAAAATGGCTGGTTAATATTCTGCTTATAGCCTATCTATTTTGCGTAATTATTTACATGTTGCTTGACTTTTTGATCAGTTGCTGTGAGTTTTTGTGTATAAAGCTTTTTCCATATAGGACTGTTTAGAGGCTGGGACTAGCGCTCCAAAGAATGTGATGCTACTGACTGACTCACTCTTCTGCTAATTTGTGTAGAAGAATATTTACTTAGTGCTTATGGTCACACAGTCTTTAGGAAACGATTCAAGAGGGAAAGACCAACAAGTAAATTGGTAATATTAATACAGTGTAATATGTTTATTTCAGAGATAGGTTTTACTTGCTATGGGAGTACCCAGTTAGGGAAGGAGGGAGGAAATAGGAAGGCTGCTGGAAGGAAATACGCCTGAGTATGCTTGCAAGAAGTAGTGACTGACCTGGAGGAGAACATCCGGGGCAGTGGAGACAGAGTATTCCAATGTTTAGCATCAGGAGAAGCATGGGAACTGCAAGTCATTGGTTAAAGTGGAAGCTGTGTGCGGAGGGGAGCAAGAGGAGAGATGAGTTTTGGGCAGGGCTTAGGTCATGAAAAAGCTTGTGTACCAAGTGATGAGTTGGACTTTTATTGACAATAGAAGCCATGATGAGCATCGATATATCAGCTTATTGCTTGTTTTAGGCAAACATCTGAATTTGGCAGAAGCAACATAGCTTTTCTACTAACTTATATGTAGAGGGGTCTAAATGGCCTATGCAAAAAATTCTCCCTAGAAGTGCGTAATGGGCAGCTTTAAAAAGAAATATAGGGCCGGTGAGATGGCTGAGCGGCATAAGCGCCTGCCTGGCAAGTGTGAGGGCCTCAGTTTGACTCCCAGTACCCACATACGAAAAAAAGGGCCGGTGATATCGCTCAGCGGCACGGGCGCCTGCTGGCCTGCGAGGTCCTGAGTTCGACCGCGGTACCCACCAAAAAAAAAAAAAAAGAAAGCAGCATGGTATTGTGGGCTGACCATAGTCTTTTGGAATCAAATCAGTGCTCCAGGTACAGGGTTGGGAGTTAGCTGTAAGGATGAGGTGATAAATGAGGGAAGAGACTGAAGAAAGGGGCTTACTAGCACTTACAGAGTGCTTTTTTGTGTATACTTTCTGTTTGAGTTCTAAGTGATTGTTATTCAGTGATTGGCTATAAGTGAAGATATAGAATCCCCTGAGGTATTAAAACATACCTGGGCTCATTAAAAGTTATGAAGGAGCCCATGGCCCATAATCCCAGCTTTTGAAATGAGTCTGGTTTAGATGATGAAAAGTATACCTGGATACCTCAAGGCTTCACTTATGGCAATGCACTTGCCTCTGTTTTTAAAGCCCAAGAGCAGATTATGAGTAGAAGCTATCAGTATCTCCTGGCTCATTTGGCAGATCACACAGGGCCTGGCAAGGCTGATGACTTTCACAAAGCAAAATTGGGCAAATTCTTAGGATTTCAGTCCACACCAAAGGGTTTCCAGGGGTTTGACATCTATTAATTTCTTACCATGTTGCTCACTTGCTTTTTGAGATAAGCCAAGTATACACCCTAGAAGGGCCATGGGTTGAATATAGTGAGAACCTGCCTCCATAAATAGCCTTTAAAACCCTCTTCATATAGAATTCCTAGATTTTACTTCTGTTTTTTGTACTATCCTCATAGAATGTTCCAGACCTAATAGTTTAGTTCTTTGATTTGTATTCTAGGTTTCATATTTATTACCGTATCTTAGTTACAGCTTCTTACAAATATAGGCTATATAGCTGATCTAAATCCAAGTTTAGCAATTCTGAAGTGGGTATTTTTGTGTATTACTACGCATGGCTTGTGAAGATAGTGAGAGACTTTTATTTTGCACAAAATTTCTTACTCTGCAGTTTCTTTTTTTTTTTTTTTTGTGGGTACTGGGGGGTCGACCTCAGGACCTCGCGCACCAACAGGCACCCGTGCCGCTGAGCGATATCACCGGCCCCTTTTTCGTATGTGGGATCTGGGAGTCGAACTCGGGCCCTCGCGCTTGCAAGGCAGGCGCTTACGCCACTGAGCCATCTCACCGGCCCTGCAGTTTCTTTCTTAACTATGGGTGTTCATCACATACCCGTTGGGTGAGATGTTTAGGTTTTGAGGGTTCTAAGCCAGCCAATAAAGTCATGAAGTCAACCACTGTGTCAATGTTGTGCTTCTGGGTGGTTGTGTCCTTCAACACACATAAGACACTTAGCCAGCTAAAAGAGATGAGCTCAGAGATGTTGGCTCGGAGGAAAAGAAGGATCACATTGAGGTCATTGATGGGGCATCCGAGCATCTTTCTGCTGAGGAGATCAAAAGCTGGGAGCATCTCATAGATGGATAGGAGTCGTTTGTCCCACCGACATAGTCGTGTGAGGTTGTATATTATCACTGGAACCAATAGGGTGTATATCGCTGCACTGGAGAGGCTAACAATCTGGAAAACAGACAGGGAGGTCAGCCTGCATGTGATCAGATCGGGGATGTGGGTCTCATCATGCAGCATTCCTGTCTTGATGGAGCAGCTGAATTCTTCTTGGAAGAAGATACTCAGATGGAAGTGACCAAGGTACAGGTAAGTGGCTGACGTGAAGAGGAGCAAGAGGGAGTTCTTTAGGAGGTAGGTGGCCACTAGTGAGTGTGAGCGCTGCTTACATGCCAGGTATCGCTCTAGCAAGGGAAATTCAAAGTATCGTTCTTTCCGGGCCCTGGGCAGTGGAAGAAAGGCAAGTTTAGAGAGAACAGTTTAGAACCACACCCTGTGAGTCATATGGGAAGGTAACAGATCTGAATATTCAACAGGATATTCTTGGTTCACATGGAAATCTGCTGTCCCTTCACACGATTTTCCCTCCAAAACAGGTGTGTGAATATACCTTGACTCTCCAAGTAATGAGTGCAGTGTTATAAACCCAGAGAATGATCAATGAGTAGTGAATGGTCACAGATTTATGCCCAACAAGGCAGACTAAAGATCTAAGCTGAATAAGGACTCTTAAGCAGTAGGCTTATAAATTAGCACTACACTTGCAGACTAAACAAGTACATTTTGAATCTTGGCCCATGTATTTCTGTGAGTGATTTTTGGGTCAGTTAATTCATTTTATATGAATAAATGTGCTAGTATTTGTTGAGAGCTGTGGTGTTCAGGCACAGATAAACCGGTCACTGCTCCAAAGAAGCTTAGAGTCTGGCTTATGGGGAAAGGATAGATAAGACATGCAAATATGGAATGAAATTAGCAGTTGATTTGTTGCTAAGTTGATGGGTACAAACCATAGTAGTTATGAAAGTTAGGAGCTAGAGTAACAGTGTGGGTTGGAGTGTTCAGAAACCTTTACAGAGAATATTGGCTTAAAACTGGGTTTCAAAAGATAAAGAAGAACTTTTTGAGAGGATAAACTATGTCCATAAATATGAGACAATCTGATTTCAAAAAAAAATTTTTTTTGGTGGGTACCGGGGGTCGAACTCAGGACCTCGCGCGCCAGCAGGTGCCCGTGCCACTGAGCGATATCACCGGCCCTTTTTTTGTATGTGGGTACTGGGAGTCAAACTCAGGACCTTGCGCTTGCCAGGCAGGTGCTTATGCCACTGAGCTATCTCACTGGCCCCCGATTTCACACTCCATCTATTTTCTAGATAGCCCTGCCCTGCTTTATTTTTTCTTCATACCACTTATCATATCCAAACATATATTTTCCTTATGTGTTCTGTCTATCTGTTGTCTGTTTTCCCTTAAGACAATGTAAGCACTATGTGTGCAGCTATAGCTTTGTTGCCCCTCCCCCTGGCCCCAGGACACACATACTAATGTATCTGAAGCACCCAGCACAGTGCGTGGTATCAAATAAATGAATGACTAGATAGAGAAATGATTCGTTCAGGGAAAAAGGAAGAGGTAGAGTAGAAGCTTTCTGTCATCTGGTGTAGGTTGAATATTCCCTCTCCAAAATGCTTAGGGCCAGTAGTGTTTCAGATTTTGAAGTTTTTGTTTGTTTGTTTTGGAATATTTACATAGACTTTGCCAAGGATGTTCAAAATTTTTTGGATTTTGGGTGTTTCAATTAGGAATACTCAACCTATAGTTAGAAGTTTGAAGGAGCTGGGGAGTGTGGGGTGGTGCATGCCTGTAATCCTAGCACTTGGGAGGCTGAGGCAGGAAGTTGCTATGAGTTCGAGGTCGGCCTGGGCTACATAGTGAGTTCAAGGCCAGCCTGCACTACAAAGCAAGACTTTATTTCAAAAACCAAAAAAAAAAAAAAAAAAAAAAAAATGTTTGAAAAAAGTAGTTGGTGACTATGTTGAGGCCTTGGGCAAATATTTGGGAGAATTCAGATATGTTTGATAGGCCTGGGGTGTGGGGTATTTGAGGTTTCTGAGCAAGAAAATAGGGTACATAGGTGGTATTTTAGAGAAATTAATCCCTTTGTGGCTCAGTGTGTTCATCTGTAAACTGCAGGTAGAGTCCTTTTCCCTCTACAGGAATTACAGAAAATTCATGAGATTATGTGTGAGCACTTTGCTCTCTTGAGAAAGATGACCGAGGATAATTTAAAGATCACTCTGAGTGGATACCATCTTAATGCTCAAACAAATGCTTCAGAAAAGGTGAAGAAATAGCTTACTTGTCCAGCTCATCCCAGAAGACATGTGGGTCAGAGCTCTTCTGCCGGATCTTTAACATGTGCTGCACCAGACGGATGGAGCGATTGTAGGATTTGTCCAGTTCACTGATGATGAACAGCAGGTCTGAGCTGAGGGCTGGCGCAGCTGCACACTGCCACAGCAGCACCGGCAGGTACATGGCCACGGCCAGGCCCATCAGGGAGTAGGGGAGGGCCTGCAGGGTGAGAGCTGGCTGAGGAGGGAGTCTAGGGTGCTGAACCTTGAGGGACGGCACTGAGTGAGGGGCTCACTTTTCCCCAGTTCCTGCCGCAGGGGGAATCATGGTATGTGGAATGGGCCAACTAAGACTCTCCTGAAAGGCCTGGTAGAGAAGGAATTGTAGATCTTCTTACTCCCCAGATCTATGATTTATAGTTTTTCTGATCTGTGGGCTGAACAGAGCACCAAGGAGAGGAGAAAGAGCAAAAGTGAGAGAATGAGAGAGCATGGGATATAGGGGAGGGGGAAGGGAGACAGCAATTGAGAGATTCCCCCACGCCCCATGTGTCAGGCTGAGTGGTCAGCCTGAGATCCTGGCCAACACTGGCCATGCATCCCAGATGACAGAAAAATCCCATGTTTTCTGTTCAGCCTTCCTTGGCTTCTCATATTTAAACTGTTTTTTTTTTTTTTTTTTTTTTTTTCTCATCATTGGATTCTCGCTGGCCCTATTTCGAAATTCATTGGGGGTTCTTTGAGGTAGGTAGATATATAAACTGACTTTTAGTTAGGAATTCATAAGCCTTGTCTCTTCAGCTACATTATTAACATCCTGAAGTAAGAGATAGAGATGAGTTGAATTGTGTTTGTGGTTTCTACTCCCACTCCAAATATGTGGAAGCCTTAATCCTTAGTATCTCAGAATAAAACCATATTTGGAAATGGTGTTGCAGATATAATTAGTTAATTTAAAATTATGTAATATTAGAGTAAGGTGGGCTTCTAATCCACTGGTGTCCTCAAACACACACACACACACACACACACACACACACACACACACACACACACACAGTGTATTGCCTTACAGTTCAGTGTTGGTTCTCCTAAGGGTTGTGAGAGACAGATCTTCTAGGCCCTTCTCTTTGGCGGGTAGGTGCAGCACCCTGGGTGTTCTTGCTGTGTGCACATCTACCTCTTCATAGGGTGTGTGTGTGTATGTGTGTGCACGTGCATGTGTGTGTGTTTCCTGAACAAAGAAAGTTAGGATAAGTACGCTATGCTTCAAGAGAAAATAGAACCTTTTCACTTCTGTCCAGGAAATGGCGTTCCTTGAAAATAAGCCTTTCACCCCTGCAGAGTGGTTTTTTTAGGTTTGAAGTAGAGCCTGGGTTTAGAAAGCTTCCTGGTGATCTTGATGATCAGGCATTTTGACTCTCCTGACGTGTCAATCCGCTCGGTCATATCTTGAGTTTGTCACTATCCAGCCCCTGCTTGAACTGCCAGTGACAGAGACCTGCTGGGCTTTCTCCACTAAGTCTCTGGTTTTATCTGAGTCCTAGAACTGTGACATTTTGGGGCCTTATAAATGATCACCCCTAGAAAATGCTGTGAGTGACTTCTCACTAACCGCCGAACTAAAAATACATGTTATCCCTGTTCCCTCATAGAACCCCACTGCGATGACAATAAAGGATAAAAAGGCATACTGTTCTAAAGACAGTGAAAACAGGAGAGGAGACGAGAGCAATGAAGTGTCGAGAGCTGCAAAGGAGCTGTGCAGTGGAAGACATCACTGTGCAGGCCGGGCGGGGAGGTGGGGCAGGAAAGCAAGCTATTTGCCGCTCAGGACCAGAATGCCTCCAGATTGAGTGAAAACCTTAGAAAATGAAAGGTAGTTGGAGCTGAAATCAGGAAAATTGAAAAATATATGTAAGAAACGGCCTTGCAGATCTTTTCTGTAAGGCGATACACCCCAGCAACCACTCTTTCCTTCCCTAGCTGGAGGCTTGAGGTTTACTCTGGAGAGATGAAAGCAGATTAAACTGCACTTGAGTCCACTGCGGGTGGAGGAGCCATGCTGAGGATGGGGCATCAGCTAGATGAACATGGTGCATCCCATGACCAAGTTCCCTGAGGGCGGCAGCCAGGCTTAATACCAGCTGCACCCTGGCCCGCAGCACAAATGAAGGATTGAGCGATTTGTTCTTAGAGAAAACTGTCCAGCCCAGAGAAAAGACTATCATGCTGCTATTTGTCTCATCGAGGTTTTTCCTAATGAAGTAGATCGAAGGGGTCACCTTCAACAAAGGCTGCCTGTCTTCAAGCCTCTCTCACAGGCACAGATCTTCCAATCAGATAAAAACGATCAGCCAAGGGTCAGAGGGCATTTGAAGTATGCTTGAAACGTGAAAGTAAGTAGAGCAAGGGGAGGGAAAAGGTGAGAGGGAGTATGATTCAGGTCTGTCCCCTTCCACTCAGCTGGCCTGATAGAAAGTTGGGTCTGCTTTACCTTGTGGGGCCAGAGAGATTTTGTCTTGTGCTGGCCAGCCTCCTCCTGTTCGTGGTGAACCAGTGAGTCCCAACAGGAGCTGTCCACATAAGCAGCCTGCTGCACACTGAAGTTACTGGGAGCGAAGCAGCTCATCGGAGACCCTGCAACAGGAGTATACAGCTTTGACACAGCCCTGAGGTGGGATGGAGGAAAGGGAACCCAGGGAGCCATCATTTGAGAGTTTTCAAGGGGCTACCTCCACAATTCTTTGTCAATTTTTTATGTCCGGTAAGCACTATCTTCCCATTCCTTCTTTCCAAACCCATTTTTCTGGATTTTGCACTTTTCTGTCACAGGAAGATAGGGCATGACTAGAGAGAACCCCAACATTTGGCCCATGCCTACTAATGCACTGACAACATTTTAGGTATGGCAGTATTTGTTTCTCAGAGCATCCCTGGGACACCCAGGCAGGCAGCCAGTGGTGGCCCCCTGCACTCCTGCAGTTTGGCACCAGAGGGTTTGTGGTTTGATGGTGATGTCTCCTTGCTGAGACAACTGGCATCTTTTAGATTCTAAAGGTAGAAAATTAATTGCCTGGACTTCTGAGCCCAGCTCAAGCAAAAGGGCAGGTAAGTGGTGCTGAAGGAAAGCAGGCTTAGAGGAAGGTCTCTGGCTTTTTTGTTTTTCCATCATTCTCCAAAAAGAGGTAGAGCTGGGAATCAATACCTTTCCCCCTCTGTAGATGAATGTAGAAGCAGCAGAAGGTTGACATATCTCATTGGGATATGTATCAAGCTAAAAGGGAAAAGGACCAAGAGGTGGAGGGAGGGGAGGAGAGAGGAAGAGGATGAAAAAAAAAAAATTACGATGCGTTATGTACTCATACCACAAAGAATGTAATCATGATGTATTATGAATGTTACTAGTAAAAAAATAGAAACTAAGAAAAAAAAAGAATGAAAACCAGAGGTCCCAGTACTTAGGAAGTTCACGTTCTCTTTAATAGAGGTAGTGGGTTTGCTAAGTTAATCCAGCACCTAAAACACTACATATCTTTGTATGTTAATGTGTGCGACAGGAATTTGTGGAGAGGAAGCAGTGGATTTATCCAGCTTCTATGAATAAGGCTGTGTCAGGCACTTCGTATACATTCTCAAATTAGTAACCTTGGAGGTGGAGGTTGGAAGAGGGCTCAGAGAAGATGAGAGACTTGTTAACAGTGTGGCTAAGACACAGACATCTCAGGTCCAGAAAAGATGCTAGGGCCCCACCCTCTCTTACCTATAGGAAAACCAGAATGAAAGGTTTATTATTGAAATGACACCAAATACATGAAACTGACATTACAGCTAGCTATTTTTTAGTGTAAAAATTTGGAAGTGATTTAAAAACCATTTTGGCATCTCTGCTTTGCTGATGCCTAAACTTGTACATGGGCTGCCCCTTGAGTAATCTGGGCCAGCGTCGTGAAACCTTGTTGGTGTGGGAGCTGTCTTACTCCTGAGTGTGCGCAAGCAGTGCAGTAAAGTGAGGTCTTAGAAGCAACTTACCGGAGGAGAACTCCTGGGCAAACACCAGGGACATCAGCAACAAGGGAAAGCCTACAGCCACGAACTTGACCATCCTGTCCAGGGGCAATTCTAGGCGCAGGCCTTTGAGGTGGGAGCCCCTGCGGTCGGGCAGCAGGGCATCAGAGAGCATGTACTCTGCAGCAGTGTGTGCAAGCGACATGATGCTGCAGAGGTGGCAGGAGGTGTCCCGGGATGGTGGGGTGAGGAGATGAGAGCTTCAGGGAGACAGTGCTGCAGCCACAGCCTCATGGACATCTGTGCTAGGAGCAGGCAGTGGTTCTCTAAATACCTGCCCAGAACCTGAGCCGGGCACCCTGGTAATTAATGGGTCCTCGCTGGAGGAGGGTCGGGCTTCATGTGTGGCTGGTGCCAGGCTGCTCTCTTTGGATCGATGAAGTCCATGGCTTTATGCTGCCCTCTCATTAATAAAGTATTTTCAGCAGGGTGGTGCAGAGAAGGAGGGCTGTGGGGTCAAGTGCCCCATGTAATTGATGTGGAATTTGGGTGGGATTGCTTAAATGTATTGAAGCCCTTCATTTTGTGGTCTGGGGTGGGAACGGAGCCCCCTGCACTCAGCTCAGATTGCTTACTCTACAGAGTAAGTTTTTGTTCAGTCTCTTTCCCAGAAACTGCTCTGTATTTGGTGTTAAATTTTCTATCCCGATTCTGGTTTTCTTTCCAAACAATTTCAACATATTTATAATTTCCATTTTCTTTTTTAGCCGCATCCGTTCCCTAGAAATCTGAGGACTGTGCTCACTGTTTAATTGTATGATTTCAGGCAAGTCACTTTGTCTCAGTTTTCTCATCTCCTGTGTGGTGGTATGTTAGGATCTTAGGGACTGTGGGGATTAAGAATATTGTATGTGAAAGTGCTCTGTAAGCTGTAAAGTGCAGAGCAAGCGCTGTGGTTTAGATAAGTGTCCCCTAAAGGGTCATGTGTTGAAGGCTTGGTCCCCAGCCTGTGGTGCTATTGGGAGGTGGCAGAATCTAGTGGAAGGAAGTTAGTTCACTTGGGAGTGTGTCTTTGAAGAGGGTATTGGGGCCCCAACCTCTACTCTCTCGCTTTTTTCAGTACTGGGTTTTAAACCCAGGACCTTTGCACTGACCTACATCCCTAGGTCTTTTTACATTGAGTCAGGGCCTTGCTGAGTTGCCCAGGCTGGGCTCAAAGTTGTGCTCCTCCTGCTTCAGTCTCCACTGTCTTTCTCTTTTGCGTCCTGGAGGCCGGAAGTGAGCTGCTTCTTCTATGTGATATTGCCACGATGTGCTGTGCTGCCACACGCCCAGAGCAGGAGGGCCAAGTGATCATGGACTGAAGCCATGGGCCAAAATAAATATTTTCTCTTATTTAGTTGATCATGTCTGGTATTTTGTCACAGTGATCGAAAGTGTAACACAAGTTTCTGCTCTCCCAATGTGTGGGTTGGATGAGAGAATAGGGTATTCTTGTCACTAGTATTGTCTTTACATTTGTTATTAGATGCCCTTAACTGGTCTACATGCTTGTTCCCTTTGGCTGTATCCTTTCCATGAGGCAAGGAGTCCATGGCCTAAGGGATGTGCCCACTTTATACCTACACAGATCCTATGCAGCATGAGACCACCCTTGTAGCACAGTAGACTATGGAATTCCTGCCCAAATGGCTTCAACCTGCTTCTGGGACTGTGTGGGCCTTTTCTTCAGGTATATCCTCAAGGTTGTGCTGCTGGGGTGCACCCCCAGGCTTTGGGGTACTTGGATGTGGGGGGTTTGGATGGAATTTAGAAGTCCTTGGGTGTCCACCTGAGGAATTGTGAGTTTGTTTTTGCTGCCTACAACTTAGCTGGGTTTGGAAGAAAAGGCTATTGGATTGGGGCCCCGGTAAAATATAAACATTCTAAATTTGAATCTGGCATTCCTGATCATTATGGTGTGTGTGTGTGTGTGTGTGTGTGCATGTGTGTAGGTAGGTAGGCAGATAGAACATATTTTATTCAACAGTTTGTTAGCTTGGTTTATAACTTTTCATTTTTAGACATGTGGTATGTGGGTCTCTGTACTGGAACTTTTTCCTAATGGGCCCACACCTGTTTGGCCTGGATCTGCTTCTCCTCATCCCAAGGAAAGAGGATGGCTCTGATTCACATCTGCCTCATGTGTGCCACCCGGAGTGACCCAGGCGTGGGAACATCAGACCAGATTATTTATTTCTATTTTCCATTGCCCTCTCTTCATTCTCATTTTGCTATCTTTTAATTATGTGTGTTTTCCCCAAATACTTATTTTTGGTTTGAATGCATATATATTTTTTTGCTTCTTAAAAATATTTACGTATTTTTGGAGCCTAATATACATACATTAAAATGCATGTATGCATGCAGGTTGATAGATTTTCACCTCATTAGGAGGCAGAGCATTATCAGCACCCTGGAAACTACCTCTGTGCTTCTTTCTAACTTTTATTTCCCAAAAGGTGATCATTATCCTAACTTTATTTATTTATTTATTTATTTTTTTGTGGGTACTGCGGGTCGACCTCAGGACCTCGTGCGCCAGCAGGCGCCCGTGTCACTGAGTGATATCACCAACCCTTTTTTCGTATGTGGGTTGAGTCGAACTCAGGACCTCACGCTTGCCCAGGCAGGCGCTTATGCCGCTGAGCCATCTCACTGGCCCTATGATTTAATCTTTGAAGTTGGAACTGCTATTTCTGATTTTTGTAATTCATTAGATGAAAGTCATTAAGTTCAGCCCATATCTAAAGGGAAGTGAATTAGGCTGTACATTTTGAAGGAATGTCAAGTAATCTAATGTACTATTTTAATTTACTATATTAGATAAATGAATTTTTTGAGGAGATTCTCCACTATTAAATCCAAATGTCAAATTTCTTAGCATGTTATTCATAATATCTTTATATATCAATATTTTATTTTATAATTTAAAATATACGGCACAGTTGAATTTTACTTACAGAGAATACCTATAATCTTTAATTCTGTCATTAGCATTTTACTGAGCTTGCTTTTTAATTCATAAATCTATCTATCCATCCCTTCCTCCATCCACCAATCTTTTTTTAAAGATGCATTTAAAAGTAAATCAAAGACATTAATATTCTTCTCCTTAAATACTTTAGCATGCACGTTATTAATTATACTGTATTTCAATATGTATCAAATTTTTTCCCTTATAGGTAAAATTCACATAAAGTCAACTGCACAAAGTTTAAATGTGTAGCATGGAGTCTGACAAATGCATACACTTGTGTAATCCATACACCATTAAGGTTAGAATATTATCATCATTCCAGAAAATTACATTGAATTGTTCTTTTTTGGACATACTGGTTTTCTGGTGAAAATCTCCATACTTTCATCTAATTCGCCCATCTTTTACTTTCTTAATCATATTAATCAAAGTTCTTTTGAAATTCCTATCGCTGACTCCATAATCTGGGAAATTTATGTATCTTTTTTGCTGTCCACTTTTTGTCTTTGTTATTGGTCATTGCTATAGTTTGTATCTGGACTATCTCCCAAAGCCCAATGTGTTAAAAGTCTTGGTCTACGGCCTCGAGCTATTAAGAGGTGGTGGAAACTTTAAGAGAAGGGGCCTAATTGTAATCCTAGCTACTATGGAGGCTGAGGCAGGAAGATTGCAAATTTAAGCCCATCCGCTGGGCAACTTAGTGAGACCCTATCTCAAAATAAGAATTATAAAGGGCTGGTGATATAGCTAGGGATTCCCTGGGATCAATCCTCAGAAAGTACCATAAAAAACAAAAATAAATAACAAAAAAGATGGGGCCTTATAGGAGATCTTAGGTGACTGGAGGTGTACTTTTGAAAGGGATAATGGGACTCCGCCCATACCTCTACCCCATTTTGCTGTCAGGTTTGATGAGATAAGTTTTGCTCTGTCACAAGTTTCTCCCATGATGCACTGCCTCACCACAGGCTCAAAGCCATAGGGCCAATTGAGCATGGGCTGAGACCTCCAAAACTATGAGCCAAATAAACTTTTTTTCTTGGTAAATTGATTATTCTAAATTTTTGTTCTAGTAACTAAATACTGGCTGACTTAGTCATATGGCCTTTCTCTTTGCATTCGTAATAATTTTGCAGTATGTGCTGAACAGTGTGTAAAAACCCCATGAGAACCACAGATACTCTAAGTAAGGCTACCTTTCAACAAAAGTGGTTCTTGTTTCTATTTTTAGGTCTGTAGGGCGAGGCGCTGGTCACAGTCCGTCAGGGTTAAACCTGGTTAGGCCTGTTTTGGGGTTTTATTAAGATTCGGTCTACATTTAGCTTTTCTCATTCTGAAGCCTGATCTTTTCAGGTTTTGGTTAAAAGCCCATTGGGTCTTTGTTTCATAACCTGTGAAAGACTGTGAGAGGTTCTGTTATTCTCAGAGGATGTCTGTTTAATTCCTTAGTATCCTACTGCAGGTAGCTTCAAAATATGGAATTGTTTTGAACAGGAGACAGGCTCTGTGATTTTTTTATTCGTAAGCTTAATACCGGACCCTCCTGGAGTGTCTTTGCTCCCTAAGCACCACAGAGTGTAGATTTCACTTTGTGTGTTAGAGGGTTTGTTCTAGTTCTCAGTCCACCTAACTCCAGCATGCAGAAAGTGTCCTGTGGGGAAAAACAGCTGTATGTTTGAAGTTCCTTGAGTTTCCAACTGCCACTCCACCCAGGTATCAACCATGGGAAACTTTGTTAGCACATTTTCCCCCAATGGAAGCTGTTTGCTTGGACCAAGGCCAATGGCAAGTTGGTGCCCAGAGCAGAAGATTCTTCTAGGGTAACAACTCCTGGAGATTGTTATCTTTTCTCATAATGATTCTATTCTCCCCAGGACTTCACTTCATCTTGTCCTTATTTCTTCCATAGCTTTCTGATATCCACAAGGCAGTGTTTGTAATTAATATAGCCATTTCTATTTGTTGCCTTGGGAGCATTCATCTGCCACAGCATATTACATTTTACTCAAAAGTCTGTGCATTACAATTTTAACATACCTAAGTGATGTTCTGTTTTATATCTCATCTTTTTTCATACTTAAAAAAACCCCTCAGTCTTGTCTCTCTAAAGTTAATCCATGTTGCTCAGGTCCATTTGCTCACCACTCCCAAACTGACGACAGAAGGCTGTTTGATGCAAAGGAAAGGCTTTATTAAATCTAGCCTGAGGAGATGGAGGACCTCATATTGACAGAAATCACCATCTTATGGTGTCCAGGTGTACAAAGGCCTTTTTTTTTTTTTTTAGTAAGGAACAGAGGAGAAAAGGAATAAAGTAAGACAATAGACAACTGCAAGCTCCCTTCATCCTTCCTGGCCACCTTCTGCTCCCTCCCTTCCTTATAACCTTTCACGTGGGCTGAGGAGAGAAGGGTGCAGCCATTATGCTCTCAGCCCGAGGAAGTCTGGAAATATGGCTTGTGTCCAAAGGAATAATTTTTTTTAAAGAGAAAAAAAATAGAACACACTTTCAAAACAAGATAATAGGCGGGTAACAATGGTTAATACATTGCATATTGTTATCTTTAAATTAGTTACTCACAGTACAAGATATTGGCATTCGATTGTCCAAACAATATTAGCACAAACTCCAAAGGAATAATTCTGTTAAAGTTTTGTTTTGCCCTGCCAGTTACACTGTTATGTCCACAGCTAATCTGTAGCTTCTACTGCTACAACGTATTTTGTTTTACCTGCTCACTTGTCTATTGATGGATGCTCATTTTGCTTCTGTTCCGTGTGCCACAAACAGCATACATTTCTCCTTGTGGTCTCACAAGAGAATTCAGTTGGGGGTTCATATCCAGGACCAGAATTTCTAGATTTTACAGGACTAAGTAGTATTTTGTTATTTTAATTTGTGTTTTTCTTGATAACAAATATGTTTCAGTGTGTGTGCTTCAACTATTTCTGTGTAACAAATTACTTTAAAACTTAACAGCTTTAAACAGTGAACATTTATTACTTCCCAGTTTCTGTAGGTCAGGAGTTTGGGGGGAGCTTAGCTGGGTGCTCTGGCTCTAAGTTGCTCACTGGGTCACATCCCAGAGATTGGCCGTGTTCGTCTGAGGACCCAACTGGAGCTATTCTACCTCACATGGCTCTTGGCAGAAGGCCTTAGTGTGGCAGGAAGACTAACTTCTTGCTGCATGGCCCTTCCATTAGGGCTGATTAAGTGTTCTCACTACACGGCACCTGACTTTCAGGTGAGCAATTCAGAGAGAACAAGGCAGAAGCATGAATACATCAGATACGTAGAAAAATCCCACAGTTGCTGCTGAAGTCTTTGGAGTTGCCCTTTGTGAAGCCGATGAGGAGGATACTAGACAGAAAAGGTAGAGCAAGCAAGGATTATTAGTCTAGTGACTACAAAATGGAATTAAGCCAAAAAGAATATTTTTGTGAGGCATGGTGGCACAGACCTGTAATCCTAGCTACTTGGAAAGCTGAGACAGAAGGATCTCAAGTTTGAGACCAGTCTGGGAAACTTAGAGAGAACTTGTCTCAAAAATAAAGGACTGGGGATGTAGCTCAGGCATAGGGCACTTGCCTAGTATGCATGAGGCCCTGGGTTCTATCCCAAGCCCTGCAAAAAGAAAAGAAAAGTCAAATCAATGTCATACATGCTGCTGTTCAAGAGAAGTAATGGCTGCAGAATGACTCATGATGGAATAGCTTTAACATAAGACACAGTGTTTACTGTTGAACTAATCAACCTCATTTTAAATACTACAACTACCAGTAGGAAACTGACTTGATGCAATGTGATGACAGCAATTGCTGGTCAGCATGTAACACTTGACCATGACAAATATAAAGAAAAAGTAGAGCTGTGACAAATGTCCTCAACAAAAAGTTATGTTCTTCTCCAACACAAATGTCCTAGTCACTTTTTTGTCACTGGAAAAAAATATCCAACACCCACAACTTAAAGAGACAGGTTATTTTGGCTCATGGTTTTTAGAACATTCAGTCCATAGTCAGCTGGGTCCAAGGACGGAAACACCATGGCAGCCCGGAAGCCGGGAGGGAAGGGAGCAGTCCGGAACAAAAACACACCCTTCCAGTTCTACCCCTCAGTGACCCACCTCCCATCAGGCCCCACATCCTAAAAGAACATTCAGCTCCTGTACTCATCAATGAGTGAATCCACTGATGTGTATAGCACCCCCATGATCCAATCATCTTCCACTCCCATAAGAACTTTCGGGGACATTTTAATCTAAGCCACAACACCAAACTTCATCAGTATTTCAGGGGTAATAATAGAACAGCTGCAGAGATCCTCAAATGATGAATTTCTGATAAGTGTACATGGGGGTGTGGAGCTGATAGACCAAAAGAGTGATTACGACCAGGTTTCCCACTATGGTGCTTCGTAGATGCTGAGAAGAGGAGGAGCGGGAATCCTGGCTGGCTTGTTCCCTGAGGATGAACTCTGTCCCTATCATTTTGTGCCGCTGCCCTCCTACAGAGTGAAAGCCTGTGATAAGGCCAGGTATGGGCATCACTCTACTGATTGTTTCCCACTTTTTATACATCTCACTACTGCTGATGTTTGCCAGGAGCCAAGCTGGCCAGGGATTGTTCCAGAAACTTCGGTGGTTAGAGGAAATAGGCAATACCTGTAGTTTTTACTGCCTGCAGTGTTTTCACCTTTTATATGCTTTATTTCTTGGTTTTGTGCATATATTTTGCTTTTGTAATCTGATATTCTTTCTCATACAGGCAATCCTACAATACTCACCAGAATGTGATAATGTAAATAAAGTGAACATTATCCCAGATCTAGAAAGTACAGTACAGTATTGTTATAGTTGTACTTACTGAGTGACAAGTCATGTCTCTGTGTATCAGATGAAGAATAAAAATTACTCCTAAGGTATGTTGTAAGCATAAAAGAGGATAATGTGCCTGAACATATTTTTTTCAAATGCTCAGTTGCCATAGATATGTGAGTTGTCCTTAAGTGTACAGAAGTCTTCCTTGGTTCCCCCATACTTGAAGCTCTGTGACCTAACACAGCAGGTGTCCTACAACTTCAGGGAGGTTAGTTAGCAATAAGAGGAAGGAGATGAAGTGAGAACACGATGTGATGGTTTCTAAAAAGGCAGTACGAAAAGAGTACAGGTCTATGAGTATAGCTCAGTAGGGAAGAGTGCATACCTAGTGTGCATAAGGCCCTGTTTTGACTTGGATTTGATCCTCAGCATGCACACACTCACACTCACGCACAGAAAGAAGTGCAGTCTGTACCTGGACAGACCATGCATATCAATATTAATGGTGCTTGGCTAACATAATTTTGGTGCACAGAGATGTAAAAGTTAGACCATGAAGAAAGTCTGCCCCCTGTACCACGTATATGATATGGACACAATGCCATCAAAGAAGAGGGAAAATAGTAAAGAACAAAGAATTGTACAAGCTCACAAAAACATGTATGTTATTCCAGTTATATATGTATGAAGTTATATAAACATGTGGGGGCATAGGTGTAGAAAATGGAAGAAAATATGAAAAGAAGTAGGATATAGCACTTTGTGTAACTGTGTTAATAACTAGGTTATCTTTGCATAAGAAACTGGATCCCACAAGTGGGTGGTTGGGCTCAAACCCCTCGGACTGCTGAAAAGCCAGCATCTGTGACTCTAGAGAGGGCACAGTATTCTGCTGGGGAAGATTCAGATTATATCAGATGGGGTTTTGTAGCTTAAAAATATTGGACAAATTACACTCAGAATATAGGTTGTCCTTATGAAATAAAGAAACCAAGGGAAAAAAAATGATGAGATCTATAATTACTCCTGTGCTCAAAAAAGCTCGAGAAAAGTCAGGCTAGGTCAGAGTTAAAAGTAGGTGGAACTAGAACTATAAGGGAACAGGATCCCTCCTCTGTGTGTCATTTTATTTTATTGTGCAATGCTAGGGATCCATTTGTGTGTCTTTTATATTAAGGTCACAAGAAATCTGCCTGTCCTTAACTTCCTCTTTTCATGTCACATTTCCCTCCTGAAATATCTCAAGCACTCTCGTTGCTTCACTGTTTTTATATTGTTAAGCTTTGATACTCAAAGCACTGTTTATTGGTTTTCCACTTTTAGAGTCAATCTTGGTCAAGGCAGAAAGGCTTGCAGTTTATGATAATTATATGTTGAAGCCCAAGAGGATTGTGGAAAAATCTTGAGACATCTGAAATGAGAAGGCAGGTTAAGTTTGGTCTTTAAAAGCAATTGCTTTTAAAACTCCAAAATTCTTAGAAGAAAATGCTGGGATAAATTTTCATGACCTTGGATTTGGCAGTGGGTTCTTAAATTTGGCACCAAAAGCATAAACAACAAAACTAAAAATAGATAAATTAGATATTTCTCCAAGGAAAAAATGTAAATTGCAACTAAGTATATGAGAAGATGCTCAATATCATTAGATGTCATAAAACTATAAATTAAACCCAAAATGAGACACAACTTCATACCTTGTAGGATGGCTATAATAAAAAAAGATGGACAATAACATATATTGGTGAGGATGTGGAGAAACTGGAGCCCTTATACTCTAAAAATATACAGATTTACTGAGATATAATGCAATGAATGCATTTAAAGTGTGCAGTCCAATGGTTTTTAGTGTGTTCACAGAGTTGTGCAACCATCACCATAATCAACTTTAGAGCATTTTCATCACCCAAGAAAGAAACTCCAAACTACTAGCAGCCATTCCCAATTTCTCCGCTATACACCTATTCACGTTCTCCTACTCTCTGGCTCTGGAAAATCACTATTTACTTTCTGTCTCTATATATGTCCTACTCTGGACCTCCTTCCCTCCAGTTCCACCATAATTACATATCCTTTGATCAACATCTCCTATTCCCTCTCCACCCTAACCACCCAGTCCTGGATAAGCTCTGGTCTACTCTGTCCTTTTATGAGATCAGCTCTTTCAGTTTCCACGTATGAATGGGGATCATGTGGCATTTGTCTTTCTGGACCTGGCTTATTTCATTTAACATAATATCCTCCAACTTCATGTTGTCACAAATGCCGGGATTTTATTATTTTTTATAGCTGAATAATATTCCACTGTATATATGCTACATTTTCTTTATCCATTTGTCTACTAATGAACACCTAGGTGATTCCATGTCTTGGATATTGTGAATAATACTCCAATAAATGTGGGAGTGCAGATATCCCTTCATCATACTGATTTCATTTTCTTTGGGTGTATACCCAGTAGCTGGACTCCTGGATTATATGGTAGTTCTATTTTTAATATTTTAAGCAACTTCCATACTGTATTTATGGTGGATTGACAACTGGTGGTCAACTTGTAACACCCAAATGAACTGAATCAGCGTGGTGCTGGGTGTGGAGGGCCCACCTGAGGATTGTTGCCAAAAACATAAAAAGGAGAACTGGAGAGGAAGAGGTGGTGCTGTTGGTTCTCCTGGAGGTGCTTGTCACACTGGCTTTCCTGTTAGGAACTTGGCTGTTCTCGTCGTCGGAGGAGCTCGGGACCTCGTTGTCACTGAGGATGGCTGTGGTACTTTTCAGGGGAGCTCTGGTCCTTTGAGCATCACTTCCTGGTTCCAGTGCAGATCCTTCATCCCGCTGGCACAGATTTTCTAGCTTCCACCACTGACCTTTGGGCCTTCCAGCGCAGATCCGTGAAACAGACTTACGTGAGACATTGTTATGGGCTCTGAGCCTCCAGCTCTAGGCCTCGTGGGGGGCATTGTCATGGTCCCTAGGTCTTCAGCTGGACTCATGCAGGACATTGCCATGGGATCTAGGTCCTCAGCTGGATTCTTTGGGTCTTTAGTGGGTGGAAATATTTTCTGCACTTTTTTCGTATATGACTTTTTGGGTGACTATTATAAAATAATGCTATAAATTATGTGTCCTGTATTGTTTCCCTTGCAAACCCTGACTACAACAGTGTTCTATAATGGCCATTACTAATTTACATTCCCGCCAAGAGTGTGTAAGGATGGAGCTCTCATACATTGTGGGTGGGAATATAAAATGGTCCAGCGACTGTAGAAATTTTGGCAGTTACTCAACAAGTTAAACATAGTGACACCATGTGAGCTAAGATAAAACACAGTAATAAGAGATTGTTGTATTATTATAAACACTTAAAAATTACAAAAGTAATGTTTGTGTGTGTAAAAATGATAAAATGTAGGTGGGAAAAAGTGAGAAATTAAAAGCACCACACCTCCTCTCTCCAATGATTCTCATTCTTAACTACTTAATGTCTATCCATCCACATGTTTTCCTATGGATTCACATGGCTTTTCTCCTTAAATTGAGATCATTTATATACACTGCTTGTAATTCTTTTTAAGTATTGCATTTTCAAATACATGGTTTCATTTGATTTCACCTTTCCCCTCATACACATCCATCAATAATACCTGCCCAAACTGTTCCTTTTTAGGTAGAGGAAAGTCTCTAATCTTTAGGTTGCAATAGTAAAGACAGGGAAATCCACATTGCTATATATCTTAAAGTATGGTGCCATAAGTGGTACTATTTATTCATAACCCAAACTCTTTCAGTATTATTATCCTCATGTGAAGACGAGTTTTGAAGTTCCGAGAGAGGTTAAGCATATTTACCACTGTCATTTGCCTAGGAGAGAGGAGAGCCAGGATTTGTACTGAGATCAATGAGATTCCAAAGTTTATTGTCTGAATACTTAGGGTGACCCTGAGACCCGTTATTCATCTAGGATATATGTGAGAGCAAAGGGGCAGGGGCGGTGTTTCTGGAGCAATGTCAGCAAAAATGGCAGAGTAGTGAACTCCAAAGGTCCTCTAGCCATTCGTCTGTTGATGGGCATATGGGCTGTTTCCAAGATTTAGCTGTTATAAATTGTGCTTCTGTAAACATGGGTGTGCCTACAACACTGGTATGATGGATAAAAAAAATGTGGTATTTATAAAAAATGGAGTACTATGCCATAAAGAAGGATAAACTTGAGACATTTTTTTAGGTAAATGGATGCATCTCGAGACCATAATTTTATGGTCTTGAAATAAATCAGACACACAAGTTTAAATATCATTGTTTCTCTCATGTGAGAAACCCAAGGGTAAATAAGGAACAAAGTGGAGGATAGGTATAGAGACATAGAAAGAACTTGTTCAAATGGGAAGGGGAACAAAGGAGGGAGGAGGGGGAAGGGCAGGAAGGGAAAAGGGATTAAAAAAATAGAATAGAAGGAAAAAATTGTAAACCAAATTTTTGTAAATGGGGAGGGAAAGAAGGGTTGAAGAAAGGGGAGAGGAATGGGAAAAAACATATATTTTTTGAATGAATGCACATATATTATGTACAAGTACAAATTCTCCATGATTAATGTGATCATTATGTATGGCAACATGTACTACTACTAATAAAGAAATATATATTTGTTTTATATATGTATATGTAACAAAAAAAGTCCTCTCGCTCACAAAAGCAACAGCCAAATTGGCAAAAACTTTCAGAATCAACTTTCTTAGAACTGGGCCAGGCATATAGCTCAGCGGCACAGCGCCTGCCTGGCAAGCGTGAGGTCATGAGTTTGAATCCTGGCAACAAAACAAAACAAAACAAAACTTTCTTAGAACTTTGGGTACTGGTAAAAACCTTAGAACAACCAGGGGAGCACATAATTGAGGAAAACAAGCTGAATCTCAGTGGGAGCTCTGTGGCATTTTGACTTGTTCTGGATGCCTCTCTGCCGAGCTCGTTGGCAGCAATCCTGAAGACAGCAGCCCACATTCCTGGCATAAGTACTCGGTATGGAGGGCGCAGAACAGACCTTACTCTCATAAAAATCGAAGTTTCTTAATTGCAGAAATTTAAGGTTAACATGATTTTTTTCCTACTCAGGGTTACAGCTTTTATTTTGTCAGGTTTACATTTTCCTCATCTGATTGACTGCCACACGCGTATCACTTCTGTTCCTTCATACACTTTCATCAAAAATTTCCTTAAAAATATACATTTAGGGGCCGGTGAGATGGCTCAGCGGTTTAAACGCCTGCCTTGCAAGCGCGAGGGCCCGAGTTCGACTCCCGGAACCCACATACGAAAAAGGGGCCGGTGATATCGCTCAGCGGCACGGGCGCCTGCTGGCGCGCGAGGTCCTGAGGTCGACCCCCCGGTACCCACACACACACAAAAAAAACATTTAATTGACGCATGGTACTTATGCATATTTATGAGGTACGTTACAGCATTTTAATACATAAATAGGATGTGTAATGATCGTATCAGGGTAGTTGGTATATCTATCACCTCAGACATATTTATTTGTGTTGGGAACATTCAAAATCCTCTCTATTAATTATTGAAAAACATTTAATTAATTGTTGTCAGCTATAGTTATTCTATTGTGCTATAGAACATTAGAAGTTATTATTCTTAACCAGTTGTGCCCTAGTACCCATTAACATAATTTTTTTGAGACAAGGTCATGCTATGTAGTTCAGGCTGGCCTTGAACTGACTATATGGCCCAGGCTGGCCTGGAACTCACAGGGCTCCTCCTGCCTCAGCCTCCAGAGTGCTGGGATTATGATTGTGTGCCACCATGCCTAGCAACAATATGATTTTTGATATACCTAGTGAAATGGTTACTGCAGTAAGCAATTAAAAAATTCATCATTTTACAGGTTGTTTTTCTTTTTCTTTTTTTTTTTTTATTTTAAAGAGAAGAAAAAACAAAACAAATCAAAAGAAGAACAAATTTTCAAAACAACATAATAGGAGGGTAACAATGGTTAATACATTACATATTACTATCTTTAAGTTAGTTATTCAGGATACCAGACATTAGCATTCAATTGTCCAAACATTATTGGCACAAACCTTACTCTTCAATGAACTAAGTAAAAATGGTAGTGTATCTATCTTAACCATCTTATATATATATATATACAATTTTTTTTCCCTTTCCCTTCTTTCTTTTCCCTATTCCAGTCTCTCTTTCCTTTTGACCAGTTTCTTTTTGATTCACCATGTCTATTGTACATTTTGGATCTTATTTACTCTTTCAGTTTCTCATACTAGAGAGATAATACGATGCTTACACATGTGCTTCTGGTTTATTTCACTTATGAGTATTTTCTCGAGTTGCATCCATTTACCTATAAAAGTCTCCAGTTTATCCTTCTTTATGGCTGAATAGTACTCCATTGTATAAAAATACCACATCTTTCTTATCCATTCCTCAGTTGATGGGCATTTGGGTTGTTTCCAAGATCTGGCTATTACAAATTGTGCTGCTATAAACATGAGTGCACATATATCGCTGTGGTACGATGTTTTTAATTCTTCTGGGAAGATGCCCAGAAGGGGAATAGCTGGGTCAAATGGGATCTCCAACCCTAGTTTTCTGAGGAATCTCCACACTGACTTCCACAGTGGCTGTACCAGTCAACACTCCCACCAACAGTGAAGAAGGGTTCCTTTTTCCCCACAGCCCCTCCAGCATTTGTTGTTAGTTGATTTCTTAATAGTAGCCATTCTTTCTGGGGTGAGATGGTATCTCAGTGTTGTTTTAATTTGCATCTCTCGAATGACTAGTGATGTTGCACATTTTTTTGTATATTTGTTTGCCATTAGTATTTCTTCATCTGAGAAATGTGTATTCATCTCAGATGCCCATTTTTGGAGTGGGTCTTTAAATTTGGGAGGTCTGATTTTTTTGAGTTCTTTATATGTTCTCGATAGTAATCCTTTGTCTGAGGAACAGCTGGCAAACATTTTTTCCCACATTGTGGGTTGTCTCTTCACTTACAGGTTGTTTTTCTGGTAGGAACACTAAAAGCTCTTCAGTAAAATTTCCAGTATATGATATACTATTGTTAACTGTAGTCCTCACGCTACACATTAGTCCTCTAGATTTATTCACCTTGCATCATCGCAGCTTTGTACCCTCTGACCTGCTGGTCTCCACTGTTCTATTCTCTGTGTGTATTCGCCTTTCCCCCTGTAGAATCCACATATAAGAGAGGTCAAATGCATGTTTTTCTTTCTGCATCTGGCTTATTTCACTTAGCATAATGTTCTCCAGGTTCATCTTCATATTGTTGCAAATGACAGCTCTCCTTTTAAAAAGCTAATTAATATTCCTTTGTGTGTGTATTTTATAGTGTATGTAATTTATCCAGTCGTCAATCTACAGATATTGAAGAAAATGAAGGTTGTTTGTTTTGGCTTCCCTGGCAGCTCTCTGAAAGAAGCTGACAGGGCTGGCTGGGAACTCACAGGACTGAGGTGGCTTTGTGGCGTGTGGGATAGGAGTAGGGAGGTGGGGCTTGTTCAAGGTAAATTATTTAAAGGTAAACATATTAGTTTCAGCCTGAAGCAAGAGATAACAACTGGGGCAAACAATAGGTTAACCGGAAAGCCTAGGAGGAAAGCCTGGAGAATAAGGTGCTTTGGGAAGTAAGGACACCGGAAAGTTCCCCTGTGTTCCTGGGAAACTAGGAGACAGCAGATGTCCGAGGCTGGACACTCCTCAGAAGAGGTCTGAGAAGGCCCTGTGCTCTCGCCTTCGACTGACCTTCAGGTAGCGTTATTTATATGTCCTAAAAGTGGAAACAGTACAAATGGCCACCAACTGATGAATGGATAAATAAAATGTGGTACATCATATGGTGGAACATTCAGCTGTGAAAGGGAATGAAGTACTGACACATGTCACGACATGGATGAAACCTGAAAGCATCATGCCATGTAAGAGAAGGTGTAGTTTCTTCCCGGGGATGGTGGAATGTTCTGGAAGTAAATAGCATCAATGGTTGCACTGCACTGTGAGTGAACTAAAGCTGTTCATGTAAACCTAAAAACGCTTAAAATGGGGAATTTTATGTTACGTGAATTTTAGATTGGTAAGAATAAAAATAAAACACTTGAAAAAGATAAAATGGTGCTCTAATAATTTTCAAATGAAGCCTCTGTGCCAACAGTGTCTGTGGTGACGTCCACTCCGGAAGTTTCTTTGCGGTTGCGTCACCCAGACAGAAATCCACCAAGGCTTTGAGAGAAAAGTCAACTTTTAATGAATCCCTAAGGTCTTGTTTGCTCATGAGTCTCAAGGGGAGTCTGCCATGTGGGGCTTATTCAAAGTTTGTCATAATGAATTGTTTTTCCCCACTTGTAACTTTTGTGCATTGGGACTGAGGACAAGGATTAGGGTTTGTTAATGAGTCTGAAACATGTGGCAACATACTAAGTAAAAAACTATAAACGAGGCCATGTCACAGGCTAAGCCTTGTTTGAATATGAGCTGCAATCACTATTAAATGTGACTGCGTCTTCATAAGCAGACATAGGCCTGGCTGGAAAGAACATGGGCTTTGTTTTTTGCGATGATTCCATTGCTCCTCCAAAAGGAAAACTTCCAGCCCTTAACTCTATCCAAAAACATACACAGCACATGTGCTATCTGAGGTTTGAATTTCCCCAAATGCAAATTAATTGCTTTGGGTAAAAACTCAGCCCTCATGCAAATATATTATTTTTAACATAAATATAATATTAACATAATATAAATTCCCCACACAAATATAAATAAGAAGGAATGTGAGTACAAGTACACACCAGTTTATTAACCCTCGAAGGAATCCGTTTTATCAGGTCCCTGCCTGAAACCAGTTACACAGCGCTTGGACTTCTCGGAAGCTCGGACTGGTTGTCTAGAGAACACAGCTGGGTGTTCACAGCCACCTTTGTTATATGACTTCTTATTCCTAAAATGCTTGGAAAGATCTTTTACTCCTCTAAACTCTCAGGATGTTCAAAATGTTCTGCCTTTAGGGACAGTGCTTTGGGGTGCGATAGGCCTCCGGAAGTGCGTGACGAGGTGCGTGGCTCAGGAGGAAGTCCCACGTCGCGTCCGCACAGCAGTGCACTGAGGTAGCTGACACCACCGAGCACAGCTCTGGCCATCTTGTTCAGTCTTTCCACAAACACCACCTTGACAAGGAGGCCCAACCTTACTGTCATCTTTTCTTGTTTTATTTTTGAGGATATTAAGAAATTGAGAATAAGTTTTTTATATTTATCCATACACTTAAAATTTCAAGTGCTCTCCAAGTTTACATTTCCATCATATCTCCAAGGTTACTACAATTTCTAGAGCTCTTTCAGTTCCCATCTGGTGTCTTTTTCCTTCTGCCTAGAGAAGTTTCTGTAATATTTCGTATAGTGCAGCTAGCTGACAACAGTTTTGACTTGGATGAAGTCCAAGTTTTGACTTGCATGAAGAAGTCTGTTTCAAGGCCGGGAGTGATGGTGCATGTCTATAATCCCTTCACTTGGGAGGCTGAGGCAGGAGGATCACTGCAAGTTTGAGGCCAGCCTGGACTACATAGAGTTCAAGGCCAGGCTTGATAGTGAGATCCTGTCTGAAACAAACAAACAAACAAACAAACAAAAACTCCCAAAACCAAAACAAACAAACAGTATGTTTCAGTGTCAGTTTTGAAAGATATTCCCACTGAACATAGAATTTGAAATGATTTTCCTTGTCTGCATTTGAAACATGTCTTTCCATCATCTTTGGTTTGCATCATTTCTGATGAAATCTGTAGTTTTTCTTATTTGTGCTCCTCTGTATGTAATGTGCTCCCCTCTGCCGCTTTAAAATTTTTTTGTCTCTGGTATTCAGAAATTGGATTATAATGTGTTTATATGTGGTTCTATTTGTTTGTTCTACTTGCATATTCACTGAGATTCTTTGATCTGTAGTCATATTGTTTTCATCTACTTTGGATATTTCAGCCATTATTTCTTTTTAAAAATTTTTTATCGTACGATAAAATAAAACAAATTTCATAACAAAGTAATAAAAGAATACCAATAGTTAATACATTATGTTTCATTATTATCTTCAAAGTAGTTACTTGAGTACAAGACATAAACCAAAGATTCTTATAAAAAAGAAACAATAACACAAAACTTTCTTTTCATGGATATTTCTTTTTCTGTGTTTCAGCTGAGATAGTTTCTATTGTTTCTCTTCAAGTACACTGATATTTTCTTCTGTTGTAACTGTGAGTCAAAATATGACAACTTTTATATGATTAAGAGTCACTAATATTTCCATTTTTTATGATATATTTTTATGTTTTTTGGCCATTTTTATCTTAGGTTATAGGTCTTTTTATTGTCAAATTTTAGAAGCTCTTTGTATTAAAGATATTCACATTTCATCTGATATAAATTCCACTAGGGGCCGGTGAGGCGGCTCAGCGGCTTAAGCGCCTGCCTTGCAAGCGCGAAGGCCCGAGTTCGACTCCTGGAACCCACATACGAAAAAGGGGCCGGTGATATCGCTCAGCGGCACGGGTGCCTGTTGGCGCGTGAGGTCCTGAGGTCGTCCCCCCGGTACCCACAAAAAAAAAAAAAAAAAAAAAATTCCACTAGATTTTTGCCATTTTTAAATTTATCTTTTGACTTTTTGTATGGCTTTTTCAAGGCAAAAGTGCTTTTTAAAATATAGTCACAGTTGTTAATATTTTATTTATAACCTCTGGGTTTTAAATAATACTCTGCCAAGTATTTGCTGCTCACTGCTTGTTTCATTTTTGTTTCCAGAACATGTATAATTTCAATGTTTATATTTGGAAGCATTTGAGATTTATACTGCTTATAGTATAAGAATGGAAGGGCCGGTGAGATGGCTCAGTGGCATAAGCACCTGCCTGGCAAGCGCGAGGGCCCGAGTTGAACTCCTGGTACCCACATACAAAAAAAGGGCCGGTGATATCGCTCAGCGGCACGGGCGCCTGCTGGTGTGCGAGGTCCTGAGTTTGATCCCCAGTACCCACAAAAAAAAGAAAAAAAAAAAGAATAGATCTAAGTCTTACTCTTCATAAGGCTATTTGTACCACTACCATTAAAAAATGACAACCTTTCCCCTTCCCTATTGATTTGAGGTGCTATATTCTTCAAATATTGAATTTCTGTTTGTTCTTGAGTTGTGTCTGAGTTTTATTTCTGTTCCAGTGATGCATCATTCTATTCAGACACTAAAATCCTATTTTAATTGTAGAAGCTTTGTCATGATTTTGCATCTGTTAGGATTGGCTTCTGCATGTTAGGTCTACCTTTTCCCACCAAGATTTCTTATGCTATACTTGCTTGCTTATTCTTCCCCGTATACTTCAAAATCAGATTGTCTTCCTCTAGAAAGAAAAAAACCCTATGCTGCTGTATCTGTTAAGATCATATTACACTGAGAATTGACGTATTTTAGTGTTGAGCCATAAAATGGGAGAGCATGGTATGTCTTTTCATTTGTTAATTCTGCATTTGTGTGCTTTAGGCATGTTTACACTTATAGTCCTAAAGATTTTGTACTTTTCTTCAGATTTTTGCCTAGGAATTTAAGTTTTCTATTATGACGAGATGTAATGTGACATGTTTGTGTTAGCTGGTATTGTTTTTAGTACTTTTTCATTTATCAATCTGTCTATCTACCTATCTTTCCTTCTTCCTTTCTGATTCTTTGCCTGTAACTGTTCTCTTTTTGAATTTTCTTTTTCCTTATTTACAATATTAACAGCAATAGAAAATGATAATGGATATCTTTTCTGGCTTAGGTTTTTTTTTTTTTTTTTTGTGGGTACCGGGGGGTCGACCTCAGGACCTCGCTCGCCAACAGGCACCCGTGCCGCTGAGCGATATCACCGGCCCCTTTTCCGTATGTGGGTTCCGGGAGTCGAACTCGGGCCCTCGCGCTTGCAAGGCAGGCGCTTACGCCGCTGAGCCATCTCACCGGCCCTCTGGCTTAGGTTTTAAGGGGAGTGCATCTAATATTTTTATATGAAGAATCTTTTCACATTTTGCTTAAGCATATTTCTATCAATTTCTATTTCACCAAATATTTAAAAATAATGAAGGAGAATTAAATTTGGTTCACTGCCTTTTCATACACTTTTGGTCCCGCCATCTCCCATCCCCTCAAATATCCATTTTCTATCTTATACCTTGAGTCTCCTTTTTATACCAAGTTCTTTCCTCAGTGTACAGACATAATAGTGGCTTCATTATCCTAAAAAAATCCTCCAAATTCTCTTATCTCTTTCGTTATATTGTAAAATTTTAAAAATCAGTTTTATTCTTATTCCTTCTCTTCCTGTCTACAGTCAAGGGCTGATGCTCACTTTAAATAAATTATATCATCCCTTGCCCATCTTTTTTCATACCCAGTGCCACAGAAACCCTCCCGCAGATGTACCTATGTCTCGAAATCTGGGTTTGGACCGGACGGAGCTCTAAAGCATGTGTGATTCCTGTCTTTGAATTTCAGGCACGATGCCACCAGGTGGCAGCAGCAGAAGGAGTCATTCAGAAGGACCATGATGTTTAGCTCTGCTGATTTTTAAACACCGCGTTCTCTTTCTTTTTATGGGAAGATGTATATTATATTTTATTTAATATACACAGATAATGTGTACATAAATTTATATATTCTACATATTTATTTTAAAGAGTAAATTCTAGCAAACACCAAGATATAATTAAACAAAATTATAATTTAGAAGGAAATAACAATAAAGAGGAAAGAAGCCCAAAGAGAAAGCAAGGAAGGGGCTCAGGTCCCACACTCCCCTTGGGGCACATCCTCAGTGACCTAAAGACCTTCTCCATGGGGTCTCATTTCTTAAAAGTTTCTCCCCCTTCCCTCCCCATAGCATCTTCCTGCGGACAAAGCCTGAGCACCTGAGCCTTTGGGGACATTTAAGATCCAAGCTACCGGGCCGGTGAGATGGCTCAGCGGCTTAAGCGCCTGCCCGGCAAGCGCGAGGGTCCGAGTTCGACTCCCGGAACCCACATACGAAAAAGGGGCCGGTGATATTGCTCAGTGGCACGGGCGCCTGCTGGTGTGTGAGGTCCTGAGGTCGACCCCCCGGTACCCACCAAAAAAAAAAAAAAAAAAAAAAAAAAAAGATCCAAGCTACCGCAGTAAGTAGAGCTGTTGCAAGGCCCTGAGCATTTTCTTCATTGGACGTCACTGACCTCAGTAGCCTCTCTTTTGCTATTCTGAGTGCCCTCCTTTTGTAGGGAAGAGCTCCTGCTGCTTCTACTTTATGGAAGCAGAGAGGAAATTAGAGTCCTGTGTGGCTGTAGTACTAACCTGTCCTTCTATCAACTTCATCAATATTTACTTAAAGCCAACTGATCATAAATGTTAATCATAGCTACACCAGACCTTAACAGTAGTGTTTGAGAAAACAACTGAATCCCTTGGCCTGGCTAAATTGACACATAAAATCAGTCATCATATGTCACCCCTTAACTTCACATTCAGACACGCTCCTTTATACTTAATTGCCAAGTAAAGACAATGACAAAGGAGTGCTTGTGCCTAACATGATACAGCAAAACTGACACATAAAATTAACAATCACACCACTCTTTCTCAAAGCTTTCCTATTTCACTCTTCCACATATGCTGTGATGTATCCATAATATCACCTACCTTTCCCTAAATACACATGGATTTTCTATGCCTCCACAACAAATTACGTTATTTTCTTTATATGGAAAGTCCTAACCCGCTCTCTGCTGGTCACCTACTTAACATTCAGGATTCATGGTACACATGCCACTCAACTTACAATGGGGTTATGTCCTGATAATTCACTGTAACTTGAAAATGTCATCTGGTTAGGTGGATTTAATACACCTAACCTACTGAACATCATAGCTTAGCCTAGCTCCTTAAACATGCTCAGAAATCTGATCTGGGTAGCATTTAGAATATTAAAATTTTTCCATGAGCTTTGGAGCGTGTGGCCAAATTCAGATGCTTCAACAGCCCATTGCAAACATTTAGTATAAATAATATACTTTGAACATATCATTTGCACCTTGGCCCACTGAGTGAATGTGACTATTCAACAGCAAATACATCAGGATGCATGTCATGGATGTGCTGTGGATACTTTACAGCTTTGACAGATCTGGAGCCTCTGGAATGGGATATTATTTTGCTTATAATATTCTCTTGGAATCAAAAACCTATCTTCAAACAGTGCTGGTGTCATCTGGACCTTCTTGTTATGGTGACAATAAATGGGAAGCATATCCTTGTTCATGTTCTTGAATGCTCTAGGGTTCTCTAAATGTTATATTAGGAAATGCTTTAATTTCCGTTTTGTAGCATTTCCATCCCAAAGCAGCATTTTACAGTTCTTTTGAATGCCTTGAATCCCATGGTTGTTTTGAACTACTAATGAATGTATGTATGTTTTAGCACTCAATTCCAGAATAAGTTTGTTTTATGGACATTAAATGTTTGTTCTGGCAAGTGTTTCTCATCCACAATTACCCTGATGCAGCTCTTCCCTGAAAACTCAGCACCTTTAGGATCAGCATTTGCTGCCTCATCACTGACCTTCGCATTGTGGTGCCTTTTAAAGCACTGCACTTGGTATAAACATGTGTGTATATGTAGCATCACTGACACACACTTTTGGTATATCAAAGAGACTTCTTTCCTAGCCAGGATCATAAGTAGACTAAGAAGTGTGCGCTCCTATATTGATCTTCCATCCATGCAAAAGTAATTTCCTGTATTATCTAGCAACCCAACTCTTTTCTTCATGATTACAATGAATTTAACTGATGCTGATGATTTTGCTGCATTACTGATTCACTTCTTATACATTGAGATGGTTGGGATCATCAGTTATGAAAGTCTTAAATCACATGTTGGCCATACTGACTTTTTGCTTTTGTGTTGAGTAATTTTAGTTTTTCTTTTTTTGCGGTATTGGGGATTGAAACCAGGGCCTTCACACTAGCTACATCAATAACCCTTTTATTTTTAATGTCGATACAGGGTCTTAGTAAGCCACTGTGTTGCCCGGATTGGGCTCGAACTTGTGATTCTCCTGCCCCAGGTTCCCAGAGTGTGGGATTACAGATGTGTGCCACCATACCTAGCCTTTGAGAATTATCTTGAATTTCATTTCAAAAGCATTTGCTTTCCTCTTCTTCTCACCAGAAGCAGGAGACACAGATGGGGATGTTTTATGCATGATGGGATGCAAAAACATGAAATACGATATCCACAAAATGCATGGCAAAATGAGAGAGTGTTGGTTGGGATCATGTGGCTGACTGTGAGCTGTCTCACTGTCACTGCACAGCATCACAGAAGAGTATCCTACTGCATATGGCTAATCTAGAAACAGACCAAAATTCAAAGTACAGTTTCTGCTGAATGTGTAGTGCTTTCACACCACTGTAGAATCAAAAATGTGTAAGTCGAACCATAGTAAGTTGGGGACCATCTGTAATGAGTTCTTAATATATCATAAACCATGACCACGAATTTTCACAGTGTTGATGTTAAAAACTAGGACATGGTTCTGAGTAAAGATTAAGTATAACATAAGTAAAAGTATGGCAACTTATCTGTCATAAAAGTAAATATATACCATATATCATAAACTATAATCATTTAAAAACATAAAACCATAAAGTAAATCTTATAAAATGCCCAACAAACTACTCCTTGTATTGATCATACAGTAAGTTATGAAAGAGTTCCATTCAGGAAGAATTGTTTATACGTCAGATTTGTTTGCAAGCTGACAACGAGTCTTATACAGTACACCTGTGAAAGTTTGAAATTCAAATGTTTGCAATTTGGGGACTTACTGTATAAGAAATCAAGGGATGTGTATGTGTCTACAATTGTGCATGTGGGTGTCAAAGACTGACCTCTGCTATAACAGTGATTGTTCTAAATAGAAATGCTAACGATACCATATATTAAACATTAAATAATAATGATGCTCTTTGCTATGTTAAATAATTTGAGAAATAATTATTTGGGAAATAATTTTAGGAAATGTATTTGTCTTAGTTATTTTCTTGTCACTAGCACACAATACCTGACGGCCATAAATCAAAGGAGGAAAGGCTTAATTTGGTTCATACTTTGTAGAGATTTCAATCCATATGGCTGGCTCCAAGGCAGGGCGGCATGGGAGAGGGGCATGGCTGAGGAGGCTTGTTTATGTCATGGCTGTTAGGAAGCAGAGAGAAGAAAGTGAGAGATACTCTTCCAGGTGACGACCCCAGTGACCCACCCACTTGCTCTGACCAGGCTTCACCTCCCAACATCACATTTAGCTGTAAGCTCATTGGTGGACTAATCCACTGATGAGTCTCATGCCTCCATGATCCAATCACCTCCCAAAAGCCCCACCTGTGAGCACATGAGGCTTTGGGGGGACATCCAGATATAAACCATAATAGTACTAAATTATTTTAAGAAGCTTCAACTAAATTTTGAGCATGTATCTGTATCTATATCTATATCTATCTATGTCTACATCTTTGTCTATGTTGTGAACAAACATTTCTAGTTGCTTTGTTGACCTCAGAGAATTAATAATTGGTTTAGGGCCGGTGAGATAGCTCAGTGGCATAAGCGCCTGCCTGGTAAGCGTGAGGTCCTGAGTTTGACTCCCGGTACCTGCATATACAAAAAAAAAAAAAAAAAAAAAATCGGTTTAATGTTTTAATGTTTTAAAATGTAGCCCTTGCAAGACAAATCAACTACAGACTTTTCCACTCTCTTTCTGCATGTTATTTTTTGGAAGAGTAGTAACCTTTGGAATGTGTTCTGTTTGTACATTTTTTTGCCCTTCATATAACAACAAAAAGTGACTGGAAGAGAAAAACAATTAAAGAAACACGAAACACTAATGCGTTGAAGCAAGAGGAAAGGGCTGCTTTTGCTTTACCAGGAGGATGGTGGAGGAGGTTTCTGACCAGTCGCCGTGGTGTGAGAGATCTGGGCACAGCCTCCTGCCCACTCCCTCTCACTTCCCTCGGCGCTCCATCTGGCTAGCTTCTTTATACCCAGGGATGGTGCTTAGTTGCAAAACACAGAATCTGACTCTGGCGAACTTCAGCAGGAAAGGAATTTGTTGGAAAGTTAGATAATGATTCACAGAATCGCAGAGAAGGATAGGAAATCATATTGAGAAAATAATAAGGATACAGGGGAAGCCAGATGGCTAGAATCACAGCTAAGATCCCAAGTGAGGAGTATATCAGGTTAAGACACTCTGGCCACTGGACATTGCCAGTAGTCCCACCAGATACCACCATACATAAGACATCTGTGGTTGCTAGAGGTTGTCATTTTGTCTTTTTCTGCTATGGACCCCAAATTATCCTTGGTTCTTTGCACTGCTTGCTCAGAAGTACAGTTTTGAGTAGGAGCATCTCACTGGCTCCAGCTGAGTTTCCCTTTATGTCTTCAACAGAGGGTAAATTCAGATCTTCCTCTGGTCTTATTAGCTACCTATTATTTGCCTGGTCTAAGTAGCCACCAAGTGGAAAAGTTTCAACTAAGACTCAAACGAGGACAGATTTTCCTGACAGAGAGGCTGGTTCTGATACTGGGAAGCCAGATATCAACTACACTTTCTTATACTTTAGGTAATTAGTGCGTAATTTGAATAGAATTTGCTTAAATGTACTGAAGGCTTTCACCTTGTGGTTTAGAATTGTTGTGGCAAAACAGTCCGGGAAAGGAATGACACTGGAGGCAGTCTGGAGGCAGTGAACAGCTTTATTTTACACCAGTGGTCCCGGCTAGGATCTCTCTCTCAACAAAGCCAGGCAGCAAGTGCTTGTGACCTAGTACTGTTATATGATTCATAAGCAGGAGGTACAAAGGCGAGACAGAACAGCTTGGCAGTTCTGATTAGCTAGCAGGGTGAGATCATCGGTTACAAGGCTAGATTAATGATCATGGAACTTGTTACAATGAGACATCCTGCATGTTTGGTTATGCTCTTGTGGTTACAGGGGTCAAGAAAGTAATTACAGAGCCATGAAGCAGTTACACAGCTAGGCAGTTTCAAAAAGAACAAAGTTTTTTTTTTTTTTTGTGGGTACTGGGGTTCGACCTCAGGACCTCGTGCACCAGCAGGCGCCCGTGCCGCTGAGCGATATCACTGGCCCTTTTTTCATATGTGGGTTCCGGGAATCGAACTCAGGCCCTCGCGCTTGCCAGGCAGATGCTTACGCTGCTGAGCCATCTCACCGGCCCCAGAACAAAGTTTTAAAAAGGTCAATTTTTCTTGTACAGTTTTTCCCTTTCAGAATGAGAATGGGATTGTTATACCCACATTTTCTTCTTCTTTTTTTTTTTTTTTATTTTCCAGTGGAAGCTGAGCTCTGAATCATGGCTCCTATTCCCAAGCTGCTGGGCATTTAAGGGTAAAAATTATTCTATGTGTCTGCTTTCTACTTTTTTTAATGTCTTTTATCTACATACTATCCTTTTGAAAGACTCTCAGTGAATGGCAGCATACAGAAGTAGAAAGGAGACAGACTTTGAAAACAGCAGTCAGCAGATTAGGCGGATGGTTGTACTGGTAGCACCAGTTTTTCACTGTGTGACTTTGGAGACACTGTATATAGAACTCGACTATGGCCGGACCGTATATAGAAAGAGAACTCTAACTCTTATCTCCAGCAGCAGCCATCCTGGGAAGCCAAACCACAACATGTGCAAGAGTTGGCCCGTGTCTTACTCACTTTCCATGTCACTGGCACCAAATACCTGACACCCACAACTTAAAGGAGGAGAGGTTTATTTTGACTTGCTGTTTTAGTTTGTGGTTAGTGGGCTCCAAGGCAGAAATGGCATGGCAGGAGAGCCTGGGCAGAGCCCAGTTGCTCATCCCATGGAAACCAGGAAGCAGAGAGATAATGGAGGAGCCAGGGTCAAGGATACATCCTTTCAGGTCACACCACCAGTGACCCACCTCCAACCAGGCCCCACCTGCTAGCAACGTACTTAGCTACTGAGCTCATTAATGGGTGAATCTACTGATGGTACAGTGCTTCCATGATGATTGAGTCACCTTCTACATGAATGAAAATTTTGGAGCACAATTTAAATCTAAGCCATAACAGTCAATCCCTGCTCCACAAATACTCATGTCCATCTCATTATATAAAATGCATTTAGTCCATCTCCAAGAGTCACCAAAATTTTAACAGTTCCAGAGTTGTTGAAAAGTCCAAGTCCAAAGTCTACCCTGAGACTCAAAGCAAACTCTTAGCTATAAGCTCCTGTAAAAGTAAAAAAGAAAGTTAGATACTTTCAACATACAATGGCACAGGGTAAATATTCCCATTCCAAAAGGGAGAAAAAGGGGGACATAAAAGACTTGGACCAAAGGAAGAATAAGACCCAGCAGGACAAACATTAATTCCTGTAGTTCCATGCCCAGCACCTGGGGCAAGTTGTGGCAAGATGTGGCAAGGGTGTTGCCAGTGGAAGCCCTCACGACCTCTCTCTTGGGGTGGCTCTACTCACTACCTGTGGCTTTCTTCATTTTTTTCATGTTCCTGGTATTTCTAACTTCCTAGGGTCTCCACTGCACTTTCAGTGTCAGTCTCACAGCTTCCCATGCTGCCCTGTCAGGGGCATACTTCTTGGCCTCCGATGTCTTTTTTGAAATTTGGGTGGAAGTCTTCACGAATCACTAACTCTTGCATTTTATGTATTAGTGAAACCACCGAGTGGATGATGCCAAGGTCTGCCACCAGCTTGAGCAGAAGCTAGGTCCCTTTGGATTATGGTTGCAGTAGCCTCTGTGTGCCTGGATGGCTGAACCCAGGGGAACATTTCCCTCTGCTGCCCTGAATGAGCAGGATGCCCTGGGGCTCTCTTTTTAAATGAAAGCTTTATAGGTTTGAACACTTGAGCCTGTGAAGAGTGAGGTCTTGCTGATTCCTGAAATGCCCCCAAGACATCTTTCTTATTGTCTTGATGCAAAATACTTGGCTTCTTTTTAATGCTAATATTCTTAGCAACCATGCTGTACATGGCCCCAACTTTGCAGGTGCTTCCTCTCTGATGAAATGGAAAACTTTTCTTTTTTTTTTCTTTTTTGTCTTTTTGAAACAGGGTTTCACTATGCAGTTCAGGCTGGCTTTGAACTCACTTTGAAGCCCAGACTGGCCTAGAACTTGCAGTGATCCTCCTGCTTCAAACTCCCAAGTGCTGGGATTATAGGTGTGCACCACCATGCCTGGCTGGAAAACTTTTCAGATTGTCTTTTTGCTCCTGGTTCTTACTGTAACTGTGACTGAAAACAGTCAGAAGCACCCATGTCAGTTTGAACATTGTGCTGCTTTGACATTTTCTCTGCCAGATAAATTAGTCCATACCATTAATTCCAGTCTCCCACAAAGTCTCAAGACATGGGCCAAGTGAAGAACACTTTCTGCTGTAGTCTGTAGTCCAGCTGAAACCTCTTGAGCCTGGCTTTTACTGTTCACATTTCTATCAGTGTTCTGGTGTTCTAAGCTCTGACCAGTATTGCACATTGATCACTGCTCACAACATTCTAGGGCTTTTTTTTTTTTTTTTTTTTTTTTTTTTTTTTTTTAGCCTGCTTCTCCAAACTTCTAAAATCTTTCCACAACCAAATTCCAAAAGTTTTAAAACTACATGGTCAGGTACAATCACACTGCTGGTACCAATTTCTATCTTAGTCACTTCATTGCTGGGACCAAATATCCAACACCTACAATTTAAAGAAAGAGAAGCTTATTTTGACTCATGATTTTGGTCAATGGTTGGCTGGCTGCAAGGCAGAAATGGCATGGTGGAAGGGCCTGGGCAGAAGGCAGCTTTTCATCTCATGGCACCTGGGGCCTTGGGTGGGGGAGGGAGGGACAGAGGGAGGGAAAGAGAGAAAGAGAGCGAGAGCAAGAGAGAGAGAGCAAGAGAGAGAGAGAGATAGGGGGAGAGAGGGGGGAGAAAGGGGGGAGAGAGGGGGGAGGGGGAGAGAGAGAGTGAGAGAGAGAGAGAGAGAGAGAGAGAGTGAGAGGAGCCAGGGACAGGAATACATCCTTCCCAGTCATGCCCCAGTGATCCATCTTTATCTCCAACCAGGCGCACATCCTAACAGTATATTCAGTTACTAAACTCATCAGTGGATGAATCTACTGATGGTATAGTGCTGCCATGATTCAACCACCTCCCACATATATGAGAATTTGGAGAGACATTTTAGATCTAAACCATAACAGCCCTGAATGGTGAGGAGCTGGACAATGACTGCCATGTTCCCTAATTTTTGCCTTTGCTTTCAGCTTGGGACCAATTAGTAACAGCAAAATAGGCTCCTAAAATCTATCATACAGAGTACCTTGCTTCTAGTTTGTCCATACAACAACCTCCAGTGAAGACAGATAAAAAGTCTACCCTTTTCTTTCACTGTAAAGTTTCCCCATTATCATGCTTATCTATGAGTCTCTATCAAACGAAAACAAAAACAAAAACAAAAACAAAACCCAAAAAAACGATGGCTGGCTCCCTCACCAATACTGAATAATTTGCCTCTGCTTGTTCTCATTCACTGGTCTTTGTTTATTTAATACTTTGGACAAGTCACTTAGCCCCATTTTTTCTTATTTGTAAAATGGAATGTAGATGATCTCACAACATTAGAAGCATTAATTGATATTGAGCATTAACATGTGTTATAAACTATAGTGTGAGGGACAAGAAATATATCTTATTTCACCTGCAAGATCTGTCTGCAGGACAGGAGAAGCAGTTGTAAGGCAAACATATACACAAATGTCACCTTTCTTTGCAGTACTTTTTTAAGATTTGTTGAGGTGCCCATGTCCTCAGCCTTCCTCTATATGTGCCCCTCACTATAGGGTGAATGGATCCAAGTGGATATGCTCAGCTTGAGCCCATGCTTCCTTCGTACTGCTGGGGACACCTATGTGCCCTGCACTGCGTATTAGGCACTACTTATTCTCCAGTTCCATATTTTGGACTCATACTACATTGCTGGTTGTTCATACTGAGATCAAAGAGATGGCTGGGGTAGGGAGGAGTTGTTTGCAGGGGATAGGGACAGATAGCTTGAATCCCAGGTATGTATCTGTGAATAAGTCTAGGAAATTTGTTTTTCTTTGTTCAAAAAATAGACTTTGCAGTTTAAGCAGGTTTAGGCTCATAGAAAAATTGAGGAGAGATTAGGCAAAGAGATTCCCAATACTCCCTATTCTCCTCTTGAATAACTTTCATCATTATCAACATCTCTACCAGAGTGGTACATTTGCTATGACCAATCAATGAGTCTACATTGATAACACCATTATCATCACACAAAATCCATATTTAAGTACATTAATGTGTAGTGTTTTCAGATTGGCTTCTTTCACTTAGTGATATGCACTTAAGTTTCCTTCATGTCTTGTCATAATTTGATAGCTCTTTTCTTATTAGCTCTGAATAATATTTCATTGTCAGAATATACTGGATATCCATTTAATTGGGTTGTGTGTTTTCTCATTTTTTCAAAGTTTTTTTGTATATTTTGGACAATAGTCTTTTATCAGATACATTTTTTACACATATTTTCTCATAATCTCTGACTTTTTAAACTGACTTTTTAAATTGTCTTGGTAGTGTCTTTTGAAGAGCGGAAAAATTTAAGTTGAATAACATCCAGCATATGAGTTCTTTCATGGATCATGCTTTCAGTACTGTGTATAAGACATTATTGCCAAACCTTAAATCATCTCAATTTTCTCCTATGTGTTATGTTTGAGGAGTTTTATAGTTTTGCATTTTAGATTTAGGTCCATGATCCATTCTGAGTTATTTTTGGGAAGGGTGTAAAGTCTGTCTAGATGCACTTTTTTTCTATCTGTGGGTGTCCAATCGTCACGGCACTGTTTTTTAGGACTATCACTTCTCCACGGTGTTGCCCATGCTCCCTTGTCAAAGATGACTTGACTGTGTTTATGTGAATCTATTTCCGGACTGTATTCTGTTTCATTGATCTATTTACCTATTCTTTGGCCAATGGCACTTTGTCTTGATTACTGTAACTTTAAAGGAAATCTTGAAATTGGGCAATGCCAGTCTTTCAATTTTGTTCGTCTCTTTCAACATTGCGTTGGCCACTGTAGATCTTCTCAATATAAACCCTAAAACAGTTGGTTAATATCCACAAAATAACTTTCTGGGATTTTGACTGTGATTGCACAGAATCTATAAATCTAGTTGGGAAGAACTTATACCTTGAAATATTGAGTCTTCCCACTCATGCGCATGAATGTGTCTTCATTTATTTTGTTCTGTTTTTGAAGAGTTTGACTCTTTTTTAAAGGTCTTATTTATTTACTCTTCATATAGTTCTAAAACACAATTTATTAAATTTAAACCAAAGTGTATCATGTTTTGAGGGGTGCTAATGCAAATGGCATTCTACATTTAATTTCAAAGTGTATTTGTTCATTGCTGGTATACAGGAAAGTGATTAAGTTATTTATTTATTTATTTATTTATTTATTTATTTATTTATTTATTTTTAAATGGGTTCTCTCCCACAGAGAGAGAGATGTTTGCAGGCCCCACTAACACCTTGATTGCAGCCTTGTGTGATACCAGGGATTATTTAAGGAAGGGAGGTAGCAATTTATAAATAAATATGTAAAATCTGTAATTTTTCCAACTTTAGGTAAAATCGGTAAAAAATTGTGTACACATTAAAGGTGTAAAATATGTTTTATATACTTGTACATTGTTAGATGATTACTTCAATAAAATTTATTTTTATTTATTTTATTTTATTTTATTTATTTTTTATTTTAAAGAGAAAAAATGCAATAAAAACAATGATACAGAATTTCAAAACAAGGTAATAGAGTAACAATGGTTGATATATTGCATATTGTTATCTTCAAAATAGTTGCTCGTGTTACAAGACATAGGCATTCAAAATTGATCAAATAATATAAGCACAAACTGTTCTTTTCAATGAACTAAAAGAAATTAGTAGTATAATTATCTTAGCTGTCTTGTGTATATATATATATATTTTTTTTCTTTTCCCTTCTTTTCTCCTTTCCCCCATCCCAGTTGTTCTTTCCTTTTAAGCAGCTTCTTTCCCTATCACAATATCTATTGTGCATTTTGGATCTTATTTACTCTTTCAGTTTTTTACATGAGGGAGACAATACAATGTTTACACATGTGAGTTTGATTTATTTCACTTATGAGTATTATCTCTAGTTGCATCCATTTACCTATGAAAGCCTCAAGTATATCCTTCTTCATAGCTGAGTAGTACTCCATTATGTAAAAATACCTCATCTTTTTTATCCATTCCTTGGTTGATGGGCATTTGGGTTGTATCCAAGATTTAGCTATTACAAATTATGCTGCTGTAAACATGGGAGCACATATATCGCTGTGGTATGCTGTTTTTAATTCTTCTGGGAAGATACCCAGAAGGAATAGCTGGGTGGAATGGGGCCTCTAATCCAATTTTTTTGAGGAATCTCCACACTGATTTCCACAGTGGTTGTACCAGTCTATACTCCCACCAACAGTGGAGCAGTGTTCCTTTTTCCACACAGCCCTGCCAGCATTTGTTATTGGTTGATTTCTTGATGGTAGCCATTCTTTCTGGGGTGAGATGGAATCTCAGTGTTGTTTTAATTTGCATCTCTTTTTTTTTTTTTTTTATTTTTTTATTTTAAAGAGAAGAAAAAACAAAACAAATCAAAAGAAGAACAAATTTTCAAACAAACATAATAGGAGGGTAACAATGGTTAATACATTACGTATTACTATCTTTAAGTTAGTTATTCAGGACACCAGACATTAGCATTCAATTGTCCAAACATTATTGGCACAAACCTTACTCTTCAATGAACTAAGTAAAAATGGTAGTGTATCTATCTTAACCATCATATATATATATATATATATATATATATATATATATATATACAATTTTTTTCCCTTTCCCTTCTTTCTTTTCCCTATTCCAGTCTCTCTTTCCTTTTGACCAGTTTCTTTTTGATTCACCATGTCTATTGTACATTTTGGATCTTATTTACTCTTTCAGTTTCTCATACTAGAGAGATAATATGATGCTTACACATGTGCTTCTGGTTTATTTCACTTATGAGTATTTTCTCGAGTTGCATCCATTTACCTATAAAAGTCTCCAGTTTATCCTTCTTTATGGCTGAATAGTACTCCATTGTATAAAAATACCACATCTTTCTTATCCATTCCTCAGTTGATGGGCATTTGGGTTGTTTCCAAGATCTGGCTATTACAAATTGTGCTGCTATAAACATGGGTGCACATATATCGCTGTGGTACGATGTTTTTAATTCTTCTGGGAAGATGCCCAGAAGGGGAATAGCTGGGTCAAATGGGACCTCCAACCCTAGTTTTCTGAGGAAACTCCACACTGACTTCCACAGTGGCTGTACCAGTCGACACTCCCACCAACAGTGAAGAAGGGTTCCTTTTTCCCCACAGCCCCTCCAGCATTTGTTATTAGTTGATTTCTTAATAGTAGCCATTCTTTCTGGGGTGAGATGGTATCTCAGTGTTGTTTTAATTTGCATCTCTCGAATGACTAGTGATGTTGCACATTTTTTTGTATATTTATTTGCCATTAGTATTTCTTCATCTGAGAAATGTGTATTCATCTCAGATGCCCATTTTTGGAGTGGGTCTTTAAATTTGGGAGGTCTGATTTTTTTGAGTTCTTTATATGTTCTTGATAGTAATCCTTTGTCTGAGGAACAGCTGGCAAACATTTTTTCCCACATTGTGGGTTGTCTCTTCACTCTGTTGGTGGTTTCTCTTGCTGTGCAAAAGCTTTTTAATAAGATGAGATCCCAGTTATTGATTCTTTGGGATAGTTCCCGTGCGGTTGAGTTTTTATTCATAAAGTCTTTGCCTACACCAATGTCTCCAAGGGTTTTACCTATCCTACCTTCCAGCAGATTTAATGTTTCTGTTTTAATATTTAGATCTCTGATCCATTTTGAATTTAGTTTAGTGCATGGTGAAAGATATGGATCTAGTTTTAATCTTCGGCATGTGTAGAGCCAGTTTTTCCAGCACCATTTATTAAAGAGGCTATCTTTCTTCCAGCGAATGTGTTTGGCACCTTTGTCAAAGATAAGGTGGCTTAGTATGTCTGGGGTTGTTTCAGCATCTTCTAATCTGTTCCATTGATCTTCAGGTCTGTTTTTTTGCCAGTACCACACTGTTTTTATCACAGTAGCTTTATAGTATAATTTCAAGTCTGGGATAGTGATGCCCCCTGCCTTGCCTTTGTTGCCCAGAATTGCCTTTGCTATTCTAGGTCTCTTCTGATTCCAAATGAATTTTAGGATTGTTTTCTCTAATTCTGTGAGATATGCTGTTGGAATTTTGATTGGAATTGCATTAAATCTGTATAACAATTTTGGAAGTATGGCCATTTTCACTATATTGGTTCTTCCTATCCAGGAGCAAGGGATATCTTTCCATTTTCTGATATCCTCTTCAATCTCCTTTTTCAGAGTACTGTAGTTTTCAGTATAGAGGTCTTTTACATCCTTCGTGAGGTTGATTCCTAGGTATTTCATTTTTTTGGATGTTATTGTGAAAGGTATTGTTTCCCTAATTTCTCTTTCAGTAAGTTTGTTATTTGTGTACAGGAAGGCTATTGACTTTTGAGTATTGACTTTGTATCCAGCTACACTACTGAATTTGCTTATTAAATCTAGCAGTTTTTTAGTGGAGTTTTTGGGGTCTTCTGTGTAGAGTATCATGTCATCTGCAAATAATGATAATTTAACTTCTTCCTTTCCAATCATTATTCCTTTTATTTCTTTCTCTTGTCTAATCACTCTGGCTAAAGTTTCCAGAACTATGTTGAATAAGAGTGGGGACAGTGGACATCCTTGTCTTGTTCCTGATTTTAGAGGGAAGGCTTTCAGTTTTTGGCCATTTAGTATAATATTGGCTGTTGGTTTGTCATAGATAGCTTTTACCAGATTGAGATAAAGACCCTCTATTCCAATTTTCTGTAGGGTTTTTATCATGAAAAGGTGCTGGACTTTGTCAAAAGCTTTTTCTGCATCTATTGAGATGATCATGTGATTTTTGTCTTTGGTTCTGTTAATATGCTGTATTACATTTATTGATTTACGTATGTTGAACCATCCCTGCATCCCTGGGATGAATCCAACTTGGTCATGGTGTATAATCTTCTTGATGATTTGTTGGATTCTGTTTGCCAGTATCTTATTAAGGATTTTTGCATCTATGTTCATTAGGGAGATTGGCCTGTAGTTCTCTTTCTTAGTTGGGTCCTTCTCTGGTTTTGGTATCAGGGTAATGCTTGCTTCCAGGAATGAATTTGGGAGTATTGCTTCCCTTTCAATTTCATTGAAAAGTTTGAGAAGTAGGGGCGTTAGGTCTTCTCTAAATTTCTTGTAGAATTCGGCAGTGAATCCATCAGGGCCTGGGCTTTTCTTTGTTGGGAGGTTTTTAATTACATCTTCAATTTCATTGGCTGATATTGGTTTATTTAGGATTTTTAAATCTTCTTGATTCAGCTTTGGTAATTCATACGAATCTAGGAATCTGTCCATTTCTTCTGCATTTTCCATCTTAGTAGAATATAAATTTTCAAAATAGGTATAGATGATCTTCTGGATTTCTGCAGGGTCCGTCGTGATATCACCCTTTTCATTTTCAATTGCATGGATTTGAGTCTTTTCTTTTCTTTTTTTAATAAGGTTGGATAAGGGTTTGTCAATCTTATTTATTCTTTCAAAGAACCAACTTTTTGCTTCATTGATTCTTTGTATTGTTTTTTTATTCTCCAATACGTTAATTTCTGCTCTGATCTTTATAATTTCCTCCCTTGTACGGGCTTTTGGCTTAACCTGCTCTTCTTTTTCTAGAAGCTCGAGGTTCACCCTTAAGTTGTTTATTTGCGCTTGCTCTATTTTCCTGACATAAGTGTTTAATGCTATAAATTTCCCTCTTAGGACTGCTTTCATTGTATCCCATAAGTTCCGGTATGTTGTACTGTCATTATCATTCAGTTGTAGAAAGTGACTAATTTCTTCTTTAATTTCATCTGTGACCCATTGGTTGTTCAGGAGGATGCTGTTTAATTTCCATGTGTTTAGGGAGTTTTTGTGGGATCTTTTGCCATTGATTTCCAATTTCATTGCACTATGGTCTGATAATATGCATGGGATAATTTCAATTCCTTTGCATTTACTTAAGCAGGTTTTATGAGCTAGTATGTGGTCTATTTTGGAGAACGTCCCATGTGCAGCTGAGAAAAATGTGTATTCTGATGTTGTGGGATGGAACACTCTGTAGACATCTACTAAGTCCATTTGTTCAAAAGTTTGGTTCAGTTCTACTATTTCATTATTGATTTTCTGTCCAGTTGATCTATCTTTTTGTGACAGTGGAGTATTGAGATCTCCCAATATAATTGTATTAGTGCTTATTTGATTTTTCATGTCCGTTAGTACTTGTTTTATATAGCTGGGTGCATTGGTATTTGACGCATATATATTTATGATCGTTATCTCTTCCTCTTGGATTGTTCCCTTTACGAGGATGTAATGACCGTCTTTATCTCTCTGAATCCTTCTTGGCTTGAAGTTCACTTTGTCTGCAAAAAGAATAGCTACCCCTGCTTTTTTCTGGGTTCCTGTGGCATGGAGTATTGTTTTCCATCCTTTGACTTTCAGTCTATGAATTTCTTTCTGAATTAAATGTGTTTCTTGTATACAGCATATTGTTGGATCTTGCTTCTTGATCCATTTCGCCAGTCTGTGCCTTTTGATTGGTGAATTGAGACCGTTAACATTGATGGTTAAAACTGATATGTATTGACTTGTCATGATATTTTCCTGTTGTTGGTTCCCACTCTTTGTTTTTCCACTTTCCGGCTATTTAATTATTTGCCCTGCCTGGTGGATTCCTTCTGTTGGGGTTCCTATCTCTTTCTAGAATGTCCTTCAGAACGTTTTGGAGTGCTGGTTTGGTGGTCATAAATTTTCTCAGATGTTCTTTGTCATGAAAGTATTTTATTTCTCCATCAATTTTGAAAGATAGTTTTGCAGGGTACATCAATCTGGGCTGAAAATTATTTTCCTTTAGAGCTTGCAATACATCATTCCAAGCTCTTCTTGAATTGAGGGTTTGTGCTGAAAAGTCAGCTGTGATTCTGATGGGTTTTCCTTCATAGGTGATTTGTCTCTTCTCCCTAACAGCTTTTAAGATTCTGCCCTTCTGTTGAATTTCTGGGATCTTGACTATAATATGTCTGGCTGAAGTTTTTTTTTTGATCATGTCTAGTTGGAGTTCTAAAAGCTTCACTTATAGGGGTGTCAAATTCCTTTTCTCTTCCAGGAAAGTTCTCCCTGATTATGTCTTTGAACAAGGTTTTAATGTCGTTGATGCTATCTCCTGCTTTTTCATTTATTCCAATTATTCTTAAGTTGTTTATCTTTGAGTCATCTAGCAGCTGCTGAATTGATTTTTCATGGTCCCTTGCTATTTTTAAGAATTTTTCCATTTCATGATCACTAATTGCAAGCCTGTCTTCTATATCTGAGATCCTGTCCTCGCATTGGCTTATTCTGCTACAAATACTTTCAATGGAATTTTTTATCTCTTGGATATCTGCTTGAATCTGCCTTATAGATTCCATTTCTTTCCTATGCTGAGCATTCATGGTTTCTATAGTTTTCTTAAGTTCATCTATTTTTTTGTCTGTATCAGCTATAGTGTCCTTAAGCATGGTCTTCATTGTAGACATTATCTCTGCAGTTATCTGTGAGATTATTTCTGTTTTAATTTTTTCCAGAACCTCATTCAGTTGCTTTGTTGTTACCACTTCAGATAGGCCAGGTGGGTGGCTTTCGGATTGTCCCACCTCGTTGCTCCCTAGGTTTGCCTTTGGTGAATTGGATGTGTGGGGTTGCATCTTGTTTAAGTGTCGTCTCATTTTTTCTTTCTTTAATTCCTGGGGTGATGTTTGCAAATTACCTATAGTAGGTTACTTTATTGCTAGTGTTTAAGATCTTTAGAAGATGACTACTTCTCTGCAGTATCTTCCAAGTGGAGCTTGCTTTTAGGTTTTGAGCTTTCTGCCAGATCCTACCTCTTCAATTCGTTGGGTATGCGAAGTTGCTACCTGTTTGGCCCAGTCCTTGATTCTTTGGTACTGTGCCACTGTATTTTCTGTGTCCCTTAGTCAATCTCAATCACGAAATATCAGGAAGGAAAGATGTTTAGAACAATTATTTCACATTTGGCTATAATGTTAACTAAAGCATCAAACACAGCCTAAAAAATGACAGACTGAGCTAACCACTTATTTACCACTTTTAGCTGTATAGAGTTGCGGTTATATAACAAAATCTAAAACACACCAGAAAAATTATATGCAGTATACAAGTCCTATGTATGTCAATTTTTCCTTGAGGAGTTTAAATTTAAGATGAGTTAAGGAGGAAATAGAGTATTGGGAGAAGAGGAAGGAATTAGATGTAAGGTTAGAGGACCAAGAGGGATCCCACTAAAATTGGGACACTAGTGCAGAGGACAGGTGGTAAAAAGGGAAGGAAGGGATAAAAGGAAGAACAGATCACAACCACAATCACAAAGAAGTTAGAGGCGCTGTTTACACTCATATAAAAAACCAGAGAGAATAATGAAGGAAAGAGCAAATACACATACAGAAACAAAAACAAAGATAAAAACAATAAAACAGACAGATCAAAAATAAAACCCCACCAAAAAACAAAACAAAACAAAACAAAAACAAAAAAACCCTTCGCCAGAACAAAAAAACAAATCAGTGAGAAAAAAAATAAAAATAAAAATAAAAAATAAAAATAAAAATAAAAAATATAAAAAGAATCAGTTCCAGGTGTTGACTCTGTTGTAGGCAGGTACCTTGTGACAAAGTCCTGTTCTGTGCAGGTCCGTCCCAGTAAGCCAGGAGCGCCCTCTGGCGGGCGGTGAGCAGAGGCGCGTACTTTCAGGCAGAGACCAGTCTAGCTCGCCTCCGCTCTCGGCGCCCTTTCACGATCCCTGGGCCTGAGAGGCTCAGCGCGCTGTCTGGAGCGCGGGTTCCCTGCACTGGTTCCCGCCGCTCTGGTTTTTCGCCACGCCCCCCACAATGGCGCCGGGCCAGTCGCTCTTTGGCGCGGGACAGGTGTGGCTGAGAGTCCAGTCTCGTTCGCCTGCTGACCTCAGCACACTTTCGTGGGCCTGAGAGGCCCCGTGATGTCCTGTCCGGAGCACAAGTTCCCAGAGCAGTTTCCGAGCCGCTCTGAGTTTCGCCACACCCCCCCACAATGGCGCCCGGCTGGTCGCTCTCTGGCGCGGGGCAGCTGTGGCTGAGAGACACTCACCGCCGGTCAGCGCCGTTCTCCGCCGCTCCCCTGCCCCGCCGCTGTCTCAGGATCCTCCCTGCATCTCTTGAATGACCAATGATGTTGAACATTTTTTCATATATTTATTTGCCATTAGTATTTCTTAATCTGAGAAGTGTGTATTCATCTCAGATGCCAATTTTTGGATCGGTCTTTGAATTTGAGGGGGTCTGATTTTTTTCAATTCTTAATATGTCCTAGATAGAAGTCCTTTGTCTGAGGGACAACTGGCTATAATTTTTTCCCACTCTGTGGGTTGTCTTTTCACTCTGTTGGTGCTTTCTCAAAATACCATTAGCACACCTCACAGAACTAGAGAAAACAATCCTACAATTCATTTGGAACCAGAAGAGACCTAGAATAGCAAAAGCAATCCTGGGCAACAACGGCAAGTCAGGGGGCATCACAATCCCTGACCTGAAATTTTACTAGAAAACTACTGTGATAAAATCAACATGGTATTTGAAAACAAAATGAAACAAACAAACAAACAAACAAAATACAGACCTGAGGATCAGTGGAACAGAATAGAAGATACAGACACAACTCCAAACACACTCAGCCTCCTTATCTTTGACAAAGGGGCCAAACATGTTCACTGGAAGAAAGATAGTCTCTTTAATAAATGGTGCTGCAAAACTGGATTTCCACATGCTGAAGACTAAAACTAGATACCTGTCTATCACCACGCACTAAAGTCAAAATGGATCAAAGTTCTAAATATTAAAACAGAAACACTAAATATACTGGAAGAGAAAATAGAAATCTTGAAGACATAGGTATAGGCAGAGACTTCATGAAGAAAACCCAGGCTGCATGGTGTTTCTATACACTATTATTGAACTATATGAAAAGAAATCAAGAAAAAAGTCTTACTTCTAATATCAGAAAGATACAATGCTAAGGAATAAATTTATTGAAAGAGGTTAAAGATCTGTACAGAAAACTATAAAACCCTGATAGAAGAAATTGAAGAACACAAGACATAAATGGAAAAATATCATGTGTTAATGTATTTAAAGAATTAATATTGTTAATATTTCCATATTACAACAGTGATATACACATTCAATGCAATTTTATAGACATTTTTCATAGAAATTGAAAAATATATTCAAATTCATATGGAGTCAAAAAGATCCCAATTAGCCAAAGTAAAGCTGAGCAAAAAACACAAAACTAGAGGTATCCCACAACCTGATCTCAAAATGCACTATAATACTATAGTAATCAAAGTAGTATGATACTGGCACGAAACAGACATATTGACCAATGAAACAAAATAAAGAGCCCAGAAATAAACCAAAAAATAGACAGTCATCTAATTTTAGACTAGCACCCAGGGAACACAATGAGGAAAATACAGTCTCTTCAACAAATGGTATTGAGAAAACTGGATATGCAAAAGACTAAAATTGGATATTTATTTTATATCATACACAAACATTCATAGTTACTTTTCTCTCATTTCTGAGGCAGAATACCTGACACCCAAAGTTAAAGGGGGAAAGACTTATTTAGCTCACAGTTTGTAGAAGTTTCAGTCCATAATTGGCTGGCTCCAAGGCAGGGTGGCATGGCAGAGGGGCATTGCAGAGGAGAAACAGTTCATGGCAAGTGGAAGACAGCAAAAGCAAGCAAGGGAGGGAGATGACAAGCCTCTTTCTGTCCGTTATATTGTATTCAGAGTACCAAGGTTAGGGCAGTGCCAAACCAATCACTGGACTAATTTAGTAATCATCCACCCTTAATCCTAGCACCTTTAATTCTAGCAATGCGCCAATCACACACACTAAGTTCAGCCACCTCTGAAAAAGCCCCACCTATGATTGCATGAGGCTTTGGGGGGACATCTAGACACAAGCCATAGCAAATATCCACTTAAAATTAGATAAAGGTCTAAATTTAAGACCTGAAACAGCAGGAATCTTAGAAGAAAACATAAGGGAAAAAACTCTTGATATTAGTATTGTCTTAGCTTTGATTTTTTTGGCTGTGGCGCCACAACTTAGGCAACTAAATAAAAAATAAACAAGTGAGAATATATTAAATTTATTTATTATGCTTTCTCTTCCACTTACTTTGGCTGTAATTTGCCCTTTTTTTCTAGTTTACTAATTGGAAACTTAGATGGTTGCTTTCAGATCTTCTTTCCTAATACATACATTCAGTGCTATTACATTGCTCTCTAAGCACTGCTTTTTCTGCATCCTACACATTTTGACAAGTTGTTTTACTTTTTATTAGTCCAAAATGTTTTTAAATATTTGAGAGTACCCTCGAGATTTCTTCTTTGAACCATGTAGTATTTATGAAAATGTGTTGTTTAATCTTGAAGCATATTGGTATTTCCAGCTTTCTTGTTCAAATTAACTGTGGCCTGCAAGAGATGTTGTAGGACTTTTATTTTTAAAAATTTATTAAGGTGTATTTTATGGCCCAGAAGGTGGACTTTCTTGATTTTTTGTTTCCTTTCTTTTCTCCATTCCCTACTTTTACATATTTCTCTTAAGTAATTATTCTAACCTACTTAATGTGTACTATATATATATTTCCCTTTTCTAAATGTGTCTTTTTGTGTTTGTTAGCATATAATTTTAATTTTTTCAGTTAGTTTACTAATTATTACCAGTGTTTGATATAGGATCTTGCTTATGTTGCCCTGGCTGGTCTCAAACTCCTGTGCTCAAGTAATACTCAGCCTCAACCTCCCATAATAGCTGGGCCTACGTGCATGTGTCACTTAGCCTGGCACTACATATGATTCTTTTAGTGCATATAACTTTAATATACAAAACATTATGTTTTATATCTCATTATAATTCTTACTACTCTTCTAACTGTATTGCCTATGGCTAATCCTAATTGTCACAAAGTGTCCATAACAATTATCTGCTTACTCTCCCAGGGGACACTATTTTGCTTCTGCTCTCTTATCATCAAAAATAATGGTACAGTGAATGTTTTTGTATATGTTCTCCCTTGGGCCTGGGAGAGAATGCCTTGTGTATACACCCAGGAGCAGAAATTCTGGGTCCTGTGGACACATAGACTTATTTTTCCAAAGAATGTCTTCCTGCTTTCCACAACAATTACAATGCATGAGGGTTCCCAAATCCCAACCTCCTCACTAACACATATCGCTACCCAGCTTTCAATTTTTGCCAGTCGTATAGACATAAGATGCTATATTGCTGTTTTAATTAGCACTGTTATGTATAGTACTTGGTTTGAGAGTATCTTCGTGTGCTTGGCAGTACTTCAGACTTTCTCTTCTGTGAATTGGAATATTCTATATAACTTGTGCATTTTTTTTTTCTGTTGATGTTTGTCTTTCCCTATAATTTGCTGGAGGTTATTATACATGATGTTTGGATATAAAACTTTTTCCCATTATATTTTATTTCTTCTCTCATTCATTATGTTTCTATTAAATCTATCATTGGTGTTAGAACAAAACATAATTTTTATATAACCAAAATTCATAGTTTTTTGCTTTATGATTTCCCACCTGCTTGCTTATAGGTGTGTGAGGGCACCACGTTTCCAGCACAGGTCTGCTCATCTTCATGGGGAGGGTGTGCCACCCTTCTGAAGCGAGTCTGATTTCTCGTGGAGTGTGGGGGCTGCGCATCCTGTGCTGGCTGGCTTGCTCACGTCATGGGAGGGATGCTATGCATTTGGTGCAGGCCTGCTTGCCACGGGGTGTAGGGTGCTGCATGTCCAATGCAGACCTGCTTGCTCGCATCCTCAATTTGAAACTTATTGGGTTTTTTTTTGGCAATGATGCCACAGTAAGTATTCTTAACATGTGAGACTTGCAAGGTCAAAGTATTGGTAGAAAAACTAAACAGGAACTTAATGCAAAGATGGCGGAAAGGAATTGCAGCTGTCTCGTGGCTAGACTTTGATAGAGTAGCTCCACATAAATTTTCAAAACAAAATATTTATTTGAAAACATTACATAGCAGGGACATACGAAATGTGGTAAAAGCAATGACTATTCAAGTGAAAAGCAAAAAAAAACCTATTACAAGCAGGATGTATTGCTATGAATCCCTCTCAAAATGCCTTTCCTCTCCTTTCTTTGAACACACTTATGCCATCATCTTGCACTTTATGAAGCAGTCCTGGAAGTCTCTTTTCATGAGTGTCTTTTTGGCTACCTTGTTTCCTAAATTAATTCAAAATGTTTATGACAAATTTTTGTCAAATAAAACATCACACTGTGTCCTCATCAACCCTATTCACTGAATATGGCACTGTGTGACTTCTGGCTCTTCCCCAGTCAAAGTGACAGTGAAAGATAAATGTTTTGAGTTGATTCAAAACATTGAAGCAGCCCCGACAGCTCAACTAAGGACATTCACAAAAGGACATCTCAGGGCTTGTTAAAACAGATTTCTGGCTCCTACCCAGTAATTAAGTAGGTCTGGAGTGGGGTCGAAAATCTGAATTTCTAGTAAGTTTCCAGGTGATGCTCATCCTAGGACTGTCATTCATTCCCCAGTTTCATGAACATGAGAAGTATTCTTCATGGTGGCAGCAATGATGATGGTGCTGGACCTTCCTCATGTGCAGGTCATATCTACTGTGGAGTCACTTTGGGGGATCACTTACCCTTTCTCTAGTAATTCAAAACTGTATGCATGTAATTCCATGCATTACATCCTTTTCTGTCTGAGGGAACTTGTTATTTATGTTTCCCAAATTAAGCCACTGATTGATACAATAGTACACAATAGTATACCCCAAATTGTTGTAAATGACAAAAGGATGTTCATAAATCCTTCATACTCCATCAGCTGCTTAGTCTAAAACACAAATCCTTGATAGTGTTATAAATAAGTATAAACTTTTTCCCTCTGCAATTGGATTCATTAAGTGATTTTGGAGTAATGCGTAATCTAGGGTGACCGGTCATCTCCGTTGCCTGGATAGAGGGGTTTTCCAGGATGCGGATCTTTCAGTGCAGAGAATAGGAGAGATTCAGGCTAATCTGGCCTCGTCAGCCACTCCAGTGTAATCTTTTGTATTTATCTTGAAGATGTTGCACAGAAAGAGAAACAAGTTTATGCACATGATATTGAGAAGATTTGAGAAACTGTTATCAGGAAGCATTTGAAATCAGAAAAGCATAACCAAGGCAATGTTTTCAGATTGGACACATGGACTGTGGAGGCCTACAGTGAAGGCGGCAATGTGTGAGAGACCAGAGTGTGAGTTTGGAGCCACTGAGATTGTGGTTTGATCCGTGTTGATTGCCACCTGGATGTTCTAGTGCAGGTCACTAAGTTACCATCTGTGTGCAGTGGGACCACAACTGTACCTACCGTGGTGAGGTGTAATGGAAATAAAATAGAATCTGCTTAGAAGAGATACATGGCTCAGAAGAAGCATGAAAAACATGTGAGCCACTATTATTATTATTATTATTATTATTATTATTATTATTATTATTATTACCAAGAAAATTACATGAAGGAATCAGGTAGAAATTTGGGGGGCAGGAATATTAGAGAGGAGATATATCGCATGAAATGGAAGAGAGGGGAAGAAGGAATCTGGATGACAATGGTACAAAGTATCATTTCTTGGCGACTTTTAAATTCACATCTCTTTACCTTATGTATTGCCAATGGCCAAAAATAGGAAATGAGCTGCACAATATCTTCTATATTGAAGGTAGTAGGACCATGAATGACTCCCAAACACAATGCAAAAATTTACATTAATCTATAATTATGATTGAAAGTAGATAAAATGCATCCTTCTTGAGAGAAAAATCAACTTGAAATGGCTAGTTGCAAACAAAATGATGGAAACGAGGGAGGGAAGGAAGAGGAAAAAGTAGAGAAGTGATGCATTCGAATACATAGAGAAATGACCATTTCCAATCCACAGCTGGGCAGGCATGCAGAGGGCATCTTTCTGGTGTTTCTAACAACCTACTTTTATGCAGAAGGAGAAAATAACATTCACATCAAAAGAGTTTTCTTCTCAGTGTTTTCTGCAGGGCTGTCTTTACTTCCTTGTTCCTTCTAGATATGCTGTATGCATATATATACATTTACATGCATTAATTTTTTTTAGCAAAACAGATTTATTCATTTTTTAACACACATTCATTTTCAAAATCTTTTAGGACCAGTAAGTCATACTTAGGTCTATGTATTTGATTACATTATATCAGGTCACAAGTAAAAGAGGCTAAAATTGGCTATCTATTATTATTATTATTTTTTATGTTGAAGTTAGTTTTCTTTTTTCTTTTTTCTTTCTTTATTTATTTTTTTGCATTAATATTTTTAACTTGAATTTTTACATATGATTAAAAATAAATTTCATTTGATCTCAATAACAATAATAACTGGCACTAATTGTATTTTCTCTTAGATACAAGAAATAGTCTTTAAAACCCTTAAAATGTAGTGTGACGACAAGAAAATCTGCATTGCATTGTGAGTTCTACTGAAAGTGTAAAGAAGGACCAAAATATATAATAGATATTGTGAAATAGGAAAAAATTGTTCAAATGGGAAAGGGAACTAGGGAGGAGGGAGGGGGAAAGGAAGGAAGGGAAAAGAAAAAAAATGAGATGAGGATAAAATGGAAGAAAATCTTTTGTAAATAAGGAGGGGAAGAGGGATTGAAGGGAGGGGAGGGGAATGGGGAAAAAAGGAAGAATCAAGATATGTCATGTAGGCTGGGTGTGGTGGTGCACCCCTGTAATCCCAGCACTCGGGATGCTGAGGCAGGAGAGTCGCCATGAGTTTGAGGCCAGGCTGGACTACACAGTGAGTTCAAGGCCAGCCTGAGCTACATAGTAAGACCCTGTCTCAAAAAAATATCATGTATGGGTACAAATTCCCTATGATGAATGTGATGATTATGTATATCTAAATTGTACCAATAAACTTAATTAAAAATACATTTCTATATATTACTAAATAAGTTTTTTTTTCCTGGCTAACAAGAGATTTAAAATATTATATATTCCCCTGTGCCCAATCTCTATCTCTAAATATGATAAAAAGCAGTGCATAGTGATTGGGGTGCAGATGGGAACACCATTGTATAGGAGAACCCTGGGCAGCAGAGATTTTAGTTTTTACACCCACAATCTTCTAATGATATAAAGTAGGCCACCACAAACCACACATTACCTATGAATTACTACAAGTATTACCTGTAATCTTACCAAGCTGTCAGAAGCTCAGGATTGCTGCTGAAGAGAACATAGCATACCAAGAAAAATGCACCTACCGATGAAGGTAAACACATGATTGCAAATAACTTGCATTAAAAATAAGAGCTCAGAGGAGAAAGATTTTCTTATATAATTGTCGTAGGTATGTGTTAAATACATGTGTGGAAGAAAACTGATACACCATCTCCTGGAAATTTTAGGGATGCCATTGGTTTCAGTGATGAGCGAGTGCTGGAAATATATAGATATATTTGCAGTGCTAAATGTGCTCATAAAGCCTTGTACAGTCATGGAAAAGGGGTCACCAGGATTGGTGGGCTGAGAGTACAGTTTAGAAATGTAAGGGAAGAAGTCTCTTGGGATGTAGGTACTTTGGAGGCTGTGGTCTTCACTAAGGAAAAATTAGAGTCTTGGTTTACACCTGCTCTGTGAATAATTTTTCTTTATACTTGTTGAGTCATCTTGCAGCTATGGAAACTTCAAATCTAATTCAAACTTTGGAATATTTTAGCACCAACCATCCTATCATCATCGTTATTGTTGTCATCACCATCCCCCTCATCATCATCATTGTCATCATTTTCATTACTACCTCAAGTCATTGCCATCAACATCATCAGCAATTACTACCATTACCATTGTTACTCATCATTAGTAGTTTATCACTGGCCATCATCAACAAGCATTGCTGTGTTTATTTTAAAGTGCTTCGAAAACCTAGGCAAAGATTTTATTAAAACATACCATAGCTCTTCCCTCCCTCTCTCCCTCACTCCTTTTCTCTCTCCCTCCCTCCCTTCCCTCGCCCCTCCTTTCCCTCTCCCCTCCCTTTTTCTCTGGTCTCTCTCTCTCTCTCTGTCTCTCTCTCTAGGCTGAACTTGCCATCCTCCTGCCTCAGCTTCCCAAGAACAGGGATTTCAGCCATGTACTACCATAGTAAGGCACATGAAGCCGGTATCTATGGCTCAGCAGTTTCATTTAGCTATTCCAAAACGGGACCACTCTGATGAATCTTTTTGTTCCATATCTGCCACACCCTTGTTTTCTGTCTTTCCCCACAAAAAATCGCAAGCCTATCTCTGTTTCTAAACTTACTTATAGCTCCTGCTGTTCTACATCTTGTCTTTCTCAGAGAGAGGAGTTAGTCCAAGGATATTCATTATAATTTCCACTGGATTTTAGATTGATTTCTTAAAGTCTTTTAGTGTTTTTTTGTGGGTTTGGTTTTAGTTTTTGGTTTTGTTTTGTTTTTTTGAGACAGGGTCTTAGTACATAGTGCAGGCTGGCCTTAAACTCACTATGTAGCCCAGGCTAGCCTCGAACTCCTGATCCTCCTGCCTCAGCTCCCCAAGTGCTGGGATTACAGGGGTGCACTGTCACCACCCCTGGCCTGTTTTTTTTTTTTTTTTTAACCACTTTTCTTTAACCTTTTAGCACCTAAGGCCACTTTCTTTTAAACTTTATTCCCTCAAGCAACAAAGTGCCCCCGCCAATAATAGCAACAAAAAGACTTGAAATTTCGAGTACTCTAGAAAGTATTTGAATTACTTGAATGTTTTGATATCAAAACACTATTACGATAATTGAATAGTATTTTCAGCCCTAATATCTAGCTGTATGAGGGCTTTTATTTTATACAAATTTGTGCCAAATATGCACATACACATAAGTTATCTCAGTTCAGTACTTTTATTTTTTTAATTTTTTTATTTTTTTGTGGGTACCGGGGCCGACCTCAGGACCTCGCACGCCAACAGGCACCCGTGCCGCTGAGCGATATCACCGGCCCCTTTTTCATATGTGGGTTCCAGGAGTTGAACTCGGGCCCTTGCGCTTGCCAGGCAGTCACTTACGCCGCTGAGTCATCTCACCGGCCCTCAGTTCAGTACTTTTAAAACAGTTTATAAACTTTGAAAAACAAAATCTAGTAGGGCTTGTCATCTGTAGGACAGTACGAGGAGGAATTTGTTGATAGCTTGTTGTGCAGATCTGTATGGGGAATGAACCCAGGGCCTTTGCACTGAGCCACGTCCTCACTCCTTTTTTAAAAATTTTAAAACAGGGTCTTGCCAAATTGCCCAGGATAAGGGTGTAACTTGTGAGTCTCCTGCCTCAGGCTCTGAGTCCTGGGATTACAGGCATGTGCCCCCATGCCTGGCTAGATATATCACTGTCATTTGTGACCCTGTTATAGGAAAAAAAAAAACTAACTATAGTTTTAGTAAAGGAGTGCTGAATTGATAAGTAACCTTGAACTTGTTACCCTGCCATTGCACATCTAGACTGACAGGGTGGAATAGCAGGTGGTGAGGGGCACGGCAGGTAGACTCTTAGGAAATCTTTAGTTGTACGTACTCATTCCCTGGAGAAGTTTGTTCCTAAGAAAATTTCTGTTTCAAGAACATGTTCGATATTTTGTTATCAGTGAAAATATTGTTAATAAAGAGTTTGAAGTTAAAGTATTTATATGGAGATCATTGTAGATTCCCATGCGGTTGTAACAAATAACATAGGGAGGCCTCAGTTGTACTTTTTATGCCATTGCCCCAATAGTTTATGTTTTTGACAAAGGGAAGATTCTCTTTGAAAATGAACACAGTCACAGTATTTCTTTCTAGGCTGTTTCTTGCTTACGTGGCGATAGTCATCAATGAATTTGACTTTGCAGAAGCCATAGTTGAAATGCATTTGAAATAAAGCTTCCACGCCCATAGTCTCTGAAAAGACATTAATTCTGAGGAACTGTTCCTGCTGTTGCATCATCCAGACAAAACAACTCTATGGCATTTAGAGAAAAACAAGTGTTTAACGAATCCCTGAGATCTTCTCCGCCTTTGGGTCTCTGAGGGCGTTTATGACATTTAATTGTTTGTTTTTCTTCATTAGTAACTTACTTGTGGTGGGATTACGATCAAGTGGGGTTTATTAGGGTTACTGCAGGACACAGCAAAATCCTGTGTCAATCTACAGATGATGCAGCGTTATATATTGTTGGAGCCTGGGCTGCAAATGTGTCACAGAGGTAGATATGCAAGCTGACACTGACATGCACACTCATAAACATGCAGTAATTGGTGCCATTATTATCAGTGGATGAGAAGCTGGGTCCCTACATTTGTGTGAATTTAAAAGAAACAATGACCAGGGTGGGAAGAGCAGGGATTCTTGAGCCACACAGATGCTGAGGCTTGGTTCTACCTTGTGGATGGACTACACAGTGTTTCTTGTCTGTATAGCAGGGATTCTGGTAACTAACCCTAGGACTGCTATGATTAGTATCAGACTATTTAAGGGTCATTTCCTGAAACCATGAGTGTTGAGAAGCTTCACATTTTTTCTTATCAAATCGGCTAGAATTTCCCATACAAAACTGAATAGAATTTATGAGAGGGGAGGTTCTTCATGTTTTTGACATTACGATGAAGGTATTCAGCACTTTACTATTGAGCATGACATTAGCTGTAGGTATTCAGTAGACATCTTTTATCAGATTTGGGCTGTTTCTCTCTATTCTGACTTTGCTGATAGTTTTTGTGATGAGTAAGTATTGGCTTTCATCAAATGCTCTTACTGCGTCTAATAAGATGCTTATATGGTTTTACTGTTCTATTAATGTGGTGAAATTGTTGATTGATTTTAAAAACATGAATCCATACTTTTCTCCCCTTCAATTATTTGAGTCTCTTTGTATTTCATTTTATGTCTTATGTTGGATTTAAAAAATATTTTAGTTGACATAATAGCTGTACATATTTAGAGGTACAGTGTGGTATTAAAATACATGCATACAATGTGTAATGAGCGGATTAGGGTAACTGGCATATCTATCACCTCAAATATTATTTTTTGTGTGTGTTCAAAATATTCAAAACCATTTTACTGTTTATTTTGAAATATGCCATTATTTTTGACTATAGCAGCCTTACTGTGCCACAAAACACTAGCAGTTATTCTTCCCATCGAACTTCTGTTGGAATTTTAACTACACTTCCCTATAATTTTTTATTGTGTTATTTGCATTAGTGTGTTTTTTTGTGCTTTTATTGTTTTACATATTTTACTTCTCCATATATTATAAATCCATGATAAATTATTTTCCTATTGTTTTCAACTCAAAGTAATTTTGAAAAGAAATTTAAAAAATAATGTTTTATATATACCCATGCATTTTCAGTGGTCTGCATTTCTTCCTGCAGATATGAGCTATCATTTGGGACCATTTTATGAGTGTGCTTTTTTCTTTCTTGATTATGGGTCACATTTTCTTAAGTCTTTGTTTTTCTAGTAATTTTTAAATTTCTGATGCTGGACCTTGTGAATATGGTGAGACAGTGAATTATTTTATCATTTCTATAGAGTGTTGGATTTTGTTCTAGAATAAAGTTGATTTTTTAGAAGATCACTTTACTCCTGTTGTTTTGACAGTTGTAGTTCAGTTTTGTCTTTAGCCTAAGGACACTGTCCTCGCTCATACCATATGGCTTTTCTGAGATCTCATCTAAATAGCTGTTTGTTGATCAAAATCTCTCCACTCCCACCAGGTCAGAATTCTAAGATCTTTCTAGCACTGTGCATACTCTGTGATCTCCATTCAGCTCTTAATCTCCCAGCAGCTCTTGTCTCCTAGACTCGTGGAATCCTTGGCTACGCATCCAAAATGCAGTGCTTGGGTGAGAACCCAAAGTGTCCTTTCTGTGGCTTCTTCATCTCTGACCTACAAATGCTGGCTGTCTTAGCATCCTTGAACTCTGGCCCTCTTTATTCCAATAATAGAGGCTGCTGCCATTCGCGTGGGCTCCACTTCACTATTAGTTTGGAAATTGCCTCTAAGAAGAAAGTTGGGGTGAATATGGTGTCATCTCAATGTTTGGTCTTCTTTAAAGAATTTCATCCTTGTGCTGTCAATTTTCCAAAGTTTGCACATAGTAGCTCTATATATTTTTCTAATCTCATAAAGCTGTTAGTGCTCAAAGAGAAAGTGTAATACTAGGGCCGGTGAGATGGCTCAGCGGCGTAAGCGCCTGCCTTGCAAGCGCGAGGGCCCGAGTTCAACTCCCGGAACCCACATACGAAAAAGGGGCCGGTGATATCGCTCAGTGGCACAGGTGCCTGTTGGCGTGCGAGGTCCTGAGGTCGACCCCCCAGTACCCACAAAAAAAAAAAAGAAAGTATAATACTAGCTACTCCCTTACTCCTGAAATGTGATGTTTGACCACTTATATTTTCATTACTCTGCTTTTTATTCCAGCTAAATTGAAGGCCATATTTTTTTATAGGTAAGGAGAGATTAGAAATATAGAGACCTAAACTAATTCTGTGATTTTGGGCAAGTGGCTTCACTTTTTTAGAACTCCACAGTGTCTTGTCTGTCAGATGAGAGTAAATGTTAATCATGTGAACTCTTGAGTTTCTGGCATTGGAAATACTTAGAAAGATTAAAAAAATACAGTGACCATTTTCATACCCAGAGAGAGTTTGACCCAGGAGGTCTGGGTTAGCCTAGAATTTCTATTCATTAACCACTCTAGGTACTTATTTTGCTCAGCTATTGGTGTGGGAAACACAGGAGAAGATAATTTCTTCAGTTTTTTGAAGTCAAAATTCTATGAGTTTGTGGGTTTGATGTTATAGATAGAAAATAAAGACCTGAGAGATTGGGACCTAGGACAGACAATTTTTGTCAAGGCGGAGGTTAGAAGTAGGCAGTAGAAGACCAAAAAAAGAAAGAAAACCAAACAGACTGTTAGGAGAATTGCTAATGCATATGGATGGAAGGCAGGGACTGTCAATGGGAATTTTAACTAGTTATTAATTTAGAGAAAGGCTGGTCTTAGCAGAGATTGAGAGCAGTTACTTGGTAAAGTCTCTATTATCTTTAAACTTACCCTCCATAGAAGGGCAGGAGGGAATCAGAGAAGTCCCTTTTAGGTTTTGAAGCTGGGAGTAATACAATTAATTCCTGGGATGAGTTGAAATATGAATAAGTTATTCAGTGTCCTATTGTACACTCCAATAATCCTCTGTGTTAAACTTTCTTGGCTCTTATCATTTCTTTTTACTAAATTTATTAAATATTATTTATTATTCTCTAAGATTCTCGGATCCAAGAAGTTACGAACTCTGCTTTCTGGACTTTAGTGGGTCTCTCCTTATGGTTCTGAGAAGAGGCTTGGAGTCAAACAGACCCAGGCATGATTCTTGGCTCTGAAACATATCTCTGTGAGCATTTAACCTTGGAAGTGGTACCTTGAGGAACAGACAAAATATATTTGTAGAGCTGTTTGGTTCTTTGCAGCTAGGGGTCAGTATAAGGGGACTGTGTCAGGTATATTATTGGGTATTCAAGAAATGGTAATCAAAATAATTTTTTCACAGTATTCTCTTAGAAGTACAGAAGAACTCTTACTTGAATGAAAGAATTATTTCTAAAAGCCACATCAAACAATTCCAAGGGATAAAGAAATATTTTTTCTTCCTTAAGAAGTTCAGTTTTAGGGCTGGTGAGATGGCTCAGCGGTGTAAGCGCCTGCCCGGCAAGCGCGAGGGCCCGAGTTTGACTCCCGGAACCCACATACGAAAAAGGGGCCGGTGATATCGCTCAGCGGCACGGGCGCCTGCTGGCGCGCGAGGTCCTGAGGTCGACCCCCCGGTACCCACAAAAAAACAAAACAACAAAAAAAAAACAACAAAAAAAAGAAGTGCAGTTTTAGAGAAAATTGTCTTGATGGAGTCAATGCCTTAATAATCAGGTCAGTTAGACTTGTATCCCAGAATCAAACTTCTTATCCCTTGTTATCCATAGGTCAGGAACAGGTGCTGTCTTTTTTCTGGAAGTGGTGGCAGGAGGTGGTGTCTTTGGCAAATTAACATTTATAAGTTATGTTCTTCAGTGCAAAGAGATTTATGAGACAAATTAGAGGTTTTGATGTGTTCATCTAGGCTGAGCTCGAAGTTGTTGTCTTCTACTTACCAGGTCTTTACCCTCCCCCGGAAAATATGGACAAGAGACAGTCAAGAACAAGATATTGTTACCGCTCTAAATAAACGAAGGTGAGTGCCTGCCTGAACCCATCAGTCATGTAACATAGTGTAAGAGTAGGACTGCTGAAGGTCTACTTGGGGTTGAATCTCATTTTTCAACTTTATCATTTTGAGTTAGTAATTTCAGTCGTCTTGTCTGTAAGATGAGGATAATGGTAATGTCACATAGCTCTTAGAACACATCTTCCGACTGTAAGCTCTAAATAAATTTTAGCTTTCAAGACTATTATTAATGCTGCAGCCACTTGAACTAAGAGATTGTGGAAAAATACAATAAAAACACACTTAATTAAAAAATAAAAATAAAATAATAGTTTAAGATGCTTAATTAAAAACAACAAGAATACAGCCTCACCTTTCCCATCTTATGGCACTGAACCAGAGCTACAGTGACTTTCGCCTTTCAGGGCAGGGCAGAGGCCGAGGAGCAGCAACTGAAGCAGAGGCAGAGGACGGAAGGACATAGTAAAGGGACTGCCTTCAAAATATAAAAGACACCAAGCGGGTTTGCGGTACCACATTTTTGAGCAGCACCAGCTCTTGTTCTGGAAGTACATTTAGCCTGGAGGTTAAAGTTCCTGGAAGTTTGCCACTACCCATAGCAAAGGGGAAAATTCTTCCAACCAAGTTCATATCTTTCTTGGTGGATTCCCTTTTTTCAAGAATAATGAATAGAGACAGAAGGGTTGTCTTGATGCTTGTTTCTAAGTGGTCCTCTTTTCTTCACCCCACAGATCAGAAGAGATCATTCTTCTCTCAAAAGAGCAGAATGGCAGCCAGGAACTCTTCCGTGACAAAGTTCATCCTCGCAGGCTTAACAGACCAGCCAGAACTCCAGATCCCCCTCTTCTTCCTGTTTCTAGGTTTCTACCTGAGCACAGTTCTGGGGAACCTGAGCTTGGTTATCCTAATAGCACTGAACTCTCACCTGCACACCCCCATGTACTTCTTCCTCTTCAACCTCTCCATAATAGATTTATCTTACTCCACTACCATCACCCCCAAAATGCTGATGAGTTTTATCTGCAAGAAAAACACAATCTTGCATGCTGGGTGCATGACCCAGCTCTTTTTCTTCTGCTTCTTTGTCATTTCGGAGTCCTTCATCCTTTCAGCAATGGCATATGATCGCTATGTTGCCATCTGTAACCCACTAGTGTACACAGTCACCATGTCTCCCCAGGTGTGTTCGCTCCTCTTGTTAGGTGTCTATGGGATGGGGTTCGCTGGGGCCGTGGCTCACACGGGAAGCATAGTGAGCCTGACCTTCTGCTCTGACAACCTTGTCAATCATTTCATGTGTGACATCCTTCCCGTCCTTGAGCTCTCCTGCAACAGCACTTATGCAAATCAGTTGGTGGTGTTTATTGTTGTAGGCATCGGCATTGGAATACCCATTGTCACCATCTTCATTTCTTATGCCTTCATCTTGTCTAGCATTCTTCACATTCGTTCCGCGGAGGGAAGATCCAAAGCCTTCAGCACCTGCAGCACTCACATGATTGTGGTTCTTCTTTTCTTTGGTTCTGGGGCTTTCACGTATCTCAAATCACCAACCCTTTTGCCCCTTAATCGAGGGAAAGTGTCTTCCCTGTTTTATACCATTGTGGTACCTATGTTAAATCCATTAATCTATAGCTTGAGGAATAAGGACGTCAAAGTTGCCTTTAGGAAAACCTTGCGGAGAAAAATATTTTGTTAAGAAAGAAGTAGTATTTGAATAAATACTAAATAAGTATTTGAGACAAAAGGCTTTGTTTATTATATATATGTTTTTGTTTTAGGGTGTAGTAAATAATGTGTACATTCCTTATGGGATGTTGGTACATGTAAATACACATCTTAATTTCTTTTTCATTCCCTTTCCCATTCCTCTTCCATCCATCCCAGTATTCCCCTTCTTTTGTTTGTACATATTTGCAGTATATAATGTTTACATTCCTTGTGTGGAGTTGGTACATGTACATACCATATCCCAATTTCTTTTATTCATCTCTTATCCCTTTTCTCCCTCCTGCCTCCCTTAATTTCTTGATCCCCTTTCCCTTTGAGGACAATCTATCGCCTTACTTCCTATTATCTATCTTTAATTTTGCTTTTTACTTTTTTTTTTTTGTGAGTACTGGGGGTCGAACTCAGGACCTCGTGCGCCAGCAGGCGCCTGTGCCACTGAGCGATATCACTGGCCCTTTTTTCGTATGTGGGTTCCGGGAGTTGAACTCAGGACCTCGTGCTTGCCAGGCAGGCGCTTATGCTGCTGAGCTATCTCACCAGCCCTTGCTTTTTACTTTTACTTTGGGTTTCCCATATAAGAGAAACAATGTGATATTTAAGATTGTGTGTGATTTATTTCACTTAACATTATGGTCTCACGCTGTATCCATTTTCCTACAAATGACTCAAGCTTAGATTTCTTTATGGCAGAGTAGTATTCCATTATTTATAAATATCACATTTTATTTATCCATTCATGTGTTGATGGACATATGGACTGTTTCCAAGGTTTAGTTCTCATGAATTCTGTAGCTATAGGGGATGTGTACGGGAAAGGAAAAGTCAAATTGTCATTATTTGCATATGATGTGATCCTGTGCATAGAAGATCCTAAAAATCCACCAAACACTCTTAGAATTAATAACAAAATTTAGTAATAGCAATATACAAAATTAACACACAAATATTAAAAGCCTTACTGTATACTAACAATGAACCCACTGAGAAGGAAATTAAAGAAAAAGTGCCATTCACAATAGCACCCCCAAAATTAAACACTTATGAATTAATGTAAGTGGAAGACCTCTATAATGAAAACTACAGTACTCTGAAAAAGGAAATTGAAAAGGACATCAGAAGATGGAAAGATACCCTCTATTCCTGGATAAGCATAGCCAATATAGCAAAATAGCTATCCTTCCAAAATTGATATACAGATTCAGTGCAAGTCCAATCAAAATTCCAACAACATTCTTCACAGAACTGGAGAAAATAATTCTAAAGTTCATATGGAACCAGAACAGACCCAGAATAGCAAAAGCTATCCTTGGTAAAAAGAGCAAAGTAGGAGGCGTCATGACCCTGGACTTTAAATCATATTACAAAGCTCCTGTGATAAAAACAGCATAGTACTGGCACAAAAAACAGACATAGAGATCACTGGAACAGAATAGATGATGCAGAAATAACTCAAGTATTTGGTCTTTGACAAAGGTGCCAAAAACATACACTACAGGAAAGATAGCCTCTTTAATGAATGGTATTGGGAAAAGTGGCTATCCACATGCAGAAATATGAATCTAGACTCTTATCTCTCTCCATGTACTAAGCTAAAATCAAAATGGATCTAAGAAATCTGGACGTGATGGTGCATGTCTCTAATCCCAGCACTCAGGAGGCTGAGGCAGAAGGATCCCTGTGAGTTTGAGGCCAACCTGGGCTGCATAAGTGAGTTCAAGGCTAGCCTGCACTACATAGTGAGACCCTGTCTCAAAAAAAAACAAAACAAAACAAACAAACTGGATCTAAGAACTAAATGTTAAACCAGAAACACTTAAAATGCTGGAAGTCAAGATAGGTAAAACTCTTCAAGTCATAGGCATAGGCAATGACTTTCTGAACAGAACCCCAGTTGCACAGGAAATAGTTCTGAGAAACAACAAACGAGATCATATTAAATTAAAAGGGTTCTGCACAACAAAAGAAACAACCAGCAGAGTGAAAAGACAACCCACAAAATGGGAAAAATTCCTCAGAGAGAAGACTCATATCTAGACTATATAAAGATAAAAAAAGAGACCCCCCCAATAAAAGACCCAATCAAAAAACAGACATATCAAATAATTAGATATTTCACTGGAGAAGAAGTACAAATGGCCAATAAGTACATGAAGAAATGCTCAACATTGCTGGCCACTGGAGAAATATTAATTAAAACAATACTGAGATTCAACCTTACCCTAGAAAGAATGGCCATCATCAAGAAATCAAATAATAACAAATGCTGGTGGGGCTGCAGGGAAAAAGGAAACCCTTCCACATTGCTGCTGGGAATGTAAACTAGTACAACCACTATGGAAATCAGTATGGAGATTCTGCAAAGAACTAAAACTGGAAATTTCACTTGACCCAGTTACTCCCTTTCTAGTGCCTATATTTTTAATGAGGTAGCAAGTTCTGTTTTATTTTCTGTCTTGTACAGAAAGAGAATTTTAAAACTTTCTTTTTGTGCAGATCTGTTCTCCCTGACCCTTTTCTACCTCACCTCAACTATTCCAAGATTTATGTATTTTATGCAAATTTCCTACAAGTATAGATAATTTGGTATAACTGGGCCTTCCTAAACACTTAAACATTTAATTTAGCCTCCTCATTTAACAGATAGAAGAGATTCAGAAATAATTATGTTTTTTATGGGCACACAGCTATCTTGTACCAAAAGTCTTCTAACTAGGCCCTTGAATTCCAATGTATTTTTTCTTTTATAAAACCACAATTTCTTCTTATATTGCTGTACTTTTAGATTTCCCTTTAAAAGTCTGATAATACATGAAAATCTGATTCTTTTCAGAATAATGTAACTTCTTAATAAGGATTTTTGCATACTATCTCTTCTTTAAGAAGGTAGGAGATGGGCCGGTGAGATGGCTCAGCGGCATAAGCGCCTGCCTGGCAAGCGCGAGGGCCTGAGTTTGACTACTGGATCCCACATACAATAAAAGGGCCGGTGATATCGCTCAGTGGCATGGGCGCCTGCTGGCGCGTGAGGTCCTGAGGTCGACCCCCGGTACCCACAAAAAAAAAAAAAAAGAAGGTAGGAGATGAAAATTTTCTTAGCGTAGTCTTGGCTACATGACAGAGCAAGGTGTTAAGATGGTGTGACTTGGGCAGCTTTAAATCTGAGGTCATGTGTGGAGACCTCCGACCTCAGTTTAGTGAAATAGGACTTCTTTAGGTTGATGGCTGACAAAAGATGCTAGAGGGAAAGTCACACATTACTTCGTGACTAAGACAGTCATGACGTAGAGACTTTTCAAGAGTTAGTTTGTGTATCTGAGCCATGATGGAGAAATTTGCTGCTCAGGAAAACAAAAAAGGATCTGGAAGTTTTAAAGGAGCCATACATGATTTTGAGGATCTAGTTAATTATCATGGCATCATCTAGCAGTTGCTTACTAGAAAAGATAATTTATTTCATTTTAATTTTCAAGACCAGCTAAACCAATTACTATCCATTTTCAGTTTCAGCATTTTTATTCTGTGTTTTTTAGTGTTCTAGTAGGAAGATATATTTTTTCTGAATATCCAAAGTGCTAAATGGCTAGGAAGATCAATTTTAAATCAATCTTGGATGGACATTTGTCTTTAATAAGCAGAAATAATTTCTTATTGCTTATGCTTTCTTCTTGCAGAAATGGTAAACAAACCCAGGGCCCTCACCCAAATCTCCAGACAATTTTCATTATGAGACAGGGTCTTGCTAAGTCAAAGCGGCCAAGGCTGAGCTTGGGCTTCCTATTGCCCTGCCTCAGCCTTTCAGAGTGCTGGGATTATAGGCATGCACCACCATATCTGGCTGGCTATTTCTTTTTTGAGTGAAACTGTCATAAAGAAGTATGGTGAAAAACATTGAAAAATGATCTCAGAAATCAAAATTTCCAACTGGAAAGTCTTTAACAAAGTAGGGTAATTTGGTTCAGTCATACCTATTGTGATGATTATACCCAGCATAAAGAAAGAGTAATTTTGCAAATTAATGGATGTTAGGTGCAAGTAGCCAGCTCCTTCTTACTTAGTGAGGTGCCCTGTGTTTGCTGGAATGTGCAAAGCCAGAGAGGTGCCATGTGTCTATGCCAGACTCATCGGACTTCAGTGGCTAAGGATTTCCTACAGGAGCTGACCGCACAAGCCGATTGCTTAGAGCAGATGTTGTGGGGAAAGACGCTGGGATAGGAGAATGGCTTCGAGGGTGCTCTGCAGTAGAACAGAAGAGCAGGAGAAGCCTGGGGAGCAATTATCTAGCATTTTGCTGGAGGCCTCTGCTTTACTTGCTCACTGGAGTGAAGCAACAGAGCATCTAAGATTGTTTTCTGTGGCCAAGAAAAGGCCAGCTCGAAGACCACACAGTGCATGACTCATTTTATGGAGTTATAGAAGAGGCAAAGTTAATTTAAAGTGAAAAACGGTGTGACTGATATTGTCTTGGAGGGAAAGATTATTGGATAGAAAAAGAGGAAACATTGTAGAATGATGGAACCTATATATATACTTATATACATATACATATAAATACATATTTATACTTATATAAATATACATATAAATATATATTTGTCAGGATTGTACAGCCAAGAATCGTATGTTTAAATGTATACAACTTTGCTTCAAAAAGAGCTGTAATCACCCTCCTCCTCGTTCTTCTCCTCCTCCTCCTCATTTAGAGCGGAAAGATGGTGAGGAACAGATGATACAAGAGTGAAAATGTTGACAGTCATTTTAACGGCTGGGGTACATATGGGTTTATTATACTTTTCTAGTTTTTCATACTTAGAAAAAAAGAGGTAAACAAAATTACCTCAAAGTGGATCATAGACTGAAACACTGAAACCAACACTATTTCTAGAAGATATAGAAGAAAAAAATCTTAATAATCTTAGGTAAGGTAAAGCATTTTATGCAGAACAAAAAATAGCACTAGTCCTGGTGTGGTGGCACGCACCTCTCAACCCAGCACTCTGGGGGCCTGCGGCGTGCTGATCTGAAGGTGGAGACCATTCTGAGCGACGCGGCTACTTAGTGGGATCCTGTCTCAAGAGAGTAAGAAAGGGCTTTTAGCTCAGTGTAGGGGCCTTGAGTTCAATCTGTGTACCACAGAAAAGCACTGACTGTGATATGTTAGATTTAATAAAAATATAAAACTCTATTCCTTGTGCTTGCCTTGGAATATGCTGCTAAAATGAAAACCAGTATATTTACCAGGGGAAAATGTTTTCAATATATGTTTTTCGAAAGGCTTATATCCAGATTAAAAAATGTAAAACGTAATAGCCAAATAAGCATTGTATAAGTAGTAAATTGCTAGCAAGAATATGAGAATAGTGTCAATATCATTAATGATCAAGACAATGTAAATAAAATCACCGTGACAATTACACACCCAATAAAATGGCTAAGTTAAAAATACTGACAGTTGCAAGTGTTTGTGAGCACCTGAAGCTCTCATTTATTGCTGGCGAAAGTGCAAAATGGCATAACCACTTTGGAAAAAATTGGCAGAATTTTGTAGAACTAAAATTATCCATTTCATGCAATGTAGCAAATCCACTCCTACATATTTATCAAAGTGAAGTGACAGCGTATTTCCATCTAAATACCTGTGGGTGGATATTCACAGCATCTGTATTTATATTAGCCCTAATTAAGAAACAATCCAGTTTCCCGCAACTGGTGAGTGAGTATATTTGTGTGAGAGATTCTACTCAGCAATAAAAATGAGTTATTGACACACATGAATGAATCTCCACATGAGCAAATCTCAGATCTTTATGCTGAATGAAAAGAATTTGGCACAAAAGTGTATAAGCTGGATGACATTTTTACAGAATTAAAAACAGGCAAAAATAAGGCAGAGTGATTGAAATCAGGCAGTAGATGTTCAGGTGGTGGTCGTTCATCATATCGGGGACTTTTTAAAGGAATGAAAGTGTCATGTGTCTGGATTGAGTGGTGGCTACATGAATACAAACATTTGTCAAAAATTACTGAACTGTCCACATAAATAGAGTTTATTTTATTTTATTCCAATTGTACCTCAATGCAGATTTATGCATTTATATGCAACATATGGATGGCCAAGATCAAGAAATATAAAAATGAACCCCTGAAGCCTAATGTAACTTGCAATTAAGGAAATATGAATTAAAATAATGTGATCACATTTTAAAGCATCAAACTGCCTCAGTTTGTTAGGAAACTGTTGGAAAAGACACAGGAAAAAGATATGTTCATATATTGCTGGTAGGGGTGTAATTGAAAAGAATTGCTTATGAGAATGTTGCAGTAATTTTTTTTTTTTTTTTTGGGTGTGGATACCAGGGGTTGAACTCAGGGCCTCGCGTGCCAGCAGGCCCTGTGCTGCTGAGTGATATCGCCGGTCCTTTTTTCGTATGTGGGTACCGGGAGTTGAACTCAGGACCTCGCGCTTGCCAGGCAGGCGCTTATGCCGCTGAGCTATCTCACTGGCCCCACAGTAATGTTTTCTAAAGGCCATATTATTGGACCAAGCAATCCAATCACCAGGGTATTATTCTCTGAAAATTAGTGAAGTTGTCAGGCACAGAGCAATAAATACTGCATGATCTTACTCATATGTAAAACCCAAATATGGGGCCGGTGAGATGGCTCAGCGGCATAAGCGCCTGCCTTGCAAGCGCGAGGGCCCGAGTTCGACTCCTGGATCCCACATACGAAAAAGGGGCCGGTGATATCGCTCAGCGGCACGGGCGCCTGTTGGAGCGCAAGGTCCTGAGGTCGACCCCCGGCACCCACACAAAAAAAAAAATAATAAAACCCAAATATGTTGGCCTCATAGAAAGAGAGAGTAGAATAGCGACTACCAGAGGGTAGGGAAGATGTGGAGAAAGGGTACTGTAGAGTGTTTGGTTAAAAGGTACAAAGTTATAGGAAAACAGAGGAACAATTTCTGGTCATCTATTGTGTAGTACAATGAGAAATGTTAAATTATATTGCATAATTCAAAATTACTAAAGAGAGAATTTTGATTTTTTTATCACAGAGAAATGATGAATAATGGAGGTGATAGATATGTGAATTCCCTGAGATGATCATTACACAGTATATACTTATATTGAAACATCACATTGTACCCTATAAATTATACTTTGTACAATTATAATGTATCAGTGAAAAAGGAAATAAAGTTTTAAAAAGGGTTAATTTTTCAGAAATGCATCTTCATCTCAGCAGTGATTAACACAGTAAAAAATTGTCATAATAAAATGTCAAGAAGATTCCATAAACAAAATAATAGCTTTCCCACTTAAGGGATATCATGAAGTCATTAAAAATGATGTCATTAAAATTTATTTATTGATATTAAAAGGCAGGAATGATATATAGTTTAAATAATACAATATAATCTAACATCAAACTTTAAGGAACCAAAAATAAACAGTGGTTATGAGTGGGTGGTGAAAATATGAATGGCTTTAATTTTCTGCTTTATGTTAATAGTATTTTGCAATATTTCTAATATAGAAGAGTAGTTGTAAGAAGTTTTTGAGACGTGTTCTCCTTATGAAGCTCAGACTGGCCTCAAAGTCACAGTTCTCTGGCCTCAGAAATCCCCTGTTGCTGGAATTACAGGAATGTACCAGTGAACCTGGTATAAAAAATAAATCTTTGAAAGGAAAAGTGAAGTTTTTCAATTTGCTTATTCAGTGAATTGGTTTTTTAAAAATTAGCCTGTTGGTAAATTGGTTTTCTTTTTTTTTTTTTTTTGTGGGTATGGGGGTCGACCTCAGGACCTCGCACGCCAGCAGGCGCCCGTGCCGCTGAGCGATATCACCGGCCCCTTTTTCGTATGTGGGTTCCGGGAGTCAAACTCGGGCCCTCGTGCTTGCCAGGCAGGCGCTTATGCTGCTGAGCCATCTCATCGGCCCAGTAAATTGGTTTTCAATGAATTGATTTTCAGGGAATAGCTGCACTGCTTAAAAACTTAGAATCAACTTGACTTCATTATTGATATGGGTAATTCAATAGCAGGGAAAATGGTGTCTTATTAATTGCGGCAGAGAATATAGGAGAGAGTATTTGAGGAAAGATAATAATTTTTAATGTGTTGAATTTTAGGTGTCTGTTGGGTATTCAGATATGGTGCAAACAGATTCAGATGTTACTAGCAGTAGGCATTTGAGGCACAGAAGTGGGCGAAATATTTCAGACATCAGAAATAGAATGGGAAAAGAAGGCTATCCATCTTTACCTCGTGAAGAAGACCAAGAAGTGGCCAGATGTTGGAAGAAAACCAGATAAATGATGTACTTCACAGGAAATGGAATACTTCTAGTTGGATGTGTCTGTGTCAAATAAAATGGAACTGAAAAGTATTCACTGGACTTATCAACATCTGATTTGATCTCTTCAAGCTTACTGTGCTATGTACGAGGTAGGTTTTATTTTTCCTTTTGTAGGAGTTTCCATGCAGAGACAACTCAGTGGCTTGTCCAGATTCTTTGACCAGAGAGTCCCATTATTACACTCCTTAGCCTCAAATCTATCTAGGGTACCATATTGCCTCTTGAGCTAAGTTGTCACCAAAGTAGAGTTGCCAAGAGAAAGCTATATAAAATATTGGAACACATCAATGACAAAGCATGTGGTTTTCCTTTGCAGTTTTCAGTGAGTGAATACATTATTAATTGTAGTCATTCTACTATGCATTAGAACACTGGAACTTATTCCTTCTTTCAGAACTTTGAATCCATTGACAAATCTCTCTCCTTCTTTCTCTATACCTTTAGAAATATAGTCGCCGCTATTCTGGATTAGGATTATAGAAGATTTTCTATCCAACAGAAGAACTTTGTTCCATTGCTTTCTTTATATTGTTTAGTTTCTTGGGAAATAAATAGGAAACATTTTACTATTTATCAATTAAGATTTCTCCATTACACTTACAATAATCTCCCTGCCTCTACTCATCAAACCATGAATCACTTTCCTAATAAATTACACTTGAAAAATTTTTTAAGTTTTTAAAATTAACATTACCCATATTACATTTCCTAGTGACGTCTTTTGTACCCTTTGGACTTCTCATGAATGATAGATGTGTGTGTGTGTGTGTGTTTGTGTGTGTGTGTGTGTGTGTTGTGTGTGTGTATATCCCCAGCCTTAATTAATTAATTAATTAATTAATATTTTGAGACAGGGTCTTGGTAAGTGGCTACATTGCCCAGGCTGGGCCTGAATTTGTGATCCTCCTTTTAAAATATTTTACTAGAATTCTGCTTCACTAATTAGCAAATTTCCTGAATTTAAGTCCCTTAATAAAAAGGTCTTCAGGTTTGAAGAGTCTTGAGTTACCTGAGAACTTTATGGCCTTTGCAGAAATTTCTATCAGTTACTTTCGTGTGCCAGAACATATAAAAAAGAGGAGTTTTCTTATACAAACACTTTGACCTTGACAGCCAGAAATCTTGTGGCATAATTGTCTTCAGTATCAGTATCAACATGCTAAAAGCTTCTAAATTAGTTTTTGTAAACCTAATTAAGTGTACCTGGTTTTTTTTTTTTTTTTTTTTTTGGTGCAAATAAGATGTCTACTTATCACAACCTCTGACCAATTATTTCAGCTAGTAAAAAAGATATCTGAAATTTATAAAGATTTTTATTACTTTGTATTTATACAGAAGTCTATCACATTCAGCCAAGTTTTTCTTCTCCCCCTCCTGCTGGTGAAAGTAGGATCCAGGGCCTCCACATGCTAGAAGAGCACTCTACAGAGTTCCACTGCAAGCCTCCCAAGTTTTTGAGAAGCGTCTGGAATGTTTCCATCATCTGATGAATAATGAATGTGTTAGGATACTACAAAGTTAAAGAATTTATAGTTTTCCTTGATCAAGCTTTTAATCTACTTGAGGCTTAGGGACAATAATCTTGAAATAATAGATGAGTAATACAAGGCTGTATTAGACTAAGCCCCATAAGAGAAAATAAGTGAATAGGCAGGTAAGAGAATGACTTATTTCATAGTTATTCTCAATGATCCTTAATCCCTTAGTAACATTATTTATCCCTCACTCTATAAATTCTCTCCACTTTGGCCTCTGTGAGATTTTACAAATTCAGTTAATATGTACTAAATGAATACTCACTGAAATATTATTAATCCACACAAGTGTTTGGACAGGGACATTGTTTAGAGTGGGTTAAGTGATTTATTCAGGTTTACCCAGGAAACAAATACTACAGTTTTGCTTTAATTCCAGATTCATTTGCCTCAAATTCTTGCCTTCAGTTGCTAAATTTACTTCTTCTTTTTTTTTTTTTTGGAGCGCTTTCTATGTCTAATTTCCTTATCTTATTACTTGGCAATTTTGAAAGGTTCAATCTTGCCATTGATTATTCTGGTGATTATTTTACCATAAACACTCCTTCTTGAAGAAATTTCCTCAGTTTTGTGTGATCACTGTTGTCCAGATGATCCCTCAGTTAGTATCTGATTCTTCTCACCCAAGTTCTGATACTCAGTTTTCTAATTTCTGATCTTTGTTAATTGGAGCCCTTGCTAGCATTTCAAGGTTTTGTTTAAAATCTAACTCTTTGTCTTTCTTAATTTTTCCATTGTTTCATCCTTTTTCTGTTTCTCTACTTGGAAACTAAATTTGAATTATGCCTTTTTTCTGTTCTCTCTTAGTCTTAAATCATTTCTAAATCCTGCTTAGTGTTTCATCATTGCTTCATAACATGTGGCATTGTTCATCTTTTCTTTTCCTACTGCTTATGTAAAACCTTGAGTAGCTCTCCTTGCCTTCCGTCTCATCCTGATCAAGCCCATTCTGAAACTACTTTTATAAAGGATATTGTTATTATTACTAATCTAATAAACAACAAATGTATTTCATTTATTGAAATTTAAAGTAAAAGTAATACATTTAAAATATATTTGTTATTTCTATAATAATGATGTGCATGAATCAATCTATGGATTTTATTCAGATATTCCCTGTGTTCATTTTTATACTCATTTTTGTCTTTATGTGTGCATTTTTTAATGTGTAATTTCATGAACTGAACAGATTCATGTATTGAAAACACATCGTTTTCGTTTTATAATTTTTTTTTTATTTTTTTTTTATTTTAAAGAGAAGAAAAAACAAAACAAATCAAAAGAAGAACAAATTTTCAAACAAACATAATAGGAGGGTAACAATGGTTAATACATTACGTATTACTATCTTTAAGTTAGTTATTCAGGACACCAGACATTAGCATTCAATTGTCCAAACATTATTGGCACAAACCTTACTCTTCAATGAACTAAGTAAAAATGGTAGTGTATCTATCTTAACCATCTTATATATATATACAATTTTTTTCCCTTTCCCTTCTTTCTTTTCCCTATTCCAGTCTCTCTTTCCTTTTGACCAGTTTCTTTTTGATTCACCATGTCTATTGTACATTTTGGATCTTATTTACTCTTTCAGTTTCTCATACTAGAGAGATAATACGATGCTTACACATGTGCTTCTGGTTTATTTCACTTATGAGTATTTTCTCGAGTTGCATCCATTTACCTATAAAAGTCTCCAGTTTATCCTTCTTTATGGCTGAATAGTACTCCATTGTATAAAAATACCACATCTTTCTTATCCATTCCTCGGTTGATGAGCATTTGGGTTGTTTCCAAGATCTGGCTATTACAAATTGTGCTGCTATAAACATGGGTGCACATATATCGCTGTGGTACGATGTTTTTAATTCTTCTGGGAAGATGCCCAGAAGGGGAATAGCTGGGTCAAATGGGACCTCCAACCCTAGTTTTCTGAGGAATCTCCACACTGACTTCCACAGTGGCTGTACCAGTCGACACTCCCACCAACAGTGAAGAAGGGTTCCTTTTTCCCCACAGCCCCTCCAGCATTTGTTATTAGTTGATTTCTTAATAGTAGCCATTCTTTCTGGGGTGAGATGGTATCTCAGTGTTGTTTTAATTTGCATCTCTCGAATGACTAGTGATGTTGCACATTTTTTTGTATATTTATTTGCCATTAGTATTTCTTCATCTGAGAAATGTGTATTCATCTCAGATGCCCATTTTTGGAGTGGGTCTTTAAATTTGGGAGGTCTGATTTTTTTGAGTTCTTTATATGTTCTCGATAGTAATCCTTTGTCTGAGGAACAGCTGGCAAACATTTTTTCCCACATTGTGGGTTGTCTCTTCACTCTGTTGGTGGTTTCTCTTGCTGTGCAAAAGCTTTTTAATAAGATGAGATCCCAGTTATTGATTCTTTGGGATAGTTCCCGTGCGGTTGAGTTTTTATTCATAAAGTCTTTGCCTACACCAATGTCTCCAAGGGTTTTACCTATCCTACCTTCCAGCAGATTTAATGTTTCTGTTTTAATATTTAGATCTCTGATCCATTTTGAATTTAGTTTAGTGCATGGTGAAAGATATGGATCTAGTTTTAATCTTCGGCATGTGTAGAGCCAGTTTTTCCAGCACCATTTATTAAAGAGGCTATCTTTCTTCCAGCGAATGTGTTTGGCACCTTTGTCAAAGATAAGGTGGCTTAGTATGTCTGGGGTTGTTTCAGCATCTTCTAATCTGTTCCATTGATCTTCAGGTCTGTTTTTTTGCCAGTACCACACTGTTTTTATCACAGTAGCTTTATAGTATAATTTCAAGTCGGGGATAGTGATGCCCCCTGCCTTGCCTTTGTTGCCCAGAATTGCCTTTGCTATTCTAGGTCTCTTCTGATTCCAAATGAATTTTAGGATTGTTTTCTCTAATTCTGTGAGATATGCTGTTGGAATTTTGATTGGAATTGCATTAAATCTGTATAACAATTTTGGAAGTATGGCCATTTTCACTATATTGGTTCTTCCTATCCAGGAGCAAGGGATATCTTTCCATTTTCTGATATCCTCTTCAATCTCCTTTTTCAGAGTACTGTAGTTTTCAGTATAGAGGTCTTTTACATCCTTCGTGAGGTTGATTCCTAGGTATTTCATTTTTTTGGATGTTATTGTGAAAGGTATTGTTTCCCTAATTTCTCTTTCAGTAAGTTTGTTATTTGTGTACAGGAAGGCTATTGACTTTTGAGTATTGACTTTGTATCCAGCTACACTACTGAATTTGCTTATTAAATCTAGCAGTTTTTTAGTGGAGTTTTTGGGGTCTTCTGTGTAGAGTATCATGTCATCTGCAAATAATGATAATTTAACTTCTTCCTTTCCAATCATTATTCCTTTTATTTCTTTCTCTTGTCTAATCGCTCTGGCTAAAGTTTCCAGAACTATGTTGAATAAGAGTGGGGACAGTGGACATCCTTGTCTTGTTCCTGATTTTAGAGGGAAGGCTTTCAGTTTTTGGCCATTTAGTATAATATTGGCTGTTGGTTTCTCATAGATAGCTTTTACCAGATTGAGATAAAGACCCTCTATTCCAATTTTCTGTAGGGTTTTTATCATGAAAAGGTGCTGGACTTTGTCAAAAGCTTTTTCTGCATCTATTGAGATGATCATGTGATTTTTGTCTTTGGTTCTGTTAATATGCTGTATTACATTTATTGATTTACGTATGTTGAACCATCCCTGCATCCCAGGGATGAATCCAACTTGGTCATGGTGTATAATCTTCTTGATGATTTGTTGGATTCTGTTTGCCAGTATCTTATTAAGGATTTTTGCATCTATGTTCATTAGGGAGATTGGCCTGTAGTTCTCTTTCTTAGTTGGGTCCTTCTCTGGTTTTGGTATTTCGTTTTATAATTTTGAAAACAATTATTTGTTTTTTGGTATTCTTTGATGTGATCCATTACTTTGTATCATTATAAACTCACCAACTGAAACATTTTATGAGCTTCTGTGCATTCCAGTACTATCTTTTTCTATTATGGCCCCTGAATGTCATCAGAACTGAAACGTAACTACAAATGGAGAGCAGGGGCGGCTGAGCGAGGTGAACTGCGGAGAACAAGCTGCAGAGCTTGTGGCTGGAACTCAGCTGGAAACCCGAGGCTGCCCCCATCAGTGGGAGCAGTGCTGGTGACCCACCGAGCATTCTGAGGATGCCAGGGGCTCCTGAGCAGGACGCTCTTTTTATGTTTTGTTTCGTGTTTTTTCTTTTTCTGGTTTGGGTTTGGAGTGACAGGCCTTCGTGTATATGTGTGTATAGTTATAGCTAGGTGTATAAATTATACTGTTCCTTATAAAATATTCCATGTAGTTAAGTCAGATATGCCCACTTGAAAGGTTGTTTTGTGGTGTTATCTGACCTTGCTTGACTCTTAGTCCTACAGCTGGGTGCAGTCTCCCCGTCTCGTCTCTCACCTCCCATTTGTAGTCTCATCCTTTCTTCACCCAGGCCTTCGCACAGGCCACACAAGCACTGTAGCACTGAGCTACAAGCCCAGCCCCATTCTTCTCTTTTATACAGAAACTATTAACATGAATCTAACCTCCATGTAATATTAACATCTTACACAAGGTTCCCTTTCACTAAGGGTTGTTTTATAGGGTTTCTAAAATTAGCGTTTTTGTTATGTCATTAATTGGACTCCTTCTCTCTGTATTCTCTTTTCCTGTCCACTTAAAGTGCTTCCTACCATTCTCTTTCCTCCCTTCCCTCTCACACCCTCATAGGTCTCTTCTTCCTCCCCTTCCTTTTTCTTGTACATAAAGACTATTATAAAAAACTTAAATTTTCATTTTTTACTATTTCAGAATGTATGTGAGGGGCATATATTTATGAGCCACTGCATATGAATGCTAACTATTGCTTTGGTTTCTGCAGTCTCCCATTGACCTGTCACGTTCTCCCTGACCAAGAGGTGTTGCTTAGGTCTTCTGACATAGGGTTTCTGCTAGTTTATAAATTGGATACAATTTCCATAAAAACTGTCCCACTTTCTGCTTGTAAATCCCCCCTTTACTGCTTTCCCTCTGCCTCCACACATGCTCTCTCAAACCCCCCTCTTTTTCCCCTTTCTTTCTAGATATAGAGAATATCATCAAAAAGTACTCGCTACTTTCATCTGCTTTTTTTTCTTTTTTATTCCCTTCTTTCTCTCAATTTTCTTCTTTTATTTATTTTAATCTTCTTTCTTTTATCTTCTCCTATCTCCAGCCCCCTCCCCTTTTTGCCATTTCTAATCCTTTCTATTCTAGGTTACCTGAGACATAGAAAATATGTTAAAACACTTTCAATTATCTATCAGTGTACAATCGGTTCTTGGGCGTTGATGTCACTGGAAGTTGTCCTCTCCTTGCCATTCAGAATGCTAGACTAGTCCTTGCACTTCAAACAGCTCGAGCAGGCGTCTGTGCACTGAGATGTACCCCAAGCCAAGCGCATATCATGGGGAGAAATCCGCTTACCAAAGAGATCCCTACTAGAGTGGTGGAGCTTTCTAGCCTAGCTGACTCACGACATTCAACACAGAAACACAACAATCATAAGATGCCTCAAAAAATTCATTCATTCCCCCAAGCTGAAGTGGCATTTCAGTTCCCACAGGCACTGAAGAGGAGGAAGTTTCAGACAAGACACCCAGAAACAAAATTGTTAAAATGTTTGAAGAGATCAAAGAAGAAACAAATGAGCAGGTTCATAAAGAAATTACAATGATTTTCAGTAAGCTCCAAGAAGATGTAAATAAGTACATAAAAGACTCAATTAATAAGATGTCCCGTGAGCTAGAGGAAGACAGAAGCAGCTGATTGGATCGAAGAAGACAATGCAGGATATGAACGATCCCTTTACTCGAGAAAACTGAGGTATCACACTACCTGATCCTGGAAATAAAAAATGCAATTAAAAGTTTGGCCAGTAGGTGTGATCAGTCAAATGATAAATTATCAGAACCTCTGGAGAGGGTTGATGCAGTAGAAAATCTACTCAGTGATACTCAAAGAATGAGAGACTGTAGAAGACAGCCAAGAGCTCCTAGATAGCTCTAAAAGTCTCTAGGAGCTGATAAATAAATCCAGAAAAGTGGCAGGAGACAAAATCAATGTACAAAAAATCAATGGCATTGCTGTACACCAATAATGAACCTACCGAGAAAGAAATCAGGAAAACAAACACATTCGTATCCATGGTAGCTTCTAAAAAATTAAATATGTAGGAATGAACCTTACCAAGGAGGTGAAAGACCTCTATGAAGAAAACTATAATACTCTGGAGAAAGAGATCGAAGAGGACATTAGAAAATGAATAGACATCCCCTGTTTCTGGATGAGTAGAATCAATATCACCAAAATGGCCAAAAACTCTCTCTCTCATATATATTATATACCAATTTAAATACCAACAACAATCTTCAAGAACTGTAAAAAACAAAATTGATACATAACCAGAAGAGACCCAGAATAGCCAAAGTAATCCTGAGCAAAAAGAGCAAAGCAGAAGGATTACAACCCCTGCTATCAAGGCATACTATGAAGCTGCGACACTGTAATAAACAACAGCATGGCACTGGCACAGAAATAGACATGCAGGCCAATAAAATAGAATAGAAGACACAGAAACAGCCCTACGTACTTTTAACCATCTGATTTTTGACAAAGTGGCTAAAAATATACACTGGAGAAAAGACAGCCTCTTTAGCAAGTGGTGCTGAAGAACGAAATTAGACCCATCTATCTCACACTGTCCTAAAATCAAACCAAAATCAATCAAAGTCTCAGATATTAAAACAACCACTGAAACTGCTGGAAGATTAAGTGGAGAAAACACCGAAAGACATAGACATAAGCAAGGACTTTCTGACAGAACTCCAGTAGCACAAGATATAACACCAAAAATCAACGAATGGCATTATATTAAATTAAAAAGCTTCTGCATAGCAAAGGTAACGATCAATAGGTAAAGAGAAAATGCACAGAAGGGTAAAATTTTTTGCCAACGATTCTTTTGATAGAGAATAACATCTAGAATATCTAAAGATCTGAAAAGTGTTAGACTCCAAAAAACTAAACAAAACAAAAACAAACAAAAACAAAACCCAAATGACCCAATCAAAAAAATGGGCAAATGAAATGAATAAACACTTCTCAAAAGAGGAAGTACGAATGATCAATAAATACATGCAAAAACATTCAGCATTGTGAGGCATCAGGGAAATGTAAATCAAAACAACACCGAGGGCCAGTGAGATAGCTCAGCGGCATAAGCACCTGCCTGGCAAGCGTGAGGTCCTGCGTTCGACTCCTGGTACCCATATACAAAGGAAAAAAGGGCCGGTGATATCCTTCAGCGGCACAAGCACCTGTTCGCAAGTGCAAGTTCGACCCCCGGTACCCACAAAAAAACCCGAAAAACAAACAACAGCAATAACACTGAGATTCCATCTTTCTCTAGTAAGAATGGCTATCATCAAGAATGTAAAAACCAACAAATGCTAGCAAGTGTGTGGGGGAAAAGGAAACTTTTACATTGTTGGTGGGAATGTAAACTAGTGCAACCACGGTAGAAATCAATAAGGAGGTTCTTCAAACAACTAGAAATGGAAATTCCATTTGACAAATGGATAAAACAAATTGGTATGTATGCACCATGGAGTATTATGCAGTCATAAAGAAGGATGAATTTGAATCATTTGTAGGAAAATGGATGTATCTTGAGACCAAATTCTAAGTTAACTAAGGCACAAAGGTTAAATATCACACAGTTTTGCTTGTGAGAAACCCACAATATAAATTAAGAGTAAAATAGAGGAGATATGGCAGGAAAAAGGGAGATAGACTGCTTAGAGATGAGGAAGTGGAGCAGGAGAAGTGGGGAGAGGAGAGGGCAGAGATGGGGGAAAGGGAATTGAAAATGATCAAAGTATTATATATATAATATATGATATATACATATGAATATAATTATTATATAGCACAAAACATATGCCAATAAAATTAATCAAGAAACTGTATGCATGTAAATCCTTTTCTGATGAGAAAACTAGTTCCTTCTTTTTCCAAATTAAACCACTAATTGATACAATATTATACCCAAAGTTGCTGTAAATAAAAAGATTCAGAAATCCTCTGGATTATATTTGGCTGCTTAGTTTATTTATTTATTTGTTTGTTTTTATTAGTTTAAAACATGAATCCTCGATATCATTATAAACACGTGGAGAGCCAGACACGGTGGCACATATATGTAGTCCCAGCACTCTGGGAGACCGAGGCAAGAGGAACACAAGTTTCAGCCATGACTGAGTGATATAGCAACTTAGTGAGACCTCTTCTAAAAAGAAAATACAGGGGCCGGTGAGATGGCTCAGCGGCTTAAGCGCCTGCCGGGCAAGCGCGAGGGCCCGAGTTCGACTCCCGGATCCCACATACGAAAAAGGGGCTGGTGATATTGCTCAGTGGCTCGGGCGCCTGCTGGCGCGCGAGGTCCTAAGGTCGACCCCCCGGTACCCACCAAAAAAAAAAAAAAAAAAAAGAAAAGAAAATACAGGGCCGGTGAGATGGCTCAGGGGCATAGGCGCCTGCCTGGCAAGCGCGAGGTCCTGAGTTCGACTCCCAGATCCCACATACAAAAAAAGGGCCGGTGATATTGCTCAGTGGCTCGGGCGCCTGCTGGCGCGCGAGGTCCTGAGTTCAACCCCTGGTACACACACACACACACACACACACACACACACACACACACACACACACAAAATACAAACACTGAGATGCCATCTTATTCCAGAAAGAAAAGCTACCATGAAGAAATCAATCAATAACAAAGGCTGGCGAGCCTGTGGGGAGACAGAAACCCTTCTCCATTGTTAGTGGGACTGTAAACTGACACAACCCCTATGGAAATCAGTGTGGCAATTCCTCTAACAACTAAAAATAGAACTTCCACTTAACACACCTATTCCCCTTCTAGGTTTCTTTCCAAAAGAGTTAAAGACATCATACCACAGTGGTAAATGCATATCCTTGTTTACAGCAGTGCAGTTCATAGTAGCTAAATCTTGGGAATAACTTGTATGTCCACCAACAGATGAATGGATAAAGAAAATGTGGTATTTATACACAATGGAATAATACTCTGCTGTAAAGAAAGATAAACTTGAGTCATTTGTGGCAAAATGGGTGTGCCACGAGACCACAATGCAAAGTAACTCAGACACACAAATTTAAATATCACGTGGTTTCTCTTATATGAAAAACTCAGTGTATATACACAAAATAAAAGGGAAAAAAGACAGAAAAAAGGTATTGTAATTCAATGTGGACAATGTATCTAAAAGTGTACCTTGACTTGGTGCAACTGTCTTACATGTTTTATATGTTCTTTGGCCTAATAATTTGGTTTTCAATCTGTAAAAATGATAATTAACTTTATAAGGTCTTATAAATGAATCTGGTGCTGGAAAAATAAAGGTGGCTGAGGAAAGGGGGAAAAAGAATTAAAATGTGTTACATACATTTACCAATTCCCTACATGAATGTAATCATTATGCCCTTCAAACATGTACTAGTAAAAGTATAAAAATTAAAAAAGAAGGGCTGGGGATGTAGCTCAGTGTGAAGAGCCTAAGTTCAATCTCCTGTACCCCAGAAACAAATCAACAAGCAGACAAATTAAAAAACAAGTGGAAGAAGTTTTAGCCCATGGTAACAGGATTCACTGAGTAAAATTGTCAATAGACCAGTTATTTAGGCAGGATGAGGTATTCGGCAGCAATGTACAGTCTAGGGTGATCAATCATCCTAGTTTCCCTGGCAGAGGGAATTTCCTAGGATGTGAGTCTATCAGTGCTAAAACTGATAAAGAGCCAGAAAATCTGGACAAGTGAGCTGCTCTAATGTCATCTTGAGGCTGTGGTGCATGAGGGAAAGGAGTTTGGATAGATGACAAAACAGGAGGAGATTTGAAAAATTCTTATCAGGAGGCACTTGAAATTGGAGCAGCAAAACCAGGGCAGCCCTAATAGACTGCTCAAAGGGGCTATCAGCCTGCAATGGAAGAGCAAGATGCGAGAGCCCAGAGTGCGGACTGTGGAGCCACTGAGCCTGGGATTCGGCCCCTGTGTTGTTTATTTACCACCTGGGTGACCATAAGCAGGTTACTAAACCATGTTCCCACGCCCCTATAGTAGGAACACCATAGGTCTAGTTAATACAGAGTGGAAAGTATGGAGAAGAGTTTCATTGCTGTCTTAGTTACTTTTCTCAGTGCTGAGAAAAAATATCCGATGCCCAAAGTTAAAGGAAGAAAGGTTTACTGTAGGTCACAGTTTGTAGAGGTTTCAGTTCATACTTGGCTGGCTCCGTGGTAGGGTGGCATGGCAGAGGGGCATTGCAGAGGAAAAACAGTTCATGGTGAGCAGAAGGCAGGAAGGCAGCAAAGCAGTGACATATTGAGGAAGTGAGTGACTAGTGGCAAGTGACAACAGTAGCCCTCCTGTCCAGGCTACCCGTCTTTAGGGTGGGTAGTGCTCACACCCAGGGTGGGGCATCCATAATCCTAGCACCGCACCATGAATCAGTTCCAGCATCACATCTTTAATCCCAGCATCACACACTCCAGATCCAGCCACCTCTGAAAAGCCACAACTATGACCGCATGAGGCTTTGGGGGACATCTAAACACAAGCCATAACGATTGCTCAGACAAAGCATGAGAAACAGGTTAATTGCTGTTATCATTATTGTTGTTTCTAAGAAAATTACATGAAGGGACCAGATAGAAATTCTTGGGCAGGAATAATAGGGAGGATTGGAAGAGAGAAGGAATCTGAGTGAGAAAGGACTCAGTATCACTCCTTGGTGATTTTTCAGTTCACCTTTATTTGCCTTGTGTACTCTCATGTGCAAAGTATAACAATTGAGCTGAGTAATATTTAGAATATTACTCAAGGTAAGAAGGCAAGAGCACCAGAAATGACTCTCAAAACCATGCTAAAATTTAATTTATGTTAAGTTAGATTGAAGGAGGTAAATGTTTATCACAGGACTGAAAATGCAGGAACCAGATAAAGGAAAAATGAACTTGAAATTGGCTAATTTTAAACGAATGAAGGAAGAGAGGTAGGGGAAATGAAAGAAGACAAGGGCATGCACCCAACATGCCAAGAAGTGACTGTTTCTAACCCATGGCTGGGTCAGCATGTAGAAGGGATCTTTCTAGTATTTACAACAACCTATTTTTATACTGAGAAAGAGCAATAACATTGCATTAATAGAGTTTTCTTCTCAGTGTTTTCTGCAGGGCTGTCTTTACTTCCTTGTTCCTCAGGCTGTAGATCAAGGGGTTGAGCATAGGGATCACTGTGGTGTAGAACACAGAAGCCACATTCTCCTGGGCCAGGGAAGTGGCTGTGGAGGGTTTTAAATACATGAATGCAGTGGACCCATAGAACAGTCCCACAGCTGCAAGATGGGAGCTGCAGGTGCTGAAGGCTTTGGACCTGCCCTCGGTGGAGCTGATGCGGAGGATGCTGGACAGGATGAAGGCATAGGAAACAAGAACCATTAAGCTGGTGAATACTATGTTGAATCCAGCTAAGAAGAAGACTGTCATCTCCACATCATAGGTGCTAAAACAGGAGAGCTTCATGAGAGGGAGGATGTCACAGAAGTAGTGGCCGATGAGGTGCTCACAATAGTTCAGTTTTAACATGAGCCCAGTCTCTATTGTGGAGCCAATGAACCCCATAATATAGACCAGAGTCACCAGAAGGGAGCAGAGAGCATGAGACATGATGATATTGTAAAGCAAGGGGTAGCAGATGGCTGCATATCTGTCATAGGCCATCACTGTGAGCATGTAACACTCAGCAATGACAAAAACAAGGAAGAAGTAGAGCTGAGACATGCACCCCCCATAGGAGATGACATTCCTTTGGGACACAAAGTTGACCAGCATTTTAGGGGTGATGACAGAAGAGTAACAGAGGTCCACGAGTGACAGGTTGCTGAGGAGATAGTACATGGGTGTGTGAAGCTGCTGGTTGAGACGTATCAGGATGATCATGCCCAGGTTCCCCACCGTGGTGACCGCGTAGATCCCCAGGAAGAGGAGGAAGAGGGGCATCTGGAGCTCTGGCCTTTTAGTTAATCCTCCCAGAATGAACTGTGTCACTGTAGAGTGATTTTCTGCAGCCATTCTGTCTGGGTGGGAGTCCTGTGGGAACAGGAGAAAAGGACCCTGTGAGAAGCCGCCCTTGCACTGCTTGGGCAGCTGTTTCTCCATATTTGGGGCTGCTGAGCTGTCCTCGTCATGGTTGATGTGTCCTCCCCCAACTCCTGCTTTTCACTGAGTGGAGGACCAGCTCATGAGTGTTTTGTTCTTGAAGATGAGAATTTGGATCTCTTATTGCTTTCTTGTTTCTCAAATATCCTAGAGCCTTGGTTCTCAGTGTGTTGCTCTAAACCAACAGCATTTGGACCTTGTTATGGATGTAAATTCTCAGGCCTCTCCTCAGAGGAACTCTGCGATGGGGCTGAGCAGTCTGTGGTTTAGCAATTCCTCCAGGGGTACTGGTGCATACTAAAGTTTGAGAGTATCTATCCTATTGCTCACAAATAGTGTATTTCATAATTTGTAGTTGGAGATGAACTTTGCCTCAGAAATGGAATATCACTGTCATCTATGCAATTCCTCAATTCAGGACATGAACATATGAATATCTGTCTTAAACTGATGCAGTATCAGGATTGCATGGTAGTTACACTCTATTGTTGAGTGACGTCCATTTTTATACCTGAGAGATAAAGAAACTAGAGATATCATTTCCAAGGTGGCTCTATAAGTAACATGGGATAATGTGTATTTAACAATCTTATTTCAAATACTTGATCCTATTACAATGTGAGTTGTCGTGAAGTGTGGAATTTCTTCTTAGTTATTCACTGGGTGTGGCCCTAAGGCAAAGGTTCTCATTATTGCCTGTATATTACAATAACCTGGAACATTTAGGAAGGGTGGTGTTGATGCCTGGGTTATATCCACAAATGTTATGATTTAATTGATCTGTGGTTCAGTTCAGGCACTGGTCTACAGTGTGCTCTACAGTATGTGCCCCATAGCTAATTATGATTATTATTATTTTCAGATCATAATATCAAATATGGCACAATTACATGCCTAACATGAAATACTCAAATTATAGATGTGTCTCTAGGATGCACAGATCATCATTGCTAGATGCTATCTTTATGTACATCCTTGTCTGTGGGATATATGTCTTTGCCAAGTAACTTAATTCTATTTTCTTCCTGATATAATTATATCCTAAAAGTGTTAGTAAATTGTGTTTAATAAAGAATTTTATTGTCATTTTAATATCAAGGAATCTCATTGCCAGATACTAAGTGACTTACCTAAGACCTACTAATTATTGATATCTCTGCTAATATGTATTGTTTTGTTTTTGCCTATCTTTGTGTATCACTTTATTTTAATATAGTGAAATTAATTTATTAAATATAAGAGATAGACATGGAATCTTATTGCAAATCTCAGATGCAGTTTTCAAATTAAAGGCACCGTCCAGGCATTGTAGTTATTAGAAATGCAAGTAAGTAAAAGGTACAAATGACTCCATAAAATAAGACAAGAAAACACATTTTTCTGCAACAGGGGGTATAACACTGGTTATAAATATCCTCCTAGATTTTTTTGTATGCATATGTATTTACATGTGTATAAATATGTATGTATTTTTACAAAGACAATTTGAAGTTTCTTTTTACATATGTATAAATATTTACATTTTTTTTTCATGTGGGTACCAGAAGTCGAACTCAGGACCTTGCACTTGCCAGCAGGCGCTTGCGCTGCTGAGTGATATCATCGGCCCTTTTTTTCCTTTATGTGGGTACCAGGAGTCAAACTCAGGACCTCGTGCTTGCCAGGCAGGCCCTTATGCCATTGAGCCACATCACTGGCCCAATATTTACATATTTTTACAGAGACAATTCACAACTTTTTTGCACAGGATTTAAAAAATCACTGTCTCATATGATTCCTTTAATAACAATATCTGGTCTGGTACTTGTTTTTTTTTTAGAACGAAAGAGCCTTTAAAGTCCTTCAGATGTGATCTGAAGACAAAATGTGCATTGTACTGTAAACTTTTTATATTAAATTATTTTATTGTATGATAATTAGAATCAGAAGTAGGCGTGATTTTTTTTTTTTGTGGGTACCGGGGGTCGAACTCAGGACCTCGCGCGCCAGCAGGTGCCCGTGCTGCTGAGCGATATCACCGGCCCTTTTTTCATATGTGGGTATGGGGAGTCGAACTCAGGACCTCGTACTTGCCAGGCAGGCGCTTATGCTGCTGAGCTATCTCACCGGCCCAGGTATGATTTTTTGAATACTATTTTAATTTATTAGAAAGGGATAAGTTAGTTTTTTAAAAAAAGAATAGATTAAGGAAGAAGGAGAAGAGGAAAAAATTCAAGTCAGTTATACTATTAGTGTCTTTTAGTTCATTGAAAAGGAACTAAGGAACTAAAAGGATTTGTGCTAATATCAATTGGAGAAGTTTTCATGTCCATATCTTTTACTCTGAATAACCACTTGTGGAGTGCCTGGCTGGCAAGTGTGAGGCCTTGAGTTTGATTCCTGGTACCAAACCCCCCGCAAAAAAACCCACCAAAACCCAATATGGAATGTATTAACTATTGTTATTCTCCTATTATTTTGTTACGAAAATTTGTTTTACCTTTTTTCCATAAAATAAAGAAAATTTTACATATTCCCCTTTGAGCCAAACTCTACCTCTAAAATGATGAGAAACATAGAAAATCTACTTAGAATAAACATTGCCATAGATTAGAGTGCTTTACAAGGCAGGGCAGAGTGAAGTCATTTACTGCCTGGGGCTCTAATGGGAACACTATAATATAGGACAAGCCCAGATAGCAGGGATTTAATTTTTTACTCCCACAGTTTGCTAATATAAACTCAGCCAACATGAAACACATGTTACTATAACTATTACCTCTATTCTTACCAAGCCATCAGAGGTACTGGATTTTGCTGCCAAAGAGAACATAGAATTTGGAGATGAAGGTAAATGGAAGGTTATAAATAGCTCATATTATAAACAAGAGCTCACAGAAGAAAGATTTTTCTCATACAATTGTTTTACATGTATAATTAAATACCTTTGCTGAGGCTTACTGGAACAGTCTCCCAGAAATGCTAGGGAGGGTCTTTGGCTTCAACAATCAGGAATACAAGAAGCATATAGACTTAAGTGTAGTCCAAAATGTACACAAGGGGCCAGCACAGTCATTAAAGGAGAGCCACCCAAATCAGGAAGTTCAGGGTCCTGTTTACTGGTGAACACACAGACACCTCTTGGGATGTAGTCACTCTGGAGACTGGTCCTCACTACAGGAGCAATTAATCTTGATTTACACCTGCTCTGTGAATCACATTTTGTCTCCTATGTGGGTTACTTTTACTTATATCAGAAAAGTCATCCCACAGTAATGGAAATTTAGAGTCTAATGAGAGGATTGGAATATTTTAGCACCTCAAACTGCCATCATAATCACCATCCTCCTTTTCCTCCTTGTCATTGTCATCATTGCCATGGCCACCACAGTCATTACCATCAACATCGTCAGTTACTACCATTGTGGTTGTTACTAATCATTATGTACCAGCAACCAGCACTGAAATGTCTAAAGGGTTTTGAAACACATGCAAAACTTTTACTAAACTATATAGTTTAAATAAAGGAATGCTAAGTTCAGAAGGAAACTTGAACTTGTCACCTGCTGTTCCACTTCTAGACTGTGTAGAATGGCAGGAGGTGAGGATCGCCAGCAAATAGACTCTAACTCTTTATGCACATACGCTCAGTCACTAGGGAAGTTGTTCCTAAGGAACTTTCCTCTTCAGTATTTTAAGACCTATGGATATATTGTTAATGAAGAGGTTTATATTTCTGTTTTTTGGTTTTGTTTTGCTTTTAATTTCTTTTCCTAAAAGAAATAAAACACAAACTATCCTTGTCAGGATGACAGGAGAAGAGAGAAAGCAAGGCCAGAGTCATGGAAAGCTAATGAAGTGTGGGTTCTGAATCACGTGGAATGGCATGCATGTTGATGCCTGGTCTTCTGGCCTGCTGGTTCAGACACCCCTAGTCAGACAGCTGGCCACACCTTGGAAACCTGCAAGGACAAACTCATGACTTTACAGAAAAATTTAATTCCGCTCCTTGGCTTTGTGCTCTGTATCTCCTGACAGACTTTCTTGCCACAGAGAAAGGTCTGGAAGAGTGGGAATCACCTCAGGGCATACTTTGGCATCACAGCAATAAACTCTGAGCAGCCACTAACTTGTGTGCAGATGAGGTCTCCACTGACACAGGCATCTGTCCAGACATTTCTCGTCAGTCTGGTCCAAGACGGGTAGAGATATGATCGTTCCTTTCTAGCCACTGCTCAATGGCAACATCCATTCTCCATTCCAGCTGGAACTGCATGTTACCTTATCAGTGAGAGGAAACTCGAACCTACCCCTTCTTCAGCTCAGCACTGGACATAAACTCCAAAGCAGCCAGGAACTGAATGAGGACAGCTTGGCCCTCTGAATCCATACTGTGGATCTCTCATGTTTTGCTCACTTCATGCCCTATGTCAGAAAATTCAGCTCGACCCAGATGGGGTAGCCAGAAACATCAAGGAGCATTCTGCAAGACCAGAGTCCATTCAAGAATGGGACAGGAACATGCAGCAAGCTGTAGACACAAGGTAGAGTCTAGGGGACACACTGAGTCTGAAAGGGACAGATGGGTGTGCTAGTCTGACACGGCAGTCTTGACACCAACGTGGCAGGGCCCTGTTAGCTGCAGTTCCTACATGGGGAGTGGAGGATGCTGATCTGCTGTGGCCCCTGTTTCTGATCTGGGATTACATCTCAGTGCTGCAGTCCTGAGAAGCACAACACTGGCAGGCCAGCCAGACCACAGTCCTCAGTCCCTAGTGGGCTATGTGGCTCTGGTTCCACAGGAAGGCCTCAGGGAGCCGTGGGCGCTGGGTGGCAGGGAGCCATGAAAGAGAGGTTGCATTCTGCAGGGAGAAACTAGGAAGAGGGTCACGGGCTTGGAAGTAGTTGTGATCCAAAATATTGTAGACCCCAAAGGGAAGTGACACATTTCTGAAAAATAACAACAGCCTTTTTTAGAAAGAGAATATGCTTGCTCTTGCCTGCTTATGTTTGTCCTTTTAAACGCATTCACATTTTAAAAGGTGAAGGGGCTGTAAGACTGGGTCCTATTCAAGCTGATCCTGTGTAGGCACCGGGAGGCCTGAGACTCCTGCCCAGTTCCCCTCCCACCACATGAAGCCAGGGCAGGGTGGGGTGGGTAGAGCAGCTGCTCTGCTCCCCAACAGCAACTCCTTCTCCCCATCAAACCAGAACACGTGTGAGGAGGTCAAAGACTAAAGTGCAGAAAATCCACAATGGGCAGCCTGGGACTGGGGCACTTCAAGAAATGAGGTTGTCAGCTGGGGGACACACACAGAGCCTGGCACAGTGAGCCAGAAGGGCCCAGTGCCTTTCCCTCGCATCCTGTTGACACTTTTCTCCGGGGCTCTCTACTATCAGTAACTCCCCAGGAAAGTCCTTGTCCCAAACATATGGCCATGAGGCGAGAAAACTTGTTTGACCATCCCTGTTTGGTAATGACTGATGAATGGGAAGGGAGCAGAGGGTGGCAGCAAGGGAAAGGGTATAAAATCACTGAATTCCAGTTTTCAGGAGCAGAGATTCATGGACAAACCTAAAGGCATAGTCTCTCTTGGGGAAGGGCTGATCCAAGTCCTACAGTGAGGCCAACTGGGGACGTCAATCCTCTGGGTATGAGAGAGGCTGCAGCCAAAGAAGGAAGAGTAGTTTTCCTTCATTTTGTGAGCAATGCTGTCAGTATTTTAATTGATATTGCATTAAATATGTATATAAGTTTTGGAAGTAATGCCATTTTGACTATATTGGTTCTGCCTATCCAGGAACAGGGGATAGCTTTCCATTCGCTGACGTTCTCTTTGATCTCCTTTTTCAGAGTACTGTCGTTTTCATTATACAGGTCTTTCACATTCTTGGTTATGTAAATTCCTAAGTATATAAATTTTCTCAATGTTATTGTGAATGATATTTCTTCATAATTTCATTCTCACTGAGTTCATTGTTGGTGTGTAGGAGCATTATTGATTTTTGCATGTTGGTTTTTTATCCTGCTAAATTACTGAATTCTGTTATTAATTCTAGGAATCTTTTGATGAAATTTTTGGTCTTCTATGTAGAGGGGTATGTCTTCTGCAAATAATGATAACTTCACAGCTTGCTTTCCTATACATTTCATTTCTTTTTGTTTCCTGATTGCTCTGGTTAATATTTTGAGTACCATGTTGAACAGGAGTGGCGATAGTGGACATTCTTGTCTTGTTACTGATTTTAGAGGGAAAACCTTGTTTATTTCTTATTTAATATGTTTACATAATATATAAATGTTTGTCATAAATGGTTAGGGTTGTCATAAATGGTTTTTATCACACTGAAATAAAGTCCTTCTATACCAATTTTCTTCAGTGTTTTTTAAAAGTTAATTTTATTGGTACATTTTAGCTATACATAACGATAGCACTCATCATAGGAAATTTGTACCTGTACATAATATATCTGGATTCTTCTTCTTTTCCCCACTCCTCTCCCCTCCCTTCACTATTATGGATGGATTTTAAACTTTGTCAAAGGCTCTTTCTGTGTCTATTGAGATGATTATGTGATTTTTGTTCTTGCTTCTATTTATGTGATTTGTTACCTTTATTGCTTTGTGTATGTTAAACCATCTTTGCATTCCTGAAATAAAGCTCACTTGGTCACATGTATATTTTTAATGATTTGTTACATTCTGTTTGCCAGTACCTTGTTGGGGATTTTTGCATCTATGTTCACTAAAGAGATCGGCCTACAGTTCTCTTTTTGGTTAGACCCTTGTCTGGTATGGGAATCAGGGTAATGCTTGATTGCAGGAATGACACTGAGAGTACACCTTCCCTTTTAATTTCATTAAAGAGCTTGAGGGGTATTGGTGTTACATCTTCCATGAAGTTTTTGTAGAATTCAGCAGTGAATCTACCTGGACCTAGGCTTTTCTTAGTTGGTAGGTTTTTAAAATTGCTGCTTCAATTTCAGTGCCTGTTATTGGATTATTCTGTTTTTAGACATTCTTGGTTCAGTGTTGGTAATTTTTATGCACCCAGGAATTTATCCATTTCTTATGAATTCTCCAATTCATTGGTGTATAGGTTTGTGAAGTAGTTGTTAGTAACTTTTTGGCAGTGCCTGTTGTGATGTCACCATTTTTATTTCTAATTGCATTGATTTGATTTTTTTCTTTCCTTTTCTTTGTTAGATTGGCTAAGGGTTTGTCTCTTTTGTTTATTCTTTCAAAGAGCCAACTCTTCAACTCACCGATTCTTTGTATTTTTTTTTTTTTTTTTTGGTCTCCCTATCATTGATTTCTGTTCAGATCTTTACAATTTCCTTTCTTGATGGACTTCTGGGAAGATGGCAGAGTGGTGAACAGCAGAGAAACAGCCTCTCTGAGATTTGGTGTCCAGATGCTGGAATATAGCCATGTGAGGAAGAGAAGAAGGAGGGAAAGGGTCCCTGGAACCCAGAAAGAATCTGAAGTAAGAATTGAAGCCCACGGAGAGAGTGAAGAGAGAGACATTAACACAGAAGAAGGAGATGGTGAGTTAACACTTTCTCCCTGAGCCCTGACTCACTGTGTGGGAGAGGAAGCTTGAACCTGCAGATGCCCAGTGACTACTGGTGACCCCAAAGGCCTCCACAGAGAGTGGACCAGTGGAACAGAACAGTGGATGCAGCAGACTGCAGTGGCCGGTGAGTTATTTGGTTTCAGACATCCCCCAGGAGAGGCTAATTTTCTGATCACCATCTTGGAGAGGGGCCAACTGAGCTCTGAACACAGAGCAGCTGCAGGTTGGTTCCATCTAGCAGCACCCAGTGTCAGGATGAGGCGCAACTGACTTCAAGCCTGCAGGGAGCCAAGTTCAAGCCAGCAGGAGCCACATGGACTGTTGCAGGCTGAACAAATTGGATTCCAGCCTCACAGTCAGAAACCAGCCTGAACATCAGAGGAACTAAAGGTGCAGGCTTGTTGGGATTATTCTCTACCCTTTCATAAGTCTATAGCTGGGTTGCTGGGATTAGTTAACATGGATCAGGCTTCTGTCTGCCCACTCTGTCTACCAGTGACAGCAGAGATGTGCCCTAAATTGGACATTTTTTTTCTTCTTTTCTTCTTTTTTTGTTTTATTTCTTGATTATTTGTTCTTGTTTTTATATGATTGTGAACATGGTTTCTAGTTTTTTGTTGTTGTTCTATTCTGTTCTTGTTTTTATTTCTTTCTTCTTACTCAAAGTTCACATAATCTTCCTTTGTCCTTCAGCCTTGTTTCTAATCTCTTCCTCTTCTATTTCTCTATTTGTCCCCTAACCCCTTTTAAATTTTCTCCCCTGAGGGTAAAATTGCCATATTGAGGGCATATTTACTGTATACAATTTTCTGGTTCATTTTAGATTTTGTTATATAACCACAAATCTAGTTCATACAGTTAAGCGTGGACAATTAATAGTTACCACACCTTGTCATTTTCTAGGCTGTGTTTGATGCTATTGTTGTTACTGATTGTATTACTTTAACTGAGGTGACATAATTAATTGTCCAAATAAGTTGTTTTTCTTGGTATGCCAAGACTTAAATTGCCTAAAGGTTATAAACAATACTATAGGTTAGTGTCAAAGAACCAGGGTTTAGGCCAAATAGGCAGCAACTTCTCATCCCCAATAAATTGAAGAGGTAGAATCTTGCAACAGACTCAAAATCCAAAAGCCAGCTACACCTGGAAGACATCTCTGAGAAGTTATTCCCTAAGAGTTCTCAATACTAGCAATAAATCTACCTGCCATAAGCAATTTACAAGCATGAGCCCAGGAATTAAACTAAAAAAAAAAAAATAAGAAGACATGGAAGCAAGATGCAACCCCAGACTTCCAGCTTACCAAAGGCAAACCCAGGGAGCAATGAGGTGGAACAATCAGAAAGCCACCCACTTGGACTCTCTGAAGTGGTAACAATGGAAGTAACAAAGCAGACAAATGAGGCTGTAGAAAAAAATCAAATCAGAAATAAGTTCTCAGATAACTACAGATATGGTGACCATAATGAAGGACATGGTAGTGACTCAAGCAGATACAGATAAAAAAAAAAAGGAGCTTAGGAAAATGTTGGAAACCATGAATGCCCAACATAACAAAGAAATGGAATCTACAAAACAGAGTCAAACAGATATCCAGGAAATTAAAAATTCCATTGAGGGTATATGCAACAAAATGAGCCAATGTGAGGACAGAATATCAGATATAGAGACAGGATTGTAGTTAGCGATCATGAAAAGAAAGGTTTCTTAAAAACAGCAAGGGACCATGAAAAATCAATCCAACACCTGCTAGATGATGCAAATAAGAATAATATAAGATTGACTGGAGTCAATAAAAAAACCAGGAGATAGGGCAAAGGATGTAAAAAAGCTATTCACGGAAGTAATGGCAGAAAACCTCCCAAGCAAGGAAAAAGAATTTGAGATAGAGATAACTGAGGCATATAGAACTCCAATTAGCCATGATAAAAACAAGTCTACACAGATTTAAAAATAGAATATCTACACCACATGTAATAGTCAAGATTCCAGAAATTCAACACAAGAACAGAGTATTAAAAGCTGTTAGAGAAAAGAAACAAATCACCTATAAAGGAAAGCCCATCAGAATCACAGCTAACTTCTCAACACAAACACACAAGTCAAGGAGGGCTTGGAGTGAAGTATTTCAAGCCCTAAAAGAAAATAACCCTCAGCCAAGATTGATGTACCCCACAAAAGTATCTTTCAAAACTGATGGAAAAATAAGATACTTCCATGCAAAGAACACCTGAAGAAATCCATGACCACCAAATCAGCACTCTGAAATGTTCTGAAGGATATTCTAGAAAGAGATAATGAGGACTACAACTCCATGAACCCCCAAGAGAATGAATCAACCAGGCAAGGCAAGTAATTCAATGGGGGGGAGGGAACTAAGAACAAGAAAATAACATGACAAGGATAAGTCAATATATATTAGTTATAACCATCAAGGTAAATGGTTTTATTCACCAATCAAAAGAAACAGACTGGCAGAATGGATCAAGAAGAAAGATCCAGCAATATGCTGCATAGAAGAAGCACATTTAATTCAAAAAGAAATCCATAGATGGAAAGTCAAAGGATGGAAAACAATACATCATGTGATAGGAACCCAGAAAACAGCAGGTGTAGTCATTCTATTTGCAGACAAAATGGATTTCAAGCCAAGATTTATTAAAAGAGACAAGATCACTACATCCTTGTAATGAGAACAATCCAAGAGGAAGAGATAACAATCATAAATATATATGCACCAAATACCAGTGCACCAACTATATAAAACAAATTTTAATGGACATGAAAAATCACATAAGCACTAATACAATTGTAATGGGGGATCTCAGTACCCCATTGTCACAAATAGATAGTTCAAATAGACAAAAAAGTCAATGAAGAAATATCAGAACCGAACCAAACTTGTGAACAAATAGACTTAGTAGATGTCTACAGAGTATTCCATCCCACAACATCAGAATACACATTCTTCTCAGCTGTGCATAGAGCATTCTCCAAAAGAGACCACATACTACCTCACAGAGCTAACTAAATTCTCAAGACAATGCAAAGGAGTTGAAATTGTCCCATGCATAATATCAGACCATAGTGCAATGAAATTGGAAATCAATGACAAAAGAAGCCACAAAAACTTCATAAACACTTGGAAGTTAAGTAACAACCTCCTAAACTACGAATAGGTCGCAGATGAAATTAAAGAAGAAATGAAACATTATTGACAGTGAAATGATAATGCTGATACAACATACTGGAACTTATGAGACACAATAAAAACAATCCTAAGAGGGAAATTTATAGCAGTGAATTCCATATCAGAAAAACAGAGAAAGATCAAATAAACAACCTAATGTTGAATCCCAAACTTTTAGAAAAAGAAGAGCAAGTCAAGCCCAAAGCTGGTATGAGGGAGGAAATTATAAAGATCAGAGCAGAAATCAACGCAATGGAAACTAAGAAAACAATACAAAGAATCAATGAATCAAAGAGTTGGTTATTTGAAAAGACAAACCCTTAGCCAACCTTATCAAAAAAAGGAGAGAAAAGACTCAATTCCATGCACTTAGGAATGAAAAGGGTGAAACCACAACTGATCCTGCAGAAATCTAGATTTGTGATCCAGAAACCATATGATCCAGAAACCGGAATCCATATGATCCTCTCAATAGATGCAGAAAAAGCATTTGACAAAGTCCAACACCCATTCATGAAAAAAATCCTACAGAAAATTGGAATAGTCTCCAAGAGACTGTATTCTAATAAGATGGGAAATACAAAAGAAATGGACAGATTCCTAGATACATATGAATTATCAAAGCTGAATCAAGAAGATATGAAAATTCTAAATAACCCCATATCAGCCAATGAAATTGAAAATGTAATTAAAAATTTACCAACAAAGAAAAGCCCAGGTCCTGATGGTTTCACAGTTGAATTCTACAAGAAATTTAGAGAAGAACTAATTCTACGAATGCTGAAACTCTTTAAGGAAATTGACAGGGAATCAATACTGCCAAAATCATCTCTGGAGGTAAGTATTACCCTGATTCCAAAACCAGAGAAGAACTCAACCAAAAAAGAAAGCTATAGGCCAATCTCCCTAATGAACATAGATGCAAAAATCCTCAATAAGAAACTGACAAACAGAATGCAGCAAATCATTGAGAAGACTATATACCATGACCAAGTGGGATTCATACCAGGAATGCAAGGGTGGTTCAACATATGCAAATCAATAAATGTAATACATCATATCAACAGAGCCAAAGACAAAAATCACATGATCATCTCAGTAGATGCAGAAAAAGCATTTGACAAAGTCCAACACCCATTCATGATAAAAACCCTACAGAAAATTGGAATAGAGGGTCTTTATCTTAATCTGATAAAAGCCATCTATGACAAACCAACAGCTAACATCATATTAAATGGACAAAAACTGAAAGCTTTCATTTTAAAATCAGGAACAAGACAAGGATGTCCATAATGACCACTCTTATTCAATATAGTTCTGGAAACATTAGCCAGAGCAATTAGGCAAGAGAAATAAAAGAAATAAAGGTAGGAAAGGAAGAAGTTAAATTATCATTTGCAGATGACTTGATACTCTACATAGAAGACCCCAAAAGCTCCACCAAAAGACTTATAGATTTTATAACCAAATTCAGTAGTGTAGCTGGATACAAAGTCAACACTCAAAAATCAATAATATTCCTGTACACAAGCAACAAACTCACAGAGAGAACAATTAGGGAAACCATACCCTTTATAATAGCATCCAAAAAAAAAAAAAAAAAAAGAAATACTTAGGAATCAATCCAACAAAAGAAATAAAAGCTCTATACATTGAAAACGAGAGTACTCTGAAAAAGGAGATTGAAGAGGGTATCAGAAAATGGAAAGATATCCCTTGCTCATGCATAGGGAGAACCAACATAGTGAAAATGGCCCTACTCCCAAAACTGCTATACAGATTTAATTCAATCCCAATCAAAATACCATCAGCACACCTCAGCGAACTAGAGAAAACATTTCTAAAATTCATTTGGAACCAGAAGAGACCTAGAATAGCAAAAGCAATCCTGGGCAACAAAGGCAAGTCAGGCAGCACCACAATCCCTGACATAAAATTATACTGCAAAGCTACTGTAATAAAATCAGCATGGTATTGTCAAAACAAACAAACAAACAAACAGACCTGAGGATCAGTGGAACAGAGTAGAAGATGCAGACACAACTGCAAACACACTATACCACCTTATCTTTGACAAAGAGCCAAACATTTCACTGGAAGAAAGACAGCCTCTTTAATAAATGGTGGTGGAAAAAACTGGCTTTCCACATGCTGAAGACTAAACCTAGACCCATGTCTCTCACCATGCACTAAACCATAGTCAAAAAGGACCAAAGATCTGAATATTAAAACACAAACACTAAATATACTGGAGGAGAACATAGGTAGAAATCTTGAAGACATAGGCGTAGGCAGAGACTTCATGAACAAAACCCAGACTGCATGGGAAATACAACAAAGAATCAACAACTGGGATCTCACCTTTTTAAAAAGCTTTTGCACAAGAAAAGAAATCACCAACAAAGTGAAAAGACAACCCACAGAGTGGGAAAAAATTATAGCCAGTTACCCCTCAGACAAAGAACTTATATCTAGAATATACAAAGAATTAAAAAAAATCAGGCCCCCAAAATTCAAAGACCCAATCCAAAAGTGGGCATCTGAAATGAATACACACTTCTCAGATGAAGAAATACAAATGGCAAATAAATATATGAAAAAGTGTTCAACATCATTGATCATTTGAGAGATGCAAATTAAAACAACACTGAGATTCCATCTCATTCTAGAAACAATGGCTATCATCAAGAAAAAAATCAATAACAAATGCTGGCTGGGTTGTGGGGAAAAAAGGAACCCTTCTCCACTATTGGTGGGAGTGTAGACTGGTGCAACCACTGTGGAAATCAGTGTGGAGATTTCTTAAAAAAACTAGGATTAGAGGTCCCATTTGACCCAGGTATTCCCCTTCTGGGTATTTTCCCATAAGAATTGAAAACATCGTACCACAGTGATACATGTGTACCTGTGTTTGTTTATAGCAGCACAATTTGTAATAGCTAAATCTTGGAAACAACTCAAATGCCTATCGACGGAGGAATGGATAAAAGAAGTGTGGTTTTTTTATATAATGGGATACTACTCAGCCATAGAAAAGATTAACTTGAGACTTTTATAGGTAAATGGATGCAACTATAGACCATACTTGTAAGTGAAAGAAACTATACCCACATGTGTAAACATCATATTGTTTAGTGAGCTAGTGTGAGAATCTGAAAGAGTAAACAAGATATTGTGAATAAGGAAGAAACTGTTCAAAGAAAAGAAGTATGATGGGAGAAAGGAGAAAGGAAGGAAGGGAGAAAGAAAAAATATATGTAAACACAGACAGTTAAGATAGTTATACAGCTGGTTTGTCTTGGTTCATTGAGGGAAAAGTTTTGTGCTAGTAAATTTCTGGATGATGTTTCATGCCTATATCTTTACTCTGAACAACTGCTGTGGATATAACAGTACGCAATGTATTGATTATTGTTACTCTCCTACTAGCCCATTTTGAAACTCTGTTTTACTGTTATTTCTTACTTTTTTCTGTTTAAAATAAAAAAAGAGAAAAAGAGAAAAGCAGGAAAAAGAAGAAAGAAAAATTTCCCAATCCCCAATAAACCAGTGAAGAAAAAATAAGGCAAACAATTTCTCTGTATTTTTGAATGAGTGTCCTTTCTTGATATGCGGCTTTGGAATCCAGCAGGTAAAGTTTTCTTGCCCGTGGTTTGTGAGGTGCACCCTGTTCCAGGACCCTCTGTTCACCCAGGCCATGGCAATGATCCAAACTGAAGGCAAGGCAGTCAGATCTCAGATCTGTATTGCATGTAGGCAGCAGGGCAAGATTTCACATATTTCTTGCTGGCACATTCAGACCCAGCTGTTTCTCCACACAACACAAGCCTGGCCTGACTTCTCACCACAGAGGGCGGGGCCTCTGTCCTTGCCAGCCTGAGCAAAATTTGTCAGCAGTTCTCTGCCCCACTCCCTGTCCATGACTGTTTCTGATGGCTGTGTCTTAGGGTTACACTGGGAACCTTGAAATTAAGATGTTTTTTAGTTTTCTGAGTTCCAGATGTAAGTAATCAAACCCCCCTGAATGGTGCCTGATTAAGCACTCTGGCGATATGGCAGGTGCTGTGCTGGGTTCTCTCTGTGGCTGTTACTAACCTTGTTAAAGGAGTCACCTCAGAGCAAAACCCCATGCTGCTTTTCCAGTTCACACAGGTGTGGGCTCCCTCTGGGGCCCATGTCACCAGCCCAGACTGCTATTTCTCCCTGGAGCTGCCTGCCCCCTGTTCTTACCTTGTGTCTGTGGAGGCAGCTTTCCCTTTTCAGGAGCTAGAGTGAGCTTCCAGGCTGCTTTGTTCTGTTTTGTGTTGTGGTCCATTTCTCCAGCTTCACTATAGTCGCTAATTTTCCTGTCAGTGCCTTCCTGATTCCTGGTGATCTACTTCTTTATTTTCTCTTTGCCGAGTTGCTATTTTTTTATGGGTCTGGATTCTGGTTCTAGAAGAGGCTGAATTTTGCTGCTGATCACTACGCCACCATTTTCTCCTTCCCATAATTAGCTAAACCTTGAAAGTGGCTTCTGTATCTGTCAAGAGATGAATGGATGAATGTAATGTGTTTGTAGATAGTGGAGTACTACTCTGCCATAAAGAAATATAAACTTGAGTCATTTGTAGGAAAATAGATGCATCTTTAGACCATAATGTTAAGTGAAATAAATCAGACATACTATTTTAAATATCACATGGCTTGTCTTATATAAGAAACCCAACATATAAATAATTTAAAGACCAAAATGAATGATGGATAGTATGAAACAGGGAGACAGATCTTTTGCAAATGGAAAGGGGATTTAGAGATGGAAGGGGGAGGGTGCAAGACAAAAGGAAGATATAAAGATATAATATACTTTATATACAGGCACTGATTCTCTGTGATGAATGTAATCATCACATAGTGCAAATATATGCTAATAAAAACAACTTAGCTTACATACTTGCTCACCAATCCTTGAGTTTCTTCAGATGGAAATTTCTTTCCCTGTTGGCTAAAAGCATCATAAATAGCCTTGTGAAAGGATTTAAAATACAGTAGTACACACAACAGTTTAGTTTTTCTATGTGCAAAGGAATTTTCCAGATCCCTTCTTGAGAGCTGATACAAGAATTGAGGGACTGTAGAGCAGCCGTTGCTGGGTGTTTAAAGTTCACAAAGGTTTGCAAGCAGTGATCTTCACTGTGTGGCTTGTGATTTTGTAAAAAGCTCAAAAGGAGCTTTTGATTCTCTTATCATGATGTTCAATATTCTCTTCACTAGAGACAGGGTAGATCTGTTGTCTAGGGCAGGGGACATTAATGTATTGTGATTCATTAAGGAACGGTCACCCAGTGGCCCATTAGGGTAACTTAGCAACCAGCATGTCTCTTTTAAGACTGCTCAAACATCAGCTTCACAAAGAAACACGACCCATCACCTTATTTAAATGTACATCCTACAACCTCTTCCCTTTCTCTTCTCGTTTCTTCTTTTCTTAAAGTGTTCTTATTATCTTTCAGTATATTACACAAGGTACTCAATGGTAGGAGACTTCGTTTTGGTGAATGCTTTATCTGCATTCTCTAGAACAGTGGGTGACATAATTTCTCAAGATTTGTTGAATGAGTTAATGAATGTCACTCTCTTTGTCAAAGGCTCTCAGAAGTTACCTATTGGCTAATAAGTTAGCTCCATGCCTAGCACTCTGGATTCTCCCCAGTATGTCCTTGGTGTTCTTTTCAAGGCTAACCCATTTGTTTTCAGGATTCACCCATGTTGCACCACTGATGAATAGTCCGTTCTTTTTTGTTGTTGAGTGTATTCCATGGAATGACTATACCATAGCTTACTTATCTGTTCTTCTGTTAGTGCCTATTTGGGTCATTTTCTCTTTTTGGTCATTATCAATAAAGCTGTTACATATATTTGAGTGTGGGACATTTTATGAGTGGACAGTGCTTTGATTTGGGGGGCATATGTGACTATGATTCGAACTGTTGGGTTACAGGGTATGTGTATGATTTGTTAGGTACTGCCTGTTTTACAAATAATCACATTAATTTATATTTATAAAAATGCAAAGTAAGTGTTTTATTTGTTTCACATTTTTGATAGCATTTTCTGTTATCAATCTTTTAAAATTTAGCTGTTGCAGTGGAGACATAATAATGACTCAATACAATTTTAATTTCCATGTCTCTATCTGTGGACAACTTTCTATGTGCTTATTGGCCATTTGTGCATCTTCTGAAATGTCTGTTTAAATCTTTGTGCCATAAAAATCTGTTAGTCTTTTTATGATTTATGTGTAGGAGTATTTTATATATTGTGGATAATTCTTTTGACAGATACACATTTAAATATTTTATCTCTGTCTGTATCTTGTATTTATACTTTCTTGGTTTATATGATAGGAGAGCAGAGGTTTTACATTTCTATCAAAATAAAATTGAGTTTTCTTATGGCTAGTATGTTTTATGCTAAGAAATACTCTCTAAGGCATTTCTATTTTCTTCTAGCAAATTTTCTTCTTTATAGTCTTATATTTTATACTTAATTCTCACATCCACGATGGATTGTGTGTGGTTTGAGATAAGGGTCGAGGATTACCACATATATATATATGGTAATTACCATATATATATATATTACCATATATATATATATTCACTGAACCATTCACTGAATACAATTTTTTTCTCCTTCACTGAATTGCTTAAGCAACTTGGGAAAATAAAATCAATTGTTGTTCTATGTGTATCAATTTCTGGACACTACTCTGTTTCATTAATCTATTTATCTATCTTTACTTCACTATTCTTTTAATTTCTGAATCTTTATATAACTCTTGGAACTAATAGTATAAGACTTTCTACTTTTTTTCCAGAGTTTTGTTGGCTCTTCTATGACCTTTGCATTTCCATATCAATTTTAGAATTATCTTGTCAATTTCTATCAATACACCTGCTAGTATTTTTATAGTATTTACTTAAATTCATAGATTAATTTAGGTAGAATTAATAATTCAACAAAGCAGTCATACATGACAGAACAATGTGGACATTTTGTGAGAAATGCATTGTTAGAGAATTTCATTGTTGTGTGAACATCATTGAGTGTACTTACGTAAACTGAGATGATTATTACAAGAGTAGCATTGTCATCTTACCATTATTGTGTGTATGGTTCATTTTTGACTGCAATATTTTGTGTTAAGAGATTATATTTAGTCTTCTAATCCAAAAAAGATATATTTGTACATTTATGTAGATTTCTTAAATATTGTTTAGAAATAAGTTATTGTTTTCAGTATAGAAGGCATATAAAAATTTTGTTAAATACATTCTTAAGTGTCACCATTTTTATTGTTGTTGTTAGTGTAAATGATATTTTATGCTTTGTTTTATAATAATATATTTCTAATGTATAGAAATACAATTAATATTTACATAACCTTTGTGTCCCATTACTTTTATTATTGGTTCACAAATGCTTATTTGCAAGCAATTTATTTCACAAAGAAAAGCATTCAGCTAAATTTTGCTTCTGTTGGCAAACGGCACATCAGGTGACAAACACGACCACAGCAATCTTCCCCACACAAACACAAATGCAGCCATCTTCCGCCAAATCATAAAATAAATTAAGTTTGTAAAGTGAGGCACCACTATATAAAACAGAGATAGAGAGAGAGAGGGAGAGAGGGAGAGAGAGAACGTACTGATATTGGGAAACTTATCTATGAGGATTTATTTGAGCAGCTGGAATGTCAATAAAGAGCAGGCCAGAGGTTAAGAGGAGGGCAGAAGCATTCAAGGAAGTTTCAGTTGTATGGTTGACAGGTATATGGTAGAGACGGAAATGTATTATCCTTTTTGAGACTGTTGAGAAGCTACACTTTTTTTTCTTATCGAATGAGCTAGAAGTTCCCATACTACATAGAATTGAATAGAATTTATTTGAGGGAATATTCTTGACTTGCTATTGATGTTACAATAAAAATATTTAGCACTTTACTCGTATGCATGATATTAGCTGCAGGTTTTCAGTAGAAATCTTTACCTGTATTGGGATGTTTCTCTCCACTACTACTTTGTGGAGAGTTATTATCTTAAGTACTGACTTTGGTCAATGCTCTTTTTGCATCTAATGAGATATTTATATGGTTTAGCAGTGAAAAATGTTGATTTTTAAAATGTTAATTCATATTTTTTCCTTGGATTGACTTTTTTTGTATTCCATCTCAGGTCTTCTGTTGGATTTTAAACACATTTTTATTAGATGTAAAATTGTATATATTTAGGGGTACAGTGTGGTATTTCGACACATATATACCATGTGTAATGATCAGTCAGGGTGATTGGCATGTCTATCACATCAAATATTCATTTTTTGGGGTGTTGAAAACTTTCAAAATCTTCTTTACCAGTTAGTTTGAAATATACTGTTAATTGGTCACTGTAGGTATAATACTTTGCTATATAATACTAGGATTTTTCTTTCTATTAATGTCTATGGAAATTTTAACTATATATATTTGTTATTTATATATTAGATAAAATTGTGTTATTGTCATTATATGAATTTCCCCATATATTATAAATCCATTATAAGTTATTTTACTGTTGCCTTAAACAAAATAATTTTTAAAGAATGAAAAAATAATCTTTTATATATGTACGCACATATTTACCAATTCCAATATTCTGCATTTCTTCCTGCAGATCGGAGCTTTTATCTGGAAATATTTCTTTTTCTCCTTCTCATTTTTTGTAGTATTGTCTCTGTTTTACTATTTACCTATTATTTTCAGCCTCTACTATAAAATGTCTAAGTACTATATATTTCAAATTCATCTTGTTTATTGTTTCCTGAACACTTTGGTTCTGTGGTTCATCAAATTTAATAGATACATATTTTTCATTTATTACTTTTATCTTTCTGCCTAATGTTCAGTTTACCTTTTGAAACTCCGATTATATGTACATTGGATTATTTTATATTGTCCTAGAGCTTTGGTGATTATGTTCTTTTATTAAATTCTTTTTTCTTATTTGAATTTCATATGGATAATTTTTATTGATCTTTGTCTCAGTGATCCTTTCTTCAGATGTGCCTTGTCTACTATTAAAACTATCTAAAGAATTCTTTATTTCTGGTTTTGAAAATTCACTACATTATCTTTATTGTTTGTATTATGCTGGAATTTACTGTTAGTCAATTTTACACATTTATCTAAATTTAAAAATATAACTATAGGGCCGGTGAGATGGCTCAGCGGCTTAAGCGCCTGCCCGGCAAGCGCCAGGGCCCGAGTTCGACTCCCGGAACCCACATACGAAAAAGGGGCCGGTGATATCGCTCAGCGGCACGGGCGCGAGGTCCTGAGGTCGACCCCCGGTACCCACAAATATATATATATATATAATTATAATAGTTATTGTAAAGCTTTGTTTGTTAATTCCAACATCTGGGTCTTATGTGGATCTGCTTTTATTGAATATATTTTCCTTTCTTGATTAGGGTCACATTTTCTTATTTTGTGTTTCTGGAAATTTTTGATTTTATGAAGATGGACCATGTGGATTATGTTATCATTTCTGTAGAATGTTGCATTTTGTTATAGGATGCAGTAAATTTACTAAAAGACTACTTTAATCCTATTGAGACATGAACAGTGCTTTGTTCTGATGGCTCTGTTTTACTTTTGCCTTTAACCTAAGGACACCGTCCTTACTTAGGGTATGGCTTTTGAGGGATCTCATCTTAATGCATTTGTTGATTGAAATCTGTCCTCTTTCATCAAGTCAGAATTTTAAGCTGTCTCTACGATATTATTCTCTGTGACCTCTGTTCAGTTTTTAAATCCCCAGCAGCTTTTGTCTCCTAGACATATGGAATCGTTTTCTGCATAACCAAAACTTAGGACTCTGAATGAGAACTCAAAATGTCCTTTCTGTTTCTTCTTCCTCTCTGTACCTTTCCATACACATTCCAGCTGTCTTGGTATCCTCGCGTTTTGTCTCCTTTATTTCACTAGTAACAAAAATAAGCAAAGCAATGAGAGATTTAGAAATAGGATAGATAAGTTTTTTCAAGGCGGGGGTTGGAAGTGGGGAACAGAAGACAGAAAAAGACAAAAGAAAACAAAAGAGGCACTTGGAGATGTGTTCAAAGAAGGTGGGCTGGAGGCAGGGAGACCCAAAGTGAAGTTTGATAAGTTAGTAATCTAGAGAAAAGTCAGTCCTGGCAGAAATAGAGAGCAGTTACCTGATAAGGACTTTTTGTTTTCATGAAACTTACCTTCATGAGCGAATAGGGAAGGGAATTGAGAGGTCTCCTTTTGTTTTGTTTTTGAGGTGGAAGTGGTATAATTAATTCCTGGAATGAATTGAAGTATGGATAAATTGATGTTCTATTCTGAATCACAATAACCCTCGTTGTTAAAATTGCCTGCTCTTATCACTTCCTTATAATTAAATTTATTGGATATTTATTTGTTATTCTCTAAGAGACCCTCAGATCTGAGAAGACCAAGATCTTGTTTTATGGATTTCAGTGTGTTTGAAGTTCTCAGAGTTAGTTGAGTCTGTTGGTTCAGATAAGGGGCTTAGAGGCATGTAGAATTAGTCATAGCTCTGGGCTCTGAAACATATCATCTCTGTGAGCAATTCACCTTGGAAATGGGTGAACTATTGTCATGAGGTATAAATAGGATATTATTTGTATAGTGCTTTGGATCTTGGCAACCAGGGGCTACTACAAGGGCATTCTGTTTATATTCTATTAGTGAGGTTTCCCTTCCCTGAGACACAACACTGACATCCACAACATAAAGGAAGAGAAGTTAATTTGGCTCATGATTTCAGGAGATTTAGTCCATGGCCATCTGCCTCTAAGGCATAAACATTATGGTAGAAGGGCATGGCAAGAGCAAAGCTGCACAACACATAAGGGTTGGGAAGGAGAGCAGGGGAACAGTGCCTGGAAGAAGGAACCAGGGAACAGAGAGAGTGTGCAATATCACACCTCCTTGACCCACCCACACACATCAAAATGTGTGCTCCAGCAATGTTCCAGGTGGATCCCAAACCAATCAAATAGATACAATCAAGGTTAAACATTATAGGTAGATTATTGGGTATTCAAGAAATGGTAATGAAAATCATTTTTTATAATAAAATTTGTCTTAATAGTACTGAATAAATGTTAGTTGAATGAAATAATTATCTCTAAAATTGTTTCAAGCAATTCTAAGGGTTAAACAAACATTTCTTCTTTCTTAGAGGGGGTAGTCTCTGAGGAAATTGTCTTGAGTGAGTCACTGCCTCAATAATCAGGTCACTGAAACCTGTAATTGGGAATCAAAGTGCTTATTCTCCTGTTACCTACAGGTAAGGAATGAGTACAGTTACTGTTCTGGAAGTTCAGGTACCCTTGGGTAAATTAACATGTTCTTCAGTGCAGAAAGAGTTACCAGATAAATTAGAGTTTCTGGCTGGGAGGAGAAGGCTCTGAGCTCATGTCCGCTGTCTCCTCATTACCAGGTCTTTGTTCTTCCTAGGAAAATTGGACAGAAGACAGTAGAGAATATCACTACAACTCTAAATAAGGAAGGTGAGTGCCTGCCTGACCATGGCCTGTGATGTAACATGGGGGGTTACAAGTGCAGACTCTAAGAGTCAGATTGCCGAAGTTCTTCAACGTGAAGTTCAGTACTTTTTTGACTTTGGCCTCTGTTCTTAATCTCAGTTGTTTCATCTGTAAAATGAGATAATAATATTGTCCCATACCTCTTGGAACAGAGCCATTTTACAGAGCATAGCCACTTACAGAGCATCTTAAGTAAATTTTAGTTTAAACAATATTATTAAATATACAGCCACTTGGACTAAGAGATTTTGAAAAATACAACCTCTGTATTTGTTAAAAAGTCAAAATATAAAATAAAAAAGCTGAATTAAAAAAACAATGACAAAAACATGACCTCAGTTTTTTACAGCTCTGATATGCAAAGTCATCGTAGCTTCTGCCTCCTAGGACAGGGGAGAAACTGAAGCAGAGGCCGGGGAGGAAAGGATAGTGTTTACTTAAAAATTTAAAAAACACACGGCATGTTTGTGGAATCCCTTTCATGAGCATTACCAGCTCTCATTCTGCAGGCAAAATTTAGCCTCACATGGTACTCCGAAAGTTAAAATCACTTGGCAGTTTGCTACTACCCATGGTAAATGGGAAGTGTTCCTGACAATATCAAATCTCTCTTTATAGATTCCTTTTTCAAGAATAGGGGAGACAGCTTTGTGCAGTGGCAGTATTGTAGCCAATGAGGTTTATCCGAGGCGCGATTATTGCTAATTGAAAACTTTTCTCAAGAATAGGGGAGAAATAGAAAAGGAACACTGTGATATTTCTTTGCAATTTCTTTGTTTTCATCCCACAGAAAACACTTGAGAGAAAATGGCAGCCAAGAACTCTTCTGTGACAGAGTTCAACCTCGCAGGATTAACGGACCAGCCAGAACTGCAAATCCCCCTCTTCTTCCTGTTTCTAGTTTTTTACCTGATCACAGTGCTTGGGAACCTGGGCTTGATCATCCTGATAGGGCTGAATTCTCACCTGCACACCCCCATGTACTTCTTCCTCTTCAACCTCTCCGTAATAGATTTATCTTACTCCACTACCATCACCCCCAAAATGCTGATGAGTTTTATCTCCAAGAAAAACATAATCTTGCATGCTGGGTGCATGACCCAGCTCTTTTTCTTCTGCTTCTTTGTCATTTCGGAGTCCTTCATCCTTTCAGCAATGGCGTATGATCGCTATGTTGCCATCTGTAACCCACTAGTGTACACAGTCACCATGTCTCCCCAGGTGTGTTCGCTCCTCTTGTTAGGTGTCTATGGGATGGGGTTCGCTGGGGCCGTGGCTCACACAGGAAGCATAGTGAGCCTGACCTTCTGCTCTGACAACCTTATCAATCATTTCATGTGTGATATCTTTCCCCTCCTTGAGCTGTCCTGCAACAGCACTTATGTAAATCAGGTGGTGGTGTTTATTGTTGTAGGCATCGACATTGGAATACCCATTGTCACCATCTTCATTTCTTATGCCTTCATCCTGTCTAGCATTCTTCACATCCATTCCACAGAGGGCAGGTCCAAAGCCTTCAGCACCTGCAGCTCCCACATGATTGTAGTTTCCCTTTTCTTTGGTTCTGGGGCTTTTGTGTATCTGAAACCACCATCTGTTCTTCCCCTTGGCAAAGGAAAAGTGTCTTCTTTGTTCTACACTATCGTGGAACCTATGTTAAATCCATTAATCTATAGCTTGAGGAATAAGGATGTTAAAATTGCCTTGAGGAAAACCTGGGGCAGAAAAATATTTGCTTAAGAAAGAAACAATATTGTTTCCCTAGTGTGAGAAGCTGAAAGAGTAAACAAGATCCAAAATGTACAATAGATATTGTGAAATGGGAAGAAACTGTTCAAAAGGAAAGAGAAACTAGGATGGGGGAAAGGAGAAAAGAAGGAAGGGAAAAGGAAAAATAATATATATATATATATATATATATATATATATATATATATATATACAAGATAGTTAAGATAGCCGTACTACTAATTTCTCTTAGTTCCTTGAAAAGAAAGGTTTGTGCTAATATTGTTTGGTCAATTTTTCATGCCTGTGTCTTGTATTCTGAGCAACTATTTTGAAGATAACAATACAAAGTATTAACCATTGTTACTCTTATATTATGTTGTTTTGAAATTTTGTTTCATTTTTTTGTTTTTTTTCTTTAAAATAAAAAAGAAAGAAACAATATTTGAAAAAGAATAGAATTCTTTATTAGTGTCTGTACTTTTAATGAAAGAGTCAAATTCCATGGTTTTTCCCTGTCTTTTACAGATAGGGTATTTTAAATCTTTCTGTTTGGTTGAATATTTAATGCAGATTTGTTCTTCCTGATCTTTTTCCATTTGACTTCAACTATTCCAAGATTTATTTGTCATTTTCAAAATAATTATGAATAATTTGATCTGACTGCACTTTATTAATGATTTAATCTAGCCTTCTCATTTAACAGACATTAGAGATACAGAATTCTATATGTTCCATGTGGATAGATAGCTCAATCCAGTCTGATGTTGCTTTTATGAAGCCATGTTTTGTTGTTATATTGTTCTACTTAGATATTTCCTTTAAAAATCTGATGAAACATTAAAATCCAATTTTATTTGCAGTAATGTAGTATCTTAATAATTACCTTTTGAATACTATATTTTTTAAAGGGTGTTGGAGTTGAAAAATTTTCTTAACACGATCTTGTCCAAAGGGCAGAAAAGTACATTAAAACAGTATTTTTTGGGTGTCATTAATAGTCAGTTCTTGCATGAAACACTAATCTCAGTGTAGTTAATTAGGTCTTGTGTAGATTGATAGGTTACAAAAAGCTGAGTGGAAAGTCATACATTATTTCATGACTAAGAGAGTCATAATTTAAAGATTTTTTGAGTTAAACTATTCATTTGGCCACTATGGAGAAATTTGCAGTCAGGTTAGTTACAGAAGCAGTAACTAATTTTGAAGATCTAGTTAATTATCAAGGCACAGTTCAGCAGTTCCTTTTTAGAAAAGACAGTTTTTTTCATTGAATTTTAAAGACCAGTGAAACTAGTTGGTGTATTAATATTTTTATTTTTAGCATTTTTTATTCAGTATTTTTCAGTGTTCTACAAGGAAAATTTTTTTCTGAATATCCAAAGTGCTAAATGGCCAGAAATATCAATTTTAAAAATGAATCAATAAGTGGACTTTTGTTTTTGCTCTGATAAACAGAAGTAATTTTTTCTTTCTTTCTTTCTTTCTTTCTTTCTTTCTTTCTTTCTTTCTTTCTTTCTTTCTTTCTTTCTTTTTCTCTTTCTTTCTTTTTCTTTCTCTCTCTTCCTTCCTTCCTTTCCTTTTTTTCTTTCCTTCTCTTCTTTCTTCCCTCCCTCTTTTCCTCATTCCCTATCTCCCTTCCTCCCTCCCTCCATCCCTCCCTTCCTCTATTTCCCCCTCTTTTCTTTCATTCCTTCCTTCCAAACTGGCAATTAAGACCAGGGTCTTCACCCTGAGCTACATACCCAGGCCCCAGCCCTTTTTCATTTTAAGATAGGGTCTCTCTAAGTTACTGACTTTCTCAGGCTGTGATCATCCTGCCTCAGCCTCCTAGAGTGCTGGGATAAAGGCATGCACCAGCACACCCGGTTGGCTATTTCTTTATGTGGAATGAAACTCATGAAATAAGAAGTATGGGAAAAACATTAAAAAACAGAATCTTAAAGTATGGATCAGTTGCTCCAGCCATCCCTTTTATGATGGCTTTACCCAGCATAAAAATAGTAATGTTATAAAGTAATAGGTATTAGGTATGAGTTGCTATCTCCCTTTGCTCACTGAAGTGGCCAGTATTTGTTGAAATACGCAAAGTCAGAGAGGTGCCATGTGTTTATGCCAGTCTCCTGCTGACTACACTGGCCAGGGAGTCCCTACAGGAGCTGACCACACAGCCAGCTCCTTAGCACTGATGTGGGAACAGATGCTGTGATAGGAATATAGCTTTGAGGCAGCTCTGAGCTAGAACAGAGGAACAGGAGGCGTTTGGGGAGCAGTTACCAAGAATTCACTAGAGGGCGCTCTACCTGCTTACCTACCCCGATTTTCTGAGTTGGAACTTGGTGGGCCTCAGTGGTTTAGAACACGATAGGTGCAGCATTATGCTGTTTACCTTGGTCAGCCAAGTGTTGTCACAGCCTTTAAGTACTAGAATTAGACAATGAAGATTTCTTCCTGGGGTGGCTGACAATTCTATGATGTTTTCTGCCTAGATTTCTGCAACTGAAGCATGTTGAGGAGTGTGGCAGGAAGGAAGTGTCTTAAGAGATAGCCTCTGCCTTTCTGTTGTCATCTGATGGGGGGACAGTTAAGGGGAATCAGTGCTCATCTCCATCTTGTGGTTGAAGTAAGAGGCGTTGAGCAGACTGAAGAACCGTCCCTGGGAAGTACGGTAAGCTAGCAGCACTGCCAGGGGAAGAATTAGAAACCCTGACTCCCACGTGGCCCACCGACTCTTTGATAGAGATTGTGGATTTACTGACTATAAAACAACTTGTAAAAAATCCCACAAATATTTTTGTTTATGTTTGTGTGTCTTGGGATTTGGAGAGAAGCAGAGGTAAATGGAGAAAGGAGGAGGAAGTGACAACAATATGGCATCTGCTGTGTGGGCGAGATTGGCAGGTTCTTCACTTAGGTGATGTAATCAGAATCTGGAGGTGGGAAGAAAGAGGTATTAGAGAGGAGAATGACTTACCTAAAGTGGGGCCTGATTAGGACCCTTGGATACTATCCACATGCAACTCAGAATAAATGTTTTAAATTTTTAAATATACAATAGTTAAATATATGTTGAAATTTAAGTAGCTTCTCTGTGGAATTTTTCATTGAAAAATTTTAGAGATCTTTTTCAAAGCTATCTGCTATGCTGGTGTCTCAAGCCTACCTTTAGTCTGCCTGTTGGGTAACACCATCAAGCCCCAAATTAGAAATCTAGTCAGTGATGATTCATACTTAGAGCAGTCTTACTTTAAAATCTGTTGAAAGAATAGTATAAGGTGCACTGAGTCAATTATCAGAGGAAAGTTCCTGGGCAAGTGTCAGTGACAATCTCACCTCAGGGATAGGATTCAGCTGGAACTGACTTGGCAGTGGTGGGGCAATAGCTATAAGCTTGACCTTGGGACAGGGATGATTGGGACAGGGGACAGGTGGCCAATTCAGGCACATACTCTTGATCCACAGCAGAGTCACTGGAGTGAAGCAGCTTGACCTCTGAGGGCATGTTGTCTGTGGCCAAAAGAGGCCAGGTCAAAGACCACGTGTGGTGTGATTCATTTAATGAGGCTGTAGGAGAGGCAACTTTAACTGAAGGTAAAAAAGAAACAAACAAACCAAAAAACTGGGCTGGTATGGTCTTGGAGGAAAAGATTATCTGGACAGAAAAAGAGGAAACTTTCTAGAATAATGGAAAAGGTGGTGACATAGTATTTGTCAAAATTGTGCAGCTAATAATTTTATGTTTAAATGTACACAATTTTAGCTGAAAAAGAGCTGCAATCACCATCATCTCTGCTCCTTGTTCTGCTCCTTCTCTTCATCATCACTGAGAGTGGAGTAAGTGAGGAAGAGATTATACAAGCCTGAAAGTTGACAGTCACTGGAATTGGCTTGAGTATAGATGGGTTTATTGTACTCTTTTCTGTCCTTTTCATACTTTGAAATGTTCCATAGTCCAAAGTTAATCAAAATTATCTCAAAATGGATCCCAGACAAAAATATTAAAATGAAACCAATACAATTTCTGGAAGACATGGAAGATATAAAAATCTTAACCTTGGGTTAAGCAAAGAATTTTAAGCAGAACAACAACAAAGTGCTAGGCATGATCTCACTCACCTGTGGAATACAAAAGTGTTTATTTCATGAAAAGAGAGGGTAGCATATTGGTTTCCAGAGGCTGGGGAAGGAATGGCGAAAGGGGGATGGAGAGAGTTTGGCTAATGAGTATAAAGTTACAGGAAGAAAGAAGGAACAAATTCTGGTGTTGTATTACCTAGAAGAATGACTACAGTTAATAATAATGCATTGGACTTCTGAAATAACTGGATAGAGTTTGCATCTCATCACAAAGAAATCATAAGTATTGGAAGTGATGCTTATACTTATCACTCCGAGTTGATCATTACACAATGTATACCTGTATTGAAAAATCCCAGCGTATCTTATAATTTATATAATTTAAAATTATTGTGATTAAAACTGAAATTCAATTTAAAAAACCAATTAAAATATTAAAAAAACCAATAAAAGAGATGTTTCCAAAAATGCACAGTCTCTCAGCAGTGTTTGTCATAGTAAAATCTGACATAATAAAAAGGCCAAACAAAGAAGATTTGACAAACTAAATGATAGTATCTCCATTAAAGAGACATGAAGTCATTATGAGCAATGCTATTGATGTTTGTTTATCAATAGGAAAATATGACAAAGTTAAGTTGTTTAAAAATACAATATGACATAACATCAAGCAATATATATTCAAGTCTAAACAGTGGTTATTTCTGGGTGGTAGAAATATGGATGGCTTTAATTTTGTGCTTTATATGAATACTTTTTTTTGATTTTAATATTTTTGTTTTCATTTTTAAAACTTTTTATTAGTATATTTGTGTGACACATAGTAATTACATTTGTCTTGGGGAATTGGTAATTACATTTATCTTGAGGGAATTGTATCTTTATCATTTTTATTCTCCTGTTTTTCCTCACCCTCTCTTCTTCTTTCTGAGATCCCATTCCCAACTCCACAGACTCTACTTCCTTGTTTCTTATTATCTTTCTTTCATTGTGCTCCTTAAATTATTTGTATTTTGGGTGGCTCATATTAAAGAAACCATGCAATATTTAACTTTTTGTGTCTTATTTATTTCAATTAGTATGATGCTCTCAAGATCCATCTGTTTTCCTACAAATGACTCAAACTTATCCTTCTTTATGGCTGAGTGGTACTCCATTGTGTATACGTGACACATTTTCTCTATCCATTCATCATTAAAGGGCATGTGGGCCACTTCCATGATTTAGCTATTGTGTGTTGTGCTGCAATAAATAGTTCTACTCTGAAATTATGGTACAGTTCAGAGGTGAATCCAGTGGGTCCTTTTTTTTTTAGTTGGCAGGATTTTTATCATGCTTCTATAACATTTTCTGGTATTAGTCTATTCATGTTTTTTATTTTTTTTCAATTTTGGTAATTTTTATTTGTTCAGGAATTTATTTCTTTTAATTTTCCATTATATAGTAATATAAGTTTTCAAAGTCATTTTTAGAATCCTCTAGATTTTGGCAGTGCCCATTTTGATGTTGCCTTCTTAAAAATTTCTTTTTTTCTTTTTTTTTTTGTGGATACCGGGTAGTTGACATCAGGACCCCGCGCACCAGCAGGCACCTGTGCCACTGAGCGATATCACTGGCCCTTTTTTCATATGTGGGTTCCGGGAGTCAAACTCAGGCCCTTGCGCTTGCCAAGCAGGTGCTTACAATGTTGAGCCATCTCACTGGCAGCCCCCCTTTTTTTTTAAATTTCTAATCACATTGATACGACCGTTCTTTTCCTTCTTTTAGTAAGTTTGGCTAAAGGTTTAGCAATTTTGTGTATCTTTTCAAAGAATCAGCTCTTTTACTAAAAATTAAGATTATTGGTACAATTTAGATATGTATAATGATAACATTCATTGTATGGAATTTGTACCTGTATGTGATATGTCTTGATTCTTTTTTTCCCTCCCATTTCCCTCCCCTCCCTTCCACCCCTTCTCCCCTTATTTACAAAAACTTTGGTTCTATTTAATCTTTTTTTATCTCATTTTTTTCTTTTTCCTTCCCTCCTTTTCCCCTCCCTCCTCTCCTGTGCCTTTTCCCATTAAAAGATTTTCTTCCTATTTCACAATATCTATTATACATTTTGGTCTTTATTTACACTTTCAGTTTTCACACCAGGGAGACGATGTGACATTTACACATGTGTGTCTGATATATTTCACATAAGAGTACAGACTCTAGGTGAATCCATTTAGCTATAAATGTCTCAAGTGTATCCTTCTTTATGGTTGAGTAATACTCCATTCTATTAAAAAAATCTTTCTATTCATTAGTTGATGGGCATTTGGGCTGTTTCCAAGATTTAGCGATTACAAATTACACTGCTACAAACATGGGTGTGCATATATCACTGTGGTATAATGGCTTTAATCCTTATGGGAAGATAGCAAGAAGGGGAAAACCTGGGTCAAATGGAACCACTAGTCCTCATTTTTTGAGGAATTTCCGCACTGATTTCCACAGTGGTTGCACTAGTCTATACCACCACCAATAGCGGAGAAGAGTTCCTTTTTCCCCAGCCCCTCCAGCATTTGTTATTGGTTGATTTTTCTGATAATAGCTATTCGTTCTGGAGTGAGATGGAATCTCAGTGTTGTTTTAAATTGCATCTCTTAAACAACCAATGATGTTGAACATTTTTTCATATATTTATTTGCCATTTATACTTCTTCATCTCAGAAGTGTCTATACATCTCAGATGCTCATTTTAGCATTGGGTCTTTAAATTTGAGTGGTTTAATTTTTTTCAGTTCTTTATATATTCTATAATTTTTTTGTCTAAAGGACAGCTGGCAAAATTTTTTTACTACTCTGTTGGTTGTCTTTTCACTCCGTCGGTGATTTCTTTTGCCATGCAAAAGCTTTTTAATAAGATGAGATCCCAGTTGTTGATTCTTTGTAGTATTTCCCATGCAATCAGGGTTTTGTTCACATAGTCTTTGACTGCATCTGTGTCAAGATTTCTGCCTATTCTCTCTCCCAGAAGATTTAGTGTTTGTTTTCATATTTAGATCTTTGATCCATTTTGATTTTAGTTTAATGTATGGTGAGAGACATGGGTCTAGTTTTAGTCTTTGGCATGTGGAGAGCCAATTTCTCCAGCATCATTTATTAAAGAGGCTATCTTTCTTCCAATGAACACGTTTGGCTCCTTTGTCAAAGATAAGGTGGCTGAGTGTGTATGGAGTTGTTTTGCATCTTCTAATTTGTTCCACTGATCCTCAGGACTTTTTTTTGCTAGTACCATGATGTTTTTACCACAGTAGCTCTGTAGTATAATTTCAGGTCAGGGATTGTGATACTTCCTGCCCTGCCTTTGTTGCCCAGGAATGCTTTTGCTATTCTAGATTTCTTCTGGTTCCATATTTTAGGAATATTTTCTCTAGTTCTGTGAGGTATGTTATTGGTATTTTGATTGAGATTGCATTAAATCTGTATAACAATTTTGGGACTATGGTCATTTTTACTATGTTGGTCCATCCTACCCATGAGCAAGGGATATCTTTCCATTTTCTGGCATCCTTTTGATCTCCTTTTTCAGAGTACTATAGTTTTCAATGTAAAGATCTTTTACTTCCCTTGTTAGTTTGATTTCTAAGTATTTAATATTTTTCAATGCCATTGTGAAAGGTGTGCTTTCTCTAATTTCTCTCTCATTAGGTTTGTCATTTGTATACAAGAATGCTATTGATTTTTGAGTGCTGACTTTGTATCCAGGTATGTGGCTGAATTTGATTATTAAATCTAGAAGTCTTTTTGGTGCAGCTTTTGGGGTCTTCTTGTAGAGTATCATGTTATCTGCAAATAATGATAGTTTAACTTCTTCCTTTCTATCTGTATTCCTTTTATTTTGTTCTATGGTCTAATTGCTCTGGCTTATGTTTCCAGAACTATATTGAATAGAAGTGGTGATAGAGGACATCCTTGTCATATTCCTGATTTTTGAGTGAAAGCTTTCAGTGTTTGACCCTTTAGTAGGATGTTAGCTGTTTGTTTGTCATAGATGGCTTTTATCAGCTTGAGGTAAAGACCATGTATTCCATTTTTCTGTAGGGTTTTTTAATCATGCATGGGTGTTGGACTTCGTCAAATGCTTTTTCTGCATCTATTGAGATGATCATGTTATTTTTTTCCTTGGCTCTGTTGATATGATGTATTTATTTATCTATGTATGTTGAACCATCCCTACATCCCTGGGATGAATCCTACTCGGCTATGGTGTACAATCTTCTTGATGAGCTGCATTCTGTTTGCCAGTGTCTTGTTGATGATTTTTGCTTCTAGATTCATTAGGGATATTGGCCTGTAGTTCTCTTTTTGTTGGACCCTTCTCCGGGTTTTTGTATCAGGGTAATACTTGCTACCTGGGATGGCTTTGGGAGTACTGCTTCCCTTTGAATATCATTAAAGAGTTTGGGGAGTAATGACATTAGATCTTCTCTATATTTCTTGTAGACTTCTGCAGTGAATCCATCAGGACTTGGGCTTTTTTTTGTTGTTATGTTTTTAATTACCACTTCAGTTTCATTGACTGATATTGTGTTTTTAGGCTTTTTATCTCTTGTTGATTCAGCTTTGGTGATTCATATGTATCTAGGAATTTGTCCATTTCTTCTATGTTTTCTAACTTGTTAGAATACAGATTCTCAAAATAGGTATTGATGATCTGGATTTTTGTAAGATTTGTTGTGATTTCACCCCTTTCATTCCTAATTGCATGCATTTGAGTCTTTTCTTTCTCTGTTTGATAAGATTGGCTAAGGGTTTATTAATTTTAATTAATCTTTCAAAGAACAAACTCTTTGATTAATTGATTCTTTGTATTGTTTTCTTAGTCTCCATTACATTTATTTCTGCTGTAATCTTTATAATTTTCTCCCTTATACAAGCTTTGGGCTTAACTTGTTCTTTTTCCAGAAGTTTGAAGTTCATCATTATGTTGTTTATTTGAGCTCCCTCTGTTTTCCTGATATCAGAGTTCACTGCTATAAATTTCCCTCAGGACTGCTTTCCTTTCTTCCCGAATGTTTTGACATGTCGAATCAGCATTATCATTTAATTGTTGGAACTGTCTAATTTCTTCTTTAATTTTATCTGTGACCCATTGGTTGTTCAGGAGAGTGTTATTTAATTTCCATATGTTCATGAAGTTTTTATGGTTTCTTTTGCCATTGATTTCCTATTTCATTGCACTATGCTCTGATAATATGCATGGGATAATTTCAGTGCCTTTGTATTTACTTAAACATGTTTATGAGCTAGTATGTGGTCTATTTTGGAGAAATTCCCATGTGCAGCTGAGAAGAATATGTATTCTGATGTGGGGTAGAATACTTGGTAGACATCTACTGAGTCCATCTGTTCACAAGTTTGGTTCAGTTCTGATACTTCTTTGTTGATTTTTGCTCTAGTTGATTTGTCTATTCTTAACAGTGGGGTATTGTGGTCCCCATTACAACTGAGTCAATGCTTATTCAATTTTTCATGTTTGTTAATATTTGTTTTATGTAGTTAGGTGTACCAGTATTTGGTGTATATATATTTATGATTGTTATCTCTTCTTCTTGGAATTTTTGCTTAACAAGTATGTAGTCACCTTCTTTGTCTCTTTTGATCAATCTTGGCTTGACATTCACTTTGTTGGCAAATAGAATACCTACCCCCAGTTTTTTTCTACATTCTTTTTGCATGAACTACTGTTTTCCATCCTTCAACTTCTGTCTATGAGTTTCTTTTGGAATTAAATGTGTTTCTTGTATGCAGCATATTGTTGGATCTTGTTTCTTGGTCCATTCTGCCAGTCCATTTCTTTTCATTGGTGAAGTGAGACCATTTACATTGATGTTTATAACTCATAGTTATTGGCTTACCCTTATCATACTATTTTACTGTTGGTTCCCTGTCTTTCCCCTTTGTTTAATTGCTTGCCTGTCCTGGTGGCTTCTTTCTACTGGTGCTTTTACAATCATGGTCTCACTATCTCTTACTAGAATATCTTTCAGAACACTTTGTAGAGCTGGTTTGGTGGTCATGAATTTCTTCACTTGTTCTTTGTCATGGAAGTATCTTACTTTTCCAGTTTTTGGAAACATAGTTTTGCAGGGTACATCAATCTGGTTTGGAAGCTGTTTTCTTTCAGGGCTTGAAATACTTCACTCCAAGCTCTCCTTGATTTAATGATTTGTGTTCTGAAGTCTCCTGTGATTCTGATGGGCTTTCCTTTATAGATCATTTGCTTCTTTTCTAACATCTTTTAATATTTTGTTCTTGTGTTTATTCCTGAAATCTGAATTAGTCTATGCCTTGGTGTAGATTTATTTTGGTCATGGCTAACTGGAATTCTATATCCCTTACTTATCTGTATGTCAAATTCTTTTTCTATGCTTGGGAAGTTTACCACCATTACTTCTGATAAGAGAGTTTTTAAATGTCATTTGTGCTGACCCCTGCTTTTTCATTGACTCCAATCAATTTTTTGTTGTCCTTCTTTGCATCATCTTTTTTTTTTTTTTGTGGGTACCGGGGGGTTGACCTCAGGACCTCATGTGCCAACAGGCACCCGTGCCGCTGAGCGATATCACCGGCCCCTTTTTTTTTTTTTTGTATGTGGGATCTGGGAGTCGAACTCGGGCCCTCGCACTTGCAAGGCATGCATCATCTTGAAACTGTTGGATTGTTTTTCTCATGGTCCCTTGCTATTTTTAAGAGATATTTCTTTTTGTGAGCACTAACATTGAGCCTGTCTTCAAGGTCTGATATTCTGTCTTCACTTTTGTTTATTTGGTTTTGCAAACTTTGAATAGAATTTTTAACTTCCTGGATATCTATTTGAGTCTGTTTCATGGATCCCATATCTTTGCTCTGTTGGGCATTCATGGTTTCCATCATTTTCACTCCTCTGTTTTTTAAATCTATATGTACTCCAGATTTGCTAAGCAAGGCCTTCACTATGGTCATCATCTCTTTTTTTGCTTGACAGACTATTTCTGATCTAATTTCCTCTATAGCCTCATACATCTGGTTTTTTTCTTCTCCTCCTATTGTTTCAGAAAATTCAGGTGGGTGGCTTCTGATTTCCTCTATCTATCTTGTTGTCCCTTGGATTTGTCCTGTGTGGGCTGGAGGTCTGGTGTTGCATTTTGCTTCTGCGTCTTGTTCTTTTCTATTTTTTTTTTTTTACTTTTAATTTGTTTTCTGTGTTGTTGCTTGTAGTTTTCTTAGGATAGGTAGCTTTATCACTGTTATCGAGGCTTCTCTAGGAAATGCCTATTCCTCAGAAATGTCTTCTAGTTGTAGCTGGCTCTTGGTCTTTGTGTCTATCCCAAGATCCTACCTTTTCATTTTATTAGGGATGAGAATTTGCTGTCTATTTGGCTCAGCATCCAGTCCTTTGATAGTGGACTATAGTGATGGTTAGGACCCCAGACAATCACAGTGTTGTCATACAAGGGAGAACTACTGATTACAACAGGTATGGCATCCTGGCTAACCCAGTACAATTAGCAATAACAATATCATCAAGCATAGCCTAGAAACTGACAAACTGTGATAATTGCTAATTGTATCTCTAACCATAGAAGCAAGATCTCTAGTTATATCACAACATTGAACATAAATCAGGAACTTGTATACAGTGAGTTTCCCCTTGGCAAAGTGATTTTTTTCCTGTTGGGAAGGGGAATTTAAGAGGGTTAGGGGACAAAACAGAGCAATAACTGAAGAGAAATATTGAAGAAGCAAAGCTGAAGGAAAAAGTATGATCACCCAAGCTTTAGGATGCTGGAGAAGAGGATAGGAGAGAAAGAATGAAGGAGAAGGCAAAAGAATATTAAGTGAACCAGAAAGGCTAGGGACAATGTTCATTCACAAGAAAACATAAAAAAATCAAGAAATATAGTTGAGGAAAGAAACAGGACAGACAAACCAAACCAAACAATAAAAGTCAAAACATAACCCCCCAAAAGAAAAAAACCAACAGAAAAATGAAAATGAAACAATCTAATAAATGAAGAGGGAAAGAAAAAAAATCTGGTGCCCCCAGTTTTGTGCTATTGTCCAAGTCAGAGCTGGAACCGGTGCTTTGTAACCCACCAAGTAGGCAGTAGAATTACTGCTGGGTGTGGGGCTCATCTTGGTGTCTGGATGTGGGGGCTGGGGCCAGAGACTTTAGCCAGTAGCTTTCTGGATGGCTCCGCCCACGTCTCCTTACACTGTTTGTGCTTTGCTCTCCTAGTTGCTGTTGCGCCCTCAGGATAGAGCCAGCCTGAGGGTGCTCCTAGTCTCATGTACTGTTGGCCTCTCCTTGACCTTGCATGGCATCCTCTATTCCACACCACTGATTCCTCTCACATGTTGGTCGTAGGGTGGGGGCAGGAGGGGTGCCCTTGTTCCACCACTGGTCAAGTCCACTTGCCTGGCTGTGACACTGGATGCAGAGCAGGGGAAGGTGCCCTTGTCCCACCGCAGACCAAGGCTTCTTGCCTGCTTGTGGCACAGGTCCCTGAGCAGGAGGATGCTTCCAGTCCTTTGTAGCTAGGACTAAGACTTGCTTTAGGTGCCAATAGAGTGGCATCTGGGTGGTCCCAGCTCTTGCTCATCATCAGATTTCCCCCCATTCTGCTCTACAGCTGCCAGCAGTCTACTGTGACTGGATGGCCCCGCCCCTTATTCCACTCCCGGATGTTGGCAGTGAAGTAATCCTGGGGCTTTGAAATAAAGTGGAGACCCCGCCTGCCTGCTGCTGCTCTTCTGCGTGACTGTGTGCCAGGGGCGGCTCCGCCTTACTCACCAACCGCTGACTCTGTGGGGCTGCTCGGGAAACTGTCTCATGTTCTCGCTGCTGCCTCTGACTGCATAAGACTCTCCCAGTCCAGGTCAGGTCTTCATTTAGCAGTGAGCAGCAAAGTAGTTTCTGGTGCCTCCCCACTGGGGAGTCTGTGCAACCACTCTTCCCCACACTGCAGTCTCCAGTCTGCGGCGGTGAGCTATTTCTTCTGTAGCAAAGAATCCTATTTTCTTCTTCTCCTCTATCAGTTCCCTTGTAGTCACCGTGTTCTCTCCACTCACTTTGGTTCCTCTCTAGGCCATTGTTTTGCAGACTTTTGGCACTTTGTCCTGCAGGGTCTGAGTTGCTCGCACTCACCACTCTGCCCTTTTCCCTTTCCCAGAATCAGTTCTTTGATTCATTGATCTTTGTATTTTTTTTAGTATCAAGTTCATTAATTTCCACTCTGATCTTTATAGCTTCTTTCCCTCTATAAGTTTTGAATTTTAATTTTAATATTCTCTCTGTGCTGAATTTTTGGGATTTTAATTATTATGTGTCATGGAGAAGTTCTTTTCCAGTTGTAGCCACTTGGGGTTCTACATGCCTCAGTTCTTTCTCTAGAGTTCAAAATTTTTCTGCTATAAGTTCTGCGAATAAAGTTTTTGTACCTTTTTTGTGTCATCTTCTAATTATTCCCTAACTTTTATAACTCTTAGCTTGTTTTTTGTTGAGCCTTGCTTTTGTTTTTGTTGGGCTTTCAGATCCAGTTCCCATGATGTCTCATTTTTAGGGTATCACTGAGTACGTGATCTACTAATTCAACCTGATCTGTTTCTGACATTCTCCTCACACTGATCATTTCTGCTGACCATACTTTTAACAGACTTTTTATATCCTCGATTTCTGCTTGATGTTTTTTCATGATCTCTAATTCTTTACTAAAGTGGTCATTCCTCTTTCATTCAATCAGCTTTTTGTGTCTTTTTTAAGTTCATTGAACATTTTATCAGGTAAGGATTTTATCTGTTTATTTGCATCCTCTGAGCTCACTGAATATTTTGTGTATCTATTTATTTGTTTCTTCTTTGATTTCTTTAAATATTTTGTTCATTTCCCTTTAATACATCCTTTTCTTCAGGGTCCATGAGATCAGCTTTTGGGGAGTTATAAGTTTTTGGAGGCATCTTGTTGCATTATCTTCTCATGTTTCTATTTTGTGCTGAAAGTTGAGGATCAGTTAGTGCAGAAATACTCTGTCAACGCCTTGGAGGTCTCTTTAGTTAGAATATGTTTCCCTGTGATGTGGTCTTGGGTTTGGTTACGTTTTGATACCTATACACCTCTTTAACCTACTCAAATGATAGGATCAGTCCTCATCACTATATTACTAGTTACATCAGCATCTACAGAGCCAACCATATATCAGTCTTGTAATTTAAAACTCCTTTTTAAGAATTTCACCTGGTGTGGTGGCACATGCCTGTAATCCCAGCACTTTGGAGGCTGAGGCAGGAGGATTGCTGTGAGTTCGAGGCCAGCCTGGGCTACATATAAAGTTCAAGGCTAGCTTGAATTATATAGCAAGAGCCTGTCTCAAAACCAAACCAAACCAAACCAAAACCAAAACCACAATTTCATCCCCTTTTCAATAACCCAGAAAGACTGGTATATTACAGATGACAGGTGGAATGGTATATACAAGATGAGGGAAGAAAAAAAGTAGAAAAGGAAGAAATTAGTTCATAAAGAAGAAAAGGAGAAAAAAGAGACAACAGCAAGTGAAAGAAAAGAGATAGGGATTTGTTAATATTTTCATATCTGGGGTGGAGGACTGATTTAGAGGGGTTCAGAGAATATTTTCAGAGGTGGGAATAGGCACAAAAATGAAGGGAAATACAATCGCAGATGACAGCTGTGAAAAGGTCAGGACGAATTAAAATGCTGATAGAAAGCTTGTGTTTGAATCCTCTGAGTTCACAATTTTTGGTGAGAGTTCACCTGACGTTCCTATGAAAGATACCAGTTTAAACCACAACTCTAATTAATTCTTATTATCCTTTGCAAAACGAAGGGAGAAGAAAAAGGCTGCTACCACATACATTCAAAAACACGAAAGTTAAGAGTCCTCTCAGTTCTATTTATACTGCAGTCAAGATTCAGCCAGTGTGCTATGTTCACAACAAAGAAACTTTGACTTGGGGGTGTCCAGAAGGATGGCTGAACCTGCCTTGTTACCCCTGCGTGGTTTCAGTTGTGCTTCTGAGGATGTGGCTAACCAGAGCTTGTTTGCCTCTGTTTTACGATAAGATACCTTCAATTTTGTCAAAGTGGGGAGGGCACAGTGTAGCTGGTGAAATACTCGATCTTCTGCTAATCTCCAAAGGGACCTTCTCAGTCTCTGACCCCCTTCCCTCTGTGATAATCCCTGCTCTTGCTTATGTCTTCTCTTCTATACCACGCCCTCCTGCTATGCTGTTCCTCTCTGGTTCTCCACTCACACTGCTCTCTGACTGCAGTCCACAAGGAATCAACATCCAGCTGGCAAATTCGGTGATGCTTAGGGCTTACAGAGCTCAGCTGCTTTTGTCTAGGGATGGGAGGGTTCCTGCGAGGGCACTGAAGGCAGGCGGCAGACAGCATACTTCATGGGCGCAGAGCTGGCAGTGTTTGAGTGATAGGAGAGTAGCTGTTTTGGTGCTGCCCGAGTGTCTTTCCTCCCCTGGAACACACAGCTTGCAACCTCTGCCCTCCCCTGCAATTCACTGAGCTGTGGCTCTTTCAGTGTCTCATTCTGGGTCCAAACTCAGGACCACACTCCTGTGTTTTACATTCTCTAGGGCCCACCACACTCAAGCTCAGACATTGCCCTTTAAATGGTTCTCTGGCTTTCAGCGTTTCAGTGCCCTGATCTGTGAATATCTTGCTCCACCAGCTTCCCTGCCCAGTGGGAGTGCAGTGAGGACAGGTGGGCTCTGGCTGGTGGCTGCTAGGCTGTGCCGTGGTACTTGGCTCCTTTCATCAGGGTGTGAAATCCTCTCCCAAGAGGAATGTAAGCCGTGGTGGGGTGGAGAGGCAGTGCAGGTTTCCTTTCTAAACACCCTTGGTACTGGGATCAATCTGGGAGCTTATCTTTCAGGTTGGCTTCCCGTTTCGAGGTGTTTGTTGGCCTCCCATTTCTGAGGGCCTGAGCTTCACAGTGCACAGACAACTCAGTGGTGTGTCCCGACGGTACCACCACAGTCAGATCTTTATACTTACAAAGCTAAGGTCCATCGAGGGTACCATATTGCCTTGAAGTTAAATTGTGACTGAAGTTCTTGAGAGAAAGATATCAAAAATATTGGAACATGTCACTAAAGAAGCATATGGTTTTCCTTTCAATTTTTCAGTGAATGAAATAATAATATATTGTTAACTATAATCATTATACTATGCAATAGAATGCCAGTGCTTTTTCCTCTTATTTTTGTGTAACTTTGTATCCATTGACCAACCTCTGCCAGCCTCCTTTCTCCACACTCTCCACAGAAATGTAGTATCCTCTATTCTGCAATTAGGACTATAGAGAGTTTCTATCCAACAAAAGATCTTTGCTACATTTCTTTTGTTACTTGTTTAGTTTCTTCATACACACATAAAACATTTAGTTTGATTTTATTATTTGTCTATTAAATACCTCCAGTACACTTAGAATAATTGCCCTACTTGTACTCATCAAATCAAATACCTACTTCCTAATAAATAACACTTGAAAGGTTTTTTTTTAAATTAACACTACCTGTTTTACACTTCTTAGAGCAGTCTTGATGTCTTTTGTACCCTTTATACCCCTTGTGAATGATAATTTTTTACAGTATTTTACTTCCTCAAGGGATCAAAAGGTGTAATTATTACAACTCTGCTTTACTAATTAACACCTTTCCTGAATTTAAATCCCTTAAGAAAAAGGTCTTCAGTTTAGAAGAGATTTGAGTTGCTTGGCAACTCTAAAGCCTTAACAGAGATTGTGTCTCTTAGCTACTTTCCTGTGCCCCCGCTTAATAAGGAAGGTGGAGGCTTTTTCTACAATCACTTTGACCTTGACAGGCAGAAATCTTCTGGTATCATTATCTTCAGTATCAGTGTCAACATACTAAAGGCTTCTAAATTAGTTCCAGTAAATCTAATTAATGTGTACTTCATATTTTTGTTGAGAATAAAATATCTGCTTAAAAAACCTCTGATGAATTGTATCTACTCAAAAATATCTGGAATTATAGATTTGCAATATAGATTTTTTCTGCTTTATATTTACCCAGGAGACCTTTACATTCAGTAAGGTTTTTTTTTTCCCAGTTCTGAGGGTGGGACCCCATGCCTCACACATGCTAGGAAAGCACTCTACCACTCACCCTTAGCCCAGCTAGTTTTTGAGGAGCATCTAGAATTTATCTATCATCTGATGGGTAATGAATGTGTTAGTGTACACTCACATTATAGAACTTATAACTGTTCTCAAAGAAGCTTTTCATCTAGTTGAGATTTGGGGACTATAATCTAGAAACAATCAATTTACAATATAAGCCTACATTAGACTGAGAATAATGAGTGATGTAGAAAAATAAGTCAAAAGGAGGGCAACACAATGACTTAGTTCATTGTTATTCTCAGTTATCCTTAATTCCTTAGGGTTAGAGTGAGGGTTAGGGTTATGGTTAGGTTTATCCCTTACTCTCTAAATTCTTTCCACTTTTGCCTCTGTGACATTTTACAAATTCAGCTAATATTTACAAAATGAACACTCATCAGAGTATAATTAATCCATTCCAATGTCTGTCATTTTCAACAAGGACAATGTTTTAATTAATTTAATTGACACGGGTTTTCCCTGAAATGAGGCATATAGTTAGGGTTTAATTTCAGGTTTGTCTGTCTCAAATTCTTGCCCTTAGTTGCTAAATTTGCTTTTTTTAGGGGAATATTTCCTTTGTCAATTTCCTTATTCATTACTTGTTTGTTGACATTTTTTAATGTGGGTACCGGGAACCAAACTCAGGATCTCGTGCTTGCCAGGCAGGCGCTTGTGCTGCTGAGCTATCTCACCAGCCCTTGTTGACATTTTTGATAGACTCTGTCCTTGCCACTGACTATCGTGTTCATCATTCTGCCTTATACACTCCTCCTTGAAGCGATGTCCCCATTTTTATGTGATCATTGCTGTTCACGTGACCCCCCCATTTATTATCTCTTCCTTTTCCCCAAGCTCTGATCATCGATATTCAAATGTCTGATCTCTATAATTTGAAGGTCTTCCTAAAGTTTCAAGATTTTGTTTAAGGGCCGGTGAGATGGCTCAGCGGCTTAAGCGCCTGCCCGGCAAGCGCGAGGGCCCGAGTTCGACTCCCGGAACCCACATACGAAAAAGGGGCCGGTGATATCGCTCAGTGGCACGGGCGCCTGCTGGCGCGCGAGGTCCTGAGGTCGTTCCCCTGTACCCACCAAAAAAAAAAAAAAAAGATTTTGTTTAAAATCTAGCTCTTTGCTCTTTCCTTTCCTTATTTCACCAATTCTCTCATCTTATTTTGTTTTTTTTTTTTTGGACTTGAAGACATAATCATATTTGCTTTGTGCCTCTTCTTTTCTGTTGTTCTCTCTCAATCCACAGAGATTCTAAATTCTGCTTGGTATTCCATCATATCATAATGCGTGGCACACAGTTGGTCTCTTTTTGTTTCTATTGCTTGTGTAAAGGCTTTGAGTGCTTCCCATTTAATCTTGTTCCAGCCTATTCTGAAACTACTTTCATCAAAGGATATAGTTATTATTATTCTATTAGTAAATATTAAATAAATTTTAAACTAATATACTTAAAATACAACTTATTTATATAATAACATAAAACTGTTATTTATATAGTAATATTAAATAACTGCATTTAGTGTCCTCTCTGTGTCAGAAGACGCATTGTTTAAATATTCTTTGAGTTGTGATATTTTCCTCATTTTACATAAAAAATTAAAAACTTAAAGAATGGTTGAGGTCTGCCACCTTCTGACACTCACTGTCTGAATACTTAGTTAATTAGAATGCATGTCAAGTGAAAGAGGGAGCTACTGATAATTTTTCTGGAATAGTAGATATAAACTAACACCGTCCCAGAAAAATCAGGACTTAGAATAACTCTGTGAATTCTACATTTTAGTCCCTCACTATTGTTCATAACCAAATAAATAGAGTGATTGAGGAGACATCTACCTTTGGGGAAAAAAATGTGTCTATTTTTGTACTTGAGTCCTGCAATGACTGTAGGATAGCCTTTTCAAAATATCTAGAAAAAATGTTGGACACACAGGGAAGGAGCTTAATGGAAAATTGAAAATTACAGGCACAAACTTTGGAGTCATCTGTATAGAGGGATTGTTGAAGCCATGAAACAAATAAATACACCAAGATTTTAAGGAAGCAGAAAAAGTGTGGAAGTCCAGAACAGAACCCTGTAATTGTGAACTATGAATGGACAGAAGTAAGAAGAGTCAGTGTGGGAGATGCCACTGTTAGCCCGTATGTTTCCTTCTGGCATGAACCATACTTTTGTATCACTGAGCTTGGCATACTATATTGCCAAATACACTCATTAAAATAAATTTAACAGTAAGTGTTAATGCAGACTTATACGACTGCTGACAGGTTAATCCTGCGTATTTGTTTCAGGGGCTAATTGAGACTATGCCAGTGAAGTCCTCTGTGCTGCCATCTCTTCTCTCTGGCCAGGTTTGTGTTTCTTATCATTGAGATTGGGAACCTAATAGTGTTTAGTGACTTTGCTCGGGACAGTTTGCTCTGGACAGTGAATTTGCTCTGGACAGTTTGTTTAGTGACTTTGCAACTTGATGATCGAAGCCTGAGAGGCAATGCACATGCATGAGACATATATGCAAAAACATGTTCCATTATGTGATGTATAATATATAGTTTAAATTAGAAATAAATAGAAGAAGAAAACCATTTTTCATAGCCTCAAGTTTGGGAAGTGGACAATATTGAGTAAAGTGGAAAATAGTAGTTGGTTTTTGCTTGCTGCTTATATTGGAGCAAGTGATTAAGTAACATGACTTTAGAGAAGCCCTGCTTAAGATGCATTTGGAAATGAAGTTGCCATGGCAACTGTCTCTGTAGTAACAGACAAAATCTCCTTAGAGCTTCCAGAGAACCTCCAACGTCTTCTTTGCACTTGGATCTCAAGAAGATTCTGCCTTATGGGCTTATTTAAATTTTGCTTTAATGAACTACTTTTCTCCCTTTTTTGTGCTGTGTGATTGGGAACAGGGACTGAGATTCACTAGAATGACCCTGGGATGTGGACAGTTCTAGCTGTAAATTGACTGATGAGGCATCATTGAGGCATCATTGTTGCTAAGACCAAGCTCAGGAGGAGTAAGTCTACACTGATGTACATGTATGTATTCAAAACATACATGGGCTTATGTGCAGTGGTTAGTTGGACTTGCCTGGAAGAAAGTGGACTTCTGATTTTGTAGTAAGACTGTACACCTTCTCCAAGAATTCCTGCCATTAACCTAGGACCAAAAGCATACCTAACCCACTGGCATACTGAAGCTCAAATTTCCCCAGATATGTATTTCATGGCTATGCAATCAGTCATCCTTAAATATATGAAATCCTCTGGTTAGGTGTGTAGAAGACATGTTGTCATACCACATTTTATTAGTCCCTATATTAATGAACTCTTTCCCCAAATTCATCTCATTTAGAGGACCCAGGACTGCTCTTGGGAGAAAAAATTGGGTCTGTTTGTACCATACATTAAATACCTTGAGCTTAAGAGGCTCAGCAAGGTTTTGAGTTGGAAAGATCAAGTTGGAATCTGTTTGCTGTGTGCTCATCACTTTCAAAATGGAGACTAACAGATCTAATGAATGAATTTGTGGGACTAACAAATGAGGCAAAGTCATTTGTACATTTTTGTTGCATACTTGGTCTCCTGATGAGGGTGTTAGGTCATTGGTACACAGTAAGTGCTCAATACAAGGCAGAAAGAATCATCTCCCCCAGTGCTTTGTTCTTGACTGTACACCAAAAGATGCAATCTGAAGGAAAGAGCAAGTCATTAAAAGCCAGGTGTAGCATTATCAAGGGTGCAAACAAACATTTCTTCTTCCTTGGGGAGAGCAGGCTCCAGACACCGTTCTGTGGGAGCCTCTAACTAGCTCACTCAGATCCTGTTTCAGAGTAAAACTCTTTAGTCCCTGGTTATCTGTGGCGCTAGGAAAGGATCCCGTCCCTTCCCTGGAAGCTGTATAGAAGCCTCAGTGCAAAATCACAGTCGGACACCTTGTTCTGCAGCTCAGCAAGAAAACAAAGATAAACTGGAGGATTTGATCCTAAAAACAGGAAACAGCAGCAGAGGAGTCTGGCCCCTAAATTGTCACTTTCTTTTCCTTAGGACTCTTTGATCATCATGAAGAAGATGGCTGGAGCGGAGTAGAAAACATCAGTGTAGTTCCAAGCTGAAGGGGTGAGTGCCTTCTTGACCTGATGTGTCCTGCTGTAGCATGGGAGAAGCTCAAGCGCAGGAGCTGGATGGCTTGAGTTCACCTTCTGCTGCAGCTCAGTAGCACTGGGACATTGTGGAGTTGCTTAGGCATCTGTAAAATGGGGACAGTTGTGATGCCACACAGGATTTAGATACCTTCAGTAAATACTTTTTATCTTTTAATTAATAAGTTCATACAATTACTCTATTATTATTATGTAATAATTCCCACCACCATGTCAGCTAAAGGCTGTGGTCCACACAGCTTCATCCCCAGTAATGGAAGGTCTTACCAGTTTGATTAAGGCTGCAGAGGGAGGGAAGTACGTAGAAGGCCGAAAGGCAAAAGTTGAGCGTTATCCCAGCGCAACTGTGTGGATTCTTTCAGTTGTACCAACCTCCACTCCGAAGCAAGTTTCACCCTTCAACATTTGGGGACTATGAAAACAGAGACGGGGATGAGGAAATGCTATTTTGATGTTTCAACACTTTCTTGTTCAGATGGCATTCTCAAGAACAGGAGACATTTTTCTGACCTCTCCATGACTATTTTCTTTTCCCCTCACAAACCCTCCTAGAGAACAGCTGCTGAGAATGTCTCCATGACATAGTTTATCTTTACAGGTGTAAAGGAACTCCTGGGACTCTGGATACCACTCCCTGTTTCCTGGTCTCCACACCCCCCTGCACTTTGCTCCCTTCAACTTCTCTGTTAGACATCTTAATTACTCCACTACCCTCACACCCCAAAAGCTGATGAATTTTTTTCACAGCAGAACCTTTTAATGACTCAACTTTTCTTCTCTTGCTTTTTCATTGTCTCAGTCCTTCATCTTGTCAGTGAATGACTGCTATGTTGTCATCTGTAAAGTATTGCTCTAGACAGTCATCATGTGTCTCCAGATGTGTTTACTCCTTTTGTCTGGTGTCTATGGGATGGGGTTTTTTTTTGGGGTGGGCCATATAGGATATACAGTACTGCTGCCTCTCTGTGCAGGCAACTTCATTAATCACTGTATATGTGACAACATCCTCCTCCTTTTTTCTGTCCAATGGCTCTTCTAATCATTTGAGGTGGTCTTTATTGTGAGCATTAGCCTTGGGGTTCCCATTTTTGCTATTTTAATTACTTAGTTTCATTCTTTCCAACATTTTCCACATTAGTTCTACAAGGGCAGATCTAGAGCCTTTGATACTTATAATTCCTGTATAACTACAACTTCTCTTTTCATTGGGTCGGAAGCTTTTATGTACTTCAGACGACCTTCTTCTTACATCTGAACCAGGGGAAAGTGTCCTCCCTGATCTCTACACTGTGGCCGTGTTCAATCCACTAATCTATAGCCTGAGGAATAAGTTTGCCAGTCTTTTCTGGAAGAAAACCTTGGGAAGAACAACTTTGTCTTAGTCTCCTTATCGTCACTGAGCCATAATATCTGACACCCATATTTTAAAGGAGGAAAAGATGTTTATTTTGGCTCATGGTGACAGTTCATAATTGATTGGCTCTAAGGCAGAAAATGACATGGCAGAGGAGCATAGTGGAGGAAAAGCTGCTCACATCATGGGGTCTGGGTGTGAGAAGAGGAAGGGAGTGAGAGTGATAGAAGGAGAGAGAGAGAGAGAGAGAGAGAGAGAGAGAGAGAGAGAGAAGTGAGATATATACCCTTTTAGATCAAGCTTCCGGTGACCAGGCCCCACCTCCTGACAGCAAGTCATCTACATTGCCTCCCGTGACTTCATCACCTTTTAAAAGCTCAGCCTATGGGCTGGTGATATAACTCAGCGGCATAAGTGCCTGCCTGGCAAGCGCGAGGTCTTGAGTTTGACTCCTGGCACCCACATTAAAAAAAAAAAAAAAAAAAGCTCAGCCTATGAGTACATGAGACCTTTGGTGAATATTTTTTTTTTTTTTTTTTTTTTTTGTGGGTACCGGGGGGTCGACCTCAGGACCTCGCGCGCCAGCAGGCGCCCGTGCCTCTGAGCGATATCACCGGCCCCTTTTTCGTATGTGGGATCCGGGAGTCGAACTCGGGCCCTCGCGCTTGCAAGGCAGGTGCTTATGCCGCTGAGCCATCTCACCGGCCCTGGTGAATATTTTTGATCTAAATTTTAATACTCTTTTTTTTTTGTATTTTTTTTTTTTTAAATTTTAATACTCTTGAAAAGAAATTTTAGGAATTATCAATAAAGATCCAAGGAGTGTTTAAATAGTGCGTCTTTATTATGATTATTATCTTTTCACTGAGGAATCCAAGCTACAGTGCTTTCTATCTTACATGGACAGAGAATTTTTAGCCCCTTTTCTGGGTGGATTTATTCTCCTCTACCCTTACCCCTAGCTCTTTTATTTTTTGAAAATAGTTTCTATAATTATAGAATATTCAATGTTCAATGGGGTTTAAGAATATTTTATTCAGCCCCTCCATACTTTGGAGACTAAGAAATATTTGCATGTTGCCCGAGAACATAAAACTACCTGTTACCAGCACTAGTGTTGGACTCTCATCCTGAATTCCAATCCACTCTGTTTTCTGCTGTGCCATATTTTCTTGCCTCTTTGCTTTCTTGGAAGATTTCATTTCATATGTTAGTTGACCTAACACCTTTAAGTTATGAATAAATTCAAAGTACTTTCATGCTATTTTTCACAGAATAGTTTTAATATATCACACTTTGCAAGGATGTAGGTGGTGAAATATTTTGTTGAGTTGGTCTTGGAAAAGTGCCAAGATCAGTGTCTGAAGAATTTGGTAGTCTATACATGGGAGGTACCTTAGGTTTCATATGGAAGTAAGCATGGCACCCACTGACTTGGGTGGAGCAACAGGGACAGGGTCTAGTTGGTCACAGCTTCTAAAGGAGAGAAGTGAAGTTTTAAGGAGTGTGAAAATACTGGATGATTTCTTTCTTTCTTTTTTTTTTTGTGTGTATTCTGGGGGTCAACCTCAGGACCTCGCGCGCCAGCAGGCACCCGTGCCGCTGAGCGATATCACTGGCCCTTTTTTCGTATGTGGGTTCTGGGAGTCAAACTCAGGCCCTTGCACTTGCCAGGCAGGCGCCTATGTCGCTGAGCTATCTCACCAGCCCCCTGGGTGATTTCTTGCAGGAAAAAATAAAAAATAAATTAATAAAAGAGAAAAAAAAAGATACTGGGTGAAGGAGTTACATGTTATTTCAAGACTAATAGAGCCAGCATTTGGAGTCTAATCCCAGGGTTAAGTTAGAAGTTAGAAGTCCGATTGGGAAGTGGGTGGTTCTTGGTGGTTTGGAGCTGCACTGTCTGTTAAGGTAGTTGCTAGCCATGCATGGCTATTGAGCACTTGAAATGTGTTCATCCGGATTGAGACATACTGTAAGTGTGCAATGTACATGTAAAATTCGCACTGGCTCTCTGAAGAATTAATATGAAAAATTAATGTAAAATATCCCATGGATAACATTTAGATATATTAAACAAATCATTAAAATTAATTCTTCTGTTTGGTTTTTAATGTATTTACCAGGAAATTTAAAAAAATGTATGCGGCTGTATTAGACAACACTGGTCTACAGAAAGTAATGTAGAAATAGATAATTTGGGGCATGTTTCAGGCAGCATCAAGCAGTTCATTATTAGGAGAAGCAAATGCTACAGAATTTTCAGGTATTAGAGGTAACCATGATATTCTAACAATGGGAAAAACAGGTGATTTCTGGATAAATTTGTAAGTCCATAGTATTATATAAAGGAAAGCAAAGCTTTACATAAAAAATCAGAAGAATAGCTTTTGGCTCCATTAATGTACAATTTCTTTGAGAAACAATGATAAGTGAGGTATAAGTGAGAAATACTATATTTTGATTTATGAACTTTTCCATAGGAAAGTATTTTTCTGTAGGGAGATAAGGAAAGTTTCAGATAAATGTTTTACTTTGTCCTCTGATTCTGTTTAATGTTGGTGAAATGAAAATAATAAGCATAGAGGGAGAAGCTTTTACTATACATAAGATTGACTAGATCATTGAATTAGGAGGATTTAGAATTCAGAAGCAGGGTGGATGTGGTGAGTATGCAGTACAATGTAGGTAATGCAATAAAACAGAAATATTTATTTATTTATTTATTTATTTATTTATTATTATTTTTTTAAATGTGGGTACCGGGAGTCAACCTCAGGACCTCGCGCTTGCCAGCAAGCGCTTGTGCCACTGAGCGATATCACCGGCCCCTTTTTTCCTTTATGTGGGTACTGGGAGTGGAACTCAAGACCTTGCGCTTGCCAGGCAGGCGCTTAAGCTGCTGAGCTATCTCACCGGCCCTAAAACAGAAATCTTTACTAAGAGATTTCATAGCATAACACAGCAAAGTACACAAATCCTAAGTGCACTGATTTTTTTCATATATACATACTGTGCAACCTCATATGTATATACAGTATAAGGATATTTATGTATGTGCGTGCATCTATTTATGTAATCATATATATGTACCTTCAATACTGTGACTTGCTATATATTCTGTATATTTAATAACATTATATATAACTTTTCATACACGCATGTGTATATATTCATATAAATATATATCTTCTCCCTTAGAGAGACTTTCTTATTCTTAATGGTGTCTTTAAGAGCAAACATTCTTAATTTTAATGTAGCTTAATTTACCAAGTTTGCTTTGTATGCTTAGTACACTGCCCTTCCTGAGGTCAGAAGAGCAAGACGAAGGGGTATGAATGAGAAAGAAGACATGGAAAGGAGGCAGCACAAGAAACCTATGGCAGTCTCAGGTCTGGCTGGATTTTGGTTCTCCTGATCTTCTGCCTCTACCCAATGGTTACGTTTATCTCTATCTCTAATTGGCTGATGCTCAGAAGGGGCAGAGAACTTGAGGCTGGCACGATTACAAGTATTTTAAATTCAATAAACTTCCATGTATTTTTAATTTATCCATTTTAATTTTTTGAGAGTTTTAATAAGATAATAGATATGCAATAAACTGCATGTGTTTAAAAGATGAATTTGGATAAAATTTCATATATATGTATTAAATCACAAAACTACATATCCTTTGAGATCTCTCCCTTCTTCTTCTTCTCTCCACCCCTACCTGTGGTCTGCTTACCGTTACTATTTTGTTTTCATTCAAGATTTTTGAATAAATTAAATCATACAGTAGGCACTCAGTCTTGTCTGGTTTCTGTCACTCAGTTTAAGTATTCTGAGATTCTTCCACATCAGTATGTGTATTACTAATTGGTTACTTTGCATCGCTATGCAGTAGTCCCTACCACCATTGGTTCATCCAATCACCTACTGATGGACATGTAGGATGTTTCCAGTTTTGGGCTATTACATACAAAACTACCATGAACATTCATGTACAAACCCTTTTATGGCATAATTTTTCATTTTTCTTGAGTAATCTCTAGGAGTGCAAATGGCTAGATCATATCATGGATGCAAGTTTAATTTTTAAAGAAACTGTCAAAATGTATCCAAGTGATTGTACCATTTTAACACTCCTACTAGTGGAGTTTGAGATTTTCTGTTCTTCCACATCCCCACCAGCTCTAGGTACGGCCCACTTTTTAATCGAAGCTCTTCTGATTGGTATGTAGAGATACCTCACTGTGGTTTGGGTTTGGATTTCCCTAATGACTCATGATAGTGAACATCTATACATGTGGTCATTTACCATCCATAAATGCTCTTTGGTGAAATATCTATTCAAATTGCTTTTGTAATCTTTAAGTTTATGTCTTATTAAGAAGTCTCTAACCTCTTTATATACTCTGGATTCAAGTCTTTTATCAAACATGTGCTTTTTAAAATAGCTCATGGCATATCTTTTCACTCTGTTACAGAAGTTCTTAATTTTAATGAGGTCCAATTTATCAGAATTTTTTCTTTCATAAATTGTAGCTTAGTTGTCATATACAAGACCTTTTGCTTAAAAAATGTTACAAACATTTTCTCCTGTATTTTATTCTAGAACTTTTATGGATTTTTACATTTGCAGGTATAATACATTTTTTTTTTTTTGTGGGTACCGGGGGGTCGACCTCAGGACCTCGCGCGCCAACAGGCACCCGTGCCACTGAGCGATATCACCGGCCCCTTTTTCGTATGTGGGATCCGGGAGTCGAACTCGGGCCCTCGCGCTTGCAAGGCAGGCGCTTACGCCGCTGAGCCATCTCACTGGCCCACGTATAATACATTTTGAGTAAATTTTTGTATATAGTATGAGATATGGATCAAAATTATTTTATGTTTCTTTTTCTCATAGCTTACCAGGGTTATGTTTTTACCTTTGTTAAAAATCAGTTGATCCAATTTGTATGTGTCTATTTCTGCTGTCTCTGTTCTATTCCTTTCTATCTTGATGCCCAGATCACACGCTTTTAGTTACTGTAGTTTTATAATAATTCTTGAAATCAGTTTGGGTAAGGCCTCACATTTGTTCACTTTTTAAAAAGTTGTTTTGAACAAGAGCAAGGGAACAAGAGGGAGGGGAGAGGGAAGTGCTGAGGGAGTAGTGGGGGATGATCAAAGCATGTTATATATATGTACAAATCTGCCAAAATGAAATCCATTGATTTTATAATTAATATGCACTAATAACAAAGTTATCTTTTCTACTTTAGATCCTCTATATTTTCATATTAATTTTTAGTTAGTTTATAAATTCCCCAAAAACCTGCTGAGATTTTGATTGGGATTGCCTTAAATCTGGTGGATCTTTTGGGGGAAGAATAGATATTTGAATTCCCTTTAGGAGAGACTACTTTTGTACAACCTCTCCATGTAGTATATTTAAAAATTTTCCAATTTTCCAAACTGATAGGTGAGAGTTTTTTTGGTATTGTTTTGTTTTGTATTTCTTTTATTATGAGAAAAATTGGGAGTATTTTCATGAATCTGATGACTGCTGAATTTCTTATATGGAATGATTTTTCACTCTTTTTTATTGCAATTTTGATCCCAATTTTCAGGAGGACAGTATATTAAAGGTATGAGCTTTTTGTATTAAGTATAATTTGTAGGGGCCGGTGAGATGGCTCAGCGGCATAAGCTCCTGCCTTGCAAGCGCGAGGGCCCGAGTTCGACTCCTGGATCCCACATACGAAAAAGGGGCTGGTGATATCGCTCAGCGGCACGGGTGCCTGTTGGCGCGCGAGGTCCTGAGGTCGACCCCCCAGTACCCACAAAAAAAAAAAAGTATAATTTGTATATTATTTTACCCAATTTGGTATTTGACTTTTGATTTTCTTTATGATATAAACATTTCTTTCTGTATTGTAAATTATATTTATTAATATTTTATTGTATTTGCTGTTTTAAATATAGTTAGCAATGCTTCATTTTCCTTTTGGTTCTAAAACCATTCGTTTTCCATAATGTTTGTATAATTTCATTTTAGTATATGTGGATATCTTATTTATTTGTTTATTTATTTATTTGGTGTTGTGCTTTTAATAATAATAAGTGCAATGCAAGGCCTTGCATATGCTGGACATGACTTCTACCACTGTACTATATCCCTAGTCCATCCAATCTGTTTAGAAATTGTTCTAGTGTACGGTGTGAGGAATGGATCCACCTTCATTCTTTTCCATATGGCAATCCAGTTGTTTTATTGCCATATATAAAAATGTCCATCTTTTCCATAATTTTGAGCTCCTGTCTTTATCACATACTAAATGTCATAAGCAGTTGGGCTAATTCTGTGTTTTCCATTCTGTTCTGTTAGTCTATCAAGCTATCCATATACCAATGCCATACTGCTTTATCTACAGAAGCTTCATTATTTTTTCATCTCTTGAGGACAGCTTCCCACATATTCTTCTTTTAGGGTTTCTCCATCTATTCCTATTTATCCATGATCTTTATAGTTAGTCTGTCTAGCTTTAGGAAAAATATGATGGCGTATTTACTGCATAGATGCATCAAAGATTATATTTTAAGTTTACAAGTGAACTTAGAGAGGATCCACCTCCTTCAGTCTTGAGACTTCTAGTTAAGAAGCTTGTCACAATTTTCCATGATTCTCAGGTGTACACCAGTATCTTTGGAAAATGTTTCATAATTTTCCCCATCTCTGTCTTGCATTTTTTATTAAATTCATGCCTGGGAATTTTATTTTATTTTTGTGACTATAATAAGAGTCTTATTCTTCATTAGATCTGATTATTATTTGTGCATATCAATTTTATTACCATATATTAATTTTCAATTTTGTACTATAACTTAATTTTAGAAGCCTTTACTTTAAAATTTTCATTGATCCAATAATTATACATATATATTATGTACAATGTGATACTTCAATGCATGCATTGTGTAATGACAAAATCAAGGTAAATGGCATACTCATCATCCTAAATGTTTCATTTCTTTGTGGTGAGTACATCAATATTTGTAGAGATTTTTCCATTGATTTTTTAAGGTTTTCTAAATATATAATAAAATCTCCTGTAAGCGGGAAGATTTGTACTTATTTTCTTCTGGTTGTTATTCCTCTTATTTATTTCCCACTTATAACTACATTTTCTAATAACTTTAATACAGTATTAAATAATAGTAGGCATCCTGGTTTTGCTCTGGGTTTTAATATGACAATTTCATGTTTGATTGTAAGAAACAATCTAAAGATCTCATTTACCCTTTGCCCAGTTTCTCCCAATGCTAACATCTTGCAAAACTATAGCACAATATCACAACCACCTTATTGCTATTGGTATAGTTAAGATACGTGACAGTTTCATTATTGCAAGGATCCTTCATGTTTTATGTTTCATTCTTATAGGCACAACTCTCTCTTCCAGAAAGGAACAAATTACTACTGATGCATATAATAAATTGGGTAGATTTCAAGAGAGTTATGCTTCTTGGAAAAATTCAATTTCAGAGATTAAATACTGCATGATTCCATTATGTAACGTTATTCAGTTAAGAAAGTGCCATAAATGGAGAATACATAAATGGTTTCTGACCTAACTTTGGGTGTAACACCTACTCCAATTTTTGAACACTATATTCCATTTTTATTGTTATGGGAAAATCTATAGCATTATTTAAGAAGGTAAGTGCTAGAAAAATTGTACCATCATTTAGTTAGCAACAATTTTTTGAGGAAATTTTGTGTGGCAACTGGGTATAATTTAATTTTTATAGTCTTTTTCAAATGTAGAAATTATGGAATTATGGAATAATTATTGAATATAAGTATGAATCCTTCATATAGTGAACTTCTGCCTTAACCAAAATAGTAGAAAATATGTACTGATTCTTGCTTCCAAAAGTGAAGTATCTGTAGAAAAATGTCACCATGGTTATGTGTGATTCTTCCCCGCTGTCTCTACACAGCACATTGCTGCTTCTGTAGAGCCAATGGTAAGATGACATTTAACTCCCTCTTCTCTCTCTTTTCTTCATGCACAGGTTTTAAGTTCTTTTGCAGTAATTTCTTTTGTTATGTGATAACATGGACTCTTTGGTAGTTTTGAAAGTTTCTAGACAATTTTGCTGAAAAAGTTAATATGATAATGTGCTCTGCCATGGCGAACAAGTTAAGATTCTGATTGCTGGGCCTGCCCATTGTCTTATTGAATATTTGTCATCCTTGCAGGGAACTGGTGTAGAGATTCCCACTTAGACTCAACCCTTCACCCTAGGCAGGGCTTCCAAAAGAGGGGCTCCTGCTTCCCTGGGAAACGCAATCTTTTTGAGAAATAAAATTTCATGCAGAAGTCAAAGTACAGTCCATTCGTGATAAATACATTTTACTGTTTATCACAGAAACCTCCTTTAGGAGAGAATCTGAGGATGGTTTCTTTGGCTTTCTATGTATATATCTAGTCTATACATAAGCAAAGGAAATCCCCCTTTAAATATCATCGTATGGCCCTACCACCATGGACAGATGGTGTCTTCTTCCTTCAACTGGAGAGGAGTAATTGGGCACACACTTGATATGAAATCACATTTCTCATCAAACTCTCTATTATTTACCCCTGTTTCATAAGCTGGGAGAGTTTGTGTTTATAAGCTTGTGACTATCTTCTTTTCTGACACACTACTCTTTTGACTACCTTCTGTCTCTTCAGGCAAATCCAAAAGCTTTTGTTTTTCTTTGTATCAGGTAAATGCACACACCTCATTTCACTTCCTGGAACCAAGGACTATATCAGTGGTTTTCAAATTTTTTTTTCTTTTTTTTTTTTTGTGGGTACCGGGGGTCGACCTCAGGACCTTGTGCGCCAACAGGCACCCAGGCTGCTGAGCGATATCACCGGTCCTTCTTTCGTATGTGGGTTCTGGGAGTCGAACTGGGGCCCTCACACTTGCCAGGCAGGCGCTTATGCCACTGAGCCATCTCACCGGCCCCTCAAATTTAAGTGTATAAAATAATCCTTTCTTATATATTTGGGATATGCTTCAAGACTATGTTTTTGTTATATATAAATAGCTATGTGAATGTTTAATTTATAAATTAAACATAGTAATATTAACAATAGAAGTAATAATATTTAACAATATATAGCCATCCCTTGGCATCTGTGGAGATAGATTCCAGGGACAAAGTTATACACTTCAATGGCATAGGCGAAGCATTCCCATCCTAAAATGTAGAAATTGGGGTTAGAAAGGAAAGAGATTAAAGCAAGATAAAAATCCAGCAAGAAAAACATTAAATCTGTGGCAAGATGTGTTCAAACCAAAGGGTTTGGGTGGCCCTGGCCCTGTGGAATTGCCAGGAGTTGTAGCTTCCATGGCTTCTCTCTTGGGCTGGCTCTGCTCCTTCCTCTCAGCTTTCCTCAGGTGACTCACATTCCTGACTTCTCCAGTCTTCTGGGGTCTCCACTGCACTTTCAGCTTCACACTCACAGCTTCACACACTGCTCTCTAAGAGGAACACTGCCTGGTCTCCTCCCAGGCCTTCTTCTGAAATTTGGGTGGGAGTCTCCATGACCCTACAACTCTTGTATTCTGCATGAGCCAAAGACCAGTACCATGTGGATAATACCAAGGTCTGCCACCAGCTGGCATAGCAGCCAGGCTTCCTTCTCTCTCAGTTGTAGGAGTTGAGTGCCTGGATTGCTGACTGCTATGAACCAAACTCAAGTAACAAATTCCCTAGGCCAATGCTATTCTGGAACATGGTGCCCTAGGATCTCTTCTACAAAAGCAGTCTTTTGCAAATTTGAGGCTGCAAAGGGTGGAGTTTTGCTGGTTCTTGTGATGCCATCTTTGCTACTGTCCTGTTCCAAAGTATTTGGCTTTTAAATGCTAATCTTTTCAGCCACCAAACTCTCCTTTGCCCAATCTCTGTAAGCTGCATCTCTACCAGAGCTTCTTTTCTGGCCAAACTCAAAACTTTGTAAATCCTTCTGCTGGGCTGTATGCTCTTGATTTTTCAAGGTACAGCTGTCTAAAAACCCCCAACAGTTGCCATACCACTGGCTTAACATTAGCCTGTTTTGAAATTTCTTCCACCAGGTTAATTAGTTCCTTGTCCTTTATCTCAGCCTACTGCAATGTCTCTGGACATGAGCCAAAGTATAACACACATAACACGTAGCACACGCATAACACACATAGCCTGAGGTCTAACTGTCAATGCAGTCCTTGTTCCTAACTGAAACCTCCTGAGCCAGCGCTTTACCAGCAGCACTTTTGTCAGCATTTTTGTCTTCTGAGCTCTGACCAGAATCGCCCATTAAGGTTGGCTCACAGCATTTTAGGGCTGCTTCTTCAGCTGGCATCTCCAAGCCTTTCCAGCCTCCCCTAAATCAGTTCCAAAGGCTTCTGAACAACATTGTCAGCATCATAGCTGTGATCCCATTCCTGGTACCAAAATATGTCTTAGTTACTTTCCCTTTGCTGGGACAAAATACCTGATAGTCATAAGTTAAAAGACAAAGTTTTATTTTAGTTCACAGTTTGTAGAGGTTTCAGCGTTGGGTGACTCCAGGGCAGGGCAGTATGGCAGAGGAGACAGTTCATGGCATGGCAGACAGAAAGAGATAAGCCATCAAGGAAGGAGGGATATCCCCTTCCAGGCCATGTCCACAGTGACCCACCTCTTTCCACCAGCTTCACACCTCCCAACATCATACCCAGTTATAAACCCATCAGTAGATTAATCCAGTATCAAATATCCATGGTCCAGTCAACCTATAAGTGCATAAGGCTTTGAGGGGTTATCTAGATGTAAATCGTAACATAAAGTGTATTTTGTTTTTTATGTTTTTCATGATATATTGTGAACTTTAAATATAAACATTTTCCTTCTAAAAAGACATGGCTTAAATTTTTTTTCTCTCGTACAAAGAAGAAACAAACATAATAGCAAAAAACTTTCAAACTAAAAAGAATTACATTTTTTTCTCAAGTGGTTTTTTCCTCCCCTTTCCTCTGGGTGCAATCTTTTCCCGTGCTCTGAAGGCCTGTGAACCAAGGACAGTTCACCAGGAGACCCTGAGACTTACGTGAAGGTGGTTTCTTTGGAGGCATTCCTGGAAAATCCAGTAGAAGAATGCAGAATTGACACTGAAGAAGACTGAGAAAGCATGCATTATCAAGTGATTTCTGTTAACAGGAAACTTTGGCTCAAGCCTGTGTGGGATCTTTGAAAACACTGTGTAATATGTCTTAGAATTGTATTCAGCAGGGGCATCTGAAGTGTACATGCCCTGTGTATCTTCTTTATTTGTCCAGGAATACTTTGGGAGATGCAAATTCCCAGACTCTCTGTGCTCTACTAAGCAGGGAATGCAGGCTCTGGCACCCTGTGTATAGATATCTGGCAAAGAGAAATAGATGCTGGCAGTTGGGTATTTGTGAAAGCTTACTTGAAGATGGTGTAGATCAAAATAGGAACAGAATAGCGAGCATGTGGGTGGAGAACTGACAAATGTCTGGTATGCCTCCCAACTGTCAGAGTTATTTCTATGTTACTGGTGAGAAATTAAGGAGACAAGCGTTGCATCTGAATTGGTCATTTATCATTTGTCTCATAAGCTTCCCTCCTATTGGATATATTTTCTGTTTTTTTCATACACTGTTGTGAACAAAATTCATAACAGCATTTTTCTGTCTTTATCTGGATGCTCTATCTGTTGAATGAAATTTTGGTTTTGCTACTTTTGAATCAATTTACTTGCCCTTGGAATGAAAGGCAACAGACCTGTTTTGCTGTTAATGGTATCCTGACTGCCTCTGCCTTTGCTCTTCCCAGGCATTTAGATCTGGGTCACTGAATCTGTCCCACTTACCCTGCCCTTATTCCATTTTTTTCAAGAACGTTTTTTCAAGTCAATAGACTCCGCCTCCTAGAGGACTTGCTATTCCTAGCCCTCTTGTTTTTCATGCCAGAGATATGTGGGTGGTGTATAGTTTATCATTTCTATTCATTTGGACGTATAGGGTTATGTTTTTGAATATGCTAATTATTTGTCCTCTGTTTGGCCTCCAAATCCATCCTGTGTACTTTTCCTCCTGATTCGCCTCCTGGAATCTGGCTCAGATAGGCTGTATTTTCAGATTCTTTCTTTCTGCCTTGGGGAGCAATCCAAGAAAGAAGAGAGAGAAGATTATTTATTGGTCTGCCCTGTTGGATTGCTATAGGCTGCATTCATCCCCCAGGAATTTCACCCAAGGCAAGTGCCCTCCCAGCTCCCTCTCTCCTTGTCCACTTTAGCCTACACGTGGTCATGGTGCCTCCTTTAGTAGACCTGGATCTTGTGATTTTCCTACATCCTATGCATGCTTTGCCTGTCTAACCAAACCATACAGCTCTGCCCTTCTCTGGACATCTTGTGCACCAGAGGTCATAATTTTAGACAACAGACTCAGTTTTCTAACAGCTCACCTTGCCATCACTTTGTCCCTCTTTTCATACAGATAATGGCAGAGTAGAGTGACCTGTACCTTCTCTGAGTTCAAGAATGGTATTACAAGTAGAAAGTGCTAGTGAATAGTTCCAGGGAAGTCTGTTTTTTACCTTCTTGACATTCCATAGGTGTGGGAAAGCAGGCTTCTTAAACAGCCTATATTTTGTTTCTTTACCCAATGCAAAGATTGCATTCTGGGTTCTAAAAGGAGGACAGGTCACTGATCAGTACAAGGAAACATGTGGAATGAAGGAAAAAGTCTTTGAAAGGCTGCTCTGTCCACATTTTCTGGATACTTTTTCAAGATAATTTGAAAAAAATGTTTCAACAGTGAAACAGTTCTGAGCTACATGGAACTTTGGAAACAAGAATTTAACATGCAACTGTGTGTTTATGTGATGTGAGGAAGCAATGATATATATATAATATATGTATATTATATATATATATTTAATTTAAGATTTAAAAAAATTTATTTTTCTACAAGAGGAAACCTAGTTTGGCAAATAATTTACCTCCTTCTAAATGGGTCAATTCTCTTTGGCAATAAGTATGTGATTTCTCTTAAGCTAGCATCTAACTTCTGTGTGCTTGGAGAGGGACAGTTGGAGGAATATTTTTTCTCTATCTCTGTCTCTGATCTTCTCATAAGGAGAAGGAGCTGGGAGACCGAACTGGAAATGAGTGGCCTTGTCTTTGTAGGGTTCTCTTTTTAAAGGATTTGCCTGTCCCCTGGTCCAGCACTTGTATGCTTTCTCATGTACTCCAACGTCTTAGGTAGGGAGGGCCCGATGTTGTCCATTTCTCTTTGTTCCTGTGCTTATTATATTTGTCTGGAGAAAACAGGAAGGGAATTGGAAAAGTGCATTACAACTGCAGAGCTAAGCTGTATCCTCCAGGGGCTTCGACCATTTGATTTCCTTCTCTGAAGATCCTGTGTTTAATTTTTACAACTGGTTACCTACTGAGAGTGCAGAGTGCAATGAGTGAAGCCATCTTTTACAATCTCAACAAACTTCTTTGCTCCTTGTCTACTCAGTTATTCAGCCCAAAATGTCTTTTTTTTTTTTTTTGCCCAAATATATAGGACTTTAGTTGGCTCCTAGGAATTTGTTTTACTTTTTGGAGTACCTATGCTTGTGATGCCCTTCTCAACCCTCTGCCATTGTTAACCTACTTATTATCCCTACCATACTGCAATATGCCCCTCGTACAGTAAACCTATAGCATGTGTGCTGCAGCAGGCTGTTTGTTATCACTGAAAGTTCTAAAAGGTTTGCCATCACTGGCCTAGTATGTCATAAACCTCACAATACTGTATAATAATATGAAATAATACTCGCATATAATATAATTTTCTTATAATGACATAATAATAACATATAATGGGGTATGTTTTTATTTATTTATTTTTTTTGTGGGTACCAGGGGTCGACCTCAGGACCTCGCATGCCAGCAGGCGCCCGTGCCGCTGAGCGATATCACCGGCCCTTTTTTCGTATGTGGCTTCCGGGAGTTGAACTCAGGGCCTTGTGCTTGCCAGGCAGGTGCTTATGCTGCTGAGCTATCTCACCGGCCCTGGGGTATATTTTTGAGTGAAAACTTAAACAAAAATAAAGGTATGACAGAGAACCTGTTATAAAAGCAAAAATATACCATACACTAAAACACATAATTATTTTACATCAAAAACTATGTCTAATTTTATATAATAGGAAGTTAATTATTTTCTGAATTGTTTAAGGAAATTCAATAGACAATAAGGTACAATTATATGGCTATAAAAAACATGATATTGATTACTTAAAACATAAATTATGTTGTATATTTTTTTTTTTTTTTTGTGGGTACTGGGGGGACGACCTCAGGACCTCACGCGCCAACAGGCACCCGTGCCGCTGAGCGATATCACCGGCCCCTTTTTCGTATGTGGGTTCCGGGAGTCGAACTCGGGCCTTCGCGCTTGCAAGGCAGGCGCTTAAGCCGCTGAGCCGTCTCACCGGCCCATTTTATGTTGTATATTAAATCAACATTTAACTAGCAACATTATCATCAGCTTTGGAGATCCATTGATGGCCTTCATTATTTTATAAACAGAAAATTTTGGCATGACATTCATATTTGACATTTGAATAGTATAAAACCATGTATATATTTTATACTGCTACTATTAACTTGGCTTATTATTTTAAGATATAACTATTTTCACAAGATATAATGGATGTTTTATAATAGTTCAGTGAAGTAATACACAGAGAAAACTGAAAAGTTTCAACAAAGATGAATCTACATAATTGACACAATGATGATGAAAATGAACCAGAGAATAAAACATAGGTAGTTGAAGAACAGACAAGATTAACCTGTAAAGGAAGAACACAGACATGGTAATTTCTTGGGAAGCTTGTAGTGTGGTTGAGAGGAGAGGGTGCGAGGGAACATTATGGAGTATCAGAAATATTCTGTACTTTGATCTGAGTGCTGATTATAGATTGTGTTAAACTCTGAAGACTTTTGCCCTTTATAAGTGCTGTACACAATATAGGGCACAGAAATACATGCATGGTATAAATAAATTATGGACTAGGACCCTATCAGATGACAGTCATGCATCAAAAATAAAATTCACACATAATTAAAGAAAATAAAAAACAACTACTAGAAGGTGCTGAAAAGTGAGCAGAAGCAGGCAGATACTGATAGGGAAGGAACACTCTCATGGAAGAGAGGAGATAGGGACCAATAACAAACAAGTTTCTATCCTTCTAGCATTTTCCCCTGGAACTAACTGCAGTCTGTGTGGTACGCACTGGACAAATTTACCGTAGCTCTGGCTTTGGGAATCAGAAAAATGAAGTAGAGAAATCAAATACTGAAGAGAATAGGGGGATCCCCAGAAAAAAATGAACCATAGAAAAGATCCACCAACTTGTTTCAAATACTAAATCATGCATGACTAAATTATGCATGCACAGAACAGACAAATGGTAGCTCAGAAACATACAAGATATCTGAACTGGTGTCAGAGATGCTGCCAGAGAAACAGAGTTTTCAGTTCAAGCCCAGTCAAGGAAATAGCAATTAATATCTAGAATACATAAAGAAGTCAAAACCCTTAAAACACATGAATACACAAATACAGACAGACACCCACACACACAGCCTAATTCATGAATTGGCAAAAGAAATACAAATGACCAATAAATATGTGAAAAAATGTTCAACATCCTAGGCCATTATGAAAATGCAGATCAAAACTACATGAAGATTCCATCTCACTCAGTCAGAATGACTATCATCAGGAATACAAAAAATAGTAAAAGCTGCCAAGGATGAGAGAAAAAGGAGTCTTTCTATACCGTTGGTAGGAATGTAAATTAGTAAGTCACTATGGAAATCAATATGGAAATTCCCAACAAAAAACCTAAAAATAGAACTACAGTATGATCCAGCTGTACCGCTTCTGGGTACATACCAAAAAGAATTAAAGTCAGCACACCACAGGGATACTTGTTTACCCATGTTTATTGCAGCACAATTCAAAATAGCCAAGTTATGGAGCCAGCATAGGTTTCCATCAGCAGATGAAAGGGTTAAAAAAGCATTATATAAATAAAATGGAGTATAATCGAGCAGCACAGAAGAATGAAATTATGCCATTTCAGGAAAATTGATGGAACTGGATGGAGACCACCATGTTAGGCGATGTAACAGACTCAGAAAGACAAATATTGCATGTTTTTTCTGACACGTGAATTCCAAAAACAAGCAAACAAACAAAGGTGACGTGAAAGTAAAAGGGAGATTATTATTGGCAAAGAGGAAGGGGATCATGAGGAGAATAGGGGGGGGTGTAAGAAAGAGTAGTAATGGGATGGATCCAGGATATAATTCAAAATTACCTGACATAAAAAGAAACCAGAAAACAGAAAACATTCCCAAGGAGAAAATTAGTGACGTCAGACCACATGATGAACCGTAGGCTGGAATTTACAGATAAGAAATGTAAAGGAATCAATAGAAACTGCAATAAGATAAATCAAAACATGTTTCCCATGAATAGAAACATCAGATAAGGAGTGATAAATCTCAACATCTGGATTGTAAGCTTTAAAAACTATGAAGTTCTAGAATGGAAAACACTCTTTTTGAAATGGATATAGTCAATAACCAAAAGATGTGACAGAAGGAGTAACTAAACTTGAAGACTGAACAATGGAAATGATCTAATGTGAAATACAAAGAAATTAAAGATCATAAACATAATATCAGGGGCCCGCTAACTTATATCAAATAGTCATACATGTGTTTAATTATAATACCAAAAAGAGAAAGAAATGTGATACAAAAATATCTGAAGAAATAAGTCTTCCAAATTTCTTTGATAAAAGACAGGAAAATATCTGAATAGTAAGAAAGATTATTTTTTCCACTTTGGGGATATACACATGTGAGTCTGATTTGTTTCACTTATGAGTATGGTCTCAAGTTGCATCCATTTACCTAAAAAAGACTCAAGTTTATCCTTATTTATAGCTGAGTAGTACTCCATTTTATAAAAATACCACATCTTTTTTTATTGATTCCTCGGTTGATGGGCATTTGGATTGTTTCCAAGATTTAGCTATTACAAATTATGCTGCTATAAACATGGGTGCACATATATCACTGTGGTATGATTTTTTAATTCCTCTGGGAAAATACCCAGAAGGTGAAGAGCTGGGTTGAATGGGACTTCTAATCCTAGTGTTTTGAGGAATCTCCATACTGGTTTTCACCGTGGTTGCACCTGTTTACACTCCCAGCAACAGTGGAGAGGGTTCCTTTTTCCTCACATCCTTGCCAGCATTTGTTACTGGTTGATTTCTTGATGATAGCCATTCTTCCTGGGTGAGATGGAATTTCAATGTTGTTTTAATTTGTATCTCTTGAATAACCAATGATGTTGAACATCTTTTCATATATTTATTTGCTATCTGTAGTTCTTCATCTGAGAAGTGTGTATTCATCTCAAATGCTCATTTTTGGATGGGGTCTTTGAATTTGAATTTCATTATGTTGGCTCTTCCTATCCATGAAGAAGGGATATCTTTCCATTTCTGATTTTTCTTTGATTTTCTTTATATGTTCTAGATAGAAGTCCTTTGTATGAGGGACGATTGTCTAAAATTTTTTTCCCACTGTTTGTTGTCTTTTCATTCTGTTGGTGATTTCTTTTGATGTGCAAAAGCTTTTTAATAAGATGTCTCTTTGTGACAATGGGGTATTAAGGTCCCCTGTTACAACTGTGTTATTGCTTATTTGACTTTTCATGTCTATTAATATTTGTCTTATATAGTTGGGTGCTCCCATATTTGATGCATACATATTTAGGATTGTTATCTCTTCCTCTTGAAGTTTTCCTCTAACAAGTATGTAGTGACATTTTTTATCTCTTTTAATAATTCTTGGTTTGAAGTCCACATTGTCTGCAAACATAATAGCTACCCCTGCTTTTTTCTGGGATCCTGTTGCATGGAATATTGTTTTCCATCCTTTGACTTTCAGTCTATGATTTTTTTTTTGAGTTAAACAGCATATTGTTGGATCTTGTTTCTTGATCCATTCTGCTGGTCTGTTTCTTTTGATTAATGAGTTGAGGCCATTTACATTGATGGTTATAACTGATATGTAGTGGCTTATTTTGTCATGGTATTTGCTGTTGGTTCCCTGCTTTTCCCCTCTGTTTAATTGTTTGCCCTGCTTGGTGATTTCTTTCTGTCATTGTTGTTGGAACTGTGGTCATTTTTATCTCTTTTTAGGATATCTTTCAGTACTCTTTGTAGTGTTGGTTTGGGTCATGAATTTCTTCAGTTGTTCTTTGTCATGGAAGTATCTTATTTCTCCATTAATTTTGAAAGATAGTTTTGTAGGGTACATCAATCTGGTAGTTGTTTTCTTTCAGGACTTGAAATACTTCACTCCAAGCTTTTCTTGACTTGAGGGTTTGTGTTGAGAAGTGTGTTGTGATTCTGATGAGCTTTCCTTTATAGATGATCTGTTTCTTTTCTCTAACAGCTTTTAATATTCTGTTCTTGTACTGAATTTCTGGTATATGGACTATTATATGTCTTGGTGTAGTTTTATTTTGGTCATGTCTGTTTGGAGTTGTATGTGCTTCATATATTTGTATGTCAATTTCTTTATCCATGCTTGGGAAGTTTTCTGCCATTATTTCTGTGAAGAATTTTCTTTCTTTCTTTTTTTTATGGCATTTGCACTGTCTCCAGCTTTCTCATTGACCCCAATCAATCTTATGTTATTCTTCTTTGCTTCATCTTGTAGCTGTTGGATTTATTTTCCATGATCTATTGCTATGTTAAAGATATCTTTCTTTTCATGATCACTAGCTGCAATTCTGTCTTCACAATCTGATATTCTATCCTCTCCTTCATTCAATCTGTTGCATATACATTCAATGGAGGTTTTAATCTCTTGGATTTCTGTTTGGATCTTTTTCATGGATTAAATTTCTTTCATATGTTGGACATTTTTTATTTCTATCATTTTTTCTAAGCTCATCTATTCTTTTATCTGTATCTTCTATATCTTTGATTTTAAGCATAATTTCTTCTTGTACCTGAGAGATTATTTTCTCTATAGCCTGTTCCACTTGCTTTTTTTTTTTTTTTACTTCTGTTGCTATCATTTTAGAAATTTCCAGTGTTTCACTTCCAATTTCATTTATCTCATTGTACTCTGGGCTTGTCCTGGGTGAGCTGGGGGTCTGGGGTTGCATTTTGCTTCTGTGCCTTGTCATTTTCTATTTTCTCTTTTTTATTTTATTTTGTTTTCTATGTTGATGCTTGCCAATTTCTTATGATAGATAGCTTTATCACAAGTATTGAGGCTTCCCTAGGAGATGTCTGTTCTTCAGGGATGTCCTCTAGATGTAAGTGGTTGTTTATAGCTATCCCAAGAACCTACTTTCACAATTTGTAGAGGATGCAAAGTTACTATTTGGCTCAGCACCCAATCCTTTGGTACTGAGCTGTGGTGATGATTATGACCCCATACAATCACTGTGTTATCATACAAGGGAGAAAAACTGATTATAACCTGTGTGACATCTTGGCTGAAGTAGTACAGTTAGCAATAACAATAGTTTCAAGTGCAGCTTAACTACTGACAAACTATGGGAGCCATTAACCTGCTACCTATAACCCCAGGAGCAAACTTGAAAGTTATATAACAAAATTGAACATATACCATGTACTTGTATGACGTGATTTTCCCCTCAGTGGAGTGATTTTACCCTTCTGCAGGGGTGTTAAGATGGGTAGGGGACAGGAGAAAGTGATGAATGAGATCAAATATAATAGTCAAGGCCAGAGGTCAAAGGATGATCAACTGAGTTTTGGGACACTGGAGGACACAGAAGGGAAAGAATGAAATAGAATGCAAAGGAGTAATCAGAAAGGGAAGAGGCAGTGTTTACTCACTTGAAAGTTTAAATTCAAGAAGTAGTTGAGGAGGGCCGGTGAGATGGCTCAGCGGCTTAAGCGCCTGCCTGGCAAGCGCGAGGGCCCGAGTTCGACTCCCGGAACCCACATACGAAAAAGGGGCCGGTGATATCGCTCAGCGGCACGGGTGCCTGCTGGCGCACGAGGTCCTGAGGTCGACCCCCCGGTACCCACAAAAAAAAAAAAGAAGTAGTTGAGGAAAAAAAGATCAGTAGTAGAAAAAAAAAAGAAAGATAAGTAACCTAAACAGTGGGAAAAAAAGAAGGAAGAAAGAGGAGAATGAAAAAGAAAAGAAAAAAAAAAAAAGGAAAAAAAGGAGACCAGAAAAAGAGAGAAGAAAAGAAAATCCCCAAAACAAAAATAACTACAAAATACAAAACAAAACAAGACAACATCCAACCAGACAAGAAAGATAGCCAATCAGACAGACAGGGGAGAATAAAAGTAGTAAAATACCTCTGGTGTTTACAGTTCTGTGATAGTGTCCATGTCAGATCCCAGAAATGTGCTGTGCACTCAGCCAAGTTTGCCATGGGGATTGTGCTGGGTGTGGAGCTGATCTTGGCCTCTGGAGGTGGGGGCTGGGACTGGTCTTCTGTTGGCAGAGTTCTCCAGAGCCCAACTGCTGGCTCTTTGCTGCTGCTTCAGAGGCTTCCATGTCGCTGGTCTCACTGATTACTCCACCCTCCAAAGGTGTGTGTGCACCTGCACACCCAGGGAAGGCTGTCCTGGGTCTCGGCGTTCTGTTTGCTCCTGCAAGATTCTTTATATTATGCATAAACTGTTAAACATTATTTCAAGAGGATTTTGGTAAGATAAAGTTGTATACTGTCATTACTACTAACAAACACCAATAGGTGACGTATAGTTAAGAAACCAACAGAGGGAATAAAAGAAAATATGAAAATATACTCAGGTAATCCAAAAGAAAGCAGTAAAAAGGGGGGAAATTACAAAGATCAGATCAGATGGGATAAAAAAAAGCAAACAGCCAGGTTTTAGGTTTAAATTGATAATAACAGGAAATATAAGTAGCCTAAACAAATCACTTAAGAGATAGAAAAGGTTGTACTGAATAAAGAAAAAACAAAAACCCAACTATATGCAGTTTAAATGAATCACACATTAACTATAAAGACAGATTTTTCCTCTTAAAAATTATGGAAAAGAGTACGGAAGATTCCTTTAAAAACTAAAAATAAAACTACCATATGATCTAGCAATCCCACTACTGTATATAAATCTAAGAAGATGAAATTACTATATCAAAGATACACCTGCATTCTGGTGTTTGTCACAGAGCTATTCATAATAGTCAAGACATGGAATTAAACCAAATATCCATGAATGGATGAATGGATAAGAAAAATGTGGTACATATACACATTCACATATTATTCAGCCATAAAAAAGAATGAAATCTTTTCATTTGTGGCAACATGAATGCAACTGGTGGTCATTATTTCAGTAAGCCAGGCAAAGAACTACAATTTTACCACATGTTCTCACTCATCTTTGAAAGCTAAAATTTCAATCTCAGAAGAACAGAGTGAAATAGGGGTCACTAGAAACCAAGAATGAGGAGAAAAAGAAGTTAATAAAGGCTCCCAAAATACAGCTGGTGTGAGGAATGATTTCTAGTTTTCCATAGCCTAGTAGGATAACTATTGTCTATGACAATGTATGATACACTTCAGAGTAACTGGAACAGTGTGAGAGTTCCCAACATGTAGAAATGCTTGATGTTGGGGGAGATAGAAGTGCTTATTTCCCTGATTTTATCATCACACACTGCACGCACATCTTGAGTCATCACAATTTACCCCATAAATATGTACAAATCTTATGAATGAATCCAAAACAAAACAAAGGCAGGGAAAGATGTACTGTGCAAGAACAAATCTCAAGAAATTTGGAATAGATTTATCAATTTCTAATATAGAAGACCCCAGGACTTGGGCTATTAAGATAATTGGAGATATTTCATAATAATTCAAGTGTGAAGTAATAAAAACATGACAATTTGAAACATGTACATAAGAAAATAACTTAATTTATATAAGGCAAATATTGACAAAACTAAAAAGAGAAATAGAAAAAAATTCACAATTGGATTTGATGATGCCAACATTATTCTTTCAGTAATTGGTAGAATATGTATATATAAAATCATTGTGAACATAGAAGAATTGAATAATACTATCAACTTACATGAACAAAGTGACATTTAGAGGACATCTCACTCAACAACAAAAGAATACTGAATTTTTTCAAGTGCACATGGAAAATTCACCAAGATAGACCATATGTTGGAACATTAAACAAGTTTCCATAAATTGAAAGAACTGAAAATATACAAAATATGTTCTCTTACTATTGTGGAATTAAATTAGAAACTAAGAACAGATCTGTGCAAAATCTCCACATATTTGGAAATTAAACAATGTACTTTAAATAACACAATTGTTGAAAAGAAACCTCAAGGAAGATGAGAAAATATTTCTGAACTAAACAAAAATGAAAAAAATAAGCTGAACATTCTATGATTTAGATGAAGCAGGTTGTGTAAAGACATTTATAATTTTAAATGCCTATTTTATAGAAGAAAACTTTAAAATCAATAATCAATAATTCCCACTCTAAAACCTTAGAAACAAGAGTAAACTGAACTCAGACTAAATTGGAGGAAAGAAATGATAAAGGCAAAGTATAAATTAATAAAATAGGAGATCGACAATTAATAGAGAAAAATCAGTGAAAATAGAACTTTTTAAGAGATCAATAAAACTGATAAAGTTCTAGCTAGGCTGGTCAAGAAAAGATCTAAAATAAAGAGTAACATCAACAATGAAAGAAGATCAATTGCTAGAGATTCTACAGATGTTAAAAATAATAAAGAATATTAAGAATAACTTTATACTAAGTTGCCAAATTAGAGGACCTGGAAAATTCTTTGAAAGATTTAAATTAGGAAACTTTACTAAAGAAATAGAACCTCTAAAGAGTCCTTAATTTTTTAAAAAAATATTAAAATCCTTTGCAAAAGAAACCCCAGTTTCTTAAAATGGCTTTAATATTGACTTCTTTCAAACATTTCATATCAAATGATGCATAAAGACAGATAATAGGAAGTAGGGAGATAGATCTTTTTTAAATGGGATGGGGACCAAGAGATGAAGGGGGGGGACAGAGGGGACGGGAAAGGGATGTAAAAAGGAATTAAGTTGGGTTATGTACACATACCAACTCCATACAACATTAGGTACTGCAAAAGTGTATGAATTAAAAAATACAGAAAAAAGTGAAAGGGAAAAATTAAATTAGAGTAAAAAATTCATTTAAAATCATTTCTAGTTCTTCTTTCCCTTAAATGTACAGACATATTATTCACTGTTGAAATTCTCTTTTTCATGAGTGTTGGAGGAAGGCTTCTGTGAATTTTCTGGATTTAAGAAATGTTTACCAGGGCCAGTGAGATGGCTCAGCGGCATACGCGCCTGCCTGGCAAACGCGAGGGCCCGAGTTCGATTCCCAGAACCCACATACGAAGAAAAGGGGCCGGTGATATCGCTCAGCGGCACGGGCACCTGCTGGCACGCGAAGTCCTGAGGTTGATCCCCCAGTACCCACAAAAAAAAAAAAAAAAGAAATGTTTACCAAAGGAATATTTACTCAAGTCAAATTTTATTATAATTTTATACCCATCATTAGAGCCCAAATGAACTATGCCCTCCCTCCCTCCCTTCCTCCTTCCCTCCCTTCGTTCCTCCTTCTCTTTCTTCTAACTGAAGTCCCTTCTTCCTTCCTTCTTTCCTTCCTTCTTTCTTCCCTCCCTCCCTCCCTCTTCCTATTTCTGTGAAGCCGAGGATTGAAAACTGGGTCTTGTACATGTTACAGTGCAAGTCCTGCATAACTGAGTTACGTTTCTAGCTGAAGTCATTTCAAATAGGGACATTTTAGCTGCCATCTTTTCTTTCTGGACAGGCTGTTGGACTCTTTTTGTTGAAATTGTGGCTTTTCCTTAGATTTTTCTCACGTGGAGAGGAGGATATTGCCATTAGCATCCTCTACATGCTGTTTGATGGTGTACCGGACATTAGAAGGTTAATACACCTCTATAGGTTCAAATCACTATATTACGCATACATTTATCTATGAGGATGTCATAATCCATGCAGTGCATATATTTTCAAGTTAACAATAAATTGAACAAGGAAATTGCTACATAGAAATTCAGGTTTTAGGAAAAGGGACAGTTCTACACCAAATGTAACTTACATATATATATTTGCTTCTCTGTTTTTGTTGGTGCAAGTCAACATTTAAAAGATTTAGAGGAGCTCTAATTCACTTGAAATAAACCCCTGATGCATTAGAAGTGAAGTTCTCATAGAAACCATCCCTGAACTGACGAAAGCCTTGAAATTTTCTTGCTGTTGCATCATGTATATAGGAATTCTCTAAAGCTCATAGAGGCAGGTGGGCCTTAATGAACCCCTAAGGTTTTGTCTGGTGTGGGTCTTAAGGAACGCTTGCCTTGTGGGAATCACTTTAAATTTTTGGTAATGGTTTGTTTTTCTCTGCTTCTTAAATGTGTGTAGTGGGATTAAGAATAGGGAATGGAATTCATGAGAGTTCCTCTGAGATGGGGACAGTTCTGAGGAGACACTGATCAATGACACAGACTTACTGCTGAGATGGAGCTGAGAATGGGGAAGTCCTCACTGATGTATGTGCACATACTAAAAACATGTACATGCCAAGATGCGTGCAGTGGTTTTAGATGGATTTAACTGGAAGAAGGTTGACTTCCTCCTTTGCTGTTATTTCATAACTTCTCCAACAGGATTTTAGCTCTTAACTCTGATTAAAAACATATACAAACCATTTGTTCAATGAAACTTGAATTTTCCAAAATAGAGATTTATTTCTTGGCTATCATGTTCTTTATTCTTAATATATAAATATCCTTAGTAAGGGGTGTAAAATGAAAAGCTTTATTAGTCTCTGTATCAGTTTCAGTCTATAACTTACATGATGCTACTTCCGATTGCCTAAATCCCCACCAACATCTCTTGCCCCTTTATCCTGCTACCACATTCAGAATTTTCTCCTGCAGAGCCAGTAATTTGAGTTAACCTGGTTGCATTCAAGGTTCAAGACAAAACACGATGCCTTGGAAGGGTCTCGTGTTAAGCCATGAATGGGATGTTTTAGTAGAGTAACTCATCTTACCAAGCAATGCTTTCCAAATTTCTTTGCAGTCATTCATCAAATGTCAGATTAACTCTTTAAAATCCAAATCTGTATCCCTTCTTTTCTTCTCTGTTCCCTTGCTTTCCTTGTCTTCATAGAACTTTTCATATTTCATGTTTTACTTTTTTATTTATGTATTTCTTTCCTATTTGAATAAAAGAGCAAAAATATTTTCCCACTGAATAATAATGAATATCTTGGGTCACAGTAGATGTGTAATAGTTATTTGTTAGCGGAATGTCATTCTTGGTCAAAATCTTTCATCAATTCCTCACTGTGGGACATATTTGCTTTTAGGTCCAATTCCTGGCCATTAAATTTTAACAAAAGTTGATACAGTTAGCTGCCAAGTATTTGTTTTTAATCATAAAATTAAACTGCATAGGCAGGTATTGGGGGAAATAAGAGAAGGTTTCTTTATTTTTGAGCTTGGAGAATTTCAAATAACTCTGATGTGAGTGAGATAATTGATTTCCTACTCTGACATATGTTGCACACTAATTTGACCTTTCCTGCCTCTAACACTTTCAAATTTTCTTTAAAATTATTTGTTTTTGTTTATTAAGACTCTCTCAAGATAACATAATACATATCTGTTGTGTACAACATAATGTCTTGAAGTATATATGCATAGTGGGGTGGTTAAATCTGGATAGTTAAAAAATGCACTATCTCACATAATTACCATTTTTGTGCCGAGAGCTCTTAACACCCACTCTGCATTTCTCAAGAATAAAATATATTGTCATTAACCGTGGCCACTTTTCCTACAATAAAACTGTTGAAGTTTCCACATTTCAAAATTGGAGATGAGCAGATCTAGTTTATGAGATTGTTGTGAGTAATGCACGAGGTACAACTCATTTGAGCGCTGCTGTTGGATTGTTGGTGCAGTGTTTGGTACACAGTAAATGCTCGATTCGAGCTAGCAGGAATTATGTGTTAGCACAGTGCTTTTCTCTTAATCATGCTTAAAAAGATGTATCTTGATGGAAAGACTGGGCCATTAAAGCCAGATGAAGCATTATCAGGGGGGAGTAAATGAATATTTTGCCTTCCTTGGGGAAGATGGTCTCTGGGCACCCATCCCGTGGGAGCCTCTGTAACCAGCTCTCTGAGATCTGTAATCCAGAATAAAACCCTAGACTCTAATTTTCTGTGGTGTTCAGAAAGGAGGCTGCTCCTTCCCTAGTAGCTGTGCAGGAGCCTCAGAGCAAAGGCACAATCAGAGATTAAGTTCTGCAGCTCAGAAGGAGAAACAAGATAAGCCTGAAGTTTTGATCCTGAGAGTGAAGAAACAGAGCAGAGGGTTCTGGGCTCCACGTTGCCACCTTCCTTTCCCTCGGCCGTTTGCATCTTCGTGAAGGCGATGCACGGGAGGCAGTAGAGAGCAGCAGCGCGGCTCCAAGCTGAAGGGGTGAGTGCCTTCCTGACTGCTGCCTTCTGCAGCAGAGTGGGTGGAAGCTGAAGCTCAGGAGCCGGTCGCCAAAGTTCACCTGAAGTTCAGGGGCGTCGGGACTTTATGCAAGTTGCTTTAGGCATCATGTTCCATCATCTGTAAAGTGAAGAGCGTGGTAACGCCACACAGCGTTGAGAAGAGTGTCTAGCCCATAGCTAATACTCAGTGAATGTTTCTTTTCCTCTCACTTCCCTCCCATGAACTTCCATGGTGCGTAGCTTCTCTCTCTTAGTGACTCTTTTCTTTTCCACTCACAGACTCTCCCAGAGAGAATGGCTGCCGAGAACTCCTCCTCAGTGACAGAGTTCATCCTCGCAGGCCTAACAGGCCAGCCAGGACTCCGGGTCCCGCTCTTCTTCCTGTTTCTAGGTTTCTATGTGGTCACGGTGCTGGGGAACCTGGGCTTGATCACTCTGATAGGGCTGAACTCTTACCTGCATATTCCTATGTACTTTTTCCTCCTCAACTTGTCTTTCGTAGATTTTAGTTACTCCACTACCCTCACCCCTAAAATGCTGATGGGTTTTGTCTTAAAGAAGGACACAATTTCCTATACAGGATGTATGATTCAATTTTTTTTCTTCTGTTTCTTTGTCTTTTCTGAATCCTATATCCTATCAGCGATGGCATATGATCGCTATGTTGCCATCTGTAGGCCACTGTTGTACATGGTCATCATGTCTCCCCAGCTGTGTTTACTCCTTCTGTTGGGGGTCTATGGGATGGGGGTTTTTGGGGCTGTGGCCCATATGGGAAACCTGATGCTTATGACCTTTTGTGCAGACAACGTCATCAATCACTATATGTGTGACATCATTCCACTCCTTGAGCTGTCCTGCAATAGCTCTTATGTACATTTGTTGGTGGTCTTTATTGTTGTGACCATTGGCATTGGGGTTCCCATCGTTACTATTTTTATATCCTATGGTTTCATTCTTTTCAGCATTCTCCACATTAGCTCCACTGAGGGTAGGTCCAAGGCCTTTAGTACTTGCAGTTCCCACATAATTGTGGTATCTCTTTTCTTTGGGTCTGGAGCTTTTATGTATCTCAAACCACCTTCTATTTTGCCCCTGGACCAGGGAAAAGTGTCTTCCATTTTCTATACTGCTGTGGTGCCAATGCTCAACCCATTAATCTACAGCCTTCGGAATAAGGATGTCAAAATTGCCCTGAGGAAAACTTTGAGCAGGAAAATCTTTTCTTGAAAGTAATTGAGAAAGAGGATCCAAAGATTTATTGGAGTGTTCTGTATTTGTTTATTATTTTCATTAGTGTTCTCTTACCCTCCACTTCTAGGAAATTCTGAAATCTTGATTTTAAGTATACTTATTCTCTCTGCTGCTTACCCTCCCAACTATTCCAAGCACTCTTTGTTTTATGGATATGGCTTCTATAGTAATAGAGAATTTATTCTCTACTAGGCTTAAGAAGTCATTTAATCCAACTCTGCCTACAAATACATTACCCAGTGGACATTCTTAAATATTTTGTAGGTTATTCAAGGACACTCATTTCCTTGGTGCCACACCTGTGACTGGAATCCAGGCCCTTGGATTTTAATCCAGTTTACTCTATCTTCCTTTAACTATGGGTTCCTGTTCTATATTTTCCATGGCCAATTTCATTTTTAAGTTTATTGTTGTTCTTGGCATTCAAATAAATCTAATCCTATTTGCAGTCATACCATGCAACTTTTCATGGTTTAATTTTTGAAATATCATTTTTGCAAGTGTGTCAGAGGTAAAAAATGGTTGCTTTGGACTTAACAAAAAGATAAATGTTTTACAAATATTGGGGTGTGAGAAGGGGAACTATGTTAGGTTCCACATAGAATCAACCATCCATGTTCATTAAAATGTTGTGCAGAGCCCTATGGACTCAGGCTAACTTATACCTTAGGTACGTAGACTTAAATATTGGATACAAGCTTCATTCATTATTTCCAGACAAACAGAAATAGAACTTGAAGCCTTATTTCAAAGGTCTGAATACCTTAGTAATAAGTACCTTAGTAATACATAGCTTTGAATGTGATTGAACTGTTACGTCTGTAGCAACAAATTTGTTATTAGGGAAGGCAAGTACCATTATATTTTAAGGCATTGTATATATCACTGATATTCTAATAGTAGAGTGTAAAGGAAAGTGATAGGGCACATATTCAGAGCACTGAGTAAATGAAGGTAAAGCTTTATATAGAGAATCAGAAGGACCATTTTTTAGTCTGAACACATTATTGGTGGTATAGTGCTTTTTGGAATGATGACATGTTTACTCTTTGGAAGACTGGCATATTTATGAACTTTTCTTTGGAAAGTTCTCTTCTTTTAGAAAAAAAGAAAGCTTGGATAAAATATCCCCCCCCCCTTTGGATTGATGTCAGTATCCAACCAAAAGAATGAAAGGAAGTGCAGGGCAAGTTTGCACTTTGAATAATGTAATGGAATTCAGGACCCTTATGGATTGAGTGTGTGGAGGGGATGGTGGGAAATCAGTACAATATAGGTAAATGAAACAATATTCTACCCCCTTTTAAATTGAAATGTAAATTTATATCTCAAAATGCACAACTTTAGATGTGCGATGAACTTTTTCTCATATGTAAGGGCATGGACACATACCACCACCTGGACCCAGAAATAGAAAATTTTTATCACTTAGGAATGTTCTGCTTTCTCTTTCTTAGTAAATACTACTCTTCACTATCTTTCTGGAAATATCCACTATTCTTACTTTTACCATCATAGATTCATTTTTCTCATTCAAGAGAACTTTATATAAATGAAAAATAGTACCTTTATTTATTTTATTTTATTGTTTGGGGTATTACAAACCAGTGTTGAATTCATGCTAGACATGTATTCTAGCACTGAGCTATGCCCTCAGCTCAGCACATGTGCCTGTCTTTTCACTAAATATAGAATATTACACAAGATTCACCTATTTGCTTTTAGTTATTGTTGCTTAGTATGCATTTTTTGTACGACTGTACAGCAATTTACTTCTCAGTTAGCTTAATAGACATTTGGATTGCTTTCAGCTTCTGCATCCTATTAATAAGGTTACTATGCAATTACTGAAAATGCATTTTGCTTGTGTACACTTATTCCTCTTGGGTATATACCTACATGTGGATTTATTGTATCACAGGATAAGCATATGTTAAGAGTTATAAATATTACCAAATTATCTTTCAAAATAAGAATTGATTTGCACTCTAATCAATCATTTTTAGGTAAGAATGATCCTTTTCCATAGGAACACTTGTTATTTTCAGTATTTCTCATTTTAACCACTCTATTGGGCGTGTAGTGCAATATCATTGTAGCTTTTAATTTTTAAAATTTCTGGATAATAATGGGCATTTCTTATATTTATTAGTTACTTGGTATCATCCTTTGTAAGTGGCTACTCAGTTAGTTTTCCTCCTTAAAAATTGTTGTTAGTCCTTTAAAAACTGGTTTAAGTTTTAAAAAATTATTCTAGATATGGGTCTTTTTCAGGAATATTCGCTGTCACTGCAGATATCTTTGCTCACTCTATTGCTTGCCAATTCGCCTGGCTATTCTTGTCTTTTGGAAACAGATGATTTAGTTTTAATGAAGTTGACTTATCAACTTCTTTTTCTGTTAGAGGTTTGTCCTGCTTAATTTTTTTCCAACCAGAAAATCACAAAGACATTCTCGTATTTTTTGGGAAATCTTTATGATTTTTGCTTCAATATTTAGATTTTGATCAATTTAAAATCAGTTATATTGAGTGTTATATAGTTTTTAAGAAAGCTATGAAACTGTTTTAGCATCACGTACTGAAAAGCATATCTTTCCTCCTTAAATTGTATTGGCTATATTTATGTGGGTCTGTTTGAATATAAAGGGATATTATTTTTCTGAAACTAGTTGAAAAGGAATTGGCTTAGAGCCAAACTGCTAAATTATACAAGTAAAAATGAAAAGTAGAAGTGGTAAGAACAGACATTCTCCTGTTTTAAATGGAATTTCATTTATTCCAAGAAATTAGATATTTTTTATTCTATTTTAAATGGATTTTTAACAATCAGTTTCAATCATTTATTATTAGTATGTAAAATTAAAATTGATTTTTATATATTGGTTTCATATCCAAAAACCTTGCTAATGTCATCTATTGTAATTTTTATTAAAATTGACAAGAGAAGAAATAGGAAATTTTATTTTTCTATTTCTATTCACCTAATCATGTCATCTGCAAATAAAGACTGGTGTGGTTCTTCCTTATGATCTTTATTTCCTTTATTTTCTTTGTTGCACTAAGACCTGCAATAAAATTCTGAATAGAAGTAAGAAAAATGGATATCTCTGTCTTGTTCTTGTTTCTGACCTTGGTAATAGTGTTTCATTATTGAATATGATATTTGCTATAAGTAATTTTTTTTTGCTTTGTTTTGTTTTGTAGATAGCAATGCTCAGATTATGGGTGGATAATTAATAATTTCCATTAATATTTTATTCCTTGAGAATGCATGTATATGGTAAGAAAGTTAAAAACATTAAATCTTTAAAAATAATCTTTTAGTTTTCCCATGCTTTTATTCTTTGAAAATGCAATGATTTCCAGCATTGGTATAGGCATATACAATTATGTTTCTATCTGTATTCCTAGCTATTTATTTATCTTCATATTTATATTACTGGAGATAAATGCAAGACATTTGTAGGAAAATGGATACATCTTGAAAACATATTAAATGAAATAAATCAGACACACAAGCTTAAATACCATGTGGTTTCTCTCATTTGAGTTATCCAAAGTACAAATAAAGAGCAAAACAAGAGATCAATAAAAGGAAACAGGGAGATAGGTCTTTTGCAAGTGGGAAGGTGACCAAGAGATGGGGGAAGGGCCACATAAAAAGATTTAAGATGCGTTATGTACATGTGCCAACTACCTCAATGTATGTAATCATTATATGTCATAAACATGAACTAAAATAATAACAATAATGAAAATAAAGAAATGGGATCTAGAGACAGGGGAATGGAAGTGAGTGGAGAGAAGGAAATAAAAAAGAAATCAAGATGTGTTAAATACATGTACTCACTCCTTAAGATGAATGTAAACATCATGTGCTGCAAACGTGTACAAATAAAAAAACTCTAAAAATACAAAAATTCTACAAAAGGTCAAAAGAGTATGTCTTCCAATAGAAACCGCTTAAAGAGAAGAGGATACTGGGGATCACTAGGGAAGAGAAAAAGAATCAAACACAGAAAGGCATGGGAGAGAGTATATGATAGGAAAGAAGGGGGAAGAGCATGTAATACAGCAAACCCATAATAATTTCAGCCCTGGTAATGTAGCAGAAAATCCCACTCTCCCAGCCAGTATACAGTTTCTTAGTTGCCCAGGTAATAGTTCCTGTTCCAGTTCTGGTTGCTCCTGTCTCTTAGAAACGGTTGGTCACTGTGACACATAGCTGGTCTCTATGATGCATGTTGTATAAAGCAGTCCCCAATGGACAAGCCATTCTGCCCCTGTACTTCCTGCTTGCTTATCCCATGTAAGCCCTAGACCACCAGAGATCAGGGCCTGATATTCTGAAATGATCCTGATCAATGCCTGTCGATGTAAATAAATCTGCCTCCAAATCCTGGGTGTCGTTTCAGTGTTTCTGATTGCCGTTGCAGTAACATTTTTATTTTCTCTGTTTTCTTTCTCTGCCCCATGGTTTAACTATCTCTAGCTGTTTCTGTGTTGGGATAAGAGCCATTGAATACTTAATGTGCCAGAAAAGCAAATATTTTTGATTCAACAAACATTGATATGTTAACTCATTTGTATATTAAAAATAAGTGTTGGTTTATTTTTCAAGGAGTAAAGAGCTTGGAAGCTGTTTGATCCTCGCAGCAACTAAAAAAGAAAGAAAGAAATAAAAGCAATTCTTCTTAGTGCCATTATAGAATTGCAATCACACAGGACAATCTGATTCCTTAAAAACTGGAGAGACAGTTGCGACGAGAATCTTGGTTTACCTGGAGTAGAAGCTGTCAGAAGCTGTCATAGAAGCTGTCACAGCATACTTGCTTGTGCATATGTGTGCATGTGTGTTTGCAGGACACTTAAGTGGTAACTGACTAATTACTGGCAGTTGAGTATGGACTAGCTTGAAGTATACAAACTCCTGGGAGATAAGCCCTAAAAAGTTCCCATGCGTTCATGGGTTTTACCTCCAGGAGCCCCACTAGATTCTTGTGGTAAAGATCAGAAACAATTTTCCCAAATGTTGGATGGATAGGAGTAGAGAAAAGTAACCCTTTTGAAATAGAGCTTTCGGCGCTCTGCTTTCCCTTCCAAACACTGCTACACCACAGCCTATATGAGGTTGGGGGAAAGGATCTGTACAACTCTAGTCCGCTCTAGGTCCCTTTTCTAATAAAGGGGATTGAAAGAGCTGAGAAGCAGTTGTGAAAGTCAGGGCCATGGGAAATAGGCACAGCTAAAATGGAGACCAAGTCACAGTGATGTAGAATACTGCCTCCCCCTGGCTTTACCATCACATCCACAAATGCCCTCTATAGTAACAGGAGATTAGGGCAGAAGGAACTGCAAGGCCCAGACTCTACTTAAGAGATTTTCTAGAGAATGCAAGGACAACAAGGCAGATAAAAATGATACTGGAGGAAACTGAAGCTTTAGACACCTACAACTGCAGCAAACAGTGAACTTAGCATAACCCCTAGTTAGATAAATGTTAAATGTCACATTAAATCACTGTTGTAGTCAGGGTTTGCAAGGGAATAGATTTAATATAGGACACATAATTGATAGGATTATTTTATAATATTCACCAAAAAAGTCAAATGCAGAGGAGTGCAAGAGATCTGTCTGCGTGCTAGAGACCTGAAGAATCCAGCTGAGGGCCTGGATCCCACAGTAATGTGCCTCATGAGTCCAGCAGAAGGCCTAGAACTCATGGGAATGTCTCATGCGAGTCTGTATCAAGGATCTGCACTGGGAAGGCCCAAGGGCCAGTGGTGGAAACTAGAAATTCTGTGCCAGTGGGGTGAAGGATCTGTGCCACCAGGCTGAGGGATCTGCACTGGAGCCAGGAAATGATGCTCAAGGTGAAGACTAGAGCTCCCCCAAAGAGAACAGTGCCATCCCAGATAACAGCAAGGACCTGAGCTCCTCCTCCTCCAAGAACAGCCAGCTGCAGAAAGCTTCTCCAGGAAAATCAACAGCATGCAATCTTTCCCTTCTGTTCCCCTTTTATGTCATTTTGGCACCAATCCTCAGGTGGATCTTCCATGCTCAGAACCATGCTGACTCAGTTCAGCTGGCTGTTCCAAGTTGACCATTAGTCGATCCACCACAATCACACACTAAAACTTCACACTAAAGTTTGATTTACTTCACTTCCTATTACCCAGTATATTATATCTCGCTTTACACAAAAAATAACAAGGCATGCTGTGCTGAAGGACAATATAAAATCTGAGGAGATAAAACAAGCAACAAAATCAATCTCGAGTATAGTAGGAAGATTGGAGTCATCAGGTTGGGACTTAAAACAGCTATGATTAATATGCTGAGTTCTAATGGAACTATTGGACAATAGGCAAGGACAGATGGATGGTGCAAGCAGCTACTTAAAAATTCTCAGAAGAAATCAAATAGAAAATATTTCAATGTACCAGAAATAAAAAATACATTTGGTGGGCTCATCAATTTATTGGTCATGAAGGAGAAAAAATTATTGGTTTTAAATATATGTTAACAGAAAATTCCAAGACTGAAATGTTAAAGAAAAAAAAGAATGGAAAAAATTAAACTAAATACATATGAAATGTGGGACAATTATAAAAGATGTAACATCTGAATAATAAAAATACCAGGAGAAGAGAGAAAGTAACAGAAGAAAATATTTGAAATTATTCTGGTTGAGAATTTTCCAGAATTACTGACAGACACCAACCCATACGTACAAGAATCTCAGTTAAACATGAAACAGGCTAAATGCCCAGAAGTCTATATCTAGCCATACCATATTTAAGTGGTAGATAACCAGACCTCCCCCCAAAATGTTGAAAGAACTGGAGGAAAACTATCCATTTTACCCATAAGATCTTATCTGTAAAGGAATATGGGTAAGACCCACATAGACTCCTATTCAGAAAACATGAAAGCAGGGAGGAAAGGAGGATAGGGAGAGATTTGTCAATGGGTACAAAGGTATATATAAGGAAGAATATGTTCAGAGGTTCTATTGTATAGCAGGGTGAACATAGTTAGTAATATTATACTGTGTATTTCAAAATAACTAAAAGAGAAGACTCTGAATGTTCTCCCAACAAAGAAATAATAAATGTTTAAGGTGATGGATATGCTAAAAGTCCTGATGTGGAAATATTACACTGCCTTATAAATATGTACAATTGCTATGTGTCAATTGAAAACAAAACTTAAAAGAATATATTGCTTTTATCATATTTAATGATGATAAGTCAAATACTTTCCTTCAAACACTGGAAAAAAGTGAGGAGGCCTCTTCTCACCACATTCATTCAACATTTTATTAGAAGTCTTAGCTAATGGAATAATAAAAGAAAAGAAAGTAAAATGTGCACAAATTGGGAAGGATGAAGTCCAACCTTCTTTGTAGCTGACATGATTGTCTATGTAGAAAATTTCAAAGAATAAACCTAAGAAAGCCATGGAACTAATAAGTGGTTACAAGGTTGCAGGATTCAAGATTAATATAACATATAAAAATTAATTGCTTTCATAGAAACAAGGGATGAATAAGTAGAATTTTTAATTGAACTTACAATACCATTATGTTAGTAACCAAACATAGAGAGTACTTAGGAGTAAGTCTAAGAAAATATTCATCCAATCTATTTGAGGAAAATTACATAACTCTGGTGAAAAAAAAATCAAAGATCTAAATAAGTAAAAAGATATTCCATATTCACAGATAGAAAGACACAGCATTTTAAGATGCCAGTTCTTCTCAATGTGATCTAGTTTCAATGCAATTCTAATCAAAATACTAGTAAGCAACTGTATTCACTCTCTGTTAGTTTGTGTTGTACGTAGAGATCAGAAAACTAATTCCAAAGTTTTTATGGAAAGAGATAAGATTCAGAATATCCAGTATAATACTGAAGAAGAGGAAGAAAGTTGGAAGACTGAAACTGCCTAATTTCAAAAGTTACTATGACGCTACAGTATTCAGGGCAGCATGGTGCTGACGAAAACAAATTAATGAATTCATTAAGATCAATGTTAGTCTAGTTATTTCAACATTGGCTTGAGAATAACTGGGATAACAGTAATGCTCAATAAGTTGTGAAGGAAAGAAGGAAGATTCTAGTAGGCTGAGAAGATCAGTTTTTGAAAGGCTATGTTTGATTTCTGGGATTTATAAATACATTTGAATGGAACATATAACATTTCAAACAGAGGTGAATAGCACATTTCCTCTACAGTGGTTACTATGTTCTTGCTGGTCCGTCCTGCATCTGCCCTTCAGTCTTCTCTTTCTCTGGATGAGACAGATCTTGTCCTAATACAACTCAGGTGTAAGTGGGAAGCGTAGAACATACAATCAGAAACCACCCTTGATATGGAAACATTTTGTAGGAAGTGGAAATTCTACTTCAATGTTTTCATCAATTCTCACTCCTATAATCTTCACCAAGCAGTCAAGTATGTTTCTGAGCAATCAGTTATTTCTACACAAACAGGCTTGGAGTTGGACTTCACATGGATGGCAAAACTTTTTATTTAGAATGATTGAACACACATTTTGGTAGGACAACTACACATGGCAATATGAACTCCGTCTAAAGGGTTTATACTTGGTTCTAAGTTTCTATTCCTTTTGGTGAAGAAACTGGAAAGGTCATTTGATCATTTATGGAAAGGATAGAAAGGAAGAATAGAGCAGTGAGTTCAAATGGGATCCTGCAAGCAATCGAGATTTTTTTTCAAGGTTCTGGGAACTTATTCTCACTTTTCATTTAACTCATACTATCTTTGTAGGATGGTGGCTACTTGCTTTTTAGGGCTTTTAAAAAGGTTTTTAGGCTTGTTCAAGTACCTGCTTAAGGTCTGAATTTTGATATATATATTATATATATATATATATATATATATATATCTTTAAAAAATATATATATGGCTTAGAAACTCTGAATTCAGTTTAAATCATGTCAGAGTCGTCCTTGTCAGTGGGAAGTGGGTTGGCGTATTACACTTTCACACAAACCAACAAGTCATTCACTTTGGGGTGTTTCCAAAGCAATGAAATATGCAAATTCCTAGGCACGTCTGCATATCCCAGGCAAATAAACCAGTCCTTTGCATTCTGAGGAAGGCTTTCTAGCTAAGACCAGCAGATAAAGGTATTTGAATTTTTGTGAACACCCACTTGAAGCCAGTATGCCCCAAAACTTGAAGAAAAGAAGTGAGGGGATAAAGGCAGAGCACTGACAATATGTGGCCCAGCTCACAATTAAATAGAGATGTTGTTAGCTTATTGTTACGACAATAGTGACAAACAAACAAATGAACAAAATTCCCCAATCAAATCTGAGTCGTCCATTTGTCTCTTGAGTTTTCCTATTTTTGTATACGTATCTATATTTTTAGGTGCTATCTTTTGAGTGAAATTTTGGTTTCGCTAACTGTGATCAATTACTCATCCTTGGAATGGAAAGCAGTGGACCTGTTCTGCTGTTAGTGGTGTCCTAGCCTCTTCCGCCTTTGCTCTTTCCAGATATTTAGAGCTGGAATCACTGACTCCATCCCACTTAAGCCTGATCCCATTTTATTTGTGACAAAACTTGTAGTCTGGAATAGAACCCACACTCCTGGAGGAATTGGATGTCTTTTTCCTGCTTGTGGCCCTCTGCCTGTTATACTGGAGACAGGCGGGTGGGCTACATTTCATCATTTCATTCCCGCTGTTCATTTGGATTTGTAGGGTTGTGTTTCTGACTATGCTGGTTATCCTCTGTTTGACCTCCAAGTCAATCTTCTGAACTTATCCTCCTTATGCACTGTTCCCTGGAGTCTGGCGGATACGGCCGCATTATTATCAGACTCTCTTGTTCTCTGCCCTTAGTGAGGCATGCAGGGAAAAAAAGGAGTCATTCAGGGTATTTATTGCTCTAGATTATCCCTGTGTGAGTGACCCATCTACCATGGCTCTCACCAAAGTAATTGGCTCTTCTTACTCAACTGTCTCTCTTCTTGTCCACTTCAGGCTACAAAGGACAATGGTTCCTCCTTTACTGGTCCTTTACAATTGCTTTGATTTTTTTACATCCTACCTACAACATATAAACCATGTGGATTTACCCTCCCTCGTAGATTCTGTACCAGAAACCTTTATGGAAACCTCAATAAACACTCTTTGTAAGACATCCCGTGAAAAAAAGACCTTTGTCATAACACTGACCACTTAAAATCTAAATGCCAACTATGTTAATTTTAATTAAGCATTAAATTAATAACTATGTGATTAGATTTAATAAGCTTTGACAAAATTGTGGGATTAATTAAAGGTTCAAGTTTTATAAAACTGCCCAGAAAACGTTCAGTTGACACACATTTTCACTATATATCTATGTAGCTGGTGAACCTTATCTATGGTTATTCTGCCATCACTGAAACTTCCAAGTTTGGCTTATTCTTGTTTTAAAAAGATGATTATTTATACATAATATTAATTATGTACTTAACATTATGTTTTGCACTTTTATTAACATTTATTAATTGTATGTATGAATGTGGTTCGGTATGTTATTTCCATAAATATATATGTATAATGTATGCTGATCAAATTCAACCTCCCTTTTGTGACCCTCCCCACCAGCACTTCTTAAACTCTAGTAATCACTACTTTCCTTTCAAGTTGTCTTTTTTTTAGCTTCCACATATGAAAGAGAACATGTGGTGTTTGTGTTTCTGTGGTTTATTTCACCTACCAGTTCTAACCATGTTGCTGCAAATGACAGGATTTCATTCTTCTTTATGACATATATATTCATTTTTGGAAAATTTTGGGGTTATCATGTCATGTGTATAATTCGGATCCCAGCTCCAAAGATTTGCAAGCTTGAGGTTGGGACATGGCTTTGTGTCACCTGCTTCAACTAGAATCATGACCACGAAAATCTGTATTTTCATGGTGGTCTTGTGCAGGGCCATTTATTTTTCTACTTCACTTACTGTGAACCAAACCTGCCTGGCCAGGGTTTTTTCTCTGGTTCTTCACAAGCAGACAAGATCTTGGCTGCTTCCCCTTCACCTGTAACAACAGGCTCCACTTCTCATCAATCTCACATGTCCCCTGCTTTCCTGTCACCTCTGCCCTCCCAGGAACTTCTTCCTGACAGCTTAGTCATGTTGCAAAATTATGCTTTTTTTTTTTTTTTAAATCCAGCTTTCTAATGCATGCTGAACTGGAAGAAATTTTTCTCAATTTCGAACTGCTCTATGGCCAGAAATGATGCTTCTATAAATACTTTTAGATTTTTTACTAAATGAATGAGTGAATAGATGTAAGAGTTTTATTTTATATTGTAGTGAATAGAGATAATTAGGTTGGTGTTGTGCCTTTCCTTCAGTATTTTACATTTGCTGAAACTTTCAAGAGAGTAAAATATGTGCTTAGAAGAGTCTTCAAAAAACCTACAAGAAGATGATTTTGTTTTCCTAACAAAAGGAAACCTTAGCACATTAAAAATTGAAACTGGAAGGAGATTCTCTGGGTAGAGAGCAATTAGTGGAGCAATATCCAGAAACCTTACTGAAAATTCCTCTTTCTCTTGCCCTTGGGTCATTTATCCGATACCCACCCAACAGCATTCAGGACTCTAGGGTCGTCGCTTCCCTTCAACTTGGGAGAAATGACTCACGCAATGTAGCTGTTGACTTTCTCTTTTTTTTTTTGTGGGTACCGGGGGGTCGACCTCAGGACCTCGCGCGCCAACAGGCACCCGTGCCGCTGAGCGATATCACCGGCCCCTTTTCCGTATGTGGGATCCGGGAGTCGAACTCGGGCCCTCGCGCTTGCAAGGCAGGCGCTTACGCCGCTGAGCCATCTCACCGGCCCGCTGTTGACTTTCAAATGAAACTTCCAAAGTGATTCCCCTGAAAGACTAGGGACTCCCTGGAATGGAAGGATCTATTTCTATCTATCACTTTCTCTATCTAATCTATATCTATATCTAGTCTATCATCTATCTGTCATCTGTCATCTCTCCATCTGTTTATCACCATCTATTTATCACATCAATGTTCATTGAGGGTTAAGATTCATGCTCTGCCTATACATATATCTCAGTAAAAATAAATAATACTAATCATACATATATTTATATATACTCACAGAACTTTTTTGTTGTTGTTGAGCCAGACAGGGACAAAGGCCAGATAAAGTCATATATGCAACATTTCTGGAGATTACGTCCTACTGATGTTGTTACTCATCTTCGGTATGTGTCCCACGGGGAGCATTCTCATCCCAGCTCTTGGAGAAGAAGCCAATTTTGACTCTCAGTATTTAGAGTCTCACTTGGATGTGCCTATGTGCCAATGTCCAGATACACAGGGAAACTGGCTTCTCCTTCGTCACTCTGTGTAAGGCTGTCATCTTTAGTGCTGGCTTTTGTTTGAGTATCTACTTTTCCATTGAGACTGACACTGCCAATGTCTTTGCAGAAGTAATCCTACTTGCTAGCGGGGTTCTTCTTTGTTCTCATAATAAATAAAGGAGTTAAAACCTGAAGCTGCTCAGAATAGTCTTAAACCTATATTTTTTTGCACTGGATGATATAGATGTATGGTATAGGCGTATGATTTTAATTTCTCTGAGAATAAAAGGATTAATGCTTACTTGGAGTTCCCTTAATTAGCAATCACATATTTTTAATCAGTTATAATTTGTATTACAAGACTTTATAGTGTTATTTATATAGCAACATCATATATTATACTGATAAAAGCAGAATCTTTTCATATATAGCAAGCATGAGTTTGCAGTTCTGTTTCTTTACTAACTATGTGAATTTGAGCCAATTATTTTACTTTGCTGAACTCGGTTTAGTTAGCTATGAAATAAAGGTAATGGCAATCTCATGTGTCTGTAAGGAAGAGTAATGTACATAATCTATGGAAATACTTTGCATAGTGCTGGGCACTTCCTTTTTCATTTAGCTTTCTTCCTTTTAATGAATCATTTCACTAAATACAATTTAGCAAAGTTTACTTTTGAAAATCTATATGATGAATAAGACAAAAGAGAACTTCTTTTTCAATTGCACACCAGTGAGAGGTAGGCTCTATTTTATCACTTAACAAATGAAATAACCAACTTCTAAGGACTTCAGGTAACTTGCTACTTACAGCTAATATTCCAGAAAAATTGTTGAAATACTAATACATTTTCCCCTCCTTTCTTTTTTTTTTTTTTGTGGGTACCGGGGGTCGACCTCAGGACCTCGCGCGCCAACAGGCGCCCGTGCCGCTGAGCGATATCACCGGCCCCTTTTTCGTATGTGGGATCCGGGAGTCGAACTCGGGCCCTCGCGCTTGCAAGGCAGGCGCTTACGCCGCTGAGCCATCTCACCGGCCCCTTCCCCTCCTTTCTTACAGGTATTGTTTTGCAAAATTTTTACCCTTCTCTAGTGTGGTAGAAGTCTTAATACTTACTCTGTGGAGACAGAGGAACACTGGTTTTTGGCTGCAGCTGTGGTCAAGGGTACTGAACTTCTTTTTTCTTTATAATAGGAAAACAATTCTCTCTCCCAGGTAATGAGGATTAAGATATAGCATGGATTAGTATGAAAATATACTATACCACATGGTATAACTGTCAGCTTTTGCTTTCAGTGTGGGCCATACCAATGTTTTCCATGGGTTTTGGACTCCTTGAGTCAGGACTGTGGGACATGGCAGAAGAAGAAAAACTATACCCTTAATGGCAGGAACCTGCTGATTATTTGAGCAGAACAGAATGTCTTGTCATAAAGTCTATCTCTTCCCTAGTCAAATGGAGTAACCTCTCTCTAAAGCGATTTGGGGGCAGATGGTGGAAGGAGGGGATTTGGAAAGTTATTTTTTGGGAGGCATTGAAATTTGGATTGCATATCTATAGCAAAACCATTAAGTCAAGGTATGTGAGCTGAAAGAAAATAAATTATCAGTGGCTAAGAATTTGGTGGCTAACTGTGGAAGTCAGTGTGGAGATTCCTCAAAAAGCTAGGGTTGGAGGTCCCATTTGACCCAGCTATTCCCCTTCTGGGCATCTTCCCAGAAGAATTAAAAACATCGTACCACAGCGATATATGTGCACCCATGTTTATAGCAGCACAATTTGTAATAGCCAGATCTTGGAAACAACCCAAATGCCCATCAACTGAGGAATGGATAAGAAAGATGTGGTATTTTTATACAATGGAGTACTATTCAGCCATTAAGAAGGATAAACTGGAGACTTTTATAGGTAAATGGATGCAACTCGAGAAAATACTCATAAGTGAAATAAACCAGAAGCACATGTGTAAGCATCGTATTATCTCTCTAGTATGAGAAACTGAAAGAGTAAATAAGATCCAAAATGCACAATAGACATGGTGAATCAAAAAGAAACCGGTCAAAAAGAAAGAGAGACTGCAATAGGGAAAAGAAAGAAGGGAAAGGGAAAAAAAAATTGTATATATATATATAAGATGGTTAAGATAGATACACTATGATTTTTACTTAGTTCATTGAAGAGTAAGGTTTGTGCCAATAATGTTTGGATAATTAAATGCTAATGTCTGGTGTCCTGAATAACTAACTTAAAGATAGTAATACGCAATGTATTAATCATTGTTACCCTCCTATTATGTTGTTTTGAAAATTTGTTCTTCTTTTGATTTGTTTTGTTTTTTCTTCTCTTTAAAATAAAATTAAAAAAAAAAAAAAAAGAATTTGGTGGCTAGATTAATTGGATTTAATTCTTGGGGTTGTCATTTCTATGAGGTCTAGAAAATTATCAATCTCTATAAATATATGTTTCCTAATTTGCATAATTACTATAATAACAGAATCTATTTTGCTAAGAAATAAATGTTATGTAAACACTTAATGTATTTGGCTTATATTGAGCACTCCATCAAATTAATTATTCATATTATTATTAATTCTAAAAAGCTGAACATAAATGTTTACTTATTAGAACATGTCAAATTATATTTCATTTATTAATGAGGTAAGCAACAGGAAGACAAAAATGGTCCTAAGAATGTTTGAGATATAAGGAAAGATATACATAATTTCATACATGTATGCAGTAAATAAATTCAAATACATACATATGAATAGTGTACGCTGTTCACATGTGGATTGTCCTCTGGGAAACTGGATATATCTTTAAGTTTGCCCTGTAGATTTTGGTCTAATATAGTACAGGCCTCTGAAAATTTGGGAGGAATTTACATAACAACTGAAGCAAGAGGTATAAATTGGAGTGGAAGCATTGTTTGTTGACACCTGAGCATTATTTTAACAAGATCTGAGGATAACAGCATTAATGGAGCTTGGTTAAAAATAGTCAGATTTTAAGATGATAGAAAAAATCTCCTTGTGTCATATATATCTCTTCTATGTGTGCTGTGGGCAGTATGTTCTTAAAACGAGTTTTAAAAAATGCTGTGCTATTTTAACTATTTACTATTCATTCCATTTATATATTTTTATTCTTTTTTATTTTATGGAAAAAAGGTAAAACAAAATTTAATACCAAAATAATAGAGAATAACAATATATTACATATCATTATCTTTAAAATAGTTATTCAGAGTATAAGATACAGGCATAAAAATTTCTCTAATCGACATTAGCACAAAGCTTCCTTTTCTATGAACTAAGAGGCACTAATAGTATAACTAACTTGCATTTTTTCTCCCTTTTCCCTTCTTTCCTTTCTCCTTTGCCCCACTTTAGTTCCTTTTTTCCTTTTAAACAGTTTCTTTCCATTTCAGAGTGTCTATTGTACATTTCAGACCTTATTTACACTTTCAATTTCTCACACCAGGGAGACAATATGATGTTTACACATGTGAGTCTGATTTATTTCACTTATAAGTACGGTCTCAAGGTGCATCCATTTAACTATAAGAGTCTCAAGGTTATCCTTCTTTATGGCTGAGTAGTACTCCCTTGTATAAAAATACCATGTATTTTTTATCTATTCCTCAGTTGATGGGCATTTGGGTTGTTTTCAAGATGTAGCTATTACAAACTGTGCTGCTATAAATATGGGTGCACATATATTGCTGTGGTGTGATGTTTTTAATTTTAGAGTAAAAGCTTTCAGTTTTTGTTCGTTTAGTATGATGTTGGCTGTTGGTTTGTCATAGATGGCTTTTATCAGATTGAGGTAAAGACTTTCTATTCCAATTTTCTTTAGGGCTTTTTTTCCTTTAGGGTTTGTATCATGAATGAGTATTGGACTTTGTCAAAAGCTTTTTCTGCATCCTGATTTAGCTTTGGTAATTCATACACATCTAGGAATCTATCCATTTCTTCTGTGTTTTCCATCCTATGAGAGTAAAGATTTTTGAACTAGGTATTGATAATCTTCTGAATTTCCACAGGCTCTGTAGTGATTTCACCCTTTTGATTCTTCAATGCATGAATTTGAGTCTTTTCTTTCCCTTTTTTGATAAGGCTAGCTAAGGGTTTATCAATTTTATTTGTTCTTTGAAAGAACCAACTCTTTGATTCATTAATTCTTTGTATTGTTTTCTTAGTCTCCATTGCATTAATTTCTGCTTTGATCTTTATAATTTCCTCACTTGTATGGGGTTTGGGCTTGACTCGCTCTTCTTTTTCTCAAAGCTTGAGGTGCAATATTAGGTTGTTTATTTGTGCTTATTCTGTTTTCTTAATGTGAGAATTTACCACTATAAAGTTCCCTCTTAGGACATCTTTCATTGTGCCCCACAGGGTCTGGTAAGTTTTATCTGCATTTTCCTTTAGTTGTAGATACTGTTTAATTTCTTTTTTAATTTCATCCATGACCCATTGGTTGTTCAGGAGGGTATTATTTAATTTCCATGTGTTTATGGAGTTTTTGTGTTTTTTCTTGCCATTAATTTCTAATTTCATTGCACTATAGTCCAATAATATGCATGGGGTCATTTCAGTTCCTTAGCATTTACTTAAGCATATTCTATGGGCTAGTATATGGTCTATTTTAGAGAACATCCCATATGCAGCTGAGAATAATGTGTATTGTGATGTTGGGTGGAACACTCTGTAAACATCAACTAAGTCCATTTGCCCACAGGTTCAGTTTTGACATTTCTTTGCTGATTTTTTTGTCTAGTTGATCTATCTCTGTGTGACTATGGGGTATTAAGGTCCCCTGTTACAATTGTGTTATTGCTTATTTGACTTTTTATGTCTGTTCATATTTGTATTATATAGTTGGGTGGCTCCCATATTTGGTGCATACATATTTATGATTGTTATCTCTTACTGTTGAAGTTTTACCCTATTATTTCCTGATCTCTTGTTATTTTATGATAATTATCTCTTCCTCTTGAAGTTTTCCCCTAACAAGTACCTGGTGATCTTTATCTCTTTTAATCATTCTTGGTTTGAAGTTCACATTGTCTACAAACAGAATAGCTACCGCTGCTTTTTTCTGGGTTCCTGTTGCATGGAGTATAGTGTTCCATCCTTTGACTTTCACTCTATGAATTTCTTTTCAAGTTAAATGTGTTTCTTGTTTGCAGCATATTGTTAGATCTTGTTTCTTGATCCATTCTGCCAGTCTGTTTCTTTTGATTGGTTAATTGAGGCCATTTACATTGATGGTTCTAACTGATATGTATTGGCTTGTCTTTGTCATGGTATTTTCCTGCTGTTGGTTCCGTTTTTCCCCTCTGTTTAACTTCTTGTCCTGCTTGATGGTTTCTTTCTCTTGTTGCTATTGGAATTGTGGTAATTTTTATCTCTGTCTAGAATATCTTTCAGTACTGTTTTTAGTGCTGGTTTGGTGGTCCTGAATTTCTTCAGTCATTCTTTGTTATGAAAATGTGTTGTTTCTCCATTAATTTTGAAAGATAGTTTTGCAGGGTACATCAATCTGGGTTGGAAGTTGTTTTCTTTCAGGACTTGAAATACTTCACTCCAAGCTCTTCTTGACTTGAGGGTTTGTGTTGAGAAGTGTGCCATGATTCTGGTGGGCTTTCCTTTATAGGTGATCTGTTTCTTTTCTCTAACTGCTTTTAATATTCTGTTCTTGTGCTGAATTTCTGGTATCTTGGTTATTATATGTCTTGGTGTAGATTTATTTTGGTTATGGCTAATTGGAGTTCTATATTTCTATGGTTGGGAAATTTTTTGCTATTGGTGAATACATATTTAGTGTTTTTATGTCAATTGTGTTAACTCATGCTTTTTTTTTTTTTTTGTGGGTACCGGGGGGTTGACCTCAGGACCTTGAGCGCCAGCAGGTGCCCATGCCGTTGAGCGATATCACCGGCCCCTTTTTCGTATGTGGGTTCCGGGAGTCAAACTCGGGCCCTCGTGCTTGCCGGGCAGGCGCTTAAGCCGCTGAGCCATCTCACCGGCCCAACTCATGCTTTTTCATTGACACCATTCAGTCTCATATTAGTTTCTTTGTATCATCTTGCTGCTGTTGAATTGTTATTTCCTGATCTCTTGTTATTTTATGATTATTATCTCTTCCTCTTGAAGTTTTCCCCTAACAAGTACGTGATGATCTTTATCTCTTGATCATTCTTGGTTTGAAGTTCATATTGTCTGCAAACAGAATAGCTATCCTTGCTTTTCTCTGGTTTCCTGTTGCATGGAGTATTGTTTTCTTTCCTTTCCTTTCATGATCGCTAGCTGTGATCATGTCTTCAAGGTCTGAAAGTCTATCTTTAGTTTCATTCAAGTGGTTTTGCCAGCCTTCAATGGAATTTTTGCTTTCCTATATATCTGTTTCATGCATTCCATATCTTTCCTATATTGATCATTCAAGATTTCCATCATTTTCCTGTGCTCCTGTATTTTTTTTTTTTTAAATCTGTATCTACTCTAGATTTGTTAAGCAATTCCTTCCTCATGGTTGTCATTTCTTTTTTTAACCGCAGAAATTATATCTCATCTGATTTCCTCTGAAATCTCATGGATTTGTTTCTTTACTTCGGTTGTTATCATTTCAGAAATTTCAGGTGTGTGTCTTCCATTTTCCTCTCTTTGTCCCCTGGAATTGTTCTGGGTGCATTGGAGGTCTGAGATTTCATTTTGCTTCTGTGTCTTCTCATTTTGTATTTCAAAAAAAATTTTTAATTTTGTTTTCTGTGTTGATACTTGTAGGTTTTTGAAGTAGGTAGCTTTATGACTAGAATCAAGGCCTCTCTAGGAAAATTCTGTTCTTCAGGGATGTCTTCTGAGTGTAGGAGTTTCTTGATTTGTATCCTACCTTCCCAATTTTTTAAGAGTGAGATGCTTGTATCTGTTTGGCTCAGTCCCCAGTTCTGTGATGCTGTGCTGTTGTGAGGTTATTACCCCAGAGCTTCCCAGTATTGTTACAGAAGTGAGAACAGCAGATTACAACAGATATGACATCCTAGCTAAAGTAGTATAATTAGCAATAACAATAGTATCAAGCACAGTTTAGAAACTGATAAACTGTGGTAACTATTAATTTTGTACCTGAAACCATAGCAGAAGAATCTACAGTTATATAACAGAACTAATTGTAAATTGGGAGCTTGTATGGAAAGTGTTTCCCCTGGGTAGAGTGGTTTTGCTCTCCAGTGAGGAAATTTATGGAGGATAGTGGATAAAACAAAGATAACTGAAAAGAAAGTAGAAGGCTGGTAGACAAAGGATGATCAATGTGAGCTCTGGGAAACTAAAGAGGGCAGAAGAGAAAGAATGAAGGAGTAAGTAAGGGATTATCTGAACTTGGTCTCTGGGTTTGGGGGCTGGGATTAGTTTTCTGTGGCCTGTGTTCTCCCCAGCCATCTAGAAAAGAAAAGAAAAAAAAAAAAAAAAAAAAAAAAGAGAGAGAAAAGTGTGGCCCCACCTGTCTGCTTCTATTCCATGTGTCTTTGTCCCCAAGCACAATGCTGGGCTGGTTCACCCGACTTACCACCTATTGGTTCATATTGTTAGTGTTGTTTCAGACTTTTCCATGCCACTAGTCCTGCCTGTCCATCGTGTATGCCCTAGTCGGGGCTCTACTGTGTCGTTGGCATTTCTGCTGGTTGATTGGTCCCACTGACATAGTGGGGAAGAGCAGGTCACCTGGATTCTCCCGGCAGGGTGGGTTGCCTTTCCTACCAATGTAGGGGGTAAGTGCTGGTCACCTGTATTCTTCCCAGCACGTTCATTCCATTTATAAGGGTGAGATTCATGCCCTGTGGTTATGGAGATGGCTGAGCATATGACACCTAGAAGTGGACTGATGCATTGACAGTTTATTGTTCAAGAAGGACATGCAATACAAGCAATGTAGTCAGAAGCAGAGTGAACAAGCAGGGGCTGTGGGAAGCTCCCTTTGTAATACCAAGAAGGTGGGGTGCCCCTTGGTTTTCATGGGAGATGTAATTTATATATTTGAATAATTCTGGAAGCTGACAGGGAGCTTAAAATCTAGGATACTGGAGGATAATCAAGATTATTGCCTGGTCCCCATGATAAGAGGGGCTATTTAGCAAGGGTACTTTATCAGTGAGTGGAGAACAGTGAGGAAGAGGAACTTACAATCAGTCTTTTCTTGGGTGTAATTTTAGGCCTTATACCACATGCACACATTCACAAAAAAATGGCACATGCATTTGCATTTATGCAAAGTTATGCATATATATATATATTAAGAATTAAATGAAAAGACAAAAAATAAATGCAGCTCTTTGATTATGTCAAATAAGTTCTACATTGCATATAGTAGCTAACTGAGTGACAGGCTTTTAAAAAATCATAGCAGGGAAGTCAATTCTAGCTGGAAATTTTAGCTGGGTTGAATAATAAATATTTATGATTCTGGGCTGGATGGGGAGGGGATACCAAGAACAAGAAGAATGTGTTAATTTTGGTTGTTAATTTTACATTGTGGAGGGTTTTATATTGTGGCACAATCAGGCCAGGGCTACGGTTTATTTTGTATCTGATTTAAAAAATGGGGAAAATACCTAGCTCTTTTCTTCCTTTGGTGGCACTTCAGCCCAGATAATGTTGACATCAGATGAGAACTAGCACTCCTGGATCTAGGGACAGATTATGGAGCTTTCATAGTCTGAACAGTGGAGTGGGGCCACAGATTGTCCCCTGCTTCCTTCCTCTCTGCAGTATTTCAGGTTGGGCCTCCAGGATTCTGTTTTTCCTGGACCGTCTCACTCTACTTGATCTTCCTAGATAATCTTAACTTTTGTCGTTGCAAATCCCCCCTCTTTATTGCAGTTTGTTTCCATGTCTGTTTTCTTTATTTATTTTAGTTTTCAACTTTTAGAGTCAACCTAAGCATAAGGCACAGAATATGCATTAACAGTCGCAGTAGATACCAAGGCCACCCGGAAAGAACTGAAGACATCTAAAACAAAAAGGAATGTTAAATTTGGGCTTTAAATACAGTAGTTATCATTGTCTTTGTGACTTCTTCTGATAGCTTGTCTTCATTTCTCATCATTGTTCAATGATTGCAAGACACATGAAAACACAAACTAGAATTTTCTTCGAAAATATCCTTTTTTAAAAATGATATTTTATTGATATATTTTAGATATACATAATGATCACATACATCATAGGGAATTTGTACCTGTTCATGTTATAACTTGATCCTTTTTTTCCCTCCCTTCAATGTCTCCTCCCCTCCCCATTTACAAAAGCTTTGTTTCCATTTTTTTCCTTCTTTTCTCATTTCTTTAACTTTTCCTTTCTTTCTTTTCCCTCTCCCCCTCCCTTGTTCTCCTCCCCATTTGAACATTTTCTTCCTATTTCATAGGCATTGTGTAAAAGATACTTAATGGGAGTAGACTGTTTTTCTTGAGTGATATACAAAGAGTTAAGGGTGATAGATTTCTAGACAGGATGTGTGGTTGAACTAGATGATCAGTGAGACCATTTTTATTCATCAGATATTTTGATTTTAAAAATATTGCAATGGCAAGCAGAAATACCAAAACACCCAGGATTTAGAGGCAGATTTATTTAAATCAATGGGCACTGTCCATACTTCTGGAAAAAAGTCTCTCAAAATTTCGTGGTTATGATTATCAGGGATTTCAGGCTGATGTAGGTACTATTCTTCCTCCCAGGGTACAGTTAGAGTCAATATCAAGTGCGGGACAGTGGACCCAAGTGTGAGGGAGGCTGGTCATGTCCCAGGAGAGGAATAGGGCATTCAAGCATGTACAGGAGTTAATCTGATAAAGTGCCCATCAATCTCACAGGATCTGCTTTTGCAGAATTTTCAGTGGGGGATCCAGTTGGTAACTTCACTAACATTAGACATGTTTATTGGCTTCTTGCTTCCCTCTTTGAGGCCTGCCAGGAGAGCAGTGAGGTACTGATCGAAGGCTTCATGGCCCTCACATTACAGTCACAGTTTGGATGCACTCAGGGGAGGACTGTGTTCACTCAAGCATCAGGATCAATCACAGTGGTGGGGACATTTGACTTTAACCAGGCTGGGGCCCCATCTAAAATATGGCGGCATTCTTCAGTATTAAACAGAGTCAGAAGGAGTTGCTGACAGTCTTCCCACGTTGGCAGGTGGGTACACAGGTGCAGAGCCAAGGTGGGAGAGTTTTTAACCCTTTATGGCAATTAAGTCCAAGTGAGTTGGCCTTTTATCTCAGGATTTTCTCAGTTGAAGGGGCTTATGGGAGAAACTCACAAGCAGAGTCTTTTAAATCTAGAACAATCTGTGTTGTTGACAGCATGGAGATTAACAGTCTATCAGGCTGATGTGTGGCTGGATGCCTGTTTATGCTTCTCATGATATCTGCAGTGGGGGTCACAGTGAGGCACCACGGTTGATGGCCAGGCCCAAAGGCAAGTCTTTAGTTCATACCTCTGGGAGGAGAGTTTTTAGAACTTCGGGATTGCAGTACTTGTCTCAGGCTGATGCACACATTATCTCTTTCTCAGGGAATAATTAAAGTTGAAAGTGCAGGGTTAAATGAGAGTGAGGCTGACTGGCTTGGTGTGAAGGAGATGTCCTCCCAGGCTGCAAGTTTGTGCCTGGCAGAAGGGGTGAGAGGCAAGAGTCCCAGTTGCCCTGGTGATGGCAACATTTTGACAAGGGAACTTTTGAAGGCAGAGAGTTCTGTTCCATTATCTACCAGGAAAGTCACAGGTTTGGCCCCAACTTTTGCAATGACTGTGGACTCTTGGGTGCCCAATTTGATAGAGCTCTGTCTGTCCTATCTATTCAGGCCTGACAGAGTGCAACTCATTTTTCAGGGCTTACAGTCCAATTTTCCTCAGTCAAAATGTGGAACTCGGAATTGCCGACAGTCATCTCGGGTGAGCATGATGCCATCTGACTAGGATAGGCATGTCTTTGGGGGGGGGCTCTGTGGCTGAATGTAGGCAATGACCTGGAACTAGTTCAAGTGGCTGGAAATAGATGAGTCTGGAGTGGGGAGTGAAGGTGCAGGTGTTGTTAGCAACTATAACAGCTGATGAGGGTGCCAAGGTGGAATTCTCAGGAAGAGTGGGTCTGTTTCCTTTTTTCTCTTTGAGATGCAGGGAGCAGTTTGGTTTCATTTTTAACTCCATAAAAGCCCCTTTCCCTGCAGTCAGGGACCGTGGGTTTTAACTTGTTAGTTCCCATTCTATCTCCCTACGATATATGTTGTATACACTTGAATGATGGTTCAAAAAACAAAGGGTGGGTGCCCCTCAGAGAGAGACCATTCAGATGCCTACCTGGCCATGCCCCTCATGGGGACTTAGGCGTGACTTAGCTAAGGGGGGTGCAAGGCCTCAGTTATGCCATATGTAGATTACCATGGAACCGCAGGTGAAGGCCCAATCAGCCACCGCGACCAGTGCTTCCCAGTCCTGGTGCACAGACAGAGCAGCCTATTGCTTATGCTGTCCATTCCACTCACACATTCATTCAGCAGGCCCTCAGAGGTTAGACATTCCAACCCCCTTCCCTTGAGGGTGGCCTTAACTAGCAAGAGTTGCTCAAGTTCTTCTGCTTGAACTGAGCTAGACTGACAGACTGACTAACTGGGGTGCACCCTGAGGTCTTACCAGAATCTGGCAGGCAGGCAGGCAGACAGACAGACAGACAGATTGTGTATTCCTCCCTTTGGGGTCTGATGTGAGCCACTCAAATGGGGGGCCAGGAGTCCTCCAGACCCCTGAGGGGACTCGAGAAACCTTGAAGGCACGCCTTCCTGTCAGGACCTGGAGAGGTCCTTGCTGTGTCTGCGAGGGCCATGACTGGTGACCAAAGAGGTCAGCACAGTTGGTCTTCCTGGCCAATGCACCAGATGCAATGACAAGGAGAAACACGGAAATGACTCCCAGGATTTGGAGGCAGATTTATTTACATTGATGGGCACTGATTGGGATCACTCCCAAAATATCAGGCTCTGATCTCTGGTGGTCTAGGGCTTATGAGATAAGCAAGCAGGAAGTACAGAGGCAGAATCACTTGTCAAATGGTGATTGGTTTATGCAATGTGCATCATAGTGACCAGCTATGCCTCACAGTGACCAGAAGTTTCTAAGAGATAGGAGTAACCGCATCTGGAACAGGAACTGTTGCCTGGGCAACTAACAAGCTGAAGTACACTGGCTGGGGGGGAGGGAACATTTTCTACTACAATATGAGTAAACAAAGAAGGATGAACCTGAATGGAAAAGATGTCTTCCATCACACCTGGAAGATTGTATGCAATAGAGTAGGTCAGAAGGGATAGAAGTTCGTAACCTGGCCATTATTAGGAGTTTGCATATTTTGAAATCTGGCATTAAGTTTTATTTTCAAATGAAATTTCTATTGCACTCTCAAAACAAAAACAGGCAGGAAAGAATGGGAAATATAAGAAAAATGCCTTTGAAAGCTAAAAATAGTATATAGCCAAAATAAAACATGTTCAAATAGCAGGTTCGGAGGATAAAGGTAAAAAAATTTCCCAGAAGTAACAAAAAGGCAAAGAGAAAAGTAGGATGGAGAGTCCCTCATTTGCATAATAAACCTTTTATGAATAATATGTTTACTTATTTAATCTTAAGAAAATATACTTGAAGATTATATATTCTAGGGGAAATGTTTGAAGATGTTCTCAAACATGAGGAATTAATAAAACTAATAATATTGATGACATATAATGATTATATTCTTTTAGGTTATTAGGTTCCTGTACGTGGCTTGGTGTGAGCATTAAATAAGAATTAAAAGACTGATAATATTGAGTGGTTACTACATAACAAGCATATTCCTTATGTTTTTCTGCTCCGCATTAATCTCTAGTTCATTAAAGTCTAGTCTACTTAATGGCATTGTGATTACATTAAAGGGAAAATGTATATATATTAGAAATTCATCTTATTTTTTATTTGAAATAATATATATGAGGTATCTTCCCAAAATAGTTAAAGATATCCTATTACAATGATACATGCATGCCCAGAGAAACTTGTAATAGCTAAATTAGGGAGCGACCTATATGTCCATCAGCAGATGAATGAATAAAGAAAATGTGGTATTTATATACAATGGAGTACTATTCTGCAGTAAGAAAGGATAAATTTGAGTCATTTGTAGGATAATGAATGTACCTGGAGACCATAGTGTTAAGTGAAACAAATCAGACACACGAGCTTAAATATCACATGATTTCTCTTATATTAGAAACCCAAAATATAAATAATTTAAAGAGGAAAATAAAAAATAGATAATAGGAAATAAAGAGATTATCTTTTGCAAAACAGAAGGGGACTAAGAAATGGAAGGAGCGGGGAGGAAGGAGAGGGGAAAGGGACAAAAAGGTAAGTGTGTTATGTACATATACCATACCAGCCCCCACAATGAATGGAATCATTACCTACTGAAAACATGTACTAATAAAAATACAGATCTAGGGGGAAATAATATATGGGATTTATTTTAGAATACTGTAGTCAAAATATGTAGGAGTATCTGGAGAAAAGTTTTTGAAATAAAGATTACGGTTGATGTTCAGTGGTGGATTTATGAAAGTTAACTTTTTATGTGTGGAAAATGTTTAGAACATGTCAAGATCAAGAGGCAACTAATGGCAAATAACCAAACAAAATAATTTTGACAAATCAGCTATCTGACAAATTGAATTGGCACCTGAGAAAGTATTTTAGAGGGCCTGGTAACTTATTGGGTTGTTGAGGGTGAGAAAGAAGAAGAAATACAGGATGGCATTTAAACTGTGGGCTAAGAAATTGACACCTTTATCTGGTTGTCATCATATAAGAAGGAGAACTTTTTAGCAATAAGATAAATTTATTTCCCATGGCTGGGTTTTAGGTGTTTGTGATTTAGTCAAATGGGGACATCTGGTAGGCTGTTGACAGCACAGGACATAAGTCTAAGTCAGAATGAAATGTGGCAGCTGTCAGTCATACACGATGGGCTAGTATTAGCCAGTATGAATTGACTGCATGGTTATCTCTAGAGCATCCTTGTACATGATATTAACAGTAGCCAAAGCAATGTAATATACTTACTAAAGATAAATAATGTTCTATAACTATGGTTCCACAAGATGTTTCAAGGCTGGAATTACCAGCTTGCAAAACATTGTCTAGAAATAATAATTGGGTTAGAATTATACAATGGTAAAAATAATTGCACCTGATTTCAGCAGAGCCTAATGTTTTTAATGGTTCAGGTTTGTCATATAGATGGAGTATTCCTACAGGACCAACTGATTTTGGTTTTCTTGGCACCAAAAAGCTTCCAACATATGTTACTGGTGGATGAGTAAGAGTCATTGTGCATCTGGTGCAACCCAGTGGTAAGATGGTCAAGAGTCCTGCTACTAAGATCTGTGGATCCCTTTCAACGCTTATCCTTCTGCTGCTGTACTGTATCCTTTACTTGGAATACAGTTCTGTAGTTATAAATGATTTGATTTGAATTTTGTGAGCCCTTTTGGTGATTAAATACTTAAGGTCATTAACTCACAATTAACACATCAATAGAAGATATTTAATCATAGGAGTCAGTGGAATTACTAGAGGAAACTGTATGGGATGGTGAGGTAAGGAAATTGTGTGGGATGAGGTTGAAAATATGAGGAACCTCAATAATTAGTGATGGGGAAGGAAGAGACCATCAGGTGTGATGCATATAACATCATGAGGTAGCTAAATCAAGTTTTGATATTCTTGTTTACAAAAGAGGAAACCAGGTTAAAAACATTTCCTCTCTGAGGCCACACCACAAGATCTTCAGAGTTGTAGGCCTGGCTTCCTCAACTTCAGCACATTGCCTCTTGATTAAAACTAATCTTTAGAAAATGTTATCTGGAGAAAGCTTTGAAAAGTACGGCAAAATTTTACACGGAGGTTTTGTGGTTTTTCTGACCAGTAAATATGTTAAAAATGGGCAGAAAGCCTCCACCATCCTGCAAGTAGGGTTTCGGAGACATCTCTGTCCAACAGGGAAAGTCTGTTGCTTTCTACAAGTAAATCTTCATGTTCATGATTTACTTTTTAATAAAATCAATTAGCAGCTCAACTAATGCCTAGAATAAGCTTCCCTAAATTGTATTTTGGTATGGCCACAGTATCTCCTTACATCTTCTTTCTCTTGGAACATGATGTACCCTAACACACCTTGAAAGCATATATTTCGTATTGCTAGTACTGGCATAACTTGCCTTTTTATAGCACACATATTCCTGAGATGAATGTCACTTAAAAACGGATTCCTATTTTAAGAGTCCTAAACTGTGGGCTATGATGAAACTAAGCGCTGGGCAGTTCTTAACTTTAGAAGCTTTTGCAGCTCTTTGTGTCACCAAGTGACTTTCCCTTGGCAGTCCTTAAAAGTCAGGAGGGCCCTTCTAATTTGTAAAAATTTTGATCCTGGAAGGCACTCAAAACACACATCATCTGGCATCACTTGGAATATTGTCAATGGTAGCATGTTTCAAATATAAAAACTACAGTAAAACCAATAATGCATAATCTATATTATTTATTTGTTTTTGGAAATGTTTTTACCACCTAGCTGTGAATAGGAAACCTGTAATGATTTCCTTCATTATTTGAAAAAAAATTAATGTATCCCTGAATTTGCTATGTTTTGAATTTGGGCTTTTATAGAACATATTTATATTTCTTTCTATTGAAGTTGATAAATGTTAATATTTAATATATGTGTTCATCAATGGGTTCAATATTAGGTATGTAAGTTTAACATATGATCTTGACTAGCAGTAGTGTACAATGCAATTGGGGCTGAGATAATTGACTTCTGAGAAATGATAAATGTTTATGAAGATGGAAGGGCTGGGGATATAGCTCAGCGGCACAAGCACCTGCCTGGCAAGCGCATGGTCCTGAGTTTGATTCCCTGCACCAAAAGAAGAAAAAGAAAAAGAGATGGAAATGCTAGTTATTCTCATTTAATCATTATAGATTGTATAATGGTTTTCTTGGTACCAAAAATCTTCCAACATATGTTACTGTACTCTAATTATCAGACTTACTCCATAAACATGCATAATTAGGTGTTAATTTTAAAAATTAAAATATTCTATGTATTTTTTAAAAATTAAAAGGCAAAATTTGACCAAATGGATATAAAGAGATATGAGAGAATAAGTGCCTTATAAAGCTTTATTCACCCAAAGCTACCTATTAAACACTGTGATGCTGGGGGTTAACATCTCTCCTGACAGATGGTATCACCGAGACCCAAACGTATAAGGCTTCTCAGCCAGTGTGTGAAGTGATTAGAACCTATATCGCTCGGCTACAAAGCCTGCCAAGGCCACTGCCCTTGCCTTTGCCTTCTTGTGATACATTTTTTTTTTTTTTGTGGGTACCGGGGGTCGACCTCAGGACCTCGTGCGCCAGCAGGCTGAGTGATATCACCGGCCCTTTTTTCGTATGTGGGTTCCGGGAGTCGAACTCGGGCCCTTGCGCTTGCCAGCAGGCGCATACGCCGCTGAGCCATCTCACCGGCCCCTCGTGATACATTTTTAAACAGCTTCCTTCTCTTCTTTTGTAGCTTGGGCCATGTTAATGTTCTATCCTTAACACTTGGTTTGTGGTCCCTTTAATCATCTCTGTTTATGATTCTTATAATGTGTCTTGATATTTTTTCCAGAGCTTTGATCTCACACTGAGAATATTTTTGAAATTTTAAATTAAAGAAGTTTTAACCATCATGTAATATTTGTACTTATTTGTGAGGTGCAATAGTATAATTTTATAGATGTATATAGAATGTAATGATCAAATCAGAATAATAAATATTTTAATCTCTTCAGATATTCTCATCTCTGTGTGCTAGTATCACACTGACAACTGTTTACTGATCATTTGCTCTTAAATGCACTTTAAAAACCTTGTAGGTGGCTCTAAATTCCCTTTATTTTCCCTCTTTATTGCTTTTTTTTTGGTCCTGGGATGTGGTTTCGGACACTTGGCTTTTCCCATAACCATTAATATAGAAAATTCTATGAATCTACCATCACTACATATCAGAAGCTTGAACAGACCAACTGTCTAAGAAATAAATGGGTTTGATTCCTTTTCCTCAAAGAAATGTTATGATGCCAAGTAAGGTAATAGTAGTACCCATTTAATAAGATTTTCATGAAAATTAACTAAATTAGTATGTGCAAAACATATAGTATTATAGTAGCTGATACATTTCACATTTACAAAATATGACATTAATACTAGTATTAGTGTCTTTAAATTCATTGGTTGATAGTTTTAAGCTTACCAAATTTGTATTTTATATGGCTCACTAATCTTGAATGAATGATGTCATATGTGTAAACCTCCCCAAACAGTGCGTGATACATAGGTATTTAATACATGTCAATCACTATCCCAACATAGACCTTCAAGGTTCTGACTAATTTCAGGATTTTATTTTATATACACACATCAGTTATGCATAGATTAGTGTATTAAGGAGTTAGAGATAATAAAAGTAAATCAAGAGTGAAAAGGATGCAAAATATAACTCCTGACATTTGTCTCCTTAAGCTCAAATGATGGCCATTTCAGATGGAGACCTTCCAGTCGACATCTTTTGTGTTTGCTCAGGTTCAATGGCTTACAGAACTTGTGCTGGCCTTCTGTGGTGTGTCCTGACTGTTGTTGCTCCTGGGCCCAAGCTCATGTCCCTGGAAGCCTGGAGTTAATGCATGCATCTGAGAGAAATTATATTGCCTTTACACATATCACATATGCAATTACAGAAATAAAATGTAATGAAAAGAAAAAAATAGAAATAAATAAAACAATGAAGCACCAAAGGGAAATGTAAGTTTTGGAAAGAGGGCAGCTCTGCAATAAAAGGAGCAGAGCTAAGAATAGTTCTTCCTACACTGCTTCCTGCTTGGGCTTCATCTGCTCCTTAGGGAACATGACTTTAGTGAAGCCCCAGCTGAGATTTTGAGACATAGTTTCCATGGCAACTGGCTCTAAAGTGACATAATCCTGAAGCATTTTTCTTCGTTATTCTATCAACCTAACAAGAGTATTATAAGCTCCTGGAAAAAAGTCAACTTTTAATGAAGCCTCAGTCTTCTTTACTTTCTGTGCCCCAAGGAACCTTTTTCCTGTGGGGTTCATGTTGGGTTTGTAATAATGATTTATTTTCTTTAGTTGCAAGTCAATTGCAGTGGGACTGAGAGCAGGGATTGGGATATATCATAATCACCAAGGCAGTGAGAAATTGATAAGATTTACACTTGAGGCCTCTCATAAGTGATCAGTGACTGAAATCTACTCCACGTGTAGGGGAATAGCAAGGACTGGTGTATATCAGATGTCACCCAACAAACACACACACACACACACACACACACACACACACACACACACACACACGACTGATGTAGGAGTTGTAATTAGTTTGCCAAGTAGAGGAACGAATTGTTAGTGTGATTGACTTTAAGCCCATTGTACGATGACTCCCGATGACTCACTGACAAAAGTGTACCTCTTATCAACTGAGTGCTGTTTAAAAAAGTCAATACAAACATTTTTTTTTTTGGCTAAAGATTTCGTTTTCATTAAAAAGAAATGCCTGGAAGAGTGTGTGGAGTGTGGATGAGGCCTAACAAGCTTCAGTAGGCTGTGTTGAAGAATTCGTGAAATCCTTCTGAGAACGGGTTTGACGGAGGATGGAGGGTAGACTAAACATTAGGCCTGTGAATGTTTGAGGAGGAGGAATTTTTATTGAGACTGGAAAAGGGCAGAGAAAAAAGAAGACTGGAGACTGTAAAGGAAACTTCACCTAGCTTTGGTTCTTGTGGTGTGGTAGAACAAGGGCATTGGGAGGACAGGGCACAAGGACATGGTGAGATAAATACTCAAGGACCCTGAAGCTGTCTGGGATTCAGTTGTGTGGAAAAGATGCGCCTTCTGCTTAAAGCGTTGGAAAAAACACATTATTTTAAAGCCCCTCTGAGGTCTGTCTACTCTCCCCTTACTGCCATCAGCCCCTCTCTCCTCCTTTAGCTTTATTTAGCTTTTACCAAGATTTTCCCTTCTCTCATTCCATGTCTAAATTACATATATTTTGTATTTGTTTATGTAAACTTACCAAGTCTTTTCTGTGTGTCAGCCTGTCTGCTAGGTTCTTCCATTTTCATGGTTTAATTTGATCCTCACAACAACCCTGTGAATTATCACCATTGCCCCCATTTTGTTGATGAGGACATTGAAAATCAGAGATTAATAAATATTTTGAAAGCTGCTGCAAGCCAGGTTTTGCATTTGCTTTTAAGGTTATAAATGTAAATAAACCTAGCTACCCTCTCTCATAGTTTAAGGAGGGATCTGGATAGGAACACGTCAAGTTTCACTAGACCTCAGGACAAAGTGCCATGGGGCTTTTTGGTTAACCGAGATTTTTTTGGTTGACCTCCATTAGCTAATGATGACTTGAGATCCTACTCCTGATATTTCAGCATTTTGGCAGGGCATGCTCAAGACACAAAACTCTCTGTAATGCATAATTTCAGGTAGTGGATTCATTTAGTGATTCATAGTTAATTTTCTGACCCCAAACAGCTTTGGGTGGGGCTGTTCTCTCCCAGGTGGAGTAAGGAATGTTTCATTCATACCTCCTCCAAATACTGTTTTAGCGGAGGCATCCACAAAAACCCATGCTGGAGACAAGGACTTGAGTATAGATTATTTTTAAGGGCTTATTTTTAAGCTTATTTTTTAAGGGTTTGTAGGGAAGAGGGTGAGTGAAGCAAGGAATAATGGACAACAAATTCAAGAATATCTTAGTGATTATCTTAATGGGAAATATATGGTAAGTCCTGAGGCCCTTTGGAACATTGCAAAGTAAGGATCACTAGAGATGCAGAAGAAGGGGACTTCCCCCCTCCTTGCTCTTGGGGTGTTAACTCCTTCACATTTCTGGGTTTGCACACGCATCTGAATGGTGGAGCAGCTCTCATATACTTTTCACGTTGTGATGCAGAGATGTCCTAGGACTGGAAAGCAGATGATAAATGGTGTAGTCAAGGAGCTCTTGTTGTTTGTCTATACCTTAATTCAGGTTGTTGCCACAGCAACAGTAGAAGCCCAAAAGACAGGCTGAATAACATGAATGGAGGCGTAAAAGATGCCCAATGCAAAGAGCTAGGTGATGGGACCTGAACTCCTGGCCTGGTAAAATCATTCAGAGTACAGTGTAAAGAGACTGCAGCCGTAAGACAGGGCCAGCATTGTGGGATTAGAAAAGTCTTCTATTCCATTTACCTAGTAATTGCTCTGAAAATCTATCCCATATCCCTTATCTTATTGCGGGTGCTTTGAGTTGGTGCTTTTGAGTTAAGGCATCAAGTATGAATTATAAGTGAAATATAGCACTTTGGTGGACCATTGCATCAAATCATTGAAGTATAAAAGCCCATTAGGTTAACTGTTCTCCCTCAGCACAGCTCTGACCAGGTCACCCTCCTGCTGAATATGTTCAGTGGATGCACATTGCATATATGTTTCTTATCATGGCATTCAGGTCTCACCTCAGCACTTCCCTTCAGGGCTATCCTCTGTCCCTTATTTAGATTCTCCCTTTTAGCTGAACTAGAGGGCAGAAACATTTCTTCTGAGCTTCAATGTAACAGGGGATGTTGGACATCCATGTTTTATTCTGGACTGTTTCACCAAATAGCTCCATGACTTGTATGACCTCAAATTTCCTGCTGAGAAAATATAGGGTGTGAAGATTAGATCAGAGAATCTAATCAATATTCAGATCACCAGCAGGAGATTTAGAAGAGAAATGCAGATTACAAAGTCCCATTGTTAGAGGTTCTACTTCATTATGTGTGCAGTGGGGCAGCAGGATATGTACTTTTAATAAGCATATAATTGTCTAATTCAATTGTACAGCCAACATTAGATCGTTTCTTAATGCTACTTCACATCTATGATGTTTCAACAGTGAGAATTACAGTCACTATGCTCAAGCAAGGCTTTGAGAGCCTGGGGCATGAAGAGATAAATTTTATTATGATGGAGGTGGCGTTAGAAAAACAGTAAAGCAACAAAAAGAGAAAAACTAATATCCAGTTGTGTGAAGGGGAATCAAGATGCAGCAACTTCAGGCTCAGTACTGGGGCCTTTGGAGGCTGAAAGAAGCAAGGATGAAGGATGGGGCCTTCAGGAAGAATTCCAACAATTTGTTAATTTTGGAAAATGATTCTTTGACTGACAGGAATTGTTTTAATGTCAAGCTCAAATTCCAAAAGAAAAATTGGTTTTCCCTCTGGAATGGGTATTGTGTAGTTCTTGTGATGAACTGAGATGTAAGTTGTGTGTTAAATTTTTCTGTACTGGCATAGCGTTTTATTTTTGTCTTTTCTGGATCTTAACACATTCTTTAATGTATTTAGTCAGGTGTGTTATAACATATTTTTCAAGACATTGTCAGAATTTCTAAGGCCAGGATTCTGTGGGCCTCATTATCTTCCACAGGGAGATATTAAAAGCAACTGGTAAGAATACCAGAGTGTTGAGTTAAGATGGACAGAGATTTCATGTGGTCTTAGTAATTTAGAATCTAAGGAATCACTTTATATCTAAAATGGGGATGATAAAACCCTGCTTATAGGATTAGAGGGAGGATTAACATGAAGCAATGCATTAAAAATGGCATTGTAACCTGGCACACTGAAATCATATATTGGTAGGCCAGAAATAGTGTTTGGTATGCATTATGTGCTCAATAAATGGTAAATTATTTTTGCACAGTACTTTGCATATTATAAGTAGACGTTAATTGAGCAATGTTTTTATATTTCTAAAAGCCCATTCAAATATCAACAAGGGTATAGGTTAGAATTCCTTTTTGTAAAAGTTAATACTTAGGGTTATGATCCCAGAGGAATTTCTGGCTTTCTGCATCTAATCAGGTCCCCAGGTCTCCAAACCCAGAATAAAATTACTGTCTCTTTGCAAGTTGGAGAAGAGCCTTAGGGCAAAGCTTAGGTCACACATCTTGTTCTGTAGCTCAGGAAACCTCTGGAGGCACCTGGGAGGCTCTGACCTCCAATCAGGAGAGAGAGTGGAGGGAAGTTTGTGTAGTCCTTCATCGACAGAGGCACCATAGCCATTCGTCTTTCTGAACAGCTAAGGATAAGAGTGGATTAAAAGGTGCAGCATGGAAGCTCTGATCAGAAGGAGGGTAGTAGCTGCATCTGAGTGAATGGCTTGAACTCCTCTTGGGTCCCCACCTCAGATATGAAAGCTCTGTGAAAAGCCACCTCACACTTCTGCTCTGTCCAGGTTGACCATGAGGTGGATACTCCAGGTACAGTTAGATTGGCTGCAGCCACTAAGAGAACTCGTCCCAGAAATTGGCCCCTTTTGATAAACTTGTGCCAAAATTAGTTAAAAGAACACAACAAAGGGACAAAATTAAAGATTAGAAAGTCTCTTTAATGGCTTCTTGATGTCCTTTTTCCCAGTAGCACGACTGTGAATGAAGGCAAGTGAATCTTCCAGGGGCAGAGACACTGGGGAACATGAGACCAGTTGCCCAAGCATTGGGGAAGACCCCTCCGCTGAGGTTCAAAACCTCGATGCATCCAGTTCTCAAGAATGGGGGAGGTGACTGTGAAGGCACCAAGGGCTGGCGCTCCCCTTCCCTCCCTCCCTCCCTCCCTCGCTTTCTTCTTCTTCCTCCTCCTCTTCTTCTCTCTCTCTCTCTCTGTCTCTCAATGCACCTTTTCTTTGTCCCTGCAGAATGCCTTTAATTGAGGATGGTAGCTGAGAACTCCTCCTCCTCCTCCGTGACGGAATTCATCCTTGCAGGCTTAACGGACCAGCCAGGACTCCAGTTGCCTCTCTTCTTCCTCTTTCTAGGTTCCTATGTGGTCACTGTGGTGGGGAACCTGGGTTTGATAACACTGATTGGGCTAAATTCTCACCTGCACACCCCAATGTACTTCTTTCTCTTCAACTTATCCCTCATAGATTTCTGCTATTCCACTGTTATCACCCCCAAAATGTTGATGAGCTTTATCTCAAAGAAAAATATCATCTCCTACCCTGGGTGTATGACTCAGCTCTTTTTCTTTCTGTTCTTTGTCGTTTCTGAGTCCTTTATCCTGTCTGCGATGGCATACGATCGCTATGTTGCCATCTGTAACCCGCTAGTGTACACAGTCACCATGTCGCCCCACGTGCGTTCACTCCTCCTGTTGGGTGTTTATGGGATGGGCTTTGCTGGGGCCATGGCTCACACAGCATGCATGGTGAGACTGACTTTCTGTGTGGACAACCTTGTTAGCCACTACATGTGTGACATCCTTCCCCTTCTCGAGCGCTCTTGCACCAGCACCTATGTGAATGAGCTGGTGGTCTTTATTGTTGTGGGCATCGACATTGGTGTGCCCACAGTCGCCATTTTTATTTCTTATGCCCTAATCCTCTCCAGCGTCCTCCGCATTCATTCCACTGGGGGCAGGTCCAAAGCTTTCAACACCTGCAGCTCCCACATAATTGCTGTTTCTCTGTTTTTTGGGTCAGGGGCATTCATGTATCTCAAACCATCTTCCCTTTTACCTATGAACCAGGGGAAAGTGTCCTCCTTGTTCTACACCATAGTGGTGCCCATGCTGAACCCCTTAATCTATAGCCTCAGGAATAAAGATGTTAAAGTTGCTCTGAAAAAAACCTTGAGCAAAATTTTTTTCTCCTAAGTGGCAGTTCCTGGGAAAGAAACATTTTTCACTCGCCTTGATGATTCAGGCTCCGTGAGTTACATGGAATAAATTTTAAGTCATTTTCAAAGGACTTCACCTTCCTTATTTTTAAGCTTCTTTAACTTAAAAAGATTCTTAAAGTGACAGAATAGTCACATTTATTGGACCTTGAAATTTGTCTAAATCTGTGTCTCTCAGATAGATGCAGGCTCTGTCTCTTCCTTCAGGTCAGCATCTCAGCAGAGCAATGACTAGAACACGGACTTTATTTCTAATACTGGTTACTTTCCATTATGGCTCACTTTCTTCTTCTGCCCTGGCCCTAAAATGCTGCATTTCCAATGTGAATTGGACTAAGATGTTAAAATCTGGTTTGTCTATAGAAATTTTATGCAACTTTTCAAGGACTAATTTTAAATAGCACATTTTTGCAAGAAGGTAGGAGGTATAGGATTTTGTTGAGATGGTCTTGGCTAAATGACCAGAGAAATTCTTAAAGCACTTTGCAAAGTGTAGGAGAAATGTGTTAGGACCCAGAGAGCTCTAAGCCTCATACCTGAAGCAGTGGTGTGGCACTCAGAGGCTTGAACTTTCAGGGATTTGGCAATGATTCTGGCTGTAACAACTTACAGAGAATGTCAAGGCTCCAAAGGACAGAATTTGGGAATTGTTTTGAGCACATTTGTTTTCTTGTTTTCAAATTAGGCTTTTAAAGGCAGAGTGAAGACTGCAGATCTAGGTGATCAGTTCAGAATCTGGACAATTCTTGGGAACCATAGACTTCTGTGTTGCTAGTCAGTAATCAGGTCAGTCCCAGATAGCAGTCCGTAAGCAGAGGAAATTCACACTCAATGTTCACGGAGCTGCATGGAGCAAAGACTATCTGGGGTATTTTTAAATTCCTTCTCAGACGAGCTTTCTGCCTCTTAGTGCCTACTCCATGTCCAGGTTTTGGAAGAAATTCCCTAATAGGAACTGATTTCCTTTTTTGGGTCAGGACAATGGCATCCTCAACAGAGGAAATGAGAGAGCAAGAGGAGAATGATATGACAATATTTGTTTCCCAGGCTTCCTGCTAGCTAGGCCACAGTGGCAGTAACTGAATGCCTCATTTTTTACTAGGTTACAGTAACTGCTCACTGCCTTACTTCTTTGTGGTAAGATGTCAAAATGTCTCCCTGCTATTGCTAGCCCAGCACTAGCTAAGCTACCACTCCTTCGTGATTTCTCTCAACCATCATTTGGTCTAAAACTGTGCAAATAGTTTCCTCATTATATTTTTTGGTCACTTTGAGTAGATGATGTGTATTTTAATGGGTCTCTAATACACCCAAAGAAGGGGAGATAGGTTGATTGAGCTCAAAATCATAAATCTATGAGATAATTGGTACCATGCAAAGATAGATGGAAGTCCCGTTGGGTTTAAAAGAAAATTATAAGTGGTAAATGTTTTTTTTTTGTGAAGTAATGATAGTGAAGTGCTGTGAAATACTCTTACATAGAGGGCTATCTTTAGAAAAATTCTCTTTGGAAAAAATGAAGTTTGGATGGATGTGTAGTTTTGCTTTCTGGAATGGTGCAAATCAGTAAGGGTGAATTCAAAAGAATGAGAATGGATAAATGAACAGTGTAGAATCCAGGTGACCAGGGCAGGAGGATCAGAGTGACATAAAGATTGAGAAAGACCAGAGACTAGGGAGTTGGAGGGTTGAATCAAGTTTGAATCCCAGCTTCCACCCAAAAGTTGTGTAACTTTAAGCAAGTTACTTGATGTTACTGAGCACCATTCATTTTAAAAATTTTTCCGGGGTTATTAAGAGAATTTAATGTCAGATACTTACTAAAATGCTTTTCATTCCTGCTAGATCCTCTTCTAATATCAGCACCTCTGCTACTCTTCTGTGTGGCCTTGGGACAATTGCTTCATCTTTCTGGGTCTATGCTTGCTTATATGAAGAAGCTCATGTTCCACCAGGTTACTTCTCTATTCTGTTTACAGTGTGTACTTATTTTATATTGACTAAATAGTACATGCTTTATGCTGAATCATTCTGTTCTCTCAAAGTTCATATATTGCAATAATGGTATTAGGAGATGGAACCTTTGGGATATGATTAAGTCATCAGGGCACAACTGTCATAAATAGAATTGGTGGAATTATGAGAGACACCTGAGAGAGATTCCTTTCTTCTACCATGAAAGGACTAAATGAGAAGGTATTGTCTGTGAACCAGAAAGTGAGCTCTCAGAAATAGGATACCATATCTACTGATACCTTGATTTTTGATTTCCCAACATCCATAACCACGAAAAATACAGTACTTTTCTGTTCTTTATAAGCCACCCAGTATGATTTTTGTTGTAGTAGTCTGAAAAGACCACGATGATGCTTATGGTATTTAAAATTATTGCCAAAGTTAACCAGGGAAGGCTGTTTCTAAGCCAGTTTTCTAGTCTTGCACTCTTCTCCATTGTCCATTTGTTAGTCGTGTGTTTTCATAGTCATTGCATGTACAAGTGTGTGTGTGTGTGCCTATGTATTCATGAAGTCAAGCTTTTCCTTGTTTTACAAACTCACGCAAAAATCATTTGAAATGTGTCTAGTGATGAAGATGAATTAAAAGACAGAGGTATTGGGGGTTGTTACTAGGATGAATAAATGAAGGAAGAGCAGAAAAGATGCATATAAAAGGGCTTGGTTACTAAAAATGGGGGAAAGGGTAGGCTGTGAAGACAAGGGAGTCTTAGCACTGGCCACACAAGTATGTGCCACGTGAAAGAATCTATTTTCTTGCCTCTTGCTTTAGACAATATTCATGATTACCTAAAATTCTACCATATGGATATATTCTGTGTAATTAACAATTATAATAAAATTAAAAATACTGTATAATTTGGTAATTCTCTGGAGAGGAATATATCCTAAGTATGGGGAAGAACTCAAAGTTTTACTGAATGTGTTAAATAAGCAATGATTATAAATTGTAAAAAATGGAAATGCATGAAGGGGATGGAGGGGGAGAGGGGATGTTGGGAAATGGAGGTAGGGGAGGGAGGAGAGGGGAAGAGGATGAAAGAAGAATTGAGAGGTTTTTGTATACATGTATCAATGCCTAAGAGAAATGTAATCATTATGTACTGCAAACATGTACTGGTTAAAAATAAAAATTAAAAAATGGAAATGGTCTAATGTACAGTAGTAAAACATTATTTTCTTCCTTGCTGTTTTTCCTTATATATTTCTTAAGTGGCTTTTAGTTGGCTTGACCTTATTTTTGGTAGTTCATTTAATCTAAGAAACACCATACTCTGAAGCCTTTGCCCGTGTGGTCTTCTACTATGGTGTGTATTTGTAGACATCCTCTGCCCTCTTCCCTCTTTGGTTTTAATGCCCCTTCTTGTTTACATAACACTTGACATTTAATCAATGAAGCAAGGGTCACAAGGTAGGGCATTGCTTGATTATTTTTCTATATTCATCCCCAACACAAATTAGACTATGAGTTTTGTGCAAGCAGAGTCCCTACTGTCTATTTTAATATTTCTTCTATCCCTAGCACAGTACCTGACAGTTGTAAGGTGGAGATTTAGCAAGTATTTATTGCCTGCAAGGATGGGAGGTTTCTTAGTTTTAAAAGCTGACTTAGTAAAGGGATTTTCTTTTCTCCTTCTGCTGGCAGCACATTCTTCTCTTCCAGTACATCAGTGGACGCACGTTTGAACCCAGTATTCCGATCAAGCATTTAGGCTGATTATATTCTTCCAATTTACTCGTAATCATCAACTGTGGGCTCATGCCACCTAGTGGTTGAAACAGATACTTTACCTTCAACTTTCCACTCATTTTGCTAAAATGTTATAGCATTACATAAAATAATTGAACTCTGTATGGCTATTCAACTGAACATAGGGGTTTGAGGGAAATTTTACAAAATATTAACAATTGGAAATTCACTTTCACTCTCCCCTTTAACTATTACCCAAGACATAACACAGTGAAGAAAAAGTTATACAGTGAAAACATGAATCCCTCATTTTTGGGGGTCTCTTTTTCTCAATACTTGCTTTCTGAATACTTGCTTTCCCATGTGTGAGAAATTGAAAGAGTAAATAAGGTCTAAAATGTACAGTAGATATTGTGATATAGGAAGAATTGTTCAAAAGGAAAAAGGAACAAGGATGGGTGAAAGGGGAAAGGACTGTAGGGAAAAGGGGAAAATAATTCAAGTCATTATACTATTTGTGTCTCTTAGATCATTAAAAAGGAAGGTTTGTGCTAATATTGATTGGAGAAATATTTACGCCCATATCTTGTACCCTGAGCAACTACTTTAAAGATAACAACATGTAATATATTAACTATTGTTGTTCTCCTATTATTTTGTTATGAAATTTTGTTTTACCTTTTTTATAAAATAAAAATTAAAAGTAAGGGATATTAATCACAATAAATATTTGTTGGCTACTGAAAAAAAGATAAATATACTGAGAAAAATGTCACCACCACTACAACCTGACTTTTGTACTGACTTCCTGGGCACAGTACTGCTTTCTCAAAACAAATCCTGCTTTTCTTCTCTCTCACAAATATGTTCTATATTCTCTCAGAATTGTTACTGGGACATATGATAATACAGACTTTTTTGTAATTATGCAAGTTTCTTGGTAACTTTGGGGGGATGATTACTACTTTCCCTTTTGTAATTGAAAGTCAATTGTGGGGTGATATTTTCAGAGTGTGCAAAATATCTTGCTTCTTTTCAAAATTTCCCATACAACTTTTAGCATCTATTAATGTTTCTTGCCTAAGTCAATTATTACTCTGCCACTCTCATTTTTTCAGTTGAAAAATGAAAATTTTCTAACTCTATAAATCGTTTTTAGTTGGATCTCTGTCAGGAAGGGCCTTTTTCATTCACCCACTCATTCATTCATTCATTCATTCATTCATTCATTCATATCATTATGGACTTGTGTTTTAATTTTACTTAATGTGTTATGATGCATTATTGTAAGCGTTACCTTTGATGTTCAATTGTCCTTAATTTGAATAATGAAAGTTATTTTATATTGGTTTCTATGTCCTTTAAATATATCTCCATCAGATTCTGAGCATATTATCACTTTCTGGCAGAATGATACTTTTCAGGCTCATCCTGTACTTTCCCTGCTCAGCACTAATTCTGTTTAGACATGGTATTTAAAATTAAGATATGAGAGCTATGAGGGATGAGCTGTATTTACTGTGATTCTGCAACCAAGCATTTAATGGGAAAACATTCATGTTTGTATGATATTTATTTAAATATTTGTTTCTCTCAGTATACCTCTCTGTGAAGAAGATAATTTCTGTCTATGAATGGGCCGATCACTTGTGGCCAAAAGCTGATGACTCCCAAGTATCATCTGTGGTCCCCTTTTGCCACTTGCTACATGCTCACATGTTAGTTTTCTCGGGTTTTTATCAGTGATTCATAGGATTGCATGAAAGGAAAAAATAGGCCAGAGAAGAGAGAAAAATAAAAGCCCCAGCATTTTCCCATAGAATTTGGTTGTAAATGGCATTCAGAAATGAACGCTAAACAAAGCTTTTGTAAATAAGGGAGGGGAGAAGTGTTGAGGGGCGGATATGGGAATGGGGAAAAGAAAAGAATCAAGTTATATCATTCCCTATGATGAATGTGATCATTATATATACCTAAAATGTACCAAAAAACTTAATTAATAAAAAATAGAAAAGGCAAAAAAAGAAATGAATTCTTGACCTATTTTTTAAAAAAATATGACCTTAAAAATATGATTCCTTAACCCATATGCTTCTTTTATTCTTGTTGTATTTTGTTCTGATCCATCCCCTTCTCCTTTTTTTTTTCTTTTTCTTTTCAGACTAATATGATTTCAAAATGAAAGTGGATATGTGGACAAGAGTTTCACATTTAAAGCAGTCTGTCCTTCAAACCTTAACAATAATATTATTGAGGCATTACTCTGTCCTATGAAGTTTACATGTACATTCTCAATAAATCCTTTCGACAGCTGCATGAGATAATTGTCCCTGTTTTACAGATGGGTAAACTGAGTCTTAAAGAAGCTAAGGAACTTGCATAAGTTTGCAAAAATAATGAGTGATAGAGCAAAAGTTTTAATTTAGATCATATAACTTTAAGCCCACACCCTTAGCACTAGCTCCTTCCAGAAGGCTCAGTCTGGGTGTGTGAGAAATAGCACAGGTGCTGCGTATTCACCTTGTACAAGGTCCAAGTTCTTGCTGTCTTCAGCTGAATAAGTTCCTACATTTACTCTCATTTGGAAATAATTTTCCAAAAACAAGTATCAAGAGAAAGACACTAAACTTTTTCTCCCTTTTAAATGCATTGAGCTAATAGGGTCAGTAAAATAAACCTATGTGAGATCCATCAAACTATTTTTAAATGGATTGTTCAGTAATACATTTAGAAAATGTTTATTTAAGGTAATAGTCTCAATTTCAGCTAGGTGATCTAACACATGAAGGGAGTTTAGCACCTGGAAGATACAGAAGGTGCTAAATACAAGTTGAGCAAATCCATAGTGAGACCTTAAAATACTAAAATTATGCCGGGTTTTATTTTTAGTTTAAAAAATTCATTTTTCTCAAATTTGCAAAAGTAATGCTTATGTGTGGTAAGAATATGTGGGACATGGAACATGTAAAATAAGCAGAGTCTTTTTTTTTAAACTTCATGATTCCACCACCTAAAGATTGCTTAGCTTTTGGCATTTTGGTGTATGTTCTTTCAGAATAGTATTCTGAATTTACATATGTGTAGTAATTAGAATAGCTTAGACCAGCTTGGAAAAAGTATATACATACATCCAAAGATGTAATCATATTACGTATCATTTTAAAATTTTATTGTCACTCTGTAAACATGTGAGTAGCTTACATTGTTATTAAATATTGTATTCATCTTCTGTCTGTTGCCAGAACAAAATACCTGCATACACAATTTAAAGAAGAAAGTGCTTTATTTTGGCTCATGATTTCAGAGGTTTCAGTTTATGTTTGCCTGGCTCTGAGGCAGGAACACCATAGCAGAGGGGTATAATGCAAAACAGCAGCTCGGTTCATGGCATTGATCCAAAAAGTAGAAAGGAAGAGCAAGAGAGGAAGGGGCCAGAGCCAGATATAGTCCCTCACGCCCTCATGTCATGTCCCCATGAGCCACTTCCTCCAAAGAACGCCCATCTTCTAATAGCCCATTCAGCTGCCCTCACAATCAAAGCACTCTTTTTTTGTGTCAGTCCAGCCAACTTGAAAATCAAGATTAACCAGTACAAGTCCATCCCTTGTCAACTTGAAATCTAATCACACTTCCTTAAATCACACTAGATCTCTAAACATAACAATAATGTCATTATCATAACTCACTTTATATAACTATCTTGCATACAACTGAAAATGCACTAATTCCTTTCCCAAAGTCTCAATAATTCTACTGTTGCTCAAAAGTCCAAAGTATCCTCTGAGACTCAAGGCAACTTATTAGCCATGAGCTCTTGTAAAAATAAAAAGATAGTTAAATACTTCCAACGTATAATGGTGCAGTGTAAACCTTCCTATTCCAAAAGAGAGGAATAGGAGCAGAGAAAGGAATCAGATCAAAGGAAGACCAAAATCCAACAGGACAAACATTAAATCCTGTAGTTCCATGTCCAGTACCCAGAGAAGGTTGTGGTGAGATGTGAGCTCCAAAGGGCTTGTGTAGCTCTATCCTTAAGGCCTTGCCTATTGCAGCTTGTCTGTCCTCTGTTGGACTGGCTGTGCTCATTGCCTAGACCTCTCCTAAGCAAACATTTCATGTTCCTGGTATCTTTAACTTCATGTGATCTCCACTGCAGCTTTGGATTTACTCTCAAAGCTTCAAGCCATGGCCTAGCGAAGGCTTCGAGCTGGGGCTGTAATTCTGTCATACATTTTTGCCTGGCTTCTCAGGTCTTCTGAAATCTTTGGAGAAGCCTCTGTGTCTTCATAACTTTGGCACTCCACATGCTTGAAAAGCCAGCACCAGGTAGATGACATTAAGATTAGCTTCTGGGTTGAGCAGTAGCAGGACTGACCCCCTTGGACAATGGGTACAGTAGGCTTTGTGTGTCTAGATGGGTGAATTTAGGGAAACACCTCCCTAGGCAGCCTTGAATGAGAAGGATGCCCTGGGTTCTCAATGTAAAATCTTTCAAAGAAGTTCATTCTCTTAGGCCCTTAAATATATAATAGTTGTGTTCTGGTCAATTTATGAGGTACTTGCAAGGCTTTATTCTTAGTATTCTAATGCAAAGTACTTAGATTATTTTTAATGATTCTGTTTTCAGTAACCACACTTCCATTTGATCCAACTTTTCACATGCTTTCTTTCTGGCCAAGCTGCAAAATTTTCAAATCATTCAGTTCTGCTTTTTGCGTCTGCTTCTCACTGTATATCTGGCTAAAAACAGCCAGCAGTGTCCTTGCCACAGCCTGAACACTGGGCTGCCTTGAAATTTTCTCCACCAGATTCATTAGTCCACTCCCCTTAAATTCAGCTTAATACAAAGTCCTAGGACATGAGAAAAATGTAGACCAGTTTTTTTTTCCCAAAATGTAACACACATAGCCTTTAGTCCATTTTCCAATATAATCTTTATTCTCATCTGAAACCTCATGAGCTTGGCCTTTACTGTCCTCATTCTTATCTGAGCGCTGTCCAGAACCACCCATCAAGCTCTGCTTACAACATTCTAGGGCTTCTCCAGCCTCCATCTCCAAACCTTTCTAAACTCCTCCTTCTAACCACTTCCACATGGTTAGATATAGTCACAGAAATGACCCACTTGTCTGGTACCACTTTTCTATGATTTACTTTCTTGTTATTGAGACAAAATGTCCAACATCTTCCACTGAGAGGAAAGGCTTATTTTGGCTCATGGTTTCAGAATATTTACTCCTGAGTCAGCTGGCTCCAAGGTAGAAAGGGCACGGTGGATGAGCATAATGGAGGAAAACTGCTCAACTCAGAAAGTTGTTCCCTGCTTTTCTCTGCTGAAGCAGAAAGAAAGCAGGAGCCAGGGATATGAATACACCCTTCCAGGTCACACTTCCAGTAGCCCACCTTTAACCAGATCCTACCTCGTGACAGCACATTCAGCTATGATCTCCTCAATGAATCTACTGTGTAGTGTCCCCATGATCCAATTACCTTCTAAAAGTCCTGCCTCCTAAACACGTGAGGCTTTTGGGAGGCATTTTAGGACATCTCTCTCTGCCATGTACATAATGACTTATACTCAATGTCACTTGCCATTCCCCAAATTTCATAGGGTTTCCCCCTCCATTATGATCTTTTGCATTTCCCCCCATGGTTTCCTGCACTCAGAATTGCCTCCAGATTTTCTCTGCTGTTAATCTCTTACTTGTTATTCAAGACTAATAGCAATACATTTCTAAAATATATCATAAAACAGATTGTACATTTCCATAGTAACAAAGTAATAATTGGAGACTGCTTCTGAATAAAAAAGTTAGCATAAAATAACATATAAAACCAAAGATACATTTTGATATCGGCCTACAATTTTTTTTTAAGTAAAATTATTTTTTAAGTTTTTATAAGAAAACCTGTTCAAAACAATGTGGGAAGAGCCATTCTTGGTATTGATCTCAAAGCCAATAAAATGGATATATAGCAATGCAAACATAGAACATTATTACAATATTGAGTAATTGAAGCATACACATATTATTAAAAATAATGATTGTCATTATCTACATTGGATATTAAACAGTTATCTTTATTTTATTTTTATAGCACTGGTATTTCTTTTAAAAACTGGCCAGATAATTCATTGAATAAATTTCTTTCTAGCTAACAAATATAATTATATTCATTCCACTTAATAGCATAATTTTATTTACAAAAAAAGGAATGGAAGATTTGAAGTTTTTTGGAAACTTTGCTGCAAGGGTACAAAGAATAGCAGCCTTCAAAATTGAGGATGGTTGTTCATTTTATCCCCCAAACCACATCCAAATAGCATGTCTCTGGGAAGACAAAATCACTCAAAATACAGAATGACTTTTTTTTTTTTTTTTTTTTGGTGGATACCGGGAGTTGACCTCAGGACCTCATGCTTGCCAGCAAGCGCTTGTGCCACTGAGCGATCTCACCGGCCCCCAGAATAACTTCGAGTGAATTTTGTTACACTGTTTTGTGAAGGTGATTGTGGTTACGGGTCTGCCTTCATCATAGGGACATGGGCAAATGGCTCTATAGCCTGAGATCCTGTCCCTTTCTTCACTCCCTGTCCTGGCTTTCTTAATCTCAGTCCCTCTTGTATCAGCCAGAGACTGTAAACGTTAACAGCAGAAATGGATTCTAGTTAACTTTGCAAAAGGAGAGTTAAATAGCAAGAAATGAGGGAGATCCCAGAATCTTAGAACAGACTGGAGAACCAGTTTTTGGAGTCACGCAGGGTGGGAAAGCCAAGTGCTGCAATCTTTGCCAAGTTGCACCCAGACTGTCCAGTGAGGCTGTGTTGGTTGCTCCTGTTGGCACCACCAGTGCCCAACACTTGTTCTTGGTGGTTAGACTTGTTTTCTCTTTGTCTTTGCCAAGATGAAACATAAATGGTTCCTGTTTGTGTCACTTGATGTCACTCAGAGTTCTGCTTGGGAACATCTCCTGGCTGAGCTCAGGTCTGATATTCTCTGGGAGCTGCCATACAAGGCTCATGTGAGGGCAGATCTCTCAAATAGGAAGGAATTCCACTGTTGGACAGTCACAAACAAAAATGATTTTTATCTCTACTTGCCTTTCTGTTTTGAAACTGCATTTCACTTTCTTAGGGAAGACTTCTTGGATCTTTGAGACTCAGTAGTGCCCTCTCCTATGGTTTACCCCAAACCCTCTCCCTGGCATACTTACTGTATTTCTAACAGTGATGCGTAAATATGTTTATTTTAGGTTTCTTCAGTTATATATTTAAATCAGAGGAACTGTGCCTATTTTGATTATTGTCTTATATTTTGGGCACAGCGATGGACTTAAATTGTGTTAAGTGCTCTGTGTATGCAGTTGTCCCTTAGAATCCTTTGGGGATTGGTTCTGGAACAGATAAAAAAAATCAGCCAAAGCCCAAATCTCTAACCCAAAATGGCATAGTATTTACCTATTACCTATACATATCCTCCCATATACTTAGATTATCTCTAGGTTATATATAATAATACTTTGTCAATGAAAATAGTTGTTATATGGAATGGATTAGAGAATGATGAGAAGAAAAAATATTTATACATGTTCATACAGATGCAATTATTTTTTCAAATAGTTTTGATCCTGGTTAGTTGAATTGGCTGATGTGGAACCCACAAATACAGAAGGCTGACTTATCTGTTGGACTTTCATATTTGTACAAATCTTACAATATATTTCTAATTCATAGTTTTCTCCATTCTCCATTGGTGTTGTTTGAACAGTTTCTTCAGATCTACCCCTAAGTTTACTTGTTTTCTCTCCTCTTGTCTAATAGGCTGTTTAGCATATTCATAGAATTCCTAATTTCATTTATCCTACTTTTATTTCCAAAAGTTCCATGTGATTAAGATTTTGATGGTGCCTCTAGTCTTAGTGTTTTCCTTCAGTATACTTTCTATTTTCTCTTTTATTTCTTTAAACATATAAAGTATATTTATTTTGTATTCTCTCCCTGACAAGTCTAATGATTTTGTAAATAGGGTTAGGTAAGTGGTTTGTGTTTCGTCATTCATGGTGAACTCATATATGATGGCTTATTTTATGTTTAGTGATTTTCATCATAAGCTCATGATCTTTACATATTTACATAGGAACAATATTTCAAATCTGGATTTAAATTGTATTGTCCATAAAATATATTTTGTTATCATATATGTAATATGGATCTTTTGTCTCATGGACAAAGGTGGTTAGAAATTCTTAGGAGATATTTTGTCCTTCACTCCCCCTTTTTTTTCTTTCTGGAATGAAGCCCTAGCCAGATAGTTGTCCTGGCCCTTTCCCTCTGTAGGGTGGTTTCCTTCCTTTAATTTAGACACAGGAATTTCCTTGTGGGGATTCATTATGATGAGTTCACAATTACAATCTCCCAGCCTGCTTGAGTCCCAGGCTTTATTTCATAAGTCCTGAGTAGGTAACTGATGAAACCTAAGTTCGTGAGTCCCCAAGAATCCACTGGTTCCCTAAAGTTATACTCCTCATACGGTGCTTGCCCTTTAGATTCACACTTTCTTATCGTTTGTGTTTTGCTGTCATAGATTTCCACTTAAGTTTTGGCGAGCTCATAAATGAAAAAACAGGTAAATTTTATATTTGATCCAGAATTCATTTTATTAGGAGAACTCTTTCTGAATATAAAGTGCATAATATTGCTGGAAATACATGGCTTCAATAAATATTTCTTGATGGATAAATTGATTTCCACACTAGTAAAAAGAGATAATACTTTCTCTGGTGTTGCTGGCCATTGGTACACACATCTGCTAAACTGTCATTCAAAATAAGAAAATGAAGTGGGTAGGAAATTATGTACTAAAAAGAAATGACTATTTTCTTCATAAAATTAAACCTCAAAAACATCTCTCAAGTGCAGAACTGAAAGGAGACTTTCTGCGTAGTGAAGGAGAATGGGACCGAGTAATCCAGACCTGTACTGGTGATTCGCTTGGGCATTCCTTTGAATATTTTCTCTGATATGCACCCACTAACATGCAGGCCTTAGGTTTCTGCTCTCCCTCAATGCCAAGACAACAATCATACACTTGTTGCCTCGTAGTGCATTGTAAGACAAGGCCAGAGTGTTCCAAACTTGACTGTCCTGAAGGCTAATGATGACAAAAGAGAAATAAATGTGGAGAAAGAAAGAGAAGAGAGGAGGAGAGAACAGAGAAAGGGGGAGAGAAGGGAGGAGATACAGAAGAGAGGGAGAGAGTGTTAGGTGAAAGCTGTATCCTTTAATGACCTCAACTTTGATATCCATAGCATGACATCCGCCAGTCTATCGGTTGGAGAAGCTCCAAGACTGCCTAGAGTCAAAAGTAGGAAACAAAGACTCCTTCTCCTGCTTGGAAGCTTGTCAGTCCTTCTACACCATGAGCATGTGGGATGCACTCTCTGTGTTGGTGAGTGAGTATGTGTTGGTGTGGCCATCTTTGCAAAATACAATCTGCCACAAGGATACACATTCTATGGTTGTCATAAACATAACATCATATTAGAAAACATCCAGCAAAATGCCAGGGAGTCTATAGTTGCTGCGTACACATTAATTCTCTTTCCTCCCTTTATATAAGAAAAATGTAACAAGTTTTTATTTTAAGAGACACAAAAGGGATGAGAAATAAAAACAGTGTTATTTTTCTTGCCTGTTCTATTATACTGAGTTGTCAGGTCAGTAAACACTCACTTTCTAAATGAGGGAATTATGGCTCAAAGATGTTTAGTAATTTTAGTCTTAAACTAATTTGGTAGGATGATTTTTTTTGTTCTCCACTTATGCTTTAAATATAACTTTTATTTAAGTATAACATAAAGATATGTAGCTTGATGAATCTTTTGCTAACTAGATATATCTATGTAACCAAATCAGAACATTACCCTATCAAAATCAGAACTAGCAACCTCAAAGCACCCTTCATGCTCCTTTCAATCACTAGCCTTTGGCTGTCCAGAACAGAGGAATTTCTATCTGACTTCTAACATCACAGATTAGTTTTTCTGCTTTTAAACTTTATGTAGTTGGGATCATAAGATATGCACTCTTGTGCTTGGTTTCTTTCACTCCATAATAGACTGATATCATCAATAAAATGAACTTTCATCGCTACAAGGACTTTTATCTTATTAATATGCTAGTATTTATTATCGATCTATGCATTTATTTTTATTGAGTACTGTATACGCCTAGCAATGAAATGCTAGTTCAAAATATATATGTCCAAATTTGTTAAATGATACCAACAAGTTTAGTGAACCAACATATAATGATGTACTGTACTAATTTTACTGCTGCTACCAATGTAATTCCTCTTCCCTTATTTTTCCTTTTTTTTACCTCTTTTAAGCAAGTAGCTAGAGTTTGTATTTCTTTACTTTAGCGTTTGTGGCTATGTCTAAAACAGAAGTAACTTGGAGTTTAAGCTCTATTTTTGAAAAAAAGTTCTAATAAAGAGACTTTATTAGCTGTCCAGGGTAATTTCAGTTATGTAGGATTTTGAGGGTAAAGAAGGTGAAAGAGACTAACAGATAGGAGATGGATGTTAGTGAGTCTCAGAGACTGCTGGGCCCAGAGGACCTGAAAAACTTCTTATGCTCTTTTCAGTAGGGCTGTCATATAATTTGTAATTCTGATCCAGGTACTTTGAGAGTGAAAATGTATGCTATTAATAATTATGCAGGGATCATGGATGTAATTCAGGACTGTCCCAGGCAAGCCGGGATTATTCAGGCAGCCTCAGTAGAAGCTTACAAAAGCAGATGCTTACATGTTCATGAGATTTTCTTAGAATGTCACATAGTGTTACGAAGAACAGCACTGTCATCTGAAGAATGACAGGATGAAATCCTTCGGTACATTTCCAATTACACCCGAAACCTGTGTATCTGCAGAGTCACCCCACGCTTACCTGCATGTGCACTGTGATGCTTTAATCGACTCACATGTACTCAAAGCTTATCTATGGCCTTTCAGCAGAGGTGAGAGTAGGTGGCGTCTATAGTGGTCGTTGTGTCTCACTGTTAGCTCATGGTCCTAGAAGCATTTGGCATGGGGTGCTGTCTGAGAACCTACAACCTCTGTCTAATTTTGTTCTTGTTTTTTGTCCTTCTTGCAAAGTTTCTTATAAAAATTTGGAAATGGTGGAAAACAAGTTTTGGGGCATTCTCCCTTAAGTCAAACTTAGGCTCCAAGAATGAATGAAAGAGGGAAAATGAGCCCCCAAACTCAGTGCTAAATGATGTGAAATCCCTAGAGTGAAGGGGAGGTTTGAGCAGACTACCAGTTCCTAAGATGCTACATAAACATCCAATGCAGGCTGTATACAAAGACAGTGTAATGTCTTCCCTTTAGGGACAAAATTCTGAAAAATTCCCAGGGGAAACTGTCTAATCAGGTCGCTGAAATCATCAAGCCAGTTAAAGTTCTCTGTGACAGATCAGCTGGGGTTCCAGTCAATAGGGTTGCTAGTTTTTTCTCCTGATGTTGATGGAGATCATCTGAGAAAATCCGCAAATAGATTTTCGTCTATTCCTCAAACACCTTGGAGAATTTGGGTCTGTAAACCTTTAATTCCCAGCACCAAGGGCATCAGAAGGGTCAAAAAAATCAGGCTGTTGTTTTATGCTCTAGAGTCCAGCACTGAGAATAACCAGGGAGAGAGAAGGTGGAGGTCTGAATCCCATCTTTCCTGATGCTTTTCTTCTAAACCCACATCCCAGGGCTCATGGAAGTATAAACCTGACTTCACTGACTCTGAGGTGAAGTGAACCAAAGTAGCTTAAAGGAGGAAGGCAGAATGTGCAGAGCCAGTGGAGGATGCTCTCAACTTTTGACTTAGCTTTCTAAGGTGGGAACCCCATCCATGGTTGGGAGAGGAAGACAGAGAGTGGAAGGACACCGTAGGAGATGTAAGAATTTGTGTGTTTCTGAGAGTTCTTCTGCAGCCAACTGAGGTATGCTGATCCCTCATCTCTCAAGTGGGGACAGAATCCTTGCTGCCCACACTAACATTCTAGCTTGGATTCATATTGGCCCAGGGACACTGAGATATGGTCACAGTATCACTGTCAACAGGTTAGAATGGGGAGCAGCATCAATGAGGAAAGGAATGAAAAGAGGAAAGGCCATCCACTGACTGACTTATTCTCTAGAGCCTCTTTCATTGTTCATGTGTATGCCTGTCACTATTTTTGTGTTTTGCTTTCTTTCCCCCAGACAACTTGCTGGAAGAGAATGACTCTGAGAAACAGCTCTTCAGTAACAGAGTTTGTCCTTTTGGGATTATCAGCGCAGTCAGCACTGCAGCTCCCCCTCTTCTTCCTGTTCTTAGGGATCTATGTGTTCACCGTGCTGGGCAACTTGGGCTTGATCGCCATAATTGGGCTGAATTCTAAGCTTCACACTCCCATGTACTTTTTCCTCTTCAACTTGTCCTTTATAGATCTTTGTTATTCCTGTGTGTTTACCCCCAAAATGCTGAATGGTTTTTTGTCAGAGAATATTATCTCTTATGTGGGATGCATGACTCAACTGTTCTTCTTCTGTTTCTTTGTTAATTCGGAGTGCTGTGTCTTGGTGTTGATGGCTTATGATCGGTATGTGGCCATCTGCAACCCTCTGCTGTACTCAGTGACTATGTCCCCTCAGGTCTGTGCTTTGCTGATGCTTGGTTCATATGTGATAGGGTTTTCTGGGGCCATGGCCCACACTGGCAGCATGCTGAGACTGACCTTCTGTGACTCCAGTGTCATCCACCATTACCTCTGCGAAGTTCTCCCCCTCCTGCAGCTCTCCTGCTCCAGCACCTATGTCAATGAGCTGGTGTTTTTTGTCATAGTTGGAGTAGTTATCACAGCATCGAGTATCAGTATCTTCATCTCTTATGCTTTGATTCTTTCCAACGTCCTTCAGATTCCTTCTGCTGAGGGCAGAGCTAAAGCCTTCGGCACATGTGGCTCCCACCTCACTGCTGTTGCTCTGTTTTTTGGATCAGGGGCATTCACTTATTTAACAACTTCTTTTCCTGAATCAATGGAACAAGGCCAGTTTGCCTCAGTCTTTTATACCAATATGGTTCCCATGCTTAACCCTTTGATTTACAGTTTGAGGAATAAAGATGTTAAATTTGCCATAGATAAAACGCTGAAAAGAGTGCTCTTCTAATGGGTCTGATCACTGGTAATTGTGTCCCAGTAAGAATCATAGTCAAGCAATGTTTTATCTGTAGGAGGAGAAAATTTTTTTTTTTGTGGGTACCGGGGTGTCGACCTCAGGACCTCACGCGCCAGTAGGCGCCCATGCCGCTGAGCAATATCACCGGCCCCTTTTTCGTGTGTGGGTTCCGGGAGTCGAACTAGGGCCCTCGCGCTTGCCGGGCAGGCGCTTATGCTGCTGAGCCATCTCACCGGCCCAGGAGGAGAAATTTTAACTTTTTTCCTCAAACAAGTTCTTCCTTCCACTTTAAATAAATCAGAATCTCTTGCCTCTACTTTGCTTGACAGTTACATCATTTTATACCACTTAAATTGGCTGATTGTACGCAACTTATTATCTATTAATTGCCCACTGTGTACTGGACCCCCATGTTAGATCCAAGAGATGAATAAACTGATGCTTCATACCTTCTAATTTTTTCTCTGTAGCATAAAAGGGTTTGTTTAAACAAGAATATTTCCAACTGGGAGAAGGGTCAAGTGGTGGTATGAGGGTCCAGGAGTACTTTTTCTTCAGGTAAATGAACAATCTTAGAAGATCAAAGGCAGGTTCTTTGGTGCCATAGGCAACATCATCTCCTAACTCTGAGGGAGGCTGGTTGGACAGGAAGACCATGCAGCATCCTTTCATGTACATGTGTGTTCACATGGAGAAGGAAGCTTATATGGCCTGATATACAAACATAAATCAAAATCCAAATCTGCTATTCCAAAATTTCAGTATTTCTGGGACTTGAGATAGTAGCCGGAGGTAGACCATCTTCTACTGAGGACAGTTTCTTAGGCTCTGGGGGTTCAGGCTGAAAGGAAGAAGGAACTGCCATGAATTTGCATAATTATGTAAAATACTACCTCTGTTTTTCCCTGGAGATACCCTGGAGATACCGTGCACTTTTAGAAAACCTTTTAAAAGTGGATTTAGACTTTGGCATGTCTTAGTGTGTGTGTGTGTGTGTGTGTGTGTGTGTGTGTGTGTGTGCACGTGCCTGTGTATTACAGATGACCATTAGAGAATTGGCAAGAAAGACTTCTCACTCTCAGGGAAACTGGAAGGGGTCTGTATTCTAAGTGCCAAGAACCTCTCTGTAGCACACTGCTAAAGAGTTGCTACTCTATATTCAATAGCTCAGCTTTTGAAAAATACATCCTCACAAACTACTCTAAATGTAGGGAGGAAGGTGAATGTAAGATCGTCCCAGCCCACAGAGGGAGACGGAGGGTGCTGACTCACACTGTTGTCAGCAGAACGGGCACTCTGAGCAGAGGTTAGAATCTGGGATGCTCCTGAAGAGACCCTCTGTGAAGAAATCTGATGCTTTGTTTTTGGACCAGGGGAGAGTCTTGCACTGAGTCTACAACTTTTGCTTCCATCTCCCTAATGCTTCCAAAAGTCACATAGTTGCTCAGCGTGTGCTGGCGCCATAAATACGGCAATCAAGGGAAGAAAGGCTTGCTTCACACTGACCTCTTTGTTGACACTGATGTAGAAAGAGCAACCTCATACTGGGAAGAAGGCAGTGCAAGTGTCCCAAGTGGAGCCAGAAGCAAGACATCCGACGGGGCACCTCAGAGCAGCACAAAGAGGCTCCTGTGGTGTGAGGCTGATTGGTGAAGAGACCTGAGACAAACTGTATTTTCTCCAACTATGCTAGAGGGAAGAGATCTTTGAAGAAGAAGGAAAGAGCCATACTTGGGTTAGAGCTAGGTATTGATAAAAAATACTTCGCACATGACATATGTTTGTGCATGCTTTGAAGTGCCTTACGTATATTAGCTCATTTATTGGAATTGAATTATAAGACCATACTGAACCACTGCTCTTCAGCCCTCTGGGTCTAGATTAAATCCTACTCTGTACTGTCCGTGTCTGGGCCTGTGGGGATCTTAGGATACTAGGAAAGAGTTAATAATGAGGAAGGACAAAAATAGGTGTGTATGGGTAAAAAAAAGTCAATTACTATCGGTAGAAATGAGTAGGAACAAGGAATAAGTCAAGATGTAAGATATTAGTAGAAAGGAACATTATGAAATAAATGTATTAAAGTAAAAGAATAACTTTCCTTGTACTAATTCCTTATTGGCATAGAGGTGAGTAAAGGTAAAAACATATGTTTGACTTAATGTGACACAAGCTTAGATCTTTTGAAAAGCAGTTCCTTGGTTACTGAGTATCTGAGGAGACAAAAACTCAGAGATTTTTCATGGTCCTTGCAACAGCCTGATAGGAGCCAACTACTGCACCCACAGAAAACACGACTTCTCATAAACCCAGAAAGCCTTCACAACTCTCACAAACCAATGGTAGCTCTTGAGTGGCATTTTTCATCAGTGTTGAAAAGTTGTTTGTTCTCAGTGATCAGCAAATATGAACAAATGGGGGCTGCTGCTTTATAGAAACAAAGAGATATGACTGGAAACCCAGTGTTAGCTGTGTTTAAGCAAACCTTTCTGCCACAAGACCATTGTTCTCTCATCTCATGACTTCATGACATTTTAATTTTTAGTAAGGTCATTTTTTTCTCTTTAGGAAGCATCCTTAAAGTTAAGATTCCTCTGGGTTCGGTCCTTAGTCTACTTCCTTTCTTGACTCTTTCTAAAAAATTCTCTCCAACCCATATCGCAAATGTTCAGTAATCACACGTTTGATGGTTACTCACAAATCCACAACACTGGCCCCAACCTATGATTGCAATCTGTAATCAGTTGTAAATTAGAAACATGAAGTATTATCAACATTGATGTTCAAATAGAATTAGGTAATGCTGAGGAGGTGACACAGTTTTGGAATATAAGGAAGAATACATTCTTTCTGTTGTCTATACATTCTCCTACATTCTGAGGCTGTGGGAGAGGACAGATGCAGTATAAATGATAGACCCAGGTAGGGGAGTGAGAGTCCAAGGAGAACTTTGGTGAATCTTGGGAAGAGCACACAGGCACTGTCCTGTATTTGGAGGAGCAGATGGGAAGAGCTCCGTGACTCAGTGCTCACCATCAGCCTAGATACACATCACGCTCTCTTCTCACACATCCATAAATGCATCATTTACCGAGTGCTTTAGTTTCTAGTTACAAAAGTCTGATTTCTGTGACTTAAACACATAAGGACTTAAGTGTTTCTTAACATAAAAGGAATCTAGAAGTGGGCAGTCCAGCACTGATGTGACAGTGCTGAGTCATCAAGGACTCGGCCTCTGTCTCCTCTTCCTTCTTGGTAGTGACTTCATTCTCAATGATGTGTTATGACTTCCAGATGGTTGCTAAAGTTTTAATGGTTTGGTTCACATTTTAAGCAGCAGGAAGACACAGGAGGGAGGGAAAGCAAAACAGTGCTTTATTATTGCATGCGTAACTTCTGACATCTTCTTAGCTATCCTTTCTTGCAAGGGAGACTAAAGCATGTAGAGTTTAACTTGAGAATATTATCATTAAAATGTAGAATTTTGTTGTTAGGGTGAAAGGGAAATAGCTACTGTGTAGATAACTAGCAGTCTCTAAGGATGAGATTCTACTTGCCAGGAAGGTACATTCAGAAGGGGGCATGTTTAGTTTTTGCTTTCCTACTTCATCCACTCAAGGAGAGGAGTATTGATTAACTGGACAGATAAAATAGAAGACTAACAAGTTGGCCATTGATGGAGATATGCCCAGTGTCTTTATCATTAGTCTGCTAGTGCTGCATGAGATAAGTTGTTGGCAAGGACAAGCCAGATCTGTGCTACTTCATTTCCAGCTTTCCTCTGGTCTCCTGTTGGGTTAAATTAGGGTCCAGGTTCTAAAGCAGAGGTGAATCCTGACATAGATCCCCGATCAGCATTGCTATCAATAAAGATGGAAAGGTATTTTATCCTCTTTTGGATCTTTGTATTTGTTCTCACTAATTATGCCCCACAGAGGAGGGAGAATGAGGGATTCATATTGTCAAATATTCTGCATTGTAGTAGTCACACTTACCAAAAGGGCTTCTGAAGATTTCAGGTTCTTGTGCTTTGGGACAACCTGCCTTGCTCTGGTAGTGGTTATTGGAAATCACATCTAGTACAAAGTTTCTGAGAATACACAAAATACAACTCATCCTACACTACGGACAGAGAGACTCACTGAGTGTGAATAGGGAAATTTACAAAAAAAAAATTAGGGAGCCCATAATTTCATAGAAAAGCAAGAAGACTTGCTTATCTTTCAAGACTCACTAATCCATTTAATGGTTCAATTAAAATCTTACCACATGGCAAAAGTTCAAGTGTCATGGTATGGATCTGGAATGTCCCCCCAAAGCCTTATGGGCTCAGAGGTGGGGCTTTTGGAAGGTGACTAGATTATGGGGGTACTATACTCATGGAGGACCACCACTGGGTTCATAGCTGATGTGCTGTTAGAGATAGGGCTTGGTTGGGGAAAGTGGGTCACTGTGGACATGACCTGGAAATTTCCCTCTGGCTTCCTCCTTCTTTCTCAGCTTCTTGTCTGCCATATATATTATAAATTTATTTTCTGTCTGTAATAGCACCTCCTTATCCAGTGGGGATACCTTCTGAGACCCCAAGTAATGGTTCAAATCTGATAATACTTACTCCCATATATATTATCTTCCTATTCACGCATACCTATGAGTTTATAAATTAGGCATGTAAAAGATTAACAGTAACCACAATAAAATAGCACAATTATAACAAAATACTCTGATAAAATTATCAGCATTATTACTCTTGTATATTGGAGCCATTGTCAAGTAAAATAAGGGTTACTTGAACACAAACATTCTAATACTATGACAGTCTCATACCCTAGAGGGCTACTAACTGAATAGGGGAAGACAGCATGTACAGCGTAGATAGGTTGGACAAAGAGATGACTCATGTTTCAGGTAGCGTGGCAAGAGATTTCATCATGTTATTCAGAACTGCACACTAGCTAACTTATGAATTGCTCATTTCTGAAAATTTCCATTTAACATATTCAGGCTGTGCTTTAGTGTGGATAATTGAAGTCATGGAAGGTGAAACTGTAGATGAGGGAGAGCTACCTACTGTACATAAAAATCTAATATGTATATGTATATATGTGTGAATGCATGCATGTGTGTGTTTAGTTCTGTGCCCAAGAAATTAGAAAAACATCTTCTTATCAAAAGATCAAGAAATAGTTACATAAGTTTAATAAATTTTTATCACAATGCAAGCATCAATAAATTTGATATGTTAAAAATAGTACAGATCATTTATTACATGGCTGAGTGGATAGTGTAACATTAGGAAATTTACTAAAATAATTTATTAATAGAGTGTAGCAAAAAAATCACATGATCATCTCCATAGACATGAAAAATATATTTATTAAAATTATCATTTTTTTTACTAAATTCACTTGATAAAATAGGGTATGACAGAAACAATTTGAAGTTTATACCTTTTTTCTTTTTAAAGCTAGAACAAAAATTTCTGTTAGCTCTTTCCACTTTTATTTCTAAGCATCTATGATGTTCATAAAACTACCTTCCATCTTTGCATAATATTAACAGAATTTTATTTTTTATATTAGATTATGAATATAATTACACTATCTTACATGAAATAGAATATTGCCACTGTCTTGTTCATGTGTTTTTATAGCTTCTTTTATCTTCTGAGATTTGGACAAATACTATGTGTTTTATAGTTGGCAGAGTAAGAAACACCACATATTGAGCGTATTGTCTTTAGCAACTAAAGGGCTGTCTAGAGGGTAAATTTCTTTGTTTCTTAACAGCAAATATAGTTTCCTAGTGTAAGTGAAGAAGAGCTTTTTATTCCTGAATTGCATGGACTGGACTGAATGCTTTTCCATGCAACTCCCACTTGACATTTGCTTCTTAGAAGGAAAAAATAACATTTCCATGCTGTGGGTTCTCATCTTCTACAGAGGAGGAAATTGAGTTCCAGTGTTCTAGAATCTGATGAAGATCATCAGAATGTGGCAGATCCCACTTCAGCTGCATCTTTATCTTGTTCCAACTGCCCCCCCTGCCCCACCTCCACCTAATACATACTGGATGTCTGGAATGAAAGTAAAGAAATAGGAATGTGAGATACGGAATGAGAGAGGAGACAAGGGAGTAACAGTCTAGAAATGATTGACAGTCAAGATGAAAAGAAGATAGTCACAGAAAATGGCATTCTGATTTTCTGTACATAGCATATAATCTGCATTGGTTTTGATACCAAAGTAGACACATACACAGCCTTAAGAAGCTTGCCTCCACAACGGTGCTGGAAAAACTGGCTTTCCACATGCCGAAGACTAAAACTAGACCCATGTCTATCACCGTGCACTAAACTAAAGTCAAAATGGATCAAAGATGTAAATATTAAAGCAGAAACACTAATCTACTGGAAGAGAAAGTAGGTAGATATCTTGAAGATGTATGGGTAGGCAGAGAGCTCACGAACAAAAACCAAACTGCAAGGGAACTACTTCAAAGAATCAACAACTGGGATCCCATCTTATTAAAAAGTTTTCGCACATCAAAAGAAATCGCCAACAGGGTGAACAGAAAACACACAGAGTGGGAAAAATTTTAGCCAACTGTCCCTCAGACAAAAGACTTCTATCTAGAACATATAAAGAATTCAAAAATATCAGACTCCCCCAAATTCAAAGACCCAATCCAAAAATGGGCATCTGCAATGAATACACACTTCTCAGATGAAGAAATACAAATGGCAAATAAATATATGAAAAAATGTTCAACATCATTTGAGAAATGCAAATTAAAACAATGCTGAGATTCCTTCTCACCCCAGAAAGAATGGCTATCATCAAGAAATCAACCAATGACAAATGCTGGAGGGGATGTGGGGAAAAAGGAAATCCTCTCTACTGTTGGTGGGAGTGTAGATTGGTACAACCACTGTGGAGATCAGTGTGGAGATTCCTCAAAAAATTACGATTAGAGGTCCCATTCGACCCAGCTCTTCATCTTCTGGATATTTTCCCAGAAGAATTAAAAACATCACACCACAGTGATATATGTGCACTTGTGTTTATAGCAGCACAATTTGTAATAGCTAAATCTTGGAAACAACGCAAATGCCCATCAACCAAGGAATGGATAAAAAAGATGTGGTATTTTTATACAATGGAGTACTAATCAGCTATAAAGAAGGATAAACTTGAGGATTTTGTAGGCAAATGGATGCAACAAGAGACCATACTCATGAGTGAAATAAATCAGACTCGTATGTGTAAACATCTTATTGTCTTCCTAGTGTAAGAAACTTAAAGAGTGAATAAGATCCAAAATCTACAATAGATATTGTGCAAGGGAAAGAAACTGCTCAAAAGGAAAGAACAATTGGGATGGGGGAAAGAAGAAAAGAAGGAAGGGAAAAGAATATATATATATATATATATATATATATATATATACACACACAAGATAGTTAAGATAATTATGCTACTAATTTCTTTTAGTTCATTGAAAAGAATGGTTTGTGCTTATATTGTTTGATCAGTTTTTCATGCCTGTATCTTGTAGTCTGAGCAAGTACTTTGAAGATAACAATATGCAATATATTAACCATTCTTTATTTCTTGTTATCTTGTTTTGTAATTCTGTATTATTGTTTTTATTGTTTTTTTCTCTTTAAAATAAAAAAGAAATGAACAAAAATGACAGCAAAAAAGAAGGACTCTCCAGGACTGGTGAGCAAAGTCAGCTACAATGAAGTGCTGAATTATGGTTTGTCTTCAACAAGGTGGAGGCATGGGCCAGCTTCACTTCTGGAAATAGGTCCAAATCTCCTGGGCACAGTATTCAGTTAAAAAGTGACTCATTCTTATGTAATTTTGTTTATTAAAATAAGTACAAAAATTGTATAATGTGATTTAATAGTACAAAGTATTCTGATGAGAATACACAAGAGATGGAATCTATAATCTTGCCATTATTTACTGTTAAGAGTGGATTGTTAGGCTGTTTTCTCATAACAATAGAGTTTTAGAGAGTTCGTAAAATTTAAATTTTCATCAAATAATTTTAGTTACAAACACCATTTTATAAAAATACATGTAGATCATAGATTATGCTGATAACATTTAAAACTAAAGGACGAAAATTATAAACATCTCTTGTATAATCATAAATTTATCAAATCATTCATTCATTTGACAAATATTCATTGGGTTTGTAGTGAGTTCTAGGTGTTGAAACAGAGCAATAAACAAAACAACAAAAAATACCTGAAGCTACCATTCTAGTGATATATTATGGCAATACCTCAGTTGTCAAACTCATTTTGTTCCTAATTCATGATTGAACACTAAAGAGTTCAACAACTAAACATACTTTTCCCATGAGAAATAATGGTAAACCAAATAACAGGTTTTGAGGCCCAAAAAATTACAGTTATGAATTCATTTTCTAGGACTTTAACAAATTTCACAATAATTTCCTTCTTTAACTCCATGGTGGTTCTCAGTTTTCCTCTTACCTTTACTGCTGGTATTACTAGCTTTCTTTGGAGCCATGGTTACTATATGTTATACAAATAAAGCAGAAAAAAAAAGCATGGTGATGAATGTTTTAACATACTAACGCAAGCACTGTATATTGTCTGGACGAGACTGGGCTTACACTGAAGCGTCACCCCTCTGTGTCTGAGGTGGCGAGACACAATGTGACACTCACTCTCAGCTCTTAGAGGTGTTTTCAAGTCGGATTTTCGGTTCGACTAATGAGCAAAGTTATGAACACTGAGCAGATTTTGTTTGAACTTTGCTGTTTGAGTAGTGAAAATTTCGAGCTTGGAGCAGTTTGACAACTGAGGTATCATCATGTACTGGAATTTTTTTGTTTATATTTGGTATATTATTCATAATTGTTACGTCTCATCTTTTTTTTGCAATACAATATAGACAGTGCTTAATTTTGCAAATTGAAATTATTTAAATTTGTTTAAGTTTTGCTATAAAGCCAGCTTTTTAAAAATGTTTGTGTTTTTTAATAAGGAGTTGAAATTTTATATGAGAAGTTATGTAAAATCCATGGTTAACATTTTAGGGGCTTGAGAAAGATGTGAAATATGAGTTTCAAGCAACTCTCTCTCTCTCTCTGTTATTTAGTCGTCAGCACAGCCTGGTGGCTGTTTGAGTGAACTGCTTGGCATAGTGTTTTATTAGTTTCTCTTGTCAGATATACATATCTGACACATATATATGTTTTGTAATTGAAATTTGTGCAACGTTTTGTAAACAAATTCAAGCATTTCTAAACTACTGTATGCATTGGTGTTCTAAGAACAATGTGACTGGAATATTTGTCTCCCACAACGTGAATTAATTTTTTGACAGCAAGAAGAGTATCACATACTCTTGCAGTATAATCCTGGCTCCCCAGGGGAATTGAATAAATATTTGTGAATTAAAATTAACTATTATTTATTTACAACATTTTGAAGGTCATGTGGTTTTGCAGGTGATTGATACCCATTTTATAGAGTCTGGGAAAAGTATCTTCGTTGGATCTGTGATGTTTATAATCTGAGGAGTCTGAGATTGCTCTTCCCTCAAAAGCCTGTAGCTAACATCATTCAGACAGAAGCTGAATGGTCATCTGCCAGACAGGTCTTTAAAATATTTCACCATGGACAGGGTGTTTGTACCATAAGACTACTAACCCTAAGACTTTCAAACCACAAATGATGCATTAAAATCATTTCTGTCTGGCTGTGCTCCCACTAGCTAATGCAGGAATTCAACACCTGGGAGGCCCCCTTAAGAATTTCTGAGGGCCTTTGGAAGAATCAGGCTGTGCTCAGGTACCTGTCATCTGACTGTAGCACTGCTGGGGTCCCAAGTGTCCACCGTCCTGTCCTGCAGCTTCCTCCCTCCCCTCAGCCTGAGGATGATACTGCTTGGAGAGGAGAATGGTGTTTTTGTCCCTGAGCGTCTGTCAGTTTGACCTGTTGGCCTCTCTCCAGTTGAGAAGATGGTTTGCGGGGACACAGATACATGTTGCAAGGCTCTGCGGCCAGCTCCTGACACAGAACTACATCTCTTGGGCCCCTATTTCTCACCTCCTACATTTACTGGCTGCTTTCTGGATGCTGGGCACCTTAATTCCTTTTTTCTTCTTTGTTTTCACTGTCTAAAATGAATTTAGTGGAACATTAATAATGTACTGGGCCCTGCATTTGGGGTTATAGTACTGAATTATGTAGGCAACTGTTTCTTATGGAGCATCCATTCCGACAAATACAAGCAGATGCTGAACAGATCATCTCAGCATGAATACATGAAGCCCGCTACTCACTTCATCAGACATTATGAATCTCTATGGGGCTTGTCTGAATGTCCATTCATAAACATTGGATTTTACTAGCTTTTGCAAATACTATTCTATTTAGTTTGTTTTGTGATAAAATTGTAAACAATGTAAACAATAATAACATTAATGGAAGTCCAAGTGATTCAGAGAGTGAAAACATTCTCCTCGCTATGTTAAAATACAAAACATGTACATGATAATAATTAGGTTCATATATTAGGAAACATCTATTATAGAAGACACTTCTCCACCAAGACATAACTACAGTTTCTTACCATAGTGTAAGTTTTGAACGTAGGAAACTCTGGTTTGTTTTATGTCACATCTCCAGGTTAGGGTTAGGGTTAGGTTGAATTAAACAGTGAGTATGACCACTGTTTCCCTAGGAAAAAAAATTGGTACATGAAAGATCAGAATAGTGAATTCATTTAATGTTCTGTAGCTAAATAACAGCAAGAAATTTTATGGAGAACATAGCAAGAAATTCTCAAGCTGTTTATCTTGGTGAGAAAGAGTCTTTATATTCTATCCCAGTTATACACAGTTTCAAATTCTAGTTTGTGTTCAGCAGGTTCATTCATATTCATTTCTGAACTGAAAATAACTAAGATGGTGTCAAAAGACAAAATTACAGTGAATTTGAAGTTCTTACTTGGCTTATTTTTTATTCACGATTCTAGAATCAGGCAGCCCTCAGAATCAGAACTGCTTCAAAGAACTCTGGGACTGCAAAGTGGCCAGACAACATTTATGGATGGAAAATGGAAGCCAGGTATAGAGACAGCTTATCTGGTTACAGCTCAGTGTCTTGCCTTATATGAATCAGCTGGCTACTGGGATTGCTTGAAGCCCAGCTGCTGTGATCAACTAAGTGATTTATTTTAAGTTAGGTTGCAGGTCACTTTTGAAGGACTGAATTACAGAAGTATGCTCCGGCCTAAATTTAATTAAACAATGGTCTGTATGGATCCTATGCATGCTATATTAATGTGTATTCCTAAACTCAGCACTACATTGGCATATGGTAAATCTCTGGGAACTTGCCTTCTCTTTGGCCTGCTGCAGTTTCCCCTGCTTCCTTCTGTTAATGCCTTGGATACCTGATTGTAATCCAGTCCCTGCTGGGACTGATTAGACTCCCACCCTAAATACTGGGCTGTACTTTAGACACCGCACAGAATTAACTGATATTTATATCTTGCTATATTTCTTTACCACTCTAATCTGTAATTGTCACATAATGTTGCATGTGTAGTTATGCTCTCCGTGGATGCATTATGCTCTGTTACTTTTGGTCCTTTTCTCATGCTATTCCTTCTAGAACACTCCCTATCTTTGTAGTACATTCCCCATCTGGCAGCACACACTTGTCTCTTTGTTCAGTTAATCTGCTTTCTTCTTTGGTCACCTAGTTAAGCCTTGTTTTCTCTACTGAGACTTCCAACTTCTTAAACCCATCTTATGTTGCTTGGGTACCGATGTACTTATCATCTTCACTGTGAATATAAAATCATTCTTAGTTCATATTAGACTTGAAGATCTTTCAGGACAAAGTTCATATAAGTTACCTGTCATTTTATCAAGATATCAGTGATATTACTGAGATGTAGGTAGGAGGTTTCTAACCCTGGAAATACACAGGAGAGCTAAGTATTGAGCAGAGAGACAGTGAACATTCTATGACACGGGCTTCTTTTTTATTAATTCTCTTCTACCAAATTTTTATCAAATCGTGGAACCCAGAACCCAAAGTGAGTAAAATTAATACTATACTGAATTTAGCTGGGCACCAAAGTGCCATCCATGTTCTTGTTACCAAAATTCATTGTGAGCATTTGATTTGAATGTAGTTTAAGTGAGAAAATAGAAGTGAATTTGTCCCTTTTGGCCTTGTATTCCCTATAATTTTTACTAGATGTAAACTTTGCATTCAATTTACCTCTCATAATTTTTATTGAAAAAGCCCCATAATTGTAGCAAATGAGGTTAATAGTCCACGAAAGAAAATTCATTATTAGGAATGTTAATAATGACATTGATTGTCACAGTAGGAAGCTGGAGCTTTCCCTTTGAAAAATAAGGTGCAGAGGGCCAGTGAGATGGCTCAGCGGCTTAGGCGCCTGCCTGGCAAGCGCGAGGGCCCGAGTTCGACTCCCGGAACCCACATACGAAAAAGGGGCCGGTGATATCGCTCAGCGGCACGGGCGCCTCCTGGTGCGCGAGGTCCTGAGGTTGAACCCCCGGTACCCACAAAAAAAAAAAAAAAAAAAAAAAAAAAATTGGGCCGGTGAGATGGCTCAGCGGCGTAAGCGCCTGCCTTGCAAGCGCAAGGGCCCGAGTTCGACTCCCGGATCCCACATACGAAAAAGGGGCCGGTGATATCGCTCAGTGGCACGGGTGCCTGTTGGCGCACGAGGTCCTGAGGTCGACCCCCCGGTACCCACAAAAAAAAAAAAAAAAAAGGTGCAGAGTGAGTTACAAAAACCTTTATTTTCAATTATTAACTGCCTATTAAAGCATTCTACATTTTCAACAGCTATTCATGTTTCTAACTTAGATGTCGACATTTTTCATAGATATGTATTTGCCAGTTAATCCATTATTTCGTTTATTATAGAGGAAAAATATTGTGTCAAGGTTGACAAGTAACAGAAAATGACTCTAGAAATTGATAGAAAGAATATTAGGGATACAGAAATTTAATGTGACTTTGTAAAATGATACTTGGAGAATTAAAATATGAAGGCAACATTGGAGGCCAAGGGCAGGATGAATTTCAGTCACGATGTCACACCCTTGCTCCATACGGCTGGCATCCACCCTAGATCCTGTTGTAGTCACACAAATGGTCCTCAAATGTCCCAAGTTTGCATTATTGTCAATAAATTTTACAGGTGGAAGCATGCAACTGGCTGAGTTTCAGTTAATATCCCAGTTCTTTGTCTGGATTTGGTCTGAATGTGCGCCCCAAAAGTTCATGTGCTAGAAGTTTGGTCTCCCATGAGGGGATGTTAAAAGGAAGTGGAAGACTGAAGGGGTTGAAGCCAGTATTGCATCCTCCCTACCAAGGATGGTGTCCACTATGGAGGCTGCCATACTGGTTTATTGCAGTGAGTTGTTTCTTATAAGAGTAGGTGGCCATAAAGCAAGGTACATTCCACATGAGTGTCCTTTCTGCATGTGCCTGTTTCCCTTTCAGCTTTTCCATTGTGCTGTGATGTAGCTCAGGGGGCCTTCATTAGACACTGACATATGGGGCTGCCCAATCTTCATCTCTCAGCCACCAAAACTGAAATAAATAAACCTATTTTCTTTACTTAGTACCTAGCTATATTCTTCCCTTTCCTTTGTTGGGACAAAATACCTGATACCTGCAGCTCAAAACAAGGAGTTTATTTAGTTCACAGTTTCCGGTGGGTTCAGTCCAAAGTTGGCTGGATCCAATGCAGAAACAAGCAGAAGCAGAGAGGAGTATCTACAACAAGAACAGTACATCCTTCCAGCTCACACCCTCGGTGAGCCACCTCCCATGAGGCACCCCTTTTTATTAGTGTATTTAGGTACTGAACTCATCAGAAATTTAATGTGAGTCATGATGGGTCCCCTGTCATGATCCAGTCAGTTTCCAAAGCTCTACCTCTAAACACAGGAGACTTTCTGGGGATATTTAAGATCTAAACCATAATATACTAGCCTTCGTTATTTCTTATGGCAACACAAAATGGATCAAGACAGCCTGTTTTCTGGCTGTTAGCTGATGTGGTGAGGGATCTCCTCTCTCAAGCAGTTTCTGTACTGGGAAATCACGCACGAAGACTTACCAGCATGACACTGAATGGAGAAATACCCACAAGAGACACATGCCAGTATCACTCTGCTTCTACATGAACAGAAAGAAAAGACACCCATTGTCAACTCTGGTTAGTGGCCTCTTTACATAATACCAAATGGAACATTTGGGAGTGGTATGCTTGCTGCTTCACACTGCATGTGATTAAACTGATGTCGAGAATGCAGATCATTTTCATTTAACTTCGATTTGTTTTCTTGCATTTTTAGATACGTTTTAAAACATTCTGGCAGAAGCTTTGCATGTTGATGGGATCAAATACTAAACTGGATGGCATGTAAAAATGTAATTTCTGAAGGTTCAGCTCCAGCATAATGAAGAAAAATATAGAATAGTTTTGACCAAAGTCAACTTAAATTTATGTGAGACAAAGAAACAGTTCCTGTTAGAGCAGCAAATACAGTGAAGAAATCTTGTTTCTGTTTATTTTCTTTTATATTCTCTTTTAAAAGCAGTACTATTATTTCTTAAAAGTATTTCCATTTCTGACAAGTATATCATTTTCTCTTCATTTTTGAGTTGCCTTTTTCTTTTTTCCTGTGGGATACTTGTACAGGTTATAGAATACCGTTTTGGTTTATTTATAGTATATTAAAGTTTATCTAATTGTACAGCTTTGAATGATTTATCTACGTGTTAAATGATCTGTATAAAGCATAAAACTCTCCAAGGTTTTATGAAGTTAGAAACTTGCCTTCTCTTGTGTCCTGTCACTCCATCTTGTTTATAATTGTCTAAATATTCTGCGTATACTTAAAAACATATCTAAAACGGTTACATTTTTAACACCAACTATGAAACATAATTTAGAAAACTCAAGAGAATGAAAACCTAGCATACTTCCTATATTTTTGTTTCCTGTATTTCCTCTTCCACCTTGATATTCTGACTTTTTAATCACTCACTTTATGTTTAAGAGTTTTCTTTAGCCATTCTCTTAAACTCTGAATGTTGGTCATAAATTCTTTATTTTCTTTTATATGAGAATGCTGTGATTTCCTCTTCATTTCTGAAAAATATGTTCACTGAATCTAGAATCCTTGATTGACAGTTTTTTCTTTCGGCACTTGACAGATGTATTTTTCAGCATTTCTGTCTTTACCTTCTCTTTCTAGGACACTAACAACATGAATATTAGATCTGTTGTGGCCACACCACTGGTCTTTGACACTTTGTTTTTCCTCAGTCTTTTTTCTCAGTGTTGTTCAGAATGAGTAATCTTTCTTGTTCTATGTTCTGCTTCACTGATTCTCACCTGTGTAGCCTTCATTTTGATGTTGATCCAATCCACCGTGCATTTTTACTGTAGCTCATGCACTAATAAAAAAATGAAATGAAGAAATAAAATTTGTTTTTCTCCTGCATATCTTCTATTTTTTTAAACTGAGATTTTTCTGTTAATTAGCTATGACTTTTAATTATTTTTCAGTTGTTTCAAAGATGTCCAATAATTGTTTGTTGAGGCTTTTTTTTCTGACATCTTTGTATTGGCATCTGTTGTTTGTTTCAAGTGAAGTCCTGGTGGTTCTTGGTATGGTGAATGATTTTTGATTAAAACTTGGATGTTTTCATACTATGTTATGAGATTCTGGATCTTATTAAAATCTTTCACTTAGCTGGACTTTCACATCATGATCCTGTACAGGAAGGGGGTGGGCATCATGTCATTACTATAAATAGAGGTAGAAGAGTGGGTTTCCCTCTCAGCATTGTTGACACCCAAGGGAGAAATGGCTCATTTCTGTTGGTAAGAAATGGGGACTTTGTCTCCCATGTAAGTTTTCTACTTATCTTGGTGGCGATCTGATTATTGATGGGTGACTGAAATTCCTGATTCTCGAGTAGATCTCCTCTCTCATTCTTGTGCCTGTGTGTGCATGTGGGGAATGTGCTTTAAGATGGTTTGTTACAGCTTCGTGTGGGTGGAGGTGTAAGCTTCCTACTCAGCCTTTGCTATCGTGGTATTGGGTGGGACTGTTTTCACTGTGGTCTTTGGCTGGAGTAGAATGTTTATTATCTATACATTTCCATCTAGCTCCAACTATCAAACATAATTTAGAAAATTCAGAAGGCGAATACTGCTGCTACTTTTATTGTTCTTTGGTTAGAAAGAGCACATGTTTGCTTGGACTTTTAAAACAGATGGTATATGTTTGTTGGCATTTCTGTGTTCCTAGCCTCTTCAGCCGGATTTGGAGTATACGAGGCCAAAATGAAATCCAGGGAATTCTCCACGGTGCTTTCTGAGGGTTCTGAGTTCACTAGTCAGTTGGCTCTCTTCTTTCTATCTTTCAGAGCCTTCTCATGTTTGTTTTATTCTAATTCTAGGTTTGTTTTGGCTGTTGGTAGAGGCAGAAATAAGAGAAAGTACATATTTTGACTCTTTGCAGTAGCAAAAGCCTTCTTCCAAAAATATATCAAGTTCTTTGGTGAATTTTTTTTTAAAGTTTCTCATTTTTTGTAATAGCATTTGCAATTGTTTGCTGAAGCATTTTTATGATTACTACTTAAAATATTTAGATAACTTTAATTTTTGAGTTATCTCAGGGTGGTATCCATGGTTCATTATTTTTTCAAGTTGTAGTCAAATATGCCATTGGATTTTCTTTTTCAGTGAGCAGTCAGCCTGTTGAGCATGCTCTGTAGATCTAGGTGGATGTACATGCTCAGATTTCTGCTAATCCCTGATCATGATGCCCCTGATTTTGGAGCTCTGACTCATATCCCCCTAACTTCTGAGGCATGGAAGTCCAGCTCCCACCTCAGCCCTGCGGATGTCTCCTAAGCAATGGTGGAAAACTGTCAGAACGTCATTGCACCAAGTGGAGGTAGGCGTTCAGTATGGGAAGCAGTATATCACACCTCGCACCACCTTGTTCCGCTGAAGTGCTGCTGGATGAAATGGAACTCAGCTCCCCACTTGGCTTCACTGACACTGCACCAGCAGGCAAGTAAGTTCCAACTATTATCACCTTGCTCAGTTTTGTTGCTTCTGCGTAGGGGAGGAAGTTTGGGTGGTTACATGGCTGCAATCACGGCATCAGATTTCTACCTGCTCCCAGCAGACAGAGGCAGAGGTTCATCCTCAGCCTGGTCCCCTGAGATCACCCGTGTCAAGGAGCCAGAGACCTGTTGCTACCACTGAACAGGAGGTGCAAGTTCAACTCGCCACTTCATTCTGATGGCATGGGCGAAAGCCAGCTTTTCTTAGGGATTACATTAATAAATGTTAGACATTTTCTATTCTGCCAGGATATATATTTCCCTATTCATATGGTTAGGAGGGAAAAGATTTTCTTTACTTTTTGGTTTGCTTTGCAAGCATCCCATGAAAACCATCAGAACTCACAAATATATTGTCCTCAAGTCCCAATATTCCTAGCGAGTCTATGTTATTTATAACTTTCATTATCTGCCTATTCGTTCATTATCTTATTTCAGAATTTTTTAGTCTTAAGAGAGTATGTGAGAGAGGAATGAAGCAGTCAGTTTGGTTTGTTCCAGAGTGCTTTCCAGTTTGAGTCTTAAAAATCTTTTCCTCTTCTTAAGCCTGACATTTGAGGGGTTGCCCCTTCCCAGAGTGTCTAGTGGTCAGCCATTGATGGACAGAAGCTGAACTCCAGCTCCTCCAGTCAGTAAGCCTCCTGGCTGCTGCTGAGGCATATGTAGTATGTAAGGTAGTGCGCTCAAAGCTCAGATCATGTTGAAATATGCCACAATTCTTAATTTATCTTATTTTTATAAAATCTTCTATATACATATATGTAACCTCCTGCTCTGCCAGGAATGTGTGGATAACTTGGGGCATCTTCAATCTCAGCTGTGTATTCCCCTAGACTCACTCATGAATATGGTTGCTCTAAGTATAACCTCAATCATAGGCTAGCGGAATCATTGACCCCTTCTGATTGCCCATCACTGAGAGTGACACACTATAGGACATGGTGCAGGTGTTGCCACCTGCTTAAAACCGAGCTATCACTCTGTGCCTCACAGCAGCTAATACTCCTGTCTTGTCCACCTCTGTGTAACTTATGCATCAACCAAGCTTATGGGTGTGGAGAAGAGGTTGTTGCCTGGGGGTATGAAAGTGCCACAGATACCCTTTGCCCTTACATACATTTTATACTCAAATGCCTTTTCTTTAGTGATTTGCTTTTGATTCATAATTATAATGTTGTATACAGTCATAAAAAATAAGGGTGGGACATACTCTATGTTCACCTTGTCTTTGGCAGGGATTATAAGACTTTGGCACATCTGGGTGTTGTAGTCTTTATTCTTGGAGGAGAAAGAAACAGACCTTCTTGACTTAAAGAAAATCAGCCTCTACTGTGATCTTCTATCCCTGCTCCTCAAACATTTTTCCACAAACAAACTAGATTTAGTTTTGTGCCAAAACAAGGACTTGGAACTTGTTATTACAGAGGCTAAATAAATCCATTTTATCACAAATGGGTTTATTTATTTATTTATTACTACTTGTCAATAAAAGGAACAAATCGTTACTGTACTGGATGGATCAAACTGCAGGTTCCTGAAGGTTCTTGTGCTTAGCGAAAAACAAGTCAATCTCAGAAGTTATGTATTTTATACATCAATATAATGTCCACAAAATAACCAAACAATGGAAATACAGAACAGATTAGTGGTTGCCAGAGGATATGGGATTGAATATCATAGACCATACATAGATCCACATACACACTTGTGCATGTTTAAGCTACTGAAAGCTGAATAAGATCTGTGGTTTAGCTAACATTATTGCACCAATACCAGTTTCTTAGTTTTGTTATTGTCTTATCGTTATGGAGTTGTCACTATGGGAAGAGGTTGGGCGAAGAGTTCAAGGGAACCTATGTATCACATTTGCAAATTCCTATACATATACAAGTATTATAAAACAAAAAACTTTAAAAATAGATGCTGTCCCACAAGCAGAAGTGCATGCTCACATATACAGGGGAATTCTAAGGTCATAGTTTTTCAAATGACTGCCCAGATATAGAGATTTTTCTTAAAGATTTGATTTTAATCTGTTAAGGCAAAGACATATTGAGTCAGAAGAACCCGAGGTAATTAAATTTCATGAAATAAAAGATCAATCTTATTTTATAAAACTTTTTTGTTAAAATATCTAAAATTAAAGTATACTCTTTTAGCCCTATAAAGTATGCATAGTTCAACACTGATTTTATACACGATCTCAAAATATTAAAAATGAACATAACAAATATACTTTACTAGATTATACATAAATTTTTACCAGAACAATTATACACTCTATAACTGGGATTAGTGAACATTTAAATGACACTAATTACACTTACAAGTGTATAAAGGATAGCAGAGCCTATCTATGCCAGGAATTAGGGTATAAATACAGACACTCTTACTTTTTCCCTTCCTTCTTTATCACTGTGGGAGAGGTCCCAGGGGGCCCCTACTGCTGGATTTCTAATCAGGTCCAAAAGGATGATAAGCCTTAAGCAAATGCCATGGGCCCTGTGACATGGTGGCTCTGGTGCCAAGTCTGTGGCTTTCCTTCACACTCTCTTGACAAATATTTAGCTAGAAGTTTGATCAGACCTCAGAATGACTCCAGAACATTCAGATTGTGAGATCTGTGCAGTCACGTTTTGCCCAGCAAGGGAGGAGATTCTGTGATTGCAGCTGGTCAGCTCTGATTCCTCAGAAGCCGCTTCCTCTTCAGGACCCTGGTGGCAAGACACGCATTGCAGTCAGCGCTGAGCTGTGCGAGGGGAAGGAAGGTGAATTAATTCTGTTTCTATTTGTCTGTCTCACTTTCAATGTGGCTAAAAAGTGAGAACTATCATTTTGAAAAAACAAGAAACTCAGCGCTACAGAGCTCTGATCTTACGGCCTGAATTGGAGTCATTTAATTCGCTTCATCTTCAGTTTGATAGCAAGTCAGCTATGCAGCTCCGGGAGACACAGCAAGAGCACAGCAGCTTAAAGAGAGAGAAGATTCTTTGTTAACAAAAATGTTGATGTATGCTATACATCTAGAAGAATTATATACAATTTGATATTTTTTGCCCCATATTTTACCACTAACATAAACAGCACCCAAGAGAATGTTGCTTTTATTTCATGCCTTCCTATAAACACCATCGGAAACACATTCACCATCCTTTCTTCATCTTTTGTCCAGCTGGTATGGAAAGAAGAGAATGTGTAGAGACACTGGGATGTGTGGTTAATTATAAATCTTTAATGCCAAGTTCTTTCATACCCTTTATCATGGCTGACTTTACGTGTTCTTGTAGTAAGGCATTGTAGACTATGAGGGACTTTCTCCTAGGAAGCAGAATATTGGTCTGGTCTTTTATCTAAAGCAATTATCTCTTTCTTGCTGGCATGCCAGGGGAAGTGGGTGTCTAGTGGAATAACAGACACACGAGTAGAAACTAGGAAGGGATAAGCTAGATGAACTAGAAGGAAATTTGACAGCCACATCCCCACCGCTGGAGCTGTTCTGTAGTTTATATCTCAGGCATTCTACCTTCTTATCTTCTATCAGGAGAGAAGTGTATTTTCAGCTCACGTGGACAAAAGAAAGAATGATGGCAATGTTGAGGGGGAGGGTGTGGCACTATATTTAGTTGCTATGAAAAAGAAAACTTACAAAAACTCTTGTAATCTCTTCACTGAGAATGAGAGTTTGGAATAGAGAGCTGGATCTCTTATTAATGAAATTTTCTTGTGTTCTCCTAGATTTTCAACAATGACAACGCTGACTGGAAATGAGTCCTTGGTGACTGAGTTTGTTCTTGCTGGACTAACAGATCGTCTAGAGCTCCAGCTGTCCTCTTTTACCTGTTTCTAATGATCTACATTGTCACCCTGGTTGGCAACTTAGGTTTGGTCACTCCAATTGCTCTCAGTCCTCACCTCCACACCCCCATGTACTATTTCCTCTTCAACCTCTCCTCCATCGATCTCTGTTACTCTTCTGTTTTCACTCCAAAAATGCTGATGAACTTTCTCTCAAAGAAGAATGGCATCTCCTATGCGGGATGCATGACTCAGCTGTTTTTCTTTCTCTTCTTTGTCATCTCTGAGTGCTACATGTTGACCGCAATGGCCTATGATCGCTATGTGGCCATCTGTCACCCACTGCTCTATAAGGTCACCATGTCTCAGCAGGTCTGTTCCGGGCTATCTCTTGCTGCCTATGCAATGGGCTTTGCTGGAGCCAGTGCCCACACAGGCTGCATGCTTAGACTAACCTTCTGCAATGATAGTGTCATCAACCATTACTTGTGTGACATCCTGCCCCTCCTCCAAGTCTCTTGCACCAGCACCTATGTTAATGAGGTAGTAGTGCTCGTTGTGGTGGGTGTTAATATCACAGTCCCCAGTGTCACCATCCTAATTTCTTACATTTTCATCATCACAAGCATTATGCGCATCAAATTTACACAAGGAAGACCCAAAGCCTTCAGTACTTGTAGCTGTCGTATCATTGCCTTTTCTCTTCTTGGGATCAGCTGCACTCATGTATTTTAAATACTCTTCTCTTGAATTTGTGAACCAGGGAATAATTTCTTCTATTTTCTGCACTAATGTGGGGTCCATGCTCCATCCTTTGATCTACAGTTTGAGGAACAAGGATGTAAAAACTGCCCTGAGGAAAGCTGTTATTGAAATTCAGGGGAATGATATATTGTAATTGGAAATAGTAATAACATAAAGAAGTTAAGGACATGAGATTTTTATTGGAAACTTTCATGAAGAGATTTTGTTCATATGCATGTGTCTTCTACAGATAGTGTTATATGTGGCTTACTAGGCTTATTTTACCATTTCTCTTAGAGCTCATCTTGTCTGACTTTTGTTTCTGCATCTTTGAGAGTTTTTCTAAATAACTAATGGCATGTTTATAAAGCAACAGATGCACCAACATTTTCTATTAAGATTTCATATACTTTCTGTCTCCTTGGGCATTCCTAATTTGGAAAATTATGCTGTTTTGTAATTTACAAAAAAGTTAATATTTCAACTTTCTCACCTAAACACAGAAGAGCCAAATATGACAGAAGCATCCTCACTATTATCAATATTGTTTGTGTTAAAGGCATCAGGATTTGATGAAATGTTTTCTTTTTAAAATTAATATATTTTTTGACTGATACATGAAAACCATAAAAATGTACTTATTATTGGGTTAAGATCAAATGTCTTCAATTCAAGGAGTGTGAATCTTAAAGCATAATCAGATCCCCTCAATCTGGTCCTTTTTTTCTTTTATTTTTTCCACTACACATTAAGTTAGTAGAAATATTTTACTTGATGTTCTACTTATTCAAGATTTATCATGAAAAATAAATGTATACCAATAAAATAATAACTATTCCTACAAACATTCTGTGAATTTACTTACACTTTTTATGAATAAAACATAAAATACATTTAACAAGATACTATTTGGTATAATTTCTCTATTACTTCAATGCATTTGCCATTGGAATATATTCAAAATTAAGACACATCTGTTAATTTGAGATTAAGACATATCTGTTAATTTGGAGTGTTCTGGTTGGATAACACCAATAATAAATTTACTATAATGAATAATTAATAAAAATAATTAATAGTGCAAACAATAATAAACTGTACCAACAATAAATCAGAAAATTTTAGGTGTTTAGTTTTTAGAGGCAGAGTATGGGCAGCCTTAAAGGATTTCATTTAGCTCCGATCAAGAAAGCCAGCTGTGAGGACTCCAGTTGTTTAAAGTCCGAAGCTGACACTCTTTTGGGTGCCATATTGTTCAGGCAGAGTCCTGCTGACTCTGAGATGTTGTCACCAAATGACTGAGCGTGGTGGGTGGGATGTACTAGATCTGGTCCATTTCTGCCTGAAACGGATCTCTCAGTGTTTGCTTTCTACATCCTGACCAAGACCATTTAGAACAGTAGCACGGTGTGATGTGTTTTTTTTTTGTTTTGTTTCTTTGTTTTTTTTTTTTTTTTTTTTTCACAATCCTTTTTCTACTTATCTTTCCTTTCTTAGGTGTTAGACTGCCATCCTGGTCTCTTCCGTTTTACACTTCTCAGGCATTCAACTTTAGACACGTCTTGAAAATCCAGTCATTTCTTGACATCTCCTTTCAAGGAGACTTTTCTGTTCTGTGGATGAGGGAATGGTTATGGTACTTGCTTGAGGGCACACAACTAATATGCACAGCCCATTGTGGGACCCATTGTGCATCCTCTGAAGAGTGGAAGTAAATGAGAGTTGTGAAGGAGTGGAGAGAACTTCCACACATTTGTTGAAGAATGAGCGAAAAAGTGAAGGTTTTTTGGGAATGATGTCCTGAACCAAGCTTTGTATAACATTAGTAGTATTACAAGATTTGATGCCCAGCTAGAAAAATGAGCATACATCTACAAAAGTCTGATTTTAAAGTGGAGCTAAGAGAGTGGAGTATGAAGAGGTATTTCACTGTGCTCTTTTAATAACAGTAGTAATCATTTCCTGGGGTGATGTGTTTGGGTTTAGGTCAAGCTTCTCCACTGAGTCATGTCACTGTTTCCATAGTATAATCTTATTTAAGGACTCATTTGTGGTAACTAAAAGTTATTCATACTAAAAGTAATAAAAATTGTGCTCTAGGGGCCGGTGAGATGGCTCAGCGGTGTAAGCGCCTGCCTGGCAAGCGTGAGGGCCCGAGTTCGACTCCTGGAACCCACATACGAAAAAGGGGCCGGTGATATCGCTCAGCGGCACAGGTGCCTGCTGGTGCGTGAGGTCCTGAGGTCGACCCCGGTACCCACAAAAAAAAAAAATGTGCTCTATAAAATTTTCTTACTGTGTGTTACACAGAAGGTAAATTGTCTGCTGCCCATCACTACCTTGAATGACTTTGGAGCAGATGCTGTTCAGTGGGTAAGCCCTTTTCAGAAGACAAAGACTCGTAATCACTGTAATTTTATATTTGTATGAATATAGTTATGATTTTTGAAAAGTTCTAAAACATTGGTTTATAAGAATAGCTTAGACAGAGGAGGTGAATCTATGGCATGCATGTTATTTATTTCTCTTTTAATACAAAAGACATTAACATGAGTTATGTTTTGTAAACTAAAACCTCAGTATTGAGGTTTAGTAAAAGTGTCAGCACTTTGTGATAAATAAGTGGGATTTAGTTTTGGCACTTGTGTCTAAAAGTTTTGCCATCACTGGTTTAGAAGATAGTAGTTTAAGTTAAAATATTTAATTTCATCTTACTATAACTATTTTCATTAAGGCAGAAAATTAAGTTCATATTTCTTCCAATATTTATCTCACTATTATAATATCTATTCATCTCATTTTCCAATTTTTTGATTAGTCCTTTTATGTTGAGGAGTTTATTTTTTGAGTGATTTATATATTCTAGATATGAGTCCTCTGTCTGAGGAGTCACTGGCAAGTATTTTCCCATTCTGTAGGTTGTCTTTTCACCGTTGATTGTTTCACTTGCTTTGTAGAAGCTTTTTTATTTAATATGGTCCCGTTTGTTGATTCTTGGAACTATTTCCTGTGTAACTGAAGTGCCCTTCAGACAGTCACATTGTTTCTCTTATATAAGAAACCCAGAGTAAAAATAAAGAGAGAGAGGGAGAAAAAAGAAAGATAATAGGAAGTAAGGAGATATATTGTTCTCAGCAGGGAAGAGGATCAGGAGATGGAGAGAGCGGAAAGGCAAGAAAGGGATAAGGGATTAAAAAAAGGAATTGGGATGTGTTATGTACATGTATCAATTCCACAAGAGGAATGTAAACATTATGTACTGCAAACATGTATTAAAAAAAAATGGAAGGAGATGAAGGGATGGGTGGAGGCAGGAGAGAGGGAAGGGAATGGGGATGAACAAAAGGAATTAAGGTGGACTATGTACGTGGATCAACTTCCCACAAGGAATGTAAACATGTACTATGCATGCGTACTAATAAACCAAAATAATAAGAAAGAAGAAGTTTTTTTTTTTTTTTTTTTTTTTTGTGGGTACCGGGGGGACGACCTCAGGACCTCACGCGCCAACAGGCACCCGTGCCGCTGAGCGATATCACCGGCCCCTTTTTCGTATGTGGGTTCCGGGAGTCAAACTCGGGCCTTCGCGCTTGCAAGGCAGGCGCTTAAGCCGCTGAGCCATCTCACCGGCCCAGAAAGAAGAAGTTTTAACTATAGCCAATAATAACAGAGTTATGGTATAAGCTTGGCTTTCTGTTAGTGGCAATTTACACACAAGCAAGGAGAAGAGTCTAGGATAATTTATATGGTAATCTATTTTGAAGACTAGTAAAATCTCAAGCTTCATTTGCTATATGGGGTCAGTATGGAAATATTTGTAGGTATGTGAGTATGCATGCATTAGTAGGCAAAAATATCTCTTTGCTCTGTCAAATAAGAGGGCCTAAAAGTAATGAAACCCCAGTAACAATGAACAAAACAAGCAACCAGATCTGGGTTTTTCGTACCAGTAAAAGTAATCAGAGGTTCTTGAAGAAATGGCTGACTGAGGAGGGGGGCAGGAGATAACTAAGATGAACTTACACCCTACAGGAAAATTAAGAATATGCTTAAAACAACAGCAGCATGCACACACATGTATATTGTTGGGGGATATGACAAAAAGGCAAAAGAACCAACCAAAGGATCTCCCACACTGGTCAACAGTGGAAAATATTTAAGCAATAAAGTAGTATTTGATTGTAATTCAATATATAAAATAAATGTCCATGACATTCGACTAATATTTATACATGAGTTAGTAAATTAGTATTAGTAAGCTGGGGAGAAGAGACAAATCTCCCATGCTGAATTCCAGGTAATTTATGTAGGTATTCCACCTTCAGGGAGAGGATGAGAGACTAACTACTCTCAACCCCATTCTCTTCTTGGTGACCTCTCCCAAAATTTTGGAATGAAAGTGGGCAGGAGAGCATTTTACAGTGGAGAAAGCAGACAAACACCACCCACTCAGGTGACAAAGATGAACACAAAGAGTCACAAGCCATAGAGAGCATGTACCCTAGATGTCCTGTGATGAAAACGATGTTGCTTACCTCTCAATCTTCTTCCTTGAAATCAATTGCCTTAGAATTAGCACGACCAAAAAAGACTAAATTTTAATAAAGAGGCATCTTACAAAATGCCTTTTTAAGAGTTCTCAAAGATGTTAGGGTAATCAAAAAGAAAAGAAATGTTCAAAACTGTCACTGCCAAGAAGAGCCTATGGAGTCATCCAAGATACTAATTGTATCTTGGATGGGATTTGGGACCCTCCCGCCCCCCCCAAAAAAAACAAACAAGAAGATATGTCAAGGAAATCCTAGTAAATTATGGACTTTTAATTAATAACATTGTATCAGCATTGGTTCATTCATTGTGATGACTGTACCAAATTAATTTTGATGTCGGTATTAGGACAGGGCTGGAGATATAACTTAGTGGTACAAGCGCTGGAGAATAACTTGCTTGCCTATCATGTGCAAGACCCTGGGTTCAATCCCCAGTATTGCCATACAAAAATGATCTGCAGAATTAGGGCAAATTGTGCACAGAGATATACGGGATCTCTTCGTACATCTCGTCAATCTTTCTGTAGATATAAACTGTTAGGAAAAATAAAGTCAATGGGGTGCGGCTGGGTAGGAGGAATAACTTACAATGTTTTGTAACACAGTAAAGTAACTATTGTTGACAACAGTTACACTCACAATTGTGTATTTCCAAATACCCAGTAGAAAGAAATTTAAATGCTCCCAACACAAAGAAATGATGAATGTTGGGGGTGATGGATATGCCAATTACCTCGATCTGATCATTGCACATTGTATACATGTGTTGAAATGTCACCCTACATCCCTTGAATATGTACAAATATTATCACTTAAAATATGAAAAATGCATTGTTAATTAAAATATACAGCTGTCTTAAATTTTTACTGCTTCTATTCTTAATGTGACCACTGTTGAAAGAGGGCAGGAGAAATGGAAGGAATATTTTCTCCTCCTTGCTCATGTTTTTGGGGGTCTTCTAGGAATGAGCGAGTTTTACGTCACTGTGGGTGTAAGGAAGTCCCTTCTCTTCTCCTGCCCTGTCTGCGCCCAGGGGGAGAAGCCCGTCTAGTGGTGACAGATACTCAGAGACCCCTTGCTGCGAGCAAGTCCGCTCGGCATGAAGGAAGGAATGGGGCCCGCTGAGCTTGCCTTGAGTGCCTGATATTTTTTCCTGCAAGAGTCCCTATTTCACATATATGAGCTTTAAAAAGTCAAGTTTTTCCCCTGACTTGGAGAAGCCACGATCGCCTCCGGGGCACAGGGTGGGTCTGCACAGGCTATGGTCTGAGGGACAACCGGGAGGGGTTGCTGTCCGCTTGGTATTTGTTCTCCAGCCTGGTTAAACTCACATCGCCCTGGCTGTTTCTTTCATTGTAGTCCTGAGATCGTCCATTCCCTTGAGGTGTGCGCGGAATCCGACAGACTCAGTGGAGCAGACGGGGCGGGGAGACCATTTCGGCCTTAGGTTTCAGGCTCACAGCTCTGTCCAGCTTGGTTCTGAATCTTGAGTGTTTTCCAACTCGTTTTAAATGAACCAGTGTGCTGTTGTCCATTCAATCTTTAATCCTTAGGAATGTACTCTTTTGGGTTAGAAACGACAAAGAATTGCACATTAAAACACATTAAGATGAAAAAGCTTTTGGTGAAGATTCATACCTTTTCCTTAAAATGAAATTTCTTTGTTCTCTCCTCCATGCCTTTTTAGTCTGTGCCAAAATGCACATTTTCAAACACAGCGTAACACTAACTCAACAAAGATTCTTCTGAAAACTAATTCTGCCCTTTTCTTCATTCAAATTTATCAAAACTAAGGCCGGTGAGATGGCTCAGCGGCTTAAGCGCCTGCCCGGCAAGCGCGAGGGCCCGAGTTCGACTCCCGGAACCCACATACGAAAAAGGGGCCGGTGATATCGCTCAGCGGCACGGGCGCCTGCTGGCGCGCGAGGTCCTGAGGTCGACCCCCCGGTACCCACACACACAAAAAAAATTATCAAAACTGCAGTCAAAATCTTTAAAAATTGCCTAGATTAGAAAACATATATTCTAACAAGTACAAGTCAAAAACATCTAGTGTACTGAAATCCTAGATTTAATGTTTTATGTTTTTTTGCATTTTTTCTCCTGATATTTTTTTCCATGGAGGTAAAAAACACAGCATTGCACATTCATTCCTTGTACTTTGCTGCCTTCTGTTTCTCAGAGACTATGCTACATTCTTGAGAAAGCTCTAGAACAGATAAGCACAAACAGACATTGGCTGTACTTATTAAGGCCGCACACCCTTCATCATCCCTTCCCCTAAATGGAGATTACTACTGTGAGTTGGTGTGTATCGAGTACATATTTTATAATTCTACTCCTATGAGTACACATATGAATTACAATCTGATGTGTTTAGTATGTTCAAAATTTTACATAATGTTTTCATACTATGCCTATTTCCTTTAAAGATTCAGAATCCTGTTTTTCCTGTTTGTTGATGCATGGAACAGCTGATTACTGGAAGCTGAGGTCACTTTTCCTCCCAGTGTTATTCATCTCCCTCTACCAGCACTGCCCTTTCATTTGCTGAGGTCAGCTTGGCTCTTTTTACTTTTCTGAAGTACAGGCACCTTTACTAAGTCCAGAATGAGTTCTACCCTACTTCCAAAGCCCACACAGCATTGTGAAATACTGGAATAAGATGTAGATTTTGTTGTAAAATTGTGGTCATCTCGACAAGAGCAGCTTTGGCATTACATGGGAATTTATTAGCTTGACAGCCAGAATATTCGAAGAACTGAAAAAACTGAACATCAAAAACAATGTAGTTAAAAAAAAATACCAAAGAGTGTCATCATAATGCACAGCTGAATTTTTAACACTTTGGGAATTTGAGGCAGGGGTATTACAAGGTTGAGCTCAGCCTGGGCAACTTAGGAGGACCTTGTCTCAATGTGTGTAAGTAAGTAAGTAAGCAAGCAAGTAGGTAAATAAATAAATAAATAAAGGCTGGAGATGTTCAATGTGAAGGTTCTGGGTTCAATCCACAGTACAGAAAAAGGACTAAGTATTTGCTTAGTTCATAAGAAGCTATAGAAATGGCCAACAAATACTTGGAAAAAAAAAACCTGCTCAATTTTACTAATATATGAGAGAAATGTAAATCAAAACCACAATGTGTTATTATCTTAGCTCAGTCAGAATGGCTATAACCTAAAAGACAAAAATGAGAATTCTACGGACACACGGTGGCAGCTGGCGCCCAGGGAGCCCCCACGGAGGATCCTGAGACAGCGGCGGGGCAGGGGAGCGGCGGAGAACGGCGCTGACCGGCGGTGAGTGTCTCTCAGCCACAGCTGCCCCGCGCCAGAGAGCGACTGGCCGGGCGCCATTGTGGGGGGTGTGGCGAAACTCAGAGCGGCTCGGAAACTGCTCTGGGAACTTGTGCTCCGGACAGGGCAGCACAGGGCCTCTCAATTGAGCCCACGAAAGTGTGCTGAGGTCAGTAGGTGAACGAGACTGGACTCTCAGCCACACCTGTCCCACGCCAGAGAGCGACTGGCCGGGCGCCATTGTGGGGGGTGTGGCGAAACTCAGAGCGGCTCGGAAACTGCTCTGGGAACTTGTGCTCCGGGCAGGACAGCACGGGGCCTCTCAGGCCCACGAAAGTGTGCTGAGGTCGGCAGGCGAACGAGACTGGACTCTCAGCCACACCTGTCCCGCGCCAGAGAGCGACTGGCCCGGCGCCATTGTGGGGGGCGTGGCGAAAAACCAGAGCGGCGGGAACCAGTGCAGGGAACCCGCGCTCCAGACAGCACGCTGAGCCTCTCAGGCCCAGGGATCGTGAAAGGGCGGCGAGAGCGGAGGCGAGCTAGACTGGTCTCTGCCTGAAAGTACACGCATCTGCTCACCACCCGCCAGAGGGCGCTCCTGGCTTACTGGGACGGACCTGCACAGAACAGGACTTTGTCACAAGGTACCTGCCTACAACAGAGTCAACACCTGGAACTGATTCTTTTTATATTTTTTATTTTTATTTTTATTTTTTATTTTTATTTTTATTTTTTTTCTCACTGATTTGTTTTTTTGTTCTGGCGAAGGGTTTTTTTGTTTTTGTTTTGTTTTGTTTTGTTTTTTGGTGGGGTTTTATTTTTGATCTGTCTGTTTTATTGTTTTTATCTTTGTTTTTGTTTCTGTATGTGTATTTGCTCTTTCCTTCATTATTCTCTCTGGTTTTTTATATGAGTGTAAACAGCGCCTCTAACTTCTTTGTGATTGTGGTTGTGATCTGTTCTTCCTTTTATCCCTTCCTTCTCTTTTTACCACCTGTCCTCTGCACTAGTGTCCCAATTTTAGTGGGATCCCTCTTGGTCCTCTAACCTTACATCTAATTCCTTCCTCTTCTCCCAATACTCTATTTCCTCCTTAACTCATCTTAAATTTAAACTCCTCAAGGAAAAATTGACATACATAGGACTTGTATACTGCATATAATTTTTCTGGTGTGTTTTAGATTTTGTTATATAACCGCAACTCTATACAGCTAAAAGTGGTAAATAACTGGTTAGCTCAGTCTGTCATTTTTTAGGCTGTGTTTGATGCTTTAGTTAACATTATAGCCAAATGTGAAATAATTGTTCTAAACATCTTTCCTTCCTGATATTTCATGATTGAGATTGACTAAGGGACACAGAAAATACAGTGGCACAGTACCAAAGAATCAAGGACTGGGCCAAACAGGTAGCAACTTCGCATACCCAACGAATTGAAGAGGTAGGATCTGGCAGAAAGCTCAAAACCTAAAAGCAAGCTCCACTTGGAAGATACTGCAGAGAAGTAGTCATCTTCTAAAGATCTTAAACACTAGCAATAAAGTAACCTACTATAGGTAATTTGCAAACATCACCCCAGGAATTAAAGAAAGAAAAAATGAGACGACACTTAAACAAGATGCAACCACACACATCCAATTCACCAAAGGCAAACCTAGGGAGCAACGAGGTGGGACAATCCGAAAGCCACCCACCTGGCCTATCTGAAGTGGTAACAACAAAGCAATTGAATGAGGTTCTGGAAAAAATTAAAACAGAAATAATCTCACAGATAACTGCAGAGATAATGTCTACAATGAAGACCATGCTTAAGGACACTATAGCTGATACAGACAAAAAAATAGATGAACTTAAGAAAACTATAGAAACCATGAATGCTCAGCATAGGAAAGAAATGGAATCTATAAGGCAGATTCAAGCAGATATCCAAGAGATAAAAAATTCCATTGAAAGTATTTGTAGCAGAATAAGCCAATGCGAGGACAGGATCTCAGATATAGAAGACAGGCTTGCAATTAGTGATCATGAAATGGAAAAATTCTTAAAAATAGCAAGGGACCATGAAAAATCAATTCAGCAGCTGCTAGATGACTCAAAGATAAACAACTTAAGAATAATTGGAATAAATGAAAAAGCAGGAGATAGCATCAACGACATTAAAACCTTGTTCAAAGACATAATCAGGGAGAACTTTCCTGGAAGAGAAAAGGAATTTGACACCCCTATAAGTGAAGCTTTTAGAACACCAACTAGACATGATCAAAAAAAAACTTCAGCCAGACATATTATAGTCAAGATCCCAGAAATTCAACAGAAGGGCAGAATCTTAAAAGCTGTTAGGGAGAAGAGACAAATCACCTATGAAGGAAAACCCATCAGAATCACAGCTGACTTTTCAGCACAAACCCTCAATTCAAGAAGAGCTTGGAATGATGTATTGCAAGCTCTAAAGGAAAATAATTTTCAGCCCAGATTGATGTACCCTGCAAAACTATCTTTCAAAATTGATGGAGAAATAAAATACTTTCATGACAAAGAACATCTGAGAAAATTTATGACCACCAAACCAGCACTCCAAAACGTTCTGAAGGACATTCTAGAAAGAGATAGGAACCCCAACAGAAGGAATCCACCAGGCAGGGCAAATAATTAAATAGCCGGAAAGCGGAAAAACAAAGAGTGGGAACCAACAACAGGAAAATATCATGACAAGTCAATACATATCAGTTTTAACCATCAATGTTAACGGTCTCAATTCACCAATCAAAAGGCACAGACTGGCGAAATGGATCAAGAAGCAAGATCCAACAATATGCTGTATACAAGAAACACATTTAATTCAGAAAGAAATTCATAGACTGAAAGTCAAAGGATGGAAAACAATACTCCATGCCACAGGAACCCAGAAAAAAGCAGGGGTAGCTATTCTTTTTGCAGACAAAGTGAACTTCAAGCCAAGAAGGATTCAGAGAGATAAAGACGGTCATTACATCCTTGTAAAGGGAACAATCCAAGAGGAAGAGATAACGATCATAAATATATATGCGTCAAATACCAATGCACCCAGCTATATAAAACAAGTACTAAAGGACATGAAAAATCAAATAAGCACTAATACAATTATATTGGGAGATCTCAATACTCCACTGTCACAAAAAGATAGATCAACTGGACAGAAAATCAATAATGAAATAGTAGAACTGAACCAAACTTTTGAACAAATGGACTTAGTAGATGTCTACAGAGTGTTCCATCCCACAACATCAGAATACACATTTTTCTCAGCTGCACATGGGACGTTCTCCAAAATAGACCACATACTAGCTCATAAAACCTGCTTAAGTAAATGCAAAGGAATTGAAATTATCCCATGCATATTATCAGACCATAGTGCAATGAAATTGGAAATCAATGGCAAAAGATCCCACAAAAACTCCCTAAACACATGGAAATTAAACAGCATCCTCCTGAACAACCAATGGGTCACAGATGAAATTAAAGAAGAAATTAGTCACTTTCTACAACTGAATGATAATGACAGTACAACATACCGGAACTTATGGGATACAATGAAAGCAGTCCTAAGAGGGAAATTTATAGCATTAAACACTTATATCAGGAAAATAGAGCAAGCGCAAATAAACAACTTAAGGGTGAACCTCGAGCTTCTAGAAAAAGAAGAGCAGGTTAAGCCAAAAGCCCGTACAAGGGAGGAAATTATAAAGATCAGAGCAGAAATTAACGTATTGGAGAATAAAAAAACAATACAAAGAATCAATGAAGCAAAAAGTTGGTTCTTTGAAAGAATAAATAAGATTGACAAACCCTTATCCAACCTTATTAAAAAAAGAAAAGAAAAGACTCAAATCCATGCAATTGAAAATGAAAAGGGTGATATCATGACAGACCCTGCAGAAATCCAGAAGATCATCTATACCTATTTTGAAAATTTATATTCTACTAAGATGGAAAATGCAGAAGAAATGGACAGATTCCTAGATTCGTATGAATTACCAAAGCTGAATCAAGAAGATTTAAAAATCCTAAATAAACCAATATCAGCCAATGAAATTGAAGATGTAATTAAAAACCTCCCAACAAAGAAAAGCCCAGGCCCTGATGGATTCACTGCCGAATTCTACAAGAAATTTAGAGAAGACCTAACGCCCCTACTTCTCAAACTTTTCAATGAAATTGAAAGGGAAGCAATACTCCCAAATTCATTCCTGGAAGCAAGCATTACCCTGATACCAAAACCAGAGAAGGACCCAACTAAGAAAGAGAACTACAGGCCAATCTCCCTAATGAACATAGATGCAAAAATCCTTAATAAGATACTGGCAAACAGAATCCAACAAATCATCAAGAAGATTATACACCATGACCAAGTTGGATTCATCCCAGGGATGCAGGGATGGTTCAACATACGTAAATCAATAAATGTAATACAGCATATTAACAGAACCAAAGACAAAAATCACATGATCATCTCAATAGATGCAGAAAAAGCTTTTGACAAAGTCCAGCACCTTTTCATGATAAAAACCCTACAGAAAATTGGAATAGAGGGTCTTTATCTCAATCTGGTAAAAGCTATCTATGACAAACCAACAGCCAATATTATACTAAATGGCCAAAAACTGAAAGCCTTCCCTCTAAAATCAGGAACAAGACAAGGATGTCCACTGTCCCCACTCTTATTCAACATAGTTCTGGAAACTTTAGCCAGAGCGATTAGACAAGAGAAAGAAATAAAAGGAATAATGATTGGAAAGGAAGAAGTTAAATTATCATTATTTGCAGATGACATGATACTCTACACAGAAGACCCCAAAAACTCCACTAAAAAACTGCTAGATTTAATAAGCAAATTCAGTAGTGTAGCTGGATACAAAGTCAATACTCAAAAGTCAATAGCCTTCCTGTACACAAATAACAAACTTACTGAAAGAGAAATTAGGGAAACAATACCTTTCACAATAACATCCAAAAAAATGAAATACCTAGGAATCAACCTCACGAAGGATGTAAAAGACCTCTATACTGAAAACTACAGTACTCTGAAAAAGGAGATTGAAGAGGATATCAGAAAATGGAAAGATATCCCTTGCTCCTGGATAGGAAGAACCAATATAGTGAAAATGGCCATACTTCCAAAATTGTTATACAGATTTAATGCAATTCCAATCAAAATTCCAACAGCATATCTCACAGAATTAGAGAAAACAATCCTAAAATTCATTTGGAATCAGAAGAGACCTAGAATAGCAAAGGCAATTCTGGGCAACAAAGGCAAGGCAGGGGGCATCACTATCCCCGACTTGAAATTATACTATAAAGCTACTGTGATAAAAACAGTGTGGTACTGGCAAAAAAACAGACCTGAAGATCAATGGAACAGATTAGAAGATGCTGAAACAACCCCAGACATACTAAGCCACCTTATCTTTGACAAAGGTGCCAAACACATTCGCTGGAAGAAAGATAGCCTCTTTAATAAATGGTGCTGGAAAAACTGGCTCTACACATGCCGAAGATTAAAACTAGATCCATATCTTTCACCATGCACTAAACTAAATTCAAAATGGATCAGAGATCTAAATATTAAAACAGAAACATTAAATCTGCTGGAAGGTAGGATAGGTAAAACCCTTGGAGACATTGGTGTAGGCAAAGACTTTATGAATAAAAACTCAACCGCACGGGAACTATCCCAAAGAATCAATAACTGGGATCTCATCTTATTAAAAAGCTTTTGCACAGCAAGAGAAACCACCAACAGAGTGAAGAGACAACCCACAATGTGGGAAAAAATGTTTGCCAGCTGTTCCTCAGACAAAGGATTACTATCGAGAACATATAAAGAACTCAAAAAAAATCAGACCTCCCAAATTTAAAGACCCACTCCAAAAATGGGCATCTGAGATGAATACACATTTCTCAGATGAAGAAATACTAATGGCAAATAAATATACAAAAAAATGTGCAACATCACTAGTCATTCGAGAGATGCAAATTAAAACAACACTGAGATACCATCTCACCCCAGAAAGAATGGCTACTATTAAGAAATCAACTAATAACAAATGCTGGAGGGGCTGTGGGGAAAAAGGAACCCTTCTTCACTGTTGGTGGGAGTGTCGACTGGTACAGCCACTGTGGAAGTCAGTGTGGAGATTCCTCAGAAAACTAGGGTTGGCGGTCCCATTTGACCCAGCTATTCCCCTTCTGGGCATCTTCCCAGAAGAATTAAAAACATCGTACCACAGCGATATATGTGCACCCATGTTTATAGCAGCACAATTTGTAATAGCCAGATCTTGGAAACAACCCAAATGCCCATCAACTGAGGAATGGATAAGAAAGATGTGGTATTTTTATACAATGGAGTACTATTCAGCCATAAAGAAGGATAAACTGGAGACTTTTATAGGTAAATGGATGCAACTCGAGAAAATACTCATAAGTGAAATAAACCAGAAGCACATGTGTAAGCATCGTATTATCTCTCTAGTATGAGAAACTGAAAGAGTAAATAAGATCCAAAATGTACAATAGACATGGTGAATCAAAAAGAAACTGGTCAAAAGGAAAGAGAGACTGGAATAGGGAAAAGAAAGAAGGGAAAGGGAAAAAAATTGTATATATATATATATAAAATGGTTAAGATAGATACACTACCATTTTTACTTAGTTCATTGAAGAGTAAGGTTTGTGCCAATAATGTTTGGACAATTGAATGCTAATGTCTGGTGTCCTGAATAACTAACTTAAAGATAGTAATACGTAATGTATTAACCATTGTTACCCTCCTATTATGTTTGTTTGAAAATTTGTTCTTCTTTTGATTTGTTTTGTTTTTTCTTCTCTTTAAAAAAAAAAAAAAAAAAAAAAAAAAGACAAAAATGAAAAACAAGAACAACAAATACCAGAAAACTAATGCGGGCAGAGATACACAGAACAGGACCCCTTAGGACAGCCATTCTGGAAGACCATACGGAGATTCCTCAAAAAGGTAAAAATAGAACTGCCATATCATCTAACATTTCCATTACTGGGTATATCAGAAGGAGATGAACTTGTTATACCAAAATACTAAACCTAACAAAAACAGACCTCCTTGCATTCCCAGCATGATTTATTATAGCTAAATTGTGGAATCTAACTAGATGCCCTTCAGTGGATGAATGATTTAAAATGTGTTGTAAGACACAAGAGGGTATTATTGAGCCATAAAAATAATAAAATCTAACAATATTCAGCAACATAGATGGAACTGGAGGTATTATATTAAGTGAAAGAAACCAGACACCAAAAGAAAAATATCACATATTCTCATTCATTTGTAGAAAATAATAGATGAGTCATGTAGAAGATCAGATTAGAAGAGTGGTCACTGGAGACTGGGAAGGCAAGGGAAAGGGAAAACAGAAGGAACTATAATAAGGGGCACGAACCACAGTTAACATGAAATTAGATCTGGTTCTTCTCTCAAGATGAGGGTAGCAAATGGTTGAAACAATCTATGATATATTTAAAAATGATTAGAAATAATGACCAGAAGAGAAGAGTATAAATTTCCAGCACATAAAAATGATTAATGGTTCAAGAGATGGAAATTCTTATGACCCTGATATGGCTATCACACATTGTATGCATGTATGGAATTAACCTAATGTAGCCAATAAAGATGTGCAAACACAATGTCTCAATAAAAATAATAATGATAAAATGAAATGATAGTTAGCACGTCAGAGTCCCCCAAATGTATGGGAATAAGATTCTATCTGCTGTTTTGTTTTCTTGAAATTGAAGAATTATTTTTCTTCTTATCATCTTAGACATGTAGATATAAAATTTGTATATATACAAATATAATTTATATAGGTATTTAATATATATGACATTATATATATATAGTAAACTATATACTATATATATAGTATATGTAAATACATTTAAAAATATATGAACCAGCAGGGCATGGTGGCACCAACCTGCAATCCCAGCTAATCAGGAGGCTGAGGCATGAGTATTGCAAGTTCAAGGCCAGGTTGGGCGATTTAGAGAGAGTCTGTCTCAAGTAAAATAAACAATTATATAAAGGGCCAAGATTGCCGCTCAGAGCTGGAGCTAGGGAGCCAATGTTTTGGGTAGCAGGTTAGCTCAGTGTGAAATAGTCCTGCAAATCAAATATCCATTTAGTTAAAATTGTACATTTTCCTTGTCTGCATTTTTATGAAAATATAGTGCAATACAAAGCATTCTAAGTTAAATTACCACTAACTTTGATCAGGTGAAACATATTGTCCTTGAAAAGACTGCAGGCTGAGCAAAGAATGCTGTGGCATAGCTCAGGGAAAAGCAGGACCATCTGACATAGTTATAGTGGAAATAGGCCAACATGACCATTATGCAAATGAAGAAAGCAAGGGAATGACAGAGTTTTGCAGTTTAAGTACAAGCTCAGAATCTCTCTACATTCATTCCATGTTTGTCCTTCTGTGTGCTGGTGGCAGTGAGGTGAAAGTACAGTCCTCATCCTGAGCTCTGCCTTAGAACCTGACATAAACTTGCTCCCAATGCAATCTGATATAGTGTGAAATTGGAGGATTTCATATTCTTGCTCCACCTGAATAAAAGCTCTAAATATTTCTACAAACAACACAAATTTTAATGAATCACCAAGTCCTCATCACTGCTGTGAACGCCTGTCACGTGAGATACATTGCAAGGCTTCCCTGGAGCTTTGGTCTTCAGTAATTCGAGGGGTTTGAGAATAATAACTGGGATCCAGTGGTTGGATTTCCTATTATCCTAAGTATGAAATGTACAATTGGAGGATTTCTAATTTTTTTGTCCCCTCTGCTGCTTTTCTTTGTGCTTTCTCTCATCGATTCACTAATTCCATAGCTTTAAGATGGAAATAAGTCCAATGCTTTTTTCATGGTCTGATGTTTCTCCTGAGCATTACTTAGCCTCATTTGTGCCTTCTTCTACTGTATACTTGTGATTGCATACTCACTTGTTCAAAACTGAATTGTAACTTTTAGTAACATTTCCACTTTTTCTGAGTTTTCTTCATTTTAAGGCTTATTAAAATTTCTTGAAAAATTGTATTGTGTATTTCTATCCACTTTGTGAGAAATCCTGCAGAATCTTCCCTCAGAATATCTCTTGTTTGCAATTATTTCTTGGAGCCACTTGCAGCAGAGATACTAATTCAGAGAAGCTTTTCCTTTTCTCCACTCTTTCCTTTTCTTTCTTTCTCTCCCTTCCTCCCTCCCTCCCTTCCTCCCTCCCTGCCTCCCTCCCTCCCTCCCTCCCTCCCTTCTCTCCGTATTTCTCCTTTGAGTCACTCATTGAATCCTTCATTCAATGGCTTCCTACACTTCATCTTACTTCAACCTCTCTAAATCCAGTCATTCCTGCTAGTGGCTTAATATTATCTTTCTAAGTCTGCCCTGAGGTTATTTCAAACTTCTGTAAAATGACAAGTAAAACTTTCGAGTGGTTCTTAAGGTCCTCCCCCCTCACACAGAACAGGACCTCTGTACTTGACAGCTTCCTACTGCTCTGATCCCAATATATCTGCGATCCTTGTCTGTGTGAAGACATTGGGGCCTCTCCAACAGCTCGTGCAAGTCCTCCTGGTGACATTCAGTAACGAGGGAAATTATATATATATATATATATATATATATATATATGTTTTTTCTGAGCTTACAAATTCTGACCTAGCTTGCTCTTGGATGGCATCTGAGAGTGTAGGAGTGGCCTTTGCATGACTTATGAAAGGTTTCCTGTCCCACATTCCTACTTACAAATGAAAGCATTGGCACTACATAAGCCTTCTCCTGTGGGGCAGGAAATTTGCGTAGCATTCAGTGTATGCTCTAGGAAAGAGAGAAGGATCCTTTCACTATACACATATTCACTGAACTCCTGCTATAAATATCACAGATTGCTCTGCATGTATAGAAATAGTGCAGAAGAAAAAACAGACAAAATCTCTGCCACTTTGGGGCTTAGATTGAAATGTACGGGAGTATGTGTTTTGGAGGAAGACACACCAAGCAAAGAACACATATATAGTATCCCAGCTAGTGACAGGTAGACATAGACCAGGTTTGCTTGCTTTTCTATATGGAGATGTTCCTACTTGGAAGGAAATCCAAATGTATGTAAAATGGTATAATTTTGATAAGTTAATGTCATTATAATTAATTTGTCTGTGAATGCAGCACATGTAATTTCTTTTAGCTATTTAGCTGGATCCCTGGAGAAAATACTGAAGGAAATAGTTCTTCCAATTTTTAATTAGGTCCCTTGGGATTCTGAACTCCTAAAATCCCTTAGGCCATATTATTGGGTGGTTCTTTGTCAGCATCAGTGGATGATATTTACCACTTCCTGGTCTAGAGCGGACACTCTGGGCAAAGTCACTAGTGGAAATCATGATCTGTAACTCACAGCTTCTCAGAGGTTGGGGATCTGGGGGCTGAATTTTGATTCTCTCAGTCCAAAATTCTTCCCAGGCAACAGCAATTGCAATAAAAGCAGAATTCCTTTTCTGGGCTGTGTACTCACAAAGCTTATCAGAGCAACTTGGCTCTCTCTGAAAATAGAGAAGGGTTATCGAGGTCCTGTCTTGAAGCCATGATACCAAAGGGTGAGTGTTGAATTGTATCTCTTCTGGTGTTCTTCCTGCAAATCTCATCTGTGGGGTTCAGTGAGCCCTTGAAATGCCTCATCTCTTTTCTGCTGAGATCAGCACTGACCCTGAGAGGGGAGAGGGACTGTTGAGGCAGAAGTGGAGCAGAGATGCTTCAGGGCCAAGGGTGGTCCTGAAATCCATCCTTCTAGAAACTGCCTTCTTTATCATTCTCAATATTCATCTTTATACATTTCCCGTCTTTTAAAATGGTGAAAACAAAGGCAAATGGAAAGGTAGGCTTGAGTTCATCCTCCCAATCTGTATCTCAGTCTCTTTATCCTGGGGTCGGGTGGATAAACCTGGTATTTATTTTAATGTGAACATGTTTCTATTTCTCTTGTTCTCACAGAAATGTCCCAGGAAAGAATGGCCTCAGGCAATGGATCTTCAGTGATGGAGTTTGTCCTGCTGGGTTTAACACAAGAACCAGAACTCCAGCTGCCTCTCTTCTTCCTCTTTTTGGGAATCTATGTGGTCTCCATGATGGGGAATCTGGGCTTGATTGTTCTGATTGGTCTGAATCCACACCTGCACACTCCCATGTACTACTTTCTCTTCCACCTTTCCTTCATCGATCTCTGCTACTCCTCTGTCATAATCCCCAAAATGCTGATGGGCTTTGTAAAACAGAACATCATCTCTTATGGTGAGTGCATGGCTCAACTATTTTTCTTCTGCTTCTTTGTAATTGATGAGTGCTACATTTTGACATCAAAGGCCTATGACAGATATGTGGCCATCTGTAAGCCCCTACTTTACAAGGTGATCATGTCCCATCAGGTCTGCCTCGTGATGACAGTTGGTGTGTATGCAATGGGCTATTTTGGTGCCATGACCCACACAGGGTGCATGCTGAGACTCACGTTCTGTAACAGCAACGTCATCAATCATTACATGTGTGACATACCTCCTCTCCTGCAGCTGTCTTGCACAAGTACTTACATCAATGAGATGGTGGTTTTCATTGTGGTGGGTATCAACATAATAGTGCCCAGTCTCACCATCTTCATTTCTTATACCTTGATCTTGTCCAACATCTCCTCCATCCGTTCTACAGGGGGCAAGTCCAAAGCCTTCAATACCTGCAGCTCTCACATAATTGCTGTTTCTCTTTTTTTTGGAGCTTTAGCATTCATGTATCTTAAGCCTTCTACTGGATCTGTCGGTCAAGATAAAGTATCCACAGTTTTTTATACCATTGTGGGACCAATGATGAACCCTTTTATCTACAGTCTGAAAAACAAAGATGTTCACATTGCACTGAGAAAGACTTTGAAGAAAAAGGCACTCTCCTAAATAGGTCTGGTGTTACTGATCACAAATTTTAGTTCAAGAATGTGATTTGTAAAATTGTGGAATGGGCTAAGGTTGTAGCTCAGTGGAAGAAGGTTTACCTAACATGAACAAGGCCTGGGGTTGTTTTCTTGCACTGCAAAATAGCAACAATAGCAGCAGCAACAACAACAATAAAAAAATCCACAGACGTACAGAGAACACAGTAAGTTAACAAAATAAAATGACTTGATACTATACAAAGCTAACTTAATTGTAGATATCATTTTTGAGGGAAAGGGAATATTTGAGAGAGGGCTAGATCACTATTCTTTCAGAGAGAGACCGTAGAATAGCTCATCGTGTCATCTTTCCCAGTTTTTTTTCAGTAAATATTTTTTTCTGTTTGTTTTTGTGGTGCTGATGATTGAACCTGATTCTTCTCCTAGTAAGCTATATATCAGTCCTAGAAATTATAAGATTTAAATAGAAAATTTGAATGGTAAATAAATTCAGAAGTGGTAAGATTGTGAGATTTTCTTCTATCATCTATCTATCTATCATCTATTTTTGCAGTGCTGGTGATTCTGTCCAGGGTTTTATGCATGCTAATCAATTTCTAGAATAGTGAACTGTGTGTCCACAGCCCAGCCACTAGATTTTTGACTAGGACACATGAAGAGTTCCACTGAAACTGTCATGGACATATTGATTTTGATAGTCTCAGAGTTATTAATTTGTTTATTCATTTAATGATTCTCTGTTGAACGCTTTTGGGGATTTTCCTTTGTGTCCCTCTGGAAGATGCTCTTCTCACTCTGATCTCTTGTCCTTACTCTGTAGTCACAAGAAAATGCAGTGAGGGAGACTGATTTTTTGTGATCTCAGTTTCTGAGGATAGGAAAGGAAATAACCATTTAGAGTGGCCAGGATAAAGGAAACCTCCATTGAGTTCATTTCTTGGACTTGAGGGCAGGAGTGTGGGTATGAGAACATGCTGTGTCTTCACTGGGAAGGTGTTTACTTGAGATGGATATATATATATATATATATATATATATACTTTTATGTGGGCATCGGAGTTGACCTCAGGACCTTGCACTTGCCAGCAAGCGCTTGTGCCGCTGAGCGATATCACCCACCCTTTTTTCCTTTATGTGGGTTCCGGAAGTCGAACTCAGGATCTCGCCCTTGCCAGGCCGGTGCTTATGCTGCTAAGCTATCTTACCAGCCCTTGAGATGGATATTGACGATTGAGCAAAAGTATTTTTATCCTTTTTGCAAATGTATTTTACAGCTTAATTCCTTAGCAACTCTTTTTATTTGAAATGCTCACTCTCATTTGTCTCAGTATTTTACTTGGTACAAACAGTGTAGTTTATTTAACCAGCAAATTAAATAATTTAGTTGTCACAATATCCAGGGTCTTTTTAAATGTCAAAAACGTAAAGCTGAAGACAGAAAATGTCTGTACTCTCAGAAGATTTATTGTCTAAAGTAATGTGGAAATGGAGTGCAGGTGGGCATGAGGGAGAGAGAGACAATAAGTGAATAAAGAATAAACATATAGGGCCGGTGAGATGTCTCAGCGGCATAAGCGCCTGCCTGAGAAGCGCAAGGTCCTGAGTTCGACTCCCGGAACCCACATACGGAAAAAGGTCCGGTGATATTGCTCAGCGGCATGAGCGCCTGCTGGTGTGGGAGGTCCTGAGTTTGACCCCCCTACCCACACACACAAAAAAGAATAAACATATATACCAGAAAAATCCCTTAGAAAGCCATAAATTAAGCTGATGATAGTGAGAATAAGTGCGTGCTTACTTTGGATTTAGTGGTCATGAAGGACTTTTCTGAAGAGATGGCCTGGAAGCTGAGGTCTCACTGCCTAGGGCAGACAGTCACACGTGAGCATTGTAGACGGAGGGACGAGCTGGGGCCATGTTCCACAGGAGAACAATCTCGATGATTGTGAGGTACGGAAAACAGTTCACTGTGTCTATAGAAGAAGGGTGAGCATTAGGAGATGTATGCAGTATGTAGTTAAAATATCAGGAAATGAGCCTACTGTTAAAGTTTCATAAGGAAAAGAGTGGATTTTTTTTTTTTGTGGGTACCGGGGGGTCGACCTCAGGACCTCGAGCGCCAGCAGGCGCCCGTGCCGCTGAGCGATATCACTGGCCCCTTTTTCGTTTGTGGGCTCTGGGAGTGGAACTCGGGTCCTTGCGCTTGCTGGGCAGGCGCTTAAGCCACTGAGCCATCTCACCGGCCCAAGAGTGGATGTTTTTAAAACACAATAAAAAAATTCTGTATGATATTCATTATACAAAGGCCTTAGATTTCTTTCCTCTTTCCTATTTTGAAGCCCCATTTATGTCCATTTATAACTGATCCAGGAGAAATGCTGAGGGTTCCATAAAAAATTTGTAGTGAAATTTGTGAAACAATGTACTTTAAATAACAATGGATTGCCATATCCTGCGAGGGGCATGATGTTTCTTTTTTAATATTGCTAATCTAGGAGAAGATGAGTAAGGAAGGCTGCAGGTGAAACAGGAACATGAATTGGGTTAGAAGTACCCTGGAGTTTTTCTTCGTTCCCTGAATAAAAATGTTATATGGAGAGCCCACTGGACTTGAAATTTTATGATATGGTTTGGTTCCAGATTCTGGATATTTTTGCTATATGTTCTGTTGGCCTTGTGGAAAACATGACTAATATTTCAAAGTGCTGTGGTGCACAGGAAATGAGATGACATATGTTTGAAAAATGTTATATGGTTTTAAAGATCATATCAAGGGATACTAAGATTCATATATAAATGAAATTTATATTTTTCTTTATACATCAATTTACATATGCATATTTCTTTTTTATTTTAATGTAATATGAGTAAATATTAACAAAAAATGTAAACATGTTTTCTTACTTCTACAAAAATAAAACCAAAATAATTAGAGAATAGCAATAGTTAATACAGTGTGTATCACCATCTTTTTTTTTTTTTTTTTGTGGGTACCGGGGGGGTCGACCTCAGGACCTCGCACGCCAACAGGCACCTGTGCCGCTGAGCGATATCACCGGCCCCTTTTTCGTATGTGGGATCCGGGAGTCGAACTCGGGCCCTCGCGCTTGCAAGGCAGGCGCTTACGCCGCTGAGCCATCTCACCGGCCCTGTATCACCATCTTAAAAGAATGGCCAAAATGTTACTCAGGGTACAAGTGCATATTTATTTAATATACATGATATAATTTTACAGCTTTTGTAGGTATAACTTCAACCAAAATTATAATATAGTACTGAAGTGTAATGTTATCCCACATACAGAAGAATATGGGGAATAAATCAGTGAGTATACATTTTGAAATAAATAAGTATATACATTTTGGAGGTATAGGGACCAAACCCAAGGCCTCACCCGTACTAGGGAAGCCTCTACTCCTGAGTTACATCCCTCAAGAAAACATACCTTATCAGTGGAGTAGCTACAATTTTATTCAGTCATTTATGCATTCAATCTTTCATTCAGTGGAAAAGAACAATATGACAGAAACTAAGATATCTGCAAGTGGGTGAACTTGGACCATGCCTTCAGTATGAGACATACACCACAAATGACTGTCATATTAAAAGCCATATATCTGAAGGGAGGATAAATTGTCGAATATTTTGTAATATGGAAATCATGTTTCTAAAGGGTTCTTTTATTAAGTGTAAAATAGAAATTCTGAGCAACAAGTGTCTATCATGTTAGTGGACGGTTGACTGCTTCTTCTTCCTCAGGGACACAAAAGATTATATCATGTCTTAGAAATTTTGACATTAATGTTTTAGTAAAAATCCATATTATGTATACATTTTGGTGAACGGTGGCTTTTAAAAGCTTTCTTGCATTCTTGTAAAAATCACGTGTTGGTGTCCTACCCCCAGCACCTCAGAATGAGAAAATAAGAAAACAAAACTGCAAAGCAAGCAAAACAAACAAACAAACAAACAAACAACAAAATGAAAAGAGAAACCAAAACTCTAAGACCTTGGAAGAACTAGATATTATATAAAGAAATAGATTTTTTTCTTTTAAAAATTGACACATAATAATTGAATATGTGGGCTGGTGAGATAGCTCAGTGGCATAAGCGCCTGCCTGGCAAGCATGAGGTCCTGAGTTCGACTCCCAGAACCCACATAAAGGAAAAAAAGGGGGTGGTGATATCGCTCAGTGGCACAAGCACCTGCTGGCAAGCTCGAGATCCTGAGGTCGACTCCCAGTACCCACATAAAAAAAAATAATTGAACATGTTTGTGGGGGTAGAGTCTGATAATTTGATGTATATTTTCACCTAAAAGGTAAATTGAGACACAGTAAACGTGGAAACAGAGTTCATTCAGCCAACATAAAAATGACCACCCAGGAAGTAAACACAAACCTAATTGTCCAGAGGAATTTTCTCCAAAATGACATCCGAGGCATCTACATTTCTAAAGATTAAGAATAAGGAAGAGGGTGAAGAGGAAAGAGAAGGTGGTGGTGGAGAAGGAGGAGGTTATTACAGTAGAGGATGATACTATTATGTTTGTTTTGTATGCATTCTGATTGTTGGGACAAAATACCTGCTGTGACTTCATAAAGAGATTTATTTGCTCACAATTTCCAGTGAGTTTAGTACAAATCTGGCTTGCTCCAAGGCAAAAATGCACCGTGAAGGGTCATGTTGGAGGACAGCTGCTCATCCCATTGTAGCCAGGAAGCAGAAAAAAAGAGGTTCTGGGGACAAGAATATACCTCTCTGGGTCACACCCTTAGTGACTCACCTCCCAACAGTAGATAAAACTTCTACACTCGTCAGTGAATTTAGTGCTATCACGAACCAATCACCTTCTAAGCACTTCTGTGGGACATTTTATATCTAACCCACAACCTTCTGTCCTTGATCCCAAAAGACTTGTATCTATCTCATTATGCAAAACAACTTTACTCCATCTCTAAGAGTTGCCAAAATTGTAATAGTTTAGTGTTGTTGAAAACTCTGAGTCCAAAATCCCCTCTGAGACTCAGGGCAAACTATTAGCTGTGAACCTCTATAAAAATCCAACAAAAAGTTACATACTTTCAACAGGTAATTCCACAGGGTAACATTTCCACCCCAAAAGAGAGAAACAAGGGAATAGAAAGGAACTGGAACAAAGCAAACCTGCCAAAAGGGGTAGCAAAATTAAATACTATAGTTCCATGTACAGCACCTGGGGCAGGTTGTAATAAAATGTGAACTCTAAAGGGTTGCTAGTTGCAACCCACATGGCCTCTCTCTTGGGCTGGCTCCACCCACTGCTCATGGGTCTCCACTGCACCTTTGGCTTCCTTCACAGCATCATGCACTGGCTGCTCAGGGGGACACTGTCTGTTCTTCCAGGCCTTTCTTTGAAGTCTGAGTGGAAGCCTTTCTGACACCACAACTCTTGCACTCTGAATGCCCGAAAAATCAACACATCATGGATTATTCCAAGGTCTGTCACCAGCTTCTGCTGTAGCCAGATCATAGCTGCCTTGGATCATAGCTGCAAGGCCTCTGAGTGATGGCTGAGTATGACAAAAAGTATCCTGGGGAAATTAATCCCTAGGTGGTTGTTCCTGAGCAAGGGGCCTAGGGGCGACCTTTTCAAATGAAAGCTTTATAGCTCTGCATGATTGAGCCTGTCAGGAGTGGGGTCTTGCTGATTCCTTGGTTACCTGTGAACCGTCTTTCCTACTGTGTCCTTGGCTTCTTCTGAGTACTAGTCATTTCAAGAACCAAGCTCCCTGAGCCCCAGCTTTATAGCTGCTTCCTGTCTGGACGCCAGCAAAATTTTTGAAGTTTTCAGTTCTGTTTTTGGCTTTCATTTCTCACTGTAGAAGTGGTTAGAAGAAGCTAGCAGCATCCAGGACACAACCTAAATGTTGGGCTGCTTTGAAACTTCCTTCACCCAATTAATTAGTCCACCACCCTTAATATCAGTGGAACACTGAGATTAGGATATAGGCAAAATGAAGACATTATTTTTAATGCCACAGTGTAGCACACATGGCATCTAGTCCAATTGCCAATAAAGTCCTCATTCCCACCCTCATGAACTTGCCTTTTACGGTCCATGTTCTGATAGCAGTCTTACTTTCTGAACATAACCAGAATATCCATTCAATTTACAATTACTCCTCCTACAACACTCCAAGTCTTCTCTAGCTGGCATTCCCCAGACCACTTTAACTTCTTCCTGCAAACCAGTTTCAAGGGCTTCTGGACCACATTGTCAGATGTAGCAACACTAATGATCCCACATCTTATTCTAATTTCTCTGTTAGATACTTTCCGTTTGCTGGTACAAAATATCAAACACTCGTAGTTTAAAGGAAGATTTATTTGGCTTATAGTTTCCAGTGGGTTCAGACCAAACTGCTGCTTTTAAGACAGGAATATAGGGTAAAAGGAGGAAAACTGCTCATTCTATGGCAGCTAGGAAGCAGAGAGAGAGAAGCGAGGAGCCGCAGAGGGAGATAAACACTTCTAGGTCTCACTCCCACACACGTCTCTTCCGACCAGCCCCTGCCTCTTAACAGCAAGTCAGCTGTAAGACCCATAATCCAATCACCTTCCAAAAGCCTCACCCATGAGTGCATGAGGCTCTTTGAGCACATCTAGATATAAACTACGTCATCAAGTAATGGCTTTCCAGGGTTTAGAAAAGGACCCATGTTCTTAGGAAGGCTCATTCCTAGGTGGACATGTCCTGTGTAGCAGTGAAAAGGAATCTATAGTAGTGAGGCTAGGGATGAACTGTAGATAGACACGTGGGTCTTCACAAGGACATGAGGCCTCAGTTACACAAGTACAATAAACTTACTAATCACATACAATCTTTGAACCATTATAATCACAGTTTTTCCCATGTTACTAAAATATTGGTATACACAAAAGACAGTTCAAACAAGGCAAAACCAAAAATAACAGTGATAATTAGCAAAAATAAATTTGAAATCCAGATTTGAGCAGTGTCACTAGATTTGAACATAATCAACTAAATATATTTGAGTCTAGCAGCCTGAGGCATACTTGGGTAGAGGTGCTTTGTCAAGGGTTTAAGAAAGACAGAGTCACTGGTATTACATAGAAACCAGCAAATGTTAGATTGATCTAATTTGAATGAAAATCCTTTCCAAGGAATATAAAAGATGAGGAAGAAAAAAAATTTATTAGGAGTTTAAGTCTCCTCTTAGGAAATGTGAATCAATGGACCTAGTTTAAAACAAAGAATCATAAACACCCACAACTCACTTATCTCTCTCTAATTCATTTTTAAAAAAATTTTATTTATTTTTTTGTATGCAGGTACTGGGAGTCAAACTCAGGACCTTGCGTTTGCCAGGCAGGCACTTATGCCACTGAGCTACATCACCGGAGCTCTAATTCATTTAAGTACATGTTAAGGAATCTTCTTTTGTGTGAACTTGGCTGGCAATTATAGAAACTCATTAATTTCAGTTTCTTGAACAGAGTTATAGAAATCCTTGTACAGTCCAGTGGTACAATTTTGGTCATCGGAGTTTAAAATTACTTTTGGCTTCTGTGTAACTAAGAGGTGGCATTTTTGCTTCGCCTGTATGAAGCCTTGGTTGGATTCAACCACCAGCACATCACACCACACCACACACACACACACACACACACACACACACACACACACACACACACACACAATCATTCTTATAAACTTTAGAGCATTTTCCTAGGTACTGGCAACATGAGGCAGCCATAGTGTTATACGTAAAGCCAGACGAAGTTAAAGGAGGCTGTCAGTTCCTTAAGGGAAAACTCAGACTTTGATGAGTGATTTCTCGTAATTTAGGATTTTGAGATCTAAGGAAGTGAAGAATACATTTTGAGTCAAATGTGGTAATGTTAACTTTACTCATCAAGGTGTCAGTTTTGCTCTTTTTTATGTCTCAGAAGGTCAATTACCTTAATATAAGTGGAGTGCTTAAGGTGCCATGTGATCAACATTGGTGTGTACCTCCCAGATGAGCGGAAAGTTCCCTAAAAATATTCTTCTGATGAGAGTTCCTGTGAGACAGCTGTATGTCAGACAAATGTTCCTTAAAATCTCCCCAGAGCTCTAGGTGTCTAGAGCACGTATTTCGGGAGGGGGGGAATAGAAGGAGTGTTTTCTTATTTTTATGCTTTGGAGTGAGATTTATTGTCATATGTTTTTACTGAGGCCATGAGGTAGGATAGAAGAAATAAAGATAAGTAGAAAATAGACAAGGGCATTCAATTTTTTGGGTCTCCTTTATTACCTTAAAACCTGGGCCAGATCCCTGCTCAGCTCTGCACGTAGGCATGATAATCACTTAAGCAGTGTCTGTGTTGCAAGATTTATTGACCCTTATTTCTCCTTGTCTATCTCTTTCTCCTTCAGGCTTTAAGGTACCCAAATAAGAGTAACTGAAGTAATTTTGGGGTTTGCAGGCACACATCCTGGCCTCCCGCATTTGTGAGTGTGCCAGTCTGAATCACTGCCTGAGAGTGTGCCCCCTGTGGTTGCTCAAGCAGGAGTGCTTTTCCTGTTCTCCCTGACTCTCTACCTCTGCCTAATCATTCTGCTCATGCCTCATCCTGACACACCCTGAAATTCTTTTCCCATGTTGTGAGTCAAGAGCCTACATGGTAGACTGAGGTGAGGCCCCCATTTCCTCTTTGAGACCTCTGCTTAATACCCACTTGGTGACAGAGTAAAGAAGGTTCATCACAAACAAAGATCCATCTGAACAACACAGAGCCATTGCGGTCTACAAGGCACTTACGCTAAATCTATCAAAACAAAATCTTTAGGACACTTATCAATAAGCAACCCTGCCTCATAACAAGCCCAGACCTTCTGCAAAGGAAGGTAGAAAGCAGTACTCTTCCTAGAGGATGGAACTCTAATTCTCACAGAGAACAGCTGGAAAATAGCTTGAACAAACAACGGCCTCAGTTGAAAATTTCTGTGACTTGGAATCCTCAGAAGACTCATCTCCGGCATCTGGCAGAGCCACCAGATTTGGAGAACAAAATGGATTCAATTGTTAAGATGAGGAATTGCTGTAGAATTGAGTCAGCTTGATAAGCATTCAGTAACCTGAAAAGCATGTTGATTCACACCCAGTATAGGAACAAAGAGGTGATTTGAGCCTAAATGAGATTTTCACCCAGGGAGTAAATACGATTTCTAATTGCTTAAAATAAATTCTCTAGAAATGGTATCCAAATGTCTGAGTTTTTATAGATTAAAAACCGAGCATGCGGGTTACTGTAAATGTTATAATTGCAGTGTTCGACAAGAATAGGATGGGATGTGTAATTGTTCCCTTGTCACTTATGTTATACATTCCAGGTTAGAATTATGATTAAGTAGGAAAGTGCTTTTATTATATTGATTATATTTATGGCATCAAGAAGTTGCCAGAAACTTGCTGTGGGAGTTCAGAATGACCAAGGTGACAGCGGCCTCCTGTCTCATGTTTCCTCCGGGTTAAAGAATTTTTTGACCATTCTTCTGAATTTTTAATTTCTTTGTCAATGTAGTCAATGTATTAATGAAATCTGGGTAATTGCTATTTCTGTCTCCTGAAACATTTCGCTTTTCTTTGTGTGGGAAGCCTTTGAACTCTTCCAGTAAGAAGTCAAATTTTTCCATGGGCAAATCTTTCAATTTGAGAGAAATTGATCCCCTAGGAGGATTGGGACAATTATGAAGTCTCCAAACCCTTTAAAAGAAAAGAAGCTTCTGAAGCATCCACTCAGATTTTATATTGATAAAAAGACTTTTTTTTGAAAGATGGGAAGCATTCGTGGATTTTAAAATAATTACAAGATAATGATTAATAAAGCAGCTCAATATTCTAATAAACATAAAAGGGGATAATTTTCAACATTTACTTTAATGAAAATCTTACTTCATTCAAGAGGTAGGACTATTTTGAAATATTCATATTTTCAGTCCAGAATTAGGAGAAAGAAAGCTGCCTATGTAGCATAAAATTCTTATTTAATACTAACTATGGTAATATCAAATTACCAAACTTGGTGGTTTCCCTGTCTGACCTACAGAGGCTTGTGGCATCTGTTCTTGACAAATATTCCCTAAGGGACTACGATGTCTGTACACAACATTGAGCAGAAAAAAATCTGACCCTAAAGTTAAAGTAGGAAATAAGACAAGTGTGATGTGAATGCAGAGATGCCAAGCTTTTTGCCATGTATTAGTCACCCATTGAACAAACACAGGCCCAAGTGAAGACTCAGTGCTTTTGAAAAAAGTAGCCTTCGCACCCCTGAAAAGTGACCTTGGTAACTATTATTACTCATATTCCACATGTCAGAAGTGTTATCTACAGCAAAGCTAGTGGAGGCCTAATGATATATTTCTCTCCCATGCAACCTCCAAAATTAATGATTTTTACAGTTAACTGAAAGCAAGTGAAGGTAGAGAGCTTATTTACATTTTCTGTAGGTTACACTTTGTGAGTACCTTTGGGAGATTACACTTCTCTTCCTTTCTCTTTCTGGGAGAGCGTGGAGATGCCGAAGAAGCCTGCTACATAAAGTGCTAGGTTCAGAATTCCAGGGGTCCTCTCCGGGGGTTCACCCCGTCCATGTAGGAAGACCGCTCCATCCGGTTATCAGCAGAACCCCCAGGAAGGATCAGGGCAAGGCAGCAGGGTGCAGTCACTGCTTACAGGAATGACATATGTAGTGATTCATGAACAGAGTGTCTTCTTTCAGGGTAATGTAAATAATTATTGATACTAAAAACTTACCAGTATTTTCTAGATAATATTTTCAGTACTCTATTATGTTTCAAAGAGTGTTAGAACATGAGTTTAAAAGGGACAGAAAGTACCCATTTCTAAAACTCTCTTTTATGATAACTTATTTCTCTCAATAATATTCATATTTCTTTGTCCTAGAGATTAGTGTTTTTAAAGGAATGTGGTATTTAAAGAGAGATTGAGGCTTTAGTTTGTTTTCCACTAATAATATGTATAGAAAGGAAGCTATGACTTTGTAAGACAGATAATTTCTCCATAAAATGTCTAAAAATTTGTCTTATATAGAGGAGTACTCTAATAACTTTTGTGCAAAATTTTAAAAATGTAGAATGTGGAGTTCTATAAAGTCCAAAATAATTAAGATTGGCTTCATCCATGTTTTTTTTTTTCTGAAATCTTTTGAAACTTCTTGAGGAGGATATTTTATTTTTCTCTTTTTGCTCTTGTTTAGCAGTACCTGTCCCTTGAGTACCAGTTTAACCGAGTATGTTTGTTTTGGTTAAACAAATCCTATAAAACCTTTGTTTTATTTTTTGAATTGATGTATAGTTGGCTTCATGCTCTTTTGCATAACTTCTGTGTCACCCAAGCTGGGTGGAGGAGATGGTTGTTGAGTGGAGGTGGTCAACTGAAAATCATCACGGATTCCCATTGTTTATACCTACTTTTTCTCCACAAGTGCCTTTTTCTGACTTATCATTGTTATGTTGTGCACTTTCACAAAGAGTAATGTTGGGACATATTCTGTGTTCACTTGCCTTTGACAGATCATAAGACCTAGGAAATCTGAGCGTTCAGTCTTTATTTTTGAAGGAGAAAAGGAGACTTTCTTGACTTAAAAGGAAATTTCTAGAAAACCTGTCTCCATTGTGATCCTCAAGCCCTTGCTCTTAAAACATTTTCCACAAATCACCAGATTTGGTTTTATGTCAAAATGAGACTTATTACTCTTAAAGTTACTATTGAAGGTTGGATAAACTTGGATTGTTATAAGTGGAAAACTACTCAGCAGTTAAAGGGAAAGTTGTTACACACAACTTGGATGGACCTGAAGGGCCTTACGATGAGTGAACTAAAAAATTGTCAGAGATTACACATTGTTTGAGTCCATTTATCATCCTCAAAATACCAAACTGTAGAGGAGGAGAGCAAGTTATTGGCAGTCAAAGGAAGGAGATGAGAATGGGAGGGGATAGGTATGACTATACAGAGGTTGTGTATCAGAGTTCCTTTATAGTAATGGAACAAGGCTTTATCCTGATTGTTGAGGAATTTGCCTGAATTACAATATGTACATGGGAATGAATTGCAAAGATTTACATGAAGATCCACATAAACACAATTGTGTGTGTTCAGTGGTTGGAAGTTGAATAATTGGTCTGCTTAACATTATTGTACCAAGGTCAGTATTCTAGTTTTGTTATTATCCTAAAGTAGTGAGTGATGAAACTATGGGTAGAAGTTGGGTGAAGAGTTCAGGTGAATTTGGATATTGTTAAGGAAATTTTTGTGAACTTGTATGAATTTAAAAGATAAAAATAGATGCTTTGTTCACAAGTAAAAAACATAGTCACATACACAGGGAAACATAAATCATGTTTTCTTGAAATGGTAGTCCTTGAATAGTGATTTTTTTCTTACAGATTTGATTTTAATCTACTATGGAGAAAGACATATTGAGTCAGAAGAACTCAAGGAAATGAAACTGTCATGAAATAAAGGATTTTGTTATTTTACACAACTTTTTAAAATTAAAAAATAATAGGAATGAGAGCATCTTTTTATGCCAATAAAAGATACATTGTTCAAATACTGATTATTTAAAGGGACATGAAACATTAAAAATAAGCATAACAAAAAGAATTAACTAAATTCTATGTTAAATTTTATGAAAACTAACATGTTATCTATAATTATAATTAGTAAACATTTTAATGATGTTAATTATATTTAGATCTTTTTGGATGAGAACAGAGGGACTTTTCATTTATCCCTGGAGACTGTAAAATCCCTCTTGGGAAGCTCACAATTACTATCATGAATTAGTGTGTGAACACCAATACCACTGTTTCTTCCTTTCCTAGTTTACCAGCCTGGCGAGCTCCTAGGAGACACCTATTCCTAGGTCTCTCATCAGTTCCAAAAGAATTATAAAATTTGAGCGTACACCACGTGCTCTGTGACCTGGTGGGTTTGATGTCAGGTCTGTGTCTTTTTTCACACCTTTTTGGCAAATGTATAACCAGAAGTTTGATCTACACTTCAGAATGTCTCCTGGGATGCTCAGCTTGTGAGATCTGTGGGAAGACCCCGCTGCTTGTCAAGGAGGAAGACCCTGACTGCACCTGGTCAGCTCTGAGAGCTCTGAAGCCAGTTCCTCCCAGGGCAGTGGAGGTAAGTGCACAGAAAGAGTCGGCACTTAGCTTTCTGAGGGAAAGGAGGGCGGCTTAATCTAGTCCACTTATTTTTCTTACTCTCCATGTGGCTGAAAAACGAGGATAACTATTGTACTGAATAGCAAAGAAGTCAGCACTGTGGAGCTCTGACTATCTTGTCTGCATTTCCCTCATTTTAAGCACAGTGTGTTGGCTTCAGTCTTAATCTGGTACCAATATGACAATAGCAGCTCCAGGAGACAGATCAAGAATACAGCAGTAGCAAAGGAAGGAGAAATTTGTCGCTTTCTTTAAAAAAATATTGGCATATAGTATGCATTTAGAAGTGGCATATAATAGAAATAAAGTTTGTTAAGTTTTCAAATTTACCACTTATACCATCAGTGGTCATATTATGATTCTCTTTCATGACTTTACAAAAGATCATTGAAAGCACACCCATGCCCCCATCTTTACCGTCTGTCTAGCTAGAATGGAATAGAGCAAAATATGTACAGATATTGGGGTGTGTAGTTAATTATCAATCTTAAACCTCCATGGATCTCCTCTGGACCTATAACTGATGTCACAGAAGTTTATAATAAAATAATTGGAATCTCTACAGATTATCAAGAACTTCCTTCTAAGAAGTTCTGACTGGGATACTTTCTTCTTTTTGGTCATCACAAAGGAATGAGGATTCTAGCAGATTAGTGGAAACATGAATAGAATGTAGGAAGCGAAGGGCCAGATGAATGAAGGGTGATTTTCAAGACAAATTCACCCTACTGAAGCTCATCATCAGGCATATTATTACCTCATCCACCCTACCTGTATCCTCTAGTAAAGACAGGAGCAATTGATAGTCACAGTTACTCATGTAGACAAAAGATTCAAATGTTGAGGGGGATCACGTGGTAATACATTCAGTGGCCATAATATGGAGGAGAATTTACTTAAATTTTGTCAATCTTCTTCCCATGAATAAGAGTTTGGAGAAGAGCTGGGTGTTTTATTAATGAAATTCTCTTCTGTTCTCGTAGATTTTCAACAATGACAATGCTTTCTGGAAATGATTCCTTTGTGACTGAATTTCTTTTTGCTGGACTAACAGATCATCCAGAGCTCCAGCTGCCCCTCTTTTACCTCTTTCTAATCATCTACATTGTCACCCTGGTTGGCAACTTAGGTTTGATCATTCTGATTGCTCTCAATCCTCACCTCCACACCCCCATGTACTATTTCCTCTTCAACCTCTCCTCCATCGATCTCTGTTACTCTTCTGTTTTCACTCCAAAAATGCTGATGAACTTTCTCTCAAAGAAGAATGGCATCTCCTATGCGGGATGCATGACTCAGCTGTTTTTCTTTCTCTTCTTTGTCATCTCTGAGTGCTACATGTTGACCGCAATGGCCTATGATCGCTATGTGGCCATCTGTCACCCACTGCTCTATAAGGTCACCATGTCTCAGCAGGTCTGTTCCGGGCTATCTTTTGCTGCCTATGCAATGGGCTTTGCTGGAGCCAGTGCCCACACAGGCTGCATGCTTCGACTAACCTTCTGCAATGCCAGTGTCATCAACCATTACTTGTGTGACATCCTGCCCCTCCTCCAACTCTCCTGCACCAGCACCTATGTCAATGAGGTAGTAGTGCTCATTGTGGTGGGTGTTAATATCACAGTCCCCAGTGTCACCATCCTAATTTCTTACATTTTCATCATCACAAGCATTCTGCACATCAAATCTACACAAGGAAGATCCAAAGCCTTCAGTACTTGTAGCTCTCACATCATTGCCATTTCTCTTTTTTTTGGGTCAGCAGCATTTATGTATCTTAAATATTCTTCTCCTGGATCTATGGAACAGGGAAAAGTTTCTTCCATTTTCTACACTAACGTGGGGCCTATGCTCAATCCTCTGATCTACAGTTTGAGAAACAAAGATGTGAAAGTTACTCTGAAAAATGTCATGATTAAAATTCAGAGCAGAGACATATTCTAATTAGAAGCAGTACTAAGGTAAGAAAGTAGAAGGACATTCAATTTGTATTGCTGTTTTTAGTGAAGAGATTTTATTATTCCTATGGCACTGTTTTGTGTTGTTTGCTAACTTAGCATTTATCATATGGATAATCTTATTTATTTTTGTCTATGTTTGTCCCGTGTTTGTACCAAATTTTCTAAATAACTAATAGCAAGTTTAGCAATGAATACATACACCAATGATCTACACTGTTGCTTAATACCACTTTGTCACTGTGGTTATTCTTAGTATGGAAAAATACAGAGTTTTGCTGTCTCATCTGAAAACAGAAGTGACATATAGGATAGAATAATCCTCGTTTATTTCACTATTTGTACAGGTAGAAGCAACAGGATTTGATGCAATCTCATTAAAAGTTCCATAAAGGTCTAAGCAGAGTCAGTTTCTCTTGGTCCTTTTCTATTTTTCCCACATGCTTCTCTTTGTATTCTAGCTTTCTTTTTTCCTTTGAGAATCAAAGTGTCTGTGCCATGTGCCACATACTTCTGAGAGTATAAATCATTCCATTTATTATTGGAGAGATATGTACACCTTCATCATTTATTGCTACAGGCAACAATAACAGAAGATGATTAGGGAAATAATGCATGTGTTTCCAAGGGTGCAGTAACAGAGCATGGTGATTTACATTGCAAATCTTGAATCTATTGCCATGTAGAAATGGCATTCGATATTTTGAAAAAGAGGATACATTTCTTATTATAAGTCTTATTTTTATTATCAATAGGAGTACACTGCACATTAAGCCAGTAGAAATATTGTAGCCATTGTTTTACTTATCCAATGAGGTTTATTATGAAAAACAATTGTTTTATTAATAAAAATATACTATATATCTATAAATATCTTCTGAATTTAAACTCTGTGTCATGAATGAGACATAAAACTTATTTAACATAGACACATTCTCTTATAATGTCTCTACTTCTCCCTTGTTTATACCATCTGTATATTTAGAATGTTAGATATTTTTAAGATTATCAAACCTCTGTTGAATCAAACTATATTTTCATAACTGTTGTTATGGTTTGTGTCTGGATGTCCCCTCAAAGCCTCATGTGGTCAAGGGGTGTGGGCTTTTCAGAGGCGGCTGAATCTAGAGTTTGTGATTGTTTCATTGTCTATTGCTGGGATTGGGGGTGTGAGTGCTACACCCGTCCTAGGGCGGGGAGCCTGCATACAATGTAAGGGAGAAAAAGAGGTGTGTTCCTCTCTTTCGCTCTTGTTGCTTTTGCTGTCATCCACCACCGTTAACTGTTGCCCCTCAGCCACGCCACCCTGCTTTGGAGCCAGCTGATTATGGACTGAAGCCTCCACAAACTGTGAGCTAAAAAAACCTTTCCTTCCTTCATTTTGGGTGTCAGATATTTTGTTCTTGCAATGAGAAAAAAGTAACTAAGACAACCCTTATGATAAATTTCTTATTATAACTAATGATTAATGAAATATAATAGTAACAAGAATGAGAAATCCACAAAAAATTGGGGATTCATTTATTTTTTGAAAGTTCACTGGGGCAGCCTTAGAAAATCTTAGCCCCTACATTAAGAAAATCAGCTTTTTCCTGGGCATCAGTCACTAATACTCAAGTGCACCATAGTGCTCAGGCAGAGAACAGCTTATTCTAAGATGTGGCCGGCCAGTGACTGATCAGTGTGTGTGGGAAGTAGTAGTGCTGGTGTGTTTCTACATAACATGGGTATTTTTTTTTTTTTTTTTGGTTAGGATATCTTTGCTTCAATGAAGACTTCCTGTCATCCTTAAGGAGACCTTTTAAACCTATATTGCAGTCTGAGATTTTCCTACCCAGTCAATTCTTATACCTCTTTTCCTAGGTGTCAGAATTCCATTGTGGTCTGAGGCCTTCTTAACTGACCCTTGCTCCCGTCCATTTTATCCTTCACAAGTATTTAGCATAATAACTATCTTGCAAACCTTATCATTTCTTTGCATCTCTTTCTAAGGCAACATTCCAGCTGTCTAGATGAGGAAACAGTTGTGTTGCTTGCCTAACATCACAGAGATAATGATGTAGAGCCCAGTTTTTTTAACTTATTACACATTTTGTAAAAAAAAAAAAATGGAAAGAAAAAAGATATAAGAATCACCAAGGAGTAGAGACAAATTCTAGACAACTTTTTCAGCATGAGCCCCACAGTAGGCATTGTAAGTAAATCATGTCCTGAACCCAGATACCTATCGTAGAGAAATGACCTACATGGCTTTTTTTTTTGTGGGGGGGTCAAATGCATGCATCTGCAAATGTCTTATTTTAAAGTAGGACAAATAGGGTGAGTTATAAGATTTCATATCAATCTTTTTATAATAGTGCACATTTGTTTTCTGGGAAGATGAGACTGAAGAGTTCAGTTGAAGCCTTTCTGGTGAGGCATGTCCATTTACTACATTTCCATAGTAGTACAAGCTATTAGATATTGTGGCAATATTTGGAGAAACTAAAATATTATTTATAATCAAAACAATAGAAATCTGTGCTCTATGAAGTATTCTGCTTGTGTATGTTACACACAACATAAAATATCTGTTGTTCATCCATCACTACATTGAATGAGTTTGGTGCCTCTGTCCCTCCGTGAATCTATCCTAGTCAGAGAACAATGATTCATTATCACTGTAATGTTTATATCTATACAAAGTTATCATGATATTTAAAAGATTTTGAAACAGTATCTTTTAAGAACAGCCTTAGAAGAAAATGATAGAGTATTAATAACTTTCCAGTCAGTGGGACAAAATACCCAACGTTCACAACTTAAAAAAGGAGGCGTATATTTTGGCTCACAGTTTCGGTTCATTTAATCCAAGGTCACTGGGCTCCCAGGCAGAAGCAGCAAGGTGAGGCCACGGCAGAGTGAAGCTGCCAGTGTGATGGCAGCTGGGACGCAGAAAACAAATGCAGGAGCCTGAGGCAATGACGCACCCTCCCGGCCATGCTCCCGGCGGCCTCCCCTTCTGACCAGGCCCTATCTCCAGATGTGAGACTTTCAGGAGACATTTTAGATCTAAACCATAGCAGATAATTTAAGAAATTTACTTCAATCTGATTAAAATTACTGCAATGAGGCTGTTTATATTTATTATAATTTCCTTCACTATTATAATCTGTTTAAAATTTTATTCTCTGATTCTGAACGTGTAGTGTTTACTTCTACTCTTTTGTCTATAGCCATAAAAACCTGGTTAAGATGAGTTCTTCACACTGTTTGGTTTGAATTTCACTTTAAAGCATATATTTTCATAACGACATTTACTATTTTAATAAAGACAGGTACCTGACAGCAGGATAGCACTCATGGGCGAAGGAAACAGAGCCAATGGTGAGCGAGAGGCCTTGGTATTCCTGGTGAAGTTTGTGTTTCAGGTAGAGCATGGCTTTCAGTCCAAGAATCCTGACATTATATCCTTAGCCCAAAGTCTCAACTGCTTTCTTTCCAGGACATATACTTCTATCTATTTCTACATTGCACAAGTTATTAATGGAATCTAAGGTAATTACAATGGGATTATGCCAATAATGCACAAGCTTTCTGCAAATTAGAGGGTATTTTTTCTTATTTTGAAATAAGATGAAAAAGTGAAATTGATCCTAATTGTAAAATATAAAGTTAAATGCATACATTATATTTTACCAGCTAATACCCACCTTCATTACAACTGTTCTGATATGTTACTGAGTTTTTCTATTCTTTAAAATCTTATTAATAAAATGATGCTCTTTATATTCTTTTGTATCTGGCTTTTTTGTTCAACGTAATGCTAATTTGTGTTTCAGTCATGTTGTTGAATAGATCAGAACATTACTTGCTGAGAATTAGGCCATAGAATGTATGTTTCTTAAATTATCTATCTTTTTATTGTTGAAAACTTTACTATTAGGAATAAAACTTTGATGAATATTTATATATAAAAATTTGTTTTAGAGTTATGCAGTCATTTCTCTTGGATCTCTCTCTCTTTGTGTGTGTGTGTGTGTTTACTTGTGTATTGTAATTTCTATGGCAGAGACTACAAGTATGTGTAACTTAATCAGAACATTACAATTTTTTTCAAAATATGTTTCAAATTTTATTCTCTTAATAGCAGTAAATGAGGGTTCTAATTGTTTCACATACACACATACATTGGTACTGTCAATTCTGCTAATTTTACCCATTGTGATGTGCATAGAATAAAATCTTATTGTTTTGTCAGTTTATACTTCCTTTAGCATAAAAGTTGCTGAGCTAATTAAATATATATTGATTAGGTTATGCTGCTTTATAGAAAAATACCTTAAAAGTTTATTCTTGATACAAAGTAAGGAAGGAATAGAACTCTATTTATGGATGATATGATAATCTGTGGAAAGTTCTAAAATTGATGTCAAGCATAAAAAACAAAACACGGTGGAACTTCTGAAATTCAGAAATGACTATAGTGAGGTTAGAGAATACAAGCTTAATGTATGATAACTGCTTACTATATAACAGCAATAGATATTTGGATTTAGAAATTTAAAATAGAATATCATTTATATTATCTCCAAAAATAAGGAAAAATGTCTAGTCTTAAATCTAAAAAAATGTACAATATCTATTTGTATAAAACTGTAAAACTGAAAAAAGTAATTAAAAAGACCTAAGAAAGGAGAGAAATTTCTTAAGAGTTTCGAGTCCATAATATTAACATGTCAATTCTTCCCAACTTTACATGTAAGCAATCCCAACCAAAATTCCAGCATATTCTATTTTTGATAGTCAACAACACGATTCTAAAATTTATGTGGAAAGGTGAAAGACTCAGAATTCCAATACCATACTCAGAAATCAGAGTAATGCTGGGTTGAAACTATCCAAATTCAAGACTATCTATACAATTATAGTAATTCTAACAGTGTGGTATTTATAAAAGGATCGGCACCTAGATCAATGGAACAGAAAAGAGATAGAAGAAACAGATTCACACAAGGTAGTCAACTGGTCTTTGGGTGCACATGTACACATTTACACACACAAACACACACACCACTACATGACACACTCAAAGGAATCTTAAAAATAGATTGTTATGGTTTGCGTCTGGATGTCCCCGCAAAATCTCATGTAGTCATGGGAGGTGGGATTTTTGAAGGCAGCCGAATCTAGAGTTTGTGATTGGTTCATTGTCTAGTGCTGGGATTGGGGGTATGAGTACTATACCCGCCCTAGGGAGGGTAGCCTGCATACAATATAAGGGAGGAAAAGAGGCTTGCTCCTTGCTTTTGCTCTTGTTGCTTTTGTTGTCTTCTGCCACCATTAACTGTTGCCCCTTGACCATGCCACCCTGCCTTGGAGCCAGCTGATTATGGACTGAAACCTGTACAGACTGTGAGCTAAATAAACCTTTCATCCTTTAACTTTGGGTGCCAGGTATTTTGTCTCAGCAACAAGAGAAAAGTAACTAAGACAGAATTTGGTACCAAAAGTGGGGTCATTGCTATGACTATACCTGACCATGTGGTTCAAGAGCCTTTGGGAATGGCTTGTGGGCAGAGATTAGAAAGGTTCAGTGATGTTGGCTGAAAAAGTAGAGCTAGAATGCCTTAGGCTGTTCTGTATGGGAGATTCTGGTCAGAGCTCAGAAAACCAGAAGGCTGATAGAAATCGTGCCCATATAAACCAGGATTGGGAGGTTCCCACTGGGAAGAAGGACTGCATTAGCTGTTGGAGTCAGGACGATGTGTGTTATGGGGTGGCAGAAACTTTGTCTGCATTTTGCTTGTGTCCAGAGACTTTCCCTGAGACTGAGGTTAAGGGCAGCAGACTAACTAATATTGTAGAAGAAATTTCAAGGCAGTCAAATATTGTGGTGGTGGCATGGCTACTGGTGAGGGCTTTTAGCCAGATCTATGTTGAGAGTCAAGAGCAAAGAGCCCAGCAGAATCATTTAAAATGTTGTGAGTTTGGCAAGAAAGGAAGGTCCAGTAAAGCTGTGGACTACAAAAATAGAGCAGAGGAGATATTGATTTCTGAGAAGGAAAAGAATGGAAGAGATGTCCTGAAGGCATCACGAGAAGCAGCAGGACTCCATCCTTTGCAGCCTCAAAATTACAAAAGTGAAAGACTTTGCTTTAAGGAGAAAGCTGCAGAGCACCATGTTCCTGAATTGTGGTGGTCACACTATGTTCCAGAATGGCAGTGGCCGTACCATGTTCCCGAATGAAGGTGGCTGCACCATGTTCCAGAATGGTGGTGACCACACCATGTTCCTGAGTGGCAGTAGCATAGAGAATTTGTTCCTCAGATTTGGATTCAGAGTGCTTAGTGGTCCAGGCACTTGACCCCCTACAGACAAGAGAGAAGGAAGCTTGGCTGCTGCTCCAGCTGGCAGCAGAGCTTGGCATCATCCATGTGGCACTGGTTTTAGGTGCATGTAGAGTGCAAGACTTGTGGGGTGAGGAAGGCTCCTGTACAGATTTCAGAAGGCCTGGGAAGCTAGGCAGTGTGCCCCTGAGAGGGTAATGTGTAAAGCTGTGAATGTGAAGCCAAAGGTGCAGTGGAGACCCCAGAAGTTTGGAAAAGCCAGGAACATGGATCGTCTGAGGAAAGCTGCAAGGAGGGAGCAAAGTGGGCTTAAGAGAGAAGCCATGGGAGCTGCAACCACCAGAAATGACATAGGAGTGGAGCCACCCAAGCCCTTTAGAGTTCACATCTTGCCACAGATTGCCTTGGATGCTGCACATGGAACTACAGGATTTAATGTTTGCCCTCCTGGATTTTGGACTTGCTTTGGTCCCATTCCTTTGTATCCCCCTGTTTGTAACTTTTGGAATGGAAATGTTTATCTTGTGCCATTGAATTTTAGAAGTGTTGGAACTTTTCATTTGTACAGGGGCTCACAGGTAAGAGTTTGCCTTAAATCTCAGAGGAGACTTGGGACTTGGACTTTTCAGCAATGCTGAGACTGTTAGGAATTTGGAGACTCTTAGGGATGGACTAAATGCCTTTTGCATAAAGAAATGTGCATGAGTCTTTGGGGGCCAGGGGAGGAATGTTATGGTTTGTGTCTGGATGTCCCCCCAAAGACTCATGTGGTCATGGGGAGTGGACTTTTAGGAGGCAAATCAAGAGTTCATGACTGGTTTATTGCCTAATGCTGGGATCGGGGGTATGAGTGCTATACCTGTCCTAGGGAGGGTAGCCTGCATACAATATAAGGGAGGAAAAGAGGCTTGCTCCTCCCTTTTGCTATTGCTGTTTTTGTTGTCTTCTGCCACCATTAACTGTTGCCCCTTGGCCATTCCACCCTGCCTTGGAGCCAGCTGATTATGGACTGGAACCTGTACAGACTGTGAGCTAAATAAATCTTTCATCCTTTAACTTTGGGTGTCAGGTATTTTGTCTCAGCAATGAGAAAAATAAGACATAGATCATATACCTGAATACAAAATGCAAAACCATAAACTTCTAGAACTCATAAGAAATGATTTAGGTAACCTTGGATTTGGTGATGAAAACACAATAATACAGCAAAATCTAGAAAGAAATAATTGATAGGTTTAAGTTTATTGAAATTAAGCATTTCTCCTTCATGAGCAATACTTTTTTTTTTTTTTTTTTTTTGTGGGTACCGGGGGGTCGACCTCAGGACCTCGCGTGCCAAGAGGCACCCATGCTGCTGAGCGATATCACCGGCCCCTTTTTCGTATGTGGGATCCGGGAGTCGAACTCGGGCCCTCGCGCTTGCCAGGCAGGCGCTTACGCCGCTGAACCATCTCACTGGCCCATGAGCAATACTTTTAAGAGGATGAAAATTGTCTCAGAAAAAGAAAGAATATTTGCAAAACACACATCTAATCAAGAATTCATATTGGCAATATGCAAAGAATACATATAACTCACAAATAATGATAGAAAAAACAGAAAGAAAAATGTGGGTCCAAGATACTCTGACCTTCATTTGTCATTGGGAGTTCCAAGTTAAAACTACAGATACAACTGCATACCCATCGGAAGGGCTAAAATTTAAAAACTGACAATACCAAATGTTGACAAAAATGTGGAACACTAGAAAGCCTTCATTACTAATGATAATGAAAAATGATAATGAGTGTTTGGACAGGAAGTTGGCAGTTTCTCATAGTCTTATGATGTATCTGCTCCAAGGTATTTACTGAATTGATTTGGAAATGCACTTCCACACAGAAACTTGTATGTGAATGTTTATATCAGCTTTATTAACACTTGTCAAAACCTCAGAGCAGGGCTGGTGACATAGCTCAGCGGCATAAGCACCTGCCTGGCAAGTGCGAGGTACTGAGTTCAGTTCCCGGTACCCACATAAAGAAAACAAACAAACAAACAAAAAACCTCAAAGCAACCACACCATCCTTTAAAGGTGAGTGGAAAAGACAAGCTGTGGTAACCATGTAAGGGAATAAAAAGCCACAGGAAGACACTGAATTTTCTTACTTGCATATGGCTAAGTGGAAAAGTCAGTCTTAAATGGCTGGCACACACGATTCCAATTGGATGACACTCTCAAAAAGCTAAACTAAAGAGACAGTAAAAACATCAGTGATTGCTAGGGTTTTGGAGGGATGAGGAAGTAATAAATAATGGTGGACACATGACAGAATGCAATTTTCAAAACTTGTACATCTTTATAGCACAAGGAGTGATTCTTGCTATGCAAATTTAAAGTAAGGTCAGGGGATCTCAGAAAGAAATATATATTGTGAAAAGAGACTCTAACTCTTTCAAATTATGGTACAGCTTCACTGAACAAGGAAGGGGAATAGATGCTGACATCAGAAATTAACAAATGTCTAAAAAAATATAAGATTAAACCAAAAATAACTCTCTATAGGGACTGCTTCTAGTTAATGAATATTTCCTTTGTGCATACAGATTAACAGTTCTAATACTACCATATGTGGAATTGAACAATTAAGTATAAAGATGGCAGAAGGTGGCAGTTAGGCTTCTATCCACAGAAGTGGAAACCTACAGACAAGGAAAAGACACTGGAAGAACCTAGGTGGTACTAGGGTTGAAAATATTAGTAAAACTCATGTTTATTTAATGTACAGATATAGATGGTTCCATATGGAACTACTTACAGGTGTGTGTCTATACATGAGTTAGAATGCAAACATTTTTTATTCTGGCAACTGAGAGGACCTAAAGAAATGAAATGCTAGTAGCAATGAGCACACCTACCAGTATGATCTGGTTTCCCAATACTACTGTTACTTGAAGGGGTCTGAGGAGGTTCCCCAAATACAGGATGGAGACTTTCACCCCACCCATAAGGTAGGTCATGGATTTGCTGATTTCTGTCATAGAAAAATAATTATCAAGTCATATTAGGAAAAGGCACAAAGAGGTTTATTAGGCAGAATTTTAAAAGTACACACTCAAATTGTAGGTACTCAAGACAGAGGTACATTCAGTTCTGAGGTTGGGGGCTTTATGTGGTCTTGGAGGTGCCCTCAGGTACGTGATCTAGGACTTGTATTCCTGTTCTTTGTTACCCATATGGTGGGCTACACTGGAATGCAAACTGAGACACACTGGCCCATTAATGTTGCTACCTGTAGTGTGTGGAGGGAGGACACTGTATAGGTGAGAAGCACAGGCCTAGAGCCCAGTTTACAGGCTTACTGTGTCTTTAAGACCCTTAGGAATTTTTTAAATTGAATTTCCTGGAGTGGAAAAAGTCTGAGTAACTTTTGGGCCCTGAAGTTGTAGTTTTTCTTAAAAGTACAGTTCTAAAATTACAATTACAAAAAAGATGTGGTCTTTTTATACAATGGAGTACTACTCAGTCATAAAGAATGATAAACTGGAGACTTTTATAGGTAAATGGATGCAACCTGAGACCATATTCATAAGTGAAATAAATCAGCTTCCTGTGTAAACATCATATTGTCTCCCTAGTGTGAGAAGCTGAAAGAGTAAATAAGATCCAAAATGTATAATAGATAATTGTGAAATGGGAATAAACTGTTCAAAAAGAAAGAGAAACTGGGTTGGGGGAAAGGAGAAAAGAAGGAAGGGAAAAGCAAAAAAAATGCATATATACATACAAGATAGTTAAGATAGTTATACTACTCATTTCTCTTTGTTCATTGAAAAGAAGGGTTTGTGGTAATACTGTTTGGACAGTTTAATGCCTATGCCTTGTTCTCTGAGTAACTAATTTAAAGATAACAATATGCAATATATTAGCCATTGCTACTCTCCTATTATCTTGTTTCAAAATTTTGTTTTTTTCTCTTTAAAATAAAATTAAAAAAATACAATTTTCCTTATCAACCTATTACTATTTTTTCTATTCTTCGTTACTGTTATACAAAAAAGAGAATCAGGGCTTTTTGGAGAAATGGCTGATTTGAGGGCCAGGGAAGGGGTCAGCTACAATTATTCTGACACCTCTTATGAAAGAAAGCAAGGGAGTATACGCAACAAAACAAAACAAAACACACACACACAAACACACACCACATAGAAGGGATATGCCAGTGGGTCAGAGGGAACAACTAAGAGGTTCCAATGGTTGATGCTAGAAAAATTTGAGCAAAATGTATCATTAGATTATAATTCAATGTATTAAATGAATATCTATGAGTTCGAAGCAATATGAATATATTATTAAATAAATTACTAACACAAGGATAATACCATGGGAAAAAGTACATGGAGGGTTGATGACTTAGGTAATACAAAATATTAACACAGGCAGGCATTAGAGGAAAGGTAAGAGTTTATTCAGGCCAGAGAACACTGTGAAGGGTGACAGCGTCCAGTTTCAAGGAGACAAATCACACTACCAGTGTGAGAGATGGAGGTCCTTATAGGAGTTTGAAGATGGGGAAAAAGAGTCTAGGCAGAAATGTGATTAACTAAACAATGTCTATTTCCAGGTCATCTATCGTCTTCTAGACCTTCTGGGAATGCCTGCGCTGTTTCTAACATTATATGTTTAACATTGCAATTTGGCAAGGCCATTTCCTCCAATTTACGGAAGGCCTCTTAGCTTCAGATAAAGTCTAAATAAGTGGTGGCAAACCATGGCTGGCATGCACGCTGCAGTGGGCTGTTTGTATCGCTGAAAGCTCTAAAAGGTTCACCGTCGCATATCTTTACATATTAAATTTTAGAGAGGTCTGTGTGAAATCTGAAGAGATTCAGAAAAAAAAGGGGGAGACCTATTTTGCACTTAGATTTAAGGTTCACATTTCTGTCCTGCTTTGTTCTGTACTCTAGGGTGCTTTCCCATTTCTTATAATTAACCATTTTATTTTTAGTCCTTAGGAGGGCAGTACTTTGGGGTTAGAATTGAAAATAAATTACATACTAAAATTACATTAAGAAATCCGGATGAAATAGCATACTCCTGTAGTCTCAGCTATATGGGAAACTGAGGCAGGAGGATCGCCGAGTCCAGGAGTTTGAGACCAGCAACATAGAGATGCTCAGTATCAAAAATAACAAAACTCATATTAAGATGATATATCTTTTGATGAAACTTCATATTTTTCTTCTCATTCCCTCCCTCTCCTTCTCTCTTTCTCTCCCACCTACTCCCTTCCTTTACCCTGTCTTGTAACTGGAGACAAACACTGTTAGTTGGTCTGTATTGTTGAGTATAATTTTAAAATTCTAGTCCTTATGAGTGTCCATAAATTACAGTTTTATATGTTGAAAATTTTACATAACATATTTTCATAATGTTTTATGCTATGCCTGTCCTTTTATATCTTCATTCTTTACACAAAATCATGTTTTTTAAATGTTCATTTGTGTCGATACACCAGCAGCTTTTCATTAGTTTTAAAACCTGGAATCCAAGGCCCGTATAGGTGGCATCTGCTGAGGTCGTTTGACACTTGGCTGAGGTCCACTTCCTGTGTCTTCCACCTGCTTCCTCTCCCACTTTCTTTCCATTTGCTAAGGGTTTCTTGGCTCTTTTACCTTTTGTGAAGCCCAAGCACCTTTATTAAGACCAGAACATAATGCTCGTCTACCTTCCAACAGCCACACACCCGTGAAATAACCGAATACGCTGCAGACGCTGGTCCACGCCTTCTTCTCAAAGTGTGGTCACCTGGGAACAGCCTTAGATTTACTTGGCAACTAATTACAAATGGTGGTTAGTATCTCAGACCCTAGGCCAAATATATGGAATTGCGATTTCTCTTTCCTTTCATTCTCTGGCATTTGGAGTTTGAATTTTCTCCCTTTATCTCAATTATATATATTCAAATTTAAAAATACATGAGCTAATGTTTCTGGGCATTTATAGCAGATTAGCTCAGTGTGACATAATCCTTCAAATCCAAACTTTATTTAGTTACAAAGGTTTGTTTTTCTTTTCTGCATGCTTATGAAAATATATTGTACATAAAGGTTTTTGAGTTAAATTATCACTGACTTTGACAAGGTCAAACTCGTTAGATTTGAAAAGACTCACTCGTGAGCAAAAGATGCTGTTGTATATTTTAGTGAAAAGCATGCTCAGTTCATATGATTTGTTACAATTGAACTAGGCCAATGTGATCATTATGCAAAGAAAGAAAGAAGATGAGAGAGTTTTGCAATGCAAGGACAAATTTGGAATCTTTCTATGTTCATTCCATATTTGTCCTGTGGACACTGGCAGTATGAAATGTGAAAAATGACCATTTTGAGCTCTGCCTTAGAACTTAACATAAATTGCTCTTGCAGTGTGATTTGATATAGTGTGACCTTGGAGGGAGCATTTCATGTTCTTGCACCACCTAAATAAAAGCTCTTCATATTTCCATAGAAAACACAAGCATGCACAAATCACCTAAGTCGTCACCGTTGCTGCAGCTGAAGGAATGTGTGTTTTGGGGATATGTTTCACGTTTGCCTTGAGAGACTTTTGGTCCCTTAGAAATTTAGGGAAGTCTAAGAATATTAACCGGCACTAATTTTAGCAGTTGTTGGATTTTGCATTATCTTAAGCATAAAGTCTACAATTAAGGCATTTCAAAATCCTTTTTCTTGCCCTCTGTTATTTTTTCTTTACCCCTTTTCATGTAGTTTACTAACCCTATTGGTTAAATATCTGTGGAAATGACCTTCAAATGTTTTTCTTATGCTCTGCCCTTTCTCCTTTTTACTTAGCATTATATATGCATTTTCCTATTGCATACTTTACTTAGATTCCTATTGAAAACTGAATGTATACCTTTTACTAATATTTTCATTTTTTCTAAGTTTTCTCTGAAGTAGCATGCAGGCTAGTAACTTGAAAAATTTTGTTGTCTATTTCTATCCTCTTTGTGATACATTTTCCTGAGTCTCCCCTGGATATACCTTCTGCATATGACTATTTCTCAGAGCCACTCATGACACCAATATTAATTCATGGCAGTTTCCTTTTCCTTTTTCTTTTTGATTTTGTTTGAGTCAAAACAAAATGGTTGGAATTGCCTCTGGTATTTCACCCTACCTTCATCTCTCTAAGTCTAGTCTCTCTTGCTAGTGCCTGACATATTAATCTTTCTAATTCAGCACTGACATTGTTTCAATTCTCTCCAAAATAAGAAATGAAAAACCTTGAGTGGCTCCTAATATTCTCCCACAGGGAACAGGCCTTGGCATTTGTGAACTTCCTACACTGCACAGATCCAAATCTGTCTCCAATCCACATCTATGCTGCTGTCCTGGGGCTAGAGACACTGGTCCTATCCTAGAGTTTATGGAAGTTCTCAGTGATTTTCAACAAGGAGGAAAATTACAGTGTACGGTATTTTTTTATGAGCTCTGTAGTTCTGATGGGTTGCTATCAGATGGGATCTGAGAATCTAGCAGTGACCCCTACATGTTTTATTAAGATTTTCCTATCCCATATTTTTACCTACAAATGGAATCATTGGCACAACATAAGTTTTCACCAGTGGGGCAAAGAGATTGTGTACCATCCAGTGTATGTTATAGAAAAATGAGAAAGGGTCTTCATCCATCCCTCTGTTATACACATTATCCAGCACCTGCCATGCGTGTCCTTTATTGGTTTTGGAGGTGCAGAAAGGGCATGGAAGAAAGTATACAAATCCTCATTATTATGGAGCTTACATTCAAATTATGTATACATGTACAGAGGGAAGGCACAGAAACAAACAAAAAATGTATAGTATCAGAGCTAGTGACTATTGTTAGGGAGAATCCATTATGGATAGAGGATATGGATATGGATAGAGTTTCTTGCTTTTCTATTTCGAGCTGTTCTTATTTGGAAGCAAATCAAAATGTATGTCAAATGGTATAGTTTTAATGAGCCAATGTCATTATCATTAAATAGCTGGCAAATGCAGCACAGGTAATTTCCTTTAGACAATCTCTGGAGAAAATACTAGGAAACATAGGTCTTTCAATTTTTAATCTGGTCCTCAGGTTTTCTTAACTAATAAAATCCCCTTGGGTCATGTTAGAAGGTGGCTCTTTTGCCATTAGTACATGTTATTTTCCACTCCTTTCTCTAGAGAGGATGTTTTGAGCAAAGGGCCCACCAGAAATCATGATCAATAATTCATGGCTTCTCAGAGCCTATGTCACTAGGGGCTGTGTTCTGGCTTTCTCAGTCCAAAATTTGTCTCAAGCAACAGCAATTGTGACAAAAGCAAAATCTTTCTTCTGGACTGTATACTTTCGAAACTCATCAGAGCCACTTTGCTCTCTGAAAATTGAGGAGAATAAACAGGGTCATTCCCTGAAGCCTAGATGCCAAAGAGTGAGTATCAAATTGTATCTCTTCTGCTATTCTTCTTGCAAACCTCATCTGTGGGGTCCAGTGAACCTTTGATATGCCTCATGTCGTGTCTGCTGAGATCACTACTGACCCTGAGGTAGGAGGGGGACTGTCAAGGCAGAAATGGAGCTGAGATGCTGCAAAGCCAAGGGTCGTCCTTGGCTTCCTGAAATCTATCCTTCCAGAAATTGCCTTCTATATGCTGTGTAATATTCATCTTTATACATCCTTTCTGTTTTCTAAAGTGGAGAAAACAAGGGCAGAGGGAAGGATGGGCTTGGGCTCATCCTCCTATTGCCTGATTCAATTCTTATTACAATGGAGTTGGTTGGAGAGTGGTGTGATCTCATTTTATTTTATTTTTTTTAAACTTATCTGTATTTATTACCTCCTAAAGCAGAATGTGACCTGGACCTCCACTTCCATTCACAGGCCTTGCTCTGAATTATTTTTCAAACAGCACAGCAGTATACCTACAAATTTAGTTTATTCCTCTAAATGATACTTGTCTTTGGAAAATAAGCCCTGTGCAGTTTTTGCCATCATGTTGTTTCAGTTTAACAGACTTATTTCTAGAAGCCTACGACATGCAGAATTGAAACTACAGGGGAAAGTTTAAAAAAAGATCCTACAAGATGTAAACTCAAGCTATTTTAACAAATATTCCTTTAAACATCAAGGTATCTCAACACTTCAAAGACAAAAGATTTGGTCTACTAAGGAATCTGGCTTGATAACTAAACACTTCAGACCTCACAAAATTAACAGTAAGTTACATCTTACTACAAACATCTCAACCTGTTAAAATGAACCAAGGTGAAACTAGAAAAAACATTGCTAGCACTGCTTTAGTGCCTAAAATATCACAGTATCACTTAGAAGTAGAAAGAAATCTTATCTTCCCCTTAAGCAGTTACCATTTTAATGTCACTATGTACTACTCTTGTTCTCACAGAAAAAGCCCAGAGAAGAATGGCCTCAGGCAATGGCTCTTCAGTGATTGAGTTTGTCCTGCTGGGCTTAACACAACAGCCAGAGCTCCAGCTGCCTCTCTTCTTCCTCTTCTTGGGAATCTATGTGGTCTCCATGCTGGGGAACCTGGGCTTGATTGTTCTGATTGGTCTGAATCCTCACCTGCACACTCCCATGTACTACTTTCTCTTCAACCTTTCCTTTATTGATCTCTGCTACTCCTCAGTCGTAATTCCTAGAATGCTGATGAGTTTTCTAAACCAAAACATCATCCCTTATGCAGAATGCATGGCTCAGCTCTTTTTCTTTGCCTTCTTTGTAATTGATGAGTGTTGCATTTTGACATCTATGGCCTATGACAGATATGTGGCCATCTGTAAGCCCCTGCTTTACAAGGTCATCATGTCCCATCAGCTCTGCCTCATGATGACAGTGGGTGTGTATGCAATGGGCTTCGTGGGTGCCATGGCCCACACTGGGTGCATGCTGAGACTCACGTTCTGTGACAGCAATGTCATCAATCATTACATGTGTGACATACCTCCTCTCCTGCGGCTGTCCTGCTCGAGTACCTCTATCAATGAGGTAGTGGTTTTCATTGTGGTGGGTGTCAATGTTACAGGTCCCTGTCTTATCATCTTCATTTCTTATACTTTGATTCTGTCCAATATTCTTTGTATCCATTCTAGAAAAGGCAGGTCCAAAGCCTTCAGTACCTGCAGCTCTCACATCATTGCTGTTTCTCTTTTCTTTGGAGCATCAGCATTCATGTACCTTAAGCCTTCTCCTACTGAGTCTCTGGATCAAGGTAAAATATCCACCGTTTTTTATACCATCATGGGGCCAATGATGAATCCTTTCATCTACAGTTTGAGGAACAAGGATGTCCATATTGCCCTGAAAAAGACTTTGAAGAAAAGGATTTGTACCTAAGTAGAAACCATTTTTGCTATACATGTCATATTAATTAGCACAGGTGATACATAAAGCTATGGAGAGAATAGCAAGAAATCAAAATATGCATATTATTTAAAAATATAGAAAATTAAACACACAAATCAGCTCACAAGGTGAGGAAATACAAGCTAGAGGAAGATCTGTGTTTGTTCCTTTCAGTAGGAGTAGAGAGTATTAATTAGTCTGTCATTCTCCTGTTTATTTCTGGCTTGTAAGGTTTTAAGTAGAAAACTGTTACATGGTAATAAATCCAGAAGTGGTGAGTTGTGAAATTTGAACTCAGACATATCTGGAATTCCTGTGCCACTGTTACATAGTTAATGATTTTCATATACTTTAGTAAGTTAATTGTTTATTTGGTAAACCTCTATTAAGTGTTTTAGGAACTTCCATTTTGGGAGAGTACTTTGTTTTTCAAAAATGGATACTTTGATTTCTGTTCTTACTTTAGTCTCTAACGAGTGAGGTAAAGAGAGGTTGCAGATTTTCTTCTGATTATAGTTCCTAAGGACAGGAAGGTAAACTATTTCAGGTAAACTATTTAGAGCAGCCAGGACAAAGGGAAGCTGCGTTAGATGCACCTCTCAGACTCCAGACAGGAATGTAGGTATGAGGATAAGCTATGTCTTGCTTCGGAAACAGTTTGCTACAAATGTTTAGCAAGTGTCAGTAGAGGAATTTTGATTGTTTCTTGAAGTACACTTTATAATCTTAATTCATTAGTAGCTCTTTCCTTTAACATTTTCACTCTGATTTTGTCTTAGAGTTTTACGTGATACAAATGATGCAGTTTATCTGATCAGCAAATATAGGCTCAGTATCCTGTTTTAGATATGAAAATATGCAGGCTCTGTTTTCAATTTAAAAAATGTAGTGGTGAAGAAGACAGAAAATGTGCCATCAAATCTTAATTGTCTGCACTCAGTTAGAGATGGGGTTTAGGTGGTTAGGAGGAAGACAGAAATGATGAGCAAATAATAAAACACACGCACACATCCAAAATTTATGCAAAGTCTTAATTTAAGGTAATGATACAAAGAGTAATTGTATTTTCTTTAGAATAGGTGGTAACAGACTTCAGTGAGATGGTAGTACATGAGCTGAGACCTCACTGATAACAGGAAGTCTGCCATACTGAGCTTTTGAGGCAGAGCTAAGAGTTGGCACAAAGTTTAAGAGGAAGTAATGATTTTGATGAGAAAGGGCACAAAAGAGAGGTCAGTGTTTGTGGTGTAGTGAAAGAAGGATAAGAATTGGATTAGTGTGGTATATAGGAGCATAATTAGGAAACAAGTTGAAGTATTAGGGCTTTGCAGGGGAAAAGAATGGATGACATTAAAACACAATAAAAATCACTGTGACTTTATCCCCAGAAAGGAGCACTTTCTTTCCTCTCCCTTCTTTTGGAGCTTTATTTTCATTTTGTGTGCCCATGGAAATAGGTTAAGGATTCCACGAACAATTTGTAATGAAACCTATGGGACAATATACCTTGAATAAAATCAAAATGCCATGTCTTGCAAGAAGGATTATGTTTATGTTGCTAATTTTGTATGCCTGAGAAAAGATGAGTTGGATGCTGTGGAATCTCAACTGAACCAGGTACAGAAGAATGGGAGAGTGCCCTTGATCTTGTCTTTGGAAATGCAGAATGACCCCTGAAATTGGAGCCATGTATTTGGTTTTGATTTTAGACTCTGCAAATTTTGTGTGTATGTTCTCTCCATCTTAGTTTCTACACACCTAATATTAAAATTTCTGTGTTGTAGATTAAATGAAATGATACAGGTTTATAAAGTTTTATTTTAATTCATTGTTCTAAAAAGTGTAACAGAGTAATTCTAAGATGGACATTTCTTTCAATGTAACTTCCCTGAACTCAGTATTTGTTGTAGTCAGGTTTTACAGGGGAATAGATGTAATGCAGGATACATAATTTTTAGGATTATTTTAAAATGTTCACCCAAAGACTCAAATGCAGAAGAGTGTGGGAGATCTGTCCACACACTAGAGACCCAAAGAATCCAACTGTAGACCTAGAGCCCATGGCAATGTCCTCCATGAGTCCAGCTGGAGGCCTAGAGACCACGATATTGTCTCATGCAAGTCTGTATCAAGGACCTGCACTAGGATGGCCCAAAGGTTTGTGGTGGAAGGTAGAGAGTCTGTGCCAGTGGGATAAAGGATCTGTGCCACCAGGCTGAGGGATCTGCACTGGAGCCAGGAAGCGATGCTCAAGGTAAGGACCAGAGTTCCCCCGAAGAAAACCACAGCCATCTTCAGTGACAGCTAGGACCCATGCTCCTCCAGTGATGGAAACAGATGAGTTCATATCAGGAAAACCAATGTGACAAGCTTCTCCAGGAGAATCAAGAGCACAGCATCTTCCCCTCTAGTTCTCTTTTTATGCTGCTGGCAACAATCCTCAGGTGGGCTTTCCACACCGAAAATCATGCTGATTCAGTTAGCTGGGTGCTATGAGTTGACCATTAGTTAATCTACCACAGTATTCATCTTATATTCAGTGTCATCTCACAATTGTTAACCTGATGTCAGTCATAATATGTCTGTTGTAGCTTGTGACTGTTCAAACTTAATCATAGCTACTGATATTGCTGTCGTTGCAATTTAGTCAGGAGAATTGGTGGCAACACATTCATAGAGTTAATAAGCTTGTTACCATTTACGATTCTTTTATGTGCATGCATGTGTATATTTTTATATATATAGTCCTCAATATGTATCCATATATGTGAATTTAGTTCTACAGTTCTTATATACATGTAACTTCAGTTATAATATAGCACTGACATATATACAGAAAAATTTAGAGAAAAGAGCTGTGGGAATACATTTTAAAATAATTACAGAAATTTATTGTTGGAATGATTATAGTTTTATTTATTTATTTATTTATTTATTCATTTATTTATTGTAAAACAACAATAAAATATTTTATATGTTCTAAGAAAGAAAGAGATCTACAAATTGATGAAGCTGGGTCACGTTTTATTCCTAAGATGCATACAAAATAATGGCTTACAAATTCAAAGCCATGTACCTGAAGGCAGGATAAATTGTTGAATCCTTAGTTATGTGATTGTTTCTAGATACTTCTAAGAAAGTACATTCATTAAGTATACAATATAAATTCTTTTTATTTTGTTTTATTTTATTTTTTTATTTTAAAGAGAAGAAAAAACAAAATAAAACAAATCAAAAAAGAACAAATTTTCAAAACAACATAATAGGAGGGTAACAATGGTTAATACATTACGTATTGTTATCTTTTAGTTATTCAGGATACCAGATATTAGCATTCAATTGTCCAAACACTATTGGCACAAACCTTACTCTTCAATGAACTAAGTAAAATTAGTAGTGTATCTATCTTAACCATCTTATATATATATACAATTGTTTTTTCCTTTCTCTTCTTTCTTTTCGCTATTCCCCCATCCCAGTCTCTTTCCTTTTGACCAGTTTCTTTTTGATTCCAGTGTCTATTGTACATTTTGGATCTTATTTACTCTTTCAATTTCTCATACTAGAGAGACAATATGATGCTTACACATGTGCATCCAGTTTATTTCACTTATGAGTATTTTCTCAAGTTGCATCCATTTACCTATAAAAGACTCCAGTTTATCCTTCTTTATGGCTGAATAGTACTCCATCGTATAAAAATACCACATCCTTCTTATCCATTCCTCAGTTGATGGGCATTTGGGTTGTTTCCAAGATCTGGCTATTACAAATTGTGTTGCTATAAACATGGGTGCACATATATCGCTGTAGTACGATGTTTTTAACTCTTCTTGGAAGATACCCAGAAGGGGAATAGCTGGGTCCAATGGGACCTTAAACCCTAGGTTTTTGAGGAATCTCCACACTGATTTCCACAGTGGCTGTACCAGTTGATACTCCCACCAACAGTGAAGAAGGGTTCCTTTTTCCCAACAGCCCCTCCAGCATTTGTTATTAGTTGATTTCTTAATAATAGCCATTCTTTCTCAGTATCTCAGTGTTGTTTTAATTTGCATCTCTCGAATGACTAGTGATGTTGCACATTTTTTTGTATATTTATTTGCCATTTGTATTTCTTCATGTGAGAAATGGGTATTCATCTCAGATGCCCATTTTTGGAGTGGGTCTTTAAATTTGGGAGGTCTGATTTTTTTGAGTTCTTTATATGTTCTTGATAGTGATGCTTTGTCTGCAGAACAGCTGGCAAACATTTTTTACCATGTTGTGGGTTGTCTCTTCACTCTGTTGGTGGTTTCTCTTGCTGTGCAAAAGCTTTTTAATAAGATGAGATCCCAGTTGTTGATTCTTTGTGATAGTTCCCGTGCGGTTGAGGTTTTATTCATAAAGTCTTTGCCTGCACCAATGTCTTCAAGGATTTTACCTATCCTACCTTCCAGCAGATTTAATGTTTCTGTTTTAATATTTAGATCTCTGATCCATTTTGAATTTAGTTTAGTGCCTGGTGAAAGATATGGGTCTAGTTTTAATCTTCAGCATGTGTAGAGTCAGTTTTTCCAGCAGCATTTATTAAAGAGGCTATCTTTCTTCCAGTGAATGTGTCAAAGATAAGGTGGCTTAGTATGTCTGGGGTTGTCAAAGATAAGTTGGCTTAGTATGTCTGGGGTTGTTGCAGCATCTTCTAATCTGTTCCACTGATCTTCAGGTCTGCTTTTTGCAAGTACCACACTGTTTTTATCACAGTTGCTTTATAGTATAATTTCAAGTTGGGGATTGTGATGCCCCCTGCCTTGCCTTTGTTGCCCAGAATTGCCTTTGCTATTCTAGGTCTCTTCTGATTCCAAATGAATTTTAGGATTGTTTTCTCTAATTCTGTGAGATATGCTGTTGGAATTTTGATTGGAATTGCATTAAATCTGTATAAGAATTTTGGAAGTATGGCTATTTTCACTATATTGGTTCTTCCTATCCAGGAGCAAGGGATATCTTTCCATTTTCTGATATCCTCTTCAATCTCCTTTTTCAGAGTACTGTAGTTTTCAGTGTAGAGGTCTTTTACATCCTTTGTGAGGTTGATTTCTAGGTATTTCATTTTTTTTGGATGTTATTGTGAAAGGTATTGTTTCCCTAATTTCTCTTTCAGTAAGGTTGTTATTTGTGTACAGAAAGGCTATTGATTTTTGAGCATTGGCTTTGTATCCAGCCAAACTACTGAATTTGCTTACTAAATCTAGCAGTTTTTTGATGGAGTTTTGGGGTCTTCTGTGTAGAGTATCATGTCATCTGCAAATAATGATAATTTAACTTCTTCCTTTCCAATCCTTATTCCTTTTCTTTCTCTTGTCTAATTGCTCAGGCTAAAGTTTCCAGAACTATGTTGAATAAGAGTGGGGACAGTGGACATCCTTTTCTTGTTTCTGAATTTAGAGGAGAGGCTTTCATTTTTTGTCCATTTAGTATAATACTGGCTGTTGGTTTGTCATAGATAGCTTTTATCAGATTGAGATAAAGACCATCTATTCCAATTTTCTGTAGGGTTTTTATCATGAAAAGGTGCTGGACTTTGTCAAAAGCTTTTTCTGCATCTATTGAGATGATCATGTGATTTTTGTCTTTGGTTCTGTTAATATGGTGCATTACATTTATTGATTTACATACATTGAACCATCCCTGCATCCCTGGGATGAATCCAACTTGGTCATGGTGTATAATCTTCTTGATGATTGGCTGGATTCTGTTTGCCAGTATCTTATTGAGGATTTTTGCATCTATGTTCATTAGGGAGATTGGCCTGTAGTTCTCTTTCTTAATTGGGTCCTTCTCTGGTTTTGGTATCAGGGTAATGCTTGCTTCTAGTAATAAATTTGGGAGTATTGATTCCCTTTCAATTTCATTAAAAAGTTTGAGAAGTAGTGGTGTTATGTCTTCTCTAAATTTCTTGTAGAATTCCGCAGTGAATCCATCAAGGCCTGGGCTTTTCTTTGTTGGGAGGTTTTTAATTACATCTTTGATTTCACTGGTTGCTATTGATTTATTTAGGATTTTTAAATTTTCTTGATTCAGCTTTGGTAATTCATACGTATCTAGGAATCTGTCCATTTCTTCTGCATTTTCCATCTTAGTAGAATATAAATTTTCAAAATAGGTATAGATGATCTTCTGGATTTCTGCAGGGTCTGTCGTGATATCACCCTTTTCATTTTCAATTGCATGGATTTGAGTCTTTTCTTTTTTTAATAAGGTTGGATAAGGGTTTGTCAATCTTATTTATTATTTCAAAGAACCAACTCTTTGCTTCATTGATTCTTTGCATTTTTTTTAGTCTCCAATACATTAATTTCTGCTCTGATCTTTATAATTTCCTCCCTTGTACAGGCTTTTGGCTTAGCCTGCTCTTCTTTTTCTAGAAGTTTGAGGTTCACCATTAAGTTGTTTATTTATGCTTGCTCTATTTTCCTGATATAGGTATTTAATGCTATAAATTTCCCTCTTAGGACTGCTTTCATTGTATCCCATAAGTTCCGGTATGTTGTACTGTCATTATCATTCAGTTGTAGAAAGTGTCTAATTTCTTCTTTAATTCCATCTGTGACCCATTGGTTGTTCAGGAGGGTGCTATTTAATTTCCATGTGTTTAGGGAGTTTTTGTGATTTCTTTTGTCATTGATTTCCAATTTCATTGCACTATGGTCTGATAATATGCATGGGATAATTTCAATTCCTTTGCATTTACTTAAGCAGGTTTTATGAGCTAGTATGTGGTCTATTTTGGAGAAAATCTGATGTGCAGCTGAAAAGAATGTGTAGTCTGATGTTGTGGGGTGGAACACTCTGTAGACACCTACTAAGTCCATTTGTTCAAAAATTTGGTTCAGTTCTACTGTTTCATTATTGATTTTTTGTCTAGTTGATCTGTCTTTTTGTGATAGTGGAGTATTGAGATCTCCCAATATAATTGTATTAGTGATTATATGATTTTTCATGTCCTTTAATACTTGTTTTATATAGCTGGGTGCACTAGTATTTGATGCATATATATTTATGATCATTATCTCTTCCTCTTGGATTTTTCCTTTGCAAGGATGTAATTACCATCTTTATCTCTCTGAATCATTCTTGGCTTGAAATTCACTTTGTCTGCAAAAAGAGTAGCTACCCCTGCTTTTTTCTGGGTTCCTGTTGCATGGAATATTGTTTTCCATCCTTTGACTTTCAGTCTGTGAATTTCTTTCTGAATTAAATGTGTTTCTTGTGTACAGCATATTGTTGGATCTTGCCTCTTGATCCATTTTGCCAGTCTGTGTGTTTTGATTGGTGAATTGAGACCGTTAACATTGATGGTTAAAACTGATATGTATTGACTTATACTTGACATGATATTTTCCTGATGGTGGTTCCCAATCTTTGTTTGTTTTCCCCCTCTGCCTCTATTTAATTATCCGCCCTGCCTGGTGGATTCCTTCTGTTGGGGCTCCTGGAGTTGTAGTCCTTGTTGTCTCTTTCTAGAATGTCCTCAGAACATTTTGGATTGCTGGTTTGGTGGTCATAAATTTTCTCAGATGTTCTTTGTCATGAAAGTATTTTATTTCTCCATCAATTTTGAAAGATAGTTTTGTGGGGTACATCAATCTGGGTTGAAAGTTATTTTCCTTTAGAGCTTGAAATATGTCATTAAAAGCTCTTCTTGACTTGAGGGTTTGTGCTGAAAAGTTAGCTGTGATTCTGATGGGTTTTCCTTTATAGGTGATTTGTCTCTTCTCCTTAACAGCTTTTAAGATTCTGTCCTTCTGTTGAATTTTTGGGATCTTGACTATGATATGTCTGGCTGAAGTTTTTTTTTTTGATCATGTCTAGTTGGAGTTCTATAAGCTTCATTTATATGAAGATGAAATTCTTTTTCTCTTCCAGGGAAGTTCTCCGTGATAATGTCTGTGAACAAGGTTCTAATGTCATTGATGTTATCTCTTGCTTTTTCATTTATTCCAATTATTCTTAAGTTACTTATCTTTGAGTCCTCTAGCAGCTGCTGAATTGATTTTTCATGGTCCCTTGCTATTTTTAAGAATTCTTTCTTTTCATGATCACTAATTGCAAGCCTGTCTTCTATATCTGAGATCCTGTCCTCACATTGGCTTAATCTGCTACAAATACTTTCAATGGTATTTTTGTTCTCTTGGATATCTGCTTGAATCTGCCTTATGGAGTCCATTTCTTTCCTATGCTGAGCATCCATGGTTTCTATAATTTTCTTAAGCTCATCTATTTTTTTGTCTGTATCAGCTATAGTGTCCTTAAGCATGGTCTTCATTGTGGACATTATCTCTGCAGTTATCTGTGAAATTATTTCTGATTTAATTTTTTCCAGAGCCTCATTCAGTTGCTTTGTCGTTACCCCTTCAGAGAGGCCAGGTAGGCGGCTTTCAGACTGTCCCACCTCATTGCCCCCTAGGTTTGCCTTTGGTGAATTGGATGTGTGTGGTTGCATCTTGTTTAAGTGTTGTCTCATTTTTTCTTTCTTTAATTTAATTCCTGGGGTGATGTTTGTAAATTACCTATGGTATGTTACTTTATTGCTAGTGTTCAAGATCCTTAGGGGATGACTACTTCTCTGCAGTATCTTCCAAGTGAAGCTTGTTTTTGGGTTTTGAGCTTGCTGCCAGATCCTACCTCTTCAATTTGTTGAATATGAGAAGTTGCTACCTGTTTGGCCCAGTCCTTGGTTCTTTGGTACTGTGCCACTGTATTTTCTGTGACTCTTAGTCAATCTCAATCATGAAATATCAGGAAGGAAGTCTGTTTAGAATAATTATTTCACATTTGGCTATAATGGTACCTGAAGTATCAAACACAGCCTAGAAAATGACAGACTGAGCTATCCAGTTATTTGCCACTTTTAACCGTATAAAGTAGAGTTGCGGTTATATAACAAAATCTAAAACACACCAGAAAAATGATATGCAGTATACAAGTCCTTAATATGTCAATTTTGCCCTCAGGAGTTTAAATTTAAAATGAGTTAAGGAGGAAATAGAGTATTGGGAGAATAGGAAGGAATTAGATGTAAGGTTAGAGGACCAAGAGGGATCCCACTAACATTGGGACACTGGTGAAGAGGACTGGTGGGAAAAAGAGAAGGAAGGGATAAAAGGAAGAACAGATCACAACCACAATCACAAAGAGGTTAGAAGTGCTGTTTACACTCATATAAAAGCCAGAGAGAATAATGAAGGAAAGAGCAAATAGACAAACAGAAACAAAAATGAAGACAAACAAAACACAACAAACAAAGAAAAATAAAATCCCACCAAAAAAAAAAAAAAAAAACTCCTTCACCAGAACATAAAACAAATGAGAGAAAAAAAAATTAAAAAAATATAAAAAGAATCAGTTTCAGGTGTTTACTCTGCTGTAGGCAGGCACCGTGTGGTGACAGATAGAAATTCTAAGTACTAATTGACTATTGGGGCAGTACATGTTCAACAGTAATTTTTATTTTCTTGGTAATAAATAACACTATGTCTTGTCTCACAAATAATAGTATCAATGTATCTGAGAGAGTTAATATTGTCTTCACCTTGTTTGATCAGTAGTGGTTGTTATGGGCTTAATAGAGTTGCTGCGAATTCGTGTATACGTGCTTAATTTCCTAATGCCTCCTACTGGGGTCTTTAAAATGATGATTACATTAAAACAAACCTGCTAGGGTGGGCACTACCCCAATATAACTGATGTTCTATAAGAAGAGGAAATGTGAAGTAATACACAGCCAGGACACAAATGTGCAGAGGAAAGACCTATGCAGCAAAATGTTAGCCAGCTATAAGTCAAGTAGAGAAGCGTCAAGAGGAAACCACATCTGCTGTCACATACTTCACAGGCTTCCAGACTCCAGAGATGTAGGAAAATTAATTTCTCGTGTTTAAACTATCTGGTCTGTGGTATTTGGTTATGGGAGGACTGTAACAATGGTGAAATAAAATTTTTGCTTTTACAAACATAGTGGCAAAAATAAAATGACAAAACCAGCAAAAAAACTAATGCAAAAGCTCAAATTCTCAAGCTTTGGAAGAATTGAAATTTATATAAAGATTATTCTTTTCTTAACTGACACATAATAACTGCACATATTTATGAGGAACAGTGTGGTAATTTGAAACAAACTCTCAAACTAAAAGACAAGTTGAGGTGCACAAACTGAGTGTGAGAACAGGGTTTATTTGAGCCCAAAGGAGGATGGGCTCTTGGGGGAAAATACAAATTCTATTTGTTCAGGAGAAGTGCTCTTGAAATGGTGTTCAAGGGATATAGGTTCTTATAGATTAAGAAAAAGAACAAGAAAGAGGTTATAACAAACAAGTTGTTACAGTTACATTGGTCAGCAGGAATAGCACAGGATATTGATTGGCCAGCAGTCACTTATCTTCTACATTTCAGGTAAGAATGATGATAAGGGCTGGTGAGATGGCTCAGCGGCATAAGTGCCTGCCTGGCAAGCGCGAGGTCCTGAGCTCCACTCCTGGTACCCACATACAAAGAAAGGGTCGGTGATATCGCTCAGTGGCACGGGCGCCTGCTGGTGCACGAGGTCCTGAGGTCGACCCCCGGTACCCACAAAAAAAAAAAAAGAATGATGAGAAACTAGAAGAGGTTGGGCCAATGATATAGCTCAGTGGCATGAGTGCCTGCCTGGCAAGCGCAAGGTCCTGAGTTCAGTTCCCAGTACCCGCATAAAGACAAAAAAAAAAAAAAAAAAAGAAAAAGAATAGCAAGAAAAGGCTTTTACTGTTTCTATTCTTTCTGTGTGACCTCAGGGTGTCCTCAGAAACCTACTGGGCTAGGTGACAATGACCGAGCTGACTATGGTCTCCTGCCTCATGTTCCCCTGGAATAAAGAGTTCTGAGGTCTCATTCTTGTGACATTTTAAGATGTTTCTCATTTCTGCCTTTTGATCAAAATTTTTCTCTGGAAAATACTGATGATCAAATGAAGGTGCTTAAGTTTGTAGAATTGAAGGTCCCACATTGGCAGGATGGCTCACTGCATCATAGTCACCTCTCACATAGGAAGGAAAGAGAAGGCTGCAGTTAGGGGGCCAGGGCCAAGGCACAGCGAAGAGCGTGAGTCCTGTGAGTGTGTGGGGCATCAGTCATGTATGTTCAGTAAATTCTGGCATCGTGTTCAATCTTTGGGCCAGCAAGATTTGTGTTCTCTCTACTGTTCTGAAACACTGAGATACACAAAAGATAAAGAACTTAAACAAGTCAAAAAAAGAAAAAGAAAAAAGAAACAGAATAAATAATGATAATTGGCAAAAGAACAATTTGAAATCCTGATCTCAGGAGTAACACTTCCCTGGGAGATGACTAAGTGAATACTATTATATTTAAGTCTAGGAGCTCAAGGTGTACTTGGTAAGAGGTGTTAGAAAGAAGGGTTAAGGCAGACAGGGAGGCACTTATTTCTCTTAGGACTTGCTGTACATTAGGTCCAATTTGAATAAACGTCCCTCCCAAGGGGAGGGGAAGCAATCTCTTTGTTTCCTTGAAATAGAAAGTACTCTGAGATTTTATCTTTGGGATTTGAATTAAAGGGTTTATGTTGAAGCAAAATCACAGAAACACGTGTTCTCTCTGTCTCTGTCCTTCAATGTCATGTTGATTAATTCTTGTTCTACTTGATTTACATGAGCAGTTTCTTAAAGACATGAGTTTCTTTATTTGAGTTGCAAAGTCTGGAAAACCATCCAATGGCATGATCTTCAAATCATCAGAAATCTGTATTTGTCAGAGTTGTATCGACTTTCCATGAGCTTTCTCCAAGACATAACATGTTAGGATTATAGATGCATTCACAAGGTTTCCAGAAAGGTATTAAGACAAAGCTATTTAGTTATGGGCAGGTGTTAAAATAGCCATGATTATGATCTGATAGCCATTCTCAATTAAATGTAGTTATTCCTGTTAAAGTGTAATAATTTTTCATTAGAGTTATATTTATGACACATTAGATTTCTAAGACTCTCATATATTTTGAGAATACACATTTATACAAACATAAATCAAGTATTTGTCTTTTGGATTTATAGGGGCTCTCTGGACATCCCTAAATTAGTTCTAGATCAAAGGACTTAATTTCACTTATTTATTTATTTATTTTTTGTGGGTACCAGGGGTTGACCTCAGGACCTCACGCGCCAGCAGGCGCCCATGCCGCTGAGCGATATCACCAGCCCTTTTCTCGTATGTGGGTTCCGGGAGTCGAACTCCGGCCCTTGCGCTTGCCAAGCAGGCGCTTAGGCCACTGAGCCATCTCACCGGCCCCTTAATTTTATTTTTTTATTTTAGAAAGTTTGTTAAAAACATCAAGAGATTTAGGAAACTTGTTGTAGTATGATCTTGGTTGTTTATCAAAGTGGAAAAATTATAAAGGCCATTTAAGATTTTAATTTTAATGAAAACTTAGCTCTTTTAAAAATGAAAAGATTTGCTTTACTTAAGGAGTCTGATTCCTCTTAGGAGCTAACAAAAGATAGTACAAAGCGTAAGAAATTATCCTGTTAAAACACAGCATCTTTGTTTTCTAGTTCATTAAAAAGTGAAAACAACAACAAACTTTCATTATTTGGTAGTGTTATAAGTTTGAGGGTTTTATCCAGATACCTGATGTCTTAAATAACCGAGGAGGACACCCCAAAACAGCAGCAAGACTAAAGATTTATTTGAAAGAGAAGAGAAAGGGTGCACTCCACAATGTGGAATGAGGCCAGTGAGAAGAGCTCACTGCCCTGAGGGGGCTTGGTGTTGAGGGTTTTTAAGCATTAGTGTTTGGTACTGAAGGGTGAATCTGAGGTATTAGCATCTTATAGCTTTTGGAGGAACTGTCTTGATGTGCAAAGCCCACAGAGGTGTGTGTGTGTGTGTGTGTGTAAGAGAGAGAGAGAGAGAGAGACAGAGACAGAGAGAGAGAGAAATCTGCACAGTCAGTGATATGGTATTTAGGTTTACGGTTGGCAAAGAGTTGCAGAAGACCACTGAGCGCATGCCTGAAGACTTGCTGGGTATAAGCTAAGCTACCTGGTTACCTTTTCCCATTGTATTGAGACCTGAGTATCCTGGTCCTGGGTTCAACTCAGAATGTGGATCTAGTCCCAGAAAGTGGGCTCCAAGGCAACCTTTTCCTTTACTCTCTAGCTATTTCTTTAGTGACCTTATGCCTCAGATCTAGCCCAGAAAGTGGGCTCCAGAGTAGGTCTTCCCTTCTTTTTCCAGTTTTCCTTAGCTACCTGCTGCCTCAATTTCCCCCTGACAGACGTAATCCCTATCTATCTTTAGGGGATGTTGAGGCCCTGGTTGTCTGGTTGTCTCTTCTGAAGCTGCTTCCAGCTGAGAGTGGCCATTACTACTACTTATAGGGGATTATGGAATTCTTGGTCTGCCGAAATTAAGGGCTGCAGGGTTTATTGGTCTACGGAGGGGTCTGGGTGTGGAGAGGATCGAATTACAAGAGGCATAGGTGGAGTCTTCAGCAGTTGAGAGAGGCTGGAATTTCTGTGGAGCCACCATTTGCAGGTGGATTTGTTGGTTTCTGGAACAGAGAAATTTTGTGAGACAATTAAATAAACAGGATCTAAACTTGTAAGAGAAAAGTTTCCACTACCAGGCCAAGAAAGGGTAGTAAACAGAAAAGCCATCCCCAAGTATGTTTCCAACACAGGTAACTATATAGTCCTTGTTTGTTTAATCAGGATGCTTGATCTATGAGGGCATTCACAACTTGCTGTACAACACCTGAGCGACTGGTAACAATATTGTTCCCCCAGAGTCATGTGGAGACCTCCCTGTGCTGCAGTTCGCATATCTAGCCCTCTGCAGTTTTGAAGGCCATTGCAGCTGAGGAATCTATTTGCTCTCGTAATGATTTTAAGGTGGTGGAGTCCTGGGTAAAGTCTTCAGAGAGCTTGGGGGACAGACTGTGGAAGAGGTGTGAGGCTATTCCTCAGCCTGTAGCTCCTGTTGCTATCCCCATGGCGATTCCCAAGCCTACCAAGGGGCAAATTAGAGTAATCACCCTTCTTGGTCAGTTCGAGGCAGAAAAGAGGCCTTCTTGGGTAGATGTGTATATAAGGGGCTGGATAAATTATTGTACCAATACCCATCCAGTTTGAAGGAAGACATAGGAATGCTTGACTTCCACAATGAATACACCTGGCATAGTAAGACAATTAGAAAGATCAAGATAGGAAAGTTGTTGTGTGTCAGTCGTGAAAGTGCTAGTAGCTCCCCCAAATAAATATCAAGTGACAAATGCCATTCCTGTTAATTGTTAAAAATAAGAAGTTTGTGGGTGATATGTGCACTTGGTCTTGTTTTCTTGAGAGAGGAAATAACTCTGTGAGTCAAGAAAAATCAAGTGTCTATTCTTGACAGAGGAATGATGTATTGGCATGAGTGGTTGGCATAGAACAAGTAAAAGTTATCCCAGGGCTGAAATCCAGGACAAGGGAAAGCCAAAATTTTTATCTTGTGTGTTGGGTGTCTGTTGAAGTGCGAAAGGCAGAGATTCAGATTGCTGTAGATAAACTGTCACATTGGAGAAGAATCCAGCCTCTAGACTGTGGTCTAAGATGTAGGCAAAGTGACAGTGAGTGACACTCCTCATTGGCTGAGAGTACTGATGGTGATCTATGGCCTGTATGCAGACTCGAGTTCAAGTGACAAGGTAGATTCCTGAAAACATTGGACAAGAAACATTGCCATCATGGGTAAGTGGTTTAGATTTGGATGAATAGAACTGTGTGAGAGAATTACTGGGAGAAATAAGGTTTTGAGAGGTAAGTGTTCTAGTGGAGATGAAGACGCAAAGACACCTTAAGGAGAGTCCAGGCAGAAGGGTCTACAGTATATACCTGCATAGTCCAGTTGGGAGGAAGAGTCAGGCATAGCCAGGAAACTTGTGCTAAGGGTTGATTTGTGAACTTTAAGAGAGTGTGAGCTCTTTTGAGTAGATGGAGGTAAGGCAAAGATTTAGGACTGATCACAGGTTAAGGCAAGGAACAGGGAAATTTTATAAACTATGTTTGGATTTTTATAGAGCAAAATAATTATGTGTGTACCTTCAAGTGGGAAATCGGCTGAGATCTAGTTTTATAACTACTGCTCTTGCTGATTTTGCCATTCTAGGAGTGCCATCATACCGTGCAGTGGGGTCTACCTGATTGCTAATTGAGTCAAGGAGGTTTTATGTAGCTTTGAGGGGCAAAATCTGCTTGGCCTCTGCTGGAACTGGAGAACTGCCCCTCATTTTTACAGTAAATGTCTTCCCAAGTGATGAGATATCTGCAGTTCAGGGCATGGTGGTTTGACCTAGGCTCCTTCAGTCCTCTTCAGCAAAGTGGACAATGAGAGTCTTGGTTGGCCTAGCCCCTCTCTGGTAGTGGGGACAGTCAATCCTCTAGTGCCATGGATCAGTAGCACCAGCTGCTTGGCACACAGAGCAGGGCCCAGGTGATAGCTCATATAATCATAAGCCCAATGTCCATTTTCTCCATATTTAAAACAGGAATCCTGTCCTTGACTAGCTTTGGTTTTCCCTCAGACACCTTGGGTTTGCTTAAAGCACTGTCAGCTGCTGGGGCCATCATTCTGGTCCGCCTTTGTTCTCAGTATTTCTCCTGTTTACCTTCCTCGAGATCACAGTTGTTGACAAAGAAAAAACCCCTTCACCAGAACAAAAAGCAAATGAGAGAAAAAAAAAAAAAAGAAAAAGAAAAACAAAAAGAATCAGTTCCAGGTGTTGACTCTGCTGTAGGCAGGCAACGAGTGATGACAGAGTCCTGTTCCATGCAGGTCTGTCCCAGCAAGCCAGGAGCAGCCCTTTGGCAGGGCAGTGGGCAGTAGCCTGTACTCTCTGCCGGAGACCAGTCTCATTCACCTGCCACTGTCAGTGCACTTTCCGCGGGCCTGAGAGCCGTGGTGCTGTGCTGAGTCCGGAGCGCTGTGTTTTTGCGCTGCGCTGAGTCCCCAGCACTGTGTTTTGCCGCCGTGCTGAGTTTCACCACACCCCCCACAATGGCGCCCGGCCAATTGCTCTCTGGCGTGGGACAGCTGCGCCTCAGAAGAACTCACCACTGGCTAGCACAGTCTTTCACTGCTCCCCTGCACCGCTGCTGTCTCTCAGTCCTCCACAGGGGCTTCCGGGGCGCCGACTATCACTGTGTGTTGGCAGATTTGAGCTTCTGTTGCGCCGCGGTTCCTGGGACAGGGAGAAGGTGCCGCGGTCTCCTCCTTCTTCTTTGTTGAAAGTACCCTTCACTCGCTCCCTGAGTCCCGAACTGTGCCTCAGAACTTTCCTGGGTCCAGGGGAGGCACCTCCCTCCCTCCTGTGCTCTCCTGGTCACTATATTCCCATGGCCCAATGGCAACTTTTAGAGAGTTTCACTGCCTGATTCTTACACATCCGCCATCTTTTCTCCCTCCTCTATTGATGTGTATTGATTGAAACATTCTTCTGTACCTGTGATACATTTCACCTGTTCATTTTCTCAGTTACTTTTCTCTTTGCTGAGACAAAATACCTGATGCCCAAAGTTCAGGGAGGAAAGGTTTATTTGGCTCAGAGTTTATAGAGGTTTCAGTCCATAGTTGGCTGGCTCCAAGGCAGTGTGGCACATGACAGACAAACATCACAGAGGAGAAACAGTTCATAGCAGGCAGAAAAGCAACAAGCAAGGGAGAAGAGAAGCCGTTTTCTTTCCCTTATATTATTTCCAGACTGCTGGGATTAGGGCAGTGCCAATCAGTGGACTGATTTTGTAAACATGTGTGCTTAGCACTCTTAATCCTAGCATTGCACCGTGAATAAATCACACAGTCCAAATTCAGCCACCTCTGAAAAAGCTTCACCTATGACTGCGTGAGGCTTTGGGGGGACATCTAGATACAAGCCATAACAACCATGGATCATCTTTTTGATGGTTGAGTTCAATTTTCTAGTATTTTGTTGAGAAATTTTGCACTGGTGTTCATCAGAGAATACAGTGTTCTTATCTGTTGTTGTATCTGTGTCTGGTTTTGATATCAGGGTAATGCTGGCCTCAGGAGTTTGGCAGAGTTTCCTAACTTTCATTGTTCAAGAAATTTAAGAAGAATTGGAATTAGATTTTTAAATATTATGTGGATTTCAGCAGTAAAGCCATCAGGCCCTGAACATTTTACATAGGAGATTTTAATTACTGCTTCAGTTTCATTAGTCTTTGTTAGTCTGTTTAGATTTTCTACTTCTTGGTTCAATTCTGTTAGATTGTATGTGTTCAGGAATTTATCCATTTTTTTTAGGTTTTCAAATTTTTAGCATGCAATTTTTCTTAGCAGTTTCTTATGATGTTTTGTATTTCTGTGGTATTAGTTGTAATGTCTGCTTTTTCATCTTTGATTTTATTCATTTGGGTCTTCTTTCTTTTTTTCCCCTGATAATCTAATTGTAAGCTTGCCAATTTTATTTATTTTTCAAAAAGCCAAGACGTTTTTATTGATTTTTTTTGTATTCTTTGGCTTTGATTTTATTTATATCTGCTTCAATCTTTATTTTTTTCTTTTTTTAATTTTAATTTCTTTTTTTTGCTTTTCTAAATTCTTGAAGAGTATTGTTAGGTTGTTCACTGAGATAATTCTATTTTCTGATGTGTGCATTTATTGCCATAAACTTTTCTCTTAGTGTTGTTTTTGCTGTACCCCATAGTTTTTGATATATTGTGCTGCCATTTTCATCTGCTTCTAGAAACTATTTAATATCTCTTTAATTTCTTCAATTACCTATTAGTCATTTTGAAGTATGTATTCAATTTCCATATATATGTACACATTCTATTATTCCTTTTCTTGATTTGTAGTTTTATTCTACTGTGGTCTGAGAAGATGTAAAATACAATGTAAGTTGTTTTACAATTTGTTGATTATGGATTTGTGGCCATACCTATGATCTATCTTAGAAAATGTTCCAGGTACTGATGACAAGAATATGTACTCTGCTGCTGGGTGAAAAGTTCTGTACTTATCTCTTATGTCCATTTGCTCCAGAACACATTTTAGCTCAGATTTTTCTTTGCTAATTTTCTGTCAGAATGATCTATTCATCAAAGAAAGTTGGGTGTTAAGTCACTAAATAATAATATACAGTATTAGAGTGTATCTCTCTGTTTACATTTGATAATATTTGCTTTTTATATTTGACTGGTATTATACTGGGCACATGTATCTATTTTTGTTATATATTCTTGCTCAATTGATACTTTTGTCAACATATAATGACCATCTCTTTTTAAATTTTTTGATTTAATCTCTGATTTATCTAATCTGACTACGGATGCTTCTGGTAACTTCTGGTTTCCATTTTTACTATATATAGTTTTTCAACCTTTTGATTTTAGTCTGTATCTTCAACATGAAGTGAGTGCTTACAGGAAGAATATAGATGGATCTTGTTTTCTTTTTTTATTCATTCCTCAACCTAGGCCATTTGGCTGCTAAATTGATCGCATTTACATTCAAGGTTTATTATTAATAGGCATGGATTTCCTCCTATAATTTTGTTATCTGTATTCTGCTTTGTTGCCTATGTTTTTGTTTTTTTCTACTTGTCTTTTATTTCATATTTGTGAATTGGTAGTTTTTTGTCATGATAATGTTTGATTTTCTTCTTTTTCTCTTTGTGTATGTGTTCTTCTAGCTATATATATGTATATAATATATGTACATATATGTTTATTTATGATAGTAGTTATTGTCTCTTTGTTTCTAGTTTAGGACTTCCTTAAGTATTTCTTGTAAATTTTCTGGTGGTAATAAATTAACTTAGCTTCTGCTTATTTGGAAAACACTTTAATTGTCTTCAGTTTTGAAGAATAATTTTACTAGGTATAATATATTTGGCTGAGTTTTTCTTTCAGTATTTTTCATATTCTATCCAATTGTCTTTTGGACTGCAAGATTTTTGCTATAATATCTACTGTAGGTCTAATAGACATTTCCTTCTATGTGGTTTGATGGTTTTCCTTTACTGATATTTGGATTTCATCTTTGTTTTGTACTTCTGATATTTTTTGTTTTGCTTTGTTTTGTTTGAGACAGGATCTCATGATGAACCTCCTGACTCAGCCTCCTGAGTACTGGAATTAAGGCATGCACCACCACGCCCGGCACTTTTGACATTTTGAATATAATAAACCTCAGTGAAAGTTTAGTTAAGTCAAACCCAGCCGGAGTTCTTTGAGTTTCCTGTATCTTGATGTGCATATCCTTTGATGATTTAGGAAAATTTCAGCTATTATTTTACAAATGAGAATTTTTTTTTTAATTTTATTTTAAAGAGAAGAAAAAACAAAACAAATCAAAAGAAGAACAAATTTTCAGAACAACATAATAGGAGGGTAACAATGGTTAATACATTGCATATTACTATCTTTAAGTTAGTTATTCAGGACACCAGACATACAAATGAGAATTTTGATGCTTTTCTCCCTATCATCTTTTGAAGTCCATGTAATATGAATACTTGTTTTCTTGGTCGTGTTCCATAAATTTCATAGGCGTTCTTTATAAACTTATCGAATCTTTCCCAGGTTTGCAGGTTGTCCTTGCACAAGAACTGTGCTAACCTTGTCCATACCATTTCACTGTAATTGTATGCATGGCTGATGTGAGCACAAAAAAAGTATTTTTGGTGAGTAAAGTCTCTCCTTGAGGAAACTTTAGCTTTTGGAGGATGTGATCAGTTGGGAAGCATTTGCTGAAGTTTAAAAATCTATAAACATGTTTCATGAAGAAGTAAAATATTTAAGAATTTTTCTTTTATAATTTATAAATTAATGGTAAGCAAAAGTCCAGAAAAAAACAGATCAATATACTGATGCTCTGACTAACAAGGAGATAAAATTTTAAGGTTACTTTGTTGAAAATGTACTTTATCTAAAAATAAGAATATCATGAAATATGTAGGCTTAGATTGAGAATTCAGAAAATTAAAGTGGCATAGATGGTATAAACTTCTCATTTGATGTTAAATGTAGCAATATTAAAATTGATGGTCAAAAGACATTCCTACCAAAAATACTTTTATTGATAATATCTGACGTTTCACTTTGATTTACTATGAACTTCAAGACTGTAAAATAATCACACGCTCATCGAAATAAGGTCACATAATAATTTTCATGCCTATACATAGTTGAGGCATTCTCAGAAAAAAACATTATAACTCAAGTAATAGTCAATGTCTGGGAACTTAAATGTTCAGACAGGTAATGACAGAATTCTTTTTTTTTTTTTTTGTGGGTACCGGGGGTCGACCTCAGGACCTCGCGTGCCAGCAGGCGCCCGTGCCACTGAGCGATATCACCGGCCCCTTTTTCGTATGTGGGATCCGGCTGTCGAACTCGGGCCCTCGCGCTTACCAGGCAGGTGCTTACGCCGCTGAGCCATCTCACCGGCCCGACAGAATTCTTGAGAGATGAATCTTTGTACATTTTAAAAAGGATAAAATCCAGAACCATGGAGACATTGCTAGTGAGAATTAGAAGCTCTGTGACACTTGTGTTTCCTTCCTTCTGCAGACATTTATTTATCTTCTAAAGCACAACATTCCAGGCACTTTGCCTTTCTCCATTCTAGTGGAGCATGTGGGCATTTGGGAAATTAGGCTTCTCTTTCTCTCTCAGTGAGCAAGGAGGGATGCTGAGCAGGCCTCCTGTGGAAGGAGCCAGAATCACCATTCCAGGCCTCCCTTTCTGTGTTTCACACCTGTCTGTGCAAGGAGACTGCCCCATGTGACTGCCATCAGGTTACCTGCAAGGATAAGCACAAGCCAAAAGGAAATGTTCATTTCTTAAAGTAATAAAATTGTGCCTTAACTCGTAAGTCTCATGTTTGCTTTTGGGATAACATATGTAACTGTTGACACTAAAAACTTCTCATGGTGATTTAGTGTTAAAGTATTTTGAAATAAATTTTATTTTCAAAAAAAATAAAAGCTTCTCATGGTTTACTTGATCATATTCTCAGTGTCCTATTATGTTCCAAAGAGTTTTAAAACATGATGTTTTAAAAAGGAAGAGAAAGTATACATTTTAAAACTCTAATTTGTGAAAATTTAAGTTATTTTTCTATGTCCAGGTGCCTTAGAAATGAGTGTAGCTGAAGTCTTAGAAACGAGTGTAGTTGAAATAATGTGTTGTCTTAGAAATGTCTTAGAAATGAGTGTAGTTGTCTTAGAAATGCATGTAGTTGGTGTTTTAATGTGCTTTTTTAAGTAAAATGGGGGTTTAGTCTGTTCTCAGGTATTTATAGTGTATCAAGATAGCTGTAACATATGTGAGCCTGCAATATCTGTAAAATGGAGACTGATAATTTCTGTTAAATATAGGATTGCTATGTAAATTTTTGTACAAAGTAAAAAGAGAATGGAATTTACATTCATTATGCTCAAATAATTACAGTTTTTTCCTGAAAAGTTTTGAAACTTCTTAAAAGTAGATATTTTTTCCTCCTTTCCCTGCTGTTCAGGAGTATTGGCTCTTTATGCTTTATGTGCCACAGTTTAACTGAAAGCGTTTGTTTTGGTTATGGAAGTCAATTAAAGTCTCAGTTCTGTTTTCTTAATTGAAGTATTGTTAACATTAAGAAAATTCACAAAGTAAAATGTATACACTGGTGATAATTATCAGATGTGTGCACTTGTGAAACCATCATCACGGTCGAGATGGTGGACCTATCTATCTGTTACCCCTCAAAGTATCTTTCTGTTCCCACGTCATAGTTCTGTCCTGCCCATACCATGATCCTGTCCTGTCCTCGGGCACATTGAGCAGCTGTGTGTCAATGTGGATTCTTTTGCATCTTCTATTATACCACACAAATGCAATGCATTGTTGATTGATCTGCCTCTCTTCACCCAGCAGAAAGTTTTAAAATTCATTACCATTGTAATATATATTAATAGTTCTTCTTTATTGTTGTGCTATATATGATGATGATGAAGAAGAAGAAGATGATGATGAATGAATTCAGGCCATCATCACATATAACTATACTAAAATTTATTTTCTTTTCCCTATTGATAGACATCTGGACTGTGTACATTTTTTGCTCTTGCCAATAAAATTGTTGGAAATATTCATGCACAAGGCTTTATATGGATATGTGCTTTTATTTCACTTCAGCAATATTGTAGTCAGGATTTACAAGGAAATAGATTTAATACAGGACACATAATTTATAAGATTATTTTATAATATTCACCCAGAAAGCCAAATGCAGAAGAGTGCAGGAGATCTGTCCAGCTGAAGACCTAGAACCCATGGCAATGTCCTCCACGAGTCCAGCTGGAGGCCTAGAGCCCAAGATGATGTCTCATGCAAGTCTGTACCAAGGATCTGCAGTGGGAAGGCCCAAAGGTCAGTGGTGGAAGCTGGAAAGTCTGTGCCAGTGGGATGAAAGATTTGGGGCAGCAGACTGAAGGATCTGCACTGGAGCCAGGAAGCGACACTTAAGGAAAGGACCAGAGCTCCCCTGAAGAGGACTGCAGCCATCCTCAGTGACAGCGAGGATCCGAGCTCCTCCGATGATAACAGCTGAGTTCATATCAAGAAAACCAGTGTGACAAGCTGCTCCAGGAGAATCAGCAGCACACCATCTTCCCCTTCAGTTCTCCTTTTGTGCTGTTGGCAACAATTCTCAGTTGGGCCTTCTACACCAAGAACCATGCTGCTTCAGTTCAGCTGGGTGTTACAAGTTGACCATTAGTTAATCCACCACAGGGAAATACAAGGAGTAGAATGGCTGGGTCGCACAATGCGTGATGTTTAGATATTTAAAAACCTGTTAAATTGTTTTCAAAAGTGGTTACCGTTGTACATTGCTACGTGCAGTTTGTTGCTGTTTTCCACAACCAGGCTCACACTGTTCCATTCAGCTTTTACAACTGTACATGTTCTAATATGCTATAGTTTATAATGGACTGTACAGTGCAGTATAGTGTACAGTATGATGAAGTAGATTTTTTTGTTTCAATTTATATTTTTTAATTGACTAATGACATGGGACATTTTTCCTGTACTTCTGTGCCATTTATATAATCTCTTTGGGGAAGTGACTTCAACTATTTGTTCACTTCTTAATTGGGTTTTTTTTGTTTTATTGCTCAATTTAAGATTTCTATATCCCAAATACAAATTTTTATCCAACACATGAATTACTAACCTTTTCTCCTAGTTTGTGTATTTTCATTATCTTAATAATCTCTTTCAGAAAATAGAAAAAGTTTTAATTTTGATGTTCCAATTTTATAATGGACTTTTGTGTTACATTTAAGAAATCTTTGCTAGTTGCCAAATGTGAAGGAGTTTTAACTTTTTCATCACTGTTTTATAGCTTTTATATTTTAAGCCTATGATATTTTTAAAATTAACTTTTATATACAGAAGTGTTATTGATCTAATTTATTATTATTATTGTGACGATGCATTTAGATATCTTTTCATTTTGAGAGTCTCAATAAGATGTCCAGGTTAGTCTACAACTTGTGATCCTCCTGCCTCAGCGTCCTGAGTGGCTGGGATTAAAGTCCTTTGCCAATGTGTTTAGCTGCATTTGAATATATTATTATACTAACATCATTTAAAGGAATATTTTAGACTCAAGCTAAATGAACAAGAATATATGGATGTAGAAGTAGCAGTAGTGGTAAGGATTAACCATACAATTAACACTATTGGGCATTGATGTATGACTTTATGCTTAAGGGAGTGAGCTGAGAGGAAGGAGAAAGGAATTACTGGGTGGGTCAAGTGGAAAGCTTGTGTTTAACTTTTTCAGAAACTGTCAAACTATGATCAAGATAGACTCTCTTATTTTATATTACCATCAGCAACATATTAGCATCCAAGTACTTAGTGTCTCCCCTAATAATCACTTTGTACTTACTCATAGCCATTCTAGTGGGTCTACTTTGTTCTGAGTCGTAATCACGACGCGCACTTTCACGAAGACTGATGGTGACGAATGTTCTGTGTTCACCTGGTCTTTGATCGTGAGATCCTGAGGTCTATGTACATCTTGGTGTTACAGACATTCTTTTGGGAGGATAAAATGAGGCCTTCTCTGCTTAATTCTGAGAAAACCAGTCTTCACTGTGGTCTGCTAAGCCCTGCCCACGAATCATTTTTTTTTTTTTAACAAACAAAAAAGAATAGGTCTTTGAATTAGTCAAGTTACTGCCCAAGGCTAAATAAAGCTGTTTTGTTGTGAACGGAGCACTACCCAGCTACAAATGGGACAGACTGTTGGTACATGTGCAACTTGAGTCACCCTGAAGGGTGCAATGCTCAGTGAAAACCAAAACCACACAAGCCGATCTCAGAAGCTACCTGTCCTGTGAGTCCAGTCAGCATTCTTGAACTAAGTGAACTACAAGATACGGAGCAGACCGGTGACAGTCAGAAGACAGAGATGAAAGGGAGGGTGCGGTATAACTTCGGACAGGTGGTAGAAGGGCTCATTCATGGCGGTAGAATAATTCTGTATCCTGAGTGCTGTGATGGCTACTTGAATACCTACGCAGCACTGAATTGCATGCATCACGCATAGCTCCACACACACACCTGTTACACTGCTGAACTCTGAAAAAGCTCCGTGGCGTGTTTACCACTGTTTACAAAAGTCACTTTCCTGGTGATGCTCTTATCCTATAGTTATGGAAGATGTCACTGTACGATGAAATTGGTGAAGAATTTGAGAGAATCTGTATTGCTTTTTAAACTTCCTGTAAGTTCATAATCCTTTAAAACTTTAACGTTAATTCCATTACTTTGGCTATGTTAACGTCTTCATTGTTGCTATGAGTGTGGTCAATTTAAAAAAAAATTCCCAGAAAAATATAACCGAGGTTTCCAGGAAAAGAAGAAATTCTTCCTCAAAATATCATTAACTTTTGTGTCTCTAGCCTGCTGGTCCACCCTACATTTCAGAATTTCCAGTTCTGCAGTTGTGTGAACCAGTTCCTTAAACCCATTTCTGACTCTCACTCTCCCTCCCTTTCTTTCCATCTCTCTTTCTTTTTCTCTCCGCACAGACACAGACACAGACACACAGACACACACACACACACACACACACACACACACAATTAGTTCTAAATACATTTTAAAGATATAAAACTACAGTCCATATACTTCCATGTGTATAAAATTCCAGAAACTGCAAAGTAGTCCATGATGACAGAAAAGGGGATGAGTGGCAGGTGACAAATGGCTTTGGGGAAGTTTTTTTTTTTTTTTTGTGGGTACCGGGGGTCGACCTCAGGGCCTCATGTGCCAGCAGGAGCCCGTGCCACTGAGCGATATCACCGGCCCCTTTTTCGTATGTGGGTTCTGGGAGTCAAACTCGGGCCCTTACGCTTGCAAGGCAGGTGCTTACGCCACTGAGCCATCTCACCAGCCCAGCTTTGGGGAAGTTTTCAAGAGTGGCGGGTCTGTTCCCTCTCTCGGCTGTTGCCTGGTTTCAGGGGTGTTTACATTTGTCAAAACCTATCAAAGCATACATTTAACACAGAGGAACTTTATTGTATGTCAATTATAACTTAATAAATTGTTTTTATTTAAAAAAACTTAAAAAAAACGCCCTCATAAATAGTAGCATATGTTCATATGTGCAAGGAAGTTCTAGTCATATTTTCTTGAAACTACAGCCCATAAATAGTAATTTCTCTCACAAATTTGATTGTAACCCATTAAAGGTCAAGACATATTGAGTGAGAAAACACAAGATAATTAAATATTCATGAAATAAGTGATAATTATTATACTATACAATACTTTTTATAAAAAGATGCACCACTCTTCACCTAAAAAGGATATATAAAGAATATATATGGGATATCTGCATATATGTGTGAATATATACAGAATCTTTAAAGGCACTCAAAATATTAGAGATCATAACAGATACTTACTAAACAAATATTTTTCTAAACTAAGACTTTACCCATGATTACAATTAGTGAATAATTTAAACGATATTAATTATATTTACTTGTATATAAGTAACAGCAGAAGGTTCATTCATCTATGCCTGGGGACTGTACAATCCCTGGTGGGAAGATGATATCTACTATCAGGAAGTAGAGTGTAAACACATACACCTGTACTTTTTCTTTCCTTGTTTATCACCATATAAAAGTCCTAGGGGACATCTATCCCTGGATTTCTAATCAGGTACAAAGGCATCATAAGCCTTAAGCAGATGCTATGAGCTCTATGACATTTTGACTATGGTGTCAAGTCCGTGGTTTTCCGTCACCCCCTCTGGGCTAGTGTACGAGTAGAAGTTTGACCTACGCTTTGGAATGGCTCCTGGGACGCACGGATTGTGAGATCTGCCTGTGATCCTTCTGCCCATCCAGGAAGAAGATTTTGTGATTGCATCTGGTCCACTCTGACACCTCTGAAGTCGCATCCTCTTTAGGACGGTGGAGGTGAGACACACACAAAGGATCAGCACTATTGTACTGGGTAGAAGGAGGGTGAGTAAATTTAGTCTCTAGTTACCTTTTCCCCTCTTCATGCGGCTGAAAAATGAGAGCTACTATGTTATAAACACAAGAAACTCACCAGTATGGACCTTATCTACTGCCCACATTTGTCGCATCTCCTGGCTGCGTTGGTGCCATTGTCAGTCTGGTAGCGAGTGAGCTGTAACAGCCTCTGAAGACATATCAAGAACAGAGCAGCAGGGAAAGGTGTGTTTCTCTCTCTCAAAGATAAAAAAAAAAAGAAAGAAAGCAGTGATATGTGATGAGTTTACATGTCATAAAGAATACATTTGGCAAATCTTTTCAGAGTTGACAACTAACACAACAAGTACCTAAATTAATTGTTTCTATTTCATTCCCTCATACAAAGATCTTTGAAAGCGCATTCAACATCCTCCTTCATCCTCTGTCCAGCTTGGATGGAGAAGAAGAGAACGTGCAGAAACCCTGGGGTATATGATTAATCACAAATCTTAAGGCACCAAGGAAGCCCCCCCATTGTCAAAGCAATTGTTGGCTTCATGGGTTCTTGCAGTAAGGTACCTGGAGACTGTGTAGACTGGGAGGGACCACCTTCGAGGAAGCAGAGTAACAGAATATGGTACAACTCTGCCACAGAGAATTTTTTGATGCTGGTTATCATAGAGAAGCTGAAGGGTCTGGTAGAATAATGGAAACATTAATAGGAAGTACAAGGTGAAGGTCAGGATGAGTGAGAGGGAGATCTGCTAGCCTATTTGCACTGTCTAAGCTCATGAACTGGTTACATCTGAGCCACTTTATCTCTTTGTCTTCTGATGAATGTGTTTGTCATATTTAGCTAACTAGAGAAAATACATAGTAACTGAAATGTTGATGGGGAGGATGTGGTAATATTTTCGGATGTCATGAAATAAAGACAATCTTTTTAATTCTCCCAATGCTTTTGTTATGAAAGAGGGTTTGGAAGCAGACAGCTGAATCCTGTTAAAAATTTCTTCTATTTTCCCAGATTTTTCACAATGAGAAAGCTGTCAGGAAATGAGTCCTTGGTGACTGAGTTTCTTCTTGCTGGACTAACAGATCGTCCAGAGCTCCAGCTGCCCCTCTTTTACCTCTTTCTAATCATCTACATTGTCACCCTGTTTGGCAACTTAGGTTTGGTCACTCTGATTGCTCTCAGTCCTCACCTCCACACCCCCATGTACTATTTCCTCTTCAACCTCTCCTCCATCGATCTCTGTTACTCTTCTGTTTTCACTCCAAAAATGCTGATGAACTTTCTCTCAAAGAAGAATGGCATCTCCTATGCAGGATGCATGACTCAGCTGTTTTTCTTTCTCTTCTTTGTCATCTCTGAGTGCTACATGTTAACCACAATGGCCTATGATCACTATGTGGCCATCTGTCACCCACTGCTCTATAAGGTCACCATGTCTCAGCAGGTCTGTTCTGGGCTATCTTTTGCTGCCTATGCAATGGGCTTTGCTGGAGCCAGTGCCCACACAGGCTGCATGCTTCAACTAACCTTCTGCAATGCCAGTGTCATCAACCATTACTTGTGTGACATCCTGCCCCTCCTCCAACTCTCCTGCACCAGCACCTACGTAAACGAGGTAGCAGTGCACATTGTGGTGGGTGTTAATATCACAGTCCCCAGTGTCACCATCCTAATATCTTACATTTTCATCATCACAAGCATTCTGCACATCAAATATACACAAGGAAGATCCAAAGTCTTCAGTACCTGTAGCTCTCACATCATTGCTATTTCTCTGTTTTTTGGGTCAGGAGCATTCATGTATCTTAAATATTCTTCTCTTGGATCTATGGAACAGGGAAAAATTTCTTCTGTATTCTACACTAATGTAGTGCCCATGCTCAACCCTCTGATTTACAGTTTAAGGAACAAAGATGTGAAAGTTGCTCTGAAGAATGTCATGATTAGAATTCAAAGAGACATATTCTAATTAAAAGCAGTAATAAAGTAAGTAAATTGAAGGACACTAAATTTTATTGCCGTTTTTTCCTGAAGAGAATTTTTTCATACTTACCTGATGTCTACAGATAATATCATATATAGTTTAGTACATTTTTGTTTTCTCATCTCTTACAGTTATGTTGTCTCAATTTTTGTATGTATATCTCTGGAACTTCTCACAATGTCTGTAAATAACAAAAGGAATGTTTAAGCCACATGTACACTGTTGTTTTTCATTATTGTTTTATACTGTTCTGTCTTCTTGGATATTCTTAATTTGAAAAAATATGATGTGTTTTATAATTATAAAAAGTTGAAATTTCAGCTTTCTCACATAAGAACAGAAGTATAAGTGTATTAGAAGCATTTCTATTATTGTCAGTATTATTACTGGTATAGGCAGTAGGATTAATTTAAAGCAAAATCATAGTTCTCCAGTCTTGTACTTTTGATATCTTTTCAACCCCTTTGCTCATAATTTCTTTTGTTCCCTTTGTCCAGTGGCAAAATATTAGCACATACCACCTGTTTCTGAGAACCTCTATCAATCTATTTATTATTGAAGAAAATATATGCAACTGCTTTTTCCCCAAAGACATTAACAAAGAATAGTTCTTAAGAAAATATGTGTCTATCCCAAATATGGTGGTTTGAATTATAAAATGTACATTCATCTCTATCTTGTATGTTGTCAAATATATGCAAAAAAGCATATACTTCTTACTATATTTATTTTTATCACTAATACAAAGACTGTGTATTAAGTTGGTAAAAATATGTTACTCAATGTTTTACTGATACAATGAGGTTTATTATGAAAAATAAATGCACATGAATAATAAGCTATATTCCTAGAATATTTTATAAACTTATATAGACTTTATGTCATAAATAAATCATAAAGCATCTTTAATATAGAGGCCGTTGCATGTAATTTCTCTATTCTCTCAATGCATATTCCATCTATATATTTAGAATGTGAGAAATACATGTGTGAGATTAAGACCTGTTGACTATGACTATCTTGTTTAAATAACATCAATAGCAATTATTTACTGTTATATAATAATTATCAATACAAATGATAAATGGCAAGAACAATAATCCATCAGAAAACGTTGGGGGGTGAATTTTGGTTTGGAGGTGGACTATGGCAGACTTACAGGATCCTACTTAGTCCCTTGAGGATAATGAGCTACAAGGAGCCCAGTTATTGAAACTCTGCAGCTGACACTCCTTTGGGTGTATCATAATGTTTAGTCATACTTACTCTGGAATGCCCCAGCCAATGGCTGAGCATGGTGGGTGGGCCTTAACAGATCTGGCCAATTTCTGCCTAACACAGGTCTATTCTGGTAGACAATGTTTGCTTAGAGACTTCTTCTCACTGTGATCAAGACCTTTTAAAACTGTACTGCAGTCTGAGATTTTCCAACACAATCCTTCCAATTCTCGCTCTTTAGGTGTCAGGCATTCATCCTGGTCTGAGGTCTTCATTGTGGATTCACAGCCCCTCACACTATTCTGCAAAGGATGTATTATAATAAATGTTTTACCAGTCTAATCATTTCTTGGATTGTCCTTCTCAGGGGAACTTAAATGATGTAGAAGAGTTATATTAACTATAAGAACTGCTATAATGATATGATAACCTAGGGATGGGCAGCAGTAATGACAAAGTGTGATCCAGAGAAAGAGAAAAGAGACTCTGGTAGTGCCGAAACAGGCTCCCTTGCATCACTCCCCCAAACACTGGTGAGTTCTGTGCTCATGGGGTATCTTGCTTACCCCCAACCTTTGTTTCCATGCAGGAATCCTCCCATCTCAAAGTTTAGCACGGGAAAAGAACAAGAGAGGGATGGCAAAGTCAGAGGGGATTGCTTGGCCTGCTCACATGGAGCGGGATAGAAAGTGTAGACATAAGCAGCCGCAGGGATTATCATGGAGGGAAAGAGGCAGAGATCAAGAAGATCCATTTGGAAATCAATAAAAATCTGGGTACATGTGCTCCCACCTCTGACACAATTGAAGGCATCCAATCATAAAATAGAGGTAAAAAGCCTCCAGTTAGCCATGCCCTCAGAAGTGCAATGAAACGAAGCAAAGCACAACCTGCAGAGGAAAACACAGGTACAGTGATCCCATTGTACCCCTGAGGAGAAAACAGGGCAACAAGATGCCTCTGGAAATATTTAGCACCCTGAAAGCTGATCCATCAGGCGCTGAAATAGGAGAAGTAGAACAGCAACTGCTTAAAATATTTGAAGAGATCAAAGAAGAAATAAACAAATGAATCCATAAATGAATTCATGAATTCATTCAAATGAATGTTTAGCAAGCTCAAAGAGCATGTAAATAAATAAAGGATTATCTGGTAAAGTGTTCAAGGAGCTTAAAGAGGACACAAACAAAATGGTGACTGAATTAAGCAATTGCATCAATTTAACAATCTGATGCAAGATATGAATAATCATTTAAGAATTAGAGATCATGAAGAGAAATCAAGTAGAAATCCAATATACAAAAAATTCTCTTGAAATTATGGGCAGCAGAAATGACCAGTGTGAGAAGAAAGTGTAAGAAGGCAAGATTAAAATTGTAGTTCATAGACTCAGCAATACTGTAACAACAATAAGTTAAAATGGAAACTGGATCCATAAACTGCTACATGACTAAAAATTAGTTCTAAGAATTGTTCTTCTTTTTTCTAGAAGTTTGAAGTTTAACATTAGGTTGTTTATTTGAGTTTGCTCTATTTTCCTGATGTGAGAGGTCACTACTATGAATTTCCCTTGTAGGACTGCTTTTGCTGTAGCCCATAAGTTCTGGTATGTTGTATCAGCATTATCATTTAATTGTAGAAACTGTCGTATTTCTTCTTTAATTTCATCTGTGATCCATTGGTTGCTCAGTATGGTGTTATTTCATTTCCACGTGTTTATGTAGTTTTTGTGGTTTCTTTTTCCATTGACTTCCAATTTCATCATACTATGGTCTGATAATATGCATGGGAAAATTTCAGTTCCTTTGCATTTACTAAGCATGTTCTGGGGGTTTGTCTGTGAGCTATGTTGGAGCACTACTGAGAAGAATGTGTGTTCTGATGTTGTGGGGTGGAACATTCTGTAGACATCTAGTAAATACTTTTGTTCAAAGATTCGGTTCTGTTCTGATATTTCTTTGTTATTTTTTGTCTAGTTGATCTGCCTATTTGTGACAGCGGTGTATTGAATTCCCCAATTGCAGTTGTGTAAAGGCTTATTTGATCTTTCATGTCCACTGATATTTGTCTTATATAGTTGGGTACATTGGTATTTGGTACATATATACTTATGATTTTTATCACTTCCTCTTGGCATTTTCCCTTAACATGTATGTAGTGTCCTTCTCTGTCTGTTTTGATCAGTCTTGGTTTGAAGTTCACTTTGTCTGTAAATAGACTACCTCCGCTTTTTTCTGGGTTCCTGTCACATGAAGTATTGTTTACCATCCTTTGACTTTTAGTCTATGAGTTTCTTTTTGAGCTAAATGTGTTTCTTGTATGTAGCATATTGTTGGATCTTGTTTCTTGATCCATTCTGCCAGTCTGTTTCTTCTGATTGGTGAATTAAGAACATTTACATTCATAGTTAGCTTATCCTTGTCATATTATTTTCCTATTACTGGTTCCCTGGCTTTCCCCTTTGTTTAATTATTTGTCTTGCCTGGTGGATTCTTTCTTTCTTTCTTTTTTTTTTGGAATCGGGAATTGAACTCAGGATCTTGCACTTGCCAGGCAGGCGCTGTGCTGCTGAACTATATCCCTGGCCCCTGGATTCTTTCTTTTTAATGCAATCCCAGTCAAAATACCAGTAGCATACATCACAGAACAAGAGAAAACATTCCTAAAATTCTTTGGAACCAGAAGAGAACTAGAATAGCAAAAAACAATTCTCGGCAACAAAAGGAAGGCAGGCGGCATTACACTATCTGACTTGAAATATAGAACAAAGCTACTGTGATAAAAACAGCATGTTACTGACAAAAACACAGATCCAATGATCAACGGAACAGATCAAAAGACGCAGAAACAAGTCCAAACACATTCAGGCCCCTTTTCTTTGACCAATGGGCCAAACACCTTCATTGGAAGAAAGATAGCACTTTATTAAATGGTGCTAGTAAAACTGGCTTTCCACATGCCGAAGACTCATGTCTTCAAAGAGTAATTCAAGGAGAGAAAGAGCTTGAAGGCATAAAAAGCTTGGTAGACAACTTGCCAGTCATTTGTAAGGTCCTGGGTTTAATCCCCAGAACTGCCAAGGGAAAGGAAAATAAAAGGAATAGAATATTTCAAGAAGTGATGCTTAGTGTAGTAAAGAATTTATAACATTTGAAAGAAATTAAAAATCTAGAGCACAGAGATAAATTGACTATGCTTAATACATGTATAAATTATAGATAGTATTAGTGATAATGTATATTATGTATAATGCATAAATTCTATACATAATGAAATGACCATATATTTTATATATATCATAATATACATGTACATATATGGTCACTATAACTTTAACATATATATTTAATGAAATACATATAATATAGGGTTACTTTACTCAAAAGTATGCATGTGACTAATACACTCTTAATGTACAATATATATATATATATAATTATACATTGTTGATCATGTTATGTTTGATGGTGAGGCAAACACAATATGATGGATGATGAATAAATATTTCTGGAACAACTAATTGTCCACATTCAAGAAATGATTTTGGATATTTGCCTCATAATATAAAATTAATTCAAATAAAGTATAGATTTAAATGTAATGCATAAAATAATTACACTCATAAAAGACAACATAGAGTACATCTTTGTGACTGTGGGTTGGGTAATGATTTTTCAGACATGAAACTTATAGCACAAGAGTCAAAAGAGAAAATAAATAATTTAGATTTCCTTAAAATTTAAAACTTTTTAGGCTAAAAGGACTTTAAGAAAACTGACAGCACAGATATACAGCTCCATTGGACAACATGCAGAATTCAGAAATAAGCCACATATATTGATTTGACAAAGGTCATTGATGTAACAGTTCTAAACAAAATGACTCAAATTGATTCATCAGTATATTTATCCTAAGGAAACATTACACAATGTAAACATGCATCAAATCATCATATGCTATCCCATAAATATGCATGGTTTTTATGACATATGTATCCATTAAAAGTAAAATTTTGAAAAGGATAAGAAACAAAATAAAAGGATTATATGAGTGCATGATAACATAGGAAATGTATTTTTCATATTCAAGGACATTTCACCATCTGAAAATCAAATAATGTGATGTGCATGTGGGATTGGGGATAGCGAAAAGATAATTCTACTTGGTGTGTGAACGGACTGGAGAAAAGAAAGTGGGAGACCACAAGGAAAAATGTTAAGAGAAGCCTAACATACTCTCTCCGAGTCAGGCACTGGTAAAATATGCTGTAGAGATCATGAGTGGTAAAGTCATGAGTTTCTGTTGAAGACCCTAAAAATGCCAAGAGAGAAAAATGTAGGTCTGGAATTTTTGTGCAAAAGAGTGCTTTAATGCCAGTCCGTGGGCCAAGCAGAACACTCGAGAGACCCATCCATCAGGATGGAGACTTAGCTGGGAGAAGAAAGACACTCGTGGAAAGTTTCACTTCTAACCAGTTTTCAGATGAAAGATAATTTCTACCGTGGACACAGATGTTAAAATCTCTACAAAGCAAATATTTTGTCACATTGCTTGGCTATTGTGACTATGGGAACTCTATTCTTACTGTATTCTTTAAGCAACCTGAAAAAAAAAAACACTAAAATTGCCTCAGTGTCAAATGCAAACAAGGGGCAGCACAGGCTGCAGTGGGCCATTGATTATGTCAGCATCAATACCTGTGCCACAGGCCCCTGGCCATACTGGTCATGTGCTACATCAATGATGTGCCCTAAATGGTGTCCCAGTGTCTACTGACGAGTAACTTCAACGTGGTAAAAATGACTTGGATGCCTTTCCTCTGGTGAACCATGGCTCCAGAAGGCTTGGAGAGTGTGGCCAGAGTGTGTTTCATGGGGACTTTTTGACTCCAGAGCACTTGTAGCCCTTCCATAAGAGCCTTTTCACATGGATCTCACACCGTCATATGACCAGGTGCTCCACATCTGGAAGATTTCAGGTGTTCCCAGTCTCCTTTGGAGGCTTCTCAGAGGGAGTCAAATGGCTCAATTCCATTTGTGTGTTTGATATTCAGGAGTCATATAAGAACGAGTCTTCTGAAAAAGGCCCTCTGCTCAGGACATTCTAGACAATTATCTGAGGGTTTCGAATATATTCAGAGACACTATGATCTGAGACAACAGAAAAGACTTAAAAAGCAATGCAGTCATTGAAGGATAGGATTTGCAGATCACACGGAAGTTACAATAGTTCTAGTCTGATGAGTACTTTGCTTGAGTTTAGTGTTTCAGTACTTTTTGCTATGGAGCCATGGGATTCTTTCTCTACCTCACCATGCACATTTGAGTGTGTTTTTCTCTCCTCACAATCTGGGTGGCAGTTGTTAAGAAAGAGCAAATGGGCCCCGATTTCAACCTGGCTTCAGCGTTCTAATGGCAATTGTTTCCTGGTGAGGATGAGGAGAGAAGTGAATCGAATCAATACGGTATTTGAGGGAAGTTGCAAAAACGTAGACACAAGTAGCCTTCACCTATCCTAATTGCTGAGTGTGTAAGGCTGTAAGGGGTGTATATAGAGAAAATTTTTAATTTTGATTATCTCTTCATCTGAATAAGGTTCAGTATGATGTTTCCATACATGCATACAGCAGGCTCTGATCAAATCCAGTGACCTTTTACTACCTACACCCAAACCTTCAGAATGTAAATTAATACAGCCTTTATGGGAAAGAGTAGGGGCATTCCTCAAAACGCTGAAATAAAGCTACCATATGATCCAGCAATCTCATTTCTGGATACATATCCAAAGGAGAGAAGATTTTTAACTGGAAGGATATGAATAAAGCAAACGCTTGATGTACAAATAAAAATTTTACTCTTATTTCAAAAGTGGCATTGAATACAAAGGGGGACCGGACTATTTGTGATCTCTATCACATGGATTCATGAAGCCATCGTTGCTGTTTTAAGTAATTGCTTATTGAAGAATCTATGGGAGCTAAAGAATTGTGTTAGAATGCTCTTTGAAAGTTTGAATAAACGGAAATATTTAAAACAGCAGTGTTAGAGAAGTTGTTATTGCTGTGGGAATTCCCTGTGAAATTCCTACTCAGTTTCCATCTGGGTTTCTGTATCCATAATTGTAAATATGTCACATTGCCAAGTGGCACTCATGTCTAAAAGGTGCCAAGTGTTTCCATTCATGTTGCAATATTGAATCTTTCAAACAGTTCTTTCTCCGTAGCCCTATCACCCACATTTGCAGGGATGGTTGACTTGGTGAACAGCAATTCCTACTAAGAAGGTAGCTGATGATCAGAGGCACAGTTGTTCTGGAGTGGACTCTGCCTTCCCCCAATTATCAGTACGCACCAGAATCACCTGGAGGCACAGAGGCCTGGCCTCATTGTCTCTGGTAGGTCGGGAATGGAGTCCACAGTTTGCATTTCTGATTTTTCCCCAGGTATTGCTGGATCTGCAGGTCTGAGCACCACATTATGAGAAGCAAAGTCTTTGACCAATAAAGATGGCACCGCAGGCAGTAGAGACCCCTAAGGAGTCCATATCACCCCCTATTCGACACGCTTGGGGGGCTGGGTCCTTGAGTCAATAGAGAACATGTTTTGCCAGAATATTTTAGCTAGTACTGTGAAGCTCACAGAACACTCCCCTCACCATGGGTTTATTATTTTACAAAGAGGCTGGGGTGTACCTTAGTGGTAGAGCTGGCCTAGCATGTGAAGGTTTGATCCTCAGCTCTACAAAAAAATTGTTTTGTTAAAAGTGTTTCACTATATACTATTTAGATGGCTCTAATCATAAGGCTGGGAATTATGAAGTATGTTGAGGATGTAGAGAAACTGCCCCTGACACGTTACTAGTGGGAAATCTAAAATTGTATAACCACTTTGGAAAAAAGTTTGTTACTTCCTCAAAAAGTTAAGAAAAATATATTTATCATTTTATAAAGCAATTCTTCCTCTAAATATACTCCCAAGAAAATTTAAAACATTTCCAAATTAAAAAATATGTTGGGGCTGGTGAGATAGCTCAGTGGCATAAGCGCCTGCCTGGCAAGTGCGAGGTCCTGAGTTCGACTCCCGGTACCCACATAAAAAAAATGTCTATTTTGTATACAAATATTCATTGTGGCATTATTCATAATGGATAAAATGCAAAATAATCCAAATGTTTGTTAACCAATGAATGTATAAACAAAATTTGGAATATTCATACAATAAAATATTTAGTCTTAAAAAATATGAAGTACTTATATGTTCTCCAACACAGTAGCTTGAAAACATGCTACATGAAACAAGACAGTCACAAAAAGCCCACATATTTTATGATCCCATTTGTACTAAATGTCCACAGTAGCCAAATCCATACAAATGGAAAGATTAGTGGTTACCTGGGACGGTAAATAATTGGAGTTGAAATAAAGAAATTGACTGCAATTAGGTACAGAACTTCTTGGGTAGTGTAACAATGTTATATAATGGTGATGGCTGAAAACTCCACAACCATACTAATTATCATCCTCCTGTATAAAATGGAACATTTTATGGTCTAAGGATAATATATCAGTTAAGCTGATTTTCTTAATTCAAACAATGTAGCACATCACATCAGTAAAAAATGGGAAAAAACCATGATCATCTCCACAGATAGAAAAAAAGTGAATGGTAAAATTCACATCCATCCATGAGAAAGCAATGAACAAATGAGAATATAAGGAAGCTACGTCAATGTCATTAAAACAATCTCTGGGGAATAGCTGGTTCAAATGGAATTTCTAGTTTTACTTCATTTTTTGTGGGTACCGGGGGTCGACCTCAGGACCTCCCGCGCCAGCAGGTGCTCGTGCCTCTGAGCGATATCGCTGGTCCTTTTTTTGTATGTGGGACCCGGGAGTTGAACTCGGGCACTTGTGCTTGCCAGGCAGGCACTTACGCTGCTGAGCCATCTCACCGGCCCTAGTTTTACTTTTTTTGAAGGATCTCCATACTGATTTCGACAATGATTTTACTACTTTACAATCTCACTAAAAATGCAGAGTGGTTTTCTTTTCCTCACAGCCTCTCCAGCATTTGTTATTTCATTTCTTCATGGTAGCCATTCTTTTTGGAGAAAGATGAAATCTGAATGATTTTTTTTTTTTTTTGTGGGTACCGGGGGTCGACCTCAGGACCTCGCGCGCCAGCAGGTGCCCGTGCCGCTGAGCGATATCACCGGCCCCTTTTTCGTATGTGGGTTCCGGGAGTCGAACTCGGACCCTCGCGCTTGCCGGGCAGGCGCTTAAGCCGCTGAGCCATCTCACCGGCCCCTGAGTGATTTTTTAATTTGCATTTCTCTAGTGTCCAGAGATGTTGAACATTGCCCATGGGTTTATCGGCTATTTGTACTTTTTCTTCTTAGAAGTGTCTGTTATTTCAGTTGCCCATTTTTTTTTTGTGGGTACCGGGGGGTCGACCTCAGGACCTCGCACGCCAACAGCCGCTGAGCGATATCACCGGCCCCTTTTTCCTATGTGGGTTCCAGGAGGCGAACTCGGGCCCTCGCGCTTGCAAGGCAGGCGCTTACGCCACTGAGCCATCTCACCGGCCCTCAGTTGCCCATTTTTTATTGGGTCTTTTATTTGAAGAATCTAATTTTTTGTGTCCCTTACATATCCCACATGTTAGTTCTCTGTTTGAAGAATAGCAGGCAATTTTTTACCCATTTGGTAAGATATCTCCTCACTCGGTTGGTTGTTTCCTTTGTTGTGCAGAAAAATTTTTTTTTTTTTTATTTTAAAGAGAAGAAAAAACAAAACAAATCAAAAGAAGAACAAATTTTCAAACAAACATAATAGGAGGGTAACAATGGTTAATACATTACGTATTACTATCTTTAAGTTAGTTATTCAGGACACCAGACATTAGCATTCAATTGTCCAAACATTATTGGCACAAACCTTACTCTTCAATGAACTAAGTAAAAATGGTAGTGTATCTATCTTAACCATCTTATATATATATATATATATACAATTTTTTTCCCTTTCCCTTCTTTCTTTTCCCTATTCCAGTCTCTCTTTCCTTTTGACCAGTTTCTTTTTGATTCACCATGTCTATTGTACATTTTGGATCTTATTTACTCTTTCAGTTTCTCATACTAGAGAGATAATACGATGCTTACACATGTGCTTCTGGTTTATTTCACTTATGAGTATTTTCTCGAGTTGCATCCATTTACCTATAAAAGTCTCCAGTTTATCCTTCTTAATGGCTGAATAGTACTCCATTGTATAAAAATACCACATCTTTCTTATCCATTCCTCAGTTGATGGGCATTTGGGTTGTTTCCAAGATCTGGCTATTACAAATTGTGCTGCTATAAACATGGGTGCACATATATCGCTGTGGTACGATGTTTTTAATTCTTCTGGGAAGATGCCCAGAAGGGGAATAGCTGGGTCAAATGGGACCTCCAACCCTAGTTTTCTGAGGAATCTCCACACTGACTTCCACAGTGGCTGTACCAGTCGACACTCCCACCAACAGTGAAGAAGGGTTCCTTTTTCCCCACAGCCCCTCCAGCATTTGTTATTAGTTGATTTCTTAATAGTAGCCATTCTTTCTGGGGTGAGATGGTATCTCAGTGTTGTTTTAATTTGCATCTCTCGAATGACTAGTGATGTTGCACATTTTTTTGTATATTTATTTGCCATTAGTATTTCTTCATCTGAGAAATGTGTATTCATCTCAGATGCCCATTTTTGGAGTGGGTCTTTAAATTTGGGAGGTCTGATTTTTTTGAGTTCTTTATATGTTCTCGATAGTAATCCTTTGTCTGAGGAACAGCTGGCAAACATTTTTTCCCACATTGTGGGTTGTCTCTTCACTCTGTTGGTGGTTTTTCTTGCTGTGCAAAAGCTTTTTAAGAAGATGAGATCCCAGTTATTGATTCTTTGGGATAGTTCCCGTGCGGTTGAGTTTTTATTCATAAAGTCTTTGCCTACACCAATGTCTCCAAGGGTTTTACCTATCCTACCTTCCAGCAGATTTAATGTTTCTGTTTTAATATTTAGATCTCTGATCCATTTTGAATTTAGTTTAGTGCATGGTGAAAGATATGGATCTAGTTTTAATCTTCGGCAGGTGTAGAGCCAGTTTTTCCAGCACCATTTATTAAAGAGGCTATCTTTCTTCCAGCGAATGTGTTTGGCACCTTTGTCAAAGATAAGGTGGCTTAGTATGTCTGGGGTTGTTTCAGCATCTTCTAATCTGTTCCATTGATCTTCAGGTCTGTTTTTTTGCCAGTACCACACTGTTTTTATCACAGTAGCTTTATAGTATAATTTCAAGTCGGGGATAGTGATGCCCCCTGCCTTGCCTTTGTTGCCCAGAATTGCCTTTGCTATTCTAGGTCTCTTCTGATTCCAAATGAATTTTAGGATTGTTTTCTCTAATTCTGTGAGATATGCTGTTGGAATTTTGATTGGAATTGCATTAAATCTGTATAACAATTTTGGAAGTATGGCCATTTTCACTATATTGGTTCTTCCTATCCAGGAGCAAGGGATATCTTTCCATTTTCTGATATCCTCTTCAATCTCCTTTTTCAGAGTACTGTAGTTTTCAGTATAGAGGTCTTTTACAACCTTCGTGAGGTTGATTCCTAGGTATTTCATTTTTTTGGATGTTATTGTGAAAGGTATTGTTTCCCTAATTTCTCTTTCAGTAAGTTTGTTATTTGTGTACAGGAAGGCTATTGACTTTTGAGTATTGACTTTGTATCCAGCTACACTACTGAATTTGCTTATTAAATCTAGCAGTTTTTTAGTGGAGTTTTTGGGGTCTTCTGTGTAGAGTATCATGTCATCTGCAAATAATGATAATTTAACTTCTTCCTTTCCAATCATTATTCCTTTTATTTCTTTCTCTTGTCTAATCGCTCTGGCTAAAGTTTCCAGAACTATGTTGAATAAGAGTGGGGACAGTGGACATCCTTGTCTTGTTCCTGATTTTAGAGGGAAGGCTTTCAGTTTTTGGCCATTTAGTATAATATTGGCTGTTGGTTTGTCATAGATAGCTTTTACCAGATTGAGATAAAGACCCTCTATTCCAATTTTCTGTAGGGTTTTTATCATGAAAAGGTGCTGGACTTTGTCAAAAGCTTTTTCTGCATCTATTGAGATGATCATGTGATTTTTGTCTTTGGTTCTGTTAATATGCTGTATTACATTTATTGATTTACGTATGTTGAACCATCCCTGCATCCCTGGGATGAATCCAACTTGGTCATGGTGTATAATCTTCTTGATGATTTGTTGGATTCTGTTTGCCAGTATCTTATTAAGGATTTTTGCATCTATGTTCATTAGGGAGATTGGCCTGTAGTTCTCTTTCTTAGTTGGGTCCTTCTCTGGTTTTGGTATCAGGGTAATGCTTGCTTCCAGGAATGAATTTGGGAGTATTGCTTCCCTTTCAATTTCATTGAAAAGTTTGAGAAGTAGGGGCGTTTGGTCTTCTCTAAATTTCTTGTAGAATTCGGCAGTGAATCCATCAGGGCCTGGGCTTTTCTTTGTTGGGAGGTTTTTAATTACATCTTCAATTTCATTGGCTGATATTGGTTTATTTAGGATTTTTAAATCTTCTTGATTCAGCTTTGGTAATTCATACGAATCTAGGAATCTGTCCATTTCTTCTGCATTTTCCATCTTAGTAGAATATAAATTTTCAAAATAGGTATAGATGATCTTCTGGATTTCTGCAGGGTCTGTCGTGATATCACCCTTTTCATTTTCAATTGCATGGATTTGAGTCTTTTCTTTTCTTTTTTTAATAAGGTTGGATAAGGGTTTGTCAATCTTATTTATTCTTTCAAAGAACCAACTTTTTGCTTCATTGATTCTTTGTATTGTTTTTTTATTCTCCAATACGTTAATTTCTGCTCTGATCTTTATAATTTCCTCCCTTGTACGGGCTTTTGGCTTAACCTGCTCTTCTTTTTCTAGAAGCTCGAGGTTCACCCTTAAGTTGTTTATTTGCGCTTGCTCTATTTTCCTGATATAAGTGTTTAATGCTATAAATTTCCCTCTTAGGACTGCTTTCATTGTATCCCATAAGTTCCGGTATGTTGTACTGTCATTATCATTCAGTTGTAGAAAGTGACTAATTTCTTCTTTAATTTCATCTGTGACCCATTGGTTGTTCAGGAGGATGCTGTTTAATTTCCATGTGTTTAGGGAGTTTTTGTGGGATCTTTTGCCATTGATTTCCAATTTCATTGCACTATGGTCTGATAATATGCATGGGATAATTTCAATTCCTTTGCATTTACTTAAGCAGGTTTTATGAGCTAGTATGTGGTCTATTTTGGAGAACGTCCCATGTGCAGCTGAGAAAAATGTGTATTCTGATGTTGTGGGATGGAACACTCTGTAGACATCTACTAAGTCCATTTGTTCAAAAGTTTGGTTCAGTTCTACTATTTCATTATTGATTTTCTGTCCAGTTGATCTATCTTTTTGTGACAGTGGAGTATTGAGATCTCCCAATATAATTGTATTAGTGCTTATTTGATTTTTCATGTCCTTTAGTACTTGTTTTATATAGCTGGGTGCATTGGTATTTGATGCATATATATTTATGATCGTTATCTCTTCCTCTTGGATTGTTCCCTTTACAAGGATGTAATGACCGTCTTTATCTCTCTGAATCCTTCTTGGCTTGAAGTTCACTTTGTCTGCAAAAAGAATAGCTACCCCTGCTTTTTTCTGGGTTCCTGTGGCATGGAGTATTGTTTTCCATCCTTTGACTTTCAGTCTATGAATTTCTTTCTGAATTAAATGTGTTTCTTGTATACAGCATATTGTTGGATCTTGCTTCTTGATCCATTTCGCCAGTCTGTGCCTTTTGATTGGTGAATTGAGACCGTTAACATTGATGGTTAAAACTGATATGTATTGACTTGTCATGATATTTTCCTGTTGTTGGTTCCCACTCTTTGTTTTTCCGCTTTCCGGCTATTTAATTATTTGCCCTGCCTGGTGGATTCCTTCTGTTGGGGTTCCTATCTCTTTCTAGAATGTCCTTCAGAACGTTTTGGAGTGCTGGTTTGGTGGTCATAAATTTTCTCAGATGTTCTTTGTCATGAAAGTATTTTATTTCTCCATCAATTTTGAAAGATAGTTTTGCAGGGTACATCAATCTGGGCTGAAAATTATTTTCCTTTAGAGCTTGCAATACATCATTCCAAGCTCTTCTTGAATTGAGGGTTTGTGCTGAAAAGTCAGCTGTGATTCTGATGGGTTTTCCTTCATAGGTGATTTGTCTCTTCTCCCTAACAGCTTTTAAGATTCTGCCCTTCTGTTGAATTTCTGGGATCTTGACTATAATATGTCTGGCTGAAGTTTTTTTTTGATCATGTCTAGTTGGTGTTCTAAAAGCTTCACTTATAGGGGTGTCAAATTCCTTTTCTCTTCCAGGAAAGTTCTCCCTGATTATGTCTTTGAACAAGGTTTTAATGTCGTTGATGCTATCTCCTGCTTTTTCATTTATTCCAATTATTCTTAAGTTGTTTATCTTTGAGTCATCTAGCAGCTGCTGAATTGATTTTTCATGGTCCCTTGCTATTTTTAAGAATTTTTCCATTTCATGATCACTAATTGCAAGCCTGTCTTCTATATCTGAGATCCTGTCCTCGCATTGGCTTATTCTGCTACAAATACTTTCAATGGAATTTTTTATCTCTTGGATATCTGCTTGAATCTGCCTTATAGATTCCATTTCTTTCCTATGCTGAGCATTCATGGTTTCTATAGTTTTCTTAAGTTCATCTATTTTTTTGTCTGTATCAGCTATAGTGTCCTTAAGCATGGTCTTCATTGTAGACATTATCTCTGCAGTTATCTGTGAGATTATTTCTGTTTTAATTTTTTCCAGAACCTCATTCAGTTGCTTTGTTGTTACCACTTCAGATAGGCCAGGTGGGTGGCTTTCAGATTGTCCCACCTCGTTGCTCCCTAGGTTTGCCTTTGGTGAATTGGATGTGTGTGGTTGCATCTTGTTTAAGTGTCGTCTCATTTTTTCTTTCTTTAATTCCTGGGGTGATGTTTGCAAATTACCTATAGTAGGTTACTTTATTGCTAGTGTTTAAGATCTTTAGAAGATGACTACTTCTCTGCAGTATCTTCCAAGTGGAGCTTGCTTTTAGGTTTTGAGCTTTCTGCCAGATCCTACCTCTTCAATTCGTTGGGTATGCGAAGTTGCTACCTGTTTGGCCCAGTCCTTGATTCTTTGGTACTGTGCCACTGTATTTTCTGTGTCCCTTAGTCAATCTCAATCATGAAATATCAGGAAGGAAAGATGTTTAGAACAATTATTTCACATTTGGCTATAATGTTAACTAAAGCATCAAACACAGCCTAAAAAATGACAGACTGAGCTAACCAGTTATTTACCACTTTTAGCTGTATAGAGTTGCAGTTATATAACAAAATCTAAAACACACCAGAAAAATTATATGCAGTATACAAGTCCTATGTATGTCAATTTTTCCTTGAGGAGTTTAAATTTAAGATGAGTTAAGGAGGAAATAGAGTATTGGGAGAAGAGGAAGGAATTAGATGTAAGGTTAGAGGACCAAGAGGGATCCCACTAAAATTGGGACACTAGTGCAGAGGACAGGTGGTAAAAAGAGAAGGAAGGGATAAAAGGAAGAACAGATCACAACCACAATCACAAAGAAGTTAGAGGCGCTGTTTACACTCATATAAAAAACCAGAGAGAATAATGAAGGAAAGAGCAAATACACATACAGAAACAAAAACAAAGATAAAAACAATAAAACAGACAGATCAAAAATAAAACCCCACCAAAAAACAAAACAAAACAAAACAAAAACAAAAAAAACCCTTCGCCAGAACAAAAAAACAAATCAGTGAGAAAAAAAATAAAAATAAAAATAAAAAATAAAAATAAAAATAAAAAATATAAAAAGAATCAGTTCCAGGTGTTGACTCTGTTGTAGGCAGGTACCTTGTGACAAAGTCCTGTTCTGTGCAGGTCCGTCCCAGTAAGCCAGGAGCGCCCTCTGGCGGGTGGTGAGCAGATGCGCGTACTTTCAGGCAGAGACCAGTCTAGCTCGCCTCCGCTCTCGCCGCCCTTTCACGATCCCTGGGCCTGAGAGGCTCAGCGCGCTGTCCGGAGCGCGGGTTCCCTGCACTGGTTCCCGCCGCTCTGGTTTTTCGCCACGCCCCCCACAATGGCGCCGGGCCAGTCGCTCTCTGGTGCGGGACAGGTGTGGCTGAGAGTCCAGTCTCGTTCGCCTGCTGACCTCAGCACACTTTCGTGGGCTCAATTGAGAGGCCCTGTGCTGCCCTGTCCGGAGCACAAGTTCCCAGAGCAGTTTCCGAGCCGCTCTGAGTTTCGCCACACCCCCCACAATGGCGCCCGGCCGGTCGCTCTCTGGCGCGGGACAGGTGTGGCTGAGAGTCCAGTCTCGTTCGCCTGCTGACCTCAGCACACTTTCGTGGGCTCAATTGAGAGGCCCTGTGCTGCCCTGTCCGGAGCACAAGTTCCCAGAGCAGTTTCCGAGCCGCTCTGAGTTTCGCCACACCCCCCACAATGGCGCCCGGCCGGTCGCTCTCTGGCGCGGGGCAGCTGTGGCTGAGAGACACTCACCGCCGGTCAGCGCCGTTCTCCGCCGCTCCCCTGCCCCGCCGCTGTCTCAGGATCCTCCGTGGGGGCTCCCTGGGTGCCAGCTGCCACCGTGTGTCCGTAGAATTGAGCCTCCGCCGGCGCTCCAACTCCCGGGATATTAGAAGGTGCACGCGCGCGGTCTGCTCCTTCTTTCCTTCTTCTTTGTTGGAAGTCACCCGTCACTGGTGCCGGGGGTCCCAGATTGTGCTTCAGAACTTTTCTGGGTTTCGGGGAGGCATCTCCCCCCCTCCTGCGCTTTCTGGGTCGCTATATTCCCGTGTTCCAATGGTAACTTTTAGAGAGAGTTTTGCTGCCTGCTTCTTACTCATCTGCCATCTTGAGGTCTAATCCGAAAATTTTTTATTTGATATAATCCCATTTCTTAATTCCTGTTGTTATTGCTTGCTGAATTGGGATTCTGTTTAGAAAGTCCTTGCCACACCATGCCTTCAAGAGCTTTACCTATTTTATTTTCTAGCAGCTTGTTTCCATTTTTACAGATCTTAGATCTTTTATCATTTTGTTTTCATTTTAGTGCATAGTAAGAGATATAGGTCTATATGTAATCTTCTGCATATGAATAGCCTGTTTTGCCAGCCCTATTTGTGTTAAAGAGCTATCTTCCCTCCAGTGTATGTTTTTGGCATCATTGGCAATGATCAGGTAGCTGAATATGCCTGGAGTTGTTTCTGCATCCTTTATTGTGTCCCATTGGTACGCATTTTTTTTTTTTTTTGGTCGTTCTTTGTTTGCTTTTGTTTGCTGTTGTTTTCTTTTCTCTTTTTTTTTGCCAATACCACACTGTTTTTTCCACTATAGCTTTGTAGTATAACTTGAAGGCAGGGGTTGTGATCCCTGATCTTGTTACCCAGGATCATTTTTGCTATTCTGGTTTCACATGAATTACGAATTTTAGGACAGTTTTCTTTGGTTCTCTGAGCAATGCTATTTATATTTTGAAAGGAATTGCACTAAAGCTGTATTATCAATTTCGGGAGTATGGCCATTTTGTCAATATTGGTTCTGCCTATTCAGCAACAGGGAATAACTTTCCATTTCCTGATGTCTTCTTTGATCTCCTTTTTCAGAGTACTGCAGTTTTGTTGTAGAGGTCTTTCACTTCTTTAGTGAGGTTAATTTTTAAATATTTAATTTTTTGATGTTATTATAAATAGCATTGTATTAATTTCATTTTTAGTGAGTTCATTATTGATGTGCAGGAATGCTAATGATTTTTCTGACTTGATTTTGTATCCTGCTATACTACTCAATTTGGTTATGAATTCTAGGAGTATTTTCATAAAATTCTTTGGGTCTTCTAAGTAGCATACCTTGTCAACTGCAAATAATAACTTGACATCTTTCTTATACATATTCCTTTTAATTCTTTCTCCTTCCTGATTGCTCTGGATAATGTTTTGAGGATTATATTGAACAAGAGTCATGATAATGTACATCTTTGTCCTCCCGATTTTAGAGAGAAAGCTTTCAGTTTCCCTTACTTGATACGATATTGTCTATTGGTATATATGAAATTATGCAAGGGGGATTTATTAGGTAGGCTTATAGGATCAGAGGTGGGATAGTCCACAGTGGGCATCTGCACTCTGGAGGGTCTCCCACAGAACTAGGGATAAATTCTACATATGGGGTGGGAATGGTCTCTTTTATGCCCTGACCCATCTGGATTACTCATTATGTTTCATCTGCTGATCTTCTCCTAAGTGAGCGAGTTAACCCTAGGGAATCATTTCTATATGCAGGGCTTGATCTTCAGTCTTTGTTCCTGGATTAGTGTATTGCTTACTTAAAGTTGAGCTCTAATCAAAACTTTATAACTTTATTATACTGGGAAATTCACCATAAATACAAATGTAAAGGTGTATAAATTACACAGAGTTCCACCTATTTTAAAATGGACACATTAAAACCACCGTGCAGATCTAGAAATAGAAGACCCCCGGAGTCCTCTGTACGTCCCATCTTGTGTGTGGCTCCGTCCACTCTTCCTTCTCCGTCCCGATTCTGTTAAAATCAGCATCTGACTTTTCTTGGCTTCACAGTTTCCCCACCTAAACAGGACCTCACTGTCACATGCATGCAGCCTAAAAAAGACAGACAATGTGCAAAGAGCACAGCTCAGGCCTGCAACGGTGCCCTTCATTTCTGGAACTGTCCGCGCCGCCTCCCTGCGAGAAGGAGCCGGGCGCGCGCGCCTGAGCGCGGAGACCGAGGCCGAGCGAGCCGCGCCGCTGCAGAGCCTGCCCGGGCTGAGGCGGGTTCCAGCCTCGTGCGGAGGGAGACCTTGAACAGCGCGGTGAATCCGCCAAGCCCGCACCCCAGGGAAGACGGAATTTCTGCCTCAGAAGCAAAACTTCCTCGCGTTGAGATTTTAATGCGGAACAACATGGTCCTCAAACTGCACCACTTCATCTGATGCTCGACTGAACTGACCAAGAAGTGGCCAGCTGCGCTAGATTTATAGAAAAACTCATCAGCTCTCACGATCAATTTTTAGGAGTACGACTGGCTAGATAAGGCAATTTTAGGATTTTTTTCCACAGGTAGGATGCAATTCTATGGGGGGCAGTGTGAAGAGGGGTGCAAAGTGAAGGCCGATGGAAGCTGCAGGTTCAGGAAGTGCAGGGACCTAGAAATCAAGCCCTGTTACTGATGGCGTCCATCAGCCCTTAACTGGAGTGCACTCTGATTATGTTCATTCCAGACTAACCCTGAGCAACAGTCAGAGCTTGCTTACAGAAAGTTTACATTAAGCTAATTCAAAATGCAATGAGCAAATGTTCTTTCTGGAAAATTTATTTCAACTATCACTCAGAAAGTTCAAGTTTCCCCATTGATTTAGAAATATTCCTTTTGAAATATGCAGACTCAGGGGAGTCCCATGTCTCACTTTTTAAATCTCAGATGCAAAAATTTAGTATCATTGTACTTTCTTTTATGTTTTTACTTCCTTCGAAATAAAATCTGTAAATATTGTACTGAAGGGGATGATCAAAACCTGTCAACAAAATTGTCTCTTAACCTTGCCATTAACTTTTACAACGTCCTAGTGTCTTTTTGAACGTTTTTTCTCCATGAAAACCCTTAAAGACTTTTATCTTTCCTGAAAATGGAAACTTTTTGTTTGTATTTTGAGCTTTGTCAAATGAAAGTTAAGTGATCGGGTTTAATTTTTCTCCTTGGGCTACTCCAACTAATGATAAAATTCATGACAGAGTGAATGAATCCCCAAAATGTCTGCAAAGCATCATAAATAACAGAAATGTTATTTACTTAGTCAGAAGGGTTTCTCATTCAAAAAGAGCAACTGTCTCATAAAAAAACCAGTGGGTTAAAGAAAAAATCAAAAGCAAACTAGAATATTAACTCTTTTAAATAAATAGAACTTTTGTGATTGAAAATCAAACAAATTGGTACTGGGCTTAGAGGCTGTAATATGAGTGATCGATTCAGACCATAGTCAATGATTTAGAAAAGCTCAACATCTGAAAACAAATGAACAAGGTAGTAGAGCAGTTATGATAAATTTCACAATAGGTAAATACGAAGTGAAGATTAGAAAAATGGTAAAATACTAAATATTACAGTTATTTTAGAAAACATTTAAATTGTCCTTTGGTTAAGAATTAAGGTTTAAGGATTTTTAGAGTCATTATCTTTTTTACCTGTTTTCTCAAAGGGAAAATAATACATTGTATTATAAAAATGAAGTTATCATTTGGTGTATTCAAAAAATATTTCTTTCAAATTATCATTGTTCTCCTAACTGCAATATGATATTTTAATGTCTAAAAGTCAATATGGGCCTAGGTATTCTTGTTCTGGGTATCTTCCTGGAACAATTAAAAACATCGTACCACAGCAATATATGTGCACCCATGTTTATAGCAGCACAATTTGTAGTAGCTAAATCTTTGAAACAACCCAAATGCCCATCAACTGAGGAACAGATAAAAAAGATGTGGTCTTTTTATACAATGGAGTATTGCTCAACCATGAAGAAGGATAAATTTGAGGCATTTCTAGGTAAATGGATGCAACTTGAGATCATACTCATAAATGAAATAAATCAGACTCACATGTGTACACATGGTATTTTCTCCCTGGTGTGAGAAACTGAATGAGTAAATGAGGTTCAAAATGTACAATAGATATCGTGAAATGGAAAGAAATTGTTCAAAAGGTATAAGGAAGTAGGGTGGGGGAAAGGGGAAAGGAAAGAAGGGAAAAGGAAAAAACCAAATACAAAATAGTTATGCTGCTAGATTCTCTTAGATCATTGAAAAGAAAGGTTTGTGATAATATTGTTTGGAAAAATTTTTATGCCCATATCTTGTACTCTGAGCTATATTAAAGATAACAAAATGAAATGTAGTAGCTATTGTTATTCTATTATTTTCTTATGAAATTTTGTTTTACTTTTTTTCCATAATATAAAAAAATACTTTAAAGAAATAAAAATAAAAATAAAAGTCAATATGGGAATAGCATGCAAAAGCTTACAAATAGGAATTATTTAATTATTCCCAGATTCTTCCACATTCCAGATTTAACATTTTTAATACCAAATGACTTTAGCCTCACCCTACACAGACAAACTTGTGACCCCCAGCATTTAAGGTCCCTCAATTTGGAGAAAATTGTCGTAGCTACTGTAGAAGCTTTAATTTTCCATCTTTTTACTTTCCAAATTCCTACCCTGTATTTCAATTACCACTCACAGTTTCTCTCCTGAGCTTGCTATTCTTTCTCATCCCAATTTCCCACAAAAGTGGCCATGCCTTCTTCATATACTTTCCTCCAAAATTATTAATGTATGGCCATTATGGACTTTAGATTCATCAAATCTTTATCGTAGAGAACTGCATTGCAGTACTCTGCAGAACAAACACAAATTCGCACTGAAATGCAGCCTTCACTCCTCAGTTACCATTCCTTAGCGTAAACTCCTATTTAAAAGCCATGTGTCTTTTGGGGTCCTGGACTAAGGACATGTTGCTGGAATCTCAAATACTTCTTCTAGGTTTTATACAACACTGATCTCTCTACATGAACCAATTATTTCCCAAATCTCCTATCTTAACAGGCCTCTTCTTTCCCAGCAAATGGAAACATAAAATAGTTTTCTAGAAGGACTATAATAAAACACCTTGATATAAGTTTATGTAACATTTGGAAACAAGGCACAGCCAACTGTAACAACAGAAATTTTTTAATGTTTAATGAAATACAACTAATAAAAGGGGAGCAGCACATCAGGAACAGAAGGTGACTTAAAATAAGTAGCCCACTTGCTTGTTCTATGCCTTTTCATTAAAGATCAGTGAGTCTTTAAGTAAATCTTCAACTTTACTGAGCTTTAGTATACTATCCATGGAGTACATATGTATTGGCTCTCTACTACAAGGTAATTTGTTGTACAAAGTATATATGAATATTATGACAAAAGAAGATGAATGCATAGGGTTTCAACTGCCAAATCTGTTGTGTATAACAATCCTTATGAACCAATATGTGTGCAACACCAGCATTTGAAGGAGATATTTCCTGCCCAGTGGAGAATGGAAAGACAAGAGTAGAGTCAACACCTCTCATTTGTTTCCAATAGAATAAAACAAGAGGAAGAAAAGAAACACATCCCCTGGAATGGTACAATATCATCCTAGCATTTATTTGGTCATTTACAAAAAGTTTCATTTTTACCTAAGGAAAAAAAAAGTCCATAATGACAATGAGAAAAAACCTAGATGAAAGCTTTCTTAATTTTAGTATTAAATAGGAAAAGTAATTACAAGAAAACATCTGTACGTGATGGAAAAAATTACTATTAATAAAAATTGGAAACACATGGAGAGAATGCTCAACTGTCACCATTATAATAATAGGAAAATATATTTCCTCTTTGTCTATTAAAATAGACTCCATGTTTTATAATTAAATGCATACAGGAATGAAATTACTGATCAAAACATTCCCCTGCTCAAGGACTTTCTCAGAGCCAGTTTCACATCTTTGTTCCTCAAACTATAGATTAAGGGATTCATCATGGGAACCACGCTGGTGTAAAAGACAGAAAAGATTTTTCCCTCACCCATAGATCCAGCAGAGGATGGCTTAAGGTACACGAATGCACCTGAACCAAAGAAGAGAGAAACAGCGACTATGTGGGAACTGCAGGTGCTGAAGGCTTTGGACCTGCCCTCAGTGGAGCTGTTGTGGAAGATGGTGGAGACAATGAAACCATAAGAGATGAAGATGGTGACACTGGGCACAGTGATGTTGATCCCCACCACAATGAAAACCACCAGCTCATTGATGTAGGTGCTGGTGCAGGAGAGCTGCATCACAGGGAGAATGTCACAGAAATAGTGGTTGACGGTGTTTGCATCACAGAAGGTCAGTCTCAGCATGCATCCCGTGTGGGCCATGGCACCAGAAAATGCCATGAAGTATGAGCCAAGCATAAGGTTGCAACACACTCTAGATGTCATGGCAGCATTATATAGAAGTGGACTACAGATGGCCACATAGCGATCATAGGCCATTACCGTCAACACATAGCACTCAGAGATAACAAAAAAGCAGTAAAAATAGAGTTGGGTCATGCACCCCATATCAGAGATAACATTCTTCTTTAATATGAAGTTCATGAGCATTTTGAGTGTAAACACAGAAGAGTAACAGAGGTCAATGAAGGATAAGTTAAAGAGGAAAAAGTACATGGGAGTGTGAAGGTGTGAATTCAGCCCAGTTAGAGTTACCAATCCCAAATTTCCCAAAGCAGTGACCATGTACATTATTAGAAACAGGAAGAACAGTGGGAGTTGGAGGTCTGGCCGGTCTGTTAACCCCATCAGAATGAATTCAGTCACCAAAGAGCCATTTTCAAGAGCCATTCTTCTCTATAGAATCTGTGGACATGGGAAAATGGGATCACATTAAAGGACAATTTTGTTTTTCCTGCATTATATCTTCCCACTAGAATGGAGCATACATCAGCAAAGTCTAGGTTTCACCCAATCTGAGCCCGCAGAATTGGTCTTTATCGTGATCAGATGCTCACAGGAACATCCACTTTTTAGAGTCTTACTAAGCTAAAAATAGTGAAGTGTATCACTAACTGACATACAAGGAAAGGCCAGTGCAGCCATTTACAGCTGGGACTGCTCAAAAATGAAGGGATAACAGACAAAAGACCCCAGGAAAGAATTATTCTTCTGTTTTTTTTCACACTCTTTTTCTTCACCTGTCCACCATCTTACCTGTAAAATTGGAAGCAGAAGACTTAGCAACTTGGTGTTCGTCTATAGAGCAGGTTAGACTCTGGCAGGGTGTAAACCAAAGCATTGGTTCTCATCCAGAAGTGAGGAAGTGGAGTCTAGGAGAGGTGAGTCACTAATCATGTCACAAAATTAAAGCCCTAAATCTCCTAGAGCAGGGAGAGTTCTGTCCTTGAATGATGACCACATTGCCTAATACCGTGTGTACACTGAGAACTTTGTAAAGTTTCTGAGCATTTTCTCTCCCTCTCCGAACAAATTCCTCTGCCAACTCTACTTGAGTCTCAGGGCTGCTCAAAATGGGAAGAGAACCAGCCGAACTTAGATCCCTGAACTGCCATCTCAAACAAAGGAGGACTTTAATAGTCATACAGTGTAAAAACTCACCCTCCCTAGACCAGAAAATTTTGTCGTTTCCTTATCCTTGTTACTTGCTCACCAAAGGACTTAGATGAGAATTTCAGACTATTAGGTTTTGGTTCCTTGGATACTGAGAGGAGGCACTGCAGACTGAATTTCCATCTTGGCCTGGAAATTTTTGTTAACTATACATCCTGTCTTCTGACTATGACTTCGAGTCCTTTCACATAAGAAACAATGGCAGTCTTCATTATTGTCACATTTGCCACTTAAAATGATGCAAATGATTTAAAGTGAAATCAGTGACATAACGTGCTTGGTAATAAAAAGGGATCTCCTTTTTATTACTGTTGCTAGATCTCCCCCCCAGAGAACAGGCTCAACCTGTGAAAAGGAAAATAAAGTATCGTATTTACACCCAAGACTATGATCTGCCTTTGGTTCCTGAGGGACTCACAAATGTATGAACATTTTTTCTTTACCCTTGGGCTCGTACAGCCCCCAACACAGAGCCAAAAATAGGTTTCCTCCTCTCTATCTTCTTATATCCAGTGGGAAATACACTGCACTGTTTGTCTTTCCTCCCTCATTCTACATGGAAGTTTCCTACGTGTTCTTGCTCCCTGGCTCTTATTTACTTCATCGGAAAATTTACAAGAATTGCAATACCTCCATTTAGTTGCTTTTAATGGAATATTTTCTTTTTAAAATCTGTTTCTCCTGTCTAAAATTTTTGTTTGTTTTATGGTACTAGAGATTGAACCTAGAGCTTTCTCACTGAACTACCACCCAGCCATTTTATTTATTTATTTTTAAATTTTGAAAGAGTAACTTGCTATGTCACTAAATTGCACAGGGTAGGCTCAAATTTATTATCCCCCCTTCTCAGCCTCTCAGAGTGCTGAGACCGTGGGCATGTGCAGCCACACCCAGCTCTCCTTCGTTAAGTGTTTACTTCTGAACAACTACTAGAAATTTGTGTATGACTATCTTGCTGGAATTAAATCTTTGTTAACCATTCTGATGAATGAAGATATATAGTTGCGTAATCTAAGTAGATTCCTATCAAAAATGGAAATTTAGCCATTTGGAAATTAGTGTTTAAGTTTTAATCTAGAGAAGCTCTCTCTTCTGATATGAAGTTTAACTTAGACAAGAATTGAATTAACTTTAAAAATTCCTCTAAGGAATATATCAAATGAAGGCCTTACACAAATATTTAAAATCCAATTAGGAACCTTGATATATATTCATCTAATCTTAAACTTGCAGAAAATAATACTGAAGAAAAATGTTGTACTTATTGTATATCTCATTTCCTCTTAACTATGAGAAATATTTGAATTCTTTTTTATGTTATTTATTTTATTTTCTCTTCAATTTTTATTTTATTAGTATATTTGTAGCATAGTGATCACATGTTTCTTGGAGAGCTTGTACATGTACATAACCCATCTTCGTTCTTTTTCATCCCCTTCTCTTCCTTCCTCATACCTGCCTTCACCTATTGGTCTGCTTCCCATTTGCAGAAGATCTATATCTCAACTTCCTCTTAGCTATCTTTTATTTTCTGTTTGCCAAAGGAGGCAATTATTTCAAGCAGTTCTTCCATGGAAAAGAATGTTGAAAGACTTTTCTTCTTTCCATTACAGTTTTACTCCTCCTGGGGCATCACAAATAATGTAATAGTATCTTGAAAGCGTTCTTATGCTACGCTCATTTTACTTTCATGTCTTAAACCATGGGAATTTAAAGCCACAGAAATGGGACACAGTGATATAAAGAACTCATAAAAATAACATGTGTAAGAAACAAAAGAAGTAGTGTATAGAGACAAATAGAGTGCATTCAAACTCTGATAGACATATGTATTAAATATGAATTTCAAATGGAATAAAATTGAGTGAAAAATAAACCCTCAAGTCATGATCATTTATTTTCAAGACGGATGTCAGGATAATTTGTGGACAAAGAATTGTTTTTTCAACAAAAAATGCTGGAATAACTGTGTATCCATATGCAAAAAGTGATTTGGGTACTTCATTTACAATACAAAATTTACTCAAAATAAATCATAGATTTAAATGTAAGTAATAACATAATAAAACTATTAGAAGAAAAAATGAGAGTAAACATTTTTTGACTTTGGGATAAACAGTGATTTCTTAGATACTATATTTAAGGACAAAAAAGCAAAAGACAAATTGAATTTGATCAAAATTAAATTTTTGAGATCGAATCAACATCATTAAGAGAAGGAAAGAATGTCCCATAGAATGAAACATTTCCAAATCATATAGCATAAGCATTAGTATCCCAAGTTCATTAATAACACCTTCAAGTATAAAATTTCAAAAAGACAAGTCATTTTAAAATAGGCAAAGTATTGGAACACACACATTTCTCCCAAGAAGATATACAAGACACTGAAATATATGCTCAATATCATTAATAATAAAGGAAATACAAATCAACCATAAAAACCACCTCAGACTCATTAGAATGGTTTTAACAAAGATGACAACTAATGCCAAATGTTACAGAAGGTGTGAAAACTTGGAATTCTCATACATTACGGATGAGAATGTACAATGGTTGCAGCCACTTTTAAAAGAATATGCATTTTCTCAGAAGGCTAGGAACACAATTACCATTGGAACCAGTAGATGACCACCATGCTGCTCTCTCCTGAGAAACGAAGCCCTTGCTGCAACTTGTCCCTGACCTCTCCTTCACCCCATTCACTGAGATGTGCAGAGCTGGCTGTATTGAAACAGATGTTCCCTTCATTGCCTAAAAGAATGTTGTAGAGTCTGAGCCAGGCACCTGTGGTCTCCTTAATAGCAAAGCGGCAGCGTTTGGGTGAGAACAGCCTCCATGTGGATGGCTGGGATGTAGGCTTGAGTAGGAGCCTCTGAGGCCATTGGACTCTGAAAAAATTATAACTTCCTGGTAGTTAAGGTGCCAGCCTTGCATACATCAGGCTATCCTTATATTGCTAACTGGAGAAGTTTGTGCCTGGTAAAATACTGTTTTGTTTATATTACAGCCCACGGCTACAAAGATTCTTTTCCCTATGCACTCTGCCACAACCCCCACCCACATCCCTGATTGATACCAATAAAAGCCATGAGGTTTTGGATGTGAGGCCTCTGGTTCCACAGAGAACGCTGGGTCAACCCAGAGCCCCTCAACTGCAGAACTTTTTCTCTTTGTCTTTCTTTTGCATCTGTGTGCCATACTGCTGGCTGGGTTGGACTGAGATGCTCCACGGGGGTTTCAGTGGGAACCCGTAATTCCCCTCCTCGCTGTATGTTTAAGAAAAGTCGAAACATGTATTCCCACAAGTCATGTGCACAAATGTTAAGAATATCATTATTTATAATAACCAAGAATAGATAATTTCCAAATGTTCGTCAATTGATTAATGAGTAAATAAAATGTGATATGTCCAACTTACTATTATTCAACAAAAGAATTAGGAATGATGCAAATTTATAGGTTCCAAAATAATCGAACTTTGAAAACATCCTTCCATGTGAAAAGAAGCCAGTTATAAAGAATGAGTATCATATTATTTCATTTCTATGAGCTGTCCAAAAGAGGCAAATCTATAAACAAAAAATAAAATGGTAATTTTAGAGGGTTGGGAATGTGAAGAAATATATCTTGTGCTAACACTAATCAAAAGAAACCAGGAAGGAATAGCTATCTTAATTTCAGACAGGGCATAATTCAAAGCAAGTGAAGGTAATCAGTGATGAAGAGAACTATATAATAATAGGAGGGTCAATATTCCAAGAAGATATAAGATCTTTAGTGTGATTTTTCCTAACAACATAACATCAGAATATGTTAGGTAAGAAAAGAAAAAATAAACATCCACTAATATAAATGGAGACCTCAGCACTCCATTTTTAGAAATGAGAAGCTCCCACACTAAGCTGACAGTTGAACCAAAATATCACCGATCAACTAAAGTATCTATATTTACGGACTACTTCACCCCAAAATAGGAGAAAATGCATGACATAGAACATTTATCAAGATAAGTTATATTTAGGGCCATAGATACACTTTAAAATTTGAAAGAAGACAAATTATACAATCTCTACTCTCAGACTAGAAATCTATAACTGAAAAATACTGCAAAATACAAAAATAAGTGAAGAGAGCCGGTGAGATAGCTCAGCGGCATAAGTGCCTGCCTGGCAAGCGCGAGGTCCTGAGTTCGACCCCCGGTACCCACAAAAAAAAGAAAAAAAGTGAAGAACAAATAATTTATGGAAGAAGATATATATTCATATATGTATATATATCTTCATTTATATATATATCTTCATATAATATATATATATAATATGAAGATAAGCAAATAATCATATGAAAAGACACTCCACAACATCTATATCTGGCAAAATGAAAAGAACAATAAAATACAACACCACCCTACTAGAATAGCCAAAGTCCAGAAGGCTGACAATAACAAACACTGCTGAGGAGATAGAAAAAATAAATTCTCATATATTGCTTGTGAGAAATTAAAATGGTATAACCAATTTAGAAGATAGTTGGACAGCTTCTTACAAAACTAAACCTACTCATAATATGGTCCAGTAATCACACTCCCTAAAATTTATCCAAATGAGTTGAAAATTTTTGTCCACAAAAACCACACTTGGATGTAAACTGCATTTTTATTCAGAGTTGCCAAAATTTGGAAGCAGCAAAGTAAATGAGTAAATAAACAAATAGTACCCTATTCAGTGAAATATTATTCAGCAACAATAAAAAGAGCTACCAAACCATGAAAAGACATAAATATTCAATATATATTCTCCAGTAGAAAAGGCCAATTTGAAAATGATACATGCATGTGATTCCAACCACATCGTGCTCCTGTAATGGCAAAAATATAAAGTCAGTGAAAAGATCAGTAATTGCTAGGAGTTAGAAGCTAAGGGAGTGAAGAATAGACAAATAATGGAAGACGAGAATGAAAATACTTTGTGTAACGAGGGCAATGAAATGCTGTATATGTTTTAGTGGTTTATACATGTCGTATATCTGTTTGAACGCATAGAATATACAACACCAAGTGTGGACACCAATGCAAACTATGGAGCTTGGGTGCTTGTAATACATCAATATGGGTTCATCAATTGTAAAATGTTTGTTACTCTGATGGAAAATGTTGATAACAGAGGAGTTTGTGTATGTGTTGGGGCAGGGGTTATATGGGAAATTTGTGTACAGTTTCTTCCAATTTACTGTGAATCTAAAACTGCTCAGAAATATAAAGTCTAAAAAGAAAAAGGTCTTCAAACCATTCATCATTAGGGAAATGCCAATTCAAGCCACGATGAACTATCGTTACAATCCTATTAAAAGGATTATATTTTCCTTTTTATGAGCACGATTTTATTGGAAGACATACATAAAGAGACTCATGGGGAGAGCTGTGGGAGGGTCCTGAGGCAGAGCTCCTGTGTTTCTTTCTGGTGGAATCGGGGTGCATTCCCTCCTCACGTTCCACCGGGAAGCCCCACTGAGCTCCAATATCCACAGTATTTTTTCATTAGCACATATTTGCGGCACCTGGTGATTACATTCATTGTGGGGAGTTGGTGCGTGTACATAACGCATCTTAATTCTTCGTACTTCCCCTTTCCCTTCCTCACTCCCCTCTACCTCTATCTCTATCTTTCCCATTTGCAAAAGATCTATCTCCCTGTTTCCTGTTATCTATCTTTAAGTTTGCTCTTTAAATAGTTTATACTATGGGTTTCTCATAGAAGAGAAAGCATGTGTATGATTTATTTCCCTTAATACTATGGTCTCAAGGTGCATCCATTTTTTACAAATGACTCAAATTTATCCTTCTGTATGACTGAGCAGTACTCTAATATGTATGCAGAATACGTTTTCTTCATCCATTCGCCTGTTGATGGACATATAGAACACTTCCGAGATTTAGCAGGTGAGAGTTGTACTGCCATGGACTTGGTTGTGCATGCATGACTAATGTGATTTCTTTAAATCCTTGGGAGCGATGCCTAGAAGAGGAATCTGGGCCAAACTGAATTTCTATTTATAGGGTTTTTTAAGGTCTTTGTATACTGTATCATTTTACAAAGTATTTGAAGTTTTGAAATTAACTTTACAGAAAATAAAAACAAGGGACTTAATTTTAAAGGATTTTAACTTTTAAAAAGTGAAACAGAGTCTTTTTTATTTTGAGGTTCTTTTAATGAAAGATCAGTGATATGGTTTAATACAGGCTTGATCAGTTCATGTGCTAATGAAATACGTAAGGTGCAGACACAGCCTCTGCAATGCCTTCAAAGGGTACCAAATGACAAAAATGTTATTATTTAAATATACTTTTATTTAATAGGGAAAATAATTGTATCAAAATGAAGAGTAAAAGAAATTGAAACAAATCCTTTACCAAGTCCAACAATGAGATATAGCTAAGACTTATGGAGAAATGCCAAATATGTTGATATTGAAGCCATCAGATGGGGAATGAGTGGTTACTTCAAACCTTCAATGAAGAATTTAGCAGCTATGCATATAAAACATACAAGCCAGCAAACCACTGATGTTAAATTTTGCAATACTCAAATAGTGAACTAGCAGTTTTTCCAAAAGAGAAAAAGAGTATATATTATTACAATTATTATTACAATTGTTTACAAATTAAATAAATTGTCACTTTGTGCATCAGAGTAGGAATTTTCAAACAGCCATTGACTTTTTTTTTTTTTTGTGGGTACTGGGGGTCGACCTCAGGACCTCGCCTGCCAGCAGGCGCCCATGCCGCTGAGCGATGTCACCGGCCCTTTTTTCGTATGTGGGTTCCGGGAGCCGAACTCAGGACCTCGTGCTTGCCAGGCAAGCGCTTATGCCGCTGAGCCATCTCACCAGTCTGACTTTGGTTTTTTATTTTTATTTTTGTGGGTACCGGGGGTCAACCTCAGGACCTCGCTCGCCAGCAGGCGCCCGTGCTGCTCAGCGATATCACCAGCCCTTACCAACTTTGGTTTTTGAAAGGGAAAAATTTCCATCATGCTACTTTTTTTTTTTTTTTGTGGGTACCGGGGGGTCGACCTCAGGACCTCACGCACCAACAGGCACCCGTGCCGCTGAGCGATATCACCGGCCCCTTTTTCGTAAGTGGGTTCTGGGAGTTGAACTCGGGGCGCTTACGCCGCTGAGCCATCTCACCGGCCCTCCATCATGCTACTCTTGAAAATAAGTTATCACAATTTGTTTCATTCACCAAATGGAGTTATCCAATTCTTACTGCCCTCCCAGCTGAAATATCAGGTTTTGATTCATTATATTCCAAATGGGAATAGCCTACAAAAATCAATCCAAACAGGAGTGATTTAGTTATTCCCAGGTCCTCCTGCTCACTGGGTTAACCTTTCTTTAAAATCAAAAGGCCTAAGCCTGTGTTACATCCAGAGAAACTCATAATTTTCATATTTCTATGGTCTTTCACAAAAGAGAAGAGAGAATAGTGGACTTCTTTTTCCCTTTATTTGTCTTTTTAAATTCCTTCTTCTAACCTGAATTTTAGTTGACATTCACTGTTGTATTTCTTGAAGTTGTTGTCTTTTCTCTTCCTGGTTCCCCACAAATACGGCCACTTTCATTCCTCAACACAATATTAATGTATGTCAATTCCGTTTCATGAGACTTTCCAAACCTTTATGCAGAGTGGAGGATAATTAGAGTACTCTACAGAGCAAGATACAGGGTCAGATTAAAATGCTTTTAAATTTCCACCAGTCATTCTTCAAGCAGAGGCCTCTTACTAATTAACAGTGTGTTTCTTTAGTACCCGGTCTGTCCCTTCCATTCTACACCCAACATTCTCAATTAAAAGACCCTGAAAATTATAATAGTCTTCTCAAGAAAATTCTGTTGCCAACTTGCACTAATAATCTCCAATGTATATGAGCCACACAAAAAGTACCATCAAGTTGTGCACTTGAACAAAAACTTAACACAAGAACCCTTAGAAAAAGTCCTATATAATCCTTTATAATTTCTTCATCCTTCCTTCCTTCCTCCTTCCCTTCCTCCCTTCCCTTCACTTTCTTCCTTCCTTCCTCCTCTCCCTCCTTCCCTTTCTGCTTCCTCCCTTCTTTCTCTCTTTCATTGTCAATATGGACTCTTTCCTCAAATATAATAAATGATTCTGCACATGATGAAATAAAATGACACTATGCTGACACTGTGTTTTTGGATGGGATAATTTTTATTTACCAGTTTTTAATGAAACATGAGTCCCACAGTTGTCTCTACTCTAGTCTTTCTATCTGACATTGGGCAGGAATATGTTTCTTTCATGTGCTAGCAGGTTATAAATATAGATCTTTCTGCATAGTCTATCAAATACAATCTCTATTGCAGCTGTAAACATCATTGTGTTTACTTTTTAGTTAGCTGTATTTACTGTACCTTGTGAAGTATAACTAATACTTACTAGACTATTTTTTTTTTTGTGGGTACCGGGGGGTTGACCTCAGGACCTCGCGCGCCAACAGGCACCCGTGCCGCTGAGCGATATCACCGGCCCCTTTTTCGTATGTGGGATCCGGGAGTCGAACTCGGGCCCTCGCACTTGCAAGGCAGGCACTTATGCCGCTGAGCCATCTCACTGGCCCTAGACTATTAATATATATTTACTGTGTAGAAGGGCTAGTGAAACTCTGAGAGGTCAGTAATTTAAATTCCCATGTCTCCTTAAGGAAGAAAAAGCTTAAAACGAACTCTTAGTCTTCTGATGTCAGTTCTACCCCTCTTTCTAGATTACTGTGTCAACCTCATTTTCTTACTTGTTTTCACCTCATGTCATCCATACCAAGAAAAATGGTGAAAGGTGCAAACAATAAGGAAAGACAGAAAACATACTGCCAAAAAAAGAAAAAAGATTTGGAAAACAAGACTAGTTTCAAATATTGCCCCCAAGATAATAAAGAAATATGTAATGAATTTTTGAAGAAATACATTTTGTGTAAACTCAGAATTTATTTGTGCTGTAAGCACACTCACAGACCGAGAATGTTTCTGATCAAAGCTATCTTCGGCTCAAGGATTTTCTCAGGGAACTCTTCACATCTTTGTTCCTCAAGCTATAGATTACAGGATTCATCATAGGAACCACAATGGTATAAAAGACAGAAGAGATTTTTCCCTCATCCATAGACCCAGCAGAGGATGGTTTAAGATACATAAATGCACATGATCCAAAGAACAGAAAAACTGCAATTACGTGGGAACTGCAGGTGCCGAAAGCTTTAGACCTGCCCTCAATGGAGCTTATTTTAAATATACTAGAGAGGATGAACACATAAGACAACAAGATGGTGACACTGGGCACAATGATGTTAATGCCCCCCACAATGAAAACCACCAGCTCATTGATGTAGCTGCTACTGCAGGAGAGCTCAAGCAAAGGGAGAACGTCACAGAAATAGTGGTTGACGGTGTTTGCATCACAGAAGTTCAGTCTCAGCATGCATCCCATGTGGGCCATGGCACCAGACAATGCCATCAGGTATGAACCAAGCATAAGGTTGCAACACACTTTAGGGGACATGACAGTGTTATACAACAGTGGATTACAGATAGCAACATAGCGATCATAAGCCATTGACGTCAGCACATAGCATTCAGAAATGACAAAAAAACAGTAAAAGTAGAGCTGGGTCATACAGCCTCTGTAGGAGATAACGTTCTTCTTTGATATGAAGTTCATGAGCATTTTGGGTGTAAATACAGAAGAATAATGAAGGTCAATGAAGGACAAGTTAAATAGGAAAAAGTACATGGGAGTGTGAAGCTGTGAATTCAACCCAATTAGAGTCATTAAACCCAAATTTCCCAACACAGTGACCACGTACATTACTAGAAACAGGAAGAACAGTGGGAGTTGGAGGTCTGGCCGGTCTGTTAACCCCATCAGAATGAATTCAGCCACAAAAGAGCCATTCTCAGGAGCCATTCTTCTCTGTGGAATCTGTGGACACAGGAAGGATTACATCACACCACACCCCACCCTTCTTACAAGATCTTCTCTCACAAATGTGAGGCATAAGCCAGGAATGTGAGGACCTAACCAACCTGAATCCATAGGACTTGGCTTGAATTTTACCGGGTACTGAGTGACATTGTCTTCCACTCATTAAAGTCTTAAAGCTAAATATGGTAAAAAGCGTCACCAAATTAGCCAATCAAGCCAAGGCCAGTGCTGCCCTATGAAAACAAAGCTGCTTAGAGAAACCAAAGGAAAAGGACAGGGCTAGACAGCATCATCTCATCATTTCCTCCTCTGTTTGGATCGTTCCTCCACCAGTAAAATTCGAGGCAGAGGTCTTTCATCTTGGTATTAAATTCTAAAGCAGATTAGACTCTAGTGTTCTGGAACCATGAACACTGTTCTAATTTAAACAAAACAACCAGACTCTAGGAATGAATGGTTCAGTTACTATCCCACGATACAGAAAATGTCATGTCCAGAAGAGTGAGCGATCTGTCCACGGAGCAGGTAGTTACTGATTAAAATACTGCACCCCCAGTGTCCAACAATCCTATGAACATTACTTACTTCTCTTTCAAAGATGTTCTTCTACTAGTTTTACTTGAGTTTTAGGGTAGAAGAAAACGGGGAAAAGGTGGCCTGTATCAGATTCCTGGACTTCATCTCAAAATATGAGGGCCTTATGCTAATTATAGAAAAATGAAACAGAAAGAGAAATAATGTAAGATCTCACATGCAGGTGTAAATCTAAAACAGTGTATTCACATAATCAGAGAGGAGGATGTTAATGGTCATTAGCCAGTGAGAAATTCAGATTATTTTGGCCAAAGTTACTAAGTTCAGTTATGCAAAATAATTAAGATTTGGAGATCTCATATAAAACATGATAATAGTTAACAATACTGTTTCATATATTCATAATTTGATAACAAAATAGATCTTTAAAATTTCTACTGTTTATACACATGTGTGTGTGTGTATCATACATATATAAAAGGGTAACTATGTAGAGACAATGGATGTGTTAACTCTTTTCATTGTTCAAATCATTTTACAATATGTATGGCACCATATCAAGTTGATTATCTCATGTATATAAATTTGCATGATAATGATATATCAATAAAGGTGTTAAATAAACTGGAAAACATTAATGTGAGTGGATTTCAAAACTTACCCTTTTTAGGAGAAAACCTTGGTGATCGCTTGTTGTATTTTACCTTCTGATCCTGAAGGACAATATAGGATTTTTGTCATTGATTGCTTTGATTCTAATAAGATACAACACAAGCTTAATTTCCCATATTTACAGTAAGTCTTTCTGAATTAGCAGTTGTAATTTATAATAATAATGTTAAATCCTCTGAAGCATCAGCTTTGGAGAAAAATAGCCCTTCTTATTACAGTTGTCACTAGATGAGACATCAGAAGATTTAACATGAGTTTAATGACATAATGAGCTTGTCTATAAACAAAGAAGTAGCTTCCACAATCTCTTCCTAGGGAACAGATTCTAGATATAAAAAGGAAATGAAGGGATTGTGTTTACTGCTTAAGCACGATGTGTATTAATTCCCTAGACATTCAATATTTTATTCAGTTTTCCTTTCTCTTCAGGGATTGTGCATCTCCCATGGCAGAGCCAAAATTAAACTCTCACTTCCCCACATCATTTGGGTACATTGCTGTTTGTTCCCACATCTTTAATAGTAACCTTCAATGGAGTTTATATATAGGCTTACTTATTCTTTCGTCTAAAGTTTTTAAAGCTTGCAATAGTTCACCTTAGGTATTGTTTCTCCAGAGATAGTTCCAAAATGACTTTTGATATGTTGCATTCATACTAAAGTTTTGACCTTTATACATTTAGTGGAAATGGCTCCCTGAGTATCCTGCTGAGATCTTAAATGCAACACTTCAGCAGTGTAGTTAGAAATTTCTAAATTCCTCATACACAAGATGGAGAATATAGAGTTAAGTCTGTGTTGGAATCCTGTGCCATGCTTTCAAATTACAACATCTTGGACAAGTAATTTAACATGTCCATGACACAGCCTACCATTTATAAAATAGGGATGCAAAAAGTAACATGTATTTCACTGGATTGTTGGGATTATTGTGTAAGAAGATAAAGAAATAATCAAAATAATTTTCTACATATGTAAAATAGTGATATATCAATTTGAGTACAGGTGTCCTTCACGTATGAAAAATTTACGTTCAGATTAACTCATCACAAATAGAAAATATCCTAAAATGGAAATGCATTTAATACAGCTGTGCTACAAAACAACATTGCTTGGCCTAGTCTATCCTAACTGTGCTCATATTGCTTACCTTAGCTTAAAGCGTCACAATAGTATCATACCAAAGAACAGGTCAAAATTCAAGAATCAAAATGCAGCTCCTACACATTTTGTCACTTTCACACTATTGTACAGTCAAAACATTCTAAGCTGAACCACTAAACTGCAGACAATACATAATTATGTTCTCATCCTTTCTGGTTCATTTTCTGTCCTAACAGTTCCCATAATTTTTTTTTCAAATTTTAATTATTGTGTTCATCTAGGAATATACATTTTATAACTTACATTTTTTATGGAAGTGATGTGTGGATTCATGAATGCAGAGAGTAGTATCAATTATGATTTAATGGAAGAAAATTTAGATAAATATTTTGCCCTTTCCTTTCACTTTCCTCGCTGTCACTTTGAGAATCATGTGAATTCTTGAGTGTTAAAAAACAACTGAAGTAATTCTTTTAAAGATATTTCAGGGCGATAAAGGACATAAAGATTTGAAGAAGCCATGAAGAACGCGACCTTTACCTCACAGTGAGAAAACAAGGCATTGTTTTCCATATTATAACTACTCCATGATTAGAGGTGATAGTGCAATATGGCAAGAAAAAAGTAAGTGGTGGTTATATTGCAAAGGAAGAAACAAGATAACTTTCTCAGCAAATAATATGACCATTCACATAAAAATTCAAGATATTCTAAAAAACTGATTCTACTACAAGTTATAAATAAATTTAGAATGCCGCAGAACATCAGATCTGTCTCGGTCCATTTTTTGTTTGAAAAACAGAATGCTACAGACGGGGTGACTTTTAAGAAACAGAAATTCAGTAGTTCTCTGTTCTGGAGTCTTTGATATCCTAGGACAAGACAACAGCATCTGGCAAGGGCCTTCTTGTAGCATATAAAGTGGTATTTGACATCACATGGCAAAAAAGACAAAAGAAGCTGAGAGCAAAAGTGAAGAAGGTAAGGAGACAAGAATGAAGCAAGAGAGGGGGGAAACGTCATCTTACAAGGAACCCACTCCCACATTACCTGCATGAATCCATTCATGAAGACATCCCTCATGGGGTAGTTACTTCTTACAAGTACTCACTGTTCATACTATTACAAAGACAAATTTCAACATGGGTTTGGGGGAAGACAGACAAATCATAGTAAGGTTCATATTATTTCTTTTTATTAACAATGAACAATTGAAATTTTGAAATTTTATAAAGCAGTGCTTTTTACAACAGTACCAAAATCCATAAAATTTTAGGTACAGATCTAATAATGTAGTATATTCAATATATGTATGCCATGAAATAAAGTCACTACTTAAATATAAAAGATGTACTCATGGAAGAGGGCTTCCACGAGAACTGCATCGGAAGTTCCAGGAATGATGGGATAACTGTGTTTGTAGTAAGGGGGAGTATTCTGAGAGGGATTAATGGCAATACACCCTTTACTGGAATACATTTCTTGATTTAAAACTTAATTTTGTTTTTTAGCCACCCCTTGCAGAGATAGAAAGACACCCTATGTTAACAGATTAGAAGATTTGATCTTGCCAAGATGTCCATCATCTTTAAATTGACCCAGGCAATTACATTATATTCTAAGCAGGGTATTTTATTTTATTTTATTTTTTATTTTTTTTGTGGGTACGGGGGGTCGACCTCAGGACCTCGTGCAACAGCAGGCGCCTGTGCCGCTGAGCGATATCACCGGCCCTTTTTTCGTATGTGGGTACCGGGAGTCAAACTCTGGACCTCACACTTGCCAGGCAGGCGCTTATGCCACTGAGCTATCTCACCAGCCCATAGCAGGGTATTTTATAGGAAAAGTTTGATTCTCAAATTTATATGGAAAGCCAAAGGATCAGCAATATTCAAAATAAGTTTCTAAAAGAACAATATTGGATAACCAATAAAGAGTGTTCTAAAACTTACTATAATGATATAATAATCAGGGGTCGATAGAACTGGCAAAAGCACAGAGAGCTCAATGGAACAGCATACAGAATTCAGGAAGAGCATACATACATTGATTTTGATGAAACTACAGGTCATTTATGCTACAATGCTCAACAAAAAGAAATTCAAACCGATTCAGCAGTGCATTTACCCTGACTGAAATATTATATTATATATAGTTCTCCATAATAATGCACAATTTTATGTTTTTGAACATTCATTAAAAATAAATTTGAGGCCCGGGGATATAGTTCAGCGGTACAGTGCCTGCCTGGCAAGCACAAGGTCCTGAGTTCAATTCCTGGTACCAAAAAAAAAAAAAACAAAAAACATTGAATTTTAAAATGGGTAAAAAAATAAAAGGTGTATGTATTTTAATGACTAGGATTTATATCTGGCATTCAAGAACTGTTCAACATAATAAAAATCAGATAATGTGGTATACATGTAGGGCTGGGGGCTCCAAAATTTGATTCTATTTACAGTATGAAGAATAAATAGGAAAAGAAAAGGAAGGGAGAGACCATGTTGAAAAATGCTAAAGAGGCCCAGAATTCTTTCTAAAAATCCGGTGCAGGTGAAGATGCTCGAGGGACTATGAAGTAAAGTACGAGTGTGCAAGTCTTCAGAGTTTCTGGTGAAGTCCCTGAGAATTACAAAGTGGACCTGGAAACTTTGTGTGAAACAGTGCTTTCACACCAGGTTCTGGTGTCTATCAGGACACCAAGTAACCCAGGTGTCTGTGTGGATGCCTCACTGGGAGGAGGAGGACATCTCTGGAAGGTCTCTCGTGGCTCACCACACTGGACCTGAAAGACGAAATCTCTAGAAAGCAAGCATGGTGTCATCCTGGTTGGCTATGAGAAGGATGGCAACACTTCTTTCTGAATATCCTGGCTTAGGTCCCTTGAGCAACCTGAAAGAATCAGAAAAGCTTTCTAAATGCCAAAATGGGAAGACATGACAGCACAGAATGCAGCTGACCATGGACGCCATCAGCCTCAGGAGTGACTGTGCTACAGTCTCTTAGGTAGGCTTGTCATTGTACCTCAGTGATGTGCCTGAGATGCTGTCCCAGCTTCTGAAGATGAGTAACTTCCACATGGCACTCACAACTCCAGGATGTTTGTAAAGTGTGGTCACATGAGCTTCTTGGGGATTTTGTGGCTCCAGAGCACATGTGGCCCTTTGTTGAGGGATTTTCATGACGATCTCATAGCTTCATAGACTAGAAGGTGAACATGTGGAAGATTCCAGATATTTCTGTTTTCCTTTTGAGTCACATCAAAGGGAGTGATAAGGTTCAGTTCCATTTGTTTGACATTCATGAGGCATGGAAGAACCAGTCACCTGAAGAAAGACTCCCACTACATGAGGTGCTTTGAACACTTATCTATGGATTTTTAATTTACTTAGGGAGGTAATATGATTTAAGACAAGAGAAATGGCATAAAAACTGGTTCAGGCATTGACGGGTGGGATTCAAGGATCGAATGGAAGTTAGAACAGTTGTGTTGTGATGATGGACATGTGGTCACTTTCATTCCTCAAAACAATATTAATGTATGTCATTCTGGTTCTTAAATCCAAAGTTTTATGAGGAGTGGAGGATAATTACAGGACTCTACAGAACAAGATACAAGGTCAGATAAAAATGCTGTCGAATTCTCATTGGTCATTCTTCAAACAGAGATCTCTTATCAGCTGACACTGTGTTTCTTGGGAACTGATCTGTCCATTCCATTCTATCCCAAGCCCCAGTGTTCTCAATCAGATGACACTGAAACTAATTCTAATTCTTCTTCTCAAGAAAATTCCATTGCCAACTTGCACCAATCATCTCCCATCTATACTAGCCACACAAAAAGTTACTATCAAGTTCACCTGAACAAAAACTTTAAACAAGAAGTCTTGGAAAAATTCCTATATACTCCTATAAAATTCCTTCCTTCTTTCCTTCCTTCCTTCCTTCTTTCCTTCCATCCTTCCTAACTTCCTCCCCACCCTCCCTCCCTATGTCCTTCCTTCCTTCTTTTTCTTCTTCATTGTCAATATGGACTCTTTCCTCCAAAATAATGAATGATTCTGCACATGATGAAATAAAGTGACACTGTCCTGACCCTGTGTTTTTGGATAGGACAATTTTTATGTGCCAGTTTTTAATGAAACACGAGTCCCACAGGCTGTCTCTACTTTAGTCTTTCTATCTTACATTGGGCAAGAATATGTTTCTTCCACATACTAGCAGTTTACAAATATAGATCTTTCTGCAAGGTCTATAAAAAATAATCTCTATTGCAGCTTTAAACCCTATGCATTATACTTTTTATTGAGCTGTATTTACTTTATCTTGTGAAGTATAACTAATACCAGACTATCAATATATATTTATTGTGTAGATGAGTTAGTGAAACTCTGAGAGGTCAGTAATTTAAAGTTCCCTAGCTCCTTAAAGAAGAAAAAGCCTAAAACAAAGAGTCTTCTGATGTTAAGTCTAACCCTCTTTCTAGATTACCTTGTCAACCTCATTTTCTTAGTCATTTTCACTTCATATCATCCATACCAAAAAAAAAAAATGGTGAAAGGTGCAAATGATAAGGAAAGAGAGAAAACATACTGAAAAAAAAAAAGATAGCGACAAGATAAATTTCAAATTTTGTCTCCCCGACCTAAGAAAGAAATATGATAGTGAAGTTTTGAACTGAAACATTTTAAGTAAACTTAGAATTTATTTGTGCTATAAGCACACGCACAGAGAGAGAATGTTTCCGATCAATGCTATCTTCTTCTCAAGGACTTTCTCAGGGCAAATTTCACCTCTTTGTTTCTCAAGCTATAGATTAAAGGGTTCATCACAGGGACCACAACGGTATAAAAGACAGAAGAGATTTTTCCCTCATTAGAGACTGAGTAGAGGATGACTTAAGTACATAAATGCACCTGATTCAAAGAACAGAGAAACTGCGATTATGTGGGAACTGCATGTACTGAAAACTTTAGACCTTCCCTCAATGGAGCTTATTTTATTTTATGTTTTTTTTTTATTTTATGGAAAAAAGATAAAACAAAATTTCATAACAAAATAATAGGACAATAACAATAGTTTATACATCATATGTTGTTATCTTTAAAGTAGTTGCTCAGAGTATAAGATATAAGCATAAAAATTTCTCCAGTTGATATTAGCACAAACCTTCCTTTTTAAGGAACTAAGAGACACTAATAGTATAACTGACTGGCATTTTTTTCCCTTTCCCCTACTGTCCTTTCCCCTTTCACCCATCCTAGTTCCTTTTTCCTTTGAAAAATTTCTTCCCATTTCAGAATACCAATTGTACATTTTAGAACTTATTTACTCTCAGTTTCTCACACCAGAGGAACAATATGATGTTTATACATGTGAGTCTAATTTATTTCACTTATCAGTATGGTCTCAAGTTGCATCCATTTACCTATAAAAGTCTCCAGTTTATCCTTCTTTATGGCTGAGTAGTACTTCGTTGTATAAAAATACAACATCTTTTTTATCCATTCCTCGGTTGATGGGAATTTGTGTTGTTTCCAAGATTAATCTATTATAAACTGTGCTGCTATAAACATGGGTGCACATATATCGCTGTGGTATATTTTTAATTTTTCTGGGAAGATACGCAGAAGGAAAATAGCTGGGTGGAATGGGACAGCTAATTCTAGTTTTTTGAGGAATCTCCATACTGATTTCCACAGTGACTGTACCATCTACACTCCCATCAACAGTGGAGAAGTGTTCCTTTTTCCCCACAGCCCCACCGGCATTTGTTATTGGTTGATTTCTGGGTGATAGACATTCTTTCTGGGTGAGTTGGAATCTCAATGTTGTTTTAATTTGCATTTCTCAAATGACCAATGATGTTGAACATTTTTTCATATATTTATTTGCCACTAGTATTTCTTCATATGAGGAGTGTACTTTAATCTCAGATTCCCCTTTTTGGATTGGGTCTTTAAATTTGGGGGGGCTCTGATTTATTTCAATTCTTTATATGTTCTAGATAGTCCTTTGTCTGAGGGATAGTTGACAAAAATTTTTCCCACTGTGTGAGTTTTATTTTCACTTTGTTGGTGATTTCTTTTGATGTGCATGGTGATAGACATTGGTCTAGTTTTAGTCTCTTCCATGTGGAAAGCCAGTTTTTCCAGCACCAATTATTAAAGAGGATATCTTTTTTCCAGTGAACATGTTTGGCCCCTTTGTCAAAGATAAGGTGGCTGAGTGTGCTTCTGGTTGTGTCTACATCTTGTAGTCTTTTCCATTGATCCTCAGGTCTGTTTTATTTTATTTATTTATGTATTTATTTTGCCAGTACCATGCTGATTTTATCACAGTAGCTTTGTAGTATAATTTTATGTCATGGTTTGTGATGCCTCCTGCCTTGCCTTTGTTGCCCAGGTTTGCCATAGCTACTCTAGGTCTCTCCTGGTTCCAGACGAATTTTAGAAATGTTTTCTCTAGTTCTGTGAGGTATGCTAATGGCGTTTTGATTGGGATTGCTTTAAATCTGTCTAACAATTTGGGAGTATGGCCATTTTCACTATATTGGTTCTTCCTATCTTTGAAGAAGTGATATCTTTCCATATTTTTTTACCCTCTTTGATCTCCTTTTTCAGAGTAGTGTAATTTTCAATGTATAGATATTTTACTTCCTTTGTTAGATTGATTCCAAAGTATTTCATTTTTTTGGATGCTATTGTGAAGAGTGTGGTTTTCCTAATTTCTCTCTCAGTGAGTTTGTTGTTTGTGTACAGGAAGGCTATTGAGTTTTCAGTGCTGACTTTGTATCCAGCTATGTTATTGAATTTGGTTATTAAATCTAGAAGTCTTTTGGTGCAGTTTTTGGTTTCTTCTATGTAGGGTATCATGTCATCTGTGAATAATGATAACTTAATGTCTTCCTTTCCTGTCCTTATTCATTTTATTTCTCTCTTTTGTCTAATTGCTCTGGCTAGTGTTTCTAGAACTATATTGAATATGAGTGGTGATAGTGGACATCCTTGTCTTGTTCCTGAATTTAGAGGGAAAGCTTTCAGTTTTTGTCCATTTAGTATGATGTTGGTTGTTGCTTTGTCATAGATGGCTTTTATCAGATTGAGATAATGATCACCTATTCCAATTTTCTCTAGGGTTTTTATCATGACAGTGTTGGACTGTGTCAAAATATTTTTCTGCATCTATTGAGATGATCATGTGATTTTTGCCTTTGGCTCTATTGATATGGTGTATTGCATTTACTGATTTGTGTATGTTAAACCATCCCAGCATTCCTTGGATGAATCCCACTTGATCATGGTGCACAATCTTCATGATTTGCTTCATTCTGTTTGCCAGTATCTTATTGAGGTTTTTGCATCTATGTTCATTAGGAAGATTGGTGTGTAGTTCTTTTTTTTTTGTTGGGTCTCTCTTTGGTTTTTGTATCAGGGTAATATTTGCTCCAGGATTGAGTTAGGGAGTATTGCTTCACTTTCAATTTCATTAAAGAGTTTGAGGAGTATTGGCATTAAATCTTCTCTAAATTTCTTGTAGAATTCAGCTGTGAATCCATCAGGACCTGGGCTTTTCTTCTTTTTTTTTTTTTATAAAATAATATTTTAATAAAATATGAACACAAACATAAAAACAATGTAAACAGGTATAAAATTTTGATATGATATTGTAAACGTGATTTTGATCATACCCAATGGCAAAATTTTATGTAAAGCATTAACAAGGCATACCATAAGAAATCACTTCTTTTTCCAATATAAGCAGTTCTCAGAACACACTCAAAGGCACACAAATATGGAAATCAGAAATAAAGAGATGCTAAAAAATAACTTAGGCAGACACAAAGCCATCCCACTGATGTAAATGATGCATGTTTTTATGATCTTAATTACATGTAAGTTTTTAAAAATGCCACTGATCTCATAGATCACTTTACAGTATTCAACTCTTCAAACCTGCTGGAAGAAGTCCTCAGTGCATCCTGGACAATCGCACCCATCAAATTCTTTCATGCAGTTACCTTCTGCCTTAGTATGTCATCAGCTCTTCTTGGAGGATGGATGCTCTCTTTTGCAGAAAGTTAACCTGTGATTTCAGGGAGGAAATTGTGTCTTCAAGTTCTTGTCTTAGAGATGCTGGCATCAACCCTTTGAATTTTGTTTCATATTCTTGCCGTACATGAGTTATCTGTTCCTGTGACTCCAGTTCTTTGTGTTGTAATTTTTTCTCTGCACATCGCACCTGATTAGAGCATGTTTCTAGTTCATCTTGTAAAACCTTGATTGCTCGGTCATTATCTCTAATCAGCTGCTGCTTCTCATCTTCAAACTTTTGTATAAGATCCTGGAGCCGCCTCTCTGCAGCAAGCTGCTGCCGGCTGCTCTCTTCTTTCAGAGAGGAAATGGTTGTCTGAAGTTCTGCTATGATCTGCGAAGATTTGGCAAGCTTCTGGGTATATTCCTTCTCAATCTCCTTCAGCCTGTTGTTGGCCTTTTCCAGAGTCATCTCTGCTTCAGCAGCATGCGTCTTCTTAAGCTCTATTTTCATCTTTTCTGACTCAGCCTTCAATTTGTTGACAACAGCCTCATTGGACCTGGGCTTTTCTTTGTTGGTAAGTTTTTAATTACATTTTCAATTTCATTGACTGATATGGGGTTATTCAGAATTTTTATATCTTCTTGATTCAGCTTTGGTAATTCATATGTATCTAGGAATCTGTCCATTTCTTCTGTGTTTTCCATCCTATGAGAGTAAAGATTTTTGATGTAGGTATTGATGATTTTCTCAATTTCCACAGGAGCTGTAGTGCTCTCACCCTTTTCGGTCTTCAGTGTATGAATTTTGGTCTTCTCTTTCATTTTTTGATAAGGTTGGCTAAGGGTTTATCAGTTTTATTTGTTCTTTCAAAGAACAAACTCTTCAATTCATTAATTCTTTGTATTGTTTTCTTAGTCTCAATTGCATTAATTTCTCCTCTAATCTTTGTAATTTCCTCCCTTCTATGGGCTTTGGGCTTGACTTGCTCTTCTTTTTCTAGAAGCTTGAAGTGCAATATTACGTTATTTATTTATTTATTTATTTATTTATTTTTTTGTGGGTACCGGGGGGTCGACCTCAGGACCTCGCGCGCCAGCAGGCGCCCGTGCCACTGAGCGATATCACCGGCCCCCTTTTCGTATGTGGGTTCCGGGAGTAGAACTCGGGCCCTCACGCTTGCCGGGCAGGCGCTTAAGCCGCTGAGCCATCTCACCGGCCCTATTTTTGCTCATTCTGTTTTCCTGATGTGAGAATTCACCACTGTAAATTTCCCTCTTAGGACTGCTTTCATTCTGTCCCACAGGTTCTGGTATATTGTATGTATATTTTCATTTAATTGTAGATATTGTTTAACTTTTTTTGTAATTCCATCTGTGAAGAGAGATCTTATACTTCTTACTATCTAACTGGATTACCCTTCTCTTTCTTGCCTAATTGCTAGAACTTCCTATCTTGAATAGAAGTGTTAAGCTTTTGTCTAAGTAGACCTATGGACCTTTCTTCATCCTAGTGCCACTGGGTGCCCTTGGCCCTTATTCTACATTATTGCTTCTTTCCAGTTGTAGTATTTTACGTTCTTTTATTATTCCAACAGTAACTACCAAAATGTTCATTTTCATCACATTTTGGCCATCGTGTTTAACCATCACTTTTATAAATCAAATCATTTATTCTTAAGCCATGCTGAGTTCCACACTGTGATGTTTCTTTGGAAAGAGAAACCTCACTGCAATTGCATTTTGTGTATACGCATGCAGAGACCAAGCGTCAACTACTTACTACCTTTTGCTTTTGCTTGTGTGAATACAGATCATTTGTGCCTTCATTTCCATGCTCATCTCCAGGAAAAACACTCATCCAGCAAGGTGAGTCACAAAACATCCCAACCCCACAGCCTGTGACTCATCGCAAGGCTGCTGACTGCTGAGTCACCTGGGAACTGAATCAGCCTTAACATGTTGGGTAATTCTACCACTGTATTTCATAATCGTTCTCATACTCAAAGCAATATTTTCTCTAAGTATTTCTATATTCCTAAATTCTTTCCACCAGAGTAGTATCAAAAATACTTGAAGAGGTTCACTGAAGAAGGAGTTTTTCAAGCCAGTTAAAAGGGTGAATAATAAAATTATATAATATGGAATGAGAAATACACTCTCTGCACTCTTGTGTTCATGTAAATACAGTGACATAAAACACAGTACAAATCACATATGAGACTGAACATTGACCTTCCTCCTTCAACCAAAGTGGAGAAATTCCACCTCCAGTGTGCACAAAGAATTGGCTCTGCAATTTATGAGTCTACCTTACTATGTAGTTTTGATTTTTTTTTTTTTTTGGTGTTGTTGTTTGTCTGTTTCTGGTACTCAGTGATGAACCCAGTGCCTTCATAATGAGTGACATCCTCAACCCATTATTTATTTATTTATTTTTTTGTGGGTACCAGGGGTCAACCTCAGGACCTCGCACGCCAGCAGGTGCCCGTGCTGCTGAGTGATATCACCGGCCCTTTTTTCCTATATGGGTTCCAGGAGTCCAACTCGGGCCCTCGCGCTTGCCAGGCAGGAGCTTATGCCACTGAGCCATCTCACTGGCCCTATTTATTTATTTACTTATTTGACACCATTTTCCTAGGTCAATAAATTGATCATATTGGGCTTGAACTTGCAATCCTCCTGTCTCAGCCTCCCATTATGCCGAAATTGCAGTTGTGTGTCACTATACCTGGCTTAGATTAGTTTTACTCCATCTCTGCTGCTTCCTTCTGTGAGAGCCGTTCAGCATTAGGAAGGTTTTGTCGTATACTCTGACCTTTATTCTTAATGTCTGTTTATGAGGTGCTTATTGTTCCATACAATAGGGCTCTAGTCAAAGATTTACTTTTTTTTACTGTGAAATTTAGCACTACTACACACATGAAAGTATACAAATTGTACATTTCAGCCAATTTTCATGCAGTGAACAGCTTATAACCACCATGTAGATCTATAAATAAATATTGCTTGCACTCCAGAGCCCTTCATGCCCTCCTTCATGGTAACTCCACCCACTATTCCCTTCCACATCCCGATTCTGCTGCTGGCTTCTCCTGATGTTTCCTTACAGCAACACACCCTCATTGTCAACTGTGTCCAGCCCACAGAAGGAGAAAGGGAATGTGGAAAGCGCCCACCTTAGCCCTGCAATGGTGTATACAATGTCTGGAAAGGTAACACGCCACATTCTCCTGCAAGGAAGACTGGGATATAAGTGTTTTGGAAGAAGATCGGAACAGCAGCTATTTCTGCCACAATGGGTTTAATCAGATTGGTGACTACCAAAGATTGCTAATTTGGTATGAAATAAGACATTGAATACAAATCCCTTGCTGCTGACCTCGGGAATTAGGAAGCATCATTAAGAATAACTATTATCACCTACATTTATGTTTTACATTTATTGTATAAACCAGTGTAAAGCAGGAATTTGCACATTTCAATTCATTGTTTCACTTTTTAAAAAATATTTTAATGGTACCTGTTTGCAGTACATAATGATTACATCCATCATGGAGAGTTGGTTCATGTATATCATAGATCTTAATCGTCTTTTTCTTTTGTACCCTAGTCTTCTCATCCTCCCTGATCCTTCCAACTCTTAATCTCCTTCCCATTTTCAAAAGTTCTATTTCCAAGTTTTTTCAAGGAAATGTTGTTCTTACACAGTGGAATACTATTCTGTCATAAAAAGAGATAAACTTGAGGCATTCATAGGTAAATGAATGCACCTCACGAATGTAATATTAAGTGAAATAAGTCAGTCAATGCCAAGAACTCAAAAATATATATGTATAAATAAAGAGAAGAAAGGTTAGATAAATATGAAAAACAGATTTCTTTTCAAATGTATGAGGAAAAGAGATGGAAGGAGGGGTGAGAAAGGAAAGGGAAAGGAGCTGTTTCACTTATTTTGAAAGAATGTAATTTACAAAGCAATTTTTGAAAACTTACAGGCTTACAAGTTTAAAGGATCAAGTCCTAGGATCAGCATTACTACTTGTAAGCAATGTTTGGCACAAGCCAGGAACATGCCTAACTATCAGGTCCATCATCTATGAAATAGGAACTAAACTTCTCTGCTCCATTGACACCCCAGTTTTTCAATTAGGAGCAAAGAGACTGACAGAGGGGACCCTGAAGGAAACTCAGTATGCACAACACTCCTCTTAATAATTGCAACACCTACATGTTTCTATATATTGGATTAACTTTATTTCACGTCATGGGTAGACTTTAAACAGCACAAGAGACTCCACTAGGCTCCCATCCACTGAGGGTGTTGGAGTAGTACTTCATGACAATGAGTGACACTGTAATGCTTAATGGTACTTATTTTGTACAATTGAATGCTACATACAAAGTATTTCATCTAGTCCTCACCTTCATTAACAGTGAAATAACCCACTGCCAAAGAGAAAAACAGACTGTTCCAGACTTATGGCAAACTGCTATTTATTTTGTTCACTAACATGAACATTATGTCAATATAATCAGTTTTCAAGAATAATTTTGAGTATGGAAGACTGGGTTTAGAATCTATCCACATTTAGGAAGCTGCCTACTTTTATAACTTTTATGACCATAGTATAATTTTTTTGTGACATGGCACACATTGCCATAAATTGTTATGCAGATCCCAATTGTTTACTGTATGTTTGTGTTTCTGTGTGTGTGTGTGTGTGTGTGTGTGTGTGGTGTCTCTGTCTTTGTATAAACAACCAATGACTAAAGCAGTTAAGTATTTCCTCTGGCTGGACTTAGCAAAATCTTCTTACTGAGCCCTGTCACTGTGGAGTTAGAAGCAGAAATCACCTACCTGAATGAGCCTGAACAATTAAAAAATGGGGTATCATGCCATGAGGTAGAGTTTCCACAGATATACCAAAAGTAGACTAGACAGACCTGCTTGTACGTGTGTGTGTGTGCCTGTGTGCGTACCCATGCACGTGTGTTTGTATGTGTAGTAAAATATGTACAAGGAAACAGTGTAAGGTAAAATGCAGAGTGGAGTTCAATGAAGACTAGAGTTTGACAAACTGTTGGGAGACAGAACTCAAAACCCCTTTGACTTGTGACTTTCAATCAGCTCTTAATCAAAGCACACCAGGCCACTCATTCCTAACTAACCCTTAGCAACAATAGCAGCTTGCTTAGAGAAAGCTTACCTGAAACAAATGCAGGACGCTCTCAGGAAACTTTTCCTTTGGCCCTTCATCTGGACCATTTTCTGTTATTTTCCGTAAAGTGCAAGCTTCCACACTGACTTAGAAACATCCCCTTTCTCAGACACAGAAATAAGTGAATCTTTTCAGTTACTTTTTAAGTATCAGCTGTGACAACTTCAACAGAAATATACATTCTCTTATAGATTCTTTTTAAAATTATGTTAGTATACATTTGCAGTATATAAAGACTACATTAATATTAATTAGGTGCATGTTCATAAGGTATCTTCATTGTGTTTTTATTCCCATTCCTCTCCCTATTTGTATCCCTCCTGTCTCTAGATCCTCTTTCCTCATTTCCATTATTATTAATGTTACATATTATTATTATTTAGTTCATGTTTATGACATATACTATTTGCATTAATTGTGTGTTTTTGTTACCTGTACATCACACATTTTAAGTCTTTGTTTATCCCTTTCCCCTCCTCCCACCCTTCTCCCTCTGTCTGCTGGGTGCTTTTTGCTTTTAAAACAATTATCTTCTTGCCTCCTTTCATTATTCTTTTATTTTGCTTTTTACTTGTACCTTGCATTACTCAAGTGAGAGAAAATGTATGGTATTTCAGCTGTATTTCATTTATTTCACTTAACATTATATTTTCCAAGTGTATCCATTGTGCTACAAATGTCTTGAATTCATCATTTTTTATAGATGAGTAGTATTCCATTATGTATAGATGACAGATTTCCTTTATCCATTCATCTGTTAATGGATACATATAGTGACGATCTTATTAAAAATACAAAAACAAAAACTACAAGATGTCTTATTTGCGACTATGCTGTGCAAATAAAACACCTTACTTGATTCCCCCCCCCTTTAGCATAAGGTCCAAATAAATACATACTGGTCTCAGTGCTAAATAAAAAGCTACCAGATAATGTTTTTATTACTTGACTTTTCTTGTTTTATAAACTGCATTTAAAATATGGTTATTAATTTTTCCTAAATAGTATGAGCCATATTTTATCTTCCCTGACACCAAAACTGATTTCATTCACACTTTGAAGATCATGAAAGGTAAAAAAGCAGGTTTTTATTTTTGGTACCAAGACTTGAACTCATGACCTCGTGCTTGCCAGGTAGGCATTGTGCTGCTGAGCTATATCCCCGGCCCTAAAAAAGCAGGTTTAACCTTCTCCTTGTGACAATAGTTGGTGATAAGATATATACCAGAATGTGCACACTTCTTCACTGTCTACAAAGGGTCCCAAATAACATAAATATTAATTGTTAAGTGTATTTTGCTGTCATGAAAAGACAGTAAGTAAAAAAAAATACAACAAATATCAATTATGTTACATAAACAGAAATTGGTAAAAATAAATAAAAATAAATAAAAATAAAAATCAACCATGTTGATATTACAGTTAGATGGTAAAGGGGTGATCTTTTAAAACCATGTCAAGGATTTAACAATGCCAAACACCACCCCCAAGAAAAAAACAAACAGCCCAAAAAACCAACTATGCCAACTTTTAAACTGGCTAAATATTCAGTGGAATTTAGAAACATGGTACAATATTAAGTTTATTTATAATTATGTTATAAAAAGTTAAAATATCAAATGACACACTAAAATGAGGACCCTTTAGTCACTGTTTTTCCTGTTTTGCACAAGAAAGTGATCCCACATTGCACCCCAGAAAAGGCATCATTACGTTTAGCTTATTCACCAAATATTTTTTTCAAAACTTAAACTCCCTATTTTAGCCAGTCACCTCCCAAATATGTTGGTCTGAAATACCTCTGAGTTCCAAACAAGAGAGACTCATCAACCTGTTTTTCTGAACAATGAAAAAAAATTCACTATCCATTCTAAAATAAATTTTTCAGTTGTCATGGAACAAAATACAGTTAACCTGAAAACTATAAATGTAATCACATGTTTAGTGTTTACTGAAACAAAGACAAAAGTGGAACATAAATACAAGAGTGAAGTAGAAATAAAATAGAGTCCAGACAAAGAGGTAGACTTGAAATCTGAAGCCTGATTTAGTCTAGTTTTTCTTTACGAAGCTATGTGATTGCTGTGTGTGGAAGCACACACCTGTATTCCCGGCTTCCTGGGAAGCGGAAGCAGAAGGATCACTAGTTGGAGCCCAGCCCAGGCAATTTAGGAATTTAATGAAATCATATCTCAAAATTAAAAAAAAAATTGAAAAAGGGCTGAGGAAATAATTCAGTGTGATGTCCCTGGGTTAAATCCCCAGACTACAACAAAAACAAAAACAACCAAACTGACAAACGAACGAACAAAAAGGAAGCTGTGAAGCTGTGTGACTTTAAGTAGAATCATAACTGGTCTGATCATGCAATAAATGTGAACTGACACTCTCTCACACATTGCCTTGATTTTACAGAGTAAATAAAAACATTCTGTGTAAACAGGAGTTTAATGCATAGGGTTTGCGCATATAAAGTAGATAATATGTGACAGACTTTATGGGCCTTCTGTCTTCTGGAATTTAAAAGAGGCACATTTTTGCATAGTGGAAGATGTTAATATGAAAGAGAAACACATAATCCCTTCATGATTTAAAAGGGTAAATGGCAAATAAAATCTAACCTGCAGTGACAAAATGTCAACCTAGAGTTATTTTAAATGATTACCATAAGGTCATTGATATTTTTTCAGAGGAAAAAATGAAATAGAAAGTGAAAATTCTTAAAAAGATTTATAAATTTCTTCCCTAAATTTACTACTATGTGGGGAAAAAAAGAAGGGAAAAAAATATGATTGTGGTGAAGAAAGAAGAAACACTCTATAAAAAGTGGAAATAAATTATTTAAAAAGGACTCCAATTTTTCTTACTATAGGAAAAAAGAAATTGGTCAGAAGTACTGAATTACATGTACAAAACTTCCTTGATTTATACACACAGAGAAAGTCATTATTTCTGATCAAAACTTTCTCTGGCTCAGAGTTTCTCTTAGGGCAAGTTTAACATCATTGTTCCTCAAACTATAAATTAAAGGGTTCATTAAAGGAACTGTGTTGGTATAAAACACAGAAGAGATTTTTCCCTCATTCACAGATCCAGCAGAAGATGGCTTAAGATACATGAATGCCCCTGATCCAAAGAAGAGAGCAACTGCAATTATGTGGGAACTGCAGGTGCTGAAGGCTTTGGACCTGCCCTCAGTGGAGCAGATGTGGAGGATGCTGTAGAGGATGAAACCATAAGAGAGGAAGATGGTGACACTGGGCACAGTGATGTTGATCCCCACCACAATGAAAACCTCCAATTCATTGATGTAGGTGCTGGTGCAGGAGAGCTGCATCACGGGGAGAATGTCACAGAAATAGTGGTTGACGGTGTTTGCATCACAGAAGGTCAGTCTCAGCATGCATCCCGTGTGGGCCATGGCACCAGAAAATGCCATGAAGTATGAGCCAAGCATAAGGTTGCAACACACTCTAGGGGTCATGGCAGCATTATATAGAAGTGGACTACAGATGGCCACATAGCGATCATAGGCCATTGCTGTCAACACATAGCACTCAGCAATGGAAAAAAAACTGAAAAAGTAGAGCTGGGTCATACATCCTCTATAAGAGATAACATTCTTCTTTGATATGAAATTCACCAACATTTTGGGTGAAAACACAGAAGAGTAACAGAGGTCAATGAAAGATAAGTTAAAGAGGAAAAAGTACATGGGAGTGTGAAGGTGCGAATTTAACCCAATTAGAGTTAATAAGCCCAAATTTCCCAACACAGTTGCCATATACATTACTAGAAACAGGAAGAACAAGGGGAGTTGGAGATCTGGCTGCTTGGTTAACCCCATGAGAATAAATTCGGTCACAGAAGAGCTGTTCCCAGGTTCCATTCTTCTACGAGAGAAATGGAAGACACAGGAAAAAGACTTAATGTTAGAAGACACTCAACTATTCTCCTAATATTTTTCACAGAACATGGGATATCACCGGCTTAACTGAGACTTTCCCAACCTGCACCCTCAGAATCTGCTTTTGCTCTTACCTTGGTGAGTGACTGTTTTCTTAAGAAACACTTAAGAAAGGTTGTATTGTAAAGCGCACCACCAAATCTATCCACACCATGGATGCCAGTGCTGCCAAATGCAAACATGACTATTGAAAACCCAAGGGATAAGGAAGAAGATATATGTAGCATGAGAGAATAATCTTACTCTCATCTCACTTCTTTCTTCACTTGAGCCCTTCTCTCACCAATAAAATCAGAGGCAGAGGTGTTGGCAACCTGGTGATTGACTAAATTAGGCAGGGATGTGTGACAACTAAAACACTTTTTCTAAGAGACAAAGAAAGAACTAGAGTCTAGAAATGCGTTAGTTACAGGGTTATCATTAAATGCAGAAGAGTGAGAGTTCTATCCATAGTAAGGAAATTATTGACAGTGATAACACATCCTTGGGGTCCCTAGTTTCTCTGAACTCTCTGCTACTAAAACTGATTATTTCACACTTTCACTTGAGTCTCAGGAATGCACAATATAGAAAATTTAGAGCACCGATGGTGAACCTTTCAGAGACAAGTGCCCAAACTGCAACCCAAAACAGACTTACTTATTACAAGGTGCCAACAATGCAATTAAACCAGAATACTAAGGTTTTAGTTTAAAAACATAGCTTATACATTAGCGTCTTTTGTTTTAAAATCAAAACAAATAACATGTGTTCCACAGGTTTGCCTCCACTGAAAGAGGCAATATCTTAGATCCCTGAACTTCAATCTCAAAGGAAAACATTTATATAAGTAGAATTTAGAAACTCAAATTTGTTAGGGCAGAACACCTTGGTTCTTTCTTGCTGCTTACTTAACTTACCTCTTAGGTCCTGAAAGATCAATTGCAGCCTACACTTTATTTTCAGTATGTCCTGAGAGCTTTCTGAAAACTACAGATAATAATTTATTACTATGACATGAGCCTCTAAAGTAGCAGAGCAAATAGTTGTGATTCACACTTTTACCCTTTTCATAAGACACGAAAGATTTCATTTGAACGTAAAGATGTAATGCACTTTGTTTAATCAAGAAACAAGGTCGGCTCAGTGTCATCCCCAGGGAACAGAGTCTAGGTGCAATAGGAAATAAGCAATTGTATTTACAACATGAACCATTATCTGTCTGTGGGTCATCAGGGACTTAATATCGTGCTCTCTCTTTCCCTTACTATAGGGACTGTGCATCCCCGAGGGCAGAGGCAAAAGTAAACTCTCATTTTTGAGTCAGCCAGGCAGTAGAACAGGAAGTCCTATATCCCTCTTCCCCCATGACCACAACAATTCAACAATTTTCATCGGCAGGTTTCACTTGTGACAATTCCGAAAATTGGTTATGGTATTCCTGCAGCCTGGTCTAGCATGAAGTCAGCCATATTGAATCAGGCAGGGACATATGAATTACCCTCTTGCCATGGTCCCTATTCCTTTCAGAGCACTATAAATTAGAGAAAGAAACTTCCTGTAAGAAATGACTGGGGTACACCATACATCCAGTGCCCCATCTTTTGTGTATGTTTTTCAGAAGATGGGCTTCTATCTCCTGTTGTCATCACAGTGAGTGGGCACGGGACATAGGCTATTCTGATCACCAGGTGCCACTGAGAACAGATATGGCAATTTAGCCTGGTGTCCAGCATAGCCATATCCCCTTAGCTCAGTGCAGAGGTGGGAGTCGAATATCCTTGTACCACATTTCCACTTAAAGAAGGCAAGAGATACATTGCATTTTCAGTGCCCCAAACTTTCTGAGAACTCCTGAGAAGACTGGCTACCTAGGCTGTCTCTAACTGCTAACAGGAAACAGGACATAGTGTATTCCTACTTCTTGTCCAGAGAGAATAAAATTGGCTACTGATCACCAATGCTCCTAACAGAGATTCATCAAAGATCAGCAAATAAAAATCCTGGGTGGAGGCAGAGACACTTTTTCAAAGCAGCCCTTCTTGCTTATGGGCTCTGTGATGGCTTCACGACTTTGTGTTGGGTGGATGGCAAAGTTCCCACAGATTGCTTTTGTCCACGGACGTCTAATCATTGTTCCTGTGTAGATTTGTGTCCAGGCATTTACTTTCCAACATTTTTATACTCTCCTCTACGATTCAAAGATGTAAATCAATCCATATTCCTTGTAATATTCAACCCATTTTATTAATATGCATGTCTCTCTGTGAAAAATAAATGTATACAAGTATATAATTATACATAAAAAACTTACATGTAATAGAAGCTTCATATTATACATATATATAGGAAGGTTTACTTAATAGGATAAAAGAAGCAAGTTCTCAGACCTGAAGATCAATGGAACAGATTAGAAGATGCTGAAACAACACCAGACATACTAAGCCACCTTATCTTTGACAAAGGTGCCAAACACATTCGCTGGAAGAAAGATAGCCTCTTTAATAAATGGTGCTGGAAAAACTGGCTCTACACATGCCGAAGATTAAAACTAGACCCATATCTTTCACCATGCACTAAACTAAATTCAAAATGGATCAGAGGTCTAAATATTAAAACAGAAACATTAAGTCTGCTGGAAGGTAGGATAGGTAAAACCCTTGAAGACATTGGTGTAGGCAAAGACTTTATGAATAAAACCTCAACCGCACAGGAACTATCCCAAAGAATCAACAACTGGGATCTCATCTTATTAAAAAGCTTTTGCACAGCAAGAGAAACCAGGAACAGAGTGAAGAGGCAACCCACAACATGGGAAAAAATGTTTGCCAACTGTTCCTCAGACAAAGGATTACTATCGAGAACATATAAAGAACTCAAAAAAATCAGACCTCCCAAATTTAAAGACCCACTCCAAAAATGGGCATCTGAGATGAATACACATTTCTCAGATGAAGAAATACAAATGGCAAATAAATATACAAAAAAATGTGCAACATCACTAGTCATCCGAGAGATGCAAATTAAAACAACACTGAGATTCCATCTCACCATACAAAGAATGGCTATTATAAAGAAACCAACTAATAACAAATGCTGGAGGGGCTGTGGGGAAAAAGGAACCCTTCTTCACTGTTGGTGGGAGTGTCGACTGGTACAGCCACTGTGGAAATCAGTGTGGAGATTCCTCAAAAAACTAGGGTTGGAGGTCCCATTTGACCCAGCTATTCCCCTTCTGGGCATCTTCCCAGAAGAATTAAAAACATCGTACCACAGCGATATATGTGCACCCATGTTTATAGCAGCACTATTTGTAATAGCCAGATCTTGGAAACAACCCAAATGCTCATCAACTGAGGAATGGATAAGAAAGATGTGGTATTTTTATACAATGGAGTACTATTCAGCCATAAAGAAGGATAAACTGGAGACTTTTATAGGTAAATGGATACAACTTGAGAAAATACTCATAAGTGAAATAAACCGGACGCACATGTGTAAGCATCGTATTGTCTCTCTAGTATGAAAAACTGAAAGAGTAAATAAGATCCAATATGTACAATAGACATGGTAAATCAAAAAGAAACTGGTCAAAAGGAAAGAGAGACTGGAATAGGGGAATAGGGAAAAGAAAGAAGGGAAAGGAAAAAAAATGTACATATATATAAGATGGTTAAGATAGATACACTACCAATTTTACTCAGTTCATTGAAGAGTAAGGTTTGTGCCAATAATGTTTGGACAATTGAATGCTAATATCTGGTATCCTGAATAACTAACTTAAAGATAATAATACGTAATGCATTAACCATTGTTACCCTCCTATTATGTTGTTTTGAAAATTTGTTCTTTTTTGATTTGTTTTGTTTTTTCTTCTCTTTAAAAATAAAAATAAAAAAAAGAATTAAAAAAAAAAGAAGCAAGTTCTATTGTCTTCAATCTGCTCCAAATATGGACTCTTCAAACATAAAACAGTGAATAATATTAACACAAATATGAGTTATTTTTGGGAATATGAGACAAAATATGCTATGTCGTAAGAGAGAAAGATGAAAGAGTCTAGTTAGGCATTGAATTTATGATGTATTAAATTAACATTATGCCTTTCATAACTTAAATATTAGATTTGTCTATATCATGTCCTTCGGTTTGTCTTTTTAGGATTTTTCCAACTGTGTTGTGTATGAGTTTAAGCGAGGTAAGAAAAGAGAAACTCACTATGCAGCATTATGAATAAGGATCCAAGATTAATAGATAATTACTACTTACATGAATTGAAATTATATACCCACTAGTAAACAGAACAACTACATTAGATATTAATAAAGAAACACTATCTCTCTTCAGGGGGCATTCTTTTACTAAACCTGGTTCTTCATCTTGAATAAAGTCTACACTATTGATCGTAAAAGATCAGTAGAAGTTATGATGTATAAAAATCAATTATTTGCTGTATTTCTTCTTCCATATACTCTGAATAAAAATAGAGAGGCAGAAATGGCACCTATCATCCATGATATATGCAATGAGTATGCTCATTTTGCATGTCCTGAACAAAATACAATAGGCCTGTTTAAGGCTCTTTCATCTTCCTCAAGCCTTGGCAAAATTTGCAATTTCTGAACAGATCCATTGTGCAGGAATTTTGTTTGAGAAGGCAATAAACAACTATACCTATGAACATTAAGACACAGAAAGTGCCCAGAAAATTTTACAATGTGATAATAGGTGTACCACTGAGCAGAAGAGCAGTATCTGGATTTAACTTATGTATTGACTGTGCTATCCAAGACCCACATGGGGAAAATATGTTGCCTCTGATGGTGATAATTCTTCAATTCTGTTGATATTGTAGAATATAACTTGTGACACAGATAGAGGGATATTGGGTCTTACAAGGAAAGCCTTCTTACAAATTCCAATTTTCATAAAATAAGCATTATCTTCTACATTAAAACCGCCACAGTATGACAAAAAGTATATGTTAATTATCTCTATGAACCAAGAAATATGCTTCTGTGATCTAAATAGGTCCCTATCACAGAATTAAAATTTTCTCAATTGAAAATGAAGGTTTTGGTGGCAGTCTAGGAAAATAGCTCCCTCTGATGGGGACTTTTGATTTAGACAGGATTTGAATTAATTAAAAGAGAAAAGTTATTCTAGGGAATAAATCAAATGAAAGTTGATCAGAACATTTTAAAAATGAAATCAAGTTGTTAAAAAATATGGCTAATTTTAAAATGGTCAAAAAACTTATGATGCAGCCACCTTATCTTTAACAAAGGGACAAAACACATTTATTGGAAGAAAGACTCTTTAATAAACGGTGCTGGAAAAACTGGCTTTCCACATGTTGAAGACTAAAACTGGACCCATGTCTCTTACAATGCACTGAACTCAAATCAATATGGATTAAAGATATAAATATTAAATCAGAAACCCTAAATCTGCTGGAAGAGAGAATAGGTGGAACTCTTGAAGACATAGCTGAAGGCAAAGATTTCATGAACAAAACCCCGATCGCATGGGAAATATTACAAAGAATCAACAACTGGGATCTCATCTTATTACAAAGATTTTGCACAGCAAAAGAAATCACCAACAGAGCAAAGAGACAACCCACAGAGTGGGAGACAAAGTTTTGCCAGCTGTTCTTCAGACAAAGGACTAACATCTAAAATATATAGGGCCGGTGAAACAGCTCAGCAGCATAAGTGCCTGCCTGGCAAGCACGAGATCCTGAGTTTGACTCCCAGAACCCACATAAAGGAATAAATGGGCCGGTGATATCACTCAGTGGCTCAAGGGCTTGCTGGCAAGCGTGAGGTCCTGAGGTCGACTCCCGGTACCCACATAAAAAAAAAAAGATGTAAAGAACTAAAAAAAAATAAGACCCACCAAATTTAAAGACCCAACCCCAAAATGGGCATCTGAAATGAATAGATACTTCTCAGATGAAGAAATGCAAAGGGCAAATAAATACGTAAAAAATGTTCAACATCAATGGTCATTTGAGAGATGTAATTTAAAGCAATGCTAAGATTTCATCTCACTCCAGAAAGAATGGATATTACCAAGAAATCAATCAATAGCAAATGCTGGAGGGGCTGTTGGGAAAGAAGGAGCACTTCTCCACTGTTGGAGGGAGTGTAGACTGGTGCAATAACTGTGGAAATCAGTGTGGAGATTCCTCAAAAAGCCAGGGCTAGAGGTCCCATTTCACCCAGCGCATCCTCTTCTTGGTATCTTCCTGAAAGAATTAAAAGCATCATACCATGGTGATATATGCACACCCATGTTTATAGCAGCACAATTTTTAATAGCTAAATCTTGGAAATAACCCAAATGCCCATCAACCGATGAATGCATAAAGGTGTGTTTTTTTTTATACAGTGGAGTAATACTCTGCTATTAAAAAAATAAACTGGAGACATTTCTAGGTAAATGGTGCACCTTTGGACCATAATCTTAAGTGAAATAAATTGGACACACATGTGTAAAGATCTCATTGTTTCTCTGGTGTGAGAAACCAAAACTTTAAATAAGGACCAAAATATATAATAGAAACAGAGAAATAGTAAGAAAATGTTGAAATGAGAAGGGGAATAGGGAGGGAAAGGGAAAAAGAAGGAAGGTAAAAAATAGAGAAAGGCAGGAAAACATGGAAACAAAGCTTTTCTAAATAAGGACAGGAAGCGGATTGAAGGAGGGGAGGGGAATGGGAAAAAAGAATCAAGATATATCATGAACATGAACAAATTCCCTATGATGAGTGTGATCATTATGTAGATCTAAAATGTACCAATAAAATCAATTTATTAAAAAAAGCTGAGGGCCGGTGAGATAGCTCAGTGGCATAAGCACCTGCCTGGCAAGTGCGAGGTCCTGAGTTTGACTCCCGGTACCCACATTGAAAAAAAAAAAGCTGAAAAAATTATAATGTGGTGGAAGAATAAGAAACAATGTTTTTGCACGTTCCTTTCATTTCCCCTTCTCCCATTATTAAAAAACACGGATGTCCTCTAGTGTTAAGTGGTGAAAAAACAGCATTTCTCTCAGAGTACTGACTCTCACTTTAATTAATTCATTTATTTTTATAAGAATATTAGGATTTTCTACATATACAATCATATCATTATGAAAAGAAGCCATAATGCTTTTTATTTTCTAATTAAAATTCTTTCCATTTCTTCTTCTTGCCTACTTGCCCTCTTTAGAGCTTACAGTGCTGTGTTGAATGAAAGTGACAAAAAGTGCTTCACACCAACCTGATGACATCACTCACTCCTGGATTCTGGAAAGTACAGGAAAACAGATGATAACCAGGAGACTGACCTGACTGAAGAAGTGATGAACATCCAGGAGGACAATTTCTCTTCAGGGCTGAAGCACTACCTCACCAGAAAGAAGAGGAACATGGGAAAGTGGGGCAACAGAAAACCTCTCAAAATCTCCCAACTCTGCTAAGGCAGATCGGGGGCACAAATGGAGAGAAAAGCAAATACCAGGTAGCAGAACTCTACAAAAAGTTTAAAGAAGAGAGGAAGACACTACACAGGTTCAAAGAGGAAATGAATTAAAAGTGTCTGAAATCGAAATAAATTATGAAATACTCAGAGAAACCACACACAAACAAAATAAGAGAACAAGGAAAGACCACCCAACAGCTCCTACATGACTAAAATAATTAACTGAAGGGCAGTTAAAGTTAGAGTAAAGCTAGAAGATAACACACATGGAATTATTAATGTTTACTGAAATCATAGAAGAAAAATCTTCCAAATATGAGAATATTTCAACATACAAAAGAACGAGACTTCCAGAACTTCAAACAACTGTGATGCAAAAAGAAGCTTACTAAGACATATCCTTATTAAGTTGCTAGATATGCAAAAAAAGAGAATTTAAAAACAGTGTGAGAAAGACAAAAAATCTCATATAATGCTAATCCCATTAGAATTGCAGCGAACTTCTCAACACAACCCTTAACTGCTGGAAGAGCTTGGAGTGAAGTATTTAAATCCATAAGAGCAACAATTTCCAACCCAGATTAACGTACCCAGCAAAGTATTCCTTCAAAATAGATGTGGATATAAGACTATTTCATGCTAAAGATCAGCTAAGAGATATATACTATAAAACCAGCAATAAGGAAAATATGAATATCATAAACAGAAATTACAGGGGAAAAAAGAAGGAGTCACCAACAGAGAAAGAAGGCAATGATAGCAAATAATCAACACATCTCAGTAATATCTATGTTAATAACCTCAATTCTCTAATTAAAAGACACAGATTGCCAGACTGCATCAAAAAAACAGAATCCAACAGCCTGCTGCATTCAAGAAACACACCCAATACAAATAGATATTCACAGACTGAAAATCAAAGGATGGAAAATAATATTTCGTGTGTCAAAACCCCCAAAACAAGCAGGGGTGGCAATTTTAATCTCAGACAAGGCTCTGTAAATAGAATATAACCTGCCCCACAGAGCACTTCATGACCTCCTTCCTGGTTACTTCACCCAGACTTCCCTTCCACATGCTGATTCTCCTTTAGTTACTTGCTGGCTTTTCATTACACCTTTATTGCCTAACTGAGGCCTTCTTGTCATCTATAAGCAGCCCACAGATGGTCAAAGAAAGGTGGCAAGGGCAGGGCAAAGCTTAGGATGGTATTTATCATGTCTGGAACTGTCATGCTCATGCTACACTGTAGGAAAGACTTGTAAATGTGTTTTTGAAAAAGACCAGAAGAGCAGCCATCTGTGCCACAGGGGACAACCTATTGGTGCCTATCGAAGGTGGCCAATGTGAGATCAGATATCAGTTTGAATATAAGAACTTGTTGCTTATGTTGGGAATCACAGGGCATCGTTAACAATCATTATTTCTATCATCTACCTTATGCATGTTCCTTAATTGCATAAGGCAGTATAAAACAAGAACATACTGGCTCATTCTCAATTAGCAGAACTATGAAATATAAAATGTGATACTACTATGTAGAAAATTTTCTTATTTGTGCACTTTGCTTCTATTTGTGTTTCAAATGATTTTTATGCAGTGTTTCTCTTATTTTTTACAAAGTGACAATAAATAATAATTTCTAAAGACCTCATAGATTTGGAATCAATACATGAAATGCTAGTATCAGTTCTACCATGTAAACTGTGATTTGGAACAAGCCGGGAACATCCCTGAGTATTGGGGCCATCATATATGAAATGGGAACTATTGTAGATTCTCTCCCCCACTGGCCACCTATTTCTTCCCTGAGAAGAACAGCAAATGGCAGATGAGACAATGTGGAGTAAACTGTGTGCAAGACTCCTGCGAAAGACAGAAACACCTGTGTGTGTCTTTATCCATTGGCTTTTTGCACTTCATGTCATAGACAAGTTAAACAGTGCCGAAGAATCCACCTGGCTCCTGCTTGCTGAGGGAGATGAAGGATCTACCTCAGCCACGAAACTTCATGACAATGAGGAGCATTTTAAGGCGAGCATACCATTAAACAGAATTCTGCACATAAACCACTTACTCTGTACAGTGATAATCTTTACTACCCCTTAATTACCAATGAAGCATCCCAGTACAAAAAAGGAAAACAACACTGCCATACTTACGGAAAACTGCCGTGCAGACACGTTGCTGCCCAGTGAAGGATATACAGAGAGAAGAGGCAGATATTTTGAATTAAACTTCCAATCGTACATTACAGGAGGAAAATTTAAACTTTACACACCCAGTGGCACGGTGTCGGCCTGGTGTTATTTTACTTCAACATTTACAGAATCACCCATCTTTAATTCAAGGGAGAAAATCCATAATGACAATAGGAAAATATAAATTCCTTCCTTAACATTGTTCTTCAATAGAACACATAGTAAAGAGCAGAATTAATTGTAAAAATGGTAAAACAAGGAAACAGGCCTGCTCTAAATAAATAGAAACACATTGTGAGAAGATTCCCATTTCCTTTAGTATGATAAAAAAGAAACTGTGCTAAATTTAACCAGTCCTTCCTGTATGCTCACTTCCAAACATCATGTTTTACCTATTTCAAAGATACATTTCCTGTCAATTACATATATTTAAATTTTAATTAATTAATTAAATATCAATATCACAGGCCCCTTTTTTTCCTTTATGTGGGTTCCAGGAGTTGAACTCAGGACCTCGCGCTTGCCAGGCAGGTGCTTATGCCTCTGAGCTATCTCCCTGGCCCTTAAATTTTAATTTAAATGTACAAAGAGTAAATATTTTCTAGGAATAAAAAGAAATAGAATAAAACAATGCCACTAAAATGTTGTAATTAAATATACTGCAACTTCCTGTCCTGTAATGACATGCATGGTGACATAGAGTATCTAATCAAAACTTTCTCCTGCTCAGGGATGTTCTCAAAGCAACTCGAGCATCTTCATTTTTCAAGTTGTAGCTTTAATGATTCATGAAGGGGACCATATTGGTGTAAATGACAGCATTTCCCTCATCCATGGGCCCAAAAAGATATGGCTTAAGGTACTTAAATACACCTGATCCAAAGAAGAGAGAAACTGCAATCATGTGGGAACTGCTGTTGCTGAAGGCTTTGGAACTGCTCTCGGTGCAGCTGATGTGGAAGATAATGGAGAAGATAAAAATGATAGGGACAAAGATGGATAAACCGGGCACGATGATGTGGTTGCTTCCCACAATAAATACCAACAACTCATTGACATAAGTGCTGGTGCAGAAGAGCTGCATCACAGGGAAAATGTTGCAGAAATTGTGGTTGATCGTGTTTGCTTCACAGAAGGTCAGTCTCAGCCTGCATCCCATGTGAGTCATGGCACCAGAAAATGTCATCAGGTATGAACCAAGCATTAGGTTGCAACACACTTTAGGAGACATGAAAATATTATACAACAGTGAATTAAAGATGGTCACATAGCAATTGTAAGGCTTAGACATCAGCACATAGCACTAAGAAATGACAAAAAATGGTACAGCAGGGTCGTATATATGATGTAAGTTATTATAATCTTTAATATGTACTTTGCAGGTATTTTGGGTGTAAACACAGAAAATCAACAGAAGCCAATGAAGAATAAGTTAAAGGGGAAACAAGCACGTGGGTGTGTGGAGGTGTGAACTCAGCCCCATAGAGTAAGCCCCAGTTTTCCAAAATAGTGAGCATATGCATTGCTAGAAAGAAGAACAGGAGTATCTGAAGATTATGCTGGTCTATTAACCGCTACAGAATAAATTCAGTCACAAAAGGGCTGTTTGCAGGAGACGTTCTTCTCCAGGTCAATGGAGAACAGGAAAAAAAAATGCACCAGAGAACAACTTGGCCCTTCCAACGCTAGTTCTTCCCTCTCCCACGAGGTGCACTCGGGAAAACCTGAAAGTAGCCGGGAATGAATCTGTAGAATCAGCCTGTGTATAGCACAGCTTACACTGCAGAGGAGATTCAGTGGGACAGAATAAAAACACGAGAAAACAAGATAAAATAGAAGAATGTCTTAGAACATAATTTTCCTCATCACATCTTCCTTCCCTGGAGCCCTCCCATGGTCAATAAAGCTAGAGGCAGGGGCCTTGATAACCTGGTGCTGGCTTTTAGTGCAGGTTAGACTCCAATGGAGAGGAAGCCCGTATATATTTTTTTTCTAATTCAAAACTAAAAGACCAGATTCTATTCTAAGAGAGGTGATTTATTGCTCCATGTTATAGAAAAAGTAATAGGCCTGGACGAGTGAGAACTCTTTCCTGGAGAGAAAAGTACTGATGGAGGTGCTACACTCGTCTCCATTAATATCTTCAAGTACTCTCTGCCGCCTGGAGCACTGTCTTCTGCTACTTTCTCTTGAGCTGCAGGATTGCAGGAAAGAGAGAGAAAGGACATGGGTTAGGGTGCTGGCCTTCCATCTAATACTAAGGACATCGATGTATGTGGAAATCAGGAACGCCATTCTCAGTCCAGACCTGGGGCTTCTTGAGCCTGTGTTTTATCCCTAATTTATTCCTGTGTTTGAGAGGAATGATTATGAGGTTCTGAGGTTTGGTGTCCTGCGATTCTGGGAGGATGCGATCCCGACTCCATTTCTAATACACCCTGGAATTTTTTCTCAATATGTCATAAATTGTGAATATGATATCAGCTGTCCAGCAGCAGAGAAAGACTATTATTTTCACATTTGCCACTTGTAAGACACAAGGGCTTTAATGAGATTTTAGTAATTTAATCACTTGATTATAATCAAAGTGCAAGAACATGCAGTTTCTCAGGGGATTGTATTTACACACAGGACCAGGATCTGTTTTTAGCCCCTGAGATTCTCAAAATATTACTCAAGTTCCCATTCAACCTAGATTGTGCATCTTCCAAGTCAGAGCCAAAAATAAACTCCATCCCCCAATTAGTTTTAGCTCTGTAGGGAATCTACTGTTTGGGTGCTTTCTGTCTTTCTTCATGCATCCTAAACCGGTATTTCTCACACTGTTGCTTCCAGGATTCCCTACTTTTGTGAATGAAAATGTTCAGAGGTGCAACAAGTCACTTAAGGTGTTGTATCAGATGCAGTAAACCCAAAATATCTTTCAATGACTTATGTTCCTTCTAAAGTGTTCACTTATAAGTATTTCCTGGGCATTTCTACCTGAGTGTCTTGCTTAGTCTTGAAATGGAAGTATTCAGTAATAAAATCATCAGTTTCTTCACCATAGAAAAGAGTGGACGCTATAGCATTCAAAGTTCTGTGTTTGATCCCTCCTCCCCACCATGCTTATTAACCATAATACCAAGGGTATCTTGTTGAACCTCTTTGTGCTTCAAGGTCATAATTTCTGAAATATGGGTAGTGATAGTGGTATCTCATTCACTGTTGCTTGTGACAATTAACTAAGATACTATAAGTCAAATGGGTACCCATGCCTGGAATGTGGCAAATTGTCGACAAATATTAGCTGTCATTAGGCATAACTTCGAGTACATTGCTATCATAACACTTATCAGAAATTTTTACCCCTTATCTATCATGTTCCTGTAAGAACTCTGTGTTCTATAAGGATAAAGATCACATCTGCCTTATTTACTACTTTCCTCCTAGTAATAAGTTTACTATGGAATACCTAGTAGGAACTCATGAAATATTTATGGAAATTATACTGTCTGACTGAACAACTTTGTAATCTTTTCCACAGTCCTTTCGTGCCTAGGAGTAGAGACTGTATAACCACAGTGACTTTCATCCTTTTTGCTCAGGCTTGACTCATGCTTAGCCACAGTTTTAGCAAAATGTCTAGAATAAACAAATGTATATATAGAAAGCAACTTGGCTACATCCCAGGGTGTTTAATTCTGAACAATACTAATGAACTTTAGTGCCCAAAATATAGACTCACATATTTCAGGTAAATTAATGTCAGAAATAATGCATAGGTAATTTAATGAGGAAATCATAAGGTTTTTAAGCTTTTAACTCAACAATGAGTATAGAAATGATGTCATAAAAATAAATTAATGATGTGAACATATACTTTATCTAGAGACGATATGTGGTTGACAAACAAACATGTGAGATAACATCATGGGTCATTAGGGAAATGCTAACAAAAACAGCAATGAGATACCACTGCAAAACTAGTAGATGAGCTAAAGGTGTTTAAAAAAATTCCTAATACTAGTGAGTATACAGAGCAACTGGAATTCTCACACATTATATAGATGTAAAATGGGTTTGTGCAGAAATACAGCTTACACTTTTTCATAGAGTTGTCTTTATGTAAGTATTTGTAGAAAAGAAAGGAAAACATACACACAAAAATGTGCATTTGTATTAATAGTAGTTTTATTATATTTTAACAAGTGAATGGATAAATTATAGTGCATCCATACAATGAATCCTACCCAGGAATGAGGAAGAATAAATGGAGAATACCTTTAACAAAGTGGATGAATCTGAAATTCGTTAGGTTAAAAGAAAGAAGCTAGAGTAAATCACACTGCACCGTGCTACCGCACTTACGTGACATTCCGGTAAACACAAAACCATGGCAACAGGAAGCAGAGCGGTGGGTTCCAACAGTTGGAAGAATGGAGGTTTTTTTTTTTTTTTTTGGGTACCGGGGGTTGATCTCAGGACCTTGCGCTTGACAGGCAGGCGCTTATGCCGCAGAGCCATTTCACCGGCCCCAGAATGGAGGTTTTGACTACAAAGAGATGAGGGAATGTCTTCAATTCAGGGATGGTTATTCTGTTTCCTGTCTTTTACATGGAACTATTCCCCAAATACTGTGAATTTTTGCTCTTATTTAAATGATTCCTTAATAAAGAAAATTGAAATACACACACATATATACAAATCTCCATTTCAGGTCTTTGCATTAACTTTTAAGGCTAAAATTAGGAGAAAATAAAGAAAGAAACCTAACATCTAGCTTTAGTAAACATAAAAAAACATTCCCACTTATATTAATGATTGCTGGAAATATAAAATAGCAAATCGCTTTGGGAAACACATTGATATTTTCCTAAAACTTTAAATACACACCACCAATTCAATTCTTAGGTAGTTCGTAAGGAAAATTAAGGTAACTCCACAGAATCCTGCACAAACATACTAAAAGCCTTAATGATTGTTCACAAAATCTGAGATCAACCCCAATCTCCATTAACTGGTGAGTGGATGAACAAATTATACTGAATAAATACACTGGAATATTAGTAGTAACAAAAATGAACTACTGACACAAAACAAAATTAAATTGCAAAACTAGTACGCTAAGTGAAAGAAACCAAACACAAAATAATACAGATGGTGTGATTCCATTTTTGTGAAGTTCTAGAACAAGAAAGTGACTCTATAGTGATGAAAATCTTGATGTGTTTCTGAGGTTGTGAGGCTCTACTGAAATTTTCTAGTATGATGAAAGTATTCTAGATCACTTTTTTGGTAGGGATGGCATGGTCATATTATCAATAAGTTACCAACTTATATATATAACATACATACATTTTATTTTATGTTAATAACATCTCAAAAATTTTAAATCAGAAATCTCTGTATTGCTCAGTATATTGAGCAATATACAATTCAAAGGATTCAAGGGGCATATTATGGAATATTGTTATTCTTATTCATTGTTTTTGTAACATTTATCCAAACTTTAATAGTGATAAATGGAGGGAGACACGTAAACACTTACACGCTACCATTGGATGCAAATCTTGGGCCATATGGATGGTTCCACTTTGGATGGGACTCTGATGTGTCCATAAAAGAAAATCTGGATTTTATTAAATCCATTTCTAAATCCTTATCAACAGTGAAGGTGAGGTGAACATATGTGGGAATAAAAACAAACCATACATTGGCAGACATTTGTTAGTTTTCACCTATGCCTTTGCCCCGTGACTGCCATCACTGCTTACAGCGAGTTTGGATTTCTATCACCTAAAAAGAGTGTCCAATTATTGGTCCATATGATTTGTTTACAGAAAAAATACAAATGGGTAATTTTACTTTGAAACTATAGTAAAGTTCGTGTTGTAAAAAACAGGAACTGCAACCCAAAACTAGATTAAAACTAAGTATACATTGAAGAAGAAAATTTTGATTTGTGAACAAATATCAAAATTTGATGTCAGTTTGAAGACATTATAAATTTACACAGTTCTAAGTATCTTTAAAAACTCTAAATTGATTTTAAAAATTATTTATTAAACTATCACTGAATATTTTGTGAATTTTTCAATGTGCATACGTTTGAACATATTGATGAAATCATATGAAATTCAAACTAAACTATGGTTGAAAGAGTATTTTGATTTTATTTTTTACTAGTACTTTCAAATCAACTATCTTCACAATGCGTAATGAAGGTTTGTGCTTGTTTCAGAAACATAATTTTTTCTATTGGGTTTTGTGAAGTAAATAGGTAAATGTAACTGCTGATCAAGAATTATTAATAATTAAAACCAACAATTTTTTTACAATCACCAAGATAATAGCATTGAATATGAATGTAACACAGAATTTAAAACAGTTTTAAAAGTCAACCAAAAACTTAAAATTGAAATCCTATTCAAGTAAAGCAAGAAGTCTTTCTCTTTCACTCATAAATTTTGTGTTGAATCAGTTTGGAACCAATTTCACCTTTTTATTTCATAGATTTCAAAATAACAAAGAAAACTCTAATTTGCAGAAAACGTGTGTTTTTAGAGCAAATCATCTTAGCTTATATGGTATGAAGAAGATATGCCAGCTGGAAAAAGGAAAGATTCATCTACCCTGAGGGGACAGAGACTGGACCATGGATAGCAGCACCCGAGGCTGAGAACTGCACTCCTACCTGAAGCACGAACTTCTCAAGCAGCCGCGAAGGCCTCCTGCCGCAGCAGGATCTGTCTTCCTCTACGTGGGACTATTCAGGCTGCTTCTGAGGTGTCCGAGTGACTCTTCGCACTGCTATAATGGAGCACGAAGTTCCAATCTATCTCATTGTTCTTGCTCCAGCCAAAGGCACAGTGCCCTGTCCCATCAGACCTTCTCACTCTTGACCCTTTTGGATCCCCTTCCTAGGCTACAATCTGCCAGAGCAACCAGACTGAAATTCCCGCTGTACCTGATCAAACCTGACAGCTCTTGGCTCAGTACTGTCACAGCGGACCCATTTTCCCTTCTGTCTGCCATGGAGCTCTGTCCTGATCGTTAACTCATGGAAAAAGAATGAGCATTCTGGGGAGAAATACCTAAAACCCTTTCATTAAGAAGTCAATGTAGGTGATATGTCAAATGAAGGACCTGATATCATTTCAATTCCTTAGGATAATGGATTAAACTTGGTGAGGAAGTGGTTACCATTTCTTGAGAAACAAAATACTACGTTTCTGAGATTTCTAACTCCAGGTCTTTCCCTAAGCCTTGCAATATTGGACTTTTAAATTCATGATACTTAACCTACTGAAAGTAATTTATAATTAACATGATTAAGATTTTATGTCAAAAAAAAAAGGACTTAATGCATCTTTAACATATATTCGAATTGTATGTGTGAAGAAACTGATACAAGAGGATAGAAAAGCTGTGTATGATGATGGACAAATCTTCACTGAATTAGTCATGTAAAACCTAAAAATATTCAATAATAGTAAAATAAATTTTTGTGTTCTGAAGTTATTTATATTTAATTTACAAATTGTGTTAATTTATAAACTAAAGGCTCAAATTTAAACAATTTAAGTTGTAAGTATTAATAGATGTGGTTTTAATTAAGAAGTTAAGCCAATTAGGTTTGCCAGGTCAACACTAGAAATTCTCCCTGCAAAATGAACCTGTGAACTTCACAGAACTGAGCCAGGATATTTTCTGATTTATTCTCCACCAGGTTCTGCTGCTGACTGCAATATCCTACTCAGAACTCATATTGTTGATTATAATATGTATTTCAAAGTGACTCTCAAACCAGTTTTATTCACTCTGTTAAAATATGCACTAGTGCATAGAACATAGAACGTTTACTAAGGACATAGAATGAGATATTTAGCCTCTTTTTCCATAAAGCCTTGTTGCTAAACAAATATTTAAAATGTGAGGTACAGGAAGAGTATACAATATGAGTTCTGAGTAGGATATTGCAGTCAGCAGCAGAACCTGGTGGAGAATAAATCAGAAAATATCCTGGCTCAGTTCTGTGAAGTTCACAGTTTCATTTTGCAGGGAGAATTTCTAGTGTTGACCTGGAAGATCTAAATGCTAATATCTGGTATCCTGAATAACTAACCTAAAGATAATAATACGTAATGCATTAACCATTGTTATCCTATTATGTTGTTTTGAAAATTTGTTCTTTTTTTATTTGTTTTGTTTTTTCTTCTCTTTAAAAATAAAATAAAATAAAAATAAAATAAAATAAAATAAAATATGCACTACAATGACTATAAACAAACAAAAAGAAGCAAATACTAGGCATTTAGACTCCAATTGAGAAATTAAGTTTTGAACACATTACAATAATTAGGTTAAATATTAGAGTAGCAAATGCATAACTCTCCTTTAATACTAGTAACTTTAATCAAATTAAAGTTCAAAACTGGCAACCTTAAGACTATTCTTATAAATCAATGTATTAAAACTTTTCAAAAAACATGGGATCTTTCTATAAACATAAAAATTTGAGTGTGTAGCTCAGTGGTAGAGTATGTGCTAGAATGTGAAGTCCTAGTTTCAAACCCCAACACACACACATCAGGAACCATTGTCACCTGACCAGGAGAATCTGACCTAGACTCATTCAAAGTAGTGATAGACTGTGAACGCTTATCTTCTGTATAGCATATGCAATCAGAACATTTTAAGGAGCAGAATTTTTACAATGAATAATTCTTAGTGACTCCAAAGGACTACATAATGTGTAATAGTTGCACAAACATGTCTCCCCAGAAAGGTCTGACCCAAGCTTCTAATTTTTACTATTCCAGAAAAATCATACCTATAGTTAAAGCATCAGGATGAAATGGTTCTTTGAGCCTATTTGTTTAATCTATTTTCAAGTCAGACTTCTGCAGGGACATGTGCATTATTCTAGTTGGACAATAAAAAGTGTTATATCCATCTTGGAGATGAAGACTCCACTAATAAACGGTTTGTGGAGATGTTACAGGTACTAGCCAAATTCAAAGCACCAGTCCAGGGGCAAATTCTTTAAGCTACCAGCAGCATGGCCACATAGTACTTGGGAAAATGTACACCCCATCTCAGGAGCCAGCATGTTTCATAATGAAAATGTGAGGAAAGAAAACATAAATCACTTACATTAAACCCACAAGGGAGAGAGACGATAGTAGCAGGACAGTGTGAAGTTGGCAAAACCCTGGATTAGGGTGAGAGTTATAAAGAGAAGTTGTTCTGAGTTCTCGGTTGATCGGTTCCAAAAGCAGAATAGATGTCACCTTGATGGCTAATCCTCAATGTGCAGGAAGGACTTGTGCAACTGGGGGAAGAGGGATTTTCTTTTTCTTTTTCTTTTTGTGGATTGAGCTTGAAGCTGCCACTTAAGATAAACTCCTATTATCTCTTTCCTCCTTCCATCCTCCAGTCTGTAACTGAACTTAGGGCATATCAGTATTAACCTCTAACCACCCCATAGATCAACTCTCTGCTACAATCATCTTAGCTCAGGACATCATTGCAGTGGAAACCGCATTCCCAGCCCATGCTGAAATAATTCTCCGTAAGTTTTCTCTGCTCCTTCACAGTTCTCCTTTCTTTCTCCCATTGTTCATAGGATGCACAATTGGTGCAAAGACTGGACTTTGCATCACTACCTGTGTGTGTTCATAGGATGCACAATTGGTGCAAAGACTGGACTTTGCATCACTACCTGTGTGGCTTTAAGCAAGTAACATAACCATTCCCTCATCAAGAGAACAGAATAAAAGACATCATTAACTGAAACTTTAAAGAATGTGACACCCAGTATGGGCCACTGGGTCCAGTTATCCATCTAAGAGTGAAATGAAGAAGGCAAATTTATGTCTGAAAGGGTAAGTCCCAACTGGGCGAGATTCATTCCCTATGTTTTCATGTGTGTTTTTAAAGGATGACGATAGACTATGTCTTACAAAACACAATCCTTGTTGTGTAGCTATAGAAATAAAGAGTCTTAACATCACAAGTGAGACAGTGTTCAGTAGCCAGGAGTACCACCGTGTGACTCGGAATGGCAGACACAAACCCGGATACATGGACGAACTGCTACTCCCAGTTCAATTTACTACAAAATATCAGTTGACCAACACATTATCTTTACTAGTGGCATTTGAAAAAGTTTAGCACAGTGATAGGACTCATCCAAGCTCATATATCCACAAGCATAAAAATCTTAGTCCAAAATGTGTACAATTTCATTAAAGATGTGAGGCTAAAACTCTCAAAGTAACAGCTACCAAAAAAAAAATGCTGAAAAACATCTAGAAATATTTAGCATGTCCACAACTTTTATCATCCCTTTTGTTTTAATGTAGTTATAAGTGCTACAACACTTGCAACAGGAATGATTTCATCTAATTTTTTCCTTGGAAGAAGAAGACATTAAAAAAAAGTAGGTGATGCTACCTTGAGATGGGAATAGTTATCAGCCCAGTGTCTTACTATCCTATGGGGAATACACTCTGGGTGGGAACCACCTTGGAAGTGAGGTTGAGTCTCAAGTCCAAGAACAGGCACTTATGTAATATTGCATGTCAGGCAGAGAGAGAAAAGTTAGTACTACAGAATTCCCACCCATATGGTAGAAAGAAAGATGAAGAAAAGGAAAAATAATAGAAGAAGGTGAAGAAGATCAGAAAATGAAGAAAAAGACCAAGAAATGTGGCCAGGGACAGAGGTGGCTTCACTGTCCTCTCAGCTTGTTTCTCTTCAGGGCTCTGTTCAGAGCAAGCTTGACATCCTTATTCCTGAGGCTATAAATGAGGGGGTTCAGCATGGGCACCACAAGGGTGTAAAACACTGAGAAAAACTTTCCCTGGCCCACTGAGCTAGCAGATGATGGCTTGACGTAAGTGAGTATCCCAGATCCATAGAACAGGCCAACAGTCATGATATGAGAACCACAGGTACTGATGGCTTTGGATGAAGCCCTAGCTGATGACATGTGAATGATATTAAAGAGAATCAAAGCATATGAGATGAAGATAATGAGGCTAGACACAATGATAATTGTGTCCACAACAACAGAACTCAGAAGCTCATTGACATAGGTGTTGCTGCAGGAAAGCTGGAGCAGGGGGAGGATGTCACACATGTAGTGATTGATGATGTTGGAATCACAAAAGATGAGCCTGATCATACACCCTGTGTGGAGCATGGCACCAGCAAACCCCATCAAGTATGAGCCACACATCAGCAGAGAACAGGTTCTAGGGGATATGATGGCCGTGTACTGAAGGGGCTGACAGATGGCCACATAGCGATCATAGGCCATAGCTGTCAGCACGTAGCACTCAGAGTTGACAAAAAAGCAGAAGAAGAATAGCTGAGTCATACACCCTGTAAATGAGATGATGTTCTTCTCTAAAACAAAGCCCATCAGCAATTTGGGGGTACAGACAAATGAGTAACATAAATCAATGAAGGACAAATTGAAGAGAAAAAAGTACATGGGCGTGTGAAGGTGTGAATTGAGGAAAATTAGGTTAATTAAGCTCAAGTTTCCCACAACTGTGACTATGTTGTTCACCAAGAACAAGAAAAAGAGGGGCAGTCGTAGCTCAGGTTGGTCTGTCAATCCCATCAGAGTAAATTCCATCACTGAAGAGTTGTTTTCTATATTCATTTCCTTCACAGTGGGAGCTGCAGAAAGGCAGGAAGGCAGTGATATTAACAATGAAACTTCAGAGAGAAAGAGAGAGAGAGAGAGAGAGAGAGAGAGAGAGAGAGAGCTAGAGCTGCTGATTTACAAGCTAAAGTTGTCTGACAACATATACAAGGCCTCCAAGGAACAAGATTTCCTATGTTGATTTCCTACCTGCCCCTCTATGTGGTGTCTCTGTCCAGGAATCATTCTGATAGGTCTCACAATACATCTGAATATTATTGCCCCACTTCAGTCTCCACTGCAGATTAGGGCTGTGAAGAGTAATAAATAAGGGGCATTCCCACAAACCCATGATTATAGAGTTTGGGACTTGAAGGTCAAGATGATTTAATGCTCACCTTTATCCCAGAGATCTCCCTGTTCTGGGCTCTGAAGGGCCCTTCCTCTCCACTGTCTGAGGTGTAGTCAAAGTTCTTGATGATGCAGGAGGTAATGGCCAACAGTGCATATCTGCACTTTTGAGAAGTACTCTGGGCAATAGGCCATAGTTTTCTAAGATTTCTCTGGAAAGTTCTCTTCACTTGCAAGAAAGAAAACAACAATCTTATATGAGCCCCCAAAACATCTCACTCAATGAGAACCTACCTTATGACCTATAGTTCTGTAGAAAATGATTAGATACACAGAAAATTATTCTCTCCTTTACCATTTCCTCTTGAGTTGGATGAGCCCCTTGAGGGTAGAAATTACTGAGCAGGTGTTTACATCCTATGCTATAAACCTAACATTGGATCTTTTGACATGCAAAGTTCTACCTGAGTTAAAATTTCCCATCAGGAATACCTAGTCCCCTGGGCAGAGTAGCAGATGGCCAACTTTGTAGCTCTCTTCATTATGCCCTGAAGAGCTGTATAAGTAGGTCTAGGGCATGGTCACTTGCTATTTCTAGTTTGCTCCTATGAGCGTTGGGATTCCATTAATAAATATTAAACTAGATCATAGCTTCAACACCCTATGTGCTTATGAAGTTCACCCCAATAGTGGGATGTTGTAGCAAAAAGCTTGAAAGAAGCAGAGCAAGTGCACAATCAATATGAGCTTAAATCTAGACTTTTGAACTCCCAAAAATGTGACTATCAGTGAGTGATATAATTTCTCTGACCCTTGTTTATGTATATTTATATCTACATATACTTGTGTATATCTATAAAATGATGCTCATAAAAAGGTTTCTCATTGGGATGTTGTGGGAATTAAATGAAATGATTCACATAAAGTATTGGAATTGTGACATATACAAAGAGCTTGCAAGAGGATTTGAAAAGCAGGCAGGAGAAGCTATCTTATTTTCAGACAAAGTGGACTTCAAGCCAAAGCTGATCACAAGAGACAAAGAATATCAACACATATGGGTAAAAAGTACAATTTTATAGGAAGATTTAAAAACCTAAATATATATGACTGAATACTGGCATATCCAACTTTATGAAACAAAAACTGGAGCAAGAACAATGAGATAGATTGGAACTCTGCGCTCCTGAAAAAAGCACAAACTTTTATTAAGCATTGTGAAGATAGTTCACTTGAAAGTACTAATAAAAAATAAAATCAAAATGCTCTTTTAATCATGGTTTAGTTTGAATTTCATAAATATATTCAAACATATGAACATTAAAAAGTTTACAAAACATTTATTGATAGGTTAATAAATAATTTAAAAAATCAATTTAGAGTTTTTAAAGATCTTTAGAACTGTATAAGTTTATAATTTCTTCAAACTGACATCAAATTTTGATTTTTGTCACAAATCAAAATTTTCTTCTTCTATGTATACTTAGTTTTAATCTAGTTTTGGGTTGTAGTTCCTGTGCTTTACAACACAAAGTTTACTTTAGTTTCAAAGTAAAATTACCCATTTGTATTTTTTCTACAAGCAAATCATATGGACCAATAATTGGCTATTTTTTTTAGGTGATAGAAACCCAAACTCACTGTAAGCACTGGTGGCACTCCTGGGCAAAGGCGTAGGTAAAAACTGACAAATGTCTGCCAATGTATGGTTTGTTTTTATTCCCACATATGTTCACCTCACCTTCACTGTTGATAAGGATTTAGAAATGGATTTAATAAAATCCAGATTTTCTTTTATGGACACATCAGAGTCCCATCCAAAATGTAACCATCCGTGTGGCCCAGGATTGTGCATCCGATGGTAGCGTGTAAGTGCTTACATGTCTCCCTCCATTTATCACTATTAGAGTTTGGATAAATGTTACAAAAACAATGAATAAGAATAACAATATTCCATAATATGCCCCTTGAATCCTTGGAATTTTATATTGCTCAATATACTGAGCGATACAGAGATTTCAGGTTTAAAATTTTTGAGATGTTATTAACATAAAATAAAATGTGTGTATGTTATATGTATAAGTTGGTGACTTTTTCATTATATGATCATGCCATCTCTACCAAACACATGATCTAGAATACTTTCATCATACTAGAAAGTTTCAGTAAAGCTTCACAACCTCAGATACACATCAGGAAGATTTTTATCACTGTAGAGTCACTTTCCTGTTCTACAGTGGCACATAAATGGAATCAGACCATCTGTATTATTTTGTGTTTGGTTTCTTTCACTTAGCATACTATTTTTGAGATTTAATTTTATTTTGTGTCAGTAGTTCATTTTAGTCACTGCTAGTATTCCATTGTATTAACTCAGTATAATTTTTTCATCCATTCACCGGTTAATGGAGGTTGGGGTTGATCTCAGATTTTGTGAGCAATTAATAAGGCTTTTCGTATGCATGTGTAAGATTCTTTGCATTTATATCCTTAATTTTCCTTACAAACTACCTAAGAATTGAATTGCTGTGTTATACAGTTGTGTATATTTAAATTTTTATGACAATATCCATGTATTTCCCAAAGTGATTTACTATTTTATATTTCCAACAATAATTAATATAAGTGGCAATGGCTTTTTATTTTTACTAAACCTGGAGGTTAGGTTTCTTTATTTATTTTCTTCTAATTTTAGCCTTTCTAGTCAATGTGAGGACCTGAAGTGGAGATTTGTATACATGTGTTTCAATTTTCTTTATTATGGAATCATTTAAATAAGAGTAAAGATTCACAGTATTTAGGGAACAGTTCTGTGTAAAACACAGGAAACAGAATAACCATTCCTGAATTGAAGACATTCCTGCATCTCTTTATAGTCAAAACCTCTAGACTTGCAACTGTTGGAATCCACTGCTCTGCTTTCTGTTGCCGTGGTTTTGCATTTACCGGAATGTCATGTAAGTGCAGTAACACAGTGCAGTGTTATAGTCTAGCTTCATTCTTTTAACCTAACAAGTTTCAGATTCATCCATTTTGTTAAAGGTATTCACCATTTATTCTACTTCATTCCTGGGTAGGATTCATTGTATGGATGTACTATAATTTATTCATTCACTTGTTAAAATATAATAAAACTACTGTAAATACAAATGTACATTTTTGTGAGTATGTTTTCCTTTATTTTCTACAAATACTTGCATTAAGACAACTTTGTAAAAAAGTGTTAAACTGTGTTTCTGAACAGACCCATTTTACATCTATATAGTAACGTGTGAGAATTCTAGTTGCTGTGCATACTCAGCAGTACTTGGAATATTTTTTAGAAACCTTTGGCTCATCTACTTGTTTTGCAGTGGTACCTCGTTGTTGTTTTTGTTAGCATTTCCCTAATGACTGATGATGTTATCTCACATGTTTGTTTGTCATCCACATATCTTCTAAGATAAAGCATATGTTCACATCATTAATTCATTTTTATTACATCATTTCTGTACTCATTGTAGAGGTAAAATTTTTAAAAGCTTATGATTTCCTCATTAAATTACCTATGCATTATTTCTGACATTAATTTACCTGAAATATGTGAGTCTATATTTTGGGCACTCAAGTTCATTAGTATAGTTCAGAATTAAATACCCTGGGATGTAGCCAATTTGCTTTCCATATATACATTTGTTTATTCTAGACATTTTGCTAAAACTGTGGCTAGGCATGAGTTGTAGCTGAAGAAAAGTGATGGAAGTCATTGTGGTTATACAATCTGTATTCCTAGGTGCATAAGGAATGTGGAAAAGATTACAAAGCTGTTCAGTCAGACAGTATAATTTCCATAAATATTTCATGAGTTCCTACTGGGTATTCCATAGTAAACTTATTGCTAGGAGGAAAGTAGTAAATAAGGCAGATGTGACCTTTATTCTTACAGAACATAGATTTCTTTCAGGAACATGATAGATAAGGGGGGAAATTGTCTGATAAGCATTATGAGAGAAATGTACTTGAAGTTATGCCTAATAAGAACTAATATTTGTCGACAATTTGCCATATTCTAGGCGTGAGGTACCCATTTGACTTATAGTATCTTAGTTAATTGTCACAAGCAGCTATGAATGAGATACCACTATCATTATCCATATTTCAGGAATTATGAACTTGAAGCACAGAGAGGTTCAACAAGATAACCAAGGCATTATGGTTAATAAGCATGGTGGGGAGGAGGGATCAAAACACAGAACTTTGAATGCTATACCATCCTCTCTTTTCTCTGATGAGGAAACTGATGATCTTATTATCTGAATTCTGAATTCTTCCATTTCAAGAAGAAATGGAAGAATCTGAATTCTTCCATTTCAAGACTGAGCAAGATACTCAGGTAGAAATGCCCAGGAAATATCTTCAAGTGAACACTTTAGAAGGAACATAAGTCATGGAAAGATATTTCAGGGTTATTGCTGTTGATACAACACCTTAAGTGACTTGTTGCACCTCTGAACATTTTCATAATAAAAGTAAGGAATCCTGGAAGCAACAGTGTGTGAAATACCGGTTTAGGATGCGTGAAGAAAGACAGAAAGAACCCAAACAGTAGATTCCCTACAGAGCTAAAACTAATGGGGGATGGAGTTTATTTTTGGCTCTGACTTGGAGGATACACAATCTAGGTTGAAGGGGAACTTAAGTAAAATTGTGAGAGTCTCAGGGGCTAAAAACAGATCCTGGTCCTGGGTGTAAATACAATCCCCGTATGTCACAATTATCCCCAGCATCTGTTTTCTGGGGAAAACACTGCATGTTTTTGTACTTTGTTTATAATCAACTAATTAAATTACTAAAATCCCATTAAATCCTCTGTGTCTTATAAGTGGCAAATATGAAAAAAATAAAGAGTCTTTCTCTGCTGCTAGACAGCTGATATCATATTCACAATTTATGACATATTGAGAAAAATTTCAGGGTGTATCAGAAATGGAGTTGGGATCTCATCCTCCCAGAATTTCAGGACATCAAACCTCAGAACCTCATAATATTCCTCCCAAACACAGGAATAAATAAGGGCTAAAACACAGGCTCAAGAAGCCCCAGGTCTGGACTGAGAATGGCGTTCCTGATTTCCACATACATCGATGTCCTTAGTATTAGATGGAAGGCCAGCACCCTAATCCATGTCATTTCTCTCTCTTTCCTGCAATCCTGCAGCTCAAGAGAAAGTAGCAGAAGACAGTGCTCCAGGCAGCAGAGAGTACTTGAAGATATTAATGGAGACAAGCGTTATAGCACCTCCATCGGTACTTTTCTCTCCAAGAAAGAGTTCTCACTCGTCCAGATGTATTACTTTTTCTGTGGCATGGGGCAATAAATCACCTCTCTTAGAATCTGGTCTTTCAGTTTTGAATTAGAGAAAATGTTTTGGGTCCCACTCCATCGGAGTCTAACCTGCACTAAAAGCCAGCACCAGGTTATCAAGGCCCCTGCCTCTAGCTTTTTTGATCAAGGGAGGCTCCAGGCATGGAAGATGTGATGAGGAAAATTATGTCCTAGCGTATTCTTCTATTTTATCTTGTTTTCTCCAGAAGTCATTTTTTATTCTGTCCCACTGAATCTCCTCTGCAGTGTAAGCTGTGCTATACACAGGCTGATTCTACGGATTCATTCCTGGCTACTTTCAGGTTTTCCCGGAGTGCACCTCGTGGGAGAGGGAAGAACTAGCGTTGGAAGGGCCAAGTTGTTCTCTGGTGCATTTTTTTTTCCTGTTCTCCATTGACCTGGAGAAGAACGTCTCCTGCAAACAGCCCTTTTGTGACTGAATTTGTTCTGTAGCGGTTAACAGGCCAGCGTAATCTTCAGATACTCCTGTTCTTCTTTCTAGCAATGCATATGCTCACTCTTTTGGAACACTGGGGCTTGCTCTATGGGGCTGAGTTCACACCTCCACACACCCATGTGCTTGTTTCCTCTTTAACTTATTCTTCATTGGCTTCTGTTGATTTTCTGTGTTTACACCCAAAATACCTGCAAAGTACATATTAAAGATTATAATAACTTACATCATATATACGACCCTGCTGTACCATTTTTTGTAATTTCTTAGTGCCATGTGCTGATGTCTAAATCTTACAGTTGCTATGTGACAATCTTTAGTTCACTGTTGTATAATATTTTCATGTCTCCTAAAGTGTGTTGCAACCTAATGCTTGGTTCATACTTGATGGCATTGTCTGGTGCCATGGCCTACACGGGATGCTTGCTGAGACTGACCTTCTGTGATGCAAACACTATCAACCACAATTTCTGTGACATTTTCCCTGTGATGTGGCTCTCCAGCACTAGCACCTATGTCAATGAGTTGTTGGTATTTATTGTGGGAAGCAACCACATCATCGTGCCTGGTTTATCCATCTTTGTCCCTATCGTTTTTTCCTCTCCATTATCTTCCACATCAGCTCCACTGAGGGCAGATCCAAAGCCTTCAGCAACTGCAGTTCCCACGTAATTGCAGTTTCTCTCTTCTTTGGATCAGGTGTATTTAAATATCTTAAGCAATATAATTTTTGGCCCATGGGTGAGGGAAAATCTTCGGTCATTTATACATAAATGTCCCCTTCTTGAACCATTAAAGCTACAACTTGAAAAATGAAGACGCTCGAGTTGCTTTGAGAAAATCCCTGAGCAGGAGAAAGTTTTGATTAGATAATCTATGTCACTATGCATGTCGTTACAGGGCAGGAAGTTGCAGTATATTTAATTATAACATTTCAGTGGCATTGTTTTATTCTATTTCTTTTTTTCCTAGAAAATATTTACTCTTTGTACATTTAAATTAAAATTTGAATATATGCAATTGACAGAAAATGTATCTTTGAAATGGGTAAAACACAATGTTTGGAAGTGAGCATACAGGAAAAATAGGTTAAATTTAGCATGCTGTATTTTATCATACTAAAGGAAATTGGAATCTTCTCACAATGTGTTTCTATTCATTTAGAGCAGGCGTTTTTCCTTGTTTTACCACTTTTACAATTAATTCTGCTTTTTACTATGTGTTCTATCGAAGAACAATGTTGAGGAAGAAATTTATATTTTCCATTGTCATGATGGATTTTCTCCCCTGATTTAAAGATAGGTGATTCTATAAATGTTGAAGTAAAATAACATCAAGCCGACACCGTGCCACTGGGTGTAAGTTTAAATTTTCCACTTGTAACGTAGGATTGGAAGTTTAATTCAAAATATCTGGCTCTTCTGTCTGTATATCCTTCACTGGGCAGCAGTGTGTCTCCATGGCAGTTTTCTGTAAGTACGGCAGGGTTGTTTTCCTTTTTTGTACTAGGATGCTTCGTTGGTAATGAAGTGGTAGTTAAGCTTACCACTTCACAGTACGTGGTTCATGGGCAGAGTTTTGTTTAATGTTATGCTTGCCTTACAGTGCCCTTGTTGTCATGAAGTTTTACTGCTGAGGTAGATCCTTCATCTTCCTTGGCAAGTAGGAGCCTGGTGGAATCTTCTGTACTGCTTAACATGTCTCTGACATGAAGTTCAAGGAGCCGATGTGTAGAGACACATGCATGTGTTGCTGTCATTCGTAGGAGTCTTGCACACAGTTTACTCCACATTGTCTCATCTGCTGTTTGCTGTTCTTCTCAAGGAAGAAATGGGAAGCCAGTGGGGGAGAGAATCTACAATATTTCCCACTTCATATATGATGGCCCCGATATTCAGGGATGTTCCCGGCTTGTTCCAAATCACAGTTTACATGGTAGAACTGATACTAGGATTTCATGTAATGATTCCAAATCTATGAGGTCTTTAGAAATTATTATTTATTGTCACTTTGCAAAAAAATAAGAGAAACAGTGCATAAAAATTGTTCAAAACACAAATAGGAACAAAGTGCTCAAATAAGAAAATTTTCTAGATAGTAGCCTCACATTTTATATTTCATAGTTCTGAGAATTGAGAATGAGCCAGTATGTTCCTGTTTTATACTGCCATATGCAATTAAGGGACATGCATAAGGTAGATGATAGAAATAATGATTGTTAACGATGCCCTGTGATTCCCAGCATAAGCAACAAGTTGTTATACTCAAAGTGATATCTGATCTCACATTGGCCACCTTCGATAGGCACCAATGTGTTGTCCACTGTGGCACAGGAGGCTGCTGTTCTGGTCTTTTTCAAAAACATATTTCCAAGTCTTTCATACAGTGCAGTGTGACGTGTGAGTTCCAGACATCATAAATACCATCCTAGGCTTTGCCCTGCCCTTGCCACATTTCTTTGTCCATATTTGGGCTGCATATAGATGATGAAAAGGCCTTAGTTAGGTAATGAAGGTGCAATGAAAAGCCAGCAAATGACTAAAGGAGAATCAGCATGTGGAAGGGAAGAATGGGTGGAGTTACCAGGAAGGAGGTCATAAAGTGCTCTGTGGGTCAGGTGATATTCTATTTACAGAGCCTTGTCTGAGGTTAAAATTGCTACCACTGCTTGTTTTAGTGGTCCTGACACATGAGATATTATTTTCCATCCTTTGATTTATAGTCTAAGAATATCTATTCATAATGGGTGAGTTTCTTGAATGCAACAGACTGTTGGATTCTGCTTTTTTTTTTGTGGGTACCGGGGGTCGAACTCAGGACCTCGCACTTGTGAGAAGTTGCTTGTGCCACTGAACGATATCCCTAGCCCTTTTTTCCTTTGTATGTGGCTACCGGGAGTCAAACTCAGGACCTCGTGCTTGTCTGGCAGGCGCTTATGCCGCTGAGCTATCTCACCAGCCTGGATTCTGCTTTTTTGATGCAGTTTGGCAATCTTTGTCTTCTAATTAGAGAATTGAGGTTACTAACATTGAGAGATATTACTGAGATGTGTTGATTATTTGCTATCATTGCACTCTTTCTCCATTGGTGATTCCTTTTTTTTCTCCCTGTAATTTCTGTTTATGACATTCTTGAATATTTTCCAGAGTGCTGGTTTTATAGTATGTATTTCTTGAGCTGATCTTTAGCATGAAATATCCTTATAGCCACATCTATTTTGAAGGAGTACTTTGCTGGGTATGTTAATCTGGATTGGAATTTGTTTGTTCTTATGGCTTCAAATACTTCACTCCAAGCTCTTCCAGCAGTTAAGGGTTGTGTTGAGAAGTTTGTTGCAATTCTAATGGGATTAGCATTATATGAGATTTTTTGTCTTTCTCACACTGTTTTTAAAATTCTCTTTTTTTGCATATCTAGCAACTTAATAAGGATATGTCTTAGTGAGCTTCTTTATGCATCACAGTTGTTTGACGTTCTGGAAGTCTCCTTTGCTTCTATGTTGAAATATACTCATATTTGGAAGATTTTTCTTCTATGATTTCAGTAAACATATTAATAATTCCATGTGTGTTATCTTCTAGCTTTACTCTAACTTTAATTGCCCTTCAGTTAGTTATTTTAGTCATATAGTAGCTGCTGGATGGTCTTTTCTTGTTCTCTTGTTTGTGTGTGGTTTCTCTGAGTATTTCATAATTTATCTCAATTTCTGACACTTTTAATTCATTTCCTCTTTGAACTTGTGTAGTGTCTTCATCTCTTCTTTAAACTTTTTGTAGAGTTCTGCTACCTGGTATTTGCTTTTCTCTCCATTTGTGCCCCCTGATCTGCCTCAGCAGAGTCCTGAGTCTTTGGGGGGTTTTCTGTTGCCCCACTTTCCCACGTTCCTCTTCTTTCTGGTCAGGTAGTGCTTCAGTCCTGAAGAGAAATTCTCCTCCTGGATGTTCATCACTTCTTCAGTCAGGTCGGTCTCTTGGTTATCACCTCTTTTCCTGTACTTTCTAGAATCCAGGAGAAAGTGATGTCATCAGGTTGGTGTGAAGCACTTTTTGTCACTTTCATTCAACACAGTAGTGGAAGCTCTAAAGAGGGCAAGTAGGCAAGAAGAAGATATGGAAAGAATTTCAATTTTAAATTAAAAAGCATAATGGCTTCTTTTCATAATGATATGCTTTTATATGTAGAAAATCCTAATATACTTATAAAAATAAATGAATTAAATAAAGTGACAGAGTCAGTACTCTGAGAGAACCGCTGCTTTTTTTTTACCACTTAACACTAGAGGATGTCAGTGTTTTTATTAATGAGAGAAGGGGAAATGAAATGGAAGTGCAAAAATAATTACTATTTATTCTTCCAATGAAGTATAATTTTTTCACTTTTTTAATAAATTGATTTTATTGGTACATTTTAGATCTACATAATGATCATACTGATCATAAAGAATTTGTTCGTATTCATGATATATCTTGATTCTTTTTTTCCAATCCCGTCCCCTCCTTCAATGCCCCTTCCCCTCCTTATTTACAAAAGCTTTGTTTCCATTTATTCCTAATTTTCTCAGTTTTCCCCGTCCTTCCTCTTCCCTTCCCCTCCCTATTTCCCCTTCATATTTGAACATTTCCTTCCTATTTCACAATATCTATTATGCCTTTTGGTCCTTGTTAAAGTTTTTGTTTCTCATACCAGAGAAACATGAGATCTTTACGCATGTGTTTTTAATTTATTTCACTTAACAATATGGTGTCAAGATGCACCCAGTTACCTAGAAATGTCTCAAGTTTGTCCTTGTTTATAGCAGAGTATTACTCCATTGTATAAAAATCCACATCTTCTTTATCCATTCATCAGTTGATGTGCATTTTGGCTGTTTCCAAGATTTAGCTATTAAAAACTGCCACAATAAACATTGGTGTGCATATATCACTGAAGTATGATGCTTTTAATTCTTTCAGGAAGATACCAAGAAGGGAGATACCCGGATAGCTGGGTCAAGTGGAACCTCTAGTTTGAGTTTTTAGTGTGTGTGTGTGTAGCCAATTGATTTTATGTTTTAAAAATGGAGGAAGCACCAGCAAAGGAGAAGGAATTGGTCTTTCAGGAGCGATGGGAATATAATACAATGACCTCATTGCAACAGGCACTTCAGGGTATTTTATTGCAAACTTCCTGTGTAAGAAGCCTGCTAATATTAAACAACTCAGAGATGTTCTAAATTTACATTTTTGAGGAATCTCCACACTGATTACCACAGTGGTTGCACCAATTTGCATTCCCACCAACAGTGGAGAAGTGTTCCTTTTTCCCTACAGCCCTGCTAGCATTTGTTATTGGTTGATTTATTGATAATAGTTATTGTTTCTGGAGTAAGATGAAATCTCAGCATAATTTTAATTTGCATCTGTCAAATGACCAGTGACACTGAACATTTTGGATTGAGTCTTTAATTTGCGTGGGTCTGATTTTTTAAAAATTCTTTACATGTTCTAGATATAAGTCCTTTGAGAGACAACAGGCTAAAATTTTTTCCCACTGTGTGAGTTGTCACTTTACTCTGTTGGTAATTTCTTTTGCTGTGCAAAACTTTCTAATAGGGGAGATCCCAGTTGTTGATTCTTTGTATTAGTTCCATGTGATCAGGGTTTTGTTCATGAAATCTTTGCCTGCACCCATGTCTTCAAGAGTTTTGCCCATTCTCTCTTCCAGCAGATTTAGGGTTTCTGTTTTAATATTTAGAACTTTGATCCATTTCAATTTTAGTATAGAGCATGGTGATATGAGTCTACTTTTAGTCTTTGGCATGTGGAAAGCCAGTTTTTCCAGCACCATTTATTAAAGAGGCTCTTTCTCCCAATGAATGTGTTTGGCCCTTTTGTCAAAGATAACATGGCTGTGTTATAATTTTTTGAGCAGGTTAAAATTATACATACTTTTGAAGACTTTCATTTCATTTTTAAAAAGTTCTGATCAACCTTCATCTGTTGTACTGCCTAGAATAACTTTTATCTTTTATTTAATTCAAGTCCTGTCTAAATTAAAAGTTCCCATCAGAGGGAGCTATTTTCCTAGATTGCCACCAAAACCTTAATTTTCAATTGAGAAAATTTTCATTCTGTGATAGGGACTTATTTAGATCACAGAGCATATTTCTTAGTTTGTGGAGATGGTTAACATATTTTTTGTCTCACTATGGCAGTTTTAGTGTAGAAGACAATTCTTAATTTTTGAAAATTGGAATTTGTGAGAAGGCTTTCCTCATAAGACCCACTATCCCTCTATTTTTGTCACAAGTTATATTCTACAATATCTACAGAATTGAAGACTTATCACACCATCAGAGGCAGCACATTTTCCCCTAGCACTTCTGCTCAGTGCTGCATCTATTATCACATTGTGAGATTTGCCTGGCACTTTCTATCTCTTAATGTTCACAAGTTTAATTTTTATTGCTTATTAACACAAAATTGTCATGCAATGGATCTGTCCAGAAACTGCAAATTGTGCCAAGGCTTGAGGAAGATGAAAGAGCCTTAAACAGGCCTATTGTTTTTTGCCCCAGATATGCAAAATGAGCATACTCATTACATATATCATGGGTGACAGGTGCCATTTCTGCCTCTCTATTTTTATTCAGAGTATATGGAAGAAGAAATACAGCAAATAATTGGCTTTTAGTACATCATAACTTCTACTGATGTTTTATGATCAATAGTGCAGACTTTATTCAAGATGAAAAACCAGGATTAGTAAAAGTATGCCAGCCCCCAAATAGAGTTAGTGTCTCTTTATTAATATCAAACATAGTTTTTCTGTTTACTAGGGGGTATATAGTTTCAATTCATAAAAGTAGTAGTTATCTGTTAATCTTGGATCCTCATTCACAATGCTGCGTAGTATCTATTTCTCACCTTATTTACTGAGTCTAGCAGTTTTAAAGTCATAGACAACACATTGGAAAAGTCCTAAATAAGACAAAGCAAAGGACGTGATATACAGAAATCTAATATTTAAGTTACAAAAGCATAATGTTAGTTTATTTTTTTTAAAGAGAAAAAGATAAAAATAATAATGAAACAGATTTTCAAAGTAGGTTGGTAGAACAGTTACAATAATTAATACATTGTGTATTGTTGTCTTCATAGTAGTTATTCAGAGTACAAGATATAGGCATGATATCTCATCCAAACAATATTAGCACAAACTTTTCTTTTCAATGAACTAAGAAAAACTATCTGTATAACTGTTTTAACTATCTTGTGTAAACATATATTTTTATCTTTTTCCTTTTCTACCTTTCCCCTTTCCCCCATCACAATCTTTTCTTTTGTCTTTTCTTTTGAACAGTTTCTTCCCAGTTCACAATATCTATTGTACATTTTGGATATTTTCTTGTTCAGTTTCTCACACTAGTGAGACAATATGATTTCTACAAATATGGGTCTGATTTATTTCACTTATGAGTATGATCTCGAGTTGCACCCATTTACCTATAAAAATCTCCAGTTTATCCTTCTTTATGGCTGAGAGGTACTCCATTATATAAAAATACCACATCTTTTTTATTCATTCCTTTGTTGATGGGCATTTGGGTTGTTTCCAAGATATCGTTATTACAAGTTGTACTGCTATAGACATGGGTGCACATATATCACTGTGGTATGATGTTTTTAATTCTTCTGGGAAGATACCCAGAATTCAATGTCTAACTAGTCTCTTTCATCTTTCTCTCCCTTTTTCAAAAATTAAGTTTATTGGTACAATTAAGATATACATAAATATCATATCCATCATAGAGAATTTGTACCTCTATATGATGTATTTTGCTTCCTCTTTTTTTCCCAATTCCCTTCCCTCCCTTCAACCCCTCTTCCCCTCGCTATTTACAAAGTTTTGTTTCTGTTTTATCCTTTCTGATCATTATTTTTCTTTTTCCCCCTTCCCCCTCCCTAGTTCCATCTTCCCTTTTGAACAATTTCTACCTGTTTCACAATATTTATTATACATTTTGGTTCTTATTTATTCTTTCAGTTTCTCATACCATGTGTGTCCAATTTATTCCACATGTGTGTCTGATTTTTATTTCACTTAAGAGTATGGTCTCAAGGTGCATCCATTTGGCTAGAAATGTCTCAAGTTTATCATCCTTTATGGCTGAGTAGTACTTCATTGTATAAAAAAAACCCCATATCTTCTTTATCTGTTAATCCCTTGATGGACATTTGGATTGTTTCCAATATTTTGCTATTACAAATTGTGCTGCTATAAACATGGGTGAGCATGTATCACTGTGGTGTGATGTTTTCAATTCTTTTGGGAAGATACCCAGAAGGGGAATAACTGGGTCAAAGGGGACCTCTAATCTTAGTTTTTTGAGGAATCTCCACACTGATTTCCACAGTGGTTGCACCAGTCTACACTCTCACCAACAGTGGAGAAGTGTTCTTTTTCCTCACAACCTGCCAGCATTTGTTATTGGTTGATTCATTAATGATAGCCATAGTTTCTGGAGCAAGATGGAATCTCAGCATTGTTTTCATTTGCATCTCTCAAAAGTGATGTTGAACATTTTTTTGTATATTTATTTGCTGTTTGTATTTCTTCATCTGAGAAGTATGTATTCATCTCAGATGCCCGTTTTTGGACTGGGTCTTTAATTTTCGGGGTCTGGTTTTTTTCAATTCTTTATAAGTTCTAGATAGAAGTCCTTTGTCTGAGAGACAACAGACTAAATTTTTTTTATTCTTTGAAAGAACCAACTCTTCAATTCATTTATTCTTTTTATTGTTTTCTTAGTCTCAATTGCATTAATTTCTGCTCTTATGTTTATAATTTCCTCCCTCATATGAGCTTTGGGTTTGATTTGTTCTTTCTCTAGAAGTTTGAAGTTCAACATTAAGTTATTTATTTGATCTCGTTCTGTTTTGTGGATGTGAGAATTCACTACTATAAATTTCCCTCTAGAACTGCTTTCATTGCATTCTATAAGTTCTGGTATGTTGTATTGGAATTATTATTTAATTGTAGATGCTGTTTAATTTCTTCTTTAATTTCATCTGTGACCCTTTGGTTGATCAGGGGTGTGTGTTTATGTAGCTTTTGTGGTTTCTTTTGCCATTTATTCCATTTTCATTCCACTATGGTCAGATAATATACATAGTATAATTTCAATTTCTCTGCATTTACTTAAGCATGTTCTACAGGGTAGTATGTGATCTATTTTGGAGAACATATCATATGCAGCTGAAAATAATGTGTATTCTGATGTTGTGGGGTGGAACACTCTGTAGACATCTACTAAGTCCATTTATTCACTGGTTTGGTTTAATTCTGATATTTCTTTGTTGATTTTTTGTCTAGTTGATCTATCTCATTGAGACAGTGGGGCATTAAGGTGCCCCATTACATTTGTGTTAGTGATTATTTGATTTTTCATGTCCATTAATTTTTTTTATATAGTTGGGTGCACTGGCATTTGGTGCATATATATTTATAGTTGTTATCTCTTTTTCTTTGAGTTTTCCCTTAACAAGTATGTAGTGATCTTCTTTGTCTCTTTTGATCAATCTTGGCTTGAAGTTCACATTGTCTGCTAATAGAATAGCTACCCCTGCTTTTTTCTGTGTTCCTGTTGCATGGAGTATTGTTTTCCATCCTTTGACATTAAGTCTATGTACTTCTTTTTGAATTAAATATGTTTCTTGTATGCAACATATTTTTGGATCTTTTTTCTTGATCCATTGTATGTCTTTTTTTTTTTTGATTGGTGAATTGAAACTATTTACATTGATGGCTATAACTGATATATATTGGCTTATCCATCTCACAGTATTTCCTGTTGTTGGTTTCCTGTCTTTCCCCTCTGTTTAATTGCTTGCTCTGGCTGGTGGCTTCTTTCTATTGGTGTTCTTATAATTGTGTTCTTCCTTATCTTTTTCTAAAATATCTTTCATAGTATTTTGGAGAGCTGGTTTGTGATCATGAATTTCTTCAGTTGTTGTTTTTCAGGGAAGTATCTTATTTCTCCATTGATTTTGAAAAACAGTTTTGCAGGGTGCATCAATCTGGATTGAAGGTTGTTTTCTTTTAGGGCATGAAATACCTCATTTCCATCTCTCCTTGATTTGAGGGTTCATGTTGAGAAGCCCTCTGTGATTCTGTTGACTTTCCTTTATAAGCGATTTGTTTCTTTTCTTTGACCACTTTTAATATTCTGTTCTTGTGCTGAATTTCTGGAATTTTTCTTATTATATGCATTAGTGTAGTTTATTTTGTTCATGGCTATTCAGACTTCTATCTGCTTCACTTATTTGTATGTCAAATTCTTTATCCATGTTGTGAACTTTTCTCTCATTATTTCTGCGAGGAGATTTTTTAAAATGGCATTTGCCCCGGCTATCTGACAGACTCCAATCAATCATATTTTGTTCTTCTTTGCTTCATCTTGTAGCTGTTTGATTTTTCATGGTCCCTTGCTATTTTTAAGATATCTTTCTTTCCATGGTCACAAGCCACTTTCCTGTCTTCTAGATATGATCATCTATACTTGTCTTCATTCAATCTGTTGTGTATACTTTTTTTTATATATGCGGGTACAGGGAGTTGAACTCAGGACCTCACGCTTGCCAGGCAGGCGCTTATGCCACTAAGCTATATCACCGGCCCTGTGTATACTTTCAATAGAGTTTTTAATCTGGATTTCTGTTTGTATCTGTTTCATGGATTCCATTTCTTTCCTATGTTGGGCATTCATGGTTTCCATAATTTTCTTAAGCTCCTCTATTTTTTATCTGTGTCTTCTTTAATGTCTTTCATTTTGATCATCATTTCTTTTTGTGTCTAAGAGATTATATTTTCTATAGCCTCTTCAATTTTTTTTCACTTCTCCTGCTATCATTTCAGAAAGTTCTTGTGGGTGGCTTCTAATTTCCTTTATCTCACCATACTCTGTATTTGTCCTGGGTGGCCTGGAGGTTTGGAGTTGCATTTTGCTTCTGCATCTTGACATTTTCTTTTTTTCAATTTTATTTTGTTTTCTGTGTTGATGCTTGTAGATCTCTTATGGTAGATAGGTTTATTACTAGTATTGAGCTTCCCTAGGAAATATCTATTCCTCAGGGATGTCTTCTAGGTATAGGTGGTTCTTGGTCTTTGTGTCTATCCAAAGAATCTCCCTCCCAATTTATTAAGGGTGACAAGTTGCTATTTGGCTCAGCACCCAGTCATTTGGTACTGGACTATAGTGACAGTAATGACCCCAGACAATCACAGTGTTGTCATACAAGGAAGAAAAGCTGATTATAACAGGTATAACATCCTGTCTAAAGTAGCACAATTAGCAATAATGATTGCATCAAGCACAGCCTAACTAAGGACAAACTGTGGTAACTATTGACCTGATACCTTTAACCATAAGAGCAAGTTCTTCAGTTATATGACAAAATCTAACATATACCAGGAATTTGTTTGCAATAATTTTCCCCTTAGTAGAGTGATTTTACCCTGTGGGGGCATTTAAGAGGGATAGGGGACAAGACAAAGAGGTGAAAGAGGACAGATATAGTAGAATCAAGGCTGGAGGGCAAAGGATGATCACCCAAGTTTTGGAAAGCAGAACACAGGAGAGAAAGAATACCAGAGAAAGCAAAGAATATTACAGCGAACTAGAAAGAGAAGAGACAATGAACATATCATTAAATCAAGAGATACAGTTGAAGGAAGAGAAAGAAGATGACTAGAAGAAACCAAAAAAAAAGTTAAGAAATCTAACTAATAACAGAAAAAGAAGAGGAAAAGAAAAAAAAAATAGAAAGAAAAAAGAAAGAAGTAAAAAGAAAAAAACTCCAGTCAGAAAAAGGAAAATCAAAGAAAGAAAGAAAGACAGGAAGAAAGAAAGAGAAAAATAATAAAATTCCTCTGGTGACCACTGTTTTGAGATAGTGTCCAAATCAGATGCCAGAAATGTGCTGTGTAATCCCATCAAGTTTGCAGTAGGCTTTGGGCTGGGTGAGGTGCTGATTTTGTCTCTAGATGTGGGGACTGGGGCTGGTTTTAAGCAGACAATGTTCTGGGTATCCACTTCCCCTTATCGTGATTGTCTCTAAGGTGATCTCCCAGTAGGTGTGGCACACTTGGGTAGGGAAAGCCCAGGGTTGCTCCCCGAACAGTTCACTGTTGACTCTTTCTGGACCTTGCACAGCTCTCTCTGTTCCACACCACTGACTCCTCTTACATGTTGGTCATTGGGTGGGAGGAGTGCCTTGTCCTGCTGCAGGCCAAGGCTGCTTCCCTGCTTATGGCGCTGGGGCTGGGTGGAAGCCACTCTGCTGACCTCAGACCAGGAGGACGCTTCCACTCCTTTGTACTTAGTGCTAAGACTAGCTTTTCATGGCTGCTGGAGCAGTGTCTAAGTGGTCCCAGCTCCCACATCTCAGCAGAATTCCCCCTAGTCTGCTTCCCAACTGCCAGCAGTCTACTGGGACTGGATGGCTCCTCCCTCATTCCACTCTGGAAATTTGGCAGGGAAGCAACACAGGACTGTTCCGCTGTTGGAGTTCCCCCAAAGCACTTGAAATAAAATGGCAGTCCAGCTCGCTTGCTTCTGTTTTGCATGTGTGTGTGCCAGAGCACAGCACCTGCTCACCTCATTCACCAACTGCTGGCTCCTATTCTCACTGCTGCTTCAGATATTTCCATGCCACTGGTCCCTGCCAGCTGGTGTGCACCGTGGGGGGCCACTGATACCCACCTGCTCTCATTTTCTCTCCTGGAAGATGTCATTTGTTGTTTCATACTCCCTGAAATATCTCAAAATTGTGTTAGTGCAATTCATTGTTTTATGTTTGAAGAGTCCATATTTTGAGCAGTTTGAAGACAATAGGAGAACTTGCTTATTTTATACTATTCATAATAAATGTAGATGATAATAGCTATTCTTAATGATGCTTCCTAATTCCCAGGGTCAGCAGCAAGGGATTTGTATTCAATGTCGTATTTCATACCAAATTGGCAATCTTTGGTAGTCACCAATCTAATTAAACCCATTGTGGCAGAAATAGCTGCTGTTCCGATCTTCTTACAAAACACTTATATCCCAGTCTTCCTCGCAGAAGAATGTGGCATGTTACCGTTCCAGACATGGTATACACTATTGCAGGGCAAAGGTGGGCGCTTTCCACATTCCCTTTCTCCTTCTGTGGGCTGGACACAGTTGACAGTGAGGGTGTGTTGCTGTAAGGAAACATCAGGGGAAGCCGGCAGCAGAATCGGGATGTGGAAAGGAATAGTGGGTGGAGTTACCATGAAGGAGGACATGAAGGGCTCTGGAGTGCAAGCAATATTTATTTATAGACCCACATGGTGGTTATAAGCTGTTCACTGCATGAAAATTGGCTGAAATGTACAATTTGTATACTTTTATGTGTGTAGTTGTGTTAAATTTCACAGTAAAATAAAGCAAAACTTTGACGAGAGCCCTATTGTATGGAACAATAAGCACCTTGTAAATAGACATAGAGAATAAAGGTTCAAGTATATGAGAACAACCTTCCTAATGCAGAATGGCTCGCACAGAAGAAAGCAGCAGAGATGCGGTAAAACTAATCTGGGCCAGGAGTAGTGACACACAACTGCAATTTCAGCATGCTGGGAGGCTGAGACAGGAGGATGGCAAGTTCAAGCTCAGTATGATCAATTTATTGATCTAGGAAAATGGTGTCAAATAAATAAATAAATGAATAAATAAATAATGGGTTGAGGATGTCACTTGATATGAAGGCCCTGGGTTCATTTCTGAGTACCAGAAACAGAACAACAGCAACAACAATAAAACCAAAAAAAAAAAAAAAAAAAAAAAGGAAACAAAAAGAACTACATAGTAAGGTAGACTCATACATTGCACAGCCAATTCTTTGTGTACACTCAAGGTGGCATTTCTTCACTTTTGGTTGAAGGAGGAGGGTCAATGTTCAGTCTTCATATATAATTTGTAATGTTATATGTCACTGTATTTATATGAATGCTATAGTGCAGAAAGTATATTTCTTGTTCCATATTATATAATCTTATTATTCACCATTGTAACTGGCTTGAAAAATTTCTTCTTCAATGAACCTCTTCGAATAAGTTTTGATAGTACTCTGGTAGAAAGAATTTAGGAATATAGAAATACTTAGAGAACATATTGCTGTGAGTACGAGAACAATTATGAAATACAATGGTAGAATTACCCCAAATGTTAAGGCTGACTCAGTTCCCAGGTGACTCAGGGATCAGCAGCCTTGCGATGAGTCACAGGCTGTGGGATTGGGAAGTTTTGTGACTCACCTTGCCGGATGAGTGTTTTTCCTGGAGACGAACATGGGAACGAAGGCACAAATGATCTGTATTCACACAAGCAAAAGCAAGAGGGAGTAAGTAGTTGACGCTTGGTCTCTGCACGCGCATACACATAATGCAATTGCAGTGAGGTTTACCTTTCCAAGGAAACGTCACAGTGTGGAACTCAGCATGGCTTAAGAATAAGTGATTTGATTTACAAAAGTGATGGTTAAACGTGATGGCCAAAATGTGGTGAAAATGAACATTTTGGTATTTACTGCTAGGAATAACAAAAGAACATAAAATACTACAACTAGAAAGAAGCAATAATGTAAAATAAGGGCCAAGGGCACCCAGTGGCACTAGGATGAAAAAAGGTCCAAAGGTCTACTTAGACATAACCTTGACACTTCCATTCAAGATAGACAAGTTGTAGCGAGGGCAATTTGGCAAGAAAGAGAAACAAAGGGTAATCCAATTAGTAAGAAGTATAAGATCTCTCTTCACAGATGATACGATCTCATAGGTAGAAAAATCTTAATGATTCAAACAAAGGCTCTTTTAACTAATGCATGTATTTAATAAAAGATTATAGCCAACACTCAGCATTATCAGTGGCATTTCTATGTATGAACACTGAACAGTCTGAGAAGGAAATACAGAAAAAGTCTAAGTACAAGAGCATCAATCCCCATACACTTCAGTCTTTACCTTAGTATCATTCTTATACCCAGGTTTATGTAACCATCAATCTACTTCTTTTTCTCAAAGCATGTCCTTATTATGGATATTTCTTGCAAGTTAAATACATGTATTAGATTTGATGTTTTTTTCTCACTTGCTATAATATTTTCCAGGGTCATGTATTTTGGTCTTTGTAAAGACACTTACACACTACATTTGTTTACTGGTATGTTTGTCGATTGATATTTGAATTTTTTCAGGTCTTGGCTATTACATAGATGTAGTATAAATATTCATATACAAGCTTTTGTGTGCTTTTAAGTTTTAACTTATATAAGGCTGTACCTAGGAGGGAAAAACAGGGTTATATAGAAATTCTATCTTTATAATTTTATGGTACTTAGAGAATAATTTTCAAACCAACTGCACCATTTGACATTCCAATTGAAAAGAGATTCCAATCTCTTTTCCCCCTCACCAGTATCTATCTTGTTTATTGTAGCCATCCTAGTTTCTGTGAGGTGATATTTTGTTGTTGGCCTGATTTGTATTTTTTGATTAGAAGTGACTTCAGGCATATTTTCCTATGCTTATTAACCTTTTTTATTTCTCCTTTGGAGAAATATCTAACCAAGATTTTTTTACTGGCTTTAAAATTGTGATAAATTAAATTAAATGTATATGCATATGTTATATAATATATATGTATAGAATAATGCTTTTGCTCTTCTTATGTGTAAGTTTCTATGTGTAAAATGCCCTTGCATACATTTATTTGTTACATAGAGAGACACGTACATTTACAAAATGGATTGAATGTTCCAATGATTGTAAATTGATTTCCATTTTGTTTATTTATTTTTATTTTTATTTTTTTATGTGGGTACCAAAAGTCGAACTCAGGACCTCGCACTTGCCAGGCAGGTGCTTATGCTGCTGAACCGTATCACTGGCCCTGATTTCCATTTTACAAACATAGAAGAAAGCATAAGCATGTGGGAGAAGGAGGTTGTTGGACCACAAATCTTCACTGAAACAATTTGTTGACATCCATGGAGAAAAGAAATCCTGCGAGTGCTCTGTAATCTAACACAAAGTTGTGAAGTCATTTGGAGCCCATGAGCAAGGCGGTGCTGCTCTGAGAAAGCATGTGTAGTGGATTAACTAATGGTCAATTTGGAACACCTAGCTGAACTGAGTCAGCGTGGTTTTGGGTGTGGAAGGCCCAACTGAGGATTGTTGCCAACAGCAAAAAAGAGAACTGGAGTGGAAGGTGGCATGTTGTTGTTGGAGAAGCTTGTGATGGTTTTCCTGATATGAACTCAGCTGTTCTCATTGTCAGAGCAGCTTGGATCCTCCCTTTTGCTGAGGGTGGTTGTGGTTCTTTTTGTGGGTGCTCTCTTCCTTACCATGAGCATTGCTTTCTGGATCTAGTACAGATCCCTCAGGCTGCCATCACAGATCCTTCACCCACTGGCGCAGACTTTCCAGCTTCCCCCACTGACCTTTGGGCCTTCAAAGTGCAGATCCTTGATACAGACTTGCATGAGACATTATCATGGGCTCTAGCCCTCCAGCTGGACTTGTGCAGGACTTTGCCATGGGACCTAAGTCCTCAGCTGGATTCCTGTGTCTCTAGTGTGTGGACAGATCTCCTGCACTCTTCTGCATTTGACTTTTTGTCTGAATATTATAAAATAATCCTATAAATTATGTGCCCTGCATTAAATCTATTCCATTGCAAATTCTGACTATAACAGCATGTGTACCCCACTGGAAAACTCATCAAAAAGAACTCAAAAATCAAATTGCTAAAATGTTGAAGAGACCAAGGAAGAAACAAACTCATAAGATGTTTGGTGAGCTTAAAGAAGATATGCAGAAACAGATAAAGGATGTAATTAATAAAATGTTTAATGAGATGAAGGAAGACCCAAAAATGTTGATTTAATTAATGAACACAGTGCAAGATATGAACAAATGCTTTGTAAAGAATTAGAGAATATGCAAGGAAATGAAGCAGAAATCCTGGATATGATAAATTTACTTGAAAGTATGTGCAACAGAAATGGCCAATCTGAGGGGAAAGTATAAGAAGTTGAAGACAAGGTTGTTCATGAAGTCAGTGATACCTTAAAAACAACAAGACACAATGGAAGTTGGACCCAACAGCAGCTGCTAGATGACTAAAAACAAACAATCAATCAACCAAACAAACAATTTAAGAATTATAGAAGTTAGGGAAAGAGTGGAAGACAGCACTTAAAGCATAAAATTTTTTTCATGGAAATCAGAGCAGAAAATTTTCAAATACAGTGAAAGAATTCAATATCTAGGTAAAGGAAGCATATGGAACCCCAAATAGCCATGATCAGAAAGGCACATGAAACATCATAGTTGAAATCCCAGAAATTCAGTGTAAAAAAAGAGTACTAAAAGCTGTTAGAAACATTAAGTGAATATAAAAGCAGTCTATCAAAATAATAGCAGATTTCTCAACAGAAAACTTAAAGGCAGGAGAGCTTAGAGTGAAGTTTCTCAAGCCCTAAAGGAAAAAAGTTTCAACCCAGACTTCTATCTGCTGCAACAACATTCTTCAAGTGTGATGGAGAAATAAAGATTTTTTATGACAAAGAAAACCTAAAGAAATTTATGGCCACCAAACCAGCATTACAGAAAGTACTTGAGGCAGTTGTAGAGAAAAATAGTGGAAAAACATGGTCAAAGATTCCAAAGGAAAGAAGATATAGAACTGGGAGAGTGGTTAAACAAAAGAAAAAATTAAAGGAATCAGAACTAGAAATGTAATGCAATGACAGGATTCAATAAATACTTTTCAATAGTAAAATTCAATGTCAATGATGTTAGTTTCCCCCCAAAAAATACACAGATTAGAAAATGGGATCAAATAAAACACAATCATATTACCTTCAAGTGACGTACATCATACCAAAGAAACACAAAGGCTAAGGGGAAAGGATGGGAAATATCACTCCGTATAACCAGAGCCCGAAATCAAGCAGAAATAGCTGTCTTAGATTCAGACGAAGTGGACTTCAAACCAAAACTGATCAGAAGAGACAAGATCACCATGTACTGTTAAAGAGAACAATTCAGTTTGAAGAGTTAGCAATTATAATATTTATGAAACAAATGTCAGCACAGCAAATTTCGTAAAATGAAGACTACATAATGTAAAATAGCAAATAATTTGCAATACAATCACAGTGGGGAATTTCAATAACCTTCACAAATATTTCAATGAGACAAAAAAATAAGTATCAGAGTTGAACCACATGACAGAACTAATGGATTTAACAGATATGTACAGGGTTTCATCCAAGAACAAGAGAATGAATGGTTTTCTCAATAGCATATTGAACGTCTCCCAAAAGAAGCCATATCGTAGACTGTAAAGCATGGTTAAATAAATGCAAAGGAATTGAAATAATCCCCTCCATATTATTGTCTCGTGGTGGAGTTAAACTAGAGATCAAAACAAAATAAATCACAGAGACTACACTAAAACATGGAGATTATGTAATGCACTCTTGAATAATCAGTGGGTCACAGACAAAAATCAAGAGAAAAAATAAAATGTTCCTAGAATCAAATGACAATGAAAGCACGAAATACCAAAACTTATTGGACATAAAGAAATGAGTTCTAAAAGGGAAGCTCATAGCTGTAAGTGCCCACATTGAAAAAAATAGAAGAATTAGAAATAAAAAAAATAATGATGCACCTCAAGTTTCCAGAGAAACAAGAATAAAACAATTCCACAAGGAAGCAAAGAGCGATTTTTTGGGGAAAAAAAAGCAAGAAAGACAACCCTTAATCAATGTTACCAAAAAAAAGGAAAGACCTAAATCAATACGTTTAGAAGTGAAAAAGATGAAATCACAGTGGACACCAGTGAAATCCAGAAAATTATTAGTAACTAATTTGACAACTTACACTCCAATACATTGGAGAATCCAGAAGAAATAGATAGATCCCTACATACACACAAATCACTGAAACTGAACCAAGAAGATACAAAAAACCTTAATAATCCAATAACAGGCAAGGAAATTGAAGGAGGAATAAAACAAAAACAAAAACAAAATCTACCCACTAAGAAAAGCCCAAGATCCAGTTTCCAATGGATTCACCACAGAATTTCAAAAAAATACCCAGAAGAACTAATGTCAATAGCACTCAAACTCTTTAATAAAATTGAAAAAGGAGTAGTCCTAAGGTACTTCTTGGAAGCTTGCATTACTCTGATTTCATATCTACAAAAGGGCTCAACCAGAAAGGAGAACTATAGGCCAATCTCTTTTAGTTAACATACAACAGAAATTCTCAACAAAATACTGGCAAAAAAAATGGAACAAATTATCAAAAAGATTATGCAGCATTACCAAGTAGCTTTATCCTAGGGATGCAGGGATGGTTCAACATATGAAAATCAATAAATGTAATGTATCACATAAACAGAAACAAGGACAAAAAATCACATAATCATCTCAATAGATACAGAAAAACAATTTTGACAAAATCAAACATTGAGTCATCATAAAAATCCTGAATACAATAGGTATAAAAGAATTTACTTCGTCCTGGAAAAAAAGACACTTGTGAGAAATAAATTACCAGCATCATATTAAACAGGAAAAGGGTGAAAGCTTTCATTCTAAAATCAGGAACACAAGGATGTCCATTATCACCATTTCTGTTCAATATAGTACTGAAAATGTTAGAGAAAGCAATCATGCAAGAAAAAGAAATAAAAGACATATGCATTGAAAAGGAACAAATCAAATTGTTGTTATTTGCAGGTACACCGAAGGCCCAAAAATTCCACCAAATGACTTCTAGAATTAGTAACTAAATTCAGTAATGTAGCTGGATACAAAATCAACATTCAAAAATCAGTCCCATTCCTGTACAACAGTGAACTCACCAAGAATGAAATTAGGAAAATAATACTGCTCACAATTGCATCAAGAAAAAAATTAAAGGCTAAGGAATTAACCTAACCAAGCAAATGAAAGATCTCTACAACAAAAACTACAGTGTGCTGAAGAAGATTGAAAAGGGCAACAGAAAATGGAAAGCTATCCTCTGTTCCTGGATAAACAGAACCAATATTGTCAAAATGGCCATAGTTCCAAAATTGATATAGAGATTTAATGCAATTCCAATCAAAACACTAATAGCATTCCTCACAGAACTAGAGAAAACAATCGTAAAATTCATATGGAATCTGAAGAGACCCAGAATAGCAAAAGCAATCTTGTGCAATAAGAGCAAAGCAGGAGGCACCACAGTCCTGGAGGTCAAGTTATATTACAAAGCTACAGTGATAAAAACAGCATAGTGCTTGCACAAAAACAGACATGTGGGTCAATGGAACAGAATAGAAGAAACAGAAACAACCCCAGGAACATTCAGCTATTTGATCTTTGACAAAGGGGCCAAAAATATACACTGGAGGTAAGAAAGCCTCTTTAATAAATGATGCTGGGAAATTTGGATATCCACATCCAGAAGAGGGAGTGTAGGGCTCATTTATCTCACCATGTACTATGCTAAAATAAGATGCATCAAAGATCTAAATGTTAAAATATAAACACAATCTGCTAGAAGATGTGATAGGTAAAATTTGTGAAGACATAGGTCTAGGCAAGGACTTTTATTTATTAGAACATGTGTAGTACATAATGTTTACATTGCTTGTGGGGAATTGGTACATGTACATAATACATCTTCCATTTTTCATTCTCTTCCCCTTTCCTCTGTCCCTTCTCCACCCATCTCTTGATCCCCTTCTCTTTTCTGTATATGTTGTCAATATATAATGTTTACTTTGCTTATGGAGAGTTGGTACATGGACATGACACATCTTAATTTCTCTTTCATCCCCTCTTTCTTCCTCCCTCTTTGCTCCCTCCTCCCTCCATCTCTCCCCCAAACTCTCAAGTCATCACATTACAGTGATACATGTACACCCATGTTCATAGCAACATAATTCATAATAGCTAAAACTTGGATAGATGTGGTGGTGTACTTTCCTGTACTTAGTTTTTTAATATTTTAATATGGGCAAGGCAGTAAGACAGTGTCACTCACCATCATGCTAGTATTAAAAAAAAGTAACATATTTTCCCTCAGACTTGCTCTTTTAAGTTTTTCTGTCCATTCAAAATTTCAAAGAGTGCCGGGGATACAGCTCAGTTCCACAGCGCCTGCCTGGCAAGCGTGAGGTCGTGAGTTCGATTCCTGGTACCAAATAAATAAATAAATAAATAAATAAATAAATAAAATTTCAAAGACCATCTTGTCATATTCATTAACTCACTGGGAAGAGGATGGCACAGACTTCACACAATAATATTTTGTTTATTTTTTATCAAAGTATTTTGTATTAGTACATATTTGCAGTATATAATGATTACAGTTAATCATGGGAAATTTGTACATGTACATAGCATATTTAAAATTTTTTTTGGTCCCATTCCCCTCCCATTCATTTACCTCCCTTCCAATTCTTAATTTCCTTCTGATTTTATTGTTTTTTGTTTTTTGAGACAGGGTCTCTCTATGTAGGTCAGGGTGGGATTGAACTCACTGGAGCCCAGCCTAGCCTTGAACTTGTGGCGATCCTCCTGCCTCAGCCTCTGGAGTGCTGCAAATGTAGGTGTGTGCCACTGCACCAAATTTCACCTTCCCATTTGAAAAAGCTCTATTTCCAATTTTTGATTCTCTTTTTAGAATCCTTTTTCCCTTCCTTTCCTCCTTACCTCCATCTCTTGTTCCCTAATAATCATTTAAGCAGTACATGAGCCAGGTGCCATGGCACATGCCTAGCATCCCAATACTCAGGAGGATTGCAAATTCAAGCTCAGCCTGAGCAAGTTAGCGAGTTAGTGACCCTGTTGAAAATGAACAAAGAAAAGTACCCTAAAAATGCTAGGGATGTAACTCAGTGCAAATGCCCTGAGAATGTTCTGGATGGCCACAGTTGGCATTAGAGCTATAAATCCAGGTTTAAATCAGGCTGTCCTTGGTCCTTCTTAGTAACTTCTGCCAGTTGTCAGGAGAGGGAAATCACACTCAAATGTGCATAGATGTAGAGAAGGAACTGCATGGCTAAACAGCAAAAAGTAAAGAAAAACTAATCTCAAGCAAAATCTCCATCATCATAACACAACTGTCCTAGCTTCTATTTGATCCTTGAATCCCACCCTTCAGTGACTGAACTGGTTTTTATGCCATTTCTCTTGTCTGAAATCATATGACCTCTGAGTAAATTAAAAATCCATAGATAAGTGTTCAGGGCACCTCACATAGTGGGAGTCTTTCTTCAGGAGACTGGTTCGTCCATGCCTCATGAATATCAAACAGATGGAATTGAACCTTATCACTCCCTTTGATATTACTCAAAAGGAAACCGGAAATATCTGGAATCCTCCACATATTCACTTTCTAGTCTATGAAGCTATGAGATCATCACAAAAAGCCCTCAAAAGATGCTCTGGAGCCACAAAATCCTCACGAAACTCATGTGACCACACTTCACAAACATCCTGGCGCTGTGAGTGCCATGCGGAATTTATTCATCTTCAGAAGCTGGGACAGCATCTCAGGCACATCACTGAGGTACAATGACAAGCCTACCTAAGAGACTGTAGCACAGTCACTCCTGAGGCTGATGGCGTCCATGGTCAGCTGCATTCTGTGCTGTCATGTCTTCCCATTTTGGCATTTAGAAAGCTTTTCTGATTCTTTCAGGTTGCTCAAGGGACCTAAGCCAGTATATTCAGAAAGAACAGTGTTGCCGTCCTTCTCATAGCCAACCAGGATGACACCATGCTTGCTTTCTATAGATTTCATCTTTCAGGTCCAGTGTGGTGAGCCATGAGAGACCTTCCAGAGATGTCCTCCTCCTCCCAGTGAGGCATCCACACAGACACCTGGGTTACTTGGTGTCTTGATAGACACCAGAACCTGGTGTGAAAGCACTGTTTCACACAAAGTTTCCAGGTCCACTTTGTCATTCTCAGGGACTTCACCAGAAACTCTGAAGACTTTCACACTCGTACTTTACTTCATAGTCCCTTGAGCATCTTCACCTGCACCGGAGTTTTAGAAAGGATTCTGGGCCTCTTTAGCATTTTTTAATATGGTCTCTTCCTTCCTTTTCTTTTCCTATTTATTCTCCATACTGTAAATAGGATCAAATTTTGGGGCTCCCAGCCCTACATATATACCACATTATTTGATTTTTTTATGTTGAACAGTTCTTGAATTCCGGATATAAATCCTAGTCATTAAAGTACATATGCCTTTATTTTTTTAGCCATTTTAAAATTCAAATTGTTTTTTTTTTTTTTTTTCTTTTTGGTACCAGGAATTGAACTCAGGACCTTGTGCTTGCCAGGCAGGCACTGTGCCACTGAGCTATATTCCTGGCCCTCAAATTTATTTTTTAATGAATGTTCAAAAACATAAAATTGTGCATGATTATGGAGAACTATATATAATATATTTCAGTCAGGGTAAATGCACTGCTGAATTGGTTTGAATTTCTTTTTGTTGAGAATTGTAGCATAAATGACCTGTAGCTTCATCAAAATCAATGTATGTATGCTGTTCTTGAATTCTATATTCTGTCCCATTGAGCTCTCTCTGCTTTTGCCAATTCTACTGACTCCTCATTATTATATCATTATAGTAAGTTGTAGAACATTCTTTGTTGGCTCTCCAATTTTGTTCTTTTAGAAAATTATTCTGAATATTGTTGGTCTTTAGTCTTTCCATATAAATTTGAGAATCAATTTTTTCCTATAAAATATCCTGCTTAGAATTTAATGTAATTGCCTGGATCAATTTAAAGATGATGGACACCTTGTCAAGATCAAATCTTCCAATCTATAAACATAGGATGTCTTTCTATCTCTATAAGAGGTGGTCAAAAACCAAATTAATTTTTAAATAAAAAAATGTATTCCAGTAAAGGGTGTATTGCCATTAATCCCCCTCAGAATACTCCCCCTTACTACAAACACAGTTATCCCATCATTCCTGGAACTTCCAATGCAGTTCTCGTGGAAGCCTTCTTCCATGAGTACATCCTTTATATTTAAGTAGTGACTTTATTTCATGGCATACATATATTGCATATACTACATTATTAGATTTGTACCTAAAATTTTATGGGTTTTGGTACTGTTGTAAAAGGTACTGCTTTATAAAATTTCAAAATTTCAATTGTTCATTGTTAATAAAAAGCATTAATATTGACCTTACTATGGTTTGTCTGTCTTCCCCCAAACCCATGTTGAAATTTGTCTTTGTAATAGTATGAACAGTGAGTACTTGTAAGAAGTAACTACCCCATGAGGGATGTCTTCATGAATGGATTCATGCAGGTAATGTGGGAGTGGGTTCCTTGTAAGATGATGTTTCCCCCCTCTCTTGCTTCATTCTTGTCTCCTTACCTTCTTCCCTTTTGCTCTCAGCTTCTTTTGTCTTTTCTGTCATGTGATGCCAAATATCACTTTATTATGCTACAAGAAAGCCCTTGCCAGATGCTGTTGTCTTGTCCTTGGATATCTAAGACTCCAGAACAGAGAAATAGTTAATTTCTGCTTCTTAAAAATCACCCCGTCTGTAGCATCCTGCTTTTCCGATAAGAAATGGACTGAGACAGATCTGATGTTTTGCAGCATTCTAAATTTATTTACAACTTGTAGTAGAATCAGTTTTTTAGAATATCTTGAATTTTTATGTGAACAGTCATATTATTTGCTGAGAAAGGTTATCTTGTTTCCTCCTTTGCAATATAACCACCATTTTTTCTTTTCTTGCCATATTGCACTATCACCTCTAATCATGGAGTAGCTATAAGTATGGAAAACCATGTCTGGTTTTCTCACTGTGAGGTAAAGCTCGCATTCTTCACGGCTTCTTCAAATCTTTATGTTATCTCCCTGAAAGACCTTTAAAAGAATTATCTTCATTGTTTTTTTTTTTTTTTTTTTTTTTTTTGTGCACTGGGGGTCGACCTCAGGACCTCGCACTCCAGCAGGCGCCCGTGCCGCTGAGCAATATCACCGGCCCCTTTTTTCGTATGTGGGTTCCGGGAGTCGAACTTGGGCCCTTGCGCTTGCCAGGCAGGAGCTTATGCTGCTGAGCCATCTCGCCGGCCCCTCCATTGTTTTTTTTTTTTTTTTTTTTTTGTGGGTACCAGGGGGTTGACCTCAGGACCTTGCGGGCCAGCAGGCGCCCGTGCCACTGAGCGATATCACCGGCCCCTTTTTCGTATGTGGGTTCTGGGAGTCGCACTCGGGCCCTCGCGCTTGCCGGGCAGGCACTTAAGCCACTGAGCCATCTCACCGGCCCCCTCCATTGGTTTTTAACACTCAAGAATTCACATGATTTTCAAAGTGACAGCAGGGAAAGTGAAAGGAAAAGGCAAAACATTTATCAAAATTTTCTTCCATCAAATCATAATTGATACTACTCTCTGCATTCATGAATCCACACATCACTTCCATAAAAAAAGATGTAACTTATTAAATATATAGTCCATAGATGAACACAGTCATTAAAATTTGAAAAAAATGTTTGATAACTGTTTTGATAGATGAGCCAGAAATGATGAGAACATAATTACAGATTGTCTCCAGTTTAGTGGTTCAGCTTAGAATGTTTTGACTGTACAATAGTGTGAAAGTGACAAAATGTGTAGGAGCTGAATTTTGATTCTTGAATTTTGACCTGTTCTTTGGTATGATACTATTGTGATGCTTTAAGCTAATGTAAGCAATATGAGCACAGTCAGGATAGACTAGGCAAAGCTATGTTTGGTAGCACAGCTGTATTAAATGTATTTTCATTTTAGGATATTTTCAATTTGTGATGAATTAATCTGAACATAAATTCTTCATGCATGAAGGATATCTATACTCTAATTTATATTTCACTATTTTACATATGTAGAGAATTATTTTGATTATTTCTTTATCTTCTTATATAATAATCACCACAATCCAGTGAAATACATGTTACTTTTTACGTCCCTATATTATAAATGGGAAGCTGTGGCACAGACATGTTAAATTACTTGTCCAAGCTATTGTAATTTGAAAATGTGGTGCAGGATTCCAACACAGACCTTCTAACTCTGTATTTCCATCTTGTCTATGAGGAATTTAGAAATTTCTAACTATACTGTTGAACTTTTACATTTAAGATTTCAGCAGGATACTCAGGGAGCCATTTCCACTAAGTGTATAAAGGTCAAAACTTTAGTATGGATGCAATACATTAAAAGTCATTTTGGAACTATCTCTGGAGAAACAATACCTAAGGTAAACTACTGCAATCCTTAAAAACTTCAGATAAAAGAATAAGTAAGCATATGTATAAACTGCATGGAAGATTACTATTAAAGATGTGGGAACAAATAACAATGTAGCCAAACGATAAATTTCCTTTGTGAGATCACACTGATGGGGACATGAGAGTTTAATTTTGGCTCTGCCACGGGAGGTGCACATTCCCTGAAGAGAAAGGAAAGCCTGAGTAAAACATTGACTGCCTGGGGAATTAATACACATCGTGCTTAAGAAGTAAACACAATCCCTTCATTTCCTTTTTATATCTAGAATCTGTTCCCTAGGAAGAGACTGAGGAAGCTACTTCCTGGTTTACAGACAAGTTCATTAGGTCATTAAACTCATGTTAAATCTTTTGATGTCTCATCTAGTGACAACTGTAATAAGAAGGGCTGCTTATTGTCCTTCAAATCTGATGCTTCAGAGGAGTTATCATTATCATTATAAATTATTATTGCTAATTCAGAAAGACTTCCTGTAAACACGAGAAATTAAGCTTGTGTTGTATCTTATTAGAATCAAAGCAATCAATGACAAAAATCCTATATTGTCCTTTGAGATCAGAAGGTAAAATACAACAAGCGATCACCAAGGTTTTCTCTCCTAAGAAGGGTAAGTTTTGAAATCCATTCCTATTAATGTCTTCCAGTTTATTTAACACCTTTATTGAGATATCATCATCATCCAAATTTATATATATGAGATATTAAAATTGATGTGGTTCCATAATCATTGTAAAATTATCTGAACAATGGAAAGAGGCAACATATTCATTGTCTCTACATAGTTACCCTTTTACATGTGTGTGATACACACACATATGTATAAAGAGTAGAAATTTTAAAGATCTATTTTGTTATCAAATTATGAGTACATGCAACATTATTGTTAACTATTAATATCATGTTTTACATTACAGCTCCAAATCTTAATTATTTTGCATAATTGAACTTAGTAACTTTGGCCAAAAGATTTACACCTGCATGTGCGATCTTACATTATTTCCCTTTCTGTTTCATTTTTCTATAATTAGCATAAGGCCCTCATATTTTGAGATGAAGTCCAGGAATCTGATACAGGCCACCTTTTCCCCCTTTTCTTCTACCCTAAAACTCAAGTAAAACTAGTAGAAGAACATCTTTGAAAGAGAAGTAAGTAATGTTCATAGGATTGTTGGACACTGGGGGTGCAGTATTTTAATCAGTAACTACCCCTCCGTGGACAGATCGCTCACTCTTCTGGACATGAGATTTTCTGTATCGTGGGACAGTAACTGAACCATTCATTCCTAGAGTCTGGTTGTTTTGTTTAAATTTGTTTAAATTGTTTAAATTCATGGTTCCAGAACACTACAGTCTAATCTGCATTAGAATTTAATACCCAGATGAAACACTCTGTCTCCTATTTTACTGGTGGAGGGACGATCCAAACAGAGGAGGAAATGATGAGATGATGCTGTCTAGCCCTGTCCTTTTCCTTTGGTTTTTCTAGGCAGCTTTGTTTTCATAGGGCAGCACTGGCCTTGGCTTGATTGGCTAATTTGGTGACGCTTTTTACCATATTTAGCTTTAAGACTTTAATGAGGGGAAGACCATGTCACTCAGTACCTGGTAACATTCAAGCCAAGTTCTATGCATTCAGGCTGGCTAGGTCCTCACATTCCTGGCTTATGCCTCACATTTGTGAGAGAAGATCTTGTAAGAAGGGTGGGGTGTGGTGTGATGTAATCCTTCCTGTGTCCACAGATTCCACAGAGAACAATGGCTCCTGAGAATGGCTCTTTTGTGGCTGAATTCATTCTGATGGGGTTAACAGACCGGCCAGACCTCCAACTCCCACTGTTCTTCCTGTTTCTAGTAATGTACGTGGTCACTGTGTTGGGAAATTTGGGTTTAATGACTCTAATTGGGTTGAATTCACAGCTTCACACTCCCATGTACTTTTTCCTATTTAACTTGTCCTTCATTGACCTTCATTATTCTTCTGTATTTACACCCAAAATGCTCATGGAACTTCATATCAAAGAAGAACGTTATCTCCTACAGAGGCTGTATGACCCAGCTCTACTTTTACTGTTTTTTTATCATTTCTGAATGCTATGTGCTGACGTCAATGGCTTATGAACGCTATGTTGCTATCTGTAATCCACTGTTGTATAACACTGTCATGTCCCCTAAAGTGTGTTGCAACCTTATGCTTGGTTCATACCTGATGGCATTGTCTGGTGCCATGGCCCACACAGGATGCATGCTGAGACTGACCTTCTGTGATGCAAACACCGTCAACCACTATTTCTGTGATGTTCTCCCTTTGCTTGAGCTCTCCTGCAGTAGCAGCTATGTCAATGAGCTGGTGGTTTTCATTGTGGGGGGCATTAACATCATTGTGCCCAGTGTCACCATCTTGTTGTCTTATGTGTTCATCCTCTATAGTATATTTAAAATAAGCTCCATTGAGGGCAGGTCTAAATCTTTCAGAACCTGCAGTTCCCACATAATTGCAGTTTCTCTGTTGTTTGGATCAGGTGCATTTATGTATCTTAAACCATCCTCTGCTGGGTCTATAGATGAGGGAAAAATCTCTTCTGTCTTTTATACCATTGTGGTTCCTATGATGAATCCTGTAATCTATAGCTTGAGGAACAAAGATGTGAAAATTTCCCTGAGAAAATCCTTGAGCCGAAGATAGCTTTGATCAGAAACTTTCTCGGTCTGTGAGTGTGCTTACACACAAATAAATTCTGAGTTTACATAAAATGTATTTCTTCAAAAATTCATTACATATTTCTTTATTATCTTGGGGGGGCAATATTTGAAACTAGTCTTGTTTTCCAAATCTTTTTTTTTTTTTGGCAGTATGTTTTCTCTCTTTCCTTATTGTTTGCACCTTTCACCATTTTTCTTGGTATGGATGACATGAAGTGAAAACGAGTAAGAAAATGAGGTTGACAAAGTAATCTAGAAAGAGGGGTAGAACTGACATCAGAAGACTAAGAGTTAGTTTTAAGCTTTTTCTTCTTTAAGTAGCTATGGGACTTTAAATTACAGACCTCCCGGAGTTTCACTAGCCCTTCTACAGAGTAAATATATATTAATAGTCTAGTAAGTATTAGTTATACTTCACAAGGTACAGTAAATACAGCTGACTAAAAAGTATAATGCATAGTGTTACACCTGAGATAGAGATTGTATTTGATAGACTATGCAGAAAGATCTATATTTGTAAACTGCTAGCACATGAAAGAAACATATTCCTGCCCAATGTAAGATAGAAAAACTAGAGTAGAGACAGCTGTGGGACTCATGTTTCATTAAAAACTGGCAAATAAAATTGTCTCATTCAAAAACACAATGTCAACATAGTGTCATTTTATTTCATCACTTGCAGAATCATTCATTATTTTTGAGGAAAGAGTCCATATTGACAGTGGAGGAGAGAAAGAAGGAAGAAAGCAGAAAGGGAGGGAGAGAGAGAAGGAAGGAAGGAAGGAAGGAAGGAAGGAAGGAAGAGGAAATTATAAAGGATTATATAGGACTTTTTCTAAGGGTTCTTGTGTTAAGTTTTTGTTCAAGTGTACAACTTGATGGTAACTTTTTGTGTGGCTCATATAGATTGGAGATTATTAGTGAAAGCTGGCAACAGAATTTTCTTGAGTAGGAGAATTAGAGTTAGTTTTCAGGGTCTTTTAATTGAGAACATTGGGGCTTGGGATAGAATGGAAGGGACAGACCAGGTACTAAAGAAACACACTGTTAATTAATAAGAGGCCTCTGCTTGAAGAATGACTGGTGGAAATTTAAAAGCATTTTAATCTGACCCTGTATCTTGCTCTGTAGAGTACTCTAATTATCCTCCACTCTTCATAAAGGTTTGGAAAGTCTCATGAAACGGAATTGACATACATTAATATTGTGTTGAGGAATGAAAGTGGCCGTATTTGTGGGGAACCAGGAAGAGAAAAGACAACAACTTCAAGAAATACAACAGTGAATGTCAATTAAAATTCAAGTTAGAAGAAGGAATTTATAGCTCAAATAATGGGAAAATGAAGTCCACTATTCTCTCTTCTCTTTTGTGAAAGACCATAGAAATACGAAAATTATGAGTTTCTCTGGATGTAACACAGGCTTAGGCCTTTTGATTTTAAAGAAAGGTTAACCCAGTGAGCAGGAGGACCTGGGAATAACTAAATCACTCCTGTTTTGATTGATTTTCATATGCTATTCCCATTAGGAATGTAATGAATCAAAACCTCATATTTCAGGTGGGAGAGCAGTGAAAATTGGAAAACTCCATTTGTTGAATGAAAAAAAATCGTGATAAATTAGTTTCAAGAGTAGGATGATGGGTAATCTTACCTTTCAGAAACCAGAGTCCATGACTATTTAAAAATTCATTTTCTGTTGCACGATGTGACAATTTATGTAATTTATAAGATAATTGTAATGATATAGAGTATTTTCCCTTTTTTAAAAACTGTCAATTCAGTATTGGAGTTTTGCAAAATTAAACATCAATGGTTTGCTGGCTTGTATGTTTTACATGCATAGCTTTGCTAAATTCTTTGTTGAAGGCTTGAAGTAACCACTCCTCTCCCATTTGATGGCTGCAATATCAACATATTTGGCATTTCTCCACAAGTCTTAGCTATATCTCATTGTTGGACTTGGTAAAGGATTTGTTTCCATTTCTTTTACTGTTCTATTTGATATAATTATTTTCCCTATTAAATGAAATTATATTTAAATAATAAGATAACGACTGTGTCATTTGGTACCCTTTGAAGGCATTGCAGAGTTTGTGTCTGCACCTTATATATTTCATTAGCACGTGCACTGACCAAGCCTATACTAAATTGGCTCACTGATTTTTCATTTGCAGAAACTCAAAGTAAAAAAAAGTCTGTTTCATTTGTAAAATGTTAAATTTCCTTAAAAATTAAGTCCTTTGTTTTTATTTTTTGTAAAATTAATTTCAAAACTTTAAATACTTTGTAAATATGATACAGTATACAAAGACCTCAAAAAACCCTATAAATAGAAATTCAATTTGACCCAGATTCCTCTTCTAGGCATCGTTCCCAAGGATTTAAAGAAATCACATTAGTCATGCATACACACCCAAGTTTATGGCAGCACAACTCTCACCTGCTAAATCTCGGAAGTGTTCTAAATGTCCATCAACAGGTGAATGGATGAAGAAAATGTATTCTACACACACATTAGAGTACTGCTCAGTCATACAGAAGGATAAATTAGAGTCATTTGTAAAAAATGGATACACCTCGAGACCATAGTATTAAGGGAAATAAATAATACACATGCTTTCTCTTATATGAGAATCCCACAGTATAAACTATTTAAAGAGCAAAATTAGAGATAGATAACAGGAAACAGGGAGATAGATCTTTTGCAAATGGGAAAGACAGAGATAGAGGTAGAGGGGAGTGAGGAAGGGAAAGGGGAAGTACGAAGAATTAAGATGCGTTATGTACACGCACCAACTCCCCACAATGAATGTGATCACCAGGTGCCGCAAATATGTGCTAATGAAAAAATACTGTGGATATTGGAGCTCAGTGGGGCTTCCCGGTGGAACCTTATGTGAGGAGGGTGATGCACCCCAATTCCCCCAGAAAGAGACATAGGAGCTCTGCTTCAGGAGCCTCCCACAGCTCACCCCATGAGTCTCTTCATGCACATCTTCCAATGAAATTGTACTCATAGGAAAGCAAATGTAAACCTTTCAATAGGCTTGTACTGATAGCTCTTCATGGTTTAAATTTGCATTTCCCTAATGATGAATGGTTTGAAGACCTTTTTCCTTTTAGACTTTATATTTCAGAGCAGTTTTAGATTCACAGTAAATTTGATGAAACTGTACACAAATTTCCCATATAACCCCTGCCCCAACACTTACACAAACTCCTCTGTTATCAACATTTGCCATCAGAATCACAAACATTTTACAATTGATGAACCCATGTTGATGTATTACAAGCACCCAAGCTCCATAGTTTGCATTGTTGTGCACACTTGGTGTTTTACATTCTATGAGGTTGAACAGATGTATAACATGTGTAGACCACTAAAACATACAGAGTATTTCATTGCCCTCATTATACAAAATATTTTTGTTTTCATCTTCCATTATTTGTCTATTCTTCACTCTATTATCCTCTAATGCCTGGCAATTACTGATCTTTTTACTTACTTTAAATTTTTGCCTTTACAGAAGCACTGTGTAGTTGGAATCATATGCATGTATCATCTTCATACTGGTCTTTTCTATTTGGGAATATATATTGAATATTTTTCAATGAGTTTTTATGGCTTGATAGTTCATTTCTTTTTACTGCTGAATAATATTTCAATGAATAGGTGACTATTTATTCATGTACATTGCTGCTTTCAAGTTTTGGCAGTTCTGAATAAAACTGCGATGCACATCTCTATGTGGTGTTTTGTGAACAAAAGTCTTTAACTCCCTTGGAGAAATACTAGGGAGTATGATTACTGGACTATATCATGAGTAGGTTTAGTTTTGTAAGAAGCTGTCAAACTATCTTCTAAATTGGTTATACCATTTTAATTTCTCACCGGCAATATATGAGAGTTCATTTTTTCTATCTCCTTAGCAGTGTTTGTTATTGACAGTCTTCTGGACTTCAGCTATTCTAGTAGGGTGGTGTTGTATTTTGTTGTTCTTTTCATCCTGCTGAATATAGATGTTGTGGAGTGTCTTTTCATATGATTTTTGCTGTCTATAAATATATATTTTATTCCATAAATTATTTTTCTTCACTTATTTTTGTATTTTGTAGTTTTTTTCAGTTTAAGGTTTCTAGTCTTAGAGTAGAGATTGTATAATTTGTCTTCTTTCGAATTTTAAACTGTATTTATGGCCCAGAATAAGATTCATCTTGATAAATATTCTATGTCATGTGCTTTCTGCTATTTGTTGGTGAAGTCGTCTATAGATATAGATAATCTAGTTGATTGGTGATGTTTTGTTTCAACTGTGAGCTTCCTTTGGGTGCTTCCCATTTCTAAAAAAAGGGTGCTGAGGTCTCCATTTATGGTAGTGGATACCTTCGTCTTCTTTTTTTGCCTAACGTATTTTGATGTTTTGTTGTTAGGAGAAGTCACACTAAGGATCTTACATCTTCTTGGGATACTGACCCTTAGATTATTGGGTAGTTCTCTTCCTCATTGCTAACCTTCACCTGTTCTGAATGGAGCCTTGTCTGAAATGAAGATAGCTATTCCTTCCTGGTTTCTTTTGATTAGTTTTAGCACAATATACATTTCTTCACATTCCCAGCCCTCTAAAATTACCAGTTTATTTTCTGTTCATAGATTTGCCTCTTTTTGGACAGCTCATAGAAATGAGATAATATGATACCCAGTTTTTGTAACTGCCTTTTTTAATGTGGCATAATGTTTTCGAAGTTCATCAGGTTTGGAACTTATAAAGATGCATCATTCCTGATTCTTTGGTTGAATAATAGTAAATTGTTTGGACATATCACACTTTATTTACCCATTAATAGATTGATGGACATTTGGAAATTATCTATTTTTCTTTATTATAAATAATGATATTCTTAACATTCATGTACACGATTTGTGGCAATACGTGTTTTCATTTTCCTAAAACATATAGCTAGGAGGAGAATTACTGGTTCCAATGGTAATTGTGTTCCTAGACTTTTGAGAAAATGCATATTCTTTTATAAGTGGCTGCAAGCTTTAAACATTCTCATCCATAGTGTATGAGAATTCCAAGTTTTCACACCTTCTCTACTATTTGGTATTTGTTGTCATCTTTATCAAAACCATTCCAATGAGTGAGGGTTTTTATGTTTGATTTGTATTTCCCTTATTATTAGCAATTTTGAGCTTCTTTTTCAGTGTCTTGTATATCTTCTTGGGAGAAATGTATGTGTTTCAATACTTTGCCTATTTGAAAATGACTTCTCTTTTTGAAATTTTATACTTGAAGGAGTTATTAATGAACTTGGAATACTAACGCTTATGCTATATGATTTGGAAATGTTTCATTCTGAGGGTCATTCTTTCCTTCTCCTGATGAGGTTGATTCAATCTCAAAAATTTAATTTTGATCAAATTCAATTTGTTTTTTTGCTTTTTTGGCCTTAAAATATAGTATCTAAAAACGTGTTGTTTATCCCAAGGTCAAAAATATTCACTCTTGTTTTTCTCTTCTAAATGTTTTATTATGTTATTTCTTACATTTAAATCTATGATTTATTTTGAGTTAATTTTGTATTGTAAATGAAGTACCCAAATTACTTTTTGCACGTAGATACACAGTTATTCAAGCATTTTTTTGTTGAAAAGACAATTTTTTGTCCACAAATTATCCTGACATCCTTCTTGAAAATAAATGATCATGATTTGAGGGTTTATTTTTGAGTCAATTTTATTCCGTTTGAAAATTATGTTTAATACATATGTCTATCAGAATTTGAATGCGCTCAATTTGAATCTATGCACTACTTTTTTTGTTTCTTACACATTATTTTTATGAATTCTTTATATCTCTGTGTCCCATTTCTGTGGCTTTAAATTCCCATGGTTTAAGACATGAAAGTAAAATGAGGATAGTGTAAGAATGCTTTCAAGATACTATTACATTATTTGTGATCCCCCGGGAAGAGTGAAAGTGTAATGGAGAGAGGAACATTCTTTAAACATTCTTTTTCATGGAAGCTCTGCTTGAAATAATTGCCTCCTTTAGCAAAGAGCAAAACAAAAGACAGCTAATAGGAAGTAGGGATACAGATCTTTTGCAAGTGGGAAGGAGACCAAGAGGTGGAAGGAGGTGGGTGGAAGAAGGAAAAAGGGATGATAAAGAACTGAGATGTGTTATGTACATGTACCAACTCTCCAAGAAGAATGTGATCCTTATGCCATACAAATGTACTAATAAACTAAAAATTGAAGAAAAAATAAAATAAATAAAATAAAAAAGAATGCAAATGTTTCTCATAGTTAAGAGGAATTGAGATTATAGAATAAGTACCACATTTTTCTGCAGTGTTATTTTCTGCAAGTTTAAGAATTAGATGAATACATATCAAGGTTCCTAATTTGATTTTATATATTTGCTTAAGGCCTTCATTTGGTATATTACTTAGAGGAATTTTTAAAGTTAAGTCAAATTTTGTCTAATAAAATGTTCTTATCAGGAGAGATGGTTTATCTAGAATTAAACTTAAACATCAATTTCCAAATGGCAAAATTTCCATCTTTGATTCTAATCCACTTAGATCACACAATTATATATCTTCATTCATCAGAATGGTTAACATAGATTTATTTCCAGCAGGATAGTCATACACAAATTTCTAGTAGTTGTGCGGAAGTAATACTTAACAAAGGAGAGCTGGGTGTGGCTGCACATGCCCACGGTCTCAGCACTCTGAGAGGCTGAGAAGGGGGGATAATAAGTTTGAGCTTATCCTGTGCAACTTAGTGACTTAGCAAGTTACTGTTTCAAAATTAAAATGTAAATAAATAAAGAGGGCTGGGGTTGTAGCTTGGTGAGAAGGCTCTGGGTTCAATCTCTAGTACCGCAAAACAAACAAGAATTTTAGACTGCAAAACAGATTTTAAAAAGAAGATATTCCATAAGAAGCAACTAAGTGGAAGTATTGCAATTCTTGTAAATTTTCAGATAAAGAAAGTAAGAAGCAGCGAACAAGACCACGTAGGGAACTTCCATGTAGAATGAGAGAGGAAAGACAAACAGTGCAGTGTATTTCCCACTGGATACAAGGTGGAGAGAAGGAAACCTATTTTTGGCTCTGTGTTGGGGGTTGTACGAGCCCAAGGGTAAAGAAAAAATGTTCATACATTTGTGAGTCCCTTGGGAACTAAAGGCAGCTCATAGTCCGGGGTGTAAATATGATCCTTTACTTCCCTTTTCACAGGTTGAGCCTGTTCTCTGGGGAGGAGACCTGGAAAGCTCTTACCCTTTTTATTACCAAGCACATTATGTCACTGATTTCACTTTAAATCATTTGCATCATTTTAAGTGGCAAATGTGACAATAATGAAGACTGCTATTATTTCTTATGTGAAAGGACTTGAAGTCATAGTCAGAAGACAGGATGTATAGTTAAGAAAAATTTCCAGGCCAAGATGGAAATTCAGTCTGCAGTGCCTCCTGTCAGTATCCAAGGAACCAACGCCTAAAAGTCCGAAATCCTCATTTCAGAACTTTGGTGAGCAAGTAACACGGATAAGAAAGCAACAAACTTTTTCTGGTCTAGGGAGGGTGAGTTTATAAATTGTATGACTATTAATGTCCTCCTTTGTTTGAGATGGCAGTTCAGGGATCTAAATTAGGCTGGTGTTCTTCTCATTTTGAGCAGTCCTGAGACTTGAGTAGAGTAGGCAGAGGAATTTGATAAGAGAGGGAGCAGAAAATGCTCAGAAACTTTACAGAGCTCTCAGTATACACATGGTATTAGGCAATGTGGTGGTCGTTCAAGGACAGAACTCTCCCTGCTGTATGAGATTTAGGGCTTTAATTTTGTGACATGATTAGTGACTCACCTCTCCTAGACTCCACTTCCTCACTTCTGGATGAGAACCAATGTTTTGTTTTACACCCTGTCTGGTTTATAAATGAGAACCAAGTTGCTAAGTCTTCTGCTTCAAATTTTACAGGTAAGACAGTGGACAGGTGAAGAAAAAGAGTGTGGAAAAAAGAGAAGAATAATTCTTTCCTGGGGTCTTTTTTGTTATCCCTTGATTTTTGAGCAGTCATGGCTGTACATAGCTGCACTGGTCTTTACTTGTATGTCAGTTAGTGACACACTTTACTATTTTTAGCTTAGTAAGACTCTGAAAAGTGGACGTTCCTGTGAGCATCTGATCATGATAAAGACCAATTCTGTGAGTTCAGATTGGGGGAGACTTAGACTTTGCTGATGTACACTCCATTCTAGTGGGAAGAAATAATGTAGGTAAAACAAAATTGTCCTTTAATGTGATCCCATTTTCCTGCGTCCACAGATTCTATAGAGAAGAATGGCTCTTGAAAATGGCTCTTTGGTGACTGAATTCATTCTGATGGGGTTAACAGACCAGCCAGACCTCCAACTTCCACTGTTTTTCCTGTTTTTACTAATATATGTGATCACTGCTTTGGGAAATTTGGGATTGGTAACTCTAATTGGGCTGAATTCACACCTTCACACTCCCATGTACTTTTTCCTCTTTAACTTATCCTTCATTGACCTCTGTTACTCTTCTGTGTTTACACCCAAAATGCTCATGAACTTCATATTAAAGAAAAATGTTATCTCTTATATGGGGTGCATGACCCAACTCTTTTTTTACTGCTTTTTTGTTATCTCTGAGTGCTATGTGTTGATGGTGATGGCCTATGATCGCTATGTGGCCATCTGTAATCCACTTCTATATAACACTGCCATGACCCCTAGAGTGTGTCACAACCTTATGCTTGGTTCATACCTGGTGGCATTTTCTGGTGCCATGGCCCACACGGGATGCATGCTGAGACTGGCCTTCTGTGATGCAAACACCGTCAACCACTATTTCTGTGACATTCTCCCTGTGACGCAGCTCTCCTGCAGCAGCACCTACATCAATGAATTGGAGGTTTTCATTGTGGTGGGGATCAACATCACTGTGCCCAGTGTCACCATCTTCCTCTCTTACGGTTTCATTGTCTCCACCATCATCCACATCAGCTCCACTGAGGGCAGGTCCAAAGCCTTCAGCACCTGCAGTTCCCACATAGTCGCTGTTTCTCTCTTCTTTGGATCAGGTGCATTCATGTATCTTAAGCCATCCTCTGCTAGATCTATGGATGAGGGAAAAATCTCTTCGGTCTTTTACACCAATGTGGTTCCCATGATGAATCCTTTAATCTATAGTTTGAGGAACAAAGATGTGAAACTCGCGCTGAGAAAATCCTTCAGCAGGGGAATGTTTTGATCAGTAATTTCATTCCTGTATGTGTTTAATTATAAGACATGGAGTCTATTTTGATAGGCAAAGAGGAAATATCTTTTCCTATTATTATGTAAGTGACAGTTGAGCATTCTCTCCATGTGTTTCCAACTTTTATTAATAGTAATATTTTCCCCTCATGTACAGATTTTTTCTTGTAATTACTTTTCCTATTTAATAATAAAATTAAGAAAGCTTTTATCTAGGTTTTTTCTCATTGCCATTATGGACTTTTTTCCTTAGGTAAAAATAAAACTTTTGGTAAATGACCAAATAAATGCTAGGTTGATATTGTACCATTCCAGGGGATGTGTTTCTTTTCTTACTCTTGTTTTCTTCCTCTTGTCTTCTTCCTCTCTATTGGGAACAAATGAGACATGTTGGCTCTACTCTTGTCTTTCCATCCTCTACTGGGCAGGAAATGTCTCCTTCAAATGCTGGTGTTGCACACATATTGGTTCATAAGGACTATCACACATAACACATTTGAAACCCTACGCATTCATCTTTTGTCATAATATTCATATATACTTTGTACAACAAACTACCTTGCAGTAGAGAGCCAATACATATGTATTCCATGGATAGTATACTAAAGCTCAGTAAGGTTGAAGATTTACTTAAAGACTCACTGATCTTTAATGAAAATGCATAGAACAAGCAAGTGGTCTACTTATTTTAAGTTGCCTGCTGTTCCTGATGTGCTGCTCCCCTTTTATTAGTTGTATTTCATTAAACACAAAAAAAATTCTGTTGTTACAGTTGGCTGTGCCTTGTTTCCAAATGTTACATAAACTTATATCAAGGTGTTTTATTATAGTCCTAGAAAACTGTTTTCTGTTTCCATTTGCTGGGAAAGAAGAGGCCTGTTGAGATAGGAGAGTTGGGAAATAATTGGCTCATGTAGAGAGATCAGTGTTGTACAAAACCTAGAAAAAGTATTTGAGATTCCAGCAACATGTCCTTAATCCAGGACCCCAAAAGACACATGTCTTTTAAACAGGAGTTCATGCTAAGGAATGGTAATTGAGGATGTGAAGGCTGCATTTCAGTGAGAATTTGTGTTTGTTCTGCAGAACACTGCGATACACTTCTCTATGATAAAGATTTGGTGAATCTTATAATCCATAATGGCCATACATTAATAATTTTGGAGGAAAGGATATGAAGAAGGCATAGCCTCTTTTGTGGGAAATGGGGAAAAGAAAGAATAGCAAGCTCAGGAGAGACACTGTGAGTAGTAATTGAAATACAAGGTAGGAATTTGGCAAGAAAATAGATGGAAAATTAAAGCTTCTAAGTGGCTATGACAATTTTGTCCAAGATAAGAAAACGTACAAAAATGATGGGGATGACAGGTTTGTCTGTGTAGGATGAAGCTTAAATTATTTGGTATTAAAAAATGTTAAGTATGGAGTGGAAGGATCTGGGAAGAATTAAATAATTCCAATTTTGTAAGCTTTCGTATGCTATGCCCATATTGACTTTTATTTTTATTTTTTAAAGTATTTTTTTATATTATGGAAAAAAGTAAACAAAATTTCATAAGAAAATAATAGGAGAATAACAATAGTTAACACATTGCATATTGTTATCTTTAAAGTAGTTACTCAGAGTACAAGATATGGGCATAAAAAATTTTCTAAACAATATTAGCACAAACCTTTCTTTTCAATGAACTAAGAGAAACTAGTAGCATAACTATCTTGTATTTTGTTTTTTTTTCCTTTTCCCTTCTTTCCTTTCCCGTTTTCCTCATCCCTAGTTCCTTTTTACTTTTGAACAATTTCTTTCCGTTTCACAATATTTATTGTACATTTTGAACCTCATTTACTCTTTCAGTTTCTCACACCAGGGAGACAATACAATGTGTACACACGTGAGTCTGATTTATTTCATTTATGAGTATGGTCTTAAGTTGCATCCATTTACCTAGAAATGTCTCAAATTTATCCTTCTTTGTTGCTGAGCAGTACTCCATTGTATAAAAAGACCACATCTTTTTTACCCGTTCCTTGGTTGATGGGCATTTGGGTTGTTTCCAAGAATTAGCTACTACAAATTGTGCTGCTATAAACATGGGTGCATATATATTGCTGTGGCATGATGTTTTTAATTCTTCTGGTAAATTACCCAGAACAAGAATACCTGGGCCCATATTGACTTTTAGACATTAAAATATCATATTGCAGTTAGGAGAACAATGATAATTTGAAAGAAATATTTTCTGAATAAGCCAAACGATAACTTCATTTCTAAAATACAATGTATTGTTTTCCCTTTGAGAAAACAGGTAAAAAAGATGACTCTAAAAATCCTTAAACCTTAATTCTTAACCAAAGGACAATTTAAATGTTTTCTAAAATAACTGTAATATTTAGTATTTTACTATTTTTCTAATCTTCAGTATGTATTTACCTATTGTGAAATTTATCATAACTGCTCTACTACCTTGTTCATTTGTTTTCAGATGTTGAGCCTTTCTAAATCATTGACTATGGTCTGAATCGATCACTCATATTACAGCCCCTAACTCCAGTATCAATTTGTTTGATTTTCAATCACAAAAGTTCTATTTATGAAAAAGAGTTAATATTCTAGTTTGCTTTCGATTTTTTCTTTAACCCACTGTTTTTTTTTTTTAATAAGACAGTTGCTCTTTTTGAATAAGAAACCTTCTGACTAAGTAAATAACATTTCTGTTATTTATGATGCTTTGCAGACATTTTGGGGATTCATTCACTCTGTCATGAATTTTATCATTAGCTGGAGTAGCCCAAGGAGTAGATTGAACTGGATCACTTAACTTTCATTTGACAAAGCTCAAAATACAAACAAAATGTTTCCATTTTCAGGAAAGATAAAGTCTTTAAGGCTTTTCATGGAGAAAAAAAATGTTCAAAAAGACATGAGGACGTTGTAAAAGTTAATGGCGGCAAGGTTAAGAGACAATTTTGTTGACAGGCTTTGATCATCCCCTTCAGTATGATATTTACAGATTTTATTTCGAAGGAAGTAAAAACATAAAAGAAAGTACAATGATATTAAATTTTCGCATCTGAGATTTAAAAAGTGAGACATGGGATTCCCCTGAGTCTGTATATTTCAAAAGGAATATTTCTAAATCAATGGGGAAACTTGAACTTTCTGAGTGATAGCTGAAATAAATTTTCCAGAAAGAACATTTGCTCATTGCATTTTGAATTAGCTTAACGTAAACTTTCCGTAAGCAAGCTCTGACTGTTGCTCAGGGTTAGTTTGGAATGAACATAATCAGAGTGCACTCCAGTTAAGGGCTGATGGACGCCATCAGTAACAGGGCTTGATTTCTAGGTCCCTGCACTTCCTGAACCTGCAGCTTCCATCGGCCTTCACTTTGCACCCCTCTTCACAATGCCACCCATAGCATTGCACCCTACCTGTGAAAAAATCCTAAAATTGCCTTATCTAGCCAGTCGTAGTCCTAAAAATTGATCGTGAGAGCTGACGAGTTTTTCTATAAATCTAGCGCAGCTGGCCACTTCTTGGTCAGTTCAGTCGAGCATCAGATGAAGTGGTGCAGTTTGAGGACCATGTTGTTCCGCATTAAAATCTCAACGCGAGGAAGTTTCGCTTCTGAGGCAGAAATTCCGTCTTCCCTGGGGTGCGGGCTTGGCGGATTCACCGCGCTGTTCAAGGTCTCCCTCGGCACGAGGCTGGAACCCGCCTCAGCCCGGGCAGGCTCTGCAGCGGCGCGGCGCGCCCGGGTCTCCGCGCAGGAATCGCACCCTCGCCGCGCAGCCGCGGGCCGGCGCTCGCGGACGATTCACGGACGCTGGGACTAGGCGTTTGGATTCTAAATCTACCTTTTTTGAATTATGAAAACTTTAGGTGTTTTTAAAAACTAGTGCCATCTGAACCATGGTTTTTGCGAAGAAGCAGCGCCTAAAAGCATAATAAGAGCAAAATCCTCGCGTAAGAGAAAAGTGGAGAAAGCGTCCGCGGAGACCGCATCCATCGCTCTCGCGCTGACTCAGCACGCGGGAGCACGTCCGAAACGTGTGGCCTACACGGTGCGTGGAAACAAAGAGCGGCCACGCCATCGCTCTTGCTCTCCTCTCGCGGTCAGCGGTGAATTCTTCCACTCAGCGTCTGTTCGATCTCCCGTCAGCCGCGTTCGGGAGGCGCCCACGCGAGCAGCCGCCGAGGCCGAGGCCGAGGCCGAGGCGTCGCAGTTCCCCTTCCGGAGCACGCGCGCCCCGCTCCTTCTCGCAGGGAGGCGGCGCGGACAGTTCCAGAAACGAAGGACACCGTTTCAGGCCTGTGCTGTGCTCTTTGCACATTGTCTCTGTCCTTTTTAGGCTGCATGCATGTGACAGTGAGGGCCTGTTTAGGTGGGGAAACTGTGAAGCCAAGAAAAGTCAGATGCTGATTTTAACAGAATCCGGACGGAGAAGGAAGAGTGGACGGAGCCACACACAAGATGGGACGTAAAGAGGACTCTGGCGGTCTTCTATTTCTAGATCTGCACGGTGGTTTTAATGTGTCCATTTTAAAATAGGTGGAACTCTGTGTAATTTATACACCTTTACATTTGTATTTATGGTGAATTTCCCAGTATAATAAGGTTACAAAGTTTTGATTAGAGCTCAACTTTAAGTAAGTAGTACACTAATCCAGGAACAAAGACTGAAGATCAAGCCCTGCATATAGAAGTGATTCCCTAGGGTTAACTCTCTCACTTAGGAGAAGATCAGCAGATGAAACATAATGAGTAATCCGGATGGGTCAGGGCATAAAAGAGCCCATGCCCACCCCATATGTAGAATTTATCCCTAGTTCTGTGGGAGACCCTCCAGAGTGCAGATGCCCACTGTGGACTATCCCACCTCTGATCCTATAAGCCTACCTAATAAATCCCCCTTGCATAATTTCATATATACCAATAAACAATATCGTATCAAATAAGGGAAACTGAAAGGTTTCCCTCTAAAATCGGGAGGACAAGGATGTTCATTATCATCACTCTTGTTCAACATAATCCTCAAAACATTATCCAGAGCAATCAGGGAGGAGAAAGAAATAAAAGGAATATGTACAAGAAAGATGTCAAGTTATCATTTGCAGATGACACGGTATGCTACTTAGAAGACCCAAAGAATTTTAAGAAAATACTCCTAGAATTCATAACCAAATTAAGTAGTATAGCAGGATACAAAATCAAGTCAGAAAAATCATTAGCATTCCTGCAGACCAATAATGAACTCACTAAAAATGAAATTAAGAATAAAATGCTTTTATAATAATTTCAAAAAATTAAATATTTAAAAATTAACCTCACTAAAGAAGTGAAAGACCTCTACAACAAAACTGCAGTACTCTGAAAAAGGAGATCAAAGAAGACATCAGGAAATGGAATGTTATTCCCTGTTGCTAGATAGGCAGAACCAATATTGACAAAATGGCCATACTCCTGAAATCGATAATACAAATTTAGTGCAATTCCTTTCAAAATACAAATAGCATTGCTCAGAGAACCAAAGAAAACTGTCCTAAAATTCGTAATTCATGTGAAACCAGAATAGCAAAAATGATCCTGGGTAACAAGATCAGGGATCACAACCCCTGCCTTCAAGTTATACTACAAAGCTATAGTGGTTAAAAACAGTGTGGTAAAAAAAAAAAAAAAGAAAAGAAAACAACAGCAAACAAAAGCAAACAACGACCAAAAAAAAAAAAATTGCATACCAAAGGGACACAATAAAGATGCAGAAACAACTCCAGGCATATTCAGCTACCTGATCATTGACAATGATGCCAAAAACATACACTGGAGGAAAGATGGCTCTTTAAAACAAATAGGGCTGGAAAAACTGGCTATTCATAAGCAGAAGGTTAAATTTAGACCTATATCTCTTACCATGTTCAAAAATGAAATCAAAATGATCAAAGATCTAAATGTAAAAATGGAAACAAGCTGCTGGAAAATAAAATAAGTAAAGTTCTTGAAGGCATGGTGTGGCAAGGACTTTCTAAACAGAATCCCAATTGAGCAAGCAATAAAAACAGGAATTAAGAAATGGGATTATATCAAATTAAAAATTTTCTGTACAGCAAAGGAAACAACCAACAGAGTGAGGAGATATCTTACCAAATGGGTAAAAAATTGCCTGCTATTCTTCAAACAGAGAACTAACGTGGGATATGTAAGGGACACAAAAAATTAGATTCCTAAAATAAAAGACCCAATAAAAAATGGGCAACTGAAATAATAGACACTTCTAAGAAGAAAAAGTACAAATAGGCAATAAACCCATGGGCAGTGTTCAACATCTCTGGACATTAGAGAAATGCAAATTAAAAAAAAACTCAGCTGAGAAATGTGTATTCATCTCAGATGCCCATTTTTGGAGTGGGTCTTTAAATTTGGGAGGTCTGATTTTTTTGAGTTCTTTATATGTTCTCGATAATAATCCTTTGTCTGAGGAACAGCTGGCAAACATTTTTTCCCACATTGTGGGTTGTCTCTTCACTCTGTTGGTGGTTTCTCTTGCTGTGCAAAAGCTTTTTAATAAGATGAGATCCCAGTTATTGATTTTTTGGGATAGTTCCCGTGCGGTTGAGTTTTTATTCATAAAGTCTTTGCCTACACCAATGTCTCCAAGGGTTTTACCTATCCTACCTTCCAGCAGATTTAATGTTTCTGTTTTAATATTTAGATCTCTGATCCATTTTGAATTTAGTTTAGTGCATGGTGAAAGATATGGGTCTAGTTTTAATCTTCGGCATGTGTAGAGCCAGTTTTTCCAGCACCATTTATTAAAGAGGCTATCTTTCTTCCAGCGAATGTGTTTGGCACCTTTGTCAAAGATAAGGTGACTTAGTATGTCTGGGGTTGTTTCAGCATCTTCTAATCTGTTCCATTGATCTTCAGGTCTGTTTTTTTGCCAGTACCACACTGTTTTTATCACAGTAGCTTTATAGTATAATTTCAAGTCGGGGATTGTGATGCCCCCTGCCTTGCCCTTGTTGCCCAGAATTGCCTTTGCTATTCTAGGTCTCTTCTGATTCCAAATGAATTTTAGGATTGTTTTCTCTAATTCTGTGAGATATGCTGTTGGAATTTTGATTGGAATTGCATTAAATCTGTATAACAATTTTGGAAGTATGGCCATTTTCACTATATTGGTTCTTCCTATCCAGGAGCAAGGGATATCTTTCCATTTTCTGATATCCTCTTCAATCTCCTTTTTCAGAGTACTGTAGTTTTCAGTATAGAGGTCTTTTACATCCTTCGTGAGGTTGATTCCTAGAAGAAATACTAATGGCAAACAAATATACAAAAAAATGTGCAACATCACTAGTCATTCGAGAGATGCAAATTAAAACAACACTGAGATACCATCTCACCCCAGAAAGAATGGCTACTATTAAGAAATCAACTAACAACAAATGCTGGAGGGGCTGTGGGGAAAAAGGAACCCTTCTTCACTGTTGGTGGGAGTGTCGACTGGTACAGCCACTGTGGAAGTCAGTGTGGAGATTCCTCAGAAAACTAGGGTTGGAGGTCCCATTTGACCCAGCTATTCCCCTTCTGGGCATCTTCCCAGAAGAATTAAAAACATCGTACCACAGCGATATATGTGCACCCATGTTTATAGCAGCACAATTTGTAATAGCCAGATCTTGGAAACAACCCAAATGCCCATCAACTGAGGAATGGATAAGAAAGATGTGGTATTTTTATACAATGGAGTACTATTCAGCCATAAAGAAGGATAAACTGGAGACTTTTATAGGTAAATGGATGCAACTCGAGAAAATACTCATAAGTGAAATAAACCAGAAGCACATGTGTAAGCATCGTATTATCTCTCTAGTATGAGAAACTGAAAGAGTAAATAAGATCCAAAATGTACAATAGATATGGTGAATCAAAAAGAAACTGGTCAAAAGGAAAGAGAGACTGGAATAGGGAAAAGAAAGAAGGGAAAGGGAAAAAAATTGTATATATATATATAAGATGGTTAAGATAGATACACTACCATTTTTACTTAGTTCATTGAAGAGTAAGGTTTGTGCCAATAATGTTTGGACAATTGAATGCTAATGTCTGGTGTCCTGAATAACTAACTTAAAGATAGTAATACGTAATGTATTAACCATTGTTACCCTCCTATTATGTTGTTTTGAAAATTTGTTCTTTTTTTGATTTGTTTTGTTTTTTCTTCTCTTTAAAATAAACAAAACAAAACAAAACAAAAAAAAAACACTCAGATTTCATCTTTCTCCAAAAAGAATGGCTACCATGAAGAAATGAAACAACAAATGCTGGAGAGGCTGTGAGGAAAAGAGAAACACTCTGCATTTTTGGTGAGATTGTAAAGTAGTAAAATCATTGTGGAAATCAGTATGGAGATCCTTCAAAAAAGTAAAACCAGAAATTCCATTTGAACCAGCTATTCTGCAGAGATTGTTTTAATGACATTGACGTAGCTTCCTTATATTCTCATTTGTTCATTGCTTTCTCATGGAAGGATGTGAATTTTGCCTTTCACTTTTTTCCTACCTATGGAGATGATCATGGTTTTTTTTCCCCTTTTTTAAATGATGTGATGTGCTACATTGTTTGAATTAAGAAAATCAGCTTAATTGATATATTATCCTTAGACCATAAAATGTTCCCTTTTATACAGTAGGATGATAATTAGTATGGTTGTGGAGTTTTCAGCCATCACCATTATATAACATTGTTACACTACCCAAGAAGTTCTGTACCTAATTGCAGTCAATTTCTTTATTTCAACTCCAATTATTTACAGTCCCAGGTAACCACTAATCTTTCCATTTGTATGGATTTGGCTACTGTGGACATTTAGTACAAATAGGATCATAAAATATGTGGACTTTTTGTGACTGTCTTCTTTCATGTAGCATGTTTTCAAGCTACTGTGTTGGAGAACATATAAGTACTTCATTTTTTTTAAGACTAAATAATATTTTATTGTATGAATATGCCAAATTTTGTTTATACATTAACTGGTTAACAAACATTTGGATTATTTTGCATTTTAGCCATTATGAATAATGCCACAATGAATATTCATATACAAAATAGACACATTTTTAAATTTGGAAATGTTTTAAATTTCCTTGGGAGTATATTTAGAGGAAGAATTGCTTGATAATATAAATTTTTTTTTAACTTTTTGAGGAAGTAACAAACTTTTCTCCAAAGTGGTTATACAATGGTAGATTTCCCACTAGTAACATGTGGGGGGCACAGTTTTCTCTACATCCTCAACATACTTCATTATTTCCAGCCTTATTGATTACAGCTATCTAAATAGTATATGGTGAAACACTTTTAACAAAACAATTTTTTTGTAGCGCTGAGGATCAAACCTTCACATGCTAGGCCAACTCTACCACTAAGGTACACCCCAGCCTCTTTGTAAAATAATAAACCCATGGTGGGGTGAGTGTTCTGTGAGCTTCACAGTAGTAGCTAAAATAACTCTGGCAAAACATGTTCTCTATTGACTCAAGGACCCAGCCCCCCAAGCGTGTTGAATAGTGGGTGATATGGACTCCTTAAGGGTCTCTACTGCCTGCGGCGCCATCTTTATTGGTCAAAGACTTTGCTTCTCATAATGTGGTGCTCAGACCTGCAGATCCAGCAAAACCTGGGGACAAATCAGAAATGCAAACTGTGGACTCCATTCCCAACCTACCAGAGATGACGAGGCCAGGCCTCTGTGCCTCCAGGTGATTCTGGTGCGTACTGATAATTGGGGGAAGGCAGAGTCCACTCCAGAACAACTGTGCCTCTGATCATCAGCTACCTTCCTAGTAGGAATTGCTGTTCACCAAGTCAACCATCCCTGCAAATGTGGGTGATAGGGCTACAGAGAAAGAACTGTTTGAAAGATTCAATATCCCAACATGAATGGAAACACTTGACACATTTTAGACATGAGTGCTACTTGGCAATGTGAAATATTTACAATTATGGATACAGAAACCCAAATGAAAACTAAGGAATTTCACAGGGAATTCCCACAGCAGTAGCCACTTCTCTAACACTTGCTGTTCTTAGTATTTCTATTTTTTCAAAATTTCAAAGAGCATTCTACCATGGTTCTTTAGCTCATATAGGTTCTTCACTAAACAATTATTTAAAAAAGCAAAGATGGCTTCTTTGAATCCATGTGATAGAGATCACAAATACTGTGGTCCCCCTTTGTATTCAATGCCATTTTTAAAATAAGGGGAACATCTTTAATTGCAGAGCAAGGGTGTGCTTCATTCATATCCTTCCAGTTAAATGTCTTCTCTCCCTTGGATATGCATGCAGACATGAGATTGCTGGGTCACATAGTAGATTTATTTTAGCATTTGAGGAACCTCCCTACCCTTTCCCATAAAGGCTGTATCAACTGACATTCAGGGTGGGCACTAAAATGTCACTGGATATGATCCGGCCTGCTATATGCATGTATGGAAACATCATACCGAACCTTATTCAAATGAAGTGTTAATCGAAATTTAAAATTTTCTCTATATATACTCCTTACAGCCTTACACACTCAGAAATTAGGATAGGTAAAGGCTGCTTGTGTCTACGTTTTTGCAACTTCCTTCAAATACTGTATTGATTAGATTCACTTCCTTTCGTCATCCTCACCAGGAAATAATTGCCATTAGAACGCTGAAGCCAGGTTGAAATCGGGGCCCATTTGCTCTTTCTTAACAACTGCCACCCAGATTGTGAGGAGAGAAAAACACACTCAAATGTGCATGGTGAGGTAGAGAAAGAATCCCATGGCTCCATAGCAGAAAGTACTGAAACACTAAACTCAAGCAAAGTACTCATCAGACTAGAACTACTGTAACTTCCGTGTGATCTTCAAATCCTATCCTTCAATGACTGCATTGCTTTTTGAGTCTTATCTGTTGTCTGAGATCATAGTGTCTCTGAATAAATTTGAAACCCTCAGATAAGTGTCTAGAATGTCCTGAGCAGAGCACCTTTTTCAGGAGACTCATTCTTATATGACTCCTGAATATCCAACACACAAATGGAATTGAGCCATATGACTCCCTTTGGCAAGCCTCCAAAGGAGACTGGGAACATCTGAAATCTTCCAAATGTGGAGCACCTGGTCATATGAGGATGCGAGATCATTGTGAAAAGGCCCTTATGGAAGGGCTACAAGTGCTCTGGAGTCACAAATCTCCATGATACCCACTCCGGACACACTCTCCAAGCCTCCTGGAGCTGTGGCTCACCAGAGGAAAGGCATCCAAGTCATTTTTACCACGTTGAAGTTACTCGTCAGTAGACACTGGGACACCATTTTGGGAACATCACTGATACAGCACATGACCAGTATGCCCAGGGGCCTGTGGCACAGGTAATGGCAGTGACATAATCAATGGCTCACTGCAGCCTGTGCTGCCCCTTGTTTGCATTTTGGCACTGAGGCAATTTTAGTGTTTTTTTTTTTTTTTTCAGGTTGCTTAAAGAGTACAGTAAGAATAGAGTTGCCATCCTCACAATAGTCAACATATTTCCTTTGTAGAGATTTTAACATCTGTGTCCATGGTAGAAATTATCTTTCATTTGCAAACTGGTTAGAAATGAAACTTTCCATGAGTGTCTTTCTTCTCCCAGCTAAGTCTCCATCCTGATGGATGGGTCTCTCAAGTGTTCTGCTTAGTGCATGGACTGGCATAAAATTACTCTTTTGCAAAAAAATTCCGGGCATATATTTTCTATTTTGGTGTTTTTAGGGACTTCAACAGAAACTCATGGCTTTACCACTCATAATCTCTACAGCATATTTTAACAGTACCTGATCTGGAGAGAGTATGTTAGGCTTCTCTAACTTTTTTCCATGTGATTTCCCACTTACTTCTTCTCTCCAATCTGTTCTCCACACACCAAGTAGGATTATCTTTTTGGTGTCCCAGCCTCACATGCACACCACGTAATTTGGTTTTCACATAGTGAACTGTCCTTGAATATGAAAAATACATTTCATATATTACTGTGCACTCATATAAACCTTTTATTTTATTTCTTATCCTTTTCAACATTTTTAATAGATACATAAGTCATAAAAGTCATGCATATTTATGTGATAAAATATGATGTTTTGATACATGTATACATTTTGTAATGTTACTTCAGAGTGAAGATACTGATGAATCAATTTGAATCATTTTGTTGAGAGCTGTTGCACTAGTGACCTTTGTTCTGTTGTCAAAATCACTATATGTGGCCTATTCCTGAATTCTGCATGCTGTCCCATTGAGCTGTCTGTCTGTGCTGTTTTCTTAAAATTCTTCTAACCTAAAAAGTTTTAAATTTTGATGAAGTCTAAATTCTTTATTTTCTTTTTACTCTTGTGCTTTAAGTTTCATCTCTGAAAAACCATTGCCCAACCCAACATCACAAAGATATACTATATGATTTCTGTTATGAGTTTCATTATGCCTTATGTTTAGATCTATACTTTATTTGAATTAATTTTATATGAGGCAAATATCCAAAATCACTTCTGGAATATGGACATCTAGTTGTTCCAGAAATATTTATTCATTATCTATTATATTGTCTTTGCCTCCCAATTGAACATAAAGTGATCAACTATGTATGTGTATATATATATATGTATTACATTAACAGTATGCATATTAATCACATGCATACTTTTGAGTAAAGCAACCCTATAGTATACATATTTTATTAAATATATATTTTAAATTTAAACTGACAATATATGTGTGTATATATATATAATGATATATATATATATATAATATATGGTCATTTCATTATATATAAAATTTAAGCATTGTACATAATACACGTTATCACTAATATCTGTAATTTATACATGTATTAAGCATAGTCAATTGATTTCTGTGCTCTAGATCTTTAATTTCTTTCACATGTTATAAGTTCTTTACAACACTAGCATCGCTTCTTTAAATCTTTTATTCTTTTTTTTCCTTTTCTTGACAGTGATGGGGATTAAACCCAGTACATCACAAATGACTGGCAAGCTATCAAGATTTCCAAGTCTTCTAGTTCTTTCCATCTTTGAATTACTCTTTGAAGACAGGGCCTTTGGCATGTGCAAAGCCAGTTTTTCTAGCACCATTTAATAAAGAGCTATCTTTCTTTCAAAAAGGTGTTTGTCCTCTTTGTCAACGATAAGGTATCTGAGTGTGTTTGGAGTTGTTTCTGCATCTTATAATCTGTTCTATTGACCAATGGGTCTGTTTTTGTGCCCATACCATGTTGTTTTTATCACAGTAGCTCTGTTCTATAATTTCAAGGCAGGTATTATGATGCCTCCTGCCTTGCCTTTGTTGCCTAGAATTGTTTTGCTATTCTGTTCTCTTCTGGTTCCAAATAAATTTTAGGAATGTTTTCTCTTGTTCTGTGATGTATGCTACTGGTGTTTTGATTGAGACTGAATTAAAAAGAAAGAATCCACCAGGCAAGACAAACGATTAAACTAAGGGGAAATCCAGGGAAACAACAACAGGAAAATAATATGACATGGATAAGCCAATATATATCAGTTATAACTATGAATGTAAATATTCTCAATTCACCAATCAAAAGAAACAGACTGGCAGAATGGATCAAGAAACAAGACCCAACAATATGCTGCATACAAGAAAAACATTTAGCTCAAAAAGAAACTCATAGATTGAAAATCAAAGGATGGAAAACAGTACTTCATGTGACAGGAACCCAGAAAAAAGCAACGGTAGTCATTCTATTTGCAGACCAAGTGAGCTTCAAGCCAAGACTCATCAAAACGGACAGAGAAGGTCACTACATACATGTTAAAGGAGAACACCAAGAGGAAACAATAACAATCATAAATGCATATGTATAAAATACCAATGCACACAACAAATATTAGTGGACATGAAAGATGAAATAAACCTTTACACAGTTGTAATTGGGGATTCAATACACCACTGTCACAAATAGGCAGATCAACTAGAAAAAAAATAACAAAGAAATATCAGAATTGAACCAAATCTTCAAACAAATGGTCTTACTAGATGTCTACAGAATGTTCCACCCCACAACATCAGAATACACATTCTTCTCAGTTGTGCATGGGACATTCTCCAACATAGCTCACAGACAAGCTAATAGAACATGCTTAGTAAATGCAAAGGAATTGAAATTTTCCAATGCATTTTATCAGACTGTAGTGCAATGAAAATGTCAGTCAAGGGAAAAAGAAACCACAAAAACTACATAAACACATGGAAATGAAATAACACCTTATTGAACAACCAATGGGTCACAGATGAAATTAAAGAAGAAGTACAACAGTTTCTACAATTAAATGATAATGCTGATGCAATGTACTGGAACTTATGGGATACAGCAAAAGCAGTCCTACAAGGGAAATTCGTAGTAGTGACCTCTCACATCAGAAAAATACAGCAAGCTCAAATAAACAACCTAATGTTGAACCTCAAACTTCTAGAAAAAGAAGAGCAATTCTCAGAATTCTTTATTTTTAGTCATAAAACAGTTTATGGATCCAGTTTCCATCTTAACTTACTGTTAGAGTATCGCTGAGGCCATGATCTAAAATTTTAATCTTGCCTTCTTACACTCTCTTCTCACATTCATCATTTCTGCTGCCCATAATTTCAAGAGAATTCTTTATACACTGGATTTCTACTTGATTTCTCTTCATGATCTCTAATTCTTAAATGATCATTCATGTGTTACATCAAATTGTTTAACTCAGTCACCATTTTGTGTCCTCTTTAAGCTCCTTTAACATTTTACTAGATAATCCTTTATTTATTTGCATACTCTTTGAGCTTGCTAAGCATTCATTTGAATGAATTCATGAATTCATTTATGGATTCATTTGTTTATTTCTTCTTTGATCTCTTCAAATATTTTAACCTTTTGCTGTTTTACTTCCCCTACTTCAGTGCCTGTGAGATCAGCTTTGAGGAAGTTAGAAGTTTTCAGAGGCATCTTGTTGCCTTGTATTTCTCCTAGGGGGTACAGTGGGGTCACTGAACCTGTGTTTCCCTCTGCAGTTTGTGCTTTGCTTGGTTTCAGTTGCAGTTCTAAGCACATGGATAGCTGGAGGCTTTTTGCCTCTGTTTTATGATTGGATGCCTTCAACTGTGTCAGAGGCGGGAGGGCAGTATGATTGCCCACATACCCAGATTTTGATTGATTTCCAAATGGATCTTCTTGATTTCTGCCTCTGCCCTTCCATGATAATTGCTACAGCTACTTATGTCTACTCTTTCTATCCCACTCCAAGTGAGCTTGCCAAGCAAACCCCTCTGGTTCTCTTCCCATGACAAACTTTGAGATGGGAGTGCTCCTGTGTGAAACCAAAGGTTGAGGGAAGGCAGGATACCCCATGAGCACAGAACTCACTGGTGTTGGGGGAGTGATGCAAGAGAGCCTGTTTTGGCACTACCAGAGCCTCTTTTCTCTTTCCCTGGATCATACTGATCATTACTGCTGCCCACCCCTAGGTTAAAAAGTAGTCGATATAACCTTTCTAAATCATTTAATTTCCCCTGAGAAGGACAATTCAAGAAATGATTAGACTTCTAAAACATTTATTATGGCACATCCTTTGCAGAATACAATGTAAGGGGGTGGGAGTCAATGATGAAGATCCCAGACTAGGTTGAATGTCTGATACCTAAAGAGAGAGAAGTGGAAGGATTGTGTGGGAAAATTTCAGACTGCAGTACAGTTTTAAAAGGTCTTGATCACAATGAGAAGTCTGTAAGCGAACATTCCCTATCAGAATAGACCTGTGTTAGGCATTAATTGGCCAAATCTGGTAAGACCCACCCATCAAGCTCAACCATTGGCTGAGGCATTCCAGAGTAAATATGACTGGCCATTATGGTACACCCAAAGGAGCATCAGCTGCAGAGTTTCAATAACTGGGCTCCTTGTAGCTCATTATCCTCAAGGGGCTACATAGGATCCTATAAGTCTGCCATAGTCCACCTGCAAATGACAATTCACCCCCCAATGTTATCTGATGGATTATTGTTCTTACCATTTATCATTTTTATTGACAATATTTTTAACAGCAAATAATTGGCAATGATGTTGTTTAAACAAGATAGTCATATTCAACAGTGTTAATGTCATACATATATTTCTAACATTCTAAATATATAGATGGAATATGCATTTAAAGAAAGAGAAATTACATGCAACAGTCCCTATGTTAAAGATAATTTATGATTTTTCAAGATATAAAGTCTATATAAGTTTACAAAATGTTCCTAGGAATAAGCTTGTTATTTAGTCTTCATAATAAACCTTATTGTATCAGTAAAAGATTGAGTAACATATTTTTACCAACTTAATACATAGAGTTTTTGTATTAGTGATAAAAATAAGTATAGTAAGAAGTATATGCTTTTTTGCATATATTTGACAACACACAAGATAGAAATTAATGCAAGTTTTGTAATACAAACCATCATATTTGGGATAAACACATATTTTCTTAAGAACTATTTTTTGTTAATGTCTTTGGGAAAAATGCATTTATATACATATTCTCTACAATAATAAATAAATTGATAGAGGTTCTCAGAAAAAGATGGCATGTGGTAATATTTTGTCATTAGCCAAAGGCAACAAAAGAAATCATGAGCAAAATGGTTGAAAAGACATAAAAAAGTGCAAGATAGGAGGGGTATGATTTTGCTTTAAATTAATCCTACTGCCTATACCAGTAACAGCACTGACAATAGAAATGCTTCTAACACATTTATACTTCTGTTTTAATGAGCAAAGGCTGAAATTTCAACTTTTTATAACTACAATACGTATCATATTTTTTCAAATTAAGAATATCCAAGAAGACAGAAGAGTACAAAACAATAATGAAAAACAACAGTGTACATGTGGCTTAAACATTCCTTTTGTTATTTACAGACATTGTGAGAAGTTCCAGAGATATACATACAAAAATTGAGACTAGATAACTATAAGAGGTGAGAAAACAAAAATGTACTAAACTATACATAATATTATCTGTAGACATCACTTTAGTATGAAAAAATTCTCTTCAGGAGAAACAGCAATAAAATTTAAGGTCCTTCAATTTACTTACTTTATTACTGCTTTTAATTAGAAGATATCTCTTTGAATTCTAATCATGACATTCTTCAGAGCAACTTTCACATCTTTGTTCCTTAAACTGTAAATCAGAGGATTGAGCATGGGCACTACATTAGTGTAGAGTACAGAAGAAATTTTTCCCTGTTCCATAGATCCAAGAGAAGAATATTTAAAGTACATGAATGCTGCTGACCCAAAAAACAGAGAAATAGCAATGATGTGAGAGCTACAGGTACTGAAGACTTTGGATCTTCCTTGTGTAGATTTGATGCGCATAATGCTTGCAATGATGAAAATGTAAGAAATTAGGATGGTGACACTGGGGACTGTGATATTAACACCCACCACAATGAGCACTACTACCTCATTGACATAGGTGCTGGTACAGGAGAGTTGGAGGAGGGGCAGGATGTCACACAAGTAATGGTTGATGACACTGGCGTTGCAGAAGGTTAGTTGAAGCATGCAGCCTGTGTGGGCACTGGCTCCAGCAAAGCCCATTGCATAGGCAGCAAGAGATAGCCCGGAACAGACCTGCTGAGACATGGTGACCTTATAGAGCAGTGGGTGACAGATGGCCACATAGCGATCATAGGCCATTGCGGTCAACATGTAGCACTCAGAGATGACAAAGAAGAGAAAGAAAAACAGCTGAGTCATGCATCCCACATAGGAGATGCCATTCTTCTTTGAGACAAAGTTCATCAGCATTTTTGGAGTGAAAACAGAAGAGTAACAGAGATCGATGGAGGAGAGGTTGAAGAGGAAATAGTACATGGGGGTGTGGAGGTGAGGATCGAGAGCAATCAGAGTGACCAAACCTAAGTTGCCAACCAGGGTGACAATGTAGATGATTAGAAAGAGGTAAAAGAGGGGCAGCTGGAGCTCTGGATGATCTGTTAGTCCAGCAAGAAGAAACTCAGTCACCAAGGACTCATTTCCCAACAGCTTTCTCATTGTGAAAAATCTGGGAAAATAGAAGAAATTTTTAACAGGATTCAGCTGTCTGCTTCCAAACCCTCTTTCATAACGAAAGCATTGGGAGAATTAAAAAGATTGTCTTTATTTCATGACATCCGAAAATATTACCACATCCTCCCCATCAACATTTCAGTTACTATGTATTTTCTCTAGTTAGCTAAATATGACAAACACATTCATCAGAAGACAAAGAGATAAAGTGGCTCAGATGTAACCAGTTCATGAGCTTAGACAGTGCAAATAGGCTAGCAGATCTCCCTCTCACTCATCCTGACCTTCACCTTGTACTTCCTATTAATGTTTCCATTATTCTACCAGACCCTTCAGCTTCTCTATGATCACCAGCATCAAAAAATTCTCTGTGGCAGAGTTGTACCATATTCTGTTACTCTGCTTCCTCGAAGGTGGTCCCTCCCAGTCTACACAGTCTCCAGGTACCTTACTGCAAGAACCCATGAAGCCAACAATTGCTTTGACAATGGGGGGGCTTCCTTGGTGCCTTAAGATTTGTGATTCATCATATACCCCAGGGTTTCTGCACGTTCTCTTCTTCTCCATCCAAGCTGGACAGAGGATGAAGGAGGATGTTGAATGCGCTTTCAAAGATCTTTGTATGAGGGAATGAAATAGAAACAATTAATTTAGGTACTTGTTATGTTAGTTGTCAACTCTGAAAAGATTTGCCAAATGTATTCTTTATGACATGTAAACTCATCACATATCACTGCTTTCTTTCTTTTTTTATCTTTGAGAGAGAGAAACGCACCTTTCCCTGCTGCTCTGTTCCTGATATGTCTTCGGAGGCTGTTACAGCTCACTCGCTACCAGACTGACAATGGCACCAACGCAGCCAAGAGATGCGACAAATGTGGGCAGTAGATAAGGTCCATACCGGTGAGTTTCTTGTGTTTATAACATAGTAGCTCTCATTTTTCAGCCGCATGAAGAGGGGAAAAGGTAACTAGAGACTAAATTTACTCACCCTCCTTCTACCCAGTGCAATAGTGCTGATCCTTTGTGTGTGTCTCACCTCCACTGTCCTAAAGAGGATGCGACTTCAGAGGTGTCAGAGTGGACCAGATGCAATCACAAAATCTTCTTCCTGGATGGGCAGAAGGATCACAGGCAGATCTCACAATCCGTGCGTCCCAGGAGCCATTCCAAAGCGTAGGTCAAACTTCTACTTATACACTAGCCCAGAGTGGGTGATGGAAAACCACGGATTTGACACCATAGTCAAAATGTCATAGAGCTCGTAGCATCTGCTTAAGGCTTATGATGCTTTTGTACCTGACTAGAAACCCAGGGATAGACGTCCCCTAGGACTTTTCCATGGTGATAAACAAGGAAAGAAAAAGTACTGGTGTATGTGTTTACACTCTACTTCCTGATAGTAGATATAATCTTCCCACCAGGGATTGTACAGTCCCCAGGCATAGATGAATGAACCTTCTGCTGTTATTTATATATAAGTAAATGTAATTAATATCGTTTAAATTATTCACTAATTATAATCATGGATAAATCTTAATTTAGAAAAATATTTGTTTAGTATCTGTTATGCTCTTTGTTAATATTTTGAGTGCCTTTAAAGATTCTGTATATATTCTCACATATATACAGTTATCCTATATATTCTATATGTATCCTTTTTGGATTAAAAGCAATGTATCTTTTAATAAAAATATTTTATGCTATAATAATTTTCATCAACTTCATGAATATTTAATTACCTTGGGTTTTTCTCACTCAATATGTCTTTTCCTTTAATGGATTACAATCAAATTTGTCAGACAAAATACTATTTATGGGCTATGATTTCAAGAAAATATGACTAGAACTTCCTTGTACATATGAGCATGTGCTACTATTTATGGGAGGACATTATTTTTTTGATTAAATTTTTTAAATAAAACCACTTTTTTTTTTTTATATGCGGGTACCGGGAGTCAAACTCAGGACCTCACGCTTGCCAGGCAGGCGCTTACACCACTGAGCTGTATCACCAGCCCTAAAACCACTTTTTTAAGGTATTGTGGACATACAATAAACTTTCTTTATGTAATACATACGCTTTGGTAAGTTTTGACAAGTGTGAACCCCTGTGAAACCAGGCAACAGCCCAGAGAGGGAACAGACCCGCCACTCTTGAAAGCTTCCCCAAAGCCATTTGTTGCCTGCCACTCATCCCCTGCAAGGCTGGTCTGCTTTCTGTCATCATAGACTACTTCGCAGTTTCTGGAATTTTATAGATATGGAATTATATGGCCTGTAGTTTTATCTTAAAAATGTATTTAAAACTAATTGTGTATGTGTGTGTGTGTGTGTGTGTGTGTCTGTGTCTATGTGGAGAGAAAGAGAAAGAGAGACAGAGGGAAAGAAAGGGAGGGAGAGTGAGAGTCAGAAATGGGTTTAAGGAACTGGTTCACACAACTGCAGAACTGGAAATTCTGAAATGTAGGGTGGACCAGCAGGCTAGAGACACAAAAGTTGATATTTTGAGGAAGAATTTCTTCTTTTCCTAGAAACCACAGTTATGTGTTTTTCTGAGAATTTTTTTTTCTTCAAAATAGACCACACTCATAGCAACAATGAAGACGTTAATATAGCCAAAGAAATGGAATTGACTTTAAATTTTTATTTATTTATTTATTTTAGGTTCCAGGAATCGAACTCAGGGCCTCGAGCTTGACAGGCAGGCACCGTGCCGCTGAGCTACACCCCTGGGCCCTGACTGTAAAGTTTTAAAGGATTATGAACTTACAGGAAGTTTAAAAAGTGGTACAGACTCTCTCAAACTCTTCACCCATTTCATCGTACGGTGACATCTTCCGTAACTATAGGATAAGAGCATCACCAGGAAAGTGACTTTTGTAAACAGTGGTAAACACGCCACGGAGCTTTTTCAGAGTTCAGCAGTGTAACAGGTGTGTGTGTGGAGCTATGCGTGATGCATGCGATTCAGTGCTGCGTAGGTATTCAAGCAGCCATCACAGCACTCAGGATACAGAATTATTCTACCGCCATGAATGAGCCCTTCTACCACCTGTCCGAAGTTATACCGCACCCTCCCTTTCATCTCTGTCTTCTGACTGTCACCGGTCTGCTCTGTATTGTAGTTCACTTAGTTCGGGAATGCTGACTGCACTCGTACGACACGCAGCATCTGAGATCGGCTTGTGTGGTTTTGGTTTTCACTGAGCATCGCGTCCTTCAGGGTGACTCAAGTTGCGCATGTACCAACAGTCCGTCCCATTTGTGGCTGGGTAGTGCTCCGTTCAAGACAAAACAGCTTTATTTAGCCTTGGGCAGTAACTTAACTAATTCGAAGACCTATTCTTTTTTGTTCGTTAAAAACAAAACAAAACAAAACAAAAGAAAAAAAAAAAAACGATTCATGGGCAGGGCTTAGCAGACCACAGTGAAGACTGGTTTTCTCAGAATTAAGCAGAGAAGGCCTCATTTTATCCTCCCAAAAGAATGTCTGTAACACCAAGATGTACATAGACCTCAGGATCTCACGATCAAAGACCAGGTGAACACAGAACATTCGTCACCATCAGTCTTCGTGAAAGTGCGCGTCGTGATTACGACTCAGAACAAAGTAGACCCACTAGAATGGCTATGAGTAAGTACAAAGTGACACAACAGTAATTATTAGGGGAGACACAAACACTTTGACGCTAATATGTTGCTGATGGCAATATAAAACAATGGAGTCTATTTTGATCACGGTTTGACAGTTTGGGAAAAAGTTAAACACAAGCTTTCCACTTGACCCACCCAGTAATTCCTTTCCTCTTCCTGTTAGTTAGCTCACTCCCTAAAGCATAAAGTCATACATCAATGCCCAATAGTGTTAGTTGTACGGTTAGTCCTTACCACTACTGCTACTTCTACATCCATATATTCTTGTTTATTTAGATTGAGTCTAAAATATCCTTTTAAATGATGTTAGTATAATAATATATTCAAATGCAGCTGAGCACATTGGCAAAGGACTTTAATCCCAGCTACTCAGGACGCTGAGGCAGGAGGATCACAAATTGGAGACTAACCTGGACATCTTATTGAGACTCCCTCAAAAATAAAAGATATCTAAAGGCATCATCAGCATCATCATCATAAATTAGATCAATAAGAAATACTATATAAGAAAATTAATTTTATAAATATCACAGGCTTAAAATATAAAAGCTAAAGCTATAAAACAGTGATGAAAAAGTTAAAAGAAAACTCCGTTGCAGCTGGCAACTAGCAAAGATTTCTTAAATGTAACACAAAAATCCATTATAAAATTGAAACATCAAAATTAAATTTTTTCTGTTTTCTTTTTTTTTGTGGGTACCAGGGGTTGACCTCAGGACCTCGCAAGCCAGCAGGCGCCTGTGCTGCTGAGCGATATCACCGGCCCTTTTTTCATATGTGGGTTCCGGGAGTAGAGCTCGGGCCCATGTGCTTGCCAGGCAGGTGCTTACGCCACTGAGCCATCTCACCGGCCCTTTTTCTGTTTTCTGAAAGAGATTATTTATGTAATGAAGACACAAACCAGCAGAAATAGTCTATAATTCATATGTTGGATAAAAATGTGTAGTTGGGTAAAGAAATCTTAAATTGAGCAATAAAAAAAGAACCCAATTAAAAAGTGGACAAATAGTTGAAGTCACTTCCCCAAAGAGATTATATAAATGGCACAGAAGTACAGGAAAAATGTCCCACGTCATTAGTCAATTAGAAAATATAAATTGAAATGAAAAACTATCTACTTCACCATACTGTACACTATACTGCACTGTAGAGTCCATTATAAACTATAGCATATTAGAACATGTACAGTTGTAAGAGTTGAATGGAGCAATGTGAGCCTGGTTGTGGAAGAACAGCAACAAACTGCATGTAGTAATGTACAATGGTAACCACTTTTGGAAACAATTCAACAGGTTTTTAAAAATCTAAACATCGCGCATTATATGACCCAGCCATTCAACTTGTATTTGCGTAAGGTGGATTAACTAATGGTTTTAACACCCAGCTGAACTGAATCAGCATGGTTCTGGGTGTGGAAGGTCCACCTGAGGATTGTTGCCAACAGCATACAAGGAGAACTATAGGGGAAGATGGTGTGCTGTTGATTTTCCTGGAGAAGATTGTTGTGCTGGTTTTCCTGATATAAACTCAGCTGTTCTCATCATTGGAGGAGCTTGGGACCTCATAGTCATTGAGGATGACTGTGGTCCTCTTTGGGAGAGCTCTGGTCCTTATTTTGAGCATCGCTTCCTGGCTCCCTCAGCCTGGTGCCTCAGATGCTTCATCCCACTGGCTCAGACTTTCTAGCTTCCACCACTGACCTTTGGGCCTTCCCAGTGCTGATCCTTTATACAGACGTGCATGAGACGTTGTCATGGGCTCTGGGCCTCCAGCTGGACTCGTGGAGAACATTGCTGTGGGCTCTAGGTCTTCAGCTGGACTCATGCAGGACATTGCCATGGGATCCAGGTGGTCAGTTGGATTTTTTGGGTTTCTAGCATATGGACAGATCTCCTGCACTCATCTGCATTTGACTTTCTAGGTGAATATTATAAATTAGACCCATAAATTATGTGTCCTGTATTAAATCTCTTCACTTGCAAACCCTGACTACGGCATTGCTGAAGTGAAACAAATATATATATCCATATAAAGAATTGTGTAAGAATATTTCCACCAGTTTTATTGGCAAAAGCAAAAAATATACACAGTCCAAATGTTCATCAATAGGGAAAAGAAAAAAAATTTTGTATAATTATATGTGATGACGGCCTGAGTTCATTGTCATCATCATCATCATCATCATCATCATCGTATATAGCACAACAATAAGGAAGAAATATATATTACAATGGTAATGAATTTTAAAATCTTTCTGCTGTGTGAAGAGATGCAGATCAATCAACAATGCATTGCATTTGTGTGGTATAGTAGAAGATGCAAAAGAATCCACATTGACACACAGCTGCTCAATGTGCCCGAGGACAGGACAGGATCATGGTATGGGCAGGACAGAACTATGACGTGGGAACAGAAAGATACTTTGAGGGGTAACGGATAGATAGGTCCACCATCTCGACCATGATGATGGTTTCACAAGTGCACACATATGATAATTATTACCAGTGTATACATTTTACTTTGTGTATTTTCTTAATGCCAACAATACTTCAATTAAGAAAGCAGAACTGAGACTTTAATTGACTTCCATAACCAAAACAAACGTTTTCAGTTAAATAGAGATCCATAAAGAGCCAATACTCCTGAACGGCAGGGAAAGGAGGAAAAAATGTCTACTTTTGAGAAGTTTCAAAACTTTTCAGGAAAAAGCTGTAATTATTTGAGCATAATGAATGTAAATTCCATTCTCTTTTTACTTTGTACAAAAATTTACATAGCAATCCTATATTTAACAGAAATTATCAGTCTCCATTTTACAGATATTGCAGGCTCACATATGTTACAGCTATCTTGATACACTATAAATACTTGAGAACAGACTAAACCCCCATTCTACTTAAAATGGCGCATTACCAACTACATTCATTGCTAAGACAGCTACACTCAATTCTAAGACAAAGGCACCTAGATATAGTAAAATAAATTATGTTTTCATAAATTAGAGTTTTAAAATGTATACTTTCTCTTTTTAAAAAATCATGTTTTAAAACTCTGGAACATAATAGGATACTGAGACTACGATCAAGAAAACCATAAGAAATTTTTATTTTAGTTTTTTGAAAATAAAATTTATTTCAAAATATTTTAACACTAAATCACCATGAGAAGTTTTCAGTGTCAAGGTTATATGTATTATCCCAAAAGCAAACATGAGACTTATGAGTTAAGGCACAATTTTATTTTAAGAAATGAACATGTCCTTTTGGCTTGTGCTTATCCTTGCAAATAACCTGATGGCAGTCAGATGGGGCAGTCTCCTTGCACAGACAGGTGTGAAACACAGAAGGCGAGGCCTGGAATGGTGAACGTGGCTCTTTCCACAGGAGGCCTGCTCAGCATCCCTCCTTGCTCACTGAGACGGGAAGAGAAGCCTAATTTCCCAAATGTCAACACACTCCTCTAGAATGGAGAAAGGAAAAGTGCCTGGATTGTTGTGCTTTAGAAGATAAATAAATGTCTGCAGAAAGAAGGAAACACAAGTGTCACAGAGCTTATAGTTTCCACTAGCAATGTCTCCATGGTTCTGGATTTTATCCCTTTTGAAATGTACAGACTCATCTCTCAAGAATTCTGTCATTATCTGTCCAGATATTTAAGTTCCCAGGCCTTACCTACCACCCGAGTTCTAATATTTTTTTCTCAGAATGCCTCAACTATGCATAGGCATGAAAATTATTATGTACAATCACATTATGAGCATGTGATTATTTTACAGTCTTGAAATTCATAGTAAGTCGAAGTGAAAAGTCAGATGGTGTCAATAAAAGTATTTTTGGTAGAAATGTTTTTGACCATCAATTTTGATATTGCAATATTTAACATCAAAGGAGAAATTTATGCCATATACGCCACTTTAATTTTCTGACTTCTCAATTATAAGGCTACATATTGCATGATATTCTTTTTTTTTTTAATTTATTTATTTTTTATGTTTATGTGGGTACTGGGGGTCGAACTCAGGACCTTGCGCTTGCCAGCAAGCGCTTGTGCCACTGAGCGATATCACCAGCCCTTTTTTCGTTTTGATATGGGTACTGGGAGTTGAACTCAGGACCTCATGCTTGCCAGGCACACACTTATGCTGCTGAGCCATCTCACCGGCCCTGGCATGATATTCTTATTTCTTAGATAAAGTACTTTTTGCAACAAAGTAACCTTAAAATTTTATCTCCTTGTTATTCAGAGCATCTTTATATTGATGTTTTTTTCTCAACCTTTTGCTTACCATTAATTCATAAATTAAAAAAGAAAGATTCTTGAATAGTTTACTTCTTCACAAAACATGTTTGTAGATTTTTAAACTTGAGCAAATGCTTCCCAATTGACCACATCCTCCAAAAGCTAAAGTTTCCTCAAGGTGAGACTTTACTCACCAAAAATTCTTTTTCTGTGCTCCCATCAGCCATGCATACAATTACAGTGAAATGGTATGGACAAGGTTAGCACAGATCCTGTGCAAGGATGACCTGCAAACTTGGGAAAGATTCCGTAAGTTTATAAAGAATGCCTATGAGGTTTATGGAACACTATCAATGAAACAAGTATTCACATTATGTGAACTTCTAAAGTATGAAAAGCATCAAAATTCTCTTTTGTAAAATGATAGCTGAAACTTTCCTAAATCATTAAAGGATATGGACATCATGATACAGGAAACTCAAAGGACTCCAGCTGGATTTGACCTAAATAAACCTTTACTGACATTATATTCAAAATATCAAAAGTGCTGGATGTGGTCCCACATGCCTATAATCTCAGCTTTCAGGAGGCTGAGGCAGGAGGATTGCTATGAGTTCAAGGCTAGCCTGAGCTACACACTGAGTTCAAAATTAGACTGAACTATATAGTGAAACACTGTCCCCACCGCAAAAAAAAAAAAAAAAAAAAAATGTCAAAAGTACAAAATAAAAATGAAATCCAAATATCAGCAAAGGAAAACCATCATATCACATAGAAGGAAATGTCCCTTAGAACTACAGTAGATATTACAGCAAAAACCTTGCAGTCCAAAGGACAGTTACATAGAATACGAAAAATACTGAAAGAAAAACTCAGCCAAATATATTGTACCTAGTAAAATTATTCTTCAAAACTGAAGACAATTAAAGTGTTTTCCAAATAAGCAGAAACTAAGTCAATTCATTACGACCAGACAAATTTACAAGAAATACTTAAGGGAGTCCTAAACTAGAAACAAAAAGAAAATAACTACCATCATAAATAAACATATATGTGCATATATCATATATATATATATATTGCTAGAAGAACACATACACAAAGAGAAAGAGAAGAAAATCAAACATTATCATGACAAAAAACTACCAATTCACAAATATGAAATATAAGACAAGTAGAAAGAAAAAAAAATAGGCAACAAAGCAGAATACAGATAACAAAATTATAAGAGGAAATCCATGCCTATTAATAATAAACCTTGAATGTAAATGAGATCAATTTACCAGCCAAATGGCATAGGTTGAGGAATGAATAAAAAAAGAAAAGAAAACAAGATCCGGCTATATTCTTCCTGTAAGAACTCATCTCACGGTGAAGATACACAGAGACTAAAATCAAAAGGTTGAAAAAAAAATATAATAAAAATGGAAACCAAAAGTTACCAGAACTATCTATAGTCAGATTAGATAAACCAGAGATTAAATCCAAAAGTGTAAAAAGAGATGAAGTTCATTATATATTGACAAAAGTATCAATTCAGCAAGAATATGTAACACTTATAGATATACATGTGCCCAATATAATACCAGTCAAATATAAAAAGCAAATATTTTTAAATGTAAACAGAAAGATACACTCTAATACTGTATATTATTATTTAGTGATTTTAACACTCAACTTTCTTCAATGGATAGATTTTTCTGACATCAAATTGGCAAAGAAAAATCTGAGTTAAAATGTGTTCTAGAGCAAATGGACATAAGAGATAAGTACAGAACTTTTCACCCAGCAGCAGAGTACACATTCTTCTCATCAGTACCTGGAACATTTTCTAAGATAGATCATAGGTATGGCTGCAAATCCATAATCAACAAATTGTAAAACAACTTACATTGTATTTTACATCTTCTCAGACCACAGTAGAATAAAACTATAAATCAAGAAAAGGAATAATAGAATGTGTACATATATATGGAAATTGAATACAGACTTCAAAATGACTAATAGATAATTAAAGAAATTAAAGGGATATTAAATAGTTTCTAGAAGCAGATGAAAATGGCAGCACAATACATCAAAATCTATGGGGTACAGCAAAAACAACACTAAGAGAAAAGTTTATGGCAGTAAATGCATGCATCAGAAAATAGAATTATCTCAAATGAACAACCTAACAATACTCTTCAAGAACTTAGAAAAGCAAAAAAAAAAAAAAAAAGAAATTAAAATTAAAAAAAGAAAAAAATAAAGATTGAAGCAGAAATAAAATCAAAGACAAAGAATACAAAAAAATCAATAAAAAAGTCTTGCTTTTTGAACAATAAGTAAAATTGGCATGCTTACAATTAGATTATCAAGGGGAAGAAAAGGAAGAAGACCCAAATGAATAAAATCAAAGATGAAAAAGCAGACATTACAACTAATACCACAGAAATACAAAACATCATAAGAAACTGCTAGGAAAAATTGCATGCTAAAAATTTGAAAACCTAGAAGAAATGGATAAATTCCTGAACATGTACGATATAACAAAATTGAACCAAGAAGTAGAAAATCTAAACAGACTGACAATGACTAATGAAACTGAAGCAGTAAACAAAAGTCCTGCATGTAAAATGTTCAAGGCCTGATGGTTTTACTGTTGAAATCCACATAACATTTAAAAATCTAATTCCAATTCTTCTTAAACTTCTTGAACAATGAAAGGTAAGGAACTCTGCCAAACACTTATGAGGTCAAAATTACCCTGACACCAAAACCAGAAACATATACAGCAACAAATAAGAACATTGTAGATTTACATCTCTGATGAATACTAATGCAAAATTTCTCAACAAAATACTAGAAAACTGAACTCAACCACACATCAAAAAGATGATCCATGATTGTTATGGCTTGTATCTAGATGTCCCCCCAAAGCCTCATGCAGTCATAGGTGGGGCTTTTTCAGAGGTGGCTGAATGTAGAGTGTGTGATTGATTCATGATGCAATGCTAAGATTAAGAGTGCTAGGACTAAGGGTGGGTGATTACTAAATCAGTCCACTGATTGATTTGGCACTGCCCAAATCCCAGCAGTCTGGAAACAATATAAGGGAAAGAAAACAACTTCTCTTCTCCCTTGCTTGTTGCTTTTCTGCCTGCCATGAACCATTTCTCCTCTGTGATGCTTGTCTGTCATGTGCGACCCTGCCTTGGAGCCAGCCAACTATGGACTGAAACCTCTATAAACTCTGAGCTAAATAAACCTTTCCTCCCTGAATTTTGGCTGTCAGGTATTTTGTCTTAGCTGGGTGTGAAGTTGGGAGGTGAAGCCTGGTGGGAAGAGGTGGGTCACTGAGGGTGTGGCCTGGAAAGGGGTATACAGTATGTACGCAAACTTCCTCCTCCCTTGATGCTGCCCTGCTTCCTACCTACCATGCAATGAGCTCTTTCTTTTCTGCCATGTCACCCTCCCTTGGAGCCAGCCAGCTATGGCCTGAAACTTCTACAGACTATGAGCTAAAATAAACTTCTCCTTCTTCAACTTGTGAGTGTCAAGCATTTTGTCCCACCAATGAGAAAGTAACTAAGACAGTCATCCATGGACTTAAAGCAATTCTCATCAAAGCACAATGAATTTTCTCAAAATAATATAGCAAATCCTAAAGGTCATATGGAACCACAAAAGATCCAGAAGAGCCAATATAATACAGAGTGGGGAAAGATAAGAGGGTGTAACAATATTTGACTTCAAAACATACTATAAAGACATAGTAACAAAAACAGCATGGTACTGTCATAAAAACAGACACACTGAGTAATGTAACACTATAGAGAACACAGAAACTAATCCATAGTTACATAGGCAACTAAATTTTGAAGAAGGTACCAAAAATACGAGGGGAAAAATCTCCTCAATAAACGATCCTTGCAAAGATTGGATAGACTAATGCAAAAGCATGAAACTAGATCTTTTTCTCTCACCATATACATATATCAACTAAAAATTAAAAGAAAAATACTAAATGTAGAACCTGAAACTGAAGTTACTATAAGATAATATAGATGAAACCACTCAAGATATTGTTGATAGCAGTGACTTTTTTAGATAACACCCAAAGCTTAGCAAAAGTAATAATAGATACATGGAATGGTATCAAACTAAGAACCTTCTGAAAAGCCAAATAAATAATCAACAGAATTGAGAGCAGACAGCTTGGATGCCATTTCAGGAGCTTACTCTGTGCAAGAATTTGTTTTCTCCCCAGGTGATCATCTTAATTTTAGCTGGAATAAAGTTTTTACACTTTGTGTGCCTCGACTTGCCTTTTAGGTGGACATTTTGGCAACATGGATGAATCCCAGAAGTGACTCTCCTTACTCCCCAGGAGCTTTCTATGGTTTGGCCCTTGGACTGAACCTATTGTTTCTCTGATGACTGCAGGAAGATCCCTCATCAACTAGGTCTCTCTCTAAAATGTCAGATATTAAGCACATGTTTAAGGTTTATAGACTTTAACATTTTTACATGAGATTTTTAAAAGCTAAATATATGTGGGTTTCCACATTCAAGGGTTATGTTGTGAAAAAGCATATATTTCTAGAAATTATAAATTGTCTATAGGGTGCTGTTTTATACTTGCTAAGAATTATAGTTGCTAAGTGAAACTATAAATAAGAAGAGTAGCAAATTTTAAAGAAAATTAAGATGTGTTTGAAAAAAATTTGTGAAAAGATGTATTTTTAAAGAAAGTCAAGAAAAGAAAGTAATTTTTATTCTTTTGAGAAAAAATCTTGTTTGATAAAAATAATGAGAAAAAATATGACAAAAACTGAAAGTTTAAGCAAAACCTAGTTTCAGCCAGTTATAAATTTTTAAAAGATGAACCACATGAAAGCAATTTATATGTGCCCAATGAGGCTAAAATTAAGGAAATTATTTACAGATCAAGCTTTATATCAAAAGTATACTAATATGTAACTAAACTATAGTCCCCTATATTAAAATAACAAGGTTTTTCTAGAGTATTTTTTCCTACTAGTGAGGCAGGAGGTAGCTAAGCAAAAAGCTGGAGAAAGAATGGAAAGCCCTCCCTATGTTTTCCTTCAAACTAGATAGGTATTGGTACCATAGCTTACCGCCCCTTATATGCACATCTGACCAAAAAGGCCTCTTTTCTGCCTCGAACTGACCAAGAAGGGTGATTACTCTAATTTGCCCCTTGGTAGGCTTGGGAATCGCCATGGGGATAGCAACAGGAGCTACAGGGTGAGGAATAGCCTCACACCTCTTCCACAGTCTGTCCCCCAAGCTCTCTGAAGACTTTACCCAGGACTCCACCACCTTAAAATCATTACGAGAGCAAATAGATTCCTCAGCTGCAATGGCCTTCAAAACTGCAGAGGGCTAGATATGCGAACTGCAGCACAGGGAGGTCTCCACACGACTTGGAGGAACAATGTTGTTACCAGTCGCTCAGGTGTTGTACAGCAAGTTGTAGATGCCCTCATAGATCAAGCATCCTAATTAAAAGAACAAGGACTATATAGTTACCTGTCTTGGAAACATACCTAGGGCTGGCTTTCCTCTTTACTAACCTTTCTTGGCCTGGTAGTGGAAATTTTTCTCTTACTTTTGTTTGGACCCTATTTACTTAATTGTCTCACAAACTTTCTCTGTTTCAGAAACCAACAAATCCACCTGAAAATGGTGGCTCCACAGAAATTCCAGCCTCTCTCAACTGCTGAAGATGCAAGTCTCAGACTCATCCTTCAATACTAAACCCTAATGCTTAAAAACCCTCAACACCAAGCCCCCTCAGGGCAGTGAGCCTTTCTCACTGGCCTCATTCCACTTGGTGGAGTGCACCCTTTCTCTTCTCTTTCAAATAAATCTTTGGTCTTGCTGCTATTTTTGGGTGTCCTGCTCAGTTATTTAAGACATCAGGAATCTGGATAAAACCCTCAAACTTATAACACCACAAAATAATGCAAGTTTGTTGTTGTTGCTGTGGTTTTCACTTTTTAATGACCTAGAAAACAAAGATGCTGTGTTTTAACAGGATAATTTCGTATGCTTTGTACTATCTTTTGTTAGCTCCTAAGAGGAATCAGACTCCTTAAGTAAAGCAAATCTTTTCATTTTTAAAAGAGCTAAGTTTTCATTAAAATTATAATTTTCTCAAGTGGCCTTTATAATTTTTGCCACTTAGATAAATAAGATCGTGCTACAAGTTTCTAAATCTCTTGATGTTTTAAACAAACTTTCTAAAATCAAATAATAAAATTAAGTCCTTTGATCTAGAACTAATTTAAGGATGTCCAGAGGACCCCTATAAATCCAAAAGACAAATACTTGATTTATGTTTGTATAAATGTGTGTTCTCAAAATGTATGAGAGTCTTAGAAATCTGATGTCTCATAAATATAACTCTAATGAAAAATTATTACACTTTAACAGGAATAACTACATTTAATTGCAAATGGCTATCAGATCATAATCATGGCTATTTTATTTTATTTTATTTTATCTTAAGGAGAAGATAAAACAAAACAAAACAACACAAATCAAAAAAGAACAAAATTTCAAAACAACATAATAGGAGGGTAACAATAGTTAATACATTACGTATTGTTATCTTTAAGTTAGTTATTCAGGGTACCAGATATTAGCATTCAATTGTCCAAACATTACTGGCACAAACCTTACTCTTCAATGAACTAAGTAAAATTAGTAGTGTATCTATCTTAACCATCTTATATATAAATACAATTTTTTTTTCTTTTCCCTTCTTTCTTTTCCCTATTCCCCCATCCCAGTCTCTCTTTCCTTTTGACCAGTTTCTTTTTGATTCGCCATGTCTAATGTACATTTTGGATCTTATTTACTCTCAGTTTTTCATACTAGAGAGACAATATGATGCTTACACGTGTGTGTCCGGTTTATTTCACTTATGAGTATTTTCTTGAGTTGCATCCATTTACTTATAAAAGTCTCCAGTTTATCCTTCTTTATGGCTGAATAGTACTCCCTTGTATAAAAATACCACATCTTTTTTGTCCATTCCTCAGTTGATGGGCATTTGGGTTGTTTCCAAGATCTGGCTATTACAAATTGTGCTGCTATAAACATGGGTGCACATATATCACTGTGGTACGATGTTTTTAATTCTTCTGGGAAGACACCCAGTAGGGGAATAGCTGGGTCAAATGGGACCTCCAACCCTAGTTTTTTGAGGAGTCTCCACACTGATTTCCACAGTGGCTGTACCAGTCGACACTCCCTCCAACAGTGGAGAAGGATTCCTTTTTCCCCACAGCCCCTCCAGCATTTGTTATTAGTTGATTTAATCATGGCCATTTTAACACCTGCCCATAACTAAATAGCTTTGTCCTAATATCTTTCTGGAAACCTTGTGAAAGCATCTATAATCCTAACATGTTATGTCTTTGAGAAAGCTCATGGATAAGTTGATACAACTCTGACAAATACAGATTTCTGATGATTTGGAGATCATGCCATTGGATGGTTTTCTGGACTTTGACACTCAAATAAAGAAACTCATGTCTTTAAGAAAATGCTCATGTAAATCAAGCAGAACAAGAATTAATCAACATGACACTGAAGGAACAGAGAAAGACAGAGACAGAGACAGAGAGAACACGTGTTTCTGTGACCTTTGGCTTCAACCTAAACACTTTAATTCAAATCCCAAAGATAAAATCTCGGAGTACTTTCTATTTCAAGGAAACAAAGAGATTGCTTCCCCTCCCTTAGGGAGGGACGTTTATTCAAATTGGACCTAATGTACAGCAAGTCCTAAGAGAAACATGCGCCTCCCTCTCTGCCTTAACCCCTCTTTCTAACACCTCTTACCAAGTACACCTTGAGCTCCTACACTTAAATATAATAGTATTCACTCGGTCATCTCCCAGGGAAGTGTTACTCCTGAGATCAGGATTTCAAATTGTTCTTTTGTCAATTATCATTATTTATTCTGGGGTTTTTTGTTTTGTTTTGTTTTTTGCCTTAAGTTCTTTATCTTTTGTGTATTGCAATGTTTCAGAACAGCAGGGAGAACGCAAATCTTGCTGGCCCAAAGATTGAACACGATTCCAGAATTTACTGAACGTACGTGACTGACGCCCCACGCACTCACAGGACTCACGCTCTTCGCCGTGCCTTGGCCCCCCGCCTGGTAACTGCAGCCTTCTCTTTCCTTCCTACGTGGGACGTGACTATGTTGCAATGAGCCATCCTGGCAATGTGGGACCTTCAATTCTACAACCTTAAGCACCTTCGTTTGATCATCAGTATTTTCCAGAGAAAAATTTTGATCGAAAGGCAGAAATGAGAAACATCTTAAAATGTCACAAGAATGAGACCTCAGAACTCTTTATTCCAGGGGAACATGAGGCAGGAGACCATAGTCAGCTCGGTGGTTGTGACCTAGCCCAGTAGGTTTCTGAGGACACCCTGAGGTCACACAGAAGGAATAGAAACAGTAAAAGCCTTTTCTTGTTTATCATCGTTCTTACTTGAAATGTAGAAGATAAGTGACTGCTGGCCAGTCGATATTCTGTGCTATTCCTGCTGACCAATGTAACTGTAACATCTTATTTGCTATAACCTCTCTCTTGTTCTTTTTCTTAATCTGTACGAACCTACATCCCTTGAACACCATTTCAAGAGTACTTCTCCTGAACAAATAGAATTTGTGCTTTCCCCAAAGAGCCCATCCTCCTTTGGGCTCAAATAAACCCTGTTCTCACTGTTCGTGCACCTCAACTTGCCTTTTAGTTTGAGAGTTTGTTTCAAATTACCACACTGTTCCTCATAAATATGTACAGTTATTATGTGTCAGTTAAGAAAAGAATAATCTTTAAATAAATTTCAATTCTTCCAAAGCTTGAGAATTCGAGTTTTTGCATTAGTTTTTTTTGCTGGTTTTGTCATTTTATTTTTGTCACTATGTTAGTAACAGCAAAAATTTTATTTCAGCATTGTTACGGTCCTCCCATAACAAAATACCACAGACTAGATAGTTTAAACACGAGAAATTTATTTTCCTACATCTCTGGAGTCTGGAAGCCTATGGAGTATGTGACAGCTGACTTGGTTTCTTCTTAACGCTTCTCTTGACTTATACCTGGCTAACATTTTGCTGTATCTGTCTTTCCTCTGCACATTTGTGTCCTGGCTGTGTATTACTTCACATTTCCTCTTCTTATAGAACATCAGTTATATTGGATTAGTGCCCACTCTAGCAGGTTTGTTTTAATGTAATCATCATCTTAAAAACCCCAGTAGGAGGCATTAGGAAATTAAGCACGTACACATGAATTCGCAGCAACTCTATTAAGCTCATAGCAACCACTACTGATCAAACAAGGAGAAGGCAATATTAACTCTCTCAGGTACATTGATGCCATTATTTGTGAGGCAAGACATAGTGTTTTTTGTTACCAAGAAAATAAAATCATTGCTGACCACCTACTGCCCTGATAGTCACTTGGTACTTATAATTCCTATTATATACTTAATGGATGTACTTTCTTAGAAGTATCTAGAAACAATCATGGAACTAAGGATTCAACAATTTATCCTGCCTTCAGATATGTGGCTTTGAACTTGTAAGCCATTATTTTGTATGTGTCTTAGGAATGAAATATGACCCAGTTTCATCAACCTGTGGAGCTCTTGCTTTCTTAGAATATAAAATATATTATGGTTGTTTTACAATAAATAAATGAATAAATAAATAAATAAAACTATAATCATTCCACCAATAAATTTCCTTAATTATTTGAAAATGTATTCCCACAGCTCTTTTTTTCTAAATTTTTCTGTATATATGTCAGTGCTATATTGTAATTGAAGTTACATGTATAAGAACTGTAGAACTAAATTCACATATGTGGAAACATATTAAGGACTATATATATAAAAATGTACATATGCATGCACATAAAAGATTCTTAAGTGGTAACAAGCTAGTTAACTCTATGCATGTGTTGCCACCAACTCTCCTGACTAAATTGCAATGACAGCAATATCAGTAGCTATGACCAAGTTTGAACTGTCACAAGCTACAACAAACATATTATGACTGATATCAGGTCAACAATTGTGAGATGACACTGAATATAAGATAAATATTGTGGATTAACTAACAGTTAACTTGTAGCAGCCAGCTGAACTGAATCAGCATGGTTTTGGGTGTGGAAGGCCCACCTGAGGATAGTTGCCAACAGCATACAAGGAGAACTGTAAGGGAAGAGGGTGTGCTGTTGATTCTCCTGGAGAAGCTTGTCACACTGGTTTTCCTGATACGAACTCACCTGTTCCCATCACTGGAGGAGCATGGATCCTAGCCGTCACTGAGGATGGCTGTGGTTCTCTTCCGAGGAGCTCTGGTCCTTACCTTGAGCGTCGCTTCCTGGCTCCAGTGCAGATCCCTCAGCCTGCTGGCACAGATCCTTCATCCCACTGGTGCAGACTTTCTAGCTTCCACCACTGACCTTTGTGCCTTCCAGTGCAGATCCTTGATACAGACTTGCATGAGACAGTACCCTGGGCTTTAGAACTCTATCTGAACTCATGGAAGACATTGCTATGGGCTCTAGGTCTTCAGCTGGACTTGTGCAGGACATTGACGTGGGATCCAGGCCTTCAGCTGGATTATTTGGGTCTCTAGTGTGTGGACAGACCTCTTGCACTCTTCTTCATTTGACTCTTTGGGTGAATATCATAAAATAGTCCTATAAATTATGTACCCTGTATTACATCTATTCCCCTGTAAAACCTGACTACAACAAATAGTGAGTTCAGGGAAGTTACATGGAAAGAAATGTCTATCTTAGAATTACTCTGTTACACTTTTTAGAACAATGAAATAAAATAAAAATTTAAAAACCTGTATCATTTCATTTAATCTGCACCACAGAAATTTTAATGTTAGGTATGGAGAAACTAAGATGGAGAAAACATACACACAAAATTTGTGGAGTCTAAAATCAAAACCAGAATATATGGTTCCAATTTCAGGGGTCATTCTGCATTTCCAAAGACAAGATCAAGGGCACTCTCCCATTCATCTGTACCTGGTTCAGTTGAGATTCCACAGCCTCTGACTCATCTTTTCTCAGGCATACAAAATTAGCAACATAAACATAATCCTTCTTGCAAGACATGGCATTTTGATTTTACTCAAGGTATATCGTCCCGTAGGTTTCATTACAAATTGTTCATGGAACACTTAACCTATTTCCATGGGCACATAAAATGAAAATAAAGCTTCAAAAGAAGGGAGAGGAAAGAAAGCGCTCCTTTCTGGGGATAAAGTCTCAGTGATTTTTATTGTGTTTTAATGTCATCCATTCTTTTCCCCTCCAAAGCCCTAATACTTCAACTTGTTTCCTAATTATGCTCCTATATACCACAGTAATCCAATTCTTATCCTTCTTTCACTACACCACAAATGCTGACCTCTCTTTTGTGCCCTTTCTCATCGAGATCATTACTTTGTCTTAACTTACTTTTTGCTAACTCTTAGCTCTGCCTCAAAATCTCAATATGGCAGACTTCCTGTTATCAGGGAGGTCTCAGCTCATGTACCACCATCTCAGTGAAGTCTGTTACCACCTATTCTAAAGAAAGTACAATTACTCTCTGTATCATCACCTTAAATTAAGACTTTGCATAAATTTTAGATGTGTGCATCTGTTTTATTATTTACTTGTTTTTTGTTTCTTCCTCCTAACCACCTAAGCCCCATCTCTACCTTAGCAAAAACAATTAAGACTTTAAGGGCACAGACACTTTGTGCTTTCCCCACCACTACATCTTTTTACATTGAAAACAGAGCCTGCATATTTTAATATCTAAAACAGGATACTGAGCCTATATTTGCTGATCAGATAAGCTACATCATTTGTGTCATGTAAAGCTCTAAGACAAATCAGAGTGAAAATGTTAAAGGAAAGAGCTGGCTACTAATGAATTAAGATTATAAAGTGTACTTCAAGAAACAGTCAAAATTCCTCTACTGATAGCTGCTAAACATTTGTAGCAAACTGCTTCCGAAGCAAGACATAGCCTATCCTCACGCCTACATTCCTGTCTGGAGTCTAAGTGGTACATCTAATGCAGCTTCCCTTTGTCCTGGCTGCTTTAAATAGTTTACCTTCCTGTCCTTAGGAACTATAATCAGAAGAAAATCTTCAACCTCTCTTTACCTCACACGTTAAGACTAAGTAAGAAGAGAAATCAGCATACACCTATTTTTGAAAAGCAAAGTACTCTTCCAAAATGAAAGTTCCTGAAGCACTCAATAGAGGTTTACCAAATAAACAATTAAATTACTGAATTAAAGTCCATGAAAATCATTAACTATAGCACAGTGGCACAGGAATTCCAGATATGACTGAGTTCAAGTTTCACAATCACCATTTCTAGATTTATTTCCATGTATCAGTTTTCTACTTAAAACCTTTCTAAGCAGGAGAATGACAGACTAATCACATCGCTCTACTCCTATTTAAAGGAAGAAACACTGATCTTCCTCTAACTTGTATTGCCTTGCTTTGTGAACTCATTTGTATAAGTATTTAATTTTTTATATTTTGTAAATAATTTGAATATTTTGGTTTCTTGCTGTTCTCTCCAATGCTTTATATATCCCCTGCAGTAAATAATACGACATGTATAGCAAAAATGGTTTCTACTTAGGTACGAATCCTTTCCTTCAAAGTCTTTTTCAGGGCAATATGGACATCCTTGTTCCTCAAACTGTAGATGAAAGGATTCATCATTGGCCCCACGATGGTATAAAAAATGGTGGATATTTTACCTTGATCCAGAGACTCAGTAGGAGAAGGCTTAAGGTACATGAATGCTGATGCTCCAAAGAAAAGAGAAACAGCAATGATGTGAGAGCTGCAGGTACTGAAGGCTTTGGACCTGCCTTTTCTAGAATGGATACAAAGAATATTGGACAGAATCAAAGTATAAGAAATGAAGACAATAAGACAGGGACCTGTAACATTGACACCCACCACAATGAAAACCACTACCTCACTGATAGAGGTACTCGAGCAGGACAGCCGCAGGAGAGGAGGTATGTCACACATGTAATGATTGATGACATTGCTGTCACAGAATGTGAGTCTCAGCATGCACCCAGTGTGGGCCATGGCACCCACGAAGCCCATTGCATACACACCCACTGTCATCATGAAGCAGACCTGATGGGACATGATGACCTTGTAACGCAGGGGCTTACAGATGGCCACGTATCTGTCATAGGCCATTGATGTCAAAATGTAGCACTCATCAATTACAAAGAAGCAGAAGAAAAATAGTTGAGCCATGCACTCACCATAAGAGATGATGTTCTGTTTTACAAAACCCATCAGCATCTTCGGGATTATGACTGAGGAGTAGCAGAGATCGATGAAGGAAAAGTGGAAGAGAAAGTAGTACATGGGAGTGTGCAGGTGAGGATTCAGAGCAATCAGAACAATCAAGCCCAGGTTCCCCAGCACGGAGACCACATAGATTCCCAAGAAGAGGCAGAAGAGAGGCAGCTGGAGCTCTGGCTGTTGTGTTAAACCCAGCAAGACAAACTCAATCACTGATGAGCCATTGCCTGAGGCCATTCTTCCCTGGGACATTTCTGTGAGAACAAGAGAAGCAGTACATAGTGACATTAAAATGATATCACACCACTCTCCAACCAACTCCATTGTAATGAGAGTTGAGTCAGGCAATAGGAGGAAGAGGCTGAGCCCATCCTTCCCTGTGCCCTTGTTTTCTCCACTTTAGAAGACAGGGAATGTATAAAGATGAATGTTATGCAGGATATAGAAGGCAATTTCTGGAAGGATGAATTTCAGGAAGCCATGACCACCCTTGGCCCTTCAGCATCTCTGGTCCACTTCTGCCTTGACACCTCCCACCTCAGGATCATTGGCGATCTCAACAGAGAGGAGATGAGGCATTGCGAGGGTTCACTGGACCACACAGGCGAGTTTTGCATGAAGAATAGCAGAAAAGATACAATTCAACACTCACCCTTTGGCATCATGATTTCAGGGGAGGACCTTATTAATTCTCCTCCTCTATTTTCAGAGAGCTAAGTGGTTCTGATGAGTTTTAGAAGTACACAGTCCAGAAGGAAGATTTTGCTTTTGTCATGATTTCTGTTGCTTGAGCCACATTCTGCCTGAGAGCGCCAGAACACAGCCCCCAGTGCCTCAGGCTGTGAGAAGCCATGAGTTACTGATCATGATTTCTGGTGGTCCCTTTGCTCAAAACATCCTCTCTAGTGAAAGGAGTGGCAAGTAGTACTAATGGCAAAAGAGCCACCTTCTAACATGATCCAAGGGGTTTTTATGAGTTAAGAAAACCTAGGAACCTGATTAAATATTGGAAGACCTATTTTTCCAAGTGTTTTCTCCAGAGATCAGTTGAAAAAAATTACCTGTGCTGCATTTGACAGCTAATTAATGGTAATGACATTGGCTCATTAAAACTATACCATTTGACATATATTTTGATTTCCTTCCAATAGGGACGTCTCCAAATAGAAAAGCAAAAAACCTTGTCTTCCATCCATAATGGATTCTCCCTATAAATTGTCACTAGCTGGGGTACTAATTGTTTGTTTGCTTCTTGTGTTTTCTCTCCATACATGTGCACATTATTTGACTCTAATCTCCGTAACAACAGGACTTTGTGTATTTTCTTCATTGCTGTTTCTGTACCTCCAAGAACAATGAATGACATGAATAGTAGGTGCTCAATAATGTGTATAGTAGCGGGATGGATGAAGACCCCTTTCTCATTTTTTCTATAACATACACTGGAAAGTACATAATCTCTTTGTCCCACTGATGAAAGCTTATTTTGTGACAATGCTTCTATTTGTAGGTAAAAATGTGGGACAGGAAAACTTAGTAAAACATTTAGGGGACACTGCTAGATTCTCAGATCCCATCTGATAGCAACATGTGTTGGAATTACTGACCTGATTAAAAACAAAAACAAAAACAAAAACCCTATACACAGTAAGTTTCCACCTCATTGAAAATCACTGAGAACTTGCATAGGCTCTAGGATAGGACCAGTGTCTCTCACCATGGGACAGCAGCAGAGATGAGGATCAGAGACAGGTTTGGATCTGTGCAGTGTAGGAAGTTCACAAATGCCAGGGCCTGTTCCCTGTGGGAGAATATTCGAAGCCACTCAAGGTTTTTTATCTGTTATTTTGGAGAGAACTGAAACAATGTCAGGGCTGAATTAGAAAGATTAATATGTGAGGCATTAGCAGGAGAGACTAGACTTAGAGAGATGAAGGTAGGGTGAACTTCCAGAGGAAATTCCAACCATTAATGAATGATTCACACACACAAAAAAAAAGAAGGAAAGGGAAACTGCTGTGAATTAATATTGGTGTTGTGAGTGGCTCTGAGAAATAATCATATGCCGAAGGTATATCCAGGGAAATTCAGGAAAATGTATCACTAAAGAGGATAGAAATAGACAATAAAATTTCCCAAGTTACTAGCCCGCATGCTACTTCAGAGACAACTTAGAAAAAATAAAAGTATTAGTAAAAGTTATGCTTTCAGTTTTGAATAAATAGGAATCTAAAGTATACAATAGGAAAATGCACACATAATGCTAAGTAAAACTCAGGAGAAAGGGCAGAGGATGAGAAAAATAATTGAAAGTCATTTCCACAGATATTTAACCAATGGGGTTAGTAAATTACATGAGAAAGGGTAAAGAAAAAATAACAGAGGGCAAGAAAAAGAATTTTGAAATTCCTTAATTATAGATTTTATACTATAGATAATACAAAATCCAAAAATTAGTCCCAGTTAATGCTCTCAGACTTCCCAAAATTACTAAGGGACCAAAAGTCCCTCAAGGCAAACATGAAACATATCCCCCAGGACACACATTCCTTCAGCTGCAGCAATGGTGACGACTTTTGTGATTCATTAATGCTTGTGTTTTCTATAGAAATATGAAGAGCTTTTATTTAGGTGATACAAGAACATGAAATGTTCCTCAAAGGTCACACTGTATCAAATCACACTGCAAGAGTAATTTATGTTAAGTTCTAAGCCAGAGCTCAAAATGGTCATTTTTCACATTTCATACTGCCAGTGTCCACAAGACAAATATAGAATGAACATAGAAAGATTCCAAACTTGTCCTTGCATTGCAAAACTCTCTCATCTTCCTTTTTTTCTTTGCATAATGATCACATTGGCCTAGTTCACTTATAACAAAGCATGTGAACTGAGCATGATTTTCACTAAAATATATAATGGCATTTTTTGCTCATTCATGAGTCTTTTCAAGTCCAACTAGTTTGACTTTGTCAAAGTCAGTGATAACTTAAACTCAAAAACCCTTATTTACACTACATTTTCATAAGGATGCAGAAAAGAAAAACAGACATTTTTAACTAAATGAAGTTTAGATTTGAGGATTATGTCACACTGAACAAATCTGCTATAAATGCCCAGAAACACTAGCTCATATATTTTCAAATTTGAATATATATAATTGAGATAAAGGGAGAAAATTCAAACTCTAAATTCCAGAGAATGAAAGGAAAGAGAAATTGTTATTCTATATATTTGGCCTAGGGTCTGAGATACTAACCACCATTTGTAATTAGTTGCCAAGTAAATCTAAGGCTGTTCCCAGGTGACCACACTTTGAGAAGAAGGCGTAGACCAGCGTCTGCAGTATATTCAGTTGTTTCACGGGTGTGTGGCTGTTGGAAGGTAGACGAGCATTATGTTCTGGTTTTAATAAAGGTGCTTGGGCTTCAAAAAAGCTAAAAGAGCTAAGAAACCCTTAGCAAATGGAAAGGAAGTGGGAGAGGAAGCAGGTGGAAGACACAGGGAAGTGGACCTCAGCCAGGTGTCAGACGACCTCAGCAGATGCCATCTATACAGGCCTTGGCTTCCAGGTTTTAAAATTAATGAAAAGCTGCTGGTGTATCGACATGAATGAACATTAAAAAAACATGATTTTTGAGTAGAAAATGAAGATGTAAAAGGACAGGCATAGCATGAAACATTATGTAAATACGTTATGTAAAATTTTCAACATATAAAACTGTATTGATTGTAATTTATGGACACTCATAAGGACTACAGTTTTAAAAGTGTACTCAACAATACAGACCAACTAACAGTGTTTGTCTCCAGTTACAAGACAGGGTAAGGGAAGGAGTATGTGGGAGAGAAAGAGAGAAGGAGAGGGAGGGAATGAGAAGAAAAGATATGAAGTTTCATCAAAAGATGTATCATCTTAATATGAGTTTTGTTATTTTTGATACAGAGCCTTTCTGTGTTGTCCAGGCTGGTCTTAAACTCCTGGACTCAGTGACCCTCCTGCCTCAGCCTCCCCTATAGCTGAGACTGCAGTTGTATGCCACTGCATCCAGATTTCTTAACGTAATGGTAGCATATAATTAATTTTCATTTCTAATCCCAAAATACTACACTCCTAAGGATTAAAGATAAAAGGGTTAACTATAAGAAATGGGAAAGCACCCAAGATTTCAGAACAAAGCTGGACAGAAATATGGACCTTAAATATAGGGCAAAAATGAGACCCCCTTTTATTCTGAATCTCTGTAGGTTTCAAACAGACCTGCTGAGGACCAGCTTAACACAGTACAGAACAGGCAATAATTATTATTAATAAATTGGCACAAAAGTAAATCGAGAGTCTGTCTCAGGCATACATGTCTTGTGGTGAGAGCCACAGCTGACTTAAGGACGGATTAGTCTTTAAGCGAACAGCTAGAGCTGAGACCAGCAAACAGCATGTGAAGTTCTGGTGCCTCAAAGCAAGATAACCTGGCAGCTGAGGACTTGACTCGTGCAAATTCCTTCTAGCTCTAGTCTAGTTAGCAGACAATCAGGTTACTAGCTAACCCTGATCTGCTCCTGTGTGCTTTTCCAAAAATGCGTTGTCCCTCAATTCTTCAACCTTGACTGAATCAGCTGTTCACCCCCACTGCTTCCTGCAGCCACCAGCACACCCCCCAATCAAGCTGTGCACCTACTAAAAGCCAAGGACACTGTGCCTCATGGTCTTAGTCCGTCATTGGGGTGTGACCATCCTGGTGCCCCTTGTAACTAAAATATATCTCTTGTCTGTGTTTTATTCTGTCATTGTACCCCCGAGCAGGAGATAGGAAGTCCTAGGCTAGGGCACTGATACAGGCCTCTCTAAAATTTAATGTGTAGACCAGTGACGGCAAACCTTTTAGATCTTTCAATGATACAAACAGCCCACTGTGGCGTGTGTGCCAGCCATGGTTTGCCACCACTGGTTTAGACCTTATCTGATGCTAAGAGGCATTCTGTAAATTGCGGGAAATGGTCTTGTCAAATTACAATGTTAAACATATAATGTTAGACACAGTGCAGGTCTGGAAGATGATAGATGACCTGGAAACAGACATTGTTTAGTTAATCACATTCACTGCATAGACTCTTTTTCCCCATCTTCAAACTCCTATAAAGACCTCCATCTCTCACGCTGATAGTGTGATTTGTCTCCCAGAACTGGACGTGGTCACCCTTGACAGTGTTCTCTGGATTGAATAAACTCTTACCTTTCCTCTAATGCCTGCCTGTGTTAATTCTTTGTATTACCTAAGTCATCAACCTTCCATGTACTTTTTCCCATGGTATTTTCCAGTAATTTATTTAATGATGTGTTCATGTTGCTTCAAACTCATAGATATTTGTTTAATACATTGAATTATTATCTAATAATACTTTTTGCTCAAATTTTTCTAGCATCGACCATTGGAACCTCTTAGTTATTCCCTCTGACTCACTGGCATATCCCTTCAACGTGATGTGTGTGAGTGTGCGAGTGTGTGTGTGTGTGTGTGTTTTGTTTTGTTTTTTTGCATACTCCCTTGCTTTCTTTCATAAAAGGTGTCAGAATATTGTAGCTGGCCCATTCCCCAGCCCTCAAATCAGATATTTCTCCAAAAAGCCCTGATTCTCTTTTTTGAATAACAGTAAGGTAGAATAGAAAAAATAGTACTAGGTTGATAAGGAAAATTGTAATTTTAGAACTGTACTTTTAAGAAAAATTACAACTTCAGGTCCCTAAAGTTACTCAGACTTTTTCCATTCCAGGAATTCACTTAAAAAAAAAAATCCTGAGGGTCTTAAAGACATAGTAAGCCTGTAAACTGGGCTCTCAGCCTGTGCTTTTCACCTATACAGTGTCCTCCCTCCACACACTCAGTTTGCATTCTGATGTAGCTCACCATACGGGTAACAAAGAACAGGAATACAAGTCCTAGATCGCGTACCTGAGGGCACCTCCAAGACCACATAAAGCCCCCAACCTCAGAACTGAATGTACCTCTGTCTTGAGTACCTACAATTTGAGTGTGTACTTTTAAAATTCTGCCTAATAAACCTCTTTGTGCCTTTTCCTAATATGACTTGATAATTATTTTTCTATGACAGAAATCAGCAAATCCATGACCTACCTTATGGGTGGAGTGAAAGCCCCCATCTTGTATTTGGGTAACCTCCTCAGACCCTTTCAAGTGACAGTAGTATTGGGAAAACAGATCTCAGTGGTAGGTGTGCTCATTGCTACTGGCGTTTCATTTCTTTAGGTCCTCTCAGGTGACAGAATAAAAAATGTTTGCATTCTAACTCGAGTATACACACATACCTGTATTTCCATATGGAACCATCTACATCTGTACATTAAGTAAATATGAGTTTTACTAATATTTTGAACCCTAGTACCGCATAGGATATTCTAGCCTCTTTTCCTAGTCTGTAGGTCTCCACTCCAATGGGTAGAAGCCTAACTGCCACCTTCTGTCATCTTTATACTTAATTGTTCACTTCCACATATAGTAGTATTAGAACTGTTAATCTGTATGCACAAAGGAAATATTCATTAACTAGAAGCATTCCCTATGAAGAGTTATTTTTGGTTTAATCATTTGCAAAATTTCTGATCAGTGTCTATTCCCCTTCCTTGTTCAGTGAAGTTGTATCGTAATTTGAAATAGAGTTAGATTCTCTTTTCACAATATGTATTTCTTTCCGAGATTCCCTGATCTTGTTATTTTAAATTTGCATATTAAAAATCACTCTTTTTGCTCTAAAGATGCACAGGCTTTGAAAATCGCATTCTGTCATGTGTCCCCCTTTCCTCATCCCTCCAAAACCCTAGCAATCACTGATGTTTTTACTGTCTCTATAGTTTACCTTTTTGAGAGTGTCATCCAATTGGAATCGTGTGTGCCAGCCATTTAAGACTGACTTTTCCACTTAGCCACATACAAGTAAGACACTTCAGCATCTTCCTGTGGCTTTCTATTCCCTTACATGGTTATACCACAGCTTGTCTTTTCACTCACCTTTAAAGAATGGTGTGTTTGCTTCGAGTTTTTGACAAGCGTGAATAAAGTTGATATAAACATTCATGTACAAGTTTCTGTGTGGAAGTGCATTTCCAAATCAATTGAGTAAATACCTTGGAGCAGATACATCAAAGACTATGTTTACCTTTATGAGAAACTGCCAACTTCCTGTCCAAACACTTTTTACCATTTTTCATTCCCATTAGTAATGGAGGCTTTTTAGTGTTCCACCATTTTTGTCAGTTTTTAAATTTTAGCCCTTCTGACAGGTACGCAGTAGTGTTTGTAGTTTTAATTTGGAACTCCCCAGTGACAAATGAAGGTCAGCATATCTTGAACCCATTTTTTGTGATATTTTCATATCATTTCTGGTGAGTTATATGTATTCTTTGCATATGTGCATTTTTTATGGTTGATGTCAATTTTAGAATTTCCCACAGATTGTCATGTCATCCATAAACAAAGGGCTCTATTCCTTCCTTATTTTGTGTTAAGAATAAGCTTTTAAATTATTTTTCTGCACAAGTCTTTTATTAGATGTGTGTTTTGCAAATATTCTTTCCTTTTCTGAGGTGATTTTCATTCTCTTAAAAGTATTGCTCATGAGAGGCCAGTGAGTTAGCTCAGTGGTATAAGCACCTGCCTGGTAAGCGCAAGATCCTAAGTTCGACTCCTGGTACCCACATACAAAAAAAGGGCCGGTGATGTTGCTCAGCGGCACGGGCGCCTGATGGTGCGTGAGGTCTTGAGGTCGACCCCTGGTACCCACAAAAAAACAAAAAGTATTGCTCATGAAAGTGAAACTGTAAATTTTAACAAATTGCAATATATCAATTATTTCTTTCTAGATTTTGCTCTGTTATTGTGTTTTCATCACCAAATCCAAGGTTACCTACATCATTTCTTGTGAGTTCTGGAAGTTTTATGGTTTTGCATTTTGAATTTAGATATGATCTATTTTAAATGTTCCTTTGAGTGTGGAGGTAGGGGTATGTGTGTCTGCTTGTGTGCTTGCGTGCATGTGCACCCATCCATGTGTGAGAAAGGTTATAAGTTCTTTATCCAAATTTTGGTGGGGAGGTTCTTGTTTTTTTTATTTTTTTTGTGTTTTGGCATATGTACCTCAAATTTTTATGGTACCATTTATAAAAAAACCCCAAAAAACTATTGTTTTGCATTGCATGGCTAAGCTTTGCGTCAAATACCAGTTGACTACCTTGTGTGGATCTGTTTCTTCTGTCTCTATTCTGTACCATTGATCTAGGTGCCAAAACTTTTATAAATACCACACTGTTCAAATTGCTGTAATTGTATAGAGAGTCTTGAATTTGGATAGCGTCAACCCAGCATTACCCTCCTTTCTGAGTATGGTATTGGAAATCTAAGTCTTTTACCTTTCCATGTAAACTTTACAGTCATGTTGTTGATTATCAACAATATAATATACTGGAATTTTGATTGGGATTGCTCACATGTCAAGTTGGGAAGAATTGACATGTTAACATTATTGACTCTTGAAATTCTTAAACAAGAAATATCTCTCTTTTAAAGTTCTTTTAATCACTTTTTTCAGTTTTCCACAAATAGAAACTGTACATATTTTATTAGATTTATGCCTAGACATTTTTCCTCATTTTTGGTGATAATATAAATGGTATTCTATTTTAAATTTCTGAATCCAATTATCTATTGCTGGTATATGGGAAGCAACTGAGTATCATATGTTAAGCTTGTATTCTATAAACTTGCTATATTCATTTATGAGTTTCAGAAGTTCCACCTTGTTTTGTTTTTTATGCTTGATGTCAATTTTGGAATTTTCCACAGGATTGTCATATCATCCATAAACAAAGAGTGTTATTCCTTCCTTATTTTGTATTAAGAATAAACTTTAAAGTTATTTTGCTATAATGAAACATAGCCTAATCAATATATATTTAATTACCTCAGCAACTGTTATGCTAAAGGAAATATAAACTGACAAAATAATAAGTTTTTATTCTATACACATCACAATGGGTAAAATTAGCAGAATTGACAACACCAACGTATATGCATATGTGAAACGATTAGAATTCTCACACACTGCTATTAAGACAATACTATTTGAAACATATTTTGAAAATATTGGAATGTTCTGATTGTTACACATATTTGTAGTCTCTGCCATAAAAATTAAATACACAAGTACACACACACACACACACACAAAGAGATAGAGAGAGAGATCCAAGAGAAATTACTGCATAACTCTAAAACAAATTCTTATATATGAATATTCATTGAAATTTTATTCTTACAAGTAAAGTTTTCAACAATAAAAAGATTGATAATTTAATGAAAATACATTCGATGGGCTAATTCTCAGCAAGTAATATTCTGATATATTCACCAACATGGCTGAAACACAAAACAGCATTATGTTGAACAAAAAAAGCCAGATACAAAAGAATATAAAGAGTATTATTTTATTTATAAGGTTTTAAAGAATAGAAAATCTCATTAAGAGATATTAGAACAGTCATAATAAAGGTGGCTGTCTGCTGGAAAAGTACAAAGTACACATTTAAATTTAAATCAACTTAGAATGAATTTCACTTTTTCATCTTAAGAATTTCAAAATAAGAAAAAATCCTCTAATTTGAGGAAAGCTTGTGCATTATTATTATTATTTTTTTTGTGGGTATCGGGGGGTCGACCTCAGGACCTCGTGCACCAGCAGGCGCCCGTGCCGCTGAGCGATATCACCGGCCCCTTTTTCGTATGTGGGTTCCGGGAGTCGAACTCAGGCCCTCGTGCTTGCCGGGCAGGCACTTAAGCCGCTCAGCCATCTCACCGGCCCCGAGCTTGTGCATTATTGGAATAACCCCTCTGCAACTATCTTAGATTCCGTTAAAAGCATATGTAAGCTGGAAATAGATAGAAGTATATGGCCTGGAGAGAAAGCAGTTGAGGCTTTGGCCTAAAGACATGATGTAAGGGTTCTTCGACTGAAAGCCATGCTCTACCTGAGACACAAACTTCACCAGGAATACCAAGTCCTCTCGCTCACCGTTGGCTCTGTTTCCTTCACCCATGAGTGCTATCCCGCTGTCAGGTACCTGTCTTTATTAAAATAGTAAATGTCTTTATGAAAATATATGCTTTAAAGTGAAATTCAAGCAAAAGAGTTGAAGGACTCGTCTTAACCAGGTTTTTATGGCTATAGACAAAAGAGCAGAAGTAAACACTACACGTACAGAATCAGAGGAATAAAATTTTAAACAGATTATAATAGTGAAGGAAATTATAATAAATATAAACAGCCTCATTGCAGTAATTTTAATCAGATTGAAGTAAATTTCTTAAGGTATCTGTTATGGTTTAGATCTAAAATGTCTCCTGAAAGTCTCACATCTGGAGATAGAGCCTGGTCAGAAGGGGAGGTCGCCGGGGGCATGGCCAGGAGGGTGCGTCATTGCCTCAGGCTCCTGCATTTGTTTTCTGCGTCCCAGCTGCCATCACACTGGCAGCTTCGCTCTGCCGTGGCCTCACCTTGCTGCTTCTGCCTGGGAGCCCAGTGACCTTGGGTTAAATGAACCGAAACTGTGAGCCAAAATATACGCCTCCTTTTTTAAGTTGTGAATGCTGGGTATTTTGTCCCACTGACTGGGAAGCGACTAATACCCTATCATTTTCTTCTAAGGCTGTTCTCAAAAGTTGCTGGTTCAAAATCTTTCAAATATCATGATAACTTTGTATAGATATAAACATTACAGTGATAATGAATCATTGTTCTCTGACTAGGATCGATTCACGGAGGGACAGAGGCACCAAACTCATTCAATGTAATGATGGATAATAAGAATATCTAACATTCTAAATATACAGATGGTAAAAACAAGGGAGTAGAGAAATTATATGAAAAAGAGTCTACGTTACATGTTTCATGTTTTATTCATGATGCAAAGTTTGAACTCAAAAGATATTTGAAAATATACCGTCTATTATTTTTATTAACAAAGCAATTATTTTTCCCAATAAACTTCACTGGATAAAGAAAACACTGGCTAAAATATTTCTACCAACTTAATGTGCAGTGTTTTCCTATTGACAATAAAATTCAGAGTTATAATAAGAACTGTACACTCTTTTTCAAAATGTTGGATTTCGTTGTAGAAGGTAGTGGATTCAAGATTTACCATGTAAACCACCGTGCTCTGTTACTGGAACCTTGAGAACACATGCATTTTTTCCCTAATCATCTTCCATTAATGTTGCCTGTAGCAACAAGAGGTGGAGGTACACGCATCTCTCCAATAATAAACCCACAGATACTGTCGTGGTCGAAGGAAACAAGACATCTGGACTCTAAAGAGAAGCATGTGAGAAAAATAGAAAAGGACAAAGAGAAACTGATTCTGCCTAAAACTTAATGGAACTTTTAATGAGACTGCATCAAATCCTGTTGCCTATACCAATACCACCAAATGAGAATTCTTCCATCATTATTTGTCACTTCTGTATTTAGATGAGAAAGCAAAACTCCATGCATTTTTCTGCATTAAGAATAACCACAGTGACAAAAGGGTACTAAGCAACAGTGTAGATCATTGGTGTATGTATTCATTGCTAAACATGTTATTATTTATTTAGAAAATTTGGTACAAATGCAGGCATACATAAACATAAATTAAATAAGATTATCCATATGATAAATGGTAAGTTAGCAAACAACACAAAACATTATCTGTAAAAGTGCCATGGGTATGAATAAAATATCTTCACTAAAAAAAGCAATACAAATTTAACGTCCTTCTACTTTCTTACCTGAGTACTGCTTCTAAATTAGAATATGTCTCTTCTCTGAATTTTAATCATGACTTTCTTCAGTGAAACTTTCACATCCTTGTTTCTCAAACTGTAGATCAGAGGATTCAGCATGGGAGGCAGATTAGTGTAGAATACAGAAGAAATTTTTCCCTGTTCCATAGATCCAAGAGAAGAATATTTAAGATACATAAATGCTGCTGACCCAAAAAAAAGAGAAATAGTAATGAAGTGAGAGCTGCAAGTACTGAAGGCTTTGGATCTTCCTTGTGTAGATTTGATGCGCATAATGCTTGCAATGATGAAAATGTAAGAAATTAGGATGGTGAAACTGGGGACTGTGCCATTAACACCCAGGGCAATGAGCACTACTACCTCATTGACATAGGTGCTGGTGCAAGAGAGTTGGAGGAGGGGCAGGATGTCACACAAGTAATGGTTGATGACATTGGCGTTGCAGAAGGTTAGTCGAAGCATGCAGCCTGTGTGGGCACTGGCTCCAGCAAAGCCCATTGCATAGGCAGCAAGAGATAGCCCGGAACAGACCTGCTGAGACATGGTGACCTTATAGAGCAGTGGGTGACAGATGGCCACATAGCGATCATAGGCCATTGCGGTCAACATGTAGCACTCAGAGATGACAAAGAAGAGAAAGAAAAACAGCTGAGTCATGCATCCCGCATAGAAGATGCCATTCTTCTTTGAGACAAAGTTCATCAGCATTTTTGGAGTGAAAACAGAAGAGTAACAGAGATCGATGGAGGAGAGGTTGAAGAGGAAATAGTACATGGGGGTGTGGAGGTTAGAACTGAGAGCAATCAGAGTGACCAAACCTAAGTTGCCAAGCAGGGTGACAATGTAGATGATTAGAAAGAGGTAAAAGAGGGGCAGCTGGAGCTCTGGATGATCTGTTAGTCCAGCAAGAAGAAACTCAGTCACCAAGGACTCATTTCCAGAAAGCATTGTCATTGTTGAAAATCTAGGAGAACAGAAGAAAATTTCATTAATAAAATACTCAGCTCTTTTCCAAACTCTCATTCATTGGAAGAGGATTGACAAAATTTAAGTAAATTCTCCTATATTTCATGGCCACTGAATGTATTACCACACCATCCCCCTCAACATTCAAATCACTCTTTTGTCTACACGAGTGAGCACAATGATCAGTTACCCCTGTACTTCATAGAAGACAGAGGTAGAGTGGCTGAGGCACCCACATGCCTGATGATGAGCTTCTTAGGGTGAAAGTGTCTTGAAAATCACCATTCATTCATCTGGCCTTTCACTTCCTACTTTCTATTCATTTTTCCATTAATCTACTAGAATCCTCATTCCCTTGTGACAACCAACAAGAAAGTAATCCTGTAAGAAAAAGGCCATGCTCTTATTCTATTTCCTAGAAGGTAGTTTAGGATAATCTTTAGAAATTCCAATTATTTTACTACAAAACTCCATCACACCAATCACAGGTACAGAGGAGATCCGTGGAAGTTTCAGATGGATAATTAACTACACACCTCAGTGTCTCTACATACTTAGCTCTCTTCCATTCTAGCTAGAAAGAGGATAAAGATGTGGCATGGGTTTGCTTTCATTGATTGTTTGTGATGGCATGAAAGAGAATCATAATATGACTGCTAGCTGTATAAGTGGTAAATTTGAAGCATTTAACAAACTTTATTATATGTAACTTCTTCTAAATGCATACTACATGTCAACATTTTTTAAAGAAAGAGACAGATTTCTCCTTCCTTTGATGCTGCTGTGTTCTTGATCTGTCTCCTGGAGCTGCTATAGTTATGTTGCTACCAGACTGAGAATGAAACCCACACGCTGAGGTTAAAACAAGGGAAATGAAGGTAGTATAGTCAGAGCTCCACAGTGCTGTCATCCTTGCTTTTCAATACAGTAGTATCCTTGTTTTCCAGCCACATGGAGAGTAAGAAAAATAAGTGAAGAGTGGATTAAACCACCCTGCTTTCCCTCAGAGAGCTAAGTGCCGACTCTTTCTGTGCACTTACCTCCACTGCCCTGGGAGGAACTGGCTTCAGAGCTCTCAGAGCTGACCAGGTGCAGTCGGAGTCTTCCTCCTCGACAAGCAGCGGGGTCTTCCCACAGATCTCACAAGCTGAATGTCCCAGAAGCCATTCTGAAGTGTAGATCAAACTTCTGGTTATACATTTGCCAAAAAGGTGTGAGAAAAGACACAGACCTGACATCAATCCCACCCATTCACAGAGCACGTGGCGTATGCTCAAATTTTATAATTCTTTTGGAACTGATGAGAGACCTAGGAATAGGTGTCTCCTAGGAGCTCGCCAGGCTGGTAAACTAGGAAAGGAAGAAACAGTGGTATTGGTGTTTGCACACTAATTCATAATAGTAATTGTGAGCTTCCCAAGAGGGATTTTACAGTCTCCAGGGATAAATGAAAAGTCCCTCTGTTCTCATCCAAAAAGATCTAAATATAATTAACATCATTAAAATGTTTACTAATTATAATTATAGATAACATGTTAGTTTTCATAAAATTTAACATAGAATTTAGTTAATTCTTTTTGTTATGCTTATTTTAATGTTTCACGTCCCTCTAAATAATCAGTATTTGAACAATGTACCTTTTATTGGCATAAAAAGATGCTTTCATTCCTATTAGTTTTTAATTTTAAAAAGTTGTGTAAAATAACAAAATCCTTTATCTCTTGACAGTTTCATTTCCTTGAGTTCTTCTGACTCAATATGTCTTTCCCCATAGTAGATTAAAATCAAATCTGTAAGAAAAATGTCACTATTCATGGCCTACCATTTCAAGAAAACATGATTTATATTTTCCCTGTGTATATGACTGTTTTTTTTTTATTTTGTGTGGGTACTGGGGGGTCGACCTCAGGACCTCGTGCGTCAACAGGCACCCGTGCCGCTGAGCGATATCACCGGCCCCTTTTTCATATGTGGGTTCCGGGAGTCGAACTCAGGCCCTTGCGCTTGCAAGGCAGATGCTTACACCGCTGAGCCATCTCACCGGCCCTATATGACTGTTTTTTGCTTGTGAACAAAGCATCTATTTTTATCTTTTAAATTCATAGAAGTTCACAAAAATTTCCTTAACAATATCCAAATTCACCTGAACTCTTCACCCAACTTCTACCCATAGTTTCATCATTCACCACTCTAGGATAATAACAAAACTAGAATACTGACCTTGGTACAATAATGTTAAGCAGACCAATTATTCAACGTCCAACCACTGAACACACACAACTGTGTTTATGTGGATCTTCGTGTAAATCTTTGCAATTCATTCCCATGTATATATTGTAATTCAGGCAAATTCCTCAACAATCAGGATAAAGCCTTGTTCCATCACCATGAAGGAACTCTAATGCAGTCATACCTCTCCCCTCCCATTCTCATCTCTGTCCTTTGACTACCAATAACTTGCTCTCCTTCTCTACAGTTTGGTCATTTTAAGGATGATAAATGGACTCATACCTAATACATAACCTCTGAGAATTTATTTTCACTCAGCATAAGGCCCTTCAGGTCTTTCCAAGTTGTGTGTAACAACAATTTTCCCTTTAACTGCTGTGTAGTTTTCCAGTTACAATAATCCAGGTTTATTCAACCTTCGATAGTAATTTTAAGAGTAATAAGTCCTTCTTTTTTTTTTTGTGGGTACCGGGGGGTCGACCTCAGGACCTCGCGCGCCAGCAGGCGCCCGTGCCACTGAGCGATATCACCGGCCCCTTTTTTGTATGTGGGTTCCGGGAGTCGAACTCGGGCCCTCGCGCTTGCAAGGCAGGTGCTTAAACCGCTGAGCCATCTTACTGGCCCAAGTCCTTCTTTTGACACAAAACTAGATCTGGCGATTTGTGGAAAATATTTCTAGAGCAAGGATTTGAGGATCACAATGGAAACTGGTTTTCTAGAAATTTTCTTTCAAGTCAAGAGGGTTTCCTCCTTTCTCCTTCCAAAATAAAGACTGAACACTCAGATTTCCTAGGTTTTATGATCTATCAAAGGAAAGTGAACACAGAGTATGTCCCATTATTACTCTTTGTGAAAGTGCACATCACAGTGATCAGTCAGGAAAAGGCATGGAGAAAAAATGGGTATAAACAATGGCAGTCTGTGACGATCTTATTAGACCACCTCCAGTCAACAACCATCTCCTCCACCCAGCTTGGGTGACAGAGAAGTTATGCAAAAGAGCATGAAGCCAACAGTACATCAATTCAAAAAATAAAACCAAGGTTTTATAAGATTTATATAACCAAAATAAACAAATTTGGTAAACCAGTACTTAAGGGACAGGTACTGCTAAACAAGAATGAAAAGAGAAAAGTAAAATATTCACCTTCAAGTAGCTTCATAAGGGCCGGTGAGATGGCTCAGCGGCGTAAGCACTTGCCTGGCAAGAGCAAGGGCCCGAGTTCGACTCCTGGAACCCACATACATAAAAAGGGCCGGTGATATCGCTCAGCGGCACGGGCGCCTGCTGGTGCACGAGGTCCTGAGGTTGACCCCCGGTACCCACCCCCAAAAAAAGAAGCTTCATAAGTTTTCAGAAAGAAAAAAAAGAAAAAAACATGGATGAAGCCAATCTTAATTATTTTGGATTTTCTAGAACTCCACATTCTACATTTTTAAAATTTTGCACAAAAGTTATTAGAATACTCTTCTGCATAAGACAAATTTTTAGACATTTTACAGAGAAATTCTCTCAGTCTTACAAAGTCATAGCTTCCTTGCTATACATAAAATTAATGGAAAACAAACTAAAGCCTCAATCTCTCTTTAAATACCACATTTCTTTAAAAACACTAATCTCTAGGACAAAGAAATATGAATATTATTGAGAGAAATAAGTTATCATAAAAGAGAGTTTTAGAAATGGATACTTTCTGTTCCTTTTAAACTCATGTTCTAGCACTCTTTGAAACATAATAGAGTACTGAAAATATTATCTAGAAAATACTGGTAAGTTTTTAGTATCAATAATTATTTACATTACCCTGAAAGAAGACACTGGGTTCATGAATCAATGCATATGTCATTCCTGTAAGCAGTGAATTCATCCTGCTGCCTTGCCCTGATCCTTCCAGGGAGATCTGCTGATAACCAGATGGAGCGGTCTTCCTACATGGACGGGGTGAACCCCCGGAGAGGACCCCTGGAATTCTGAACCTAGCACTTTATGTAGCAGACTTCTTCGGCATCTCCATGCTCTCCCAGAAAGAGAGAAGAGAAGTGTAATCTCCCAAAGGTAAACACAAAGTGTAACCTACAGAAAATATAAATAAGCTCCTACCTTCAATTGCTTTTAGTTAACTATAAAAATCATTAATTTTGGAGGTTGCATGGGAGAGAAATATATCATTAGGCCTCCACTAGCTTTGCTGTAGATAACACTTCTGACATGTGGAATATGAGTAATAATAGTTACCAAGGTCACCTTTCAGGGACGTGAAGGCTACTTTTTTTAAAAGCACTCTTCACTTGGGCCTGTGTATGTTCAACAGCTGACTAATATATGGCGAAAAAGCTTCGCATCTCTACATTCACATCACACTTGTCTTATTTCCTACTTTAACTTTAGGGTCAGATTTTTTTCTGCTCAATGCTATGTATAGACATCATAGACCCTTAGGGAATGTTTGTCAAGAACAGATGCCACAAACCTCTTTAAGTCAGACAGGGAAACCACCAAATTTGGTAATTTGATATTACCATGTTTAGCATTAAATAAGAACTTCATGCTACATATGCAGCTTTCTTCCTCCTAATTCAGGACTCCAAATCTGAATATCTCAAAAGAGTTGAACCTTTTGGATGAAGTAAGACTTTTATTAAAGTAAGTGTTAAAAATTATCCAGTTTTCTTAGGTTATTAGAACATCGGGCTGCTTTGTTAATTATTTTATTGTAATTACTGCATAAATTATTTTAAAATCCACAAATGCTTCTCATCTTCCAAAAAAAAGTCTTTTTATCAATATAAAACCTGAGTAGATGCTTTAGAAGCTTCTTTTCTTTTAAAGGGTTTGGAGACTTCATAATTGTCCCAATCCTCCTAGGGGATCAATTTCTATCAAACTGAAAGATTTGCACATGAAAAATTTGACTTCTTACTGGAAGAGTTCAAAGGCTTCCCACACAAAGACAAGAGAAATGTTTCAGGAGACAGAAATAGCAATTACCCAGATTTCATTAGTACACTGACAACATTGACAAAAAATTTAAAACGTCACAAGAATGAGGTCACAAAATTCTTTAACCCGGAGGAAACATGAGACAGGAGGCCGCTGTCACCTTGGTCATTCTGAACTCCCACAGCAAGTTTCTGGCAACTTCTTTTTTTTTTTTTTTGTGGGTACTGGGGGGTTGACCTCAGGACCTCGCACGCCAGCAGGCGCCCATGCCACTGAGCGATATCACCGGCCCCTTTTTCGTATGTGGGATCCGGGAGTAGAACTTGGGCCCTTGCGCTTGCCGGGCAGGCACTTAAGCCGCTGAGCCATCTCACCGGCCCCTCTGGCAACTTCTTGATGCCATAAATATAATCAATATAATAAAAGCACTTTCCTACTTAGTCATAATTCTAACCTGGAATGTATAACATAAGTGACAAGGGAACAATTACACATCCCATCCTATTCTTGTCGACCACTGCAATTGTAGGCAGTTGCGGTAACCGACATGTTCTGTTTTTAATCTATAAAAACTCAGACATTTGGATGCCATTTCTAGAGAACTTATTCTAAGCAATTAGAAATCGTATTTACTCCCCGGGTGAAAATCTCATTTGGGCTCAAATCACCTCTTTGTTCCTACACTGGGTGTGAATCAATGTGCTTTTCAGGTTACTGAATACTTGTCAAACTGACTCAATTCTACAGCAATTCCTCATCCTAACAATTGAATCCATTTTGTTCTCCAAATCCGATGGCTCTGCCAGATGCCAGAGATGAATCTTCTGAGGATCCTGAGTCACAGAAATCTTCAACTGAGACTGTCATTTGTTCAAGCTATTTTCCAGCTGTTCTCTGTAAGAATTAGAGTTCCATCCTCTAGGAAGAGTACTGCTTTCTACCTTCCTTTGCAGAAGGTCTGGGCTTGTTATGAGGCAGGGTTGCTTTCTGATAAGTGTCCTAAAGATTTTGTTTTGATAGATTTAGTGTAAGTGCTTTGTAGACTGCAATGGCTCTGTGTTGCTCAGATTGATCTTTGTTTGTGATGAACCTTCTTTACTCTGTCACCAGGAGGGTATTAAGCAGATGTCTCAAAGAGGAAATGGGGCCTCACCTCAGTCTACCATGTAGGCTCTTGACTCACAACATGGGAAAAGAATTTCAGGGTGTGTCAGGATGAGGCATGAGCAGAATGATTAGGCAGAGGTAGAGAGTCAGGGAGAACAGGAAAAGCACTCCCGCTTGAGCAACCACAGGGGGCACACTCTCAGGCAGGGATTCAGACTGGCGCACTCACAAATGCGGGAGGCCAGGATGTGTGCCTGCAAACCCCAAAATTACTTTAGTTATGCTTATTTGGGTACCTTAAAGCCTGAAGGAGAAAGAGATAGACAAGGAGAAATAAGGGTCAATAAATCTTGCAACACAGACACTGCTTAAGTGATTATCATGCCTACGAGCAGAGCTGAGCAGGGATCTGGCCCAGGTTTTAAGGTTAAAAAAGGAAACCCAAAAAATTGAATGCCCTTGTCTATTTTCTACTTATCTTTATTTCTTCTGTCCTACCTCATGACCTCAATAGAAACACATGACAACAAATCTCACTCCAAAGCATAAAAAGAAGAAATCATTGCTTCAATTACCTCCTCCTGAAATACGTGCTCTAGACACCTAGAGCTCTGGGGAGATTTTTAAGAACATTTGTCTGACATACAGCTGTCTCACAGGAACTCTCATCAGAAGAATATTTTTAGTGAACTTTCCGCTCATCTGGGAGATACACACCAGTGTTGATCACATGGCACTTTAAGCACTCCACTCATACTAAGGTAACTGGCCTTATGAGCCATAAAAAAGCAAAACTGACACCTTGATTAGCAAAGTTAACATTACCACATTTGACTCGAAACTTATCTTTGGCCACACCTACACTCTCAGATGCCATCCAAAAGCAAGCTAGGTCAGAGTTTGTAAGCTCAGAAAAAAAAAATATATATAATTTCCCTCATTACTGAATGTCACCAGGAGGACTTGCACAAGCTGTTGGAGAGGCCCCAATGTCTTCACACAGACAAGGATCACTGATATATTGGGATCAGAGCAATGTAGGAAGCTGTCAAGTACAGAGGTCCTGTTCTGTGTGAGGGGGGAGGACCTTAAGAACCACTCGAAAGTTTTACTTGTCATTTTACAGAAGTTTGAAATAACCTCAGGGCAGACTTAGAAAGATAATATTAAGCCACTAGCAGGAGTGACTGGGTTTAGAGAGGTTGAAGTAAGATGAACCGTAGGAAGCCATTGAATGAAGGATTCAATGAGTGACTCAAAGGAGAAATACAGAGAGAAAGAAAAAAGGGAAGGAGGAAGGGAGGAAGGAAGGGAGAGAAATAAAGAAAAGGAAAGAGTGGAGAAAAGGAAAAGCTTCTCTGAATTAATATCTCTGCTGCAAGTGGCTCCAAGAAATAATTGTAAAAAAGAGATATTGTGAGGGAAGATTCTGCAGGATTTCTCACAAAGTGGATAGAAATACGCAATGCAATTTTTCAAGAAATTTTAATAAGGCTTAAAATGAAGAAAACTCAGAAAAAGTGGAAATGTTACTAAAACTTACAATTCAGTTTTGAACAAGTGGGTATGCAATCACAAGTATACAGTAGAAGAAGGCACAAACGAGGCTAAGTAATGCTCAGGAGAAACATCAGACCATGAAAAAAGCATTGGGGTCATTTCCATTCTAAAACTATGGAATTAATGAAATCAGTGATAGAAAGCACAAAGAAAAGCAGCAGAAGGAACAAAAAAATTAGAAATCCTCCAATTGTACATTTCATACTTAGGATAATAGGAAATCCAACCACTGGATCCCAGTTATTATTCTAAACCCCTCAAATTACTGAAGACCAAAGCTCCAGGGAAGCCTTGCAATGTATCTCACGTGACAGGCTTTCACAGCAGTGATGAGGACTTGGTAATTCACTAAAATTTGTGTTTTCTGTAGAAATATTTAGAGCTTTTATTCAGGTGGAGCAAGAACATGAAATCCTCCCTCTAATTTCACATTATATCAGATCACATTGGAAGAAAGTTTATGTCAGGTTCTGAGGTAGAGCTCAGGATGAGGACCATACTTTCGCCTCACTGCCACCAGCACTCAGAAGGACAAACATGGAATGAATGTAGAGAGATTCTGAGCTTGTACTTAAACTGCAAAACTGTCATTCCCTTGCTTTCTTCATTTGCATAATGGTCATGTTGGCCTATTTCCACTATAACTATGTCAGATGGTCCTGCTTTTCCCTGAGCTATGTCAGTGATTAGAAAAAAAAAAGTCAAACAGTCTTTCTAATCCATCTATGTCTTCCTTATTTATAGTTTTTGTAAAAGGCAGAATAGAAATTGAAAAATGAAAAGAATATTACTTGAAAAGTTCACCTTAAACTTGCAAATCACTTGTGTTTGCCATCACTGGCATTAAACTGTGAGAAACAAAAGCAAATAATTTCCAATTGACACCATAGTTGAAAACTATTTAATGACAAGGACATTAAATGGGTACATGTGTGATAAATAGGTACAAAAAGATCTGAGACCCTATTAAAGAAAAATAAAACTTTTCAATTAACCACGTAACTGTTGACCACAAGCATCACTTGGGCAGTGTGTTTATGTACTGAATATCCTGAGCATCGCTCGACCAGGTGTCATTGCAACCATTCAATTCTTGGATTGAATAAATTTGATAAAAATTGTCATTTTCATACTTCCTGGTATATTATCTTATGAAACTAATGAAAAAATATGCAATTTTTGGTCATGCTGTGTTTAAATAATTGGACTGGTTAGTGGTTAAGAGAACCGCCTTCAAGAGGTTGAAATTGTCTTAGTTCAAGTTGAATCCTCCAAAAAAAATTCATCCAATCCCAAATGGATGAAGTTTGCTCATGCCTATTGTTTGTAATTACTTCAGAATTTCCCATCCTTCTTCCTGGCCTGGCTTCTCTTTTCATATATCTGTCATAACTCAAAAGAAGGAAGGAGATGCTTTATTTTCTCAAAAGAATTTTCTTTAAGTCTCTTTGCTTATATTGTAACCCTAGAGAAGAAATCATTTTTCTTTATTATTCTGTATCACAGTAGGGTAACTATGGTTAGCAACAATTAATTATTCCAAGATAATAGAGATCTGAGTTTCCAACACAAAGAAATGATGTTTGAGGTGATAGATGTACCACTCACTGAATAACCACAGTTTGTCTATTAGTCATTTTTCCAAGAAACAATGATGTATCATGAAAAAAGAGGCCAGTTCAGCTCACTATGCAAAAAACAATCACCTAAGTGCTTTATCTTGGCAAAGCTATTATACTGCAGTCTGCAATAGAGTTGTATTATGTGTACTTCCATTTCAATACATAGAATAATAAAAGTTGTGCAATCAAGTGTTGAGATTTAATATAATACTTTTTACCGCTTCATAAGATCATTCTTAAACCTAATGGGCATTTTGCTTTAACTGTGAGTTCATAGCAATGAAGAACACAATGACTAGTACACTGTGGAAGGTGTTCGGTTGATGTGAGGAAGGCAGTTTATTGAAAAGCTATACTAAAGATACATAGACAAGAGAAATTTCTTTGTACCAGAATGGGCCCAGATCAGGTCTTTTCTCCCCTCTTTCTTGAATTTCTTCTTAAGAGTATAACAGCTGTCTCTTTAGGGCAAGATTATTTTGGGTATTGTGTACAAAGCACGGTTACAGAGCCTGTGCCATCTGATAGAACCAGAATACCCACTTATCCCTGAAACAAGTTCATTAAAACTTTTAAACAAATTTCAGAAGATTGAATCTTGCAAGCTCTTAAGCTCTTTTTCAATCAATCAAAATATTGAAAGTAACTTCCTTACAACATTTAACTTACTAATTTATGTAATAAAATTTCTTGTTTCCTTAAAATTTTTTAACAGCTACTTTATTATGTAACAGTGATTAAGCTTACCAAAATGCTAAGCACAATACCAAAGATCACTCTGTTCAGAAAGAACAAAGACCCCCAGACGATGGCTTCCTCTGGCAATTTTTTCAGTCTTTGGGAACTTACTGTCGATATACAGGGGACTAAGGTTCAAGGGATTAAACAGCATATGGAAAAAGTCATCTAAAAGATCATCTAAAAGAATGCAAAAAGGTAACTAGCTTCTACAAGATTGGGCAGATTCTAAAGCTGTGCTTACCTTGAAAATTGGAAAGACTGTTGAAGAAGACATATTCAAATGAAATAGTGAATGAGTAATCTAAAAAAATTCATCCTGACACATATTGGGTTGTACGACTTTGGGTCATTTGCTTAATTTCTCTCAGTCTTCATCTCCCTCTTAAAAGACATTATCTCCATTACAGGATTGCTGTAAGCATAAATAAGACAATACATATGCAATTCCATTTTCTGAAAGCTATCCAGTCTTCTAAGGTAACCCTCTAAAAATAGATATAAATAGAAACAATATCAGCTAGTTTCTCAAAAACAAAAGTTTGTGCTAATATTGTTTGGACAGTATTTCATGCCTATATCTTGTACTCTGAGTAACTACTATGAAGATAACAATATGCAATGTATTAATTATTGTTACTCTCCTATTAGCCTGCTTTGAAACTCAGTTTTATTTTTATACCTATTTTTTCCCTCTTTAAAATTAAAATAGGAAACAATATTTGAGGAAGTTCATATCTGGGAATATAGAGTAGATTAAATATTTCTCCTATTAAATACAGCTAAAAACCCTGGACATTATATATAAAACACACATGAAAAGGCTCTGAAAAGTATAGAAAAGAAGGCAGACCTCCTAAGAATGTGAGGAATCAAAAGAAGACATAGTGGTGAATTCCCTATATTTTCTTTTTACCTTCTATATTTCAGATTTAGAGCTGAAGAAAATGGCAGCAGGAGACTATCAATGAACAGAGACAATAAAAACTTGGTTCTTCTGAACAGAGCACCAGGAAAGGAGCATCCAAGCGAGACAAAAACTGCTAAATAGCAATTGTTCCACTCTAGTGAAACCCCATGAGGCTTTGAGGGGACGTCTAGACATAAGCCATAACAGTTGATAGTGGGCTATTTACCTTACTCAGAGCATTATTTTGACTCTTTCTCATATCTTTTTTAAAATGCAACCATGCAGTGAGCAGCAATCCAGGGTAAGTGTGATTTAAGCCATCACTATTTTACAAATGTGAATCTGTTGCACAGAATGTTAAGTAACTTGTCCAGATATTGTAATGAGTAAGTTTAGGGCAGAATTCACACACAGATCTTTCGAGTCTTTATCCATTTCTTTTGCTGTGAGAAATTTAGAAACTGCTGACCTCATCACCATTTTGTTCAGCAGGATACTCAGGTAGACATTTCCCGTCAGTATTTAGAGGTTAAAACTTTAGTGCAGATGCCACACATTAAAAGGTATTTTGGAGTTATCACAGGGCTGACAATGCAGTGAATTACTACGGTCCTTGAAAATTTTCAGATAAAGAAATAAGGAAATTTGTATATAGACTCCATGGATAATTATCATTAAAGATATGGGAATAAAGAGAAAATGAATTCAAACAATAAATTTCCCTTAAGAGATCAAGGTGAATGGGAAATGGTGGGTGTACAATCCCTAAAGAGAAGAGAAAACCTGAGTGAAGTATCGAGTCCCTAGGGAATTAAAGACAGATCATGATTTAAGGAGTAAACACAATCCCTTCATTGCCTTTTTAGGTTGAGGTCTGTTCTCTGGGAAGAGAGTGAGCAAGCGTTTTCCTTGCTTATAGCCAAGTGCATTATGTCATTAAACTCATGTTAAATCTTCTGGTGTCTCATGCAGTAGAAAATGTGATAAAAAAGGCAGTATATTTTTCTTCAAAGCTGATGTTTTGTAGGAGAAATAATTACCATTATAAATTATTACCACTCTTTCAGAAAGATTTCCAGGAAATATGAGAAATTAAGTCTGTGCTGTGTCCTCTTGTAATTGAAGCAACAAAGCCTGAGAGCCTGGTATTGTCCTTCTCATGCCACAGGAGTAAAAATCAATAAGGAAAGTCTAAAATTTTCTCTCTTAAGGAGGTAAGATTTGAAATCTACTGATATTAATGTCCTCCATTTTAACACCTCACTCAGAAATTATTAGCACTTATACTTACATACATGATGTATACAAGTTAATGTGTTGACATAAAGATTATAAAAAGATCTGAACAAAGAAGGTAATTAACACATCCATTACCTCTACACATGTAGCCTTTTTGTGTGTGTACTCTGTATGCATATACACCTCGTAAGAGGAGAATTAAGATCTTTTCATCTAATTATAATTACACAATATAGTATTGTTAGCTATTGTAAACATGTTGTAAAATAGATCTCCAAAGCTTAATCATCTTGTATAATTGAGTAATTTAGTCTTTGGCCAACCTCACCTGATTTTTTTCTCCACTAGCCAATGGCAACTAACATCCTACTCTCTGTTTATGTAAATGTAACTATTTTACATTTTTACATTTAGGTGAGATTCAGAATTATTTCTCTTTGTGTTCCACTTTTTATGTTTAGCATAATGTCACATTTTAATATAAGTCTAGAGTTCTAAGATGTGCTATTTTTTGATTATCCACACATAAGACTCAAGTGAAGTGAGTAGAAGTATGTCTTTGAGGGAGCAAAGAGTGTTCAGAGGATTAGTGGACACAGGAGTGCAGTATTTTTATAAGTAAGCTCTTTATCCATAGCCATATCTCTCATTTTTCAAGATATTTAAGTTTTTCTATGTCAGGGGATAGTAACTGAATGATTCCTAGAGTCTGGTTCTTTCGTTTTAGATTAGAAATGGTTCATGATTCCAACCTCACCAGAGTCCAATCTGCTTTAGAGGTCAACACAAGGATGAAAGGCCTCTGCCTGCAAATTTTTTGGTAAAGGAAGTGTCCAGGCAAGGAAAGAAATGATAAGATGGGAGAAAGACAATTATACACTTGACCTACCAATTTTCTCCCTTCTTGCTTGATTTCTCTAGCAGTCATGTTTACTTATAGCAGTGCTAGCCTCAGCTCGTTGGCTGAATTGGTAATGTTCTTTACTATAATTAGGGATTTAGGCTCTAAGAAGAAGACGATGTCACTCCATATCATGGCAACATTAAAGGCAAGTCCTTTGGATGTGGGTTTGTTATTTTCAGACATTCCTCACATATTGTTGGATGAGTTAGGTGGCTCTGATGTAACCTGTTTTTTCTCTGTTCACAGATTATCTTAGAGAAGAATGGCTCATGAAAATCGCTCTTTTGTGAATGAATTTATTCTTATGGGATTGACAGACAAGCCTGATATCCAAATACCCCTGTTCTTCCTGTTTCTAGCAATGTACATGGTAACCGTATTGGGAAATTTGGGTTTGATAACTTTAATTGGGCTGACTTCACACCTTCACACTCCCATGTACTTTTTTCTCTTTAACTTGTCCTTTATTGATCTCTGTTATTCGTCTGTGTTTACACCCAAAATGTTGATGAGCTTCATATCAAAAAAGAATGTTATCTCTTACAGATGGTGTATGACCCAGCTGTACTTTTTCAGTTTCTTTATCATTTCTGAATGTTATATGCTGACTTCGATGGCCTATGATCGCTATGTGGCCATTTGTAAGCCACTGTTGTATAACACTGCCATGTCCCCTAGAGTGTGTTGCAACCTAATGCTCGGATCATATCTGATGGCATTTTCTGGTGCCATGGCCCACACAGGATGCATGCTGAGAGTGACCTTCTGTGATGCAAACATGATCAATCACTATTTCTGTGACATTTTCCCTTTGCTTGAGCTCTCCTGTACCAGCACTTATGTCAATGAATTGGAGGTTTTCATTGTGGTGGGGATCAACATCATTGTGCCCAGCCTCACCATCTTTATCTCCTATGTTTTCATCCTCTCCAACGTCCTTCAACTAAGGTCCACTGAGGGCAGGTCCAAAGCCTTTAGCACGTGCAGCTCTCACATAATTGCAGTTTCTCTGTTCTTTGGATCAGGTGCGTTTATGTATCTCAAACCATCCTCTGCTGGATCTATGGATGATGGAAAAATCTCTTCTGTTTTCTACACTATTGTGGTTCCTATGGTGAACCCTGTAATCTACAGTTTAAGAAACAAAGATGTTAAAGTTGCCCTGAGAAAAACCTTGAGCAGGGGAAAGTTTTGATAGAATTCAGTGTGTCTCTGGATTTGTGAAGAGATTATGTTTACTTAAAATATTTTACTGGCAGCTTTCTTATATTCTTTCTTATCCAGAGGAAGGAAATTCAAACCATATTTTATTTTCTAAATTTTTACAGTAGATTTTATTTCTTTTCTTATCAGTTCCACAATTTCTCCTTTACCTTCTTTCCTGTTTACAAATTGTGTTAGAAAAAGAATTTTCTTCCTATTCTTTTTTCATTGTCATTATCTTTTTCTCAAAAATAATGAATGTTCTGCATGTGAATAAACAAAGGACCTCTAGGTGGACATTATGTCATTGGGCAGGACCTTTCTTACTGGCCACTTGTAACAAAGCATGAAGCAGATAATCTTCATGCTAGATATCTCTACTCTGTGCCTCCCATCCTCTACTGGGAAAGAATGTGTGTCTTCCAAAAGGTGGTGCTCCACGGACAGAGATATCCCTGCATAATCTATGCAATGCAGCCCACATCGTACTATGAACACTATAAAACTTTTATTCAGACACTTTGTATGTATTCCATATAGCTTAAATAGCAAATAGTAGATTATCAGCATATGGATATTGTATAGATGAGATACTGAAATTGAAAGAGGTCAATAAAGTACTCAAAAGTTCTACAGCTCTTTAAAGAAAAAGCCTAGACTGGACCATTAGTCTCCCGATTTCAAACCCACTGCTTTTTCTGGAATACTTTCTATTTCATGTTCTCAGATTTTTTAATTAAATACGAAATATAAGAAAATGACTCTGCTTTGAAAGATGATGCTATTCTAGGAGAATGTACGACTTTCTAAGGGTTATTGTTGCATTATTACTATTTTTGTTGTTGTTCAGGAGAATAATGTGATGTTTCTTTTTGTTGGGAAAGAGGATACCTGTAGGGCTAGTATAGATGGGAGGTGATTGCCTCACATTTGGAACAGAGGGCCGGTGAGATGGCTCAGCGGCATAAGCGTCTGCCTGGCAAGCGCGAGGTCCTGAGTTCAACTCCCGGTACCCACATACGAAAAAGGGGCCGGTGATATTGCTCAGCGGCATGGGCGCCTGCTGCCGCGCGAGGTCCTGAGGTCGACTCCCAGAACCCACAAAAAAAAAAAAAAAAAAAAAATTGGAACAGAGTAGTCTGGAAAAAAAGATTAGAATTGACTTTCGAGGTCTTTTAATTGAGAGAATAGGAACTTGAGAGAGAATAGAACTCACACTAGTTTTCAAAGAAACAGACAATTAAGAAGCTATTTCTGTGTGGAGAATGACCAATGAAAATTTAACCAGCATTTTAATTGGAGTGTGTATCCTGTTTTGTAGAGTACTGTAATTATTCATCACTGTTTATACAGCTTTGGTAAATCTTTTGAAGTGGAATTCAAAAAGTAAAATAGTAGGAACATGGAAGCTATGACTCTCTTCCTTTGTGGAAGAAGCTAGCAATATGAAGATGGCAATTTTTCTTCTTGCTCTGATACGGGCTTGTGTTGTTTGATTTTAAAGAAAGGTCAACTCAGAGGGCACAAGGACCAGGGAGCAATTAAATCACTTCTGGCTTTCCTATGTTATTTCCATATGGAATTTAAGGCATTAAATCCTCATATTTTATCAGAGAAAATAATGAGGAGTTCAAAGATTTTTGTAGAATAATACAAACTTTGTTGTCTTTTGAAAAGAAGAATAATGGATGATTTTCTTTGTGAGAAAACAGCAAAAAGGCGACTACTCTGAAATTCTTAATGTGATGTCCCGAGTGACAATTTAAATATTTTTCCAGGGGGCCGGTGAGATGGCTCAGCGGCTTAAGCGCCTGCCCGGCAAGTGCAAGGGCCCAAATTCGACTCCCGGAACCCACATACGAAAAAGGGGCCGGTGATATCGCTCAGCGGCACGGGCGCCTGCTGGCGCGCGAGGTCCGGAGGTCGACCCCCGGTACCCACAAAAAAAAAAAAATTTTTTTCCAAAGAACTATAACAATATATGGCATTTTTCACCTTTTTTCTACTTTTTATTCAATATTTGGGTATTGTAATATGCATGATAAATGCTTTGTTGACTTCTTTGTATTTAAATGCACAGCACTGCTAAATTCTTATTTTAAGGAAGTTACTATTTCTTCCCTGATGACTCAAATACCAACACTTTTGACTGTACTCAGCCAGTTCTTCTTATATATAACAGTTGAACCTGATTTTTACAAAAATTTTTCCTTTACTTACAATCCCTTTTTATAAAACTTTTTCCTTATTAAATAAAAGGGTATTTAAACAGAAATTAACATGTGTGTCATTTGGTATCCTTTGCAGACATTGCACGGGTGTGTTACTCCTTGTGTATTTCATTCCTAGTTACGTTATCAAGTCTGCATTAAACAGGAACCCTGATCTTTCATTTGAAGAACCTCAAAATACAAATGAAGTCTATTTTTTTTATGCAAGATAGAATTTTTTTAAAATTAAGTCATTTTAAATATACTTTTTAAAAGCTAAGGGCTGCAAAGCTTAAGAAAATAGCTGATTTAGCCACTATACTAAGCTCTAATTATCTGTTTGGATTTCTTTCAAAAGGAAGCTAAGTCTGGCAGTTTACATACAGTACATAGAGTTATCCATAGGTTTTTGTTGTTATTGTTTCTTAGGTGTATGGCACTAAAGAAATTATGGAGCACATATAAAATATTTGGAGTTGTCATAGCTGAGAGTTAAGTTGGAAGCCATGGGATTTGTCTATGCTACTGCACTTGGAAGGAATATTTCTATGTTAGTAGGAAAGTTTGGACTTTTGAGGAAAAAAATGGTTCTCTTAGTAAAGATCCGAAAGGGTGCTGGCATATTCGAGTTATAGTTCTGTGTGGTTGTTACAAGCTGCTTAACATCACTAATATCAGGAAATTCAAGCCAAAACCATGGTGAAATATCACCACACCTACTAGGATGGTCATTATCAAAAAGACAGAGAAGTTTTAGCAAGGGTATGGAGAAAAGGGAACTTTGTATGCTCTTGTTGGAAATGTAGATTAGTGCAGCCATTATAGAAAACCATATGAAGATTCCTCAAAAATTAAATTTAGAATTAACTTATGACCCAGAATCCTATCTTCTTCCACAGAAAATAATATTAATACCTCTCAAATGTCTGCCCTCCCATGTGCACTGCAGCATTAGTCACAATCAGATATGTAATCAAGTTCAGTATCCATTGACAAATGAATGGATAAAGCAATGTTGTGGCACAGATGTGCACACTGGAATATTACTCAGCCTTTAAAAGAAAATCATGTCATTTGTGACAACATATGAGCTAAACCTGGAGGAAAATATATGAACTGTAATAAGCATGGCACAGAAAGAGAAATAGTTCATAGTCTCATTTATGTATGGAATCTTAGAATAATTAAACACATAGACAGTGTAAAATTATATTTTCTGTGGTGATGAAGGTACTGGTGGTGGGGAGATGTAGATTCAAATGCAGATGTAGGGTTCAAACTTGTAGTTATATTTAGGTTGACTAATTCTATAGATCTGATGTATACTTGCTATGGTTTAAATCTATAATGTCCCCCAAAATGCTCATGTGTTCAGAGACTTGGCTTCTGGAAGGTGATTGGATTATGCTGGTGCATAATCCACTCGTAAAGCCACAGCTGAATGTGCTGTGAGAAAGGAGGTGGCCCTAGCTGGAAGAGGTAGAAGATGCAGGTCACTCAGGGGATGACCTAGAAGGGAACACTGTATATTTCTCTATGGCTCCTCCTTTCACTCTCTGCTTTCTGGCTGGCATGATGTAAGCAGTTTTTCCCCATCAGACCTTTCTGAATTACTTAAAAAGCAGAAATAAACCACTCGGGTGGGTGAGATGGCTCAGTGGCATAAGTGCCTGCCTGGCAACCACGAGGTCCTGAGTTCGACTCCCAGAACCCACATACGATAAAAGGGTCGGTGATATTGCTCAGCGGCATGGGTGCCTCCTGGCGCACGAGGTCCTGAGGTCGACCCCTGGTACCCCTCCCACACAAAATAAATAAATAAACCACTCCACCTTTAAGTTTTTTTTTTTTTTTTTTTTTTTTTTTTTTTTTTTTTGTGGGTACCGGGGGGACGACCTCAGGACCTCGCGCGCCAGCAGGCGCCCGTGCCACTGAGCGATATCACCGGCCCCTTTTTCGTATGTGGGTTCCGGGAGTCGAACTCGGGCCTTCGCGCTTGCAAGGCAGGCGCTTAAGCCGCTGAGCCGTCTCACCGGCCCCACCTTTAAGTTTTGAGTGTTGGGTATTTTGTCCCAGTGATGAGGAAGTGACTACCTTAATATTAGGTTTATACTTAGTTGTATTCTAAAACAATCACTACAAAAGAGAATTTAGATGCTCTTTCCATGTGCAGAAAAAACACCGTGCAAAGAGATGAATACATTACATTGCTTTATGTGGTAATCATTTCACTATGTATATGTTTATCAAAACATGTTATATAATATATACACATATACATGCATATATATGGATAGAGAGAATCCTCTCTTTAATATAAGAATTATTATATTCACATGGATAAGCATTCATAAATACTATAGAAATTATACAATGATAAGATTAAAAGCAGAGGTCTTGAGTATAGATTTTATTTAAATACCCCTAATTGGCAAAGTCTGCTTTTTAACAAAAAAATGTTGTTTCTATCTCACAGTCATTTCTTAATTTCAACCTATTCAGCCTACTCAGCTTTGAATTGGAACTGTTGGTAACATTTTAATGTACAACAGTAAGGCCAATCAGTATCCACATTTAAAATCTTGTAATAAAAATGTACCTTCCTGAGATACACAGGTGTATGAAAATGAAGAGGATATTGAACAGAAAATTTGAAAGAAAATCAACTATACTTGTCTTCTGTCTTCCTTATCTTGCAGTGGAGTCTCCTGTATGAACGTATAGGAGATCCATATCCATTAATTGGGAATGAATCAGCACATGTGTTGTGTTCATGAACTTATGAGTCTCATCACTATATTTTCTCTCATATTAAAACAAGAATACAATATTTAAGCACTAGCTCATAAGCAAAATTCTCAAATAGAATACTTTATAGTCAACCACATTAAATTTACAATTTAAGACCCAGCCTCGTAGAAGTTCCACTCTAGTTCCATGGTCTCTGAGAAGCAAATGAGAGGAGAGGCTTATGTTCATGTCAGGAAATAGTTATATATTGGAAAAATAAAGAAGAATTATACATGGTCCCTACTTCAAGAAGGTGATATTTAAAGTAGATATCTGGAGAAATATCTTTGGGGGCAGGTGTTATGGATAACTTGCATGTCTGAAAAAGAATAAAGGCTATTTTAGTGAATGAGAGCAGTGAGGGAGAGAGTTCAGCGGAGATGGAGATAGGGACATAGCACTTCCAAGATGATGCAAGATCCTGCAGACTTTTATGACACGAGCTTTTTCTCTAAATGAAATGGAGTATAGGAGATTAAAACCAAACTTTGACATTTTAAAAACATGATCCTGGCTATCTCTTGCATTGGTAATAAACTGTAAGAGGCTAAGGATGAAGTAAAAATTTAGTTCTGAAGGCTCTGTAGTAATGCAAGTTTATTGTACCAGAGAAGAGGTATACAGGTTATTGTGTATAATATATATAATCCATTTGGGTGTATCATATATATGTATATATATATATCCAAATAGGCATTTTCACTGCAAAAATTTCTTTTGCTGGACAAAAGAAACATTACACAAATCGGTGGATTGAGAGTAAAAGAAAAATATAGTCTAAATATTAATGACAGCCACAAATTAGTATCTAGTATATTCCTTTACGGAACAAAAAGAGAGAGAGAACAACTCCATAGAAATGGGGAAAGGACATACATAAGCAAGTTATAGAAAAATGATGAAAAATGTTTACAGATTTATGAAAAGATCCCTCAGCTCTGTAGTAGACAGGAAAATGCAATTTAAAGTAACAGCAATGTGTCACTATCAGACTGTCGTGCTTATAAAACACTACCATGTTTACTGGTGGAAGTGCTGGGAGAGAGAAAGTTAATTTCATACACTGCCTGTGGTGACATGATTACAGTTTTTGCAAAAACCATCTGTTATTAAATGAAAGACAGCATTCTGGGGATTTATTCTATTGAAATAAATTGGTATATCAAGATGCATGCACAGTAATGATTATTTTAGCATTGTTTTGGTGATTAAAAAGCTGGAAAACAATGAATCCATTAAAACCTGGAAAATAGTGAATCCATTAATAGTGAAGTGCTTAGGTATAATATGATATATGCACAAACTAGCATAAGGGAGATATTTCAATAAAGTATTTTTAACTAACAATAGCAAGAGATCAAAAATGTGTACTTCATACATCAAGTGTGAAGCCTCAATAAATGTATTTGATTATATGAGAAACTAGGAAAATATGGGCATGTGCATGCTAGGATATACACATGAATACTTGGGAGCGATGGGTTTGTAGAGAGCTGATAAGGAAAAGGCAGTACTAAGAAGAAAAGGAAAAAGGAAGCAATTCGTGATCAACTGCATGAAGTCCTGTACATCATATAATCATAGATGGTAAAACATAAAATTGTATGTGTGTGAGGATGTGTACATATCTGTAATGTTTTTAAAAGATATTTTAAATGTCATTACTGACGTTAGCAACTGTATTTACAAATCAAAAAAGCACATGGAAAAAGAGGAAAGTGGAAATTTTTCTATTTCTTCTGCCCCGGGGGGGGGTATACAATTCCTGAGGTGAAATTTGAATACAGTATCATCTCTAAAAATACCTTCAGTGCAAAAATATCTTCATTGATGTATAAACACTTTTTTAAAAACTGTTTTGCCTAAAGGATTTTAATTATGGAGAGGTTTCTGGGAAAGCTTCAGAATTAAATCCCAGAGAACTTGATGCTTAGGATAAAATGATCTACAAAATGCTACTTGTTATTAATTGAAAGAAAAGAGTGCTCCTTGGGCTTTGTTTTTTTTAATTTAATTATTACATTTGGGAAAATACTAATTAAAAATCATGCTCTTAACTCTCAGAGTGACACAAAGACTGATTTATAAATGTCCTGAGCTGTTCCTCGCACAAAGAAGAGGAGGCTTCAGTTCACAACTATTCCATCCTGCAGCAGCAGAGCTATTTCTCTTTGGAGGACCATAGTGGAGAGACCACAAGAATAGTTCTGAAACCTCTAGGTATAAGGAGGGTGAGCATTTAGTCTTCACGCTTTTATGTCCTGTGATTTTGTCTGCTTTTCTCTACTCTAACCCTGAGGTGCAGATAATTAAAAGGTTTGTGTGGGAGGAAAGTAGAGATAAGAAGTACTGCTGAGATGGCAGAATTTGCAGTGCTTCCAATCTTTCTACCCTGTAGCAAGTTTCCTATGAGGGACACACAGGTTCCGAGGCTGACTTAATGACTTTCTTGCTATGCATTCTTGGTGTCTGTTTCCTTAAGTCTGTAGTGGACAGCTGGGTGGACGTAGTGCTTATGGAGTCCATGCTGCAGAGCACCCAACTGCCAGCTCAGGGAAGTCAGAGGGTGGTGAGTAAAGATGAACAAGCATAAACTGGAGGAAATGTTAGCTACAAATTGAAGCAGAGAAAAGAAATCTCTGCACTGCCTCTCCTCTTGACACATTTCTCCAAGTGGCTACACTGTGCTTCCATCTCCCACGCACCTGCTTTTCTTGTACAGGCAGTGCCAGCTCCAGCTTTCTAGAAAATAAACTAAACCTTTGTGGAGTCTCTGGGCCTCTTGGATGCAGAAGGGAATGGGCAGAGCACTGCATGGCAAATCTGGATCGTGCCTCAAATACAACTCCACTGTCTTGTGTTTCAGATCCTGCTTGAAGAGAATGGACGTTGGAAACAGCTCCTTTGTCACTGAGTTTATCCTGGTGGGTTTAACAGAATACTCAGGGACAAAGCTCCCTTTCTTCTTTCTCTTCCTAGGAGTCTACATTGTCACTGTGGCGGGAAACCTGGGCTTGCTCACTCTGATCAGATTGAATTCTCACCTTCACACTCCCATGTACCACTTTCTCTTCAATTTATCCTTTATCGATCTCTGCTACTCTTCTGATATTACACCAAAACTGTTGGTAAATTTTGTGTCAAAGATAAATACCATCTCCTATGCAGGATGCATGACTCAACTCTTTTTCTACTGCTTCTTTGTCAGTGCAGAATGCTATGTGTTGATGGTCATGGCCTATGATCGCTATGTGGCCATCTGCAAACCTCTGCTATACACGGTGACGATGTCCCCTCAGGGCTGCTCCCTGCTGGCTGTGATTGTGTATGTGGGAGCATTCGCTGGTGCCTGGGCCCACACAGGGTGCATGCTGAGGTTGACTTTCTGTGAGGCCAACACCATCAACCACTACATGTGTGACGTCCTTCCCCTGCTGGAGCTCTCTTGCACCAGCACTCAGGCCAATGAGCTGGTGGTGTTCATTGGCATAGGCTTTAATGTGGGTGCGCCCAGCCTCACTATCATTGTCTCTTACACCTTCATCCTTACTAGCATTCTTCACATCCGTTCCACTGAAGGAAGGTTTAAAGCCTTTAGCACTTGCAGTTCGCATATAATTGTTGTTTCTGTTTTCTTTGGGTCAGGGGCATTCATGTACCTTCATCCTCCTGCTGTCTTGTCTATGGACCAGGGGAAAGTGTCCACTGTGTTCTATACCATTGTGGTGCCCATGCTCAACCCGCTGATCTACAGCTTCAGGAATAAGGAGGTTAAGGTTGCCTTGAAAAAATTCTTTAGTAGGAAAATATCTTCCATCTGAGAGCAGTATTATTTATTATATAAGAATACAGGTTTCCTTTTAAACAGTCTCTCCTCTCACATACCAGCAAAGAATTTGCTCATATGGAAAGAAATGAGGAATAACAGAAAGAGCATTGGCCTTGGGTTCAGAAAGCCTGGATTGAAGCCCCTGAAAAATAAAGACATCTCATTATTTAATAGGGTTAGCACAAAAAATATGTTAATACAACTTAAAGTGTGTAGCCCAGAACTGAGGCCTTATAATTGCAAAATTTATTACCTTGATCTTTTCTTTCTGTCCTCCTGCCCTCCCCCATTTTTGTCCACTTATGTTTTAGAGATATTTTCCATACCTTTAAAAAATAGATTTTCCAGTTTGTTATAGATTAATATATACTGGTTATGTAAAGAATTCCTTCTCAGATAAATTCAGAGTTCACATAGGAACTTCAGACCTATAAATTTTGTTGCCTATATCTACATTTGAATTCTCCATAGGCACCTGAACTTAACATGTGAAATTAACCTTTATCATAGCAGCACATTCCATCCTGTTTCCAAGATTGCTATCATGATGAAAGCATGATCACTTACCTAATTGCTAAAACCTCAGATGGTGTCTTCCTTCATTACCATTTTTACTCATTACCACTCACATCTTTTTCCCAGCACTCAGCGCCCCAGTTACAGAGAACCCCTAGAACTTTCCCTCTTGGTGCATTTCATTAGTATTACCTGATGCAATGATTATGCCTCCCATGAACCTGTCTTTCTTGTATGAGCACACCCAGATTCAGCTGTGACACTCAGCACCGTGTCCACGGCCACCCCCTTAGCTGATGACACCATCATCTCTCTGCTTCTTTGCCTTGCTCGGCCTGTCCTGTAGGTACAAGGTTATCACAGCCTCTGGGAAGCCCTTCAACACAGAAAGGCAAGTTCAGATGACTTTGGGGTATGCTCTTATGACATTCAGTGCTTACACAATAGGACACAGCTTCCATTGCCTCAAAATTCCTTCCCCCTTATATGTATCCTCCACTAGTATGGGTGGAAGGTACTTTTTGCTATGTTATTTCACTTACCTGTAGCATAGTATCAAGTCCCTGGTAAAGCAAATGCTTAATAAATATTGCAATTATTCTGTAATCTGATCCTGTTTACTTAATTACAAGAAAATTCTAAGAAATTCATTTCAAGAAATGTATTATATAAGGAAGACCTATCTAACTTGGCTTTTGAAAATAATGAAAGAATCATTTGAGAATTTCCGGAATGTGTAGATTTCCTTAGTTTTCTTTTGCTGGCCTTGTTTGAAGACAGTTTGGTGATTGAACAGTGCTGCTTCCTCCACAGTTGTGTTTCATTGGCCTTTGCTTTCATAGAGCACTCCCATTCACTTACTTTCCTCTTTCTTTGTGTCAATGCCCAGACAAGCTGGAGAGAAGTTTACAGAGTATAGTATAAAATAAAGGCCCCAATAATGCAATTTTCACATTTCTTTATAATTGCTTGATTATCTATCTTTCTTACTAGTGTTTTTAAGGGCAGGCATCGTGTGTACCTTATTCACTATTATACCACTGATGATTAGGACAGTTTTTGGTACATAGTAGAGGCTCAATTAATATCCCTGGCATTTTATTTATTTATTTGTTTATTAATTAATTAATTTATTCATTCATCCATTCATTTACTTGTTGCTGGGGATTGAACCCAGGGCTTCTTGAATATTAAGTACAGTATTGTATCTATATTTATGCTTATTGTTATAACTTTAATTTTTGACTTGAGGAAATGCATAGGGAAAATGGTAATTTAAGATTTGTTACCATTTTTTGACATGGGATAAATTTTGTAATAATTTACATTTACTAGGACTTACTACTACACTTAGAGCACAATGATGTAAAGCAAGTTTATTTATTTCTGCTTGAGGTATTGTAAATATTTAAGAATCAAGGGAGAGAGGTGCAAGTTGGACAGACTTCTAGAAACCAAGTAGAGTGACCTCAGAGTCTCTGCTGTGGGAGTACCTGGGCTTTCATTCCAGCTGCCAGACATGCTAATTATGTGAATTAGTAAAAGTTGTTCAACTTCTTTGGACATCAGTTTCCTCATCTCTAAGACGAAAATAATAACACTACCTACTTCAAAGGGAACTGTGAAAATTTCTCTCCACTTGCTTGGGAGTAAGTAAGTATCGGCCTGGATTTGTGCTCCATCAGTGTCATATCCTTGGTGATCCACAGACTGAGACCTTACAAAATAGGTTGAGTTGGATTGTTCCTGGTGTTTATCTATTTTTGAAACTTGTTTTTCATTTATTTCAATTGTATAATAATAGGTTTGTTCTGGATCAATGATTCATGACCTGAATACATGTCAGAATCACTCTTGAAATATTTAAGAGAAAGCACTCCCCACATTTCCATCTAAGATCTACTCAGCAGAACCTCACTTGTCTGTACTTGTAAAATTTTTTAAAAATTATTATAGGATTGTTTGAATGACTAGTGATTTAGGGCTTTGTATTCCCAACATTATATGATTTTAAAAACTATTATTTTTATATTCACCGTCTCGTGGGTGATTTCAAAATTTTTTTACCGACCATTTTCACATCCAAAGATGTAATTAAAAATATGGAAGATCCAAACAGCACAGATAACAAACTTTATTACCGAATAGGTATAAATTCTCATTTATTTTATTAAAAAAAATTATTCTCAAGCATACATAGAGTATCTTAAAAACTTGTCCATGTACTGTGCTCAAAGCATTTTTAATATATTTCAGTCAATATTGTAGAGTACATTCTCTACTAGTAATTAAATTACATTAAAAGTCAGTTACAAATTTATATACCTTAGTCTATATTTAGAAACAAAATAATAGGAATGTTTATAAATAAATTATGAACTCAAGAAGGAAAAATAGTTGCTATTTTTCATATAAAAATCTGAGATTTACCAGAGGAGCTTAGATAGAAATAAGAACCTTGACTGCTTACATTACAAAAGTAGAAATGTTTAAAATTTGTGAATTACAAAAATAGCCCCAACTAGGAAAATAGATGAATAGAAATAATATAAAAGTGGAAATTATTAACATAGACAAATATATAACTACAGATATCCTAGAAATTAACACTTAAGAGAATGTTATGACGGACAATAAGGCGTAAATCCAAAAATCAAACGTGCAATAGAAACATTTATGGAAAAATATAATTTACAATAAAAAACAAAACTTTAAGACTTCCTTTAAATGCCACCCATTCAATAAATCAAATACATAGTTGAAAATCTTCTTCCACATAAATCAGTTTTGGCCGAGCATGTAGCTCAGCAGCACAGCCCCTGCCCATCAAGTGCAAAGTTCCGAGTTTGATTCCTGGTACCAAAAAAAAAAAAAAAGTTAAGCACACATAAATCAGTCTGACGCGGACAATATTATAGGGTGAGTCTGACAACTTTCAAAGGATGGGCATGTCACCTTTAAACAGTTTTCCAGAGACTAAAAGAAAAGTGGAACACCGTGTACCTTACTTGCTGAGAGCAACATGTTTCTTTTGCTTATACTAAGAACTTTCTTTTTAAATTATTTTTATTCTTGCATTTTAATTTTTGGTTTACACTTAACACTTGTACCTATTTATAAGGTACATTATGTATTTTTGGATAGTGATCAACTCAGTGTAATTCGTGTATTACCTTAAACATTTATGATTTCTTCAAATTTCTCTCTTGTAATTTAAGATATGTAATGCATTATTTTTAATTATATTCATCCTGCCATTTCATAGAATATCAGAACTTATTATTTCCATCAAACAATAACATTACACCAAGATTTTTTGAAAATAAACCCGGACAAGTTAAATTTGAGGAAATTATACTTATAATGGTAGATGTGAACGTTGCTTAATATATTAGCAAACTAAATACATGAAGAATAAAAATCACCTAAGTTAGTTTTATTTCTAGAGTGCAAAGGTTTAATAATAGAATATACAGGAGTGTTACTCAATAAAATTATTTGAAAAATAATTTTACTACTATTATGTACTCATTCATCATAATAAACAGTTAAATGTCTAGAAATATAATAAAACATTGTTTTTGTTTTCTTTTTGGTGGTACTGGGAATTGAACCAGGGCTTTCACACTGAGCACATCCCATATCTATGACTTTTTATTTTTTTAAATTTTGAAATAGGGACTTATTAAGGCACTAAATTGCTCTGGCCTTACTTGGACTTAAACTTGCGATTGCCTGCCTCAGCCTGTCAGAGTGCTGGCATTACAGGCCTGGTGCACTAGGCCAACCTAAAAAGATTCTAAATTGATTTATGACAGCTACCAAAACCCTAAATGGATCATCAGTTTTCATATGTATGAGACATGCCCTTCAAAATCAGGAACAAGATAACTATGTCCACTGTCACTGCTCCTACTCAGAATAGCCCTGGAGGCACCAGCCTGATGATGATATGATGCTGATGATGGTGTGATGATGATAACAACTTATATAACTTTGCTGTAGGTCACATATCACAGTAAGTAAAATAACCCTCGGAATTTTATAGGTGGTAAATACTGTTAATATGTGTTACTCAAGAAAAAAATGTGGCACAGAGAACTTAATCCAATGTGGCCATCTGCTATGAATTGGATATTTGTGACCCCCTCCATTCATATATTGAAATCCTGGCCCCCAATGGAATGTTACTGGAAGATGAGGTCTTTGGGAAGAAATAAATAATGAGGGTGGGGCCCTAATGTGTAGGATTAGTGTCCTTATGAAAAGACAGACTGAACTTACTTTCTCTTTCTGCCCTTCTCCATGTGAAGATACAATATGAAGAAGGCTTTCTAGAAATCAGGAGGCAACCTGACACTGGATACAGTACAGGGCTGCCGAGGCCTTGAACACGGACTTCACAGTCTCCAGAACAATGACAAATACATTTGTTCTAAATTAAATAGTTGCTTTGTCTGTGATATTTTTGATATAAATAAGAGATATAATTACTACTTTTGGTTTTTACTTTTAGTTCTTAGGATGAATGGTAGTTTTGATATTTTTATTTCATTACTATACTTCATAATTTTCATATATCATATATATAAGCATTTAACGTAGCTAATATTTCAAAAAATAATTAAAAGCTGGTATAAGATTAGAAGACTATTTGCAAAATATGAGTCAAAATAAATATCTTTACAAATTTTTATAAACCAATAAAAAATGAGTATTCATATCTATCTTATCTATATGGAAGTCATATAAATTTGGTAAGATAAATTTATGGCAAAAATATAAATTGCTAGTGAATATATGAAAAATAGTCAACCTTATTAGTAATAAGTACAAAAAACAACACTGAATTTTTTTCTATCAAACTGGCAATGAAACAGAAAAATAACAGTTTGGCTAGGATGTTAGATGCTTGATATTTCTGAGCACCAGTGTTAGAAATAAAAGATGTAAGTTATTCATATGACAGTTTTATTACAAACAATGCCTAAGTATGCTCATTTCCTTGACCTAGCAGTTGAACATTAGATTTCATTCCAAGAAGTCAGATGTGGTCTCATATTTCTTACCTAGGTAACTTGTTAGAACGCCATTCTAAACTTCTTTAGAATTTGCCAAGTGGAAGATATTCTGGGATCTTTTTTCTTTTTTTTTTTTGTGGGTACTGGGGGTCGACCTCAGGACCTTGCGCACCAGCAGGCGCCTGTGCTGCTGAGCAATATCACCGGCCCTTTTCTCGTATGTGGGTTCCGGGAGTCGAACTCGGGCCCTCGTGTTTGCCAGGCAGGCGCTTACGCCGCTGAGCCATCTCACCTGCCCCTGGGAATCTTATTTGTAACTGATTTTTAATGACCAGAACAAAACATAACTTTATACTTATGAAATTCGTTGTTCAAGATAACTACAGATTTTTGTTTATTAATAAACATTTTAAAACCTGCTTACATAAGATTTCTATTTTAACAATACTTCTCACTGTGAAATTCCCTTCAAATTTTCATAGATAGGAGGTTATAATAAATTACACATTACTGCATATCTATTATAAAAGGGGATAAGGCACTTTTTACTTAATATTTATTTTATAGTTAAAAACCATCTACATCTCTTTTCCTTCCAATTTTCTTGAACTTCTTGGATGCAGTGGCAAAATCAATAAGGTATAATTAATTTGCAGGCAAGTTCACTGGTTTCTCTTTTCTCCTTGATTTCTTAATTTTTGTTACATTAAGTGTAAAATTGGAAGTAAAGAAAGGGATTGGGCCGGTGATACAGCTCAGTGGCATATGTGCCTGCCTGGCAAGCACGAGGTCCTGAGTTTGACTTCCAGTATCTGCATATTAAAAAAAAAAAAAAAAAGAAAGGGATCATGATGTTGGGCTGGGGTATGTTCTGGCACTTTAAAATTTTAAAAGAATAAATTACAATGCACTGACTCTCATCTAAATATTGTTTTAGTTGCAAAGAATATGAAACATTATAATATGGTAGAAGCATTCAATTATAAACTGCAGATTTTAAAATTTATATTCTATAAAATTTTATGAATATATATCTATACAGTACATTTCTTGGTGATAAAAGGAAGTTGCAAGCATTATATAAATTTGATTCCAATTTTTAAAATATGTATTACGTTTGTGCAAATGTGTATATACGCATACCTATATAACATACTATATATGCATACATATATAATATACACATGTATGTGTGATATGATTACAGAATATAGTGAATGTTTAAACTTAAAAAAATTTATTACAGTGAAAGATTGCCATTAATCCCCTCAAAATGCTCCTTTTTTAAGTGCCATCATTATTGCCACTCTCTGAAGCAGTTCTTGAAGTCCTCTTTTGTGAATGTCTTTAGTTGCACTGAATCATTTCAAAATTTTCACCTTTCTTGGTTGTTTTGACTTTGGGAAAAGCCAGAAGTTGCACAGTACCAGATCTAGTCAACAAGGTGGATGAGGACACACAGTAAGGTTTTTATTTATTTATTTATTTATTTTGTGGGTATGGGGGGTCGATCTCAGGACCTCGCGCTTGCCAGGCAGGCACTTACGCCGCTGAGCCATCTCACCAGCCCCGTAAGGTTTTTATTTGACAAAAATTGCCATAAATAGTTGATCAAAGAAGGGGTGATCAAAAGAGACAGTGAATGTTTAAATTAAAAAATTGATTACCGCAGAAGACACATTGCCATTAATTCTCCTAGAAATACTCAAAATATTCCCCCTTGCGTTGAAAAGAAAAAGCCTGTAGAGAAGAGTCAAAGGAAATGAGAGGGGAGAATCACCCGAGTCACACTTCACGGGGGCAGAGGAAAATCAGAGCCAGGGGATTGGATTACCCTTGAACTTGAAGGGGAGATCTTCCTTACTGTTTTACATACTCCCAGATATTTTTTCCCCTTGAAGTAAGAAATTGACACATGCTTTTAGTGATATCAGAGATGGAATGTTGAACTTCATGACGGAGGGGATGGTTTGAAATAACCTATGGTAGTTGCTAAGACTGATAGGAGGTTTAGAAGCAAAGCCTAGCTGAGATCAGAACATTTGTGGACACAAAGTCAGAATTTCAAGCAGCTGGGGTGAATAGCTGGAAAACTTGGAAGTGCAATCTGATTTCCTTAGGTCCTATGAAAATAGCCAAAGGAGCAGGAGCAGTGGAATTGATGGCACCATGAAAAGGGTCTTTTAGAGGAATTAGGAATGGAAGGCAGAGGCTGGGCCTGCACCAAGGACAATGTCTCCTTGCAACTCATGTCCTGTTCATATACCAAAACTCAATGAAAATTTATTTTAGACATTTTTATGATATAGTGCTTAGTTTCCTTAATTACGTATTGCACTTACATGATTTTACATGATTGCGTGATATTAGTTGGCAGCGAATGTTTCCTAATTGTGGGTTCTAGGTAATAAACACTATTTATATTTAATCTATTTTTGTTCAGTGACAACATATAAAAGTAAAATGTATTTTTAAGACTTCATTTAACCATGATTTGAATTGCTTTTCTTCTTCTCTGTTTCTCTATCTATCTCTGTGTGTCTCTGTTTTTCCACACCCCCAACATACACACAGCTTCCAGAATTTTTGGAGCAATGCACTCCAGGTAATTATTTCTCCATGAGAGTCTTATATTTTGTAAGAAAAAAAGTTTTTAAAGAATTTTTTTATAAAAATAAAAATTGCATTTTATATAATCAATGCACCATAACATAAAATGCACAAGTATTATACATTTCTTTAATCATTTCATTTAAAAATTATGTTCCAAGACCTGAACTGAGCTCAAAGCATAATAGACATCGATGTACAATAGACTATTTACAACATATAATGCACTTTTTCAGCCACGTTGTAACCATGTGGTAAGTGCTATTTCTGTGGTATAGTGCACCAGTACTTCGCTTCAGAGCACCAATAGCCCTTGAGGAATGCTCATTCTAAGTTAGCATCCTAATCTCATTTTCTAGACAATAAGAATATAAAACTGGAAAAAAGTGTCAAGGAAGCAGGGAGGGGAGGGAGAAGAGTATTTCATATAATGAAAGAAGTACGAAATGATTTGAACCCAAACTCCACTTGGACCCATATTAGCTGAGTGGACTTAGCAAGTCATTTTTTTTTTCTGAGTCATATAATTACCATCATTTATAGCATCAGTTCTGTAGCATGACGGCTACATTTTTAAAAAAATATTAAGTTGTCATTCACTTTGGTTTATTAGTTTCTTGTGATGTAAGTAACTGTACTTTCCTATTTTTGATGTACTGACAAAAATGATAAAGTGGCTGTGTAAATTGCGGGACAGACCCTGAAATCTTTTTTTATTTTTTTATATGTGGGTACCGGGAGTTGAACTCAGGACCTTGCGCTTGCCAAGCAGGCGCTTATGCCGCTGAGCTACAACACCGGCCCAAAAGACTACCAATTTTTTTTTTTTTTTGGTACCGGAAATTGAACTCACGACCTTATGCTTGCCAGGCAGGCGCTGTGCCGCTGAACTATATCCCTGGCCCAGACCTTGAAATCTTGTTCACCATAAGAGTACTCCAGGATGAAGACTTCTGAAAACAGGAAGGGATATCCTGCCTGGCTTTTATCTCATCTTAGCAGAGGTCCGGTTTAGAGAAAAAATAAAGAAGTAAGAAAAAATAAGCATGGAGGAAGAATTCAAAAAAACTAATTTCAGAAATTACACATCTACAGTGTGCAGTTAAATAAATGTAATTAGCATATCCATTATGTCAAACACATCATTTATTTGTGGAGGAAACATTCAAACTTATTTCTTCTAGCTATTTTGAAAAGTTTAAATAAATCTAAGAAAATCAGATCAAAAGTGATTTCTCATTAGAAAGAAGAAAATAGAGTATTCTCCCACTCATTCCATTTGAACATTAGAATTAACAATTTTGCAATCTAATTTTCATTCTTTTGGGAGAAAATCCTTTTGGAAATTGAGAAGAAAAGAGAATTATCCCTGAATTTTATCTCATTTAGAGATGGATCCTCAAAAATTCCCCAAGGAAATAAGAACTTTTAATAAATCCATGAGGTGTTCATCTCCTTTAGGACACACAGAAGTCTTATCTTGTGGGATTCATTTGTTTTTATCCTGAGGAATTATGACTCCATCCTGTGCAAAGGGGTTGGGGATAAGCATTGGGACTCATTAGACTAACTGCAGCTTTGAAGAACTTCTAAACCAAAGGTATGCAATTAAATATTGTGTATTAGAGAGTATAATAGTCTTTCTTGCCCACCACATCATAGTTTTTAATATTAATTTTATTGGTACACTTTATATATACACAATGATCACATTCATCATATGGAATTTGTAGCTCTGCATATTACTTGATTCTTCTTCTTTCCCCAACCACCTCCCATCCCTTCAACACCTATTCCCCTCCTTATGTAGAAAGCTTTCTTTCCATTTTATTTCATCTATTCTCTTTGTTTCTTTTCCCTTTGTTCCTTCCCACCTTCCCCCTCCTTTGTACCCCTTCCCATTTGAACATTTTCTTCCTATTTCCCAATATCTATTATATATTTTGGTCCTTATTTACCCTTTCAGTTTTTCACACCAAAGAAATTAGGTGATATTTAAACATTTGTGTCCTGTTTATCTCACTTAAGAGTATGGTCTCAAGGAGAATTCATTTACCTAGAAATATCTCAAGTTTATCTTTCTTTATGGCAGAATAATATTCCATGATATAAAAAAACCACATCTTCTCTATCCATTCATCATTGATGGACATTTGGGTTGTTTCCAAGATTTAGCTATTACAAATTGTGCTGCTATAAACATGGGTGTGCATATATAGCTATGGTATGATGCTTTTTATTTTGGGGGGAAGATACCAAAAACTTAAAAAATAGCTGGGTTGAATAGAACCTCTAGTTTTAGTTTCCTGAGGAATCTCCACACTGATTTCCACAGTGGTTGCACCAGTTGACACTCCCACCAACAGTGGAGAAGGGTTCCTTTTCCCCCACAGCCACGCCAGCATTTGTTATTGGTTGATTTCTTGGTAATAGCCATCTGTCTGGAGTTAGGTGAAATCTCAGTGTTGTTCTAATTTGCATTTCTTTCTTTCTGTTTTTTTTTTGTGGGTGCAGGGGGGCAACCTCAGGGACTCGTGTGCCAGCAGGCACCCGTGCTGCTGAGCGATATCACTGGCTCTTTTTTTGTATGTGGGTTCCGGGAGTCGAACTCGGGCCCTCGTGCTTGCCAGGCAGGCGCTTACACCACTGAGCCATCTCACTGGCCCTGCATTTCTTGAGTGATCAATGATATTGATCATATATTCATTTGCTATTTGTATTTCTTCATCTGAGAAGTGTATATTCATTTCATGCCCATTTTTAGATTGGGTATTTAAATTTGATTTTTTTTAGTTCTAATTTTTTTTAGTTCTTTATATATTCTAGATATTAGTCTTATGTCTGAGGAACAGCTGACAAAATTTTTTCTCACTTTGTGTGTTGTCTCTTCACTCTTTTACTTTGCAGAAAGCTTTTTAATGTGATGAGATCAGGTTTTTTATTCTTTGTAATACTTCCTGTTTGATTGGTGTTTTGTTCATAAAATCTTTGGCTACACCATGTCTTCAAGAGTTCTACCTATTCTATTTTCCTGCAGATTTAGTATTTCTGTTTTAATATTTAGATATTTGATTCATTTCAATTTTAGTTTAGTGCATGGTGAGAGATATGGGTCTAGTTTGAATCTTCGGCCTGTGGAAAGCCGTTTTCCCAGAACCATTTATTGAAGAGGCTAACTTTCTTCCAGTCAGTGAAGGTGTCTGTGTACCTCTTTTGTCAAAGATAAGATGGCTGAGTATGTTTGGCATCATTTCATCTTCTAATCTGTTTCATTGATCCTCAGGTCTGTTTTTTGCTGGTGTATCGGTGTTTTTGTCACTGTAACTTTGTAGTGTGATTTCAAGTCAGGGATTGCGCTGCTGCCTGCCTTGCCTTTGTTGCCCAGGATTGCTTTTGGAAGGGAATGGGGATGGAAAAAAGAAGGAAGATGTGTCATTTATGTGTATAAACTTCCCACAAGGAATGTAAACATGTACTATACACATGTAATAACAAACTAAAATAATAAAAAAAGAAGTTGTAATTCTAGCCAATAATATAGAGTTATAGGGTTGGCTTTCTAGGTATTAGTTGGAATTTACAGACAAGCAAAGATAAGAGGCTATGACAATTTATATGGTAATGATCTATTTTGAAGACTAGCAAAAATTCATGCTTCATTTATGACAGATGTAAAGGTGTCAATATGGAAATATTTGCAGGTTTGTATTGTGCACATGTATTAGTATGCAAACATATCTCTTTGCTCTGTCAGCTGAGAAGGCCCAAGAGTAATGAAACCCCAGTAGCAATGAACAAACCAAGCAACCAGATCTGGCTTTTCATATCAATAAAAGTAATCAAGGCCTCTTGAAGAAATGACTGATTTAGGAGGGGGGCAGGAGATAACTAAAATGAACTTATAGCCTCCAGGAGTGCCGAAAATTAAGAAAGTGCTTAAAATGACAGCAACGCACACACATGTACACATGCACATATTGATGGGGTTAGGCAAAGGGACCAACCAGAATAGCTTCTACAGTGGTCAAAGGTGGAAAATATTTGAGCAATAAAGTAGTATTAGATTATAATTCAATGTACAAAATAAATGTCCACGAGGTCCAACTAATACTGATACATGAGTTAGTAAATTAATATTAGTAAGCTGGGGAGAAGAGAAAATCTCCCATGCAGAATTCCAAGTGATTTATGTAGGTACTCTGCCTCTACGGAGGGGAAGAATGACTCACTACTCCTAAGCCTGGTTCTTCTCGGTGACCCTTTTCAAAATTATGGCATAAAAGTGTTCAGGAGAGCACTTTATAGTGGAGAAACCTGACAAACAACACCCAGCCATGTGGCAAAGATGAACATCAAATGTCATAAATCATAGAGAGCATACACCTTCGAGGTCCTGTGCGGTAAATGATGTTTACCTTCAGCATCTTCCACCTCAAAACCGACTGCCCTAGAATTATCAGGAACAAAAAGACTAAATTCTAATAAAGGAGTGTCCTGTGAAAGCTGTTAGGGCCATAAAAAAGAAAGGAAGGGTGAAAAACTGTCACAGTCAAGAAGAGCCAAAGGAGGCCTAACTACTAAGTGTTATCTTAGATAAGCTTCTGGAACCAAAAAAGCATTGAAATCATTGGATAAATATGAAGAAAATCCCAATAAATTAGACTTCATTAATAATATTGTATCAGCATGGATTCATTCATTGGGATGAGTGTACCATATCAGTGTTGATGTTGGTATTAGGGCAGTGCTGGAGATGGAACTCAGTGATAGAACACTTGCCCAGCATGTAGAAGACCTTAGGTTCAATTCCCAGTATTACCGTACAAAAACAATTTCCAGTATTAGGGCAAACTGTGCACAGAGAGATCTATGGGATCTCTTTGTACATCTTGTCAATTTTTCCATAGATACATATTCTCAGGAAAAATAAAGTCAGTGGGGCACAGCTGGATATGAGGAACAACATATTTTTTTGGGGGGGTACCGGGGGTCGACCTCAGGACCTCTCGTGCCAGCAGGTGCCCATGCGGCTGAGCGATATCACCGGCCCTTTTTTCGTATGTGGGATCTGGGAGTCGAACTCGGGCCCTCGTGCTTGCCAGGCAGGTGCGTATGCCGCTGAGCCATCTCACTGGCCCAACATAATGTTTTGTAACAGAGTAGGATAACTACTGTTGACAACATTTATAATCACAATTGTATATTTCTAAATACTAACTAGAAAGAATTTTAAATGTTGACAACACTAAGAAATGATGAATATTTGAGAGGATGGATATGCCAATTACACTGATATGATTGTTAAACATTGTATATGTGTGTTGAATGTCACCCTATATCTCATGAACACATACAAATATGATGTGTCATTTAAAAATAAAAAATATAGGGCCAGTGAGATGGCTCAGCAGCGTACTGGCCTGCCTGGCAAGCGCGAGGGCCCGAGTTCGACTCTCAGAACCCACATACAAAAAAAGGGCCGGTGATATCGCTCAGTGGCACGGATGCCTGCTGGCGTGCGAGGTCCTGAGGTCGACCCCCGGTGCCCACAAGAAAAAAAAAATAATAATAATAAAAAATAAAAAATACATAAAAAAGCATTGTTAATTTTAAAAAAATCTTACGTTTTTACTGCTGTTTCTCAGTGTGACCACAATTGAAGGAGATATTTGTTCCTCAAGAATCCCTATTGCAAACCCTCTTTGAAAAGAGGGGATGGGAATGGGAAAAAAAAAAAAAAAGGAGGAAACAAGGTATGTCATGTACAGATGCAAATTCCCTATAATGAATGTGGTCATTCTGTATACCTAAATTATGCCAACAAACTTAAATTTTACAAAAAACCCTAAAAAAAAAAGAATCCCTATTTCACATATATGAGCTTTAAAAAGTCAAGTTTTTCCCCTGACTTGGAGAAGCCACGATCGCCTCCGGGGCACAGGGTGGGTCTGCACAGGCTGTGGTCTGGGGGACAACCGGGAGGGGTTGCTGCCCGCTTGGTATTTGTTCTCCAGCCTGGTTAAACTCACATCGCCCTGGCCGTTCCTTCCATTGTAGTCCCGAGATCGTCCATTCCCTTGAGGTGTGCGCGGAATCCGACAGACTCAGCGGAGCAGACAGGAAATGGAGATCATTTCGGCTGCAGGTTTCAGGCTCACAGCTCTGTCCAGCTTGGCTCTAAATTGTGGGTGCTTTCCCACTCGTTATAAATGAACCAGTGTGCTCTTTCCCATTCAATCTTTAATCCTTAGGAATGTACTCTCTTGGGTTAGAAAAGAAAATAAATTGCACATTAAAACACATTAAGATGTAAAACATTTTGATGAAAATTCATATCTTTTCTTTAAAATGAAGTTTTCTGTGTTCCTTTCTCCTTCCTTCTTTTACTTCCCTCTTTTCAGACTGTGCCAAAATCTACACTTTCAAACACAGTCTAACAAATGCTTTTACTGAACAAAAATTCTTCTGAAGACTAATTCTGCCCTTTTCTTCATTCAAATTTGTCAAAGCACTGCAGTCAAAATTGTTAAAAATTTTCTAACTTAAAAAAATCTTTTATACCTTGTTAAAACTACAAGCATAAAGCATCCAGTGTACTCAAAACCTAGACTTAACATTTTATTTTATGTTTTTGCATTTTTGCTCCTGATATTTTTTTTTCAAGGGAGGTAAAAAGTAAAACACTTCACCTTCACTCCTTGTATGAATGTTTTGCTGCTTTTTATTTCTCAAGATTATGCTACGTTTTGTGAAAGCTCTATAAAGAAAGAAGCACACACAGACACTGACTGTACTTGCTAAAGCTACACTTCTTCCATCACCCTTCCAACTGGAGATAACTACTGTGAGTTGGTCGTATTGAGTACATCTTTTTATAATTCTACTTCTTTGCATATACATATAAACTACAATGAGAATTGTTTAGTATGTTAAAAATTTTACATAATGTTTTCATACTATGCCTATTCTTTTGAATTCCCTTTAAACATTCAGAATCCCCCCTTTTTTTTCTGTTCGTTGTTCCATGAAAGAGTTGATCTCCAGAGGCTGAGGTGGTATTTGCTGAGGTCGCTTGGCGCTTAGCTGAGATCCTGCTCCCAATGTTATTCACCTCTCCTTCTACTTGCACTGCCCTTTCATTTGCTGAGGTCAGCTTGACTCTTTTACCTTTTCTGAAGCCCAAGTATGTTTACTAAGACCAGAACATGTTCTACCTATCTTCTGACAGCTACACACCTCTTAAATACTGTAATAAGACACAGAATCTTGCCTAAAAGTGTGGTCATCTTGACAACAGCAGCTTTGACATTACTTGGGAATTTATTAGAATGACATACAGAATATATAAGAAACTGAAAAAGCTGAACATCAAAAACAACACTGTCAAAAAATAGGCAAAAGAACTGGCATATTGGTGCATACCTGTAAACCTAGTCCTCTGGGAGGCTGAGCCAGGCGTATTGCAAGTTTTAGTCCAGCCTGGGCAATTTGGTAAGAACATATCTCAATCAATCTATCAATAAATGCTATAGATATAGCTCAGTACAAAGGCTTGACTTCAATCCCCAGCACCAAAAAATAAAAAAAATTTAAAAAAGGACTAAATATTTGCTTCTCAAAGAAAACATAGAAATGGCCAGCCAGCACTTGAAAATAATATTCAACTTCACAAATCAAGAGAGAAATGTAAATCAAAACCACATTGAGATATTACCTTACCCCAGCAAAATGACTATAATCTAAAACACAGAACCAAAAAACAAGAACACATGCCAAAAAACTAATGCTAACAGGGATACACAGAAAGGGAACTCTTACACATTATTGGTGAGAATGATACTTAATACAGCCATTCCGGAAGACCATATGGAGATTCCTCAAAAAACTAAAAATAGAACTATTACATCGTCTAGCATTTTCACTGATGAGTATATCTAAAGGAGATGAACTTCTTTTACCAAAAAAAAAAAAAAAACAAAACACACACACACAAAAAAAAAACCAAAAAGTAACCAAAACAGAACCCCTTGCATTCCCATGTTTATTGTAGCACAGTTCAGAACAACTAAAATATGGAATCAAACTAAATGCCCTGCAGTAGATGAATGGATTAAAATGTGGTATATAGTTGCAATGGAACATTATTCATCTATAAAGATAAGAGAATCCTGTAATTCTCAGCAAAATGGATGGAAATGGAGGGCTCATTTTAAGTGAAATAAACTAGACACTAAAAGAAAAATATCACATATTCTCATCATTTGTGGAAATTAGTAGGTTAATCATGTAGAAGAACAGATTAATAGAGTGGTTACTAGAGAATGGGGAGGGCAGGGGAGAGGGAAAACAGAAAGAAGCGCAGTAAGGGACACCAAATCACAGTTAACATGAAATTATTCCTGTTCTTCTTTAGAAGAGTAGGATACTGATTGGTCAAAACAACCTGTAATAAGTTTAAAAATGACTAGAAAAGAAGAATATAAATTTCCAGCACATAACAATGATTAATGGTTTAAGAGATGAAAATGCTTATGACTCTAATTTGGCTATAAACATTGTATACATGTATGGAATTAACCTAATGTAGTCCATAAAGATGTGCAAATACAATGTCTCAATAAAAATTATAATGATAAAGTGAAATGATAGTTAGCACATCAGATTCCCCTAAATGTATGGAGTAAGATTCTATCTGCTATTTTATTTTCTTGAAATTGAAGATTTAATTCTCTTCTTCTTACATAAATATACATATTTTTAAAAATTTATATTTACATTTACATTAAAATATATATGAATCGGCTAAGCATGATGGCACCAACCTATAATCCCAGCTACTTAGGAGGCTGAGGCATGAGTATTGCAATTGCAAGGACAGTTTGGGCAATTTAGGAGACTCTGTCTCATGTAAAATAAACAAATACATAAAGAGCCAGGAATGCAGCTTCGAGCTGGAGCTAGGGTGCCAATGTTTCTGGGCATTTGTAGCAGGTTAGCTCAATGTGATTTGCAGGCAAATCAAAAGTCCATTTAGTTAAAATATACATTTTTCTTGTCCACATTTTTACGAAGATATAGTGACATAGAAAGCATTCTGAGTTAAATTACCTCTAAGTTTGACCAGGTGAAACACATTGGGCTTGAAATGACTGAGGAATGAGTAAAGAATGCTGTGGCATAGCTCAGTGAAAAGCAGGACCATCTGACATACTTTGTTAGCTGAATTAGGCTAACACAACCATTATGCAACCAAAAATAATGAGATGAAAGCTTTGCAATTTACGAACAAGATCAGAATCTCTCTACTTCCTTTACCTATTTACTTTCTGTATGCTGGTGGCGTCGAGGCAGAAGTATGGTCCGCACTAAGACTGAAGAAAAGGGTGCTTTCCTAAATAGGTCCTTTGTTATTGATCACAAATCTTAGTTTTGGAATGTGATGCGCAAAACTACGGAATGGACTAGCAATGTGACTCAGTGAAAGAATGTTTGCCTAACACGCACAAGGATTGATTTCTAGTACTACAAATAACAACAGCAACAACAACAACAAATCAAAAGAACCAAGAAAGCACGTAGCAAGGAACAAAATAAAATGCAAATGGCTTAATACTATGCAAAACTAAGTTAATTATAGATATAATTTCTGAGGTAAAGGATATATAAGGAGTATGAAAAGATCACTATTCTTTCAGAGAGAAAGAGAATAGTTCTTTGTGTCATTTTTACAATTTGTTTTCAGAAAATATAAGTCGGTTTTTTTCTGCTTGTTTTTGTGGTACTGGAGTCTGAAATTAATCCATCTTCCAGTGAGCTATACATCAGTACTAGAAATGATAAGGCTTTCAACAGAAAATTATGATGATCAAAAAATCTAGAAGTGGTAAGTTTGTGAGATTTTTATCTATCTATCTATTATCTATCAATTATCTATCATGTATGTTTGCAGTGCTGCTGATTGATCCCCTGGCCTCCTGCTGGCTGACCAATTCCTGTACTACTGAGCTTCAAGCAGTCATGACATTTTTTACTAGGACACATGGAGAGTTCCACTGAAACGGTCATGGACATATTGATTTTGGTAGTTTTAGGGTTATTTATTTGTTTATTCAAATACTGATCCTCCTTTGAATGCTTTTGGGGATTTTCCTTTGTGTTCCTATAGGAGATGCTCTTCTCACTCTGATCTCTTGTCCTTACTCTGTAGTCACGGGAAAATGCAGTAAAAGGACACTGATTTTTTTGTGATCTTATTTTTTAAGGATAGGAAAGGAAATAACCATGTAGAGTGGCCGTGAGAGAGGGAACCTCCATTGAGCTCACTTCTTGGACTTGAGGGCAGGAGTGTGGGTATGAGAACATGCTGTGTCTTCACTGGGAAAAAGTTTACTTGAGATGGATATTGACAATTAAGTAGAAGTATTTTTAGCCTTTTTTCTAATATATTTTTCAGTCTTAATTCATTAACTATTCTTTTCTTTTGAAATGTTCACTCTCATTTGTCTCAGAGTTTTACATAGCACAAGTAATGCAGTTTATTTAATTAGCAAATTAAATAATTTAGACATCAAAATATCCAGGGTCTAAGTGAAAAAAAAAATGAAGATGAAGACAGAAAATGTTTGTACTCTCAGAGGATTGTCTGAAGTACTGTGGGGATGGGGTGCAGGTGGGCATGTAGCGGAGAGGGACAACAAGCAAATAACCAATAAACATATATACCAGAAAAATCCTATAGAAATTTGTAATTTAAGCCAGTGATAGTGAGAATAAGTGCGTGCTTACTTTGGATTTAGTGGTCATGAAGGACTTTTCTGAAGAGATGGCCTGGAAGCTGAGGTCTCACTGCCTAGGGCAGACAGTCACATGTGAGCATTCTACACGGAGGGACAAGATGGGGCCATGTTCCACAGGAGAACGATCTTGATAATTATGAGGTATGGAAAACAGTTCATTGTGTCCACAATGTAATGAAAAAATGGTAATCATGTAGTTAAGGTATTAGGAAATGTGCCTGATGTATTAAAGTTTCATAAGGGAAGAGACTGAGTGATATTAAAGCACAATAAAAAATCCATGTGCTATTCACCCTACAAGGGTCTTAGTTTTCTTTCTCCTTTTCTATTTTGAAGCCCTATTTATGCCCATTTGTAACAGATCCAGGAGAAATGTTGAGGGTTCCATAAACAATCTGTAGTGAAATTTGTGAAACAATGTACTTTAAATAACAACAAATTGTCGTATCCTGCAGGAGGGATGATGTTTCTTTTATAATATTGCTTATCTGGGAGAAGATGAGTGAGGCTGCAGGTAAAATAGAAGCATGAATTAGGTGAATGTACAGTGGATCTTGTCTTTACTCCTTTAATAAAAATGTCCCAAAGTAGAGAGACCACTGAACTTGGAATTTTATGGTCTGGTTTGGTTCCAGATTCTCAATATTTTTGTTTTATGTTCTCTGAGCCTTAGTTTCTGGATGACTAATATTTCAAAGTGCTGTGGTACACAGGAAATGAGAAGACATATGTTTGAAAAGTGCTATGTATTTTTGGTGTTCTAAAGGTCATATCAAGGAATATTAAGATTTATATATAAATGATATATATTTCTTTCATGTATATCAATTTATATATGCATATTTTTATTTCAATGTAATATGAATAAATATTAATAAATAAAATGTAAAAAAGTATTCTTGCTTCTATAAGTATAAAACAAAATTTCACACCAAAATAATTACCGAATAATAACAGTTAATACACTGTGTGTCACCATCTTAAAAGAATGGCAAAAATTTTACTCAGTGTATAACTGCATATTTCTTTCATATATATGATTTAGTTTTACAGTTTTTACAGGTATAATTTCAAGTGAAAGTATAATATAACACAGAAGTATAAAGTTATCCCATCTACAGAAGAATATGGAAAACACATCAGTGAGTATATAAATTTTGAAATAAATCATTATATGCATTCTAGGGGTATTAGGGACAAAACCATTGAGTTATATTCCCCAAGAAAATATACCTTATTGGTGGAATATTTTTATTCATTCATTCATCCACTCAATCATTCATTCAGGGGAAATGAACAATATGAGAGAAAGCAAGATATCTACAAATAGTTGTAATTTGGTCATATATTTCATCTGAGACATATGCCAGAAATGACTGTCATATTAAAAGCCATATACCTGAAGGGAGGATAAATTGCTGAATATTCTATAATATGGGAATAATGGTTCTAAAGAGTTCTTTTATAAATATAAAACAGAAATTCTAAGCAACAAGTGTCTATTATGTTACCGTACAGTTGACTGCCTCTTCTCTCAAGGACACAAAACATAGTATCATGTCTTACAAATTTTGATGCTGATGTTTTAGTGAAATTCATATTATCTGTATGCTTTTGGTGAGTGGTGGTTGTTAAAAGATTTACTTGCATTCCTGAAATCACCTTTTGGTGTCCTATCCCCAGCACCTCAGACTGGGAAAATAAGAAGACAAAACCACAAAGCAAGCAAACTACAAAATGAAAGTTTCTCTGCTGTCACTGGTAGACAAAGGGGTCAGACAGGGCCCAGATCCGTGTTGGTTGATCCCAGCAAGCCTGCAGTAGAATTATGGCAGTGTGGTGGATAATCTCAGCGGTCCTGCACTTTCGACTCCAGTGAAGTTCAGGATGATTCTGGTCTGGCTGTGAGGCTGGGACCTGAGTTGTTCAGTCCACAACACTCCAGGTGCCAATTGCTGGTTTGAACTCAGCTCCCCGACCCTGGGTGTCACCCAGAGCTGGGCCTCAGCCTGACACCGGAAGCCCCAAGATGGAGCCAATCCACAAATGCTCTAAGTCCCGGGTTTAGTTGGTCCCTTTCCAAAATGTTGACCAGCCAGTTGTCCTCTCCTGAGACGTTCAAATTGAAATCATTCACCACGCACTGCAGCCCACAGCATCTACTGCTCTGTTCCACTGGTTCATTTCTCTGTGGAGGCCTCTGGAGTCACCCACAGGCGCTGTGCCTCTGTAGGTTTGAGCCGCCTCTCTCATGTTGCAAGCTGGAACTCAGGGAGTTCCACCTCCCTCTTCTGCATTGAGGTCCCTCTCTCTGCTCTCCCCATGGGCTCCTATTCTCACCTCAGATCCTTGCTGGGTCCTGGGGTGCAACTTCCCTCCTTCTTCTCTTCCCCATGTTGCTATATTCAAGAGTCTGCACTCCAAGTCTCAGAGAGGCTGATTTTCTGCTGCTCACCACTCCACCATCTTCCTGGAAGTCCCCATCATGTTTTGAAACCATGTTGATACCCTACATATATTTCATCAATAAAATTGATCATATTACCATCCACAGCCCTGATTTAGTGAATCTGAACTGTACCAAAATGTATCCAGGCTGCATATTAGTTATTAACGAAATTTTATGCCTACCACTCTCTATATGAAAGAAAGTAAAAGAATACTTTGGCTAAAAAGCTTTACATTAAGGGATAATTAAATTATCATTACATTTACAAAAAAAGGTCAAAATGAAATATCTCAATAAATTAGTATTCTAATATATTTTCATTTAGTTAGTCAAAAAAGAATTACTAAGGGCTTTTCCCTGTGTATCACTTTGTAACACTGTCTCAGTCTTCTAGGCACAGGCATACAAAAGTAAAGCAGGTAGAAGTGTGATGATGACTTAGACAAAGTTTACCAGCTAGTCTTTGTTATCAACCTTTCCAAAGTGCCAAGGGCTTAAATGTTTTTAATTCTTCTTCATGTACCCATGAAATAAGATACTATAAAATTCAAATTTTTGTAATCTTTATTATGGACAGAATAGGTCTATTGAATGTTCCTTTTCAAACTGCACATATTTCATGGGTAACTCAGGCCAATCCTCCATCTGGTTAGGAACATCTTGGTGGTGCACATTTTAGTTACCTTGTTTAATTGATGACAGATATTATTGTTGGTTTGTTTCCCTTGTTAAGGGTCTCTTCCCATCTCTTCATGAACTCTTCATATTAGAGTAGATATCATATCTAACTGATAAGGTTAATCATGAGGAATAGAAACTGGGCTTGTGACGATGAAAGACAAAGAAGATGAAGAGATAAACTATGCTCTGTGGGGTATGATATTAGTCCAATCCAAATAGGCATGATCCAGACCCCTGCCTGCCATTTGTCCTTCTTTCTTTCCCCTTTGGAATGACCTCATTTTCCTACCACTTTAAGAATTGCTTCTATGAAGATAACTTTCTCCTTTATTTTGCTGGCCTTGCCCTCTCCAGCTTCCCACAACCACAGTGACTACCATTATAACCACCACCATCATAATCTCTTCATAAATTTCTATAGTATGACAAACATGAAGTTCTCTGAACAGAGCACAGAGTTCCTCCCATTAAAGAACTCACAGCTTGGAAGGAGAGTCAGCAAAGTAAACCTATGGGCAAATTCAATATGCTACGGAAAATTCTACAACAGAGTAAAAACCCATGGAGGTAGAGGGGGAAGAGTCCAATTTAAGCCACGGGGAAGCAGCAGGAAAACATTAAACGGGGACCTGAGCGCAGTAAGGGAGCATCTAGTTATGAGAGAGGTGTCATGGCAGTGGCGTGGGGAAGGTGAACACCCACACCTGCACCTTCATTGCCTTTCTGTGCACACCGGAAGGTGTGTTGCATTACCCTTATTCTTCGGTTTAGCAATGGTGAATTCATCAACACCCCCCAACTAATTTCTATTAATATCTTCCAAATTTTTGTTAATGACGATGTCATTCTTCTAGTTTCAAAGATTCAAAAATCTTATCATTTTGTACTTTTTCTTTGTTCCCTGTTTTTCATGTCATGTGAGATCTTCCTGTGTCTCACAAGTCATACTTATTTTATTACTTCATTATTATATGGGCCTTCTGCTGACTCCTGTCTCAAGGCTCTCCTTCTTTGACTCTGATTCCATACCTCTTCTCAAACTCTTTTAGTTCTGGTGTATTTTTCTTCTGAAAATTACCTGGAGAAATCACTATCTTCATGATTTCTTTCTTCAAACTTTATAGTTTATTCGTAAATTTTTGTCTCAATGATAAGATTCGCTTTTTTGTATTCTTCTCGGTGCACAGTACAGCCATGCCTACGAAGAAGCTCACACGTTGTAAACTTGCATTCAATAAATACATGGAAAATAAGATGAAAATTTCCCCAAAAACAAAACTACCATGTGATCCAGCAATTTCATTTCTGAAAATACATGCAAAGTAATTGAAATCAGGATTTCAAAGTGTTACATCCACTACTATGTTCAGTGCAGCTAAGAGATGGAAGCAACGCTAATGTCCAACCACGGAGGACTAGCTATACAAAATGTGGAATGTACTTACAGTGCAATAAAATTCAGCCTTTAAAAAGTAGATTCTCTTTGTGGAATGGATGAACCTGGAAGACATTATATTATGTGAAATAAGTCAGTCATAGAAAAATAAATACTGTAAGATTCCCTTTATATGATGCATTTAAATAGTAAAATATGTAAAAGTAGAAAATAGAATAGTGGCTTCCAAAGGTTGGGAGAAAGGGGATACAGAGGTTGTTCAATACTATAAAATTGTAATTATGTAATGTCACTAAGTTCCAGAGATCAGCTGTACAACTCTAGTGCCTAGAGTTAACAATATATTATTGAGCATTAAAACTCTTTTGCAAGGTAAACCTCCTGTGAAATATTCTTACTAGAAGAAATCAACAGCAAACAACACAATGTCATACAAGAAAATTTTTGGAGGTGATAAATATGTTTACTACTTTGATTGTCTTGGCGTTAAAAGTGAGTGCATATGTATGTCTAAACTCACAACATTGTTTTTGTTAATTAAATACAGTTCTTTATACCAATTATACTTCAATAAACCTGGAAAAATATCTTCAAATAGCCATAATGTATAATTATTTATTTAACATATAGACGTGTCATACTTCCTATCATTTAATCAGGATAATTCTAGAACTATGATATGTAATATACCAGCCCTGTGCTCTGTAAAACCTTGAAATGCTGACAGTTCAAACAGAGATGATCAGTAATTATAAAATAAACATATTTTTCTAACAGTGTGAGCAAAAGTTATAAAATATGTCAATATTTTTATAATACAATTTGAAGTAAAAATATTCTGGATGAATTCGTTAGATACAGCATATTAAACTTAATTTTACTTGTTTGCTTTTACTTGTTTAATGTGATTACTAGAAAAGTTTTTACCTCTATGGCTCATATTTGTGGTTTATGTTATATTACACACTTCTACTCTATTAGCATTGGGTAGGAGGAAATAACTATTGTATGTGCTTCTTCCATTCACATCTATTAAGGAAAAAAATCTATGACTTTTTCATATTTTGTAATTTTCTGAGAACTTATTTTTTATTTTTAACTGATCCATAAAATATTTATGTGTGTAAATATGTGATGTTTGATACATGCTATGGCCTTTTTCTAATAAGAATGTTCAGAAAATTTAAGGGACTTTTAGGATGGTCATTGGAGTTAATTGAGAATAAGATTTATTAAACTTTGCTTTCTCAAATAGGACATTTGGAATGTTGCAGCTATAACTTATGAAAGCAGAGAAGATGGACATTTCCATTCCAGTGAAGTGAGCAGAAGCCAAGATATGAGATGCTGTTAGAAGGGAAAAGCCCATGACCAGGCTGGGTCCAAACTGTATGTGTCCATGTATAGGGAACTATAGTTCTTATATGCCTGGCTTCACAAATTTCACTTTATGGTAAAATGCTAGTGTTGACCTTTGTGTAGATGTCGAGCGTTGGGGGAAAGTTACGCCCTTTAGCCTGTAGCACCTAGGGATTCAGGACACAGATTATTCCTTCACGGAATTGGGGAGCAGGAAATCTCTAGTGTAGATACTATTGGAGTGGAAGATGGAGTCTCTAAGGAGACTCTGTGGTTATCACAAGTTAAATGTAAACACAGATGTCAGTTTTCTGTGTGAGGCTCTGCCTCTGGGTACTAAACAGTTATTGCAGATTTCTAAACATGAAATTAAATCTTCTGTATTGTATCAGTAGGTTGTTCTTCCAATACTGAAGGGATCATTTTCTTCTGTTACAACTGGGGCGGACTCGTTGGCAGGAGGCCAGTGAGATGAATATTTCAAATTTCTCCCTGGAGTAGTCCCAGGACCATTCCGTGGTGGCGTTGGTGTCCTGATGCCTCAGCACTTTAAGTACCTAAGCATTCTGACAGGACTCCTTTTGCTTATATTATTATAATTGTTTTCTCCCAAAACATTTATCACAGAGAGAAAATACAGACCAACATCAGGTTCTCAAGAAGAAAACTCTGTGAGTATCCTAATCTAATACCTCTTGGAAGAATTCTTTCACTCTAACCTCATAACCAATGGCATGAAGGACTCCGAGCACCATCAGTCCTTTTACTGAAGACAGCACTGAGAGTCTTCTTGTTGTAGGACCTGGAATGAGGTGAGGGGATGGACAATGTGGAGTGAAAATTCCAGTCACTGTGAAATGAGGCAGATCCTTGGTTTCCTGAGGCTTTCCTGGATCAGATCTAAACTTCTTGATATTCTAGTTATTTGGCCTTGAGCAAGGTCCAGCATCTATGCTAATGTTACCCAGCCATTTCTGAAGTGGGGACAAAGGTTACCTCTGCAGAGCCCAGGACTGAAGGGAAGAACACAAGGACACTAAAAATAAACATAGGAAACATTCCTGAGCAAATCTGAAGTAGGGCCATTTGAATGAGGTTTTATTCTACAGCTAATAATACATGTGTTTTTTGTCCTTACTATGTATCAGGACTATAATGTAAAATGGATACATAGTGAATGAGGGAGATTGTCTTCATGAACAAAGTTATAGTCTAGCAAGAGAGAAGGCACTAACTAATTAATTATACAAATGTCTCCCCTTATCTGACCCTCTATCAATAGAGTTTTATTGTGTTTGTAAGTCTTAGTCAACCCTGGAAACCTCACCTACCTGTAAACCCTGCCTCACTTTTAACTTCTTTACCATAAATTTCCCTATATCCCTCACTTTAAACTGAATTATTTCTTTATACTTCGTTCCTTATTTTTTCCTCATCCCTCACTCTGCCCGGGCTCTTATTCCACCTCTCTTCCCTTACTGCATTCCAGATTTTATCCCCATCCATCTTTCCGATTTATGCACTCACCCATTCTTACACTGTCCTGCTATCCCTCACCCCACCTCTGAACATTATGCTAACCTTGAGCCTTAAATAACATTCCGGCTGCACTCATTCCTCCCGTATTAGTCTTACTCAAGTTTGACCTTCTTCCCATCTATTGACCTCATTCTGTCAATCACCAGCCGCACCAGACATACGCCATCCGTGAAATTCACATCTTTCCTCACTGCACCCACGTACCTCACACAATGCTGACACTCACTTATCTGAGGCTCTGACCCACACCACCTTGAAGGTCCACTCATCCCTCCAAGTGAAAGCTAGGGAGGAGATTTAGCAATATTAAGAAGGTATTACTTAGTTATTTGCTGTGTGGAAAGGTATCTATCTCTTGGAAAAATAGTTAAATGCTGCCCCTGAGTAACATCACAAAGTACCTATCCACACACAACCCTGATATATTGATGACATCCTGATTCTGCTAGGCGTGTCTTTTGTGTGGTAGTGCAGTTTATCTGACAAAAACATCGTTTCAAATTTGCTCATTAAAGTAAAAATAGTGAGATTTAGCAGCATGTAATAATGAGGTTGTAAAAATGCTAACATTCAATATTTTAACATTATGAATCAGATGTGCAAGTTAGAATATCAACTCCATTCAAGTGTTTGTGCCAAATTATTATGTGCTTGATGTTTTCCTTATCCTTAAATCCTAAACCTTCCAGAAGCTCTATGCAGACTTCAAGTGCTCAGACTTCTCACTTTCAGGCACCCTGGAACCATCCTCTGATGCTGCAGTTTGCACAAATCCGAAGATGTTGCTTCGTTGTTCCAGAGTCTGAAAGGGCATTTGAGTGCAGATGTTTGATGGGTGAGAAGTGACTCAGACAAGCTCAGTTTTCCTCTAACTGGCTCTTCTTTCGTCTTTGTAGATGAATTCCCACACAAGAATGACCGATGGAAATTACTCCTTGGTGACAGAGTTTATCCTGGAGGGCTTGACTGACAATACAGAACTCCAGCTCCCTCTCTTCTTCATATTCCTTGGGATCTATGTGGTGACTGTGGTGGCCAATCTGAGCTTGATTACATTAATCTTACTAAATGCACACCTTCACACACCCATGTATTACTTCCTTTTTAATCTATCTTTCGTAGATATCTGTTATTCTTCTGTCTTTACCCCCAAAATGTTAATGAACTTTGTACTGGAGAAAAACACCATCTCCTATACAGGATGTCTGACTCAGCTGTATTTCTTCTGCTTTTTTGTCATTACGGAATGTTACACATTGATGGCAATGGCTTATGATCGCTATGTCGCCATTTGCAAGCCACTGCTATATAATGTTATATCATCCCCTCGGATCTGTACTCTGTTTGTATTTGGGGCATACGTGATGGGATGCTGGGGTTCTCTGGCCCACACTCTCTGCATGACGAGATTGACTTTCTGTGATGCCAATACCATCAACCATTATTTGTGTGACATACTCCCAGTGCTCCAGCTTTCCTGCACCAGCACCTATGACAATGAGGTTGTAGTCTTCGTTCTGGTTGGCATGAACATTTTGGTGTCTACAAGCACCACTTTTATCTCCTATGGTTTTATCGTCTCCAGCATCCTCCGTATCAGCTCAACAGAGGGGAGGATTAAAGCCTTCAACACCTGCAGTTCCCACATAATGACTGTTTCTCTTTTCTTTGGGGCAGCATCATTTATGTACCTCCAACCTTCCGATGTAGAGTCTATGGACCAGGGAAAAGTGGCCTCGGTCTTTTACACAAATGTGGGGCCTATGCTGAACCCCTTGATCTATAGCTTGAGGAACAAAGATGTCAAACTTGCGCTGAAGAAGACTCTGAGAAAAAAAGTATTTTCTTGAGCAGCAACAAGGAAATTGTACAAGGAAAATTTAGGATTTTATCAGGATTTCTTCATGGCTAGATATTCACATTAATCAAATAGAATATATTTGGTCTTTTAATTCAGAGTCCTTTTCTATTGAAGATATTTCTAAGCCAGATATGGTGGAGCACACCTGTAATTCTCACACTCTTGGAGGCTGAGGTAGGAGGATTGCAAGTTTGAGGCCCTCCTGGACAACTTAGTGACTTATTGAGACCCTATCTCAATAAAGGTGTAGGCTGTAGCTCACTGTGAAGGACCTGTCTTCACTTCCTAGTAATAACATACACACCACACACACACACGCACACACACACACACACACACAATATTTTTCAATTATTCTTCCCTCAGCTTTTATACAAGTGATTATATAACTGCAATATTAAGAAAGTATTAGTTATTTGCTATGTGGAAAAGTATCTATCTCCTGGAAAAATAGATGTTATAACTGAGTAACATCACAAAGTATCCACACCCCACCCCTGATACATTGATGACAGCCTGATTCTGATTTTGCTAGGTGTGTCTTGTGTGTGATAGTGCAGTTTATGTGACAGAAACATCGTTTCAGATTTGCTCATTAAGTAAAAATAGTGATTTGCTTCTTTTATTCTCTGCTTTTGTAAACAGTTGCATAGTATGCATTAATTTTTATTAGAACTTGTCATTGTTAGAGGAAAATACATGTATACATGTATTGAAATGTATACATGTATTGAAAGTAAACACCATGATAAAAACTGCCTTTTACAAACTGGTCTCAATTAACCTATGCAGTATCAAGCTATCTTTCCTTTATAGTTCTTAGCACATTTCATTATCACTATGTTACCACCCACCTGACATAGTACACACTGAGTAAGAATTATTTGTCTGATGTCCTTAAATCATGAGCCTCTGGAGAGATGGACCCTATCTCTGCACATTTGTGTCCTGGTGTCTGACGTGATTTTTACTGGGAAGTCACTCCAAAATTGGTATTCTGAATATTGCAGTGTAAAAAGACTTGTCATATTGCTCAATTTTTAAAATACAAAATCTATTTTTTCTCTTTGTGAAATGAAATATGATGAAGATATTATAATTACTTAATATAAAAATGTAAGAAATCATTAAAATGCTTATAAAATCATTGGAATGTTTATCTTTGTATCTACTCCTAATAAGTGCTTTCATTTTAATTTTTCAGAAAATCAGCACACATCATAAATGTATATTTTTATTTTTATGGATTTAGAGCATGAATCTTAAGAAATCATTTTAAAGTTGCTACGGATGCATATTTTAAGGTACAAATAGAATATGTGAGAGTGTTTGCTTAATTTCTGACAACAAGAATTGACTCCAGTGAGTATTGGCAACATGCTAGATAAGTACTATTTGTCCTAGAGCTTGGTTTAAAATGAAAAGCAGATTTTCAAATGGTAAGCATGTTGCTTTTGTCATCCCAGGAAAAGTTGTGCAGAGGAAGAGAGAGCCAGGAACTTTACTGAGGGTAAGTGAAAGAAAAATTTAAAAAGTGGTGGAACAGCAATGCTCCAAGGACACTCTTAGCAATTTTCGATTTTCTCTCTAGGGTGAAAATAAGCTGTTTGCTCTAAAAAAGTGCTTTATTTCACCAGATAGAAGAAAATTATTTTGAAAGGCTATCCCAGAAGTCCTGAAACTTCTGTTTTCATTATTCAAGATATTGATATTTTATTAATTTTACCAAATTTGTCTTATACTTGTTTAAAAGCAAATCATCTGATACAGCTTGTGAAGACTCCTAGTTACACTGAGTTGGCAGAAGAAGATGCGAGGGTTTGGACTAAAATGCCCACCAAAAGGCTCACTTGTTAGGGAGGCGCTTGGATCACAGGGGTGCTGTACTCATCAGTGGTTTGATTCTTGCACCCATGAGCTCAGTAGCTGAATGCCCTGTGAGGAGGTGGGGCCTGAGTGGAGGGAGTCACTGCCGTGGCCCGGATGGGTGTTTTCTGGTTGCCAGCTCCTCCCTTCTCTCTGTTTCCTGGCTGCCAGAGTTGAACACCTTTTCCTTCACCATGCGCCTCTGCTGCACTGTTTCTGACTCAGAGCCAATCGATCATGGACTAAAATCATAACCACCCCCACAAAAAAACCCTCTCTTTCTTTAGGTTGTGAATATGTGACATTTTTCCCAGAGACAAGAAAGTGACTAAGACACAAGATAATATGAAAAAAAAATTAAAAATTACAGTCAGTGAGTACGTACACTTTAAGGCTACTTTAATATTGCCTTTCATAATTTTGCCTTTATAAAAATGACACCATTTTCTCCTAGAGTGGTACCTCCGTTTTCTCCTCTAGAAACTTTCCTTCTGATATTCCTGGCAGCTTTCCCATTTGTGTCCTTACTTCACACTTTCATTTCTTTGCAATTCTCTTGTTCCTACATTCTGTGAAATAAGCCTAGGATGCCTAAAAATTCAAAACTACTTTAGAAACTTTTGATAAATCAGGCTGCAGAGGATTTCCTCAGAAAAAACAAATAATTCCCAAACAAAAAAGGTGTCTACAAGAAAATACAAAAGCAATAAAAAATATAAAGTAAAACAAGGATAATGGGATACTAAAAATAATCGAAGTGCTATAAAAAGATGATGTACATATTTGAATTAGAACTAAATGAAACTTTTAGAAAGAAATATGCAAACATTGAAATTAAAAAGTGGATGGAAAGAATACAACAATATATTAGACATAGCTGAAGAGCAAATAGATAAAAGATTGAAATGAGTAAATTATATAATGTGCAGCAGAGGATAAAAAAAATAAGCAATGTGACAAAGGACCTACATGATACAAAAGAAAGAGAAAGAAGTCTGATAATGGCCTAGAAAGTGCAGAATTAAATTTAAAAACCCATGGATCCTTATACACACAAAAAAAATTTAAAACAACAACTGCAGATACTGTAGTAAAATTTTGATATTTTCCAAAGAAAATAGCAAGAATGGAAAAGCAAGAGGCAGAGAGAAAAAGAAATTCCTACATAAAAAGGAAACAAAGAGTGAAAGAAAATTCTCCAGGGCAAAAATACAGCCCACAAGCACTGGAATAATGTATCACCTATGCTGTGGGAAAATAAATAAGTGTCAATCTGGAATCCTGTGTGCAGGGAAGTGTGCATTCAGGAACGATGGTGCTACATTCTCGCTGAAAGAACATTCAACAGATACACTTTACAGTTAAGGAGGTAGAGTCAGAATGAAGGGACGAAACAGAAACAATGGATTGCAAAGTAGTAAACGTGTTGATAGCTTTAAGCAGGCACTCACCATATAATAAGTACATGGGGGTACCTAAAAACAAGGTGGCATTAACTTGCCAAACAGCTGCATGCAAGGATAAGGAGAAGGCTGAGGTTAGACTTAATCTATGATGTTTGAATTCTTTGAGAGCACAGTATGTATACTGGTTACTTCAGACAATGTGATTCAAAGACACATGCTAGAATTGATGAGTGACCTCTAAAAAAGTGAAAAAAATGGGCCGGTGAGATGGCTCAGTGGCATACGTGCCTGCCTAGCAAGCGCGAGGTCCTGAGTTCGACTCCCGAAACCCACATATGAAAAAAGGGCCAGTGATATCACTCAGTGGCAGGGGTGCCTGCTGGCTCGCGAGGTCCTGAGGTCAATCCCCGGTACCCACAAAAAAAAAAAAGTGAAAAAAAATGTAATTTTCAAATGAGGAGAGTAAAAGGAAGTTTTAGAAAGTATGTTTAATGCAATAAAATGAAGAAAAGTGAAAAAAGTAGCTGAACAAAAAGCATAATGAAGAGAAAGGAAAATACTAAAACTCAATTCAAACATATAATTAACAATAACAAATGCAAATAAAATAACACTATTATTCAAAAGAGGAGAATTGCATATAAGATGGGAAAAAATTCCCAATCCTTACCCAAATACAACTATGTACTATTTAGAAGGGTTAACTGTAAAATTGAAGGTTGAAGAAAAATTGAAAATAGAGGTGTGAAAATGAAAACCTACCAAAGCAAACTGGTGTAACTAAATCAATACAAAGGAAAATACACTTTAAATATGATAATTCAAGATAAGTAAACCACTACATAATAATACAACAATAAGGTATAATAAATTCAAATATGTAAATTTCAAGAAGATATCAACAAATGTAGAAGCATAGTATAAAGTTCTATCATGCCTCTCCCAGAAATTAACAGCTCAAGGACAGTTTAAAAAGGAAAGAGACTATTTGAGTAACAAAATTAATAAACTAGACCTACATATTACACATAAGCCTTGGATTCCACAATGAAGCACATTATCCTCTCAAGCATGCAAGAAATATACTTTAAAATTTACTGATGGAGTAAGTTTTAGATTCAGTCTCAACAAATAATGCAAATAAAACTATAACACAAAGACTACATTCTCTGACTAGCCTGCATTAATATTACTAATAAAAACAAGAAGTTCTTTACTTCTCCTAGATTTGGTATTTTATGAAACATGTTCATGTATTTGGTGGTTAAGAAGCAAGTGAAAATTTAAACATATTTAGAATGGAATAACTGTTAAAACACATATACCAAAATTCTTACGATATTATTAATGTAGTACTTACAGGGAAATTATGGCATTTAGTTAATTATAGTTTAAGAAAAGAAGATATTTTGAAATTAATTTACTGAGGTTATAATGTACACACTAAGGTAAATTCAGAGGATACCATTTTAATAATAATAATAATTCAATATAAATTTAATAGTAAATAGTAGGAGAAAATAATATAGTAAAAAATGAATAAAAAAAGAAAAAAACCAAAAGCTTGCTAATTAAATGGTTAATAAAATAGAAAAATGTTCTGGCAAAATCAAGTAATAAACTAGAACATTCAAATAATTATTAAGCATTGAAAATGGGAACATAACACAAAATGTCAGGTACAGTAAAACACATCCTAAGAATACTATGAGTATGAAAACTTAGATGAATTGTACAATTCTTTAAAAAAAAAACCATAAAAATGGTCTGACTTATACTCAATGGTCTCAAAAGAAACCAAATCAGTAATTTGAAATCCCAAAATTCACAAAAAAAGTTTGAGATAGTTTTATATGTAATTTCTAATGAAACTGAAAACAGATCTTCTCTAAATTATCTGAACAGTTTTATTAGTACAAATAAAGGATCAGCTCGCCTGAATTGTTCAAATGGCATTTTTAAAATCCAGGATGGGTATGGAGTAGTGGCAGGAGAATCACAAGTGCTAGCCTGGAGGATTTAGTGACTTCGATACTTTTTCTAAAAAAGACAAGAAGACTGGGAATGTAGGTCAGGGGTCAGGGTGAAGGCCTGGGTTCAACCCTCCTTCCCCCAAAAAAGGCATAGTTGCTCATGTCTGCCAGGAATCCCAGGCACCAGGAATCAAACTATTTGGGAAGCTGAGGCAGGAAGGTTATGAGTTCAAGAGCAGCCTGAGCAACACAGCAAGAACCTGCTTCATGAAACAAAACGAAAGCATTATTTATATCATAGCCTAACCAGATGAGGAAGTATGAAAAGGGAATGTTGGTAGAGTTTACCTGTGTGAAAGGATCTACAATTTATTTACATTGTTATTCTACAGAAATATGTACATTATCTGGTAATAGTTCACAGAGTAGGAAGTTGGGATTTGAATAGGTGGCCTAAACTAATTAAAATATTAAAAATCACCCTTCACAGAAAAAAATAATTTAATTACATTTGTTCCAGCAATAATTATGCTTGGCATTTTGGGTTTTCTTATTGAATATGTGACAGAAAGTGGGTGGACTATTAAACAGGAAAAATTCAAGAGCTTTCCCAGACACATCTTTTTGAGATAAACTAGAGTAAAAGATTCAGAGAGAAAATTTTGTTAGGAATGATAATGTTGGGCAAAACACTTAGTAAATTCTAGTGTTATTTACAAAGACAAAATATACTTTATCATTCATTTTTACTAATAGAGATCAATCCCTTGGGTGATGAAAGCTTTTGAGATTTGAACTGTAGTTTGCATTTTTATTAAATATGTATTGCACACGGAGCCAAATCTTGAGAGATTTATAAGCCTTTTGGGAACTAGTTGTCGTATATTTCTGAGTCCCATCCCAACATTTCTGAATAACATAGAATGCTAAAGTTTAAAGGTAAATGCCTTAAGGTGAGTATCAATTTCTCAGCAGGTCATGTAGTCCTGCATGGTGTTTGAATAGTCTTAACTAAGAATGAGTTTTTCAATATATTAGATTTATATTACCAGTTTTATCACAATTAATACATACCACATTTTTTTAAATTTTAAACTTATAGCTCACTTTCTTTTCTTTTCTTCTTCTTTTTTTTTTTTTTTTTTTTTTGGTACCAGGTAGTTCACTTAATTCTAAAAAACAAAACAAAACAAAACAAACAAGAAAAACCTAGGTGACCTTTTACAGAAGAGAATATTGAGGATATTATAAATCATAGGTAGTATAATTTGACCTCAGTTACACAACTGACAAGTGGCAAAGTCTAGATTTTATTCCAGGTAGACTGGCTCTTAGCAGTATTCATTTATTGTTTGAGATTGTACTCACATATTTTTTAAATGACTGCAAAACATACACTGTAAAAATGATCAACTATTCTGAAGACTTTGGCCGAAATAAAATAGTCCTGAGTGCAACATAGATTCATTTATTTATTTTCTGTCTGTATGTACCCTGGATGATTTAATTTTGGTAGCTTGATTTTCCATTGTCTGTATTTCGGTGTTGCTATTTCCTGTCAGAACCACCATGAATGAGCCAAACAAATTCTGCAGAGACAAATACTTCAATCTCTGGTTGTCCTGAAGTCTGTCGTATTGGCTTGCCTAGGAGTCTCTACTTTTGTAGATGGCTTTGGATAATTAAATCATGTCCAGTGAAAGGCACGGTTGGCAATTATGTTACTAAATTAACAAAATAAAGTTGTACCTGGGCTTTTAACCATGCTGTCAGTGTTTAAGAAATTGTTGAGATTATTTTGGATAAGGAAAGGTTAACATGTTCACATAGGCGGACAGTAATAGTGACTTCATCTTCCCGGTGCTCCCAGGGCTAAAGTGAGCAGTTCACTGCTGTAAATGTCCTGACAGGGCACAGAGAGCTGACGTAAGTGCCGGGACAGCTTCTGAAATATAAATAATGTGTCCTATTGATAGCCTTCCTTGTACACCTGAATTTTGACCATTTCTCCACAGTCACTGTAGGAACCCCACAATCTTTTAATCTCTATGCATTTCAAAATAAACCTAAGGGGTTTTTCTGTTTTGTTTTGTTTTGATTTTGTTTGCTTTTCCAAATGAAAGAGTGTTTTTGTTGATGAGAGCCAGGAACAAACACTATTTTCTCTGGATTATCTTCAGCAATGAGAACATTCGCTTCCTTTCCCATTTAAGTCTCTAGTTAAAGGTACTTGCTGCTTTGGAGTAATTCAGAAATCAAATTCATAAATTATTGCATAAATGTTAAAAAATAATACAATAGTAACTGATAATTACATAGGGGTCTAATATTTGTAAGGCTTTGAACAGATCTTATTTTTGTAACTATTTCTTCTGTGGTGAGAGAAATAAAGCTCAAGGTAAATGACACACCCTGGTCACACACACCCTACACCAAGGAATGGAGTCATGGTTTTAGTCCATTCTTCTATCTCCAAGTAAGAAACTTTTCTGTGGATGCCACCATTCAACCATAGGGCAAAAGATCCGAAATTAATAAAGATTTTGTTTTGATGACATTCATACAGGTGATTCATAACATTTGCTCAGGACAAAGTAACAAATACTGTACAGGAAGACCTCCTTTCCACTGTCACTGAATCCCATGACAAATTAGACCTCATTCTCCACCTAAAAGATTCAATTTAAGCATCCTATTATTTGGACAAAAATATCTGCTTTTACAGAGTACAAGAGACTTTGCAATGTGAGATTCTGTCTGTCCAATTTTCTTGTCTTTTAAATGAAATGACATCATAAAAGTGAGAACAGTGGGATTTCTGCAATAACTGTAACTATGTATTCTGTAGCCTTCAAGAAATTAGTTTAGGTTAATTTTTATTAAATGCCATCTTTCCAGTGGGAGAACATAACAGATGTTATGTTCATACAGAATAGTATGTTTAAAAACTAGTGATTTATGAGGATTGTTATAAAGTTATATATGTTGGATAAAAGAAGTAAAACTCCAAATTTTATTTTTATTCCTATCAGACACATACATATTTTATATTTATATATATTAAATTTATGAGTGATTTGATGGTGGATCTGATAAGCAGTATATATTCTTACATTCTTACATAACAGACATTACAAGCAACCAGCTGTTTTTCTTGGTTATGGTTTCATGAGTCTCAAAAATGTAAGTAGTCAATTTTATGTGTTATACTATAGTTATAGACAAAGCTTCAAAGGTAGTAACATCATAGGTCACTAAACATAGGGGAGAAAACTTTGTAGAGAAACAGCATGGTATTTTCTCTGCTTACAGAGTATTACAAATAGTAGTTGCTTATTTTCACTTTCATTTAATGTAAAAACATTTCATTTTCAGTGAAATCTCATAGATGTGAATACCTTATTATTTTTGATCATCTGTAAGGGAATAACTCAATTACTCTCACAGGATATTTAAACTTTGCATTTCATATTCCCCTGCCTCTTTGAGTTGAAGATATTAAAAATAAATAAATGTTAATCTGATAAAGCAGGGGACCAATTGTTGTGCACATGAAATATCATCGGTATTTGTGTATGTTTTCACATCATCAAATTTTCTGGCGTTTTAGATAACTTCGTAGTTTGAGGAGTTTTTTTTTTTACCATTTAAAAGTTAGTTTTCTGGAGTCCTTTCATGTGGCTATTAAACTGCTCTTCTTGCTACCTCAGCTTTATCTAACAACTTTTTCATGCCTCCCCACCCCTTTCCAGTTCAGTGACTTCATTCTTTATGCCTGCAAGTAAATGAAAACTTATTTCTTTGGGAATAAAAGTGTCATGACTCTAAGAGATTACTAATGTGGGCCAAATGAATTAACTTTAATAAATGGATATTGTGCTACTTACATTGTTTTTCAAAAGGTGTTTTATGTACACACCTTATTTGGAGAGTTTAAGTTACTTGATAAGCATCTCCAGATAAGTGAAGTACTACCACCTCTCTGTTGCTTTCCTCAATCTACTGAGCTCTGTCAAAGAAAAACTAATTAGTTTTGTTTACTCAGACAGATCAGCAATTTTAGTCTCAAAATCAGCAGGCATATCTTTCCATCACTAAGAGACTTACATACTGTGGAGCTGACTCTAGATCACTCTTCCTCATGCAAAAATTCTACATTATTTGGGATTATGATAGGAAATGTGTCAGCTATGTGTAAGTCTGTTCATAAATGGATCTGAATCCAAATGCCCCATCTCTGTCTGGGCTGACTTTCACAGTGTTTTTTGAGTCTGTTGTATCAGTCTGATTCATAAGGTGCAACGGGACAAGATCAGAGCATCTGCCTACAGATGGTCCAGTTTCACCATCACCACTTTTGGGGCTACTTGGAGCTGTATCTTGATAACTCTGGTGCTGTTTTTCTTACCTAACTCCTTGCATTCAGAGACATAACTCTTCTCTCATGTGCTCTTGGAGATAATGCCTCATCTAATTCAGCCTTCAAATCAACACATATCTAAAGTACCCTTCATATGTTAGAGAAGGTACACAAAGAAAATATACTGTCGCAACTGTTCATACATTTTTGTGATCACAAGTATTGTTTTTATGCAAAAAGAAAAGCACGCTATTGCTTTATATATGGAACATATACATTGATTCTTCTCATTTTGAAAAATAAAATTTAAAGCCATATCATACTGAAGATACTGTATTATGAATCAAAGGAACATTTTTTTATTATTCAAATGACTCAGTGAAAAATTACCATTCTCGATACTTTAGGTAATACGAAATGTTTCTGTTCTGATTGAAATTTAGGAAGAAACTGTCAGTGATCATTAAAACTTGCAGTTTTAATCTAACTCCTTTGGAAGGAAGGTCAGTGAGGGTTTGGCTGGAATGATGGGCAGGAGGAGGGATGCAACAGGGAGGGCAGCACTGCTTTTTTAATGCTTGAGGTGTCACAGGTGAAAGTCAACCTTACTCCTTTAGTGCTTCTGGAACACAAAATGTCTACACTGTAGAGTAAGAAAAGAATAGCACCGCACTTGGTCAGTTACATGCACACTAAAAAAGTCCAGGCTCACTCAAGGTTTTCCTTCAGAGGACAGAAGTGAGAGGACCAGCACCTGAAGTGATTTAGAGCCATTTCTGTAAGTGTTTTCTGTGCCTGTGATCTCTTCATGACATCTTTTATGTTTCTTACCTCCCAGTTGTAGAGAATGCTAATTATGTTGATTCATGTATGTGGGGTGGGAAATTGAAATGACCTACTTTTATATCTTCAGAACTAGATTTGGAAGCCCTGTTGTCACAGTTTGCAGATGTTTTTGGCATGTATTGAGATATTTTAATGTTGTAAACAAAAACAGATTAACACGATTGCCATACAGACCCTCTCTAAAGGAGAACTTACCTGAGAGGGTGCGAGATTTAGCACACCAATTCCACAGGCCTTGCTTAACGACAAGCCTCAGCCTATACTGCTGTTTAGAAACTTGCTTACCCTATATTGTGGTAGAAAAATGCACCCCACTAAGGACATTGTTACTATGGCGGCTAAACACAGTGACAGCCAAAGAACTTCAATATATATTTACAATCCTTATGTTTTCCTCTACAGAACTATAATCTATAATAAAATTTCCCTTACATATACAAAACATACCATAAGTCATTACATTTCAGCAAGAAAATTATTGATAAAATTTTAATGGTCCTAGGACGTATGCCGAGAGTGTAGATACCAGTTAATCTAAATAAACCTTAGTCTCACAGTCTGATACTACATCTTTTACAGTCCTTAGTTATTTATCTTATACATAGGACCAAAACAGTTATGGGCCTAATGGTCGCTAAAACAGTCTCTTTAGTGCTGCTGATCTCCAGCGTGGCTGTCTCTTCTGTTGCTTATGCTCATTCCATCCAGACAGCTCACTTCATAGACAACTGGACAAAAACAATGGACAAGGCTTGACAGACACAACACACAATAGACACCAAGCTTCAGTCACAAATGAGGGTGCTGGAGAGCACGGTTCTTTAGATAAAAGATCAAATTAAAAGCCTACAGGTACAACAAGGCCTTAAGTGTCACTATAATGTTACCCTATTTTATATAACTCCCCTATCCTATAATAGCTCTGCTCACCCCTGGGAACACATTTAAAAAAAAAACATGTTCAGGAGGCCATGCATCAAAATATAACTTTAGACCTCCGTGCTTTACAAAAGGAAATATTGTCTGTGCCTCAACAGACTCATAATTTTGATAAACAAATACAAGATTGGGATAAATTTTCAGATGCCCTCAACCAGCTAAATGCTTTTCAATATCTCAAGTTGCACTTCCGGTTTTATGCTGCTGTGCTCATAGTGATTTGTTTATGTCTTCTGGTTTTATCCTTAGTCTGCCACAGAAGAACTCAAACTCATTGACATCTAGAGGCTCTACAGCCATAGCTCACTCTGATTCAACTTCTACCATCAAATAAACAGAAAGGGGGAAGTGTTGGGGAACCACACATTATAAATTGAGGATAGGGTCTGTTCGAAGCCAGTGCTTGCCTTGCCTTGCGGGCTGGTTAGGAATGTGGAAACTCCCCCTTTCTCCTGGCCACTGCTGAGACCTTAAAGGCCAGTGAGGCTGTAGCACTCACAGAGCAGGATGAGATCTGCTGACGATGATACAGGGAGGGCAAGTACCCAGGTGTGGGAAAGGATCTTAACTTGTTTTTTTGTGATGTTAAACTTTTTCTATTACTTTGCCCCTGCTCTAGGAAAAGTATCTTCACCCTCTCTCTGAACTTGTCACTGGAAAAAGTAAAAGTGGGCCAGCCAAAGAGGTCTTTGTCTTTCCCATCCTGAGGCACTGACCTTGCAGCCCCCCATGCACTTCTATATTGTCTTATTTTTTATTTCAACCTTTGCTGTACGCCTCATTCAGGCAGGTGGGGATCTCGGCCAGGTCCCCAGCAGTCGGTGAAGTTTGTATTTTTTCTCAGAGTGAAGCCATTAGCGCTTCTCAAAGTGAAGCCACAAAAGGAAAGGGCACTGCCTTAAACAGGAACATTCAAATGGTTGGGTTTGGGTGGAACCAAGGCTCTGGGTTTCATTCAGAGTCTTTGTCTTTGAATTTTCAAGAGGTCCTTGGAGAGGATAGTCATGGTACACATAAAGCTGCCAGAGAAGGAAACAATCAAACCGAACCTTTTGCTTTGGGAATTCGAAAATACATCTATTGTTCCCCCCTCTCTTTTTCTTGCTACAGATAATATTTTGTAAGAAATGACTACTTCCAACCGTTCTTCGGTGACTGATTTTATCCTTGAAGGGTTAACAAAACGTCCAGAGCTTCAGTTGCCACTCTTCCTCTTGTTTCTTGGAATCTACGTGGTCACAGTGGTGGGCAACCTGGGCATGATCCTCTTAATTGTCATCAGTTCTCAACTTCACTCTCCAATGTATTTTTTTCTCAGTCATTTGTCCTTCATTGATCTGTGCTACTCCTTAGTCATTACCCCTAAAATGTTGGTGAACTTTCTGTCAGAAAGGAACATTATCTCCTTTCTGGAGTGCATGACTCAGCTCTACTTCTTCCTTACTTTTGCCATTGCAGAAGGTTACCTTCTGACAGTGATGGCCTATGATCATTATGTTGCTATCTGCAGCCCACTGCTTTACAATATCGTCATGTCTCGCAGGGTCTGCTCCGTAATGATGGCTGTAGTATACTCACTGGGTTTGTTTGGGGCCACAGTCCACACCACCTGTATGTCAATGTTGTCCTTCTGTGGGTCTCACATCGTCAGTCATTATTTTTGTGATATTCTGCCCTTATTGACTCTGTCTTGCTCCAGCACTCACATTAATGAGATACTGCTGTTTATTATTGGAGGAGTTAATACCTTAGCACCTACACTAGCTGTCCTCATCTCTTACGGTTTCATCCTCTCTAGCATCCTCCGTATTCACTCCACTGAAGGACGGTCCAAAGCCTTTGGCACTTGCAGCTCCCATCTCATGGCTGTGGGCATCTTTTATGGGTCTATGACATTCATGTATTTCAAGCCCCCTTCCAGCAATACTATGGACCAGGAGAAAGTGTCCTCTGTGTTCTATACCATGGTGATCCCCATGCTGAATCCCTTGATTTACAGTCTGAGGAACAAGGATGCGAAGAATGCACTGAGGAAGGTGGTTGGGAGGATGTACGCATCCTGATGAAGTGGGATTTCTTCAGCAGCAAGAAAAAGAAATCAGATGAAAAGTTAGCTTTTTGCAATCTTCTTTCTTTCTTCCAGAGAGAAAATTCATCATTATTTACAAAAGATGTATTTTATACTTGACAATATTTGAGGCAAAGCAATAAAATATTCTGATACTGTAGTATTTGGAAATGTTGCAGAGAAATAGGAGTTGAAAGAGAGGAAAGGCAAATAAATATTACAAATTTTATGATTATAATGACAGTATTATTCTCTCCTGTTGGAAACTAGAGATAATATAGTTAAATGGGTAAGAGGGTTTTTCTGAGTAGTGGGACAAGAATGTATTTGAATGAGTTTACATTAACATTCAGTTAATATTTCAGTTTCCATGGAAATAAGTATGCTACTTTCCCTCATATAGTGCTTTATTCAATTTGAAAAAACATTGTAGAAAAGAAGTGGGTTTGGTTACTTTGGGAAAAATCCTTAGAATTAAGTATCACATTTCTTTATAAAAGATAAAATGTAATCATATATACTATATACAGAGTCTGCCAAAAAAAATGTATACACACTTCAGAAGAAGAAAATTAATAAGTGTCTGGAAGCTAATGGCCACCATTTGAGCACCTCTTGTAAATGTAGAAGCTAAAGGTAACTAGTACTAATCTCATGATGTCTCAATAAATTTAGTATTAAAATATTTGTACAAGTTTTTCTTCTCCTGAAGTGTGTATACATTTTTTGAGGGACTCTGTAGTCTTTTGAGTTTAAAAATACTTTGATAAATTTGGCAAACTGAAAAATACAAATTTTAAGTTAAGACACCAGTCTAGGTAATCAACAAAAACGTAGTCTTCATGGTAAGTAAGAGAAGAGTATATTTCAGTTGGTTGGTTTCAGTGTTTCAAAAGGGCAAGTTTAGGAGTAGATGGGCTTTCCATCCTTATGACTCTATAAGCTCTTCCCGCATCTAAAATCTTTTCTAACATGAGTTTGGGATGAGATCCTATGCAGCCTCCAGTCTTAGCCTGCATTTTCATGGGCTCCACACAGCTTATACCGAGTGTGTGGGGAAACTCTTCCTTTCAAAGTGCTGATGAAAATTTTTTTATCTTGGACTCTTCATTAGTTATCTATGGATTCTGTAACAAATTTCCAGCAATGTAATATCTTAAACCAAAAAATATTTATTTTCCTACAATTCTAGAGTCTAGAAGTTAAAAAAATAGGATTAATGGGCCCAAACTAAGTTTTTGACCAGTTTTCATTCCTTCAGAAAGTCCTATAGATGGTTTATTCTGTGCCTCTTCCAGCTTAGACTGTAGTTGCATCACTTATATTTCTGCCTTTGTGGTCACAAAAGAGGAGACAGTTTTGTGTGAAATTTACTTTGCAAAGTTGTAAAGACTGACATGACTGCATTTAAGATTTAGGACCAATCCGGATAATCCATCTCTCCTTATCAAGGTCCTCAATGTAGTACATTTGGAAAGCCCTGACCCCTTTTGTATAAAGTGACTTTCATGGGTACCATGGATATACTTGAGAGATACTTGCTTTAGTCTACCAGAGAATTTCAGGGACACAGAACCTCTGAGATTAATTTATTTTTATTTTTTTATTTTTTATTTTTTGTGGGTACTGGGGGGTCAACCTCAGGACCTCACGGGCCAGCAGGCGCCCGTGCCTCTGTGCGATATCACTGGCCCCTTTTTCGTATGTGGGTTCCAGGAGTCGAACTCTGGCCCTCGCGCTTGCCGGGCAGGTGCTTAAGCCGCTGAGCCGTCTCACCGGCCCTGAGATTAATTTAAATATCACATATTCTCTCTAGGATTCTTACAGTATTGACTAAAGGATGGCACAGAAAAATAATTCTGAAACTGTGTGAGTCATAAATGCTCAAAACCTTACTTTAACTTATACAAGATACAATCCAAATTCTTGGAAGAAGGATGTATTTTGCGTGTCATTATATAAAAATGATATTTTTGCTTCATATTATATATATTGCAGAGTCATTATTAAAAGTACTTGTAACCTATTAATACGTGTTATTTATAATAAACACCAGTACTATGGTTAGACATGACAATTTCACTTCTGTCTGTTCTAAGAGCTGTTAGCTTCCTTGGTTTGAAAAGAAGCATTGTACATTCTCTGAGCTTCTCTATTTTATGCAAATATTTTCTAAGCTAGAGTAGGGTAGAAATAGGTTGTATATGTTATTCTCAAGCAATTAATGTACCTCCACCACAATCTATATATAGAATAACTTTGCAGAAAGATATCAGCATGAGTAAAAGGATGGAACAGATATGAATGACAGGACATTACTTTCTGGGCTGTCTTAGGGGAATTCTGTGGAGTTTATTAATCACTTACTTTTAAAAATGCTCCATAATTTTCAATTTGCTTTTAAGATTATACATTACCTATTCATATGTCTTTTCTGTAAAGCAGAAGGAGCTATTTAACTAATAAGAAAATAAAAGATCAGTAAATTTAAATTGAATTGACCACAGAAAATAAATAGAAAATTAGGAATATACTTTGATTTTCTGAAGAATCAGTCCAGGATTATTTCTTTTTTTTTTTTTTTTGTGGGTACCGGGGGGTCGACCTCAGGACCTCGAGCGCCAGCAGGCGCCCGTGCCGCTGAGTGATATCACCGGCCCATTTTTTGTATGTGGGTTCCGGGAGTCGAACTCGGGCCCTCGCACTTGCTGGGCAGGCACTTAAGCCGCTGAGCCATCTCACCGGCCAGTCCAGGATTATTTCTACATTTATACCATAAAAAATTTTGGGGATGAAATTTAAAATATTGGTAGCACTACATCTGAATTAAAGAATAACTGGATTACAAGTATTGCCCTTATGCTTCTTGTGTAAGCATCCTTATCATAAAAGTTATAGCACTAAGAAATTTGAAAAAATATATACTTGAATTTTTTATTTCATAGATGGAAAAACTAAATCTCAGCATCACAATGACTTCTTCAGAGTAACACAATTTTTGGATGAAGTAAATATTACATATTTGTTATATAACATACATAAATATTATACATGCATACATATATAAAGAGTGTAGTTGACAGTTCACTACAATGTATCTATACAGCATTGTAGGTTATAATAGTATAAAATATATTTGCTGTAGTTAATGCTATTGTTACTAGGGGAGACTTAGAATTCAAACATCCAATTCAGGAAATCTAGTTTTGACTCAGTTGTAGTAATGTATTATTTATGTATAAAGTTCACCAACAACTTTGGGTGCTTTTTAATTAACTTCATAAAGAAGGAAATTTAATGGAGGAAATCCTGGAAATTTTTGTAGTCTAGCAAGCCATAGCTGAATGTTATGGTTTGCATCTCAAATGTCCCCCAAATGTCATGTACTAAATGACTTCATTGCCTACTGATAGACATTTGGGAGGTAACTGAGTCATGTGGGCTCTGACGAGTCCAGTGGACCAGTTCACTGATGGGTTGATGATTTGGTAGCATTATTTGGAAGTGCTGAAAACTTAGGAGAGAGGACTAGTTGAGGGGAATGTGTCAAACTTGGGAACTACATCTTGTCCCTTCTTCTCTGTTTCTCTATTTCTGGTGGGCTGAAGTGAGCAGCCTCCTGCGCACTCTCGCTGTCATCATGTTCTGCCTTGTCTCAGACCCAAAGTAAGGGAGGCAGAGGATTGTAAGATAAAACCTCTGATACCACGGACCCAAATAAATCTTTCCTACTTTAAGTCATTTTATTCTTTGTCATAGCAATGCAAAGCTGACCAACACACTGAGATGACTCTTGAATGCCACATCTCTGACAGTGGCTCTACATGAACTGTCCTGCAATGGGAGAGAACTTGGACAGATGTAGTGACGAAAATCAATGAAAGATGCTTAAGCCACTAATGACATATACTAGAGTCACCAGAACCATGTAGGAATAGAACAAGAATAATGACTAAATTCTCAAAATTAAAGATTGTTTCACTGGGAAAGAGTTCATGGAAATTTTTCTCAGGGTCCTACAAGACTTCTGACCTGAGCTTTTGGATTAGAAGGACAAACAGGACATTATATCTATATTAACATTTCTACAATTCTCAGAATGAGGATTTTCCACGACCACAAAAGTTCAATAAAGGACTGCCACAGGGTTACCAAAATTGATTTATGAAGTAAAGACAATACAAAAATAACCAAGCAAAGAATGACAATAATATAACTATTTCATGCTGTATTATGATCATATCAAAAATTAAATAATATTTTGAATCCTAGGAACAATTTATAGAGTAAAATTGAAAATATCCTTATTCTATACACATCTTTCCCCCACTTTTTTTAAAACTAAGAGATAACATGCAGATAATCAGGAACTGAGTTCCAACATGCTTTGGGAAATTATTAATCTGATTTCTTTGCGATACAGAATCTTCACTGATACCTTGAGAATATTATAATGGGAAATATCTTCTGGAAACTTACTCTTGGGACAGAGCACTTTTGCACAGGATTATTAAATACTGAGCACTCCAGCTATCTCTGTGCTCGGTAAGTCTTGGGGGATTTGTGTTTGGACAGGTGTATTTCGTGTTTGTAACGAGATCCCTCAGCTCACTGAACCTTAGATAAAAGATGCCTTTCATACCACTCTTTTGCTTTGAAGATGGGGGAAGCTAGACACCATGATCTTTGTGAAGGTGCGGAGAGGTTGTACTATCAGATGAATTGCATGTTTTAATTTTCCCAATCAAATAATTCACCTTGATACATAAATGTGTGCATGAGGCAGTAGTAGAGAATTATTTGATGGCTGTAGCGGGAATCTCCGACATGATTACAGCTGGCAAATTTTGAGAACTTCGGTCTCTGTGCAGGATCAAGGTAAGAGTCCAGTTCAGTAACAGCAGTGCAACATATCTAATAGCAGAGCAGCTGCTTTATCATATCTAAAAGGTCATCACCAGTGCCAGCCCATCTGCAGCAGACCGGCTCTACACAGGGCCATTTGCTTGGGTATTTTCTCAGTTGGCTGTGCCCCCCCTCTTCCTTGTCTGTTAATCTTACCTTGTCACTTCTCTGTGACTTCCATCCCACACTCTGTGGGAATGATTCCAGGTTTAAATTTAACAAGCTCTGGAGCATAGAGCCTCCATAGTGAGGTTTCCATGACTCCATAGTGTTTGCTTCACCAAACTGCTGTTGGCTTCTGTTTGTTTTCCTTGACTTCTTTCACACCAATTTATACACATGAGTCTTCAGGATATAAAGGTAACAAAGGCAGACATAACCCAAAGTACAGTATTTATTTGTGGCAGAATATTAGACATAAATTTCTACATTCTCTTCTATCTTGAAAGAATGTACTCAGGCCACTGTGGGATACATTTGTGTTCATTCAGCACTTGTAGCTCTGGTTTGCTTCTTCATGGACTCAAAAATATTCAACAAAAATTCCTTCTTTGGGATAAAGAGGCTTCATTGTCCTAAATTCCCCACCCTTAAGGCCTAGCATTCCTACCCCTTTCTCAATTTTCAAATCTAGAGGCACAAATATTTACATACTTAAGCAGTCCCAAATATGTAACATATTTTCATTATTCAAGCCAAAGTGAATAAAAAATGAGTAAAACACACAGAAAATCTCATATCAAAGTATTATATTTCTATCTCCTCACATCCTATGCTTTTTCCATCATAATTTAAAATCATAGAGCACATAAATTTCAATGCATGTTTTTAGATAATGAATCTTTAAATTTATTATTTTCATTCATAGTAAAAATGCTCTGAAAAACTCTCACTCATATTTCCTGGTTTTCTACATTGTAAGTTACATTCAACGACTTGTACATTAATGACATTTATACTCAATTTGTATTATATTTGAATAATATTAAATTATTTATATTAGTCTTAAATGTTGCAAACTGGTCCCCAATGAATTCAACCTTTTAAATTAACCTTCTGTGGACACTAAAAGCTCCCTATTAGCTAGCTCTGTAGACTATAAGTTTGTCTTGTTAAAGTCATTTACCATTTTTAGTATTAAACAGACATGGGAAATACAGAGTTTAAAAGCTGGAGAGGTTTCTTTCTCTCTGGATGATTTAAGGGCTATACTATGTGAATCTTCACTGAGAACTTCCAGTACAACATATAGAAATATTTACAGGAGAATTTAAGCACACCTGTTTATTTGTTCTTTGTCTTTTATTCCATAAGAAGTCTACAATATTGGGAAATGTTGCTCAGATGCAGTGCTCCATGTGCCTCTGCTTAGGGTGTTATGGAAAAATGTTCTTTTAGTTATTACCTTTTAACATTTAATATTCTATTGGAAAGGCTTTTCCTTTCTCTGTATTTTGTGCAAGTCTCCTTTAGCTTTAGGAATAATTATGAGCAAAGAGTTTTGTGCCTGATCTCTGCTTTTCATCTTCTGAATGTTTCAGAATGGGCTGTCTTCCCTGTTTCTCATTGTTCCTGAACCCCACCCCCCTGTTGCATATCATATAGATTTGCTCCTTCCAGTAAGTGCATAGAAACCTGGGCCATTTTGCAACATCTAAAAATATTCACATTTCCATGAGTTTTACAATGAGTTAGAATATAATATGTACCAAGATATTGATTTATTGCTTAAAAGAAAACTTGGAAAAAGAGGACTCTGGCCCTATACTCCATGGACTGAAATCCTGACTCTGAAATTTTCTAAACCTCAAGTTCTTTACGAGTATTACAAGAAAGTAAATATTTTGAGCATTTTTCATTAATTAAATGGTATAGCATATGTAAAACATACAAGTAATTTGCAATCTGCAAGGACACAGAAGACCCAGAGAAGGGAAGAAGAACAAAAAAAAAAAAAAAAAAAAAAAAAAAAAAGAAGAAGAAGGAAGGAGATGATAGGAATGATGAGTAGGAGAATCATTACCATTCCTGGTTGCCTTTTCTAAATGAAGAATAGAAAACCTTGTACCCTGACCACATATACACCACCAAAATGGCTCCATCAGGGAGCTAGTTCATGGTGAAGTATGTGCACCAAATAGATTCCAGTGTTGTTTTCAGGAAATAATGCAACATAGTTTTTCATTTCTTCAGACCCAGGAGCCAAACTATCATGAGTACCAAGCCATGGAAAGATCAAGTTTTGCACCAATAACAACATTCTTTCAGACACCCACGGAGCATCTTCACCTGCCATGTAAGAGCTGCTCAGTGGGTTTGGAGTCTCATTAATAAGGTCATCCCAGTTCACTACTAGTGTTCAAGAAAGCCAAATTTCAGTGAACGAAGACTGAAGAGACTCTCGTTATGATCTTTATTGTTGAAAACTTGAGTTACAGCAGCCTGTGCTTCATTAGAGATCACAAGGTTAAAGCCCCTGCCTCCCCATGCTTTACCAACTTAATGCAGAAGAAATATGTGTCAGAGAAGTACTTGTACCATGGTCTTACTCTGCTTTGTTAGAGACGCTTTTCTTCATAGAGTGGTAAATAGACAACTTACACCCAATCTCATGGCCATCCTGACTCCAGCTGGAATTGAGAGACAGTTTTCAGTGCTCTGTGGCTCATGTTTCATGCCTGCCCTGTGCCCACAAGTTGTAGGAGATGCCTCGAGGTCTCAGATTTGAAAAAACTGGGGAAATTGGAAGTGATGACTTACCTATCAATTGTTTCTTCTATTTAGTTGTAAGCAAATGGCTAACAGTAGTTTCTCTCACATAAAAAATTTCTTTTTACTGCCAAATTCATGAGGTAAAAACTTCTAAGTCAGTCAAGGGACAATTTTGTGATCTAACATTTGGGCCAATTTGGAAAAAGTGCCAGGTGATTTAAGGAGAAGGGAAAGATAAGTGAGGACCACAAATGATGAAAACTATGACTCAGTCTTTCTGTTTTGTTGACATTTTATGCAGGTTTTCTGTCATTTGTTAGGGTTGGGCAAGAGTACTGAAGGTCCACTTTAATGTAATTCTTGTTTTCAATTTCACAGAAATTTCCAAAGAGCAATGGCCACCGGAAATCTTTCTACAGTAAACATGTTTGTCTTAGTAGGTTTAAATCAGCAGCCAGAGCTCCAGCTGCCCCTCTTCCTCCTCTTCCTGGGGATCTATGGGGTGACAGTGGTGGGGAACCTGGGCATGAGCCTCCTGATTGCTTTCAGTCCTCTGCTTCACACCCCCATGTACTATTTCCTTGGCAGTTTGTCCTTCATTGATCTCTACTATTCCTCTGTCATTACCCCCAAAATGCTGATAAACTTCCTTTAGAAGGAAAAAACAATCCTTTATTCTGAGTGCATGGCCCAGCTCTTTTTCTTTGTGGTCTTTGTGGTAGCTGAGGGTTACCTCCTGACTGCCATGGCATATTATCGCTACATTGCCATCGGCAACCCACTGCTCTATAATGTGATCATGTCACCTGGGCTCTGCTCTCTGCTAGTGCTGGTTTCCTTCATCCTGGGAGTTCTGTCTGCCTTGGCCCATACAAGTGCCATGATGAAAGTGAACTTCTGCAAATCCCATATCATCAATCACTACTTCTGTGATGTTCTTCCCCTCCTCAATCTCTCCTGCTCCAATACATACCTCAATGAGCTTTTGCTTTTTATTATTGGTGGGTTCAACACCCTGGTGCCCACCCTCTCTATTGCTGTCTCCTATGCCTTCATCTTCTGCAGCATCCTTCGCATCCAGGCCTCAGAGGGATGATCTAAAGCTTTTGGAACATGCGGCTCTCATCTCATGGCTGTGGTCATCTTCTTTGGGTCCATAACCTACATGTACTTCAAGCCCCCTTCAAGTAACTCTCTGGAGCAAGAGAAGGTGTCTTCCGTATTCTACACCACAGTGATCCCCATGCTGAACCCTCTGATCTACAGTCTGCAGAACCAGGATGTGAAGAAAGCACTGAAGAGTGTCTGGGTGGGAAGATGAATCTTGCTTTTGAAGATACATACATTGGGGACATCAATAGTTGCAAGAAAAACAAATTTCTTCAATTATTTTTCTTCGTAATATACAAAATATCTGGATTTTTTTGGCCTTGCTAAGTATCAAAACCAGGGCCTCTTGTATACTAGGCAAGTGCTCTACTACTGATCTACAGCCCATCTCAATATATAGATTTTTAGAAATGCTTTCTAATCTATACTTGATTCAATTTTTTAACCAATAAATATAATTTTGTAAAGAATGTATTAATATTCTTATATTTCAGCAGGAAAACTGAATTTAGTTTTATTTTTCTTAATGTGATAGAAAAGTAATGTGAATTTAGGTTTTCTCTAGCATTATTCTTCTCTTCCTAGTATCCTGAACTTGCTTATTGCATTCCTGCTATGAAAGAGTTGCTGAATGTTCCACTGATATGAATACTAGGAGACATGTTACTTAATCCTAAATATCATTTGTTAATTCTTGAGGGCAAAAGAGAAATACACATAGAAAATAAAACACAGGAAAAACATTTATAGAACAACAATGACAATTTTATTTAGGAAGCTTTAATAGACTTTTACTTATTTCATTCAGTATATTTAAAATCTCTTTATTTTCATTTCCTTATTGACACTCATGGGCCACTGAAGTCATTCTAAGATACAGAATAAAGGAAGTATTGCTCCAATCCATTGTAATCTATTATTATATCAAAATTGTTATTTAATTCAACTGGAAAAAACCAACCAGGAACATAAGAATTTTTAAAAAAGTACTTACATTATAGAAGATATAATAGCCTACCTCAAGATCCATAGAGAATTAACGATAAAACTAACGATAAAAATTCAGGCAGGTATAAAAAAGGTAAATTAATTCCCAGAAATCAATACAAAATATCACTAATTACGAGTTATACAATAGCAGCAAGAAGATAAAATACATGACATTGTGTGTTTGAAATGTGAGAAACTTGGGAGAGGGAAGCATCCAAGTACTTCCAAAGACGTAAAAGAGGACTTAAAGAAAAGATACAAAGGAGGATTGAACAAAAAGACATATTTTTTAAATAAAATCAGTTAACATTTAAATATACCAGTTCTCTCTATTTATTGTATAATTTTAACAGAACACCAATAATATTTTAGTTTTTTCTTATTCTAGAAAATATCTTCAACTTTATTGCAGTATCAGTATACATAAATTAAGGAAGTATACTCGAAGTACATGAAACTCTATGTGGGTAAAATGCCCCATTTTATCAGTGTTGACTTGTGTGCAAACCTTTGAAACCCTCACCACACTAAGTGTAACAAACATTTTATTCAGTCTCTGTTTTTCTGACCCCTATCCATAGACAAGAATGGATTTGCATTTTTCTGAGAGTGGATCGATGGCATTTTTTAGAGTTTTATGTAAATGGAATCATATAATATGCAGTAATCTGTGCCTGGTTTTTCTTCATTCAGAATTCTTTCATGAATTTATTTTTGTTGCTTTCTAGAATTATAGTGTACGCAGTGAATCAAAAAGAAACTGGTCAATAGGAAAGAGAGACTGGAATAGGGAAAAGAAAGAAGGGAAAGGGAAAAAAATTGTATATATATATATAAGATGGTTAAGATAGATACACTACCAATTTTACTTAGTTCATTGAAGAGTAAGGTTTGAGCCAATAAGGTTTGGACAATTGAATGCTAATGTCTGGTATCCTGAATAACTAACTTAAAGATAGTAATACGTAATGCATTGACCATTGTTACCCTCATATTATGGTGTTTTGAAAATTTGCTCTTTTTTTGATTTGTTTTGTTTTTTTCTTCTCTTTAAAATAAAAAAATTAAAAAAAAATGAAAATAAAAAAATAGAATTATAGTGCATGGATAATATATTTATTTATCCGTTGATCATCATTTGGGTTGTTTTGGGCTGTTACAAATAAAGTTGCTATTAATTCTCATGTCATAAATTTCTTGACATAATGTCATTCCTTTTGAAAAAAAGAATCAAGCGGAATTGCTAGATTGTATGGTACCTGTAATCTTAACTAAAAGCTGCCAAATAGTTTTCTAATTGGCAGTTTTTCTTGTTTTCTTTCTTTCTTTCTTTTTTTTTTTTTTTTTTCTTTTTTTCTTTTGCTTTCTTGATATACGGCCTCAATATGTAGTTCAGACAGGCTTTAAGCTCACTATGTAGCTTAGGCTGGCTTCAAATTCAGGGCTATCCTCCTGCTTCAGATTCCAGAATGCTAGGATTGTAGGGTTGCAAATATTAAACTTTCATCAGTTGTGAGTAAGAGCTCTGGCTGGTCTGTGTCTTAACAAATACTTCATTTTTTTGTTTTAATTTTAGCAATTCCAATGTGCAGAATACATTAGTGTATCACAGTTTTTGTTTTCTCTGGTGACTAATGATAATAAAGTAGTGATATGTGTTTACATATTTTTGTTCACTTATTTACCTTCTTTATTAAATGTTAGATTAAACTCTACCCATTTTTATTTAGTTTTTGAGTTTGTGTTATTGACTTATACTTAAATATTTATCCTAGGTACATTCTGTTTCTAGATGCAAAACATCTATCACATATGTGTTCTGCAAGTATGTTATTCAAATTTATGACTTGCTTTAGATATTCTCAATGTGTCTTTCAAAGAAAACATGTATTCAATTTTTTTTTTTTTGATACTGAGACTCAAACTCAGGACAATGCACTTGCCAGGCAGGCGCTGTGTCTCTGCGCTACATCCTTTATCCCCACGTATTCAATTTTAATGGTCAATTAAACATCTCTTAATCATGTGTGTTCCCTTAAAAAAACCCTTTACATACTTCAGAGTTACCAAAAACATTCTTCTATATTTTCCTCTGAAACTTTTTATAGTTTTAGCTTTTACACCCTAGGCCTGTGATTCATTCCAAGTACATGTTGATAGCAGCTTTGTTTATTATTAAGGGTTATCTGGTGGCTATGTTCTAAGCTGTCCAGATATGTGGTTGTAATTACTGAGAAAGATGAATTGTAATGCACTTTTATTGTGGTAGCAGCAGAGTAAATCTATTTAATACCCAGATTTATATAGAAAAAATCTATGCAAAAGGAGCTAGAAGGTAAATTGAAAGCCACAGGGAAATGGGAACTATCACATATTAAAATTTCCTCAAAACAGCCACTATAATATATTTAGTTAGCGAAGATTTAGGGTGAAAGGTTTCTATACAAAAAGGAAGTTTATTTCTAAATAATAACAATAAGCAACCAAAAATTTAAATTGAGAACAAATTACTACAGCATCAAGCAAGTGGGAAATACCTGTGGGTATATCTGACAAAATACAGTCTACACCTAAGGGAAAACTGCAAAATATTGCTGAGAGATTTAACTCAATGATGTTGTATACCAGGTTCCTAGTTTGGAAATCTAGTATCCTTTGTTAATAACACTTCCCCAAACAATTTTTACATTCAACACAATAAATAATCACCATATTTTATATGTGTAAATGTTGACATGCTGGTTTTAAGAATTTTATAAAAAAAAAGATCTAGAATAGTCGTAACAATGTGGAAAAAAAGAAAAAAATTAGGAGACTAATAATACCCAATTTCAAAACTTATCATGAAATTGCTGGAAAAAGACATTGTCATGTTGGCATCTAGATTAACAAAGTGACAAATGGAATAGAATAGACAGCCCAGAAATATATCCAATGCATTTATGGATAAATTATTTTTGAAAATAGTGCAAAGGTAATTCAGTGGAAGAAGAGTGTTTCCAACCAACATTGTGGAAGTGGTAAGATCAGAATAAAGCAAAAAATGGGCTTTGATATATACTTTGCAATATGTACACAATGTATCATATACCTAAATATATAATATGAATCTGTGAAATTTCTGGAATGAAAGTTTTAGGAAATTTTTGTTACCTTTGTTTAGACAAATCTGTCTTAGATATAAAACTGAAGGCATAATCCATCACAGAAATACATTGATAAATTTGACTACTTTAAAATCATGAACTTTGGGCCGGTGAGATTGGTCAGCGGCATAAGCGCCTTCCTGGCAAGCACGAGGTCCTGAGTTCGACTCCCGGTACCCACATACGAAAAAAGGGCTGGTGATATCGCTCAGTGGCACGGGTGCCTGCTGGCATGTGAGGTCCTGAGGTTGACCCCCGGTACTCACAAAAAAAAAGAAGTAAAATAATCTGCATGCAGGACTAAAATATTTCAAATCAGTTACCTGATAATTGATATCCAGAATATATAAAGATCTTTCAAAACAATAGTAAGAAAGAAAAACTTTAAAGAGAACAAAATATTTGAGCAAAGTGTGTGTGTGTGCATGTGTATTAGAAAAGATGTTTAATGTCATTAATCATCTGTGAAATGCAAGGTAAATCACAATAAAATGCCACTATATATGCATTAGGAGAGATAAAAATCTGATAAAGAAAGATCAGAACAAATGTTGCTGAAGCAATGGAGGAAGGGAATGATACACTCATGAACTTTAGAACAGAATGTAAAATGAGGTAACCCCTTTGAAGTCAGGTTTTCAGTTTCCAAATAAATAGATATACACCTGCAATGTGATATAGACATTCTACCCTCTTTTGCTTTTCCAAAAGAAATAAAAGTATATAAGCATATGCCCACATGAAGACTCATGCTCAAACACTCATTTACTTATTTAATTTTAATTCACTAAAACCACTAACTGGTAAGCCTCCCAAGGTTATCACCAGATAAATAGATAAATGTATTAATATATATGCATATATGTATATATAATAAGATATATACATATATATATATATATATATATATATAGAGAGAGAGAGAGAGAGAGAGAGAGAGCCAAAAATGCATACACAGGAAAAGAAAACTTGTGTAAATATTTTAATGCTAATTTATTGAGACATCATGAGATTAATACAAGTTACCTTTGGCCTCTACAATTACAAGAGGCACTCAAAGTGGTGGTCATGTGTTGAAAATACATCATATTATTTTCCTTTTCCTGAAGTGTGTATGCAATATTTTGGAGATATATATATATATATATATATATATATATATATATATATATATACACACACACACACATATATATAAAGAAATGGTTTATTGATATTTGCAACATCATCTAAAATTAAAAATGACTATGTCGAATGAAATAAACCCTGTACAAGAAACCCTGCTTAACATCGTTCTAAATTCTGCCATTTTGATCACAAACAGGAGAGAGTTTTGTGTGAAATTTAACTCTGATATCTCTTGTAAGGATACATTTGATTGCATTTAAGGCTTATCTGGATAATTTATCTCTCTGTATCAAGATCCTTAATGTAGGCACATTTGGAAAGCCCCCCCCTTTCATAAAAAGTAACATTCACAGTTCCAGGGATATGATTTGGATATATTCGGGAGACATTTGCTTTAGTCTACCAGAGACCTTCAGGGACACAGAGACTTCTGACATTAATTTAAATGTCACATATTCTCTCTGGGGTTCTTAACTAAGTAAGGCAATGGCAGAGAAATATAATTCTGAAACTGTTAGTCACGAAAACTCAAAGGCTTACTTTAACTTGTCCAAGATATATGTCCAAATGCTTGGAAGAAGGATATATTTTGAGACCAAGTCAGTGTCTGTCATTATGTAAAAATGGTACCTTTGTTTGCTTTGTGTTACACATCTAGCAGAGTATTATTAAAGGCATTCACAACCCATGAGTATGTGTCATTGTCAGAAGCACCATAGCCACATATGACAATTTTGGCTCTTTTTGCTCGGAGAGATTTTGGCTTTCTTGGATTGATGAGAAGCATTCTGCATTCTCTGAGCTTCTCTATTTTACACAAATAATTTTAAGCTGGAGTAGGGCAGAAATAAGCTGTATATGTCATCCTACAGCAACAAACCGACCTCCAATACCATTTATATAGAGAACAATTTTTCAGGAAGATACCTGTATGAGTAAAGGAGAAGACAGATGAACATTACTTGCTGGGCTGACTTTGGGGCAAATTGTCGAGTTTATTAATCCCTTAGTTCTTAATACACCACATAATTTACAATTTGCATTTGGGATTATATATTATATCTTTGTATGACTCTCCTGTAAAACAGATGGAGTTCTTTTACAAAAGGGACAATAAAAGTTCAGTACTTTTAAATTGACTGGAACACAGATGTAAGTAGAAAATTAAGAATGTAATCTGATTCACTGAAGTGTCACTCCACAATAATTTCTACCTTTATATCATAAATAATTGGTGGAAAGAAATTCAGAAGTTTGTTCACATGACAACTGAATTAAAAAATAATTGGATCACCAGTATTGTCCTTCAGCTTGTAGTATACACTTTTTTAATCATAAAAGTTCCAGTACTTAGAAATTTGAAAGCATATACTTGATTTCTTTTATTTTATAGGTGAGAAATTTGAATCTCTGCATCTCAATGACTTCCTCAGAGTTATACAGTTATTTAGATCAAATAAATATTATAAACACACATATATATATATATATATATATATATATATATAAAATGCCTAGTCCAATGTTCAGTACAGAGTGAGATATTTGCAGTACTGTCGGTTATAAAAATATAAAAAGTATTTGCTGTAGGTGATGTTATTATGACCAGGAGAGATTTACAACTAAAACATGCAATTCAGTTTTGATTCAGTTGTATTAATATATTGTTTATATATAAACTTCACCAGTAATTGTTAGTGCTTTTTAATTAACCTCATTAAAGAAGATAATTTAATGGAGGAAATCCTGGAAATTTTCATAGTCTAGGACAAGATAGCTGAGTGTTATGGTTTGGATCTCAAATGGCCCTCAAATGTCATGTGCTAAATGACTTCATTGCCTACTGATAGACATTTGGGAGGTGACTGGGTCATGTGGGCTCTGACGAGTCCAGTGGACCAGTTCACTGATGGGTTGATGATTTGGTAGCATTATTTGGAAGTGCTGAAAACTTAGGAGAGAGGACTAGTTGAAGGGAGTGTGTCATGGATATGAACTTGGGAAATATGCCCTGTCCCAGCCCCTTCCTTTCTGGTTCTCTATTTCTGGTGGGCTGAAGTGAGCAGCCTCCTGCACACTCTCGCTGTCATCATGTTCTTCTGCCTTGTCTCAGACCCAGAATAAAGGAGACAGAAGATCATAGGATAAAACCTCTGAAGCCACGAGCTGAAATAAACCATTTCTACTTTAAGTTGTTTTACTCTTTGTCACAGCAACAAGAATAATGACTTAATTCTCAGAATTAAAGATTTCTTCAGTTGGAAAGCGTTCATTAAAAACTTTCTCAGGGATATAGAAGACTTGGGTCCTGAGCTCTAGGACAAGAAGGAGAAATAGGACATGATATTGATGTTAATCATTCTACAATTCTGAGCATTAGGATTTTCCAAGGCCATGAAATTTCAATGAAAGGCTACCATCAGTTGCCAAAAATTTGGTTTGTGAAGCAAAGACAACAAAAAAATACACAAGTAAACAAAAATGTAACTTTTTATGTGTTATTAGAACAATATCAAATATTAAATATTTTTAATCCTAAGAATAATTTATAAAGTAAAGTTGAAAACACCATTATTCTATCCCCATCTCCCCACTTACTTTTTTTTAGCTAACAGATGACATGCAGATAATTGGTAACTAAGTTTCAACTTGCTTTGGGGTATTTTATTTTATTTTATTTTTATTTTTATTTTTGCGGGTACTGGGGGTCGACCTCAGGACCTCACGCGCCTACCAGCAGGCGCCCATGCCACTGAGCCATATCACCGGCCCTTTTGTCATATGTGGGTACCAGGAGTTGAACTCAGGACCTCGTGCTTGCCAGGCAGGCGCTTATGCCACTGAGCTATCTCACTGGCCCGATTTGGGGTATTTTAATCTGATTTCTTTGTGATACAGAATCCTCACTTGGACCTTGAGAATATCATAATAAGAAACATTTTCTATAAACTTTCTCTTGGGACAGAGCACTTTTGCACAGGATTATTAAATACTGAGCACTCCAGCTATCTCTGTGCTCAGTAAGTCTTGGGGGATTTGTGTTTGGACAGGTGTATTTCGTGTTTGTAACAAGATCCCTCAGCTCACTGAAACTTAGATAAAAGATGCCTTTCATACCACTCTTTTGCTTTGAAGATGGGGGAAGCTAGACACCATGATCTTTGTGAAGGTGCGGAGAGGTTGTACTACCAGATGAATTGCATGTTTTAATTTTCCCAATCAAGTAATTCACCTTGATACATAAATGTGTGCATGAGGAAGTAGTAGAGAATTGTTTGATGGCTGTAGCGGGAATCTCCGACATGATTACAGCTGGCAAATTTTGAGAACTTCGGTCTCTGTGCAGGATCAAGGTAAGAGTCCAGTTCAGTAACAGCAGTGCAACATATCTAATAGCAGAGCAGCTGCTTTATCATATCTAAAAGGTCATCACCAGTGCCAGCCCATCTGCAGCAGACGGGCTCTACACAGGGCCATTTGCTTGGGTATTCTCTCTCAGTTGGCTGTGCCCTCCCTCTTCCCTGTCTATTAATCTTACCCTGTCACTTCTCTGTGAGTTCCCTCCCACACTCTGTGGGAATGATTCCAGGTTTAAATTTAACAACCTCGAGCACAGAGCCTCACTGAGGTTTCCGTGACTCCGTAGCGTTTGCTTCACCAAAGTGCTGTTGGCCTCTCCGTTTGTTTCCCTTGACTTCTTTCACACCAATTTATACACATGAGTCTTCAGGACATAAAGGTAACAAGGGCAGACATAACCCAAAATACAGTATTTATTTGTGGCACAGTATTAGACCTAAATTTCTGCATTCTCATCTATCTTGAAAGAATGTACTCCGGCCACTGTGGGATACATTTGGTTCGTTCAGCATTTGTAGCTCTGGTTTGCTTCTTCATGGACTCAAAAACACTTGGCAAAGATTCCTTTTTTAGGATAAAGAGGCTTCATTATACTAAATTCCCCACCCTTAAGGCCTAGTACTCCTACCCCTTTCTCAATTTTCAAATCTAGAGGCACAAATATTTACACACCTAAGCAGTCCCAAATATGTAACGTATTTTCATCATTCAAGCCAAGGTGAATAAAAAATGAGTGAAACACATAGGAGAGATTTTTTGTTGCTGTTGAGGCAAGGTGTCACTACACAGCCCCGGCTGTCCTGGAACTCACAGTACTGTCCTGCTCCAGCCTCCAGAGTGCAGGGATTACAGGCACAAGCCACCGCGCCTGGCAGGAGAATATTTTCTTAATATAAAAATAGTATATTTCCATCTCCTCACATTCTAGGCTGTTCAGTAACCATCTGTATTTTTTTTTTTTTTTTGTGGGTACCGGGGGGTCGACCTCAGGACCTCGCGCGCCAGCAGGCGTCCGTGCCGCTGAGCGATATCACCGGCCCCTTTTTCGTATGTGGGATCCGGGAGTCAAACTCGGGCCCTCGCGCTTGCCGGGCAGGCGCTTAAGCCGCTGAGCCATCTCACCGGCCCACCATCTGTATTTTTAAAATGTGGATCACATTAAATTTTGATGCATGTTTTCAGATAATGAATCTTTACATTCATTATTTTTGATAATCTTAAGTATCCTTTCAAAGACACTCATTCCTACTTCCTTGATTTACACATTGTAAGTTACATTAAGTGATGTTCATATTAAAGACATTCACATTAAATTTATATATTACATGAAATTTGTATTACATTATTTTATTTTATTTTATTTATTTATTTATTTTTTTTTTTATGTGGGTACCGGGAGTCAACTTCAGGATCTCACACTTGCCAGCAGGCGCTTGTGCTGCTGAGAGATATCACCGGCCCTTTTTTTTCCTTTTATGTGGGTACCAGGAGTCGAACTCAGGACTTCGCACTTGCCAGGCAGGCGCTTACACTGCTGAGCCATCTCACCAGCCCTGTTACATTATTTTAGAGAAATTTTACATTTCATTAATATCACACTATGTATATTAAAATATTACCTGTTGAAAATTGGTCAGCAGTAAATTCAGCCCTTAAAATTAACCTTCTTTTGACACCAAAACCTTTCTACTGGTTAGGTTGAGTAGACTGTAGGTTTATCTTACTAAGATCATTTATCATTTTTGTTATCAAATTCACATTGGAAATACTGAGTTCAAAAATTGGAGAGATTTGTTTCTCTCTGTATTATTTATAGCCTTTAATATATGCATGTTCATTGTGAACTTCTAGAGCAACATATAGAAATGTTTACTGCAAAATTCAAGCATACCTGTTTATTTTGCTTTTTTTTTTCCTTCACAGGAAATCTAGAATGTTGGGAAATGTTGCTCAAGGCCATGAATGCAGTGCTTCATGTGTCTTCCCTTAGGATGTTATGGAAAATATTCTTTCAGTTATTATCTTTTAACATTTGATATACTATTGGAAAGGCTTTTCCAATGCCAAAAGTAACTCTTTTCCTTTCTCTGTATTTTGTGCAAGTCTCCTTTAGCTTTAGGAAAAATTATGAGTGAAAAAGTTTTGTGGTAGATCTCTGCTTTTCCCCTTCTGAATTCTTCAGGAGGGGCAGTTTTTCCAGATTGCTCACTGTGTATGAGCCCTGTCCACCTCTTGCACATCAATTAGACTTGGCCAATCCTGGGTATGTTTGGAAGTCTTGGCCATTCGGTAACATCTAAAAATATTCACTTTTCCTTGGAGTCTCTCATGCTTGGGGTTTTATGTTGAATTAGAAGGCAATAAGTATTGGGATATTAATAAGTTTACTTAAAACTGGGAAAAAGGGGACTCTGGCACTATAGTCCCTGGACTAAAATCCTGACCATGAAAGTTTCTGAACCCCAATTTCTTCACATGTAAAATAGGAATATATATAATACTTACTATTTTAAGCATTTTTCAGTAATTAAATGATGTAATGGATAAAAATGTGCAAGTGATATCCAATCAGGAAGACACATGCAGAGAAGGGGAGGAAGAAGGACAAAGCAGGAGGAAGAAGAGGATGAAGATGATAGGAGAATCATCATCATCTCTGGTTTCCTTTTCTAAATGGAAGGATAGGATAGCTTGGACCCTGACAACACATACATCATCTCAAATAGCTCCATCAGGGAACTAGTGAAAAGTATGGACCAAGTAGATTCCAGTGCTTCTTTTAGGAAATAATGCAACATTTTTTTTTTAAATTTCTTCAGACACAGGACACAAACTATCATGAGTTCCAGCATTGGAACAGTTCAAGGTTTACACCAAAAATATTCTTACATGCACCCTCAGAATCACCTTCTCCTGCCAGGTAAGGGCTATCTAGTGGGCATGGGGTCTCATTAGTGAGGGCATACTAGTTCACTGCTAGTGTAAAAGCCAGGCAACTTTTCTGGGGAGGAAGATTGAGGAGACTCTCATTATGAACTTTATTGTTGACCACTTGATTTGTAGGAGCCTGTGCTTCATTAGGGATCATAGAGTTAAAGCTCTTGCCTCCCCATGCTTTGTCAACTTAATGCAGAAGACAAATATGTCAGATGAGTACTTGTACAATACTCTTACCTTGGATTGTTAGAGACACTTTCATTCAGAGTGGTAATTAGAGGACTTAAACCAAATCTCTTGGCCACCTTGACTCCAGATGGAATTGAGAAACGGTTTTCTCAATTGTGGCTAATGCTTCATAACCTCCTGGGTTCCACACGTCTGGGAGATGCTTACATGTCTCAGAGTTTGACAAAAGTGGGGAAATTGAAACTGATTAGAATTATGTGTCAATCGTGTCTTCTATTTAATTTTCAGCAAATGGGTAACAGGAGTTCTTCGTATATAATGTGTTACTTTTTGCCAGAAAATTCATGAGATACAGGCTTCTAACTCAGTTAGGGAACAATGTTGTGATTTAAAATTTGGGCCAATTTAGAAGAAGTCCCAGGTGATTTAGGGACAAGGGTGAGATGTGTGAGGACCGCAGATGAGGAAAACCATGGCTCAGTGTTTCTGTTTTGTCAACGTCTTATGCAGGTTTACTGTCATTTGCTAGGGTTGTGCAAGAGTGTGCAAGAGTGTTGATGGTCCATTTTAATGTAATTCTTATCTTCAATTCCTACAGAGATCTGCAATAAATAATGGCCACTGGAAATCATTCTACAGTAACCATGTTTGTCTTAGTTGGTTTAAATCAGCAGCCAGAGCTCCAGCTGCCCCTCTTCCTCCTCTTCCTGGGGATCTATGGGGTGACAGTGGTGGGGAACCTGGGCATGATCCTCCTGATTGCTCTCAGCCCTCTGCTTCACACCCCCATGTACTACTTCCTTGGCAGTTTGTCCTTCATTGATCTCTGCTATTCCTCTGTCATTACCCCCAAAATGCTGGTGAACTTCCTTGGGAAGAAGAATATAATCCTCTATTCTGAGTGCATGGCCCAGCTCTTTTTCTTTGTGGTCTTTGTGGTAGCTGAGGGTTACCTCCTGACTGCCATGGCATATGATCGCTACGTTGCCATCGGCAACCCACTGCTCTATAATGTGATCATGTCACCTGGGCTCTGCTCTCTGCTAGTGCTGATTTCCTTCATCCTGGGAGTTCTGTCTGCCTTGGCCCATACAAGTGCCATGATGAAATTGAACTTCTGCAAATCCCATGTCATCAATCACTACTTCTGTGATGTTCTTCCCCTCCTCAATCTCTCCTGCTCAAACACACACCTCAATGAGCTTTTACTGTTCATCATTGCTGGATTCAACACCCTGGTGTCCACCCTCTCTGTTGCTGTCTCCTACGCCTTCATCTTCTGCAGCATCCTTCGCATCCGGTCCTCAGAGGGATGATCTAAAGCTTTTGGAACATGCGGCTCTCATCTCATGGCTGTGGTCATCTTGTTTGGGTCCATAACCTACATGTACTTCAAGCCCCCTTCAAGTAACTCTCTGGAGCAAGAGAAGGTGTCCTCCGTATTCTACACCACAGCGATCCCCATGCTGAACCCTCTGATCTACAGTCTGCGGAACCAGGATGTGAAGAAAGCACTGAAGAGTGTCTGGGTGGGAAGATGAATCTTGCTTTTGAAAACTGATAGATGGAAGAGATCAATAGTTCAATTGCAAATACCACCTTTGTAATATCTAGGATTATTTTGGCCTTGCTGAAGATCCAAACCACGGCCTCTTATATGCTACACAAGTGCCCTATTAGTGAGCTATCCCCAAACCCCAAATGTAGTCATTTAAGATTGCTTTCTAATCCATAGATAATTCAACACTACCAATAAAATGAAAAAGATATTTGTGAAGTGTATATAATTGCTCTTATATTTTGACAAGGAAACTGAGTTTTATGTCGTTCAATTTTGTTAGTGTGATAGAAAAGGAACAAAAATTTAAAATTCTTCAGCGTTATTCATCTTTTCTTCATACCCTAAGCTTGCTTACTGAGTAGCTGCTATGAGACAGTTACTGAATTTTCGACTGGTAAGAATGTTAGGAGACATGTATCTGATCCTCAATATAAGTCATTGGTCCTTGAGGGAAAAAGACAAATGCACTTAGAAGAAGAGGAAAACATAGGAAAAATATTTACAGAACAAGAACGATAAGTTTATTCATCACACTTTATGTAATATGCCTTTACTTGCTTTATTCAGTATATTCAAAATCTCTTTATTTTCATTTCTTTATTCACCTTCATGGGACACTGATGTCTTTCTAAGTTACAGAACATGGGATGTATGGTCTCCAAACCACCGTGATTTGTTATTATATTAAAACTATTAATCATTGCAATTGGCAAAAACCAATTGGGAACACGAGAATTAAAAGAAAACATACCCTTGATTATAGGTGATATAATAGCTTAAGTCAAAATTTATAGAACTTTAATGATAAAACTAATGAGAATTCAGTAAGATAACAAATCTTAACTAACACTCAGAAATCAGTACACAAATATAACTAGTTACAAGATATAAACATTTTTTATAATAGCAGCAACAAGATAAAATACATGTGATTGTATTTTACAAATATGAAAATCCTGTATGAGGAAAACATTCAAGTACTTTTTAAATTAATTTATTGGTATATTTTAGATATACATAATGATCACATTCACCAGAGGGAATTTGTACCTGTACATGGCATATCTTGATACTTTTTTCCCCAATCCTCCCTTCAACTTCTCTTCTCCTTCTTATTTACAAAAACTTTGTTTCCAATTTCTTTCTTGTATTCTTTTTTTGTCCTTTTCCCTTCCTTCCCTTCCCCCTCCCTCATCCTTGGTTCCCCTTCCCATTTTAACATTTTGTTCCTATTTCCCAGTATCTATTAAACATTTTGGTCCTTATTTACCCTTTCAGTTTCTCACACCAGAGAAACAGTATAAACCAGGACTTGAACAAAAGACGTGGGGTTTTTTTTGTTTTGTTTTTTTGTTTGTTTTTTTTGGACAGAATGACTCAACATTTAAAGATACTGGTTCTTTCCAATTATTTTATAAAATTAATGCAAATCCAATTAAAGTACCAAAAGATCTTTTATGTTTTGGTTTTAGAAAATATTTCAACCTTATTGAAGAATCAGTATACGTGAATTAATGAAGTACAGTCAGAGTACATTAAACTGCATGTGTGTAAAATGCCCCGTTTCACTAGTGTTGACATTTGCATAAAATTTGAAACCCTTACCACAATCAGCATAAAAAATCCCATTCAGTCTCTGTTCTTTCGACTTCTCTCCATAGGCAATAATCGATTTGCATTTTGTGAGAGTGGATTGATGGCATTTTATAGAGTTTCATGTAAATAGAATCATATAGTATGCATTAACTTGTACTTGGCTAAACTACCCAAAATAGTGGTTTAAATATTCATTCATGAATTCAGTTTTTTGCTTAGTTGAATTGTATTCTATGAATATACTACAATATATTCATTTCTCTGTTACTAATCATTTGGGTATCTGAGGTCTTATCAACTCTCTTATTATGTCTTTTTGGTCATATAGAGTCATTTAGTTTGAGAAAATACTTATAAGTAGAATTCCTAGATAATATAGTAGCTGTAAGCTTAAGTAAAAAGACAAACTATTTTCTCATGTGGCAGTTTTCTTTTTTCTTTTTTTTTATGTGTGTGTATGTTTTGGTTTAATGAGAGAATGTAGAAATAGGCAGTTTAGGCCGACCTTCAACTCACTATGTAGCCTAAACTTACCTTGAAGTCGGGGTCAACCTCCTCCCTCAGCCTGCCAAGTGCTGGGATTATAGACATACACTGCCACTCTGATTAACATGGCAAATTTTAAACTTTCACCAGTTATGTGAAACTTTCACCAGTTACAGTTGGTTTATATCATAGCCTATACTTGATTTCATTTCTTTGTTTTAATTTTACAAATTCTAATCTGTATGTATTAGCATATAATGGCATTTATTTGCTTTCTTTGTTGATAATAAACTAGTGATATGTATATTCACATTCTTATTATTCATTTATTTATCTTCTTTTGAAGTGTCTGATTAAATTCTTTTACCCATTTTCTTATTGTTTGAATTCTTATTATTGAATCATGAATAAATATTTTTCTTAGATGCATTCCATTTCTAGGTGAAAATCTCTATCATATATGTGTTCTGTAGTTATTTTATCCCAGTTTATGACTTGTTTAGCATATTCTCAATGCTGTCTTTTAAAGAAAACATGTATTTAATTTTGATCTCAATTTATCATTTTTAAATTATGTATCTGTTTCTCTGAAAACTCATTTACATACTTCAAAGTTACCAAACCATTATTATACATTTTCCTCTAAAAATTTTTTACAGTTTTAGATTATGTGGTTAGGCATATGATCCATTTTGAATACATTTTGGTGCTAGTTTTGTTTATTTTTAAGTGTCCTCAGGTGGCTGTTTTCTATGTTGTCCAGATATGTGCTTGTAATTACTGAGAAAGAGGAACTGTGATGAACTTTTGTTGTAGCAGGAGAGCAAGCCTATTTAATACTAAGGTTTATAAGAAAAAAATCTATGCAAGAATAGCTAAAGACGAAGTGCAAAGCTATAGGAAGAATGAGAACAATTATATAGTAAAACATTATATAACTTCTCAAATTAAAAAAAAATGTGCTAGCAATTGCAGCAAAAGACAGAAAGTATAATGGAATACAATGTCCAAAAATAGGATTAACAGTATACACAAATTAAGTGTATAATGTAAATAGCATCTAAATTAGCTGAGAAAATATGGATTATTTTAATAAATAATGCTAGCAACCTTAAATATCCACTGTGAAAAAAAGCAAATTATATCTATCTCCCTATCCCACGCAAGAATAAACTCTAATACAAAATCATATCACAGTAGAGTTTGCTCCAATAATTCATTATTTTTTTAATTTCTGATAATCAATATAATTAAAATATTTTTAAAACAAAAAACTACAATATGACAAAATCAAATATTATTTAATCCAATAACATTATTTCCTGATTTAAAAATAAAACCTGTCAACAAACCAGTAATAATAACAGAGAAATTCCCAAATCAGACATAGAACATCTAAAATCAAATTCAATTTTTTTTGGGGGGGGTTTTTTGGTACCGGGAATCGAATTCAGGATATAGTGATTGCCAAGCAGGTGCTGTGCTACTGAGCTATATCCCCGGCCCTTTAACATCAAATTTAATTAAGAACCACACAATGTTTTCTTCCTAAGAACACTAATGACAAAAGTGTCTTCCTTCATCGCTTCTACTCAACATTTTATTAGATGTTTCCGGTATTACAATAAGTCAAGGAGTCAGAGGTGGCATAGGAGACAAATTTGAAAAGAAGTAAAACTTTCTGTAGAAAATCTAATAAATCCTCAAAACAGCTACTATAATTTATTCAATTAGCAATGAGTTAAGGTGAAGGATTTATATACAAAAAGAAACGATATTTCTAAATAATAACAATGAGCAACCAAAAATTGAAATTGAGAACAAATTACTAGAGCATCAAGGAAGTAAGAAATACTTTTATGGATGTATCTGATAAAATATAAAATCTCTAAGTTCAAAACTGCAAAACATTTCTGAGAGGTCTAACTCAATGTTTAGGTATACTACGTACCTATGTTGAAAATCTGGTATCCTTTTGTAGATTACTCTTTCCAAAATGATTTTTACGTTCAACACAATAATCAGCAAAATTTGTGTATGTAAAAGTCAATATCCTGATTCTAAGATTCTTATTAAAAATGACCTAAAATAATTATAGTAACACTGAAAAGTAGAAAAATTTAAAAGACTAACAATATCCAATTTCAAGACATTATATAATCGGTGAAACAAGACAGTGTAATATTGACATGAAGATTAAGTGACAAATGTAATATAAGGTAGAGTCCAGAAATATATACATATATTTACAGACAAATTATTTTAGACAACGGTGCAAAGGTAAATCAGCGGAGTCTTTTTCATAAAATGTGGAAGCAATTAGGTCAAAATAAAGCAAAATTTAGCCTTGATTTATAATTTACAGTATGTACACAAGATATCGTAAACATAAATCACTGCTCTGCACGTCATTCCTACAAAAGATCAGGTATTAGACTGGCAGGTGCAGTCTGGAAATGGAATAGGTGGGAATGAGGTGAAGAAAAGAATTCACTGGACTGCTTTCTAGGAGCATAACCATGATCTCGGTATCCTGAGATGTCCAAGGGAAGTTTATTACTTAGGAAATTGTGCTTTTGAAAGTGGAATCATGGGCCGGTGAGATGTCTCAGCGGCGTAAGCGCCTGCCTTGCAAGTGCGAGGGCCCGAGTTCGACTCCCGGAACCCACATACGAAAAAGGGGCCGGTGATATCGCTCAGCGGCACGGGTGCCTGTTGGCACGCGAGGTCCTGAGGTCGACCCCCTGGTACCCACAAAAAAAAAAAAAAAAAGTGGGATCATCAGTTTGCATGCATTTTGCTAGGATAAATCTTCCTTCCACAAAATGGCCTCACTCTCCTACCATGTCCTAGTTATTTATCTATTAATAATTTATTTTTACAATTTTTATAAAGGTTAATTAATTTAAAAATTTTACCTTTCAAAAGAAATATGCACAGCAGAACAAAGAAAAGAGGAGGATCTATGAAGGAGATTTCAATTAGCAAATAATAGACTTATTCTTTGGGCTTGTCCAAAGATCAAGTGTCAGGATTATTTTCTGTCACATTCTAATCTGATATGACTTATTCTGAGTATTTTATAGCTAGTTATATGAGAAGGAGTAATATAAATGTTGGTCTGTCCAAAAAGAAGAAAATACCTACCTTAGTTTTCTTCAGTAAGGCAGAAGGATCACACAAATTTAATTCAGGTAAATTTAAAAAAATAAACATCTCTAAGATTTATCAAGGTTTCAGCAAATCATACTATCTCGAGATAGTTTGCTCAAAGGATGTGTGTGTGTGTTTGCATAACTTCAGTAAAGGGGTAATATCTAGTACCTGTGGTAGAGGGAGTGAGACCAGTATGCTGATTCAAAAAACAGAAAAGGTAGTTAGTTTTAAGAAAAAGAAAGGGACAAATTACCTTCATGACCTTTAGTGGTTCTGACACTAACTCTGGCGTGAGCCATACCTCTTCCTCATGACTTTGCTCAATATCTTCTTTACATCCTTATTCCTCAAACTGTAGATCAAAGGATTCAGCATGGGGATTATTGTGGTATAGAACACAGAAGCTACCTTATCCTGGGCCATATTCCTGCTAGATGCTGGCTTAAAATACATGAATATTATAGCTCCATAGAAGATCCCAACAGCCATAAGATGAGAACCACATGTACTAAAGGTTTTGGATTTGCCCTCAGATGAAGGTATTCGAAGAATGGTTGTGAGTATGAAGGCATACGAGATGGTGATGGGCACAATTGTTGCCAACATATTGAATGCACCTACAAATATCACCAGGAGGTTATTGAGGTAGGTGTTGGAGCAGGACAGCTCTAGGAGAGGAAGGATGTCACAAAAATAATGATGGATGACATTGTCCCTACAGAAGGAAAGCCTGACCATAGAGGCAGTATGGGCCACAGCTCCAAAAGTTGCCATGATATAGACCCCTGCCACCAGTACATTGCATACCTTTTGGGACATGGTGACATTGTAGAGCAATGGTTTACAGATAGCTACATATCTATCATAGGCCATAGCAGTCAGCATACAGCTCTCAGCAATAGCAAAAACACAAAAGAAAAAAAGCTGTGTCATGCATCCAGGATAGGAGATAATATTTTGCTCCCACATGAAGTTTCTCAGCAGTTTGGGGGTAACAACGGAGGAATAAAAGAGATCTAAGAATGACAAATTCCTGAGAAAAAAGTACATGGGAGATTGGAGGTTAGAACTGAAAGAGATTAGAAGGATCATACCCAGGTTTCCCACTCCAGTGACTCCGTAGATGACTAGAAACAAGAAGAACAGGGGCAGCTGGAGCTCTGGTTGGGCTGTCAATCCCTCGAGGACAAATTCAGTCACAGTAGAATAATTGTATCTGGTCATTTTCTTCAGGAAACAGGGTGTGAAACTAAGAAAAGGAAAAATCAAAAAGTAAGAAAGCTATGTTCCAGTGATGGGTAATTCTCTTATTACTGATGTGAAAGAAGGAAAGAAAACCTGATTGTCAACTGAAAACAGTTCAATGATTATCAATAATAAGCTGGAGAAATATATTTTTCATATCAATATTGACTTTTAGTCAAGGACCATTGCAATGTACACAGAAACAAAGAATAACACAATATGATCGTAAGAATAATTGGAAACTATCTGAACAGGTCCATACTACTTTTGTACTCTGAGAAACAATAGTGGTGTCTCAAACAAACGGGAATAGGAACTCTACCTCAGAGTGCTAGAACCCTGCATGCTGCTGACATCAGGGTTTTATTGAGAGTTAGGAAAGTAATTTGAAGGCCTTTTGTGTGCATTATGTCGCCATTTATCATGGAACAAACGAGCTAGGGAAAAATGCACACCTTAGAGTTAGGGTTCAAAATCAGGGAGTGAGCACAGTATCCTCCATACTTCAAGTTAAGGAGTCCATCAACTTCATCCTGGAGTTCTGTGATTCAAATGAATGAGTACTTCACCATACAATTGTATTTCTAGGAAAACTTTTGGGATATGTTTTGGGGGCATTTTGGGAGACATTAGTGAAATAAGGAGGTGGGGAAAAAGATACCTTTTCTTCCACTACACATCATAGGCAACAGATCACTTATTTCTTCCAATTTCACTTGCACTGGGTCAACTAATATCCACATATTTGATCCTACTATTTTTGAGGGACGTGAATTTGCAATTCTCCCTTAGAAATTCCATTATACAGTGAATGCTTTAGGGAAATGATGCTTTAGGGAAATGGTGTGCCCTTACCTTAGTGCTGTAATGAGTAAGAGAATTGTTGCTCCTATTTGATTTATGTTTTCTCTCTTGTAATAGGAGATGAAATTACATAAGTAGCTTCATGGAAAATATCATCCACTGATTACCTTGCTGATCTTTTTGAGAGTGATTTGTCAGCATTGAAAAATCAAATGGAAACTTTTGGAAATTAAGAAGAAATAAAGCTCCTCTGATAATCTCAAAGTCTGCTTTATATCCCACCTGTCTCAAGAAATCACTGTGTGACTGTGGAAAAGTCCCTTCATCTTTCCTTTTTAAAGAAAGGATTAGGGCTGATAATTTGAAGGTGTATTGTAGCTCAAAGATTTAATGAGACTGGGTGAGCAACAGAGTCCCTGCCATATCTGAGCAGCCCCTTCTCAGCAAGGGAATACCTTAACTCATTGTTTATAGGTCTTCGACCTCCAAAGAGTTGGAAAAGTAAAATATTCTCCAAAGACCACAAAATCCGGGGGAGACTCTCAGAGGTGAAATTCTCCTGAGAAAAAGAAACACAATTAATGTTATATTTATACTAAGAATAATGACCCACACACAGAATAGTGAAATTTCCAATGTACAAAATTAAATTTTTGGCCTTCCTTTTTGGAATAAGAAATTTTTGTGCAAAAGTTGCAAATGGCTCCCATCCAAGATTATTGTAAGATTAACACAAACAGTTCTTACTAACTTCAGTGAGCAAAGTTTTTTGCTCTCATCTATGAGCTCTGAAAACAGCATAGTAACTCCAGCTTTTAATTTTTAGCTTTTTATGTTACAATTATGGTCAAATAACATTTATTCTCCTGAAATAGTGGATGAATATGCTAGTAGTAGCAAAGGTGATGCAGTTGCATTCTTATAGGCATTATATGATTTAAATGAGTATTCTATTATATATTTTTATTTCTAGGAAGAACTTTGGCATATTTTACAGACATATTATGGTTAGCAAGCACAATATTGAAGGAAAAGAACCAACATTATCTGATTTCAAGATAGTTATAAAACTACAGTAATCAAGATACTGTGGTACTGGCAAATAGATCAATGGAACACATGAAAAATAGAACAGAATAGGGAATCCAGACATAAATCCACAACAATACTACATATATAAATGTATATAAGATACACAGCTGGCAGATGACTATATGAAAAGATGTTCAATGTATCTCATGAAATTTCAAATTAAAATAGCAATAGAAAACCACCCCACACCTATTAAGATGGCTCAAATTTTTTACTGCACCAAACATGAGGATGTGAAACAACAGTAACTCTCATTGTTGCTGGGAATATAAAAGGGTACAACCACTTCTGATGATAGTGTAGCAAGTTTAAAAATAACAAGCATAGTCCTACCATTTGAGTGAACAGTCAAGCTCCTTGGCATTTACCAAAGTAAGTTGAACACGGACGTCTACAGAAAAAAAAATGTATGTCTGAAGCAGTCTTTTTCATATTACAAAGACCAAGATTTAGAAGAAACCAATGCAACCTTAAAAGGCAACCGAATGAACAATTTGCTGTACATCCACACAACAATTGATTTTTAAAAATAAGCTATCAAACCACAGAAAAAACATGAAGAAAATGTAAAATCATTGTTCAGTGAAAAGGCCAGTTTGAGGAAAAACCATATTATTGGTTCTAGCTTTATTACTTTTTGGAAAAATTTAAAGATGCATCACAATTTTAAGCCCACCCTGGGCAACATATGAAGAAGTAGTCTCAAAATAAAAAGTTTTTAAAAGGGCCTGGTGATATATCTCAGTGAGAGGGCCCTAGGTCCATCCTTCAATGCCAGAAAAAAAAGGAAAAGAAAGTATGAAGTGCATTAAAAGATAAGCAGTTGCCAGAGAATTAGGTGGAGAAAAGATAGGATAGACAGATAGGTGGAGCACAGGGGAATTTTTTAGGGCAATGAATATTGTTTGTCTGATACTGTGGATGATGGATACATTGCACTATATACTTATCAAAACCAGTAGAATGGATGACCCAAAGAGTGCACCCCAATTCAAATGACAGACTTCAGCCAATAATAATGTAAGAATACTGGCTCAGTTTTAAGAAATATACCACATTAATGGAAAATAATGATAGGGAAACTGCTTTGGAGTTTGGAATTCAGAAGGGATTTGTGAGAACTTGCTACTTTCTGCTCAAGTTTTCTATAAACCTAAAGCTTCTCTGCAATAAAACAATTAAATTCTCTTCTCTCTTTCTCTCTATCTCTGTCTTTCTTTTCATCTGTCTCTATCTCTTTCTTTCTCTGTCTCTTGTGGGGAGTGGCTGAAGCTAGAGGTCGATCACATGTGCAGGGCTAAAGCAAGGCCAGCCTCAAGAACACAGAGTGCCCAAGGTAAGCCATGTGAGCAAGCTGTTACAGCTCAGAGAACATGAGATGCCCAAGGCAAGCCAGGCAAACAAGTTGTTAGGCAGAGGGGTTTCAACTGACAATAACCACCAGAGTGTATAAATGAACACATTGCAGTCATTGGGTGGTTCTTTCTCTCTCACCAAGTGAGGAGGCTCCTCCTTACCTCAGCTTTCTGCATCTTGACTCGTGTTTTTCTTCATCCTCCACCATCCTCCCTCCGGAGTTTCAAGAGCTGAGCTGGATGAGGTAATTGGTTCCTGAAACAGGGACTTGGAGTACAGGAAACTTATCAAAATAGGCGAGAAGACATCTTTGAGCATGTGCATGTGAACAAAACAGACTCATGAGAGCGAAAGAGCAAAACAAGCTCACGAGAATCATGGTGAAAGAGGTGCATTGATATAGTCAATATTGATTCCATCAGGTGTAAAACATGCGGCAAACAGGTTCTCAAGAACAACAGATGTATATACAAATGCTTGTTGTATTATTGATTTCCATATTTACCTTTTTGTTGTGGATCTGGATCAGGGAGTGTCTCAATGACCATATGCCTGTTGAGATGACCACAGAGGATTTGGCTCAGAGCTCTACCTTAAAAATAAGTCCCGAGTAGAAACAGGATAGTGGAACAACACTGCCCCCTGATAGAGCTTGAACTCTCTAGCTTTGCTCAATCAGATAAAAAAGGAGCTGTGGGGGGCAAAGAAGACCCTACCCCACTAAGGAGTGGTTCTCTGTGACTTCCATTTCACAACATCCCAAAGTAAAACCAATAACCTTAACTGTGCCACAAAAGGCTACTTCTGCTTTCTCAGTTCAGAAAAATTTTGCTGAGTCACAGGCTGAGACTTCCACCCGTCATAGAATAGAGTCATCCTTTCTTTCTCCCTTGCAGTTGGCACTAAAAGAAGCCAGGGGGATGGGAGAATCCCTGGAGGGTTTTCAACATGTCTCCCCTGTTGCTGAACTCCAAGATTCCAATAATCTGAGACAAGTTATACATCTTCAAGAAGCTGTACCTTAAAAGGGGCCGGTGAGATGGCTCAGCGGCGTAAGCGCCTGCCTTGCAAGCGCGAGGGCCCGAGTTCGACTCCCGGAACCCACATACGAAAAAGGGGCCGGTGATATCGCTCAGTGGCACGGGTGCCTGTTGGCGCACGAGGTCCTGAGGTCGTCCCCCTGGTACCCACAAAAAAACAAAAAAACAAAAACAAAAACAAAAAGACCTTAAAAGAACTAAAACAAGTGACTGCTACCTATGGACCCACAGCCATTTTACCTTGGGATATTTAGAGCTCATAGGACAATGAGTTATGGCCCCAAATGATTGGAAAGGAATAGCTAAAGCATGTTTAAATCCAGGGGATTATTTATTGTGGAAGGGAAATTTTTTTGAAATGTGTGTGGGATCAAGCCACTTACAATGCCACTCACAACATAGCCATTACAAAAGACATGTTAACCAAAGAAGGTACCTTTGCTGCCACAAATAATCAACTACTTTTGAATTGCAAGCATATGAACAAATTAAAATAGCTGCCATGATGGCATGGAGGGAACTTCCTTCAAAGGGTGAGACATCCCTTGATCTGACCTCTATTCACTGGGGTCCTGATAAAAATTTTCAGCATTTTGTGGTATGCTTATTGCAGGCTAGTGGGAGGATTATCAACCACACAGAGGCTGGCAAGTTAATTGTTCAACAATTGGCCATTGAAATTGCAAATAAATGGTGTAAAGAGGCTACCCTTGTCTCCCTGTGGGCACTTAAGACTGACAGTGGCCCAGCTTATATGAGTGCTGCCTTCCAAATGTTTTGTAAAACTTTTCACATTTCCCTTACCATGGGAATTCTTCATAAACCTCAAGGTCAAGTAATTGTTGAACGTGTTCACCATATGCTCAAAATTCAATTACAAAAACAAAAAGGGGAATCCTTCCTACAAAATTCACACCTCATAATAGACTTCACTTGGCAGTATATGATATTAACTTTTTAAATCCTACTAGGGATGGGACTACAGCAGCAGAAAGATGATTCAATCAGGTAAAGGAAAAGAACCTAGGAAGGGTCATTTGGAAAGATCTCTGTACTAGACAATGGAAGGGACCCAGCCCAGTACTCATATGGGGCCAAGGTTATGCTTGTGTCTTTCCAGAGAATGCTGAACAGCCTATCTGGGTACCAGAGCTGGAAAAGTAGTTGGTTCCAACTTTCAAGGAGCTGATGCTCAGTCCTGTGGCAGTGATGCCTCAGAGACCATACCAGAGCTGATAGACAAGGATGGGGCTAGGTCTGACCTGGGACCAATTAAAGAGATTGACCCAGAATGCCCAGGAGATGGTAACCAAAAGTGGGAATCAAAGGTCTGAGTAGGTGATAGAGTGTGTGGAGATAACTGAGCTAGAAGCTACATGAAAGAAGAACACAAAAGTTGCCAGTATTCTTAAGACAGAATAAAATACCAAAATATATATATTATTTATAGATAAAAGGTTTTATTCCTTCCAAATTCTTCTTATAAGAGATCTCTGCTAATTGACCTGCAAAGAATTCTAACTAGTCTATTTATAATTACAAACCTCTAAAATTGTAAAAGAATTATAATTCAGTTTGGTCCAAAATATATTTGAGTGCACTCTAAGTTTATAAGCAGATTTATCTTAAGCATATTTGTTTGTTTGTCTGTCTGTCCAATATGTAAACAGCTATTTTATTGGAGCTCAACAAATTTTTCTTCTTTTTGCATTTTTGGATTTTTGAAACATTTGTGTGATATGCTTCCACCAAAGTTGCTGGCTGGTCAAAATGATGATAAAATTGGATTTATCAATGTAATGCATATTGTTGTCTATTGTTGTATTATGACTTGACAGTTTCTCATTGCTCAAAAATAATGTTTTAAATGTTATGATCTGGTTTTCACAAGTCATCAAAAATTTGTTTAGATGATTAAACAAAAAATCCCTTCGGCTGGGGGAAAAAGTTGGACAGGGCTCTGAATAAGAAAGCAGCTGCCTGGAAACATTACCCAATTCTTGTTCATTAATTGGAAGCCCCAGTGATCTCCATAGCCTTATGCAAGACACCCCAATAAATGTTATTAAAAATGTATTATTGTGATATGTTTACACTGGTCATTGTCAAAAGATTATATTTTTAAAAATGAGACAATAGATTTTCTGATTTAAAGATGCTTTGGTACAAAACTAAGTGGAAAAACAAACATTTTCATATGGCTATGACAATTGATTGTTATTAATCTCATAGTGTATTAAATATATGCATGCCTTCAGATATACAGGTCTTCCAAAATGTAAAACAAGGATTGTTTATGGCGATAGACTTTTCTTTCAGATTCAGACATCTGCCTTTAACAAAAACATATGTGATGTATATGCTGTGTATGTGCCTCTATACTTAGAGAAGCCTAGACATTAAACAGTCTAGACAATGTCATGAATTTCTTCAATGACCTCCCATTAATGGTCAACAAGTTAAGTAAAATCTTCCTATGTAAGGGATAGAGACGACTGACTAAAAAGGCTGTTTTATGTCAAAATGGAAATTTAGGTGTTTTACAAAAATATCATCATGATTTTTTTGCTACAATATTATGTATGGCTTTTGATATCAAATTTTCTGTGTAAAACTATATAACTGTTGTCTGTTAACATTCTACAGGGATTCAACTACTAGGCTATCCATGGTTGGTTGGAAATAATGTTTCTACATTGTATTTCAAGGTGCTTGATATTCAGATAAAATCATAATATTAAGCTCACTGCTCCCATTATGATATAATGTCATTAACCAATTGCCAGCTACACTGGTAACTTCTCTTCTGTATGTTCAACAACTGAGGTTTAGAGACCAAATACTAGAAAGATAGATGGACTAGGAGGACAGTCAATATTTTGACCCAAGACCTCCAAGGTCAATGAGGATCCAGGACATAAAAGAACCTCTGCTGTGACATCCTACAACTCAGTGAGTCCTCAATCTTTTGACCAAAGAGATTGTTGGACCACAGAGGAAGGAGGTCAATGGTGTACAGTGTGCCTAAGGAGAGTCACTAGTAAAGAAAAGTCTCCCAAACTTTCACAGAAAGCAACTTGGTCAAGCAATGGTCATGACTCATCCAGACAGCTGACACTGACAGAAAAACTAAGAGTGCTGTACATGGTTCCAAGGTAAACCCTGAAGAGACTTAACTGACCTTGTTAGATAGGCAAAAAATTGATTAATACAGGTCTCACCTTAACTTGGTCTTGAACATCCAGCAGAAAAGTATAACCACAAGATGCATTAAAAAATGCCATAGTAATATGTTAGCTATAATAGTAACTCAAATCACTAACACCTCTGACAATTGCCAACTATACTGGTAACTGACTACCGTTATGGGTTAATGGGCTGTATAGAGTTAATTTGCTGAATGCAGGGTCCTGAAGTCCTTGGACTGGGAATCTTTAGCCTAAACAAGTAAGCTCACTCAGAATGGAAAGTGTTCAAGAATCAGAAGGTCTTCTACAGAGTCCTCCAAACACATCTCCAACTTCAACTGATCACCCATCACTTGCAACTACAAAACAGAAAAGGGGGAGATTTGGGGGAACACCTGAAGCTGAAGATCAATTACATGTTTGGGGCTAAAGCAAGGCCAGCCCTGAGAACATGGAGTGTCCGAGGTGAGCCATGTGAACAAGCTGTTCCAGCTCTGAGAACGCGAGGTGCCCAAGGTGAGCCAGGCAAACAAGTTGTTAGGCAGAGTTACTGCCATTCAACTGGCAATAACCACCCCAGTTTATAAATAAATGCAGTGCAGTCATTTGGCAATTCTTTCTCTCCCACCGGGAGAGCAGGCTCTACCTGACCTCAGCTTTTGGCATCTTGACTCCTGTTTTTCTTCATCCTCCACCATCCCCCATCCCAAGTTTCAAGAGCTGTGCCAGATGCAGCAGTCTCTCTCTGTCTCTGTCTCTGTCTCTGTCTCTTCTCTCCATTGAATGCATGTCTGCGTGTCCATGAGTCCATTTGTCTGTCTCTCACTCTCTGCTTCTCTGATTTGGCTATCTTCTTGCTTTGTTTCCCCAGGACACTAATAAACATATCAATAGTAAGCATTTTTTTCTTCAGTTTATCTCTTTTCTTCGCTTTAATTCTTCAGGGATATATATATATATATTTGTGGGATTTTTTTTTTTTTGTAGTGCTGGGAATTGAACCCAGGGAATACTAAGCAACATATCCAGTCCTTCACTCGACAGTCTTCTTCTTACTATTTTATTTTAATGCTGGACTTAATTTTCAGTATGGTAAAAATTAAGATGATGTAGAATTGAATTATATTGCAAATCTGGTTCAACAATCTGAAAAATGAAATACATAACAACAATTACTGCCAAAGGAAAAAAACGGTTTAGAATTAAAATTAGTGAAAGGGAAAGGCACCATCCTAGTCCCTCTGCTCTAAACTCCTGGCACACTGCATGGAGAAATGGTGACTACTGTACAACATTTTACTTTGTGTCAAATTTATTTTTAATTTTGCATAATCACTGTATTATGAAGAACAAAATTATGCTAATTTCAAAGACATTTAAACAGTACAAAAAATAAAATAGATGAGCAACAAAGTTACCACATTCAATTGTGTAACCACAGACACATTGGAAATACTATCAAATATACATAGTAATCAGAACTCTATTCACAGATGTACTCAAGAAAGATAGCCAGAAATTATTAATGTTTGTGCCACACAAGCTTTAATAAATACATACATTGTACAGCTCTCCCTAAATGTCTATGAGGCCTTCATTGCAAGATTCCCACATGCCAAAACCCACAGATGCTCAATCAAATCTTTTATTAAAAAGTCACAGTATTTGTATTTAACACATTTTCTTGCATAATTTAAGTAATCTCTAGATTACTTGCAACATTTAAACAATGTAAATGCTATGTAAGTAGTTGTTGCATTGCATTTTTAGGGAAGAATGAGAAGAAAAAAGTCTATGCATGCTTAGTAGAGCTACAATTTTTTTCAAATATCTTTCATGGATGGTTGATTGAATCTGTGAACGTGGAACCCATAAATATGGAAAGATGACTGTATAAAACTTTGTCATCATATTGGAAGGAAAATAATCCAATTTTAAATGGAAGAATGGCTAAGCAATTCGAATGGAAGATACTTATAATCAGTTGTCATAAGATGTATATTCCTGATGTTATAGGCATTTTATAGTTTCAGGTGCCTCATGTTTCTTTTGAAATAGAGGAGACATTCTTGGGTCTGTACATTCCATCTTTCTTGACTGTAAAACCCAAACTGATAGTTTCATCTGTTTTGTTCCCATCTCCTCTTCCCATCCTTCTCTGGTGCAAAACAGTGGTTGAAGTCACCATGTGACATCTCCCTTGCCCATTCTTACTGATCAGTCTGTGTATCTCCTTCATTTGTCTGGATGAAATGGCTTAAAAGTCACATGGGATTCCTCCCAGATTATTGGAGAGATGTTCATTCCCCTTTTAAGATTTTTTAGGATAGTTATGTTTTTATCCAATTTTTTTTAAACCTGGAAGTATGGGGCCAGATTTGGGAAAGGGTTTTGTGTATATAGCTTATATTTGAGGCATTGGTCCTTGTGTTTTTTCTCACAGCTTTTTGTTTTATGAGTTAAATCAAGCTTCACTCCACCTATTGAAGAGCGCAATTTATGCTCATTATAATAGATGATCTTGGAATTTATCTCATTTTTAAAGTTCAGTATAGAATTTTGAAGACTTTACTTCCATTAGAGAAGAGAATCTTAGAATTTACAGTACATTATTACTAACTATAGTTAGTAATGCTATTTTTATATGCTATAAAATAAGTCACTAAAACTTACTACTCCTACATTTCAGACATGATCGGGCACTTTCCGGATGGTATGTCCATTAACACTCCTTCTATATTTTAAAACTGCTAAAAGAATATATTTAAATGTTATTATAACAAAACATAAGTACATGAGGTGATAAAGATGTTAATTAGTTTGATTTAATCATCCTACAAGGTATACACATATTATAGTATCACATTGCAACCCATAAATACACAGAACTATTTTGGTCAATCAACAAGTAGAATAAAGTAAAAAAGAAATAGTACCAAGAAAGTTTTGTGAAACATATCTTAAATTGGAGTTTATAGGCCTAAAATCTTGAATAAGAAGCTCATTTTTACTAGGCTCTAATTAAAATTTAGCATTGCCTTCAAGTCAGAACCCCAAAAACAGGTATGTTAAAATATGTAATACCTTGGTTTTGACACCTGCAGAGTCACATATATTTTCTTATGACATTAGTTGTTGTACATTACCTCAAAATATCATTTATACTCATGCCCACTTCAAAGTTACAGTAGTTATTAGAACTGCCATTATATCTTATGATATAATTCATTGATCATGCAATACATATATATTAAGTATGATTTACTGTCACGTTTATTCTAAATGTTTTAACTGTATTTTATTATCATCTTTGCAATCTTATGTATTTATTTTGTATGATTAAAATATGTTAATAAAGAGTCTCAGTTCTTTTTCTGACCACATAAAGGGTCTATGGTACAGGAGCAATTCAGTACTGGTTGCATACTTTCAAAACATTAAGATCTTTTATTAATGGTAATTTTACTGTCCTCAGCTATAAGAAGAATAAGTATGGTCCTCAGCAACAGTCATCTTACCTGAAAAGTGAAGATACTAGAATTTACAGCACTTTATGAATACAGCAATTTCTATTGCTACCAAATTTTGATGTTCATTTCATGATTTAAAAAAAGACTACATTTTTAAGTTTTGTTTTGTTTCTTGTATCTCGTGGCATATATCAAATGGGATATTTTGTAGTTCGTGTTTATTTCATCATCAATCTGTTTTACTTTTGTTTTCTTTCCCTCACAGAGTCTTTATTAATGTCTCCTCTCTGCCACTGGTCCTCACTGATGTTAGTTTAAAAATCCATCTTTATCAGGTGAATTTTCATACTAGCTTTTTCCCTCAATTTCCTATTTCTACTTTAATAAAAACTTTTAAAATCACATTTTATATTCTTACTCTCCTGGAAATCTCTATATGTTTGATATTACTGTCTATTCCTTTACTGAAGCTTTCCTTTCTGTTTTGGAGGTGGCAAAGATGATAAGAGGCAGGGGATAAGATTTCCTAAGACTCCAGAGTATAATCATGTAATTCTTTCCATAAAGACAAAGGAGGAAGAAACTGTGAAGAAAATTATGTACCTTATGAGCACTTATCTAATCTTTTACTAATGCAAAAATAATCAAGTCTTAAAAGTTGAACTTTAGGGTTCAAGGGAGTAGGGCTGACTCCATCCCTGATCCTCCATGTATTAGCTGCGATCATGTGCAAGGCTTTTACTCTTCGTGAGTCTAAATTTCCCCATTATATACCAAAAGAGAAACAGAGATAGAGGTGGTGGGCAGAACTTCATTCAAAGGATTTTTGTAGTAAGGAATGAGATCATTTCTACAAAGTTGGTGCTTAATAGGTTAGTTATTAATATTTTGACCCAATGATTGAGTTACATAGTTTTCTCTATCTTCCACCCTCCTCCTTGCACTGTGGCCCAGGGTTTTGTGTACACCTTGTTCATGAAGCCAGGGAAAACATTTTGTACAGATATAAAAGATATAAGAAACAGAAACAGACAGAGATATTGCAAGGAGACAAATATGTGTAATCTAGGAGCTTGGCGGAATATATCCCCTCTTCATTTTATTTTCACTTATAATTCTTACAGAGTTTTATTTATTTATTCATCCAAATATTATTCATCAAATATTATTTGAACAGCCATGTGTTAGGTCTGGCGCAAGTAAAGACAAAGAAAGGGTTGAAAGAAGCCTTTAATGTGGGGGTGTGGGAGGGCTGCAGTAGAATGCAGAGGACCTTCAGAGGAGGAGGCTGGGGGAAAAAGCATTTATTGGGTTTAGCTAGGGCTGGAGTTTGGAAGGGAAGGCAAGGTGACATAACAGAAGGGGACTGGGAGATTGTTGGAGTCTGTGTGAAAGGGGGAGAGGAAGTTTATTTTGGGCTGGGGAAGAAGGAGGAAGTAGGCAATATGCTGTTGTTTTGGGCTTGTCGCCATGTTGGAGCATCGCCATGATGGCCAAGAAGCTTTCATATGGTCAGGAACCCATCACCATGCCTCATTTTTAGCTCTAGAAATTGGAGACAAAAAGGCATGCAAGATGTGAAAAAGGAGCCCAGAGACTGGTGAGAAGGAGGAGGCTAATATTGGGGAAAGGGAGAAGAGATAGATAAAGGACAGGTGGCAGAAGCCCGGCAGCCTGACACTTCCCTGATGATGAAATCTGCCTTGCTTGAGCCCTGTGTGGTGGAGATGATGTGAGATGAGCACAGGAATGCCTCATTTGCATTGGCAGAACCGAATCTGTGGCTTTCTGGACATCCAGGAGAATGAGAGCAGTGGTATGTTTCTGCAAAGGTGCTTTATTTCGACACGCAGGCCGATTGCCTGCTCTGGAACCTGGGCAACCTGCAGAAACTATAGCTAGGGCTGAGGCTGGGGCTACTGGATCTCTGGAGGTGACCTACATTTCAAAGGTTAGCATCACCAGCCCAAAGCAGAAACTAAAAACTCCATTTTGCTTTGTGCTGTCTCTCAGAGATATTTTCGTCAAGCCAATGGGTAGAAAGAACTGAAGAACTGGATTGAAGCTCTGAACATGCCAGCAAGATCACTGTACCCAAAGTTGGGAACCTACCCTAACTACCAAAGTTCTCAAAAGCCTAACAGCCCCTGCAGAATGACCCCTTCCTGGAGAAGTAGCCACAAGTGTGTGGTAGCCATCCTGTCACCAGGTAGCCTGCTTCTAACAGTGGCTTTGCCAACTAAATGTTACCAGGTTCTGGGTTGTTCGCATCTCCCTCTGGAGTTAGATTCCAGGTTCTTCTCATCTTGAACAAAGAATTGGACAAAACAAGTAAAAAAAATAGTGACAACTTTTATTCGAGAAAGTAAAAGTAATAATGGGGGAGAAACTGACTCTGCAGAGTGAGCTGGGACTGAGTAAAGAGAAAAAGAGAGTAAAAGCAAAAATATCATGGACAGTTAGGATAGCAAGTTTTCATGGCTCACCTCTCCATTTATGATGTCCGAATCTTAAGGAAACCCATGGGAACTTCTACATACGGGTCTAAGAGCTGATGCTTGGATCCCACACCTCAGGCTGACGTGAGGTCTAGGCCATCCCATTGAAAACCTAATGGAGTTCTCAGTAGAAGTCCATGTGCATGGCTTCGGGAACTGTTCTGAGCATGTGTCCAGGGTTTTGTATTTAACAGGTTATGCCTACTACCCTAGCCAGCTTTGCCATGCCCTAATCCCCTACCTCAATCTGAGGGGTGGTGGTGCGCACACCCATCAGCCAGAATGGTGGGGATGGACAGGAAGGGAGTTCACCAGGGTCCCACATCATCCTGCAAAGTTCACAACATTACATCCCTGCATCAGGCTGCTGTGCTTCCATCACCACCCCTTCATTAAGTGGTTACTGTGTGAAGCAAGGCAACCTGTGGAGGAACCAGAAAGATTGTTTCTTTGCTCTCAATAACTTTCCATCTGCTGCTTCAAGTGTGAGCCAGGCCAAGAGCCACTGTGCACTATATTTCTCAAGGATGTTCTCAAGACCTATGAGAGTCTGGTCAAGTCTGATGATCTTTTAATGAGGGACAACCTGTTTAAAATAGTAACCAGCTCCAGGATTTTCTATGTGCTGGCAGGCCATCCAGAAGACATGCACAGCTGGATTACATGTTCTACCCCAGAGAAATATCCTTTTCTAGATCTATTTCTTTGACCCGACCTGAAAGCTCCAGCCACACAGGTGGGCCTAACTGTGTCTTGTGCTGAGAGTGACCACCTACAGGAGAAAAGAAAGTCCTCTGCAAATCCCCCTTAATGGCATCATCTTGGAAAACTTGGGCGCCTGTCCCCAGGCCAAGGAAAAGCTGCTTCCAGCTGAAGAGACTCCAGAGGACTCTGTTCATGCTCCAACCCAAGGAGAACAATATAGCTGGGGTGGTGCCAAACTCCCAGATAAGGCACAGATCAGAGCTACCACCCCAAAGAGAAGCAATTTATGTTCAGTTCTGATGGTGAAAACATACGGACTTCTGATGTGTGACGAAGCACAGTGCATGGGAGAGGAGGGACAGGAGGAGGGACTACTTGACAGAAGGTGGCCAGGACTCATTTTCTCTGCCTTGCTACAGGTTGAGGTCTTTATGGCACTTATATTCTTGTGGCTGCCCTGTGGGAGGGTCCCATGGAGCTGGCATTTGTTTTTAAATTATAAATGCAATGTTTTTAATTTGGGAAAATCACTAGCTTAGACCTGCAAGGCATAGTCCATGGTTGAACTCTTCCAAGGTCTTTCTGGTGGGGGTTGTTTCTTGCATCTCCTCCTCCCTAGAAGAGATACAGAGTCTGGTTGCATCACTGACCAAGTTTTGTTTCCTTGTCCTTGTTTCAGTTTTTCATTTTGTTTCAGCCCAGGTACAGGATCTTAGGCAAGCCACCTGGTTTTATTCTACTCTCGTTAATTGGCTAAAGTTTCTTATGCAAGAGGGGTCAGAGTGGGGGAGACCCAGGCTGCAAGGGATCAGGGTGGGGGAGGCCAGGTTCTAGCTAGGCTGAGATACACTTCAACTGGTGGTTGAAATCTGAGGGCTGAAGGGCAGCCCTTGGAGTCTGCCAGGTGGGAGTTGCCCAGGATACTTCCCAGGGAAATAGATGGAAATTTTTTGTGAGGTATGGGGCCTAATTCAATCTAGCATATCACCCAATTTTTTTTTTTTGTGGGTACCGGGGGGGTCGACCTCAGGACCTCGCGCGCCAGCAGGCGCCCATGCTGCTGAGCGATATCACTGGCCCTTTTTTCATATGTGGGTTCCAGGAGTCGAACTCAGGCCCTCGCGCTTGCCAGGCAGGCACTTATGCCACTGAGCTATCTCACCAATCCCACATCACCCAGTTTTTGAAATTATTGTGTTTTCTTTTTGTTTCTCTGCGAACCCTAGTGGTGCAGATGTGGGTGACAGACTCACCAGTCCAGTTGCTGTGTCTGGCTCCAAGAATGCTGAGAACAGAACAGACATTTTCCTTGATCTGGTGTTATTTGGAGTGAGTGGAAGGCTGGGTAAATGTATGATAATTCATATGTATGACATATAGATCTCTATCTCAGAGTTTTAGAATAATTTTAAAGGAGGTGCTGAGAAGAGATGGATGATAATTTATCTTGCTAAGCTTTTTTTGATCCATGTTTTCCAGACAGGAATAAAGTTCTCATCTTTTTGAATGGACTATTTGTTTAATATTAAGTGCTGTGTGTCATATGCCCTGGCAGATTTGCTTTTTTTTTTTTATCTTTTATGTTGTTCTTTGAATGTGGATCTATGCTTGCATGATCAAACTCTGTAATCTGATAAGGTTCCATGTACTCAACAGGGGGAAGATAGAAAGATAATCTTGAGATATTTATATATTTTTGTGGAATAGAGACTGGGCATAATGACACTGATTTAAAGGTTCTGACTCGCTGGTGAGAAATTTCCCGGGTAAAAGCATAGAAGGTTGAGTTTCCTACCCATATTCTAAGATGAATCTTCTCCCATTGGACAAGGTACAATTTCCAGTGCCCTTGGGAGCATTTGTCTCATCAGCTTCTGCAGTGAATTGCTACCAGAAAATTACAAGGGCTCCCTAAAGGAAGAGAAAATGTAGCTCATGGCTCTCTGTAATTTTTACCTGTTAGATCAATTAATTATATTTTTAAATTAAAAATTAATGACTAGAAGAAGAGACTGAGAGAAGCATTTCTGTGTCCTGCTCCTTCTGTGTCCACATCTGATACAGAGGTGAAAAATTAGTTGATGAGAAAATCATTAGTCCCTGCAGGGAAGCATGTTGCGTTCAGGTCATGTGACTGTCTTGCAGTATGGGTCACGCTGAGGACTTTTTCTAACTTCACCACATTGGAGTTCTTCATTTAAGTTTGGCCTTTGGTCCTGGTCTGCAAAAGAAAAGCTATTGGGTCTCTCTTTCTTTCTCTCCATTTTCTCTCTCATTTAAAAATAAACTTTGTGTCATTTATCATCAGAAATTCTTAGTTTGGGAACTATTTATTTATGAATGATCATGATTACAACCTAATCTAAGTAACCTGATTTTAAGAAGAGATTCCAAATTCCTAAAGCCCTTTGTATCTTTTTGCATCTTTACAATTTTCTCAAAAACATTTTTTGAGCTAGTCAACAACATGCAATATGAATGTCATGAAAATAAATTAGGAACTTTTGAAATCTCTAAACAGTCTCTGATACATGGAAATGATGTCATCTTTTGGTGTTTAAATTGTGAAAATCTCATTTCCTTCTCTACTTTTAACAATAAACTCTGCTAAATACTGATTGGCTGTTATAGTTAGCTGATAGGTTTCTTATTCAGTGAGGTCTATTTTAAAAGTGTGTTAAATAAAAATAATGCAACTTCTATTAATAAAGGGAAAACCAAGACTCTAACAAGCAAATAATTGGGAATATCCCATTGAAACATAGTTAATGCAATTCTAATAGCATTAGAAAACTATGATTATTTTCTATGAAGCCAAAAATATCCACATTGCCAAATATTATTTCAGAAATCCCTTTCTGTCCAGATTTTAACCTTCTGATCAATGTCAAAGCACAGTCTTTTAATGTGAACCCAAAATGGTGCACATGTTACTGCATTTAGTTTTAATTGTATGAAATGGAGCCAAATGGAAAAAATAACATAACACTGCAGGTTAGGTTAGTGGTTAGGTGCAAACGTTCTGGAACAAATCCAAGTTAAAAAGGGCTGGGTGGGGACTTAAGAAGCTACTGCGTTTTGCTTTGTAGGATGAAAACTTTGTCTGTGTTGCTCTTTCCATAGGTCTGAAGTGGTCACAATCCCCCGTGTGTAACAGTACTCGAGGTGGTCTTTTCTATATTTAAACTACCTACCATCTCTTATTCTTGAAAATGCTGATGGACTTGCTTACTCAGGTCAGGTGATGGCTGGGGAAATAGTTTTGCCTTTTGCCTTCTTTGAGACATAATGGGTATCAAGGTATAGATCTTGGAGAGTGACCTCAGGTCAAAATAGTGGAATTACATCTTTATTTCTGAGTAGAATACTGAGCTCCTGAGAGAAAGAGTACATTTAAAATCCATTTTCTTAGTTTACTGGGAGCAAAGTACATTTTTTTCCTTTATGAACATAAATGTGCCCTGATACGGACTCAAATGATGGGATAAGTAAATGGCAGAGAGAGTAGCTGAGCAATGAAAATAGGTTTATTTTCACCATTAACCAGATAAACAGGCATATGACAGTGCTAATGTTTTCAAAACTAGGTTTATCAAATCCACTTTGTTTACTAACTTTGAAACATGTTGGAAATGGGCATGTTTATTAAATATTTTCTACCTATATCTCTTTTTCATTAAACCCATTTTCTCTTTGTGTTATTGCCCGCAACAGTTACAGTCACTCATACTACACAGAGTTTGAATAAAGCGAATATTTGGAAAAACGTACTGTTTGACCCATCCCCCTCTGCTCGTGAGGGTGTGGCCATGCTGTTTTGAACCAGTAAGTTTCAGTGGTCAAATGTACTCCCTTTGAGCCCCAAGATAAGTGTATGGAAACTTACGCTTCCCACTTTCTCTCATCTCTTAATTGGCATGTAGAAAAACATTTTTCTCTAAAACAGTTTTATTGCTTGTTCTATAATAAAACAAGTACTGGGACTAAAAGGCATACGAGACAGGCATGGCCACTGTTGTCACAGTGCTTGCATTCTATGTGGGTAGACAGGTATGATACAGCTATTGTCAGAATTAAGTGTCAAATTTCGGTTGTAATAAGTGCTATGGTGAGGTGTACAGTTTTCTATGAATTCATATGCCACAGAGCTTTATCTATTTTTTCCTAGGAAACTGAAAGGAAGAAGAGAACTTGTGGAACTTAATAAGCTATATCCCGAAGATATACAAAAACCTGTCAAGTTTTAAGAGCTATTTTGGAGGATATTTGTCCAGACTTCCTTCCCAGTACAATGATTTTATTCTGATCTATTTCAGGGTAAAGAACCAACATCCTAGAGGGAGAATGTATTATTTCAACTTCATTTCCTCTTGCTGTTTGAAACACTGGCCCATCTTTGTGCTTTTCAGCTTAGCTTTTATCTCGATCTAATTGCAGTAGAAGGGCATTTTGTTCAACGTGACAACTACTGAACATTAAGAAATATGTGAGTATGGGCCGGTGAGACGGCTCAGCGGCTTAAGCGCCTGCCCGGCAAGCACAAGGGCCCGAGTTTGACTCCTGGAACCCACATACGAAAAAGGGGCCGGTGATATCGCTCAGCAACACGGGCGCCTGCTGGCGCGCAAGGTCCTGAGGTTGACCCCCCGATACCCACAAAAAAAAAAAAAAAAGAAGAAATATGTGAGTATGAGTGTAACTGAGATTGTTTTCAGTTATGACCCACCCACTATTTTTTTTTGTTGCTTTCTTAGTGATATTTGGTTTCTTATTGAAATCTAGAATCTTTTTATTCTATTTTTGGACAAAAATTTTTTCAGCGATATGTTATGGTATATAAATAAAATTACAACACTAGTAGTGTGTCAAAGGGACTTTTTCTTTTAGTAAGGGAGAGATGACCATTGTACATGGATTAAATATATCCTTGCCCAAACAGGTCCCTCCCACAATTTTCTATATGTTTGGAAATTGCAACCCTATCCTTCTAGTTGCTGAAGCTGAAATATTGGAGTAATCTTCAATTACATTCTTTGTTTTTTTTTACAATCCCCATTGAAACCATCATTAAATCAAAGCTTGATCTTCAAGATATATCCAGAATTCTCTTACTGCCTTCACTGTATCCATTCTGGCCTACATTACTTTTAATTCTTTCATGTAATAGGCTCCTAATTGATCTGCCTGCTTTCAGTCATATCCCATGATATTTTATTGATTAAAGAGCAGACTGAGTGATTATTTCTTGTATATTTTATTTTGAACAATGCATAACCTAGAGAAAAGTTCCAAGAATGTGACAGCATATTCTTCATCTGGATTCACCAGTTAACATTTAGCCACATTAATTTCAGTGTTCTCTTTCCCCAAGTCATACTGCATACACGTACAATCACACACATATATCCTTATGTACACATATGCTGTGCCATTAGAGAAATGATTACACATTAGGACACTTCATTCTTAAATATTCCAACATGTATCTTCTAAGAATGGAAACATTTTCTTATGTAACCACACTACAGCTATCATACTCTGGAAACATTAACATGATTGTATAATTGAATATAACTGAATATGTAATCCACATTTGAATGTTATCAGTCACTCCAATAATGTTTATTATAGATTCTTTTTGTTTTTTGAAACATCTAACTAGCATAACAGTTGTCATTTTCCTATAGTGTACATTAATCTAGAATTATTCTTCTATCTTTTTTGTTTTTTATATTTAAAACAAAAACATGCCCACCTTTTTACAGATTACTTCTAAATTTGGTTTGTTTATTTCTTCCTGAAGATTAGATTTAGGATAATATGATATAATAGAGGCCTAAACCAGTAAGAAAATATGCTAGGGAGTTTGAAAGACCACTGCGTGTTGGTAGTAAGGCAACTAAAATGGGAAGTATGGGTCATCAGAAATAAACCACTCAGGCATCTTAGTTTAATATGGCTCTTGAATGTGAAATTATTTACTCTGACAAACAAAAATAGAAGACAAAATGTATGTTTAAAATTGTTTTCCTTTTTTTAATGCATCATTTTCTGTGCAGGCCTGGAGAGCATCCTACCATTCAGAACTGTTTTTAGGGCTTCTTTGACCTCCTTGTTTCTAAGGCTATAGATCAGGGGGTTAAGCATGGGAATCACCATGGTATAAAACACAGAAGCCACCTTCTCCTGGGTTGTATCATTGGTAGCTGGTTTAAAATACATGAAAGTGATGGAGCCATAGAAGATCCCAACAGCTGCAAGATGGGAGCTGCAGGTACTGAAGGCTTTGGACCTGCCACCAGCTGAGCGCATATGCAGAATGCTGGAAAGGATGAAGGTGTAAGAGATGAAGATAGCTATAGCACATGCAAACACATTAAATCCAACCACAGTCATTACCAATAGCTCCTTGGTGTAGTCTCTTGAACAAGATATATTCAGAAGAGGAAGGATGTCACAGAAGTAATGTGAGATGACTTTAGTTCCACAGAAGGAGCGAGTGGATATGTAGCTAGTGTGAACCAATGCCCCCAAACCCCCCACTGCATACACACCGGTGACCAGTAGCAAACAGACTCTGTGGGACATGGTCACATGATAGAGCAAAGGATTGCAGATGGCAACATAGCGATCATATGCCATGGCTGTCAGCATGTAGGAGTCATCAATACCAAAGAAGCAGAAGAAAAAGAGTTGAGCCATGCACTCCAGAAAGGACGTGAAGTTCTTCTCTAACACAAAGCTCACCAACATCTTGGGGATTATGACAGAGGAGTAGCCGAGATCTATGAAAGACAAGTGACTGAGAAAATAATACATGGGAGTGTGAAGCTGAGCGCTGATCCTGATTAAAAAGAGCAGACCCAAGTTTCCCACCAAGGAGACTACGTAGATTAATAGGAACAGGAAGAAGAGAGGGAGCTGGAGCACGGGATGGTCTGTTAATGCCTCCAGGACAAACGCAGTTCCTGATGAGTGATTTCCTGTGTCCATACCTCTGCCATTTGTGATTGATGAGTGGATCAAGAAAGAGTGTCTCAGACAAACCTGTCATCCAGTAGGATTTAGTGACTTGAGATCTAAGGAATGATATAATTTTCAACTTACTCAGAATTTCAGAGTATAAAACCAGCAGAATAAAATCTTTTTTTAGTCGGATTCTTATCAAGGTGGTGATACTTAACTTGGTGTCTGTTTGTACTCACATTTAGAAGTGAAACTCATTTTTCCTCCACAAATTCAAGTTTAGCTTTTCCTAGAAAAGAAAAATAATCTTCATGTTATTCAATCATCTTCAGACAATTTCTGCCCAGAGCTACTGTTCTTTAGTTGGCTTTCTATCTGCAACAATTTGTATTTTTCTCTAATATCTTGGAATTTGACCACTTCCTTACTGATACCACTTGGATTTCACTCTGGCTTCAGCATATTTATTTAGTTTATTGAGTTCTTGACTGTAATCCCAAAGGGCTTTGCCCACACCCAGGATTTCTACCCCACAATTCCTGGTCTTGAGTATCTCTTTCCTTCTTCTCTTCTTCTACTATGTTATCATATGGACATGAGGGGAATGGAGTCAGGTTGGAAATAGAAGGAGTAAAGCAATGCTAGGATGATAGAAGGCAATTCTTGATTAAAGAAGGAAACTGAGGAGGAAAAGTAAAGGTGCAAGGAAGGCACAGTGCTAAAAGCATTATATTAATATTTTTAATCTTCAAACTACGTATGAAAGAGTTGTTTTCTGAATTATATGGATGGACTGACAAACAGATTAAGTATTTCCTCTAAGTCACAAAGCTCGAAGATAGTATTTTTCACTATTTTATGAATGAGTTTATGCAAACTTTCCAAGATCTTCTAGTAAGTGTTAGACCCAGGACTTACCTATTTTAATTAAAGACCAATGTGCCCTGTAAATCAGGGTTTTTCACTGACCCTGAAAACTGCAGTAACTTCTTCAGAGCTCTAGTTACTATGTTACTCTTAATTTTACTTCTAAATAATTTCCTCTAATGTTTTCTTCCTCTTGTTAAAGAATACTTTGATAAGCACTGAAAGCATTTTGACCTCATGTTCAAGTAGGAGTTTTGTCCCTTTAACGGGCTTAAGAGAGAAAAAAGAAATGGAAGATCCACCTGTGCACACTCATATACACAAAGTTCTGGTGAAAAACACGCCCTTGACATCTACATATAAGCTTGTTATCAAATGACAACAAAGCAAGTGAGCAAGCAGCTCTTCCTTTAAGAAAATAAACCTGTGTTTAAAAGGAATGTGATGAAATATGATTGAGTGTATCAGATTATGTGGCTATTTCCAAAGTCTTACTCATCTAGTAAATTCTCTGATTCCATGTAATTTATTTTCCTTTTAACTTCTTTCCCCAAAAGCCACTTTTAACTTTTTAGTAACATACATCTTATAATTTCTTGTTACACATTTGTGCTTTAGTCATCATGGGGTGATAAAGACCTCAGGGTTTAAAGGGAAATGGAACTGGATGCATTTTCAGGTACGGCCGCCTAACAGCTATAAGACCCGGAAGAGGTTATCGCTCCTGCATAAACTGCAGTTTGTTCACAAATAAGAGAAAAACAACTTCTATCATAGGTAGCTATTACACTGGTGCTGTCTTTTATTCTCCAGTACTCTACTGAGAGTTTTCTGTGTTGTGAAGGCACAATATTGGAGACAAATTCCTACGCTTTTAAAGATGGCATTCTAATGGAGGAGCTCAATAAAGAAAGAGATAAAGAATTTGGAGTCAAGCAGTGAGAACTATTTTGAAAGAAATAAAGCAATGTAACGGGCACAGTTTGGTAATTAGGGAGGATGCTGAGGGGAGGAATCTGAAGACACGACATTTGAGCTGAGTAGTGACTGTAGTGAAACAGGCAGCAATGGAGTGTCTGGATGAAAGGTCATTTCAGACAGAGGGAATATCAAGTTTAACGGGAGAGAAAGAGCAAGAGAATGAGAGAGCGAGAGAGAACAAGACAGCGAGAGCAAGAGGGTGTTAGTTTGACAAGTTTGAGGAACAGCTAGGAACAGAGAGCAAGACAGAGAATGATAGTAGTGGAAGTTATAGGTGGAATTAGATTCTAGTACACAATGTTGGTGAAAACTCTGAGTATTATTCAAGGTGGACGGAACACTATTGGACAGGCTGCAGTATGCAGAGCCTTATGTGTTCTGACTCATATTTTAAAAGGATCACTCAAGATCTGGTTATTCTGTCAAGCATATTCATTAAGTAGTCAAACAGAAACACATTGAGGGAGTCACATAGACAGAGTATATATACTTCAGTCGAAAGAAGTGAACAGGCCAGACCAGTAACGATAGAGGTGGCAAAACGAAGTCAGGGAAATTTTGTATGGGTGGCACCTGCTCAATATAGTGCCTGAGAAGAGTAGCATTTTTGGAACCAAGGAAGTGGGTGTCAGATGGGTTTATGATGATGGTAAAGGATCAGGTTTGGGAGTTTTTGTTGTTGTTGTTGTTCTGTTTGGCACATAGTAAGTCTGATGCCTGTTTTATGGTCAATAGATAAGTTGAGTAGGAAATAGGGTGCATGGTTCTGGGGTTCAGGGTAAAGTTCCAGCTAAGACATGATTATCTGAGTCATCAGAGCACACATAATATTTAAAAAAGGGAGACTAGATGAGATTTCCAAAGTATAATATGTGCAAAAACTTCACAACAGTGGTGGGTACATGGAAGGTCATCAATATTTTTGGCATTGCCATTTGGATTGCTATTTTTACCAGATATTGTAATGGACAGTAGGGAATTTTAGAGCCTCTTCTTTCTTTTTTCTGTTCCCTTTTACTTCTCTGCCTTCTTGAATTATTTCCCACTGCGGTGTATCCAGAGTGATAGACCAACTGAGAATCCACCATGATGAGTCAGAAGCATCTAGCACCATATCTGGGACCTGGTGGCAATCCTGAACATTTCTGTTCCTTTTCTCTCTTCCTTCAATTTCTGGATACTTTTTTTTTTGGCACATAGTAAGTCTGTCAACCACCAAATTGATTTCTGGATACTTCTCAACTTTTAATATTTTATAATGTGTAAGTATTAACATATCAGAGATATAGAAAATTGTCTCATATTTTCCTGCAATTATTTGTCTTTGCTTTGCCTTACCATTCTTCACAATTTTATCTTAGACACTTTCAAGTAATGAACACTACAAATTAAGGTCAGTTTTGAATTAAGTATCCCAGTTCTAGTTTGATATACTTCTCATAAATATTAAATATGCATTCCTGGGTGGATTATGCAATTAACATGATTTGACCTTTCATTGCTTGACAAGATATTAGATACAAAGATTTTTTAACATTTCCTGATACAAAAGGACACCTCGGTAAGGGGTTCTCTTAGGAGTATGGGTGTTTGCTGAAGTAGGATTTTCATTGGGAACATCTGATTTAATGAATGCCATAGAATAGTTTTCTCATACCAAAACTATAAACAGATGAGAAAGGAAGTGGCAGAAAAATTATCTAGATTTAGTAAGTCAGAGACAATGCCAGGAGTGACTTCCTTTTATTTTTAAGGCTAGGTTTGGGGACTCCTCTGAATTCACTTTTGCAAAAACATAAAGTAGGGAAGGACATCATTTTATATCCTGAATGTAGTAGTTCATGAGGTGGGCTAGAAAATAGCAGCTTGGGTTTTTATTTACAGACTGAAACATTTCTTACTGAGAGATATTGGATAAATAGGTTAATGTCAGTGTATTTTTTAGTGAAAGGAATTTCTGACCTGACTAAACACTGTGATTGTGATAGTTATTTAATGCCGCTCAGAATATTCTTTGAATTTCAAAGTTTAGTACAAATGAGGGACTGGAAGTGGCAAAGAGAGTGAAGAGCTGGAGATCAGGATAGATACAACGTATGGGAAAAAAGAGTTAAGCTCCATGTGTTGCACTCTGACATGCAGCAGATATTGTCCCCTATCAGTCTCATCCATCCTGCACAAAACAATAGCTCTATTTGCATTGATAACAAGAATTTTTGACGATGTTCCAAATTTTAATTTTATTTGCAGTATTTTATCAAAGACTGGCAGAACTTTGTGACTTACCTTGATATTATCACCAGGGAAAATGATGCTGGCCTCAGATGAAATTTTAATTTTAGCTTCATTATTAGAATGTATGTGAGCACAAACAATTACCAGATAAATTTATTGTCAAATATGAACAGCCCTGTATCTTCAAGATCCTGGGAAAACAGTAAGAATTTAGGGAATATTGAAGAATAACAGTTTAAGACCCAACCAAGCAGAGTGAGGCAAGTAATTCTATAGATCCTTAATTTTCTATTACTAAAGGAAAATTTTATTTGAATCTCTCTGGACCTGAGATTGTTGTCAGCAAATGTTTCCCTTAGGGGCTTGTCCTCCCAACAGTAGGGAAAAAACAAAGTTCATGTTTGCTGGTAATAAATCAGCATAAACAAAGCATTAAGGAAGACTAATAATGCTTTCATAATAAATATCAAACTTTGATATCGTATGAAAATCAATCTGCTTTATGAAAAACAAAATTTAAGTTTTCTTTAACACTTTAATTTTCTATAAATTAGACTGAATTTACTTCATTATCACTAAATATAGAAGATTTTTGCTTTATTTTCAATGCATTTAGTGTTTTGGAGAGTATTATATATGGAGAAAAAGAACAACTGACCTGTTTCCTTTCTGTAATATCAAAAGATAGAACCAGAGATTTGAGAGATTTTCTCAAAATGTTATCTGTGGAAAGTAAATATGCATACAATTTTCCAGCTCAGATCTACTCTTAAGCATAGAACTTTTTACTTTTTACCTGTCTAATTCATTGATTGTGACTTGTCTTTTCATTTATCAAAAATGTAATGGCTTTATCCGGGTATCATTGACACACAACAAACAGCACATTTAAACTGTATAATTTCAGATAAATTTGACACACACATTTTCCCAAGGTATCATCCCCCAAATTAAGAAAATGAACATATTTACCCTCCAAAAATCTTTTTGTAATTCTTGATAATCTTCCACTCATCCATTGGCAATTATGAATCTACTTTTGTCACGGTAGTTTGTTTACACTTTGAAGAATTTTATATTTAGAGAATGATACAGAATATACTTTCTGCTTGACCTCTTTTAAAATGTAGCATAATTACTGTGAGATTCACCCATGGCCTTGTATGATCTAATGGTGCTGACATGTATCTTTGTGGAGAGCAACTGACCATCTTGTGTGGGCCCATTTCTGTGTATCTTGATGCCTGTACCACACTGTTTTGTTGACTGTAGCTTCATAATCTGTTTTGAATTTTATCATCCAAGTCCTCCAGAACAGTTTCTTTTTCAATATATTTTTTTTTTTTTGTGGGTACCAGGGGGACGACCTCAGGACCTCACGCGCCAACAGGCACCCGTGCCACTGAGCGATATCACTGGCCCCTTTTTCGTATGTGGGTTCCGGGAGTCGAACTCGGGCCCTCGCGCTTGCAAGGCAGGCGCTTACGCCGCTGAGCCATCTCACCAGCCCTCAATATTATTTTTTCTATTCTAGACCTTTTACATTTCTTCCTGAAGTTTGGTTTTAGCTTATCAAATTTTTCAAAATGCCTGGTCAGATTTTTATTGGGATTACATTGAATTTATACATAAATTGGAGGAAAATCAGCATCTTAACCACTTAACAGTTTACCCTGAGCTTGGGCAGCATGTTTTTTTTATGACTATACTGCGTGCCACTCAGGCAGGTGTCATTTCAAGCAGTTGAGTCTTGCATTGAATAAATTTGATAAAATTGTCATTTTTATATTTTCTATTGTATTATCTTATAAAAATTAATGAAAAAAATATGAAATTGTGGGTCACCCTGTATTTAAATAATTGGGCTTGTAAGTCATTAATAACACCAAGTCTTCTGATACAGGAACACAGTCTAGGATTTTTTTTCAAATTCTCCCTACAAGGTTTTGTAGCTGTGCTTATTGAGCCCTTATGTATCTTTCACCAAGTATGTATTTTATATAATTGATGTTTTTGCAACTGGGATTTTAAATTTTCCAGTTCCCTATTTTTCACTGGTAGTGTATTCAAAAAAATGAATTTTTAAATATTGCTCTTATATCCTGCAATCTTTCTGAATCTATTTTTTTTTTATTTTATTTTAAAGAGAAGAAAAAACAAAACAAATCAAAAGAAGAACAAATTTTCAAAACAACATAATAGGAGGGTAAGAATGGTTAATACATTGCGTATTACTATCTTTAAGTTAGTTATTCAGGACACCAGACATTAGCATTTAATTATCCAAACATTATTGGCACAAACCTTACTCTTCAATGAACTAAGTAAAAATCGTAGTGTATCTATCTTAACCATCTTATATATATATATACAATTTTTTTCCCTTTCCCTTCTTTCTTTTCCTTATTCCAGTCTCTCTTTCCTTTTGACCAGTTTCTTTTTGATTCACCATGTCTATTGTACATTTTGGATCTTATTTACTCTTTCAGTTTCTCATACTAGAGAGACAATATGATGCTTACACATGTGCTTCTGGTTTATTTCACTTATGAGTATTTTCTCGAGTTGCATCCATTTACCTATAAAAGTCTCCAGTTTATCCTTCTTAATGGCTGAATAGTACTCCATTGTATAAAAATACCACATCTTTCTTATCCATTCCTCAGTTGATGGGCATTTGGGTTGTTTCCAAGATCTGGCTATTACAAATTGTGCTGCTATAAACATGGGTGCACATATATCGCTGTGGTATGATGTTTTTAATTCTTCTGGGAAGATGCCCAGAAGGGGAATAGCTGGGTCAAATGGGACCTCCAACCCTAGCTTTTTGAGGAATCTCCACACTGACTTCCACAGTGGCTGTACCAGTCGACACTCCCACCAACAGTGGAGAAGGGTTCCTTTTTCCCCACAGCCCCTCCAGCATTTGTTATTAGTTGATTTCTTTATAGTAGCCATTCTTTCTGGGGTGAGATGGTATCTCAGTGTTGTTTTAATTTGCATCTCTCGAATGACTAGTGATGTTGCACATTTTTTTGTATATTTATTTGCCATTAGTATTTCTTCATCTGAGAAATGTGTATTCATCTCAGATGCCCATTTTTGGAGTGGGTCTTTAAATTTGGGAGGTCTAATTTTTTTGAGTTCTTTATATGTTCTCGATAGTAATCCTTTGTCTGAGGAACAGCTGGCAAACATTTTTTCCCACATTGTGGGTTGTCTCTTCACTCTGTTGGTGGTTTCTCTTGCTGTGCAAAAGCTTTTTAATAAGATGAGATCCCAGTTATTGATTCTTTGGGATAGTTCCCGTGCGGTTGAGTTTTTATTCATAAAGTCTTTGCCTACACCAATGTCTCCAAGGGTTTTACCTATCCTACCTTCCAGCAGATTTAATGTTTCTGTTTTAATATTTAGATCTCTGATCCATTTTGAATTTAGTTTAGTGCATGGTGAAAGATATGGGTCTAGTTTTAATCTTCGGCATGTGTAGAGCCAGTTTTTCCAGCACCATTTATTAAAGAGGCTATCTTTTTTCCAGCGAATGTGTTTGGCACCTTTGTCAAAGATAAGGTGGCTTAGTATGTCTGGGGTTGTTTCAGCATCTTCTAATCTGTTCCATTGATCTTCAGGTCTGTTTTTTTGCCAGTACCACACTGTTTTTATCACAGTAGCTTTATAGTATAATTTCAAGTCGGGTATAGTGATGCCCCCTGCCTTGCCTTTGTTGCCCAGAATTGCCTTTGCTATTCTAGGTCTCTTCTGATTCCAAATGAATTTTAGGATTGTTTTCTCTAATTCTGTGAGATATGCTGTTGGAATTTTGATTGGAATTGCATTAAATCTGTATAACAATTTTGGAAGTATGGCCATTTTCACTATATTGGTTCTTCCTATCCAGGAGCAAGGGATATCTTTCCATTTTCTGATATCCTCTTCAATCTCCTTTTTCAGAGTACTGTAGTTTTCAGTATAGAGGTCTTTTACATCCTTCGTGAGGTTGATTCCTAGGTATTTCATTTTTTTGGATGTTATTGTGAAAGGTATTGTTTCCCTAATTTCTCTTTCAGTAAGTTTGTTATTTGTGTACAGGAAGGCTATTGACTTTTGAGTATTGACTTTGTATCCAGCTACACTACTGAATTTGCTTATCAAATCTAGCAGTTTTTTAGTGGAGTTTTTGGGGTCTTCTGTGTAGAGTATCATGTCATCTGCAAATAATGATAATTTAACTTCTTCCTTTCCGATCATTATTCCTTTTATTTCTTTCTCTTGTCTAATCGCTCTGGCTAAAGTTTCCAGAACTATGTTGAATAAGAGTGGGGACAGTGGACATCCTTGTCTTGTTCCTGATTTTAGAGGGAAGGCTTTCAGTTTTTGGCCATTTAGTATGATATTGGCTGTTGGTTTGTCATAGATAGCTTTTACCAGATTGAGATAAAGACCCTCTATTCCAATTTTCTGTAGGGTTTTTATCATGAAAAGGTGCTGGACTTTGTCAAAAGCTTTTTCTGCATCTATTGAGATGATCATGTGATTTTTGTCTTTGGTTCTGTTAATATGCTGTATTACATTTATTGATTTACGTATGTTGAACCATCCCTGCATCCCTGGGATGAATCCAACTTGGTCATGGTGTATAATCTTCTTGATGATTTGTTGGATTCTGTTTGCCAGTATCTTATTAAGGATTTTTGCATCTATGTTCATTAGGGAGATTGGCCTGTAGTTCTCTTTCTTAGTTGGGTCCTTCTCTGGTTTTGGTATCAGGGTAATGCTTGCTTCCAGGAATGAATTTGGGAGTATTGCTTCCCTTTCAATTTCATTGAAAAGTTTGAGAAGTAGGGGCGTTAGGTCTTCTCTAAATTTCTTGTAGAATTCGGCAGTGAATCCATCAGGGCCTGGGCTTTTCTTTGTTGGGAGGTTTTTAATTACATCTTCAATTTCACTGGCTGATATTGGTTTATTTAGGATTTTTAAATCTTCTTGATTCAGCTTTGGTAATTCATACGAATCTAGGAATCTGTCCATTTCTTCTGCATTTTCCATCTTAGTAGAATATAAATTTTCAAAATAGGTATAGATGATCTTCTGGATTTCTGCAGGGTCCGTCGTGATATCACCCTTTTCATTTTCAATTGCATGGATTTGAGTCTTTTCTTTTCTTTTTTTAATAAGGTTGGATAAGGGTTTGTCAATCTTATTTATTCTTTCAAAGAACCAACTTTTTGCTTCATTGATTCTTTGTATTGTTTTTTTATTCTCCAATACGTTAATTTCTGCTCTGATCTTTATAATTTCCTCCCTTGTACGGGCTTTTGGCTTAACCTGCTCTTCTTTTTCTAGAAGCTCGAGGTTCACCCTTAAGTTGTTTATTTGCGCTTGCTCTATTTTCCTGATATAAGTGTTTAATGCTATAAATTTCCCTCTTAGGACTGCTTTCATTGTATCCCATAAGTTCCGGTATGTTGTACTGTCATTATCATTCAGTTGTAGAAAGTGACTAATTTCTTCTTTAATTTCATCTGTGACCCATTGGTTGTTCAGGAGGATGCTGTTTAATTTCCATGTGTTTAGGGAGTTTTTGTGGGATCTTTTGCCATTGATTTCCAATTTCATTGCACTATGGTCTGATAATATGCATGGGATAATTTCAATTCCTTTGCATTTACTTAAGCAGGTTTTATGAGCTAGTATGTGGTCTATTTTGGAGAACGTCCCATGTGCAGCTGAGAAAAATGTGTATTCTGATGTTGTGGGATGGAACACTCTGTAGACATCTACTAAGTCCATTTGTTCAAAAGTTTGGTTCAGTTCTACTATTTCATTATTGATTTTCTGTCCAAGTTGATCTATCTTTTTGTGACAGTGGAGTATTGAGATCTCCCAATATAATTGTATTAGTGCTTATTTGATTTTTCATGTCCTTTAGTACTTGTTTTATATAGCTGGGTGCATTGGTATTTGACGCATATATATTTATGATTGTTATCTCTTCCTCTTGGATTGTTCCCTTTACAAGAATGTAATGACCGTCTTTATCTCTCTGAATCCTTCTTGGCTTGAAGTTCACTTTGTCTGCAAAAAGAATAGCTACCCCTGCTTTTTTCTGGGTTCCTATGGCATGGAGTATTGTTTTCCATCCTTTGACTTTCAGTCTATGAATTTCTTTCTGAATTAAATGTGTTTCTTGTATACAGCATATTGTTGGGTCTTGCTTCTTGATCCATTTCGCCAGTCTGTGCCTTTTGATTGGTGAATTGAGACCGTTAACATTGATGGTTAAAACTGATATGTATTGACTTGTCATGATATTTTCCTGTTGTTGGTTCCCACTCTTTGTTTTTCCGCTTTCCGGCTATTTAATTATTTGCCCTGCCTGGTGGATTCCTTCTGTTGGGGTTCCTATCTCTTTCTAGAATGTCCTTCAGAACGTTTTGGAGTGCTGGTTTGGTGGTCATAAATTTTCTCAGATGTTCTTTGTCATGAAAGTATTTTATTTCTCCATCAATTTTGAAAGATAGTTTTGCAGGGTACATCAATCTGGGCTGAAAATTATTTTCCTTTAGAGCTTGCAATACATCATTCCAAGCTCTTCTTGAATTGAGGGTTTGTGCTGAAAAGTCAGCTGTGATTCTGATGGGTTTTCCTTCATAGGTGATTTGTCTCTTCTCCCTAACAGCTTTTAAGATTCTGCCCTTCTGTTGAATTTCTGGGATCTTGACTATAATATGTCTGGCTGAAGTTTTTTTTTGATCATGTCTAGTTGGTGTTCTGAAAGCTTCACTTATAGAGGTGTCAAATTCCTTTTCTCTTCCAGGAAAGTTCTCCCTGATTATGTCTTTGAACAAGGTTTTAATGTCGTTGATGTTATCTCCTGCTTTTTCATTTATTCCAATTATTCTTAAGTTGTTTATCTTTGAGTCATCTAGCAGCTGCTGAATTGATTTTTCATGGTCCCTTGCTATTTTTAAGAATTTTTCCATTTCATGATCACTAATTGCAAGCCTATCTTCTATATCTGAGATCCTGTCCTCGCATTGGGTTATTCTGCTACAAATACTTTCAATGGAATTTTTTATCTCTTGGATATCTGTTTGAATCTGCCTTATGGATTCCATTTCTTTCCTATGCTGAGCATTCATGGTTTCTATAGTTTTCTTAAGTTCATCTATTTTTTTGTCTGTATCAGCTATAGTGTCCTTAAGCATGGTCTTCGTTGTAGACATTATCTCTGCAGTTATCTGTGAGATTATTTCTGTTTTAATTTTTTCCAGAACCTCATTCAGTTGCTTTGTTGTTACCACTTCAGATAGGCCAGGTGGGTGGCTTTCGGGTTGTCCCACCTCGTTGCTCCCTAGGTTTGCCTTTGGTGAATTGGATGTGTGTGGTTGCATCTTGTTTAAGTGACGTCTCATGTTTTCTTTCTTTAATTCCTGGGGTGATGTTTGCAAATTACCTATAGTAGGTTACTTTATTGCTAGTGTTTAAGATCTTTAGAAGATGACTACTTCTCTGCAGTATCTTCCAAGTGGAGCTTGCTTTTGTGTTTTGAGCTTTCTGCCAGATCCTACCTCTTCAATTCGTTGGGTATGCGAAGTTGCTACCTGTTTGGCCCAGTCCTTGATTCTTTGGTACTGTGCCACTGTATTTTCTGTGTCCCTTAGTCAATCTCAATCATGAAATATCAGGAAGGAAAGATGTTTAGAACAATTATTTCACATTTGGCTATAATGTTAACTAAAGCATCAAACACAGCCTAGAAAATGACAGACTGAGCTAACCAGTTATTTACCACTTTTAGCTGTATAGAGTTGCGGTTATATAACAAAATCTAAAACACACCAGAAAAATTATATGCAGTATACAAGTCCTATGTATGTCAATTTTTCCCCTGAGGAGTTTAAATTTAAAATGAGTTAAGGAGGAAATAGAGTATTGGGAGAAGAGGAAGGAATTAGATATAAGGTTAGAGGACCAAGAGGGATCCCACTAAAATTGGGACACTAGTGCAGAGAACAGGTGGTAAAAAGAGAAGGAAGTGATAAAAGGAAGAACAGATCACGACCACAATCACAAAGAAGTTAGAGGCGCTGTTTACACTCATATAAAAAACCAGAGAGAATAATGAAGGAAAGAGCAAATACACATACAGAAACAATAACGAAGATAAAAGCAATAAAACAGACAGATCAAAAATAAAACCCCACCAAAAAACAAAACTAAACAAAACAAAAACAAAAAAACCCTTCGCCAGAACAAAAAACAAATCAGTGAGAAGAAAAAAAAAATAATAATAAAAAAAAAAATAAAAATAAGAAAAAAAAATTAAAAAGAATCAGTTCCAGGTGTTGACTTTGTTGTAGGCAGCTACCTGTTCTGTGCAGGTCCGTCCCAGTAAGCCAGGAGCGCCCTCTGGCGGGCGGTGAGCAGAGGCGCGTACTTTCAGGTAGAGACCAGTCTAGCTTGCCTCCGCTCTCAGCGCCCTTTCACGGTCCCTGGGCCTGAGAGGCTCAGCGCGCTGTCCGAGCGCGGATTCCCTGCACTGGTTCCCGCAGCTCTGGTTTTTCGCCACGCCCCCCACAATGGCGCCGGGCCAGTCGCTCTCTGGCGCGGGACAGGTGTGGCTGTGAGTCCAGTCTCGTTCGCCTGCTGACCTCAGCACACTTTCGTGGGCTCAATTGAGAGGCCCTGTGCTGCCCTGTCCGGAGCACAAGTTCCCAGAGCAGTTTCCGAGCCGCTCTGAGTTTCGCCACACCCCCCACAATGGCGCCCGGCCGGTCGCTCTCTGGCGCGGGACAGGTGTGGCTGAGAGTCCAGTCTCGTTCACCTGCTGACCTCAGCACACTTTCGTGGGCTCAATTGAGAGGCCCTGTGCTGCCCTGTCCGGAGCACAAGTTCCCAGAGCAGTTTCCGAGCCGCTCTGAGTTTCGCCACACCCCCCACAATGGCGCCCGGCCGGTCACTCTCTGGCGTGGGGCAGCTGTGGCTGAGAGACACTCACCGCCGGTCAGCGCCGTTCTCCGCCGCTCCCCTGCCCCGCCGCTGTCTCAGGATCCTCCGTGGGGGCTCCCTGGGCGCCAGCTGCCACCGTGTGTCCGTAGAATTGAGCCTCCGCCGGCGCTCCAACTCCCGGGATATTAGAAGGTGCACGCGCGCGGTCTGCTCCTTCTTTCCTTCTTCTTTGTTGGAAGTCACCCGTCACTGGTGCCGGGGGTCCCAGATTGCGCTTCAGAACTTCTCTGGGTTTCGGGGATGCATTCCCCCCCCCCTCCTGCGCTTTCCGGGTCGCTATATTCTCGTGTTCCAATGGTAACTTTTAGAGAGAGTTTCCTTGCCTGCTTCTTACTCATCCGCCATCTTGAGGCTCCTTCCTCTGAATCTATTTTTGATAGCAACTTTTTGTAGATTCCACAGACTTTTTACACAGACAAATCAAGTTACATGCAATAAAAAGTTTATTTCTCCCTTTCCAAACTAGATGCCCTTTATAAGTTTGTTGTTCTTATTTTACCTTATTGCTCTGAAATCTACTTTAGTTGATATTAATGTACCTACTTTTTAGTTGAAGTTTTCATGGTATATATGTTTATTAACCTTTTATATCCACCTACTTTTTCACTATATTTTAATGAATTTCCGTGTACAGTGTGTAGTTGGGTCATTTTTCTATCTTATCTAATGTCATTGATGAATTTAGACCACTCACAATTAAAGTAATTATTGGTATTTTAGAGATTATGTCTATTATTTTATTATTTGTTTTGTGTTTGTTGTTTTTAATTTGTCTTTCCACTGATTCTGCTCCTGAAATTTCTTTGGGTCACTTGAATATATTTTAGAATTTCATTTTATTTATTGTGAACAAGATTTTAATGTGAACATGTTAAGCACTAAAATGTATAAAGATAAATCCTCTATTTAAAAAGTAAAGAAAGAAATGAGATCTAGAAGAAATAAAACAAAAGCCAATAATATGTTTGAAGATGAAAATATAAGTATTGAAGTTAAAACATAAATTAATGTTACACTCAACAGCACAGTTTAAGACATAATTAGTGAATTTGAAGTCAACTGAACTCATTGAGGAATTGATGAATTAAAAAAAGTTAGTCCAAATGGTTAACCCAGAGTACAGCAATAGTAGAAAACAGAATTTAAAGTGCGAACAGGCATTTCAGAATCAAACAAGATAGATTGGGAACTTTAAAAAAAAATGAGATAGGGTCATAATAAATTTCCAGGCTGGTTGCAAAGCTGTGATCCTCCTTCCTCAGTCTCCTGAGTAGTTGGATTTAAGGTGTATGTCATCATGCCAGATTGCCCTATTTTTAATCTAACAGGTATTTTAGAACAGAATGGAGAGGTATCTGAAAAGCAGCACTGTACTGGAAGACATAGTTAATGATATTTTTGCAAAATCAAGGAAAGACAAAAGTCTTAAGAGGAAAAGAAAAAATATGTACATTCTTTGAGATTTCTTCATTCATCATCTATTCTTTCTGCTTTGTGAGTTTTTAAAAATATCCATAAAATATATTTTAATGTCTTTTTCTGTTCTGGTATATATTTCTGTGAGTCCTTTCCACAGAAAAAAATCACTCATTTTTCCTTGAATGCAGAATCTTCTTGCATTTTCACATGGCTCACATATATATAAACACACAATTTATAATTACTTTGTAGCAGGTCATGTCAGATGCCCTATAGAACAATAGTGGAGACTGGGGAATATTTCCGCTTTGTTTGATTTTCTCAGATTATAGGAGACCTGACCTATATCTCATGACCAAAATGAGTGATTATTTAGAGTATCCCCTGTGTTAAGCTAATCAGGGCCTGTGAGTTTAAGAAAATTGACCTGGTCTTTGGTTAGTCCAGCTCCCATCCCAAACTCCCACACATAAGTGACTGATAGCTATTGCCATTGTTGCTGTAATTTTCCATACTGAAACAATGTATTAAATGTATACAATAGGGCTGGTGAGATAGCTCAGCAGCATAAGCGCCTGCCTGGCAAGCGTGAGGTCCTGAGGTCGACTCCCGGGACCCACAAAAAAAAAAAATATATATATATACAATAATATGTAGGTGATTTTGTAGCTTTATTCTCAAAAGTAACTTAAATTTATAATTACAAACCTCTCAAATAAATATCCTACCCAATTTTTTTGCACATTCTTTCAAAAATTTAAAGAAAAAATGATGCCAAGTCTCAAGATAACCATTTAAGGAAATAGTAAGTTAAGGAACTCCTCTCACTTCAATTTGTGAGAAAATATTACCAGATCCAGAACTAGACAAGGTTATTGTAATGAAAAAGAATTTTACAAGTCTAGATGTGAAAACCTTTAATAAAATATCAGCAAACTGAGTCCAGCAATATAAAAATATGATATTCATGGGGTGATCAAAATATATGGCAAATGTAACATTTTAAAAAATGGATTACATAAAAAGCCAAGCACTAGTATTATACTTAATGTGGAAACAATGAATTTATTTCCATGAAAATCAAGAACAAGAAAAGGATTATTATTGTTATAACTCATATTAAATGATGTACTGAAATTTGTAGCTAATGAAATAAAAAGGAAAAAAACAACAGGAATATGTACCAGAAAATAAAAGGGAAAATTATCTTTTTTTCTAGATGTCATAAATGTCTATGACAAAACTAAAGTACATCTCTCCAGAAGTTCTTTGACCTAATGAATGTGTTCATTAAGGCCTGAGTTTAAAAATCAATATGAAAGTATAACTGATTTTCTATATATTTTCTGCAAATAATGGGAAAATAAAACTAAATCTCAACATAATAACATCAATACAATAAGAAACCTTAAATTTTATAAAGTATATAGAGAAATTCTTTCACTAAAAATTATAGTACATCACTGAGAAAAATTAAACATATAAATGAAAAAAGTATGCCACACTCATGGATTGAAAGACTCACTGTTTTAAAATGCATAATAACTGTTGACTTGAAAATTCAATGAAATACTCCCCAAATCCTTGTAGCCTTTTTAACAAGCCATTGGGATTTTTCCTACTTTGATCTTGTAAACTTACCAAATCAATCCCTTGTATAATTATACAAAATTTTATATTGTTTCTGTTTCTTTAGTGGACCCCAGTTATACAGATTTTGATACCAGAAGTGGGCTTGTTGCTTTGACAGTTCCTGATCATGTGGTTTAGAAGCCTTTGGAACTGGTTTGTGTGAGGAGTTTGGGAAAGTTTGGAGATGCTGGCTAGAGAAACCCTAGAATGCTATAAGCCATGCTTGATGTGCAATTACGGTCAGAGCTCAAAAAACCAGAATGCTTAGAAATGCAGACAGTAAAGAGGAACAGGTGGGAACAAGGGCTTCATTGGCAGTTGGACTTGAAACCATGGGTGTTATAATGTAGCAGAAAATTTGTCTGCATTTTGCTCATGTCCTGTGACTGTGCAAGAGACTGAGGTTAAGAATGATGGACTAATGAATCTCACAGAGGAAATTTCAAGGCAACCCAATGTTGAGGCTGTGGCATGGGTACTGCTGGTACCTATTAACCAAATGTACCATGAGAACCGGGATCAAAAGATAGCTGAATAATTTGAAAATTTTAGCTAGCGGTTATTAGAAAGGAAATTCTTGTAAGTTAGGAGCTGTAAAATTGGCACTTGTAAAATTGAGACATGTGAAGTTTTGGCTGAGGAGAGCTTGGTTGCTGGGAAGATTGAGATTAAAAAGAAACCAAGTATTTTACATCAGATGCTTGCTGGCATGTGAGAACTCAGCAAAACCCAACTTTCACTGGCTAAGAGGTGCAAAAGTGAAATACTTTGCTTTAAGAAGAGAACCCAGGTATCCTGCTGGTGGAGGGCTGCCTAGTGCATGCTCAACCATCCAGACCCCCAGATGCCTCTACAGCCACGATGCAAAGGAGCCTGGCTACTACTCAATTTTGGCATCATCCATGTGGTGCTGGATTTATAGGCACGGAGAATGCAAGAGTTGTGGTGTCAGGGAGACTTTCACTCATATTCCAGAAGGAGGCCTGGGAGGCCAAGAAATGCACCTCCATGAGAAGAGCGTGTAAAGTTTTGAGAGTGAAGCTGCAAGTGCACAGGAGACTCCAAAAATTTGGAGAAGCCAGGAATGTGGAATGTCAGCTGATGGAAGCTGCATGCAATGAGCACAGCAACCCTAAGATGGAAGCTACAAGAACTGAAGCCAACAATAGGGGTAAGGACAACCAAATCATTTAGGGGCACATCTCACCACAAATTGCCCCAGTGTTGAACATGGAGCTACAGAATTTAATGTTTGTCCTGCTGGGTTTTTGTCTTGTTTGGTTCCATTCATTTCTATCCTTTTCTCCATTTTGGAATTGGAATGCTTAGCCTGTGCCATTTATGTGGTCAGTGTTTAACTTCTTTCTAGTTTTCACAGAGGCTCACAGCTGTGTTTGCCTTGAATCTTAGAGGAAACTTAGGAGTTGGACTTTTCAGCAGTGCTAAAACTGTTAAAATTTTGGAGATTCTTAGAGATGAACTAAGTGCATTTGGCATAAAGATGTACAAATGAATCTTTTGGGGGCCAGGGGCAGAATATTATGGCTTAGATTGGGAATATCCTCCAAAGATCTCACGTACTCCTAGGTAGGGCTTTGGGAACATAAATGAATTATTGGGATCCCACTTGCTTTGGGGAAGTATTCAATTGTATAAAAATACCACATCTTTTATCCATTCCTCAGTTGATGGGCATCTGGTTTGTTTCCAAGATTTAGCTATTACAAATTATGCTGATATAAACATGGGTACACATGTATCAATGTGGTATAATGTTTTTAATTCTTCTGGGAAGATACCCAGAAGGGGAATGGCTGGGTTGAATGGGACCTCTAATCCTAGCTTTTTGAAGAATCTCCATACTGATTTCCATAGTGGTTGCACTAGTCTGCACTCCCACCAACAGTACAGAAGGGTTCTTTTTCCTTGCAACCAGCATTTGTTATTGGTTGATTTCTTCATGATAGCCATTTTTTCTGCAGTGAGATGGAATCTGTGTTTTTTAATTTGCATTTCTTGAATGACCAAAGATGTTGAATATTTTTTCATATATTTATTTGCTATTTGTATTTCTTCATCTGAGAAGTCATCTCAGATACCCATTTTTGCATTGGGTCTTTGAATATTGGGTGTCTGATTTTTTAATTCTTTATATGTTCTAGATACAAGTCCTTTGTCTGAGGGACAATTGGCTCAGATTTTTCCCACTCTGTGCGTCGTCTTTTTGCTCTATCGGTGATTTGTTTTAATGTGCAAAAGCTTTTTAATAAGATGAGATCCCAATCATTGATTGTTTGAATTATTCCCCCCAGTTTGGGTTTTGTTCATAAAGTCTCTGCCTACACCTATATCTTCAATATTTCTACTTTCTCTTCCAGTAGATTTATTGCTTCTCTTTTAATATTTGGATCTTTGATCCATTTTGACTTTAGTTTATTGCATGATGAGAGACATGGGTCTAATTTTAGTGCTTGGCACATAGAGAGCCAGTTTTTCTAGTGTCATATAACAAAGAGGCTATCTTTCTTCCAATGAACATGTTTGGCCACTTTGTCAAAGATATGGCGGCTGAGCGTGTTTGTAGTTGTGTCTGCGTATTCTAATCAGTTCCACTGATCCTCAGGTCTGTTTTTTTGCCAGTACCATGCTGATTTTATCACAGTACCTTTGTAGTATAATTTCAAGTCAGTGATTGTGATGCGTCCTGCCTTGTCTTTGTTGCCCAGGATTGCCTTGCTATTCTAGGTGTCTTCTGTTTCTCAGTGAATTTTAGGAATGTTTTCTGTAGTTCTGTGAGGTGTGCTAATGCTATTTGGATCAGGATTGCACTGAATCTGTATAACAATTTTGGGAGTATGACCATCTCCTGTCTATGAGAAAGGGATGACTTTCCATTTTCTGATATCCTTTTTGTTCTCTTCTTTCAAAGTACCATAATTTTCATTTTATAGATCCTTTACTTCCTTTGTTAGATTGATTCCTAAGTATTTCATTTTTATGGATGCTATTGTGAAGTGTGTGTTTTCCCTATTTTCTCTCTCAGTGAGTTTTTTGTTTGTGTACAAGAATGCTATTGATTTTTGAGTGTTGACTTTGTATCCAGCTAGGCTACCGAATTTGGTTATTAAATCTAAAAGTCTTTTGGTGGAGTTTTTGGGTTCTTCTATGTATAGTATCGTGTCATCTGCAAATAATGATAATTTAACTTCTTCCTTTCCTATCCTTATTCTTTTTATTTCTCTTTCTTGTCTAATTGCTCTGGCTAGTGTTTGCACAACTATATTGAATAGATCTGGTGATAATGGACATCCTTGTCTTGTTCCTGATTTTATAGTGAAAGACTTCAGTTTTTGTGCATTTAGTATGATGTTGGCTGTTGGTTTGTCATAGACGGCTTTTATCAGATTGAGGTAAAGACCATTTATTCTGATTTTCTGTAGTTTTTTTTTTATCATGAGTGAGTGTTGGACTCTTTTGAATGCTTTTTCTGCATCTATTGAGATGATCCTGTGACTTTTGTCTGGCTTTTTCAATTCTGGAAAAAGTCCAGCTATAAATGAAGTAAAACACTTAAATCTAGAACACACCACAGGAAGGCATTATATTCAGAAGAAAGTGGATAATAGTGAATCATCATTGTCATAAGAAAAATAAGAATATGACTAAACTATTCATATTTCTGGAGGTTATTAAACATAAAAGATATCACATTACATTCTGGAGATACAGTAATAAAGAAGATAGGAGGAGGGGAGAGGGAGGGAAAAGAAAAGAAATGAAAAAATGAATTAAGATGTATTATGTACAGATACCAACTCCCCACAAAGAATGTAAACATTATGTGCCACAAACATGTACTATTAAGAAAATCATCTGAAAAAAAATAAAATATTAAGGAAAAACAAAAAATAAAATTACTAAATTTTTGGTGTGCCTATAATCAATAGAATGAACATTTTGTTTTTGTGTAACTTACTTTTTACAACACCATAAGACATTATTATCATTTCAGTGTTACCAAGGAAAACATGAGGCTTATATTTTATGACAGAAAAAAAATTGGATGAATTTCTCCCTCTACCTAGTGAGTATTCTGCTTCCTTCTTCCAATGGTGGTTTAAAGGCTTTTCTTTTCTTTTTCTTTTTTTCTTTTTTTGGTGGTACTAGGGACTGAACACAGGGCCTTCTCCCTGAGCTACATCCCAGCACCATCCCCTTTAAAATTTTGGGATAAGGTCACACAAAGTTGGTAAGTTGCATGGACTAGACTTGCAATTTCCCTACCTTGCCTCCCAGAGTGGTGGGATTATAGCAGTGCACCATGACGCCCAAGTTGTAATTTAAAGTTATTTTAATGAACATTTCCTCACCCTAACAACTCACTTTCTTTTGGGCCAAATACTAAGAAGACAGTTTAGACAGAGGGCCTTGGTATCCCCAGTATCTTTAGAATGACTATTGCTTGACTCGCTCTACTTCACTGATTGCTTCTCTGTTTTCCTGACTCCTTCAATCTCCTGCACTTGGCATAAGTAAAGGATCCATGAGTGTGTAAGTGTCAAATGAATAGAAAATATGACTACTATTATCTTTTTCTATTTAATAAAAGCTGTTTTAAACACAGTACTGTGCCTCTCATTAAAGCTTCATTCCATAGATGGAAGGAGACTATGCTCTCAATACTTTGAAGATACTTAAAAGGTATGACAGGAGGGAACCGAGATTTTTGTTTCACTAGCTACCAAAAAATTCATCTGAGATTTAGGCTTTCATTAAAGAAACTCTCATTGCCATACTATCAGAACCCAACTGAGTTTTTCCTTTCACTTCCTGGACCTATCTTACATCACTCTTAGAAAGTTCTTTACCAACACCTATTTTGAGCCAATGGAGTGATGACTTTATCAACTCTGATTCAAAACATAGAGAAATGGGAATCTGGTGCTGCTTGACGTAATGAAGGTTTCACATAGCAAGTTTTATTTGAACTGGGTATTGAATGCTAAGAATGGGTTTTCCCAACTGCAAACTCTTAGAATAGAAGAAAAAATCCACAGAGCTTGAACTAATTGAGCAGGAAAAAGAATTTTCCCCTTCAAATCATGTACTGGCTTACCACTCTGACATGAAGACCAAACAATGTCATGGCTAATTCCATATGGCAAATTCCTGACTGATCTTTGATATTGAGAAGAACCAAAAGGAGAGAATATTTGGTTCTGTCTTTGACCTTTTTTATACCTCCTTTTTTTCTCATCACCTCCCTTCTCACTATCTTTTTTTCCTATCACATTGCTCTCTGGATTATGATAGCATATTTCTCATGCTAAGCCCACTAGACAAAAGAAAAAAGAAATGTGAAGAGGAGGCCATTAAAATCTGCTATTTTGTAAGCAGAATGTCTATAACTATAAGATAATAAGAGCTTAGATTTGACAGTCACTGTTGGCTGTGCCAGGGATTATAAATTCAATTTTTCTAACACTGAAAAACAATAGAGCTCATCTCCCCTTTATAGACTCTTTCTATCTACTCTGTCCAATTTCTCTTTCATCGACTCTTGGTCGAAGGCCAACAGAAAGGCTTTGGAGGTGATACAGCATGGTGGTACACTGATTCATCCATAAGAGACCTGACATAGGTTCTATCCAGAAGTCCTTTTGCTCTAATAACTCCTTTATCTCTCAGAAGTCACAAGATGCCACCTGAAGCCAGGGAGTTGAAACTTTTTCATTATTAAAGCAACTCTTAGACTATCAAATGAGACTTTATTTGATGTAGACATTTGAAGGGAAAATTAGATAATTTAGAATTAGGGGAATTAGATAATTAAAAATTAGACAAAAGAGAAGTAAAGTAAGGAGGTAGAGAAGGAAAGGATGTAGGAGCAAGATCATAAGAGAAGAAATGTAAAGAAGCTTCAAGATATGATATAAAATGGGAAGAAATAATTCTTCTTGGGTAATTTCTTAGCAACATGACATTAAATAATTTGCCCCATGTCTTCAAGTCTTAGCTTCTTTACATATAAAAGAAGGTAGAGAAGATATCAATGTCCTCTGTTACACAGAAAGAAATCTCTTTATTCCAGAGATAATATAGATAGTATAATTAGGAGATATGAGACCACTCCCCCTCAACTCACTTGAATTTGGGCAACTCCTCAGGGGCAACCACCTAAGTCAGAACCTTGTCAATTGCACTGTCAATCATGCTCTGAAAGACCCAATGGTAGGTGGCATAGACCCAGGACTCTTTTCAAATCCTTAGGCTCAACACATTCAGTGCCTATGCCATTTTCCTTTCCAGTTGTGCTGTCCTCCTTTCTGCCAGCATGAGCCCAGTCATTCTGAGCTTAACTTCACTCTTTAAACTTCATTAAGCTTAGTTACATTTTCTGTACTGTTGTATGTAATATTCATATCATTTGTTCATTACACACAAGAACTTGGAAACCTGTCTGAGACCCAGTCATCCATGGTAATATCTAGGCAGAGCCAGCCAGGAGATAAAAAGAGGCATGGAAACTGTGGATGTCTCAACCTTTGTAAACTCAGCCAAAAGTCTGCTTATTTTTTACTTTCTTCTCTCTTCCTGTCTCAAATCCTGTAACTTTTTGTGTGTGTGTGTGTGGGTACCGGGGGTCGAACTCAGGACCTCACACACCAGTAAGCACCCATGCCACTGAGTGATATCACTGGCCCTTTTTCTATATGTGGGTATGGGGATTTGAACTCAGGACCTTGCGCTTGCCAGGCAGGCACTTATGCCACTGAGCTATCACACTGGCCCAAATCCTGTAACTTTTTATCTGATATTAATTATTCGGGAAAAGCGGGGACCTGGAGGGCAGACAAGCCTAGTGTACCCTCCCCCATGTGTGGAATCATGCAGCCTCTGTGTTTTAAAGGTCCACAGGTCGGCAGGAAGCCTTCCTCATTTATGTGCCACAACCTTTCTGGGTCCTAGGGCTGCTTGTTGATCCTAGCATATAGATATTTCTTCTTAGAGCCTCTCTGGATTGTTCCTCCAATATTAGCCCTCTTATTCCCTCCATCATACTTGATTCTGCTATTATTATAATGATTTTGGCATCTAGTTTATTCCTGTGGTTACTAACTAACTTTTCATTGTGAGGTTTTCATTTGCCAGGAAATGTATATCCTTTTGTGGCATGTTAGTGAAAATGCAGGAGATTTGGGGGTCAGGAAAAGAGGCTAGGGAGAGGTGGAGGAGTAAAGCTAGTTCTTTCATGGGCTACTAGTGGGGGTAGGGTCCAAAATCCCACTTCTCTGAGGCTAATAGCAGCACAGATTGCCTTCTCAGTTTGTTTCTTCTTTTATCTTAGGGACATGTCCTATCCTCAGTTCTTAGCTGCCACCTATCATATTCTTCACCAATTCTACTTTCCTTAGCTCTTTGCAAGCAAGCAAACAAGCAAGCTCTACCTTCCCTACTTGCAATGGTTTGGGAAATACTTATTGGGACCCACATGCCCTGCTCCCCCAGATAGTGGGGCACTATTAAACATCAGTTATTGAATTATCTCTGTCAGCCAGGGTCCTCAAGAGACAACTATCCAGGAAAGTTTATTAGGATTTTATTGAGGGAAACAATACTTCTGAGACAGGCATAATGTGATGTTAGGTGATTTTATAAGTGGCTAGGGGCATCCAGCCAATGGGGCACCTTGGCTCCAGACCTTCTATCCAGGAGATGGGTTATGGCCACATGGGAAGATGTAAAGATCCGAGGGAAGTGATCCTTGTGCCCACACAAGACCAGAGACATCTGGTCTCTGAATTCCAAGGAGTTCACCTTTACTAGAGGCCATAATGGGGCTGAAGGAGTCAGGGACTGATCAAGGAGACCCCCTGTAAGATTCACATGCAGGGACCAACCCAGGGATTCTCTATAAGGTTCCCATGACCTAATTTTTCCTGCCCTCAGGCCCATCTTGGGGTGTGCCTCAACCATTCCGCCTACTCCCTGCTTAAATGCCTTCCCTGATACTGAGTTAAATTAATCCCTCCATGACCTACCTCTTTACCAGCCTGCATAATCAGTGCCCCCAGGAGATAAAGACAACCTCCTAGCCCCACCTCATACTGGGTCCGGATCTGCCTACCATAATGCTTTAGACTCAGGAACATCTAAGTCTGCTACCATTTGATCTGCTTAAGAAATGATAGGTATAGATGGTACCATCCAATTCAGATCCCTTTTTCAGTAAGGGATATTCAGCAATGCAAAGAAAAACTGAACAAATTTTTTGAGGAGCCTGAAAAGTTTGCTGATGAATGCCACACCCTGACGATGGCTTTTGATCTGACCTGTAACAGTTTGATGTCATTAAAGTCTTAGTTACTGATCATCTATCACTTCTCAGGAAGAAAAGCCACTTGCTGAAGCACCTTCTTCAGGGAAGATTTTACTTCCTTATTTCTCAAACTGTAGATAAAGGGATTCAGCATGGGGGTGACCAGGTTGTTCAGGACCTGAACAGTTGCATTAAGGCAGGGGCTTGGGGTTGGCCTTAGGTAGATGAGGACCACAGGCATGTAGAAAAGCAGAATGGCAGTGAGGTGGGCACTGCAGGTGGAGAAGGCACGATGTCGGCCATCAGCAGAGTGAATCTGCAGAATGGAGCAGACAATGCAGCTGTAGGAGGTGAGGATGAGAAGGAAGCAGCTGAGGGGCATGAGGCCAACACTGATGAATCCCACCATCTCTAGGGATGCGGTGTCTGCACAAGCCAGTTTCAGCATCACTGTAATATCACAGAAGTAATAGTCCACCTCACTGGGGCCACAGTAGGGCAACTGGAAGGTGAGAGTGGTGAGAAAGGTGGCCTGAATGCAGCCAAAAAATGAGGTCCCCATGGCCAAGATGGTGCACACTCTGTGGCTCATGATTATTGTGTAGTGCAGCGGGTGACATATGGCAACAAAGCGGTCATAGGCCATCACTGTGTACAGGAAGCACTCCGTGCAGCCCAGGAAATGGTAGAAGAAGACCTGGGACACACATCCTGCATAGGAGATGGCTCGGCTGTTCCCTGAGAGGTAGAACAGCATCTTGGGAGAACTTACAGAAGGGAAAAATATGTCACATACAGATAGCTTGCCCAGAAAGACATACATCGGAGTGTGAAGCTGAGTGGAGGAGACGATTGCCAGTAGTATGAGCAGGTTCCCTATAAGGGTGAAGATGTAGAAGGACAGAAACAAGACAAAGAGCATGGCCTCCAGACCCTCTGTGTGTGGGATGCCCAGCAGGATAAATTCAGTCAACACCGACTCATTCCTCATCTTCCTTAAAATGTTGGATTTCACAACAGACCATCTGATTCTGAAGTGTACATCCCGCTATGTAACCAAGAGGCTCTGATGGATGTGTTGGTTTCATTTTTATCAATCAACCATCAACCTTCTGCTCTTGGAACACATCTACATAAAAACACAAGGTCAATAAAATTTCCTTGCTACTATCTGGAACTTTTGGTTTTGGTCAACTTAGACTAAGATTACCGCAGTTTATATTTCTGTCTAATTACAATCAAAACTTCAGATAATAAAAATTATATTCCTAAGAACTCTGAAAAATAATCAGAAAGAGACAGACTGGGAAAGGAAATAAAATTGGGAAAAGAAACCCAAGCAAATGTGAATTTGTACTGTTTCCTATCTTTACTCTTTTAGAAAAAGTTAGGCTAAAATTACAGAACTGTGTGGTGTTTACCAGAAATAATGAAATGCCAATAATTTACTCATCTTTTTGACAAGGGAACCTGATAAAAGGGGACTCTGTCATCAAAATGTGTGAAGGAATCCCTGTTACTTCATCTCTTTGTGTGTCTCCTTTTCTTTCCTCTTCCCCCTTTCTTTTCTCTTCTTTCTCCATTCCTTTACACTCAGTTGTGTCCCAAGAAGTACCGTCATTTTGGGAACAATATAACAATAGTGCAAGAAGTCAAAACTTGTAGAGAAACTTCAATTTTTGGACAGAGCATTTCTGAAAGGCGGTGCATGTGTGCATGCATGTGTGTGTAACTTTATTGGTGGGGTATATATTTCTGCAGATAAGGGGATTGTGGAAGAGAACAAAGACAAGGCTTACTCTAAACTGCAAATACATTTCCAGAGAAATACTACTAAGACTCAGAGCATTAAACAACAATTTGAAAAACCACGTAGGTGTCATATTAACCTGGAAGGGCAAAATCTCATACTAACTAGTCAGTGGTGCATTTGAAGGACAAACACAATGCAGCAAAGTAAAGGCTTTCAAAGCTAAACCAACATTGTAAACATTGCTTACAGAAGACAAGAGGAAATACTTTGAGTCTAACGAGAATGATGATCCATTAAAGAAAACAAGTAAGCAAATGAATAATTATTCATAAGAGAATTTTAACAAAATTGAATCTAAATAATATAGTAGAAAAGTTTCCAGAATGTAATCTGAAATTATTCAACATTTAAAAATGAACAAGGGCCAGTGAAATAGCTCAGTGGCATAAGTGTCTGCCTGGCAAGCGTGAGGTCCTGAGTTCGACTCCCGGTACCCACATACAAAAAGAAAAAAAGGACTGGTGATATCACTCAGCAGCATGGGCACCTGCTGGTGCATGAGGTCCTGAGTTTGAGCCCTGGTACCCACACACACAAAAAAATGAACAAACAAGAATATGTAACCAATTTTCAAGAGAGATGGCCCACACATTGAAATTATCAAAAATAAATGTTCCAGGAAGAATAGGTAAGCATATGAAAAATGAATGGAAAGGTAGACATTCCCTGCAGAAGTGTATGAAGCATAAAAAATGATGCAGAGAGAATTTTAGTGCTGAAAATTATAGTTGATGCTTAAAATATTAGAAACATTCAAGTCCTAACCAGTGCAACACGGAAAAAAAAAAGGCAAGAGAATGAAAAGAAAGGAATAAAAACTTCTCTTTTCAAAAACAATATATTTATTTTCAAAATAAATCTCAAAACACTACAATAAATGCTTCTGAAACTAATAAGCAAATTTATCAAGGTAACTGAATACAAAAATAATTTACAAAAATCTGCTGCGTTTTCTTATACATGTGATGACAAACCTTTTAGAAATTAATGTCCAAACCGCAGCCCAAAATCCACTTATTTATCACAAAGTGCCAACACTGCAATTAAACCTGAATACTGAGGTTTTAGTTAGGAAAAAACAACTCATAGATTACCATCTTGTGTTTTAAAGGAAAAACAAATAACACGTGTGCCATAGGTCCACTATCACTGCTGGGAACTAAAATTAAAACAAATAGTGCATTTGTAATAACATCAAATTACACAGTTTAAAATCTAACAAGATATTGCAAACCATTAATAAAAGCATTATTAAAAGTATATATAAATGGAGAAATAAACTGTATTTATGATCAGGAGACTCAGTGTTTATGAAGTAGTCCAAACTAACCTATATAATCAATGTAACCCCAATCTGAACCTCAATCACTATTTTCTAGATATTAGCATGCTTATTGTAAGGTTTGTATTGAAAACAAAATACTTATAATAGAAAAACAATTTTGAAAAATGACAAAGTTCGAAAGCTTACATCACTAGATTTTAAAATCTAATATTAACCAAGATCACATATTCATAAGAGACTCATATATAGCTCATTGGAAGCCAAATAGAGAACCCAAGAACAGATCTACAAATATATGGTGAATTGATTTTAACAAACTATTTAAAGGGAAATAAATGTAGTCTTTACACTATTAATCCTGCAGTGATTTATGAAACAATTAAACCTCCATGTACGAAAACAAAATAGGACAAAAACCAAGAAATCACAATGATATTGTACAAAAGTATACTTACATGGATCATAGATTGAAATGAAAGATCTGAAACTACAATACCTCTGGAAACTAATAAAAAATATGTTTGTGATCCTTTTTTAGGCAAAGATGTCAAATACACTGAAAAGACAATGCATATTTTTTAAAAGATACCTAAAAACAACTTGAAAATTAAAACTTTCTGTGTTGAGGCAAGAAAGATAGCTAAAGAACAAAGGACTGTTAAGAACTGGAAGAGTCTAAAGAAATAGAATAATTGAAGGCAATGAAAAATCCTCAGTAGGATCCTGGCACCAAAAAAAATAATAATAATAAAAAGATTTGGTTGACAAACTGGTTAATTTAAAATAAGGTCTTTAATAATCACAGTATTGTAAATATCCTTACTGTGATAAAAATACTAAATTGATATATATTATCATAAAGGGATGCTGGGTAATAGATATATGGAAAGTCTATATATTATTTCTGACTGATTCAGAATAAAAACTTAAAAATTTGAAAACTTCTGTGAGAGTCACTTATAAGAGAATTAAAAAATACCCGAGACTGAGAAAACTATTACAAACTACATATTCAACAAAGAAATATATCCGGGATATATTTATAAACAATTTTTCTCCCTGAAAAAAAATGGGCAAGTTATTTAAGCAGACATTTCATTTAAAAAGTTATGTAGATGCCAAACAAAACCCCATAAAAAGATATTCAACATCATTAATCAACAGAAATACAGATTAAACCAGAAGAGAGACTCTACTGCTTCTATTAGGATGAGCAGGGAAGGAACCTGACAGAACAAATGGTCATGAGAATACAGACCAACTACACTACTCCTTCCATGTGTTTCTTCTGGGAAATGAAAAATTATCATTACAGGGAAACTTGTCTATAAGGTAGTAAATTTATGATCCTCTTCATTTCTGAGTCTTTTCCAAGAATTATCTTCAAGAAACTAAAACTCTAGCAGTTTCCAACATTTGGAGGCTAGTAAAAATGTGTCAAAGAAAGGTGAGGAAAAAAATACAGGCACATACATTATCCACAGGAACAATGGCGGTACTTTCTACAGTGCTGTAAAAGGTAACCCAAGTCATATTCTCTGCTCCTCAGAAGACCGCAGCAGCCCAGCCTAGGAACTGAGATTCAGTGTTTCTACAAGGTGTCATGGGCACCTGCTACGAGAACTTGAGCAGACTTGTTCCCTTTGGGTCACCTCCTTCAGATCTCCTTTGGGACTTTCTCATGACTCAGTCATTGGTTGCTTAGAGGGAGAAATTAAAATTAACCGTATTCACCACCCAAATACAATAGTAGTGAGATGCTTTGAAATGGAAAATGCCCACATCCCTTTGTAGTCTGTCAGCTTGGAGAATGGACTCCATCTAGACTTGCAGGCTTCATGCTAAGTATATCTTTTCCTGCCTGTCTCTTACATGCTTAAGTCCTCGCATATGGTAACACAGCACCACTGCCACACTTCAATTATATAAACATTTCGGGATTACAGAGATATCTACAGTGAACATCACTGTTTAAGACAGGATTTAATAAGTCAGGAACGATTACTAAATCATCTTTCGTGTCATTCTAACAAATATATCTTGTGAGCAATGTTAATAAACTAAGCACATTCAAAAAAGATGATAAATTGGTAAAGTGGCTATAAACAATTCATTTGTAAATTATTTTTATGAATAACAATTAATATTGATTGAGCATTTAAAAGAAAGTGGGATTGTGTTGTTTTGTTTTGTTTTCCTTGTGCTCAGTAACTCCTTTTAAAGTCTAAAATCAACCTTGTTAAGTGGGATTGGCAACTAAAGCACCAAGAGGTTTGATCATGGTTGAACCATGATTAATAACTTCATCATCCAATTGGAAAATGACTTAAAGCCCAGGTCTGACTCCCAAGTCAAAGCTTCTGAGAGCTCTCACGGGGCCTTTTTTTAAGAGAAGCAGACATGATGGTTGTCTCTAAGGTCACTTCGGTTTATACGCCCATGTTCGTTTGCTCACCACTGACCAAATCAAATAATTCCATATATTTTGGTTAAAAGGAAAAAGAATTTATTCAAAGCTAGCTCTGAAGAAATGGAGGGGCCTATTTGCTTCAAATCACCATCTACCCTTGTATAGATGGGTAAGAGCCCTTTATAGTGGGAGCACAGAGAGATAATGTAGATTTCCATGCCTGCTTTATCACTTTCTGCCTTCTTTGCTTCATTCCTCTTTCCTGTGGGAAGAAACCTGGGCTCTGGACTCCTGGGGCTGACATCTCCTTATTCTGCCACTTTTGGGGAGCTGAGAAGAGACAGGGTGGGGTGATGATTATGTGCTCAGCAGGAGGATGTTTGGAGAATTTGCTTATCTCTGCAAAAAAGATTCTAACATTTAAAGTTCTATTTTGCAGTGTCAGTTTGATGCTACGTAGGTATATTGTATACTTTCCCATGGTGAAAGACTAGTAAAAGACCATAAAATTAATAAAAGCTTACACTTCATTTTAGTATGGAGATACTTTTGTATATGAGCCATAGTTTAAAAACAAACCGAAGGGCCAGTGAGATGGCTCAGCAGCATAAGCGCCTGCCTGGCAAGCGCGAGGTCGTGAGTTCGACTTCCAGGACCCACATACGAAAAAAGGGCCAATGATATCGCTCAGCGGCATGGGCACCTGCTGGCATGTGAGGTCCTGAGTTCAACCCCTGGTACCCACAAAAAAAAAAAAAAAAAAAAAAAAAAAACTGAAAACCTGAATTAGGTTGAAAAAAATATCCCCAGGCAGTGTAGCAAATGCTTTAGATTACATAAAATATTTTAATACCTACCTTAAGTCTAAGAGACAAGTAATGTCCATTCCTATTCATTCAGAAAATAGAAGCACAAAGAATGTAAGTAAATCAACAAAATTTCTACATCTGTAGATGTAGTTACTAATTCTGACTTCCTAAAATTCACTTTTATTAGTGGTAACTTTAAATGCTACTTATTCTTTATAATGCAATTTTATGCTTCTCTAATTCCCCCAAAATCACTTTAAAGCTGTGACAATGAATGCCAATTTGCAGATAAGGACACTGAAATTTAAGCTTTTCTAAAAGTAAAAAGTGAAGAGCAAGTCATACCCAAGTCACCTGACTCCAAGTTTAGTGTTCCTTCTACTACACCATTACTGCCTCTGAAAAAAATTGATACAGAGAGTATCTGCTGCTGGATGAGGAAGAAAATCACTCAGATTTATTCTGCAGATTTGAAGAAGTCTTCCCGGTACGCTTGGAACAATTAACCATCTTTATCTACTATTCCCTGGGTGGTTATGGCACCAGGTGACAGCTCAGGGATGTAAATCCCTTAAGATCATATTATATTGGGGTAAGTAGGTCCCAGAGCTACAAGAAATTTTGCAATCTGAAGATGATTCTCAAGAGCGTATCTCAGATTATGGTGTAACTTAAACACAATTTCCATATTTGTTCAGTTCAGAAATAACAGCCCGTATCCTTGTTTAACTCCTACTTTTGAGTCTCTATATTTATTAAGTTTGCAGACTTTCTTGCTCCATATAAATAGCATGAAATGATCTTGTCTATGAAAGTAGATCTCTTTAAATGGGTGGTAAAGTTTTACTCTTACAAGTCTTCATATTTATAGTAACACAAAAGTATTTACATAAAATAAGTATTTGCATACTATTGAAGTGTGTTTCAGGGTAGGGAAATAGATGGTCAAAAGAACTAAAAGGGGAAATTATCAACTCTGGTTCCTAGAACTTCAGTATTTTGAAGATTTATTAATGGAGTGTACATTAAAAAGGAAAAATAATTTTTCATATTATTCAGGATATCCATATGAAAAACTGTTCAACAAGGATTTGATAGAGAAATTTAAGGTTCAAAGTAGATATAGTTAGTGATGCAAATTTCTAAGTTATCTTGCAAAATGTAAGACCTGTGCCTCCAAAAAGCATGATATTGAATTCATACCATATTTCTTTTTCTCTTAGGTTTATGGATATAAAAGACTTCTGAATAACAAAAGAAAGCAGAGAGAAACCTGGCTTTATCATCTTAAGAGAGATTATTTCACTATGATTTCAAACAAAATAATTGGATTGGTTAAGTATACTATCTATTGCAGAATTCAGAAAGGAGCAAATTTCAAAAAATTAAGTATAAAATCCTATTATTTATTATGTTACGGCAGAAGCAAGGCATACACTCACAGGAAACCTGAGAGTCAAGAAATAAGTGAGTTCTTTTATTGAAAAGAAGCCGGTGGCCAGCAGGTCACTCATAGGAGTTGAGTCTGCTGACCCAGAGCCTTTGTTTCACAGCTCCTTAAACACACATTTGGGGGGTTTTATAAAATTCCTTGGTTGCCACAGAGACCACATCTTTACTACATCATTTATTTGGAATGTCATAAGTTCCTTCTCAAAACATCAGGTTAATTGACACACAGGATGGGGGCAATGGTCACTTTGACCACCTTGTGCTAAAACTCTTTATTCCTCCTTTTAGGGTTTTATGACTACAAGGGGGAAGGGGTTCTTTGGGAAGTAGGACTAAAGTTCAACTAAAAGTTTACTTATTAGTTAAAAATGGAGGCTAAGAAATAAAATGGAGATACTCTTGACCTAATAATTATAATACACATATTCCCTAAACACCTCCCATTTTTCATTCTAACAAATCATATCTAATAAAAAATATCTAGCTTTATTGAAAAAAGCATACACAGGCCAACTGCTGGTATTCTTTGTTTGAAAACTATCTTTTCACATTTCATGATTCAAAATACCTCAAAATTTACTAACATTTCCAAAAATTTCAGACACAACAGTTATCCATAACTTTAAGTAATATTCATATTCTCATAGTACAATTTTTATGTAGCAAGCATCATATTTTATATTGTCTTCACATATCAAGTATAGAACAATTAGATTATTTTTAAGAAGTTATAAATCTGTATTCCAAAAATGGAAAATCATGGATACTGCATTATGTAATAAAGATTTGAGGATGAACATGATTGACTTAACATACAAACTCTTTCTTAGAATATGAGAAAGCAGAAAAAAAAAGTTCAAAGACTGCTATTTACCTGGGCATTTCTGTTCAATTTTATCAGAATATTTAGGCTGTGTCTTGTTCATTCTAAATCTCTATAGCCCCATTCAGTGTTTTTGGATACCCTTGAGTTATCAAGTAAAAAAGAACTGACACATATTTGTCTGGTTTTCAGATTCTAAATGGACTTCATTGAATCCATGATTTCTGCATTATAGGGACAAGCAATAAAACACCTCAAACTCAACATCAGAAAATACGTTTTCAAAAATAATTTATAATATTTGATTCAATTAATATATGAAAACAACATTCAAAATTCTTTCTCAGTTTTGTCCTTTCTTATAAGGATAAAGAATTGATCCTAAAAGAACAATTGGTGATTTCTGGTTTCTGATTTGGCTTCTAGGAGCTACAAGACACTAGTCCATTCTAACGACAAATGAAAGGCTGAATACATTGAAAATTTGACACCTTTTCTCTTGATCCATCCTTCTGTCCCCAGGATGAGAGAGACAAATGGGAGAGTACAGACATTGAGAAGTTACTGGAGCAAAGAATGTGAACAGCAGCCTGCGTAGAAACCAGAGGTGGGATAGGAAAACCTAGCCTGTGCCTAATGAATTGCTGGAGGCTCAGGGTGGATGAGTCTGGGAAAAACTCTCAAGGGAACCCAGTTAGAGAAGGGTCTCCACACTTTTGTGAGTTTTCATTCCAGGACCTGGACGAGGATTTCAGTGACTCTGTATTTGTTAAAAACGTCTGACCTCGGGAGAAATAATTATCCATATTTAATCTGCTAAGGTTTTGTCAGAGCCTAACTGACCTGAGCAAGCTCCAGCTGGCTGTAGACTGGCAAGTGGGACAAGGGAAATGTAAACTCCACCACACTTTAGCTATTCTCTCCCATCTAGAGGGCCAAGTGGGAAAATAAGAAGTATCATGAGGTTCACAATCCAGAAGCAGAATCTCACTGAGACACTGGGACCTAATCATAAAAATATAGAAAGACTCCCCCAGCCCCGCACGCGTCTCATGACCACTGTACTAAAGGCCTCTTTTCTGTTTTTTTTTTTTTTTTTTGTGGGTACCGGGGGTCGAACTCAGGACCTCCAATGCCAGCAGGTGCCCATGCCACTGAGTGATATCACCGGCCCTCTTTTCTGTTTTTTGTTTGTTTGTTTGTTTGTTTGTTTTTCCTAATACATCATGTCTAGGTATCAAGAAAAAAAAAGACAAAAAGCATCATCTTAATTTTCTAGAATAAGATCACATAGAAGTAATTTTTGGAGGGACGATTCAGACTCCTGTTGCCTAGCATAATTATTTTGAGATTCATTCATATTACTATGTGCTATCAATTGTTCACTGCTTTATTACTGCAAAGGATTCCTTTGGATGAGTAAACCACGTGTTTTCTATTGGTGGCCATTTGTGCTGTTTCCAGTGTAGATGCAGTCTGACTTACAAAGAGGTTGCATGCTGTTAAAATCATAAGTTAAAATATTATACATCAAAAATTCATTTAACACACGTGACCTACTGAACATTATAACTTAGCAGCGCGGTGTGCTTTAGAGTTACATATACCTGCAGGAGCACATGGCTGACCAGGAGCTGCATCTCACTGCTGCTGCCCAGTAGCACGAGAGAGGATCGCACCACATATCACTAGCCCAGGCAAAGATCAACATCTAGAGCTCAAAGTACGGCTTCTACTGAATGCATATTAATTTGGACCATCAAAAAAAAAATCTCATAAACATTACTGTTGTAAGCCAGGGACTGTGTGTGACAATCACTGTACCAGTCTTAGCATAATAAGCATGTGCTTTCACATCAGTCAATACACCTCCTCTGCTCGAACTTTTAATATTAGCAGTCTAACAGGTGTACTGTGTTTATGTGCTATCCTTGTAATCTCTGTGTGGAATTCAAATATTTTGTCCATTTTGTGAGTTTTTACTTTTTATTATTGAGTTTTGGGGAATTGTACGTATCCTTCATGCAAGACTTTTATTAGACACATGGCTTGCAAATATTTTCTATGATTTTTCTTTCTAATCTCTTAATGATGACTCTAAAAAAGCAAACGTTAGAATTTGATGCAATCCGCATCGTCCGTTTTTATGAATCATGCTTTTGAAGCCATATATAAATTTATATAAATCATTATTGCTCTAACCCAAGACAATAGAAATGTACATCCGGAAATTTATATTTTGGGATTTAAGTTTATAATCCATTTTGAATTAAGTTATGTGTTTGTATGCATGTAGTGGTAGTTGGGAGATGCACAGCAAATTTTTTGTTTATTTGATTTGCCTTTGGATGTTCAATTATTCCAGCTCTATTTGTTGAAAAGATTTCCTTTCTCCACTGATTCCCTTTGTATGCAATATGTAACACTACTATGTTAATTCTTCAAGTGTGTTTTTCCATTCCAAAGAATTTGTTAACCAATTTCCCACTGAGAAAACAAAGTACATGCACTGCCAGCATTCATTTAATTTTCAGTGATGAGAATTACTATATTTTGTAAATATAAATATTCTCACTAAACCAGAATGCTATAAATAGAATATCTTTTACTTTCAAACACTATCAGTATACTAAAGCAATGTGAAAATGAAACTTAAAGTGAGGTAGTTAGTGGAAAATTTGGGCTGTAATCTTAGAGTTATCTGGGGGCAAATGCTACAGCCACAAGTGATGAAAGGGGTTGTTCTTGGGGCAAATAGGAATTTGTTCATTTTCCTTTGCACTTCCCTAGGAATTACAGAATTCAATTTGTGAGTGTCTATAAATATTCTGGAACTTTGATTTTAGTTATCTTAAATCTATTGATCATATGGAGATATTTGATATGTTAGTACTACTGAGTCTTCTAAACCATGAGCATAAAATGACTCGATTCATTGAGATATTTTTAATTTTTTTAAAGAATGTTTTATAGATTGCAGCGTACAAATCTTTCAGCTGTTTGGTCAAGATTTATTCCTAAAATTTCATACTTTTGATGTCAATCATTTTCAGTTTTGATTGTTTATTGCTAATATATGAAAACGCAATTGATTTTCCATAATGATCCTGTATCATTCAGTCTTATGAAACCCCCATTCTAGTACTTTTTGTAAATTGTATAGATTTTCTATAGACATAATCATGTCTGCTTTTTTTCCACTCCAGATGCTTCTTTATTTTGACTCATTGCCTTATGAAAAACTATCATAAGATGATGAATAAATGTGAAAGGAAAAGGACATATTCTTTTATTCCTGACATTGTAGGAGGAACATTCAGACTTTTATCATTAAATATATTTGTTGTGGATCTTTCACAGACATTCTTTGCTAAGTTAAGAAAATTACTATGTCTCTTATTAGGGATGTTGAGCATTTTTCATACACTTTTTGTTAATTGAAATACATACACTTTTGGTTAATTGAAATAAGTAAAATTAGATTGCAGGTAATGATCCTATATCAATAAAGGTTCAGTAGTTGTAACTAATGTAGCATAAGACATAAGTAATAGGGCAAACTCAGTACAGGTAAATGGGAACTATTTTGTATCATCAGAATTTTTTGATAAATTTAAAACTGTTGTAAACAAATTCAAATTAAAGATATGAAAAAGTCATAGGTGTATATAAAGTGGAATGCTACCAATGCAAAGTGAGTTTGAGCTTGGTCTGAACTAAATAATACATATGAAACTGAAACGAGACTCAGGATATGGAGTGGGACATGAAAATGTTTGTTACACGTGTCAGTCAGTATTATTTCAGTCCAAACTCTGTGCCCCTATGGAGCTTAAGTCAACTCTACAAAGAAGATTAAAATACAAATATTCAAATATATCACTCCTATAATCATTAACTGCTAAGAAGAAAAAAAGCAGTATGTGACAGAAGGATGGTATAGGAAGTAATTCAGCTGGAATTTCAAAGGTGAGTTTTCTGAGGAAATGACATTTAAGTTCTTGTAGCTTTTAAAATGCATTTCTTTAGGCTAAATTCTGACATATGTTACATTGGTTATCCATAGATATGTTTATAATAAGAAATAAGTCAATAGTTTGGTTTAGAGAAATCATGTAACTCAACTGTAAATGAAACAAACATATTCAGCTATGTCTTTCGGTGGCTCAGAACTATACGATAATCAGTTGATGGAGAACTTTCCCAGGAACAGCAATTTAGAGCTGTGGCTCATTCTCCTATCTTTCCTCCTGTAAAGGCTAGAAAAAAGCACAAACTGGGTGTGCAAAGACCTATGAATAAAGTCTAGAAAAAGCAATCTGCATAAACTGAAAGTCAAGCAGAGAAGCTTAGCCACCTACACCACCATCATCAGTGCCACCAGAAAGAAGAAAACAAACAGGCAAACAAATGAAAAAATGAATAAAAACCATCCACTGGAAGTAGCAACCATGACTTTTAGGTTGAGATCTTTTATCCCTTCTTTGCTGGAGTCTAATATCAAAGAAATTCACTCTATGACTGCATGGTTCAGAGTTATTTCTTACTCTGGGTAGGAGTAGGGTGTGTTAGGCTAGACTGTTCTGTTTGGATCCAAAACATCACTCTGTTTTATCATGTTGACTCATTAGATTTCAAATCTGTTGAACATATTTTATCTCTCATGTGTACGCTTGGTTTCAAGAGTGAATTAGGGCCGGTGAGATGGCTCAGCAGCTTAAGCGCCTGCCCGGCAAGCGCGAGGGCCCGAGTTTGACTCCCGGAACCCACATATAAAAAAGGGGCCGGTGATATCACTCAGCAGCACGGGTGCCTGCTGGCGCGCGAGGTCCTGAGGTCGACCCCCCGGTACCCACAAAAAAAAAAAAAGAGTAAATTAGATTTGCTTCAGAGAGTCAATGATTTTTAGTGAGATATAAAGGCTTTAGAGATCTCCTGTTCAAAAGTTATCACATTTGAGCTTTGATTTACTACAGGAGCAACTCCATGCTAATATTTCAAGATGTGTTTAAAGAACAGTGAAAAATAAGTTACCATACTGATTCTTGAAGAATTCTTCAAACTTAGACATAATTTATTTGACCTAAAAATAAAAAAGTCGAGTGTAGGGCCGGTGAGATGGCTCAGCGGTGTAAGCGCCTGCCTTGCAAGCGCGAAGGCCCGAGTTCGACTCCCGGAACCCACATACGAAAAAGGGGCCGGTGATATCGCTCAGCGGCACGGGTGCCTGTTGGCGCGCGAGGTCCTGAGGTCGTCCCCCCGGTACCCACAAAAAAAAAAAAAAAAGTCGAGTGTAGCATTTGAATGGATTAATGAGTGACAACTATGTTGGATATATACTGGTTTCATATAATTACTTTATATGGAAAATAAATATAAAAAAAAATCAAGGGCCTGTTAGGTAGTTGTGCTCCCCAAGAACTGAATCTGTGAATGTAAACCACATGCGCAAGACTGACGTGGAGATTATAGTCCAAGCAGAACTGAGCAATAACCAGGCAGTTATTATAAAACTAGAATAATAGAAGGCAAAGTGGGATATACTAGATTGGCCATATCATGACATGCACATGGATTGGTACCAGATTTTAAAGAGTGCTTAGTTTTTATTAAGTCAGAGATAGAGGAAATAACCTTAAAGAAGATATGGGATGGATTATGGTGGGGAAAATTCTTGTCTAGGCTGGAGACAAAGCTAATGAGTATAGGCATAGTATTGATGTGATTCATATTACTTTTTGTGTGGATAGATGAAGTGTGAGTGCCAATCACAGCTGGAAGATGATATTTTCATTATGATAAGGACTATGGAAGAAACATATGTAAAAAAATGGAGAAAGGGATGGAAATGGCATTATGGGTATGTATATCCATATCATTCTCTGTTATTTCTTCTAGCCTGTGTCTCAGTTACACTTGTAAGATAACTTAGAGAGAAATAGCATTAAAGGGGTCATGATAATAATACATAATGTCAACAGAATCCCAACAAGTGAAGAAAAATTTTGACAGACTAAAATGATGCATATCAATTCATACAGTAGAATAGTCAAAGATTTGGATCTCGTGATGTATACGAGAAGTATCCTCCATAGTACTTTTGTTCACAGGAGTACTCTTCGCTTGAACATTTTCTTCAGAGCGACATTGACATCTTTATTCCTCAAGCTGTAGATAAGGGGATTCAGCATGGGGACAACAATAGTGTAAAACACAGAGGTTGCTTTCCCTTGGTCCAAGGAACTGACTGATGATGGATTCAGATACATAAATGCAGCAGAACAAAAGAAAACAGCAACAGCCAAGAGGTGGGAGCTGCAAGTGCTGAAGGTTTTGGACCTGCCCACAGTGGAGCGAATGCGCAGGATGCTGGCTATGATGAACATGTAAGAGGCGAGAATGGCCAGGCTGGGGATAAGGATATTAATGCCACTAAAGATCAGTATCAATAATTCATTGATGTAAGTACTAGAACAAGAGAGCTTTAGGATGGAAATAAGATCACAGAAATAGTGGTTGATCACATTCAACTTGCAGAAATGAACCCTAACTATGCAGCCTGTATGAACTGATGCACAAACCACACCAATTATATATACCCCTAAAATCAGGGAAAAGCACGCCTGATGAGACATGATGACACTGTAAAGTAAGGGATTACAGATGGCAACATAGCGGTCATAAGCCATTGCAGCCAACATGTGACACTCTGAAATAGCAAAAATGAGGAAGAAGTAAAGTTGAATCATACACTCAGGGTAGGAGATGATGTTCTTCTCTATCACAAAGTTGACCAGCATTTTGGGGGTAATGACAGTGGAATGGCAGAGGTCAATGAAGGACAGGCTGCTGAGGAGATAGTACATGGGGGTGTGCAGGTGAGAACTGAGTCCGATCAGGGCGATCATGCCCAGGTTCCCCACCACTGTGAGCACATAGATTCCCAGGAAGAGGAGGAAGAGGGGCAGCTGGAGCTCTGGCTGCTCTGAGATCCCAGCCAGGATGAACTCAGTGACTGTGGAATGGTTTCCTGCTGCCATGTCCTCTGTGCAGTTTCTGAAGGGAAGAGAAAAGACATAGTTGTTGGAAGGGTGTGATTGCTATACCCCTTTAGGAATAAGGTACCCCTAGGTTTTGATATGATCATTTCAGTCTGGATCAATTTGTTTAAGTAGAATTTGTCTCAATTTAATGTCTATTAATCTGTCTTTCCAAATATAGTAATGATTTTATATAGGCTATTTTGCTTCTGTGTATAATAATTCAAATTTTTCAGAGTGTCTATGTTATAGTTTGAACACTTCAAGGATTTCAAGCCAACATATCTGACTTGAGATTTGCAAACTTAAATATTTATAGAAGTCCATGTAAATGAGTGAAAGTGACTGAAAACTGATGAAAGCAAGACCTATAGGCCATAACCTTAAACAGACAGAAACTAATTTCCGGTAGGAGTGAACAGAGATCTTATTATTTTGAAACTTTTCCATTTTTCATATAATATCAAGAAATTAGCGTTTCTACATAAAATCTTCTGCCCTTCAAATATTATTATTAAAATGAGTCAGCATGTACAACAATCATTGTACAAAGCTATCAGGCTGTCCTGAAGATTACCTCCATAGCTCTAAATAATTGGTTCACATTGGAAAAACAGCTAATTTTGTATAAACCCAAATTCCTTGACCCCCAAAAGTGAAGAATAAATTTGAGAACAAAAAGGTGGGATTTAGGAGAATGTTAATCAGAAATAATAAAACGAGGGGAAAAAAGTGCAAACCGTTTTCTTTGTCCTGGCCTTATGTAGATAGGTAAAGCACAGGGACTTGTTTCAAAGGAAATGAGTTCAAAAGAGTTCAAAAAGAAAATAATGATCTTCTATTTCTAATATTTTCTCAAAATCCAGTTGAAGTCCAGGAGTCTCAGTTTGGGAGGAGCTGTCACACAACTTACCTTAGCTTCCTCCAGGAGGAAAGGTGCTCCTCTCCTTTTTTCGGTAGCTTCTTCTTGTGTTTATCTTTGTATCTCTAACCTTGGCTTAGCTGCTTGAGTTAGCTCTTTACCCAGGTGGGCTATTTTCTTTTATGGGACCCTGTAGTTGGGCTGTGCTGACTTTCTTACTCATGATAACTAAACTACTACATTGAGATGTCTAGAGTTAACAATAATAGCGTGTCAACTTTCCACATTACAAGTAAGATTGATGACCAGTTAAACTGGTACCACTTCTTTCTCATTCTAATAATTGAAAGCTATAATCCATTTCGGATATTTTCCCACAAAATTTCCTTCTGGAATTTTGTAAATCTTCTCAAAAGTCTTTATCAATTTTCAAAATTCTTTTAATACATGTAAAGAGATTTTGGCTGTTTTAGTGGTTTAATATAGATTTGCTACCCCTATACCAGACTTAGTGAATCAGAATTGTTAAGGATGAGGTTTAGAAATTTACATTCTCCCAAAAGTAAAATAAAATAAAACAAAAGTAAATTAAAATAAACTCTCAAATCAATTATGATGATTAGCCATATTTGGGAAAATAGTTCAAACAAACAAGTTAAAACTAAGCAAAAAATACTTGTTAACCTCTAAATTTAGTTTAAATAACAATTCTTTACAAACAATATATCATGGTTGAGTTAATTCATATGGAAATGAGACAGATGAGAGCCTGATTTCCTGTATTTTTTTTGCCTTCTGGGAGGTGTAGCTTGGGAAGGGGGCTGTCACACCCTCCCCTTCACTTCCCTTTGCTCCCCTTGCCAGCCCAATGGACTGGAACAACTCCCTCTGTGTCTTCCCTGGCTACATAGCAGCCACTCTTCTCCACTCTCACGCTCAACCTGGATGCAGCTCCAGCATCAGAGTGGTTCCCCTCTTCATCTCCTGCCATTTCAGATGCTACTGTGACCGTTTTAGAGAAAGAAGAGAGCAATCTTGTGTAGCTAAGATCAGAGAGGGAGGGATCTGGGACTATATTTAACATTCTTACCCCCACAGCTAGCCATCCAGAAGCTTCCCTGGTTTCAGCTCTGCCCCTTCATGGGGTCACCACCATGACAGCTGAGGCTGTCCTGGATCCCTGCACTAATCAGGCCTGCAGCCGCTATCTAAACAGCATTCTTCACACTTCTAATTAGTCTAGGAGGGCCCCTCCATTGTATTGACTCCTTGTGCTGCAGCACAGGTCCTTTAAAAGTAAAGAAAGAACAACAAGCATTAGGGGCCCTTAGCACTGATGAGCTCCAGAGACCAGCAGCCAAATGAGATCCACAGCAGACACCAGCACCTGGCAGAGTTGACCTATGATGCCCAGCTCCCTCAGAATAGAGCAAAAGGACCTTAGGCTGTTTGGCAACAAAACATAAAGGCATCGTTTCTTAACTCAATGAAGCCCATGGAAAACTATATGTTGAACAAAGCAATTGGAAATTTGGATTTCATTTAAAAATATCAATTATAGACTATAACGGATTGGCCTAGATTATCACAGTAGTACACAATAATCTCCATAAAAGCTATAACATAGCTTCCAAACCCATGTGTCATAGAACTGGATTTCTACCAGTGTGTCATAATGGTGTTTTTCTTAGCTCTTGGAGTAGTGAGGAGGCATCTATAACATCCAGAACCTCTTAGATACCACCATCTGCCATAAATTGTTTCCCACTTACACGATATGCTCAATTATCCCACTATTTTACTGGTGTAAACTTTACCATTTTCTGTGTGTGCATGAGGTTAGCAAGTTCTGTGATGAGCCTAGTATATTACATCTTGAGCTATGTATTTATTTATATGTGTTCTTTCTAAGGAAGGACGCTGACAAGATAAAATATATAGAGCAGCTGGTGAAGATATTGCAAAACAAACTAAATGACAATCCACTTAAAAATGAGGAAAAAAGATTTCCTTAAATTATCTTATAATAATACAAATATCCACTATCACTTCTTCTCCTCCATCCTTACTTAGCCCATGATGTCATCCTCTTCCTTTGCAATGACACTTTTGTCTTCGTTCATTTCCTACAATATGTCACATTCACTCAGTTGTTCATATTTATGTTTGGTGTTCCTTCTACCTGAAATGATTTTAGCAGCCATTTTCCCTGTTGTCTGATAAATATTTATTTCCTTTTATATTTCATTTAAAACTCTATTCATTGTAGAAATAGTCTCCAATTTGTTATCCTTGATTAGGCCTTTCTACTACTTGCTCAGATGGTTTTAATTTCTAAAGAGCATTTTCCCCTTAGGGGGCTCTTCCTGTGATGTCCCAGTTTGCCTGAAACTCCTGGGCTCAAGTGATCCTCCTGTCCCAGTCTCCTAAGAGCTGGGTCTAAAGCCATAAAAACAACTATCTGTGACCTACACTATAAGGCTAATGGCAATCCAGAGATATTCTCATCTGAATCACCGGTAACAGATACACATCTGGCACATCATAGAAAGTTTAAAAAGTAATTTAGAAATATATAATTAAATACAGGAACATTTGCCTGAGTTTTCACAATGGTTATTTCTGGACCATATTAATAATTTCAAATTGTAAGCATAGGATGAACAACTCACCTTTGTCTGTCTGAAGCCTTAATGTCAAATTTTATTTACAACTTGCTGTCTTTGACATGGAGGAGAATGGCACAAAAGCTGCTAATGAGAGTCACGGGTACCCAGCCTTCTGCGACTTTGTAACATTGAAGGCATGGCCTGGCCTCAGTCTCAGAGTATTTAATCTCATTTGCATCACAAGTCAGCATCTCCAATTTTAACTTTCAATTTGTGCATTTCCACCTTCAAGGGGTGAATATTTCTGTCTTTCGCAGTTACCTGAACAGTTCTGATTGCCGTGCTCTGAAGGCTTGTCCTGAGTGTAAGTAAGCCAGGCTCCAAATGTCACAGAGACAAATTCTCTCCAAGGATTTTCTTTTCTTGGGAATAAAGCTCCTGGGGCGGGGGGCAATTACTGCTTAAATTATCCCAGTTGTCTACTTTTTCTTCAAGTGGATTCCTGTGAATCCTAAACTTGTTAATTAACAATACAGACTTGTGCATACAGATCACCCATGAACTGTCTAAAAATGCATGTCCTGAGCTAGTGAATCTGAGTAGGTTTTGGACTGCATTTCTTACAAGCTCCTAGCTGATGTTACTGATTCACAGCCGCGTTGTGATTAGCAGATTTTATTTTTATTTTTTATTTATATATTTATATGTGTGTGTGGTGCTAGGGATCAAACGCAGGGCCTTGTGCATGCCAGGCAAGAACTCTATCACTGAGCCCCATCCCCAGCCCCTAACAGGTTTTATGGGAGCAAGCCGTCTTCTAATAAGTTACATATTACTGGCAGTTGGGTTGGCGATTTTAAAATCATAAATTAAATTGCATGTGGTTCTCATGTGTATTATCAATGATTTTTTCAATACTAAGGAACTGCATTGCCTTGTTTCTAATTTGAATAATCACAGGAAGTAATAGAATGCCCTATATTTAGTTCATGGACTTCACCAATATGACCAGGCAGCGGTGGACTATGATTAATCTATGCTAACTTGATTTCATCATTGAGGCTGTACAAGTCAGAGCTACTTAAATTCCCCAAATATGAAAAGAGTTTCTACGCTGATCAATGTCTTTTGTTTTTAATAATTTATACTTCATATATGTTGCTATAAAAGTTGATGATATGTTAATATTTAGATTAGTGGAACTCATATGAGATACAGTTAGAAATTTCAGTGTGTTTCAATTCTCTTTAGAAGACAGTGTATATTATCTTTAGTCATCATGTGCAAAAAATTGATTTTAGAAAAATGAAATGTATAGTCTTAACAATTAAATTAATAGGACTAATATGTTCAGTTCACAGTAAAATAATTTATATGAGATGTAGTAAAACTTAAAAATTTCAGAAAAAATATTCTGGAAACCTTATCATTTGATAAGCTGTTGAAAAACTGAAGTTAATTTAGCGAACAAAGATATAATCCATTTAATACACTATAACTATGGTCAATGTTTAGCATATTCTTTTATTTTTTAGTTTTATTTTTTATTAGTACATGTTTGTGGTACATAGTGTTTACAATACTTGTATGGAGTTTGTTCATGTACATAACACCTCTTAATCCCTGTTTTCATCCCTTTTCCCTCCTTTTTTTTTCCTGCTTCTATTTCTTGATAACTTTCCCATTTCAGAAAGATCTGTCTCCCTACTTGATACTATCATATATTTTGCTCTTTGTTTGTACTTTGGGTATCTCATATAAAAGAAATAATACAATATTTAAACTTGTATGCTTGATTTATTTCACTTAATATTATGGTCTCAAAGTTCATCCATTTTCCAACAAATTGCTCAAGTTTATCTTTCTTTATGGTAGAGTAACACTCCATTGCATACAAGTACCACATTTGCTTTACGCATTCATCTGCTGATGCATGTATAGGTCACTTCCAAGGTTTAGCTACTCTGAACTGTGCTGTTATAAACACTAGTATGCATATGTCACTGTAATATGATGTCTTTTGGGGGTTCTTTTTTTCTTTATCTAAAAGACTGCTATAATACAAAATCCTAAAAACATATAAAGACATACCTTATTTTACAACAAAGATCTTACCAATAGGTACAACTGGGAATGGAAGTAGTTACCTTAATATGGGTTACTTACAGTCAGATATGTTAGAGCCCAACCAATATGCAATCACTGAGAAGACGATGTTCAAGGACATAGTACAGGATGGGGAAAGGGGGATAAATTATCATTAACATCTCTTCTAATTATAATATTCATGAGTTAAAAATGCCAACATGAAACTGTGTTAGTATAGACAACCCTATGTTCAAATCTCAGCTCTAATTCACACTCACTATGTGACTAAAGAAAAAATACTTTCGCTTTGCCTCTGGTAAATAAAGATATAAATATTTTCCTCATAAAAATTAAATAGAATGATGCTTGAAGGTGTTTAGCACTTTCTTGCTCTTTGTAAGAACTTAGTAAATGTTACAATTGTTATTTTCATTGTAAACCATTGTTTCTCTCTGAAATATCTTATTTGCCCAATATTTTCATCTCCAAAAATAGCAATAGTATTTGATTTATCTCTGTATTTATTTCTTGCAGCTTCTTTCTACATTAATACCCATTAACATAGATAAAGTCAGGATATTTTTACTGAATATCAACCTAAAAATCATCATTGTTCCATGATCTCCAAATAAAGGTCAAAACAATCTTTCTATCTTTGAGAGAATTTTGTAATATCACAACAAAGTATTTAAAGTATATTTGATATCTCAACAAATATCCCATACTTTACTTTGGCTCTCCACAAAAAGACCTTCAGAAAGTTATCAGTTTTGACTCTTCTGTCAGCTTTTCTAATTCTCCAATCTTTCTATCCTGTTAAATATTACTTTACAGTTAAAGAGGAGCTATAAAATGTTTAACAAGACCACTTCTTATGTACCCATGAATACCTTTCTCAAGTTTATGTTTAATATTTATTTACTTTTCTATTTTCATGAATTATTGACTATTTTTCTTTTACACTAGACTATAAATTCAATAGAGTGCCTGTAGAGAGCCATAAATGACCCAGCTTCGCGTCTGAGCATGCGCTCCCTCCCCCCATCCTGATCCTACGTCACCCATTAGACCCTCCCACTGCTTCCCTCAAAGAGATATAAGCCTTGGCACTTCCTCAATAAACTCTCTCTCTCTCTCTCTCTCTCTCTCGCCTTCAAGCTGCGTGTGTGTCTTTCTTCATCCCCATACTGTCTCTCGGGCTACGCGTTCCTGCCCCTGGGAGCTCTGCTGGTTGGAGCCTCCGCGGGTCACGACATTTTGGCACCCAACGTGGGGCTCAAGAGCGACAGGTTCTATGAGGGATCACCCTACAAAGGTTTAAAAGAGTGCCCGGCGGGCCTTTGACCCATCCATGAGGACTCCCCCTCAGTGATCCGCACGAAGACTTCTCTCTCGTCTCTCATCTGAATCACGGTAAGCATACTCATATTGTAGGGTGTAACATGGGACAAAACCTCAGTGAACATGAGCTCTTTGTCTCAGGGCTCTCCAAATCTCTTAAAGCCCGGGTAGTCAAAATTAAAAAGACTGACTTAACCGATTACTTTAGCTTTATAAATAAAGTCTGCCCTTGGTTTCCGCTGGAGGGCACGATCAATGTTAAGGTTTGGAGCCGTGTGGGTGACGCGCTCCAAGACTACTACCGGGTCTTCGGACCTGAAAAAGTTCCCGTGACTGCCTTCGCATATTGGACATTAATTTCTGAATTGTTACAGGCTCGCCCTTCCGATCCCCACATAGCACAAACTATAGCTCAAGCTGAGGCTTCCCTTTGTTCTCATTCCCCCCATCATAGCCCCCCCGCCTCCATGATTCTTGACATACCTGAGGACCAACATGGCTGCCCATCCCCTACCCCATCTCTTACTGCTTCCGCCCTTCCGCATGGAGACGATCCTCCATCTTGTAGGAGTGATCCCCAATCATGCGGACACCTTGAGCGACCGCCATCTTGTGGCGCACCGCCATTTTCCTACCCTAACCTCCCGCCACCGCCCACTTCCGCCCTCTACAACTCCCCTCCGCCATCTTGCACCAAACTGCTGCCGCCATTTTCTGCTCCTGATTCCACTCACTCCGGCCCTTTGCCCTCTGCCCCCCCTTTCACAGCCCCTGCATTCCTTGTTAACTTCCCTCCCTTCTACCCCCCATCTCCTGCTTCCCCTGACTCTGATGCCTTCATGGCCCGACTTATGACTCGCATTGCTGACCTTGAACAAACTGCCGATAAGTTACATCAAACATTTAAACTTCAGCTATCCCAATCCCCTACTCTTCCTCCTAACAAACCTAACCCTCCTCCAACCTCCCCTCTTGACAAACCGCACCTCGCTTTCCCCATCACGGAGGTACAACAACCCACTATTGAGGGACAACCGGCCCCTCCCCCTCAATGACTCCAACACCTTTCTCTCTGTTACACCCCCTACATATTGGCTATGTCAAAAGACTGGATTATCTACACAAATATCTATTAAGGTAATCCGAGAAAAACAAGATCTATGTGTCACCGTTGCTATCCTCCCACACATCACCTTTCACCCAGCAAACTATCCCCTCACCCTCGATCCTGACCCCAGAGATCCACCCCTAACTTTATCCCACCTTCGCAAAAAACGTGAGGTCTTCACCACCACCACTCTTCTCATCCTCGGAACCGCATCAGGAATTGCCCTTGGGTCCACGGCTTTGGCCCTTGGACAAACCCAATATAATAGCATCTTACAGGCCGTTGACCAAGACCTAAAAAATGTTGAAACCTCTATTCGCGCCCTACAAACATCACTAACCTCCCTGTCTGAAGTTGTTCTCCAAAACAGGCGTGGCTTGGATCTTCTTTTCCTCAAGGAAGGTGGCCTTTGTGCGGCCCTCAAAGAAGAATGTTGTTTCTATACTGACTCCTCCGGCGTGTTCTTACACACTATGGATAAATTAAATGATGCCCTAAAAAAGAGAGAAATAGCCAGAACACAAGCCTTATTCCCCAACACTTGGTTCTCAACTGTTCTCCCCTACCTTGCCCCCTTCTTAGGCCCCCTTATAGTTTTGGTCCTCGTTTTGGCTCTTGGTCCTCTCCTATTTAGGAGACTTATCACCTCCGTCAAAATGGCCCTTGCTCCTGTGTGGGAAAGACCTCTCCAAGTTCATTATCAGCATCTAGTTATGGCAGATGCTGTAAATACAAACAAGCCGAACCCTATGATGATATTGAGGCCCCAGCATATAAGAATGTTGGCCAATGACGGGTAAGATGGAGTTACAAGTCACTAGCACTCTCAGGACCACCTAAGACAGAGCCCCACTCTTCGCCGGGACACTGGCAATGCTAGTGGTCAGCTCAATGACGGGTAAGGCCTGAAAAATCAAATGCGTAAAAACTAAAAAAGACTTGCAGTAACCTCCACAACCTAAGACAGGCCACATTCAGGGTCATACAAACACTCATGGTCAGCAATATTTTCTTTTGGAGAAAAAGGAGCATATGTAGAGAGCCATAAATGACCCAGCTTCGCGTCTGAGCATGCGCTCCCTCCGCCCATCCTGATCCTACGTCACCCATTAGACCCTCCCACTGCTTCCCTCAAAGAGATATAAGCCTTGGCACTCCTCAATAAACTCTCTCTCTCTCTCTCACCTTCAAGCTGCGTGTGTGTCTTTCTTCATCCCCATACTGTCTCTTGGGCTACGCGTTCCTGCCCCTGGGAGCTCTGCTGGTCGGAGCCTCCGCGGGTCACGACAAGTGCCTACCAGTGTCTAGCACATAGAAAGTCTCAATAAATGAGTTAAATGGAATTTCTGAAAGCAGTTTAGAGATAAGTTAGTGTCAACTCAATCTATAAAACCAAAGATATCTCTCTATTTGTTTAAATGAGAAGGAAAGTAGTGAGTTCCACCTTTAATATTCAAGGACATGCTAAATGTAAGGGAAACTGTCATATTAGGCACCATCACTATTGGAGTGCGGGCAGGTAGAGATGTATAAATAACCATGCAAATCACTATGCGCCCTAGTGGGGAAGGTCAGATAGAGGATTCTAAGGTTTTAAAAGTCAAGAATTAGAACATAGACGTACCTCTTCTTTTTCCCACAAAATTACATGAAGTTTTCTTTACACTGTAGGAATAAAGGCTGCTGAGAATACTGGAAGAGAACACTGAGTACTAACTTTTCAGTGTTCTTTGGGGCTGATGAGATCATAGCTTAAAAGTTTCCTCTAGAATTATTTTGAGTCACTTGTATCAATATATTATAAAGCTAATGCCCCAGCACTACTAGCCCTCTATGAAGATTGGCTGGGTATAATGTTATATTTACATCACAAAAATTCAAATGCACTCTAGGTATAAAGAGTAGGAATTTATTGTAAGTACAACAGTGATAATGACTTCCTGCCAGAATCATGCCCCCAAATTATCAACTCTTGGAAAAAGAAACAGAGTTTTCCTTTATCTCCATTTGTTTCCTAATACTTAATATTTCACATAGCTGTGATTTGTTTGTTTTGTGGACTATGGGTTAGAAACTAGAATGTGCCAGACATTGTTAGGGCTCCAGAGTGATTCATATAACTAAAACTTCAGAATTTCAATACACATGCCTAGATCTTTAACAAAATATTAGAAAACTGAATTGAATAGCTCATTAAAAAGATCACTTACCATCCTAGGGAAGCAAGGATGGTTCAATACATGCAAATCAATAAATGTGATAATAACACCTCAAGAGATTCAAGGGCAAGTGATATGATCTTGCCAATAGAGGTGGAAAAGGCCTTTGATAAAATTCAACATAATTTTACTTCTTCTAAAATAAAAATGCTGAAAAATTTAGGAATAGGAGGGAAATACCTCAACAAAATAAATGCTGTGTAATATAAACCGATAGTTGACATTATACTGAGTGGGGAAAAGCTAAGAGCTTTCTAAGATCTGGATCAAGAATGCCCATTTGTACCACTTTAATCAATGTAGTCCTGGAAGTTCTAGCCAGAGCAATCAAGGGAAAAATAAAGACATAAGGGCATACACATTGGAAATAAAAGGAATCAAATGGTCACTTTACCAGATAGCATGATCGTATATACAGAAAACTCTAAATTATGCACCAAAACACTATTAAAACTAATAAATGAATTCCACAGAATTTCAGGATACAAAATCACCAAGTAGATGCACTACTTAAGGTTTGCACATGTTTATTTCCATTGATCCTGACTTATATTAAATGCCATGATGTAATAACACAATGGTACAGTTTGGAAAATTTTAACCTGGAGACTGAATGAAAGCATCTGGGAGATATTGGCATAAACATACAAGGAACTCCTAAGGAGGTAAACAGGGAGAGATGATGCCTTTTATTACTTCTAAAAATTAAAAAAAAGTTTTGAGGACCAAAGAAAACATATACGTTATACAGATCTTGTGTCTATGTATAGACTAGTTTGTAAATAAAATTTATATTTAAAGTTTTATGCAAAATATTAAAATGTTATAACATTTGGAGGCAACAATCACAATAAGTTCCTTAAAAGATTATATTTGGAAAAATGCAAGTCATAAACAAGGCACTCAAATTATTAAAATAGAAAGAAAAGAAACAATGTGATTAAAAAAGGGAAAGACTCAAACTAGACATTTATGAAAACACATGAATGACAAACAGGTATATGAAAAAATGTTCATAATCAATAATCATCAGAGAAATGCAAGTTAAAACAACAGTTTTATATCACTTCATACTTGTAGTAATGGCTGTAATTTAAAAAAAAAGCAAATGTTGGTGACAGTGTGGGAGAAAGGAACCCTTGCATGCTGCTGGTGGGAATATAAATTACTGTAATACAGTCAACATGCGAAAGAGTGTAGTGGTTCTTCAAAAAGGTAAAGACAAAACTACGATGTGATCCAGCACACGTAAGTGAGATCATGAAGTATTTGTCTTTCTGCATCCAGTTGATTTCACTCAATATAGTACTATCTTCCAGGGCCATCTATGTTGTCACAAGTGGCAGGGTTTCTTTTGAAAGGCTGAATGCATCTTCTTTATCCATTCATCAGATGATGGACTATTCTGTTTCTTTTTTTTTTTTTTGTGGGTACCGGGGGTCGACCTCAGGACCTCGCACGCCAGCAGGCGCCCGTGCCGCTGAGCGATATCACCGGCCTGTTTTTCATATGTGGGTTCCGGGAGTCAAACTCAGGCCCTCGCGCTTGCCAGGCAGGCGTTTATGCCGCTGAGCCATCTCACCGGCCCTATTCTGTTTCTATTTCATGACTCTCATGAATAGTGTTGCAGTAAACATGGGATATGCCTCTTTGACATATAGATCAAATTTCCACAGTGAAAGTGAAAAGTTCATCTTGCAGATTAAAATTTATGTACTCACTGAGAGCTTGCGCAGAACTGAAATCATGCCCCATGTTGAGTAAATGAAAGAAAACCAAGGAATCTGGTATAACTATGAATAAAAGTGGGTATTCTCTACCACACTGGGGCATAGAGTCCATTGAAGTAAGGGCAAGAAAAAGAATAAACATTTAAATGATTGCCTCAAGCAGCAGCATAAGCTAAGGAGCACAGCAACAAGTAGCATAGGCTAAGGATAAATGAAGCAATTTTTTTTCAGACAGAAGAGAGAGTTTTAATGTGAAAAAGTAACTTAGGGTGATTTTCAAAGATGAGTTTTCTAAGGCTATGATTTTAAGTCTCTATAGCCTGGAGAGGTATATTTTTCTAAGAGAGATTCCGGCATATTAATTTCTCTAATTATCCCGCAGTACACTGATCACAGTAAATAAGCCAATAGCTTAGAGAAATCATTTACCCAGCTTCAAGTGGAAAAGCATTAGGTTAACATTAGAATCTTCCTGTGCTCAAATTTAGAGAACTCATGACTGAGTATTTTCTCAAGCAAAGAGGTCCAACCTCCTTGGTATGATCAACTGGGCTATATGACAAGTTTTAAAATTCCTAGGGGACAGACAACTAAAGCTAGGGCCCATTCAACTGCCTTTCCTACAGCTAAAATTGTGGAGAAACTGCAATTTGGATGACCAGGAGCCTGAGAATAAACATGAATAGATAAAGTAAGCTGCATTTCCCAAAATATAATAGAAACAATTTGATTAGTCCCAGCCAGGAAAAGGACAAATATTTCTTTTGGATATAGTAACACAGATTATTGTATCTAGTAATACAGTGTACTTTTTCTCTCTTTTTAAAATTAACTTTACTGCACTGAAAATCTACATAAAAGAATTTTATTAACAGCAGTACAGATACATTTTTATTCTGTTCTGAGTATGGAGAATTGTCATGGTTTAGATTGGGCTATTTAGATTTCAGTTATCTCTTTGCCACCAAATTTGCCATGTTGGCTCATCAGGTTCCAAATACACTTGTTATTTTTTAACCTCTGTAAACCATATGAATGAAAATCAAGAAAAAAAATTCTTATTTTGTGTGTTTTTAATTATCACACTTGTACTGAGATTTGCCATAGAAGGGGCTCAGGACTGAACTTGCTAAAGCTCTGTATACAGTAAGTCAGAATGTTATTATTTCACAGATCCTTGAAGAATTCACTGAAATTAAACTTAAGAGGTTTTGACTATAAAATTTAAATTAGATTAAATTTAACTTAATTCAATTTTTGAAATACAGGTAGTACCTAGGAGATGTTAATGAGACCTGGAAGAGGTTAATGAATGCAGATATTATGGGATGCATACAAGTTTTCTTGAAATATTTCATAAGAGTAAAAAAAGAAAATTATCAAAGATATGATAGTAGGTAGGAAGAATTCTATGTTCTGGAAGTGTGGCAGTGAGCTGCAGATACCAAGGGAATATACATGGAGATCTCAGTCCTGTGTGGTTTGAACAACAACAACAACAACAAAAAAAAGTAAAAACTAGAACAAATGGAAAAATGGTCTAAGTATTGGATTGCACAAAACCTCAACACTTACATGTGCCTTTAACTTATATTTTAAAATAATTGTAGGGTTTGTGAATTAAAAGACAAAAGAAGACACAGGTTATGTGGAAGTGTAGGACAGGAAAGGGACTTTTGCAGGCTGGATTGGCCCCAAGCTAGAAATTATAGCCATGATATTGCTATGTTTTAAGATGTTTTGTATATGTTGAAGAAAGGAGGTTGGTAGTCACCTTTGGAAAATGTCATTTTCATTATATCTGAGTCCTGAGATTTGTCAATTGTATGGAAGAAGAGAAGTAAGATAATAAGGTTGGCATTGATGGATATGTAGATCCATACTATCTTTTCTTTTGATTCTTGTCTCTATGATACATATGAAATAAAATTCTACATAGAAAAATGGAATAAAAAAGACCAGAGTAATAAGAAATACCTCAAAAATAGAGCAAATGAGTAAACACAGTGACAAATGGACTAAAATGAACACCATTAATTCACACCCTGTAGTAGTAACTGATTTTGATCTAAGAAAACATCCTCACTTTACTTCTGCTCACAGGAATATTTTTCTCTCTAAAATTTTCTTCAGGGCAATACTGACATCCTTATTCCTCAGGCTGTAGATCAGAGGGTTCAGCATGGGGACAATAATGGTGTAAAACACAGAGGACACTTTCCCTTGATCCATGGAGCTCTCTGATGAGGGCTGCAGGTACATGAATGCAGCAGAACCGAAGAACACAGCAACTGCTGAGATGTGGGAGCCGCAAGTGCTGAAGGCTTTGGACCTGCCCACAGTGGAGCGAATGCGGAGGATGCTGGCTATGATGAAGATGTAGGAGGTAAGGATGGTGAGGCTTGGGGCAAAGATGTTAAATGTACCAAAGCACAGAATCAACAATTCATTGATGTAAGTACTAGAGCAAGAGAGTTTTAGGAGTGGAGGAAGATCACAAAAATAATGGTTGATCACATTCAACTTGCAGAAATGAACCCTAACCATGCAGCTTGTATGAGCCAATGCACAAACCACACCTACTACATACACCCCTAAAATCAGGGAAAAGCATGCCTGCTGAGACATGATGACATTGTAAAGTAAGGGGTTACAGATGGCAACATAGCGGTCATAAGCCATTGCAGCCAACATGTGACACTCTGCAATAGCAAAAACAAGGAAGAAGTAGAGTTGAGTCATGCACTCGGGGTAGGAGATGATGTTCTTCTCTATCACAAAGTTGACCAGCATTTTGGGGGTAATGACAGTGGAATGGCAGAGGTCAATGAAGGACAGGCTGCTGAGGAGATAGTACATGGGGGTGTGCAGGTGAGAACTGAGCCCGATCAGGGTGATCACGCCCAGGTTCCCCACCACTGTGAGCACATAGATTCCCAGGAAGAGGAGGAAGAGGGGCAGCTGGAGCTCTGGCTGCTCTGAGACCCCCACCAGGATGAACTCAGTGACTGTGGAATGGTTTCCTGCTGCCATGTCCTCTGTGCAGTTTCTGAAGGGGAGAAGGGAGAAAGATTGGTTGTTGGAGATGCTACATTATTCTTTTCCTTTTACATAAGAGTTCTCCATATTTCTAGTTAAGTATTTCATTGGTCTCTATAAGATTATTTAACATGGCTGATTTACATGAATAAATTTGTCCCAGTTTAATATTTATTAAGCCTTGTTTTTCCATTTAAAAATTTTTTCAGCGCTGAACTTAAAGTCAGGGTCTTCTCATGGAACTACATCTCCAAACCTTTCCTTCGTTTCTTTCCTTCTTTCTTTCTTTCTTTTCTCTTTCTTTCTCTCTCTTTCTTTCTTTCTTTCTTTCTTTCTTTCTTTCTTTCTTTCTTTCTTTCTTTCTTTCTTTCTTTCTTTTCTTCCTTCTTTCTTTTCTTCCTTCCTTCTTTCTTTCTTTCTTTCTTTCTTTCTTTCTTTCTTTCTTTCTTTCTTTCTTTCTTTCTCTTTCTTTCTTTCTTTCTTTCTCTCTCTTCTTTCTTTCTTTTTCTTCCTTTCTTTCTCTCTCTTTCTCTCTCTATCTCCCTTTCTCTCTCCCCACCCCTTTCTTTGTTTCTTGAGATAGGGGCTTTCTAAATTGTCTAGGCTGGCCTCCAACTTGCAGTACTCCTGCCTCAGCCTCCTGAGTAGCTGGCATTACAGGGGTGTGCTATGTCACCTAGGCTATTTTAGCGATGTTTATAATCACTGAGCTCTTTTGAAATGTCTCTATCTTATTTTGAGCTCTTTTGAAGTGCCTCTCATACTGCTTTGTAGCCAGTGTTTCTAAGTTGAGACTTGTGAACTTAAATATTCAGAGAAGTCAAGGTTAAGAGTAAAACAGACTTGAACCTAAGGGAGAACAAGCCCTTTCTATGGGAAGTAACCTTAAATAACTGAATTTAATTTCTTGCAGGGGTGGATGAAGATACTATTTTCAGACATTTCAATATACCAGAACAGTTTGTGCTTACATTGCTTGATCATTTTTTCATGCCTATATCTTGTAATCTGAGCAACTACTTTGAATATAACAATATGCAATATATTAACCATTGTTAATCTCCTATCATCTTGTTTTGAAATTCTGTGTCATCATTTTTTTTTTTTTTTTTTTTTGGTGGGTACTGGGGATCGACCTCAGGACCTTGCACACCAGCAGGCACCCGTGCCACTGAGCGATATCACCAGACCCTTTTCTTGTATGTGGATATCGGGAGTCAAACTCGGGCCCTCGTGTTTGCCAGGCAGGTTCTTATGCCACTGAGCTATCTCACTGGCCCCTGTGTCATCATTTTTATTGTTTTTTCTTTTTTTTTTATGGGTATCGGGTTCAAACTCAGGACCTCACACGCCAGCAGGTGCCTGTGCCACTGAGTGATATCACCGGCCCTTTTTTCGTATGTGGGTACCGGGAGTCGAACTCAGACCTCGTGCTTGCCAGGCAGGCGCTTATGCTGCTAAGCTATCTCACCGGCCCTGTTTTTTCTTTTTAAAATAAAAAAATACATTTATACCAGAAAATCTAGTGTCCATAAAATCCTCAGATTTTGAAATATTATTAAAGTGCAATGATGTCTATTACAGCCTTTATACAATCTACTGGATGGATTGGCCCACAGTTGGCCCAGCTCATGGTCTTTAGATCAATGCTTGGGGGAAATAGAATCAGCAGTGGTTACATGGCCAGGATTTAAGTCGAAGTGCCTATGTTCGTATTCTGATCCTCCCATATATTAACTGACACCCTTGGATGGGTAAACTAATTTTTTTTAACTTCATAACTGTATTTGAGAAATAAAAGTGAAACCTACTTCACAATAAAATTAGCAGAGATTCAAGAATGAGATGCTGACCTATGCCATTGTTGTGTTCTTACCTATTAACGTTCTATCAGTTGGAAAGCAAGATATAGGACCCATTCAAATTACAGGAAGGAAGATCTCAATTTTTCATTCTGATCCTTTATCTTTTATGAAAAGAGGCAGTGCAAAGTGAAAACATACACTGGAGAAACACAACATTATGTATCTTATCACCTAGTGTTTTAAACTGTGAAAAGATAATTTAATCATGGCATACCCCAAGTAAAATCACAAATGGATTAGAGTTGAATTATTAAAAATGTGAAATATAAAACAAATCTAAAAAGTTACACATTTCTTGTACAGCAAAATAAACCTAAATTCATAGACATAAGCAAAAAGACTAATTTAAAAATATCTGGAAGAAAATACTAAAGAGATTCTTTGACATGTTGGAGCAGTTTAAGATTTCTTAGAAAGGACATACCCACACACATAAAATACTAATAAAAACAAAAACAAAACAAAAAGCCCAATTGTAAGAGTAGTAAGTTCATACTTGAGTAAAATTAAGAATTGTTTTTCAAAAGGCAACAAGAAAACGAAATACAAAGCAAGGCGTAATCCAATTTACGAATATTACATATAAACATAATAATTATTTTAAGGACACCAATAAAGTAAGGGATCATTTGACTAATTCTGATCATCTCTTAGGATTTATAGAAAGTATTATCTTAATCTGGTATTGGAGTAAAGATACTGCATCTTCAAATGTTGTAAGTCATGGACTTTAGAAATACGCAGTAAATATACTTTCTCCTTGAGTCTATCTCAACTTAGCATCTACACACAGTGTAAGTAAATATTTTATTTCTAGAATCCAAATTGTCTCAAATCAGGAAATATCATATTAAATCCAACATTTGAGTCACTCAGTGTCAGTCTGATGTGGACATAATTTACCTTCATTTCATACGGGTTTGGTGACACGGGCTTTTCTAATTTGATTGTGGATAAGATAAAATAACATGGGCTGGTTGCTTTGCTATCAGACATACAGCACATTTGAACATAGAGTATTTACTAACTCAAGGATTTTCCAGTACGGTTAATCAGTAGAATCACCTAGGGAGATTATATTATTAAAGAAAATGAGTGTAAGACTGTAACATGTTTATAATGGAAAACAAAAATTACTGGGTTACCTTTCTATGTTCTTAATCCTGTCCTCCAGAGACAAATTAATCTCCGTTAAAGCAACTCTAATAAACACTTTCTTTTTAGTTCTTCTGAAGGTTACTTCCATAGCTCTAAATAACTTGTTCATATTTTTGTTTGTAGGATTATCAATTTCAAACTTTGTATCAACTTTCTATGTTACATGTAGTTACTTCAGTTAAGCCAGTCTCACTACCTCCCCTCTCATTATATTTGACAGTTGTATTTGTTGTAAATATTTTAGTAATTTATGGAGCTATTAAAATACTTTCACAATTATTTATTCATCAACTTTCAAATTTTTCTCAACTCACCTTGAGAAATTGTATTCGTTTGTTTAGTATATGTCTTTTTTTTTTTTTTTTTTTTTTTTTTTTAATGTGGGTACCGGGAGTTGACCTCAGGACCTCGTGCTTGCCAGCAAGCGCTTGTGCGGCTGAGCGATATCACCGGCCCGTTTTTTCCTTTATGTGGGTACTGGGAGTCGAACTCAGTACCTCGTGCTTGCCAGGCAGGCGCTTATGTTGCTAAGCTATCTCACTGGCCCTAGTATATGTCTTTTAATCCTATACCACATTTTATGAGTGAGAATCTCTTATGATAGGGCTTAGCAATTTGATCTTTAAAAAAATTGAAACAGAACAACAAATTACCACAATACTATCAGTATAATTCTTATGATTAGCTAGATATGAGAATAACTAAATTAAGAAAATAAAATCAGTCTAATGCAATGGTGGCGAACCTATGGCATTCATGCCACAGCCAGCTGTTTGTTACCATTGAAAACTCTAAAAGGTTTGCCATCGCTGGTCTAGTGGGGTGCTTGAAGGGGAGCTTCAGGACTTAGTCTCCTTGCTTTTCTCTCCTCTCCTTTTTCCACCTTCTTCTGTCCCATCCCCTCCGCTCCTCTCTCTCTCTCTCTCCATATTTGTCTCTCTCAGCAAATATTTATGAGTCTAAGAGATAAGACATTGACCTCAGACCTACAGATATCAAAGATAAAGTGAAATCTAGTCTGCTGTAATAGAACTCATAATGTAATTCTTTCCTGTTAACATATTTTCCAACATTTTAGTTTTACTTAAGATGTGTGATCATTAAATGTACAGGTGGAATAAAACTGGAAGGAATAGGCAACACAATTGATAGCTGAGTTGTTTATTAATTCATCCCAAATAACCTGTGTTAACAAATAGAGAAATATTTTACTAACATTCACCAAAAGGATGTGTAATATGGCAATAAAACTGTGATGAAGTCAGATAGGCATAAAACTTTTTAATGGTTTCCCTAAGGGATTCAAAGCTGTGAAGATAAATATATTTGATTGTTTATAGCCTTTTAAAAATATATTTTCTATTATTTAGAAATAATCTGATCTCCCTAGGATTAATATGAGACTGTGAAAAATGCCTTTGGTAGTGAAACAAGTTATGGTCCTCTATACTCTAAAGACAAATGGAAAATATAGAACTCCCTGTCTATCACATTTAATCATGTTATTAAATATTGGTGGCTAAAGTCAGTAGAGGGTAAACTATGTAACATCAAGGAATAAGATAGTGACATGAACACCATGAATATCAAAGGTTTTTGTATCCTACTCTCTGACTTACTCTTGATTACTTGAATTATAGTGATCATGTTAGGGAAAGAGTTGGAAAAGTTGGAGAGAGATATAGGGAGTTAAACTTTATGAATTTTTTTTTTGTGTGACTTACCTGTGAGTTAGACATTGCTCATTCCCTATGGAATGATATATCCCTGTGTCCAATGCTACTGTGTAATTACTACCACTTCACCCTGAAAATACTACAACGACCAAAAATTGTATGCAGACACTGAAAATAGTTAAAATAAAATTTACCAAAAAAAGTATTAATTTCTAAACAGTTTAAAAAATGAATTCTTCACATACAATATATCTGGTTTGAATACTATTCATATAAAAACAGAAATGCATAATTTCTCATTAATTCAATGAAGTTTATAGAACTTTTGATGGGAAATTAATCAATGGAAGATTAATATTTCTACCATAAAGATTCAGTGGTTAGACTATGATGAATCACAATCCATAAGGAGTCCAACTAAAGTGCCATAAAATCATAATAGCTGAAAATTTTTAGAATGGGTGTTGAGGTATTGTTTCTTTTTTTTTTTTTTTTTTTTTGTGGGTACCGGGGGTCGACCTCAGGACCTCGCGCGCCAGGAGGCGCCCCTGCCGCTGAGCGATATCACCGGCCCCTTTTTCGTATGTGGGTTCCGGGAGTCAAACTCGGGCCCTCGCGCTTGCCAGGCAGGCGCTTATGCCGCTGAGCCATCTCACCGGCCCTGAGGTGTTGTTTCTTGTACGTTGGGTAAATCACAACACCCTAGGAACCTCTTAACTAGCCATCATGAAACACAAGCTGTTTCATTCTCTTAACCCCCCCGATATAGCCTATTAATATTACCAGTTACTACATGTTCATGATGTCAGGAAGCACTGTTCTACACCCATTGTATTACATCTGGAGTCTGGTCCTCAGTCACAGTTGGACATTTTAGGACGGGACACTGACAAGGTCCAAGGCATGGCTAATCTGTCAGTACCTAGGAAGATATATGAAGATGATGGGACACTTAGAAGGCATTTTTAATAAAAGCAAAAGGAAAAGTTTAGCTTGTATATGATGTTTGAAGTATTTAAAGACATCCTTTAATCAATATAAAAACTATGTAAACATTAGAGTTCTTCAAAATGGAATGAGCTACTTATTTCTGGACATAAAATGTAGTCTACCTGAAGAAGATGATGATCCATCTTCAGGGACACTGGCAAAATATTCCGTAACTGCTCTTAAGATAAAGCCCACAAATTCACAGTATCTCTCATCTCTCTTTCTCTTTTTAGTTCTGATTTTCATTCTTGGTTGCAGGAACAATTCAGTTCCTGGAATAGGTCACATTGACTCAGTTGTCCATTCTTTTATTCACTTTTTCCTCTATATGAAATAATATTACCAACACCTTTTTCTCTCATCTGATAAATATTTAATTCTTTTCAAATCTCATTTAGAATTGAAACTATCACAGAAACATTTTCTGACTTAATGCAACTACTTGAACCTCCTACCGAGAAGCTGATTTCTAAAGAGTACTCTTTTAAAATGTAAAACACGCTATAATTCAAGTGATGGACCAGACCTATTCTCTGTACCCTCAGCAACTGGCAAAGTAGCTTGCACATTATAAGACATTAAAAAGAACATTTTGTGAATAACTGAATAAATTAAAATATTGAAAAATATTTTCCTGAATCTTTTCAGTGATTAACTCCAGACCTCGTCATTTCAAATCACAAGTGAGAGATGAACATATTCACCTGTCTTCAACCTGACCACCTGAATGCCAGATTTCACTTGCCGCTTCACAAATGACTCTAAGTCTGGTGTTGTGAGTCACAGGTCCTTAGCATTTGGCAATCTTCAGTGCTGAGAGGGCAGGGACTAGTTCTGTCTGTTGTTTTTGAAGCTGGTCTGCATCGCTGTTCAGTAATTCCAATACTTACTTTATTTTCTATGTTTCTCCAATTTCAGGGTGACAAACATCCTCACTTTCACAATCACCTAAGCAGTTCTGGTTTCTGTATTCAGAAGGTTTGTTCAATGTGTACATGCCACCAGGCACCAAATAACATGGAGCACTCTCCAAGGATTTCTCTTTCTTAGGGACCAAGGACTTGTAGAAAGGAACCAATTATTACTGACATTTTCCCCCAGCTGTTTAATCTTCTCTATCAGGTCTAAACTTGCCAATTAGTGGCAAAGATTTGTACATAGGGACTATCTGTGTTAAAATGTATATTGTAATCCACCAGATCTGAGTATGATTTGAGATTCTACATTATTTAAGAGCTCCTAGCTAATGTCATTGGTTCACACCCCACACTGTAATCTGTAGATTTTAGAGGACCAGGGAACATTTTGTCAAATTATATCTTTCTGATATAAGGGTTAGAGAATTTAAAACAATAAACCATTCATTTCCTTGCACACAAATGCTTAATTTCATATCATGCATAAATGGATAGTTTATATATTTTATTCAAGAATCTCCACTTGAAATTTTATTTTAGGAGTCATGATGTTAGGATTGGGGAAACTGATATAATATTTAATTATTGAGGCTTCTTGTTGATCTAAACACTGTTTCCTGGTTTTTATAAAGGAAGTATTTAATAATGACACCACTAATATATCTCACATTCTTATTCTTCTTTATTCTTTTTCAATAAATTTCTTTGATTAAATAGTAACAAAGGAATTGAGTAAATCTAGGAAAATCATATTAGCAGCTCTGAAAAAAATAGTATAAATCAATAAGACTTGTCTATCTTTAAAGAGAATGAAGTTTTTAAATAATCACATATTCACGCTAAGCAACACATAATTAAATCAAAATCTGTAAGTCTAGGAGTAGATATAAATATTTGTTAAATATAAAGAAATGTTTCTCAAATTTTATTGTGAAGAGAATCGTTTAAGGATCTGATTAATACCGTATTCAGAGTCAGATAATAGTCCTGTCGTAAGGTTTGAGATTATATTTTTTAAACAAACTATGAAGTTTTGCCTATGCTGCTCATCTATGGACCTCTCTTTGAGAGTATCATGTTAGATAATATGTAGATTTGACATATTACTAGTATACAACATTTTCATCTTCTAGCAAGTTCTAGCATACCTACACTTCAGAAAGACTCATTTGGAATTGTAGTGCTGGCAGGATTCTGGGATGCCTTTAAGAGAATACTTTTAGTCATCCATACTGTTTCATGGGTGTAGACGATGGCTGATTCCTACATGAGATTGCTGAGTGAATGAAAGGCTGGAGCTCAGTTGAACATGAATGTCTACTAGCACCTGTGCAGGACCGCCACGTCACCCTCCCCCAGACCCAAGTTTGATCCTGCTTACTTGCCAGCAGTGCAGGCTGTACGGAGGTGACTTCCCTTAATTGGCTTTCAGTTTAATTAGGGAGTCTGGCCGAGGCTGTGTAAGTGTCTTCGTGAAAGTAAGCAGGTGGCATCAGACTAGAATTGTTCTTTGCCAACATGCATGGTTGAGCTCAGGTAAGAAAGGCTCTGATACTCTGGGTCTAAGATATGAGATAATGTCTCCGCTAAGGCCTGCATGACTCCAGAGAAAATACCTTCCAAGAGTGGGATGCAAAGCAGATTACTCATTAACCACAACCTAAATCTGGCTGTTCTGTTTGTTCAACAAGAGTGCTTTGTTCCCCCGTTACAAGCCTTGCCTGACTAGCCACTCGTCTACCACATCCAGCTGCAATCCCCTCACCATTTTCCTCAAGGCAAATGTGATCGATAAATACTGAGGTTCTAGCTGCCTAATGGACTTTTGTTCCCTGGCAACAACTGGTCATTCCAGGTCCCCGTTACTTTGTGTTGCTATTTGTCTCTTGCTCTTTCTCTTCTCTCTCACTGTGTGTCCTTACACCTTACAGGAGACTGGGGACTCACTGCAGGGGTCACTAATAGCATGGATAATTTATTTTCTAGTTTCCAGATTCATAGATTGAGAAGAACGTTTTGCCCTAGGATAGATCATACTCAAATTTTTATCCATTGTATTCAAATAATTTAAATGATGATATCTGGGATTTTTCATCTGCTGAAGTTTAGATGAGATTTGGAAATTAAGTTCATACTGCAACAGGTTGAAACTTTTGAGGACCATGCAAAAGGATGGATGTGTTTTACATGTTAGGTTGAAATTAAATTTTGGGAGCCAGAGCATGGTCAGAAGTAAGCTGAATAATGTCATCCAGAAATGTTTAGGAATCAACCTTAACCTGTGAACATGTTAGAAAATAGTAAAGGGGGCTTTGGAGTATGACTAATTTAAAATCTTGAGATAGAGAAGTTCTTATCTGGGTAGGTCTCATGTAGTCACAGGAGTTGCAATAAAAGGGAGACAGAATGTGGGAGATATACTGACAGCAGCAAGTGGTTGGAATGTAGCAGAGGTCAGAAGAATTTCAGCGCTTCTAGAAGCTGACAAAGGCAAGGAAAGGAACACTTCCATCTGGGCTCCAAAGGAACCAACTCTGAAAACTTGATATTAAGCTACTGAGCCTGCATTTGGCTACCTCCAAACTGCCAAGTTATATGATAATAATAGTGAGTTGTTTTAAGCCACTACATTCGCTGTAATGTTTCCATTATGCAAAATTTGAAAGTTTTAATTTTTATTGATTTCAACTACCTCTGATAAATATTATGATTTACTTATAATACAGGAATGATAAAAGAAAGCATGCAGGTTTTATATCAGGTAAAGAATAACAAATGTATTCAGTGAGGATTGATCTGACAATAACATGTAAGATATCTGAATTTGAAAGAGACACTACACAAATACTTAGGATAACCTTTAAAGGCACAGATTTCACATACAAGGGAAATTACTTACTGTTTTTTTTTTTTTTTTCAGTTTTTTGCAGATTTCAGTTAGCATAATGCCCATCAGGTTCAAAGCACTTAGTTAAAATTTCATTATCACATCCTTTAAAGAGTATTCCATAATAGGTGTGTGTGTGGACAGACAGATAGATAGGAAGCTAGCACGGGATGACTGCAGTTAACACTGCGGTGTTCTAGAAATTTGCTAAGGGAGTATATTTTAAGTGATTTCATCTGCCCTAAATAAATAATGTGAAGCAATTAATATGTTAATCTGCTTGATTATAGTCATTTCACTATTTGTATTTATATCAAATCATTTCAGTATTTGTATTTACATCAAAATGTCGTGTTATAAAACTGAAACATATCACAGGATTTCAAATGCCCAGAGGCAGACACAAAACAAAAAGATAGGAGCAAACATATCTTGAACATAAAACTAAGATAAAAGGTAAAACTGAGATGAAAAACCAACTGTTTATAATTTGCCCTCTAGGTAGGTCATTATATGGTCAGAAAATTTGTTTTTGACATTTCCTCACAGTAATTATGGGATAAAACAATCTCATTTCAGTTGCTTTTAACAAATGGCTACAATCATTTATTATAATTTGAGTCCATGTAATGAAAAAAGCTTTTGTTCTGTACCATTTTTCTTTGATCAGAACAGATATGAAAGATTTTTTATTACTTCTCTTATCTCTAAAAATAAAAGTGAAAATAGCATAAAATATATTTAGAACATAGCAACACAGTCCTATAGGGAAATGAGAATGCTCGCTGCATGGAAGGGAGTGCCTGAGAGTCCTAAAATCCACCCGCAATTTCATGGGGTCAGAGTAACAACGTGAATAAATTTATGGCTACTAGAGCCAAACTTCTTGATTGTACGGCTTGGTCATTTACTATGTTTGGAATGTTACACAGGTTATAAAGTCTAAGTTTTGATTTCTTTCATAATTAAAGAATTATTCTTTAAAGAATATAATACAACATTATGCATATTATATTTATAAAGAGGAATATTACATTATTTTATTTATAATAATTAATGTAATAATACAAATATTGCATAAAATAATGCATTTAAAGTCATGTGCTTCATATTTCAAAACATCTCAATGATTGTTACTATATCATTATTTTTGTTTTCTGTATTGTTACTAAAAGATAAAACTTACATGAATTACGTACAATCACCAGAAGCGGAGAGAGAAACATGGAAGAGATTCTCCTTCAGAAACCTTACTAACACTTTGATTTCATATTTCTAACCTTGAGCACTACAAAGTAAAACAAAGTTTAGTTGTTTAAAACCACTCAATGTGTAGAAGTTTGCTACCACAGCCCTAGGAACCAATCTACTATGCAGGATTTGAAAATTTTAATTTTCATCAGCTTCCACAAACTCCATTAAATATGATTTTTCATAAAACAAGAATGCAAGATTTGGTGGTATAGTTCAAAGTCCTCGTCCAGCATGTGTGAAATTGTAGGTCTGACCCAGAGCTTGAAAACAGAGGGAGAAAGAGAGAGAGACAGAGAGAGAGACAGAGACACAGAGAGAGAGATGCCTGGAATAGTTTAATTTGACTACTGAATGAAAGCTTGTGGTAGACATTTCCTTAAAGCACCAATAAGAGAGATGATGACTTCCTTTTCTTCTAGAAATAAAAGAGGAATTTGAGGAAGAATGCAAAAGTATAAATTAAAAAGATTATTTAGGTTCTATGAAAGATTATTTGTTTAGAAATATAAATTACATTTAAAGTTCTTAAGGAAAACATTGCCATAAATATAATTTCGAGATAGTAATTGCAATACATGTAATTGAATTTACTTAGAAACTGCTTTATTGTATGATGTGAAGTTTTAATCTTTTAATTTTAAGTAGGTTTTACAGATTTAGGAAGTAGGAAAAGCTAACAATGGGGTGTGGTGTGGAGGTGCTATTGTGGGAAACAGGAACTCAATTTTGCCCAAACCTCCTGAAAGAGGATACAGGGTTTTCTTTGATAGCTCCCCCAAAGGACAGGAAACTAAAGTGTTCATACAGTCTCTGGTTCTACTGGGAAAGCCTAAGCACAAAGACAACAACTTAATGGTCTGACTTGTACAAAGGCTAACTGGGTACCTGGAGTCGTAGAGATGTTTCCAGAATGAAAGCAAAGTCTCATGTTATAAATTTGAAATGAAATCCAGTTTATATAGGAGTAGTTATTTGTCTCATATCTTTTGAATGAAAGGTAGTCTGAGAAAAACATAATAAGAGAAACCAAAAAAGTCTAGTTTAACCATCAATACATAGTTGAGTGTGTATCTCTGTCCCATTGGTGTTTACAGTCCATTGAAGTAAGGAAAATGCAAAGAATAAATATTTTACTTTCCACACATTTGTCATAAGCAGCGCAAGCAAAAAAGTAACAGTCATTTCCTCATAATTTAGGTGAAGAGTCAAAGATGAGTCTCCTGTGGAAATAAGTTTAAGTTCCTTTATTCTCGAGAGGTGCATTTTCTAAGACAAATTCTGGCATCTTTTTCACTCATTGACCTGTGATATAATAGTCATAGTGCAAAAACCATTGGCGTAGATAAGACATTTAATTTAGTAGTGAGTGAAAGAAATAGACTAACAGTGGGATTCTCCTGAGTTTCATAAACTAAGAATTTCCTGTGGAAGATGCAACCTACATAGAATTATCAGTTTATTGACATAAGTACAAGAGCGAGAGAGCTTGAGGAAGGGAGAACAATCACAGGAAAGAATGGTTGATCACATAAACTCAGCAGAAATGAATCCTAAACATGCAAAGTGTGGGAGCTGATACACAAACCAGACCATGACTATATTTAACAGTCCTAACATCAGAGAAAAGCAGGCCTGATGGAACATGATGATACTGTAGACCAGAGGGCTAGAGATGGAAATAGCAATATGGTAGTCATTGTTTTGCCCTATTATTCTTTGGTAAGTGTGGATTTTAAGTATTTTGGCCATTTTAATGGTATTGTGTGAAGTAACAATGAAAATGTGGAATTTATCCAGAAGACAGCAATACAATCACATAGGAAACTGCAGATGTTCAATGCATAGAAGGGAATTCTCAAGAGACCTTAGAATTCAAAATTATCTGGGCCAAGAATCACTTTGAGTTATATCACAACTCCTGGAGACAAACTTCATAGATTCAATCTCTTCTTATGTTCAAGACCCTGGGCATACACTCAAATAAGCTTCAATTTTATCATTTTCTAAATAATAAACCCTGAGGGATAATGTAAGTATTAAATGGAGTGGTCCATTGAAAGTTCTGGGCAAAGTGCTTGATATTTCATGAAATCTCAATAAAATACGTTATTTCTATCATTACCATCTTATTCTTATTTTGTTGTTACTTAAATATAAAACCAAGTCTTCTTTAATACTCAAGAATCTTTTATTTTATTCTTTCTATTTCCCCTGATACAATGATTGCAATACAGATTCAAAGAAAGTAAACTGGAGGGGAGTTATGGAGATGTGTTAATAGACAATCATCGTCAATATTTAAAAACCTTAAAAAATAGATATAACAACACACCAAGAAAAACAGTGGCTTGTGTCTAATATGACAACATAACATTTATTCTACTCATGAATGTGCTACCCTGTCCAGAATTTTCCTCAGGGGAGATTTGACATCCTTATTCCTCAGGCTGTAGATCAGTGGGTTCTGCCTAGGTACAAAAGTAGTATAAAACACAGAGGACTATCGGGGTCTTGGCCTAGCCCAAACTCCTAAACAAGTGGATGGTGAAGGCTTAAATAAATGAGTCAAGTGTTATGATTTTAGGGCTCCAGGAGGATAAAAACCCTCTGACGTATTTTGATATTCTCTGGGGGTTGAGACAAAGAACTTCTCTGGGTGGCCGGTATTTATTTGGTTTACAACAAAGGGAGGAGATACTGAGGAATACATTTTGGGGGTACTGACAGTGGAATGGCAGAGGTCAGTGAAAGATAGATCACTGAGGAGATAGTACATGGAGGTGTGCAGGTGAGAACTGAGCCTGATCAGGGTGATCATGCCCTGGTTCCCACTACTGTGAGCAGAAATAGAAGGAAGACAGACAGCTGGAGCTCTGGCTGTTCTGAGATCCCAGCCAGGACAAATTCAGTCACTGCAGAATGATTTCCATATCATCCTCTCAGAAAGTATTAAAAAAATTGACTTTTGTATCTATCCCTGTGTATGCATATGTATATGTGGCGGTTGGGGGAGATTATATAGAAATTATTACTTTATCTATCAGAGAAGATAGAAAATGGGAAAATCTCTTGCACTTTTCCTGCAACTGTGGGACAAGGAATGATTCTGCTCAATCAAGGGAGGAATGACACCATCAAGGACTTTAATTTGAGACAGTTTATAAACCTTTAAAAGAAAGTATTAATTTTTGAATTTTTAGCTCAGTGAAGAAAGTATATTTGTGAGTACTCCATTCTTCCATCTCATATATTATACCCTACGTTAATGTCATACACATCAAGTGCCATAGTTATTAAGTTTTCATTTTATTCAGAATAAGGAAGAGTAACACAATGCTTTCTAAATTTTAACACAGGATTCATTAGTTTTAAAACTACTGTAGGGGGCCGGTGAGATGGCTCAGCAGCGTAAGCGCCTGCCTGGCAAGCGCGAGGGCCCGAGTTCGACTCCTGGAACCCACATACGAAAAAGGGGCCGGTGATATTGCTCAGCGGCACGGGCGCCTGGCGCGTGAGGTCCTGAGGTTGACCCCCGGTACCCAAAAAAAAAAAAAAAAAAAAAAAACTACTGTAGTAGTTTTATTAGCCTTAATTATTTTTCTTGCTAGGATTCCAACTGCAAATAACTGAACGATGGGGTACATTATCTTTCCATCTGAAACTGCTGCTCTGCATATCCCGACTATCTTCACATGGGCTGCTACCCTAGAAGGCAGGAACCTAACTGCTTGAAAGACAGTATTTTATATCTCAACAGCTTTTCCAAGAGTAAAGGACTGCTCTTTCTTGTTCTAATTTGCATAATCCATGGATAGAAATATAAACACATACATTTCTGACACAGGTTTCACCACTCTGAACAGAGAAGAAATAGATTATGACTGGTCTACATTAGTTAGACTTCAGGGTTGAATTGGTAGAGATCAGAAATCTACTCACATTATGAAAACATGAGAAGAGTTTTGGAATACAAACCAATTCTAGATGTCTTCTACACATGTCATTTAAAAACATTTTTTAATTTGCATGTGCTCTCCAAAAAAATTAAAGATGGTGAGTGTGTGGATTAGTAGGACACGTGCAAAATACAATTAGAAACCATCACCCAAATTCAATATTAATCAATGCTGCAGTCTGGTTTTTGTAAATACTCATATAACTTTAGTTTAAATTTGCAGAGAAACCAAATAGAGTCTAAAAAACAAATTCATGATCATAGCACTCAATAGTTGAATTAATTTCATTCAATGAAGCACAATATTTTATATGGATATAGACAAACAAGGTAATTTCAGAAATTCAATGTATAATTCTTGTCATTTGAAGAATGGCTGAAGTAACTGGGAATAATATGACACTATAGTAAAAATATATGTGGTAAATGACATTTATATATAAATATTCAACGTATTGCTTTCTTGAAGAGGCACTGGATTCATTGTACACATCTCTAAAAGAGTAAGTACCAATTCCTTGAAACTATCGGGATAAATACGTGGTTTGACAATAAAGAAGATTCCAATAGTGAGACAAACCATGACAGACTTATGGCCACAAATGTCACAACACAGCCTATACAACCATTTTGCTGGTATCATTCAAGGACAGCACACTGAATGGATGAGAGTATTAAATCATTTCTTTTCTTTTTTTTATGTTTAAAAAAGTTTTAAACATAAAAAAGTAAGAAATAACAGTAAAACAGAGTTTCAAAACAGGCTAGTAGGAGAGTAATAGTAATAGTAAACAACACATTACATATTGTTATATTCACAGCAGTTGTTCAGAGTACAAGATATAGGCATGAAACATCATCCAGAAAATTACTAGCACAAAACTTTCCCCTCAATGAACCAAGAGAAACCAGCTGTATAACTATCTTAACTGTCTTGTGTTTATATATATATATATTTTTTTCCTTTTCCCTTCCTTCCTTTCCCCTTTCTCCCATCCCAGTTCTTCTTTTCTTTTGAACAATTTCTTCCCAATTCAAAATTTTCATTGTATATTTCAGATCTTGTTTACTCTTTCAGATTCTCACACTAGTGAGACAATACGATGTTTACACATGTGGGTCTGGTTTATTTCACTTACAAGTATGGCCTTGAGTTACATCCATTTACCTAAAAAAGTCTCCAGTTTATCTTTTTTATGGCTGAGTAGTATTCCATTGTATTTAAAAAACCCACATGTTTTTTATCCATTCCTCGGTTAATAGGCATTTGGGTTGTTTCCAAAATTTAGCTATTACAAATTATGCTGCTATAAACATGGGTGCACATATATCGCTGTGGTTTGATGCTTTTCATTCTTCTGGGAAGATACCCAGAAGGGGAATACCTGGGTCAAATGGGACCTCTAATCCTAGTTCTTAAGAAATTTCCACACTGATTTCCACAGTGGTTGCACCAGTCTACACTCCCACCAACAGTGGAGAATAGTTCCTTTTTCCCCACATCCCTGCCAGCATTTGTTATTGGTTGTTTTCTAGAGGATAGCCATTCTTTCTGGACTAAGATGTAATTTCAGTGTTGTTTCAATTTGCATCTCTTGAATGACCAATGATGTTGAACATTTTTTCATATATTTATTTGCTATTTGTATTTCTTCATCTGAGAAGTGTGTGTTCATCTCAGATGCCCATTTTTGGATTGGGTCTTTGAATTTTGGGGGCCTGATTTCTTTCAATCCTTTGTATGTTCTAGATATAAATCCTTTATCTGAGGGACAACTGGCTATAATTATTTCCCACTCTCTGGTAGTCTTTTCACTTTGTTGATGATTTCTTTGTTGTGCAAAAGCTTTTTAATAAGGTGAGATCCCATTTGTTGACTCTTTGTTGTATTTCCTGTGTGGTCTGGGTTTTGTTCATGAAGTCTCTATCTACACCTATGTCTTCAAGATTTCTACTTTCTCTTCCAATAGATTTATTGCTTCTATTTTAATATTTAGATCTTTGATCCATTTTGACTTTAGTTTAGTGCATGGTGATAGACATGGGTCTAGTTTTAGTCTTCAGCATGTGGAGAGCCAGTTTTACAACCACCATTTACTAAAGAGACTATCTTTCTTCCAGTGAAGATGTTTGGCTCCTGGTTCCAAATGAATTTTAGGAATGTTTTCTCTAGTTCTGTGAGGTGTGCTAATGGTATTTTGATTGGGATTGCATTAAATCTGTATAACAGTTTTCAGAGTAGGGCCATTCTCATTATGTTAGTTCTTCCTATCCATGAGCAATGGGTATCTTTCCATTTTCTGATATCTTCTTCTATCTCCTTTCTCAGAGTACTGTAGTTTTCAAAGTGTAGAATTTTTACTTCTTTTGTTAGATTGATTCCTAAGTATTTCAGTTTTCTGGATGCTATCATAAAGGGTGTTGTTTCCCTAACTTCTCTCTCTGTGAGTTTGTTGTTTGTGTACAGGAATGCTAATGATTTTTGAGTGTTGATTTTGTATCCAGCTACACTACTGAATTTGTGTAGAAGTCTTATTAAATCTAGAAGCCTTTTGGTAGAACTTTTGGGGTCTTCTATGTAGACTATCATGTCATCTGCAAAGAATGATAATTTAAATTCTTCCTTTCCTACCCTTATTCCTTTTATTTCTTTCCCTTGTCTAAATGCTCTGGCAAACATTTCCAAAACTATATTGAATAGGGCCGGTGAGATGGCTCAGAGGCTTAAGCGCCTGCCCGGCAAGCGCGAGGGCCCGAGTTCGACTCCCGGAACCCACATACGAAAAAGGGGCCGGTGATATCGCTCAGCGGCACGGGCACCTGCTGGCGCACGAGGTCCTGAGGTCGACCCCCCGGTACCCACAAAAAAAAAAAAAAAAAACTATATTGAATAGAATTGGTGATAGTGGGCATCCTTGTCTTGATCCTGATTTTAGAGTGAATCTTTCAGTTTTTGATCATTTAGTGTGATGTCAGCTGTTGGTTTGTCATAGATGACTTTTATCAGATTAAGATAAAGACTCTCTGTTTCAATTTTCTGTAGGATTTTTATCATGAATGAGTGTTGGACTTTGTCAAAAGCTTTTCCGGCATATATCGAGATAATCATGTGATTTTTGCCTTTGGTTTTGTTAATATAGTGTATTACATTTATTGATTTGCATATGTTGAACCATCCCTGAATCCCTGATATGAATCCAACTTGGTCATGGTGTATAATCTTCTTGATGATTTGTTGCATTCTGTTTGCCAGTATCTTATTGAGGATTTTTGTATCTATGTTCATTAGGGAGATTTGCCTGTAGTTTTCTTTTTAAGTTGTGTTCTTCTCTTGTTTTGGAATCAGGGTAATACTTGCCTCCAGAAATGATTTTGGAAGTATTGCTTCCCTTTCAATTTCCTTAAAGAGTTTCAGCATTAGTGGCATTAGTTCTTCTCTAAATTTCTTGTAAAATTCAACCATGGATCCGTCAGGGCTTGGGCTTTTCTTTGTTGGTAAATTTTTAATTACATTTTTGATTTCATTGGCTGATGTAAGATTATTTAGAATTTTTATATCTTCTTGATTTAGTTTTGGCAGTTGTATTTTTTTCTAGGTATCTGTCCATTTTTCTGTGTTTTCCATCTTATTAGAATATAGTTCTCATAGTAGGTATTGATGATCTCCTGTAGGGTCTCTTGTGATTTCCCCCTTTTCATTCCTAATTCCTTGAATTTGTGTTTTTCCTTTCCTCTTTTTGATGAGGATGGCTAATGGTTTATCAATTTTATTAATTCTTTCAAAGAACCAACTTTTCAATTCATTAATTCTTTGTATTTTTTAGTCTCATTTGCATTAATTTATGCTCTTTATAATTTCCTCCTTCATATGAGCTTTGTGTTTGATTTGTTCTTCTTTTTCTAGAAGTTTGAGGTTCAACACTAGATTGTTTATTTGAGCTTATTCTTTTTCCTGATGTGAGAGTTTATCACTAAAAATTTCCCTCTTAGGACTGCTTTCATTGTATTCTGTAAGTCAGTATGTTGTATTGGCATTATCATTTAATTGTATATACTGTGTAATTTCATGTAATTTAATTTCCTCTATGACCCACTGGTTGTTCAGAAGTGTGTTGTTTAATTTCCATGTGTTAGTGTAATTTTTGTGTTTTCTTTTGTCATTGATTTCCAGTTTCATTGTTCTATGGTCAGATAGTGTTCAAGGAATGATTTCAGTTCCTCTACATTTACTTGAACATGTTTTGTGGGTTAGTATTTGGTCTATTTTGGAAAATGTCCCATGTGAAGCTGAGAAGAATGTGTATTCTGATGAATTGGTAACATCAGAACACTCTGTGGACATCTACCAATTCCATTTGTTCACAGACTTGGTTTAATTCTGATATTTCTTTGTTGATCTTTTGTCTAGTTGATCTATCTGTTTGTGAGAGTGGGATATTAAGGTCCCCCACTACAATTGTGTTAATGCTTATTTGGTTTTTCATGTCTGTTAATATTTGTTTTATGTAGCTGGGTGCACCAGTGTTTGGTGCATATAAATTCATGATTGTTATCTCTTCTTGGAGTTTTCCCTTATCAAGTATATAGTGACCTTCCTTGTCTCTTTTGATCAGTTTTGGCTTAAAGTTTACAAATTCAGCAAATAGAATAGCTACTCCTCCTTTTTTCTGGGTTCCTGTGGCATGAAGAATTGTTTTCCATCCTTTGACTTTTAGTCTATGAATTGATTTTGGGGTTAAATATGTTTTTTGAATGCAGCATATTGATGGATCTCATTTCTTGATTCATTCTGTCCGTTTCTTTTGATTGGTTAGTTGCGACCACTTGCATTGATGGTTGTAACTGATATGTATTGGCTTATCTTTTTCATGTTATTTTCCTGTTGTTGGTTCCCTGTCTTTCTCCTATGTTTAATTGCTTGCCCTCCTTGGTGGTTTCTTTCTATTGGTGTTCGTGCATTTGTGGTCTTCATTATCTCTTTCTAATATATCACTCAGAGCATTCTGTAGTGCTGGTTTGATGGTCATGAATTTCTTCAGTTGTTCTTTGTCATGGAAGTATCCTATTTCTCCATTGAATTTGAAAGATAGTCTTGCAGAGTACATCGATCTGGATTGAAGATCATTTGCTGTTAGGGCTTGAAATACCTTACTCCAGGCTGTCCTTGATTTGAGGGTTTCTGTTGAGAAGTCTGCTGTGATTCTGATGGGCTTTCCTTTATAGGTGATTTGTTTCTTTTCTCTAGCTGTTTTTAATATTTTGTTCTTGTGTTGAATTTCTGGAATCTTGATTATTATATGCCTTGGTGTAGATTTATTTTGGTCATGGCTATTTGGAGTTCTATATGCTTCATTTATTTGTATGTCAAAATCTTTATCCATGTTTGTGAAGTTTTCTGCCATTATTTCTGTGAAGAGGTTTTTAATGGCATTTGCGCTGTCTCCAGCTTTCTCATGGACTCCAATCAATCTTATGTTGCTCTTCTTTGCTTCATCTTGTAACAGTTGGATTGATTTTTTTGTAGTCTCTTGTTATTTTTAAGATATCTTTCTTTTCCTGGGCACTAGTCACATTCCTGTCTTCTAGATCTGATATTCTATCCTTGCCTTCATTCAGTCTGTTGCATAAACTTTCAATGGAGTTTTTAAATCTCCTGGATTTCTGTTTGGATTGCTTTCATTGATTCCATTTCTTGTTCTGTTGGCCATTCATGGTTTCTGTCATTTTCCTAACCTCCTCTATTTTTTATCTGTGTCTGCTTTAATTTCTTTCATTTCAATTGTCATGTCTTTTTGTACCTTAGATATTATTTTTTCTATGGCCTCTTCCATTTGTTTTTTTCACTTTTGCTGCTATCGTTTCCAAGAGTTCCAGTGGTTGGCTTCTAATTTCCTCTGTCTCTTTGTGCTCTGGACTTATCCTGGGTAGGCTGGGCATTTGGGTTCCATTTTGCTTCTTCCTCTTGTCATTTTCTATTTTTTATTTTATTTTGTTTCCTGTCTTGATACTTGTATAAATCATTTCTAATATCTCTTCCAATTTCAATACTTCATAATTTTATAATTCTAATGGATCTTGATATTAGACTCTGGGCTCAAAGCTCATTTCAAATCTATGTTTATTTTGTGACCTTGGAAAATTACTTCCAATTTTCAAGGCTCCAAAAACCAGAATTGTTAGTGTCCATCACATGTGAAAACCAAACAAAATGACAAACAGTTCGTGGTCTCAATCATAACTTAGTGTTGTGTACATTTTAGTATGTCTAGTTTCTTTCTTATCTAACTTTCATTTGTCCACATTTTCATTCTGATAATGGAGAGAGTTTTTGTCTCTTTGAATAGGTTTTTTGCCCTTTCCTATATTAATACATCTTATATTGAAGAGAGTAGCATTTAATTTCTTAAATTTTTAATATTTTCCATTACTTCAAATAAAGCTCAAGTGAATATCTATGTAATTCAAAGAATGAAATCAACTAAAAACAGAATGGAAAGAAAAAAAATAAAGATAGATTAGAAAGAAGACAAGAACAATTGTAATTTTAAAATTATACTTTTAAGAAAACTGTACATTTTGGGGGCCGGTGAGATGGCTCAGCGGCGTAAGTGCCTGCCTGGCAAGCGCGAGGGCCCGAGTTCGACTCCCGGATCCCACATACGAAAAAGGGGCCGGTGATATCGCTCAGCGGCATGGGTGCCTGTTGGTGCGCGAGGTCCTGAGGTCGACCCCCGGTACCCACAAAAAAAAAAAAAAAAAAGAAAACTGTACATTTTGAACAAAAGCACAGCTGCCCAAAGTTACAATGCCTTATTTTGCCATCCTGGAAACTCACTCTGGAAAAAAAGTTTCCTGAGAATTTTAAAGATGTAACAGGGACACTCTCTTTTCTCCTGTAAACTGAGCCCACGCTTTTCTTCTGGTACCATACATTAAGAAATTTCAGGCAGGTGATATAGCTTAGTGGCATAAGCACCTGCCTGGTGAGCGCCAGGTCCTCAGTTCGACTCCCAGTACCCGCATATTAAAAAAAAAAAAAAAAGGGCCCATGAGATAGCTCAGCAGCATAAGCACCTGCCAGAACACGAGGTCCTGAGTTTAACCCCCAGTACCCACACACACACACACACAAAAAAAAAATTAATAAAGCTGATTCGAGTTCCTCTGGTAGGATGGAACTTGGACACCCCAGAGAGGTGCTATCTTCCATGTGTCTGATCCTTAAAATCCAATCTCAAACTTCACATCTTTCTTATAAATAGGTATGACCAGTGATCTCATGATATGTGGACCTATATTTCTCTCTGTGGACTGTTTACTTGGCAAACATCCGTATAACACACTTTTTCACAAGAAAATTCTGTTTTCGAAGAACTTGTTCAAGGCGATACTTACATGCTTATTCCTCAGACTGTAGATCAGGAGGCTCAGCATGGGGAGTATAATAGTGTAAAACAAAGAGGACACTTTCCTTTGGTCCATGGAGCTGACTGATGGGGGCTGCAAGTACATGAATGCTAGAGAACCAAAGAAGACAGCACTGCTGAGATGTGGGAGCTGCAAGTGCTGAAGGCTTTGGACCTGCCTGCAGTGGAGCGAATGCGGAGGATGCTGGCTATGATGAAGATGTAAGAAGTATGTATAGTCAGGGTTGGGAGAGAAATATTAAAAACACTGAAGCCCAGACCTACTACCTCACTGATAAAAGTACTGGAGCAGGACAATTCCAGTAGTCGGGAAAGTTCACAGAAGTAATGGTTTATTACATCAGCCTTGCAAAAATCCGCTCTCAGCGTGCAGACTTTGTGAGCTGTGGCACCAGCCAAACCCATGCTGTACACCCCAGCTACCATCCAGCAACAGACCTGAGAAGACATGGTAACAGCAAGGGGTTACAGATGTCAACATAGCGGTCATAAGCCATTGCAGCCAACATGTGACCCTCTGCATTAGCAAAGCCAGAGAAGAAGTAGAATTGAGCCATACATTCATTGTAGGAGATGATGTTCTTTTCCATCACAAAGTTCACCAGCATTTTGGGGGTAATAACAGTGGAATGGCAGAGGTCAATGAAGGACAGACTGCTGAGGAGATGGTACATGGGGGTGTGCAGGTGAGAACTGAGCCCAGTCAGCGTTATGATGCCCGGGTTCTCCACCACTGTGAACACGTAGATCCCCAGAAAGAGGAGGAAAACTGTCAGATGGAGCTTTGGTTTCTCTGTTAACACAATGAGGATAAAGTTAGTCATGGCATAACGATTTCCTTCTGCCATTTTCTTCTGGTAATTCTGTGTAAGAAAAGAAAAAAATAACATACATTTTTATTGTCTCATATAACAGTGAAATGTGAAATTCTACTCCCTGTAACCAGGCATTTCCAGTTCTCAGCCAGCTTCTCAACTTATTAGATGTCAAAAACCTTGGGATTGAAGTTTTATAGGACATTAAAACTATTTTATTTCTCTTCTAATCTGTAAAAGTAGTTATTCATAATACACTACCCTTCGACATCAAAATACCTGCTCTTAGAACTTCTCATTACTTACTTTTAATCATCTCAATAGCACTACTATAAAGTACTTTTTATGCCAAAGTGACCACACACACACACACACAAATAAAACACAGCCAATATCACACTTAATGGTGAACAATTGAAAGATTTCCCTTAAGATAATGAACCAGGCAGGATGTCCACTTCCTTCACTTATATTCAACATCATACCATTGGTTCTAAATAATAAAATCAGGCAATAAAGTGAAATTAAAACACACCCATATTGGAAAAGAAGAATTAACACCATCTCTAATTTGAATTCACATATCCTTGTAGATAAGCTATCTAAGGAATTTATAAAAAAGAACCATTAGACCTAACTTTAAAAATTAATCAAGATGGAGGAATACAGAAATTAACAGAAAAAATCAGTTGAAATTTTACATACCGCAACAATCATACAAAGAATAAAATGCATAGGAATAAATTAAACAAAAGAAATTTGACATTGCAATGAAAATTGCAAAACATTTGTTGAATAGAATTAAAGTCCTTCATAACAAAAAAGATATAATAACACCATGAAAAAATGTCTAAACAATTTGAAAAGGTAATGTTTCACAAAACAATCTACAGATTCAGTGCAACCCTATAAAAATTCCAGCTGTGTTACATGGAAATATTAACAAGCTGATTGAAAAATCCCTATGACTATGTAAGGAACTCAGAATAATCAAAGTAAACCTCAAAAAGAAGAACAAAGCTAGAGGTCTCAAATATTCCCATTTGAAATCTCACAACATATTTACAGTGATCAAAACATGTAGTGTTGTTATAAGTACCATAAACATTTAGATCAGTAAGTGAAGTAGAATTGACAATCCAAGGCTAAAATCACATTTATAATGCCTGTAATCATTATACATTTTCATTACAATTCAATTGGGAAAGAATAATTATTGCATCAAAGGAGGCTGAGACAGTTTGAGAAATGCGGGTAAAATGAATAATGTCAACTTCTTTCTTACACCATTCATAATAATTACTCTACATGTGTTACAGGACTAAATGTAAGATCTAACATTCTAACAATATAAGAAAGAAATAAAAAACACAAGACTACATACTTCTGACCCTTGATTTGGGGACACTTTTAGATAATAGCCCCAAAACAAAGACTATCATAAAAACAGGAAGAGGAATATAAAACTTGAAAAAATTTGTGCTTTAAGAAACACCATCCAAGGGCCGGTGATATAGCTCAGTGGCATAAGCGCCTGCCTGGGAAGCGCGAGGTCCTGAGTTCGGTTCCCGGTACCCACATAAAGGAAAAAAATAAAAGAAACACCATCCAGAAAGTGAAAACACGGAAAGTGAAAAAATATTTTCTCCAATATATCTGAGGAAGATGTAGTCACTACTCATAAAAAAACTTTTACCACTTAATAGTTAAATGAACACATACTCCAATTTATAAAAATTCAGAGAATCTAAATAAACATTTTATTTAAGATACACAAATGATTACTAAGCACCTGACAATGTTTGTATCACCATTGATTATTAAGGAAATTCAAATTAAAACCATAGTGAGATAAGTTCTCACACGTGTCAGGAAGATTATAATATGAAAATTGTTCAAAAGAAGCATTGGCAAGAATGAGAAGAAAATGTAAAATTATACACTGCTGATAGGATTGCAAAATGGGGGCCAGTGAGATGGCTCAGTGGCGTAAGCGCCTGCCTGGCAAGCGTGAGGGCCCGAGTTCGACTCCCATAGCCCACATACAAAAAAAAAGGGCCAGTGATATCGTTCAGCGGCACAGGCCCCTGCTGGTGCATGAGGTCCTGAGGTCGACCCCCGGTACCCACAAAAAAAAAAAAAAAAAAGGATTGCAAAATGGTAGAGGCCATTAGGAAACAATATATCAGATATTCAAAATATGAAATATAAATTTAACATATAGCACAGCAGTTTCACTGCTGGGTATACACCCAAAAGAATGGATGCCACACCCCCTCAAAAATATATATATACGCATATTCCAAGCAGCATAACTTATAATACCCAAAGACAGGAAGCCATCACAATGTGCGTACAGTGATGAACAAACAAGCAAAATGTAGGACATCAGTATAAAGGAGCAGGGATCAACAATAAAATATAAAGTGCTAAGATCTGAATGAAACTGCAAACTTGAAGTGAAAGAAACTACACAAAAGGCCATAGGTTGCATCGCTCTACTTGTTTCAAATGTCCAGAATAGACAAATTCATGCAGTAATAAAATAATTTGCTGTCAGCCAGTGGCTGTGGAATGTGACTTCTAGTGATTACAGGCTTTATTTGAGAGGGTGATAGAAAATATTGCACAATTAAAACACAGTTATAGTTGTACAACTGTATGAATATACTAAAAATTATAAATTTGTAAATGTGAATCTTACGTCAGTTACAATTCAGTAAATGTGTCATAAAAAATTAAAACCACAAGAGAATAATAATGATACCATGCTGACCAGTTAAACATTTCATCAAAACCTCCTAATGTGTCCCTATCTTGAAATCCTGCTTCATTTTGGGCTTTCTGAGGTATGCCTCTATCTTTGGGCATGCTCTTTATCTTTAAAGCATGCTCTTTAAAATTTTCTCCAAACATTGTGACATTTCTCTCTCCAACAAATGAACAAACAACCAAAAAAACGCCTCATTGACTCAAATGTTATAACTGCCTGTTACTATCATAGACTTTTTCTCCCTAATACATGAATAAGAAAAACAAAGGCCTCTCTATGAAGTTTTAAGACAGACATAAGGAAGACACATGCTCAGATTAAAATGATTCTACTGTTCTTTTCTTAGAGAAAAAAACCAACAAATAGAAAGAATTAAAATTAGCATAATTAAGGATGTATGAAATCATAGTTTATTCTTTCATCATTAGTAAGTATCATGCTGAGACATTTAAAAATTCAAAGTTTTAGGAAATTTCTAAGATAGGCACTAAAGGAATTGTATAAAGTGTCTCCTCATAAAAGCAAAAACAGAAAATCAGAATAGAACCAATATCTGTACAATGTGAAGATTTTCATTTCCTTGCACTAATTATATTCACATAGCATACTATGTTCATAAAATAGTACATTTTGGAATATTTAGGCTTGGCTATTAATAAAAACAGCTTTCCTTCACTTCCCAAGCTTAAGCGTAGCTGCTGCCAAGGAGGAGCGATGAGGATCGTTTTCCTTCTAACAATGAAAGATAAATTGAAGAACAATGAAAATATATGTATTATAAGAAATATTTTTATATTAAACTATTTAAGAGAAAAGTTATATTTGATAATTTCATTCAGAATTAAATGTCATATAAATTTAAGACAATAGATGCAACAAATCTTTTTCATTAGGTTTATTTTGAAATAGTTTAAGGGTTTTTATATGTTAAATGTTAAGTTTGAATGTGTGTCTTAAAGGGTTTTTTTTTTTGTAAATTGCTGAGGACTGTCCTTGAAGTTTTAAGGAATAAAAACTTAGACTAATTCATAAACCCCATGAAAAAATTTGCTTGTAAATTATGATCAAACTTATAATCAATCTCAAATAAGATAAACAAAAATGGAGCAATATTGCATTCATGTAAAGCAAGCACACACACACACACAGGCCTTCAAAAAATTTTTAAAGTATTTAGGATACCTTGGGTGAATGGATTCTGGGAAATCTCAGGAGTCACTTCTGTGTCTGATCCTATAAATCAAGTCTTACCCTTGACATCTGTTCTCCAAATAATCTAGTACTGGGAATAATCTCATAATTTGTCAACACACATGGTTGCCTGAATATTTCATTACCAAAACCACAGAAACTATAAATTTTTACTTAAGCAAAGCATTCCTTTTTGGGGGGCCAGTGAGATAGTTCAGCGGCATAAGCACCTGCCTGGCAAGCGCGAGGTCCTGAGTTCGACCCCCAGTACCCACACACACAAAAAAAATTCCTTTTCTCAGATGTGATGGTTATACTTGATCGTCAGCCTTAACTGACTAATGGATACCTGCTGAGGTTACTGGATTATCAGAGTGTTAACCTCATCAATGGATGAACCACTAATAAGGTCATCGCTAAATGGTCTTTCAGGATTTTGGCCTGGGATAAGAAGTAGGTTAGAGGGAAGAGCCTTTGAGGGTGTGCTTTTGCTCCTGTTTTCTCTTACCTCTGCTTCCTGAGTGCCATGAGGTGAGCAGAATACTCAACAACTCTCTGCTATCATTGCTTTCTGCAATGAAACCAGTGAACCATGAATTGAAACCTCTGCATCCATGAACAAAATGAATGTTTCTTCCTATGAGTTGACTTTCTATCTAAGTATTATGATCACAGCAACAAAAAGCTCACTAATTCAATAGTACAATTCTGTTGTCAAAGAACTTTTTTAAGGCAATTTTTACATCCTTATTCCTCAGACTGTATATTAGGGGATTCAGCATGGGGATGATAATAGTGTAAAACACAGATGATACTTTCCCTTGGTGCACGGAGTTGACTGATGAGGGCTGCAGGTACATAAATGCAAGAGAACAAAAAACACAGCAACTGCCGAGATGTGGGAGCTGCAAGTGCTGAAGGCTTTGGACCTGCCTGCAGCGGAGCGAATGCGAAGTATGGTGGCTATGATGAAGACATAGGAGGTAAGTATAATCAGGGTTGGGAGAAAAATATTAAAAGCACTTAAGCAGAGAAGGACTACCTCATTGATAAAAGTGCTGGAGCAGGAGAGCTCCAGTAGTGGGAAAAGGTCACAGAAGAAATGGTTTATTACATCAGCCTTGCAAAAATCCACTCTCAGCATGCAGACTGTGTGAGCCGTGGCACCAACGAAACCCATGCTGTACACCCCAGCTACCATCCAGCAACAGACTTGAGAAGACATGGTAACAGTGTAAAGCAAGGGGTTACAGATGGCAACATAGCGGTCATATGCCATTGCAGCCAACATGTGACACTCTGCAATAGCAAAAGCTGAGAAGAAGTACAGTTGAGTCATACATTCAGAATAGGAGATGACATTCTTCTCTGTCACAAAGTTGACCAGCATTTTGGGGGTAATGACAGTGGAATGGCAGAGGTCAATAAAGGACAGGCTGCTGAGGAGATGGTACATGGGGGTGTGCAGGTGAAAACTCAGCCCAATCAGGGCGATCATGCCCAGGTTCCCCACCACTGTGAACACGTAGATTCCCAGGAAGAGGACAAAGAGGGGCAGCTGAAGCACTGGTTTCTCTGTTAATCCAGCAAAGGTGAAGTAAGTCACGGTGGAATGATTTCCTTTTCCCATTTCCTTCTGGGAATTTCATGTAAGGAGAGAAAAAGAGAATTTGGATAGTTACTGTGCATCACACAGTGAAATGTGAAGCATAATTGTATCCTTTTCATCCTTGTACTTCCAGTTTTCAGCCAGCTTCTGAGATCAGTCAGCTGTCAAAGACCTTGAGATCTCAAAATATGAGATATGAAAATAAATATCAGATTTATTATAGGATTAGTTATATTTTTCTGTGCTCTTACATTGGTTATTAAATGTATCTTGTCCCTTAATATAAAAGGCAAGAGTGAGCACTTCCTCTGTTTTTACATCATGTAAATTTTCCCTATAGAAAATATAAGGAATCTATTTTAAAAGGCACTATGAGAACTACATAAAAAGCTCATCAGGGGCCGGTGAGATAGCTCAGCGGCATAAGCGCCTGCCTGGCAAGCATGAGGTCGTGAGGTCGACTCCTGGTACCCACATAAAAAAAAATAGCTAATCAGGGTGGTAGAATGGAAGATCAACAAAAAAAAAATCTAATGTACTTGTACACACTTAGAATGAGCAGTAAAACTCCATTTGGAGTAGTACCCGAAAAGAATAAAATCTTTAGGAGTTAATTAAGTAAAAGAAATGTATACCATTGTCCACATAATTATTAAACTTTGTTGAGTGCAATTAAAGTTCTTCATAAATGAACAGTCAATCATGTCCACCAATGAAAAGACTTAACATTGTGACAATTTTTAACTTCTGAAATTAATCTACAAATTCACTGGAACCCTAACAAAATCTCAGCTGTATTATAGGCAGATATTGACAATCTAATCACAAATTTTGTATGAAAACATAAGGAACCCAGAGTAATCCTAGGAAATCTGAAATGGAAGAATGAAGTTGGAGGTTTCATATTTTCCCTTTTGAAAATGTGAGCAAATGTTATTGTGAGCAAGACAGTGTGATAATAGAACTCGGTGACAAAGTATAAACTCTCACGTATGATGACCTAAAATGCTATAACAAAATTGGGAATGGACACTTTTTTTTCAACAAATGATGCTGGGACAATTAGAAGAGTGACATATAAGATTAATTTGGACCACTTTCTCAGATCATCAATGATAATTGACTCAAAATACATCATAGGACTAAGCGTAAAAGCCATTTTCTAATGTTATCAGTACAATGACACAAGACTAAGATAGATGTGACCTTTTATTTGGGAAAGGTTTCTTAGAAAATATGCCAAATACAGAAATCATCTTAGGAAACTGAACAAGAAAATTTAAAAATTTCATAGACACTATATATGAAAACTGAAAAACTTGGTAAAGAAGGGTGTATAGAAGTTGAAAAGAAGGCCGGTGAGGTAGCTCAGCGGTATAAACACCTGCCTGGCAAGCGTGAGGTCCTGAGTTTGACTCCCAGAACCCACATATGAGAAAAAGGCCGGTGATATCACTCAGTGTCATGGGCTTCTGCTGGCGCACGAGGTCCTGAAGTCGACCCCTGGTACCCACAAAAAAAAAAAAAAAAAAAAAAGAAGTTGTAAAGAAAACACAAAAAAGATAAAAATGATTTCAAATATTATATCTTAAAAATAACTTGTAGACAGTATTCATTAAAATAAACTTTTACAGCTTAGAGATTATGACTTAAAGATAAAAGATTTACGACTTTTACAATTTAAAAGGACAAATAGGCCGATTTTATAACGTTCAAAATATCGGAATAAATATTCTTCTATTTAAAATATGAGTGACTAATAAGTACATGACAATATTTGTATCGGCCTTGATTATTAAGGAAATTCAAATCAAAACCACAGAAAGATAACATTTTATATCCCTCAGGAAGATTATAATCAAAAGATAAATGAAACTAAGTGTTGGCAAGACTGTGAAGAAACTGTAACCATTATATATAGCTGGTGGCATTGTAAAATGGTACAGACTGCTAGGAAACAAACTGGCAGTTATTCAAAATATGAAAAATGGAGTTATGATATGGTCCAGCAATTTCACTGCTATATAAATCTCTAAAAGAATGGAAAACATACATCCCCACAAAAACCTGTACATGAGTATTCAGAGCAGGATTATTTATAATAGTCATAGAGGAATCCATACAATGCCCATCCGGTGATGAATGGTGAAGCAAAGTGTAGGATATCGAACAAGCAGAATTCTGGAATGAAAAGGAATAAAGTAATGAGATCTGCCACACCCTAAATGAACTTAAAACATGTGAGATGAGGGAAACCACACACAAAAGCTGTCCATTGTCAGAATCCACTTGTTTGATTCAGAATAGGCAAATTCATAGAGTCAGAAAATAGCTTGGTGCCTGCCAGCAACTGTGGGAAGGAGATACTTGGATAGGACTGCTAAAGCTTGTGGAGCTTTACTTGGCTTGGTATTAAAAATCTCTACAAGTTGAATAGTTATGTTTGTACAATCCCACAAATTTACCAAAAAGCCCCCACTAACTTGTAAACTTGGAAGTTTTGAATTGTATGTCATTTACAATTCATTAAAAATGTGCTTAAAGGGCCGGTGATATGGCTCAACGGCATAAGTGCCTGCCTGACAAGGGCGAGGTCCTGAGTTCAACTCCCGGTACCCACATAAAAAAAATGTGCTTAAAACCACAAGAAAATAATAATGACACCACCCTGACCACACAAAACATTCCATGAGAACATATTAATTCGCCTCCAGTTTGGAAGCCTTGCTCATCCAGGTCTTGCCTGGTATATTTTAGGACAAATGTGCTCATTAGGTTTTTCTCCAAGATATGTGGCATTGCTGCATATGCACACACACAAGCACACACACACACACACACACACACACACAAGACCATCCCACTAACTGCTTGTCCTGTCACATCCTGCCCTATCTTTAGAACACTGACAGCACATGCGGGGCTCTGACGAATCTCATCTGACCAGCTCCCCACGAGCTATGAATGACACATGCTCTTCCTTCCCCTGTTTCCTATTCTGCTCTGATAACTACACCTGGGTGTGTGAATGCCTTTGACCTTTGTGCAGGTTTCCAAATAGCTTGTTCTGAGTCAGTTTTCTGAGCTTGTTTTATTCAGGTCTATCTTAGAGATAAGTGAATCATACGCAAAATGCCAAAACTTTTAAGGAAACTAAAGATTTTGTTTATTCCCTTGCTCATTTCTTAATACTTTTATTGAAGTAGAACATAGTTTTTGAGTCAAAGAAGTGCACATTTTGAATATGCACAAATTGATCAGTTTGTTTATATGTAGACACTGGCGACACCACCACCACAATCAAGAAGATCCATATATTAGCTCCAAAAGTGTCCTTGTGTCCTTCAATGCTTACAATGAGATCTATCATTTTAAATTATGAAATACACAATACTACATTGCTAACTATATGCAGGCGCTATGCTGTCCTGCACAGAATATCTTTAGAACTTGCTCATCTGATAGAACTGAAAATTTAAAATCATGACAAAACTCCGCCATGTTTACTCTCACCTACTGGCCCCTGGTAGCTAGTATTCTGTTCCCCGCTTCTATGAGACTGCCTGTTACAGGTGCCTCATACAAGCAGAATAAACCAGCATTACTTTTGTGACTGGCTCCTTTCACTTTTGATATTATCCATTGGGTTCTTGCATGTTATTTCAAATAAAAGATTTCCTTTGAGGAAAAAAAAAACTTTTAAATTCTTATATAAAAAATGATGACTTAAAATATTCACAAGATTGGTTAAGTAGACCCAGAATTTTTGTTTCAGTGAATTTTTACTAGATTGATAGAGTAAAAGAGTGGGAAAATCATAGGTTTGCCAGATTTAGTAAAGTGTTTGTTAAATCTTTTGTATTCTTGGAGATGTGGCAGAGTTATGTGCTGTAAGTAAAGAATAAAGTGAAATGGGAAGAAATTGTTAAAAGGGAAATAGGAACTAGGATGGCGGAAAGGGGAAAGGAAGTAAGGGAAAAGAGAGAAAAAAATGCAAGTTAGTTGTACTATTAGTGTCTCTTACCTTATAGAAAAGGAAAGTTTATGCTAATAACAATTGGAAAATTTGTTATGCTCATATCTTGTACTCTGAGTGACTACTTTAACGATAATAATATGCAATGTATTAGCTATTGTTATTCTCCTATCATCTTGTTATGAAATTTGTTTTACCTTTTTTCCATAAAATAAAAAAAAATAGAGAAGAACATTTCATAGTCAGATGAACTTAGGGAAAATATAATAATAAATAAGAAAGTCAAAATTCTGCATTCTTTGTTCCAGAAGACATTATACCCTCAGTCTTGTCTTGAAAACAGCATTCTATTGGTAACTTATATGATTCCATACAAGTAAAAATGAAATTTATAGAAAATCATAATGAATACTTACATGATGAAAACCATCCAAGAAAATATTTTAGGCTGTGCAAGGGGATTGAAGTAAAATTTTAAATATTATAACTGAAACATTTCTGAGGGCATTCAGGATAGAGATAATTTACATAGAATCCTTGCTCTTCAAAATGTTTCTATCCAGAAGGGCCAAGGAGGCAGACAAGGGGATAAGTGTCTTCCCAGAACATGTCCTACAAGAACATAGCTATTATGGTATGAGTGCAGAGCAGGGCTCAGTGAAAGTTTTTGAAGAAAAACAAAAAAGTTTTTCCTTTTTCTCCTAACAATTATCACAGGATATAACTATTGCCCCAAAGGACCTTTGGTAGGCCCTTTAATTCATAATTTTTCTTCTGTTTCTCTTTTCTTCTTTACCCAATGAAATCTTACATAAAAGTTAAGGTCCTTCACTTAAAATCTTTCAAAGTGACATCCCACTTAAAAATACCATTTCGGAGCCAGTGAGATAGCTCAGCAGCGTAAGCGCCTGCCTGGCAAACGTGAGGTCCTGAGTTCGACTCCCGGTACCCACATACGAAAAAAGGGCTAGTGATATCTTTCAGCGGCACGGGCGCCTGCAGGTGCGTGAGGTCCTGAGGTTGACCCGCGGTACCCCCCCAAAAAAAATACCATTTCGGTCTGCCCATGAACACGTTTGTATGTTCATACAATGGCACATAAGTAATTCTGTATTATTTTCAGTGATTTACTACTTTTGCTTCTACACTAATTATAAATTCAATATAGTCCAGCGTATAGTGACTGCCATAATAATTCTTAGTACAAATATGTTTGATAAAATTATTTGGAGAAGTTTAGAGATAAATTAATGTAGATTCAAACCAACTGAACGAAGCCTCCACACTACCTGAATTGCAACGAGTAAAAAAAAAGAATTATGTACTATAATTTTATATTTCAGGGGCAAAGAGACAATAAGGAAACCTGTGCTCATCAGGGAGTGTGGCTCTTGGACTGCGGATGGGTAGAGACAGAAAAATAATCCTGTGAGTCTTTATTAGCCCGGGAGAGAAACTGCAGCTAAATATTCTTAGGTTTTGAAAGTTATAGTCTGGGACTCAGACATACCCTCCTTCTTCACAGAGATTTCAGTTGTGGATATTTTTCTTCTCCATTGCTTTGCCCAGAAAAACAGAGATATTAGAAAGAGACAGATCAAAGGTACCCTTTGACTCACTAACCCAATTTTCTGATGAAGCTGACACACAAAGCAGTGTGGCCATCTGTAAAGGTTGGTTATTGTGTATTTTACATGTTGGGTATAGACAATAAGAGTCTGATTAGGGATAAACAATTTTAATGACCTCCCACCAGAATCTTATCCCATAAGCATCAACTCTGGGGAAAATCAACAATTAGGTTTTCCCTTTTACCCCATTGGGTCTCAAGTGTTCAGTACTGTGACACATATGTTTGATTATGGATTAAATGAACAATGTGAGAGATACTGTTAGAGCCCTAGTGAGTGCCATGTTAAGACTTTAAAATTTTCAGCATTTCAGGAAGTTTTTAGGGTATACACTAAATGAATTATCTGAAGTGATTTATCACAAGGGGAAATAGAAAAGCAAAAAAGGCAATCAATGTCTGTAATATTTAGAAGTTTTGGGCCGGTGAGATAGCTCAGCGGCATAAGCGCCTGCCTGGCAAGCGCAGGGTCCTGAGTTCGACTCCCAGTGCCCACATATGAAAAAGGGCCGTGATATCGCTCAGCGGCATGGGCGCCTGCTGGCGCTCGAGGTCCTGATGTTGACCCCTGCTACCCACCAAAAAAAAAAAATCTGGAAGTTTTTCTTTTCATTGGCCTGTACTATGCCTATTAACATAATATGACATAGTCACAAAACAGTCCTTTCTGGAATATCTTACCTTAGAGACTGAATAAAAATAGTTTTCATTGATTTCACAAGGTAAAATATTTTAGATACCACTAAAAACCCCTAAGGAGTGCTTAACAAGATTAAGAATGAGAAACGAGAACTGTTTTACCTCCTAAAAATAGGAGAAATGTTAAAGAAAAATTAATAAAAATATGTTTGATAAAATTGTTTGGAGAAGTTCAGGGATAAGTTAACACAGAGTCAAACCATGTATTATAGTAAGTAATTTCATACTAGACTACTTGTGAGTGTAATTATATTGAATATTTTACTGAATATTTATCAAATGTTATATAAATTTAGATAATAATTGACGTAAATCAAGTTTTTTTAGGTTTGAAGTTTAATGTATGTTTTAAAAGTGTTTTTTTGCAAAATGCTTTGCTTATACCTTGGAAGTTTTGAGGCATAAAACTATACTATCAGAATAATCCGTAAACATCAAGAAAAACTTTTCTCATCAATAATGTATAAATCTGAGACATAGAAATATGATATAGTCATGGCATGATCATTGTTCTCAAGAATTTGATGAGTTTTAGGACTGTGGTATCCTCAAGCATTCGTTAACAGTGAAAAATACCAAAGAAGGCATCATCACGAATAGACTGTGTTGAACCAGAGGTATGACTTATTAGAACCTGGAAAGGTGAGAAATTCATTAGAATGAAACATTTCTACTTGCTATTGAAAACGGTGTGAATTTTAGAAAGATGAAACTGAATGGAGGCAAAAGCAATTTCAGAATAAGGAAGCATCAAGGATGTTGGCAAAGCTATAGGAAGGAGCAGAGAAGTATTAAGATATTACAATGTCTGCTCCATCCAGCATGATATCCACTTTTGTAGTGGATCTAAACATTTAATAATATATTACATATTGCCTCCTGCATTACACACTTTATTTTAATCACATTGAACTCTATTAAAATCCTTGGATGCAATGTTAAACCAAATGCTAAACTGCAGTCAGGAACACGAAAATCATCTATTTAAATATTGGAAAATATTTAAATTGGTCATTTCCTTTTAAATTGAAAAATATTTAAGTATATAAATATCAGAAAATTCTTAATAAATTGTTAGTTCTTTTTGATACTCATTCTCTCTTCCTCCATGAAAAAGAAGCTCCTGCATCTACTTTGACTCAATGCCATCGGAATCATGCCAGCATTCTCAGTCCTTCCTGCATCTGGGTGTGTCTGTGTGACTAGGTTCTTAGCGAAGGGATAGAGGTGGAAGTGAGGTGTATCACCACCAGGAACCGTTCTTCATGTGTGAGGACACTCCTTTCTCCCCCCGTCTATTTCAGGCTAATGGTGAAATGGAGGAAATCTGGAGTGCTTCTTTGATGAAACATGAAACTCTGTAGAAAGCAATTGAAAAGAAACATATTTCTATGATGAGCCACAGAACTACCCCCAAATGATCATCTGGTGTAAGTCAACATATGTGGGTGTATGTGCAAATGCATGCAAACCTACACACACATGCAGTGAGTGTGAAGCACAAAGAAACCTAATCATAACTGCTACAAAAGAAACTATTGCTGACTGAAATTTTCACTTGGAACATCTTGGTGGTCCCTAATAATGCTAATTATCAGGGAAGAACTATTTTCTTCTGGAAATTAATATATGTTTGTATCAGCTAAATGAAAAACAAACTGTATTTGAAAAAAATTACTCAGGTTAAAAACAGGGCTTAGTGTTATAATGTAGGTATTCTATCATGTTCTTTTCAATTATTAAAACTTTTGATTGAATGTATTCTTCTATAAATTTAGGTAATGCTTCCTATGTATTAGTAGTATTTTTATTCTTTGTAACAGCTTTCATTCTGGTGGTAGTTTTCAAAATCTGTTTTGGAATCTAGTTTCTATATTAATTCTAACAGTTTATCTTCCCGCAGTTCTCAGAATGATTAGAAACAGTTCAGACATTTCTATTCTTACAACGTTTTAGTTGTTTTAATACTTGCATATTTTTGAAATATAAAAATTTTTTAAATAATAATTTATACGTTTTCCCAGTAAAATGAACAAATTCTCTGGATGTTGTTTAATACCTAGAGTAATAAACATAAGAATATATACACACAAACTTGGCAAAACTGATTCAAACAATACAATTTCAATACTCACTTATACATAAATGCTACAAATTTGCATGTACCCATATATGTATCACATAAATATATGCCAAAAAAGAGATAGGTACAATACAGAATTTTGGTAGGATAATAAAATGGGACGTGAAGATAAGAAATTACAACATAAACAATAAAGATTTCTGCTTTTCTTTTTTTTCTTTTTTTTTTGTGGGTACCGGGGGGTCGACCTCAGGACCTCGCGCGCCAACAGGCACCCGTGCCGCTGAGCGATATCACCGGCCCCTTTTTCGTATGTGGGATCCGGGAGTCGAACTCGGGCCCTCGCACTTGCAAGGCAGGCGCTTACGCCACTGAGCCATCTCACCGGCCCAGATTTCTGCTTTTCAAAGAAGAGATGAGACTCATCTCTCACCAAAATTTTTTATTTCACAGGGTGACTTAAAGGTGACCTTGCTTTAAGGTGTTCATGTGACATATTTGAAGGCAAGGTGAGGACAAACCAAATATGTTTTATACCTCGTTTTATACCTTTTAGGTGAGACAAGTGATTTCACAAATGCATCTGAACCAGGTGAAATGCTCATACTGCGTTAAAGAAGAATCAATACCTCTGTGCTCTGCTTGCAGGCACACTGTAGCAGAGAGGGGCAGGGAATAATAAGATGGTACTTGCAGATGTTCATGCTGTCTCAAAGCAGCTCTTTGTGAAGTTTTACAAATTAGAGGTATCAGAAAGAAGACAACCACGACCTGCCATCTACAAGTGGCCCTAAAATTGAATGGATGTATTTGGTGCTCAAGAGGCTATTACTAGGGAGAAGGAAGAAAAGTCATTACAAAACTAAGGTGTGACAATTACTGAGGTTTGCTCTTGAGGACAACTGTCTCCCAGGAGGACTCCCTCAAGCTTTCTAGTTGGAGTCTCCAAGAGGACATATAGGATTTCATTTGCAAAAAAAGAAATTTATTTGTCAAAAGTCTACTTCTTAGCCCATAGGTAAAAACATTCGTTTTTCAAGTAGAAAGTGAGTTTTGAGTAGTAGAAGTATCTGTTACTAGTCAGGAAAAATTTTGTCAACTTTAAGTTTTCCATGTGGATGAATGAGGAACTCACATGAATGGAATAGTAAGTGAATATCAGTTCTAAATTAGAGATACTATATGTGGGCGGGAATCTTTTAAAAAGCCATATCTCCTTGTAATATGGGAAAATGAGTATAGAATTGTCAGGAAATTAGGGGTGGTAGTATCACCCCAAGAATGTTACATAGATACATATAAAAGACTATTACTGATAATCATGTATTTGTTTATTACTGTCAGTGTCTTCCAATATGTTTCTATCTCCTTGAGGGTAGTAAATGTCTTCTTTGCCATCTTATGCCCTGATATTACACCAACACAGTTCTACACTCTTTGTAAGTATCGGGGATTATATTTTATATATTCCAAATGGCAAAAATTTAGAGATCACATTTTCAAAAAGTCATGCTAATAAACTTAGTTTAGAAGGCCGGGTGCATAAACTATTAAAACAATACAGTGTGAAGCAAATATATTTATTTCCTGAATTTATAAATATCATAAAGAGAAGAGCCATATTCCATAGATATAAAGCATAATCAATCACATGGAGGCATTTAAAATTTATAAAATTTTTTTTTTTTTTTTTTTGTGGGTACCGGGGGGTCGACCTCAGGACCTCACGCGCCAGCAGGCGCCCGTGCCGCTGAGCGATATCACCGGCCCCTTTCTCGTATGTGGGTTCCGGGAGTCGAACTCGGGCCCTCGCGCTTGCCGGGCAGGCGCTTAAGCCACTGAGCCATCTCACCGGCCCTAAAATTTATAAAATTGAGATACAGCTTATTCTGGGCCCTCCTAGAGAACTGCAGTCCTATGTGGGTTTTATTCTACGAATCTAGACTTACCCTTGGGACTTTGCATCCAAATAATTAAGTACTAGCAGAAATAACAAGACTTGCGGACGTGCATTGCTATCTCTGGATTATTTCCTTATCACAAATACCTAAATAAATTATTGTAAAAGCAAAATACCTATTTCATAGGAAGTTTATTTTTTGAAGGATCTTACGCATGGCAACTTTAACATCCTTATTCCTTAGGCTGTAGATCAGGGGGTTCAGCATGGGAACAATAATGGTGTAAAAGACAGAGGACACTTTCCCTTGGTCCATGGAGCTGACTGATGAGGGCTGCAGGTACATGAATGCCGCAGAACCAAAGAACACAGCAACTGCTGAGATGTGGGAGCTGCAGGTGCTGAAGGCTTTGGACCTGCCTGCAGTGGAGCGAATGCGGAGGATGCTGGCTATGATGAAGATGTAGGAGGTAAGTATAGTCAGGGTTGGGAGAAAGATATTAAAAGCACTTAAGCAGAGAACCATTACCTCATTAATAAAAGTAGTGGAGCAAGAGAGCTCCAGTAGTGGGAAAAGGTCACAGAAGAAACGGTTTATTACATCTGCCTTGCAGAAAAGCACTCTCACCATGCAGATTGTGTGAGCCGTGGCACCAACGAAACCCATGCTGTACACCCCAGCTACCAGCCAGCAACAGACTTGAGAAGACATGGCAACATTGTAAAGCAAGGGGTTACAGATGGCAACATAGCGGTCATATGCCATTGCAGCCAACATGTGACACTCTGAGATAACAAAAACCGAGAAGAAGTAGAGTTGAGTCATACATTCAGGGTAGGAGATACCATTCTTCTCCACCACAAAGTTGACCAGCATTTTGGGGGTAATGACAGTGGAATGGCAGAGGTCAATGAAGGACAGGCTGCTGAGGAGATAGTACATGGGGGTGTGCAGGTGAGAACTGAGCCCGATCAGGGCGATCATGCCCAGGTTCCCCACCACTGTGAGCACATAGATTCCTAGGAAGAGGAGGAAGAGGGGAATCTGGAGCTCTGGTTTCTCTGTTAATCCAGAAAGGAAAAACTCGGCCACTGTAGAATGATTTCCTTCTGTCATTTCTTTCTGCAAATCTATATAGGAAGGGAAGAAAAAATTTTAAATAGGTTTTTATTGTCTTAACAATGAAGTGAATAGATTTTATTGTATTCATCCAGGTATCTCCAGTTCTCTGCCAACTTTTCACCTAAATATGTCAACAACCTTGAGATATCTAAGGGACATGTAAATATATAGCACGTAGAACTCCCTCTGGGTCTTTTTGTTTCATTCTGTAAGAGTGGTTATTGATATCAAGTTCATGAACACTCAAAAAATAATTTCTACTGACTACTAAAATAAGTTCTACTGTTAATTTCTACTAACTACTAATAATTTCTATTTCAGTGTTCCACCAATTGTACCTGATTAATTATAATTTTCTGAACTACGTTGGAGTTAAAATATTTTGTTAAAATAGTAGCATGCACAAAACACATACACACACACACTCATTTTCACACATAATGTTGAAAGACAAAATATTTTCCCCTAAAATACTAAACAGCACAAGTTTTCCATCTCTATTTTCATTCCACAGTATACCAAAGCACCTAGCTAGAAAAATCAGGCAGGAAAATTGAATAAAAGGTCTCCATATCAGAAAGCAAGAAATCATTATTCTTTCATTCTTTGTAAATGACATAATCTTAAATAGAACAAATCTGAGAGAATCTATGCCAAAAGACTAGTAGAACTAAAATTAAGCACCATGAGAAAATGTAAGGTTGAAAATAAAATGAATTGTATTTTTATATATTTGTAATGAATAGTAAAAGAATCCATTAGAAATAGCATGAAAGATGAAATACTTAGGAATAAATTTAAATGGAAATGGAAGCTATCCCACATAAAATTACAAAATATTTTTGAACAGTATTAAAGTCTTTCATACATGGAAAGACATCCCTTCAGGAGTCAAAAGAATCAACACTCTCAAAGTGGAAATATTTTCCAAATTGATCTAAAATTTCAGTGTAACCCCTATCAAAATCTCCACTCTGATATTTGCATATATTGACAAGATGATCGTAAGATCTCTGTAAAAAAAATTCCGAGTAGTCAAAGCAAACTTGTAAGATAAATATCAAATGTGAGGTGTCACACTTTCTTTTCTATAAATTTAATACAAATTTACACTGAACAAGACAGCCTGGGATTGTTATAAGTGTAAACATACAGATCAATGGCATAGAGGTGACAGTCCAGAAATTAACTCATGACCATGATAAACTCAAGTGTTGTAAGTATTTGATGATAATTCAATGAAGAAATGATAATTTTCTCAACAAATGGTGCTGAGATGGACATCACAGTAATTACAGTTATAAGAATTAGTTTGGAACTCTTTTCACACCATCCCCAGTAGTTTACTCAAAATGGGCGATATAGATAAATAAAAGATCTAACACTCTAAAAACATCAGGAAAAAAACTATAATACTAAATATGCATAGCCTTGGATTTGATGATTCTTTCATAGAAGAGATACCCAAAGCAGAAGCTAAAATTAGAAAAAATAGTAAGCTGTACATTGTGAAAAAATTTTAAAATTGTGCTGTAAGAGTCCATGAAGAAACGTAAAAGTAACGCACAAAGAAAAAAATTTTTTTTCAAATAATTTAACTGTATTCAGAATGCATTTTAAAATTTCGTACAACTTAACAGTTTAAAGGATAAACAACCCAGTTTAAATATGGCCCAGTATCTGAATAAACATTCTCATGTTTGAGATACATAAATTATCAACAATAAATGAAAATATTTTTATCAAGGACATACTTTCAGGCTGTGCAAGTGCTCTAGACAAGAAAAAAATATTTAAACGTATAAAATACAGTAAAGTGCATATAAACACAGTTACAACAAATTTAACAGTGACAACATAAGCAAAATATTTACTAGGGGGGTTCAAAATAGAGAAATAAATAGTGTAGAACTACCAATCCTTAGAATTTTACAATCTAGAAGGGGACAGGGAGGCAGAGTAGAGAATGAGAAAAATAGGTCCTACAGGAGCGAAGCTATTATGGTGCTAGTGCAGAACGGGGAGAGGGGGTCAAGGCAGCCTGTTGAAGGGAAACAAAATGAATTTTTCTTCGTTACATTGCAACAAGTATCAGGTGACATAGCTGATCCACAAAAGCACATTTGTTAGACACTGAATTTATCATAATATTCCTGTAGTTTCTTCCTTCTCCTATTAGCTTATGCCATAAAATCCTATGTCCTAAAGTCCTTTTATTTAAGATTTCTGATATTTAAATTCCAGTTAATAGGACCATTTTCCATCTACACATAAACATGCTCCTTATGTTCACATGTGGCACATATTTACTTTTGGTGTTTTATGAGTCACTTACTAGCTTTTCTTCCACACGAATTTGTAAAATCAGTACAGTGCTGGCAATATTTTTCATTGTGCATTGGAAGAGGCTTAGAGATAAGTTAATACAGACTCAAAATGACTGAATAAAGCCCTTACTTCCTTGGGTAGGGTTTAAAAAAAGTGTTTGCTATAATTTCATGCTGTAGAAGACAGAGAGATGATAACAGAATCTGTCCTCATCAGGAAATGTGGCTCTTAGGATGAGGACTACGAGAGACAAATCAATTGCCATCTGCATCTCTGCCAACAATGTGAAAGAAATGCAGGAAAAGAATCCAGAATTTTAAGTCAAGGACAGGGATCCAGACATACCCCCTTCTGCTTCCCAAAGTGTTCAGCGTTTTGGGCTTTTCTTCATTGCTCTGAATGGAAAAATAGTTTTGATAATGTGAGGCAGTGATAGCCCACAAGTATCTTTTGAGTCACTAATCCTGACATCTGATGAAACCGATGCTCAAAGTCATTTGGCCTTCTGCAAAGGTAGGCTGATATGCCAATTTCATCTACTGGGTATGAGTCTCATTAGGAGCAAATAACGATAATAATCTCCCACTAGAATCTTACTGCACAAGTACCAACCCTGGGGAAAAGAAACAATTTAGCATTTCTCTTTATCCCCATTGGTTCTCAAGGGTTTCATATTGTCACATGTGTGTAATTCAGTTCTTGTTAGAATATGGAGTAAGAAAAGGATGTGACCAATATCAGAACTCCAGTAAGTTTCATACCCAGACCTTAAAAATTCAAAATTTCAGACAAGTTTTAAGAATTTAAAGGAATTCTCTAAAGTAGTGTCTCGAAGGGAAGAATACTAAGGGGAATGAACTGAGATCATTGAAGTTTATATTTTCATTGATTCTACTAATGTTTCTTAAATTAATATGATATTTTCTTAAAGTAGTACTTCTTGGAACATTTTAATTTGGACACTGAATAAAAACAGCTTTCACTGAGCACCTAAGTGACTGTCTTTTAGATATTACTAGAGACCTGTGAGGATGGCCAAAGAAGACGATGGAGAGAGGAGGATCGTTTCTTTTCTAAAAATAAAAGAGAAATTTTGAGGAACAGTGAAAACATACATGTCATAGAAATTATTTTCATACCAAAATGGTTGCGATTAATTTTTTTAATTGTTTATATTCAATAGTAATTAAATGTTATATAATTTTGAGCTATTATAGCAATAAATTTTCTTTGCTAAGTTTGCCTTGGAATAGTTTAAATTTTTGTTAAATTTGGACCTTTAATCTGATTTATAGTTACTTTTGCAATTAGCTAAAGACACCCTTTTAAGTTTGCTAAGATCATAAATGTCAACACATATCAATTGTTCAGTTTAATGAGTTTCACTGTGGCATTTTATACTAGCACCTATGCAGCTTTGATTGCTTTTCTCAGCCCTGTTCTTACGTTTTGCAGGTTCCCCCTCTCAACCACCACCATACTCCCTTTTAGACAATGTAGCCCCTCTTCTACTTTCAGGTCATCTTTTTTCCATAGATGACAGAGAACACGCCATATTTGTCTTCCTTATATCAGGTGAGATCCAGTGACCTTGTTTGTATCTTCTACATGAGAATATCTAGTTTTCCCAGCACGGTTTCATCAAGAGCCTGACCTTTCTCCACTTGAAGATGTGGGGATTTATTTCTAGATCTTGTAGTCAGCTCCATTGGTCTACAGGCCTAATTTTATGCTAATACCTGAGATTTTAATTACCACGGCTTTGTAATATGTGTTGATATCAGATATTGTGATGCTTCCAGAATTGTTCTTTTTGGAAAATAGAGATGATAGCATCATCCCAGAGCTGCAGAGTCAAGGATGATGTCTAGGTGTAATTAAAAATATATCAAACATATCCATATGTCTTTATTATACTTTGTATCTTCCAATATACTGCTATTGCTTTGTGGGTAGGAACTGTTTTAACGTGTATCACAGGATCGCATATTACCTAATGCGTCTTTACACATTTAGTAATATCAGGGGTTATATTTCATGTATTCAAAAAGGTAAAAATTATTTGTTTTACAAATCACAATTTTCAAAACGTTTGGAAATATACTTAGCATAAAGCCTAGGCACATAAAAATTGAGAAGATGGTAAGCAAATATATTTATTTAATGAATAAAGATAGAAAAGTATTGCATTAAAAGAAGAATTTTCAATTAGTATAAAGCAAAATCAATAATATGGAGGAATGTAAAGGGCTTAAGATTGTTGATAGGTATTGATAAGTAAAAAAATAAAGAGATATATACAATTAAAGAAAGGGTTATAACCTGCTTTTAAATATTTGTTCAAAGTTGTCGATGATTATGAGATAGTAATACACTATGATTATTTTTAAAACATGAAAGATGCCAGGCGCGGTTGCACACGCCTATAATCCCAGCAATGGGGAGGTTATGGCAGGAGGATCGTTGCGAGTTCGAGGCCAGCTTGGGCTACATAGTGAGTCTGAGCCAGCCCGAACTACACAGCAAGACCCTGTCTCAAAAAAAAGAAAAGAAAAAAGGAAGAAAGAAAAAATTATAGTGAAAAAACTGTGTAGAGGTAATAGAATAACTTTGGATAGGAACATTGTGGGCCATCTCACAACTGTCTTTTCCATAAGTGCCTGGTCCTCTCAACCCAGTCCTGCCTTTGTAACTTCATAGCTTTTGTCCAAATGAGTACCAGCAGTAAACTCATGACTTGTGGACATACAGTGCTGTATCACTGTTTCCCTTCCAAAACTACAGAAACAGTAAATTTTTATAAACCTATAACTCTTCTTCATAAGAATTTTCTTTTTTTGAAGAAATTCTTTAGGGCAACTTTCACATCCTTATTCTTCAGGCTGTATATCAGGGGGTTCAGCATAGGCACAAGAGTAGTATAAAACACTGATGACAGTTTCCCTCGGTCCATGGAGCTGACTGATGAAGGCTGCAGGTACATGAATGCAGCAGAACCAAAGAACACAGCAACTGCCAAGATGTGGGAGCTGCAAGTCCTAAAGGCTTTGGACCTGCCTGCAGTGGAGCGAATGCGGAGGATGCTGGCTATGATGAAGATATATGAGCTAAGAATGGTGAAGGCTGGAAGAAGAATATTAAGTGCACTTAAGCACAGAACTACCACCTCATTGATAAAAGTGCTGGAGCAGGAGAGCTCCAGTAGTGGGAAAAGGTCACAAAAGTAATGGTTTATTACATCAACCTTGCAAAAATCCACTCTCAGCATGCAGACTGTGTGAGCTGTGGCACCAGCCAAACCCATGCTGTACACCCCAGCTACCAGCCAGCAACAGACTTGAGAAGACATGGTAACAGTGTAAAGCAAGGGGTTACAGATGGCAACATAGCGGTCATAAGCCATTGCAGCCAACATGTGACACTCTGAGATAGCAAAAGCTGAGAAGAAGTACAGTTGAGTCATACATTCAGAATAGGAGATGACATTCTTCTCTGTCACAGAGTTGACCAGCATTTTGGGGGTAATGACAGTGGAATGGCAGAGGTCAATGAAGGACAGGCTGCTGAGGAGATAGTACATGGGGGTGTGCAGGTGAGAACTGAGTCCGATCAGGGCGATCATGCCCAGGTTCCCCACCACTGTGAGCACATAGATTCCCAGGAAGAGGAGGAAGAGGGGCAGCTGGAGCTCTGGCCTCTCTGTTAACCCAGCGAGGATAAACTCGGTCACTATGGTATGATTTTTTTCTTCCATTTCCTTCTGGGGTTTCTATCAAGGAAAAAAGAAAAATTTTGTTATGGGTATTTTTTATTCCAACAACGAAGTAGAAAACAGAATTCTAGCTTTTCATCCTTGTATATCCAGTTTTCTTCCAGCTGTTCATCTATGTTATGTTAATGAACTTAAGATCCCAGATATACGAGACATACAAACAAATACCAAATAGATCTATCTCTCTGTTTGTGGCGTGCTATAAGTGTGGTAATTAGTAGTATTCAGGCCATGAACATCCAAAGAATTCTGATCACTTATTTTAGGTTTTAATGTGCCTTATTTGATTAATTATAACACTTTTTTATTACAGTTGTCTAAAAAAAGAGACTTTATGTAAAAATTACATACAAAGAGATTTATTAGGTTTACAGGATCAACAGCAGAAGAGCAGAAAATGACCATCTGCCTACTGGAAATTTTGAGAATCTAGTGGGATTCAAAATTTGAAGTCTGGAAGCTCTCTGGAGTCGTCCATGAGAGCCCATGTCAGAAGACTGAGGCTTCTGTGCTGGAAGGCTGAAGAAATGAGACAAATATTGGGAGGCAGCAGCAAAGACTGGAGCGATATCAAAAAGGGAATGAGTAGTTCTTTCTGTTTTTATTCTGTGCAGGCACAAAACTAATTATTGGTACTATCCATATCCTGGGTGGATCTTCCCCCTGTCCCCACCCCACACCCAGCTCAGTTTTCTGTCCTACATGTCCACAGTCCACAGACACACCCAGAACTTTCTTAATCTGCTAGGTGGTTCTTACTCAAGTGAAGTCCATACCAGAATTACAATCACCCTTCTCAACTTCTCTGTAGAGAAAATACTTTTTTATAGTAAAATAACAGGATCCAAAAAACCCCACAGTCAATACCACACTTAATGGTGGACCAAAGTCTTTCCCCTATGATACTGAACAACACAAGATGTCCACTTTCTGACTTGTATTTGTAACTAGAGGGGCTGGCTAGGGCAATCAGGCATCAAAAGGAAATTAAAAGCATCCATATTGAAAAGCAAGAGTTAATTATTCTTTCATCTATTTGCAAATGGCATATTCGTATATAGACAAAATCTGAAAGAATCTAGAAAAAGACTATTAGAACTAAAGTTAAGCAAGGTGATAGAATTGAAGAACATATAAACTCAATTTTATTTCTACACACTTGTAATGAAAAATAAAAATAATTTAGTAATAACATGAAAGGATGAAATGCCAAATAATAAATAAAAGACCCAATTAAAAAATGGCTATGTGGAATAAATAGATACTTCACAGAAGAAGTACAAATGGCCAATAAGTAGATGAAGATATGTTCAAGATCACTGCCCAATAGAGAAACACAAATTAAAGCAGCAAAGAGGTTTCATCTTATTCCATAAAGAATGTCTGTCATGAAGAAATCAAATAATAACAAGTACTAGTGATGCTGTGGGGAAAAAGGAAATCTTCTACACTATTGCTGGGAATGTAATCTAGTACAACCACTATGGAAATCAGCATGTAAAGTTCTCAAAACACTAAACTAGAAATTCCATTTGGCCCAGCTATTTCTCTTCTGTATCTTCTCCAAAGAGTTAAAGACATCGTAATACAGTGGTACACACGTAACCATATTTATAGCAGTACAATTCATGATACCTAAGCCTTGGAAGCAGCTTAGATGTTCAACAGATGAATAAAGAAAATGTGATATTTACATATGATGGCCTACTACTCTGCAATAAAGAAAGAGTAGTATTCTGCCAAACTTGAGTCATTTGTAGGAAAATGAATACAGGTTGAGACCATAATGTTAAGTGAAATAAGCTTAAATATAACATGACGTTGCTTATGTGAGAAATCCAAAATATAAATAAAGAACAAAATTAAAGTTAGGTATAAGACATAGGAAGATAGGTATTTTTCAAATGAAAAGTGGATCAAGGGATGCAAGGAGAGGGAGAGGTGAGGAAAAGGAATGAAGAAAGGACATAAGATGTGTTGTGTACAAGTATCAACTCCACACAAGAAATGCAAACATTATGTACTAAAATATGTGCTGATTAAAAAAAAAAAAGAAATGTATGACATCACACTTAAAGTGGCAAACATCATTGCATGGTACTAAAGTCCTTCATACAAGGAAAGGCATCCCTTGTTGATAAATCACAAGACTCGGCGTTGTGAAAATGGCAACACTTTCCAAACTGATCTACAAATTCAATGATATCTCTATCAACACCCCTGCTCTATAATTTAGAAACACAGTCAAATCACTCCCAAAATTCCTATAAAAAGATAAGAAAGCTAGAGTAATTAAAGCAAAATTGAAAGATAAATGTCAAGTTTGAGATGTCATATGTCCTCACTTGAAAACTTATTACAGGAGTGATCAAGACCGTGTGACAGTATTAAATATAGATATACAGATCAATGGCATAGAGTTAATAGACCAGAAGTAAACTCACATTTATAATAAACTGAATTGTTATAAGAGATTTACGGTAATTCAAAAAGGAAACCATAATGTTTTTAAACAAATGGTTCTGGGACCATTACATAGGTGCACGTTAAAGAGTTAATTTGGAGCTCCTCTTCATACCATTCACAATAATTTCCTCAAAATGAGTCATAGCACTGAATGAAAGAGCTAGTGCTATAAAAAATAACAGGAAAAAATACCCTGAGCCTAAATGTTGGTGACCTTTGATTTGATAATAGTTTCTTAGATAAGATACCAAAACCATAGTTACTGTAGAAAAAATAGTAAACCGCATAACGTTTTTCAATTAAGTTTTAAAGAGCACAGAACCTAAAGTTAAAACACAACATACACAATGAAAAAAATATTTTCAAGTTATATATCTAAAGAAAAACTCATATTTACTGGCATCTTAAAAGTTTAAAGAATAAATATCCCTATTTAAATATGGTCAGAGGATCTGAATAAACATTTCCATGTTTGAGATACATAAATTGCCAATAACGCCTGAAAATACACTCATCAAAAACACACTCTAAGGCTGCACTTGATCACTGGATAATAAAACAATATTTAAATGTATAAAATATATTACATTGTGTGTATATATGTAAACAATATATCAAAATAAAATTGATAGTGATAACATTAGCAAATGCATTTGCTATGGGCATTCAGGATAGAGAAATAGTAATACAGAATGATACTGTTGAGACTGTTAGAGTCTAGAGAGGACAAGGAGGAAGATTAAAAGATAATGAGATAAACACCATGATGATGAAGGTCCTACAAAAACAAAGCTATTTTGGTGCAAAATGGGAGTCAATGAAGCCTGTTGAAGAGCAACAAAATTTAATGTTTATTTTTAAATTTATTTTACGACATGTGTCATATGACATGCTTGTTCCACAAAGGTGTTAGACATTTGTTAGACACTGACTTTTAACTCATTTCTTTAATTTCTCTTTTCTATTAGCTTATTGTATAAATCCTATGTGACAAAATCCTTTCATCTAAGATCTTTAACAGTGAAATTCTGTTAATAGCACCATTTTCTATCTGAATGTAAACATGTTCCTTAAGTTTGCATGTGGCATATATTTAATCCTATAACTTAAGAGTCACTTATCAGCTTTTCTCCTACACTAATTTGTAAACTCAGTATAGTGCTCACCACAGTATCTTGCATAGAGCAGGGCTCAAAAGTACATTTGACAAAAATTTTGCAAGACGTTTACAGGTAAGCGAATACAGACTCAAAGTAACTGAATAAAATCTTCACACTTTCTGAGATGAAACAGGTAAACAAAGAAGTGTTTTCTACAATTCACACTATAGGGGACAAAGAGATAAACCCGTACTCATCAGCGAGTGTGGCTTGTAGAATGAGAACCAATAGAGACAGATCCATTGTCATCTGCATCTCTATTAACACTGTGAAAGACCCTGCAGGTAAAGAATCTAGAAATTAAAAAGGCAAGGACAGGGACACAGACATACCCCTTCTGCTTCCCAGAGAGTTCAGTGTTCTGTATTTTGATCTTTACTCCTCTGAAAGGAAAAAAGAAAAACAGAGGTACTGACAATGCAAAGCTGTGACAGCCTCAAGGTATGTTTTAAGTCACTAATCTAACATCCGATGAAGCTGATGCCCAAAGCCATCTAGACTTCTGCAAAGGTTGGTGGATATGACAACTTTATATATCGGGTACAAAGTCTGATTAGGAGCAAACAATGATAATGACCTCCCACTAGAACCTTATCCCACCAGGATCAACTCTGGGGAAAAGAAACAATTACAGTTTCCCTTTATCCCCACTGCTTCTCAAGTGTTTAATATTGTCACATATGTGTAATTCCGTGTTCTAGTTAGATTCAAGGTTAAGGGAAAGTTGTGAGAAATATTGTTAGAGCTCTAATGAGTTTCATACCCAGAAATTTAAAAATTCAAAATTTCAGAAAATCTTTAAGACACGCACTACAGGAATACTTAATGTGATTTCTCAAACGGGAAAAATACCAAACCAGGAGAAATAACCAAAATCTTTAAAATTTTTAAAAGCTTGTATTTTCATCGATTCTAATTATATTTAGATTAATATGATATACTCATAAAGCAGTACTTCTTGGAACATTTCAGTTTGGGCACTGAATAAAAGGAACATTCATTAAGCTCTGAAATGAATGTCATTTAGATATTAACAAAGACCTGAAAACAGTATCTAAAAAGACTAAGGTGGAAAGAAGAGGATTGATTTCTTACTGTAAATAAAAGAGAAATGTTGAAGAAGAATGAAAATATATATGTCATAAAAGTTATTTTCTTTCTTTTTTTTTTGTGGGCACCGGGGGTCGACCTCAGAACCTCGCGCGCCAGCAGGCACCTGTGCCGCTGAGCGATATCACCGGCCCTTTTCTCGTATGTGAGTTCTGGGAGTTGAACTCGGGCCCTTGCGCTTGACAGGCAGGCGCTTACGCCGCTGAGCCATCTCATCGGCCCAAAAAGTTATTTTCATATCAAACTGCCTATGAGAAAAATTTTTACTCAATATTCATAAAATGTATAATTTTGTGTGTGTGTGTGTGTGTGGGTACCGGGAGTCAAACTCAGGACCTTGCGCTTGCGAGGCAGGTGCTTATGCCGCTGAGCTATCTCACCAGCCCAAAATGTATAATTTTTGAGAGAATAGTTGCAATGAATTTCATTGGTGTTTTGATACTGATTGCATTGAATCAATAGATTACTTTGTGTAGTATGGCCATTTTAACAATCTTAATTTTTCCAATCCATGAAAATGGGAGATCTTTCTACATTCTAGTGTCTTTTTCAATGTTTATTTGCAATTTTCAGTGTAGTTTTTTAATATATAGATTTAAAATTATTCCTTGGCATTTTTTTATGATTATAATCAACAGAGTTGCTTTCTTGGTGTCTTTTTCAGTGAATTCATTATCATTGTACAAAAAATTATTCTTATATCCTGCTACTTTACTGTATTTGTTTATCAGGTGTATATATCTCTTAGTGGAGTAAATATCTCTTGGTGGATTTGTTAGGTCTAGAATCATATCATCTGCAAACAGGATAATATGACTTTCTCCATTGCTATTTTTATGCATTTTATTTCTTTTTATTCCCTGGTCACTCTGACTAGATTTTCTAGTATCATATTAAACATGATTGGTAAGAGCAGACACATTTGTCTTGTTTCTGAACTTAGAGGAAACACTTTTAGTTTTTCCCCGGTCAGTATATTGGCTACATGTTTATTGTATATAGTCTTTATTGTGATGCAGTGTGATCTTTCCATATCTATTTTACTCAGAAATTTACCATAAGGGATGTTAAATTTTCTCAAAGTTTTTTTCCTGCATCTATTAAGATGACAATGTGATTATTACATTCGATTCTATTTATGTGCTATATTACATTTATTTATTTGTATACATTGAGCCATCCTTGCAATGCTGAAATGAAATAAACTTGATCATAGGTATGAACTTTGCATTGTGTTGCTGAATTTGATCTGCAAATCTTTGGGATGGTATTTGCATGATATCTGCATCTGTGCTCCTCAGTCGTATGCCTCTGTAGTGTATGTGTGTGTGTGTGTGTATGCACATTCCCTTATCAGATTTCCATATTATGATAATGCTGGCTTTATAGAATGAGTTTGGAAGGTTCTTTCCACTTCTTTTTATGCAATATTTTGAGGAGCATTGGTACTAATTCATCTTTAAAATCTGGTAAATCTCAGCTGTGAATCAACTCAGTTGTAAGCTGTGCTTTGTTGAAAAGTTTTTATTACTGCTTTAAACTGATTACTTATTATTTACCTATTTAGTTTTTTTTATATATTCCTGGTTTAATTTCAGTAGATCCTATATGTCCATTTTTTCTAGGTTGTCCGTTTTACTGGCATATGGCTTTTCAAAACATTCCCTAATGAATATTTAAATTTAAGTTGTATTTTTAATGGCTTTTTTCACCTCTAAGTTTGAGTGCTCTCTATACTTCTCTTGATTAGTTTACTAAAGAATTGTCAGTTTGCTTGTTTTTTCAAAGAAAATACTCAGTTTCACTTTCCATCTCCCATAAATGTGTTCATTATGTTCACATCTGACACATATTTCTGTATTAATTATTATGAGTAATTTACTAGCTTTTCTTCTATACTACATTGCAAACTCAATAAAGTGTGGGGTATAGTACCTGGCATATACTAAATCTTGACAAAAATATGTTTGGAGAAGCCTAGACATAAGTTAACACACTCAAACTAACTGAAAAAAACCTTCCTACTGCCTGAGCTAAAATAAGTAAAGATGTATTTGCCATAATTTTATACCGCAGTGTCGCAGAGATAATAAGAGAAGCTGTGCCCATAAGACAGTGTGGTCTTCACAAAGAGGAGGAGAGAAACAGAAAAATAGCCACGTACAATTCTGTTAACTCTGGGGAAAGCCTACGGTCGACGATTCTAAGATTTTAAAACTCACGCTCCGTGACATGACCCTCCTACTTCCAAGAGTTCGTGCTGCATATTTTTCTTCTCTCTTCTTCTGGAGTGAAAAATGAAGATGTGAGTAGGTGACAGACCACTAATCCAGATCTAACTAATCCAGATCTCTGATGAAGCTAATACCTGCTGTAAAGGTTGGTTGGAAGGTGGAGTTTATATGTTGGGTAAAGACAATAAGGGTATGAGTAGGAACAAACAATGATAATGACCTCCAAAGAGAGCCTTATCCCACCAGTATCAACGCTAGAGAAAATTAACAATTAGATTTTCCCTTTCCCCAATTGGTTTGTCGAGAGTTTGGTGTGGTGATCAGTATTCTTCTTGGATTATGGATTATAAGAAAAATGTGAGAGATGATGTTAGCGATCTAATGAGTTTCAGCCAGTATATTAAAATATTCAAAATTGAGTAAGCTTTTAAGACATACACTATAGGAATTGTTTAAAGTGATTTATTGCAAGAGGAAAAAATAGAGAGGAAAAAAAGCAACCAATGTCTGTCATTACAGCAATATGTTTAATGAAGCAGAGGTGTACCTTATAAGAACCCAGAATGGGGATAAATGTGGAAGAATGAACATTTCTGTTGTCATTGAAATCCATTTTAATTTAGAAGGATGTAATGGAGGCAAAAGTCATTTCAGAATAAGGAGGAATCAAGAATGATGTCAACATCATAGGAATGAACTGAGCAGAATTAAGATATTACGGGACTGCTGCATCCAGAATGACAGGCACCTTCCTGGTGCACCTTAACAGTTAATATTACTCATTTTCTTTATGCACTTATACAGTTTATATTAATTGCATTAAATGGATTTAAACTTCCTAGATGCAATACTAAATCAAATGTTAAACTTTAGAAATATAGTCATCCATCTAAATATTGGAAATATTTAAATTAGAAACTTAAATTTAAAACTTGAAAACATTTAAACATATAAACATTATAAAATGCATAAGAAACCATGAGTTATTCCCAGTGCTCATTCTTTCTTCAATCCTCAGTAAAATAAATAAATAAATAAACATAAAAATCTTCTGAGTCTTACTTAGTTTAACCAAATGCATTCTGTTTCACCACAGAATTTGTCACCCCCCTTTGCTTGTGGGTTTGTCTATGTAGCTTGGTCCTTATCAAAGGAACAGAGTTGGAGGTGACGTCTCTTACTGTCGGGCAGTGTTCTTCAAGTTAGGGGCATTCCCTTTTCCTTCCATAGACTTCTGACTAATGGCAAAGTGAATGAGAAGGGTGGATCCTGAGCCATTTTTAATAATGAACATAGGAATGATTTAAAGGAATAAATTAAAGGAAACATATCTATGATGAGTCAAAGAGCCATCCCAAAATCATCTTCTGGTTTAAGGGGTGTGTGCGTGTGTGTGTGTGTGTGTGTACTGACAAACCTGATAGTGACTAATAAATACAGAAGCTAAAAATGCTTCTGCCTGAAGTCTGCTCTGATGACCATCACCGTCTCAGCCCCTTAAGAAAATATTTTTTTCCTACAATGGACAGCGAGTTTTATATGGAAGAGGTGCTTGTCATTAGTCAGGACACAATTTGTTATCTTTAACTTTTCTGTGTGAATGAAGAACTCAAAAGAATGCAATAGTGAAAGAACATCAGTTCTCAATCTGAGAGTCTGTAAAGTTGGTTGAAATAAAAAAAAAAGAGCATTATCTCTTTGGGAATAGAGGAAAATGAGTAGACATTTGTCTGCAAGCAGAGGGGGTAGTATCATCCCAAAACCGAGGAACAAAGAATGTTGCATAGATGTATACAAAAAGAAAAACTAACACAACAGCATCTGTTTCATATTGTCAATATTTTCCAATACACAGGTGTCTCCATGTATGTAGAAGCCATAATATCACTCATCATATTATTTAAGACAGTTTTACACAGAATGAGGGATTATATTTTGTATATTGCAAAAGGTAAAAATTATGTATTTTAGAAATCACAATTTCAAAAATGTTTGTCAGTAAACTTAATTAAAGGTTAGGGAGATAAATTTTAGAGAAAATCAGATGATAAGCAAACATATTTATTTCCTGAATTATGATAGATAAGTATTGAATTAAAGGAGCCATGTTTGATACATATAAATCATAATCAACCATATAGAGACAATTAAAGAATTTATAAAAGTGCATAAAGTGATACAGATGAAATTGAATAAATGGATTCTGGGACATCCAGAGAGGTGCTGTCTTCAACACGTTTGAACACATCAACTCAGATCTACCTTGCTACTTTTTATCCAATAAGTCCCAGAAATAATCTCATAAATTGTGGACATACCATGAAGTCGCTGGACTGTTTCCTTACTAAAAAGAAAGAAATTGTACATTTTTACTAAAGGAAAAATTCTTTTTCATAAGAAATTTCTTTTTGCGAAGAACTTTAGAGCAATATTCACATCCTTATTCTTCAGGCTGTAGATGAGGGGATTCAGCATGGGGACAATAATGGTGTAAAACACAGAGGACACTTTCCCTCGGTCCATGGAGCTGACTGATGGGGGCTGAAGGTACATGAATGCTAGAGAACCAAAGAAGACAGTAACTGCCAAGATGTGGGAGCTAGAAGTGCTGAAGGCTTTGGACCTGCCTGCAGTGGAGCGAATGCGGAGGATGCTGGCTATGATGAAGATGTAGGAAGCAAGTATAGTGAGAGGTGGAAGAAGAATATTAAACGCACTGAAGCTCAGAACCACTACCTCACTGATAAAAGTACTGGAGCAGGAGAGTTCCAGTAGTGGGAAAAGGTCACAAAAGTAATGGTTTATTACATCAGCCTTGCAAAAATCCACTCTCAGCATGCAGACTGTGTGAGCCATGGCACCAGCCAAACCCATGCTGTACACCCCAGCTACCAGCCAGCAACAGACTTGAGAAGACATGGTAACAGTGTAAAGCAAGGGGTTACAGATGGCAACATAGCGGTCATAAGCCATTGCAGCCAACATGTGACACTCTGAGATACCAAAAACCAAGAAGAAGTAGAGTTGAGTCATGCACTCGGGGTAGGAGATGACGTTCTTCTCCACCACAAAGTTGACCAGCATTCTGGGGGTAATGACAGTGGAATGGCAGAGGTCAATGAAGGACAGGCTGCTGAGGAGATAGTACATGGGGGTGTGCAGGTGAGAACTGAGTCCGATCAGGGTCATCATGCCCAGGTTCCCCACCACTGTGAGCACATAGATTCCCAGGAAGAGGAGGAAGAGGGGCAGCTGGAGCTCTCGTTTCTTTGTTAACCCAGCGAGGATAAATTCAGTCACCCTGGAATGATTTTCTCCTGTCATTTCCTTCTGGGACTCTATATAGTAAGATATAAAAATTTTGATATGTGTATTCATTGTTCCAAGAATGAAGACAGAAACAGAATTCTGGCCTTTCAGCCAGGTATTTTTAGTTCTCTGCCAGCCCCTCCTCTATGTTTTTTGTTTGTTTGTTTGTTTGGATTGTTTTTGGTTTTTTTTTATGGGTACCCGGAGTCCAACTCAGGACCTCGTACTTGCCAGGCAGGCGCTTACACCGCTGAGCCATCTCACCGGCCCCTCATCTATGTTTTGTCAGCTATCTTGAGATCCTTGAAATAGAGAAGTATAAGTATAAATCATATAGGGCCAGTGAAATAGCTCAGCGGCACAAGCGCCTGCTGGCGCACGAGGTCCTGAGTTCGACCCCGGTACCCACAAAAAAAAAAAAAAATATATATATATATATGTATATATATATATAAATCTTTATTTTTTGTTTCATGCTATAAGTGTGATTATTAGTAGTACTCATTCCATGATCATTCAATAAACAATTCTGATAATATTATAGTGTTTCATGAACCCTATCATATTAAATATAATTTTTTTGTATTAGGGTTCTCTTTAACAAAAGGAATCTCACATGAGAACAGCATCCAAAAAAGTCCATACTCAATTACAGTTAATTGTGAAGCACTAAATGTTTCCCCCTACAAAACTAACAACACAAGTCATCCACTCTCTGATTTTTACTGAAAAGTCAACCAGAGCAACTAGCTAGGGCAATCAGGCCACAAAATGAAATCAAAAGCCATCCCGATTAAAAAGTAAAAATTAATACTTCTTTTATTCTGTTGGTAAATAGCATATTGTTACATAGACAATATCTGAAGAAATCTATAAAAAAGACTATCAGAACTAAAGTTTAGTGAGGTGATAGAATTGAAATTCTACATATAAACCTAATTTTATTACTTCACACTTACAATGAATAATTAAAATCCTTTAGCAATAATCTGAAAGGATGACATGCTAAAGAATATATTAAAGAAATGCATGAGACCACACTTAAATTCAGAAAGTGTTCTTGAATGGTACTAAAGCCCTCCAGATATGGAAACACACTGCTTGTTGATGAATCAAGAGACTCTGGATTGTGAACAAAGCAATGATTTCCAATTGACATACAAATTCAGTGGAATCCCTGTGGAAATCCCTCCTTTGTTATTTGTAGATACTGACATGTTGATGCTAAGACCCTTATAAAAGTGCAATAAACCTAGTGTAATCAAAGCAACATTAAAAGATAAATATCAAGTTTGAGGTGTCACATTTCCTTATTTGAAAATTTACTACAAATTTACCGTGGCCAAGATGGCGTGGTATTGTTATAAATATAGACTTACCGATCAGTGAAATAGAATTGATAGTCAGAAAGTAAACACATCTATGATGAACTGAATTGTTGTAACGGTCCTTTGACAATTCAAGGAAGAAATATTAATTTTCATAACAAATGGTATTTGACCATTAGGTAGGTATAGGTAAAAGAATTAATATGGAACTCTTTTTCATACTAGCCACAATAATTTCCTCAAAGTGGGTCATAGGACAAAATGAAAAAGCTAACATTATAAAAAAATAACAGGAAACAAAACACAGGCCTAAATATTGGTGACCTTGGATGTGGTGATGGTTTCTTAGATTAGATACCAAAACTATAAGCTACTATAGAAAATCACAGGGAACTGTGTAACATGAAAACAATTTCAAAAATTGTCCTTCAAGTAACACCATCCAAAAAATTAATTGAACACATAGAAATCAAAAAAGTGTTTTCAAATATTATATCCAAAGAAAAACCTGTATACATTTTTTAAAATTCTTACATCTTAACAGTTTAAAGAATAGATATTCTAATTTAAATTATCAGAAACTCTAAATAAACATTCTCACATTTGAGATACATAAGTTATCAATAACACCTGAAAAATGTTAACCAGGAACATACTCTCAGGCTGTACATATGTACTGAATAAGAAAACAATATTTCAATGTGTAAAATATTTTAAATTATGCATATAAATGTAAATATATTAAAGCAAACTTAAAAGTGACAACATAAGCAAACCATTTGCTATGAGCTTTCTGGATAAAGGTGTGAATAATATAAACTCCTTACTATTTACAAAGTTACAGTCTAAAAGGGAACAAAGAGGCAGACTAGACAAGGAGATAAATTCCATGGTGTGGCAGATTGTAAAGGAACAAAGCTATTAGGGTGCTAGTGCAGAATGGGGGTCAATGGAGGCTTTGAAGAGCAAAAAAATGCTTTTTTTCTTTACATTGCAACAAGTATCACATGACATGGCTGTTCTACAAAAGCACATTTCTCGGACACTGAGTTTTAACTCATAATATTCTCATAGTTTCTCTCTTTTTCTATTCGCTTATTTGATAAAATCCTATGCAATAAAAACCCCTCAGTTAAGATCTTTAATAGTGAAATTCCAGTTACCAGAACCATTTTCTATCCGCATGCAAACATGTTCTTTAAGTTCACATGAGGCACATACTTAATGCTGCATTTTACAAGTCTCTTACCAGCTTTTCTCTACACTAATTTGTAAACTCAATGCAGTGCTGGGCAAAGTGCCTTGCATACAACAATCCTCAAAAATGCATTTGACAAAATTTTTGCAAGAAGCTTACAGATAAGTTACTACAGATTCCAAGTAACAGAATGAAGATGTCGCACACCCTGAGTTGAAACAGATAAACCAGGAAGTTTTTGCTGTAATTGTATACTATAGGGGAAAAAGAGATCATGAGAGAACCTGTCCTCATCGGGAGTGTGACTTTTAGAATGAGAATCAGTACAGACAGATCAGTTGCCATCTGCATATCTATTAGCACTGTGAAAAATACAGCAAGTAAGGAATCTAGGATTTTAAAAGTCAAGGACAGAGATACAGACATACCCCTTCTTCCCAGAGAGTTCAGCGCTCTGTATTTTTCTTATCTACTCCTCTGAAAAAAGAGACAGAGACAGAGAGGCAAAGAGAAAGAGAGACAGAGAGAGAGGGAGGGAGAATTGATAATGTAAAGCTGTGACAGCCTCAAGGTATGTTTTAAGTCACTAATCTAACATCCGATGAAGCTGATGCCCAAAGCCATCTAGACTTCTGCAAAGGTTGGTGGATATGACAACTTTATATACCAGGTACAAAGTCTGATTAGGAGCAAACAATGATAATGACCTCCCACTAGAATCTTATTCCACCAGGATCAACTCTGGGGAAAAGAAACAATTACAATTTCTCTTTATCCCCACTGCTTCTCAAGTGTTTAATATTGTCACATATGTGTAATTCCGTGTTCTTGTTAGATTCAGGGTTAAAGGAAAGTTGTGAGAAATTTTGTTAGAGCTCTAATGAGTTTCATGCCCAGAAATTTAAAAATTCAAAACTTCAGAAAAATTTTAAGACATGCACTAAAGGAATAAAGTGATTCCTCAAAAGGGAAAAATACTAAACCAGGAAAAATAACCAAAATCTTTAAATTTCAAAGGTTGTATTTTCATTGATTTTACTAATTGTATTTAGCTAATACGATGTCCTCCTAAAGCAGTACTTCTAACAAACATTCATTGAGCTCTCAAATGAATCTCATTTAGATAATACCCAAGACCTGGAAAGAATGCCCAAAATGTCTAAGGAAGAAAGATGAGGATTGCCTTTCTACTAGAAATAAAAGAAACTTTAAGGAACAATAAAAATACATACGTCATAAAAACTATTTTAATACCAAACTGCTTATGAGTAAAATTATTTTATTCAATATTCAGAAAAGTTGTATAATTTTTGAGAGAATAGTTGCAATAAATATCATTGATATTTTGATAATGATTGAATTGAATCTATAGCTTGGATTGTGTAGTGTGGCCATTTTAACAATCTTAATTCTTCCAAACCAGGAAAATGGGAGGTCTTTCTAATTTCTAGTGTCTTCTTTGTTTTCTTTTGCAGTTTGTATTTGTGTTTTGCAATTTTCATTGTAAATATCTTTTATGAGTTTATTTAGGTTTATTCCTAGGTATCTTACCATGTTTTTTTATTTTATTTTTGTAGTTTGATGCCTTTCTCAGTTAATTAATTACTGCTGTATTTAAAAAGCTATTAATTTTTATGTTGATTTTGTATCCTACCACTTAACTGAATTTGTTTATCAATTATAAATGTCTTTTAGTCGAGTATGTGGGATTTTCTAGGTATAGAGCCATATTATCTGCAAACAGGATAATACAACTTTCTACATTGCTATTTATATGCATTTTTTTCTTATTATTATACTTGTCCTCTTCCTGGACCTATGGGAAATGCTCTTAGTTTTTCCACACTCACTGTATTGGCTATAGGTTTGTCATAAAGCCATCTTTATTGTGGTGAGGTGTGATCTTTCCATGCCTAATTTACTCAGGGACTTACCATGAAATGATGTGAACTTTTATCAAAAACTTTTCTGCATCTACAAATACAATCATGTGATTTTAATCCTTGATTCTATTTATGTGTTGTGTTACACATATTGACTTGTGTACATTGAGCCATTCTTGCAACCCTGGAATAAAGCAAATTTGATCATAATGTATGATCTCTGCAATGTGTTGTTGATTTTGATTTGCAAGTATTTTGTTCATGATATTTTCATGGTATTTCTGCCTATGTTTAGCAAGAGTATTGGTCTGCTGTGTGTGTGTGTGTGTGTGTGTGTGTGTGTGTGTGTGTGTGTGTCCTTGCCAGGTTTCCATTGTGTGGTAATCTTGGCTTTATAGAATGAGTTTGGAAGGCTTCTTTCCAATTCTGTTTTATGGACTATTTTGATAATTTTCGCACTAATTCACCTTTAAATATGGAAAATTTCAGCTGTGAATCATCTTAGTCCTAAGCTTTACTTTGTTGAAAAGTGTTTTTATTACTGCTTCAACCTCATTAATTAATACAGATCTAGTTAGGTTTCTTCTATCTTCTTAGTTTAAAATCTGTATGTTATATATATGCAGATATTTGTCCACTTTTAGTAGATTTTTCCATTTACTTGGCATATGACTTTTCAAAATATTGACTACTTGAATTTAAGTTGTATCTGCTGCAATGTCTCTTTTCCTCTAATTTTGAGTTTTGTCTCTTTTTCTCATGATTAGTTTATTAAAAGTTTGTCAATTTTATTTTTTCAAAGAAAAAGCTCAGTTTCATTGATCCTTTACAATGATATTTCAGTCTTTATTTTATATAGTTCCATTCTGATGTTTATTCTTTCCTTTCTTCTACTGAGTTTGGACATGGGTTGCTCTTGTTTTTCTAAGACACGAGCTGCATCATTAGGTCATTTATTTGTGATCTATTTTTAACTATAGTCAGTCATGGCTATAAGTTATCCTCTTAGCGGTACTTTATTGTACTTGCATGGGTTTTGGTATGTTGTGTTATAGTGTTTATTTCATTCAGATATTCTGTTGATGTCCCTTAAGTCCATTGTTCCCTCGGTATAATTTAACTGCTGTCTCTGTTGATTTTCTCTGGCTGATCTATCTATTGGTGAGAGTGAGAGGTTGAGGTCACCTACTATTCTCATATTGGGTTCTATATCACCTTTTATGTCTAGTAGTGTCTGTTTTATGAAATTCAGTGGTATGATGTGTGGTTAACATATACTTGTAATTGCTATGTCTTCTTGATGGATTTTTGCTTTGATCAATATATAATGGCTTTCTTTGTCACTAGAAACTGATATTGTCTTAAAGTTATTTTTGTTGGATATGAGTTTTGCTACTTCTGCATGCTTTTACATTTCATTTGCTTAAGATATCATTTGCCATTTTTACTTTCCTTCTGTGTATGTCTGCCTTTGAGGTAAGATTCTTGCATCCAGCATATTGTGTGGTCTTGTTTTTTAATCCAAGTGGCAGTCTGCCATCTGTGTTTTAAGTTGATAATTAAAATTATTGAAATGTATGTGTTTATTTCTTTCATTTGGATGATTTTTCTTTGATTGTTTTCAATATTCTATGTTTATTTCTTCTTTTCTTGTTCATTTTAGCAGTTTGGGGGTTTACTGTATTTATAATGTTTGAGTCTTTCCTATTTATTATTTACATGTCTTTTCTTCCAATGAAACCTATTTTTTTCACATGTTTGTATGAGGTTTGTCTTTCTTCCACTTCTGGGCATAGAATGCTCTTTTTTTTTTTTTTTTTTTTTGGTGGGTACCGGGGGGTCGACCTCAGGACCTCGTGCGCCAACAGGCGCCCGTGCCGCTGAGCGATATCACCGGCCCCTTTTTCGTATGTGGGATCCGGGAGTCGAACTCGGGCCCTCGCGCTTGCAAGGCAGGCGCTTATGCCGCTGAGCCATCTCACCGGCCCTAGAATGCTCTTAAGTATATTCTAGAATGCCTATCCAGTGGTTATGGATTCCTTTAGTTTATAGATCTCTTGGAAGGTCTTAATTTCTCATTTAATTCTGAGGAATCTTATTGTGTATAGTATTCCTGGATGTCATTTTCTCCCTCAGGATGTGAAATACATCACTCTATGCCATCTTTGCCTTTGAAGTTTCTGATAAGAAATCCACTGTTAGTTGTTCTATGTTTAAAAGTTACTTGATGCTTGTCTCTTGCAGCTTTTTATATTTTTTTGTTGTTGTTGTTCTACACTTTGGTAAATTTAATTACAATACGTCGTACATAAGTTTGAGTTATACAAATTTTAAGTTATGTAAATTTTGAGTCCCAAATGTCTCTTTTAATATTTCCCAAGATTTAGGTGATTTTCTGCCCTTATTTTACTGTTTTAGCCTCTTAGCATGTAGCTCTTTCCCTCCAGTAAATCTATTATATGGCTCATTCATCTTTTAATGGTGTCTCCGAGATCTCGTATGTTCATTTAAGTCTCTCTTATTTTTTCTTTGTTGCTGACTGAATGTAATATTTTGGCAGAGTCATCTTCAAGCCTCAATAGTTGTTATTCTTCTTTTTTTTTTTTTTTTTTTGTGGCTACCGGGGGGTCGACCTCAGGACCTCGTGCGCCAACAGGCACCCGTACCGCTGAGCGATATCACCGGCCCCTTTTTTGTATGTGGGATCCGGGAGTCGAACTCCGGCCCTCGCGCTTGCAAGGCAGGCGCCTACGCCGCTGAGCCATCTCACCAGCCCAGTTGTTATTCTTCTTGATGCAGTCTTTTTTGGGGTTTTCAGCTAAGATTTTTATAACTTTTTTTTTTTTTTATGTGGGCACCAGGAGTCAACCTCAGGACCTCACGCTTGCCAGGCAAGTGCTTATGCTGCTGAGCTATCTCACCGGCCCCAAGATTTTTATATCTTTTTATTTGCAAGATCTCTATTTGGCTCCTTTTGAAATCTTTATCTTTACTGAATTTGTGTTTCTTTGGAATTTGTTTTTTTATTTACTCAGTTCTTATTGTATTCTCTTGGATTTCATTGAGCTTTTCACAATCATTCTTTTAAATTCTTGTCTACTAATTCATTACTTTGTTATCTTTGGAAGTTGTTACTACATAACTATGAATTTTAGGAGATCACATACTACTTTGTTTTTCATATATATCAAATGTTTCTATGTTGAGATTTATACATCTGTTGAAATGGATATCCTGTTGGTTCCTTTTCTTTTTTTCTTTTTTTTTTTTTTCCTATATGTAGCTTTATGCTGCCACTGTGATTTGGGGTAACAACTCATTGTACAATGAGTTTACTTTCAAATTGATTCTGTAATGTAAACACTTTGTAGCTTTTCTGGTTGTAATCCATAGTGTTCAGCAGAGCACATACAATATTGAGATCTAAGAGACCCACTGTCTCTGCAAAATTTGTGAAAGTGGGAACACTCTGATACATTCTGGAAGTGTGTGGTGTAGGTAGCCCAGCATGTGGGATGCATCGTCTATGGTTACTTCTATTATGAGAGTGGTATACTCCACCCCAGCAGAAATTCAGGATCTGTACAGCTCTGTTGCCATAGTTCTATTGCTCAAAGGAGCTGCTGTGTATAGATGCCCTAGTCCTGCCCAAGGAAGTAAAGCTTCTTTCCTCTGATTAAAAAGTGGTTAAGATCCAAGTACTCCATGTGGAGAGGTGAGGGCTGTAATCACAGGTCCCCTTCAGACTAATCAACTACATACAACCTGTCCAGGTGCAACTGCAACTAACATAAAGGACACTTATAGATGTGCTATCATTCATTATTATGTTTTTTTTCTCGGCCTCTGCTATGGAGGCATCTACCCAGAAACCAAACTCCAGTTTCCCCCTATTGTGCCCACTTGCAGATGCTTAAGCTCCTGAGAGTTTATGTTCTGCCAGGGTTTCAGTGGGTCCAAGTTGTGGCAGGATTTGGGCTAAACTCCTCCCAGTATAGCTGGGAGTAGAGCTGAAAGACAATGTAGTATAATGTGGGTAATGCCCTTGACTCAGTCTCCAGCATCAAGAGAAAAAAAAGAAAATAGAGAAAGATAACTTTATGATTAAAAAATGGCTAGTTTTAGCCGGTGAGATGGCTCAGCAGCGTAAGCACCTGCCTTGCAAGTGCGAGGGCCTGAGTTCAACTCCCGGAACCCACATACGAAAAAGGAGCCGGTGATATCGCTCAGCGGCACGGGTGCCTGTTGGCGCGCGAGGTCCTGAGGTCGACCCCCCGGTACCCACAAAAAAAAAATGGCTAGTTTTTTAAAATGAGAATGAAAAGGAAAAATATGTTCATATGCCATATGTTCCTGTATTTCCCCCCAAAGGATTAAGTTAAAAAGAAAAAAATGAAAAAGTAGAAAAGAAAACATCAAAAGGAAAACAAAGGTAAGAAAAAATGATAACAAAAATTTCAAAATTATAATAAAATAATTGGAAGGGGAAGAGCCAAAATTTCTCCTTAGTGGAGGTGCTCAAAAATACTTTTCTCAAGGTTTTCTAAAATTGAAATCTGCCAAGCATGGGAGGGGGCAGGGGGTTGTGATTGCAGCTTGTTATAATTCCTTTTAGCAACTGTCAAAAGGATTGAGGAGGTATGCAGGCTCTGCCCTGTGGTTCTCACCAACAGGGTTACAATGGGGTACTGGCTGTGACAGGGATATATTCTCTCTAGAGGTTTGGAGTCTGCCTACCCAGGGACATGGTGAATGTCAGAGGTGCACCCAGCCCTTTTTGCCAACTGAGTTTTTGTGGAATGAGGATAACACCAATAAGGATCAGGCTAGCCATATGTTCCTGTATTTCTCCCCAAACAGATTAAGTTAAAATATGCATCTTAACATGGGTATATTCTTTGTGATGGTGTTTCAACTGTACACCTAAGGGCATGGCAAATGTCAAAGTAGCAGCCAGACCTTCTTGTTGATGGAGATTTTATGGAATGTGGACTGCACTGAGCATATGTTTGCTCCGGGGTCTTGGAGAATATTACAGCATGTTGGATCCATAGAATACCTTTGAGGAGTGTGAGGAAGGTATTGAATAATTCAGCTCAGGACTGGAAAGAGGATCAAAAGATCAAATTTTTGGATAGTCTTGATTCTGGCACCTTCAGACATACCTTATGTGACTATTGGTGCTTGATGTAACAGAGGGCAGGATTACTGAGCTACCATGTCCTCTACTCACTTCCACATCACAGCCCCATGCAATAGAATACTTCCCAAGATAACTCCTGACCGTGGCGCTGTGAGAGTTTGGTGGGAAAAGCAGCAAATTGGTTCTCTAAAGCTACTTCTTGTACAAAGTCCAGGTCACCTACATTTTTAAGCTATTTTTTCTGAAGAGTACAGCCTTTAGCACTTCCCTACAATGATTTCTATTCTTATTGGCTCAGAAAAGAGATTCCCTTCTCCAACCAAAGTACCAGGCCCCAGGTATTAGGTATTCTGCTTTTTATTGCTATTATTCTTCATGGTCTCTGGTATTCATCAAGATTTGTTTTCTGTCAATTTCCAGTGCTCACATGCAGCCAGTCACTTCTGACAGCAGCTACCCATCTATTGCTTGGTTTCTGTTCTCTGCAGGAATAAACCCAAGCTAGATGTCTTTTCATGTCATCTTGAACTGCATCCACCTCTGCTACTTAAGTTTTAAAGGGTGAAACAGCACCAGAATAATTCATAAACCCCATAAAATATTCCCTATAAATACTGATTAAACCTTAGAACTAGAAATATGATGCAATGAAAGATTCATTTTTTTCAAGAATTTAATAGCTTCCACAAGTGCAGGATCTACAAACATTCATTATTAGTAATCAGTGCAAGAGGAGATATCATTATTATGATATGTGTGATGAATCAGATGTGTCCCTGATTAGAACCTGGAGTGGTGAGAAATGTGAAAAAATTGAAACATTGAAATTTTATAGAATTTGGAAATGTAGAATGAACTCAAAGTATTTCAGATATGGAAGCATTAAGAATAAAGACCAGACCTTCAAAATGGGCCCAATATTGTTGAGATGTTATAGGGAATACTTCATCCACTATGACATGCACATTTCCAGTAGCTCTTAATAGTTATTAAAATATTAGCTATTTCTTTTATGCAGTACACATTTTATTTTAATGTAACACTATCATTATTCTTAGATAAAACATTAAATCAAAACGTTAAAAATCTAAAGATAACAATATAGAGACATCTATGACCTAATACTTTATTAAGTGTGAAAAAAAACTATTAGTTATTTCTGGTATTCATTCATTTTCCCTCTCTTCCTCAGTAAAACTTGTCCTGTGTTTCAGTTTGATATATTGCCATATAGGTCGCCGTGTCATTTCTCAAATTGATTTGAAGTTAGGCTTGTCCATGTGACAACATGGTTATAAAAGGGATATAAATACAAGTGAGTTCTATTATATACAGATAGCATTTTCCAGTCAAGTGAGAGTTCCTCCTCCCTCCTTATATGCCTGATTACATCGAGATAACAGAGATAAATAATGAATCTGGAGCCATACCTTGGCACTAAATATTAGAGCTGCATGTAGTACTGTAGAGAAACACTTAAAAAAAAAAGGGAGGGGCCGGAGAGATGGCTCAGCAGAGTAAGCACCTGCCTGGCAAGTGTGAGGTCCTGAGGTCGACCCCTGGTACCCACAAAAAAAAAAAAAAAAAAGGTATATCCTCCCACTGTACCACCTCCAATTGTTTTCTGGTTGGTTTAAGGCAAGATTGTGTGTGTGTGTGTGTGTGTGTGTGTGTGTGTGTGTGTGTGCGCTTTGCAGAGCCAATACTAATCATAATGAATACAGGGGATATAAAAGTCGGCCTGTGATATCCTGATGGTTCCTGAAAATGACAAACCCTTCCTTTAGAGATTACTTCATGGTTGTATCAGAAAACTGGATGACAAATGCCATATGAGATAACATTATCTAAGTTTACCACCATCTCTTGTGGTAAAATGTATTTTCTGTATGGTGTTCAATTATGAAAACTTTTGATTACTTGCTTGTGTCCTTCTGTAATGGTGCTTAAGAAATCCTATATGTTTGTACTTTTTTTCTGTTATAATAGCTCTGCTTCTTTGAACTCCTTTATCTATGCTTTTGTGGTAGAACTCCCTCTCATTTGGAATCTTTATGACATCTATGTTCATATTTTAATCACATAATTTTTAGCAGTTCTCAAAATTACTACAGACATTTCAGACATTTTTACCTTATTAATTCCTACTTTGACAACCTTTACCTTAATACAATAGAAAACACAGAGGAAATGGCCAGTTTCCTAGATACATATGAATTACCAAAGTTGAATCAAGAAGATATAAAAATTCTAAATAACCCAGTATCGGTCAATGAAATTGAAAATGTAATAACCTACCAACAAAGAAAAGCCCACATCCTGATGGATTCACTGCTGAATTCTACAAGAAATTTAGAGAAGTTTTAATGTCAATACTCCTCAAACTCTTTAATGAAATTGAAAGGGAAGCAATACTCTCTAAGTCATTTCTGGAAGCAATTAATACCTTGATACTGAAATGAGAGAATGACCCAACCAAAAAAGAGAATGAAGGATAATCACCCTAATGAACATAGATGCAAAAATCCTTAATAATGCTGGCAAACAGAATGCAGCAAATCAAGATTATACGCCATGACCAAGTAAGATTCATCCCAGGGATGTAGGGATGGTTCAACATATGCAGATCAATAAATATAATGCACTGTATCAACAGAGCCAAAGACAAAAATCACAGGATCACCTCAATAGACTTAGAAAAAGCATTTGACAAAGTCCAACACCCATTCATAATAAAATCCCTAGACAAAATTGGAATAAATGGTCTTTGTCTCATCTTAGAGCAACCAATAGCAATATATGATAAAAGCCATCTATGAGAAACCAACAGCCGACATCATACTAAATGGACAAAAACTGAAAAATTTCACTGTAAAATCAGGAACAAGAAAAGGATGTCCACTATTGCCACTCCTATTCAACATAGTTCTGGAAACATTAGCCAGAGTAATTAGACAAGCGAAAGAAATAAAACAAATAATGATAGGAAAGAAGAATCTATCATTATTTTCAGATAACACAATACTCTACATAGAGCACCCCAAAAACTCCAACAAAAGGCTTCTAGATTTAAGAACCAAATTCAGTCCTATAGCTGGTTACAAAATTAACACTTAAAATTCAGTAGTATTTCTGTACACAAATAACAAACTCACTGAGAGAGAAATTATGGAAACAACCCTTTTCACAATAGCATCCAATAAATGAACTACTTAGGAATCAATTTAACAAGGAAAGTAAAAGATCTCTACAGTGAAAACAACAGGAGATCAAAGGGGACATCAGAAAATGGAAAGATATCCCTTGCTCTTGAGTAGGAAGAACCAACAGAGTGAAAATGGCCATACTCTCAAAATTGCTATACAGATTTAATGAAATCCCAATCAAAATACCATTATCATACCTTAAAGAACTAGAGAAAACAATCCTAAAATTCATTTGGAAACAGAAGAGACCTAAATAGCAAAAACAATTCTAGGAAGCAAAGGCAAGGCAGGAAGCTTCACAATCCCTGACTTGAAATTATACTACAGAGCTACAGTGATAAAAAATAGCATGGTACTGGGAAAAAAAAAAAAAACTTTGGGATCAGTGGAACAGATTAGAAGATGCAGAAACAAATCCAAACACACTTAACCACCTTATCTTTGAAAAAGGTTCCAAACACTTTCACTGGAAGAAAGATAGCCTCTTTAATAAATGGTAGTGGAAAAACTGGCTTGCCACATGCCAAACACTAAAGCTGACCATGTATATTGCCATACACTAAACTAAAATCAAAGTGGACCAAAGATATGAATATTAAAACAGAAACACTAAATCTGCTGGGAGACAAAATAGGTAGAGCTCTTGAAGACATAGGTGTAGGCAAAGACTTCATGAACAAAACCTGGACTGCACAGGAAATACTACAAAGAATTAACAACTGGGATCTCATCTTATTGAAAAGCTTTTGCACAGCAAAAGAAATCACCAGCAGAGTGAAAAGTCAACCCACAGATTTGGAAAATATTTTGGCAGCTCTTTCTCAGACAAAGGACTAATATCTAGGACATATAAAAATTGTAAAAATTCAGACTCACCCAAATTTAAAGACTCAGTCAAAAATGGGCATCTGAGATGAACACATAGTCTCAGATGAAGAAGTAGAAATGGCAAATAACTATATGAAAAAATGTTTAGCATCACTGGTCCTTCAAGAGACACAAATTAAAACAACACTGAGATTCCATCTTACTCCAGAAAGAATGGCTATCATCAAGAAATCAACCAATAACAAATGCTGGTGGGGGTGTGGAACAAAAGGAACATTTCTCCACTTTTGGTAGGAATGTAGACTGGTGCAACCACTGTGGAAATCAGTGTGGAGGGTCCTCAAATAACTAGGAGTAGGGGTCCCATTTGATCCAGCTATTCCACTTCTTGGTATCTTCCCAAAAGAATAAAAAGCATCATTCCACAATGAAGTATGCATACCCATATTTGTAGCAGTACAGTTTGTAGTAGCTAAATCTTGGAAACAACCCAAACCTCCATCAGCTGATGAATGTATAAAAAAGTGTGGTTCTTTTTTATACAATGGAGTACTGCTGTGCCATAAAGAAGGATAAACTTGAGACATTTATAGCTAAATGGATGGAACTTGAGACCATAGTCTTAAGTGAAATAAATTGAACATACCTGTGTTAATATCACATTGGCTCTCTGGTGGGAGAAACTGCAAGTGTAAAAAGAAGCAAAATGTATAATAGATATTGTGAAATAGGAAGAAATTGTTCAAAAGGAAATGGGAACTGAAGGGTGAAGGAAGGTAATGAAAAGAAAAAAATGACAAAAGAAAGATAAAATGGAAACAAATTTTGTAAATAAGGAAGGGAAGAAGGGATGAAGGAAGGGGAAGGGAATGCAAAAATAAGACAAATCAAGATATATCATGTACAGATACAAATACCCTATGATGAATGTGATTATTATGTATATCTAAATGGTAGCAATAAATGTAATAATAATAAAAAGTAAAAAAAAAAACAGTAAAAGAAACAAAGAATGAGAGAAAGGAAGAAAGGAAGAAAACATGCAACTTATTGACTTGTAAATGGTCATGCTGACTTAAAGAGCAATAGCATGAGGAGGATCTGGATCTGTTGTAGAGTGCTTGCTTTGGTAGAGTGTGGCCCTGGATTCACCTACAGTAACACAAAAAATGATGAGGAGAAAGGTGAGGAAGAGGAGAAGCAGGAGGAGGAGAAGAAGCTTGTTAGGGTAGCACAAACCACATTTTCAGCTACTTGGGAGGCTGAGGCAAGAGAACTGCAATTGCAAAGCCATCCCTGGCATCTTGTCTCAAAAAATCAACAAATAAATAAGAAGGGTGGGGAAGTGGTTCAGAGATAAAGCACTTTCCTATCATGGACAACATGCTCAGTTCCTTCAGTAGTTCTACCAAAGGAACAGGAAAAAGAAGGAACAGGAGGTGGGAAATCAGGGAAGGGAAAGAGGAAGGGAGGGAAGGAGGGAAGGAAGGAGGGAAGAAAGACAAGGAAAGAGAGAAGGAAGGAAGAAAAAAATCTTTGTTATACATTAGGCGCTACACACAACATATTACAGAGGAGAGGGAATAGCATGGTGCTTGTCTTGGTTACTTTTCTTGTTGCTGAGACAAAATACTCATCACCCACAGGTTAAAGGAGGAAAGGTTTATTTTAGCTCACAGTTTTAGAGATTTCAGTTCATAGTCAGCTGGCTCCAAAGCGGGGCAGCAAGGCAATGGGCCATCACAGAGGAGAAATGGTTCTTGGCGTGGAAAGCAGGCAGAAGGCAGCAAGGAGCAGTACCAGCACCAGCACCAGCAAGCGTGCCTTCCCTCTCTCCACTTAATTCCATCCAGGCAGTAAGCCTATTGAGCAATGCCCCTCACATCCAGGGTGGGGCTTCCATTATCCACACCCTTAATCCCAACATCACACTGTTAATTCCAGCATCACACCCTTAATCCACCTTCACACCCCCTAATCCAGCCACCTGTCATACTCACCACCTATGATCTTATGAGTCTTCGGGGGGACATTTAGATACAACCCACAGCAGTGCTCTTTGGAGATGTCCATTCTTGTGTTCTGAATGCAGCTGTCTGTGGATGCGCTGATGTTTAAAGACATCCCAAAGAACAGAAGCATGACCCAACACCTACACATTGTTCTAAAATAAAGCAGAAGTATTTGGGGTTCAGGGATCTGAGAAGTTATTTTAGGGATAAATGAGAAAACTCTGCTTCTGTTTTGCTCTCCAGGAGAAGGCTTAGGAGCCGAGCAACTAACAGATGCCACCCAGAGCTTCTGAGACTCACTGATGGGGACGATGACCTCTCAGGAGGAGGCATTGTTTTCAAGAGAACCAATTGGAGTTTATTTGGGCAAGGGAGAGAAAAAGATACTTATTGACTGCAAGTCTCATTTGGCCCCCTCAAAAAGTTTTTTTTTTTTTTTCCAGAGCAAATAGTGCATTTTGGGGTACAATGACACTTGTCATTAGAAAACAATTTGCCAATTTTAGATTTACCATGTGAATAAATAACTTCTATAAGTGTGATACCAAAGTGCCACTTCTTAATTGGAAATGCTATAATATGGTTAGGGGAAAAGTATAATATCTGTGGAATAATATAGAGAATTAGCAGGAAATAGAGGTAGTAGAATTATTGCAAAACTGAGGAGCAAAGACCTTTATGTAGTGTATGTCAAAATGTGTCTAATGTATCCACATGTTTTCTATTGTCACTATGTTCCACTTTTTATTAATTCCTTGTGGGTAGGAAGTATGTTATCATTCAACATATGCCTCCATATTCCCTAATACACTTCTACGCACTTAGTAAAAATTAAAGGTTATATTTTATAATTCCATATTATTAGATTTATTGATTTTAGACATCACACTCTCAGAAATATTTCCGAGTAAACTTGCTTTAAAAAGCTCAGAAACTAAAATGTTCAGAATATGAAAGCATGCTGCCATGTATATTTATTTCCTGAATTAAAGTAAATGAGTATGACCTAAAAAGATTCATGTTCCATACTTTAAAAGTGTAAAAAACCAGAGAATTTTCTAAGATGTTTAAAAGTGATGCAGGTCACTCTTGGCATCCCAGAGAGATGCTGTTCCCCATGTATGTAATCCTGTGAGTCCAGTCCTACACTTGACATCTTATAAATAACAAAGGATTAACACTAATCTCATCACTTATGGAAAACATTGCTAGGCTGTGTCCTTGTGCAATTCAACAATTACAAATTTTTGCAAAAGCAAAATATTCTAATATTACTTAGGAAACTTCTTTTTTCAAGGATCTTATTTAGGGCATTCTGATGTTTTTATTCTTCAGACTGTAGATCGGGGTTCAGCATAGGCACAACAGTAGTCTAAAACACAGAGGATACTTTCCGCTGGTCCATGGAGCTGACTGATGAGGGCTGCAGGTACGTGAATGATAGAGAACCGAAGAAGACAGCAACAGCCGAGAGGTGGGAGCTGCAAGTGCTGAAAGCTTTGGACCTGCCTGCAGTGGAGCGAATGTGGAGGATGCTGGCTATGATGAAGATATACGAGCTAAGAATGGTGAAGGCTGGGAGAAGAATATTAAACACACTTAAGCACAGAACTACAACCTCATTGATAAAAGTGCTGGAGCAGGAGAGCTCCAATAGTGGGAAAAGGTCACAGAAGAAATGGTTTATTACATCCGCCTTGCAGAAAAGTACTCTCAGCATGCAGACTGTGTGAGCCGTGGCACCTGCCAAACCCATGCTGTATACCCCAGCTACCAGCCAGCAACAGACTTGAGAAGACATGGTAACATTGTAAAGCAAGGGGTTACAGATGGCAACATAGCGGTCATAAGCCATTGCAGCCAACATGTGACACTCTGCAATTGCAAATGCACTGAATAAGTAGAACTGAGCCAAACATTCAGGGAAGGAAATGACATTCTTCTCCGTCACAAAGTTGACCAGCATTCTGGGGGTAATGACAGTGGAATGGCAGAGGTCAATGAAGGACAGGCTGCTGAGGAGATAGTACATGGGGGTGTGCAGGTGAGAACTGAGCCCGATCAGGGTGATCATGCCCAGGTTCCCCACCACTGTGAACATGTATATAGCTAGAAAGAGGAGGATGAGAGGAATCTGGAGTTCTGATTTCTCCGTTATCCCAGCAAGAATAAACTCTGTCACTGTGGAATGATTTCCCTCTGTCATTTCCTTCTGGGAATCTGTGTAGGAAGAGAAAAAAATTTTAGATAGGTACTTCTTGTTCCAATAATTAGGTGAGAAACAGAAGTCTACCTTTTTCATCTTTGCATTTACCATTCTCTGTCAGATCCTCATTTACTTTACTTCAATGACCTTGAGATCCCAGAAATAAGAAACATATTAATAAATATTGTGTAGAAATATCTCTTTTTGTTCTTGCTGTAAGTATCTTTATTACTAGTTCTCAGTCCATGAACACTCAAAGGACAATTCTGATAACTTATCTGAGTGTTTCATGAATCATATCTTACTAACTATAATCTTTTCATATTAGGGTTCTCTTAAAGGAACAGAATCAAATAAATATACATATATGTAATTATACAAAGGCTTTTTTTGTGTGTGTGTGGGTACCGGGGGGTCGACCTCAGGACCTCGCGCGCCAGAAGGCGCCCGTGCCGCTGAGCGATATCACCAGCCCCTTTTTCGTATGTGGGTTCCGGGAGTCGAACTCGGGCCCTCGCGCTTGCCGGGCAGGCGCTTAAGCCTCTGAGCCATCTCACCGGCCCTACAAAGGCATTTTGACAAAGTTCGGTGTATAAAATGAAAGGCAGAAGAGTCAAAAGTTATGATCTGAACACTAGAGAGCAAGAGGATCTAGTACCAGTCCCAGGTTGAATCCTGCAAGCTCACGGTAGTCACACGTGTGAGTCTGTGTCAGAAGGCTGAAGAGTCTGCACTGGGAACCTGAAGAGACTGGAGACAAAAGTCCAAAGGTGATGGCAAAGACCAGAGTTCCCCAAAAAGGGAACGCTACCTTTTTCTTTCTCTTTTTGTCCATCCAGACTTCAAGCCTAGTGGTTAGCTTTACCCAAATCCCAGGTGGTTCTCCCTCCTCCAGAAGCTGGTCTACATAAGGAGCCAAAGTCACACCCTGAACCTCATTAATCTGCTCGGAGGTTCTCACTCAAGTCAAGTTGACATATCGCAGTTAAATGTCACACCTCTCAACTTCTCAGCAGAGGAAATACTTTTTTATGTTACAATAACAACAGCATCCAAAAAAATCCACATTCAATACCACACTTAATTGTGAAGCACTAAGTATGTCCCCTTACAAAACTAACAACACAAGTCATCCACTCCCTGATTTGTATCCAGAATTTAACTAGAGCATCTAGCTATGGCAATCAGGCAACAAAATAAAATTAAAAGTATTCAGATTGGCAAATAAGAATTAATCCTTCTTTGATTCTGTTGGTAAATGGCATATTCTTACATAGACAAAATCAGAAGAAATCTATAAAAAGGACCATCAGAACTAAAGTTTAGCAAGGTGGTAGAATTGAAATTCTACATATAAACTCAATTTTATTTCTGCACACTTACAATGAATAATTAAAATCCTTTAGCAATAATCTGTAAGGATGAAATGCTAAAGAATATATTAAAGAAATGCATGAGACCACACTTAATTTGAGAAAGTGTTCTTGAAGGGTATTAAAGCCCTCCAGATATGGAAATACACTGCTTGTTGATGAATCAAGAGACTCTGGATTGTGAACAAAGCAATGATTTCCAGTTGACATACAAATTCAGTGGAATCCCTGTGGAAATCCCTCCTTTGTTATTTGTAGATACTGACATGTTGATCCTAAGATCCTTATAAAAACGCAATAAACCTAGTGTAATCAAAGCAACATTAAAAGATAAATATCAAGTTTGAGGTGTCACATTTCCTTATTTGAAAACTTACTAGAAATTTACAGTGGCCAAGATGGTGTGGTATTTTTATAAATATAGACTTACAGATCAATGAAATAGAATTAACCGTTCAGAAGTAAACACACATCTATGATGAACTGAGTTGTTATAGTGGTTATGTAACAATTCAATGAGGAAACACTAATTTTCGTAACAAACAGTTGTTAGACCATTAGGGAGGTACATGTAAAAAAGTGAATTTGAGGGCCAGTGAGATGGCTCAGCGGCATAAGTGCCTGCCTGGCAAGCGCAAGGTCCTGAGTTCGACTCCCAGTACCCACATACTAAAAGAGGGCCTGTGATATCGCTCAGTGGCACAGGAGCCTGCTGGAGCACGAGGTCCTGAGTTCGACCCCCAGTACCCACAGGAAAAAAAAAAAAGTGAATTTGGAACTCTTATACCATCCACAATAATTTCCTCAAAATGGGTCATGGGACTAAATTAAAGAGCTAACACTATTAAAAAAAACAAACAAACAGGAATTAGGAATTAGGATAACCTAATTTACGTTGTCAGAATATCTAAATAAACATTCTCATGTTTGAGATACATAAATTACCAATAATATCTGAAAAATGTTAATTGAGAACATACTCTCAGACTATGCTGTGTACTGAATAAGAAAACAATATTTCAATGTACATATAAAATATATCAAATTATGCATATAAATGTAAATATGTTAAAGCAAACTCAATAAGGACAACATAAGCAAACCATTTGCTATGCACATGTAGGATGGAGGCGTGAATAATATACATCTCTACTCTTTAGAAAGTTACTGTCTGGAGGCAGACTAGACAATGAGGTAAACACCATGGCAAGGCGGGTCCTACATGAACAAAGCTGTTATCATGTTAGTGCAGGATGGGGGTCAGTGAACCCTGCCGAAGAAAAACAAAATGATTTTTTTTCTTTATGTTGCAACCTGTATGACATGACGTGGCTGTTCCACAAAAGCACATTTGTTAGGCACTGAGTTTAACTCATAATACTCCTGTAGTTTCTCTTTTTCTACTAGATTGTTGTATAAAATCCTATGTGATAAAACCCCTCAGTTAAGATCTTTAATAGCGAAATTCTAGTTACAAGAACCACTTATCTGCATTTGAACATGGTCCTTAAGTGCACACGTGGCACATACTTAATTTTATATTTTATGAGCTTTTCTTCTACACTAATCTGTAAACTCAATATAGTGCTGGGCACAGTGCCTTGCATAGGACAATTCTCAAAACTGTATTTCACAAAAGTTAATGTAGGTTCAAAGTAGCTGCGTAAAGACTTCCCACTCTCTGAGATGAAATAAGTTAACAAAGAAGCGTTTGCTATAATTTTATACTATAGGGGACAGAGAGAAGATAAGGGAATGTGTACTCATCAGGGAGTGTGGCTCTTAGAATGAGAACCAGTAGAGACAGATCAGTTGCCATCTTCATCTCTATTAACACTGGGAAAGACATTTCAGGTAAAGAATCTAGAATTATAAAAGTCAAGGACAGGGATACAAACATACCCCTTCTTCCCAGAGAGTTCAGTGTTCTGAAATTTTTGTATCTACTCCTGTGAAAGGAAAAAAGACTTTGACAATGTGAGGTAGTGATTGCCTCAAGTATCTTTAGAGTCACTAATCCTGACGTCTGATGAAGCTGATGCCCAAAGCCATTTGGCCTTCTGCAAAGGCTGGTTGATATGGCAATTTCATATACTGAGTATAACAGCCTGATTAGGAGCAAGCAATGATAATGATCTCCCACTAGAATCTTATCCCACAAGGATCAACTCTAGGGAAAAGAAACAATTAGAATTTCCTCTTCTCCTCATTGGTTCTCAAGTGTTTAATATTCTCTCATATGTGTAATTCAGTGTTCTTATTAAAATATGAGTTAAAATAACAATGTGAGAGACATTATTAGAACTGCAATGAGTTTCATTCTCAGAAATTTAAACATTCAATATTTCAGGAAATTTTTTAAGATATGAACTAAATGAATTGTCTGAAGTGATTTCTTAAATGAGAAAAATATCAAATCAGGGAAAAGAGCAAACATCCTTATAATTTAATTTTCATTTTAATTGATTGTCTTATTTTATTTAGGTTAATATGATATATTATACTCATAAAACAGTTTTTCTTGGAACATTGTAATTTGGGCACTGAATTAAATCAGCTTTCCTTGTGTTCCAGAATGAATCTCTTTTATGTATTACTAAAGACCTGTGAGGAGTGTCTAAGAAGACTGAGGAGAACAAGTGAGGATTGTTTTCCTTCTAGAAATAAATGTTGAGGAACATTGAAAACATACATGTGATAGAAATTATTTTCGTGCTAAACTAGACATGAGTTATTTTTAATGGTTTTATTCAGTATTCATTAAATACTGTACAATTTTTGAGATAATAGTTGCAATAAATTATCCTAAGTTTCCTTTGGAATAGTTAAAATTTTTGTTAGATGTGGAGCTTTCATCTGTTTTATAAAGTTATTTTCATAATTTGCTAAAGTCTTTTTTTAAAGTTTTATTATTATAAATATCAACACTTAGTATAGTAATTTTACACATTAGTGAGTTTGTGGTATTTTGTAACAGTGTATGTGATTCCGATCACTTCCCTCCCCACTTCTGTACTGTTCTGGTTCCCCTGCTCAACCCTCCTTACTGCTATTCCAGATCACAATACTCTCTATTGCATTTTCAGCTCATCTTTTTTTTCTGTTTTAAGTTTCCATATATGACAGGAAATTTGTAAATTTTGTTTTCCATATACAAGGAGAGAGATGGTGATCTAGTTTCAATTTCCACGTGTGAAAATCCAGTTTTCTCAGCACATTTGTTCAAGGGACTGACCTTTCTCTGGTTGGCGCATCTGTTGAGAATCAGTTGCATAGGGATTTATTTGTCGGTCTTGCATTTTACTGCACTGTTATTCAGGTCTAATTTTAAGATAATACCATAATTCCTTGCTCTTTTAGTTAGTAGAGCTTTGTAGTGTATTTTGAAATTACATATTGTGATGCTTCCAGCGTAACTCTTTTTGCTGAGAATTGCATTGGTTATTCAAGTTATTTTGTATTTCCATAAGGTTTTAGGAATATATTTCTAGTTCTGTCATTTCTATCATGGTTACTTCAAATCTGTACATTGCTTGTGTATTATGCCTATTTTAACAATCTTAATTCTTCCAATCCATGAAAATAGGCCATTGGTATTCTTTAAAATGTATTACCATTCAGCTGTGAATCCTCTCAGTCCTAAGCTTTGTTTCATTGAAAGTCTTTTTATTACTCTTTCAACCTCATTACTTATTATTGATCTATTTCAGTTTCTTATAACTTCTTTGTTTCATTTCAGTACGTCTTATATGGCCAGAAAATTTTCCATTCCCTCTAGATTTTCCATTTTACTGGAATTTAGCTTTTCAAAGCATTTCATGATTATTCTTTGAAATTAAGTAGTAATGTCTCCTTTTTAACCTCTAATTTTACTTCAGTGTTCTTTTTCTCTTGCATAGTTCAGCTAGTTTTGTCAATTTTGTTTATTTTTTTCAAAGAACCAACTCAGTTTCCTTGACCATTTATATGGGTTTTTTATTCTCCATTTTATATCTTTCTGTTCTGACATTTATTATTTCTTTTCTTGTAGTGATTTTGGCATGGAAGTTGTTTTTGTTTTTCTAAGACATGAGTTGTATCATCAGGAAATTTATTAGAAATCTATTTGGATTTTAAGCATGGACTGATATACATTTTCCTCTTATTACCACTTTTGCTGTACCTCAAGGGCTTTGGTATGTTGTGTTACGGTATGTTTATTTGATTTAATGAATTTTTCATTTTCTCCTCTGATTTCTTTAAGGACACATTGTTTGTTCCACAGTGTGTTGTTCAATTTCCAAGTGTTTGCATATGTTCTGCTATTTCTCTTGCTGTTGATTTCTAGTTTCATTATGTTGTGGTCTGATAAGATGCAAGAAATTATTTCACTACTTCTAACTTATTAAGATTGCTTTGTGGCCTATGATATAGTCTATTTTGGAAAATGCTCCATGTACTGATGAATATACACTCTGCAGCTGTTGGATAAGATATTCTGTAGATATCTGTTAAGTCCATTGCTCCCTCAGCATAATTTAGTTATTTTTTGTTGTTGTTGTTGATTTTTTTCTGAATGATCTATCTACTGGTGAGAGTGAGTTATTGAAGCTACCTACCATTATCCTATTGTGTTCTAAATCACCTTTTAACATCTAGTGGCATCTGATTTATGAAATTCAGTTCTATAATCTTTGGTGCACATATACTTGTAATTTTTATGAGTTCTTGATATATTGTGCCTTTGATCAATATATAGTGGCTTTCTTTGTCTCTGCTAATTTTGTCTTAAAGTCAGTTTTGGTGGATATGAATTTAGCTACTCTTGCTTTTGGATTCCATTTACTTGAGATATCATTTGCCATCCTTTCACTTTCATGTTGTTTGTCTTTGTAGCTGAAGTAAGTTTCTTTACTGCAAGACATTTCTGGGTCTTATTTGTTTTTTTAATCCACACAGCAGTCTTTGTTTTTAAATTGAGTACTTAAGACCTTTCATGCTCAGAGTTATTATTGGGAGGTATTATTGGAAGTTATTACTGGAATCATTTTATTGATTATCTTCCGTTGATTTATTTTCTATGTTCATTTCTTCTTTTCTTATTTGTCTAAACAGTTTGATGATTTATTGTATTGATGTTTAATTCCAATTTATCATTTATGTGTCTCTTCTTCCAATAGGATGTATTCTTCACAGCTTGGATTGTTTTGTTTGTCTTTCTTTCTCTTCTGGGCATAGAATTTCCTTAAGTGAGTTACATAATGCTCATTTAGTACTCACGGATTCCCTTGGTTTATGCTTATTTTCATAGGTCTTCATTTCTCCTTTAATTATAAAGAATGAGCTTGCTGGGTGTAGTATTCTTAACTGGTAAAATTTTCCCTCAGGATTCTATGTCATTCCAGCCATGGGAGTTTCTGGCAAGAAATCTGCTGTTAGTCTGATTGGTTTGCACGCACACGTTAATCTCTCTCACAGCTTGTAATTTTTTTTCTTTTTTCTGTACTTTGGGAAATTTAACATAGTATGTCCTGGAGAGGTTCTTTTCTAGTCATGTCAATTTGAATTCTAAATGCCTCTTCTATATGAATGATCATATATTTCCAAAGATTTAGGAGATTCTGCTATTATTTCACTGAGCATATTTTCCATGCTCTTAGATGCAGCTCTTTTCCTTCCAATATGTTAATTATATGGCTCATTGATCTTTTAATGGTGTCCCAGAGTCTTTTTTATTGTTTTTGTTATTGCTGTCTGAGTGTAACATTTTGCCAGAGTTATCTTCAAGCCCCAATGTTCTTTATTCTGTGTGATGTAGTCTGTTGTGGGGGTTTTCAATTGAAGGTTTTATCTAACTTATTGAGTTTTATGTTTTCAAGATCTATATTTGGCTTCTTTTCAGAATCTTTATCTCTATTAAATTTCTCATTCACATTCTGCATTTTGTTCTTTAATTCACTCAGTACATATTTATAGTCTCTTAGATTTCATTGAGTTTTTAAAAACCATTCTTTTGAATTCTTTATTTGGTACTTCATTCATTTTGATATCTTTGGAATCTGTTACTACGGAGTTAGCTTTAGGTGATCACATATTAACTTGTTTCACATTTATCTACTGTTGCTATGTTGAGATTTTCACATCTGATATCTGATTGCTTCACTTTCATACGATTGTCTTTACCATACGTAGATTTCTTTGGTCAATGTGATTTGGGGTATTGATTTGTTGTATAATGAGTTTATTTCCAACTGGAATCTAGTGTAATCTCTTTATAGCTTCTTCAGTTGTGATTCATGGGAGCAGGCAAAGAACATACAATATGGGGGTTGAGACACCCACTGCAAGAGTTGGAAAAGTGAAGACATTCTTGTACATCTGGCCAGTGTGGTGTAGGTAGCAGTGTATGTGGGATGCAGCCTCTGTGGTTATTTCTATTATGGGAATAAAACCCTCCTTCCTCACAGAAATTAAGAATTTCTACAGCTCCGTTGATTATAGTTCTGTGACTTGAAAGATGTGTGCATGGTTGCTCCAGTCATGCTCAAGGAAGAAAAGCTGTTTTTCTCTGATTAGAGACTGGTTCAGATCTAAGTACTCCAAGTGGAGGGGTAAGGGCTAAAATCACAGGTACCTTCTGTGTGATTCACCTTCATACTTATCAGCTCTATGCAATCCATCCAGGTGCAACTTCAACCAATGAAGAGGACCTACAAAGATGTGCTTTCACCCATTGTTATACTTTTCTTCCTGGCTTCCATTGTGGAAATATCTACCCAGGAACCAGCTTCCCTGTACCTGTGCCTATTTTCAGATGGCTAAACTTTTGGGAACTTGTGTTTCTTCTCTTATTTAAGTAGAAGTGTCTGCCAGGGTTGAGTGGGATGGAGTTATGGCTGGAATTGGGCTTAAGTCTTCCCAGCTGAGCTGGGGGCGTGGCTCAGACATAGAGCATCTGCACAGTGTGGATGAGGTCCTGAACTCAATCCCTAGCAGCAGGAGAAAAAGAGAAAAGAGAGTGAAATAGTTTTTGCAATTATTAATGGCTACTCTAAAGAAAAAGGATGAAGACTGAAAATAGTATATGAAAAGGCAGTATGAGAGAAAGGAAAGAAAAAATAAAAATAATGTGAAGATAAGAAAAATATAATAAAACAATAACATAAAGGTGAGAAAAAGGAGTCAAATTTTCTCCTAGCAGAGGCGGTCAGAAACAGTTTTCTCTTGGTCTTTATGTCATGGAGTTCAGGATCACTGAGCAAACCATGTCTTCTCCCTTCCTCATCACAGCTCCCACAGCTCACAACATAAACCCCTGAAGGTTTGTCAGACACTCTTCCAAGCCACAACTGCCTCGTTTGGCTCGTACCTGGAGGTCAGTGCTGCAGAGTGGCCACAGGGTTCCTGATATATGTGCTTACTCTGGGCTTTCTGACCTTAAGAGCAGTTCAGGCTCCTACAATAGAACACTTCTCAAGATGGTTCTTGGCTATGGTCCTCAGAGTTCTCTGAGAGAAGCCATGAATGACTTATCTAGAGTGAGTTCTTGCACAGAATCCAGGTCACCTGTAAATTTAAGTTATTTGTCTGAAGTGCACAGCCTTCAGCACTATACGATGACTCTTTCTCTTCTACCTTACTGTCAGAGAATTGAGAATCCCCTTGATCCAACCAGGGTGCTAGGCACCACGTGCTGGGATATTCTGCTTCTTTGCTTTGTTATCTTTCCTGGTCTCCAATGTTTGTTTTCTGTTCCGTCAATTTCCAGTGTTCACCCACAGGCAATTACATCCTATAGCAGTTGTGCTCATGTTGCTTGGTTTCCATTGTCTGAAGGAACAAACCCATGCTGTGTATCTCTACTCTCTCATCTTGAGCCTGCCTCTTTTTCTGCCATTTAAGTTTTAAAGGATGAAACACATAACAGAATAATTCATACACCCCATGAAAAAAATGTTGCTCATAAATAATGATTAAGCCATGGAACTAGAAATATGTTCCAAGGGAAGATGCAATTTTTGTTCTCAAACATTTAGTAATTTTTTTGTAAGTGTAGGATCCCCAAACATTCATCATTAATAAACAATACCAAAGGAGATATCATTATTATATTTGTGACGAATCAAATGTGTGCCTGATTAGAACTTGGAGTGGTGGGAAATTCATGAGAGTGAAACAACGCTGTTTGTTACTGAACACTTTACAGAATTTGGAAAATTAGGACGAAGACAAGAAGTTATTTCACATAGAGAAGCATTGAGAATGAAGACCATAAATATGAACCTAGAATTGTGGAGATATTATAAAGACAGCTCCATCCAGTATGACATGCACCTTTCTAGTAGCTCTTAACAGTTATTAAAATATGGCATATTTCTTTTATACATTACAAATTTTATTTTAATCACATGTAACACTATTATTCTTAGGTACAATGCTAAATCCAAATGTTAAATTCTAGAGATAATAACATAGAGTCATTTATGACATAATAGAATATTAGAAAATGTAGGTGAAACTATTAGTTATTTCTGATACTCATTCATTCTCCCTTTCTTCCTCAGTAAAAATTGTCCCATGTCTAAGTTTGATACACAGCCATATAGGGTCACCATGCAATTTCTCAAATTATTATGCAGTTAGGCTTATCTATGTGACAAAAATACTTCTAAAAGGGACATAAATAGAAGTGTCTCTAGTCAAGGGACACTTCAGTCTCCGTCCTTATATTTTTGGCTGATATGCAGGTGGTAGAGATGAAGGAGGAATCTGGAGCCTTTTCTTGAGAATAAAGATGAAAGCTACATGTAGTGCAGAAGAGCAACAATTTGAAAGAAAGATATGTGTGTAGCACTGTGTGTGTGTGCATGTGTGTGTGTGTGTGTGTGTGTACCCCACCATATGAACAGCCAAGACTAATCCTAATGAATACAGGGGATAAAAATGTTCAGCCTCTGTTATCCTGTATCTGAAAATGATAAACTATTTTCTGTTGCAAATTAATGCATAGTTGTATCAGATAAATGAAATACGAACTCCATATGAGAACATTATTTTAGTTTATCACACTGCCTAGAGATAAAAAACATTTGATCTTTTGTGTTCAATTATGAAAACCTTTAATTATGTGTCCTTGTCTAATGGTATGATATAAATCCTGTATATTTGTCCTTTTTCCTAGTATAATAGTTCTGCTTCTTTAAATTCCTTTATCTGTAATTTTCTGGTAGAGCTCCCTCTGCATTTTTTAATCTATCTGACATCTACACTAATATTTTAATACTATGTCTTTCAGCAGTTCTCAAAATACTAGGGATGTTTCAGACATTTTACTCTTCTAAATATTTTAAGCAAGTTTAGTGCATACACAAATATTCGAAAAATTTCATTTATAGTTATTTCAGTCATCAAGCAATATGAAAATTTTCTATATGTTGTTCATGTAATGCCCGGAGCAAAAAAATAAAAATTGAATACATATAAACCTTGTGAAACATATTTAAGCAATACCAGCTCAATATCCACATGACACATGTGTTAAGCATTATAATTTTCACAAATATATATCATATACATTTTTACCCATATATGGATAGATACACACACAAAGGTTTTTGTAGGATAATGAAATAGGGAGTGAAAATAAGAACTCATTATCTAATATATAAGAGGAGGAAGAGGAGAGGGGAGAGGAACCTGAGTGGGATGGCACAAACCAGTATTCTCATCTAATTTTTAGTCCAAAGGAGTAGAATTCCAAGTTCAAGGCAAGCATGGGCAACTTAGCAAGATTCTGCATCAAAAATAAAATCAATAAATAAAAAGACTGGAGAAGTAGCTCAGTAGTACAGCATTTGCCTAGCATGGGCAACATGTTCAGTTTGATCCCCAGTACTACAAAAAGCAAAAAGAAAAACAACAGAAAAACGTAGAAGGAAAACAAGGACTCATCTTCAAGGCCCATATTGCAAAAAGGAAAGTGCAGTGCTTTGACTGAGCTCTCAGGAACAGTGAGATAACTACAAGTTGTATTGTTTCTCTCAAATTCTTAGAAAATGCTGACTTCATCATTAAGGAAAAATAACTTAGTCGTAAACACCACAGACTTTAGTTGTACCAGGGTAAATGTTCATATTAAGACTTCAGTTTTCAAGGGGATATATTCAAATCAGGATAAGCCCAGTTACACTGAGTCTAAATTATTCTTAGTATCTATCATTGCACATAATGACGTCTTTAACTCCTTTCCTATTATTGAACTCAGATCGGTTCCATTTGTATGCACAGCAAACATTGGCACATCCTTCCACGGTGGTGTCAGATTTGCTTTCTCTATCTCTTGAGCCACTGGCTTCCCTCTTATGGCTGGAAAGGGAGGTTCATTCTGTTATTCCTTGTTTTAATTCAATGTTCACCCATCTGAAGTAGGCACGAGTCTGTCTTTCATGTGAACTTTAGGCACGGGCTGACCTCTGACACCTTCTGCATACTAAGGAATTGTGTGTGGAAGTAAATTCTTCTTTCAAGGAAAGAAAAAAGGTAGTTCTGTTATGTCATAAGTAGTACATAAACTAGGTAATGCATAATGACATTTTGGACAATCATGGGCCATCTATACAAGGCTGGCCCCATAAGATGATATCACTAGGTGATGTTGTAGCCGTCAGTTAGTGTAAGTGTACTGTACGACAGTCACGCAACGAATAGTTCAAGTATCAACGCTTCTCAGAAAGTATCCTGTCATTAAGCAATGTGTAACACTACTTCAGGCTTTTGGTTTCACTTGCACTAAAAGGCTGTGCAAATTGGCAGGTTGTTCAGTTCCTAATTTCCTCTCACTTAAATAGAACTGGTATTTGTGTAATCACATTCTCACGAACTAATTTCAGTGAACTTCTGTGAGGATGTGGTATAATTTGTGAATCCTGTTTTGTAGATAAAAAGGAAAATTCAGTGAATGTTAGATTTTTCTCTCTGCAACTGGGTTTGGAGTTAGGATCTGTGGAAAGATTTTTGTATTCTAATTTCAATTTCTTTAATGGCTATGGGTCTATTGACATTATCTATATCTTCTTGGATAAATTGTGGTAATTTGTGACTTGCAAAAATTAGATTTCTATCATATATGCTATCCTAAGTGTAGCCTGCCTTCTGTGGTTATAGTGCTAATGCCACTTCCTCTTTAGAAGAATCTGCAATGCTTTTTGGATCTGTCCTGGATTTGAACCAAGTTGGAGATCTGAGCAAATGACCCCATAGTTTAGCTTTCTAAACCTTGATATGCTGTTTTAATCCATGTCAGTCCACTCAAGTGCAACACAGGGACAAACCCACAGGTCCATATACAAACTTTATAAGATTGCTTTAACTCTGAATACTCTTAGGAAAATACGCTTTATTCGTTAATCTTACCTTAATAAAGGTGAGAGGACAAGAAATAAACAAAAAAGAGCCAGGCACAAAAATAAAAACACAGCATGATCTCACTAATATGTCAAACTTTAAAAACTGAATACATAAAAAGGTAGGTCTCGGGGCTGGTGAGATGGCTCAGCGGGATAAGCGCCTGCCCGGCAAGCGCCAGGGCCCCAGTTCGACTCTCGGAACCCACATAGGAAAAAGGCGCTGGTGATATCGCTCAGCGGCACAGGCGCCTGTTGGCGCGCGAGGTCCTGAGGTCGACCCCGGTACCCACAAAAAAAAAAAAAAAAAAAGAAAGGTAAGTCTCAAGAATGGGGAAATGGGGTAATATAGGTCAAAGGGTAGAGCCTGCAGTTATTCAGGATGAGTAACTTTAGACACCTACTATACATGATAACTATAATTAATAATACTGTATTATATACAGGAAATCTGCCGAGAGTGGATTTTTATTATATAAACAAAAAACAAGAGCTATATTAATTTGACTATAATAACTGTTTCACTAAGTATATCAGAACACTTTTGTACCACAAATGTATACAGTTAAGAAATACATGGTTTAGAAAATGAAATACTTTTAAAAGGAAACAAATTCTCAATAAAGGCACAATAATAAAGCAGTGTGAAATTCGCATGAGGACAGAACAAAGAAATAAAAGAGAAAGTCCAAAACAAATCACTTAGATTTTTTAATATTTTGAAATATACTAAATTATTTCTTCTCTCTTCTTTGATAATGTGCATATAATTTATGTACCTTTAGTTATGGTTTCCTTTCAGCAACTGGGAAGTATAACACATGTGGAAGTCAGAAACGCAGCCTCTACCAGGGGATTGAACTGAATCTAGAGGCTTCACACTGAGCTTCGGCCACCGCCCTTTTCTAAAAGTTATTATTTATTTTGCACCAAGGTCTCACTAGGTAGCCCAGATTGGGCTCCGATTTTCAATCCTCCTGCCTCAACCTCCCAAAGTGCTGGGACTCCACGGGTGTGCCCCCACGCCCAGATTCTGTGGATAAATGTTTACGAAGAGATTATCAACTCTTCCAAGTTACTAAAAAAATTGTAAAACAAATTTCCTGCTTTTTCTTAGTCCGAAGAAACACACCCATCGTGAGGACCCCTAAAACCAGGAAAGAGTTCATTTTCCTTTGGAGACCTCTCTGTATCCACCAGGGGGCGATAGAACTCAGTTTGAAGGGCATGGATGCTGGTGCGCAGGCCCTGCACGAGCCATTTTTGCGGAGGGTTACTGATTCATTAGACTGCCTCATAGATGTTAAGACATTGCTAGAATCCCATCATCTGTACAACTGGTATTGGCTAAAAAGCTGAAAGCTGCCGTAACTACCATCTTAGTGTAGGGATAGATTGCAGGAAAATCAGAAGATCCCGGGATGATTTGAAGAGCTAACGGGGAGCCTGTGTGCTCCTTCCTTTTGAATTACAGCCTAAAAGGCAAGAAGCAGGCAAAAGCTAGATCTTCATTCTTGATCAGATCTCCTTTCCAACCCCCGGGGGTTGCCATGGCGACTGCACCCTCTGGTTTGCTTTCAATTTAGTAGGGTAGGTCACACATCACACACACACACACACACCCCACAAGGGGTCACTGTGACCATTGGCCATCCATCCTTTTGCATTTTTGCATTCCCTCCTTGTGATAAATGCCTCCTCCTCCAGGCGTGAAGCACAATACCACCTTCCTCCTCTCACATTACTGGAACAGGACACTCCAAAAAAGGGAGGGATTTAAATCCTGTTACTGGCATAGCTGTCAAAGGGAAATTCCAAGTTCTCTAGTTCCTAGGGTTGCTAAGAATCAAAACGTAAGAAAACATTCCTATGACCATGGCTTGCAAGTTAGCATCAACGTCAGATTAATCAGTTTTAAAATATAACTAAAAATCTAACATACCTGTGTCTTTACTTCTCTTTCACCTAGGCGTACAATAGTAAGTAGAACTCCATGAAAAATTATGCAGGTTTACTATTCTCTAAGCTGAGGCCTCCAGTTTAGCCATATTGAATACAAGGACATGCCAGAGGCAACCGTTGGTTTCCCAGCTGTTAAGACCGCTGTAAGTCAGTGACCACTAACATCTTTAGTTTCCATGGCATCATAAATATAACTGCTTATTAGTTTTTGAGAGGGACTTTCCTAACGTCAGTTATTCTATAAAGTCCATTCCAGTTTATTATTTTATCTTCTATAAATTTGTAAATCTACATAGGGTTTGATGTTGATGCATCAGCCATTTGGATTAGTTAGAAACCTACTTCCCCACATGTGTGCTTTCCTTAGTTGAGTATTAGCCGTTAAGAATCCTATCAGTTCTTCCAAAGAAAGGAGATTTCAGAGAGAAGCAACTCATAGCTGAGATCATCAGGGAAGTCTTTACCAAGGAAACTGTTTGGATGGTGTCCTGAAAGATGAGTGTGGTTTGGAGTAAAATTGATAAAGCATTGTTTCTACTTCCTCCTACCCTCTTCCTACTCTTGAAAGTCACCCAAAATTACCCAAAAATCTATTTTGCAAGCATTAGATACTTTCTTTTCCCTCTTTCTTTCTTTTTTTCTCTTTCTTTTTATTACCATTCTTTTTCTTTTTGTTTTTGGGGGGGGGAATGCGTGTTACTGCGTATTGAACCTGGAATTGTTGTACTGAGATATATCCCCAGCCCTTTCATTTTTTATTTTAAGACAGGATCTTACTGAGTTGCTAAATTGCCCAGGCTGAGCTCGAATTTACAATCCTCTTGCCTTAGCTTCCCAGAGTGCTAGTATGAAAGGCATTTGGGTTGTTCTTTTGTATTGGTTTATGAAGCTTACTTCTTTAAATAGTAAGTTTACAATTTTTTATTTGTTATTACTATGAATCCTTTTTAAGTGATTGGTGTGCTAGTGTTCAATCATTAAGTGACTATGCCTCACTTTGACAGATAATATTTAGGATTTTCCGGAGCATGTCAAGAGTATGATAATTTCTTATTAAATATTTTCTTCTTATTCTGAGAGAGGCTGGAGCTCTGACACTGAATGATTATTGTTTTGTGACAGCAGGTAACATCTGTTCAAGACCAGCATACAGCTGGGCTCCTGGAGCAAGTGAGAGCACAGCACTTACTCCAACGTCCTTCCAGGGCCTAGGGGCACTAGGTATTTCTCCTCCCGCGTGCTTCTAGCCAGGCTTGACGGTCTGCTCAGTGAAGCTCAGAGGATCACAGGAGTGCACTTCATCCTGCAAAGCCCTGGCTTTCGAACCTCTTTTGAGTCCCAGGACAGCTTTGGATTGGTGGCGAAGCTTAGAAATATCCAATTGTATTTTATTTTATTTCTGCTCTAACCCATAACCTCAGATACAGAGGCTCAAACCAGTACCACTTTAGTATATCACAGTCCTGCAGGTTAGGAATCCAAAATGGGTCTTTTTTGCACTAAAAGTTAGCATTGGCTGAATTCTGTTTTTTCTTGGTCAGCTTCCCTGTATTTTTCTTCTGCCTCCCTACTCCATTTGCTAAGATCGCTGTTCTTAGGATGAGCTAACTCAGATTATTTAGGATCATCTCCTCATAAGGTTAGCTGGCTAACAACCTTAACTCCCTGTATGTTCTTAATTCCCTTTTACTCTATAACCTAATGCAATCACAGATTCCCCAGATTAGCACAGGGACATTTTAAGCAATGTTGTTTATTCTATCACTGTTTAGTCTACCACCCATCCCGACTGGCTCCCCCATTGTGGAACAATCAGATTCCAGCATTAGTCAATTTTTCCTGGCCAGAAATGTTAAGCATGGTCTTAGAGATCATCATAGACAAGCAGGTTTTTTATATTTCATAAGCAAATCTACTTAACTTTACTCCCACTTAAAGTGAGTTATCAAAAATATCACCTTTAATGATCATTGACAAATTGAAAGATCTAGAAGCTAATAAATACATTCACCGGCTCAAAAATATTAGACAAGTCTTTGATATCAATTCATCTTGTTTCAGGAACTGACAGTTAAGCTGCTGCTAGAGATGAAATAGGAGTATGAGGACACAGAGATTAAGATCCCAAGTCCGACTGTCTTGCTTGACAAGTGTTTCCTCTTTATGAATACAGGAAAGCTATGCCTGAGCTGTTGCTATGGCAATTTGTGCATATTTCCATAGTAACAGATATTGCTAGAAAATGGATTTTGTAAAACAAAATGAAACCAAAATGGGAATTTAACTAACACAAATCAACAAATATTCTTAAAGCACTTAGTCTGAAAGTGGCCCTGTACCAGGCCCTGGGAAGAGACTAATTTTTTAAAGACAGCTAAATTGCGTCTTTCTTATACAGCTTTGACAAGCCGAGGTGTCGTGTTTCCATGCCAGCCATTTTGCTCAAGGAAGCTTGAAGCAATAAGAGCCAATAAGACAGGCAAAAGTCAAGATGTTAAAGTGAATCTAAGTTATTAGGCACAGAATAAACTGGCAGAATAATTCCGAGGGAATGAAAGTATTGCTAAACAGAAAAAGAGCTAAAAGTTTGGGAAAAAATGCAGTGGTAAGAATGGACTGGGAGCAGTGTTACAGTTAGTGAAATGGACCCAAGATATGTGCCAGAAATGGCACACAGCTGCTTGCTTTCTAAGTCATTTGGTAGGCAAGTCATACTTACTGGGCAAATGACAATGCATTCAGAGTTATTTGTTCAATAGAAATAGGAATAAATATTAAATAAACAAAAATGTTAATAAATAAGAAATTTGAAAACTATGTCAAGATATATAAAGTACAGACAGTGTTGTTATATTAAGGGGAAAACAGGATTCACAGTTTATTGAGATCATTTTGAAAAGATGTACATTAAATTAAAAGGATATACAAAAGCATTTTACCACGGTAATGGAAAAAGAACTTTTATTCTTTTTCTCCAACAATGAAATATAATGATTTCTATTTTCTGTGAAATTGATCTCATGTTTAAACAGCAACTTTTATTGTGATTTTTGTAATCACACTTTTTTTTGTAATTTTGTAACTTTTGTAACCCTATGTGTTGTAATATGGAGACTTCTAATGGTCTCAGAGAAAGGACAGAACTCCAGTTGAAAAAATTAACAGTTACACATTGTTTTGCCTTAAAGGATAAATGGAGTTGCAGATAGATGATTAGAAATGCTGAGACTGAAGATCAGCATTCTAGGAAAAGGAAATTACACAAACAGAAGCACAGAGGTAGACAAGAATAAGATATACTGAGCGGGTATTAATGGATTCATTTTGGCTGGGCTCAAAAACAGCAATCAATATTAAGGCTGAACGGGTCATTAGAGGATATATTGTGATTGCTTGGTCTAGTGCACTGGGGAGAAAGGCCAGATTGCCTATGCATTTGTAATACAGATTTCACAATTTAGAGTTGCGTTTACGTAAGTGAGAATGTCTCAGTAAATAACCAATTAACTCTGACAGTATTCAAGGAGGGAGGGACAAAGAAACTGCAGTAGCGGACTAGGACACTTGTGCCAATGGTCTGAGAACCGGCAGCAACAATTGTGGGATAGATGCTCTGTTGTGGGAAAAGCATAAATGGCTCATATAAAACAAACCCAGGCACAATGCCCGAAATTAGGCCTAGCATGAGATTTCCGCTCAAAAAAAAAAAAAAAAAAAAAAAAAAGGAAGTGAACAGTCACAAGCAAACAAGCAAATAATAAAAATGTGGTTGACTTCTGTCCAACTCTATGGCTCTTTAAAATGTTTAGGAATTCGCTGGTCAGAGATAAACCTCACTCCCAGAGCTTCAATGAAGATCCTCACTGGTACTTTTGCTGTGACTTCAGAAAACTCAATATTGCTATGGGGAAGAAATCTCCAACTATTACTTTCAGATGAGACTACAGACTAGGCAAAGACTGAGGAAATAGATAGCAGTTTGCACAGAGAACAAAAGATAGGGAAAGAGAGAGAAAATGAAATGCCTTTTAAAATGACTGCATCAAAAGGAAAGAACACAGAATGAGCCCTGTTCAAACTATAGTAGTAACTAATTCAAGAAGGACCTGTGGTTGTTGATGTAACTGAATAGGGTTTTTTCTTTCCAAAGTCTGAAGTAACTCTGTAAGTTCTGAGGATGGAAATTATTTTAAAGCATTACAATTGATTTATTGTGGAATAGAATACAAGAAATCCATGGCTCAATTTTTCCAATAGCCTTTAATATAAAAAAGAAGCTTCAAACATTTCTAACACTGCTGAAGATAATTTCAAGTTAACTATCCTCCCTCCATCTTTGTGTCTTCCAAATTCATCCCACTCTATGGCATTCCTGCTGTCCACAGAGCCGATTCAGTGGACCATTTTCAGAAAGAGTGGCTAATAGGATATGCACAGGACCAAGAATCAGAGGGCATGGGTTTAGCTACCCAAATTATTTTATCTCTTTAAGCACCTGTCTTAGCTTTAATATCATTGAGCTGTTTTTCTTTATCAGTGTGATCATATAATAGTGTGGAATTCAGCAATATATATTGTGCATTGCTATGAAAAATCTAGCAGCTGTTCCAAAAGGTGACAGAATGAGATCACCGCAGCCTGGACATCTGATCTGCAGCTCTGCAGTCTTGGAAACTTAGTTTTTTCTACACTCAGAGAGAAAATTGATCTGTTATGGGAAATTTTTACATTAGTCAAGCACACAGTAGAAGCATAAAACTAGAACCCTCATTTATTAATTTATATGAATCCTGACTACTTATAATTATTAGATAAATACTCTGCTGCACATGAGAATACAAAAGTTCAACTTAAAATGTAAATTATAATTATCACAAAAGCTGGCAAAATCTGCAGTCTGCACTTTTCCTGCAGCAAAACCTAGGAAGCCAAATTAGAAGAAAAATTTTGAATTGGGTCAAATTGAGCAGAATCAGGTTTTCTCTGGTTTGTGTTTTTATTAGTAAATTAAAAGAAGAATATTAAATCAGAGCTAGATATGGAGATACTTATTTCCTATTTTTGAATAAAAGCACTACAATATAATTAAGATTCAAACTATGATAAACAAAGAAAGAAGCTACATATAATTTCAGAGGCAAATACACCTTCCTTCTAAAGAAAGGAAACGTTATCATTAATATTTCATTTTACCATCAGCTGGTAAAAATTTTGTCACACATTCACAGTATCCCCTAGACCACAGTTAAGAAATTAGCAAAGACAATATCTTAAATAGCTTTTGGATTCATCTTTTAATATAAGTAATTTTCCAATTGTCTGATAATACTTGATATAAACTGTCTACATATCTTTTATTCCTCCCCGCATGTAGGTGGGATTGACTATGAGATTAGAGTGTTTAAATTGGTTAGTTTGTTTAGGTCTCTTATTTTCTGAGTTATGCTTATCTGTACATATTTGTCATATGTCTTTCTCATTTTGCATGGTTCTGAAGGTGAACAACATTTTCCTACCTTCTTTCCTAAATTCTGCATGGTAGGAAAAGCTAACAAATCTCAACTTTCTGGCTAATATATTTTGGATAAATAAATACTTATACTCCTCAAGTCCTGTTGAAGATGAATCCTTTAGATCTCTTGTTTAATTTTCCTGAATGCTGTGGATATATTGTAAAACATTAGTCTCAGAGCACAATCTCTGTGCTTTCCCAATTACTCGAGAACATCTCTTTTAAGTATCTTTGCTAAGGGGCAGATAATCTACTTTATATTTTACCCATCTCACAGGTATTTTTTGAGAATGAAACCAAATCATCTGCACATGTCAGAAATTGTTAGCATCATTTATAATCAGGACAGGAGTTACCAGCGATGGATGTCTCTGGGGAGCCAAGTAGATTAAATCAAATTGCTGTTCTCTGATAATCTAATTTGTGTGCATTCTAGCAGTCATTCTAGTTCTACCTTCTACTTCCTTTGTCCTTGTTCGTGTGTCTCTTTTTCATGGTTCCAAGCCAACAAATAACACTGAGGTCTGGACCTAGATACTCCTGTCTCAACTGCTCCACTAAAGAGGTCACTTCTCATACTGTAGTGAAATAAGCAGAGGCCAGGCTTAAGGCCAATCAGAGATATCATTATTTCCTTGAATGTGACAAAATGAGGGAATAGCAAAGGCAAACTCTAGGGAATGAAAGGTAACACAGGTAGAGTAAACTAACAGAGCTGTGATAGTGAAGAGAACAAAGCATGTTGAGCATGGAAATTAATGGAAGAAATCACTCCCTTTGCTCAGGTTTCTCCTGTCCAAAAAATGTCATTCTTCACCCATCTATCAGAATATGAGGCTTCAATACAAATTCCTTAGAACTTAAAACACATTGTCACTCAACCAATGAGCTTACTATCTAGCTTTGTACTCATAGTTAGAAGAATACCAACAAAGTTAAAGGTAGTGATACGGAGATGAGGTTGATGTAATATAGAGTAGCCTGACTGGAGCGGTTGGATAGCATAAAGAAGGTCAGTGATAATGATCATTGGGTTTATGAGCAGGTGACTCTGGGAAACGCAGCACATTTCTGGTCTTGTGTCTTATCATCAATGGTGTCAACCGCATCCTGCTGACAGTGAAACTTGCTGCTCAATAAAGCAAAATATCTCTTTAACTGATTCCCTGTGGTGAGGGTTATCTTGAGTTGAGAGTGTATGTTAAGGTGGGCACTCAGTTTTCATGTAGTTTTACCCTTCAACTTCTAGTCCCTATCACCAACACCTAGGAAGATCAGCTTAAGCAGGGACCTAATTATGGTCAGCTCACATCTAGAAATTTAACACATAATATGTATAACTGTACATAATAACATGTAACAAAATAGAACATCATTTGCTCACATTTGCAAAAAGCAAAAAGTTAAAGTGATACATTTGTTAGAAATTAGGACAGAGAAACTAGGGTCCTGATCCAGTCCCAGTCCTACCATGAGGTGCTGCCTGACCTCAGATAATGTAGGAGAAAGTGTCACCAGGGGTAAGCAGCCGGGCTGGTAAATATCACATTGTCTCTCTGGTGTGAGAAACTGAAAGTGTAAATAAGAACCAAATTGTACAATAGATATTGTGAAATAAGAAAAAATTGTTCAAAAGGAAAGGGAAGCTGGTGGGGGGAGAAAAAATGAGAAAAGGATAAAATGGAAACAAAGTTTTGTAAATAAGGAGGAGACGAGGGGTTGAAGGGAGGGGAGGGGAATGGGAGGGAAAAAACAACAAATCGAGATATACCATGTACTGGTACAAATTCCCTATGATGAATGTGATGATTGTATGTAGCTACATTGTACCAATGAACTTAATTAGATTTAAAAAAAATGATTAAATCTGGTGACACAGAGCCTGGTGGTAGTTAGTACTTCCCTCAGGAGTACCAGAGAGAAGAGGCCTCTCCAGTCATTGATGAAGTTCCCTTCCCACTGCCTCTTGACGCTGGCTGGACTGGAAAATGTTCTCAGCTGACCTTGATTACACTCAGCCTCCAGAGTTTTACTGACTTTCCATTGTCAAATTCTCCTTAGTTTCATAGAAAAGGGGATGCCTGCATATTATCTTATACATCAGGACACTTTTGTTTTGTTTCATCTTTTTATTTTTTATATATCCTAGTTACCCTAGTTATCACAGCATATTCTCAATGAATGCTTGCTAATTTAAAACATCAGTCAGCTGAAATTCAGTTAGAGCTTGGGTTCCTTGATGGAATGCAGAACTCCCAATTCTGTGCACTCATTTCTGTGCACTCATTTTGGTATGTAGGAGTTTTTCCTCATTCCTAGGAACTGTGTTTACGTGAGTCATCTCTCCAGTTCCTTCTAATTCAAAGCTTCTGTTTTATAATCATGAATCAAAAATAAGGTACGATCATTGTGCACTTATGCCACTTTTGTTGTGGTGCCTGGTCTAAAAGATTCTCTTTAGTTCTGCTCAATATTGGCTTCCAAGTGGTTAGGAATAGTTCTATAAATAATGGAATTGGAGAAAGGTCAAAGGCCACAACATAAGGATATCATTTCCAAGGAGATGCCCAACTCGATATTCCAAATAGTTAAAGAATTTCAGCTGTGCTCAGCCTCCTGTGCTGAATGACTGCAGGGGGAACGAAGATGAGATTAGTAGCAGACGATGTACACAGCCGCACGGTGCCTGTTTGTAGGGAGTTTGAAATCTCTGTAGTAAGACAAGTACAAGACGGTAAAGACAGTAACAAAATCTTATTCTCAACCAGACAAGATCAATAAAAGGTTTATATCCAGAATTAGGTTCTAATCCATTTTTTGGAATAGCAAAGTGCCTCATTTTTTATCTCCTGCTCTATGTTATTTTATGTTTGTCATTTGTTGTTAGATCCTGTTGTTTCGTCCCATAAAATAATTATTTACATGGCTTTTAAGGTCCCTCCCATCTCCACCCACTCACATCTCAAAGGATATAAGCATTTATCTGTTTTTGACATAGATGATTTATTTACTGTGGATCCTAAAGGATTTTTACACTTTATTTAAAACAATAGAATCCATTCCACTTCTCTATTATTAAAAATAGTGTTATCTCCTTATTATATTGTATATGTACCAATATGTACACGTTTGAGGTGTGGCACATATTTAAAATAAATGTTTTTATCTCTTCTATGGAAGAATGAACATCTGGAAACCATAAAGCAGTGAAGCACTTTCTTTAAGAATAGCATACACTTTGGTGGTGTATTCCTTTGGTAGTTGTTAGCAGTGAAAGCTCTAGAACTTGTTTGGGAGGAGAAATGGGGAAAAAGAAATAAACATTCCTCTTCCACAGTAGATGGTACAATCTTGTGGTCTTAAATTTACCTCTCGTTATAAATTTCTCTGTCCATTACATGAATACATTATCATTTCAGAAGATTAAACATATACATGTACATACAACAAAATATATCTCATTTGTATCTCTCATTCCTATTTTTTTCTTAGAATATATGTAATATTGTTAACAGTATTGTTATGTTAATTTGTGATGAATTTATTGTTACATTAAATTGAGTCAACATATTTTAAACTTAAAAATTAAATTAAGTATTCCATAAGCCCAGAAAGTAACTTTGAGTATAAAGTACATATAACACTTAGAATGTAGGGGGATTGACGTGAGGTGTTATATGTCTTACCAGCATGCACTTATGGAAAGAGATGGCAAATATATGGTTAATTTAACTCATGAGGTCTGTCAGGGTTGATAAATTGAGCCTTCTGCATTCCCTTTTGAAATTCATGCTGAGTTTCAAATTGCCAACCCTGGCCTTTCTGCTCAATTTAATTGCCTGAGCTTAATTCTGCTTTCCACCACGTGCTGGACAAAACTAGGACTGAGCGCTAAAACATGATAGACAAATTCCATTGATATTCTTAGAGGTGAAAGGAATATGTAGCCATTTGGAACCTCGATATTAATAACCCCATACTTTTACTGCTCCATCAATTCCAGTCAAATATATTTAATTATAACTGGTAAGTGGCATTTTTATTACTAACTCCTATAGCATGGGTAATGTTATAGGAAGACAGTTTAATTTCATGGTTTAGGAAAAATTAGCCTTGTCATGGAAGTACTGGAGAAACTGACGAGAATGAGATTATCCATGGGCATGTGTGTGCATGTAGGAACAAAGGTGTATGTTAGCATGTGTGTTTTACACTCCTGAGAAGAAAAATTATAAGTGAAACCCAAGATGCAAACCCTTTAATAAATCCTTCTTGAACTGCTTAAGTCAATCCATAGTCTAATTTATCTGCCTTCATGGCATAGATCACAAAAGGGGAACAAAAATTACAGGGCAAAATTGTGAAGTCTTAATGAGCATGAGAAGCATCTTCTAGGAATGTTACTTTGAGATTAATTAATTTAAAAGTTTTCTTCCAATTGATTACCATTAATGGTATTGATTGCTTGATGTAAGTGGTAGGAAAAGTTTTTGTAATGGTATTTCTTACCATTAAGAGGTTTCCATCACCTAATAAAAAATCAGAACTGTTTTCAGTTTCAAAAAATGATGTTAATACCAATGACTATAGGAATTTCTTGCTGTTAAATAGGATCACACATCACACATTGCACATGAGAGCCTTGCTGGGTTTGGAGTAAAACAAAACTAGGACTGACTGCAAGCAGAGCTGTAAGGGTGACCTGAGTAAGGGTCCTCACATTCTCAGTCTCATCTTCTACACGATAAAATAAGGATAATCACAGTAAGCACTTACCTCATATAACCACTAAGAGAATTAAATGAGATAAGAATATAGAAGACTAAGCACAGTGCTCAGCTCATGTTAAAGTATCTATAAATCTTAATTAATAACAAAATTTTATATTTTATATTTTCTTGGTATCTCAGACACTTCCTGATTTTAGCTGTATTTTATCCTTTTCCATTTACAATTAAAATTTTAATAAGTCTATCAGCTTCATCATTCCTTCTGAATGTTACCCAATATAATATGATGTTTAACTCCTTCCTATTTTTTTGGTAGTACTGGGATTGAACCCAGAACCTTAGCACTGAGCAACATCTACAGCCCCCCACTTTCTTTTGTATTTTTATTTTGAGGCAGTCTCTCTAAGGCACTGTTTCCCATGCAAGGTGCAAACTAGTGATCTTCTGGCCTTAACCTCCCAGAGTCCTAGGATTATAAACCTGTGCCACCACCCCAGCACAAATTCCTTCCTTTATCCGCAGTAACTCAGTAGAGATAAACTGGACTGTAACCCAAAAAAGATGAAAATGGTAGCTGTTTGATGGATTACAAATTTCTTGTTTTTATCTCTCTCCCTCCCTCTCTTCCTGTCTTTCTTCCTTTTTAGTGAAAGAAACTACCCGACTTCCTCAAAATTTAGTGGTTTCTGTCAAAGAGATGTGATCCACCTAAAAGAAAAATTAAAGTAATAAATACAGGACTAAAACTTATAAAAATTTTTTCTGCATTTTGATCCAGGGAGGGATGGAAATTCATGACTTGAATTCCTGAAAACTCTTTTGAATGACCTGGCCTCCTAGTCGTCATTAATTCCTCAGCAATCACTCGTGCTTCTATCTGATCCCTTCTCCACTGTCGAAATCTACAACCTGCTGGGATACTAGTCAGGTGTCTACGGCAGGCTTGAACAATGGACAGACCCTGGACTGGATGGAGCAGAGGAGGTGCTAGTGGAGAGCTCACCGTCTCTCTCCATTGATAGAGATCTATGTCCATCTATCTGTCCATGTATGTCTGTCTTGAATCAGTCTTTCCTTTTGTAGGGATACTTCATGAGTCTTTCATATTTGTTGCTTTCTAGAAGTTTTAGTTTTCTGAACATTGATCTGCTGGTGCTATGGAAATTGCATATTGTAATCTTATTTGCAGAGTGGGCCAAATTTAATACCCTAGTAGGTAAGATTACATCAGTATTATGGTTTCTATCTAAAGTGTTCCCCTAAAGTCACATATATTCAGAAGTGGGTCTTTCAAAAGGTAATTGGATATGGGGGTGTTGTACTACTTAGCAGTGGATTAATCCAGTGAGGGGTTCATAGCTGAATGTGCTGCTAGGAGTGGGGCCTGGTTGGAAGTGGATCACCGAGTCTGTAACCCACAAGGGTGTATATTCTTACCCTTGGCTCCTCCCTTTCTCTCTCCTTCCTATCTGCTATGGATTGAACAGCTTTCCTTTTCTAAGCCCTTTCACTATGCTGCTTCTGCCACAGAGCCAGCTGAACATGCACCGAACCTCTGAAATAACTTTCTCCTTTATGGCAAGTGTCAGGTGCAGCAAATCTGACCAATACAGCAAGCAAGTTTTCAAAGTAAAGGACTTACTATGGGCCTTAAATGAAGGAAATGAGCTGGTTAGCTACAGACACTGATTCTAAATTGACTCAAAGGCTGACACCCAAATCCATGCCATGTACTTGAGCACTGAAAGAGCTACAGGGTCAGAAAGCTACTTCAAACGTGAAGCCATTTCCAGGGCTGTCAGCTCCAGAACTGTATGTACAGTTCACAGCACAACCTACATTAGCACACAGGGGTAGCCACTGTCCTTCCTCTTGTCACACATGAATCATTTCCCACATCCAAATCTCAAGTAAATATGTCTAAATGGCAGAACTTCAGTTATATCAAAACTCCAATTTCAAGACAGTCTGGGAAATAAAGGATTATATTTTCCAATCTCTGAATTCTCAGACTTGATGTGCTGATCTAGCATATTGACTACTGTGATTAATCTTTTCTTGAGGTGAAGATGATTTCTTTATATTTATTTAAACCACTTTATTGAGATATCAATATACAAATATCTCTCTATATATTGAGTATATACAACTTGAGTTCATGAGTAATTATATGCCATGAAACCATCACCACAATCTACACCATAAGCATATGTATTACCTCAAAATGTTTTTCTTGTGTTCTGTATTTATTTTTTACTGTAAGATCTATCCTCTTAGCAAATACTTATGTATACAACACATTACTATTAGCTATGGATACTATGCTGTATAGTAAAACTCTAGGACTTACATATTTGTGTAACTGAAATTCTGTGCTCTTTAATATTTTTCTTCCTTCTTTGCCAAGTGGAATTGCAATTCCATTCCAGTTTCTGCTTTTATGAGTTTTGACTGTTTTAGATTCATTTTATATATGGTATCATGTAGTATGTGTACTTATGTATCTGAGTTATTTCACATAGTACAATATCTTTTAATTTTTATCTAGAATTGTTTTGCAAATGATAAGATTTCTTTTGCTTTTAATGCTAACTTCCCTCTTGCCACAGTATTAAGAGTTTGAAAAATACCTCAAGACCCAGATACCCAGGAGTCAATGTTTAAACAATTAACTAAAGCAATGGAAGAAGTGTCATCTATCTGATGAACGCCTTGCATTTTATCTTTAGTAGGATTTTTTAAAATTATGCATTACAATTCTTGACCTATGGAAATAGCATTTTTTCTAGGAAAAGCATAATCTCCAATTTGTTGAGCAATTAGAGTATCGAGAACTTTTCTGAGTTGAAATAATAGCCGAAGCTAAATTGCTTACTCGAGATTGAATTTATTGGGGAGAATTTAAGGAATTATCACTTGAATTATAAGTCTAAAAGATTTGAAATGAAGTATGGTCTTAATTCTTGAGGGTGAAGGACAGTTAGTTATTTTTAGACTTGAGTTACAAGAGTATTTTTAGACTTGAGTTAGAAGCATTTTCAGATGGTGGAATGAGGATGGCAAAGCCAATCAGATTTTTTTTTTTTTTTTGGCTTAAAGGTTGAATATCTTCATTATATCATCAGGTATTCTGACTAGATCAAGGGTGGTATGGCTGTAGACTCGTCAGGTGTTCTGGAATACTTTCTGAGCAATCCACTCACAACAGCAGACATGAATGTTTTCCACATATAAGCTGTGAATTTTCTGATGTTTATATTAAGTCAAGTAGTTGCAGATGGTAGGAATTGGGGAAAAAGGCAGTTTCAGTTTTTATTGAAAGTAGAAGAATTCAGTACCCAACCCAGTTTATATGTATGTATCTTCCTTTGAAACATCAAAAACGATAAATAGAACAGTAGTTTGATTAACAGGTGTGCTTTTGTTTTTAATTAAAATATAGTTATTTTATAGTCATTTTCATTTTCTTAAAAATAATTACAATAAGGCTAAGCTTTTTAGAAAAGTAAGTCTAGTCTCATTAAAATTCATTTACATATGTCAACAAGAATGATAATTCTATGGACACTTTTAAATTAGACACTAGTCAAAGATTTAGTAATACTAAAAAAGTTTTATTGACTTTTTAAAACCACCCTGTGATTCTTTGTAATTGTTTGGTAGTAAGAAACTTCAGATTAAACCTTTAAAAATCTCTCCACACTAAGAAGCTAAACCAAGGATTTCCTAGATGTGTCCTATTATAAGAACAAATTCTTAATATATAATGTGAATATGCTTTTTGCCCTAAAATTAAGAATATTTAATAAGAGTTTCCAAACTCTAAAATAATCAGGTAGGGAGAAAAGATAAATGTTTTATTTTTGTTAATAAATGTATACTTTATGAAATTATTTTAATTAAAACTTGCTATGGTTTGGACAAAAATGTTCCCCAAGAGGCTCATACATTCAGAGATGAAGTTTTTAGAAGGTTATTAGTTTATAGGGTTGCGAACCACATCAGTGGCTTAATCCATTAATAAGTTCATAGGTGAATGGGATGTTAGGACATGGGGTCCAGCTGGGGAAAGTAGGTTTCTGGGGGCATGGCTTTGAAGCGTACAGTACATCTTTCTATATCTGGCTTTTTCCCATTTCTCTGCTTCCTGAATGCCGTGAGGCAACCAGCTGTCCTCTGTGATGACCTTTCACTACTAAGTACCTGTTTTGATGCCAGGCAGTCATGGACTGCAATCTCTGATATCTTGAGCCAAAATAAATACTTTGCCTTTTATGCTGCTTGTGTCAGATTTTGTCCCAGGGATGGAAGGCAGATACATAAAATTGGTACCGGGAGTGGAGCCATTGCCTTTTTCCTCCTCCCTAAAGTTTATTACAAAACTGATGACTTATAAATTTAGTATTTAGTTTTCCTTGCAGCCCCACAGAGTGAAACAATGATGTAGATGCTGCAGTATGATCTGGAAAATCCCCAAAGACTCATGTATGTGTTCAGAAGTGAGGTTTTTGGAAAATGATTGGCTCACACAGGTGCTGTGCTTATCAGTGGATTCACTGATGAGTTCATAGGTGAATGTGCTGTTACAAGGTGGAGCCCCATTGGAGGAAGTGGGTTACTGGGAATGTGACCCAGGAGGGTGTTATTTGTCCCATCTCCTTTTCTTTCTCTCTCAGATCTCTGTTTCCCAAATGCCTTGAACTGAGTAGCCTTCCTCCTCCATGTCTTTCTGCCACGATGTTTTTGCATGATCAGCTGACTGTGGATTGACACATCTGAAACTGTAAGCCAAAACAAAATTTTCCTCCTTTAAATTGTGGGTATCAGGCATTTTACCCCAGAAATGGGAAAGTTTATCAATATATAAAATTGGTGCCAGGGAACTGGGGTCTTTGCTGTTATTATATCTTACTATGTGGTTTAGAGCCTTTAGGATTAGTTTGTGGGAAAAGTTGGGGAAGTTTGTAGAATCAGGCTAAAAACATTGGAATACTGTAAGTAGACCTTCACGAACAATTCTGGTTTAAGTTCAGAAGATCAGAATGCTGAGAGGGGAATATCAACAGTAAAGATTGTGTATGTGAAGGAGGTATCGGGCATGAATGAGGTCTCTACTGGGAACTGTACTTCAACTATGCATGTTGTATTCTGGCAAAAAACTTGTCCACAATTTGTCCATGTCATAAGCCTTCATGGGTGGCTGAAATTAAATGTAGTAGACTAATTAATCCTATAAGGAAAATTTCAGGGCAGCATATTCAGAGAACCACATGGGGTAGTTGGTGGCTTTCAGTCAGATTTATGGCGAGTATTGGGAGAAAAAAATCAGACCAGAAAGAGTTGAAAAACTTGTAATTTAGCCAGAAAAGGAGCACATATAAGTTTGGGGTCAAAGAAGGTATAGTTGTTGAAGAAATTTGTGCTATTAAAAAGTAGCAAATGTTTTGCACTAGAATAGGAAAGATGACTGGAGGGCATCTCAGGAATTATCCAGACCTCACTTGCTGCAGGCTCATTGGGATGAAAGTGTAAAGTTGTTAGGATAATTCTGCTTCAAGAGAAGAGCCCCAGTGTGCCCTGCTCACTCGTGGCCACCTATGAGAAAGTGTCCCCATGTTTAGCCTTCTAGGCATTGACAGTCCATTTGAGGCATGGCCTAAAGGGGAACAGATATTTCTCATGTTGGTGTTAGAACTTGGCATTGTCACGTGGTACAGAATGCAAGAATCGTGGGGTCCTGGAGGCTTCCACCCAAATTTCAGAGAAATATCTAGGAGGGCAGTAAATGTGTAACAGGATCCATGTCCTTGTAAGGAGTTGCTAATAAAAGGGCAATGCCTGAAGCTGTGCGGGTGAGGCCCAAACTGAAATGAAGATCTGAGGTTTTAAGAAATGCCAGGGATGTGGAAAGTCACAGGCAGGAAGCAGAGTTAAACCAAGAAAGAGGATATGTGGTTGCAACAGGCAAGGACATAAGGTTGCAGCTGCCCAAACCTTTTGGAGCTCACGTTATGGAAATATATGCTCTAGATGCTGGATATGGACTTACAGGATTTAATTTTGCCCTGCTGGGCCTTTAACATATGTGGTGGCCTTTACCATGTGTGTCTTTCTTTTACAAATGAGATTTGGTGTGTTTCTTTGTTGTGTAATATGGAGTTTATTTCCAGTTGGAGTCTGTAGTGAAATTTACCTATACCTTCTTTGGTTGTGGTTCATGTGTTTTGACACAGAGCATAAACACCAGGGTCAGAGAGACCCTCTGTGTCTGTAAGACTTGCAAAAGTATGGACACTCTGGTATCTGGGCCAGACATGATATAGGCAGCAGGGTACTGTAAGCAGAAAGCACTCTCTGTGATTACTCCTATCATGGGCGTGGTAACCCTTATCAGAAGCTGGAGACTTCTACAATCCCTGCTGATAGCAGTTCTGTCACTTAAAAGAGATTCTGATGTTGATTATTCCTGTTGTATTAGAGTCTGGAGCTTTTGTGATTGGAGACTGGTAGAGACATAGGTGCATCACGTGGAGGGGTGAGGGCTGGAATCACAGCTCTGCTTCTGTGAGAGTCACCTTCAAACTCATCAGCTCTATGCAACCTGGCCAGATGCAGCTGTGATCCATATAGAGCAACCACTTAGAAGGGATGCTGTCATATCGTGTTTTTCCTCTCTGTTGAGCCAGAACCCAGCTTTTCTCTATGTCTACCTGGGGACAGGTCAATAGGAGCTTATATCCCATTTTTCCTTTAAGTAGAAGTATCCGCATGATTTGAGTGGGAAAGGTATGTGAGTGAAAATGGGCTTAATTCCTCTATTCTGCCCTGGGAGTGTAGCTCGGAGACAGAGCCTAACGTGAGTGAAGCCCTGGGCTCAATCCCCAGCACCCAGAGGAAAAACTGAAAAAATAAAGAGTAAAATAATTTAGAAAAAATTAAACATAGGTTAATATTTTAAAGGAGAATATCTAGGAGAATATTATTTTAAAAGGGAAAATGAGAGAGAAGAAAAAACCATAAACTTTAAACTAAAATAAAATTAAGAAAATTAATGAAAAATAAAAAGTTACACAGAAAAATAGAATAGATGAACATTTTAAAAATGCATGGGTGAGGGCCGGTGAGATGGCTCAGCGGTGTAAGCGCCTGCTTGGCAAGTGCGAGGGTCCGAGTTTGACTCCCGGAACCCACATACGAAAAAAGGGGCCAGTGATATCGCTCAGCGACATGGGCGCCTGCTGGCACGCGAGGTCCTGAGGTCGACCCCCGGTACCCACAAAAAAAAAAAAAAATGCATGGGTGAAAAATTACTCCTAGCTGAGGGACTTAAAATCATTTCTCTCTGTATCTCCTGAGGTAGGAATCTGCTAGGCATAGGGTGAGGGCTGATAGGTTGGGATTACAGCTGGTTGTAATTCCTCTCAGCTCCCGCAAAGTGAGTTGAAAGGGCACGCAGGCTGCGCCCTGTGTTTCTCGGAAACAGGATAATGTGGATATTAGAACGACAGGAGTGTATTTGCTGCAGCGGCGTTTAGACTGTGGACCCCGAGACATGGTGAATGTCAGAACAGCAGCCAGAACTTCCTGCCGAGGGGTTACGGCGGAACGCGGACTGCACTGGGCGTAGTGTAAAGTAGATCACTAGCAGGACTCTGAGGGCCGGGGGGAGGAATTGTACGATAGAGTTCTGTGCCGGGAGGGATATTCAAGGACCGGCTACACGATTGCTTATGCTGGGTCTCAGCTCCTTCGGCCATGGCTCCTGTGTATAAACTCCAGTCAACTAGCGGCCGTTCACGTCACAGAGGGCAGAATCACTGAACCGTGTCTGCTGCCTGCTCCCCCTCACAGTCTCCACAGCCCGCATCTTAAGCGCCTCCGGGAGTTGGTGTCAAAGACACTCCCCGGAGCTACACCTGTCCTGTGTTCTGCAGCCCGCCGGGTCAGCGCTGCAGGGCGCCCACAGCGATCCTGGGATGCGATTTTGCTGGGTTTTCTGACCCCCAGAGCAGGTCAGTCTCTGACAATAGAGGTTTCCCAAGATTGGTCCCGGCTGCAGCACTCAGAGTCTCCAGAGAGAAGCAATGAATCTCTTCTTTAAGGCTAATTGTTGCACTGACTCCGGATCATCTATGTATTTAAGCTATTTGTCTGAAGTTTACAGCCTACTGCACCAGTTTGACTCTTTCTCTTTGAATTTTATTACCTCAGAGAGAAGAGGCCCTTTACCCCAACCACAGTGACAGACTCCAGGTGCCGGGATGTGCTACTTCTCTTGCTTTGTTTTTCTTCCTGGTCTCTGGTATTCACCCAGTTTTGTTTTATGTGCTGTCAGTTTTTAGTGCTTATACACAACTAATCACCTCCAACAGCAGTTAAACACCTATTGCACTCTTTCCACTTCCTGGAGGAACAAAATAGTGCTAAGTGTCCCCATCCCAACATTGTAAGCCTTCCTCCCTCTCTATCCTTTACATTTTAAAGAGGAAAACTTTACGGACACAGTAATTCCTAAATCCCGTGAAAAATGTTGTTCCTCAATGAATATATATTGCAACTAGAAATATGACACAATTTCAGTAGAGTGGACAAAAGAGAAAAATACGTAGATCTGAGGACTGAGACCAGTGACAGAAGAGGTTTGGTAGTATGAAAAGGGCAATGATAATCATTTGGTTGTGAACAGATGACTGAGAAATTCAGCATCTTTCTGGTCGCATGACTTGAGTAAAACTGTGAACCACATCCCGCTGACCACGGGACTTTCCACTCAACAAAGCAGAACATCTCTTTATCTGCTTCTCTGTGATGGGGATTATTTTGAGTTGAGAGCAGTTTTAGGAGGGACACTCAGCTTTCCTGTGGTCTGCCCCGTGATCTCTGGTCCTTATCACAAACACATATGAAGCTTCGTATGCACAGGAACAGGATCGTAATTAGTTTAAATTTGGAAACTTAAGTCAGGTAATTAATTTTGAAAATTAAGAATGCATAATACATTTGATTCCACATAATTACAAATAGCAAAATAGATTCTTTACTCACATTTTCAAAAAAGAGTTAAACAGATACAATTGACAGAAATTAGGACAGAGAAACTAGAGTCCTCATCCTGTCACAGTCCTGCTGTGAGGTGAGGCCTGATCTCAGATAATGGAGAAATTGTCCCGGAAAGTAAGTGGCTGGCCTGGGCAATCTTACCTCAGATGGTGCACACCAGTAGGTGTTAGATGTTAAGTACTTTCCCTGGGAGCGGGTAAGGTGCTCTATATTCAGGTAAACAACCACCCTTCCCACTCTATTCTTGCGCTGGCTGCACTGCAAAATACTCTTAGCTGACCTAAGTCATAATCAGCCTCCAGAGTTTTATTGAGTTTCCATTGCCAAGTTCCCCTTAGCTTCATACAAAAGTAGGATGTCTCTATAAGTTATCTCATGTATTGGAATACTTCTGAAAGAATGTGTGCTACTACTATAAATCATGCATAAACTATCCTGGCAAATCCGGATGTGTGGCCTTCTCATATACAAAGTCACGTATAACATGAAAACAAATAAGTTAATCAGTCTATATTCTAACGTCCCCTCCTCTGTCTCTACTTTTTTTCTTCTCACTTCTACTCTCAACTTCAATCATTCATTTTTGTACCAATGTAGTTCTTCCCCAAAACACTGTGCACCTTAGGCAGGACTTTTTATTCCAGCTTTGAGATTTATTAGCTGTGAAAATTAATTTCTCTGTATCTTGGTTTTCTCATGTATAAAGTAGGGCAAAACAAATACTGATATATTGTGGGTTCATGGTGAAGATCAAAAGAGTTCATGTAAGTACAGTGCTCAAGAATAATACCTGCTAATTGGTAGCCCCTAAAAAAGTGCGTTCTGTAGTTTTATAAGATTTTATTAGGTACAATTTTCTATGTTTGGTACTAACACCATAGACAGATAATGATATGCTGGACTCTTCAGCTCAGGGGCCTTATTCATCTTATAGAATTAGCATGAAGTCATAATCTACTGTAAAGCAGGTATTTAATAAATACCAGCTAAATTACTTCAAGATGTCTAGGGATGAGACTTGAGATCATGTGTATTGCTTTTACCATAACATCTGACAAATACTAAAGACTCTATAAATGATGCAAGTATTATTGAAGTAAAGACAGAAATCTGAAGAAAAATGGGTAAAGAGGACATTTAAAACAATTATAAATGTGCCAGTTCCAAGGATTCAAAAAGTTTTGAAAGATTTTTGTCATTCAGATTGTATGCCCAGGAGTGCTTAGGCAGGAGAACAAAGAGAATGTGGGCATGAATTTAGCTGTGGCACATCACAGTGAATTAGGTTTTCTAGATGAGTTTTAATAGCAGAGTGCTTTGTATTTTGTTCAAAGGTTCAAAAGTGCAAAAATTATGTGTGCCTTAGGCCGTTAATGCAATGGATCCAGCAAAATGGGAATGATCTCTTCCTTTTGAGACATTGCTGATCCAATCAGTGGCTCACATACCTTCTGTGTAGGTATTTGTAAAGTAAAATAGATACATTTGCTACATATAAAAAATAAAGAGTTTAATTATAAAGATTTACAGTCCCCCACCTCCCCCAGTGCCAGAGATGGAGCCAGAGGCCAACATATAGAAACACAAGCTCTACCACTGAGCTACGATCCAGGCCACAGTTTGTATCTTTTTTTTTTTTTTTTTTTTTTTTTTTAATTGTCAGAACAGAATTGTTTGGCAGGTAATGGAATGATTGTTGGAACTTTAACAAATCTCACAAGCCCATGAGAATCTCAGAGTGCTAAAAGGGAGTTTCACGTATTGAAAAAAAAAAAGGCAACGCTCTTAAATTTATGTGTAAAAACACCATATATTTCATAATTCGAGTACCCAAAGGTACCATAAAGATTACATGGTCCAGGGACTTTTGAACTTCTTTAATGGAATTTTGTCAAATAATATATAAGATAGAAAAAAAGAGGAGATCTAATAAAGTATACTTCACATAGAAGACATAGCAAAATTCTCTGGAGTCCTGCACTCCTTGAATGCTTGGAAAGCTAATGACTGAATCCAACAATCTTACTTAAAAAAAAACCATTCTTCAAGCACACGAATTGTCACACTATTTGCTGGTAGGAAGATGAAAAATGATCCAAATATATGATACAAGTCACCACGCTTTTTATTTCCTTAGGATTGAGTCAAATCCTTTTTGCCTGGGAAATGTCAAGCAAAGAAATTAGACATGAAGCCAAAGATGAGAGAGAGGGAACCCTCCCCCGCCCTTGATGACAAGTTATTCCCTTTCCAGGTAGATGGAGAAGAGTAAAACACTTTATCTTTAAACCAACATTTAATTTGTTAATATTGAAAGAAAGACGACTCCACTACTCTTCCAATAAGTTATTTAAATGTATTTTCCTTCTATTTACTGTCTTTCCCAAGGCTTTTTTTTTTAATCTCACACATTGTTTAGATGTGATAAATCTAGAGAAGTATGGAAAATCATGGGATAGGAAAATCTCCCTTCCAGTAGCAGGAGATTCTTCACAGAAGAAAGGGAAAATATCAACAATAAGACCATGCTATTTTGAAAGTGAATTGGCAAAACCTAGATAATATAAGATACACAATTAGATAAGATATTATTATTATTATTATTATTATACTACAATGGTGCAAAACATTCAGCATGTGCTGAAAATTCCTAGTCAATGTCACGTGTGAGGACTCTGCAGTGAAATTTCACATCCCATAGCAGGAAGAATCCCAGGGTCTTGCATTCATCCATCTGCTTCTACTGTTCTGTGCAATAGTTTTCTCAGTGCTGTCTTTACTTCCTTATTCCTCAAAGTGTAGATCAAAGGGTTCAGCATCGGTCCTACCAGATTCATCAGAATTTGAACTACAGTTCCCAGCATGGGCTCGGGTGTGGGCTGCAGGTAGACCGTGATGATGGGCCCATAGGCACAGAGGATGGCAATGAGGTGGGCACTGCAGGTGGAGAAGGCACGGCGACGGCCCTCAGTTGTACGAATGCTCAAAATAGAGACTGTGATTCGAGTGTAGGATACAAGGATTAGGAGAAAGCAGACAAGAGATACTATGCCAACATTTGCAAAACTCACCCTGTGTGCCAAGGTTGTATCGGCACAGGCCAATGGCAAAAGTGCAGGGATATCACAGAAGAAGTGATTCACTTCATTGGAACCACAGTATGGCAAGGTAAACGTGAGGGAGGTCAAGACACTGGAGTGGATGCACCCCAAAAGCCATGTGCCCACAGCCAGGGTCACACAGATTCTGGAGTTCATGATGATGGTGTACCGCAGAGGGTAACATATGGCAGCAAAGCGGTCATAGGCCATCAGGGTATACAAGAAGCACTCAATGCTCCCAAGGAAATGGAAGAAGAAGAGCTGGGTGACACAGTTTTGGTAAGAGATGAGCCGGCTGAGTCCCAAAAGGTAGAGCAGCATTTTGGGACAAGTCACAGAGGAGAAACCCATGTCAAACACAGACAAGTTCCCCAGGAAGAAATACATGGGTGTGTGAAGACGAGTAGAAGAAATAATGGCCACCAGGATAGACAAATTTCCCAAGAGGGTGCAGGCATAGAAAGGCAAGAATAAGAAGAAAAGCATTGTCTCCAGCCCCTGTGTGTGGGGGATTCCCAGGAGAATGAATTCAGTTAAAACTGAGTGGTTCTTGATATCCATGAGAGCCAGTCCTTGAAGAAAGAGAAAGGAGAAGATGGGGGAGAATTCCCTGGCTCACTATCAGTGAGGGAACATACTTGGGGAATGAGATGTAAATGACCATCTCTTGGTTCTAAATTATGGAAAGTCTGATCCAAGTTATAGGACATTATAATTGGAATGGAACTGTCAAACACAACTTAATACTTACTTCAGCTAATAGTTTTGTTGTAGTGACTGCATTTGTGGATGTCTCTTATTGCAAAATATTTTTAAAAAACACTAGACCAAGGATTTTTAAAGGGAAGAACATGATCCACAGAAATATACGCTGTTCCTTAGCCACCACAGAGGGACACCAGGCATCAGAATCACTTAAGCTCTTTTTTCATGTGGCTGAGAATAAGAACGACAGGTTGAGAATCACTATATTTGTGAATCAGCACTAATTACGTTATATTTTATTTTTTAGTGTTTTAAAGTAAGTCATAGGGACAGCTAAAGTACCACTGATTTATAGTTCAAAATGTTTATGTGTGATCGAAGTTCATTTAATTCTTAGAATAACAGTTTGTGGTATATCTAGAGAAAAGAAATTATCTGAATAGTATAAAATGTAAGCAACTCTCTTAAATTAAGACAGTTAGTAGAGAGCCCAACTAGGTATCCAAATCTTCTTTAAGACATTAGCCTTCCCACACTACCGTACCTGTGATGGATTGCCAGCATTACCAACTTGGTTGAACATTGTTAACCATGTTTCTCCTTCAAAATTTAAATTGTTGCTCTTCCTCTTTAGTAAGTGATGGAAAATCAGGCTGTCTTTGCATCTTTGAAGCACACACTCACACATAGACACACACACTCTGACAAATATAGAATCTGGGAGATAAAATATCTTTTAGTGTTTATTGACTATATTCCTAGAGCAAAGACAGTGCCTGGCACAAGATAGATAGGTTCTTAATCAATGGTGAAAGCTTGAAACAAATTAGTCAATGGCTGGAAAGAATTGGATGCCACTTACTTGTTTTGTACAAGGACTCTGTGATACTATCAGATAGTAATATCCCCAAATAACCTTGTCAAGCACTTTAATCACTTACCTTTCCTCTTTTGCCCTATTTCACCAAATACTTAGAATTTCACTGTTTAATCTCTATGGTACTTGCATGCTCACACTCAGAACAAGAGTTACACTTAGTTTGTACTCTTTACAAAAAGAATGTTGGTTTTTACACCTTACAGAGAGAACTGAACTGATGATGCCCAGGTGTAGGTTTATTTACAATTCCCATTCTTTTGATATTTCTGAGTCAAGTCCATAGTCCTAGTTATAAGGAAAATTCTAGAATAGCCCCAAGCCCCAAGCTGTTCATCCTCAACTCTAAAAATATTTGTAAACTAAGGAATCTAAATGCTCCTCTCCATTGGAAATAGGAGTTATAAAAGAAGAGTAAAAAAAGAGAAGAAGACGGCACCTGTGCAACTCACAGGGAAGAAGTTTGATGGTTTTACCCTCTGTCCACCTGTCTTCTTAGGATAATGGTCCCAATTTGCCCTGGACAGCACATTATAAGCCAGAGTCTGGGAATTTCTCTCATGATTTGGAAGGCTTTTTCTTCGTAGCAAAATAAACTCAGATAAGTGACATAAAGTTTAATGTGTCTCTCTCTTCTGCATAGATGTTTGCCAAGACACTAATAGGGGTATTGTTTCCTCATATATGAAATTTAAATGCCCCTGGAGTCCTTGAGATTCCATGTCTGAATGAGTCCCGTTCAAGCAGATTTCTGAGCACAGGGAGCAATTAGATGTTAGTAAGTGATGGAGTCAAGAGAGAACAAGGTAATCCTCCCCTTTGTGGCATTACTGTGTATAAACAGGATGGACTCATCCTATAATTTCTGTTTGTGTGACTGACCCAGGGAAATAAAGGAACAGGTGCTCTAAGGATATAGCTCAGTGGCACAGTGCCTGCCTGGCAAGCGCAAGGTCCTGAGTTCGGTTCCTGGAACAGAAAAAAAGAGAACAGGTGAGAGGTGCAACCCAATCTTAGGACATATGTGGAAACCATTTGCACAGTGTAAGGATATATTATTTGAATAAAAAATTACGTTAGTCTTTTTATACTGACTTTTAAATACATTAATCTAATTTTCTCCATAGTTCTTGCTATAGATTGAATTTTGTCTTCCCAAAATTTATATGTTGAAATCCCAACACCCTTGTCCACCATCAGGGTGTATTAAAGGTAGTGACCTTAAAGAGGTGATTAAGGTTAAATAAGGTTATAAAGATAGAGTCCCTATCCCCTTCTATACAAGAAAAGGAAACACCAGACAGATCTCTCTCTCTCTTTCTCTCTGTCTCCTTACCCCTCCTTCTCAACCTTCTTTCTCTCTCTCTTTTCCTATCTCTTTTCTCTCTCTCCCTTTCCCTCTTTGTCTTCTCTCTATCACACACACTCCCTCTGTTACCATCTCCCTCTCTGCCTTTTCCTCCTTCGTCTCTCTCTGTCTCTGTCTCTTTCTCTCTCTCTCCCTATGTCTCCTCTCTATTTCCCTGTCCTTCCTCCCACCCTGCCATATGTGAGGCAGTAAGAACACAGCTTTTTATTACTTCCTTAAAACCCTGATGGAACTATGATCTTGAACTTTACAGTCTTCAAAGTTATGAGAAAGTAAATCATTGTTGTCTGTGTTAGTAGTCTATGGCAGATTTTTAAAAATTAATTTAGTTTATTGGTACCTGTTAGATATACATAATGATCACATTCATCATGGAATTTGTACCTGCACATGATATATTTTGAATCTTCATTTTTTCCCATTCCCCTCCCCTCCTTTCAACCCACTTCCCCTCCTTATTTATAAAAGCTTTGTTTCCATTTTTCCCTTCTTCTGTTTTTCTTTTCCCTTCATTCCTTCCCTAGTTCCCCTTCTTATTTGAATGTTTTCTTCCTATTTCACAATATTTATTATACATTTTGGTCCTTATTTGCACTTTCGGTTTCTCACATCAGAGCAACCATGTGATATTTATATATGTGTGTTGGATTTATTTTACTTAAGAGTGTGGTCTCAAGGTGCATCCACTTACCTAGAAATGTCTCAAGTTTATCCTTCTTTATGGCTGAGTAGTACTCCATTGTATTAAAAAATATATTCTTTACCCATTCATTGGTTGATGGTCATTTGAGCTGTTTCCAAGATTTACCTATTATAAACTGTGCTGCTATAAACATAGGTGTGCATATATCACTGTGGTATGATGCTTCTAATTCTTTTGAGAAGATACCAAGAAGGAGATTAGCTGGGTCAAATGGAACCTCTAGTTTTACTTTTTTGAGAAATCTCCACGCTGATTTCCGCAGTGGTTACACTATCTTATACTCCCACCAACAGTGGAGAAGGGTTCCTTTTTCCACACAGCCCCTCCAGCATTTGAAAGATAGCCTCTTTAATAAATGGTGCCAAAGCACTGAGCACAGTGAATCCAATTCTGAGGAACAAATTCTCTAGGTTGCCACCATTCTGGAACATGGTCCTCTTAGGCTTTCTTCTCAAAGTCTTTCACTTTTGCAATTTTAACGCTGCAAATGGTGGAGTTCCACTGCTCCTTGTGATGCTCTCAAGCCATCTTTTGTATTCTGTTCTTTCTCAACAATCAAGATCTCCTCTACTCTATCTTTGTGGTCCACAGCTTCACTGGAGCTTCCTTTCTGGCCAAACTCATAACATTTTACACCATTTTGCTAGGCTCTTTGCTCTTGATTCTCAACATATATCTGGCTAAAAGCCCTAACAGTAGCCATGTCAGTGCCTCAATGTTAGACTGCCTTGAAATTTCTTCTGCAAGATTAATTATGCTGCCCCCTTAATCTCAGTCTCAGGCAAAGTCTCTGGACATGAGCAAAATCCAGACAATCTTTCCAGCAGCCAATGCAGTGTTTCTTCCCAGCAGAAACCTCCTGAGACTGGTCTTTACCAGCTTTCTGGTTTTTTAAGGTCTGTCCAGAATCTCTCATACAGTACAGCCTAAGGCATTCCAGCTCTTCCTTTTTAACTGGCATCTCCAAACCTTTCCAAATTCTTCCCACAAGCCATTCCCAAAGGCTCCTGAATCACATGGTCAGGTATAGTCACAGCAACAACCCCACTTCCCTGGTACCAAATTCTGTCTTACTTTTCTCATTGCTGAGACAGAATGCTTGACATCCAAAGTTGAAGGGGGAAAGTCTTTTAGCTCACAGTTTGTAGAGGTATCAGTCCATAATCAGCTGGCTCCAAGGCAGGGTGGCACATGGCAAAGGTCAACAGTTCATGGCAGTGGAAGACAGCAAATGCAAGCAAGAGAAGGAAGGCAAAAACCTCTTTTTGTCCCTTATATTGAATGGAGGCTACCCACCCTAGGTCAGGTGTAGCATTCACACCAGCATTGGACCGTGAATCAATCACAAATTCTAGATTCAGCCACCTCTGAAAAACCCCATGACTGCATGAGGGTTTGGGCGGACATCTAGACAGAAACCATAACAGACATCCCATTTTTCTTCCCACTTTCTGAAGCAATTCTGGAAGTTGTCTTTCGTGAGTGTCCATGTAGTATGATTACACAGTGATTGGTGCTGCCAAATACCATCCAGTGGGAAGGCAGACTTGTAAAAATATTACCATGTTTTTTCATCCACATTATCCACCAGAGCTAGTGTGATGTGACATCTGGCTCTTCCCTGAAGTCAAAATGGTCATGGAAGATGCTCTTTTGAATTGATTCAGGACAGTGAGGTAGCCACTGAAGCACAACTAAAGATATTCATGAAAAAAGACTTCCAGAACTTCTTCAGAAATTGTCAAGAAAAAAGGAAAGAAAGAAAGAAGAAAGAAAGAAAGAAAGAAAGAAAAAAAGAAAGAAAGAAAGAAAGAAAGAAAGAAAGAAAGAAAGAAAGAAAGAAAGTGGCAAGAATTATGAGATGTTTGTTGGAAGCAAAAAGCAGTATTTTGGGAGGGGATTAATGGCAACATGTCTTTTCATGCAGTTTTTTTTTTTTTTAATTTAAACACACACCATAATTTTTGTTGGAGCCTGTAGTTTTCCTGTAAGTGCATGGGGATGGGAAAAATTGGAAAGAGGTGTTAATGTTTCTCTACTACTAAGTTCAGGTGGGTGACACCAATCTCCGTATCTACTGAAGTGAAAGGGTTTGCATTTATGAGCAAGAGTAGTGATCATTTACTTCCCATAATCAATTGGTCCATGTACCCAAGATGGTAAAACTGGCCCAGGGTTGTTCTAGAAGTGCTACTAGATGCCTCAGAGAAAATCTGTCTTATCTTAACTGGATCAATTTTACCTGAAAAGCAAGGAGATAATATCGTCTCTAAAAATTTTATTCCTGACACTTTTCAAACACTGTCAAAGAATGATTATTCCCCATACCAGTGATTGCTACATGACAGCCAGAGCAAATGACTTTGAATCATAAGATCTGGGTTCAAAGCCTGACCATGTGATTATTGGTATAGGAGAGTGTAAAAGTTACACAAAAAGTAGAAGGATCATCAAGCCTTTATCTTTAAAATTGAAATGATACTTCCCATCTATGTTTTTTTGGATTACAAATGAGATCTTGTGTATATAATACATTTATAAATCTCTCTGAAAATATGAAGAATTGACAATATTTTATCTTTATAAGTACTTTTTTAAAAAGACTACCATAATATATTGAAGAGATTTTATCTGTATCTTACATTTTATTGGTGAAGTCAATTTTATAGTTTAAGATGTATCTTACTATTATTTGAGTCATCCATATCCTTTATATAATCTTACCTTAAATGCTAACTTTCTAAACTTAAAAATGTTTTATTTTTATAGGCTAAATATTTAAATTTTTATTTGAAATATATTTCAGGAAAGCCATGAATCCAAAGTGGGGTTATGATGAGAGGATTCTCCAGGGAAGAGTGGTATTTGGGAGCCCTGTGGAGAGCACAGAAGAGGTTAATCCCTGAAGATGGGAAGCCAGATCTGAATGGCCTGAGCCATCCCAGAACACACACTAAACTGTAGCTTTCCCGGAGGTATAGCAGTAACACCAGTTTTATCATCACATATATCTAGATGTGAATTGAGGGTCTGAGATTATGATGACTAGGAGTACAATTATGTGTGGACGATAACAAGCTTTATTACACTTGATGAACTTTGAAATTATTTCAACAATGCGTTATTCACTGGCAACATTTCCATTGACCTCAGAGCTCGCATTTCATTTCACAGGGCTCTGTAAACCAGCTTGGTCTGTTGCTGACTCACCAGGCCCTGTCTAGAGGTCTCCATGGAAACCAAACGCAGGGATAAAGGAGATCAGAGAGAAATAGCCAATCAGTCTATTTTAAGCCTGCTCTTTCTTTTTCTTGGTTGCTGACAATTGAGCCAGAGGTTTTAGCATGACCTATAACAAGTGCATAGAAATCTATTATATAATACCATGCTATAAATAATACAAATGCTATAAAATATTATCATAAGAGTGATATAAGACAATGCACAGTCACTTGTCCTTAAAAAGGAAACATATCCTGAGAAATGCATCATTAGACAATTTTGTCATTGTGTGTATTTAGATACACCTAGAGGGTGAAGGTCAATTGCTCCATGTGACCACTTGAGGTGAACAATGCTGCTGCTGTGTGGCATGGCTTTCTGTTTCACGGCGAAATTTTTTGAAAGTAGGAGTACACTCTAAAATAATGATAGGGGCCGGTGAGATGGCTTAGCGGCATAAGCGCCTGCCTGGCAAGTGCAAGGGCCAGACTTCGACTCCTGGAACCCATATACGAAAAAAGGGCCTGTGATATAGCTCAGCGGCACGGGCTCCTGCTGGCGCGCGAGGTCCTGAGGTCGACCCCCGGTACCCACAAAAAAATAAAATAAAATAAAATAATGATAAACATATAATGCTGTAAATATATAATAAACCAGTAACATAATTTTTCATTATCATTATCAAGTATTATATAATGGAAACTACAGTATGTGCTATAAACTGGTAGTCCATTAAGTTTGTTTACACCAACACCACCACAAACACCTGAGAACCATGTCATGTTCAGCTGTTAAGCCAGGTTTAAAGTCACTGTGTGATAGGAGTTTTTCAGCTAGTTATAATTTTATGAAACCACAATCATACTTGTGGTCTGTCACTGGCTGGAATATCATTACGTGGTACATGACAGCATACTATGCAGTATTTAAAAATAAAATACAATACAAATAAAATACATTATATTTAATATCTTATATTACTATTTTTTATGTTTTTGAGACTAGGTCTTGCTATGTTGTTCAGGGGGCCCTTGAACTCATATGTAATCCAACTGGTCTCAAAATCACAGCACTCCTCCTGTCTCAGCTTCTTGAGTGCCAGAATTACAGGCATGCACTACCACACCTGGCTCTATATTATTGATTTTCTTTTTCTTTTCTTTTCTTTTTTTTATGTGGGTACCAGGGGTCAAACTCAGGACCTCACATTTGCCAGCAGGCGCTTGTGCTGCTGAGCGATATCACTGGCCCTTTTTTTCCTTAATGTGGGTTCTGGGAGTCGAACTCAGGACCTTGTGCTTGCCAGGCAGGCGCTTATGCCACTGAGCTATCTCACTGGCCCTATATTATTGATTTTTTAAGTGGAGAAAAAAAAATAAAAACTCATTATCTCATTAGCACATTATCGTGCAATTTCTATGTCTAAGCAACTTCTAGATATTTTGCCTAATGCTCAAACTTTCTCTCTTTCTAAATTTTCCCAAGTTTTAAAATCCTTTCAGCAAATAAAGCTTTATTTATTTATATTTATCTTCTTCAGGCCCATTCTGATATTTCCAGATCAAGCTAACTTCTCTCACATAAACTCTATTCATATTTTAATTGCACTTTCATGATTAGTAATATATGCTTCATAGTAAATTTCATAAAATTTCTGATAGCCCATTGTCATTCTTTTTATTCTCCATAACTCCTACCTAAATCACTAAATAAATCTGCAATGAACACTTGCTAAATTAATATATCAGAGTGTTGGTTAACTTTTTCTTCATCACCAAATTCCAGAGTAAAATAATTTAAAGGAAGAAAGACTTATGTTAGCTCATGGTTTCTGAGTTTCAGTCTATGGTCAGCTTACTTCAAGGCAGAAACATCATGGCAGAGGGGCATGGCAGAGCAGAACTGCTTAACTCAGTTGAGCAGGTAGGAAGCAGAATGAAAGGAAAAGAAACAGACAGAGAGGAAGGTGCTGAAGACAAGACCTATACCCTTCCAGGTCTTTCCCCCAGTGACCAACTTCCTCCAGTCAGGCTCCACCTGTTAAGAACATAGTCTGCTAAGAACCCATCAATGGATTAATCAATTGACTTAGTCAGTGTCCCCATGATATAATCACCTTCTTAAAGCTCCACCTCTAAACACATGACTTTTTTTATTCAAACAACAGTGACCAAAAAAATTTCCACCTTAAAATAGGTGGAAATCTACTGAGACCTCAGGTCCCTTGATGGAATGTAGATTTTCCAATTTAGTGCATTCATTTCTATGCGTTCATTTCTCTACACATGACTTTTTCATCAATTAAAGGAATTATGTTTATATTAGTCCTCTCCAAGCTTCCTTATAGTACAAAATTTCTGTTTAATAATTATGAGTTATAAAGAAGATACAATTATGATATATTTATGCTGCCTTTGGCTTCCAAGTATTCAAGCAGAGTTCTATAAATACTAAAATTGGCAGAGGTCTAAAAGCTACCACATATAAACATCACAGGGAGATGTTCAACTCAATACTACAGATAGTTAAAGACTTTTAGCTGTTTAGGCTCCTAAGCTAAACCACTGTTGGAGAAATAAAGATAAGATTGATGACAAAAAATACGAGAAGGCATACAGTGGCTACTGTTTGGGAATTTGTAATCTTTACAATAGGTTATGAAGGTATGTAAAGTGCATCTAACTTCTGAATTTTAGAATAGAGCAGAGGTTTGGTATGAGGCATGATATGGGTTACTGGCATGTACTGATACAAAGAATGAGTAAGTATCTGTTTAAAACATGAAAACTAAACTGATTGATAAATTGAGTGTTCTAAATTCACTTTGAATCTCAAATCATTTGCCCTGGCCTGGCTGGTTTTAATTTACTTTAACTGCCTAGTTTTAATTCTTCTTCTCACCAAGTGCTGGGTGAAGCCATACTAAGCAATAAAATATGATTGACAAATTCTGCTAATGCTTCTTTGAGATGAGAGGAGTTTGTGCTCAGAATATGCAGCCATCTGGATCCTTGACCTAAATAAATCCATATTTTCACTCTTCTGTTAATTCAAGCAGACTCTACTTAATTGCATAGTAACTGGGAAATGACATTTTTATCACTATCTCTCATAAGAAGGGGGTAAGAAAATGTTATAAGAAGGCCTTTTAATGCAGTGATTTAGGAAGAATCAGGCTCATAATATAAAACTGGAAAGACTAATGTGAAAGAAATTGCCCAGGAGCATGAGGGGCAGGAAGGAGGCTGTACATTAGGATGTATATGCAACACTTATGATTAATTTTCCCTGGAATAACAATTGCAGAGAAAACCCACGGCACAAAGGAAATTTACTTCCAAGTATAATAATTGCAAAGAGCTGTATGACCACTTTAACAAGTCTTGTCGCATAGCTGAAGCCAATCCCCAGTCTTATTAATTCACTTTGCCCCACGACATAGCTCACAAATGAGGCACAAAATCCATAGGGAGAAAAGTCAGAGTCTTAATGAGCATGAGAAGCATCACCTTTGAGATTAAAATTTAAAAGTTTCCTTCTGATTGATTCCCATTAATAGTACTTATAGCTTGATGTAAGTGGTAGGAAAAGTTTTAGCAAATGTGTTACTAATTGAGAGCTTTCCATTACCTAGTAAGAAAGCTGGACTGGGGGTCGTTGACATGGCTCAGTGGCATAAGCACCTGCCTGGCAAGCACGAGGTCCTGAGTTCGACTCCCGGAACCCACATAAAGGAAAGAAAGGGCCGGTGATATCACTCAGTGGCACAAGCACCTGCTGGCAAGCATGAGGTCCTGAGGTCGACTCCCGGCACCCACATAAAGGAAAAAAAAAAAAAAAGAAACAAAGCTGGACTGTTTTCTGAGTTTCAAAAAATGGTGTAAATAGCAATGACTGTGGGAAGTACTTGCTGTTAATAGGATCACACATCGCACATTGTACAGGAGAGTCATGCTGGGTTTGTAGTAAAAATTAGGCCTGACTGCTAGCAGAACTGTAAAGGTGACTTTGAGCAAGGTGCCCAAGTTCTCAGCCTCATCTTTTTAAACCATAAAATAGGGATAATCACAATAAGCACTTACCTCATGTAATTATTAAGAGAATTAAGTTGAAGGGAGGGGAGGGTAATGGGAAAAAAGGAAGCAAGGTATGTAATATACAGGCACAAATTCCCTATGATGAATGTTATCATTATGTATATCTAAAATGTACCAGTAAAATAAAGTGCCAAGGGGGGAGGCAGAAATCAATCAGAAAAAAAGAATAAAAAAGACTGAGCACAGTGCTCAGCTCATGTTATAGTACCCACAAATCTTAGTTAGCTGTAACAAAATTTTATATTTTCTCGGTATCTCAGACATTTCTTGATGTTAGCTTCACTTTATTCTTTCCAACTAACATTTACAATTTTAATAAGTCTATCAGCTTCCTCACCCCATCTGAGTCCTATTCATTCTAATGTAATGTTTGATCTTATATTTTACTTAATTTTCTGTAGAAGTTATAGTAGCAACATTGCTTTTTCTGATGTTTTCTGAGAATTTTGGGCAGATTGGGGACAGGATAATTTCCTCTGCTTTTTAATGCACTAAGCGTTTATATCTGCCTGTAATCTAATTTTTTATTTATATCTGAAGCCCAAATATACGTGGAATTGACATAAACTGTGTAGTTCCAATGTTGTACACAATATCTATTACTTTTATGAAATCATATGTTCAAGGGTTCAGCATTTCAGTAACATGCTGCCAATTGTCACGGTTATATTATGTGTCAATTTGACTGGGCCACATATTGTGTCCTGATACTTGTCAAATATTCTGAGTATGTTTGTGAAGTTGTTTTCAATAAAATTAACACTTCAGTCAGTAGAATAGGTAAAGCAGATTGTCGTCCCTAATATAAGTAGCCCTCACCCAAGCAGTGGCAAGCATGCACAGATGTGGTGAATGTTTAAATTAAAAATTTATTACAATAAAATATATATTACCATTAATTCCCCTCAAAATATTCCCCTTGCTTCAAACACAGTGATCTCATCATTTGCCACTTTCCAAAGCAGTTCTGGGAGTCCTCTTTCATGAACGTCTTTATGAGGTGTGATGAGAACTCCAGTGAACGCTGGTGCAGAGTGCCATTCAGCGGAAAGGCGTGTGCTCTTACAGCTTTTTCATCCGATCTGGTATTGTGTGACTTCTGACTCTTACCCGAAGCCAAAATGATCAAGATATAATTTTGAATTGATTTAGGACACCAAGGCAGAAAAGCACAACTAAATGAAATTTATAAAGGCACGTAATTGTGAATGAACACATTTTAAATGTTTTCTGCAACTATCTCCAACATTTGCACAGAATTAATGATTTTTGCCTTCATTTTGCTACATGTTATACATTTTCATTAAACATTTGCTACATTTTATTTTAATCATTTCTGTATTGGCCTCTCATGTTTAGCTATGAGCTTTTTAAGGATAAGATTTATAGACCAATGCTCAGCTTATTAAAGAGTTCAATAGATAATTGTTTATTATAAGAACAAGTCAATGACTGAATAAAAACACAAACAGCTATGTTTAGAAGATGGCAAGAAGAAGAGCAAGTTGTGTGGCTGGGGGAGTGTATGACTTTGAGGACACTAAGGAGGTAGATTGATACTGAATCTTTTTTTTTGGGGGGGTACCGGGAGTCAAACTCAGGACCTCGCACGCCAGCAGACACCTGTGCCGCTGAGCGATATCACCGGCCCTTTTTTGTGTGTGGGTACCAGGAGTCAAACTCAGGACCTCGTGCTTGCCAGGCAGGCGCTTACGCCGCTGAGCCATCTCACCGGCCTGATACTGATTCTTAAATGCACAAACATTGCACTAAATTACTCTAAATCAACTCTAAGGAACAAATATTTGAAAATCCTAAAGGAGGGTCGTATCATGTGGTTTTCATTCTGGAAAGATACTTTACTTGAAGAAATGAATTAGTTACACTACAGCATTGTTTAATATCTCTGCGCATAACCCCTCTGCCCACCCCAGAAGTCATTTTCAGAGTGTCCTTGTGTGACGATGGACCCCTGTGTCCTCTACCTGAGGACAATCTCTGCCAAGCAAGTTTTTTTAGCCTATCTGTATGGTGCAGGCCAGAAGTGCCTGATAATGAATGCAGCCAAGAACAACCACTAGCAAATTTGAGGCTGTAGTTTCTGTAAAAATCCAGTTCTTTGTACCCTACTGGAAGAAACTGAAGGTAGTTCTAGACCATCTCTCAGAGCATCTCCAGTAGCACTGAACCACAGACTCCCACAATGGGAACCTATAGATGCTTGCTTAACTGACTGTCCTTTCCTACCTCACTTTCCCATTCCTTCATCATATTGCCTAGGAGCAGTTTCCCAGTGAATTGCTTATACGCCAGCTTTTAAATCAATGGGTGCTACTGGGAAAATATAAAATAAATCAAATTTCCTGTTTTCTCTTCTACCCAATGGAGGGAAATGTTGGGAGGAGGTTTAGTAATAGTATTTTTGTGTCATATGTTTACAGATGATAAATATGAAGAACTCACCATAACATTATAGTATTTAAATAAAAAGGATTCTTACATTTGGGAAATTTATGATTCTTCTGAAAAAAAGCAGAAAATGTTGATATATTCATGTAATGGGATACTGCACACTGGGCACTGGGAAAAGTTGATATATTTGTATAATTGTCTACTATGCTTCAGCCATAGTGAATTAATTTCATGCATATGCAAACACATAAAGATCAAAAGCTAACATTTAAGTGAAAAGTTACTTTTCAGTAGGATTACTTTAATATAAAGCTTAAAGCCATAAATATTATGAATTTATTGTTTAATATTTGATAAAACATTTTTTAGAAAGACCTCCGATAAGACAATGACAGATTGCATTTTTATGGCTTCATTATTTTAGGACATCACTGAGAAAAGAATTAAAATATTTTTTAAATCCTGGAATACAAATGGATGATAAATTACAGGCTAAATTTTTTCTCAACTATTTACTATTGCCCCCTTGCCCTCAGTGAACATGTACAACACATAGTAATATAATAATGCTATTCTCTTAGCTGGAAACATTATTTTTCTAAAAGTAAACTCAGTATGCTTGACCCCCCAAAACGCCAGACTGAGTGACATTAATTTCTTGTTTGTTAATCATTAATTTCAGTCAATTTCATTTAGAACAAATCATTAGGGTTCCAAGGAAAGCAGGAAGTAAAGGGAACAGGACCTGAACACGGTGACTATTCCTCTGAAAACTCTCCACAGTCCTGCTACTCTATATCAGTGGCCACCATCTCAGCTTTGCTCTTAGTGTCCACATCATATCCTTCCACAGATGGTCACATTGCAGTTTTACTCTGGGCTCTAGATAAAACTAATACATAGATGAAATTCAGAGCAGGCACTGATTCTGTAACAAATTTAGCTAGGAAGAAGAAGGAAAATGTGAAAGGAGTGTACGATGGTATGTTTCAGAAATTGTTGAGGTGAGCAAAGAAATATTTTACAATACTAGATTCCACCTGGGGTAAGGTGTTGGACGTCCCTTAGCTCATACTCTAAGCAAGTGTCAGAAAATGCTGCAGTCACAGTCCGTTCATCTCAAAACTGTCTTCTGAACCTCTGTTTTAATAGTCTTGTTATTCTCTGGCCTCCCTAGGCTTAAACTTTGAATCATTGTAATGATGTTCCCTTGGATTAAATATTTGGCTGGATGGTCTCCTTAGCTTTTTATGCTTACTTTTAACTGAATAACTCATAAAAATATTACCCAAAAATCAAACCCAATCCAGGCATTTCATCCTGGTTTCCTGCTTTGGTGGAAACAGAATTCAGACTCTCTCTGAAGCCATGAGAGCTTCCAGCATCTCTCAGATTTTGAGGCAAGGAGAGAAAAAAATCACGTTTCTGTTTCTGCCCCTACCTCTTCCATCTCCTTTTTGCTAAAGTCTCTTACTCTCTAGATCATTCTTACAACAAACTTTACAGTAGCTCTATTCCCAAGCATGATAGGATTCTTGAATTCAGTCATGAAAATAATATCTTGCTGGACTGAAATTGTGTACTTCCTGCTCTTAGCATAGTTCAGCTAAAAATGATCAATAAATGCAGGAAGGTAAAGCAAAGTGAAACTCTTTCAGTAAGCAAAAAAGAAGAATAGTTTGGACCCCACATTGTCTCCTGATTGTACTGAGTAAGATGAAGAGAAGACGTAGAATCACAGCATAGTCTCCTCTCACTGGATTCCATCTATTCTGGCTTCTCAATTGCATGCTGCATGTTCACAGCCAAAAACTGTTTTCAGGTCTAAATCCAACAGGCAGGGTTTGAAAGGAATATAGCACACTTGTACCTCTGCTCTACATATGAGGGACTTATCTCAAGTTATACCAGCAGTTTTTCTCTTCATACAATTTCTTTAAAGTTCAGAAGTAACATGATGCTATTGGAAGTCAAGGGGCTATGTTTCTCTCACTTTTTCAACAACCTTTCAAATAATAAAATGATGGCATATTCAATGCAGAAACTGAAGAGGCCATCACCATAGCCAAGATGAAAAGGCATCAGAGTAAGAGGAAAAGGATTAGCAATGAAATAGGATGAAGAAAATAAAGACTGAGAAACAGGAAATCAAGGTTGTTCTGTCTACTAGGATAGCTCCCATTCTCACTTGTATCAGTATGATGCGTACAAGAAAACACAGATCCCAGGGTGAGAAAACCAACCCTGGAGTCCTCATTCTGTTATGTGTTCCTGATAGGTCACTGGACAAGACACATTAACTCTGTGTATCTTAGTCCTCATGTCATAAAGTGGAAATAATACTACTATTTCTGCTCTCAAACTCAAAAATATTTATGAGAACAAAATAAAAATATTTTGTCAGCTGTAAAGTGTGAAGTGTAAATTACTGATCTCTCTCTCTCTCTCTCTACAACTGCTCAGGAAGGAAGCCCAGGTGATGCAGGACATTCCTTAGTGATGATTTCACCTCCTTATTCCTGAGGCTGTAGATCAAGGGGTTCAGCATGGGGGTGACCAGATTGTTCAGGACCTGTACAGTTGCATCCAGCCAGGGGCTTGGGGTTGGCCTTAGGTAGATGAGGACCACAGGCATGTAGAAAAGCAGAATGGCAGTGAGGTGGGCACTGCAGGTGGAGAAGGCACGACGTCGGCCGTCAGCAGAGTGAATCTGCAGAATGGAGCAGACAATGCAGCTGTAGGAGGTGAGGATGAGAAGGAAGCAGCTGAGGGGCATGAGGCCAACACTGATGAATCCCACCATCTCTAGGGATGCAGTGTCTGCACAAGCCAGCTTCAGCATCACTGGAATATCACAGAAGTAATAGTCTACCTCATTGGGGCCACAGTAAGGCAACTGGAAGGTGAGAGTGGTGAGAAAGGTGGCCTGAATGCAGCCAAAAACAGAAGTCCCCATGGCCAAGATGGCACACACTCTGTGGCTTATGATTATTGTGTAGTGCAGCGGGTGACATATGGCAACAAAGCGGTCATAGGCCATCACTGTGTACAGGAAGCACTCAGTGCAGCCCAGAAAATGGTAGAAGAAGAGTTGGGACACACATCCTGCATAGGAAATGGCTCGGCTGTTCCCTGAGAGGTAGAACAGCATCTTGGGAGAACTCACAGAAGGGAAAAATATATCACAAATAGACAATTTGCATAAGAAGAAGTACATAGGAGTGTGAAGCCGAGTGGAGGAGATGATCGCCAGAAGTATGAGCAGGTTTCCTATAAGGGTGAAAATGTAGAAGGACAGAAACAAGGCAAATAGCATAGTCTCCAGACCCTCTGTGTGGGGGATGCCCAGCAGGATAAATTCAGTCACCACTGAGAGATTCCACATACCTATGAGAGAGTCTGACCTTGAAAAGGGAGCCAAGACTCCCAAATCTGGATACCAGTATCAAATTATTAAATTTCTTGCTCATGGGTGCTTTGATAATATCTTTAACCACAGCAACATACCTTTTTCTGAAAGGCAGGAACAAGATTTATATAAGAAATGCTTATCTGAGAAGTCACAGCCTATCCAATTCTTGGAAAGAATTTTATAAAATCTTCCATGATGAGATAAGAAGTTTAGAGGTATTTTCAAAACATTTCCAGTTAGAAATGTTTTTGGCATTGTTTTATTTATCTTTGAATATATTTAGATTTTTACTTCTTGTAATATCTTCGAGTAACACACTCCCACTATTCATTACCATCTGCAAAATAACAGGAAAAAATTGTATTAGAAATCAGAACGATTAATTTGAATCTTGGCTTTGGCACTTCTTAGTTACTGTACTTAAGATTACCTGGACATTTACATTCCTGGCTTTGGAACACACATTAAAAATCTCCTTTTGTTTTAGGAATCATGCAACAGAATTTTCTCCTTTCAGACACTAGAACTTGGTATCAGCTTCAGCATACAAGATTTTACATTGTACATCTACTTTCAACATCAGGATTCTATTCAGAAGCTTTAACAAGTGCCACTGAAAAACATCTCAGAAGAGAATGACCAAGACAGTATAAGTCACCCTATACCATATCACAATTAGGTAAAAATGAAAACTGTAAAGGGAGAAACAAGCATTCTGGGGTGGGAGTGGGATGTTGACTCCTGTTATTAATTCTAGCCACATTCAAATAGTCTCTCTGAACAACTCAAATTCTCATGAGCTTTTCATCCACTGTACTTGGTCAGCAAAAGTTCTCAGAGTTTGTGGTCCTTGCCTTTGCTCAGAAATTGTGATATTCTGTGACTCTACAATTTCACTTGACTCTAAGTCTGTGTCAGGGAGAGGAAGTCCCCAAGGACCAGGAAGGACCCTATGTGGATTTGTTAGTGTGTGAAGGGCAAAGGCCAGTGGTGAGACATGGGCAGCAGTTTAAATACTCACAGCGTCCAGCTGGGAACATGGTCAAGGTTTCCAAAGTGTAATGACAAGACCTCACATTTACTGCTTCTGAGCAGAGCATAGCATGCTCCATTGAAAGACTTTGCATTTCCTCCCTATAAATAATCCAGTTTCATGGGATTTGTGCAAGCAAATCAGTACACATGCACCTCCCTGGATTGCTTTCATGGATGTGTACTTCAGATCTTCTTGTGCTCTTGTTGGAGCTCAGTGATAGCTCTGAGGGAGCAATTAGTTTGTAAACCTCATCATCATCCAATCATGAAATCATAGCCATGATATCATCAGAAAAGAATGATCTGAAGTGGGACATATGTTCCCCAAAGATTGTTTGCATGGCAGAGTAGGTTCCAATTCTCATATTAAGTCACCACCAATGTTAGCATACTTTCATTTTACTTGAAGTTATCAAGAATTGTGTCAGATTCAACGTCTTAACCTTGTTCTACAAATAAAGGACATTAGAGCTCAGAGCAATGTGGCTTTCCCAAAGTTAGACAGTAGAAGAGCCCAGGCATTCCCAAGCTTACTTTACTTTCCACTACACCACCAAAGATTCCCAAAATGAGTCCAGTAAGAAAGCAGCTGTCCACGTGAGAGTAGAGAGTTATTAATATATATATAGATATATTATATATAGATAGATTATATATATAGATATATAGATATATAGATAGATTATTATAGATATATTTGAGAGATTTGAACAAGTTTCTGTATACCCATAAAGCAATTACTGTTTCTATTATGTACTCCCTGACCATACCATGCTATGGCCTCAAAGAGTAATAGCAGGGAAGAGAGAAAGAGAGAGAGATTAATTCATTAGTTCATGTTCTGTTCATAGAGGTAAAGCATCCCAGAAATTTCAATAGATATTTCTCAGGAGATCTTTCTATCCGTGACATAACTTGTGGATTATTTTGTATTATATTTGCATTATTCTTGTTTCAATCACAGAAAAAAGCCTACCCCATTTAATTACAGATATTCAATATGCCAGCAAGTTACTAGCATATTGCAGGGACAATTGATTATAAATTGTAAGAGTTTTTTTCTGAGCATTCTTGATCCATTGGCATGTGCTTTATTGTTTGTGGGCAGGACAGGGGTTGGGTTGAATTGCTAATCACAAATTCCCTTTTTATCTGCAATAGCAGTAGAAATAAATTGGACTGTAACCCAAAAATGTAAGAGAATAGGATGATGGCTACTCACTGGATGACAAATTACTTGTTTGTGTTTTGTCTTTCTTCTTCTTACCTTTCTCCTTCCTTTCCTTCCTTCTTGGTGAAACGAAGTTCCTAGCTTCCTGGAACTTTAATGTTTTTTGTGAAAGAGATGTGAGCCACTTAACAAAACAGTAAAACAATAAATGTAGGACTAAAGCCTATGAAATACATCTTTTCTGTATTTTCGCTGGAGAGAGGTGGGAATGACAGCAGCGTGTGGGGCATGAATTCGTGGAAAGCACTAACTCCTAGGCAATCCCTCATGCAGATCCCCTCTCCATTGTCAAAGCCTATAACTTACTTGGACATAAGTAAGGTAATAACAGCAGGCTCAAACACTGAACCAGTCCCTGAATCAGAAGGAGTAGACAAGGGATAGTGGAAGATCACTGCCTTTCTTAATGGATAAGATTATTTGTATGTATTTATCTATACATACCTTCATCCATCTTTAGGTCTTTGCTTTCACTGGGGTGCTCAACCTTATCTTCCATAGTCATTTCTCACTAATGTTTTACTCATCTTGAACCTTGATCTGCTGGTGTCATGGAAATGGGGTACTGTAATCCTGTTCAGCAGAATGAGCCAAATCTGAGACTCTTCTAGGGAGGATTATACCAGCGCATTTACAAGGGGAAGGATTTATTACGGGATTTTTAATGGTATGTGTTTGCAATGCATAATGTATTCATCTTGGGGAATTAGTACACATATATATGTTGCAACTTAATCATTTTTACTTCCATTTCCCTCCTTAGCACTGCTGTCTTCATCCATTACCTTCCCTTCCTTACAGAGTCGACCTTTGTTTCCTATTATCTTGCCTTTGCTCTTTAAATTATTTATAGTTTGGATTTCTCACAGAAGAGAAACCATGCAATATTTAGCTTTCTGCATGTGATTTATTTCACTTAGCGTTATGGTCTCGAGGTGCATCCATTTTTCTACAAACAGTTAAAATATACCCTTTATGGTAGAGTAGTACTCCATTGTGTACATAACACATTTTCCTTACTCATTCATCTGTTGACAGGCATATAAACCACTTCCAAAATTTAGCTGTTATGAATAGTGCTGCTATAAACACATGTATACATATACCACCATAATACAATGTATGGTATTTCACACTTTGTGGAAGATACCCACAAGAGGTATAGCTGGGTTGAATGGAATTTCTATTTTTAGTTTTTTGAGAAATCTTTATGCTGATTTCTAGAGTGGTTGCATTAGTTTACATTCTCACCAACACTGTAGAAATATTTCCTCAACAACCTCACTAGCATTTGTTGATGATTTGAGTACCAGATGGAATCCATTCTTTCTGGAATAAGATGAAATCTCAGTGTTCTTTTGATTTACATTTCTCTTAATGGCCAAAGGTGCTGAACATTTTTTTCAGGATTGGCCATTTTTCTTCTGAGAAGTCTATTTATTTCAAACTGTCTATTCTTGATTGGGTCTTTTATTTTGCAGTGTCTAATTTTTTCAACCTCTTTATATTTCTAGATAGTAGTCCTCTGTGCAAGGAGTAGCTGGCAAAATTTTTCCCATTCTTTAGGTTGTTTCTTCACTGTGTTTGTTGTTGCCTTTGCTGTACAGATTTTTATTTTATATATTTTATAAAATCTCTTTTGGTGATTCTCGGTATTATTTCATGTGCAACTGGGATTCTGTTTAAAAAAAAATCCTAGCCTATCCCTATGTTTCTAAGAGTTTTACACATTTTTTTCTCCCAGAAGATGTAGTGGTTCTGTTTTACTATCTAGATCTTTCTATCAATTTTGATTTTATTTTAATATAGGTTGAGAGATCTGAATCTAGATTCTTTCCTTTGCATGTGGGTAAATTGTTTTCCCAGCATTGTCTGTTAAAGAGGATATCTTTGCCAGGTGTGATGGTGCATGCCTGTAATCTCAGCACTCGGGAGGCTGAAGCAGGAGGATCACCACAAGTTTGGGGCCAGCCTGGGCTACATAGTGAGTTCAAGCCACCCTGAACTACAGAGTGAGACACTGTCTCAAAAAAAAAAAAGAAGATATAATTTCTCTAGCATTTTGATCCCTTTATCAAAAGCAGATGCTGGGCCGGTGAGATGGCTCAGCGGCGTAAGCGCCTGCCTGGCAAGCGCGAGGGCCCGAGTTCGACTCCTGGATCCCACATAAGAAAAAAGGGGCCAGTGATATCGCTCAGCGGCACGGGCGCCTGCTGGCACGTGAGGTCCTGAGATCGACCCCCCAGTACCCACAAAAAAAAAAAAAAAAGCAGATGCTGAGGTGGGTGCCTGGGGTTGTTTCTGTATCCTCAATTCTATTCCATTGATCGACATGTCAACTTTTGTGCCAGTAACATTGTTTTTATTAGTGTATCTTTGTAGGATTTTGGGGAGCAGCTGAAGCTGGAGATCAGTCATATGTGTGGGGCCTGAGAAAGGCCAGCCTCAAGAACACAGAGCACCTGGAGCAAGTCACATGAATAAGCTGCTTTAGTCTCAAGAAAACTGGGCACCCAAGGCAAGCCACACGTATAAGCTATTAGGGGGAGGGGTTTCACATGACATTTAACCTCCTGAGTGTATAAATAAATGTGCTACAGCCATTGGGGCCCTCCCTCTTTCTCCTCCTCCTCCTCCTCCTCCTTCCTTCCTTCCTCCTCATCAGGAGAGAAAGCTCCATCTGGCCTCAGTTTTCTGTATTCCGACTCTTGTCCTTTTTTCTCCATCCTCTCATTGTCCTCACCCTGGGAAACTCAAGAGCTGTGCAGGATGAGGCATAGAATAACTTGACTTTTGCAATTAATTTGTCCATCTCTGTTTTTGTTCCTCAAAATTGCTTTTGCTATTCTGAGTCTCTTCTTGTTCTGTATAAATTTTAGATTTTTTTCTAGTTCTGTGAAATAAAGCTAATTGTGTTTTGATGAGAATTGCATAATATCTATTTATCGTTTTGGTATTAGGGCAATTTTGACCATATTAGTTCCGCCAATCTAGGAAAAGGAGATGGTTTTCCATTTTTTAAAGTGCTCTTCAATCTCTTTTTTCATAGTACTATGGTTTTTGGTATAGAGTTCTTTCTTTTCCTTACTTAGGTTAATGCCTATGTATTTAAGATTTTATTTTACATTACCATGAATGAGATTATTTAACGTATTTACTTCTCAGTGTGTTCAGTGTTGGCATACAGGAACACTACTGACTTTTTGTGTTTTGATTTTGCATTCTGACACTGCTGAATTTGCTAATCAGTTCTAAGAGTTTACTGATAGAGTTTTTTTAGGATCTTCATTGTAAAGTATCATATCTGAAAATAAATACTTCCTTTCTTATTCATATAACTTTTATTTCTTTCTCTTTCTTGATTACTCTAGATAAGTGTTCAAGTGTGGTATTGAGCAAGAGTGCTGAGAGTGGATATCTTTGTAGTGTTCCTGATTTTAGTGAGAATGCTTTATGTTTTCCCCTGTTCAGTATGTTGGCCACGGGTTTGTCATGAGTGGCTTTTACCATTTTTGGGTAAGGTATTTTTGTATCTCTTTTCATCAGGATTTTTATCATGAATGGAAGTTGGATCTAGTCAAAGGGTTTTTCTGTATCTATTGAGATAAACACATCATTTTTTATCCTTACTTTTGTTTATGTGGTATAGTACATTTATTGACTTATGTACATTGAACCATCCTTGCATCCCTAGGCTGAAGCACACTGTCGTGAAGTATGAACTCTTTAATGATTTCTTGCATTCTATTTGTAAATATCTTGTTGAAGATTCCTGCATCTATGTTCTTTAAAGAAATTGCCCTGTAGTGCTTTTTATTCTGAGTACTCTTCTGGTTTTGGTATTAAGATATTGCTAGTTTCCAGGGATGAATTTGATAATGTTCTTTCCCTTTAGATTTCATGAATGAGTTAGATAAATATTGGAGTTAAAACTTTCTTGGAGTTCTGGTAAGTGTCTGTGGTAAATCCATTGGGTGCTGGGCTTTTGGTATGGTTGATCTGGTTTTTATTACTGTCTTTATTTCACTGTCTGTTATTGATCTATTCAGAGTTTTAAGACTTCTTGATTTAGTTTTGCAATTCATATTTGTCTAGGAATTTATCTATACTTCCTATATTCTGCAATTTTTGAAACATAAATTTTGAAATAGTTTCTTAAAAGCCTCTAGAATTCAGCAGTGTCCTTTGTGATTTTGTCTTTTCATTGTTAACTGCATGGATATACATGGAGATGGGTCTTTTCTTTCCCTCTTTTAGTAAGTTTGCTGAAGAGCTTATCAATATAATTTTTCTTTTCAAAGACATAATTATTTAATATGTTATTTTTAAATCTCAATTTCAGTAATATTTTGCTCTGATTTTTAAAATTTATTTCCTCTACTAGATCAGACTTAGATTATTCTTGTTTTTCTAGGACTTTGAAATGGACCATTAGATTATTTCTTTGGGATTGCACTATTCTTTTAATGTGAGCATTCATTGCTATAAACTTTTCTCTTAGAACTACTTCCATTGTGTCCCGTAGGTTTTGGTATGTTACATTTTCATTGTCATTTGATTCTAGAAACTTTAAAATTTTTTTCACTGTTTTCTTCTGTGGCCCATTGATTATTCAATAGTGTATTGTTTAATGTCCATTGTTCGCATAGTTTCTGTGGTTTCTTTTGCTTTTGATTTCTAGTTTTATCTTCTATGCTATAACAGCATAAAGCAGATTATTTCAACTCTTTTGTATTACTCAATCATGCTTCATAACTTAAAATAAGATCTATTTTTAAAAAATTCCATGTGCTGCTGACAAAAATGTGTATGTATTGTTGATAAAACATTGTGTAGATACCTGTTAAGTCCACGTGTTCAAAAATGTGGTTTAATTCTGACATTATGTTAATTTTGTCTGGTTGACTTATTTGTGAAAGTTCCCTGGTATAATTGTCTTGATGCCTATCTGTCCTTTTATGTCCTGTAGCTTTTGTTTTATGATATTGGGTGTGTTAACATTCAGTGCAATATATTTACAAGTGTTATCTCTTTCTGTTGATTTTTTACCTTTACTAGTATTACTGCCCCTTTTTTCATCGTCCCTAATCAGTTTGGGCTGGAGGCCTGCTTTTTCTGAGATTAGGATAGATGCTTCTGCTTGTTTCATTCTCCAGTTGCATGGACTGCTTTTCTTTATCTTTTCATTTTTGGTCTATGTGTTTCCTTTTGGATGAGGTGTGTCTCATCAAGGCATAATAAAATTAGGTTTTGTTTTTTGATCCAATCTGCCCCTCTGTGTCTTTATATTGGTGAGTTAGGACCATTACTATTTAGACTTGTGACATATTTATTGAATTCTGTCATTGCTTTATATTTTCAGTGCTGATTTCTTTATTCTTTTTTTCCTTTGAATCAAATACTCTACCAGTTAGATGTAGTTTCATTTGGGATTTTTGGTACTGGTGGCCTCCCTGTCTCAGTCCCTTAAGTAATCCCTTAAGTAACCTGCAATGCTCATCTAATGGTCCTGGATTTCTTTAGGGTTTCTTCTATTTCTCTATTTCAAAAGATAATTTCACAGAATACAGAAGTCTGGGTTGGTAGTTCCTTTCTTTTAAGGCTTGAAAAATTTACTCCAAGCACTCCCAGTCTTTAAGGTTTGTGCTGAAAAAAAACTGTTTTAATTAGCTTACCTTTTCTATAGATTACTCATTGTTTTTCTCTAACACCTTTTAATAGTGTCCCTTTGTGAGTAAGTTTTGGGATTTTGACTATGATGTGTCATGGAGAGGCTCCTTTTGTTGGTCATGGCTATTTGGGGTTCTATATGCCTTGATTACATGAAAACTGACATTTTTCCTAGATTTTTTGCTATGGTGTTAGTGATTTATACCTTTTAAGTCATCTTCTAATCCATCCTTTACTCCAATAATTCTTAGAGGCTTTTTTTTTTTTTGTCATCCAGTAGGCACTGGATTCAGCTTCCATGTGTCTTGTTCAGTATGTAATATACTACACTCCCTACATTAATAATCTTTGCTGCCCATACTTTCAATTGGGAAAAAAGTGAAGGTGAACAACCAATGCAATAATAAATTCTTGTATTATTATTGCAAGGTGTCATAGTTTTGAATGTGGAGAATATTTTTACAAGTTTCATGGTACTTAGGTCCAGGTTTCACGGTTTTATAGCACATACACAGGGGCTATTTAGATGGCAAACTTGGATACAAGCCAACTTCATGAAAATACTAAAGCCTTCTCAAACTTTAATTAGGATACAAGCTACATGGAAATTATTAAAATGATGACTTCAGTACAGTTGTTCTTGATGTTGCCTGAAATTTTGCATTTCTAACAAGCATCTAGGTGATGCTATAGCTCTATTCTACAGGTCACATTCACCTTCAAGAAACACAGAACAAAGTTCAGGAAGATTAAATTCCATGGTATAAGTCACACGAGTTCTCCTAATGTCAGTTTGTACAACAGCTTATGGAACTCTAACCTAAACTATATAGTGTCTGAGTGAAAATTACTGAGGTCCTGGTCAGAACTCTAGAAAATTCAAGCCAAAAATAATAAGAGTTCTATAGATAAGGATATTAAACTTTTAAGGGGTTAAATCATTTGCTTATTATCATATAACTATTTAAGGTATGATTAGGATTCTAAAAGTGACCTGGTTTTCTAACTAGTGCTTGCTTCATATAAAACAGTAAATTTGCCTACAACAAAAAATATGGGAACAGAATAGAGAGTAAACAGCGGACACATCAAAAAAGTTGAGACAGAACAAAAAGGATAAATAATTAAACTAATGCAAGTCCGATGACTGAATTTATGAAAGACAAGACACAAAAGGTAAATATAGGAATTATCATTTTAATATTGATACAATAGTTATTTCAAGGAACAATTCATCAAGCAGGGTCATTTCCAGTAGGATAGGGCACATAAATTCCAGAAGCAATCATGGGGAGCCCCATTATTCCTCATGTGGTGAGCAATCCTGGTTCAGGTCTTAGGCATAACTACCATTTGCCCTTTTATTTCTTTTCTTATACTAGATCAGAGCCCAACATAGAGTCCTCATGGGTTCAGGATAAGTCCAGGGTAAGTCCATACCATAACCAGTCTCTTACAGGACAACTGATGGGTAAGGAAAATCATCAGTCTCCAGCAAGAATAACTCAACTCAAGTCACTTAGGCAGCAGCAAGAAAAGTATGAGGTATAGGCTAACAAAGTCTCAGCAGAAGTAATCGAGAACATTGCCAACAGTGCCAATGCTCAAAATGGACACCTTGAGCCTCTCTCTCTGTGATCTTGATGTTTATTGACCTTGATGCTGGTTTTCAACTTTCAAATCTTCCAAGAATGGAAAATTTCAAAGCTTACCCAAAACTGAATAGAAAGTTTGGGGATGTAGCTCAAAGGTAGAGGTCTTCCATGGGATGTATAAGGTCTTGGGCCCAATTCCCAGTACCATATAAAAAGAAAATGGTGAACAGACAAATGTAATGTAGAGACTTCTCTAAATCAGGCATTCTCTAACGTCAGTGCTGAAATCCTTAGTCTGGAGTCTTTGTCTTCTGGTTTTTATATCTGGAGGACTATTACTGAATATGCTTTGAACTATGAAGAGCACAGGTTTAGAAATTACCACCATTTTTTTGAAGCCATGTATTGGGGAAAAGATGACATCCAAAGGTGCCAGGAAGAGAGAGGCAGGTGGTGTGGACATCCTTTACTTTTATGGCAAGAAATACATAGGGGAAATATAAAACACAAAAACGCATTACAGCAGAAGAGATGGTGAGGGAAGAAGGCAATAGCCAAATACAAGCACTTCTTTCTTAAGTGGTATTCTCAGAGGGTAAAGATAGCAGGGTCCACAGAAGACTTCAGCAGTGTATTAGCTGCTTTCACCACCTTGTATGTGGCAGAGCCTGTGACGACAGAAAACAGGAGTCGTGGATGAGGGACAGCAAATAAGGCTTTTTCCCATTCTCCCTGATCATGTCCCCTGCATCCTGCTTTATCTTTCCTCAATACACACAATTTTTCTCCTCTTCCTGCCCAGATTCTCCTTTAGTCTTCTCTGGTTCCACAAAAAGTCAGCAGCAGTAAGACGATAAACACCCAAAGAATAAGTGCTCAGTGACGTACTTAGCTCGGCACTGAGAGAGTGGGGAAAGTAGGTATCATTTCATGTCCTTGCAATTCAACAATTCACACTGCCCATCTATGTCCTCTTCCTTCTTTACTCAGTCCTCCCTCTCCTCGATGAAAGGTTTCACCCCACCCTGACAAAAAAAGACTAGCTGGAAGACTGGAAAAAGTCTGAATCAGGATATCGTGGGAATGGCTATGAGGATTCTCATGGTTACCCTCTGCCAGACCTGGAGGTGCAGCACCCGGGAAGATGTCCAGCTTCCTTAGTGGGAAGGGGAGGGATCCTGGGATTGGGCTCCTACCTGCATGGGTGCGAATCCAGGCCCTGGCCTTCCTTTCCAGAAGATCCCACTCACACTCCTGGTCCATCCCATTGGTATGCAGCCAGACCACCGCAAGGACTGTGGCCCAGACTGAGGAGTCCACATGCTGTACGATAGACAGAGATGTCCCTGAGACCTCCAAGCTGGGCAGCAAGCCCCTCAAGCATACAAAGTGTGTCACTCCCTCCTCACTTGCCGGCGTCTGTACCACTTCTAGATGGAATTACCTGCCCTCTCTCTACTTCCTCCTACTATTTGCATAAGATAAAGCCACAACCTGTACCCAGGCAATCATCCATGCAGTGTTAGGGTAGAAAGGGCTTGATTGTTAAATCCCAATGTAGCCACCGGGGCAGTGCTGGAAGCCTCTAAAATATTCCAAACAAGAATTACCCACCTGTGGTAAGAGAAACACTCATGTAATCACTTTTTTATTTTAATCTTCATCGCCCACCACAAAAAAAGGGCACGAAGAATGGTCACATTTTCAAAAGAGAAATGTGGTTCATATAGAAGTGAAATTATTTGTTCAAGTTAGCCTTCTGGCACTGATGAGGGTGGGACTGAGCAGTAAACTTTCTGATTCTAGTTATATTGCTCGATAGAAAATCTTACCATAGAGCACAAAATGATCCTGTATGAGTTTTCACCAGCCGTTCCCTAAAGATTTGGTTTTTAGATTTAGTAAATCTAAGGACTTTTTATCATGACCTTTAAAATGTGGAAATAGCAGCTATCATTTCTCTCATAGTCTCATTTCAGACCAAAATTCCCTTATGTCAAAGAAGAACACCCATGTTTATGTTCTTAGTCTAAAAACAAATATCACAGTGATTTTTAAAATACAGTTCATGAAATGGCCATATCGGGAAGCAAATATATTTATGAAATTCCATGTCCACTGCCCAAGAACATAGCAGTTTTTCAGAAAGTTCATTACCTCTACTAATGAGGTCAAATATTCTGATTCGAATTGGTTTGAATATGAAAATACTCAACTTATTGCCTATGAAACTTCTGATTTTCACGTACAATTGCTACTTAATGCTTGCTTCTCTTTTCTACTTATAGCGTTGAGAATTTTGAACCAAAGGCAGTATTTGATTTTTATTTCTACTATATTTTTGTCTCTGTTATTGTTTTTTCATAAAAACTTTTAACTAATTGTTCAGAAGTTTTAGGGATCCTATTCTCTTGTCTAATACTTTAACTCCCAGTTTTGCCATGTACAAATAAAAAAACTTTGTTCTACATCTTTATCAAGATTTTCATTGAAAATATAAACTAGGGCTGGTGAGATGGCTCAGCGGCGTAAGCGCCTGCCTTGCAAGCGCGAGGGCCCGAGTTCGACTCCCGGATCCCACATACGAAAAAGGGGCCGGTGATATCACTCAGCGGCACGGGTGCCTGTTGGCACGCGAGGTCCTGAGGTCGACCCCCCGGTACCCACCAAAAAAAAAAAAGAAAATATAAACTAAAACTTTGAGCTATGTATTTTCAACTAATTTGTAGTTAGTGCAAGTATTTGTCATTTAAAGAATCAAGTCCCTGGGCCAGTGATATGGCTCAGTGGCATAAGCGCCTGCCTGGCAAGCGGGAGGTCCTGAGTTCAACTCCTGGTACCCACATAAAGGAATAAAAGGGCCGGCAATATTGCTCAGTGGCACAAGCGCCTGCTGGCAAGCACGAGGTCCTGAGTTCGACTCCCAATACCCACATTAAAAAAAAAAAAAAAGAATCAAGTCCCTTACTAAAATTCAGATACACCAAGTCTGTTGTTTACCTCAATCTGTGGGCCTGGTTATCAAGCCAAAAAAGAAAATGTCAGTCCAATGTGTCCTGTGCTCCATAAATATAAGTTAAAACTTCACAATCCTTACATCAACTTCCAAGTATTTATCAATTATCCTTTTAGTTATTTGTTCTAGTACAGCATTTTACAATAGAAAGACATCACTAGACACATATGTATTTTTTACATTTCTTAGTAGCCATATTTAAAAAGTAAAAATAAAGAGGCCCAATTATTTTCTTTATTTTACTTCATTATATTTTATTTTATTTTTGGTGCTGGGGATTGAACCCAAACCTTCTCACATGCTAACTATCTGCTCTATCAATGAGCCATACTCCCTGCTATTAATGTATTTTATTTAACCCAATACACTAAAAATCATAATTTTAACATGTAATCAATACATAATAACTACTGACAAGATATTTTACATTACTTTTTTATAACCCTTTGAAGTTAATCCCAGCATGGCACACCATCAAGCAATTTTGTTCCTCATTTGCATCAGCCACATTTCAAAGTCTCCACGGATACTGGGCAATTATGGAATATCTGAGTTTTATTCAGGCATCTTCTACATTTTCAAAATTCAGACTAATATTTGACCTTTACACTTTCAGCATCTGTCTCTTATATAACAATTTCTCAAAGAGGATTAGAAGATTTAGCAAGTTACCTTACACTTCTGAATAGAACATGCCCATATCGTATCTAAATACATTTGCAATAACTAAGTGGCTCGTATTATCCCTTTGCTCATCCTGACATCAATTAATTTTTCTACCATCTGGACCACCTCCTTTAGGACACAGAGAAGTGATCACGAAGTATTTTGGGGGGTTCTGGAGACAGTACTAACACTGACTCCATCTCCACCTGACTGGGTCAGACACATTATTAAACCTCTTAGGTTTCAGTTACTTCATCTTCTACGTAGCAGCATGAGTAGGACTGATCTTGTTTAACTGAAGTGAAGAATAACATCATGAATGTCAACCACTTAGCACAGTACCTTGCACAGAGAAATATCTCACAAAAGTTTAGTTTTACAACTCAGATGACTGTCAGGGAACATAATTAAAATAGAAGAGCATTTTTGTTTTCTTTTTGTCATCCATCAACTAATATGAACTCCTGCTACTTGGCCTGTTAATTCTTTGTTCTCTTGACACTAACATAACCAGAAAAACTTGCAACTTCTTCTTATTAGAAATTAACTTGGTCTATGTCCCTTCTATATTCTCCTTTTGCAGGTGGGCCCCAACTCACCCAAACTGCCATTACAAACTTCATTCCATCAAAATATATACACGCCTTCGCTCTCCTTTAAACCTCACCTCGGCAGGGTGTGCAGCCTTTATGTCTTCCAGCTTCAGGCCTAGGACCTTGGCCAGATGTTTATTCAGATCCCAGGAACCGTTTGCATTTTGGAGGAAAATCAGCTTCACAATACCACTTTCTTTGAGGAGAAAAAAAGAGAGAGAAAGAGATAAAGGATGGGAAGTTATGAAGCTTGTGGTCCATTAGCCTACCTGAAATAGGTTGCTGAATTTACACACAGGCTGTAGCTAGAGCGCTGCAGAAAAAAAGTCATCAGAGAGCATCCAGATCTAACTTCAAGCTCAATTTTTTGAAAGAATGACCAGCAGTACAGGGGTCCAAATAGGATGGCAGCAGAGTTCTGCAGGGGCCAGGTCTGCCTGTAGATAAACTATGCAGGAAGAGGTGGAAAAAGGCCTTTCTGTCATTAGAGGTCACCCCAGACTCTAGTGGTGTAGAAAGCTTCAGGGTCGTGTAGTGGGCGCTAATGTAGCTGGGCTAACACTGGCAAATACAAGGACTGGACAAATCTTGTCTCTTCTGATACCCTTCAAAGAGATGACCCCTACGTAGAAAAGGCTACAAGACAGCACAGCACTGAACATTTGTCCTTCAGTCCCTGTAGATAAATAATAAATTGAGGCTCATCTCACCTTTACAGTTATTTTGCAAACTGGTTTCACTGGTTGAAGAATGAGTCTCTTCCGTCTGGTGGATGAACCCCAGGACAGGGTTACATATGATCTTCTGGCCACAGCTAGAACTTTGCAATACATCTTGAGCTATGTGTGACAGACAAAAATTGGTGAGAAAACATTCCTAGGAGGATGCTCAGTTAAGACTGAGGCCATTGTGATTTATAGACCTACCAAGCTGATTCCTCCGCCGGGATGACAAGGTCGCACAGCAAGCAACTCTCCTGGTCAACCGAGGCGGAGCAGGTTGTTCGCTGAGACCATAGGAACGTTGGACCAGTAGAGGAGCTGAAAAACACCAGTATAGGCACTGGGACTGAGACCCCCTGCTCTCTACAGTAGCAGTTACTAAGCCCGATGACTTGAGACATAGCCTCCCATCTATATCAGCTCTTCAGTCATCACCATTACTACACAATTCTTCTCTCATGAGCCCACTTGCTGCCCACGCCCTCACTCTCTGACCCGTCTTTCAGCTTTCCATTGCATCCTTTACAATCTCTGACACGTGATACCCATTTTTTCTAAATCTAAGAGGCTCCTTCTAATGAAGTCTTAATTTAAAATGATTTTACCTTCTCTGAAAATGGTTTCTCCTCTATTCTTCACAAAAATCTATTGTTCAATATTCTGTACTCTACATACCCAAGATTGGGAGGTGAAGCTGGTAACCTGTTCAGCCCCAGATCATTACTCTGCCTCCCTTCCTTGGTTACCTTGCTCATGTCCTCACTCCTCTCAACCCCAAGCTCTCTGACATTTCTAACTATTCGCTGAAGGCCAAACCTTAGATTTCTACTCCATTACAAGATGTGTCCTCATCTTGAGAGATTTCAGGCTATCCACCATCCTAATGTAAAGCTTCTTGATTTTCTCAAACTCAGTGACTTAAGCATTATTCTCCTTCAACCACACCATCCTTATAAAGACAGCCTTATTATGATGCATAATTGTTCCACAAGTAAAAATTAAATTTTAGGGCCGGTGAGATGGCTCAGCATCGCAAGCACCTGCCTGGCAAGCGCAAGGTCCTGAGTTCGACTCCTGGTACCCACATAAAGAAAAAAAGGACCGGTGATATCGCTCAGCGGCACAAGCACCTGCTGGCAGGCGTGAGGTCCTGAGTTCTATTCCCGGTACCCACATTAAAAAAAAATTAAATTTAAAAAATCTGACCTTTAAAATACAAAATCCAATTTTTCCAGTGTTCTAACTCAGAGATTCCTGTTTTACCTGATTTTTTTTTTTACGTCATCTGGACCATGTATATCCTTAATCTTTTTAATTTTTTCTACATATCAACTTTTTCCATCTTTTCCTCTCCATTTAACTTAAATTGCAAGTCCAAAACTTTACCACCTTCTGACTGATGTCTTCAATCCTATATTCTTAATTTTCTTTCATCATACCAATTTAGTAAAATCCTAACTTTGAAATTAAGCCAACATTCTACCAACTTCCTCCTTATGTTAAAGGTGCTGAGTACTGTTGAAATAAATGAAATAAACTATGATTGCTTTAGTAGTTTCTTGCCAGTAAAAAAGTTAAGATACTCAAACTCAATTGGACCCTTAGCATTCCCCGACAAATGTTTTTTTCCCTCTGGACATTCTACTTTCCAAATATCCTGAGTGCTTCTTTCAAATCTTCCCCATTTTCCTCAAATACTGTCTTCTATTCCAAGTCCAGACCCATTCCAGACACTAGCCATCTGTGTAATCATTCACCACATAGTCATCAAGAAGGCAAATCAACTTCATATTTGAACTATTTGATTATTCAATGTTTATATATAGTATCTATGTTTTAACATTTCCTTACTCTCCTGACCACTTTATTTTAAATCTCTCTTCCAATGAAGTACACAAAAGTTGAAGAATAACGAGAAATTCTAGGAGTAGAAGGACATAAAAACAAAGCAAATTAAAAACCTTCCACAACCTTTTCCTTTAAATAATGTGTTCATATACTTAGGACCACTTCATCTATAGGCATTTGAATGGTATAAAACTCACAGGATTTATATCGTGCTTTCATTGCAGACAGAACAGGCCTTGGAATCTCCCTGTGGACCAGGGGCCCCTGCACGGGCTGGTTGAGCTCTTTGTTTATGGCAATAAAAGCTGTGAATGAGCTCATAACTCCAGATTCCAAGCTGATGTTCAACACATCTTTTCTTTCTCTTGCTAGGGTCTCTCTGAAACCCAGATCTTTTGTCTGGATCAAGGATTTTGCAGCAAGACGATGAATGGTGAAGCTGGAAACATAAATAAATAAACACCCTGAGTCTTAGCATAATACACCCACATAACAATTGCTTGGGGCTCTCCAAAGTTAGGGATAGCAGAGGGAGGAAAATGTCCGAGAATGAGGAAATAAGACTTGAGGGAATTAGAAAGGAAAAGCAATTTAGGGAAACAAATTTTGTCAGAGTTAAAAGAATCCACAAAAGGGAAAAATAAATAAATAAATGAACAAAACAAACAAAAAAACAAAAAAACGAGGATGGCAGAGAAAAGAAGGAAAGGAAAGAGAAAAGGAAGGGAAAAGAAAGGAAAAAATTGACTGCTCACTTGGAGTCATATTTGGGTTGTAGAGAAAATGCCACCTTTTGTTCAATATTCTTGCCCTGGAGTGTGTACTTGAGGCGCACTTCTCCTGTAGCTTCCTCTGGCTACAAATCAAAGAAAGGCAAACATGATGAAAAGGAGAGATATCCAGCAAAAAGGTCAGAACCGGGGCAGCTCTCTAACTTCATATACTACAATTTCTGACTAGGAATCAGGTAGCCCTGAAATAATGGGGAAGATGGAAGGCTGGCTCTACTCAGCGAGTACAATCTCTTGCTAAAATCCAAATTCACCTTCCAGCATCAATGAAATTGTCCCAGCAGTGGCTACTCTAACTAGAGAACAAAGAAGAGTGGGGACTCACCGGCATCGTCCCTGTCAGTTGGGCATAGAAAATTAACCTCTGACCCCTAAAAATGACAGTCTGTTCTGGTGAAAGCATGTTAGCAGTCAGATCAGGAGGCAGATCCCAGCTCAGGGAGATGTCTTCTACCACATACTGTAGAGACCGCTTCAGGGTCCTAAGAGCCTGATGAAGGAGAAGAGTAAACACCAACATATCAGAATGACAACCACAGCTACTATTACCAGTAGCTGAGTAGTTATTATGTGTCTATTGCTATGTGACATGATACACGTTATGCCTAATCCTTAATTGTATTCTGGGAAATGAACATTATTTCTCCTGCTTCGCAAAAGAGAAAGCTAAAGCTGAGAGATTTAATGGCATAAATGAGAATAAAGAAAATGTTAGGAAAAGGAGATGCCTGGAGAAGGAAATTAGGTAAGAGACCTAAAATTATCAAATGAGAAAGAGGAGTTCAGAAACATAATACAAGATGTGTTTTCGTGGTGCCTACTAATAAATAGCAATTTGCCATCCCATCCACCCTAGTAGACACATCGCACTTGTTTCTGCTCCTTTGCCTTGTATCCTTTACATAAAGAGTCGGCTGCAATAACAAAGGGGGACCTAAAGAACAGAACTTGGAACTCAGAAATGAAAGCCAAAGTTCTCTCTCTCTCCTCTTAAACACAAAAGCCTTAACCTATTTCAGCATCTCTTTTCTGGGCTTCCAGTTCCTAGGGCCAGATATCATTCTCTAGATACTACAGTAGCGCCCTTCTCCTCCATATAGGAAAGTGGGAAAAGCCCACTACAGGCTAAGAACATGGGAAACACATTCTGGAGTCAAGTTTTGCCCTTGCCCTTGCAACAGCATCCTAACCGTGTCTCTTTCTTGGTCTGGATTGCACACCTCTGAACCTGTAGCCTGGCCCTCACCTTGGACTGCATCCTGTCCTTGCCTGTGATAAACTCTGAGGTTCCCCCTGACACACGAGCAATGCTTTTTATTAAGCTGGTGGAAGCACCTTCTCCAATACCGAATGAGAAACATCTGTAATTGTAAAAAGATGGAGGTTAGACACAGCCACTCAAAGTGAAATTATCAAATTAGCAGAGAATGGGCAAAAATACATGATAAGATGGTTTGCATTCTTGACCAAAGCATAATAGCTACTCTATTAAGCACATTGTATATTTTATGAGCCATAATAAATGCCTGAAATTAATGATAAAATTTAATTATCATGAATGCCTTACGAGACAGACTTTGGTTTCATTTTGCAGATAAGGAACTGCAAAATGAATTTCAGAAAGCTGTCAAAGATCACACCCCTGATAAATGGTAGAGATGGAACTGAAACAGTGGTCTCTCTGACTGTAAAATTCCCCCCAGCAAATCAAGGAAAAGACCCAAGCTATCACTAGTGTCTGCCTGATGCTGTCCTAGCACTGTATCTGTCCTGGCCTGGCCATTTCTAAGAAATGACCTGGCTCGAAAGTTCTCACCTCACTCTAACTGGAAAGTTCCCACCTCACTCTACTCCACTTGCACCAAATAGCTTTTTAACTGTCATTTGGTTTCCCAAAAAACTGTCTATAAACAGAAAATGCGTTAATGATATTAATACAAGTGTCTTTAAGTTGCAGCTCAGAAACACTCTTCAATGTAAATTAATACATGGAATTTTGGCTTATATATCAGTCTCTTTTGATGTGGGTTACTGTGAGTCATCATCCTCAACTCTAGTGACACCCACATTGGGTTAAACTAAACTAACCTATATGGTGTTACTATAAACTTTTAAGGATAAGGACCAGATTTCTAATTGTAATGACTTAATCAGATTCATTTTTCCCTTTAGAACACAACCTACCAGCATCTTGATGCCATCAACTTTAAAATTCTGACATGATCTTTGAACTATAGCCTATGCTATAAAATGCTGATGTAGTTTTAAAATGCTTTTCTGTGTAAAACCAAAATTGAAGAATTTTATTGATGGCTAACTTTATGGCTACAACCTCGCTACCATGATAAAAACAATAATAACAAATTTTGATTTAGTGCTTATTTTGTGTCCAATACAACTCCTGATACTTAGTTTTAGTCTTTTAACTCTCAAAATAAATCTATAAGGTAACTGGTATTAATAGCATCATTTTCAAACAAGAAAACTAAGGCTTGGAGGAGTCAGTTGATTGTTCAAACATCTGGCAAACAGAAGAGCTAAACCTTAAACGTAAGAGTTCTTAATATATTATAATTTTATAGGATTTAAATATATAAACTAAAACATTTTATATGCATTCTGTTCCCAGCAGTGCTGGACAGTTATCCCAATCCAACAAAGAGCTAGAGAATATAGACATAGTATTTTTAATATTTTTTAAAAACAGCAAAGGGCCACCAAGACAAGAAGAAACTATTAGCTGAGACTTTGGAGAGGAGGGGAAGCCACGAGAAATGAGCCTGGTGTCTGGTGTTCACTTATGCTTTGCAGCAAGTATCAAGTACAAATGGATGGTTGAAAATCTAAGGTGCTTCACAGAGATAGAAGGGGAAAAGTAGCAGTTTGGGACTTCCAAAGGGAAATTGTCCCTGTACCTCACTTTTTTTGGATAGAACACTATAGGCCTAGAGATCAAGGTAAATTAGAAATAAGCCAGCCATCACAATAACTGAAGTTCATAGGACCATAACTGAACTACGATTGCCGGCTCATCGTCTAGCAACCCATCAGAAACAAAGAGTAAGACATCTTAGAGGGAAGATACCACTTTGACTCCGTAATGAGTCATATAAAATATCTGAAAACTAGGAAAAAGAATAGAAAATTTTCAAACATTAGGAAATTATGCAATATATTTGCAAGTAACATAGACATAAAAGGGAAACATAATAAAATTTGGGAATATTTTCAAGTAGATGCCAATGAAAAAAGTATATATCCAAATTTAGGATTTAGCTACAGATATAGTTCTAAAAGTACATTAGAAACAAAAAGTAAGTTTGAAGATCAACTACCTAAGTATTCATATAAAGATGTTGGATAAGAAAACAGCTAATAAACCAAGGAATATTAAAAGAAAGGAAATGAAAAGGTAGAAGCAGATGTTAATAAAAGACCATACACTATACAGGATGAACAAAGCACAAAAGGATGATTCTTTAAAAATTATTAAAACTGATGAACTTCTAGGCCAAATAAAGAACTAGAAATGGCATAAATAACATCAGAAGTAAAAAGGTAACATCATCATGGATTCTGCAATATTAAATGATATATGGCAATATCATAAACAATTTAAAGCAAATAAATTTGAAAATTTAGGTAAGATATCCAAATACATAAAAACAAAAACATATAAAATATGAATAGTTCAAAAAGAAAAAATTTCGCCTGAGTTTTCCAGGTCTATAAAGCCCACTAGCAACTTCTTGTAAATATTTAAAAAAGAAAATCTTCCAGAATCTAGAAAAAAAATACAACTTTTACAACTTATTTTATGATACAATTGTGACACTGATATCAAAGCCTGACAAAATATTATAAAAATATGCACTCATTTCCACAAAAGTAGATTCAAAATTCTAAACAAGTATTAGCAACTGAATCAAAAAATATACAACAGAAATTAAAACATCACAGCCAATTTGGATTTATTGAAGAAATCAAAATTGGTCTAATATTTAACAACAATCATTATATTTCACATATTAAAAGAATAGAGATTAAAATTGTACACTTATCCAAATGGATATATAAAATGCTTTTGATGAAATCCAGCAAACACTCATAATTTAAACAAGAAAGAAAGAAGAGAGAAAACTCTCAAAGCACAAGATCCCTTTGATGTCTTCATGAAAAAAACAAAAAAACCTGACCCCACCTCACACAATGCACACAAATAAATTTTAGGTGTGCTGTATATCTAAATAGAAAAGAAAAAAATAACAAAACTTGAAAATAACAAAAGAAAATATCCTCATAAACTTAGGTGAGGAGACTTTAAATTAACAAGGCACAATAAAAGCCTTGTTAACAATAAAGGAAAAGATTAACGAATTATGTTAAAATGAAGATGAACTATGAAATAAAAGATACCATTTTGAGAGTAAAGACAAACTATAGTGTAAGAACTTATATTTCCAGACCATAAAGTCAAAAAAGTGCCTATATCCAGATCATAAAATGAATTACAGATAAGTAGAAAAAGAACCTCAATCAATAAAAAAACTAATAAAAGTAAGAAAGAGATTTGAAGTTACATGACAAAATAAGATGTCCAAATGACTAATAAATATGAAAAAGTACATGAAGTTGAGCTGCCAAGAAAATGCAAATTAACAGCATAATGAGATACCACTTCACATATGCAAAACTGGCTAAAATTTGCAGACATAAATGATACCAAATTTTGGGTAAGAAATGAGGCAACTAGAAATCTTCAATAAAGCTGGTGTGAATTAAATTATATAACTTGGAAAACTATTAGCATGGCCCAGAATTCTACAACTCCGTCTACTCAAAGAAATGTATATGAATGCAATTGTATATATACGGCTGTCCCATGGTATCCTTCGGGGATTGTTTCCAAGAAGACCTTGTATGGATATCAAACATGCAGATGCAGAAGTCTCTTATAGAAAATACTGTAGTATCTCTACATACCCTACACATACCCGCTTATAAATTTAAATCATTTGAAGATGTACGATAACTAATACAGTGAAAATGCTATGTAAAAATTGAATCCATGAATGCAGAACCTGCAGGTACATATGGTCAACTATATAAATATGCATGAGAAAAATACATGTACAAAAATGTAAGAATTTTCACAGAAACATTATTTTTAACACACTCACACCAGAATCAAAATAAGTGATAGTGTTATAGCATCGTCTTCCCATTGAATATTATAAACCAAAGAAAATTATAGGTAAATATAAAATACGTTTGCATCTCAGCATACTGTTGAAAACAATAAAAAGCCATATTCACAAAAACAAAACAAAAAAAACTGTATAATTCACTTGCTTTAATTTAAAATCAAGCACAAACAACCCATGAGTTATAAGTCCAGAGAGCTACCCCAAGTGCATTGTAATTGAAAGCAGAGCGTGACAGGAAGAGGTCTGATAACACTCTCGCTCTCGTCTCGCTCTCGAAGTGTGTGCTGGCTGATATATCCCTGGCGGGATATTTATGATTTGTGTAGTTTTCTATGTTTTCCTTCATTAACTATGGTTACAATAAAATTTAAGAAAAAAAAATTTACTAAAGGACAGTGAGCTTGCTGTGTTATTGATGTTGTTTAGAAAAATACTTTTAACTACTGTAGAGAAAAGCAAATTGCCAGCCAGTATAACTAAAATTCTTCAGTGTTCCTCTTCTCTGCGAACAAGGTCAGCAGTGGTCCTGGACCTCGCATGATACTTCAAAGATCTAATCACCACAGAAGAAATCGTGCTCTGGTCATACCTGTGTTTCGTGCTGTTGAATTTAACTTCTTTAATTACACTAAATGTGTCAGTAACTTCTCCGTCTGTGAAGACGAAAAGCTGCACAGAGAAAGAAGGCATTCATCAGGCCTCTGTCGAGTTCATTCTAAGTTACCAGAATTTGCCCTTGAAAACCCTGCTGTTTCATTCCAGCTGCTCCGATGCGTCTTCAGACAGGAGCCCTGGTGTTCCAGGCCACCTCACCATGTTCCCTCCCACAGGGATGCTCAGAAAGCTGGGAATTTTCAGGCCCTCCCCATGCTAGATTCCTATGAGGCTTTTGTGGCCTCTACAGAAGCACTTCCGTTGTCCCTCACATGGAATTAAGAAAGAGGAATACTTCTTGTCTTCTTTTCTCTTTCTTATATGACAAAAGACTCTCAATCACACACACCCCACAGTGAAGTTCAGGGGCAGAAATTCTTGAGTAGTTTCCACTTTCTTTGTCCCTGCCGCGGGCTGTATTCCCGTTCTTACCTGTAGGGGGTGGCCGGGGATGGAGGATCCCCTGAAAATTTTCTGGAGTGGTGTCAAGATTTCAGTGCCCCCTAGGTCTGCGCGCAGAACCTTAACTCTCTCCACTGCCTCTTCCATTGTTTGCTGAGTGTACTTCACACTCTCCCTGAGACAGACAAACACACCTGGTTACAGGACGAAGGCAGCTCCACATTGCCCTTGCCGAGAAACCCCATCAAATAACCGTACCTGCAATCACCAGTTCCCAAGTCAGTGCTCAGTAACCCTTTCAACAACCTACTCACCCCCCGTGAAGTACATCTGTAGGCTCTCTATGGCCTTTTCTTCAACTTACGGAAAGAATGCCTCAAAGGAAGATCCAAATCCATAGATGTTGAAATAACAGCCTAGCGGCAAACTCTTCAATAGCAAAATCAGCGTCTCCTGAAGGTAAGTGAGAAAAGGGAGACACAGTGAAAGTCTCTCACACTGCACCAATCTCTTGAGTGTGGAGCCATCATCCATTTCATGCCCCTTCTATTTTAAGGCCATCTGCATGATATTCATGCTATCACTCAGCTAGAGCACAGACCTACAGCTCCAAATGGACCCCCCTAGAACTACTCAGATGCACCCCCATTTCAGTGTGTGACGGGAGAAAGGAAGAAGCTCATTTTACCTTGGCTGCCTCTATGCGTAGCTGAGACCTGTCCTGTTTACTCATAGGGGTCTGCATGCTTCCTGAGCGGTCCATGAGGAAGACAAATTCCCCACAGGTCATCGACGCCTCAACTTCTGGGATATCAGGATAGAAACTCACCATGACGGCTGGATCTCCCATCAAACTATCTACACAGAAAGAATAAAGACCCTCTAAGATGAAAAGAACTCAAGAATTCTAAAATTTCTAGGAATCATTCTTTTTTTCTTCTTTTGTGTTCCCAGGGTACTTTATTTTACTTTTTATTTTATTAGAAATTTTTAAATATCATGAGCTGATGAGATGGCATCAGCGGCATAAGCGCCTGCCTGGCAAGCATGAGGTCATGAGTTCAACTCCCAGAACCCACATACGAAGAAAGGGCCAGTGATATCGCTCAGCAGCACGGGTGCCTGCTGTTGCGCAAGGTCCTGAGGTCGACCCCCTGTACCCACAAAAAAAAAATCATAACAAAATAATAAGAGAATAGCAATAGTTAATACACTGTGTATAATTATCTTCAAAGTAGTTACTCAGAGTACAAGACATAAACCAAAAAGATTCTTACAAAAAAGAAAGAAACAGATAATAACACAAAACTTACTTTTCAATGAACTAAGATAAACTAGTAGTATAAGTGAAACAAATTAGCATATATGTTAAAATATTTTTGATACAACAGAATATATAATTTGAGGAAGTATTTGAACTTCTCCCTACATCCTATTTATCTCTCTTGTGTTTTGCTCTTTATGTGTTCTCGTAGAAAAGAAACCATGCAATATTTGAGCTTTGGTGTCTGACTTATTTCACTTAAAATTATGTTCTCAAGTTGCACCTATTTACTTATGAATACCCAGGTTTATCTTTCTTTATGTCAGCATAGTACTCTGCTCTGTATAAATACCACATTTTTCTTATCCTTCATCTGTTGATGTACATATACACTGCTTTCCAAGATCTGGCTATTATAAATTGTGCTGCATATACAGCTATTTGATCTTTGACAAAGGAGCCAAAAACATACACCGGAGGGAAGATAGCCACTTTAATAGATGTTGCTGGGACAACTGGATATCCACACGCAGAGTATTGTGTCGAGACTCATATATTTCACCATGTACTAAACTAAAATCAAAATGAATCAAGGATCTAAATGTTAAAACAGAAACATTTCAACTACTGGAAAATAAAATAGGTATAACTCTTGAAGACACAGGCATAGGCAAAGTCTTTCTGAACAGAATCGCAATGGCACAAGAAATAATACCAAAAATCAACAAATGGGATCACATCAAATTAAAAAGTATCTGCACAGCAAAGGAAACAACCAACAGAGTGAAGAGACAATCTACAGAATTGGAAAAAAATTAGCCAGCTATATCACAGAAGATTAACTTCAAGAATACATAAAGAACTCAAAAAAAGATCAGACTCCCCAAAATAAAAGATCCAATCAAACAATGGGCAACTGAATAGACACTTTTCAGAAGAAGTACAAATGGTCAATAAGTACATTAAAAAATGCTCATTATTGCTGGCCATTAGATAAACGCAAATTAAAACTACACTGAGATACCATCTTACTTACCTAAGAAAGAATGGCTATCATCAAAAAATCTAACAACAGATGCTGGCGAGTATGTGGGGGAAAAAGGAATTCCCCTACATTGTTGGTGGGAATGTAAACCCATAGTACAACCACTATGGAAATCAGTGTGAAAATTCCTCAACAAACTACAAATAAAAATTCTATTGACCCACCTATGCTCCTTCTAGGAATCTTCCCAAAAGAGTTAAAATCATCATATTACAGGGACAAATGCATACCTATGTTTATAGAAATAATTTTTTAGTGAGTTTAATAAGGAGCTAGGGAAACTCAAATCCAAAACCCTGTTCAATTGTTATGCACTATCTGCTTGCAAAGGGCCTGAGGTGAATTATAAGCATATAACAGAGACAGAAGCAGAACAGATATGAAAGAAAAAAGGGGTAGAAGTTAGCAGGTCCAGACAATAATTAGAGCAGTGTTGATGGATGCTAATTTCCTGGCAACTCAGTAAATAAATAAGACACACTAAACAAATATTTCCAGTGTTATCCCAGAGAAACAAATCAAATCAATAGGAAGTTTATCACCATTTGAATCTTTAATTTACAACTTTGAAGAAAGTGATGTTCACGTGCATAGTTTTTAGGCTGACAAACTGCAGGGACATTTATAAGCATTATACATGTAACATAATTACATCTGCTTTGGATATGCACCCCTCACAGGTCCTCCCTAGGAGAAAGGGAAGCCCTGGGATTCTTGCTGAATCCCAATAACCTCATTCAAACAATGAGGGAGTCCATGGGAGACCACTCTACCTGGACAAGTGGTCAAAGCCATGCCTGTGATTTTATTTTTGTGGAGTAAATGAAAATTGATACTGGAATTGAGAAGCTGGCATTGAGAAAGAAAATGAGAATGGCTGTGCTATATGAACCGTAGTGTTATAGTACAGAGAATATAAGAGGATACAAGATCAATCTCACTATCCTAGTTTTAGAGTGATTCCTGGATGGTAGGTTTAAATTCACAGCCACCCTAGGATTCAGTAAGGATCCAGGATGGGGCTCAATTTCAGCTCTTATCCATAGGACGCTACAACAACCAAACAGTATGTAAATGGGTCTTACCCAGGAAATACATAATAGAGTATTGGCTGAAAAATGACATTTACAAAATCCAGACATCTGGATAGACAGTGAAGAAGTAGCATTTTTGATGGGTTAAATAAATTCACTTGCACACTGAGAGACAGATCCTTATAGAGGGTATATCTAGCATTATAATGAGTGGTCAGAAAAACTGCCATGAGAATTATATGAATTAATGTATCTAAGCCACTTGGAACAATACCATGTGCGTAGTAAGCATTATCGTGCATTATCTACTACAACTTGTTAAATCTAAATCAAATTATCTTCACCTGCAAAACTCTCAGCTTCCTTGTTTTTAAACAATGTCTTTCAACTTTAATTCCTCTACTTGCTTGCCTCTGTTTCCTCCTCTGCAGAATCAATGTATCAAAACCTACAACGTGATAGTTTTAAAGGTTAAGTGATATAGTACACTTAATGATCTTAGTTGAGTAACCAACTTAGATTAAGCTCTTAATAATAGCTTTATAAAATTGTTTCTAAATTTCACTTTACATATTTTATGAAATCATAAATTTAAAAAGTCATCACATTCTTAATACAGTAAGTAAGTACTTCCATTATAAATTTAAAACATAATATTCTGCGTTTTTGTCACATAGTGGTGTACTTCATGTGGCACCAAGCGGCCGCTGAAGATTGTTGTGTTTCTTTGAGTGTGTGAGAACGGCAAGTGGTTGGGACCAAACATTTCCTAGGAAAAAGGACATATATCCCTTCCCTTCTGGAAGGGATTCTCCAGACGAATCCATGCTGCCTCTGCGTTCCACACATGGTTGTAGGGGTAGAAGTGGAGCTGGTCATGGGAAACAGATGAGTGAATCTGCTGGGCGCCAAGGACCCGCTTAGAGAGAGAAGCTAAGCTCTCAGTCTTTACTATTGAGATTTAATATCACAACGCTCTCTATATTTTAAGATAATCCTCCCTAAAGAACAACTCACTGCTGGAGGATTTCATGGGCATCCAAGAAGGAGCTCACCCAATGCAAAGGAATAGCAGGTGACAACTGAACAGAGGGTGAACGTGGAACTTCATGAAGGGGAGCAGGTTACAGCAAACCTGGACGACACCAGGAGCCCTTTCAGCAATCTCACCATAGGCGAGTGGTTTAATTGAAAAATGGTTGAGCGAGGAAAGGCTACCAAAGTGTGCTGATCATGAGCTCAGCTGTGAAGCCACCTTGGCCAAACATGAGCAGCGAGAGCATGGGACGGCCTAGGGCAGTGGTGGTGAACCTATGGCACGTGTGCCTCAGCAAGCCGTTTGTATCATTGACAGCTCTGAAAGGTTCGCCATCCCTGGCCTAGCAAAACCACCTTCAGGGAACCATCTTCACAGCAGCTGTAGTCACACAAGGGAGAGCCTAACCCCAGCGTCTCACTGTGAATGGGGATTTCCCCAAGTGTGCTTCCGCGCCACAGACGTGGAAACGCTCCCGAAGTGGCAGCGTCCCTCTGTCATGCTCATGGTCCCTCCGTCCAGTGCAGTGCACAGCAGCAACAGACTGACATGGGTTACACCAGCTCTGATATAGGAAAAACTCATGCTATGTACCCTGGAATATTCGCCAGCTAAGAAACATTAAAAGTAAAAAAATTAAAAAAAATTAAAAAAAACTAAACCCACTAAAAAGCTTACGTTAGTCTTAGAAATCAAGAAACCAGGCAAGATGAAAGAGTTTTGGTACTGGACGATGTTGATTATTGCAGAGTGAGTTACTTGAGGTCACAGATCTCTACACTTAAAATGGTTAAAATGTTAAAATTTGTTATTTATATTTATTACAATAAGTAAGAAAGAACCAGAGTTGAGACTATATGTACATATGAAAAACCAATCAATAAAAGATTTTTATTTAATCATAAAAAAACTAAAAAATTTGTTTTCCTCTAGTTATAATTACTAGATACATACTTTGTGTGTATTTACGTTTTTTACCTAATTCATGGGTTATTTTTATAGAGGGAATCTGCATGGATTAGTTTCCTCTAACTTCCCATTCTTACAGGCCTTTTTGTCAAGTCACTTCAGTCTTTTACTGTTCATTACTTTAGTGACTGCATAATAACTCATCAAGTTATTGATGCCATACTGAATGTAGTCACTGCAAGGCATCTTGATTGCTTACTAATATTCGATACTATTAAAATAGCAGATCTCAGTGCCTATTTTTACTTATATTTAGATTTTCTTAGGGAATATTCTGAAAAGTGGAATTACTGAAATGAGTGTTAATTTTGACATATATAACCATTTTGTTGTAAAGCGTGACATCAAATTATTTTGCTTCAAATGATCTGAGAGTGCCAAATTTGCCACACCTTCTAAATCATGATGCATTATCAGATTTGAAAATTTTTTAGCTTGTGTCTTAGTTACTTTTCTCTCAACAAAATACCTGACACCCAAAGTTAAAGGGGGAAAGGTTTATTTTGCTCACAGTTTTTAAAGATTTCAGTCCATAATCAGCTGGCTCCAAGGCAGGGTGGCATGGCAGACAGGCATCACAGAGGAGAAACAGTGCATGGTGGGCAGAAGGTAACAAAGCAACAAGGGACAACCACAGCTCTTTCCATCCCTTATATTTTATTCAGGTTACTTAGGGTGGGTAGCACTCACAGCCTTAATCCTAGTGCCCTGGATCCCAGCATTACACCATGAGTCAATTCCAGCATCGCATGCTCTAGATCCAGCCACCTCTGAAAAATCCCCACTTATGATTGCATGAGGCTTTGGGGAGACATCAAAACACAAGCTGTAACAGCTTGAAAGGTTAAAAAAAATCACAATTATATTTTATTTGCTTTTCTATAAAAACCAATCATTGTCACATGTTTATAACTATTTTCTCTTATAAATTATCTGTTCATTTCCTTTGCCCAATTATCTATTAATCTATTCAAATTTCCCTCTAAGACATAACAGCATGACATTAAATTAACCATTTTTGCATGCTGTTGGGTAAGCTTTTTCAATATTTCACATTTATGTTTTACCTGCTACTGAAGGAGGGAAAGAAAAAGGAGAACAATTTGAAGATGATTCCAAGGCAGAATTATCTCCTGGGGAGTGACAACACAGGGAGAAAGAAAATACCTGGCTTCCTTTCAGGCATCTCCATCTCCACAGCGACACTGGGGCTGTGCACTGCACTGTAGTAAATCAAAAGTTCCACATCCCGATCAAACTTGTGTCCTTCAGCCAAGGAGACCTGATTTGGGGATCAGTAAAGGAGCCACCTTAGAAACACTACTCTTTGATTCTTGGGGCTGAGGTCAGAATTGAGCGCAATAAGTTTCTTTCCAAAGTGAGCATGATTACAAATGGGTGAGAATAGACTCTGGGCATTGAATGGGGATAAGAAAAGAGCACAGTGCACCTCCCTCAGGGTTAATGGTGAAAAGTAAGGAACAGATGGAAAGGGTTGGATGAGGACCACATCAGGACCCACACAACAGGAGCACTGGCAACAACAGTAATGTCTTATGACCTGAGCAGAAGTCTTATCATCTTCAAGGTACTCCGTAGGGCTCAAGGGGCAGTTGGACTGGACCCTGTCGATTCCATGCTGAGAACTGATGGTGGCGACCATGGTGAGTGTGTAAGGCAGATCCTCCAAAGGCATTACCGGAGTCTTCAGATCAAGGCAACTGTCCTCAGTCCGCCCTGCAAAAGTTACCCTAATTCTGTTTTCTTTGCAAACACTTTTCAATACATCTATAAACTTAAGGGAATTTCTCCAATTATGCCACCACCTAGTATTGAAAAGAGAGATACTCACCAGAGAGATGGTACCTAGGGTTCAGGATAGCTGGGAGCACGTAGCGTAGGGCCCCATCTGCTTCCAGGGGCAGCTCCTGCACATACCTCAGGGTGAGTGCCACCTTTGACCCGGGCTGGAGGTTCCCCACATTGCAACAGAAGACATCCCTGGAGCACTTGTCCTCTTCCAGTAGATAGGCTTGGTAGCCCTGAGAGATGGCATCCTCATAGCTGGCGTGGGCCTACAGAACATACCAGTAGGAAGGAAAGGTAACATGAAATGAAGAGATGAATACTGCAGAACACAGTCCACTGGGGAGGAACTGTGATGGGTGTTGTCACATACACAGCTATATTCTGAATGGTGCTAATGGATTGCCCACCACCACTGAATGATTTAGGAAAATAACAATTATAAAGGAGTGAAACAAAGACCATTCAAAGACAGCATTATCTGTGAGGTTCCATTTAGTAGAGATCCTAAAACGTGTGTACTAAGGAAAAAATGAAGAGATAATATATCCATCTCTAGTACCTTCATCTTATCCTGTAATTCTGCCACAATTTTCGTCCCATCCACCAAGGCCTCAAAGGTATAGATGGCAGAATCTTCATCCATAGGGAACACAAAGAAGGCTTCCAAAGCGACATTTTCCTCATTCTCATAGTATAAGGTTGCAGACACACCAGCTACAAACTCACGGATGGACACGGTCACAGAGATGTTCTTCAGTGCCACTGGAGAGAGATCAGGGTTCAGGAATTCAACAAGCTTTAGTAGAGTTCCCCCTGCAGGCCAGGAATTGCGCTAGGTACCAAAGATACAGTGGCAAGTAAGAGTCAAGAATCAGGCTTACCTGGTTGATTTTGGTGAGTAAGCAGACCACAGGCACGCACCATGGTGATGCAGGATTTCTGTGGAAAGATGCACATAGTATGACCAGAGGGGCACGTGGGAGTTTTCCACTCAAAGGCCACTACCTTATGTGCTTCTGTTTGGCATCGGAATGCATTCAGAGGGTTAGTGTTGGAGTTAGGAAGAATAAAAGTGGAGAGAAATGGACAAAGATTCTGATAGGATAGCTCCTCAAAGCCAGCTCCAAATAGGAAAGCTGCAAGATTCACCAAATATCCACTAACAGGAAACCTCTGAAACATGCTGAGGCTGCTTCCAACGACAGTAGCACTTTTTCGAACGTGTATTTGATCCCCACTCTTAGGAATATTGAATAGGTGTCTTAACTTCTGGGAACCTCAAAATTCTATGGTAACACAGAGAAATGATTTTTCTGTGTCTAGTTCTGATTTGCATGAGTTTTTTATTCCAAAGCGTCCACAGGTGGGTTTGATCCTAATGATGGGCCCCGATGTCTCTGGAAGCTGCTCCAGGACAGTTCTGAACTAATCTGGTAGTTAGTTTGACGCTCTTTCTTCTGTGACCTGCACTGCAGTCTCTAGGACAAACAAGGGAGACTTTCACCTTGAGGAGCTAAAGTGGAACTGTATGGAGCACAGAGCACGCTAAAGCAACATGACCCCTTACCCACAGGCCTAGGGCGGAAGAGTCAGTGAGAACTCCACCCTTCCCATGATCTACAGGTTGGAAAAAAAAAAAAAAAAAAAAAAAAACAAGGGGCCTTCGAGAATGACAGCTTTCCCGCCTAGAACAGTCCCACCCTGAGCAATTCTCAAGCTTTCGCCAGGAATTTTTCTAGGCCCTGTGTGCACAACCACATTTAAAACACACTTTAGGGCTGGGGCTGTAACTCTGTGGTAAAGCACTTACCTTGGACATGTAAAGCCCTGGGTTCTATCCACAGCACAGAAAAAAGAAGCAAACAAATACTTGCCCTCAGCCCAAAGCAAAGTTCATGCTCCTCATGCATCTACGATATCAGTGGTATTTCCTGTACACCAAGCTCTGCTCTCACAAATCCATACCAACAAATTAGGCTAAACATTGTGCGTCTGCCATTTAGAGCAACTGCAGGAAAATTAAATGTGGTAAAATGCCCCACGTTTTGACAGCAACACAGAGAACCGTGGCAGCCAAAGGGACAGAAGACTGTGCTGACAAAGCAGCGCGCCAGGGAGAGCCTAACTGTGGGAAATTCTCTCAGGAAGAACAGGCGGGTGGGCGGGGATTGAAAAATCTCTAATACTCTCAGCCGGAAGACTAAAGCAAGCGACGCACTCAGGAGTAAAAGAGCTGAAGGACTGTGTCAGATAACCAAAACGCTCAGGCTGCCTCATCCGCACCAAGGGGACTGAGAAGCAAACCTGTTTTCCAGAACAAATCCGTCTAACCCCAGAACAAATACGTGACTGAGAGAAATGTCCTATGCTGCACCCTCTGCCCATCCCTCCTCAGTACAGAGTTGGATTGGGTCAAAATTACTTCTGTGCTTCAGGGTGGAACTTCAGAAAGAACCTAGCAACAGATAGGGCAAAGACTGTGTAGGGCAGCTGATCAGGGTCAAAGCCTGAACCTGAGGCCCTGGGAGGCTTCTCACTGAGACAGCGTGCTATCTGGGGTGGACACGCAGGATCCTGAGAGTCCTCGGGGCCACTGAGCTGGAGCCACTCAGCTGCAGGTGGGAAGAAGAGGAGCAATGTAGTTCAGAGGGCCACACCCCTGCCCTCTGGTGCAGGGGAGGAGGTGGAGAGCCTTGGGTCCTTCCAAGAAGGAGATTTGGGATGCACAGAAACAGAGTGAGTTAATCTTCAAATATTCAGTCCTAGATTTTTAGTGCACCCATATTTACACAAGGGATAGTGTGAAGTTCTTAAATTGCTTTATAGAAGGATTTATGGGCTGCAATTGATTGGAGTGGAGGCTTAAAGCCATATTTTCACAGCACAAACATAAAACCAATTGCATGAGAACGAAAGAGGAAGAAAAGTGAAAGAGAAAAGTAGTTAGAAGAGGGGCCCAGAGATCCTTAGAAGATAGTTAAACGGCCCCTCCAACTCCCACAAGATCGCCTCTACTGCTCAGCCTGTGGAGATCATCGAGGATCACACACAGTGACTAAATTCCCCACCTGTCCTTAGAACAAGCTCCAGCAGCTCTAAGCGGGCAAAACGGAGGCAGAATGAGAGGCTGTGTCTTCAGGTGCAGGGGAAGCCAGCAGCAGGGTCCCTTATCTTCTGATTCACAGTGCTGTGAGTCACTGAAGACAGCAGCAACACAATTTCCTGGAAGCCCCGCCCCCTCCTAGGGACCAGTTGCAAAGTAGCAACTATATGACTAAGGGAGTGATGGAAAATTCTTAAACAAATAGTGCAACTTCTGCTTTTCTGTGGGTGGACAGAAAAGTCCTCAGAAAGAACATTTACTTTTTTCTTCTGTCAGGTCTGGGAAAGGAGCAATTAGAGGCTCAGCAAAGGCAAGGGATTTGTTTTTCAAGTGAAAATGCTGCAACAGTAACATCAGCAATGATAGCAAAAACTGCTTATTTCTTTAACAGACTTCCCTTGGGGCTTACTGTGTGCGGGGCCCTGGTAATAAGATGTGATGGGCATACTGACTCCCCATCTTCTGTCCATAGGTTAGAGCAACATACACACTTCTGCTTTAATGAGACCATCACCTTTCACTAAGGACTGAATTTTACGGGCGTTAGGTCATCTAGGAAGATTTTGTCAGGGTAATAACATCCAATACTTGACGTAACAATGTATCTGGAAACAGCTGTGCTTTTTTTCCTGGCTAAAGAGCATGAAACATGATCAGGTCTCCTGTATCATTTCTGCTTCACAAGAGTTATTATATCTGGTGCTTAAGGACAATTTCAACCACTTTTGAGAATTTATGTAAAGAATATATGGTGTGCACGTAAGATTCAGCCTGACTGTGGTTCCTGCAATGCAGTTTTTGAGGTAATTTTTTTTCTCCCTGAGTTATTTGTTCTTGAGTCTGTAAAAGGGAGGGCAATGACATACCTACCTTGATGGTTGCTTCTAAGAACTAATTGACCTTAACTGATGTGAGATTATGAACATCTATAAATACACATGTTTCATATGTAGTATTTCTCAGTGCTATAATTTCCTTTTATTAGCTGATATATCTGAGCAGTAAACGGAAAAAGCTGGAAAAGTGAGCAGAGTTCATTATCTAACCTAGCTGAGAAACAGAAGTCAGCCGCATGTGACCAGATGCGACAGTTTGGTAAGAAGTAATTGAATTGGAGAAAACATACACGATGCTGGTTATGTGGCAAAGATCATTATACAGTAATTATACTGGAAAATCCTTTCAGTCTGGCACAATATACATAATTAAACGGACCTTTATGGTTATTAAGGCATTGATGCATTTTATTTACATGCTTATTTATATGGTTTGTTTAAACACAGTAGATAATGCCATTCTTTTCATATAAGGTATTTAGTGAGTCCAACAATCAAAATTAGGAAAGGGAAATATGTTATTCATTCTTTTAGTTAACAAATATATGTAGAAGGCACCATTCTGCACATTGGCATTGTGACAATAAACAACAGGAAAAATCCTTATCCACATAGGACTTAGAATGTAAGAGGAGGAAGTATTCAAAAAACAAATAAGTAAACAATATGATATCTGGCAAATTGCTGAAAGAGAACAAAATATCGAACATCGCTTAACTATGAAATGTGTTCTGAAATACGTGTTCACAGGTGATCTCTTCACTGCGTGAACATCACAGAGTACACATGTGCACACCAAGATGATTCAGGGGGGCCGGTGATATAGCTCAGCGGCATAAGCGCCTGCCTGGCAAGCGTAAGGTCCTGAGTTTGACTCCCGATACCCACATTAAAAAAAAAAAAAAAAAAAAGATGATGCAGGTCAGTCATTCAACATGGCCTCCTGATGCAAGCAAGAGATATATGTATGAAGTTACTCTTAGCATAACACAGCATGTCGTTATGCAGTTAGTTTCTTTTTTATAAATAGAAGGACTACACTTTAAAACAATAAGGTTATGGTGTAATCAATTCATAAACCAAAACATAGCTGTTTATTATCCATACCGTTTATAATGAACCTAACATAATTGTATGTGGTACACTTGTATATGACTGGCAGCTCTGTAGGTTTGTTTGCATGAGCACGATCACAAACTCGAGTTGCATTGTGCATGGCACAATGATGGGCATGACGCCACTAGGAAATAGAAATTTTTCAGCTCCATACCTATGGTGCCGTCATCATAGTTGTGGTCTGGTCCGTCCCTGAAGGAGATGCTTCTACGTATGCAGTACCCGACTGAGTAGAGTAACACAGAACAAATAGAAGCTACTTCAAATTTGGTAGCTCTACAGAAAAATCTGTCTTTGTCATTTAGCATTCCTAAATATTCCCCAATATTGATTCTCAGCTTCTTTTCATCCCAAGATGAGCCAAGTCTATAGCTATTCAGAATGAAGACACCTTTTCCAGCCTCCCTGAAAGCTGAAAGAGTTCTGGCCTACCAGAAACAAGAAACCAAGGGAGGTAAGGGAAGACACGGAAACTGGGTAAAAAAAAAAAAAAAAAAAAAAAAAAATGACAGATTTGGCAGGCCAAATCCCTGAGGTCTATAGATAACAAGATGGGTAGATGAGATTATTTACCCAAAATAGAAACATGGGTTGATCAGGAGGGATTCTTAAGCTTTTGGGTAGGCAATTCCTTTAAAGATTGCCCTGATTACTGTGTTCTATTTTGTAATTCCAAAACCCTCTCAACATTCAGCGTTTAATTGCACTCTGCTCAGAAGGCTCCTGCTCCCTGAGTCCCTGCATATCATGGATGAGGCTCCCAAGGGACCAGGAGAGCATTTAAAATCCCACAAATGCAGGAGATAATTGCCCTTCCCCTGCCTCTGAGTCAGGGGAACAGGGCAACCAGCAGATGTAAAGCGCCCTCTTCCTGTGTGACTGAACATGAAAAAAGAAGACAGCTTTGGGTCTGCAGCCAGAGAACGCAAGCCCAACTCCATGGCATTAAGGGAAGAAGAGACATTTAGAATGGAGAGCTCCAGAATGCTGTAGGAGAAATTGAAGGTGAAAGGAGAAAGAAATAACTCTTTCCCTTCTCAGAGCCAGTCATGACCCCTTTGACCATGTAAGTGCTCTGAACTTCTCCCTCATCTTCCTCAGGTTTTACTTTTGACCTCCAGAGATCTAGAGAGAAAGCACTGGGCAGAAACCACCACTCAGGAATCCCTTCTTCTCCTGGGATGTGATGACCAGGGGTCTTTCTCCCATTCTCTCACACACAGCATGGACACATACTTTAGTACAAATTCAGCATCTGTCAGGTTCCAACCACCATACAGTGGCACTGGATGAAAACTTAGTTGGATTTATTTCTTGACAAGGAGAAATAAAAATCTTTATGAGAAAAAGATACATAAATTCTCCTGGATTTCTGAAGGATATATATATATATATATTATTTATTATATATTGTATTATTATATATTATTATATATTATATATTACATATATTTCAATAGCTCCCTTTTTTCCTTTTCTTAAAATATAGCATTTCCCAAGACTTTTTCACCAGTCCTATCTAATCCTGGCTTTATTGTGTCTCCTCAAGTGATCCCGTTTGTGCTTAAGTAAATTGACTATCATCTCCATGCAGGAAAATTCTTAAATGTCTTAGCATGGGACTCCCCATAATAATTATAACAATAAAAATGAACCATTAGAGAGCAGATTATTGTATATCAAAATTTTCAGAATCATCATGTTTAATCTTTACAGTAATTCTGTAAGGTGAATGTTTTCCCAGTTAATCAAAAGCAAACATTTAATGGATACACAGTGTGTACCAAATACAATTGCATCGAATTTCACATAATTACAAGAGCACAGTTACAGTGGTTCTTGTCAAAACACTGATTTCTGCGAAAGAAATCAGGAATGAAAACTTAAGAAGACCGTTCAGTGATGTGGCAGGAATTTTCTATTTTACCCCTCTTGTCCTGCCTTTGTGAATAACACTCTATTTACTGTCAGTAGTGACCTAATTAGAATGATAAATTTTATGAGTAGTTAAGGGGGAGTCTGCTGGAACAGAAATGCTTTCTGCTTCTTTCTGATGAAAAGCTAAGGTTTGGAGAAACTGAGTTTCAGAAACTACTAGCCCATAGTTGTACCACCAGAAGTCAAATTTGAACTTGGGCGTTTAGACATCCAGTTCAAGTTCTACTGACTGTGCCATGTTGCCTCCTTGCTAGACAAATGTCTGAATTTGAGTTCCGTCTTCTAGGAAAGCTGCATCCCCTTGTATTACATATGCACCTTAAACTACTATTTGAATTATCACTCATGGTCCCTTGTGTCTTTAATGCCCATGAACCCATCTGGTGGGGGATCTAGGAATGATAAGATTGAATGTCTAATATGTGAAAAGCAGCACTTGAAATTATAAAGACAAGAATACTTTTTAAATAGTGGAAAATAAAATCTCAATCTGAAATAGTGTTACTTTTATACCTCCCATAAGTTTTATTTGCATTGAATTTTAGTGTTACAGAAAATCATTTTGTACTGCGTTAGAGTTAGAAAAGGTGGCACATGTTTCCTCTTGTTTATCACTAACATTGTGTGCTAGCATAATTCATATTTTACTGTGTTTTCAGTGGTTTGGGAGGGCACTCATATGTGGGCTGCAAGGGATGTAGTAGATATTAAACCATGGTCCCTAATCTTCTTCATCACAGGTTATTTTTGCATCTCAACAAAATTCAACACTCTGCATGAGAACCAAAGTTATTTTCTAAATACTGCCTCAAATTTCAAGTTATTTTGTTGTGGTTATACTTGCTAATACTGGACCATTATAAGAGTATTTTGCACTTGCCTATGAAAGGGGTAAATAACCATTGCTGAACACCTGCAAAATGTCAGAAACCTTATTAGGTATTTCATACAACATTCTACTGTTGAATCTACCAGACACTAGTAGAATGAAACGCTATTCCTGTTTCACAGAGAAGTAAACTGAAGGTAAAACAAAGTCACCAAATTAAGGGACAGCCTAGATTTAAAAATATATTTTCATACCTTAAAAATCTTTCTTTTCTTATCATAATTCTCACAATGTTTCCTCTCTTCCAGACAAATTGCAGTAGAACTTTCTATGCTGTCCAAGCTTATAGCATGAATGTAAATGTATTCAGTCTTTATAGCAATTCCAGGAGGAGAATATTATCTGGGTTCACTAACAACAAGCATTTAGTGAAAGTCCATGATACTCCAAACAATTATAGGATGATCCTACATTTTTAATATATTTTCCCACTTGTTTGATCTTGATTTCCAACACTCAACTGCTTCTCTTTGTATTTGTTCCTTACATTTTCATAGTTTAAATTCACCTGCTGCATCCTAGATTTTCCTGTACCATGTTTTGAAAAGCCTTTCCCTCAGAATGTGTTAAAATACTTACACGGCAGTCATTCTGCTTGCCTTCTCTGCCCATTGAGTCTAACTAATTGTTCAGGACCCTCCAAGCTGCCCTTAAAGGGACAGCTAATCTAGATCATGGGTGCCACCAAGTGGCCAGGCACTGTTTTCACCAACTCAGCACACAAAAACTGGTGCAACACGTTCAAGTCCATATGATGCGAGACAAAAGTAGTCCGGGAAATAAGTGAAAAATATTGACTTCCTTCAACAAGAAATCCAAAAGAACTCAGATTCAAAGAATCTTATACATTAAACAGAGTTTCTATGGACTTGATGCCATAAGACAATAATAAAATAAATCAACTTCACTAATGCACTGATAACTCCATTCTGTAGTTATAGTAATAACTAAGATGCATTATCTAAATCTAGTACTTGTGGTTGTATAGATAGTTTTTGACCAATTTCAAGTGTTTTTACATTAATTTCCTTTCACATTCTTTTCTTTTCATTATAAAAGTTTCCATTAATCATAATTTTTCTATTTCCCCTCAAGTGTACTTAGGAAGATGTGTTCTCTTTCCTTAACTCTTTAATGATCCTACAATTTATATTTTTTGGCCCAGAAATGACAATTATCAGTTACCGACTATTATGAAGATGTTCAACACTCTCTATGTTTATATTATATCAAGAATGGTTACTTCATCTGGGCATGGTGGCACATGTATATAATCCCAGCACTCTAGGAGGCTGATGCAGGAGGATCACAAGTTGGAGCCGAGCCTGGGCAAGTTAGAAATTTAGTGAGATCATGTTTTACAATAAAAAATAAGAATGTTCTGTGGCTGTTGCTTGGGGATGAGGCCCTGAGTTCAGTCCCCAATGTGGTTTACAAAAATAAGGAACAGTTACTCTGTATTTCACTGAATATCTGAATTTCTTTCATTAGGCATGGAATCCAAAGCGAAAAGCAGGCTTAGTGCAACTATTGCTTTCTGGAGTTAATTTCAAAAGAGCTTAACCTAAGGACAAAAGCCATCATTTCTGGGCATTTGAAAATTTGATTTAAATAATAAATAGTGTCTTTATTGAGTGTTGCTATTTCCTAAGTCATAGAGAGACAGTGATAATCCAAAGCAAGCATGGTATCTTCACGGCACTTATAGTCAAAATGGATGCATAAATTAATCTCCAACTTTTCATTCATTCATATAGCAAGTACTTAAATACCAGCTGTTCAATAGGAACTGTCACAAACATCACAAATTCATGGAAAATATATGATCTTTACTATATTTTAAGAGACTTGGTTGTTTAATAGGATTGGGGCTCAATTCCATAAGAATCTCACGTATATATGTGGATATAACTTATCTTACCAATTTTCCAGAAAAAAAATTATCAATCAGTAACTATTAATTACAGAAGAGAATCAGAAAAATTGATCAAGAATTATAATTTGAAATCAGAGCATTTATAATTGAGCAATTTTTATATGCTTTGTATTTCCAAAAAGAACAGGTCATAAAAATAAAACTACAATTGAAAGCATCACTTTTTGGATGATTCAAAAGAATCTTTAAATGCAAGCATCGCAACAGACAGCTGACCGCAATACATCCCAGAGGTAGTTTTGAGATTCAACATATTCAGGTAACTGCTTCAATTAAAATAAAGCAATTAGCACAGAGCAGGTTTGTTGGTGGCTGCTAGGGGCAAAGAAGAGAGAGAAATTACAATCTATTGCTCTAACCAGGCATGTAGCTGCCCAAGTTGACCTTTGATGCATATTTAGGATATTTGATGCATTCGTGTTATATAATGGGCTACGGACATTAAGTTACTTTTATCCGTTTGGTATTAAGATCTTTTCTTCCTTAGCCCCTCCAGTATTTAATGATGTTTGAAGGTCCTACCAAGGCATGTAGAAATGTAATGCTCATTTTGAGGTAAAAAGGGGTTAGATCATGTGGGACCTTGAAGAAGTGATCAGGTTGCGAGGGCTTTCCCATCAAAAACAGATTAATTCATTCATGACATAATGGATTAATGGACTAGTGGGTTACTTCAAGAGAGAGTTTATTATGTATTTGACTCTTTCTCTGACATGCGCCAGTTCTCCCTGTGGTGTTTTCACTGCCTCCAGACTCTGCCGAGAGCCCTACCAGCAAGGAGACTGAACAAGCGCGGCCTACAGCCTCCCGTCCTCCAGAACTGTGAGGTGAATGAGCTTTTCTTTCTTTTTAACTTATTCAGTTGTAGGTATTATTTTACAGGAAGGAACATACTAAAGCATCATCTTTATATTTACACAAAGCGTGGTGACATCCTCCATATTCGCGTTGGCTTTTATGTTGTCTCTACCAAGATCACCTTCCCAGCAATATGAGAAATCACACATCGCTGGATGAGTTCATTCTACTGGGGATACCTCAGACAGAAGGATGGGAGCCTGTGCTCTTTGTCATCTTCTCCTTCATCTACCTCTTCACCCTGCTGGGAAATTCACTCGTCTTTACTGCAGTCATATCTTCCTCTACCCTTCACACCCCCATGTATTTTTTCTTGGGACTGCTATCAACTTTTGACATGTTGTTCCCATCTGTAACCTGTCCCAAGATGTTACTCTATCTCTCTGGCCAGAGCCAAGCCATCTCTTATGAGGGGTGTGCTGCACAACTCTTCTTCTATCATTTTCTGGGCTCCACCGAAGGATGTCTCTATTCTGTGATGGCTTACGATTGCTTTGTCGCCATTTGTCACCCACTGAGATATACGCTCATCATGAAACCTGAAGTCTGTGTTGCATTGGTCATGGTAGCCTGGCTGATAGGAACCCTTCATGCCACCACCCTGACCTCCTTCACCTTTCAGTTAACCTACTGTGGCCCCAGCGAGCTGGACCACTTCTTCTGTGACATTCCTGCAGTCTTACCCCTGGCTTGTAATGACATCTCCTTGGCGCAGAGAGTCAGTTCCATCAATGTTGGCCTTCTGGCTTTAATGCTTTTATTCAGTGTTTGTGTCTCCTACACACACATTGGGATTGTCATTCTGAGGATGCGTTCAGCCGAGGGCAGGCAGAAAGCTTTCTCCACCTGCAGCGCCCACCTCACCGCAATCCTCTGTGCCTATGGACCTGTGATCATCATCTATCTGCAGCGCACTCCCAACCCCCTGCTTGGTGCTGTGGTACAGATATTAAATAACATTGTCTCGCCCATGCTGAACTCATTAATCTACTCCTTGAGGAACAAGGAAGTGAAAAATTCCCTGAAGAGGGTGTTCCAAAAGATTATACTTACTGTTTGTGAATAACTATGGAGTTTTTAAAAGATTTAAAAAGATTTTTTTCTCCTTTTCCATTAATCTCTTAAATAAATAACCATATAACAGAAAACACTTCCTCTGAAAGCAATATATTTGGTTTACCTGTAAGATTTTCTGTGTTGTTATGCCTCCATCATACCTAAGACCTCATGATTAATTCTAACTAACATATTCCCCATTATTTTATCCTGGCTAAGGAATATAATGGGCATACTAAGCTGTGAGAGAAAGATTTCTTATCACTGCAATGGGTTTTGCAACCAGTTTTGCCTGGTTGAAGATAGGAAGGACTTATGTCGCTTGAAAAGTCCCTCTATGTACAAAGTCACATTTGTTTCACATTTCTGTTCCTTAGAAGGTAATTGTTCCACTTGTCTGCTTATAAGCATTTCAGTTCTTCTATTTTACAAAGAAGGATATTAAATAACATTCGTAGAGCCTGATCTTTCTTTGAGGTATTGTTCAAACTTATCATTTTATTTAATCTTCATATTGCCCCATAATATGTATATTTTTATATACAAAAACTTTTAGGATTAGAGACTTCAAATAACAGACCCAAAGTTGCACATGAATCAGCAAATCCTACCTGGAGCTTAGGTTCAGTTGATGCCAAAACTGCTGTTAATCCCTCCTCTACATGGCTGCCTTGTGTGACCTATTTTGCAGTTTACAACTACCCATCATTACCTCTGTCTAGAGGTCATGATACAAAATTCTGCAGTAAATACCTGGAAAAATGAACACTAACATAGGTCATGTATATACATTGGCCTTGATGTTATTTATTCTGTTTTGCCCAAGGCCCCCAGGCAGTGGAATACTTTCTTGCCCTCTGTGATATATCCAGTGATGGTAAAGCCAGTCCTTGGCTCAACCCTTTCAACTCCTATTTTGTCATGGTTTTCCTTCTGCACTATGTGCCAATATTTCAAATCACTCTCTTGTGTAAAAGCAGTGGGAAAGCCTTTCCACACACTGTTGTGGAAGATGACTTAATTACTAGATCACTTAACATTAATATTTCGTTTTCTCACCAAGCCTCAATTTCTAATTTGGCCTCTGTGACAGTTAAGCTAGACTGTCAACTTGATTGGCTTGAGAGCTGCCCAAGGTATTCATAAAGCATCTATCTCCATGTGTCTGGGTGGTTCATGGAGGCATGACTGGATTCCATATCTAGTCCCTGGCACCTTCCTCCCTCGTGCTGGTCCCCATTCTGTTTCCCAGCCACTGTGAACTGAGTAGCTTTGCTCTACCACACCCCTCTGCTATGATGTCTCTGCCCGGGTGCCAGCTAGCCATGAACTGAATCCTATGAGTCTATGAACCAAATAACCATTGCTTCCTTTAAATTGTGGATGTCAGGTATTTTAACCCAGCAAAGGGAAAGCTGACCAGCATAGCTCCCAAAAAGACTGGAGTTGAGAATTTTTTCTGTTTCCTTAGAACCTAAAGAAAAAAAAGGGGCACTGTTTACTGAGGATTCCACAGGTACACCAGCTCTTTATTTCCATAACACTTCAGTTATTTATTTTATTCCAGTTTTACTCCCCAATTTCCATCCTATGTGAAACCATTAAAACAAAACAAAAAGTAGAAATTTCAAATAAAATACAATGCTTATTTACTAATCATGAATGAGGCAAAAGGAATGAAACAAAGCCCATCTGAACGTAAGATTAATGTTCTGTGGTGAAGGATTCTTTAAACCCTCCTCCCCAGACTAACAAAAATCCAAGATCACACAGAATCCTATTCCTGTTATTTGGAGGTATCTCTCCTATATGATATGCTGGATCCAAATAATTCAAATATTAGGTTTTTGTGCTATTAATGATGGATATTGTTGGAAGAACCCACTTGTCATAATACCTAGTAAAGCCGGAATAGTGTTGATGGACAGACATTCATCATGTGGACACTTGTTCAACAGACTTCTTTCCTAGACAATGGAAATTTCTGTAGGAGGAGGGATTATGCTTGTCTTATTCACTCTAGTATCCAAAAGATATAGACCAGTATAAGCTTCCCACATAGGTCTGCTGAATTAATGATGCAATACCATTCAGCCATTTGCTCTGGTTTGGACATATTTTGTCCTCCAAATGTTCCCGTGCTAGAATTTGTTCCCAAGTGTACCACTGTTGAAAGTTTGATCATGAAAAAGTTTACTCTAACCATGTTAAGTTGTTTACAGTACACAGTCATGTTTTTAGAAAATGGAAGTGGTTACCACGGACTGGGAAATTTTTTTTTTTCTTTTGTAGAAGGACCTAGGGAAAATAGGTTCCTGTTTAACTGTTATATGGTTTCAATTCTTCAAGATAAAAAAGTTCTGGGTGCTGAGATGTAAATATACTCACTATTACTGAACTGTACACAGCAAATGATTAAGATGTCAAATGTTGTCTTTGTGTATTTTATCCCAACTTTTATTAAGACTGCTTACCCAGTTTTCACATATCTTACAATCTTTTACTTTGTTAGTTCTCTTTACAATTATGTCTACTTTTAAGCCCTGTCAGATCACTGTATTATAATTTTTAATAGCTCACTTTGATGTAGTAGAGAACTGTCTGACAAATGTGCCTTAAGATGCCTTTCAGGGAATCTGCTTACATTAATGTTGATTAGGTATCTCAGTAAGAACTGAGTCCTTACTCTTACCAGGAACTATGCAACTGATCTGAATGTATAATTTAATTCACAAAAGCACCCTATGAGATCATTTCATAGAAAATAAAATGAGGTTCAGGAATATTAGATAATTTTCTTTAAGTCATATAGTTGTGTGGATATAAATAAAATCCTACCTCTGATTTTCATAAGCCACACATACTACAAGTCTGCAGAAATTTTAAAAATAAATGTTTGACATCTACCATCTCCCTCAAAAGAACTTACTCTAACTTTTTTCCTTCCAATCTCTTAGAATAGAGAAAACATTCCCACATTATTTCATAACTCTATCTTCGGGCTCTCCTCTAGTCCCCTCAGCCAACATTGGCTTTAGTTTTTCTCAGCACTTCTCTTGCTCTAACCCATCTTGTTATTTTCCTCATGCTACTTTCTTTCTTTTCTATTATTAGTTAGTCTTTTATTCCTAGATTTACCACTTTTCTCTTTATCCAATACATCAATTCCAGAAAATAGAGGCTGAGGGAATATGACAGTCACAGATAGAATTCCCACAGAAGTTAGGCAGAATAAAATGATTGTAAGTACTTTTTTTCACTCTTCATATAAATGTGCTATATATAAATGAACAACAAAGAGTGTTGACATAAATTTTAAAATGAGCAAGCCAATTTTTATTGATTTTCACTACTTTATTCATATTTCCTGCATCAATTTTTACTATTTTTAAGGAGATTATAATATTTATTTTTTACAGAACTATTTTCAAGGGAAAAGAAAGTTATGTCAAAATGGGTTCAGGTGAGACAGATAACCAAACAAAGAAGCTTCAGGGAAAATAATTCTAAATGCAATGGTATCGTAGTTATGTTATTTTTTCATAATGACTAAACCCACTTGTAATAGATGTTCAAGCCCCAGAGAGCAGGGTTCTGTTTTTCTCATTCTCATGAGCATTACTCTTCTCTGTTGGTTCTCATATTCTGAGTGACCCCGAGGATACCTCTGAAGAGACCTGTCCCGATGACGAGAATTGCAGCGTGGGTCTCAGTGTGCGTTCAGGTATAGGAATTTAAAAACAAAAACTAAAGATGTATTCTGTTGCCATCTGATTAAGCTAAAACAGGGCTTGAATTCACACATATTGCCAATAGAATTTCTCTGGCCCACTCACTATCTTTTCTCCTTTTTTCCTGACAAATTACTTCAAAATTCTGTAGCACAACGATCTTATTTGTCTCTGTGAATATACTCTTGCTTCCCCAAAATCATCCTCCCATTGTTGTTAGAATTATCTCTTCATATTCCCTCGCTGTCAGGATATGCTGAAACACGGTGCTGCTTAAATCGTATTAAAAATCTCCTAAACAATCGGTACCCAACCCCAAGTGCATACACTGGTTCCAGTCCATGGCCTGTTAGAAACTGGACCACATAGTAGATGGTGAGCAGTGGGTAAGCAAGGCTGAAGCTTCGTCTGTATTTGTAGACATCACTGTCACTCATATTGCCATCTGAATTCCACCCCTTGACAGGTCAGTGGTGGCATTATATTCTCACAGGAATAAAAACCCTCTTGTGAACTGCAATTACAAAGAATCTAGGTTGCACACTCCTTATGAGACTCTAATGTCTGATGACCTGAGGTGACGCCAAGACAGTAATGCTAGCATTAGGGAGAGACTACAAATACAGATTAATATTAGTAGAGAGGTTTGACTGTACAAAGACCATAATAAATAAATGCTTGCTGACTCATATCAAAGCCCTATTAGTGAGTGACAAGTGACAAGCTATATCTGCTGGCAAGCTTTACAGTGGCAAGTGAGTTGCTTAACTTCTGTTATACTGCTGCATCTAGTGGCAGGCTTCATGTTAGAATCTGATGCTTAGAATGGCTCACACATTATTTTATTCACCACTTCAGTCCCTGCCTCTTTCCCACACTGCACACTTATTTCAGTAACAGTTTTGGTAAGCCCACAAGCTAACCCTAACCAAAATGAGTAAAAAACAAAGAGCTTTTCTGAAAAGAGGAACAACTCGATAATTAGACAGCAGAACACTTTAAGACTTTCAATAAAAATAAAGCTATATTGAGAAGAAGATACCAAGAATCTTACTTAAATTATGGGTTCATTTCAATCTTCAAACTTTTGCAACAACATGCATGAGCATGGAGATCATTGTGCTGAGTGAAATGAGCCCAGCTTAGTAAAACAAATACACTCTCACTTACCTGTGTAATATGAGTAATTTGAAGTCACAGAGGCAGGGAGTAGAATGGTGGTTACCAGGGACTGGAACTGGGTAAAGGTGGCAATATTGCCTAAAGGATACAAAATTTCAGTCAAAGAGGAAGAAATATTTCAAGAGATTAATTGTATACCATGGTGACTATAGTTAGTAATAATATATGGCATCCTTTAAAATTCCCAACAGAACAATTCTTACTACAAAAAATGTGAGTTAATACATGGTTTATTAGTATGATTTAGCCAATCCTGCCTCAAAAGAAAACAAATTGTAAAAGGCTGGGAATGTAGCTCAATACTAAAGGACCAAGGGCTCAATCCTCAGTAACACAAATAAAAAATAAGCAATGAATAGATAAATAAAACATGATATGTTCAAGACACATATATGATCTATATTTGACAAAGACTTTATCGAACATTGAACTTTACGTTAAAAAAGAAAGATAAGGAGGACCTCAAGATGGCGGATGAGTAAGAAGCAGGCAGCGAAACTCTTTCTAAAAGTTACCATTGGAACACGGGAATATAGCCACCCGGAAAGCGCAGGAGGGGGGGAGATGCCTCCCCGAAACCCAGAAAAGTTCTGAAGCGCAATCTGGGACCCCCGGCACCAGTGACGGGTGACTTCCAACAAAGAAGAAGGAAAGAAGGAGCAGACCGCACGCGCGCACCTTCTACTATCCCGGGAGTTGCAGCGCCGCGGAGGCTCAATTCTACGGACACACGGTGGCAGCTGGCGCCCAGGGAGCCCCCACGGAGGATCCTGAGACAGCGGCGGGGCAGGGGAGCGGCGGAGAACGGCGCTGACCGGCGGTGAGTGTCTCTCAGCCACAGCTGCCCCGCGCCAGAGAGCGACCGGCCGGGTGCCATTGTGGGGGGTGTGGCGAAACTCAGAGCGGCTCGGAAACTGCTCTGGGAACTTGTGCTCCAGACAGGGCAGCACGGGGCCTCTCAAGCCCACGAAAGTGTGCTGAGGTCAGCAGGCGAACGAGACTGGACTCTCAGCCACACCTGTCCCGCGCCAGAGAGCGACTGGCCCGGCGCCATTGTGGGGGGCGTGGTGAAAAACCAGAGCGGCAGGAACCAGTGCAGGGAACCCGCGCTCCAGACAGCGCGCTGAGCCTCTCAGGCCCAGGGATCGTGAAAGGGCGCTGAGAGCGGAGGCGAGCTAGACTGGTCTCTGCCTGAAAGTACGCGCCTCTGCTCACCGCCCGCCAGAGGGCGCTCCTGGCTTACTGGGACAGACCTGCACAGAACAGGACTTTGTCACAAGGTACCTGCCTACAACAGAGTCAACACCTGGAACTGATTCTTTTTATTTTTTTTATTTTTATTTTTATTTTTATTTATTTTTTTTTTCTCACTGATTTGTTTTTTGTTCTGGCGAAGGGTTTTTTTGTTTTTGTTTTGTTTTGTTTTGTTTTTTGGTGGGGTTTTATTTTTGATCTGTCTGTTTTATTGTTTTTATCTTCGTTTTTGTTTCTGTATGTGTATTTGCTCTTTCCTTCATTATTCTCTCTGGTTTTTTATATGAGTGTAAACAGCACCTCTAACTTCTTTGTGACTGTGGTTGTGATCTGTTCTTCCTTTTATCCCTTCCTTCTCTTTTTACCACCTGTCCTCTGCACTAGTGTCCCAATTTTAGTGGGATCCCTCTTGGTCCTCTAACCTTACATCTAATTCCTTCCTCTTCTCCCAATACTCTATTTCCTCCTTAACTCATTTTAAATTTAAACTTCTCAAGGAAAAATTGACATACATAGGACTTGTATACTGCATATAATTTTTCTGGTGTGTTTTAGATTTTGTTATATAACCGCAACTCTATACAGCTAAAAGTGGTAAATAACTGGTTAGCTCAGTCTGTCATTTTCTAGGCTCTGTTTGATGCTTTAGTTAACATTATAGCCAAATGTGAAATAATTGTTCTAAACATCTTTCCTTCCTGATATTTCATGATTAAGATTGACTAAGGGACACAGAAAATACAGTGGCACAGTACCAAAGAATCAAGGACTGGGCCAAACAGGTAGCAACTTCGCATACCCAACGAATTGAAGAGGTAGGATCTGGCAGAAAACTCAAAACCTAAAAGCAAGCTCCACTTGGAAGATACTGCAGAGAAGTAGTAATCTTCTAAAGATCTTAAACACTAGCAATAAAGTAACCTACTATAGGTAATTTGCAAACATCACCCCAGGAATTAAAGAAAGAAAAAATGAGACGACACTTAAACAAGATGCAACCCCACACCTCCAATTCACCAAAGGCAAACCTAGGGAGCAACGAGGAGGGACAATCCGAAAGCCACCCACCTGGCCTATCTGAAGTGGTAACAACAAAGCAACTGAATGAGGTTCTGGAAAAAATTAAAACAGAAATAATCTCACAGATAACTGCAGAGATAATGTCTACAATGAAGACCATGCTTAAGGACACTATAGCTGATACAGACAAAAAAATAGATGAACTTAAGAAAACTATAGAAACCATGAATGCTCAGCATAGGAAAGAAATGGAATCCATAAGGCAGATTCAAGCAGATATCCAAGAGATAAAAAATTCCATTGAAAGTATTTGTAGCAGAATAAGCCAATGCAAGGACAGGATCTCAGATATAGAAGACAGGCTTGCAATTAGTGATCATGAAATGGAAAAATTCTTAAAAATAGCAAGGGACCATGAAAAATCAATTCAGCAGCTGCTAGATGACTCAAAGATAAACAACTTAAGAATAATTGGAATAAATGAAAAAGCAGGAGATAGCATCAACGACATTAAAACCTTGTTCAAAGACATAATCAGGGAGAACTTTCCTGGAAGAGAAAAGGAATTTGACACCCCTATAAGTGAAGCTTTTAGAACACCAACTAGACATGATCAAAAAAAAACTTCAGCCAGACATATTATAGTCAAGATCCCAGAAATTCAACAGAAGGGCAGAATCTTAAAAGCTGTTAGGAAGAAGAGACAAATCACCTATGAAGGAAAACCCATCAGAATCACAGCTGACTTTTCAGCACAAACCCTCAATTCAAGAAGAGCTTGGAATGATGTATTGCAAGCTCTAAAGGAAAATAATTTTCAGCCCAGATTGATGTACCCTGCAAAACTATCTTTCAAAATTGATGGAGAAATAAAATACTTTCATGACAAAGAACATCTGAGAAAATTTATGACCACCAAACCAGCACTCCAAAACGTTCTGAAAGACATTCTAGAAAGAGATAGGAACCCCAACAGAAGGAATCCACCAGGCAGGGCAAATAATTAAATAGCCGGAAAGCGGAAAAACAAAGAGTGGGAACCAACAACAGGAAAATATCATGACAAGTCAATACATATCAGTTTTAACCATCAATGTTAACGGTCTCAATTCACCAATCAAAAGGCACAGACTGGCAAAATGGATCAAGAAGCAAGATCCAACAATATGCTGTATACAAGAAACACATTTAATTCAGAAAGAAATTCATAGACTGAAAGTCAAAGGATGGAAAACAATACTCCATGCCACAGGAACCCAGAAAAAAGCAGGGGTAGCTATTCTTTGTGCAGACAAAGTGAACTTCAAGCCAAGAAGGATTCAGAGAGATAAAGACGGTCATTACATCCTTGTAAAGGGAACAATCCAAGAGGAAGAGATAACGATCATAAATATATATGTGTCAAATACCAATGCACCCAGCTATATAAAACAAGTACTAAAGGACATGAAAAATCAAATAAGCACTAATACAATTATATTGGGAGATCTCAATACTCCACTGTCACAAAAAGATAGATCAACTGGACAGAAAATCAATAATGAAATAGTAGAACTGAACCAAACTTTTGAACAAATGGACTTAGTAGATGTCTACAGAGTGTTCCATCCCACAACATCAGAATACACATTTTTCTCAGCTGCACATGGGACGTTCTCCAAAATAGACCACATACTAGCTCATAAAACCTGCTTAAGTAAATGCAAAGGAATTGAAATTATCCCATGCATATTATCAGACCATAGTGCAATGAAATTGGAAATCAATGGCAAAAGATCCCACAAAAACTCCCTAAACACATGGAAATTAAACAGCATCCTCCTGAACAACCAATGGGTCACAGATGAAATTAAAGAAGAAATTAGTCACTTTCTACAACTGAATGATAATGACAGTACAACATACTGGAACTTATGGGATACAATGAAAGCAGTCCTAAGAGGGAAATTTATAGCATTAAACACTTATATCAGGAAAATAGAGCAAGTGCAAATAAACAACTTAAGGGTGAACCTCGAGCTTCTAGAAAAAGAAGAGCAGGTTAAGCCAAAAGCCCTTACAAGGGAGGAAATTATAAAGATCAGAGCAGAAATTAACGTATTGGAGAATAAAAAAACAATACAAAGAATCAATGAAGCAAAAAGTTGGTTCTTTAAAAGAATAAATAAGATTGACAAACCCTTATCCAACCTTATTAAAAAAAGAAAAGAAAAGACTCAAATCCATGCAATTGAAAATGAAAAGGGTGATATCACGACGGACCCTGCAGAAATCCAGAAGATCATCTATACCTATTTTGAAAATTTATATTCTACTAAGATGGAAAATGCAGAAGAAATGGACAGATTCCTAGATTCGTATGAATTACCAAAGCTGAATCAAGAAGATTTAAAAATCCTAAATAAACCAATATCAGCCAATGAAATTGAAGATGTAATTAAAAACCTCCCAACAAAGAAAAGCCCAGGCCCTGATGGATTCACTGCCGAATTCTACAAGAAATTTAGAGAAGACCTAATGCCCCTACTTCTCAAACTTTTCAATGAAATTGAAAGGGAAGCAATACTCCCAAATTCATTCCTGGAAGCAAGCATTACCCTGATACCAAAACCAGAGAAGGACCCAACTAAGAAAGAGAACTACAGGCCAATCTCCCTAATGAACATAGATGCAAAAATCCTTAATAAGATACTGGCAAACAGAATCCAACAAATCATCAAGAAAATTATACACCATGACCAAGTTGGATTCATCCCAGGGATGCAGGGATGGTTCAACATACGTAAATCAATAAATGTAATACACCATATTAACAGAACCAAAGACAAAAATCACATGATCATCTCAATAGATGCAGAAAAAGCTTTTGACAAAGTCCAGCACCTTTTCATGATAAAAACCCTACAGAAAATTGGAATAGAGGGTCTTTATCTCAATCTGGTAAAAGCTATCTATGACAAACCAACAGCCAATATTATACTAAATGGACAAAAACTGAAAGCCTTCCCTCTAAAATCAGGAACAAGACAAGGATGTCCACTGTCCCCACTCTTATTCAACATAGTTCTGGAAACTTTAGCCAGAGTGATTAGACAAGAGAAAGAAATAAAAGGAATAATGATTGGAAAGGAAGAAGTTAAATTATCATTATTTGCAGATGACATGATACTCTACACAGAAGACACCAAAAACTCCACTAAAAAACTGCTAGATTTAATAAGCAAATTCAGTAGTGTAGCTGGATACAAAGTCAATACTCAAAAGTCAATAGCCTTCCTGTACACAAATAACAAACTTACTGAAAGAGAAATTAGGGAAACAATACCTTTCACAATAACATCCAAAAAAATGAAATACCTAGGAATCAACCTCACGAAGGATGTAAAAGACCTCTATACTGAAAACTACAGTACTCTGAAAAAGGAGATTGAAGAGGATATCAGAAAATGGAAAGATATCCCTTGCTCCTGGATAGGAAGAACCAATATAGTGAAAATGGCCATACTTCCAAAATTGTTATACAGATTTAATGCAATTCCAATCAAAATTCCAACAGCATATCTCACAGAATTAGAGAAAACAATCCTAAAATTCATTTGGAATCAGAAGAGACCTAGAATAGCAAAGGCAATTCTGGGCAACAAAGGCAAGGCAGGGGGCATCACAATCCCCGACTTGAAATTATACTATAAAGCTACTGTGATAAAAACAGTGTGGTACTGGCAAAAAAACAGACCTGAAGATCAATGGAACAGATTAGAAGATGCTGAAACAACCCCAGACATACTAAGCCACCTTATCTTTGACAAAGGTGCCAAACACATTCGCTGGAAGAAAGATAGCCTCTTTAATAAATGGTGCTGGAAAAACTGGCTCTACACATGCCGAAGATTAAAACTAGATCCATATCTTTCACCATGCACTAAACTAAATTCAAAATGGATCAGAGATCTAAATATTAAAACAGAAACATTAAATCTGCTGGAAGGTAGGATAGGTAAAACCCTTGGAGACATTGGTGTAGGCAAAGACTTTATGAATAAAAACTCAACCACACGGGAACTATCCCAAAGAATCAATACCTGGGATCTCATCTTATTAAAAAGCTTTTGCACAGCAAGGGAAACCACCAACAGAGTGAAGAGACAACCCACAATGTGGGAAAAAATGTTTGCCAGCTGTTCCTCAGACAAAGGATTACTATCGAGAACATATAAAGAACTCAAAAAAATCAGACCTCCCAAATTTAAAGACCCACTCCAAAAATGGGCATCTGAGATGAATACACATTTCTCAGATGAAGAAATACTAACGGCAAACAAATATACAAAAAAATGTGCAACATCACTAGTCATTCGAGAGATGCAAATTAAAACAACACTGAGATACCATCTCACCCCAGAAAGAATGGCTACTATTAAGAAATCAACTAATAACAAATGCTGGAGGGGCTGTGGGGAAAAAGGAACCCTTCTTCACTGTTGGTGGGAGTGTCGACTGGTACAGCCACTGTGGAAGTCAGTGTGGAGATTCCTCAGAAAACTAGGGTTGGAGGTCCCATTTGACCCAGCTATTCCCCTTCTGGGCATCTTCCCAGAAGAATTAAAAACATCGTACCACAGCGATATATGTGCACCCATGTTTATAGCAGCACAATTTGTAATAGCCAGATCTTGGAAACAACCCAAATGCCCATCAACTGAGGAATGGATAAGAAAGATGTGGTATTTTTATACAATGGAGTACTATTCAGCCATAAAGAAGGATAAACTGGAGACTTTTATAGGTAAATGGATGCAACTCAAGAAAATACTCATAAGTGAAATAAACCAGAAGCACATGTGTAAGCATCGTATTATCTCTCTAGTATGAGAAACTGAAAGAGTAAATAAGATCCAAAATGTACAATAGACATGGTGAATCAAAAAGAAACTGGTCAAAAGGAAAGAGAGACTGGAATAGGGAAAAGAAAGAAGGGAAAGGGAAAAAAAATTGTATATATATATATATATATATAAGATGGTTAAGATAGATACACTACCATTTTTACTTAGTTCATTGAAGAGTAAGGTTTGTGCCAATAATGTTTGGACAATTGAATGCTAATGTCTGGTGTCCTGAATAACTAACTTAAAGATAGTAATACGTAATGTATTAACCATTGTTACCCTCCTATTATGTTGGTTTGAAAATTTGTTCTTCTTTTGATTTGTTTTGTTTTTTCTTCTCTTTAAAATAAAAAAAAAAAGAAAGATAAAGCAAAACAAATCTTTACTTCTGTTACTTATTATAATTTTGGAAAATGCTCACACTTTCTGGAGGAAAAGAACTGTGAGCACATACACCAAACGTTTTCTATGTTTTATTAACATCTGCCCCATTGTTTTTGCTGGCAGGGCTTGGTCAAAGGCTTGAATTGGGCTCCATCTACCTGGATTCCTTAGCTGCCCACCATGAAGAGTAGGAGAGAGAGAAAAAAAAGAGTAGGCCAGAAATGCATTAAAAATTGGAAAAATGGGTTTATTCACCAATTGGCCAAACACAGAGAACAGTTAGTCATGCCCTCCCACCCTTGCAGCATAGGGGAGTACTCAAATCTACGGAACCCAGGAAATATGTCTAATAGATTTAACCAGTGTTCGCCCACTGTGAGGAGGGAGGGAGCAGGGAATGTTGTCTCTTTGAACCCAATGCTGGAAAGGCAGCAGCTTCCATTCTCAGCGTGAGGAAGCTGGAGAAACAGCTTATCTAATTTTTATTAGTACATGTTTGCCATGCATGATGATCACATACATAATGGGGACTTTGTACATGTACATAATACCACTTAATTCTTTTTGTTCCATTCCCCTCCATTCCCTTCAATCCCCCTTCCCCTTCCCATTTACAAAAGTACTGTTTACAATTTTTTTCAATTCTTTTTTTTTAATTTGTTCTCTTTTTTCCATCTCCTTTACCCCTATCTATTGCTCCCCTTCCTATTTAAAAGGGAAGTTCTTCCTACTTCCTAATATCCATCCTCCCTTTTGCTTTTTATTTATACTTTGGGTTTCTCACACAAGAGAAACAGTATTTAAACTTGAGTGTCTGATTTATTTCACTTAAGATTATAGTCTCAAGATGCATCCATTTACCTAAAAGTGTCTTAAGTTTATCATTCTTTATGGCCAAGTAGTATTACATTGTGTTATAACACAATACTTTCTTTATCCATCCATCTGTTGATGGGCATATCGGTTGTTCCCAAGATTTAGCTACTATACATTGTGCTGCTATAAATATGGGTATGCATGTATCACTGTGGTATGATCACTTTAGTTCTTTTGGGAAGATACCTAAAAGGAGAACAGTTGGATCAAATGGAATTTCTGGTTTTAGTTTTTTGAGAAATCACCATACTGATTTCTGTTCCTTTTTCCCCACAGCCCCTCCAGCATTTGTTATTGGTTGATTCCTTGATGATAGCTATTCTTCCTGGAGTGAGATGAAATCTCAGTGTTGTTTAAATTTGCATTTCTTGAATAGACAGTGATATCAAACATTTGTTTTCATGTATTTATTGGCTATTTGTATTTCTTCATTGGAGAAGTGTCTATTCATTTCAGCTGCCAGTTTTGGATTGGGTCTTTAAATGTTGAGGAGGTTAATTTTTTGAGACCTTTTCATATTCTAGATATTAATCCTCTGTTTGAGGAGTAGGTGGCAAAAATTTTTTCCCATTCTGTGATTGTCTCTTCAATCTGTTGGTGGTTTCCTTTGCTGCGCAGAAGCTTTTCAATTTCATGTGATCTCATTTCTTGATTCTTTATAATATTTCCTGTGTAATCTGGATTTTGTTCATAATGTCTGCCCACATCTATATTTTTAAGAGTTTTATCTATTCTGTCTTCCAGCAGACTAAGTTTTCTCTTTTAATATTTGAATTTTTGATCTGTTTTGATTGCAGCTTGGTACATGGTGCAAGATATCGGTTTAGGTTCAATCTTTAGCAAATGAAAAACCAGTTTTCCAAGCACCACATGATAAAGAGGCTATCTTTCCTCTTCTGAAGGTGTTTGACCTTTTTCCTCAAAGATAAGATAGTTTTCCAAGCACCACATGATAAAGAGGCTATCTTTCCTCTTCTGAAGGTGTTTGACCTTTTTCCTCAAAGATAAGATAGCTGAGTGTGCTTGGAATTGTTTCTGCATCTTCTGTTCTGTTCCATTTATCCTCAAGTGTGACTTTTTTACCAATATCATGTTGCTTTTGTCATTGTAGCTTTGTAGTATAACTTGAAGTCTGGGATTGTGATGCCTCACCCACTGCCCGCCTTGTTGATTAAAATTGCTTCTACTATTCTAAGTGTTTTCTGGTTCCATATGAATTTTAGGATTATTTTTGTAGATCTGTAGGGTAGTTTTTTCCCCACCTTTTGGAAACTGCCACCTCCGTTGCACTGTATCCCATCCCTGGACACCAGGGCCAGAATGGGACTCAGCCGAGGAAAACAGATTTGCACTGTGAGCTGAGGCACACAGAGTGAGAGGCTGCTGTGGCCAAGCCAGCTGATGACAGTGCCAGGAGGCTGCTCCCCAAATTCTTCCTGCCACTGTGCCGGGAGCGGCTCTGGTCCCCACCTTTCCTGGGCCTAGGTTTGTATTAGTTTCTTTAATTCTCTCAGTTATCCCAAGTACTGTTGTAATAAATCAAACCTATTGGTACAGTGCAGTAAAATAATGTATAATTTATTTATAAACACAACACCTCATGAAAAAGCAATCAATGTAGAAATTCAATGCAAATATGTATGATATAGGTATCCAAGGAATTTTCAAAAATTATTATTCCATGAAGTATATTTTACAAAGGAAACTTTAACAATCTTTCTGTCATTTCTAAGGTCCAATTATACCAACAAGATAATTGCACCCTTGCTCTTTAGGATCCCTGACTTGGGGGACTAACACCCAAAGGGAGCCAAGGTGATTTAAAACTCCCCTGTGTATGACTTACTGCAGTTCTTGGAGTCACACAGGAAATTACTGCCAGGGAGCTGGACCACACTGGGATGTGCGATGCTCTACCCAGAAGTGAATGAAAAAAGAGCGGATCTGCATGCAGACAGGAGGATGGATTAGGCAGGGAGGCTCCTTCCTTCTGTGAGGAAGGAAAGGAAAATAATTCTCAACAGCACCAGCCAGTTATGCTCGCTGTATGCCAGGCAAGTGTTCACGTTTAGTCCTTCAATTTAAACTTGCCTGCCACTTCCTCTTCTTACAATCACCATTAATGAAATCCGTGAATTGATCTATAATTTAAAAATATTACCATCTGGCAAAATTAAAACAAGTAGAATATGGTATATGAATATTTAAAAATATGAGACTCAGAGTCTTTATAACCCCTACACTCTCTCATTTGCTGCTACAAAATTACTGTTGCTTAAATTGTGTTGACGATTTTGGAGCCTGAAGTGGAGGCTACCACGTACTCATTGTAGTAAACTCAGGGCACTCCAGAGAATGAGGGCCCTGTTAATGCAGTTTTCTTTTTTCTTTTTTTTTTTTTTTTTTTTTTTGTGGGTACCAGGGGTCGACCTCAGGACCTCGTGCGCCAGCAGGCGCCCGTGCCGCTGAATGATATCACCGGCCCTTTTTTCGTATGTGGGTTCTGGGAGTCGAACTCAGGACCTTGCGCTTGCCAGGCAGGCGCTTATGCTGGTGCATCACCCGCCCGATGCAGTTTTCTATTCATGAAGACCTAAGATAATTTGGATTGGGTTTTGGTGTTGTTCCTCAAATCCAGCGAGATGATGTGAGAAGATACTGTATGTTTTACTTTGTTGGCCTTCTATTACTTAAATGACTATTGGAGATTTAATGGAATCAAATTGACCTGAAGAGATATAAGAAATTTGGATGTAGCCTCGTATCTAATAAAGACATTGCATTGGGTATTTTTCCCTTTAGAATCACAAAGGATCACATAGAATTTGTGTAATTTACTGATGTGCATAAGGAAGTGAGGTTGGGAGAGTAGACGTATGAACCTTGTGAGGGAGATTGTTAATGAGGACTATGTGCCATGAGAAACTGAACATCAGAAAAATATCAGGACCATGGAGAATCAGGCAGATCAAGATGATTCCTTTAGGAAGCAATGCCCTATAATACCTAGATCCTTTTCTTTTTTACCACTCCACTGATGTAAACACAGTTACTTTACCCATATATTAAATTTAGCCACAAATTTATTTTCACAGACACCCACCCAAGAGTTGATTCTTCCATAAAAATGAGAAATCACACTGTGATGACCGAATTCATCCTGCTGGGCATCCCGGAGACAGAAGGTTTAGAGACTGCCCTTTTCTTCCTGTTCTCATCGTTGTATTTATGCACCCTCCTGGGAAATGTGCTCATTCTTACTGCTATCTTCTCCTCCTCTCGGCTTCACACTCCCATGTATTATTTCTTGGGAAACCTCTCTATCTTTGACATGGGTTTCTCTTCAACTACTGTCCCCAAGATGCTGTCATATCTTTCAGGGCACAGCCAAGGCATCTCTTTTCAGGGCTGTGCTGTTCAGCTCTTCTTCTACCACTTCCTGGGCTGCACTGAGGGTTTCCTATACACAGTGATGGCCTATGATCGCTTTGTTGCCATATGTTATCCACTGAGATACACAGTCATCATGAACCAAAGGGTGTGCCTTGTCTTGGCCACTGGGACATGGATGAGTGGCTGTGTGCATGCCATTATCCTAACCTCCCTCACCTTCAAACTACCCTATTGTGGCTCCAACCAGGTGGGGTACTACTTCTGTGATATACCTGCAGTGTTGCCTCTGGCCTGTAAGGACACCTCTCTAGCTCAGAGGGTAAGTTTTACAAATGTTGGTCTTGTGTCCCTGGCTTGCTTTTTTCTCATCCTTGTTTCCTACATTCTCATTGGAATCTCCATATTGAAAATCCGCTCAACAGAGGGCAGGCAAAGAGCATTCTCCACCTGCAGTGCCCACCTCACTGCAATCCTTTGTGTTTATGGACCAATCGTCATCATCTATCTGCAGCCCAACCCCAGTCCCTTGCTTGGTGCTGTAATTCAGATGTTGAATAATCTTGTAACTCCCATGCTGAACCCGCTGATCTACAGCCTGAGGAATAAAGATGTAAAATCTGCCCTGAGGAATCTATTTCTTAAGAGAAGCTGTGCTTTGGAAAGTAAATGAAATATCCAAACTTTTGCTGGATGAAGTTTGATTCTTCATTTTTTAGGAAAAGTTCTTATCTGTAGCTTCTGAATTAATCTGCCACTTAATCTCAGTGTTTTACAGTGTGTGTTTTATAATTCTATTTCTCTATCTCTACAGCGAAATATAACTGACAACTTTGCTTTCCACACAGTGCACTGGTTCTTATCCTATGTGGATTTTGTCCCAGCACCACTATCTCCCTAAACATTTCCTAGTCTTTCAAATCTTTAAAAAAGTTAAGATATGATATATATATATATATATATATATATACACACACACACACACATATATATACATATATATGTAGCTGAGAGAGAATGAAAATAAATTTCAAAAAACAGTAGCTTAATACCAAATTTGTATTGAATTTGTATCTTTTCTTTTTATAAATTTGAAGCTCCAATTTTCTACCAATTGCCCCTAAAATTCAGACTAGTTAGTATTAAAGATAAGATGTTCCATGTGTTCAATCCGTATGATTTAAGGGCTTTTGTTAGCCTAGAGATTTTTTGAGGTTCTAGATATTTTCATTGCTTTATTAGAGTCTTACAAATCTATGAATTCAGATTATTCATTATTCTATATTTGAATCCAGATTATTTCTCATTAAATGCCAAAAGAATCACTGTCAGTTATATATATATATAGAGATATATATATATATATATATATATATATATATATATATTTTTTTTTTTTTTTTTTTTTTTTTTTTTTTGCTGGTTACTGGGGGTCAACCTCAGGACCTCACGCGCCAGCAGGCGCCCGTGCCACTGAACGATATCACCGGCCCTTTTTTCTATCAGTTATATAAATATTGGTTAAGAAACAATTAAATGAAAGTATTTTTATGTTTCATCTAAAATAAAAGGAATGTTAACCTATTTTCATGTTTATAAATTCCATGTTAGCATATTTGTAAAATCATGTAGCAATAATAAACTTGTTTCCCTATAAAAAAGGGAATGTTTCTTCTTTTTTCATAATAAAATTGGTATGTTATTTTCTTTCTTTAATCTGTGTTCCATAATTCTGTGGAAAAATACTTAAGTTTTATTTCCAGAGATCATACTGACATTTATAAGGAAGATATTCCCCTTCCATTTTTCCTGATTTTGTTTTCTCCTTCTTTTTATCTGTCAGTTGTGTATGGCTTTTCTTGTAAGTCACATGAAGTCCTCACATGAAGTCTTTGGAAAGTGGCAGAGACTAAATGCTGCAGATGGAGAGGGAGGGAGGGAAACTGAAAAAAAGAAAGAAGAATGAGAGGAAGGAAGGGGGGAAGAAAGAAGGAAGGGAGGGAGGGAGGGATGGGTAGAGGGAGGGAGGAAGAAAGGAAGAAAGGTAGAAAGGAAGAATGATTTTAGAAGTAAAACAGAATAGCATTTCATACTGGAATGATTATTGTCTTTTTTTAACCTTCTTGTCTAGCATCACTGGTGGCTCCTAATCATTTTTCCAGGTATTAACTATAAACCAAGCAAGAGTGTCATGCACAGTATCAAATAATGTTAAGAGGGCTCCAGCCGTGACAGTACTTGCTGGTAACTAGGACACTGGGATGTGCAATGTAAGAATCTCTAACGTGAGACACAGTGATTGTACTGCACAAGCTGTTAGGTAGTTACTCATGCTACAAATCAGAGAGATGTTAAGCCACCTTCAGGCAACCTTAGTGACACTAATGTTACTTTTAGATAAGCAGCAATGGGATAAAAATGTTAAACATGTCACATGTTAAAGAATGAAATGTAAATAATGTCTTATTTCTCCACTTCTCTTTAACATAAAAATTAAAACTGTTATGGTAAGATTCTTATGATTTTAAATATTCTGCTATTCGGGAATACAGGGAACTAATACAGTCACCACTGTCTTAAACTCTCATGTTTTCTTTCCTGCACTACCTTTTTTGGGAAGAAATGCTAAAATTGGCATATGTTTCAGTCTCCTCTCTTCTGTCCTTCAAGCATGCACCAATGCACTTTTGTTTTAACTTTTTACCACTTGTCACTAGAAATATATGCTAACACTAAAAATTAACAAACACTTGTAAAGTTACAATAGTTTAAAAAATATCTTTGAATTTTATCTTTATTTTTTAGTATGTGTTAAAATATAATTCCAGCTCATCCTGTCTTTCTCTCATCTCTTAAGAGGTTGACTTTTCATGGAAAGGTCAGGTTTACAAACTAAGTGTATGGACTACTAAAATTTTTTAGTTCATGGCAAAACCAAAAGTAGAATCCAGGTCTTCTGATTTGAAGTCCTTTTTCTGCTTTAAGAATGCAAAATACTGGGCCGGTGAGATGGCTCAGAGGCATAAGCGCCTGCCTTGCAAGCGCGAGGGCCTGAGTTCGACTCCCGGATCCCACATAGGAAAAAGGGGCCGGTGATATTGCTCAGCGGCACGGGCGCCTGCTGGCGCGTGAGGTCCTGAGGTCAACCCCCCGGTACCCACAAAAAAAAAAAAAAAGAATGCAAAATATTGAAAAAATTTATTGATGATCTTGGTACTACATTACTTTGGATAACCTCCAGAAAAGTTATCATAACAATAAAAATACTGAATAAAAAAATAATAAAAAATAAAATAAAAATAAAATAAAATAAATAAAAATACTGAATGAGAAAATCACTCACCATTTTGCTGTAAAAGAGAATATTTATTAAACCAGATTTTTATTTATTCTGACATAAATCAAAACATAAAATCATCTAATGCAAAAGAAAAAATTTCTAGTTTTTCTATTTTGATGAACTATTTTTAGAAGCTTCAATACATTGACTTGTAAAAACGTAAGCTGTGCACGGTGGTTGAGGTGATCAAAAGTTTAAGGCCAGCCTGGGCAACTTAGTGAGACCTCATCTCAGTATAAAATAATAAGGGCTAAGGATGTAGCTCAATGGTAGAGCACTTGCCTGGTAAGAATAAAGCCTAGGTTCAATCCCTAGTACCACAAGAAAAAGAAATTATGTATAATTCGGGTTTATGGAAAACTTGAGAAAGTTATACAAAGAATTTGTGTATGGCTTTTGTTCATATTTCAAAGACATTATGATTATATTTGCTTTATCCCTGTCTTTCATATATTTGTTTATGGGCATATGTGTATTTACATATGTTTCTGAACCAAGGGAAATTGTAGATATGTATGGCTGACCTAGCTCCTTCTCCTGACATACTTCACATAAATGTGCTTTTCAAAAAAGGGCATCCCTTATATAACTATAATATAGTCATCAAGCGAGAAAATCACCATTCATACAATATTATCTAATCTAAATCCTTTAGATTTTGCCAATTATCACAATAATTTCCCTTGTAGCAAAAAATTCCAGGATCATACACTGCATAAAGTAATATCTCTTTGAGTTCCCTTCATCTAGAAAAGTGCCTGAGTCATTCTCTGTATTTCAGGATATTAATATTTTTGAAGATGTATAAAACATCTATCAATTTGAATTTGTCTAATATTTCCTTCTGATTAGAGTCAGATTATGTATTTTTGTCAGGACTAATTCAGAAGAGACACTCTATTCTTTTCAGTCTAACATATCAGAAGTTTGCTGTGGATTAGTCCACTAATACTAAGGTTAATTTTGATCATTTGGTTAAAGGGGTGTCTGCTAGATTACTTAACTACAGATAGATTTTACTTTCCTATTTAATAGTGCTCTTCTTTTAAAGAAGGGGTACTTTGTGATCATTTAATATCCTGTTAGCCTTCATATTTTTACCTGCGAGCTTTAACTTCTCTGAATGATTCTTTCCTGAATCAATTATGCATGCTCCTCAACTTATGAATGGGTTACATTTGAGAGATGCACAGCAAACTGAAAACACTGTAAGTCAAGTGCACTAAGTACACCTAACTGACCAAACATCATAGAGGCTGAGCCTACTTTTAACATGCTCTGAATACAGTAACCAATAATTGGAAAAAGTCATTTAATACAAAGCCCATTTATAATAATAAAGTGTTTAACATCTCATGTACCCTGTACCCATTTTGTAGATATGATGGGTTATGAAAATACAAAGCACAATATTTGAAAATACTTACCTTCCCAACTGCATAACTTACTGAGAGCTGCGGCTTGCTGCTACAGCCCTACATCCTGAGAGTATCACATTTCATATCACTAGCTCTGGAAGAGATCAAAATTCAAAATTTGAAGACTCATTTCTATTGAATATTATTTTTGCACTATTAGAAAATCTAAATATCTTAAGTCAAACCATTATAAGTGGGGTACCATCTTACTTTTTTAATTTTTAATTTTTATTAGGACATGTTTTAGTACATACTGACCACATTCATTTTATGGAATTGGTACATGTACATAAAACATCCTGTTTTTCCCCTCCCTTTCACCCTGCTTTCATTTTGCCAGCATCAAATTCATTTATTTATCTTATAAGTCCTCATAAAGTCAATTCTCATATGTGCAGATTAACAACTAGACTAATAGGCTAAAAAACATATAAAACACATAAGACATTTATACTAGACCAAGGTACACTTTTAAATACATTGTACAACCTGGATTATAATAGTATTTTACTTTCTCTCAATTTTTTCTATCATCTGTCTTTTATTTTGCACTTTATTTGTATGTTGAGTTTTTCATATAAGAGAAGCATGAATTATTTAAGCTTGTCTGTTTGGTGTACTTTGCTTAATGTTATGGTCTCAAGATGCATCCATTTTCCTATATATGACTCAAATTCTTCTTTACAGCAGAGTAGTACTTCATTGTGTATAAAAAACACATTTTCTTTATTCACTCAAATGTCAGTGGATGTATAGGCTGTTTCAAGATTTAGCTATTATGACTTGTGTATAATATAATTATGTATCTATCACTGTGGTATGATGTCTTTAACTCTTTTGAGGAGATAACCAGAAGGGCAATAGCTGTGTCAAATGGAATTTCTATTTTTTTTTTTTTTTGAGGAATCTCCTCACTGATTTCCATAGTGGTTGCATCAGTTTATACTCCCACCAACCACACATCCTGGACAGCATTTTTTATTGGTTGACTTCTGAATGATAACCATTCTTTCTGGAGTGAGAAGGAATCTGTGTTGCTTTATTTTGCATTTCTCAAATGGGCATTGATGTTGAATACTTTGGGGCTGGGGATATAGTTCAGTGGCACAGCACCTGCTTGGCAAGCGCAAGGTCTGAGTTTGATTCCTGGTACAAAAAAAAAAGATGTTGAACATTTTTTCATATACTTACTGGCCATTTGTGCTTCTTTATCTGAGAAGCGTCCATTCACTCCAAATGCCTATTTTTTGACTGGGTGAAATTTAGGGCGTCTGATATTTTTGAGTAGTTTATGTACTCTAGATATTAGTTCTTTGTCTGAGGCATACCTGGCAAAAAATCATTTTTTCCATTCTGTAGGTTATCTCTTCACTCTGTTATTTATTTCCTTTGCTGTGAAGAAGCTTTTTATTTAGATGTGATCCCATTTGTCGATTCTTGGTATTATATCATTGCAACCACAGTTTTGTTCAGCAATTCTTTGCCTAGACCTACTTGTTCAAGTGTTTTCCTATTCTGTCTTCCAGCAAATTGTTTCTTTTCTAATATTCAGATCTTTGATCCATTTTTATTTTAGTTTACTGCATGGTGATAGATAAGGGTCCTGGTTCAGTCTTCAGCATGTGGATAGCCAGTCTTCCCAGCACTATTTGTTAAAGAGACTATCTTTCTTTCAGTGAAAATACTTGGTCCCTTCGTAAAAGATAACCTAGCTGAGCGTGCCTGGAATCGTTTCGGCATCTTCTATTCTGTTCCACAAATCAATAAGTCTGCTTTTTTTTTGCCAATACCATGTTGTTTTATCACTGTAGCTTTGTAGTAAAACTTGCAGTTTAAGATCATGATGACTTTGCCTTGTAATTGTCGCCCAAAATTGATTTTGCTATTCTAGGTCACTCTTGGTTCTGTGTGAATTTTAAGATTGCTTGTTTCATTTCTGTAAGGAATGCTGTCGGTATTTTGATTGGGATAGTATTAAATCTATATAGGAATTAATGGCCATTTTTACTATATTAGTTCTGCCCATTCAGGAACTAGGGCTATCCTTCCATTTTCTGATTATCCTCTTTGTTGGGTTTTGTTTTTTGATCCATTCTGTGTCATTTGATTGGTAAATTGCTTATTAACTCCATTGTCTTAATTTATATTATCTTTGAGCTCACTGAGCACCTTATTTGTCTTTTTCTCCTATTTTATCATTTTGTGTAATTCATGTTTGCCTTATGATTTCCTCCCCATTGATGCTGATGGATCAGCTTTAGAGGAATTGGGAGTCATCTGAGGCATTTTGTTGCCTTGTCTTCTCATATTCCTATTTCTCTCTCTCTCTCTCTCTCTCTCTGTCTCTGTGTGTGTGTGTGTGTGTGCATATGTGTGTGTACTGAAGTTTGTGGGTCAATTATAGTACAAAGTCTGTGTTGCTAGTATGGAGATCTCTTTAGTTAGTGTCTGCTTTTTCAATGATAAACTCTGTGAATGGCTAACTATAGGCTTTTGCCTTTGTCCCAGGTCTAACTATCTCCATTAATTTGGGAGAGGACAGTGCAGTATAGTTGGCTCAGCACACTCTTCTCCAGAAATGAACCAAAGTATTTTGATAACACAAAGATAAACCGGCTATTGGCATACAGTAAAAACCAGCAATTGTAACAACTATACCACCCTGGCAATAGCAATGAAAGTGGCAATAATAATAGAATCAAATCCAAACTATATATTGACATTAGAACCAATAAAAGCTACCACTGTACCACTCTTAACCGTAGAAAGGAGAATATACTTATAATATGGACATAAAGACAAACTAAATATTGGCATACAGCAAATATCTACTAAATGGAACAACTATGCCACCACTAAAAAAGAATTCACTAGTAATAGCCTAGAGTTAACTAAATATCTAAAGATTAATACAGATTAATAGTAATACTAGTAAAGAAGAAGGTGTGGGGAATGGAAGGAATAAAAGCAGTAAAATTTGAAAAATAAAGCAAAGAAAGATTATGAAGACAAAAAGTGAGATAAGGGATCCAATTCAAGAGTAATTTAACAGAATTAGATAAAAGTAACAGAAAAAAATCAAGAAAGAAGAGAAAGACAAAACAGAGAACAAAATGAAGGAAAAAAGCAAAACAAAAAAAAAATTAAGAAGAAAAGAAAAATATAAAAAAAATCCCAAATCCCAAATTACCAACAAATGAAAAAGAAATGTTTCAAAAAACGTTCCTCTATGCTTTTGAGTGAGTGATTTCTTTCCAGGGTCTCTGGTATTGAAATCTACCAAATATGGGGGAGAGAGAGTGAATCTCTGCTGAAACCTATTCTTTTCCTCCACTCATCTTCTTTAGTGTGAATGCTGACTCCTGGCCCACCATTTCCACTTGGCATGGTTGTCAGTAGTTTCTGCCCTTGGCTGTGGTTACTCCATACTTTGTTTCAGTACCATTCTGTGCACCCAAGTCATAGTTTTCTCTCCCTAGCCTTATGGCCTATAGGTTTGCGAGGTTTGCCTCTGCTTCGCAGGCCTGTATGTTTGCATGCTCCAGGCTATAGCAACAATCCAAGTAGAGGCATATCCTTACTTATGTTGGTAGATGGGGAAAGCAAAAAGACCCTGAGTTTTTTGCTGGATGTATGCAGCAGAGCAGGGGTTCAAGTAGACCACCAGATTTAGTGCCAGAACTTTCAGACGAAGCCCCCTATGAAAACTGCACATGACCAGCCAGGCTTCTCACCGCTGAGGGAAGAGACCCCGTGTCCTTTGCAGTCTAAGCATAAACTGCTCAATGGGACTGTGTCTAGCCCATACTTGTGACTGTCTCTTGCACCCATCTCCCACACAATCACTGTGGTAGGTGACACCAGAAACCCTGAAAAATACCATGTTTCCCTAAAAGTAAGACCTACCTGGAAAGCAATCCCAGCCCCAATCACCCTATTCTTGCTTTTCCTGCCATTAGAGTAGCCACTGATCAAGAGAATAGTGAGGCACAAAAATCTTCTCTGTGATACCGGCCATCACCATGGAAATGACCAACTAGGGCTGGTTCCTTTCAAGTTAAGTCTTACTTTCAGGGAACATGGAAGTTGGTTTGAAGTTGTTAATCAATTATCCTCTTCCCAAAATGGTTTCTCATTCAACTATCAAATATAGTGGGTTCTGCACTGGATTTCTTCTCTAATTCTAGCCTGCCATGCAGAAGGAGTCACTTTCAGAGCAAAACCCCACACTGCCTTGCAGTTAGCAATAGCCGTGGGCTTTACTTGGGGCTAGTGCTGCCAGCCCACTCCATTGTGTTCCCTGGAGCTGCTGGCCTTCTCCAGGCCTGCACTGTGTCAGGGAGGCTCCTTTCTGGGAGCAATGGTGAGCTTTCCAGACGGCTTTGTTTTTCCCTCTGCCCTATGCTCCATTTCTCCAGTTTCTCTATAGATTCTAATTTTCTTGTCATCTTCCTTCCAATTCCCAGGATTCTTTTTTTCTTTTTTTTCTTTTTTTTTTTCTTTATCAAGTTATTCTATCCCCCAGGAGTTTCAATTCCAGGTCGCAGCAAGGCTGTATTTTGCTCCCAGTCTACTCCACCATTTTGGTCACCTCTCTTGCATGCTTAATCCAACTTTATAATTAACAAAACTGACATTTCATTTTGTTTCTTAATTGGATATAAACAATTAAGTTGTGTTACGTACATATATCCACTCCCCACAATGAATGCAATCATTATGTACTGCAAACATACATACTAAGGTAAAGAAAAAAGCAAAAGTTTTTAGTACTCAGAGATGAAGTAGGTAGAAAGATGACCAATTAGGCTTCCTGAGTATACATTATTACATTAATCTATCCTCAAGTTACAAACTTCACACCTTCCAAGACATTTATAGGAGAATGGAAGAATTTGTGAACTAGAATTTTTTTTTTTTGTGGGTACCTGGGGGTCGACCTCAGGACCTCGCGCGCCAGCAGGCGCCCGTGCCAATGAGCGATATCACCGGCCCCTTTTTCGTATGTGGGTTCCGGGAGTCGAACTCGGGTCCTCGCGCTTGCCGGGCAGGTGCTTAAGCCCCTGAGCCATCTCACCGGCCCTGGAATTTTTTTAAAATGCCAAGAGAACAATTCTTACTACAAAGAAAATTATGTGAGTTAATGTGTGTTTATTAGTTTGATTTTGCCATTCCATAATATATACATATTTTAAAACCTCTTGTTGTACTACGTAAATCTGTATTATTTTTATAAATTAAAATAAAATTACATTTTGAGCTGGGTGTGGCATGGACCTATAATCCCAGCACTCTGAGAGGCAGAGATAGAAGAATCACAAGTTCTAGTTTAGCGTTGGCAAATTAGCAAGGTGTGAGATCTTGTTTAAAAAGAAAAAATAAAAAGGGGCTGAAAATGTAGTTCAGTGCTAGGGGACTGAGGGTTTAATTCCCAGTACCACAAATTTAAAAAATAAGTAAACAAGTAAATTAGTAAATAAAAATTTTTTGATATGTTCAAGACACATATAGAACCTATATTTAACACAAGTTCAACATTGAACTGTTGCTTAAAAACACAGGTAAAATAAAGTTGCAATATTATTTCTACTGCTCATAATAATTTTGGAAAATCTTTACATTTTCTGGAGGAAAAGAACTATGGGCACAGATAGCAAATATTGTCTATATTTTATTAATATCTGTTGCATTTTTTCCTGGCAGAGCTTGATCAAAGCCCTGAATCTGGTCCATGACTATGTGGATTCCTTAGCTTCCCACCATCAGGAGTAAAAGAGAAACTCACAAAAATTGAAGAAAAATGAGTTTATTCATAATTTGGCTAAATATAGAAGGCAGGTAGTCATGCCCTCCTACCCTCACAGCACAGGACAGTACTCCAATCTATAGAAGAAGTAGAACAAAACCCAGGAAATACGTCTAATAGATTTAACCACTCTTTGCCCCACTGGGTCCGGGTCCAAGGAATGTTGTTTCCCTGGCCTCAACTCTGGAAAGGCAGCAGCTTTCATTCTCAACCACGAGAAAGCTGGAGAAACAGCTTAACTTTTAACAAGATACCCTACTTTTGATCTGATCCCTGCTTGTTTTACAACAGGTATCATCACAGAAAACACATGACCTTTTTGGGAATGTGAAACATGAATGTTTTCATTGTGATATCACATCAGTTTAGCACATGCCACATTGAATCTAAAGCATTCAGGTGAACATCTAAGGCAGTCCCTTACATTTCCTTTCTCTGAATGAATTTTTGTCAAATCAAGGTAAATTTAAAAAACTTTCATTTACCGCTTAAAAGTGTATTTATCGGGCCGGTGAGATGGCTCAGTGGCGTAAGCGCCTGCCTTGCAAGCGCGAGGGCCCGAGTTCAACTCCCGGATCCCACATACGAAAAAGGGGCCGGTGATATCGCTCAGTGGCACGGGCGCCTGTTGGCGCGTGAGGTCCTGAGGTCGACCCCCCGGTACCCACAAAAAAAAAAAAAAAGTGTATTTATCGTCCTTTTTATTGGCACAATTTTTCCAGCCAATTATACTTCACAATACTAAACATAACCAAGGATAAACAAGAGAGAATCAATCCACTTTTATTTTTATTATCAGTAAATAAGAGATGTAAGAAAACTATCTACCTTTTTTTTTTTTTTTTTTGTGGGTACCGGGGGTCGACCTCAGGACCTCGTGCACTAGCAGGCACCCGTGCTGCTGAGCGATATCACCGGCCCTTTTTTCGTATGTGGGTTCCAGGAGTCGAACTCGGGCCCTCGTGCTTGCCAGGCAGGTGCTTACTCCGCTGAGCCATCTCACCGGCCCCTATCTACCTTTTAAATAAATATTCCAGATGCATTTCGAATGGTGTAAGTATCAATATATAATCTCTGAACCCTAAAAGTTTAAGATCAGAAACTTCATGCACGAAAGTGAAAAACAATTGCATTCCAGTTCCCCCCAAGGCAAACTCCATGATAGGAGGAAAGTTATTTAACTTCTTCCATCCTTACTTCATTAATCTGAAGGAGAATTCATCAGAATTTTGAGGTTTCAGTGAGACTGTGTAATTCTCTTTTTCTTCCACATAGATTAGGAAATTTTGGACTGAGAGAGTATGTGTAACCAACGCTTCCCTTATCTTTCTGTCCTCTTGACAGGAAATCAATAACCGACATAGAATTGCCACTAAATATTTGTTGGAATACATGAAAGCCATGAATGCATAAGTTAAAAATAAGTGTATTCATTGAGGAAGTTGGTGTTCCATCCCCTTTCCACTATTATTGAGTGTCAAGATATTTGACATGGGAACCACTAATGAGCCTGAAAACAGATTATTCAAGTGAAAGATAACATTGGTTTTGGGCATCTCAGTGGATTTTTTCCCCTTTCTCAGGGCAGTAGTTTTTTCCCCACCTTCTGGAAACTGCCACCTCCATTGCACTGTACCCCATCCTGGACACCAGGGCCAGCATGGGACTCAGCCAAGGAAACCAGATTTGCATTGTGAGCTGAGGCACACAGAGTGAGAGGCTTCTGTGGCCAAGCCAGCTGATGACAGTGCCAGGAGGCTGCTCCTCAAATCTTCCTGCCACTATGCCTGGAGCTGCTCTGGTCCCCACATTTCCTAGGCCTAGGTTTGTATTAGTTTCTTTATTCTCTTGGTTATCCCCGGTACTATTGGTACTGTGCAGTAAAATAATGCATAATTTATTTATAAACACAATACCTCATGAAAAAGCAATCAATGTAAAAATTCAATGCAAATATGTATGATATAGGTATCCAAGGAATTTTCAAAAATTATTATTCCATGAAGTATATTTTACAAAGGAAACTTTAACAATCTTTCTGTCATTTCTAAGGTCCAATTATACCAACTAGATGATTGTACCCTTGCTCAATAAGATCCCTGACTTGGGGGACTAACACCCAAAGGGAGCCAAGGTGATTTAAAACTCCCCTGTGTATGACTTACTGCAGTTCCTGGAGTCACACAGGAAATTACTGCCAGGGAGCTGGACCACGCTGGCATGTGCGATGCTCTACCCAGAAGTGAATGAAAAAAGAGCGGATCTGCATGCAGACAGGAGGATGGATTAGGCAGGGAGGCTCCTTCCTTCTGTGAGGAAGGAAAGGAAAAGAACACTCCATAACAGCAGGCATTTATGCTCACTGGATGACAGGCAAGTGAAAATGTTTTATCCTTCACTTCTGTTTGTGATGTTTTATTTTTGTTACTACATGTTCAGAGTTTATAATGATTACTTTCATTATAGGGAATTGATATTTGTATAAAACACATGTCAATTTTTTCCCCCTTCCTCTCCATCCTTTTTTTTTTTTTGTCAGCATCAGATTCATTTATTTATTTTATAAGTCCTTAAAATTAGTTATCATACATACACATATGTCCTTCATTTTTTAACTGGGCTGCCACTCTCTCCCTCTTCTTACGATCACCATTACTGGAATCCATGAGTTGATCTATAATTTGAAGATATTCCTGTGCTGACAAACTTAAAACAAGTAGAAAATGATATCAGAATTTTTCAAATATGAGACTTGGAGTCTTTACAACTCATGCCCTCTCTTGTGTGCTGCCACAAAGTTATTGTTGCTTAAATTTTATTGACGATTTTGAAGCCTTAAGTGAAGGCTACCACATACTCATTGTAGTAAGCTCAGGGGACTCCAGAGAATGAGGGTCCTGTTAATGTAGTTTTCTATTCATGAAGACCTAAGGTCTTGTCAGTTGTTTCTCATTGTTAGCCCGTATATCCAGGGAGATAATGTGAGAAGATACTGTACCTTTTACTTTGATTGCCTTCCATTACCTAAATGATTATTAGAGATTTAAAGGAATCAAATTGACCTGAACAGATATAAGAAATTGGTATGTAGCCTTGTTTCTTATACAGACATTGGGTATTTCTCCTTTTAAAATCACAAAAGAGCACATAAAATTGGTGTAATTTACTGATGTGTATAAGGAAGTGAGTTTGGGTGTACAGATGTATAAACCTGTGGGTGAGATCGTTAATGAGGACTATGTGCCACGAGAAATTGAACTGCAGAAAAGTAACAGGTCTGTAGAGAATCAGGCAGATCAAGACGATTCCTGTAATACCTAGATTCTGTTCTTCTTTACCATTCACTGATGTAAACACAGTTAATTTTTTCCAGCATGTTAAATTTAGCCACAAATTTCATTTCACAGACCCCCAGAACTGATTCAAAAATGAGAAATCACACTATGGTGACTCAATTCATCATACTGGGCATTCCTGAAACAGAAGGTTTAGAGACTGCCCTTTTCTTCCTGTTCTCATCATTGTATTTATGCACCCTCCTGGGAAATGTGCTCATTCTTACTGCCATCTTTGCCTCTTCTCAGCTTCACACACCTATGTACTTTTTTTTGGGAAACCTCTCCATCTTTGACATGGGTTTCTCTTCAACTACTGTCCCCAAGATGCTGTCATATCTTTCAGGGCACAGCCAAGGTATCTCTTTTCAGGGCTGTGCTGCTCAGCTCTTCTTCTACCACTTCCTCGGCTGCACTGAGGGTTTCCTATACACAGTGATGGCCTATGACCGCTTTGTTGCCATATGTTATCCATTGAGGTACATGGTCATCATGAACCACAGGGTGTGCTTTGTCTTGGCCACAGGAACTTGGATGAGTGGCTGTGTCCATGCCATTATCCTAACCTCCCTCATCTTCAAACTACCCTTTTGTGGCTCCAACCAGGTGGGCTACTACTTCTGTGATATACCTGCAGTGTTGCCTCTGGCCTGTGAGGACACCTCTCTAGCTCAGAGGGTAAGTTTTACTAATGTTGGTCTTGTGTCTCTCATTTGCTTGTTTCTCATCCTTGTTTCCTACACTCGCATTGGAATCTCCATATTGAAAATTCGTTCAACAGAGGGCAGGCAAAGAGCATTCTCCACCTGCAGTGCCCACCTCACTGCAATCCTTTGTGCTTATGGGCCTGTCATCATCATCTACCTGCAGCCCAACCCCAGTCCCTTGCTTGGTGCTGTAATTCAGATGTTGAATAATCTTGTAACTCCCATGCTGAACCCACTGATCTACAGCCTGAGGAATAAGGATGTAAAATCAGCCCTGAGGAATGCATTTCTCAAGAGAAACCTTGCTTTGGGAAATAATTGAAAATATCTAAAACTTTGCTGGACAATTTTGATTTCCCATTTTTAGGACAAGTCTTTATCCACAGCTTTGGAATTAATCTACCTCTTAATCTCAGTGTTTTATAATATGTGTCTCTTTTACTATTTCTCTATACCTGATAACACTGCTTTTCAGACGGTGTTCTGCTTCTAATACTGTGTGGACCATGTCTCAGCACCAGTTTCTCCCAAAATATTTCTCAGTCTTTTAATTCTTTAAAAGAGTTAAGAAAACGCATCTATTGTCTCTTGGATTAAGTTAACTTTGTGTGTACAAATGGAATGGAGAATGAAATTAAAAATTCAAAAAACGGTAGCTTAATATCAAATATTAGAATTGTGTATCTTTTTTTTTTTTGGTTGATTGTAAGCACAAATTTGTACCAATAAGCTCCAGAACTCAAACTAATGGTTAAGGTAAGCTCTCCTAAATATATAATCTGTGTGACTTTAAGAATATTTTAGTGTACAGATTTTTGTAGGATCTAGATATTTTTCTTGATTTTTAGAGCCTTAGTTATTTGTGAACCTGGATCATTTCTCATTAGCCGACAAAAGAATCTATATAAGCTGTATAATATTTAGCCAAGAAACAATTAAATTTAAGTCTTTTGTGTCATGTTCCACCCAAAATAAAAGGCATATTAATTCATTTATGTTTATAAACATATTCCTCATTAGAATTTTTGTAAAATCAGGTAGCAATAATAAACTTGTCTCCCCGTAAGATAGTGTGTTTCTTCTCTTCTCATGATAAGATTAGAACATTATTTTGCTTAACTCTCTGTGTTCCATAATTCTGGGGAAAAATGATGTTTTATTCTCAAAATCTATGCTGGAGATTATAATGAAGATATTCTCTTTCTTCTTTTCCTGATTTTGTTTTCTCTTTCTTCTTATCGTTTACTTGTTAGTTGTTTATGGCTTTTCTTGTAAGCTCCATTAAGTCTTTTTAGAAAAGTGACAGAGACTAAATACTGCAGAAGGCAGAGGAGGGAGAGAAACAGAGAAAAAAGAAAGAAAAGAAGGAAGGAATAAAGGAAGCAAGGGAGGGAAGGAGGGAGGCTGGTCTGCATATTTTAGAAGTGAAAGAATAGCATTTTATAATACAATATTTATTGCCTTTCTTTTACCTTCAGTTCCCATCTATCATCACAGGTCATTGATAATCATTTCTCTATGTATTAAGTATAAAACATTGGATTCAGGAGCACAGTATTAGAAAATATTAAGAGGGCTCCAGTGATGCGAGGACAGGCCAGTAACTAAGGCACGGTGATGTGCTGAGTAACTCCCCAGCATGAGACAGTGTGATTGTACTGCACAAGCTCTGAGGTAGGTACTCTTGCTAGAAATCAAAAGGACACTAATCCACCTTTGAGGAACCTTAGTGACGCCAATATTACTTTTAGATAAGCAGCAACTAGATTAGAATATTAAACATGTCACATGTTAAAGAATGAAATGTAAATAATGTCTTATTCCTTCCTATCTCTTTAACATAAACATCAAAAATCTCAATAATTATTGTAGTAAGGTTGCTATAATTTTAAATATTTTGTTATTCAAGAAACAAACACAGTCCCTACTGTCTTGAGCGCTCCTGTTTTCTTTCCTACACTTCCCACTGGGGGGAGAGAAATGCTGAAATGGGCACAGTCTCTCAGCCACCCCTCTTGTATCCTTTAAATACACACTAGTGCAAATTTGTTTTAATCTTTTACCTTTTTCACTATAAACAGATGGTAATACTAAAATTTAGTAAAACACTTATAAAATAGTTTCAAGGGCTTAGAAAGTCTCTTTGAATTTTTTATAATGGTTTTATTCTGGTGAATGTTAAAATGTAATTCATCTTATCCTGTTTTTTTCTTTTCTCTCAATAGGTTCACTTTTCATGGAAAATTAAATTTTAGTAAAGTTTACAGACTAAGAGCCTGAACTATTAAGTTGCTTTAGCTAATAGCAGAACCAAAAGTAGAATCTGTGACTTACTGCACAAGCAGTTAGGTAGTTACTCTTAATACGTAAGGTTTCTTGATTGGCAATTGTCACTTTGCTTTAGAAACTTAAAATACTGAGAAAATTATGGATGATCTTGGTGCTACATTACTTGGTTAACATCTACACAAGTTATCATAACCATAAAAATATTTTTTAAAAACTTCCTATTTTTGATGTAAAGAGAAACTCCATTTAATCAGAGATTTAATTTATCCTAATATAAAATATGTTAAACAATTTTAAATGTAAAAATATCTAACACAAAGGAAAGAATTTCTAGTTTTTCTGTTTTGAAGAAACTCTTCCAGAAACTTCATCATATTGACTTGTATAAATTTATGCTGGATAGGATCACTGAGATGATCACAAGTTTGAGGTAATCCTGGGCAATTTAGTGAAATCGCATATCAAAATGAAATAAAAATGGCTGGGATGTAGCTCAATGGTAGAGCACTTGCCTACTATGCATGAGGCCATGGATTCAATCCCTATCACCACAAGGAAAAGATTTTAGGTATAATTCAGACTTATGGAAAAGTTGAAAAAGTTATACTAAGAACCCATGTATAACATTTGCTCACATTCCCAAAATATTATCACTATATTTGCTCTGTCCTTCCCTCCTCTTTCCTATACTTGTGTATGTGTGTACACATTTATTTCTCAACTGGAGTAAGTTGCCCACCTATACTCCTTTGTCTGACGTATTTTACTTAAAATGTGCTTCTCAAAAGGACAACTTTTACATATTTATAATATAGTCATGAAATCAGAAAATGAACATTGATACACTATTATCTAATTTACATTCTTTATATTTTACTAATTATTCCAGCAATTCCCTTTGTAGAAAAAAAATCTGGGATCATATATTTCAAAAGTTATTTCTCTGATTTCCCTTCATGTGGAAAAGTTCCAGAGTCATGCTCCATATTCAGGACATTAATATTCTCAAAGATTTTAGGGTTAGTATTATGTAGAACATCCACCAGTTTAAATTTTTTAGATGTTTCCTTCTGATTAGATTCAGGTTATGCATTCATGTTAGCATTCAGAAAAGACACTCCGTTCTTTCTAGTCTAGTATATCAGGAGGTTCTTTTTTTTTTTTTTTTTGTGGGTACCGGGGGGTCGACCTCAGGACCTCACGCGCCAGCAGGCGCCCGTGCCGCTGAGCGATATCACCGGCCCCTTTTTCGTATGTGGGTTCCGGGAGTCGAACTCGGGCCCTCGTGCTTGCCAGGCAGGCGCTTAAGCCGCTGAGCCATCTCACCGGCCCATATCAGGAGGTTCTTGCTATGGATTCACCCACTAATACCGAGATCGGTTTGATCATTTGGCTAAGAAGCGTCTGCTAGATTACTCAAATGCAAAGTATTTTACTTTCCTAGTTAATAATGATCTGTTTTTAAAGGTTGGAGTATTTTGCAAAAATTTACTATCCTGTTAATCTTCAAATTTATACCAGATAGCTTTGATATCTATGGATGATCCTTGCCTGAGTCAGTTATACATGCTCTTCAACTTATGGTGGTGTTACATTTGTAGACACAGTAAATTGAAAATATCATTAAGTCAAAAGTACACTAATTTAACCTACCAAACATCATAGCTGAACTGAACTACTTTAAATGTGCTCAGAATACAGTAGACTACAATTGGAGAAACTCATCTAACACAAATTCCATTTTACAGTAAAGAGCTGAATATCTGATGAACTCATTAAACATTTTGTAGATATGATGCAATGTGAAAACACAAAACAAAATATTCAAAAACACTGGCAACACAGTATATGATAGAGTATCAGTTGTTTACCCTCAGAACTGCGTATTTACACTCAGCAGCTTGCTGCTGCTCCCTCCTTACATCCTGAGAATATCACATTTCAGATCACTACCTCTGGAAGAGATCAAAGTTCAAAATTTGAAATGTTTCCTTTTGAATGTTTATTGTTTTTGGGCCATTATAAAAATCAAAAAGTGTAAGTCTAACCATTGTAATTTGGGAACCACTTATGTTATGATAATATCTATATAATATTTTCTCAATTTAAGATTCTTATCACACTTACTAACTGGCTTTTTATTATAGCAAAAGACTATCCCTTTCCTTGTACTTGTTTTTATCAAAGAGACATTCTGACAAACTAAAAAAGGCATATGGCTCCCATCCTGTTGAGCTGCTAGCCTGAATCAGAGAATGAGATGATCACACTAGAACATTCTCTCTCACTGGGGAAAAGGATTTCCTTTCTAGGAGAGGTGATGCAAAGCTATCAAAGGAAGATCCTCTCCCTCAATTAGACCTGAGTTGAAAGTTATCTCTCAACTCTGACATTCTGTGATCCCATATGGCTTTCTCGTAAGACCAACTCATAGGGTTGGGAAAATGAAAGCATGGATAGGAGTGGTAAATGGAAAACAATAATGGAAACAAAAGAAACTTTTATGTTGGTATAAATTTCTGCTGTGTACATGCACCAAGTCCCTATGAGCAATCCTCATGTATATCAAGAGAGAGAGAGAGAAAGAGAGAGAGAGAGAAAGAGAGAGAGGGAAAGAAGGAGAGAGAGAGAGAGAGATCCGAGAGATACATGGAGGTGGAAGGTGGGTATGGGAGGGAGTTAAAGAAAAGAGAATTGAGAAATGCTATGTACATGTACCAACACCACACCAGTAAGTGTAATTGTTATGTACTACAAACACATAGCAACAAAAATAAGTAAAACTAACCTCTTTTGAGCCATGCAAAAAAAAAAAAAAAAAAAAAAACCTCTTGCTGCAATAGTAAACAAAAATAATTCTTTTTCAATTGCCTAGTGCCAACAAATGGCAAGTACTAGATAAACTCCTAGGCAAGGACATCAGCCAAGCAAATAATAGGATTTAGTTGTTTTAAAGAGACTGTACTTCACTCATAAACTGATGTGACAAAAGTGCCATGTCTCAAAAAAAATGGAAATAAGCAAGTTAAGTGTGCCATGGATTGTGTTATTATTAAACATACATTTATCGATCACTTATGCTGTATAATAGGATCTAGAAGTGCAGAAGTGCATAAAATAAACATGGCCTTAAGTATAAGAAATGGACATCAAAATAGAAGGGAACTTTAACATAAACCTAATAACTATGATGTTACTACAGTACATTTCTGAATAATAAAAAAGAATACCTGAAATTTCTCTACTAAAGAGAAGTACCTATAGGTAAATTCTTTCCCAAGATGTGGCAGCCGAATAACATACTCACAGTTTAAGGAGTATTTAAAGAGTATTATTCTTAATTCTTTGGATTTTAATATTCAATAAAAGTATATGTCATATTTGTATTTTTATTTCTTAAAATTTAATAAAATTCATATTCAGAATTAATATTCATATGCAGTTTAATATTGTTAGCATTGTTATTCGGTATACTCTACCCTGTTTATTTTACAAATGTTTATTTTACATTTTCCTCTACTGAGCTATATTGAATACTGTGACCAGCAGTAATTTGTAATAGGAAATATATTAGAGAACTTAGTTTTGGCTGAGGGTGATACTAGTTGGCTGTGCTTGATATTAAACCAATTCATATGCCTTTCAGAAGAGAGGCTATTCATTTTGGTGATCCAGGCAGCTCTCTCTGGTTGCCTGGCAACACAGCTGACTAATGTGTCTCCTTTTTCCTCAGACTAAAAGGGGAGGGTTAATAGAGATACCACTGATTAAGGTTTTAGTGGAAGAAAAATGCAAGACTCACTTGCATTCTTTTTTAAATTTTATTTTCATTAGCACATGTTTGCAGTACTTAAGGATTACATTCATCATGGGGATATGGCAAATATACATAACACACATTAACTCTTTTCACATTTTCTTCCCCTCCCCTCCCTCCATTCCTTCATCCCCTTCCGCTCTGCAAAAGCTCTATCTCCCTGTTTCTTCCTATCTACCTTTCATTTATCTCTCTTATAGAAAAAAAATCATGTGATATTTAACCTTCTGTGTCTGATTTATTTCACTTGACATTATGGTTTCAAGATGCATCCTTTTTCCTACAAATTACTCAAATTTATTTTTCCTTATAGCAAAAGTGGTACTATATTGTGCACAAATGCCACATTTTCTTAATTCATTCATATATTGATGGACATCTAGACAGCTTCCAAGATTTAATTATTAGGACTTGTGCTGCTATAAACATAAGTATGCATGTATTACTGTAATATGACAGTTTTAACGCTTTCAAAAAGAAACCTGGAAGAGGACTAGCTTGGTCAAATGGAGTTTTTATTTTTAGTTTTTTAAGAGGTCTCCACACTGATTTCTGTAGTCATCATACTGGTTTATGATCCCACCAACAATGCAGAGGTTTCTTTTTCCTCACAGCCTTGGCAGCAATTGATATTATTTGATTTCTTGAAGATAGCAATTCTTTTTGTGGTAAGATGGAATCTCAGTGTTGTTTTCATTTGTATTTCTCTAAAGGAGAGAGGTGTTGAACAGTTTTCATGCATTTTTTCCCCCTATTTGTACTTTTGACACGTGTCTATTCGTTTCATTTGCCTATTTTTTGGTTGGGTCTTCTATTTGGTGTGATCTAATTCTTTGGGTTCTTTCTATATTCTAGATATTAGTCCTTGTCTTAGTTACTTTTCTCATTGCTGAGACAAAATACCTGACACCCAAGATTAAAGGAAGAAAAGCTTATTTAGCTCACAGTTTGCAGAGGTTTCAGTCCATAATCAGCTGGTTTGAAGACAGAGTTACGCGGCACCAGGGTCATTTCTGTCTCAATATGAATTTTAAGATTGTTTTCTCTAGTTCTCTGAGGACTGCAGTTGGTATTTTGATTGGGATTACTTTAAGCCTACATATCAGTTCTGGAAGTGTGGTGATTTTGACAATACTTGTTCGGCCTACTAAGAAATAGGGGACATCTTTTCATTTTCTGTTGTTCTCTTCCATCTCATTTCTGAGAGTACTATACTTTTCAATGTAGAGGTCTTTCACTTCCTTGGTTAGGTTAATTCCTAAGTATTTGAATATTTTATTGCTATTGTGAGTGCCATTGTTTTTCTAATTTTTTTTCTCTGTGAGTTTGTTATTGGCATAATGGAATGTTTATCATGCTTGTGTGTTGATTTTGTACCTGGCTATATTGCTGAATTTGGTTTTTAATTCTAGGAGTCATTTGGTGGAATTTTTTAGGTCTTCAATGTAAAGGATCATGTCATAAGCAAATAGTGATAATTTGACTTCGTCCTTTCCTGTACATATCCATTTTATTTATTTTCCTTGACTAATTGCTCCGGGTAAAGATTTGAGTACTATGAGGAACAGGTAACAATGGACACCTTTGTCTTGTTCCAGATTTTACATGGAAAGCTTTCAGAATTTCCCAATTTAATATGGTGTTGGCAGTAAATTTCTCATAAATGGCTTTTATATGACTGAGATGACATCTCTCTATACCTATTTTCTACAGGGTTTTTATCATGAATAGATGTTGGATTTTGTCAGTGGCTTTTTCTGCATCTATTGAGAAGATCATGTGATTTTTATCCATGCTTCAGTTTATGTGATATATTAAATGTATTGATTTTCATATGTTGTGCTATCCTTGCATCCCTGGGATGAAGCCTACTTGGTTATGATGTATAATCTTTTTGTTTGCCAGCATCTTTTTGAGGATTTTTGTATTAATGTTCATTAAAATGATTGTTGTGTACTTTACATTTTTAGTTGAGTGTTTGTCTGATTTTAGAATCAAGGCAATGCTAGAGTCTAAGAATGACTTGAAAGTAATCTTTCCTTTTCAGTTTCATTGAAGAATTTGAGTATTATCAGCAGATATTCCCTGTAGTTCTTGTAGAATCCAGTAGTGAATTCCTTGGGTCCTACGCTTTTCTTAGGTGGTAAATTTTTTACTACTTCCCCAATTTCATTGTCTTTTATTGAATTATTCAGGGCTTTTATATCTCCATTTCAGGTTTGATAATATGTATGTATTTAGGAATTTATCCATTTTATCTGGATTCTCCTATTTATTGGTTTACGAAGTAATAACTAATAATCTTGTGATTTTTGGTGGTGTCCTGTTGGAGACAACAAATTATAAATTGACATTAACTGTCCAAGGCCCTCCTTGCCCTGCCTTGTGGGATGGTTTTGGAATGCGGAAATCCCACTTCCTCTTGGTTTCCACTGAGATCTTGATGGTCAGTGAGACAGTGATGCTCACAGGAATCTTAACTCATTTCCTTTATGATGTTAAACTCACCCATTCAACCACTACTTCTATGCTGTTCCTGGAAAAGCACCATATCCCTCCCCCTGCACTGACTAATAAAATGGTGGCTAGCTGGAGATTCTTGATCTTTGTTCCCAGAGAACATTGATCGTCCCAGAGCCCTACTTTCTTGCAATTCTTGTCTCTTGCTCCTTTTTTTTTTTCCTTGCTGTGCACAGTAACTCTAGGCAAATCGGGGATGCACTGCAGGGGTTCCTCATAAATGACACTGTGGGAAAGATCTCTAATAACTGGCATTCAACATGGCCTGAACCCACAGTGTTCTTGCCTGCCTGGTGGATTTACTAGGAGTGTTTCAATGGCTTTCAGGTCTTGTGTGACAATTCCTGATGCATTCAATGCAGAGCTAAGGTTAGTGCTTTTGAACCAAGTAAGGGTAATCTCTTTCTTTAAAAATCTCTTTCTTTAAAATCTCTTTTAAAGAATGTAAAGAACACAGTGCCAGCTAGCAGTATCACCAAATTACTCCAGGAAATAATTAAAAATACTTGGTCCCCGTGGGCGAGAACTTAGGATATTGAAAATTGGGACAAGGTAAAAAAAAATTTAAAGAGAGCTCAAGGCAGAGGAGAAACTGTTTCTAAGACCTTCTCAGCTTGAAGCTTGGTAAACTCTGTTTTACATCCATTAAGTATTGGTAGCCCAAAATTTCTGTTTTAGAACAGGACAAGAGATAAAAATTTAAAAAGAAAAGAAAAGAGAAGTCACCCACAGAGCCACCAGCTCCTGGGGGAGACCCAGAGCTGGGTGAGACATTTAAAGAGTCTCCTCAGCCTGCACCTCCAAACTACTTAAAGATAAAACATTCTGAACCTTGTATGTCTAAATACCAACAGACCGTTAAGATGGCAGCTATGCAAGGAGATGTTCTTGGACCTTGTTGTTTTCCCATGGTGGTTAAAAGCTATCCAAATAATCAAAATCACCTCATCCATCCCTGAACATTGTTTGATTTTAAACTGTTTAAAGAACTAAAGCCGAATGTCTTAAATAATAGAGCTCAGAGCCCATTTATCCTAGGAATTTTAGATTCGGTGATAGAAAAGTGTCATCGAAGTCCCAATGACATTTGGCTTAATCTTGTTTGCTACCTAGCCAATATTTACATTTTAGTGTTCAAGTACAAGAGGTTGGAATGGACCAAGCTGATAGAAATAGAGAAATAGAGCCAACATAACAGCAGAAATCCTTTTGGGTACTGGGGCCTTTACAGGTATAGCACAGTAAACACAGTATACTAATGAGACTCATGGAGACAGTCTTTCTTGGCCAGTACCTCCAAAATTTTTAAAAGCTGATGCAACACACCCAAGATGGTGACATGGTCATCTCTGAGAGTGGCAGCGACAGAGGTGGCAGCACAAGACCTGTATGGGCAGGAATGAGGTGGCTGCAGTGGGAAAATGCTGCAGCTGTGCAGCAGAAAAGTGGCCTCTCTCCCTCAGCTGGGCCAGGCAATGTGGCATAGCTACAGGAGTGGCTGAGGTGGCAAAAACATTTAAGTACCAGGACTCTACTCTGGAGCTAGGTTATATGCATCCTTAGCTGATTTTGTTCAAGATCCTCAAGGACGATTTCCCTTATAGGAAGTAAATGGGAAATTTAGAACTACCTGCATTTACCTGTCTTTTTCTCTGTGACCTAAAACAGATCAGGCAAGATCTAGGAAAGCTTTCAGATGATCCTGATAGGTACATTGAGGTCTTTAGAGGACTTATTCAGACCTATAAACTAGATTGGAGAGATGTAATGTTAAACTTAAATCAAACACTAGCTTCTAATGAGAGACAAAGAGTATAGACTTTAATCTGTGAGTTTATTAAGTGTATCACAGATATCCAGGGATGCATATTTTTAGAATGGGTTTAAATAGAGCCTAGCCAGCACTGCTGTAGAGGTGCAGCAGCAAACAGAAATACCAAAATGTCACCCAGGATTTGGAGGCAGATTTATTTAATGTCGATGGTACTGACACAGTATTAAGCAGCAAAATAGTCAGCCCCTGATCTCTGGTAGTTTAGGGCTTACATGGAGTTTGCAAGTGGGAAGTACAGAAGCTGAGAATTTGGCAATTATTGATTGGTTACATCTTATGTCATTACTACTGATTGGCCTAAGAGAAAACAACATCATATATGTTGCAGGTGTCTAAGTTCAAACTCCGGGCAAGCTGGGAGTTACAGGAAGCATACAGGTTCAGGGTGGGGTCAAGCTCGGAGTTTCAGGAAGCAAGTGTTTGAGATAACATGAGTTCAGGGTACAGTTGGTTAGATAAGGGAAATATGTACCTGGCATTGGTAGGAGACAGGAAGAAGAAGAATCCATTCAGGGGAGGCTAGTTGCAGGAAATTTAACTCTAAAATGTTAACTTTCTATTTTCTTCTTCAGAGGTGACTGAATACAGAACCCAAAATATCTTGAAGATCTCTTTGTCCTACGGCTGATATTTCTTCTGGACTATTACCTGCCTCCGTCTGTCCCCAGAGGTGATAGATCTCTTTTGGAGGCTGGGATTTTAAAATCTTTCATTCAGAGTTATACATTAGAAAGTAAAACCTAAACAATATAATTGGAACACTTTCACTTTCTCTCCCATTCTCTTTCAAAAGGTTAGAAAGAAGCCATTCAGGTTCTTTGATTATTGGTTTCACATTCTGTTTGGCAATACAATTGGAGTCAAGCATAACTTTTCTCTTTAGATGCATGTTTTGCTAAGGATTAAAGATCCACCGTGGGAAAGCTCTTCACCTTGTCTTTCTGCACCTGGATGACTAGGATTTAGTCCTTACTTCGAGTCACTCTTCTGTCCCTTCTCCACTGCCATGCCTCTGAGAAGTAACACAGTATATAGCAAGGCAATTCTCTCCTCCTAGGCTGCTGAATTTCAGGACCAAGCTTCCAGAATGGTGAAGTCCCCCCACCCCAGAAATAGTTAAAATTACTTTTAATAGTCTGTCGCATTACAGGGAACAGTTTTATGTGGTTACCAAAACAGCAGTTTTGGCCATCAGCTGTCACTATCCAACAAGTATGGCTATCAGTGCAACAATGAGTAGCCTGTATAGCTGGAAATGATAAACCATCAGCCTGGAGCCTATCTTAAAAACTGTCTTTGCTTTCATGGAAGTAAAAGGTTTTATTCCTTCTGATTCTTATAACTAGAGATCTCTGTTAACTGACCTACAAGAAGTTCTGACTAGCCTATTCATAGTTACAAACTTAAAAACTATCAAAATTATTATAATTCAAACTGGCCAAATATATTTTATAAACAAATTATCTTATGTGGATTTGTTTGTCTGTCTAATCTGTAAACAGTTGTTTTATTTGAGCTCAAAATTGTTTTCCTTCTTTTTTCATTTTTGGATTTTTGAAACATTTGTCTGTAATTTAAGTGGGCTTATAGATAAATGTCTTCAAATTTAAAGAGATGCTTCCACCCAAGTTTCCAGCTGGTCAAAATAATGTCAAAATTGGTTATATATATATATATATATATATATATTTAAAAGTCTTCTAGGATGTCTTTGTTATACATGTGTTATTACACTTAGAGATGCTTAGGTATTAAACAGTCCAGACGATGTCACAAATTTCTTCAATGACATTCCATTAAAGGACAACAAATTAGGTGAGAGCTTCCTATGTGTTAAATAGAGATGATTGAATAAAAAGGCTATTCTATACCAAAATGGAGATTTAAGTGTGTTACAAAAATAATGTTATCATGATCATCATGTTAAAATGTTGTGTATGGCTTTTGATCTCATTTTCTTCATAAATTATAACCGTTGTCTGTTAACACTCTACATAGATGCAACAAGGGACAACAATGGTTGGTAAAGAATACTTTATATTTTGAAATGCTTGATATGCAGATAAAATTATAAAATTATAATAATTAAGCTCACTGTTCCCACTACAAAGCTAATGCCACTGATCTCTTCTGGGTGTTCAACAATGGAAGTTTGGAGACCAAAGATAGAAAGACCAAAGCCCATCCTCTTAGATGGGCTAAGAGGACAGCCGATATTTTGGCCCCAGCCCTCCAACGTCAGTGAGGATCCAGGATATGAGGGAACATTTCTGCAACATCTTACAATTCTGGTGAGTCACACAACCTCCTGACCAAGGAGATTGCTGAGCCCCAGGAGATGAGACCACAGTGAAGTTTGCCAAAGGAGAATCACTAGAGGGAAAGTCTCCCATGCTTTCATGAAAAGAAATTTGTCAAGCAAAGACCATGACTCATCCTGATGGGTGATGCTGACAGAAGAACTGAGAGACTCTATACATTGTTCCAAAGTAAATTCTCAGGAGACTTAACTGACCTTGGTAGATAGCAAGAGGTTAATTTTAATTAATACAGGTCTCAATTTAACTTTGTCTTGAACATCCAGCAGAAAAGTATAACCAAAATATATTTAAAACAATGTCATAATAATAAGCTAAATATAGGAAGGGGCTCCTCCAGCTACACCAGTAATTGACCACTTTTATGGTTTATTAAGAATAAGTTACAATAAAATCTGTAAGAATTCATAACTGCTAAAGTACAACATGACTTCTATCTGAGGCCCATTAGATTAGCTCTCTGGAGAAGGCTCCTAACTACAATCTCCCCTTACATAAATTCTTCTCAGCTCAAAGAATATAAGATGGAACCTATGTCTGTTTTCCCCTAACCACAGTTAAGGATACTTCTTCAGAGGGGGAGTATTATAGATAGCTAAGTTATTTAGACCCACATACTTGCCTTTCTTTAAAAACACAATTACAAAAAAAAGGGGAGAATATAGTTACCTCCACATGTACAGTTAGATCTTTTTATCTTTATCTTAAAATTTTTAAACCTGGTTGTAGAAAGTAAATACCCTTCATCAGAACTTCATTGGCAAAAGGACAAATCTGTCAAGCACACCTAGGGCTCAAGTCCTATAGAAGGACATCCAAACAGGAAAGTGGGATGGCGCAGTGGGGTTAATTACATGGGGTTGAAGGTATACTTGTGTGTTAACAGACAATGGGACATCTTTATGACTGCCCTCCCAGAACATGTGACCATGGAGAGAGGAATATCCCAGCTCTGTGCTGCAGATTGTTCTCATCTTGCCTTCCAGTGTGAGCATTCTCGAGGATGACCCTGGAGGAAAGCCCAACACCACAAGTACTAGATCCATGCAGGCTACAAAACCCATGACATGGGGCAACTAAAGAAGACAACACAGGAGGCTCACATGCTGGTGACATGACAGGGCTTCCCCCAAACTCCTGAAAATATATTTGTTGCTATGATGGCCATCATAGCCTGTACACTGTTTCAACTGCTACTATTACAAAAACAAAAAGGGGGAAATGTTGGGGACCACAGATTATAAATTGACATAGTATCTGTCCAAGGCCTCCTTGCCCTGCCTTGTGGGATGGTTTTGGAATGCAGAAATTCCACTTCCTCTTGGTCACCACTGAGATCTTAATGGTCAGTGAGATTGTGATGCTTACAGAGCAATATGAAAGACAGTACAGGAAAACTAGTACCCAGGTATGGGAAGGAATCTTAACTAATTCCCTTTATGATGTTAAACTCACCCATTCAACCACTACTTCTACACCATTCCTGGAATAGCACCATATCCCTCCCCTTGCACTGACTAATAAAATGGGGACTAGCTGGAGATTCTTGGTCTTTGTTCCCAGAGAACATTGATCATCCCAGAGCCCTATTTTCTTGCAATTTTTGTCTCTTGCTCTTTTTCTTTCTCACCATGTGCAATAACTCCGGGCAGGAGATTGGGTACTTACTGCAGGAGTTCCTGATAACTGGCACCATGGAAAGGGTTTTCAATAGTCTTCATTGGAATTTTGCAGTTTTCACTTTTAATTGCATTGATTTGGGTCTTTTATTTCTTTCCTTTAGCAAGATTGGCTAAGGGTTTGTCTTTTTTTTTCCAAAGAAGTAGCTTTTAGATTCATTAATTCATTGTCAGTTGATCAAGTTCTCTTTCCTGGGAGGAGTGGTGAATTTTCCAGACAGCTTTTTTTTTCTTTGCATTATGTGCCATTTCTCTAGCTTCTCTGTAATGCCTAGTTTTCCTGTCAGTGCCCTTCCAATTCCCAGAGTTCTACTATTTTTTTCTCTTCATCAAGTTGTTGTTTTCCAGACGTCTCAATTTCAGGTCCCAGGGAGGTTGTATTTTGCTGCCAGTCTCTACAGTATTACTTTTTATCATCTCTCTTACATTCTTAATCCAGCTTTATAATTAACAAAACTAATGTTTTATTTTGATCCTTAATTGGACACAAAAATATTAAGCTGTGTTATGTATATGTAACAACTCCCCAAAATAAATGTAATCATTATGTACTACAAACATATACTAATAAAAAGAATAAAACAAAAGTTTATCAATTTTTAGTACTCAGAGATGAAGTAGGCAGAAAAATGGCAGATTAGGTTCCCTGAATATACCTGGTTACATTATTCTTTCCTTGAGTTATGAACTTCATGCCATCCGAGCTTTTATAGGTGAACTAGAATTCAAAAACTTTGTTTAAATTTCTTTCTAACTGCAGCCTAATATATTTGCTCATACTATATATAACTATAATACAGTTGTTTTTATTATCATTCACATGAAGCACTCTAGTGATTTTCTAGGCATATAGTTAGCCATCACAAAAACACTAATTTTAGTTTTATACACAGAAAACTCTAGAAGAACACATATATACTGGTACCTTGGTTCATGAACTTAATTTCCTCCACAATTCTGGAAAAGATGCCTATGTTTCTGTTTGTGTGGGAAAGATGGCTGTGGTCATGTTCATCACCTGGTGCAGACTTCTCAAACAAAAGAAAAATTTTGCCAAATGCTTCTGTTTGCCAACCAAATTGTTTACAAACAGAAGCATTCATGAACAAAGGTGCTACTGTTTATGCATTTTATAGCATAGATTACATTTCAAGGATTATGTTGTAAATTTAAAAGTGGTCATGGGAAGCTGCTGGCAAACTGAGGCATATAGAAAGAATGAGCACAGTTAGGTCATTCCAATTGAAAGTTTGGTTTTGTCCTTACAAATTCAGAGCATTAATCCTAAGGCTGATGTCATTAGACTTAAGAATGATGATTCACACTATCCTCAGTCAAAAGTAACTGGTAAAAAGCCAAATTCCAGTTATTCATTTACAATGTAAACTTTTTCGGTCTTGCTCTCCAAAAATGATTGTATTTGTATTACCAGTGCATACTTTATTTATAGACAGTTCTATTTGGAAAATCAAATTGTGGCTAAGAAGCTATTTGATATAAATGGACTAGAGCAGGAGGCACACTTCCCCTAAGAATGGTTAGGCCAGGGCACATAAAATAGTACAAAAGAGTCAGAAAGGCTCTGGTGATAGTTTCTGTCTTTTCCTCCGTTTGTTGGTGGAGTCTTGCAGTCAGACAAACTACTGGTCTTATGTAATCTCTACCATTAATAAGCAAAGGATCTTGGGCAGCTTTCTGTCATTCATTTCTTTCTCTTCAGAATGAAACAGTACTTGGCTTTCTGGGAGACTAATCATAATTTAAGGCATTTATTGATTCTGAAAATATAAAATATGCACAAGGAATGGCAGCTGGTAGACTTTTGGTAAAGAAAGTAGAATATTTCATAATGTATTTGACCATTCTATATTAATTTGCTAATTCTACTTTTGAGTCCTTGTCTCTAATCTCAATCTTTTTATAATTACAGATGTTTCTCACCCCATATTTGAGAAAATAGCCCCATCAGCTTTATAAAAGACATTGTCAAGGTATCAGGAGGCACATCCGAGTTTATCATAGGCAGACAGCATGCAGTCCAAGGTGCGGGACATATCCAGAAGTGGGCAGTGCAGACCAAGGGTGAGACAGGGTAGGGACTCTACTGCAAGGGCAAAACTTGTCTCCAGGATGCATTCTCCTGTGCAGTTAGCATTTAAATGAGTTTTTCATTTTCCTACTGTAATTACTGTTTGTCTTAGTGGCTACTTTCAGACTTTGAAAAGGGGCCCGCTGTAGTAAATATCTAGAGAACGGCATCTAGTTGTAGTAGCTGGAAGCCCAAAAAAGAGATGCTGAAAGAGGAGCTGAAAGAGGACATGGCTTTTGTATTTAAGAGGAGAGGCAGAGAAAACAAGAACTTAGGCTGTCATTTCTAAGTCTCTGGGGTTGTGCTGCAAGAGCTCCTTTGTGACCTGTCCTCTATGCAAAGGATACAAAGCAAAGAAGGAACAAATGTGACCCAATTGGTTGTATGGGGTATCAGATCGACATTCCATTTTATCAGTAGGCACCTAGGGAACACATCTCTTGTTAGATTTCTAAGCTCCTCTTTCCCAGTTGGTGACATCTCATACATAATTCTGTTTTCCAGGGGTGCAAAGCAAGAGAAATAATGCCTATTCCCCATTATAGGATTAAGGATATTCTGTATATTAAGGATATAATGTATATTCTGTCACATAGCACTTGAAACATAATAAATACTCAGCTAACAGTAGCCATGGTTGTCATTCTATTGTGCTGGTGCTTATTCTGTTCTCTTTCCCCCATCAGGCTCTTAGGTCCCTAAAATGTTCTCTATAGTCTGTGGGGGAAGACATCTCTCTGAGCTGGGATCTGCCTTCTGGCTTGTCTGCTAACATGCTCTCACCAGAACAGACTGTCATCTTTAGGAGTCAGAGGTTAATTACGTTTGCCTAACTGACTGGGATGAGGCCAGTGGGTCTCCATTCTTCCTTGTTCCTCTAGTCAAGTAGCTGTTGCTGGGACAGTTTGATTAATGCAGATAGGTGGATTTGGATTTCTGCAAGAGATTGCAACTTCCAAGGTAAAGCCAGCCTCCCATCTTCCCCATTATTTGATTTCTCTGGCTTCCCAGGCATTGATTTTCTGATGATTTCCAAATGAAATATGTAGCTTACAAGAAAAACCATAAACAATTAACACATAGAACATTTTAAAAGAAAACAAAATTATGAAGAGAGGGAGGAGAATATGTTCACTATAAAACACACCATAAATTTGGATTAAAAAAAAAACTATTTTTTCTTTAATTATTATGCAATGTAAGGTTTACTATTAGTACTTAAATTTAAATAAAAATTCTAACATGGGCTTTATTTATAGACATAGAAATAAGTCTATATGGCTTTTATTTGTATAAAACATTGAAAAACATTGAACTTTAATTTTTTGCTTGTCTTTGATTACCTTTTACAAAACTGAAATTGATTCTTCTGATCATAAATTATCCAGGTTCAAAGGTTTCTAAGGCTCTAGAAAATATCTAAAATCCCAAAAAAATCTCTAAACTAGGATTTTAGGATTTTAGGTAAAATCCAAAAACCACATAAGACTATATGCTTTGAAATATTACCTTAAACATTATTTAGTTTGTCTAAATTTTGTTTCCTAATGGTAGTAAATTGGGGTTTACTCTCCACAAAAAGAAAGAATATAGAATGCTGATATTAGGTAGGAAGCTGGCCTTTCTAGAAATTGTTGCTTCATTCTCTCTGCCCTCTATAGAGATATGAATAGATTTTTAACTGAGTCCATGAAGGAGAAAAATATTTTCTTAACACCTTTAAAGAATGAAAGAACTAAGAAATAAATGTTTTGGCGGGACAATGGTGCTGAGCAATAATCCATCCAATGTAAGAACTCATACAATGTCTATTAAATAATGTTTTTAATTATACTACTTTGTAAAACATGGAGTAATAGAAACAGATATAAGTTTTAAAACACTGATATTAACAGGAAGATTAATTCAGCAGCTTCAGATGAGAACTTGTCCTAAAACATGGAGAATCAAATTTTGTCAAGCAAGCTTTAGATAATTTCACTCATTTCCCAAAGTAAGGCTTCTCTTGAGAAGTACATTCCTCAGGGCTGATTTTACATCCTTGTTCCTCAGGCTGTAGATCAGTGGGTTCAGCATGGGAGTGACAAGATTATTCAACATCTGAATTACAGCACCAAGCAAGGGACTGGGGTTGGGCTGCAGGTAGATGATGATGACTGGCCCATAAGCACAAAGGATTGCAGTGAGGTGGGCACTGCAGGTGGAGAATGCTCTTTGCCTGCCCTCTGTTGAACGAATTTTCAATATGGAGATTCCAATGCGAGTGTAGGAAACAAGGATGAGAAACAAGCAAATGAGAGACACAAGACCAACATTAGTAAAACTTACCCTCTGAGCTAGAGAGGTGTCCTCACAGGCCAGAGGCAACACTGCAGGTATATCACAGAAGTAGTAGCCCACCTGGTTGGAGCCACAAAAGGGTAGTTTGAAGATGAGGGAGGTTAGGATAATGGCATGGACACAGCCACTCATCCAAGTTCCTGTGGCCAAGACAAAGCACACCCTGTGGTTCATGATGACCATGTACCTCAATGGATAACATATGGCAACAAAGCGGTCATAGGCCATCACTGTGTATAGGAAACCCTCAGTGCAGCCGAGGAAGTGGTAGAAGAAGAGCTGAGCAGCACAGCCCTGAAAAGAGATACCTTGGCTGTGCCCTGAAAGATATGACAGCATCTTGGGGACAGTAGTTGAAGAGAAACCCTTGTCAAAGATGGAGAGGTTTCCCAAGAAATAATACATGGGAGTGTGAAGCCGAGAGGAGGAAAAGATAGCAGTAAGAATGAGCACATTTCCCAGGAGGGTGCATAAATACAATGATGAGAACAGGAAGAAAAGGGCAGTCTCTACACCTTCTGTCTCCGGGATGCCCAGCAGGATGAATTCAGTCACCACAGTGTGATTTCTCATTTTTTATGGAAGAATCAACTCTTGCGTGTCTGTGAAAAGAAACTTATGGTTAAAGGCAAAGTATCTGTGTTTAGATAAGTGGAGTGGTAAGGAACATAACGATCAAGATATTTACAGAGTAATACTTCCTGAAAGAATTGCCTACTTCTTGATTCGCCTACTTTTTCCTGACTGGATATCTTTCGGCAGTTTCTGCATTTGCAGTTTCACATTGCAGGTTGTGATCTTAACAATTTTACTCCTTAAAGAGTTACATGTTATTCTTCTATATTTCCATCTTTATACACACTAATAAATTTCATTCATTCTAAACACTCCTTTGTGATTCTAAACGAACAAATATGAATATTCAATGTTTTTGTAACACACAAGGCCACATCTAAATTCTTTACATTCATTTAAGATGATTTAATTCCATTAACTCTCTGTTTACTGTATGGAAACCACACATGCACAGGTATAGTGTCTTCCCAAATCCCATCCCTTAGTATGTGGGTCAACAATGAGAAACTAGCCTGAAGAAGGTTCTTAGCTCTTAAAGAGCAAAAATTTAATTAACAGGTCACTCATTCACTGGAAATATAGATGAGATTGTGGTAACCTTCACTTTAAGCTTTAGAATCTGTAATTCTCTAACCACAAACAAATTAAACAATACTGACTTTCAGTACTAAAAGACAAAGGGTATAGGTAGAATTTTTCAAGTTTCATGTTCTGAAAATTCTGGTACATTTTATTTTAAAATTTCTAATCCAATGTTATCTTTAAGTTATACATCTACCCATGGATTCAATTGCTTCTATCTATCTGTCTATCTATCTATCATCTTTGTATCAATCATCTCTCTCTTTTTTGGGGGGGTACCAGGAATCAATCTCAGGACCTAACGCTTGCCAGGCAGGTGCTGCACCACTGAGCTAAATCCCCAGCCCCTATCTAACATCTCTCATCTATATATTTTTGCTGGTGGTTGTGAGGAGAGGAAGAGAGTGAACACCAAGTTAAAAAGTGAAGGACAAAACCTGGGCACTAGCCTGGCAAACAGGGAGCAGAATTGGCTGTTGCTATCAATGTTGTTTTCTTTTCCTTCCCCACAGGAGGAAGGATCCTCTCCACCTAAATCTCCCTCATTCTGCAGTCCATAAGTAGATGTCCTGAATCCTGCTATGTTTTCAGTCACTTTCAGGTGCAGTGTCATCCGTCCAAGTGTGGCTCAGCTCCCCTGCCGTAATCTGTCGACTCCAGGAACTGCACTGCATCATAACCCAGGAGATTTTTAATAACCTTGGCTCCCTTTGCGTGTCAGTCCCCCAAGTCACGGATCTTACTGAACAAGAGGATAATTATGAAGTTGGTATAATTAGGCCTTAGAAATAAAAGAAATATTATTATAATTTTCTTTTTAAAATAAACTTTCACGAAATAATAATTTTTAAAATTCATTTCAGACCTATATCACACATATTTACACTGAAATTTTATATTTATTGCTTTTTCAATGGACTTTTGTTTTAATCTTTTACATTTTGCTTTATAAACAGATGATAATACTAAAAATTGATAAAACACTTGAAAAGTTACAATGATTTAGAAAATCTCTTTAAATTTTATCTTAATTGTTTTCCTTTATTATGTGTTAAAATATAATTTCAGTTCATTCTGACTTTCTCTTCTCTCTCAACAGTTTCACTTTTCATGACAGACTAAGAGCCTAGACCCTGAAATTTCTTTAATTAATGGCAAAACCAATTGCAGAATCCAGGTCTTCTGATTGGTGGTTCAGTTCTTTTCTGACTTACAAACTTAAAATAAGAGAAAAGTGTTGATCACCTTGGTGCTACATTACTTTTGTTAACCTCAACTCAAGCTATAACAATAAATATAGTAAATAAAAATAGCTCTCAATTTATTGTAAAACAGAATCTCTATTGAGTCAGAATATTTATTGATCCTGACATAAAACAAAATATAAAAAACTAATATCAAAGAAAGAATTTCTAGTTTTTCTATTTTAATGAAATGCTTCTAGAAACTTCAGCATGTTGACTTGTAAAAATTTAAACTGAATATGGTAGTTGATGCAATCACAAGTTTGAGGCCCACCTGGGCCACTTAGTGAGACCCCCCCCATCTCAAAATAAAATAAAAAGTGTTGAGGATGTAGCTCAATGGTAGAGCATTTGCCTAGTATGCGTGAAGCCCTGAATTAAATCCCTAGTACCATAAGGAAAATTAATTACATATTATTTAGGCTTATGGAAGATTTGAAAAACTTATAGCATTTGTTCATATTTCAAAGATACTATTATATTTGATTTATCCATCTCTTTCATATATTCGTGTATGTGCATAATTTCTTTTGTAGCAAAAAAAATTCAGGGTCATATATTACATAAAGTTATTCTGTTTTGGTTTTTCTTCATCTAAAGTTCCTGAGTCATGCTCTGTGTTTCAGGACATTAAAATTTTGAACATTGTAGTCCTAGTATTATGTAAAACATCCATCAGTTTGTCTGATGTTTCCTTCTGATCAGTCAGGTTATGTACTTTTGTCAGGACTAAGTCAGAAACAGCGCTGTGGATTTGTCCATTAATAATGAGGTTAAGTTTGATCACTTGGTTAAGAGGATGTCTGCTAGATTACTCAACTACAAAAATTATTTTACTTTCCTAATTAATAATGAATTTGTTTTAAAGGAAGTTACTTTGCAATCACTTAATATCCTGTAAACCTTCCACTATTACCTCCTACCTTTAGAATCTATGGATTATCTTTGTCTGAATCAATTATACATGCTCCTCAACTTATGAGAAGTTCCATCTCTTAAACTCACGTTACATTAAAACATTATAAGTCAAAAGTGCACTGAATAGACTGAATCTACCAATCATAGCTGTGCTGAGCCTAATTTAAACATGCTCAGAATATAGTAGCCTACAATTGGACAGATTCATCCAAAACAAAGCCCATTGTATAATAAAGTGTTGGACATCTAAAGTACACACTAAGCATTTTATAGATATGATGGGATTTTAAAATACAAAACACAATATTAAAAAACACTGGCAACACAGTACGTGGTAGAGTATCAGATTTTACCCTCACTACTCCTTGACTTACTAAGAGATGCAGGTTGCTGCTGCCGCCCTACATCCTGAGAGAATCACATTTCATATTCCTACCTCTGAAAGAGATCAAAATTCAAAATTTGAAATATAATTTCATATAAATGTGCATTGTTTTTGTACCATCATAGAATCAGAGGATCATAAGTCAAACTATTGTAAGTTGAGGAGCATCTTATTATGATGATAGTTTCCAAATAATATTTCCTCAGTTTAATGATTCTTATCACACTTCTTAATTGGCTTTTTGTTATAAGGAAGAACTTTGCTTTTTCCCTTATTTGTTTATAACAGAGACATTTTAACAAAATGAATAGAGCATGTGATGCCTATCTTGTTGAGGTGCTAGCTGGAATCATGGGATGAGATGATTATATTAGGACATTACCTTTCACTGGGGAAGAACCAGTCCTTTTTAGGAGAGAAGAAAAGATACCAAAGGAACATCCTTTCCCTGCCTTAGCCCTCCTCAAAATTCCCTCCTAACTCTGAAATACTAACTGTGATTTTGTATGGCTTTCTCATAACTAAAGAACAACTCAGGATTGGGAAAATAATATTATGAACAGAGAAAGTAGTGGTAAGGGGAAAATGATAATGAGGCAAATAGAAACTTTTTCTTGGTATGAAATTTTTGCTGAGTTAGCCAAAAACAACAACAGAAAAAAACTCTTTCATTTGCTCAGTGCTGGCAAATGGCAAATAACAGATGTTATGGCTTGTATCTAGATGTTGCCCCAAGGCCTCATGCATTCATAGGTGGGGCTTTTCAAAGGTGGCTGGATCTAGAACGTTCGATGCTGGGATTAAGTGTGTGATGCTGGGATCAAGAGTGTGTGAATATTAAATTAGTCCACTGATTGGCTTGGCAGGGTCTCTTTCAGTTCCAAATCAATTTTAGGACTCTTTTGTCTAGTTCTGTGAAGAATACTCAGCATTTTTACTGGGATTGTATTATATTAGAGATCCTTCCCATGGTGCCAGTTATCAGGGACCCCTGCAGTGATTCCCCAATCTCCTGCCAAGTGTTATGGTGCACAGTAAGAAGAAGAGAAAAAACAAGAGACAAAAATAGAGGGGTGCACAGCAGGGATCTGGGATGACCAATTGTTCTCTAGGAACAAAAGGTCATGAGCCACCCAGAACCTTGGCATTTGTTCAATACACCTGAGTCAAGGACAATGAGTGAAAGGTAGTGGGTGTTTCTGCGAACAGTAATGGTAGTGAGCTAGGAAGATCAAAGCATTCTTGCAAGGACAAGGAGAAGGATGGGGGGGCAATAAGGAAACTGTAGTGCCCCCCCCACCCCCCATGTCTTCAGCAGGTCTTATCTTGCCCTGTGAGTGCTACAGTAGTCATTAGCCTTAGGGCTTCCAGCTGAGACCAAAAAAGTGTGGAGTTTCTGTGTTCCAATCTGGCCCAAGGGCAAGACAAGGACAGCCTTGGACATCCCGTGGACTCAATTTATAATTTGTGGTCCCCAACAGTATTAAATCTATATGTCAGTTTTGAAAGTATGGTCATTTTGACAAGTTTTATTCTGCCTACCCAGGAACAAGTAATATCTCCATTTTCTGCTGTCCTCTTCCTTCTCTTGTTTCATAGTACATTGTACCAAGGTCTCTAACTTCTTTGGTTAGGTTAATTCTTAAGTATTTAATTTTTCTTGATGCTATTATTAATGGTAATGTTTTTCTAATTTCTTTTATTTTGAGTTTATTGTTAGTATACAAGAACACTATTGATTTTTATGTGTTGATTTTGTATTCAGCTATTTTGCTGAATTTAGTTTCTAATTCTAGGAATAATTTGCTGTAATATTTTGGGTCTTCTATTAAAGAATCATGCCAATTTCAGATAATGATAATTTGACTTTTTATTTTCCTATACATATCACTTTTATTTCTTTTTCTTACCTGTTTGCTGTAGCTAAAATTTTGAGTAGTATATTGGACAAGAGTGGTGATAGTGGACATCCATGTCTTGTTCCATATTTAGATGGAAAGCTTTCAGGTATTCTCCATTTAGTATGATGTTGGCAGGAGATTTCTCATAAATAGCTTTTATCAGCTGAGATAAAGTCCTTTTATGCCTTTTTTCTTCAGAGCTTTTATCAAGCATTCATGCTGAATTTTGTCAAAGTCTTTTTCTGCATCTGTTGAGAAGATCATGTAATTTCTGTTGTTGCTTTTGTTTATATGATGAGCTATATTCACTTATTTGAATATGTTGAATGATCCTTGCTTCCCTGGCATGAGGCCTTCTTGGTCATGATGTATGATCTTTTTGATGATTAGTTGCATTCTGTTTGCCATTATCTTCTTCAGGAGTTTTGAGTCTATGTTAATTAAAAACATTGAACTGTATTTTATCTTTTTAGTTGAATCCTTGTCTGGTTTTGGAATCAGTATAACCTTAGCTTCTGTGAACGGCCGTATGAGTAATCCTGCTTTTTTAATTTCATTAATGATGTTGAGGACTGCTAACTTTAGATCTTCCCTGAAGTTTTTGTAGAATTCAGCAGTGAATCCCTTGGGTTCTGGGGTTTTCCTGGATCCTAGGATTTTTATTACTTCCTCAATTTTATTGCCTGTTATTGGATTATTCAGGGTTTTAATATCATCTTGTTTCATGTTTGATAACTCATATGTATCTAGTAATCTATCCATTTCTTCTGGATTCTGCAGTGTACTGGAGTACAGGTTTATGAAGTAGTTACTAATAATCTTATGGATTTCAGCAGTGTCCATTGGAATTTCACCATTTCCATTTCTAATTGCATTGATTTGGGTCTTTTCTTTCCTTCTTTTAATAAGATTGGCTAAGGGTTTATTTATTTTGTTTATTCTCTCAAAGAGATGGCTCTTCAATTCATTTATTATTTGTATTGTTTTTATCTCAATTTTATTAATTTTAGCTCTGATCTTTATAATTTCCTTCAAGGTACTGCCTTTGTTTTTGGACTGTTCCTGTTTTCTTTTGTCTTTTCTTTTAGGACGCTGAAATGCATCATCAGGTTGTGTGTTTAAGGTTTCTGTGTTGTTTTTTTTTTTAGGTACTCACAGCTATAAACTTCCCTCTTAGGACTGTTTTGTTTGTGTCCCACATTTCTGGTATGTTGTACTGGCATTATCATTTGATTTTAGGAACTAATTTCTTCCTTGATATTTTCTGTGACCCACTGATTATTCAAGAGTGTATTTTCTAATTTTCACATGTTTGTGTAATTTCTGTAGTTTCTTTTGCTGCTGACCTCTGGTTTACTGAGTTATGATCTGATAGGATGCAAGGGATATTTTTTATTCTTTTGCATTTACTTAAGCATGCTTTCTGGGCCAGTATGTGGTCTATTTTGGATAATTTTCCATGTTCTTCTGAGAAGAAAGTATGTATTCTGTTGTTATTGGGTGGAACACTCTATAGACATCTGTTAAGTCCATTTGCTTGAAAGTGTCATTCAGGGCCTGTGAGATGGCTCAGTGGCATAAGCGCCTGCTCGACAAGTACAAGGTCCTGGGTTTGACTCCCAGAACCCACATAAAGGAAAATAATGGCCGGTGATATCGCTCAGTGGCACAAGCGCTTGCTGGCAAGTGCGAGGTCCTGAGGTCGACTCCCAGTACCCACACACACAAAAAAAGTGTCATTCAACTCTAATAATTCTTTATTGATTTTTTTATCTAACTCTTCTATTTGTGATAGTGGCATATTGAGATCTTCTGTTGTTTATCTCATCCTTTATGTCCAGTAGTGTTTGTTTTATAAAGTTGGGTGTACATATATTTGGCACATATATATCTATAATTCTTATCTCTTCCTGCTGAACTGTTCCCTTAACCAATATGTAGTGACTTTTTTGCCTCTTCTGATCACTTTTAGCTTGAAGACCATTTTGTCTGAAGATAAGATAGCTACTCCTGCTTGTTTTCAGGCTCCTATTGCATGGAATATTGTTGTATATCCTTCTCTGAGGAGCTCTATAAATTTCTTTTTGGATTAAAGTTGTTTCTTATATACAGCATACCATAGGGTTTTGCTTTTTATCTAATTTAGCAATCTGTGTATTTTTAGTGGGGAGTTGAGACCATTCACATCGAGAGTCATTACAGAAATGCATTGACTAATTCCTGTCATTGCCCTGTCTTCATGTGGCTTATTCCTATTTTTTCCTTCTGTTGACTTGCTCACCTTGACTAGTATATTCATATCATTAGACTTTTAGGCATCATTCACTCTTTCTAAGGTATCCATGAGAATTTTTTTTGGAGTACTGATATGATGGTCTTGGATTTCTTGATGTGCTCCTTGTCATGGGAAGACTTTATCCTTCATCAGTTTTGAAGGATAGTTCTGGATTGGAAGTTGTTTACTTTTAGGGCTTGAAACACTTTATTTCAAGCTCTCCTGGGCATTAAGGTTTGTTTTGACAATTGTGCTATAATTTTCATGGGTTTACTTTTATAAGTGTAATGTTGCATTTCTTGAACAGCTCTTAAGATTCTGTCCTTGTGTTAGACTTCTGGGATTTTGATCATGATTCGTCATGGAGAAGTTGTTTTCTGATCATGGCTATTTGTGGTTCTATATGCTTCACTTATCTGTATATTAAATTTTTCCCCATACTTAGAGAGTTTTCTATTATGATTTCTGTAAACAGGTTTTTATGCAATTTGTGCAATCTTCTAATTTTTCACTAATTCGTATTAATCTTTGGCTTGTCTTCTTCATGTCATAAGAAACTATTTCATCCATTTTTCATCTTGTTTTGTTAAGGTATCCCTAAGAGTATGATCACCTGTGTAAGCCTTATCTTCCAGTTCTGACACTCTCTCCTCACAGTAGTCACTTCTTCTGTCCCTATTTTCAATAGAATTTTTCATATTCTAGATCTCTGGTGCCTTTTCATGGACTCTAATATTTATTAAACTTGTCATTCGGGTTTTATATCATTTTGTTTAGCTCAGCTAGTTTTTTATTAGTATGTTCTATAAGCTCACAGATTGTTTCATTTTAAATCCATTATCTGTTCTAACATCTTTGAGCTCTCTGAGCACTTTATTGATCTGTTTTTCTTTGTCTCCTCTTTTATCTTTTTATATAATTTATCTGTTTGGCTTTTGATTTCCTCCCTGTTGATGCCGCATAAGTCAGCTTTGGGGGAATTGAGAGTTTTCAGAAGCATTTTGTTGCCTTATCTTCCCATGTTTCTGTTGCTTTTTCTTTGTGTGATTGTGTGCTAAGGTGTTCGAGTCAACTATAGTGGAAAATCTTTATCAATAGTGTGGAGATCTTTAGTTAGTATCTGCTTTTTAGTGATGCACTCTGTGATTGTTAACAACAGACTTTTATCTCTGTCCCAATCCAATCATCTTACTCAATTTGTGAAGTGAGGTGCAATGTAATTGAACCAGTACCCAGTTCTCCAGAAATGAACCACAGTATTGTTGATGACACAAAAAAACAAACCAGATTTTGGCATATAGTAAAAACCAATTAATAGCAACAACTATGCCGCACTGGCAGTAGTAATGAAATCAGGATAAATAATAGAGTCAAAGCCAAACTGGACACAACACAACAGAAAATCCAATAAAAGCTACCATTATACTACCCTTAACCATAGAAAAGATATCTATAATTATAAACACAAGAGCAAACTAAATATTGACATACACTAAATATCTACTGAATGCAACAATGATGTACACCACTAACAATAGAAAAGAATTCACTTATAGTAGCATGCAGTTAACTAAATATCTAAAGATTAACTAAGATTAATAGCAATACCAGTAAAGATATAAGAGAGGGAATAGGAGACTAAAAGTAAAATTTTTAAAATGAAGAAAAGGAAGCTGAGAAGGAGAAGAGAAAAGTGATATAAAGGATACGATTAAAGAGTGAAAGAAAATGAATTAGATAAAAGTAAAAGAAAAGAATAATCAAGAAAAAAAGGAAAATAAAGAAAAAGGAGGAAAAAAGAACAAAAAGAAAGAAAAGAAAAAATCCCAAAGCTCAAAAAAAAGTGAATAAATAAAATGAGTCCAAAATTTTCCTGTTTTTGAATGGGTGCTCTCTTTCCAGGGTCTGTGGCGTCAGAACCCACCAGGAGTGGGGAGGACAGTGAGTCTTGCTGAGATCTACTTTGTTTCCATGCTCACCTTTGTGTGTTAATGTTGAATCCTGCCCCACCTTTCCTGGAGGATGTTGTCACCAGTGGTGTGTACCCTTGGGCTGTATTTGCTCTGCACACTCAGTTTCCATGTCCCTCTCTGCACCCCATGTCACGGTTTTCTCCACCTTGCTCTATGGGTGGTGTGGTTGTGTAGTCCCCCCCTTGCTTCAGAGGACCCTCTGTTCCTACACCCCAGGCTGTGGCAACCATCAAAGCCAAGGCGATGATCATATTAGCAAATGGAGAAAGCAAGCAGACCACTGAACTCTGTGCTGCACGCAAGCAGTGGTGTGGGGATTCAAACTGTCCAGTGACTTACTGTCAGAGTTTTCAGACCCAGATCCCTCTGAAAACCCCACATAACTGGCCTGACTTCTCACCGTGGAGGGAACAACCACTTTGTCTTTACCAGCCTGAGCTCCCACTGCTTAAACTGCTCAGAGGGTCTGTGTCAGGTCTGCGATATCTCAACAACCATCTCTTGAGGCTGTTTCCCACCTATTCGCTGTAGTAGGGTGCCCCCAAAAGTGAAGTTATTCTGTGGCTTCTGACTCAGGCTTCTGATTTATCTCCATCTGAAACAATTAATCCCTTCCTAAAATGGCTCCTGATTAGTCACCCTCAAATGTGGCAGACATTGCAATGGATTTCTTCTCCAACTCTAACCTGTCATGTGGAAGAAGTTACTTCCAGAGTGAAACCCCACACTGCTTTTTACAGTTTTTAACAACCATGGGTATTTTCTTGGGGCTAGTACTGCTATCCTGCTCCACTGTTTCTCCTGGGAGTTGCCAACATTCTCTGGGCTTAGCTGACATTTGAGGAGACAAATCCCCTTCCCCAGGATCTGGGGTTAACATTCAGAATGCCTCCTTCTTTCCCTGCATTGTCTTCAGTTTCTCCACTTTCTCTGTGATTTCTGGTTTTTCTATCAGCTCCTTCTTATTTTCTGGTGCTTTTCTTTCTTTTCTCTTTGCTAAGTTGTTGTTTTCTAGGTGCTACAAGTCCAGGTCCCAGAGAGACTGTGATTTTATACCACCATCTTCCATCCTCCTCCATTTTATTTTTAACTATGTATACTTTATATGTTCTTGTTTTCATGGGAATTTAGATATTTTGTTTAAATTTTCAAATTTATTTGCATCAAATAGTCTATGACATTGCTTTATAATATCATTTACCATTTATGATAACATTTAATGTTGTAGACTCTATAGTGATATTACCTTTTCATTCCTGACATTGGTTATTTGTGCCTTTTCTATTTCCTTAACCCAAAAGTTTGTAAATTTTAATAAACTTTAGAGAACAATCACTTTTCCATTTGTTCATCCTCTCTATTATATGATATTTTTAATTTCACTAATATTTGCTCTTATCTTTGTTATTTTCTTTCTTTTAAAATCTCTAGATTTATTTGCTGTGCTTTTTCTATCCTCTTCAGATGGATGCTTTAGTATGTTTTTATACTTCTTTTTTTCTAATGTATGTTTTTAGAGCTATACATTTATATACATGTACAAAATCTGTAACTAAATCCTAATTTGGGACATTTACTTCAAAATATTTCCTAATTAATGTTATGATTTCCCTTTTAAGTCTGTGTTATTAATAAATATATAGTATAACCTTCTTATTTTAGAATGTTTTCAATTTTTTTGTAGTTTTTAGGTATTTTATATAAAGCAGTATGAAAATTCTTCAAGAATCTAAATGATATCTTGCCTCTGAAAGGTCTCAGTCTTTGTGTCTGATGAATTGCTAGATTAGGAGCCAACACTCTTAATCCAGTTATGGTGTAATGAATTTCCATCAGTTTGATGGCTGGTCTATTTCTACTTCACCTTGACCTCATCAGTATAAGCCTATAGGATTCTATCAAAAAACCTGAGGTACAGAGACATGTCCCATTTGGAAAACCATAATTTCTCCTTCTTCTTTCTACCTCTGTAAAACAGCTTAGTTATTCAGCCATCATTTGTATTTGACATTTCCTGCAAAGGGGAAGTGGACACCAGATGCCAGGTTCATTTCTCTTGGCTTCCATCCTTTCCTAGGTCTTGACTCACAGCTTCTTATTGTATTGGTACCTCTTGCTGTTATTTTTTAATTATTAAAAATACTGTATATAGTTTCTCTAGTTTTCTACCAGCTTGAAACAATTTATTCTAGCATTGCTGTGAGGAGAACTGACATAGGGTATTTTATTTTAAGTCATATATTTAAGTCCTGTAAAGTCATTACATATTAAGAAGTCAAAGAGTTAAGTACTAGCTCTTGTGCCTGCTTGGTTTTTAGAAAAATCAACTAAACTCTAAGCCTGGGTTTTCTCACTTGAAAATGGTAATACTGACAATACTTACCTTACAAGCTTATTGTGAATGTTCAAATGATAAAAGTAAGTAAAACATCAGAAATTTTGCTTGACACAAAATAAATGCTATTTCAAATTCTGCTAATGTTGCAATTCTTGTTTTTATTATCATTCACATGAAGCACTCTAGTGATGTTCCAGGCATATATTTAGCCACCACTAAAAACTCTTCAATTTTAGGTTCATACATAGAAAACAAGAAAAGTACATATGCATGTGCTTAATAACATAAGCTACATTTCAAAGTTCATGTTTGAAATCTAAAAGTGATGATGGGAAGTTACTGGCAGGATGTGGCATTCAGGGAAAATGAGCACAGTTAGATCATTGCAATTCAAAATCTGGCCTTTGTCCTTACAAATTTAGAACATTAATCCTAATGCTGATGTCACTAGACTTGAGGATGATGACTCACAATAACCCCTGTCAGAAGTAAATGATCCATGAGTCAAATTCCAATTATTACTTTACAATGAAAACTATGTATTTTATGAGTTTATTACCAGTTTATTACCAGTTTATGCTCTGTTTATACACAGTTCTACTCAGAAAATTAAATTGTGGCTAAGAGGTTATTTGATACAAATGGACTACAGCAGGTTGAGAATTTTCCAGTTAGGAAAGCAGGATGAATATAGCTCTTGCCTGAGAATAGCCTGCCCAGGCAACATAGTATGTTGGGAAAACAGTTTCAGGTTGAAATTGTTGACAGTTTTCGTCTTTTCTTTGGTTTGCCAGAGGAATTTTGCAGTTAGACAAACCAAAGCTCCAATGTAGTCTCTACCACTAGTAGGCAAGCTATCTTAAATTTTCTGGAATTCAGTTCTTTCCCTTCAAAATGAAACAATACCCTGCTTCTTAGTAGACTCACCACAATTATAGTGTATCATAAAGCATTTATTATGGCTCCTAAATATGGAATATTCACAGTTTATTTTAGTTGTCAGACTTACAGTTAAGGAAGTAAATTATCATCATATATTTTTAAATTTTTTGTGTTAATTTGCTAATTCTACCCTTGAGTCTCTGTCTCTAGCCTCCACCTTTCTACAACTATGGATGTTTCTCATTCATTATTGGGCAAGGTGCCTCTACCAGCTTGGGGAAAAGCACTGCCTGAGTTTCAGGGGTACTTCAGAGTTTGTCACAGGCAAGAATAGATTGAAGCCAAGGTGAAGGGCAGGGCATATGTCCAAAAGTGAACAATACAGATTAAGTATGAAACATGATGGGCACACTGCTTCAACATCAAGGGCAAAACTTGCCTCCAAGATGCATGTTCCCATGTTCTTAGCCTTTAATGGGCCTTTTTCATTTTTCCTGTAAACTTAGTTGAGGCCACTTTTGGACTTTGAAAAGGGGGCCCACTTTAGTATCTGCATTCTGGGCTGTGTGCTACCATGCTTTCACTAAAATAGACTGTCACCTTTAGAAGTCAGAGGTTAATCATTTATGCACTACTGACTGGGATGATGCTGGTGAGTCCTCCCACTTCTTTGTTCCTCTCGTTAGAGTAGCTACTGTCAGCACAATTTCAATTATTCCAGATCTGAATTTCAGCAAGATACTGCACTTGCCAGGTACAGCCAGTCGTCCATCCTACCATAATTTCAGATCTCTGCTTTCTGGGAATTGATTCTTTGTTGCTTTCCAAAAGGAAAAATGTGGCTTACAAGAAAAGCTATAGACAATCAAGAGCTCAAATATTTACAAAACTGAAATTGATTCTTCTGGCTTCTAATGAGAAATTATCCAGGTTCATAGTGTTCCAGGGGTCAAATAATGAAAAGAAAATAACAGTGTTCTCAAAGAAATACCTAAACTAGAAAAATTGTAGAAAATACATTTAATACTGTATACTTGGGAGATCATCCCATAAGCATTATTCATTGATTTGAATTTTTGTTTTATTTTTAGTAAACTGGGGCTTACACTCTACAAAAAAAAAAGATATAGAATTATGGTATTTGGTATTAAGCTAGCCTTCTGAATTTTTGTTTTCATGCTCCCTCCACTTTAGATATAGACAGATGGATAGATTATAGATACAGATAGATATAGATATAGATGATATAGATATATGTAGATATATACATTTTTTTAAATGAAACATGAGAGAGCAAATCTGCTCTTTTAACACTTTTAAGGACTTAAAGAACAAAGCAATGTTTGTGGGAGTATTATGGTGCTAAGACATAATCCTTGCAGTATAAGAATCAGTGAAATGTCTACCAAGAAATGTTTTCAAATACATTTCATTTTAAAGCATAGGGAAATAGAAAAAGCAGTCACATGCTGTAAAGCAATGAGATAAACAGCTTCAGTGATTCACAAGTTCCACGTGACAATTTGCCTTACAAAATCGAGACTCAAACTGTGTCCTTCAAAGCTTTAGAGATACTCACTCGATTTCTAGAGCACGGCTTCTCTTCAGAAATATATGCTTCAAGGCCAATTTTACATCTTTATTCCTCAGGCTGTAGATCAGTGGGTTCAGCATGGGAGTTACAAGATTATTCAACATCTGAATTACAGCACCAAGCAAGGGACTGGGGTTGGGCTGCAGGTAGATGATGATGACTGGCCCATAAGCACAAAGGATTGCAGTGAGGTGGGCACTGCAGGTGGAGAATGCTCTTTGCCTGCCCTCTGTTGAGCGGATTTTCAATATGGAGATTCCAATGCGAATGTAGGAAACAAGGATGAGAAACAAGCAAATGAGCGTCAAAAGACCAACGTTTGTAAAACCTACCTTCTGAGCTAGAGAGGTGTCCTCACAGGCCAGAGGCAACACTGCAGGTATATCACAGAAGTAGTAGCCCACCTGGTTGGAGCCACAAAAGGGTAGTTTGAAGATGAGGGAGGTGAGGATAATGGCATGCACACAGCCACTCATCCATGTCCCAGTGGCCAACACAGAACATACCTTGTTGTTCATGATGACCATGTATCTCAGTGGATAACATATGGCAACAAAGCGGTCATAGGCCATCACTGTGTACAGGAAACACTCAGTGCAGCCCAGGAAGTGGTAGAAGAAGAGCTGAGCATTACAGCCCTGAAAAGAGATGCCTTGGCTGTGCCCTGAAAGATATGACAGCATCTTGGGGACAGTAGTTGAAGAAAAACCCAGGTCAAAAATGGAAAGATTTCCAAGGAAAAAGTACATGGGAGTGTGAAGCCGAGAGGAGGAGAAGATAGCGGTAAGAATGAGCACATTTCCTAGGAGGGTGCACAAATACAACGATGAGAACAGGAAGAAAAGGGCAGTCTCTACACCTTCTGTCTCCGGGATGCCCAGCAGGACGAATTCGGTCACCATAGTGTGATTTCTCATTTTTGTGGAAGAATCAACTCTTTGGTGATTATGGAAAGAAATTTGTGATGAAATTTAATATGTATGTAAATTTGTTGTGTTTACATCAGTGGAATGGTAAGGAAGACAAGATCCAGATATTCACAAAACAGTGATTCCTGAGAGATATTTCTTGATGTCTGCTTCTTCTTGACTGGATATCTTTCTGAAATTTCTGTAGTTTGAAGTTTCACTTTGAAGATCGTGTTCATTAACAATCTTAGCCACAAAAGAGTTACAGGACTAGTCTTCTATCCTTCCGTTTCTGTACACACAATTAAATTCATTAGTTCCAAATGTTCCTTCGTGATTCTAAAGGAACAAATACAAAGACTCAATGTATTTATAATACACAAAGTTGCATCCAAATTTCTTACATTCATTAAAGACAATTTGGCTCCATCAACTCTATCTATAGTTATGGAAACCACAAGCACAGGTACAGTGTCTTCCAAAATTGCATTGCTTGGTGTGAACGTACACAATAACCAATTAGCTAAAAGAAGGGTCTTAGCTTTTAATGAATAGAAAATTTTATTGACAGGTTTTTCATTCTCTGGGTCCCCTGAGTTTAGTACAGATGACTGTATGGTAAGCTCCATCTCGAGCAATACAGTCTGCAATTCTCTAACCACACACAAGTTAAGTGTTACTAAATCTTACCAGTAAAAGACATGGGGATAAGGGAAAAACTACAAATTTTATGTTCTGAAAATTCTGATATATTTTTCTACTTATTTTAACTTTTCCAGTGGCATCTTTAAATTAAACATCTTCTCATGGATTCTATTGCCTAAGACTCCTTAAATCATCTACATATCTATGTATCTATCTATCATCTCTCATCTATTTATTTATCTCTTGACCTCATACTTTTCTTAGTGATTATAAGGACAGGGAAAAATTGAGAGCCAAGTTAAAAAGTGGAAGACAAAATCTGGGCACTAGCTTGGCAAACAGGGAGCGGAACTGGCTGGTGTTATTCTGTGCTTTTCTCCTTCCCTTCCTGACAGAAGGAAGGCGCCTCTACATCTAAACGCTGCTCATCCCGAAGTCTGCACATAGATGTCCTGAGTTCTCTTCTTTTTCATTCACTTTTAAGTATAGTGTCACATGTCCAATTGTGGCTCAACTCCCTTGCAGCAATCTCCTATTTGATGCCAGGAACTGAAATAATTCATACACACAGGAGATTTTAAATAACCTTGGCTTCCTTTGGGTGTTAATCCCCCAAGTCAGGCGTATTACTGAGCAAGGGTGCATTTAACTACTTAGCAAAGTTGGACCTTAGAAATGAGAAAAAGATTAATATAATTTCCTTTTCAAAATATATTTTCATGGAATAATTTTCAAAACAACTCATTTCATTCCTATATCGCACATATTTACATAAGAATTTTTGCATTTATTGCTTTTTCATGTGGTGTTCTGTTTATAAATAAATATTACAATTTTTTACTACACAGTACCAATAGGAATGACATATTGCAGTAGTACCTGGGATAACTGAGAGAACTAAAGAAACTGATGGAAACCTAGACAAAGAGAAAGTGGGGACTAGAGTAGCTCCAGGCACAGTGGCAGGAAGAATTTGAGGAGCAGCCTCCTGGCACCATCATCAGCTGGCTTAGCCACAGCTGTGTGCCTCAGCTCACAGTGCAAATCTGATTTCCTTGGCTGAGTCTTGCACTGGCCTCTGTGTCCAGGGATGGGGTACAGTGCAATGGAGATGGTAGTTTCTAAAAGGTGGGGAAAGGATTACTGCCCTGAGAACAGAACAAGAAATGTGTTGAGATGCCAAAATGAATGTTAGCTTGAAGTATCTGTCTTAGACTTCTTGGCATCTCTTGTGGCTTCCATGTTAAATGTCTTGAATAATCAATATACACTGGGTTGGGCATTGAATTCCTAATTCCTCAATAATGCAGTATTCATTTATATATATTTATATATTTATGCATAGAAAGATCCCATATATTTGAACAAATATTGAATAGCAAGTCTATGTCAGGCATTAGCTATTTGCCAAGAGAAATGAAAGGTTACTAGGAGAAGGTTTATTAGACATATTCCCTCAGTTCAAAAAAGGTCTAATTTATGAGGAAGAAAAAGAATTATACAGCTTTATTTAAACCTCAATACATCTGATGATGTCATCTACAGACAAGGAAAATGAGAATCAAAGAAGTTAAATAAACTTGCCCCAAATCTTGGAGCTTGCCCTAGGAGCTGAAATTAGACCAGTTATTTTTAGAAATTTTGACTATAAAGTGCTTTACCATGAAGTTTCTAATCATAAAGTTTTAGAGTTTAGAGAATGTCAGTTGTTATGTGATTCTAAATCCATCTGCAATGTTTATTAAGAAGTATTTTTTTCCATACATCTCACTCACAATAAGAAGACATAGTTGATAATTTTGCTATCCTACTTATCCTTGATTATCTTTAACATTTTGAAGCACAATAATTGTGTGGAAAAAATATTTTGTATGAATAAAAAGGTTAATAAATACACTTCTAACCAGCAAGTGAAAGTCTTTTAAATTTGCCTTTGTTTGGTAAAAATTCCTTCAAGGAAAACAAATATCATGGACTATTTGAGATTTTAGCAGAATGCTTTAGAATCAAGGTGGAATGTACTATAATTGTGATATAAGTCACAATGAAAACATGTTTTACACTCCCAAATGGTCAAATGTTCTCAGTAATGATACTTGTTACAGAGTAAGTAGGGATCAGATCACAATAAGACAAACTTTAACAAAATATGCAATATATTTCTCATGTGTTCCTATACAATAGTTCTTTTCTTACACAAAAAGCATAAAGATAATCCAGAATCATAAGTAGTAAAAGTAAAATGGCAAGTGTATTTTACTCATATTTTTAAGCAAGATTCAATGTTTGACCAGTTTTTTGGTAAAACAGAGATTTTACATGTGTTTTGAACACATCAAATATTTGTTTTTAATAAATGATACATGTGTTTTAATTAATAAAAATAGTATATATTTGTTGTGGTTTGTGTCTAGATGTCCCCCAAAGCCTCATGTGGTCAGGATTTTTTCAGAGGTGGCTGAATCTAGAGTGTGTGATGCTAGGATTAAGGATGTGTGACTAATAAATTACTTCACTGGTTGGTTTGGCATAGTTCTGACTGGGATTAAGGGTGTGAGTGCTACACCTGCCCTAGGGCGGGTAGCTTGCATACAATATAAGGAACAGAAAAATTCTCATCTCTTCTCTCTTATTGCTTTTGCTGCCTTGTGGATACCTTCAACTGTTCTCTGCCAAGCCACCCTGCCTTGGAGCCAGCTGATTCTGGACTGAAACCTCTATAAACTGTGAGCTAAATAAACCTTTCCTCCTCTAACTTTGGGTGTTGGATATTTTGTCCCAGCAACAAGAAAAGGAACTAAGACAATATTTATGGTATTAAACAGTGCTTTCAAATATGTATGTACTGTATCATGGAATGGCTCAAGAAAGCTAATTAACATATATTTCCTCATATAATTATTTTTTGAAATAATGACACTTAGAATTTACTATTTTAAGAATTTTAAGGGATACTATACTGGAGTGACCACATTGTACATTGGGTTTCTTGACCTCATTTCTCCTGTTTAGTTGAAATTTTGTAATCTTTGAACAATAGCTCTCCCCAGCCTCACTACTTCTGCTTGCCAAGGTCGCCACCATTCTACCCTCTGCTTCTATGATTTCAAATGTTTTAGATTCCACACATAATGGAGACTATGCTTATCTTGTCTTACTCTGCTCTGCTCATTTCACTTAGCATAATGACCTCCAGGTTCATGCATGATTTGTAAATGACATGACTTTGTTCTTTTTCAGGCTGAAATTTTTCTCCATTTGTTCAGTGAACATGAGGCTACAGGCATATATATCTTTTTAAATTTTTTGTTTTATTCACATTTAATTCATCAAGACTATGAACTCGAGATTTTTATTTTTTCAATAGACGAAGAATACAGAAAAGAAGTTAGGTTAAAAAAGTTCACCTTTTAAGAAATTCAATTTATTCAAATTTAGATTCATTTATTGAAGCTTGTGGTATGTAAGCCTCATACCTGACACCCAGGGTCATATAAAACGAAATGATAAAATATGACCCTTGATCTCACTGTGGGACACAGAAAGGGTTCAAAGCTCTTGTGGGGAAAGAAAGTCATTCTTCCTTTCTCTACTTGTTTTGGCCTCTTGTGACTCAGAGGTTAAATTGGGTAGGGCCTGTGCTGGTGGTATTGCTGCCGCCACTTCAGTCAAAAATGAATGGTCTACACACAGGCTCCACTTAATCTATATTTCCACACAAACCCCCAAAGAGCTCTCTAATGGGGGACATCAACAACTTGCTGATTATTGGGTCTTTCACTTGTGAGTGATTTCTGTTTTGTTTGTTTGTTTTCATTTAGAAACTAGGAAGTGAGTAGAGGTCTTGGGCCCTAACCCATATCTATAGTCATCCCAATCGGGAATGGGAGAAATCCTACTAAAGAAAATAATACAGTTGCTAGAAAAAACTTGAGGAAAGTGATAATTGATTTATATTGTTGCTAAACTGCCTGGTATATAATCTATCTCTGCAAAAATCCACCAGGAAGGTGTAGGAAGAGGGCAGGCAGCTCAACTCGCTCTGAGAAGGACATGCTAGAGACATTTGAGTAATTTGGAACTAAATATAATAATGGCCAATAATGGAATAATTAGCTACATAAAGACAGGAAGGGGCCAAGAGGAGGAGAGAAACTCCTATTCTTTCTACAAAAATCTCTCAGCATTTATCATGATGTGCCAAAATTTATGATCTGGAGAACAGGAATTAGGCATGATGTCTTTTCCTACAGCACTGCCATCCAAGGGGAGAAGACAGGCATTAATGAGTGGATCGTATTTATAAACTGTAATCACTTAGTGTGGTCAATAGTAGGAAGGAAAGTTCAGTGGGTTGCAAAGGTGTAGCAGGAGAATGTGTTTCCTCGGTGGCTCCCTCATGCTCCTGCCCACCTCAGTCGTTTGCACTTGCATCATGGTCTGGATGGCCAGATGGCATTTTTGGAAGGAGGGAAAGGACCTGCAGAGAAAATGCTCTCTCCCAGGTGAGATCCGAAGAGTGGGCCATTGTGCAGCAAGGGCAGGGTGAGGCGCTCCATGGGCAGAGACAGCAGCCTGGATCAGGCTGTGCTGGAAACAGACGTGATGTATTTGAAGAATCAGAGGAAGGGGAGGGAAAGAGCTCTGTGTGAGGTGCAGGCCTGAGAGAAAGAACAAGGATTATTCAGGGCCCCTTTGTCTCCTTAAAGTGTATGGTCTTTGTGTTAGGAAGTTTAGGATACTAAAGACAGTTTAAGCAGCCTTGTATTTCAATATAAAATGTGAGAAAAAGACTGAGGAAAGTTAATTCAGCTACAGGAGAAAGTGTTTTCTAGGGAGCAAGAGATACTCCAGGACACATAACATTATTGGACTACAGAATTTTGAGATAACTTGATAAGGAAAAAGGAGAAAGGATAGTGGTGAGGTCAAAGAAATACTACAGGGAATGTGTGTGAATTAAGACCCTGCTAATAGTTTATGACTGACGGCTTCAGAATAGACCTTTATTTTTGCTTTTAAGTTTCTCTACCTGAATACACATGGGGATCCTTACTTCAATCCTCATTATCAGGATAGATCCCTCTGGAGAAATTCCCTGGGAACACCCAGAGAATTAGCGCCAACAGAGAATAGGAACAATCACAAAAATGAGAAAATAGAACCCCACACTGTGGGATTACAGCACAGTATTACAAATGAATTTAGGCATAATGTATAAACTGTGTAATGGCCATTACACACTGGACATCAAAGTGACTATGTTTTTTCTTTCTCCTAAATAATTGCCCTGAATTTTTCCCAGTTCATATAATCAGCTTCACTCGATCCCATTCTTTTTGAAAATAGCTTTTTAAAAACAAATATGACAATATAATTGTCAAATAACAAAAATGACACAAAGTATAATTGAAAGTACCCCAAAATAAAATCCTCCATTTTAACATTTAGGTGAACATTCTTTCAATCATCCAATTATAAATGGACAGATTTATATGGAGATAAAAATAACATTTAAGTGCTCACAATATTTTTACATTCACTTGCAGTGAAAAATGTCTGTGTCCTGCCTGTTTCTCCATGAAGATACTTGCTTGTTGTTGCTGTTGTTAGATTAAGGATGTAGTATACATGTATGTGCATATATGTTTAAATAAAATCTGTGTTATATCTGGTATATGAAAGTTTCAATATGTTCTAAATTTTTTTCCCTCAATACCAAATACAGTACTAACTCAGAAGAGGCTAAGGAAGTGGTTATTCAGATTTTTGCTTCTAATATATCTTCAACCTTAGTTAAATGTGAATATATATTTGAATTAAATTAGGTTGTATCCTAATTATTTAATTCATGTTCTTATTTCTATGACTAAATATGTACTTCCCTCATACTGTGTATGTATGTTTAAGTGATATCCATTCATTCATTCATTCATTCAAAAATCAGTGCTTGAAGCTTACTATGTCACTGTACTATGACCTCTGCACAATACAGGGCATAAGACAAACATAATCTGCACTCTCACAAAAATTTCTATTGTCTAGAAAAGAAATCTGTTGAGCAAGCAAACACGCATGTGACGAATATCTGTTCATCAGCACCATCCAGGCTTCACCAAGAGTCATGGCATGTGCGTTCTTCCACCAATATCCAACAGTCACAGAACAGCAAATGTATACTATAATTATCTAGTCCAGCATATCATCTAGGTTGGGCCTCATTTTGTTCTTTTCGCATCCTTCACAATTTGGTGTGTTGAGCAATATGTTTTCTTTGAGATTTTCACTTCTTGTTATTGGTTTTAATGGTTTTAAGAAGGATGAACTTGGGGGAGTAAAAGCAGAATACAAAAAGCACAAAATATAAAAAGTGTTATCAAAATGAAGAACTGATATGCCTGCGGAAGTTCCAGTAACCACTACTCCTTTTTCTCCTTAGATTCTGAGAAAACTGAGAAATAATTCTCAACTCTAGTCTTGTTGAAGGTCAAGGTAAAAATTGTTGCTTGATAAGGGAACCAAAAGAGCATGTTAAATGAAACACAACACTGGGTGGGAAGGTTTTCTCACTGTTTTTGTACTGCAAAACAAGAGATTGGCAGCGTGCTTTAGGAGGAAAATCATGACACAGTAGGATTCAAGAGGTCTGAGCCAAGGCCTGGCTTTATCATCACTGTATGTCTGCCAGAGGGCAACATACTATTGCTCTACCTACATGTTGGGACCATGGGTAGAAGAAAAAGAATGAAGATAAGAGTAGAGTCAATGTATAAACACGGCCTGTGCCAATGTTTATTTCTCAATTATTTAGTGAACAAGGTCCTTCTATCATGAGCTCTGGAGAAAGGTCTTGAGGGATGATAAACTGCAAAACAGGTCATTCAGGAGAGTCATAAAGTAGAGGAATTAAGAGCAAGGATTTTGGGGAGAATGGGACATGAATTTGAGGTTTGATTTGCTGATTAATGGGCAGCACTGGTTCTACTTTTATGAGGCCTCTAATCCTCAAAAGTTTTTTTTTTTTCTTTTTTTTTTTGTGTGTACTGGGGGTCGACCTCAGGACCTTGCGTGCCTGCATGTGCCCGTGCCGCTGAGTGATATCACCGGCCCATTTTTTGTATGTGAGTTCCGGGAGTCAAACTTGGGCCCTTGCACTTGCCAGGCAGGCGCTTACGCCGCTGAGACATCTCACAGGCCCCTCAAAAGTTTTAAATAGAAAATATACAGACTTTTTAGAGGTGATAGGAAGAACAATAAAATGATAAATGTGAAAAAATTCATCACAGTGCCCAAAAGACAGACCATACCCCACAAATGTTAGTTACTAATCTTTGGGAGATAGAGGAATTGAAATATTTACACACACAAAATTAGAATAATTACATCTTAAGCGGAGAAGAATCATGAAGGAAGATATTTTTAGTGCAGAGAAGGCCAATAGACTGAGCTTCTTAGACAGCCAGATGTCCCCTATCTTCTACCAAGCAGACCTGACTCCCTGTTACAGGGACAAGAAATTTGTCTCCAGCCCACTGGACTCTTCCCCAGGATTAAGTCATGGGAAATAACATGAGTGGCAGAGTTGATGACAGGGAACTAGAGGTGCAGCAATATAGAAAATCTTATAGGAAAACCAAATATATTTCTTTCAGAGGAGGTGCTTTCTACTGCATGCTTATTTATTTCAGAGAAGGAAAGAGGGGGTTGACAATAAAAGACCAAAAAGTTTTTAAATTCTTTATAGTTTCCAAAATTCATTCTTGAACAGAAAGTACAATACTTTGGAGTACCTTCTTTAGAGAATTTTTCACTTCCTTGTTCCTCAAGGAGTAGATTAATGAGTTCAGCATGGGCGAGACAATGTTATTTAATATCTGTACCACAGCACCAAGCAGGGGGTTGGGAGTGCGCTGCAGATAGATGATGATCACAGGTCCATAGGCACAGAGGATTGCGGTGAGGTGGGCGCTGCAGGTGGAGAAAGCTTTCTGCCTGCCCTCGGCTGAACGCATCCTCAGAATGGCAATCCCAATGTGTGTGTAAGAGACACAAACACTGAATAAAAGCATTAAAGCCAGAAGGCCAACATTAATGGAACCCACTCTCTGGGCCAAGGAGCTATCATTACAAGCCAGGGGTAAAACCGCAGGAATGTCACAGAAGAAGTGGTTCAGCTCCCTGGGGCCACAGTAGGTTAACTGAAAGGTGAAGGAGGTCAGGGTGGTGGCCTGAAGACAGCCTATCAAGAAGGATAGTGTGACCAAGCTGACACAGACTTCAGGTTTCATGATGAGCATATATCTCAGTGGGTGACAGATGGCAACAAAGCGATCGTAAGCCATCACAGAATAGAGGCATCCTTCGGTGGAGCCCAGAAAATGATAGAAGAAGAGTTGTGCAGCACACCCCTCATAAGAGATGGCTCGGCTCCGGCCAGAAAGATAGAGTAACATCTTGGGACAGGTTACAGATGGGAACAACATGTCAAAAATTGATAGCAGTCCCAAGAAAAAATACATGGGGGTGTGAAGGGTAGAGGAAGATATGACTGCAGTGAAAATGAGTGAATTTCCCAGCAGGGTGAAGAGGTAGATGAAGGAGAAGATGACAAAGAGTACAGGCTCCCATCCTTCTGTCTGAGGTACCCCCAGTAGAATGAACTCATCCAGCGATGTGTGATTTCTCATATTCCTGGGAGAGTGGCCTTGGTTTTCATAAGAGACAGAAAGTCATGAATGTGGAGGCTAATTTTTGACATATATAATATCAGTAAATACATTGTCACTAATTTTTATTTACAGATAAATATGATGTTGAAAATAAGAGTTAGGAATTCTTCCAAAGATGCATAGAGCTAGTAAAGCACATGTGTGACTTATCTTGCAAAATATTCCTTCAAAAATATGGAAACAAAGAAAAATGAAACATTATCATGGCAAAAAAAATGGGTGAACCAAGAGAACAAAGATCTCAATATAAATAGGGACAGAGTTTATTTACCATCCTTTAACATGAATGCCCTATGATAATCAAATATGTAAGTGTGATTCTCTTGTTTCCTTTTCAGAGCATTGGTAGTTACTCAAAAATACCCTGAATATACATTAGTGGTCAATTTGGGCACTCAGTGGTCTGTGGTACAGCACAATGAGTAGTAGGACTTGGGCTGTATTAATATCATTTTTATGGGATATATTTCTTGGTTTGATGATTTTCTTACATGAAAATGTTCATTTTCTTGAAAAATAGTATGCAATTTGGTTGTTATCGTAGGGCTTTAAATTATTTAGAGATTAACAGCCTCGTTATATTATGCACATTTAAGGTTTCAGTGCAGTCAAATCATAAGAAAATTGAAAATATGATATATTTAATTTTTATTAAAATTAGAATTTTTGAATTGTTAGAGTAATGAAATTAAAATCTTTCAATTCCATAACATTTTAGGGAGTGGAAGGAGGGGAAGGGAAATGGAAAGTAAAAAGAATCAAGATATGTTATGTACATGTACCAACTTCTCATGATGAATGTAATCATTATGTACTGCAATTAATTACTATGTACTAATATTTTTTCTTAAAATTGAAATTTTTATTTAAAATATTGTTTTGGTGGTAACACAACATGAAATCTATCCTCCTAACAGATTAATAAGTACACAATGCAATATTGGAAACTATAGGCAAAATATTGTAGAGCAGACTTCTAGAGTGTATTCATCTTACTATACTCAAATTTTGTATCCATTGATTGGCAACTCCCCATTTCTCCCTCTCCTCTACCCATGACAATCACCATCCTTCTCTTTGCTGCTTGTTTTATTTCAGTAGAAGAAGGTTAGTAAATGTGAGAATCTGAAATTACCTCTGGGTTGTGCTGAGTTTGGCTGTCACAATGTTTGCATTTAAAGGTTCTTGTGAATCATCCAAGAAGAAATGATGTTTCTACTTCGAGTTTTATGTATGATCTTTTTGGGGAAGGGGGGAGCTACACAGTATATGAAAATTGTCCAATTATAACTGTTGTGACTTCTAATTTTAATTCCTGATCAATGTCTCTTATCTTCCTTTATAATTGATAGTTACTGATTGATAATTTTATCTTCTAGAAAATTGGAGGTTGTAAATTACTATTATCTATCTATATATATATACGCAAGAAATTCTGATGGAATTTAGTTCAGGTTCATTAAAGTTGCAGGGTCCCTGAGAGTAAAGACTATAATTTGTCATTGAATTAACAGCGTTCACCACTCTCTATTGAATAGTTGGCATTTAAATATTTGTTAGATGTATGAGTGAAAGAGTGAATGAATGAAGAATTGTTAATTAATTTGTGACTATACTTTTACTGTAAGTTCTATGGGAAACCATAACTATTCCTATGGGTATTAATATTATTTATTTATTATTTTAAATGCTCTGAAATGGTGGTTTTTTTCTTAGATGATTTTAATTTTTTTTTAATTAACCCTAGAACATTACTGTTGCGGTGAATATGCTTTTAGGTAGAAATGAATGCACCTTTTCTAGAAGATTCAATTGAAATACAAATATTTGTCTTAGAATGGGATAAAACAGCATATGAAAAGATAAGTTGAATTAGAAGTCTAAAGACCAAGTAAAACTCTGATTTCTGTCATATGAATATGGAGCAGTAGTTTATAATTTCTGAATCCCAGCTTCTCGTCTTTAAGGAAGCAGAAAGCATTCCCTGCACTAGTAACCTCAATCTAATCAGCTACGATTTATCATCTCCACTTAGGGCAGTTTTATGAGTAAGGGGAGCATAATTAATGAGGGCAGAATAATAGGGGTGGAGTAGGAAAGCTCATGCCATGCCACTGAATTTTCTCTTTCTTTACATACACTTCATCTGTGTCCCTTAAATCTATATTTCGGCATCCACCACGGTAACTGTGTTCCACGAACATGGGTAGGATATTCTTATTATTGTGTTTGATACATAGTGGGTACCCACAAAATGTTTTTTAAATCAGGCAATATTTACCTCACAGAACTGAAGTAAGATAAATAGGGTGATGTGCCTAAATGATTTTGTTACATAATACGATGCTCTCTAATGGTTTGTTATTAACATAGTTATTATGAAAGTTCTATGTTAAAGAATTTGGGAAGTTGTCTGCGTGGCAGTGGTAGCCAATTACTTAAACCCAACTGAGAACACTTACAGAGACTGGGGAAGGCCAGGACAAAATAGAACTTGTGGTCGCACCTTGAGCAATACTACATTTTAAGAGAATATAAAGGAAAGAGAGGCATTTAAAAAAAAATGTACCTATTTTCCAGTGAATCAGGATGACAATTAGGAGAATGTCTTTTATGTATCTTTGTTTCATAAAAATTATTATTTTCTCCATATCATGTAATGTATCCAGCTAATTTTTAATCTGAAATCACTGTGCAGTGCTTGGAACATGAATGGAACAAAGAAAAATAAAGACCTACCTTCTTGCATGCTGTGTGTGAGAGAGTGAGTGGGGGAAAAGACCCTGCCTTCACATCAAGGGGGGAGGAAGACCAGAATGGTGGTTTCTGGCAATCCTTGCTCTTCAGGCCTCTAGAATTAGGGTAAAATTTGAGGACGCTGGGAGAGAAACTCTGTGCACTTACATGATCAAAGGGGTCATGAACAACTCAAGGAAGGAAAGCAAATATTTTCCCCATCCTTTCATCTTCAGTTCCAGCTGCAGAGCTATGGTTCTCTGCATCCCAAAAGTGCCTTGTGTCTAGTTGCCTTAGAACTGGGCTTGCTTTCTCTGGCTGCAGACTTGATGTGGCCTTCGTTTTCACTCGTAGTCACACAGGGAGAGGATGTTTGACATATACTGGCTGGCCTGCCACCCAGAGTGAATTCCTCAGGGCTAGAAGAAGTGAAATTATCTCCTGTCTTTGTGTGACTTTAAATGCGGTCATGGTCCCTCTGGAGCTTCATTCATGATGTGTCCTCAGGCTGAGGGAGAAGAAGCCCTCTGCGAATAGGAGCCAATTAATACATTGAGAGCGTTTCAGAGTTACAAAATAGAACACAGTGACCAAGGTAATCTTTAAAGTAATTGGGAATCAGAGAGCATGTGAATCCCTCCTGACCATCCTATTTTTCTGTTTTGGGTAAATATATCATCTACCCATTTTCTTCTCAACACCTCAAGGATTTGGCCTGCCAAATTTGTCATTTTTTCAGTTACTATTTATTCCTTTGCCTCTTGTGTTTGGGGAAGAAATTGTAACAAAATACAATAAGTACCCACCCTAGACTCCAAAGGTAGGTGTAGGACCTTGAGCAAGCAAATGGTCTTCTCTGACCCATTATACGAATGGAGTTACACTGGTATGTCACAGGGTGGTTGTGGATTAAAGAGGTAATACTTATGAAAGTGCAGACATACTATTTGTTCCTGTGATGGTGATTATTTCTTGGAACTGGATGGTTCACTGGCTTGCCATCGCTTTCAATTCACTGTTAGAATCCTTCCTTTTTCTGACTCTTTTCCACCTTCCCTTACAATTTGAAGACAAATTGGCTAATTTTTCTTTTTATGCTTCATCTGTTTTGTGGTTTTATCTTGTTTGTTTTAACTATAAGTAATTAAAGGGAAAAAGACAGTGAATAGGGCCAGTGAGACAGCTCAGTGGAATAAGCGCCTGCCTGGCAAGCACGAGGTCCTGAGTTCTACTCCTGGTATCCACATAAGAAAAAAGGGCCGGTGATATAGCTCAGCAGCACGGGCGCCTGCTAGCAAGCACAAGGTCCTGAGTTCGACCCCTGATACCCACAAAAAAAAAAAAAAAAAGACAGTGAATAACAGAAAGAAAACAAACTAAAACAAAATCAATGCCATAACATGAGCTAAAACAAATAATAGCAATAAATATGTAAAAGGTGATAGGGGAACCAGAGGAAAAGGGGGGAGGGGGACAGACAGGCAAGGGGACTAGGAAAAAAAAACAAAACAAGATGTAATATGTACATGTAACCACCCCCAAGATGATAGTAAACTGTATGAATTGCAAATGTACTAATGAAATAAAATTAAATTTAAAAAACGTATCACTAAATTATAAAAAGTATAAGAAATCTCAGAATCATTTTAATAAGAATGGCCTGCTCTGTGTGGAAACCTAAATGGCCTATGGTTTCCCAGATTATCAGGATTCAGCCAGGCCAACTCAACAAAAAGAAAAGGAAGCCAACCTTTAGAGAATGAATACTTGTGATGGCTGCCTTAAAAACCAATTTTATTTAATTATTACAACATACAAATAAAGAGGTATTATTTGTCCATTTTACAAATTTTGACATGGACTCAGATCTTGCCCAAGATTCCACAACCATTAAGTGCTTGATGTAGGGATGGAGGCCCGGGCTCCTTGCACACAAACTTGCAGACTCAATTCCATGACAGCACCGTGTAGATTACAGTACATGAGAACAAAGTTCCTGGTTTCCTACACAATATTTTGATCTATGGATAACCAGTGTCTGCCCTTTACTAGTCCACAGAGGTTTGCACCCTAAGTTTCATCCTGTCCATACCCTTTGGTACTTGCTTATGCTTTTTGTTCTTTTTAGGAGAATATTTGCTCACAATCAATGAAAATTGTTATTGTTAAGCAGTAGTCAAGAACCTTTAAAACATTTCTGACAAACAGCTAAATGGCTTTGGGATGAAAGGCACTATTTCTTTTGAACATAGTTTGTCTTACCATGTAAAATTTTTAGCACTGGTTTCTGATAGAAACTAAATATGTCATACTTTCGTAGCCTGTCCTTGACTTACGATGGTTCAACCTAATTTTTTATTTTATGATAGTGTGAAAGCAGTACACATTCCAAGGAAACTGTGCTTCAGATTTGCAATTTTGATCTTTTCCAGGGTAGCATTACACATATGATACTACCTTGTGATGATGGCAGTGAGCTCTCAATCACCCACACTGTCACAGGGGTACACACAATTCATATTCCACAGTGACTGTGTGGCTAAACTATCGTGTTCAGTAAGATAGCTGTAGCAAATACATTCGCAGTTTATAATATTTTCAACTCACAATTAGTTTATACATTGAAAGCCTGTGTGTATGTGTGTATTATATATTTCATATTTATGCATTTTGGATTTCAGAGCATTTTGGATTTCACATTTTCAGATTTGACATGTTCAACAGGTAAAGTACATGCAAACATTCTAATATCCAAAACTAATCTTGAAATCTGAAACACTTCTGGCCCCAAGCATTTTGGAAAATACGTAGATCATCAACCTATAGCAGTAGCGATTAGGTTATGTTTATTTAGTTATTAATTTTTTATCTAATAATAACATATTGATTGATTCATCACACTTTATACATGTAATCTTAATGCAGTCCTTTCTTTTTCTCCCTTTCTATTGAGACAAATATAAATAATAAAATTTGCCATTTCAATGATTTTTAAGTGTACAGTCTGTGGTTTTAAGTACCATTACCTTGTGCAAAAATTTACTACCATTCATTTCTAAACTTTTTGAATCTTGCCTGAGTTTTTAAGACCAAATACAGCTCTTAATAAGTTTAGTTTATTACTTTGTTTGCTTACTTTATATGTCTTTTATATTTTAAATCTCCCTGAATATATAAGTACTTTTCCATGTGGTTAGAGTTGATGTAATACATCAGTCTGTTGCTCTGTTGGACTTGGGCTTCCATGCACTCGGTTATGGGGACGATGCTCATGACAGGACGGACACTACCATTTCTCAGCATTTCCACTTGGGTGGAATGGAAGCATCCTTGGTGACAGTCCCGTGTACAGTGAGAAGGCTGGGATTAGGGATTAGTCTCTGTTTCTGTAACTACAGATGCTGTGGAGACAATCCCCTGAAGCTTGTTTCCCTAGGTGACCCTGGCTCTCATTGCTCATGTTTGTCAAGGTTGTTTCACACGTGCACTTAGAGACTGGCACTCTTTGGTTTGTCCTCATTTGTCCAACCATTTTCTTCTGTGGAACTAGCAATCCATGCTGAGATCATTGCCAGCCTCAACCAGGCTTGCTATAATCTTTTCCTTCTCCACAAAGCTCCAATCTTGGCCTTTGTACCTTAAAACCATTTTTTCCTTTGCTTTGCTGTGCTCCCTCTTGGATGCCCTTAAAGTTCTCCAGAAGTAACCTGGTTTCAAAGCAGGATTATTTTAAACCACAGACAGTGTCACGACATGGATCTCATTAGGTAAGGACTGAGGTCTCAGCTTCTCTCTTCTAAGCAAAGCTGTTGGCCTCCAGTAGATTTTCTCATCTGTCCCCCATTACCAGCTCGATAGGCTGTAGCTAGATGTCAAGGGCAGCACTGATCAGCCTCAAGAATCCTTTCCAGAAGGGCTGCACCTGCTCTGCATTCTAGGTCATATATTTGGTACCAATGACGTGCTCTTCTCATACACACAATGAAGTGACATATGACAACCTTAAATGACACCTTGGTTCACTAAAAGTCTTTGGCACTGTGCCGCATGAAGCACATCCACAATGGGACAGAAACATATTATGTTTTTAAACTTAGAATGGAGGTACTTACTATATTAAGAATGTAATATCTTTTTTAAAACAAATTTATGATTTAATAGAATAATTGTATAAAATAAAATTTAGAAATAGTTTTATAAAATCATTAAGAGCTGAATCTGAGTTGATCCCTCAACTAAGTTCATGTAAGTATATTATCTCACTTAACCTTTAAAACGATCACATCGTAGGTGTTGCTATATCGATTGTTCAGAAGAATCAGAGGCCGAGAAGCAGATGAACTAAAGTTGGAAAGGTGGGCTGGTGATATCACTCAGCGGCACAAGCCCTTGCTGGGAACTGCAAGGTCCTGAGTTTGACTCCCGGTACCCACATAAAAAAATAAAATAAGATAAAGTTGGAAAGGCATTGTTTAGATACAACAAAGCTGTACCCGTGAGGTGAAAATCATTTGAGTCAGGCTGAAAGAGTTAAGAGTCGATGTTTAATCTGGCCTTGCTCTACACAGTTTAGATATGTTAACTCACGTCATTCTTTTGGCAGCTTTTGTGACTGCCCAGCACAGTGTCAGTCCCTTTCTATTCAGCTGTCTCAGCATGGAAAACAATCTACACTGCCTGTCAAAACCAAAACAAAGCAAAACAAATATCATCTGCTCTTTACCGTATTTTCAAAGATTCAGCGTGAGTCCATTTTATTTTTAAATTAGTGTTCTATCAAATGTTTTGTGATTCGCACTCATGTTTGTTTGATTTCAGGAACATCCATGCTGTCTTAGCTCCTGTACTCAGACTGAATGCCTGCACTACTGAGAATTTAAACCTAGCATCCTGGTATCGCTTTGTTAAAGTAGGGCAATTAATTTAATTCTGTAGCTTCTAATATTCCCTGAACTATAAAACGAGAGTTGATGTATCCCAACCATTCTCATTCCATCTCAATCCCAGTTTCTCTTACATCAGCTTTCAGTTGCTCTTCAAAACAGAATCACAATTATGGCTTCGACATCTCATCCACGTCAGCTCCCTGGGTCTCCTCATCTTGCTGTTGGATGACTCTGCTAGAGTCCAGCACACAGCCCAGTGGAATGATGGCACCACACTCAAGAGTTAAATTGTTGGTGTCCGAGCGAGTCCTCCCCTCTGTCTCCTTACTCTCTTACCTTTGTGGTAAACTTTGAGGGTAAATTAGTACTGTAACACATGAGCTATCTTGGGGCTGCAAATGAGTATTCTCACAAAACAGGAAATGGGTAAAAAGCTTTTTATTTTGAGTCAGGATCTTGCTAAGTTGCAATGTTGCCTAGGCTGAATTAGAATTTGCTGTCCTCCTGCCTCAGCCTACCAGAGTGCTGTTAGAAGAATCTTTATATTCTCTAAAATGCTGAATTCCACACTAATGTCTGAATTTATTCTCCTGTGAATTGCTGAGGAGTGGTGGCTGAAGTTTATTATTCCATCCTTATCATTCTTATCTTTTTAATTATGCAGCCTCCCATGAAATGTTATATTCAGGGCTGTTTGTTCCTTTTGGACTGCATACCCCATATAGATTTTCCTGGAAAACTGTTTCTCTATTTGACATAAGTCTGTCTTCGGTGATTAATTTATGTTTTAGGATGGAAACATGCCATCTGTTTTCAAGGTTCTGCCACCCATGTTTTCTTCTGTCCTTGCCCATGATTCACAGACATTCTCTTACGCCCTGCAAAGCAATGCTTGTTGCCATTGGTAACCCACTGCAATATTTGATCACCATAGTGCTCAAGCTGTACACACCATTCACCTCTGGAACCTGGAAAGACTGCTTGTTACATGTCAAACTCCTGATTTTCACTGCACAGTTACACTAATTCAGTGTCACAGAGGTCATGGCTGTCCTTGCCGTGACATTCCTGAAGGTAACCTGTGACCTAAGTAAGTACATCCCAATCCCAGAGGAGAGCTTGTCCTAAGGCTGGCCTTTTTCTTCCTCTCTATTTCCCATGAGCTCCATATCTGATAGTTAATGTAGAATTGCTGTACCAAATATTTTCTCCATAGAGGGCATGGGTGGATCTTTCTCAATCTGCATTACCCACCAGACAGCAATACTTTATGATCATGGATGGAAGCTCAGAACCAGAACTTCCTGTGATTCTGAATTTGTTTGACCCATTTGTTGAACTCCCTAAGAAGCAGAGGTGTGAAATGGGCTCCAAATGAAATATTTAAGGACAGACTTTATTTATGAAAATGAATGGAAAGTCTTAGAAGCTTTAGAGAAATCATGAATACTTTTCTTTTTTAGAAGCTTCCTAGGGAACATGCTTGAACTAGTTCTACACCTTTAATGTCTTCCTTAATTCTAAGCCCTAAGGTGAATATTTTTGGTAGCACTCAGGCTTTTCTTTTTATTGGTACTTTTGTATTGAACTCAGGGTTTTCACACTGAAATACATCCCTAACCCATTTTTATTTATTTATTTTTAAAATTTTGGCACAGGATCTTGCTAAGTCACTAAGTTGCTCAGCCTGAACTTGAACTTGCAATCCTCCTGCCTTAATAAATTTTACCCTTTTTTATGGCTGTATTAGAGATTGAAACCAGGACCTTGTGCTGGACAAGCACCCTATCACTGAGCTACAACCCCAGCCCATACTGTGAGCTGCTGCTTCTCCTCCACTCCTGCCACCCCCAGTACTAGGGATTGAACCCAGGGCCTTTGCATTGAACTATACCTCCAAAAGGAACTATACTTCTTTTTATTATTTAATAAATTTTGAGACAGAGTCTTATTAAGTCACTAAACTGCTCAGGCTGGGCCTGAACTTGCAATCCTCCTAGCATCCACATCCCAGAGTGCTGCTTTTAAAGTGGATGTGCCTTACTATGAGCACAGAAGGTGTTAAAATGCTTTTTATCATTGGATTTATCCAAAATTAAACAATTCTTTGCTCTTTTCTGATTTCTGTGGTGAAAGCACAAGAAGACAGCCTTTAAGACCCTGCAACATTCACTGAAAACATAAATCCTTTCTCTTAGAAGAGTGGCTCTCAAACTTTTTAGGTGAGATCTTACTGGAAATTAAATTTTTTCTAGTTCACTAAATTTGTATGACCCTCTTGTTGAGCTTCCTGATCTCTAGTCTAAGAAACAAAGGTGTAAAAATGGGCTCAAAATGAAATATTTAAGGACAAACTTTATTTATGAGAATAATTGAATTGCTATAGAATCCATATTTAGTGCATCATAATATATTTAACCCAAAATAAAAATATTTCCTTAAGCTTTACTATAAAGAACTATCACGTTAATTATCTTACCTGAGATACTTATTTCATATAAGTACTTCATCTCTATGTTTATAATCTCAGAGGTTTCTGTACTTTAAAAGGTCAGAAGTGTATGGTTATAGTCTCCATTTTTTCAATAGTATTTTCACATTATCCTAAAAGAAAAACCTCTTATTTCATTGGTTGTAAACAAATTTCTGGTGGTCCTAAACTTTGAGACTGAACTTTCTAAAATGCAGAAAAGAAAAGAAGCTCAAATTTTAAGACCAAGCAGTTAAAATAGAGGTAAATGCCTGAAAGAAAGTTATAGATATAATTTCCCATGGAGGTACACCTTCAAGAAGAAGAGATGAAAGGAAGGAAAAAAAATAATTGCCCCTGCTTCTTGTTTTCCAAAATTACTCAGATTCTTCAAAAACATGAGAAGGAAATTTAGGGCCCAGGAACCACTTATGTGAATGACAGAAAGATCTTACAAATCCCCTGTTTAAATAAGAAACACATCTAGCTGGTATATTTGTATAATTATGCAATGAAGGAAATAGAAGACAATAATTATGTCTAATAAAAATTATTGGAGCATTTGTACTTTCAGAAAATACTAATTTATGTATAAACGCTAAAACTAAGGAAACTAATTATGAAAGCAACCAGATAGCAAAATACATTTTAGGGGTGAAAACTTACATTTTAGAGATCATAAATAAAGCTACCCAGTCTAGGTGGATAGTTTAAAAGTTTCATAACTTTTTGCAATTAAGTAGGTTGCATACAGACAAGTTTATAAAATTTAAAATCAGAAGTGTGATGCCATACATTTTCTCAAGGCTCCAAGTTCTGGAGAATGTTTTCATGCATCATTTTAGCAAAAGGTCCCTGACTTCTGTAGCCATCTATTGCTACAGTTGTAGATGAAGAGAAAATCTTATTCCTTTTCATTTTCTTGATGTTCTTTTTCACTGCATTTAATAGAAAAGACAAAAGTTAAATTTTTGAATTTGGCAAAAGAAAATAGCAAAACTTTGAAAATGGGAAGTGACAAGGATGGGAAAACTTGACAAATGAAGTATGAGCAGAACAATAGTCTATTGTTACTTATTTTTTTGTGGGTACTTGGGGTCGACCTCAGGACCTCACACGCTGAGCGAAATCATCAGCCCTTTTTTCGTATGTGGGTACCGGGAGTCGAACTCAGGCCCTCGCGCTTGCCAGGCAGGCGCTTATGCCGCTGAGCCATCTCACTGGCCCATATTGTTGCTTATAACCAGGGATTAACATGGAGGAGAAAATGATTAAGTAGTTTTGTGCTTCTGTCAATTCCAAGTCTATTCAGCATCTTGGACCTGGAGAACATAGGGAAATGAGTGTATTAGAAATGTTTTAGGAAAACTAAAATCAAAGAGATAAAAATTTTAAATCAAAAAAAGAAACAAAAAGAAAGAAAGAAAAAAGAAACCCACGATGTGCTATAGGGAAACAAAAGAAAATGGAATGGAAATGCAGACACAATCCAGTTTCCACTTTGGAACTAAATATAACCAAAGAACAGGTGCTTGTCTCTTTCCTTCCCAATCACAAAACCTTTGGTCAGATTTCCCGTAAATGTTATCAATCTTTATGTCAAATTATAGTTATAAAACCCTGTAGGTAAGAAATTCCCTTATTCTATTGTGAAAGTAAAATTTGTGTCATGATATTGTCACACAATTTTCTAGACTATAATAACCCTGGGGCTTCTTGATAAAGGAAACAAGCTCTGTTGGACAATGAAAAAAAATGTCCAACTCCTTTCTCTCCTGCTCAGAGAAGGAATGAGAGATCCACGCCTTAGAATCCTGTGATTCTTCTGAGTCCACGAAGTAAGGCAGTGGGTGTGACCTTTGCCCACAGTGTTTCCATCAAGACCTCTGCAACTGCTCGCACACAGCGGCCCCCAGGTAAACATGTTAGTCCTTGACTGGCTAATGGAAGTGTTTGCTCTAGAAAGACGTCAGCACACGGTGGTGCCATCAGAAACCAGGATCGCTCAGCAATGCTGAGCGTTTCCCATTCTTATCATCAACTCAAGTTTCGGGATACCTCTTGCTACAAGCCAGTTTGTGCAGAAATCAATGTGCCCCTACAGTACCATCTGCCGGCCAAAGAAGGGAACTTCAGCCTGAATCAGAGGCCAAGTTCAAGTGCAGGATTTCAGAGTAATATTGGAAATGGAAACTACAGTCCCTACTAAAATCAGAAATTAGGAAACCTCTGAACACTTTGTTCTGCCAAGCCATGAACAGCTCCTTGTAAGTAATTATTCCTATAATGGTACACAATATTTAGATCTCAAAGTGTCCTTTAAAATGATGAATTCAATGTCATTTCATCACTGTTTAGAATCCCAGGCCATAGAAGCAAAATAGATTGGTGATGGCCATACACAGCATTGTTAGCAAGACCACTATTAAAAACTGAGAATAGTATTACATAAACATACACAGACTCAGTCATATGCACATACACTCAAAAAAGTATGTTCTGCTTATAATCAGAAATACTCTTGAAATAAATAAAATGTCTAAAAATTAAAAATTACAAAATAATTATTCTTTGAGCTATAACCACTCTGACAAGAGCATCTACAACTTTAAGCAAAAAAGAGCTCTGGACAACTAAACAAAATTAGAAGAAGACTGTTTCAAATGAGCTACAAGGCAGGAATTGAATGTTCTCCAAGAAGAAATTTTGGAGGTGATGGATATGCTAATTGACCTTGTTTGTTCATTGCATAGTATATACATACTTACATTGCAGTGTACCTCATAAACATGAGCAGTTATTATGTAGCAAGTAAAAATAAAACATAATACAGTAACAAAACCTCATTTTTGGTGTAATTTAATAAATTAAGGCTTATTTTGTTCAAAAATAGAAGGTTCCCCGTATGCGTATGTTTGTGTATTATGAAAGGTCATGGTTGCAAGTATGCCAACTGTGAATGTGTGAACTACTGTGATTGCTTAGGCATCAAGCACAGTGTATTCTTTCACTCAAAAGCAGCATGAACTGAAAATAACCTTTAGGGACCTTTTCAGTAGAAGCCTCTTCAACTTTTCTGCACAGTATGTAATACACTGGGAATGTATCTGAATCAGTTTACTAAGTAGGGAAGCAAGATGAGAGGAAGATGTCATAAGTGAAGGTATAGCAGGAAGAATGAAATGAACCAGAATGTTTTGACACCCCGACGACGGTATGTCGATGGTATGGCTGCAGTAGAGGGTTATGTTACTCAGTAGAACAATCTGTTTCTCTTTTCCTGCTGTTCAAAATCATGGATGTAAATCATCCTGTCCCAGTGTGGAAATATTGCTTTCTTATGACATAAGGAAATTGATCAATCACTCAATATTTTACTATCATTTCAGCTCACTCTTCATTTCATAATTATCCTCATATTTAAGTAATACGTAGCTTTTTTCCAAGCTAATGAGTCACCAGAGTCTGATTTTGTTTATTGTGGAAAAGATAAGTTGGACAGTTAGACACGTAGGTGTAGCCATTTACACCTGCTTCCTTTCACTGTCTTATCTTCTCCTTTATTTTATGCTAATCGCTCTTCTCTGTCCTATCTGCTAGGAATTTGCAGCTCATTTCCCCATGTCATGATCCCAGATCCTCAGTTCTTTTCTCTTTCTGCAGAACATTGCAGGAGTCCTTGCTAGTCAACCCTCAAATCACAGCAGGCATCCTGGCCGTCAGTGAGTTCGCTTAGCCTGAAGCAATGTCATCACTCTGGACATCTGAACCAGGGGTCAAGCAATTGGGAAAAGTCCCTCCACCAATCCTCAGAAGATAGCATGATACAGAGCTAAGTGTGTAGATAAGGACTACATATTTTTAGTTCCAGCACTGGAAATTTCACTCTGGAATGGGAGCAACTAAAATCCTTTTTTGAGGGCCGGTGAGACGGCTCAGCAGCTTAAGCGCCTGCCTTGCAAGCGCGAAGGCCCGAGTTCGACTCCCGGATCCCACATACGAAAAAGGGGCCGGTGATATCGCTCAGCGGCACGGGTGCCTGTTGGCGCGCGAGGTCCTGAGGTCGTCCCCCCGGTACCCACAAAAAAAAAAAAATAAATAAAATAAAATCCTTTTTTGAAAGATCAACAGAAAACCCCAACACTTTAGCTAGACACACATACACAAAGTAAACTTAAGTTGCTAGTGTCAGAAATGAAAGTGGAGATATTAGTGCCTACCCACAGAAATAAAAAAGTAAATAAAAGGATTGTAAAGGAATAGTATGAACATCTGTATTCTATAAGTTAAATGACTTTGATAAAATCAACAAATTTTTAGAAAGACACAAATTAACAAATTGATTACAGAATAAATAGACAATCCAAACAGATCTGTAAAATGTAGAAGTTGAAAGTATAATCAACAAAACTACCCATGAGTAAATACTCCAGACTACACAACTTCGTTACTGAATTCTACAAAATATTTAAAAAATTAATACCATTTCTAAAACTCTTCAAAAAAAAACAGGAAGGAAGGTCTGCCCAACTCATTGTATGAAACTAGGATTATTCTGCTTTCAAAAGCCAAAGTCATGAGAGGAAACAAAATGAATGACAACTGAAATCTCTTACGACATGGGTACAGAAGTCCTAAAAAATATCCTCACAAACTGAATCTACCAACATAAGAAAAGAGTTATTTATACACTATAACTAGGTGAAATGTTATCCCACATATGAAAATTTGGATTGACATTCAAAAAAATCAATGAATGTTTTCACCATTTTGGAACACACATACACAAACTGCATGGTCATTTCAAAAAAAACAGAATAATTATTTGATAAAAACAATAATTTTTCATGACCAAAATATTCAACAACTGGGAGTAATGGAAAACTTCTTCAATATGAAAAATGGCACCTACAAAAAATCCACAATGAAAATCATACTCAATGGTCATAGGTTGTATGTTTTGCTACTAACTGAGGAACCAAGGTATATTTGGACAAGGGTATTTGCTCTCGTCACTTTTATTGAATATTGTATAAAAGTTTCTACTCAGAGAAGTTAATAAAGAAAAAGACCTAAGGTAACTAAAACATTTGTGTAAGAAAGGAAGAAGTAAAACTGTATTTATTTGCAAATAACATGATTGTGTATATAGAAAATCTTCAGTAATCCACTAAAAAGTTAGTAGCATGCATTAAGTAGTTCTGCAAGATAAGATAATGTGCATAATCAATAATTCTTTTTATATGGGCAATAAAAAATCCTGAAAGGAAGTATAGAAAACAATGCCATTTCCAAAACAATAAAATACTTAAAATAAATTGAACCAAACACTTCTACACTGCAAGCTTTAAAACACTGCTAAAAAGATAAATAATACAGTATGTAGATGAATGGAAAAATAATCAGACTATATGCTTTAGAAGACTTAATGTTAACATAACAATTCTTCAAAATAATCTATAATTCATTGCATTCTCTATCAGAAACAGCTTCTTTCTTTGTAGAAATTGACAAACTTGCTTTAAAATAGATAGAAATGCAGGAATCCACCAAAAACAATCTGGAAAAGAAACTAGGAAGTAAGAGGACTCACACTATCTGATTTTAAAACTAAGTTCCAAAAAATGGTAATCAAGACAATATGCCAGTGGTATAAGTGTAGACAAACAGACCAATGGAATAGAATTGAGACTACAGCATTAAATCGACCCAATAATCTATGGAGTCAAGGTCATTCTAGATGAAAGAAGAGTCAACAAGTCCCAGTACAATGAGATGTCGATATGCAAGAATTTGGACCTTTACCTCACACCATTTATAAAATTTAACTCAATATAGATCACAAGTCTGAAGAAAAGAACTAAAGTAAAAAACTTAGAAGAAAATATAGGGGTAAACCTTCATGACTTCAGATTTGGCAATGGTTTCTTGGATATGACAAAAAAATTAAAAATAACAAAAGAAAGTATACATATGATGTATACCATCAAAATTTAACACTTTTGTCTACAAAGAGCATTATCTATAAGATGAAAATAAAACCCACAAAGTGTGTGGGGGGTATGTGTAAATCATATATTTTGTTAGGATCTATCATTCCAGAATATATAAAGAACACTTATAAGTAAACAACAAAAGGCAAACAAACATCCTAATTTAAAAGTGGATAAAGAATTTCAATAGGCTTTTTTCTCAAAGCAAATATATAGATGTCCAAAAAGCATGTGAAATGATGTTCAGCATCATTAGTCATCAGAAATATTCATGTCAATACCACAAGATATGTTACTGTCATTAAGGTGGCTATAATTATTTTAAAAAGAAGTTAAATATGTCAGCAATAAAGTAATAAAACTGAAACCTCTGTGCAATGCTACTGGAAATGTAATATGGTACAGATGCCCTGGAAAATAGTAGGGTGTTTCCTCAGAAAACTAAGCAGACACTACTACGTGTTTTGAAAATTCCACCACTAGGTATATATCAAAAAGAATTCAAAACAGGTGTCCAAACAAAAATGTTACACAGATGTTAATGTGAGCACTGTTCACAGTAGCAAAAATAAACAACCCAAATGTCCATCAACTGTTGATGGAAAAACAGACTTTAGTATAACCAGACAATGATATATTATTTAGATAAAGCATGCTTCAACACAGACAAACATGGAAAACATTGTATTTTTTAAAGAAACCAGTTACAAAAATGATATCTGATTCCATTTTGATGAAATTTCTGGAATAAGCAGGTCTACAGATACAGAAAGTAGATCAATGGTTGTATAAGGATGAGGGTAGTAGGGGAATAAGAAAGTGAGAGCTAAATGGTAAAGGAATTATTCTGGGAATCAAAAAAATGTTCTAAAAGTGAGGCAGGCATGGTGGTACAAGTCTATAATCCCAGCACTAGGGAGGCTGAGGAAGGAGAATTGCAAGTTTGGGCCAGCCTGGACTACATAGCAAGTTCAAGGTCAGGCTGGACTACAAAGTGGGACTCTGTCTCTAAAAGGAAAAGTTCTAAAACTGATGGTGGACATGGTATGTTTATATTTATAAATAAACTAAAAATCATTGAATTGTATACTTTGAATGAACATGTGGTTTCATATGTGAATTATATCTCAATGAAGCTGTTTTAAAATATTAAGACCATTGAAATGTTTAATGAACTATATTAAAGCACAAAATACCTATGAAATATGATGACAATTATATCCACTGTTCCATACCCATAGGTAGAGATAATATAAACATGAAGTGAGGTCAAACAGGCAATCAGAAACTCTAGTTCCAACTTAGTCATTAATGGAAGTCATGCAAAAATGAACAAAAATTAAGAAAAGTTGTATTCTGGTAGAGAAATAGCAATTCCTTGTCAGTTTAATTTTTGCAGTTTCTTAAATTTTTCAAAGCTATTTACAAGAGAAAAATTAAATATGATTTGAGAAAGTCCAAGATTCTGGAATTCAAATTAAGTCCTTGACTGAATGAAAGTTCTGTAATCCTTCTTATAGAATTCAAACCACTATCATAAAGACACTTACCTGATAGTAGAGGCTGTTTCTACCTGTTGGTACAAATATGTGTATTAGGCTTCTAAAATGTGAGAAAATTTTTTTCTATTACTCAAATACTTGTGATCCAGGAAAATATTGACTCAAGAATGACAGAAATAAATGAAACAAATGTAATAGACTGCAGATTTTTTTTACAAGTTGGAGAACATTCCAAGTAAACTGGAAAGAAATTTCTAGAAGTGAGTATTTAAAATTCTTAAAATACAGAGGCGGCCTTAGCACAGGGTTAACATGTGTTAGTTCACATCCTAGCTCAGCAGCTTCTAGCTCTGTGACTTATGACATCTGTGACTCTCACTACTGCCTTATGTTGGTAAGGCACACTGAGATAATGTTATAATCCACTTCATATGATTATTAAGGTATTTTCATATGTCAGAGTGGGTAAAATGCATAGAACCACACCTGGCACATGGTAAGCATAAAAGATCTTCTTGAACAAAAAATATTACATAAACAAATAGACTTTAATCACAAAAGAAACTATTGGATTTCACCTACTTGTTCAAAAGCCCACTTAGTAGCTACACCAGATATAAGAAAGGCCTTGCACCCATATGAATGCCAAGCAGGTGGGCAAAAACAAACCATGACACGAAGCTCACCCCCTACAAATTGCACCTTTTGGCTCAGTGCCTTTCTCAGAGCTAAATTTACCTCCTTGTTTCTCAAGGAATAGATCAAAGGATTCAGGAAAGGGGTCACAATATTATTCAACACTTGGACCACAGAATCCAGCCAGGGGCTGGAGGCAGGTGGCAGGTAAATGAGGACCACCGGGCCATAGAAGAGCAGGATGGAGGTCAGGTGGGCACTGGAGAACGCTCAGCGCCTGCCTTCTGAGAAGTGAATTTTCAATATGGACAGAGTGATAGAGCATTGGAAGTGAAGATAAGGAGAAAACAGGAGCGCAACCACACCCATGTTGGTGAAAATCACCATTCGTGCTAGGGAGGTGTCTGCACAGGCCAGGGGCAGAAACACGGGAATATCACAGGAAAAAAATAAAATGTGCACTCCGTGGGCCACAGTAGGGTAACTTAAAGGCAAGGAACATGAGGACAAATGCATGCAGACAGCTCCCCACCCAGGTGCCTAGAGTCATGAGGACACACACACCATGGCTCGTGATGACTGTGTACTGCAAAAGTTGACAGATGACAACCAAGTGGTCATAGGCCATCACAGTGTCCAGGAACCACTTGGTACAGCACAGGAAGTAATGAAAAAGAACTGGAAGGTCCACCCCTGGTAAGAAATGGTGTGCCTTTGCCCCATTAAGTAGAGCATCATTTTGGGAGAACTCACTGAAGGGGAAAATTTGTCAAACACCGATAGGTTTCCCAGGAAGAAATACATAGGGTGTGGAGGTTGGAGGAGGAGAGAATGGCCAGAAGAATGAGCAGGTTTCCCTGAAGTGTGAGCAGGTAGAAGGCCAGAAAAAGGACAAAGAACACATTTTTCCAGCCCAGTGGTGTGAGGGATTTCCATCAGGAGAAACTCAGTTACTGAAGTGTGATTCCATATCCTCATATGCAGTTAGTCCTGGAAGATGAAAGAACAGCCTCACCAAGGGGAGCTTTTCTCCAACACATGAATATCCTCAGAGAACCCAGTGGAAAACGACGAGTTACAATCAGACTTTTCCATAAGGCTCAATCCAATCTACCACTAATTAATGACATGGAGAAATCCATTCACCTATTTTTTTAACTCCTCATAAGCATAAGACAAGACAACACTAGTGGTAGAATAGAATAGGTAGCACAGAATAAATTTCACTGTGAGGCATATCTGAATTTAAATACCATATCTGCTCCAATTTGGACAAAATCTCTCATTTTCCTCTGAATTTCTCTAGGTAGTACACTAATGCCTATGGTTCTTGAATAGACTAATGTGTGTGTGTGTGTGTGTGTGTGTGTGTGTGTGTGTGTGTACATGTGCAGAGAATTCAACTCAGGGCTCACAGGTTCTAAGTACACAATCTACTACTGAGCCATAACACTACCTCTTATGATTAATGCTATAATGGGTATAAAGTACTTAGCGTAATGCCCCTACACACCCTTGCTCAAATTATGTGTTCAAGATTCTAATATTCCAATTTTAAAGAACATTTACACCACTTCATCTCTGTCAGGTGAGAAAGAAAAGTCCGAATTATCTATTGAGCTGCATGATTTTTGAAGCTGCTTTCTTCATCATCAGTTAGAACTGAAAACTGGTGTTTGTTTGGGGGCATACACTAAAACAAGAGGGAATATGTAGCATAGGACAAAGCAATGTACAATTCCAAAGTTTAACCGCAACTGGTTCAGTACAGAGTTTAGTCTCAATCGCAGCATCTGCAGTATCACTAAGCGTGTGCAATCCCCATGGAAGGTTTTTAGGTGAAACTGCATTAGTCAGGAAAAACACTAAGAAAATATCATGGAGTCCATTCAGTCAGTATTCACACAAACTCGGGCAGAGCTAATCCCTTCCTCTCCCCACCTTCTTGTACTCCATGTAACCCTCAGCGGATGGAGACACTAAGAGTAGACAATGGGCCATAGAAAAGGCCCTGCACACTGGAAGGAAATATGATTGTCTTGGGCTGCAACCCAGGCCTCAGAACCACCCGACCCTGCTTCCTTTGCCCCTGGAGGGCGTGGGACAGAGAAGACAGACTATGAAGTCAGAAAAGCTAAAAGTTTCTCATTCTAAGACCCAGACACTCAGGTGTGATAACCCAGACCCTGTAGCACCTCCAGACCTGAGTGCAGGAGCAGCCGGCTTCCCTTCAGGAAAGGATGAAGTCTCCTGCTTCCTTTGAGACCCTCGTCCCAGGTGGGCACTTGATGGTGTGGCACGGAGGGAGCAATGAGAGTAGAGGGGACATTTTCTTCCTGCCTTTCTTTCTCCCCACTGCCTGCCCTCATTACTTCTTAGACTAAATTGCAGCTGTATGGCAACTCTTAGGTACATTCAGTTTTTGAAGCACTTTGCTTGTAACTCTTGAGCGTGCTGTTCCTGTTATAGAGATCCATCCCTTGGGTTCAGATATTTGGGACTGCCCAGTGAGCCTGTGCTTAGAGGATCTATGTGTGAAGAAAAAGCTGAAGATTAGGAAAGCCACCACTCAAAGAAAAGAGGCAACCTCCCCACCTGGTGCTAACAAAACTGTAGGAGGCACAACAAATGTGGCACCGTTTTCTAAAATTAAATTTATAATCCCTCAATTGTGCTTCCATTATTTTGTTGTTGTTGTTAGTACTTGGAGTCGAACTCAGGACCTCACGCTTGCCAGCAGGCACTTGTGCCACTGAGCGATATCACCAGCCCTTTTTTTTTTCCTTTATGTGTGTACCGGGAGTTGAACTCAGGACCTCGCGCTTGCCAGCAGGCACTTACACTGCTGAGCTATCTCACCAGCCTATGCTTCCATTATTGCCTGAATTCATATCTCGTCTTATTCTTTATCTGAAAACTCTTATTGTCCCTTAAACTGCCATTCACATTTCTATTTTAATTATTTTAACGGTTTCAATGTATATTTTCAGAATTCAGTCTCATGTGTAAAGAGTAGATCAGTGCACACAAGGGTAGATTGGGTAGGTCTGTGAGTGCACTATTTTTAATGGTTATCTAGGAAATAAGCACTGAGGCTTATTAAAAAATTAGCTAAAATTCCTTTGGAATAATACAGAAGGCACAAAATAACTTTATGAAGTTTAAGTAATATTAACAACATTCTTATAATTCTTATTATTGCTTTTCTTAGTGCCTTTACACTACTTTATCACTGTCAGGTGTTACAGAATACAGAAAATCTCTCTTCACCATTGTTTTGAATTAGTAATTACTACTCACCAAGAGTCTGACTTTTCAAGGCTCTTTAACCAGGCTACATAAGGCCTTTTAATTTTATCTCTGTATCTGTGGTATATATTTCTTGCTTTTAACAAATAAAAATAAGGTTAACGATGTTTTAAGGTGTACTCCAAAACTCATAGAGCTTGCATTAAATTTCAGTCTGTCTGCATTTAAAATTTATACTCAATTATAGCTAAATATGAGTCTTCTCTTTAGAACATTCTGTATCATGTATTTTATTTACTTTTCTGTCCTTCTAGTGTCAAAAAAGTAAGTACTTTGTGAGTCTTCTAATTTTCATACAAGAAAAGTGGGTCCCCTCATTTACACAGTTTCTAGGATGATTCTTTCCTTGTCTTTGTCATTTTAATTAAAATGTATGTTTTCACAACCCCCTATTCTATTATGTTGCAAGTCTTTATCTCCATTATGTGTTGACTATCTTGTCAGTGTCTATGTTCTGCAAAATGTCTTACTCCATAACTGCAAATTTCATGTCTCTCTTATTCATTACTATGTCTTACTTGGCTAGCACTGAGCTTTATAAATAGTAAAATGCCAATAAATATTTGACAATACTCTAATACTCTAATGGCTGCTTTTCTGACTTAATTGTGTTCTGAGACCATCAATATTTAAAATGTTGAATAATAAACTATGAATTATGTAAAATTTCAAAATTACAATATGAGAAGTATCACAATTTGTATTAATGATGGTGTTATTAAATAGAAGCTGATAGAAGAAAGGGATTGTCACAGAGTGTGAAATTCAGAGAAGGTATTAGGAAAGGGGTAGAAGCCAAACACTTAAAACATGTGTGATTCTTACAAAGGCAGAGAGAAGTATAATAAACATCCCAAAGGAAACCATGGGAAAATGCAAGTGGTTGTGGTTATGTCTTTAGCATCTAAAACAATCCAAAACAGAAAGAAGTGTTCCAATCGGGGTAATTTTAAATAAAGTGGCACTGTATCTGTAACAGTTGGAAACATCTTGATAAATTGTACGATACTCCCTTCAAAGGGTAGAGCATAAATTTTCTCCTACTGAGTATGGGCTGGACTTAGTGACTTCTAATTGCAAGGAAAGAAAAGCAGAAGTGATGGTACATAACTCTGCGTATTTTGTAATGGAAGGCTCTGCAGAACCCTGCTTAAGCTCTCCAGTGAATCACTCACGATGAGGTCAGCAGCTGCACTGAGGTGAGGACACACGGGTGGCTAAAAGAGAGGCCCCTGCAGTGAGTGAGGAACTGAGGCCTCCTGCTAACAGCCCTGCCCTGAGCCCCCGTGCCTGCAGATGCTGCATCAGATGACCGCCTCCCTGGGGTCAGAGTGACCTTTCATTTATTTGTTTTTGTATAGCTCATTTAGCAAGCACTCTACACTTTGGAACTGGTCAGATATAGTATTTTAAGTGAGTCAGGTAATCAATGACTGAATGAATACATGGGTAGAAAGGAGCCAAAGTTATTACTTTTCTATCCTTGCCCATTTCTGTGACTGTTACCCGGACTACGGTCCTACTTATACCTGATGCCATCACTACTGTCTATATGCAGTTCCTCAACCGCCATGTGCCTCAGCTCTCTGATATATAGTTAAGGACAGTAATCGCATCTAGCTAACGGAGGTACAGTTTAGACTCAATTAGTTAATGTACAAAAATCAGTTCTAACAATGAACAATACATATTGGAAGATATGGAGACAGCTACCATATTACAGGATTTATGATACTACAGTTCTTATAAAGTAGGATACCACAGGAAACACTAAGGGCTCAGCTACAGGTTTGGATGTCTTGGAGATGAACATTTCCCTCTTCTCATATTCTTTGTTAGTGAAAAGAATGTATCATAGGATCTGCCTTGTAGAATTCTGTGAATTAACTCAAGCCAATACAGGTGAAGTATTTTGTACATTATAATATATATGTAATAAATAGATTTTAAAAGTCAGTTCCTATTGTAGGTATTTAAGTACATGACTCTAAATAGTTGGACTCATGAATTTGATTGATGGCTGAAATATTAAAAAAAAAGAAAGAATAGTATTATCTTCAATTAATTACAAATATATTTCATTTTCAAGAAATGGACAACACCTAGAAAAGATAGAGACATTTTTCATAGAAGTTTTTCCTCTGAATATTTACAAATCTATTCTCTTATTTTCTACAAAAAGATTAATGCCCATTTTCCCCCTTGATACATAATGAATACGGCCAACACCAGACTTTTAGGATAGCCAAAGGAAATCAAATCCAAAATGAATTACTTTGTAAGAGGACAGTAAGTGTAATGTCAAAAAATTACAAACTGAATATTGGCAGGAAAGAAAAGCAAAACGGAATGGCATTTGCTTAGGGAAGCCTTCTTAAACCAGCTCCCAGGCACACTCGCAGCTGGACACTTGACTGAGCTATTGTACAAACCTAGCCAGGTTCATGCTGACCTAGTGAGCTGGGGTGAACGGCATCTTCTAGAAAAAAATCATTAGCCTTTGCACAGGTGTGCAAAACCATCCTGCAACTACAATCACGGCCATTATGTCTTATGGCACCTTATTTTACATAAGTTCTACCCTGCAAATTGGCCCTTGAAACATTATTTAAACTTTGCTCCCTGTGCAAATTTTTAAATACCCACTTTTGCAATATCCTAGAAACTACCAGCTGGAGTTAACTATTGAAAGAAAATGAAGTAGATAAGCACTGTTCCCCAGAGCTCTTATCAGTCACCTTTCATTAGTTTTTTGGAGCCTGGAACATTGGATTGTCTTCAGATACAATGAAAGTGTGGACAAACATTTTTTACTAATATTTTTCTTTAACGTGGAATAATGTTTATCTTGCAGGGAAATAATGTGTTTATCTAAAAAATTTAGGGACTGTCATAATATGAAAGTTGTTTGTCATCTCAAGAATATTCTGGCAGAAGAGGAAGAAAAAAAAAAAGAAAAGAAAAGAAAACAGGCCCCAGATGACAGACCCACTCAGCACATAACCTTTTTTCTCCCTGCAACAGCCCTTTTCATGTACATGAGCTCTGGAAGATGGTCTCCTTTTGGGGGTAGTACAAATTTTCTCAGCAGTCAGCCCTTGAATAAAGCATTTTCTTCCCACCAATGCTTATCTCCTAAATGTTGGCTTTTGAGCCTCGGCAGTCTACCAGAACTGGTAGGAATCTCATTTGCTTCCCTGGATTGACCAACCCATTTATTATAAGGCAATTTGAAATTCAGCCACATCATTCACAATTTTTTATAAAGAAATAATGTAATTAACCACCCCCATTGCACTTTCAGCCATAAAAACAGGCAGCATCTTGGAAGACACTGGTGTACATCTAAATGGCTCCTTGAATCAGAAGTCACCAACTAGGATTTTCTTGGTTATCAGTCGAGGGTTTAAAGATGTATTTACCAACATGCACTCCTACTTTCAAGTTTCATACATTATCATACACTAAAAACAAACTTTGTTGAATGACCCAAAGTGATACTATAGCAAACAGAGGAAGGCATAAATTTTCAAAGGAAGAAAGTAGAGAAGGAGAAAGAAGATAGTCTATGGTCTCCAAAATATTGCAGCTCTATGATACTCAATCTAAACAGAATTGCAACAAGCACATACAATGTGGAGTGGAAGAGGTATGTTGTTTTGGCAAATTACAAAAATGAGAAAATTCTGGGTTAATATGAAACACCTTCCTTGAAGACGTAAATCTGTCACCATCACAAAACTCCTAATGTTATGAATATTATAACTCCCCCAAAATGAGAGATATTAATGTTGCCTAGCTCAGCATTTGACAACAGTACTCTTGTAAGAGTGGATCTGAAGCATCTCTCCAAATAATTTGAGAGAGGAATTGTTCCTATTCATTATACCCCAGAAGGGTGAACAATTTGAACTAACACCTTCATCAGGGCCAATTTCACATCTTTGTTTCTCAAGGAATAAATCAAAGGATTCAGGCAAGGAGTGACAACATTATTTAATACCTGAACTACTGCATCCAGCCAAGGGCTGGAAGTTGGACGGAGATAGACAAGAATCACGGGCCCATAGAAGAAGAGGACTGAAGTTAGGTGGGCACTGCAAGTAGAGAAGGCTCTGCGCCTGCCTTCTGAGGAATTGATTTTCAATATGGATGAAACAATGCGAGTGTAAGAAGTGAGGACAAGAAGAAAACATGTAAGTGAAACAACACCTACATTGGTTAAACTCACCATCTGTGCTAGAGAGGTATCTGCACAGGCCAGGGGCAGCACCACCGGGATATCACAAAAAAAGCTGTCCACTTCATTGGGGCCACAGTAGGGTAACCTGAAGATAAGATATGTAAGGATACACCCATGGACACAGCCTCCCAGCCAAGTGCCCACTGTCAGGCCAGTACACACCCTGTGGCTCATAATGACCGTGTATCGCATAGGGTGACAAATGGCCACAAAGCGGTCATAGGCCATCACAGTATAGAGGAAACACTCCGTGCAGCCCAGGAAGTGGTAGAAGAACACCTGAGAAGCACAGCCCTGGTACGAGATGGTGCGGCTTTGCCCCAATAGGAAGACCATCATCTTGGGGGAATTCACAGAAGGGAAAAATATGTCAAACACAGACAGGTTTCCCAGGAAGAAATACATTGGGGTGTGGAGGTTGGAGGAAGCCAGAATGGTGAGGAAGATGATGAGATTGCCCAGCAAAGTGAAAATGTAAAAGATCAGGAATAGAACAAACATCATGGTCTCCAGCCCTTCTGTATTAGAAATTCCCAGCAGAACAAACTCTGTCACGGGAGTGGAGTTCCCAGTCTTCATGTGTCAGTGGTCCTGGAAAGCAAAACAATATTCATAAAGTAAGACCAAAGGGAATGAGAATATCTTCCCGACAAATTGACTTTTATTTAAGTCAGTGGCTCCAAGCAAAAGGAGGAGAGATAGGAACATGTAATGATTCTGCCTTCAAGGTTAAATTGAGAAATGTATGATATTTTGCCCCTGTTCTTTAAAATGCTAAATGCGAAAACAGAATAATTTGTGATTAGCAAACATCTTTCATTATTCCCCATTCTTTCTTTTTTTTTTTTTTTGTGGGTACCAGGGGTTGACCTCAGGACATTGTGCGCCAGCAGGCGCCCGTGCCGCTGAGCGATATCACCGGCCCTTTTTTCGTATGTGGGTTCCGGGAGTCGAACTCAGGCCTTCGCGCTTGCCAGGCAGGCATGTACGCCGCTGAGCCATCTCACCAGCCCTATTCCCCATTCTTACTAATTTTATTTACACTTTTCAAATATCTGGTTTATCGTCAAACAACCTGGCTTACTGCAGAGCCATTGATCTGCCTCATGAAAAGTTTATGAATTGTTAACCTCATAACATCAACTCAGTCATAATTTGTTTATAAATATGTCAATGACACATATACATGCATACAAAAATTGAACATAAAGACACATGATATATATTCCATTTACTGACTTTCAACAATATTCTTTCCATTCATCATCATTTTTATTCAAAAAACAATAACAATTCTTATTTCACTTTGCTTTCACACAAAGGTACCAAAGGTAGATGTAGAGTAGAAGGCATTGCACTGATGATAGAAATAACCTCAGCGTCCCCCTAGCAATTCTCTTTCCTGGGTAGAATTTATTCTCTGTATTGTGAATCCCATGAATTCTATTAAATAACATCAGTACCAGATGATCCTAAGAAAAAGCCGAATTATATTTTCTGAAACCCTGATTTCTCCTTTGCATTTTATTTTATCTTAGTAAGCCCTATGTTGCCAATAGTTAGAACTAATTTTCTTCTGCTGTGATCAATATATGTTGAATAAAAACAATGGATAAATATATTTATACTACTTTATAGATGGCTGCTCTGATAATATTTCCTGTATTATTTCAATATTTGCAAAAGGAAAGGATCATGCCATGGATAAAAATCTCGGTAAGTGGAATAAGAGGCAAGAACTGAGGTGAAGGAAGCAGGGGCTCTTCATAATGCTGCTGCCTTCAGTCCCATAGCTGGGCCCCATGCAAGCTTAGTCTTCCTCCAGGTGTTTGAACAGATTGAAGTCTTAGCAAAGATATAAACAGGAATTCAAAGGACTCTTGTCTTGCCTAAAATCTAATTAGACATTGATTTAGGCCATGGAAATCAATTCAATTACACACACATTTTCTCTCTGCCTGCTAGAGAAATTAATATAAACAAAGGACAGTTCCATCCCTTAAAGAGCTTACTCTGGAGGTATATAAAATTGATTTTGAAACCTGCTCTGAGTCTACTGTGTACTACCTCTGGCACCATGAGCAAATGAACCTCTCTGAGCTTCACCTCCTTCAAAAATAATGCATATTGTTTGTCTATAGGGTCTATGTGAGGGTTATGACATGTTATCAAAGTAGAATACTATACTCAGTGCCTGGCACTTAGTACTAAATATGTAACAAAGGTAGTTCAGCAATTAAAACTCAAATACATATAATTTAGTTATGAGTTATAATGTAATTACCAAAAAGTTTCAAATGTGGTGAAGTCATAATCAAAATGGACTTTAAGGAAAATGTAGGATTTCAAATTTTATTTCAGACATAAATATTGTACATATTTATAGAATCCATATGGTTTAAAAGCCATAGCAAGACACACAGGTTAGGAAAATGTTATTTTCTTAAGACTCTACATAGTTCATTATATAAATATTCTGGCAGAACTAAGAGATTATTTGACAGGCTAGAAGTGCATAAATTCCCCACTTCTACCTGAAAATTTCTGTTTCTATCAGTCAGCAACTTCACACTGCTAAATGACAATGGCGTTTGGCACTTATTGGCCCCAGGAAAAGTATAAATATCACGAATTACCTTAGATGCATGGTCAGTGATCTCACAAGCCCCTTTTCACTCAGTACTCAATACTCTACCTCCATGAACACAAACTTCCCAGAAAGGATTCGCCATCAGAAAAAAGAAAAAAGTCCAAGACCAGGTTTCACCTCGACATAAAGAGGGTCATTTGTGAAAGCAGTGAATTTCTACCATAGGCAATTTCAAGAAAAATCTATAGGATCAACTTTTGGGGAAACAGAAGAGGGAAGCATTCTCTTTTAAGGAGAGTAAACTAAATATTTTCTTCTAGTTATGAATTCTAAAATGTATATTACTAGCTTTTCAGAAACTTTTTAAGTTGACTATCACCACACACCCTGATAATTTGCTAATTTCTTTATTCTTTGGTGAGAGAATGGAAATATATACTCCTGTCAAAGAAAGTGTTCCTGTGCATGAATAGATATTAAGTAAATATAATTTGTAATCTATACAGTAACAACAAGGTAAGAATCCTGAAGAAAGTATCTATCCTTCCATAGCACCCACTTTCCCCCACAAATCATTCTAAACATACACACACACACACACACACACACACACACACACACGCTTATGCCCAGCACTCTTGCCCTTCACTGCTCTCTCAGTATGGGATTACTAATAGATGCTGCTTGTGGCCACTTGTAAGAATTCTCATTTCTGTGGTTTTCCCCCTTCCCTTGGTTGAGCAGGTGAAATGACCAGGAACGAGAGTCTGAGTAGAGCAGAGGGGAGGAAAGGAAACAGCAATGTAAGCAGAATGCAAAGTCACAGAGGCAAACAGAGCTTTAGACACAAAAAACCTGATGAAAATTAAACCAAATGTGGAGAGAGATTTTTTTGTAAAGTTTGTAGGCAAAAAGAATGTGTTCCTAAAGCCAGAACTGTGTTTTGTATAAGATGCCACAGCATAGAACCAAGATTTTGTACCTTCTCCTCTTGAATCCAAGACACGGATCCCACACTCAGCCCTGCTATTAATTTTGTCGTGAAATTCTCAATTTTTAGTGCTTTCACACTGAAGAGGATCAATGGGCCTGGTTTCTTTTGAGACAAACCTCCCCAGTGGCCCGATCTGCAGACTCAGGAGGCAAGATGGAGCAGAGGGAGTAATCAGAGGCTCTCGTAGCTCTCCTCGAGCTCTTCTCCATTCTGTCCCTCATTATTTTATGATCTGACATATTTATTATGGAAGTAATATGAAAACTTGAAATTCATTTGGTAAATATTCAAAAACAATGAAAAAAATCCATGTTTCCTCAATTTTACTCAATTTTAAGTCTTCTTTGCAATCTTTACACAACAGCTTTGGTATATTTAGCCTATATATATACATAGTTTTAGTAGCCTTTCATCCTTTGGTTTAACTTAATATTCATTAACATTTTTTCAAAATATTTTCCATATTTCTCAATTATTTCAACTATCATTTTTTACTATAGCATTTGATCTACACTTCACATATGCCTACTTCTCTCTCTCTATATATATATATTTGGGATGTTTAATTATTTTTAAGTTTTCTCTGTATTTGTCAAATAATCAACTACAGCTAGAGAAAAGGAGGTAGATAGATAGATAGATAGATAGATAGATAGATAGATAAAATTAACTATGATGAACCTCTTCTTCACACAGTTGGCTATTATTTTTAAGACTTTATAAAGTTCACCAAAAAAGAAATGCTATAAAAGTAATTAATACTACAGCTTTGTACAGCTTTGAAGGTAATATTCCAATTTCATTCTTAATACCTGTCCTTGCAAGGGTCAATTTTACCAGAATTGTGTATTAATATGTTTACAAATATTAAAAGTATTTTCACAAACAATTGACTAAAAACTATTTCTTAATATTCATTTTTTGTTTTGTCTCAGATTAAATATATTTAAAATTTCTATTTATTATTATATGGCAACTAAAACCATGGAGAATTGGCATAGATAAGACAAATAAACAGATGGAATAGAGTAGAAAGCATAAAATACAGTGTTTATGTATGGATATTTAATCAATTCAAAAGTAAAACAAAAATCCATTGGAAATATTTTTCATCAAATTTGGATAAGACTCTTGGGTCAACAAAGAAAAATGTTAATCATCAAGTAGCATACACACAATCAAAATCAAGTTCAAAGATAATAGAAACTCAATTCTGCATGAAAAAAACATAATTTTGCAAATTAATTAGAAGGTAATCTTTCAGACACAGATATAGAAAGTGATAGCTGTAAGGGTGACATTGGAATTTTGATTACTTTAATGTTGAGAATATTATTAAAAGAGTAAAAAAGAAAAAGAGAAAGAGATGTTACCTATAGCAAATATTACTATCAAGGATTCATAAATAAAATAAACAACTCTTAAATTTTATGTTAAGAAAATGATCTAACATGAATGTAAGCAAATGCTGTAGTTTAGATCTGAAATATCTCTCAAAGGGCCATATGTGGAAGTGTTGGTCTCAGCCCTTGACACTACTGGAAGTTGTTAGAACTTGAGGAAGTGTAGCCTAACAGATGGAAGTAAGGTCTTTGGCAGGTGTCCTTGAAGGCGATATTCTGACCCTGGCCCCTGCCTCCTTTTCTTTGCTTCCTGGCCACCATGAAGTGGCCAAGTGCTCCCTACCATGGTGCTCTACCTCACCATAGGCACAAAACCAACAGAGCCAACTGACCACGCACTGAAACCTGAAACTGTTGATTGAAACCTCTGATGCAGCTGGTTTGAGTAGTGGTTGGTCAATGAATGTGCATAGTCTGGACATTGGGGTTACTAAGTTTATTATAAGGGCTAAAAAGAAATGCAAAATTCTTTGATTTAGTCTCTTCTGCTCAGGTGTTATGGCTTGTATCTAGACATCCCCCCAAAGCCTCATGTACTCCTAGGTAAGGCTTTTGGAATGTGGCTGGATCATGGGTGTGTGATACTGGTATTAAGGGTGTGTGGTACTGGATTAGTCCACTAATTGGTTTGTCATAGTTTAGGTGTGGCTAATGGGAAGAACCACCCTCATTGTAGCACCACATAAAAGGCTTGTAGCCTGGAAGGAATAACAGGAAAAGGGCTGGTTGCTACCTTCTGTCTGCCCTGCCATGGACTGTTTCTGCTCTGTGTTGCCCTCTGTGATGCCACCCTGACTTAGAGCCAGTGAACTGCAGAATGAAACTTCCACAAACTGTAAGTCACAACAAAACTTTCTTCCTTTAACTTGTGGGTGTCAAATACTTTGTCTTTGAATAACTATCAGCCTAGGCCAGTGAGATAGCTCAGCGACATAAGCGCCTGCCTGGCAAGCGCAAGGTCCTGAGTTCAACTCCCGGTACCCACATACAAAAAAAGGGCCGGTGATATCGCTCAGCAGCACAGGCGCCTGCTGGCGTGCGAGGTCCTGAGCTTGACCCTCGATACCCACAAAAAAATAAATAACTAAATAAAGAATAACTATCAGCCTAATTTTTCTTTCTCTAGAATTAAAAACTGAAAATACGATACCATTTGTATGAGAAACAGAAACCGCAAACTTGAAACACAGTCTGTGAACATGAAACACATTGCAGAATACATGAAAAATAATTAATTTTATATTATTTATAATTTAGATGCAAATTATTGTGTTATACATTTGTAACATGACTTTGTTATTTGTATGTGTAATTCTCATTACTTTTGATGATGAGTCATGCCAGTACCTAGTCCATAATGGTTGTATTTTTCATATAGGTTCGAACACCTTTGTGAACTGAAGTCCTCTGAAGAAGCAGCAACTGTATTATAGATCCCCTAGTCTTTTGACCTCAGCTGACTAGAATATGATTATGGAGACATGGAATGCTGTACAGCCAAAATTATATTGGGCTATCTTCGTCATTTTAATTGTCATTACTATTAACTTACATATCTGATGTAACATCATCATGACTATATAGTAAAATTCTCAGAAGTATTGCTAAGCTAAGATAATCTCTAGGTTTTGCCAACCCTGAAGCTAGGAAAGCTATAAAACAGCATCATATGAAAAATATAGAAAATACATCCTTCATCTGCATAGTTTGCCTACTTAATCTCACACCAATGTATTTATTGAATGTTTTGGTTTATGACTTTCTTTGTTCATTGACTGTAAAAATTCATTACAACTCTTCCATGCAGAACATGTTATGCAGGATATCTTTAGTCTACGTGCCAAAGTCACTTGTCTTTCACTCAAAATAAACAATTTTTTCCCCTTAAATCCAGGTCCTTACATTACATCAACACCTCACATATACCTCACAGCCATAAAATCCATCATTTTCCCATTGTACTCTGTAGTTCTGGAACATAAATACTATCTTAAAGCTCTGTGTCTTCTCTGCCTTTAATTTACTAGTCATGAAATAAAAGCCAGAGAAGGAATTGCATTGATTAATTATTGAGAAAGAGGACTGAAATTATAAACAATATCACCATTTGGGATCACTCTAAAAGCCACCCTATTCTTTAAGGATTTGAATCTGATTCTTCCCATGTTTGAAATATATACCTCTTATAATTTAAACCTCTTTTCATCTACTAGTTAACTCAGAAACTGTCGCTTCAGAAAAATCACTCAGATACAACATGACTACAACCATAAGATATTTTATGAATATAGGATAACGGGGAAAGGACAACACTAATGATGAGCCTCTGCAGGCAACATCACAGTTCAGTGCTCCAAGGCTGCTAATACAAAAGAATAGATCAAAATGTGGTCTAAAGTGATGAAAGATCAGCTAGGGTTTATCATTTTCTATGCGAAATGCAATTGTCAATTCTTGTCTTTTAAAAAATATTTCTCTTTTGGAAACAGTACTAGCCAGGTGTAGTGGTGCACATCTGTAATCCTAGCTATTTGGGAGGCTGAGGCAGGAGGACCACAAGTCCAGCCCAGCCTGGGCAATTTAATGATTAAGAGAAACCCTGTCTCAAATAAAAATATCAAGATGAGTTCATTTCAAAGGCTCTGGGTTCAGTCTTCAGCAAAACAAGGAAAGAAAGGAAAGAAAGGAAAGAAAGGAAAGAAAGGAAGAAAGAAAGAAAGAAAGAAAGAAAGAAAGAAAGAAAGAAAGAAAGAAAGAAAGAAAGAAAGAAGAAAGAAAGAAAGAAAGAAAGAAAGAAAGAAAGAAAAAGAAAGAAAGAAAGAGAAAGAAAAGAAAGAAAAAGAAAGAAAAGAAAGAGACAGAGAGAAAGAAAGAATTCCTAAAGCGTAGTAATAACAAAGAAGCATTTACAAAACTGTTTATTTTCCAGAAATTTACCAGTATCTGTGTGATCCTACCTCCCTCATCTTTTTCTACTTTTTTTCTTAACTTTTTTTCAAACATATGAAGAAAACAGGTCTGAGTAAGGATTGAGGCAGTTCCTTCAAGTTTCAGGTTGTCCAGCATTGGGTCAGTCACAGCACATAAGACAAATAATGCAGCTCAAGGAGTGAGGGGAAGGATTTTTTTAGACACCTGGAGTTTTATGAAATTCTCTTATACCTGCAACAGCAAGCAGAAACACTGAAATGACACCCAAAATTTGGAGACAGATTTATTTACGTCAACGGGCACTGATTGGGATCACTCCCAGAATATCAGGCCCTGATCTCTGGCTTATATGGGCTAAGCAAGCAGGAAATGCAGAGACAGGATGGCTTGTCAATTGGGTTTATTGTCAATTGGTTTATACAATGTGCATCATAGTGACCAGCTATACATCACGGTGGCTAGCCGTTTCTAAGAGACAGGAGCAACCAGATCTGGAACAGGGACTATTACCTGGGCAACAAACAAACAGAAGTATACTGGCTGGGAGGTGCATTTTCTGCTACATACCCACAGGAAGATTTCTAGAAAACTAAAATTATTATGGCCTTACACTGAGAAAGCAGGAACTTGATGGATAAAAAGAAGTTACCTGCTGATGAATGTTGTCTAGCACAAGGAGTGTGGATCAGGACTTCCTACAAAAGTAAGGAAACATCTGTGAAGGTGAAGTGTGTCAGCTGCCTAAGGAACATTCTAAAGAAAACACACCTAGGTATGTATAAGTGGATAACTATAGAACTAATACTATATTTTTCATTGAGGAGTCTATCATCTAATGTGGAGTACATAAAGAAACAGATGAGATAATAGAGTTGGATGAGGTATTTAGATTTTAACTCAAGTGAAAAAAGAAGAAATGTAGTGATTGTTTTATATTCTGTTGGCACTGGGTGTGGTGGCACATGCCTGTAATCCCAGCACTCGGGAGGCTGAGACAGGAGGATCACTGTGAGTTCAAGGCCAGCCTGAATTCCATAGCAAAACCCTGTCTCAAAAAGACAAACAAACAAACAAAATATATATGCATATTCCATTAGCTATTTTTTAGAGAATGTTTTATGCTAATATTTAAATTCACAAAATCAGTAATAAATATGGTCAAGGTTTAGTGCCACACCAGGGCAGGGAACATGTAACTATACAAAATAATGTACTTTGTTATCACAATGTGTTACAACTTATAATGAGATGTCCCCCCCATAGCGACAGTTATGGGGATGTAGGTGGGATGATATAGAACATGACCTGAGTGGCTGGTGGTTGTGTATTTACCACAAGCTCATCTTGTGCTGTGCAGTTGAGGACAAGGCCTTTGTGAAATAAAATGCACTTGCTATCAACTCCTTGCCCCCTGACCTTTTCCTCAATCCAGAAACAAAGGCTAAGAACCAGATTTGCCTAGATTACACCAATCAGTGAAACAGTTATTTTTAGAAAATAGCTTACTCCTATGAGTACAGTTGCCCCTTGGCCCTTGGGAGTTTCAGCAGAATTTCTCCCACCTGTGGCACATCCTGTTCCTTCACAGCTGTCCCTTCCCTTTCTAACCTCATAAATAAACTTTTGCCTTGAATTACTTTTAGTTTTGACTCTTTCTGCTCTTTCTGCTCAGAACATGAGTTCCTCATTCTCTGCTGGAAGCCTTCAGCTCTGAGCCAGTCTTGACTCACTACCCCATTCCTCCTGGGAGTGAAGGTGAGGACTCAAAGGGTGGGTAGGAGGTTATTGAAGACCCCTGGCCCCTCAAAGACCACCCGCTTGATGCTACACCCCCAAAGCCTCATGTGTTCATAGATGGGGAGTTTTAAAGGTAGCTGGATTAGGGTGTGTGAACATAGATTAAAGATGTGATGCTGGGATTAAGGGAGTGGAAAATAGAAGCCCCACCCAGGGTATGAATGACACCAATCGATAGGCTTACAGCCTAGGTAGAATATAAAGGGAGTGAGGGAAGGCCTGTACTGTTGCTGATGATGACTTGTCTGCCACTGCTTGTGTGCTGCTGCCTCCTGCTTGCTCTATGATGTCCCTCTGCCATACTACTCTGCCTTAGAGCTATCCCATAATGGACTGAAACCTTAAAAACCGTGAGCTGAAATAAACCCTTCCTCCTTTAACTCTGGATTTCAAGTATTTTGTCTCAGCTATGAGAAAAGTTGCTAAGCCAGATTTTGGTACCAAAGAAGTAAGGTTGTTGCTATGAGGAGACCTGGCCATGTGCTTCAGAAGGCTTTGGAATTGGCTTGTGGGAAGAGTTCGGAAAGGTTTGGAGATGCTAGATGAAGAATCAGCCCTAGAATGCTGTAAGTCAGACTAGATGGGAGATTCTGGTCAGAGCTCAGAAACCAGAATACAACCGGTAAAGACCAGACTCAAGAGATTTCAGTTAGAAAGAAGGACTCCACTGGGTGTTAGACTCCAGAATTTGTGTGTCATGCTTTGGCAGAAATTTTACCTGCATTTTGCTCATGTCCAAAGACCTTGCCTTAGACTGAGATTAAGAGCAGCAGCGTAATTATCCTAATGGAAGAAATTTCAAGGCAATCTAATATTGAGGCTGTTGCATGGCTACTGCTGAGGGCTTTTAACCAGATCTATGTGGAGAATCAAGAGCAAAGGGCCCAATAGATTTTAAAAGTTTTGAGTTTAGCCAGAAAGAAAGTTCTAATAAAGTTGGGGCCTGCAAAAGGAGCAGAAGAGAACTTGACTTCTGAGAAGGAAGAGGACAATAGAAAAGATGCCCTGAGGGCAACACAGGAACCAGCAAGACTCCACATTTTGCATCATCAAAATTGCAAAGGTGAAAGACTGCTTTGAGAAGAGAGCCCCAGAGTACCATACTCCAGAATGGTGGCAGCCTAGAGAGTTTATTCACTGGGATTGGGTTCAGAATGCTCAGCAATCCAGGCACTCAATCCCTACAACCAAGAAAGAAGGAAGCCTGACCACTGCTGCATCTGGCAGCAGGCAGTCCTTGGCATCATTTACTTGGTGCTGGTTTTAGGTGCATGCAGAGTGAATGAGTTGTGGGGTCAGGAAGGCTTCCACCCAGATTTCAGAAGGCCTAGAAGTCCAGGCAGTGTGTCTCTCAGAGGGCAATGTGTCTCTGAGAGGGCAGTGTGTGAAACTGTGAGAGTGAAGCCAAAGGTGCAGCAGAGACCCAAGAAGGTTGGAGAAGCCAGGAGCATGGATTTTCTGAAGAAAGCTGCAAGGAGTGAGCAAAGCTGGCTCAAGAAAGAGGCCATGAGACTGCAAGCCCCGGCTGTGCTCTAAGGGTGGAGCCACCAAAGCCCTTTGGAATACATATCTTGCCACTTTACCCTGGATGGTAGACATGGAACTATGGGACTTAATGATTGCCCTGCCGGATTTTGGACTCGCTTTGGTTCTATTCCTTTCTATCCCTCTATTTGGAATGGGAACATTTATCTTGTGCCATTGTATGTTGGAAGTGTTTAACTTTATTTTCATTTGCACAGGAGGCTCCCAGATAAAAGTTTGCCTTAAATTTCAGAGAAGACATCAAACTTGGACATTTCAGAAATGCTGAAAATGTAAGACTTTGGCAACTCTTAGAGATGGACTAAATACCTATTGCATAAAGGGATATGCATGAGTCTTTTGGGGCCCAGGGGCCAAATGTTAGGACTTGTACCTATATAGCCCCCCACAAAGCTTCATGTGCTCATAGCTAGGGAGTTTCCAAGGTGGCTGGATTAGGATATGTGAATGTGGATTAAGTGTATGATGCTGGGATTAAGTGGGGAGGAATGGAAGCAGCATCCAGTATGATTGGCACCAATCAATAGGCTTACACCTTGGACGGAATATAAAGAGAGAGAGGGACGGCCTGCTACTGCTGCTGATGCTGCAGATTTTCTGATGCTGCTTTTCTGCTGCTGCCTCCTGACTACTCTGCCGTGCCCCTCTGCCATGCTGCCCTGCCTTGAAGCCAGCCAATTATGGATTGAAACCTCTACAAGGTAGGAGCTGAAATAAACCTTTCCTCTTTAACTTCGGGTATTAGGTATTTTGTCTCAGCAAAGAGAATAGTAATTATAACACAATGGTATTCACAGACAGTGCCCTGCCTCCTAAAAAGCATAAATTTCATGAAAACAAAAAAGCATGGAAGTCAGCAACATGCACTTAAGTACCGCATAATGAAAGACCACATAGTCTTTCATTAAACCTCAACCGCATTCATTACTGATTGTGTGAATTGCATAACAGCACACATCTCCTAGGGTTCTGGTCATGGTTAAAATGGGATGAGCTTTATAAAGTACCTAACATATCACAAGCTCAATAATGTTCATGGTTTTGTCTCTGAATTATTCTGGAATAATGTAATTTATTATGATTTTTAATGTTCACATATTTAATTATAAATTCCTTGAAAAATTGATAAATTTGGGACTATCAAATTTATTTTAAAAATTGATGTGAAGGGGGCCGGTGAGATGGCTCAGCGGCTTAAGAGCCTGCCCGGCAAGCGTGAGGGCCCGAGTTTGACTCCCGGAACCCACATACGAAAAAAGGGGCCGGTGATATCGCTCAGCGGCACAGGCGCCTGCTGGCGCGTGAGGTCCTGAGGTCGACCCCCCGGTACCCACCAAAAAAAAAAAAATTGATGTGAAGAATGATTGCATTATCAATAATGGGACCAACTTTAATTTATTTTCAGTGACAAAAAGAAAACTGTATTTCCGCATCCTGAAAATGTTCAAATGGGAAAGGGAACAAGGGAGAGAGAAAAGGGAAGGGAAGGAAGGGAAAAGGAAAAAAAAAGAATGGAATGAAAAAATGGAAACAAAGCTTTTATAAATGCAGAGAGGAGAAGGGGTTCAAGGGTGGGAAGGGGAATGGGGAAAAGAGAATTAAGATATATTATGTATAGGGACGAATTCCCCATGACAAATGTGATCTATATGTATGCACAATATGTATAATAAAAAATAAAGTTAAAAAAATTATGTAATGATCAACAAAAACAAAAAGAAGAAAGTGTGACTACATAAAACAAAAAATTTCTTCATAGTAAGTGAAGCATTCAACAAAATTAAAAAGCAACCAATTAAATGGGAGGATATATTTGCAAACCACGTATTCGCTAAGGGCAAATATCCAAAATATATAAGGAATTCATACAACTCACTAACAAAATTTAAGAATGGTAAAAGTAAAATAAACTGAATAAAAATAACCAAAATATTTGAACAAACTTTTTCAAAAGAAGACATTGCCAACAAGCACATGAAAGATGTTCAACACCACTAATCATCAGGAAACTGCAAATCAAAACCAAAACAAAATAACATTTCACATCTGTTTGGATAGCTATTATCAAAAAGTTAAGTGTTGGTGAAGATGTGAAGGAGGGAAATCCCAGTATATTTTTTTTTTTTTGGTGGGTACCGGGGGATCGACCTCAGGACCTCCCGCGCCAGCAGGTGCCTGTGCCGCTGAGCGATATCACCGGCCCCTTTTTCGTATGTGGGTTCCAGGAGTCAAACTCGGGCCCTCGCGCTTGCCGGGCAGGCGCCTAAGCCGCTGAGCCATCTCACCGGCCCCCCAGTACATTTTTGATGGATATGAAAATTGGTGCTGCCACACTACTGAAAAAATATGGAGAGCATAAAAAAAAAAATACAGTAGAACACCATGTGATACATCAATTTCAGTTCTGGATACAAATCCAAGAATATCCAATTAGTATTTCAAAGAGATATCTGCACTCCCATATCCAATGTACATTATTCACAATTGCCAAGATACATAAACAACTTGTGTCCATCAACAGATAAATAGTGAAGATAACATGAACACATATATAATTCAATACTACTCATCCCTTAAAAAGAAAGAAATCCTGCCTTGCAATATAACATGGTTGAAACTGGAGGGCATTACCCTTAGTGCTAAGGAAATAAGCCACAAATGGAAAGACAAAAACTGCATAATCTCACTTCTACATGGAATATAAAGAAAAGTCAAACTCTTGGTAACAAATTTAATAGTGGTGATCTGGGTCTTTCAGGTTGGGGGAAAAGTGATTTTTGATTGACATATAAAACTTGGATTCATGCTTAAATTCTGGAGAACTAATGTACAGTATGATCATTATGGTTAGTAACAACATACTGTATAATTCACTTTTACTGAATGAATAGTTTTAAGTGTCTTACCACCATATAAATAAATATTGGCAGTGATAGATATGTTAATTACCTTAATTATGGGTCATTTTCTAACATAGATCACATGTAAGTCCATTAAACAAACTTTAAAAAGTTTCAAAGATCTGATATCATCCAGAATATGTTTCTCAACCCCAATGAAATAGAATTAGAAACTGATAACAGAAGGAAATTTGGAGATTCATTAACATGGGGAGATTAAGCAACAATATAAATAACAAATGAGTCAAGAGAAATCAAAAAGGAAATTAAAGAAAACATCAAGATAAAAGGAAATGCAGACACAACATAGCAAAACTGATGTGATACCTGATAAGCAGTGCTAACAGCAAAGTTTGTCCTTTGAATGCCTGTAATAAGAAAATCTGAAATCAATAAGCTAACCTCCAGCATAAAGCAGTGAAAAAAGAACAGCAAACTAAGTCAACAGCAAGAAGATTGGAGTGGCAATTAACCAGGAAGAAAAGAAAATCAATAAGAGTATCAAATAAACAAAAACATTCTTGAAAATCAATAAAATAACCTTCAGATAGATTGACCAGCAAAAACTAAATGAAGACTTGAGTTATTAGAATCAGAAATGAACCATTATAGAAATAAAAAAAAGGAACTGTAAGAACAACTATGTGTCAGTAAATTAGATAACTTGGATGAACTAATTACATTCTTAGAAAGGTATATATGGTAACAAACTGACTACAGAAGAAATAATAAAATCCACCTATAACAAGCAAGTATCTTTAATAGTAATCATCAAAACTACCCATAAGTAAAGTCCCAGACCTTTTGGCTTCGTTGTAAGTTCCACAAAAGAATTAGTAACAATTCTTTCCAAAAACAAAAGAAAGAGAAAGTTTTTTCAACTATCCTATCAAACTAAGATTATCCTAATATCAAAAAGTAAATATCACAAGAAAGAAAAAATGATGTTACATGTGGATACAATCCTCAACAAAATAATTACAAAGTGGATCCACCAGATATAAAGAGAATTATACACTATAACCAAGTGAAAACAAGAACAGGCAAAACTTTCTCTATTTACTAGCAAAATGATTGAGTATATCAAAAATCCTAAGAATCTACTAAAACCTTGTTAGTACTAATAAGCTAGATCATCAATCTAAGATTGTATATAAAATCGATTATATTTCCTTATACCGACAGTGAAAAATCTTGAAATGAAATTAAAAAAAAAAACATTTTATTTACAGTAGCATCCAAAAAGAATAAAATACCTAGGAATAAATTTCACCAAGGAAGTCAAACACCAGCAAGTTTAGACTGAAATCCACAAAACATTACTGAAAACTTTTAAAAATATCTAGACAAATGGAAAACTACCTCATGTTCATGGATTAGAAGGTTTAATATTGTTAGGTTGACAATTCTTACCAAATTAATCTACAGACAGATTCAATATATTTCTATAATAATCCCTGCAGTGTGTCTTGTAGAAATTGACAGGTTCATTTTAAAATTCATATGGAATGGCAGGAATTCATGCACACATTTCAAAAAGGACTGGAAAGTAGAATTCACACTGCGCAATTTCAAAACTTAGTACAAGACAATGATAATTAAGGCAGTGTGGTCTGCCATAAGGAATAGACATATGAATCAGAAGATAGAACTGAGACTATAGCACTAAATCACACAATGGTTATTGTCTATGGAACCAATGTCATACAATGGGAAAAAAATAATTTCAATCATTGACCCTGGTACAGTTAGATGTCGACATGCAAAAGTATGGATTGGAACCTTACCTCACACAATTCATAAAGATGACTTCAAAATACAGTAAATCATAAGTCTAATGTAAGCACTAAACTACAAAACTCAGAATAAAACCTAAGACTAAATCTTAGCAATGCCTTCAAGATACCACACAAAACCCACAAGTAACAAAAGAAAACATGTATTACCAGGGCACCATCAAAATGTAAAACTTTTTTGCATAAAGAGCATTACTGGTAAGGTAAAAAATTCCACAGACTGGGAGAAAATATTTGTAAATCAGACATTTGGTAATTTTAGTTTCTAGGAATATGTAAATAACTCTTCTAACCCAAAACCAAAAGAATTAATAAAGCCAATTAAAAATGAACGAAGAGGGCTGGTGAGATGGCTCAGTGGCATAAGCGCCTGCCTGGCAGGCGCGAGGGCCCGAGTTCGACTCCCGGAACCCACATACGAAAAAGGGGCCGGTGATATCGCTCAGCAGCACGGGCGCCTGCTGGCGCGTGAGGTCCTGAGGTCGATCCCCGGTACACACACACACACACAAAAAAGAATGAAGAATTTCAATAGACAGTTATTCTCCAAAGAAGATACACAGATGGCCAAGAAGCATATGAAATAATATCCAACATCATTAGTCACAGAGAAATTCAAATGAAAATAACCATAAGATTTTACGTCGCAGCCACTAGGATATCTATAAAAATAATAACAAAAAAAGTAAAAATCATTGGCAAAAATATGGTCAAACTGGAACTCCTGTGATAGTAAGAATGTAAAAAGGTGCAGACACAATGAAAAATAATGTTCTGAAAAAAAGTTGAATGGAGAATTACAATATGATACTATAACTCTACTACTAGGTATATACCCAAAAGTACTGAAAATAAGTGTCCCAACAAAACTATATACACAAATATTAATGATAATTGTATTTACAATAATTGAAAGGAAGAAATAGCCCAAAAGTTATCAATCAACTGATGATGAATGAATTGAATCATGTCCATACAATGAAAAATTATTAAGTTATAAGAAGGAATATGTTACAACATTGGTAAGTCTTGAAAATATTACTGCAAAGAAGCCAGCTACAAACACCATATATGTGATTCCATTTTGTTGAAATGTCTGGAAGAGGCAAGTCTATAAGGATAGAAAATACACTAATGTTTATTTAAAGACAACAGTGACAAAAGTATAGTGAGAAGATAGTTAAAAGGTAAAAGAATTTTTTGTCTTGATAATAATTTCTGAAACTGACTGTGGCAGTGATGATAGGTAGCTGTAGATACACTAAAAAATTACCAAAATGGAAAAATCACTGAAGAAATTGTTTCACATGTGAATTATATCTCAGTAAAGATGTTTAAAATATTGTGGTGATTGAAAATGACTGGTACATTATTAAAACCAGAAAATGTATTCAAAATCTGATCACAGAAGTATACCACTCACTACACCAATACAGAGAGATAACACAGATATAGACATTGACATAGGTGATGTAAATCATAGATGAAATGAGGCTAAACAGGAAGTCAGAAACCCTAGTTCAAATTGAAACACTAAATAGAGGTAAGAAAAGTGAAAGTTTTATGATAATTATATTTTCATAGTTGGAAAATGAGTCATTTCTATTTAGTTTTTGGAGTGTCAAGTATTTTGAAAGCTACTTATGTGAGACAAGTATTCTTTTAGGAAGTGCTGAAAATCTGGAATTCAGATTTAGTCCTTGATTGAATGAAAGCCAACCACTAGTTCTTCTTATAGAGTCCAAAATTCTTCATAAAGAAAAATGTTCACTGTCAGGTCAATCTATGCTCAGATGTCTTGGTAAATACATGGATATTACTTGGTTTCTAAAATGTCAGAGAATTGCTTATAATCACTCTTAAACATGTGTGATCCATCAAAATATTCACTCAAGAATGATAGAACTCAATGTAGGAAATTCAATGTACTATAGATACTTTGGCAAATTGGAGATTATTCTGTTTAAATTGAAAAGAATTTCCTAGGAGAAGTAAGTATGTACGGTACAATTCTTATAATACAGAAGCAGCATTAACACCAGGTTAAGACCTTTGAGGTTTCATCCTAGCTCAGCAACTTTCTGGCTCTGTGACACTGCACAACTCTTAACTTCTGTGACTAACTCCTGAGGATGCTGAGGTAATCATATGACCTACTTCAAATGAATATTATGTTACTTACACATGTCAGAGTTGTTAAGTGCATAGAACAATCCATACCACCTACTAAATATTGTAAGTATTTTAAGGAATAAATGATCCTGTAAACATGCAGACATTAATCTCATCATGAACTATACAATTAAGATTCGTTACAAACCCCACTCAGTAACCACACCAAATTGAGAGGTCTTGCATCCAGAAGAATGCCAGGAAGCGTGGCAAAGGCAGACCATGACAAGAAGCTCACCCCCTACAAGTGTGCACCCCTTGGCTTAGTGCCTTCCTCAGAGCAAAATTTATCTCTTTTTTCTCAAGGAATAGATCAAAGGATTCAGGGAAGGGGTCACAATATTAATCAACAGTTGCCGGGCGTGGTGGCGTACACCCGTAATCCCAGCACTCGGGAGGCCGAGGGAGGAGGATCACTGCGAGTTTGAGGCCAGCCTGGGATACAAAGTGAGTTCAAGGCCAGCCAGAACTGCATAATGAAACCCTGTCTCAAAAGGACAAAAAAAAGTAATATTATTCAACACCTGAGCCACAGAATCCAGCTAAGGGCTGAGGCAGGTCACAGGTCAGGTGGGCATTGCAGGTGGAGAACGCTCGGTGCCTGCCTTCCGAGGAACGTATTTTTAATATGGACAGAGCAGTACGAGTGTAGCAAGTGAGGATAAGGAGAAAGCATAGACGTGCAACCAAACCCATGTCAGTGAAACTCATCATCTGTGCCAGGGAGGTGTCTGCACCACGGAGGTGTCTGCACCAGGAAGGTGTCTGCACCAGGGAGGCGTCTGCACCAGGGAGGCGTCTGCACCAGGGAGGTGTCTGCACAGGCCAGCGGCAGCACCACCGGGATATCACAGAAAAAATCGTGCACCTCGTTGGGGCTGCAGTAGGGTAATTTAAAGACAAGGAACTTGAGGACAGATGCATGCAGGCAGCTCTCCAGCCAGGTGCCTAGAGTCACAATGACACACACACCATGTCTCATGATGACTGTGTACCGCAAAGGGTGACAGATGGCAGCAAAGCGGTCATAGGCCATCACGGTGTACAGGAAGCACTCGGTGCAGCCCAGGAAGTGGTAGAAGAAGAGCTAAGAGGCACAGCCCTGGTAAGAGATGGTGTGACTTTGCCCCATTAAGTAGAGCATCATTTTGGGAGAACTCACTGAAGGGAAAAATATGTCAAACACTGACAGGGCATTACCCTTAGTGCTAAGGAAATATATGTGCACTTATGTTTATAGCAGCACAATTTGTAGTAGCTAAATCTTAGAAACAACCTAAATGCCCACTAAGAGAGGAATGGATAAAAAACATGTGGTTATTTTATATAATGGAGTACTACTCAGAAACAAAGAAGGATAAACTATTATATAAACTATTATTATATATAATACATATATATAAACTATTATTATATAAACTATTATTATATAAACTATTATATATTATATATATAAACTATTATATATATAACATATAAACTTTTATATGTAAATGGATGCAACTTGAAACCATGTTATAAGTGAAATAAATCAGACCCATATCTGTAAACATCAAATTGTCTCACTAGTGTAAGAAGCTGAATGAGTAAATAAGATCCAAAATGTACAATAGATATTGTGAATTAGAAAGAAACTGTTCAAAAGAAAAGAAAAACTAATGGGAGAAAGGGGAAAGGAAGGAAGAGAAAAGGGAAATATATATAAATATAAATATATATAAATATAATATATTTAATATGTTAATAAATATATATACACAAGATAGTTAAGATAGTTATACAGCTAGTTTCTCTTAATTCATTGAAAAGAAAGATTTGTGCTAATATTCATGCCTATATCTTGTACTCTGAGTAACTACTATGAAGATAACAATGCACGATGTATTAATTATTGTTACTATTAGCCTGATTTGAATGTTTTATTTTATTTCCATTTTTCTCCTTCTCTTTAAAATAAAAAATAAATAAAAATAAAATGTTACTGCTAAATTCATTTGAAATAATACTGAGGCATACAATAACAACTTTATGAAGTTTAAGTAACCTTAACTACATTGTTATGATTATTGCTTTTCTTAGATCCAGCAAAAATGCAGAAAACCTTTCTTCCCCATAATTTTGATTTAGTAATCTCTACTTACAGAGAATCAGACTACTCAAGCCTCTTTAACCAAACCATGGAAATCCTTTTTATTTTATCCCTGCATCTTTGTTTGATGTTTTGTTTCTTTTAACAGATGAAAATAGAGCTAACAAACTTCTCAGGCTTATCTCAAAAATCATAGAATTTGCATTTAAATTTCAGCATGTCTGCATTTAAAATGTATGCTCAATTAAAACTAAATGGAACGAATGAGTCTTCTGCTTAGAAATAAACATTCTGAGTTATATATTTTATTTATTTTTCCATCCTTATGTTCTCAAAAAGTAGGTAGTAGATCATCATAAAATCTTACCTTTTTGATTGACAGTGATTAATATTTAAACAGGTTTACTGAAATATAATTCACTGGCCATAAATCTCAGCATTTCTAAGTGTACAACTGAATGAGTAAATATACACAGAGTACGTATTTGGAGAGCTGAATAGGTATTACCCATTTTTTTCTTTCTTTCTTTTATACCTTTTTTCCCTCTCATTCATGATTTAGATCTCTAAACTTTCCCTTTGTATTATTCCACATGTCCTCTTCCTCTCTTTCATCAAATATCTCACTTGATTTTATGAGACTTCCATGTGGGTAAACATTGTCTCTTCCCTTTCTGGTGAGGTCCTGAGGTCGACCCCCGGTACCCAAAAAAAAAAAAAAGATATCAGGCCAATAGTTACCACAGTTTGTCAGTAGCCAGGCTGTTCTCGAGTCTATTGTTATTTCTAACTGTACTACTTTAACCAGGATTCCATACCTGTTATAATCAGTTTTTTCTCCCCTGTATGACAACACTGAGATTGCAAGGGGCCAAAACCATCACCATAGTCCAGTACCAAAGGAATGGGCCTTGAGTCAAAAAGCTGGCAACTCCACATTCTTAATATATTGGGAAGGTAGGGTCTTGGAATAGACAGAAAGACCAAAAAACACCTACATTTAGAAGACATCCCTGAGGAACAGACATCACTGAGGAAAGCCTCAACACCAGGGATAAAACTATCTAACATAAGAAATCTATAAGCATCAACACAGAAAACAAAACAAAATAAAAAATAGAAAATGACAAGAGGAAGAAGAAAAATGCAACCCCAAACACCCAGCCCACCCAGGACAAGTCAAGAGCACAAAGAAATAGAGGAAATCAGAAGCCAGCCACTGGAACTCTTGGAGATGATAGCAGCAAAAGTGAAAAAACAAATGAAAGCAGCCTTAGAAAAAATAATATCTAAGGTACAAAAAGAAATGACAAACAAAATGAAAGAAATTAAAGCAGCCACATAAAAAAAATAGAGGCGGTTAGGAAAACAATGGAAACCATGAATGCCCAACATAAACATGAAATGGAATCGATGAAACAGATCCAAACAGAAGTCCAGGAGATTAAAAATGCCATTGAAAATATATTCAATAGATTGAATGAAGGTGAGGATAGAATATCAGACCTAGAAGACAGGAATGTGACTAGTGACCAGGAAAAGAAAGATATCTTAAAAATAGCAAGGGACCATGAAAAATCAATCCAACAGTTACAAGATGAAGCAAAGAAGAACAGCATAAGATTGCTTGGAGTCAGTGAGAAAGCTGGAGACAGCACAAATGCCATTAAAAACCTCTTCACAGAAATAATGGCAGAAAACTTCCCAAACATGGATAAAGAATTTGACATCTATTTTCTTTCTGTATATCTATTTTCCCTTTTCTATTTTAACTGGAATCATAAAATTTGTGTTTTTTTTTTAATCTAGCTTCCTTTACTAAGTATAATGTTTGAAGTTCTCCTGAGGTGTTGCTTAAATGGTACAAGTATTTTGTTTGATTGTAATTGATGAATAGATTTCTATTCCCTGGTACATATGCTAAGATTGATTTTATTTATAGTACTTCTTGTCCTGTAACAGAATGTTGGTATAAGGGCTGGGGATATAGCTCAGCAGTGCAGTTCCTGCCTGGCAAGTGCAAGGTCCTGAGTTCGATTCCTGGTACCCTTAAAAAAAAAAAAGAATGTTGGTATAAAATTGAAACATTTTTAAGATCTCAAAATCATCATCATTCTCTAGTCCAATGTGAACTGTTCTTGTTTGTGTCACAAATTATATAGTTTAATATGTGTATTTTGGGAAATATTATTCTAATTGTCTACTTTCAGCTCATCATCTCTATTTTTGATGACTCACTATAAAAAGTAATACTGAATAAGTGAAAATCAGTGGGACATTGACATAAGGTATAATTACTGATATATTCCAATCACATCTTTTTCAGTAGTCCTAGTTATATGATGGGTATTTTACTTTGCATCTAGATAATTCCAGTTATTATTCAAAGGATTACCTATAATTACAATCCTTATAACCCTCTCTTTTGTTTTATAGCTCTCTCTCTCACAAACACACACACACATACACACACACACACCCCATTCACACAAATTAGGAATAGATATTGTACAAGCAACACTCATCCTGTATATACAACATCACATTTCAACTTCTCAGAATTGCTATTCATAACACAATTTCAAAAGACACTAAAGGATAAAGTAGTATAGTAGCCTTCCATTTTATTTTTCATTAAAAGTGTGTTTCAAAACTTTCCAAATTATTTATTCTTTTAACTCATATCCACTTTAGCAATGTATTTGTCAGAGAGAGAGATTAAATTGGTTTCCCAGGACATTTGTTCCCAAAAGAGTTGAGTAGATTTTATACAAGAATTTGCAAATATATTATTTCAGTATGGGTCAGCTATTATTTAAATTGACATTCAAAACAAAATACTCTCTCAAGAAGCTGTTTGGTGAGTATAAAGTTAAAGCAATATGAAAAGGATGATTGTGACCAAATGCTTTCCTTTTCCAACAAAATGATGCTCTTTTCTTCGTTGTCTCAATATACTTGTCACTAGGTTGCAATATCCTTGTCAGTTGGCATTTCCTCTCCCTGGTATGTAGAGATAGCATCTGTCTTTTTGGAATCTGCTTTATTTTTACTTTTCTTTTTTTAATTTTAAAGAGAAAAAAATAGAACAAAATTTCAAAACAACATATTAGGAGGGTAACAATGGTTAAAACATTACATATTGTTATCTTTAAGTTAGTTACTCAGGGTGCAAGATATCAGCATTCAATTTGTTTGTGCTAATGTTGTCCAAACAATATTAGTACAAACCTTTCTTTTCAATGAACTAAGAGAAATTAGTAGTGTATCTATCTTAACTATCATATATATAGTTATGATATATAGTTATATGATATATATAGTTACGTGATATATAGTTTCTTTTCCCTTGTTTCTTTTCTCCATTCCCCCATCCCAGTTTCTCCTTCCTTTTGAACAGTTTCTTCCTGTTTTACCATATCTATTGTACACTTGCGATCTTATTTTCTCTTTCAGTTTCTCACACTAGGGAGACAATACGATGTTTACACATGTGCATCTGGTTTATTTCACTTATGAGTATTTTCTGGAGTTGCATCCATTTACCTATAAAAGTCTCCAGTTAATTTTTCTTTATGGCTGAGTAGTACTGCATTGCATAAAAAGACCACACCTTTTTTATCCATTCCTCGGTTGATGGGCATTTGTGTTGTTTCCAAGATCTAGCTATTACAAATTGTGCTGCTATAAACATGGGTGCACATATACTGCTGTGGTACAATGTTTTTAATTCTTCTGGGAAGATGCCCAGAAGGGGAATAGCTGGGTCAAATGGAGCCTCCAATCCTAGTTTTTTGAGGAATCTCCACACTGATTTCCACAGTGGTTGCACCAGTCAACACTCCCACCAACAATAGAGAAGTATTTCTTTTTCCCCACAGCCCCTCCAGCATTTGTTATTAGTTGATTTCTTGATAATAGCCATTCTTTCTGGGGTGAGACAGAATCTCAGTGTTGTTTTAATTTGCACTTCTCAAGTGACTAGTGATGTTGCACATTTTTTGTATCTTTATTTGATGTTTGTATTTCTTCATCTGAGAAGAGTTTATTCATCTCAGATGCCCATTTTTGGATTGGGTCTTTAAATTTGGGAAGTCTGATTTTTTTGAGTTCTTTGATATGTTCTCGATAGTAATCCTTTGTCTGAGGAATAGCTGGCAAACATTTTTTCCCATGTTGTGGGTTGTCTTTTCACTCTGTTGGTAGTTTCTCTTGCTGTGCAAAAGCTTTTTAATAAGATGAGGTCCTAGTTGTTGATTCTTTGCGATAGTTCCTGTGCAATTGGGGTTTTATTCATAAAGTCTTTGCCTACACCAATGTCTTCAAGAGTTTTACCTATCCTACCTTCCAGCAGATTTAATGTTTCTGTTTTAATATTTAGATCTTAGATCCATTTTGAATTTAGTTTAGTGCATGGTGAAAGATATGGGTCTAGTTTTAATCTTTGGCATGTGCATAGCCAGTTTTCCAGCACTATTTATTAAAGAGGCTATCTTTCTTCCAGTGAATGTATTTGGCATCTTTTCCAAACATAAGGTAGCTTAGTATGTCTGGAGTTGTTTCAACATCTTCTAATCTGTTCCACTTATCTTGAGGTCTGTTTTTTTTTTTTGCCAATGCCATATTGTTTTTAATCACAGTAGCTTTATAGTACAATTTCAAATCAGAGATTGAGATGCCCCCTGCCTTGCCTTTGTTTCCCAGAATTGCCTTTGCTATTCTAGATCTCTTCTGGTTCCAGATGAATTTTAGGATTATTTTCTCTAATTCTGTGAAATATGCTGTTGGAATTTTGATTGGAAATTCATTAAATATGTATAACAATTTTGGAAGTATGGCCGTTTTCACTATTGTTTCTTCTGACCCAAGAGCAAGGGATATCTTTCCATTTTCTGATATCCTCTTCAACCTCCTTTTTCAGAGTACTGTAGTTTTCAGTGTAGAGGTCTTTTACATTCTTTGAGAGATTGATTTCTAGGTATTTCATCTTTTTGGATGTTATTGTGAAAAGTGTTGTTTCCCTAATTTCTCTTTCATTGAGTTTGTTATTCACATACAGGAAGGCTATTGATTTTTGAGTGTTGACTTTGTATCCAGATACACTACTGAATTTGCTTATTAAATCTAGCAATGTTTTTAGTGAAGTTTTTGGGGTCTTCTATGTAGAGTATCAATGTCATCTGCAAATAATGATAATTTAACTTCTTCCTTTCCAATCATTATTCCTTTTATTTCTTGCTCTTACCTAAATGCTCTGGCTAAAGTTTCCAGGACTATGTTGAATAAGAGTGGGAACAGTGGACATCCTTGTCTTGTTCCTGATTTTAGAGAGAAAGCTTTCAGTTTTTGTCCATTTAGTATGATACTGGCTGTTGGTCTGTCATAGATAGCTTTTATCAGATTGAGATAGAGACCATTTATTCCAATTTTCTGTAGGGTTTTTATCATGAATGGGTGCTGGACTTTGTCAAAAACTTTTTCTGCACCTATTGAGATGATCATATGATTTTTGTCTTTGGTTCTGTTAATATGGAGTATTACATTTATTGATTTACATATGTTGAACCATCCCTGTATCCCTGGGATGAATCCAACTTGGTCATGGTGTATAATCTTCTTGATTATTTGCTGCATTCTGTTTGCCAGTATCTTATTGAGGATGTTTGCATCTATGTTCATTAGGGAGATTGGCCTGTAGTTCTCTTTCTTAGTTGGGTCCTTCTCTGGGTTTGGTATCAGGGTAATGCTTGTTTCCAAGAATGAATTTGGGAGTATTGCTTTCCTTTCAATTTCCTTATAAAGTTTGAGAAGTATTGGTATTAGGTCTTCTCTAAATTTCTTGTAGAATTCAGCAGTGAATCCATCAGGGCCTGGGCTTTTCTTTGTTGGAAGGCTTTTAAATACATCTTTGATTTCACTGATTGAGATTGGTTTATTTAGGATTTTTATATGTTCTTGATTCAGCTTTGGTAATTCATATGTATCTAGGAATGTGTCCATTTCTTCTGCATTTTCCATCTTATTAGAATACAAGTTTTCAAAATTGGTATAGATTATCTTCTGGATTTCTGCAGGGTCTGTTGTGATACCACCCTTTTCATTCTTAATTCCATGTATTTAAGTCTTGTCTTTTCTTTTTTTAATAAGGTTGGATAAGGGTTTGTCGATTTTATTTATTCTTTCAAAGAACCAACTCTTTGATTCATTGATTCTTTGTATTGTTTTTTAGTCTCCAATACATTAATTTCTGCTCTGATCTTTATAATTTCCTCCCTTGTACGAGCTTTTGGCTTAACCTGTTCTTCTTTTTCTAGAAGTTTGAGGTTCACCATTAAGTTGTTTATTTGTGCTTCCTCTGTTTTCCTGATATAGGTATTTAATGCTATAAATTTCCCTCTTAGGACTGCTTTCATTGTCTCCCATAAGTTCCGGTATGTTGTACTGTCATTATCATTCAGTTGTAGAAACTGTCTAATTTCTTTAATTTCATCTGTGACCCATTGGCTATTCAGTAGGGTGCTGTTTAATTTCCATGTGTTTAGGAAGTTCTTGTGATTTCTTTTGCCATTGATTTCCAGTTTCATTGCACTATGGTCTGATAATATGCATGGGATAATTTCGTTTGCTTTGCATTTACTTAAGCAGGTTTTATGAGCTAGTATGTGGTCTATTTTGGAGAACGTCCAGTGTGCAGCTGAGAAGAATGTGTATTCTGATGTTGTGGGGTGGAACACTCTGTAGACATCTACTAAGTCCACTTATTCAAAAGTTTGGTTCAGTTCTAATATTTCATTGTTGATTTTTTGTCTAGTTGATCTGTCTTTTTGTGACAGTGGAGTATTGAGATCCCCCAATACAATTGTATTAGTGCTTATTTCATTTTTCATGTCCATTGATATTTGGTTTGTATAGTTGTGTGCACTGGTATTTGTTGCATATATAGTTATGATCATTATCTCTTCCTCTTGGATTGTTCCCTTTACAAGGATGTAGTGACCTTTATCTCTCTGAATCACCCTTGGTTCAAAATTCACTTTGTCTGCAAAAAGAATAGCTACCCCTGCTTTTTTCTGGGTTCCTGTCCCATGGAGTATTGTTTTCCATCCTTTGACTTTCAGTCTATGAATTTCTTTCTGAATTAAATGTGTTTCTTGTATGCAGCATATTGTTGGATCTCGCTTCTTGATCCATTTTGTCAGTCTGTGCCTTTTGATTGGTGAATTGAGACCATTAACATTGATGGTTAAAACTGATATGTATTGACTTATACTTGTCATGTTATTTTCCTGTTGTTGGCTCCCCCTCTTTTTTTTTTTTTCTCCCTGTGTTTAATTGGTTGTCCTGCCTGGTGCATTCCTTCTGTTGGGGTTGCTGTAGTTGTAGTCCTTGTTATCTCTTTCTAGAATGTCCTTCAAAACATTTTGGAGTGCTGGTTTGGTGGTTATAAATTTTCTTAGATGTTCTTTGTCATGGAAATATTTTATTTCCCTATCAGTTTTGAAAGATAGTTTTGCGGGGTACATCAATCTGGGTTGAGGGTTATTTTCCTTTAGAACTTGAAATACATCATTCCAAGCTCTTCTTGACTTGAGGGTTTGTGCTGAAAAGTCAGCTGTGATTCTGATGGGCTTTCCTCTATAGGTGATTTGTTTCTTTTCCCTAGCAGCTTTTAGGATTCTACTCTTGTGTTGGATTTCTGGAATCTTGACTATAATATGCCTGGCTGAAGATTTTTTTTAATTTTTTTATTTTTGGCTCCAGATCTAAATCACATGGCTAATTGGAGTTCTATAAGCCTCACTTATCTGTATGTAAAATTCTTTTTCTCTACCAGGGAAATTTTCTGTAATAATGTCTGTGAACAGTGTTTATTTTTACTTTTCAATAGTTATATCAAGATATAATTTACAGTACATAAAATTCAGCTGTTGTATGTGTAAAACTTAATTGATTTAATATATCTGTAGAGAACATGGCACAACTATTGGCAAAATGCAGAACACTCCCATCATTCCCCAAAATTCCTGAGTCCCATTTGCAATTAATTCTTAGTCCTCTTTACCTCAGGAAATCACTAAATTGCTGGGGGCTTTGTTTTTTGTTTTTTGTTTTTGAGACAGGATCTCACTATTCAGCTCACACTGGACTTGAACTCACTATGTAGGCCAGGCTGGCTTTGAACTCATGTCAGTCATCCTGCCTCAGCCTCCTGAGTGCTGAGCAACCACACCAGCACTAACTTTCTTTTGATCTATATACGTTTGTTTATTCTAGACATTTCAGTTAAGTGTTCTCTGCTAATTCTGCCTTTTCCACTTACCACAGTGGTGTTGAAGTTTATTCATGCTACATAATTTAAAAATACTTTGGTGTTTTAGTTACCAAATGACATTCTGTTTTATGACAAAACCATATTTTGTTTATCCCTCCTAACTGATGTATATTTGGCTGTTTCCAGTTTTTCAATATTATTAATAAGGCTCCTGTGACCATCCACATAAAATCTCTCAGGACATCCACTGCTTTTCAGTCTATCATCATAGACTGTAAGTCATTTGTTGAAACTGTACCTTCTTTCTGATATCACTGATAAGACTCAGACTAGCAAGCCATGTTGTGGAATGATTTCTAAAGATGTCTAATCTCACCATGTATCTATTTATTATTACTACTTACTGCTTCAAGGGTATTCTTTCCCGAGTCCCTTGGGTCAGCTTGGTGTACCCCTGTGTATAAACATCATACACAGGTGAATGTATCTAGGAGACACTAGTTATTTCAACTACAGTCTATTAGAAATACAAAAACTTCATTTTGATATAGTAGCAATCACTGTGTTTAAACTTGGAGTTCTTTGTGCTATTTGTGTTTTTTCTCACCACTTAGTAGATAACTTTGGTCAGGGTTTGGGTTTCTGAATGCTCAGCTTGCTTGTTAACAATAGAACTGCTGCAGGAGAATAGCAGTGGTTTACTACTCCTATGATAAGCCAGCTCCAGCTACTGTGGGCTACATCACCTACACTAGGAGATAAGGAAAATTCAAATCCAAACTCAAGTCTTTCAGAGGGATGTAAGAGAATGGGAAAAAGAAAACCAGGCACATTCCCTTGGGAAAAGGTTGCAACGTGTTTTTGGCTCCAGATCTAAATCACAGTTGTTCAGTTAATAAGCATATAATTCAAATACCGAAAAGTAAATTGCTATTTTGTTGTACTCTGACACTGTTGGGTTCATCTGAATTATTTCTGGATGTGGGAGGTTGATGTCTTTCACAGATAATAACTCAGGTTGGTATTTGCAAAAGAAATGGATCGAACTATTGGCATTTCATGAAAAAATATCAATAAACATGGAAGAGAAAGATTTGTGAATACTATGAGTGACAAGGAGTTTATTTAATGGGCCTCATGATGTTGACTGTATTGAGCAGATGTGAAAGATTTTGGTTTAGGTTGCAAAACTTAAAGGAATCCGAACATTGTATAAACACCTATGACTTGTTCATTCCTTGATAGGCTAAATAGAGCAAAGTTTTCCTACAGATAAAAGGAGTACTTTCTTCAATCTTTATCCAGACACAATCGCTGCTAGCTCTGACGCTGGTTTGAGTAACAGGATTTTGAAAGTTTAGAGCAGATTGGGGAAAGCAGTTACAATCCAAAAAGCTCTGGGTGAAGGGCATAGGGGCAACGAGGAGATATTATGAATGATTTTTGCCAGAATTCAGATGTTGACAAGTAGGTTATCATTAAAATTATATGTTGTTTTTACATTTAAAGGTAATGTATTCATTACAGCAAAGTTAATGTCAGTAGAAAGACCTCCTTTCCTACAAAACAAAATTATTCACTAATGGGTCACTGTGATATCTTAACCACGTTTAGGTATTTTGGAGTAATTTTCATCAGAGTTCAATTTTTAAGGTGCTGTGTTATTAATTTCAAAAAAGCCATTTAATTCATTCCCTGTGGCACTCATGAGCAATAAGAGTGTTCAGGCAACAAAATTTGGAATTATAGGAGCTGAAATAGAAAAATATCTGCGAGTTCCCTCTTCGTGCTAACACTCTGGGTCTCCTTGTTTGCTCATTTTTTGGGTCCTTTTTTCCCATGTCTTTGGCACTTTCATATAAATCTGTTTTCACACTTCTTTCTTCTATTTTGTTCCAAGTTTGTCACCATTATATATTGACTATCTTTTCAACGTCTATATTTTTTCGTCTTACTCCATAACTTCACACAATTCCACAATGACATGAGAAGTTTAAAAATTTCTATTCCATAAATATGTAGTAAGTATATTAAGCAATTAACAACTAAGCCAATAGAAGAAAGGGATTGCCACAGAGTGTTAAATTTAGAGAAGGTATTAGGAAGAGGGTAGAAGCCAAACACTTAAAACATGTGTGATGCTTACAAATGCTGGGAGAAATATAATAAACATCCCAAAGGAAACCATGGGAAAATGCAAGTGGTTGTGGTTATGTCTTTAGCATCTAAAACAATCCAAAACAGAAAGAAGTGTTCCAATCGGGGTAATTTTAAATAAAGTGGCACTGTATCTGTAACAGTTGGAAACATCTTGATAAATTGTACGATACTCCCTTCAAAGGGTAGAGCATAAATTTTCTCCTACTGAGTATGGGCTGGACTTAGTGACTTCTCCCAACTGAAAGAAAAGAAAAGCAGAAGTGATGGTACATAACTCTGCGTATTTTGTAATGGAAGGCTCTGCAGAACCCTGCTTAATCTCTCCAGTGAATCACTCACGATGAGGTCAGCAGCTGCACTGAGGTGAGGACACACGGGTGGCTAAAAGAGAGGCCCCTGCAGTGAGTGAGGAACTGAGGCCTCCTGCTAACAGCCCTGCCCTGAGCCACCTTGCCCGCAGATCCTGCATCAGGTGACTGCCTCCCTGGGGGCAATGCCAGGAGAGGTCCCAAGCTAGGACCACCCTGCTAAGCTGCTCCAGTATCTTTGACCATGGGAACACACCCTGAGGCAATAAGACATTTTGTTCTGAGCTTCCCAGTTTCGGAGTAAATTGCAAAACTACAATAGACGTCTAATGCAGTACTCAGATAGTGCAAGGGATCCAACATTCGAATATGAGAAATGAGGTTACCAAAGGACAAGACCGTGACATTAGCAACTGGGGTGGTACATATATGTGAGTGCATATATGTGCTTAACTTATACCATGAACTGCTCTGTATAGTTGCCTAATAGCTTTCACTTTTCTGTCTTTGTATGGCTCGTTTAGCAAGCACTCTACACATTGAAAACAATTTAGATATAGTGTTTTAAGTGAGTCAATAGATGACTGAATGAATATATGGAATCCTTGCCCATTTCTGTGACTACTACCCAGACTACTGTCCTAATTACACCCAATGCCATCACTACTGTCTGTATGCAGTTACTCAAGCTCTCTGTGCCTTAGCTCTCTGATACATAATTAAGGACAGTAATCGCATCTAGCTAACAGAGATACAGTTTAGACTCAATTAGTTAATGTATGAAAATCAATTATAACAATGAACAATACATGTAATAAAGATATGGAGGCAGCTACCATTATACAGGATTTATGATACTGCAGTTTTTCTTATAAAGTAGCATGCCACAGGAAGAGCTAAGTGCTCAGCTACAGGTTTGGATGTCTTGGATATGAATATTTCCCTCTTCTCAGGTTCTTTGTTAGTGAAAAGAATGTATCGTAGGATCTGCCTTGTAGGATTCTGTGAACTAACTCAGTCAATACAGGTAAAGTATATTTAACACTGTCATACAATAAATAGATTTGCAAAGTCAGTCCTCTTTCTAAGTGTTTAAGTGAATAAGTCTAATAGATGGCTCCATTCATGAAATTAATTTGATTAATTGTGAAAATATTCCAAAAAATATATAAACATCTCTATTGTTTTATCTTCAGTTAATTAGCAAGAGATAGACAGTACCTACAAAAAGATTAATTTTCCATAAAAGTCTTTCCTCTGAAAATTTACAAAACCCATGTTTATATTTTCTACTAATAGATTAATGGGCATTTTCACCCATGACATATAATGAATAAAGTCCAACACCAGACTTTTAAGATAGCCAAAGAAAATCAAATCCAAAATGAATTATTCACTAAGGGGACAATAAATTTAAATTCAAAGAAATTACAAACTGAGTATTGTCAAGATTGACAACCAATGTAGAATAGCACTTGTTTTGGGAGGCCTTGTTAAACCAGCTCCCAGGCATACTTACAGCAGAACTCTTGACTGAGCTATTGTACGAGCCTACCCAGCTTCGTGCTGACCTAGTGTGCTGCGGTGAACAGCAACTTCTGGAATGGAATCACTAGCCTTTGTACCAGTGTGTAAAGCTGTCCTGTGACTACAATCATGGCAAGGCCATTATGTCTTAAGGCATCTTATTTTAGATAAGCTCCACCATGCAAATTGACCGTTGAAACATTATTTATTATTTTCCCTTTGATCCATGTTGTGACTTTATAAAAAACCCACATTGCAATGCCTGAGAAACTACCTACTGAAGTAAACCACTGCAGGAAAATGAACTAGATAAGCACTGTTCCCAAGACCCCTTATCAGTCACCTTTCTTTATTTTTTCAGAGCCTGGAACATGGGATTGTCTTCAGACAGCATCAAAGTGTGGACAAAGGATTAACTACTGTTTTCCTTTACAGAGGAATAATGTTTAACTTTCAGAGAGATAAAATTTTATCTGAAACAAATTTAGGGACTTTGAGGATATAAAAGTTGTTTGTCATCTCAAGAAAATTCTGGCAGAAGAAGCAAAAATAAGCCCAGGCTGAAAAGACCTCACTCAGCATATAACCTTCCTGGCCATGGTCTAATTTTTTCCCCATAAAAGCCTTTTTCAGGTAAAGTATATTTAACACTGTCATAAAATAAATAGATTTCCAAAGTCAGTTCTCATTCTAAGTGTTTAAGTGAATAAGTCTAATAGATGGCTCCATTCATGAAATTAATTTGATTAATTGTGAAAATATTCCAAAAAATATATAAACATCTCTATTGTTTTATCTTCAGTTAATTAGCAAGAGATAGACAGTACCTACAAAAAGATTAATTTTCCATGAAAGTCTTTCCTCTGAAAATTTACAGAACCCATGTTTTGTAAACATAAGATCCCGAAGATGACCTTTTCTGGGGGGAGGGTGAGTGGAGGGGAGTGGTAGCCTGATCCATCACCTCAGCCGTCAGCCCTTGAATGAAACGTTTTCTTCCTACTAACTATTCTCTCCTTAGTATTGATTTTTCAACTCTGAGAAGTCTTACCAGGACTGGTAGCAATCTCATTTACTTCCCTGGACTGACCAATGTGTTTATTACAAGGCAATTTAAACTCTGCTGCACATTTCACAATTTTTGACAAATACCTCATGTAATTAACCATACTCCTTGCACTTTCAGCCATAAATGCAGGCACCATCTCATAAGACATTGGTGGTTTTTTGAATCTTTGTGGTTTTTTGAATCAGCTGTCACCAAGATGAATACTTCATGGCTCTCAACTAGGTTACTTTTATTTTGGTCAACAATTTAAATATGTATTTACCAAACAACACTCCTACTTTCAAATTTCAAACATTATCATACAGTAAAATCTAACTATCATACAGTGAAAGCTAATTATTGTACAGTAAATTTCATACATTATCATACAGATAATCTAAAGAGAATTGCAAAAAGTACACACTGTGGGCAGTGGGAGAGGTACGTTGTTTCAGAAAATTACAAACATTGGAAAATGCTGAATTAATATGAAACATCTTCCTTGAAGATGGAAATCTGTCTTACCAGCCCGAAATTCTCTATAACATGACTATAACAACTCCCAAAAAATGAGAGATATTAACTTTGCTAGGTTCAGCATTTGACAACCATACTCTTGTAGGAGTGGATCTGAAGCAACTCTCCAAATAATTTGAGAGAGGAATTGTTCCTATTCCTTATACCCCAGAAGCATGGGCAATTTGAACTAACACCTTCCTCAGGGCCAATTTCACATCTTTGTTTCTCAAGGAATAAATCAAAGGATTCAGGCAAGGAGTGACAACATTATTTAATACCTGAACTACTGCATCCAGCCAAGGGCTGGAAGCTGGACGGAGATAGACAAGAATTATGGGCCCATAGTAAAAGAGGATGGAGGTCAGGTGGGCACTGCAAGTAGAGAAGGCTCTGCGCCTGCCTTCTGAGGAGCGGATTTTCAGTATGGACAAAGCAATGCAAGTGTAAGAAGCGAGGATAAGGAGAAAACACAGGACTGCAACGACACCCACGTTGGTGAAGCTCACCATCTGTGCTAGAGCGGAGTCCGCACAGGCCAGGGGCAGCACCACCGGGATGTCACAGAAAAAGCTGTGCACCTCACTGGGGCCACAGTAGGGCAATATGAAGATGAAGAATGTGAGGACAGACGCGTGCAGACAGCCTCCCAGCCAAGTGCCCACTGTCAGGCCAGTACACACCCTGTGGCTCATAATGACCGTGTATCGCATAGGGTGACAAATGGCCACAAAGCGGTCATAGGCCATCACAGTATAGAGGAAACACTCCGTGCAGCCCAGGAAGTGGTAGAAGAACACCTGAGAAGCACAGCCCTGGTACGAGATGGTGTGGTTTTGCCCCACTAGGAAGACCATCATCTTGGGGGAATTCACAGAAGGGAAAAATATGTCAAACACAGACAGGTTTGCCAGGAAGAAATACATGGGGGTGTGGAGGCTGGAGGAAGCCAATGGTGAGGAAGATGATGAGATTGCCCAGCAAAGTGAAAATGTAAAAGGTCAGGAATAGAACAAACATCATGGTCTCCAGCCCTTCTGTATTAGAAATTCCCAGCAGAACAAACTCTGTCACGGGAGTGGAGTTCCCAGTCTTCATGTGTCAGTGGTCCTGGAAAGCAAAGCAAAATTCATGAAGTAAGACCAAAGGAAGTGAGAATATCTTCCCCACAAAGTGACTTTTATCTAAGTCAGCGGCTCCATGCAAAAGAAGGACAAGGGAAAGGATCCTGTAATGAATCCGGCTTTGAGATAAATTAAGAAATGTGTCATATTTGAGCCCCATCTCTTCATGCGCTCAAATGAGGAAACACAATAAAGTGATTAGAAAATGTCTTTTAGTAATCAGGTCTTATTGCTAGTCTTATTTATATATTTTAATATGGTGTATTATCAAGCTTGCATATTTCTTCATGAAAATTTCTGAATCCCATGAATTCTATTAATTAACATCAGTACCAAATGATCTTAAGTAAAAGCAGAATTATATTTTCAGAAACCCTGATTTCTTCTTTGCATTTTATTTTTTCTTAGTTAGCCCTATGTTGTCCATAGTTGTAACTAATCCTGTTCTGCTCTGATCAATATATGTTCAATGAAAAAAATGGATAAATCTATTTATACTACTTTATAGGTGGCTGCTCTAGTAACATTTCCTGTATTATTTCAATTTTTGCAAGGGCAAAGGCTCATGTCTTAGATAAAAATCTCAGTAAGTGTAATATGATGCAAGAATTGGGGTGAAGGTAGCAGGGACTCTTCCTAATGTTGCTGTCTTCAATCCCATACCCAGGCCCCAGGCAAGCCTAGTCCTCCAGGAGTTCGAACAGGTTGACATCCTAGCAAAGATATAAGTGGGAAGTCAAAGAAACTCTGTCTTGCCCAAGGTCTATTTAGACATTGATTTAGGCCATGGAAATCAGTATAATTTCACACATATTTCCTATGTGCCTGCTGGAAATATTAAGATCAATAATATACAATTCCACCCCTTAAAGAACTTACTCCGGAGATATATGAAACTGACTGTGAAGCCTGCCCTGAGACTGCCGTGTACTACCTCTGGCACCCTGAGCAAATGAACCTTTCTGTGTATTGTCTCCTTAAAAAGAAAAATGAATATAGTTTGTTTATAAGATCTTTGCGAGAGTTATGACAGGTTATGAAGACAAAATAATATACTCAGTGCTTGGCACTTAGTATTAAGCATGTAATGAAGTCATTTAGATAAGAGTTATAGTTACAAAAAAGTTTCAAGTGTGAAGATATAATTGAAATGGACTTCAAAGGAAATATAACATTTCAAACTTTATTTAAAATCTATTTATGGAGTCCATATGATTTAAAAGGCATAGCAAGACACATAGGTTGGGAAAATGTTAATTTTTTCAGAATCTAAATAAGGCATTATATAAATATTCTGCCAGAATTAAAAGATTACTAGGTAGGCTATTCTTCAATCAGAATGTTTCTGCTTTTGTCAGTCAAAAAATTCACACAGGGCCGGTGAGATGGCTCAGCGGCATAAGCACCTGCCTTGCAAGTGCAAGGGCCCGAGTTCGACTCCCGGATCCCACATACGAAAAAGGGGACGGTGATATCGCTCAGCGGCACGGGTGCCTGTTGGTGCGCGAGGTCCTGAGGTCGACCCCCCGGTACCCACAAAAAAAAAAAAAATTCACACAGTGAAATGACAAAAGTGTTTGGCACATGCTTGCCCCAGGAAAAGTGTAACTATAAATCTTACAAATTACCTTAGATGCACTTTCAAAGTCCTCCTCACTATTCCCCAACACCCAGTACTCAGTACTCTACCTTGATAAACACCAATTTCTCCAAAAGGATTTGCCATCCAATAATGAAAAACAATCTAAGACCAGGGTGCACCTCATCATAAAGAGAGACATTTGGGAAAGCAGTGAATTTCTACTATAGAAGATTTCAAGTAAAACCTACAGGATCAATTTTTGGGAAAACAGAAGAGGGAAGCATTCTCCTCTAAAAATAGTAAACTAAATATTTTCCGCTAATTTTAAGTTCTAAAACGCCTGGGATGTAGCTCAGTGGCACAGCACCTGCCTGGCAAGCGTTAGGCCCTGAGTTCTATTCGCAGTACAAAAAAATAATTCCAAAATGCATATTTCTAGCTTTTCAGAAACTTTTTGGGTTGACCATCACCATACTCCTTGATATTTGCTAATTTTTATACACTTTGGTGAGAGAATGGAAATATATACCTCTGTTAAGGAAAGCTTTCCTGTGCATGAATAGATATTAAGTGGAGATGATTTCCAATCTATAAACTAACTGCAAGGTAAGAATCCTGAAGAAAGAATCTTTCTCCTTCCATATCAACCATTTTTCCCCACAAATCATTCTAAACACACACACGCACACACACACACACACACACACACACACACACACACATAGTTATCCCCAGCACTCTTAGCCTTCACTGCTCTCTCAGTACGGGATTACAAATAGATGCTACTTGTGGCCACTTGTAAGAATTCTCATTTCCATGGTTTTCCCCTTCCCTTGGTTGAGCAGGTGAAGTTATCAGGAACGAGAGTCTGAGTAGAGCAGAGGGGAGCAAAGGAAAGAGCAATGTAAGCAGAATGCGAAGTTACAGAGGCAAACAGAGCTTTAGACACAAAAAACCCGATGAAAATTAAACCAAACGTGGGGAGAGAGTTTTTTGTAAAGTTTGTAGGCAAAAAGAATGTGTTCCTAAAGCCAGAACTGTGTTTTGTATAAGATGTCACAGCACAGAACCAAGATTTTGTACCTTCTCCACTTGAATCCAAGACACGGATCCTACACTCAGCCCCGCTATTAATTTTGTCGTGAAATTCTCAATTTTTAGTGCTTTCACACTGAAGAGGATCAATGGGCCTGGCTTCTTTTGAGACAAACCTCCCCAGTGGCCCGATCTGCAGACTCAGGAGGCAAGATGGAGCAGAGGGAGTAATCAGAGGCTCTCGTAGCTCTCCTCGAGCTCTTTTCCATTCTGTCCCTCGTTATTTTATGATCTGACATATTTATTATGAAAGTAACATGAAAACTTAAAATTCATTTGGTAAATATTCAAAAACAGAAAGAACACACTTCCTTATGCTTAACCTTACCAACTGTAATATCTTAAGTGTCTTCTATCTGATCTTTCCACAACAGCCATGCTATATTTTCAGCAATTTATAATCATACTATATCTACAGTTTTTCATCATTTGCTTTAACATAACATTTATTCACATTTTTCAAAATATTTTCCATATTGCTGAATTGTTACAACTATCATTTTTATGTAATTTTTATTAGTATATGTTTGCAGTACATATTTATATTCTATGTGAATTCGATACATGTACATAACTCATCTTAATTCCTTTTTTCATTCCCTTTTCCTCCATTCCTTTTCTCTTCTCTCATCCTTTCTGGCAATGTCATCTGACTTACCCTTCATATATCCCTATTTTGTTCAACCATCTTCATTTTTTTTTTTGATGTTTAATTTTTTAAAATTTTTTATGTATTTGTCAAATAAACAAATATAGCTACAGTGAAGGATATATATATATATATATATATATATATATATATATATATATATCCCTTATCACACACTTGTCTATTTTTAACACTTTATAAATATAAGTTCACCAACATATAAATGTTATAAAATTAATTAATACTACAGCTTTGGAGATATAATTTTCCCAAATATTTTGTTAACAGCAGTGCCTGCAAGGGCCAATTTTACCAGCATTATGTGCTAACATGTTTACAAGTATTAACAGTTTTTCCTAAGCAATTGACTACAAACTACTTCTTAATATTTATTTTTGTTACTCAAGTTAAATAAATTTAAAATTTCTAATTATTTTTATAGCAACTATATGTGCTATTGGCATAGATAATGCAAATAAACAAATGGAATGGAATAGAGAGCAAAAAACACAGTGTTTGTATATATGGATAATTAACTCAAAGGTGACTTGAAAGTCTTTTTTTTTTTTTCTTTAAATCAGGCTTGCACTATTGGATCAACAAGGAAAATTTTAAATTAATCATCAGGTAGCATACTCAAAATAAAAATCAATTCCAAAGATATTAAAAATTCAAGTCTGTACAGAAAGAAATATGGTTTGCAAGTTAAACAGGGTGAGGTATTTCTGACAGAGATATAGAAAGTAATAGCTGTGAGGAAACACTGAAATTTTTAAAGTTGAGAATATTATTAAAAGGGTAAAAAGACAAAAAGTAAAAGACATTACATGCAACAAATACTGCTATCAAGGACTCATATATAAAATAATTAGCAACCCTTAAATTTTATGTTAAGAAAACAAACCAACATAAATATGAGCAAATGCTGTAGTGTGGATCTGAAATGTCCTCCAAAGGGCCACATGTTAAAGTCTTGGTCCTAGCCCATAGGACCACTGGGAGTTGTTAGAACTTGAGGAAGTGTAGCCTAATGGATAGAGTCTTTGTGCACATGTCCTTGAAAATGATATTATGACCCTAGCCCCTGCCTCCTTTTCTTTGCTTCCTGGTCACAACGAAGTGGCCAAGTGCTCCCCACCATGGTGTTCTACCTCACCATAGGCCCAAAACCAACAGAGCCAACTGACCATGCACTGAAACCTCCAAAACCATTGCCTGAAACTTCTAACATGGCTGGTTTGGGTAGTGGTTGGGCAACACATGTGCATAGTCTGGACATTGGAGTTACGGACATTAAGAGATAAAAAGAATTATAAAATACTTCGGTTTGGTCTCAATATTATTTGGTATAGGAAACAGAAACTCAATGGACTTGAATACATGAACCATAATGAATTTTATATTTTTAATCTACATGTAAATTATTGTTAGTTACATGTTTGGAGCATGACTAAGTTATGTACAGGTGTAATTCTCATTACTTTAGATGGTGAGTCATACCAGTACCTAAACCATAATGGGTATATTTTACAGAAACTTTATAACACCTCTGTAAACTGAAGTTCTCTGAAGAAGCAGGAATTATATTAAAGATCCTCCAGTGTTTCAATCTCAGTTGACCAGAATGTTGAGATTGTGGAATGCAATACAGCCAAAATTATCTTGGGCTGTGTTGGTCATTTTAATAGCCTTTACTATTAATTTATGCATCTGATGTAAGTCCTCATGACTGACTATGAGGTAAAATTCTTCAAATATATTTCTAAGCCAATTGACCTCTAGCTTCTGCCAACCCTGAAGCTAAGAAATCTATAAAACAGCATTTGAAAATATAGCAAATACCTCCTTGATCTTCATAGTCTGCCTACTTAATGCTCATGCTAGTATATTTATTGAAGGTATTGATTTATGTCTTTCTTTGTTCGATGGCTGTAAAACTTCATGTCAACTCTTCCAGGTGGAACGTCTTATACAGTTTACTTTGAATCTATGTTCCTGGGCCATGGCCACCTATATTTCACCCAAAATAAACAACTTCTTGTTCTATCTCTTCTGTGCATTCAATTTAATAGTCGTGAAATAAAAATGATGGAAGGAATTGCATTGATTAATTATGGAGAAAGAGGACTGCAACAGTAAACAAGTATCAGCATTGGGAACATTACAAAGGCCACCCTATTCTTTAAGGATTTGAACAGATTCTTCCTGTGTTTGAGTTATATACCTTTTATAATTTAAACCTCTTTTCAGCTGCTGGTTAACTCAGAAATTGTCAGTTCAGAAAATTAATCAGATACAATATGACCACACTCACAAAATATTTTATAAATACAGGAATAATAGGGAAAGGACAACACTAAAGACAAGCCTCTGCAGGCAAAATCTCAGTTCATTGCTTCAGGGCTGCTAATACAAGAGCCCCAAGAAAATAGAAGATAATATGATCTAATGTGATAAAAGATTAGCTGAGGTTTATCATTTTCTATATGAAATACAAATGTCAATTCTTGTCTTTTCTTTTTCTTAAATTTTGCCTTTTGGAAACAGCACTAGCCAGGCATGGTGGTACATATCTGTAATCTTAGCATGCTGGCCAGCTAGGCAGGAGGATAACAAGTTCCAGACCATCTTGGGCAATTTAGTGATTTAGTGGAACCCTGTCTCAAATAAAAAGTCTGGGTGGTAGTTCAGGTTGAACAATTGGTTCAATCCTCAGTACTGAAGGAGAAAGGAAAAAAGAGAAAGGAAGCAAGGAAGGAAGGGAAGGAGGAAGGTAGGAAGGAAGAAGAAAGAAAGAGAGAGAGAGAAAGAAAGAGAGAAAGAAAGAAAGAAAGAAAGAAAGAAAGAAAGAAAGAAAGGAATAGAAAGAGAGAGAGAAGGAAAGAGAGAAAAAGAAAGAAAGAAAGAAAGAAAGAAAGAAAGAAAGAAAGAAAGAAAGAAAGAAAGAAAGAGAAAGAAAGAGAAAACAGTACTGATAAGTCAGAGCATAGTAATGACACAATGAAGTATGTTCAAAATGAGGTGGTCTTAATAATGAGAATGAATCATTTTTCAAGTTTTATTTTAATTTTTTTTCATACATGTGTGTACTACGTAGTGTTTACATTTTTGTGAGAAGTTGGTACACGTACCTTTTGTCATCCCCTTTCCCTTCCTTCCCTAGCTGTCCACTGATTTATTGATCCTCTTGCTTTTTTTTGCAGGGGTACATGTTTGCAGTACATAATGTTTACATTCCTTGTGTGGAGTCGGTATATGGACATGACATATCCCAATTCTTTCTTTCATCCACTAAATCTCCTCTCCCCAGTCGGTCCATCTCTTGACCCTTTTCCCTTTTAGAAAAGATCTATTCCCTTGCTTCCTATTACCTATCTTTTATTTTGCTCTCCAATTTTACTTTGGATTTCTTGTGTAAGAGAATACATGTAACATTATTTATTGCCTGTAACATTACTTGCATGTCTGGTTTATTTTACTTAACATCATGGTTTCACTTAACATTAGGTTCTCAGGCATCCCTTTTCCTTTAAATGACTCAACTTTATCTTTCTTTATGATGGAGTAGTACTCCATTGTGTGTAAATACCACATTTCCACATTTTATTTACCTATTCATCTGTTGATGGATGTGTAGGCTACTTCCAAGATTTAGTTATTATGAAATGTGCTGCTATAAATATGGTTACATATGCATTGTTGTAATATATCTTTAACTATTTTGGATACCTAACAGGGAAACAGTTGGGTCAAATAAAATTTCTAGTTTCAGTTTTTTGAAGCATCTCCACACTGATTGCCATACTGATTTTACTGAATTACATTCCCACCAACAATGTAGACGAGATCCTTTCCTCCTTGCAGCCTCTGCAACATTTGTTATTATTTGATTTCTTGTTGATAGCCATTCTTTTTGGGGTAAGATGGAACTTCAATGTTGTTTTAATCTGTATTACTCAAAGTGCCAGCAATGTTGAGCATTTCATTATGCATTTATTGGCCATTTGTACTTTTTCTTCTGTAAAGTATCTATTCATTTTGCTTGCCCTTTTTTATTGGCTCTTTTTGGGAGGTCTGGTTTTTTGAGTTCTTTATATATTCTAGATATGAGTCTTCTGTCTGATGACTCACAGGCAAAATTTTTTCCACACTGTGTAGGTTGTCTTTTCACTCTGTTGGTTGTATTTTTTACTGTGCAAAAGCTTTTAAACTTGATATGATCCCATTTGTTGATTCTCAGAACTAATTACTGTGTAACTGGGCTTCTGTTCAAAAATTCCTTACCTACACCTATGACTTCAAAAGTTTTACCTACTTTGTCTTACAGCAGGCTAAGTGTTTCTGGTGTAACATTTAGTTCTTTGATCCATTTTTATTTTAGTTTACTACATGGAGAAAAATGTGAACCTAGATCAATCATCTATATGTGGAAAGCTAGTTTTCCCAACACCATTTATTAAAGAGATTATCTTTCCTCCAATGTGAGTTTTTGGCCTCTTTATCAAAGATCAAGTAGTTGAAGTAGTTGTTTCTGCATCCTCTGCTCTGCTTCACTGATCCTTATGTCTGTTTTTTTTGTGCCAGTATGATTCTTTTTTTTAAAATTGCAGTGGCTTTGTATTATAATTTCAGGTCTGGGATGATGATGTCTCCTGCTTTGCTCTTTTTTGCCCAGGATTACTTTAGCTATTCTGGGTGTCTTATGGTCCCACGCAAATTTTAGAATTGTTTTCTCCAGTTCTGTAAAGAAGGTTGTTGGAATTTTGATTGGGATTGTTTAAATCTGTAAATCAATTTTGCCAGTATGGCCATTTGGACTATATTAGTTCTGCCTAGCCAGGAACAGGGACTCTTTCGATTTTCCAATGTCTTCTTTAATCTCCTTTCCCAGAGTACTGTAGTTTTCATCATAGAGTTCTGTCACTTCCTTAGTTAGGTTAATTCCTAAGTATTGAAATTTTTTATGTTACCGAGAGTGGTATATTTTTCCTAATTTCTTTCTGAGCAGCCTCATTATTCACGTACCAGAACTCTATTGCTTTTTGTGTGTTGATTTTGTATCCTGCTACATTACAGAATTTGGTTATTTTTTGTTTTTGTAATGTGGATACTGGGAGTCGAACTCAGGACCTCACGCTTGCCAGCAGGCATTTGTGCCGCTGAGCGGTATCACTGGCCCTTTTTTTTTTTCCTTTATGTGGGTACTGGGAGTCAAACTCAGGACCTCACGCTTGACAGGCAGGTGTTTATGCCACTGAGCTATCTCACCGGCCCCCAAATTTGGTTCATAATTCTAAAACTTTTTGGTGGATTTGAGGGGGAGCTCTTTTATGAAGAGGATCGTATCATCTGCATATAATGATAACTTGACATTTTCCTGCCGATATTCTATTTATTTCTTTTTTAATTTATTTTTAAAATTAGTACACACATAATTTTTAAATTTGTCATACATAATGATCACAGTCATCTCAGAGAATTTATACCTGTACATAATACATCTTAGTTCTTCTTTTTTTTCCCGCTCCTCTCCTCTCCCTTCCACCCTTCTTCCCCTCCCCATTTACAAAAGCTTTGCTCCTTTTTCCTTCTTTATTTTTCTTTTTTCCCTTCCTTCCCTCCCTCTTTCCCCCTTTTGTATTCCCCTTCCCATTTGAACATGTTCTTCCTACTTCACAATATCTATGCTCTCTTATGCTTATTTACCCTTTGTGTTTCTTACAACAGAGAAACAATGTAAAATTTAAACTTGCATGTCCAATTTATTTCACTTAAGATTATGATCTCAAGGTGCATCCATTTACCTAAAAGCAACTCAAGTTTATCCCGCTTTATGGCAGAGTAGTACTCCATTGTAAATAAATACATTTTCTTTATTCATCTGTTGGGGGCATATAGTGTAATGGCAAGCAGAAACAGCAGAAATGACACCCAGGTTTTGGAGGCAGATTTATTTAACATCAGATGGGCACTGACAGGGAATCAATTGTCCCTCAAAATGTCAGGCCCCAAAGGCCCAGGGAGGGAGGTTTTTATGGGGTTGCAAAGGGGAAGTACAGAGGCAGAGTACTTGGCTGTCTTTGATTGGTTTTTAGAATATGCATCATAGTGACCAGCTATGCATTACAGGGACCAGCTGCTTCTAGGAGACAGAAGCAACTAGAACTGCAACAGGAACTTTCACCTGGGCAAATAACAGCATGGCTGGAGGGCATTTTCTGCTATAATAGGTTATTTTCAAGATTTAGCTATTATAAATTGTGCTGCTATAAACATGAGTAGGCATATATCACTATGGTATGATGCTTTTGACTTTTTCAAGAAGATACCTAGAAGGGAATAGCTGGGTCGAATGCAACACTGTGGCTAAAGCAGTATAACCAGTAACAACAATAGCATGAAGCAAGACTGGAAAATGACAAACTGTGATAATTATTAATGTGCCACTTTTAACCACATGTACAGGATTTTATAGTCATATAACAAAATCTAAGACAGATCAGAAAACTATATGCAGTAAATATTCACTCAATAGAGGGATTTTACCCTCAGGAGAGAAAATTTAAAAGGGATAAAAGGAAAAATAGAAAAATAAAAGAAGAGGAAGAGATTAGAAGAAAGACTGAAGAACAAAGGAAGATTGTCCAATCCTCAAGAAACTTGTGAAGAAGACAGAAGGGAAAGAAAGAAGGAAAAAACAAAACAAAATAAAACCTGAAAACAATGTTCACACTCATGAAAAAAACAAAAACAAACAATAGAAAAATAAACCAAACAGACAGAAAAACATAAGAAGAAATTTCTCTTTGATTTCAAGCCTGTGGTTATCTTCTAAGGTCCACAGTTTTGTGGCAGTGTCCAATTTAGGGTGTGACTCTGCTCTCGCTGGTAGACAAAGGAGGCAGTCAGAGCACAGATCCATGCTGAAAAATCCCCAAAGGCCTCAGTAGCATTGGTAGGGGTCAGTTTTGGTACTTTCAAATCCACAGAAATTCAGGCTGAGCCTGGCCTCTGGTCGTGGGGTTGAGGCCTGAGTCATTTAGTTTATAGCACTCTGGTTATCTCTTGCTGGCATGGTCACAGCACCCTGACATCTCCCATGGTTGTCCCTCACTCAGTCACTATGGGAGTTTGACACTAGCAGCCCTAAGATGAAGCCAACCCATGGCTGCTCTCAATTCTGGATTCGTTTGCCCCCCCAAATGCTCTCCACCAAGCACTGTCTCCAGTGGACACTGCCATCGCTTGGACTGGAGTCATTCACCTTCTGTTGTAGCATGCGGCCTGCACTGCTCCATTCCACCGGTGTGTTTCTTCCTGCAGACTTCCGGGGTCACCCACTTTCACTGTCTCTCTGTGGATTTGATCCTCGTTTCTCGTGCCATGAGCTAGGATCTGGGGAGAAAGTGCACATTGCCCTTCCGTTTTCTATATTGTGGTCTGTCTCTTCACTCTCTCTGTGAGCTCCAGTTTTCCCTTCAGAACATTCTAGGGTCTCAGGGATACACTTCCCTTCTTTTTTTCTTCCCTAAGTTGTTATTTTCCAGTGTCTGGATTCCAAATCTTGGAGAGGTTTGTTTGTTGCTGCTTACCATTCTGCCATCTTCCCAGAAGTAAGTCTGTTTCTTTTCCTTGCTTAATGCCTCTTCCTAATGTTTTGAGCACTATGATGATCAGGAGTGGTGATAGTGGACATTTTTATCTTTATCCTGATATTTCAGGGAAAGTTTTCAGTTTTTCCCCATTTAATATATGTGGGCAGTAGGCTTGTCATAAATGTTTTTTATCAGATTGAAATAAAATTCTTGTACACTTATTTTCTTCAGTGTTTTTATCATGAAAAGATGGTGGATTTTTTTAAAGGCTTTTTCTGCATCTATTGAGATAATTATGTGATACTGAACTTGCTTTTATGTGATGAATTATATTTAGTGATTTGCATATGTTGAACCATCCTTGCACCCCTGAGATAAAGCCTACTTGGTCATGAGGTATGATTTTTTGATGATTCATTGCATTCTGTTTTCCAGTACCTTGTCGAGGATTTTTGAATCTATATTCATTAAGGAAACTGGTCTGTGTTTCTTTTATTTTGGTTGGCTCCTTGTTTGGTTTTGAAATCAAGGTTTTGGTAGCTTCCAAGAATGACTTTGGGGGCCGGTGAGATGGCTCAGTGTCTTAAGCGCCTGCCCAGCAAGCGCGAGGGCCCGAGTTCGACTCCCAGAACCCACATACAAAAAAGGGGCCAGTGATATTGCTCAGCGGCACGGGTGCCTGCTGGTGCATGAAGTCCTGAGGTCGACCCCCCGGTACCCACAAAAAAAAAAAAAAGAATGACTTTGGGAGTAATCCTTCCCTTCCAATTTCCCTAAAAACCTTGATGAGTATTGCTGTTAAAACTTCTGAGATCTTTTTGGAGAATTCAGTAGGAATTTAGGACCTGGGCTTTTATTAAGTGGTAGGTTATTTATTACTGCTTCAATATCATTGCATGTTCTTGGATTATTGAGGATTTTCTAATCTTCTTGATTCAATTTTGGTAATTTATATGTATCTAACAATTTATGCATTACTTCTTAATTCTATAATTTATTGGTATACAGGATTAAGAATTTAGGGTTAGGGTTAGGGTTAGGGTTAGGGTTAGGGTTTTGATTCACCATATCTATTGTACATTTTGGATCTTATTTACTCTTTCAGTTTCTCATACTAGAGAGATAATACGATGCTTACACATGTGCTTCTGGTTTATTTCACTTATGAGTATTTTCTCGAGTTTCATCCATTTACCTATAAAAGTCTCCAGTTTATCCTTCTTTATGGCTGAATAGTACTCCATTGTATAAAAATACCACATCTTTCTTATCCATTCCTCAGTTGATGGGCATTTGGGTTGTTTCCAATATCTGGCTATTACAAATTGTGCTGCTATAAACATGGGTGCACATATATCGCTGTGGTACGATGTTTTTAATTCTTCTGGGAAGATGCCCAGAAGGGGAATAGCTGGGTCAAATGGGACCTCCAACTCTAGTTTTCTGAGGAATCTCCACACTGACTTCCACAGTGGCTGTACCAGTCGACACTCCCACCAACAGTGAAGAAGGGTTCCTTTTTCCCCACAGCCCCTCCAGCATTTGTTATTAGTTGATTTCTTAATAGTAGCCATTCTTTCTGGGGTGAGATGGTATCTCAGTGTTGTTTTAATTTGCATCTCTCGAATGACTAGTGATGTTGCACATTTTTTTGTATATTTGTTTGCCATTAGTATTTCTTCATCTGAGAAATGTGTATTCATCTCAGATGCCCATTTTTGGAGTGGGTCTTTAAATTTGGGAGGTCTGATTTTTTTGAGTTCTTTATATGTTGTCGATAGTAGTCCTTTGTCTGAGGAACAGCTGGCAAACATTTTTTCCCACATTGTGGGTTGTCTCTTCACTCTGTTGGTGGTTTCTCTTGCTGTGCAAAAGCTTTTTAATAAGATGAGATCCCAGTTATTGATTCTTTGGGATAGTTCCCGTGCGGTTGAGTTTTTATTCATAAAGTCTTTGCCTACACCAATGTCTCCAAGGGTTTTACCTATCCTACCTTCCAGCAGATTTAATGTTTCTGTTTTAATATTTAGATCTCTGATCCATTTTGAATTTAGTTTAGTGCATGGTGAAAGATATGGATCTAGTTTTAATCTTTGGCATGTGTAGAGCCAGTTTTTCCAGCACCATTTATTAAAGAGGCTATCTTTCTTCCAGCGAATGTGTTTGGCACCTTTGTCAAAGATAAGGTGGCTTAGTATGTCTGGGGTTGTTTCAGCATCTTCTAATCTGTTCCATTGATCTTCAGGTCTGTTTTTTTGCCAGTACCACACTGTTTTTATCACAGTAGCTTTTAAATTATCATTATTTGCAGATGACATGATACTCTACACAGAAGATCCCAAAAACTCCACTAAAAAACTGCTAGATTTAATAAGCAAATTCAGTAGTGTAGCTGGATACAAAGTCAATACTCAAAAGTCAATAGCCTTCCTGTACACAAATAACAAACTTACTGAAAGAGAAATTAGGGAAACAATACCTTTCACAATAACATCCAAAAAAATGAAATACCTAGGAATCAACCTCACGAAGGATGTAAAAGACCTCTATACTGAAAACTACAGTACTCTGAAAAAGGAGATTGAAGAGGATATCAGAAAATGGAAAGATATCCCTTGCTCCTGGATAGGAAGAACCAATATAGTGAAAATGGCCATACTTCCAAAATTGTTATACATATTTAATGCAATTCCAATCAAAATTCCAACAGCATATCTCACAGAATTAGAGAAAACAATCCTAAAATTCATTTGGAATCAGAGGAGACCTAGAATAGCAAAGGCAATTCTGGGCAACAAAGGCAAGGCAGGGGGCATCACAATCCCCGACTTGAAATTATACTATAAACCTTTTTCATTTCTAATTGCATCAAATTGGGTCTTTTCTCACCTTGTTTTTTGGTTATATTGGTTAAAATCAACTCTTTTTATCTTTATTTTCCAGAGATTCACTAATATTTGCATTATTTTCCAGAGATTTAGTAATATTTGTGTGATCCTACCTCCCTGGTCTTTTCCTTCTTTTTTCTTTCCTTACCCTTTTTAAAAATACATTAAGAAGCAGGATTGAGGCAGATCCTCCAAGTTTCAGGATATCTAGTGTGGGGTCAGTCATGGCACATAAGAGAAATAATAGAGGTCAAGGGGTGAAGGGACAGTATTTTTAAGCATATGGAGTTTGATTGAATGCCCTTATACCCACAGGAAAAATTCTAGAAAACTAAAAATATTGTGGCCTCAAACTGAGAAAGTAGGAACTTGAGTAAAGAGAAGTCACCTGCCCAAGAGTGTTGTCCAGCACTGACAGTGTGGATCAGGAATTCCTACCAAGGTAAGGAAACATCTGTGAAGATGACATGAGTCAGTTGTCTGAGGAACATTGTAAAGAAGACTTGTATAGATTTATATAGATGAATAACTATAGAACTACCACTATATTTTTCACTGAAGAGTCCCCAGTTTAATGTGGACCACATAAATATACAAATGAGATAATAGAGTTGGATTAGGTGTTTGGAATGTAAATCAAGAAAAAGAAGAATGGAAACATGTGTTTTATATTCTATGGAAAATTTTTTAGAAAAAGTTCTATGTTGATATATAAATTAAAACAATCAATAATGAATATGGCCAATATTTAATGTCACACTAGTGCAAGAAGTATGTAACTATACAAAAATATGTACTTCGCTATTGCAATGTTATTCATGGATTATGCCCTGCCTCCTAAAAAACATAGAAAGTTTGTAAAATTTTGTGAAAACAAAGGCGTGTAGAAGTCTGCAAATGCACTTTATTACCACATATTCCTGCATTAAACCTTGACCATATTCATTACTGGTTGTATGAATTTATATAGCACCACACATCTCCTGGGGTTCTGGTCATGGTAAAGTTAAGGTGATTTTACAAAGTATCTAGCAGATTACAAGTTTGATAATGTTCATGGTTTTGTCTCTGAATTGTTCTAGAAGAATTTATTTTTTATGATTTTTAATGTTCACACATTTAACTGTAAATTCCTTAAAAACTAATACATTTGGGAATATAAAATTTATTAAAATTATTGACATAAAGATGTCTGCTTTATAAAAATGATCTCAACATTAGTTCATTTTCAGTGACAGAAAACTGCATTTCTGCATCCTTAAAAATACTACATAAAGTCATCAACAAAAGCAAAAAGAAGTGTGACTACCTAAAACAAAAATGTTTCTGCAAAGTAAATGAAGACTCAACAAAATGAAGAAACAACTGATTAAATGGGAGGATAGGCCCAGGAATATAGCTCATTGGCACAAGTGCCTGCCTGGCAAGCGCAAGGTCCTGAGTTCGATTCCCAGTACAAAAAATAATAAATAAATAAATAAATAAATAAATAAATAAATAAATGGGAGGATATATTTACAAACCATGTATCTGCTAAGGGCTATTATCAAAATTATATAAGATATTCACACTATTTACTAACAAACTTAAGAACAATAAAAATAAAATAAACCATAAAAATAAGCAAAGTACTTGAATAGACTTTTCTTACAGGGACAAATTGTGAATAAGTATGCAAAAAGATGTTCAATGTCACTAATCATCAGGAAACTACAACTGAAAACCAAAATAAAATAGCACTTCATACCTGTTTGGATAGCTACTATCAAAAAGTGTTGGTGAAGGTATGAAGGAGGGAAATCTTTGTACATGTCTGATAGGAATGAAAATTGGTGCTGCCAACTGAAAAAAGTATGGAGGGTATAATCAAAAAGGTAAAAGAATTACCATATGATACAGCAATTTCAGTTCTGGGTACAAATCCAAGAAACTCCAATTAGTATGTCAAAGAGACATCTGTGCTCCCATATCTACTGCACATTATTCAAAATAGCCGAGATACGTAAACAACCTGTGTCCACCGACAGATGAATAGTGAAGACACCATGAACACAGACACAATTGAATATGTGGTTGAAGGTGTACGGAGTCACACGGAATGTTAGCAAAATAAGCCAGACAGGGAAGACAAACACTGCACAATCTCACTTCCATCTAAACAAAGAATCAAAGAAATGTCAAACACTTGGTAAGAAAATATAATGGTGGTAGTTGGAAGCTTGGGGTTGGGATAAAAGAGATTTCTGTAGAAATTACAACTTGAATTTATGGGAAAATTATAAAGACCAAATGTACAGCATGATAATTATGGTTAATAAACATGTATTGTATATTTAACCTTTGCAAAATCAGTACATTCAAGTGTTTTACCACCATACAAAAATAATTTTGGAAGCTATAGATATGTTAACTAGCTTAATTTTGGTAATCACTTCAAAATATATATGTATAACAACCAATACTATGTAATCTCCAAATATATGCAATTTTCATGTGTTAATAACATGTCAATAAAGGTGAGAAAAATAAATAGAAACCTCTTACTTTAATATTTGCTTAAATTCTGGTCATCAAAAAGTTTGGAGTTGAGTTTTCAAAAAAAACAGAAATGAAAGGAAACTCTAATTTAGCAATTTTAATCAAGCAATTAAATTAGAAGAGCTTGGAAGGACCACCTGAAAGAAAGAAAATGATTGACATCTTTTCCTCTAGGTGGAGATACTCAGGAAGAGGTCGGAAGAAGACAGTGAGTGAGCCCTGCCTGCAGACAGGCAAGTGAAGTAAATGCTTCAAGTAGCAAAAGGAGAAGGAAGCACAGGACTTGTGTTAACATAAAAATGAGAAAGATTTCCAAACCTTTTGTATAAATAGGAGACACGGGCTGGGGATATAGCAGCACAAGTGCCTGCCTGGCAAGCACAAGGTCCTGAGTTCAATTCCCAGTACCAAAAAATAAAAATAAAAAATAAAAAAAACAAATAAATAGGAGACATGCCACGCTCGCAGCTTCATGGCTTTATGTATAAAAAAAGAAGAAAATAATAATCTTGCCTCAGAAAAATCATTTTCAGTCCTTCTACTTTCAGAAAACATAAATTGAGGTGTGAATACCAAAAACCAGGGCAATGAATATCAACCAAAGCAACCAGATAGCAAAGAGACATTGTAGGGATGAAAAATTATATTTTAGAGAACATTTAACAATTTCTGCAAACCAGGTATGTGTTCCTAAGTTCTATTCTTAGAGAACTTTCTACAAGAACTATTTTCCAATGAGTGTAGAGATGATCAAGATTTAAGTGTAGGTTCAGCTTTGATAAAAGAAAATGCACATTATAGGGGCCGGTGAGAGGGCTCAGCGGCTTAAGCGCCTGCCCGGCAAGCGCAAGGGCCTGAGTTCGACTCCCGGAACCCACATACGAAAAAGGGGCCGGTGATATCGCTCAGTGGCACAGGCGCCTGCTGGCACGCGAGGCCCTGAGGTCGACCCCCCGGTACCCACACAAAAAAAATGCACATTAAAGTGAAGGAGAAAAGGAAAGAAAACAATTCTATTCTCCCCACTGCCAAGTTTTTGTTCATCCCTCTTACTGCATGATACCATTCCTCCTATACACATTCTTCTCCATCAGTGTTCCCTTCTCTAGCCCATAGAGACAGCTACTTCTAATATAAAACATAGCTGGATAGCTGGAGATCGAGGGAGAAAGGAGACCCCCCCCCAGGCATACAGTACAAAAGAAGATAAACAGTCCATGGTAAATCAGGGCAGGCAGAAGGCAGCAAGCAGCAAGCAAGTGACAACAGTAACCCTCTTTCTGTCCCTTATATCTTATAACCTAAGGGTGAGTAGTACTCACACCCAGGGTGGGTCAGCCTTAATCCTAGCATCACACCATGATTCAATCCCAGCATCATATCCTTGATGCCAGCAGCACACACCCTAGATCCATCCACATCCAAAAACTCCCACCTATGACCGCATGAGGATTTGAGGGAACATGTAGATACAAGCCATAACAATCTGTAAATAGTGCATTACAATTGACACAGGTGAAAAAGAAAAGGTTTCTGGTAAGAGCAAAAAGGAGTCAGAGATAATAGGTTTAGAAGAAAATGGAGTTGGTAAAGATAAACAAAGACATGCCCATTTATAAATTGGAGTAGAAATGGAGTAGAATTGGAGCAAGAACAGAAAATTAATAGTGTATGGAATAAGCAAAAGTTATTTGAAACAATAAAATAGACTATCTTTAGCTAGACTGACCAGTAAAAACTAAATAAAGATGAGTTACTAGAATCAAAAATGAAAAAGTAAACACGACAGAAATAAAAAAAAATATATAAAGGAACAGTAGGAAAAACTGCATGTCAGTAAATTAAGTAACTTGGAATAACTGTCAAATTCTTAAAAGATATATATGGTAACAAACTGGTTACAGAAAAAATGATCAAATACACCTATAAAAGGTAAATGTTTTTAGTGGTAATCATCAAAATTACCTACAAGTAAAGACCCAGAACTCTTGGCTTTGCTATAGTTCTACAAAAGTATTCATACCAATTGTTGAAATCCCACCCCCCCCCGCTAAAAAGAGGGAGAAACTTTTCACAACTATTCTATCAAACCAGGATTATTCTAATACAAATACATTACAAAAAAGACAAAAATGACAACCCAATATCTCCTAATAGTATGGATACCACAATACCCAACAAAATAATTACACAATGAATCCACCAAATATAAAAAGATTTATGCACCTTAACCAAGTGAAGATTTATCCCAGATATTCAAATTTGATTGACATTCAAAAATCAATTAATGTTATACACCATAATCAAAACCACTTGCACACAAAAACCACATAATCATCCCAATAAACACGAAAAGTGTTTAGTAAAACCAACATCTCTTCATAATAGAAATATTCAACAAGCTAGAAGTAGAAGGAACTTCTTTAATAAAATAAATGGTATCAATGAAAAGCCCACAGTGAACATTTAATGGTAAAATACTGGATGCTTTGCCTCAAGGTGAGGAGGAAGACAAGAATATTTGCCCTCGGCATTGCCATTTAACGTTGCACAAGAGTTTCTAGCCAGAGCAATTAAGCAAGAAAAAGAGCTTTAAAAATGTATCCACAAAGGAAGGAATGTGCAATCTTTACTTACAAAGGATAAGATTGTGTATACTGTAAATCCTAAGACATCCACTAAAATCTTGTTAGCACTAATAATCTAAGATCATATGCAAAAATCAATTGTACTTCTATATACCAACAATTAAAAATCTTGAAAGGAAACAAAGAAAATAACTTTGTTTATAGTAGCATCCAGAAGAATAAAATACTAGGAATAAATCTAACCAAGGAAGTCAAAGACTTGTGAACTTAGAGAATGAAGACCACAAAACATTATTGAACACATTAAAGAATATCTAGACAAATGGAAAATTATGTCATGTTCATGGGTTAGAAGACTTAACATTGTTAGGCTGGCAATTCTTACCAAATTAATCTACAGATACAATGTATTTCCTATAATAATCCCAGCAGACTTCCTGGTAGAAATTGACAGGTTCATCCTAAAATTGATACAGAACAGCAGGAATTCATGCAAACACTTCAAAAAGCACTAGAAAGTAGAATTCACACTTCCCAATTTCAAAAGTTAGTACAAGACAATGATAATTAAGACAGCGCAGTCTGCCATAAAGAACAGATATTTATGGGTCAGAAGATTAGAACTGAGACGACAGCACTAAATCAAACTAATTATCTGTGAAGCCAAGATCACTCAAGGGGAAACAATAATCTCAATCAATGGCCCTGACACAATTAGATGTCAACATTCAAAAGAATAAATTTGGATCTGTACCTCACACAACACATAAAGATTAATCCAAAATGAATTATAAGTCTAATGTAAGAACTAAACTATAGGGCCGGTGAGATGGCTCAGTGGCGTAAGCGCCTGCCCGGCAAGCGCGAGGGCCCGAGTTCGACTCCCGGATCCCACATACGAAAAAAGGGGCCGGTGATATCGCTCAGCAGCACGGGCGCCTGCTGGCGCGCGAGGTCCTGAGGTCGATCCCCGGTACCCACGAAAAAAAAAAAAAAAGAACTAAACTATAAAATTCAAAAGAAAACAGAAGAGTAATTCTTTATGACCACTGCTTGACAAAGGTTTCAAGGTACCATACCAAAACCATAAATAACAAAAGAAAAGATAAATAAGCAGGACACCATCAAAATGTAAAATGATTCCGCAGAAAAAGCATTGTCAGTAAGGTAAAAAAATTTCCACAATGGGAGAAAATATTTGTACATCACACATCTGATAAAGGTCTAATATCTAGGTATATATAGATAACTCTTATAACATGACCAAAAAATTAAAAAGCCCATTTAAAAATGAACACATAATTTCAATAGACATTTATTTTCTAAATAAGATATACAGATGTCCAAGAACCAAATGAAATAATATCCAATATCATTAGTCATCAAGGAAATTCAAATCAAAGCAACAATAAGATATTACACTATACCTACTAGGATAGGTATAAAAATAATAACAAAAATGTACAAAACAAAAAAACATTGGCAAGGATATGGTCAAACTGGACTCCTGTGTTGCTAAGAATGTAAAAAGGTGCAGATACAATGAAAAATAGTGTTTCGTGAAGAAGTCCAATGGAGAATTACAATATGATCTTGCAATTCTACTAGTAGGTATGTATCCAAAAGAACTGAAAATAAGTATTGAAACAAAACTATATACACAAATGTTAACAGTAACTTAATTCACAATAACCAAAAGGAAGAAGCAGCCCAAAAATTGCCCATCAACTGCTGATAAATGAATTGTAGTTTGTCCATACAATGAAATACTTTTAAATCATAAGAAATATGTTACAATATAGATAAGACATGAAAATAATATGCCAAAGAAGCCAGTCACAGAACACACATATTTGATTCCGTTTTGTAGAAATGTCTGGAATAGGCAAGTTTATAAGTACAGAAAATAGACTAGTATTTGTTTAATGATGAGGGTGATAAAAGTATAGAAAGGTGACAGCTAAAGGATACAAGAATTCTATTTGTCTTGATAAAAATAAAAAGTCAGTTCTGAAACTGACTGAGGTGATGATGATGTGTACCAGTAGATATATTAAATATTATCAAATTTGACATTTTCAATGAAGTAATTGTGAATTATACTTTAATCAGGCTGCTTAAAACATTGTGGTGATTGAAAATGATTGTTACATTATTAAAACCAGAAAAGGTATTCAAAATCTGATCACAGCTGTATACTTCTATCTACACCAATACACCAATACGATAATGTAGACATACACATTGATGTAATGGTATAGATCATAGGTGAAATGAAGTTAAGAAGGGAGTAAAAAACCCTAGTTTAAATTGAGTCACTGAACAGAGGAAAAGTGATAAAATGTTCATACTAACTATATTTTCTTTCTTTCTTTTTTTTTTCCATATGCGGGTACCGGGAGTCAAACTCAGGATCTCGCACTTGCCAGGCAGGTGCTTATGCTGCTGAGCTATATCACTGGCCCCTTACTGTATTTTCATAGAAGGAATAATGAGTTTCTTGTGTATACTTTAGCAGTCTTAAACTTTTTGAAAGCTATTTACATAAGTAAGTATTATTTTACAAAGTGCTGGAATTATGGAATTAAAATTCTGTGCTTGATTGAATGAAAGCCAACCTCCAGTTCTTACCAAATTCAAAATTCTTCATAAAAAAAGACTTTCACCTGAGGATAGATTTATGCTCTGCTCTCTTGGTAAATATATAGATATTACCTGGCCTCTACAATGTAGGAGAATTCCTTTATATTATACTCCAAAATGTGTGATCCATCAAAACTTACTCAGGAACTATAGGAATCAATGCAGCAAATTTAACGGTGTACAGAATTCTGGCACATTGGAGATTATTCCTTATAAATCGAAAAGAATTTCCTAGGAGAAGCAAGTATCTATGGAACAATTTGTACAATACAGAAGAAGCAAGAAAGGAAGGTTAATACCTTTAAATTCCTATCCTCGCTCAGCAGCTTTCTATCTCTGTGACGCTGCACGTGTCTTAACCACTCAGTGATTATATCCTGAGGACACTGAGATAATCATATGATCTACTTCATATGAATATTGTGTTAATTACACATTTGTCTCTAAAGTGCATAGAACAGTTCATGCTGCATGGTAAATATTGATAATTTTTGAGGAATAAATTATTATATAAACATACAGACATTAATCTCACTATAAACTATACAATGTTACCTTCTCATTATAAACCCCACACAGCAACCAAACCAAATATGACAGAGGTCTTGCATCCAGATGAATGCCAGGCAGAGTGGCAAAATAGACCATGGCACGAAGCTCACCCCCTATGAATGTGCAGCCCTTGGCTCAGTGCCTTCCTCAGAGCCAACTTTACCTCTTTGTTTCTCAAGGAATAGATCAAAGGATTCAGAGAAGGGGTCACAATATTATTCAACACCTGAACCACAGAATCCAGCCAGGGGCTGGAGGCAGGTCGCAGGTAAATGAGGACCACCGGGCCATAGAAGAGCAGGATGGAGGTCAGGTGGGCACTGCAGGTGGAGAACGCTCGGCGCCTGCCTTCCGAGGAACGTATTTTTAATATGGACAGAGCAATATGAGTGTAGGACATAAGGATAAGGAGAAAACATAGGAGCGCAACCACACCCACATTAGTGAAACTCACCGTACGTGCTAGGGAGGTGTCTGCACAGGCCAGCGGCAGCACCACCGGGATATCGCAGAAAAAATTGTGCACCTCGTTGGGGCCACAGTAGGGTAACTTAAAGATGAGGAACGTGAGGACAGATGCATGCAGACAGCTCCCCAGCCAGGTGCCTAGAGTCACGATGACACACACACCATGACTCATGATGACTGTGTACCGCAAAGGGTGACAGATGGCAGCAAAGCGGTCATAGGCCATCACGGTGTACAGGAAGCACTCGGTGCAGCCCAGGAAGTGGTAGAAGAAGAGCTGAGAGGCACAGCCCTGGTAAGAGATGGTGTGGCTTTGCCCCATTAAGTAGAGCATCATTTTGGGAGAACTCACTGAAGGGAAAAATATGTCAAACACTGATAGGTTTCCCAGGAAGAAATACATGGGGGTGTGGAGGTTGGAGGAGGTGAGAATGGCCAGAAGAATGAGCAGGTTTCCCTGGAGTGTGAGCAGGTAGAAGGCCAGAAAGAGGACAAAGAATGCATTTTCAAGCCCAGTAGTGTGAGGGATTCCCATCAGGAGAAACTCAGTTACTGAAGTGTGATTCCACATCCTCATGTGCAGTTAGTCCTGGAAGATGAAAGAACAGCCTCATCAAGGGGAGCTTTTCTCCAACACATGAATATCCTCAGAGAACCCAGTGGAAACTATTGATACCTACGTACTGTAAAACACTTCTAAATGGGACTCAGTCTATTTCCTTCAGAAATTAATGTGTGACTGTGTCACATTTATTTTTCAAATGTTTCCTCAAAATTAAAGAAGAGTGATCCTAGAGGTAGGATGGAATGAAGAACATTGAATAAACATCCAAATTGGATACATCTAATTTTTAATGTCATGTCTGCTCCCCACTCTTTGACTCTCAATAACATTGAAAAAGATCTTTATATTTCCCCTAAATCTCCATGTACAGGGGCCGGGGTATAGCTCAGCAGTACAAGTACCTCCCTGGCAAGCACAAGGTCCTGAGTTCAATTCCCAATACCAAAAAATCCCCAAAAATCTCTACATACAGTATACTATTATCTTAAGGTTCTTATAAAAATTCATGTAATGCTGCCCCTACCCATCCTTGCTTAAATAATCTACTCTGATTTTAATGCAGCTTTATTCTGCAGCATTATGTTGGGTGATTTAGAGCAGCCTGGCATTACCTCTTGAGGTAGAAGTTTCCCAAAGCTGCCTTCTCCATCATTCATCAGAACAACTGAAAGATGAAACTTGACTAGTGCGTAAATAATAAAACAGGAGGGAAAATAATACTTAATATGCTATATATATAATATATATATTTGATAATGTTAACAACTGGTTCAATAACAGATTTAACCTATATAAACTATTTACTGAAATGGTGTCCCTGCACACCCTTGATTGAAAAGTATATTCAAGATACTAATGTTTTGCTTCTAAGAAGCCTTTACTTCACAGCTTCTCTACAGAGTGAGTAGGAAGAGTCTGGATTACCTAATGAAGTGGATGATTCACGAAGCTACTTTCTCCATCATCAGACAGAACAAATGAAAACTGGTATTTGTCTAATAACACAGGAGGAAAAATATAATATGCAACTTAGTGAAGAACAACACATGATTACCAGTGTCAACAACTGTCCATTTCAGTGCAGAATTTAGTATTAATTATAGTGTTATACAACAAATGAGTTGTATGCAATCCCACAGAAAATTTTAAAGCCTTCATTTATCAGTAAATAGCTTAAGAAAATATCAAGAAGCCCATTCAGTCATTACTTACCCAAAGTCAGTCAGAGCTACTCCTACATTCTACCATCTTCCTGTAGCCCATATAACCCTGAGAAGATGTGAACACAATGAGGAGACAGTGGGCCAAAGAAAAGGCATCTACAGAGTGGAGGGAAATATGATCATATTGAGCTAAAACCCAGGCCCCACATTACTGCAACCATTTCTTTTGCCCTTAGAGGTTGTAGACTAAACAGCAGATTATGAGGCCAGAAAAGCTGGAAGTTTCTCATTCTCAGACCCACATACTCAGGTGTAAAACCCTAAACCCAACAGCGCCTCCAGCCCTGAGTGAAGGAGCAGGATGAATCCCCTCAGGAGAGGATAAAGGTCTCCAGCTTCCTTGACACCCTCATCCCTGGTGGGCACTGACTTTAAGGTGTGGCACAGAGGGAGCAATTAGAGTGAAGACGACCCTCTCTTCCCTCCTTTCCCCTTTTCCCCACTCCCTTCCCTCAGGACTTCTTAGCCTAATGCACAGATACATGGCAGCCCTTAGGTACATTCAAGTTCTTTAATTTTTTTCAGTTTATTAGTACCTGTGTGCAGTGCATAATGTTTACATTCCATACGGGAAGTTGGTACATGTGCATGTTAGCTGCCTTCAATCTTTGAAGCTTTTTAATTATAAATTCTTTTCTCCATAGTAGACATCCAACACTTGGGCTCAGATGTTTGAGATTGTCCAGTGACCCTGTGCGTAGAGAGTCTGTGCACATATCATCAAATCTAATTTTAGAACATTTCCCTCTGGTAAGAGTAAATTCATGCTCATTTATAATCATATTTATTTACACACCAGCTCTAGTCAATCACTAACACCTTTTCTATCTCTAGACTTGCCTTTATTTGGCATTTATTTTAGATGGAGTCATAAAGTCTGTTTCCTTTTCTACTTGACTTCTTTCAATATAATATTTTGAAATTCTTCTCCTGTTGCATATGTAATGCCAATATTTTGCTTTATTGTTGTTGATGGATAGTTTTCCATTTCATGGGTAATTTTATTTCCTGAAACATAGGCTAAGTCTGTAATTTCTATTGCTCATGGTCCTCAAAAAACTTTTTGTTTAAAGTTAGGAAGCGTCTGAAGATCTCAAAATTGTCATCATCATCACTGAGTCAAAAGTGAATCATTTTAGGTTGTGTGACATATTAAACAGCTTAATGAGTGAGTCATAGAATATAACATGGATGACTTTAATTATCTAGTTTCAGCTAATCTTCTCCATTTCTTCTTTCTGAGTCACCATGATAAGCAATATTGAATTAGTGAAAATCAATCCCACACTGAAACTCTGTATAATTAATGATGTACTGCAAGCGTTTCTTTTTCTGTTACTCCTATTATAAATTGATCCTTTTACTACACATCTAAGTAATGCCAGAAATAATTTCCTCAAGAGAATTAAACATCTCATAATTAGTATTTGTATCACACACACACACACATAGAGAAGATACAAGTAATAATATGGTGGTATTTGTAGATCTACCATGCAATTTCAACTTCCTAGAACTGCTGTTCTTCTCAAAATCCTGATAGTAAAGTAAAAAGTAGTATAGCAGTGTCAAATTGTATCATTTGTTATGTGTGTTAATAAAGTTTCCAAATTATTCACTTACTTAACAAGTATTTATTAAAGAAATATTTTGTCAGATTAAAGAACTTTCATAGGACACGCATTCTTAGAAGACTTAATAAGGTTTAAAGAAGAATGGATGAACATATTACCCATATATGAATTACATTAAAACTAAGATAAATTTTCGTGAAGAAATGAAATACCATTATCACTGGAATGCATCCATTAAGGGGTCAGCATATTCTTTTAAAGAGAGGAAATTTTATGTTCAAAGCAAATTACCCTTCTCAAGACATCTAATTTCATAAGGTATCTATTCATTCCTACTACTTACTGTCTCAAAAAATGCCCTTTTCTTGGTCCATTGGGGACTATATTGAATTTTTGTAGACACAACTCATATAGGTGGACATACCTAGCTCACATAGGTGGATATAATTATTTTCTCAGACATTAGTTCTTTCAACTAAAATTCATTGGGAATGGAAATGCTTCCCTTTGAGATGGTAGCAATTACTGTTGCAATTCAGGGTCTTCCACGATCTGCAGACAAACATGGGTGTCTGATGCCAGCCTTGCCTTTCACCAGAAGAGCTGCCATGTATCCTGTGGTTTAGGAACTGGCAAGCCAGCTACACCTACCGTGAGGGACATCACCCACATTGCGATATAAGCGAAACTAGAATCTTTGAAAAGCATTGCAAAGACTAGAAAAAGAGAAGCCAAATGTATTCACTGGGGAAGGATTAAGAGCACTACACCCCCAATCTAAACCACACTCTTTAATTTAATATTGTATGGTTTAGTTATCAGAATTCAATTGCTATTTTGATGCACTCTGAGGGGGTGGGTTTTATCTCAATTATTTCTAACGTAGGTGGGAAATAAAAGGATGTTTTCTGGACACCTGAAATATCAGTAAGTCAGAGAAAATACCACTGATTGGTGATTACATGAGAAATAGATCAAATTGTGGGCATTTCTGGAAAAAAAATTACGAGCACATAAGGATTTGTGGATATGTCTGAGTGACAGTGAGAGCAGCACTAAACGGTGGCTCTAGTCCATTTGTTGTGGCATCTGTAACTTGTTCACCCCTTCATAGCTTTAATACAATAAAGTTTTCCTAAAGATAAGGGGGATGCTTTATCAATGCTGATCCAGGAACAGTTGCTGCAAATGCTTCCACTGGTTTGAGTAGTGATAAGATTTTAAAGTTTAGACCAGACTGAGGGAAGTAGCTACAATGCAAAGAACACTGTCTGAAGTGATTAGAATAATGAAGAGATAGTCTACATTATTCTGACATCAGTGTTTGCAGAAAAGCTGAAAAAGTAAGGTGTGCATTAAAATTACTTGTAATTATTCTTTTTAAAGTAATGTATTACAGTCCAATAGCTGTCAGTAGAAAGCCCTACTAGAAAACCAGAGCACTCAATAACAAGTTCCTTTGATATTCTAAGGATTTTAAAGTACTTTACAAGCATAATTATCAGAGTTGATTCCTTAATATGCCAGTTCATTCATTTTCTGAGATGCTTCTGTCCTTGTCTTTGACACATCTATCTAAAGCTATGTTTTTAGGGCCCTCTCTTTGATTTTTGTTCAAGCCGTTATTCCATAATATATTGACTATTTGCACCATATCAGTCTCCTCCAGTATGTTTTATATTATACAGTGCAGAGACTATATCTACCTGAATCAAAACTATATCTTGTTTGGCCAGCATTGTACCTTATAAATAGTAAAATACCAATAAATATTTGGAATTATTCTCATGGCTTCCCTTTTGACTCTGTTATAGGATAGTCATTGATGAAAATATTGAATTTATGAATTATATAGTCATCCAAAATTTTACTGGAAGTGTAACAATCTCTATATTTCTCAAAGAAGAAGTGAATAATTTAAGCAATAGAAATTGTTGGTTGATAGATGAAAAGAATAGTTGTGAAATAGCATAATCAGAGAGAGTAAATCTAAAAGATATGTGATTTTCACAAAGGTGAAAAGAGTAAATTAGTGTGCACTTTTCAATCAAAAAATCTATACATAACATGTATTATCATGTGAAATAATCCTAAAAAGACAGAAGAGTTCCAATAAAGAAAGGATATTAATATGGAAGAATACTATGTGTGGTTGTTGGAGAGATGTGTACAAAATTTTTGACACTCCTTTCATATGAGGAGCTAATCTCTCTCCCACTGAATCCCAGCTGGACTTAGTGACACTCTCCTATTAAGAGAAAATAAAAGCAGGCGTCATGGTATCAACAGCCGAGAGGACTTTCCCGGCTCATGCTTACACCTTCCCTTGAATCAGTTACCATGAGCTGAGCAGCTGCCACGATGTGAGGACATAAGTATATTTAATGAAAAGGCCATGCAGGGAGTGAGGAACTGAGGCTTCCTGCTGACAGCTCTGCAGTGAGTCCCCTTGGCAACAGGTCCTGCATCAGATAGCTGCTTCCCTGGGAGCCAGAGTGACGTAATGCTATGACAGATGTTTAGCTGGGTGCTAAGACCACTCAGATAAGCTACTTCCATATTCTTGCCAATCAGACACAATAAAACCTAAAAGAAAAAATGTATTCTAAGTTGCCAAGTCTGCAAGTAAATTGTTGCACTATAACAACCTAATACAATACTGTAGATGGTGCAAGGGACCCAAGAACTTTCATATAAAGAAAGTAAAGTTGTCTATGAAAGATAATGTGATGATAGTAACTGGTGATAAAGCAAGTGATTGTATATGCAGGTTTGATTTATATCATGGACAGCTAGATGCAGTTCCCTAATTTCTTCTTTCAGTCTTTGTATGTGTCATTTACATGACATTCTGCCCAGGTCCCATCTGACACCAGCCAGATAATGATTTTAAGTTCAATAATGAACCAATGACTTAATGAATAAAAGGATATTACTACAGAGTGGGGAAAAGTTGAAGGTATTATTTTAATACCTGCCTATTTCTGTGACTGTTATCTATTATGTTTCCCTACTGACACCAATGTCATCGCTTTTGTTTACAGGTAGTTAATCAACATCCCAGTGCCTCATCTCTCTTCTGTATAATTAAAGGCAGTAATCACATCTACCAAAAGTATATGCAATTAAGATTGTGTCAGTTAATATATGCAAATTAGCATATCAGTGGGTTTATGTAAAATAAAATTTATAGACAGCCTTCATTATGCAGAATTTGGGATCCTAAAATTCTTCTTATCAGGCAGGATGCCATAGGAAAGACTAAGATAGATTGAAAGAGCCCAAATGCAAATATTTTTCTGTTCTTAGTTTCTGTAAGAGGAATGTGCTGAAAGAACTCCTCTTAGGATTCTGTGAATTAACTTAGTCCATACATGTAAAATGTTTTGAATACTAAAACACATTTTAAATGTTGGTGTTTATTGTAGGTGCTTGGATGAATCCAAATAAAAGTTTTCCATTCTGAAATAAGTTTGATGAAATTAAAAATATAGATGTGGAAGTACTCTAAAAATAAATAATAAACATTGTTCATAGTTTAATATTTATTACAGTTATACTAGATTATCAAGAAATGAGATTGCCCACAATGGAGAGAAATTTCTAGCTTATGAAATCTTTACAAATTTACAGATTGTTACAATCTCTCATTCAAAATCCATTCTCATATTTTAAACAATCGTTTGATGGTTGCTTTCTCATTTGAGAATTAATAAAGTTCAACACCAGGATTCTCTGGAACAAAAAGTAAAAATCTCCAAGTTATTTTGTAAGAGGATATAATTACAGTCAAAGAAGTTATAAAAAGAGTATAAACTAATTATCAAATTATGGAATCATACTCTTGAATTTCACACACTGTTCACTCTAATTGCTAGTTTCATTGAGTGATAAAAGAGATACTGCCATAGAAACTACAAAAGAATAAGACACAAATTTGAAAGGGAAGAAAAGAAGGTATGGTGAGGAATGCATTTTCCCTTTAGAAAGTTACAGTTTCATGAAAACTAAACAAAACAGTGTTCCAACACATACTGAGCACATTTTGGCAAACTTGAAAAAATTCTGGATTAACTTAAAAAATAGTTCTTTAAAGGTGTAAATCCAATCTCAACCAATTAATTCCCGATGAAATGACTATTATAACTCCAAACTAATGAGAGATATTAAAGTCGCCCAGCTTACTAGTTGGCAGTAATCCTGATGAAAAAGGAAGTCCTGGATCTGAGAAACTTCCTAAAGAGGAATTGCTTCTATTCTTTACACCCCAGAAGGGTGGGTCGCTTGTACTAACACCTTCCTCAGGGCCAATTTCACATCCTTGTTTCTTAAGGAATAAATCAAAGGATTGAGGGAAGGAGTGACGACATTGTTTAACACCTGAACAGCAGCATCTAGCCAGAGGCTGGAAGCAGGCTTGAGATACACAAGAATCACAGGCCCATAGGCCAAGAGGATGGAGGTCAGGTGGGCAGTGCAGGTGGAGAAGGCTCTGCGCCTGCCTTCAGAGGAGCGGATTTTCAATATGGAGAAAATAATGTGAATATATGAAGTGAGGATAAGGAAAAAACACAAGAGGGCAACAACACCCACGTTGGTGAAGCTCACCATCTGTGCTAGAGAGGAGTCCGCACAGGCCAGGGGCAGCACCACCGGGATGTCACAGAAAAAGCTGTGCACTTCATTGGGGCCACAGTAGGGTAACCTGAAGGTGAGGAAGGTGAGGACGCTCCCATGGAGACAGCCCCCCAGCCACGTCCCCACTGTCAGGCCAATACATACTCTGGGGTTCATGATGACCATGTATCGCATAGGGTGACAAATGGCCACAAAGCGATCATAGGCCATCACAGTATAGAGGAAACACTCGGTGCCACCCAGGGTGTGATAGAAGAAGACCTGACAGGCACAGCCCTGGTAAGAGATGGTGTGGCTTTGCCCCAGAAGCAAGGCCATCACCTTGGGGGAATTCACAGAAGGGAAAAGTATATCAAACATAGACAGGTTTCCCAGGAAGAAATACATGGGGCTGTGGAGGTTGGAGGAAGCCAAAATGGTGAGGAAAATAAGCAGGTTGCCCAGCAAGGAGAAGGTATAGAAAGTCAGGAACACAACACAGATCATGTTCTCCAGCCCTTGAGTATTAGGAATTCCCAAGAGGATGAATTCAGTCACAGACGTGCAGTTTCTCAGGCTCATAGAGCAGGTGGTCCTGGAAAAACAACGCAATAACATGATGTAAGATCACAGAAACTGAGAGTGTTTTCCTAACAAAATGATTCTGTCAAAGACAGTGGATATAAGCTACAAAGGGGCATTGAGGGGAAAAGACCTGCAATAAATCTGGCCATGAGGTTAAATTAAAAAATGAGTCACAAAGCAACGAACAATTTATCTTTATAATCAGACAATACTGTACTAATCAGCTCTTATGACCATCTTAATTTAGTTTTTCCCAATCTGATTCATCATCAAACAAACTCATATTTCAGAACCATCTGTCATCCCCAAGAAAAAAGTGTTTTCAGGTACCATTTCACTTAAATATTAGACAAGTCATAGTTTGTTTATAAACAGACCAACTACTTAAATATATGCACGTAAAAATATGAATGTTAGCAAAAATGATAAATATCTTCCCATTATTTTTACTTTCAACAATCCTGTTTACATTCTTCATCATTTATATTCAAAAGAAAAGAATACTATTCATATTTATAAACCAATCATACACATATAAAAAATGGGTTGTGCCTAGCAGGCATTTTACAGTCATGAAACAACTACAACATCCCAATAGAAATTCCCTACTCCATTAAGTTTTATTTAAATACCATAAACAATTGCAAATAGTATTAATAACAGTAATACAATTTAGCTTTATTAGTTAATATTTGTACAAAATAAACCTAAGAAACAACCTGAACCATATTTTCTGAAGCTCCAATGTATTTATTTTTTGCATTCCATTTTCACTTAATCTTTCATGTTGCCATGAGATAAATATGATTTTCCTGTGTTGTGACCAGGATTTTTTTTCGGAAGTGATCTGATAAGTGTACTCACAGTTCACAGATCGCTCGCTGTTCAGTTCATTTCCTGAAATATTTCAATGTAGACAAGGGTAAAGATTTATGCTGTGGATAAAATTCCCAGTAAATGTAACATGAGGAAAGAAGGAAAATGTGAAGGAAGCAGGGGCTCTTCAGGAAATGGTGTCATCTGTCCCATCACCATGTCCTATGTAAGACTTGTCCTCTTCTAGGGCTTTGAACAGATTCAGAGCTAACAAAGATATCCACAGGAAGCAAAAAGGCTTTTCCAGCCCCAATTGCTATTTAAAGGTCAACTTTGCACCATGGCCCTCTATTTAATGTTACACACACTCATTATCTATCTCCTGCTAGAAGAAGAGAAACGAATAAAACAAGGTTCCATTCCTTGCTCCCTCAGAGGTTGCATAAAACTTACGTCTAAACTTAACTTGACTCTACCATTTGCTATCTAGAGGGATTTCAGTAACTTAACCTCTCTGAGTACCATGTGCTCAAAAGAAAAGTGGATATTTTCAGACTCATAGAGGCTTTGTGAGATTAATATAAAAAGCTATGGTCTGCCTTTTTCACTTAGTAGTGAATGTGTAATAAATCCCCTTAACCACTAAACCTCATTCATGCAAGACTGAGGTAAAAGTAATGATGTATTAACAAAAACATCGCAGATGTAATGAAAATAAAATTAGGAATGGACTTTAACATATCAATAAGATTATCCGAAGAATTTATTTACTTTAAATTGATACATAAAATCTGTATGTATTTATGGAATTTGAGTGTTTTTTCTTGAAAAGCAATAAAACTTCCGTTCTTTCACCATTCACAGAAAATTGGAGAAAGTAAAATTTTCCCATTTACAAAGAAAACTGGCCTCTTCAACCTGAGCTCAAAACTTCAAATGACAGGTCCAATGAATGCACCCTCCCCACATCCTCTGAGCTGTCCCTTGTCATCTCAAGACAAAGCTCTCAGTCCACTGGCCTAAGCCAGGTAGGGTGGCCCTTTCCTGTAAGTTTCACACTCTGGGAGGCTAAGGCAAAAGGGGTGGCAATTTTGAGCCCACTCTAGGCAGCTTAGCCACACAGCGTGGCACAGTTTCAAAGTAAAGAAAAAAAAATTAAATGCATGGGAATGTAACTGAATAAGAAGGCCCTGGGTTTGCTCCTCACCAGTACCTAAGGGGAAAACAATAGCAAAAGATACACATGTCAGGGAAATGATATTTTTCTCAGACACAAAAGAGTGAGTTACATATATGTTCTGGCAGAATTTTTAAAAAGGAAAACATTTTGTAGCCTAGAAGTATATAAACTTTCCCTTTAAAATGAATACTTTTGTTATTAGCTTAGTAACCAAATTCAAAATGCCAAATGGCCTGTTCTTTACCTGCTCAAGATAGAGTATAGACATCACAAAATACCTTGGCTACACTATCAACACTGTCCTTACAGTCCTCTGCAATAAGCATTCCACAGCACTCTTCCATCATACTTACTCCTAAAAGCGCTAACATCATCCCAAGGAAATACCCCATGATTAGGCTTTACTTGATCATAAAGACAGTCATTTAATAGCATACTGAATTTCTACATAGAAGATAACTCAGGGTTACCTCCCAGCGAAACAGAAAAAAGGTCAAACTCTATGTTTCTTCCACTCTAAATTCTCAAGTTGACAGTTTAACTTTTCCTAAACTTGTTGAATTTCACTCTCACCACACTCACTGAGGTTTGCATTATCCCCCTTTGTGGTTAATGACAGTTCGGAAATGTATCTGTCTGTTAAATGAAGTTCTCATATAGATGAAAACATGGTAAGATTGGGAAAATTAGTAATTTATATACTCACTGCAAAATAAGATTTGTGAAGAAAGAACCTGTCTCCTTCCATGTCACTCGCCTTCCTCCTCCAAGCCATTCTCCTGACAAACAAATACACACCACACACCCACACCATTCCCAGACGTCTCGCCTTCCCTGCGTTCTCAGAGCTGACCTACTAGTGGGTTGCTGAACTCATCTCCATGTAAGAATTCTCTGCAGTTCCATGATTCTCCATTTCTTGGATCAAAAAGGGAAATGCTCAGGACTCAGAGGATGTCTCAGCAGGACAGAGGGGGACAAAAGAAAGGAGGCAGTGTAAGCAGAACAGGAGTTAACAAAAGCACGAACAGCTTTATGCATACCACCCAATGGAAAACACTTCTAATACAGTACAGAGATAGTTTTCTCAAGTTTCCAGGCAAGAAGAATGTGTTTCTAAAGCCAGAACTCTATTTTACATAAGAACCCATGGCATAGATCCATGACTTTAAACACTCTCCATTTGAATCTAAGACATAGATCTCACACTCCAACCTGCTACTAATATGGTCCTGAAATTCTGAATTTATAACACATACAAGCTGTAGAGAATTAATGAATCTGGATCGTTTGGGGATAATATCCCCAGTGGCCCAGTCCCCTGACTCAAGAAGGATGAATCTCTTTCTTTGTGCTTTCTTCTTTCTTGTGCACATTCCCATTCTCTTCCTCATTATTTTGTGATCTGATATATTGATTACAGAAGTACACTAAAATTTTATAGCTTTTCTTCTAGCTTCTGAAGTGTACAGCACAGTGATGTTACCTCGTCATCCTACAGTGCAATAGCTCACCAGACCATGTTGCTCCTCTCCACCTGTAAATTATGACCCAGAGATCAACCTTTCCCCAGTAAGAATGGCTTTTACAAAAAGACTACAGATTACAAGTGCTGGCGAACATTTGAAGCAAAGGGAACTTTTGGCCACTGTTGGTTGGAATGTAAATTAGCACAGCCATTATATAAGACAGAATGTATGGTCCTCAAAAAGTTAAAAACAGAACTACTGTGTGGTCCAATAATCCCAATTCCCTCCACTAAGAATAACCTTGTGCTCATCTGTTCTCGCTACCAGCTCTAGGCAAGCACTAATTTCTAATCCCTATATATTGTAATAATAAACACCGATTTGGGGAAAATCAGCCCAACACTGAAACAATATATAACTAGTAATGTGTTCCAGGCATGTTTTCCTATTAGTTCTATTACACATTGAATATTTCATTTTGCATCTAAGAAATTCTAGGCATCAATTCTTCAAGGGGTCTGCAGATCTCATAATTACTATTTCTCTCTGTTTCTCTGTCTTCTTTCCATCTCTCTCTCTCTCTCACACACACACACACAAACACACACACACACACAGAGAGATAAGATAAGCAACAATGAATCTTTATACGTACTATGGCATTTCAACTTCCCAGAATTGGAGTTTTGGCCAAATCTCAAGAAACACCAAAATAAAAAAGTAGCATGAGATGCTTGAACCCATGACCTATGGCCCTGACTAAAAACTCAGACACTAAAGCTAGTCCCGGATTAACTCCACAGCTGTGTATTCCATGCCTTTGCTAAGCCACCACCAACTTGGAGCTGGCTCTGTGATATTTCCCCTCTGCATGGGACAGCAGAAGTGCCAGCCAAACAATGGATCTGATCTTGGACAAGGCAAAAGTCTGGAATATGGGATTCGACATGGCTGACTAGAGGAGGAGTCATATCATAGCAGCTGAGGAAAGATCCACTGAGAAGGAATGATCTGGAAGATCCAACATGGCTGAGTAGAGGAGGAGCCATGTTGAAGAGACTCAGAGAACATCAACAAGAAACACAGAGAGGAGGAGAATCATAAACAGAAAGAGAACTAAGAGATGGATTAACTAAACACAATGAGGTGACCATATCTGAATTCTACTTCGAAGACTCCAACCCAAAAAACAGAGACAACAGTAAAACATTGCACAAGGAAGAAAGAACCATGTGGGGACAGAATCAGCAGCAGTTGGAACCTGCAAGGAAAATGTGGGATAATGTCCCCACAGTAAACAGTTGGTAACTGACCTCAGTCCACAGCCTGCCACCACAATTGTGGAACAAGAGCTAGTGGGGACGCAATTGCAGGGAAAGGCTCCACATTCTAACCTGAGTCCCAAGGCAGCCCCTTGGATCCAAGTCGTGCTCCACATTGTCAAGTTCCCAGAGTGGATGAGGGTAGGGCAGCCATAGGAGACAGCTGGCAGTGGGAAAGCAGACTGGAAGGAGTCCTGCTGAGGGGCTGGAGCTGGTGAACATGGACCCGGCTCATGTGGTCGGAGGCCAGGTTCAGCCTGAGTTACCCAGGATTGGAAGGTCACATTGGCACCCTGTCCCCATTGGATGTGGATGTCTGCAACCACCACCACTCAGGGTGGGGGGACTGCCACATTAGACTTCTGGTGTGAGCACAGTCACATCTTGGCTTGAGCGCTGCTCCTTATTCTTAGGCTATGGAAAAGAGCCATGTGTCCAAAACCATAGAAAACATTTTTTGCTGTTTTCCTCTTTCTGTTCATTTCCTCCTGCCCCCACATTTACTCAATTACTTGCTCCCCTTTTTCTCATTTAGGAGTGCATGTTTCTCTTCTTCTTGCCCTTTTCTTCCAATATAGTTTATAGAGGACAAGTGAATTCTCTCCTGTCCTTCTTTATTCCTTCCACTTTCATTCATTTCTTTTCACCTGACTTCTCTCTCCTGTTTTTTATCCTTTCTCTTTTCTCTTTCCTTTCTTTCCCCCTTCATCTGTCTCCATTTAACTTTTTCTCTAATATTTATATTAGCCATAGAATCCTTTCTCATTTCCATTTCTCACTACTGATTTTACACCCAGGTCCCCCTGTTTTTCCACTTAAAAATATAACATACTTCTATCACCATTAGGATCCTTTGCCCCCTCCTATTTCCTCTTTTCAATACCAACCAGCAGAAGACTTTTTTAAAAAAGCATTTTGTTTTTTCTTTTCTTCTCCCCTCTACTCCCTGGCATTACCCTGTCTCCAACCATCTGGGCTTTAGATAATTTATTTTATAAAATTACTGTTGAATGCTTTTTTACTACAAAAGGAGACTACCTCTTTTAGTTCATATTAGCTTTGGGTCAGTACTGAGTAGTTATGATGCTTATACTGTATCTGTGGGTCTCTTCTCTTGGCTAAAAGGAGATCCAAAAGTGGGTAAGATATCACTTGCACAGATAGATAGCACTGTAACTGATTAGCTTTGTTGTTACTGTAGCTGATTTGATTGCATAGGAGTACTTGTGACTCAGTGAACAATTTCATGCCAGTGAATTGATCTACTGATTCCAGCATCATACCCAGGGAGAGGGACAGCAAAAGTTCCTAACCCAAGAACTCAAACTGAATCAGACTCTGCAAGAATCCCTGAAAACTGGTGGAAATAAGCCCTGAGTGTGAGTTAGCTTCGGTATTGGAGTGGAAGATTGAGGGTAGTTATTGGGGTGTGAGGACTCAGACTCTAGCAAAGAAGATACACATGAATCACATATGCACTGCCTCAATGGAATACGTAATCTGCGTTCCCATTAGATATCTTATAGGATTGAGTTTTTGTTTCTTTCACGATTTATTCAGTAGTATGGGGTTATGTTATGTTCTTTTATAGCTTTTTTGTGTGTTTATTAGGTTTTTACTTTTTTGTAGTTTTTTGTCCATTGGCTCTGATTCAATAGGTGTCTAGATTCTCTCATCCCAGCTACCTACTTAGCTTCTTCACCTCAAACCTCCAAAGTAATACTATTATCATATTTATCTTTTTTCCAAATACATAAAGTCCTCATCCAAAGTTTTTAATTTCCCATGCTTAGCTCCCCCACAGTCACTCCTTTCTTCTCTAGTATTAACACTTGATCCTCCACATCCTAAGCCTTTGGCTCTCTCACATCTCTAGGCTATTGTCCTTTCCATCACCAGGCTCTGTCAACCACATAGCTTCCCTCAATCACAAAGCAAACCTCCTTTCTCCCATATGTCACACTTGCCCTCACAAATATCTTCCAAAAACTCTCAATACTAACCCTTCAACTCAACTAAAAGTACTTCAATAGAATCAGACCCTGCATCAAACTTTTCTCCTCATCTGTCACTATCCCTCCCCCTATAAATCTCCCCTTTAGTGTATTATGCTCTTCATCCAACCAACTTCCATTCTCCTGCCTCCACTTCACTTACCTCATTGCAGAACAATCACAAATAATAAAAGGTCATAGTGTGCATAGAGGATGGACAAAGCGGGGAAGTGTAACTGCAAGGATTACCATATGGAAGTTTTAAATGATTGAATCGGTTGCTGCTATTATAACCAGAAGTAATTCTTTCAGCAAAATATAAGGATAGAGTCCAACTCACTTAAAGTAAATAACAAAAAGAAAAAATACTTGCACTGGATATATAAAGCTGAAAATTATTCATGGAGAGACAACATCCTACTAAAAATTTCCTTATAAACTACAAATCCTCCTCACTTTTGTAGTTCTTAACCTTCAATATCCCCCCAAAAAGGAGGGAGGAAAGGTGGAGATATATATATATATATATATATATATATATATATATATACAAAAAATGTGTATATATATATACAAAAAATGTATATATATACAAAAATGTATATATATAGATATATATATACAAAAAATGTATATATATAGATATATATATGTACAAACAAAAACACAGACACACATAGAAGCATGAGGAAGCAAGGCAACAGAAGATCCCCAAGTTCATCCAAGATTCCCAAGGCAGAGCAAGGGGTCACAAAGGAAGAAGAAAACAAATACCAGATGGTAGAACTCTATGAAAAGTTCATAGCAGGCGTGAAGAAAGTACATGAGTTCAAAGAGGAAATGAACTAAAAGTTCACAGCAATTTCACTCAATATGCTCACAGTGAATTTCAGGGAAATGGGTAAAAAACTGGATGAGCTAACCAACGCAGTTCAAAATTTGAATAACAGATTCAACAAGGATATGGTATCCTTGAAAAGATGTCAGATAGAAAGTCTTGAAATAAAAAGACTATAGAATTCATACATTGCAGAAATGACCAGTATGATAACAGAATGTCTGATACTGGGGACAAAATAGTAAATTACAATGAAGAGCTCAAAGAAGCCAAAATAAAAGAAAAAGACTACCAAACAGCTACTAGATCACAACAAAAAGACCAATCTTTTTCTAGAGAAAAACTAAAAGATAGCACAGATGGAGTCACTAACATGCTTACAGAAATCATGGAAGAAAACTTCCCAAATATAAGAAAAGAATTTAAAATACAAGTAAGTGATGCTTATAGAATGCCAAACAATTATGAAGAAAGTAGAAGCTCACCAAGCCATATCCTTATTAAATTCCCAGGTAGCCAGTAAAAAATAACACATAATTTTAAAGGCAGGCAGAGAAAAATAAAAAATCACATATGAGAGTAAACCAATTAGAATTGCAAGGGAGTTCTCAGGACAATCCCTGAAGGCCAGAGAGCTTGGAATGAAGTATTTTAAGCCCTAAGAGCAAGTAACTTCCAACCCAGATTAATTTACCCAGCAAAGCTACCCTTAAAAGTAGATGGAGAAATAAGTTATTTCCATGAAAAAGGTGAAAAGATATATGAATACTAAATCAGTTTTTGAGAAAATACTTAAGAATATTCCCGACCAAATTCATGAAAGGAACACAGCTAAAATTACAAAGGAAATTAGTGAGGCCAAGGATAAACAGCAACAAAAAGCAACAGGAAAAGAACAAAAAAGGATTCACCAACAAATGAAGAAGAAAATGATGGTAAAAACCAACATATCTCAGTAATATCTCTCAGTGTTAACAGCCTCAACTCTCCAATTAAAAGATACTGATTGACAGATTGGATCAAAAAATAGAATCCAACAGTCTGTTGGATCCAAGAAACTTATCTAATCCAGAAATATATTCATAGATTCAAAATTAGGAGTGGAAAACAAAATTTCATGGACCAGGACCCTGAAAACAAGCAGGAGTAGCAATTCTACTATCAGATGTGGTTAACTTTAAGCTAAAACTGATTAGAAGAAACAGAAAAGGTCACCGCATACAAGTTATGAGAACAGTTCAACAAGAAGAGATAACATTAATGAACATATATGCACCCGAACACTGGAGTATCAATCTTCGTAAAACAAAAACTACTGAAATCAAAAGATCAAATAAACACTAACACCATCACAGTAGGGGATTTTAACAACCCACTTTTGCAAAGAGATAGACCAACTAAATGAAGAACCAATAAAGAAATATCAAAGCTGAACCACACCCTTCAACATATGGACTTAACAAACGTATAGAGTATTTCACTCCTCTATAACAGAGTATACATTCTTTTTAGCAGCACGTGGTACTTTTCCCAAAATAGATCACATACTAGTCCACAAAACCAATTTAAGTAAATATAAAACAATTGAAATTTCCCCATGCATACTATCAGACCACTGTGCAATGAAAATAGAAATCAACAGCAGAAAAAAAAATCAGAAAAGGCAAAACCTCTTAGAAAATTAACAACATATTCCTAAACAAACAATGAGTTACAGAAGAAATCAAAAATGAAATTAAAAATTTTCTGAAAGTTGATGACGATGACTGTATAAATCAACCAAACCTCTGGGACATTATGAAAGCAGTTCTAAGAGGAAAATTTATCACAGTTAGTGCTCACATTAGGAAAAGAGAGCAAGTACAAATAAATAGCCATGTGAGGAATCTTAAGATTCTTGACAAACAACCACAAACCAGCCAAAAGCTGAAATTAAGGAGGGAAATTATAAAGATGAGAGTGGAAATCAATGAAATTGAAACTAAAAACCTGTTTAAAAAATCAACAGGTCAGGACCGATGAGATAGCTCAGCGACATAAGCACCTGCCTGGCAAGTGCAAGGTCCTGAGTTCGACTCCCAGTACCCACACAAAAAGGAAAAAAGAGCCAGTGATATCACTCAGTGGCACAAGTGCCTGCTGACAAGCACGAGGTCCTGAGTTCGACTTCCAGTACCCACATAAAAAAAATCAATAAATCAAAGAATTGGTTCTTCAAAAGAGTTAATAAAATAGATAAGCCCTGAGCCAAACTCAGCAAGAGAGAGAAAAGATTCACATCAATGCAATTAGAAATGAAAAATCTGAAATCACAACAGAGGCTGTCAAAATCTAGAAGATAGTAACTACTTCAAAAAATTATATTCCAATAAATTAGCAAACTTTGAAGAAATTGACAGATTGCTAGACACATACAAACTACCAAAAGTAACTGAAGAAGACATAAATATGTTTAACAACCAAATAAAAAGCACTGAAATTGACACAATAATAAAGAACCTACCACTAAAAATGTCCAGGATGTGACAGATTCACTGCTGAATTCTACAAAACTTTCAAGGATGTTATATCACCAATATTCCTCAAACTCTTTGAGGAAATTGAAAGAGATGGAATACTCTCAAATTTATTTATGGAAACCAGTATCACTCTGATCCCAAAACCAGATAAGACCCAAATAAAAGAGAACTATAGCCCAATCTCCTTAATGAACATAGATTCAAAAATTTTCAATAAGATATTAGCAAATAGAATGCAGCACATTATCAAAAAGATCATACATCATGATCAAGTAGGTTTCATACCAGAAATGCAAGGATGGTTCAATAGAAGTAAGTCAATAAATGAAATACATCACATATACAAGAGCAAGGTCAAAAACCATATGATCATATCAGTAGATGCCAAAAGCGCTTTTGACAAAATTCAACAGCCAAATGATAAAAAGCCTGTAGGAAACAGGTATAGAAGGACCATACCTGAATATGATAAAAGCTATTTATGACAAACCAATAAATAGCATCATACTAACTGGGAAAAACTAAAAGCATTCCCCTTAAAATCAGGAACAAGACAAGGATGTCAACTATCACCTCTTCTCTTCAACATAGTAATTGAAATATTAGCCAGAGCAATTAGGCAACCAAAAGAAATAAAAAGAATACATATAGGAAAGAAACAATTCAAATTATTATTATTTACAGATGACATGATACCATACATTAAAGACCCAAAAGCCAGGGATATAGCTCAGTGGCACAGCGCCTGCCTGGCAAGCGTGAGGTCATGAGTTTGATTCCCGGTGCCAAAAAAAAACAAAGAACCACACCAAAAAACTCTTAGAATTGTTAACCACCTTCAGCAAAGCAGTAGGATAGAAGATAAGCACACAAAAAACACTGGAACTTGTGTATACCAACAATGAATGGAATGAGAAGGAAATTATGAAAAGAATGCCATTCACAGTAGCCTCAATGAAAATGAAATACCTAAGAATTAACCTAAGCAAGGAAGTGAAAAACCCCTACAAAGAAAATTACTGTACTCTGAAGAGGGAGACTGAAAATGGCAAAATGTCCCCTGTTCCTGGGTACACAGAACCAATGTTGTCAAAATGGTCATACTTTCAAAACTGCTGTACAGATTCAATGCAGCCCCAATCAAAATACCAACAGCATGCTTTACAGATCTAGAGAAAACAATCCTAAAATTAATATGGAGCCAGAAGAGACCCCGAATAGCAAAAGCAGTTTTGGGCAATAAGAGCAAAGCCAGCAGCATAGCAATACCTCACTTCCAGCAGTACTACAAACAATAGTGACATAAACAGCATGGTACTGGAACAAAAACAGATATGTGGATCAGTGGGACAGAACTGAGGATACAGAAACCTCCCCAGGCATATTCAACTATATGATCTTTGACAAAGGGGTCCAAAGCATTTTTTGGAGGAAAGATAGCCTATTCAAGAAGTGGTATTGGGAAAACTGGTCATCTGTTTGAAGAAGAATGAAACTGGACTATATCTCTCACCATATGCAAAATTAAAATCAAAATGGATGAAAGATCTAAATATTAAAACAGAAACATTAAGCTTACTGGAAGATAAAATAGGTAAGACCCTGGAAGATGTAAGTGTAGGAAAAGATTTTCTAAACAGAACCTCACTCACACAAGAAATAGCAAGAGTGAACAAATGGGGTTATATTAGACTAGAAACTTCTTTTTAGCAAAAGAAGCAGTAGCATGAAGAGACAACATACAGGTGGGAAAAACATTTGCCAGCTACTCCTCAGACAGAGGACTATTATCTAGAATATACAAATAACTCAAAAATTTAAACTGCCCAATACTAAAGACCCAGTCAAGAAATGGGCAAGAGAAAAGAACAGACAGTTCAGAGAGGAAGAAATATAAATGGTCAATGAATATATGTAAAAATGTTATACATCTCTGAGCATTAGAGAAATGCAAATTAAAGCAATGCTAAGATTCCGTCTTACTCCAGAAAGAATGGCAATCATTAAGAAATTTAAAAATGACAAATGCTGTCACGGCTGTGGTGAAGAGGAACCCTCCTTAATTGCTGGTAGGAATGCGAACAAGTACAACCATAATGGAAGTCAGTGTGAAGATTTTGCAAAGAACTAAAATTAGAAATTCTATATGACCCAGGTGTTCCCCCTGCTAGATATCTTCCCTGAAGTGCTTTATCACTACAGAAATACATGTATTTATTGGATAAAATATATAATGGGATACTACTCAGCTATAAAGAATGATGAGACATTTGTGGGAAAATAGATGCATCTGGAAAATATAATGTTGAATGAAACAAACTAGACACACATGCTTAAATACTGTATGATATCTCACATTTGAGTGAGGCATAGTACAAAGAAAATGATAAAGGATGGATAGAAAGGGACAAGGAAATGGATCTCTTGCAATAAGAAAGTCGTCCGAGGGAACAAAGGAGAGGGGTGAGGAGGAGAGGAAGAGGAAATAAGAAGAATAAAGATGTGCCATGAACAGGAACCTAATAACTCCAATTAATGTAAATATTATATGGCATAACATGAGCTAAGATGAATAATATCAACAAGAATGAAAAATGGGATGCAGGAACTGGAGGAGGAGGGAAGGAGGGGGAGGAAATGAAAAGGTGAATACAAAACAAAAAGAAAGAAAGAAACATACTGTAATTAGTACATGTAACTATTCCCCAAGATTATTGTAAACTACATGAACTACAAACATGCACAAATAAAAGAAAAATTTCTTAAAAAAGAAAAATCATCTAAAAAATTAACATGATTTCTCCAAATTATATCAACTTTTGTAAGTGTGTTTCTAAACATTCCAAGTCATTCATTTATTTAACAAATATCAACTACAGAAATATTTTATTTGTTGGCCAGCTAGATTAAATCAGTTTAATTGGACATTGCTCTAAAAAGATGTATGCTTGTTTTATACCATAATTTATAAATATATTATTTATAAATAATATATATATGCAGAAATCAATTATATATACAGAAATCAATATATGAATTTCCAAGATAAATAAGAAATGTTTCCTAGAATACATTTGTTGGCAGGTAACCATATTCTATTTGATGTAATCATCCAATACAAAATACTTTCAGAAGGTTGGTGCAGCAGTATAAACTTAAAGCTATATGAACTAGATTATTGCACAAAGTACTGTCCTGCAACAATAATTTGACACATTTTTCTTCACTGTCTACTGGTAAATAAGTTGATAAACATATATCCCCATAAGTTGTTATTTCCTCTCCCCTGGACACGACTTTGATAATCTCTTTGTTCAGAGTCTACTTCCTTTTCACTTTTTAATAGATTTATCATGCAATAATTGAGAGGTCATAACATTTACCTATTTTAAGGAAAAGTTATTAATTTAGTATATTTCTAGAGTTGTGCAAATATTGCCAAATTCCACATCATTTCCATAAACCTTAAAATTTCCTGGAATCCATTTGCAGGCAGTTCTCCCTCCTGCTCACTTTCCCAGGAAACAACTGGTTTGCTTCAGTTCTCTATAGATTTGTTTTTTCTAGGTGTTTCATAAAAAATAGAATAACATAACATATTACCTGTTAAAATACCATAAGATTGTTGAGATTCACCCATGCTATACAAAGTTAAAATAGTTCTTCCTATTTATTGCTGAATATTCCTTTCTATTACAAGCCTTTCATTCTTCACCAGAAAGTGGACATTTGTATTATTTCCAGTTTCTTAATCTTATCAATAATGCTCCGGCAAGCATTTGCAGATATCTGTGTGCCTCCACTCTTTCAAACTATCACCAGGGATTGTAAAGTATGTATGCAGACTTAGATGAAATGATCATAATGTATTCTTTTTGGTATCAGTGATAAATCTCAGGAAAATAAGTCACGTTGTTCCATGACATTTTAGAAGTCTAATTTCATCACTATTGTTTTACTGAATTACTCTTACTACTTACTGTCATAAAGGATCATTTGGGTCGGCCTATTATAAATATTTATATACACATTTCACATAGGGGGACGTGTCTAGTGTCTCCGAGATAGTAACTATTTCAAATGAGGTTCATTTGGAATAGAAATACCTGAATTTGAAATGAGAGCAATATCTGTGTTGAAATCTGGACTTCTTACTTCTCTTATGCATGGAGTCCTGCGTGGGTGCCTGAACTCTCAGCTAGCCTGCTAGCAGTAAGGTTATTGTGCTATCATGTGGTTTACAAACCAAAAATCCAGCTACAGTTCCTGTGGGCAACATCACTCACAATGAGATATCTGAAGAAGGCAAATTCAAACTGAAATTATTAAGATTTCCAGACACTGGGATAAAGGAAACCAAAAGCATTCATAGGGGAAATGATTCAGGGGTTTAGTAACTGCCCCCATATCTAAACCACATTCTTGAATTTGGTAATTATATCACTTAATTATCAATAATTAAATTGCTATTAATCAATTGCTTAATTATTGATAATTAAATTGTCTGACCTCATTGGCTTTTTTCCAATTATTGGTGGAGATGGAAGTTTGATATTTTTTTGGTCCTCTCAAATATTGGTAAATTGTAGATAATACGCCAGTTTGGTAATTACATAAAAGATACATCTAATTGTGGACATTTCAAGAAAATAAAGTGAAAAGCATAGAAGAATTTGTAAATACTGTTGAGACTATAATTTGACTTGATGGACGTCATCGTATGTGCCTATATTGTGTGATATAAAGGTGCAGATTCTAGGAATACATAAAAAATTCTTATAACTCAACAACAAAATTAGAAAGCCCAATTAAAAACAAACAAAGAATTTCAATATATATTTATTTTCCCAAGTAGATATACAGATGGCCAGGAAGCAAATCAAATAATATACAACATCATTAGTCATCACGGAAATTCAAATCAAAACAACAGTAAGACTCTGCATCACAGCAACTAGGATAGCTATGAAAATAATAACAAAAATGTAAAAAAGATTGGCATGAATATGATAAAAAGGGAACTCCTATGATTGTAAAATGGTGCAGATCAATGAAAAATAAAGTTTCTTCAAGAGCTCCAGTGTGGAATTGCAATATGATCCACCAATTCCACTATGAGGTATATACCCAAAAGAACTGAAAATATATGTTCAAACTAAACTGTATACACAAATATTAACAGTAATTCTTCTGTTAACTCTATGTTAGCAATAATCAAAAGGCGGAAATAACCCCAAAGCTGCCCATCAACTGATGATAAATGAATTCTAGTATATCATACAATGAAATATTATTAATTCATAAGAAGAAACATGTCATGAGAAGAAATATGTTATAACATTTCCAGACAAGTCTTGAAAATGGTATGCCAAAGAAGCCAGACACAAAACACCACATATCCTTCAATTCCATTTTGTAGAAATAACTGGAATAAGGAGGTCTACAAGTACAGAAAGTAAATGAGCATTTATTTAAGGGAGAGGGTGATAAAAGTATAGGGAGGTGAGAGTTAAAGGATACAAGAATTTTTTGTCTTAGCAAAAATTTTCAGCAACTAACTGTGGTAGTAATGGCATGTAGCTATCTATATATTAAAAATATCAAATTGGAAGCATGTAATGAATTAGTTTTTTCACATGTGAATAATATCTCAGTAAAGCTGTTTAAAACATTGTGGTGATTGAAAATGTTGGTACTTTATTAAAACCAAAAAAGTTATCCAAAATCTGATCATAGCTGTATACTTCTTTCTACACCAGTCAGATAGATAATGCAGACATATGTATTGATATAGATGATATAGATGATATAGATCATATGTGAAATGAGACTAAAAAGAAAGTCAGAAACCCTAGTTCCAGATGAGTCACTGAATAGAGTTAGAAAAAGTGATCAAAGGGTCATAATAATTATGATTGCATAGAAGGAAAAAAATGAGTAATTTACATTTAGTTTTTGCTGTGTCAAGATTTTTCAAAGCTATTTACACGAGACAAATATTCTTTTAGAAAGCCCTGGAAATCTAGAATTTAAATTCTATGCTTGATTGAATAAATTTCTTCATAAAACTCAAAAAGCTTGTTAAATTTAGTCTCAATTGCAGTGTTATTTGCAATACAAATGAGTTGTATGCAATCCTATGGAGGATTTTAAAGTCTTCATTTATCAGGAACTAGTTTAAGAAAATGTCATGAAATCCATTCAGCCATTATTCATTCAAACTCAAGCAGAGCTACTCCTGCATTCTACCATCTTCCTGGAGCCCATATAACCCTGAGAAGATGTGAACACAATGAGGAGACAGTAGGCCAAAGGAAAGGCATCTACAGAGTGGAGGGAAATATGATCACATTGAGCTAAAACCCAGGCCCCACATTACTGCAACCATTTCTTTTGCCCTTAGAGAGTGTAGACTGAACAGCAGATTATGAAGCCAGAAAAGCTGGGAATTTCTCATTCTCAGACCCACACACTCAGGTGTAAAACCCTAAACCCAACAGCACCTCCAGCCCTGAGTGAAGGAGCAGGATGAATCCCCTCAGGAGAGAATAAAGGTCTCCAGCTTCCTTGACACCCTCATCCCTGGTGGGCACTGACTTTAAGGTGTGGCACAGAGGGAGCAGTTAGAGTGAAGACGACCCTCTCTTCCCTCCTTTCCCCTTTTCCCCACTCCCTTCCCTCAGAACTTCTTAGTCTGATGCACAGATACATGACAGCTCTTAGGTATATTCAGGTTCCTTTTGTTTTTTTTAGTTTATTAGTACCTGTGTGCAGTACATAATGTTTACATTCCGTATGGGAAGTTGGTACATGTGCATGTTAGCTACATTCAGTTTTTAAATCTTTTTAATTATAACTCCTGACCATTTTTTTCTCCATAATAAACATCCAACACTTGGGTTCAGATATTTGAGATTGCCCAGAGATCCTGCAATTAGAGAATCTGATTTTGAAGTAAGACTGAAGATTACAAAAGCAGCCACTCATAGAATAGAAGCAATGATTACATCTGGTGCTAAGAAGCAGCACAAAATTATCCCTTGTAACTGTGTTCTGCAATTAGTATCATAAAAACCCATTATGATTTGTACAACTGCTGTGTTCACATGTTGTTTTCCTTATACTGATTTTCATTTTCTCTTAAGACTACTACTGATGTTTATTTAAATATATTTTAATTATTGTAAGGATACAATGTTTATTTTAAGAGTTCAATCTAATGTCCTCTGTGCAGAGAATAGATCAGGGCATACAAGTGTCAACTAGGTAGTTCTGTGATTACGCTATTTTTACTGGTTATACAAGAAATACTCATATATTAAAAACTTCGTGGATAAAATCCTTTTGACATAATGCAGAAAGTACAAAATGACTACTATAGTGATGATTAAGTAATCTTGAAAACATTCTCATTGTTATGGTTTGTGTCTAGATGTCCCACCTACCCAAAGCCTCATGCAGTCATGGGGGGCATTTTTCAGACATGGCTAAATCTAGAGTGTGTGTTGCTAGGATTAAGGATGTGTGATCAGTTCACTGAATGGTTTGGCGCAAACCCCCTAACCCCAGCAGCCTAGATTGAGTGTAAAAGGAGCAGAAAGACACTGTTAAGTTCAGTTGTTGATTTTGCTGTCTTCTTCCGGCCATGAACTGTTCTCTGCAAAACCACCCTGTCCTGGAGTGAGCTGATTAGGGACTGAAACCTCTACAAACTGTGAGCTAAATAAACCTTTCTTTCTTTAACTTTGGGTGTTGGGTATTTTGTCTCAGCAATGAGAGAAATGTAACTAAGATTTGGTAGGGATTTGGTACTGGGAGTGGGGCCATTGATGTTACTATACCTGATCATGTGGTTCAGGAGCCTTTGAGAATGGCTTATGGGAAGAGTTTGGAAAGGTTCAGAGGTGCCAGCTGAAAAAATAGAGCTGGAACACCTTAGGCTATACTGTATGGGAGATTCTGCTCAGAGCTTAGAAGACCAGAAAGCTGGTAAAGAACAGGGTCGGGAGGTTTCTGCTGAGAAGCACTGCATTGGCTGCTGGATTCCAGATGATGTGTGTTATACCTTGGCAGAAAGTTTGTCTGCATTTTGCTCATGTCCAGAGACTTTGCCTGAGACTGACATTAAGGACAGCAGACTAATTGGTCTGGCAGAAGAAATTTCAAGATGATCAAATGTTGAGGTGGTGGCATGGCTACAGTTGGGGGCTTTAAGCCAGATCTATGTTGAGAATCAAGAACAAATAGCCCAGCAGAATGATTTAAAATATTGTGAGTATGGCCAGAAACAAAGCTCCAGTAGAGCTGTGGGCTGCAAAGATAGAGCACAGGAGACCTTGGTTGCTGAGAAGGAGCAGGAGAATAGAAAACATGGCCGGAGGGCATCACAAGAAGCAGCAAGGCTCCACCCCTTGCATCCTCAAAATTGCAAAAGTGAAAGACTTTGCTATGAAACAAGAGCCCCAGACCACCATGTTCCAGAATGGTGGCAGCCTAGGGAAGTTGTTGCTTAGGATAGGCACTCTACCCCTACAGCCAAGAGAGAAGGAAGCCTGGCTACTGCTCCAGCTGGCAGCAGACCATGGCATCATTCATGTGGCACTGATTTTAATGCATGCAGAGTAGTTGTGGGGTCAGGAAGGCTTCCACCCAGATTTCAGAAGAAGGCCTGGGAGGACAGGTAGTGTGTCCCTGAGAGAGCAGTGTGTGAAGCTGTGTGAAGCCAAAGGTGCAGCAGAGACCCTAGAAGTTTGGAGAAGCCAGGAATGTGGATAGTCTGAGGCAAACTGCAAAGAGGGAGCAGAGCAGGCCCAATAAAGAAGCCATGGGAGCTACAACCACCAGAAGTGCCCTAGGGGCAGAACTACCCAAGCCCTTTGAAGTTCACATCTGCCACGGATTGCCTCAGATGTGCACATGGAACTATAGGACTTAATGTTTTCCTTGCTAGGTTTTGAACTTGCTTTGGTCACATATCTTTGTATTCCCCTGTTTGTAACTTTAGGAATGGAAATGTCTGTCTTATGCCATTTAATTTCTGAAGAGTTTAACTTTCTTTTCATTTGTACAGGGCTCATAAGAAAGAGTTTGCCTTAGATCTCAAAGGAGACTTGGGACTTGGGCTTTTCAGCAATACTGAAATTGTTCTGACTTTGGCAACTCTTGGAGATGGACTAATTCTTTTTACATAAAGGGATGTGCATGAATCTTCGGGGGGTCAGGGGGGAATGCTAAGCTTTGTGTCTTGATTTCCCCCACCAAAGCTGCATGCAGTCTTGGGGGGGGCTTTTCAGATGTGGCTGAATCTAGAATGTATGTTGCTAGGATTAAGGATGTGTGATCACTTCACCAACTGATTTGGCACCGCTCTAATCCCAGCAGCCTAGAGTATAAAAAGGGCAAAAAAAAAAAAAAAACCACTGTTTACGTTGGTTGTTGATTTTGCTGTCTTCTGCTTACCATGAACTGTTCTTCTCCGCAAAGCCATCCTGTCCTAGAGCCAGCCAATTATGGACTGAAATCTCTACAAACTGTGAGCTAAATCAACTTTTCCTTCTTTAACTTTGGTGTTGGGTATTTTGTCTCAGCAATGAGAGAAAACTAACTAAGACACTCATAATTTTTTTTTAATGTGGGTACCAGGAGTCGACCTCAGGACCTCATGCTTGCCAGCAAGTGCTTGTGCCGCTGAGCGATATCACCGGCCCCTTTTTTTCCTTTATGTGGGTTCCAGGAGTTGAACTCAGGACCTCACGCTTGCCAGGCAGGCGCTTATGCCACTGAGCCATCTCACTGGCCCAAGACACTCATAATTATTGTCCTTCATAATGCCAGAGGGTATATATAAGAGACTCTCTTCTCTATGATTTAAAATTCATAATCACTGCATATTAAGAACCTTTTTTTGTCTCATAAGACTATTCAAGGCCCTTTTGCTATATTGCTGAGTCCTTGCTAGATTTTATTTTTCTTTCTTAAAACATAAAAATACCACTCAGAAAATTTTAAAATTTTACTGGAAAAATCAGTTGCAGAACTTGGTTTTGAATTTAAGTTTATCTGATTTAAAAGTTATGTTCAGTGTTTTTAGATGAGATTAACATTTACACTGCTCAACTTGAGTGCAGAACATTGACCTCCATAATGTGGGTAAACCTCATCTAATAAGTTGAAAGCTCTAATAGAACACAACTAACTCCTCACCCCCACCCACCAGTTAGAGAATTCTGCCTGAAATCCTTTGAGCTGGATCATGGGCTCTTCTTGCTTGATGGGCTTCAAAGCAGGTTCGCTGCTTCTACAGGACCTTCTGGTTTCTGGATTCAAACCAGACAACTGCTTCGCAGAACTTGGATTTGCCAACCTCCATACTCATTTGAGCTGATTCTTCACAATAAAATCCAGAGATGAATACATAAATATCACCGATTGGCTGTTTCTCTCTTTCATGTGTAATTCGTTCTGTAGAGAATTCCCCTTAGTGAACGATCTAGTGGTAGCCTACAGCTCAGCTTTCCTTTTCTTGAATATGCCTACTTCAGGATATTTCTCTGCTTTTCTGAGTTATGCACTGTTACTTGAAACTGGACATTGGGAAATAAACTTCAAGCTAGGAGTAAAGCTATAAATTCATTCCCCTCACAATGCATAATATGAAAACAGACAAATAAGCTCACCTAAGTGGCAGCCAAGGTCTTCTGCTCCTGAGATGGTGTCTTATGAACAAAATGAAGGCAATGGGAGTGTCACAGTTGGGTAGCATCTAAAATACACATAACTTGCTTACTGTGCACTTACAGGACCAAAGCTTTCTTTGTTGTGTTTTCAGCTCTAGATGTGATTATTGCCTTTTTCCCTCATCTAAAAATCTCATTTTAAAACATTTTCAGCATAACTTTTAATTTAGGAAAACTTAACTTCATAACCAAGTGAACCCAAAACATAAAAGGCTCCTGAGTTTCTGTTTGAAATATATTTAACCATACTAAATAAATCAAGGAAGGGACATAATTTTTTCATGTGCTGGATTACCGAGCATATTGCTCTTGAACATATGTACAAACAGAGTTTGCTATTTCTTTTTGCAAATGTGTAGATGATGCCATCAACTCTCTCAAACATCTGGTGTTGAGAGCTGTTTCTTGATCAAAATTAATTCTCTTTGTAGATATATTTTAATACATGTGCTGCAATCACAACTGTCCAGAGGGGGACCACAATTACAACCCTTTCTTTTTTGTCCATAGAAGAGGGTAGAGCCTCTTGGAGCAATCACTTCAGGGTCTCCTATTTACTGAATCAGCTCCAAAAGAGGAAAATTTTCTAAGTAACCAGTGGTAATCTAACATCCAAAGGGACACAAATTCACACTCATTTTGACTGGATGAATAAAATAAGTTCTACTTTGTCTTTTCTGGACCTGCTCATAGACTGCTGACAAGGATAAAGTTCTCTGGTTTTGGGCTGGTGAGATGGCTCAGTGGCGTAAGTGCCTACCTGGCAAGCGCGAGGGCCCGAGTTCAACTCCCGGAACCCACATACAAAAAAAGGGCCGTTGATATCGCTCAGCAGCACGGGTGCCTGCTGGCACGTGAGGTCCTGAGGTCGACCCCCGGTACCCACAAAAAAAAAGAAAAGAAAAAAAAAGTTCTCTGGTTTTGTACTTCAGACAAAAAAGACTTTGTTGGTAAGACCTGCTCTCATTCAATTAGAGAAAGGGGTTGTCCACTGAACAGTTTTTAATACAAGTTGCTTGGAACCTATTTACTCCTAGATCTCTACTTGTTGGTTTTGCACCACTTGCCCAATTTAACAAAATATATGCACCAAAAACTTTATGTGCAATATATATAAATAGAACAAATATTCTGAGTCTTAATTGTAGAAATAAACATGCTAAGTCATGAAGTTTTATCCATTTTCCTGTTACTTGGCTTTGTTTTCTAAAAAGAAGGATTAAGTAATCAGAAAACTCAATTCTTTCAACCAGCAATCATTACTATGTGTTTTAAATAACATGATTGAAATTTAATTCATATGGCATAACAATCACCCATATTCAGTGTATATTAACAGAAAGTATATACTCACAGAATATATATTTACAAATCCAATTTTAGAACACCTCCCTGCAATAAGAATAAACTCATGCTGATTTATAATCATGCATATTCATGTATGAGCTCTAGTCAATCACTAGCCTTTTTTCTCTCTCTATAGACTTGCCTTCTTTGGCATTTATTTTCAGTAGAATCATAAAGTCTGTATTCTTTTTGACTTGGTTTCTTTCAATATAATATTTTGTAATTTTTCTCTTTTGCTGCATATACAATATTTTGCTTTTTGTTGTCAATGGATACTTTTCCATTTTATGGATAATTTTATTTCCCCAAACATAGGCCATTGCTTATCAGCCTCAAAAAGTTATTGGCTTGAAGTTAGTAATATATCGAAGTTCTCAAAATTATCATCATTACTGAGTCAAAGTGAATTATTTGGGGTTGTGTCACATATTAAACAGCTTAATGAGTGAGTTGTAGAATATAACATGGGTGACTCTAATTTTCTAGTTTCAGCTAATCCTCTCAATTTCATTCTTCAGGGTCACTATGATAAGCAATTCTGAATCAGTTCCACACAGAAATTATGTATAATCAATGATGTGCTCCAAGCATTTCCTTTGCTGTTAGTCCTGTTATAAATTGTACCTTTTACTTTGCATCTAAGCAGTGCCAGAAATAATTTCTTCAAGAGGTTTAAATATCTCATAGTATTTCTTTCCCACACACACAATATGTGCAACAAGGTGGTGGTATATGTAGATCTACCATGCAATTTCAAATTCTAAGAAGCACTGTTCTTGCCAAAATCCTGACACAATAAAGTAAATAGTACTATACCAGCCCCAAATTGTATCATTTGTCTATGCTTTTATAAACTTTCCAAATTATTCACTTATTTAACAAGTATCTATGGAGAAATCTTTCATTTTTCAGATAGACAAATTAAATCAGTTTCTCAAGACATTCATTCTCAAAAGAGTTACATATGGCTTAAACAAGAATGGATAAATATATTATCAACATTAAATTAATATAAATTCACATGAAGAATTAAATACCATATTCATTGGCATGCACGCATTAATGGGTCAGCATATTCCTTTAAAAAGAGGAAATTTTATGTTCAAAGCAAATTACTCTTCTCTAGACGTTTAATTTCATAAGGTATCTATTCATTCTTACTAATTACTGTCCCAAACAACGCTCTTTTCTTGGTTCATTGGGGACTATATTGACTTTTTGTAGACACAACTCACATACATGGACGTATACACCTCACATAAGTGGATATAACTAGTTATTTCCCCAGGCATTAGTTATTTAAACTAAAATTAATTGGGAATGGAAATGCTTCCCTTTGAGATGACAGCAATTGTTGTTGCAAAGTGGGGTCCTCCATGCTCTCATTTTTTATCATGTCACATCTGCAGACATACATGGGTGCCTGATCCCAGCCTTGCCTGTCAGTAGTAGAGCTACCATGTATTACGTGATTTAGGAACTGATAAGCCAGCTACACCTACTGTGAGGGGCACCACCCACATTGCAATATAAGTGAAACTAGAATCTTTGAAAAACATTCCAAAGACTAGAAAAAGAGAAGCCAAATGCATTCACTGGGGAAGGATTAAGAGTACTACACCCCCAATTTAAACCACACTCCTTAATTTAGTACTGTATAATTTAGTTATTGGTAATTAAATTGCTATTTTGATGCACTCTGACAGGGTGGGTTTTATCTCAATTATTTCTAACATAGGTGAGAAATAAAATGATGTTCATATTGGATCCCTGAAATATCAGTAAGTCAGAGAAAATACCACCAGTCAGTGATTACATAAGAAACAGATCAAATTGTGGGCATTTCAGGATAAAAATTATGAGCACATAAGAAGGATTTGTGGATATCTATGCGTGACAGTGAACTGACTAATGGCGTCTCAGGACGTGTGACCATATTGGGCTGACAAAAAGGATTTTGGCTGACACGGCCAGCGCTGAATGGCAGCTCTAGTCCATTAGCTGCTATGGCATCTGTGACTTGTTCACCCCTTCATAGCTTTAACACAACAAAGTTTTCCTAAGGATAAAGGGGATGCTTTGCTCAGTGCTGATCCAGGAACAGTTGCTGCAAATGCTTTCACTGGTTTGAATAGTGATAAGATTTTAAAGTTTAGACCAGACTGAGGGAAGTAGCTACAATGCAAAGAACACTGTCTGAAGTGATTAGAATAATGAAGAGATAAGACTACCTTATTCTGACATCAGAGTTTGCAGAAAAGCTAAAAAGGTGAAGTATACATTAAAATTATATTTGTTATTGTTCTTTTTCAAGTAACATATTACAGGGCAGTAGCTGTCAGTAGAAAGCCCTACTAGAAAATAACAAATTCCTTTGAGAAGCTAAGAATTTTAAAATACTTTACAAGCATAGTTATCAGAGTAGATTCCTTAAGATGCCAGTTCATTCATTTTCTAGGATTTTTTTTTCTTTATGTGGGTACCGGGAATCCAACTCAGGACCTCACGCTTGCCAGGCAGGCACTTATGCCATTGAGCTATATCACCGGCCCTAGGATGCTTTTGTCCTTGTCTTTTTTGGCACATGTATCTAAATTTATGTTTTCACAGACCTCCCCTTTGATTTTTGTTCAAGTCTTTATTCCATCATATATTGACCATTTGCACCATATCAGCCTCCTCCAATATGTTTTATGTTATACAAGTACAGAGACTATATCTACTTGAATTCATACTATATCCTGTTAGGCCAGCACTGTGCCTTATAAATAGTAAACTACCAATAAATATTTGGAATTATTCTCATGGCTGCCCTGTTGACTTAATTGTGTTATAGGCCATTCACTAATTAAAAGGTTTTCTAATAATTTATGGATTATGTAACAACCCAAAATGCTGATATAAGAAGTGTCACAATTTCTGTATTTCTTAAAGACAAAGTGAGTAATTTAAGCAATAAAAACTGACAAAAGAAAGGAATTGTTGTCTAATGATATGATCAAAGAAAGTAAATCTAAAGATGTATGATTTTAACAAAGGCAGGAGAATTACTGTGCATTTTTTAAATCAAGAAAACTGTGCAGAACATCTATTGTCATCTGAAATAATCCTAAAAAGGAAGACTTCCAATAAGGAAACCATTTAAACAAGATAGAATGATATCTGTGGTGGTTGGAAATGTGTCTACAAAGTTTTGGACAATTTCTTCAAATGTGGAGCCTAAATTCTCCTCCACTGAATGCCAGCTGGACTTAGCAATTCCCTCCTAACAACAAGAACATAAAAGCAGGTGTGATGGTACCAAGGTCCTAAAGGCTCTCCAGGTTCATGTGTAAACCCTCCCTTTAATCACTCACTGGAAGATAAGCAGCTGCCACGATGTGAGGACATGGAAGTGGCTTAACGAAGAGAGCAGTGTAGTGAGTGAGAAACTGAGGCCTCCTGCTTGTTAACAGAACTGTACTGAGCCTCTTTGCCAGCAGATCTTGCCTCAGATGACTGCCTCCCTGGGGACAGAGTGATAATTAAACTATGAGAGATCATTGTCTAAGGCCACCCAGCTAAGCTACTCCAGTATTCTTGATAATTAGACACAGTAATACAAAATCAAAATAAGTTCATTCTAATCTGTCAAATTTTAGAGCAAGTTGCTTCAGTACAATAGAATCAAATGTAATACCATGGATGGTGCAGAGGATCCCTACTTTTCCTCTTTTACTCTTTATATGGGTCATTATGTGACATTCCATCCAGGTCCCATCTGACACAAGTCGGATAAAGAATTTAAGTAAAACAATGATTCAGTGACTCCCTGAATGAAAGGATATTAGTATAGAGTGTGGAAGAGTTGAAGATATTCTTCTCTAATCACTGCCTTATCATGGAGCTGCTGCCCAGAGTGCTTCCCTACTTAACCAATGACATAACTATTCTTTACGTATAGTAATTACCTCTCTGGGTCTCAGCTCCCACCTATACAATTAAGGGCAGTAATCATACCAACCAAAAGGAGACTCAATTAAGATTGTGTTAGCCAACATATGCAAATTAGCATAATAGTGAATGATATATTGCTAGAAAGATATATAGACAGCTGTCATTATACAGAATTTAGGATTCTTTAAGATTTCTCATCAGACAAGATGGCATAGGAAAGACAAAGATTTAATCATAGGTCCAAAGACCTGTATATGAATAATTCTCAGTTCTTAATTTCTTCATCTGTATGAAGAATATAATATAGCAAATCCTCTTAGAATTCTGTGAATTAATTTAGCCAATATATGTAAAGTGCTCTGAATATATTAAACAGAATTTAAATGTTAGAGCTTATTGTAGGTGTTTGACTGTATGTACTCAAATAGGAGATTACTATTCTAAACTTGGTTTGATTATATGTAAAAATGTATATGTGAAGATACTCCAAAAATAAGAAATTATTCATGATTTTATTTCAATTACTTACAGTTATATTAGATTATCAAGAAATGAAGAGTACATACAATGGATAGAAGTATCTAGCTCATGAAGTCATTACAAAGTTACAAACTCAAATCTCTCATTTAAAGTTCATTCTCACATTTTAAACCATAGTTTCTTGGCCACTTTATCACTTGAGAATGAAGTCCAACACCAGATTTCTCTGGAATTGGGAAAAACTTAAATTATTTCATAAGAGAAAGATACAGCTTTGTAAGAGAAAGATACAGTTAAAGCCAAACAACATATAAACTGAGGGCAAATTGACTACTGTACCAAGTTGGGGAATCCTACTCTTGAATTTCATACTCCTCAACTGGAGTTGCTAGCTTCACTGAGTGATGAGACAGATTCTGCCTTGGAAAGTAAAAAAGACTAAGGCATAAATTTGTAAAACAGGAAAAGATGGTATTGGAGGAAATGCATTTTCTCTCTAGAAAATTACACTTTCATGAAAATCAATCAAAATAATGTTTTAACAGCTATAGATGGTGGGAAGTAAGAACACTGTTTTGGCAGTATTAAAATGGCAAAATGCTAGGTTAACTTAAAAAATTTTCTTTGAAGGGGTAAAACCATGTCACAGCAAATCCATCCTGGACGAAATAACTATTAGAACTCCCAAGAAATGAGCGATTAAAAACATTGCCCAGGTCAGTATTTGGCAATAACCTTGATGTACAAAGCCTACATCAGAAGCAAGTGCCTAAAGAATTTCAGGGAAAACTTTCTCCTATTCTTTATACCCCAGAAGCATGGGCCACTTGAACTATCACTTTCTGCAGGGCCAATTTCACATCCTTGTTTCTTAAGGAATAAATCAAAGGATTGAGGGAAGGAGTGACGACATTGTTTAACACCTGAAGAGCAGCATCTAGCCAGAGGCTGGAAGCAGGCTTGAGATAGACAAGAATCACAGGCCCATAGGCCAAGAGGATGGAGGTCAGGTGGGCACTGCAGGTGGAGAAGGCTCTGCGCCTGCCTTCTGAGGAGCGGATTTTCAGTATGGAGAGAACAATGCGAATATATGAAGTGAGGACAAGAAGAAAACATGTAAGTGAAACAACACCCACATTGGTGAAGCTCACCATCTGTGCTAGAGCGGTGTCCGCACAGGCCAGGGGCAGCACCACCGGGATGTCACAGAAAAAGCTGTGCACCTTGTTGGGGCCACAGTAGGGTAACCTGAAGGTGAGGAAGGTGAGGGCGCTCCCATGGAGACAGCCCCCCAGCCACATGCCCACTGTCAGGCCAATACATACTCTGGGGTTCATGATGACCATGTATCGCATAGGGTGACAAATGGCCACAAAGCGGTCATAGGCCATCACAGTATAGAGGAAACACTCAATGCAGCCCAAAGTATGGTAGAAAAAGACCTGGGAAACACAGCCTTGGTAAGAGATTGTATGGCTTTGCCCCACCAGGAAGACCATCATCTTGGGAGAATTCACAGAAGGGAAAAGTATATCAAACATAGACAGGTTTCCCAGGAGGAAATACATGGGGCTGTGGAGGTTGGAGGAAGCCAAAATGGTGAGGAAAATGAGCAGGTTACCCAGCAAGGAGAAGGTATAGAAAGTCAGGAACACAACAAAGATCATGTTCTCCAGCCCTTGAGTATTAGGAATTCCCAAGAGGATGAATTCAGTCACAGACGTGCAGTTTCTCAGGCTCATAGAGCAGACGGTCCTGGAAAAGCAATGCAATAACATGATGTAAGATCAGAGAAACTGAGTGTGTCTTCCTAACAAAGTGATTCTGTCAACGACAGTGGATATAAGCCTCAAAGGGACCTGCAATAAATCTGGCCATGAGGTTAAATTTAAAAATGAGTCCTAAAGCAACAGAATAATTTATCTTTATAATCAGACAATACCTATACTAATCAACTCTTATGACCATCTTAACTTAGTTTTTCCCACTCCAGTTCATCATCAAACAAACTCTTATATTTCAGAACCATCTGTCTTCCCCAAGAGAAAAGGTGTTTTCAGGTACCATTTCACTTAAATATTAGACAACTTGTCATTTGTCTATAAACAAATCAAACACTTAAATATATGCATGTAAAAATATGAATTTAAGTAAAAATGATAAATACCTTCCCATTATTTTTTTCTTTCAACAATACTATTTACCTTCTTCATCAGTTATATTCAAGAGAAAAAAATACAATCTATTTTTATAACCCACTCACACACATACAAAGAGTGGGTTGTGTCTAGAAGAAGGCATTGTACAGGTCACAGAAACAACTACAATATCTCATTAGAAATTCTCTACTCCATTAAGTTTCATTTCCATACCATAAACAATTGCAAATAGTATTAATAACAGTAATACAATTCAGCTATATTAGTTAATATTTGCACTAGATAAACCTAAGAAGCAACCTGAACCATATTTTCTGAAGCTCCAATTTATTCACTTTTTGCATTCTATTTTCACTTAAACTTTCATGTTGTCACAAGATAAATCTGATTTTCCTCTGTTGTGACCAGGATTTGTTCATTGGAAGTGATCTGATAAGTGTACTCACAGTTCACAGATCGCTGTTCAGTTCATTCCCTGAAACATTTCAATGTAGACAAGGGTAAGATTTATGCTGTGGATAAAATTCCAAGTAAGTGTAACATGAAGAAAGAAGGAAAATGTGAAGGAAGCAGGGGCTCTTCAGGAAATGGTGTCATCTGTCCCATCACCATGTCCTATGTAAGACTTGTCCTCTTCCAGAGGTTTGAAAAGACTCAGAGCCAACAAAGATATCAACAGGAAGTAAAAAAGGATTTCCAGCCTCAAATGATATTTAAAGCTCAACTTTGGATGATGGCCATCTATTTAATGCTACACAAAATCATTATCTATCTCCTGCTAGAAAAGGAAAAGTGAGTAAAATAAGGTTCTATTCCTTGTAACAGCTCCCTCAGAGGTTACATAAAACTGGGTCTAAATTTAACCTGACTCTACATTTGCCACTTCTGGGGACTTCAGTAACTTAATCTCTCAGAGCACCATGTGCTCAAAAGACAAATGGATATTTTCAGCCTCATAATGGCTTTGTGCGAATGTCAGAAAATATAAAATTATTTACTCTACATTTTGTACTAAGTAGTAAATGTATAATATATTTAGTTATCTACTAAACATCAGTGATGTAAGACTAAGGTAAAAGTTATAACGGGTTAATAACAAAAGCATCAGAGATGTAATGAAGTTGAATTTAGAAATGGATTATAAGATATATAGGATATTCAAAAGAAATTTATTTACTTGTTAATGATGCATAAAACTGTACATATTTATGGGACCAAATTTTTTAAAGCCAGTGAGAGGCCAGACATGGTGGCCCATGTCTCTAAGCTTGGCACTCTTGGAGGATGAGATGGGGGTAACAAGTTTGAGGCCAACCTGGGGAACTTAGTGTTTTAACAAGACACGGTTTCAGAGAAAAAAATTTTTTAAAGGAATGGGAATGTAGCTTAATTAGAAGGCCCTGTACCAAAAGGGGAAAAAAAGGAGTGAAAGACACACATGTCAGGGAAATGATATTTTTCTCAGACCCAAAACAGTGAGTTATGTAAATATTCTGGCAGGATTTTAAAAATAAAAAACATTTTGCAGCCTAGAAGTGTATAAACTTTCCCTTCAATATGAACACTTCTATTTTGGCTAGCTTACTAGCCAAATTCAAACTGCTTAAAGGTCTGCTCTTTACCTGCTCAAGGTAGAGTACAGACATCACAAAGTACCTTGGCTACACTATCAATACCCTCCTTATAGTCCTCTGCAATAAGCATTCCACAGCACACTTCCATCATACTTACTCCAAGAAGGTATGACATCATCCCAAGGAAATGCCCCATGATTAGGCTGTACTTGACCGTAATGATGGTCATTTAACAGCATACTGAATTTCTACATAGAAAATAACTCAGGGTTACCTCCCAGCGAAACAGAAAAAGGAATCATTTTTTTTTTTCCTGCAAAAAGGTCAAACTCTATGTTTCTTCAACTCTAAATTCTCAAGTTGATAGTTTAGCTTTTCCTAAACTTGTTGAATTTCACTCTTGCCACACTTACTGAGGTTTGCATTATCTCCCTTTGTTGTTAATAACAGTTTGGAAATGTATCTGTCTGTTAAATGAAGTCCTCATATAGATGACAACATGGTAAGATTGGGAAAATTAGTAATTTATATACTCACTGCAAAATAAGATTTGTGAAGAAAGAACCTGTCTCCTTCCATGTCACTCGCCTTCCTCCTCCAAGCCATTCTCCTGACAAACAAATACACGCCACACACCCACACCATTCCCAGACTTCTCGCCTTCCCTGCGTTCTCAGAGTTGACCTACTAGTGGGTTGCTGAACTCATCTCCATGTAAGAATTCTCTGCAGTTCCATGATTCTCCATTTCTTGGATCAAAAAGCAAAATGCTCAGGACTCAGAGGATGTCTCAGCAGGACAGAGGGGGACAAAAGAAAGGAGGCAGTGTAAGCAGAACAGGAGTTAACAAAAGCATGAACAGCTTTATGCATACCACCCAATGGAAAACACTTCTAATACAGTACAGAGATAGTTTTCTCAAGTTTCCCTGCAAGAAGAATGTGTTTCTAAAGCCAGAACTCTATTTTACATAATAAATAGATCCATGACTTTAAACACTCCCCATTTGAATCTAAGACATAGATCTCACACTTCAACCTGCTGCTAATATGGTTCTGAATTTCTGAATTTATAACACTTACAAGCTGTAGAGAATTAATGGATCTGGATCCTTTTGAGACAATATCCCCAGTGGCCCAGTCCCCTGAATCAGGAAGGATGAATGAGTAAAAGAAATAATTACAGGCTTTCATCTCTTTCTTGTGCACATTTCCATTCTCTTCCTCATTATTTTGTGATCTGATATATTGATTACAGAAGTACACTACAATTTTACAGCTTTCCTTCTAGATTCATGATGCGTACAGCACAGTGATGTTACCTCGTCATCCTACAGTGCAATTGCTCACCAGACCATGTTGCTCCTCTCCACCTGTAAATTATGACCCAGAGATCAATCTTTCCCCAGTAAGAATGGCTTTTACAAAAAGACTACAGATTACAAGTGCTGGCGAACATTTGAAGCAAAGGGAAGCCTTGGCCCCTGTTGGTTGGAATGTAAATTAGCACAGCCATTATATAAAACAGTAAGGATGGTCCTCAAAATTTAAAAACACAACTTCTGTGTGGTCCAGCAATCCCAATTCCTTCCACTAAGAGTAACCTTGTGCTCATCTGTTCTCACTACCAGCTCTGGGCTATCACTGATTAATTTTTAATCCTTATATACTATAAAAACACAACACTGAATTAAGGGAAATCAGCCCAACACTGAAATCCATGGGTAAATAGTGATGTGTTGCAGGCATCCATTTTTCAATTAGTTCTATTACACATTGAATATTTCATTCTGCATCTAATTAGCTCTAGGCATCAATTCTTCAAGATCTCATAATTACTATCCCTATCTCACACACACACACACACACACACACACACACACACACACACACACACAAGAAAAGAGATAAGCAGCAAAAAATCTCTATATGTACTATGTAATTTCACCTCCCAGAACTGATGTTCTAGCCAAATTCCAAGAAACACCAAAATAAAAATGTAACATAACAGCGCTAAATTGTGTCAACTTTTGTGTTTTTCTAAACACTCCATATGATTCATTTATTTAATAAGTATCCATGGGGGCTGGTGAGATGGCTCAGCGGCATAAGCGCCTGCCTGGCAAGCACGAGGGCCCGAGTTCGACACCCAGAACCCACATATGAAAAAAGGGCTGGTGATATTGCTCAGTGGCACGGGCTCCTGCTGGAGCATGAGGTCCTGAGGTCGACCCCCAGTACCCACAAAAAAAAAAAAAAAGTATCCACTACAGAAGTATTTTCTTAGCCAGCCAGCTAGATTAAATCAGTTTAACTGGACATTGCCCTCAAAAGGTGTATATGTGTTTAATGCAATTTTTAAATATTATTTGTATATGACATGTATATTGAAACCAATATATGAATTTAGAAAATAAATGATATATATTCACTAGAATGCATGTGATGGCAGGTTACCATATTCTACTCGATATAATCAAACAGTACAAAATACTCTCAGAAGATTGCTGGAGCATTATAAACTTAAAACAATGTGAACTAGATCTTTGTATGAAGTACTGTCTTGTTACAATAATTTTTTATGCATCCACATCATTTTTATTTTTTATTTATTAACATTATTGGTACTATTTAGGTATACATAATGATCATATTCATCATAGGGAATTTGTACCTGTATATGATAATTCTTGATTTTTCTTTTTTCCCAATTCCCTCCCCTCCCTTCAGCCCTTCTTCCCCTCTTTATTTACAAACCTTCATTTCCATTTTATCCTTTCTTTTATAATTTTCCTTTCCTTTTCCCTACCATAATTTGATTCATTTTTCTTCACTCTGTCTATTGGTCATTAAGTTGATAACTATCCCTGTAAATTGTTATTTCTTCTCCCCTGGACACTAGATTTATATAATCTGTTTGTTCAGAGTTCATTTCCCTTTTACTTTTTAACAGATTTATCATGCAATAGCTAAGAGGTCATAATACTCACCTGTTTGAAGGAAAATAAGTTAATCATATTTAGTATATTTCTAGATTTCTGCAAACATTACCAAAATCCAGACCATTTCCATAAGCCCTAAAATTTCCTGGAGCCCATTCACAAGCAGTTCTCGCTCCTGCTCACTTTCCCAGGAAACAACTGGTTTGCTTTAGTTCTCTATAGATTTGCTTTTTCTAGATGTTTCCCAAAAGTAGAATAACATAGCACATTATCCGTTAAAATACCATAAAGTTGTTGAGATTCATCTATGCTATACAATGTTAAAATAGTTCTTCCTATTTATTGCTGAATATTACTTTCAATAACAATCCTTGTATTTCTTCACCAGATAATGGACATTTGTATTATTTCCAGTTTCTTAATCTCATCAATAATGCTTCCATGACCATCTGCAGACATTTGTATGCCTCCACTCTGTTTCAGACTATCACCGGTGATTGTAAAGTATGTATGCAGACTTAGATGAAATGATCATAATGTATTCTTTCTGATATCAGTGATAAATCTCAGGAAAATAAGTCATGCTGTTGCATGACATTTTAGAAGTTTAGTTTTATCACTATTGTTTTACTGAATTACTCTTACTACTTACTGTCATAAAGGATCGTTTGGGTCGGCCTATTATAAATCTTTATATAAACATTTCACATTGGGGGACATGTCTAGTATCTCCTAGATAGTAACTTTTTCAAGTGAGGTTCATTTGGAATAGAAATACTTGAATTTGAAATGAGAGCAATATCTGTGTTGAAATCTGGAATTCTTCTTATTTTTCTTATGCATGGAGTCTTGAGTGGGTGCCTGAACTCTCAGCTAGCTGCTAGCAGTAAGTCTATTGTGTTAGCATGTGGTTTACAAACCAAAAATCCAGCTACAGCCACTGTGGGCAACATCACTCACAATGTGATATATGAAAAAGACAAATTCAAACTGAAATTATTAGATTTCCATAAACTAGAATAAGGGAAACCAAATGCATTCCTTGGGGGAAAGAGTAAGGAGTTCAGTAATTGGCCCCAGACCTAAACCACATTCTTGAATTCAGCAATTATGGAACTTAATTATCAGTAATCAAATTGCTATTTTGACATAGTCTGTCACTATTGGCTTTTATCTCTATTATTTGTGGACATGGAAGTTTGATATTTTTTTTGGTCCTCTCAAATGCTGATAAATTGTAAATACCCTAGGTTGGTATTTACATAGAAGATAATTCAAATTGTGGACATTTCAAGAAAATAATATGAAAAGCATAAAAGGATTTGTAAATACTGTTCTGAGACTGTAATTTCTCTTGATGGACCTCATCACACGTCCTGTATTGGGTGACAAAGGATTAGGGCTGATGTAGCCTAAACTGAAGGGAGTCTCCGCTCCAACAGTGGCAGGGGAAGTAGTGACTTCTTCATCTCATGATAAGTGTTCCTTAGAGAATGGAAATGTTTTCTAAATCTTGATCCAGAGAAGGTTACTGCCGGCTTGCCAGTGGTTTGAACAATCATAGGATTTTGAAAATTTAGAGCAGATTGGGGGAAGTAGCTACAATGCAGTGAGCTGCACTGAAGCACAAAAGAGCTATTCTGCATAATTTTGACCTCAGATTTCAAAAGAGATGAAGAGGTAGCTTATTCATTGAAAATATTTGTTATTTTGCTTTTTAAAATAATGTATTCATTAAAGTTAATTCTTAACTTAAGAGAGCCTTTCTTTCCTAGAAAACAAGCATACTCACTACCAGATGGCTATGACATATCAACCATTTTATAATATTTTGCAATCATTTTCATCAGAGTTTATCTCTTAAGGTGATATGTCGTTCATATTGAAAGTGTCATTTAAATTCATATACTAGTGTCTATGGCCATACCACCCTGAACGCACCCGATTTCATCTTATTCATCTCTAGTGCCAACTAGAAAGAATAAGAGTATTTAAATTAGCCAAGTTTGACATTACAGAAGCTGAACTGCCATGGTATTTGTGATGATGCTCCTCATCACTGGACAGACACTTTGGGTTTTTTCTTTTGCACAGTGTCCTACTGCAATTTTATCTCAACTATGTTTTACAGTCCTCCCCACTTCTATTGCATTTTCTAGCTTTTATCTGCTTCACATGTTAACTATTTGGTGCATTTTCTAGTGTTTTATATCTTACATGTAAAGATCATATCTACCATATTCAACACTGTATCCTCGTTGGCTAACACTATGCCTCCTAAGTTGTAAACTACCAGTGAATATTTGATGTTACTGTAATGGCTGCCCTCTGACATAACTGACTTTGAGGCCAGTCATTGACTAAAATATTAAATAAGAATTTATGAACAAAGTAACAAACCAAAACTACCATATAAGAAGAGTTATGGTTTGTATTTATTAATGACAAAGTTATTTCTTTATTCAGTAAAAACTATTAGCTGGTAGAAGAAAGAATTGCCACAGAATGGAATACTTGGGGAAGATACCACGAAAATGGTAGAAAATGAACAAAACTATATATTATCTGTTAATCTCATAAACTGTAATAGAGTAGGTAAATTAAATCAAGGAAGGTATGTGCAGAAATATATGATACATGAAGTGTCTTCAGCATATGAAGTAACCCTAAACAAACAAACAAAAAAAAAGAATTTCAATAAAGGAGTTTAAGGTTGAAATATAATTATATTTCAATGGGAAATGTGTCTAAAAATGTCTGAAACTCTCTTCAAATGGTGGAGCCTGATTTGTCTCCTGCTGAGCATTAGCCAGATTTAGTGACTCCCTTCTAACAAAAAATAAATAAATGCAGAAGTGATGGTATATGTCTTTGGAGATGAGGTCCTAAAAAGCTCTGCAGGTTCCTGCTTAGATACACCTTGAAATCCCTCACTGTGAGGAAAGCAGCTGCCTTCACATGAGGACACATAGGTGGATAAATGAAGAGGTCCATGCAGTGAGGGAGGAACTGAGGCCTCCTGCTAGCAGCCCTGTAGTGAGCCTTCTTGCCAGCAGATCTTGCATCAGGTGATTGCTTTGCTGGCTGACGAGGTGCCTGCAACATCATCAGAGATGCTTTGCTGAGACCACCCAGCTAGGCTACTCTGGTATTCTTGACCATGTGACACTGTCTAAGACAATAAGTTAATTTGTTCTAAGCACCCAAGTTTTGGAGTATTTTTTTCTTTTTGCACTACAATAGATAAATGATGAACACCATCAATATTGCAGGGGATCCATGAGTTCTCAAATAAGAGAGTTAAGGTTGCCTATGAAAGACAATGTGATGATATTACCCACTGTGATAGTAAATCAGATGATAGCATATAGTGCTTCATTATATCACAGACACATATACATGTTTTCCCTTTTTGCCTTTGTATGGTTCATTTACAAAACATTCTATCCAAGGTCCAATGGGCAGCAGTCAGATACAAGGCCTTAAGTAAGTCGGTCTGTTATTGACTGAGTGACTGCCCGGATGTTACAGTGGAGTAGAAAGTGACATGGCTAAAGTGACTCCATTTTGTTTTAGGACTCCATTTTTGATTAGATAACCTTCAGATGAACTCACCACTCAGACCTCCTCCCAGTTAACCATAAAACCCACAAGTGAGGAACAAATAGTTAGGGAACTAACAGAGGAACAAACAGTGAGGATAGAATGTTTGTCAAACCTAACTGCATTCTAAGATTAGCAGAGCTGTAAACACTATGTGAACCTAGTGACATTCCAAAGCGTGTGAAGAAATGTGGTTACTATGGTTACTGCATGTCTGTTAATGTATAAAAACCCCTGAGAACAAAGCCTTGGGGTCGGTATCTCGGCTGCTTGCTGACCACCGTCTGCCAGCTAATAAAGTTTGCTTGCATCTGTGCTCAGTCTCCATGAGTGTCTCATGCGATTCTGCAGTAACAAAAGGAGCAGAATTTATTATTTTTCTATTCTTGCGTATTTCTGTGACTGTTACCCAGACTGCTGTCCTACTTATACCCAGTGCCATCATTATTATCTATACCCAGTTACTCAACTGCCTGTGCCTCAGTTCTCTCATATATAATTGAGGACAACAATCATGCCTACTTAGTAGAAACACAGTTCAGATTGAATTAGCTAACATTATAAACGAAATATATTCTAGGATCTACCTCTTCATGGAGGTAGAGGTGTATGGAGTCCTCTGGATTGAGAATCTCTGATTATTAATCAGTATATATGAAGTACTATGAACAGTGTCATATGAACATTATCTCTTATTCTAGGTGCTTGAGTGAATTAATCTAAATAGACTGGTCCCTGTCACAGTGTGCAATCCTGGCTGCAGAGAGGATAGGAAAGACTACTCAGAGAGGAAATTTAATTCAATCACCTAGAACTCAGAGGGGCTGCTTCTTGGGCATAAGAGTGCCTCAGGGAAATAGCAAACAGTGGAGAACTCGGTTATTTATTGTAATTTAAGGACATGAGAACAAAGACATAAAAGAGAAGCATTTTGCAACATATTATATAGGAGTTTTTGTCGGAAGACAGGGCCAGAATGGGATGGTTTGTTACATGATACACAAGATTATTATAGTTTGAATAATTTTATCTGGGCAGAGGGAAAACATTGGCAAAAAAATCATCTCTGAAAGTAGCTTGCTCTTAATTCTGCTGGTGTTGTCCTGCAGATCCTGCTCTAAACTCTAATCATGTGTTCCAGGAGCATGGGAACTGTGGATCCCTGAGGTCCCTTCCTTATCACGCTCAGGTTCAATCACACTCCTTTGGCCAGCATCTTCCCACGGGTCCCTATACTGAAATTAAATTTATTAAATACATAAACATAGATGTTGAATTAGGCCATAAGTTAATAGCAAGTATTTTGTTTTAATTTCAATCAATTATAGGTACATTGTAATTATAATTATAGTTATATTACATTTTCAAGAAATGGAGAGTACCCACAAACGATAGAAATTTCTACCTGTAAAAGTCTTCCTTCTGCAAATGTACAAGTTCCATTCTACTTCCTACAAATAGATTAAGAGCCATTTTCTTCTCCTTTAAGGGAAAATGAAGTCCAATGCCAGACTTCTCAGATAACCAAAGAGAAACAGACACAGTTGGAATTGTTTTCTAAAAAGAAGATATGTTTATAACAAAAAATGTTACCCAATGATTGTTATCAGGATGATGGAAACTAAAGTAGAGTAGCACTGGCTCAAGACACTCCAGTTGAAGCCAGCACATCTGAACTGAGCTCTGTACAAACCCACTAAGCTCGTGCTGACCTTGGGGGGGAGGGGCAAATGGCAGCTTCTGGAATGATTCGCTAGCATTCAGAACATTGTGGGAAACTACCTCCCAGCCTCCTGCCCAATCCCTTTCTTACATGACAGCTTGACCTTTACCACACTAGGCATGTACTTAACAACCTCCCTTGCACTTTAAGCTATAAAAGTAGGAAGCATCTTGTAAGACCTTGGAGAACATTTTCAAAACTGCTTGAATTTGGTGTCTCCTGGATGAAATCTTTGTCCTCAGCCAGAATCATTTTTATCTTGGTGACTAGTATAAACTGATATTTACCATATTTCCTAAACTCTCAATCTTAATTTTAAATTTCATTCCTTGAGGACTCTAAAATACAGCCTTATTAAATGGTCACAGTGATATTGTAGCAGAATCAAGCTGGGCATATAAAAAGAAAGGAAGGACAGAAAAAGGAATAAGACAGTCAATCTATGGTATCTAGAAACTTGTGGCCATATCATGTCAATCAAAACAGATTTTCAACAAGTACAGACCAAGTGGAGAAGATATACACTAGTTTGGCAAATTAAAAAAAGAAAAAAGTCTAAATTAATCTGAAAAAAAATTTTTGAAGGAGTAAATCTGTCTCTGCCCACTCATTCCCTACCACATAATATTTAGGACTCCCAGGAAATGAGAGAATACAATTTTGCCCAGCTTTATTATTTGGCAAAGATCCTGTGGATCTGAAGAAGCCTCCAAAAAATTTCAGAGCCAAGTTGTCCCTACTCCTTATGATCCAGAAGGGTAGGCCATTTGAACATCTTTCTTAGAGCCAATTTCACATCTTTGTTTCTCAAAGTATAGATCAAAGGATTGAGGGAAGGCGTGACAATACTGTTTAGCACCTGAACAACAGAATCTAGCCAGGGGCTGGAAGCTGGACGGAGATAGACAAGAAACACAGGCCCGTAGAAGAAGAGGATGGAGGTCAGGTGGGCACTGCAGGTGGAGAAGGCTCTGCGCCTGCCTTCTGAGGAGCGGATTTTCAGTATGGAGAGAACAATGCGAGTGTAAGAAGCGAGGATAAGGAGGAAGCACATGAGGGCAACAACACCTATGTTGGTGAAGCTCACCATCTGTGCTAGAGCGGTGTCCGCACAGGCCAGGGGCAGCACCACCGGGATGTCACAGAAAAAGCTATGCACCTCACTGGGGCCACAGTAGGGTAACCTGAAGGTGAGGAAGGTGAGGACGCTCCCGTGGAGACAGCCCCCCAGCCAAATGCTCACTATCAGGCCAATACACACCCTGTGGTTCATGATGACCGGGTATCGCATAGGATGGCAAATGGCCAAGAAACGGTCGTAGGCCATCACAGTATAGAGGAAACACTCGGTGCCACCCAAGGTGTGGTAGAAAAAGAGCTGGGAGGCACAGCCCTGGTAAGAAATGGTGCGGCTTCCCCCCACCAAGAAGACCATCATTTTGGGGGAAACCACAGATGGGAAAAATATGTCAAACATTGAAAGATTTCCCAGGAAAAAATACATGGGGGTGTGGAGGTTGGAAGAAGCCAGAATGGTGAGGAAGATGATCAGGTTGCCCAGCAAGGTGAAGAGGTAGAAGGCCAAGAACAAGATAAATATCACGTTCTCCAGCCCTTCAGTATTAGAAATTCCAAAGAAGATGAACTGGGTCATGGAGGTATAGTTCCTCATAGTCAGCTGCAAGTTCAGACTGTGGCAGGCAGTCCTGGAAAAGCAAAGCAATAATCATGATGGAGTCTTCTCTGCTCTCAACCCGTTGTTTTTATCTTGGTTGGCAGTATCAATTGGTATTTACCATATACGCCAAACTATCCAATCCGACTTTTAAATTCCTTTCCTTAATGCCCCTAAAACATAGTTTTGTTGACTATGCAGAGTGATGGTGTCATGGAACAGAGTCAGGCATAAATTTTAAAAGGAAAGAAGAAAGGCAGGGAAGGACAGAGAGAGGAAGACAGTCACTGACCTCCCAGTTACCACAAGTAACAGAATATCTTCCTGACAAAGTAATTTCTGTATAAAGCAAGGAAAAGAAGTCCAAATGAGGAATAGCAGACCATAATAAATCTGGCCTAGAGGTTAAAATAAGAAATATGTGAAATTTGGCATCAATTTCTTCATATATGGAGGCAAAAGAGTAATTAATATTTGGCAAAAGCTTACAGAAATCAACTCAGGACAAATTTAATTTATTTTACTTAAATCTTTTTATCATCATACCAGCATATTTCAGAGCCATCTCTCTTCCTTGTGAAAAATTTGTTAGCAGACGATAACATAATAATAATTAGCCAAGTTATAGTATGTAATTAGGGCTACTATCCAAATATGTGCATAGAAATATTTAAACTGATACAGAAATGACAAACACCTGCTTAGTTTTACTTTCAACAAAGCTGTTTTTCATCATTTATATTTGAATAAATAAAAATACAATTCATATTTATAGTATGCTCACTCATCCACAAAAAGTAGACTGAGCCTAGACGGTGATAAAAATGAACTACTCCAACCCCCTAGGAATTCTTTCAACTAGGTTTTATTTCTATCCTACAGACCTCTGGATACAGATTTCAATAGCATTAATGCAATTTGCTTCATTAGTTAGTATTAGTACTAGATAAACCAAAGAACAATCTAAATTATGTTTTCTAAGGCCCAATCTATCCTTCTGTTTTGGGGGGGGTTTGATTGCTTGTTTGTTCATTTTAGGTTTGTTTGCTCCATCCCGTTTTCTCCTATATATCCATTTGTTGCTTCAAGATATAACTAATTTTCTTCTGCCGGATAGGATTTATTCACAGGAAATAACCTAACAGACCTATTTGTAGTAACTTTCAGACTGTTGCCCTGCTACAATTGTATAAATTATTGCAGTTCTGACAAGGGTAAAGGATTATGCTGTGGATAAAATTCTCAGTGTGTGTGATTAGTAACAAGAACGAAGTCAAGGAAGCAGGAGCTCTTGAGAGCACTGCTGTGGTCAGCCGAATAGCCAGACCCTGAGTAACAACTGGCCTGCTTCAGGGTTTTAAGAGTTTGAGAAAGTAGCAAAATTATCAACAGGAAGTGAAAAAGACTCCAATACAGAAGCAACTAAATTTCATGTCTATAAGACTGAGTTAAATGTTATAATGTAATGGTAACCAAAGTATTTCTAATGTGAATGAAAATGTAATTAGAAATGGATTTAAGAGGCTCCATGGGCTTATAAAAAGCAGAGAAAGACAAACATACCATCAGGACTCCACACAACATGTCATGTAAAAATACTGGCAAAATTAAAATATTTTGCCAGTGAGAAGTACATAAATATCTGTTTAATCTGAACTTCCTTGTTTCTATCTCAGTCATCAAATTCATACCATACTAAATTCACACTGCTAAATGACACAAATGTGTGGTCCATGGTGCCCCAGCAAAAAGTAAATATGAAACTTCACCTTCGATACACTTCCTCCTCCCTCCATTTCCTCCTCCCTCCCTCCTCCTTCCTTCTTTCCTGTCTTTCTTTCCTTTTAATCATTTTTGCAGTTCTGAGGATTGAACCTAGGACCTTTGCACTGAGCTATATCTCTAACCACCACCACCTTATTTTTTATTTTGAAACAGTGTCTCACTAAATTGCCCAGGCTTCATTCGGACTTGTAATCCTCCTACACCACCTCCCAGAGTAAGAGTATTACAAGTGTGGGTTACCACTTCCAACTCTTGGACACATTTTCAAAATCCTCCTGCCTTCTCACTAGATATTCAATTCCACTCCTCTATGCACATCTATTATTAAGGAAGGTCTGACATCAGTCCAAGAAAAAAAAGCCAAGACCTGTTTTCACCACCTCACAAGCACATTCATTTGGAAAGAACTGAATTTCCATCACAGAATTTCATAAACTCTTCCACAGAGGATTTCAAGTAGAACCTTCAAGATTATCTCTCAAAGAAAGAGGGCAAATTTTCTTCTAACCATAAATTCTAAAATTTTATATTATTACCTTTTATAAACTTTTTGAGTTTCGCTATCACCACACTCACTAATATTTGCATTTTCCCCTTTGCTGTTAATGATAGGTTGGAAATACACATGTCTATTAAGTGAAGTTCCTATATTGATGGCTATATGTTAAGGATAGTGAAAGTTACTAATTTTTATATTAACTGCAAAATAAGATTCCTGAAAAAAGAACCTATCTCATCCACGTTCATCTACCTTCCCCCTAAAAGCTACTCCCTTGACATGTGTGAGCACACACACACACACACAGACACACACTTGTCCCCAACCACCCTCCCTTTCACCGCTCACTCAGTGCTGGCTTATTACGGATTGCTGAACTCAGCCACGTGTGAGAATTTTCCTCAGTTCTACGATTCTCCTCCTTTCCTTGGTAGACCAGCTAAAATGACCAAGACATAAAGAATGTCTCCATGGGATGAAAGAAAACAAAGAAAAGAGAGCAATATAGGTAGAAAAATTATTAACAGAAGCATACAGAGACTTAAACACCTACCAGCTGATGGAAAACACATCTAGTGTGGATAGAGAGATTTTTTCTAAAATTCCTAGGCAAGAAGAATATGTCCCTAGTACTAGACCTCCATTTTCCATAAGATGACCTGGCAAAGGGCCATAATTAGGCACCTTCTTCTTTTGAATCCAAGACATAGATTCCACACTAAGCCCTGCTACTAATCTGGTCCCCAAACTCTGGATTTATAAGGCTTTAAAACTGCAGAGTATTAATGGTCCTGCTCCTTTTGAGACAATATCCCCAATGGCTCAAGCTCTGATGCAAGAAGCATGAAGGAACAAAGGGAGTAATTAGAGGCTTCATTTCTTTCCTTGTGCCCTTTCCCATTCCCTTCCTCATTATTTTACCATGTGGCATATTTATTATGGAAGTAGTATGAAAAGTATAATCTATTTGGTAAATAGTCAAAAAAGCAAGAAAAATACCACATTTCATCGAATTTAATATTACCATTGTTAACCTTTTACCATGTTCTTTCCGGTCACTTCACCATATGTTTGTAGTACATTTTCAACTATTTACAATCATGATGTGGGTGTAGCTGTGCATCTCTTTTTTTTTCTTTAATTTGATATGAATTTATTCTTTCAAAAATTTTTCCATACCATTAAATTGTTACAACTATATTTTTAAATGTGGTATCATCTTCATTATTCTGAATTTTTAATTTTTTAGTGGTGTTCCCTTCATTACCAAAATAAATACAGATGGAGAGAAGGATAGATGGATGGCTAGACAGATATGTACATACAATGAATAAAATATTAATTCATAGAGTTGTCTATATTAAAGACTTTATTAAAGTTCACCAAAGTAGAATATAGCAAAATTAACTAATACTACAGCTTTAAAGATTATTATCAAATTACTGTTAGTAACAGTGTCTAGTGGGAGTCAATTTTGCCAGTATTATATATTAACATACTTTAAAGTGCTAAATTTTTCATAAGCAATTGTTAATCAAACATGTTTAATACTCATTTTTTATTACTCCTCGGTTAAATGCATTTGCAATTTCTTTTCACTACTTTTCTTTATAATAACTAAAACAATGCAGTGTTAGTATAGGGCAAGATAAAAAGACAAATGGAAGAGAACAGAGACCACAAAAACAAAGCCCTTGAATACATGAATAATTGATGTTAAAGATAGCATGGAAAAACATGAGAAAAAAATTTTTTTCAATGAAGTATACTTGGGGGCCTGGGATTTAGTTCAGTGGCACAGCACTTGCCTGGCAAGTGTGAGGTCCTGAGTTTGATTCCCAGTACCCCCCCCAAAAAAGAGAAATTACCCTTAGGAAATTAAATTTACAAGGAAAAAATGAAATTTATCTCTTACCAAATACCATACATAGAATCAAAATTAATTAATTTTGAGGATATTATAAACTCAAATGTGTAAGAAATCAATGTAACTTTTATGATTCAAATGGAGGAAAACCTTTTTGACCAAAATAAAGAAACTAATAGCAATAAGAGAAACATTGAAAGTTTTGTTACTTTAATATTGAGTTAATATTTAATCTCACTTTAAAAGTAAATAAGGAGGGCTGGTGAGATAGCTCAGTGGCATAAACGCCTGCCTGGCAAGCACGAGGTCGGGAGTTTGACTCCCGGTACCCACATACGAGAAAAGGGATAGTGATATCACTCAGCGGCACAGGCGCCTGATGGCGTATGGGGTTCTGAGTTCGACCCCCAGTACCCACAAAAAAATAAAAAATAAAAAAAATTAAAATTAAAAAAATAAAAATTAAAAGTAAATAAGGAAAATTAAAAAGTAAAGGAGGCAATATATACAGCCAATGTTATTAACAAATACGACTCATATTTGAAGTATAAAAAGAACTCCTATAATTTATGTTAAAAAATAATCCAATATAATTGTTAATAAACAACTTGTTTAAGCTTCACCAAACAAAAAAGTATTTAATCTTAATAAGCAAAAGAGGGGGCCGGTGAGATGGCTCAGCGGCGTAAACGCCTGCTTGCAAGCGCGACGGCCCGAGTTCAACTCCTGGAACCCACATACAAAAAAGGTGCCGGTGACATCGCTCAGCGACACAGGTGCCTGTTGGCGCACGAGGTCCTGAGGCCGACCCCCCCGTACCCACAAAAAAAAAAAAATAAGCAAAAGAAAATCTGCTCAGTCACTTTAAGATTTGGGAAAATCACAATTACAATACGATTTTTCTTAAAGAAGTCGTTAAAATTATCAATTCCTAGAATTTTACACACTGTTGAAGACAACATAAATTTATGAAATCATTTCAGAAAATGATTTAATACTTCCAAATAAGGTGGAAGATACATTTTTCAGAATATGCAAATTTCTCTGTAAAAATGTAGGCATATGTGCATCAGGATAACATACACGAGTAATCCTGGTGGAATTTTTTAGTGAAATATTTGTACACTCAGTGTCTACAAGTGTCTATCTTTCATGATGCTAGGATATATTTCATTAAAAAGATAAATTTACAGTTACACATATGTTAGGTTTAAATTATAAACACCCCCCAAAGATTCACGTGTTGAAGGCTTGGTCTCCAGCTAATGGTCATATCGGGAGATAGTGGAACTTTAGAAAGTAGGCTATCATGCCTTGAAATTTATACTGGTACCCAACCCTTGCCTCTCTCTGTTTCCTCGCCCCTATGGAGTAGCTTTGCTTCACCACATGGTCCTCATCATGATGGTTTGACTTACCACTGGCCAAAAGTGATGAGGCAAAGTGATCACAGAGGAAACTACTGAAACCACAAGCCAAAATAAATCTCTCCTCCTTTAAAGTTAATTATCCTAGTTATTCTGTCACAGCCACGTAAAGCTAACACAGAAAATTTGTAACAAGAAATGGGGTCATTGTTGAGATTATACTGGATGATGCAATTCAGCAAACTTTAAAACTGATTTCCAGGAGGAATTTGGAACAGTTGGAATTGTGGGCTAAGGAAAAATTAGGATACTATGAACAGTGATTACTGATGTAGGGACAAGGGGCCCTGTAGGAAGGGAAAAGACAAGAGTGAAGGCCTCATTCAGTTTTATTAAAAATTAATAGGCAGCTTCAGCCTCTGGAGCCAGATTCCAGCAATTAGAAAGACAAAAGCAAAGAAACTAGGTCCAGGAAGGTCCCAGGTAGCGTGATTAACATAAGAATCGCACACTTGGGCAGGTGATATAGCTCAGCGGCATAACTGCCTGCCTGGCAAGCGCAAGGTCCTGAGTTTGACTCCTGACACCCGCATAAAAAAAAAAAAAAAAAAGAAGAATCTCACACTTCCCCTTTACTTAATCCTTAAATCTAAACTACTTTCCATGAAGACCCCACCCATACCCAAGGATGGGAAAAGTCATGGCCAGAAGAAATCTAAGGTTAGTGTCAAAGACAAGCCAGGGAGCCAATCAGATTCCAGGAGCCTAGATGGGGCCCTTGCTCATCTCAGTAAAAGGCTCTGCAGACAAGAAATTCATGATCATTTGACTTTTGAACACTCCCTACTCATTTAGAGTAGCTGTCACCATGTCTCTCTCTCTTCCCCTTTCCCCCCACCTTCAAATAAGTCCTCTTCTTTTATTTTAAACTCTACTTCTTTAGTTATTTTACCAAAGTTTGGTTTAGGGTTGCTGGGAGCTATGTGTTCCAGCAGAGCAGTGTCATCGCGTGGCACGGTGCAGCATGGTGTATACCCTCCCCAGACCTTACACTGCCCAGTTCTGTGGGACCTCACAAAACCAGAATGCTGATAAGAACTTGGAATATGAATGTGTGCTGATGTTTCAGATGGAAACGAGGACTCCACTGGGAATTGGACTAGAGGATTGGACATTCGGTATCACATTCCGGCAAAGAAATTCTTGATGTTTTGTCCCTGTCCTGAGATCTCATAGGAGGCTGACTTTAAAGGTGACAGACTAATCTGGCAGAGGAAATTTCAAAGCAGAATAGTATTCACGTAGTGGCATGGATCTTGCTGGCTTGCATTAGGCAGATTTGTAGTGAGATTTTGGAGCAAAAAGCAGAGTGGAAAGATATGAAAAATTTGTGGTTTGGCCAGAAAAGGACCTCATATAAGGTTGCAACCAAGAAGGGTATGGTAGCTAAAGAGATTAACACCATTAAAAAGAAGCCAAATAGTTTTCACTGAGACAATAGGAAATATTACTTGAGGGGATCTCAGGAATTAGGAAAGACAACACCCATCCAGGCTCCAGGGTATGAAACTATGCACTTGTTTTAAAGAATTTCCTTACAGAAAAGCCAAAGGGTGAACTGCTAAAATAGGACACACAAGGGCCAGTGAGATAGCTCAGTGGCATAAGCGCCTGCCTGGCAAGTGCGAGGTCCTGAGTTCGACTCCCAGTACCCACATACGAAAAAAGGGCCGGTGATATCGCTCAGTGGCACTGGCACCTGCTGGTACACGAGGTCCTGAGTTCAACCCCCAGTACCCACAAAAAATAAATAAATAAATAATAAGAAAATAAAATAGGACACACAGGACCATCTAAAGAATTATTTCCCCAGGATTCCTTTCCCCATATTCAGCCATCTCATACAGATGAGTGGACCAAAAATAATCCAGGTTCTTGTGCATGACAAGGAATGAACTGCCAAGTGTGTGGTGTGTAGTGTGTAGTAAGTTTACTGAAGATCACAGGGCAGCAGCAGGAACAGGCAGAAGGGCAAAGTGGGCAAAAAGGGCCTTTGCAACTTAGGCTTCCAGTATGTATAGGGTTGGACATCCACTGGTTCTAGGTGCCTCCCACTGTCTCTCTTCACTGATGTCAGCAATCTGTGTGACCTCCTAAGCTTAAACCTAAATAATCATTATGGTGGTGTTGCATTTATGGTTGAATGGAGAGAAGGGAGGTGGCTCACACAACTCCCCTGTCCTAGGATTGTGGAAGCAGGAATAATAATTAGAATGGTATGATGTTTACAGTTGAATGAAGGGAAGAGAGTGACTCAGCTGCTTTGTTTCTGACTGTACTATATCCAGTGCTGCCAGTGGCAGCAGATCTTGGCAACATCAACATGATGCGGGGTTCGTGGGCTTGCACTGTGCAAGAGATACAAGGTTATGAAGGTTTCCACAAAGATTTCAAAGGAAAACCTATGAAGTCAGGCAGCCTCTGGCAGGATAGCCCATGACAGGATGATGTGTGGGTTATGCAAATGAAAACAGAGCTTCAGTGGTGACCCTAGAGACATGGAACTGCCAGGTATATGAAAGACCAGCTGAAGGAAGCTGCAGGTGGCGAGCAGAGCCAGGCAGGTAATAAGAGAAAGACTTCCCAAGCCCTTGGAGCTCACGTCATGACACCCTGTGACCTGGATTTCAAAAATGAAACTACAAGATTTCATGTTTGCATTGCTGGATTTGGGTCTTACTTTGGTTCAGTTTCTCCTTGCTATTTTCTTATTCTTCCATTTGGAACTGGAATGTTTACACTGTACTACAGTATGTTGGAAATATTTAACACCAATTATGTTTTTCAAGGACTTATAATTAAGGGTTTGCCTTGAGTCCCAGAGGAGATTTGAATCGGGCTTTTGGCAATGCTGGAACTATAAGACCGTGGGAACTCTCAAGGAAGTACTGAATGCATTTTGCATTGTAAAATGCACATGGATCTTTCTGAGTCTGGGACACAATGTTATAGTTTGTATCTTCGATGTCCCCCAAAATCTTACATACCGAAGGCTTGGTCCCTAGGTGACAGTGCTACCGGGAGGCAGCAGAAATTTTAGTAGGTGGGGCCTAGTGCCCTTGAAATATGTACTGGAGCTCCGGAGCCCCTTCTTTCTCTTTTTTCCAGTCATGGAAAAACTGCTCCATACGTGAGAAGTTTTGCTTCGCTACATCGTCCTGCTGTGAGGTTCCACTTTGCCACAGGTCCAAAGAGATGAGTTAAGCACCGCTGGCTGAAAGCTCTGACACCATGAACCTAAATAAATATCTTCTCCTTTTACATGCATTATCTCAAATTTTTGTCACAGCTATAGAAAGATAATTAACACAACATATCAATATGCACGCCTTCGAGTGAAGAGACAACCCACAATGTGGGAAAAAATGTTTGCCAGCTGTTCCTCAGACAAAGCATTACTATCGAGAACATATAAAGAACTCAAAAAAATCAGACCTCCCAAATTTAAAGACCCACTCCAAAAATGGGCATCTGAGATGAATACACATTTCTCAGATGAAGAAATACTAATGGCAAACAAATATACAAAAAAATGTGCAACATCACTAGTCATTCGAGAGATGCAAATTAAAACAACACTGAGATACCATCTCACCCCAGAAAGAATGGCTACTATTAAGAAATCAACTAATAACAAATGCTGGAGGGGCTGTGGGGAAAAAGGAACCCTTCTTCACTGTTGGTGGGAGTGTCGACTGGTACAGCCACTGTGGAAGTCAGTGTGGAGATTCCTCAGAAAACTAGGGTTGGAGGTCCCATTTGACCCAGCTATTCCCCTTCTGGGCATCTTCCCAGAAGAATTAAAAACATCGTACCACAGCGATATATGTGCACCCATGTTTATAGCAGCACAATTTGTAATAGCCAGATCTTGGAAACAACCCAAATGCCCATCAACTGAGGAATGGATAAGAAAGATGTGGTATTTTTATACAATGGAGTACTATTCAGCCATAAAGAAGGATAAACTGGAGACTTTTATAGGTAAATGGATGCAACTCGAGAAAATACTCATAAGTGAAATAAACCAGAAGCACATGTGTAAGCATCGTATTATCTCTCTAGTATGAGAAACTGAAAGAGTAAATAAGATCCAAAATGTACAATAGACATGGTGAATCAAAAAGAAACTGGTCAAAAGGAAAGAGAGACTGGAATAGGGAAAAGAAAGAAGGGAAAGGGAAAAAAAATTGTATATATATAAGATGGTTAAGATAGATGCACTACCATTTTTACTTAGTTCATTGAAGAGTAAGGTTTGTGCCAATAATGTTTGGACAATTGAATGCTAATGTCTGGTGTCCTGAATAACTAAATTAAAGATAGTAATACGTAATGTATTAACAATTGTTACCCTCCTATTATGTTGGTTTGAAAATTTGTTCTTCTTTTGATTTGTTTTGTTTTTTCTTCTCTTTAAAATAAAAAAAAATATGCACGTCTTCGAATCATAGCTTAAAGTAATAGAGACTCCACCTCAAATATCGCTATATTATTCCACTTATTTGAAATTTGAAAAGACACTTTTTTAAATTATTATTTCTTTGTTTTTTTAATTGGTATGTGTTCATGGTACATAATGATTACATTCATTGTGGGGAGTTGGTACATGTACATGACACATATTTATTGTTTTTTATCCCCTTCCCGCCTTCCCCTTCTCTCCATGTCTTGGATCCTACTTCCTATGTGTATTTTTTGATAGATGTTTGTAGTATATAGTGATCATATACCTCACAGGGACTTGGTACATGTACACATCACAATACACCCCCCTTTGTAATTTTATCTCCCACCCTTCCCTCTCCCTTTCCATATGCTACATATCTCATTATTTCCTATTTTCTATACTTTATTTTGCTCTTTATTTATATTTTGCTTATCTCATATATGAGACACTGATGATATTTAAGATCGTGTGTAGCTTGTGTGTTCATTTAACATTTTGGTCTCAAGATGCATCCATTTTCCTACAAATGACTCCAGTTTATCCTTTGTTTTGGCAGAGCAGTAGTACTCCATTGTGCATAAATACCTCATTTTCTTTATCTATTCATGTGTTGATGGACATATAGCCTGCTTCAAAGATTTAGCCATTGTGAATTGTGCTGTTATAAACATAGGTATGCATGTATCACTATAGTATAATGTCTTCAACTTTTTCAGGAAGATACGTAGAACATGAGTAACTGAGTTGGGGCCGAGGATGTAGCTCAATGGCACAGCGCCTGCCTGGCAAGCTCGAGGCCCTGGGTTCAATTCCCTGTACCAAAAAAGAAAATAGTAAAAAAAAAAAGACCAAAAAAAAAAAAAGTCCCTTACCAAAAAAAGAAAAAAGAAAAAAAAAAAAAAAGAATAACTGAGTTGAATGGGACTTCTATTTTTAGTGTTTTGAGGAATCTCCATACTGATTTCCATAGTGACTGTACTACTTTACACTCCAACCAACAATGAAGAAGCGGGCCCCCCCCCAGCCTCACCTGCAATTGTTATTTGATTTCCTGAAGATAGCCATTCTTTCTGGAGTGAGATGGGATCTCAGTGTTGTTTTAACTTGCATTTCCCAAATGGCCATTTTTTCATATATTTATTGGTCATTTGTACTTCTAAGAATTATGTATATTGATTTCAGTTGTCCACTGTTTGATTTGATCTTTGAGTTTGCAGTGTCTAATGTTTTGTGTGAGTTCTTTATACATTCTAGATATTAGTCCTCTGTCTGAGAAATAGCTGGCAAAGTTTTTCCCATTCTGTAGGTTGTCTCTTCGCTCTGTTGGTTGTTTTCTTTGCTGTGAAGAAGCTTTTTAATTTGCTATGATCCTTTTGTTGATTCTTGGTATTATTTCTTGTTCATCTGGGGCTCTATTCAGAAAGTCCTTGCCTACATCTATGATTTCAAAGGTTTTATTCATTTTGTGTTCCAGCAGATTGTTTCTGTTTCAATATATAGATTTTTATCCATTTTGATTTTAATCTATTACATGGTTAGATGTATGGGTTTAAGTTCACTTGGCATGTGGAATGCCTGTTTTCCCTTCACCATTTGTTAGAGGCTATCTTCCCTCCAGTGAAAGTTTTTGGGCCCCCTTGTTAAAAGTTAGGTAACTGAGTATGTCTGGAGTTGTTTCTCCATCTTCTATTTTGTTCCACTGATCTACAAGTCAGTTTTTTGCTAATGCCATGCTGTTTTTATCACTGTAACTTTATAATATAATTTGAAGTCTGGGATTGTGATACTTCTTTCCTTGCACTTATTACCCAGGATTGCTTTTGCTAGTCTAGGTCTCTTGGGGTTTCATATGAAAGTTAGGATTGTTTTCTCTAGTTCTGTGATGAATGCTCTTGGTATTTTGATTGGACTGCAGTAAATCTGAATACCAGTTTTAGAAGTATGGACCTTTTGACTATATTGGTTCTTCCTATCCAGGAACAGGGGATATCTTTCCATTTTCTGAAGTCCTCTTTGATCTCCTTAAAATAGCAAATTTTAATGATATTTTAGCAATATCTTCAAAATTAATAAAAAATTGGAATAATCATAGAAGTCATGAGAATGGGTGGACAAGATCGGGTTCATAATGGAGGTGAGGAGACTCAAAGATAGCTGTTTGTGTTTTTTTTTTTAATTTTGGAGATGATAACAATAGTGTTCACTTTATAATAAATTTGTGCATTTATGCTTATGTATTTTTCCATCTATATAGTTTTTACATCGCAAGGCAAATGATTAAAACAAAGATAGTTGTATTAGAGATTGTCTATTCTGGCCCATGGTACAATAACAAGGATTAGACTTATTCTGACACTCAGGGATGAATGTGGGTGCCAGGTATAAGTGCATGGGCTTCCAACCCTCTTTAGTCTCAAAGTATCAGCAGGACTCATCAGAGTATGAGTGGAACTAGTGGGGCCTTTTCCCATGTGCAAAGACTACAAAGGAAGAATTTTTGATGATATTGGATGTTCTCGCTTGCTGATCATATAGAATATCACTGGGTTTTAGTGACGAGAACCAAAATAAAGGATTATTCCTTTCTTCTTTCTGAAGCAAGTAAAATTCACAAGTAGTGACCACTAAAGGAAAATTACTAAGTTTTTCAGTACTCATAAGGGAGATAATTTGTGAATAACAGACATGTAGGCAGCAATAGTATTTTTTTCCACTCCCAAGAGAAGAAAGTTAAAATCTGTTTAATTGGGAAAATAAAAGAAAAAAATTTATATTTTATACAGAGAATACATAAATTCATACCCAAATAAATGGAAGATAATAGCATTCATTACAGTATACAAAGGAAGGTAGATGGATGTATAAATTAATAAAATTTAATAGCATGAAGCTGTATATGGTGATGCAACTCTGTAATCCCAGGACTCTGGGCGGCTGAGGTAGGAGGACAGCAAGTTCGAGTCCATTCTGGGTAACTTATAGACTTAGCAAGACTCTGTCTCAAAGGAAAAATAAGTAAATAAAAGGCTAGAGGTGTAGCTCAGTATGAAGACCCTGGGTTTAATCCCCAGTACAAAAAAAAAAATTTAATAGCATGTACTTGATAAAAAGATTTTGAACTATATTAAGTAGATCTAAATTGCAAATAATTGATAAAATAGCCTTTCATTTCATCATTTACATTGATTAAATATGTCTTAATATAAATGGATACCCAATGTCAGATAATGAGGTGTCGTGATAGGTTAATTGGCAGAAGTTCTAATTCAGGAGGCTTCAGTTTTTTGTCCCTTTCCAAGGGAGCTCTGTTATCCATACACCGGTAACGATATTTCATTAGCACAAAAGGTGCACGATGCTACAATTTTCCTTCTCCAAAACAGTGCTTTGGCTTCTGCCATATTAGATCACTTTCTGTGTTTGTTTTCATAAAACTTTCCTTGATAGCTAAGACATACATTAATTTGAGAAAAAGAAATTATACCTTCTCACATTTTAGTCACAGTAAGTTAAACTAAAATAAGAAAATAATAAAAACAAAATAACTTTTGCGGAAAATGTAAATACAAACATAGTCTAAACTTAGAGGACAGAAGGTAAAAAGGCAGAAATCTCACGGGCCGGTGAGATGGCTTAGCGGCGTAAGCGCCTGCCTTGCAAGCGCGAAGGCCCGAGTTCGACTCCCGGAACCCACATACGAAAAAGGGGTCGGTGATATCGCTCAGCGGCACGGGCGCCTGCCGGCGCGCGAGGTCCTGAGGTCGACCCCCCGGTACCCACAAAAAAAAAAAAAAAAAAAAAAGAGCAGAGGAAATCTCTGAGGGAGACGAGCTGAGGTAACATCCATTCTAAGGCAGGAACTTGCATAGTACAAGTTAGCTAAGACCCAGAGGGAGGAAGCTTAATTAGTTAGGATATTTATCTATAAGAAATAACATTCTTATTATCCCTAGAGCACAGAAGATTCTGAGAGCTTTATTGTGATGGGCCATAATTACAAGAGTTAGAGATTTAACAAAGAGACTCTAAACCTCACCAGATAATTATCTCTTTGGGGATGAAAGCCCGTATTTTCCACTTTGGAATTCAGGGAAGAAATCAGAAAAAAAAAATTAATCACTCCCTATGGAAGAAATATTCAAACCAGAGTGTCTTTCTTTTTTCTTATTTATATGAGAATAATTTTTGGCTAAACAAGATAGCTTATGGAATGGTGGTACATCAAAGCAGAACCAATTTTAGGAAGTGTGTTGGAATAAAATTCTAAATATCCACTATAATGTCAAAACATTATCTTTATCCATAAGAAATCTAGGGCCAAGGCAATATCTCCCAAGATATCAAACCAATTTTGAGCTCTGCCTAAAATATTTGTTTCTATAGAATTTTATTGTGTTTTGCACAATGCAAGAAAAAGAATTTATACTACTCATCAAGGATTGAGAGTTTCTTTAAACCCTGAATTCAGCTTTATGATTCAAAACTTATTTGTAAAATTGGTAAGTAGCAAAAATTGGAAAAACTGTAGCATATTTCATTGTTGGACTCTTTGGGATAATTATAATTGTCTCCTCAGACTATTATTTATTACAATATTATTTATATTGTACCCCATTTTTAGGGATACAATTGTGTTTGTTTTATAACAAGCATATAACTCTTATTTTAATTCAGTCCTGAAAAACAAACACCAGAGATAAAAATAAGTTCTCTTTATTCTTTAAGCAGAGTTAATTCTTCTTGGGCATCTTGGACTTGTTCATTCTTCTTTAGCTTTGGGTTACATTGCCTTAGTCATGACTTAGCCAATATTGCATAGTTTTGTAAAGGGCTCTAAATTCTGTAAAATCATAAATTAAAGACTTTCTCTACACACATTGGTATTAAGACTGAGTGCCTGACTCAGCTCCAGCTGAGTTCCATAATGGAAATTTCTGTTTCTGTCAGAGACCCAAAAATGAAGCAAGTTGTAGATGAACTCTGTGACACAATCATCCTAGAAGTTACTAAGGAAAAATTTATTTTTTATTGGACAGGTCTAAGTATCTAACGAGATTTCCCTACAGTTCTTCATACCTTTTTATAGTTTTTCTCTTTTAATGTATAAATTCTTGGACATACAGTTTATTCTTTGAAGAAAAAATTGAGTCCCAGCTCTGAATAATAGATATGCTAGAAACAATAAACATAACTTTGGACTATGGGCTTAATTCCAATTTTTAAAAGGACAATTATGTTTGTTTCATAACAAATATATTAAAATAAATAATTCAGTCCTGAAACATAAACAATAGAGGTGGAATTCCATTCTTTTTATTTCTTAAGCAGATCCAATTCTTCGCCAGTCTCTCAAAATACATCATGAGATGATTTGGTTATGCTTTAAAGAGAAAATGAGCAATTTCTTAAAATCTTGTAGGGAAAAATAATAAAAACATATCTACAAAAAATAGAAATAAGATAAGAAAACTTGAGAAAAGAAATGGCACTCTGGATATTCTTGCATTAATTTAGTTTCTGGTTTTTCCTATGGCCAGGAATGTGTGGTCTAGGTAGGAAAGAGAAATGGGAGGTCAGCTGCAGTATTACTAGAGAGCCATGGGAGTGAACTTCCCCTGAGCCACAAAGGGTAGAGACTGAGACTGTTTTAGAAATGTTATTGAAACGGGTACGAGTGTGTGTGTGTGTGTGTGTGTGTGTGTGTGTGTGTGTGTGTGTGTGTGTTAGACAGAAAAAGACAAAATGAGAGGTGCTTGAATAAAGGGCTATTGCTAGGAGAATCCCACCAACATTAGACTATTATTACTTTGTGTATATCTTTGCTAATTCTACAGGAAACAGAATAAGACATTTGTTCACTTTTTAAATTTGAAATAATATCATGTGCATTCAATCCTTTTTTCAACTGGGCCATTTTTGGTACTGAAGTAAAGAAGAAACCACTCTTCTTCAAGCTTCCCTTTGAAGGGAAGGGCCATAGAAAAGACATAAGAAATTTTAACTTTTGCATTCTCCACCGGAGAAAACATAGTTGCCAAAGTCATATGACACATGTTCTCTATAAATTCCAGATTTGTCTTCCTATCTGCAGGGACAGAACTCCACGTATGAGAAATGATACCCAACATCAGCCTAGTGACAACATTCTTCCTCACAGGCCTTCCGCACACACCCGCACTGGGCACCACGCTCTTTGGCCTCTTCCTCCTGATTTATGTACTCACCGTGCTGGGGAACCTCCTCATCCTGCTGGTGATCAGGGCGGATTCCCACCTCCACACCCCCATGTACTACTTCCTCACCAACCTGTCCTTCATTGACATGTGGTTCTCCACTGTCACGGTGCCCAAAATGCTGATGGCCTTGATGTCCCCAAGTGGTGGGGCCATCTCTTTCCACAGCTGCGTGGCCCAGCTCTATTCCTTCCACTTCCTGGGGAGCACCGAGTGTTTCCTCTACACAGTCATGTCCTATGATCGCTACCTGGCCATCAGTTACCCCCTCAGGTACAGCAGCATGATGAGTGGGAGAACATGTGCCTTCCTGGCTGCTGGCACCTGGCTCAGTGGCTCCCTGCACTCTGCTGTCCAGACCACTTTGACCTTCCGTTTGCTCTACTGTGGGCCCAACCAGATCCAGCATTACTTCTGTGATGCCCCGCCCATCCTCAAGCTGGCCTGTGCAGACACCTTGGTCAATGAGATGGTCATCTTTGTGAACATTGGTGTGGTGGCTTCCGGCTGCTTCTTCCTGATAGTGCTGTCCTATGTGTCCATTGTCTGCTCCATCTTGAGGATCCGCACCTCAGAAGGGAGACACAGAGCCTTTCGGACCTGTGCCTCCCACTGCATTGTGGTCCTTTGTTTCTTTGGCCCTGGTCTTTTCATATACCTGAGACCCAGCTCCAAAGATGCTGTGGATGGGGTTGTCGCTGTTTTTTATGCTGTGCTGACGCCCCTGCTCAACCCTGCTGTGTACACCCTGAGGAACAAGGAGGTGAAGAAAGCTCTACTGAAACTGAAAATTGGGTCAGTGTTTACTCAGGGTAAATAATCAAGAAAGGGCAGATAAACCTAATTCTTTTTAAATTCATAATTAAATTACACTTCCAACATGAACATGATGCTTAAAAGGAACGTTTCAAACATCCAATCTTAATTTTTACTGTAACATTCCATACAGTTTAAATTTTTCTTGCATGTCATTTGTCAGAATCCCAATTAAAGCACTCATTGAATGATGATAATATAAGAGTAAGGATACTAGTTCACTCTTGTTTTTATGTTCCATTAAGTAAGTCATTCAACAAATAATTTTTACCATGTATGTAAATTTCTTCCAGGCATGTATAATATTGTTATAGTTTCTTGTATTCCATCTACTTAAGAGCCTTAGAAAATTTTTCCTATGTTTTAAACTTTCTATATTAACAAAACACTCACGCTATTCCCAATCCATTATGTAATATAGTATCAGTAAGATGACACTTTCAGTTTAGTAAATACTAGCTAAAAAGAAAAATGGTTCCTAATTCACCTTCATGACCTAATATAAATTATTTTCATAACAGAAGACAGACATTTTTATACAGAAATTATCAAGTAATCTTAGAGACATAAATATACTGTAACAATATTGAGAATATCTCCCAATTTATAACAAATTACAAGACAATAGTTCCCAGATAATTATATTTTGCCTGTAAGTCACATTTGTTTGACTTAAAGTTTAAAATGGACTTTGGACACTATAAACAACAGAAAGGCTTGGGCCACTAACCCCATAATCAGTCATCCAGGTATATACATGTATTAAATGTGCAATTTCATTTATCTAAATATAAATGCTTAATTTAAATGCTCATGTATACTTTTTAATACAATACATGCCGATTCTATCTAGCAAACCAGGAAAAGAAAATTGGAAAACTAATACTAAACTAATACTAAAGAGCCGACTCTTCAGACTTGCGCCAGCTACATTCCACAGATGGTTGAGCAAGAACATCCTTTGTGCCAATTTCTTATATCTCTCCCAAAGTGAGCTGCGAAACTTTGCTGAGAAGAAAATCACACTAACTATAGTAGCAGAGCCTACATAAATCATTAAGCAGTTATACACGTACAAGGCTAGTTATTTGTGCTTACACCAGTAACCCATATTAGCAAGGGCTCATTATATAGTCTAATTCATTTTACAAAAGAGAAAACTGGTGTAAAGATAGGCCAGAATGACTTACCCATTAGGTTCACTTCTATTCTTTCCAGTTCCTGGTAATGTCACATTGTTTTATTTAATTCACAATTACACAAAATGTTATGGTGTTTATTGAGTAGTAAGGCATATGATAATACTAGATGCAAAAGAATAACAGATTTCTGTATTCAACAAGGTCATTGTCTAACAAGAGAGAAAAACAAACAGCCTCATTCAGGGTACGTTGTTGCAAGTGTAATGGTTATCCAAAGTTCATTACAGGTTCGAACAGGAAACATGCTGGAAGATTCAATACACTGTAATAATATATATTACATAAAATCATGTTGAATGCAATTTAAATTTCTAATGATATCTAAGGCAAATACCCATGCTTTTATTTAACTGAAAATATTAGTAAAATAATTGTAGAAATACATGAGGTTGTAATACATAATAGTCTTCTTCAACCTTTCCTAGTTAAAAATTTGCAAAGCTATAGTGTAATATCTCAACTGAGATTTTGATGTTAATATTGTCACGTCTGGCTCCTGGTCAGGGAACCAAAGATGTCGCATCTGTGAGATGAGCACCACTGTTCTGCTGTCCAAGCAGCTCACTGAGATCACAAGCTCAGCTCCAATAAAAAAAAATCAGAGGGACAAAGTTTAACGAAAGGAAGACGCTTTATTTGCAAAGAAGAAAAGGAAGGGAGAGGAAAGGAGAAGATACATAGCTACCCTGGTAAGAACCAGGGTAGGAAGCTCTAGAAAGATGGAGGATGCCTGGGCCTTTGTTTCTGGCTGCTTTTATGGGGGTCAGAGATCCCCCCAAAACTTGCCATAACTGGATTGGCTTCCAGGCACTTCTCCTAAGGTCATTTCTTTTGGTGGTCTACATGCAGCTTATTGCTATCTATTTACTTGTCCTTGACCTACATTTTAAGGCCTTATCTTTGAGGTGAGTGGCTAGTTCACAAGGGGGTACGTTGTTCATGGTGAGCTTAGAGGGCATGTGGGTACCTATTGTATATTGTAATGACCCTAGAGTGGATAATACAGTGACTGTAGAGTAAATGCCCATGTAAATATATGTATACGTTAGTGCACAGATGTGAGTACATGCTGCCTTAAAGTTAGTCAGCCCACCCCTTTGTTTTCTCTATATGCTATTGGAGGTGGTGGTGGCTTATCATTTGTACACTTGGCTTTCTCTCTGTCCTGCCTGTCAACTCTTTTTCTGGTCTCTTAGTGCAAGTCCCAGGGTCATTTGGTGTCTTTATCTTGTTTTTGTCTTTCTCCACCCCCATCCTTGACCTATTTCCCAGAGGAATTTCTCTAGTAAAGTTTGTTTTTAATGCCTTCTAGTCAGGATTAGCTAGATGACCTAATGAGGCCCCTATGCTATTTTTTCCCCATCTACAGAGCCCTTACCCTACAACGCAACCCACAGATCTTGCTCAGAATTATGAGATAGAGGGGCCCGGTGATATCGCTCAGCGGCATAAGCACCTGCCTGGTAAGCGTGAGGTCCTGAGTTCTACTCCCGGTACCCACATAAAAAAAAAAAAAGAATTATGAGATAGGGAATTTAAAATAACTTTGATTAATATGTTAAGAACTGGAATAGAGGGCCGGTGAGATGGCTGAGCGGCATAAGAGCCTGCCTGGCAAGCGTGAGGGCCGGAGTTCAACTCCCGGAACCCACATACAAAAAAAAAAAGGGCAGGTGATATCGCTCAGTGGCATGGGCGCCTGCTGGCACGCGAGGTCCTAAGGTCAACCCCCGGTACCCACCAAAAAAAGAAAAAAAAAAAAAAAGAACTGGAATAGAAATAGTTGGCAACATGAAAGAACAGATGGGTAATGGAAGCAAAACTTGAAACTTTATAATAGAACCAAAAGGAAATGCTAAAATCAAAAACACTATAAAAGAAATGAAGAATGGTTTCACGGGTTCAGGACTTGTTCCATTTGTCAATAAACCTGTTAAGTTTAAAGTCATGGCCACTGTGTGGAAGCATATCCATAATGTGAAGAATTTGCGCAATCAATATGTAAGCATCTTTGAACACCACGGAAAACATCTCAGTACTCCCTGCATTGCAGTGTTGGTGCTGGGCAGCGCTTAGCATAGCCTCTGTCAGTACTGTTGAATTATTATACAGCCTGCTGCCTCTTAGGATATTGATCTTCTGCGTTGACTTTCAGAGTTTTTCATACCTGTGAATGACTTGGTGGACTTCATTAATGCTTCGCAATACTCTATCACCACTTTAGAAGAATAATTGAAAGTCCAGTGGGTTTCATTCATTAATACTTCACCACATGAGTTCCTACCTTCCATTTATAAAGTGCCTTTAGGACATCTGACCATTCCAGACTTGTTATGGCACAAATTTCAATCACATTTTCAAAACTTCACTTTAGATTTCCATTGCTTCCACCAACTGTGGATGAATTGGGTGGAGAGCATCATGCAGAATCTCTAGGGCTTCACAATTTTCTTTTTGATCTAATAGTCATGCATCCTGGCTGTTTTTGATAGTATGGGTATCCGAAGTGTGAAAATAAAGTCCTTAAAATAAAAATCTTTCCAATGATAACTTTAAAACCAGATACGATAGCAACCATTTTGAAAATGTCCTATTCTACCAAGGATAGGGATAAAACATCCTTTCATTTTAACAACTTTGCACACAATGTGAGAAAAGTTGAATCACAATGTGAACATTTGAGTTAACGCTTTAGTTCAGTTTATATAAAACTCTTCTCCTACTGGAATGGGGCAGGGAGGCACCTTTCGGTCTTGTGTCTAGTTAGTATAGAACCTTGGCAACACATATGCACAGTCTGAACATTGAGAGTTATCACAGAATAAAAAGAAATATAAATTGCTTTGGTTTTGGTGTCTTCTGCCCGCTTTTTTTTTTTCTTATAAAAGAAAAGTTTCGAGAGAGGAAAAAGATGGCGGATGAGTAAGAAGCAGGCAGCGAAACTCTCTAAAAGTTACCGTTGGAACACGGGAATATAGCGACCGGGAAAGTGCAGGAGCGGGGGAGATGCCTCCCCGGAACACAGAAAAGTTCTGAAGCACAATCTGGGACCCCCGGTACCAGTGAAGGATGATTTACAACAAAGAAGAAGGAGCAGACCGCGCGCGCGCACCTTCTACCATCCCAGGAATCGCAGCGCAACAGAAGCTCAATTCTGCGGACACACGGTGACAGCTGGTGCCCAGGGAGCCCCCACGGAGGATCCTGAGACAGCGGCGAGGCGGGGGAGTGGCGGAGAACTGCGCTGGCCGGTGGTGAGTGTCTCTCAGCCACAGCTGCCCTGCACCAGAGAGCCACCGGCAGGGCGCCATTGTGGGGGGTGTGGCGAAACTCAGAGCAGCGCAAAAGAAAAACAGCGCTGGACACTCGTGCTCCAGACAGGGCAGCGTGGGGCCTCTCAGGGACACGAAAGTGTGCTGAGGTCAGCAGGCGAATGAGACTGGTCTCTCAGCCACACCTGTCCCGCACCAGAGAGCGACTGGCCCGGCGCCATTGTGGGGGGCGTGGTGAAAATCAGAGCGGCGGGAAACCAGTGCAGGGAACCCACGCTCCGGACAGCGCACTGCGCCTCTCAGGCCCAGGGATAGTGAAAGGGCACTGAGAGCGGCAGGCGAGCTAGACTGGTCTCTGCCTGAAAGTACGGGCCTCTGCTCACCGCCCGCCAGAGGGCCGCTCCTGGCTTACTGGGACCGACCTGCACGGAACAGGACTCTGTCACCACACGGTGCCTGCCTACAGCAGAGTCAACACCTGGAACTGATTCTTTTTATTTTTTTTATTTTTTATTTTTCTCACTCATTTGTTTTTTGTTCTGGCGAAGGGTGTTTGTTTGTTTGTTTGTTTGTTTTTGGTGGGGTTTTATTTTTGCTTTGTCTGTTTTATTGTTTTTATCTTCGTTTTTGTTTCTGTATGTGTATTTGCTCTTTCCTTCATTATTCTCTCTGGTTTTTTATATGAGTGTAAACAGCGCCTCTAACTTCTTTGTAATTGTGGTTGTGATCTGTTCTTCCTTTTCTCCCTTCCTTCTCTTTTTACCACCAGTCCTCTGCACCAGTGTCCCAATGTTAGTGGGATCCCTCTTGGTCCTCTAACCTTACATCTAATTCCTTCCTATTCTCCCAACACTCTATTTCCTCCTTAACTCATTTTAAATTTAAACTCCTCAGGGAAAAATTGACATACATAGGACTTGTATACTGCATATAATTTTTCTGGTGTGTTTTAGATTTTGTTATATAACTGCAACTCTATACAGCTAAAAGTGGTAAATAACTGGTTAGCTCAGTCTGTCATTTTCTAGGCTGTGTTTGATGCTTTAGTTAACATTATAGCCAAATGTGAAATAATTGTTCTAAACATCTTTCCTTCCTGATATTTCGTGATAGAGATTGACTAAGGGACACAGAAAATACAGTGGCACAGTACCAAAGAATCAAGGACTGCGCCAAACAGGTAGCAACTTCGCATACCCAACGAATTGAAGAGGTAGGATCTGGCAGAAAGCTCAAAACCCAAAAGCAAGCTCCACTTGGAAGATACTGCAGAGAAGTAGTAATCTTCTAAAGATCTTAAACACTAGCAATAAAGTAACCTACCATAGGTAATTTGCAAACATCACCCCAGGAATTAAAGAAAGAAAAAATGAGATGACACTTAAACAAGATGCAACCCCACACATCCAATTCACCAAAGGCAAACCTAGGGGGCAACGAGGTGGGACAATCCGAAAGCCACCCACCTGGCCTATCTGAAGTGGTAACAACAAAGCAACTGAATGAGGCTCTGGAAAAAATTAAAACAGAAATAATCTCACAGATAACTGCAGAGATAATGTCCACAATGAAGACCATGCTTAAGGACACTATAGCTGATACAGACAAAAAAATAGATGAGCTTAAGAAAACTATAGAAACCATGAATGCTCAGCATAGGAAAGAAATGGAATCCATAAGGCAGATTCAAGCAGATATCCAAGAGAACAAAAATTCCATTGAAAGTATTTGTAGCAGATTAAGCCAATGCGAGGACAGGATCTCAGATATAGAAGACAGGCTTGCAATTAGTAATCACGAAAAGGAAGAATTCTTAAAAACAGCAAGGGACCATGAAAAATCAATTCAGCAGCTGCTAGATGACTCAAAGATAAACAACTTAAGAATAATTGGAATAAATGAAAAAGCAGGAGATAGCATCAATGACATTAAAACCTTGTTCAAAGACATAATCAGGGAGAACTTTCCTGGAAGAGAAAAGGAATTTGACCCCCCTATAAGTGAAGCTTTTAGAACACCAACTAGACATGATCAAAAAAAAACCTTCAGCCAGACATATTATAGTCAAGGTCCCAGAAATTCAACAGAAGGGCAGAATCTTAAAAGCTGTTAGGGAGAAGAGACAAATCACCTATAAAGGAAAACCCATCAGAATCACAGCTGACTTTTCAGCACAAACCCTCAATTCAAGAAGAGCTTGGAATGATGTATTTCAAGCTCTAAAGGAAAATAATTTTCAACCCAGATTGATGTACCCTGCAAAACTATCTTTCAAAATTGATGGAGAAATAAAATACTTTCATGACAAAGAACATCTGAGAAAATTTATGACCACCAAACCAGCACTCCAAAATGTTCTGAAGGACATTCTAGAAAGAGATAGGAACCCCAACAGAAGGAATCCACCTGGCAGGGCAGATAATTAAATAGCAGGAAAGGGGAAAAACAAAGAGTGGGAACCAACAACAGGAAAATATCATGACAAGTATAAGTCAATACATATCAGTTTTAACCATCAATGTTAACGGTCTCAATTCACCAATCAAAAGGCACAGACTGGCAAAATGGATCAAGAAGCAAGATCCAACAATATGCTGTATACAAGAAACACATTTAATTCAGAAAGATATTCATAGACTGAAAGTCAAAGGATGGAAAACAATACTCCATGCCACAGAAACCCAGAAAAAAGCAGGGGTAGCTATTCTTTTTGCAGACAAAGTGAACTTCAAGCCAAGAAGGATTCAGAGAGATAAAGATGGTCATTACATCCTTGTAAAGGGAACAATCCAAGAGGAAGAGATAACAATCATAAATATATATGCATCAAATACCAGTGCACCCAGCTATATAAAACAAGTACTAAAGGACATGAAAAATCAAATAAGCACTAATACAATTATATTGGGAGATCTCAATACTCCACTGTCACAAAAAGACAGATCAACTAGACAGAAAATCAATAATGAAATAGTAGAACTGAACCAAACTTTTGAACAAATGGACTTAGTAGATGTCTACAGAGTGTTCCATCCCACAACATCAGAATACACATTTTTCTCAGCTGCACATGGGACGTTCTCCAAAATAGACCACATACTAGCTCATAAAACCTGCTTAAGTAAATGCAAAGGAATTGAAATTATCCCATGCATATTATCAGACCATAGTGCAATGAAATTGGAAATCAATGGCAAAAGATCTCACAAAAACTCCCTAAACACATGGAAATTAAACAGCACCCTCCTGAACAACCAATGGGTCACAGATGAAATTAAAGAAGAAATTAGACACTTTCTACAACTGAATGATAATGACAGTACAACATACCGGAACTTATGGGATACAATGAAAGCAGTCCTAAGAGGGAAATTTATAGCATTAAATACTTATATCAGGAAAATAGAGCAAGTGCAAATAAACAACTTAAGGGTGAACCTCGAGCTTCTAGAAAAAGAAGAGCAGGTTAAGCCAAAAGCCCGTACAAGGGAGGAAATTATAAAGATCAGAGCAGAAATTAACGTATTGGAGACTAAAAAAACAATACAAAGAATCAATGAAGCAAAAAGTTGGTTCTTTGAAAGAATAAATAAGATTGACAAACCCTTATCCAACCTTATTAAAAAAAGAAAAGAGGGCCGGTGAGATGGCTCAGTGGCGTAAGCGCCTGCCTTGCAAGCGCGAGGGCCCGAGTTCAACTCCCGGATCCCACAGACGAAAAAGTGGCCGGTGATATCACTCAGCGGCATGGGTGCCTGTTGGTGCATGAGGTCCTGAGGTCGACCCCCGGTACCCACAAAAAAAAAAAAGAAAGAAAAGACTCAAATCCATGCAATTGAAAATGAAAAGGGTGATATCACGATGGACCCTGCAGAAATCCAGAAGATCATCTATACCTATTTTGAAAATTTATATTCTACTAAGATTCAAAATGCAGAAGAAATGGACAGATTCCTAGATTCGTATGTATTACCAAAGCTGAATCAAGAAGATTTAAAAATTCTAAATAAACCAATATCAACCAATGAAATTGAAGATGTAATTAAAAACCTCCCAACAAAGAAAAGCCCAGGCCCTGATGGATTCACTGCCGAATTCTACAAGAAATTTAGAGAAGACCTAACGCCCCTACTTCTCAAACTTTTCAATGAAATTGAAAGGGAAGCAATACTCCCAAATTCATTCCTGGAAGCAAGCATTACCCTGATACCAAAACCAGAGAAGGACCCAATTAAGAAAGAGAAGTACAGGCCAATCTCCCTAATGAACATAGAGGCAAAAATCCTTAATAAGATACTGGCAAACAGAATCCAACAAATCACCAAGAAGATTATACACCATGACCAAGTTGGATTCATCCCAGGGATGCAGGGATGGTTCAACATACGTAAATCAATAAATGTAATACACCATATTAACAGAACCAAAGACAAAAATCACATGATCATCTCAATAGATGCAGAAAAAGCTTTTGACAAAGTCCAGCACCTTTTCATGATAAAAACCCTACAGAAAATTGGAATAGAGGGTCTTTATCTCAATCTGGTAAAAGCTATCTATGACAAACCAACAGCCAATATTATACTAAATGGCCAAAAACTGAAAGCCTTCCCTCTAAAATCAGGAACAAGACAAGGATGTCCACTGTCCCCACTCTTATTCAACATAGTTCTGGAAACTTTAGCCAGAGCAATTAGACAAGAGAAAGAAATAAAAGGAATAATGATTGGAAAGGAAGAAGTTAAATTATCATTATTTGCAGATGACATGATACTCTACACAGAAGACCCCAAAAACTCCACTAAAAAACTGCTAGATTTAATAAGCAAATTCAGTAGTGTAGCTGGATACAAAGTCAATACTCAAAAGTCAATAGCCTTCCTGTACACAAATAACAAACTTACTGAAAGAGATATTAGGGAAACAATACCTTTCACGATAACATTCAAAAAAATGAAATACCTAGGAATCAACCTCACAAAGGATGTAAAAGACCTCTACACTGAAAACTAGAGTACTCTGAAAAAGGAGATTGAAGAGGATATCAGAAAATGGAAAGATATCCCTTGCTCCTGGATAGGAAGAACCAATATAGTGAAAATGGCCATACTTCCAAAATTGTTATACAGATTTAATGCAATTCCAATCAAAATTCCAACAGCATATCTCAAAGAATTAGAGAAAACAATCCTAAAATTCATTTGGAATCAGAAGAGACCTAGAATAACAAAGGCAATTCTGGGCAACAAAGGCAAGGCAGGGGGCATCACAATCCCCGACTTGAAATTATACTATAAAGGTACTGTGATAAAAAACAGTGTGGTATTGGCAAAAAAACAGACCTGAAGATCAATGGAACAGATTAGAAGATGCTGAAACAACCCCAGACATACTAAGCCACCTTATCTTTGACAAAGGTGCCAAACACATTCACTGGAAGAAAGATAGACTCTTTAATAAATGGTGCTGGAAAAACTGGCTCTACACATGTCAAAGATTAAAACTAGACCCATATCTTTCACCATGCACTAAACTAAATTCAAAATGGATCAGAGATCTAAATATTAAAACAGAAACATTAAATCTGCTGGAAGGTAGGATAGGTACATCCCTTGAAGACATTGGTGTAGGCAAAGACTTTATGAATAAAAACTCAACCGCACGGGAACTATCCCAAAGAATCAATAACTGGGATCTCATCTTATTAAAAAGCTTTTGCACAGCAAGAGAAACCACCAACAGAGTGAAAAGACAACCCACAACGTGGGAAAAAATGTTTGCCAGCTGTTCCTCAGGCAAAGGATTACTATCGAGAACATATAAAGAACTCAAAAAAATCAGACCTCCCAAATTTAAAGACCCACTCCAAAAATGGGCATCTGAGATGAATACACATTTCTCAGATAAAGAAATACTAATGGCAAATAAATATACAAAAAAATGTGCAACATCACTAGTCATTCGAGAGATGCAAATTAAAACAACACTGAGATACCATCTCACTCCAGAAAGAATGGCTACTATAAAGAAATCAACTAATAACAAATGCTGGAGGGGCTGTGGGGAAAAAGGAACCCTTCTTCACTGTTGTTGGGAGTGTCGACTGGTACAGCCACTGTGGAAGTCAGTGTGGAGATTCCTCAAAAAACTAAGGTTGGAGGTCCCATTTGACCCAGCTATTCCCCTTCTGGGCATCTTCCCAGAAGAATTAAAAACATCGTACCACAGTGATATATGTGCACCCATGTTTATAGCAACACAATTTGTAATAGCCAGATCTTGGAAACAACCCAAATGCCCATCAACTGAGGAATGGATAAGAAAGATGTGGTATTTTTATACAATGGAGTACTATTCAGCCATAAAGAAGGATAAACTGGAGACTTTTATAGGTAAATGGATGCAACTCGAGAAAATACTCATAAGTGAAATAAACCAGAAGCACATGTGTAAGCATCGTATTGTCTCTCTAGTATGAGAAACTGAAAGAGTAAATAAGATCCAAAATGTACAATAGACATGGTGAATCAAAAAGAAACTGGTCAAAAGGAAAGAGAGACTGAAATAGGGAAAAGAAAGAAGGGAAAGGGAAAAAAATTGTATATATATATAAGATGGTTAAGATAGATACACTACCAATTTTACTTAGTTCATTGAAGAGTAAGGTTTGTGCCAATAATGTTTGGACAATTGAATGCTAATGTCTGGTATCCTGAATAACTAACTTAAAGATAGTAATACGTAATGTATTAACCATTGTTACCCTCCTATTATGTTGTTTTGAAAATTTGTTCTTCTTTTGATTTGTTTTGTTTTTTCTTCTCTTTAAAATAAAAAAAAATAAAAAAAGAATGAAAAGTTTCAAAATACAGTACTATTTGACATGGCCGAAAAGAAGCTCTGACTTACACAACATACTGTGAAAGTCATGAACTGTAATGAACATTATGTTACTCACATACTACACATGAATTATTACAAAATTGGAACTTGCCTTTGTTATTTATGTGTGGAGTTCTGTTCACCTTCATTTAGTGATTAATTCCACCACCTAATCTGTGTTAGATGCCATAGTGTTTACTATAGCACCTCATATGTGAGGCTGCATGCTTGTAACACTTTAAAACCCATCAGTTTCGGGCTGGTGAGATGGCTAAGCGGTGTACACGCCTGCCTGGCAAGCGTGAGGGCCCGAGTTCGACTCCCAGAACCCACATATGAAAAAAGAGGCAGTGATATTGCTCAGCAGCACGGGCACCTGCTGGCGCGTGAGGTCCTGAGGTCGACCCCCAGTACCCACAAAAAAAAAAAAAAAATCAGTTTCCTTTTGCACTCTGTGGATCTTGAGCATAAATATTCTCCTTAGGCTCTGTGTCTTCTATGGCTAAAATTTAATAGTCACTGAATTAAAATGATGAAAGGAATTGATTAATTATTGAGAAAACAGGGCTGAACTAAAAAACAAGTGTCAACACTGGGGTCATTATGAAGGCCGCCCTACTACTTCAGAATTGAAATCAGATAATTCCTAAGCTGTAGCTACAGTATTTACTTCTTATAATTGAAGACACTTTTGACTACCAGCTAACTCAGAAATTGTAGCTTCAGGGACTCAGTCAAATATATCGTGGGACACCCAATACATGTGAGACACAGGTTAACAGGGAAATGACAACAACTAATAATGAGCCTCTGCAGACTACAGTGCGCCAGAACTACTAATTCAAAAAAACCCGGGCCGGTGAGATAGCTCAGCAGCATAAGCGCCTGCCTGGCAAGCGCAAGGTCCTGAGTTCAACTCCCAGTACCCACATATGAAAAAAGGGCCAGTGATATCATTCAGCGGCACGGGAACCTGCTGGCACATGAGGTCCTGAGGTCGACTCCTGGCACCCACACACACAAAAAAACCCAAGAGAATAGATCAAAATATGGTCTAAGGTGATGAAAGTTTAGCTGAAGGTTCATTACTGCTGTGGAATGCAAACAGGACTTTCTGAGTTTCTTATTCTTTTTTTTAAAATTTTCGCCTTTGAAAACAGTACTGGTAGCTCTTAGAGTTTGATAATGATACAATTAAATACTTACAAAATGAGGTTTTCCTAATTATTATTTAGTAACATAAATGATTTTTATTCAAGATTAAAATAACCTCTGCTTTGCTTTATTTTTCAGGCATTTACTCTTTGTGTCATCCTACTCCTTGGCTTTTTCTAATTCTTTTTCCCCTTACTATTGTTTCAATGACATGAAGAAGACAGGTCTCAGTGGAGAGGATGCAGAGCCCCCAGTTCCAGGATCTCTCTTACTGAACCAGTTACAGCACATAAGAGAGATTACAGAGCTAAGGACAAGGAGGAAAATAGTTCCTAAAAAAGATACAGGGGGTTTGGTGACATAGCCTTGTACCCAAGGGAAAATTTCAAGCAAAGTAAAATTATTATGGACTCAACCCAAAACAATGAAATGTAGCTTAAAAATTCCTATATTGATGTATAAAATACAGGTAACTATACAAAAATATATGCATTGTTATTTCAATTATTATTGATATTCACTGATACAAACTGCCCCCATCACCAAGAAAACAGAAAAAATACCTGAAATCATGTGAAAATATCATAGCATAGAGGTTACCATCATGTGCTTTGGTGACAGATATTCTGGGATTAAACCTTGAGCATATTCTTCAGTAATTGCATAAATTTATATAACAGTACCTATCTCTTAGTACTCTCTTCAAAGATTAGATTTTGATAATCTTTATGAAGTGTATACCATATCACAAATTCAGTAATATATACAGTTTCTGCTTCTAAAAATTTAACTTTCTATGGTTTCATTGTTTCATATATTTTATTATAGTTAAATATCTTGAAAAATTAGTAAATATGGGAATATCAAGTATAAAAGTAGTGAAATAACCAGAGAAATGATTAAATTGTCAATAACAGTGATCATTACTAAAGTAATTTATTACTAGTAGTGTAAAGGAAACTAGATTTTGACATCCATAAAAATGTTATATAACAGGCAACAAAAGCAAACATAAGCAAAAAATTTCTTCATAACAAACAGAACATTACACAGAATGCAAAAGTAACCTAGAAAATGTTAGAAAGTCTTGGCAAACCACATATTTGATAAAGGTTTCATACTCAAGGTATGTAAAGAATTCTCATGACTCAATTGGAAAATGAAAAAGGGCTCTTGAGTAAAAAAAAAGAAGAAAATTATTCAAATTGACATTCCAAAGAAGACACGCATATTACCAATAGATATATGAAAAGATGTTCAACAACATTAGTCAGCAAAATGCAAATCAAAACTACAATAAACTAATACCTCACACCTGTAAGTGCACCTACTGTAAAAATTTCAGAAGTCTTACTTTATGCAGATGCTCACAAGTATGGGATTTATGCAGCCTGTGTAAGTTTATATTGAGCGGTTTTTTAAGGTATTTTGTATGTGCCAAGTCTTATTTTCCTAGTTTGTAAAGGAAATATATTGAAATCTTATAATAAAAACTTATCTAATATATTTTCACTTTTCTGATTTTTAAAAAACACCACCATTGGTCCCTCCCCCTATTGTGGGGCATCCCTGTTTCACAGCAGGTGCTACTTTGTGGAATTTCCAAGATTCGAGCTGGTGGTAGAAGGAGGTGTGTAAACAGCACAATCAGCCAAAAGTATTGTAGAAAAAGGGTCCTTCCCTGGGCAAAACATAAGCATCTGATTCAATAGGGTGGAAATTCAAGGTCAGAGTACACGACAGAGGCAAGAAATATCCACATAAATTTTATTTCATATGCACATAATTCTAAGGGTTATTAGTGTCTAACTTCATTCTGAACCCATTCATCAACCTAAAAACTTGGCAGGGTTCTCCCAAGATGGCTATTGTTCATTGGTACAGGTTGTCCTGCTCAGAGATAAAAGGATATTCAGAAAATAAACACTATTTCTATGTTGGAACAATTAACAAGGACAGCCTGTTCCAGCAAGGAGAATTAGACACTGGGACCTCACAGAACACGTGCTTACCCACACACATATATACAGAGCCCCTAACAGAGTTAAAAAGCCATTTTCATGACTTCAGCCATGAATAGATGGCCTCTGATATTCGTTGCTATCCTTTTCAATAATCCTAGTGATGAAGAAATCCCGAGTTTGAGTACAGGACTATCGAAGACCCCTGCAATGGACCCCAATCTCCTGCCAAGTGTTACACACACAGCAAGAGAAAAAGCACGTGCCGAAATACCAGTGCAGCAGGGATCTGGGATGACCAGTTGTTCATGGGGAACAAAAGGCCACCAGGCAGCCAAAATCTTAGTATTTATTGATCACACTCGCAGAAGGGAGAATGGCAGCTGGATGTGCAGACAAGTGGTTAGGCAGGCAAGGCATATAACAGAGGGGTCAAAGCGAAAGGGACAGAACAGCCAGATTTAGGTTATAGTTAACAAGTAACCTGCTTTGTAACCAATTCTGGGAAGGAATTTTCCTCTGAAGTCATGCAGGCCTCAGCAGAGACAAAATCTCGTATTTTAGGCCCATGGTAACTGCTTGCTATCATGAAGACACGCACACAGACTTGGCCACACTCATTAATTCAACTGAAAGCCAAGTGAGGGACGTCACCTCCACGCAGCCTGCACTGCTCGCAAGTGAGCACAACCATACTTGGCTCTGGAGGAGGATGACATGGCTTCCCTCCACACAGCACAAACAAGCAAAGGAAGGGAGCACATAATCCATCTAGATAGATGAATAATTTACCCCTCTGTATCTGAGATCCAAGTAGAAAATACATTAGGGCCGGTGAGATAGCTCAGCAGCATAAGCGCCTGCCTGGCAAGCACGAGGTCCCGAGTTCGACTCCCGGTACTCGCATATTTAAAAAAATGCATTTATTAAAAAGTTAAAAACAAACCTAAAACAATTTGCCAATAGATCAGAATGTCCAGCATAAATAAAATATCTAATTCTGATGTTAAAAATCCCTTTGAAAGCCTGTGAAAGAAATATTTTTGAATAGGTCATTTTAAACATTATTTGACAGAGAATTCCGCGAGCAATAAAATTTGCGTGAGCAACTGAATTGCACTCATAATTTTGAAAAAATGAGCACATCCATTTCCTAGTGTTTACTCAGTCTGAAAACGTTCAACTTTGTCTTTGAGCTTAAACAGAGCTTTTTTCACCTCCTTGTTCCTCAGGGTGTACACAGCAGGGTTGAGCACCGGCGTCAGCGCAGTGTAGAAGACAGCAACAACCCCATCCGCAGCATCCTTGGAGCTGGGTCTCAGGTAGATAAAAACACAGGGCACAAAAAAACAAAGGACCACAATGCAGTGGGAGGCACAGGTCTGAAAGGCTCTGTGTCTTCCTTCTGAGGTGCGGATCCTCAGGATGGAGCAGACGATGGACACATAGGACAGCACTATCAGGAGGAAGCAGCCGGAAGCCACCACACCAATGTTCACAAAGATGACCATCTCATTGACCAAGGTGTCTGCACAGGCCAGCTTGAGGATGGGCGGGGCATCACAGAAGTAATGCTGGATCTGGTTGGGCCCACAGTAGGGCAAACGGAAGGTCAAAGTGGTCTGGACAGCAGAGTGCAGGGAGCCACTGAGCCAGGTACCAGCGGCCAGGAAGGCACATGCTCTCCCACTCATCATGCTGCTGTACCTGAGGGGGTAACTGATGGCCAGGTAGCGATCATAGGACATGACTGTGTAGAGGAAACACTCGGTGCTCCCCAGGAAGTGGAAGGAATAGAGCTGGGCCACGCAGCTGTGGAAGGAGATGGCCCCACCACTTGGGGACATCAAGGCCATCAGCATTTTGGGCACCGTGATAGTGGAGAACCACATGTCAATGAAGGACAGGTTGGTTAGGAAGTAGTACATGGGAGTGTGGAGGCGGGAATCCACCCTGATCACCAGCAGGATGAGGAGGTTCCCTAGCACGGTGAGTACATAAATCAGGAGGAAGAGGCCAAAGAGCGTGGTGCCCAGTGCGGGTGTGTGCGGAAGGCCTGTGAGGAAGAATGTTGTCACTAGGCTTGCATTTGACATTTCATCTCACCTTGGTCACCTTCCCTGTGGATACAGAAGGAGCACCAGCCTTTACCATTTAATTGTGAACTGACCATCTATTATCTATATGACGACTGTGTCATCCATTATAGATAACTATAATTGTTCTTACTTTATCTAGTGCAAAGCTCATTTGGCAAAGGAAATGGAATGATTTCGGCATCTCTCTCATATACAGAGATACAGACACACAGAGATAGAGACACATGGTGTATAGAGAAGTAGGAGAAAGCCATTTTATTAGCTTTCTTTGGGTGTATTATAAATTATAACCAAGTTAGGTATATAAAACGTACACATTTATTATCTCAGCCTCTCCACAGGTCAAGTCAGTTGAACCTGCTCAAGTTCATGCAGGTTTTAACAAGGAATAAACTGAGGAGGCAGTCTCATCTAGGCTCGGGATCCTGTTGCAAATTTATGAACCTTGGTGGCCGACTTCTGCTCCTTGTAATGTTAGGACTGTGGTTTCCATTTTCTTGGTGGTTGTTAGAGAAGTGCATCACTCTAGGCTCCTAGGGACCACCACAGGTCCTAGGAAGTCCTAGCCTCCTGGCCTTCTCACAACATGGTAGCTACTTCCTCAAAGTCCCACATTGGTAGGGCAAAGTGTTACATAACAGAATGCAATCAAGGGATGGAAATGCCATCGTATTCAGAGGTTTTATGCACATTTAATGAAGGTGATCATGCAGACACTGTATGCCAGGCAGTGAGAGTCTTGGAGGCCATCTGGAATTCTACCTACCACATTCCACTTTTTTCATGGGATAACTTAGAGAGCCAAGAATGTAATTCTTTGGTAGCAAGGAATATTTAAATAGTCCACTGTACACCTGAGTCATTTGCTAGTATCCTCACATGTAATCTGACATAGTGAATATCATCTTCCTGACTGAGAAGTTACAAGCATTATGTAAGATATATACATATATACACATACTTATTGCAGAGTTTGGCATGTGAAAACTGCTTAATAAATGAAAGCAAATCACACTACAATACGTCTTTGGACAGTACTACAGAATAGCCTTTTTTGACCTTAGAAAGAAAACAACTAAACTATCTTTTTATTTCCAGATACTTCTAAATTCCAAAGCTGGCTCTTGGGGAAGCCTTCATCCCTGCTACTGTTACTGGTGCCCCTACTGCTAACAGGGGTTTTCTCAGGTCTCTCAGAGCAAATAGGAACATCAGTCAGCCTCTAGGGTGGGATTCCCCACAACAACCATAAAATCCAAACCACACTCAGCCTCATCTGTGGTAGTCGCCCCACTCTCACTTTACCATCTCAAATAAAGCTCTAAGTATATTAACTTCACGTGTCTCTCTCAAATACGATCTCTTGTGTAAAGGCCAGTTTCATGTCATGCATCCTTCTATCCTAGATATCTAAATATTTTCTAATATTGGCTTTGTTGGCTTTGCCCCCACCCTTTTCTCCTACTCCTCATCCTCATAATTACAGATGAAGCTGTCGTAGAAGGCAGTTCTCTCAAATCTATGTTTCTCACATAACATCTGCAATCTGAGGCAGGAAAAATAGAACCAGTGCAAATGGAAGGGACCTATGTCTTCTTGATGTCAACAAAAGTTGGGACTCAATATGACTGAAGCAGAAAGCATATTTTAATTTAACATGAAATATTTTCTAAGGTTTATAATTGTTATTAATTGCCCTATGTGAGAAGACCATGAAACCAGTTTTTCATTAGGAAAGAAATCTGGATCTGCGCTTAGCAAAGCCCAGATGAAATGTGTCCTCTATCCAGGGAACATGGCTTAAGCTATACCAAAGCTGTATTTTTCCAAATATGAAAATACATAGTAAAAATGAGATTATTGTGATCACCAAAATCAATATCAAGACTTCAATAATGGAGAGAAAATATAACTTTTCCACTGTGTAAACAGGACTCAGTCACAAAGACCTTCATATTTAGATTTGGTAAAAAAAAAAAAAAAAATTCATCTGGTGATGTCCAAGTTACTCTGAGACATAAGGCAGGAACCTCAACCAGAGGCCAGTGCTTGACTGCTTCGTATGATATACCAACTAAGTAACTATTTATAGCCACTCAATCATTGTCTATCCACCTATCTACTATCCATCTCTCTGTCCACCTAGAAAAACTAGATAACTAGGATGAAGTCTAACAATTTACAAGTAATATTGCTGTGCACGCATGCTCAAGATAAGGAAAATAAGGATAACAGGCAAAAATAAATTAAATCTACCTTCCTAAAGACTCACCTGACAGGATGCGATTCAGTTCAGTCAAAGAACTTGCTTCAATTTTTCCTATAAATTTTTCACTGTCCACATGCTACACAGAGGCACTAGATTACGAGCTATCACTCACAAACAGGATAAATACATGGTGCTGACAAGGAGCGATCCATTTCTACTCAAGAACAAAGCTAGTCCACGTGCAGAGAATGGAAACGAACATGGCTAAATGGGTAGAAGCTGACTTGAGTCAGAGTCTGGGGGGATGGGATTGCTCTTGGATTTCCAGGCTCCTCGATAAGAGCAAAATCAGCAGGAAGAGACAAACACAAGGGTTTTCATAAGCAAGCAGATTTCCCAACTGGTTCTTAGTGAAAACCTCCTGGGATAACCCAAGACTCGCTAGAACTAATATTTATGCCTATGAGGAAAGAAGTGGGACTCATTTGCCCATTTCCCTCACCATTGATGGAGAGACACTCACAGCTCCTTGTTCTCAACTTAAAATTGTCCAGCATCTACAGTAAGCATCACCTGCCTGTGCTCTCCACCTCATATCACAGTCTTTCTCACTGTATTTTTACAACCAGTTAAACATCCAAAACCCCAAATATTTTTGTAGTTGTTTAGCGTTTTGAAGTCACTTTTTCCAAACAAAAGCCTTTAGATTCAAAATGATTTCCTGATTATGTAACAATTGGATTTTTTTTTTTTTTTTGCTGTCATTTTCATTGCTTTTACATACATGAGTAAACATTCATTGTTGGGGACTGCAAATTATAAACTGAGTCTAAGCAACGTCCATGCTTGCTCTTGTCCTGCCCTTGAGCCAGACTGGAACGCGGAAACTCCCTGCTCTTTTTTGGTCACAACTGGAAGCCCTAGGACTAATGACTGCTGTGCTGCTCACAGAGCAACATAAGACCTGCTGGAGATGATAAGGCATATGGGGAAACCACAGTTTCCTCATTATCTCCCTGTATCATCTTGTCCTTGTCCTTTCAAGGATGTTTTGATCTTCCTAGCCTAGTGGCCATTACTTTTCCCAGAAACACCTACTGCCCTTCACCCATTGTTCTTGACTCAGATGTAATAAATAAACACCAAGGTTCTGAGCGGCTTGTGGCCTTTTGTTCCCCCAAAACAACTGGTCATCCCAGATTCCTGCCTGCACCTCTATTTTGTCTCTTGCTCTCTTTCTTCCTGACATACACCATATCACCAGTCAGGAGATTGGGGACTCACTACAGTAGTCTCCAATAATTCGTGGTATCTCATACCTTCTTTTGTAAATTACCTTCTCCAGAAATTTCTTTTGCAGTAATAGTTTAATCTTATTGATTTGTCTAATTGTCTACAAATTGAGAATATTAATTATTTTATTGTAAGGTGAAATGTGGTTTTGAATTTGTCATTATTTAAATATTTTGTTTGTGTATATTTTTAATGTTCTAGGAAATTTTATGAATTGATTTTGACTTGGTTTTTTATCTTAATATTTCAACTGTTGATAAACATTTGAATAATCCATTTTTGTCTACTAAAATAACATTTCCAAAAATAAAAAATAATCTACTTCAACAAAGATATACTATATGTTATATGTACATGTATGTATATACAAGCTTAGGTTTGGAATTACCCTTAGCAAATCTATATATTATATACTATAAGCCTTCCATTTCCGTATACCCTTAGATTCATTTGGACACAGATAAACACAGAGCCACTGTAAGAATTGCAAAAACAGGACCGGTGAGACGGCTCAGAGGCATAAGCGCCTGCCTGGCAAGCGCGACGGCCCGAGTTCGACTCCGGGAACCCACATATGAAAAAAGGGCCAGTGATATCGCTCAGCGGCACGGGCACCTGCTGGCACGTGAGGTCCTGAGGTTGAGCCCCAATACTCACCAAAAAAAAAAATTGCAAAAACATTTGAACAGCTACAACCACAGAAAAAGATAACTGGTAACTATTAGTATCTTTGAACAATATCACTCTGATTGGATACTGCCAAGTTTGTGTGCACAAGAAATAAACTGAAAAAGGAGAATATACTATCAATTTAGTTACAAAAGCAGTTCAACCTTCATATGGTATCTGAGATTTTGTAACCAATTCATATTTTTAAAAAGTAAATTAATCTGAGATTAGACAATAGATCAAAATATAGGCACATTCATCAAATATTAGATTTTTGACCATTAAAATTCCTTAAAAATACATGAAGAGGGCTAGTGAGATGGCTCAGCGGCATAAGCACCTGCCTGGCAAGCGCGAGGTCCTGAGTTCAACTCCCGGTACCCATATACAAGAAAAGGGCTGGTGATATCGCTCAGCAGCACGGGCACCTGCTGGCACGTGAGGTCCTGAGGTCGACCCCCAGTACCCACACAAAAAAAAAAAATACATGAAGAAAATATTCTTGAGTAAACATTTCAATTAATGTTTAATAATTATATTACTGATCTTGAAAATAATGAGCATATCAGCTCCATAGTGCTTAATTGCGCTGAGAATGTGTTATTTTGTCTTTGATCTTAAACAGAGCTTTCTTCACCTCCTTGTTCCTCAGGGTGTACACAGCAGGATTGAGCAGGGGAGTCAGTACAGTGTAGAAAACAGCCACAACTCCATCCATAATATCCTTGGAGTCAGGTCTAAGGTAGATGAAAACACAGGGCACAAAGAAACAAAGGACCACAATGCAGTGGGAGGCACAGGTCTGAAAGGCTCTGTGTCTCCCTTCTGAGGTGCGGATCCTCAGGATGGAGAAGACGATGGACACGTAGGACAGCACTATCAGGAAGAAGCAGCCGGAAGCCACCACACCAATGTTCACAAAGATGACCATCTCGATGGCTGAGGTGTCTGCACAGGCCAGCTTGAGGATGGGCGGGGCATCACAGAAGTAATGATGGATCTGGTTGGGCCCACAGTAGGGCAAACGGAAGGTCAAAGTGGTCTGGACAGCAGAGTGCAGGGAGCCACTGAGCCAGGTACCAGCTGCCAGGAAGGCACATGTTCTCCCACTCATCATGCTGCTGTACCTGAGGGGGTAACTGATGGCCAGGTAGCGATCATAGGACATGACTGTGTAGAGGAAACACTCGGTGCTCCCCAGGAAGTGGAAGGAATAGAGCTGGGCCATGCAGCTGTGGAAGGAGATGGCCCCACCACTTGGGGACATCAAGGCCATCAGCATTTTGGGCACCGTGACAGTGGAGAACCACAAGTCAATGAAGGACAGGTTGGTGAGGAAGTAGTACATGGGAGTGTGGAGGCGGGAATCCACCCTGATCACCAGCAGGATGAGGAGGTTCCCCAGCACGGTGAGCACATAAATCAGGAGGAAGAGGCCAAAGAGCGTGGTGCCCAGTGAGGGTGTGTGCAGAAGGCCTGTGAGGAAGAATGTTGTCACTAGGCTTGCATTTGACATTTCATCTCACCTTGGTCACCTTCCCTGTGGATACAGAAGGAGCACCAGCCTTTACCTCTTAATTAAGAACTGACAATCCATGACCCCTGCAGCAACGGTATCACCCATGGTAAATAACTCTGATGTAGTACTTAGCTTGCTATAAAACTCATTTGGCTAGATGTTGGTATGATTTCAGAATCTCTCTCACACACATACATTCACAGGCACAGATACACACAGAGGGACACATACAGATGTATGCAGACTGAAGTAGAAGAAAGTAATTGCACTAGCTATCTTGTTGGTGTGTTAGTTAGCCTTTTTCTATGATAACAAAAACCTAATATAATCACCTTATCAAAAGAAATGCTTCGTTGGGTGTGGTGCTGCACACCTGTAATCCCAGCATTTGGGAGGCTGAAGTGGAGGATCTCCGCAAGTTCGAGGCCAGCATGGGCTACATAGTGAGTTCAAGGCCAGCCTGAACTAAATAGCAAGACCCTTTCTCAAAAAAAAAAAAAAAAAAAGAAAAAAAAAGAAAGAAAGAAAGAAAGAAAGAAAGAAAGGAAGGAAGGAAGAAAGAAAGAAAGAAAAGAAAAAAGAAAGAGAGAGAAAGAGAGAAATGAAGCCATTTGCTCCACAGTTTTGAAAATTTGGGCCTGTGTCAAGGCAGTATATCATGGTGGGGACCACAAAGCATTTGTTCACTTCATCGTCAAAACACAAAAGAAAGAGGAAGAAGTCAGGGTCCCAATATCTCTTTCCAGGGCACACCTCCAGTGACCAAAGACCTCTCACTGGGCCCCATCTCTCAAATGTTCCATCATATCCCAATAGTGACACAAACTAGTGACCAATGTTTTAACATAAAGGCCTTTGGAGATGCTTATCTAAACCACACCAATAAGTGCATTGTAAATTTAAGAAAGTTTAGTGACTGAAAACCTACAAATATATGATCTCACCTTTTCTACGGGTTAGGTCAGCTAGGGTTTCTGCTCGGGATATCACGGGTTTCAATCCAGGTGTGAAGTGAGGGCCCGATCTCCTGTGAGGTTCAGGTTCCTGTTGCAGAATTATTGAGGACGTTGGCATGATTGATTTCCTGCAGTTCTGGATGCTCTGGATGGTTGCTGATAGGGCACATCACTCTGGGCTCCTACCAGACACCGTAGGTTCTACAAAGCCCTGCAACTGGCCTTCTCACACCATGGGGATAATTTCATGCCAGTGTTACTGTCCTGTTGCTTTGACAAAATGTTTTGTGATAGAATAGAATCAGAAGAGTGATATCCATCACGTTTACAGCCCCACAGGCACTCAGAGAGAGGGACTGTACACCAGTTGGCAGCAGTCTTGGAGGCTGTTTGGAATTCTACCTACCCCTTTCTACGCTTTTCTCCAAAATTCATGGGGCATGTTAAAGTGCAAAAAATTTTAATTATTGGTAAGAATGAATATTTCAAAAGTCCACAGCACACTTAAATCATTCTCTAGTATCTTTATATGTTATCTGACTTCACTAACATCATCTAACTCACTGAGAAGCTACACGCAGTTCTTAAGACAGTACACACAAAGTTCCGACCACAGTATTTGGCATGCAAAAACTGCTTAATAAATGATAATGAATCATATGGCCTTGTAAATTCCAGCAGTGTTACAGAATTGCTTTATCTGCACATAGAGAAAGAACATTCTTTTTGTGTGGCAGATACTTTTAGCTCTTTTGGAAATCTCCATCCATGGTACTACTACTGGTGTCCCCGCTACTCCTTCTTCTGAAAGGCTCTCTCAGAGTCTCTGAGAGCAAATAAGAATGTCAGTTAACCTCCAGAGTAGGAGTCCCAGCAACATAGCAGATGATCTAGAAAATGCAAAGCCTCACCCGTGGCTGACCCCCTGCTTCTTCTCCACCTGATCATCCCTTATGAGGTTCTAAGAATGCTGACTTCATATATGTTTTCCCATCTCCAATCTCTTGATCAAAGGCTAGTTTTCTGTCATACAACCTTGTATCCTAGATATCCAAATGCATACTAGTATCAGCTTGCTGGAGATCACATTTACTCCTATCCTTTCTCTTAGTCCTCATCTGCATAAGCCCAACAATGTTTTCATAAGACAAGCCTGTTTCTTACTTAACACCAATGACCCAAGACAGGAAAATCAGAACTGTGCAAGTGGTGGGAACCTGCATTCTGCTTGATAGCAACTAAATGTGGGATCCTACACAAGTGTAATTGTAGCAGAAGTGTTTTTGACAATACAAAATACTGTCTCTTGTAATTTGTTATTAATACCATGATTAATTGTTAGTAAAATATCTATTATATTTTCTGTTGTGAAAGACCATGAAACTAGCTCACCATTGAAGAGAAACCAGCCTCTGCTCTTAGCAGAGCTCAGACTAAAGGTATCTTATCTCCGAGGAATGTGGCTTAAGCTACATCAATGTTGTATTTTTTTCAAATATGAGAATAAATAGCAAAACAAGACTATTTGATAGTTTTGTAACTACCTACATAGTTTTTAGATTTATAGAACTGGAAAAAACTGTGAAATGTCTACTGTGGAACCAGAATTTAATCACCAAGAAATCTCTATATTCAGTTTATGAAATAGGAAATTTTCATCAGGTGAAGTTCAGAGTAACCTTAGACTTAAGGCAGGGATTTCAATCAGAGGGGTCAATATTTCACTTGCTTCTCTGATATAAATGCTTGATGACTATCTGTAGCCACTCAATTACTCTGTCAAGAGATGTTAGATGATTAGAATTATGGTGAAGTCAAAAAATTTCCAAGTAACATTGCTGTTCATGCAAGCTCAAGATAAAGAAAACAGACAAAAATAAATTAAATCTACCTTCCTAAAGACTCACCTGACAGGATGTGATTCACTTCAGTTATAGAACTTGCTTCAGTTTTTCCTGTAAAGTTTTCACTATCTACGTGCTACATACAGGCACTAGATTGCGAGCTATCACTCACAGACAGGATAAATACATGGTGCTGACAAGGAGCGATCCATTTCTACTCAAGAACAAAACTAGTCAGAGTCAGAGTCTGGGGGGATGGGATTGCTCGGATTTCCAGGCTGCTCGATGAAAGCAAAATCAGCAGGAAGAGACAAACACAAAGGTTTTCATAAGCAAGCAGATTTCCCAACTGGTTCTTAGTGAAAACCTCCTGGGATAACCCAAGACTCGCTAGAACTAATATTTATACCTATGAGGAAAGAAGTGGGACTCATTTGCCCATTTCCCTCACCATTGATGGAGAGACACTCATAGCTGCTTGTTCTCAATCTAAAATCTTCCAGCATCTATAGTGAGCATCACCTGTTTGTACTCTCCACCTCATTATTACTGTCTCTATCACCATCTTTTATAAGCAGCTAAACGTCTAATTCATTTATTGTTGTCAAGGTTTTAAAGTCTCTTCTCCCTAAGAAATGCCTATGATTTATAAGGATTTCCCAGTTGTATATGTAACAATTAGGTTTTATCGCTATCATAATTTTCATTGATTTTACAACTACAAATAAACATATGTGACAACTCATAAGTATATCTTATTTCGGAAATTAACTCTTCAAGGACTTTATTCATTTCTTTGGAGTTGTCTTTCATATTGATTCATCGGAACATTCACAAATTAAAAACATTAATTTGTTACCTTATTGTGCGGTAGAGTATACTTTAAAATGTATCTTTTTAAAATATTTTTTGCTTTTGTACATTATTTTAATGTTCCAGGAAAGTTTTTTAGTTAATTACAGTATAGTTTTAATGTTGGTATTTTGCTTTTAAAAGATTTTTTGCATACCAAATGTTGATTTTTTAGTTAGGTAATATTTAGTACTTGGACTTTTTCTCCTTTACTTTATTAGGAAGTCGTTTCATTTTAGGTACAAAGATGCTTTTATTTTGTAAGTAGTTTGTGATTGTGGCTATAATTAACTCATTAGCTGACTTGTTCTTTAGAAATTTCATATAAAGTTGCCAAATGCTGTTTTCTTTTTCATAATTTTCTTATTGTGCTTTATCCTTACTACATATGATCAAAGAATGCGCTACAAAATTTACCTTATAATTAATAAATTTAAACCAATTTGTCATTTTTATAGTTAACCTCTTTTTTGCTTTATTTAAAATATCTTTACCCAAATAAAAGCCATAAAGACTGCCACAGATATATCTACACTATAGTGCTAATTTTTTTTATTTGTACACTATGAAATAGGGTCAGATTTTTAATCTGAATACCAAATAACCCAAAATAATTTATGAAAAAGATGACCTTTATTTATCACACTGCAGATCATCTTTGTTATATGAATATACATCAGTTTATATATGTATCGGTCTATGTATTTGTTCCAGTTTGTTCTACTTTCCTATTTGTCTAGCCTCATGCAAATGCTATACTGAATACAACAGCACAATAATTCATTTTTATAACTGTTAAGGGGATACTTCCAATTTTGTTGAATTTCTCCATGACTGTCCTGACCATTTTGGGGATGTATTCCATTTCAATACAGTATATACTTTAAGATCCACATGTCCATATATACAGAAGAAAATGCTTGGATTTTGTTCTGAATTGCATTGAGTCAATAGAACAATCTGTCAAGAATTAGCTTTTGATAATATTGACTCTTCCAACCTATGAGTGCATTGTAACCCTCCATTTCTTTAGCAACTTACATTTCTCTCAAAATATTTTGTCAATTCTATTGTCACGGTCTTACTCATCTTTACTTACATTCATATTCAGATCAGGTTTCCATGAGCTTCAGCATTATTGACCTTTTGGGCAAGATAAATATTATCCTGGGTGCTGTCCCATGTATTATGGAATATTTAGCTACATCCAGACTTCTAATCACTAAATGCCAGTACCCATGACATTCCACCATGTCTCCATACATTGCCAAATGATCCTGGTAGGACAAAATTGCTTCCAGATGAGAACCACTGATCTAGAGCCTTAATAAATGTTGTGCTTTTTATATTAAATCTTAACAAATATAAACGAATGGGCATAAACGATAAGTGCCTGAATCATGTCACTTGTTCTTTCAGAGCATACATTATCATCACCACACAGCAACCCATTGTGTGAGTATTAAACAACTTATTTTCACTCAACTGTTAGGAATTTTAGCAGTTTCCAATCTTTGCCTATTAAAAATAGTGCTATGATAAACTCCTAAAATATATATTTTTGAATACAGATGTAGCTATAGATACTATTATCTGTGGAATTTCATTTGGCAAATATGTACTATATATTATATACCTTTCTTTTTTCATGCCCATTTGGATTTCCACGCACACATTTCTGTCAAATATGTACATTCACATACACATACGCCCTTAGGAGTGTAGTTGCTGGGTCATAAGGAAGGCAGATGATCTTTTTTAGTATATAACACCACACAGACTTCAAGTGCCAGTTTATACTCACAGTAGCAGTGCTTGAAACTGTTCCATTCATTCTACACATGGCTATCACTATCTTTTGCTTTTTAGTCCTTTTAGCAGATGTGTAGTGGCATCTTGCTGAGGTGTTAAAATTTGTATTATTTCTAATAAAAATGAAAATGAACATCTTTTACTTAACTTTCAAATATAGTGTGTCATTTTTTAATTTCATTGCTATTATTATAATTGAACTCATCATTTCTGTTAATTAAAAATAACATTCTGCGTGTACTGCAAACATGTACTAATAAAAAATAATTAAAAATAAAAATAACATTTAAAAAGTCAATTTTCGTAGCAGAAAATTCAACATGCTAGTGTTGCCATATGGGAAGAATGAAAGCCTGATTCCTGAAACGCCCAAACATGTCTTCATCATACCAATTTATGTTGCAGTTGCTCACTGTCAATTTTTACTTGCAGACATGGTGAGATGCAGAGACATCATCCCATGGGATTATATAGATACACACTGTCTGGGTGAGGAAGAATGCAAAGTAGTAAAATTATTGTCTTGTATGTAGTCTTGTGTAGTGGAAATACAACTGGGAGGTAAGAGCCAGTAATTCTGTAATGTTGTGTTCCTATGACAGAGCAGGTATTTCTCACAATGCAGTGTGCCAACAAAATAAACACTTGGGGAAAATATGTAAAAGTACCAAGGCCATGGGAAGTCAAATCCTTCCTTCTATATCTGTATCTCATTTATATTATTTGAACTATTCATTTGGTGCCACTTCATGCGTGATGAAATATATATGGCCACTGTCTCCACTCTTTGGACTCGGAAGAGTCTTGTATGAGCCTCTTCTGATTTGTGACATTTTGACCCCACTTCCAACTGTCTCTTCCTTCGTGCATTTGTTACAGTTCCCTTGCCTGCCCTGTGCCTTCAATTGGTGTTGTGGTTAAGATCCAAAACGTCCCCCAAAAGGTTTTTGGTTTTGAAACGTGTGGATGCTACCTGATAGGCTTTTGGGAATTGATTGGATCATGAGAGCTCTCAGTTCATTAAGTAGATTAATCAATTTATGAATCCAATAGCTGAAATGGGCTTACTAACAGTTGGGGCCTATCGGACACACATGTAAATACCGCATTGTTTCTCTGGTGTGAGAAACCGAAAGTGTAAATGAAGACCAAAATGTATAATAGATATTGTGAAATAGGAAGAAAATGTTCAAATGGGAAGGGGAACTAGGGATGGGGGAGGTGGAAGGAAGGGAAAAGAAAAAAATGAGGAGAAAAGGAAAAAATGGAAACAAAGCTTTTGTAAATAAGGAGGGGAAGAGGGGTTGAAGGAGGGTAGGGGAATGAGAAAAAAAAAAGAATCAAGTTATAATGTGTACAGATACAAATTTCCTGTAATGAATGTGATCATGATGTATTCCTAAAATGGACCAATAAACTTAATTAATTTAAAAAAGAGTTGAGGCCTAACTGAATGAAACTTCTCACTGGGAGTGTGACTTTGAAAGGTATATTTTGTCCCTGAACCCCACCTTTCCAGCTCTTTTGATCTGTTTCTCTGTTTCTTGGATGCCATGAGGTGAACAGCATTCCTCCCCACAACCTTTGCACGGTGATATTTCTGCCTTCCCACAAGCCTAACACAACGAAGCTGGCTAACTATGGACTGAAATCTTTGAAACCATGAGCCATAATAAATCTCTCCTCCTTTAAATTGTTTTTCCTAGGTATTTTGTCACAGCAATGAAATGCTGACTAAAACACTTGGGTAAGGACGGAGCAATTCCATTCCCCAAGAATGAGATCAACTCTAGGAAAATTCATAGGTTACTTTCGACTAGCCCCTACTTTTTTTGCTACGTGCTATTTCCTCTTTTATGTACCAACTTTGATAGTCTTGTGATAGTTCTTATATATCACACCTCTTTCTCTATCCACTGTAAATCTACAGCTTGAGACAAGGTTCCTTGTGCCATTTACCCAGATACCTCCAACCACCTTTTCACCTGGTACAAGTTCGACTTTGGATCAATCTTACTCTCAATATCAATTTCTCCTTTATCATTCCCTCTTCTGGTACATATCTGGTAACCCTGAGCTTCATCCCTCCATTCTTCACACTTGGCAGTGCCTTCAGCCATTTCCAGAAACCTAAATCAAACCCTTCGTTCCTGGCAGGAAATCTCAATCACTCATCTCACTATTGCATCATTCTCCTTCCTATTCTGAGAATACTTTCTATCCAATAAATCTTAAATGACACTTTCCCTCCCTCCCTTCTTCCTTCCCTCTATCTTTTTCTCCTTCCTTCCTTTCTTCAATCATTTTATCTGAAACACATGCAGTGCTTACTCATTACTATACGCCAGCTACTGTGGTAGGTATGTCATGTACTAACTCTGCTACTCACTCTCAGTATTTGTGCTGTATCCCTAATGCTCCTAGCACTAGCTGGCTGCAAAATTACCTTCTTGAAAAGAGATTCCCTTACCTCCCCCAAAAGGTCTTTACCACCCCCACCACAAACACACACACACACACACACACACACACTTCCCCAAAGGAGGAATAACTAAATGTTTTCCTCAGGTTTCAGGGTATTTTATGATCCTTCACAGGAATTGCCCACTACTGAGGACTATCTCTTTTTATCTGCTTTTTCCACTGCCTCTTTAGTTAAGACTGGGTTATTGCTGTTTTAAATTTTTTTCTCCTGTTCCTTTTTGCTCTCCTACTTCAAAAGCGTAAGATAAGAGATCACTTCTTTGGAAGAAGTTCCATATCTCTTTCTATGTACCCATCCATAGAAAATCAAATGGAAAACAAGAGAAATCTAGGATTTTCTCACCAGTAATGGCTAAAAGTAATTAAAATATGTTAAACAAGAAGTACTCGAATATTTGTTGATCTATAGTTAGCACAAGCTTATGACTACAAGCTTCTGAATTCTCAGAACTAGGTAAATCCATATCATTTATTTATGTAGACTTGAATGGAATTATATCCACCAACTAAGTGGTATGACTTTTACCTTTGGAAAATTCTTCATTCTCTCAAGTTTTTTTTTTTTCAAGTATAAACTGGAAGTTGCTTTGGTTCATTTCTCTAACAGTTCTTCCAGCTCTAAGTGTATTTGACTCTAAAGGAGTTGCCACTTTTTTTATATTCCACCTAGCTTAATTTAATTTCCTATTTATATGCTGAAGGATAATACAGTTCTGCCCCCAAATAATAGTGCCTATTCTTTTTTTTTTTTTTGTGGGTACCGGGGGGACGACCTCAGGACCTCGCGCGCCAACAGGCACCCGTGCCGCTGAGCGATATCACCGGCCCCTTTTTCGTATGTGGGATCCGGGAGTCGAACTCAGGCCCTCGCGCTTGCAAGGCAGGCGCTTATGCCGCTGAGCCATCTCACCGGCCCAATAGTGCCTATTCTAATACAGTATCCTAGTAATTTAATCTAAATTCAATTTAGAAGGTATTTTTAAGTGATTAATGTATGGCATTCAGGTGGTATCTTTAACTTTTAAGGTTCTTTCAAATTTCATCCATACCTAAATAGTATAAGTAAGTAAGGCCAATTTATAGGTGGAAAGGGCCTCCTGATGTTTTCATCAAGTATTTGGTCTTAGGAGGGTCCTATGTTACAAGGACACTACTAGCAATGAAGATAATTTCCTAGTATAGCTAGGTACTACTAACAAAGCCCAGTGCAACTTACTTCCATGAGGTAAGTTAGTTGTCCCTGAAGGGTGAAGCAGAAGTAACGCCAGCCTCCATGTATTCTACCCCTTTGGGACTACTGGAAGGAAGAAGTTGCTCACCAGAAGGTAAGACTCCAGAGGCCAAAGCTGACAGCTTCACAAAATCTATAAAAGGGAGGGATAAGTCAGAGATCTGTATGAATAGGGCACAGTAAAACAAGCAAGAAAGGGCATGTCAAAGGAGGAGACCACATCTGTTTAGCTCTAATATGTGTTTCCATAAGGAACTACAAATAGCAAGAAGCCAAGGCGAGCAACAGGCCATGACCTCTCAGCAGATTCACATCCAGGCAGTAGTCACCAGGAGAGAAGGCTCCAAAAGGGAGGTAGGAGCATAGCAATGAAAATTCCTCTGAGATATGTATTTATTAAATGTTAAAGATGCTGAGAACACAGGAGCAGGTGAGGTCCCCTAATGGCATTATTCCAGAGACAAAGGAAATCTGCTTGCCAAAAGCCAGTATATGTCTTGGAGTTTTCTGATCCAGATGAGTCTCAGGTTCATACTGGGTTTGAGAAGGCCAGATGAAGCTATCCCTACTATACTTTTACCCAAGCCTTCATGTAGAAGTCTCTTCCCATTACATATGTCAATATGTCATATGTTGACAATATAAGGTGATACTAGCTAAAATGTACACACTGAATTTTTGCAACAGTTTTAGTTGGTAATGGGTAAACCATGGCTATTTTTCTGCCTTTCCAGGTAAAAAGATTATTTCTCTGTAAAGAGAATAACAAATTATAAGAGTGAATAAGAAATGATATGTCAAGGCAGCAGAAGGACAAGAGAAAGAAATTATGGTATAAAAGAGAATTGGGAAGAAAAGGAAAATTAATTTTCTTTGTGTGAGAACAAAATTTAACCTGTGAACTGATTTATATTCAAAAGAGGTTGGCATTTCTTTTTGGCGATAATCTACATTTATATCCTCACCCCCATTTTTAAATGAGAAACTGAGAGTAAAAATCTTAAGACTTCAGAACTCAGGTTATAAGTCCTAATTGATATTATTCTGTATTCAATATCTAGATAATAAAAACATCTACGCAGAGAAAATGTGTTTGTTCAATATTATTCAAGACTCTTTCTGTGAAAGGGATACAACAAACTCAAGATGAAAAGAAAAATGAGAAAATCCTTGTAAGCATTACAGTCTAATTGGGGAAATTGGGTAAACACAGATAAATGGCAACATGGTTGTAGTAAGTATATCACAGAAATGTGAATGAAGTACTATGGAGGATATTAAGAACGAGTGAGTGGTCATTTGGGGAAAGAGAAACAAGGCTTTGCTGGGTAGGTAACATCTGATGTACTTTTTTTTTTTTTTTGTGGGTACCAGGGGTCAACCTCAGGACCTCATGCACCAGCAGGCCCCCGTGCCACTGAGTGATATCACTGGCCCTTTTTTTGTATGTGGGCATCGGGAGTCAAACGCAGGACCTTGTGCTTGCCAGGCAGGCGCTTATGCTGCTGAGCCATCTCACCGGCCCCTGATATACTTTTAAAAGATTAGTAGAAACTTTCCAAGCATCACAGGAACAAGGTTATTCCAGATTAAAGGGGTTGACATATAAGGAAATAGGTGGAAAATGTTTGGGTAGAGCCCAATTTGTTGAACAAAGCGCTGAGAGGAGACCAGGACACAGGTCAACACTAGATTCTGAGCACCTCTACTCTGCCCCATAGGTAATGCTGCACCCTTACCAGATGGTAATCAAGGAAGCATCTGGGAAACCACCAAGAATGGCCGCCGATATGTTTAGAAATAGATTTTACAGCTGCATTGTGAGAGACTGTTTACTTCCCAGGCAGTTTAAACCCCTACTTGGAGTGATCAACTGTTTTTGTTTTTGTTTTTGTTTTGTAACCAGGGACTCACCCAGGGTTAGCACAGAAAACCAAAATCCCATAATACAATCAAAACCTAGCAAACATGCCACTGAGAAGAGCAGTCTCTGTGGCACTAAAGAAGACTGAGAGAGTGAGAGGACAAGCACGTGTTGATCCATGGTGTAGAAGGGGCAAGAAAGTAGCCATTTTCTAGACCACCAGGGGACCAGATGGAAGTCCTGCTTCATGTCACATCCTCTGAGGCCTTCCGAATGGGACTGGGTTGCCCCTGGTCCTTCGTGAAGGTGAAACTGGATGTTTGCTTCCAGTTTGTAAGCAGGGTATTAGAGCAAATACTGATGGAAGGAAGGTGATTCTAGAAAGAACAGATAGTAGGCTCATCTCCTTTGGGGGCTCACATGGCCGCTCACTGCCTTAGAGAGCTTGGCACCCCTCAATCACTTTCTTTATTCCCGGCTTTCACTGTAGCTGTTGTCATTCCCCAGCAGTCCTGGGAGAAAATGCTCTTCGTGATGATAGAAGCCACAGGTTTACTTCAGACCTGAGGCATCTACAGAAATGCTGAACTGGCCTGACTCTAAAGGACCATGGCATATAATTGATGGAAAATAGTAGTTAATATTTATTGAATGCTACTGTGAATTATGCGAATGAGTTTATTTAATTCTTACACAATCTCAAGAAGTAGTCCCTGCTGTGGTATCCACTTAAAATTGTAGATACAGGAAAAAAAAACAAAGGTAAATTGGTATTTGCAAGTGTAAATGAAAGGGATAATTTCTTTTAGCCCAGTAAGACTCTAGAAACCATGCTCTTAAGGTCTAATATATAATGTCCAATCATATGGGTTGAAATGGGTGGATGGATGCCCTGGAGCTAGGATCTTGCACTGATTCGTTCTCCTGAAAACTTTTAAGTAGCATGTACATTTTTTACACAAAAATTTTAAAAATAGATTGTTTCAGATAAATCTTAAGAGATTTTTTAATGTTAGGTTCAACTTATATTCCACATAGTTTTTAACTGGGCACACTTAAATTATTAAATATAACTCCAACTCATGTGTTCTTAGAAAATAAATAAGACACAACATAACTCTTTTTTATGCAGATCATAGATAAAACTGAAACAAAAAAACAGAACCGATATTTCATTAATTGATTAGGGTTAGTGTGATTACACTTCTTCCTGACTTGAAAATCTCCATGTGTGGTCCTTCTTCACTCTCTTGAATTAGGTACAGTAATTGGCCCTCATCCATAGGAGATGGATTCCAAAATCTTGAGTGGATGCTACCAAACCCTACATATATAATGCTCTTTCTTATGCAAGCATACATGTTAAAGTTTAATTTATAAATTAGGCATAGTAAAGATTATCAGGAATAAATAAGAGACAATAATTATAACAATATATTTTAATAAAAGTTATGTGAACGGGGTCTTTCCTTCTTGAAAGAATCAAGACAAATAATAATGTCGGGCCTCAGCTGACTGTAACTAAAATAATGAAACTATAAATAAGGAGAGACTCCTGTACACATAGCCTATTACTTTTAATCTTGGAGGAAAGGATTATTCCTTGGAGCCAGCAAGATCTCAGAGTCAATAATTGGGGGACTGAGAGGAAAAATAAATAATAAAGAGCAAGGAAGCCAAAGTGAGAGCAAAAAAGAGGTTTTCTTCTTCCCATATTTGAGAATGACATAGATGAACCATGCCTCACGATTTTGCATGAACATTAAGCCTATCTTTCCACTACTTTCTTTGGCAGATGTGAACAGCAAGGAAATGCAAAGTGGAAACCAGACTTCTGTGTCTCGCTTCATTTTGGTGGGCCTGCACCACCTGCCACAGCTAGGGATACCACTCTTCCTAGCTTTCCTTGTCATCTATGTCCTCACTGTCTCTGGCAATGGGCTCATCATCCTCACTGTCTTGGTGGACATCCGGCTCCACCGCCCCATGTACTGGTTCCTATGTCATCTCTCCTTCTTGGACATGACCATTTCCTCTGTCATTGTCCCCAAGATGCTGGCTGGATTTCTCTTGGATAGTAAGGTTATCTCCTTCGGGGGCTGTGTAATCCAACTTTTTTCTTTCCATTTTCTGGGCTGCACTGAATGCTTCTTATACACACTCATGGCTTATGACCGGTTCTTGGCCATCTGTAAGCCTTTACACTATGTTACCATCATGACCCGTAGTGTGTGTAACTACCTGGCTTTGGGAACCTGGCTGGGAGGAACCATCCACTCACTTTTCCAAACAAGTTTCCTATTCCAGTTACCCTTCTGTGGCCCAAACCGAGTTGACTACTTCTTCTGTGACATTCCAGCTATCCTCCGTCTAGCCTGTGCAGACACCACCATCAACGAGCTGGTCACGTTTGTGGATATTGGCTTCCTGGCTCTCACCTGCTTTATGCTCATCCTCACTTCCTATGGCTACATTGTGGCTGCCATCTTGCGAATCCGGTCAGTGAATGGGCGCCGCAATGCCTTCTCCACCTGTGCCGCCCACCTCACTGTTGTCATTGTGTACTATGTGCCATGCACCTTCATTTACCTGCGGCCTGGTTCACAGAAACCTCTGGATGGGGTAGTAGCTGTTTTCTATACCGTCATCACTCCCTTGCTTAACCCCATCATCTACACACTCCGTAACAAAGAGATGAAGGCAGCCTTGTGGAGGCTGGGAGCCCTCAAGAAAGTACAGCCTCACTGACTTCACCCAGCAGAGACACACCGTGAGCACAGAAATGCAAGGCAGTGGTGGGACACTAAATAATCTGAAGATTTTAAGACAGAAAAAGAACAAATGATTCATGCGGAGGGTAAAGGTCTCCCAGGTAGAGAATTGGGAACCTGGAAATTGTCATGTTGTTAACTGTTCTCCATATGATTTTCTTTATTTCTCCCTTCAGTCTCTCTTCATTGGTAATCAATCAAGGCCATGTAGCAGAGGCATCACCTTGAACAAAAGATACAATATAAATAAAATGTCCACATAAAAGCTGTTTCTCTGTGACATCCATTGAGATGCATACTATTGCTTCTCATCTTTGGCGTTGACACAAATAACCTTCATACAAACTGATTTGACCTTGATGAAAATTATAGGAAGTAGGTATTTTATTATTCCCACGTAGCTATGGGGAGACTGAAATTCAAGGAAGCAAAGAGTTTTCCAAACCACTCTCTCTCTCCCTTTTACTTTGACAAAGAAGATAGGAGCTGACCTTAGACTTGAACTTGATGGAGTAATTTTGCCTCAATGGGAGCTATCACATGTGCCATGACCTTAGTTAGTCTAAACTTCCAAGCTTGCCCTGGGTTCCACATTAGTGGAATTAAGGTGTGTATCTCATGAATACATTTCTTTGCCTGGCAGACAGAAAATGAATCTCTCCGATCCTCCATGGATGTTAATAAAGTAGGTCATCTGAGATAGTAAACAGGCATATGTGCTGCCACAGCTCTCTGCTTGTTACAAAGCATTTGGGTCTGGATGTGGGGTGGGGCAGACGGGGCACGTACTTGGATGCAAGAAGACAATCAGTGACCTGACGTCCATACTAGTGGCCTTTTTTATAAGAATGTTACCAGCGTCAAAGTGGGGGTACTTTATTCTCAAGATGCCCTGAATGCTAAAGATGTTTTGTTGATGTTCAAAAAGTATATCAGCCAATACAGGCCAAGAGGATCATCATATTCCCTAGACTCTATTCCAACTGTTCAAAAAAAAAAAAGAAAGAAAAAAAAAAAGAAACTAAGATAATGGAAGAGTTGTGATTGCTATGTAACAGAAACTTTCTTAGAAAATTTGTTTCCTCAAAGAGTTTCCTTGCTGTCTATTGTAACAGAGTGCAAGGTTAAACATCAAAATATGCAGGAAGTGGCAATTCCATCCAATTCAGCACAAACATATGCAGTAAAATTATAAATCAGTGACATTGTTTATACCAAGTAAGTTTCTAATCTTAGAAGAAGAAAATGAACTTATAAATGAAGCAGAGAGATGAAATATATACCCAACAAATGAGTAACAATTTATACAATTCCATGTACAATAAGTATTGATCAGGAAAAGAAAAGAGAAAGAAATCATTAGGCCTGGAATTTATAAAGCTTACTTCCTGAAAATGTAAGATAATGTGTGCCTACAAAGTCTTTATAATACCCAGTCAGTCAGAGGAGAGAGTTACATAGCATTTTTCATGTGATGGGAAGAGTATAAACCCCCTACAGATGCACTTAGGAGAATGCTCTAGAGAAGCCTAATTAACCGTCTTAGGAAGAACACAAAGACAGTTACAAAACTCTGACAAACATACTCAATTTCAGTCCTGTGTGCACCTAAATACTCTGTGGAACAAAGGGAAGCAGAACATAGCTAATAAGGCCCATGGGCCCTGAAGAGAACTAGCTGGAAGTCAGATTAAAGCAAGCATGAGGACCTCTCCCTTCACCAGAGCCACAACCCAGTCACACCCAAAAATGAGGAGTCACTAAGAAAACTTCTTAATTGGTTGTTTTAGTGGAGAAATATACAATGTCCCTGTCTCTGTGTCTCTGTCTCTCTCTGTCTCTGCCTCTCTCTCTCTCTGTCTCTCTCTGTCTCTCTCTCTCTGTCTCTTCCTCTCTCTCTTCCAGCACTGGGAATAAAACCCAGGGGCTCCTACTGAGCTCCATCCCCAGTCCTTTTTGGTCTTTAGTTTATTTGTTTAGACAGGATCTTCCTAAGTTTCCCAGGTGCACTTGCCATCCTCCTGCTTCAACCTCACTCAGTTCTGGGATTACAGGCATATGCCACCAGCCTGGCTTCATTATTTTTTTATTAAGTTTATTGGTACATTTTAGATATACATAATGATCATAATGTTCATCATAGGAAATTTGTACCTGTACAAGATATATTTTGATTCCTCTTGTTTTCCCAGTTCCCTCTCAACCTTTCAACCTGTCTTCCCCTCCCTATTTACAAAGTTTTGTTTCCATTTTATCCCTTTTTTAAATTTTTTTTAATTTCTCTTCCTTTCTTTCCCCTTTCTCCCACACTAGTTCTTCTTTCCTTTTGAACAATTTCTTCCTATTTCATAATTTATCATACATTTTGGTCCTAATTTACTCTTTCCTTTTCTTACACCAGGAAGACTATATGATATTTACACATATGAGTCAGGTTTATTTCACTTAAGAGTATGGTCTCAAATTGCATCCATTTACCTAGAAATGACTCAAATTTATCCTTTTTTATGGTAGAGTAGTACTCTGTTATATAAAAAAAGAACCTACATCTTTATCCATTCCTCAGTTGATAGGCATTTGGGTTGATTCCAAGATGTAGCTATTACAAATTGTGTTGCTATAAACATGGGTGCGCATGTATCAATCTGGGAAGACATTTTTAATTCTTCCAGGAAGATACCCAGAAGGGGAATAGCTGGGTAGAATGGAACTTCCAATCTTAGTTTTTTGAGGAATCTCCACACTGATTTCCACACTGGTTGCACCAGTCTACACTCCCACTAACAGTGGAGAAGGGTTCCTTTTTCCCCACAACCCTGCCAGCATTTGTTATTGGTTGATTTCGTGATAATAGCCATTCTTTCTGGGATGAAATGGAATCTCAGTGTTGTTTTAATTTGCATCTCTCTAATAAACACTAAGCAACAAATTTTACCTTATTAGCCATCCACTGTTGAACAGCAATAGAGCTAAAAGGTGAATTAATCTCTGAGTCCAGAATTTGAATTTTTCATGAGAAAGAATTGCATAGAGCAGTACTTTGCATGCAACTTCACCTCTTTAGAGAATTTTCTGCTTTCAAATTTGTTTTGAGATCACCTAACCTTAAATATATGAAAAAAAAATAAGTACAAGAGAAAAAGTATTTGTTATTGGTTGATTTCTTGATGACAGCCACTCCTTCTGGGGTGAGATGGAATCTCAGGGTTGTTTTAATTTGCATCTCTCGAATGACCAGTGACGTTGAACATTTTTTCATATATAACAAATGCTGGAGGGGCTGTGGTGTAAAAGGAACCATTCTCCACTGTGGAAATCAGTATGGAGATCCTTCAAAAAGCTACGATTAGCGATACCACTTGACCCAGCTATTCCCCCTTCTGGGTATCTTCCCAGAAGAATTAGTAACATCATACCACAGCAATATATGCGCATGAATGTTTATAGCAGCACAATTTGTAATAGCTAAATCCTGGGAATAACACAAATGCCCATCAACAGAGGAATGGATAAAAAAGATGTGCTCTTTTTATACAATGGAATACCACTCAGCCATAAAGAAGGATAAAGGAGGCATTTCTAGGTAAATGGATGCAACTTGAGTCCATACTCATAAATGAAATAAATCAGACTCACATGTGTAAACATCATATTGTCTCCCTGGTGTGAGAAACTGAAAGAGTAAATAAGGTCTAAAAATAGATATTGTGAAATGGGAAGAAATTTTTAAAAAGGAAAAAGAAACTAGAATGGGGGAAAGGGGAAAGGAAGGAAAAGAAAAGAAAGAAAAATGCAAGTTAGTTACACTACTAGTGGCTCTAGTTCATAGAAAAGGAAGGATTGTGCTTATATCTATTGGAGCATTTTTTATGTTCATATCTTGTACTCTGAGTAACTACTTTAAAGATAACAATATGCAATGTATTAACTATTGTTGTTCTCCTATCATCTTGTTATGAAATTTTGATTTACCTTTTCTCCATAAAATAAAATAATTTAAAAATTAAAATTAAGAATAAATTTAAAAATTAAAAAAAAGAGAAAAAGTAGTGTTAGCCTGTGTGGCTATTTCTCCATCTTACTACCACTTAAAGTTTTTAATATTTTTGCTTCCTTTCGACTCTTTGACTTCATATATTAAAATTTGCTTACATATGACATGTGATCAAAATATATAGTAAGTGTTTAAATTTAAAAATACATATTACAGTAAAAGACACATTCCCAATAATCTCCCTCAGAATAGTCCCCCTGGCTTCACTCGTATCACATCATTCTTGCCATTCTCTGAAGCAGTGCTTGAAGTCTTCTTTCTTATCTTTCTCGTGCTGATATGGGTTCCTTTAGATGGGTTTGGCAGGTGTAGAGCAGCCTTTTCTTTAAGCTTCATCAAGGCATTAACCTTTAAGGATTTTACTGCTTTAATTTTAGTGCTCCTGGTATTATGGCACATTGCAACCTGGAAACTGCCTGTAAATTCAGACAATAAGGATTTACTTCATTTCTCTTCTTTGAATCATACCATGGTACTGAATTTTTGTCCAATGGATAAAAAGAGTTAATTTGCTTACTTTCTACATTTTTCTAATAGAAGGCTACATCTTTTACTGATTAATTTTTATGAGCAAATGCAGAAGTTGCAAAATGATATTTGAACGTTGGAATAAAAAAGAGAAAATGTGAAATAAATCTGTAATTTTCTATTGCCAAGATTTTATTTAAAAGGAACAATAATTATTCTTCATGAAGAAAAAGCTAAGTCAAGAACTTGTGAATTTTAATTCAGGTAGTGTGGTCTGAGAGATACAATAATAAAAGAATAGAAATTAAACAAAAATTTTGACTATTTGATTAAACGAGTAAAAACAAGATTCTATGATATTAAATTCCGATGTTCCCTGCCCTATCACCTAAAGATGCCAAATTTCTTCCTTCAGAATTTTCTCTTATTCATTATAAAAATGTAAGTGGTAACCAATGAACCTGTAACATAGAGATCAAAGCACTATTAACTCTACCTTTAAACTCTAGGCTTGACATAATCCTTGGATTCTAATTTTCTATCTTTCACATTAAAGTTACTTCATTAAATATTGTCATCATTCTTTAGGCACATTATAAGAATATGTTGATAGATTTATATTTCCCATTTAATGATTTTCTGTTAATAAAGACAAGAAATATTTACATGTTCTATAAAAAATGTAATGCAGAAAGAAGTTTCTCTTTTGTGTTTGGTTTTTGTTTTCTGAAACGGAATCTCACTTTGCAGCCTAGGCTGGTTTCCAACTTGCAACAGCTTTCCTCCCTCAGCCTCCTGGGTGCTAGGATTATACCACCATACCTGTCAAAAGAAGTTTCTAGAAATTTCTCAAAGCAACTTGATATTTACAATCAAGATACATCTCATTTGTTTCTAATTTTAAAATAATAAAGTTTTTAGCTTCCACATAACCATTTTCTCTTTCGCCAGGTTTTCACATTGGCTAGTAAATTTAGAAAACATTGAGTAGGAAGAATTAAAATGGGCATATTTTGTTTTTCTCTGACTCAAAAGGTAATTCAGCTTAATTTTCAACATTGAGTATGATGTTCCTAGAATGGTTGTGCTAGTTATACCTTGCCATGTTTCTCATATGTTTTCTTAATTTTTTTGTGGTGCTAGGGCCTCATGCATGCTAAGTGCTCTGCCACTGACCTACATCCCCAGCCCTTTCTCATGCTTTTAAACTTACTTTCCACTATTTTTACTAAAATATTTTTATAATGATTATTGAATATTATTTAATACTTTTTAATTTCTTGGATATTTTCTCCTCCCATTTATTTTTTAAGATGGTCAATTACAATAATTTTTTGATGTTAAGATATTTATTCTTTACATGTAAACATAGTTTCATATTATCACATATATTTGCTTTTATTATATGCACTATAGTGATGAAGATATTAACCTATAATTTTGTGTCTTGGAATTGATGTCAAAGTTATTTTAATTTAATAAACATTTGTTTTAATCTAGTGTCTGAAACATTTTATAAAGCCAACTCTGAGATAGATCTTAGCCTCCAACCAAATGACCAAATCCTTCATAAAGGCAAAAGAATTAGATGAAGCATCCCACTTACAAAACAAGCATGCAAAGTGGCCAATACACAAAGCAAACCAATAATGGTGCAATGTGTCTCACAAAATTTAGTGAAAGTATAAGCCAATGGTTTCATATTCATCTGAGCTGTCCTTCAAAGATGAAAGCTGTGTGAAAATATGAAATTAAAGTGAATATTTTAAGAAGTAAGTGAATATTTTAAGAAGTACACCTGCAAGAATAAAATGAGGGAGAAAGATGGAAGACAAGTATACAAATATTTTGCATTCTTATAAGGAAGTTAAGGAAGTTAAGTAGTTAAGGAAAGTAAAAAGTGAAAGAAGGAAGAAAAGATACAGAGGAAAGTAGAATCAGACCACTGCTGTCTAGACAATAGATGGACATTGAAGGATACCAAAAATAACTGATAACCCTAGTAGCAAAGAATAAAATTATAAAAAGGAGACTAAACCAAATAAAAAAAAGAAAGAAAATCACAGGACAATATCACTCATAAATGTCAATTCAAAATTACAGAATAAAATATTTGCAAACAGAATCAATACTACATTGAGAAAATAATACACCATGACCAAGTAGACTATACTATAGGAATACACTGCTGAATTAGTATTATTTGGTGCATTAATATCATATCATACTAACAGATTTAAGAAAAATCTTATAGCTATTTTCACATACTCAAAAAGTCTGATAAAATTCATATCCATTCATGATAAAGTTATCCAAGACAATAAAACATGCATAATACTTAACATTAAATTTAATATGACATATATATGCATTAAAATATACTGTCATATTTAATTTAATGCAAGACAAGGAGGTATTTCCCTCTGTTAATATTTAGCATTAAACTAGAGGCATAGCCAGTGTAAGTAGATAAAAGAAATAATTTAGAAAAGAAAGAGTGAGTAAAGAACAAGTAGAATTATCTCTACATGAAAATAACAGTATACCTGAAAAATCCATAAAAATCATTGACATAACTAACACAAATAATAAAAGAATCCAGTAATAAAAAACATTTGAAATTAAGATGTAGAAATTGAAATCTTCATATACATATACAATAAAGTTAAGAAAAAATGTTGGTCGGGCTGGTGAGATAACTCAGTGGCATAAGCGCCTGCCTGGCAAGCGCGAGGTCCTGAGTTCAGTTCCTGGTACCCACATTAAAAAAAAAGAAAAGAAAGAAAAAATGTTGGTAAAGAAAATTCCATCTATAACAGGAGCAAAGAAGACTCAATACAGATGAATAAATTGAGTAAGAAATGTGCAAACTTATATGGGAAAATCTTTAAAACATTCCTAAAATACATATATGAACAAATATAAAGACATTCTGAGTTTAAAGCTCACATTATAGAAATGATAATTCTCCCATTCTTTTATAAATTTGACATAATAGCAATAAAAATACAGGTCATTTATAATATTTGACAAGACGATTCTAAAGTTGACATGAAATAAACATATATTAGCCAAGTATGGTGGCACACATATGTAATCCCAGCACTCAGGAGGCTGAGACAGGAGGACTGCCAGAAGTTCAAGGCCAGCCTGGGCTACATAATGAGTTCAAGGCCAGCCTGAACTACATAGCAAGAACCTGTCTCAAAAAAATAAATAAATAAACCAATAAATAAATAAATAAATAAATAAATAAATAAGACATAGAAGAATGTACAATAAAACACTAGAGAACTTTAAGGGGAAGTAGGCCTACTAAGCATTAAAAGACATAGTAAAGCCTACACACTTAAAAACAGTTTAGTATTGGTACTTGAATATACCAATAGATACGTGACACCAAACAGAAATGAAATCAAATAAAAACTGAAAAAATACTTACAAGTACTTAAAGGAATTTTGTACCATGCATGATTAATCTGGCACCTTAGCGAGGTAAAGATAGATGTCTTAATAAGTAGTTCTGAGAAAACTTGGGAGCCATTTGGATAAAGACAAATTAAGTCTTTATTTTATCCACTATACATAGAAAGAAACAGCAAATGAATTAGGAATCTAAACATAAAATAATAAACCATACAAATACAAAAAGAAAAAATATGTGAATTACTCTTTCATTGTGGTACAAGGAGACACTTTTGATCTATGACTTAGTCTACAAGCAATTTAAGAAAATATTTGAAAGTTTAAGTGACCTTACTTAAAGAGAGCAAAATATCTCAATGTCAGAGAAAATAATTACCAATTTAAAAAAAAAAAGCAGAAATGGTATTGGATTGGGATTTGTTAATATCAGTATAAATGCACAGCCTTTACTATTTGTACTGATAGATGTAGAAGTATAGATATATGTGTATAGATGGATTAATATTTTTTTCCTGTTTCTTGAGAGGGCATAGGAGTAATGAGTAATGACCCCTAAGTAGCAATGTGTGTATCTAGAAAACAGGCCTTGGCTTCTAATGCCACTCACCAATAAAAGAATTCTTTAGAGAAGTCATTGATACTAGGGTTAGGGCAATAAAAATACAACAGGAACCTGGAGGGCCGGTGAGATAGCTCAGTGGCATAAGCACCTGCCTGGCAAGCGCGAGGGCCAGAGTTCGACTCCCGGAACCCACATACGAAAAAAGGGCCGGTGATATCGCTCAGTGACACGGGCACTTGCTGGCGCATGAGGTCCGGAGTTCGACACCCGGTACCCACAAAAAAAAAAAAAAAAAAAAAAAAAGAGGAACCTGGAATATCTCTTGCTACAATATAAGGAAATATATTAAAAAGAAGGAACATGTCATAAATTACAAGTGACAAGCTGAAGGAACTCCAAATGACTAAAGCTTGAAAAATAGTTACTTTGGATTATAATGCATATAATGAAATACAGACAAAATTATATAAATATATAATTAAATAAATATATGAGAATAGACAGTTCTTTGCAGTAGATGTCTAAGAAATAATGTAGAAAGAGTGAAGGATTTTACCCTGATAGATTCTAAAATCATTATATGAAAGTTGGAGGAGACTCCAAATATAGGCATAGTCTCAAAATATGTCATCCCAAGACATTGAAAATAACCCATAATAAGACAGTCTGATCTCATGTACCTTTTGATATGAAGCCCTGAAAGGGATGCATCACTTCCATGGTAGTACAGTCAAAAATGCGTAATTCCAATCTACTCAGGAGTTAACATGAGAAAAATTGGGGTCAATGTATATGTGATTTATGTTCCATTTTTTTAACTTTCAATAAGTTTAACATTTCAAAATAGAAAAGTTTTTAAATTAGAAAATATTCAAATATTTTAATATACTTATCCTGAGCAAGGAATCTTTTTCCACTTATTTGAATTATGTTCTCAGTCACTATGCACTTTCCTTCTTTTGATTTCTTTCTTGCTTTCTTAAGAGCCGCTTAAAGTACTTTTTGCACGCAATAGAATTTCCCTGTTGAAAGTGTGCAATTCAATGATTGTTAGTAAGTTAACAAAGCTATCTATTACCACAACTCAAAATTAGAAACATTTCTACCACTTCAGAAAGATCATTTATGCCCATTTGAAGTCATTTCCTATTATTACCAATGAAAACGGAAAACTTCAGCACATCAGTGATACTATCTACCTTTTAACATTAAGGGATGGAGAGACAGAAAAGTCAGTTCAATCACTGATCCTTATCTTTCAACTAATAAGTGATAGACCAAGGATTTAAACTTAAATTCATAGAAATCCAAAGGAAGGTAAACCTTTCTTATTTATTCTTCTCTGTCTCAAAATGTTAATGAGAAATCAAGAAGGTGTAAGAGTCTTTCCATGTGTTCCCTTCAGAGAGACAAAATTCATGTACATAAGTCACTGACACAATTCAAGCCCGAACATGCTTAGGGATTTATTAATAATTGCCGTGAATACCATTAGGTTTCAGTAGTTAATGAATAGCATGAGGAAAATGCTTACAAAGGGTTTCTAGAGGAATCAATGTTCAAAATTAACCCTAGAGAATAAATTTGGGGTAGTAGATAATTAAAACAGCCCATTCATGTTTGAAAAAAAAATTTTTGTGTTGAGATCAGAGAGAGATGATGAGCTCCCCGGCTAAGAGGAGCATCTTTAGGGGACTGAGGGAGGTAAAAAATCATAAATCATAAAGAAAAGAACTTGGAGATATTTTTGAATATCAAAAAAAGATACACTTCATATTGTAGGCTGTGGAGAATAGAAAAGAGGGAGAAGGGAGAGAGGGGGAGAGTGTTATTTTCAAAAGACGGAGAAGTAGAATACAGAATAATGCGATATCTTAGGGGGCAAGTAGATGGTGCATGACATGCCATTATAAAAATCTAGGAATAAAATATAGACAAGCAGGTTTAGGTAAAATTCATGGGAATTGAAGACATAATAGGAGAAAAAAGCAGTTTAAAGAACATTTTTTACATAACACACTATCTAGATAGGTTTAGGAGGTAAAGGATGGAAGAATCAAAGAGAAATCTTAGACTTTAATTCCATCCCAGTAGAAAGGAGCAAGAAAGGAATAGGAAAACAATTTCCAAAAGTTTAAGATAAAGCTTTACAGGAAGAACATGAACTGTATGAAGCAAATTGTTCTGGTAATTACTTGGTCTACTCTCTAGAGCTTCATTGCTATGCACTGGAGGGTTGTGGGTATCCTAAATTCTAAAGAACTCCCCTTGTGTGAGGGTTAGGGCGTGTTGTATTTCTGGCTGACGTAATAACACTCAAACTCTAAGCAAATCCCAGGGTGGGATTTGACTAAGGATGACAAACAGCAATAAGAACCTGCCTGTCCACAGCTCAAGCATGGCACAGTGAAAGAAGAGGTCAGAGGTCTCACAATTCAGGAATATATGCAAAAATATACACTCAATGAGAGCAAGGTTTACATTCTACAGAGTCATTTTTAGGGAGTACATTTCTGCAGTTAATTCTTACAACCTGCTTTGTGCCTCAGATCATTCATTGAAAGATTCATTCAAAAGAACAGGCAACAAGAAAACACAAGAACAGGACAAATCTTGAGTTGACAAACCTTTATATTCTTCTCTTTTTTATGGCAAGACCGACATGGTGTGCTCCAAAGGATAATGAATTTCGGGAAAGCGAAACAGCCGTTCCCTCTATCTGCTACTGTCAGTTTTGCTGCAAAGGGGCTAAGTAACTAGTCCGCATGTGAGAAGATGGTTTTCAAGTCAGAGCACCTCAACCGGACTGCGGTGAGCCACTTCCTCCTGGAAGGTCTGATGTACACAGGGGAACATCCTAGCCTCTTCTTCCTCCTCTTCCTCCTCATCTACAGCACCACGGTGACCGGGAATCTCCTCATTCTCCTAACCGTGGGTTCTGACCCGCACCTCCGCGCCCCCATGTACCACTTCCTGGGCCACCTCTCCTTCCTGGATGCCTGCTTGTCTACGGTGACAGTGCCCAAGGTCACGGCAGGCCTACTGACGCAGGAGGGGAAGGTGATCTCCTTCCAAGGCTGTGCCGCACAGCTTTACTGCTTCCACTTTCTGGCCAGCACCGAGTGCTTCCTGTACACCGTCATGGCCTACGATCGCTACCTGGCTATCTGTCAACCTCTGCACTACCCAGTGGCCATGAGCAAAAGAATGTGCGCGGGGCTGGCGGGGATCACCTGGGCCGCAGGTGCTGTGCACTCTGCAGTCCACACCTCCCTCACCTTCCGCTTACTCTACTGCGGGCCTCGCCACATCGCCTACTTCTTCTGCGACATCCCCCCTGTGCTGAAGCTGGCCTGCGTAGACACCACCATTAACGAGCTTGTCATGCTTGCCAACATTGGCGTTGTGGCTGCAGGCTGCCTGGTCCTCATCGTCACGTCCTATGTCTTCATCGTGGCCGCCGTGCTGCGCATTCGCACTGCAGAGGGCCGGCTGCGGGCCTTCTCCACCTGCTCGGCCCACCTCACCGTGGTGCTCCTGTACTACCTGCCGCCTGTCTGCATCTACCTGCAGCCCCGCTCCGGCGGGCCGGGCGCCGGGGTGCCCGCCGTCTTCTACACAGTCGTCACTCCCATGCTCAACCCCTTCATTTACACGTTACGGAACAAAGAGGTGAAGCGGGCACTGGCGAGGCGTCTGTGTCCCGGCCCCCGATAGCCTCCTGCGGGCAGCCCGCCCACCTGACCCAGGCACGCGCCTGCCAGGAGGGCAGCTATGTGAGCCCTAAATCGAGGAGGGGAAATCATTCCCACGGGAAACGGAATAACTGAGTGTCGGTTCAGCCTCTGACCAAGTGGCCGGTCTCTATGTCGCACTCACAAACTTAGCATCTCTAAAGGAGAGGACCAAAGTACTTGATGCTTAAGGTGTCTCCGAAACCTAAGATACGTTATTCAGAGGTATGTGAAATGCTGTTCTTGCCATGTTTTACCTTAATATTTTTTATTTTCATGAAACAATTTTATTAACGATGTAATACATATTAAAAAACAATGTAAGTAAAAATATAAGATACAAATAATAAAATGAATCTAATCTGTGTATCAGCCACCTTCAGAGAAGCAACCACGTTTTTTGGAATGATAAAACACAACTCAGAGAAAAATGACTTGCCTGGGGTCACTTTATAACTATTTATTGGTAAAAATAACGTGGATTTTGGAGACAATTGAACCTACCAATATTCTAATCCTAATCCCATTAATTATTAGACAAAGAATTTTGTACAAATTTTATCATTCTTGAAGTTTCGGTATCTTCTTTCAAAAATAAGATTGAAAATAATTATAAGGTCTTATGAGGTCTAAAGAATATGTTAAGTGTCTAGTGTAAAATAGCTGCTTCTGTTTCCTACCAAGCTGGCTACAGAAGTCATAGATAAATTATTATACCTGCTGAGGTTCAAACTGGATCTGCAGAATTGGCAACGTTTTGATATCCTCCGTGAGCAAGCATTTATAGAACAACTATCAAGAAAGACATGTCTAGACTTAAAGATAAGAGCTTGCCATATAACTGAGAAGTGTCGTGCTTTGTTCTGAAATGAGCAAATAGTCTGTCTTAGTTACTATTCTCATTGCTGAAACAAAATACCCCACACCCACAGTTAAAGGAGGAAAGATTTATTGGCTTACAGTTCACAGTGGTTTCAGGCCATTGGCTGGCTCCAAGGCAGGGTGGCATGGCAGAGGGGTATCACAGAGGATAAACAGTCCATGACAAAGTAGGACAGGCAGAAGAAAGCAAGCAGCAAGCAAGCAGAGAGCCATATGCAAGGAAAACAGCAGCCCTCTCTTTCTTATATTTTATCCAGGCCACCCGCTCTTAAGGCAAGTAGCACTCACACCTTTAGTCCTAGCATCACACCATGAATCAATCATCCTTGATCCCAGCATCGCACACCCTAGATCTAGCCACCTCTGAAAAGCCCCACCTATGACCACATGAGCCTTGGGGGGACATCTAGATACAAGCCATAATATGATCCTAAACTACTCTATGGACTGTAAAGGGCCTTGACTGACAGACTAAAGAATTTAGATTAGGCACGGGGCATCTCACCTTTTTGTTTACACTTTTCTTTTTCAAACCCTGAGAAGCCACATGTTTAAATGCTAAGTCATGTGATAAATGAGAGAAGACAGAGAAAAAGAGATAGGTTATAGAATGACCAGAAAATAAATTATAATAACATTTTCGACATAAAAGAAGAAAATCCATTTTAAGTGAGGGTGATGACAATGGAGATAGAGAAGAATTCTGTGGTATTGGAGTAGAGATATTTTCAAGGAGAAAAAATGAACAACTATTAGAATGGGAACAGTAACTATAATCATTCTTGATGTTCAAGGCATTATACTAGCAGTTTTATCTACGTAAGTCCTCTTAGAAACTACACTTCAGTACAATAAATTTTATTTTTATTTACATTTTACATATGAGGGAAGCAACTTCTAGAGAGGTAAAGTAACAGTATAAGGCCAAGCAAACACTAACAGTAGATGTCAGGATTTCAATTCAAATCTATATGGCTTCAAAGACCACATATTTCTATTACACAGTAGAACCTTAGGGTTAACCAAATCCCACCTCCATTGCCTACCCAGTGATATTAATGTTATCAAAATCATTTTAGGTTTTTAATCCAGAGAGGTTTTCTTGGTGATAAAGAGTCTCTGATCTATGAATAGAGCATAGTCATCTCTATATGAAGGTCTGAACCTAACATCCCTGAAAAGGAATAGTACATAGGAAAAAAAAGAGAGAGAGAAAGAAAATTAAAATAGAACCTTATCCAGAGTTCGAAGTATTTTTCCTCTGGTCTAACCTCTCAGAGTTCTCAATATATCTGTAAGGCCTTGAATAACTCAGACGAACTCACCGTTCCATCAGAGTAGGCCTCAAGCCAAATAGAATACATAGAGAGACAGTTATCAACTGGAAGACGGTGCTCAAACAAACTATGATCCTGTTCTACATTGTTCCTCAATCTTGTCAAATAAGTGCCTCCTAGAAATAAAAACCTAAACTTAGAAGAAGATTGTAGCTATGCAATTTATTTCATGTTTTTCTCTTCCTCTCAGTTTTGGCCTTAACACTTTCATATCTGCCTATCCAGTACAAATCCTTCAGGCTCTTGAATTCTGCTCCTCTGTCTTCATACCTGCTTGTTTGGCAGATTGTCCATCACTCGGGCTTACTATAAGCCTTCAAACAACACTAACTGATATCTTGCTTATACCATATTGATTTTTAATGTTTTTCATGTGCATAGATACATTTTAAGAACTTTAAAAGCAAAGACCCCTTATTCCTGCTAAGTGATCCAAACAGTGATATTCAGTAAAATACTTAACTCAGTAGAATATTTATTCAGTTCAATATTCAGTATCTAGAAATAAAACAAGGCACAAATACATTCTTCACAATAAAGTTACCAATTAAGAATATTTGCTTCAGCGTAAATAAGGACCAAAATGGATGACAGATACTGGGAAGTAGGAAGAAAATGTTCAAATGGGAAGGGGAACAAGGGAACTGGGAGAAGGAAGGAAGGGAAAAGGAAAAAAAAGAGAATTGAAGGGAAAATATTGAAACAAAGCTTTTGGAAATAAGGAGGGGTAGAAGGGTTGAAGGGAGGAGAAGAGAATGGTGAAAAAAAGAAGACTCAAGATGTATCATGTAAGGGTACAAATTCCTTATGATGAATGTGATCATTATATGTATCAAAAATGTACCAATAAAATTAGGGTTTTTTTAAGTGGAAAATAAAATAATATTTGCCTTGGTAAATCATTATTGGAGACCGGGCTGTACAGGGTTAAGTTGCTGAACATAGGGACCGCTGGTTGTGTTAGAATAGAGCACATGTATAGTGCTCTGAAGTCAAGATAACACCATAGCTGAGGCACCCAAGGACACAGGCTGCTGACACCCCCTATTCCAGAGTAATAAAGCCACCAACCTTAGAGATCAAATGGTTCTCTTAACTGGAAAAATTTACCAAGAAGTCTTTAAGCTGACTTCCCAAGGTCCTGTTCAATTCTCATACTTGCCTCAGTATCCCCTTCCTTTGTTTGAAAACCAAATAAATACAGACTGCCTGAAGAAGTTCTTTATCTCTACTCCCAGAGGGTTTTGACCTTCCTGGATGCCCCCAAAGTCATACCACTTGTCTCTTTTATTTAAGCTGTTTGCCATCCACTCATTTAGGAGATTGGGGTGAGGCCAAGACCCCAATAAATCATTAGTCCATTTTTTTTTCTTTCAAATTTTTCTATTACAGATTTATTCAAAATTTGAAGTAAAAAGAGACTAGAGAATTAATTAGTATTAATAAAAAAGAAACAGTACTTGACAAAAGGAAGATAACTAAATAAGATTATCATTTTCCCAAGGGCCGGTGAGATGGCTCAGCGGCATAAGCGCCTGCCTTGCAAGCGCGAGGGCCCGAGTTCGACTCCCGGATCCCACATACGAAAAAGGGGCCGGTGATATCGCTCAGCGGCACGGGTGCCTGTTGGCACGCGAGGTCCTGAGGTCGACCCCCCGGTACCCACCAAAAAAAAAAAAAAAAAAAGAGATTATCATTTTCCCAACCCACCTACAAAACAAACAGCACTGTATATGAGTTGATATTTTCTGTGTGATAAAATATGTCAATTGAACAGCAAATAAAAGCTTTATTTAGAGAGAATACTTTTAAAAAAAGGACTGGCTGCAAGAATAACTAAATAGTCTTTCTATTGGTCATCTTATGCCATGGAGTTTCTGAGGCACAATTTCACTGGTACTGTTAAAGGCAGAGTGGATGAAAGAAATTATGATCCATGTAATCCAGTGAAATAAACGTCCTCATAGAATGAAGGACAGCCGGGCCGGTGAGATAACTCAGCAGCATAAGCGTCTGCCTGGCAAGCACGAGGTCCTGAGTTCGATCCCCGGTACCCACAAAAAAAAAAAGAATGGAGGACAGCAATAGGGACAATTGCATTCAAATAATAAATATGCAAGTGATTTAGGATTTCAGATTATTATCAAGAAATGTGAAGAGCTATAAACAACTGTTCTCTCCCTTCATTGGCAGTGAAATAATTTAATAAATATCTTTTATTTTTAAAATATTTTGTTATCTGACATAGGCAAGGCTCTAGTTTTAATCCCTAGCATTGCAAAAAGAGGTCAGTTATTTGGTTTTTACAGACAAGTTTACATCCACTTGCATTTATATTATTGTTGTTTGCCAGGTGAATTAAAGTAATTGTCTGAAACAGAAAAACAGAAAAGCACAGAATGCAGAGAAGGTCTAATACAGTGACAGTTGGCTAGGATTATAGTGGAAATGTATAAGCTTTAGAATCTAGTGTTCCAGAATCAGTTTGACTACTCTTTAACTATGGGAGATTGCCTTTGAGGTAAGGATTCCAGTCTACAGACAGGAGTCCCTGAATTGAGACATTTATGCATTGTACACATACACATACTCAAAAATTTTAAATTCTAAGATACAGGGACAAATTATATTTTCAAAAATAACCACAACAATATCTCCCATCAAAATGTCATCCATCATTGCCTTGTTCTTGATCTTAAGGGATAGAATTTAAACTTTCATAATTAAGCATGATATTAGCTGTAGGATTTTCATAGATATCATTTACCAGTGTCCTATTATTAATTTATTTTTATCATGAATTGATATTGGATATTGTTCAATACTTTTTGTTAATCTACTGAAATGATCCTATGTTTTTTTTCTTTTAAAACATGTTACTATGATAAATTACAATGTTTGGTTTCAATGATTAGCCAATATATGTTCTTGAAATAAATTCCAATCATCTATACATATCGTTCTTTCATATACTGTTGGCTTTGACACGCTAAAAGTTCACTAAGTGTCTTATGTCCTTGAGTGATAGTAGTTTATAGATTTCATTTATAAAGGCAATGTTTTGTCTACTTTTGTTATCAGAAAATACTAAGCTGATAAACTTAGATGGTGAGTAACCTAAGCTCCTCCATTTTCTGGAATCACCACTATTTCTTCCTTTAATTGTGTAATAGAAATCCAGGAATAAGGACATTACTATATTTTGATCTGAATAAGAGATTAAGTAATATGAAAATGGCTTTATATTTACCCATCAAGTTACCATTCCTAATAATCTTTATTCTTTTTTGTAGACAAAAGTTTGACTCTAACACTATTTTCCAGTGTTAAATGGACTTGCAAAACTTTTGGCACTGAAAGTCTGATGTTGACAAATTCTTTTGACTGTCATTTCTAGAAAAGTCTTAGTTTTACAATAATTTTATAAACTTCTACTTTTGATAAATGTAGATTCATAGAAAGTTTCAACAAAACTCATCTAATTACAAAAATATCAATTTAAAAAACTATTGACATGTAAAACTATTTTCATAAGAGATAATGAATCCAGTGACAGCACCCACCCACATAGAACACAGAAATAAGAGCATCGGAAAACCATTTTTCCATTACTCACATTACTTCATCCTTAAACCTAGACAACACAGCAAGGATAAGAGAGTGACGTTAGCATCTGACAGTGTGCAAACAAACTTTGACATCAGGCCAGATTCTACAGTCCCAGGCTCCAGGACCACAGCAGTTAGCAGAGGAAATTATGATAAAGATCAGAGCATGATAATTTAAATAGAGAAGACACTGCAGCCTGGCAACAAATATCACTGGTACACATCAGGTGAGTGACTGCCCCTCCCCAATGGACCACCAGGGTTTTTTCCTTTTTCTTTTTTTTTCTTCTTCTTTTTCTTTTTCTTTCTCTGTTGAGTACCATAACCACTATCTGGAACCTCTAGCAACATGGTTAGGGACCAGCCTCAGCATTGAGGATTGCTAGTGAAACAACACAACTCCTCTCACCCTACCACTGGCACAAGAAAGGGACTTGGACTGTCACATTGCAGCCAGGACAAGGAGTGGGAAATTAGCACTTTCCTACCCTATGACCACCAATGCCTAGCAGCACAACCACCCTTGGGCCAGGAAGTCAGCACTCCTTCTGACTTGCAACAACCAGTGCAGGACAAGGAGGGCAGAGCGAGAGAGGACTAAGTAGTATGGAATGGAACAGGTTATACAAGGTCCAGGAGGGGTTAACTCTACGTGCAACTGGCGGCAGACTTGGGCTCTCTCTATCTTAGTGTGCTACAGCAACTAGAAGAGCAACACAGAGGCAAACAGGGTAAGAAGACATGGGCGGGACACCCAGAAAGCTGCTGGCTAAAGACTGGCCACAACACCCACATTTGGAGGCCAAGATCAACCCCACAACCAATCCAACCAATCTAGTGCTAATTCTATTGCAGGATTGGTGGGGCACTAATTTGGACACTACCACAGAACAGTGGATAACAGAGCAATTTTATATTTTTTTCTTTGTGTATATTGTTTCACTTTTACTGTCTGGGTTTTCTTTGTTTATTTGTTTTTTTTTTCTTTTTATGTTTACATATATATTTTTGTTCTATTTTATTTGTCTTCTTTCTCTCTTTCCTCAATGATCTCTCTTGATCTTATGATATTTTCATGTGAGTGAACATTGTCCCTACCCTTTCTGATTTGCGTCAATAATCTTTTGCTTTCTCCTTCAGTCTTTCTCTCCTGTCCTCTTCTCCAGTTTCCCAAAGCTTGTGTGATCATCCTTTGTCCTCCAGCCTATATTTCTCTTTATCTAGCTCTCTGTTTTGTCCCCTATAGCTCTTAAATTTCCCCACCACAAGATAAAATCATTCTGCTAGGGAGAAATTAATTGCATACAAGTTCCTGATTTATGTTGGGTTTTCTTATGTAACTGTAGATCTTGCCCCTATGGTTAAAGATACCAAATCAAGAGTTACCAGTTTGTCAGTTTCTAAGCCATGCGTGATGCTATTGTTATTGCTGATTGTAATACTTTAGCCAGGATGTCATATTTGTTGTAATCAGTTGTTCTCCATTTTATAACAACACTGTGATGGTCTGGGTTTATAACTATCACCATAGTCCAGTACCAAAGGACTAGGTAATGAGCCAAATAGGTAGCAACATCTCATTCTTAATAAATCAGAAAAGTAGAATCTTGGGACAGACACAAAAACCAAGAACCTCCCACACATAGAAGACACCTCTGAAGAACAGACATTTAATAGGGAGGCTCAATACTAGTGATAAAGCTACACAGAAAAAAATGAAGAAAAGGAAGGAACAATACACAGAAGCAAAACCCAACCCCAGACCTCCAGCCCATCCAGGACAAGTCCACAGAACAGGGAGGTAGAGGAAAATGGAGGCCATCCCTCTGAGATTTCTGAAATGATAACAGCAGAAGTTCAAAAATGGATCCTCGACATTATAGAGGAAATCAGACCAGAAATAATCTCCCAGGTAGAAAATAGATAATGACCATACTGGAGGACTTAGCAAGGCTAGAGTAGACAAAGATTTTTTAAAAATGGAGGAGCATAGGAAAATGATGGAAACCTTGAATGCCCAACATAGGAAAGAAGTGGAATCCATGAAACAGATTCAAACAAATATCCAGGAATTAAAAATTCCACTGAAAGTTTCCAACACTGCATGAATGAAAATAAAGACAGAATTCAGGCACAGAAGAGAGGATTGTGTTCAGTGATCATAGAAAAATCTCTTAAAAATAACAAGGGACCATGAAAAAACGATCCAACAGCTGCAAGACGATGCAAAGAAGAATAATATAAGATTGACTGGGACCAATGAAAAAGAAGGTACCAGCACAAGTGACACTAAAAAGGTGTTCACAGAAGTAATAGCAGAAAAATTCACAGATATGGAAAAAGATAAGTGAGGTATATAGAACTTCAATTAGCCATGACCAAAATAAATCTATACCAAGGCATATAATGATCAAGATTCCAAAAATTCTGCACAAGAACAGAATATTAAAAGTTGATAGAGAAAAGAAACAAATTACTTATAAAGGAAAGCTCATCAGAATTACAGCAGACTTCTCAACATAAACCTTTAAGTCAAGGAGAGCTTGGAGTAAATAATTCCATGCCCTGAAAGAAAATAACCTTGAACCCAGATTGATGTAACCTGCAAAACTGTCTTTCAGAATTAGTGGAGAAATATGATTCTTGCATGACAAAGAACTGAAGAAATTCATGACAAACAAACTAGCTCTACAATGTGTTCTGAAAGATATTTTTAGAGAGAGATAACAATGTGCACGAATCCAAGAACACCAATAGGAAGAAGCCACCAGGCAGAGGGGCAAGCAATTAAACAGAGGGGAAAGACAAGGAACCAACAGCAGATAATAATATGATAAGGATAAGCCAAATCATGTCAGTTGTAATCATCAATGTAATGGTCTCAATTCACCAATTAAAAGAAATAGACTGGCAGAATGGATCAAGAAACAAGATCTAACAATAGGCTGCATACAGGAAAAAAATTTAACTCAAAAAAAAAGTTCATAGACTGAAATCAAAGGATGAAAAACAATATTCCATGTGAAAGGAACTCAGAAAAAAGTAGGGGTAGCTATTCTATTTGCAGACAATGTGAATTTCAAGTCAAGCCAGATTAAAGAGATAAAGAAGGTCACAACATTCTTGTTAAGGGAAAACTCCAAGAAGAAGAGACAACAATCATAAATATATACGAACCAAACACAGGAGCAAGCAACTATATGAAACAAATATTTATGGACATGAAAAATCAAATAAGCACTAACACAATTTTTATTTTAATACCCCACAGTCCCAAATAGATAGATCAACTAAATAAAAAGTCATAAAGAAATTTCAGAACTGAACCAAACCTGTGAAAAAATGGACTTAGTAGATATCTACAGAGTGTTCCACCCCACAACATCAGAGTACACATTCTTCTCAGCTGCACACAGGACATTCTCTAAAAGAGACCACATACTAGCTCATAGAACATGCTTAAGTAAATGCAAAGGAGTTCAAATTATCCCAGGCATATTATCTGACCAGAGTACAATGCAATTAGAAATTAGTGGCAAAAGAAACCACAAAAACTCCATAAATACATGGAAATTAAATAGCACCCTACTGAAAAACAAATCAGTCATGGATGAAATTAAAGAAGAAATTAAACAGTATCTTCAACTAAATGATATTGCTGATACAATATACCAAAACTCATGGGACAGAATGAAAGCAATACTAAGAGAAAAATTTATAGCAGTGAATACCTGTATCAGGAAGACAGAATAAGCGCAAATAAACAACATAAGGTTGAATCTCAAAGTTCTAGAAAAACAAGAACATGCCAAGCCCAAAGCTCATATGAGGGAAGAAATGATAAAGATCGGAGTAGAAATTAATGCAACTGAGACTAAGAAAACAATAAAAAGAATCAATGAATAGAAGAGTTGATTCTTTGAAAGATTAAATAAAATTTAAGGCCCCTAGCCAACATCATCAAAAAAAGGAAAGAAAAGGTTCAAATACATGCAATTAGGAATGAAAAGGATGAAATCACAACAGATCCTGCCTAAATCCAGAAGCTTATCAATAACTACTTTGAGAACCTTTATTTTTAAGAAAATGGAAAACACAGATGAAATGGACAGATTCTGATACATATGAATTACCAAAGCTGAATCAAGAAGATATAAAAATTCCAAATAACCTAATGTCACTCAATGAAATTAAAAATGTAATTAAAAACTTACCAACAAAGTCCAGGTCCTGATGGATACACAGCTGAGTTCTACATGAATTTTAGAAAGGATCTAATGCCATTACTCCTCAAATTCTTTAATGAAATAGAAAGGAAAGTAATACTCCCAAACTCATTCCTGGAAGCAAGTATTACCTTGATACCAAAACAAAAGAATCCGACCATAAAAGAGAACTACAGGCCAATCTCCCTAATGAACATAGATACAAAAACACTCAATAAGATACTGCAAACAGAATGCAGCAAATCATCAAGATTATACACCATGACCAAGTAGGATTCACCCCAGGGATGTAGGGATGGTTCAACATACATAAATCAATAAATGTAATACACCATATTAACAGAGCCAAAGACAAAAATCACATGATCTTCTCAGTAGATGCAGAAAAAACATTTGACAAAACCCAACACCCATTCATGATAAAAAAAAAAACTACAGAAAATTGGAATACATGGTCTTTATCTCAATCTCATAAAAGCCATCTATGACAAACCAACAGCTAACATCATACTAAATGGCCAAAAATTCAAAGCTTGTATTCTAACATCAGGAACAAGACAAGGATGGCCATTATCACCACTCCTATTTAATACAGTTCTGGAAATATTAGCCAGAGAAATATTAGACAAGAGAAAGAAATAAAAGGAATAACAACAGGAAAAGAAGAAGTTATATTGTCATTATTTGCAGATGACATGATACTCTACATAAAGACCCCACAAACTCCACCAAAATACTTCTAGATTTAATGACCAGATTCAGTAGAGTAGCTGGATACAAAGTCAACAGTCAAAAATCAATAGCATTCCTGTACACAAATAACAAACTCACTGAGACAGAAATTAGGTAAAAAGCACCCTTCACAATAGCATCAAAAAAAAAAAAAAAGAAATACTTAGGAATCAATCTAACAAAGAAAGTAAAAGATCTATACATTGAAAACTAAACTACTCTGAAACAGGAGATCAAAGAAGATATACAGAAAATGGAAAGCTATCCTTTGCTCTTGGGTAGGAAGAACCAACATAGTGAAAATGGCCATACTCCCAAAACTGCTATACAGATTTCATGTAATCACAACTAAAATACAATTAGCATACCTCACAGAACTAGAGAAAGCATTCCTAAATTTAATTTGGAACCAAAAAGACCTAGAATAGCAAAGCAATTCTGGACAACAAAGACAAGTCAGGGGGCATCATAATCCCTGACTTGAAACTATACTGCAGAGCTATTGTGATAAAAACACCATGGGTACTGGAAAAAGATCACAGACCTGAGGATCAATGGAACAGACTAGAAAATGCAGAAACAACTCCAAATGCACTCAGCCACCTGATCTTTGACAAAGGGGCCAAACACATTCACTGGAAGAAGGATAAGCTCTTTAATAAATGGTGCTTAAAAAACTGGCTTTCCACATGTCAAAGACTAAAACTAAACCCATGTCTCTCACCATGCACTAAACTAAAATCAAAGTGGATCTAAGATTTAAATATTAAAACAAAAACACTAAATCTTCTGGAAGATAGAATAACTAGAACTCTGGAAAACACAGGTATAGACAAAGACTTTATGAACAAAACCCTGACTGCACAGGAACTATCACAATAAATCAATAACTGAGATCTCATGTTATTAAAAAGCTTTTGCGCAGCAAGAGAGATCATCAATAGAGTGAAAAGACATCCCACAGAGTGGGAAATAATTTATGCCTGCTGTCCTTCAGACAAAGGACTAACATCTAGAACATATAAAGAACTGAAAAAATCAGACTTTCCAAATTCAAAGACCCAATCCAAAAATGTGCATCTGAGATTAATAGATAATTCTCAGAAGAAGTACATATAGGAAATAAATACGTGAAAAAATGTTCAACATCACTGGTCATTCAAGAAGCGCAAATTAAAACAATGCTGCGATTCCATGCGACTCCAGAAGGAATGGTTATTATCAAGAAAACAACTAATAACAAATGCTGGCAGGGCAGTGGGGAAAAAGAAACACTTCTCCAGGGTTGGTGGGAGTGTACACTGGTGCAACCACTGTGGAAATCAGTGTGGAGACTCCTCAGAAAACTAGGACTAGAGGTCCCACTTGACCCAGCTATTCCCCTTCTGGGTATCTTGCCAGAAGAATTTAAAGCATCATACCATGGGGATATATGCACACCCATGTTTATAGCAGCACAGTTTGTAATAGCTAAATCTTGGAATCAACCCAAATGCCCATCAACTAATGAATGAATAAAAAAGATGTGCATTTTTATATAATGAAGTGTTACTCAACCATAAAGAAAGATAAAATGGAGACATTTATTGCTAAGTGGATGGGCCTTGGGACCATAATCATAAGTGAAATAAATTGAAAACATATGTGTAAATATCACATTATATCTCCAGTATAAAAATGTAAATAAGAACCAAAATGTACAATAGATATTGTGAAATAGGAAGAACCTGTTCAAAAGGAAAAGGGAACTAGGGAGGTGGAGGGGAAGGAAGGAAGGGAGGGAAGGAGGGAGGAAGGGAGGGAGGGAGGGAAGGAGGGATGGGAAGAAAAATGAGAAAAGGATAAAATTAATACCAAGCATTGTGAATGGGGAAGGGTGGGGGTTTGAAAGGAGGGGATAGGAATGGGAAAAAAAAAAGAAGAACCAAGATATATCATATACAGATACAAATTCCCTATAATGAATGTGGCCATTATGGACACCTAAATTGTACCAATAAACTTAAATAAAAAAATAATAGTTTAAATAGAGACTAGAAAAATCATGGAAAATATCAATGAAACTAAGAATTGATTTTTAGAAAAGATAAAATTGACAAAACATTAATAAATGTACAAGAAAAAAGAGAAATTTTATGTGACTCAAATTATAATGAAAGAGAAGATATTATAACTGGTAGTATAAAAATATAAAAGACCATTAAAGGCCACAGTGAACAATTATACTTCAACAAATCGATAACCTATTTAAAAGATATTCATAAATTTCTAGCAACAAATGTTTTATCAAGATCAAACTATGAAAAATTTAGAAAATCTGAAGAGACAAATAATGGGTAAGGGGACTGATTCAGGAATAAAAAAGTCTCCCATTGAAGGAAAATCTAGGACTCAATAACTTCAAAAATGAATTCTACCAAGCATTAAAAGAATAATTAATGACAATTTCCAATAAAAACTGAAGAAAAGGAAAAACTTCCAAACTTACGTTATGATATCTTGATATAAAAATCTGAAATGAATAAAAAATGTATTCTAAAATTACAATTCAGTGTTCCTAAGAAGCACAGATGCAAAAATCCCCTACAAATACTAACAGACCAAACTCAACAGCACAGGAATCATGTGCCATGATCAAATGGAATTTATCCCACAGACGCTAGGATGGTTCAACTTATCCAAATTGATAAATGTGATACAGCACATTAAAAGAATGAACGGCAGAACAAAGAAGACGGAAAGAAGGAGCAGACCGCGCGCGTGCACCTTCTAATATCCCGGGAGTTGGAGCGCCGGCGGAGGCTCAATTCTACGGACACACGGTGGCAGCTGGTGCCCAGGGAGCCCCCACGGAGGATCCTGAGACAGCGGCGGGGCAGGGGAGCGGCGGAGAACGGTGCTGACCGGCGGTGAGTGTCTCTCAGCCACAGCTGCCCCGCGCCAGAGAGCGACCGGCCGGGCGCCATTGTGGGGAGTGTGGCGAAACTCAGAGCGGCTCGGAAACTGCTCTGGGAACTTGTGCTCCAGACAGGGCAGCACAGGGCCTCTCAATTGAGCCCACGAAAGTGTGCTGAGGTCAGCAGGCGAACGAGACTGGACTCTCAGCCACACCTGTCCCGCGCCAGAGAGCGACTGGCCCGGCGCCATTGTGGGGGGCGTGGCGAAAAACCAGAGCGGCGGGAACCAGTGCAGGGAACCCGCACTCCGGACAGCGCGCTGAGCCTCTCAGGCCCAGGGATCGTGAAAGGGCGGCGAGAGCGGAGGCGAGCTAGACTGGTCTCTGCCTGAAAGTACGCGCCTCTGCTTACCACCCACCAGAGGGCGCTCCTGGCTTACTGGGACGGACCTGCACAGAACAGGACTTTGTCACAAGGTACCTGCCTACAACAGAGTCAACACCTGGAACTGATTCTTTTTATATTTTTTATTTTTATTTTTATTTTTTATTTTTATTTTTATTTTTTTTCTCACTGATTTGTTTTTTTGTTCTGGCGAAGGGTTTTTTTGTTTTTGTTTTGTTTTGTTTTGTTTTTTGGTGGGGTTTTATTTTTGATCTGTCTGTTTTATTGTTTTTATCTTTGTTTTTGTTTCTGTATGTGTATTTGCTCTTTCCTTCATTATTCTCTCTGGTTTTTTATATGAGTGTAAACAGCGCCTCTAACTTCTTTGTGATTGTGGTTGTGATCTGTTCTTCCTTTTATCCCTTCCTTCTCTTTTTACCACCTGTCCTCTGCACTAGTGTCCCAATTTTAGTGGGATCCCTCTTGGTCCTCTAACCTTACATCTAATTCCTTCCTCTTCTCCCAATACTCTATTTCCTCCTTAACTCATCTTAAATTTAAACTCCTCAGGGAAAAATTGACATACATAGGACTTGTATACTGCATATAATTTTTCTGGTGTGTTTTAGATTTTGTTATATAACCGCAACTCTATACAGCTAAAAGTGGTAAATAACTGGTTAGCTCAGTCTGTCATTTTTTAGGCTGTGTTTGATGCTTTAGTTAACATTATAGCCAAATGTGAAATAATTGTTCTAAACATCTTTCCTTCCTGATATTTCATGATTGAGATTGACTAAGGGACACAGAAAATACAGTGGCACAGTACCAAAGAATCAAGGACTGGGCCAAACAGGTAGCAACTTTGCATACCCAACGAATTGAAGAGGTAGGATCTGGCAGAAAGCTCAAAACCTAAAAGCAAGCTCCACTTGGAAGATACTGCAGAGAAGTAGTCATCTTCTAAAGATCTTAAACACTAGCAATAAAGTAACCTACTATAGGTAATTTGCAAACATCACCCCAGGAATTAAAGAAAGAAAAAATGAGACGACACTTAAACAAGATGCAACCACACACATCCAATTCACCAAAGGCAAACCTAGGGAGCAACGAGGTGGGACAATCCGAAAGCCACCCACCTGGCCTATCTGAAGTGGTAACAACAAAGCAACTGAATGAGGTTCTGGAAAAAATTAAAACAGAAATAATCTCACAGATAACTGCAGAGATAATGTCTACAATGAAGACCATGCTTAAAGACACTATAGCTGATACAGACAAAAAAATAGATGAACTTAAGAAAACTATAGAAACCATGAATGCTCAGCATAGGAAAGAAATGGAATCTATAAGGCAGATTCAAGCAGATATCCAAGAGATAAAAAATTCCATTGAAAGTATTTGTAGCAGAATAAGCCAATGCGAGGACAGGATCTCAGATATAGAAGACAGGCTTGCAATTAGTGATCATGAAATGGAAAAATTCTTAAAAATAGCAAGGGACCATGAAAAATCAATTCAGCAGCTGCTAGATGACTCAAAGATAAACAACTTAAGAATAATTGGAATAAATGAAAAAGCAGGAGATAGCATCAACGACATTAAAACCTTGTTCAAAGACATAATCAGGGAGAACTTTCCTGGAAGAGAAAAGGAATTTGACACCCCTATAAGTGAAGCTTTTAGAACACCAACTAGACATGATCAAAAAAAAACTTCAGCCAGACATATTATAGTCAAGATCCCAGAAATTCAACAGAAGGGCAGAATCTTAAAAGCTGTTAGGGAGAAGAGACAAATCACCTATGAAGGAAAACCCATCAGAATCACAGCTGACTTTTCAGCACAAACCCTCAATTCAAGAAGAGCTTGGAATGATGTATTGCAAGCTCTAAAGGAAAATAATTTTCAGCCCAGATTGATGTACCCTGCAAAACTATCTTTCAAAATTGATGGAGAAATAAAATACTTTCATGACAAAGAACATCTGAGAAAATTTATGACCACCAAACCAGCACTCCAAAACGTTCTGAAGGACATTCTAGAAAGAGATAGGAACCCCAACAGAAGGAATCCACCAGGCAGGGCAAATAATTAAATAGCCGGAAAGCGGAAAAACAAAGAGTGGGAACAAACAACAGGAAAATATCATGACAAGTCAATACATATCAGTTTTAACCATCAATGTTAACGGTCTCAATTCACCAATCAAAAAGCACAGACTGGCGAAATGGATCAAGAAGCAAGATCCAACAATATGCTGTATACAAGAAACACATTTAATTCAGAAAGAAATTCATAGACTGAAAGTCAAAGGATGGAAAACAATACTCCATGCCACAGGAACCCAGAAAAAAGCAGGGGTAGCTATTCTTTTTGCAGACAAAGTGAACTTCAAGCCAAGAAGGATTCAGAGAGATAAAGACGGTCATTACATCCTCGTAAAGGGAACAATCCAAGAGGAAGAGATAACGATCATAAATATATATGCATCAAATACCAATGCACCCAGCTATATAAAACAAGTACTAAAGGACATGAAAAATCAAATAAGCACTAATACAATTATATTGGGAAATCTCAATACTCCACTGTCACAAAAAGATAGATCAACTGGACAGAAAATCAATAATGAAATAGTAGAACTGAACCAAACTTTTGAACAAATGGACTTAGTAGATGTCTACAGAGTGTTCCATCCCACAACATCAGAATACACATTTTTCTCAGCTGCACATGGGACGTTCTCTAAAATAGACCACATACTAGCTCATAAAACCTGCTTAAGTAAATGCAAAGGAATTGAAATTATCCCATGCATATTATCAGACCATAGTGCAATGAAATTGGAAATCAATGGCAAAAGATCCCACAAAAACTCCCTAAACACATGGAAATTAAACAGCATCCTCCTGAACAACCAATGGGTCACAGATGAAATTAAAGAAGAAATTAGTCACTTTCTACAACTGAATGATAATGACAGTACAACATACCGGAACTTATGGGATACAATGAAAGCAGTCCTAAGAGGGAAATTTATAGCATTAAACACTTATATCAGGAAAATAGAGCAAGCGCAAATAAACAACTTAAGGGTGAACCTCGAGCTTCTAGAAAAAGAAGAGCAGGTTAAGCCAAAAGCCCGTACAAGGGAGGAAATTATAAAGATCAGAGCAGAAATTAATGTACTGGAGAATAAAAAAACAATACAAAGAATCAATGAAGCAAAAAGTTGGTTCTTTGAAAGAATAAATAAGATTGACAAACCCTTATCCAACCTTATTAAAAAAAGAAAAGAAAAGACTCAAATCCATGCAATTGAAAATGAAAAGGGTGATATCACGACAGACCCTGCAGAAATCCAGAAGATCATCTATACCTATTTTGAAAATTTATATTCTACTAAGATGGAAAATGCAGAAGAAATGGACAGATTCCTAGATTCGTATGAATTACCAAAGCTGAATCAAGAAGATTTAAAAATCCTAAATAAACCAATATCAGCCAATGAAATTGAAGATGTAATTAAAAACCTCCCAACAAAGAAAAGCCCAGGCCCTGATGGATTCACTGCCGAATTCTACAAGAAATTTAGAGAAGACCTAACGCCCCTACTTCTCAAACTTTTCAATGAAATTGAAAGGGAAGCAATACTCCCAAATTCATTCCTGGAAGCAAGCATTACCCTGATACCAAAACCAGAGAAGGACCCAACTAAGAAAGAGAACTACAGGCCAATCTCCCTAATGAACATAGATGCAAAAATCCTTAATAAGATACTGGCAAACAGAATCCAACAAATCATCAAGAAGATTATACACCATGACCAAGTTGGATTCATCCCAGGGATGCAGGGATGGTTCAACATACGTAAATCAATAAATGTAATACAGCATATTAACAGAACCAAAGACAAAAATCACATGATCATCTCAATAGATGCAGAAAAAGCTTTTGACAAAGTCCAGCACCTTTTCATGATAAAAACCCTACAGAAAATTGGAATAGAGGGTCTTTATCTCAATCTGGTAAAAGCTATCTATGACAAACCAACAGCCAATATTATACTAAATGGCCAAAAACTGAAAGCCTTCCCTCTAAAATCAGGAACAAGACAAGGATGTCCACTGTCCCCACTCTTATTCAACATAGTTCTGGAAACTTTAGCCAGAGCGATTAGACAAGAGAAAGAAATAAAAGGAATAATGATTGGAAAGGAAGAAGTTAAATTATCATTATTTGCAGATGACATGATACTCTACACAGAAGACCCCAAAAACTCCACTAAAAAACTGCTAGATTTAATAAGCAAATTCAGTAGTGTAGCTGGATACAAAGTCAATACTCAAAAGTCAATAGCCTTCCTGTACACAAATAACAAACTTACTGAAAGAGAAATTAGGGAAACAATACCTTTCACAATAACATCCAAAAAAATGAAATACCTAGGAATCAACCTCACGAAGGATGTAAAAGACCTCTATACTGAAAACTACAGTACTCTGAAAAAGGAGATTGAAGAGGATATCAGAAAATGGAAAGATATCCCTTGCTCCTGGATAGGAAGAACCAATATAGTGAAAATGGCCATACTTCCAAAATTGTTATACAGATTTAATGCAATTCCAATCAAAATTCCAACAGCATATCTCACAGAATTAGAGAAAACAATCCTAAAATTCATTTGGAATCAGAAGAGACCTAGAATAGCAAAGGCAATTCTGGGCAACAAAGGCAAGGCAGGGGGCATCACTATCCCCGACTTGAAATTATACTATAAAGCTACTGTGATAAAAAACAGTGTGGTACTGGCAAAAAAACAGACCTGAAGATCAATGGAACAGATTAGAAGATGCTGAAACAACCCCAGACATACTAAGCCACCTTATCTTTGACAAAGGTGCCAAACACATTCGCTGGAAGAAAGATAGCCTCTTTAATAAATGGTGCTGGAAAAACTGGCTCTACACATGCCGAAGATTAAAACTAGATCCATATCTTTCACCATGCACTAAACTAAATTCAAAATGGATCAGAGATCTAAATATTAAAACAGAAACATTAAATCTGCTGGAAGGTAGGATAGGTAAAACCCTTGGAGACATTGGTGTAGGCAAAGACTTTATGAATAAAAACTCAACCGCACGGGAACTATCCCAAAGAATCAATAACTGGGATCTCATCTTATTAAAAAGCTTTTGCACAGCAAGAGAAACCACCAACAGAGTGAAGAGACAACCCACAATGTGGGAAAAAATGTTTGCCAGCTGTTCCTCAGGCAAAGGATTACTATCGAGAACATATAAAGAACTCAAAAAAATCAGACCTCCCAAATTTAAAGACCCACTCCACAAATGGGCATCTGAGATGAATACACATTTCTCAGATGAAGAAATACTAATGGCAAATAAATATACAAAAAAATGTGCAACATCACTAGTCATTCGAGAGATGCAAATTAAAACAACACTGAGATACCATCTCACCCCAGAAAGAATGGCTACTATTAAGAAATCAACTAATAACAAATGCTGGAGGGGCTGTGGGGAAAAAGGAACCCTTCTTCACTGTTGGTGGGAGTGTCGACTGGTACAGCCACTGTGGAAGTCAGTGTGGAGATTCCTCAGAAAACTAGGGTTGGAGGTCCCATTTGACCCAGCTATTCCCCTTCTGGGCATCTTCTCAGAAGAATTAAAAACATCGTACCACAGCGATATATGTGCACCCATGTTTATAGCAGCACAATTTGTAATAGCCAGATCTTGGAAACAACCCAAATGCCCATCAACTGAGGAATGGATAAGAAAGATGTGGTATTTTTATACAATGGAGTACTATTCAGCCATAAAGAAGGATAAACTGGAGACTTTTATAGGTAAATGGATGCAACTCGAGAAAATACTCATAAGTGAAATAAACCAGAAGCACATGTGTAAGCATCGTATTGTCTCTCTAGTATGAGAAACTGAAAGAGTAAATAAGATCCAAAATGTACAATAGATATGGTGAATCAAAAAGAAACTGGTCAAAAGGAAAGAGAGACTGGAATAGGGAAAAGAAAGAAGGGAAAGGGAAAAAAACAATTGTATATATATATATATATAAGATGGTTAAGATAGATACACTACCATTTTTACTTAGTTCATTGAAGAGTAAGGTTTGTGCCAATAATGTTTGGACAATTGAATGCTAATGTCTGGTGTCCTGAATAACTAACTTAAAGATAGTAATACGTAATGTATTAACCATTGTTACCCTCCTATTATGTTTGTTTGAAAATTTGTTCTTCTTTTGATTTGTTTTGTTTTTTCTTCTCTTTAAAATAAAAAAAAAAAAAAAAGAATGAACGGCAAAAAAATCATATCATTTCAGTAGATTCAAGAAAAACATTTGACAAAGCATCCTTTCAGGATTAAAACTCAAAAAATTAAATGTGGCAGGGAGGTACCTCACTGGCATAAAGGCCGTATGAGAGAAATCACAGATAAAATCACACTTGATGCTGAAAAGTTGGGGGCTGGGGCCGGTGAGATGGCTCAGCGGCGTAAGCGCCTGCCTTGCAAGCGCGAGGGCCCGAGTTCGACTCCCGGAACCCACATACGAAAAAGGGGCCGGTGATATCGCTCAGTGGCACGGGTGCCTGTTTGCGCGCGAGGTCCTGAGGTCGTCCCCCTGGTACCCACAAAAAAAAAAAAAAAAGAAAAGAAAAGTTGGGGGCTTTTCCTCTAAGACTGGAAACCTAAGAAGGATGTTCACTCTCATCACTCATATTCAAAATGAAAGTCCTAGATGCAGCAATTAGGGGGAAAATAGTAAAAGAAATAAAAAGCAACCAAATAAGAAATGAAGAATTAAAATTGTCTGTTTTGCTTATGACATGCTTATTTATCTAAAAAACCCTAAAAATCCATACCAAAAAATCTCTATTAGAACGAATGTCATATACTATATTGACAAATTTTAAGATCAAATCAACAGACACAAACCAGTTGTGTTTTAAGACAGTAGCATTGAAATGTATGACAAGAATTAAGAAAATAATCATGTTTAAAATAGCATTAAAAACCACACAATATTTGGAAATAACTTAGTCAAAGAGATGAAAGACTTGTACAGTGAAAACTAGAAAACACTAGCAGGAGAAATGAAAGCAGGGCCAGTGAGATAGCTCAGCAGCATACGTGCCTGCCTGGCAAGCACGAGGGCCTGAGTTCAACTCCCGGAACCCACATACGAAAAAAGGGCCAGTGACATCACTCAGGTGCGTGGGCGCCTGCTAGCGCATGAGGTCCTGAGTTCGACCCCCGGTACCTACAAAAAAAAAAATGAAAGCAGACACAAATAAACAGAGAGGCATCTTACACCTATGGATTGTACAATAAATATTGTTAAAATGCCCATACTGCTCAAAATAATCTATAGATTCAATGCACACCCTATCAAAATCTCAATGGTATTTTTCACAGAAAGAGGAAAAAAAAACATAAAATTCATATGAGCTAGAAAAGACCCCAAACAACAAATTTGGCCAAGAAAACAAAGCTGGAGGCATCACACTAACTGATTTCAAAATATATTACAAAGCTACAACAATCAAACATCATAGTATCAGCATAAAAATTAACATATATGAATAAAGAGCCAGAAATACACCCATGCATACATGGTCAACTTATCAAAAAAGGTGCCAAGAATATATACTTGGGTAAGGATAGACTCAAAAGTGTTGGAAACAACTGGGTATCCACAAGAAAAAGAACAAAAGTGCACCCTTATCTTACACCAAGCCTCAAAATAAATTCATAATGAATTAAGGACTTAAAGTAATACCTAGAACTGTAAAGCTTCTAAAAGAGAACATGAAGGAAATGAAGGGGGAATAAGGGCAGTTAATAGGGGTATGGACATGAACAGAATGTATTATGCACACAGACATCCCCCCAAAATTTGGGGAGAAGCAAGGGAGGTGAAGGGGTGAAAATGATCAAAGTATATTATGTGCATATTTGAATCTACCCAAATAAAACCTATTAGTCTGTATAATCAATAAAAAAAGAGTGGAAAAAAGAATAAAATAAAATAAAAAATAAAACACAAGAGGAAAGCTCCTTGAAGTTTGTTTTGGCAACAATTTCTTGGATAAGACCCCAAGAACACAGGAAACAAAATAAACATAGTTCTATGGTTTGTATATATTTTGGTTGTGTCCCTAGAGATTTATGTGGGGAAACATTTGATTATGGGGACATACTCTTGGACAGGGTTGCTGTAGTTTCATAGGGACCCTGATTAGTTATTGAGAGAGCAATTTATGGTGAAGAGAGGTTATCCCATGCACTTGGCATTTTCTGTCTATGGATATTTTCCTTCTTCAGCATTCAGTGGCACAGAAAATGTGTTCCTCACTAGAGGCTAAACAAATAAGGCTCCCCTTAGCTTAGACTTTCAGCTACCAAAACTGTGAGCTAACTAAGCCTCTTTTCCTTACAAAGTTCCCAGCCTCAGGCATTTTGTAGTAACAGAAAATAGACTGAGGCAAATAGACATGTGGTACTACATCAAACTAAAATGCTTCTGCACAGAAAAGAAATAACCAAGGAAATGAAAAGGCAACTTACAAGATAGGAGAAAATACCTGTAAACTATATATCTAATAAAAGTTTAATGTCCAAAATATATAGGAAATTCTTACAACTCAGTAGCAAATAAAATGATCCAATTAAAAATGTTCAAAGAAATTTAATAGACATCTCTCAAAAATAGACATACAAATGACTGACAGATAAATGAAACTGTACCCAATGTCACTGTGATATTTTTATTCATAGTCAAGATATGTATTTGTTCTTTATCTTCAGTTCTTGGCACAGAGCTCCTAAAACCCTTGGAATTTCTAAAGTGCCTTTAGAGTAGTGCCTTTTTGTATGCTAATGAGATTATTGATGGCTGTCTCTGCTTCACGGAATCAAGATGAGCACTAATTGCCAGAGTAACCAACAATGTAACAAGATAGTTAGAATTATTAGCCCCATTCCCAACCTATTACCAGATCTTCAGGAAGAAAATAGTGATTGAAGCTTTGATCACCAATGACCAATGATTTATCCAATCATTCTTATGTAATGGAAGCTTCATAAAATCACAGACGGACAAGTTTTGGAGAGCTTGTGGGTTGCGAACAAGAACACATCTGCTTGCCAGTAGGATGGTGTGTGCCCCAACACCACAAAGAAGGTCTCTAGCTGAAGCCCCTTCTGAATCTCTCCCTATGCATCTCTTCCATCTAGTTGTTCCTGAGTTGTGTCCTTTCATAATAAATGTACAATGGTAAGTGAAGTGCTTTCCTGAGTCCTGCAAACAATGCTGGCAAAGGACTGGGACCTCTTGCTTTATAACCAGTCAGTCAGAATCACAATTAATGACAGCGGACTTGCAATTGGCATCTGAAGTTGGATCCATCTTAGCTTGTGAGACCTGACACTCCCTCCAGGTCAATAGTATCTGAACTGAACTCTCAGACTTTCAGACACCCAGCTAGTGCTAGAGAATCTGCTGATAAGGAAATACCACACATCATGTCTCAGAAATATTCTGTGTTGAGTATGAGTATATAGAAAAACAGCTGAAGGGTTCCGTGATGAAATGATAACTACTCTGGACTCCGAGTCCATAAAAAACAATTGATTTTTTTTTATGCAGTCACTAACCAACAGGGAAATTACATCATTCCTCTTAAGATGGTTTTCATCAAAAGGAAAAAATGATAATCATTATCTATAAGGATGGAGAAAAAAGAGAATATTTGTACATTGTTGGTGGGAATAAAAATAGATGTAGCCATTGTGGAAACCAATATGAAGTTTCTCAAAAAATTAAAAAGAGAACTATCATCCAAATCAGCAATGATATGTCTGACTATATATCCAAAATAATTAAAATCAGGATCTCAAAGATTGCCTTGCACCCCTGTGTTCATTGAATCTCTATTTACTGCAGCCAAAATATGGAAGCAACCTAAATGTCCATAGTGAGTGACTTATAAAGACAGCGTGGTATATACATACAGCTTTATCCAGCCTTGGAATTTGAGAAAATCCTACTATTTACTTGGATGAACTTGAAAGACATTAGGTAAGTGAAATAAAACAGATACATAAAGGTAAATACTGTGTAATCTCCCTTATGTGTGGAATTAAGAGGGGGAAAAGTGAAATTCAGTAACAGAAAGTAGAATAGTTGTGGGGAAGTGGAGAGGTATTAATCAAACTATACAGCTTCAATTATTAAGGTGTCCTAGTGATCTACTGTACTTAAAAAATTGCTGAGGTTCTTATTATAAGATTCTTAAGTGTCCTTATTATAAAAATTAAGACAGAAGAAACTTTTGGAGGCAATGGTTGTGTTTATAACATTAAATATAGTGAGTGACTTATACAACTGTAGTGATGGTTACACAGGTGTTTACTTACATCCAAACTAATCGCAGTATACATATTAAGTAAGAACAGCTTTTCATATGTCAATAGTAGCCCAATAAAGTTTTTTAAGAATTCCCCCTAAGTGCTCTTTGGTCAACACAGCTTAGGGAAGAATTGATGAGCTTGATGATAAGTTCTTATGAACTTCCCAAACTCTAATTGAAAAAGAAAACAAAGTGAAAACACAGAATAGATCATCCAAGAATTCTGAGACAATTTTAAAATGTGAAAATTCATAATTAGAAGAATTTAAATGATTCTTTCTTTATTGTCAGTGTCTTCAATTATATAAATATACTACAATGCTTTTCCATTGCTGTGCTTTTTTGCTTTTGCAAGTAAATCTGTGGTGAACATTATTACACAAGTCTTTGTATAATATGCATTTTTTTATCTTGTATAAATATACAGTAGTAGAATAGCTGAGTCATGTGGTACATGCATGTGTAACTCTTCCTTAAACCCCTATTAAATTGCTCACCAAAGTATTTACAATTTTATACTACAAAGGTGAAAGGTCCAACTCCTCCATAACCATGCTCAGTCATTTCCAAATATGACTGTGGCCAGTCTTTATAGTTATAGACATTCTAATAGGTATACCTCATGATTTAGGTCAAAATGTCCCTCAAAAGTCTGTGTTCAGAGGTGAGACTTTTGGAAGATGATTGGCTCATGGGGGTGCTATATTCATTAGTAGATTAATCCAATGATGAGTCCATGGCTGAATGTGCTATGAGTGGGTGGGTCCTGATGGAGGTAGGTCACTGGGGTGAAAACTGGAAGGGTGTGTTTTATTGTTTTATTCCTGGATTCTCTCTCTGCATCTCCCCCCCCTCTCTCTTTCTCTCTATCTGTCTCTCTCCTTCTCTCTCTCTCTCTCCCTCTCTCTCTTTCTCCCCTCCCCCTTTTCTGGCTGCCATGGTTTGAGGAGCTATCCTCTGCCACTCCCTCCTATCATGACATTTCCACTGTGAGAACAGCTAGCTGACCACGGACTAAACCCTCTAAAAATGTAAGCCAAAATAAACCTCTCCTCCTTTAATTTGTGGGTGTTGGATATTTTGTCCCAGCAACTGGAAAGTGACTAAAACAGTGTATCATGAATTTATCTATAGCTTTAATTTGCATTTCCTTGATGACTAATTCTGTGGAGTGTTTTTCATGTGTTACATGTCATCAGTAAAACTTTTTTGGTGAAACAGCTGCTCATATCTGCCAATTTTTAAAAACAGTTTATCATTGAGTTTTAAAATTTCTTAAAATAGTCTGAATACAAATTACATCAGATATATTATTGATAGATATTTACTCCTAATCTTTGTCTTTGCAATCTCTTTACAGTGGTTTATAAGCAACTGAAAATCTTAATTTTGATGAATTCTTTTTTTTTTGGTGGATACTGGGAGTTGAACCCAGGACCTCACGCTTGCCAGCAGGTGCTTGTGCCACTGAGCGATATTACCAGCCCTATTTTTTTCCTTTACATGGGTACCAGGAGTTGAACTCAGGACCTCATGCTTGCCAGGCAGGAGCTTATGCCGCTAAGCTATCTCACTGGCCCCAATTTTGATGAATTCTGATGTCTCAATATTTTACTGTAGATTGTGCTTTTGGTGTCGTATTTAAGAACTTTCCTAATCCCAAAGCCTCAAAGTATTTCTCTTTTGTTTTCTTCTCTAAGCTTTATGTTTTTGGCTGTCCTATGTAGGACTATGTTCCTATATGATGGTGTGAGATATTGATCTAAGTTAATTTATTTTTTTGTGGTGCTAGGGGTTGAATCCAGGACACACTTACCTATAACCCCAACCCTTTTTATTTATTTTTTTTTTGAGACAGGGTCTCACTTAGCACTTTATGAAACTGCCAAATCATTTTCAAAAGAGACTCTACTATTGTATGTTTTTCACGAACAATGAATGAGAGTTCTAGTTTTCTACATCCTCACCAAAACTTAGTACTATCTATCTTTTTAATTATAGCCATTCTAGTGGCTCCATAGTGGTATCACATTTTGGTTTTAATTTGCATATTCTTAATGAATAATTATATTAAGAATATTTTCATATGCTCTTAGTCTTTTGTATATCTTCTTTGGATAAATGTCTTTTTAAATGTAGTATCTAGGGCCGGTGAGATGGCTCAGCGGCGTAAGCACCTGCCTTGCAAGCGCGAGGGCCCGAGTTCGACTCCCGGAACCCACATACAAAAAAGGGGCCGGTGATATCGCTCAGCGGCACGGGTGCCTGTTGGTGCGCGAGGTCCTGAGGTCGACCCCCTGGTACCCACACAAAATAAATAAATAAATAAATAAATAAATAAATAAATAAATAAATAAATGTAGTATCTATTTTCTGACTTGGTTATTCTTTTCCTTAATATGATGTTGTAAAAGTAAATGAAAAGTAAAGTCACATACAGAATATAGGACTTTTACTAAACAATTATGAACCTAACTATATTGCTATATTTGAAGTGATTTCTTGAAAATGGTATAAAACTGAGTCATTTTAAAATGCACTTTGAGCTTTGTGCAGTGGCAGCATTGTGGCCAATGAGGTTTATCCAAGGTGTGATTATTGCTAATAAAATGCACTTTGGTCATCTCTGCCTTTTATTGGCTTTTTAACTTAATTTATTTAGACCATTTGTTGACGTCTTAAGGTTTACTCCATCATTGCATTGTTTCTACAGGTACTGTATTTGTTTCTCTGTTTCTTGTTCTTCTGTTTCCATTTTCTTGCCTTTCTATGGAAATTTTATTTTATTTATGTCTATTTTTACTCATTCTGGTGTTCTTCCTTCCTGGAACTCCAAGCCTCCTTCTGTTCTAGTTGCCTTGGTATACTTCCTTTAGTCATTCAATAAGGGTAGGTATGCTTACGCCAACTTATTTAAATGTCCTTCATCTGGGAATGTTTTCATTTTCCCCTGCGTACTGCAGGTTATATCCATGGATAAAGAGTTCAAGGTTAGTGGACCTTTCCTTTCAGCACTGAAAAATATTGAGCTATTTTTTTTCTGGCCATCATTATTTCAAATGAGTAATCTACTGCCATTCTAACTGTGTCTCAGTAAACTGTTTGTCATTTCTGTCCACCTGCACTGAGCTATTTTATATTTTGTTTTTGTTATTAGGGTTCTAAAGTTTGCCTATGATTAGTGATAGCACAGGATTCTTTGAGTCCATTTTGCTTAAATTTGCAAAGATTTTGAATCTGTAGGTTTATATTTTTCATCAAAATTGACAAATTTTCAGCCACTATAACTTTGAATGTTAGTTTTCAGCCTTACATTCTGTTTACTGTGATTCCAAAGACAAAGATATTTGATATTTTATGCTGTTGCACAGAACTTTGAGGCTCTGTTTACTTTTGTTCAGTCTATTTTTGTCTATTTTTCCAATTGTATAATTTCTCTTTAGTTCACTATTTCCTTACTCTGTTGTCTCCTATGGACTCAAGTCCATTTGGTGAGTTTTAAATTTCATTTATTGTAAATTTTAGTTAAGTAATTTCTCTGTGGTTCTACTTTCCAAAAATTGAAACATATATTAAAAAAAAACTTAAATGTAGGCTAACATAGGTTCACTTATTTAATCAACTGTTTTAAGTATGATATTCACATATTACTATAATTATGTAGCTCTTTGTTTATTGTTCTTAAAGTTTTTATATAACTACCTGTTCATAAAGGGATAATAGAGATCCTGCATACATTTTACCCTGTTTTCTCCAACAGTAACATCTTGCAAAACAATATCACACTAGGTTCCTATCATCGCCCATTTATATCCACATCTACTTCTCTCCCAATCCTACCTCCATGTTCACATTTGTCATTTACTAATCTATTTGTCACTGCTATAATTTTATCACTTCAGGAATGTTATTTAAATAAAATCATACATATATAACCTTTTGGTGTTGTCTTTTTTCACTTAATGTAATTCTCTAAATGTTTATCCTAATTGTTACATGAATTATTTTGTTGTTTGTTGTCAATGAGTAGTATAGTATGGTGTGGAAATACAATACTTTGTTTAGCTGTTCACATTTGGATTAATAGGAATACAGCTGCTTGGTTGAATAGTAGTTGCACATTTGGTATTTTAAGGAACTATCAAACTATCTTGCAGAGTAGCTATGGGTTTATTTTACATTCCCTCAAGCTATGTATGGAATGATCCAGCTTTCCACACCTCTACCAGCACTGAACGTCATTACTACACCTTATTTTAGCCATTCAGATAGCTGTGGTGTGATAACTCAATGTGGTTTAATTTGCATTTCTCTAATAACTAATGATATTAAACTTTTTTCACGTTCAGAATTTTCTTCAATGTTGTTTTCAAAGTATATATTTTCTCACTGAACTGTCTCTTCATATCTTTTCTCCATTTTTCTAATAGGACTAATTGGTTATTTTAAAACTGCAGGATTTTAAGAGATTTTTTTAATACATTCTAGATACATTCTAGGAAGTCCTTTATTGAATATATGGTTCACAAATAATTTCTTCCAGTCTGTGACTTGTCTTTTCATCCTTTAACAAAATATTTTACAGGCAATTTTTAAAGACCTTTGAGGTCTAGCTTATGGGTTTTTTCCTTTTCTGGATCATGCTTTTGCTGTCACTAACTAGCCCTACATCCTAAAAATTTTGTCATATTTTTCTAAAAGTTCTATAGTTAATGCTTTGCATGTGGTTGTGATCCATTTTGATGTATATTGTATTTTTATAAGGTATGAAACAGAATAAATTTAATTTTTTGGCTACAGATATACAGTTTTTCTAGCATCATTTATCAGAAGCTTATTTCCTGTATTAAATTTCTTTTGCACCTTTTTCAAAACTCACTCGGGCATACTTCTATGGTCTAGCTTAGGATTTCTTATTTTTTTCAATTGATCAATGTGTCTGTTCCTCCATTTACACAACATAGTCTTCTTTATTATAACTATGTAACTTTTGAAATCATCTAGAGTGATATTTTTCCATTCTTCTGAAAATGTTCTTGATATTCTAATTTTTTTTTGTTTTCCCACATAAAATACAGCATAGAAAAACTCTATATTTACAAAATAACACCTTGCTGAGATTTTGATGGAAATTTCTTTTATTCTATATATTAATTTGAAAAAAGCTAATATTCACATTGTTGAGTGTTCCAATTTTTGAAAATGATATATATCACTATTTATTTAGAACATCGTGTATAACTTTCAAAAGTATTATGTTATATTCAGGATACTAGTCCTACTTATGTTTGTTAAAATTACACATAAGTATTGAAATTCTTTTGGTGATTCTAAATAGAATTGTTTTAATTTCAGTGTCCATCCATTTATTGGCAGCTTAATACTTATAACGACTTTGAAACATTCAAAATATTTACGTAGAGTGAAAGAAGTAAATTCTTTACCTCTCCCATAAATAAAAACTGTTAATATGTTAAAAACTCAAGTAAATGCCTTCAGAATTATTTTATTTTAAGGGATTTGTAGACATTTTCTTGGCTTAATGCTCCAGGGTAATAATTCCTCCTCAAAAGATTTTACTCCTCAAAAATTCTCTTTAATTAAAATTGGGGGGGGTGTTTTTTGTATTTGCTTTTTTTGTTTTTTTTTTTAGTTTTTTCTGTTTACTTTGTTTCAGTCACTGTTTGTTTGTTAGGGCTACTATATCAAAATACCATAGGCTGGAGTTCTTAAAAAACAGAAATTTGTTTCCTCAAAGTGTTGGAGGCAGAAAATCCAACATCAAAGTATTGGCTGTTTATTTTCCTGTGAGGCCTGTTTCTTTGGCTTCCAGCCAGTTTCCCTCCCACTGTGTTTTCATATGGTTTCCCTCTGTGTACACATTGGTATCTCTCTGTATCTTTTTTTCCTCTTTTAAGACATCTGTCACATTGAATTAAGGCCCATTCTAAAGGCATCATTTTAACTTAGTCCCCTCTCTGAACTCCTGTCTCCAAATATAATCACCTGCTGAAGTACGTGGTTTTAGGGCCTTAACATGTGTAACCCACTCCATAACAATTATTGTTAACCAAAGAAGATTAAGATAACATTGAACTTCAGACAAACTCTGACGTAGTCATTCTCCAAGATAGAACATTATGTTTTGTATCTGTAAGAAACAGAAAAACAAAAGCAGCCAACCATAGGATGACATGATGATCACTTGCCATTTTGAATTTCTATTTTATACTAGTGCTTTTTTATTTGTCTCAGTATTGCAATATGATCCAGCTTCACCCATTTGTGCATATCTTGATTTTTATGATTTCTTTGGGGCTATTTTATGATAGATAAGCAGATAGATAGATAAAATAAAATTGTAGTCAACTGCACATGAAGTATGTTTACTCAGTTATTACCAAATTAACACCTACTGTTCATATTTTCATATCTGTGTACATGTGATAGTTATGTGACAACTGTAATTGAAGTTATAAAAATTATAGGTTTAAGCTTTTATGCAATATATATTAAAATCTAAATCATTTTAAATGGCAATTAACTCTATACGTATGTTCGTGAGCAAATCTGATTCAGATTTCAGATACAGTCACAGCATGAACAACTCTGATCGAGTGTGCACAAGCATAGCAATGACAAGTCAGAAATAGCAGCAATGGTGAAATGTCATTGCACATAAGGTGGATACTGGTTTGAGAAAAGTCATGTGAAAAGAAATGTGTGCTTTAGACTTCCTGGAATATAATTTTTAAAACACTAAAATTACAGAGCATTTTTCATACATGTGTCATTTCATTTTGTCTATACCACAACACTTTGATATATTATTTGTGAAGACACTAAAACTGGAGAACATAGAACATAAAAATTGTGCAATTTTGAACCAAAACCAGATCATGTGGTTCCAAATCCAGTGGTCTTTTCACGGTGGGACATTTGTACAGAGAGTGTGAAAAGGCAAGAAAAAGGGTACTTCCTCAGAACTCATGCCCCTGTTTCAGCTAACATCCTGCAGTCTCTAACTCACTTCTCAGACATACAAAATTAGCAAAAGAAACATTCTTCCTCCAGGTCATGGCAACTTGTTGTTATTTAATGTACACTAGTTTGTGGATTTAACTAAAAATTGCTCCTGGAACCTTTAACATAATAAAGGATCGTAGACATGGCTTCAAATAAGCAAGGTAGAGCTACTTGGGAAGCTGTGTAGGGGGATCGCTTACACTCAGAAGTTCATGGACAGCCTGGGTAACAGTGAAAAACTGTCACAAACAGGGGAAGAGATTTAAGGTGTGACTGATAATGTGGATTTCTTACTGTGCTTAGAATAACATCCACTCTTTTCCAAGGATTACAAAGCCCTGATTCTCCCATCTGGGTTATTTTCCTACATACCACACACATCTCCTAATCCCCCTCTTCCACTGCACCACAACTCCAGTGAGCTATGTTTCATCCACCATCCTCACAGAGATCGTTACTGCCTCTGGGACTCTGCCCCAGCTCTTCCCTCTGCCTGGAATGCTCTACAACTGGCTGCCTTCTCATCGATGAGACTGCAGCTCACATGCCACCTCCTCCAAAAAGCCCTTCCTGACCACCCATTCTAACCTAAGTGCACAGTGAGTTATTCTTTGTATCATCCCCTTAACCTAAGTCTGAATAGCACTTTTCTAACATATTCCTATCTATCTTTGTTTCTTTGCTCACCGCCTATCTCTTTTCCCTCCCCACTTGTGCCCCATCTCCACCATGCTGTATACAATTAGCCCTAGGTGAGATCAGGTATTTATTGTTTTCTTCACCACTACATATTTGATTTTTAAAAACAGAGGCTGGTACAGGATAGATGTTCATTTTATACTTGTTGATTAAATAAATGTATCACTAGCACCGTATAAACCTCTGAGACAAAAGGAAGAATGCAAATAACAAAGGAAAAATGCATACTACTAATAGTGTTATAAAGCCAATTAAGGAAAGGACAAAAATTCATCAACTAACAATTGATAAACATTTTTAGTAAAATTCTTCCCGGTGAAGACATAGCATGTCCTCGTACCCACATTCCTGCTCTGAAGTCCAAGAAATAAAATTCAATGTAGAAATTCTTTATCCTGGCTGCTCTATATGGTTTTTTCACTTTCTTGTCCTTAGGAACTAGGATCAGAATAAAATCGTCACCTTCCCTTTTCAAAATTCACTTGAGAATGAAGTGAGTTGGGACGAGACCTGAATGAGAAGAGCATCCCTCCATGCTTCTCCTCTTTTAGGAAACAAAGGAGTCCCCCAAAACAAAATCCCCAGCACTGCTCAACAGAGATTTAGTAAAGGAACCTGTAAATGACTGATTCTAAGTGCACCACAGTCAATGTCTCTATGACACAACTTCACAGGAATGCTACATGTGAGTCAAGATTTTCATAACCTTACCGTTGACGAATTTACTATTATGCAGCTGTTTCTTCCAAAAACTATAATTTCTGAATATAGCTACAGAATAACAGACTAAACTATTCTTTCTATGCTCTGAAACAATGAAGGACTGATCATCCTCTTCCTTATGTTGTCTATGGTTGTGAAATTATTTCTATAATCATTCAATTTCCCCTATTGAGTCAATCATTTTCATTTTATCATGGTTTCTTACTCTTATCTTTATAGCTTTATATGTCATGTGTCTTACTAGGATTTGCCATCTCTAACCAGTATAACTTCTACAGTGGTACCTTGGTTCACAAACCTAATTCTTTCCACAATTCTGGTCGCAAACCGAATTGGTTGAGAACTGAATCAAATTTCCCCATAAGGTTAACACTGACCCTTATGATTGAATTTGATTTGGTTCTCTTCCAATTCAGTTTGTGACCAGAATCATGGAAAGAATAAATTCATGAACCAAGGTACCACTTTATTAGGAGAGCACCCTTTTTTTCAAAGTTTTACTCAGGGCAACTTGGACATCTTTGTTCCTGAAACTGTAGATGAAAGGGTTCATCATAGGAACCACAATGGTATAAAAAATGGTGGATACTTTATCTTCATCCTCAGACCCAGTATGAGAAGATTTAAAATATATGAATGCTGATGATCCAAAGAAAAGAGAAACAGCAATTATGTGAGAGCTGCAAGTACTAAATGCTTTGGACCTGCCCTTTGTAGAACGGATTAGAAATATGTTGAAAAGGATCAAGCTATAAGAAATAAAGATTGTGAGACTAGGCACTATTATACCAACACCCACCACAACAAAAACCACCAGCTCACTGATGGTGGTACTTGTGCAGGAGAGCTGCAGGAGAGGAGGTACGTCACACATGTAATGGTTGATGACATTGCTGTCACAGAAGTTGAGTCTCAGCATGCATCCGGTGTGGGCCATGGCACCTGTAAACCCTATCACATGCCCACCTACCGTCAACATGAGGCAGACCTGATAGGACATGGTGACTCTGTAAAGCAGGGGCTTACAAATAGCCACATATCTGTCATAGGCCATTGATGTCAAAATGCAGCACTCATTAATAACAAAGAAAGCAAAGAAAAAGAGCTGAGCCATGCATTCAGCATAAGAGATGATGTTCTGTTTTACAAAACTCACCAGCATTTGAGGGGTTATGACAGAGGAATAGCACAGGTCAGTGAAGGAAAGGTGAAAGAGAAAATAGTACATGGGAGTGTGCAGGTGTGGATTCAGACCAATCAGAACAATCAAGCCCAGGTTCCCCAGCATGGAGACCACATAGATTCCCAAGAAGACGAAGAAGAGAGGCAGCTGGAGCTCTGGCTGTTGTGTTAAGCCCAGCAGGACAAACTCAGTCACTGAAGAGCCATTGCCTGAAGCCATTCTTTCCTGGCATTTATCTGTCAGACTGAAATAGTAACATAATAATATTAAAATAAGATTCCAGCTCTCTTTACCAAACCCCACTGTAACGAGATTGAGACCCTGAATGGGAGGATGAGCTGAAGACCACCCTTCTTTTTGCCTTCGTTTTTTCTGTTTTAAAAGAATATATAAACATGAATATAAAAAAGCACATAGAAGGCAATTTCTGTGGGGACAAGATTCAACAAGCCAAGGAACACCCTTGGCTCTGCAGCATCTCCACTCCACTTCTGTCTTGATAGTCCCTCTCCTACCTCAGGGTCAGTGAAGTCTCAGCAGACAGGAGATGAAGTGTTTCAAGAGCTCACTGGACCCTACAGATGATGTTTGCAAGAAGAACAGCAGAAGAAATACAGTTCAACACTCACCCTTCAGCACTGGCTCTTCAGGGAAGGACCTTATTAACTCCTGCTCCCTGCTTTCCTGGAGGGGCAAATAGTTCTGACTAATTTCAAAAATGAACAGGCCAGAAAAGAGATCTGTTCTACTGTTGTTATTGTTTTGGTTTTGGATGAATTTTGAGCTGAGGGAGCAAGAACACAGCCCTCAGTCTCCGAGCCTCTCAGAAGCTATGAATTACAGATTATATTTTCTGATGCTAGCTTTGCCCAGTTTCCTCTCTAACCTGGGGGTGGTAAGTAGAATCTACTCATGCCCGAACTGCTACCTGCTAATATGACCCAAGAGGTTTTGTGAGTTATAAGATCCTAGGGACCTGATTAAAGCTTGGAAGATCTATATTTCCCCAGTGTTCTCCCCAGAGATCATACTTTATAGCTAAAAGAAATTACCCACCCTGCATTTACAGTGTAGTTCATGATAATAACATTGACTTATTGGAACTATACCATTTTACACACATTTCAGTTTCCTACCAAATGAGGGATATTGCCAAGCAGAAAAGTAACCTTTCTTGCATCTAGAGCATTTATCCCTGTGAAGTACCTACAAGACCTATGAAATACTATGTGTACATGTGTTGCTTCCATCTTCTTACAATATATGAACATACATTCATGCGCCTACATACATTATAATGTAAACTCCAAAAAGGTGCAGATATTGTGTCTTTTCTTCAGGGCTCTGTCTACAGCTCCATAAAGCCAAACCTGGCATATATATTATTAATAAATATTTGCATTGTGATAAAGGATTGAATAGAAGATCCCCTTCCCATTTTTTCCTGGAACCTCTACTGGATGCTACACAGAATTCCTGACTCCTGGGGAAAATCTTATGTACTGTGCATGCTGTTATTTGTAGATAAGAATATAAGACAGGAAAAACATGAATAAGACTGCTATAGCAAGATCACTGCTATACTCTTGGCACGCTCCAGATCAGTTATGAGCTCAGAGAAAGATTGTCACACAGAAAACTTGCGCAGGCTCTTGGAGAGTCCCAAAGTCCCTCCCCACAGGATAGCAGTATAAACTTGGACCAGAGTCAGATTTGGATCAGTGCAGTAAAGGAAGCTCACAAATGCCAAAATCAAGATTCTGTTCACTATAGGAAGCCCAAGACTGCTATTTGGTTTTTGGCACAGAAATGACCACAGTACTGATTTAGAAAAATTAGTATAGTGGACACTGGCAAGAATGTCTAGAGTTAGAGAAATGGAAGTAGGGTGAGCTATAGGAGGAAATTACAACAGCCAGTGAATTATCTTTCTTAAACGCATGAAATCATCAGGGCTACTGTGAGTAATTCTAAGAAGCAAACATATGCAAAGGATATTGCAAGGGAAGATGCAGCAGGACTTCTCACAAAGTGTATAAAAGTAGACAAAAAAAATTCCCCAAGGTACTACCCTAGGTGTTTGGGTAAATTGTGGTGTTACTACAAACAAAATCCAGAAAGAATAGAAATATCAGTAAAACTTTTATGTGCAACTTTGAACATGTTTTGCTAGTGGATACCCAAGTACAGTATACGTTAAGTAAATGCCTAAATAAAGATATAATTGGGAAAAAAAGTAAAATTGGAAGATCCCCAATTATACTTAGGATTACTTAAAAAGCAACCATGACTAAAATATGTACAAATTATTATTCCTGGGGCCCTCAAAAATACTAGCAGACCAAAAATTCCCAAGGGCAAGCTTGAAATCTATTCACAGAACATTCTCTGGGCTACAGCAATAATGAGGACAATGTGATTTCATTAATATGTATGCTTTCTCAGGAAATGTTAAGAACTCTTATTTAGGTAATGGAAGAACATGTTATGTCACAAGTTTGTATTGTATTAAGTCGCACTGCAAGAGTTTGATTCCAGGCTTTTTGATTTTACTTTTTAACCTGTAATTTCTATTAGTATATATTTGTAATACATAATAAGTACATTCCTCATTGGGAATTGGACCATATACATGAGTAGAGTCAGGTACAAAGTCCTTTTATTTCCCCTTCCCTTCTCTTCCCATCGCTCCTATCTCCAGATCCCCTTACCACTTCCATAAGTTCTACCTCTCTGTTTCCTATCATCTATCTTTTATTTGGGGCTTTATGTATATTTTATATCTCTCATATAAAAGAAACCATACAATATTTAACCTCCGGTGCCTGATTTATTTCACTTAGCTTTACAGTCTCAAAGTGCATCCATTTTCCTACAAATTACTCAAGTTTATCCTTCTTTATGACAGTAGTACTCCATTGTATATAAATACCACATTTTCTTTACTCATTCATCTGTTGATGGACATACAGTCTGCTTCCAAGATTTAGCTATTATGAATTGTGCTGCTATAAACATGGTTATGTGTGTATCACTGTAATACAATATTGTTATGAACATAGATGCAAAAATCCTTAATAAGATACTGGCAAACAGAATCCAACAAATCATCAAGAAGATTATACACCATGACCAAGTTGGATTCATCCCTGGGATGCAGGGATGGTTCAACATACGTAAATCAATAAGTGTAATACACCATATTAACAGAACCAAAGACAAAAATCACATGATCATCTCAATAGATGCAGAAAAAGCTTTTGACAAAGTCCAGCACCTTTTCATGATAAAAACCCTACAGAAAATTGGAATAGAGGGTCTTTATCTCAATCTGGTAAAAGCTATCTATGACAAACCAACAGCCAATATTATACTAAATGGCCAAAAACTGAAAGCCTTCCCTCTAAAATCAGGAACAAGACAAGGATGTCCACTGTCCCCACTCTTATTCAACATAGTTCTGGAAACTTTAGCCAGAGCGATTAGACAAGAGAAAGAAATAAAAGGAATAATGATTGGAAAGGAAGAAGTTAAATTATCATTATTTGCAGATGACATGATACTCTACACAGAAGATCCCAAAAACTCCACTAAAAAACTGCTAGATTTAATAAGCAAATTCAGTAGTGTAGCTGGATACAAAGTCAATACTCAAAAGTCAATAGCCTTCCTGTACACAAATAACAAACTTACTGAAAGAGAAATTAGGGAAACAATACCTTTCACGATAACATCCAAAAAAATGAAATACCTAGGAATCAACCTCACAAAGGATGTAAAAGACCTCTATACTGAAAACTACAGTACTCTGAAAAAGGAGATTGAAGAGGATATCAGAAAATGGAAAGATATCCCTTGCTCCTGGATAGCAAGAACCAATATAGTGAAAATGGCCATACTTCCAAAATTGTTATACAGATTTAATGCAATTCCAATCAAAATTCCAACAGCATATCTCACAGAATTAGAGAAAACAATCCTAAAATTCATTTGGAATCAGAAGAGACCTAGAATAGCAAAGGCAATTCTGGGCAACAAAGGCAAGGCAGGGGGCATCACAATCCCCGACTTGAAATTATACTATAAAGCTACTGTGATAAAAACAGTGTGGTACTGGCAAAAAAACAGACCTGAAGATCAATGGAACAGATTAGAAGATGCTGAAACAACCCCAGACATACTAAGCCACCTTATCTTTGACAAAGGTGCCAAACACATTCGCTGGAAGAAAGATAGCCTCTTTAATAAATGGTGCTGGAAAAACTGGCTCTACACATGCCGAAGATTAAAACTAGATCCATATCTTTCACCATGCACTAAACTAAATTCAAAATGGATCAGAGATCTAAATATTAAAACAGAAACATTAAATCTGCTGGAAGGTAGGATAGGTAAAACCCTTGGAGACATTGGTGTAGGCAAAGACTTTATGAATAAAAACTCAACCGCACGGGAACTATCCCAAAGAATCAATAACTGGGATCTCATCTTATTAAAAAGCTTTTGCACAGCAAGAGAAACCACCAACAGAGTGAAGAGACAACCCACAATGTGGGAAAAAATGTTTGCCAGCTGTTCCTCAGGCAAAGGATTACTATCGAGAACATATAAAGAACTCAAAAAAATCAGACCTCCCAAATTTAAAGACCCACTCCACAAATGGGCATCTGAGATGAATACACATTTCTCAGATGAAGAAATACTAATGGCAAATAAATATACAAAAAAATGTGCAACATCACTAGTCATTCAAGAGATGCAAATTAAAACAACACTGAGATACCATCTCACCCCAGAAAGAATGGCTACTATTAAGAAATCAACTAATAACAAATGCTGGAGGGGCTGTGGGGAAAAAGGAACCCTTCTTCACTGTTGGTGGGAGTGTCGACTGGTACAGCCACTGTGGAAGTCAGTGTGGAGATTCCTCAGAAAACTAGGGTTGGAGGTCCCATTTGACCCAGCTATTCCCCTTCTGGGCATCTTCCCAGAAGAATTAAAAACATCGTACCACAGCGATATATGTGCACCCATGTTTATAGCAGCACAATTTGTAATAGCCAGATCTTGGAAACAACCCAAATGCCCATCAACTGAGGAATGGATAAGAAAGATGTGGTATTTTTATACAATGGAGTACTATTCAGCCATAAAGAAGGATAAACTGGAGACTTTTATAGGTAAATGGATGCAACTCGAGAAAATACTCATAAGTGAAATAAACCAGAAGCACATGTGTAAGCATCGTATTATCTCTCTAGTATGAGAAACTGAAAGAGTAAATAAGATCCAAAATGTACAATAGATATGGTGAATCAAAAAGAAACTGGTCAAAAGGAAAGAGAGACTGGAATAGGGAAAAGAAAGAAGGGAAAGGGAAAAAAACAATTATATATATATATATATATATATATATATATATATATATATATATATATATGATGGTTAAGATAGATACACTACCATTTTTACTTAGTTCATTGAAGAGTAAGGTTTGTGCCAATAATGTTTGGACAATTGAATGCTAATGTCTGGTGTCCTGAATAACTAACTTAAAGATAGTAATACGTAATGTATTAACCATTGTTACCCTCCTATTATGTTGGTTTGAAAATTTGTTCTTCTTTTGATTTGTTTTGTTTTTTTTTCTTCTCTTTAAAAAATAAAAAAATAAAAAATAAAAAAAATAAAAAAAAACAATATTGTTATTCTTCTGGGAAGGGGAATAGATGGGTCAAATGGAATTTCTAGTCTTAGTTTTATTGAGGAACCCCCATTGAGATTTCTGTAAGAGTTGTACTATTTTGTAATGCCATCAACAATATATAGGGTTCCTTTTTCCCTGGAGCCTTATCAGCATATTTTATTATTTGATTTATTGATAACTATTCTTTCTGGAATAACATGGAACATCAGTGTTGTTTTAATTTACATTTCTCTAACAGCCACTAATGTCATTTTTTCATGTATTTATGATCATTTGTATTTCTGAGACATGACTATTCGTTTCACTTGCCCATTTTTGACTGAGTCTTTTATTTTGGGGGGTCTAGGTTTTTTTGAGTCTTTATATATTCTAGATATTAGCCCTCTAAGGAATAGCTGGCAAAATTTTTTGCCATTTCATAGACTGTCTTTTCATAGTATTGGTTGTTTGCTTTGGTGTGATGAATATTTTTAAATTGATATGATTCCATTTGTTGATTCTTGTCCAATTGGGATTCTGCTCAGAAAGTCTTTGCCTATACCTATGTCTTCAAGAGTTTTACCTATTTTATCTTCCAGCAGATTATGTGTTTCTGTTTTAACATTTAGATATTTGATCCATTTTGATTTTAGCTTAGTAATGATGAGAGACAATGGGTCTAGAATCAGTCTTCTACATGTTGATAGTCAGTTTTTCCAGCACCATTTATTAAAGAGGTTATCTGTCCTCTGGTGTATGCTTTGAGCCTCTTTGTCAAAGATCAGATACCTGAATGTACACAAGATTGTTTTCTGCATCCTCTGTTCTGTCCCCTGGATCCACATGTCTGTTTTGTGCCAGTATATATATTTTTTCACTTTAGCTTTGTAATATAATTTGAAGTCCAGAATTGTGATGTCTCCTATTTTGCTCCTGTTGCTGAGGATTACTTTCACTATTCTGGGACTCTTCTTGTTCCATGTGAATTTTAAAATTGTTTTCTCTAGTTCTGTGAGGAATGCTGTTGGTATTTTTATTGGGATTGCATTAAATTTCTGTACTAGTTTTTAGAAGTATGACAATTTTCACAGTATTGGTTCATATTATCCAGGAACAGGGGATATCTTTCTGTTTTCTAATCTCCACTTCAATCTCCTTTTGCAGAGTACTGTAGTTCTCATTGTAGAAGTCTTTCACTTCCTTAGTTAGGTTAATTCTTGAGTATTTAATTTTTGTTGATGCTATTGTGAATAGTGTTGCTTTCCAAATTCCTTTCTCAGTGAGTTTATTGTTGGTGTACAGGAATGCTATTTATTTTTCTGTGTTGATTTTGTATTCTGCTACATTGCTGAATTTGATTATTAATTCTAGGAGTCTTTTGTGCAATTCGCTGGGTATCATGTTGTCCACAAATAATCATAATTTGGCTTCTTTCTTTTCCATACGTATCTCTTTTACTTCTCACTCTTGCCTGATTGCTACGTCTAAGTTCTTGATTACTATAACAAACAGAAGTGATGATAGTGAACATGCTCATCTTATTCCTGATTTTAGAGGGAAAACTTTCAGTTTTTTTCCCATTTACTAGGATTTTGGTCATTGGCTTCCATAAATAGCTTTTTCACATTGAAATAAGGTCCTTCTATACCTATGTTCTTCAGGTTTGGTGTTTCAATTGTTTGATTGCTTTTTGTTTGTTATTTGCCATGAATAGATGTTGTACTTTCTCAAACTTTTTGCTATATCTATTGAGGTGATCGTGTGATTTTTTGTGTGCCTGCTCCTGTATATGTGACGTATTACATATATTGATTTGTGTGTATTGAACCATCGTTGAATCCCTGAGATGAAGCCTACTTGGTCATGATGTGTGATCTTTTTGATGATTTGTTGCATTCTGTTTGCCAGTATCTTGTTGAGTATTTTTGTGTCTATGTTCATTAAAGACATTGATCTATAGTTCTCTTTTTGTTGGATTCTTGTCTGTTTTTGGAATGAGGGTAATACTAGTTTCTGGGAATAACTTTGGGAGTACACATTCCCTTTCAATCATTAAAGAGTTTTAGGAGTATTGATGTTAGAGCTTTTCAGAAGTTCTTTCAAAATTCAGCAGTGAATCCATCATGTCTTAATATTTTCTTACTTGGTAGGTTTTTTATCACTGTTTCAATTTTATTGCCTTTTATTGTGTTATTTAGGGTTTTTATATCATCTTGGTTCAGTTTTGGTAATTCATATGTATAGGGATTTATCCATTTCTTCTGAATTTTTCAATTTTCTGAAATTGAACCTGAGATTTCAGAAGAGTTACTAATGATTTTTAGGATTTCATCAGTCCACTGTTACTTCACCTTTTTCACTTCTAATTGCATTGAATTAGGGCTTTTCTTTCCTTTTTTGGAAAGACTGGCCAAGAGTTTGTCCATTTTGTTTATTCTTTCAAAGAAATAGCTGATAGTTCTTCATTGATTCCTTGTATTGTTTCTTTATATTGGTTTCATCAATTTGTGCTATAATCAACAATTTCCTTCTTTATACTACTTTCAGATTTGGGTTCTTGTTTTTCTAGGACTTTGAGGTGCATCATTAAAATATTTACTTGGACTCACCCTGTTTTTCTGATGTGGGCATTGACAGCTATACATTTCCCTCTTACAACTATTTTCATTGTATCCTATAGGTTCTGGTATATTGTATGGGCATTATTATTTGATTCTGGCAACTGTCTAATTTCTTTCTTGAATTTTTTTGTGACCCATTGATTATTTGAGATAATATTGTTTAATTACCATGTGTTTGTATAATTTCTGTGGTTTAATTTCTGTGGTTTCTTTTGCCATTGATTTCTAATGTCATTGTGATGTGATCTGATAATGTGCATGGGATAATTTCAATTCTTTTGCATTTCATCATGCTCTATTGCCTCATATGTGGTTTATTTTTTAGAAAGACCCATGTGTTACTGAGAAGAATGTGTGTATTCTATTGATGTTGGGTTGAACACTCTATAGACACCTATTAAATTCATTTCTTCAAAGCTATGGTTCAACTCTGATATTTATATGTTGATTTTTCTTTAGATGATCTGGTTATTTGTGACAGTGGCATACTGAGGTCCCCCATTATGATTGTGTTGATTTTGTTTTTTTGTTTATGTGTGTGTTGATGTTTATCTGATCTTTTATGTCCCATACTGTTTTATGAAGTTGGGTGCACTGGTGTTTGGTGAATATATGTTTATAATTGTTATCTATTCCTGTTCAATTGTTCCTTTCATCAATATGTAGCAACTATCTGTGCCTTTTCTGATCAATTTTGGCATGAAATCTACCCCTGCTTGTTTTGGGGTTCCCATTGCATGGAATATTAATTTCCATCCTTTTATTTTTAGTCTATGATTTTCTTTTTGGTTTAAATGTGTTTTTGTGTGCAGTATATCATTGGGTCTTCTTGATGCATTCAGCCATGCAGTGTCTTTTGATTGGGAAATTGAGACCATTCACATCGAGAGTTATTACTGAAAGATATTGACTTATTCCCATCATTGCTTTATTTTCCTTTTGCTGATTCCCCGTTTCTTCCCTTCTCCTTAACTGCTCATCCTGGCTAGTGTATTCTTTCTATTAGACATTTGGGCATTGTTAGCTGCATTGCTTCTTTCTAAGACATTCTTGAGATTATTTTGGAGGGCTGGTTTGATGCTAATGAATTTCTCAATGTGCTTTTTATAATAGAAAGATTTTATTTCTCCATTAATTATGAGAGACAGTTTTGTAGGTTATATCAGTCTGGGTTATATTTTGGGGGAGGAGTTTTAGGGGGAGCTTGAAGCACTTAATTCCAAGACATGACTCCAAGATTTTCTGGCTTTAAAGTCTCGTGTTAAGAAATCTGCTGTACAAATCAGTTTATGTTTATAAGTGATTTGTTGCTTTTCTCTAACAGCTTTTAAGATTCTCTCTTTGTGTTGGACTTATGGGATTTTACTATGATGTGTCATGAAGAGGTTCTTTTCAGATTGTGGCTATTTTGAGTTCTATATGCTTCACTTAGCCCTGTCTTCTAGTTCTGTCCTTTCATTGGTCATTTCTTCTGCTCATACTTTCAATAGAATTTTTAATCTCCTGGATTTCTGTTTGTAACCTTTTCATGGAGTCATTATTTGTTAAACTGGTTGTCATTCATATTTTGTATCACTTTGTTTAGTTTGTTTAGCTTTTTAGTGTCTTCTATAAACTCACTGATCATTTTATTATGCACAATATTTGTTTAGCTATACCTTCTTTGAGCTCACTGAGCAGCGTATTGATTTGATTTTTTTTTATTTTCTCTTTTATCATTTCAAATAATTCAGCTGTGCAGCTTTTGGTCCCCTCCCCATGCCCCATGGATCAGCTTTGGGAGAGTTGGGAGTTTTGGGATGTATTATTATCACAAGCCATTATATGTATTCCAAACCCATAAGTTCCAAGTTTCATACTCATATATAGTAGTGCCATGATCAGACACCAGGGTCAGATTAACCTAAGCTCTAGCTCTGAGATTTTCTTTTAAGACCTGCTGTGTCCAGTATTCTGGTCAGCTTTTCTTCATTCTGACAAAATATATGAGAACAGCAATTTAAAAGAGGAAAGGCTTATTTTGGCTGATAGCTTAAGAGGTTTCAGTCCATGTTTGGCTGGGTCTATTGTTTTAAAGCTTGTTGAAGCAGAAACAACATGTCAAAAGGCTGTAATAAGGAAAAACAGCTCACATCATTGAAGTCAGAAAGCAGAGGGAGAGAGAGCCCAAGAAGAATGGGGAAAAGACAAGATAGAGTCTCCAAAGCCATCCCTCCATGACACACTCCCTTCAGTTAGGTCCCACGACCAAACCCTCCATCCATCAGTGATTACTCACTGGTAAAGCTAGAGCATTCTCAATCCAATCACCTTCCAAATGTTCCACATCTGAACATTGCAGTATTAGAGACCAAGCCTTCAACACATGAACCTTTGGGGGAAATTTTGTATCCAAACTGTAGAGTCTAGTTTACTCAATTGTATATTAGACAATAATAATAGCCATCTAATTGTGTAAATTGTCATATTGATCAAATGAAACTGTGTGTCATTTATACTTCTAATTCCCTTTGCTTTCACAAAACATTTTAGTGCAAAATGCTTAACAAAAACCCATTTCCAACAGCAGTACAATTTGTAACTGTGTGATATTAGATAAGTTATCTTAGACATTAGGGAAGCCAACCAACAGTATTATCCTGAGGTTCAAAATGACAAATTTTAATTGCGTAATTTCTCTTATATGAGAAATCCAAAATATAAATAAAGAGCAAAATAAATGATAAATAATAGGAAACAGGGAGATAGATATTTTTGCAAATAGGAAGGGAACAAGAATTGTGGGGATGAGAAAAAAGAATTAAGATGTATTATGTGTTACATGCATGGACCCAACTCTCCACATAAATGTAATCAATATGTACTATGAAACATGTACTAATAAAAAATTTTAAAAATTTAAATGCAAAATTTAAACGTGTACACATAAGGATAATACTAATAATGTCCAGATTTATATGAGGTGCCAGTAGTCAACTATTGAAAATACTTGGGGACTCATAAGTAATTTTTCAGATTAACTGTTAAGGGAAGGGAAGGCTAGAGAACAGACTGTAGTGTATGCATTTTATAACAACCAAAAGATGATATCAATAGACCATCCCCTTGAATACTTCTCTTCTTCATCCTTGGAAGCAGGGTTCCTTACCTTAGCAAATGTTCTTTGTTAATGTGGCTTCATACAGAATCGAGAAAATATCTGTGTATCTCATCTTTAAGACTGGTTGTCTGGACTAGTAGATGATCCTGAATAAACTTTGTCCTAATTCTCAATATTTTATTATTTGCCAATTAAATGAAGTAACTTGATGGTAATTTTCATTTTTTGTCTTATATTTTCCAAAATTTTCTCTAATTGATAGGCAGAAACTATGTGATTCTGAGTATTTAGTGTTGGGTGTGAGAAAAGGATCTTGGAACCAATATGTCTAATGAAACCCAATCCTTCAAAATATGTAGAAGAATTTTACAAGATGCCAAAAACTCAGAGGACAAAATCAACATATCTCCAAATAAAGGTAAAAGCTGAAAAGGCAAGTAAAGGCATTCTATCTCCTTCGATGTCATCTCTAGCCCCCATTTTATGCCATTAGAACGTTAGGAGAGCTAGGTTTGCAAAGTTAGTTACACTAGGAAGAGAGAGTTCTTGTAATCTACAGAAGTCTGTAGGAAGGAAAATCACACTTTATGGCAGAATTGGAGCTATGCATAGTCCAATCCCATACTGCTTTTGGATTGATTAATGAAAGAAACTCTCTAAAGATACTAAAAGCCAAGATTCTTCTCTGTTATTTTATGTTAAACCAAGACACATAAGGCCACAAATATTCAAAAAAGAGTTCTTGAAATGTGTTGAAATTTTCTCATGATGAATTTATTCCATGAGGTCTTCTCTGATCTTCCTACTCTTGTGAATTCCCCTAAATTATGTAGTTTTCTGCCTAAGTTAAACTATGGAAGTAGCATGTGTGCTGGAGTCAGAAAGTCTTGGCATAAAACTGCCTCTGCCACCTGCTTCTGAGAAAAGTTAATTAAACTTCCTTTTCTTATCTATGTGAACAGTAAAACCTGCTTTTAAGGAAGCTGGGGCTAGCTGTTGTGGTACATGCCCATAATCCCAGCACTCAGGAGACTGAGGCAGGAGGATCACTGCAAGTTTGAGGCCAGCCTGGGCTGTCTGCTGAGTTTGAGATCCGCCTGAACTACATAGTGAGACCCTGTCTCAAAAAAAAAAAAAAAAAAAAAAAAAAAAAGAGGAGACTGGAGGCTGGGAGAGGAATTGGAGTTTACTATCATCCATATTATTATTATACTGCTTCCTATCCCTCTTTGTATACCAATTTCAGGCAGAAACATAGATCAATACATTATCAGAATGTAAGAAAATGTTACATACTTAATATAATTTTGTTGATTGACTATATGATGATCATCATCGATAGATGTTTTACAAAGTTCTGTTTCATTTCCCCAGCAGGTAGCTAGAGATGAACTCTGAAAACTGAACTCAAGTAAGAGTTTATCCTTCTGAGCTTCCTCAATAGCCACATCCTGCAGTTCCTGGGGTTGATGGTGACCTACACTGGAACAGCCAGCTAATTATTGTGCTCAGCTGCATGCATCACCTGAACACAGAGCTAGTTATTCTTGAGGAAGACGTCATTCCTGGAGATGTTGCTGTTTTCAGTTTTGCTGCCAAGATGCTTGTCATCATCCTTACAGGAGACCACAACATCTCATTTGCCACTTGTACTAACCAATCCTGTCCCTACTTCCCCTAAGCACCAATGACCTCTTCCTCTTAGTCATCACATCTTTGGACTGTTACCTGGTAATATGCCAACCACTCTACTATGAGACCCTGATGAGTGGTTGTATCTGTTCCCAACAAGTGTTGGCCTCCTGGTTAGTTGGGTCTCAGTGGGCCCTTTATCCCATCATGCTCATGGCCCAGCCCACTGTTCTGTGGCCCCAATGGAACTGACTATATTTTTTATGACAACTGGCTCTCTTTTGGGTACACCCACGTGCTGGAGCTGATGGCTTTTGTCTTCTCTTCATTGGCCTTATGAAGTTTGGTTTCATATGCCTGCATATTTGCCATTGTTCTCAGGGTGCCCAAGCTGCCAAGTGAAGTAAAGCACTTTCCACTCGCACCTCACATCTTACAGTGCACTGTCTGTGGCAGCTCCATCTTTCTCTGCATCTGTGTTTAGAGGCTCAGTCCATGCTGCTCAACAAAGGTACCTCTCTGTCCTGAGCTGAGTCATCACACCTCTGCTGATCCCACTCATCTTCAATCTACTAAAGTCAAAGTGAAGCATGCACTGAGAGATGCCCTGAGGTGGCACGCTGGGCCTACTGCTTGAAGGAAACCATGTGGATCACAAGTCAAATGAAATATCCCTACTGAATGAAATATTAATTGATTTAATAAATTTAAATACAGATTAAATCATGTGGGGAATTTTTTTTAGATGTGTTAGAAATTTAAAGGACTCGGGCAACACCTTGAACTTTTCTCAGCTAGTGAAAAATAGTCTTTACAAATATACAATATGTAATATGGGATTCAGCCTTCATTGTTCACCCTAAAGTCTTCCTCATGTCTCCACCTCCACACAGGGAAGGCTGATCCAACTGGTAAAATTTGGAATTCTGGTTAGGACATATTTCCTCCAGGGTGGAATACCCAGCTTCAAGAGCATGCTTGAGTGTGTGGCCTCCATGCAGTGGCAGGTCCTCTTCCTCCTCACATGTGCTGAAGGACCCTTATTACTGCTCAGTCCCTCATTCCACATAGCAGGCAGGGCATGCCAGAGTACAGAGAGTCTGACTTGGAACTGAGAGGGGAGTAAGGCCTTCTGAGACATTCCAGCTGGAGTGGGGGTTACAAACAGGATCAACCAGAACCTCTGCACTGGGAAAACTTGGCCTGGCTGCAATAATAAATGCTACTTTGACTCTCATTTTTCATCTTTCTTTATGTTATTCTGGTAGGAATCTCATAAAGGAGAATGCCAAGACTAGTGAAATATTTGAATATCCTTAATTATCAAATCAAAGTCCACCTAATAGGCTCCGAGTATAGGGACAGTCATTCTGTCATTTCTTTAAGAAATAATATTAAACAAGAAAAGAAGGAAAAATGGAAACAAAGCTTTTGTAAATAAGGAAGGGAAGCAGGTTGAAAGGAGGGTAGGGGAACGGGAAGAAAAAGAATCAAGTTATATCATGTACAGGTACAAATTCCCTATGATGAATGTGATCATTATGTATACCTAAAATGTACCAATAAACTTAATTTTTAAGAAAGGAAATAATAGTAAGTATCTAATGTTTTAGACACTATGCCCAGCAGGGCTGGGAATAAGGGAGGCAAAGGGGAGGTCTAAGGCAGAAATTCTAAAGAGGTACACACCCTCAAGGAAAAGCCAGTTCAGAGCAGGCTGTGTACAAGGTGGAGCATCAATGCTGGTCACTATTGTACACAGAGCACCTTTGTTGCTGTAGCCTAACCAAGACCTTGGTACTAGACCTGCGGTAGACAGAAGTAGACGGAGGAGATGTGGCTCTTACTTTTATGTAGTTTATAGTTCAGTGGGCGTGGCTGACATTAATACATACACACACAAGGACAAATTAATTTGGATTAAAGATCAGGGAAAATGCCTCTGAGGAAGTGATCTTCAATGTGAAGATTAACATTAAGCATGAGTTAACCAGAGAAAAAGTAAGACAGGAGAATTCCAGTGGTAGTGAAGAGTATGTACAAGGTCTAGGAGTGAGGAGAGGATAAAGAAAGAAATTTAAAGGGAGAATTAGAAAAATGAGATAATAAAGCTGAGTGGAGACCAGGTCAAACAGGACTTTATAATGTTTATGTGGATTTTCCTCTTCTTTTTCAGTTTTTTTACTAATACATGTTTGTGTTACATAATGATTGCACTCCTTGTGGGGATGCAATGAAAATCCTCTGAAAGGTTTAAGAAAGGGCATGATCAGATCATATTTTAAAAGATCAAGTAGCTCTTGTGGGGACAGTTAATTATAAAGAGGCCAAAGTTGATTGATTCAGAGGATCAATGCAAAAGCTATTTTATAGCTTCATTGAAGGATCTTTCTAGTTATGAATTCATGTTAACCATGGAGGGTGGGCTAAGTAGACAATTGGAATATATTTTGGAAGCAGAGTTGGTAAGATGAACACTCTTCCTGTGCACAGATTTTCAGGCTAATAGCACACCTAGGCTAGTAGACAGAAGCTACAGCAGTTATCAAGCACTATGATGTGAGAAGTAGGGGTTCTATGGAGCACAGAGAAGGGCTACTACAAAAGGAAAGGGACAACAGAGGACTGCCAGGAGAAGTGGCATTTCCACTGAGACCCTTGGGAATGATACAGGTGAAGAAAGGTTCTGTCAGTGTTGCTGCATCAGGAGTCACGTGTGCAAAGACTCAGAGCTACCCTGAGCACAGTCAGGAAGCTAAAAGAAACACAGCTAGCCTATAAGGCAAAGAAAAGAAAAGAAAAGACACAGGATGGAAAAGTAAGCAGGATCTAGTAAAAGCAACTTTGTTGTTAAGAAGCATGGTTAAAGCTAGGTGCAGTGGTGCATACCTATAATCCCAACACTCTGGGAGGCTGAGGCAAAAGAATTGGAAGTTCAAACTCAGCATGGCCAACTTCAGAAACTTAGGGAGACCCTGTCTCAAAATTGAGAAGGAAAATTAAAAAGAGCTGGGGATGTAGCTCAATGCAAAGACTCTGGGTTCAATCCCTACTACTGCAAAGGAGTTGGGTGGGGTGAGTGCTATTAAGTATAAATGATTCACCTGAACAATTCACTTGCTCATTTCTCTTTGACTGTCTTGTGTAAAATAAACAGATAGAATTGGGTGGTTTTAATATTTGGGGAAACCATGTATCTATTTGTGAATCTCATAAAATGTGTAACTTCTTACCTCCAAATAATTTTTATAGACGTAAAACAACGTAGGGTTTCAGGTTGTTTATGGAGCACTTAATGTAGGGTTCCTATCTCTGGTACCCTACATTAGATACTAGAAATTCTTTATGGCTCTAGCAATTATGATTTTCTATGATTCTGAAAGGACTATAGATCATAACTAAGACTTCTCCAACATACTCCATCAATAGATTCTGATAACAAGAATCATTTAATTTAGATAGATGATTGATAAATGATTGATTGATGAGAGAGAGAGAGATGATAGATAGATGATAGATGATATATAAAATGATGCAGTATCTGACAATATATATGTGAAATATACATAACTGTGGCATAGTAGGGAAGCTCTGTCGCATACTACAGGAAAGACCAATAAATTTCACCATGCCTCAGCCAAGACATTTGAAGAGCCAAAAGAGACTCTGGACATAGTGAGTTCTCACATTGCTCCAAATGGCATGAATAGATAGCCTGTTTCCAGATCGGTCCCCTGTTCTAAATTTCATCCACTGTCAGTGCCCTCCGGGCAACTTGATGCATGGTCATCTCTTTTTAGGAAAAGGATAAGTAATAGTTTTTATAGGAAAGAAGGAGAGGAAGGTAACTGTCACTTGGCCATTGCTCTTCCAATTTTTCTCTACCTGTTAAATCAGATGGTCTTGGAAAACTATATTCCCTTCCAGAAGAAAGAAAATATAGACATACCACTATCAAGAAGCTTCATAATTTATCATTTTTATGATTATAAATCTCTTTAGATTCCTGAAGCTCACAAATTTTATTGCAAGCTATAAGAGGTATTGAAATTCTTTGTTCAGATCTGCACTAACAGTGAAAAAATGACATAATTCTTCATCATCTCTCTGAAGTTTTCCAGAACTTCTACCATTCCACTCAGACAAATTGACTTCATAGTCTACAAGAGCTATTTGGTAGTCTAGGGGAAATATTTTCCAAACAATAAACCAAAGTATTTAAATCATCTTCTTAAACCATACATTCATTAAGCTTTCAACTCCAAAAATTTCATCCTGAAGCTCAGAAAGAGAAAAAGAGACAAAGACAAAGAGTAAATAGGAACAAAAAAGATGTCTAGCCCTTTTGAGTCTTACAATGTTAGATCATGATAGTGAAATTTTGGTTTTGGCTGAGAAAGAAAGGATTTCCTATTTCCTTCTAATGTCACTTTAACACGTCAAGTATTAGTCCTGAAAAACTTATCAGAATGTAGATTTTTACCTAAAGAAGATCATAGTAAAATAGGTAGAGAAAGGGGAACAAAGGCAGGAAAGGTCAATGATTCAATGTGTCTTAATGATGTTTTGCTGCCTCTGGGGATACACTGAGGGGAATATTGAGATCAGGAGTACTCTTCATGCTCCACAATGAGGCTTCTTGGATGAACTAGCCCCACAGGCTGGCATCTAGTAACATTAAAGTCATCTAAGAGAAGCAAGATGGTAAGGGGAAGCGAGGGCCACCCTCACTTTCTAAGAGATGTGGATGGAATCCATGACCCTATATGATCCCGAAGCAGGATTCAGATGCAGTCTGAACCAATGGGTCTAGGATGGGATGACTGAGCCCTGTGGGGTGAAAACTTTGGCCAGGGAATCAATGGAAAATGTCCAAGAGGTGAATCACAGGTCTATAAACCAAACCAAAGCTTAGGTGAGACTAACTTAGAGAGAGAGAATCATCAGCCCTGAACAGAGAAACCAAACTTCAATCTATGCCAGTAGAGACTTTACCATCAAGGGTCAGCAGACTGCTAAGAGGCAGAAGTATTTTCATGTCCAGTTGTGAGTCCAGAAAGCATCCCAGCACAGAGGGAAAGGGAGAAAAAATGCTAAGAACTGAGTTATTTTCTAAATAAAATGAATATTAACTTAAAAGGACAATTTGATTTTATGCATAGAAATCAGTGTACTAGATTTGTTTAAAAAAAATTAGCTATATTTCCCTACTATCTAGTGAAGTGAGCCTGATAGAGAAAATCATATCAGCTCTTAAAATAAACTACATATGATTTACATAAGTAAATATGTGATCCTATTATAAGTTCATGGTTGAATGGAAAAAGCTCAATTCTGTGGCTAAACTAAATTCTATATTAAGAGAACTTTCACTTGGATCTTGTGACTCTAAATGGTTTTCCACTAAAGCACACTCGCTCTCTAAACAACTAAAGTATTAATATTGTCATGACTTCTCTTTCAATATGCCAGCTACCTTTTCTCTGACCCCGCATCTTTTCTCTCTGTAGTTTGACCCATGTCCTAGGCCCTATATCATAAACATTTCTTCATAATTGGCTACTGTTGTGGGAAGCAACTTTATTTATGCTAAATTACTTGCTAAAATATAAGTAACAGGCAATAGCACAATTCTAAGATGACACACTCGTTTATTAGAATATAGTGTTCTCCCTATCCCACATCCATAGAGGCTATCACTGTTTGATTAAATAAGTTAAGTAACCAAAATCTTGCTTTGCTTTGTCTTAAAACAGATTCTTATGTATGGAGGTGGGATAAAATGGTGAGTCCCAGGAAAAGAGAGAAAGCATCAAGTGTAGTACAGAAGTACCATGTGCCCCAGAGAGCACTTTCCTGGATCAGCATGACATCGAGCTCACAAAGAAAGTGCCAGCTACCATAGCACAGAGGCAGTAAAGCTGATGTCTCCTTTCTGGTGTCACTTCTTGGACACAGAGTATATTTGTAGAGGTCAAAATATTTTTAAACTTTTTGAGAGAAGGTTAATTAACTTGGTTATAGGATATATAGGAATCTGGACGGAGGCAGGATTAAGATGTTAGGGAGGAATAGAGAGATGCTGTGAGAGAGGACCAAGACCATTGTTCCATCTCTCTTAAACTGAATCGAAGCTGCTAGAAGTACTTAGAAATTTTCTAATACCATTCTGTATTTAAGAACCAGAGCATAAAATTTCATTAAAGCAGTCAGCTGTGGCTCTGCTAGCCTAAAAGACAGCTGAAGGGCCGGTGAGATGGCTCAGTGGCATAAGCGCCTGCCTGGCAAGCGCGAGGTCCTGAGTTTGACTCCCGGTACCCACATACGAATAAAGGGCCGGTGATATCGCTCAGTGGCACAGGCACCTGCAGACGCATGAGGTCCTGAGTTTGACCCCGGTACCCACAAAAAAAAAAAAGACAGCTGAATTTAAAACACAGATTTTGAACAAAGGTATGGAAAAACAATTCACACATACGAGTCTTCCGAATATTTGTCCTGTCAAGCAAATTCCCCTTTCATTCTCTAACCCATCTTCCTCAATTCCACATTCTTAATATGTTCAGTTTTCCATGATTCAATTCCCTGAATTCCAATATCTAATTTATTTTTCCCAACCACAATTGGCCTAGTCCAATTTAAAAAGCCAAGTCTATCCACAATGTCAGTCTGACTGACATAAATTCACAAAGACATATAAGAAGTTTTAGATATACCATCCAGAACTTGAGCTTCAAAGTTACATAGACCTTGGTGGTCTTAAATAAGTTACTATATGTCTCTAACTTTTAAAATGTAGATAACTACTTGATAAAAATGCTGAATTAAAATAAATAATGAATATAAATTACTTGGTACAGTACCTAACATATAATTTCTTACCAAGTACTATGTACATGATGATGATAATGATGATGACAATGATGATGTGATGGCAATGATGATGACAATGACCATGATAATGATGGCAGCAATGATGACCCTAAGAAACTATTCAGAAAGAAATTTGCCCAGAGTAATTTTCTTTTTCATCGATAACATCCAGCTAGTCTAAAATAGGACTCAGGGCCCTACACTTATTTTAACCTCCTGATTGTCCATCTCCAAGAAGTTTAAAAATGTTTTGACCTTTACAAATGTACTCTGTGCCCAAGAAGTGACTTTAGAAAAGAGACACCAGCTTTACCGCCTCTGTGCTACAGTAGCTGGAACTTTCTTCACATGGTCAATGTCATGCTGATCCAGGAAAGTGCTCTCGGAGGCACAAGGTACTTCTGTACTGCACTTGATGCTTTCTCTCTAGGAGACACTGGGGAGTCATTCCAGGACAATCCTCTCATGTTCTAGATTGGCTAAAACCTCAGGTCACTAGAAATTGACTATGGCTCGAAACAATAAAGAAACAATGGACAAGGAGTTTTACCTACTAAATAAGTCTTCTCAAGCACACTGGAATACTAAAGCACTTCTTAGATTCTCAGATCCCTGCCTCTGCTAACCTGTAGGTCTATGCTTCGGGGGACCAGTAAAATCCTTCTGCCTCCTCCACAGCTTCTTCATGGCCATGATCACTTCTTTGTTTCTCAGGGTATAAATGGCAGGATTCAGCATTGGAGTGACCATTGTATATAGCACAGAGACTACCTTGTCCATGGGAAATGTCCGAAAAGGCCTTGCATAGATGTAGATGCAAGGCACAAATATTAAGGTCACCACAGCAATGTGAGAGGCACAAGTGGACAGGGCCTTGCTGCGACCTTCTTGTGAGTTGCTTTGGAGCATCACTAGCAGTGCAGTGTAGGATCCCAGCAACACCAGAAAACACATCAAGGTGACCAGGCCATTGTTCGACACCATCAGAACTTCTAACACAAAGGTATCAGTGCATGCCAATTTGATCAGCTGAGGCACATCACAGTAAAAGTTGTTCAGCTTGTTAGGCCCACAGAATGGCAGCTGGATAGTCAGTGCAACCTGTACAATGGAGTGGATGAATCCTCCCACCCAGGATGCTACCATAAAGAGCCCACAGACTGTTTGATTCATGATGAGTGTGTAGCGCAGGGGCTGGGATATAGCAACATAGCGGTCATAGGCCATGACAGTCAGCAGGAAGATCTTGATGCCTCCGATGAAGTGGAAGAAGAAGAGCTGAGTCAGGCAGGCACCAAAGGAAATGGTGGGATTGCCTGAGAGCAAGTCAACCAGCATCCTAGGTGCAGTGATGGAAGAATAGGAAAAGTCCAAGAAAGAAAGATTACCTAATAGAAAATACATGGTTGTGTGCAAACGTGTATCAGAGGTCACTATGACCACAATAAGCAGGTTTCCAGTTATTGTCATGAGGTACACAGCTGAGAAGACAAAGAAGAAGAGGAAGCGAAGCCCCCATACCTGAGAGAGTCCCAGTAGGACAAATGCTGTTACCTGAGAATGATTTGCTGGATTCATCTGTTACTAGGTATGACCTAGTGAATGAACCTGCCAAGAAATTGGACATATTTAGCAAGTCTTCTGCAAAGTTATGAGAAAATAATTTCCTCTTCCCATTCTGGGGATGTTCTTCTATTCATTTACTATGAGAAGAATGTTTGCAAATAGTTCTACAAACAACTAAGCATGTGAATGTCATACACTGATGTGATAAACACCAAGGGCATGAATGTCAGGATAGCAGAGATATTTAGGTTTATGAAAATCAAAACTAATCAGCTCTCAAAAATTAACAAAATGAATTTCAAGTCTGCCAGTAACTAGTTGTATAAACAGCTGCAATCCACCCAAGTTCTCTAAGACTCATTTTCCTCATCTGTGATATAAAACAAAATGTCCTCAACATCTCCTGAGTTTTAATATTTTATCCTGCATGTGGCTTTGATTTAGAAAGCCTGATGAACCCCCACACCTAACACTTAGATGTACTTTCCATGGGATAAAACAATAAAAAACAAGTTGCCCATAACACTCCTTGTCTTAGTCATTTTCTTTGTCACTGGGACAAAATATCTGATGTGTATAAATTAAGGGAGGAGAGATTTATTTTGGCTCGCAGTTTGTAGAAGTTTCAGTCCAGAGTGGATTGGCTACAAGGCAGGACAGCATGGCACAGGGTCATCATAGAGGAGATACTACTCCATGGCGTGGCCATGGGGGAAGCAGAGTGTGTCAAGGGAGGAGCCAGGAAGGCAGATAAACCCTTCCAGGCCACACCTCCAGGGACACACCTCTTCTGGCCACATCCCACCTCCTAACAGCAAATCAGCTAGGAGCCCCCATAATCCTATCCCAACAGCCCCACTATAAACATATGAGGCTCCTTGAGGGACATCTAGTTATAAACCATAATGTTCTATACCTGGTCCCCAAAAGACTCATGAGCATCTCCTTAAGCAAAATAAAATTAGTCCATCTCTAAGAGCTGTCAAAGTCTTTACAGTTCCAGCATCACTGAAAATTCCAAGTCCAAATTCTCCTCTGAGACTCAAAACAAACTCTTAGCTGTGAGCCCCTGTAAATATCAAAAAGACATTCCTATTCCAAAAGGGAAGAATAAACTGATAGAAAGCAATAGCACTAACAAAAGACTGAAACCCAGCAGGGCAAATATTAAATCCTGTAGTTCATGTTCAGGACCTGAGGAAGCTGTGGTGACAAGACATGAATTTCAAAGGGCTTGGGCAGCCCACCCCTGTGATATTGCTGTTGGAGGTGGTGCTTATGGTTTCTCTCTTAGGCTGGCTTAGCACACTCCTGTGGCTTGCCTCAGCTGTACCATGTTCCTGTCTTCTCCAACTTTCTGTGATCTCCATTGCACTTTCAGCTTCACTCTCAGAGCTTCACACATTGTCATCTCAGAGGCACACTGCTTGGCCTCCCAGGCCTTCTTTTGAAATCTGGGTGGAAGCCTCCCTGACCCCACAACTATTGCATTCTGCATTCCTATAAAAGAAGCAGCATATATATGATGCTTAGGTCTGCCACCAGCTTCAGTAGTAGCCAAACTCTTTTGTGTGATGGCTGCAGGGGCCTTTAAATCCCTAAATGGTTGAGCACAGTGAACAGAATCCTAGGAAACCAATTTCCTAAGCAGCCTTTCTCAAGCAGGGTGTCCTGGGTCTTTTACCTTTCCACCCTTGAATCTGTTAAGGGTGGGGTCTTTCAGTTTCCTCCCATCCTTACAAGTCATCCTTTGTATTGGCCCACGGTAAAGTACTTGGCTTTTTTTAATACTAATCTTTTCAGCAAATAAGCTGTCCAACTTTACAGACCCAGACTTTACAGGAGCTTCCTTTCTAGTGAAACTCAAAACTTTTAAAAATCATTTACCTGTGCTGTCTGCTTTTGATTTCCCAGTATAAACCTGGCTAAAATCAGTAAGTATTATCCATGCTACAGCCTGAATATTGGACTGAAATTTCCTATGCTTGATTAATTAGTCCACCCCCCCCTTAATCTTAGTTTCCTGCAAAGTCTCAGGACAAGAGCAAAATGTGGACAAACTTTCCACCAAATGATAATACACATGATCTGGAGTACAAATACCAATGGAATCCTTCTTCCAAATGAAACCTCTTGAGCCTTGTCTTTACTGGGTGTATTACTGTCAGCATTCTGGTCTTCTGAGTTCCAACCAGAATCTCCCATCAAGCTGGGATCACAGAATTCTAGAGATACTTCTCTAGCCAGCTTCTCCAAACCCTTCCAAAATTCTTCCATGAACTAGTTCCAAAGATTTCTGAACCACACTGTCAGGTAGCATCACAGCAATGACCCAATTTATCTGATACTAAAATATGTCTCAGTTACTTCCTTCATTGCTGGGACACAATACCTGAAACTTACATATTAAAGGATAAAATAGGTTTTTTTGGCTCAGTTTGTAAGGGTTTTAGTCCATCTTCTGCTGACTCCAAAGCAGGATAGCATAGCACAGGGCCATCTTGGAGGAGAGCCAAGGAGACCTGCTCATGGCATGGGCATGGGGAAGCAGAGGGCATCAAAGGAAGAGCCAGGAAGGAAAAACACCTTTCCAGGTCACATCCCCAGTGACTGGCCTCTTCCTACCAGACTCAGCCTCTTAAGAGCTATAAGCTCCCATAATCCAATTACCTCCCATAAGCCCTACCAACAAGTGCTCCCTGTCTTGTGGCCCTGGAAAATCCAGAGATACTACAGTCTCTGGGGAAAATATAGGGGAAGGCAAATAAAATTAAACTATCTCCAAGGAGTTTGAGTGTCAATGCACATTACACAAAGAATAATTTCTTACTCAAATAGGAAAGAGCAAGAGGAAGCTATAAATATTAATTGAAATTTTAAAATTACCACCTAAATGAGTTGAGTTACCTCAACATTTGGAAACTTTTAAAATTAAGGGGAGGGGTTCATACATTGTTTTAAAAGATAGTAGAAAAGCTGACTAAAGGAATTTTGGAATAAATTCCTTCACATTCCTTAATAGAAATATGAAGTGTCTTTTCCATTTAACTTAATCTGAAATGCAATTTTAAATTATGTTTTCTTTTTTTTGTTTGTTTCCTTATCCATTCATTGGTTATATATTTAGTGCCTTCTACTAACTACTTAGTACTTAAAATGAGTAAGACTTAAATGATTTACCATAACTAAATGTGCAGTTGTCTGCACAGGACCTTCACCTTCTGACTCCCATTTCATCATCCTGTACAGTGCCCAGCATCTCTCACATATACATTATGATCTCGAGCACACCAAACTACTTCAAAGTTCCTACGTTTGTCATGCTCAATTCACACTTCCTTGATTTCTTTTATTAATCTCTATGCATTAATTTTGTTTTAATTATAATAAACTAGATTTAGTATAGTCCTAATTAAAGTTCCCAGTAAGTTGTTTTTGGATATTAACAAAACTGGTCCTAATGTTTGTATGGTGAGGAAAATGATGAAGAATAGTCAATATTATATTTAAGGAAAATAACAAATTTTAAAAGCTGACATTCACAGCTTCAAATCTTAGTATAAAACCACAGCAATCAAAACACTGTAATAGTAGCAAAAGAGTACACAGTGGAACAGAATAAGTAGCTCAGAAATAGATCCATATGAAGTCAACTGATTTTAGACAAAGGAGCAAAAACAGTACAATGAAGTAAACACATTGAAATGGGCAAAGATTTTTTGGACAAGACCCCAAAAGCACAAGAGAAAAAAATAAAAATAGACAAATGGAACTACATTAAACTACAAAGCTTCTGCACAACAAAGGAAAACAATCCAATGAAGAAACAACCTGAGATACAAGGGAAAATATTTGTATCAATATCTGACACGGGGTGAATATCCAGAATATATAATATGCAAGAAAGTCCAAAACCTGACAGCAATAAAAAAAGGCAAATAAAAAGTGTTCAATAGGGCTAAATAGACATTTCTCAAAAGAAGATATACCAGTGGCAAGAAGGTATATGAAAAATGTTCAACATCACTAATTATCAGGAAAATGCAAACCAAAACCACTGTGAAATATCAACCTCACTCCAGTGAGAATGGCTATTACCAAAAAGAATAAGGATAACAAGCTCTGGCAAGGATGTGAAGAAAAGGAAACTCTTTTGCACAATTGAAAGGAATGTAAAATTAGTACAGCTATTATAGAAGACAGTATGAAGATTCCTCAAAAAATTAAAAATAGAACTACCATTGATCCAGCTATACCACCACTGGGTATTATATCCAAAGGAAAGAAAATTAGTATGTTGAAGAAACATCTGCACTACCATATTTACTGGAGCACTATTCAAATAGCCAAGTAATGGAAACACTGAAGTGCCCTTTAACTGATAGATAAAGAACATATAAATGATTGAATCACAAATACATGGAGGAGCATGGTCAAATCTCCCTTGCCCAAGAATTTCAAATAACTTAGGTAGACACTCTGTCTCCAAAGAGATGAAGCCAGTGCTCACCTCTTAAGTATAAATTGCACATAGTGTTTCTTCCCAAGACTGGAATATGGAAAATAAGGGGAAAGTACTGAGTTTCCAGGTGAGAAACTGGTCAACACTACTTCAGCCAGGTAATTACAATAACATCAGTAGTCATATCACACTGATAACATTACCCTTGGTATATACAACATTTGTTTGACATATATATGACAGTATATCATGATAAAGTTGTATTTAACTCTTAAAGCATTAACACAAAATGGAAACACTGAAGAAAAGGGCAAATTGTATGATCATTTTAATTGATAGAGGAAAAAAGCATTTGATAAGATTCAACATCCACTCATAATAATTTAGAAAACCATATTCTCAATCTAGTAAAAGTTACCATGATCAAATTAACATTGATCTTATACTTAATGATGAAACATATAATACTGCCTACTCAAGAACAAAGAACTCATGGCATGTTTTAGCCAATATCAAAGAAATAGAAGACATATGGAAAGAAAAACCAAATTGTCTCTATTTACAAACAACATAATTGTGCATGGAGAAAATCTTAAGGGAAAAAAAAGAAGTATTAAGACCAGACAGTAAATTTAGCATGATCATAGAAAGGATGGTGAATAGGTGATTTTTGTAAGAAAAAGATATTTGAATGTCTAGATACTAGAAGCAAATATCTGGAAATGATATTTTTAAAATTCTCACTTAACAATACTCAAAAATAAATTTACTGGGCCAGTGAGATAGCTCAGCAGCATAAGCGCCTGCCTGGCAAGTGCAAGGTCCTGAGTTTGACCCCTGGTACCCACATACGAAAAAAGGGCTAGTGATATCACTCAGCAGCATGGGCGCCTGCAGGCGCACGAGGTCCTGAGTTCGACCCCCGGTACCCACAAAAAAAAAAGAAAAAAAGAATAAATTTACCGTAAAACTTGTAGGAACACTACAAAGAAAACTACAAAACATTGCTAAAAGACAATAAAGATGACAAAAATAAGTGGAGAGATGCTATGAACTTTGTAAAGACATGAATAATAATAAATAATAAATACAGTTAACAAGTAATGAACATAAATATTGTTTAGGAACTTACTAAGATAATGTATATATGTATATAATAAACTTATTTATTCTTCATTACTTAAGAGATAGACACTATTGCTACTTCAGTTATAAAAAGAAAATTGAGACACAGAGAATCAGAGTAATTTGGCTTAGGATCTGACCTAAAAAGTATAAATATGGAATTAAGCTCAATCATATATAAGGCACTAATTTTTTGGTGGACCATGAGAACATTTAAATGCAATACACAAATTATTTTTATTGAGTATTTATATTATTATATATTTGGACAGTATTTGTACATTAAACCTATTATTTTAGAGGTATTATTGCTGAAGAAGAATCTAAAGTCCTTACTGTATTTCCAAGGCAGCTCACTCTACAATCAGTTCACAAGAATTGTACATGAAACACTTGAGCCTGTTCATCCATGACTGCCCAGAAGGACGGAAGGTACACAGGGCAGGTCTGAGATTGCTGCAATTCTTGGCAGAAGATAGGATTTAAATTACTACGTGCATTGCTTCTTCACTTTTCACAGATAAAAATGGAGCGCTCAAGGAAAAGAAAAAATTCTATTTATTGATGTTTGGGGCATTTCCTAAGAGTAATAATGATCTTACTGAAAAGTAAAGCTTATCAGAGAACAACTCTATCCACACTCACCACCACTTGAGGAAACCTCCAGTAAGAGAGCAAAATAATAAGGTTTTCAAGACAATTTCAAGGAAACAGAGATAATACAGAAAATAAAGAGAAATTTTAAAATGTATACTAGAGGGTGGATATGATCAAGGTATGTTATATGCACGTATGAAAATGCCAGAACAAAACCCATTACTCTATATAATCAATATGCGCTAAGAAAAAGCATAATATTCTCAGACAGACACAAGAAGAAATAATTTCTACAAATTAAGAACAGAATGGTATGAAACCTGTCAATCAACTACCAACAAAGGATGCTTGAACATAAAAAAAAATATTGATAGCCATAACAAAAATTTCTACCAGAAACACAGAAAATCAAGTCAAGAAACTATCCCATGAACAGTAGGAAATGATGAAAGGAATATATGAGAGAAAAGGTACAAAAGTTATAGAATGAAATTAGGAATCTCAACATTAAAGAAGCCCAGAGAGACAAAAGAAGAAAGGAACTTAATGGATCAAAGATGTAAATGTTAAAACAGAAGCACTTCATTTTCTGGAGGATAAAATAAGTAAAATTCTTAAAAACATGGGCATGGGCAAGGACTTTCTGAAGAAAATCACAACTGCACAAGAAATGACATCAACGCTCAACAAATAGGATCATATCAAATTAAAAAGCTTCTGTGCAGCCGAGTGGTGAACAGAGCAGAGAGACAACCTGCATAATGGCAAGAAAAATATTGCCAGCTATTCCTCAGACAGAGGACTAATATCTAGAATGTACAAAGAAGGCCAAAAAAAAGAACTAGACCCCTAAAAATAAAAGACCAAATCAAAAAATGGCAACTAAAATGAATAGACATTTCTCAGAAGAAGTACAAAGGGCCAATAAATACATGAAAAAATGTTCAACATCTCTAGCAATTGGAGCAATGCAAATTAAAACAACACTGAGATTCTATCTCACTTCAGAAAGAAAGTCCATCCTCAAGAAATCAAATAATAACAAATGATGATGAAGCTGTGGGGAAAAAGGAACCCTTCTATACTACTGGTGAAAATGTAAACTAGTGCAACCATTATGGAGAAATCAGTATGGAAATTCCTCAAAACACTAAAACTAGAAATTCCATTTGACCCAGCTATTCCCCTTCTAGGTACCTTCTTGAAAGCATTAAAGGCATCATATTACAGTGATACCTGCATAGCTATGTTTATACCAATGTAAGTCATGGTAGCTAAATCTTGGAAATGGCCTATATGTCAATTAACAGATGAATGACTCAAGAACATGTGTACACAATGAAGAACTACTCTGCCACAAAAATTGGATAAACTTGAGTGGTTTGTCAGAAAATGGTGCACATTCAGATCATAATGTTAAGTGAAATAAATCAGACACACAGGCTTAAAACTCACATGGTTTCTCTTATAAGAAAAGCACAGAATATACCTAAGAATCAAAGTAAAATATGGATAATAGGAAATAGGGAGTTAGCTTTTTTGTTCATGGGAAAAAGACCAAGAGATGGAGTGAGGAGAGAGGAAAGGGATGACAAAAGAACTGAGATGTATGGTATACATGTACCAACTCCACAGGAGGAATCTGATCATTATGTACTCCAAACATATACTAATAAAAAAATTAAAATTGAAAAACAAGCAGAGCTAAACAAAGGGACATTATGTTAAGGGAAATAAGCCTGACACAGAAAAACCAGTACTGCATGTTCTCCTTCATATATGAAAACTAAAAATGTAGACCTGAAACTAGAATAGTAATTACTAGGTATTAGGAAGTGTGTGCAGGAAGAGAAAAGTGGATCTTGCATTGCCAGATATGTAAGGGTATAATGTATTTTCGGCAATGAAAATGCTGTATTGTTATTGTAGAAAAGGACAGATGGAAAGAGGGTAAGGGTAGTTGGATTTAATCAGTGCATTGTGTACCCATTTGTGGAAATACCACACTAAATAAAAATAAATGTGTAAATAAAACAGAACTAAAAGATAAGGATCTCTAGATTTAAAGAGTACTATGAATGTTTATCACAATAAATACAGAAATATTCACAAAGTCATATCATCATAAATGTTTAAAACATTTGATTAAACATTCCTAAGATTTCCACAGGCTTCAAATACATTTGCCCACAAAAAGAATAAAAATCAGAAAGTCTTTCCTTTCTTATCAGCAACAATGAATGCAAGCTCAGCAGAGAAATAAATTCAACATTCTTGTATAAAATAATTTGCATCTAGAAATTATAGAATTGATCAATATAGAGAAAAAAAAACTTTCAGATACTCAAAGCCTCAGAAAAATTTTCAGGAATCTACTAACGGGTATGTTTCAACAAGATGGAGTGACTCAAGAGAAAGGAAAGTTAGTACAAGAAAGTTACTCCAACTCAAGAATATCAGCTATGTAGGACCACTGGACAAAGAAATGTACCTGTGGCATTGCTCAAAAATACCTCACCATTAAAATCAATGGGTAACCAAGGTGTTGGATATGTCAGTTAGCTTGATTTAATTATCCTACATTATATGCTTACATCAAAGTCACACATTATGCACCACAGATGTATTAAATTGTGATTTGTGATTTTTTTTTTGGTACCAGAAATCGAACTCAGGGCCTCATGCTTGCCAGGTAGACACTGAGCCTGCTGAGCTACATCCCTGGCCCTGATTTGTGATTTTAAAATAACATTTTTTAAAAAAAGTAGATGGAAAATGTGCACTAAAAAAGAAGTCCAACATATTTCTGAACACAACTCATAAGACCTGGCCCTGTCCTTTGAAAGGTAACATCACACTAGAAAATTCAGATTGCTCACTTTGCTCAAAGGTGCTAAACTTACAAGAAATGGATAAATTCCTTGGAACATAGAGCCTACCAAAACTGAATCAAAAAGAAAAAGATGGCCTGAAAAGACCAGTAACAAATAAGGAGTATGAAACAGTAATCAAAAAATCTTCCACCAAAGAAAATCTCCAAACCAGGTGACATCACTGATCAATTCTACCAAATACTCAAAGAAGAATTAATACCAGTCATTCTTTTTTTTTTTTTTTTGTGGGTACTGGGGGTCAAACTCAGGACCTCACATTTGCCAGGCAGGCTCTTATGCCACTGAGCTATCTCACCGGCCCTAGTCATTCTTTTTTTTTTTTTTTTTTTTTTTTTTTTTGTGGGTACCGGGGGGTCGACCTCAGGACCTCGCGCGCCAGCAGGCGCCCGTGCCGCTGAGCGATATCACCGGCCCCTTTTTCGTATGTGGGATCCGGGAGTCGAACTCGGGCCCTCGCGCTTGCCGGGCAGGCGCTTAAGCCGCTGAGCCATCTCACCGGCCCTGTCATTCTTAAACTATTGCAAAAAATAGAAGTTAGGGAAAACTTACAAACTCTTTCTGTGAGGCTGGAATTATTCTGATACCAAAATGACACAAAGATTCTGCAAGAAAACTACAGAACAATCAACATTATTGACTAATAGAAATTAAAAAATCCTCAATAAAATTTTATCCAACAAAGTCCAACAGCATATTAAAAAGATCATTCACCATGATCATGTGGGATTTATCCCTAAAATGCAAGCATGACTCAGCATACACAAATCAATGTGGTACAACACATTAACAAAACCAAGGAATCAAAGACAGAAACACCTCACATTTGCAGAAAGAACATTTGACAAGGTACAATAGTCCTATAAATTTTTAACTTCAATAATACATTAGCCACAATGCCGAATAACAACTTTAAAGAATCTTAGAGGATATTTCTAAACTCCTCCAAATCAGGAATATGCCAAAAGCCAAGAATATTTTTAAAAATTAAATGGATCTTGAATTGTCAGATATTTAAAATATAATATATTTACAAAAAAGAACATGTTGTATTGTTAGTAAAGTACAAATGGAACAGAATAAATACACGCACACATACTATATTTAAGAATTTAACATAGGATAAAATGAGCACCTCAAATTAGTAGACTACTGAAAGAAGGGTTTCTAACAAACCTATATTTTTAGAAAAAAATAATTTTGATCTGTACACATTGTATACAAAATTTAAATTCCAGGTGTATTAAACATTTAAAGTTGAGTGAGATATAAAGCAAACATTCTTCCCTAAGGTCAATGACCAAGAAAGGTAAACATTTTGAATCTATTCAGGATATCAAGCCAGCCACGACACTGCAATTAAAGACAGTCATGAGAGATGATTTCAGGAACTGTTTCATAAAGTGGCAAGAGTTACAGGATAAGTGTGTTGGAAGTGAAGGAGAGTACATTGAGGGGGACTGATGGCAATGTGTCTTTTACGGCAGTACTTATTCTAAATTTTAACATTCACGGTATTTTTTATGACACTGTGTATTTTACATACTCCTTGACCCCTCTGTCCAATTGCCTACAAAATTTATAACAGGAACTATTTCAACTGATGGATGAATGATAAATTGCCCTTGCTATACATAATGTGATAAGAAATTCATGTAGCTTCATTCTTCATTGAATCATTGAGTGTTTGTTTCTCCCACCAGCCCATAAGATCTCAAACGTAGATTGTGTCTTATTTATTTTTCCAAACTAGAACATTAGATGCACTGGATACATAATAAGAAATTAAAAATACTGAATGAATGAATGAATAGAATTCTGGTAATGGTCGTTGACCACAAGCAAAGTTTGTAGGTATATTCTCTTCCTGTGATGCCCCACATCACATCACCCACTTAGACAGTAGGTCTTGCCTCTCCACCTGTGTGCTGAGTCACACAACTGATTAGCAAATTATTAATGGACTCACTCGAGGGCATCCACCAGTTCATTCATTCAGTCATCTAACCAGGCCTAATATTTGCAGGGCGAAAGTGCAAATGGAGACCAACCTTAATATATGAGTCCTTAAATTTTAAAGTTACAACTCCAACTAATAAACTGTTAATGAAATACTTTCTTGCTCACTTGATGAATACAACTGCATAACACTCAGAAGACTAAGTTTGTTTGTCAAATTCTTGGTCACCTAGGAAGTCTGCTCTGGAATGTAAAAGGAAAAAAAGAATTTGGTCTTCCTTGTTTTCTTTTCAGCCCTGGTTCCACTCAGTGTCTCCATTCCAGGCACATGTATCCCAGTTGGCAAATTCAAGCTCTGTCTCCTGCCCTACCATTCAGAAAACATCAGTTACTCCTTGGATATTTCTCAAGCATAGAAAGAGTCACACTCATATCACCATTCACCTTTTGGGAAGCAGTTCTGGAGAAGACACTGGAAATGGGGTCAGAGCCATTTGGGAAAGTTGCTGGGGATGGGAGACTCCAGGTGGGCATTTCACATAGCCACTCCGACATCTTGCCTCATGAAAGGAAATGGTCAGAGAGGGGCCTGCAGAGCAGTCCTCTTGGCCTGGGTATAAAGGTGACGCTGCATCCAACAAACTGCGCACCCATTTTATAGAAAACTGTGCTTCTTATTATATTTTTTACTTCAAATGTATTTCAATGATAACTGAATAAAAATTAAAAGACATTTAAAAATAAAGAAAAATTAGACACCAGAACAATGTAGGAGTTAGGAAAAATGGATAAAATTACTGAGAATTTTTTTTTTTGTGGGTACCGAGGGTCGACCTCAGGACCTCGCGCACCAGCAGGTGCCCGTGCCGCTGAGCAATATCACCAGCCCTTTCTTCTCATGTGGGTTCCAGAAGTTGAACTCGGGGCCTCGTGCTCGCCAGGCAGGCGCTTATGCTGCTGAGCCATCTCACCAGCCCGAGAATCACTTTTTTTTAAATTCAACTTTATGAAACTCTTCAGTTCCAATGAGAATAATTTAAGTTTGTGCTGTCCAATACAGTAGACCCTAGCCACATGTCAGAACACAGAACTGAAAAAGGACAGTCTCTTCAATAGGGAGTTAGAAAAATTGGGTATCCATATCCAGAAGAATGAAATTGAATCCTTAACTCATACCACATACAAAAATAAACTCAAAATGGAATAAAGATTTACATGCAAGACCAAATCCTGTGGAACCACTGGAAGAAAACCTAGAGGAAAAACCACATGACAGTGATCTAGCCAATGATTTTTGGATTTGATGCCAAAAGTTCAGGAAACAAAAGCAAAAATAGACCAAGAGGATTACATCAAACTAAAAAGCTTCCATACTGCAAAGAAAACAATCAACAGAATAAAAACATAACATATAAAATGGAGGGATATATTTGCAAACTATCACATGATAAGGAATTAATATCCAAAATATATAAGGAACTCAAATAATTCAATAGAAAGAAAGTAAATGACTTGATTTTTAAAAAGAGGAAATATCTGAATAGACATTTCTGAAAAGAAGACATTCAAATTACCAACATGTATATGAAAAATGCCCAACATCACTAATCCTTAGAGAACTGCAAATTAAAATCGTAAGAGATGTCACCTCACACCTGTCAGAATGGCTATAATCCAAAGGGCAAAAGAGAAGTGCTGGTGAAGGTGTAGAGGAAAAAGGAACACTTACACACTGTTGGTGGGGATGCAAGTTAGCACAACCATTATGGAAAACTATATATGTAAGTTCCACCAAAAAAAAAAATAGAATTGCCATATGATCCAATGATCTCATGTCTGGATACTCATATCCAAAGGATTCCAAGTCAGTATGTCAGAGAGAAAGCTGCACTGCCTTGTCCATTGCAGCATTATTCATAATAGCCAAGTGACAGACGCAACCTAAGTGCCCATCAAAGGATGAATGGACAAGGAAAGTGTGGTATACACACACTACGGAATACTATTACTCCTTTCAAAGAAGATTCCGTCATTTACAACAACATGGGTGAACCTAGAGGACATTTGTTAAGTGAAATAAGCCAGGCACAAATATCACATGTTCTCATTTATCTGTGGGATTAATAACAGTTGAACTCATAGAATAGAAAGATGATTACCAGAAGCTAAGGAGTGGGAAAAACAGAGATAGGTTGGCCACAGATTACAAAATTTCAGTTAGATAGGAGGAATAAATTGTGTGATGTCCTTTGCATGACACTGTGACTATAATTAACAATTTCATATCATATATATTATATATATCACTTTTACCCCATAAATACATGAAATTATAACTTGTCAATTTATAATAAAAAATTACAAATTAAATTAAACTTAAATATCAAGGATTCTTTATGTCACACATTTCAAATGTGCTTAAAAATATGACATGGTGAGAGGTTAATGTGTTTTTTTTAAAGAAAAAAATAAAAATAAAACAGTTTCAAAACAGGCTAATCGGAGATTAACAATAATTAATACATTGCATACTGTTATCTTCATAGTAGTTACTCAGAGTACAAGATATAGGCATGAAATATTGTCCAAACAATATGATCAGTGCAGATACAGAACATTTCCATCACTACAGAAAGTTCTAAACAGCACTGAAAAATCTCAAGCTCTATTTCAGTGACCTCCAAGGCTAGTTGTATCGTGGTGATATGGTGCCACATTTTAATCTCTATCATTGTCTTTCTTATACTAAACACAAATCATAATATAGGCAAAACTTGTGGCTGGTAAAAAAACATTTCATAAGACTGACCTCAAACCCTGGAAGTACTAGAGAAGATATTCTTTCTAGGCCATGAGAAAATACACTAGTTCAGATTCAACAGCTTCAAGAGAAAACCCATACTTGTAGAAACTACGTTAGAAAACCTGGATTCTAGTTCTGGCTTTGCACTAAAATATATGTGGCATTGGGAAATTTATTCAATCTCTCTCAAATTTAGTGTTCCTGTATATAAAATGAAATGGGTGAAAATATCCTCAATTAATCTCACTGAGATATTTTAAATATTAAATAATCCAAGACATAAAGAATATATGACATGACGCTTTTCCAACTTCTGTGTGGGTTTAAGCAGTTTACTACTACAGATAAAAAACTAAATAGGACAGAGAGAATTCACTCAAGTTCATCACACTCAAAAACTGCCTTATAGTCAACAGAGTTTCACAGCAATATACCTTATCAGTTGAAATGTCAAGGTAGATTTTAGGTTTTTAACCAGAATAGAGGGTTTTTCTTCAACATACATTTTTAAGTATAATTTTGTACATCATGTGTGAATTTTCTTTTACCCATTTCAGTGATCACTTAATCTCAGAGCATGTTGTATAAAGCAACTGTAACAATAAAATTACTTAAGATGTCCACCTTCTTAGATCATATTTTTGATGAAAAATAAGGAAAGAGACATTTGTATAATCGTGAATAAAATAAAAATGTATAATAAATTTACACTGTGATGAACGTCTCTGAGATATAGTGCTGCAGGGAAGAAATTCCCCTGCGTGGAGGGACGAGGATTGGGTTTTTCATCCGTCTCAGGACCTCTACACCTGGCAGCTAAGAAGCGATCAATGACGCTAACATTTGCTGTCTCGACAAAGGCAAACTTTCCTAGAGAAGGCGGCGTGTGCCTTGGAGCTCAGCATGTCTGTACAAACCCTGACTTTGGAACCTGCTAACTGTGGACGTTTGGGCAAATCTCTAATTGCTCTGATCTAATACTCAAACTGCAGGCAATGGTGCTGACACTGCAGCTTTTAAAATTGTAAAATGACAATGACAGCCCTGTAAGGCTGGGTTAAGTGTAAAATAAAATAGGGTATAAAAAGCATTTGGCCTGTGCCTAGAAGAATGCTAGGTAGCAGTATCTTGAGTGTAAATACATTTATGGTTGTATCTTGAAATTTGGAAAAGATATTTAGCTGCCAGAAATAGGATGGGAAAGAGATGATGAATTTCAAAGGGAAGAGACAGGTTTAGAAAATATGTGGAGATGTGACCATGGAAAGCAAAGTCAAAATGTTCATTTTGAAATAGAAATTGGGTACGAGATGACATTGGAAAAGTAGATAAAGGACAGAATATGTCCTCAACTTTAAATGCCAGGTGAAGGCGTCCCAATTTTAGATAGGGTTTCTGAGCACGGGAGTCAGGACATCAAGCCTAGGCATTAGCATCAACTAGCTGTGACATTAGAATTTTAAATTTAAGTAAAAGTTTTGGGGACTGTCCCTTAGCTACTAGAACTGCTGCAAATGTTTAAATCTTTCATAAATCACTCCATTTAAGTGAATGGGTATTTCTATTTAGAGAGGAAACAGTCTAATTTTAACCCTATTCTTCATCTTGAAAGTGAAAAAACCATATCAGGAGAAGTGGCCTGCATTGTAAAGTTGCTCACAATGAGCACAAGATAGGTGTGATGACACCCTGAGTTCTCGAGGTGAGGGAGAGGCACCACTAGGACTAAATTCCAGTGGAAATTTTCAGCCTTGAAATATCCAAATGCATGAGAAAAAGCTAAAGATAAATATAAAATAGATATGGTTCACTCACCTGGAGCTTCTCATTTGAGATATTCCTGTCACAATCATATACATATATTTGGGTCAAAATATTTAAGATGGCAAATATTTCATCAAACCCATGAGAGAGTTTCCAGAATTACAGTTGGCAAATTCTAGCACAAAGAGATTATTGATAGAACAGGTATATGCCAGATGTGGGGCAGGCAGACCTCTGGCACACTTTTAAGCCAGTGTCACTGGGGACCAGCCCAACCCCAGGGACGAAAATGTGGAAGGGCAATGACCCAAGTAAATCATCCCTGTAGGACAAATTACCCTCTCACCACATCACAGCCCAGGAATTCAAAGATGAAATTTGTAATTAATTGTCCCCAAAGTTCTTTGTGCTTATCTTTCTCTTGTGTTCAATTTTATAACCACAACTACTATGTGAATTAAAGATTTAAATACAGAAACGAGGAAAAAGAAAAGATTCCCTAGGAAAGTAGGAATCCAGCCGACTACTTCAATCTCACTTCATTGTTCTCTGCTTTTTTTTTTTGAACCCCAAGTTTTGCCCATGCTAATCTGTTCTAGCATTGAGCTGTGCTCCCAACCTATACTGATAGTTTTTTGCACAACTATCTTGTTAAGATTTTAAGTCATTTATGGCTACTATTAAGAAATCAACTAATAACAAATGCTGGAGGGGCTGTGGGGAAAAAGGAACCCTTCTTCACTGTTGGTGGGAGTGTCGACTGGTACAGCCACTGTGGAAGTCAGTGTGGAGATTCCTCAGAAAACTAGGGTTGGAGGTCCCATTTGACCCAGCTATTCCCCTTCTGGGCATCTTCCCAGAAGAATTAAAAACATCGTACCACAGCGATATATGTGCACCCATGTTTATAGCAGCACAATTTGTAATAGCCAGATCTTGGAAACAACCCAAATGCCCATCAACTGAGGAATGGATAAGAAAGATGTGGTATTTTTATACAATGGAGTACTATTCAGCCATAAAGAAGGATAAACTGGAGACTTTTATAGGTAAATGGATGCAACTCGAGAAAATACTCATAAGTGAAATAAACCAGAAGCACATGTGTAAGCATCGTATTATCTCTCTGGTATGAGAAACTGAAAGAGTAAATAAGATCCAAAATGTACAATAGACATGGTGAATCAAAAAGAAACTGGTCAAAAGGAAAGAGAGACTGGAATAGGGAAAAGAAAGAAGGGAAAGGGAAAAAAATTGTATATATATATATATAAGATGGTTAAGATAGATACACTACCATTTTTACTTAGTTCATTGAAGAGTAAGGTTTGTGCCAATAATGTTTGGACAATTGAATGCTAATGTCTGGTGTCCTGAATAACTAACTTAAAGATAGTAATACGTAATGTATTAACCATTGTTACCCTCCTATTATGTTTGTTTGAAAATTTGTTCTTTTGATTTGTTTTGTTTTTTCTTCTCTTTAAAATAAAAAAAAAAAAAAAAAAGATTTTAAGTCATTTAAATAGTGGCTAAGTTTGATGCATGTTAAAAAGGTAAATTGTACACATCACAAAATCCTCAAACTTATTGACGTCTTAGAAACAATCCCTTAGAGATATGCATGTTCTAATGAATGTTTCTAATATATTGATTTTAAGAAAATTTGTGTAGTTTGGGTATCTCATTACACTCTTGCTGCCTATAAATATTATCCATTTTTACAGCATTTTCCACTGTTTTCTAAAATTCTAATTTTAAAGAACATTTTTAAGTTTTTTAAGAGGAAAATTTCTCTTGCCATTTAAAAATTCTTTTATGACCTATATATTGGTCTTGTTTTATCTAATTTGTTATTTGTTAAGAATAGTAGTTCTGTTTACATATTCAGTAAATATATGCTGCATATGTATGTGTATATGCAAGTATATATGTACATATGCATACAGTTAAATATGTGTAAGATGTATGTATTTATATGAATTTATAAAAATTGTTATATTCTTGACAGTTTAGTAGTTAATAACTGCTTCCTAAGTGTAAGTATTGTTCCAAGGTTTGTTGGCTTTTTGTGTTTAGAAAGGCTTTGTCCATTCTAATACTCATGCTATATCATCTAGACTTTATTCTGGTTCTTTTCTCCTTAATTTTTTTATTGTCCACTTAAATCTACCAAGAGTCTCAATTTTCTTTTTTTTTTTTATTTTAAAGAGAAGAAAAAACAAAACAAATCAAAAGAAGAACAAATTTTCAAACCAACATAATAGGAGGGTAACAATGGTTAATACATTACGTATTACTATCTTTAAGTTAGTTATTCAGGACACCAGACATTAGCATTCAATTGTCCAAACATTATTGGCACAAACCTTACTCTTCAATTTTCTTAAAGGCTAAACTTTTTTCTAAAAAGCTAAATTTCCAAATTCTGTCTTTTTTTTATTTAGGTCTCTGCCTTTGGTTTGTGTTTTTTATCATATACTGTTTTTCTATGATACGTGATGATTCATTTGATTTGACGCCTTTAAATATTCTATCAAATCCATTATCAGTAAGACTTAGCTTTGCTTTTTTTTATTTTAAAGAGAAGAAAAAACAAAACAAAATAAATCAAAAAAGAACAAATTTTCAAAACAACACAATAGGAGGGTAACAATGGTTAATGCATTGCGTATTGTTATCTTTAAGTTAGTTATTCGGGATACCAGATATTACCATTCAATTGTCCCAACATTATTGGCACAAACCTTACTCTTCAATGAACTAAGTAAAATTAGTAGTGTATCTATCTTAACCATCTTATATACACATACAATTTTTTTTCCTTTCCCTTCTTATTTTTCCCTATTTCCCCATCCCAGTCTCTCTTTCCTTTTGACCAGTTTCTTTTTGATTCACCGTGTCTATTGTACATTTTGGATCTTATTTACTCTTTCAGTTTCTCATACTAGAGAGACAATACGATGCTTATACATGTGCATCCGGTTTATTTCACTTATGAGTATTTTCTCTAGTTGCATCCATTTACCTATAAAAGTCTCCAATTTATCCTTGTTTATGGCAGAATAGTACTCCATTGTAAAAAAAATACCACATCTTTTTTTATCCACTCCTCAGTTGATGGGCATTTGGGTTGTTTCCAAGATCTAGCTATTACAAATTGTGCTGCTATAAACATGGGTGCACATATATCGCTGTGGTACAATGTTTTTAATTCTCCAGGATAGATACCCAGAAGGGGAATAGCTGGGTCAAATGGGGCCTCCAACCCTAGTTTTTTGAGGAATCTCCACACTGATTTCCATAGTGGCTGTAGAAATCGACACTCCCAGCAACAGTGAAGAAGGGTTCCTTTTTCCCCACAGCCCCTCCAGCATTTGTTATTAGTTGATTTCTTAATAATAGCCATTCTTTCTGGGGTGAGATGGTATCTCAGTGTTGTTTTAATTTGCATCTCTTGAATGACTAGTGATGTTGCACATTTTTTTGTATATTTATTTGCCATTTGTATTTCTTCATCTGAGAAATGTGTATTCATCTCAGATGCCCATTTATGGAGTGGGTCTTTAAATTTGGGAGGTCTGATTTTTTTGAGTTCTTTATATGTTCTCGATAGTAATCCTTTGCCTGAGGAACAGCTGGCAAACATTTTTTCCCACATTGTGGGTTGTCTCTTCACTCTGTTGGTGGTTTCTCTTGCTGTGCAAAAGCTTCTTAATAAGATGAGATCCCAGTTGTTGATTCTTTGTGATAGTTCCTGTGCAGTTGAGGTTTTATTTATAAAGTCTTTGCCTACACCAATGTCTTCAAGGGTTTTACCTATCCTACCTTCCAGCAGATTTAATGTTTCTGTTTTAATATTTAGATCTCTGATCCATTTTGAATTTAGTTTAGTGCATGGTGAAAGATATGGGTCTAGTTTTAATCTTCGGCATGTGTAGAGCCAGTTTTTCCAGCACCATTTATTAAAGAGGCTATCTTTCTTCCAGTGAATGTGTTTGGCACCTTTGTCAAAGATAAGGTGGCTTAGTATGTCTGGGGTTGTTTCAGCATCTTCTAATCTGTTCCATTGATCTTCAGGTCTGTTTTTTTGCCAATACCACACTGTTTTTATCACAGTAGCTTTATAGTATAATTTGAAGTTGGGGATTGTGATGCCCCCTGCCTTGCCTTTGTTGCCCAGAATTGCCTTTGCTATTCTAGGTCTCTTCTGATTCCAAATGAATTTTAGGATTGTTTTCTCTAATTCTGTGAGATATTTAGCTTTGCTTTTAAAGTAATACACTTAGGTATGCTTTAGTTGTGTGAAATTAATTGTAAATCCAGGAAAACATTAGCTAATAGTGGAGGTCTTTTTTTTTTTTCATACTAGTATTATATATGGCTTTTTTCTTTGTTGAAGTAAGGTAATTTTGTTACTAGATTATTACATTTTTGAATTTTTAAGTATTGTTTTATTTCAAATTACAAATTGAAAGAATGTAAGTCACCTATTGAGATTGTCAATATTTTCTCATTGGGTTAATTGTATGAAATAATTTTGAAACTTTCTTTCATTGCATAGATTCTAAACTTTCTGGATGATATTTCAATATGCCATTGGTGTATATTTGGTGTATAATGCAGACTCTGTATCCATGAGGATTTGGTCCCAGGTATCCCTCAAATACCAAAATCCATTGATGTGCAAGTCCTCTACATAAAATAGCATAGCATTTCTCTAAAGCTACCCACATCCTCCCACATACTTTAAGTCACCTCTAAATTACTCATAATACTGAATAAAATGTAAATGCTATGTAAATACTTGTTATGCTATGTTATTTGAAACATAATGATGATACAACTGTTCACATATGTGCAGTACAAATGCACCCATCATAGCCCAACTACACTTTGATCCACAGTTAGTTGAATCCACAGGTAGATAACCCATGAACACTGAGGGTCAACCGTATTAGTTTAAGAACTTTCATGCTTCTATTCACTGGTGAAATCAGCCTTTAGTATTTTTTCCATACTGTCTTTGTAGGCTTTGATATCAGGATTATACATAATACATAAAGCATCACTTCAAATTTTTGTATATTCTGGAAATTTTACTTTTTGATACTCTTTTACAAAATTTACCAGTACTATTTAAGAGGTTTGAATCTTGTTTTGAAAGTAATTATTTTTACTTGTAATGTTTAAAATGTACTGGAACTTTAAATTCCTTTTTCATAATCAATGCAAATTTTCTTTGAAAATTAACCTATTTTGCAGAGATTTTCAGGTTATTATAGAGTGATAGGTATGTATGTTGTTAATTTTTAAAATAATTATTTTTTTTAAGTGACTACCGGGAGTCGAACTCAGTACCTCGTACTTGCCAGCAGGCGCTTGTGCCTCTGAGCGATATCACCGGCCCTTTTTTTCCTTTATGTGGGTACCGGGAGTCGAACTCAGGACCTTGTGCTTGCCAGGCAGGCGCTTACACCACTGAGCCATCTCACCAGCCCTCTTAAAATAATTATTTTTAAAATAATTATATTTTGCTTTCTGATTTGCAAAAAGATTTTTCATAGTTGAGTGGCCAATTTTGTCAAATAAAATGATTGTACAACTTTTAAAATGTAATTATTTGTTTTAGCTATTTTTCCTTTGTTGTATTAACTAAAGATTTGTCAATTCCATAGATCTGTTTTTGGACCCAAATTTTATTTCTTTTTCTATTTCTTTTCTCTTGTTTTGTTTATTGATTCTTTATTTTTGTTTTTATGTAAACTTTCTCCTATAATTTCCCTCTAATTTTTATTATTTCCTCTTTTCTGGTACTGGGGTGTGTGTGTGTGTGTGTGTGTGTGTGTGTGTGTGTACCTGTGTGTGTTCTAGATCCCTAGCCAAAAAGTTAGGTATCTTTCCTTTTTTAATGTAGACATTAAAGCTATAAATTTCTTTCTGGGCAAAGCTTTTGTTGCATCCCACAGGTTTTGGCCTGTCCTATCTTCATTTTTAATTTTCCTCGAACTATTTTCTCATTTCTTTTATTTTCTTCTTTAATCCATCATATACTTAGAAGTATATATTTGGGGGAGGCAGGGTGCCAGGAATCGAACTCAGGACCTCACTCTTGCCAGGCAGGCACAGCACCACTGAAGTATATTATATTTTATTTCCAAGTATTTGTGAATTTTCCAGTTTTCCATCTATTATTCACTTTTGGCTTTCTTCCATTGTAGTTGGAGAAGATATTTTGTATTATTTCAAGCTTTCTAAATGTATTGAGATGTGTTTTGTGACTTAAGATGTGGACAAAGAGTGGGCTATCCTGGAGAATGGTCCATGTGGACAAGAAATATGTGTGTTCTGCTGGTGTTGTGTTCAGTGTTTTCTATATGTTTGTTAAGCATAGTTGATTCATAGAGTTGTTCAATTCCTTTATCTCCTTACAAACCTTTTAAAATGTTCTACACTTTATTAGAATTGGCATATTAAAGTTTCCAACTATTATTATAGAACTGTTGCCTGGGTGTAGTGGCACACACCTGTAATCCCAGCAATTGGGAAGCTGAAGCAGGAGAATCACCTTGAGTTTGAGGCCAGCCTGGGCTACATAGTGAACTCAAGGCCAACCTGCACGACATAGTGAGACCCTGTCTCAAAAAAAAAAAAAAGAAAAAAAAGAACTGTGTGTCTTCACATTTATCAGTGTTTGCTTCATATATTCTAGGACTCTGTTGTTTGGTGTGTATGCTTGCAATTGTTATGTGTTCTGAATAAATTGAAGCTTTTGTCAATATATCACATTCTTCTAATGTGTTATTGCAAAAGATTTTGACTGAAAGATTACATTGTTTCATATGAATACAGACATTCCAGGTCTCTCTTGGTTAATATTTACATGGAGTATACTTTTCTATCCTTTCCCTTTCAACCTATTATGCCCTTGGATCCGAAGTAAGTCTCTTGTAAACATCATATAGTTTGATGGTGAGGTTTTGTTCTCAACCATTCTACCAATAAGTGCCTTTATGTTAGAGAGTTTAGTCCAATGATTACAATAAAGTAATCATTGAAATGAAAGGACTTCTACCATTTATTCTGTTTTGTTTCCCTAAGTCTTATAAATTTTCTGGCACTCATTTCCATGATTACTGCTTCTTTGTTTGTTTAGTTGGTTTATTGCCGGGCTGTTATTGCTTGGGTCTTAAATGTCTCCAGTATGATAAAGGCTTTGACCCTGCCTGTGGCATTAAGGGGAGGTGATAGAATCTTCAAATATTTAGGAAGTGGGATTTTGTGGAAGGAAGTTAAGTCTTTGGGGGATGCTCTGAAGGGCATGTTGGGGCCCTGGTCTCTCTCTGTCTCTATCTCTGTTTTTTTGTCTCTCTGTCTTTCCCTGTGTGTCTGTGTGTGTGTGTCTCTCTCCCTCTCTCTCTCTCTCTCTTTCTCTCTCCCTCCCTTTACTTCCTGGCCACCATGAAGCCAGCAGCTCTACTTTATTACATGCTCCCTGTCATAATGTTCTGCCTCTCCACAAGCCTCAAAACAATGGAGTCCACTGACCATAAACTGAATGTTCTAAAACCATGAATCAAAATAAACCTTTCATCCTTTAAATTGATTTTAGTAATGGAAAGCTGACTAAATCAAGTACTTAACTAACACAAGTGTTTATTTTTATTCCCTTCTCATTTCCTTTTACATATATATTTTAGATTTTTTTTTAGTGGTTCCTATGGAACTGTAATTAACATCCAAAAGTTATAACAGGTTGATTTACATTGATACTAATTTATCCTCAATAGCATGCAAACACCCTATATAGCTCCATCCTTCCCCTCTTGAGTTTTTTTGTCAAAAATTACATGCTTGTTATTGTGTGTCCAGTAAAATAGATTTATAATTACTTTTATATATTTGTCTTAAATCTTTTAAGAAATAAAATTAGAGTCACAAAAATAAAGTGGTACTGGCTTTTGTGTTTCTGTAATTGCATCACAAGAGATTTTTATTTATTTATTTGGGTTTGAGTTAGTGCATAAAGTTTTTTTACATCATGCTAAAGGACTCTCTAACATTTCCTATAGGACAGTTGTACTAGCAACAAATTTCTTTACCTTTGATTTATTTAGAAATACTACAAAATATAAAACAAAACAAGCTGACATCCAAAGTGATGGGGAAGGTATAGCCAATCAGACAAACAAGGGAGAATAAAAGTAGTAAAATACCTCTGGTGTTTACAGTTCTGTGACAGTGCCCATGTTTAATCTCAGAAATGTGTTGGGTATGGAGCTGGTCTTGGCCTCTGAATGTGGGGGCTAGGGCTGGTCTTCCGTTGGTGGAGTTCTCCAGAGCCCAACTGCTGGCTCCTCACTGCTGCTTCAGAAGCTTCCACACTGCTGGTCTCGCTGATTACTCAGCCTTCCAAAGGCATGTGTGCACCCGTGAGCCCGGGCTGGCTGTCCTGGGTTTCAGGGGGTTCCCGTCGGTCAGCCCGCCAATACTTTAATTTCTCCTACATTTTTGAAGCAGAGTTTTTCCAACTCAGCAATTCTGAGTTGATAATTTTTGGTTCCTTTGATTGATTTCTTTTCTCTCAGCACTTCAAATTTTAAAAATTCAATTTTTTATGTGATCTGGCACTAGCCTAATTATCCAACTTCCATTGGGAACTCCCCACTTCATCAAGCCTTAGCCATACTGCCTCTGTGTTTCATGAACATTTCTAAGTGTCTTTCAGCCTTGGGCTTTGCACTTGCGGCTTTGTGCTTCTGTTTTTTGCATAACTGCACTTTTTTCTTGCTTTAGAGTTCATCTCAAATGTCCCTTCTTCAAAGAGCTCTGTTGATTGCACTCCTTAATTCATAAAAAAGTATATAACTTATTTTTCCAAAGCACTTCTCCATGTCTGTAATTATCATGTTTGTTCATTTAATTATTTCTGTATTGTCTACCCATCTTTCCACATTCTCCCAAGTAAGGAGAGACCTTGTCTGTCATGCTCACCATAATATTCCAGTACTGGGTGCCTGGCATATCGTGTCCATGGTAAGTATAACTGAATAAATGAATGACTCTAATACATACCACATTCTCATAAGAGCATAATGACATGAACAAAAGGGGGCCAGCAAACTCCTACCAGACCCAGTAGATATAGGCTGTGGGGCAGCAGTTACGTCCTCCTGGATTTCGAAGTCTCATGGCCTAGTTAATTTTAACCTTCAAAGGTTTTAAATTTGATGTAAACATATTGATGGCATTAGAGTAATAAGAAACTAGAAAAATATCCTGTTCCTGGTTATAGTCACTCTAACCTTGAATGTATAACATAAAGTGAGTGAGTGGACACTGATCAGTGACCTGTGCTATACTTGTTGACCCATGCAAATGTAACAACTGGTTTGCACTAACCCTTTGCTTGTTTTTTTTTTTTTAATAAAGTAGATCACTTGGATGCCATTTCAGTGCACCCGTTCAATTTAGAAAACTATACGTGTTTTTCCTGCTGTCTGTCCTCATTTTGGGTCCAAGGAACTCTTCACGTTTGATGTGCCTCGACATGCCTTTGAGATTGCCAAGTTCATTCTTGCAAACCATAAACTTTTTCTTTATGTTTAACTCAAAACACATTATATGGAAAAAATGAAAGACACCTGGTTTACAACATGCAGAGAAAATACCAACTCAAAAAAGACAACCAGAAAGTAGGAAAATACACACATAAATTGGTCAAGATGAAAAAGCATGATATTTAGATAAAGACTATAAATATCTTCTCCTTATCTGAATATGCCATCTTATCTTTGGATTATCAACTGCCAAATATATTCAATGAAACCATATTAGCTTAATTTTTGCTAAATTTTCATTGTACAATTTCACATAAATATAACATTCATCTTTAATATGCCCTTAAGCAATGAGAAAAATTCTTCTGCATTTATTGTAAATTTTTTTATAATACTCAGCACATTCCTCAAAAATTTCTATGCAAATTACTATATGATAATGTCTTTTTGAAATTTCCTCATATGACCATGCAGTACACCATGGTTATATTTTCCATTATGGCCTGGATTTAGAAAACTGAGAGTAAAAACTGATGCTTAATCTTAGCAGTGATATCAAACTTCAAATTTAAAATAATACTAATTCTCATTTTCACATTCATTGTATTATTTCTTATTAGTTTTTTTTTGTTGTTTTTGTTTTTGTTTTTTTTTTTGTGGGTACCGGGGGTCGACCTCAGGACCTCGCGCGCCAACAGACACCAGTGCCGCTGAGCGATATCACCGGCCCCTTTTTCGTATGTGGGTTCCGGGAGTCGAACTCGGGCCCTCGCGCTTGCAAGGCAGGCGCTTACGCCGCTGAGCCATCTCACCGGCCCCTCTTATTAGTTTTATGCGTGTATATCTTTAGCAATCTGAATATATAGATATACACAAACATGCACATTATCTATATAGAAAATTTCATCTCATCTCAGATTAGTTTTTAAAAGTCAGGGTATGAAAACCTACATATAAATATGATTATGAATACATAAGTAAATTTTAATAAAAAGCATATTCATTGTGAAGATACTTTTCTTCTTTTTTGGGGGGTGAGTACCGGGGGTCGACCTCAGGACCTCCTGCCAGCCGGCGCCCGTGCCGCTGAGCAATATCACTGGCCCTTTTTTCATATGTGGGTACTGGGAGTTGAACTCGGGGCCTCGTGCTTGCCAGGGAGACGCTTATGCCACTGAGCTATCTCACTGGCCCAAATACTTTTCTTCTTAAAAGCTTTATGAGTGCATTTTTCACTTCCTTGTTCCTCAGACTATATATCAAGGGATTCAGCATGGGAATCACAGTAGTGTAAAACACCGAGGATACTTTCTCCTGGATGACTGAACTCCTGGAAGCAGGTTTGAGATACATGGACACAAGAGACCCATAAAATATAAGAACAGCCATTAGGTGGGAGGTACAGGTGCTAAAGGCTTTGGACCTGCCCTCTTTAGAATGGATGCGGAGGATACTGGTGAGAATAAAGGCATATGAAACCATGATGGTCAGGCTGGTGGCTACCATGTTAAATCCACCAATGCCAAAAATCAAAAGCTCATCAATGTAAGTGCTGGAACAGGAGAGTTTAATTAGAGGAACGATGTCACAGAAATAATGTTTAATGATGTTCGGTCCACAGAAAGACAACCTCAATGTACAACCTCCATGAATCACAGCATCAATAAAGCCTATGGAGAAGACAGCAGCCACCAGCACAAAACAAACCTGCGGGGACATGATGACATGGTAGAGCAGGGGGCTGCAGATGGCCACATAGCGATCATAGGCCATGGCTACCAACATGTAGCATTCAGAAATAACAAAAATACAGAAAAAAAACAGTTGAGTCACGCATCCTGAATAGGAGACAGATTTATCCCTGCATAAAAACCCTACCAGCATTTTGGGGGTAACGACAGAAGAATAGGAGAAATCTAAAAATGACAGACTACTGAGGAAATAGTACATGGGGGTGTGAAGTTGAGAATTCAGTGTAATTACTGTGATCATGCCAAGATTTCCCACGATGGTTACTATATAAATCCCTAAGAAGAGGTAGAAAAGAGGCAGCTGAAGCTCTGGCTGTTCAGTTAACCCCAAAAGAAGAAACTCAGTCACTGTGGAATGATTTCTTATACCCATTCTTCTCTGAGAAATCTGTGGAGATGAGAGGGAAAGAGTTAAAGCAGGCAGAATCCCAGCTATCTCCATTTCCCCAGAGAACAAGTATGGCGAGTTATAAAAACACTGACTATTGTGAAAACCAAAAGATTAGCACTTAGACAAAATGGAGTCAGTAAGCATCTACCTGCAATACATTTTATGAAGCATAAATATACTTTCCCATCTTCCCCTGTGTCTCAAAGTCTTTTAGCAAAGGACAAAGTCTTTCAAACCATGGTTAGGGACAAGATTAATGCTGAAGATGATGGGGAATTTCTTCCAAAGAAAATCAGCAAAAAAGGTACATATAGAAGAGGCTGGGAGCCAAGACACTTTTGCCAGTGGCACATTTGGCTAGCGCTGACCTTGCTTCTAGGATTTCCTATAGAGAAAGTGCTGGTTGCTAAAGTCAATTATGATTTTCTATGCAAGGTTTCTGATGTTGTTTAGCAGAATATCAACTCCAGGAAGATGTTAACAGTTGTTACCTAAAACCAGCAGCCAAGGATAATTTGAGGCATCCTAAATTACAGAGTTAAACAGGTTTCTTTATGCCTTAGTCTATATAACATATATTTTCCAAACTTATTTGATAATAGGCCACCTGCATACTTCTTTTTAGAATATATCATTGCACCAGTGTGACTCAGAATATATTTTACAAAAGTGTTTTCTTTTGGGTGCTTACTCCATTTTTAATGCCACCATAAATAGATTTGCAGATGGGAAGTTCATTCTTCTGACACTGTAGTGAAAATGTATGATGGCAGAAAATCTGTTTGAATCTTCTGAATATCTGGCCACCCTCTGGGCTAAACTCTCTTCTCTCACCAAGCCACCAAGTTCAGCATAAGGCACTAGTGCTGCCACTTCTGGCAAAGTGGAAAACTAGGCATTTGTGTTTCACTTCAGGGCTTCTCCATAGCACTTCTGGGCAATACCCACACCTCTCCTCAGAAGGGTGAAGACGGCATCAGCTTGGAGGTGCCCACTCTAATGTCAAGCATGGCCTTGTCTCTGAAAAATCTGACCACTTTTCATTTGGTGATGAGCTGTTCCAAGGCCTCTCTGGACACTCACATTTGCCCAAAGATTATGTAGAATCCTACTCAGACATCTGAACCAGATTTTTCCCAACTTGCCCAGAATCTGCCTCTCCCTGGCTTTTCAAGGAGCTGTTCTTCTCTCCTTGCTTCCAATTGGTTATTGTTCTGTTAGGACAAGGCCACTTTCTTTGGTCATCTGAATTCCCAAGGATGCAGGAAATACCTCTTCATCTCCCAGATATCTCTTTCTCTCTCTCTTTCTCTCTCTCTCTGTGTTTCTGTCTCTGTCTGTCTGTCTGTCTGTCTCTTTCTCTCTTTCTTTCTCACTCCCTCACAAATAAGCTTCATGACACTCAAAAGTTATTCTCTGGGCAGACTTCCAAATTCCACAGAACACATATCTTCTATATCTGCTCTTCTTCTCTCCTCTTAAGGGATAGAGATGGGAAATCATGTGCAAAAAAGGGTTCTGAAATAACCTGGGGTCTTCCTCTCCCATCACCCCTCAACAGTTAGCATGCACCTGTGTAGTCACAGAGATTACACAGATAGAAATATCAAAGGAATGTTTGAGAAGATCCATATACTCCACTTTTTGCCTTCAATCTCATGGATGTTTTCAAGAATGGCCTTAATCTATCCTAAGTGTCAGAAGCACGTTGACCATTCTCAACATGTGTCACATTCTGCCACATTGCTTCTAATCCTCATGGGCCTGGGATCAAGGTAAAATTTTTTCATCCTGCCTAAGTTTCTTATTTGAATCAAGTGTCTTGCATTCTTCTGCCCCCAGTCAAGCCAATGGGCTTTTCTTTCTTTTATTTCCTGTTTCCCAAAACTTTTCTGTGCTTTAGGTCCTTGCTACTCAGTGTGCTCCACTGATCGGCTGCATCAGCATCACTGAGGAAGTAGTGAAACTTGTGAGAAATGTACAGTCCCTGGTCCAAACACACATTTTCTGAGTTGGGAATCTACATTTTTACAAGATCCCCACATGATCTGTGCACACATAACAGTTTGAGAAACATTGTTTTAGTTTATTCTCTCCTAAAGCTGAAATCATCTTTCTCCTTTCTTGTTTCTCTCTCCCCATCTTCCTTCTCTTCCTCCTCCTCCTCCTCTCCCTCTTCCTTTTTCTCCTCCTCCTTCTCTTCATCCTCTTCCTTCTTCTCCTTCTTCTTTGTTCCAGAAGGCATTACTTGATCATCCAAAGGCCATCTTTGAAAATATCTCAAGGAAAGCCTTCTAGAATGAGGGATAGAAATAGTTGTTCTATAATTCAGTATTTTCCCAACTATAAATAAATTCAAAGATTCCATGGTGTGTAATGAATGTATCAAATATTGTATTACAACAAACTGCATTATGTTTTTGTGTTTATAGGAAGCAATGTCACACAAATAATGTCTTAGTTCACGTGAAATTGAGCAATGGTAACCAGGACCCACTTTGTTTAAACAGTTACTAAAGTACACATCAGTAGTCTAGGGATAAAATTTTGTATGTCTGACCACCCTCCAAAGTAATCTACTACACAGACGCAAACCTGATTCAGGTTTCATGTATTTTTAGCAACTTAAAAGTATAATAAGGTATTTTAAACTTATCATATCATGCAATATTATTAAAACTATGACTGTTGAAAGTATTTTATGAAGATAGTCTAGATGAACATTGCCCAGTAGAAAAATTGCAGCCATGTGGGATATTGATAATACCTTAGAAGCCCTTTTTTTTTTCTTTTTTTTTTTTTTTGGTTTTTGAGACAGGGTCTTACCATGCAGTTCAGACTGGCCTTGAACTCACTATGTAGTTCAGGGTGGCCTCAAACTCACAGCAATCCTCCTGCCTCAGCCTCCCAAGTGCTGGGATTACAGGCAAGCACCACAATGCCTAGCATAGAAGCCCTTTTTTAAAAACAAATGCAATCAATTTTAGTATTTTTGTTTAATTCTGTATATTGTAATATTACCACTTCAACATTTAATCTGTATAAACAATTTAATTAAAAATTTAGATTTTCTTCTTTTCCTAAGCAGGACAAATCATGAAATCCACAGTGCATTTTTGCACATACGACACACCTCAAATCAAACTAGTCACATTTCAAATGCTCCGTAACCACTTATGGTGCTTCTACTACTGGACAGCATAGGTCAAGAATATGGTAATTTTTCTAAATCTGAAATCTCAGTTCTACCATTACTACAGAGATGGCAGAAAGGGCGCCGAACCCTGGGTCGTAAGTTTCAGTTTCAACTCCAGCTCTAAGACTTGCACTGTGACACTGGACTCACCACAGAGTCTCTGTGAGGTTCATGGTTTAATCTGCAAAAAATAATAAATTCTTCAAAGAAATGTTGTATGAATTAAATGAAACAATAAGTATCAGCAGACTTCATCACCACAAGGTCTGGATGAATATACTTGGAAGTATATTTTAAAGCTGGTGATTTCACAGTCGATTCACAGATTAGACACGAGGCTACTCAGGTCAGGTGCATGGTTAAACACAGAGCACAGCCTAAGATGATGCCCATGGCCTCTTCCCTCCTTCCCTGCTATTCAGTGGGCTACAAACATGCAGACCCTGTAGATTGCTCATGGGCAATTGGGAGTGGATTTTAGAACATGTTTTAACATCCATACAGTATGAACATCATAACTTTGAAACCTCACCTTCTTCCTCCTGTAGACTGTAGATATCTCTTCATTCTTCTCACCTCATCACTTTACAAGCAAAGCTGGGTTAATTATGCTTCCTTCCTTAAATGTCTAAACAACTACAGCTATGAAGCTGTGATGTTTATTCTTAGTTTAAGTATTTTATGTCTAGAAATATAAAGACCAGGAGTCCCCAGAGTTTCTTATCTCTTGAGGCTTAGCAACCTGTGAATTTGTACGAACTGTCCCCAAGCTGGCCTATCATTTGAGACATCTACCATGGATGAGGCACACTGCTCCAAATGAGCCTCAGTGGAGCTGGGGTAGGGTCCAACAAATGCCTTGACCTGACATGCTGTTGAATATATGAAACATCATGAACAGTGAAATCTACAAGGGATGAATGTTTAAATGACAAGTTTATTACAGTGAAAGACACATCATTAGTCCCCCTCAAAATCCTCTCCTTGCTTCAAATACATTTATTCCATTGCTCTGCCATGTTCTGAAGTAGTTCCGGAAGTCCTGTTTGGTGAGTCTTTACAAGGAGTGATCGATTTAAACATTCACCAAATTCTTAGAGCACACCTCCTCTACGCTCATAATACTTTTTAAAATCAGATATGGAGCAGATCACTACTGTTTGCAGTAATAAAGACAATCTTCATGGAAGGGTAGATTCTAAACTGCCTCCAAAAGTGGGGAGGATTCACAAGCTGAAAAGATATTCAAGATGTAGATAAAAACGCAAGCAAGTGAACTAAGAAGCAGAAAACAAGGAATCCGTGAAGGACTGTGGGAACAGCTGAAGTGTTTCTTGGATAAAGGCAGTGGAGGCAGCGTTCCCAGTGTCTAGTAACTATGGAGGCAAATTGCATCAGAGACAAGAAAGTCCAGTAGTCCCATCCCTGGGGATGGCTCTCCAGGACATCTGGCAAAATATCCCTGGTGTCATTTGGATGAGCCATTTCTTATGCCCTTGAAACCTCCACATTATTAGGCTGGATTCTGTCTGTCTGCCTTTAAGGAGAATTGTGACAATATTTCAGATTATATCATAATCAATTGTGAAGTATCTACTATGCTAAAATCAAAATAGTTGGAGGTGGAGCAAAAGGTAAATAAAAGATGGCCATTACCCTATTCATACTGTGTAGGTATTAAGACACATTTTCAAATCAACTTGTTTTCTTAGCAAAATGCCTTTGGTATTTCTCACGTTCTCTTCATTATCTACTCTCCCTTTGAGCTGACCTGTACTGTAGCACTTCTAGCCACAAATATGTACATGTACTGGTCTTTCCTACTATTTGGGCACTTGTTAAAATTAGGACAATTTCTCATTCATCATGTGTTTCTAGGACCTAGCACCATTCCCGGCTTATAGTTGAATTTATTTTTTTCAGTATCTGTTATGGTTTGTGTCTAGATGTCCCCCACAAAGCCTCATGCAGACATGGAGGCAGGCTTCCAGAGTTTGTGATTGATTTATGGTCCAATACTGGGATTATGGGTGTGAGTGCTACACCCGCCCTGGGGCGGGTAGCCTGTGTACAATATAAGGAAGGGAAAGAGGCTTGCTCTCTCGCTCCTCCCTTTTTGCTCTTGTTGCTTTTGCTGTCTTCCGCCACCATGAATGGTTACCCCTCAGCCATGCCACCCTGCCTTGGAGCCAGCTGATTATGGACTGAAACCTCCACAAACAGTGAACTAAATAAACCTTTCCTTCTTTAATTTTGGGCATTGGGTATTTTGTCCCAGCAATGACAGAAAAGTAACCAAGATGGTAATCATTCCCATCATGTATACATTTCAATTGGAATATTTTGTACTTGCCTGTTTAGAAAATAATTATCTGAAAAACCAGTGAAAATGGGTTCATAGAGCTGGATTTTTATTTACTTGATAAATCACAAAATAAAAACAATTCTTAAATAGAATAAATCAATCATGAATGGTGGGGCTTATAAGAGTAGATATGTATGATGCAAATTTCTTACTTATCACTAAAATCAAGTACTATAGCTACTAATCTATCCTACTTCTGTTTTTACTAGCAGCTTATGTCACAGAACTCTACTAAAGCTAAGTAGACTTGGAGAAATCATGGAGCTTGGAGAAATTATGGCATTTGCTCAAGGCCACGCAGCTGGCAAGAAGCAAATCTAGGAATGCCTCACACCAGACGCCATGTGCCCCAGAAGGAGAGCAAGAATGAGAGCATTTTTCTTATATGTGAAAAAATATATGAGGAATTTTTAGTGTCTTGCTAGATGACTTAGTATACATCATGGAGATTTGAAAAACAAACATGGATTTGGGGCAAAAGCTCTACCCAATAACAAAGCTAGTATACTTGACTAGGGAAATATCTGCTAATATTATCATTGACCTCTCAAAATAATGCATCAGTCACAAAAGTTTGCATAGATATTCAGGTAATTCATGAAGAGAAGCCCCAGAGGCCAAAGACTCCATAGACTTAGAACTCCTGGATTAATGGATTCCTTCTGCTCCATGTGAAAGAATCTGAGTACTGCAGAAAGGTCATAAGAGGACAAGGAACACTTCCAAAGACCAAGTGCCACAATTTGCCCGGTATCCTGAAGTGCCAACCTACCTGTGCTATCACTAGAGGAGATCCATAAATGTCAGCATTAATAGAAACAATATGGGAAACAGAAGGGGGGAGCCTCTAAAAGTGAAAATTAGAACTACCATGTGATCTGGAAGTAACACTACTGGGTATACCTCAAAAAAAAAAATCACTGTGGTGAAGAGACATTTGCACTCCCATGTTCATTGCAGCACCATTCGCAATAGCCTGGCTATGAAATCAACCAAAGTGTCCACCAACCCCGAAAGATAAAGAAAATGTGGCATATACATGCAATGAAATGGTATTCGTCCATTAAAAAGAATGAGATCCTGTCATCTGCAGCAACATGTATGATAAAGAGATTGTCATAAAAGTGAAATAAGCCAGACACAAAGAGACAAGTATCATATAACCTCACTTACATGTGGAATACTTTTTAAAAGTTGATTTCATAGACAGTAAGAGTAGAATGGCTCATCAAAGGCTGGGGAGAGTAAATTGATCAATGTGTACTAAGTTACACACTGAAGCAGGAAGTTAGAAGCAGGAAGTTCTAGTGTGCAATTTTCCAGCAGAAAGACTACAGATAACAATATTGTACTGCACGTTTTAAAAAGTTAGAGAATCCCAAGCTTGGTGACACATGCCTATAATCCCAGCTCTCGGAAGACTGAGCCAGGAGGATTGCTGCTTGCTGCTAGTTCAAGGCCAGCCTGAGATACTGAGTGAGTGCAAGGCCAGCCTGAACAATACAGGGACATGCTATCTAAAAAAACAAAAAACAAAAAAAAAACAAAGTTAGAGGCAGAGATTTTGAAAGTTTTACCATTGTTAGGGTCGGGATGCCCGCCACGTGAAGGAAGACTCCAAGAAGCGTTCTCTCATGCAAAGGGCAAGGGGTTTTATTATCCAAGCATGCGTGGGGCTCACTGAACACGCAGGAACAGTGGGCCCCGAGGTTTGCCTGTGCAGGGCTTATATGTCTATAGAACAAAGGGAGGAGGGGTCTTTGTAAGCGCGGTTACAGAAGCAGATAGCATTGGTTAGTTTAAACAGCTTTTTACATTCATTGGGAGAAGACACTCATATGGGAGTTTTTAGGCTGGCCGACAGAGCGGGGAGGATGTTTTCTAATATGGGCAGCAGGTGGTCCGGAACAGCACAATCTGCAATCCTTGCAAATTTCTTAGCCCAGGGTCAATCGTTATCTTGCAGCCCAGTTCCCTGGTCTGTGGTCAGCTTTGTTTTGTTTTTATCTACTTTAGGTAGCTTTGTAACAGCTCAATTCCCGGAACATTGGGAGGAGGGGGACAGTACAGACTGTGCATTCCCAGAAGTGAAAATTTCTCTTACATTCCCCCCTTTTTGTTTTTGGGAATCTCTAATCTTAGAGATCGGAGTGTCCATTTTTAGGATCATCTAGAGCTGCATATTGTTGTCTAATGAGCATTAGTTTTACATTGTCAATCTGGTTATATATTTGAAGCTAGGAATAGGTATGGGTTTATCTCCTGAAATAATGTTTAAATCAGGCAAAAGAGAAGTTAAGACACATAACCCAGTCCAGTTTATAGGAAGGAGAGTGAAAGCCAGATTTTTGGCTTTCAGGCCACTCATCACAGGTGGGGGCAGCAATATTAATAACATCAGTGACATTAACACATACGTGGTCAAGCAGAACATTTTTTTAGCTTAATCTTTAGGGTGTTGGTTCCCCTTTCCATCGTTTACTTATCTGGTTCTGTGGGTGGAGAGACTGAGGTCAGCAGCACTTTGAAGTGGCTATGGTGGATCCGGGCGGTCTTTCCAGAAATCGCCTGAAGAGTACCTGGGTACTTGGCTCCACTGCTTGAGCAGGTTCTGTGGTCGGTGGGTCAGGTGTTGGGTGTTTTTGGCGGAACACCCGATGGATGGAGGAGAGCACGGGCTGTAGAGCCTGAAGGGACTTAATGAGATCCTGATTAGTAAGTTCTGCAATCTTTTTTTCAGCTAGTTTAGGTAACGGAGGGGGAGGTCGGCCAAACATGGCTTCAAAAGGGACATTTTTGATACATAGGGAGTGCATCTGGCCCGGAGGAGAGCAAAGGGGAGGAGGCTACACAGGGTGATGGTGGTGACCAGAGTCATGTTGGTGTTTAGCTGCAGCAGCTTTTGCTGAAGTCTCTTGGTGCATCGAGGTCTGAAGGTCTCTGGGGCAGACGGTCGCACTTCTGCAAGCTCAGGTGTCTATATCTTGATTTGGGAGCATTGAATCCGTGGAGCACAGCCTGTAACTTTAAGAGCAGTGGGAGTGGTTAGGATCACCTCGTTGGGTCCCTCCCACTTTGGTTGGAGAGGCTCCTTTTTTAGGTTGTAATCAGGACTTGGTCTCCTGGATTTGAAGGAGCGGACTGGCGTGGGCATGGGGATCAGATGTTTCCATAACAGTCTGTTGAAGTTTCTGAAGCATCTGGTGCAGTGCCTTTATCTGTTGGTGCAAGTTCAAAGTTCCCATCTCCTATAATCTATTTAAAACAGGTATCAGTGGGGGAGGCTCTCAAACATTATCTCAGATGGAGTTAGTCCACCTCAGTACAGTGTACACCGCAACTGCAAGAGGGCTGACGGGGAGCACAGTAACCCAGTTAGCCCCAGTCTCTTGGCACAACTTTGTCAGGGTGGTTTTTAAAGTACAGTTTTGTCTTTTTACTTGGCTTGAGCTTTGTGGCCAATATATAGTATGGAGTTTTTATTTTAGCCCCAGCACTGCTGTAAGGCCTTTGACCATTTTACCCACAAAAGCAGGTCCATTATCTGAACCTACCGTTATGGGGAGCCCATTCCATAGAATGATCAGCTCCATCAAAGCTTTTATCATCTTTCTCGATGTTTTAGTCTTAGTGGGGAGGCCTCCACCCATCCTGAATAGGTACAAATCAAAACTACTAAGTATCTCTTATTTCCGCTGGTGGGTTTAATTTTAGTAAAATCTACTTTAACATCTTTAGATGGCACAGTTCCTTGTCTCCGGACACCTAGTCGTTGTGTTGCCAGGAGACAGGGTTGTTGTGGGATCAGTTAGTGCCCCTCTCAGTCATCAAAGCACATCAGGTCCATATCACAAACTGTCTCAGGAAGCAGAGCCTCTGTCTGGATGGTTCGCTCTAAGGTGACAACCGTTGTTCTCACCCTCTAAACCCCATCGATTACCATGTTGCTGTCATCTGAAAAGAGGGTCAGGTCCGGGTCCTGAAGGGGCACATCCTGCAAGTCTGGTCGGGCTGAGTACACCATCTCAATGGCTTCAGCACAGTCATGTTCAGGTGGCTCCAGGGAAGTGGGCAAAAGAGAGGCAGGATTAATAGCTTGCACAGTCTTGATAGTTAACCTGGGGTCTTTTAGCAAGGTCCCTTGGTACTGGGCCAACCTGGTTCCTGAGAGCCATTTACCTCCAGGTCCTTTCAATAAAGTCTCTATTGCATGGGGCACAAACATACTTAGCTTTTGTCCCAAAGTCAATTTGTCAGCTTTTTTTACTAGAATGGCTGTGGTGGCAGTCGAACGCAGGCAGGAAGGCCATCCTGCTGCCACGGAGTCCAGTCTCTTAGCTAAATATGCCATGGGGCATTTCCAGGGTCCCAGTGTTTGTGTAAGAACACCCCGAGCAATGCCGTCCTTTTTATGGACAAACAGCTGGAAGGATTTCGTGATGTCAGGTAGTGCCAAGGCAGGGGCGCTTACCAGTCTGTCTTTTGAATCCTTAAAAGCAGCCTGTTGTTTAGGATTTTACTCCAACAGAGGGCTATTTCCTCCTCTTAAAGCCTCATAGAGGGGCTTCGCTATTGCTGCAAAACTAGGGACCCAAAGGCGACATTACCCAAAGGCGACAGTACCCAATGGTTCCCAGAAATTTCCTCAACTCCTTTCTGGTCACCGGCACTTGGAGGCCCTGAATGGCCTGAGTGCATAAGATTGGCAGAGAGCGTGTTCCATCCTTTAATATAAATCCTAGAAACTTAGCAGTCTGCACACAAATTTGAGCTTTTTAGTCAATTATCTTTATCTAGTACATAGGATGCTTTTATCTAATTTGTCTTTTAATAGGACATCACTGAAGAAATTTTATGACATTATCTGGACTGTTTAATATCTAGGCATCTCTAAGTACTGTGGCATATATAGCATATACATCACATAGGTCTTTTTGTTAAAAATTATCATTTGACTGGTGACCTTATATTAGTATGAACCTCTTATCATAAATATCTGGAGCACAAGCAAAGGCAGGTGTCTGAATCTGAAAGAAAGAAAGAAAATGTTATCTCTGTAAACAATCCCAGTTTTTATATTTCAGAAGACCTGTACATCTGGAAGGTATGAATACACTTAATATACTATGAGATCAGCAACACTGAATTGTCATTGCCATATAAAAACTTTTGTTTTTTAATTTAGTTTTGTACCAGAGCATCTTTAAATCAGAAAACCTCATTGTCCTGTTTTAGAAAATTTAACCTGTTGATGATGACCAATGTAAACATATCACAATAATATATTTTGTCTAACAATTTTTTATGACTTATGAAAACCAGATCACTTAACACATTATTTTGAACAAATAAGAAACTCTCAAATCATAATATAACAATAAACAATAAACAATAAACAAAACATGTATTACATTTATAAAACCAATTTTAACATCATTTTGGCCAGCTGGCAACTTTTGGTGGAAGCATACCAGACAAACATTTCAAAAATCCAAAAATGTAAAAAGAAAATTTGTTGAGCTCAAATAAAACAGCTGTTTACAGGTTGGGCACACAGAAAAACAAAACATACAGACAAATTTAAAAAATCAGAGTGCACTCATATATATTGGCCAAATTAAATTATAGTAACTCTTATAATTTTAGAAGTTTGAAATTACAAATAGACTAGTCAGAATTATTTGTAGGTCAATAGCAGAGATCTCTCATAAGAATTTGGAAGAAACAAAAAATAAATTTCTTCATAAAAATACTGACAACTTTCATGTTTTTCTTCTGTGTAGCTTTCAGCTCAGTCATCTTCATACCCTCTGTCACATATTTAAACCTTTTTTTTACTCTCTTAGCATTTTCTCTGTAAGAATATCATTTATATAAATTTTTTTGATATATCTTTGTGAAAACTTATTTTGACCCCTTGTTCCTGGGTTGTTACAATTACGCCCAGTTTTCCGCTAGCTGCAAATGCTGCAGCCATTTGTGATTCAAGAGCAGAGACCCTCTTTGTGTGCAGAGAAAGAGAAAAGCATGCTTCAGGATAAGGTTTTTGTCCCAGGTGTTTTGAGCCAGGGCACCCAGCTTGTGTTTCCCATTGTGGCTTACTCAGCTTATTTGATGTTTTGACAAAGCAGGCATTTACATTTCTCCTTTTAGATAGTAATTTTGATTAATCATCACTTAGGAGTTTGTAGTGCACAAGAAAAGTTTTATGTACATCAGTTTAAACTGAAAACCAAAAGTATAAGTGCCAATTAGTCAAAATTTGTAATTAGATTTCTCCTGTAAAACTTTCCTAGATGTTTGCAGGCAGCACCAGGCTGGCCATTGGGGCAGCATTCGCACCACATACAACCAGGAGTTTATATATGGAAACTAATTTGGGTGCTCAGGCTTTCCGGCGACAATATTTTGTACTCCATTGATTACCTGGGGGTCAAGTGACCCTTTAGCTAATCATCCCACATTGAATGTGGGCCACTCAAACTCACAGAAGTTTTAGAGCTTTACTTTTTATCTTAACTCTATAATCCACTTTGAACTTATCAAAATTGTTAAGCATACATTTTAAAACAGTTGACTTACTACCAGCAGAACCCATTATGTCAATGACTTGGACAACACAGTAACCCACAATTACAATTTATCTAAGCAAGTCCTGTCCCCTCCACTTAATCTGAAATGCAAACAAAATTTTGAGACTAACAAATGATCTCCTGCCAGCAGGTTGAATTCCTCTGGTAACAGTGACTTGGAAGCGCAGGTGCAGGGGGGATAACAGATGTAACACAGGGGAGGAACACGCACACACACACAAAAACAGATAATCCCGGGAACAATAACCATATCGCTCCCGACCTCAAATTTAGAACAGATTCAGAGGATGACCTCTGATAGACGGCAAAACACCATATCCGGTGGCCTAGCTCTCACAGGTTTAAACAGAACAGACGCTAGCACAGAACAGATACCTGGATGAGCCTTGAGCAAATTGCCAAACCAGAAACCGAATTACAAGTGCGCTTATCTTGGTTGGGAGGCGGGAATTTAGTTGTCTCTGTTTTGTAGCCTTGCGTTTTGTCTTGCAGCTGATCTGGGGGGGCCAGCTGAAGATCAGCTTTTTGGCGCCTTGGCCCCCCAAAGGTTAGCTGCCAGGCAAGGAGGCATTGAGGCCCCCTCCTTATTGCCCATGGTGGGTGCTGTGGAACAAAAGAGGTTAGTGGCGCCAAACAAACAAAGACAGACAAACACTAAGACCAAGGTAATAGACAAATGCCGGCGTACACAACTTCCCCAGAAGAGGAAGTGAAAGAGTTACAACCGGGGAATCCCCTGCTGAACAGACCCTCAGGAGCCCACGAGGTAGGCTCCAGGAGTCTATGTAGAAACACCACCGGGGAATCCCCCGCTGAATAGGCCCTATGGACCTATAATACCCGAGGCGTCCCCCGGGGAAGTGACTTGTGACCCAGAAGCCCAGAGGCAAGTCACTTGGACCAAGAGCTCACGCGTCTTGGTGCCAGTCACAACAAAAACTAGGCGACCGCAAAGTGAAAGTAAGACAAAGAGAGGCAAAGAGAGAGAGAGAGAAATGGCCGTACTTACCCCAAGAGGTGGCTGTTGAAGTCTTCCCACGCAGGGGGCAATCCCCGATCTCGCTGGGGCCTCCAAAATGTTAGGGTCGGGATGCCCGCCACGTGAAGGAAGACTCCAAGAAGCGTTCTCTCATGCAAAGGGCAAGGGGTTTTATTATCCAAGCATGCGTGGGGCTCACTGAACACGCAGGAACAGTGGGCCCCGAGGTTTGCCTGTGCAGGGCTTATATGTCTATAGAACAAAGGGAGGAGGGGTCTTTGTAAGCGCGGTTACAGAAGCAGATAGCATTGGTTAGTTTAAACAGCTTTTTACATTCATTGGGAGAAGACACTCATATGGGAGTTTTTAGGCTGGCCGACAGAGCGGGGAGGATGTTTTCTAATATGGGCAGCAGGTGGTCCGGAACAGCACAATCTGCAATCCTTGCAAATTTCTTAGCCCAGGGTCAATCGTTATCTTGCAGCCCAGTTCCCTGGTCTGTGGTCAGCTTTGTTTTGTTTTTATCTACTTTAGGTAGCTTTGTAACAGCTCAATTCCCGGAACATTGGGAGGAGGGGGACAGTACAGACTGTGCATTCCCAGAAGTGAAAATTTCTCTTACACCATAAAGAAATTAAACATCACACTAACATTAATATGTACAATTCTCATGTTTTATGTACCACTTAAAATAAATTTAATTAATAAAAATGGACCCATAATAAAAATAAAATTTAAAAATAAAAATAAATGTTAGTACACTAACGAATTATCGAGGGCACTTGGTAAAATGGGTTCTATACCCTTTCCCCCAGCCCTGCCAAAATTCTGATTCTGAATCTGGGGTCGTGAAAGAAATCTTTGGATTCAACAAGAATTTCAGAGAGTTGCAGTCAAGAAATCGTGTAGTGTTGGCAAAATGCTGTTATCCAGTCCTGTATATCAGGAAATCCTGTCCTAAAGACCCAGTCCCCACCTCAGGAAGATCCCTGAATAGGGAATGAAATGATAGGGAATCCAAGTGGCATAAAAATCCATCTGAGTGGGTTATAGACATAGATAATAGATATGTGTTGTCCCTAAATACCACAAATGCCACCTTCACCAAGGCCCAGTAAAGGGAGGGTAGCTTCTCATTTCTGTATAAGTGCCCCCAGGTTTCATGTTGACACTTTGTGCCCTTCCCTTCAGGATGTTGTCAGGGATGGCTGTTTCAACTGCAGGAAATACGATACAGTGTCCTTGGGATACATGTCCTTCCAGCAGAAATCAGACTACCAAGCCTCATATTCCTCAAGTCAGGAATGCTGGCATGGAGCCTCTCATTTTCAAGACAGAGTATTTCTGATGATGTCGATGGAGGCAGAAACCATCCTTTCCCTTTAAAGTGAAAGAAAACAGTACCAGGTAAGAGTTCCAGAATAATACAATTAAAAACTCATCCACAAAATTCCAGCCCTGGGCTACACAGGCTCAGAAGTTCACTATTAGGTTTCCCTGTTCTTGAAAATATTGTTTGGGTCACAAAGGCACCTAATCAGGCTACTAATTGACATACACACTGAATTAGATTAATAATGATTCCATTTTTCTTATGGTCTCCAGAGCTCTTCTTATTTTAAAAAAAAGTTTTAATTGACTCAGATGGGACTATGCACAATTATTTGCAGGTGAATCTACAATCATTAATGATACAATAGTATAGTTTCTACTTTCCAAGAAAAATATAGGAAGAAAAACACTTTTACTTGTATACACAGTCCCAAATGGATTTCAGTTTTATGATAATTCCTCAACCCTTGACAGTTATCTGTCAAGAATGACATGATTCATGCTGTACTTTTCTTTTATAAAACCCACCAACCTGATAACTGAATGTCTGAATGGAGGAGAGAGAGAGAGAGGGAAGGAGAGAGAGAGAAAATGAATGTATACATTGATACATTGGCTTTTCATTGGCAAGACCTATTGAGATCCATTTCTGTTATTCACCAGCTGTGCATAGTCTTTGGGCAACTTATCTCCCCTCTGTAAGCCAAGATTTCCCTATTGACAAGATAAACATGAAATGAATAGTTGTTCTATTTTTTGTGTGTGTGGGTACCGGGGGTCGACCTCAGGACCTCGCGTGCCAGCAGACACCTGTGCCGCTGAGCGATATCACCGGCCCTTTTTTTTCCTTTATGTGGGTTCCTGGAATCGAACTCAGGACCTCGTGCTTGCCAGGCAGGCGCTTATGCCACTGAGCCATCTCACTGGCCCTAGTTGTTCTATTTAAATTTTAAAGGTTTTTTTTGAAGGTCACATGAGAAATATACACAGAAGAGTGTTGTAAAATATAAACTAGCAGCACATAGGTTTGCCAGCATTAGCAGTGTTTATTGCATATCTTGTGGGAGAGGGGACAAGGAGGGAATCCAACCACCTAACTTCTCAGACTCCGTCCTGTTTTTCAAGATGAGTTGCAGTACAGCCTGTGGACACAACACAGGTATTACAGGAGAATGCTGTCACACACTTTTCAATAGCTATTTTCTTATCTTTGTCAGCTGCTAACCCATCAAAGACTAAAAAATGTTTCCCTTCCTGAGAGCTCTGTCTTCAGCTTCTTCTGAGATTTACAGAGGACTCCAACTTCATGCAAAGCTGTACCCAGAGAAGACTTTATCATCACATCTACATTTCTTCTGGAGCAATAACCTAGGAAAGGAAGCCCACAAGGGAGCCAAATGTCAGGGGAGAGAACCACACTAAAGCGATGGAGAGGAGACAGAGAAGACAAAATAGCTGAAATAAAGGAAAGATTCGTATTAAAATATCAAATTGGGCAGAATGTAAATTGCTCTGGCGACACCTAAATACAAGATAATATTTCTATAGTAGGGTTGAAATAAACTAACAGTTAACCCCTCTTTCCCACTTTACCCACACCATAGATCAGATATTTGAGGCACCACTTCAGTTAACTCACAAGTGTATTCATCTACTGAATTTTACAGGCTAAACAAGGCTAAACAAGTATCAAAGTCAAGGTGAGACCTGTGAAAATTCATGCTGCTTCAGGCACTGAGGATACAATTATTAAAGGAAAACAACAGCTTCAAGGACAGAAAATTGTCTCTACTTGTACTTCACCCATCACTCTTCAGAAAGTGCTGTGGCCAAAGTCACCAATGCCATTCTAATTGCTAAATTCAGTGGACTACATTCAGCTTCTACCTAGTTCCACTTTTCTGCAGCATTAGAAAATATGATTTAATCCCTCCCCAAAAGTGTAGTTTTTCAAAATAACTAGAGGAGTTCAGAAGTTCCTAATACAAAGAAAAGATGGGAGACGTGAAAGTACAAGAAGAGACGTTTTTCTATTTAACCAGCAACTAAATTCAATAAAGAACAACAAAGGGAAGAAAAGTATAATTGCAGCTTCAAGGGGAAATATGTAATTTTGAGAAGACAGTGGGGAATAGTATAATGAATCTCCATGTGTCCTTTTTTTTATTTTAAAGAGAAGAAAAAACAAAACAAATCAAAAGAAGAACAAATTTTCAAAACAACATAATAGGAGGGTAACAATGGTTAATACATTACGTATTACTATCTTTAAGTTAGTTATTCAGGATACCAGACATTAGCATTCAATTGTACAAACATTATTGGCACAAACCTTACTCTTCAATGAACTAAGTAAAATTGGTAGTGTATCTATCTTAACCATCTTATATATATATATACAATTTTTTTCCCTTTCCTTCTTTCTTTTCCCTATTCCAGTCTCGCTTTCCTTTTGACCAGTTTCTTTTTGTTTCACCATGTCTATTGTACATTTTGGATCTTATTTACTCTTTCAGTTTCTCATACTAGAGAGACAATACGATGATTACACATATCCGTCCGGTTTATTTCACTTATGAGTTTTTTCTCGAGTTGCATCCATTTACCTATAAAAGTCTCCAGTTTATCCTTCTTTATGGCTGAATAGTACTCCATTGTATAAAAATACCACATCTTTCTTATCCATTCCTCAGTTGATGGGCATTTGGGTTGTTTCCAAGATCTGGCTATTACAAATTGTGCTGCTATAAACATGGGTGCACATATATCGCTGTGGTACGATGTTTTTAATTCTTCTGGGAAGATGCCCAGAAGGGGAATAGCTGGGTCAAATGGGACCTCTAACCCTAGTTTTTTGAGGAATCTCCACACTGACTTCCACAGTGGCTGTGCCAGTCGACACTCCCACCAACAGTGAAGAAGGGTTCCTTTTTCCCCGCAGCCCCTCCAGCATTTGTTATTAGTTGATTTTTTTATAATAGGCATTCTTTCTGGGGTGAGATGGTATCTCAGTGTTGTTTTAATTTGCATCTCTCGAATGACTAGTGATGTTGCACATTTTTTTGTATATTTATTTGCCATTTGTATTTCTTCATCTGAGAAATGTGTATTCATCTCAGATGCCCATTTGTGGAGTGGGTCTTTAAATTTGGGAGGTCTGATTTTTTTGAGTGCTTTATATGTTCTCGATAGTAATCCTTTGTCTCAGGAACAGCTGGCAAACATTTTTTCCCACGTTGTGGGTTGTCTCTTCACTCTGTTGGTGGTTTCTCTTGCTGTGCAAAAGCTTTTTAATAAGATGAGATCCCAGTTATTGATTCTTTGGGATAGTTCCTGTGCGGTTGAGTTTTCATTCATAAAGTCTTTGCCTACACCAATGTCTCCAAGGGTTTTAGCTATCCTACCTTCCAGCAGATTTAATGTTTCTGTTTTAATATTTAGATCTCTGATCCATTTTGAATTTAGTTTAGTGCATGGTGAAAGATATGGATCTAGTTTTAATCTTCGGCATGTGTAGAGCCAGTTTTTCCAGCACCATTTATTAAAGAGGCTATCTTTCTTCCAGCGAATGTGTTTGGCACCTTTGTCAAAGATAAGGTGGCTTAGTATGTCTGGGGTTGTTTCAGCATCTTCTAATCTGTTCCATTGATCTTCAGGTCTGTTTTTTTGCCAATACCACACTGTTTTTATCACAGTAGCTTTATAGTATAATTTCAAGTCGGGGATAGTGATGCCCCCTGCCTTGCCTTTGTTGCCCAGAATTGCCTTTGCTATTCTAGGTCTCTTCTGATTCCAAATGAATTTTAGGATTGTTTTCTCTAATTCTGTGAGATATGCTGTTGGAATTTTGATTGGAATTGCATTAAATCTGTATAACAATTTTGGAAGTATGGCCATTTTCACTATATTGGTTCTTCCTATCCAGGAGCAAGGGATATCTTTCCATTTTCTGATATCCTCTTCAATCTCCTTTTTCAGAGTACTGTAGTTTTCAGTATAGAGGTCTTTTACATCCTTCGTGAGGTTGATTCCTAGGTATTTCATTTTTTTGGATGTTATTGTGAAAGGTATTGTTTCCCTAATTTCTCTTTCAGTAAGTTTGTTATTTGTGTACAGGAAGGCTATTGACTTTTGAGTATTGACTTTGTATCCAGCTACACTACTGAATTTGCTTATTAAATCTAGCAGTTTTTTAGTGGAGTTTTTGGGATCTTCTGTGTAGAGTATCATGTCATCTGCAAATAATGATAATTTAACTTCTTCCTTTCCAATCATTATTCCTTTTATTTCTTTCTCTTGTCTAATTGCTCTGGTTAAAGTTTCCAGAACTATGTTGAATAAGAGTGGGGACAGTGGACATCCTTGTCTTGTTCCTGATTTTAGAGGGAAGGCTTTCAGTTTTTGGCCATTTAGTATAATATTGGCTGTTGTTTTGTCATAGATAGCTTTTACCAGATTGAGATAAAGACCCTCTATTCCAATTTTCTGTAGGGTTTTTATCATGAAAAGGTGCTGGACTTTGTCAAAAGCTTTTTCTGCATCTATTGAGATGATCATGTGATTTTTGTCTTTGGTTCTGTTAATATGGTGTATTACATTTATTGATTTACGTATGTTGAACCATCCCTGCATCCCTGGGATGAATCCAACTTGGTCATGGTGTATAATCTTCTTGATGATTTGTTGGATTCTGTTTGCCAGTATCTTATTAAGGATTTTTGCATCTATGTTCATTAGGGAGATTGGCCTGTAGTTCTCTTTCTTAATTGGGTCCTTCTCTGGTTTTGGTATCAGGGTAATGCTTGCTTCCAGGAATGAATTTGGAAGTATTGCTTCCCTTTCAATTTCATTGAAAAGTTTGAGAAGTAGGGGCGTTAGGTCTTCTCTAAATTTCTTGTAGAATTTGGCAGTGAATCCATCAGGGCCTGGGCTTTTCTTTGTTGGGAGGTTTTTAATTACATCTTCAATTTCATTGGTTGATATTGGTTTATTTAGGATTTTTAAATCTTCTTGATTCAGCTTTGGTAATTCATATGAATCTAGGAATCTGTCCATTTCTTCTGCATTTTCCATCTTAGTAGAATATAAACTTTCAAAATAGGTATAGATGATCTTCTGGATTTCTGCAGGGTCCATCGTGATATCACCCTTTTCATTTTCAATTGCATGGATTTGAGTCTTTTCATTTCTTTTTTTAATAAGGTTGGATAAGGGTTTGTCAATCTTATTTATTCTTTCAAAGAACCAACTTTTTGCTTCATTGATTCTTTGTATTGTTTTTTTAGTCTCCAATACGTTAATTTCTGCTCTGATCTTTATAATTTCCTCCCTTGTACGGGCTTTTGGCTTAACCTGCTCTTCTTTTTCTAGAAGCTCGAGGTTCACCCTTAAGTTGTTTATTTGCACTTGCTCTATTTTCCTGATATAAGTATTTAATGCTATAAATTTCCCTCTTAGGACTGCTTTCATTGTATCCCATAAGTTCCGGTATGTTGTACTGTCATTATCATTCAGTTGTAGAAAGTGTCTAATTTCTTCTTTAATTTCATCTGTGACCCATTGGTTGTTCAGGAGGGTGCTGTTTAATTTCCATGTGTTTAGGGAGTTTTTGTGAGATCTTTTGCCATTGATTTCCAATTTCATTGCACTATGGTCTGATAATATGCATGGGATAATTTCAATTCCTTTGCATTTACTTAAGCAGGTTTTATGAGCTAGTATGTGGTCTATTTTGGAGAACGTCCCATGTGCAGCTGAGAAGAATGTGTATTCTGAAGTTGTGGGGTGGAACACTCTGTAGACATCTACTAAGTCCATTTGTTCAAAAGTTTGGTTCAGTTCTACTATTTCATTATTGATTTTCTGTTCAGTTGTTCTGTCTTTTTGTGACAGTGGAGTATTGAGATCTCCCAATATAATTGTATTAGTGCTTATTTGATTTTTCATGTCCTTTAGTACTTGTTTTATATAGCTGGGTGCACTGGTATTTGACGCATATATATTTATGATTGTTATCTCTTCCTCTTGGATTGTTCCCTTTACAAGGATGTAATGACCATCTTTATCTCTCTGAATCCTTCTTGGCTTGAAGTTCACTTTGTCTGCAAAAAGAATAACTACCCCTGCTTTTTTCTGGGTTTCTGTGGCATGGAGTATTGTTTTCCATCCTTTGACTTTCAGTCTATGAATTTCTTTCTGAATTAAATGTGTTTCTTGTATACAGCATATTGTTGGATCTTGCTTCTTGATCCATTTCGCCAGTCTGTGCCTTTTGATTGGTGAATTGAGACCATTAACATTGATGGTTAAAACTGATATGTATTGACTTATACTTGTCATGATATTTTCCTGTTGTTGGTTCCCACTCTTTGTTTTTCCCCTTTCCTGCTATTTAATTATCTGCGCTGCCTGGTGGATTCCTTCTGTTGGGGTTCCTATCTCTTTCTAGAATGTCCTTCAGAACATTTTGGAGTGCTGGTTTGGTGGTCATAAATTTTCTCAGATGTTCTTCGTCATGAAAGTATTTTATTTCTCCATCAATTTTGAAAGATAGTTTTGCAGGGTACATCAATCTGGGTTGAAAATTATTTTCCTTTAGAGCTTGCAATACATCATTCCAAGGTCTTCTTGAATTGAGGGTTTGTGCTGAAAAGTCAGCTGTGATTCTGATGGGTTTTCCTTTATAGGTGATTTGTCTCTTCTCCCTAACAGCTTTTAAGATTTTGCCCTTCTGTTGAATTTCTGGGATCTTGACTATAATATGTCTGGCTGAAGTTTTTTTTTGATCATGTCTAGTTGGTGTTCTAAAGCTTCACTTATAGGGGGGTCAAATTCTTTTTCTCTTCCAGGAAAGTTCTCCCTGATTATGTCTTTGAACAAGTTTTTAATGTCATTGATGCTATCTCCTGCTTTTTCATTTATTCCAATTATTCTTAAGTTGTTTATCTTTGAGTCATCTAGCAGCTGCTGAATTGATTTTTCATGGTCCCTTGCTGTTTTTAAGAATTCTTCCTTTTCATGATCACTAATTGCAAGCCTGTCTTCTATATCTGAGATCCTGTCCTCGCATTGACTTATTCTGCTACAAATACTTTCAATGGAATTTTTTATCTCTTGGGTATCTGCTTGAATCTGCCTTATGGATTCCATTTCTTTCCTATGCTGAGCATTCATGGTTTCTATAGTTTTCTTAAGCTCATCTATTTTTTTGTCTGTATCAGCTATAGTGTCCTTAAGCATGGTCTTCAATGTGGACATTATCTCTGCAGTTATCTGTGAGATTATTTCTGTTTTAATTCTTTCCAGAGCCTCATTCAGTTGCTTTGTTGTTACCACTTCAGATAGGCCAGGTGGGTGGCTTTTGGATTGTCCCACCTCGTTGCCCCCTAGGTTTGCCTTTGGTGAATTGGATGTGTGGGGTTGTATCTTGTTTAAGTGTCGTCTCATTTTTTTTTTCTTTAATTCCTGGGGTGATGTTTGCAAATTACCTATGGTAGGTTACTTTATTGCTAGTGTTTAAGATCTTTAGAAGATGACTACTTCTCTGCAGTATCTTCCAAGTGGAGCTTGCTTTTGGGTTTTGAGCTTTCTGCCAGATCCTACCTCTTCAATTCGTTGGATATGCGAAGTTGCTACCCGTTTGGCCCAGTCCTTGATTCTTTGGTACTGTGCCACTGTATTTTCTGTGTCCCTTAGTCAATCTCAATCACGAAATATCAGGAAGGAAAGATGTTTAGAACAATTATTTCACATTTGCCTATAATGGTAACTAAAGCATCAAACACAGCCTAGAAAATGACAGACTGAGCTAACCAGTTATTTACCACTTTTAGCTGTATAGAGTTGCGGTTATATAACAAAGTCTAAAACACACCAGAAAAATTATATGCAGTATACAAGTCCTATGTATGTCAATTTTTCCCTCAGGAGTTTAAATTTAAAATGAGTTAAGGAGGAAATAGAGTGTTGGGAGAATAGGAAGGAATTAGATGTAAGGTTAGAGGACCAAGAGGGATCCCACTAACATTGGGACACTGGCGCAGAGGACTGGTGGTAAAAAGAGAAGGAAGGGATAAAAGGAAGAACAGATCACAACCACAATTACAAAGAAGTTAGAGGCGCTGTTTACACTCATATAAAAAACCAGAGAGAATAATGAAGGAAAGAGCAAATACACATACAGAAACAAAAACGAAGATAAAAACAATAAAACAGACAAAGCAAAAATAAAACCCCACCAAAAACAAACAAACAAAAAAAAAAAAAAACCTTCACCAGAACAAAAAACAAATGAGTGAGAAAAAAAAAATAAAAAAAATAAAAAGAATCAGTTCCAGGTGTTGACTCTGCTGTAGGCAGGCACCGTGTGGTGACAGAGTCCTGTTCCGTGCAGGTCGGTCCCAGTAAGCCAGGAGCGGCCCTCTGGCGGGCGGTGAGCAGAGGCCCGTACTTTCAGGCAGAGACCAGTCTAGCTCGCCTGCCGCTCTCAGCGCCCTTTCACTATCCCTGGGCCTGAGAGGCGCGGAGCGCTGTCCAGAGCACGGGTTTCCTGCACTGGTTTCCCGCCGCTCTGATTCTCGCCACGGCCCCCACAATGGCGCCCGGCCAGTCGCTGTCTGGAATGGGACAGGTGTGGCTAAGAGACCAGTCTCGTTCGCCTGCTGACCTCAGCACACTTTCGTGGGCCTGAGAGGCCCCACGCTGCCCGGAGCGTGAGTGTCCAGTGCTGTTTTTCTTTTGCTCCGCTCTGAGTTTTGCCGCACCCCCCACAATTTCACCCAGCCAGTCGCTCTCTGGCACGGGACAGGTGTGGCTGAGAGACCAGTCTCGTTCGCCTGCTGACCTCAGCACACTTTTGTGGGCCTGAGAGGCCCCGCGCTGCCCTGTCCGGAGCACAAGTGTCCAGCGCTGTTTTTCTTTCACGCCGCTCTGAGTTTCACCACACCCCCCACAATGGCGCCCGGCCGGTCGCTCTCTGGCCCGGGGCAGCTGTGGCTGAGAGACACTCACCGCCGGCCAGCGCAGTTCTCCACTGCTCCCCCTCCTCGCCGCTGTCTCAGGATCCTCCGTGGGGGCTCCCTGGGTGCCAGCTGTCACCGTGTGTCCGCAGAATTGAGCTTCTGTCGCGCTGCGATTCCTGGGATGGTAGAAGGTGCGCGTGCGGGGTCTGCTCCTTCTTTGTTGGAAATCACCCTTCACTGGTGCAGGGGGTCCCAAGCTGTGCTTCAGAACTTTTCTGGGTCCCGGAGGGGCATCTGCCCCCCTCCTGCGCTTTCCCGGTTGCTTTATTCCCGTGTTCCAATGGTAACTTTTAGAGAGAGTTTCGCTGCCTGCTTCTTACTCATCCGCCGTCTTTTTCCTCTTCTCCATGTGTCCTTTATCTACCTTCAGTGACCATCTCTTGAATTACTCTGAAAAAATTCTGAGACATAAAGCATTTTTATATATTTTAGATTATTGCCCCAATTTGACATTACACATCATACGTGTGTAGTAAATTATCACACTGTACGCTGTACCATAAATATATCAAATTTTTTGTCAATTAAAAATGTTAGAAAAAAACATTTTTTAATTCCTGAAAAATCTTTATATTTCTTTACCATATCTATTACCATTCCTTCTTTGTGCTTTTTCATAAATGCTGACATTCTCCAGAATTTCTTTTATTTTGTCACATTCTGTGTAATATTTCCATATGGTGACATGCACATTTCAATTTTAACAGCCAGTCCCAGGCGGATAGCCCTCTAATCACTCAGCAAGTTCCAGAACTAAATTCTTTTTATCAATTTTGTGTCCTATAGTTACCTTCAACTTAAGTAGAATCAGCACTTGCTAACCTCTTCCTCCCATACTTGCGTTTCCCTCTCATGATTTAAACTGTAAGTAATAGCATTGTTGAATACCATGTTCCCAGCTGGAAACCAGATTTCTTCTTTGACCTATATCTCGCTTGCCTTTCACATCTTTTCTTTTTCTCTCATTTGGACACATTTTGAATCTTTAGCATCACTACCTATTAAAATTTAAAAGAGACATAAATCTTTCAACCCAGGAATCCTACTCCTAAGGATCTATGGTACGGAAAGAAAACCATTGATAAGTAAGAACGTGAAGACATGAGCTGCCTATCTAACCTCAGTTCAATTCCTGCTCAAACCTACTGCCACTCAACACTCACAGACATGGCTCCCAGGGGCACTTTGGAAAGCACCGTCCTCATATAAACTTCTGCCTAGGAGTCTCTTTCCCAGGGAACCCAAGTCATGGCAATAATAATTGTTTATATGTTATTGACTGTGCAAAGAACTTCCAAGTGCTTCATATCCTTAATATTTACAAAATCCTTATGTAGTAAGAACCACTACTATCTCTAACAGCACACCACTGCTGAGTGGTACAGCCAGGATTTTAACCCAGGATACCGAGTCCATGTTCTTAACTATAAAACCTCCCTTGTAAGATTAAATATGCTATTGGTGATTGCTTTTTAAAAAATGAAGATAAAGAAAATATAATATCAAAGCATATAGAAAGAGGTCTAGAAGAGAGATGGCATAGCTTATGTGAAGCAATTTACAAGCCCATTTTGACCTAAAGAAAGTGGCCTGCAACAAGATAAAAAAAAAATTAGGCAGAAAGAGTCCTTTGTACATAGTTTCCCTTGTAGTTGAGTAAAATTAGCATTTTGGGATTATCAGTACAAGCTCTCAGACTCTGAACCTAGTGTGTACCATGGCTGCCTAGTCAAGCAACTGAAAAATGTTTTCTCTGTCAAATTACAAAGGCAATTCTGGCAATAAATGTTGTCTGTGCCTTGTAAATGATGTTGGACTGCAATGGTTCATTGTACCAGGCCAGTTCTTTGGGTTTTGAGGCACTGATTAATTTCCTGGATGCCTACCTAAATAAGCTCCTTTGGGAAATCCCAATGAGGACCCAAGTTTTGTCAAAGCATCCTAAATTTTGAATGGCCATTCACATTTATGATGTCAGGTAGCTGACTCCTCATCACAAGGACCCAGAGTCCTCCTCACTGACCCTTACCAAATGTTAGCTAATCGTGGAATATGTAATTCTAATTTTAAAAGAGGCCCTGTTAAGTCATGCTTGTCTAACTTTTCAAGGCTTCTATTTATCCCCACCCCCTTTTGTGATATCAGGTCTCCCCATATACCTGATAGCTCTCCAAGGACCTCAGTACCTTGATTTGTAGCCTCAACATAGAAGCAGTGAAAACAGGAAGCGATCTCTGTTCCATAAGCTACTTCAGCTTCTGCCAGAAGCCAATGCCTTAGCTGTAGCTACAAGGGAGAGGGGAAAGATGGGAGAGGGAAATGGAGGAAAAGATGCCAAACCTTGCATTTGAAAAGGCTAAACATTGTCTGGGTTCATTCTCAGAGGACAGCTCTTACAAGATCAACCAGGAAATGGGGCCCGGGTGAAGTATTTGCTGTGCCTGCCTCAACAAGAGAGAGCGGCTCCTAATCTCTGCTTTTTCTTCTGTCTTTCGAACATTCCCACTTTATGGCAGAGCTAACCATCAAAATTGCCACCAAGGGGAGTGCCTGAGCCAAATGTTCCTATGTGGGAGAGGGGCAGTGACCTTGACTGTACAACATATTGTCAAGGCAGTTTGAGAGCAGCAAGAAACAGTATTTGATGCTAAAAGGCCACCTACCCATTGGGAATTGCACTTCCTAACCCATATAGAAGACAGTTCTCTGTCAAAAAGAATCCTCAGTTTCCTTGAACATATTCTTCCAGTATTTTCCATGAAACCATTGCCTTCCAGGATGGCTCTGAGTAAGTGACAGAAATCCACTAGGCTTTTGGCTGGGTTCTTCAGCCTTTATGGAGAGAAGTATTTCTATGATTTTCCATTGTTCTTTCATCCCGCTCCTTTTCTTCCCCTTTCCCTAGGTTTTCTCTGTCTGCTACAGAGCAAGCAAGCCATCCAGAGTGGTACCTGCCAGAAAATCCACTCTTCCACTGAACAGTATTTAGAAAAACAGCTTTCTAGGCATTCTGTCCAAGTTGTTTCACTTCCAGAGTGCACTGCAATGCCGCAGAGCATTGTCCAGCATTCAAAGGAAGATGCTGTGAACAAAGAACAGCTCCAAAAGCATCATGTGACCTGGGCTCTATGACTGGGCAATCTACCTTCTATGCCTGCCCACCGTTATGGATGCAGTTTTATGGGCATGTGCCTTGCTGTGCATCTCCAGCCACTTGGTCTGGGTTTGGCATTATGGAAGCTACTGTGAGTGGGTTGGAGTCTGTAAAAAGATGCAGAAAATGGCTGTTTTTTTAATCCTGGCAAGCTAAACAAATATCTTCTTGTACAGTATTTGTTATTAATATGATAAATATATAAATAATACTTGCTGTATTGTTAACTCTACATAGAAAAAAGATTTATAATGATATAATACTTTTTATTTTATTGTATAATACATATTTTAATTAGCACATGTTTGTAATACCTAATAATTACATTTTCTTAGGGAATATATGTATAAATTTCACATCTTTTTTTGTGTGTGTGTGGGTACCGGGGGTCGACCTCAGGACCTCGCGCGCCAGCAGGCGCCCGTGCCGCTGAGCGATATCACCGGCCCTTTTTTCGTATGTGGATTCCGGGAGTCGAATTCGGGCCCTCACGCTTGCCAGGCAGGCACTTATGCCGCTGCGCCATCTCACCGGCCCAAATTTCACATCTTGATCATTTTATTACTCTTACTTTCCCTACCCACTGTCCTTCCCTCTCCCACCTTTCCCAGATCCTCGCCATCTCCATAGGGTCTACTTCCCTATTTCTTAACATTTCTCTTTTATTTTGCTATTTGAATTATTTATATTTTGAGTTTCTTATATTAGAGAAACCATACAATATTTAAACTTCTGTGTCTGATTTATTTCTGTTAGCATTATGATTTCAAGTTGCATCTGTTTCCCTACAAATGACTCAAATTTGCCCTGCTTAATGGTTGCAGTACTCCGTTGTGTATAAATACCACATCTTCTTTATCCATTAATTTGTTGATGGGCATATATGAAGCTTCCATAATTTAGCTCTTGTGAATTATGCTGCTATAAACATGAGTATGGAGGTATCACTATAATATGTTGATTTTAACTGTATCAGGAAGATACCCAGAAGTATAACTGAGTAAAATAGAATTTATAATTTTAGTTTTTTGAGGAATCTCCATACTTATTTCCATATTGGTTTTAATAGTTTATACTCCCAAAGAAAGTGTAGAAGGGTTCCTATTTCCCCAAAATCTCACCAATATTTGGTTATTTTGTTTTTGTGGGGCTTTTTGTTGGTCATTTGGTTTGTTTGTTTGTTTGTTTGTTTGTTTGTTTGTTGAGACAGTGTCTCACTATAAAGTTTAGGCTGGCCTTGAACTCACTATGTAGTCAGACTGGCCTTGAACTCAAGATTATCCTCCTGCCTCAGCCTCCCAAGGGCTGTGATTACATGCTCCACTGTATTTGTTGATTTTTTATCACAGCCATTCTAACTGTAGTAAGGAGAAATCTCAGTGCTGTTTTGATTTGCATTTCTTTAATAACCACAGATGCTGAACATTTTTTCATGTACTTATTGATCATTTGTACTTCTTTTTTGAGAAGTGTTTATTCATTATAACTGCCTATTTTTGACTGGGTATTTTATATTATTAGAACTCTATTTCGAGGTCTTTATACATTCTAGATATAATTCCTCTGTTGAAGGAGTAATTGGAATTTTTTTTTTGCCATTCTGTTGGTTGTTTCTTCACTTTGTTGATTCTTTTACTGTTCAGAAGCTTTTTAATTTGATATGATTCCATTTGTTGATTCTTGGTATTATATCTTGTGAAGTCCATGACTATGCCTATGTCTTCAAGAGTTTAACCAAATTTTCTTCCAGTAGATTCAGTGTTTCTGCTTTTATATCTGTGTCTTTGATCCTCTTTTATCTGATTTTATTACATTTATCTTGGGGAATATATATACTAAATTTCACATCTTGATCATTTCATTACTCCTCCTTTTCCTACCCTTTGCCCTTCCCTCTCCCACCTTTCCTAGCTCCCTGACATCTCCACAGAGAGGAGGTGACAGGTGTGGATCTAGATTTGTTCTTCTGCATATGAATAACCAGTTTTCCCAGCACCATTTGTTAAAAGAAGCTATCTTCTCTCTAGCACCCATTATTGGCCACTTTGTCAAAGAACAGGTGGTGAAAGGTGCTGGGGGTTGTTTCTATTCCATTGGTCAACATGTCTGTTTTTTGTGCCAGAACTGTGCTGATTCTATTACTTTAGTTTTACAATATAAGTTGAAGTCCAGGATTGTAATCCCTCTTATTTTCCTCTTGTTACTTGGGATTGCTTTCACTATTCTGGGTCTTTTCTTGTTCCATATAAATTTTAGAATTGCTTTTTCTAGCTCTGTGAAAAATGCTGTTACTATTTTGATTGGAATTGCATTAAATCTATATACCATTTTTGATAATATGTCATTTTAACAATATTGGTCCTACCCACCCAAGAATGTAGGATGTCTTTCCATTTTCTGCTGTCTTCTCCCCTTTTTTCTTTTAGAGCACTCTAGTTTTTGTTATAGAGGTCTTTCACTTCCTTGGTTAATAATACTTTTTTTTTTTGTACCAGGAATTGAACTCAGAACCTTGCGCTTGCCAGGGAGGCACTGTGCCGCTGAGCTATAGCCCTGGCCCGCACTTCCTTGGTTAGACTCATTCCTCAGTATTTAATTTTTTGAAGTTGTTGTTAATGGGACTGGCTGACTTATTTCTCTCTCAGTGGGTTCATTGGTAGTATATAGGAATGCTATTGATTTTTCTGTGTTGGTTTTATATCCTGCTACTTTGTTGAATTTGTTTATTAGTTCTAGGAGACTTTGGGTGGAGTATTTTTAGGGTATTCTAAGAATTGTATCATCTGCAAATAAGGATACTTTGACTTCTTCCTTTCTTTTACATACTCCTTTTATTGCTCTCTCTTGCCTGATTGTTCTGACTAAAATTCCAAGTACTATGTTGAACAGAAGTTGTGATAGTGGACACCTTTGTCTTGTTCCTATTTTTAGAGGACGTACTTTCAGTTTTTGCCCACTTAGTGTAATGTTGGCAGTGGCTTTTTTCAACTCAAGTAAGGTTCTTACATACCTATTTTTATCAGGGTTTTTAATCATAAGTAGATACTGAATTTTTTTCAAAGGCTTTTTCTACACCTATTGAGATGACCATATGGTTTTCATCCTCATTTCTATGTAGTGTATTACATTTATTGATTCATATATGTTGAATCATCCTTGCTTTCCTGAGATGAAGCCAACTTGGTCATGATGATATGATCTTCTTAATGATTTGTTGCATTCTGTTTACAGGTATCTTGTTGAAGATTTTTCCATCTATGTCCATTAAGGAAATCAACAGTTGTTTTCTTTTTATGTTCAGTCCTCATCTGGTTTTGATATCAATGTAACGCTACCTTCAAGGAATCAGTTTGGCAGTATTCCTTTCCTTTTAATTTTATGGAAGAGTTTGAGGGGTATTGGTGTTAGTTCTTTTCTGAAGTTCTGGTAAAATTCATCAGTGTATCCATTGGATCCTAGCTTTTTCTGAGTTGGTGGGGTTTTTATTACTGCCTCTATTTCATTGCTTCTTATTTCTCTGTTCAGGCATATATTTTTTTTCTGGGTTAGGTTTGGTAAATCATGTATGTCTAAGAATTTATCTGTTTATTTTAGATTCTCCAATTTATTGGAATATAAGTTTTTGAAGTAGTTTCTTATAATACTCCAAAATTTAAAGTTATTCATTGTTATTTACCTTTTTCATTTCTAATTGCATTGATAAAAATCTTTCTTTTTTTTGGTAAGTTAGGCTAAGGGCTTACCAATTTTGTTCATCTTTTTAAAGAACCAACTCTGTAACTCATTGATCCTTTGTATTTTTTTAGTCTTAATTTCCATAATTTTCACTCTGATCTTTATAATTTTTTTTCCTTGTTCATGTTTTGGACTTGGATTGCTCTTTTTCTAGGACCTTGAGATGCATCATTAGGTTATTTATTTGAGATCACCTGTTCTTTCAATGTGGGCATTCACTGTTGCGAACTTCCCTCTTAAACTGTTTTCATTGCATGCCACAGGTTTTGGTCTGTTATGTTGTCATTGCCATTTGAATACTAACAATATCTTATTTGGTTTCTTCTGTGACCCACTGATTAGTCAAGAGTGTATTACTTAATGTCCATGTGTTTGCTTAGTTTCTATAGTTTATATGCTGTTGATTTCTAGTTTTATTCTGTTGTTGTCCAATAGTATGCAGGAGATTATTTAGACTTTTGCATTTATTTAAGCATGCTTTATGGCCTAAGATATGGTCTGTTTTGGAGAAAATTCTATGTGCTTCCAAGAAAAATGTTTATTCTGTGTTGTATGAAACATTCTGTAGATATCTGTTAAATATATTTGCTAGATGGTGTTTTTCCACGCAGACATTTCCTTGTTGATTTTTTTGTCTGGTTGATCTATTCATGACAGTGAGGTACTGAAGTCCCCCACTGTGATTGTATTGATGTTTACCTGAACTTTTATGTCCAGTAGTATTTATTTTATAAAATTTGGTGTGCCAGCATTAAGTACATATATATTTACAATCATTGTATCTTCCTGTTGAATTGTTTTCTTTACCAGTATAGACTGGTCTTTGTCTCTTCCTATTGATTTTGGCTTGAAGTTCACTTTGAAAATCTTGCTTTCTTTTGGGGTCCTGTTGCATGTTTCAGTTTATATGCTTCTTTGAGGATGAGGGGTGTCTTTTGTAGTCAACATATGGTTGACTACATTTTGTTTTTTAATTGAATCTGCCAGTCTGTGTCTTTTGGTTGGGGAGTTAAGACCATTTACATTGAAAGATAGTGCTGAAAGGTATTTACTGAATCCTGTCATTTCATTATTTTTTCATTGCTTATTCCTTATTTTTGATTCTTGTTTAACTTCTCTCCCAATTAGATGTACTCTTTCCTTTGGGTTCTTTGGTGATGCTGACCTCACTGTCTGTCTGTCTGCCTCTCTCTCATTCCTTTGAGTACTTTCTGCAATGCTAGTTTGGTGGTCCTGAATTGCTTTAGGTGCTCTTTGTTGTAGAAAGTTTTTACCCATCAATTTTGAAACATAATTTTGTAGGATATATTAACCTGCTTTGAAAGTTGTTTTCTTTTAGGGTGGAAATCCTTCACATCAAGCTCCCCTGGCCTTTAAGGTTTATGTTGAGAAAGCTTCTGTTATTCTAAGAGGCTTGCCTTTGTGTTTCTTCATGTTTTTCTTGTTTTCAGTATTCTCTCTTTGTGCCAAATTTCTGGAGTTTAGACTATGATGTGTCATGAACAAGTTCTTTTTTGGCTGCTTAGAGTTCTATTTGCCTCATTTACTTGGGTGTTGAATTCCTTCCCTAGATTTGGGATTTTTCCTGATATTTCAGTAAATAAAGTTTTATAACTTTTCTGTCATCTTCTACTTTACCCTTTACTCCCATAATTCTTAAGTTATTTTTTATAAATCATCTAGCATCTGTGGGATCCAGTTCCCATTGTGTCTTGTTTTTAGGGTATAACTAAGTACAGGATCTACTACATCAACTTTATCTTCTACTTCTGTTACTCTCTCCTCACAATGGTCACTTATGCTGCCCATACTTTCAATTGGATTTTTATATTTTGGATTTCTGCTTAATTTCTTTTCATACTCTCTAATTCTTTGCTAATATGGCCATTTGTATCTTGCATCATCTTGTTTAATTTATCAGCTTCTTGTTAGTGTCTTTGTTAAGGTAGTTGAACATTTTATTAATTAAATCTTTTATCTATTTACATCCTCTTTGAGCTCACTAAACATCTTATGTTTTTATTTATTTTTTCTTTGATCTCAAAAATTTAACAGTTTAGGTTTTGCCTGTGACTTCCTCTACTTCAATGTCTGTAAGATTAGTTTTAGGGGAGCTAGGAGTTTCTGAAAACATTTTGTTACCTTGTATTCTAATGTTTCTAGTGTCCTGTGCTGAGGGTTGGGGATCAGTTATGATAGAAAAGCTCTGTTGATACTGTGGAGAGCTCTTCAGTCAGTGCGTGTTTTCCCATTATGTGACCTTGGCTTTGGGTATAATTTGGTATTTATACACCTTTTTAACTTATTCAATGTAACAGGATCAGTCCAGTGGCTGCACTGCAAGGAGACAATCACTGCCAGTTATATTAACATCTACAAAACCAATCATATACCACCCGTGTATTGTAAAGTTCATTTTAACAATTTCACCCTTTTTTCAACCACACAGAGAAACTGTGATATAGTACTGGTGACAAGCTGGCTCACAAAGAATGAGGAGGGTAAAAGAAAGTAAAAAAAGGTAAAGAAAACTTCTGGGAAAAGGGAAGGAGTTAACAGCAAATAAAAGAAAAGAGATAAGACTTTGTTGATTTTATTTTTATATCTGGAGTAGAGGATTAATAGAAAAGAAGTTTGAGAGGTTATTTGTAGAGGTGGATGTACATATTAATGGGCTTCAGTGTGCTATTTCCATACATGCATATAGTATGCATTTGTTAAAACTGCCTCCTCTCATCCACCCTCCCCTCTGTCTTTCCAACTTCCAGTAAAATTCTTATCTTCCTGTGTCTAGTTTATTTTATTTAAGCAATTTTCCCTTAAACTTTTAACAAATTTTTTTTTTTGTGGGTACCGGGGGTCGACCTCAGGACCTCGCACACCAACAGGCACCCATGCCGCTGAGCGATATCACCGGCCCCTTTTTTTGTATGTGGGATCCGGGAGTCGAACTCGGGCCCTAACGCTTGCAAGGCAGGCGCTTACGCCGCTGAGCCATCTCACCAGCCCACTTTTAACAAATTCTTAAAGGTAATATTTCTCAAGGGTAAAATTTATATTTCAGTGTCAAATGGTTGTACTTGAAAATTCACTATTGTGAAAAAGTAAGTTTAACACCTGCTGCTCTATATAAAACTCAGTCATCCATCTTATCAGATGTAAGCATTTTGTGATGTGATCTTCTCCTAAGGCAATTTTTACTTATTTGAAGACTGGAAGCAAGATCCAAAACAATCAGATTATTTCCAACCAACCTAACAGCACCCCAGAAAAAAGCTTAAGAAAGTTTTTAAGACTATAAAATATCCTGCACCCAACAAAGCAAATTTCACAATGTCTACTATCCATTGAAAAAACTACCAGACATCTAAATTCATAGGCTGCAAAACATAAAAAATTAACAAATGAGACTACATCAAACTAAAACATTTTTGTACATCAAAGAAAATGGTCAATTAGCAAAGAGACAACTGAGAAAATGGGAGAAAATATTCGCAAAATGGTACTATCCAGAGTATAGAAGGAACTCAAATTGCTTCTCAGTCTTTTGGCTAAGGCCAAGTGAACAATACATAAGGAACTCAAAATAACTCAATAACAAAGAAAAAAGAAATATCAACTTCAAAACTGTTCTAAGTATCTAATAGACATTTCTCCCAAAAAAAAGACATACAAATGACAACCAAGTGTATGAAAAAATGCTCAATGCCATTAACCACTAGGGAAATGAAATTAAAGACACAAGGATACACCACCTCACCCCAGTGAAAAAATTGTTATTATCAATAAGACAAAAATCACAAATGCTGGGCCGGTGAGATGGCTCAGCGGCATAAGCGCCTGCCTGGCAAGCACGAGGGCCCGAGTTCGACTCCCAGAACCCACATACGAAAAAAGGGCCGGTGATATTGCTCAGCGGCATGGGTGCCTGCTGGCACGCAAGGTCCTGAGGTCGACCCCCGGTACCCACACACAAAAAAAAATCACAAATGCTGGCAAGAATATGGAGAAAGAAAAGCTTGTACACTTTCTTGGGTGTCTTGGCTACTTTTCTAATTACTGAGACAAAATACCTAAGTTAGGTTTCAGTCCATAATCAGCTGGCTCCAAGGCAGGGCAGCATGACAGAGGAGAATCACAGAGGAGAATCAGTTCATGGCAAGCAGAAGGCAGCAAAAGCAAGTAAGGGACCTTAGTCACTTTTTTCTGCACCTTCACATTCTATCTACACTAATGGGATTAGAGCTGTGCCAAATCAATCAGTGGACTGATTTAGTAATCACCCACCCTTAATCCTAATGCCCTTAATCCTAGCACACACCATGAACCAGTCACACTCTCTAGATTCAGCCACCTCTGAAAAAGCCCCATCTATGACTGCATGAGGTTTTGTGGGGACATCTAGACACAAGCCGTAACACATGGAAGGTAAATTAGTATAGGCATTATAGAGAATAGTATGGTGGTTCTTCAAAAAGTTAAAACTACCATACAATCCAGCAATCCCACTGTTGTGTGCATAAAGAAAGAAAATGAAATCAGCATGTCAAAAAGACATATACACTCCTGTTTACTGCAACACTATTCACAATAATTAAGATATGGAATCAACCTAAATGATCATCAATAGGTGAATGAATAAAGAAAATGTAATATGTATATTTACATATATATCAATATATACATTGATACATATCAATATATATACAAAATTGAATCCTAATCAGCCATTAAAATTCATGAATCTTGTCATTTGTAAAAACATGGATGACTCAAGAGGGCATTATGTTAAGTGAATAAGTCGGGAACGAGAAGACAATGCATGATTTCACTTCTGTGTGGACTCAAAAAAATTGATCTGAGATATTGAAATTAGTATAGTACTTACCAGAGACTAGGGAAAATAGGTGCATGTGGAATGGGGCAAGGGGCAACAAGTACAAAGTTCAATAGGAGGAAAAAGTTCTAGCATACTGTGACACATTGAATATAATTAATAATAATGCATTATATACCTTAAAATAGAATAGAGGAATTTAAATGTATTTACCATAAAAAAGTGATAAAAGTTTAATGTAATGAATATTCTAATTACCCTGAATTGATCATTGTCCAATATAAACATGAACTAAAACATCACATTGTATCTCAGACATATGTATAAATATTATGTGTCAATCAAAAAACAGAAAATCAATTTTTAAAATTACCACACATAAAGAAGCAGGAAAATATAATACACAATGAGGGAAAAAAATCAATTGGACAATTTATCTAGAAATTACAAAGGTGACAATATTCACAGACAATGACAATAAAACTATTATTAAACCTGCATTTCATTTAAGTGGAAAAATAGTACAAAATCTGAGATGGAACTATAGGATGGAATTAACGCCAAATTGGTCATTCCAAAAGAAAAAAGGTAACGAACTTGAACAAAGCAATAAAAATATATATATAAATGGGAAAAATGAACAGAACATCAGTGACATGTGGTACAACATCAAGCAAATATGCATTAACTTGGGGTCACTAAGAAGAGTGAGAATGCTGAACATCTGAAGAAATAATGGCCACAACTTCTCCAAACTTAATGAAAATTATAATCCACAAAGTCCAAGAACTTCAACACAGCTTCAAACCAGAATAGAGATGAATGAAACTATACTGAGCTGTATCTTTGCTTAGAACCTATGCTAAAGAGAATATTTTAAGAACAATAAGAGCAAAAAATTACTCAGAGGGACAAATAACAGCAGATATTCTGTAAAAAGCTGCACAAGACAGAAGATATTGAAGTTACATCTTTAAACACTGAAAGAAAAAATTATCAATGTAGAATTCAGAAAAAAAATTTCTTAAAAAGGAAAAATAATTTTTTCAGATATAGATAAAACAATGTCTTTAAATTCTACATAAAGCATGTATATATATATACAAATTTACAAATTATATAAATTGTGTGTATATAAGTATTTTTATACATTTTACATATATATATATATATATATGTAAAGAAAGAGAGAAAGAGAGAGAGAGAGAAATAATCCACTAGCTGGAAATCTAAATGAAGCCATATAGTAAATGTACAGAACAAAAAACTGTTTAATTAGAAGATTCTGATCCAAGATTAATATCCTGGAGATTTTAAGATTTTGAGATCTTAGAGATTGAGTAATTCTAAGTAATGACAAGATCCAATTAATAATAATGGAGTTGGTGACTTAAAAGGAAGGCAGTTCATTGGAAGTAAGATTAAAATATTCAGCCAGGTGTGGTGGCGCATGAGTGTAATCCCAGCACTTAGGAGGCTGAGGCAGGAGGATCACCACAAGTTTGAGGCTTGCCTGCACTACAGAGAGAGTTCAAAGCCAGCCTGATCTATGTAGTGAGACCCTGTCTCAAAAAACAAAACAAAACAAAACAGAAAAAGATACTCAAATTTCAGGAGTTTTAAGGAGCATTTCACATGAACTGCTGAAATCATCATTGCTAAACATGTCAACAATGCTTCTCAAATTCAATTTTTAAAAATTTAAAAATTCCTCCATAATTCTCTTACTTTGTACTGTAGTTATTTACTTCTTTCTTGAAACTCAGGCAATAAAAAGAAGAACCGAAGAAAATGTATGAGATTGTATACCATAAAACTTGGAGAGGTTTGACCTCAAGATGGCAGATGAGTAAGAAGCAGGCAGTGAAACTCTCTCTAAAAGTTACCATTGGAACACGGGAATATAGCGACCCGGAAAGCGCAGGAGGGGGGAGAGGCCTCCCCGAAACCCAGAGAAGTTCTGAAGCACAATCTGGGACCCCCGGCACCAGTGACGGGTGACTTCCAACAAAGAAGAAGGAAAGAAGGAGCAGACCGCGCGTGCGCACCTTCTACTATCCCAGGAGTTACAGCGCCGTGGAGGCTCAATTCTACGGACACACGGTGGCAGCTGGTGCCCAGGGAGCCCCCACGGAGGATCCTGAGACAGCGGCGGGGCAGGGGAGTGGCGGAGAACGGCGCTGACCGGCGGTGAGTGTCTCTCAGCCACAGCTGCCCCGCGCCAGAGAGCAACGGCCGGGCGCCATTGTGGGGGGTGTGGCGAAACTCAGAGTGGCTCGAAAACTGCTCTGGGAACTTGTGCTCCGGACAGGGCAGCACGGGGCCTCTCAGGCCCACGAAAGTGTGCTGAGGTCAGCAGGCGAACGAGACTGGACTCTCAGCCACACCTGTCCCGCGCCAGAGAGTGACTGGACTGGCGCCATTGTGGGGGGCGTGGCGAAAAACCAGAGCGGCGGGAACCAGTGCAGGGAACCTGCGCTCTGGACAGCGCGCTGAGCCTCTCAGGCCCAGGGATCGTGAAAGGGCGCTGAGAGCGGAGGCGAGCTAGACTGGTCTCTGCCTGAAAGTACACGCATCTGCTCACCGCCCGCCAGAGGGCGCTCCTGGCTTACTGGGAAGGACCTGCACAGAACAGGACTCTGTCACCACAGGGTAACTGCCTACAGCAGAGTCAACACCTGGAACTGATTCTTTTTATTTTATTTTTATTTTTAATTTTATTTTTATTTTTTTTCTCACTGATTTGTTTTTTGTTCTGGCGAAGGGTTTTTTTGTTTTTGTTTTGTTCTGTTTTGTTTTTTGGTGGGGTTTTATTTTTGATCTGTCTGTTTTATTGTTTTTATCTTCGTTTTTGTTTCTGTATGTGTATTTGCTCTTTCCTTCATTATTCTCTCTGGTTTTTTATATGAGTGTAAACAGCGCCTCTAACTTCTTTGTGATTGTGGTTGTGATCTGTTCTTCCTTTTATCCCTTCCTTCTCTTTCTACCACCTGTCCTCTGCACTAGTGTCCCAATTTTAGTGGGATCCCTCTTGGTCCTCTAACCTTACATCTAATTCCTTCCTCTTCTCCCAATACTCTATTTCCTCCTTAACTCATTTTAAATTTAAACTCCTCAGGGAAAAATTGACATACACAGGACTTGTATACTGCATATAATTTTTCTGGTGTGTTTTAGATTTTGTTATATAACCGCAACTCTATACAGCTAAAAGTGGTAAATAACTGGTTAGCTCAGTCTGTCATTTTCTAGGCTGTGTTTGATGCTTTAGTTACCATTATAGCCAAATGTGAAATAATTGTTCTAAACATCTTTCCTTCCTGATATTTCGTGATTGAGATTGACTAAGGGACACAGAAAATACAGTGGCACAGTACCAAAGAATCAAGGACTGGGCCAAACAGGTAGCAACTTCGCATACCCAACGAATTGAAGAGGTAGGATCTGGCAGAAAGCTCAAAACCCAAAAGCAAGCTCCACTTGGAAGATACTGCAGAGAAGTAGTCATCTTCTAAAGATCTTAAACACTAGCAATAAAGTAACCTACTATAGGTAATTTGCAAACATCACCCCAGGAATTAAAGAAAGAAAAAATGAGACGACACTTAAACAAGATACAACCCCACACATCCAATTCACCAAAGGCAAACCTAGGGAGCAACGAGGTGGGACAATCCGAAAGCCACCCACCTGGCCTATCTGAAGTGGTAACAACAAAGCAACTGAATGAGGTTGTGGAAAAAATTAAAACAGAAATAATCTCGCAGATAACTGCAGAGAGAATGTCTACAATGAAGACCATGCTTAAGGACACTATAGCTGATACAGACAAAAAAATAGATGAACTTAAGAAAACTATAGAAACCATGAATGCTCAGCATAGGAAAGAAATGGAATCCATAAGGCAGATTCAAGCAGATACCCAAGAGATAAAAAATTCCATTGAAAGTATTTGTAGCAGAATAAGCCAATGCGAGGACAGGATCTCAGATATAGAAGACAGGCTTGCAATTAGTGATCATGAAATGAAAAAATTCTTAAAAATAGCAAGGGACCATGAAAAATCAATTCAGCAGCTGCTAGATGACTCAAAGATAAACAACTTAAGAATAATTGGAATAAATGAAAAAGCAGGAGATAGCATCAACGACATTAAAACCTTGTTCAAAGACATAATCAGGGAGAACTTTCCTGGAAGAGAAAAGGAATTTGACACCCCTATAAGTGAAGCTTTTAGAACACCAACTAGACATGATCAAAAAAAAACTTCAGCCAGACATATTATAGTCAAGATCCCAGAAATTCAACAGAAGGGCAAAATCTTAAAAGCTGTTAGGGAGAAGAGACAAATCACCTATGAAGGAAAACCCATCAGATTCACAGCTGACTTTTCAGCACAAACCCTCAATTCAAGAAGACCTTGGAATGATGTATTGCAAGCTCTAAAGGAAAATAATTTTCAGCCCAGATTGATGTACCCTGCAAAACTATCTTTCAAAATTGATGGAGAAATAAAATACTTTCATGACAAAGAACATCTGAGAAAATTTATGACCACCAAACCAGCACTCCAAAACGTTCTGAAGGACATTCTAGAAAGAGATAGGAACCCCAACAGAAGGAATCCACCAGGCAGGGCAGATAATTAAATAGCAGGAAAGGGGAAAAACAAAGAGTGGGAACCAACAACAGGAAAATATCATGACAAGTATAAGTCAATACATATCAGTTTTAACCATCAATGTTAACGGTCTCAATTCACCAATCAAAAGGCACAGACTGGCGAAATGGATCAAGAAGCAAGATCCAACAATATGCTGTATACAAGAAACACATTTAATTCAGAAAGAAATTCATAGACTGAAAGTCAAAGGATGGAAAACAATACTCCATGCCAAAGGAACCCAGAAAAAAGCAGGGGTAGCTATTCTTTTTGCAAAGTGAACTTCAAGCCAAGAAGGATTCAGAGAGATAAAGACGGTCATTACATCCTTGTAAAGGGAACAATCCAAGAGGAAGAGATAACGATCATAAATATATATGCGTCAAATACCAATGCACCCAGCTATATAAAACAAGTACTAAAGGACATGAAAAATCAAATAAGCACTATTACAATTATATTGGGAGATCTCAATACTCCACTGTCACAAAAAGATAGATCAACTGGACAGAAAATCAATAATGAAATAGTAGAACTGAACCAAACTTTTGAACAAATGGACTTAGTAGATGTCTACAGAGTGTTCCATCCCACAACATCAGAATACACATTTTTCTCAGCTGCACATGGGACGTTCTCCAAAATAGACCACATACTAGCTCATAAAACCTGCTTAAGTAAATGCAAAGGAATTGAAATTATCCCATGCATATTATCAGACCATAGTGCAATGAAATTGGAAATCAATGGCAAAAGATCTCACAAAAACTCCCTAAACACATGGAAATTAAACAGCATCCTCCTGAACAACCAATGGGTCACAGATGAAATTAAAGAAGAAATTAGTCACTTTCTACAACTGAATGATAATGACAGTACAACATGCCGGAACTTATGGGATACAATGAAAGCAGTCCTAAGAGGGAAATTTATAGCATTAAATACTTATATTAGGAAAATAGAGCAAGTGCAAATAAACAACTTAAGGGTGAACCTCGAGCTTCTAGAAAAAGAAGAGCAGGTTAAGCCAAAAGCCTGTACAAGGGAGGAAATTATAAAGATCAGAGCAGAAATTAACGTATTGGAGACTAAAAAAACAATACAAAGAATCAATGAAGCAAAAAGTTGGTTCTTTGAAAGAATAAATAAGATTGACAAACCCTTATCCAACCTTATTAAAAAAAGAAAAGAAAAGACTCAAATCCATGCAATTGAAAATGAAAAGGGTGATATCACGACGGACCCTGCAGAAATCCAGAAGATCATCTATACCTATTTTGAAAATTTATATTCTACTAAGATGGAAAATGCAGAAGAAATGGACAGATTCCTAGATTCGTACGAATTACCAAAGCTAAATCAAGAAGATTTAAAAATCCTAAATAAACCAATATCAACCAATGAAATTGAAGATGTAATTAAAAACCTCCCAACAAAGAAAAGTCCAGGCCCTGATGGATTCACTGCCGAATTCTACAAGAAATTTAGAGAAGACCTAACGCCCCTACTTCTCAAACTTTTCAATGAAATTGAAAGGGAAGCAATAGTCCCAAATTCATTCCTGGAAGCAAGCATTACCCTGATACCAAAACCAGAGAAGGACCCAACTAAGAAAGAGAACTACAGGCCAATCTCCCTAATGAACATAGATGCAAAAATCCTTAATAAGATACTGGCAAACAGAATCCAACAAATCATCAAGAAGATTATACACCATGACCAAGTTGGATTCATCCCAGGGATGCAGGGATGGTTCAACATATGTAAATCAATAAATGTAATACAGCATATTAACAGAACCAAAGATAAAAATCACATGATCATCTCAATAGATGCAGAAAAAGCTTTTGACAAAGTCCAGCACCTTTTCATGATAAAAACCCTACAGAAAATTGGAATAGAGGGTCTTTATCTCAATCTGGTAAAAGCTATCTATGACAAACCAACAGCCAACATTATACTAAATGGCCAAAAACTGAAAGCCTTCCCTCTAAAATCAGGAACAAGACAAGGATGTCCACTGTCCCCACTCTTATTCAACATAGTTCTGGAAACTTTAGCCAGAGCGATTAGACAAGAGAAAGAAATAAAAGGAATAATGATTGGAAAGGAAGAAGTTAAATTATCATTATTTGAAGATGACATGATACTCTACACAGAAGATCCCAAAAACTCCACTAAAAAACTGCTAGATTTAATAAGCAAATTCAGTAGTGTAGCTGGATACAAAGTCAATACTCAAAAGTCAATAGCCTTCCTGTACACAAATAACAAACTTACTGAAAGAGAAATTAGGGAAACAATACCTTTCACAATAACATCCAAAAAAATGAAATACCTAGGAATCAACCTCACGAAGGATGTAAAAGACCTCTATACTGAAAACTACAGTACTCTGAAAAAGGAGATTGAAGAGGATATCAGAAAATGGAAAGATATCCCTTGCTCCTGGATAGGAAGAACCAATATAGTGAAAATGGCCATACTTCCAAAATTGTTATACAGATTTAATGCAATTCCAATCAAAATTCCAACAGCATATCTCACAGAATTAGAGAAAACAATCCTAAAATTCATTTGGAATCAGAAGAGACCTAGAATAGCAAAGGCAATTCTGGGCAACAAAGGCAAGGCAGGGGGCATCACAATCCCCGACTTGAAATTATACTATAAAGGTACTGTGATAAAAAACAGTGTGGTATTGGCAAAAAAACAGACCTGAAGATCAATGGAACAGATTAGAAGATGCTGAAACAACCCCAGACATACTAAGCCACCTTATCTTTGACAAAGGTGCCAAACACATTCGCTGGAAGAAAGATAGCCTCTTTAATAAATGGTGCTGGAAAAACTGGCTCTACACATGCCGAAGATTAAAACTAGATCCATATCTTTCACCATGCACTAAACTAAATTCAAAATGGATCAGAGATCTAAATATTAAAACAGAAACATTAAATCTGCTGGAAGGTAGGATAGCTAAAACCCTTGGAGACATTGGTGTAGGCAAAGACTTTATGAATAAAAACTCAACCGCACGGGAACTATCCCAAAGAATCAATAACTGGGATCTCATCTTATTAAAAAGCTTTTGCACAGCAAGAGAAACCACCAACAGAGTGAAGAGACAACCCTCTGTGGGAAAAAATGTTTGCCAGCTGTTCCTCAGACAAAGGATTACTATCGAGAACATATAAAGAACTCAAAAAAATCAGACCTCCCAAATTTAAAGACCCACTCCAAAAATGGGCATCTGAGATGAATACACATTTCTCAGATGAAGAAATACTAATGGCAAATAAATATACAAAAAAATGTGCAACATCACTAGTCATTCGAGAGATGCAAATTAAAACAACACTGAGATACCATCTCACCCCAGAAAGAATGGCTACTATTAAGAAATCAACTAATAACAAATGCTGGAGGGGCTGTGGGGAAAAAGGAACCCTTCTTCACTGTTGGTGGGAGTGTCGACTGGTACAGCCACTGTGGAAGTCAGTGTGGAGATTCCTCAGAAAACTAGGGTTGGAGGTCCCATTTGACCCAGCTATTCCCCTTCTGGGCATCTTCCCAGAAGAATTAAAAACATCGTACCACAGCGATATATGTGCACCCATGTTTATAGCAGCACAATTTGTAATAGCCAGATCTTGGAAACAACCCAAATGCCCATCAACTGAGGAATGGATAAGAAAGATGTGGTATTTTTATACAATGGAGTACTATTCAGCCATAAAGAAGGATAAACTGGAGACTTTTATAGGTAAATGGATGCAACTCGAGAAAATACTCATAAGTGAAATAAACCAGAAGCACATGTGTAAGCATCGTATTATCTCTCTAGTATGAGAAACTGAAAGAGTAAATAAGATCCAAAATGTACAATAGATATGGTGAATCAAAAAGAAACTGGTCAAAAGGAAAGAGAGACTGGAATAGGGAAAAGAAAGAAGGGAAAGGGAAAAAAATTGTATATATATATATAAGATGGTTAAGATAGATACACTACCATTTTTACTTAGTTCATTGAAGAGTAAGGTTTGTGCCAATAATGTTTGGACAATTGAATGCTAATGTCTGGTGTCCTGAATAACTAACTTAAAGATAGTAATATGTAATGTATTAACCATTGTTACCCTCCTATTATGTTGTTTTGAAAATTTGTTCTTCTTTTGATTTGTTTTGTTTTTTTTCTTCTCTTTAAAATAAAAAAAAAAAAAACTTGGAGAAACTTAATCAGAAACCAGAGAGATAACTGTCTGATTGAAAATAGAAACTAGGAGCAAAATAACAAAATAATGATTATTGCTATTATATTATTAAGGAATTATAATATACTATATGCTTGAGTAGTGCAGAGTGTATTATTTCACACATAATTATATAATGTACATATAAAGTAGTATAACATCATTGCTACCCTATGTCTGCCTGGCGGTGTGCCCCTGCTCTCTGACACATGAAAAGCAGGATGCACATTTTCACGTGGAAAAGCCTCAGCAGAACCAGTGCCTTCAAGTGAATGTTAGCCTTCTGTTAAGGTAAAAAGGTTGAGAAGTTTTACTTAAGAGGGGAATGTTTAAGGGAATATTTATGAAAAAAAATATATAACAAACTTGCATCTGTGGAAAAACAGTCAAGAGTATGAAAGAACAGAGTTCTTCTAGACTTAGTTCAGTACAAGAGCTCATGTTTTTGAACAGGGATTTTGAAAAATGAAAGCAGGGTGTGGTCATCCACACCTGTAATCCCAGTACTCAAGAGGCTGAGGTGGGAGGATCGTTGTGAATTCAAAGCCAGACTGAACTGCATAGCAAGATGCTGTCCAAAAAAAAAAAGGGAATTTGCTATAGCCATATTTTCATCTGGCAATCTAACTTTTAAAAATGTCTATCCTAATATAGACAGAGGTACTACATGGTGTCTGAAACTCTAGAATATTCATTTTTGGAGAACATTTCTTATTTTGTCAATTTAAGGAGCATGAAAGGGTTCCATGTTTTTAGCTTCCTCATAGGTTTTTTAACTATTCTGTTTTCCCTTAAGTGAATAAAGCAAAATATCTGAGGGAATCCCCAAGGAGATCCTAACAGGTCTACTTCTAAAACTTTGTAATTGTGATTAAGTAGTTCACAACCAACTTTCTTCTATAACAATATTATTAATTAACTTCTTTTGATTTGTATCCCCAAGAGCTGTTCTCATATAAATCTCTAAGGCAAATAAGCCCATAAAAATACAGAGTTTATCCAGTTAGGAAAAAAAGAGATACAAGAAAAGAAGCTTCATTTTACAGTGAGAAGGAAAGAAGTAACTTTAAAAAAAAAAAAAAACCCAAGTCACCCTAATCCTATGAAACATTTGGGCTCTCAAGAGCATTTAGTCAAAGCTTCCACAGAAATGTATTCTAATAACCACGAAAACAGAATAAGATACCAAAATGTTACTGAGTTTCCTTCTCTGGACCATCACTTGGTGAGTATATCAAAGAATTACACTTCAGCCACATCTGGATGAGCCACTTGTACGAGATGCTATATCCAAAACATTCAGTTGCTAAATAATTTGAATGAGTGAGAATTAATCAAAGAGACAAAATTATAACGTTCCTACATGGAGAAAAATACCTAAGAATTGAGAATCAACAATTTTATAGGAGTTAGTGGGATCAGTGACCTAGCATGGTTCACTTATTTCATCCGTGACAAATATTTCTGAGTTAGAAATAGGAATACAATTGGCCAAAAAAGTGCAATATTTGCAATTAATTCATGCACATATAATAAAGTTTGAGCTTCTCATTCTGTCTGCATGTACAAAACATATGGGAAGGGGCCGGTGAGATGGCTCAGTGGCGTAAGCACCTGCCTGGCAAGCGCGAGGGCCCGAGTTCGACTCCCAGATCCCACATACAAAAAAAGGGCCGGTGATATCGCTCAGCGGTATCCTGCTGGCGCACGAGGTCCTGAGGTCGACCCCCGGCACCCACAAAAAAAAAAACATATGGGAAGAATTTTACCTGATCTTATATAATCAGTGAAATATAAGTATAGTTTCTCATACATATTTTTATTTACTAATATCGCTTTTGTTAAATTTACTTTTGTGTGCAGTCTCTGATCTGTCAATGTTCTTAATGGGATCAGTTGCCAATCTAGAGAGATTCAGGTTAAAAACATTCCTTAGTTACAAATTAAACTTTTATGTGATTGGTGACATTTATCTAAATAAGAAAACAATTACTTTTAATTATTTATCTCTTCTAAGTCATGTTAATCTTTTCTAAATGGAACCATATATTTTTAGAATCTGCTAGATATTGTCACACATATGATTTACTATTAAACCTTCCAGAAACTCATTTGAATGTTATAATTATTTTTATTTCTGAGATGAAGAAGCTATGACCCAGAAGTGAACATTTTAATTCAGTATAACAAATCTAGGAGTGGTAAAATTGAGACTGGCATGAATATGAGCAAAATGCATTGTGCACATTGACCTCTCCCCCAAAAAGGCGTGTGAAACAAGGTAAGATGGTAGAGTGGGGGGTGATGGGGGGTAAATAATAAATAATTAAAATATGACATATACATATAGAAATCTCCCAAAATAAACCCATTAATCTGTATAGCCAACATGCACTAATTTTAAAAAAAAATGTGGGAGGAAAAACGAAAACTGCGATCTCACTAACCTAACCAATATTTAAATCTTAAAATATAAAACATTTGTCTGTTGAGCAACAAATGAGAGTTATAATAAAAGATACACAAAAAAACAAACAGAATGGCTGATGGAGAAAGTTCACATGATTCCTCATGCTATCATAATCAATTCCTCCCCTGGGCTCTGGTCCTGAAGACGAGGAAGTCTGAAGTCCACAGATACAGCGGTGAGGAATGAACAGTAATAGTTTATCAGACAGTAATAGTTTATTAGAAAAAACAAAGAAAAGCTCTTGTTAGCTGAGGGGCTCTCAGGGAGGATGGCATGGAGGCACCCAAGTTCAGGTATTTATATACAGATTTTAGTGAGTTATTTTGGTGGGCACAAAAACACAATGTTGTTGCAGCTTTTAGCTAGGCCTCTGAATTCAGGAGAAGCAGACTTCCCCAGCACCCCAGCTTCTCAGGGTGTAGGTAGATTTACCCAATCCCTTTCCCTTTGAAGCAGTGGGTTGCCATTAAAGTCAGGCCTCTGACTTTAGAGGCACAGACTTCCCAGCTTCTCTGTGATACAAGAGACTCTTTCCCCTTGTGTTTAATTTTCCCAGGGCTTATCTGGGTTTACTCAGGTCTCTATTCTAGCTGCCCACTGTTTGTCTATCTCCTGGTCTCACTATTATATTGATATATGTATCTGTGATTTGCAGCTTCTATGCAGTAATTTAGAAAATCATTTGGGCATTTGTTTACTGGAGAATAAAGAAGTTAGAATCTTTGAGATGGGTTATGATTGAAAAGAAACTGATAGCAAGACCCCTGAATCACTGACTTGATCTTATGGTCCAGCCTCCTAATTTTTCAGGTGAGAGACTTGAAACCCAGAATATAAAAGGCATTTTTGTAAAAAGAACAAAGCATTTTCATTTTATTCAGACATCATCTTTCCAGGCCTAGCTGTGTTATAAGTTATGACCTCAAAGAACCCATGACAAGGATCCAAAGTAATTTCACATAATCAACTACTTAATAAGGTAAAATTGAAGACCAGGTCATTCTTGGATTTTTATATTGAGAAAGAGATAGAGAAGACCAATAATCTATTGGAAAAGATTATCAAGAATTAACAAAAACAATTACACAAAGATTTATGTAGAAGAATATTTATTGGGTCATTATGTATACAAACAAGAAATATAAACCATTTAAATTTCCAACACTATGCAACTGGCTAAATATGGCCACCATATCATCTATAAAAATGATTTGTGTAGATTTCCAGTAATTAACATGGAAAGATATATTGTAAAAGAAAGAAACAGAAAAGAGAAATTAAAGAGAGTAAGCTCGTTACAAAATAGTAGAGTAGTAGGACTGATTTTAGATACATTAAAATGTAATTTGACCCTCAAAACAGCCAAGAAACATATACTCCTAAATGTTGCCATATTTCTAAGAAGTTTGACTGTGGGTTATAATTTTCCTTTTTGCATTTGTATCTTTTAAATTCTTTCCACTAAAAATATTCTTCTAATAATAGGGGAAAATGTAAAAAATAAAACAGGTTGTCAAACTGTTTTGTCCAGAAAGTTACAGGAGGCAGGAAAATGAGATGACCTCAATCAATAGAAAAGAAGGGAACAGTGCTAATTTATTTATTAAAGCAGTGCCAAGTGAAATACAGACAAAGAAAGCTACGAAGGTCAGAGGTAAAACCTGGGTATTTTTAACCTGCAATGAGAAAATCTGCAAAAGAATCACATCTCAAATAAAAAGATAAACTTGAAACTGTTTTAAGATTTCAGCTGAACAAGTAAATTAAGTAGACTTAATTACCTCTGCTTTACTTTTCTGTGTAACATTTGTACCTCTCTGATGTTATCACACGGCATAATGTCCTCTCAAGTGATCATCCAGCTATATGAGGTATGTATTACATGCTTTGTAGGAACTAGGTTTTAGACACAGAGAATTTAGACACATATTCATTATTCTCTTTGGAGGCATCACCTATTGTGATTAATAGGGATCATGAGCCATTATTCATTTCAAACATCTCTAAACTGCTTAGGGAAAGACTAAAAGCTGGGAGGCTGGGTGTTCTAGCACAGCATGTAACCCCAGCACTCTGGGAGACTGAGGCAAGACAGCCGCAAGTTTGAGTGCAGCCTGAGCAATTTAACCTCCTGGCAAGGCCCTGACTCAAAATTTTTAAAAAATTTTATAAGGGCTGGAGATGTAGCTCAGTGTGAAGGCTGTGGGTTCAGTCCCCATTGCTGGAAGAGAGGCAGGGAGGCCTCTGGAGACCATCAGATAAAGGAAAAACCAATAAAACTTTCTCTTGCAACAGGTCACAAATGTTAACTGCCAAAGCGAAAAAAGGGTATAAAAAGGGGTAGAAAGTACTTAAAAGGATCCCTCTCCTGGTAACTAAACTCTAGAGAAACCGGAGTCTAGCTCAGGGATGAGTCAGTATGTTAGCACATTTGTAGCTGGTAAAATGAAACTGGAAAAGTGGAAAAAAATAGAAATTCCTTTTAATGAGAAGAAATAGAAAGTTTAAGACAGTTTTATTCAGTCTTATCTCTTCATTATACGGGGAGGGGGAAATTACACTTAATACTCCTGAGAGGACATAATGACTTTCAGATAGAGGACTGTATGCCATGACTCACCTGTTAAAGGGGCTGTCAATATTACAATGTTGGGCCGGTGAGATGGCTCAGCGGCATAAGCGCCTGCCTGGCAAGCGCGAGGTCCTGAGTTCGACTTCTGGTACCCACAAAAAAAAAAAAAAATATATATATATATATATATATATATATATAAATATATATATATATATATATATATGTTACAGTGTCAACAGATATCTATAAAATGACTTCAGCTGATTTCCTTCTCCTGTTTCTTCAGGAGCACAGCCCAGTATGCAACAATGACCATTGGAAACTGGAGCACAGTGACCGAATTCACCCTGACTGCCTTACCCACTCTCCTGGAAATTCAAGTGTTCCTTTTTGTGGGTCTCTTACTAATTTACTCATTAACAGCAACAGGAAACATTATGATCATCTCCCTAATATGGACTGAGCCTCAACTGCAAACCCCAATGTACTTTTTTCTCGGTAACTTGTCATTTCTGGATATTTTGTACACCACCGTTGTTACCCCAAAGTTGCTAGCCTGCCTGCTGGCAGAGCAGAAAACCATATCCTTTGCTGGCTGCATCACCCAAACATACTTCTACTTCTTCCTGGGGACAGTGGAGTTCATCCTCTTGGCTGTCATGTCCTTTGACCACTATGTGGCCATCTGTAATCCCCTGCGCTACCCTATCATCATGAGCAGCAAGGCATGCCTCATATTACTTCTGGGCTGCTGGTTGGGAGCTTTCCTGTCTGTAGTGGTCCCAACCATTGCAGTAACAAGGCTACCTTACTGTAGGAAAGAGATCAATCATTTTTTCTGTGACATTTCCCCTCTTCTTCAGGTGGCTTGTATAGATACCCATCTTATTGAGAAGATAAACTTCATCCTGTCTGCTCTTGTCATCCTGAGCTCCCTGGCATTCACTGCTGGGTCCTACACCTATATCATTTGTACCATCCTACGCATCCCCTCAGTCCAAGGCCATCAAAGAGCTTTTTCTACCTGTGCTTCTCACATCACTGTGGTCTCCATCACTTATGGGAGCAACATCTTTGTGTATGTGAGACCCAATCAGAACAACTCACTGGACTTTGACAAGGTAGCTGCTGTCCTCATCACCATAGTGACCCCTCTTCTGAACCCTTTTATTTACAGCTTGAGGAATGAGAAGGTAAAGGAAGTGTTGAGAGAGACAGTGAACAGAATCATATATATGCTTGATACTAAGGTAAAGTTAACATAGTATTTAGTGCAACACATACTAATTCTTACTTTCAACACATTCATTCTGCATGAATACAGTCCTGTATTAGTATGCCAGGAAACAAACGCTATGCTCATAGTATAAAACACAACCATGCCAACTGAGAGAAATCCCTACTCATGTCTGGGCAAAAGGGAATCAATTTGAAGGCAGAGTAGTAAGTAGCAACAAATCAACCTCTCCAAGATGTGGAATCCAGACATGGAAAACAAGCACCTGGGGAAGAGAGGAAGGAGGGAGGTTGATCCCTGGGACCCAGGAAGGAAAAATTGGAACCTGCGGAGAAAGTGAGGAGACAGACTGCAGTGCAGAAAGAGGAGGCAAATGGCAATCTCCACAGCCTCATCCCTCTCCCAGCTCTCAGCAAGAGAAAGGAGTATTGAATCTACAGAGCCACAGTGAGGACAGGTAAGTCCAGAGGCATCCGAGTAGAAACACACCACCGGAGTGGAGCAGTGGATGCCGTGCATCTGCAAGAGCTGGTGAGTGACTTCAGTTCAGGTGACAGCTGTGTTCTCTGGAAAGGGTCAGTCACCATTTTAGGGACTGACTGCACCCATGACTCAGAGCAGCTGTGGGTTGGCTTTGTCTCTGGTTTCCTAGTGTTAAAATCCCAAAGCAACTGAGTGAAAGACAGCCTTAGGAGACATTGAGAGCTGAGGATCAGTGGGACTCCCAGAGTGTTTCTGGCTGAAGACTCAGGCCCCAACCCCACACCCTGAGGCCAGGATCAGCCTGAACTTCAGTGGAGTTGAAAGCACCAGAATCTGCATCCCACCCCAACCCTACTTCAGGTTTGCTGGAATTCTACAGCACCCTTCCCTAATCCTACTGCAGACTTACTGGGGTTACCCAGCCCAGATCTGGGCTTTGACTTGGACAATACCACAAGACTGTAGACACCAGAAGATAACCACAGGCTTGAAGTCACAGAGAAATTTCTTTTTTCTTCCCCCTTTGTTGTTGTTGGTTTTGTTTTGTTTTGGTTTTGGTTTTGGTTTTTTGTTTGTTTGTTTGTTTTTTGGATGGGGAGGATCTGTTCATTTGTTTTTGCTTTTTGTTTTTTCTTGATTGTCTATTTTTGTTTTTTCATGAATGTGAACATTGTTTTTAGGGTTTTTTTGTTTTGCTTGTTCTTATTTTTGTTTTTTCCTTCTATGTTTCCTGTCTTCTTCATCAGTTTCCCAAAACTTGAGTAATCTTTGCCCTTCAGCTTTGCTTCTAATCATTTTCTCTTCTTTCATTTCTCTATTTTTTTCTTCTGATCCCTTATAACTTCCCTCCCCCGAGGGTAAAATTTAGGGGATATTTACAGTATATAATTTTCTAATTGGTTTTAGATTTTATTATATAATTATAAAGCTTGTACCTATAGTTAAAGGTGGCAAATTAAAATTTATCACAGTTTGTTATTTTCTGGACTGTATTTGATGCTATTGTTATTACTGATCATACTACCTTACCAAAGTGACATAATTGTTGTGATCAGTTTTTCTCCCTTGTATGCCAGTACTAAGATTGTCTGGGGGTCATAAATAATACCGTAGTCCAATACCAAAGAACTCAGTGCTAGTTCAAACATTTGATCCTTAACAAATTAAAGAGGCAGGATCTCAAGACACACTAATAGGCCAAAACCCAGCTACACATAGAAGAAATCTCTGAAAAGTAGTCATTTCCTAAAGATAACTCAGTGGTAGTAACAAAGCTACCTACCATAAGCAATTTACAAACATCAATGCAAAAAAACAAATTTTAAAATTACAAAATGAGAAACCATGGAAGAAAGATGCAACCCTAGAACTCCAGCTTGCCCAAGGCAAATCCAGGGGGCATTGAGGTGGAAGTAATCAAAACCCACCCAGCTAGACTTTCTGAAATGGTAGCAGCACAAGTACAAAAGCAGATGAATGAGGCTCTAGAAAAAAACAATTCAAAAATAATTGCACAGTTTACTAAAGAGATAATGACCATAATGAAGGACATAGTTAGAGTACATACGGATTTTTTAAAATAGAGGAGCTTAGGAAAGTGATGGAAACCATGAATGCCCAATATAGAAAAGAACTGTGTTACATAAAACAAACATATCCAGGAAATTAAAACTTCTATTGAAAGTATGTGCAGCAGAATCAACCAATATGAAGACAGAAGATCAGACCGAAAAGACAGGTTTGTGGTTAGCAACCATGAAATGAATGACTTCTTAAAAATAGCAAGGGACCATGAAAAGTCAATCCAAGAGCTGCTTGATGATGCAAAGAAGCATAACATAAGATTGACTGGAATGAATAACAAATCAGAAAATAGCACAAAAAGATATAAAAAAACCTGTTCACAGAAGTAAAGGCAGAAAATTTCCCAAGCACGGAAAAAGAATTTGACATACAGATAAGTGAGGCATGCAGAACTCCAATCAGCCATGAGCAGAAAAAAACTTCACCAAGGCATGTAATAATCAAGATTCCAGAAATCCAACACAAGAACAAAATATTAAAAGCAATTTGAGAAAAGAAACAAATAACCTATAGAGGAAACCCCATAAGAAACACAGCAGACTTCTCAACACAAACACTTAAATCAAGGGGGGCTTGGAATGAAGCATTTCAAGCCCACAAAGAAAACAACCTCCAACCCAGATTTATGTACCCTGCAAAAATATCTTTCAAAATTGATGGAGAAATAAGATACTTCCATGCTAAAGAACACCTGACAAAATTCATGACCAAAAACCAGCACTCCAAAACCTTCTGAAAGATATTCTAGAAAAAGACAGCAGACACAATAATTACATGAGTCCCAGGAGAATGAATCCACCAGGCAAGGTGAGCAATAAAACAGAAGGGAAATAAAGGGAACCAACAACAGGAAATTAATGTGCCAATTATAAATTAATACATATCAGTTATAACCATCAATGTAAGTGGTCTCAATTCACCAATCAAAAGAAACAAATTGGCAGAATGGATGAAGAAAGAAGATCTAACAATATGCTACATACAGGAAACACATTTAACTCAAAAAGAAATTCATAGACTGAAAGTGAAAGGATGAAAAACAATATTCCATCTGAAAGGAACATGGAAAAAAGGAAGAGTAGCTATTTTATTTGCAGACAAAATGGGTTTCAATCCAAGGATGATCAAGAGAGACAAAAAAGATCACTACAGGGGCCGGTGAGATGGCTCAGCGGCGTAAGCGCCTGCCTTGCAAGCGTGAGGGCCCGAGTTCGACTCCCGGAACCCACATACGAAAAAGGGGCCGGTGATATCGCTCAGAGGCATGGGTGCCTGTTTGCGCGTGAGGTCCTGAGGTCGACCCCCTGGTACCAACAAAAAAAAAAAAAGATCACTACATATTTGTTAAGGGAAAAACCCAAGAGAAAGAAATAACAATCATAAATATATATGCACCAAGTACTGACACACCCAACTATATAAAACAGATACTAATTGATATGAAAAATCAGATAAGCACAAATACAGTTGTAAAGGGGGACTCCGATACCCCACTGTCACAAATAGACAGATCCAGTAGACAAAAATATAAGAGCTGAACCAAACCTTTGAACAAGTAGACTTAGTAAATATCTATAGAGTGTTCCACCTCACAACAGAATACACTTTCTTCTCAGCAGCACTTGGGACTTTCCCCCAAAATAGACCACATATTAGCTCATAGAACATGCTTAAGTAAATGGAAAAGAACTGAAATTATAACATGCATATTATCAGATCATAGTGCTAAGAAATTGGAAATCAATTGCAAAATAAATTATCAGGGACCCTGGCAAAAACTCCAGTGTCCTATTTGGTTCTACGAAGTGAGGCTGCAAAGAAAAACTCAGACACAAAGTAAAACTGAAACAGGGAACTGGAATGGTCAGTGCTTGAGACAGCAAAGACCCAAAAACAGCCAGATCCATGGTATTTATTGGTTTGGCAATTTATAGAATGGCGTAAGGAGGATACATGTGGTTCCCAGGGATAAGACACTGATGCAGGTAGGGCTTGTAAAGGAGGGAACAAAACACCTTGCATCAAGAACAGAATAGAGGGGCCGGTGAGATAGCTCAGTGGCATAAGTGCCTGCCTGGCAAGTGCAAGGTCCTGAGTTTAACTCCCAATACCCACATACAAAAGCAGAGCTGGTGATATTTCTCAGTGTCATGGGCGCCTGCTGGCATGTGAGGTCCTGAGTTCGGCCCTCAGTACCCACAAAAAAAAAGAACAGAATAGAGGGCCAGTGAGATAGCTCAGTGGCATAAGCGCCTGCCTGGCAAGTGTGAGGTCCTGAGTTTGACTCCCAGTACCCACATAAAGGGAAAAAAGGGCCAGTGATATCATTCAGTGGCACAAGCACTTGCTGGCAAGCATGAGGTCCTGAGGTCAACTCCCAGCACCCACATTAAAAAAAAAAAGGAACAGAATAGATCAGGAATAGATCATGATCAATGAGTAACTCATTTTTCAAGTGAAATAAACTACAATTCTGGGAAAGGAATCTGGAAGAGTCACTTGTTATCTCATATCAGAACCCCATAGATTCATAGACCATGTCTCTGGTCTCTGCTGTGGCAATAGGTGGGGGAAAAACGTTAATCTGCATGCCACCCACAGTGCTTTTATGAGTCATGTAGGCTTCAGCCTGACTCACTCCTTAAAACAAGCCAGTTGTGGGGTTAACTCTCTATAGACTGCACTGCTCAAAGCCTGCTCTGGGTGTAATCAATGGGGTGGTCTCCTGCAAGAAATTACAAAAACTACATAACCACAGGAAATTTAAAAATGTTCTCCTAAACAACAAATGCATCACAAATGAAATTAAAGAAGAAATTAGAGCGCTTCTACAATTAAATGATAATGCCAATATAAATACAGGAATTTATGGGATGGAAAGAAAGCAGTCCTATGAGGGAAATTTACAGCAGTGCTTTCCAACATCAGAAAAACAGAGCAGTTCAAATAAATAACCTAAAGCTGAACCTCAAGGTTCTAGAAAAATAAGAGCAACTCAAGCCCAAGCTCTGTAAGGGAAGAAATTATAAAGATCAGAACAAACATTAAGTAATTAAGGCTAAGAAAATAATACAAAGAATCAATGAGTCAGAGTTTTTATTTGAAAGATTAAATAAAATTGATAAACCCTTAGCCAACTTCAATCAAAAAAGGAAAGAAAAGACTCAAATCCATAGAATTAGGAATGAACAGGCCAAATCATAACGGAGCCTGCAGAAATCCAGAACATCATCTATACCTAATTTGAGAACCTCTGTTCCAATAAGATGGAAAACTCAGAAGAAATGGACAGATTCTTAGATACATATGATTAACCAAAATAGAATCAAAATGATAAAAAATTCTAAATAACCCAATATGAGTCAATGAAATTGAAGGTGTAATTAAAAAATTACCAACAAGCCAGGCATGGTGGCACACACCTATAATCCCAGCACTCAGGAGGCTGAAGCAGGAGGATCACCATGAGTTCAAGTCCAGCCTGAACTGCATAGTGAGACACTGTCTAAAAAAAATAAAATTAAATTACATTACATTAAAATTAAATTAAATTAAATTAAATTAAATTAAAATTACCAACAGAGAAAAGCTCAGGTCCCAATGAATTCACTGCTGAATCCTACAAGAAATTTAGAGAAGATCTAATGCCACTATTCCTCAAAATCTTTAATGAAATTGAAAGGGAATCAATATTCCCAAACTCATTCCTGGAAGCAAGCACCACCCTGATACCAAAACCAGACAAGGATCCAAGGAAATAAGTAAGAGAACTACAGGCCAATCTCCTTAATGAACATAGATGCAAAAATCCTCAATAAGATACTGGTAAACAAAATGTAGCAAATCATCAAAAAGATCATAAACCATGACCAAATAGGATTCATCCCAGAGATGCAGGGATGGTTCAACATACACAAATCAATAAATGTAATACACTGTATTAACAGAGCCAAAGACATAAATCATATGATCATCTCAATAGACACAGAAAGAGCATTTGACAAAGTCTGACACCCATTAATGATAAAAAAAAAAACCCTACAGAAAATCAGAATAGAAGTTCTTTATCTCGATCTGATAAAACCCATCTATGACAAAACGGCCAACATAGACTAAATGGTCAAAAACTGAAAGATTTCTCTCTAAAATCAGGAACAAGACAAAGATACCCACTCTACCACTCCTATTCTATATAGTTCTGGAAATGTTAGCCAAAGCAATTAGACAAGAAAAAGAAATAAAAGAAATATGGATAGGAAAGGAAGAAGTTAAATTATCATTATTTGCTGATGACATGATACTCTACATAGAAAACTCCATAAACTCCACCAAAAGACTCCTAGAATTAGCAACCAAATTTGGCAGTGTAGCAGGATACAAATTCAACACTCAAAAAGCTATAGCATTCCTTTAAATGAGTAACAAACTCAATGAGAGGGAGATTGGGTGAACTACACATTTAACAATAGCATTAAGAAAAATGAAATACTTAGGGATCAATGTAACAAAGGAAGTGAAAGACCTATACAATGAAAACTATAGTACTCTGAAAAAGGAGATAAAAAGGATATCAGAAAATAGAAAGATATCTGATGTTCCTGTATAGACAGAACCAATAGAGTGAAAATGGCTATACTTCCACAATAATATACAAATTTAATGTAATCACAATAAAAAATACTGACAGCATCATCACAGAACTACAGAAAACAATCCTAAAATTCATTTGGAACAAAAAGAGACCTAGAATAGCAGAAGGAATTCTGAGCAACAAAGGCAAATCAGGGGGGCATCACAATCCCTGACTTGAAATTATATAGCACAGCTGCTGTGATTAAAAAAAAAAAAAAGCATGGTACTGGCAAAAAAAAAAGGCCTGAAAATCAATGAAACAAATTAGAAGATGCAGAAACACTTCCAAAAGCACTCAGTCACCTGATCTTTGACAAAGGGGCCAAACACATTCACTGGAAGAAGGATAGCCTCTTTAATAAATGGTGCTGGAAAAACTGGCTTTCCACATGCTGAAGTCTAAAACTAAACCCATGTCTATCACCATGCACTAAACTAAAATCAAAATGAATCAAAGATCTAAATATTAAAACAGAAACATTAAATCTGCTGGAAGATAGAATAGGTAGAACTCTGGAAGACATAGGTGTAGGCAAAGACTTTATGAACAAAATGCCAATCACACAGGAATTATCAAAATCAACAACTGGGATCTCATTTTATTAAAAAGCTTTTGCACAGCAAAAGAAATCACCAACAGAATGAAAAGACAACTTACAGAGTACGAAAACTTTATGCCAGCTGTTCTTCAGACAAAGGACTAATATCTAGAACATATAAAGAACTGAAAAAAATCAGACACTCCAAATTCAAAGACTCAATTCAAAAATGGTCATCTGAAATGAGTGGACAGTTCTCAGAAGAACAAGTACAAATGGCAGAGAAATATATGAAAAAATGTTCATCACCCCTGGTCATTCAAGAGATGCAAATTAAAACAACACTGAGATTCCATCTCACTACAGAAAGGATGGCAAATATCAAGAAAACAAGCAATAACAAATGCTGGTGGGGCCATGGGGGAAAAGGAACGCTTTTCCACTGTTGGTGGGAGTTTAGGCTGGTACAACCACTGTGGAAATCAATGTGGAGATTCCTCAAAACACTAGGATTGGAGGTCCCATTTGACCCAGAATATTCCCCTTCTGGGTATCTTCCCAGAAGAATTAAAAGCATCATACCACAGCAACATATGTGCACCCATGTTTATAGCAGCACAGTTTGTAAAGGCTAAATCTTGGAAACAACCAAATGCACATCAACGGAGGAACTGATAAAAAAAGGTGTTTTTTTAATATAACGGAGTATTACTCAGCCATAAAGAAAGATAAAATTGAAACATGTATAGCTAAATGGATGGACCTTGAGACCATAATCATAAGTAAAATAAATTAAACACATATGTGTAAATATCACATTATCTCTCTGGTATGAGAAATTGAAAATGTAAATAAGAACCAAATTGTACAGAAGATATTGTGAAATAGGAAGAAACTGTTCAAAAAGAAAAGGGAACTGGGGGGAGATGGGGAAAGAAGGAAAGGAAGGAAAAAAATTAGAAAAGAAGGATAAAATGAAAACCAAGCTTTTGAGTGGGGAGGTGAAGGGGGTTTGAAAGAAGGGGATGGGAATGGGGAGAAAAGGGGAATCAAAGTATATCATGTAGAGATACAAATTCCCAATAATGAATGTGATATTATGTATACCTAAACTGTACCAAATTTTTAAAAAAAATTTTTTAAAGTAATAAATCAGACCTTCCCCCAATTTAAAGAACAATTCCAAAAATGGGCATCTGAAATGAATAGATGCTTCTCAGATGAAGAAGTACAAACAGCAAAAACATATGAAAAAATGTTCAACATCACTGGTCATTTTAGAAATGCAAATTAAAACAGTAGTGAAATCCCATCTCACTCCAAAAATAACGGGTATGATCACAAAATCAACCAATAACAACTGCTGGTGAGGCTGTGGGGAAAAACAGCCCCACTTCTCCACTGTTGGTGGGAATGTAAATTGGTACAGCTAATATGGAAATCATTATGGGGATTCCTCAATAAACTAAAACTAGAGATTCCATTTGACTCAGCTACTTCTCTTCTTGGTATCTTCCTGACAGAATTAAAAGCATCATACCACAGTGATATATGCATACCCATGTTTATAGCACCACATTTTGTATAGCTAAATCTTGGAAACAGCCCAAACGCCCATCAACTGGTGAATGGATAAAGAAGATGTGGTTTTTATGTACAATGGAGTACTACTCTGCCATAAAGGATAAACTTGAGACATTTCTAGGTAAATGGCTGTGCCTTTAGCCCATAATTTTAAGTGAAATAGATCAGACACACATGAGTAAATATCACATTGTTTCTTTGGGTGAGAAACCAAAGGGTAAATAAGGACCAAAATGGATGCCACATATTGGGAAGTAGGCAGAAAATTTCAAATTGGAAGGGAAACAAAAGAGGGGGAGGAGGAAAGGAAAAGGAAAAAAAAAGAGAATAGAAGGAAAAATGGAAACAAAGTTTTTCTGAGTAAGGAGGGGAAGAAAGGTTGAAGGGAGGGGAGAGGAATAGAGAAAACAGAAGAATCAAGATATATATGTATAGGTACAAATTCCCTGTGATGAATGTGATCGTTATGTATATCAAAAGTGTACCAATAAAATCAATTTCAAAAAAGAAAAAGAAACCTGCTCAGAGTGAATGTGAACCAATTAAAAGTAGGAAAAGAAATACATCTACATGATGAGAGCAGACCACTGTGAAACAGAGAGCACAGTGGCCATGAGGTTAATGGCAGCCATCTTTTGTATCTCCCACTCCTCAGGCTGATGTCAAGTCTAGGCCACACTATCAAACACCTGCTTCAGTTCTCACAAGAAAAAATTGAGGATAGTATTGTCCTATTGATCCCAGGCACAGGGCTTTGGGAACTGTTTTCTGCACATTTCCTTGTTATTGACAGGTCACACCCACTTGTGCAGTCATTTTACCACATCCTAATCTCTTGCCTCATTTCCCTGAGAGACATAAATCCCCATAATTCTTTATGGAGTGCTGAATTGTGTGGAGGTCTCCATCTTTGTATGGGTACTTCCTGCTGAAAGAGGCTACAGACCCTACCTACTGGACATTACATGTTCTCCAATTACATTGGGATGTTTGTGGCTCACCAGCTCTGTTGAAATGAAACTTGTCAGAAGACAATAAGAAAAGGAATTAGTCTGTACTTAAAGGACTTTTGAGCTGCCTGTTCAATGAAAGAAACCTTGTTGAATATTTCAGGACAGTAACTTTACTATTAGATTGGGGATATAGACCCAAATGTGAGAAGGAGCAGGTCAAGTTTCCATGTGTTCTGTAGAGAAGAAAGTAGGGCAAGGAGGTATATTAGATAAATTACCAAGAGTCTGAGTGCTGTAACCCTAGCAAGATTACTCACATTATGGATCTAACTAAAAATAGGAGTCTCAATGCAGGTGTCCACTTAACCTATGATGGATTAGGTCATCAATGACTGCTTATTTGTACCCAAGGCAGTACTGGAGTCTTCATTTTTGGAGAGGAGCCTCAGGTTTTCCAGAGGTTCAAGAAGTAGCTTTTTTCTCTTGGATGGTTGGGGCTTGCCAAGTTTATTGTAAGCACAGAGCAGGCAAGATTTGCAGACCTATCACATGGTTGCTGATAGTCCTAGTCCTGTGAAAATTGGAGTGACCATTTCTCAATTCATATATACTTCAAAACAATGTTGTATGTGCATGGTAAATGCACACAATTTTACTCATCAATTTTCTAAATTTTTATTAGTACACACTTAAAGTACATAATGATTATATTCACTGTAGGGAATTGGTACATGTACATAACACATCTTAATTTTTTTACATCCCCTTTTTCACCACTCCCTCCCCCACCAATTTTTTAAAGTAAACTTATTTTTACATATCAATCTTTTTTCTTCTGCACATAAAATATCAAAATGTCTACATTGCTGAAGGTAAACTTAAAAATAGATATATTAGGGGTGTATGAGTTGTTTTAGTAGTATAGATATGGAAAAGTAAACCAGTCAAAATTAGTTAAGAAACTTTGGGTTTCCTTTTTGCATATATACAGTTATAAAGCCAGGAAACAGAGTGAGGGAAATCTCCAGGGAGAGACATTCCCAATATGATATCACCATGATCACTATATAGAGAACCAGTCAGAAAGGAGATATTTTATTTTTTCATTGTTATCTTCATTTTTTATTTCTTTTTTATATTTTATTTTAAAGAGAAAAATAAAACAAAATTTCAAAACAATATAATAGAGTTACAATGGTTAATACATTGTGTATTGTTATCTTTATTTTTTTACCACAAAAAAGGTTTTTTATTTTTTTAATTGTTTTTTTAATTTTTATTTATTTTTTAATTCATTTATTTTTTTAAAGACAACAAGTAAACATTCTCATGTATTAGCAAACTCAAGAATTAGAGAATGTACAAATACATTTTGGAGAAAAACATTACTCAGTATAAGATTAAGCCATGTAAAAGCTAGGTAAAAATAGAAGACTAAGGAATGGAATAGTCACAGTGAAATTGCATTTTCACACTAGGGAGACAATACAATGTTTACAAATGTGCATCCAGTTTATTTCACTTGTGAGTATTTTTTCAAGTTGCATCCATTTACCAATAAAAGTTTCCAGTTTATCTTTCTTCATGGCTGAGTAGTACTGCATTGTATAAAAATACCACATCTTTTTTATCCATTCCTCAGTTCATGGGCATTTGGGTTGTTTCCATGATCTGGCTATTACAAATTTTGTTGCTATACACATGGGTGCACATATATTGCTGCAGTATGATGTTTTTAATTCTTCTGGGAAGATGCCCAGAAGGGGAATAGCTGGGTCAAATGGGACCTCCAATCCTAGTTTTTTGAGGAGTCTCCACACTGATTTCCACAGTGGCTGCACCAGTCGACACTCCCACCAACAGTGGAGAAGGGTTCCTTTTCCCCCACAGCCCCTCCAGCATTTGTTATTAGTTGATTTCTTGATAATAGCCATTCTTTCTGGGGTGAGATGGAATCTCAGTGTTGCTTTAATTTGCTGTTATCTTTAAATTAGTTACTCAGAGTGCAATATATAGGCATTTAGTGGGCCAGTGAGATGGCTCAGTGGTGTAAGCACCTGCCTGGCAAGCGCGAGGGCCCGAGTTCGACTCCTGGAGCCCACATATGAAAAAAAGGCCGGTGATATCGCTCAGCGGCACGGGCACCTCCTGGTGCACGAGGTCCTGAGTTCGACCCCTGGTACCCACAAAAAAAAAAGATATAGGCATTTAATTGTCCAAACAATATTAGCACAAACCTTTCTTCTCAATGAATTAAGAGAAATTAGTAGTATAATTATCTTAACTATCTTGTATATACACAATTTTCTTTGTATTTCCCTTCCTTCTTTTCTCCTTTCCCCCACCCCAGTTCCTCTTTCCTTTTGAACAATTTCTTCCCATTTCACGATACCTACTATACATTTTGGACCTTATGTACACTTTCAGCATCTCACACCAGGAAGACAATACAATGTTTACACATGTGAGGCTGATTTATTTCACTTATGAGTATAGTCTCAAGTTGCATCAATTTACCTGTAAAAGTCTCCAGTTTATCCTTCTTTATGGCTGAGTAGTACTCCATTATATAAAAAGACATCTTTTTATCCATTCCTCAGTTGATGGGCATTTGAGTTGTTTCCAAGACCTAGCTATTACAAATTGTGCTGCTATAAACATGGGTGCACATGTATTGCTGTGGTATGATGTTTTTAATTCTTCTGGGAAGATACCCAGAAGGGGAATAGCTGGGTCAAATGGGACCTCTAATCCTACTTTTTGAGAAATATTCACATTGATTTCCACAGTGCTTGCACTAGTCTACACTCCCACCAACAGTGGAGAAGGGTTCCTTTTTCCCCACAGCCCCTCCAGCATTTGTTATTGCTTAATTTCTTGATAATAGCCATTCTTTCTGGGGTGAGTTGGAATCTCAGTGTTGTTTTAACTTGCATCTCTTGAATGACCAGTATGTTGAACATTTTTTCATTTATTTATTTGCTTTTTCTATTTCCTCATCTGACAAGTGTGTATTCATCTCAGATGCCCATTTTTTTTAACTGGGTCTTTAAATTTGGGAGGTCTGATTGTTTTTGAGTTCTTTACCTATTCTCGATAGTAATCCTTTGTCTGAGGAACAGCTGGCAAACACTTTTCCCACCTTGTGGGTTGTCCCTTCACTCTGTTGGTGATTTCTCTTGCTGTGTAAAAGCCTTTTAATAACATGAGACCCCAGTTGTTGATTCTTTGTGATACTTCCTGTGTGATCAGTGTTTTATTCATAAAGTTTTGCCTACACCAATGTCTTCAAGAGTTTTACCTGTTCTATCTTCCACAGATTTAGTGTTTCTGCTTCAATATTTAGATTTTTGATCTATTTTGACTTTAGTGCATGGTGAAAGATATGGGTCCAATTTTAATCTTTGGCATGTGGAAAGCCAGTTTTTCCAGCACCAATTATTTAAAAGGCTGTCTTTCTTCCAGTGAATGTGTTTGGCACTTTTGTCAAAGATAAGGTGGCTTAGTATGCCTGGAGTTGTCTAATCTGTTCCATTGATCCTCAGGTCTGTTTTTTTACCAATAGCCTGCTGTTTTTATCACAGTGGTTTCAAGGTACAATTTCAAGTCAAGGATCGTGGTGCCCCCTGCCTTGCCTTTGTTGCCCAGAATTGCCTTTGCTATTCTAGGTCTTTTCTGGTTCCAAATGAATTTTAGGATTGTTTTCTCTAATTCTGTGAGATACATTGTTGGAGTTTTGATCGGAATTGCATTAAATCTGTATAACAATTTTGGAACTATGGTCATTTTCACTATATTAGTTCTTCCTACCCAAGAACAAGGGATATCTTTCCATTTTCTGATATCCTTTTAAATCTCCTTTTTCAGAGTGCTGTAGTTTTCAGTGTAGAGGACTTTTACATCCTTCATTAGATTGATTCCTAGGTATTTCACTTTTTTTTTTTTTTGGATACTATTGCAAAAGGTGTTGTTTCCCTAATTTCTCTGTTAGTGAGCTTTATTTGTGTACAGGAAGGCTATTGATTTTCGAGTGTTGACTTTGTATCCAGATATAATACTGAATTTCCTTATTAAATCTAGCCATCTTTTAGTGGAGTTTTGGGGTCTTCTATGTAGAGTATCATGTCATCCACAAACAATAATAATTTAACTTCTTCCTTTCCTGTCATTATTCCTTTTATTTCTTTCTCTTGTCTAATTGCTCTGGCTAAAGTTTCTGGGACTATATTGAATAGGAGTGGAGACAGTGGACATCCTTCTCTTTTCCTGATTTTAGAGTGAAACTTTCAGTTTTCGTCAATATAGTATGATATTTGTTGTTGGTCTGTCATCTGATAGATGGCTTTTATTAGATTGACATAAAGACAACCTATTCCAATTTTCTGTAGGGTTTTTATCATGAATGGGTGCTGGACTTTGCCAAAAGCCTTTTCTGCATCTATTCAGATGATCATATGGTTTTTTTCCTTGGCTCTGTTAATATGATGTATTATATTTTTTGATTTACATATGTTGAACCATCCCTGCATCCTTGGGATGAATCCAACTTGGTCATGGTGTATAATCTTCTTGATGATTTGCTGCATTCTGTTAGTCAGTATCTTATTGAGGATTTTTTGTATTTTTGTTCATTAGGGAGATTGGCCTGTAGTTCTCTTACTTAGCTGGGTTCTTCTCTGGTTTTGGTATCAGATAATGCTTGCTTCCAGGAATGAATTTGGGAATATGTCTTCCCTTTGAATTTCATTAGAGTTTGAGAAGTGGTATTAGGTCCTCTCTAAATTTCTTGTAGAATTCTGCAGTGAATCAGTCAGGGTCTGGGCTTTTCTTTGTTGGTAGGTTTTTAATTACCTCTTTGATTTCATTGATGGATATTGGTTTATTTAGGATTTTTATATATTCTTGATTGAGCTTTGGTAATTCATTTGTATCTAGGAATCTTCCCATTTCTTCTGCATTTTCTATCTTATTGGAATACAAGTTCTCAATGTAGGTGTAGATGATTTTCTGGACTTCTGCAGGGTCCATTGTGATTGCACCCTTTTCATTCCAAATTGCATGGATTTGAGTCTTTTCTTTCCTTTGTTTGATAAGGTTGGCTAAGGGACTATCAATTTTATTTAATATTTCAAAGAACCAACTCTTCAATGCATTGATTCTTTGTATTGTTTTCTTAGTCTCCAATGCATTAATTTCTGCTTTAATCTTTATAATTTCCTCCCTCATATGAGCTTTGGGCTTGGCCCACTCTTCCTTTTCTACAAGTTTGAGATTCCACATTAAGTTGTTTATTTGTGCTTTCTCTGTTTTCCTGATATCGGTATTTGCTGTTATAAATATCCCTCTTAAGACTGCTTTCATTGTGTCCCATAAGTTCCAGTATGTTTTATTGTCACTATCATTTAATTGTAGAAACTGTCTAATTTTTCTTTAATTTCATCTGTGACCCATTGGTTGTTCAGGAGGGTGCTATTTAACTTCCATGTGTTTAGGAAGTTCTTGTGGTTTCTTTTGCCATTGATTTCCAATTTCATTGCAGTATGGTCTGATAATATGCATGGGATAATTTCAATTCCTTTGCATTTACTTAAGCATGTTCCATGAGCTAGTATGTGATCTATTTTGGAGAATGTCCCATGTGCAGCTGAGAAGAATGTGTATTTTGATGATGTGGGGTGGAACACTCTGTAAACATCTATACTAAGTCCATTTATTCAAAAGTTTGGTTCAGGTCTAATAGTTCATTGATTTTTTGTCTACTTGATCTGTCTTTTTGTGACAGTGGGGTATTGAGATCCCCCAATTAAATTGTATTAGTGCTTATTTGATTTTTCATGTCTGTTAATATTTATTTTGTATAGCTGGATGCACTGGTATTTGTTGCATATGCATTTATGATTGTTATCTCTTCCTCTTGGGTTGTTCCCTTTACAAGGATGTAATAACCTTCTTTGTCTCTCTTAATCAGTCTTGGCTTGAAATTCACTTTGTCTGTGAATAGCTACCCCTGCTTTTTTCTGGGTTCCTGTCACATGGAGTATTGTTTTCCATTCTTTGACTTTCAGTCTATGAATTTCTTTTTGAATTAAATGTGCTTTTGTATGCAGCATATGGTTGGATCTTGCTTCTTGATCCATTCTGCCAGTCTGTGTCTTTGGATTGGAGAATTGAAACCATTAACATTGATGGTTATAACTGATATGTATTGACTTATCCTTGTCATGTTATTTTCCTGTTGTTCTCTTCTCCTTTTTCCCCTCTTCTGTTTAATTGTTTGCCTTGCCTAGTGGATTCCTTCTGTTGGGGTTCATGGAGTTTTAGTCTTTGTTATCTCTTTCTAGAATGCCCTTCAAAACATTTTGGAGTGCTGGTTTGGTGGTCATAAATTTCTTCAGGTGTTCTTTGTCATGGAAGTATCTCATTTCTCCACCAGTTTTGATAGTTTTGTGGGTATATCAATCTAGGTTGGAGGTTGTTTTCCTTTAGAGCTCCAAATACTTCACTCCAAACTGTCCTTGGCTTGAGTGTTTGTGCTGAGAAGTCAGCTGTGATTCTGATGGGCTTTCCTTTATAGATGATTTGTTTCTTTTCCCTAACAGCTTTTAATATTCTATTTTTGTGTTGAATTTCTGGAATCTTTACTATGATATACCTGACTAGATTTTTTTTTATCATGGCTAATTGGAGTCTGATATGCCTCACTTATCTGTATGTCAAATTCTTTTTCCCTGCCAGGGAAGTTTTCTGCCATGACATCAGTGAACATTTTTTTTATCATTTGATCTATCTCCTCCTTTTTCATTGACTCCAATCAATCTTAACTTATTCTTCTTTGCATCACCTAGCAGCTGCTGGATTGATTTATCATGGTCCCTTGCTATTTTTAAAAATCTTTATTTTCATGATCACTAACCACAAGTCTATTTTCTATATCTGAGATTCTGTCCTCACATTGGCTGATTCTGCTGTTGATATTTTCAATGGAATTTTTATTCTCCTGGATAACTGCTTGAATCTGTCTTATGGATTCCATTTCTGTCCTATGCTGAGCATACATGGCTTCCATCATTTTCTATTTTTTTTATCTGTATCTGCTCTTGAGTCACTAAGCATGGTTTTCATTGTGGACACAATTTTTGCAGTTATCTGAGAAATTATTTCTGATTTGATTTTTTTTAGAGCCTCATTCAATTGCTTTGTTGTTACCACTTCAAAGAAGCCAGGTGGGTGGCTTTCAGATAGTCCCACCTCATTGCCTTCTGGGTTTGCCTTTGGTGAACTGGATGTCTGGGGTTGCATCTTGTTTAAGTGTCTTCTCATTCTTTTCTTTTCTTTTCCTTTTCAGTTTAATTCCTGGGTTGATGCCTGTAAATTCCCTATGGTGAGTTGCTTTATTACTAGTATTTAGAACCCTTAGGAAATGATTACTTCTCCAAGGTGTCTTCCAGGTGTAGCTGGTTTTTGGGTTTTGAGTCTGATGCAAGATCCTACCTCTTCAATTTGTTGAGGAGGAAAAGTTTCTGCCTGTTTGGCCCAACCCCTGGCTCTTTGGCACTGTGCCACAGTATTTTCTATGGCCTTTAGTCACCCTCAATCTTGGAATATCAGAAAGACCAGCTGGTTAGAACAATTGGATCACTTTTGGCTAAAGTGGTACTATCAGCAATAAAAATAGCATCAAACACAGCCTAGAAAATGACAAACTGAGGTAACCATTAATTTGTAAACTTTAACTGTATGAACTAGATTTGTGGTTATATAACAAAATCTAAAACAAACCAGAAAATTATATGCAGTATATAAGTCCTTAATATGTCAATTTTACCCTCAGGGCTTAAATGGGACTAGGGAGCAAATAGAGAAGTAGAAGAAGAGGAAGAGATTAGAAGTAAGGCTGGAAGACAAAGGGGGATCACACTAACTTTGGGAAACTGATGCAGAAGACCAGAGGGAAAGAGAGAAGGAAGAGATAAGAGGAAGAACAGAACAGAAAAACAACCACAAAGAGGCTAGAAATCATGTTCACACTCATATAAGAACAAGATCAAACAATGAAGGAGTAAAGAAAACAAAAAACAAAACCACAATGACAACAAAAAACAAACAAGAGGGCCGGTGAGATGGCTCAGCGGCTTAAGCGCCTGCCTGGCAAGCGCGAAGGCCCGAGTTCGACTCCCGGAACCCACATACGAAAAAGGGGCCGGTGATATCACTCAGTGGCACGGGTGCCTGTTGGCGCGTGAGGTCCTGAGGTCGTCCCCCCGGTACCCACAAAAAAAAAAAAAAAAAAAAAAAACAAGAGAGAGAGGGAAAAAGAAAAGTCCACTTCCAGGTTTGTCTCTGTTGTCACTGGTAGCCAAAGAGTAGAGACAGAGTCCAGATCTGTGTTGATTTATCCCAGAAAGCCAGAAGTAGCTTTATGGTGAGGTAGTGGATAATCTCAGTGAGCCTACACCTTTATTTCCCAGGAAGTTCAGTCTATATTCTGGCTGCAGGGGCTGAAACCAGACCTGTTCAGCCTCCAGCAGTCACTGCACTTCTGCGGCAGGCCTGAACCCAGCTGGGAGCTGCTAGATGGAACCAGCAGCCACTCTGAGTCCTGAGCTCAGCCAGCCCCTCTCCCAATGGCCCCCCACCAATTGCTGTCTCCCACAGGGCAACTGAGCCCTCAGCACTCACCCCCAGCTACTGCAGTCCTTCATGTGCACTGCTCCCCTCCACTGCTGTGTCTCTCCATGGAGGCCTCTGGGATCACCAACAGTCACCATGTGTCCACAGGATTAAACCACTCCTCTAGTGCAGTGAGTTCCAACTCAGGGAGAAGGCTGTGCTGGCTACCTCCTTCTTCTTCATTGAAGTTTCTTTCTTCATGCTCTCCATGGGCTTCAATTCTCACTGCAGATCCTTCCTGGGTCCAGGAGACCCACTTCCCTCCTTCTTGTCTTCCTTGTACTGTTATATTCCAGCATCTGGACAGCAACTTTCACAGAGGCTCTTTCTTTTCTGCTTACCACTCTGCCATCTTGGTGCTCCTTCAGGCGCTATTTTCAATTCTTCATTTAAATCCGGTGCTATTCACAGAACCAGTCAGAAGATGCTCTTTCTAACACTTCATTTCCTTATGGGAACAACTGATCAAAAGACACTGTTCCTAACCCTTCATTTACATGTGACAGGAAGCCAAGTGTGCCTTCCCATGGGACAGTTTACATATGCTGAACACCAAGTGAGTGTTTGATAGGACAACTGTCCCAATGTCTTATTTGCATGAAAGGGAGATGACCTGGGAATTTTGGATACCAAATTTAAAAAAACTTTCCTTATCTTCGGCAGCTGTGTGAACCTTTTCACCAGCCTACTCTCACTCTGCAGAGTGTACTTCTTTCCCACATTCAATAAATGCATGTCTTTGCTGCCTTTTCTGTGTGTCTTGTCCAGTTCTTTTTTGGGACACCAAGAATCTGGACAGAAGCCCCACAGGACTCTCCATCTGATAACAGATGGGCTGCAAGAAATGCTTAGGGTCTTCCACTACAGAAGATAAGAGTCCTCATATTATGATATATAATAATCATTATTATATCTTATAATCATATTATGATTTCCATTCCCATGCTTCCAATATTAATATTCCCATATTATGATCAATGATATCAACAATAGTGACATGAAATCCTGATTGTAAGTTGTAGCTCTGGGTTTTAGGGACAAATACTCTTTCTTTTTCTGAGATGCTTTCCCTTATATTATTTCCATCCTTCTTTATGCCATGGGGTTGAGCAAATGGCAAAGACAAATATTAAAGTGTGGATAATGGATCGATCTACTCTAATAGGAAAAGGGAGCCTTGCCATGCCTCACATCATCCAACCCAGCCCATCGAAGGAACACATTGAGTTTGGACTTCAATATCAACAATCAGAAGTATTCATTTTCTTGCCTTCTCTTTGAGAGACTCATGGGGTAGCCTGCAGCTGCTATAGACAGCTGGTCACAAAATTGAGAATTTAGTATTATGGGTCCCAGCCACCTCTATTTCTGTTGATTTCCATCTTAGAGAAAAATCTTGAAATTTTGAAAAAACTATTGAGCGTACCTTATCAATGACACTTTTTATTGTGTGTGTACTATTTCCTGAATAAAAGCAATTTGATGATGAAGATCTAAGAGATAAAAGTTTAAAGTAGTTGGTATTTGAAAAATTCAATAACTCACATAGCAATTCATTTCCAATTTTCAACCTACAAGAATTCTAGTTTTGGAGCAGAATCAAGATCACAGAATGGAACATCAAAATTTTATCTAACAAAGAATAACTTGCAATAAATTGAGAAAAAGAAGAATCCTATATCAGATATGACAAAATTATGCATGACTCAATTCTCTAAAATATATAAATTTTCATGTCTATGAATATTAGTAAGGTATAGGTGACATAAACTTGCAATTAAGACCTGATTTACATGGCATGTTGATAGAAAATGTATTGTATGCACTGTTCTTCATACATGAAAATATATTACACCTACCCAATGCCAGAAGTGACACTGGCAGTAGGAGCACACAGCTATCTCCTACATATGGACCACATCAGAGATCAACAGAAAAAAGAGCAACTGACAGGACTAGCAGAGGGTGATGATAAATTGATGCAGATTAAAGAAGTAAAAACCTAACAAGAGATGTAATTTTTGGAGACCTGAAAATGACAAGCTACACTACAGGTTAGAGCAGATCTTTAAATGAGGATCAGGTATCTTGGGTTCCAATTATGCTTCACTCACATATTCTCATGTCTATGAGTATTAGTATCTCATATATATATGAGAACATGAGTGAAGGGCCTTCATGCACACAGGCCTATGACAAAAACTTTTTTACAAAGACTTTCTGAAGGGCCCTTACATACATATTACACACATAACAAGAACTTTTGCTAAAGACTCTCCAAACTGTAATTTGATATACGAATATTATCTAGGCAGATGTAGGAGAATTTTTGCCCAATATACCATCTTGGTTAATGAATTAAGATCAAACTCCTGCAATAAATTCCTATAACACAAAACAAATTACTTGTTCTTCTCTGTTGTGTATGTAAATGTTTCCCCTTGCCTCTGTCACTGACTAGCTTGGGTCCTTGCTTTTAGTAATAATAGAGATTAAAACTAAAGAAAAGATTTACAGACACAAGTGTTTTAATTGAAAAGCTAGAGGGAGGATAAGAAAGGACTCCAGTTTAGGTAGCTGGAGGGGGAACAGTCTGATACAGGTGTTCAGACTGGCCTGCCTGCAAATGTAAGACATCACCTTTTAAGGATTAGCTGTTGGGATGGTGGGCTGGGGTCAGACTGATTGTTATCCTAAGCCAAGTATTACTCAAATGTCAGGTTAGTATCATATGAAGTTGAAGAATGAAATCATGGAGGGGAAGTTGCAAATGGGGAAGTTAATTTTAAAAGAAAAGACAAAGGAAAAGTCCCATTGACCAGAAATGGTCACAAATGAATCAGTAAGTTATTCATCTAGGGATTCTCATAAATAAGCAGAGTGCAGGATTTTGCTCAGTATCCGGTAGGTTCCTATCACAGTTGACTCCACAGGCTTAAAATAACCAGTTAGGACTCAGGTCTTCCTAATGCAGAGTTCAAAGGTCCAGTTACTCAGTGTTCCTAAATCCTCAAAAAACAGCCCAGATGAAGGGACAGATTTTTTTACTTGGTGGGTTCCATTCCTCTGGCATAATACCTTCCCAGGGTCATAGTCCTAACTGCTGACCCCTATCTTAACTCTTATTATTGCCCCTCATCTCAAGAGGTGGATTTAACTGCCATTAGGGGAAGGAGGACGATGACCTCTCTGCCTGCTTCCTGCTGATAGGTGTCATCAAGAGGAGTTCATAGTCATGGGATCTCTCTAGATGGTAAATCTGGTGGACCCCAGCACATTCATTATTGGCTCCATCTCCATGACCACTTGCAATTTGACAGACTTTAGATAAAAGGAAACAAATTTTACCAACAGCTTAATAATGCACAGCCTGAACATAAGATCTAGGGGGGAAAGGACAGATTGGGGTGATTCAGGAAAGGAACTAAATCCAGATACTACTCTTTCTTTTTTAAAAAACAGTAGCAGTTTTATTAAATGTACAAAAATAAACAGGCTCTGCAGAGTGAATTTGGGCAAGAAAAAGTGAGAAAATAAGCATGCTCTATAGGAAAGAATAAGTTTCTATGAGAGAACACAGTAACAAAGAGTTCACTGTTAACTATTCTTTTTGTATCTCCCACCCCTTGGGCTATTGTCAGATCTAGGCCATCTTATCAAAAAACACCTGCAAGTAATCCACATGCAAGGCTTGGGAAACTGTTCTGCATATATGTCCCAGGATTTTCAAATTAACAAGTGATACCTACTTTCTGTGCTAGTCTTAGCTACACCATAGTCTCCTGCCTCATGTCCCCCTGAAAGACACATATCCCCATAATTATTTTTTTTTTTTTTTTTTTTTTTTGTGGGTACCGGGGGTTCGACCTCAGGACCTCGCGCGCCAGCAGGCGCCCGTGCCACTGAGCGATATCACCGGCCCCTTTTTTGTATGTGGGATCCGGGAGTCGAACTCGGGCCCTCGCGCTTGCAAGGCAGGCGCTTACGCCACTGAGCCATCTCACCGGCCCCCCCATAATTATTTATGAGGCATGGAGGGAATGGAAGTCTCTATCTTCATGTAGATATTTGCTACTTGAAAGAGCTGTATGCCCTATCTACTTGTGAATAATATACTCTCCATCTACCTTAGGGTGTTGTGGCTCACCAGCTGGGTTGAAGGAAAATAAAACCTATCATAAGACAATGAGAAAGGCATTAGTGACTGTTGAGCTGTCTGTTTGATGGGAGAAAATTTGGTGAACTTTTCAGTAGAGTAACTTTATTATTAGGCTGGGCATGTAGAGCCCAACTATGAGAATCAGGTCAGGTTTCCATGCCTCCTGTGGAGGAGAAAGAATGGCAAAGAAGGATGTCAGATAAATTATTGGGAGCCTGACAACCGTGACCTAAGCAAGATCCCATTTACTTATCTGTACTCAAAGCTTTTTGAGGAGGAACTCCTTTCTTCCAGAGGTTCAAAGAAGCAGCTTTCTTCCTCATCCGGTGAAAATTCATTTACCATGTAGGATTTTTATAGCTTTCTGCTGCATCCCTTGAGGAAAGACCACTTTAATGGTTCTACAGCAACTGGGCATAAGGCTAAGGTCTTGAGGGACTGTAAGGCTGCCCTTCTTGCCTCTACCAGCATTTTTATTTCCCACAGAGACTTTACACATGTCTCTTTGGGGTAATTTGCAATGATTTACAGTGACTCATTAGGGAAGATAGACCACTTCTAAGAGGGGTAGAATTTCCTGCTTATGTTTTATAGATAATTGCTTCTTATTCAGCAAGATTTTTTTTTCCTGAATGCTGCATGGGCATGTAGCACCAGAAAGACATATTTGGAGTCTATATAGCTATTTAGCTTCCTGCCTTTTCCTAATATGAACCCCAGAGTAACAGCTATCAGCTTTGCTCTTTGAGCAGAGATCCCTGGGGGAAGGTGGCCTCAATGACCTATTCTGAACTAACTGCATAACCTCCCTTTTGATGATCTTCTTGGATAAAACTACTTCCATCAGTGAGCCGCACCTCCTCATTGTCTTGAAGGAGCCAGTCACTGATATCCTGTCTGCTTGCATAAGCCATATACTACTCTTAAGGGATTGGAGTAGAGACTAAAACCACCTGGGCCCTGGACCTGCCTGCTCAGAGAGGTTATCTATAAATCTGATATTTTCTTTTGTTACCTCTAGATTTTCTTCAACCTTATGTGAATCATTTATTTAAAGATAAGTTTCATTTATAAGTGCACAAGCTCCTACACTGTTGGCTGCAAGGATGTTGTGTCCAGTGCACCTCTTGAAATTCCCAGGGGGAGGATGGTAGAGGATGAAGAAAGAAAGATGAGTCAGAATTCAGAAAGCTGAGGTTAGGTGAAGCCCCCTCTTCTGGTGAGAGAAAAAGAGCAGCCCCATGACTGAAGCACATTTATTTGTACATTCAATAGTTTGGTGTCAAGTGAAACCCCTCACCTAACAACTTGTTCACCTGGCTCACCTCGGGTGCTCCATGTTCTTGGGGCTGGCCTTGTTCTAGCCCCATATGTGTGATCAATCTCCAGCTCAGCTGCTCCCCACATCTCCCCATTTTCTGTTTTCTGGTTGTAAGTGATGGGTGGCCAGTTGAAGATGGAGAAGATGTGTTTGGAAGACTCTGCAGAAGATCTTTTTTGTAGAAGGCTTTTCTTCTCCACGTTTCTCAGCTGTCCCCAGCCAAGCTTTTTTCCTGTGAAGGCCTCCTCCTTATCAAACCCTTTCCATTCTGAGTGAATTTTGTAAGGAAGGATTCCCCTGTTTGTTTTTGTAGTTGAATTTTGATCATACAGTGAGCATGTTCAACAATTCCTTGACCTTGAGGGTTATAAGGAATTCCTGAGGTAAGGGAAATGTGAAAGGTTTTACAAAATGTTTGGAAGGCAGCACTCATACAAGCCAGGCCATTGTCAGTCTTAAGCACCTGAAGGCAGCCAGGGGTACCAAAAGCATCCAACCAATGAGCAATGACATGTTTAGCTGCTTCACAAGTGTGAGCAGAACAAAAATAAATCTTGAGGAAGTGTCCATTGAAACTTGGACCCAGCATAGAAAGCCAAACTCAGGAATGTGAGTGACATCCATTTGCCAGAGATGACTAGGGTGAAACTCTCTGGAATTAACTCCCATAGGGAGTGAGGGAAGATGTATTACACATGAGGAACATTGTTTAACATTTTGTGGAGCCTGTTCCTGGGTTAAAAGGAACTGTCTGTGCAAGGCAGAAGTGTTTTGATGGAAAGTGGAATGGATGACAGAAGCCTGTTGAATGGCATTTGAGAGAGTAACAGTGACAGTAGCCAGCAATCTGTCTATTGCAGCATTTCCCTCAATGAGAGGCCCCAGCAATTGGGAATGAGAATGTAAATGACCAATAAAACAGGGGACGTGTCATGATCAAATGACAGTTTGGAGAATATGAAATAAATAAAAAAGATCTTCTTGGCCAGTGTGAATAGTGGCAGCAAAGGCACCTTCTCTGGTTAACATGTCTTTTGTAATGGCCATGTTGTGAGCCACATTGTGAGTGGCCTGATCCACACACAAATCAAAATTTTTCCCTTCCACAATAAATAATCCCCCAGACTTAAATATGCTTTAGCTATTCCTTTCCAATAATTTGCAGCCATAACCTGTTGTCCTATGAGCTCTATAAAACCCAAGGTAAAAGGGACTGTGGGGCCATAGGTAGCAGTTTCTTGTTTTAGTTCTTTTAAGGTCTTAAAGGATACAGTTCCATGAAGATATACAACTTGTCCCAGATTATTGGGATCTTGGGCTTCAGCAAAAGGGTAGACATGTTGAAAACTCTCCAGGGATTCTCCCACTCCCTGGTTTCCTTCAGAGCCAATTACAAGGGATAGAGAAAGGATGACTCTATTCTATGAGGGGTAGAATTCTCAGCCTATGACGTGGCAAACTTTTTCTGAACTGAGAAAGCAGAGATAGCCACTTGTGGCATAGTTAAGATTATTGGTTTTACTTTAGATGGCTGTGAAATGGAAGTCACAGCAAAACACTCCTCTAGTGGGAAAAGGTCTTCTTTACCTCCCCCCACAGCTCCTTCCTTATCTGATTGAGAAAAGTTAGAGGGTTCAAGCTCTATTGGGGGGCCTGTTGCTCCACTACCCTTTTTCTGCTTGGGGCTTAGTTTTAAGATAGTGCATTTCCATCATCACTTATCTCTGGATGGCCTGGAAATGCTTTTAAAAAGAAGTTTCAGGTCCCCCAAGTGTTCACAGGAATATTGGTCTGTCTCTTTATTTTCCAGTGCTGCATCTGAATTCCATAGCTTACGATGGAAATGAAGTATCCAGGACTTCTGACTACCTTGAGAGCCAGTAAAGTGGGCAGGATTGCTGTGAATGATCCTTCCCACACAGGCTCTAGGGAGGGAGTATGAGGGAAGAGACTTCAGAAGCACCAGGTCTCCTGGTTAGAGCAGGAGAAGCCTGTTCTGTCTAGGGCTTGCCTCAGATAATTGTTGGAAAGTCCATTGAAATTTGGCTAGTTCATTATAACCTTAATTTGTGTAGCAATTTCTTGGTCGATCAGCAAGTCATTGGTGATTAATGTTCACCCATATAGTATTTCAAAAGGACTTAATTCTAGTGTCTATGATGAGTTCCTTATTCACATCAGGGGCAAGAGAAATAAGGAGGGCCAGGGAAGGTCAGTTTCCTAGGTGAGATTTCTGAGATGTCTTTTAAGGATATCATTCACCTTCTCTTGTATTTCCTGAGTATTGAGGCCTCTAGGCACAATGCAGGTGGTATTGGATTCCCAGGGCTTGTGATACTCAGTGGGTAATGGCAGCTTTAAAGGATAGGCCATTATCATTCTGGAGGCTCCTAGGGGGTCCAAATCTGGAAATAATTCCTGAGGTTAAGGTCTTTATCACCTCAGAAAACTTTTCTGCTCTACAAGGGAAATCTTCCACCTAATTTGTAAAGGTATTCACCTATAGTAAGAGATATTGGATCCTCTTACCTTTGTTCATATGGGTGAAATCTATTTCCCATTCTTCTCCTCAGTATCCCCACTTTGTTGACTACCAGAGGGTGAAATCCTTTTATATTGGGATGGTTGTTCCTTTAGCATATCTCACAGGCTTGTACAACCTGTTAAGACATCCAAAGTGGCTCTTTTTCCATAATCTCACAGGCATTTGGTAAATATTTTTCCTTTCCCAAGTAGAAAGTTGGCAAAGAGTTTCAGTGATTTTCCACTGACTGGCTCTAGGTATGAGTATGTAGGAAACCAGCCTACATGTTTGTCCTTGCCAGGGGGCAAATGAGGATGAAAGACAAAAAGACACAGCATTACTTTAGAAAGTCTCTGTGCCATCAACAACACAGCCATCACCTTGTATTCTGCGGTTCCCAACACTTGGACTATGCCCTTCTTGGACTGTTACCTCCAGATGCTACCTGGTTTACATGTTTAGATTTAAAAGATGCCTTTTTCTGCTTGCAAGTTTTGCCTTCAACTGGAAAGAACCTGAGACAGGATAAAAAGGCCAGCTCATTTGGACTCAATTGCCACTAGGGTTTGGGAACTCTCCTACTATTTTCAGGGAGGCTCTAGCAACAGATTTGGCCAAGCCACCAGCACATTTTCTTGGGGACAGCCTGTTTCTCTGTCCCTTCCAGCTCAACCACACTTCCTGCCTGCTGTCATGGTCCTCTGAGAAAAAAATGAAGTTTCAAAACCATGAAATGTTTGTAGACTGTCAAACTGCTAAAATACACCTCTCCTGCCTGTAATGTCAATTGAGGATCTCCAAGCTATCAATGCTGCCATGGTTGCCCTCCATTCTGCAATCACCCACAGCCTGCTGGTACATCTTCTCAGACATAAAAAATGCCCTCTTCTGCCTTCAATTGGTTCCTGTCAGCCAGCCCCTCTTTGCCTTTAAATGAAAAGACCCCAGTTCTGAACTCAAAGTTTAACTGAATTGTTCTCAACCTCCCAGAGGATCAAAAACCTGTTTATCTCACTAGTTTCTCAGCACAAAATATCACTACACTTCCGATTAATGATACCCAAGCTGCCCGCTGGAAAGACACAAAGTCTCTACTGCAATATCTGTCAGAAACTGGCTATAATGTATCTTGGGAAAAAGCACAAATCTGCAAACAAAAAGTCAGATATCTGGGATTTGATTTAAAACAGAGACACCACACCCTTAGACCAAAAAAAGAGGTCATCTGCTCCACCCTGGTACCAACCACAAGAAAGAAACTCCACAAATTTCTTGGAGCTGCTGGCTTCTACAGAATATAGATCCTTGAGTTCACAAAAAACAATGATGCTTACTCAGACTGTCAGCTCCTGGGAGCTCCCAGTGTCCTTCCTGTGCATATGCTTGGATCCAATCACTAAAGGCTGCCTCTCCTTTTGCCTTCACATTCTAATAGCCACTGTCCTTCTAATCAAGAAAGCTGGCAAGTTCACCTTAGGCAAAAACCTAACTGTCCAGATGCCAAGTGTTGTACTGGACCTCCTGAATAACTGAGGACCACTCAATTCTGCCACATACCTGCCCACCAAGCTGGGCCCATTAGACCATGACTGCCCGGCACTGACTGATGAACTGTTCTCAAGCCAACCAGACTTAAAAATGAACCCCTGACAGATGCTGAGTACACCCTGTTTACAGATGGAAGTAGCTCTGTTAGGAATGGAATCTGTTAGGATTCTGATGGATTCTAGCTCTGTTAGGACAGGCTAGATATGCTGTGGTCACCTTGGACAAAGTTATTTTGGCCAAAGCTCTCCTGCAGGGATGGTCTGCACAACAAAAGTAAACTATGGGCCCTCATAGGTCCTCAATCGATCTGAAAACAAAAAAGGTCTACTGCTTCCTACTGCTGTCTGAAAACCTACCAAACAATGAAACATCCTGAGCCACAAAAAAAACTGTAACATCCCATACCTGGACAGAACCTACTCCACAGTCTGCCAATGACACCAAATCTGTGCTCAAAACAATCCAATCCAGAGTCTTAAGCCTCCTTCAGGGATCCAATTGACTGAAACATTACACTTCAAAAACACTGAAATAAAGCCTTATAAAGGATACAGATATCTATTGGTGCTTATATGCACCTACCCAGGCTGGCCCAAGACATTCCCTATCCACACTGAGAAAAGAACAGAAGTTTGTAGAGTCCTGCTATAATAATGGGCCTACATTTGTAGATATAAAACATATAGGCCACAAAGCTCTAAAAAATTTAAGAAATAAAAGCATAACCCTACAGGAACAGCTTATAAACAGCTCCATAAAGTTTAACTAAAAGACCAGCTATACCTGTAGACATGCCTGCACACATATATAACCCAGGTGCATATTAACTACCTCTACAAGTTTCAGAAATCAAGCCTTAGATCCACCATTCTAGTTAAAAGAGCCCATCCAGATGATAACTGGAGAGTTTACCTGGACCAGACAGCTCCTCTGAAGCTCACTCTGAAGAGACAATGCACTCAAAGCCCTGCTCTGGTCATTCAGGACACTGACCATTCCACGCATGGTTGAAGCTTGAGGGCCATTCACAGGATTGCTCCATACCTCAATGCATTACTCCCCTTGATTTTTGTGCCTTTTCAGGCTGTTTACCCCAGTCCTTGCTTCAGCTTACATATGTACTTGATACTGTATTGTCCCTGCTTTCCTACTAGCTGTGGTTTTTGCCTTAGCTCTATGGACAGTTGCCCCAAGAGAATAGAACAATTAGTCCCTAGGTCAGATTAACTCCCTCACTCCCTTACCAGAGTAATAATAAATCATGGCCACTAAGGGGGAAATATGTCTCTTCCTAAAAGCAACTTAGGGAGAGACCCTATAGTAGAGGAAACAAACCACAAATTCTTGATGGAAACTTTCCAATCTTGGGGACATTGGCTAGGGCCTATCCTAGGACCCCTGACAGCCCTAATGTTACTGCTTCTAGCTGGGCCTTGTATAATTCATTGGCTTACCCGGTCCATCTCAAAAGATATAATGTGCCCAGCAAAGATTTGCCAAGAAACTAAAAGAGAGGGAAAATGTAGCATAAAATGCCCCCCAGCCAATATACTTCAGTTTCTGTTAGTTGCCCAGGTAACAGTTCCTGTTACAGTTCCTATTACTTCTGTTTCTTAAAAATGGCTGATCACTGTCATGCATAGCTGGTCACTATGATGCATATTGTAAGAATGAATCAATAACTGCCAAACACTCTGCTTCTGTACTTCTGGCTTGCTTATCACATATAATCCCCAAACTACCAAGATTAAGAGCCTGACATTTTTTTCTTGAGGTCAGTCACTGACACAAATCAATCTGCCTCCAAATCCTGGGTAACATTTTGGTCTTTCTGTTTGCCATAGCAGCAGGTCACCATGGAGTCTCAGGGCTTGTGGGAGACTGTCAAGCTGCTCTCTCTGGAGAAATGAAGCCCCTTGCCTTGATCTTTCCCTGACCTCTCCTTCAACCCTGTTCACTGAGATATGCAGAGCTGGCTATATTGAAACAGATATTCCCTTAATCGGCTAAAAGAATGTAATCATGTCTGGCCGAGGCACCAGTGGTCTGATTAATAGAAAAGCAGCAACACATAGGTGAGAATAGCTTCCATGCTGACAGCTGGAATAGAGGCTCAAGCAGGAGCCTGTGAGATTCCAGGGCTAAGACATGAGATAGCATCTCAGTTGAGGCCTTGAGACTCAGAAAGAATTATACCTTCCTGGCAGTAAAGGTACCAGCCTTGCATACATCAAGCTATCATTGTATTGCTAAGTGGAGGCCTTTGTGCCTGGTACAAAATTGCTCTATTTCTCATTACAGCCATGCCTGCAAAGTTTCTTTTCCCTAGCACTCTGCTGTGACCCTCACCCACCTCCCTGATTGATACCAATAAAAGCCATGAGCTTTCGGACACAAGGCATTTTGTTCTAGAGAACATTGGGTCATCCCAGAGTTCCTCAACTGCAGAACTCTCTCTCTTTATCTATTTTGCATTTGTGTGCCATATTGCCAGGTGGATTAGACTAATAACCTCTGCAGGGGTTTTGGTAAGGGCTAGCCAACAAATCTCAGGGTTAGCCAATAAGTCTTAAGGATAGCCAATTGATGGGCTGCCTCTAAAGTACCTGACTTTTTCTTCCCTCTCTTATCTCTCTCTTTGACCTCCCCATGATACCTACTATAAAAGAGCATGGTGGCAACCTTAATAAGGTTGTTGAGGGTGCTGTCTGGTCCAACTGCTAGCTTTTGCAATTTTCTTCAGATATCAGGAGCTCACTGAGTAATGAACTTATCTTTTAGTATATATAGGTTGGCCTCCCAATAAAACAAGAGACTTGGAGGTATGCTTAATTGAAGCCTTTCTGAGTCTTTCCGGAAATGCTGAAGGGTTTTTGTCACTACCCTGGGTGACCATTAGCAGTTTAAGATAGCTTAAACCTTTACAGCAAGTCTTCCTTAGACCCTCAAGAATACAAGCTTGGAAGTGCATGTCTCCATTCACCCATAGGCTAATCTTTATCCTACCATGGATCTTCCCTGGGGACTGCCTGGCTCCCAGTTGGATATCTTTCTTTGTCTTCAGTTATTAAGAAAATGTAGGAACAATTAACCAAGTATAATTCATCCCAAATCCCTCAGCTGCTTGTAGGGTAGTCTGCTTCTCAATGGGACCCAGGGTTTGGTTTAACAGAAGCATTATGTCCTTCCAGGTTAGACCAAGTGTTTGTGTAAGGCCCTGGAATGTTTTGATATATTTGTCTGAGCTATAAGGAAATTTTCCCACATCAGCCTTGATCTGTTTCAGGTTAGCTAGAGAGAAGAGTACCTGTACTCTGGTGATTCCTGGGTTCCTCCTCCTACTTCCTGCAGGCACAATAAAGAGGAATATTTAGAGTCAAAGGGTTTTGGGGTTATGGGAGGGTCCTAGATAGGAAGGGCACTATGGCCTAAAGTTGGGAGGGTCTTCCACTTTAATTGGGAGAGTCTTTGATTTGCTCCCTGAACATCTGAGGGCTGCTAGGAGAGTAGGGTCCAGCTAACATATCTGCTAGAGTTTTAACATGATCCTCAGAGCAAAAAGGCTTGTACAGGGCCAGTGAGATGGCTCAGCGGTGTAAGTGCCTGCCTGGCAAGCACGAGGGCCCAAGTTTGACTCCCAGAACCCACATACAAAAAAAGGGCCAGTGATATTGCTCAGTGGCATGGGCGCCTGCTGGCATGAGGGGTCCTGAGGTCGACCCCCGGTATCCACAAAAAGAAAAAAGGCTTGTACATAGGGAAACTCTAACCACTTTTCTTCTGTTTTGAAAAATAGTTCTAAATGAAAAATACTATTATAATTTAAATTTCCCTCAGCCACCCACTTTTTTGCTATCCCCTAATGGGTAGATAGGCCATGCATGGGTACAGGGGAAGGTCAGGCAATGCTTTTTCAAAGTCTGGAGGTCAAAGGATTTCCAATTTTTAAGAATACATTTCCGGGCCGGTGAGACGGCTCAGCGGCTTAAGCGCCTGCCTTGCAAGCGCGAAGGCCCGAGTTCGACTCCCGGAACCCACATACGAAAAAGGGGCCGGTGATATCGCTCAGCGGCACGGGCACCTGTTGGCGCGTGAGGTCCTGAGGTCGTCCCCCCGGTACCCACAAAAAAAAAAAAAAAGAATACATTTCCAAGAGGTGTTAGAAGTTGACAGTGAGCTTCCCATTCTGAAAAACAACAAAAGTGGATAAGTCATTCATTTCATTTCCTATTGAAGTATTCTGGGCCAAAGCATCTCTCAACCTGCCTGGAACTCCCATTCATAAATGGCCATGAACTGTGGTCTGTCTAAGAAGCAGGCCAATTGGAGTAGCCATTCTTACATGGCACCCAATATCCCCTCCATGCCTGTGACTCTTTGATTTGACCATACATTGTCCTCTTTGAACCAGATCCAATTAAAATGTTTTTATATTTGAAATTGGATTTCCATTGCCAAGATAGCCCAGTAAGCATCTAAGGAATGTCATAAAAATAGAAGGCCAGGTCTTTGGAGGCCAAACGGCACTTGTGGTCACAGTCTGAGCAGTTGTTCATCTCCCTGTGTCCCTCAAATCTGTATTGGAGTCCTCTAAAATCACTCTTGAGTCTTCAGACCCAAGAAGTCTATAGCATATAACCAGGACCAATGTTCCCATTGGAATAACTAAGGGTACATCCCAACCCCATCAGAAGAGTAGAACAAGGGATAATTATCTTCCCAAGCTCCAGGCCCACAGGGGAGTGATGACTAAGATGGCACCAGGACTCCACTAGGTGAGTTAAGGTCTCTTAAGGGACAGAAAAGGTATAATTTTAGAGTGTGTATTGCCCCAAGGGACCAAACTTTCAAAGGGGCTCAAAGCATGACTTTTGGGACAAGTACACTATGGGCAAAGATGGGATCTTGGTTTAAGGAGTTTTGTAAAAGAAGTATTTGCTTACACTGAGCAATTTTCTTAAAAGAGAAGTGAGGAAGTGGTGATCGGTGAGGGACAATTGGTGACAGGAATTCATGACAGAAAGTGATCCATGTGTATCAACACCTACAGCAAATTAATAGAGCAATTTGCCTGAGAATCGTGGGCCCAGAACTGAGAATTCCAAGGGCAGAGGCTGCCCCCTCGCGGACAGATGAGACACATCGGAAAGGGAAAATGCGAGACTAGCCAGACATTTCCTCCACTTGTGTGAAAGAGAGATCGGTCTAGTTCATATTAGTGAAACCTGTTTCCTGAATCTTAAGATTGTAGGCTGCACTAATTGCTCTTAACTAAACAACCAGGCCCCAATATTATTTAGAGCAGAGAGCCATGAAGTGAAAATAAAAATCTATAGGACAATATAGCTCTCACTTACCTCCTCTTGAGATCCCAGATAAGACCCCAGAGGTGTTATGTAAATGCCAGGTTGATGCCGCACAAAGTTGAAGAACAAAATCACAGATGAGGTAAGGCAAGTTGTAAATCGGGAAGTTTATTGAGAAAGAAAAGACAAAGTAACAGCTCTGACTGACCAAGAGGGGCCCTGAATAGGTCACCAAGAGGATTATAAATAAGTAGAGCATAGAATTTTGTTCAGTGTCTGGCAGGCAACTAACACAGTTGGCCCCATTGGCTTAAAATAAACAATTAGGATCCAGGGTTTCTAATGCAGAGTTCAAAAGTCCATTTACTCAGTGTTCTTAAATTCTTCGAAAACAAGCCCAGACACAGGAAGAGGTTTTGTTTTGTTTTGTTTTGTTAATTTGGTGGATTCCATTCCGCTTGCATAATTCCTTCCCAGGGTCATTGTCCTAACTGCCTACTCATATCCAAACTCCTATCACTGGTGTCATAGCTCTGGAATCCTTTAGGCTGAGGAACGTTTTCATTCCCAGGAAAGAATTATTTCTGCCTGTGGTGGTCTCAGTCATGTGGTCTCCAACTTTCTTGGAATCCAGGTGACCACAGGTTTAGGACAATGGCTGGAGGCTTCTGGGTATAGCTGAATGTCTCTGTAAACCTCTTATGTTGGTGTCCTCAGTCTTGATGGGGGTTTATCTCCTGCAAATTCAGGGTTAATCAACCCTGTCTGGCCAGCTTCTAGACAAACACTCCCTAAATGATCAGCATACACTTATACAAAGCTGAGAAAAGATCTGACCCAAGATTCACAGTAACAAAGAATGCAAAATGAAGGGTAAGGTTTGTCCTGTTTTTAGTCACCAATATTGGGCATCTGTAGGCCCATATAAAAAGCTATGGTTCAGAGCAAAAATGGCTTTTAAGTCCCTTACCATATCAGAAGAAAAAATAAATCATGTTTTTAATGAGCAACAGGTAAGTGCACAGGATTCTGCCAATTTCCGAGCCCTATCATGGTTCCCAACTATGTCATGACTGTATCACCTCAGCCTCCCTAGATATGGCTCACCAAGGCAAGAATATCTTGCATTGCAATGCTTCTGCTTATTCTTTAATAAATTCATTGTCTTTGGGGAATCTCTCTCTGCATTAATATTTGTTTGACCAAATTAATCATGCATCTCAGGCCAAAGCACAACATCAGCACTGGTCTATACAAGACAAGACTGACCTACCTTAACTCCTTTTTATCCCTATCCCCCATCACTATTACTTGCCTGCTCTGAAAGGCAATAATTATTTGCATGAGTTCTTGTATGAGTACATTGCTGGTTACTAAGACAGCCTTAAAACTCTTTTCAATTTGACTAAGCTTTCAACTAACTTCTTCCTATCTCATGGTCATTGACCTCATCTTATTTAGATATTTTTCCCCTAATTGTGGAACACTTACTTCCATGATTTCATCGAATACTATTTCTCTCCATTTTTTCTCTCTGTGTCTCTTAGGTTTAGTTTTGACATGTTTTGTCTTGCTTTTTAAATGTTCTGTTTTTGCCATTGCCTTCTGAACAGGCCTCAGTGTGATCCTCCAATTCACTAATGACTCTTCAGTTCTGTTAATCCTACAGCTCACTACTTTTTCATTTCTATTATTATATTCTCCATAATGACATTTGTTGTTTTGGTTCTTGTTTGTGATTTCCTGCTTGTTTGTTTTATTCTTTAATTTCTCAAATACCATCCCTTAAGTTCTGGGCTATCTTTGTTTTGTATATTTTAAACTCTTGTCCTATCAGTAATTCTATTTCAGCTGGTAGATAGTATTGTGTTTGTCTTCTGGTAGAAAGAAGTTTTACTCTTCCTGGTCTATTGTTTATCTGGCACTTGTGCACCCCTAGAGACATCACTTGCCTTTTCTAAAAATACACATTAAGAGCCAAAGGCTATGCATTAGTTAATATCAATATGGTTAACTGAGGCAAACTAGCCTGTCAGTATAGTCAGTTAAGGTCTGCAAACTAACCCATAGGCCAATCCTGACCCACAGTCTGTTTTTACAAATAGTTTGCTCAAGTACAGAAACATCTGTTCATTTGCATTTTGCTATGGCTGCTTTAACATTATTAGTACACAAGCCCAGAGAGCCTGCAGGGGAACCGTGTAGGTATGAAGAACTGTGCATGACTGGTCAGTTCCCACCTGTTCATCAGCTCCTCACACTGTCCAGGTTTTTCACAATCGTGATATGTTATGGCTGAACTATTACAACATGTTTCTGTCATGATGGAGTAGGCAATGATTGCCTAAATACTTTGCCAGTTAAATGTAAAATAAAACTTTCCAACATTCTTCCAAACTAACCTCTCAGTGCCTCTGCTTTCTGTGTAGGAACAAGATTGTAGCTACCACCTGCCTCATTTCAGTTTTTTAAAAAAGTGACCTCCTCCCTTCCTGAAGTTGCTTGTGCGTGTCATTGCTTCATGATAATTATTGCTGGAATCTGGGAACCATGCTTCTTCTTTCTTCTGGAATATTTTTCCATGAGGGAGACAGCAACACATGTTGCTTCAGCCTCTTGAAAGAAACCAGAAGCCCAATGTTTACACAGATTAAGCCTATCTCCATGGCAATCCGTATCTTTCCCAAGCTCTTTCTCACTCATTCCCAGTCTCTCCCAAAATACAAAAATCAATAATCCAGAGAAAAGATTGGAGCCAAGAGATGAGGGAGCAAAACTTTCACTGATTTTCTTCAGAAATCTCATCTTTCTACTCATGGGCTCCAGAAAGTTATGACATTTATTACCTGCCAATCAACACTAAAAAGGGACTAGAGGACTTCAGGAGTTTTACAACTTACTGATGTCAATGATGCTGGTTATAAAATGTCTTCTGTAACATCCAGCATGCATTTATCATAACAGATTTCATTTATCTCACATCACAAATGTAGGAAAAGACTCCATCTGTAACTATCTACTATTCTTGTTCCCCGCACCCCAGGTACATACACTCAGGTTCCTTTGCAAGCTGCTGACCAAATGAAAAGACATAAAAAGAAAAAAAGGATTTGTTCAAAACTAGCTCTGAAGAGGTAGAGGAGCTTGTTTGCCTCAAATCACCATCTCACTGTGTGCGTATGGGTAAGGGTCTTTTTATGGTAAGGAACAGAGAGGAGGGGAACACAGGTAAATAATGCAGACCCCCACACTTGTTTGTCACTTCCAGTCATCTTTAGCTCATTCTCCCCTTTCTCATGGAGAGGAAACTGGTCTCCAGCCTCCTGAAGCCAGCATCTCCTTATTCCATCACTGCTTTTGGTCTGAGGAGAGGAGGGAGTGCTGGCCATGCACTCAGAAGAAGAAATTCTATTTCACACTGCTGGTTATACTATCCCAAATGAACAGTATAAAAGATATATTAGACAAAAAAACCAGAAATGCTCCTAGAGAAATTGGGATGCCCAATGGCTAAGTTAATATAGCTTTCAAGATAAGATTAAGCAAATACAAAAGAAAAGATTGCCCCTTGCCTGTTTTTATTCCCCACAACATGTGAAACAATCTAGTGCAAATAATTTGTTCATTAAAAATACTAGTAAAATAAAAAACTAAATAAAAATTAATGCCTCTGTAACTCAGTAAATGGTTGTGTTTCTATATGATTCTGCAGAACTATGAAACAACCATTTGGTTAAAAAAAATGAAAGTAAACAAGTGAAAGTCTATAGAAACCAAAGCATAACCCCAAACTCAGTTCCATCAAAGCCAAGCCCAAATGAACTTAGAAAGAAAGACTTTTTCAACTAGCTTTGTGGTATTATTTTTAGCTCAAAAAGAGCAAAGTTTAAAAACAAAAAGGAGAAAAGTTTACCCTGAATAAATCAATCACTTCCTGGTATGAAGCAAATGACTATTTACAATACATCTCAAATTCTCACTTGTGCTTTAAGGAATAAGACTGAAATTGCATTTTATACTTACTTATGATAGTCTCAAATTTGTGACTCACTGATACCCACCTTAAGAAATACTAATATATGCATGTGTACATTCAAAATATCCAGAGACACATACATGCACATTGTAAAGCTTCTATATCCATATGTGTATATATATATATACACATATATATGTGTGTTTTTAGTGTTGATTGGCAGGTAATAAAAGTCACAACTTTCTGGAATATATATATATTCCATACATTATTATTGGTATATATAAACATATGTACATGCATTTCAAATATGGTGTATGCTTGTGGTATATGAGTGTATGTGTGTGAGAAGAAAAGAAAAATAAACAAGACAGCCAGTGTAAAAGTCAGTCAGTCCAAGTATTGCCTCTGTCAACTTTCCACCAAAGGAACTCTGAGTTTATTGAAAATAAATCCTCTAAACTAGGATTCAAGGTCAGTCTGTTGAAGAATCTCACTCAAGTTTTCACCACCTATTCAGAAGTAAGGATTTAAATATTCACTCAAAAAACATCCCCTCTAAGCTACATAGAGAGTGAAAGCCTTCATAGTTTTCTACTACAAGGATCTTTTTCATAATTGTAATATTGCTAGAGTAAGCTAGGTACACAGGCTTCTCATGACCTTATTATATCTGCTGGCTTCATAAAAGTAAGTTCAAGAATGTCTCATGTGCATTAAAAAAAAAAAAAAAAAAACATTTCCCCATAGCCTATATAGTAGGTTTCACATTATAACGTCTTCCCCAACTCTTCATCCCCACCTCTTCTATCACCACAGCTCGTATCCTTATAATATATAGTATGAGGATTTCTGACAGCATATCCTGTGCTATAATACATAGTATGAGGATTTGTGATTGGGCGATAAATATATTCTTTCTTTTCTCAAATTTGTAACTCAACATGGCACTCACAAGAAACACATGGAAATTGAAATGTTGCCCATTACTGATAGAGTTGATAGGAGAACATGTCCTTAGCTTACCTGTACTTAATCCAATTATTACAAGTCACACATCCTGGTCACAAGCACTTCTGAAGAGAGAGCTGGGCACCTAATTAGAGGATGAATTTGCACAGCTAAGCTTACCATGTGGTGAAAGATCAGACCAAGATGCAGTACACCTTCTCTGGAGGCTGCAAGATCTGACAAGGAGAAAAGACTGCCAGAAGATCTGGGTCAAACATGCTCCATTTCCCCCCCACCCAAATTGCCAATAAAACAAGGCAGTGATGGGGGTGGGGAGAGATGTTAAAATGTCTCCACAAGATAAGTGGCTTCCAGGCATTTGTTTTTCTCCTTCTTCTCCATGACTTCTTAAACTGGATGCTTGCCACGTGAACTTTCAGATTGTCTTTTTCTTAGGAGTATTTCTAAGCCTTTAAAGCTGTAAAATTCATTTTATGTACTCTTTAGCTATACTGCACACAGTTTGCTACACAGTATTGTCACTATCATTCAATTCTAAGCTTTCTTTTTTTGGAGGAGGTGCTAGGGCTCAAACCCAGGGTTGCTCTACCACTGAGCTATATCCCCAGCCTTCTTTTCTTCTTCTTCTTCTTCTTCTTCTTCTTCTTCTTCTTCTTCTTCTTCTTCTTCTTCTTCCCCTTCTTCCCCCTCTTCTTCTTCTTCCAATACTTCTTCCACTTCTTCTGTTTCTTCTATTTTAAAGAGACAAAAACAACAATAATATAGAATTTCATAACAATATAATAGGAAATTAACATTGGTTAATATATTGTACATTGTTATCTTCAAAGTAGTTGCTCAGATTATAAGATATAGGCATGCAAAATTGGCCAAACAATATAAGCACAGACTATTCTTTTCAATGAACTAAAAGAAATTAGTAGTATAATTATCTTAGGTATCTTGTGTATGTATATACATATTTTTTTTCTTTTCCCTTCCTTCTTTTCCCCTTTCTCTCATCCCAGTTGCTCTTTCCTTTTGAATATTTTCTTCCCATTTCCCAATATCTATTGCACATTTTGGATCTTATTTACTCTTTCAGTTTCTTACATTAAGGAGACAATACGATGTTTACACATGCAAGTCTGTTTTATTTCACTTATGAGTATGGTCTTTAGTTGCATCCATTTATCTATAAAAGCCTTGAGTTTATCCTTCTTTATAGTTGAGTAGTACTCCATTGTATAAAAAGACCACATCTTTTTTATCCATTCCTCAGTTGATGGGCATTTGGGTTGTTTCCAAGATCTGGCTATTACAAATTGTACTGCTATAAACATGGGTGCACATATACTGCTGTGGTATGATGTTTTTAATTCTTCTGGGAAAACACCAAGAAAAGGAATAGCTGGATCAAATGGGACCTGTAGTCCTAGTTTCTTGAGGAAACTCCACACTGATTTCCACAGTGGTTGTAGCAGTCTACACTCCCACCAACAGTGGAGAAGGGTTCTTCATTCCCCACCCCACCAGCATTTGTTATTTGTTGATTTCTTGATGATAGCCATTCTTTCTGGGGTGAGATGGAATCTCAGTGTTGTTTTAATTTGCATTTCTCAAATGACCAGTGATGTAGAACATTTTTTCATATATTTATTTGCTGTTTGTATTTCTTCATCTGTGAACTGTGTAGTCATCTCAGATGCTTATTTTTGGATTGGGTCTTTGAATTGGGGGGGCCTGATTTTTTTCAAATTTTTTATATGTTCTAGATATAAGTCTTTTGTCTGAGGGACAGGTAGCTAAAATTTTTTCCCAATCTGTGGGTTTTCTTTTCACTCTGTTGGTAATTTCTTTTGATGTGCAAAAACTTTTTAATAAGATGAGATCCCAGTTGTTGATTCTTTGAAGTACTTCCCATGCAGTTTGGGTTTGGTTCATGAACTCTCTGCCTACCCATATGTCTTCAAGATTTCTACCTACTTTCTCTTCTAGTAGACTTAGTGTTTCTGTTTTAATATTTAGATCTTTGATCCATTTTGACTTTAGTTTAGTGCATGGTGATAGACATGGGTCTAGTTTTAGTCTTCAGCATGTGGAAAGCCAGTTTTTCCAGCACCATTTATTAAAGAGGCTTTCTTCCAGTGAACATGTTTGGCCCCTTTGTCTAAGATAAGGTGGCTGAGTGTGTTTGTAATTGTGTCTGAATCTTCTAATCTGTTCCATTGATCCTCAGGTCTATTTTTTTGCCAGCACCATGCTGATTTTATCATGGTAGCTTTGTAGTATAATTTCAAGTTAGGGATTGTGATGCTCCCTGCCTTGCCTTTGTTGCCCAGGATTGCCTTTGTTATTCTAGGTCTCTTCTGTTTCCAAATGAATTTTAGGAATGTTTTCTCTAGTTCTGTGAGGTATGCTAATGGTATTTTGATGAGGATTGCATTAAATCTGTATAACAGTTTTGGGAGTATGGACATTTTCACCATATTGATTCTTCCTACCCAAGAACAAGGGATATCCTTGCATTTTCTGATATCTTCTTCAATCTCCTTTTTCAGAGTACTGTAATTTTCAATGTATAGATCTTTTACTTTCTTTGTTAGATTGATTCCTAAGTATTTCATTTTTTTTTTTTGGATGCTATTATGAAGGGTGTGGCTTCCCTAATTTCTCTCTTAGTGAATTTGTTGTTTGTGTATAGAAATGCTATTGATTTTTTGAGTGGTGACTTTGCATCCAGCTGTACTACTGAACGTGGGTATTAATTCTAGAAGTCTTTACGTGAAGTTTTTGGGGTCTTCTATGTAGAGTATCGTGTCATCTGCAAATAACGATAATTTAACTTCTTCGTTTCCTATCCTTATTCCTTTTATTTCTGTCTCTTGTCTAATTGCTCTGTCTAAAGTTTCCAGGACTACATTGAATAGGAGTGGAGACAGTGGACATCCTTGTCTTTTCTTGATTTTAGAGTGAAAGTTTTCAGTTTTTGTTGATTTAGTATGATTTTGACTGTTGGTTTGTCATAGATGGCTTTTTTCAGATTGAGGTAAAAACCATCTATTTCAATTTTCTGTACTGTTTTTATCATGAATGAGTGTTGGACTTTATCAAAAGCTTTTTCTGCATCTGTCGAGATGATCATGTGATTTCTGTCTTTGCCTTTGTTGATATGATGTATTACATTTATTGATTTGCATATGTTGAACCATCCCTGCATTCCTGGGATCAATCCTACTTGGTCATGGTGTATAATCTTCTTGATGATTTGCTGCATTCTATTTGCTAGTATTTCATTGAGGATTTTTTTGTATCTATGTTTATTAGGGACATTAGCTAGCTCTCTTTTTTGGTTGGGTCTTTCTCTGGTTTTGGTATCAGGGTAAAACTTGCCTCCAGGAATGAGTTAGAGAGAATTGCTTCCCTTTCAATTTCATTAAAAAGTTTGAGGAGTATTGGTATTAAATCATGTCTAAATTTCTTATAGAATTCAGCCATGAATCCATCAGGACCTGGGCTTTTCTTTGTTGGTAAGTTTTTAATTACATTTTTAATTTCATTAATTGATATTGGGTTATTCAGAATTTTTATATCTTCTAGATTCAGCTTCGGTAATTCATATGTTTCTAGGAATCTGTCCATTTCTTCTGTGTTTTCCATCCTTTACGAGTAAAGATTTTCAAAGTAGGTATTGATGATCTCCTGAATTTCTACAGGATCTGTAGTGATTTCACCCTTTTCATTCCTTATTGTATGAATTTGAGTTTTTTCTTTCCTTTTTGATAAGGTTGGCTAGGGGTTTATCAATTTTATTTATTCTTTCAAAGAACCAAATCTTCAATTCATTAATTCTTTATGTTGTTTTCTTAGTCTCAATTGTGCTCATTTCTGCTCTGATCTTTATAATTTCCTTCCTTCTGTGGGCTTTGTTTGAGTTGCTCTTCTTTTTCTAGAAGCTTGAGGTGCAGCACTAGGTTGTTTATTTGAGCTCATTCTGCTTCCTGATGTGAGAATTTACCGCTATAAATTTCCCTCTTAGGACTGTTTACATTGCATTCCATAGGTTCTGGTAGGTTGTATTTGCATTTTCGTTTGATTGTAGATATTTTTTAATCTCTCCTTTAATTTCATTTGTGACCCATTGGTTGTTCAGGAGGGTGTTATTTAATTTCCATGTGTTTATGGGGGTTTTGCAGTTTCTTTTGTCATTAATTTCCAATTTCATTACACTATGGTCAGATAATATGCATAGGATAATTTCAATTCCTTTGCATTTCCTTAAGCATGTTGTATGGGCTTATATATGTGCTATTTTTGAGAACATCCAGTGTGCAGCTGAGAAGAATGTATGTTCTGATGTTGTTTGGTGGAACACTCTGTAAACACCTACTAAGTCCATTTGTTCACAGGTTTGGTTCAGTTCTGTTATTTCTTTGCTGATTTTTTGTCTAGTTGATCTATCTCTGTGATAACGGGGTATTAAGGTCCCTTGTTATAATTGTGTTATTACTTATTTGATTTTTCATGTCTATTAATATTTGTCTTATATAGTTGGGTTCTCCCATATTTGGTGCATATATATTTATGATTGTTATCTCTTTATCTTAAATTTTTCCCCTTACAAGTATGTAGTGGCCTTCTTTATCTCTTTTGATCATTCTTGGTTTGAAGTTCACATTGTTTGCAAACAGAATAGTTACCCCAGCTTTTTTCTGGTTTCCTGTTGCATGGAGTATTGTTTTCCATCCTTTGACTTTCAGTCTATGATTTTCTTTTTGAGTTAAATGTGTTTCTTGCATACAGCATATTGTTGGATCTTGTTTCTTGATCCATTCTGCCAGTCTGTGTCTTTTGATTGGTGAATTGAGGCCATTTACATTGATGGATATAACTGACATGTATTGGCTTATCTTTGTCATGTTATTTTCCTGCTATTTGTTCCCTACTTTTCTCCTCTGTTTAATTGCTTGTCCTGTTGGTGGTTTCTTGGAATTGTGGTCATTTTTATTTCTGTCTAGAATACCTTTCAGTACCCTTTGTAGTGCTGTAGTGTTTGGTGGTCATGAATTTCTTCAGATGTTTTTTGTCATGGAAGTGTCTTATTTCTCTATTAATTTTGAAAGATAGTTCTACAGGGTACATCAATCTGGGTTGGAAGATTTTTTCTTTCAGGACTTGAAATACTTCACTCAAAGCTCTTCTTGACTTGAGTGTTTGTTTTGAGAAGTCTGCCATGGGTGCAGACTTTCTTTTATAGACTTTGATACTAGTGATATAGCTACCTACTACAAAAACTCACAAGGATCATCACAGAAAACAAAATAAAAAAATTTTTTGACTTTCTTTTATAGGTGATGTGTTTCTTTTCTCTAACAGCTTTTTATATTCTGTTCTTCTGCTGAATTTCTAGGATCTTGATTATTATATGTCTGGGTGTAGATTTATTATGGTTATGGCTAATTGAGTTCTATATGCCTCACTTATCTGTATGTCAGATTCTTTTCCCATGCTTGGGAAATTTTCTGCTATTACTTCTGCAAATAGTTTTTTAATGTCATTTGTGTTGAGTCCTGCTTTTTCATTGACACCAATTATTCTTATATTATTTTTCTTTGCATTGTCTTGCAGCTGGTGAATTGCTATTTCCTGATCTTTTGTTAATATCAAGAGATCTTTCCTTTCAGGATCACTAGCTGAGATCCTGTCTTCAAGGTCTGAAAGTCTGTCTTCAGTTTCCTCCAAGCAGTTTCGCCAGCTTTCAATGGAATCTTTAATTTCCTGGATATCTGTTTGAATCTATTTCATGCATTCTATTTCTTTCCTGTATTGATCATTCACTGTTTCCATCCTCTTCCTATCATCTATTTTTTTATCTATCTCTACTCTAATTTGCTGAGCAATTCCTTTATAAATGTTGACATTTCTTTTCTTACCTGAGAGATTATTTCTGATGTGATTTTTCCTATAGCCTCATGGATTTGTTTCTTTATTTTGGTTGCTATCATTTCAGAAATTTCACGTATGTGTCTTCCAATTTCTTCTATGTCGACATCTCCTGGACTTGTTCTGGGTGGGCTGGAGGTCTGAGGTTACATTTTGATTCTTTGTCTTGTCATTTTGTGTTTCAAAAAAATTTTTTATTTTGTTTTCTGTGATGATCCTTGTGAGTTTTTGTAGTAGGTAGCTATATCACTAGTATCAAGGCCTCTCTAGGAAAGGTCTCTTCTTCAGAGATGTCTTCTGTGTGTAGGAGATTTTTAGTTTGTGTCTGTCACAAGATCCTACCTTCCCAATTAATTAAGAGCGGGATGTTGGTATCTGTTTTGCTCAGTCCCCAGTCCTTTGGTGAAGGGCTGTGGTGAGGTCATTACCCCAGAGCTTCCCAGTATTGTAACAGAAGGGAGAACAACTGATTACAACAGATATGACATCCTGGCAATAGCAATAACATAGAGCACAATTTAGAAACTGACAAACTGTGGTAACTATTGATTTTGTCCTTTAGACCATAGGAGCAGAATCTATGGTTATATAACAGAACCGAGCATAAATTAGGAGTTCCTATGCAAAGTGTTTCCCCTTGGTAGAGTGGTTTTACCCTGTGGTGGGGAAATTTAGGGAGGATACTGTATAAAACAAAGATAACTAGAAAGGACATAGAAGCAATATTGGAGGACAAAGGATAATTGTGCAAGGTCTGGGAAACTAGAGAAGGGGGTAGAAAAGAAAGCATGAAGGAGTATTTGAGGGATTATCTTAACTTGGTCTCTGGGTTTGGGGGATGGGATTCATTTTCCACAGCTGGAGTTCTCCCCAGCCATTTAGAAAAGAGAACATAAGAACGAAAGAATGAAAGAATGAAAGAAAGAAAGAATGAAGGAAAGAAGGAAAGAAAAATTGAGATAAAAGAGCCAGTTACCAAGTCCCAGATGTTTCCCCACACTGGTTGCCGGTCCGCAGTGTAGTGGGAGGGACCAGACACCTGGATTCCTCCAGCAGAGCTGATTATAGAGTCCTTCTTTTTTTGAGATCGGATCTTACTAATTTGCTCAGGCTGGCCTCAAATTTGCATTTTTAATTTTCATGTCTCAGCTTCTTGAGTAGCTGAGACACCACACCCAACTCAGCTCCAAGCATTTTCTAACGCTATACATTATAACTTCTTTTTTTTACCTAAGAGTGTATTAGAAGTGCAATTTTCAAATTTCCAAGGTAGCTATACACTACTTTTATTATCTATTTCTTTCTAATTTTAACTTGATTGTAATCTGAAAAGGTGTAATCAGATATGATCTTCATTTTTTAGTATTTCACCTGACTTGCTTTATGTTCTATGTAAACATCCTATCCTATGAGTGTTAGAATATATACCCTCTAATTTGCTTGTGAAGGGCTTTATACCTGTCCAGGAGATTAAGTTTGTTGTTGTGTTATTCAAATATTCCATACCCTTATATTTTTGTTTGCTGATCTACAAATTATTGAGAGACATGTATTAACAACTTCCACTATAATGATTAATTTATCATTATCTCCGCATTCTCAAGTTTTATTTATATACTTTGGAGCTATTTCATCTAGCATATAAAAATTGAGAATCCCATTGACTCTATATTCTGGCAAAATAAATGATATCATCATATAGTGCCACTCTCTATCTACAAAAATGATAGATTTTTGCTTTACTTAGCTTTTCATTTGCCTGCTACACCATGTTTGATATTTTACTTTTGATTTTCTTTGTCCTTATATTTTAAGTATGTTTCTTGAAAATAGTATATAGTATGTTTGTTTTTCCATATCTAGTCTGATATTTTATTATCTCTAAATTGAGGAATGTAAACCAATCATATTTAAATTACTGACATGTTTGGATTTATTTCCAATTATTTATTTTGGTTTCCACATGTTCCACTGTTTCAGTACTTTTTGTATTTTCTTTTTTGCTTAGTTCTCAAAGTTTATTTTGGTAGTGTTTTTCTTTTCTTTTTTCTTTTCTTTTCCATTTACTGGTTTGAAAGTTTTTACCATTGATTTCTATTCTTTCTTATTCATTTTTATTTTTATTTGTACATGTTTGCAGCACATAATGATTACATTCATCATTGGGGAGTTGCTACCTAACACACCGTAATTCTTTTTATGTCCCCTTCTACCCCTGAAATTTTGACAAGCAACACTTAAAATGTCTCAGTTAACCAATCTCCTTCCCCTCCACCTTAATATAAATAAAAAGCCATCAAGATGACTCCGCTTTCTCTCTCCTGGCTCAAGTTCCATTGCCATTAGATGGTTTTGTCTTTTTGAAACCCTCTGTTTAGATCTTTTTTTAGATAAACTTTCTTTCATTGAGCCTGTTGGTGGCAAGTGCCCTCTTGCTGGTAAGTGCTCTGAGTTGGGGGCAAATGCTCTGTTTTGTGTCTGAAAATACCTCCATTTTTGAAAATAGATTTCTAGGTGTGAAATTCCAAGATCGCAGTAATTTTCTCCCCTATTCTGTCTTTTCTTTTGCTGTGGAGTAGCCAACAGTGTCTTTTTTGTTCTTTCATGAGTAATGTGACCCTGGCTCATTTCCTGTTGCATTGCCTTTGATGATGTTCTGCGGTTTTACTCTGATATGTCCCTGTGTTTTCCCTTTATTTTTTTCTTTAACCTCCCTTGGGATTCATTGAAATTCTGGAATCTGAATCAATGTCATTTAGATTTCAGCTTCATCTTTTCCATTCTTTTGTCTTGGACATTCTGATTGATTTCTTCCTATCCATCTTCCAATTCAATAATCATTCAACTCTATTAAATCCCTCATTTAAATAAATCATTAAATTTAATTACATTTTTCTGTAAGTCACATTTGAGTGAACTGATTGTGTCAACTTGAGTAAGAAACACTCAACTAAATTGAATCAGCATAGTTCTGAGTGTGTCTGAGGGGATTTACTGAAGTCAGATAACCAACCCTAGGATGGCTTGTCACCTGAATGGTGTAAAGGGGAAATGAAGAAGGAAGGCTCACTTCTGTTTCTTCAGGGGAGCCCCAGTCTTCACCTTCACCTTGGATGTTGTCTCCTGGCTTCTGTCACGGACCCCGTAGCCTTCCAGCACACACTCTTCAGCCTCCTGATGTGGACGTCTGTGGGATGCTACACTGACCTCCAGCTCTTCAACTGGATCCTTCAGGTCTCCAGCACGCAGTCAGACATTTTGCATTTTTTCACACCCAGCTCTGTAGACAGCCACTGTAAGCCAATCTTATTAATTCTTATATATTTGTATAACTTGCATTAAATCTGCTTCTCTAGTAAGCACTGACTGATACATCTATGTTTTATAAAATCTTAATATTTTCTTCATAGTCTCTAGCTCTTTGCCCATTTGTAATTCCTTTGTATTGTTAAAAATATATTAAGTGTGCTTTTATCTGGATTTAATAATTTAACTATTTTAAGGCTGAATTTTTTGTGGGCTTGATTCAACTGTTGTTTCCATTCACTCTTGTTAATCATACTTTGTACTATTAATTTACTATGAAATTCCTTACTATGAAATTGTATTTCTTCTCTTTTTTGTTCTATTTGTTTTTTTGTTTTTGGTGGTGGTACTGAAGATTGAATTGAGAGCTTTGCACGTGCTCTACTTTAAACCCCAGCCCCTTTAAAAAACTATATCTTGAGATATGGTCTACTTCAGTCACGAAATTGCCTCACCCTGTTCAGTACCCAGTAGCAGGAATTACAATCCTGAGCCAGCATACTTGGCTATGAGGTCATATTTCTTGCCTATCTATGGGAATTCTTTCAACTCTATTTTGAGGATGACTTTTTCAGAGACTGCAGCTCTATCAAATTCTAAGGACAGCAATGCCATTAAGTGAAACCTCAGGACCACTTGCTATAAGGACAGCCACACATTCAAATTCATATGACCCATCAAATCTGCAGTCCTGCCTTATCCTCGCCTCAGTGGGCTCCCCTACTTTCTGGAAATTTCACTTATGCAATTAAAGGAGTGGCTTCTTATTTCAATATATTAAACTACTTTCCAGAGTTTGTGTAACAGGAGACTTTCATAATATCTAAAAGGCAATATTGGCAGAAAGAATATCTGAGATTGCTAAGGTCAACTATCTTAAAATTAAACTTTGTATCACAGATAATTCCACCAAGCAAGTAGAAGAAAAAAGTACACAGATGGGGAGATAATATTTTCTATACAAATAACAATGAATTTGTACACAGATTATATAAAAAATTAACTTTTTAGAATAGGCAATCTCATGGAAAAATTTAAAAATCTTATAGATTACATTATTTTGCAGAATAAACATAAAAACTAAATAGAGTTACAGAATAGAATCCAAAACCTGAATAAGTTTTGACTGATTATAAATTTTATATGAATGGCAATTTTTAATCTTTTATTTCCTCTAAATTGTTACTACCTAACAGAGCCTGGCGCATAGTAAGTACTTCATAAATATTTGTTAAAATGAGAAATTTTCTTAAAACACATTATTCTGATACATATAGTATTTTGATTCTATGAAAAAGGGATCAAATGGATTATTTAATAAATAAGATTGGATACCATTTGCCTAATGCCATATATAATAAAGATAAAGCATGAATAAAGGCAGAAAGATAAAATGAAATTACAAATGTATTTCCGAACATTGATAAAGAATAATGCAGGCTATTATATGACTGAAAAGAGCCAACTTAAAATTGCTGGAGAGAAAGAAACTAGTAGTCTTTTTTGTATTTTGAGATTGTCTACTGAAAATGCTTACATGTTTGGGTACGACAGTGCCAATCTCGTTATTCTATCCATCAAAATGAAATATATCAATAATTAAGCATAAATATGTCACTTTTGACTAGGAGAAATTAAATGGAGAAATGTATACCACATTGTCTCATATATTAGTATGTAAATTAATAATTAGCAAGGGGAAATTTTAGAAGGACACACTTAATGAATGAGAAAAGTTTTAGAGGGAAAAAAGACAGCAGAAAAATAAAAATGTATATGCTTTAATACAATACGAACATATAAAATACAAAGTTATTGATAATATTTCATCTAAGTTTTTTAAAAAATGAGTTATTTATGGATGAAGTTGATAAAGTAATATGTACTGGAGGAAAATCTTTTTCCATTATGCCCTGGTCATGCACATTTCAGGTGTCAGATCTTAATTTTAGGACACTTTATATGAAGAAAGGATAAGTAACCTTGAAGACAGATCAATAGAAAAAGCCAGTAGAAGCTGTAGTTCCTGATAAAGAAAAAGTTTGGAGCTTAAATTGCTTCCAAATTTAAAAGGATTGGCAAACAATTTGGACTATTTATTTTAGGGTTAGTGTTAGGGTTAGGGTTATGAAGATTTTGGGATTCCACCATTGATCAATAAATATTATCCTATTTAATTATACTAATTTTCAAAAAAGCCTACAGAACTTCAGTGACATCTGGAATACTATCAGACAGACATGTAATAATTACTCAGTTCTCAGCTGATATAGATGGCCAGTACAGTTGGCCATTCATTGTGAAAATGTCGAATTATCTGTAGCCATAAAATTTTTGTTTAAATAATTGCTTTTCTTAATATGCTATTCTTCATAGGATTTAGGAGAAGAAAACACTTTCAAATAAAGCATCAGTTTCTCTTTAGTGAATGAGGTAGGAAGTACTCTAAACTTGAGTCATTTTAGGAAAATGGATGCACATTGTGACCATGATGTCAAGTGAAATAAATCAAGACACACACACTTAAATATTGCATAAATGAAGAGCAAAAGAAAAGATAGATAATAGGAAGTAGGGAGATAGATCTTTCTCAGATGGGAAAGGGATCAAGAAATGGAGGGAGGGCAGAGAGTGGGCAGAGAGGGGGAAAGGGAAGGGGATGAAAAAAGCATTGAGATGGACTAACTCCCCCCCCAAGGAAACACTATGAACTGCAAACATGTACTAAGAAAAATTTTTTAAATTTTAAAAAAGAAATAAAATAATTGCCTATAGGCCCAGTTTCCCTTCCCTAGTCCCTGCTTTTTCTTAAATTTTTGGCCATTAAGTCACTGCATGATAATTTAATGGTTCTAGAAGAAGTGAATATGAAATTTTTTGGTTTAGAATGATAAAGAGTTTTCATTGTGAGGAGGGAAAGGATAGAGGAGTTTAAGTTCATTGATACCTAAGCACCAATTAACATTTTTATGGCATGCCAGGAATGAGGCCCTTTCCCTCATTTCGCATCCCCTACAGAACCCTCCCTTTCTCTCCCCTCTCCACTGTACCTCCTCCAGAGCGTAAAATACTTCTGTGTGCACACACACATGCACGCGTGCACACACACACTCACATAATGTTGGTGAGAATAAGGGAACTTTGGTTAAACTATTAAAATATTTATTCAAATATTCAAAAAGGGAAGATGGCATTGAATAAAATTTTGATGAGCTTTTTACTTTAGGGAAGATTCTCTTTAGCATGTACGAATTGCGAACATCATTACTCACACTTTGGGGTTATTAAGTAAAATAAAGTTACTTGAACACAAGCACTGTGATTTCACAACAGTCTGCACAATAACCAAGATGGATACTAAGTAACCAATGAGCGGGTAACATGTACAGTGTGGGTACTCTGGACATAGGGATCATTCACATCCCAGGTAGGATGGGGCAGGACAGCTCAAGAATTATTATATCCACAGACATCATCACATATTTTCATAAGTCAGCATTGTCAAGGTCGGGCACATTCCTCTCAGTCTTGGGTCCCTCTTCCTACTTCTGGTTCATCTCTCATTTTCATCAATTCCACTTGTTCAAAAGGTTTCAGGTTTTGGAGCATTTTGAGTTTCAGATTCTCAACCTGTAGTGGCCAGGGGCAGCACTGTTCTCCACTGTAAAATACTTGCATAGGGGATGCTTTACATGAACTCAGACTACAAAATGTTAGATAGGGTAGTTTAGCAGTAGCAAGATGACCACCTGCCCAAAATCATCCCACTTCGACCTGTGTTTTTGTTTTTGTTTTTGTTTTTGGTAGTACCAGGGGTTGAACTTAGGGCCCTTGTACTGAACTGTATCCCAGGCCTTATTTTTTGATGCAGGTCTCTAAATTGCTAAGTTGCCTAGGCTGGATTTGAACTTGTGATCATCTTGCCACAGACTTGGAGAGTACATAATAATTTTTAGTTTCAAATTATTCTGAATTTTCTGTAGCTTCCCTTCGAAATGCAAATATCTAAATGGTAAGGTAACTTTTAAAGTTATTCTTAGTCAACATACAGAGGATACTAACAATTCGCTAATAAAAATAGGCAATTCAGCTTGTCTCTTCCACCACGTGAGGAAATAATTGAAATGTACCAGGAACCAGATTCTTACTAGTTATGGAATCTGCCAGCACATTACCTTGGACTCCCAGCCTCCTCAACTGTGGAAAATACATTTGTGTTGTTTATCAGCTATCTATCTTATGCTCTTCAACTAATATCACTACAATTTTCCCTCCCCTCCAACTCCTGGCAACTACCATTCTACTCTCTGTTTCTGTTTTTATTCACTGCATGATTGTTTACATAGAAAATTCCATGAGTAAATTTAGCAGTGTAGCAAGATAAAAGACACTTTAAAAATACTGTTTCTAAACTAGTAATATATACTAGTAGCATATACTAGCAACAAAAGATTGCAAAATTAAAAAGTTTTGAAATCCAGTTATAACAGTACCAAAAACATTAATTACTAGGTGTTATGGCTTGTATCTAGATGCCCCCCCCAAAGCCTCATGTGGTCATAGGTAGAGCTTTTCAGAGGTGGCTGGATCTAGGTTGTATGATGCTGGGATCAAGGATGTAATTGATTATGGTGCAATGCTAGGATTAAGGGTGCCCCAGCTTGGGCGTGAATGCTACCTGACCTAAGGGTAGCCTGGATAGAATATAAGGGACAGAAAGAATGTCATTGCTTGTTGCTTTTCACTTGCTTGCTGCTTGCTGCCTTCTGCCTGCCCTGCTTTGCCATGGACTCTTTATCTTCTGCGATGCTCCTCTTCCATGCCACCCTGCCTTGGAGCCAGCCAACTAAGGACTGAAACCTCTACGAACTGTGAGCCAATAAACTTTTCCTCTTTTAACTTTGGGTATTGGGTATTTTGTCTCAGCAACGAGAAAAATAACTAAGACACTGGGCAAAATTTTTAACAAAACACTACGCTGAAACTAAAAATACCTATAAAGCATTGTTTAGAAACATTCAAAAAATTAAGATATCAGTATTACTACAGCTGACTCAGGAAGTCCCCAGTCAAAATCACATCAGGTTTCTTGTAGAAAATACAAGCTATTTTTAAAATTTTATGTGGAAATGCACAGAAGCAGAAATAACCAATACAATCTGGAAAAATAACAAGTCAGAAAATTTATACTATCTGATTTAGGACTTACTATAAGAATATAGTAACCAGGGGCCAGTGAGATGGCTCAGCGGAGTAAGCACCTGCCTTGCAAGCGCGAGGGCCCGAGTTCGACTCCCAGAACCCACATACGAAAAAGGGGCCGGTGATATTGCTCAGCGGCACTGGTGCCTGTTGGCGCGCAAGGCCCTGAGGTCGACCCCCCGGTACCCACAAAAAAAAAAAAAAAAGAATATAGTAACCAATATATTGTGATATTAGTGCAAAGAGAAATCATTAGCAGAAGGGTATAGAAATAGACTCATATATACATATATGAATACATATATTAAATCAATTGATTTTTTATAGAAACATGAAATCAATGCAAGAGAAAAGGAATGATCTTTTTAATAAACAGTATCATAGCAACTGGACATTCAACAGGAAAAAATGAACCACAAACACTAACACTATACACAAAAAACTAACACAAAATGGATCATAAGTCTAAATATCTAAAAGAAAACCTAGAAAGAGTTATTTGTAATCTTAGGGTACAGAAAAAGAATTTACACAAGGTGGAAAAAAACATGAACCACAAAAAATGATACATTAGATTTTAAAAATTAAATTTTTTCTATATCAAAATATAAAGAAAATTAATAGTAAAACAGATTAGGAGAAAGCATTCTCATTTTTTCATCTGACAAAAGATTCATATCTAGAAAAAAGAACCGTTATAACTCAATATTAAAAGGGAAAAAATCCAATTTTTTACAATAGGCAAATAATTTAAACCAACTACAGTATTCATAAAAGATTACTAGTCAATAAGCATATATATATATATTTAACATCTCTAGTCATCAGGAAAATGCAAATTCAATTAATGTGAAAGGTCTATCCCTACCATAATATCTCTCTCACTTAATCACTCCCTCTCTGTCTGTCTCTGTCTGTCTGTCTGTCTGTCTGTCTGTCTGTCTGTCTGACAATAGAAAATGTTGATGCATATATGGAGCAAGTAGAACTCTTATCCAGTTGTTGATGGGGCTACCAGATGGCACAAACTCACTGGAGAACAGTTTGACTGTTTCCTAAAACATACACAGATCTTACGACTCAAGAATATCACTATTAGTCATTTACCCAAAACAAATTCAAACATAAGCCCACAAAAATAAAGATTCCTATACATTCACTACGATTTTATTTATAGTAATCAAAACTAAAACAATTCAAGTGTTCATCAAATACTAAATGAATAAACAGGTGCAGCATATTCATTCAATGGAAACTGCACAAGTCAAAGGAATAAATGTTTATATTCATAACATGGCTGCTTCTTGAAACATTTTGCCAAATGAAAGAACTCAGAAACAAAAAGAGCCTATATTGTATGATTATTTATACAAAAATCAAACAGGAGAGACTGATCTACAGTTACTCACTAAGTCTAAGTAACAAATCAGAAATCAGATCTGTAGTTATTGGGATGGAAAAAGAGGATAAGACATCCTTGAAAATGGACACAAAAAATATTTTGGAGCATTAAGAACATTCTATATCTTAATTGAAATGACAATTATATGTGTGTTCGTATATCTGTTAAAACTCATTGGACTTTATATTTTTTTTTTTGTGGGTACCGGGGGGTCGACCTCAGGACCTCGTGCGCCAGCAGGCGCCCGTGCCGCTGAGCGATATCACCGGCCCCTTTTTCGTATGTGGGTTCCGGGAGTCGAACTCGGGCCCTCGCGCTTGCTGGGCAGGCGCTTAAGCCACTGAGCCATCTCACGGGCCCTGGACTTTATATTTAAAATGTGTGCATTTTATTATACTTAAATTGTTTTCCTTAAATTTGCTCTTTTAGCCAGACATGGTGGTGAATACCTGTAATCCTAGCATTCTGGGAGGCTGAGGCAGGAGGATCCCTAGTTTAGGACTAGTTTGGGCAACTTAGCAACTTAGTGAGATTCTGCTTCAAAATTTAAAAAGAGGGGAGGGGCTGGTGATGTAGCTTAGTGCAAAGACCATGTGTTCAATTTACAGTACCACTGAAAATGTTGATTTTTTTTTCAATGTTCAGTTTCCTTTAATGACACCACCTCTCCAAGGGGCAGATGCAGGAGGCTAGGCAATGAAAGTGACAGTCACTTGAAGATATTGCCCTGATTGAAGGCTTTGCTCACGTGCCACAAGGCCCCCTCCCAGGAAAAGTACTCATACACCAGCATCTTTGTCTCCTTGCTGCCATGGTGATTATGCAGAGAAAGGGGCAAAAATTGATTTTTTTAAAGTTAAAATTCCAATTCTATTTTTCTTTTTTGCAGAGACATTCCTCTAATGAGTAGTTATATATGCTGTCTCCATTATTTCCTTACATGATCCTCAATACTTTAGGCCCCTGTCTTGATTTATCCCCACAAAATAGTTGCAAGAAATTCAGATACAATTCTATAATGATCACAATTCCTGTATTCTTGTCCATTTTTCATATATTAATCAAAGTCCATACTCTATTCAATCCAGCACATTAAAAGATCTCATGTAATTATTAAAATATCTCTGATTTCCATTCTTGGAGAAACTAAGAAATCTAAGATTTAGAATCCATAAAATCATGGGTTTTTCCAGCATGAACTAATTATCTCAGGAATGCAGGTCTGATTGTTACCAATTAGAACTGAGGAAACTTCAAGCTCCTCAGTTTGACTTGTGAATAAACTTTTAGTGAGACCTGTCCCTATCTCCTGGGATTCTGCAGCACATCCACGGAGACTGATGTCCCAGAGGAAGCTAGGAAAGTGCCCCACTAACAAAGCATTATTTTCAAAGAAGAAATCTTGACTTAGTATGAGCCACTGTATTCATCACTCTCAATACATTTCTTTTGAACACTGAAGGAAAAACACCATTTCTTGAAAGATTTATGACTAGAACTCAACAATGCAGAAAGGGGATTGCTTTAACTTCTAGAAAAAGAGACTTATTTTCCTAGTACAAAAAGGAAAAGAATAATTTTATATTTCAATTAGTTAGTTTTGTAAGGAGCACTTTCTTTTCTTTCAGCCCACTGGTGGGCAAGGACACTCCTCCAGAACTGTTTTCCTGGGAATCATCAGTGCTGTGAGTATCACTTTGCCATCCACAGAAAGGAAAGGAATACTACCTTGTATAAAGCATTGTGTTTCTCTAGAATAAATGGACACAGCCTTGATGCCTTGATGTCTGTAAGCAAATTCTAATTAATGAATTTCAGTTTTACACCACAAAGCCACAAAAATGTCCTGTGCCTAGACCTTCCTAAATGCAAAGTGGTCTCTATTTCCTGCATCTTAACAGAACCATCAATTTGTAGGGTGAATTTCAAATTTATTCAATTTCCAACTGAGCATCACCCCCAAAGTAGTAAGTGTGTGTGTGTGTGTGTGTGTATTTTAGTGTCTTTGCTTTAAGGTTGTACAACATTGGGCATCTTCATATTTGCTCCATGACAAAAATCTTAAAAATCGGTCCCTGTCAATAATATATAACAAGACAGGGCCAGTGAGATGGCTCAGCGGCGTAAGCACCTGCCTGGCAAGCGCGAGGGCCCGAGTTCAACTCCCGGAACCCACATACGAAAAAAGGGCCGGTGATATCGCTCAGCGGCACGGGCGCCTGCTGGCGCGCGAGGTCCTGAGGTCGACCCCCCGGTACCCAAAAAAAAAAAAAAACAAGACAAATGAAATAAACAAGGCTTGGGACATTATACTCTTAGCCCAAATCCAGAAAAAAAAAATATTTAGTACTTTCTACTTTCTCCTGTTTTTTTTTTTTTCTTCTAAGACTATGAAAATTTTAAGAAAAGGGTGGGATCCTTTTTTTGTGTGTGGGTACCGGGGGTCGACCTCAGGACCTCATGCGCCAGTGCTGCTGAGCGATATCACCGGCCCTTTTTTCGTATGTGGGTCCCAGGAGTCGAACTTGGGCTCTAGCTCTTGCCAGGCAGGCGCTTACACCAATGAGCCATGTCACTGGCCCCTGGGATCCTTTTGAATAAAGGATCCTTTTAACAACATCGCTCAGAAAAAAATGACCCAACTCAATCTTAATCCACAGAGTTTTAAGTGAGTTGAGAAGGCTATGTGTCCTGAGGCAGACTGGAGAAGTTGAGAGAAGCACCAGACCACAGAAAGAAATAGCATATCCTGATTAGGGAAAGACGGAGTTTGAAAGTTTACATGCAGCGAAACACTCATTAGGAGAAACGAAGCAACAGCAGACTTGGAGGCAGATTACTGAACAAACAAGTCCCTTTTCCAACATGACCCCAGCATTTGAAATACAAGAGAGAGCACCACGTATAAACACATGCGTGTATCAGTCCACACAAACTTATAGGTAACTGAAGAGATTGCCAACAAGCCATCCACTCATAATTATTCAAGAAACATCTTTTTTTCAACACTGGGGATTGAACTTAGGGCCTTCACACCGAGCTGCATCCCCAGTCTCCCTTTTTTATTTTGAGCCAGGGTCTCACAAAGTCACTAAATTGCCCAGATTGGGTTTGTACTTGTGATTCTTGGCCTCTCAGAGTGCTGGGATTACAGGTGTGAGACACCATCCCTGGCTTTAAGAAATATCTTTTGAGAGTTTACTTTGTGCTAAGGCCCATGCTTAGGCCCTACAAGCACTCTTACTGCCTTCAAGGTGCTAAGATCCGTGGAGGAATACAAGCAGGCAATACCATTCTGTAAGTGTTCAGGCACAGATACGCACAGGATGAGATGGAAGCACGTAGGAGCAGCACCTTCACTGGCCTGGAGGTGGGAAATCATGGGAGGCTGCCCATGGCGGTGGCTTTGCAACTGAGATCTGGAAGTCAGACAGGACTTAGCTAAATAATGGAGAAAGTGGGGGTGGTGTTCTAAACAAAGAGGACAATATACGCAATAACTAGGAGTCAGAAGGGAGGATAGTGTTGGGTACAGTGGTGCAAGCCTGTAATCCTGAAGCTGCAGAAGAGGCCGAGGCAGGAAAACTGAATAGGTCAGCCTAGTGAGACTAGTCTCAAACTAAAATCATTACAGTTGGCTGTCATCAGTGTCGAAAGAAAGAGAGAGAAAAGAAAGAAAGAAGAAGGAAAGAAGGAAGGAAGGAAGGAAGGAAGGAAGGAAGGAAGGAAAGAAAGAAAGAAAGAAAGAAAGAAAGAAAGAAAGAAAGAAAGAAAGAAAGAAAGAAAGAAAGAAAGAAAGAAAGAAGAAAAGGAAAGAAAGAAAAGAGAAAACAGGGTGAGAATGGCATGCTCAGAAAAGTAAAGTATGGATCAGCAAATTTTTCCCATTAAAGGAAAGAGTAAATATTTTACGCTTTGGGGCCATATGAACTGTATTGCAACTACTCAACTCTGTTATTACAGCACAAAAGCAGCTACAGATGATATATAAACAGATGAGTATGGCTGCATTCTGGTAAAACTTTATTTACAGAAGCAGGGCTGGAGTTTGCCAACCGCTGAACCTGAGTAATTCAGTAAGTGAGGAACATAGATCAGGGAAGAAGGAAAAATGGCGAGACCGGATCACTGATAGCCTTGAATGTCGTGGACTTCGGGGTGTTACCCTCAAAACGCTCAGGAGTGACATAGACAGCTCTGAGTTTTGAATGACCTCCCTTGCCGCTGTGTGACTTGTGGGTGGGAACCAGTATGGCAAGTCAGGGACAGCGAGTCCAGTTAGGAGGCTGAACTTGGACACTGATGAGAGGGGTTGACATGAACGCAGGGAGCCTACATGAGACGGAGAACACACATAATGCGGTGACCCCCAAGGAGGTGACTCACTGCTGCTGAGGACCTCTCTTCTCTCCAGGCACTGCCACTTCCATTGGCATCCTTTCTGCTGCCACCGCGGCTGCTACTCCTGGGTCCTTATGGTTCTGGCACGCTCCTGCTGCGCTCCTTGCAGAAGTAGAGAGAGTGTGTCTCTTCCCTGTCTGTGCCCATGGTTACCTGGATTCCACAGCAGTGCTGTCTGTGACCAGGGCGTCTCCTGCCACCCCTTCCTCTGTAAAACCTAGGTCCACGTGAACTTATGCTAGGGATGAAGGCTGACAGCACACTTTCTACACACACACACACACACACACACACACACCATGTGAGCAAACTTCCTGACTCAAGACCTCAAGACCTTCTCCTCTAAAACTTCCTGACACTATCATGTAAACTGCCATGTCTTGTTAATTTATCAGACATGCAGAACAAGCCTGACTTCCAACTCAAATTCAAGTGGCATTCCTTGCTCTGGTTCTGTTTCAGAAACATTGGATCCTTGCCTCCTCCCTACCCTTCAACTCTAGGACTCAGCTTAGACCCCTTTTTCTCTTTTTACACCCCTGTCTAGTCCAGGTTAGGGGTCCTTTCTGGGTGTCCCCAAAGCAATGTATGGACAACTTCCCATTTGCCCTCACTGGGTCCTGTTGTAATTATCATATATGGTGTCTCTCTCTATCAAAATGATAAATTCTTTAATTGCTTATCAGGACTTGGAACATAATAAGCTCTCAGCAAGTGCTTGTGGAATTCATAGATCTAATTTTCCAAAGTATGGGATGTTTAGCCCTTGGAAGTTTTACATTGAACTGTCCTTCTCCTCTGTATAAGGAATGAAGATAATTTTGTATCCACTCCCGTATATAAGGACCAGGCTCATGGCCAATTATATTGGCCTTTAGTGCAAATTCAAATCTCTCTCCCTCTCTCTCTCTCTCTCTCTCTCTCTCTCTCCCCCTCTCTCTCTATCATCCTCATGATCATCAGCATCATTTCATGGAAAAACACTGGAGTCTGTGACATTATAGGTGAAGAATAATCTTTACTTGGTCTAAAAAGAAGGTGGGAGGAAATGAAAGCATTCTTCTTTCCTAAACTCTCAGAGAATTAGGGTTTTTTTCACGTGTGGGAATAATTAAACTATGGGTGAACTATCAGCTACCTCTTTCATCCTACGTTTTCTATGTATTTTGAAAATTGTACAATTCATTTTACAGTAAGTTATCTTAACCATTTCAAAGGAAAATGATAAGAAAGAACAGCTTTAATGAGGGTGTGAGTTTACTGTTTTCTAGTGAATTTTAATAGAACAGAAAAAGTTCTCAGTCTATATTTGCTCATACAAACAAGGAATGTTTTACTGGTATAATAGTATACTTAGTCACAAAAGAAGGTTTTGCTAGGAACGTGCTTCCCGCGATCTCCAGATTTCATCCTTAGTATTTGAATATCTTTTCACTTTTTAGGTTAACGTTCGCAGATCTTTGTCCAATGTATATTTATTAGTTTCTTCTATATATCAAGCTATGATTCAGCTGGTTACTACTGAAATCTTGAATTTAAGTTTAGTACATTTTTATACTTCCTAAGTAGCTTTGTTCATTTTATTTTCAATTTTTACTCTCCTTGAAAGAAAAAAGTCTGGACTAGAACATGGAAATAGATTCATTAGAAAAACATCTATTCTATTACCTCAGTTGTATCTCACCACTAATATAATTTCAATGATTATTAGTTATTTTAATGCATAATTTGGGCTTCTTTAAACATATCTATAATATAGTCAAGAATCATTTTTTAGAATAAAATATGGGAGTGGGCATTAATTTTTCATGAACTCACAATAATATTTACATACAGACATCATTTATACTCTAGCCATTTTAAATTGCCATATTAATTTTTGACAGAAAATCCATCACATATAAAATAATTATTCTTAGAGTGTATAAGGGTGAAACTGCTTTTCCATTTGTCAAGATCTTTACTTTCGAAGTCCATTAGAAGTTGGTTTAGCTGACAAAAGAACCAGCCAACTTATCAGTAAAGGATACTTAACGTGTATATTTCTACTGTGGCACTGGTCCCATCTTGAAAGTAGTGTGTGCAGGGAGTAGTGACCTGAACTAGACAGAATCCTATTTAATTCAGTTTAATTTAACTTAATTATGTTGCTACCATACCTAACTGTACTTTTGAGTTAAGGACCAGACTGCACATGTATGTAGCTCAGTAGTGGAACACTTGCCTAGCTTGCATGAAGCTCTCCATTCCCAGTACTAAATGAATAAATAAATAAATGTCAGTGAATAACAAACAATTTTTCAAACCCAACTGTATGCAGCTTAGAAGAGATACATCTAAAATGTAAGCCAGAAAAGTAAACATAAAATGTAACCAGAATGGTAGACAGTAAAGAAAGTTCAAAAAAAAAAAAAAAACTCTTCATTTAAAAACAAAATCTGTAAGATTCTAAGGAGCTATTTTCTTACTGTCTTTCCAGGGTAACAAGGGACATGAGAAATGGCACAGCAATCACAGAGTTTGTCCTTCTAGGTTTTCCTGGTAGCCAAGGATTCCAAGCCCCTCTCTTTATGGTGATCTTTCTCATCTACATACTAACCCTTGTAGGCAATGGCCTCATTATCATCATTGTCTGGGTTGAGCCGCGGCTACAAATTCCAATGTACTTCTTCCTTTGCAATCTGGCTTTCCTGGAGATCTGGTACACCACCACCGTCATTCCCAAACTGCTGGAAACCTTTGTGGTGGCAAAGACAGTCATCTGCACTCCCTGCTGCCTGCTGCAGGCCTTCTTCCACTTCTTCCTGGGCACCACTGAGTTCTTGATCCTCACCGTCATGTCGTTTGACCGCTACCTGGCCATCTGCAAGCCCCTTCGCTACCCCAGCATCATGACCAGCAACCTGTGCCTGCAGCTGGCCTTCAGCTCCTGGGTGGTGGGCTTCACCATTGTCTTTTGTCAGACAGTGCTGCTCATCCAATTGCCCTTATGTGGCAACAATGTGATCAATCATTTCTACTGTGATATTGGTCCCATCTTGAAAGCAGCCTGCGCGGACACCAGCATATTGGAACTCCTGGGTCTCCTGGCAACCATCCTCGTGATCCCAGGGTCACTCCTGTTTACCATCATTTCTTATATCTACATTGTGTCCACTATCCTGCACATTTCTTCAGCCACCGGCCGCCAAAAGGCTTTCTCTACCTGTGCCTCTCACCTCACGGTTGTCTCCCTGCTCTATGGAGCTGTTTTGTTCATGTACCTGAGACCCACGGCACACTCCTCCTTTAAGATGAATAAGGTAGTATCCGTGCTGAATACTATCCTCACACCCCTTCTGAATCCCTTTATTTATACCATTAGAAACAAGGAGGTAAAAGGAGCCCTAAAACAGGCAATAATTTCTCCAAAGACTCATTATGCAAAATAAAACCTGCAACACATAAAATTGAGGTTAGTGCAGACACAAAAATTAAACATAACACAAGATTGTAGAGAAGTTTGATAAAACAGTCTCCACCAAAATCTCAGAAGTTCTCATTTATTGTTGTAGCAAGATAAAGATATGAAAGGAAACCATGATGGCTAAGCTCCCCTATAGGAATTTGTCATAGATAAATGACCTAGAGCCAAGCATGATAACACAGGCTTATCCATATGATAATCCCAGCTACTTGGGAGGCTGAGGCAGGAGAATGGCAAGTTAAGGCCAACCTGGGCAACTTAGTGAGACCCCCCCACCTCAAAAACTAACAATAATAGTAATAAAAACAGCTGGGCATGTAGCTCAGAGAGTGTTTGCCTGCCAAGTGCAAGGTCTTGGGTTCAAATCCAAATAAATAAATAAAAATCAAACTGGTTATGGTTTATACCTAGATATCCCCCCAAAGCCTCATGTGTTCTTAAGTGGGGCTTTGGGGAGGTGATTGGATCATGGGTGTGTGATAGTCATCAGTGGATTAGCTGACTAATGAGTTTATAGCTAAATACGATGTTAGAAGATGGAACCCGGTCTGAGGAGGTGGGTTACTGGGAGTGTTGCCTGGAAGGGTCTATCTCCCTCCCTCCTCCCTTGAAATCAATCTCTTTCTCCCTTCTCCTTCTCCTCCTCCTCCTCCTCCTTCCTACCACCGTGCCATGAGCTGCTCCTCCTCTGCCATGCTCCTCTGCCACACCACCCCGCCTTGGAGCAACCTGACTAGGGACTGAAACCTTTACAAACTGTGAGCCAAAATAAACCTCTCCTCCATTAAGTTGTGGGTATCAGGTATTGTGTCTCAGGAATGGGAAAGTAACTAAGACAAACCGGGAGTTTTCCTTGAAGAGAAGTAACTTAATTCTCCACCAAGGAAATCCCAGGATACCCTCAGAAATGAGGGAGAAATCAAGACTTTTTCAATTGTAAACTGAAAGTGGAGATCACTGAGGTCAGGGTCAAAGGTCAGCAACTTTAAAAAATGTAAGGAATACTATTTCCTTCTTTGTTTATGGCAACCCTCTTTGCCTTAGCTCCTTGTCAAAGGCATAAGGCATTCCATCCCTCATTTTCTCAGTTCACCGTAAGAAAAGTATGTTGGAGCGCCCTAATTAATATTAATGGTAGTTCATAAATGTTTAAAAGGAACCAGGTTTATGTCTGTCAATATATTAATAAGGATATTTCCATCTTGATATGGTACAAAATTTTATATAGTATAATCCTAAAGGGGCTCATTCCCGGATAATACTAAAACTTGAGGATTTCTTATAAAAAGTTCTAACTTACCTCATGGTTTATGCCAGTTTTGGGTCTCAGAGAAACCTAACTATGTTGTTGGAAAACTCAGCCCCAATGTCATGTGAAGTTCCTATTCAGGGCTAGTATGCCACTGTGCCATACCACTTCTGCCCTACAACATGCAGATGGCATTGTGGACTACCTGCCTGTGATCCTGTAAGCCTATCTAATAAATCCTCTTATATAATTCCATATATACGTGTGTGTGTATATATATTACATACATATATAAATTCTTGTCATACTAGTTGCTCAATAAATCATCCATGAATGGAGAAACAGAAAACTAATAACTCTCTTGACAGAACTCAGGTCACACCACATATAGATTATATCCTCTGTAGTTCTGGTATATAAATACTTCATACTTTATATTTTCAATGTATATTACTCACAAAAATAAACTACAAATCTAGTTCACTGTCTATTCTTATTTTAAGTCTTATCAGTGTAGCTGACCACCCAACTATATCTCAGGCCTTTTCCCTAGCTGGCTGCCTTATTCATAAGCTAACTAAATAAACTATTTTTTATACTATCGTGGTCCTAAACTATATCTATTATGATGGTCCTGAATAAAGTATTTCTTGCTGTGCTTTAACAAATGTCACTGAATAATTTTCTTCTTTAATACTGATATGTTTTGAATGTTTACAGCAACATATTAATGTACTTTATGCAGTTCATATTAATATTCTAAAAAATCAAATGAGATACATAGAGAAAACATGTGTTACTGGAAAGTTGGGGTCAGCCTGGACTGGTTGCTGCTCTGTGCTGCGTGGTGGTTTTGGCTCTTGGATCCTTCCCAGGAAGATTTGCTGGTGGGAGTCCACAGACAGGGCTCAGAGTCAGAAGGAGAAGATTTTTAGCAGGCATGTTTATTGAGGAACAAAATATATATACTCTAAACAAGGCTAACTTTTATAAATAAGTATAATACACTTGGGAGAGGTCCAAGTGCACAGAGGCAGAGGTGGCACTGTCAGTAATGTAAGTACACCCTCAGGAAGGGAAAGAGGAAGGTGCCCAGAGATGGCAAATGCTATAAGGTTTAGAGGTAGGTTTTCTTTCATTTTCCTAGAATTTGGGGAGTGGTAGTGAGTGGTAATTAATAGGGTTTCTTCAAATCAATTAAGAGTCTCCAACCTCATGTGGGAAGGGCAGGTTTTGCATTTACAATATATAGGCTTAGTTAGAAGAAGCATGGTGGCCAAAGCTTATGGGTGGTCAAAACAACAACACGAATACGAATGCATGCAAGTGAGGTCTAATTGGGTGAACAAGGTCACCACAGTTTAACTTGGGTGTGACCCCAAAGTGTGATTATGTGGGATCAAAAAGTATAAGATTGGATAAGAAGGGGGGATTTGCAAGGGGGTATAAAATGCTTTTCTCGGGCATCCTGGGGACCTCAAACTCAAGAAATCTAGATCCTATGCCAGTTATGCAGATCCAGCTCATTTCTAGCTACCTACCTATTCTATCACACCAATCACACAATAGGCTTTCATGAATTGTATATTCTTCTTCTGAGAGGATTAATTTTATGTGTCATAAAATTATGTGTCTGGGCTAGGAGATGCCAGATAACTTAAAATATTATTTCTAGGTGTGTCTGTGAGGGTGTTTCTGGAAAAGATTAGCCCTTCAGCAGAAGATTGGGTAAAGAAGATTACTCTCACCAAAATGGGTGGGCCTCATCCAGTCAAAGGCCAGAAAAGAACAAAAAGGCAGAGGAAAATCAAATTGAGCTGCTACATCGAGCTCCTCCTGCCCTGACATCACAGCCCCCACTTCTCCCACCTTCAGATTCCAGGACATATATCAGCATCTACCTCACCCTCTGTTATGGTTGTGTCTAGATGTCCCCTAAAGCCTCATGCAGTCAGAGGTGGGGCTTTTTCAGAGGTGGCTGAATATAGAGTGTGTGACGCTGGGATTAAGGGTGTGTGATTACTAAATCAGTCCACTGATTGGTTTAGCACCACTCTTATCCCAGTAAACTGGATACAGTATAAGGGGCACAAAGAGTCTCGTCTCCCTTCTTTGTTGGTGCCATGACTGCCCTCTGGGATGGCCCTCTGCCACACCACACTGTCTTGGAGTCAACTGATTATGGACTGAAACCTCTGCAAACTGTAAGCTAAATAAACCTCTCCCTTTTTAACTTTGGGTGTTGGGTATTTTGTCTCAGCAAGGAGAAAAATAACTAAGACGCCCTTCTACCTCTGTTCTCAGGCCTTCAGCCTGGACCTGAATTATACCACCAACCTCCAATTCTCCAGCTCCAGTTTCTGGGGGACAGATGTAGGGACTGCTCAGCCTCCGTGATCAGGAGTCAATTCCCGTAATAGATTTCTGTATATATCTACGTATATATATATCTATATATCTAGATATATATAGATATCTAGATATATATGATATATATATAGATATAGATATCTATAGATATATGATGTATATCATATATAGATAGATAGATATAGATAGATAGATAGATAGATAGATCCTTTGGGTTTTGTTACTCTGAATAACACCAATACACATCTCCCTCTACCAATAGTGATTAATAAATTCAGTTCAAAACATGGTAAACAGATTGCAGCAATGCATCCGGTGAAAATGAAATGTATATGATAAGGATGGGAAGAGAAGTACTGCCGACCTAGAGAATGGTGACTCACAGGGTAAAACAGAATAAAGGAAAGTAGCAGGTATATGGAGAAATGTCATCAACTCAGGTAAAAAATGACAAATGGGATCAGGGATAACAGTCTCAAAGCAAAGAAGCACAGAGAAACATTCAAAGAAAAGTACAGAATAATATCGCCATGAGCTTCCACTATGTTCCGAACAGTTCCTGTGAAATGTGTCATTCAGTCCCAAGGGCAATGGTAGTAGGATGCCCACTTTCTAAGTGAGACATTTAAGTTCTGAGAGTAGAGAGATTTGTCTGAGGCCCTGCCAAAGTAAATGCAAAAGGCAGTATTCAAACCCAAATTTGCTGTCTACTCTACCAAGCTTTGAAGGAGCATGCAAAGGAAAAATAAATAATAGGTACCAAATCAAAACAAACACTGAGGACCAAAAACATTAAAAAACAAATGAGAAAACCTTGCAGTAGAAATGCGCGTGAACTGAAGGCTCAGAGTGTTGATTTATTCATTGCAGAGAAGGCGGGGCAGGGGAGGAGAGGACCCCTGGAGAGACCTTTTTTGCACAATCTCCAAAGGCAACTCAAGTGGGTCACGGAGTAAACCAAACCTCCGACAGCCTAGAAAGGCTCCAGGGCGGCCAGGGGGCGGGGCGAGCGGCCGCTTCCGGTTCCGGGCGCAAAGGCCCCACGTGTTCTGACCCGTTAGGCCCGGCGCGGCTCGGATCGGGCGCCGCGGTTTCGGCCCGGAGAGGGTGGGGGAGCGCCCCGGGCAGGGGAGGAGCCGCCGGAGCTGCCTGAGCCGTGAGTGCTGGGGGCCGCGCCGGGCCGGTGCGGACCGCGCCGGGTAGGGCGAGGAGGAGGGGGAGGGACCGGAGACCCCGCCCCTCGGCGCCTGGGGAAATCGCGCCGTCCGAGGAAGGGGTGGCGGCGGCGTGCTGGCGGGGCTCGGCGCCGTGCCCTCCGCGTCTCCTGGCGGCCGGAGCCAGAACCTCCGGAGACGCTGGTGGTGCTCCCGGCTTCCTCGTCCTTCCAGCCGCCGCCCCCCGTTCCCTCCTGGGGCCTGCAGAAAGGGAGCCCGTCCCTCCTATCGCTTCCTCGGAACCGAGGGAAGAGTGGTCTAGGCCCCTTGGATTTTCCGCAGCCTTTTATCCCACCTCTCAATTGCTCAAGAATCCTCCCAGCAGGCACCCTGACCCTGAGAGCCCCAGCTCCTTCCACACCAGCCTCTCCTCCAACACATGCAGGCACCCTCACCCATGATCGTATCACCTGTGATCGTATCACCTGTGATCGTATCACCTGTGATCATGCTAGGCTTTGGAGCCCTTCGGGTCTGTGGCTTTTCAGCTGTCGCTCTGACAGATCCTGAGCTTCCTTCCCCTTAAACTAGTGGCTGCTGTCTTCACTTGCAGCATCCCTCCCCGCCCCTAACGGCCAGTTTAGGCATCTCTTCTCAACACTACCCTTTCCTCAGCGGGAGTAGACCACGTGCTCCTTGTCCGCACGACTAAAAGTTTGTTAATTTCTGTGCCATCAGAAAACACAGTATATCCATGGCATAGGATATCTTTTCCTCCTGAGCAGTGGATGCTCTTACCTCAGACACTTTAATGACCAGTCTTCCGCGGTCTTCGTGCCGGCCGCCCGTAAGGGAAGCTCTTAGGCCCAGCTCTTCTTGAATCACTTTGGTCCTGCAGGTTGAGAGCCGTATCTTGGTTCTTGCTGAGAGGCTAGGCTTAGAACCGTTGCTTTTTCTGTCCATGCTCTGAAGGTTACACCCAGGGCAGCTACACTCAGAAGTCATAAGGAAAAGAGTACCTCATCCCTCCTTCCTTTTCCCACCTTCTCTTCCAAGCTGCCCCATGGGCCTTGATCCGGAAAGCACCTTCAGAGAGGTGGTGGGATAGCTGTGTCAGGCTTGTTGGTGAGAAGTGTGTGACAGCAGAGCAGTTAGTGTTCATGGCCATTTGTTGGGTAATTTTCTGCTATTGCTGCCTAGCATAAGAGGGTGGCCAGGGTTGGAGGGAGGATGGGAATTTTTCCTCTTAGGACTAGAAACCTGCGATTCATAATCGTTCCCCCTTTTTCCTCCAGCTGTACCCCTTTTGTCTCTGTTAACTATATTGCAGTAGACAATCAGTTCACGAGCACAACAAGATTTATTACAATGTGAGGGACTCTTGGGCATTACATTTATAGATGAGGTAAGTTACAGATTTACAACATTTTTCTCCAGTTAATTTGTTATAGACATGAAATAGTTCTAGACTTCCCTGTTTTTGCTTCCTGTCCTGTCATCAGTAAACCTCTTTAATTTGGCCAGTGTAGAAAAGGTGGTTCCTTTCTGTATAAACCTCGAATTTACTTCCTTTGCAATAGGTAGTGGTTCTCAAGCTTATTGTCTTAACTTAAAGCACCTACAAGGCTTGTTAAACACAGGTTGCTGGGGCCCGCCCCCCTAGAGTTTCTCCTAGTAGGTCTGCTCTTGGACCTGAGAGTTTACATTTCTAACAGGGTCTCAGGTGGTGCTGGTCTGGATTCATCACTTTGAGAACCACTGTCTTTGGCCAAACTTTGTGACATACACATTGCAGAGATTTGGGGATCAGAAGATCTTGCCAGTAATTCTGTGCTGGAAGCTAGTAATCTATTCTTTTGTAGGTAATTACACCACTGAGGTCTAAATTCGTTTGTAAAATTAAGCATGCTTTTAAAAAAAACAGTTCTGAGTGTTTCATCTCTTTATGCCCAATTTAAGAGGAGATACTTTGATTTTCTTAATTCTCTTGATAGGTTTCCCATTTTGAACATATAAATTATACCCATATTGTAGATTTTTGCTTTGAATTCTCAAAATTGTTAAAGTCCCTACCATTTCTTACCTGTGCTTTTTTAATCTTTATCTCTGCCCAGCACCTGAAATAGTGGGGGACACAGAGTTGAGGCTCAGTAGATGTTTGTGGATTGGATAAACCCCATCTCCTGCCCTCCTCCCCTCTAAAGAGTTTATCTTTACTGATGTTCTGCCACCCAGTAACACAGGATAGGCTTTACTGATTTGCCACCTGACTCCCCCAAAAGACTGAAAGAAAGGCTAATTCCTACAGCTATTCCTGAGAATGGTTTATTACCCAGAATCCCTGGCACGCATTGATTTCTTAATCTTCAGTGTTTCTGTATCCAAGTTGGAGGAAGAGAAATAGAAAAGTCTTACTTAAATTCAGTAGAGGTTTATTGATCTCCTACAAACTACATGACAAAGTGGTAGGCACAAGGAATACGTCTGTGCTTGGACAGGGCTCACAGAGATCAGACAGACACTAAACTGTGACTACGCCAAGTATGACTTCCAGGATGATTTCTCCTTTGATCATCACTTAGTCCGCAGTGGAAGTCTTGCTCCTTAGATTGCTCTGGTTTGACAGGTGGGGTGCCATCCTTCCTCATTTATTCTGTGCAAGGGAGCCTTGGACAAAGCAGAAGAAAGCCACCTAGACCCAGAGCAGGGGTAGCCTGACAGGTAATGTTAATTGCAAAGCCAAAATCATAGTGACTGTTTATCATTTAAATCTCGCTTTCTCAGAAAGATTTAAAAGAGCTTGAAGGAAAAAAATATATATATTGAGTACCTACCTATGCCAGACTCTATGCTGAGGGCTTTGTGTATAGTTCCTCAATATCGATGTGATACAGCAATGTTAGCCGTGTTTCAGCCATGACAGGCTTAGGAGAGTAGTGTCACGTGGCTAATAAGCAAGTGTAGGAATTCAAAGCCAGTGGTCCAAAGCCCCTGCTCATTACATGGAAACATGAATGAACATCTATATATAAGACAAAAATCAACAGCATTGGAAAAGAGCAGTTAACAGTTTTTTAGTTCATTTCTATTCCAGAACAGTGGGAGGAGCTGTTGAAAGGTCCTAGTTGGCCCCAGCGAGCAGCATGTTCAAATTTCTATATTATGGGCCATTAGTAAGGATATCAGTATCTTCTAGAAGTAATAATTCGAATCTGGTCTCTGTTTTCTTCTAAAAAAAAAAAAAAAACTTGTCATTTAGTATCTAGAAAGACCTCCTCAGCCTGGTGGTACGTGAAAACTGAGGATTTCCAGTCTAATTCATGGGCATTGTTTCTTGGACTTTCAAGACAATAGATGTCCTTCTATTAAGGCAGAAGACCCTATATCATTTAGTTATCTGCCCTGCCCTCAGGGAGGATATGGGTAGAAAGGGAAGGTGTTGGGAAGCTTTGTGTGGATAAATAATCAGTACTGTAGTTGCATTATATTATTTAATGTCTGCTTTTGTGCTTATTAAAGTCGATTCAATGCTCAGAGGAAAACAGTTTCTTTTTCAAACGCCCAATTTTGTGTGACTTGCATTCGGATTATCTCCAGGGTACCCCGAAGATTCGTTGTGGTTCCATTTCTTTTGGAACCACTAAGAGTGTTCTGTTTTACTCAAAATGCAAACAATACATTTTTCTGTATTTATTTGTCCACCACTCTGTTCGCTGGCCAAATGAATAAATGAGGATTGCTACATCATCGTATCTGTCCTTCTAAAGACAGACTTTAAAAAACTCAGTAAGTGTTCTCTGCATTCATCACATATGAAGTGAGTGTCTGTTGTGTGCCAGGCATGACGCAGGGCACAGCATGTCCCAGCCCTCAGAGCTCTATAGTCCACTAGATCCCGTAGCCAGAGGAGCAGGTTTTTTCAACACAATTCCTGCTGTGATAGGAGGAGGCTGAATTTCTTTGGCAGTATAGCCCCAGGGAAGGCACCTGGAAGAGTGAGGTCAGAAGAATGAGTAGAATTAAGCAAATGAAGGAGATAGAAAAGGGTATTTCAGGTGGCACAAGGCTCAGCAGAAAAGCCCACTCAGGGCAAGAGAAGGGAGACCCGGAACACTAGTTCAAGCAGTGGCTATCAGTGGGAGTGGCAGTTGTGGGAGGAAGAGAGGTGGGGAGGGGCCGGGTCTTGAAGAGCCTTGAATGTCATGTTTTAAAGAGTTTGATTGTTACACAAAGGATAAAGCTGTTGTCAGATTTTATATGTGAGATAGTTCACTGCTGAGATCTTTTTGCAGTAGTGCAGGGAGAGAGAACATAGAGGCGTTTCCTGCGCGTTATAAATGCCTGCACTACCTGCCTGTGCCGCTTCTTTCTGTCTCTCAGAAACTAAACAGGAACCATGTAGGTTTCAGAAGTGGAAATAAAGGCAAGAGGATTAAGTGTAAGTTCACTCACCATGGCTCAAGTACATCTCAAACCAAAATACGGTATCTATGGTTTGAGGTTCTAATACCTGATAACGCAGGACCCCTTGGGCTACATCGGACTATAGTCTAGAGGTAGGGACAGGATACCAATCATGACCTTTGAACCATGTCCCAAGTCATTTACTGAGCATATAAATGCCTGTTAATGTGGCACTGCTGATTAGGCACTGAGGATATGGTTACTTTTTAAAGGCCCTATTAATATCTTCCGGTGGGTTGTTGTGGCTGCATCAGGGGAATGGCACTGGAGGTGGAGACATGGATGGATTTGAAGAACATTTTAGAAGGTAGAATAAGGCTCAATCTAAACAGAAAATAGTGGCATTATGAAAGAAAAGAAGTGTGTAGAGGATTTTGATTAAAGTCAGAATTGTTATCCTTGTGCATAATTTTAGGCTCATGCTATTGTTTTACTTCTCTACTTAGGTCCCTTGGGAGAAACTCCTTGAGGTGTCCAGGTTGAGACAAGGAGGGATGCCAGCGTGAGATCTAGATGGTGTGAAACCACCCCAGAACCAGGAAATGGCTACAGCCTTGGAACCAGAGGATCAGGATCTTTGGGAAGAAGAGGGAATTCTGTTGGTGAAACTGGAAGATGATTTCACCTGCAGGCCAGAGTCTGTCTTACAGAGGGATGACCCTGTGCTAGAGACCTCTCACCAGAACTTTCGACGTTTTCGCTACCAGGAAGCAGCAAGCCCTCGAGAAGCTCTCATCAGACTCCGAGAACTTTGTCATCAGTGGCTTAGGCCAGAGAGGCGGACAAAGGAGCAGATCCTAGAGCTGCTTGTGCTGGAGCAGTTCCTCACCGTCCTTCCTGGAGAACTGCAGAGCTGGGTGCGGGGCCAGCGGCCAGAGAGTGGCGAGGAGGCAGTGACGCTGGTGGAGGGTTTGCAGAAACAGCCCAGGAGACCAAGGCGGTGGGTGAGGAGGGGGAGTCCTGATCTGTGTGACGTGGAGGGGGACTGTCTACTGGAAAGCTGAATTATTGGGAAAACTTACAGGGCTCCACAAACTATCCATTAATCAGCCCTGCCCTTGGGTTGCTCCTGCGTCCATAAGCCCCATAGGGCAGGGGTGTGTGTGTGTGCGTGTGTGACTTACTGGGTCGTGGCTTTGGTTTTTCTTTCTCTGGAGGTTGAACCTCAGGTTCCTGGGGAAGAGAATTTTATGACTTCCTCTAAAGTCTCCTAGACCCTCAATCTTAGACCCCCTTCCAGAATGGTAAGCTGAGGAAGCAGATGGCAGGAGAACCTCAGGCAGCGTGGGTGGAGGTGGGAAGGATGGGGACCTCAGAACCCTGGGTAAGAGGGGCAAGGATTGAGGCCAGTGAGAGCAGTACAGTACCTGAGTGCCCCTGCCTTGTCCTGATGAGAGTCATTCTCAGCTCTTTGAATGCCCTGGTGGAACTAAAGCTTCCACTCGTGTGGGTCCATCTGGGAGTTTTTCCATAGGTGGATTCTAAAGTAAGCTCTGATGATAACCGGGAATTTCTTCCTGACTCCATGGTGACTGGAAGTTGGAACTCTTCCCAGGTGACCGTCCATGTTCATGGCCAGGAAGTCCTATCAGAGGAGACAGTGCACCGAGGGGCAGAGCCTGAGTCACCCAGTGAGCTGCAGGACCCAACACAGACTTCAGCCCTTGAGCAGTCACACGAGGAAACCAACCAGAGCCCAGATCAGGGGACACCAGAACGGCAGAGCCCTCGCTGCGAAGAGGAGTTCCAGTCCCTGCAGGAGAACGGTGGGAAGCCTGAGCAGGAAGGGGGGATTGTAGCAGATACAGGCAGGAGGGAATCTGCAGACTGTCATGGAGAGAAATCACAGAACCCCAGATGTTGAGACAATGCCAGCTAGAATGCCACCAGAATGGGGCCAAGCTTAAATAGTGATATTCTGGGTTGCTCTTTTGGCATTCTCATCACCTTCTAGATGGGGGCATTGTGATGACTTGGTCACCTTAGGCCACTTTCCTGATTCCTGTAACGGGAGTTAGAGCCACCTTCCTACCAAAGATGATGGGCAGTGCTTGGGTATTTGCATTTATCATGGGGCACAGCATGTTGCTGATTTCTTGCCTTCTTTTCTCCTTAGAGGTTCCAGTGCTCCGGGACCCAGAACCTCCTGCAGAGAGGAGCTCTGGAGACCCAGAGATGGTCGCCCTTCTGACTGCTCTGTCACAGGTGTGCCCCAGTTCCCTCTGTACAACAGAGTTTGTTGGAAGAACTGTTGGGTATTTGCCATATGCTAAACAGATCAGGTGGGATGCAGAGTTACCACTCTCCTCCAGCAGTTTAAATTCTCAGTTCTGCAGGTACATGGAAGGGCAGAGGAAGTGATGAGATAAATTATAATGGTCTCCATCGGATCTGCAGACTCCATGGCCTCTTTATTTGTCACTGACCAGAAGGACTAACAAAAATGGGATTATTTTATACCATTCAGTACAGCTTTGAAGTTGTTAATTGAAGGGGTTTTGCTTTTAGGAGTAAATTTGCTAGTCATTTGTAAAAATGGCTGATTTCATTGCCATGACATTTAAAGGCATTCATCATGTTCAGAGCCCTGAAACTAAACTATATGGCTGGAAGGGAGTAGAGAGAATTCATCCATGGTTACATTATCGTCTAGCTGAGGAAAGTCTTATGCTATAGAATATAAGTTAAAGGATGATTAGATAGGGTTGCCGGTGAGATGGCTCAGCGGCGTGGGCGCCTGCCTTGCAAGCGCGAGGGCCCGAGTTCGACTCCCGGAACCCACATACGAAAAAGGGGCCGGTGATATCGCTCAGCGGTACGGGTGCCTGTTGGCGCGCGAGGTCCTGAGGTCGTTCCCCCGGTACCCACAAAAAAAAAAAAAAAAAAAAAAAAAAAAAAAGATAGGGTTAATTAGGGATAGCTTTTAGGGAAAGATGAATTTTTACAGAGATGAATGTATCATTAAAACATGAATTGAGAGTTGAATGATGAACTTCATTGAGTTTTAAATAATACTGTAACAAAGAAGAAAGATATAGACTAGTCCTCAGGGAAACCAGGGAGCTGGAGGGGCAGGCATAGGGCCAGTGCTTTCCCAGTAGAAAGTCAGGAAGTGAGACAAGCGGGGGCACAGCTTCCTGAGAGGAAACCTCGTAGCCTATTAGAGTTCCTTTTGTCTGCTGGATAGATTCTGCTTATACATATGACTTCATCCGGAACAAACTGTGAGTCTACCAGAAGCATCGCATTGTGATTCGATCCTTGTGTTGATTCAGGGACTGGTAACATTCAAGGATGTGGCTGTGTGCTTCTCCCAAGACCAGTGGAGTGATCTGGATCCAACACAGAAAGAATTCTATGGAGAATATGTCTTGGAAGAAGATTGTGGAATTGTGGTCTCTCTGTGTAAGGAATTTCATGTGTTTCTAGAGCATTTTAAGCACAGAGATCTTTTTCCTCTTAGGAATCGGGGGGGCGGATCTTAGACCTTAGATTGTATGCACTTGAACGTTTTTTATGCTTACCCCACCAATGAAATTAAAGGCTAATTAGGTGAAGCAGATGTATCCTTCCAGGTTACAAGGAAGAGATTAAATGTTTGGAAACATGGATGGAAACTTCTAGTAAAAAATCTATAATTATAGTCTTAGTACAGAAATATTTGAGGTAAGCATATGAGTTTTCAAGCAGAAGACTGAAAGATAATCTGCTTTCCTAAATATGAAGAAAGGGGCTAAGGTTTACCCTCTTATTATTGAAGTAATTATTGAGTTGCAGCTGAAAGGCCCAAGAAAGACAGTATTTTGTTGGAAGAAACCAAAGCGTTGACCAACTATGTTTGGTCTGCAACCTACCAAACAGAAAAGATTTGTTCTTAACTCAGGGAAGTGTTGAACTAGTCGTGATGTCCTGTTCTCCCTTTCTTGAGCAGCATTTCCAATCCCCAGACTAGATGATATCTCCCAGGTTAGAGAAGAAGAGCCTCAGGTCCCAGATATCCATGAGCCTCAAGAGCCTGAAGAGCCAGAAATCCTGAGTTTTACCTACACAGGTGAGGAATGACAGAAAGGGTCTTACCACTGAGTGGGCAGTTCCTCTAGTCAGTGCTTCTCTTTCCTCCTAGGGCCCCCTCATTGGTTCTTCCAGCATGTCAGCCATTGCTGTCATCTCCCTCTGAAAGCCAGACTCTTCTGTCATTTTCCTCTTCACCCTTCTCAACATTTATTTGAGGGGTAGGCAACACAAAGAAATATGAAACAGCTAAACTTCTGAATCGCTGCTATACCATTTCCTACACAGCTCTTAAACCCTTGATCCTCAGTCTCTGCATTTGTAAACTGAGGATGATGATATTGGTCCATGACAAGTTTTGTTGATGTCATAACACAGAAGAATATGCCTGGGCCATGATAGGATTCAGTTGATTATTTCCTCCTTTCCCCACTTTATATTTAGGAAATAACATGCCTTTCTCAATATGGTCTTACCCTCAAAACCCTTTTTAAAATACCCCCATTGTGTAGAAAGCATTGTCACCATTATAATTCTCGTTTTTTCCTTTCACCCCTTCTCCAGGAGACAGGAGTGAAGAGGAGGAGGAGTGTGTTGAGCAAGAAGATCTCAATTTGGAGGATATACATAGTTCTATTTTGGGAGATCCAGAAATTCACCAGACTCCAGACTGGGAACTCATCTTTGAGGATAACCCAGATAGAACTAATGAAAGAAGATTTGGTACAAATATTTCTCAAGTTAATAGTTTCATGAATCTTCGGGAAACCATGCCTGTAAACCCCCTGCTAGGGAGGTATCATGACTGTCCTGTATGTGGGAAAAGCTTCACATGTAACTCTCACCTCATTAGACACCTGAGAACTCACACGGGAGAGAAGCCCTATAAATGTATGGAGTGTGGAAAAAGTTACACACGGAGCTCACATCTTGCCAGGCACCAAAAGGTTCACAAGATAAACACTTATAAATATCCACTAAATCGGAAGAATGTGGATAAGACCTCCCCGCTGATCCAAGCTGAGAGAACTCCATCTGTGGAGAAACCCTATAGATGTGATGACTGCGGAAAACATTTCCGCTGGGCTTCAGACCTTGTCAGACATCAAAGGACACATACAGGCGAAAAACCTTTTTTCTGTACTATTTGTGGCAAAAGCTTTAGCCAGAAATCTGTGTTAACCACACACCAAAGAATCCACCTTGGAGGTAAACCCTACTTGTGTGGAGAGTGTGGAAAGAACTTCAGTGACCAAAGGCGGTATCTGGCACACCGGAAGACGCATGCAGCCGAGGAGCTCTACCTCTGCAGCGAATGTGGGCGCTGCTTCAACCACAGCGCAACGTTTGCTAAGCACCTGAGAGGACATGCCTCAGCGAGGCAGTGCCGGTGCACCGAATGTGGAAAAAGCTTCAGTCGGAGGGACCACCTGGTCAGGCATCAGCGCACACACACCGGAGAGAAACCATTCACCTGCCCTACCTGTGGGAAAAGCTTTAGCAGAGGCTATCACTTAATCAGGCATCAGAGGACCCACTCAGAAAAGACCTCCTAGCGAGGTACCCATGTGAGATCTGTATTCAGCCATCACCCGGGACGGGGTGGGAGAAGCTCTCAGGGCAGCCTGGGAAGACCTTTTCTAAGGCGTCTCCTGGACCCGCCAGACCTTACATCACCTCTTCCCACCACCAAATAAAAGCTTCAAGCAGAACCTGCAGCCTTGTTCTGCGCCATGAGCTGATGTTTTACCCAAAGTACAACCTAAATTGAGGCTTCTTCACTGAAGTGTTCCTGCCTCTACCTCATGGGTGTTGAAGTAGGAGAATTAGAAGACTGAAGAGGTTGTGGTCACTCTATTTTCCAAATAAACAGGCTGTAACATATCCTCAAAACTACTTATCGGCCTCACATTTGAAGGCCAAGGACAGCCCCTTAGGTCTGGTAAGGGACTGGCCTGGAGGGTTCTGTCCTTCCTGGGCTCAAATCTTAAAGCACACAGCCATGAACTTGAGACAGATTTGCATCCTGATGACTGCCACACGCGGGATAACGTGTAAATCCTTTACTGTCTGACTCACTTCTTCACCGTGCACTTTCTTTTGATGCTAGGGAGAGATGGGAGAAAGTTCAAGGGCAAACCCTCACGGCTGCTTTACATGCACCTTGGCAAGCTGCTCCCTTCTCCACTGTCAAAATGATAGCAGATGCCAGCCACTGCCAGATGGAAGGCCTGGTCAGAAGCCTGTTTCCTTGTGGGCATTTTTTGTTTTTCCTGCCTTTAGCCTTCTTACTGTTTAACAGTCTTGTTTTGTCCCTACCACTTCTACTGTAAGTGAGGTGTAGCACTTGAGGGATTCCGTAAAGCATAATTAAATCATCATGAAATCATCCACATTCCCACATGTGTACAAGCTCACCCTCCCCTCCTCCCTCTTCACATGGGTGTGTGAAGGGATTTGGAACAGTGTCACCATATAAAGGCTCTGTAAAGTTTACAGAATTGTGATTGTCTGGGTCGCTTCATTTACTTGAAGAAAAGTGGATAAGATCTAAGATTACACTATAGAAAAATAGGGAAAAGCTGTTGCTGCTGGCCAAGAGCATCAGGACTATTCTGATACTCCCCATCATCCCTGCCTCATTTCCCTAATGACAGGAAATCATGAACCCCATCACCTCGGGCACTGTGGAGTTGGGAGTAAATGGCTGTCATGTATCTGTATTGTTTGCTTTTTCTGACTTGATTTCATTAGTGTGTGACAAAGAACTAAATAGTATCTCCTCATGACCCAAAGGTCTCGCCTTTTCAAGGTTCCATGGAGAGGAGGCTGAATACTTACGAACCTCACCTGCTCTGATTGTGGGAGTGGCAAGGACTGGAGAGGGATCCTCCATAAAAGGAGCACAGGGTATGGGAATAAAGCATGAGAAGGGAGACAGTCTTCTGTGCCTGGTTTCTTCTGCTTGTTTCACAGTCCCCTGTGTGCTAGTGTGCACCAGAGGAATGTGGTGGGTTAACAAGACCCCAGCCCTAACAGCCCAACAGGGAAGTTCTTATTTTGGCCAATAATGATATTCTGATGAACTGGTTTAGTTTTAATACATGTCAGCCATCATCCTTCTGAAGTAATACTAGCAGAAAAGTTCCCTGCTTTCTGGCATCTTCCATGTTATCCATTCCCTTTCCAAGACATCAGGATCCTGATGCTTCTGAAGGTCTATCTTACAGATAGATCTACGAATACAGAGTAGTTTTCCATGAGGATAATGAAGGCTTGGAGTGGTCAGCGTAGCCACAGGTGGAACGTGTGTGGACGCCAAGATAAGACCCAAGCCTGGAGTTTGCAGAAGAGGCTAACAGGCATTTCGCAGTTTGTGCTGGGAGAAATGTCACAGCATCAGAAGATAATTTCTCTTACCTCATACTGACCATTTATAGAAGCTGATGGAACTCTGGAGGTGACTGAAGACTTTTCTGTCTTTAAACTGCATGACTACAATAAGTGAAAATCTTATCAAAAGAATGCTACAGAAGGGAAAGTTTGAGACTGGTCAAATTTTTTGGAATATTAAGTAGTGCAGAACTTCTATGGATGATCCCTTGCAGATTTCATATGCTAACACTAAAGCTCTGGTCCCTTTTGTAAATCAGTTTTCTGAGATTCCTGGAAAGATGTGCTGGCTCCAAATCTAAAAACAAGACAGTTTGCAGCAGCAGGGATTGCAGAAATTGAGAGGAAAGCAGTGCGGCAGACCATAAGGAGCAGGGGTCAGAGCACATGAACAGTGGAATCCAGCATAGTTGAGTACCATATGAAATAAATGTTTCCGAGAGAGAGAAAGGCAGGGTTTTAACATTTAATATTTTGAAGAAATTATAATCGACAGAATGTTCAGATTGTTGGAATCGTCATTGGGTAGCCTGCTTCTAAAAGTGGCTCGCCAGTTAAACGTTACCGGGTTCCGGGTTGCTCACCTCTCCTGTAATTGGATTCCAGGTTCTTATCTTAAGCAAAGAGTTGGACAAGGCAGGCCAAAAATGGTGCCAAAAGTTTATTTGAAAAGTGAGGGGTGAATGGGGTATGGGAGAAACCAGCTCTGCAGAGCAAACTTGGGCAGAACAAGATAAAAGTACTCACTGCGTCTGGGAAACAGTGTGGGCTACTGTGAGCAGTCACGAGAGCAAGGTGGTCTTGGCGTCTGCGTCCTTTATACTGTCCAAATCTTGAGGAAACCCATGAGAACTTCTGCTTACAGGTCCTGAGAGGCAGTGCTGACATCCTACGTCTCAGGCTGATGTCAGGTGTAGGCCAACCTATTGAAAACCTGCTTAAATTCTGTGAGAAGTCCACATTGCAGGACTTCGGCAATTGTGGTGTGTTCCAGGATCTTATAATTAACAGGTCACATCCCCAGCCAGCTTTGCCACGCCCCAATCTCCTATCTCAGAATTAGTGAAATAATGTACAATAAAGGTATCAAATTTAAAATAATTTTTAAGCAGATACTTGTTTGTCCAGGTAATTTATGAATAATAAGTCATTCAACCTTTTCACCACAAAGTACCAAGAGAAATGCTAAGAGGTCAAAAGCAAAATACATCTTTTGCTATCTCATACTCCAGAGTAGAATCTGGTGAATTCAGGTAAGCTACATGGAGAATTTCATAAATTGTGTTAACATAAAAGTATTAGAACCAAAATCTGCTAAATTTTTTTTTTTTTTTTTTTTTGCCTCTACCAAAGCCAAACTCAAGTGATGAATCTAACAGGAAATAAATTTCCACTGAGCAGTAGAATGGTGAACAAGAAAATGCCCCACTGAGTCCTACGAAGCTGGTAGAGACTATTTGTTCCAACCCTCTGATCAGGGTAGCAGCTTCTAGATCACCCTGTTGCATGAGGAAATATTTATTAGATAAATTTTATGAAGAGCATTTTGATTTACCAGACTCCTGAAAGGACAGCAATCCAAATGAGATTTCACAGGGCCTGTGATGGTATCCTGTAAGTAAACCGGGGTTGAGAAATAGTTAATTGATGGCATTCTGTAATAATTTAAATTAATATTTAAATATTTTGGTTTACCTTTACCATCTCCTTCAGCTGACCTAAATGTTTCTTCCAGTCAAAGCAACTGTAAGAGAAATAATACCTGCAGTATTCCTAACTCTAAATTTCTAGTACTGTTGGCTGATGGGCCCACTTATCTATGTGAAAGGGGAAGACAAAAAGCCAAGGAATTGGGTGCCCAACCCATTTGCCCAGTAATTTTAACTGGTGAAGTAGCCGATAAGATGTCCTCATATCTGAATAGTTGGATGTGGAATAATTTGATTCCCCCTAGGGGAAGTCCTGAGGAGTATGCAAGGAAATGTCTTAAAGTTCTCTGTAGAAAGCAAGCTTTGATCGTCTTTAATAACAAAAATGTCGTTGCCAAGTAAAGATATCCCATAATGTGCCATTTCTGTTTTTAGTGTGTGCATGTGCATGTTCCAGAGATTTCAGATAGAATGCGAGTAAATCCTTTAAAAGGACTCCGTCATGAGAGTGGTGCGATTGCACATACCTAACCCTAGCACTCAGGAGACTGAGGTCTGAGGATCAAGCAAGGGCAACCTAAACTACATAGCAAGATCCTACCTAAAAACATCAATAAAGCCACATATGGTGGCGCACACTAACATCGGCATAAAAGCAGGAAATTGGGTCAGCAATAGAAGAAGGAGGGGGGCCGGTGAGATGGCTCAGCGGCTTAAGCGCCTGCCCGGCAAGCGCGAGGGCCCGAGTTCGACTCCCGGAACCCACATACGAAAAAGGGGCCGGTGATATCGCTCAGCGGCACGGGCGCCTCCTGGCGCGCGAGGTCCTGAGGTCGACCCCCGGTACCCACAAAAAAAAAAAAAAAAGAAGGAGGGTCTCTACTTCCTTCTTTGCCTCCAGCCAGATATTATGAAAGGCCTTGTGCTGAAATGCAACTGTATTTTTTATAAATTACTAAGAGAACAGAAATAGTGTATAAATTGGGATAGTATCAAAATAAAATGATTTGACATTTATGAATCATTCAAGGAAATGCTATATTGATTAACTGATACTGTTAAATCAGTATGCACTGTACAGTGTCAAGGATACTCAATGCAAGAAAGGATGCAGAGTAAATTTAAACTGAATAGTGGAGGGAAAGTTGGAAATAAAAGAAGCTGGATGTGGTGGTGCTTGCCTGTAATCACAGTACTGAGGAAGCTGAGGCAGGAAGATCACTTCTAGTTCAAGGCCAGCCTGGGCTACACAGTGAGTTCAAGGCCAGCCTACTATATAGTAGACCATATTTAAAAAAAAAAAAAAAAAAGTAGAACAATAGACTGTGCAAAGAAATGCAAAAAAGAAGCACAAAAAAAAGCTGAAAAAAAATAGAACTACTAAGATGACAACCATAAATATAAATAAAATAGATGCTATCAGTTAAAATGGAGATTGCTAGAATGGACAAAATAATGAATTCTAGCATTACGCTACTTTCAAGAGATGTAAGAATAGTGAAAAATTAAAAGTACAGAAAGGAAATAACATCAAAAGAAAGCTAAAGGAGTTATTTTAATATTGAATAAAAATTTATACAAAAAGTACGAGAAAGTCTGCATAATTAAAAGTTTAATCTACCAAAAATATGTAACAACTTTTGGTTCCTGTGTGCTGCATACTATATAACAAAAATTAATAGAGTTACATAAGGGAATTGGCAAATTCTCATTTTAGTGAGCACTTTAAATGTACATCTGCTAGTTACTGGTAGATCAAGCAGATGAACAAAACAGCATGCATTTTTATACACCAGTTTAATAACTTATAATAAGGATCCGTGCTTCCAAATTATAGAACACATTCTCATTTAAAATAATTGCTAATATATGGTGCAATAAAGTCTTAAGAAAGGGTGAGTATGATATAAAAGTTCTCTGTTAACAAAACATGTTATGTGGAAGTCAATACAAAACTAGCATATGTTTGGAGACTTTAAAATGCCCTTAATAAACAATTCTTGCACAAGAAGAGATCAGAATTAAAACTTCTTAACACTTAGAATTAACATGAAATGTAAATACTATGTGTCAAAATTTGTAGATTGCAGTGAAAATAATACTTAGGAAAAGTTTCAAAACTAATGAGCTTAAAATGTTAAACTACAGAAAGAAGATAACTGAAGAAATTAATAGTAAAAATATACAGTATGTTAAACTGAAAGTTGTTCTTTGAAAAGACTACTAAACCTCTGTCAGTATTGATTATGACATGGAATTGTAGAAATACAATAACCAATTAGCTATAGAGAGAGTGAATAATAAGTATTGATTGTATGAGGAAAAAATAGTGTCTTAATGAAAATACATGTTAGCAATAACAATAGGGAGATTAGATGGAGTTAAAATGTTCTAAGGTTCAGACATTATTGAAAAAGTGGTTAAGTAGTGTTCTTTATTTTCAAACAGATAAGGGTATATTTTGATCTCCATGGAAACCATTAAAAGAATAATGTAAAAGTATAAGTGATGAGTTAATAAAGGGAAAATGTAGTAGGAAAAAAACAATGCAAATCAAAGCAAGAAATAAGAGAAAAAGGAATATAAAATTGATATGCCAAGTAGATAAATAGATGATAGCGAAGTACCCACATATATAAATAATTACATTAAATATAAGTGGATTAAATACTTCGATTTTGGACCAAGTTCACACAAACACACACAGACACACACACACACAAACACAATATATCTCAACACTCATAGACATTTTTCAAATGAATTGTCCCTGGAGAATGGGTATAGCAAACAGCCACAAAAAGAATAAGAAGAGGGAGGGGAGAAAGGAAGGAAGGGAAAAGAAAAAATGAGAAAAGGAAAAAAATGAAAACAGCTTTTGTAGACAGGGAGAAGAGGGGTTGGGGGGGATGGAGAAGAAAAAGAATCAAGATATATCATGTACAGGTATAAAACCCCTATGATGAATGTGAGCATTGTGTACACCTAAAATGTACCAATAAACTTAATGAAGAAAAGAATAAGAAAAAATATTTTACCACAGTATGAGAGGTAGAGAGAAGACTGCATTAAGGGAGAAACTGCCTGAGCCTAAGATAAGCATATTCTGGGGGAGAGACTGGAATTTGGTGTGGAAAGAGTATAGAAAGAATAAGGAACCTTAGCAAGGCATGGTGGCGCACACCTGTAATCCCAGCACTCAGGAGGCTGAGGTAGGAGGATTGCTGCAAGTTCGAGGCCAGCCTGGGTTACATAGCGAGTACAGGACCAGTCTGAACTACACAGTGCCTGTCTCAAATCACCGCCCCCCGACAAAAGAAAGAAAAAAAAAAAAAAAACAGAATAAGGAACCATCTGTCTTCTCTGAGTTTGGGATCCCTATTTAGTCAGTCACCATTCCTTGAGTATAGCCTTTGATTCAGTGCTGGATGCTTAACATAGCTTTTTGGATCATCAAAATATGTGTTCTAGGCACTTTTTACTTATTATAGATCAGAAAGCCAAACCTAAAGGAGAGAAGTAACTTTTCCAGCCTATTAATCATTCCTGGAATGAGTTTTTAAAAATTAGGGCTTTCTGCCTCCAAAGCCAATTTCCACAGTAGAAGACCTAGAATACAGAAGAGAAGGGATGCATAAGAGCAAGAGGAAGAAGGGAATTTTTTTAAAAAGCATGCTGGTACTTAGTCAAGTACTGCTACAGAATATCAAAATTTTAGTGGTTTACAATAATAAGCACACATTGGTTTTATGCATTTGCAGGTTGGAAGATAGTATAGTTTGAGTCATATTGAGTGGAGGCGATGCTGGTTTACCTCATAAGTAGAAGTAATCTGTGGTGAGGAAAGAGGCCTGGCAAGCAGATGCATATTTGGGAGCAGTACGCAATACAGGGGTAAGTTCAGGGCATGGGTATGGGAAGAGAACTCAGACAAAACATTTATAGATCGAAAAGAGAAACTTAGCAACATTTAAGGAGCAATTGATGGAGGAAGCAGAGTACCCACCGAAGAGAACTGCAGAACAACAGAGTAAAGATGGAATCAGAAGAGAGAACTGTGGAAAGAAATCCAAGAGAAGAAAAACTTAAAAGGAGGAAGTGACCAGTGTTGTCAAATGCCAGATACATCAACTTGGATGAGGACTAAAGGAGAGCATTTGATTTGATAATTAGATCAATTAGGAAATTTGTAAGGGAAATTAGGTGAGTAATTAGGTGTAGAAAAAGAGTCTAGGAGTGAAGAATGCTTTTGTATGAAACTTGGGAAGGCCAAAAATGTGGCAGTTTGGGGAGACGCAGTATCCAGAAAAGATATGGGCTTTTCTCAGGCTGAAGGACATTTGATGCACTGGGGGAGTCAAGCTGCCATCTAATGAGCCCCTGCAGTGGTCCAGACCCTGAGCCAGGAGGTATATTTATGCACATCATCATGTAAGTTGAGGAGATGGAAACGTTTTTAAAGGTTAGGGATAATTGAGGAAGTAAATGTGTAAGAGGATAGGATCAAAAATACAGGCAAGGGGATTAGCACTGAAATATATTTTATTCTGAAACAAGAGGAAAAGATATTCAGGTGAATACAACATGTGATCAACTCATAAATAGAAAAAGGAAAATTAAGAGAAACCATGACTGATGGTTCTATTTTCTCTTGTGAATGCTGCATTTGTTGTCTGAAAATAAGGAGTGCAGAGTAAAGAAATGGGCTCAGAGAGTGTTTGACTAAAGAATGGCGACAGTGGATTGGTTAAGTAGAACTTCTCACAGAATTTGAGGGTCCAACTGAAATGTTCTTTTTTTCTTTCTTTTTCTTTTTCTTCTCTCCCCACCCCCTTTTCATACCAAGGATTGAACCCAAGGCCTTCACATTGAGCTACATCCCCAACCCCTTATTTTTTATTCAGACACACAGTCTTGCTAAGTTGCCTAGACTGAGCTCAAACTCATGATCCTCCTGCCTCAGCCTCCTAGAGTGCTGGGATTACAAGTGTGCACCGCCACGCCCAGCTATTTTGTTCTTGAGGTAGGTGGAAATGTAGCTTAGGTTATCAGGTTTAACTGAGCAGCAAGCTCAAGAGTGACTAGCCACAGCCTCTGGCTCAATTCCCTTTCTCAAAACCTCTATAGCCATTTAAACCTCTGCTGGCAACATAAACACTAATGTTTTTTGTTAGGCTGGACTGTATCTTAATTGATGCAAACCTATAATTAACATTTCCAGACCTACAATGAATGAGAAAACACCCTCCCGTACCCTTAGATATTTGTATTTAACTACTGGTGATTTTTTTGTTTTTGTTTTTGTTTTTGAAGAGTGGGTTAGAAGTTTCAACTTCTGTCATGTACAAGTACAAATTCCCTATGATGAATGTGATCATTATGTATACCTAAAATGTACCAATAAACTTAATCTTTAAAAAAGAAGTTTCGGGCCGATGAGATGGATCAGTGGCATAAGCGCCTGCCTGGCAAGCGCGAGGGCCCGAGTTCAACTCCCAGAACCCACATACGAAAAAGGGGCCGGTGATATCGCTCAGCGGCACGGGCGCCTGCTGGCATGCGAGGTCCTGAGGTCGACCCCAGGTACCCACAAAAAAAAAAAAACAAAAGAACAAAAAACGTTTCAACTTTTCAACTAGATTTTATCGTTTGAGAGAATTTGATGGCAGAGTAATTATTTCCAGGGGTCAGAACAAAAGTACCGTAAAGAATATAGTTAACCTCCAGTCATCTTCCATTCTATCTAAATAAAAAACGACAGCTCCAGCAGCTATTCTTTCTATGGAGAAAGCTGATACATGAGCAGGGAAAGTAATTGTACATAATTGCTAATGTAGAGAATTGTTACTAAACTAGCCACCAAATGTTATTCTGTATAAATAAATATTGCCCTATATAAATAATACAAAGACAGTAATAATTGTACAATAATAATTGTGTGTATATAATTATATAAATAATTATAGAGAGCAATACTTGTTACGAATTTTTAATAAAAATCTGCCTATGGCATAATAGGGAGCCTATCAACTAGAGGGCCACACAGCCTCAGCACCGTGGACTGCTGGAGAAGGGAAAATAGGTAGAGCACACGTAATCCAGTAGTTCAGAGCACCTGACCTACGTGATAAGCTTCCTTTTCCTGCATTCCGAAAGTTTTTAATAAATGACCACTATGGGATAGGTACTGTTTGAGGTGTTCTAACGTCGCACTGAATGGAAGAGACAACCACCTCTCCCCTCCCAGAGCATCCAGAACAGTGAGAAAAGCAAACAGTCAACAAAATAAACACTTGCTTAAATTATATAACGTATTAAAAGGAGAATTAAGCAAGGAAAGAGGAGAGGGAGTTGAAGGGATAGAGGAGGGCCTAATCAGAGAAGGGCTTAATCAGAGAAGATTCTACTGCAATAGTGACATTTGAAAAAAGACATAAAGTCTTGGTGGAGCGAGTCATGCGGGTACACAGGGAAGAGAATTCTGGAGAGAGAAGTGTGAAGTCCTCTGGACAGGCACGTGCCTGGTGGATTTGAGAAGCAGCAAAGAGGTCTGTGAAGCATTCTAGCAAAAATGCTATATAAGTCGCTAAATGTAAGCAATGAAAAGTGGAGTTTTAATATCCACCCACTTATTCGGCATTTCCTGTTTACCTCCTCCATGCCAAGCGCTGTGTTGAGTATGATGATTACTAAGGACTGTGCTTCCAAAAAAATTCATGATCTAGGGGAAAGACGTCTCCAGTATACTATATGAGATGTGCCACAGTAGATATGTTAAAAGGAATAGAAGTTGGGTGTGGTGGCGCACACCTGTAATCCCTGCACTCAGGAGGCTGAGGCAGGAGGATTGCCACAAGTTCGAGGCCAGCCTGGGCTACATAGTGAGTTCAAGGCCAGCCTGGATTACAGAGTAAAACCCTGTCTCAAAAAAAAAAAAAAAAAAAAAGGAATAGAAAAAGCTTTACCTGAGAGAGGAGTACAGAGGCAGAATAGGTGAGTAGTTAAGAGGACAGGTTCTGGACAAATAAACCTATGGACTAGATTTGAATCCTACCTTCATTTACTTGCTATGTGACCTAAGGCATGGGAATTATCTCTCTAAGGCTTCCCGGAGGTAAAATTGGGAGTATTAGTAGATCACTGAGAAGCCAATGTTTCTTACTTAGTCACATCTTTTTAGATGTGACTAAAGCCTTCATTCTGAGCTGCCTTGATCCTAGAAAATGAAGCCAAATCTCCAACCTCAGCTTCAGGTCGCAACAAACCTGCAGTTGCACTTGCAGTTTAAGGAATTACCACTAGAGGTCGCTCCCAATGCTGGAGGCTCATTCACTACACAGGGAATCCAGGTTTGATAAACCAGGTAGTATTAGGTAGCAACAGGGAAATATCTGGGACCCCAAATTTTTAAAAACATTCCACCCAATATTATAATAGTTGAATGATGAACAAATGGGTGGGTGAATAAACAAATACCTTATTTAAGGTATTTATTACAGTACTTCACTATGATTTTTATTTTCTTTATGTTTCTCCCTTGCTAGCCTATGGTTGTATCAAATGTACAGAATATACCTCAGGGTATATTCAGCTTCTGTCACGGGACTAGAATATAGCAAGCACTGATTGACTGTTTTATGTGTGGCTATAATGGTTAACTTTTGAAAATACATACAATCACTACAGAAGCTAACATACCAAAAATCTAAATAGAATTGAAAGACTGGGAGTAAATATGGAAAATTTAAAAAGAAAAAAATCAAGCATTTGGAGTTAATATGCAAAATAACTTTTAAAATAATTTTTTAAAATCTTGCATAAGAAAACTCAGGTGGAAGCCTAGTGCATTATCAGCCCAGCTGGCTTTGCATCCTCCTGGCTTATTCATTCCAGACACCAGATGGCGACATTTTGCCGTGATCTACTGAGTCCCAGACATCTGTTAATTCAGTCAACAAATGTAGAGTGGGAGGCTTAAGCGAGGCTCTAAGAACTTGTAAAAGAATAGCACATACTTTGAATACCAAAGATTTTATGATCTATTGCAAAAGTAGATGGTTATACAGATGACTTAAGAGTACAATAATGATGATACAAGGTAGTAGTTTTACAGTTTTTGAGAGATGAGGACACTTTTCACAGATGAGTATGTCCAGATGGATAAAAAACACGAAAGAAAGTGATTGCCATCATTAGTCATCAGGAAAATATAAAATTAAAAGTTCAAGGAAATACTACTATATCCCATTAGAATAAACAAATGAAAAGGACTCAGGAAACCCAGTGATGATGAGACTGTGGAGCTACTGGAAATCTCACACACTTCTGGGAGGAATGCAAACTGGTACAATCACTTGGAGTAGTTGGTGGTATCTACTGAGTTACCTTACCAATACCCTATGACCCAGCAATTCCACTTCCGGCTGTCAAGAGAAATACCAAAAAATGCATAAGTATGTTCACAGCACTTTACATATAATAATGAAAAGTGGAAACAATTCAAATATCTATAAGTAATACAGTGTACAAATAAATTTGAGTAGATACACAATATATGTAATGAGAAGAATACTACACAACAGTGAAGAACAAAATACTACTTGCTGCAACATGAATAAATCTCACCAAAAACATAATATCATTTGAAAGAAACCAGTCCCTAAAGACCGCATAGTGTATGGTAACACTTACGTGAAGTTCAAGTACACAAACCCTGATCTAGGAATCCGGGTGTGGTGGCACACTCCTGTAATCTCAGCACTCAGGAGACTGAGGCAGGAGTGTCGCTGTGAGTTCGAGGCCAACCTGGGCTACATAGTGAGGCCCTGTCTCAAAACAAAACACTGATCTATAGTGATGAAGGACAGAATATTGGCTAATTTGATGGCAGTGTATACTGACTGAAAGGCAACAAAAAGAACTTTCTGCTGTGTGTCTCTGTGTTCTGTGAAATGTTCGTGTCTTGCTCTAGGTGTTGCTGCACAGGAATAAACATACGTAAAATTTTATGGAGCTGTATAAGATTTGTGCATTTTACCACATAAAATTTATTCCTTAATTTAATAAGTAAAGAAAAAGAAAATAATAACTAACATCATTGCATGTTTATTAGGTGCAAGATAATGCCTCGTACCTAATAATAATTATATTATTAAAATTATATATAATTATATAATTAATATTATTAGTTAAGTATATCATATAATTAGTATGATTATTAGATGAGTATATTGTAGAGTTAATGTAATTATTATGTGATTATAGTTATATAATTTTAAATTATAAAATTTATTAAATTATTTGTTTGCTTTATGAAATTTATTGTAGAATTACTAAAATTATACATATAATTATATTACATAAAATACTTTTTATATATACATATATATATGCTTTTCTTTCATTTAGTCATCAAAACACCTCTATGAGGGATGACCAGGTACTTACCCCAGTTTATAGGCCAGAAATGGGAGACGTAGAGAACCAGGCAGATTCACGTTCTGTAGGAAACGGAGGGGAAGAAGTAAAGCAGTCTGATTCCACAGCTCAAGCTCTACTCTTTTATTTCTTGTGTAGTTGTTTTTCCATTTTTACAAAGCCCGATGGTAGTGATGAGCTCTGGCTTGTGGGAAACTAAATGAGTGAAGATCTCAAAGAAGAGGATGATCTATTTTGTACCAGACAATGCACCAAAATGTGTCTGTGATCTGTCTTGCCTCCTGCTTGAGCTATAGAATCCAGGATTTGGAGGGAGGCTTGGATGGAGATCATTTAGTCTAGTTCAAGCTCTTTGTTTTATACATGAAGGAAATAAAGCTCAGAGTGGTGACAATACTCACTTAATGTTTTCAAAGGTCAGAGTTAAGGTCAATTGGAAAATACCTGACCCCAGGCAAGGACTAGGAACTCACCAAGCCCACTCACTCATGGTGAGTGCCCAAGAGAAGACACTCTCTACGCGCTACATTTACAGCAACAGACCAAGACTAGCAAAGAAATTGGGGCAGAAGCCCAGGCAAAGTACATTCAAAAGGAGGAGAGCTTTAAAGTGAATAGAGGGCTACCCCGATCAGTCTGGAGTAGGCCTGTGCCCCACAGACAGCTCTGTGGTGATAGAGCCCTGATTTGGAGCCCAGACTCATCTTAGCCTGGACTTCAGAGCAACGCCTGACCTCCCAGAACTTGAGTTTCTTCATCTGTAAATTCAGAATATTGACTTTACAAAGTCGTCATAGTGGTTTAAAAATAATCTGTTAAAAGAGCTTAGTGCTCGTTACCCAAAGAATACTAAATTTTGAAATTCTTTTTAAAGAAAGAGACACCACGGGAAGCTCACTCAATTGGTTATATTAAAGCCAAAGAGCACACTACTGTTTGAGTAGGATAAGAGGATATGAAAAGCACCTGCAGATCTGTAATAAGCAGACATTGTTGAGCTCTTGCATATATAAAGAGGCCTTAAGCCCCCGCTTGCAGGAACTCCAGGAATGGATGGCGTGGGTGGGGAGTGGGAAGCAGGAGGAGAGAGAGAGCAACGCACTTGCCAGGTCAGGTAAATGCAAATGGAAGCGAACCAGGCAGGTAAGTGGAAACTGCCAGCCAACCAGAGTCACTTTTATTTGGGCAGAAAGAAAGCAGCATTGGAAAACCATCTAATTTAAACCAAGGAACCATTTTAAGACTTGAATTTAGACCTGGAGGAAGAAAAGCATGGTTTCAGCAAAGTCCAATTAAGGCATAAAAAATCCAATTTGGATTGAATTGGTAGGCCTGTCTCAGCACTGAGATAAGATGCTTATCTGGCAAAGGCGCCACTGCCCAGGGACAGCTGATTACCCCGGCCCCTCCTTCTGTCCGCTCTTGCTGTCTTCCCCTACTTCTTCCCCAGTGCAACTTCTTCCTGGCTTTTCAGTTCCTGCTCACTTCTCAATGTTCCATTTCATCTCCAGTGATCTAATACACTGATGGCCTTACTCCAGGACATTGTCCTTGGAGAGTCTTTTCCTGCATTTGTCTTAGTTGCCACAGCAGCTCTGATAACTTTTCATAACTTGGTGGCTTAAAACATCTGAAATTTATTCTCTAGTAGTTCTGGAGACCTGAGTCCCCAATCAACCAGTTCACTGGGCTGAGGTCCAGGGCTGGCACGACTGCATTACCCCAAAGGATGTGGGGGGATGGAGGGTTCCCAGGTATCTCTGCTCCTTGCCCCTTCCAGTTTTGTGGCTACTGCAATGGTACCCAGGGCTTGCAGATGTGCTAGGTCACTCTGCCTCCACGGCCACAGGGTCTTCTCTACTCATCATCTCCCTTTGCCTCTCTCGTATAAGGACACTTGAGGACATGTAGGACCCACAGTGATAATGCTAGATAATCTCTTCAAGATACTTAATCACATCTATTACTCAATAAGGTAGAATTCACTCATAAGGTAACATTTATGGGCTCCAGGGATTAGGACTTGATCACTGGTTGGCCATTATTCCATCTATTATAGTCTTTAGAACCAGAAAATGGAGACTCATCCTTAACTTCTCTCTTTCTTACACACTCTACTTCCAATCTATCAGCAGCTATTGTTATTTCTATAATTGTAAAAATCCTAAATCCTACTATTTCTGGCTTCCTTGGCTTATCACCCAGTTTAAATCAGCCTTACCTCTTGCCTGGACTAATACAACAGCCTCCTCACTGGTTTCCCTGCCTCCTTGCAGCCGTGGAATCATCTTAAACACAAACCCATCAAGTCATCCTCCTCCTCAGAATGCTCCAATAGCTGCCCACCATGTCTAAAATGAAACCCAATGTCCTTCTCACTATTCCTGTTCTTCTGTGTTTATCCTCTGTACTCCAGGCACACTGGCTTTGAATTTGCCATTCACACTCCTATCTCAGGACTTCACCCTTCTCTTCCCTCTCCTGACTGCCCTTCACCTCACTACCCCAGCTCGCCCTTGACTACATCCCAGCATTCGTGAGACCTCTCCTGCCACTACTTATGACATTCCTTCACTCTCTAGCACACGCGATAATTATCCTCAAGACATTCATCATTACCTAATATTACATTATTTATTATTTGCCAAATTACTTACTTTCTACTCCCCCACTAAAACACTCTAAGAACAGGAAATCTACCTGTTTTTGTTCATCACTGATTCTCTAGAGCCTAGAACAGAGCCTCAAGTGGAACATGTTGGATATTTTTTTAATTAATAGATGAATAAGTGACTGAAAGATTTCAGGGGGTAGAAGGCTAGGATAAAAAAGGAATGCTTTTGTAAGAGCAAAGTTATAGAATAGCAAACCTATAGAAATCTTATAGCAGAAATTAGAAATCAGTTAGTAGCCTCTGACTATGCTCATGCTGCCTGTCACGTAGTTAGACTCAGTTAGCTTTGACTGTCTGTGTCCAGCTGCTTCTGCCAGATAACGCGCTAGGTCAGCCTGACTGCGTCCAGCTGTCATGTCTGTGTTTTCCTATCCAGAAGGATATAGTTGTAGTTTTTCCAGCTTGCTTCAAGGACTTTGGGCCCAGAACAGACCGGCCCAGTCAAGGACACATTTGACTCTACCTGCTCTGATTAAACCCCCTCCCCTCCTTCCCAGAATGTTCCTGCCTTATGATAAACAATTCCTTTTAAGTAAAACTTGTTAAGAACTACTGTGCCTGACAATATAAGACTTGATTCATGTACCCAATCATGTAATAACCTGCTACCAGCTTTGTATTTCCTGCTTGCAAAAATGTATTTAAACTGAACTCTCAGCTGACTCTGGGCTGATGATTTGGACCTGGTTCCCATCAGCCCACTGGCATTAATAAACAAGTTGCCTTCCCAGCTCCTCGGTGCAGAGTGTTTTCCTTTTGGTCCTGGTTGGATTTTTCCACAACACTCTTAGAATGGACATTTCTCCACTCCCCAAACACAATCTGAAATAGTGGTAGTTTTACTTTCCCCCGAGCTTGTAAACCCCACCTGTTCCCACAAAACGTCAGCTCTGCAGAGGCAGCAACTATGGCCACCCAATTTGGTTCCGACCAGCCTCCCAGGGGATGTGGACCAGCCTCCCAGGGGAGGTCACGAGGTAGAAAAAGCTACAAAAAGCAAATCCAGTGAGGGAATGTGTGCCTGATAGCAAATATTCTGCATTAAAGAGAATGCTACCTCTTGTGATTCTTTTTTTTTTTTTTTTTGTGGGTACCGGGGGGTCAACCTCAGGACCTCGCGCGCCAGCAGGTGCCCGTGCCGCTGAGCGATATCACCGGCCCCTTTTTCGTATGTGGGTTCCGGGAGTCGAACTCGGGCCCTTGCGCTTGCCGGGCAGGCACTTAAGCCGCTGAGCCATCTCACCGGCCCATACCTCTTGTGATTCTTTGTAAGTTTTTAGCATAAACATTGCATTTGATGCCCCACTTCGCACAGCAGTGGGAAACAGTGGGCTCAGTGTGAACGCTGTCCTCCTTTCAGACTCGCAGGGCTTGGGCCCAAGCACACCACCTTTCCTCTGCTGCAGAATCTGTTTCCACCTCCAGGGAATACCAGCTTTTCCCCAGGGGCCAGTAGAAAGCCACATAAAATAGAGTAGGGCTGTAACACATTAAAGAGCAACTTGAATTTCAGAGGCAAGCCTCAAGTTGAATTTGTTTTTGTTTTTCTTTTTTGTTTTTTTGAGACAAGGTCTCACTATGTAGTGCAGGCTGGCCTTGAATACACTTATGTAGCCCAGGCTGGCCTCGAACTCACAGCCTCCCGAGTGCTGGGATTACAGATGCCACCACACCCGGACTACAATTTGAATTTTTTATATTGCTATGCTAGCTGTGTATTCTGGCATGTCGCTCCTTATCCATAAAATCACAATAATGTGTACTTGTTGGGTTGTCACAAATATTGAATGTTCTAGCCCAGAACAGGACCAGCATAATTACTCCCGGTCAGCCTCACAGAGGATGGAGGAGGGCAGAGAGGACAGCGGTGACATCTAGCACTCCTAGCATTTGGTGGTATGTTTGCATTGGAGTGTGACCAGCCTGCTCCACAGAAGCCACAGAATCACAGAATGATAGGGTCACAAAAAGACTTGAGTAGGTAAAAACAGCAACAAAACTTGCATTTCCCAGAAAAAGAAACAAAGCCTGGAAAGATGAACCGATTTGCCCTGAATCAGCCAGTGATCTCAGAACGAGGAGCCAGACCTCAGACTTCTGGTCCCGCGCCCCTGCACTGTGCAGCTGCCCCATGGTGATTTCAACAGATGGTTGAATTGCAAGTCCTCCCACTCCTGCCACTGCCCAGCCTCCCGCCGCAAGGGTCACAAGCAGCTACTAAAACGGGGGTTCAGACTCAGCCATGGCCCCATCTTCAGGGGAGATAGGATTCCATTTACCCCCTAATGTGCATTTCTCCATTTTCCATTCATAAATAAATATATTTTAGCTCACTAGAGATGCTCCTGGCTGGACCGGAACCAGACCTGGTTACCTCTCTGAGCCTCCCTCTCTTCCTCTATCAAATGGATCTAATCATGTGTGCCTTATATTGCTAAAAGCTGAATAAATTCTATAGAATACTCTTACCTTTATGCCTGATTGTCTGTTTGGACATGATTAGTAGTTTTACCATGAGAAATCATCCATTTTGTAGATCAAAAACTCAACAGCAGTTTCTTACAGTTCAACTTTATAACCGTAGCACTAACTGTCCTAAAAGCAAGAATAGCACCCAACATGTATTAAATGTTTCTGCGTGCTTGCTACTGTCCTTTCTGTTTCGCATGGATTATTCCATTTAATTTCCATGACCAACGGGGTATGTATCATTACTGTCTTCATACATCGAATGAAGAAACTGCAGTATCTAGAATTTAGTAAATGTTCAAGAGTAACACACATAGTAATGCGATATAAAACCAGGGAGTTTAATTCCAGAGCTCACATATACAACAACCGCTCCTTACTGGGAGGCCTTCTGAATCACAGACTATGCCCAGTTGTCAATCTATCCTTCCGTCCTCAGGGACAAGATCCCTGTCCTTCATATCAAAACAGTGGTTAGGCTTCTGCTACTGATAAGAAGATAGGCTGGTTCTGCCTTTTGTCTATCTGAATCCTGACTATGATTTACTCCTAGTTTCTCCATCACTGTATTGTATCTGTCCAAGGAAAACGTTATTCTTATTATACATACCTGATGAAAAGTGCTTTAGCTAATAGCTTTCTGTAATATCTGCTGTCCTCTTAATCATATATAACCTTGCAACTTCAGCTAAATTAGTCCTCGGTCCTTCCCCATTCATAGGATTCTAGTGCCATATTCTTGCCTACTTTGTCTGTCCTTTTCTGCTCTTGGCAGACCATGCTTAGGAGAGCGCTGGTGAAGCTGAGAGGACCTGGTCCTTGCCTGTAATCTCATTGGCAGACAGAATATAGAAAAAGGAACACAAGGGAGTGCACCCTGAGTGATGGTGGAGAAACACAACATTTATTATGCAGTGAAGACCCGGCAGTAGGGCCTAGCATTAGGGAGAACATAAAGAATAATAATCATGATGCAATTCAAACACTGCCTGTTTATCATCTGCACAAAGCCCACAATCCAAGTTCTAAAGGGAGCCAAATAAGGGTACAAATTGAGCTTACCGAAAGGCAGCAAAGCAAATCCATCCAACCTCCAGGTCACTCCATGTCTTAGCATTAGCAGCATCCTATTTCTGCCCTTCACCGCATATGATCCTAAGCCTTCATCCATAAATCAGGTGTCTGGTGACTATAACTCGAGTTCTCTCCACTGCCTAGCCTGGCTAGCTCACAGTAAATTGCAGCCTTAAAAGCCACATTTTTTTATCTTTGATTTTCAGGTAATTTTCTTTCCATCCTCCTTTTCACTAGCTGAGCCTGAAATATCTGCAGCCATTAAGTATATCCACAGGCAGGTATCAGGCATGAGTAGGAAATCAATATCCAGTGAAATAAGCTATTTCCTCCCTCTTTTGCTCATCTAAATAGGGAAAGCTTCCAGGGGAGAGCAAAAAGAAGCCAGCTTCTCAATGTCCTTTTCTCCTTCCATGTATGGAAAACACAGAAATAATTTTCTGCCAAGAATATGGGCAAAGGCTAAATTTTAAAAAATGAAGCCAGCCCAAAATGGGCTTCACATCTTAGAAGTAATTAGGGAATCTGTTCTGGAAAAGAGTAGGAAGGACAGAGATCAGAGATTCATTGGGTAGAGAGGCACAAAATGATCAGGCTTTCTATTTCTAAACAAAACTACATGGCAACCAGGTATGGTGGCACATGCCTGTCATCCCAGCACTTGGGAGGCTGGGGCAGGAGGGTTGCTGTGAGTTCAAGGCCAGCCTGAATTACATACAGAGTTCAGGGCCAGCCCACACTACATCCACATTAACTTCTGAAAATTCTCGGAAACCTGTATTTTCAAGCCCCATTCCTAAGATTTGTAATGTATACAAATTCTTTACTTAGACCACTTTTTATTCATCTAAGATAATGGTTTTTTGTTTTGTTTTGTTTTTTGTTTTTTTTGTTTTTTTGGTACCGGGAATCAAACTCATGACCTTGCACTTGCCAGGCAGGTGCTGTGCCACTGAGCTATATCCCCACCAATAATGTATTGCTGATGATAGCCTTTTACCCAGATCTGCTGCTGCTTAATAATATTGTGAAATTTTGCAGCTTTGTGACAAGTACCAGACAATATTCACCTTCACAGGTAATCAACACTGGACAAGGTATAGGAAGAAAGCAGTAGTCAAGCCATTTGGCTTAGTCTGCCGTAAAATAATCACAGATTGAGGCTGCCAGAAAAAAACAGCATAGACTTAGTGGCTTAAGAAGTAGAAATGGGGGGGCTGGTGAGATGGCTCAGCAGCATAAGCACCTGCCTGGCAAGCGTGAGGTCCTGAGTTAGATTCCTGGTACCCACAAACGATGAAAGGGCTGGTGATATCGCTCAGGGTACAGGGGCCTGCTGGCGCGCAAGGTCCTGAGGTCGACCCCCAGTACCCACAAAAAAAAAAAAAAAAGTAGAAATGTATTTTCTCACTGTGGTTGAGGGTAAACATCCAAGATCAAGGTGCCAGCATGGCTGGCTTCTGGTGAGGGCTTTCTCCTTGAGTTGCAGGTGGCCACCATCTTGGTATATGCTCACATGACCTCTTCTTTTTTATGCCTGTGAAAGGACAAAGCATGCAAGCCCTCTGATATCTCTTCTTATAAGACCACTGTTCTAATTGCTAGGGCCTCACCCTTCTGACCTTAGCTAAACTTAATAATCTCCCAAAAACCTGTCTCTAAATACTATCACATAAGGTTAGGGCTTCAACATACGAATTTTGGGGAAACGCAGTTCAGTCCATAACCACACTATACTACAGACACTCTCTGTTCCTGTATGCACCATCCTGGTCAGGAACAGACAAGTCCGTTAGGTTCAAGGCCACTGTTTCTGTGAGGGGTATTCTGCAGACAGCTGTGTTTGGTGCAGCATGGTGTCATTTTTGTGCTGTGGTATGATGTACACTTGACTTGCTGACAAAAGATAGGTTTCAAGCACCTCACACCCATAAGGATGGCTACGATCAAAAAAGAATATAACAAGTGTTAGTGAGGATATAGAGAAATGAGAATCCTCTGTCCCTCCTTGTGGGAATGTAAAATGGTGACAGTGCTATAGAAAATGCTGTGTCAGTTTCTTAAAACCAAACATTGAGCTAGGCATGGTGGCATAAATTTATAAGCTCAGCTACTCAGGAGGCTGAATCAATTGGATTGCAAGTTTGAGGCCAGCCTGGACAGTAATATAAGGGCTGAGGAATATAGTGCAGTTGTAGGGCACCTGCTTAGCATCATAATTAAGGCCCTGGGTTTGACCCCCAGTACTGCAATAAATATATATATATACACATATATACATACATATTGAATTACCATATAATCAAGCAATTCCATTTTTGTGTCTATATCCAAAAGAACTGAAAAGAGGATCTCAAAAATAATTTGCACACCCATGATCACAGTAGCATTAGTCACAGGAACCAAAAAGTGGAACCAACCTAATTGTTCATTAAATGATTAACCAATAAATAAAATGTGATATATGCCTAGAGTAGAATATTACTCAGCCTTAAAAAATAAAGAAATATTATCACACGCTACTGTATGGATAAATCTTAAAGTTATCGTGCTAATGAAATAAGCCAGTCAGATATGTTCCCACTATATGTTCCCACTAATGTGAGATATCTGTAGTCAAATTTAAAAACAGAAAGGGGAATGGTGGTTACCATGGCCTGGGAAATGAGGAGTCATTGTCATTAATGTGTGTAGAGTTTCAGTTTTGCAAAATTAAAAAAGCCTGGAGATTTTTGTTCAACAAAGTAAATACGCATAACACCTGAACTGTACCCATAAAAATAGTTAAGATGGTGTATTAGTCGTTTTCTCTTCTCTGGGCCAAAATATCTGACACCCACAACCTAAAGGAGGAGGGGTTTATTTTGGCTCACAGCTTCAGAAGTTTCAGTTCATGGTTGGTAACTCCAAAGCAGAAATGGCATTGTAGAAGGGCCTGTTGTACAGGAGAGTTGCTCAGTCACAAAGGCCAAGAAACAGAGTGTGCAAAGGGAGGAGCCCAGGAGAAAAATACACCCTTCCAAGTCACACCCCCAGCCATCCACCTCCAACCAGGCCCCACCTGTTAACAGCAAGTCAGCTATCAACCCCTGTGACCCAGTCACCTTCCCAAAGCCCAACCTCTGAACACATGAGGCTTTATATTCCAGATGTAAACCACAAGGTTGGTAGTTTTATGTTCTTTTTTTCCTATCACAAAGAAAAAGACAGATTTTTGAGCCCAACCTCAAGCAATTTCTAGCACTCATAAAGGCATTTAAACATTCTAAACTTCAATTTCTTCATCTGTAAAATAGAGGGTAATCTATCTCTATCTCTCAGAGTTGTACTGAAATCTAAATAAGATAAAGTATATAAGAGAGGTGTGGACAATTTAGCACAACGTAACAATGTGCCAATGTCACTGCTGGAAATCGTTCTGCCACAATTGTGATACTATTAAATGTGTTAGTTACCTAGAAGTGTTTTAATCCTGACCTCTGAAGGGTCCTTATGCAGTCTAGGCATAGAACTGGCTTCCATATCAATTCCCAGTTTGGGAGGATGGTACAAGGTTGAAATACAATTTCAAGAGGGACAGTATAGCATGTAAGCAGTAGAAAATAGAAAGAGCTACTTAAATCTAAAAGCATTCAACCAGGATTTGTAAACAGTAACCTGGACCAATAAATGATTTGTTTGAGAAAGGTCAAGAAAATTGCCTCTTCGTGATTCATTCCCCAGCTGCTACTCAGGAAAGAGCAAACCAATACAACCCATTTGTGGCCTGTGAAGTATGTTATGCTTGTTTGCACTGATGCTTCAACATAAAAAGTTCATTTATAAAGAGGACAGCAGACACCAGAAAACAGTCACAGCAGCCTGCCCGTTGGCTTTCAGGAAGCTCAGCTCCCAAACAACTGAGTTTTGGGTAAAGGATGAGGGCAGAACACAGGCTCCATGTTGCCCACCTAGGCTAGAAAGCCAAAGTCCTAATTTCTTGGTTCTCCTACTAAAGAATAACCAAAATCCAAACCCAGTTCCCCTTTCAACATCTTCAAAAGAGACTAGAAAAATATTTTTTGAAAGAGGGTCTGTGTTCATGAACTGTTCCTGGAGGGAGCTGTCACGCGGCAGTGGGTGACCTGCTCAGATTGCCCTGTTCCCCGCTGTAGGTGTTTGAGGAGGGAGGTAATTAGTAGCCAGGTTGGATCCAGATTGGTAGGGCAGGGAATGGCACTGTTACAGTCCAGTTAGCTCTCACTGACAATCTAACAGAGCAGTGAGCGACAATGGGGCTGACACTAAAGAGTAATATATTTTAAAAGTTAGTTTGAAGACTCTTAAATGGGACTAAAGTCCTAGTAAAAGAGACTCCATGCTGATTTGGCTAGCTTGCTCTTCCATCTGTCACCATGTGAGGACACCACCCTCCTCCCCTCCAGAGGATGCAGCTTCAAGGAAGAGACAAGTAGCCCTCACCAGACAACCAAACCATGAGCACTCTGATCTTGAACTTCCCAGCTTCCAGAACGGTGAGACACGTCTACCCTTTATAAATAACCCTCTCTCAGGTATTCTGTTACAGCAGCACAAATGGACTAAGACATCCCGCCACCGCCACCACCGTGCTATTGGTTCTCAATCCTCACAATACTTCACAAGTACCTACTCTTTGTTGCACATGTCCACCTCAGAGATCCTGATTAAAGTTATTGGGGGTGGTATCTACCCATAGATGATTCTTATATATGGTCAGAGTTGGGAACTATGGGGCCATGCATTACAATAAACCAGAGTGAAGTTAAATAAAACTTTACAGTGAGGAATTATTTGATTTGAACATAGGAAAGTTATAAAATCGGTTTGAGGGGGCCGGTGAGATGGCTCAGCGGCGTAAGTGCCTACCTTGTAAGTGTGAGGGCCCGAGTTCGACTCTCAGATCCCACATACAAAAAAGGGGCCGGTGATATCGCTCAGCGGCACGGGTGCCTGTTGGCGCACGAGGTCCTGAGGTCAACCCCCCGGTACCCACAAAAAAAAAAAAATAAATAAATTTTAAAAATCGGTTTGAGGGCTTTAGAAAAGGAAAAGGTCTTTGAATTATACTTGGTGAATTAAACATGAGCTTATCTACATGCTTTCTTGAGTTCTCCCTAAAACGAGAATAAACGTTATAAATCCAAAAGGACAAACAGAATAGAGAAGAAAGAGGAACAGATAAGAGATGACAACACATTATTGGAAAATGAAATGCAAGTAAAGGAACAGAAATTGACTTCACAGAGCTAGAAAAGCTAAAACCTCAGCATTTGCAAGAGAGGAGGCCAATGAGTGTCAAGCTGACCTGTGTTTAAGAATATGGAAAAAGACTCAGAAATTGGAGGCACTACTGGGAAACCTGCCTGACCATGTGTGGAAGATCGAATCTAGGCCCCTATATCTGACCATTTATGAAATTACAATCAAAATGGATCAAAGATCTAAACATTGAAACAGAAATGTTTTATCTGCTGGAAGTTAAAATAAGTAAAAATCTTGAAGACATAGGCCTAGGGAAGGACTTTCTAAATGGGGCTCAAATAGCACAAGAAATAACATCAAGAATCAACAAATGTGATCATATCAAATTAAAAAGCTGAATGGTAAAGAAAACAATCACCAGAGCGAGGAGATTACCTACAGAATGGCGAAAATGTTTGCCAGGTATTTCTGAGATGGAGGACCAATGTCTAGAATATACAAGAGAATTCAAAGAAATCTGACATCCCCATAAAAACTCCAATCAAAAAATGGGCAACAGAAATGAATAGACACTTCTTAGAAGAAGTTCAAATGGCCAATAAATACATGAAAAAATGTTCAACATTCTTGACCATTACAGAAATGCAAATTAAAACAACACAGAGATTCTAGTTTACTCCAGAAAGGATGATTATCATCAAGAAATCAGATAAGAACAAAGACTGGCAAGGCTACAGGGGAAAAGTAACCCTTCTATATTGTTGGTAGGATTATAAACTTACAACCACTATAGAAATCAGTATGCAGATTCTTTAAAAAATTAAAAAATAGAAATTCCATTGACTGAGCTATTCCTCTTCTAGGAATCTTCCTGAAAGAGTTAAAGACATATTACAATGATATACGCATATCTATGTTTATAGCAGCACAATTCATAATAGCTAAATCTTGGAAGCAGCCCATATGTCCATCAACAGATGAATGGATAAAGTAAATGTGGTATTTATACAAAATGGAGTACTGCTCTGCCGTAAAAAGATAAACTTGAGTCATTAGTAGGAAAATGAATGCACCTTGAGAACATAATATTAAGTGAGATACATTGGACACACAAGCTTAAATATCACATAATTTCTCCGATATAAGAAACCCAAAATATAAATAAAAGCAAAATAAGAGATAGATAATAGGAAATAGGGAGATAGACCTTTTGGAAATGAAAGTGGGAGCAAGAGACAGAGGGAGAGAAAAGAGAGAGGAGGGGAAAGGGACAAAAAAAGAATTAAGCTGTGTTATGTGCATGTGGCAACTCTGTGTGAGGAATGCAATTATTATGTACTGCAAATGTGCACTAATAAAAAATAAAATTTGAAAACAATAAACAAATCAGAGGCACCAGATAAATATATGGGAAGAGGAATAGGATTGAAAACAGAGGATTAGGCTGAAGTTCTCAACAATGGGCAGTTAGATCTTTGGGCCCTCTCTTCCAATATAGGAAACAGAGGACTCCCCTTCTTCATCATAGAAGGAACTAGGTTATTCTCTGAAAACCAAGTCAAAGGTCTGAATTCAGACTGGATACCAACACAATGGAGGATAGAAAAGGGGCACCGCACTAAAAAGTTGTGGGGAGGGGATGGGACTCAGTGGAAGTTTGGATCAATCAACTCGGGGCACCCAGTCCTCTTCCACGGTGAGATCCCAAGAATGGTTATTGCCAAAGAAATATCCCCTGCCAAAGTCTGGAAGATCTTTCTGGGGAGAAACTGAAAAGCTGTAAGAAGAAGACCTCCCAAAAAATGGCATTTAGAATATCCACAGTAAGACAAATGGCTCTTTGTCCTGTCTCCAGAGAGTGAAAGCAATGACTTAACGAGCTGCAGCAGTTATTCCGACCAGCCTTTCAGAGCTTCACTCCAAATAGATGATAAAGGCCTCCAGACATTTCCAGAAAGCTTCCCTCCAGCATCAGAAAACCAAGCCAAAAGAAATCAACATCAGAAGAAATAAAGACACAGAAGATATTAAATTAATACAAAAAGAGAGAAAAGAGAGGTTACTGGACCAACTAAATAAGAACAGAATGCTATTAAAAAAAAAAAAAAAAAAAAAAACAGAAAACAAGAAAAAGCCACTTCAGAAACAAAACTGTGGTGGTTTTGGTAGCTAGCTTCCAAAGGAGCCCAAGGAACCCTGCTTACCAACATCCACGCCCTTGTATGTTCCCTTCCTGTGTGGCATCTGCAGTGACCCTGTGACTTCGTTCAGCCAACAGAATGGAGCAGAAGTGACTTAAGTCAGTTTTCAGCCTGAGCCTTAGGAATATCTGGCAACTTCTGCTTTTCTGCAGACTCCTGGCCATCTGGGCAAGACTCTAGATACAGCGAAGCCGCGTGAGATATTCCACCCTGATCTTCCCTCTGACTGACCCCAAGAGTATAAGGAGCCCACACATGAGGCAGCTGAGCCCCAATCAACCTACTGAGTCACGAAAAATAATAAAACGGTTGCTGTTTTAATCCACTGACTTATAAATTATATGTTATGTAGCAACTTGTGGCTAAAATAATTGCTAAAATTAAAAATCAATTAATCTAAGTGTCATCAGTGCCAACAACACTGAAAGCTAGAAGATAGTAAAGAAATAGCTTGAAAAGCTATGATTCAATCTGGACTATTTCAATCTATAGTTTTGCATAGTCAAATTAGTAATCCAACAAAAAGTTAGAATAAAGATTTCAGATATACACGGTCTCAAAAAATTTACATTCTTTGCGACCCTCTTGAGGAAGCTGTTACCAAATGTGATTCAGTAAATTGAAATATTAAAGCAGAACTTTCCACTTGGGGGCCAATTTTGCTTTCCAGGGATGTTAGGAAATATCTGGGATCATTTCTGGTTGTCACAAGGAGTACTGGGGGCAGTGGTGCTAATGGGCATCTAGTGATTTGAGGCTGAGGATGCTTCTAGATACTGCAGTGCAGATAATTCCACAACAAAGAATTATCTGACCCAAAAATGTCAATAATGAAGAGCGTGAGAAACCCTAGAGAAAACCAAGGAAGAAGATAAAATCGAGCAGGGAAAGTTCCAAAAAGGTAGATTTGCAAAGAAAAGCCTCAGTATCATAGGCTTAGAAACCAACAACCCAAATTTGAAGAGGATTCCAGGTGTGACATATCCACGGAAGAGAGGATGGAACTGGAATGATATCTGTTTATCTGGCTGTATGAAAATAGTATTGGGAGAGAAATTTGTACTTCTTTTGAAAAGTGGAAAGATTTGGTGATACGGTCTTGAAAAAGTAAGCACACTTTAAAATGGGGCAAATATTAGCTTCAGAAGAAAGGAAAAATAGTTCAAAATAGGGCATGTAATTATCATATTCTCTTGGCACGAGGGTCTTAAATATTAATAATACAATCAATCTAGGTATGGTGGTGCATGCTGGAATCCCAGCACTCTTGGAGGCTGAGGCAGAAGGATCACAAATTTGAGCCCAGCCTGAGCAACTTAGTTACTTAGAGAGACCCTGCCTCAAAAAATAAAATAAAATACGAAATGATATAGGCTGGTGCAGAGACCCTAAATTCAACCCCAGTACTACCAAAAAAATCATAAGCAAGTTTATATGTGGCTATTACAGCACAGCTCTAAATGCTTTGCATGTATTAACTCATTTAACCTTCACAAAAATTTTGTAACGTAGCTATTATTATTATCCCCCAGGAAATCACGGAGACGTTAAGTCATTGATTGGCCTGAGAGTACCCAGCTAAAAGTTACAGAAGCAGGATTTGAACACAGATGTTGGCTCCAGAATTCAGGCATTTACCTACAATCTTAGGCTACTTTCTGATTTAAATAAACCAAAAAAGTGATGCTCATCTGATAGGCACGTGTGCACCCAGATAAGCAGTAACTGTTCTGGGTGTTCTCCAGCCGTTACTAAATGTTACAATTACCACCCCTGGAGCCAGAATGGAAGGACAGAGAAGACAAAACCAGAGTGCAAATATGCTAAACCCTTATCTTCTGTAATGTACAGCAATACCTCAGTTCGCAAACACTTCTATTTCCAATTTGGTTCGCACTTTTTTGTGTGTGTGTGGGTACCAGGCATCGAACTCAGGACCTCGTGCGCCAGGAGGTGCCCAGCTGCTGAGTGATATCACTGGCCCTTTTTCCGTATGTGGGTACCGGGAGTCAAACTCAGGACCTCACGCTTGCCGGGCAGGCGCTTATGCCGCTGAGCTATCTCACCGGCCCCGCACTTTTGTTAAAAGTGTTCAGCAAAATTTTGCTTCCATTTGCAAACTCCACATCTAGTGACAAACATGACCACAACTATGTTCCCCACACAAACACAAACGCAGCCATCTTCCCCTAAATCATAAAACAAATTAAGTTCATATACGGGGGTACCACTGTATAATATAAATATTCACATATATACAATTGAAATATATAAACCAAATACATAGTAGAACAAACATACTGTTCTGAAATATGGAGAAAAATACCAGACTAAACAGCTAAAAGAGATTAAAGTGTTTGTCCCTGATGGGTAGAACACAGGCCTGGAAAGTTACAAATCAAAGGAGAGCTTTTGTTATTATAAATCTTGTAGTATTATTTGCCTTTAAAATAATATACAGTATATGCATGTGCTACTTTGATAAAAATATTGATGCTATGTTTTTTTGATTTTTTTCTAATTCATTAATTTTTCCTTTGTACTTATTTTTTTTTTTTTTGTGGGTACCAGGGGCACGACATCAGGACCTCGCGCGCCAACAGGCACCCGTGCCACTGAGCGATATCACCGGCCCCTTTTTCGTATGTGGGTTCCGGGAGTCGAACTCGGGCCCTCGCGCTTGCAAGGCAGGCGCTTACGCCGCTGAGCCATCTCACCGGCCCTACTTTGATAAAAATAAACTTTACCTTTTTTTTTTTTTTTTTTTTGCGGGTGCCAGGGGTCGACCTCAGGACCTCCCACGCCAGCAGGTGCCCGTGCTGCTGAGCGATATCACTGGTCTTTTTTTCGTATGTGGGATCCGGGAGTCAAACTTGGGCCCTCGTGCTTGCCAGGCAGGCGCTTACGCCGCTGAGCCATCTCACTGGCCGAACTGTTTTAATAAACTCTTTTTTTTTATATGCAGGTACCGGGAGTCGAACTCAGGACCTCACGCTTGCCAGGCAGGTGCTTATGCTGCTGAGCTATGTCCCTGGCCCCATTTTAATAAACTCTCACCGGTTTAGGATTGTTGAGGCTTATCCCGGTTACAAACACAGGTATGATGCAATGATGGCTGTCTTCTAAGTTACGAACCAGGGCAATCAATCGGAATATTTAGTCTCAGGGAATGACCGGAATTGACTTTTCAAACGTAAAGCAGGAAAACCATTCAGAAGAGAGACACTTGAGAGCCACCTAAGACTGGAAAGGATTCATCTAAGCCAGGAAGGATCCACCCATCCCTGGTGTGACTGAGCAGAACTCAAATGCAGAGGAGCGTGGATATCTGCGTTGGGAAGGAGTCCTCCCCGAAGGAGATAGAGGACTGATAAACCCCATCTCTAGATACAACAGATGGAGGGAAATTGTATAAAAGAAGAAAGACGGTGCAAGAAAATCAGGCCGAATTTCAAGACTAAATACAAATATTATAAGACTTTTTTGAGATTATTAGAACTTATCCAACTATTGAATTTTTTCTTTTTTCTTTATTCTTTTTTTTTTTTTTTTTTTTTGAGACAGCATCTTACTATGTAGTTCTGGCTGGCCTCGAACTCATGGCAATCCTCCTGCCTCAGCCTCCCAGGTGCTGGGACTACAGGCATGCACCACTACGCCCAGCCTTATTGAATTATTTTTAGGCTTCTTAGAAATTTGCTTACTTTTTAGTATTTTGTATTTTTAATTGACCTGCGCTACAGTTTGGACGGGGATGCAGAATGTCCCCAAACCCTCAGGTCTCAAAGCCTTGGTTGCTGACCTGTTGCAGCATTGGGAGGTGGAGCTTAGCAGAAGGGAGTTCCACCACAGGGCATGAACTTGAAGGCAATACCAAGACCAGGTCTCTTTCTCTCTTTTTATTTTTGCCACTTGGCCGCTGTGAGATGAGCCACTTTGCTCTGCCATGTGCTCCCTGCTGCTGGAGTCAAGTGATCATGGATTGAAACCTCTGAAACCATGTGCCAAATCTTTCCTCCTTTTAAGGGTTTTTTCTTTGTATTTAGTGACATTGATAGAAACCTAACAGAATACATAATAATCACACAAATTTGCTAAAATATGGTGTTTCAAACTATACACACATTGTATAATGATTAAGTCAGGTAATTAGCATATCTATCACCTCAAACATCATTTCTCTGTGGTAAAATATTCAAAACCCTCTCTTCAAACTACTTTTTTTTTCTTTTTTCTTTTTCTTTTCTTTTCTTTTCTTTTTTTTTTTTTTTTTTTTTTTTTTTTAGACAGGGCCTTACTATGCAGTTCAGGATGGCCTTGAACTATGAAGCCCAAGTTGGCCTCAAATTCACAGCAATCCTCCAGCCTCAGCCTCCTGAGCACTAGCATTACAGGTGTGCTCTGCCATGCTGCTTCTGCTAATTATTTTGAAATACACAGTGCATTATTTTTATCTGTGGTTACCTTACTGTGCAATAAAACACCAGCACTTATTCCTCCTAACGGTAACTTTGTAACTGATTAACCAGCCTCACCCCTTTCCCTCCTTTTTCCTTTTCCAGCCTTTGTGTCCACTCCTATTCTTTCTATTTCTAGGAGATCAATATTTTAAGATTCCAAATATGAATGAAATCATATGATATTTGTTCTTCTGTGCCCGGCTTATTTTGCTTAACTAAATGTCCTTTAGAGTCATCCATGTTGTTGCAATATCAGGATTAATCTTTTTATGACTTAATCATACTCTACTGTATATAAACACCGCGTTTGCTTTCTCTATGCATCTGCTGAAGGACATGAGGTCAGTTTCATCTTTGCTATTGTGAATAATGTTGCGATAAACGTGGGGGTACACACATGTCTTTGAAATACCTTCCCTCGAGCCCGAGTCAGGACCACTTAGCTATGTCCATGAGATTCCCTGTTGGCAAAAAGCAAAATACCAGTGGGCCAGTAGGGTGCTTACACATGAGTCACATAGAAGCATGGGAAAAGTTAATCCTAAGGACAAACTCTGACCAGTGGAAGAAGACACCAGTGGATAAATTCTCTCTTCCTCCCCCAGAGAAACTGTCTGAGAAACAGTTCCATTTAGCTTGGGAGAGACTATGAAATCCAGTACCACCTCTCGCTTCATGTCGACTCAGTAAGACACCCTGATTGCAGTCCTCCCTCCTCCCCTGTCTTACTTTCTTTGTCTTCACTCCCCCTCCCTGGGACCAGAAACTTAATCAATAATAATAAATAAATGTTTGCCTCAAGTTTTGCTTTCTGAAAAACGACAAAGATACATCACTATACACTGTCAAGAACACCTAAAATAAAAGACAATGACAAGGATGTAAAGAAAGCAGATCTCTCAAAGATTGCTAGTGGTCATGTAAAATGTTACCACCATTCTGTAACACAGTTGGGTAGTTTCTTAGGAAATTAATCATACAATTACTATATGACCCAGCAGTCTCACTCTTGGGCATTTATTCCAAAGAAATAAAAAATTTGTGTTCACATGAAAACTTACATACAAATGTTCGTAGCCTCTTCACTTATAACAGAACACTGGTAAAAACCAAATGTCTTCTTTGAATGATGGTTGAACAGATTCCTGGGTAGTCTCACAATGGAATATTACTCATCAATAAAAAAAGGATTGAACTATTGATACATGCCACACCAAGGTGGCAAAGGTACTATGCTCACTGAAAAAAGTCAACCTCAATCAATTATATATTGCATGGTACCATTAATAGAACATCCTAGAAATGATGCAAATATAGAGATGGAGAACAGATTAACAGCTGCAGAGGGGTGGGGTACAGTGGGTATAGGCATTCTTATAAAGATATAATGCGAGGATATTCTTTTGTCCTGGAGGAAATATTCTTGATCTTAATTATAGGAGTGATTATATAGATCAGCATAGAACTATACACATACAAATACGTAACTAAATGCAACTTTAAACATGAGGAAAACTGCATAATACATCTGGTTTAGTTAACACCAAGGTACAGCCTCTTGGTTTTGACACTGCCCTACAGCTATAGAACACCATTGGAAGCTAGGCGAAGAGTGTACGGTACTATTTGCACTATTTTTGTAACTTCCTGTGAGTTTATAATTGTTTCAAAAAATTTTTTTTAAAATGGGAAAACTAAATTTAAAAGATAAATTTTTAAAACTAACCTACTTCCCCAAAATAAAGTTTAAACCTCACCCACCTCTCCAAAATTGTAAAGACCTATTAGTGTGCCTTAACGACTGTCAAAGATACTTTCCCCTGCACTGCAGATGCACGTGAATCTGGAATAAAAACCAGAAAGGAGACAGCAGCTAACAAGGACAGAAGTAAACAGGCCACAGCTCCGGAACCTGCAGGAGGAAAATAAATGGCTCAGGCAAAGAAGTGGACTTCAGGGTTTATAAAAGGAAGGAGGCCGTGAGCTCACTAACACCCGAACACAGAGCAAAGGGCAGGAGCAGACAGGTGGGGGCAGATCTGTGCTCAGAGAGTGGGAGTGGGAAGAGGTCATCTGTGCGGAGTGAAGAAATCATTCTGAACTAGACACAGAGCGAGATCACACTTTCGAGGGCACTAGGGATGGAGGTTTGGTCTCATGAGCCTCGGTTGTCTGAGAATAAAGCCACAGCTTCTGCCTGCCTTGAAGAGCAGCCCTGCTTGTCTTCCCAGGCTCTGCCTCACCTTAGTCCAAGGCACATTAATCCTCATCATCGTCACAACCTACATTTGCATAGAAGCTTTTTTTCCTCAAATGTTCCCTATCCGTGACCTCATTTGAGCCTCGTGGTGCCATGAAAGAAGATGTTTTTAGGGTAATAAAATTAAGAAGTACAAAGGTGTCACTGACTCACTTGCAAATGGGAGCTACATTTCAGATCTCAGGGATGCGACAGTCACTCTGAACTAGGGACTGTGTTCTGCATTTTCCTTTTGGGCCATGTCAGCTCCCAAGCAACAATCCTGCAACATGAGGTACAAAGAATGAGACATTTAGAGAGAAAAGCTGCCAGCAAAATCAGCCTCACGGAAATTGCTCTGCTTTTCAAGGAGCCATAATGTCGTAGGCAAAGCACGAGTTCACTTGCTTACGGGTTTTATTTTCCTTAAGAAAGACAAGGGAAATATGGAAATTCACCCAGCCTGGCTTTATGTTTTCAGGTGATTCTTAAGTCTTAGTCATACACGAGTTCTGGATTAATCAGAATTTATTTTTATCTCCCAACCTTCGGCTGAGGCTTTGCCTGCTGAGAGAGGTTGCCATAGAAACCCTTTCAGGCGAAGCAGTGTCTGGCTTTATAATGTGACTGCAAGCAGAAATGAAGACACACCAGCCACTCCCAGAGAAGAACAAGGGTGTTGCAGGGCTCAGAGAGTGCTCCATCCCCTCTACTCCAAGATTTTTCTGTGCCACGGGGTGTGAAGTATTCCCTCAAAAGATAAGTGTCCAAGCACAAAAAAGAAAGTACCTTTTGCCTCCTGAAGCCAGCTCTCCATTGTCCTCTCCAGGATACTGGAGGTATGTATGGCCCAATAGGAAAATGGGTACTGTTAGGCACACTAGAAGAAGACCTGTGTACTGCAGCGGGCTCATATCAGTCCACAAGACCAACATGTGCATCTTTCCATGTTTGAGGGTGTCACACTGGTAGCTTAAAATTGCCCTAGTGGCAGTACTTATGCCACAACAATTGACAAATGCCATAGGTTAGAGGTTTTCTTTTTACCAACTCACTGTTGAAATAATGTATTTTTCTAAACACTATAAAGATTTAATAACTGACTAGGAGTAATTTATCTTCCAAATATTACTGGTTTACAGGTATCTCTGAATGCAAAAGAGAAAAAGCAACTCAGATTTACATCTGAGATTAGAACGCATGTCTATTCTTTAATTGGAACCATTCTTACAAAGTTTGTGTATCTCTATTATCTCACTGTGCAGGGTTTTAAAAAAACAGTGTGTCCACTTTTATTAGACTCTTTTTGAAAGCAAAGCTTCTTACTTGTTGTTGTATAATTAGTGCCAAATATAGTGCCTGGTACGCAGAAAGTGCTCCACAGACTTTTGAAAACTGAGTTAATGAATGAATGTATGAATGAATGTTAGAGCTGCAAGGGCCAAGAAATACCCTAAAATAATGATTATACTCATAAGAAAACAATAGCAGCTTGCTTAAAGACAGAGATCATATAAACAATAGAGACAAGATAGGAATTTAGCTGATATCTTTTAAAACTGAACCATGTTATCACCTACTTTCAAATTTCCAGTATTTATGACAAATGTTACTGTTGGTTTGTGGCTTCAGCTCTTCCACTCACCTCTGAATGTTACTTCCTATAATCTCATTATGTGAGAAGATCTCCTCCCTCTGATTTCTTCATCCTTGTCTGGTGTTCCACCTTTCCTGATGCTAGAATACTCCCTGTTCTTTATAGTCTTCTTCCTGCTCCAGTGAGGCATAGCTCTAAGGGAAAGGGTACTGGGACATTCACATCAGACCATAGTGCCCTTCTTTCTTCCTCCCTCCCTCCTCCTTCCCTTTTTTCTTTCTTTGTTTTGTTTCCTTTTTTCTCTTCCCTTACTCTTTTTTCCCTTCTCCTTGTACTGTACAGACTTCTTCCTTTAAAAGGTAGGAACTTCTCACAAACTATATCTTGAGTTCTTTGTCTACAGATCCTCAAGTTCTAAATCTCATCAAGGTGAGGTGTCACATATAAAGACGAATGAAAAAGAAAATCATTTTAATGGATTATTTAAGCGGCTTCAAGTTATGTCATCACTGACGAGTTTACAGTGATACACAATCATTCTTCAAGATCCATTTGGCTTTTGCACAGAACCAACCACCAAAATAAACTGTTAGAGCCACTTCCAGCCATTCAAGCTAAACACACACTACAGAATCTCCGTTCAGTGTACCCAGTAAATTCACCCTGATCTGACCATTTGCATACACATCTTCAAATTTATTTTCAGTAAAAATTATTGAAACCTTATGAATTCATTAAAAAAATGTTGCCCTGCTTGGACTAGCTCAGCAGTAGAGAATATGCTCAGAATGTGAGAAGTCCTGTGTTCAATTCCTATCACCAAAAAAAATTGAAAAGAAAAAGAAAGCAAAGATGAGTAGAAGAGTGATTACAAGGAGTGCTGGGGTGAAGGAAATGGGGACATGACCAAACAGTATAAACTGTTAGTTACAAAATGAGCAAGTTTTAGAGAGGTAATGTACAAAATAATGCTAAGCCAAGCATGGTGGCACACACCTGTAATCCTAGCACTTGAGAAGCTGAGGCAGGAGGATCACAGTGAGTTCTAGGCCAGCTTGGGCTACATAGTGAGAACTTGTCTCAAAATAAAAAGAATGAGGCTGGTGATATGGCTCAGTGGCATATGTGCCTGCCTGGCAAGCACGAGGTCCTGAGTTCAACTCCCAGTACCACATAAAGGAAAAAGAGGGCTGGTGATATCGCTCAGCGGCATAAGCACCTGCTGGCAAGCGCGAGGTCCTGAGGTCGACTCCTGGAACCCACATAGAATAAATAAATAAATAAATAAATAAATAAATAAATAAATAAATAAAAATAAGAAGCATGGTGATGAATATGTTAACTAATTTCATTGTACTAATCATAACACATTGTACACAGTGTTAGTTTTCCATATCCATGGGTTGTACCCACAAATTCAAATAACCGTGGGTAGGAAATATTTTTTAAAAATAAAAATGGTGTCTGTACCCAACACACAGTCTTTTTCTTATAATTATTTTCTTACCAATATAGTATAATAACTATTTACCCTGTATATTATATTAGTTATTATAAGTAATTGAGATGTGATTTAAAGTATGTAGGAGAATGTTCATAGGTTATATGAAAATATTATGTTATTTTATATAAGGAACTTGGGCAACTGTGGATTTTGGTAATCAATCCTGGAACTAATCTCCTGCAGATAATAAAGGTCAACTGCACATCAAATCATCACATAGTACACCTTGAATATATTTTATCTTCATTTATTAAATATTTTAGAAATAAAATCGACTATGAAACTTTCTAACATTTTGTATGTGTGGTGACTTTTCATGGATCATAGTTGGACCCAATGCACTGGGCCTGCCAGAACTTGAATCCATATAGAGATGTAGATGTGATGAGAGATGTCAAGGTGAGTCCTGAGAAGGACCTGTCTTGCATACAAGACAGGTACCTCTGGAGAAGTCTTCAGGAAGGTAGGTTGAATTCTTCAGACAATGAGGGGTTTTGTTTAAATCTGAAGTGTTCCCACAAAGTCTTATGTGTTCAGAAGCTTTTGGAAGGTGATTATATCATGAGGCTACTATACTTATCAGTAGATTAATCCATTAATGAGTTCATAGCTAATTGTATTGTTAGGAGGTGGGGCCTGAACATGAGAGGTGGATCACTGGGCATATGACCTGGAGAAGGGTATATTCCCTTCCCTCTCTACTACTTGACTGCCATGAATTGAGCATCTTTTCTCTGCCAGACCCTTCCACCATGCCATTTTTGCCTTGGAGACAGCCAACCACAGGTTGAACCTTCTGAAACTTTGGACCAAGCAAAATTTCTCCTTTAAGTTGCAAGTGTCAGATGTTTTGTCCCCATAATGGGAAAGAGACTAATACAGAAAACTGTTACCAAGAGTGAGGCTGTTGCTATGACTATACCTGATCGTGTGGTTCAAATGCATTTAGAAATGGCTTGTGACAGGAATTTTTAAAAGTTTGGAAATACAAGCCTAAAATGTTGTAAACAGAGCCTGATGGGTGAGTCTGGTGAAAGCTCAAAAGACCAAAAGGCTGTGAGGAATGTGGACAGTAAAGGCCAAGCTCATGAAGTTTCAGTTGGAAACAAAGACTCTATTGAAAACTGGATTAGAGACCACATGAGTTTCATTCTGGCAATGAAATTGTCTATACTTTGTCCATGTCCTAAGATTTTGTGTGAAGTTAAATTTAAAGCTGGTGGATTACTTAATCTAGCAGATAAAATTTCAAGGCAGCCCAACTTCAGGCTGTGTCATGGAAACAGCAGACTGCTTTTAGTCAGATATACAGTAAGAATTAGGACCAAAAAGTACAGCTGAAAGATGAAAATATTTTTCAGGTTGGCAAAAAATAAGGTTGCTGAAATGATTAGAGCCATTTATTTTTTTTTAAAAAGCCAAGTAAGTACTTTGCACTGAAACCACAAAAAATTGACCAGACTATGCCCATTGCAGTCTCAAGAGTATAAAAGTGTAAACTCCTTTTAAATGACTTTACTTTAAAAAAGAGCCCCATGGTGCTCTACTTATTCGGGCTACATAGGGAAGTACATCTCCAAATTCAGTCATCTGGGCACACAGAATCTGCTATAACAGTGGTCCGAGAAAGCCAGGCTACTGCTTAAGCTAGTAGCAGACCGTGGTGTCATCCACATGGTGCTAGTTTTTAGACATGCAGAATGCAAGAGTTACAGGGTCAGGTAGGGTTCCACCCAAGATTTTGATAAAAGGCATGGGAGACCAGGCAAAAATGTGTGACAGGGTAACAGCCCCTACCAGGATCCCTGGAAAGGGTAATGCTTCAAGCTGTAAAAGTAAAGCCAAACCTATAATGGAGATCCCAGGAAACTGGAGATGTCAAAAATGTGAAACCTTTGCCAAGGAAAGCCACAGAGAGAAAGCCATGTGAGCTGCATGCCAAGGGGCAGGGCTGTTCAGGCCTATTGGAGCTCACATCTCGCCACAATCTGTCCTGGATGCTGGACATTGAGCTACAGGATTTAATGTTGGCTCTGTTGTGTTTCAGTCCTGTCTTGGTACAATTCCTTTCTATTTCCCATTCCTCCCTTTTGAAATGGGAATGTTTACCCTGTGCCATTGTAAATTGAAGGTATTAAACTTTCTTTTTTTATTTTTACAGGGACTCACAGCTAAGAATTTGCTTTAAGTCTCAGAGGAAATTTTGGACTTGGACTTGGACTTGGACTTTTCAGCATTTCTGTAATTGTTAAGAATTTGGTAACTCTTAGAGATTAACTAAATACATTTTGCATAATCAGATACATACAAGCTTGGGAGCCAGGGATAGAATGTTTTGGTTTAAGTCTAAAATGTCCTCTAAAGGTCTGTGTTCAGAAGCCATTGGGAGATGATTAGATTAATCCATTGATGAGTTCATAGCTAAATGTACTTTAGGAGGTGAGGTCTGGTAGGAAGACATGGATCACTGGTGGCATATGTTCTTGTTCCTGGGTCCTCTCTTTCTGATATTTGTCTGCCATGGGTTGAGCAGCTATCCTCCACCATGCTGTTTCTGCCTTGGATTCTTCGAACCATGGACTGGATCCTCTGCTACTGTGAGCCAAAATCAATCTCTCCTCCTTTAAATTGAGGGTGTGAGGTATTTTTTCTTAGTAACGGGAATGTGACTAATACGGGGAGAAGGCTATTTCTCCAAGTAAAGAGACTGATCAGAATTTTTGGCTTTAATATTCTCATCTTCATCAGACACTCTCAGCATGTCCCAAGCCTAATTTTCAGGGCCCCCATTGACTGAAATCAGAGCTTCACAGTCTCTAAAGATAAAGTTAGGACACTGATAGAGAAGACTCCTTATGTTGTAGCACAACCACCTGAAGGTTTTCAGAAATTTCAATTTTCAGGCTACAAGAGATAAATATATATATGTATTTTTTTGTGGGTACCGGGGGGTCGACCTCAGGACCTCGCGCACCAGCAGGCGCCCATGCCGCTGAGCGATATCACCAGCCCCTTTTTCGTATGTGGGATCCGGGAGTCGAATTCGGGCCCTCGCGCTTGCAAGGCAGGCGCTTATGCCGCTGAGCCATCTCACCGGCCCGAAGAGATAAATATTTATTTCAGGGAAGTCACAGAAACTCTCTGGTTCTTTATCTGGATCTTGGGCTTGGAATGTAACCCCTGATCTCACTGTTTTCCTTCTCTATATTCTCCAGTGGACTTAAGGAAAGTCAATCCATACCTCAGGTCTTTGTTTACACTTAAATGTTCTATGGCAACATCCTCTTGATCATCCAAAGCCTTGTTTTCTGTAAACATATCATGCCAGGTAACCACAGGTGATGACTAATTATTTTGTCATTAAATTTCCTTGACTAACTAGCATCTTACTTACCTTTGGCAACACAGTCACTGATGGCTTTAAGTTTAGTCAGATTAGAGAAGCAATTAAGATTCTCATCCTTCAAGATCTATTCCTCTAGAACTACATCCAACATCAATAAAGTATCAGCCAGAGCTCAGTCAGAGAAAGAGAGCAAGGGTATTATGGAATAGAGATCTATTAGAGGAATTAGACATTTGCTAAACTTTATCATAGGAATGAGTCATAAAAGTGGAAGGCACTTAGGAAATGAAGATCTAGACAGGGGAATTGGAAAATCAGAAAAATGTCACCACAGAAGCATTCCCAAAGCACTGGCACAAGTGGACAAGTTCAGGCTTGCAGGGACTTCTGAGAAACAGAATATACATCCAGATGAAAGTGGGTACATGAAAGGGAGACTTGTGTAGAAGTCTATGAGAAACTGTTGCCTCTATGTTATTCATAGCCTCAGGGGTTGGATGTACAGCTAGACTTGAGGCTGCTGTTGATAACCACAGCCAGCAGTCTGAAAGACAAATAGGGTGCAGAGCAAGGGCATGCAAGAACCAGCTGCCCTACCTCAACCACCTGCCTCTGTCCATCTGACATTTTTGACTGTGATGAACTTCTGAGTGTAATAGCATCTCCTCCACTTTGACCTCCCAAATCTCATGCAAGTTCTTTTAGATAACTCTGAACTGGAATTGCACAGGGTAGGGAATTCTGGGAAATATAGTTCCCACATTGCCCAAGTTGTTGTAGCACAGTCTAACATAGCTATCTAGGAATGTGCAGTTGGAAGTAAGAGACATTAAATGTAAACCCAGAGAAGACCATGGTAATGATCTGCTGAGAGACAGGACAAAACATGTAATTCCAGTTGCATGTGGTCAGCCAACGTATGCAACTCTGTTATTGAGAAATGTGTAAAACTGAGAACTGAGAAAAAGAGAGTTATTACTTTACTCTCTTTTCACTTCAGTAGAGTCTTAGGTATTTCCCATTTTTCTATTCCTTACTTTAAGTATTTATTAGTCAAAAAGCAAGGAAAATGGAAAGTTACAATTCAATCTCTAAAGAATCTAGTCTCAGGATATTTTTGCTAAACATCATCAGTTTTTGATCTCTATAAAATTCCATATTTTTTTTTACAGTAAAAAACATTCAGCATTAAGAAATTTTCTTCACATAATCCATTAATGTGTTTTCCTGGACCTTCCTTTCTGGTTTGATTTCAGTAGATCATCACTGATTATAGAATCAAGTAGATGAACTAAATTATTTTTATTGTCCTTTGTGTGCCTGATTCCATAACTGTACTCAAGGCATGAAACTTTTTTCAAGGCATAAAACTCTTTATTGTCTAATAAGATATATGTGCAGGGTGATTTTAGGAGATATCAGGAAACTATTAAAGAATTTGTGTCTGTAAGGAATCTAGACATTCAGAAAGCACTTTCAAATGTGTTTTCATATTTGAGTCTCAAGCAATCCAATGAAGTAAGAAAGGCAAAGGTCATGATCACCATTTTTGTAGATATTGAAACATAGTCTCTGGACTTCTAAGCAACCTGCTACGCTCAGAACTCTTTCAGTTTATCATAGATGATGTAAGAGAAAGTATGAACTGATTGTAATTGCTGAGCCAGATACCCCCACCCCTACCCCAGGAATGAAGATGATTTGCTCTACTTCATCCATACTTCTTCATCTGGCAATTTATATTATCAACACACATTTTGAAGTACTGCTGGAAAGAGAATGTGCTTTGATAAAAGGAAGATTTCAGTTAAAGAATGATTATGTTGTGGCTATGAGAAAGATTATTTACACTCTCAGAGTTTTATAGTGCTGCCAATTTTTTTTGTGTGTGGGTAGCGGGGGGGTCAACCTCAGGACCTCACACACCAGCAGGCGTCCGTTCCACTGAGTGATATCACCGGCCCTTTCTTCGTATGTGGGTACCAGGAGTCGAACTCAGGCCCTCGCGCTTGCCAGGCAGGCGCTTATGCTGCTGAGCCATCTCACGGCCCAGTGCTGCCAATTTTTAAAACTGCGGTTTTTGCAAGATTGCTAAGTTGTTGAGACTGCATTCTGTAACTGTCCATCATTAGAATGCCTAGCCCAATGCCAGGCACATAACTAGTGCTCAATAAATGCCATGTTGCATCGAACGACTCCTACTGAGCAGAGTTCCACGGCAAGCACTCAATTTGTCCAGTGTCATTCTATCCATGACTACTCAGAGTTCTACATAATTGTTCTCAAACTATTTTATAGTCTGGTCTTTTTTCTTTCATTCAACAAATCTATATTGAATACAGACTGTTTTTCAGATGCCATACTAAACTCTAGATATAAAATAGTGAAGAAAAAATCTATGCTTACAGTCATGTAGGAGCTGACAGCCACGTAGAAAGCCTACCACATATCAGCAAACTCACAGACGGCTGGACACTGACCAAGGGTGATAAGTGTTGTGAATGGAAAGCCCAGGATGCAATGTGGAAGATGAATCGCACTTGGGAGATGAAAGGTATTTTCTTCAGAGTGACATTTAAGCATAGAAATGAAAACTTAGGAAGAGTTAATCCGGTAAAGTAGGGGGGAGAAAAGCATCTCAGAGAGAAAGAACAGCAGGTGTAAACACCCAGACAGAGGGGATAAAAACACTGGAAATCCAGCACAGGTGGAGTGTAAGGAGCAAAAGGGTGTTGTGTGAACTGAGACTTGTAAGGTAGGCTTATAGTGGGGCTCCCCATATAGCAAATCCTAAAACAAGTTTGAACACCTATAGTTTACTCAGGAGACAGGGGAGTGGATGAGTGAGATAGGGGAGAAAATGAAGCCGATAAAAGTGTATGACTGAACAGTTCACCACTGGGGGTTACTGCACCTCAAGCCCTGTGTAACTCAGAGACACATTATAGACAGAACATGCAGGAGGCCAGGAAGCTGGGCTCCTCATTAACCAAATCTTTACTGTATAAGATGGTACTGCTCTGGTACTTCCAGCTTTCCTTGTGCAGGACTAGCACTCTCATAGCCTAAAAAACAAGCCCAGAAGCAAAAAGGTGTAGAAGTACATCGAAAACAGCCTTCAATGTGCAGAAGCGAGTGAATAATAAGAGGATGAGATGGGGAATGAAGGGAGCCTTATTGGACTCATTATTCCAACTACAGTACTATGGGGAACCATTGATGTTTTTAACAGTGTTATAGTTTTCATTATTAGTTTCATTTTCCCAGGCACATGATCAGATCCTTGAGAATGCAGAACATAGCTTACATTTCTTTAGCACCAGCTATGGCAATGACCCAACGCTATTGACCCAGTATGTACCAAATCAGTGCTTGAGTCACTGTCCAGTACTAAAAGCAGATGATGGATTCGAGTTAACTGGATCACAGAAAATTAAACCTTTCACCTATAAAGATGTTTGGCATCATTTTTCATTAATCTTCATAAGTCCTCAGATGGTTTGTGGTCACTCTGGCATCCAGGGAGTTAACTACAATCTGCACAATTTGTAGGAAATATTTTAGAAAGAAGTCAACCATCAGAAGAGGCAAATAAGCTGCTTTTTCCCTGAGGGAAGGAGAGTAATGTTGCAGCTGAAAGAACTGCAGTCTGTGGGGCCTGAAGCAAATTACTCCATCTCATTAGCCCTCAGTTTCCTCATTTGTAAAATGGACACAACAATAATGAGATTTACCTTGCAAGGCTATTGTAAAAGTTAAATCAATTAATAGTCATTGCCCCATATGTAATTAGCATCCAGTAAATATTATTGTCCTTATTAATATTTTGAAACTAAGTGTTATTCTGATAGGTTTTCTGGAATACAAATAAAGATAAACTCTGAAGTTTAGGGCAAAGACACGACCAGGACTCTCTTGTCCGTCTGCACTTCTTTCTTCAAGCTTATCCTTCCAGGGTGGGGGAGAATATCTTTCCAAAGGACGATTATTCCCAGAAACACTTCCCCCAAGAATCTGTTTTTACTGCACGTATTTGTAGAGTGAAGAGTAGGGTACCAGATGCTACAGTGTGGCACTTACCCTCTCTGGTTCCACTCAGCCTCCTTGCTCTTGTCACTGTTGCCCAAATCACCCGTTTCCTGGAGAATTTAGACAGGTGCACAGTACGTTTATAAAGTAGCTTTGTAGGCTCCAAAAGCCCTGGCCAGCTGGCACTGAACTCGGCTGGGCTGCACCTTAATTCTATCTTTCCAAGGTGGTATATTTTCTTAATTTTATTGGGATATAGTCTTTTTTTAAAACATCTAGAAAATGTGCAGAAGTGTAAAAAAGCAGGAAAATAAAGCTCCTTAAAATGGCTTAGAATATTCACCCCAGACAAGTTCAGTTGAATTTTGAAAATAACTTTAGAGTCAAATGTTTTTATATTGAATCTGACCTAAAACACTTTCACAGTTTATCCTTTTGTTCTTGTTTAGGCTTATTTGAAAACAAAAATTGGGCTCATCGATTCCATACTTGTGAGGTGCAGCTATTTGGCCACCTTTGCGCCTCCACTTCCTGGAAACCGAACGGAGTTGTCTCCCTCTACTGGCCGACAGGAATAGTAAGGCCCAGATCAAGGTTAAAGAAAAGAAAAGAAAGGCATCGCGGCTGGAGGGGGTCCTGCTGGGTACAAACCCAGAGCTGGGCAAAGACCGCAGCCAGCACGTGTCGCGTCACTGCGGAGACGCCGATCGTCTCCTTGGTAATAGTCACACCGGAGGACGTGGTGCCGATGTCTTGACACTGCAAAGGTGGCTCCAGGCTCTGCCTCGTCTAGTGGGAAAAAACATTCATGCAAATTGAGACGTTTTTGAGAGATTCTAAAAACAATTCTCGGACTGGGCAGCTGCTGGAGAGCTCCCTCACCTCGCTCGTCGAGAACACGCGTCGGGCTGCCCGGTCAGAACTTCCAGGAACGCTGCGGAGCGCCCTGCTCGGGGCCCGCGGGACTCCCGGAGTCAAGGAGCGGCAAACCGGGAGCCCGCTCGGCAGGGACGCATCGCGAAACGAAATGAACACGCCGCGTCCGCCGGGACAGACTGCGGGCCGTCCTTCTGCCTCCTTCCCGCCCGCGGGAGAGAGAAGAAAAGAGAAAGACCTAACGCAAGCCCGGAGATGTCTGTTCTTGATTGCGTGTCTTTCCAACACCGAGGAAGTTCTTCTTCGGCCAAACCCAAGTTTCTTCTACTGTCAGCTCATATTTATTTCTTCTGAGAAAGCACTTTTCCCTGTGCGGTCAGAGGGCGCGTAAGACACCGCGGCAAACGCTCTGCCGCTGGGCTCAGACGGCCCTGACCCTGGAGCTCAGAGTCTGTCATTAGCCGTGGGGCTTTGCCGACTCGGCCCTACCACCCCGTGCTCGGGCTTCCTCATAGCTAAACTGGGAATAAAAACTAGTAATTATTAATAATAACTCACGTTAATATTATTAATTACTGGTGCTGATTTTCTACATATCATATTTTATAAGTGTAAAGTATTAAATATTAATAACATACACTTGTTAGAGTTGTCGTGATGGTTAAATGAGATAATGCATGTACTGCTCCACAATTTGACCCTCAATAAATATGTTATAATATAATATTAATAGCAAGCACTTATACGGCATTTGCAATGTACCTGGCACAGTAACAGATTTTTAATCCAAGAGTGTGAATTAGATTCTTTAGTCTTTTTCTTTTTGAGGTATCTTTGTTTCATATATATATACATATATATATATATATATATATACACATTTTTATATATTATATTTTTATTTTATAGATCTTGGTTATATTTAATATATAAATATATAATTTACATATATTTATTACATACATTGGATTTTTTTTAGTCACTTCCTGATTGTTTAAAGTAGAATTTAAAGAAATCTAAGCTCTTTTAATCAATGTACTTAACTCAAAAATCATCGTCTGCTTGGTGAGTCTCAGACCAGTACTCACGTCCTTTTCCTTCGTGGCACTCTGGAGAGCAAGGCAGTGAGCAGACCCTTAGTGCTGAGATCTGAAGAGGCAGCAGCTGCTTTACTCCTTTCCATTTCAGCGACACAAAAACAGCACCACAGGTGTGTTTACCTCCGTCATAAAAACAAGAGGCAGCTCTTCTCCCCCTGAGAGTTGACTCCACTCGCGTGGCCTTCAAGGTCCTTAGGGATCACCGACAATGCACAGTTGCTTATTTATTTGGTTTATATTTATGCATCATAAATGCCAATTGCAGAGGGACTATGATCTTATTAGAACTCAGTTCTGCTTGCCATCGTTACAACTATTTCGTGTTTTTATTTTCACCACGTCACTCTATGATTCCCTCTTCTCCTTCCTTATTATTTCTGTTGGAGTTGACATATGAATATGATTAGCCACTTCACAAACATATTTACCACCACCCCAGGATGCCTCAACACCTTAAACTTCTCCCCTTCTCCCATTCTTCCTTTCCTTCTTTCTTAAACTTCTTGCTACTTCCTAGATTTCAGGGTTACCTAGTATCACAAAAAAAAAACCTAGAAGCCACTTAGACTGGATCCATCCCAAAGGCATTCTTTGTTGGGTCTACTGTTACTCATATCTAGTTTCATTCACCCTTAATTGATCCATCATCCAACTTCCCAGGGCTTTTTCATCTCTTTTCCATTCTCCTTAATTCTGCCCAGTTCCCCACTTATAGCAGATGACTTTATTACCTATTTCACTAAGATATTTCATCTCTTATTTGAGGAATCCTTCCTCCTTCCTCTTCTTTGTCCTCTAAATCTGGGATTAACTGAGCTCCTGATCCAACTCCTCTTTTCTCCAGTACTGTGCTTCTCTAGCCTTTATTTCCCTCTCTTGCCATCTTTCATCTTTCCTTTTGGGTTGACATCTCAACTTTTCCCTTTAGGACCTTCCCTAAGAAAACCTTTGCTTATCCCAAAGTCTTATCATCTCCCTGCCCCTCCCTTATTCTTACTGTCAAATTCTTTGCAAGTATAATGAAACCAATCAGTCATTAGTTTTGCACCAGCACTTCTTGCTTAACTTCCCCCATTATATGTTTCTTCCTCTCCCTCCTGCCAAACCCTTCTAAAGGTCATCAATGATTTTTTAATTACTGAGTCTCCAGCCAACTTTCCTATCAATCTGCTCTCTCCTGCAGCACTTTCTGTTGACATGGAATATTCCTGTTTTTACTTCCTGATGAAATACACTTTTGATCTCTCCCTATCACTTTGATCACTGTCCATCTCCATTATTGGCTCCACTTCTTCCTCTACTCTCCTAAATTTAGGTTTGCTTAGATCTCCTATCTCTTTATAGTCTCACATAAATAGCCATTTTCATTACTTCAGTTATCACTATATACGGTTTCAATATCTGAAACCTAAAATGTACAAAACAAGATACAAGATCCATCATTTTTTCTCCCTGAATTGCTGTTACTGCTATCTTCTCTATAAATTTCACATATATATATATATGCATATATATATGCATATATATGTACATATATATAGTGATATGACTTTTATATCATTAGTATACAGTTTTCCCCATCTACCATGATTCTCCTACTTCTTCCCATTCCACAATTTTTATTCTGCCAGATTAATTTTCCTGAACTCATTTTATATTGCCTTACTTACTACTTCCAGTTATTTAATCAACTAAGCCTAGACCCCCTTACGAAGTACTAAAGACTACTTACCTAATTTACCTTTCTAGCATTATCTACCATCAGTTTTCTAAATATAGCCAGTGTTGAGATAAAATAAATTATTCGATTTCTCCATCTGAGGCCTAAAATTTCCTACCTCTCTGATTCATTCACGCTGTTTTCCTGCAAAGAATGTTATGCTTTTGAATCGCTTCTTGCTGAAACCCTATCTTTGCTTCAGGACCTGTTTTAAATATACCTTTTTCATCTGTTACTGCTTGGGGCATAACCTCTCATCCTGTTTATCTTACTGTTAATCTGCTTAGTGTCACAACCATTTGTGATTGTGCCACCTGCTCACCACTGCTGTTTTATCCTCACTGTAGATTTTGAACATATTTAATACTATTTCTCAAGTATTTTGTTAGGTTCTAGGAATCTAGAGATGAATGGAAAATTATCTTAATTTCCTGTGAGGTTCAGATCTGATTATCCAGAAGGAAACTGCATAAATGTTTCCCATATCCATCCTCCTAGGCAGGCTTCTCATCCACTCAGAAGGTGAGTTGCCATTGCCTCTCCTTAGGGAGTGGAGAACACAGAGAAAATGGGGTTATCTTCCACTATGGCAATGGGGAGAGTGTTCTCAAATCCTCGTGTAGGAATTCTGAACATAAATCCTTGCTCCCAAAAGGAGATCTCAGCCTAACAGTGGAGACAGACCCGAAAAGACTCAGTTACAAGGATATCTGACAAGAATAGAAGTGTGTGATATGGGAGCTGTGGGGGGCATCACCGCTGTGGAGTGGAAGTAGGAAAAGATAAGGTCTGAGGCAGGACGAGGAACTTGGCAACCACTCAACTCAGTTAGTTCTCAGCATGACCTCATTCACCACTCTGAAATACAAAGCTCAGCATTATGGCTTTGCCAAACACCAGGCGTGGTCACATTCTCTTGCAGGTACTCACAGAAATACAACTCTTTGGAATTACGCTATTGTTTCAGAAGTTCTGGTGGTGGAGGCACTTCTCTTTTTTCCATTCGGTTTTGAGGTTGTGGTACTGGAACCTTCCTGACCGTATGATTTCTGGGAAAATGTGGGCCCATGACAGCGGTGATTGGGAGAAACCAGAGAACAGAAAACGAAGAACTGGTATTTCTGCCATGCATAAACTGAGTGGTCAAGTCATTTAAATTTTCTTGAATTTGGTTTTCCTGGGTGGGTGGGGGGATGAAGGTAGCTTTAAGGTAACTATTTGTAGAAAAGTGATAATAAAATAATACTTATTAAGATTATGCTAAGGGCCAGGCAGATATATGTGTTAATTTATTCAATCCTAATAAATAGTTGTGAAGTAGGTAGTAGTATTTTTCTCATTCTATGTTTCAAGAACTGAGGCTCAGAGGAATCGAATCCCTTACCAAGCAGAGTATCCAGGATAAGTCTGTTTGACCCTGGAGATGTCACTCTCTCCATTGCTCCATCTGGCCACTCCTAATCTCAATCTTACTTGACAATGGCGGTGTCATTTAGTGAAGAGTGGCCCCAATGAGAACCACCAGACCTGTAATCCCAGCACTCGGGAGGCTGAGGCAGGAGGACTGCTGTGAGTTTAAGACCAGCCTGAACTGCAGAGTGAGACCCTGTCTCAAAAAAAAAAAAGAACCACAAGAATGCCAACTGCACCTACAAGGTGATTCTCTTAGAGCTGCCACCAACCTCAATCTTTGGGAAATTCGACTCATCCTTTCCAGGCCACTGTCAAATACCACCTCTTTCACAACTTTCCCAACTGTTCCCTTTTCTCAGCTCCAAATTCATGGCTCTGTCTTACAGGCCACATCAATGCAATAGCCCTTATCACAAATCTACCTCACAGTTATTGTTAAAGACAAAATAAGAATGCGGGGCATTGTGGCACACTCCTGTAACCCTAGCACTCAGGAAGCTGAGGCAGGAGGATCGTAAATTTAAATCTGAGATCAGCCTGGACTCCATAGTGAGACCTTGTCTCGAAAAACAAACAAACAAACAAGCCAAAAACTAGTGCAGAACCTGGCATAGAAAAAGCATCAGTAAGTTTTCTAAATGAGGTGTAGCAATACACAAATCATTTAATCTCCCAGATATCAGCTTTTGCCATCTTTATAATACATGACCAGTCTGTCAAATCTCACAGGTATGTCCGGATAATTCAATGAATATGTGGTGTGTCTTAAAAATAAAACTACTTTATTAGATGAGGCCAAAGTGTTGTTCCTGTTACAAAAAAAAAAAAAAAAAAAAAACAAGAAGAAAACAGCAAAACAAATAAAAAATACAAAATATATTAGATTTTCTGACATCTCTTTTCTTGAATTTTATACTTCCCATCACACTAGAAATTTTGTGAGTAAAAGGATTATCCTTACTCTTTTCTCGCACATAAATACATACATACACAGTAAATGCACACAACACTCATCTGAGAACCTCCCATTGACAAATGTCCTGACTGTTTGCACTTGAAAATATCTTCCGTGGTGAAGATCCTAAGTCCTTACGGTGTTGGAGACAAAGGCCCTTGGTTTGAGTCATGGTTCTGCCACACTCACTTGAGTAACCAAGTCATTTAACTTTTTGTATTTATTCTCCTCTTCTCATCCCTCAAAAATGAAAAAAAAATAATAATAACTTTGCCTACTCATTAAAATTGTTATTAATATTAAAGGAGTTTATCCAACTAAGTGCATACCATTATCCTGGAGCCACACTATGTTCTCAAATAGCATTACGATGAAGAAGATAGCGATGTTGGTGATGGAAACAGTAATGGAGATAATAATAAATCACGGAAAACTGATTAAGTCTCATCATGCTAAAGTTGGTAATGAAACACATCTCCGTAAAGATTTAAAACATTGTCTAAATACACACCTAAGTCCTCCTGGTTTGAGGAACTTGATATAGTCACACTTATATCTCCTTTATGCTTCCAGCAACTCAGGAGTCTGGCAATTAGACAGAGAGAACTGGTTCAGAGAGGGTCGGGCACACAGTTAGGATCATCTCAGAGCAGCTGCAGGCCTGGAACAAGGTCTCCTGTCTGCCACCCAGCCTCGTTTTGTGGTTTCTTCTTCTCCTTCTTCAGATGTTTCTGACTAGCATTGAGTTAATCAGAGCTCAAGTGTTGTTACTGTCCCAAACATCGATAGGGTTTAGTTTTAATAACAGCGCTTAGTTCTCCAACACACCTTTCCCTTGTCCAACTGATCCAGCCATATGCATGCCAGAGATGCATAAAAATAGTTACGCCCTGTTAACAACAATACTTGAACTATATTATAAATTTCCTTCTGGCGAACTTAGAGTCTTCACCACCAATTGTATTTTGTTTATCCCCATCACATGTTTGGATTATAAAAATTACCTACTGACAATGATCTCATGAGCCATAACCATAGCCTTCATAGAGATTGGTCAAGGGGAGGGTGACACCGACTCTTTTTGTCCACAGATGCTTCTATGGGGATGAAGAGGGCACGCCTGGGTATCAAGAAAGCTCTGGTTTCTCTAATCATTCAACTGAAATTCAATACATTTCAACAAACATTTTTGGCTCCATCTTATTCATCAGGTTCTTTGCCATTTGCAAATCCAGGAAGGGATCGAATAGTCTAATCATCATGTCACTCTTCCTGTTCTAATCCCAAACTTCCTTTGGCTAATGACAATACCACATAGCTGGCCGGCAGCATGACGGAGTGATCAGGGGAGCCTAATATCTCTCAGTCTCATATATACTCTTTGGCCACAGTTTAAAATAAACATGTTTCTTCCCTCTCCTTGTCCCACAGGGTGTGCACTATTTTTCAAAATCCACTTAGAATAGCGAAAGCAGGTCACTTAATTCGCCTAGGTTGGGGTCTGATTTCTGCACCATGGCTCTTAGTTCAGGTATATATTTATCTTGAAATGCTTCTCTTGTCTTTCTTCTAAGCTGCATGAAGGTCCCCCCAGTGATTCACAGCATCTCCCCAGTCTCACCTTCCCCTGGGTCTCCCCACTACCTACACTCTAAGGATAATATGGCTTTTCCAAGATCAAAATGTGTAGATTAAGGTCCCATCCTTCTATTATTATTATTATTATTATTTTTATTATTATTTCATAGCATGAATCAAACCAGGACCTTAGCATTAAGCTTCATCTCCAGCCCTTTAGTACTTTTTTTATTTTGAGACAGGGTCTCCCTAAGTCGATACATTGCCCAGAGTTGGCTTGAACCTGTCACCCTCCTGCCTCAGCCGCCCCAGAGTACTGGCTTTACAGGTGTGTACCACTATCCCCAGCTCCATTCTTTACTCGGAAAATCACTGCCATGACTCCTGTCCCTGATAACTTCCCAACAATCTTAGTGAAATAGGTTTCTTCCCTCTGGAAAACTAACCTTCCAGTGCATATCTGAGATGCCAGTCTTCCTGCATCAATCATTTTGTCTCCTCCACCTCAAAACCTCTAAACCCCTCAGACTCTGTACCATCCTCTTCCTCAATCTTTTTTTTTTTTTTTTTTGAGACAGGGTCTCACTATGTAGTTCAGGCTGGCCTTGAACTCACTATGCAGTGCAGGTTGGCTTCAAATTCACAGCAATCCTCCTGCCTCAGACTCCTGAGTGCTGCGATTACAGACGTGCACCACCACGCCCGGATTTTTCCTCAATCTTTGAACATAATTAGCTTGAATTCCTCCAAGGAAGAGTGTTCCTCGGGTCTGAGAGCTCTCTTTCCTCCTGACCACTGTGGTATTGAGCCTGGCTGAACCTTTTCCTATTTCTCTAATGATTCCTCTTCTGTGCCCTGTATTGATTCTGGCTTTAGCTCATCACTCCTTCCACACTACTCTTAGTCCCTCATCCATTCATTTATTCGTAGATTTGTGTCTTCTATGAAGAGAACTTAGTACTTGCTTGGCACCAATCTAAGCAGGGGAACATAGCAACAAACAGAAGCAACAAGGGCTGCTTTCATAGAGAAGAAATGTCCTGATGGGAGGAGACAGAACAAAAGCAAGTACATAAACTAAAATAAAATAAATGTTGACAGTGAAAAAAGACCTGAGAAACAAACAGGGTAGTGAGTAAAGTAGCTGCAGGTGAGGGAGGTGGGCACTGGCCAGTTTAGAAAGAATGACCAGCACATTTGAAGTGAGACCAAAATGGCAAGAAACCAGTGGCAGCATGAAGAACATTCTAAGCGGAGGGGACACTGGGTGAAAACACTAATATAATAGGGAAATCTTAATAAGTTTGAGGTGGATGTTTTAAAAATTAAGTGCAGTTGGCACATTGTGGACAAGATGGAGAGTAACAGATGAGTGAAGAGACAGTCATGGCTCACAACCAACCTTGCCAGGCTATGGGGAGCATTCCAGATTTTATTTAGGTGCAGGGAGATGCCACAGGAGGGCTTTAAACAAAGAAGCACTCTTGGCTCCATGTATACAGGTTTTGCATCCATAAATTTCTAGCTGTGGATAGAACATATTCTAGAAAAAATAGAGTGTCTGTATTGAATCTGTACAGATTTCTTTTCTCTTAATTATTCCCCAAACAATATAGTATAACAACAATTTTCACACATTTTATTAGGTATTATACGAAATCTAGAGATGATTTAAAGTATATGGGAGGATTGTGTAGTTATGTGCAAATAGTATGCCATTTTTTGTAAGGGACTTGGCGTCCTCGAATCTTGGTATCTGGAACAATTTCTCCATGGACACCAAAGGACAATTTATAGAATATAAAGATTGTTGTGTATACTGTTTAGAAAATAGTTTGACCCATCAACTGTAAGGACAGGGTGGTCATCAAGCTGGAAAAGACCAAACAAACACCAGCAAAAAAAGGATTGAAACAAAAATAGCAGCGGAGATGACTTAATCATTTTAAATGTAACAGTTCCCAGAAGTCAGGCATGTTGGTGCATGTTTGTAATCACAGTTACTTGGGAGGCTGAGACAAGAGTGTTGCAAGTTCGAGGCCAGCCTGAGCAATGTAGCAAGACAGTCTCAAACAAAGCCAGTTTCAGGAAACTTCAGGTTTTGCAAAAGTGACTGAGAACCACTGTCAAAAATCAAGGAAAGGGCTGGTGAGATAGCTCAGCGGCATAAGCGCCTGCCTGGCAAGTGTGAGGTCCTGAGTTCGACTCCCGGTACCCACGTAAAGGAAAAAAAGGGCCGGCGATATTGCTCAGTGACACAAGCACTCGCTGCAAGCGTGAGGTCCTGAGGTTGACTCCCGGTACCCACATAAAAAAAAAATAAATTAATTAATAAATAAAGGAAAACAGCAGAAGATTGAAGAGAACAAATGCTGCTATTTTTTAAGGAAAGAAAGGGTATGAAAAGTGGCTTATAGGAACCAGAGGAAGAAACATTTTTTTCCAAAACCTCTTGTAAAAGCTTCAAAGCCACTATTTAAAATAGGGTTGAAAAACAGAAAACATTACAAATATTAAAAATACTTATAAATGGACCCAAAATTTGTGAAGTGAAGCCAAACGATGTGGTAGTTTGGATGGTGGTTGATAAAAGCATCAGACTGAAAAATCTCAGTCACTTCATGTATTTCAAAATTGGTGAGACTTTAGGTAATTCATTCTATTTTGGAACTGTTTGAAATGTATTGCTGAAAATTTGTTTCCATGTAAATGTAAGTAAGTGGTCCTATTTCTTTCCTATGGATTATTACAAATCTACTTCCTCTCACATAGGACTTTTATTTAAATTTTCAAAATGTGCTTTACGTATGGAAAGTAGAAAGACGTGTTTGTGACTGAGCAATTGTATTAAAGTTTAATTAGTGGTTCATTGTCAAGGTAGAGTGAGATTTAGAAGCATGCCAAAGGATTCTTTGTTTTTGTTTTTCCTATTCATCTTTTTTTTGGTACCGGGAATCGAACTCAGGACCTTGCACTTGCCAGGCAGGCGCTATGCTGCTGAGCTATATCCCTGGCCCCCTGTTCACTTTTTTAAAACTCAGTTTGGGTCAACTGATTGCCTAGTTCAGAGATAAAAGAAAGCTGAAGAAGAGAGATATATTGGGTGATTGGGTCACAACTCCATAAAAATATTAACAGAATGATACAATACTTGGTTGAAACCAATAAATTTTAATAGCAGTACATGCAAAGTTTCATAATAAAATTTCCAAAATCCACTGTACAATTACAAAATCATTCTGCAACAGGTCGAATGAAAAATACTGTGGGGTTTTAACGGAACACAAGCTCATTACGACTAAGAAGCAACTCAAGTGTATTTAAACAGATACGTCCTGAAGGGAGTATGGCCACGATTCCATTGGATTTACGCTGATTAGACCACGCAAGGAACATGGTCACTTTGAGAATTATGTTGATAAATTAAAAATCCTCCTGAGAATGTGACCAGGGTGGCTTAAGATTGAACGCTATAAGAAAATAGTGAACACGGGAAGTAACTCCGGAAGCTTAGACCCAGATTTTAAAAAAGTCCTTGTGGTAGGCATGGAAGAAGCACAGGTCTTTTAAGGAGTGAACAATATTAGTAGCACTTAATGGAATCTGAGGAAGAAGCGGGTACACAATTCAACTGAATTTAAAGAACTTCCTTAAACATTCAAAGGGATGAACTTGTTGAGTTGTAAGCTCTCACGAAGAAAAAGGTCAAGCCCGTCCGTCAGGAACATTCCTGGGGGAGCTGAGAATTGGAAAGGAGGTCAAGTCTATTTTAACTCTCCATGCATGAATAACATAATATGCTGCAAGAGTTGGTGCCCGAACAACACAGTTTACGGCCTGGTGGCTGCTCGCCCGGGAAGATCTCATTGTTCACATTCAGTTGCTCTGCGTGTGATGTGTCTGGGGGGAGCGTTTCCTGGGCACTTAGGCTCAGCTGTTCCTCTGTGTTCCCTTCTGGAATATCAGTGTTAAGCTTCCCCTTTTGGCAAAAGAGCCGGAGGGGATAAGAAGAGGGCGGCGAGGCTAGGCTTTTGTGCCAATCTTTATTAATCTCTCATTTCAGTTCCAGGCATTCCTAATCCCTGATGTCAACCTGAGTTTATAACTGAGTGTAAAGGTTTAGGTTTCCCTTCCAGAAACTGGGAGGGGACACTCAAGCAGCTGCTAGAACTGGGGAGTGGCTAGTGGTTGGAAGATGCCAACCACAACCTAACTGCTTTACTTACAAAAAAGAAAAGTTAGGTGTAAGAGGACTGCACACAACCTGGAAAGGGAAGGAGTCCTCTTTGACCCCCACCCCAGGCTTCTCTTGCTCTGACGTTTGGATCGCCTCTCCGGGGAAGTGGTGAGCGCGCGAAAAGGTGTGCTTCACCCTTCCGCACTTGGACTGTCTCGCTGCGTTCGCCGTGCTGGGAACCAATTCGTTAGGGCCAGACAATGGCAGTATCACAGGGGATATCACAATGGCAGTATCACAAGGGCTCGGGCTGGGGTAAGAAGCCGGGAGCCCTGTACATCGCAGATGACATCATTGCCTGACAGAGATTTGGCCCTCCCCTTCCCGGAGCTGGAGGCCAGCACTTCTGTGCGGGGGCAGGCGTGGGGTCGCCGCCTGCAGGGTGCGAGTTGCAGGGCTAAGTGGGCGCGAGGGCCCGGTTGCTCGGCAGAGGCTAAGTGGGCGCGAGGGGGAGTCCGCGAGAGGGAGCCGGCGCGCCGGGAAGCTCGGCGGCTCGAGGTGATGGCGCTGCGCCGGGCTCCGCCCCGCTCGGCGGCGTGCTCGGCCCTGGGAGGGGCACGCCGGTTTGGGGGTGGGGAGTGAGCGCCCAAGGGGGAGGGTCCGTGGTGGCCTTGGGGCGGAGAGCCGCCTGCGCACACGGCCCGGGGGCCTGAGAGGGGCGGCAGATCGAGGGCGGCGCCCCAGGTTCGGCGCCCCGCAGGGCCCAGGGGCGAGTCCGGGGAAGGGGCGCCCCCTCTCCTCGCATCCTCCCCTCCGAGGTCGCCCGCCCAGCGGGACTTGCGTCTCCTCCCTCCCCTCCGAGCCTCCTGGGGAGCCGAGGGCCGCGGGAGCCCGACCGACGTGCACCGGATTCTGTAGCCCAGACGGGCGGCCCCGGTGGCCTCGCGTGCAGGGACACGCCCAGCGGGAGACGCCGGGCGGGGCGGAAGAAGTGGTGCTCCTGATCTCGGGGATCCCAGTCGGAGGGTAGCTGTTCCTAGGGGAGGCAGAGGTGAATCAACACGGACCCCTTCGGCGGCGCAGCCTCCTCGGGCCAGCGTGCGACCCGGCCGAGCCTGCTGGCCCCGGCGCCAGCCGGAATTTGAAGTTCGGGGTGGGCGGGGAAGCTACTGTCCGTGGTGCTGAGCCAGGTCCCAGCAGCGGGCTCCGGGAGAGAGCGCGGAGCTGGGGATCCGCTCCCACGAACTGGGGAGGTCTGCGCGGTGGCCTCGAGCTGAAACCCCCGCCGGGCTCAAAGCGCGCGTAGAGCTTCCCCAGGCAAGGCGCCTGGCCCTTTTTCCTGTAAGAAAGTCGCCCTCTTGGGGCAGTTCGTCCCAGAGGGTTTCCTCGAAAGACTCCAAGAGCGCAGTCCTTGACTGAGGGAATCTCTCTCTTTAGCCCCGGAAGCCACCCGCCCAAAAAGATGCCGGCCTTCCACAGTTTGTTTTCCCTGGTTTCTCTCGTGCTCATCTACTGGGGTAAGTACCAGCACCCCGCCATGCGAGCTGCAGATGACAGTAATCAGGCTAATAATAATAACATTCATTGATGTCGTTGGTGACAAAAAAAAAAAAAAAAAAAGGAGCTCTGGTTGGCTTCCCTCTGTGCATGTCTGCCAGGCTGGAGATTCATAAGGGTTTCATGAGAGCTGGGATTTTGACATTGGAAAGGTGCCTACCCATATCCCCGACCTTCTCTGGTGGTTTTTCCACCCTTCTTCGTACCCTCATCATTCTTATTTTCCCCTTGTCCCTTTGCCGAAAGGGAATATAGTCACGTTCATGATTAAAAAAAAAAAAAAAATCTCGCGTGCAGTTGCATATCATTTTTCAATGAGGAGTCAGTTCTCCTGGAAAGCTCACTGGGTCTTCAAATGCATTTTTCTTTATTAAAAAAGAAATCCCAAATCTGGGTGCGTGAATTTTGAGAGTGAAAATACTTTGTTGATCCATCTGCTTAATTTTAATAATGAGTGGAAGGAAAACAGGCTTTAGCAATTTGCTGATATGTGAATAGGCAACTGGGAAATGCATCTTTTTTTACATGGACGTGTGGAGCCAAGGTATTTTGGTGTTTGGGAATGTGGGTTGTTTGCCCTCAAAGATGACCAGACTCTTGTTTATCAGCAGCGACAGGCTGAGATGACCTTCCCCCTCCAGATAAGGGTCTCCTACATCTGCAACAGGAAGGCTAAGTAGAGCAGTGCCGGGGATGAGCGTGGAGTGGGAAGCCTCAAGGTGTGCAGAGGGAATTGAGTCCAGGCGATAATGTCTGAATGTATGTCAACGTATGTTTCGGTGTCTGAGCAGTTAGTGTGGACATCTGAATGGATTGGTGAGAGTGTAGGGGTGTGTGTGTGTGTGTGTGTGTGTGTGTGTGTGTGTGCGTGCGTAGTGCTGTTCTGGGCATCTCTGCCCTGTTATATCTGACTAGAGCCTCAGGTTGAATACAGATGCTCTTCAGCTGACAGATTGCTTTATATGATCTTGGCTACCTTCCTTCATGGTAAAATCAATGCAAAAGATAATTGGATTGTGCCCACCTCCCTTCCTGAAAGTGGGTACGTAGGATTCTGCTCCTGTGGTTGGCGTGAAGCTCAGTCTGCCTGTGCGGTGGCAGACATGCTGATGGGAATTTCCTCTTTGCCTTAGTCTCACTTTGTCAAGCTTCAGAGATGCACTGTAGCTCCAGCATTGTCTGGATTTTGCATGTGACCAGAGGCAGAGCCAAGCTTCCTGTTGAACAAAATGCCTGCTGAGGCAGGCTATGAAGGAGGAAGGGTAAGGCTAGCCCCAAGGGCAGGTTCACCGCCGTCCATCCCCGGTAGGGTACACCGGACTTGGAGATGAAGCAGACATAATAGGTTGCCAATGAGCTCATCTGCCTTAAAGTTTAAAGCTGAGATTCGCTCCAGGGAAATGTTAGGGTTATGAAGCTTGGGCAAGGTTAGTCTGGCAGGATAAGAGAGGGTATAAGTAAAGCTGAAGTTGTAGAGAATGGTTGAGGTAAGATCAAACTAAGTCTTTAGGGTTCCTGCCTGAATTCCAGTGGACAGAGGGAAGCATACTATTGTCCAAGAATTTTTTGAGTAGCGTTTACAAAGCCTGGGTTGGAGCCTCAGCTCTGCTTCTATCTCACCATGTAACAACCTCATAATATCTGGTTCCCTGTATGCAGAGTTTGAAAGTTGGCACAGATATCTAACATCCTTTTTAGCTTCACAACTGAATGATAGGGCAATATTTACAGAATATTACCAGAACTGGCAAAGTGCCCATCCCCCTCCCTACCACCCAAAAACTTTCAAAAAACTAGACCCGTTACACCATCCTTACACCATCCTTGCTTAGCTGCACATTGGCTTACCAAACTGAAAAGCTTCAGAAGGGAAAGATAGGAGGTTCAGGATGCCTGGTTGTTAAATGTAAGAGAAAGAGCCTCACTTACAAAAGTAACTTTATTTTATTTGCATGTAATTCTAATATTGGAAAACACGTAGATCAGACTTGTACCCCCTTTCCAAACTGATTTTCCACATGATGCTCAATAGGAAGGGAAAGAATCTTCTCCATTTACTTTCTGCACGTATTGAGAACAGTTCCCTTATTTCCTTTATTAAAGCATATAATAATAATTTAAAAACCTACATTTGCCTAATGCTTCACCGTTTGCAAAGCAATTTTCAATCCATTAGTTCTTTTGGTCCCCATATCAATCCTAAGGCATAGGTGGGGGAAGGAATGTTATTTCCAGTGTAGAAATGAGAAAATGGACTCAGAAAGGGGGAAGAGCTTGCTGGAGAACTCTTGTCTTCTGACTTCAGTCTTCTGATGCTTCCTCTAGCACATTTAATGGACACATGTTCTGCCATGAGCAATTGCTGTCTTCCCATTTCCCCGCTCAGCACCCTGTCCTCCTCCCACACCGTCCCCTTTCTTGGGGCCTCACCCATTCTTTACCTCCTAGTGCCTTCTCTGCTGTTCCTCTCCAGGCCCATTCTCCCACAGTCTCATCACTAAGGACTTTTTCCTCTCTTCCCCTAGTAGCACTTCCTGCATCTCATTCCTTCAAGGCCCTGCTAAGTAACTAGCTAATCTGATAGAACAAGTCATTTCAGGATGGTAACATCCAAAAATAAGCTCATTTATAACCCCCTTTTGGAAATACTTGCATTCCTATTAAAACCTTTATAATATCAATGCAAAGGAAGCATTTTAGAGCAGGCTTAGCAGGGGCAATTTGATAATGGCCAAAGAAGGGAAAGATTTGGAGGTAGTAGAGGAATTGGTTCTCTGCAGTTAAATATAATCATCATTAATACATCATATTCTTTTTAATAAGTTTCTTCTTTATTACTGTGGAAATTGAGGAGGAGTCTAAAGGTCGAATGATTTGGCCAACATTATTCCAGGAGTCCATCGTTTGTAGTCAGCATGTGGGTCGAGCTCCTGCCATTTGTACAGTCTTTTCTTGGCTACCCAGAGGACTTCATAGAAAGAAAGGCAGTGGTGTGCTGGAAACTCGGAGGTGGAGAAATGGACTTCACCTCTTGATGGAAGGAGCAGGAAGTCATACTGCAAAGGACAAGCAAATGGGGCGGGAGAACTTCAAGGCCATTTTGCAGTGTAACTGTGCAGGACCGTGGGAGCCGTACCTTGAAATTGGACTTTGGCCAGAAGAAAGGAAGTAGTGGGGCTTGTTCTGCGATGAACTTCGCATTATTATCACTGAAAAGACGAAGACTGTTCTACATCCACCACCCTGACTGCTTAGATTCTGCCTTCCTTCAACTGTCATCCTGCGAGTGATTCCCTTTCGAGCCCTAGTGGCTCTACTATTACCTTCACCCAAGCGAAACCGTCTCCCAGTCTGACCGCTGTCCCAGTCCATCCACCCCATCAGTCCTGGGGATCGAATCCAGGGCCTTGTGCTTGTTAGTCAAGTGCTTTACCACTGAGCTACATCCCTGGGCCTTTTTTATTTTCCCATTACTGGGGATTGAACCTTCTTTTTATGTTGTGTTAAACGTTTTTTCCTTTTTGGTACTGGAGTTTGAACCCAGAGTTTTCACGCTGAGCTACATTTCCAGCCCTTTTTTCTTTTTATTTCTTTTTTTTTTTTTTTTTTTTTTTTTTTTTTTTTGTGGGTACCGGAGGGTCGACCTCAGGACCTCGCGCGCCAGCAGGCACCCGTGCCGCTGAGCGATATCACCGGCCCCTTTTTCGTATGTGGGTTCCGGGAGTCGAACTCGGGCCCTCGCGCTTGCAAGGCAGGCACTTATGCCACTGAGCCATCTCACCGGCCCTCTTTTTATTTCTTATTGAGATAGTCTCATTAAGTCTCTAATTTGACCAGACTGGAACTTGCAATTCTCCTGCCTCAGTCTCCCAGAGTACTGGAATTATAGGCATGTATACCATGCCTGGCTTCTCTTTACTTTTGGAGTTGGGTAAGATCAAATCTCATCCACTTTCCAGCCTTCAGATATTTGAAGACAGATCTGTGTCCAAGCTCAGCACTCCATAGCCTTCCATTCATTCCTTACCGCACCATCTGCAAGCCTCTTGCCATCTTGCTGTCTTTGGGCAGGCGCTCATTCAGCAACTTCCTTTTGTAAAATGTCACATCCTACTGGTTACAACAGTCCAGATTTGTCCTGAACACTGCAGAACTCCTCCTCCTCCCTTCTGTACACCGTACATCTGTTAATGCAGCCCACATTTGTACTTATTTTGTTGGCAACTGTGTCCTACTTTTGATTTATTCTTAATTTGCAGTCTAATATACTTGCTTTCTTTAACTGGACTTGGAGATTATAGAAGGCAGGAACTATACGTCCAAACTTCCATATCACAGGCCAGGTGTTCCACAATCTGACCTCTCCAGATGTTTAACTTTGTCTCTCCTCACTCTACATCAAGTCTTGCTTCCCCCTGGAAGTCAGTTCACCATGTTCCTCACTGCTGCCTGGACCAAGCTTCAGAATCACCGGTATTTCCATGAAACTCAGATATGACCACATCTCTCTATGGATTTAGAGTACTTGGCACCTCATGCTGTGCAGGACACACAGAGGCTTGCCTGGCATGGGTCCTATCTGCCTTTGTAGGCTCGTGTCTCAGCAGCATTCTGTTCCTTTCTCCTAGGCCCACTATGCCTCTTTGGGAATGGAAATATCACTGACATAGCACCCTCTGAGGTCTAGTTTAAACATAGATTAATGTCTACTGCTAGGTTATAAGTGCCCTGGGGTCATGGTTAGTGTTCTCTCCATTTTTGTATCTCTGCCTTAGCCTCGTACCTGTCATAGAGTGGATTTCAGTGAATGTTTGTGGGATGATAGCGATGGCGATAGGCAGGTGCATGCCTTGCCTCCCATCTAGACTAAGACCAGAAGAGCAGGGCTCAAGTCTGTCTTGTGCTGCAACCTCACTGCTTCCAGGAGAAGCTTTCCGTCAGTGCTTGGTCATCCACATCTCCATCTTGCTGCGTACCTGTTCTTAGCAAGTACACTTGGGGAGTGCAGGTGAGGGTGTAGACACATGGACATGTCTATTTCCAGATTGTCTCATGGTTCTTCCTTCTCTGTTTTCTCTCCCTCTTTCCCTCTGCTTGCCTCTCTTCCCACTGCCTGCTGTTACTCCCGACCTCTGGCCTTCTCCAGTCAGCGTCTGCTTCCCTGTGTGTGTGGAAGTACCCTCAGAGACGGAGGCCGTCCAGGGCAACCCCATGAAGCTGCGCTGCATCTCCTGCATGAAGAGGGAGGAGGTGGAGGCCACCACCGTGGTGGAGTGGTTCTACAGGCCTGAGGGCGGTAAAGACTTCCTTGTATGTCACACTACTGCTCTGGCCTTTCTTTAGCCTGTGCTGCTGGGTGCCTGGCTTCTGACAGTCTGGTGGATGCCAGGCCAACACACACTGGCTGTTTCTCTTGCAGGCACTGACAGCTCCTTAGTAGATAACTAACAGCCATAGTTTAGCCCAGCTTCTGTGCAGGGGAGGGTACATGGCGAGCTACAGGCAGCCCTGGTTACGAGTAGGGGAAGGAAGACAAAGCAGTGGCAGTACATAAAACCCACTGAGGACTAGGCACCCTACTGGGAATTTTGCTTTCATTTCATCTTCCACACCATCCTATGAGATGGATTAAATTAGTGGAGAAATTGAAAGGACATAAAGCATTGTTACATGAAATAACAAAGGTTAGCTCTTTCAGCTTGCAGTTCCAACAAAATAAGAATAACAGGGATGACTAAGATTGATATTCAACTCATATATCTACCACAGCCACATCTGTGGGCGAACTATTTAGTTGGTTATATAATGGAGACTTGCTGTGCCATGTCTCCCAAGTGGCCATGCCACCATCGTTCCTGCTAGGAATCCCCAGACCTCTCCAGGGTCTGGAAACTAGAGATTCTCTCCAGGTAGAATAAGGAGCCTCCCAGACATGCACCTGGGCCATAGTCAATGTCGGTTCTGGTTGGTTTGTACCAGTGCCGATGTGGTTGCTACATATTTAGGAAACCACTTTAGAGATGACCATTATTAATACTGACTCGAGTCAGGGTGTCTGGGGTCTTTGCTCCACTGTTTGGCTGTGTGTATTTGGGCACATTGTCCCACGTCTTGGTGCTTTAATTTGCTCATTTTAAAATGAGGGTATAAACTGTAGGGTTGTTACCAGGACCCATGAGCCCTTATTTCTATTGCATTTAAAGTAGTCCCTGGAATATAATAAACACTGTGGTAAGTGTTTTCTAGAAAAGAGATAGAGACAGAGACAAAGAGACTGAGATTCAAAGAGCTTAAGTTAGTAATAGCTTAGATTGAGCCAGGTGGTGTGACAGCAGATCCAACACCCTTTTTACAGCTCCACCTTGCCCTCTTGGGGGCATGTTTCTCCTCCACAAAGACTTTTCATGGGGACAACAGCAAGTAAATTTGAATATCACTTGCTCTTCTTTCTAGATCCCTAAAGCTAAACTCATTTCTAACTCTAAGTTATATGTGGCATTTTAATTTAGGTTGGTTCCAATCACGTGCCAAGATGAGGACCAGCAGAGACTTCCCAGAGCCTGGCTGAGGCTTGATAGCGACACATCAGTGAAGCTAAACTGAAGCTTCTGCCCATCTTGCAGGAAGCTGATGTCTTGGCCAGATGTGCAGGGGCCTGTGGGCCTCAGACACGGTCATATACCAGCTGCCTGCACTGGTTCCGGGTCTGTCCAAACTGAGGAGAAGATGCAGCCGAGGAACTGAAGTTTGCATTTAACTTCTAGGAATTTGAATTTGAATTGAAGTAGCCCCATGTGACTAGTGGAAAGAACAGCACAGCAGTAGAGGGAAAACAAAGTGTGTCATGTCAGAGGGTGGAAATGTCTGAGAAAAGAAATTTAAGAGACCAGATTTCAGTTCTAAGTCAATCCAAAGCAAAAGCCCTGCCATGCACCTCTCAGTGGGCAGCTTTCTGATCACAGTCAGCATCCCGGACTCCCTTCCCACGGCTTGGCCCAGGCGGCCCCATAGTCCCTTGAGGGGCACAGCTCAGAGAGTCAGGATGTAAGGACGTGGCTGCAGGTGTTTTCATTGCTAAGGAAACTGCCTCTCTTGGTCTCTACACCTTGTTCTCTTGCTGGCAGCTTTCTGTCTCTCCTGTACTCCACTTCTGTCTCATTACCACACTTTCTTTCTCTCATTTCCTCCTTTTAGTCTCCTGTATGCTTTCCTTTGTTCCCACTCTTTCCACTCTGCACTCTTTCCTCCTGTTGTTTCTTCCTGTCTCCCCCTTTCTGCCTCTTCCCTTTCTGTGTCTTCATGTCTTGATGCCTGTTGGCCTCTGTCCAGTGTTCTGCTTTGGCTGTCTTTCCTGACCTCCTCTGCACCTCTTCTTCCCACCCCCATATTCTGGGTCCCCTGGCTTCCCTGTCCATCACCTCCTTTCTCTCTTCTGATTCTACCTGCTCCTGCTCCTCTACCTGCAGATCTTCGAGTATCGCAATGGCCACCAGGAGGTGGAGAGCCCCTTCCAGGGACGCCTGCAGTGGAATGGGAGCAAGGACCTGCAGGACGTGTCCATCACTGTGCTCAATGTCACTCTGAATGACTCTGGCCTCTACACGTGCAATGTGTCCCGGGAGTTTGAGTTTGAGGCGCATCGGCCCTTTGTGAAGACCACGCGGCTGATCCCTCTCCGAGTCACTGAGGAGGGTGAGGCTTAGATGCAGGGTCTCTAGGACATCCTGCCTTTCAGGGGTGTGGGTGGGATGTGTGAGACCCTTGGAGAGTGCAAAAAACCATGCATTTGAACCTGCCTTCCTCAAGCAGCAAGTTTCCTGAAAACTGCTTGACTACCTTTTGGGCCTTTCTTTAAGGCAGAAAAGCTGAGAGATAAAGCAGAATGATGTCTTCCTGGTCCTGCAAAACTTACTGACTCACTGATGCCTTTTTCTCTGGCCCGTATTGAGCCCCTTGCTCACTTGGCTCAGAGAAATCTTATGTTATTATTTAGAAATCATCTCTGCTCCTATCTGTATGCAATATATACCTCCAAACCAGTGGTTCTGAAGATTCATCAAGCCCCAGATTATCCTGCTGAGCTTTCTGGAGCGCAGATTTTCTGATTCCATTGAATTTACATTGTCCAGTAAATCAGGGGGGATGCTGATACCGTTAGGAACCCCACTTTGAGAACTCTGAACCAACGTTTGATGAGCTTTTTGTCTTTTGTCTTTCTTCACAATAATCATACATGCAGCCCCTTCCCCATCTGTGGCATCGCTACATAAATCCATTCTCAGTTGGGAGAAGGGGACAGGCTTTTAGCCTCATTGTCTTTGAAGTCTTCACACTCCTTTAGCTGGTTCTTTGTTACTGCACGGACATCCTCTCAACAACTTAACTCAATGCTCCTCTTGCAATCTGAGTCCAGAATCTTGCAGGGGAACTTGCAAGACACTGGTACTCGCACACTGCTTTTGTGTCGCTGCCAATGGACTTGGAGACCTGCTGCTCCTGGCCTCATGCAAACGATGCTTCATGTGTGAGAGCGTAATATGTGCATTTCCCGTTGTGTTTTCTCACCCAGGCTGAATAACGATGCCATTTGGCTTAGCCTTTCTTAGATGGTCTGTTTCCAGTGTGGTTTTAACATTTTCATTGGTCTGAGATGCAGGATGGTGAGCAGCCCAATGGTGTGGGGCATGAAAGAAGAGGTCAAGTTAAAGATAGGGCTCTTTCTAGAACAAAGATCTAGGAATCCTAACCTCTAGACTACGTGGCGATTTTGTATCATGTCACTGTGATAAAATAATGAAGTATAGATTGTTAGGTATTGAAAGCAAATGACAGAGGCATCATAACTAAAGCAGACAGTAGGTCAATTCTGAAGGTGCAGAACTCTTGGGTCACCTGAATCAAGACCTGATGAATCACTTCCCCTCTCCAACCCTGTTTCTCTTGTGTGAAAAGCAGGTGTTGGCTGGGAAGCTCTCTGAGGGATGCATCTACTCAAAAGTTGCATTTTCCTCTTGTTTACACCTTTTCCTCCCCAGGGAAGGGAGCCTGGCGCCCTCTCCTGTTCACCATCAGGAACTGTTGGCTAGTGCCTGATAGACCCTAGGAAGGTGGTTGTCTCCACCTCCCACTCTCTCAGGCTTTGGCCCCCAGAGACAAACACCCCAGGGGGAGGGGCACAGCTGGTGGAAAGGTGTGGCAAAGCTGAGCTAGTCCACCTGCTGGGCCCTAGAGCAGGCCTCAGGTAAGAAGAGAAGGAAAAGCATGTGTGTGATTACAGTCACAGAGCCTTGCAGGTGGTGGAGCTGGAAAGAAATGTAGATATTTAATCCAGGGAAGATTTCTCCAGGCATAGGCATCTCCATACCACCCTCGCAGGTGTGAGTTAGTAGGTCTGGGGTCAAGCCTGTTATATGTAAGTGGAAACGAATCCTTCAGTTACTTGGAGGGTGCAGTTCTGGTGCCCCTCATTTTGTGGCTGAAAAACAGAGCTCTGCAGCAGTGAGGGGTTTGCTTAGAGACATGGAGCAGGATAAATTTGCTTGTTAAGCTAAGCCTATTCCCACCACATCTTTCCTTCTACCACCACATCCCCACCCCCTGCCACTTTTTCTCTTCCTTTTTCTTTTTGCCTCTGTGACCACCTCACAGATGCTCGCTGCCCTCATCTTAGTTGGAGCTACACGTAACTTCTCCGTGACACATACCACCCATTCCTGTGTCCCTGGTTCTCTTTGTTCAAGATGGAGTTCTCCTGGCTCAGGTCCTTACCTCCAGTCTCTAAGGAACCTGGGGCCTCTTTGCCAGAGGTGACTGTGAATCCCGAGAGCAGCTTCCCATGTTATTACTTCTGAGCTATTGCAGCTAAGCGAAGACAGCATGCTGTAAGCCAAACATATCATAAATAATGCATTGGGTAGTACAAGCCCATGAGAAGATATTTGAGGGCTGTGGCACTGTTATATACCTCATGTTGCATCTATGACCTCCACCTCCATTTAGGAAACCTGGGTGATCCTAGAGGCCCTGAACTGCTTCTCTGAGCTGAAAGTCATGGCCGAAGGTCATTGCTGCACTTTTAACAAACAAGCCTTGAGGATGACCTGGGCCCTGTGGATAACTGCAGACTGTGAATTTAATTTGCTGGTGGGAGCTGTCAAGGGAAGGGGTGGCCACAACTAACTTCCCTCCAGGAAGAATTATATTATCGGGACATTTGCTGTGTATTATGTTTTATTAGTTGTCATTTTTCTTGATCATGAAACAAAGATCAGTATTTATTTATATTCACTCATCCAACAAATACTGAATAATTCAAATATTCCAAGATGAGACAGTAGGTTGATAATTCAGAAATAAGTATGAGCTGAATAAGCACACAGTCAGAAGAAAAAAGAAATATGCCACAGTTCAACCTGAGACTTATTAGAGTAGGTGGAGGAAAACAGGCATGGGAAAGGATGTCATAACTCTGTCTGAGAAGCTGAGGAAGGGATCATAATGAAGGGGACCTCAGTGGAGTTTTAGGAGAGCCCTTGGGAGGCTGAAAAGCAGGAGAAGTTTCCAGAACAGAGGTAGCAGCAGATAGGAGATAAAATGTAGGAAGAGGGACAGGGAAGAAGAAACATCCACAGATTCTAATATATTACAGTATGTATGAGTTCTGGCCAACCAGATGAGGCAGAGGCGAGGATTGTGAGAGTCCTTGCATGCCATGGCAGTGGAGTTTGGGCTTGGTCGTGGGGCAGCATGGAACACTGAAGGATTTTCAGCAAAGAAGAGATAGGATCCCGTCTGTGTTTCAGAAGTAGAATTCTGAGGATAATCTGATTAATATGAGGTATGATTGAAAATTTTGGTGAATGCTTTTTAAAAATCTACTACTATGAAAGACACATTGCTATTAATCCCCCTCAAAATACTTCCCCTTGCTTCAAATATCCTTATCCTATCATTCTTACCACTTTTTGAAGCAGTTCTGGACGTCTTTTTTTTGTGTCTTTAGTTGTGTTGTCATGGCTGCATTGGCGTCCTGAACTGATTCAAAATGTTTGCCTTTCATGGTCTTTGGGAAAAAGCCAGAAGTCACATGTTTCCAGATCTGGTGAATAAGATGGGCAAGGACACACTGTAATGTTTTTATAAGCCTACCCTCCCATGGGATGTCACTCCGCAGTAGTAATCACCATATTTTTTATCATACTTTGTAAGACACTCCAGAAAGAGGACTTTCAGAACTGCTTCAGAAAGTGGTCAGAACAATGGGATATGTATGTTCCAAGTGGCGAATGGGGTAGTAGAGGTGGTGGTTTTGAGGAGGATTAATGGCAATGTGTCTTCTACTGTATTTTTTTTTTAAACATACTGTGTTTTTCAATTGTCCCCCTGTACACTGACTGAATCCCCAGTACTCATTCCTGCTTAGGTTTGGAGTGACCTGGAGGGCCTCATTTTTTATTCAGACTTGTGGAGAACATGCTCCTATCATCAGGTGGGCTGACTGGGCGTCCACGCCTGGAACATCCAGTGCTGTCTCCCTGGGAACTCCACCTCTAACTCAGAGGTCATAGATGGTTAGAACAGGGTGCGTTCCTTGCCTCTCTGTAGACTTTTACGTCTCATAAGATAATCTGTTTTTAATTATTATTACTTGCTGATGCTGGGGACTGAGCCCAGGGCCTCATGCATGCCAGGATAGTGCTCTACCACTGAGCTTTACAACCATCCCACATAAGACAATCTTAAATGCATGTGTAATGTGACATTCACAACAACCCTGACTGGTATGAGTTACAGTAGACACTGAGACTCAAATAAGGACAGTGACTGTTTATACACCAGTAAGTAGCACAAATGGGATCTGTCTCTATCACTCTGATTCCAGGATTCTACTATTTCTTCTTCTACCCATCACGCTCCTCTACCCCATTTTTAACAGCCGATGACAGTCAGTGAGAAAGCTGGCAGTCAGGAGAGACAGAGGATGCAGTTCATAGTTTCTTTGACATCTTGTTGAGTTCCTTTAGATTCAGTGCTTATTTAAGCTGTACTTGAAAATGGGCTTCACATACATCTCTGACCTCAATAACAGCTCTGGTTTGTGGGAAATACATCCTGAACCTCATTCTCCTCCTTGCAGCCGGAGAAGACTTCACCTCTGTGGTCTCAGAAATCATGATGTACATCCTCCTAGTCTTCCTCACCTTGTGGCTGCTCATTGAGATGATATATTGCTACAGAAAGGTCTCAAAGGCTGAAGAGGCAGCCCAAGAAAATGCGTAAGTCCAAAGACAATAATGATAACTATCATCTTCTGAATGCTTGCTGTCACAGGTGAGGTGTTCAGAATATATACACCAATATACATCCTCCACCATCCCCCTTTTAACAACTGAGGTAGGCACCGTTATTATACACATTTTATGGATGAAATACTGAGTCTGAAAGAGTTTGCCTAAGGCCACTATAGGAGGCAAATTGAGGTTTGAATTCAGGTCTGCTAACTCATGGCCTACACACCTAACTAATAAGGCAAAGACTATCAGCTGCCGCAACACCATAAAGTTAGCAGTATTATATCCATTTTATTAGTATTAAAGTAGGCTCATAGAGGTTTTCTGGTTTGCTGAGGCCAGACACATGGTGAGTGGAGAAACTGGGATTTAAACCCATGGTTCCCTAATCCTAATGCCCATGCTCTTTCTGTCACAATCAGCTGTTTGCTCTACACCATGGAGTTTGTCAGTGCATCTGGGCACTGCCCTTTATTAGCTAAAGAACACTAAGCAATATGTTTTCCTTCCCCTAGAACATGGCAGCAATTGAATACCCATTAGGGACTCTAATGTCCAGCTGTACTTTTACAACTTCACCAAGACTCCAGATACTCAGCAGTGAGCACATGTGAAAAATGATGGGGTCTGCATAAGAGCAAAGGGCCTGGGAGACCATGTTGGCCTATTGTTTGAGGAGAAGAAAGAGAAAAGAAAAAGAAAACAAAGAAAAGAACCCCACACATTTCTAGCAAAATTGCTGAGGCAATAACCTAAAAAGCCTATGCTCTTTGCCACCTGGAAATGTTTGATAAAATAAAGCAAGCTTCATTTTGCATGATGTCTACAATCTCAGGGAATTAAAAACTATAACCATGTATGAGAATAGAACTGTCAGGCTGAGGAAGGTTGTAATTCCTGGTGAATTGGTTGTATTTTAGTGCTTGAACCAGAAGTGCTCATGCTTGGAAAGGAAGTGCTTGTGCTTGTACAGGAAGTACGCAGGCTTGTACAGGAAGTGCCGATGATTGGGCCCCCACAAGAAACAGGGTTCAAACTAAGGCCCTCAGCCGAGCCAGAGTCTCCAGAGAGCTACCATTCACACAAAGGGTGGACCAGAAACGACCAGCCCGCCAGCACAAGGAAAAGTCTAGGAAATTTATCCGTGTTGGCCTGACTCCAAGTAGAAAAATAAAAGATTCTTGAGAATTACTAACCTCCTTCCTGCTCTTACAGTATTTGATATTTAAATTGATAATACTCACATGGTCAAGGAAACTCTCAGCTAAGAAATTCAATTAAAAATTAGGCCCCAGGTGGGTGATAACCAGAGTATCTTACAAAAGCAAGTGAAAAACTATTCTGAAGGGATGCATTCTCAGTCAAAGCCTGACAGTATTCCCCAGATTAATTACTGCTGGATCTACTTTCACAATCCAGTGTAAAACTAAAAGTCACTGCAGAAAACAACCCAGCATGAGCAAGAAAAGTAACAAATGCAGGATTAAGTCCCAGGGGTTTTCAGACACACAGGGGACATAATAAAGTACAGAAAATACACTTGTTTAAAAATAATTAAAGCAATAAAAAGTAATCCAAAGTGTGAGAATAGAGTAAGTGCTAAGAAAAAAGAACAGGCAAATTTAAATAGAAATAAAAATTTCTGGAAATGAAAAATATATTCGATAAAATAGCTCAGTGGATTGGTTTAACAAAAGATTAAATACTGGTAAGCAAAATGTAAATGTGAGGAAATTACACAGAATGAAGCACGAGATATAAAAGGTGAAGTATAACAAAGAAACATGAAGGGAAAAAAAGATATGGCCCATTAGAACAGAGAACCGAGGAGCGACAGTACTCCACAGAGTGATTGGGAAAAGGGACAACTCAAGAATTCGAGAAGCAAATGCATATGGTCTCTTATGATGACTTACCTCATTTGTTTTTTACTTACTGAGGGTATGAAACCAATACAGTCAGACCCTAACTTACAAACGAGTTCCATTCAGGGAGAACATTCGTAAGTCCAACAAAGTGAATCTTATACATTTTTGTCACAAATATACAATGTAAAGCACAAAAAAACAAAAACACACACAAAACTACTGTAAATGAACTATTTTTACTTTTACAGTTACCTTAAAATGGTGGTACAGCACAGTACAACAACTGGCATCTAGGGGATTGCATGGCGTGAACTGACAAGAGAGTTATTAACTGGAGGACGGAGGGGAGGTAGTAGATGGTGGAGCCACATCTACCATCTTTCTGCCTCAGTCCAATCTCTCAATTATTTTCATTTTTGTTTCCATGGTTATTGCTTTGTGCTTCCTAGCAGTCCCCTCCACATCACCACTCCTTGTCCCCTTGCTTCCAGACATCTTGGGCTCTGATTGCATGGTGCAGTCAGCTCGCAGCAGCACAACTGTGACAGTGTCCGCCAGACACGTGAGCTACTTGCACAATTTGTTTGCATCTAGGAATGTTCATGATGCAAGGGCCATTTGTATCTGTGAAAGTTTGTAACTCGAATGTTCGTAAGTCAGGGGCTTACTGTATACATTCAGTGGAAACTATTTCAGATTTTGAACTTTAATTTTTTTTCTTCCAAACTACCATATATGGTATTCTCTCTCCCGATGCTGGGCAGGCAGTGAGCCTCCGCATCCAGTTAGCCCTGAGATCTCTCCACCGTATGCTGTGTTGCTAAGCGATGGTGTTTGGTAGGTTAAGCTTATTAAATGTGTTCTCCACTTACGATATTTTCAATGAAGATTTAACCCCCCGTAAGTCAAGGAGCATCTATATGTCCTGAGTAGGTTAAATAAACCTACACCTAAACACCAGACTACCTTCAGACTATAAGATAGCCTGCAGTTGGAAGCAAGGCCTGTAATAATAGAAACATATCAAAGATACCATCTCTCCCTGCTTCTATGCAGTATTGTACTGGAGATCCTAGATAGTATGCCAAATAAGTACAAAGAAAAAAAAGGATAATATTTGAAAAGAAACTAAATTATCATTAGTTACACCTATAATGTAATTGTCCACACAGAATAACCAAGACTATCTATAAGTAAACTATTAGAACTAGTAAGAATATTCCACAAGATTGCTGATAAATAAAAATTCAGTCACATGCCACATGTATTTTGGTCAATGGCACACCACATATACCATAAAATCATAACACTGCGCCATTGCCATCTTTTAATTTGTGAAATTACATTCTGGGGTGATCACACAGTGACAAAATTGCCTAATGATACATTTCTCAGACCATGTCCCTGTTACAGGGCAACACATGACTGTATAAAAATCATATAGTCCAACAACAAATTTAGAAACACATTTAAATATTTTAAAATACTAATACAATAGCAATAAATATTTTCCAGTACTTTGAAATAAATCTGACAGAAAATGTACAAGACCTTCAAGGAGAGAATTATAAAACTTTACAGAAAGATATAAGAAAAAGTAAATGGATGAAGAATAATGTCTCACTATTCTAAATAATTCTCTCTCAAGTTAATCTTCAAATTCAATGAAATTTCAGTCAAAATCCCCATTTTTTCAGACATTTGATAAACTGATTACTTTTTTCTTTTTTGTAGTACTGGGGATTAAACCCAAGGCCCTCACACTGTTTTTTGTTTTTTGTTTTTTGAGACGTGGGTCTCATTGTGTTGCCCAGGCTGTGCTTGAATTTCCGGTCTTCCTGCCCCAGCCTCCCAGAGTGCTGGAACTACAGGCATGTGTCATCATGCATCATCATGCCCAGTCTGATAAACTGATCTTAAAGATCACATAGCCAAAGGACCAAAAATAGTCTATAAATCAAAGAACAGCCAGGTAGTAAATACTTTAGGTTTTGCAAAGCTCCCTAGAGTCTGTCCACATTGTTCTTTTGTTTTACTTGTTTGCGATACTTTATAACAATCATTCTTAGCTTATAGGCCCTACTTTGCCAATCCATCACCTATGCTATCTCAAAGAGATAGCAGTGAGTTACAGCGGTGGCCAGTAGGGTTTGTGTTACCAGAGATGAAGATCTCAAAATGGAGCACCCCAAAACAGGTCCATGTATGTAAGAAACCTAACATGTGAAAGTGGTAGCATTACCATCATTAAAGAAAGAACTAACTGTCCATTAAGTGCTGGAAGGAAAATTCCTTATCCACATAGGAAAACAAAATGAGAGTCCTCATCTCTTGCACTAAACAAAAATAAATTGTAAATTTAAAGACAAAGAAAAATGTAAAACTTAAAAATTCTATTAAAGGAATATAAGAGAATATCATTATTATCTGGGACTAGAGAGAATATCTTAAATAAAATATAAAAGGTACAATTCAAGGAGGAAAAATGCTCATTTTCATTACATTACATGCAAAAATCAATCGTTCATTATAAGACAGCATACAAAAATGTGTAAACAACAGACTGGAAGAAATTTTCAAGATGCAAAACTATCAAAGAAAAATCAATGACAAAATGACAAATATCGCAGTAGAAAAACTGGAAAAACATATAGTCAAATTACAGAAAGAGAAACTGATAGCCTATAAACATATGAAAAGACGCTCAACATCAAAATCAGAAAATGAAAATTGAACAATTACAAAATATAAGTTCTACATTTGGGTCATAGTTCAATCTGACGGTAGTAAGTAGTACTGAAGATGATGTAGGTAAATGAGAAAACTTGAGCTGCTGGTGGGAGTGTCCGTATACAAACACAGGAGAAGCCCATTATTCTAACCCTCTGAAAGGGCTGTCTGACTTTTGTCTTGGCAGCCACAACCAGAAGGAAATGCCCAGCTGTTCTATAGACGGCCTTGTCCCTATGCCCTGCTGCTTCCTTTCTTTGTGTCCCTTCTGCTGGGTACTGAAGTGCCGGCTCTGTTCCCCTCCCATGTCGTGTGCAGGTCTGACTACCTTGCCATTCCATCAGAGAACAAGGAGAATTCTGCGGTACCCGTGGAGGAATGAAGCGGTGTGACTTGAGGTGATGTGTAAGGACTTGGGAGGGGAAGAGGGATGTGGATGGCAGGTTGCAAGAGTGACTTTGTCATCTATAACTGAAGTGAATTTAAATTCAGTCTCTTTGATCAATTTCTGCTCTGCCCAGTGTGCCCACCCTCAGAGTGAGTACTTTAAGTTGATGCCCAAGTTACAAAGCTCTGTATGTTGCCAAGCTCTTCAGAAGGTGAACGGCGTTGGCTTGAGTGCAGTGGCAACCTAAACTCATTGCCCATGGTAACAATAACATAATAATGCTCTCATTCCCACTTCTGGTAAGTGTCTTCAGACTGGGCTGGGCTGGGCTGGATTTCTCAGTGAGCTGCTTTATCATTGTTAGGTGGCCTGAACACTGAGGGACTGGATATCTCAAGTTCAGTGATGTCAACATCAGGAGGATGCCCCAGTGGCCCTGTCACTTCCTTCCTGCATCCATCTTTCTACTCATTCATCATTCATCCACCCACCTCTGAGCTCTCCCTGCTGACTCCCTAACTCTATGCGAACTCTACACACCATAAGACTTTGCCAGAACTAAGGAGCCAACATTTCTACAAGATTCAACCTCACCCTGGCCTAGCTTTCAAGCAAGCAGCTCCCATGCCAACTGGATCTCTCCCCTGTACTCCAAAGAACTTTGTACAAGTGCTGCAAGTATCAGCTTTCTCTGCCCTTAGCTCACTGGAATTGACTCATTCTCCATTGTTGCAAGAGAATATCTTACTAGGAGGAACAAGCAATTAGTCCGGTCAAACCAAAAGCATGTCATGTAGTTGAACTCTTTGAAGTCAGTTTTTTCAAGTTTATGGCCCACTTGGCTAGAGCACCAGAAAGAAGCACGGTTCTCTAGATTCTCCAGTGACAAAGATCCTTAAGCACAGACTAAAATGCTCTCTGGAGCTTAGTGCTCAGGACTAGATCCCCGTAGGTCTCTGAGGCCTGCACTGGACACAGTCCTGAGAAGCCAAGGGCAAAAGACTTGGGCAGGGCCAAGGATAATTTAAATGGCTCAAAAAAGCCATACAACATATTCCTGATCTTATTGGGATGATGTATGTATGCCCTTCCTAGAGAGCATATTGCCTGTGAATTGGGTCTGGAATTCCTAAGTTCTTCCTCTCGAAATATCTGTGGATCAGTATTATTCCTTCATTTTACGGGAGGCATCTGAGACTCACACAGGGCTCAAATGGGTAAGAAACCTAAGAGGACAAAGGGAAGCAGCGATAAGCTTTGGGTGCTGCCCAGTTTACTCCCTGGGATAGACAGTTTTGTTTTTGAAAAGACTTCGACATTGAGCTTGGCTGTGGTCACACCTCTTGCAGAAGCACAAATTAGGGGTGGATGATCCAGCTGGGGTTAACTGTGACAGATCCCAGAAACTAGAAACCGGCCAAGAAAGCAGAGAGGAGGACATGAGCTAGATGTGAAGAATTTCTTATAAAAATTTGTGAACCTGAAATATCTTTCCGAATGAGATTACATCTGAGAATGCCATTCAAACTAAGAGAAACGTCTATTAAGCTGGGCGTGTTGGCACATGCTTACAGTCTGAGAGGCAGAGGCAAGAGGATCATGAGTTTGAGCCCAGCCTGGACAATTTAGCAACTCAGAGACAACTTGTCTCAAAATTTAAAAAATAAAAAAGACCAGGGATGTAGCTCAGTGTGAAGGCCCCAGGTTCAATCCCCAGGAGAAGAGACAGACAGACAGAAGGAAAGGTTTTTCAGTCTGAGATAGATGCTGAGCAGAGTGAAGGGAGAAAGATAGTGGCTTCCAAATACCTCAGCTATGAATCTGTAATGGTCAGAGGGTTTTTTTTTTTTTTTTTTTTTTTTCCTTCTAGGTTTAGAGAGCAGAGAAGCAATGAAAACAATTTTACTCAACATTTTATTTTCATTTTTATTAATGACTGGCCCAGGTACAATATCCTTCAGCAGTTAGTGATAAGTAAAGGTAGACAGGAAGATAAAAAGTGACTAGGATGCAATAGAAGGAACGTTCCTCAGACCTGGGGAAATGTACAGGGAAGACCGTTCTCTGTTGGCTTTGGACTTCACCTACCAGGTTCATTTTTCATCTCTTCCATCCCTGGGGACATGTTTCAAACAAGATCCTTAACACATTTTGAAAAATCCCATTTTCTTGAAAAAAATATTCACAAAAGATTCAAGACTCTTCTTATTGGTAATTTTCCACACCGTCCTTCTGCAATAGGGGAGATGATTTGGGACATTTTTCTGACTTTAAGGAACATAGGCGTGAATTGGTGGGAGGCTTACCCAACCGCAAGGCTGGTTGATGCCAGAGCTTACAGAAGTAGCAAGTGGATCATGCATCTAACGTGTAACCATGTAGTATGCATGGCTGCTTTTTTTGTTATCTTTTCTTTTTAAATAACCTAACTCAGATGTTTTCTGAGTTATTTTTAATGAAGTTGAATGATGCTGGTCATTTATCCTTTACGAATTCTCTTCTCTTCCTTTTTCTAACTTTTCATCTCTTCTCATCCTGATGCTCTCATTACAGCTATATGGCTTGCAAAGGATTTTCATTTCAGTTATTTTATTTCATCTCCACAACTGATCCAACAAAGTGAGTGTTATTAATACTCAATGAAGAAACTGAGGCTGTCTGATATTAAGAAGCTTTAACAAATCATTTACCCGATCAGTAGAGAGCTAGAATCTTATCTTCCGGCTCCTCTTCCAGTTATCTTCCCACATAGACCTTTCCTTTTTTTTTTTTTGTGGGTACCAGGAGTCGAACTCGGGCCCTCGTGCTTGCCAGGCAGGCGCGTACGCCACTGAGCCATCTCACCGGCCCCCCTTTCTTCTCTTAACTTTCATCCAGCTCTTCACCTCTGTTGCTTGTCCTGATGTTTACTATCCTCTTTCAACGCTAATCTCACTCTTCCTTCTCTACCCTTTTGCTTCTTAGCAGATGTTAGAAATGTGCGTGGATTGCATCCCATTCTAGTTCTCTTTCTAGTTGGTTTGTCATTCTTTCTCCAGAAATGCCATTAAACTCCTTGCTGGGAGGCTTGATCATGACTAAATGTACAAGGTCCTGTGATCACCAGCTTACTTAAAATCCCCACCCACCTCCTCGTTTCTCCCCATGTTCCTATACAAGACCCGGGATAAATATGTGGAAGCGCTGGAAGCTTTATCTGGTGTGCTGTTGCTTATTAAAGGGCTTAGATGAGTTCTCAAGGGCTATAATCACATTAGAAACCCCGTCTGTTGTCTTGGTGCTGTGTATTTCCCATGACCGATGCTCAGTAATACAATTCACTAAAGGCCAAGCTATGCTGGGTCTGATTTTCCCTGACTGCTTTACAGCTATGAACTTGATCACTCAACTCAATTGGTCCTGAAAGCACCTTGCCCTTTTGATCTTTACTGTCAGCTCAGTCCCGTAGCAAAGCCCCATGCCTGTGTGGAAATACTTGGACAAGCAGTGCCTGTCCCTACCCAGCCTTCATCTTCACGGTCCGTTGAATAGCATTATACTTTGGTTTCTCCATCCGCAAACATCTGCACATCTAGACCTTCTTCTGAGTCTGTTTGCTCCTTAGACGTCAAACTAGAAATATTAGCAGGAAAGGAATTTTTCAAAGCAGGAATATGCTAGGAAATGTGTAAAGTAGGAAGGAGACTGTAATACCCTCTTCTCCTCTCATAGCTACCGCATCAAAAAGCAAAATATGAACCGGGCATGATGGCATGTGCCTGTATTCCCAGCTACTGGAGACTACAGCAGGTGGCCCACTTGAACCCATGAATCTGAAACCAACCTGGATAGTGAGGCTCCGTCACTCACACACACACTTCGCTTTTCTTAGAATCTGTGGATTCACTTAACATAAATCAGAAGGGAAAAGCTGTGTGATTGTATCTTTGCAGGAAGAAAGAGAAACAAGAACTATGCTGGACGTGGTGGTGTACACCTATAATCTCAGCACTCAGGAGGCTGAGGCAGGAGGATTGCCCTGAGTTCGAGGCCTGCCTGGGCTGTATAGAGTTCAAGGCCAGGCTGGGCTGTATAGAGTTGAAGGCCAGGCTGAACTACATAGCGAGACTCTGTCTCAAGAAAGAAGACTGAAGAAAAGAGCTAGGTGTACTTCAAATGTATTTTCTTTCCCTTTTCCCAGCTTCACATGAAAATGGAAAAACAGGTAACAGGAGGAGAAAGCCTTCCCCTCATCCTTTTGTAAATGAGGAAGCCCGAACTCAGTGAATTCACCCAGTCACTGCAAATGTGTCTATCTGAATAGTACTTGGTGTGCTTGCTCATCCATCTGGTCATTCACTCTACAAACGTTTTTCAGCACCCACTTTGTCAGGCACTCACCTAGACCCTACATGGGCCCCATGGTCTTAAAGTCTGAAAAACATCACTCAAACCTCAATCTCTAAGAGCTAACATGGTAGACACCTAATGTTTAGATCAACCCACTTCCTCCTACTTGAGTTTACTACAGTTCTGACTCCCACCTCTTTGTAGGCCAGCTAAACCTCACAGCCGGTACTGCTGTCCTTTCTCCCTGTCACCACTGGGCCAGAGCTGCAACTCTTGGGCAGTATGTGTAAAAGGAAGGAAGACTGAAGAATTTGTGCTAATAAGTTTGGGAAGTGAAATGCCACCAAACACAATTAGCAAATGCTTAGTCTTGTGAAAGAAGGAACAGTGTCACCTTCCTACTGCATTTTCTTGATTTTCCACAGCCAGTCTTTTTCTGAACTGTAGAAACATTGTTCCTGACCACCCAGGACCTCAACAGCCTAATGCTTGTATGTACTGTTTTTCAGTAAATTCCTAGTTCATGTCAATAAAGTGTCTCTAAAAACCACTGGCTCTGGTTTTGCTCTACTTACTGAGTGTATCAGCTACAGACTATGGCTTCCGCTTAGCACCCCAAACTGCATCAGTTCCTGTACGCAATCAAGGGTTGTACCCAGAGAACGGAAAACGTGTTTTATAGTCTAGAGTGAAATGTACACTGAACATGTGCTCTAGCTTTTCTTTCTCCTTTGCTCTCCTGTCCAAATACAAAAGGATGCAAAAGAAACTTGGTTTCTTGCCTGGTGTCAAACAGGTTTCCTAGCCAGGTGGTGAGGAGCTAACTGCAAGGAAGATCGCATAAGGAGGGGACACACAGTGGTCCTCAGCTCTGCCACTTTAGGTAATATAAGGCTCTATCTCCCATATCCATTGTCCTGGAAGTGCCAGATCATGAAAGGGAGAAGTACAAGAACTCTCAGGATTCAGTCTGCCACAACTCCTGCTGTGGTACTGACTGGAATTAAAGTTGTCTCAGTGCAGTACCTGCCACCATACTATATGTGTACTTTAAAAAAAAAAAAAGGGCCAGTGAGATGGCTCAGCGGTGTAAGCGCCTGCCCGGCAAGCGCAAGGGCCCGAGTTCGACTCCCGGAACCCACATACGAAAAAGGGGCCGGTGATATCGCTCAGCGGCACGGGCACCTGCTGGCGCGCAAGGTCCTGAGGTCGACCCCTGGTACCCACAAAAACAAACAAACAAACAAAAAAAACATTTACATCATCTCTAAAGCACTGAGGACTGGAGTGGCAGGTGGGCCTAAGGACGCAATGCTGGTAAACAGTGATGCTGCAACCTGAACTCAGGTCTCATCCCAAAACTTATCCATCACACATGATCAGGCTGCCTCCCTGGCCTGAGGTGGATGGCTGTGTGTTCACACGGCCATCAGGACTTGCTGGGAAGACCAGAAACATTTGGGATGATGAGCTCTGGTGAGTCAAAGCAATAAACACACACACCATTATTTGTAATTCAATACTTTTTTCTTTTAATTCATACTGTACTTCCATGGCTCTAGCTACTTTACATTAAGATTTGGCTGGGTAGCCTTGTATGTTTCTAGGTACTAGCAGTAAGTTCTCAGACCTTGCGCACAGCGCCAGGCAAAGTACAGCTACACATCCAAATACAGACAGCCAGACAACTCAACTGCAATCAACCTGTGTTTTTTCCTGTATATAAGGCCCAGTGCAGGTATTGGGGCTGTTCCCTCTGCCTCAGCCCACTCCACCCCATGTCAAGATTATGTATGGGACAACACAGCCTCTGATCCATCCCTCCCCACCCTGGAGCCTAGGTTGAGTGTGCGGGGAGGAGCACCATGGGCTTGGGAAGATGGTCTGGTCCATGCAGAGAGTGGTCTGGCCCTGGAGTGCAGGGTAAGGTAATGTGGGAAGCCACATTCTTTCGTTGGCAAAAATGGTTGCTTTTACTGTGCAGTCCCCACATGGCAACCAAGCCCAGGGCCAACTCCCCAGACAGAGCCAGCTGTCCTGCCTGGGGCATGTGCTGCCATTTTGCTTCCGCAATGTCTTATTGTGTTGAGAGAAGCAAGGAGGGCCAAGGAGCAGAGATAACAATGTCCTTCAAGCCTTCATATGTTGGGGAGATCGTCTGGCATCAACAAATCTTGGCAGGCAAGGTGCTTCTCACCAGGAGCCAAAGGTCCAATATGGGCTCCCACACCTGCTGAGGACCACGAGTCTCAAGACCCCTGAGCTGTCGCACAGAACATCAAAACAGGGAGCTGGCTAGGCCCATCACAGCCACGGCCGGAGCAAGAGTGAGGTAAACAAGGCTGGGCAGAGAGGTGGGAGGGGGAGCTCTCTACACCATGTGCAAATTCCTGCTCCACATCAGGAAAGCAGGGGTGTTGAAAGATGGCCTTCCAGAAATACACTCCTTGTAGACCCAAAATGCATCTTCTGGAAGAAGACATAGAGGTGAGAGGGAGTGGGGCCAGCCTGCTAAATATTGAGGGAGGAAGGATTGAGGATGTCAAGGGATGAATGGGTTGATTGTCCCACAGCCTAGCGACTAGGGGTGGGGAGGAAGGGTGTCCGGAAGAAGTCTTTGCAATTCTTACTGGAGTGCAGAGGTGGGGTCCAGGGGTTAAGGGAGGGGGACCACAGCCCTGCCATGGAGGGGAACATAGAAGAATGCTATTTCTCCTGGGGGCCCTAGCAGGAATGGGCTGGATTTGGCTGCCCTGCAGAGCTAAAGTGGTATGATATGGCACAGAAAGGACCTTTCTGGGACCACAAACTGTCCAGAAAGATTCTGCCCCTAGTCATTTCTCCGAGATCTCACCCTAGATATGCTGCCTGCAAATACCATAGGTGTAGTCCAAGTGTGTTCGGGACAGGGACAGGACATGGAGAGAATCCACTTCTAGCAAAGGATTCCTCTTAAGGCCTCTTGGTCCTCCCTAATTCTTGTAATCCCAGGTTCTTAGTGCCAGTGCCTTTAGGCAACCCGAGGACTTTATCTAAACCCCAGCAGGGTTTTGGTTGAACCAAAAGAGTAGTGCTAGAATCAGAAGTGGCTTCTCTCTACTGTGTCCTCTGTTGAGGAGCAAGGATGGATAGATGGAAGGCTTCACAGTGCCTAGAGACAGAAGATAGGCTCAGTCCAAGATTCTGCTCTTTGCCATCATTCTACTCCTCCTTCTAGGTTAGAAGTTCCCTTCCCAAACAAAAATTAGGCCAAAGAAGGGAGAAACACTTCTAGGTTAACACTGAGCAATATTCTCTCTGTCACTGGGCCTCCCTATCCCTCCTTGACCCTGAGAACAAAGTCTAACCACCCTAGGTTTCTTGGGAACCCACACAGTGCCCTACTGCCCACTACACATCAGAGAAGCTCTAGCCTGGAAGACCATTCCCTCCTGCCTTCCAACTCTGGGAAACCTTCCAATTCTGGGAAAGCCCAGTTTTGCAGGCTCTAGCCCAATCTCCAGTCAAAGCCAAAGCTAGAACCTGCCAGACAGATGGTCTACCCCAGCCGCCTCCTGTTACAGGCATGTGCTGAAGCTCTGCAATGAGGAATTACTCAGGCCCCGTCTCCTGACTTTTGGTTCAGTGCTCTTTCTGAGTGTCAAGTCGCTGGTCTGGCTGGCCTGGGATGTTGGCCCCTTGTCCCAGGCAGGCAGACAGGGAAGAGGGACAGCTGCAGACATGACTGGCTTTTTTCTGAGGCCAATGTGGTCAGAGTAAGCTAGAGGGGAAGGGCAGACCCTGGAGTTGTGCTTCCCCTGGTTAGAAACTGCAAACTCTTTAGAATTAAGTACAAAGTCTCATGTGTGTCACCACATGAATCCTCACAGACAAACATCCGTGTGATCCCAGTGTTCAGTTCCCATGTCAATAAAAACAAAACGTACTGGATAGAAGTAACACAACAAGCGGTAGCTTTGATGCTTTCTCACAGACAGCTACACGCCGGGCTACTAGCCAGGGATCACAATGCCATGTGTGTGTCTCACTCTCGGACTTGTCCACAAGGGTGAGTTTCTTCTTTCACAAGTTATCGACTAAAGGGAATCATACTTTGGTTGGGAATGCAAAGAGTTGTTGGTCTTCTGGCTTAAAAACCTAAACAATTATTAGAACAGAGAGAGCTCGAGAAGGATCCATGATTCTTAGGGGACATTCTCCATACATCCACATTGTCTCTGGGTCCAAATCAGCAGGAAACAGGAGGGTGCCCTGGACAAGTACCCCCTCCCCCTCACCTACTGCTCCACCGAGTGGTCCCGAGAGGGGAGCAACAGAACGCACCTCTGTGACCGAGGTTACTTCTGTCACTTCACTCCCAGCAACCAACTTCTAAGTCTTCCTAAAGGGTCCATGACACCTTTCATAATTAAATAACTTCAGTAAATAATTTTTGAGAATTTACAATTTCTGCTCTCAGAAGTTTCAGGGAATAATTTTGGCTTCTGGCTACTCTAAGGGGCAAATGTCTAGCAGTCTGTACCATGCTTCCTTCCCTGGCCCAAGGCTCATGGGCCTTGACCCTTATCAGTGTCTCTTCCTCAAAGTCCTGGACAAGAACTGAGAGGTGACCGCTGGTCTGAAGGCATACATGCCCTTCGCAAGCACTACGCTGAGCCAGGGCCTCAGCCCTGCTTCTCTGGAGAGGGACATCAGAGCTAGCTGACTGACCAATTAATGACAGACTTCTCATCTTTCTGCTTCGGAGATGACCTAGGTGTGTATCCTTCTATTTTCTGATTCTGCTTTTAGGGAAATTCCAAGGCCTTACTCTTGGATAGACTGAAAGGTCAAAAAGCTTTTCTTTAACTTCCAAAATGGGATGTTAATGTCATCCTAAGGAAGGATGGGGTAGATCACTGATGAAAATCTTCCATCCTTTGTGATGCTGTTCTGGGACACCCTGGGGTTCCCTTCCACCCCTTGCATCAAGAACCTAGAAGGAGCAGGCTCTGAGAGCTCTCTTTGCCTTTACTGACCACAGATCGCCTGACCTCTGTCTGGGGCTGGCAGGCCTCCTTTGGTCAGCATATGGAGAAAGGGTGGTGTATGAAGGGTAGTGAACATGCCCAGAAGGGCCCCATGAGATCAGATAAAAGTGTGCGTCCTGGTAGGCCAACTATAAAAAGGACCAGGCTGGCTCCGGCCTCTACTCCAGCATCTTCTTTCTGTTCCTCAGTGACCTCATACCTCTCTGGAGCAGCGGTCAGAGAAGAATGTGCTCGACCCTACAACAGAACCCCCGGGCCCAAACCTGAGACCATCAGCAATGAAATGGCCACTGTGGGGCAAAGATCCCTTCTGGTCATTTTCTGCCCAAACACACACATCTATACCAAATCCTCCTCTCCACTGGCCCAGATGTTTTTCCACAAGTAAAGCGTCTCAGACAGCTGTCTGCACTGACTGAAGCTGATTTTGAGGCAGATCCTGCAATCCACACTGGCAGAGACCTCTCTCTCTCTAAAGCCCTGCAGGGCCTAAGACACCCTGATTCGTCCTGGAAATCAAATTCATAGCTTGAACTGAAGGAATTAGAGCCACAGATCTGACTTGTTCATAACCGTGAAAAGGGGTTTAACAAAGTCAAAAATGCTCCATCCTGGCTAATAAACAGTGTGCTCTTAGGGCACAGAGAAACAATAGGACTTTAGGCACTAGAAAGTGACACTTCGCCCAGATCCAGCCTGGGCGAAGACCAGAGAGAAAGGGGGTGGGCAAGTTAGAAATTCCCAGCCCTTATTGGGTCCACGTCCTACCCAGGTCAGAGCAAGGTGCAGAGGTGACCATGGGGAAACCTTTCAGAACACAAGTGGAGCCTGCAGCTCCAAAGCCCAAGCTCACCAAAGCCGCCTTGCTAGCTTCTCCCAGCCCTCCCCACCTGGCTCTCGGCACGGTCTGTATCAGTGGCCTCCTGGGGGAAGCTGACATCAGGCTCTTGCTTCCGTGTCCGTGTCCGAGAGAACACCTGGGGAAGCTCGGGGTAGGGAAGAACAGATTCCCTTTTATTTTGGAAAAAACTGAAGGGGGATTAGGGAATGAAGCACCTTAAGCAATGCCCCCGTGAGATTTCTTTCAAGACCTGAGGGTCTTCCCAGGCATAGCTTTGGCTCAGCAACATTTCCCTTCTGGGTGCCAAGAATGGCCAGCAAGGGAAGGGGTGAGGAGCAGAGGACGGGAGGAGGATCAGGGGATGTCGGTGCTGAGAGCTGCTCCCTGCCCTCCTCTGCCCCTCCACCGAGGGGAAACGCTGCTCCGGCTGGCACAGGGGCGGGAGGTCCCGCTCCTTCTCCCTGGTATGTAGGCATTATCTCTTTTTAAAATCTGTATATAATATATATATTTATATTCTATATATATATATATTTATATATATATTTATAGGGTCTATGTACATGTATTGCACCGGCCTCCTGCAGCCGCCTCTGTTCCAGCCTTGTCAATGATATCGGTTCCGCTTCTCGTCATTTTCTGATGTGTAGTCACGGGACCTGATGCCGTTCTGAAGATTTATGAGCGAGTCTTTCATCTGTAAGACAGGGAACCCCGCCCCAGGCCCCGGTTTGTGCTGTCAGTGGGCGTCTCCCCACAGCAGCACCTGCTACACCCTGCTGCTGTGGCAGGTTCCAACCATGTCAGTGAGCAAAAGGACGCCAGGGTGGTTCCAGAGGACACAGTCTCAGGCAGAAGAGGGACAGCAAAGCCAGCACCAGAAACCCCTCAGGTAAGGCTCGCTGTGTCTTGGTGATGTAGGACCCTTATATGAATGAATTCAGAATGCTACACTTTCAGGTGCCATAAGGAACCGCATGAGACTGCTACTTACTCGACCCATAAAATCAGTGTGGTTTCCCACTGGTCCGGAATATACTGTCTGCCTGTTTTATGCACTTTTGTCACCCTGTTCTCTCAGTCTGGGAATCTTCACTGTTGCTCACTCAAATCTCACCCATCTGTAAAGACCCAGGGCAAATCCAGACTTTCTCTGGCTCTCAATCTTCTCCCTCCTGGCCTCTCGTACATAAACACTCTGGACCGCAGTCATCTTTATGTGTGGAGACTGAAACATCCCTACCATAGCCAAGATCGCCACACAGACAGCTGCGCAGCCTTCTCGCTGGGACTCATCAGTGAATTAACATTTTTAGACCATGGAATGGATGGAGTCTAAATGGAACAGTTTCAGTTGGAGAATCATAAAATGGCCCATCACACCATAGCATGTTTAAATATTGTCTCTGACTAAGCCACTCTGTTATAACAGAAGACAACGTTTCCTGTAAAGGGTATGGATTCTCAGAACATCTGATCTAGTCTCTCTCCAAATTTCTCACATTCTTTATTGCTCTTTTAAAACTTATTTTTAAAGGGAATTAAACTAAACATCTTTCAACTCTTGTAAGGCAGAGTCCATCAGGCTAAAAACCTGACTGCCCTAAACCCCTAGTTAAGGGGACCCACTTTGGGACAGAATTCTAGAGTTGGAAGAGACCTCTGGAGGATCAGCCCAAAGTGGCCCTCCTTTAATTTGCAAGTTTCTTATTCAGTACCAACTTGTGACTCTTGAACACTTTCCATGTGAGATTCTCAGTCCTCCAGAGTGGCCTGTTCTATTGCTGTACAGCTCTAACCATAAGGCATCTGTTTTTATTGGCTGGCTTAAATTTTAATTTAATTCCTAGCCCTAGTTCAGTCCTCTAGAGTTTCATAAGAAATCTAAACCTTCACCTGTTGGCCTCGATATCTAGAACCATCCATTTGCTTTGCCCCAGATCCCCTTCTCCATCAACTTTCTTAATACAAGGGGGTATTCAAACTCTGCTGGTTATAAACATGCCCTCCTTAAGCCGGGTGTGGTGCACATGCCTATAACCCCAGCATTTGGGAGGCTGAGGCAGTAGGATTGGTATGAGTTGAAGCCAGCCTGGGCTACATAATGATTTCAAGGCCAGTTTGAAAAATAAAGAGACGCTCTCTCAGCAACAAACAAACAAACGAAATGCCCTCCTTAAAAGTAGCTCCAAAGCCAAACATGATACTGGGTCTTGCGAGCTGCATGAAGACTCTCTCTAATTTACAGCTAAAAGCCAAACTATGACAGCCTTCAATTCTGACTGCTGTTCCATGAAGCTATGATCACAATGAGGAAACTGAAGCTCACTAATATTACACCCCTCTCCTCAAGGTCACAAAACTATTCAGTAGCAAAGTTGGGATTCTACCTCAGTTCTAGCCAACTAGATAATATCAGAATAACACCTCTTTGGGAATAGAAATTTTAATTTGGGGGGACAAGGTCCGAGACTCTTAATTATTTTGCATAGGAAAGGAATTTCCCATGGCCTTGGAACCAGATGAGTGCACTTTTTATAAAATATTCCATTTTTCTAGAGGAAAGAAGAAAGCTCTCTTCCTCAAGGAAACTGAGCTAATTATTGATTTTTGCCCCAGGATAATTTTCTTAAATATGGCTTTTAGAAGAGAATAGGCAGTATTACAAAGACAATGCTATAAAACAAAAGACATAATACAGTCATCCACTCAGTGGGCTGCCTTTGAGGGAGACTATAGGCGAGAGAGAGAGAGGGAGAGAAGGGGTGAGTTATTTCATCTAACCTTTTGCCTTTCTGCTGCAAACCCAACGTATTGTCATTATTTTAGGGAATGCACCTGTGTTTCTAAGTGCCCACTCAAAAATGGCTTTAAAATCAGAACAATGGGTTTTCTGGGAGAAGAATGCATGGAAGGAGGACTTCAGGAGAGGGTGGTGACAGAGACGGGGCCCTTTCTTGGAGTTTAAGGGGAGCTCCACCTCCTAAAAACCAGGGGAGGCTGAGAGGATGGGGCATCTCACCTGGTCAAGGAGCACCACTGAGGATTTGATGATCTCCCTCCACTTTTGGAGCTCAGTATCGTGGTACTTTTGTTGGGACTCTAAGAGCTGGGCCCATTCTGTCTGAGATTGGGGTAACCTGTGGGGCAGAAGAAGGGGCACCCCAGCAGCTGGAGTTATGCTCAGCGGACTGTCCTGTGCTCCCAGACCCCTAAAGGACAGAGAGTCACATCAGAGTGCTTTGACCTCTGCCCACTGCCCCTGGGACTCCCATGCCCAAATAAGAAGTGGATGGAAACTACAGGGACAGAGTTTTGGAGCTTGCCTAAGAGCTCATCCAAAGGGCTGTCCCCTGGGCAAGGGGGGTGGGGAAGTCCCGGGGGAGGCAGAAGCCAGGGCTCAGCACTTGGTGGGGTACAGGTGGATGTGACACAGGTACATGGGTGTGGCCAGGATTACCTTTCTTGGAGCCTCAGACCCTGCCAGGCAGTGAGGGTTTGGGTGGTGTATTCCAACATCCAGAGCTTGTAGAAGAGCATCATATTAAGGATGACCAGCAGCACCAGACTAGGAGAGAGATGTGGGAAAAAGCAGCAGCAATGAGATGGAATCTGAGCCAGGGATCTCCCCACCCCACAGGCTGCTGTGCCTGCCCACAGCGCCATCCGAAGCATTGCAGTGAGTGAATGAATGAGCTAAAGGGATGAAGGGAGGGGCAGAGAGAAAAGCAGCCTAACCCAAGGGTTGAGGACACAGCAGGAGAGCCATGGAGAGGAGTGTGGGTGAAGGCATTGAAAGTGGAGACACAAAGACACCTGAAATCCAGGTGCCAGAGCAAAGGAGGTATGTGGAGAGGAAACATGATGAGGGGGTAAATCAGAGCCAGTACCTGAAACAGATCCTAATGGGAGCAAGGAAGAAAAATGGGGAGGAGGCAGAGGTTAGAAATGAGAACATGGGAAAGGGGAAAATTGCACTTAAATTGAGCCAGAGAGCAAGTGAGTGTATAAGAAATACAGACAGCAAAGACACAATGAACGAGGAGACTTGGGGCAAGGAAGGAGCAAGAGGAAGCGAAGTGGATTAACTCTTAGAGGTTCATGGAGATTTCCCAGTCAACTCGATGCTAGGAAGGATGACTCAGTGGGATCCCCAGCTCCGCTGGCACAGGCCTTACAGGTGCTGGCAGAACTCCCCTAAAACTGTGAAGGCCCCTCCCTGAACCTCCCCCTGCCCCTGTCTATCAGGGGTCACAGGGACCGGTGGAGGCCTCCCAGAGTCTGAGTCAGAATGTATTGGAGATGGGGAAGAACAAGGAGGACCCAGGGGCTGGAGGACCCAGTGGGGAGTGGAGAATTACAGACTAGGTGTGGGATGGAGAGATAAAACTAGGGGTAAAGAGAGGATCCAGAGACACAAAACTGGCACAAATCTGGGCTCGCTTAATTTCTTAACTTTTGATCAAGTTTCCTAGCTTCTCTGAAACCCAGTCTTCTCAACAAGGACATAATCCCTACCCTACTGAGGTTGGTCTGTGGATGAGGAAGAACAGATGTAAAACACTCTGGTGTAGAGTAGGCCAGCCACGGAGTGGAGGGAGAGATACACACAGGAAGGAAGATGATTAAAATAGGAAGGTAAAACAAACAGGTGGAAAAAAAAGATGAGTAAAGGGGAAGAAAGTTACTGAGCCTAAGACTTTTCAAAGTGCGTGTATGAGAGTGATTTTCTGGTTCACATCTCTAGTACTGTGGGAGTCTTGCTTTAGCTGGCAGCCACAAGTCCCTGGGGCTTCTCTGAGTTCTCCATAAGCACTTCTCTGAGGTTTGTGTTGAATTTCAGCGACACTGTCCTGAACTATATCCACATGCAGCGGATTACCTGAATGCCCACCTCTTCAGCACATCATGAATTCATGTTTACAACCCTAACCATGCTAGGAGAAGGCCAAGGGACACCCCCGGGTGCTGTGACAGCAAAGACTCTGACTGAGAAAAGAGGTGGAAGGTTGAGTCACCACCTTGCAGGTGGATGGTGGCAAGAGCCTGCCAGACACTGGCCAAACCGTGATGTGCCCGTCTGCTGGCACAGCCTGAGTCTAGTGTGTTGAACTGGAAGGTCTGCTTATCCCAAATGGACAAAGCCTCAAGGCTGGCGGACACTGTGCTTCAAGATTCACTGAAGTCAAAATGCAGAGAGCTTAGACACAGAACTGACCTGATGTTAAAGTTTTCTATTTACCAAAATCCGATATCAGATGCAGTTGTAACAGAACAATGCCATGAATCACATTAAACTGCTGTTGCAAAATGTGCATCTTACTGATTTGATAGCTGTCTTTGTACTCATTACTGTTGTAATACTGTAGTACCTTGGTTTCTAATGCTATAGTCAGGAAAAATTCGAATCTACTTTTATGTTATGCTTCAAGTAAGGTAAGTAAGATTCCTCTTGTTCCTCTGAGGAATTTTCTCCTCTAAGGAGTTCCCCAGGGCCCCCGTCCCTGCCACACTCTGTATGCTCGTCCATTCTCACCCATGGCTTTAGCACAGTGGCTAATTAGTATGGCTCCTATGTAACAGGTCCACATCAACAAATTCCCGTCACCTCCCCCTGCATAACCTGCAGTGGCTCAGACACTCCTGGAGCTGACGGTGTCTTCTCTAACAACGTCCCATTAAATCCCAGGCGGTTGTGTTAATGACCGCAGATCAGAAGTTCACCTTCCTTTGTGACATAACCAAACGATTCACGAGTCTTCCCCTTCTGGGACCTCTCAGCTCCATTCCCTCACTCAGTCTGACAGCCGCTCTCACCGAGACCACTGTGGTCGGCTCTGATGGACCTTCCCTGCCTCCAGCCCTTTTTCCTCCAATCCATTTGCAATATTGTCATAACGCAAGTCTGACCATGGCACTGTGGGCTTCCTCCAGAGTTTCCTGAGGGTAAGGCTGTGCCCCTGGCTCTGCTGCTCTGCAAAAGCTTCAGGGAGGACTGGGAGGTCACAAAAGATAGGACAGAACTGGAGACAGCCTGATGCCTGGTGTGTAGCAGGGAGTGTCTGTGTCTGGGCAGCTACTGTGCCTGCCAGCCACACATGCCTGCCCCATCCAAGGAAGGGTGGGATGTCAGGCAGTGGGCTGAACCAAGTGGAAGAGCTGTTCTTAGCTGTTCTAGCTGCTGCCTATTCAATATGCTTTACAAAAGTTCTGGGCAAGTGCTGGCATGAACCTACACATCAGAGAACTAGCTGTGACCTCTTATATCTTCACTTCTTTCAACTTCCCATCTCCCTAGCTTGGTAACATTTCACGCAAATTATTGAGTCTATGGCTTTATAATGTTGTAGAGTTATATATCACCTACATTAAAATAAGGACCTACTTGTCCTGGACTATAGTCATCGATTTTATCTAGTGACCCTGCCAAAGTGTGGGCTACATGAGTTCATGGTTCTAGTACCTGGCACTGAACAAACACCCAAAATGTCTCTTGCAAATGAGCAGACTGGTAAAACGCTCTGCAGTATCTCTGTGTTAGTGGTATCTATCCTACTCTGCAGGAATTTTGAATGTCCTGTCTCTCTCGCCCACTTGATACTGAGTTCCTAAAGGGCATGGATGCTGTGTATGGCATTTTTTTCCTCAAAGCCTGGCATACCATAAATGCTGAATAAAACAGGAAAAAGAAAAGAGGTAAGAAGTGACAGACAGCAGTGGATCCAGACAGAGAGGAATAGAGTACAAAAGAAAAGAAAAGGAAAAGAAAAGGAAAGGAAAGGAAAGAGAAAAGGGAAAAGTATAAAGGAGCTCTCCCACATACTTTGAGGGGTGGGGGACGATTTTCCCACACCACACAGGAAAGGGAAGGTGTCGGGGCCCACGGGTGGGCTGAGAGACTAGAGTTCCTTACACACAGCTGATAACCAGCAGCAGCTTGGACACACTCTGCAGGTGGAAACTGCTGGGAGTGTCCTCGGGGATATGCCTCGTTTGCGTGGAACCTGTGAGGGAATAAACAGTCACTGTCATGGCCCGCAAGTCCACTAACTGCTGCCACTGCTCAAGCAGCAATGCTATGATTGATACTCCCGGCCCTGCAACAGGAGCAGGTAAACTCTCCAAGGTAAAAGGTCACGGCAGAGTCAGGTAATCAATGAACAAATGAGAAACTCAACAGACCTAAGTAGCTAGAATATACATGTACAGGACACAGTGAGCTTTGCTAAAGGAAGGGGAAGGGTCCAGGGCTAGGACTAGAGGCATCTGGCTTCCAGGTCTGGCTGCATCCACATAATGTCCAGCAAGTCACAAAACCTCTCTGAGAATCAGTTTACTTAGATGCGACATCAGTCAGAAATTGCATGGGTAAAATACCTAACAGGGGAGTGCTCTGGTCGAGGGGAGGAAGCAGGACACAGAAGCCTGGCATTATCCTCCCCTTCCTCTGCCTCCTCCCTGTCCCCATGCAATTCTGATGAACTCACAGCAATGTGCAGAGGACAGTTTGTAGGGTATGGATTTGTCAACCTCTAGACCCTTCATAGCCCCAGAATTCCATGACTGATATGAGACACGAGGCTGTGTGTGGCTGGGTGGGAAGAGGAAGAAAGACCCCTTACTGGGTTTGTGGGGACCAAGGGACTAGGGATTGCTTTAGACTCCCTGATCTTTGGGTTATAAATTAATCCCTGATATGTGGGTTTTAGCTTCTCCTTAGTGTCATTTCCCTAGAACATGGATGCTGCATACGGGAGCCGATGCAGGCAGGCAGCCGTAGAGCTTAGGTGAAAGAAGCCCAAAGGAAACCTTTGTTAAGCAGAATACATAAGGGTTCAGGAGAGGCTGAGGAACTTAAAGGGCAAAGGGAAGTAGACAGAGCATCAGGAACTTCGGATTTAGTAAGTTACATTCAAATTATGTAAAACCTGTACCCAAGGCATAGAATGAGCATGCATATATGCCACGGCATGGGCATACGACTCCAGACAGACCATAGCCCCAATCCACACCACCAGTCTCCACCTGGAACACACCTGCCACATGCTTGATGCGGTGGCCCACGTCTTCATCAGTGGGTGTGGTGACAGGGCTCATCACCTCTTCCAGGTGAGGCACCCGCAGGTGGGCGTGGGGACGCTTTCTCCTCCGCACTGTCGAAGACTTGCTGGCCTTCTCCTTGGGAGACTGCCTGTGCATCTCAGCCAGGTAGGTACTCTCCGTTTTGGTGAGCTCACTCTCTGTCAGAGACAGAAGGGCCACAAGAGAGGCCATCTTCCCATACCTTCAACCCAACACAATGGCCTCCAGAAGCTCTAAAGGAACAATTTTTCTGTCCTGTACCCTAGGAAGTTGGCCAGCTGGGCAGATGACCCTTAGGGAAGACTGTAGAAAGTAATTCTGGGGCCCAGCCCTACTAAACCCCTCTTTTGGGTTCAAAATTGTACACAGCCATGGGCACCAATATCTGCACATTTGTGTTGGATATAGATACAGATTTGAGGATATCACATACTTTCTAAATAGATGCATTCACAAGAGATTCATAGATACCTCTCAAAAAAATTACCACCACCGCAAGTGTCACTAAAGGTGCATGTCGGTGGGTATTATACACACCTTAATTACCTCATAAGGCTATAGACAGTCTTGAAAAATGCACATATCCACATACATGTTAAATTGGTATCCATTTTGGGGGCAGACTTAGGGACCCCACAAAGTCACTTCATTGTCTCTGTTTCTCCCTTCAACATCCATTTCCCATTCCCCCGCGTGACAGCTGTACAGTTCACCCTGCTTCTGCAGCTCAACCAGCAATGAGTGATTATAGCGCTCACCTAAATGGCGGAAGTAGTCCTCCAGCCCGCTCCAGAAGTTCTTCTCAATGAAGGTTTTCACTAACCCCCAGGGCTGTTTTCGATAGCGCAGCTCTGTGGAGACCCTAAGGAAGAAGCCAGAAATAAGATCAACATTTCCTAGGCAGACCTGCCACTGCTGGGAAAAGGGAAATTCACATTTATGCCCAAGGCAGCCTCGCATTTGTGTTGTATTTTAGATGTTCAAAATTCCTTTCACCTCTGTCACATCATTTTCTCTCCCTGACCAGAGGAGGTAGTAATTTTATTCTCATTTTATAGTTGAAAAGACAGAGGTTCTGAATATTTCAGCAGGCCAGAGGCTAACAAGGGCTTCTGACTCCAAGTCCAGAATTCTTTCATGATCCCACACTGCCTCCACCCAGGGGGGCTCCTGATGGTGCCAGGCTGCCTGCCATCTGGACAAGAGAAGGCTCGGAACCGAGGTCAAGCCCTTTAAATCCTAGTCAAGCTCTGGGGTCTCACCACTCTCACTTTTAAGAATATCCTCTACTCCTACTGCACCCATAACCTCGACGGCCCTTGTTTTCCTCCACACACTCTCTCTCACCACTACTCCTGAAACCGCCCATACCTCCTGCAGCATGGGCTCCTCCCTACCCGTACAGCAGCGTCGCTCTTTGCTTCGTCCTCAGGTGAGTGTGTGTGTGCCAGCAGATCTCCCCGCTCATGCTCCCTGTGCACAAGGCTGCCTGCCCTGCCCGGCCCCTCCTCAGGGACACTACTGCTACCCAGTCCTGATGGGGGATACGCACTCCGAGCCACCTGGCTTCATACCCAACACCTGTTCAGTGGATGGAGAATGGGTCATTCCTGTGAAGTTCTAGCCAAGGTCCACCAGCTAGCTGTGTGAACTGCACAGAGAGACACACGACGGGAAGATCCTCTGAGGAGTGTGGAGTGAAGAAACATACGCACTGATGGGGGGTGGGGTGCAAATGAGGGGTGTGAGAGGAGAGCGTGAAAACGAGGAGGAAGGAGGAAGAGAAGTTTGAGGGGAGGGGAGGTTATGAAGATCAGGGAGGAGCACAAAGCACTCACTCCTAAGGAAAAACAAACAGTAAGAACTAAGAGGATGAGAAAGAGGCAAGCTCTTTTTAGGTTCAGGTATTAAGCTCTTCTTGATGCCTACAAGATCTTTGTGTAACTCTTCATTAACTCCTACTTTATTTGAATTATATGAAAGAATTTCTTGCTCCTTCGAACCAGAAGAACTCGGTCTATAATACAGATAAACAATGTGACGAGTTTCAAGTGGGTGCGTGTCTTGAGTTCTCAATTAGACCATGTGCTTCTTAAAACATCAGGGTCGGGCCGGTGAGATGGCTCAGTGGCGTAAGCGCCTGCCCGGCAAGCGCGAGGGCCCGAGTTCGACTCCCGGATCCCACATACGAAAAAGGGGCCGGTGATATCGCTCAGCGGCATGGGCGCCTGTTGGTGCACGAGGTCCTGAGGTCTACACCCCGGTACCCACAAAAAAAAAAAAAAAAAATCAGGGTCTACATTTCCTCCTTCCTGTGAACGTGCACCCATGTCCAGCACTGAGTATTCCTCCTTGCAACACTCTCTGGACTCTGACATGAAAAGGTTCCATGCCAAGAGCTGCCAACAAAGTGCTGGGTGGGGAGGGAGACAAACGAAATCACCACATGCTCAGCATGGGGAAAAGACCACAGGCTTTTGCTTCTAAGAATTGAGTTTCAGTACTTACTGGGGATGTGACTCTTTGCAGTTACTTATCTGAAAACTGATGATAAATCCACCTTCTGAGGTCGTTTTAAAGATTCCAGTGAATCTAGAGAACCCACCTAGATAGTACTGAATAAATCACAGACAACTAACAAGGAGTAGGAGTGATAAAGGTCTTCCTAAGAGGTGTACAGAATGGTTACAGGAACACATCGTAGAGAGAAAAATGCATTGTCAAGACAGGGATCTGAAGAGCTCAGAAGGCTTTTGTGAGAAGATAAATTCAGAGTCAGCAGGCAAATTCCCAAGCTCCCTCTCCCTCGGGAGCAAAGGGACATTATATAACAGGAAGACCCCATCTGAACCCTCAGACCCTCGGGCCCTCAAAACCCCGCACCTGAGTCGACTCTTGTTGCGGGCCACGCGGGTGAGTGTGTAGCGATTGACAGTGTAGAAGTAGTCGTGGTAGGGCACATCATGCGTGAGAACTTCCGCGTCTATCACGTAGCATTCACTCTCCTGGCTCGCCTTGTACATGGTCTGTGGGGAGGGAAAGCCTATGGACCAAAACTGAAGAGACACAAGACGGGAAAAGCACCTTCTCAAATTTCCCCACCCGACCCCACAGCTCCTGAAGGGAAGACACAGAACCACTGGAGACAGCAGCAGACCTGCACCCAGAGGCATCTTCCGACCACTCAGCCCGCGTCCTTCACGCCAGAACAGAACTCCCCAGCCCACTCTGAGCCACCTGTGACCTCTTTGTACTCACCTGCGTCTCCCTGACTGTGGCAGTTTTGGGAGCCAAAGGATTGGTAAGGGTGATAGTGTACAGAATCACCCGGCTCTGGTTTCCATTCTCTTCCTTCTTCCATGGATGGAAGATGATATCTGAGGGTAGAGAGGAGCAATGGAGTGAGGGAGGGAAAACAGCACCACTCCCCGCATCTGGATCTCCCCTCCAATGAACGTCTCTTTCTGTGCTGTCTAACAGCACCCCCCACCTCAGGAAGCCAATGGGAGTGCAGGGGCCAGGAGAGGAGGGTGGGAGGAAGGGGAGTCAGAGCAGAAAGAGGCTCATTGTAGCATTGCTGAAATTCTACACGAGGCTCCAGAATACTGATTGTTCCCAGGCTGGGGCAGAAGGGCCTGAGGCCACCTATGGGGGTGCTGGCAACACTGGAGTTACTGTGGCAAGGATCCCTTGGGAACGAGTCCTCTCCTCTAGGGCATGACCTCCCCATGTCCTCAGCATGTCCTCTCCCAGTAGAGGGGCTTGCTGCTGCCCCAGTGTTTTTTCCCAGTTCTGCTGGGCCAGCACTGTGTCCCTGCTGGTGGAGAAGTGGGGTGCAGGAAGAAGACAGGACCATGGACAAACAGCGTATGAACCCTCAGAATCCAAGAAACGAATCCTTGCTAAGTCCCTTCTCAACCCCTTGCTCAGTCCCAGGGTTTCAGCTTCCTGAAACATCAGTGCTGGGCACCCTATGGGCACGGGCAACTGTGAGGATTGAATGAGATGACGCCATATGCTTGGGGCACCTCGTAGTGAGTGGGAGCTGATGCCCTGGACTGGACAGTCAGCCCCACAAGGGCAGGGGCCAGGCAGGTCTTGGTCACTGCTGAGTCTGTAGTGCCTGATGACAGGGGCCATGAGTAAAGATGCTGCACTGGGGGAAAAGAGGGACACACAGCCCCAAAGGAGCTCCCACACCAGGTAAGGACAAAAAGAAGGCATCTGGACCACTAAGTGCTTTGGAAGAGACTGGGTGGGAAGAGGGGGAAAGAGGAAGGGGAAAGGGTAGACAGTCAGGAAGGGTCCAGTCCTGAAGAACAGACCAGAGAAGCGCCGCTGCTCCATGAAGTCCCGCAGGAAGGGCGAGGTGGTGAAGAGCAGGTCATAGAGTTTGTCCACACTGAAGTTGAAGACCTCATTCACGTACTGCCGGCCACTCAGATCCTCATAGAAGGCCTGCACCTCCCCTGCGCAGAAGACAGGAAGAGGAAGTCAGTGGTGACGGAGGAGGTCCGGAGGCCCCAGGGACATCCCCAGAGCACTGATGTCTCTCTGGCTAATGTGGCCACCCAGACCAAGGGTAGGGTAGCTTGAGCTCATGGTCTCCACCATTTACGACTTTTCTTCTATCACTTTCTTTCCTTCAATGGAAATGCAGGCCATTTACTCTAGCAGACACTGTCCATTCGTTCTTTACAAAGAGTTTGGGAATGTACTGCAGCTTAATGTATTACAGAAACATTCTAAGCAATGAATCGTTAGGTGATTTCATCTCTATGTGAACATCAGAGTTTACTTACACAAACTAAGATGCTCCCATGTCACTAGGCATTATAATCTTATGGGAATGCCTTTGTATATGCAGCCAGTGTTATTATGGGGTACAAGACTATATTTGTTTTTACACTTGCGAATCGCCCTAATTAAGTCAACTGCAGACTAAACTCCAAACAAATGACTAGTTGCTGAGGTTGCCTGCACCTCAAAGGATGCCTTACGATTGACAACAAATGGCACTGTGACCCCTGGCACAGGTGGATTCAGGAGCTGCCAGTTAATCTGGAATGATCTAAGGCTGGGCTGGCCCCAAGGGCTGTAATTCCTAACCACATAAGACATCTTATATCCCCTATGATTTCAATACCCCTCTTTAGAAATAAAAACTTATGATTACAGCTTTATTATAGCAAAAGAGTGTAAATCAGAATAAGCCAGAGAGAAAGACACACAGAGCAAGGTCGGGAGGGTTTCAAAAGTGAAGCATCCTTCGCAGTCAGGGGTGCCATACCCACCTGGCACACCAATCTGACAATATGTAAAGCACTGCTAATCAGGGAATCTCACCTGTAATTTTCAGAATTTTCTTTCTGCTAGAGGAGAATGTGTCTGAGGGTACAGGTGAGCTGCTAGGTCTTAGTGCTCCTCCCAAGCCCCAAGCACTCTACAGTACCTAATGACTGCCACTTGCATAGGTTGGGATGTGACCTCAAATAGGAAGGAGGCTGACATTTCTGGCTCCCCTAGGATCCACAGAGAGAAATATCCTACAGAGATAGTGCCTGTGACTGTGCAAATTGGGCACCGTACAAACACAGTGGAGGATGTTCGTGTCTTAGTTTATGTGAATAGCGATCCTGACGTTAGGCAGTACCCAAGCTGCACAGTCATTTGCACTGATCCTAGATCCTGGACGGGGCAGGCAAGCCAACCAAGGGTTAAAAATCCACTACGGGTGACCTCTAAGAGAGATTGTCCACACTTTAATAAATGATTGTGTCTATACCTACGCATTAGAAATAACCTACCACCAATTCAATGGAGGAAAACCGCAACTAATTTCATGGATACTGAGACTTTGGTTTCTGTCCACGGAATACAAGCAGCAGCCTGAGTAAGTCCTGGAAGGTAACACTGAAGGAGTGAAGAACGGAGTCTCTACTCATAGTAGAGAGAAAGGGAGTCCCCAAAGTCCATCTCGCCCAGCAACATCTTTCTCTCTACTCCAGGCTACAGCCACTAACAAATTTTGCAATCACTTAAGGGAGTTTCTATTAAAATCTATCTTCAAAGAGCAGCTGACAGATCCCTTTTCTTGTGCTATCAAACACTGCATTGTCTTGTGTGTCTGAGAGGGACAGAGCCACAAGGCAAGCCAGTGTGGACATGAGGGTACATTTTATGGCAAGTGCAGATGGCGGGACAAAGCATTATTGATTAATCAAGGGAAGACAAATATAGAATGATGAGGGTCTTGCAATGTACACTTTAAAAAGGGATGTACACAAATAACAAATGTACCTTTTTAAACAAGCCCTGATACCCACTCCTCCACCAGGAGCCTAGGTACTGACTCCAGCCTCATGCAGAGACTTCTTTTATGCCTTCAAAATGAGAGAGGAAAGAATGCTCTGGACTCACGTTCAAATGCTCACCTTCATCATGGGTGTCTGAAGAGTCACTGAGCTCAGTGGGAATGTCCTCATTGTCATTGAAGTCCAAGGAAGGGGAGTTCACGGGCGGGATGATCTCAATCTTCTCACCTATGATGCTGTCAATGGCAAGCTCCTTCTCCAAGGACCCATCGCCCTCCAGCACCTCTTCCTCCAGAGGCAGACCGTCAAACTGCAGGGGACACTGAGGAGTCACCTACCAGGGGCCACCTGGTTGGATCCACTTGCCAAAGGGAGACCAGGTGTGGGCCCTGGAAGCGCTCATTCCTAGCACAACTGTTCAGGAGCCTGCCTAGAGTCCGGTGCTGGGCTCTGGCTGCTCTGTCTGCTGCAGGAGGCGAGTGAACACAGCACAAGGTGCTGCCACCCTTTGCGCTGTCCACTCAGTTGGCACACTGAGACCACAGATGAATAGAGGTGGCACCGCCAGGTCCAGGTCCTGCCTGGGCCACACCTCCACCACGCTATGACAATATCAGCCTGCCTCAGCTGGGCATGGTGGTGCACGCCTGTAATTCCAGCACTCGGGAGGCTGAGGCAGGAGGATCACTGAGTTCGAAGCCAGCCTGGGCTACAAAGTGAGTTGAAGGCCAGCCTGAACTGCATAGTAAGACCCTGTCTCAAAAAAGACAAAAAAAAAAAAAATATCAGCCTGCCTCTAGGTAGTACCATTTTTTCTATGAAACTCAGAAGGTGTCATAGGCATTTCCTGGATTCATTCCCCCTTCAGTGCTGGAAGAGAATCAATATGGTCCTTTACATTTTAAAGACAACCTCAGAGACAGAAAATGAGAACATATTTTCATTGAATGAATGATGTCCTCATTCTGAGGCCAAGTGGCCTGACTCCTCAGCCCCTGGACATTTCCGAGAGTCCTTTGCTGTGGAAGCCTGCCCCTTCTACCTGCTAGCCATGACCTCTCTTTCTTCATCAAGGTTCTATCTTCTCTATAATAAAGTCCCCAAGGACAGAGCTCCTCTTAGACATTTTCATAGCCTCCATAAAGTCTCGCACAGTGGGAAAATAAACCACAAAGGACCTCAGTAAATATTAATCAAATGGGTGAATAAAAAAATGAACTGTTCTGCAGTTCTCTATTCATGCATAACTTTGCATTATGGTTTATGTCTAGATGTCCCCAAGAACCTCAAGCGCTCATAGGCAGGACTTCTGGAAGGTGACTGAAATATGGAGGCTTATGACTTACTGTTGGGAGATGGGGCCTGGATGGGACAGGCAGGTCACTGAGGGCATGGCCTGGAAGGGTATATCTCCCTCCCCAGCTCCTCCTTTCATACCTCTGCTCCCTGGACCCCAGGATGCTACTCCTCTGCCACGGCCCTCCCTCTGCCATGCTGTCCCACCTTGGAGCCACCAGGCTACGGACTGAAACCTCCACAAACTGTAAGCCAAAATAATCCTCTCCTCCTTTAATTTGCAGGTATTGAGTGTTATTTCCCAGAGACAAGGAAAGTAACTAAGACACTCTGACTTCAGATCAAAGCAGTGGGGAGCAAGAAAAAAAGACCTAGAATAGTTCTTCACCAGAGAGGCTCATCTGGGGCAGCTCTCCAAGATCCAAACTCATGCAGTGGCTTTGGCATAGTCATAATCTTCCTGGAAGTTAAACCAATCGCAGAACCCAGGCACTAAGAGTCCAGCTCTGGACCCAGTGACCACACCACTGGAGTACAGAGAGCAATGCATTCCAGGATGCCGCCTTAAATAAACTGACCACAAAGAACCCACATCCCTCTCACTGCTCCCCAGGCTGGGCCCCTGTGGAGTTCACTACACTGGGTCAGGGCCGTGCTCAGGGCTTACTGTCCATACCGAGACGGGGGCTTCACTGCTTCCTGTGGAGGTCAGGGTGCTGTTGGTGATGGATTTCTTGGGCAGCTGTGGGCTGGCATCTGGCTTGGTCTCTATGCTGCTTTTAGATGAGCTGTCATTCACTTCATTCTCTTCTACAGGAATCTCCTCACAGTAGCTGGAGAAGATACCAGGAGCCCACGTTAGTCTCAGGGGTCAAAGAACCTCAGACCCGTCCATTCATCCAAAGCGATGCACTTTCCTGCTTCTTTATTTTGTATGCAATCTTCCTCTAACCAGAAATCCGGCCCCTTACTGCTTTCCTGACACCTCATTTCCACCTCTTCCTCCACCCATATAAAATTTCTGGTTCTAAACTCACCTTTTCTAGGTACTCTCTTTAGATTTACCCCTACCTAGAAAATATGACCATTATTCATCTCACCCTATTTTCTCCCAGCAGATCCATCCCATCTTGGTCGTTTGAATCAAATATCTGTGTTCTGAGCACATATTTCAGTTTCCAAACATTGACTAAGATGGGACTCTGGACCTGAGTACTCCCTGGGTGGTACTTCCCAAACTCTGGATCCTAATGAACTTCTCTGCATTGTATACCCAAGAGGAAAATCTCCTTAAAATGAAAGTCGTCACTCTTCTGCCCTGTGTTGGAAATACGCTGAAGGGGAACAAGGGAGCAACCATCATCATTGGAGTCACCACTGGCATCAACTTCTGACTTGTACTTTCTACATCATCTGGCTGTACAGCAATTCTAAGTAAATCACTAGGTGCATTTCAGAGACAATCGTGCAGGTATTCACAGAGGTTATGTGATGCCACTATTGCCACTATTAAACATCAGTGTTTGTCACCAAGCCAGGGTCTAAGTACACACTTGATGCTCTTTCCTTGCCTTCTACTCCTCTAGCCTCTCTCACGAACACCCAGCATCTGCCTACCTTTCTCTCTCAAGCATCCTTTGTCTGTGAGTCAAAGTGTCGTCCGCATCTTCCTTACTTTCCCACCATGCAATACATGATACTCTCTTCTCCCTAACTCCCTGCTCCTCCTACCCCAGAGAATGGTCTTTCCAGGTCTCTGTTCTTCTTCTTCCTCTTGTTGTGTTCCCCTAACCCTAGTCCTTGAACTTCCTTTCAGTTCACTGAGTCACTCAGAGGTTTCAGCCAATCTCAAAGCTATCAACTGGTAGCTCCCAAGTTTTTGGTGCTAGCCCAGACTTCCCTATGAACTCCACACTCACTCCCAATGCCTACTTGGCCAACAGCCTTCTCAGTTTCCACTTGCCTAAAATCAGCCTCTTAATCTTCTGCCCAAAACTGTTCTGCCTATAGTGTCATCCATCTCAGTTTGGAACAACTCTATCCTTCCAGATGGTAAATCCAAAATACCACCTTTGATTCCTTTCAGGTCCATCAGCATATCCTTCAAAATATATTCAGGAAAATATATTCAGGAAACACTGATATTTCTGCTGCTATCTGCCTGGTCCAAACCACCACCATCCCTCACCTAAGTTATCTAAATTATTCAACAGCCTCTTAACAGGTCTCTCTACTGCCCTTGTTCCCCTTCAGTGTATTTCCAACACAGGGCAGAGTAATCCTGTTAAAATATTTTTTTTTTTTTTTTTTTTTGTGGGTACCGGGGGGTCGACCTCAGGACCTCGCGCGCCAGCAGGCGCCCGTGCCGCTGAGCGATATCACCGGCCCCTTTTTTGTATGTGGGTTCCGGGAGTCGAACTCGGGCCCTCGCGCTTGCAAGGCAGGCGCTTAAACCGCTGAGCCATCTCACCGGCCCCTGTTAAAATATTAAGTGAGACTTTATCCACGATCTATTCCAAAACCTTGCATCCCACTCTCAGCAAAAGCCAATCATCATGTTGGCCAAAAGCCCATGCCCCTTCGGCTTCCCTGGCTTAGTCTCCAACCATGTCCCCCTTCTTCGTTCTGAAGCCACGCAGGTCTGCTGGCTGCTCCCTCTACTGAAGCGGTCTTCCCACAGGTGCCCCAGTGCTCACCTCCTCAGGGGCAGGGCCTGCTTAGATGCCACATTCCCACCGAGGCCTTCAGTGGCATCCTAGCCTGGAGTCCCCTCAGCCTCACTCACCCCATGGTGTTGAAGTCGTCATCCGGGGGCACATAGTCCTCATCATCACTGGTCAGGCCCAGTTCATTCCCGTAACACTGGTGGACGAAGTGCCAGAGCTCCTTGGGGCACAGAGGCTGCAGGAGAGAAGAGCAGCGGCTCTGACCTTCCTCTCTCAGGTCCTCTTGTTCTGCCCAGAGGCCCTGAGCCAGGCTGGCTGTCCTGGGAGTAAAAGTACTCTCTCCCTAGCTAAACGAGAGGTGAGCAGCTACCTCTAGGACAACCTCATCTGCCTAGGACTATGGATTACAGCAAAGCCAGGGACATGGCCCCTCCTTGCCTAATCCTTCAAGACAGATTTACAGAATGGGATCAGCTGGACCCTTAGGGATGGTAACTTGTTCACCTTGTGCTCCCATGGATAAAGTCCAACACTGAGTATAACAAACCCATGTTACACTGGGGTCAAGATGATCTCACAGCTTCTGTTTGAGACACTAAGCACTCATTGGCTCTTGACCTGGTCTTCCACTGACCACAGAAGTCTCTATACTAATTGCATCCATACAGGCCCTCAGGTTTGACATTAGCAGTGGCCCCTTCCATAGATGGAGACTTCCAGTGGTTAGAAAGAGTCCTACACTCTCATAGTCTAATGGGCTTTAAAGGTCATCTCATCCAACCCTCTCTTGACTACCTGAATATTGCTTTCTCTTTTCTGAAGTGCAGTTAGTTGGTTTACAGTTCTATGCATTAGTTCAAGTGTTTTCTTATGCCACTGGGTGCTTGCTTTAAAAGCAACATCTTAAGTCAGAGTTTCCCAAGAGAGGCAAAAGAATGTCAGAAGAACTAAGGTCAGAGGTGGAGACCATGCATGAGTCTCAGACTTCAAGGAAGGGAAGGTGAGAAGAACAAATGTGAAAAAGAGGGCAAGAGAATTAAGAGGAAACAACAACAATAAGTAACTTTTTTAAAAAATCAAACTTCAAGAAGGTTTGTACCAACAGACTTCATAAAGAATCTGAGAGCTCCCCAAGCCCATCCTTTCAAGGTATGGTTTAAGAAGCAGGCAATCGGCCGAACACCATGGGCCAGCAGTTTTCCAATGCAGAAAAACCACGTACACAGAATGGCAGTTGGGAACTCTGTCTCTGGACCAGCAGGGTTTGGGCTGGCAGCTGTGTGCCACTCAAGGAGACATTCCCTTCTCCTTTATTTGGACCTCTTTCTCTGGCCATCATGGACATCTTTCATCTTGCCGGGGGCACATCTGCTTCCTGCCAAACTACATCCTAGCCTGCCGCACTACTTGTCTTCTCTGTGACACCTTCCCTGACCAATTCTGCCTGGCTCTGGTCTGACCATAGTGAAGGCAAGCACAGGTAGAATTCATCAGGTAGAATTCTTTACTAATATTTTGTGAGGCATTTAGGAGCCATGTGGATGACTTTGTGCCTTATTTAGAAATGAGAGCAGTTGTGCACTAAAAATTAAAACCTCCAGTGGAGACTCAAGCACACCATCCTTTTATTATTAATAAAGGCTAGTGAAGGTACACCTCAGCTCAAAGAAGCTATCGGGATTTATAGCAGGGCTATAAGCTCAGATCAGAGAAACTCCAAATTAAAAAAAAAAAAAAAAATCCCTCAGTTTTCTTCAGATAGTAATTAGTTTGGGCTAGAGTCAAGGCAGATACGCCCATATATTCAAATACATACATTTCAGTCATGTTTACATGTGAACTTCACGAGGGAATCATATTAATTTTTCCCTCATGTCTTCTCTTCTGGCTTGGGGAGTTTCCCATCAGAGGGAGAGCTCTCGGAAGGCAGAGACGATGATACGTCATCTGCGTCTCTTCCCAGTGTAATTCCAGCGCTCCAGTAAGCAATGGGTGGCTATCTTAATTAAATTTTCTTTTTTTCTGTATTTTTGATGCTGTGATGCCTGGGGACTTGCTGAATGGGGTGGAGCCTCCCAGAGTTAGGAAATTCCCAGAGATGGAAAACAACTCACTCATACGCAAACAATCAAGCTAAAGGCCACATCTACCAGTTTCCTTTTTATGTAGCTTGAGCAAACTCCCCTGCCCTCATTACCCCAAGGCCAGGTACCGGCAATTGGAGACAGCCCCGAGAGACCCTGAAGCCTGCTGAGGTGCGGCAAAGCTAGCCAATCCTCAACCCGCGTGAGCACCTCCCCTGCCCTGCCCGGCCCTCTTCTCACTCCCTCCACCTCCTGACCACAGCGGGTGCTTCACAGCGTGGACAGGCAGGGAGTGCCGCACTTGTCTGTGAGCTCCTTCTTTCATGACGTTCATTTCTGAGACTGCATATTTCACCACAACTGGTTAAAACAAATCCTTGTATATTTTAAAACAGTGGAGCTGATGCACCTGAAGTCACAAGTGCCTTACTCCTGGCAGCGTGGACTCAGGTCGCTATTTCCGGTGGGAAGACGTGTTCCTCGCCCAAGTGAGGCATTTCCACACCATGTGGAGGTGTGGGCTCCTTTGGAGCCAACCAAAGCTCCTGTAAATGCAGTCTTCCATCAGGGAGAACGGCCAAGCGGAAAGAGCACCACGGGAAGCCGTACATCTGAGGCTGAAGGGTGCCGCTGCACGGTACTTACCTTTTCAAGGAGAGCGTTCTGCCAGAGCCGGAACATCATCATGTACGTCCTATCCCGGGCCCCGAACGAAGTGAAAAAGTGCTAGAATGGGAAAGAAAATGGCCTGACATACCTGTTAAGAATCACAACGTGATAAATGGTGATCACCACAAAGGCACTTTAATGATGGGGCTCAGGACACGAGGGTTCAAGGTACTTGGGACCTCTGAATTCTTTCCATAACCAAGTCTTTCAATTTTTTACCCACACGTCGTTCAGTGCTTTTCTCTCTGATTTGCAATTTTTGTCTCCATAAAAACATGTCTTTCACCCACATAATGGAAATGGACCGGGGAGTTGGGAAGGAGCTTAAGCAGAAAGATAAGACAAACCCACTGGCTGTTTTAATTTATTCAACTAGTAGGTGAACATTAGAATGTACGTACTAGGCACTAGGCTACATGTTAAGAGTACAACAAGGTGTAAAACAGAAAAAGACTGTTTTTGTGGAGCTTACTGATTAGTGGGGATGAGAAACCAGATTTTACTGCATACCTGCTAGGGGCTTGACAAATGCTATTTCATTTAAAGTAAAAAAAACCTTAGATGATGAAACAAAGCTGCTAACAATGAATAGCAAACTGGCAAGGTTAGACAATTTGCCTGATCACAGAGCTGACTGTGCCAGAAGCAGAATTCAAACTAAGGACTATCTTACCCCAAAGTTTCATGATTCTTGCCTGTGAATTGCTTGAATCCATGAGAACTGCAAAAATTATCTTCCACAGAAACCTAGCCCACCCCTTGCCATGAGTCTATTAGTCTTCAGACCCTGACTCAAGGTCAAAGGTCAAAAATCATGAATTTCCCTGTCATAAATTTTATAGACCACATTCTCCCCATACCGCTAAGGACAATCCATGTCCCGTCAGACTCCTCATCCTCTTGAGACATGATCAGCTAAACCGATAAGTAATGATGACTACTTACTGATGGGCTCTAGCTCATATGGAGGCTGCTTAGTCGTCATGGTGACGGTCCAACAGGGAGGAGAGCTTATCATGCACTCTCTTCTTGCTCCAGCAGGAAGTACCCCCTGACCTCACACGCGCGCCAAATATCCACCTTGCCCACCTCTCCACTCTCCGCCTTTAACAAGCCCTATAAATACTTTGTTTCTCAGCCAGCCCCTCTGAAGGTCCTATGCACTCTACTGCTGCCTTCCTGTGCCCCTTCTCTTTGTCTTCACTCGCGCCAGACCTAACATTTTGGTGCCGTGACTCGGATGGTTGGGGTGTGTAGCTCCCGGGGCCTCCCCGGCTTGAGCTCCTCCCACCATGAGCCACTTTCCTTCCCTTTTTTGTCCTGCCTTTGCCGATGCAAGCTCACATCCAACACTGATCCTCATTGCCTCTCACAGGTGAGCCACTCTCTCTCAGGAGTCTCTGATCGCGTCTGGTTTTCTCTAAAGTCATTGGCCAACGCCAGGACTCCTTCACGTCCTTCGGGACCTCAAGTCCTCCGGGACACCCCCTCTGTCCCTGAGGTGACAACCAATGGTGCTTATGGGGCATTTCTCTCGTTTACACACCCCGATGAGGGTGACGATCCTCTTAGGGGCTATGCTCAGGCTTTTGCCCTCTGGCTCACATCTAACTTGATCACAATGGGAAACAGTCCTTCCCAACCCCAAAAACACACTCCACTCGGGTGAACACCCTTGGTCTCCAAAGACCATAAAACCAAAAAGATTAATCTTCTTCTGCCAGATGGCCTGGCCGGCAGCCTCTGGCCTGAGGAGGGTACTTTTGATTTTCAGATCCTCTATGACCTAAACAACTTTTGATATCGCATCGGCAAATGGCTGGAAATCCCTTATCTTCAGGCCTTTTTTGCTCTCAGGGCGTGCATGTGGGGCATCCCAAGTGCTCTTGGCACGCTCCACACCGCCAAACCCCTTCCCTGAACCTCTCTCTGATCCCATAGATGAGATTTCCTCTGCCTTTGCTCCCTCTCTATATCCCCCACAATCTCATCCAGTTCCTTCTTCTCCACAACCTCCTCAACTCTCTCAAACACCTCCTCCTCCTGCCACTTCTCTTGTTGCTACTTCTCCATCCTCCCCCACTCCCTCAGGGCCATCTTCCCCCTTACACCCCCCTCTTCCAACCAATCCTCCTCCCATCTCTCCATCCTCTCCCATTCTCTTGGCTCCTCCTATCTCTCCACCCTCTCCTACTCCCTCAGCTCCATCTTCCCCTTACATTCTGCTCCTTCTCCGCCGCCATTCTCTCCTCTGGCATAACACACCCTTTCCCGTTCCTCCCATAGGCAGCCATCTTGTTGTCACCAGTCACATGGTGGACAGCCTCCATCTTGTAAGGCCCCACCATGTGACCATAGGCAGCCATCTTATACTAAACCCAAGTCCTCACCTGATGATAGTATGCCACCATCTTCTCCCCCTCAATCGCTACTCCCTCTTCGTGAGGTCGCTGGGCCTGAAGGTCTAGTCCATGTCCACATTCCCTTCTCTCTCTCTGATCTCTCTCACATTTCACAGTGCCTTAGTTCCTTCTCTACAGCTGAGTTTCTCTCCCGTCTCACTGACACCCTCATTAGATACACCAATTTAGATCCCCAATCTCCTGAAGGACTCACCATTATTAATTCTCATTTTATCAATCAGCTCCCGACATCGGAGCTAAACTCAAAAAGGCAGAGCTTGGCCCTCAAACCCCACAGGGGGACCTTCTTAATATGGCCTTCCGGGTCTTTAACACTAGAGAGGAACAATATAAGCAAGAGAGTCTTCAAAAAACAAAACTTAAATGCCAGCACTTGGGGCTCCCATTTGGCCTGATAAAGGCCCAACACCTAAGAGAGGGGAAGCCAGCTCCCGAACCCCTCCTGGACCTCCCGGACCATGCTTCAAATGCAAGAAAGAAGGACACTGGGCACGAGTCTGCCCCAACCCACGGCCACCACCGGGACCCTGTCCCATCTGCAATCTCCAGGGTCACTGGAAGTGCGACTGCCCTGTCCGCCAGAGAGTGGGTAAGTCATCTAACTTCCTACTCTCACAGGAGATTTCATCGCCGCCATCAGATTCATCACAAGCTGACCTGCTTGGTCTTGCCGCTGAAGAGGATTGACGGGGCTTGGGGCTCCTGGCCCCCATCAAGGTATCTTTTTCAGAGCCCCAAGTCTCGCTAGACATCTCAGGTAAGACACTCTCTTTCCTTATCGACATGGGGGACACCTATAGTGTTCTTCCTGAGTTTTCAGGCTGTTGCACCCGATCCGTGGTCTCCGTTGTGGGAGTTGACGGCCAACCTCCACAACCCCTTCAAACGGGACCCATTTCCTGCCGATTCTAAACTCTCTTTTTTACCCATAATTTTCTCGTTATCCCAACCTGCCCCACACCCCTCTTGGGCAGGGATCTTCTCCAAAAACTTAACTTCTCTTTCACCTTTTCCCTCTCTACAGTTCTTGTCCTTCAAACTCAATCACTACACAATGACAGCTTCACTCTCCCTCTTCCTTCCTCACTCATAGATCCTATAGTCTGGGACACCTCCAGCCCACTCGTGCAACCCACGCTGCCCCTGTACTGATGCCTCTTAAAGACCCTTCAGCTTTTCCCTGCATTCCCCAATATCCAATAGCCCCCAACACCAACGGGGACTTAAACCTATAATCCAACTCCTATTAACCAATGGTTTTCTTAAGGTTACCCAGTCACCCTACAATACCCCTGTTCTACCAGTACTCAAACCCAATGGCTTCTATCCACTAGTCCAAGATCTCAGGATCATCAATCAAGCAGTAACACCCATTCACCCTGTGGTGCCAAACCCTTACACTATGCTCTCCCACATTCCCCCATCCTGGTTCCACATCACTGAGGTTAAACGGTGCCTCAACAATCCTGATGCCTCTAACTCTGAGCCCTTACCTTCAAAGTGGTCATCACATCTCCTATCCCCCACTCATCTCCATCTCACCCAACTCTCAGACAATCCTTCAACTTGACCCATGTATTGCTGTCCTGTTGAGTTCCTGGCCTTCCTCCCTGATGGACAGGGTCCTATACCTTAGTCCTTCTTGTTCCAGCTCTAACACTAAATTCTCAAGACACTATAAAAAGGTCTCTTTCACCCCAACCTCACAAAATGCACCTCACCCAAAAGACAAGAGTCGCCCACGTCCCAATTCTTGTGGGTGTAGGCATTTTTTCTGTCCCTGGAAATGGCCTCAGAGTGGGGGGAATAAGCACAGCCACTCATTTCTATACCAACTATCTCTCCAAATAGAGAACATAACATGTATTCATTCACTCCAAAATCAAATAAACAGCCTTACAGCAGTTACTCTCCAAAACCCCCGGGCTCTAGATGTCCTCTCGTGGACCCCATAATCATAACAATGCTGCTTCTTATAGCCCCCTGCCTTTTAAAACTTTTTTTCAAGATCTCTTCACTCCAGGATAAGAACCTTCAACCACACAAGAACAACTCCTGACCAACACACCTGGCACCAGCTTCCATGTGGGCACGACCCATCCTCCCAACCCGACCCCCTATCACGATGCTCCCCATTCAGCAGGAAGCAGTCTAAGAGAAACATTGCCTATATCAACAAAAGACAGGAATGATGGGTTCCAGCTCATATGGAGGCTGCTTAGTCATCATGGCGACGGTCCAACATGGAGGAGAGCTTATCATGCACTCTCTTCTTCTCGCTCCAGCAGGAAGTGCCCCCCCCTCAGGTGAGTGCCAAACATCCGCCAATCCCTCTTTGTAACGTCACCTTGCCCACCTCTCCACGCTTCACCTTTAAACAAGCCCCATAAATACTCTGTTTCGCAGCCAACCCCTCTGCAGGTCCTATGCACTCTACTGCTGCCTTCCTATGCCGCGCATTAAAGGCTTCTCTCAACCTTTTCTTTGTCTTCATTCGCGACAGACCTAACACTTACATTTGCATAGTGCTTTACAATTTAGTATTTTCAAATACGCGATAGCATCTCAAGATTCTGTTTAAATGGATATTGCGCGGTCATTCTATGCATGGGAAAACGGAGGCTCAGAGAGGTTCATTAAGGTACCTACAAGGTGTTCTGGCTCCAATTCCAGTGTTCTGCCAAACCACCGTCACCCCTGCTCAGTCACCAGCCACTCTGCGCCCACAGGAAGTGGTTCGTTGAATCACATGACCCTTACTACCCCTCACCCCAATCCTATTAGCTTCCAGGTTAAGGAAAGTCAGGGTCAGGAACACAGTAGCAAGGAGAGTAGAGTAAGGAGTCTGGAGTGTGAGTGGGTCGAGAGGCCAGAATTCCACTCCGCTTACCTTTTCTGAATCGGTGCAAACTTGGATGGCGTTGGGAATGAGGCGAGCGGTTTTTTCTTTAGTCATGGAGCAGATGTCTTTCAAACGGACTGTGAGCTGGCATCACCACAGGGACAGAGAGTGGATAACAACAAGGGAGAGGAGGCATTAGCGGCATCAGGCGAAGAGTGCTCATGTGGCAGCAGTGCAAACAGACCACAGTCCACATACTTCTAACCTTGGAAGAGACCACTTTACAGAGCACGTTTTTACACTTTAATGGAGGCCACAGAGCGAGATAGGGACTGAGTCTATCTGCAGTCATGAGTATCTCGATTCTTGGTCTAGGACGTTTTATTCTCATTTCTACAGACTGCTAAATGTGCACACGTGCTGCAGTTTTGCACCACTTACAGAGACAACTAATGCTGGAGGGACCATAAAAAATCATGTAGTTGATCTTTCCCCACTTTATTTTATAAGGGGAGGAAACAGGCAAAGAAAGAATGAACTGACCTAAAATCACACATCTAATTAACTGCAGAATACAGAAAGTGTGTAACCCAGTTCTGAGTTCCAAAGCCAATGCCCTTTCTGCTTCATTATGTCTCCCCCTGTGGTAACTCAAGCCAAATAATTACCTGCATTTGCCAAAAGCAAATGCTCTTTGTGTTCTCTTCCACACCGAAGAGCTGGGAAGGATATACACGGCACACAAGACCCTATTACTGGGACTTAGAATTGGGCACCCTTCAGCCTAGGCATTTGTTTCTGTTCACTATGCAAAGGGATGGGGAGAACACAAAGTCAGTGAGAGGCAGAAAGTGAGGGTTTTCTGCTCAGTCATGGCCAAGAAGGTAGCCCAAGGAGCCAGTCCCAGGGCTTTTTGGGTGGGGGCAGGGTACTGGGGATGGAGGCCAGGGCAACCTTGCATGTGCCAGGCAAACACTGTACCACTGAGCTACAGCCCCAGCCTGAGTCCCAGTTCTTTACCAGAGTTTCCCAGCGGAAGATGTTGCTGTAGAAGCAGATCCAATTTTCCGAGAGGTAGAGTCGGCCCTGAAGAAGAATGTCTCTTTGGAGTGCACACGAATAATCTGCGGTAAGAAGTAGGCCAGGAAAGCTCAGAGACAGGAAGCCTTTTTAACAAGACCTTGCATAGTGGGCATCCTTCCCACCAGCAGAGGGAAGCCCAGCCACCTGCCACTAGGTGTGTGAGGCACCTGAACTAGTGAACAAGAAAGTGCCTGGCATCTCATGATCTGAATGGAGAAATGGTGAAAGATGCTACTGCTCAGAGGCAGACAAATGAATGTGACAGCAGAAGGGGCCAAAAAAGTTAGGGGTAAAGAGGCCAATAAAATTCAACTAACTTTCTTCCCTCAACCTATGATCCAAAGTCCCTTCCAATCTTTGGCCATTGCAGAGACAAGTAATTCCCTCCAGAGTAGGCTCCAGAGGCTGCTATACGCATGGTGCTTAGCCCTGAGCCCTAAGAGTTGGGGCAGTGCCCTGGACATCCTTTCCCCGCTACTAAACAAATGCATTCACTTGGCTTGGCTCTCGGCCTCTACACAGAGGCAGCCTGAGTACTCTCCCTGGGGCTCTCAGATGTCCTGCCTACCCAATTCCCAGATCAACTCTCTCACCAACAATGAGGCGCTCCGTGTCTGGAAGTTGCTTAAAAAGCTTTCTGAAGTCTTCATTTCTCTGCTTATAAGTGGGGCTTAACACCTGTGGGACAAAGATCAAGGTTATCAAAATGTACCCAGGTTCTGTGGCGTTGGGGAGGTAGGCACAGGAGGAGCGGGTGCTTGTGGGCCGGTGAGATGGCTCAGCGGCATAAGCGCCTGCCTCGCAAGCGCGACGGCCCGAGTTCGACTCCCGGAACCCACATACGAAAAAGGGGCCGGTGATATCGCTCAGCGGCACGGGTGCCTGTTAGCACGCGAGGTCCTGAGGTCGACCCCCCGGTACCCACAAAAAAAAAAAAAATAAAAAAAAATAAAAAATAAAAAGGCAAAGACGAGGCTCTGTAACAGCACAGACCCTAGGAGCCAGGTGAGGAAAAGGAGCTTGGGGTGGAAAAACAGTACAGAGAATCCGGCCCGGCGAAACTCTTTGTCTCCAGCATCCATGAATGAGAAAACACTAAAATATGAAGCCAGGACCATAAAGGTTCCAAAAAGACAGGAAGGATCGACACCTGCAGGAGACTTCCTGGGAGTCACCATGCCAGCTATTGCCGCTCTGCCTCTGCTTTCCTGACAGGGAAGTGGGGGCATAAGGGGACGAACCCAGTCCCCAGCAAGACCCTCAAGAGGGTAAGGCCCAGTGTACCTCTCAGAAGTTGTCATGGAGAACACAGTAAGCACCTAACTGTGTGCAAAAGACTTGAGTTAAACAACAACAACAACGATTCTTTAAAAATTGTAAAACCAGTCCTAGGAAAAGCACATGGAAAATTTAAAAGCACATCTGGCACAAGAGGCACTCAGCTTGCCTCTTCATCCTTACAGAATGATCTAGCAACCCTCATGGTCCAAGGAGGAAACTCATTAGACAAAGGGAAGCCCCAGCCTAAGGTCACCAACTGTTGATCACTGGAAGACCTCAAAGATGAGGAGCTCTGTTATCCCAAAAGCCCTAGGAGGCCAAGGGAGGAAAGGAGGCTTGGGATGGAAAAACAGTGCAGAGAATCTAATCCTGCAACATGCTTGCATCTCGCCCACCCTAGTCCTGTGCTCATCCTCTTCCGTCACCTGAGCCACAGATGCCCCATCTGCTGCTGTCATGGGGCCTTGACATAGGCTCAGATCCATACACTGCCTTAGCAAATCCTTAGAAATTCCGTTAGCCAGCAAAATGGACAGGAGTACTGCCCTTTGCCCTTTCAGAGGGGTGTGTGTGCGCGCGCGCGCGTGTGTGTGTGTGTTACTGGGGATTGAATCCAGGGCCTTTACACTAAGCTACATCCCCAGCTCTTTTTTTATTTTTGATTTTGAGACAGGATCTCACTGAGTGCCTAGGTGAGGGTCAAACTTTCAATCCTCCTACCTCAGCCTCCCAGAGTGCTGGGTACAATCTTAAAACTAAAAGAACAAACATCAGAAAAGACATGTTCCCACAGACAAAGGATACCCAAGGCTGACACATAACAAGCACAGCCCAGGGAGACCCACACGTAAGGACAGAGAGACTCCGCGCTCCGCCCAGCGATGCACGGACCTACTTATGCAGAAACTAGGCTGCTGACTCAGCCAGAAGCGCGTGCCTGGGGAAAGACTGTCATCCTGCTTGTGACACATGGGCCCTGGCCTTTCACACGTTCTCACCCACTCCTGGGAATCTGCTGGCGTTCAGCTGCGATGGTGAGGGAACGGCCCTCAGCTGTTCGTATTTTGGCTTTCTGTAAAGCTAAGTGGCTCGTGAAGAAGCTGAAGCTGAGTCTGATCACATCTGCACCGCGCCCTGCCCACCCGCACTACCACAGAGAAGAGGGAGCTGGGGCCGAGAAAACGGCTCTAGTTTGGGGAGGTTTGCCAAGGAGAAGAGGAGAGAGAAAGAAGGGAGGGGAGGGAGGCAAGGAGATCGCTTTTGATCTCTCTGTCCATTTGAATTTCAAGCTTTTGCTCTTGTCTTATTTACAAAATGAGTTCCACTGGCAACAGTAGGTGCCCTGTTATCTCCTTCAAAACAATGCTCTGCAGTCACAGAATCCTAAACTTCCAAGAACCACCTGCCGTGTATCTGAACCAGGCACCAGGATCCCTGGAGGTAAATATCTGCAAGGCCACCCATCCACTGATTCTATGACTGGAAAAGACCTCAGACACAACAGTCCTCTGGTCCTTATATTAGTTTCAAACTGGTACCAAGCTATCCAGTCCACATGGCCCCCTGGCCTCGTAGAACAGAGTCCACTCTGGGGAAACCCTTGCTTGACTGCCTGATCGCCAAGCCCAGGCACGAGCCTGTCACATCTTTCCATCTGGCCTGCTGCACACTGTAGGAAACCAAGGCACCCAGAGGTCAGCGATGTGCCTGGAAGCATGATTAGCAGTGGGCACAGAACATGAACCCTGTCTGTGTACCAGGAAGGAAGCAACAGGGCTTCCCCACAACAGGGCGCAATCTCTCAGAAGACAGTTTACCTGCTCTGGGCCCCTGCTTATCCTTGCTCCTCAGTAGCTCTTTATAAAATTCCAGTGTCAGCATGAGGAGCAGCCTACCAGGTGGCCCCATGCTCCAGGTGAAACTAGATATCAGGCATCCAGTTACCTGAAGCCCGCACCTTCTCCTATTACATTTTTTTTTTTTTTTTTTTTTTTTGGTGTGATACTGGCGATTCAACCCAGGGCCTTTACACCAAGCTATGTCTCCAGCCCTTTTCATTTTTTATTTGAGGTAGAGTCTTTCCAAGTTGCCCAAGCTGGGCTCCAACTTGCAATCCTCTTCCTTCAGCTTCCCAGAGTGCTGGGGTTACAGGCAGATGCCACCACGCCCAGCTGCACCCTCCCATTGCTAATTTTTCTTCCATATTGCGCTCTCCCCCTTGCTTCTCTCATATCCGGACAGATATCTACTAAGATGGAGATGCAAGAATTCTGGCCACACTCTCCCAACAGTGAGCAGACTGAGGGTGCTGGCTCCTCTCCTGTACTTGAAACAAAGTTGGAGCCACAGGGAGAGGACAGGGCAGAACTCCTAAAGATCTCTTACTCCAGGTTTACACACAAACACCCTTATCCTACTATGCTGGAGGCAAGCCAGCCTCTCCCTCCTGGAGCACAAAGCACAAAGCAGGTGGCCATGCTCAGCCTAGAGCGCTGTGCCCGCTGGAGGCTGGGACCCTGCACCCCCCACTCTCTTAGGTTAAACTCCACAGGTGAGGCATGGCCCACCTATGTAAAATGGCCAAAGACTTCTGGTTCAAGGGTTGTCAAATGTTGGTCCCTTGGGTAGCAGAGCCAAGTGGAGCATGCAAAGATGCATAGCACGGTCAAAGACACAGAGAAATCGGGTCACACACTCACAGCTGGGATTTCCTCAGATCCATGCCAGCAACAGTATCCGGCACCCGCAGGTACATTGGTCACCCTCTTCAAGTACCACCGCAGTGACTGGCTTTCCTGCTCCAGCAGGAGGCTCCAGAGGACCCCAGATTCCATCAAAGATTCCATTGCCCCCCACAGCTGCCCTTCCCAATGGAGTACAGCGCCTTGCACTCTGATTCCTGATGGTCCCCGCAGGATGAAAACAAATGGCCCCGTCTGGACCAGAAGTAGAAAGATGACCTCTGGCTTCTGGATGGAGGGTCCGTGCGACTCTGGCTGGTGTCCTTCCTTCTCCTGGAGCCGGGTTCTCAGTGAGAAACCTCACAAATCAGAGGGTGTCATGAGCACAGTTCTCTGGAGATGCTAGCCAGCCTGTCTCCCACAGCTGGGGTCTGCTTTGTCCTTCTTGGCTGGTCTTCAGGCTGAAGGCAGCCAGATGGGTGTGGCCAAACACCTCTCCCAGTCAGTGCAGACGCTCACCCTGAGAGTCCAGCTGAGATCCAAAGACACAGACACAGCAGGCCCACGGCACCATCGGAGGCTTCTACAGAGCAGCCCCTAAGTGCACGGGCAAACTTCACAGGAAGAGAAGGCCCCACGCTGGGTCCAGAGGTCTAGTGCCACTAGCTACTCACAAGCGACAGAGTGACTCATAGTTAGGGGAAGCTCCAAAGAGGCACTTGGAGTCCCAGCTCCACAGTCCTGATCTGTCCCATAGAGTGATGCATTTAATCAACGTGCAATCTCTACTCAGGGCAGTCATGGGCCGCTATGACTCATAGCCCTCACCCAGGCAGAGTGGCCACCACTTAGCCGCGCAAAGGGCCTGCTCTTGTCCACACCCCTGCACACACCCCTTTTTCGATCAGACCCTGCTCCTTTCAGCTGGCCAGCAAACAACCTCTTTGTTAAAAGTCACCGTGGCAGGAGGGAGGGAGGGAGGCAAGGCGGGTGGGTGGGCAGGGCCAGAGCCCTGCACATGCTTCGAGTTACAGGATCTGGGTGATAGTCCTGGCCAATGTCCTGCAGTAACCCCTGGCCTCTCCAGCAGATGTTTCCTGCAATGGAAAGTTGCTGGGCAGGACTCCGAGTGGGGGAGGGGAGCAGGAGGTGCCAAGGGCACTGCTGCTATGATGAAATCTGAAATTCGAGACTCAGTCAGGGACTTCTTGGAGACACCCTCTCTCCTCACTGACCCATCCATCCACCAGATTTGGAAATTTCACAGCTGCTCTAGTCTCAGACATGCTGACCAGAGAGAAGCTGGACAGATCACTCAGAGAAGCTGAGGTCAACAGCTCTGGGTCTGTCTGAAGTTCCGCCTTCCTTTCCGAGGACCCTGCCCCAGCTTTGGCACTCGCGGGAGGAGGATCAAGGCCAAGTAGATTCCCACACAGCTGCTCAGACCTGGAGGGCGAACTAGCAATGCTAAGAGCAGAGAACTTGGCCCCGAGTCAAAAACAGGCAACCAAATATAGAGAGAAGTGGAAGCAGGTCCTTGGGGGCAAGAAAGGTCCAGGCAGGGAAGGTCAAGACAGGGATGAGAGAGCAGTGGAGCTACGATGATGGGGACTCCCAGGAATGTCAGAGCCTTGAAATAAATGATCCTTTACCCTCCCCAGGGAGGCCACCACCCTGTAAGAGTATTGGGCCTGGACATGACAAAGAAGAGTGCCTCTGCCCTAGAAATCTCCATAATTCAGTACAACAGCACTCAAATTTTACCATACTTAAAAAAGACCCAGTGAACATAGTAAAGAATGCAGATTCCAGGGTTCCAGACCCAAAGAGGCTAATCAAGAGGAACCTGGGTCCTCCCAAGTAAACAATGCGGGAGAAAGTAGAAGAATCTGAATCCTTCTCCAAATCTGCTCTTAACAGCCCCTTTTGCCACTCTCTCAAGAGACACCATGGCTACCACCTCCATCCATCACACTGGGTAACATACTTGCTTGGACCACCATCTTCCCCGTGGAGGATCCAGGCCTCAGTTTTGCATCTTCTACAGCATTTAGTATGATATGTTTCAAATACCAAGTGCTCAAAAATTATTTGCCAAATGAAGGCAGTCCTTATCCACTTCAGCTCTCCTGTTGACACGGCCTTTTATGTGTACACATGCATACATACACGCAGAGAGCCTCGACTGATATGCCTGGCTTCTTGGTGCTAGTGCCTGCCCCCACTCTCTAGCTCAGTTGAGTTTTTCTCTGTCCTATGGCAGCCCTGTCTTCAGCACTGTGCCAGGTGAATGCAGCAATCTCATTTTCCAGGAACTGTCCAGAATGCCTTGCTCTGGAGCCACACCACTCCCCAAGATATGGGCAGGATATAGATTCAGGAGGGTCCAGATCCTTACGATACATCCCTGGAAACATCTGAGTAGAGGCCATTGATAGAGACTGAATGAGATGGTAACTGGGTGAAACAGGGAAAACATACACCCCGAGAGCTAAGGCCCTGCGAGATGAGTCTCACTCAGCATGCATCAGCCTTTGTCTCCTACACCCCCGCACCAAGGGCTGGGTAGGGCAGGGCAAGAGCCCTAGGAGCAGGAATTCGACCTGGGCTAAATATTAACTCTATGGCAAACACTAGGTGCTGGGACCAAGTGGTACCCCCTCCCCATGGTTCAGTAGGAAGGAGGGGTTGGGAGAGCCTAGAGAAAACCAATGGATTTTGGTAGCAAACCGACCTCACCTAGGATGAAACCTGTTAAGATCCACAAAATAAATCCTGGCACTCCAACCAAATCCAGTAGGCAGATGCCAGATGTGGGACAAGGAGATGGGGGAGGTGACTGAGCACGAGGCAGGTGAGGTGCAACGTGGAAGGGCTGGAAAAAGAGTGGGGCTGGGAGAGAGGTCTGGAGAGGTGAGACCACGCTGGAGGGAGTTCAGGGCCAGTTGTCAGGGGAGTAGTGGTGAGGAGGAGTCTTCGTGTTAGAAGGTAACCACAGAAGGGAGGTGGACGGAGCCACAGGAAGAGGGGGAGCCAGGCTGGTCATCACAGCCCCCCTTTTGGCTCTGTCTCCACCGCCCCCCCGCCATAATTCCATTCTACAGAGCTTTGTCCTTTTGCTCTTAAACTTATGCTAGCCAGGCTTACTCGGTCATTCCATGGGATTGGCACTTCCCTCCATAAAGCCGGCATCCCCAAGGGGGGTGCATCGGGCAACTCGGGGGCTGTGTCTCTGGCAGCCGCTCAGGACTAGGCTCCCTGCCTGGGTTGCTATGGAGTCAGTGAGACGTGAGACAGAGGAGGGTGTATCTGCCCTCCTCTGTGGCAGAGGAGGCACAGCAAGGACGCCTCTGTGACCCTGTCTCACCCAGAGTGAAAGCCCACTAGGCCCAGGAGGGATCACATTCAGGGAGCAGACTGCACCAGTCCCGCCCCCTCAGGCTGTGACCTGGTCACCCTCAACTCTACCCATGATTCGATACTGAAGGCAAAGTCCCATCTCTGCTATCCCTGCACCTCCTGTATGCAGCTCAAGCCGGAGGCCTCATTGAATAAAATCCCTGTCAATGGCTGGCAGGGGTAGGGTAAGGAAATACAGGTGTAACCTATGGCACAAGGCACGGTCTTCAAGCCCCTCTCTTGACCAGATGCTCTCCATCCCAGCCTTCCACCTAACCCCCGGGCCCAACTACTCTGATTCCTGTGACCTGCTCTTTAGATCTAAGTGGTTTGTCATTGTGCTGACAGCACCTCCCCACCTAGCCATGTAGAGGTAAAATGTTTGTCTTCTGCAGGCAGGTGGCAGGTGAAGGCGGAGGCTGGGGTGTAGGTGGGGAGGAAGCGTGGGCTTCCTTTCACATCAGGAACTCAGGCCATTCACTCATGTGGACCTGAAAAGCTCTTGCAATGGTCAGCACTCTGCAGGGTCCTGGTTGCCACCCCTCTGACTCTGGCCACGGGGCATCTAACTGTCCCCAGTGTTGGGCATTGCAAAGCCTGTGCCTATCTGAAGGAATTCTAGTGCCATAACAAAGCCAAGGCATCAGAGTAACTGGAGCTGACACTAGGCAGGACAGATCAGAAAGAGCACTGTGGGCAGAGCTGAGAAGGGCAGGGGTCCTCCCTGAAGGCCAGATCCCAGTGTGCCCAGGGCAATGCAGGTGAAAGGCAGAGGTCTGCATAGGATGAGGGAAAGTAGAAACCATCAAATCAACAAGGGTGGGGCAATCCTGAACAGAGCAAGTGAACTACTGCAGGGAGGGCTGGGGAGAAGAGGGTGTTCAAATGAAGCCTCCCCGTGATCATGTGAACATGAGCGTAACTCATACATCATGCACTGAAAGAGAGGGGCCCAGCCACCCGTGGGGTGCAGACTACGGAACAGCAGGTGCCCCAAGCCTCATGTGCATGGATGCAGGAGGCTCTGGAGAAACACCCAGGTCACAGCTTTCTGTTCCACCCTGGGCAGTGTCTGAGGGTAAGTGCGCTGGCAACCATCAGAGTGGACCCGGGGAGGCTGACTTTTGAGGCGTGGAGCAGGCAGCATCCTGCTCCTTCCACAGATACCCAACTGTGGAAAACTCTGAACTAGGCATCTTTCGGGCCCCAGGCAGGGAGCAAGCGCCTGACTTGGGATGGTAGGGCATTCCCCTCCCAAGCAGCCCAGTTCTGCTATGACTTTCACCCGGCTTCTCCATGATGGCAGTTACCGATTACCCTCTACAGGTGCCACCTCTCATGACCGAAACACATGGAGGAAGTATGAAAAGAAGACAAAACAAGAGGTGACCAATGGTGCAAAGCCCAGGCAGCCCAGGCAGTTGGAGACCCCTGCCACCTCTCAGCGTCTGCCTCCTCCTCCCAACATCCACCTGCCATTCCTACTGCTCTCCTCCCCACTATTCCTTTCTGCTTCCTGCACCTGGCCTGACATAGAACTCCACTGTGCATCTTCAGCAGGACCTGGAAGAGGGCAGCCCCAGGTCACGAAGGACAGCACTGGAAGCCATGCAGCAGGCAGAAAAAGGGCTGCCTGGCTCCGGAGGCTGATTTGAAGGACAGTGAGGTTCATCGGCGCTCAGGCTTCAGGTACAATCAGCCAGGAGCAATGGCTCCAGCCATGCGCAGCATCTCTGCTGTCACGGGGACCCCTGACCTCCCCTGCCCTCCAGCCAGAAGGCAGCATCTCACAGCCTGTCATCACACGGGGCTCAGACGCGTAGGTCCTGTGTAGGAATCAGGTGTGCAGGTCTTACATGTAAGGCCAAGGGAGGACGACATGGAGGTGAAGGTGGAAGGGGGAGTGGGCATGGCGGTGCACACCTGTAATCCCAGCACTGTGGGGTGCTGAGGCAGGAGGATCCGAAGTTTGAGCACAGCCTGGGCAACTAAGTAATTTAGCAAGACACTGACTCAAAATATAAACAAACAAAAAACAAACAAGTAAAATAGCTGGGAATTTGTTTGCTGCTGTGGCCCTGGGTTCAACCCTTAGTACTGCAAAAAGAAGAGAGAGAGAGAGAGAGGGAGGGAGGGAGAGAGAGAGAGAGAGAGAGAGAGAGAAAGAAAGAGAGAGAGAGAGAGGGGAGAGAGAGAGAGGGAGGGAGGGAGGGATAAAAGGGCAAGGGGAGTAAAACTTGTCAGGCAGAAAGAGAAAGCCAGCAAGAACAGGAACCAGAACCAGAAAAGGGAGAAGCAAATGAGAGGGAGGAAAAGAAAGCAGTCAGAGGAGGCCGATGAGATGGCTCAGCGGCGTAAGCGCCTGCCTGGCAAGCACAAGGGCCCGAGTTCGACTCCCGGAACCCACATACGAAAAAAGGGCCGGTGATATCGCTCAGCAGCATGGGTGCTTGCTGGCGCGCGAGGTCCTGAGTTTGACCCCCTGTACCCACAAAAAAATAAAAAAGAAGAAGAAAGCAGTCAGAAAGTGAAGGGTAGAGAAAAACACAATAAAGGGAAAGAAAGATGAAACAGAAACAGCTGAGCTAAAGAGCAATGGAAAGAAGAGGGCACAGGAGACAGGTCGTCAGGACAAGAACTTGCGTGGCCAAATCTGGATTGTTTTTGCTGTCTACCAGGCCCACAGCTGTGTATTTCCTGCTCCCCTTTAGGGGCACTAATTCTGGCAATGCCCCCAATAAGTGGATTAGCTGGTGAGGGATGCAGGAGTCCTCACAAAAGCTGGGCCATGACAGCGCCAGAGGGCGGGGCCCATCGCCTTCCCTTCTCCTCCCCTTGCCCAGGGAGGGCTTCCCTCAGTCCTCGTATGAGGACCTGGAAGGCCAGAGGACAGGTGACCTCCGCTGGGTCCAGGGGGGAACAGGCATGAGGAGTCCAGCTTCTCTCCCATTCTAGGCCCCCTAATCTTCAACTCCCTCCTATCAGCACAGCCCACCGGGGCTGAGGCAGCAAATCAATCAGAAAGCACCCAGGACATTAGCCAGGTGTGGTGGCAGACGGTTATAATCCCAGCACTCTGGGAGTTTGAAGCAGAAGGATCACAGGTTCCAGCCCAGTTTGAGCAACTCAGTGAGACCCTTTCTCAAAATAAAAGATGAGCCTGGGAGGTAGCTCAGTGAGAATGCCCTGGGCTCAAGCCACAGTACCACAGGCAGCCACAGAGCAGCAAGAGGTGGCAAGCCACGGATGAGTTAGCATGTGCCTGACATCGAGGAACTGCCGGGTACCATGAAAGAAAACACAGCCTACCAATTTAGACCCACAGCCCCACATTAAACCCAATGCTTTCCCCAAGTCCCTCCCTCGTCACCTTCCAAAGCCATCATTCATAGCCATCTTCCCCACGCTGCTCTATGCCCACGCCACTGCTGGGGCAGAGGCTGGTGCAAAGAGGCAGGGAAAGATGGCACTGCCACAGTCAGAGTCGAGTGGCTCAGAGAAGGGGAGAGGAGAGGCTGAAGGCCATGGTGCAGAATCCCAGCTCTGCCGCTGGGCAGTCTCAGGGGGCAGCGTGCCTGTGGCCAGGGCCAGATGAGAGGCTGCAGCCAGCTGCTCATTGGGGGAACAGTTTAAAATCCCACAGTCCAGTCGACGTGACCAAGGGGATGATGCCTTTATTCCAAAAGGCACTCTCAGGTGTGGAGCGGCTGGAAGCCACCATGTGATCACTACAAAACAGCCCCCGCAACACAGACCCAAGGGCAGTGGATGTCTACTAGAAGAAGCACACTTTGGGGGCTAGGGAGGGCGTGCTGGGGAGCAGAAGGCAAACTCCATTCATTACGCAAGACGGTTCTCGGTTAAAAAGGGAATGTCTTCGGGCTGCATCTCCCCCAAGATGTCTTTAAGAGATGGAAACTTTGTCCCTAAGTTCACACTCCAATGCTGCCCCAGGCCCAGAATTCTGTCTGGCCTTGAAATGGCCAGTGCTACCCAACTGCTCTCCCCCTTTTGGATTATAAGGGCCTTGTCCAGGAGGAGAAATGAAGCAGGCGTTAAGGCAGGCCATCCCCCCTTGGTTTCCCTGAATTAAATCCTCCCTCGCCAGGGCTTCCTGCCCTACTGCAGAGGACATCTATTGTATCTGGCCTGGGAAAGCAGGAGGCTGGTAAAAGGAGGAGCCCACAGGGGACTCAAAGTTTACACCGCTCCTGTCCCACCCCTGCGCAACTCTGTCTCCACCCACTTGACAACTACCAAATAAGAAGAGAAACAGAAGTACTTACATTGTACCAGCTCTGGCTTTTCTGAAAAGACAAAATGAAACAGAGAGTAAAGTTAGTCAGGGAAGAGGCACTGGGAATGGTTAGAACTCCTGGTCCCAGAGGGCAGGTTACACAGACAGCAGAGGGCGGGAGGGGAGGAGGAACCCAAATGCAGCTGAATGCTTCCCCTGTCGCTGCTCTGGAGGGGTCCTCCTTTCTCAAGACAGCTCCAGAAAGGAGGCCCAGGGAGCAGTCCATGCTGGAAGCCCCACCGCGGCCGGGGCGGCTGGGAGGCGGCAGCAGCAGCAGCTAGCACTCAGCTGGGAGGGAGTCGGAGCCCCATCACAGGTTCTTCTGATGGGGGTGCGGGATGCACTATGCGCATCCCAGATGCAGTCCCCAAATGGGACCTGACCAGAAGCAAAGTACAGATGGAGACCAACCCAGCCTTGCACACCAGGTCACCCCTCTGTGGAAGGCAGGACGGGATTCTTCTGCTCAGGGGAAGGGGCTGCCTAAAATCGCCCTCCCATCATGCTCTCAGCTACTGATGAGTAACTCCTCCTCAGATCCCAACAACTGACTGATTGCCTAAGTGATAATTACAGAAAAATATCTGGGGGTTCCACATGGAGAGGACAACTGAGGTCAGTAATTGTCCTGTCCAATCCTGTGGCGTCATAATTCAGTGCCAGCAAAACCAGATTCCACTCTAGCTCCAGAACTGAGAAGTTCTCCATTCCCAGCCCCAAAGAAGAATAGATCTGAAGATTTCTCAGGGAAACAGGAGGGACGGCTACACTGTGCCTTGTCTATCTCCAAACTCTACAGACAGAAATCCTTTAGGTACATCCAACTGGGACGACAGAAACTTCACCTACAGGTCAAGAGCCAGCAAGAGCCAGCGGTATGGATCCTGTGCACAAGTCACAACCTCTCACCCCTCCACCTGGTATTAAGGGGGCCTCCTCTGGAGGGCAGAGGATTGTAGCTCCTGTCTCAGCACGATTGCTTTGCAAATATCCAGCAAGGTACACCAGAGTCCGGGTGAGTGTGACCACAGCAATGACTGGGTGGTCACCAGATCTATCTCCCCTCTCCGGAAGAACTCTGAAGTCACCTTGGCCCTATATTCCGAAGGTGGCCAGTGTCAGCAGAGATAATGGGGACAGGCAGTCAAGGTGGGTTAGGCATGGAAGTACTGCTTCTCCCTGCAACCTCACTGGCCAGACTGTGCCCAGGGAGCAGATGGCGAGGCAGGCTCCCAAGCCCCCTCTGCAAGAGCTCTCCATGGTCATTTCCCAAACAGGCTATCACCAAGGTCTAATCTGGAAGTCGTATACGCCTACACTAGTGTCATCCTCTCCTCTGATCCAGAGCTCTTAGTACATAAAGGAACAAATGCAGAGATTCAAGTTCATTACTTTCTCATGGGGGGGCACATAGGAATCCTGGGCCTGCAACCCCTCTCTAGCATGGCAGCTAAGGCTACCCCATCTGAAAGAGGGCGGATGGGGCCAGCAGGCTACAGCTAACTAGACCTGTGTCTCGGCACGGCTCACTTCCTAGGCCTTCACAGAGAAGCCCTGACTGTGAGACCAGAGGCCTGGGGCTGCGCAGATGTTCCTTACAATGCACTTTCCAACGGCAGCAAGTGCACTCTGGGACCTGATATCAACAACTCCACAGGCTCCTGGTACTTCACTAAACCCAAACCAGGGCAGCATAGCCTTGCTTCACAGCTGAAAAAAGTTATCACCCACACCGTCACTTCATCCTTTGTCTTGGGCTTCCGATAAGACCCTAGGAGGGAAGTAATTAATAAAATCTTGGGTGGGATCAGTGAGTGCTCTGACACAGTGCCCTCCATCCTACCCAGTGGGGACAGAAGTAGATTTTCCCTTTCCACGTGCTGGTATTTAGATGTTTGTCCTTTCTAAGTCGATTGGGAGCAAAGAACTCTGAGGTCACCAAAAGCCTCAGCCAGGGAACCTGCGTCCCATCTCTGACTAGCTCTGTGTAATATTTGCTCTTTTGTGAAGGGTAGGTAAGAACAAGTAGCCTCAATACGCAAAAGGAACGTGAACTACACCATCCACGAGCAAGGATATCAGAAGCTCTGCCCCTCACCACTCAGCTCTGGGCAGCAGATTCTGCACTGCTACCACTGAGGGTGCATCTAGGACAAATGGGCACCCACACCTCCAGCAAAACCCACACCAGTCCCAAGACTGCCCAGGCCAGGGCCCTCTGGGAGGTGGATTACATCCTCATGGCTCTACATTCCTGGGCTTGGTCCTGAAGCAGCCACCTGACAAGGTGCGTGGGACAGCAGGACAGTGAGGCTGTTGTCCCTGCTGGCTTGTTGCAACGCCCCTCTGTGGAGGGCAGAGTCAGAGGGAAAGAAGGGACTGAATGAGAGAGGAAGTGAGGGCTTCTGACAGCTTATGAACAGATTTTGCTGAAGGGGAGGAAGACATAGGAACAAAGACACAGCTAATGCAATGGGAAGCAAGCCGGAAGTTTCCACTGCCTTTTCTACACAGTGACTGAGGAGCAAGGATGGAAGGAAAGCAAAACCCCTGGAAGCAGACCCATCGCCTCGAGGTAGCTTCCTATCCCCATGACCACAAATACCTCTCAGAGCAAAGGTACAGGGAGTACAGAAAATGGGGAGGGGGTGTGGGGGGGAGACTAAGAGCTCTACATTTAGGAGTAAGGGAGAAAAAACAACTTCTTACTTTGATCAGGTTAAGTTTGTCATACTGAAAAGAAAACCACAAAAATTAGAATTGAAAAAAACAAAAAAAGGAGAAAGGTCAAAGGAGCGCTAGTGCCACAGCATGAGGGTGACATCGTGCGTCCACAGAGAGGGGCCCCGCAGGGCAGAAGCCCAGGATCCATTAGCCTCATCTACCTGGCACTGCCTAGCAGGGCAGGTTGTGGGTCAGTACCTTCTGGGAGCAGGCCGGTGTGCCGAGGCTCCCTCTAGTGGCCACAGACTGTCACTACCGAGCATCCCCTGGATGGTGGACAAAAGCAGGGATTCCTGGGAGAGCAAGGCAGCCCCGAGGCAGAGGCAGAAGTTAGGGTCAGCCGGACAGCAGAGTTAAAGTTCAAGAGGGTGAAGCCTTGGGGACTGTCACGTCCAGCCCTTACATATAACCATTGAAGAAATGAAAACCAGAGAAGAAAAAGGAGACTGCGCATGAGGCCTCACGCCAGGGAGAAGAGGAAGCATTTTTCCCAGCTTGCCTGAGAAATGCAGGGGTGGTCCCTTCCTGCAGTGAACAGGGGGCAGAGTGAGGTGGCCTCACTAGAGTGGAGCCCTGGCAGCTGTGGCTCTCAGGTCCCTTGCCGTGGATCCATCTGGTCAACCTACAGGATGTTCCACAGTGAGCAGAGAGCAGCACATGCCAACTACACTAGCCCGCGTGGAACCTCCTTCCGCGCCGCTTCTCGTGTTCCTCCTCCGCGGTCTGTGTCCTGCTCTTGTGTGCCCTTCACTAACCACAGTTGCTCTCAAGTCTGCCCGGGGAGGGACAGCACCCCCTTTCCTGCACACACCAGTCCTATTTCCACTGCACTTAGAGGACGGGAATGATTCGGTGAGTATGTCTATGCGGGACGGCTGTGCCCAAACCCCAGCTTTTCAAAGGACAGAAAACCTCATTCCCGCAGTCGCCTCCTTCCTCAACGCCTCAGGAAGGGGGCCAAGTTAGCCCTCACTTCACAGTCAGCGCCTGGTCACTTCATAATGTCTCTCCAAAAGCCAACTCTAAAATCCACTCGCTCCTTGGGATGTGTCCTTGTTACACCAATTCACAAATGATTTCTCCTGCCTCTGAATTCTAATGCTGCCCTGAGCTTCTCCTGTGGCTCTAAGTCTGGTTTGTAGATAATTTGGGTAACGCAGTCTACACTCCCAGACTACAATGTCTACACCTCGCAGATCACAATGGCTACGGCTCCCAGACCAGACTGACTATCCTCATAGATTCTATACTGTGGGACCTTGTCTCTCTCCCCGCTCCCACCAGAAAAAAGACCTCCCATGTCAGAGATGGAAATCAGTCCTCACTCCTGGGTACTCCCCCGCCTCAACCCATCACCTAACCAAAGCACACTAAGTGGTGACCAGTGACACCGCTGATCAGTGTTGTTCTCTCTCCGAGCACCATGCTAGCCCTAAAGGAAAGAGCTTAGAACTTCACTTAGAGTGGAAAAGTGTGCTCAGATTCTGGGCCAAAGCAGAGAGCAGGAAAAACCCATGTCCAGCTGCACCATATTCTCCCCAGCCGGCCCCTCCAGTGCCTGTATCAACCCAGGCAGAGGTCTGAGCGCTCAGAAGGGAACAACACAGGTCATGTCAAACGCTGGTCCCGACATCAGCCGTGCCTGCGCCTGCCCAGCCACCTGAACCCACGGAGAACTCCTGCTGCCTCTCTCTGGGGCTCATTTCTCCTTCCCTGCCCACAGCTCGCCACAGCCATTTAAAATCCTCACAGACACAGTGTGCTTTTAGTCTGAAGGTCACATCCTGCAGAGCCTCTCGTTCTTCCCTCAGGGAAGAACAGCTGGTCCTCCTCCTCCCCGAGGCACACAGGGACTTGGGGCTATTACAAGTCACTCCTCAGCTTCTTCCTCTTCTTCCAGCTGTAACCCTCCCCATGGGAGGACTTCCGGAGCCCCACTGTCTACAATACCCATTGCTCACTGCCCCCTTCAGGCCTCTGAGATCCTGGGGTCTGGGGAACGTGCTAGCACTGCCTTCCCGATCTGCTCTTGATTCTCCAGGACCTGGAAGGGGTCACTGTCAACATTCACCAACCTCCAGGTGCTGGCACAGCACCCGCCTTGATCAAAGCCCAAGGTCCTAAGAACCCCATGAGCCTGGAACTGGGCGGTGGGTGGAAACATTGTAGGGGAGTAGCTGAGTAGCTACTCCATGGCTCAGTAGCTCTCGGTTGGAGAAAAGGAGTGTGCCAGTCCCAATTCCCGGGGTTATTGCTCCTGCCCCAGGGAATTTATGGCGCTGAATTCCTGACCCTACATCGGTGCATTCTTCCTGCCAATTTCCAATCACTCCTGCCAGGGAAGCGGGGTCACCCACCAAGAGGGCTTAGGGTCCAGCAATATGACCAGATGGGACCTCCCACCCCCAAAGGAATGATACTATCCCTGTGGGTCTCTGCTTCTAGAAGGTACCATCTACGGGGGAGTCAATTCCCACCAGAAGCAGTGTTTGGGGAGCAGGCAGACACAGGGAGGAGGGAGAGGGTCTGTTCTCCAACATCAAGTGCAGTGGGAATGGTCCCTCAGTGACTCCAAGCCAGCCTGCCAGGGGGCAGTGAGGCCGGCCCTTCTGGGAAAGGGACCAAGCAGGACATATGGGCAGAAGTGGCAGGGGCAGAGGGCAGGGATGCTGAGCACTACAGACAATTCAACACTAGAGGGGAGATAAAAAAAGACAGACGAAAGATGGCTTACTTTTGAGAGGCGCTTGTGAGACTAAGACCATGCATGCAAAGAAGGTATTTGGGAAATGGTGGGGAAGAAGAGGAAGAACAAGAAATCAAAAGAGAAATTCAGGTGGGAAACCAGCTCCCATGCCTCCCTGGGGCCCCCAGCCCCTTCCCAGGCCCTATGAGTCTGCTGACAAGGAACAGCTTCTTGGAGGAGGACCTGGGCAGGGACACGTCGTGCTTCCCAGAGCCTGAGCATGGGAGGGACCCTCTGGGGAGCCACAGTACAGGCCTTGCTGTGTAACCCTGGGCAGCGCCCCGGTGCTCAGGAGGGTGCCCAGGAGGCGCGGACCTGCTTGGGAGGAGTGGAAAGGGCCTTGTCACTGTCCTCTCTGTCAGATGAGCACTGGGTGGGTCAGTATAAAGGTAATGCAGGATGAAGGCTAGGGATGAGGTGAAATGCAGCGCTCTGTAAGGTTCCCTGGAGACTCTCTCCCTGGCAGTACAGCTGTCCCAAATAACGTTCCCTGCTACTCCAGCTCTCGGATTCAAATTTGAGGATCGCAGAAACAAACAGCTGACCCTTCCTGGCCCCCAGAGCATCTCTCTTCCAGATCTCAAAGGACAGGAGGCTCCTCAGCTCCTAAGCGACAAGGGCAGGCGGAGAATTATCTTACTAGTGCCAGGCCCCGTGGAATAAATACTATCTTTGGGATACAGGACACAGCATGGGGAAGTCGTCTACCTTTCCAAGCCCACCACCCCAGCTTCTCGGAGGCAGCTAACAGGAAGGCACAGAGCCCAGCTCACCTTGGAATTTTTGCCACTGCTCCGGGCAGACTGTGAGGAGCAGCTGCGCTGCACGCCCTGCTCCGGGGTAGACGGGGACTTGTCCGAGGAGTGATCTGAGCCCTTCTCCACCATGGTGTCTCCGTCCTGGTTCTGTGGGGTTGGTGAGCGAGACCGCTTCCGGAGGATGGGGGAGCAGGCCGGTGTGCTGCGGTTGGAGTTACTGGCAGTGCTGCAGGGGCAGATGGAGAGAGGGAGTGGGGCAGAGGGAAGGGGGAGGAGAGTCAGGCAGTCAGTAATCGCAGGCCAAGGACAGGTGCAAAGGAGCCAGCTCAGGAGCCAGGGCAAGGGGCTGGGGAGACATGGGGAAAAGGGGCCCAGCTATAGACGTACTGCCCCTTAATACTGTTGCTGGCCAGGAGAGGGCAGTGGTGCCAACGTGAAAAGGGAAACTGGAAAAGGAAAGGGCAAATATTTAGACACCCATCTACCCATCTATCCACCCATCCAATTATTTGTGAGTGCTTATTACATGCCAAAAATTGTCTAGGGAAAACAATTTAATTTCTGAAAGACTCATTGGGAATCACCCAATACTATCTGCTCATTTTATACATGTTACATGGTACTTTTATAAAAAATAATAACAGTTATATCCTTCTCTGTAAAACAGATACTTATCATTTCACTGGGTTCTTAAAATGTGCCACAAAGATCATAATGGCAAGCACCACAATCTCTGTGTAGAAATGAACCACAATGCACGACACAGAGAGAGAGAGATGTCCTCTGATCATACAGGGCCTAGACACAAAACGTGGTTCTTCTGCTGTAACTCACCCCCACCATGTAATGTCCTCGGAAGACATATTGGTTCCTGCTTCCTCTGCTGGGGTGGGGGGGTCGCATCCACCTTCCCCCAAATTCATTTCCAGCAAGTACCTTAAACTTCTCACAGTACCAAATCCAACTAGATCTAAGCTTACAACCTGAAAACATAATTACTATTTAATATTTAGCATGTTTTTAATGTAATGGAAGAAGAGGTGAGAAAGCAACAGAGATGGAAATTGAATACAAGTACATTTCTAGCGGGTGTTTGGTTTGTTTCAAGAGAATAGAGAAAGGAAGGAAATGGGAAAGGCCAATTAGAAAGAGGAAGGGGAAATGGAAAGGAAATGAAATGAAATATGAGACTAGAAAGCCAAAGAAGCTCAAGGTGGGGGTGGATGAGTGTCCTGCCCACCTACTCAGCAGCAAGGGCAGGCTTCCTGCACAGCCAGGGGTCGCTCTCAAGAAGCCACAGCCCAGCCCTCCCCAGGGAGTGGACTGCCACATTTGCATGAAGATCCAGCTGCAACCAGGTCGATCCATTTGCAAAGAAAACCATGCCTCTTCAGCCAAATCTCTACTTGAACACCCTGGGAAGACAGAGGGCAAAAGGATCCAAAAGCCCAAATCCTCAAGTATGGAGAGGAGCGGAGCTGGGGAGGGGTGCACTGCTGCACCTTCTAGAAGAAAACTGGAGAAAAGGGAAAAAAGGAGGCCAGAGAAAAGGAAAACAAATGCAATCACAGAATATATGGAGAAAAATAGAGTCCATGGTTTTGCTTCATCCCAAAACAAAATGTGCATTTAAAAATATTGTGTATAATACCAATGATAACTGTAATTTTGAGAAACCCAAAATGCCTTTCTCCAAAGAGTCTCTGCTTCCCTTTCCATCCCCCACCATGCTTTGTCTTCTGACTCTCAACTCATTCAGCACTATAAACCCCCAAGAAAGGGAGTTATGTTCCTTTGCTTCAGTTAGAGAAGCCAAGCCTTGGGATTGATGAGAAGCAGATGCCCTCCCCCAAACCCTGCCATCTGGAGAATCCTCGGGAGGCCCCTGGAACAGACTCCATGGCTCACCTGCCCTGGGGTCAGGTGCTGGCTCACCTGCCTAGGCTAGGGTTAGCCTCCTTTCTCTTGGGCCAATTCCAACCCACAGCCAGGTCCTCAAGATTTAAATTGTCTTCTAGGATTACATTCCTGGAGAACAACCAGGAACTCAACCCCCTAATCTCAATTAATTTACTCAAAAAAGAACTAGAACTAAGCACGTGCCCATCTCCAACAAAAGAACCCACAGCCTTTCCCATTTCTTCCTTAGGTAAGTAAGGACCATCTTCACACATACTAATTCCACACCTGAAATGGAAAGACGCTCCCGTTTTTCCTTCTCCAAACTCAGAATGCCTCCAACCTCACCAGCCAAATTGGCTGATAAGGAGTGGGTAAAAGTTTCTAAGGTGGAGGAAACTGACTCCAAATGCCAAAGCAACATGGTTCTCTCTCAATGATCACAATGTCCACGTAATTCCTCATTGCCTAGCAGTCCACTTCAGCAGGTGTCACATATGCCACCCGAGGACATGTGTAGCTAAAGCTCTGACTTCGACACATCTGCCAATAAACAGCTTAGACAGTCTCTGTGCTCTTAAGGCCACTGACCGTCTATGTGGTTAAAAATCTCTCAGACGACATGCACCTTTCTTTTCCATCTGGCTTACTGTCTCCCTCACTTACTCCTCTCATCAGTCCTTCCCCTCCCTGGCCATCTCTGTTTCTCTGACTTCAACCTGGCCTCTAGGCAGAGACTCTGCCTCGGCCTCCCAAGTGCTGGGATTAAAGGCCTGTGCCACCATGCCAGCTGGGCTTATATTTAGATTTAATGGCAAACAAGTGAATGGGGAAACGGACATGAAGAAAACTACTTAAGACTGTCCTGATCCATTTTTTGCTGCTAAACAGAATTCCATACAGTGACCTACTGGCTCGGCTCACGCTCACTAGCCTGGCCCAACAATCTACTGCCACGTAGACACTTCCTCCAGATGGCCATCGTGTGAGTGCCTTGGATTCCAAACAGCTGGCTGTCTTTCTTCCCAGACTTTCTCCCACTACTGCCCATTCTCAGCGACATTACCATCTCCTAGTCTCTCAGGCTATAAACCCATTTCTTCCATCTCACCCCATGAAAAAGCAAGTCACCAATCCCCAGCAATTCTATTTCCATAGAGCTCCTTATCCCATGCTTCCTGTCCTCCTCCAGAGTCCTAGCTCAGGTCCTCGAGGTCTCTTGCCTGGATTCTTCCAGTAGCCTTTGCTATGGTTTGAATGTCAGCTCAGAACTCATGGTGAGTGGTATGAAGAGATGGAACCTTGAAGAGGTGATCAGGTCACGAGGACTCTGGCCACACGAATGGACTGAAGGCATTACTGCAGGAGTGGAGTAGGTTGGTCGCTGTGAGAGTAGGTTTGTTTTAAGTCCTGCCCTCGCTGGCCCCCTCTCTCTGATTTGTGTGCACTGCCTGCCCTTTTACCTTCCACCATGGGGTAAACCTCACCAGAGGCTGGAACCATGCTTCTGGACTTCCCAGACTACTGAACGACGACCTAAATAAACTTCTTTTGCCTATGAATTACTCACTGTATGGTGTTCTGTTTAGCAGCAAGAAATGGATCAGGACAGTCTTATGTAGTTTTCTTCATCTCATTTCCCCATTCACATGTTTGCCATTAAAACTAAATATAAGCCCAATTGGCACGGTGGCACAGGCCTGTAATCCCAGCACTTGGGAGGCCGAGGCACGGGGATGGCTGAGTTTGAGGGCAGCCTGAACTGCATAGCAAGACCCTGTCTCAAAACAAAAAACAAAACAACAACAAGCCACGTAACTCTCTGCTCCCTACTAGCACCCATATTAAAGTATAAAACCTTCAAAGTGGAATATAAAGCTCTCTAATAAAAATAAAGAGCACTTCTATGTTTCAATACGTCTTCTCTCTGTATATCCCTCAAGGGATTTCTGAATTCTGCCCTCTTGCACCTCCCCCAGTCTCAGCACACACCCTCACTCCCCTGCTTGCAGACCTCCTCGTATCTTAGGAGCAGGGCCTGGACAGCCTTTCCCCCCCTCTTTACTGACTGGAGCCATGCTCACTAGTGGAGACCATCTCAAACCTCGCCTTCTCCAAAATAAACTTTTCTAAAACCTCTACCACCAAACTGACTAAAGCGCTCACACACTGTGTCTGTTACAGACGAAGATGTACGGGCTCCTGGAAACACAAGCCTGCACCCCCTGCTGCCCAGCACGACGCTCCGTAGGCATTCTGCGCTCAGGAAACTTCTCTACATTGAATCTCATCCTTGCTGAGGGATCCCTATGGCTTTATCCACCCCCCAACATCAGGACAGCTTCCAAGTCTGTGCCTTTAATCTGTAATAGTGATAAAAGCTTTAAAATTATTGGGTGTTTATGAGCTACTGGCACAGCACCTAGCAGTTACTAAGCATTATTAAATGTAACCCTCCCAACCTACCTATGAAGTTTTAATGGACATTGTTATTAGTCCTGCTTTTTTAGGTGACAAATTTGAATTCTGGACAGATTAAATAATTTGCCCAAAAAACACTCAGATGAGTGAGTGGCAGGACAGAATTTAAACCACAAGCCTAGCTGATTTAAGAGATTTCTTAAAACTAGGCATTCATACCATGGACAGATGGAAAGATGGAAGAATGAGTGGATAGCTGGGTAAATGTAAAGAGAAACAGAATCAACCTCTTGTCCTTGTCTTCAATTCATTCTCTGCTTTCTCTCAAAATGAACTTTCTAGAAAGTTAATTTGGCATTTTTGACCATCCTCTCCCCTATTCAAGGCTTCCTTCCAGTTTCCATCCCCTCAGAGAAAAAATTTGACCTCCAGAGTGTAGTAGGTTCATCAATGACCTCACTGCAGCCTACTTCTGACCACCCAGACCCTGGCCACCCTCCCAGCACACCCTCTGCTCAGCAGTCAAGGCTGATGTGCAGCGCTTCTATTTCTTCGTGTCTTTTTTTTTTTTTGGTGGGTACCGGGGGGTCGACCTCAGGACCTCGCGCGCCAGTAGGCGCCCGTGCCGCTGAGCGATATCACCGGCCCCTTTTTCGTATGTGGGATCCGGGAGTCGAACTCGGGCCCTCGCGCTTGCAAGGCAGGCGCTTACACCGCTGAGCCATCTCACCGGCCCATTTCTTCGTGTCTTAGTAGCTCTCTCTGAAATGTCTCTTCCCCCTCCATTCACCTGACCAACATTTACACTCCAGGGCAAAGCCCAAGGATACCACTTACCCTCCTCCCATGCTCTGCCTTCACATGGCTTCTTCTCTATACAAGGGAAAATGAAGTCTGCATCTATAGTTCTAGCTCAGCAAAATCATTGCTAGTCTCACCAGGTCCCTAAAACTCTCAAAAGTAACCCCATTATTGTGCAGATTTGGATGTATGGTGAGCAACTAAAACCAATTCCTATGTATCTCATACAGTATTGTGTCTTTCAAACAAATTCTATGATGTGCCATAATATGACCCTGCCAGCACTATTAATAATAGAATTGCATTATATTTGACATTCTTAAAATTTTATAGCTAAATTAAAAAAAAAAAAGACCTTAGATTTGCTGTAGGAGGAGAAGGAAGACTGATATTGGATGAGCCGTTAGACTAAGATCCCCATCAGAGTCTAAGAATAGCACACCAACTTCCACCATATAAGAAACCTGAAAAACAGAAGGTTAATTTCCTGGCCAAGGTGATTTCCACAAATATTCACTGTCCACATGGCATAATGGTAGGCATTCAAGTTTATACAGGTGGATAAGAAAGGATCCTAACAGGATGCACTAGAAATGTACTCCTTCCATTCTATAAAAACTATGAGTGGTGCAATAGAAGGAAAATGAGGGGGGATCCTTAAAGATATGGCAGTGGTTCTGGCTTCAGAAAATCTATTGGAGTTTGCTAGGTGAAGGGTATAGGAGTCATGGGAAAGTCTGGGAGGACAGGAGAGAAGAGAATGTTCCTGGGAGATAAAATCCAGCGTGAACAAATAAAAGTATGTAGGCATAAAATATCATTACAAGAAACTGTGCGATTGAAGCAGAGTACATTTGACCTAACACTTAAGGGATTCCTATAATCACAACTCTCTCCAGCCATAGGTCCACTAAGCCCCCCACCCTGAGGTCTTCTCTCATTTCCTATTTCTCCTGTGTTTAAGGTCTCCAACAAAGACTTTTCATTCCTCTCCTGGTTACCTTGCTAACAAATCAGGCTTCCTGAAAGTCTTACCACACCACCTCATGCTATATGTGGTTTGACCCCATCTCTTACAGTTAGATCTGGCTGAACTTGGGAAAGAAGGAAATGTGGAAAGAAGACAAAGACTTTCTGCAGTGACTCTTTGCAGTCCCTCCACCCCTGCCTCAGAGACAGTGGCCAATGCGCCACTTTTCTTGGCTTCCTTTCCCCACCCTTATACCCAGTGAGGTCCTGCAGACACACACAGACCTTGTCAGAGAGCCAGCTCACTTGCTGATCAGCCACCCATGCAGTTTTCAGAACCCTGAGCAGAACAGGACGGTCACTTGGTGTTCAAGTGTCCCTCACTGTGTGCACTGACAGAAAACTATTTCTGCCCCAGACATTGCAAAATAGACACCTGTCCCTCCGGACACCTGTGCCTCCACCTGCTTGGATGGCAGCAGCGCCTTCCTATACTCTTGCCATGCGTGGTGCATCCCCAGTAGCCACCCAGGCCTGGCTTGTTTCCAATCAGATTCTTCCCTCCGCCCCAAATCAAGACACAGAACATTCACTTCGTTGTTTCTTCTGAGCAGCCCTACAGCGATCTGTACCGTCAAGTGCATGGCTGTGAATATCTCAGTGCCAGGGACTCTTGACTGTTTTTTTTTTTTTTAAGACTACCTGATGCATTACAGGGCACCTCCATGAAGCAAAAGAACACACTTAATTAGAAATGTGGAAATCCAGCCTCAATGTGATATTTGTGTGCTGGGCAGTACAAGGTTCAGATTGATTACCAGTCTGCAGTATCAGCAAGCCCAGGTATTAGTCCCAGCTTGGGCATTTGCTTGCTGTGCGAACCTGGCCTGAGTCTCATTTTCCACATGGGAAAAGTAAGAGATAACTAATACCTGTCCCATATCCCTGTTGCATAAAATGAAAGAGTAAAATGTTTAACACAGTGGCTGATAAATGACAAGTCTCAATAAATGTTTTTGAGCCACTATTATTACTAAGAAGGCCTATGTTCATCCCTGTAAAATGAAGAACAGACACCCTTCTTCGCAGAGTTAGGGGCCAATGCTCTGAATGTTCCCAGATATCATTTCCCACAGTGGGGACAGGAACATGCAGGTGCTTCCTCAAAGTGCAGAATGCCAGCCTCACCCTACACCACTCCCACACAGTAAGTGACAATTTCCAGTAGATCATCTTCAGAATCTACATGCTAAATAATTACCATGGGTGATCCTGTTTGCAGTATGAGAACTACTGCTCCTAAGGGAAAACCTCTTAGGTATCAAGCAATAAATGACATATCTGCCCCAAGTGACAGAGATCTGTTTACATCTCTTTTAGCACAACAGCTGTTCAGTGTCTTCCAGGAAGGTTGACTTGTTGGAAGAGTAAAATCATTTTTAGCTTGTCATGGGAATTGCCAGTGTGAAGAATCCAAAGTAGAATTGAAGGGGAGAAGACAAAGGGATATGGTTGAGGACAGTGATGCCTGATGGATGTCCCCTTCTCACTCGTGACAACAGTCATATTATAGGAATCTTAACCCTCCCTGCCTGTGATAGCATCTGGTTAAACTTGATTCTGCTATCTGTGGTCCCTAATTCCTAACAGACCCATTTCTCTGTTATCCAGCTACATGTCGCATGTCCATGACAATTCTGAAGTTTTACCAACCACCGTCTTTAGTTCATTGCAATACCACTGCAAATATCCATGTAGCCTTTGAGTTTTCTTATAGCTCATGTCGAAGACTGGAAGGTCACATATATATTTGTATAACATTTGCATGCAATTAATATGTTGCCTACAAATGCTTCCATCAGTAGGTTTGGTCACCTACACCACTTCCAAATTCAGAGTTTATGAGGCCTCCCTGAAAACGGTTATTCTTCATTGGGTTCTTGCTTGTCATTTAACAGTGTCTACATTAAATATCTATACTCATTAATAACTGGAGTACAGTATGCCAGGTCCAACCAAAATCTTGCAGACAGGAGTGAATAGCCCAAATCTCAAATCCCAGCAGGACCCTGATTTCCCTTGCACACTCTTCCTTAGAGAGGAACATATCAAATCACTTGAAAAATTAATCTTCCCACATCAGTGCAAGAACAAGTCTCAGTGGCTTTTTCCCCTCAACAAACACTTTTTAGGAGAATGCATGAGGTGGGAGTTTGAAAGGACAAGAAATACACCGTTGTTCCACCTAAGAGGGCCTCCCTGTGATCATGGATGGTCACATAACCCTTATGGACCTGTCGCACAGACACCACACCTGGCAGCAGCTCCATCCCTGGGGTCCAGGTCTCTCAAAGAAAGAAAGGACAGTGATGCCTGTGTGGCAGACTATGATTATCTGGTTGAGGAAAGGGGACAGAAAGTTTTGAGAAGAGGGGGGTTTCTTCCCTCCCTAAGACACAGGGGTTTCTCTTCCCAAACTTACTCTAGAGCTGAGTCTCAGGCTGCTCCCTGAAAGCCCCACTTGGCCTAGGTTTAGCAGCATGCTATGTTGAAGCAAACGCAGAAAGGGAAAGGGCTCCCAGAAAAATGCTTTTCCTCCCTATCAGAGTTCACACAATGGTGAACTGCTGATCCCAACACAGAATGAGCCTCCCCCAACTGCTACAAGAAGAGTTTTCAGAGATGAACATCTTGCTCCCGCTCCTATCTGGGTAACTCACTGCAATTCCCTAGGGGCTTTCCAAGTTGGGCCTCGTAATGAAGTAGACAAGGTGTTCGGGGACAGGTTCTGCCTGGAATTTGCAACCAAAAGGCTGTTGTCACGCCATCTGACTTCTCTGTAGAAACTGTAAAGATAATTTAGGGCATTTCCTGTGGGTAACAAACTCCTTCTTAAATCTCCTTCCCTACCTTAAGTGTCTAAGTTTTGTTTTTTGTTTTTTTAACTTTTAAAAAATCTTACAAAATAATTGAAAGTGGCAGAGCTTATCCAAAACATTTTCAGCCAGTTGGCTTAGTTGAATATCTAGAAATCTTCTCACTGGGGATCCATGTGCTATGGGGGAAAGTCCTAGCAGTGACTTCAGTTGTTTACGAATTTATTAATTGACTAATTAACATAAGGGCAAGGTCCAGGGAAACTCTATGGTCAAATACAGAAAAACAGAACTTCTATTACCCTTCCATCAGCATACCTGATCAAGAGAGGTGAAGGAGGACGCGACAACTGGCCAGGGGCAAAGGCCTTTCTTTTCCTACTCAAGCCAAAGACAAAGGTCCCTTCGCCACAATGGCTGCAGCCTCCATCCATCCCACTCTCCTGTTGCCTGGCTTTCCTGCAGCTTCTGTTCAGCCCAGAGCTTGGAATTCAATCCAGGAATTCAAACAGGCATGACAAACACTATTTTTCATTTCCATGGAGACCAGAGCCTGCAATAGAACTCAGACTCCATGCTTGAAATACCAAAACAGCCTGACCCACTTTTCCCCCCTTCCTACAAAAACAAAATAAGTTTGTTTGCGTCCTGCCAGAGCGCAGGGGAAAGCCAAAGCTGCTGTTATCTCTGTGGGTATTTGAAAGAGCAGCAAATTATGATAACCTTGGGAAATGCCAAGGATGCTGTAGAGACAGCGTCAGAAGGCAGAAATGAAGTCACACAATCATAGGCTACATCAAATCCGTTCTACTTTCTTGTCCTAACCTTCTGGAGGGAAAGGTTCAAATCCCCTAAGAATTGAATGACCAGCCATCTGACTTCTTCTGAAATTCCACAGTTTTCCTAACTTCCTTTCACACTACTGCCTCTTGTGTTATCCCAGCCTCCCTGGACCTTTCTCTTCCTTGACCACAAGTCCACCCTTTCCCGAAGATATCTGTACTTGTGGGCCTCTGCCTGGACTTCTTACCCTAAACTTTTGAAAGCTGCTTCCTTTTCAGCTTTCAGATCAAAGTTCAGATGTCACCCTTCTGGAGCAGACGTTCTTGAAGGACCATTCTGGCCAAAATGGCCTCACTGTCTCTAGGCAATCCTTATGTCATCACTTCGTGTTTCCCTTCCCTGACCCTAGAGGAGCTAAAATGGCCTCTTTTTTGTGCTTTAGTTGTTTACCACCATGGAATGAACACTCTATGGGGGCCAGAGCTTAGTCTCTTGTATAGTTCCCCAGTATCTCCAGCAAAATGGCTGGTATACACTGGGACTGCAGATGTGCATTGCATGAATAAAGAAATGAGCTCTTTTTAAAGCCATTCATTCTGTTATTTAACCATCTGTTCATTCATTCTATCTTTCAGATATGTCTATTAGACGTATCTTTCTTAAACTGGCCCCAAATCTGCTGTCTTTATAACTCCAGACCTTAGTCCTTATTCTGATTTCTGGATCCACGAAAACTAAAAAATGACATCACTTCCAGATTCCTGGATGGCCTGGTCATTTTGTCTAGACATCTTTCTGTGTACCTGTGTTCCTCATCTGTTGAAAGGTTATTGCCAACTTCACTGGACTGAATAAAAAGAATAACCCTAATTAGACAGTGTATCCCAAAAGTAAAGGGCTTCCTATAATTTCTCATGGAGTGTGAAAAGAGGTTAGAGGTAGTGTGTGAATTCCCAGTGAAGAAACAGAATCCTGTTCCTAAATTCTGTCTTTTCTACATGGCAAAAACATGGAGCGAGAACACAGGTTGTCACAATTCACATTTTCAGCTAGTTCCTATTTTCATAGGGCTAGGGTGATAGAGATAAAGCGGTGTGATATGAAATTAAACACAGGAACTTGCTGGTTTATACAATTTCCTTTTCCCGAGATTGTTCACAACAGAACAAACACCTAACTTTGCAGGGGGGTGGGGAGCCTGTGGAATCACCTGAGCTAATCTATAACAATCTAGTTTAGAAGGGGCCTTAGTGGTCAATACCCTACCCTCCCACTGGTGCAGGAATTCCCTCAACAGTGGCCCTAATGATAGCTGCCTGCCTCTGCTTCAGATTTCTAACATGGAGTATGCACAGGTAGCTACATAGAAGTTGGGACATCTCTAAATGCACTTTAAATGCCATAGCTCTTATTTATCATTGAGAGTCAATAATATTATCTGTCCAACTCACTGTGAGTTTAAGTCTTCAAAAATTAAGTTAATCTTGCTGATTCAACATCATTAAGCAAATATTTTCCGAAATAGGGCATGATATGGGGCAACTATGTTATGGTTGTCATGACTAAACTTCCCACTATGTCATGGATATTATATCCATATAATATCAACCATGATACTGAGCATGGAGCAGGGACTTAATCCTTTCAAAATGGACTCTGTAAGTGTCAGCCAAATCGAAGTACAGAGTATTTCAGAAAGTAATCCAACCCAAAGTATTTCAGAAGTCTTGAAGCTCAAGGGAATGGGACCTATGAAAGCAGAAAAGTGCTAAGCTAACCCAGGAAGCCCCTTCCTTGAAAAAGATTTCCAATCCATTGAGAGACCACAAACTACTGAAACAAGGAACAGTTCAACTGAATAGAACTTTCAGCTCCTTCTAAGTTTGCTCATCAAGGGCCCCTCCTTCATCCTCAGCAAAAGAAATATTGTTACCAAAATGGAAAGGGTTTGTGCAGGATCCATCTATCCACCCACCCACTCACTCACCCACCTATCCATCACTAAGAACCATGCTCCATGCCAGGTAATATTCTAGGCACTAAGGATATTATTTCTGCCTCTAAGAAACTCCCAATCTAGTGGGAGAGACAGGTGTGTTATTAACTAACACCAATATAATAGGGGCTCCTTGTATTCAATCAAAACATCTCCCATTTGCACCGGTCCAGGCAGCTAGGCCAAGGAACTGGGGAACAGTACACCAGGAATTAGGTGGCCTTTCTAACTCAGCCCCTTTTTAGTATACAATCTGGGGCAAAGCACTCCTCTCTGAGCTTCAGCTTTTACTGCTCGAGTGTGGACGCCACCTACTCCCCACAAGGATGGGCGAGGAAGATGGCAAGGAAGGTATAAGGAACACCCTGGGAACTACTGACAGTGGTAGCATTTCTGGGAAAGAACTCAGATCTATACTAGGCAAAGCATTCAGAAACAAGATGCTGGCAGTCTGAATCCGCAGTCTGAACTTAGAATCACCAGCTTTCTCTCGGGATAGGGCCACATCAGTGCAGGCAGGAGAGGATGCCACAGTACTGGCGGATAAAAGTTCCTAGCTAGGCCCCTTGTCGCTAGCAGGTGGGCAAGATGTGAATAATGGCATCTGGTGGGCCCTTCCTACACAGTGCTGCCTCACTGGCATGGCTCTCCTGGGATTCAAACCCAATTCTACTTTATTTTCTGTTAGACATCAAACAGAAACATGCTGAAGAATGACCATTATGATAAGTCATGGAAATATTAGAATAAAGGGCTGTAAGTGGTCAGTCCAACTGCATAGCTTCAAGCAGATGCCTAAGTCACCCAGGAGGCTTTAGCGAAATTGAAAATACATTGGGGGTACAGAATCCCAGAGCTTTCCTTTATTACCCTTCTCATTATTTCCTCTTACCATCAGGAAGTTATGGTTTTAAAAAAATGTATGCTCTACTGTACTTAATATCATTTATTTCCTTCGTTCCAACTCCCCCAGAAGTCAGTTTGTGAGCTAAAGCCCTCCTTCATGCCTATATCCTTTGTTCAAAGGAAACGATTCTAATTTCTCAAACCTATACTCAGAAGTTAAAAATCATTTCTTCCACAGCATGTCCACCCAATCTTTGTTTAGTCTGAACTCACATATGAAAGTGACAGAAACGTCATTAACTGATATGTAAATCATTTCACTGTAGAGAACTGATAGTTTTTATTTTAAGCTCAATCTGTTTCCTGTTGCTTCCTACCAAAGTTCTTATTCCACGCCATTTGGAGCAGTAGTACAAATTTAATTTCTCCTCTATGTGGTATGTTCATATAGCTCTCACACCTTTAACCTGCTGGTACCCACCCCCTGATTGGGCTCTCTCTCCTCTCTGAGTAAGTGGATTCCAGTTGATCCCAAGTCCCCTTAAACTAGATCCCAGACGTGGTTATACTACTGCAGAGACGTAGTCCAGTTGGCTCAGAAGAGAACAGACTACTCACCCCATGTAACCTAGAAATCAGAGTGCATATGTATTTCTAGAGTCACCTTCTGAATCAGGGGCATCTGGGATTAGTCACTGTTCTCTTCTGGGTCTCTGGGTACTGTGTTTCCACCATACCGTACAGGCTAACAGATTGTACATGTTCGCACGCGCACACACCCCTACGAGGAACACCCCCCCACACACATACTCCACACTTCCACCAGCCAGACAAACCTGAGTTCCTGCGGGATGATACAGAAATCACCCAGCTCTTGTTCTGGCTTAGGGTCATCAACCTGAATGGTTGATATGAGTATCTCTAGGCCACAACAATTTTAAATGGTTGAAAAAAGAATAATATTTTGTGATGTGAAAGCTATATGAAATCCACATTTCAGAGTCCATAAATGAAGTTTTATTGTGATCACAGCCACATTCATTTGTTCACAAATTGTTCATAGTCACTTTTGGTGTACAAAGCAGGAGTACGCAGCTGTGACAGGGACGGCGTGGCCCACAACACCCGCGAGACTTTCAGAAAGAGTTCACCGGCTCCTGGTCTAACAGTGCACAACCTTCCAAAGGTCTTTTCCACAAGCCTGTTTCTCCTCTGTCCCTCAGACAAGGAACCTGATGAGACCTACACAATACTCGGGGGGAGGAGCCCAGGCTCACCCTCTGGGGGAGGAAATTTGTAGGGCCAGGAAAGAGAGGAAGTTTTTTTTCTAGGGAGGATGATAAAAGTTCCTGCTTATTTTGTCCACAATCAATGATTTCAAAGTTCTTCAAATGTCTAAAAAATTAACCAGACTAGCTGACTCTCAAGTTCTACTTTCTGGTCATGGCCTTGACACTGTCACTTTCTTGCCACAGGCAGCTCCACAAAACATCCCTTTCCCTGAGCCTCCTTCTGAGGACAAATTTTCAATCTTGGTACTAAATGTCTCCGACCTGCAAAGTATGATCCAAAGCAAAGGCGAGTACACCCACAGTCAAGGCTAGCTTCAGGGAGAGGCAAGGCAGGAGGTGGAGGACAAGGCCACACAGCAGACTTCGGTAGCAAATGTCAGAGAAGAGGCAAAGATCGCTTCCCCCAGCCCTGGCTAAGCTCTTGGCTGAAGCCCCAGGGAGACAGCAAGCTCCAAGTCCTCCCTCACCCGCCACTTCCCTAAATGAAGCAAATAACTAACAATGCAAGGAGGTGTGGGGGAGTAAGGCCCAGCCACTGGGAATCTATTTTCTCAAAACACATGGCAAATGTCTGAGCCAAGTGCTGGCAGAGCCAAAGAAACAAATCTCTTTATTTCCCCAAGTGCAGAGCACTCCACTTCCCCTCTCGTCTTCTCCTCTGATGACCTGACCCTTGTGTCTTACGGCCCACTCCCCGTGGGATGAGCAGTATCTGTCCCCACCTTCCTGACCACTGCTCTGGGCACCTCCTGCCCACAGGGGCACAAGAGAGGAAGTCAGTGGGTGGGGACAGGAGCACATGGCCTGTCCAGCCTCCCCCAGAAGCCCTTGGCTACCTCTATGACGCACCACTAATTCAATCCTCTGCCCTCCTTTCTCCAAATCAGAGGGCCCCAGTTAAGCCTTACTGGTCAAGGGGACCCCATCAGCCCCAGCCCAACCCCTCCCTCCAGCCCACTCAGGGCCCCCCTTTGTGCCACAACTCAGTTCAGACAGTGTTCCTGGAGGAGGAAGGAGAGGATGGAGAAGAGAAAAGCCCAGGACGGAAATGAAGATGACATCTCTGCAACATGATGTCACGCAGGCTGCTCTCAGATCCCCTGACTGAACAGAGAACAGAAGCAAGCAACATGGACTCCAGATTTACTCTGCCTCAAAAGGTTTGTGTTCCTGGCAGCCCTGAGCAGCCTGCGTGCCTGCTGGAAAAAGCATACCATCAGACAGACAGGTCCCCACCAGGTCCCCCGGGGTTCCCCATCCAACCCTAGGACACAGCCAGCCAGTGCCAAAAACCCCACAAAGAAACGAAGATAGACTGACACAGCCGCGCGCACACACACACACACAAGCGTCAGCACGGGTGAGCACTAACCTGGAGGCCATTAGGAACGGTAGCAGAGTGCAGTGCAGAGAGGACTCATTCATTCATGCATTGGGCAGTGGGGGGCGGGGGCAGGGAGCAGGGGCCCTGAGGAGGTCGGCGGGCACTCACCTCCATGCCCATCCCAAAGCCCTGATTCTACTGGGGAGGAGGCAGGGGCAGGGCTCTCACAAGCTGGGGGTGCTCCCTGGCTCTGCCGTTTCGCACTGCTCTGGAATTTTAAGCATGGCCCCCCTTTATTTTCTTTCCCCCACCTCCCTCTGTGGCTGTTATTTGGTGTGGTCATGCAGCAGTACAGAAGTCCCTCTCCTGCTCGCTGGCTCGCCCTCGCTCCCTTTCTCTCTCTCTCCCTCGGACTCCCTCACAGACAGCTGTTCTGAGCTCAGGCACGCACGCGCACAGGCGCACAGACACACTCAGACATGCATCCTCTCTTGCGCACAGACACACGCGCGCGCACACACACGCACGCAAGCACGCACGCACATGGCACAGGCACACACACAAGCTGCTGCCTGCCTGTTTACATAATGCAACTCTTAGGTGCAGTCAGCTTGCCAGCTCTCCATTATTCATGCAAGCTTGGATTCTGGAGCAACCGGGACTGAAAGATGCTATTTCCTCCTCATCCCCCAAATCTGACAAAACACAGGACGATGCTCCTGGGAGACTCTGCTCCCCGTGCTGTCACCAGTGATTTCCCAGGTGTTGCCCATTAGGTCAACCTGTATCAAGGAGGTGACGCTAAATGAAAACAAGGCGCCTCCTCCACAGCATGAGGGCTGCTGTCCCTGCCTGGGCCCTGGGGATAGGGGAAGGAGGGAGGCAGCATGGGAGACAGCAATCCACAGGAGAAAATGGCTGAAGACCTCTTCAGGATGGCGCCCCAGCACCTCTGAGGCAACAGACAGTGACCCTCCCTCCCTGAGCAGGTCAGACTCCTACAGAGGAAAGAACAGCACTTGCCTCCTACACAAGCAGGGTCATCCGGGTTTTCAAATTCTAAGCTGTACCTCCGAGAATTATTTTCTCTGTGTATTTGCCGAAATGCAGGATTGCTACTCAAGACACACAGCCCCCAGATGAACGTTCCGTTCAGTATTTTACTCGGCAAAGGACAGCATGATTATCTTGAAAGTCATTCATGGATTACAAAACACTTTTGTTCCCATGAAATCATTTGATTCCCACAACAATCACCTGAAAGACCTCAGTGACCCATCGAACACAGGAGGATGCCGAGTCCTGGCAAAGGGAAAGGTCCCACTCCAAGAAGGAGGCTGAGCTGGAGATCCAGATCACTTGAATCTAATCTCAGGATAGTGAAATGCCTGTGTTAGCTTTCCATCACTGTGGCAAAATACCTGAGATAATGCACTTAAAAGAGAAGATACACGTTGACTCACAGTTTTCGAGGTTTCAATCCTTTTGCTTTTGGGGCTGTGGCAGCACAGTATACCCCATAGCAGCTGGAAGAGGGAAAGTGGGGGGGAAGGGGGAGAGGGAGAGGAAGAGAGGAGAGAAGGGGCCAGGGTCAGATATCCCCCTCAAGGGCACACCCCCAGTGACCCAACTTCCTTCCACTTAGCCACATCTAATGGTTCCACCACCTCCCAGTTAGTGCCACAGACTGGCGGCTCATGCGTTTGTGAGATACTCCAGATTCCAACTAAAACGCTGCCTAACACCCTCAGTGTGCTTGTATTTGGAGAAGCAATGTCATCTGCTGAAGGGAGTAGGAAAAGAAGTCCAGATCTAAATCGAAAACAATAAAAGAGCACGAATGTCATTAGTTAGCCTAGTGCCTCTCAAACTTGAATAATCATTTGAGAACCTTGTTAACCCACGGATTGCAATGTAGCAGATCTAGGCAAACACCAAGAGTCTGTCTTTCTAACAAACACCAGGCAACGCCCATGCTGCTATTCCTGGGCCACTCTCAGTAGCAGAGGGTTAATGTACGCATTCTTGTTCTTTGGTTCTTCCTGAAGGACGGTGTTTTTGTCTGTCGGCTGTAGGTGCACAGGCTGAAGTTGGATAATATCGATGACCCACTGGTGTCACCTGTGTCCTGTTCACTGACCTCATGCCGAGAGCTAAAACTTCTTGGCATTTATTGGCAGAAAGTTTCATTCTGAAAGGGCCTAGCCCTGCAAGCTCGTGATAGTTCTTTCCATAGTTGTTACTTTCTGCAACCTGTTGACAGAACAGCAGCCTCGTGGGATCTTGGAAGCAGCTGGGTTTGGGCTGCTGGGTCACCTCAGTTACCTAGAGCAATACTAGCTCCACAAAAAGGCACACTGGTGATGCCAAGAGATGCATGCCCAATTCTATCTATCGTTCCTTGTCTGTCTCGAGTCCCACATCTTCTGAAGTACCTTCCTTACTTTTGACAGCCTACCTCCTTCTGCTAATTTACTCCACAGGATCATCTTGGGCTTGGGTCGGATCTGGATCCAAAGCAGCTAAATTTTGCTGTTTTCCGCATCTGTAATCCTTATTAGTCACTTTCCTACCTCCCATCTAAGATTCACTTTGTACCTGAAAAAGCCAATAAATGCATACCCTCCTTGGGACTGTTGAATCGACGAGGAGCTAAAAGAAAGGCATGAAAACACCCAAGAAAAGTTGAGTGCCTCCTGCCACTGCCCTTATTATCTGGAGCACATAATTTAGAATGCAAATGCAAAATCTATTTTCGCTTCATTGGTTTTACCTCCCTAATAAGATTGTAGGCTACTTCACTCATGTCCCTCTAGCACATGGCAACAATGGGCAAAGAACACGTGACCGGTCAGTACTTTTGCACTGACTGTGCTATGCTCCATTGAGATAGCAAAGAAGGAGTTAGTGGGTTCAAAGAACCAGTGTCCTTATCCTGGCTTCCCCACTCACTAAGTGACTTTGGACAAATTTTGCTAACTGTTCTGGGCCTTTCTTACTGCCCTATAATATGTACACATTCATCCTCCTTCCATAGAACTAGTATTGTCATGTTTTAGATTGATAATAATAGGCTAAAATAGGCTCAGGAATCAGACAAATGTGATTTCAAACAATGGTCTTATCAATTACTGATTTCAGGGCTTTTGCAAAGTTAACCATGCTAAGCTTCAGATTCCTTCATCTTTAAAGTAGTTTAAAAAAAAAAAAAAAAACAGAATTGGACTAGATTGTGTGAGGATTAAATGAGGAAAATACATGTAATGCACTTTTCACTCACCTGATATATGTTAAACATCCGTAAGATAAATTAATGTTATTATTTATATTGGTCAGTAGCAATAGCTATTATTGAAAAGCACAAGACAGGTATCTTCTAGTTCTGAGACAGGTATTCAGAATCCTTTGATGAGTCTGGATACAAGGAAATCGTAGTTCTATAAGACATCTGGATTAAGCACTCGTTACTTCCTTTGTCACCAAAATACTCTCTGCCTGATCTCCCCAAATTGGACCTCATTAAATAAGCCGGTTACAGACCAACTACAACAGAGACTTTAGCCTACTATGTTATAGAATGTAAGCCTTTCCTTCATGATTAGCAGCTCCTCAATTAAACTATAATAAAGCCAAAGTTATCGTGACAATAGAAACAGTGCCTTCTATGTGCAATGTAATTAGCAAAGCCCCAATAAGAATGATTTTATTTCTAGAAACAGTATGAGAAATGACTACTCACAATCCCTACTTTTTAGCAAAACTAAGAGGCAGAGGGCTTGATAACGTCCCTGCAGTATGTGTGATCGAACAGTAGAGCATGTGTCTGAACATACCCAATCAGCCTACCTGAGTCCTACTCTTAATAAATACATTGGGTATAAAAAAGGGTGCTGCATGGAAGGCAAGGGCCTCTCCCTAACAGCGGCTATCCATCTGCACCGAGTCACCCCCACGCCTTCCCCTTGTCCTTCTCGGGAGGACAGCACACTCTGCGGTGGCCAGCTGAGCCAAGAGCACGTGTTATGCTCATAGCAAAGCTAACCAGACTTGCGCAGATGGAACGGATGCCCCCAGATTCAATCTCCACACTTCAGCAACTGAGCTGTTTGCTGCCTAAATTCCCAACTGCTTCTCTGTAAATGAATTTAGGAAACTGAGATAAAAGTACGTACCTTTTTCTGAATTAAACCTTTCCCACAGAGATAAGGAAAAACTGACAGTGGCTTCTATTTTTAAAAGAAAGAGGCTTCTGAGAGTCCTGTGCCACATCAAAAGCACATTCCAGAGAGCACCCTGGAGGAACCAGGGGTAAGAAAGAGACGCTAAAGTGTGTCTGCAAATCCAACTGAACTGAACAGTTCCCTCTGTCCAAGGACTGTTCCATCATATTTCATATGAAGATGTTTGATACCTACAGTGTCTATTTACAGACCAAGTGCTTCATAATTGTTGTTGACAAGAATGTGGACAGTAGGGGCCGGTGAGATGGCTCAGCGGCTTAAGTGCCTGCCCGGCAAGCGCGAGGGCCCGAGTTCGACTCCCGGAACCCACATACGAAAAAGGGGCCGGTGATATCGCTCAGCGGCACGGGCGCCTGCTGGCACACGAGGTCCTGAGGTCGACCCCCCGGTACCCACAAAAAAAAAAAAAGAATGTGGACAGTAATGACAAAGGATAAGGTCTCCCTGTATCTTTGACTCCTACCTGCATGCCAATGAAGACTTTTTACAAAGGAACCACTCCAAATGACTTAATTGAACCTGGTTTTGTTGAATTATGGGGAATGGCAGGCAAAAATGGACCCTGTTGTCTTAACGTCATCCATATAAAAGTACAGACATCTAGGGTTCTAGATGTGAGGGATATGTTGAAGGAGGAAGGAGAACAGGGATCTAACATTTACAAAGAACTTCCCATGTGCTAGGCACAGGGTTGGGTGCTCTTACATATTTTATTCTAAAATTTTGTTTCACCAAATTGATGAAGACACCGAATATCAGCACTTATTCTTACCCAAAATAAAGTCATTTCTGAAATTCATGTTCTCACCACACCTTGTCACTTCCATAAACACCTACTTAAGTAAAAGGCACTTGAAAGTATAATCTGTTACAGTATTACACTTAATTCTCCTAAGTTCCATCATTCCTATTTAGGCTGGTTATCAATTTACTGCATCTCAGCTCTAAATTCACCCTTCTTTGCCCTGTCTTGGGACACTGGAGCTGTACCCTGAAACATTTCTCCTTTGGTAGCTGGTACAATGCAAGGTCTTGTCAGTGAAGGGCGCTGATGGTGTACGAAGCAGAAGAGGTTTTCTTCACTGGCGCTCCAGTGGGCAGTTTCCATATTACATCCCCTAGCCTGCAGCACCTCTGGAGTCTTTTGCGTCCACTTAGCTATGGCCACATCCTCTCCAGAGCGTTTATTCCTTCACTGAGTCCTCCGCTTCCACCCTGGAGCAGCAAGTGGCTGCTGCCTCTAGATTTCACCTGTTCTTCCTGCATCCTTTAGAGTCCACTTTACATTTTACTTGTTAGTGATTCTCTCTTTCAATTTTAATTTCTATTTTTATTAGTACATTTGCAGTATAAAATGATTACATTCATCATGGGGCTGTTAGTGATTCTTAATATTAAATTTTCCCTCTTCAGATTACGGGCAGGGTTTCTGTCTGCTGACTGGATCTTCACAGACACAACTATACCGAGGAGTGAGGTGAAGCTCAGATGAGTAAGACGATCTGTCCCCGCAAGTTATCCAGTCACAGTAAAACAGCTAAGTGCTCAAAGTATACACAGCCAGGCACAGTTTTCACACACATAATGTGTGCTCCCTCACATCAACCATACATCATAAATGAGGAAACTGAGGCATCTTAGGGATTAATTTTTCCTAGATCACACAGATAGTAAAGAAAGGAACCAAGACTTATCTCCCAGCATCCTGACTGCAGAGTCCATGGTGCCTCCATAAGTGGCTGCAGTCAAAGAAAGAGGAGCCAGAAAGCAGAGGCAGGACACACCAATGGTCTTTACAGATGTTTGGAAGAGAAAAAAAAAAGCTACACATTAGCCAGAGAGATACTTGTGTCCGAAGAGTTCAAGAAAAGAGAAGGGCTCATTAAAGGTCTTCTAAGTTAGTCCTTGTCATGTGAATGTGTTGATAGGCTCCAGCCATCAGGCACTCTGGAGACGCTATTAAATAACTCTAGAATTAATACTCATGATACTGTCCATGTTGCTGAGCCATGAATGTGAAGCAGCTAACGCCCCACAGGTTTCCACTGTGCCCTCTCCAAGTTCAACAGCCTCTCATCCACGAGAGATGACGGGGTTGTCTGAATGCTCACACTGATGGCCTCTGCCCTACTGTAACCCGAGACCTCTCATTAATACTGCAGCTCTCACAAGAAGAGCAGTGATGTCTACATAATTAAAACCAAAAGCAAGAAATGGCCAGAAGGATAAAGAAAAAGAAGCTGAAGATTCAGATGGCTCCATTAGAATGCTCGCTCTACGCAGGCAAACAATGCCACTAAACCAGGCGCTCGCCCTTTTGGTCAGAGTGCATCATGAACAAAGCAATATGTAAGTATAAAAGCCTCGCCCAGGACCAAAGACAGCTGAGCTTTCTGGGTGTAGGTCTCCTATCAGTTAAGTCCCATTTCACCATGTGTGCTAAATTTCTCTCCCAAGTTTCTCATAACCCAAATAGAATTTGGGTTTCTTGTATCCAACAGGATAACTGGTACCTGGATATTACCTTTTTCTTTTCTAAATGGTCCCAACCAGCAATTCTAGATTTTCAGCCAGTAATCAAATATAAATCCACTGACTGATTTAATACCAATAGTTCCCCCAAATTTGCTACAATTTAGATGCATTTGGATGTTTTACATACTCAATGCCCAGGTCACATCCTAAACCAATTAAATCAGACTGTCAGGGGGTAGGAGATGAACATCAGGTTTTGGTTTTTGCACCTCCCCCCACCTCCCAGTATTGGGGATTGAACCCAGACTTTTTTTTTTTTTTTTAATTTTGAAGACAGGGTCTCAGAAAGTTGCTAAATTGCCCAGGTTGGGCTTCAGCCTCCCAGAGTGGTGGGATTACAGGCATATGCCACCATGCTTGGCCCAAATACTGGTATTATTTAAGGATCCTCAAGGGACTGCAATATGTAACAATGTTTAGGAATCATTGTCTACACAATTTTAACCTAATTAGCTAGCATTGTGCAAGCTGCTTTACAAACTATAATCTAGTAATCTGGAATTATTTTGGTTGTTTGTTTAGGGGGGTTGGTTTTTGTTTTCTGTATTAGGAATTGAACCCAAGCCTTAGCACAGAGCTATATTCCCAGCCCAACTCATTTCCTGAGTTGCCTAGCGTGACGGCTGCTAGTGGATTCCTTTTTAGGAACTTTCCTCCACCAGAAACTCACCAAGGAGCAAACTCCTTCCTTAAGGACAGACCACATGCAATGACTAGTCCATGACAGGATATAAAAACTTCCTTTACTTTGCTTTCGGATAACTCTGCAAAGCTATCCCAGTTCTGAAGCGTCCTACACAACTGAGCTGAAGCCTCTTCAGGAGTATCAGAATTTTTTTTTTTTTTTTTTGTGGGTACCGGGGGGGTGGACCTCAGGACCTCGCGCGCCAACAGGCACCCGTGCCGCTGAGCGATATCACCGGCCCCTTTTTTCGTATGTGGGATCCGGGAGTCGAACTTGGGCCCTCGCGCTTGCAAGGCAGGCGCTTACGCCGCTGAGCCTTCTCACCGGCCAGGAGTATCAGAATTTAACTGCTCCCTCACTTCCTCCCATGCATGATGGCGATGCACATGGGGAAGGGCTCTCCTCCTAAGAGCACTTCCCAGCAAACTCCTACCAGGCAAATCTGTCTCTTGCAGGGTCTCTTTCCAATCTGAGACAACCTAGTTAGCACTGAGGAATGTGTGAGAATAAAGACAAGACAGGTCACATTGCTAAAGCTTAGGAAGAAGGATAAATCCAAGGTTCAGGAAATTCAGTTCCACTCAGGAATCTCTAGAATCCTCGCCCCTTCCGACAGGCAGGTGACCATGTGAAGGCTCCTACACCTCTGTCCTCTATTAGGGGACACTAAGCCCTTCTCCAAATCACCTCTTTGCAGAGGTAACTGACCTCTTCTTAATCCTGGATTAAGGTCTTAAACAGAGAAGCCTGCTCGCCAGATGCCCCAATTAAGATGCTGACATGTTGTGCTTAAGAATAGCCCTCGAGTCCCTATCGCCACTGGCCCAAGTCTTGAGCCACAGTACTGTCTCCTCCATCTTCCTCCACCCCAAGACCAGTTTTCTTTTAAACTGAAGAGCGCCCTGTGGCTCTGGCAGCTTCTGAAGTTCCCACCACAAGAACACCATTGTTAGGTCACTACATCGCCCTGGGAACTAGTGAGGAAGAGAGAGGAAGGGCCTGTGCACACACGCATGTGGGGGGTGGGGGCAAGCACATATACAAAAGTGGGGCGTCATGAGTTAGAAAGGAATCCCAGTCAATGTGATCACCCTCTCCCCAGCTGGGTACCCAGTGTATGCCAAAGAAGCTGCTGTTGCCTGCTGATGCACCCCACATGCCCATGTGACTCAGGAGGGTGATTGAAGGGGTCAGCGAGCAGAAATCCAAGGTGGAAAGCAAAGCACCAGAGCTCATTTTCACACATCCGAATCCAGCTCCTATTTAATGCAGCCAGATTTTCCAGAAGGCACCTGGGAAGCCATTTGTGCAGATATTGAGAGAACACCTATGATTTCTCTTACCATGTGATGACATAAATTAGGGCTCCTTGAAGTGCTGTCTACTGTGTGGCTTTCTGCAAATGTGCGTGAGCTGCTTTAAGGAGGCGTCTGATGCTGCTTAGTTTTACTGCCAATGTCAATTTTTCCTATTTGTCAGTATCTCTTCTTCGTATCCTTTTTCCCCATTCAGAACCAACTGAGGCCATTAGTGTGCTCAGTCTCCCTCCCCAAAGGCAGCACTTGGGCTGCCCGCTTTCTTGCCCCAAGACAGCCTCATCCTAGCTAGGAACACAAGACATGTCTGTCTCTCAATGAGGATAATTTGAGCTAAGGCAGGAGTTACTGACATGACACAGTCCAAAACTTAGAGCATCTGCCTTCATGGGGTGTGGACATCTAGGTGACACAGGTGTGTGACCATGTGTCTCATGCTTGCTCTGAGTCTCAGGTTCCTCTTTTATTATTAGAAGGGATGGGTATGGATGACTCCCTAAGTCATCTGCTCCATGATCACGCTTCTCCTCACACCTCTGCAGGTGGTAAGAAAAGCGAGAAAAGGAAACTGGGTAACCACGGAAAGTGGAGCAGGAAAGAGCAGCAATGCTGACCGCAGCAGACTGGGTCAGCAACCCAACCATGTGTTGTGCTGAGCCCCACTCTGCTTCTACCTTCTCTCTTCTGACCACATAGTCATCTCTAATACTTCTGCTCTCTCCACCTCTCCAAAGAGCAGCTAGAATGCCCTGAGAGTGCCTGTGCTGTGCACCTGGGAGGAATTCTGTTTCTAAGTGCTAGGCCAATCCTCATTAAAGAGTTTTAGCACAAGCTAACTCTTCCAACCAAGACCTGACGGGGCTGGGCATGGTGGCACACACCTGTAATCCAGTCTAGTGTTTGGGAGGCTGGGGCAGGAGGGTTACTGGAGTTCAGGAGTTCAAAACGAGCTTGGACAACATAGCCAGACTCCATGTCAAAAAAAAAAAAATTTTTTTTTTTAAATGAGCAAAACCAGGGCTAGTGAGATAGGTCAGTGGCATAAGTGCCTGCCTGGCAAGCGCGAGGTCCTGAGTTCAACTTCCGGTACTCAGATATGAAAAAAGGGCCAGTGATATCACTTAGCAGCACGGGCGCCTGCTGGCAGGCATGTGAGGTCCCGAGTTTGACCCCCGGTACCCATAAAAAATAAAAAATAAAAAAAATAAATACATGAGCAAAACCAAACCAAATGAGGACTACAAAAGGTCAAGTAGGACAGTAAAGTTCTGATTAAGGAGCTACATAGACAAGTGGTAATCCCGAGACACTGAATCCACCCACAGGAATATATTATGACAACTTCTATTCCAATACCTTTGACATCATTGATAATAGGGCGTTAACCACAATCAGATTCCCTTCCTACAGCCCACATGCTACTTGTCATGCAGCTGTGCACCCCAGTCACTGGAGCTGCCCAGATTCAAGGGTTAATGCAGAATAAGCCCCCAAACCTTGGCAACAACCTTCTTCTACAAATCTAGAAGGAGTATGAGTGTCTAGTTTCCAGCAGGCAAAGACCACACAGCTCAGCATGGACCGGAAGCACATCATGGTTATAAGAGTGACTCATGCACTTGGCCTCATCAAGGGAAGCAAGCGAATAGATGTTGAACATCCCACCACAGAAACTGCCAAGAGGAGCATGCCTAGAAAGCATTAACTCTACAAGGTCCAGTGTAGCCAAGCATAGTGTTGCATACCTGTAATCCCAGCACTCAGGAGGCTGAGGCAGGAGGATCACCATGAGTTCGAGGCTAGCCTGGGCTACATCATGAGCTTAAGGCCAGCCTCAGCTACATAGTGAGACCCTGCCTCAACAAAACAAAACAAAACAAAAAACTACAAGGTCCAGTGCTCCAAGAGGATAAGTAAGACAGAGTACATTCGGAAACCCTGCCCTGTGCAAAAGCATAAAGGTAACTAGGAATGTTCAGACTGAAGGAGCTGCCTATGGTAAACAGGATATCAAACATTCGAGAGGCGACAGAGAGGAGAAAGTCAAAGGAGAAAAACGTATGACATTTTTGTTTCTCCAGAGGGAGGTTAACAGATGGCATAACTGAGTTTGAAATAATAAGGACTGTTCTAAGCCAAATATTGCAGGAGGCCAGCGTGTAAGAGGTGAGTCCCTAGTGAGGTGGCTGGGACTCCACACCAGACAACCTCCCCCAGACCTCCCAACTCTGCAACCTCAGTGTCCGGACAGTGTCCAGCAGACGGCTCCTCATGAGGCTCCATAACAGAAACAAGCACCAGACCTTCGGATTTTACACTGAAGCTACTAAGGGTCTCCACCAGCTTCTATCCTCCTCCTGCTTCTCCAGGTTGCGAGTCAGGGTGCTCCACCTATTGTTGGGGGCCAGCAATACACACACAGACTCATGGATGTCCACCACAGAAAGGCCTTTCAATCTCAGCCCAATTTCTACCCAAAGCTATTATCATCTCAGAGCTTCTCTAAAAAAGAAGGTGGCTGAAGTAGGAAAAGAACAAAAACCATGGTGTCTTTTTCCTTACCCTCCCAAAGAGTGAATCAATCAATATTTTTAACTCATGGGGCAGCAAGAACCATATTCCGCTCCCAAGCGGGTGGACAAAAGTGTCAATCAGTTAAGCTCCTGCTCCTCCCCATCACTGTGGAGCTCAGAGCAGCCAGTGGTATCCAGCCCCCGCCAAGAACAGAAATGGCCCTTGCAGCTCGGTGGAAGTCTTGTTAAGCATGCTCAAGTGGGAGGGAGTAGATGCTAAGCAAACTCTGCCCACTGCTGGGCCCCTGTATGCTGGGCCCCTGTAATTAGGATGGAAAATATCCATGAGCCATGCTCCAGAGGACTGGCTTATTTTCTTCTAAATAGCTTAGCATTTGACCTACCCTACCCCCTGACATTAGGATCTATACAATATAGATGGTGTATGCCCTATACACAATGTTTGAGTCCAGAGGGTTTTAGATTGCAGATTTTCTCAAATTTTGGAGTATTTCTATGGTATATGTATATAGTGAGCTATCTAGAGACCCAAGTTTAACCATGAAATGTATTTAAGTTTCATGTATCTTATGTGCATAGCCTGAAGGTAATTTTATACATTATTTGTAGGGCACTTGTGTTTTGCTGTGACCCTGTCACATAAAGTCAGGTGTGGAATTATCCACCTATGGTGTTGTGTCAAAAAGTTCTGGATTTGGGGGCGGTTCAGGTTTTGGGTTTTCAGATTAGGGATGCTAAACCTCTACCGTGGGCTGCATGTATAGACGTAGAATTCTCTGTTATGTACATGTACCAACTCCCCATAAAAAATGTGATTACTCTGTATTATAAACACGCTAATAAAAAATAAAGATAAAAAAAATAAAAGAAGTAGAATTCTCTATTCAGCCAATGGCCTTTCCCTGCCTTACTTCCCAGAACACGCTGGCAGGGAAGGCACAGGTAGAAATCAAAGAGCAGGATCTTTCCAGATTGAGCATGTCCCTCCCAACCCCCTCCCAAGTCATACACGTCCATAAGCAGTGGGACAAATGTAACTACCGAGTAATGAGTACAAAAAGAAATTAGAGAGCACAGGATGAAAAAGAAGCCTTGAGCTGGATACCAGACATAGGAAAATATGGTCCAACAGGATCGTTTTCAGAAAAGTAATGGTTGAGCAAAACCAAGAAGTTATAATAAAAATTTGGACACATGCTAAAACACAGTGCCCATTTTGGCTCCACAGCACCCTGAGAGTGATGCCCCCCACGTACCCTTGCTTACACACACACACACCCCCTGCAGACACTTGCTAGCCTCCTTCCCTGAGGTCAGGAAGGCTGTGCACAGGGTTAAATTTAACTCAGGGGACTGAGCTGGGTGTGGATAGTAATTATAATACCTTATATTTATGTCTAGCTATTTCTGGCTTGCAGCTTGTTTTCCTTCAATTCTCCCTGAAGAGGTCAGTGAGCCTTACAGATGTGGCTTCCTGTCATAGTCTTTCCAATGCTACCAACATCACCAGGAGGTGGAAATCAGACTGGGACCTTTCCCCTCCTTCTACAGACCAAAAGATGGAGAGGCTAAATGACAGGGCCACCTTCCCAGCACAAGTCACAGGTTCAACTGAGATTGGTTTAGGTTCCGTGCCAGAATTGCTAGTCGCTGACTAAAGCAAGTAAGGCTTCCCCAAACAGCCAGCTTAACTGGGGGACCTTGCCCCTAAAAGATTATTCAAATGATGATCTCCAACCTGAATGATTAGTTTGCCATAAAAAAGAATGAGAGATTTCATGAAGACATATATAGTACTCTACCAATGTGCCAATGTGTCAGTCTTGCTGTAGGATCTTTGTAAGTATCAGCTCCTTTAATCCTCACAACAACCCTATGCCTGGGTACCACCATTATCTTTATTTTACAGGTTGAGAAAACAGAGGTACATGTTGATGGAGAAACTCACCGAAGAGCACACAGATAGCAGCTGGTCAGGCCAGAATTCAGCCCCCGTGGGCCAGTTCCAGAGTACCTGCTCCTACCCACCAAGGAGAAGCTACCTTGCTCTGATTCACAGGTACTAGGCAGGTATTCTGATTCCCTATGTCCCCACAAGATTCTGATGGCTGGTCAGTGGTTCTCAAACTCTTGTGTGCTCATTGATATTCAGATTCCTGGGGCCCAGAAGTTCTGAACTCAGAACTCAGGATCTGTAGTTTAACAAGCATCTAATGTGGTTTAAGCAGGTGGTGCCAGCAAGGAACTTGAAGGAAGGCTCTTGTGTCCTACACCTACCTGACTGCACTCACCTGAGGTAAGTGCGCAGCTGGCCTGACACTCCCTGGAGTCTGCAGACACCATTCTTTACAGCTGCCTCAGGGAGGGGAACCATGGTCTGTGGCTGCCTGAGGGCCATTCTGTTTACTAGCTGGGGACAAGGCTGCCTTTAGATGGTGGGTTGTGTGACCTCAGACAGCTCACCGTCCCTCCACACTTGACATGCTGCACATCAGTGGGTGACACAGGCTTGGAAACGGGAAAAGAAAAAGAGACTGGGCAGTCTGGGCCCCCGTCTTCCAGTACCAGAACAATGGCCTCTTCAAGTCCCTGGCATCTGAACTGGCAGTCGGCCATCAGGAAAGAAAAGAGCTTGCTGTCCCTTTAAGGACGCCTTTCTCTCCACAAAGGTCAGAGATGCCAGCTCAGCCAGTCCTGGAAGGCAGACCGCTTGGGTAACACTGTCACTCCAGGCAAGGAGGGCTGCTGTGGAGGAAACCAGGCCCTCCTGTGCTGCTCAGAATCCTCTTCCCAGGGAATCCAAAAAAACTGGGGCTTGGAGGGCAAGGTCGGAAAGACCTCTGTGGGAGGAGGGACAGGGGACCAAAGGAAAACTAGCCAAGGAATGGAAGTTCCAAGAGAAACATAAAATTCCAACCAGAAGAGCAAAGGGTGACTGATGACTGATCCAGCAATCACAAAGAGAGGGGAGGAGGGTGTGAAAGGAGGTTGGAAGAAAAGGGTTGGGGAGGGGCTCTGCTGGGAATCCAGGAGAGTGGTTGGGGCAAGGGTTTCTATCCTGCAAATTAGGCTGAAATCCTGCCACTTTATGTGACCTTAAGCACATTGCCTAATTTCCCATGAGCCACAGTATCTTATAATATTGATATACCCAGAACAGTAAAAACATCTTTGGAACTAATATTCAGGTAGCAATATTATTAGGTCACTGGCCACTCCACGTCAGCTTTGCAGGCAGCTCAGATGACCAGTGTATGTCTTCAAGAGGCCTCTTTCCCAGAACACCCCAGTTCTAGTAAATCAGCTTGCAAGTAAGTGCCAAGAAGAAATAGGGCACTCATTATGAAAACTGCATGGATCTGTGCAAACCATGCAAAAACAACTCAAAATCAGTCATCTAGTGATCATTACCAAGCAGGGATCAGCAGGCCTTTTCCATAAAGGGCCAGATAAAGAAATATTTTTGACTTTGCAGAGACCATACAATCTCTGTCCCAGCCACTGAACTCCATTGTTACAGGGTGAGAGCAGCAATAGGCAACATGTACATGAAAGAATGTGGCTGTGTCCCAGAACAAATTAATAAAAACAGGCAGTAAGCTCAAGTTTACTGAACCCTGAAATAAAGGGCGGCATTAATGGAGGAAATGGTGAGCCCTTACTGAAGATGGGACAACAGATATGGAGGTAGAGGCCTAGTTCTTCTCTCCCACCTTGGGACTGCAAGCATTTCAACCAACTACCTGACTGCCAAGGAAGGCTTCTGGCTAATAACAGCCAACTGCGATGACTTCTTGTTGCTGCCTTCTATAGCAACTTTGTCCAGAGTCTGCGTGGTCTCTTTCTTCAATTCAAAGTTTTCTTTCTCTTGTTCTTTGGCGACATTGGGAACTTCCAGGGATCTGGGTATCCTCCTTCAGCTGACTTTGTGAGGGTCGCAGAGCATCTTTCGAGGTGCCCGCCTAAGCACTCTTCATGGTCAAGAAGTGTCCATCTCCCACCCAGCTTTCCAGACCCCTGAAGGTTTAGATCCTTCAAGTCTATTTATTTTTGAGACAGGGTATTACTATATAGTTCAGGTTGGGCCACTATGTAGCCCAGGCTGACCTTGAATTTGCAGCAGTCCTCCTGCCTCAGCCTCCAAAGTGATGGGATTACAGCCATGGACCACCACACCAGGCTAGATCTTTGAAGCCTAATGTTATCAGCTTTCTGAACAGCTACACATTGCAGAGGACCCATGTGTACTGTTACTTATTCCTGATTCACTTAAATAGGAGCGCCTACTACGCTCCAGGTAAATCTTTAAAACCTGAACATTCTGTTTCTGCCTTGTGTGGAGTAGGAGTGTCTGCAGAGGGGCTGTGGTGAGCAGAGTCCTCTCATATGCAGCTCTGAGAGGTATTTATTTTCTGCTCCCTGGTGTCTTCCCATCCAGGAGCTCAAGTACTGCAAAAATGACTTTCTTACCTGTACCAACAACTTTTACCCAGATAATTTCTAAACAGCATGAGGAGTAGAAAGAATAAGAAAAGCTGTGAAGGAGGAAAGCAAAAGAGGTAGGGAGAAAAACAATCACCGTTTTCATGGAAAAACACACTTGTTTACATCATTCTCTCTGCATAGAATGACCTCATCCCACAAATGTACCTTCTGTGTGCCAGGTCTCCTTCACATCTCTAATTCCAATGCATCTTCCTCAGGGAACATTCTCCAATCAACTCCTCAGAGCTCTGACTGCCCAGCATCTCTTGAACAGTTCAATCCCTGCTGTGTTCCTTATGAAAGGTCAGAGAGCACCTATGGGTTCTGTCCTAACCCTTGACTGTCACCTTCTCAAACCCACAGCGGGTCTTTTCCTTATTCCGCATTCCTCATGGGACCTTGTAATTGGTGAGTGCTCTCCACAGACTGTGGCCTGGACAAAAGATTGCTTCAATGAAACAGCAGATGCTATCTCCCAATATCCTCAGGGATCTGCATGCAGCACTGCTCATGCTACCATTCACTCATTCACTAATTCATTCAAATATGCATGCATGGGACGCTTGTGTTCCACGCAGTGTGCTGTAGATTGTCGTGTATTTCTCTTACACTCTCATTTAATCCTCCGACAACCTACCGAAACAGGTATTATTGCCACACAGCAGACACACAAAGAGGTGATTTTAGAAGGGTTAAGAGAAAATGTCAGTGATGCCAGGCGTGGTGGGTTTAATCCCAGCACTTGGGAGGCTGAGGCAGGAGGATCGTAGTGAGTTCGAGGCCAGCCTGGACTATACAGTGAGTTGAAGGCTATCCTGAACTGCATAGCGAGACCCTGTCTCAAAAAAAATAAAAGAAAGAAAATGTCAGTGATGAGTGGAAAGTGGCTGACCGTATGATTGTGGAAAAGAGGTATTTATATGCCAACCTGGTACCTAGTGCTAAGAAGATAAACACAACTGTTATACCCTTTCTAGTCCCATAATTGAAGACTGTTACTGGAGTTTAATAAAAATAATTACTAGTATATATCAAAGTGGACCTGTGTATTAATTTAAAAATAAAATCACAACAGGACTCAAGGAAAGCATGGATGAATATGTACTTATATTCTTGAGGTTTGAGAAGGTCTTTCTGTGAATAATTCCAAACACAAAAAGTATAAAAGAGTAGTTGATGTGATCACATTTACACAAACTAACCAACCAACTTCCACATGCCAAAAACCTGCCTGAAGTTACAAAATAAAACAAACTGTGGGAAGATACTTGCAACATGTATGACCAAGGGTTAATTTTCTATGATATTAATAGAGTTCCGAGCAATGAAAACAGCACATATATCAACAGGAAAGCATGCAAAAGACAAAAAAGGTAATTCACAGAAGAACTATCAACGGAAAAGGGGAAATTAAAATCATGTTACCAATGATCAAAGAAATGGAAATTAATGCAACTCCGAGATACCATTTTTGGAATATCAGATTGGCAAAGATAAAGAATGGTAATGCCGAGCCAGGCAAGGACAAGGGGAGGAAGCAACTTGCTGGTGGGTGTGTAAGTTGGAACAACTTTTCTCAAGGGCAATTTGGACAATGAATCTAAGTTTTCATCTGAAGAATATATCATGACATTATTTTTTAAAATGAAAAATTAGAAATAATCTAAATAAATTACAAAACTCAGTATTTACTGTTCTACAGAGATTAGATACTGTTAATTATCACAAAAATACTCTGAATTGTAAGTATACCTACCTATCTATAATATGCAGAGCAAAAGTAGCTTGAAGGATATAAACCAGTATTAACAGCAATTATCCCTGAGGAATAGTATTAGGGCTGATATCATTTTCTTTTGACTCTGTATTTTATAACTTCTCTACAATGTCCACAGATGATTTGTGTCGTACAAAAAAATTGTAACTACTGACAATTTTTCCTTTGAAAGTCCTTCAACTCTGATTTTCCAAGCAGAAATATATGAAATAACATGTAAAAGGCAGACTGCCATCTAATCCAAGACAATGAGATTATGGAAACACTAGCAAAGTGCTCAGAGAATGGAAGAGAACTAATCCAGAGAAGAGGTTTCAAGCAGCTGGTAATAATACTAAATCCTGAAGGATAACTAAGATCTCCACAGGCAGCGACAGGAGAAGTATGATCAATGACTCCCGTGACATAAAACGGTACCCGATGCACTCTGGGAAGACCAGATGTGTTGGGGGCTGGCACAGGAGGTTTATGGAAGGGTAGAGTGGATGGAGGGGTTGATAAGGCTGACAAGAGTAGAACTGAAATGGAAATGGTGCCAGGCCAAGGTGTCAACTGTATTTTCTAGGCAATAATAGGAAGCCAAAATCAGTTTTCGAAGAGGGGCTGGTGACATGACTTGTATGACATCTTAGTGAAACATGGATCCAAAAAACAGATTAACTAGAAAAAGCAATGAAATAGTCATGTATGCTATAACTTACAGTTTTAAAACTTTATCCTCAGTGAAAGAAACCAGGAACGGAAGTCCACATACATGATTCCATTCATAGGCAAATCTGGAACAGGGTCACCTAGAGAGACAGAAATTGCTGCCAAGGCAGGGCCAGGGTGCACATGAGTAGGGGACTGCTGTCTAAAGGATACGGGGTTTCTTTAGAGCTGATGAAATGTCCTACAGTTGACTGTAATGACAGTTGCAAATACCTGTGAATACTGAAAACCACTGGGTTGTATTCCTCAAATGAGCAAATGTTGTGGTATGTGAACTTTATCAAAATAAAGCAGTTTATTTTAAAAGAGATCAATCAGGTGGCCGTGGCAAAATAGCTAAGTAAGACACTAGAAGGCTGTAAATTAAGAGGATAGTGGCATAAGTCATGGAAAGACGAGGAAGACAAGTCACAGGGATGCTGCAAAGACAAAACTAAAGAAGAGCAAACATAAACTGGTGCAGATGTTTGCACCAGCTGGTGACAGAGAATGGAAGAGGTTGATTGAAACTAATCAATTTTTGGGGGGGTGCAAAAAATATGAGAGTTTATCCCATCCCAGGAAGAGAACAAAGAGAAGGGCATCAGATGCTACCTTGTGACTGCTGTGACAATTACTATATTTAGCACTAGTGACCAGCTCAAAATGTGGTCCTGGGCCGGTGAGATGGCTCAGTGGTGTAAGCGCCTGCCTTGCAAGCGCGAGGGCCCAAGTTCAACTCCCGGATCCCACATACGAAAAAGGGGCCGGTGATATCGCTCAGCGGCACAGGCGCCTGCTGGCGCGCGAGGTCCTGAGGTCGACCCCCGGTACCCACAAAAAAAAAAAAAAAAAAATGTGGTCCTGACTTATGCCTACAAATAAACTTAGAAGAATTTAGCCAGAGAAAGGATACTGCCATGAGTGAGGAAAATACTATAGCTGCACACACAATACTCTCAGCATTTTTAACAGTGCTTGGTACTTAACTGCTTCAAGTATAGATTTTTGTAAAAAGGAGCACTACCGTTACCGCTCTAAATGTCATGGTTTATACAGAGACGGTTCAATAGCTAAATGACAATGGTTGGCTCCTATTACTAATGGGTCTCACAAAAATTTATTTTGCTTGTCTGTATCAGACCAAGCAAGAATGTAAGTCGAAACTCTTGGTCAATGAAATCAGGGGATAAAAAAATCTATTGCACATGTGAGAGTTAATAGATGCAAAATAAATGCATAAGGCGGAGGAAAATAATGTGCAGCAGCAAAGCAAATCACCTCCAAAAGCCAAATGGTCAGTTTCCAAAATTTGCATACTGAGGTTTGTCAAGTAAAGCCTCTGAAAAATAAAGGTTTTGCGTGCCATGTCATGGTGCCCCTGGTGCAAACTAGGACCATCCAGTAAGGATAAAAAGTTGAGGTCACTGCAGGGGAGTGATTATGAAACAAAGAGGCTCCTAGTCTCAGGAGAAAGGGTCCAAAAAAAGATCTGAACTGAAAGATTAATCTATTTGCACTACAGCAGGAGAGGCATCTGAGTCCCTCCAGTGGAATTTTCCTATAAGATCCTACCTAAAAGGGGTTCCAGTTCTGACTCCCACGTTACAGCAAGCACTTCTCTAGGGCAAGGACCAGTTCTTAGTTCCTACTCATCTCTTATTCCTGCTACCTAGATCACTGGGTACTCAAGAAATGCTGATTGTGTAAACAAATGAATATATGCATTAAAGAAAGGATAGACTATAGTGGAGACCTGGGAAGAGATATTAAGCATCTTTTTATTTGTTTGTTTGTTTGTTTGTTTGTTTGAGGCAGTCTCATTATGTAGCCCAAGCTGGCCTTGAACTCATGGTGATCCTCCTGAGTTCTGGGATTACAGGTGTGTGCCACCATAACTGCAGAATATTAAGCTCCTTACACTCCAAAGATCCTGAGCCTGAAGTCTGTAAGAGTCCAAGAGAGATCCACTCTGCTGCTGCAATCTTGCCTATCATCTTAGAGAGAGGGCATGGGTGCCTTGCCAAGGTCACACTCTTAGTGACTGGCAGAACAAGTTCCAGCCTCCAGGGAAGTGGTCAAATGACCATGCTTGTTTAGGACAGGAGATGGAAGGGTTCCAGCAATGAGACCAGGGCACAGGATTTGGAAGTTAGTTCACTTGAAAGGAAGAGTAAAATTGAGTGAAAGCAACCTTGTGTCCAAAGAAGGCTATTAGAGGTAAGATGATAATTAGGGGTTCTCTGGATCCATATACGGTAGGAGACACCGTAGTGAATTTTAAGTGTGTGGAAGGCAAGGACTGTAACAGCATTTTCTTTGCACAATGCCAAAGACAGAACAATAAAGATTCTAATAGTGCCAACATTCGTAAGGCAGTTGCAATGTTCCCGGCCCCTTCCTATGTGTGTTACATGAATTGTCTCATTTAATCCAGATGACCCTTATAGATGAGAGAATCAAGGCTTGGGAAAAGGAAGTAACCTGCCCATAGTTACACAACCATTAAGCAGCAGAAATATCTGTACGTGGGTATGGCGGGGCCTGGGGGAGGCTGCTATTGCTCAGGAAGGGAGCTCCACCTTGTAAAGCAGCCTCTTAGGCCTGCACCACAGCAAAGGGCTGACTGAAGTGTCACCTTCCTCTCCAGGTGGGAGTGTCTGGGGCCCCACTCCAGAACCCAGCCAGCACTCAGTTCCAAAGATTTGCATTCCTCGGGGCTTGTCCACCTGGCCTTTGAATATTATTATCAGCCTTGAAAAAGAACACCTCCACAGGTACAGGCAATGTTCCGAGGCTTAACTGGATGGTGAAGAGAGGATGTTTGCTTTGCTTCTGAGCTGTACAGACAAGTTATGTCTATTCCTTTTGTATGATTTGCATGTTTGTGTGTGCACGCATTTGTGATACTGGGGACCAAACCCAGGGACCCACCCATGCTAGGCAAGCACTTACCATTGAGCTCCATTCCCCAGCCCTCATTCATCGGCATGCCTGAAACATTTCACACATTTTTTAAAAATACCTCCAGACCCAGCCCTGAAGAGACAGCCGGCAGATCAGGCATGCGTAGAGCTGTGCCTCCCCATGAGAGAGAGTATGCTGGGGAAAATGTTCTACTGCATCTACTGATGAAGACAGCACCAGTGCCCAGAGGATGGTTCTGCCTCCTCAGCAATCTCAGCTGAATTTTCATGTTGAAAGCTCTAGACACAACCAATCAAGACTCTGCACACTCAAGGAGAGTGTAGGGGTTGAGACACAAGTTTTAATGCTCAGCTTCTCCCATCTCATCCCAGTTCTGCCATCATTTACTATGTGTTCTTGGACCCTTTGAGAATCTGTTTTGATACCTACGAAATGGGAAAAATACCACCTTTCCAGTAAGATATGAGAGGGTTATATTAGATTTTTTTTTTTTAAGAAAGGACAGCCAATAGAGGTATGGTTATTATCTTTTTCTTTCCTCAGTACTAGGCATTGAACCCAGGGCCCTGTCCAGGCTAGGCTACCAATGAACCACATCCCCAGTCCTTTCCAAAGCTCATTTTCACAAATGCCCCCAAACTACACACGTCCTGTTCTTGTCCCAAGCATCGTGATCATGAGCTGGTCAGTGTGGCTCCTGCCCTGTGGTCATGCTAGGCCCGAGGGCTTCTCCTACTGTGCTAGGCACACCCCCTGGCCTCTGCCACACTTCTGCACTGTCCGTACGTAAGCCTTCTCTTTTTCTTCCACAAGGCCCTGTTCTTGTTTTCCCCATCTCAGAGGCCTGCTAATCTCTTGTAAAGTCTCAGTGGCCTTCATACATCAAGAATCTGCTCATATCCCATCTCCTCCACTCCCTCGTCTTGATTTCCTTTGCTAATGCTACTTCCCCCTTTCTGTGTTTGTACATCTTTGGTAACCACAATTCATTTCATCAAATGTGTTCAAAATTATCCTAGACTATTTCTCAAACTTTTCCTGGGTGTTAGTCTTCTCTTTTCTCATAGGCAATCATTTGTGTCTAAATTGCTTTGCATCTACGGTAGTTAAGAGAATGAACTATGGAGTCAAGCTGCCAGCTCAAATACTTCTGAGCTCACTCTACTTTAGTTTACTTGGCCTCACTGTACCTTAGTTTACTCACCCATAAACTAATAGTGCATAGCTCAGAAAATTACTGGTGAGTTTATATGTAACATTTAAAATATACTTCTCATATTATAAGTTGTTATGTAAGTATTAGCCATTGTCACTAATACTCTTATATTCATTATTATTACTATTACAGTGCCTAGAACAAGACTGCTAACTAAAAAGTATCCAGTAAAAACATATCTGTTTATTGCACTTGGGAACTATCCCTATTTGTCTAAACTATGTGGTCCCTAACTTTGCATAATGGGGCAGATCATAAATGTTTTAGTTTTGCAAATATAGGTCTCTGACATAACTACTTAACTCTGTGTTGTAATATGGTGACACAAGCAGCCATGCACAATATATAAAGAGATGGGTCTGTCTATGTCCCAATACAAATGGAATTTCATATAACCTTCACGTGTTATATTATCCTTCTCTTGATTTTCTTCAACCAGTTAAAGTGCACAGATTTACAAGCTGTATGAAAACTGGCAGTGAGCTGAACTTGGCCTGCGGGCTTCACTATGCCAAGCGCTTGTCTAAGGTCACATAAGATCTTCTTGCAAGGGCCGGTGAGAAGGCTCGGCGGCTTAAGTGCCTGCCTGGCAAGCATGAGGTCCTGAGTTCGACTCCCGGTACCCACATAAAAAAAGACCTTCCACGATATCTGAACTCAAGGCTTTTATTCTACAGACAGTAAAGAAGAAGCGTGGTCCAACCCAGCCCATCCATGCCCACACTTCCCATGATAGCAGCTACAATGGCATCACTGCTATTTGCTACTATTTTCAGTTCTCCCTTCCTCCTGCATTCAGATACCCACACTTCCCAGCTTTTCTGTACTCAGCCAGAGCCAGGTGCCACTGGCTCACTGGCCAGTGAGTGAAAGGCCACTGAGTGAAAGGTACAATGAGGCATTCTGAACAGCCATGCTGTCTTCCCTGCCATGGCAATAATGGAGGAGGTGCCATGAGAGCCTACGGCCTGGAGAGTGAGCCCCCAGATGGAGGATGGTTCCCTGGAGACTTTTCCAGAGCTCCAGGGGACCCAGAGTGATCAAGAACTACACTTACCGAGAGTTATGCTACTGTGGAATGGTCAGCATGGCCCAACTTGCCCTGTTCAGTTACATCCAACATCGTTATGCAAGCATAAACCAAAGAATAGCATTAAGAACAAGCTAACGTAGTAACACCTACCAATATCCAGTTTATTATAGCCCTTCATCTTAACAACTCATTTTGGGAACAATGGGCAATTCAGCAAGAGACCAGAGGTATTCTTTTTGTCTTACATACAAACTTTAAATCATCTCTGCCAGCAATAGACCTGATGACAATAAATCTCATAATGGCTGGGGGGGAAAGTTCAAGCCACCAGCACTGCAGAACCTTTGGTACTCATAATCTGATTTATCACAACCTCTGCCACCCACAAGCTCACATTCTAAGACAGTAAACTTCTCTTCTTTAAGTAATGCGGATGCCAACGATAACAAGCAAAGCAAACAAGATTTACTGCTGTTACTGAAACCAGGTGTGATTGCCCAAGGTGGGAACATGGGGGACAGGTGGGAAGAGTCTGTCCTTTTATGAAACCTGTAGTGCCAGAAGATTCAATTATTGTCCTGCTCACTCCAGGGACTTCAGTGCTTAGATGACCAGGACTCGGGGCGCTGAACCCTGGAGAGACTTCCACCCCACTGAATAATAAAATAAATCTCTCACTGCTCACAGGAGGGTGTGCCTGCTGTGCAGTGTTTGTAAATAAATATTTAATACTTTCAAATGAAGGTTCATTTTCTGTATCCCCTGCTGACTAAAGAAGGTCACTGACAGTACGCATCACATGCCAACTGCTCCATCAGGGCTGTGGCCTTTTTCTAAACCATTAGGAAAAAGGAAGCTGCGAGATCGACTAATCCGCCCAGCACTGTCATTTAATCCCACTTTCAAAACCACTACCACCCAAGGCAAACAGAAGTCACCTGCCAAAGCCACACAGCAGGCCCAAAGGTAGTGACAAGATTCAGATTCAGGAGTCATCTCTTGAGGCCCTGGATGAGCCCCAACCTGTACTGCAAACCACCTTCTGGTAAACATTTCGGAAGCTAGGAAGCCTGGCACTACAGAGGGTATGGAGAGTGCAGCTCCAGGGCTCCCTCCTTCTTGGGAGTAAACTTCTCACAGGAAGAATCCTGAAAGATAGACAAGAGCTGGAGAAGGAACAGAGCTCCGTTCATTAACAAATTGGAGCCAGGCATGGTGGCACACACCTGTAATCCCAGCACTTGGGAGGCTGAGGCAGGAGGAAAACCACAAGTTTGAGGCCAGCCTGAGCTACATAGTGAGCTCAAGCCCAGCCTGAACTACATAGCAAGACCCTGTCTCAAAAAACCAACCAACGGGCCGGTGAGATAGCTCAGCGGCATAAGTGCCTGCCTGGCAAGAGCAAGGTCCTGAGTTCAACTCCCGGTGACCACATACGAAAAAAGGGCCAGTGATATCGCTCAGCAGCACAGGTGCCTGCTGGCGCGTGAGATCCTGAGTTCGACCTCCGGTACCCACAAAAGACAAACAAACAAACAAAAAACTGAGCAGATTTGAAGGGAAATACAACTGACAACTGACCTTAGGTATCCATAAGATACAGCTATCAATGGCCATGAAATACTGAGGGATGCAAAGGGCTGGACTACATCCCAGCCACCTGCGGGGAAAACAGAATAGATGTTCTCACATGGCACTCATCTTCCCAAATAAACTGTGTCAAGGTAGCATGGTAGATCACATGCCCCCTCATCCACAAGGAAAAATTCAAAATTCCCGTCATCTGAAGGCTGAGAGCTCACCACAGAAATGCCTCATCTGCTAGGTACATGTTTATGCTCCCTCTTAATTCTGTTTTTAAATGTTTTCACAAAATAATATTCAGCCACACTGACTTTCCTGAAGGTCTTTGCCAGCCCCCAGGCTCTGTGGTGACTGCTCCACCAAGGCCAGCAGATGTGAGGACCAGGAAGGAGAGAGAGACAGAGAGACAGAGACACAGGGACAGAGACACAGAGAAAGACAGAGGCACAGAGACAGACAGAGAGACAGAGAGAAGGAATCCAGACAGATGTCATCACAGTCCAGAGAGGTCTATGGGGAACAAAGCGATCTGGAAAAGCAGCCCCACGAATCTGGGCACTAGTGTTTAATTAAGGTCCTAAAGCTCTACAGGAATGAGGAATAGCTTTATATCACCAAAAGAGAAGAAAAATTAATCATGTAGAAGCTAAAGAAAATTGGTGAACTTTTTTAAAAAATGAAACAACGTACTTTCCAAACTGATACGTGACCTGCAGTTTGCCCGGGCCTCAGCCCCAACTCTGTCAGGGCCACCTCCTCCCTCAGCCTCCTCCGCCCCTCACCTTGCTCACCAGGTTACCAGCCGATGGAATTACTGAGGCATCTTCTGAGAAAGCCTAAAGCCCCTGCCCTAAGAGTGGTCAGGCCAGGGGCGATTTCTGTCTCAGTACAGATATTGCCATTCACAGACACACATGACAGTCAACTTCATCTTAAAGCGTTCCCCAGGGACAAGCTCGAAACTCCATGAGGTACTGTGTAAGTTCTGTGCTAAGTACAGACTCTACTTAACCATCCAGCATTCAAACCCCTCACGTACCAGCTGCCCCAAGCAGCCTTCTCTGCCACACCAGCTGAAGCGCATTTCGTCGCACTTCTCTGTCACTTGGCACTGACTTGTGCATCATGTGTGCACACGTATGTGCAGGAAGGAGGGGGAAGTTCCTTCCATCTATGAAGCTACCAATCCCCAAAAGGCCAGGGCAACGTTCTTTCCATTTTTATTTAATTCCCATAATGCCTAGACATAGGGCTACAGATAATAAAACTTGAACTGACATTTGTAGAATCAAGAATGGATGCATGAATGGCTGCGGTGGTCCCCATCCTGAAACAGTGATGGAGTAACAAGAGTTTGCTTCCTCACTTTCTCACAAACTAGATGTCTAAGTGGAACCAAAATACACTACCACTCAGTTTCCAGAGCTCTAAAAGGGAGATAACAGACACTTCGCAGAAGTACAGTAGGAATCAAATGAGATAACACATTTCCACACACTTTTGAAAGTATAATTAAATTACCTAGTGAACATAAGGCAAAGAAATGGCAGAGGAGAAAAGGCCAGAATAGAATAAGGCATTACATGGAAGGAAAAGTACGCCTTAGGAGAGCAACCAAGAACAGGTGAATCACTGGAGAAAATTACCCTGCTGCAAATTCAAAGCTAGAGTCCTATCTGTATGCCTTTACCCACGCCACATAACCTCTTTCTGTCTCAGTTTCCCCCTCTGTACAATGGAAATCTTAAGTATAATGCTGTAAGTATTATACATGTTCACATATAAAAAGTGCTATATATGGTGCTTGACACATAGAAAGTACTGATAAATGTTAGCTGCCACTATACTTTATTAGCACCACTATCATCTTTTGTATCACCAATACACAGTAGGCATCCAAAAAACTGTGTCTAGAAATGATTTCAAACATTAGAAAGCTCATTAACCCCATCGGCTTCCATAGGCAGACAGAATAAGCCAGTACATCTGGCCATCTTGCTTCATTCTATCAAGTCTCCCTGGGGGAAAAGTGGGGAGTACCCTGACATGGGGTACCACCAAAGGGAGCCAGCCGCATTTCAAACCAGACATTCACATTGCAAGTACTGTACAAGAGGCCCAAGTGGACCAATATATCTATACTTAATGAGATGGTGGATCAGAGGATCTAACAGCATCCAGGCAGACACAAGTGACAAAATCTCCCCCCAGTCTTGTTTGGCTGAAGACAAGATTAGATGAAGTACAGCTCCCAGCTTAACACTGCATCCAGAGATACTCAGGGCAGACTTTTAAAGGCAAACATGTCTAATGTCCCTGACGGACCACCTGGAGACTTAAATTAGTGTTCCTTCCTGACTCACAGCCAAGCCACCCCTCAGTCCAAGCCGGGTGTGCTGACAGTAAGGAAAGGATGCTGAGTGATTTCCGACAATGAGCCCCAAGTTTCTTCTCTCCCAGCAGCACTAGGGCTTTCCTGGGAGGCGCAGCTCGGCTCTACTGAGGGATGAGGGTGCAGCTCTGGCTACTGATGGGGAGCTGAAATTCCCAGCGACAACAGAGTCTGCTAAGAGCTTGCAACCCAGCAGGAACAGGGTACCTGGCCCCAGGAAAGCAAGGCCAGGGATAGGCATAGTACCTTTACTTTCCTTTGTCCGGCTCGAAGGACAGCCCGGGGCACAAGGACTATGCACACAAGGGAACAAAAGTGTGGGGAGAACAACGTGCAGCCCGGACGGGTACTGGTGCTCACCACCTCTCAGGGGCTCACGGTGTTTAGAAGTTAAGCTTGCAGGAACTCAGCTCCTCCCCTTGCCTTCTGCAAAGCACCTTTTCCAGACCCACTAAAGGGCTCTCTGGCCTACACCAGAACAGCTGAACTGATTCTGTCAGGGGTTTCATTTATGGGAGGGGTTTCTGGAAAGCCAGATGTGGCCTAGAGTCAGCCTAGGACTCCACACCTTAAACTGCCTGATACGCGCCCCTCACTGTAGAAACTAGCCTGTCGCCAGGAGACATCCTTCCGCCAGCCCAGCTTGACCAGCTGCAGTGAAGGCAGGGCGCTTCCCTGCGGGCCACTCTCCCCAGCTTGTTCTCCTCCTCCACCCTCCACCCTGTTCAAGGAGAGAAGGCTCCATCCTCAGCCCACAGAGCTCCCAAGGAGGCCATCAAGGCAGCTGCACATGCTGCCCTGCAGGGCTCCCAGATTCCTGGGAGGACAAAGTTTCCCAAGCAAAATCTGCAGCTTCTCAACCAGACAAAAAGCCAATTCACCACCCATCTGGTACTTAGTGGGTCCAAAGAAAAGAGGGAGAGGAAAGGACTTTATTTTTACAATGAAAGGTAAAAATAGTCTATTTCTGAAGCTAGAATACAGCTATCCACACACTGTAAGCAAGAAGTTCCTTTAAGGGCTCAAGGTGAGGCCCAGCAAGAGGCATGTGCAAAGCCCCCAGGTGTGTGCCTGTGTTGGGACTGCGGGGGCCTTTGGAGACCAGGCAGCACAAAAAGATGAAGCCTGACCCTGTATTACTGTCTCCTTAGAGACCACTCCAGAAAAGGTCGCAAGCTGTTTTGAGGCTGACAGGAGAAAGGCCCCCTGGTGCCAGTCAAGGGTAGGGAGAGCACAGTTGCATCCCCAGCCCCACGCATACACACAAGATGCGGGAAAGGGATCTTTCTTCATGAAGGTCCTTCAGCGTGGCCCCCTCTCAAGCCCCTCAAAGTTGGAGACTCTTTTCAGCTGCAGTATAATTCTCTCCACAGCCCCCCAACTTCCACTCAATACCTACCCCAAGGAAGACGCTGACAGAAAATACTGCTACTGCAGGAGCATAGAAGCAGGGTGAGCCAGGGACAGTACTCCAACTTTGTAGAGTATGTCACCCCCATCTTAATCCCTTGACGCCCAGCCAGGGAGCCAGCCTGGGGTGCTGCCAGAGCACACAGGGTTGGAAAAGGTGGGAGAGGAAGGCACCTTATCCCTCCTCCACTTACCAGGAGAGCTTGAATCCTTTCATTAGTGTAGTCACGATAATCCACTGACCGTGTCCTTAGCATCCCTGTTACAGCTCCGGAGGTCCCAGGACATATTGGAAAAGATGACGAAGTCCCAAAAGAACAGAATCCCATGTAATGTGACTTGAACACAGAAAGAAAAAGAAGGAGAGCAAGAGAGAGAGAGAGAGCCAGAACTGCTGCTGCTGCTGCTGCTGCCCCACTCACTTTCCCCTCTCCCAGCTGAGAGCTAGGCTCCAGGGCGAAGGCCAGCTTCTGCGAACCCAGCCCAGGGCTGGAACTGCCGGCTGAGCTGCTGCTGCCACTGCCAGTTTCTGATGAGGATGGGTAATCCTGGCAAGGCTGCGGGAGCGAGCAAGCCCCAGAGCTGCTGTCCACAGGCAGGCAGGCTAGGCAGGCTGCCAGCCACCCACCCACCCTCACCTCATACCGGCCCTGGGCAATCTTGGGGAAGGAAGCCAAGGAGAGCCCGGAGGAGGAGAGCACCAACCTAGCAGAACCTGCACCTCTCTTCCCCCAGGCGGCAGCTCCCGCAGCTCCATATAATCTCCTAATCAATGCAGTACCCAAGCAAAGCACTGCCAGCCACTTCCGCCCATTTAAAGACACAGCGCATGTTTTGTTCCAAGATGGGACAGACGTCAGGGGCAGAGTGCGAGTGAGGAATGTACTGCCAGGAAGGAGGACGAAGGAGGCAGAAATCCATCAGGGGCATTTCTGTAGGCACCCACCAAAGGGTTAAAATGTCCTACCTCTAGTGGGGGAGGGGAGTCTGGACCCCAGATCCCAGTAAAGCTCAGGAATCCTAAGCTGAGCCAACTGAGAGGCGCCTGGTGAGTGCCTAGGTGTCCACGGCAGGCTGTATAGCACCACCTTAACTAGGATTCTCACCCTCTCCCCAGCAGGCAGGAAGGCACTGCAGGGCTGTGTGCTCTCTAGCGGTTCACAGCACACGGAACACACAGTCCTCCTCCCCTGCTGGGGAAATTGCCCAGACTGCTGGGGGCGTGGTGAGGCAGCAACTTCTGGTGGCCTGGCAGCCTTCAATCACCTGGGGCCAGCAGTCCCCTTAAGGTGGCCACAACGGCCTAGGTTAGCATGGAAGCAATACTTTATCTCCAACCAGAGGCTCCCAGAAGATTTAGACCAGGCACTGCAGTAAGGGAAGAACCAGGATTTTCAACTTTAAGAGGAATATACAATCCACTGAAAAAGGGTACAGGGGGATGGCTCTTCCTAAAAATCATATCCTCTAGGCTGGGGCCCAGGAGTCCCGCCATCAACATCCCCAGCTGTATGATTCCTTTTTGTCCTTCCCCACATTACTGACTATCTGGGTCAGTAATGCGGATGGGTGAGAATGAACAAAGAGGAGATTATTAAATGGCAAAGTGCAACTGAACCATACTAAGCCCTTCCCCAACCCTGGCCCCGAACCCATCTACAGATAGCTGTGCACTGTACGCACATCATGTATGTCTGACTTTCTAATGTGCGGTTCTTAAGAAAAAGTGAAAACGGCAGCCCTGTGAACAGCAGTCATCGTGCTTGTAATTGCTGCGTATCTGCCTCCTCCTCTTTCAGAGGCTAAGCTCCCTGAAGGCGGGGACTGTGTCTCTGGTTCAGTGCTACATTCCTGTCTGGAAGGGCTTGCTGATGGTAGGGGTTCTATAAAAGCAAGAGTTTGATTGAAGTGACCTGCAAACTGAACTATGCAAACTGAACTAAAGCACTGCAGTCTCTCTCCACTGTCCAGATGGTTCAGAAGAAACACACTTGAAAATATAACCAGCTTAACAACAAAACAAAAAAGCTGGGCATGGTGGCACACGCCTGTAATCCCAGCATCCCAGAAGCTGAGGCAGGAGGATCACAGTGAGTTTGAGGCCAGCCTGGGCTACACAGTGAGTTCAAGAGCAGCGTAAACTCATAGTAAGACTTTGTCTCAAAAAAACCAAAAAATTAAGTAAATAAATAATATATACCCAGGTTTTGGAGATATATACCCAAAGTCTCCTTCCACAGCCCCAAGCTAGATGACACTCAAAGGCCGCTAGGACTCCTCACGTCCTACGTAGGTTTTCAACGCTCCTTGAGCCTGTGCCCAGGCCATACATTCACCACGGGGATTGAGAGGATGCACCAGATTCCTGACATGCATAGAGGTGTCCTTCCTGTCCTAGATCATTCACGAGGTGGCACTCCCAGGTCCAGATACAGCCCTGAGGCAACGTTCACAGACAGCAGTTCAGGAATAACTGGCTATTTTCCTCCTGGCCCCTCAGCTGCTCCTACAACAGGCATGCTTGAAACCTGGATCACAGCCTTCCAAGCATTATATTATAAACACATTTCTGTAAATGTGAAAATTCTTTGGCTTTTACTCTTTAGCTATTTAAGAAAAATCTTCCTAAAACCCTCCTTACAAGTATTAATCACAGTATATTGAGGGTTTACGGTGTCAGGCATTGTACCAAGCATTTCACATGAATTATCTCATTAAACAATGACATCCATGTGCTGACATAGTAATCATCACAATTTTTTCAGCTTGATTTATCTAATGGCAAACAGCCCGCAGGATGCAAGTTTGGGATCTGATGGAGGTAAGTCCAACTCCAAACCCAATCACTATGTAGATTTATTACAAACAATAAAAATAAAAACAAACTCCTGCTCTATCAGACAAGCTGTTGTTTTATGGTTGTTTCTTTTATACAGGGTCTAGCTATATGGCCCAGGCTGAACTCGAACTCACAATCTTCCTGCCTCAGCCTCCTGAATGCTGAGATTACAGATGCATGCCACCATGCCCGGCTCACAGGCTGATATGTAAGTGTTCACCTGCTCCCAGGACAAAAGGAATCCAAGTACAGAGTAAGTGGAAAAGAGACCGAGTCAGAGCAGCCTCTCCCTACAGTGACGAGCTGGCTGGCTTGAGCGCTGGTGAGTGTGTGATGTGGGAGAGGAGGAAAGCAGCAGAGTCCAATGGGACGGGTGATTCCCCTACCCCAAATTCCCCGTGCATCTTTCTTGTTTCTGAAACAAGGACTTTTCACAGAGCTCTGGAAACCAATTCCTTGTCCATAAGGAAAATCTCAAAATGTAATCTAAACATAGCTTTTGAAGAGACTTGTCTGTGGTAAATGAAAGATTCAGACCAAGCAAAAGGGAGAAACGCTCTTCACCTAACGTACTTACCCTGGTTTGTCTTCTGGGGGAAAGCAATTTGTCCCCCAAAAGAAAAGTTCGAAAAGTGCCCTGACCCAGCGACCTGTGAGCGCTGGCATAACCTCTTGGAAGAAGTACACAGTTTCTCCTGCTTCTGCAGGGCTCTTTGCAATCTGCTCGCTCCCTGATATTCATATTTCAGAAGGACATACTATTTAGAAAAAATTGGATCCCTAAGACTTCCATGTCTGGCCATATAGCACATATACTGGATAAAATAGAAAGAGAAAAGGAATGTTTTTAAAACGCCTGGCATGTTACCAAAAAATAAGGAATACGTAGCGTTCAAAAATGTAGTGATGGGGTCGGTGAGACGGCTCAGCGGTTTAAGCGCCTGCCTTGCAAGCGCGAGGGCCCGAGTTCGACTCCCGGAACCCACATACAAAAAAGGGGCCGGTGATATCGCTCAGTGGCACGGGCGACTGCTGGCGCGCGAGGTCCTGAGGTCGACCCCCCGGTACCCACAAAAAAAAAAAAAAAAAAAAAAAAAAATGTAGTGATGACCATTAGAGAAATGCAAATTAAAATGCTGAGATACCGTCTTACTCCTGAAAAAATGGCCACCATCAAGAAATCAAATAATAACAAATGCTCATGAAGATGTCAGGAAAAAGCAACTCTTCTGCTTTGTTGGTGGGAATTTAAACTAGTATAAGCAGATATCAGTGCAGAGATTTCTCAAAAAGCTCAAACTAAAAATTCCATTTGATCCAGCTATTCTAGGTATCTTCCCAAAAGAGTTAAAGTCATCGTATTACAGTGACACATGCATGCCCATTTTATAGCAGCATAATTCATTATAGTTAAGTCTTGGAAACAGCCCATATGCCCATCAATAGATGAATGGATAAGGAGAATGTGGTATTTACACACAATGGAGTACTACTCTGCCATAAAGAAAGATAAACTGGAGTCATTCATAGGTAAATGGGTGCAATTTGAGAGCATAATGTTAAGTGAAATAAGTCAGACACACAAACTTAAATATTGCATGGTTTCTCTTATGTGTGAGAAAGGGAGAAAGTGTGCACAAAACAGTAGATAAATAGGAAGTAGGGAGATCTTCAAATGGATAGGGAACAAGAGATGAGGGAAGGAAGGGAAAGGGGATGGAAAAAAGTATTGAAAGGGGGAAAATAATGAAAGCAGAGATTTTGCAAATGCGAAGGGGAGCAAGAGCTGGAGGGAGCAGAAAGGGAGGGGAGGGACAGGGGAGAAAAAAGAGTTTAGAGGTGTTAGGTGCATGTACCAACTCCCCAAGACAAATGCAATCGTGATGTACTGCAAACTTGTACTACTCTCTTTTTAAAGATGTAGTAGTGATAGCAGAAACTGGTGAAACTGGGCTCAGATTTTATGGCCTCACAGAACACAAAGGGATAACTCCTAATGCTCCCTAGCGGTTAGAGGCTTAAAGGAGATTTCTTCATACAGGGGACCCTACTGGGCAACCCCCTTACAGCCAGGAGGGACCTGAAAGAAATTCACAAGCACTTCCCTGGAACTAAAAGGAAATTTGTTCCACCTAAACTCTGACGTTGAAGACCAATCTCCCCCAGTAAATCATAATTCCAAACCGATGCTCACACCAGCTGTAGCTGCTTGCAGCCTGAGAGTTTCCTCAACTCACAGAAAACCAATAACCACAACAGAAAAGAACGATAAATATAACCACAGTAAAATTAATAACTTCTGAACATTCAAAGAGAAAAACGGCAAAGCTTTTCTAGGAGAAAATATTTGCAACACATATTAATTGAGGAAGGAATTGTTCACAATTTTTATTAAAAATTCCTATAAACCCATGAGAAAAAGGAGACATTAGAAGAATGGACGAGAATTGAATAAGAATCTTCGGGACAGGGCCGGTGAGATGGCTCAGCAGCATAAGCGCCTGCCTTGCAAGCGCGAGGGCCCGAGTTCGACTCCCGGATCCCACATACGAAAAAGGGGCCGGTGATATCGCTCAGCGGCACGGGCGCCTGTTGGCGCGCGAGGTCCTGAGGTTGACCACCCGGTACCCACAAAAAAAAAAAAAAAAAAAAAAAAGAATCTTCGGGACAGAAAATAATCAATAAGCATATAAAAGCGTGCTTAACTTCATTAGTACTCAGAAAAATACAAATTTGGAACTCAGATCCATCTGACTGGCTAAAAATTTAAGTCAAACAGTATTGAGTGTTGGAAAGGAGCAAGTAGAAATGTATTCTGCTTCAATTACCTCTAAAACTGCTAGGGATTATGCATACATAGTTTGAATAGTTGAATCCCCAACACTGTGAACAGTCTTACTCCACCAATGGAAGAAAGTCACATTTAGGGACACATGCACCACAAACTTTATATAGCCCTCTATGTAAAGTAGAATAGTATACGCCATCGACTTTGTAAGTCACTATCACACGCAGTGGAGTGGATAAATCTCAGAAGCACAATGTTGAACAAAGAAAGTCAATGAAGAATGCTGCATGCTTCCATGCATATAGGAAGGACAAATAAAGCCAAGCATGGTGGTGCATGCTTGTAATCCTGGTGCTCAGGAGGCTGAGGCAGGAAGATCACCATGAGTTCAAAACTAGCCTGTGTTACATAGTGAGAGCCTGTTTCAAAAAAGAGAGAATAAATAAAACTAACACATATACTCTATATTCATAAAATAAAAAAGCAAGGAAGCAAGAAGTCTTTCAGAAAGGTGGGCAAGAGAAGGGACAAGTGAGACGTACACCAGTGTTTGTTGTTTCTCTTTCTACTTTACACATACATTTTTTTTCCCAAATGAAAAGATGACAGTGAGCAGTCTCCATGTGCCAATAAATCCATCGTTTACGTATTTTATAAGTATTACTTTGCATCTGCCCAATATCTGATGAAAACAATTTTAATGTAACTAGAAAATAACTGAACATCAATTTTCCCCTTTGGCTTTTTGTGGACAGGCTTGATGAAAGAGAGCTTAGGAGGAGTCTGTTCTGCGTCACCTGCATTTTCAAAAACCTAACCTCTAGGGTAGCTCACAGATAACTAACTTGATGGATGCAACGTTGGTTTGTGTCACTCTGCGCGTTTTCTCACAATAGTTTCTTCCAAACTTTACTGGTTTCAGAATGAAGGTTTGAAGTTGTTTCTTTCTGATTTCAACTGCTTTGACACTCTTGGCCTCCTATGAGCTTTAAGAGCTCACCCATCCTGGTGCTGCCCCTTTCCTAGTCCAACAGAAACAGTGACTGGTGTTTCTTGCCTCATTCATAAGTAAGGACTGGAATGGTGATATAGGTCACCTTTCCACCAGAGCAAGATGCTGGTGACCTCCTGCAGATGTCCAAGGCCCCCAGCCAGGGCAAACCTGAAGGTTGTGAAGCCAAAATCTGGGTTCTGTCTAAGCCTTTGGCCAACTAGCGGCAGAACCCTAGGGAGAATTCAGGCCTCCCCTACTCCTTGCACCCCAGATGGGGCGCTTCCCACCAGCAGGGGCTCAGGCCTCCACATGACCTTGGTAAGTCACTCCAAACCTCTGGCTGCATATCTGGAGCAGAAAATGAATGCAGGATCCCTCAGGGTCTCCTTCTGTCTCAAGTTCCCCAGCAGCTCTCCTCCACCCCATCCCTGGAAGCAGCCAAGCCGCAGCAGCAGGGGAGAGCTGCATGTCTCTCCTTGCTGCAAAACTGGGGCAGAGCTGCAGTCACATGCTGGGGAATCAAAGCTCCTGCTCAGGCAGGAGAGTCATCAGGCGCTGAGAGTGTTATATTTAAGGAGCATTTTGGAGGTCAGGAAGCAAGTGAGAGAGGCGCAGCGGGGGAGGGCACAGCCTCCCCAACATTCCATTTCAACAAGCCTCCTCCTCACCCTCCAGCCAAATCCTCTTCTGAACTCCAAACTGCAGTCAGTAGAGGCTGTGTGAGGGCCAGCCATCTGGGGTTGCACCATCAGGTGCTCCCCTGCCACTTCTCTATCCCCTCCCTCCCTCCCTCCCTCAGCACCCTTCTCTCCCCGCCCTTTGCCACTATTAGTCACAGGCTCTGGGGTGACAGTGCAGGCTGCAGGCACTGGCCTGGCCTTCTGGTCTGTTCATCTGTGTCAGCTCCCAGCTTGGAGCTTCCTGAGCCAGCCCCACCCCTCCCACCCCTCTCCCAGGGCGCTCAAGCCTGCCCTCCAGCCTCGCCACGCCACCGTGGGAGGAAACAGTGCTGTGCCCGAGGGCAACACCTGGCCCAAGGCCTGGCAGGGGTTGACAGGCTGATAGGCAGAGCAGGCAGGGCTTTTGTTTCAAGAAGGCTTCCTTTGGCCTCTGTGACACCATGGATTTACTTAGGACATTGGAGTTTAAAAAAAAAAGAAGAAAAAGAAAAGAAGAAGACAGAATTATTTCCTTTGCCCCTCCTTCACAACCTGCTGATCCAAAATGTTCCTTCAGGCAACAACAGGATGAGCAAAGCCAAAGCCAAACTGCGACCAGCTTCCCCTGCCTCCAGCAAAGGGGAGGCAGGGCTGAGGCTGCTGGGGCTTCAGTGGCTGGGTACGGACAGCATCATCCAAGCATGTAAAGTGGTCACACATACACGGTGGCCTGTGAGTCTCACGGCCACCCGGGAAGGTGCCAAAGAACGCTGAACAGAGGAAGAAACCGAGGGTCAAAGAAGCCTTGTTCTCCTCCTAATCCTACCAGCCACCATCGGCCCCTCACTAGTAGCACAACTGGCCCTCAGGAGCCAAGCATTCCACATCCACAGGCTCTGCATCCTCAGATTGACCGTAGCAGATGGAAAGTATTTTTTAAAATGGTGCCTGTAATGAACACATGCACACTTTTTCCTCATCATCATTCCCTAAGGCATACAGCGTAACTACTATTTATGTAGCACTTGCATTGTACTACACAGCGTAAATAATCTAGAGAAGTGTTAACATCTACAGGAGAATGTGGGTGGGTAATACGCAAATACCACGACATCTGAACGCTGGTGGAGGTGAGCAACCTCAGGGCATCCTGGAACCAGTTTCCCTCCACACTGAGGGATGCTGTAATTGGTAAAAACATGACAAGGTAAAGTGCAAAACACACACCGAGGACCGCAAGACCGACCTGCACAGGCCGGGGGACCTGCTCCCTAGCCAACTGTACAAGGCAATCCTCTCCCTGGCAATTGCTTTCTCAGCGTTGGACCCAACCCAGCTCTCTCTCCCTGTTTCAGCAGCTCTCGACATTCCTCTTCCAAGGAGACTTCCAGCCCGATGATGGGACCAGAGCTGCCCTGGCCCCTTTTCTGTCAGGCCACAGAAAGCTCCACTCCTCTAGATTCCACCTTCCCCTTTCCCTACGAACCATTCTGGGGCTGCCTGCCTGCTGCCTCCGTGTTGGTCTCTGTGTGCGCCTTGTTTATCAGTTGTCCCGGATCACAAGACCTCTTCTGCAGTAGATAGAAGGGCAGCCCCTAGAAGGGAAGAGCCCTGCCATCAGGAAAGACACGCACACCTCCACCTAAGAAGTCCCCACCACGTAGGACGGGGGAGGCTGCCTGCTCCACTCCTCATTCTCATTACAGACACAACAAAAGGAAACACCTCTCCTGCCAGATGGGGGACCAGGCAGCTTTCTGGTCACCTCCACTTTCTCTCAGGAGAAGGCGGGGTAAGTGACGGTGTTAGGGACCCGGGAGGTGCTCATACACTCGGGTTCTCTCCCGGCAGCGGGATGGGAGCACCCACACACCCACTGCCAGCTGCTTCCTGCTCCCCACCCACCGCGTAGGGATTTCTCCTTTCCAACTCAGTTATATATGAACATTGCTGGGAGAAAAGAATAAAAAGGATGAATGGAGCACTCCCAATTTTAAAAGTTAAAGTCTCCCAACCAAGGACGACACAGCAGGAATCTATTGTTGGCAGGGAAGATGCTGGCTCATACAACAAGCCCAGGAAAGCCACAACCTTAACTGCCCCAGCCTTAACTGTCCCAGTCCCCAGGGCATGTGCTGCGGTTTAGCATTCTGGAATTAGATTTGGGTTCAAATCCCGCTTAATAGCTATGTGACCTTGAGTAAGCCTCTTCATTTCTCTAAGCCTGGCTCCCTCATCTATAAAAAAAGCATAATATTGACAATAACCCATCCATCCGGTTATCAGGAGGAGTCAATAACACAGGATGTGAAAAGTGCTCGATACATTTTAAACCTTACTATGTTATTTCCAGCACCACAAAGCCACCACTAGAAACTACAAGAACCACAGACTCTACTTCCTTGCATCCTGGTCTACTTTGTCTCTACTTTCTCTAATTTTTCTATCTTGCCGGTGACATTTTTGTATCTTTTCTGTGTGTGATATTTGTTAGGTCAGTCAACTACTTATTCAACAATAACCATATTTATTGTGCCATACGTTCATGACCCAGGCAAATCATACTTCAAAAATAAATCCAATGTCCTCCCTAAACTCTAGAAACTTACAATCTAATAAGATAAGACACAGGCATTAAACAACACAAAAAAGCAATAATCCCCAAAGAGAGGCACATCTAATCACGACATATTTCCTCTGTCTTTCAAAATGAACATAGATTTGCAATAATTATGCTAATCTTATCAGCTGACAAGTAATGGTAAATATTCTCAGCTAACCTACACTAAGTCTATCTGTGATAATTATTCTTGATTAGTCTGGTCTTAACACAAAAGCATTGGCCAGAAAAAGGATCCGATATTTGTCATCATGTTTTACAGAGACAAGAACTTCCTATTAGCATGACAGGTGTCCAGAAATAGTGCCTTCCGAACATATTGCTACTTTCACTGCCAATAAATACAGGTCTATTTGGACAGAGCAGACCACATCAAATGAGTTGGATTTTTAAAAATTCAGCTTTCTACCATTGGGACATTCTTGCCTCAGCAACGTAAGGCTGGGGAGAAAATGCTTAAAGGTGTTCAGGCCATGAGAGCCGCTGTTTCCTTACATCACAACACACCAGAGACTGGCACCTCCTGAGGGAAAGACGAGTGCAGTTTCCAGCTGTATCCTGAACAGTGCTATTCGGTACATGCACCTGTACCCTTCCCCACTAAGACGGTGCCCACCTTTAATGGCCCAGGGCCACCATGATGATGTTTCTACTGGGAAAAATTAGGACAATGTGGTAAATTTCAAAAGTCTAAATACACTGAATTTTCTGTCAGGTGCCCTGCCACATGCCTGTAACCCCAGCACTCAGGAGGCTGAGGCAAGAAGACTGCAACGAGTTCGAGGCCAGCCTGGAATATATAGTGAGACCCTGTCTTAAGAAACCAAAACAGAGGGCCGGTGAGATAGCTCAGCGGCACAAGCGCTTGCCTGGCAAGCGCGAGGTCCTGAGTTCCACTCCTGGTACCCACATTAAAAAAAAAAAAAAAGAAAGAAACCAAAACAGAAAAAAGAAAAAAGTAAATACACCAAATTTTCAATTTTTGATAGTATGACTTTAAATTCTGTGTCAAAATATTTCTTTAAATATAAATGATGGTGGTGATAGTTTTATAGTTTAGTTTGGTTACCTTTAATAGGTAAAATAAATATCTGGCATATCTGTACGTGTCTACTTTTCCTTTTACCAGCCAGAATACTGTCTCAGTTCTAAGATCTCCTGATCTACTATAAGGACAGGGTCATCCGAAGAACCTCATCGGTGATCTGCCCTCACCTTTAGATGGTCATCTGGGTCACAGAAGCTCCTAATCGAGCCTTGAATGCTTTCACAACACCTTGGCATATGCTAGCAGCTCCCAAGTACAGATGCAAATCTACCACCACTCCGCTAAGCTCAGGCAGACGTCCCCTTGTCCTGTGCAACCTATTATGTCTCAGGGCACCAAGGACAGCGTGCACAGCACGGCTCCTTTTCTCTTTACGATTCCCCGACCCTCACCTCCTGCACCCCTCTCGAGGGACCAACTACCAAGCCACCCCGTCAGGAACTGAGCTCTCACCCTAGACGCTTTCCCTGCCACCTCCAGTTTAATTCCGTACTAAGTCACATCAATCCCCCTGCCAAAATACAGCTAGAGTTTATCTCCTGCTATCAGTTTTTACTTGACTTTCGATCCTCACCTTTCGGTCTGCAATTGTACTCACCCTCTATTTTTCTGTCTATTCAACAAATATGAAGCATCCATTATATACCATGTAAAATGCTAGATGCTAGGTTTCTGCGGACTAAGTAACAAATGCTCAACGCCTATCCACAAGGAGCTCATAGGTTAATAGAGAAAGGTTCGTAAAAAAATAGAATGTCAGAGATGGAGCAAAACTAAGAAATTGTCGTACTTGTCTGCTTTGGAATCACAGAGTATCTTTTGGGGCTAGGTATGGTAGCATATGCTTGTAACTGTAGTATTCGGGAAGCTCAGGCAAGAGGATTACTTCAAATGTGAGGCCAGCCTGGGCTACACGGAGTTCAAGGCCATACTAAACTACATAGTGAGATTCTGTGGAAAGAGAAAGAAAGAGGAAGAGACAGAGAGAGAGAGGGAGGGAGGGAGGGAAAGAGGGAGGAAGAAAGAAAGAAAAAGAAAGAAAGGAAGGAAGGGAGAAAGTGAAAGAAAAGAAAAGAAAAAGGAAAGAAGGGAGACAAGAGGAGAGGAGGGGAAGGGAGGGAAGGGGAGGGGAGGAGAAAGTAATGTCTCAAAAGCAGACCTGATGAAATCTTTTGGGGGAGGGAGGCTGCTGAGGATTGAACCTGGGGCTTTCACACTGAACTATATCCCCAACCCTTTCATGTTTACTTTCAAGCAAAGTCTCACTCAGTGGCCCAGGCTGGACTTGAACTTGTGATCCTTCTGCCTCAGCCTCCACACAACCACTGTCCTGTACAAGGGTCGCACAGCGTTTCAGCTCGATGCCGGTTTCTAGTCTCATCGTCTGCCTCCCCTCTTCCATGTGCATCCTAAGCCTCAGCCTCACCAAACTACATGTAGTGGCCTGGACCCTGCCACATTCCTGCTGTCCCCCTCTCCCGCCTAGCAGACTTCAACCCCTGCAGCTACCACTCACTGAGCATCACGGCATCCCTGGCATCTCACCTGCATCATCTCAATCCTCACGATGACTCTGTAGTGTCAATGATGTCCTCATTTACAAATGCGGATATCAAGACCAGAACAGGTGAAGATAACTAACTTAGTTTTACAGAGTCAGAAAGTGACAGTGCCAGCATTCAAGCTCAGATATGTCCAACCCCAAATCATAGCTAGATCAACTCTCCTCTCTTGTCCACCTGAGAAACTCTCAGATCCAATGTCACTTCCTTGACAAAGCCCTTCCTGCCTGCCCAGTCAAGTAATTCTTTTGTGCTTCCCTGGTGGCTGGCACTTCTCTTATGACCCTTATTACCTGTGCTGCCATAATTTGTTTACTTGTCTGTCTCCCCCAAGAACCTGTGAGCACCTGCTCGCAGTGATTATGTGTTATCCATCTCTAATCCTCCATACCTAACTCTCTACTGGCATAAAACTGACATTTAATAAGCATTCGTTGAATGACGGATTAATAAATGCTTCCCAACCTCTTATCTCAAGCTGGTGATAAAAACTCTGAGGACACAATTTGTCATCTATGTATCATAACAGTCAGGTCAGGACATCAGATAGCCCCGGTTGGAAAGTGGAACCTTAGAGGACAAAAAAAAAAAAACAAAAAAAGTAGCACTACAGTAATGCAGAAATAAGAGCCTCAAAATCCAGATTCCTGGAAATGAAGTCACCCAAGAAGGCCTTCTCCAGGAACCGAACAGAATCTAATAGGAACTGCTACCAAGACCGGCTGTACCTCTATCAAAAGCTATTTCATTCTGGGGTGACTTAAGCCAATATATTGAGGCTAAAGGAAATCTAGGAGCAATAGCTCAGAAATAAGTGGGAAAATGCTCAGGTAAGCAGAATGCATTTACATGTATTTAGACATTTAAGAAATATCTAGATGATGGGCCAGTGAGATAGCTCAGCTTGCAAGCACGAGGTCCTGAGTTTGACTCCTGGTACCCACATAAAGGAAAAAAAGGGCCGGTGATACCGCTCAGCGGCACAAGCACCTGCTGGCAAGCGCGAGGTCCTGAGTTTGACTCCCGGTACCCACATAAAAAGAAAAAATCCAGATGATGTAAATGGCTTACTAGTGAGTGCAACAAGAATTTTAACCTAACCATTCAGCTGCTTTCACATGTTCTCAGGGACTCATAAAGTCGGCCACAACATACAGGCTGCTTATTTATGCAGTACTGAGGATTGAACCAGGGTCTCTCTACTGAGCTACATTCCCAGCCCTTTGTGTTATTTTTATTTTGAGACCTCTCACAAACTCACCAAGTTGCCCAGGCTGAGCTCCAACTTGCGACCCTCCCTCAGCCTCCCCGAGTGCCGGATTACAGGGGTGTGCTACCACGCCCGGCCTACTTATTTATGAACCCAAGGGTGCTCACTCTGTCACTAAGCTACATCCTCAGCCCCTTTTATTTATTTTGAAACAGGTTCTCACTAAGTTGCTTAGGCTGGCCTCAAACTTGTAATCCTCCTGCCTCAGCCTCCTGAGCAGCTGAGATTACAGGTGTGTGCCAGCCAGCACACCTAGCCAACATACAATTTGTCATTGTACCTGGGCTTCAGCATTTGTACCTGGGCTATGCAGACAGACCCTTTATGGAATCAAAAGCTCTTAAACTTTGGGTTATGAGCTTTTTGGAGAGCAGATGAAAGCCAGAGATACGCCACCCAGAAAAACACACTCTGTAGAACTCAGCCCACTAAGGGAGTGGCTCATGGACTCTCTCCTGAAGCTCATGCAGAGCCCCTGACGGGTCACAGGCCCGGATGGAAAATGCCTGAACTCAACACCCTGCAAAGGGCTTGGATTAAAGAAGACTGAAGAAGGGCCAGGGTTGAGTGGCGTTGGTCTCTGTAACCAGGTTTGTCCTATGGTCAAGGTCATAAAGGAGAACGCTAACTCAGAACAGTCCAGCCCCAGGTCTGACTCCAGAACTGATGGGATAATGTGCGATTGGGACTAAGGGCCGGGATGTCTCTTTCTACCCCCATATGCAATTGTGGGCACAGAAGCACCTCTCCAGACTAACTGCAGAGCTACCCCCAAACCACAGCTGGCCCCCTCACTCACCGCGGCCACTCCCGAGGGCCAGCGGGTGGAGAACACATCACTTACTACATCAAGTGAGCTCACAGCAGGTTTGCGGGGCCGCTGCTTCACAGGCATCTCAGGCACCAGCATCCCAACCGACAGCAAACTGCGTGCAGCAGATCATTCTGGATCCAAACACAGTCGCAGATGCCTGGTCCTGTGGCTGCCACTGCACACTGCCAAGGGAACAAAGCACCTTGCCCCGTCCCGTGTGCAAAGTGAGAGAAGAGAAGACAGAGAGAAGGGGAGACAGAGGAGAGAAAAAATCCAAGGAGACCTGTTACTTAATTTGCTCTCCCTGGCTTTTTTCTTCAAGTATGTGACACATCTAAGCTGGATAAAACAACAGATGCACGTAATTTCCACCTTTGTGAAGACAAGGAGCTGAACCTGCAGAGAGGTTAAGTAACTTGGATCCAATCACACAGCATGTGGGGGTACGAGGAGGAGCTGTGAAGCCAGTGCGCAGTTCCCAGACACCTGTCCTAATCATGACAGCACATTGCTGCCTGCAGCACCCTGGCTGCTGTGGCCTCCTGCCTCACTCTCTCTTTCACACACAACACAGGATATCCAACCTGCTCCAGAAGTCTGAGCCTCTTCGACTCTTCCATCTCTGAGAGAAAGGGGACCCTGCCATCCGGCCAGAAAGCAAGCCCCCAGCCAGGGCCGAGGTGTCCTGCAAGGACTACAGGTGTCTCCCTGCTCACAGGGGCTGGGCAGGGGCTGTGCAGACCCAGCCCCCTTAGCTGCCCCATCCACTCCCAATGCCTCAAGCTCCTTGTTTGGAAACATTCACAGAAAAACAAATTTCCAATTGCAAGCAGGATTCGGGAGAGACGGACAGCAGCCTCGGGAACGCCCTCTAGCGCCCACAGGCACACCAGGCACCGTTCCCAGAGCGGCCAGACCCGCCCTGCCATTGGGGCATCCGGAGAGCTGTGGGAGGGGACAGTGGCAGCATCTGCCACTCAGATACCAACTCCTCACCAATCCTCAGGCCAACATCTGCTGCAGGATGAGAGGCAGGCTCTGCTTCTCCGACTGTCCATCCCACCCCAACCCCACCCACCCCTTATACAACAGAAGGTGAAAGGAAGTGTAGAGATGACACAAATGGATCCGGAAAGTGCTGCGGTTCAGGGAAGAGACGCAGGAGGACAAAGGAAGGAGCAGGATGACTAAAAAGAGACAAGAAGAAGACAAACAAAAATGAGAAAAAAGCTAAAGAAACAGGCACAGAAGTGAGTGGAGACCAAAGTTTCAGACCCTTCCACCTCCTCGTGCCTCTCCAACCACCCACTCAGACTTCTAGGCACACAGAGGGGGCAGTGGGAGCTGCGCAGGGCCCGCGCCTCCACCCCTCTCCTGAGGGCTTCACCTCACGTCATTTCCCTCCACTCTGACACAGCCCCTGGATGCCCGGGACTGGTGGGCTGAGGGCAAGGAAGGGAGAGAAAAGTGAACCAAAGGCAGAACTCGCCAAGCGAAGCCACTTACGCACAGTGCGGCCGGCAGCATTTCCATCCTACCTTTGCTGTCGCCATGTCAGCCGGCTCCATGATCCCTGCTTGGCCTAGGGAGCAGCGGCACCATTCAGAGAGAAAAGCAGAGTCACAAACGTCCATCCAGAAAGGACAGACCACCCTTCTGGAAGGCCAGGGGAAAAAGAGAACTATGTCTCTCTCTAGAAGCCCCCAGGACAGCCTCTGTTGTGGGGAGAGTATAGAGCCTTTGCGACCCCCAGCAACTCAAAGGACTGTGTTCCTACCAACTCCCAGGAGGCCGAGACAGGGGGCCTCCCCCCTAGCCTGGTATTTCTCTTCCCTGGAGGCTGCATGGGTCGCACCAGGCTCCCCCTGCTGGGGGAGAGGGTGCAGAAGTGGAGGCCCTGTCCTCCCATCACTGCCAGCTGGTACCCACAGGTCAGGACGAGGGGCGCATGTGGGCGGAGGCTGGTGGGTGCTGGCGGGTGCTGTGCAGGTGCTGGGGTAGCAGGAAAGGGAGGGCTCACGCTGGTGGGGCAGGTGTGAGAACCTTGAGAAGGTGCAGGCACTCAGACAGAAGCAGGAGGGTGCTGTGCAAGGAGGCGCCAGAGCTACAAAGCCGGCCGGCACGGCAAGGTGGAGGATGCAGAGGGAGAGGAATTCGCCGGTGAAGCCACTCACCTTGCAATAACATTCAGACTGACTGAGGCCTACACAGGAGCCAGGAGCGGGCGGTTCACACCCCCCCCCACTCCACTCCCAGAGACTCACAGCCTCTGTCTAAAGGTACATGAGAGCAGCCGGCAGCCTGGCTGGATCCGCAGAGGCCCTTGGCTCCGTCGGAGCAGCCTGATTGGAGGAGCAGGATGACTTCATCCAGCCCCATTCATCACTCTAGGTTTCCTGCCCAGCAGGGACAGGCCGATCGGCTTGCAAGGACTACAGCTTCCTCTGCTTGGCTGCCTCACTCGGCAGCCTGGGATAGGCTGTGTCTGTCCTGGGCAGCTGGGGAAGGGGATCAGTCAACATAGCATCGGCCTCCAGGAAAGAAGGGAATAGGCTTGCTTGCTCGCAGTGCTGAGAAAGTACAAGGCTTCTGAGGAAAACACTGCATGCATTCACTGTGAGCACTTGCCAGTGCTGGAGCCAGCATCGGTACAAGAGCACAACACGCCTAGAAACTAGCACGGATGCGAGTGGTGAGCTCTGACCTTCCCGCAAGAGACAGGGGTGCTGCTTCTCCCCACCGGAGAAAACAACCTGTGGGAAAACAGACCCTGTCCTCAGGCAGCCCTGAGGACCTCCCTCTTGTCGATTTTCACTGTCACCCGGCTCTAAGGACATCAGTTCCCCCAGGCCCAGAGGAAAATACAGTATCAGCCCCATTTCACAAATAAGAAATGTGAGGCCCAGAAGAGACGCCAGCCAAGGGTCAATACAAGGACATCAGCATCTGGGAGCTTATTTCTGTCTTGACTTTTGCCTCAGAAATGGTGAGATTCTGAAGAGTAATGACCTATTTCCCCTCCTCCTTCTTCCCCACCCCTACTCCAAATCCAGGACCTAAACCATACAAAAACCCAGCAAGGCAAGGGTTAAAGAGATTAAGATATATGAGAATGAGAGAGAAGCTATTGATGGTGTGATCCCTTTTCCATTCCTACCTCATTTCCCCCTCATTCTTTGCTAGCACCTTCCTCCTGTTCCAGCTTAACTTCACAACCCAACCACAGTTCAGGTAGACCAGCCGAGACCTGGAAAGGGTTATCCACAAGAGTGACAATGCCGACAATGCTCCCAGCTTACACAGCACCCATGGGTCTAGCTGGACCACAAGAGAAATAGTACTAACAGTGCTTCATTTTCATAGGGCTCCATAATTCACAATGCATTTCCAAATCCATCATTTCCTTGGGAGCCCTGGGAGGTCCATACTGTTTCCCCCATTTGAAAGATAATCAAATCAAGATCCAGAGACTTGAAATGACTTGCCTAAGGTCACACAGTGAGCAGAAAAGAACCAGTACTCAGTCCCATATTCAGAGTTCAAGCCTTTCTCCACTAAACCTCATAATCCCAAAGCTCCCTCCACTTTACTGCATCTTCCTCAAACTGCTCCCAACTCCTGCTTGCCATTATTGTAGCCTCAGAATATAAAACATCAGGGGGCCGGTGAGATGGCTCAGCGGCATAAGCGCCTGCCTGGCAAGCGCTAGGGCCCGAGTTCGACTCCCGGAACCCACATACGAAAAAGGGGCCGGTGATATCGCTCAGCGGCACGGGCGCCTGCTGGCGCGCGAGGTCCTGAGGTCGACCCCTGGTACCCACCAAAAAAAAAAAAAAAAAAAAAAAAAGAATATAAAACATCAATTATTTTGATATTTCCCTTTGAGACTTTCTCTTTTTTTGAAGATGGTAGATTATAAGAAATGCATTATTAAGCAGTGGAAAAAAATCTTGGGAATATCCAAAAATTAGTGTGTACACTTAAAGGAACCTCCTATGTACGGTGAAAATTGATTTTAGATAAAAGGAATCAATGATTTTTTGTTTGTTTGTTTTGAGATGGTCTCACTATGTAGCCCAGGCTGGCCTTGAATTCACTATGTAGTCCAGGCGATCCTCCTGCCTCAGCCTCCAAAGTGCTGGGATTACAGAGGTGCACCACCACAGCTGGCTGGAATCAATTATTTATTTACGTTCATATTAGGCAGAAAAATAGAACAAAATATTTCACCAAATTTTAATTTAACTATCCAGATTAAAATTAAGGGGAAGTGGGTACCAATGTATATTCTGGTCACTGGAGGTACATATTTTCCCAGCCATTATAAATATAGAATACATTACTTCTCCCTTTCCCATTTTATCTTATTCAAATAAAAAAAGAATAAGAGTACAGGTCCAGCCTTCTTTATCAGAAATGCTTGAGACCTGAAATGTTTCAGATTTCAAAGTTTTTCACATGGCGTACATTTGCATAAACATTACCATCTGAACTTCCCTAATCCAAACATCTGAAATCTAAAATGCTCCAGACTGTGAAATTTTTGAGTGTTTCAGATTTTGGAGCATATTGGATTTCAGAGTTCTAGATTAGAGATGCTCAACAAGTAGAAAAATTTAGACCAATGGATGATTTTCTATAACTCACTACCTAGTTTTTGTAAGCCCTATACTACGGTCACGAATGCAATCAACTTGAAAAGACTAAGAAGCTTTGCTGACCCTGCAGGAGAGGCAATCCACTGGACCCCCTCAAAACTCCAAAAATCTTCAAAAGTCCAACAGTGTGGAGGCTGTGCATTCCCTATACACCATCTTCTCTACTCAGAAGTCTGTAACGTCCCTCCTGGCTATTGCTATGGCCTGCGGTCCTCTCTGCTCCTGGACTGGCAGATAAATGTACAAACAGATGGCAAGCAGAAGGCTAGTAGCCACAAAGGAAGATGTTCTCTTTCATCAAAACCTCACAGAGGGCTGGTGAGATAGCTCAGCAGCATAAGCGCCTGCCTGGCAGGTACGAGGTCCTGAGTTCGACTCCCGGTACCCACATAAAGGAAAAATGGGCCGGTGATATTGCTCAGTGGCACAAGCACCTGCTGGCAAGCACAAGGTCCTGAGTTCGAATCCCGGTACCCACAAAAAAAAAAAACTCACAGAAATCAGACCTATGTTAATAGGAGGCCATTCCATCTCCTCTATGACCGAAAACACTCAGCTACTCAGTTCCAAAAGAACTGTCACCCAGCCCCTGCACGGCGGCCATGTGCAGCTCTAGGAGAGGAGCTCAGCCAGGGGCACGGAGCAACTCACATGTCGTGAACTCAAGGGAGCAGGGAGAGTGCTGCCCACTTCATAACAGACAACTAAAAGATGGGGCAAAGGGGGAGGGATGACAGGTGTCAGCGAGAGGAGGAAGAAACCTCTAGAGAAATCTCTAACATCTCAGAGTCCAAAGAAAATTCCAAGAACAAAGATTTTTAAACACTGATGTACGATGGGCCGGTGATATAGCTCAGCGGCATAAGCGCTTGCCTGGCAAGCACAAGGTCCTGAGTTCAGTTCCCGGTACCGACATAAAGAAAAAAAAAAATTGATGCACGTTGCCTAATGAATAAGCCACTGAGGATCAGGAAGTGGTGGCACACACTTGTAACCCCAGCACTGGAGAGCCTGAGGCAGGAAGATACAGAGTTCGAGGCCAGCCTAGGCTAGTTAGACCTGTCTAAAAAACAAAACAAAATAAAAACAACAGGAAAAACCAGTAAGAAAAGCCCTTGAATCCACCTCTCTGGTATTTACCAGAAAGGATTTGATCTAAATAACTCCTTTTTAGATAAATAACTCCTCTATCCTATGCATTTGCTTTTCATGTTTTGAACTAGATACTTGAAACTCCTTCTTTAATTTCAACTCATTTCATTTTGCCAAATATTTAGTTTAAAAAGAAAAATAACATCTCTTTTTATAATATTCTCTCTCCAGGGCATTATTTCTACTAATTACCTTAGGTGTTACTTTCTAGTTCCTTATTCACTGCATTTATGCACTAAGTTAAGGAAGGGGGAGTTGCATTGAGACTTGTAAAAAGGCTAGAGTGAGTTTTTGGAAGCCAAGTGAAGAAGGGGATATGCAAGTACGGCTAAGCCTGGACAGGGCACCTGCTGCTTTAGGAAGACACTCCTCCCGGCAGCCAGCTCTTGGGAGGTGGTGCCTGAGGTCCTTTCCAGCCTGGTCAGAGAAACTTCCCCACACGGCGTTCTGGGAGATGTAGTTCGGAGCAGCAGGCAGCCATGTTTGCTCTGCTTAGAGTGTGCAGCTTGCTCTCTGCCTGTCTTGAGACTGCAGACCTGAACTAGACACCTTTGCCAAAAAAGATGAAATCCTTTCTCTCTACTGTACGCTGGGTGCTGTCAACTGAAAAGATGGCATTAAAGTGGGGAGAGAGTCACAGAACTACAGGGAACCAGAACTGTGTAAAGAAAATGTCAGGTTCTCTGGAGAGGCAAAGACAAAGGGAGAAAGAGGGCCATGAAGGAGAAAAGGGGCGGTGCGTGCGTGTTCCCAGGAATGTGTGTATGTGTGCGACTTTCTCACCTTCTTCTTGCTAACCACCAACCTTTAGAGCCAATGAGCATGACAAAGAGCCCAGCCTAGAATTCTGACCCAACATTCCTAGTCACGTGTCCTTGCATGAGCCATTTAGCCTCTCTGTGCCCCCATTTCCTCACCTGTAAGACAGAAAATATTACTCACCTCAGAGGCTATTCTAAAGACTAACTGAGATAACCTTTGTAAAGGGCTTAGCACCATGTCTGACACACAGTAAATACTAAATAAGCATTAGGTATGTGTTTGCTTTTTATTCTGTGGTTGACTGCCTGCTTCTGGGACCTCACCCAAGTGCGGAACATTTTAAATCTCTCCCAGAACTGATGATGTAGAGGTTGCTAGCCAGCAGTCAAAGCCACCTGCTGTTTGAGGCAAATAAAGTCGTGAAAACATCAGGACAAGACAGACCAAGAATAAGGGAAAGGAATGAGGAAATACAAGAAGAGACACTTAGGGAGGTGTTAGTCAGCTTTTCACTGCTGGGACAAAATACCTGACACCCACACTTAGAGGAAGAAATGTTTATTTTGGCTCCCAAGTGCAGAGGTTTCAGTCTGTGGTTGATGGGCTCCTTTGTTTTTAGGCCTGTGGCATGTCAGAAACATCATGGCAAAAGGGCATGGTGGAGAAAAGCTGCTCACCCCATGGCAGCAGGGAAGAATAGAGGGAAAAAGCTAGAGAGGAAGGTGCCAGGGACCAGATACTGTCCCGAAGTTCACACCCCCATGACCCACCAAGACACACTCAGAAGTGTGCTTCACTCAGCTCCTAAGCCATAAAGTCGACAATCAAGATCAGCCACCACAGGGTGATACTGAATGGTACCGGACATGAAGAGGGGCCAGGCAGGAGTCAGGAGAAAAGTCCTCACAAACAATTAAGAGTCCACATGAAAATACAGAAGAGAAAGAAAATCAGGTAAACTGACTGGGTTGCAAGTGGAGGAAAAAAGAAAGTAAGTGATTGAAGAGTTAAAGTGGAAATACCCACAAGAGGATTTGACTGAAACATCGAGAAGGAGCTGCCCAGCACGAGGAAAGCCAAAAATGGAAGCTAACCTTGTAGGGATCAAGTGCACATCGGTCTTGCGAGGCTGATACTCTCTGGATAAGTGGGGCTATTAGGAGGACTTGGGGTGCAAGAGTTTCTGAAGCAGTCGTGATGTGTGGGGAACAAGTGGTGAGAATGGAAAGCCCAGGTAGGAGCCAGGTAGGAGCAAAGGAGATGGCCGAGTCTGAGGGTCTGCAGCACCACACCCCCTCAGCTGTGAGAGGACAGACAGGAGAGGAGCGCTACTGGAATGCAAGTCCTGCCTCTGGGCAAAGGGAGAGCAGCAGGGTCAAGCCGTGGGGCACTGGCTTAGGGAAGCTGGCAGCTCCTGCAAGACTGAGGGTCCCTGCTGGGTGACAGCACTGCTGTTCCATCCCTGAGTTCTTCAGGGAAAAGCATCACAATCCAAGAAGAGGAGACTCGCCTTCCTTAGAGGCTAGAAATTCCTGAGACAGGAAGTGATAGTTCCTTGACCTCAGCCTGTACAACTGGACACGACAATGTACCACAGTACTTAAGATCTAGAGTTAAATCACTTGATGCAGAGACTTAGCACCTTATATAGCAGCTGCGTGATTTTATATATGTTAAGAAACCCTTCTAAGTCATGGGGGGGGTTTGTTTTATTTTTTGGTGGTACTAGAGATTGAACATGTGGCTTTCACACAAAGCTATATCTCCCACCTGTTTTATTTTGAAATAGGGTCTCCCTAAGTCACTAAATTGTGCAGACTGGGATCAAACTTGTGATCCTCCTGCCTCAGTCTACCAGAGTACTGGGATTACAGGCACGTACCACCAATGCCAGTTTAAGCCTCAGTTTTCTAATCCATAAAACAAAAGTGATAATACAGGTTAGTATCCTTATGTGAAATGTTTAAGATCAGAAGTGTTTTGAATTTTTTTATTTTTAATATTTGCATATACATACTAAGATATCTTGGTGATAGGATCCAAGTTGAAACATGTAATTCACTTATGTTTCATACATGCCATATGCACATGGCCTGAAGGTAATTTTATACAACATTTTTAGCTCACCTGAGTTCTGACTGTGACCCATCCTATGAGGTCAAGTGTGAGATTTTCCACTCATAGCATTACATCAGTGCTCAAAAAGTCTCCAAATGTGGTGCATTTTGGATTTTGGATTTTTAGGTTAGTGATATTCAGCCTATTGTACTATTTCACAGAAAAAGGGTGAAATTTAAATAAAAGCACAGCGCTGACACCTAATAGGCACATTTAATGAATGTTAACTAAAAAACTGCCTTTCTAATTACTATTTTAGAGGCACCCAGGGGTTGGAACAGTGGGTGCTCCAGGAGTCCCCCAGTCCTCCCAGCCATCTGCACTTGGTGCTCATACAAAGCCGGTTACGCAGCGCCCTCCCTTACCTATGTCTCCAGGCAGTCACACCACCTCCAGCCCGCAGCTGGTCCCTGCACTGTGCAGCAGATGGCTGTGCGAGTGCTTCAAAAACGGAAACACCCATAAGTGCACAAGGCGCTGGCGTTTCCTGCACTAGAAGTCTGCGCCTGCGCCTGTATTAGTGTTTGCACAGGCCCTACAGCAAGGCTGCAGAGGACTTCGGAGCTTGTCACACCTGGCTTCCAAGTGACAGTACACGGGAAGCCACAGGCTTAACTGAGCAGGGCGTAGTCAGGCAAGTGGAAGTGCTAAGAGCTCAGTACCGCTGTCTGACTTCTTGATGGTGCATGGTTAATGGGAGCTGCCATGTGGCCACTGAACCAGCAAGCCATCCCCCACAGACTGGGAGGAGTTAGTTAGCATAGATGTAGGAGCTGTCAGAACCCCGGGATATCTCTGGGCTCAGGCCACTGTGAGACCCTCTACTGGACCCTCTAGTGACGACTGCTGAAAGTGAGAGAGGAGATGATGGACAGATAATGATCACAGATGCTGATGTTCCAGCGAGAAGCAGGAGCCTCAGGACTCCAGTTGGAGAGTAGCTGGTGAGCTGAAAGAGTGCTGGTGAGCCCAGTGAAGAAAGAAAAGAGAGCTCCTGCAATACCCATGGGGCTTCAGCTGGTACCTGCAGCAAGGTCAGAGTTAACAACAGCTCTGTTCTGCTGCAAGGACATGAGAGTGGAACCAGAAGAAAGCACCGAAGAGAGATGTTGTCAAACAGAGACACACTGCAAGCACTGACAAAGCACTTGGTAACATCCTAAGGCACTTCTTAAAATCAACAAGGCACAGGAAACATACCTTAAAAAGACTAAAAGAATCAACTATTATGACCTAAGACATCTCTAACTGGATCATTCAGAATCATGGGGCTCTAATTATCTCTCGTCAATTTTCTTCTTCTACCTGCTTATGAAATTTCCCAGACTTGCTCATACACTGCCACACCTAGAGCTCAAATTCTAGGAAAAGGGTGAAAAAGAAAGACCCACTAGGTCCAAGGAGAAGCAGGTTCCACACAGGGTTCCAAGTCCCTTGAGAGTCCATTCTCCCTTTTGTTCAAGGAAGTCATAGGCATGTAAGTAAAAGCTGAGCTCTGGGGCCGGTGGTATAGCTCAGCAGCAAAAGCACCTGCCTGGCAAGCGCAAGGTCCTGAGTTCGACTCCCGGTACCCGCATATAAAAAAAAAATTAAAATTGAGCTCTGGAGCTGAATCCCACTTTCCTACTAAAAAGCACTAAGAGCAGATGATTTAAGCCTCACCTAGAAAATGCATATCGTAGTAATTTCCTTTACAGGATTGTTACTAGGATTAAATAAGATAGCAAAAGGAAAGCACAGTGCTGAGCATAGAGCCCTCAGAAGGGCAGCTATTATTATTAGTAACAAATACTTCAGCACTTAAATATCGTTTCCACAAACTATACGGTCTGCATTGTCTTGGGTATACTGTTTGCATGTGTGATTTATGAGAGTTTCCTATGATTTCAACTTCTCTGCTGAAAGAGACCCCAATTCATTTCCTTAGCAAATTTCCCACTGCAGAAGTTATTCACAGAAAAGCAGACAATGGCTTAATGCAGGCATTTGAAGAAGGAATTCATGGATTAGGGAGTACAGAGCGTCTGACGCCATAAGCCCCTGCTTAAGAGCCCCATCTGTAGGTCTGTGTTCTGTACCTTTATTTACAAGGACAACTCAACCAGTCAATAATCCATCATCATTTAAGATGCCCAAAAAATGAAACTCCGGTAATAGATCTGCTTCACTTCTGGAAGGAAAGGCACTGAGAGGGCAAAATCATCCCCCTCATAGATCCTTTAGCATTCATGTCCTGGAGTTTCAAAAGTCAACCATTAAACTAGGTGCTTCGAAAGTCCAACCCTGAATTCAATTTACTCATCCATCACCGTCACATAAAAGGTGATACAAGGGAGCTTCTCTGTATGTGCCCGGGCGTGGGAGTAGGAGGAGCGTCCTCACAGCACCCTCCACTCCTTCTGCCCTCCTCCCAACCTCCTGGACTATTCTAAACCAAGGCTGCAATACGTTTCTCTCCATCTCAGCAGTCACCTTCAGACTAAGGAGGAAAGGGCAAGAAGGAGTGAGCCCATGGCTTATGGGTCACACAGCTGAAGATAAGAAGAAAAGAAGCACTGAGTAACCTCGGAAAATTGGTGAAAGGCAAGATGGAATCATTAATTTCTTTACACACCCCACCCCACCCACCTTTCTCCTTGCTGCAGAATGGTAACTCTTGGGCTATGCACAAAACAGGTAAGAGAAAACAGAGACGATGTGCCCAGGCTAGATATAAAAAGGCCCTTTCCTCTTCTGGCCCTGTTGAATTATGTACTTGATTCTAGCTGGAGAGAATCCCTGGAGGCTTTGGGCTGAGGACATGTTTCTCAAAGCATGATCAAAGACACCCGCATCAGATGCACCTGGGACAAATGTTAACTGTGCAAACTCCCAGGCCCACCTGCATCCACATGACACAGAAGTTAAGAGTGAGGACCAGGAATCTGCTTATTGAATCAACTCTGCTGTGATTATGAAACATATTAGCTGGCTGAGGATGATCACCTTAGAACCACTCTCGATAGGTTGCTCAATATCGAAGGGCCAAGGACACTTGCCCATGGTCATGCATTAAGAAAATATTGCTACTTGCATTTATATTTAGCTCCTATTTTTAAAATGTCTACCTCATCACATTACATACAAAATATTTAGTATAGAAGTACACGTGCATATGTATTGGTGGTACACTCTGGATTTGCAACCAAGCTGAAACATCAACCTCTAGGACACTGATTTACTCAATATCTAGATGGGTAAGCAAGGACTGGTCTTGGCAAAGAGCTGCTCTGAGCTTACATTATTAATCAGTGAGAGGTTGAGAAGAGAATTCAAGCGCTTGTCCTCTGACTTCATATCAACCTTGGAATAACAGGGAGGCAAAAAAGATATAGCACAGAGCAGGGTGAGACAGAGGATGGATTCTCTGTTTTGAATCCCCAAGTTGACACCCACTCACATTCCTTCTGCACAATGGCTGGCAGGATGGGCTTTCTCCCGGGAGGAAGTAGGAGCACTGGGGCATGAAATTTACTATCCACCCTGCCAGTTATCCAAACCTAAGTCCCAACTTTGGCATCAGCAGAGAGAGGTTAGTTTGCTGAGCTATAATTAACAACCCTGTTTCTCTCAGATAGGAAAGAAGAAATGCTAGAGTAGGGGAAACACAGAGCACGTGACGGTTACACCTGCGGACAGTTCTGCTGAGGCAACAGAAGCAGCCAAGCCTGCCAGAGAGGAGCTAAGAGCTGGGCACCCACATGCTTCTCCGCCCTGCCGCCAAAGCCAGGGCTTAGGCCAGACCGAAAAAGTTCGACTCTGTCACCCGAAGGCCATATGTGCCGTCTTCCAAAAGATCACGTGTTTCCTAAGCATGTGAATCAGCAAAGACGGAGCACATGATGGGCAGTCACAAATCAAACCACTCCCACATCCATGGAAAGTCTGAAAAGTAATAGATACACATGGACGAGTCTTTGGCCCTCCATTTGGGACAGTCACAGAATCCCAGGATCACATAATGTCAGAGGTAGCAAATAACCTTAGATAGTTATTCACTGGCTCACTGACTCTTCCAACAAATATTTACTGAGTACCTATTTCATGCCAGGCAGTGTGCTAAACATTGAGTATGCACTAAATAAAACCAATTCCTGCTCTTGTGAAGTTTAGGGATTAGTGGGGGAGACAGTGACCAACTCAATGAATACAGTCACAACATGGGACTAGCGCTAAGATAGAAAATAAGCCAGAATGGCGATGAAAGCAAGAGAGAGAAACTCTACCAGGACAGGTGGGAATGAGGAAACTGAGACTGTGGGGTTTGGCAGGCAGAACTCAGGTCTCCCATCTCCACCATGCTCTAACACTGTTCTTCCTGGGATCTGAACAAGGGTCCCAGGTGTCCCTCTAGGAGTTGTTTACCAAGGTCCGTGAGTGCTGCAGCATTGGCTCCAAGCGAGCCTCTGCTGACACAGGGCTGGCTTCCTACTCAACTGGAACTGGCTGCGCACCCCCAGGCCCATGCTCCCCGGTGACCTGCTGGCTAACTGCAGGCCAGGAAGCCTGGCTACGCACCCACTTCTCTGGCTCCTCACCCCATGCACAAGACAGCTGTCACTCACTGGAAGTGCAAGAAGCAGATTTTATGTGACTGGCTTCCCTGGTGACTAAGAATTCAAGCATCGCCTCTCATGGACTCTTTTGTGGCTCACCTTAACTAAGTCCTCAAACCTCCCGGTTCTAGCTCAAAATGCACCTTTTGGGCTTGGCCGCCTGCTGACATGACAATAATAACAAAACCTAGCACTTATTGAGTGCTTACCATGTGCCAGACACAGTTCTAAGTGCTTTTCCTGTTTTATCCCATTTTGATCCCCACAACCGTTACAAAGTAGGTGTAATTATCTCTATTTTTCAAGAAGGCGGTAGATTCAGAGCGATAAAATGACTTTGCAAAAGCAACACAGCCAGTAAATAGGACAGCCAGAATTTAAACCAAGCTCTTTCAGTCTTCAATGTGTCCCTAAGTTCCACGCAGCCATTCATGACACAATCTTGTCCCTCTGACCAGCATCATAATTAGGACCAGAGGATCTCACTCTGCCGTTTTATCTGTTCACCACCCTCAAAACTTCTGCCCCAGGAGCCCCTGAGGAGAGAATTCTTGTTAAATAGATGGCTACATGATCATGGGCATCTATGCCTGTGCCTCCAGTGTGTGTGTGTGTGTCTGTGTGTGTGTGTGTGTGTGTGTGTGTTAAAGAGAAAGAATGAGACAGAGAACTAAGATCAAGTCACCTTTACCTCCAGCCCCTACCTACCTTTGAAATCCATTTAATGTCTCATTCCATTTCTTTTTCCTCTCACCTCATATGTCCCACCTTTCATTTAAAAATGAAACAAATAGATAACACAAAGCAAATAAACAAACAAAATCATGCCCCTATGTTTACATGCCTCCCTCTCTCAAATGCTTGCCAGGTTCAAATTTAACTCTGATCTCTGGGCCTGGAATCTCTCCCTCCTCCAAGAAACCTTCTCCCCTCTGCTTGTACGGCACAGTCAGCAAGGAGCTGGTGCAGTGCAACTTCACCAGGTGCAGGGGCTCACATTAGAGCAAAGCTCATATCTGGCTGATGCTCTGTCTCCATGGCAGCCTGCTCAAGCAGCTCTGGTGTCAGGGAAAAGTCCCAAAAAGAGGGGACATAAGAAATTAACACATTAAGTCAACCCCCACAAAGACCTACCCCAGGGAACCCAGACAGACCTAACCTAACCAATCGCTCTCCACAGTACCCTTCTCCTGGACTCTCAAAGTTCTTTACCCATGGAATTAATTTACCATGAAAAGAACAGAAACAAAAGCTACCACTGAGCTGGCCAGTTATGAAGACAGATCCAGGGAGCCAGGTACTTTCTTGGGAGGCCCATGGTGAGGCACAGACTACCTAAATCTCTCAGCGAACAGTCCATCCAGCTGCCCCTCCTCAGCCTCTCCCTTCAGCCTCTTGCAACAGATGTGTCTCCCCCCTGAGCACCTATCACTTTGCAGAGACCAACCAGGCCATCACAAGCTTAAGCTCCAGGACCCCTGGCACCTACTTGGCTCGCAGAGAGGCCAGCTTCTTCCTCAGGGAGGAGACGTGGTAGTGGCAAGCCTGCTTGACAGCCGTGCTGCATGAGACGGTCTTGGCACGCAGATCCTGCACCATGCTTGGCTCACCGGAAGACCAGCCACATGGCAGCTGGGACCTCGAGGGCTGGGACTCACTCGGGAGCTCTGTGGACACCCTGTCTCTGCAGCTGCCCCAGCTGCTGACGGAGGGCTCCCACACATAAGCTCTCCCTGCCCTGGTGCCCCATATAAAACTTGGAGAGGTGAAGGGCCAAGGGTAGGAGAGCCCGGCCTCCCGTGCTACCAGAATCCCCTCTGCCTTCAGCCCAAGCAGTAGCTCCAAACAGAGCCTGCCTCCATCTTTCCACATCTGGCAGCGGTCTGGGTACCTGGTAAGCTCCCGGACTTCCTCCGTCCTCACAGAGAGGATGGAGCTGTACCTGCATGTGATGTCTGTCAGCTGCTGGTGCTGGCAGGAGGGGAGGGCTGATGGGCACTGCTCCCCGAGGGTTTGCTGCTTGGCTCCTTCCTCAGGGTGAGGGATCACCTGAGTGAACATGGGGCCGTGGGGAATTCACCGGCCAGGCAGGTAAATGGAGCTGGAGTGCTCTAGAAATATGCTATGGGGGACAATTTCTGGGATGGAAAAAGCAGAACTGAAAACACCTGTCCTTGAAAAGGGAAGCTGTATATTCTAGTAGCGAGGCTTGGTACTGACAGAAGCAGCAGCCACCAGCTAGCCTGGCTTCCACGCCTGAGGCTCGCTCTACCTCATGTGCCACTACCTTGGCCATTAATGAATTCCACAACCAAATGCTCACTGTCCACCAGATGCACGAGATAAACTTTCTGTCCTGCAGGGTCTCCTCAGCTACTGAGCACTTCGATAAGGAAACCGAAGACCCACACTGTGGGGGAGTGCTGTGACAGAACTAATCACAGCCTACCTAGAAAATACGGTATGATGTCTTACCCCGAATGGAAGGAACGGGGGTCCGGCAAAACAGCTGGACACGAACATCTTTTAAGGTAGTCAGAGAAAAGATGATACAGAAGTAATTATAACCAATCTTGAGCCTACACCCATTCCATCTTCCCCGCTCTCAAGCGATCATCTCATTTCCCACTATGCAGAGAAAATGGATCCCGCAGCTGCTGATCTCACCTTCCCACCGCCTCTCACCTTCCCACCGCCTCACCTGTGGACTCACCTGCTATAGTCCCATCCTTATCTCCTGCTTGGGCTCATCCTTTCCCCTGTGATCTGGACCTGTTCTCTCTTCCTCCTCTTGAAACCTTGTTTCCTTATCTGTCAACAGGGGCACTGACCAGCTGAGCTGAAGACCTTCCTCTTCCACACCCATGTGCCGTAGGTGTAACTCGCCTCCAGGTCTTGGACATTTTATCTCCTAACTACATCTTTTGCTTGTTAGTTTGTTTGTTCATTTGTGTTTGTTTGCAATGCTAAGCTTCAAAGTCAGGGCCTAGAGCAGGGGTGGTGAACCTTCTAGAGCTTTCAATGACACAAACAGCCCATGCGCCACACGCGCCATCAGGTTCACCACCACTGGCCTAGAGCACGATAGGCAAGCACTGTACCACTAAGCTACATGCCCCAGTCCCAAACAAGTCCAAACAAGTACTTCTGGATTTGCCACCTGAGCTTCGAAGAGCAGTCGGCTGCCTTCTGTCTCTCCCTTTGCATGCACCCTGCACAGGGTTTGGGGGGAGGGGTTGGTTTGCTTTGGTACTGGGTACTGAACCCAGGGCTTTCACACTGAGCTACATCCCCAACATACATATCTATATAGATATATAAATCCGTATCTATTAATCTGTTTAGGTACGTAGTTTTTGTTGTTGTTTTTAGACAGTTTCTCACTAAATTCCCAGGCTGAGATGGAAGTTTGGACCCTCCTGCCTCAGCCTCCCAGAGTGCTGCCATGCCCCAGCATGTCTGGATCCATGTGCACTTTAATTTTTTTTTTTTTTTGAGACAGGGTCTTGCTATGCATTTCAGGCTGGCCTTGACTCACTTTGTAGCCCAGGCTGGCCTTGAACTCACAGTGATCCTCCTGCCTCAGCCTCCCAGTGCTGGGACTATAGGTGTACGCCAATAGAACACTCCTGGCCTGTCCCTGCACACTTTATAAGCTACAAGTCTAAATTGAATTTACGCGGGGCATGGTGGCACACACCTATAATCCCTGCTCTTGGGAGGCTGAGGCAGGAGGATCACCCTGAGTTCAAGGCAAGCCTGGACTACATAGTGAGACTTTGTCTCAAAAAAATAAATTAATTAATTAATTAAGCTTTCCACCAGGCTTGCATTTCACACTCTTCCTCCTTTTCCCAATAGTTTAATAATAACACAAGCACACAGGTAACATTCACTAGTCACAGACCAGATACTATTCTATTCTAATCATAACACACAAAACACATTCAATTCTCTGAAAATCCTTGTGAGATATAATAATTATTATTATACCCATTTTACAGGAAAGTGAGACTCGAGTCAACTAACCTCCCCAAGATCACACAGCAGGCGGTGGAGCCAGTCACAACCCGGGCAGGCACAGACCCTCCACATTGTGCTACCTGTTCATGCTGCCGGAACCAGAAACCTTAGCTGCATCCTGGACAACTCCTCCAGCTGGATGTCAGTCCTGTCAAACGCACTTCCAGATCTTCGATCGCTTCCTCCTTTTCCTGCTCACAGCCGACACTCAGCTAGAATACGCTGATCTGATCTCCGCTTCCATGTTGCCATGGCAGTGAGCAAGCTGTCCCTGCCCACCTCCGTCCTCCACCGTCTTTCACTTTCTTCATAACATTTATTACTACTTGGTGTTCCTGTACTTGCCTGTTATCTATCTCCTCTCACTAAGGAGCAAGCACCATGGAGGAGACAGTGACACCTTGTTCACAGTTATCCTCTCAATGCCCGCAGAGTAGATAACATGTAATGTGTGCTCAATAAATATTTGTTAAACAAGCGAACAAATGGGTAAACTACTACCAGCTTCTACTTCATCTGCTTGCTTCCAGTGTTTGTCCCTGAAGTCCAGCTCCCTCACTGGGACCAAAGCGATTTCTCTCATACCTGGGAGTGACCTGATGCCATAGACGGAATGTCTGCCCCTCCCCCCTCTCCAGATACAAGTTGAAATCCTACCCTTTAACGTGGTGGGATGAGGAGATGGGGCATTTGCGAGGTGACTAGGTCACAGGGATGGAGTCCTCAGAAGTGTAATTATTGGTCCTAAGAGAGACTAAAGAGACCAGAGTTGTCCTTTTTGCCATGAGAAGACGGCTGTCTATGGAGAAAACAGACCTTTCTCAGACACCGAATCTGTCACCACTTTGACCTTTGGAATCGCAGCCTCGAGAACCACGAGAAACAAATTTCCATTGTTTATAAGCCGCCAGTATTCTGTCACAGAAGCCTGGCTGAAGTAGCACACCTGGGTAGTCCTTTTCTTAAAATCTCTCCAGGGTTCCTTTCCTTAGTAAATAAATAGCATCCACTTCTTATCATGACAGCATGTAGCATGGTCAAGAGCCTGCCTCCCTGTTCAAAACATCATTTCCGGCCATTCTAGAGCTGCCAGCTCCTAGGCTTGAGGCTGCAGCAAAGCTGAGGTATTTGTGGCTCCTGCTTTCTCACTCCTCCACCCGATGAACATCCTGTTCCCTCGCTGGGAACGCTGTCCATGTGACCCTCCTACTCATCTTGCAGCTCCCAGTGGAATCTTTCTCCTACCCCCATCCCCGCCCTTGCCCCAAGCAGAAAAGTTGTGTTACTCCTGCCACTGGGGAAATGTCCCTTAACACCACTGAGCCTCAGTGTCCTTGACTCTAACAAGGAGAGAATGGCATCTGCTTGATGGGGCTGCTGAGAGGATGGTGTTAAGAAGATGTGGTGCAGGGGCCGGTGAGATGGCTCAGCGGCATAAGCGCCTGCCTGGCAAGCGCGAGGGCCCGAGTTCGACTCCCGGAACCCACATACGAAAAAAGGGGCCGGTGATATCGCTCAGCGGCACGGGCGCCTGCTGGTGCGCGAGGTCCTGAGGTCGACCCCCGGTACCCACAAAAAAAAAAAAAAGAAGATGTGGTGCAAAAGACTCACTGCGAAGGGTTTGGCACACAGTGAGCACTTAGTAAACAAATTCTTCAGTTTTAGTACCTTATAATTCCATGCCAATTACTACATTTGTTTATTTGCAGATGTATCTCGCCAAGCGTGGTGGTGCACGCCTGTAGCTGAGACAGACCAATCACAAGGTTGAAGCCAGCCCTGAGCACACAGTGAGTTTAAAGCCAGGCTGAACTACATACCAAGACAGGGCTTGATAGATAGATAGATAGATAGATAGATAGATAGATAGATAGATAGAGATTTTTTTAAATTTTTTTGAGGGCAAATACCAGGCCTTGCTCTATTTATTCACAGCTGTGACATTCGCAAATGCCCAATATTCTATCCATTCCGTCTCTGCTTTTACGAAGACAGTACACAATAGAACTGTTAACACAGAGTCAAATCTCATGATAGCCAAAATATGAGTATAATAGTTACCACTTATTAAGCACCTTTCTAAATGCTAGGCACTTTCCATATGTTACTTCACTTATTCTTCACGAGAAGATGTGACAGATAGCAGACTTTTACAGATGAGAAAGCTAAGTAAATTGCTTTGAAAAATGCACAGTTAGGGCCAGGCATGGTGTCACATACCTATAATCCCAACACTCCAGGGACTGAAGCATGAGGAACACAAGTTCAAGCCCAGCCTGGGCTATGTGGTGAGCTCCAGGATGGTATAGACTATTTAGTGAGACCTCCCAAAAGAAAGAAAGAAAGAAAAAAGAGAAAGAAAGAAAGAAAGAAAGAAAGAAAGAAAGAAAGAAAGAAAGAAAGAAAGAAAGAAAGAAAGAAAGAAAGGGAAAAGGCAGTTAGGGCTGGGAGTGCAGCTCGGTATACAGTAGAGCATTTGCCTAGGCCAGTAGTGGCGAACCTATGGCAGCTGGCTGTTTGTATCATTGAAAGCTCTAAAAGGTTCACCATCATTGGCCTAGGGTATGTGCAAGGGGCTGGCTTTGATCCCTAGCAACAAAATAACAAAATGAAATAAAAATAAAAACACAGTTAATAAGGAGCAAAGAAAGTATGGAAAATGAAGTCGATCTGTCTGTAATACTTCTGCTCTTGCCAATGCAGCAGGGCCCATCAGCAGCCATGAGCCTCCATCCTCTTGCAGCCTGGGCTGTGCACCTAGTAGACACTCTGTGAACATTTCTGATTACTCACACACACACACACACACACACACACATGCAGGAGAGGATGTGTGAATGCACGCTGTCTTCCCAGGGCCTGGATGCCATGGCCTTGCTTTTGGACTCATACACATACCCCATGCCAGGTCTCAATTCTCCTACTGCTAAAAGGTTTGCTAGTCAACTGAAACCATGTTCTGTTCTGTTGAAATGAACCTGGTGTGCACAAAAGGTCCTTAGTTTGTCTTTTTGTTACTGTTGTTTTGTTTTTGTTTTTTGAGATAGGGTCTCACTATATAGTTCAGGCTGGCCTTGAACTCACTTTGTAGCCCAGGCTGGCCTCGGACTCACTGCGGTCCTCCTGCCTCAGCCTCCCAAGTGCTGGGATTATGGGCGTGCACCACCACACCTGGCCACAACAGGTCCTTAGTAAGACAGCTCCTTCTTCTACAGTCCTGACTGTGTTTAGAAGTTCCTGCCATTGGGGGAAATGCACTAACAAAAGAATTGGGTACTTGAGAAACCCTAACAATTAGTTCAATTTGGGGCTGAACCTGGAATCTAGTGTTTCAGTTTGCCCCCGGCTTCACCTTGAAGCAAGAAATTGAATTAATGTCCTGTATTGCATTGCGTGTGTCCACATACACTTTGGGGAAATTCCTTGCTTTCCTTTGTATTGGAAACTTGGGGGGATTATTGATATTCCTGAACCAATCACTATTTCCCAATAAATGGATTATTTTAATAAAACCAAGACATCCCTGATGCCATAGCTACCCAGAAAATCACCGTCAGTCTGCACCAAGTTGCCCTCTTTCCCCATCGTGCTTCCAAAGGCTTTCCAGGACACTGTGCAAATGAAGAGGAATGTTGAGAAGTCCTTTGGCTTGACCATAATGAGACAATTCGGCTAGTGCTGTACGTATAGTCACGCGGTGCACAGGACACCTAGGTCGACGAAGACCACACATAATGAAGGTGGTCCCATGGTACTGCATCACATCCGGGTCTGTTTACACTCCATGAGGTTCCCATATCGTCAAGGGATGCGTGACTATAGCAGCTGGTTTGTGTCTAAATGTTGTATCCATCCTGAATACTGTGCATAGCCAAAAAAAAGGAATCAATGTTATAGTAAACCTGCTGAAAGTGCCTCTTATACTGGAGAATTATAATATCACCTTTAAGGCAGAGGCGGAAGAACTCTATGTCAGTTCTTTCGCTTGCTCTGCAAAGTGATTTTTCATTATATAATTGATCACACGGTTTAGACCATTAGAAGCATCCACAGAAAAGGGTCCAGAACACCCACCTCATCCTTGACTCTTTTCAGTCTATGATAAAACTTGCTTCACCTGCCCTCCAGGGGTATGGTAGAGTAAAAGAGAAGATGACAGGAGGCCTGGCCAGTGTAGGAAATGTTCACGGGATGGTGCGCCATCTGCCAAGGATGCCAGAGGGAGGGCCGTGGGCCAGATCCCCACCGCTACACCACATCTCCCGAAGAAGACCCTAAATTGGGTGGAAAGGTGATAGAGGAAAAATCAGGCGCACGGTGTAACAGGTCTGAGCAGACGTTGGTGATGAACTGGAGCTCTGCGAACTTATTGCCTCTGGGAGAAGGAACCCACAGGCTGAAAAGACATCAGTGGGAAAAGCCAGGGTGTGCACAGACCTGGCCTGAGTCTGAGGCGGATGTGTCCACCCGGACCGCACTGAAGGAGGCAACTTCTGACCTCACCCCTTAGTTCCTCACGCTGACCAAACAGGGCTGATGCTGAGGTAAACAGTGTCCACACCCACCAGGAACAGCTGAGGGGCTGAGTGGGCAGGGGTGGGAAGGAAGGGCCAGGGAAGAAATCTAGAGGGTGTTTCTGGGTGGAAGTTTAAAAGAGAGAACTTTTTTTGAAGAGGTGAGTGGTGAGAGCAGCCACCAGAATATAATTTATATCACTGTGCATTCCCACATAACCGACGAAAGGCAGGATTTTCTCTAGTTAGCAAGCAGCCGCGTCCCACAGCGAGAAACAGGTAATCTTGGGGAAAACGCAGTTCGGCGCTTAACTGTCTCACGCTGGAGCGCCACGGGCAGCAGAGGTAATGTGAAGCGAGGTGAGGGGCTGGCAATCACAGAACTGGAAGGGGGAAACCGGCCGTCGGGCAGCGGACGGTGGGCCCGCTGGGCGCGCCCAGGGAATGGAGTTGTGCTGGGGCCTCTAGGGCCCTTCACATTTTGAGAGCGTGGCTGTTGAAAGACAGAAGAAAGCCTTATAAAGAGAACTCAAGCTACTTTAAGGACTGAGGGAGCTACAGACTAAGCATTCTCATGAGAATAATTAGCCTTTGCTCCTTGGAGTCCCCGCATCTCCACATACATTCGGTCTGAAGTGATGAGCCGGACCACTCATTTTGGCTAACAATGAGCATGAAACTGAGAACCACGGCGGCACTCACAAAACTACAACCTAGAGATGAAGATTAGGGAGGTCCCACCCTCTCACCCACGACTGGATCCCTTTCGACACCCACCCTGGCTATGGCTCACAACTCTTCCATGGAGGGGAGTACATGACTTTGAAAGGCCTATTCCACTGAGAGGAAACCTCTTGTATTTCTCATAATATGTACTGGGGACTGAACCCAAGGCCTTCACACCGCACTACATCCCCAGCCCTGTTCCTTTTTTTGTTTTTTTTTTTTTGAGACAGGGTCTCACTGTGTAGTTCAGGCTGGCTTTGAACTCTCTGTGTAGCCCAGGCCGGCCTCAAACTTGCAATGATCCTTCTGCCTCAGCCTCCCAGGTGCTGGGATTACAGGTGTGCACTACCATACCCGGTTCCTATTCCTATTTTTTTAACTTTGAGACAGAGTCTCACTAAATCGCTAAATTGTCCAGACGGGGCTCAAACTTGTGACCCTCCTGCCTCAGCCTCCCGGAGTGCTGTAACCACAGGCATGTGCCACATCTGGCCTGAAAGCCTTCTTGCTGTAACTGCCACACCTTTGTTCTATTTCTTACATTCTCAGATACTTTAGAGTGCTGTTATAGTCACCCTACATCCTATCTATTCCCGACTAAACCCTTTTCCTTCAACCAGCCCTTATATAGATAGAGTTATTCTGATCATTCTGTTCTGGACTCTGATAACCATCCATTCCAAAGAACTGGTCATAATACTCAAGATGTTCAAGCCCATAAAGACTCCCCCATCCTGCCCCATGCAGCATGCTTCCATTAATGAATTCCAACTTTCAAAGACCATTTAGTAGTCATGTCACATTATCAGCTCAAATTTGGCTGATCCATAAAACCCCCATTTTCTTTTTCACAAGATATCCTATCAAACTAGGTTCCCTATGGCAATCTTCCACTAAATGAATTTAGCTCAGTGTGGTAATTATACCCACAATCCCAGAACTCTGGGAGGCTGAAGCAGGAGGATCACAAGTTTGAGTCCAACGTGGGCAACCTAGCAATTTAAGACCTTGTCTCAAAACAAAAACAAAATAAAATTTTAAAAGGGCAGGGAACATACGTAGCTTAGTGCAAAAGTCCTAGGTTCAATACCCAGTACTGCAACAACAACGACGACAAAGAAGAAGAACAACAAGAAATTAATCTTTTCTTATAGATGGATAATATCACATTCCCCTTTTTTTGAAAAAAATACCTCCTTGGTTTCCCATTTTTCTCAATAGAAGCCATTGTTCTGAAATAATATTAATTCTTTATTTTGTCATCTTTTTTGATAAATGTGTTAAAAGCATCTTCTGCCGGGGAGATAGCTCAGCGGCACAGCACCTGCCTGGCAAGCGCAAGTTCTTGAGTTCGATTCCCGGTACCAAAATAAAAGCATCTTCTGCGTTTCTTCCAGTTTGTTGATGAAAATGGCAAACAGAGCTAGATCCAAACAAGTGCCCCTATGGTAGACCAGCCGAGACCTTTTAGCTATCATCAATACAGGCAACTTAGCAGAAGCCTCACTACCACAGACACCACTCATGGCACTGCACGAAGCAACTTGGGCTGGCCCTCGCATCCTGAGTGCATAGCTAGCTGTATTACACACAGCTAAGTTAGGTAGAAATATTCTAGCAGTCAGACCAGGCCAGGCCCTCAAGGGAGTCCGTGCAGAAAGTGAGAACACATTACAACTGTGGCTGGAGGTGCATCTGCTGAAGGCCAAGCCTCAAGATAAAGACGGAGTGACCAGGCCTGCATGCCTCCCCAAGGGATAAGCAACATACTATAATTGGTGTTACCTGGTCCAATAAAGTCTAGATAGACATCAGTCACCCAAGTGGGTGACCAGGACTTCCTGATTCATCTCTTCCTAAAAAGGTCCTTGTTCTCTCCATGTATACTTGCATCTACATGACCTGCTTCCCCATTGGATCAATATTACCTAAATGGCTATACTTATAATCTTACTGGTTTGATGCCCACGTTCTACCCACCTTGTGATTTTGCTCTATAAAACCTCCTTTGAGAAGTGGGCTCGCTGGCAATCCTCTTTTGGGTCCCCTCCTGTGCTCTCTCTCTCAATAAAGTTTTCCTACTCTTAACTTCCGTAATTCCTTAGAATTCATTCTTCAATTTTGGGGGACACAAACTCAGCCTATCTGACATCTAGCGGGCTGGGAGTTACACTTATTTCCCCTCTATCAATTGTGTTGCAGATACTGAGCCTCCATGTTCCTGCACCCTGTCCACCCAACCTCCTTCTCCATTAACTGCCCCCCACAGTGCACTCCCACCAGTGAGACCCATGTGCTGCTGCCATCTGCTGCCACACATGCCATGCCATTCCGTGCAACCTCCTGGGCCACAAAACACCCTTTCGCTCCTAGTCCATGCAGTGCCCAACCTATAAGGTGTCACTCAAGCCTCAAAACCAAGGTCTTGCCAACCTCCTGGAGTTGACGCATGTGGACTTCTCCCTTGCCAAGCACCAACCACCTTCAGAATCGGCCCTGGGTGTTGCTGCTCCCTCCTGGTGCCTGGGTGAACAGCTTGTCTTCCTAGCCAGGCTCCAAGCACAGAGATCTGGCGCTCCCCTACTGCTCCTCCATTTCCCAAAGTGCTCACCCAGGACAGAAGTAGAATCTTCGTCAAGCATTTCACTCCTCTCGCCATCATTTTCCCTCATCCTCTCCCCCTTCACTTGATCTTACCTTTCTTCCCGCACCCGAGGACTCAGGAACCTGCTCGAATCATCATCGTGGCTGCTTTGCTGGCTACTCTGCTGGCTGCTGAGGAAAGACACAGGATATGAACCGTTAATGCTCGGCTTCTTTCTCAACCCTGGAGGAGATTGTTTAGACCTCAGCTAGACAAAGAAAGAAGGTTACAAAATTAAGTAAGGCTGTAAGTTCCTCCATGTAAGTTTAGCATAGAGTACAATTTCACACAAGGCTGTGAGAAATGACACAAACCTTGTGCAAGTACAGCCCATGACACCCAAGAACCATCTGCTGCTACGCAGACTGGAGAAGGAAGGTCGAGGCCCATTGGTCTTTTCTCCCCTGACCATCTGTGCCTCCTAGGGCAAGAATGCCAGCCCTCTACCTGGCCCTCCGACCCGCTCTGAAAGGATAACGATCCACTCTCCACATCCTACAGAGCCTCTTGAGGAACTCGTGCAGAGTTGGGAAGGAGGGGCTGAGTAGGGTGCGGGGAGAGAGGAGATTCCAGAAGGCAAAGACTCAGTGGGGTCAGGACCAGCTGGTTGGCTTCTGTGCCAGCAGGCAGGACTGAGGAGAGGGAGGGAACAAAAGAAGGAATAAAGGGTGGAACCCTCCACTCCTTACAGCCCTGCAGGTGAGCTGAAGACTGAGCCTCTGTTCAGGATCAGAGCTCGTTAAAGACCCACGTATGATGGGAATGTGGACTACAACTGCCTTTCCTGTGATCCCAGAGAAAGAGAGCGGGTCAGACACCTCATGACACTGCCTACATAATGGATGAACAAATCATTCTTAGTAATCAATAATTATGAACAACTCCTGGCATCTGACATAGGTCAGGAAACTATAGCCATCCCTCCTCCCCCATCTTCCCACTCACCCCCATCCTCAAATCTGGAGCCATCTGGTTTTGTATGAGCTCCAGGAGCTAGGACTGTTTTGTTGTTGTTTTCTGGTCCACCTGCTCCCCTTGCCATAGATCCATAGATCCAGGGCCTGGCACATGCTTAGCAGGGCTCAACCACCGAGCTACACACCCAGCTCTTAGAATGGCTTCGGAAATTGTAAATGGTCCTTAGGAAAATCCAAATAAGAATATTTCATGACACATGAAAACGACATGAAGGGCTGGTGAGATGGCTCAGTGGCATAAGCGCCTGCCTGGCAAGCGCGAGGTCCTGAGTTCGACTCCCGGGACCCACATAAGAGAAAAAGGGCTGGTGATATAGCTCAGCGGCACGGGTGCCTGCTGGTGCATGAGGTCCTGAGGTTGACCCCCGGTACCCACAAAAAAAAAAAAAAAAGAAAAGAAAAGAAAATGACACGAAATTCAAATCTCATTGTTCAAAAATCAAGATTTCTTGGAGCACAGCTGCACTCACCATGCTGAATGCTGTCAGGCTGCGTGTCAAGCTCTGTAATTGAGGCAGAGCTGAGTCAGGTGACACTGCAGGGCCACTGTGAGGCCCTAAAGCTTGCAACATTCACCAATGGCCTCTTACAGAAAAAAGATAGCTGACAGCTGCTAAAAACAGACTATTAATAACAAATCCTTGTTATGAAAAATTTTCTAAAAATCTACGAAGTTATTATTTTACCTTATGCTGGTATTGTAGGCACAGGGGGTCATAGTCAGGAAAAGGGATAAAATAGGATCTCATTAAGCTTTATTAAAGAAACTAATAGGAAACCTTACTAAAGGTAGGTTATGCCCCTGCAGGTAGACTCTGCAGTTAGGGAGATTAGAAAGTCAAAGGAGGGAGGGAAAAGCTAGACCGAGAGAGGCACCACAATTACCACAATAATTTAACAGTTAGACACGGAGGAAGCCAGGGACATGAAAGACCAGGAAAGCCAGCTCCCCTTACTTACCTGACAGAATGCAAGGGAGAGAAGAGACAGCCCCTAAGGACTCTTATGAAGTATGTAAGACACAGAAGCACACACAGGCGCCTACACATATACACATGTATGTATGTTCTCGCCTTAACATTGGTATCGCACCAGATACACACATGTCCACACGTCATCTTTACTTAATTATTAAGTAAGTTGCCTCCCTAAAAGCCCTCTCCCCTTCGCTTATTCATTACAAAGGGACAGGAAGAAACCAAAGAGCCAGAAGGAATGTAGGCTGATGTGCCTAGGTTAGGATCAAAGACAGTCAAAAGGACTAGATCAAATATCAACAAGTGCTCACCTGGGGGATGGGAAAGACACTAGTCCCCAGTAAAAGGAGCCAGGGATAAGAGCTTGTGGGCTTTCCGCTCTGATGCACCCTACCATTCCATGGTAGCTGTCTATCCTCTTTCTTTTCCATCTTTTTCCAAATAAACCATCTTTTGTGATACTAAACTTCGCCTTTTTTTAGTTCTTTACTGGCACTGGATTTAGGATAGCTAGGCGCTGCATTTTCAGCAGAGTAGTGGCAAGGCGTGACATGGCATGGTGACCTGACCACCCCTGGATGTAACAGTATATTATTATTATTACAGGCAGCTAAGTTAGGTAGACATATAGTAGGCAGTCAGACAGGGCTGGGCTGACTCCCCGAGGGAGTCAGAGAAGAAGATGAGAATCCACCAGGACTGTGGCTGGAGGCGCACCTGAAGATGAGTCACAGTGCTAGTTCTACACACTTCCCTAAGGGATGAATGGAGGCTTGGAATTATTGGTATCACCCTTTTGAGATTTCCCATTGTCTCATTAGGGGTGGGCCAACCTCTGCCACCTACTAAGACTCAGACTAAAACCACTAAGACTAAGACTAAGACACTAAAACTAAAGACAAGATTAAGACCACAGATTATCGACCAAGGTTAATGTCACCCATGAACCCTTGCTGCCATTAGATAAATATTACTTAAGCAACTATACTTGCAATCTTATTGGTTGATCATAATTTTGACCCACCTCATGATTTTGCTCTATAAAACTTCCTTTGAGAGGTGGGCTCCTTGGTAACCCATTCGGAAGGTAAATTCACTGAAGGCCAGGCTTCAAGAAAAAGAGGAACTACTCACCCATATACTTCCCCTAGGGATGAACAGCAGTGATTGATATTCTAAATAGACATCAGTCACCTTGGGTGGGGGACCAAACTTCCTTAACCCACCCCTTCCAGGAAAGTCTTGTCCGTCCCAAGTGCACTTGCTATGTGACTTGCTTCCCAATTTGATCCCCATTTAATCAATATTACCCAAGTGGCTATAATTGTTGTAATTTTATTGGTTCACAAAAGTTTTGTCCCACCTCACACCCATCCTGTGATTTCCCATTGGATCAATATTACCAAAGCAACTATACTTGTAATTTTATTAGTTGACTATAGTTTTGTCCCACCTTGAACCCACCTTGAACACACCTCACCTCGTGTCTTTGCTCAATAAAATACCCTTGAGCCAGGCACAGTGGCGCACACCTATAATCCCAGCTGGGCGTGAGGCAGGAGGATTGCTTTGAGTTCGAGACCAGCCTGGGCTACAGGGTGAGCTCAACAGCCTGCATACATAGACACTGTCTCAAAACAAAAGTAAAAACCAACAACAACAAAAAAAAACACCTTTGAGAAGCAGGGTTGGTGGGCAACTACTCTTTAACTTCCGTTGTTCCTAGAATTCATTCCTCAATTTTAGAGAAGGCGAAATCAGCATTTCAGACATCTAGCAGGTTGAGAGTTTCTTTCCCCTACATCATCAGGATGTAGCCTTTTATTCTTGTTTATTTTTGTGGGTTTTAGAAAATTTTTTGTATTCTATTCTTTTGGCTTCTTTGATATATACTTGTGGATGTATATTTTTTCTAAATTGACATTTTAATGGCATAATTATAATTTTAACATCTTAATTCTCATATATGGATGCATAATTATTAATAAAGGCATGCTGGTAAAAAATTTCTTCACTTTGTTGTCCAATTCAGAAAGAAAAGAGAGAAGAAACATGAAAAAATATGAACAAGACAATCCAAAAACAATTGCTATTAATATAAATGCCTCTATAGCCCAAGGTACACTATAACCACAATTGTGTTCTGGTGGAGTTGCCTGCTGCAACAGATGTACTGATTTCTAGAGTCTATTCCTTGGACTAGATCCCCAGTAGACCATAGACTCTCAACAGTAACTCTTGTAGAGTAAGTGCTTAATCTCAACTAAGAAATTTTTTGTGACTACATTACATCCATGCTCGTAAGTTCTGTTTTTCCAGCAAGAAGTAAATGGTCTTAGAAGCAATTTACACACACATTTTCAGACACACACACACACACACACACACACAAGAAAACATATGCAAACACACCAGAAACAGAACAGCACCATACAAAAAGCCTTCAGCCGTGTGACAGAGCTAAGTGTGTACACAATTCCTTTCTCTTTCTTTTACACCGAGTGCTTTTTTACTGCTTGTTCTCTAAGGAGTGAAACCAAGAGATGGGGGAATTTAGGTAGATATGGCACAGGTCCTGAATAGTTAACCTAAAGTAAAGCAAAAGTCAGTTAACAAACCAGAGGGCTGAATAATTAACTTAAGCAAACTATCAGGGCCTAATGGAATGCAAGGGACATAGTACAGGTCCCTAAACTAATGGGAGAGATCTTGTAAGAAGTGAAATGCAAACAAAGCAGCTTGCATTCCAGACATCAAAGGCCTGCCTGCAACCTGGAGCATCCCTGCTTTCCCTCATGTACCCCAGTACTTTGGTATCAAGACCCCCCAAACCTGAACTTCCATGGTGTCTGCCTTATGGAACCCCTCCCCAACTAGCAGGGAGCTTTCCCTTCTGTTCTTTTTAATAAACACACATTTGGCCATTCCCCACCACTTGCTGCTTGCTGTTTTTGTCAGCTTCGATCTTCACTGCCCCCAAACAAGGACTTGAGAGCTAGAAGGAGCTGGTTACAGGGGCTGTTCCTCATTCTACTTTGCCAGCTCTGATAGACTTGCCTATTACAAATTCCTTACAGCAAAATTTCACTATAACAAAACTTGACCCGTGAGAATTCTTATTTGGGGTTGACCTGGTGTCTACATGGAGCACCCTCTTGTACACAGTCTAGGTGGAGGTCTATGCCACGGGAGGCAACGCACGGATGGAATTCAAACTCCAAACCAGACAGGATTCCAGAGGCAAGCCTCAAGACAGGAAAACTGGTCTGCACCGTGAGCGGCACGCGTGAGGAAAAGCAGAAGGAGGGGTGTCTGGAGCCCAGGGTTTTACACCATTTCCAATAGCCAACAGGGCTCGACCAACCCAAATGACCACAGCCGGCCTTACCAGTCTCTTCAAGGAAGAGGTAGACCTTGACTGATTGAGGAAAGATGGCCTAATTCTTCCTACTTATCCTACTCTTCTGAAAATCAAAATTTAAAATTAAGTTAATTTAAAGGGCTCCCAGACATAAATGGCAAAGTACCTGGGTGTCAGAACAATTCTGAGTTGATATTAGCAAATTATCCCACTAGATGGCACTGTTGGCTTCCAAACCAGAACTACAACCAGGCAAACCAATCCAGTCTCAAGAACCAGAACCAAGCTTGTCATGGTGGTAAATGCCTGTATTCCAAGGCCTTGGGAAGCTGAGGCAGGAAGTTCGTAAACTGGAGCCCTGCCTGGGGTACACAGGGAGTTTGAAGCCAATAAATTGGGTTACATAGTGAGACCTTGTCTTGAAGAAAATAAAAAGGAGGGTTAATCTTCTGGCACCCCCTTCTGGCCTTCTTGTGGCTTGGAAAATTCAGAGGGAGGAGATGAGAACAATGGGTCACCTTTAAACTGTTTATTGGTTCCAAGTAATTAAGAAATACCAGCCTGCATGCATTCAACAGGTGCTTGTGTAATGCCCTCTGGGTGCACCTGTGCCGACAGGAGGCGGTGTTAAGGCAGCGGCCAAGAGTGTACCATCTGGCACGTGCTGCCTGCGGTTGAGTCAAACTCCTACCCCTCCCAGTTAAATGACCCCTAGCAATTTATTTGATATCACTTCCCTTGCCTATCAAATGGACATAGACATATGGCTGCTGTGAGGCTTTAGGAACGAATCTATGTGAAGCATGAGAGCAACGCCCAGCACATGTTTCGGTTGCTGTGAATGCACTAGCTGTCACTGTCATGGGTAAGACATAATTTTGTGGATTATGGCAAAAAAAAAAAAAAAGATATCAGGACATGAATCAGACAAGGGTCTTGCTCTCAAGTTGCTTATGATCTAGAAAGCAAGATGAAATATAACTGCATTTAAAAATAGAAAACGATAACACTCACAAGTGTTATTGTTACATCTCTCTGGGGCCAGTTAAGAGAAGAATGTCTTGGTGACAAAGGTTTTGCACTGACCCTTGAAACTGGATCAATTCAGGACAAGCAGAAGTGAGAAAAGGCATCCCAGCTTAGCACCACCGGGGGAGTGTGGATGCAAAGATGACCAAGACCTGGTCCCCCAGCAGACAGTGAGTCCAGGAGCACAGATGTGCCCTACCTGCCGACAGGGAGGTGGCCACATGAGACAGGTGGACAAGGTGCAGAGGGTGGTACCAGGACAGCGACTGGTAAGTTTCAGAGATGTGTTGGAGAGGCAAACACTGAGCAGGAGGGGCGTAGGTACCCCCAGTATCCCCGAGAAGGGCCTGGTCTTCTCTCCTTCCATATTTTTAAGTTCATTTTACAATAGTTTTAAGTAAGTTAAATGGATGCCAACCACTCTTTAAATCAATCCCAATAAATAATATTGTTGGGGAGTTTTCAAGATCTAGAATAGCTAAGATTTTGGAACTCTTGGGAATGAAATAAATGCATTTTGCACTGTGACATGGACACGAGCCTTTGGGGTACAGGGTTGGAATACAGTGGTTTGGTGATTGCTCCCCAAAGGTCTATGTGTAGAAGGCTTTCCCCCCAGCGTGGCACCACTGGGAGAACCTTTAAGAGGTGTGGCCTTTGGGGAGTTCCGTACAACACTGAGGGTGTGCCCTTGAAGGCAACTGTGGAACTCCAGGGTCTTTCTTTTATTTTTATTTTTGTTTTTTGGAGACAGGGTCTCACTATATAGTTTAGGCTGGCCTTGAACTCACTATGTAGCTCAGGCTGACCTCAAACTTGTAGTGATCCTCCTGCCCCAGCCTCCCACCACAGTACAGAATCAGCTCCATGCTGGGATGCCATACTATCGTGTTTTCAGAGAAGAGAATGCCAGCCACAGGGCTGTCCACTCCGCATTAATCAAAGCCTTGGTGGGCAGGGTGTCTAGCCTGGGTTTAGTCTGGGCTTAAAGAAGTTGGAGAAAGTCCAACAGATGGCACTAACAGATGAAAATGTCTGTTAGCCTGAAAAAGAAACTAAACAAGGATTTTGGAATGACCGCTTGGGCGCCGGATGACTGAGAGATGGCTTAACGCTGCGACCTCGGGGATTTGTGTGCGCCTCTGTTTACCATTCTCCCCCAGAGAGCTGGAGGAGGTCTAGGACTTGAATCCCTCCTCTTGTGAACTGAACCTTCAGATAAAAATCACTGCATAAATTTACTTTTGGAACACTAGACCATGTTACGAAGTAAGGTAAAGACGCTCTTCTTACACTGCTGGAATACTCCAGAGGGAGGCCAGTTGAGGCCGATCCTACTTCTGCTCCCTAGCACACTAGTTCAGGAGCTTATCCTAGAAGGTCACAGTAACACCAGCCACACAGGGAAGTGCTGGAAAAAAATCCACTGTTATCTGAACACAGCACGCTCCAGGAGGCAGGAATTCACCAGGCTGTGACCAGGAAGCTCCGCAATGCAGGCTGGGCAAATTCTCATGATTCCTCTCAGCTCCCTGCCTCCTTCTCCCTCCAGGGACACGTGCAGGGTGTGCAGGCTAAACCCGCAAGCCACCAGGCAGGTGTCCTGGTGCCCTCTGGAAGGCACAGCCTGACTGCCAGCAGGCACAATCTGGCAACCTTTCTGAGTAGACGGTTCCTAAGTGAACTCAGCTCTTTTCCTTCCCAGGCAACCCTAAAGGCCTCCTAAGCCCAAAAGGGATTTTGAGATCCAGGTGAACCCAAGCAGTCACGGGGTCTTACACACCGTAATTTAGTATTTCCAGAGCCTAACGGGAACTGGGAATTCACTGACACTAATGCTGTGTAGACAAAGGTATGGCATTTCTTTGCTTTTGGCAGTAATCTGCAGTCTGGTGTATTAGCATCAATTATTTCATGCTAATTTGAAGCTTCAAAGAGCTCCAAGTGGCAGAGTTATAGATGTTTTGAATAACAGAAGCAGAGAAATAAATCAGACACTGGAGGTTTGGAGAGCAGTGTGATAGTGAGCAGACAGACAATCCTGGGTTTGCCCCTGGCTTTGTTTCTTACTGGCCTGATAACCTTGGCCAACTCTCTCGTCCTCTTATAGTCTAATTCCTCAAAAAATGGAGAGCCGCTGTGATTACTCACCTCCTAATTCTCAATTTATAGAACCACATTGAGGATTAAGTGGCGAGCAATCCAATTACAGTATCAGAGTTCAGGATTTAGGGTCTTGGAGATGCAAGTTCTAGTCCTGACTCTGATACTTAGCAGGAGGAGACTGGGCTTTCAAAGCTAATTTGGTAGATAAACATTCTCAAATATCCAATGCATGGGATTTTGATAAGAGAAGATACTTTGGGATAAAAATGTTGGGAGTTGGGCCAGTGGGATGGCTCAGCGGCTTAAGCGCCTGCCTTGCAAGCGCGAGGGCCCGAGTTCGACTCCCGGAACCCACATACGAAAAAGGGGCCGGTGATATCGCTCAGCGGCACGGGCGCCTCCTGGCGCGCGAGGTCCTGAGGTCGACCCCCCGGTACCCACAAAAAAAAAAAAAAAAAAAAATGTTGGGAGTCATGGTCCCGAAAAGCAGAGTTATGAGATGGCAGTCAGAAGACACAGCTGCATTTTCATGCTGAACTATTTCCACGTGTAAAGTAACTCTAGCATTTACCATTTCAGTTTAAGTAGGAAAGGTGTATATGGAAAGAGAAGGCTGGTAGCAAAGAGGTAAGGAATAAAGGAGAAGAGATTCTGTTGGTCACCTGGCAAGCAAGTATGGGAAAGTCTAATAATAGCACATAAGTAAACAGATGTGATGGGCACTGCAGATGGCTGCCAACTTCTTACACAACACGCGGCAATACTCTCAAATATGGCTTAGAAAAGTTTGGGCTCTGAGTGGAACTGATAATTTGTCTTCCGAGTTAGAAAGATTGCTTCTGCCTAGTGGCTCCCATGGGAATCTGCAAGATGGGCAGCTGGGCAAAGACTCCAGGATTCAAAATCCAGCTAAATATCTTCCTAACTCACTACAATTCACAAGCACTTCTCTCTTTAATAGTTCTTTTACCTCTAAACATGGCCATGTCTGTCTGTTTTTTCTTTCTGAAGTACTGAGGACCGAACCCAGGGCCCTCACTCTGAGCTAGGCTGGGTTCAGACTTGCAATCCTCCTACCTCAGCCTCTCGGAGTGCTGGGATTACAGATGCATACCTCCATGGCCAGCACCATCATGTCTGTTTTAAAACAGAAAAAAAAGAAGCTGAGTATAATAACGCTGAGGCAGAAGAACCTTGAGTTTGAGGCCAGCCTGGGCTATATATTGAGACCCTGTCAAAGGAAGGAAGGAAAGAAAGAAGGGAAGAAGAGAAGGAAGGGAGGGAGGGGAGGGTGGAAAAGAAGAAAAGAGAAGAGAAAAGAGGAAAGATGGGGAGGAGAAGGGAGGGGAGGAGAGGACAGAAGAGAAAAAAGCTCTCCTTTAACTGTTTTATTTTTCCCTTCTCTTTATGGCCATTGAAGCAATATACTACTTGAAAATTGCTAAAGTTCTGTCAAAACAATAAACTAGGAAGCTTTACTCTGCTGATTACTTGGTCTCTCTTCAAATTTACTAAGTCAGTCTGAACATGTCCAGGGATGTTTGTTTATTTATTTATGCAGTGCTGGGGATCAAACCCAGGGCCTCACACATGCTGGGCAATCAGTCTGCCACTGAGATACATTGTGTATTTTTTTAAAACTTCCCAAAGATTCTCAGGAGCAACCAGGATGGAGACCCACTGATGCCTCTACTTCCCCACCTCCCGGACTCACAAGTTGACCCACTGCAACCTGGACCCCACACCTACCACCTGTCTGTTTTGTCCCTGGGGAATTCTGTACAGCCAAAGCCAAGGACAACTGCTAAATTCTAATTTTTTTAAACTGAGGATTGAACCAGGGCCTTCGCACTAAGCTACATCCCCAGCCCTTTTTATTTTTATTTAGAGACAGCGTCTCACTAAGTCGCTGAGGTGTAAGTGTGACATTAATGATCATTCCCATGCTTGGAACTCCACTTTTCTTGCCTTCTACAATGTCACACCCTCCTGGGTCTTCATGCAGCCTTACTTCTGCTATTCTCTTCTCTTTCTGGGGGAGTTTCATAAGCTCTTCTACATGGAACTGAAATGTTCCCCCAGAACTCGTCTGCCACTCCTTTAATAAATATGGACTATGAGGTAGCCATTATCCTAGAATCTAGACACTGGGAAGAGAGTAATAAAATAGCCAAGGAGGTGACATTCTGTTGGGTTCCTTCTTCCTCCTGCTTTTATACCAGGGAGCCTAAGTGTCAGGGACCTCCGAAGCTGTTGTCAACACCCTGTACAATAATATTGTACATCATCAGAGAGGTTCAAAGCTTCCCTCAGATTCCCAAATATGCCTGGGGCCATAAGTGGTTAAAATCATGCAGTACAGCTCTCTGGGGGGTCGTATCCCCACCCACGTCTTTACGATAGAGATGCTGATAATTCCTGAAGACAGCACAGCAGGGGGCTGAGCTTCCCAGCACGGTGACCACTCATCACATATGGCCACATACATTTAAATTAATTACAACTTGTTAGTCTTTTGTCGTACTGGCTACATTTCAACCGCGCATCCACCTGTGCCATGGCGTCTGCATTGGACAGTAGAGTCAGAGCATTTCCTTCACTGCAGAAAGCTTTGTTCAACAGCACTGGTGAGGAAGTTTTCAGACAAAACCCAGGACTTGAACTCCAGCTCTGCCACTTGTTTTCTTAGTATCTCCTATCCTTCTGTTAAAATCAAGTAATTTCATAAAAGTGCTATGAGGATTACATGAATTGATTAATATGAGCACTCAACAGAAGGCCTGGCAAAAATACTGTAATGAGTACTCAACAAATGTTCCCAATACTTGTTTTTATTAGCATGCATTTGCAGTGGTACTAAGCTTTCTTGAACATCTAACAAGAATCTCACAGAGTACGCCCAATGCAGATGTTACCATCTCTTTCTCCTCTCCCTGTATTCCACGTGCGATTCCTACAAACTGGAAATGTCCCCCCACACACACTGCTCCACCTCCCACTGTCTCCCAGTGCCCCCGCCTCCACTCGTCACTCCCCTGCCACACTCAGGCGGTAGATCCTGCTCTCATCACTCCGGGGCTGGATTACTTTAATAGGCTCCTAAGTGCTCTTCCTGTTGCCAGGCTGGCCCCACTCCATCTACCCTCAACACTGATACAGTGATCTTGCTGACAGCTCCAATCCCTTCCTGTCTCTCCCTGGCTTAGTGCCCTTGGGGTGCAGCTCAGTGGTATATAGCATCTATCTCCAGCATCACACACATACACACACACACACAAACACACACACGAAGTCCTTGAGGCTTCCTATAATTTCAGAACAAAATTCAAGCTCCTTATCTCACAATAAAAGCCTCATAATATATCTGATTGCTGTCTCAGTTCCCAGCTCCCTCATCTCGCACCTCCAGCTCCAGGCATAGTGTTTCCCCCACCTGGCCTGTCTTTTCTTCTACTCCCTTCTTTGTCTCATTAATTCCCACTGCTGAAGCAATGTGGTGTAGAGATTTTACCCTGAGGGCTGCAGCATGAGATTACCCGAATCCTGTCTCTTCCCTCTACGCCACTCAATTTCAACCTCTATGAAATATTCTATAGTGAAAAATACTATTTTATTGGGGTGTTGTGAGAATTAGACAAATTAAAGCCCACAGGATACTCAGGCATTTAGCACTGAGTAGACACTCAATATCATAGCTATTAAAATCCTTCCAAAGTAGAGGCTTCTCAAAGAACTCTTTCTCCTTTATGGCAGAGTAACATTAAGTAAAATAACACCATTTAAGTGAAATAAATTAGACACACAAGCTTTAATATCACATAATTTCTCTTATGTAAGAAACCCAAACTATAAATAACGAGCAAAATAAAAGTTAGATATTAGGAAGTAGGGAGATGTCACCCACACTATTCTCCTATATCGCCCTGTTCTGGTACTTGTCATAACAATTTTCATATTTCTTGGGATTTAAGAAATAACTCACTTTACTATATTTTCCACCATCCTATAAATTATTTGAGTCCAAAGATCTTATTTGTCATTTCTTTCAAAACCCAGTGCCTAGCACACAGAAGGTGTACAATACGTCTGATAAACAGATGTGCAAACATCCAGCCCCGTCCTCCTGCTGTACGTCTGTAGGTGCACACCGCCACCCAGTACTCTCTGCTCAGTCCGGAAGGACTCCTCGCTGAGTCCTCGCAAACTAGCACAGACTGCTTTCCCTCCCTGTTCATCAGCACCTCCTGAATGCCTACGTTGAAAGTGCCAGGCCTGGCTCTACCGGACGCGTAGGGCATGGTCCACGGTCACAAGGAGCCTCCTTTCAGTTTGCACATCTGATGTGTCTTTTGCTCACCCATGTGTCCACCAACCATGCTCCAGGCCTTTGCACTAGACCAGAGATACCAATGTGAATGAGATGTGCATGGCCTTCCAAGTAACGAAGCCACCACAACAAAACCAACAGTATCCTCCTGCCACACACTTAGGCCACGGTCATGGTCCAGATCCCTGTTAACCAAGGTAAGGGAGCTGCAACTCGTGCTTTGACAGCGCCTCCATCAGGTGGGCAGGAGAGGCTGTGGCTCTCCGGACAGACATTCGGGGTAAAAGTGAGTAGGAAAGGATTTTCAAGCTGAAAGCTAGGACTTTTCTTTGTTTGTTTGTTTGTTTGTTTCTGATTGTCTATGAGTGTTGATATTTTTTTCCCCAGTACTGGGGATTGAACCCAGGGCCTTCACACTGAGTTACATCCCCAGTCCTTTTCTAATTTTTAATTTTTATACAGGGTCTCACCAAATTGCTAAATTGCCTGGGCTGGGTTGAATTTATGATCCTCCTGCCTCAGCTTTCCAGAATACTGGGATTATAGGTGTGTACCACCACACCCAGTGGGTGTCAAATTTTATGCCCATCCTTAGTTCTCATCAATACAGATAATCAAGTGTGCTTGGGGAAAAAGATTAAATGTTCTTTCCAATGCTCTGTTCTAAATTATTTTTCAGAAAATAGTAAAGGATCACTCATCTATAATAGAATTCTAGTACTCTCACCACTCACAACGAAAGAATTATACTTACCCCATTATGGCTCCAGAGAAGGAGCAGGGAGAGTTGCGTTAGCTCCAAGCTTCTTCAGCTGCTCTTAGCTAAAAAAGCAAACACACCCTTTTTCTAGTTTCTCTCAGCCTAGTAGCTTCTTTGGCCTCAATTTCTACTAGCTTCATAGTGAAATCTTGGGCGCTCATAAGATAGACAGTAAATACAAACTAACCAGGCTGCATAGAGGTAAATCTCTACTCAAGAGGTAACGGGGTCAACCAAGTAGCTTCTCAGAAGGTGAAGTCTGTGAAGCTTGGTTCAGACTGGAAACTGCAGCGTCAGAGCCCAGCCTCCCCGCAGCCCCTGCGCCCCTCCCTCCCCTTCCTCTGGCCCCAGCTTACTGCGTCCCCTCCCTGCCCATAGAGAATCCTTTGCTCCCCAATCCACAGCATCACGTTAGAGAAGGAAGGCAGTGCTAGGAAGCGGCAGAAAGGTCTCAAACCCAAAGCAAGCAGAAGCCATTTTATGCCCAGATTACTCAAAAACTTTATTTTAGACAAGCACCTTGATACTTGTGCTTTCATTAAAACTGCTCAAAAGGGCCGGTGAGATGGCTCAGCGGCGTAAGCACCTGCCTTGCAAGCACGAGGGCCGAGTTCGACTCCCGGGACCCACATACGAAAAAGGGGCCGGTGATATCGCTCAGTGGCACGGGCACCTGTTGGTGTGCGAGGTCCTGAGGTCGACCCCCCGGTACCCACAAAAAAAAAAAAAACTGCTCAAAATGAGGAATTCAAATTCTGTCCCCATCAGTTTCGTTTAACAAGGCAGGACTCGAAGGCTACGCATCTCATCTCCAGCTCCAGCTGCTCCACCAAGCTCCAGCTCCCCTACTCTAACTTTTTACAAAATATCACCCCAATTCTGCCTCCCCAGGCTCCTCCAACAGCATGCCTAAAACTACCCCTCCCCTCCTGCACCCTGACTTCTCCCGAACAACTCCTATCTGCCTTCCTCAGCTCAGTCACCTGCATTGCTATCCATCCACTTGGCTGTCCAAACAAGGAAACTCAGAAATAGCTTTGGAAGTCTCCTTTCCACCACTCCCTATCTCCCATCTGTTACCAAGTTACACTGCTCCTACTTCTAAAACACCTTTTCCATCCATCCTCTTCCCTCTACCCCTAATGCCTCAATCCTGGTCCAAAGACCAGTACCACACTGGCTGCAAAAGGATTACCTGGAAACTTTTTAAAAATTTGGTTTCCTGGCAAGGAGGTATAGAGGTGTAACTCAGTGATAAAGAGCTAACCTAGCAGGCATGAGGCTCAATCCCAGCACACACACAAGAAAGAGAAAAAGAAAGAAAGAAGGAAAGAGAAAGAAGAAAGAAAGACAGAGAAAGAGAGAGAGAGAAAGAAAGAGAAAGAAAGAAAGAAAGAAAGAAAGAAAGAAAGAAAGAAAGAAAGAAAGAAAGAGAAAGAAAGAGAGAAAGAAAGAAGGAAAGGATGGAAGGAAGGACGGAAGGAAGGAAGGAAGAAAGGAAGAAAAAGTTAGAAATAGTTTCTTACCTCCTTCTCATCCTGGAATTTGACTCAGAAAGTCTGAAGTGCAGCTTGAAGGACTTTTTTTTTTTTCACCTGAAGGATTTTTAACAGGGATCTCAGATTTGTGAACTGCAGAAATGGCCTTTTAACTTGATGATAGTTTGACAACCAAGCTAGGCGTGGTGGTGCATGCCTGGAATCCCAGCACTCAGGAGGCTAAGGCAGCAGGATCACCTTTAGTTTGAGCCCAGCCTGGGCTACATAGTGAGTTCAAGGCCAGCCTGAACTGCATAGCAAGACCCTGTCTCAAAAAATAAACAAACAAACAAAAAGTTTGACAACCAGAAGTTGGGTGTGGCAATCCATGCCTATAATCCCAGCACTCAACAGGCTGAGGCAGGAGGATCACAAATTCAAACCCAGCCTGTGCAACAGAGAGATTTAGTGAAATCCTGTCTCAAAATTTAAAAAGGGCCAGGGATATATAGCTCAGTATGATGACCCCAGTACTAGTCCCCAGTGCCAGAAAAAGAAAAAAAGTCTGACAACCAAATTAGGGGAACTAATATGAATCATCTGTCAATTTCTGTGGTGTCAAAAATCCCACCATGGTCAACGTCTGATGTCACTGACGTCAGCCTGAGGAAGTTATGGGACTCCAAGCTGCTGCAAGCTGGCCCCAGCATACCAATGTGGCCATGCCCGCTCCCAGTTTAAAATCTTCTCAGTCTTCCTAACATGAGACAGAACGCAGTTCTAGTGTCTTTGTCTGACACAAAGCCTTACAACTTGAAATCACCTTTCCCAGAAGGTGGTTTCACGGGGCCCTTTGCACTGTGTATACTGAACCGCTTATGCACTCCACATATACCACACACACTCAACCCTCTAAACTTTCTTCATGTCATCTTCTCTGCTTTCGGTATCTTTCTACTTGATCTGTATCTTCATCCCTGGACAGATGAGCCCACACCACAAAAAGCCCAGCTGTCTCTTCCCTCTGGTATACTCAGGGATTGTTATACTCAGACTGACTCCTTTCTGGCCTGACCCAGAACTCTGCTCTATCTGCGCTACGGAGCCAATAACAAATTCAAGCCTGAGAAGTTACCACCAGTGACAACGGTGGCTCTGCCTGAGCCTCCGAGAGAAGCCACAGGCTGCATCACGGAACACCTCCACGAGTGCAAACTGTGGCTGCTTTTTCCCTTTCACTCAAGATGTTGTGAGCTGCGTAATATGCTGTAGTTAATACTGACACAAACTTTCACATTTAAACAGCTCCTTCCAGTCCACAAAGTGCTTCCATGTGTAGTCTTCCACTTGATATTTTCAACCTCATGGTACATTATTATATATACTCTGATCCCCATTTTAAAGATGAAGAACATAGGCTTCAGGAAGATACATGGCATGTCTACAAGTGAGTTATTGGTAAGCTAAGGAATGAAGATTTCAATCCATGTTTTCTGCCCCTGAATTCTTTGTTCTTTCACCTTGAGCAACTATAATGCATTCACTTGGAGCTGGGAAGGGGTGGATGCCAGCAGTGACCTCCCTCACGATATAGGGAGATCTGAATTCCTTTGAGCCAAAGAGAGGGCCAGAGAGACTTCTAGGAGGCCAGTGGATGAGGGGTGGCTTGCAGCCTGGAGGGAGTCTTTGGGGATCCAAGAGACCAGGGCCACCACATGCAGGCATGAAGGCAGGACTCACAAGGGCCAGCCCAGATGCAGAGCAGAAACACAGGCACCCTGAGGGACTCTCCATAGAAACAGATGTAGGACATAGTCCAACCTGTTCTGCTACCAGCTGAAGTTAGATTAGCTTGATTTAGGAGCCAGTCTGGAATGGACTGGGGCAGTAGGTTCCCCAGAAACAACTCCTGAATTCCCGAACAAATATTTTAGCAGGAGTAATGGCAAAGGAGCATTGGACCATTCTCTTCTGATTGGAGACCAAACTCCATGAAGAGCACATGTTTTCAAGGTATTTTTATCACGGTGGCTTTGCAACTGGTTATGTGTGTTCCTCTAGTTAACAGAAGTCAACTGTGTGTGTGTGTGTGTGTGTGTGTGTGTGTGTGTGTTACTGGGGACTGAACACAAGGCTTTGGCACTGAGTTTTATCCTCATTGGCAAGGCAGGAAAGATACACAAGCCTTGTGTTCTGCCATAGAACGCTAAAGAAAGGCGCCCCAAGAAGAGGACTCGCTGACACATCTGGAAAGCAGGACATATTCTTGGGACCTAAAGGACAAGGGAAACACAGAGGAGCGGTTCTCACAGAAACGCTGCCACAGACAAACTGCGCCAGTGACCCTGGAGCTCAAGGACAAACAGACTGCAAGCTGTGCTGTTTTCCAGAAAGAATCCTTGGAGCTTTCTGCCTCCCCACCTCTGCCCCACTCTTCACATCCCCCACACACCCTATCCAATTCCATACGTCCTTAGCCCCAGGCAAAACTGGTTTATGGGGGAAACTATTATCTTGGCTTTTTTTTTCCAATTGGAAGAAATAAAAACAGTCCTAACCAAGAACTCTGGTCATCCACTAACTCACCGGTGGCTCTCAGGGATGGGGAAGAGAGAACAGAATGACTGGACCTGGAGCCTGCATGGCTAGGGGTAACAGCTTGATCTGTTCATGGCACCATTTTCATCCAGGATTAAATGCCCTAACTCCCTGCCACGCACTGTGACAGCTTCCTGATAAGGTACTTATCTGAGGCATGGTCACTTTTTGAATAATATGGAACAAAAGAAAATAGAAGTTAAGTAATCCACAAGTCCTTTCTTTTGGTTTTTCTGTTTGTTTTTGGTACTGGGGATCGAACCCAGGGCCTTTACACTGAGCTACATTCCTAGCCCTTTTTATTTTTTTATTTTGAGACAGGGTCTCAGCAAGTCACTAAGCTGCTCAAGCTGGGCTCAAACTTGTGATCCTCCAGCCTCAGCCTCCCAGAGAGCTGAGATTACAGGCACGCTCCACCACGCCTGGCTAGGCCATTTTCTTCTCAGAGTGACTACAGTGACAAAGTCATGAATGCCATCAAGATGGGCAGGCTCCATTCCTGAGGTCGGCTGAGAGCCCCATTTGGATTCTATGATGCCAACGAGCCTCAAAAGAGCAAATATGCACCCCAAATAGACTCAGACTGTTTGTATTTCATGACACTTCTTTGAGTGTAGAAATTAGCACCTTTTCTGCCTTCCTTTCAGGACCTGGATCCTCACACTGATGATCTTCCAGCTGTGTCTAGATCCTCTCTATTCAAGCCGTCATCTCCACTGCCTGACACAGACTGCTCTCTTATCTTCTTATTCTTCCTGACAGTTATTCAGCTTTTTTTCTCTTCTCTTTTCTTTTCTTTTCTTTCTTCAGTACTGGGGATTGAACCCAGGGCCTTTGCACTAAGCTACACCTCCAGCCCTTTCTATTTTTTATTTTTGGACAAGTTCTCACTAAATTGCTAAGTTTCCCAGGTTGGGCTTAAATTTGGGATCCTCCTGCCTCAGTTTCCCAAGTGCTGGGTTACGGGTATACACCACCTTGCTGGTAAATTCTGTACCATTTGAAATGACTCTTACCTCTTGATAAAGGGGAGAAAAAATCTATTTTGCCCTAAACTCAAATTCAATGCGCTTAATGAAATCACATCTCTCATCCAACATTCATTTATGAAGTGGCCACTATGTGCCATGCTGCACTGGAGGGAGCACAAAGATTTCACTAGAGGAAGTAAAATACACATCCACTCCCATGGTGAAGGAAGAGGCATTCCAGTCAATGGTGACGTTCCATACGATACAATTACTGCCACAGGAAAGGCGCGATAGGGAAATGCAGGTTATAAAGCTCAGTACCCACACAAGAGAAAGGCCACCTGGAGCCACATGGGAAAACAGATAGGGCTCCACAGAACAGGAAGCACTTGAGCTGAAACTGGAAAGAGGAGTGAAACTTTACTAGGCAAACTACTTTCTGAAAGGGGACTGGAACACGCTGAGACACAAGCCTGAAGAGCAGCGCATGCTCAGTCAACACCACGAGCTCCATACAGCTGAGATGAGGTTGAGGTGGGAACAGTAAGAGACCAACATGGGCAAGTGAAGCAAAATCTGCAACATGCAGAGGCCTTATTTGTCCCAGAAACCAGCTGAGATTTTATCTGTTGGGTAATGAGGAGACACTGAAGGATTCTGAGTAGGGAAGTATGTTATGGTTTCTATCTAGATGTCCCCCTAAAGCTTCATATGCTCACAGGTGGGGCTTTGGGGAGGTGACTGGATCGTAAGTGTGTGACACTCACCACTGGATTAGCCCACCGATGGGTTTATAGCTGGGTGTGATGTTGGGAGGTGAAGCCTGCTAGGAAGAGGTGGGTTACTGCGGGCATGGCCTGGAATGATGTATGTATGTATCTCCCTTCTCCTCCCTTGATCCATCTCTACTTCCTGCCTCCCATGCCATGATCTGTTTCTCCTCTGCCATGCTCCTCTGCCATGCCATCCAGCCAACCATAGCCTCAAACCTCTACAAACTGTGAGCCAAAATAAACTTCTCCTCCTTAACTTGTGGGTGTTATGTATTTTGTCCCAGCAATGACAAAGCAACTAAGACAGAAATGATCTGTTTATTAGAAGAAAGCAGAAGAAGCAGATCTATGAGGAAATGCTCTCAGTAGAACAGAGATGCTGCTGAGGGTGGAGAGAAACAACACAGAGAGACCTGGGAGGTGCCTAACAGCAGGTGATGAGAGAAGGTAAGGAAGAAATCTAGGCTGTCCCAATTCCTCTGCTTGCTAGATCCCAAGGAGCAGTTCTATCTTCCTTATCTCCCATTTTAGCACAGTGCAAAAGCGATGACAGGCAACAAACACCCAAGGACCAGTTAGTTACTACCATCTTCATCAATTAACCATAAGGGAAGTCTACAGCAAATGCTTAATGAGCTTTGTACCTTAGAGTAGGAGCAGGAGGGCTGCTAAAGTGAGTTAGGAAAAGAACTCTAAATGGGTTCTATGCAGCATATGCACACACTCATCTTGGAGCCAGGCATAAAGTAACACTCATCTACTAAATAAAGATACATGGAAAACAGAGCACAAGCACAGTGGAACAATGGTAGCAGAGCCAGGCTCAGAAGTCTGGGCCCCTCCCTGGCTCTGCCAGTGACTATGTAGTATACAGAGCAAGTCGCTCCACCATTGCAAGCCTCTGTTTGACCATCTGTAAAATGAAAAGTACGCTGGATGTCTCGTACAGCCTCAAAAGTGCAATGAAGCTAAGCTAAGAAACCTCCAGGATCTGTTTCAAAGTTAAATGGGAGACACACAGAGAGGCAGAGAAGGAAACACTGGCTGTCAGTGACCAGACAGTGGGGAGACGACAATGGCAGCCCGAGAACAAATGTGGTTAGGAGACCCAGAAAAGCAACAAACAGGCACAGAGGCACAGACATGTGGCTTTCTGGTTCACCTCCTGCCTGCTGTCTTTGATTCCTTCTTTCTTTTAAAGTTATTCTCTTTCCATCTTCTCATTTTTTTTTTTTTTTTTTTTTTTTTTTTTTTTTTTTTTTAGGAGGGTAACAATGGTTAATACATTACGTATTACTATCTTTAAGTTAGTTATTCAGGACACCAGACATTAGCATTCAATTGTCCAAACATTATTGGCACAAACCTTACTCTTCAATGAACTAAGTAAAAATGGTAGTGTATCTATCTTAACCATCTTATATATATATATACAATTTTTTTCCCTTTCCCTTCTTTCTTTTCCCTATTCCAGTCTCTCTTTCCTTTTGACCAGTTTCTTTTTGATTCACCATATCTATTGTACATTTTGGATCTTATTTACTCTTTCAGTTTCTCATACTAGAGAGATAATATGATGCTTACACATGTGCTTCTGGTTTATTTCACTTATGAGTATTTTCTCGAGTTGCATCCATTTACCTATAAAAGTCTCCAGTTTATCCTTCTTTATGGCTGAATAGTACTCCATTGTATAAAAATACCACATCTTTCTTATCCATTCCTCAGTCGATGGGCATTTGGGTTGTTTCCAAGATCTGGCTATTACAAATTGTGCTGCTATAAACATGGGTGCACATATATCGCTGTGGTACGATGTTTTTAATTCTTCTGGGAAGATGCCCAGAAGGGGAATAGCTGGGTCAAATGGGACCTCCAACCCTAGTTTTCTGAGGAATCTCCACACTGACTTCCACAGTGGCTGTACCAGTCGACACTCCCACCAACAGTGAAGAAGGGTTCCTTTTTCCCCACAGCCCCTCCAGCATTTGTTATTAGTTGATTTCTTAATAGTAGCCATTCTTTCTGGGGTGAGATGGTATCTCAGTGTTGTTTTAATTTGCATCTCTCGAATGACTAGTGATGTTGCACATTTTTTTGTATATTTGTTTGCCATTAGTATTTCTTCATCTGAGAAATGTGTATTCATCTCAGATGCCCATTTTTGGAGTGGGTCTTTAAATTTGGGAGGTCTGATTTTTTTGAGTTCTTTATATGTTCTCGATAGTAGTCCTTTGTCTGAGGAACAGCTGGCAAACATTTTTTCCCACATTGTGGGTTGTCTCTTCACTCTGTTGGTGGTTTCTCTTGCTGTGCAAAAGCTTTTTAATAAGATGAGATCCCAGTTATTGATTCTTTGGGATAGTTCCCGTGCGGTTGAGTTTTTATTCATAAAGTCTTTGCCTACACCAATGTCTCCAAGGGTTTTACCTATCCTACTTTCCAGCAGATTTAATGTTTCTGTTTTAATATTTAGATCTCTGATCCATTTTGAATTTAGTTTAGTGCATGGTGAAAGATATGGATCTAGTTTTAATCTTCGGCATGTGTAGAGCCAGTTTTTCCAGCACCATTTATTAAAGAGGCTATCTTTCTTCCAGCGAATGTGTTTGGCACCTTTGTCAAAGATAAGGTGGCTTAGTATGTCTGGGGTTGTTTCAGCATCTTCTAATCTGTTCCATTGATCTTCAGGTCTGTTTTTTTGCCAGTACCACACTGTTTTTACCACAGTAGCTTTATAGTATAATTTCAAGTCGGGGATTGTGACCATCTTCTCATTTTATAGCAGTCCACAACGCAACTAATAAAATAATGGGACCAACACTTAACCAGAAGGAACTGGCTTAAAAGATGACCTGTCTAACTCTTTCCCTTTCAGAACCAGAAATCACTGGCCAAAGAAGTTAACAGACGTGTAGGGTAAAGTCACTGCGGCGTTTAGCAGCACTGCAAAGAATAAAACTCAGCCTGCTGGCCCTGGGGTACAAGAATGTAAACTTCCAGGGGGTAGAGAAGGCATCTTAAACCGTTTTTCTAGCCCTGGGTGCTGTGCTAAGAGCAAGGCTGATGACTAACAGTCGTGGATGTGTCCTGTGCTGCTCCTGAGCGTCCCCCATGTACCAGGCTCTTTGCTAACCACAAGGAATGCAAGAATAAACACAACTTGCTTTCAAATGTCTCAAATTCTTCTGGATTTGCAGTAGCGATGCAAAGACCGGAGACAGATCATCCAAAAAGAGACAAAAGAAGGTGAGAACTTTATAAGTAAAAAGGACTAAGTCAGTAAAACTATGAGGTGAGAGGTGAGTCACGAACAAACTAAAAAGTATTGAAGACCCCTCTGATGATAAGGCCCAGAGGCTGCACTTGAGTGCATTCGGACAACTCCAGAGCCCCGGCTTGGCAAGCAGCCTGTAATGGGGGACTAGAGCAGCAGTCCGCACAACAAACACAAGGGGACGATCGACTGAATGTGCACGCGCGAGTCAGAAGGGTTCTCCGTGTATTTTTAATTTAGAAGGAAATTCGGAGACGAGTACTGGTGAAACCTGTTCTGATTTTAGTCCATCCTAAGGAGCCCCTAGCTAGTTGTGATGGATATATAGCTCAATTACGTTTTCCCTTTCATTCTATGTCTCTATCTGTTAGGAGAAAACAGACCAAAACATTTGTTTTACTTTCCTAAATATTACAATATTACATATTCAAACAGTATTTATCCTTGGTTAATGGGAATAAAACAAACCACAAAACCGGTAAAAGGATAGGAGTCATTGCTCATGAAATATCACTCAGCTATAACAAGTTAAAGCATTTTTCAAAATATAAGAATTATATATACCTAGTCTTGCAAATACAGTCTCACAAAAGATTGAATAAGCATTTCAGGGGACATACAAGACCCCCCAATGTCACAAGTGCAGTCTCCAGCTCTTAGAGACTCTTACATCTTACCTTGGCTCTTTTTTACAACTTCTCACTTTTCTGAAGAGCCTCACTCTTCATCTTCTTCCTAGCACCAAGAACACCTTTTCTCCTAATTATACCCGCTATCAGAGAATACCACTTGTCTCAAACTCAAGACAAGGCCATCCTCCGTTCATTTAGTGTCCGCCACTGAGCCTCTTCCTGGATTGCCTAAGTGACACCACAGATTCATGAAGCTGCATTACAGCGAATTCAGCACCAGGATAGATACGCACGACAGCCCCAGGGAGGTCTACCCCACTCCTTGATCCATGGGAAGGGGGATCACGTTCCAAAGTGAACCAGGAAATAGTACAACAAAGTACAGGGTGCCTTGGCTGATCACACACACACAGGCCTAACTACGCTGTGGACCACCATCTTCACGTCTGCCAACTGCAAATGACTCAGCAAAGGTCCCCTGCAATGACAAACAACCCAAACTCAGGGCCTGTCCTTCAGATCAGATAAGCCCAAGTGGTGCCAGTGTGACAGTACTTCCATCCCTTAAGTTATAGGTGAGGGAAAGAAAAGGGGATAATCAGAAAGTGAGCGCCTACCATGTATCAGGTACCTGGAGAGGCGCCTTACCTTTATTATTTTATCTTCAAACCCATCTCCAAGGTAGGTATTATCATGAGCACCTATTTATTCAGGAGGAAACTGATGATGCAAAGCAGACTGAGGAAAGGAAATTTGTTGCAAGTTGGAATTCTACTCCACAGAAGCAGGCTGGAAATTGCTACTGAATGAAAGTCCTGTGCAGCTGCTGGGAAGTCACCCACTCCGTCCACACCCAGGCCAGAGGCAGGGATGTGTGAGGAGCAGTGCAGGCATGGGCTATCACCGAGATTCGAAACCGCTGGGCGTGGCGGTGCACGTGTAATCCCAGCTCTTCAGGAGGCTGAGTTAGGAGGATCACAGGTTCAAGTCCAGCCTGAGCAACTCAGTAAGACCCTGTCTCAAAATAAAAAATAAAAAAAGGCTGGGGGGGGCCGGTGAGATGGTTCAGCAGCATAAGCACCTGCCTGGCAAGTGCAAGGGCCCGAGTTCGACTCCCGGAACCCACATATGAAAAAAGGGCCGGTGATATCGCTCAGCGGCACGGGCGCCTGCTGGCACACGAGGTCCTGAGGGCGACCCCCGGTACCCACAAAAAAAAAAAGGGCTGGGGAGTTGGGCATGGTGGCACACGCCTATAATCCCAACACTCTGGGAGGCTGAGGGAGGAGGACTGCAAGTTCAAAACCAGCCTGGGCAATTTAGTGAGACTCTATCTCAAAAATAAAAAATAAGATTAAAAAAGAACCCAAGATGTAGCTCAGCCTGAAGGCCCTGGGTTCGAGCCCCAGTACCCAAACAAAATTAACAAAAAAATATATATACCTTGGGCTGGAAGTGTGGCTCTATGGTAGAGAACTTGCCTAGTATGGGTTAAGCCCCAGGTTTGATCCTCAGCACCAAAATATAAATATATATATATATATATATATATATATATATATATATATATATATATAAATATATATATATATATGTATTTAAATAAACATATACATTTATTTTTAAAAGATTTGTGTGTATTCTCCTGTACTTGGCCACTTAGCCTGAACTCATAGGTTTAGAGTTGTCTGCATAGCAACAATTGCTTTTTATTAATTCCTCGACGATACTGCTGAAATGGTTAAGATTGTGAACTGTGAAGAGGCCTGCACTAGTAATCCACTGGGAGAAAGTGCTTCAGGACTCTACATCCTCCATGGGTATGAAAGACTAAGTCAGGAAAATGCACAGATAATTTAAAAATATTTAAATTTCGAATCCTTTACTTTAGTAGTGTTTGTGAGACACAAAAGAGAATTCTTGCATCCCCTACTTATTCTCTCATGGAGAACATAAAGGGAAATCTCATGGTCCAATATCTCCCAAAAACAGAGAGGAGAAGCAAAAAGCCTAGGGTCATCGTTCCCCAATCAACAAAGCACTGGCCGATCTTTGCCTGTTCTATAAAGTGAATGAACTAGGCCCAAAGTTGAGAGTAAATTGCTTTTACTTTCCTAAGACAAAATGACCATTCAACTCCACTCCCTAAGGAAGATCTTCTGCTAGAGGATGTCCTTCACAATGTGCTCTGGCTTATTTTCAAGATCAACTAACATAACAGTCACTGCTATCCTCTCCTTAGAGGCACTTGTCATGACACTTGTCAGTGTCATTTTACACTGATTCATAATGTTCTCCATTGAATGCCTAATAGACATTCAATAAAAATGCTGGTGAACAAAAGAATGGATGAACAGTAAATAAACTGCACTAAATCCTTCAAGGGTAGAGGCCAGTCAAAGATCAATGGCCAGCACATAGCAGCCAAGCAACAAGTGCTGGTGGAATTTGGACTTTACTCTCCTCGGCAGCCTGAATGCTTAATGTGTCCCTCCAAGTGGGAAAGAGAATGGGGGAGGCAAAATCCACCCAAAGCTTTTCACAGGAGCTGCTGCTTTACAAGAGCAAAGAGCTCCTGAAACAGCTGGTTATAATGTTTGCCCTCTATGTTGTATTTCCCGTGGATTTTAATTGCCCACGTTGTCAGCAGGTATATATTAGCCTCAGTATAATGTCAGCTATATACATGCATTCAACAACATGGAAATGGGGCTGAATTAAAAGCAATAGGCCACAACTTCTTTTCTGAGTCTGGCTTTTATGGATGTGTGTATGTTTCAGACTTTCAGTTCCTGAAGGACCAGGTGGGCGCACTAATTACATCGGCCTCACAGGATGCAGGAACAAAAGATGTAATGGATTGTCATGGTATAGGCTTGTCATTGGAAGGCCCATGTGTGCCAGGCACCGTGGTAAGTGCTAGGGAAATATCAAGAACAATTACACTCTGCCCCTACCTTCCCTGAGCCCGCGGCCTGGTAAATCTCTGTGAAAAGGATAAAGTGCTACCAAATTAAGAGATTATGATAAATTGAAATTGTACATGTTTTCATGTGTGTCTGTGTGGGTACCATTCTTTGCCACTCTGACGGAGGTGCCCAACAGCAGGTGCCCATGCCCCCTCTTTCCTCTCTGCCTTCCCCCTCGGAGTCAGTTTAAGACTCCACACACTAGGTGACTTGATAAATCTTCATTAGCTGCCTGTTTTCAAGACTGTTATTACACTGGGTAATAAAGAACCATTTCTACTGGCAGGCCTTTGGCTCTTGGCTCCCACAAACACTAGGAGAACAACTGCCTTGGCGTCTGACAGCTGCAGAGACAGACATAGTTTAATCCCATCATCTCCCAAGGTCTTGGACGTGTCAGTCCAACACATGTGTCTGCATGACAATATGCCCACACCAAATTAAATTCAGTCCCGCTACCAACGAGAAGGGGTCAGGTTCCCACTGTCAGCCACCAGCTCTTCCCCCACCCCATATCTTTCTCCAAAGCAGACCAGAAGATTCTACCTCGTACAATGCCTGATTTCTGAATTTTAGAAAACAAATTCATTCCTTTTCAGTGATGCACCCAAGTACCTTGCGTTTAAATAAACAGGGCCCAATGTTACATTGTTAATTTTGTTCACTATCTCTACCCCTGCTGGGATGTAAAACCTACTAGGTCAGAAGCTATTTTCACTTTCATTTCTGGTGTGGTGGGGCACACCTGTAACCCCAGCACTTGGCAGGCTGAGGCAGGAGGATCACTGTGAGTTTGAGGTCAGCCTGAACTATATAGTGAGACCCTGTCTCAAAAAAAAGGAAGAACAGTAGCCGGCACATAAGTATGTGTTCAGTAAATATTTGTTAGATTAACTATGGGGGAAAAAGATGGAGAGAAGGACGCATTTTTTTCCAACATCCTTTTTCCCTGCAGGATCCTATTGCCCTGACCTGGAAGTAGAAGATGAAGAAAGGTATTGTTAGCAAGGCAACCACAGCCCCCAAAAATAAAAAAATAAAATAAAATAAAAACCTTCAAAGCTGCCACAGGTCTTTGTGGGGGAAAATACCTAACTGTTTTGCAGACTGTACCAGGGCCATGGGTCAAACATCAGATAAAATATTACTCACAATGTGTTCTTGATCACCATAGCCTCCTTTATGGCAAGTCAATCACTCTCCATCTGCCTTTGTCACATGTGGCTCCCTTCAGTAAAGACCACGCTTAGAAGAATAGCAGTCTCTGGGAGACTCAGACAGAACAAAGAAAAAAAAAAAGAAAAAGAAGCCAACAGGCTTAAGACAGACAAGCTAATATACAATAATCCAGATTTACATAAATGGCATATGGGGCATAATTATTCAGCTTCAAGAGGACTTATTGCTTTACAAAATGACTTACATTAGAATTCCATGAAAATCAAATTTCCTTATACGCTTTCATCATTTGATTATTCGTTCATTTCCTAAATACATGTTTGCTGAGCTCTAACTGTGTTCCACAGAAAGAGCTTAGCAGGCACACAATAAAATCAACTTGGCCTTCGCAGTTTAGGGTCTGGTAGAGGGTGTAGCATGAGCACATAATGCCTCTTTGGGGCAGGATGATCCCGGAACACACACGTCACAAGTCCCTGAGGCAGGAAACAGGATGCATTTTTTTCTGGAGGAAAGACAGACTATGCCACAGGAGAAGGCCTCAGGGTGGCGAAGAACCTCAGATGTAAGAGATGCGTAGTGTCTGAAGGGGCAATGTATGCGAAGACCCGCAAATAAGCAAGCAGCCTATTCAAGGAAATGAAAGGTCAGGCTGGCTGGAGGCACAGAGCACAGGGAGCAGGAGCACAGGGAGCAGGATGGTAAATGGAAGTGGGCGTGCAGCCCACTCGACTGCAGAGTGCAGGATTAAAGGGGATGCGCTGTCACAGAGTCCCAGAGTCAGGGGGATGCTTCGGTACCGCACCGGAGCGATGGCAGCAGGGGTGGAGGTGAGAGGGCAGACGTGCAGAACATTCTCTTCTAAAGGCGGAAGCCCAGCCTGAGTGCAGAGTGGGAGGGACTGGTTTGACTGGATAGATAACAGGCTCAGTTATGGGCAGACAAGCCAAGGTTTGCTGAACATCCCAATGGAAATGCATATTAACCAGCTGGGGTATGAGCCTAAGGCCCAGGAAAGAGAGGAGGTGTGAGATCTAAACAAGGCATTCCAGGCTAGGCTTTGAACGTTTGTTCCTCCAAACTCGTGTGAAAATTCTATAGCTGTCACAGCGCTGTGAGGAGGTGGGACCACTGGGAGGAGTCAGGGCCAAGAGGGGTCCACCCTTATGGGTAGAATTAATGGCATTACAAAAGGGCATTTGGGGCCCCTTTTGCCTCTTTGCCTTTCAGCCTTCTGCCATGTGGGGACACAACATTCCTTCCCTCCAGGGGACGAGGCAGGAAGGCAAAGAGATCCCAGATCTAGTACCTGGATCTCAGACTTTCCGGCCTCCAAAACTGCAAAAAAATAAATTTCTGCCCATTATAAATTACTCAGCCTTGAGTATTTCATTGTAACAGCAGATGAAGCAGTCATCATAAAAGGGAATAATCAAAGCCAGAAGCATAGATAAAATTGACCAAAGGTAGCGTGTAGATTTAGAAGAAGTACGGGAAGAGGAAAAAGGAATGAAAGGGGAGGGGGAGGAAAAAAGAAGGAGAAATAAGCAGCAGCCTGGAGTCAGGTTGAGCATGGTGGCACATGGCTGTAATCCCAGGACTCTGGGAGGCTGAAACAGGAGGATCACAAGTTTAAGCCCAGCCTGAGCAACTTAATGACTTAGCAATAAATAAATAAATAAATAAATAAATAAATATGTATGGCTGGGGAGGTAGCTCAGTGAGAAGGCCCTCAGTTCGATCCTCAGTACCAAAAAAAAGAAAAGAAAAAGAAAAAAAGCTGGAGGCCTGAAGTCAGAACTATAAACAAGCATCCCTGAAGGGACAGACCGATAAGAGCAGCCCCCAAATTATAAAATCTAGGCTTGTGCACAGAGTTTCCACACCCACTAAGAGATCAGAAAAGCGACACCTCACAAATAGTCAAAGAAACAACGAACCACTGTTCCAGCTCCCAATGGCCAGAGTAGTTGACTTCGAGGTTTCACAGAATGTCAAAAATGCCTTCACTTCTATTAATTAATAAAAACATTAGCATAATTTTTCAGCCCCAAGTACTTAATTTAGTCTGACAAGATGAAACAGAAATGTATACTCTTCACTTTACAATCTCATGAGGCCCAAGGAGATTGAGTAACCTGCCCAGGACCAGAATGAGAAGGTTAGCAGAGCTGGAGTCTCTACCCCAGGCTGTCTTAGCTGGTCTCTAAGGCCAGTGCTGGGGTGGTCATCCTGGGAGAAACCACCACCCTGTCCCCAAAGACAGACAAGGGCTCAGCGACTGAAGAGAGATATGACTTCATTCTGGGCAAAGAAAGGTCCCCTAAAGAAACACAGCAGACGCGCAGTTGGGTTGCCAGGGATCTGCATTCTAGATCGGTCTTTGCCACTGACCACCTTGGTGACCTTGGACTTCTCAGTTTCTGCAAGGTTGAAATGACCTCACGGACTCACCCACTACGGAAACTGGATTCTCCGAGAGGCCCAGAACCAGGCACCTCCAGGTACAGCTGAGTGAGTGAGGTTAGATGACTCTGTGGTAAAATCAAAGCCTTACGACCCTTTCCCCCTCCTTAGGCCTACGTTGTTTTCATGCTTTAACCTGAATGCCACAGTCTGCTAAAAGTATCTTCCACGTGCTGACCTCCCACACTCAGTCATGAGCTCCTCAGAGGAAGGACCACATATGTCCACAGCTGCATCCCAAGCACGCAGCACAGGGCCAGTGTCCAACCCAGGAAGCGCCCCATAAATGTTTGCTGAGCTGGGGAAATCTCTCCTGAGTGATCTTCACTTTCAGCCCAACCTCTCTGACCATGAAACAAAGGGCATGATGGTCAATTGAGGCATCTTGAGAAGCAGTCCAAGATGGAGAAGGCACTCCAGAGCGAGCGGAATCTCTGGCGTTCCCAAGAACTTGGGCCGGCCACTTTCTGTTCTGCTCATCTCCGATACCGAGCTCTAACACACATGGCTGGCACTGGCTAAAAATTCTTCCGAAGGTGTAGGAGGCTCCAAGACCTCACTCACTGTCCAGCAAGGGCCAAGTAATTGCCAAGGGCTTTCCTCAAAATCTGGAAGCAACAGCCCAAGTGATTAATAATGAATCTCTGAAAATATTATCAAGGATGATGACCAGCTAGCTATTCTTTCATTTCCACTTAAGAGGAATGAGAGGAAAGGAAATTAAATTGTGCCAGAGGGGAATTTCAGTTAGCTCTTAGGTAGAACTTTCTCAAAAGTATGCCTTATTCCCAGCATGGGTGCACAGACCTATCTATAATCCCAGCACTCCGGAGGCTGAGGCAAGAGGATCAATGGGAATTCAAGGCCAGCCTGAACTACATAACGAGACCCTGTCTCAAAACACACACACACGCACGCACATACACACACACAAACTATGCCTTGAAAGCAGAAAGGAGTAACTAAGAGAAGTTGTACAATCTTCTTCCCTGGGGACTTTTTTCTTCCAGTCCCGGGTACTGAATGCAAGACCTTGCACAGACCCAGGTGGAAAAAACCCATGTTAGTCCCCGAGCTAAGGGCAAAGCGTTTCCTGGAGAAGCTCCACCCCATTCAGAGTGACCTTTATTGCTGCCATTCCCTCCAACTGACAATCAGCAAAAAGGTCAGAAAGAGCTTTAGAGTACAGTGACCCAGGCAGGAGATGAATGCTGCCCACTCAAAGCCAGCTGCTCTGCGGGGATGTCCTGGTGCAAACTGACACGCTCGGGGACAGCAGACCCGACCAGGAGGCTGGGTGGGACAGGCCCCGTATCAAGACAGTTTGTAGCCCAGGCTGGTCTCAACTCATAGTGATCTTCCTGCCTCAGCCTCCTGAGTGCTGGGATTACAGGCAGCACCACCACACCCATTTGAGGTGCCCTTGGTATTCATAACGAACCCTCTAAATAACACCTGAGATTATGTGAATGCAGTGACTTGGAGTGGGGCCCCTGGAGACCTCAGGGAGGGAGCAGGTGCCAGAAAGCTCCAACATTAAAGATTAGAGGGGCCCTGTGTGGTGACACACACCTGAAATCCCAGCACTCCAGAGGCTGAGACAAGAGGATCATTGCATGTTTGAGGTCAGCCTGGGCTACATAGTGAGACACTGTCTCAAAAAAACAAAAAATAAAATAAAATAAAACCCACTGGTGGAACCCTGATATGTGCTACAATTAGGTTGAGAGAACACAGGCAAGTAAGGAATGATAGGATTACAAGGGTTAGAATACTTCTTTATTTATTTATTTTTGGTTTTTTGAGACAGGGTCTCAGTATGCAGTTCAGACTGACCTTGAACTCACTATATCGCCCAGGCTGGCCTCGAACTCACAGCAATTCTCCTGCCTCAGCTTTCTGAGTACTGGGGTTACAGGCATGTGCCACCACCCAGCTGACTACTGGGACTTTGGACTAGAGAATTTCCACCGGGGGAACACGAGGAGGAGACAGTCTTCTCCAGGGCTGAATCTGGAGCTGCATGAATGACTCTGGGTTATATCCTCACATGGCCAGTGCTCTAGGAGCCACTCTCAACCGACCCACCACGGCCTGCTGGGCTCAGAGGTGGAAACTCCCAGGAGGACAAACAACATCCTGTTTGGAAAGATGCCATGCTGATCAGAGATAAAAATAAATTAGCTCTCCGGGCTGAACTTCATGTTGTTTTCCTAGTAGAGATGGAAGAACGGAACAGTAGTAAAATCATTTGGGTTTTTACTTACTCATGGCAGTGGCCGGTGGCCTGGCCCATGGTCAGGCAGAAGAGCAATGGGAACCCAGCCACATAAAAGGATGCCCTAGGGGGCACAGCCCTGGGAAATCGCTATGGGGAATTTCCAGGGTGACAAGAGTAGGACATGTCAAAGCCCATCTGAAGAACCTCCTTCCAGGTGCACAGGGGGTTGCAGTCCTCAAGCAGGTAGCCTATGTGCTCACCCAGGTTGGCCGCTGGGGCCCACAGAACGAGAAGACACCGGGAGCTGCAGCAGCACAGTGCTGGGCTGAACCTGACATACCTCTCTCGCATCACCTGAGGCTCATGGCAGGAAGAACTGTCTGCCAAGAAAATGCAGATGGCTCTGTAGCAGACTCCCCAGGAGGGAAGCCCTGCACTTACCTGGCAGCCACCTCAATGCTGGCAGCCGTAAGGGGCTAAGAATTGGTCCTGACAGGAGAGACGCTGACTGACTCTGGACTGGATGCCTGATGGAAGACTCAGATACGCAGAGTGCGACAAAGAACCAAAACAGAAGACACTACACCAATCTAGATGTCTAACCGTCGTTTCCTCAGAATAGGAAACACACTTTACAGCCCATTAACACCCAACACTGAGAAGAGTAGCCTCCAAATAACAGTTTGGTAGAGAAATGGGCCATGAGCATGTGCTCACAATCAACAGAATGGGAACTATGCTCACACTCGAGCATATCCTGTTTTCTAGTAGAGAAGAGGGGATGGAGAAGAAAGCTGGTATATAAGTGTCTTAATCTACTTTCTATTGCTATAATAAAATACCTGACGCTGGGTAATTTATAAAGAATAGAAGTTCATTTAGTTCATGGTTCTGGAGGCTGGGACATGCAAGACCATGGCACCAACACGAACTTAGCATCTGGCGAGGGCCCTGTGCCACATCATGAAAATGGCAGAGGGCACCACATAAAGAGATAGAGCCAGGGTGCCAGCTTGGGTCTCTCCCTCTTCTTATGAAGTCACTAATGCCACCATGGAGGCTCCACCCTCATGACTTCATCTATTACCTCCCAATATCCCAACACCATCAAATATCATTAAGACATTAATTTAAGCATGAAATTTCCAACATATAAACTTTCGGGGAAAATACGTGAATCAGAGCAGGTAACTAGACTTCTTTTATGGGGGCCTCAGGCATGCTAAGCACATGCTATATCACTGAGTTACATCCCCAGTCCTACTTTTTTAGGTTTCCTTTTCCTTTCTTTCTTCCCCATATCACCTCAACTTTCTTTTTTTCTACGCAATGCAATAGCCACACAACCAGGACTACAAATACAAATGCTGAATGTATGGCTAATTCCTAAGCAAGAAGCTGCAACTGTAGTTTTATATATCAGAATTCCTAAAAGCGTCCTAGGGCAACTGTGCCATCACCTCATTGGGCACGACTGGGATTAAGAATAACTGCAGCCTTACTAACCAGGCATGAAGACAGCCCACTAGTCAGTCATCCTATCCGGTACAAATGGGAGCTGACTGAGGGCAAGGCACTTGCTAGACCAGAACTGCTGTTGGCAATCTGGACCAGCACAGCGGCAGGACCTCCTGTTCCTTCCAAAGGTGGAAAAGTCTGGACATAAACAGAGAAGGAAGGAGAATAGCTCAGAGTAAAAGAATAAATAAATAAGTTATGTGAGGAAGGAAATCCGATATTATATTTACACCTCAATATAGGCTCAGAACAAGAGGCAGTACTGGGCCGGTGAGATAGCTCAGCGGCATAAGCGCCTGCCTGGCAAGTGTGAGGTCCTGAGTTCAACTCCCAGTACCCACATAAAGAAAAAAAAAAAGAGGCAGTACTGTCTCTTAGCTCAGCTATGATTTACTACAATTACAATTAAAAGGTGAAGCTCATACTGCTGAGACGACTCCTGCATGGAAAGCTGCAAACCTGAGTGGCCTGACATGGGGAGATATTTCCACATAAATTGTCACAATCCTTTCTTTATGCGGGATCTATGATCACAGATGAAGGATGGCCTGTGGTATATAAGAAATACATTTGGCCTCCTGTGACAGAGCTCCTAAAACCCTTGGAATCTCCTGAGAGATAGGGGTATCTGTTACTCACGAGGAGCCCCTTTGATACACCCGAGTTTATACTAGTGAGGTGACCCAGGGGCCTGTAAGTAGCCTCAAGTAGGGCCACTCATCAGAAAGACCAAGTGGTCAGAGGGTTTGGAGGTTCGGAACTTTCAGCACAATCCATCAGCCTCCAGAATAAGAGAATGGTGTGTGTGTGTGTGTACCGGGGTTCAGGGATGGAGAGCAAACTCTATAAAAACTCTTAGGCAACAAAATTTGCTGAGCTTCTGGGTCACAAGCTCACGGAGGTGCCAGGAGAGCGTATGCCTAAAAAGGCCATGGGAGGTCCCTGCCCACTCCAAACCCTGTCCTGTGTACTGCTCTCTCTGGCTGTTCACCTGTATCTTTGACAACAAAATAGTAAACCTAAGTGTATCCTTGAGTTTTCTAGCTAATTAATCAGATTCCTAGAAGGCTCCGAAATTCAGGTTTGCAGTCATTCGGTCAGAAGCACAGGCAGCCTGGGACTTGAAATTGGTACCTAACGTAGGGGCCAGCACGCAAGGCTGAGCCCTCGGCTGCGGGATTGGACCTTCTCTCCAGGCAAATAGACGCAGATGGATTATAGGATACCTACTTCTCCACTGAAGAACTGCTTGGTGTAGAGGAAAACAAACTCACACATCTGATAAGAGAAGTGGCCCGTGCTGAGTGTGTGCGCAATAAGAGAAAACAATTTGTTCTTTCCTTCAGACTTCTCTATTCTCAACCTTTGGACCAGTGTTTTCCCCTACCTTCTACGGGTATAAAGTACAGAAGAGCAGAGGAAAGAGACAAGTCCTTCAAATAAAAAACTTTTCTAGTGAGAAAAAACACTGGATGGCTATACACCAAAAATACCAGATGGGGTGGTGCACGCCTATAGTCCCAACACTCAGGTCCAGCCTGGGCAAATCAGCAAGAGCCTGTCTCAGAATAGAAAATAAAAAAGGGCTGGGGATATAGCTTAATGCTAAGGCCCTGGGTTCAATCCCTAGTACCAAAAAAACAAATTAAAACCTGCTAATGGTTCGGTTAGCTTGTTAAAATATAAACTCTTTTCCTCTTTCCTACTACTCACAACTGTATCATTAATTAAAGTCATTTATTTTAAGGCAACACACTGTGCCAGGCATGGTGCTGCATGACTGAAATCCCAGCATTCAGGAGTCTGAGGCAGAAGGATTCTTATGAGTTCAAGGCCAGCCTGGGCTACATAGTAGCTCAGCCTAAACTACATAGCGAGACCCTATCTCAAAAGCAAAAAATTGTACGAATAAGGCTGGAAGAACTTCAGCAAGTCTCAAAGATACAAAGATATGTCACTAAACAAAGACATGTCACTGTATTTTCCCACTGGTTGTGGCAAATTGTTTTAGTCAGTTTTGTCTTACTATAATTAAATATCTGAGGCAAGCTATCTTTCTTTCTTTCTTTCTTTCTTTTTTTTAGTACTGGAGATTGAACACAAGGCCTAGCACTGAGCTACATCCCCAGCCCTTTTTTTCTTTATTTTTGAGATAGGATCTTACTAAATTGCCCATGCTGGACTTGAACTTGTGATCCTCCTGCCTCAGCCTCCTACAGTGCTGGGATTACAGGTATGTACCACCACACCTGGCTAAGCTAACGTCCATTAGCTCATACATAGTTCTACGAGATTCAAGAACTCACATCTGGCGATGGGCTTCTTGCTGTCAGAATCCAGAAGTGGTATAGGACATCACAAGACAAGAGACGGGGAGTGGGCATGTGTGTCTATCTGGTCTCGTGCTTTTTTTTTTTTTTTTTTTTTTTTTTTTGTGACAGGGTCTCGCTATGTAGTTCAGGCTGATCTTGAACTCACTATGTACCCCAGGGTGGCCTCAGCCTCCTGGGTGCTGCAATTACAGGTGTGTGCAACCGCGGCTGGCTCCCCCTCTTCTTTGAAGAAGATTTAGTCCTGGGGACTCCACCCTAACAACCTTATCTAGGCCTAATTGTCTCTCAAAGTCCCCACCTTTAAACACCAAAACTGGATTAAGTTTCTACCCTCTTAATATGCACAATGAGATTCAACTCCAGCCTCATTCCAAGGGGCAACCCATACTTAACCCATAGCAGTCATCATCCCTAAACTGAGTCCCCAGGAAGATTTTTTTTCCACAGTTGTGAAAGAGATGGGAAAAACCAAGTGAGCTGTTAATTGTTCTAGTTGCCTCCCTCTGCCCACTCACTTCCTGGCTAAATTTGACAACCAGAGTGGCAACTGTAAATCTCTGAGGTCAGGTTGTAGAGGCAGAGACCCCAAGCTGGAAACGGACGGAGGTTACCACAGTGACTTCCTGACAAAAGAAGGACGGTGCTCCAGGATGTGACAGGTCAGTGAAAAATGGGTCAAGACCCACCACCCAAGTCCTGAGTTCCGGGCGGTAGCCCAGCTCGGCCACAGTGACGTGGCCAGGCGCCTCATGGCTTTATCTCACCGATCAGGACCAGAGTCTGGGCCCCATCAGAAATGTGTAAAAGCTGCAGAGGAGAAAGCTTCACACCATCTGTCCAAAAACTCTTCAAAGGCAACACTCAGGTCTTCTGTACCCCCTCCCTTCCACTACTTGCCTTACCTAATGCACAGACGTATTTTCTTAGCAATTATTTTGAACTACGTGACCTGAATTTAAAAACAAATCCAGAAACACACTCCACACAGAGAAGAGAGAACCTGAAATCAGGACCACCTCTGGGCGGCGGGCAAGGATGGCAGGCCATTGTCTGAGCTCTCTTTTCAACAGCATGAAGCCTCTCCAGCCTGTCTCCTTCGGCCCACTTGAAAGGCCATATTCCGTTTTCTGCTCTCTCTGCCTGGTCTTCTGAGAGGAGAAAGTTTCCTCCAGCTCTGAAGTCATGGGGGAACCATGTCCTTTCTACTGGGTACCATAACCCTTGGCAAGTCACATACAGATTTAGGGTATGGAGACAAGAACACAAAGTCCCCAGGAAAAGCCTTCAGTCTTCCTAAAGCTCTCACACACACACAGAAGGCCAGCAAGCACATCCGAGCCCTTCAAGCCAGTCTGGGCACCTGCTCCAGGCCAGCAAGCAGCTTGCCCACTGGGGTCAGGAAGAAAATCCTGTCCTGGCAGCATAACCATTCAGATGCCTTAGTGAAAACCAGGTACACTAAAAGCAATTATTGGGCAACCCATTTAGAACCCCTCCTATCTGTCAGGAGATATCCTATTCCCCATTCCTTTTCTGCAATAAATTTTCCTACTCTTAAAAATAAATAAATAAACAAAAATAAAAGCAATTATCAGTGACCAGCAGAGCAATGGGAGGATACACAGTACCTAGAAGCAGCCAATGAAGAAGGGTGGAATTGTCACCTGTCCATCGGCCCGCGCTCACCCCAGTCTGTGGCCTGACATGTAACTGACACACCCAAGTGCATAACCACATGGAAACCGAACTGCCAGCTCCCACAGAGGAATACGACCAGGGTGAGTCAGCCGCAGGGCTCCATCCCCACAGTCTGTTTCCACAAATTATTTTCATCTGGCAGCCAAAGGCAGGCTACTTCTCATGGGCCAGTCCACCTACACCAGCCACATCCGCCACGCACTGCTACGCTTCCCCAGCCCCACGCATGTCTCCCAGTGGCCCTCTCACCCTTCTGACTGTGTCACTACCTTCCCTGGGAGATAGTTCCTTCACACTTTCACCTTCTGAGCATGCCAGGGCCTGCTGCTTCGGGCCCCAGGGCAATGGTTTGGTGGAACTGTAAAGAACCAGGCTTTGGAATCAGATGAACGTGGCTCAAATCTCAGGCTTGCTTCTATTTGCCCAGGAGCAAGTTAATCTCTGAATTTCAGTTTCCTCAGCTATAAAACCCACCTAGGGTTTGCTGTGAAGATTAAATGTGATCATGTATTTAAGGTGCTTAGCAGAAAACCTGGTACAAAGGCTCAGCCCCCGCCCTCAGGGAATTATGGATCTAGTAGAAGTCTTTGCTAGTTAACCCTATACAGCACTGACTACTTTTTTTGTTATTGTTTTCTGGTTTCTGTATTGTTATTCCGGGTTTTTGTTTTTTCTGCCTTGGCTGAGTAGCTGGGATTACGGGCATGTGCCACCATGCTTGGCACAGCACCGGCTACTTAGTCTGCTGAGCAGCCACAGGACTCTCTTGCATTTGTTTGTTGCTTTGTGTTAAGAAGGCTGTGAGCTTTCTCTCTGCCATACTCTTTGTGCTTCTTGCACATGACAGGGCATACATACATGGAGTCACAAGCTCTACAAATAATGACCTCTGACAGAGCATTTGGGTACACAAAATTGTTCTGCTCCCCTGGAAACTGCATGGAACCCTAAAGCAAGTCTTCCTGTAAGGGTCAGAGGAAGAGGATCCTGGTAAATATACCTGGATTAGTCATCTTTCTGTTGCTGGAACAAAATACCTGACATACACTATTTAGAAAAGGTTTATTTTGACTCATGGTTTCAGAGGTTTCAGTCCATGGTTAGTTGGCTCCAAGGTAGAAAAGGCATAACAGAGGGAAATGAATCACCTCATGACAGCCAGGAAGCAGAGAGCAGGGGAAGACCCAGAGAGAAAGGAAGGGACCAAGGACAAGAATATACCCTTTCAGGTCACACTCCTAGTTACCTGCCTCCTCCAACCAGGCCCTACCTCTTCACAGCACATTCAGCTATAAACTCATTGATGGACTAATCCATGATGAGGTTAGCGCCCCCATGAAGCAGTCACCTACCTAAAGGCCCATCTCTGAACAGACGAGTCTTTCAGAGGATATTTTTGAACCAAACCATAACCATACCAAGATTATGTGCCAGCTATGCTGGCACCAGAAAGACAACCCAGCCTAGCAGGTTGGACAGAATCAATGAGAGACATGACCAGTGGCAACATGTGGAGCCAAACAGAAACACTGAGGCTCCAGGTTGGAATGCTCTTTAGCTGCCAGCCTGCTAGACGGTGAGCCAACGTGACAAATTTAGGTATGTTGTACAGAAAAGGGGAAGGAACGGTCAAGGGAAAGATGGCCCAAAGAGTAATCATGAGGAACATGCTCAAGAGGAAGTAGAGAGGTCCTTTTGTGTCCCATAAAAAGACAGTCTGCAGTTGGCTATTGTTCAATTCACTTGCCCTCTGCCATCTTTCCTTCCACAGTGATACCAGAGAGTGATGCCATCCTGGAAGATGTGGCTCCACCTGATTTCAACAGGTCACACAGGGTCTCTGTTTCATTTCTCAGTTTGGGTTTTGAAAGACTGTCATAACTAGTCATGGCTGAGAAATTTAGGGAGACATTCTAAATTCTTTTCTGGTCTTTTGCTTTTTCTTTTCATGTTTTGTGGTTGTTATTGTTTGTTTGTTACAGGTACTATTTCTAAGAGCTTGCCCTATCAAATTCGCACTACCTTATTTCCTTGGTTCAGAGGGCAACATGGCCAGTTTAAGAAAAAAAAAGTTGCGTCATCTTCTGTCAAACAGTGAGTATGACAATGACTCCCAGTTAGATAACTGGCAGAACAGTGTAAACCTTCAGGCCTCCCCCCACTAGCTTCCACCCAGTTACCAAGAAGAGCAACATTAGTTGCCTCAAACACCATTCTGAGCATATCTTTTCCTGGCTCCAGAATCTACAAGAGCTTCCTATTGAGTTTATTCCTCTCTCTATGTGAAGAACTCTGTATATAGGATCTCAGGACATTTTGATGACTGATTGATTAATTAAAACGCAAACTCTTCGTCATGAATTACAGTCTGTCAGCCCAACAGCTCAAGAGTCCCTTTTCCCTACATTCCTCATTAAGATCACACTTGGTAATCCATCCATGTCTTCTAGCCAACATACCTGCTATGGTTTGAATGCATCCCCCGAATGCATATGTATTAGAAAACTCAATCCCAGGGCTGGAGATGTAGCTTAGTGGTAGAGCACTTGCCTCATATGTGCAAGGCCCTAGGTTCAATTCCCAGCACCAAAAAAAAAAAAAAAAAAAAAAAGAAAGAAAAAAAGAAAAACTCAATCCCCAAATTCATGCATTGGTGCTATTTGGACGTAGGGTCTTTGGGAGGTAACTAGTATAAGATGAGGTCATGAGGGTAGTGTCCTCCTGGTGACATTACTGGCTTTAGAAGAGGAAGAAAAATCCAAGTTAACAGATTGCTCTGTCTTGCCTGAGAGGCCTCCACCATGTTATGGATGGATCAAAAAGACCTCACCAGATGCTGAGCATATGCCAGTACCATGGTCTTGGACTTCCATCTACCAAACTGTAAGCCAAATACCTCTCTATAAATTACTTAACCTCCAGTATTTTAATATAGCAACAGAAATACACCATGATAGCTATCCATTCCCATCTTCAAGCCCAAACTGCTTTCACCAAGAAGTGTTTGGTCCCTCTTCAAAACTCCTCTCTCCCTAGCAAGCAGAGTAGTGGTCGTCTAGGACTGGCAGGAGAGCCTGGGCAGCTTGATGGTGTTAGCTAAAGGATATGGAAATTTATTATAAGATGACAATAATATAAAATTGACTGTGTAATGGTGTCACGTATCTATGAATATGCTAAAAACTACTGAATCCAACACTCTTTTTTTCTATCCTGGGAATAGGACTCAGGATCTCTTGCATGCTAGGTAAGTACTCTACCATTCAGCTAGACTCACAGTCCTGAAATAAAAACTTTAGGGGATTTGTATAGTATGTAAATTAGGTCAAAAAAAGCTGTTGCTCTGGACTCATCTCCTCCAGGAAATTTTCCCAGACTCATGAATAAGAAGAATCCCATGTCAAACCATAAAGAAAATGAAATTATTCACTCACTCACTTACTCCTAATAATTTATTCACCAACAAACATCTATGATCACCACAAAAGACCAGGTACAGTGCTAGTCAGTGACAACACAAAGCTGGACAAGACTGGACTTGGAGTATTCAAGTGCTGTACTTCTGGATCCTTAGATCCCCAAGCCATGCTAACTTTACCATTTTCCCCCTTCTTGTTTCTTCCTAGGGTTTAAGGAAAAGGATTTCCTGATCCCTTTTTCTTTTTTTTTTTTTTTTTTAACTTTGTGAAGTTGAAATCCATAAGCTATGGCCCTCTGTCTCCCTTATCTTCTACCTCTTCAGCTTAACTTCCATGGCAAACCTGAAAGGTGTTTTCCTCTGTTATGGAGCGGTAGATTTGGCATGGGGGGATGTGATGAGGAAAGATGCCATGTTATGCTAATCCTCCTTAATTCAAGCCAGAGCACAGTCCTTTTCTAAGCATCATTTCCAAGTCGTGTAATACATGAGGAGACAGGTGCTGCTCGGAGACACGTGAGTATATAACTTCACCCTCTTGAGCTCGTGTCCCCTCTATGTGAGAGCCTCACAGAATAATGACAACAAGGCTTCACCCCTGAACAGCAAGAGGGAGTTTAAAAGACATTTTCACGTGTATTACTCTTGTGACCTCCCTTTAACCTGTGAATTTTGCCTTCCATAGATGAAGGAAGTAGAGCAAGGTATCCGACCTCCGTAGCAAGCCAGTGACATAAGTCAGGTGTAAGCCCAAGTCTTCTAACTGTGGGGCTGCTGTCTCTGCCCTCTCTCTAATGCCTTGAAATACCATTTCTTTCTTGGGCAATCTTGGTGAGTACCTACAAGCACCTGTTCACTTGATTGTTCCTTTTCTTTCCAAGAAGCCTCCTATCTCCAAGGCCTAAAAATGATGAGGTTTTGCTTTAGATGCAATCTAGACAAATTCTAACAGAGGCAGGACAACAGTGGTTAAGTATAGAAATTTGAGTCACACAAATTTAGGTTTGCATCTAGAACCACTGTTTTTTTTGTTTTGTTTTGTTTTTTTTTTGCAGTGCTGGGGATCGAACTCAGGACCTTGTATATGCTGAGCCAGCACCTTACTACCAAGCTGTACTCCCAGCCCCACAATCCGCCTTTTCTATATATACAGTCAGACCTCTGTGTCTGTACATTCAACCAACCGTGGGCAGAAAATATTCAGACAAAAAATGCTTCTACACTGAACATGTACAGACCTTTTTCTTGTGATTACTGTATTCCCTAAATAGTACAACTATTTAGATAGCATTTGTGTTGTATTAGGTATTATAAGTAATCTAGAGATGATTTAGCATATACAGGGGGATACGCATAGGTTATATACAAATATTACATCATTCTATATAAGGGACTTAGTATCCACAAGAAATCTTGAAACCAACCCCTAGCAGATACTAAGGGATGACTATACACACATATTCTTCTCTCTCTCTCTTTTTTTAATGAAGAAGGAATCCTTTATTTTCTAAGACAAAAACTTTCTAAATATACATATTCTTCTAACCCAACAAGCCACCATTTAAAAAAAAAATGCTTTAAACTGCACCTAGGAGGTGAAAAATTCTTCTTGATTTTAAGAGTGTGGGGCCCACTGCAACAAAAATAAAGATTCTACCACCACCCTTAAATAATTCTCAAAACCAGGAGACTTAAATCTAATCAGATTCACCCCATCCCAACCCTAGCCAGAAACTGGAGACTCTTTTCTTTGTATTTTTCCCTTAGTATATATAGCAGAATCTTGAGGCCAAAACAAGGTTTCTTTCAATGTTTCTAGAATTTGAGGTGTGTGTGTGTGTGTGCCTCACATTGAACCCAGGGCCTCGAAATTGCTAGGCAAGAGCTCTGCCACTCATCTACACCCCTTGCCCCTTTTAAAGTTTATTTTAAGATTACTAAGTTAATCAGGCTGGCCTTTAACTTCCAGTCCTCCTGCCTCAGCCTCCAGAATAGGTGGGATTACAGGTGTGCACCGCCACACCCACTGGCAAACTATTTTAGTTCAGGATCAGTTCCCACCAAGCTTGCCCTTTCCTTCTACCCTGTAGAGAAGGCAGCAGGATGAAGAGCCAGAACTGAAAGAATTATTACCCCCAAGGTCCACAGAAGCCCCAGAACAAAATTCCACATCCGCACTAGACAGGACAACCATGCCCCACCATTAGGAACAGAACAGAAAAATCCCAGAAGGCTCAGGATGCTCATCTTCTGCATCACGAAACCCTTTTCCTCAGTGTACCCCTCAACGACACGTGGTCCACCCATCCTCTGGCCTTTGCCCCTATTGCTCCCCTTAGCCCACCTTATGCACCCATTTCCTTCCTGTTTTCGTCTACCTATCTGCATTTGACTTTCTCTACTTCTAGAAGATTCTCTCTTTTCTAGTGTACGTCATCCAATGGCTACGTCTGCTCAATATGAGTGAAACTCACATTTCCATTTCTTTTCTTTGTCTTTCTTTCTTTTCTTAACCACGATACACCACCACTCCAGGTCTACATCTTAATTTCTTGTACAACTTCATGTACTCCTTCTCAAGTTCCACATCTCCTCCCTCTACCTGTCCCTCCCCCCACACCCTGCTCAACAACCACATTAGCTGGTACCAGACCAAGCCTGCACGAGCACTCAATAAATACGTGTTGAGTTCAAATAAGTGCAAATGAACAGATGGGGTGAAGTATTCCCTGGGAAAGTGGTCCATGGCTCGGTTACCCGACACGAGACCACAAATTTGTTAAGAGTCATAGCCCTGATCTAAAGGTAAATGGGTAAATGGGCAGGGTATATGGTATCAGTGAGCCAGTGAGCTCCCCCCATGCACACACAGGCACTCGCTCCCAACTCCGGGAGCCCCCCTCGTAGAGTGCCCACTGCATTGCCCTGTTGGCTTTTACAGCAATGCTGCACTGTGGAAAGTGAACTCCCACCGCCACCCAGATGGCACATTTACCTAGCGAAACAGTAGCTGGCACAATCCACTGTGCTATGGAAATGTGCCTCTGACGTGGTAGGAAATGAGACTCACTCCATGTGAATACTCCATCTCTACGCACGTGGGCCAGTTGAAGGCAACCCAGTATAGCCAAACAATAAAACTGAAATGGAGAACGGAAAGCCAAGTGGAGGTCCCGCTTCTCCAGCTCCATCTGCACAACAGGAATCAGGAGTACCTACCACGGAGTTCGTGTGGGGGTGAAATTTGGAGCTACGTGGGATCGTGCTCAACGAAGTGGCCCATACATAGCAAGGGCTCAGTAAACATTAGCTGCTGTTGTTTTTATTATTCATTTTGCTGTGAGAATTAAAGGAGATGAAATGCATCGTGAAGCCCCTGGCCAGCGTGTCATAGAATATGAAGCCCCTAGCCCTGGGCTGGGGTAAATCCACTAGCCCTGGTACTCTGCGCTGAGATAGGCACCTGCTTATGTCCGGAAGTTTCCACCACCAGGACGTGCAGGGGCCCTAGACGGCTCTGGGAGGGGCGAGAGGGCAGGGGAGGAAGGCAGGGCGGGCCGGGACGTACCTGCTTTCACTGCACTCTTTCCGCTCCCTCACCCTCAGCCACTTGCGGAGGAGGAAGCGCTTGCGGCGAGGGGAAGCGCTGGGCGTGGAGCAGTTGGACCACGGGGTGTCCTCGTCGCTGGAGGGCGTAATCTCGATGGACGGCAGCTGCAGGAACTCCTTGCTAGGGGCCAAGACTCCGGGCAGGTCCTGGGCCAGGCCGGCCTCCAGACTCTGCTCCTGCACGTTCTTCATCCGGCGCATCTTGAAGCGCCGGCGGCGGAGCGTGGGGGTCGACGAGCTGGACCACACCGGGCCCTCGGGCGCGCCCCGCGGCTCCGGCACCTGCAGGGCGGGCAGCTGCAGGTTCTCCATCATGTTGGCCGCCGGCATCGGGCTCGGTGGCCGCCGCGCTCCCTCCGCCAGCAGCCTCGCTCGCGCGTCCTGCTCGCTGCTCCCACCCCGGCCCCGCGCCACACGCTCTGTCCCCTCTCACGTTCGGGAGCTCGAGCGGCCAGAAGAGCGAGTTCTTTCCCGGCGCGCCGCGAGGAGGGGACGCGAGGGCACGCGGCGCGCAGCCGCCTGGAGTCTAACTTTTCGGAGCGCGCGTCCTCCCGGCCGTGCAGTGCGCCGCGGGCGAGGCGACCCGGGCGCGGGCGGAGCCGCCTGCCAGCCCCCCGCCGCCTCCTGGGGCTCCCGGCGCGCACTTGTCTGTCTTCCGCTGCGCTCTCTCGCTCAGCTCGCTGGCGTCTCTGCCTTAGCGGAACTCGGCAGCCCGGGGCCCCACGGGGCGGCTCGGCAAACTCTCAGCGGTTTGCGTTCGGCAGACCCGGTTGGGGAGCTGGCTTGGCGCTGCAGGGAGGTAAGAGCAAGAGGAAGAGGCAGTGGTAGGAGGGAGAAGGAAAGAGAGAGAGACGAAGCGAGACACTGGACAAAAACAGAGAAGGAGAGGGGGGCTGGGGAAGGGGTGGTTTGCTATCCTGGAAGGGCTGAGCCCTGTAACTGTACACGGAATCCCTTGGGGAGGGACTCTGCCTCCGAGTTAGGGCTGCTCCAATCAGCCTAATGAAACAGGAGCACAAACCAAACTTTCTCAGAGCAGTGATTGGCCAGCCAGCTCTCATTAGCGAGCTGCCTGCTATTTTTCCTGGAGGAGGGGAATCAATGAATTCGGTTCTCACTCTCTTGGGCCACCCAAGACACCTGGTCGAGGGGAAGCTAGAGGGCTTTTCAGTGGAATCTCTTCTAAGAAAGGTGCTTTCTTTGAGTTATTTGGGGTACAGATGCGGGGACAGGAAGACTGGACACAGTCTGTAGGAGAAAGCAAGGTTCCCAAAGGCTGCTTCCAAAATGACTCGCTGAGAAGAGGACAGTTCAGTGGCATGAGCAGAGGACACCAGACATGACATACGAAGGAAAGACAGACGACAGCATCGAGTGACATAGGAGACACAGCACCACGAAGCAACAGAGATGGAGCCCTGTACATTGTGAGCGACCCTGCCCGTACCACAGGCCCACCTAACTAAAGAAGAAAATGAAAGGAAGGTGAACACAGCAAGGCTATGCATCAAGGAGAGCCCCAGGAAGGCAAATGCAACCCCTTTACATTCTGGGGGCTGCTTCAATTCTCCCTCAGCCTGCCGGGGGTATGGACTAGGTCACAAAGTCTAGGATGAACCCAGGTCACAGAACCTAGAAAGTGTGGGTCAGTCCAGGTAGTGCCCCAAGAAGTGCTGAGTCACGTACTCCTAGACCTAGATATCACCTCACAGGGAGGTGCTCACTGTTGGGCTGGGTCCAAGCCACCCAGCTTCAAGAACAGAGGCTGCAGCACCCTTTCCCCTTGCTTCCAGCAGGGCATTTGCCTCTTCTGTACAAACAAACCATGAGGCTTCCCAAAGGCTACACCACGGTGTCCACAATCTGACGCACCCTCTTCTCTACCCCCTTCCTGAGTCCAGTTTCTTCCATTTGGGAGCTGACACCCAGTTTCTGTGCCTGGATAAAGGTCGTATTTCACAAGTGTCCTAAAGCTGAGGGGAAAAAAGTCCCTAAAGTCCACAAGAATTCACTGCAAAAAATATATCCCTGCAGGTAGCAAGATATCATGGGTGACAACTGACCACAGGTCCATCATCCCCTGCAATGACACATGCGGGAAACCCAAGACATCTTGGCATTATATGACCTCAGAGAGGCTGTGAACTAAGAAAGTATGTCTTGCTCAAGAAGAGAGACTGTGGCTGAAAAGCCAAGGCCTGGTCCACCCTTAAATGACCCCCTGGAATACTGGTCCCTGTTTCTTACTCTTCACATCTGTCACCGGCTCTCTCCAGGATGATCTGGTATCACTCTATTTTAACTCCTGGATGTGGCACGGAAAGCCGAAACTCCTTTCTATCAGGTGTCAGCCTTGGCGGGGAGTAGGAGAACTCTTCCGGCTCCAGGAATGCTGAGGAGCCTGACTGGAACTCCAAACTTTAGGGTCCGGAACTGAGTCAGCGTTCTACACAGTTTGTTCCCAGCCTTGGATTTTTCCAAAGAGGTACATTTTGCATGTGATCAGACAACTTCTCAGTTCAAGAAAGCTGCCTGCCAGAGAGGCTATTGAAATAGGAGACCAGAGTCTTAGGTGTATAAGGGAAAAAAGGAAGGGTATCCATTTGGAGGCCAAGAAATTATAAAGGAGGGATCATACAACAGAAGCTAGAGAACTCTATGGGTTTTTTGGAAAAAGCGAGGATGAATAAAGGATGCATCCCTCTTTACCTTTGTTCTGGACACTCTGAATTTAAGAGTGCATTGCTCCAAAGGAAAAGAGCCAGCAGCTCCCTCTTCCCACACAGGTCAACCAGTTGTCCCACTCACAATAGATTCTGGACCTAAAATTCTATAAGATTTAATTTAAGCCTTGGGCACCACAATAGTGGAGAATGACTGTTTACATTTCACCTGGCCTGCGGGCAGACCTCCTCCAAACCAACTGTGAAAAGGTCTCACGTGATCCAGAAGCAGATCTTCAGAACACTGCTCCCCACGAACGCTGTCCTGTCCTTGTTCACTTCCACCTGCGGTCCCTTCTTGCCTTCAACCCAAACCCTTTCATTCATTAACACCCTAATTGAAATAGGTCCCCAACCCCTCCAGCCATTTCTGTTTACTGTGGCACTATCATAATGAAATATAGGGCATCCTGTAACTGTGAGCCATCATTTTATCAGCTCTTTGAGGAAAAGCCCACTTTCTCCTTCTTTTCAGTATCTCCAGTATCCTGTGCTTTTTATTGGTATGTGAACTTTGTGTCTCTTCAAAGGGCTTTCATACATCATACTGCGTCTTTCTAGCAACCCTGGGAATGAGTTAGATCAGAAGTTATTACTCTCATTTTACCATGATGAAAGTAAGACAGAGATATGCAGTAATTTATCCAAGGTCTCAATAAATGACAATGACTCATCAATGACAAGGCCAGAATTGAACCGCGGCCTTCTGAAACCAGTGGCAAGGCCACCAAAGTCACATTAAATGCATCAGCTCTGGGAAGCAGGTCCCGCATAGCACCAGAATTTTATTAGCCTTGGCTTTGGTTGGGTACATGATGAAATTACATGTAGCTGTTCAATTCCAACAGTTGTTTTATAGGCAGGGAAATGGAAGCATAAAATTTGGAAAAATCATTTCCTAAGCAGCTAGTAACAAGGTGTCAGGACCAGAGTTTCCACGATCCTCTTCCAGAGCCTCAGCCACCGCATTCACTCCCCAAGTCTCCCCCATCCCCATACGGTCTCTTTCCCACTCTTGGCTCTCCAGGACTCCACAGTGTCCCTGTGAACCTGACATCACCTTGGGGGGCCTCCCTCCACCACAGGTGGTGGCCAGAACGACCCAGCCCCCACCCCATCCCACAGCCAGGCCTCTGACTAAATGAAAGGAGCTCTTATTACCAAGCAACTGTTGTTTATTCCCGGCTGCACAGGCTCTCTTGTCCTTCTGACACAAGACACCCAACACCTGTCTGTTACTTCTGGAGACCCAAAAACGACATAGTTATTATCATTCATTTGAAACTTCCAGGAGAAAACTTAAGTGAAAAACAGTAGCTTCAAGGTTGAATTTCTTCTAGGTCCACATGCAAGCAAGTGTGAGGTACAAAGGCCAGCACCCACTGGCCCCCATTCGACCTGCCCCGGGAGGCCATGGGCAGGCACCTTGTGAGAACACAGGAGGGTCCCCTTTACCACTAGGGCCGCGAGACAGTCTCTCTCCCACTCAGAATGGCCAAGCTCAGTGACGAGCCCAAATTCAAAGGAAAGAAGTAGGCACTGGGTATTGGTGAATGGACCGTGTGGCTTGCCGAGAAGTTGGAAATTAGAAATATGGGTGATGCTGTGAGAACAAAGCCAGATGTTCCTCACTAGCTGTCTTTCTATCGTCCAACACAGGGAAATGGGATGCGTGTAGAGTACAGTGCGGGGAGTTCAGGTTTAGTAGTAAACATTTACAGTAAAGCCTCTTAAGGACAGGAATGCTGACCAAGCTTGGCTAGAGAATGCCTTTCTCTGTGGATCTCTAGAGGTGACAAGAGCCTGGTTAGAGGCAGTAGAAGGAAAGATTATCTCTTAAAGGGCCAGATATCATCCTACCATTGTGGATCTCTAAGGTCCAGATTATTTCTTTACAATAAAAGCAACTCACTTATGCCTAAAACACAGTCAGTCTGAGGTGCTCATCACCAGCTGCAGGCATTTGATCCCTGGATGCTGAACACTTCCCTGAGACCCACCAACAGTTTTTGCGTCTGGTATCATGAACTAGAAGTACAGGGATCAATTAATCACTATGGTGGTGAGAAGGCTGGGAAATAGGGATGGAGGGTAGGAGGACGTGAGAAGGAACTGGAGAAAATAGCTTACACCCCATCCCTGGTATCTCCTGTTCATTTCCTAACTCTCCCTTCATTTCTCCAAAAAGGAGACATACACACAAGAAGCGTTGTTGGGTGTAATGATACATGCCTGTAATCCCAGCTACTCTGGAGGCTGAGGCAGGAAGATCACAACCATAGGCAACTTAACAAGACCCTGTCTCAAAATAAAATAAATTAAATTAAATTAAAATAAAGTGGCTGAGGATGTAGCTCAGTGGTATACCACCCTTGGGTTTAATCCCCAGCACAGTAAGGAAAAGAAAAAAATAAAAGATAACAAGAACCAGTAAAAGGAAATTGCACTGAATTCATGAAGTTAGGGAGTGGGGTAAGAGGCCAATACTGGCTTTAAAAAATCCAAATAAAGCAACAGTTGACCAGTTACCACATCCAGTTTCTCCTTTCTGAAGAAAAAGGAGAAAGTGCTTTGAGACCTTGATGGAAACTCAGTTCCCAAGAACAGAGTCTGGGGAGTGCTCTCGCCTTTGGAGAATGCACAGAGCCAGCAGAGCCTTGCTTCCACCGGCTTTCCCAAGAGCCAGGGCGAACAGTGATGTCAGCTCACCTTGGGAGAGGGACGTCACCAGATAAACCCTCCTAGTTTTGTAGCTCTCCAAAAGGCTTAGGATTCAGAGAATGTTTTGCACAACATTTGGCTGCCCTTGTTCTTGACACCAGAATACCTTTACAAAGCAATTTTTTTTTTTTTTTTGTGGGTACCCGGGGTCAACCTCAGGACCTCGCGCACCAGCAGGCGCCCGTGCTGCTGAGTGAGCTCACTGGCCCTTTATTCGTATGGGGGTTCCGGAAGTTGAATTCAGGACCTTGCTCTTGCCAGGCAGGTGCTTATGCCGCTGAGCTATCTCACCAGCCCCAACAATATTTTTTTGAGACAGGGTCTTGCTATGTAGTTCAGGCTGGCCTTGAACTCATGGCAGTCCTCCTGCCTCAGCCTCCCAAATGCTGGGATTACAGGTGTGCACCACGCCCAGCTTCAACACTAGAATACTAAAATACAGACAGATCATCAGCTCTTGTCCTCTAGCCCTTCCTTGCAAGGACAACTTTGGGCAAACCAGGGGTTGAAAAGATTTCCTGAGGTCACTCCATCCACCCTTGGCTGCTCATCCCATTCTCTAGCTGTTCAGCTGCATTCCTTAGAAGCAGCATGGAATATACAAGCCTATGGACCAAGGATTAAGTGCACAGGTCAAAGTCACATTAGCAAAGGTTCAGATCTCTTGCCCTGACTTCCTATTACATCACATGTCTCCACTTCCGCTTCTGTAAGATCAAGATCTTGAATAGTCTCCCCCTGGAGTGTTTGTGAACATTAGAACCATGTTAGCCGCTTAGAACAGAATAAGTGCTCCAAAAATATTAGCTTTTGTTATATCGAAATATGTCTTCATTATCATACCCTTGTTAGGAAACAGGACTATTCATGTTCATTTTCAATTCAGTTGAATTTTACTAGTAGTCGTTAAGCTGTATAAGGGTCCTAACGCAGGCGCACCAGAGACAAAATGCAGAGACAGATAAAAAATGCAGTTTGTACATTTGAGCACACAGTCTAGCAAGGTAGGATTAATGAGGTGTGAAATACAAGTGCAAGGGAGATGTAAGGGAAAGAGTGATAAATTTTAACCAGGGGGAAAGAGGCTGTCTATGCAGGTGCCATGGAGGGACTAGCGCTGAAGTTAAGTCTTAACCTGCAAATTTCAATGGACAAGAATAAGGCAGTAATAGTTGGAGTTAAGGCACGAACGACTAAAGACTCAGAGTTTCTGAAAATAGGGACAGATAAGTCAGAGCACAAGAAAGGGCATAATAGGAGATGGGGGGACAAATGTGGGACAGGTTGTGGTGAATGTTGAAGTTTAGATTTTATCCTTTAGGAAAGGAACACTATTCAAGTTGGTTTTTGTTTTTGCTTTTTGCAGGGGGAGGGTGTAGGAGTAGGTGATATTACGGACCTGTATTTGAGGAATATCAATTCCGGTGACAGAGTGAAATAGGTACTAGAAAAGCAAAGGTGAGAAGCACATAGATTGATTAGGAGACTATCAATCAGTCAATATTTTTAGAATATTGACCCTTAAGAATGCAAATACTTGAGGTAAGAGATGAAGAAAGTCTGAAGTAGGGCAGGAGAAAAATGTGGAATGAGAGGAGATGGGCAAGGAAAATGGGATCTATATGAAGATTTGTTCAGAGAGGCAAAATAGAAGAAAACCAAGAATAAAGGATGATGTGGAAGTCAAGAAGAGAAAGGAGCCAACACATGTTGCCCAGCTACCACAAGCTAAGCACTAACCCAAGTGCTTCACTCCCAAATTTCCATTTGATTCTCCCAACAACCCAGAGAAATTGATATCAACAGCCCCATTTTAGAATAATGAGAGATTTACAAGGTGACTTGCCCAACTTCACATAGCTGGTGAGTGGAAGAGGAACATAAATTTAAACTAGGCTCTCTCTTCTTTAAAACTCATGCCTTTTTGCTCATACTGTATTTCAAAAATATTAATTACTCCAAAAGCTATAATAAAGTCAGGCAGGAGGAAGACTGAGATAATTCCATCACATTTTGTAATTAGATAATTGATAACCCCTGAGACAACAATTTCAGTAAAGTGGCAAGAGAAAAAAATATTGCTATAGCTTAAAGAATAAATAGGGAATGAATAAATGGGAGCTGTTATTGTAGTGCTCCTTCCATAAATTAAACAGTGGAAGAGTGAGGGAGACATCTCCTTATTCTCAAGTAGTTGTCCAGCATCTACTGTGTGTGAAGCACTCTTCCAGGGTTTGGAGTTAGATTGTGAAGCAGGGGTTGGGGGGAGAAGGAGGAGGAGAAGGATAGGGGAAGGAAGGGGACGGGAGAGGAGAAGGAGAGAGAAAGGAGGAGAGAAGAGACAGAGGAAGAGAGAGGGGAAAGGAGAGGAGTAGGGAGGGGAGGGGAGGGGATGGGAGAGGAGAGCAGAGAGGAGGAATCCAGTCAAGGGAACATTTTGGGGATGAGAATAAGAATTTGTAGGGTTTTTTCCTTTCAGTTTGTATGAATGTGTATTTTATTGTTAGTAGATGTTTGCTTCAGAGGAACAAAATGTGACTATGTGATTATGCCATTTAAAATGGGGTTCTGCCCATACCTGCTAAGCAAACTGAAGCTCGGTACTGTACCTGGTAATCTTGCAAATCAATCAAAAGCTGCTTAATATTTCCAGACACCAAGCATACCATAATACTGGTACTATAAAGAGTTTCTGAAAAGTTTACATAAAAACTATTCATTTCTCCCTTAAAATAGTTTGGAATGCCCGTCGTACATGACTGTGGCCTCAGCTGCTTCAGATCTGGGCAAGGCGAGGGAGGAGCAGATCAATCCAAGAAGTACAATTTGGTAGGAAAATCTACTTCAGTGGAAGGATGTACCAAAAGCAGGGTGATTACAGGTGAGAAAGATTCTGATTCAGAGAATTTCACAGGAGACAGTCCCTACTTAAAGTTTAAAGGTTAGCAGAGGAGTTTTCCAGTGAGACCAAGGGGCCATGTTTCTAGCAGATAAGCCACATGTCCAACGGTACTGAGGCACACAAGAGGACATAGTGTGTTCTTGGATTCACTGAAACTCCAGTTTGTCTAGAGCATAACGCATGCTCAGATGTGTAAGGACTGGGGGGAGAACATTGTCTGTACTATAAATCTCCCTTCACTCATTCCTTCAACATCTATCTATTGAGCATGCTATCTTCTAGATACTAGAAAACAAGGGAACACATAAGTAAATTGGGGCTTTGGAGGAGTTTATATTCTAGCGATCACAGAATCCAAGACTGGTGGAACAGAAATTCAAAGACTGGATTCACTTTTTTTGGCTTTTGCGTCAGACTGTTGGTGTGTAGCCCAGGCTAGCCTTGAACTTGTGATCCTCCTGCCTCAGCTTTCCAAGTGCCATGATTACCACTGTGTTCCACCGTGCCCCGAGAATTTTTTTTTCTTTTTTTCTTCTCTTTTTTTTTTTTTTTTCCAGTGCTGGGCATTGAACCCAGGGCCTTGCACATGCTGGGCAAATGCTGTGCCACTGAGCTGTATCTCCAGACCTGAACCATCACTTTCTCCCCAATGTTCATTCTCTTTTGTAAAATAGAAAACTGCTGCAAAGGGAAGTTACATCATTTTACTGAAATCACATATCAAAAAGGTGAGGCTTCATGGCTGATAAAGAGCTTTGCATGAAAGACAAAGACTATCAGAGCTGGAAGCCTAATTTATTTAAAGAGAAGGGCTCCCAGGCTCTAGGAAACGATTCCTTTTAAGTGTTAAACCAACCAACCTAGGCTTTCCTGGCAGAAACTCAGACCGGCCACCTCCCCTCAGAAAACAGGAACACCTTTTGCAGACAGGTGAACCATGATCCAGAGAACTGGCGGTGTTCGCCAGTGTGCTCTAGCAGCTTCTAAGATTGAGCAGGACTGTGATAACTTCTTATCCTGAGAACAGAATGCTGAAATCATAAAAGTAAAACTAGAAACAGGCACCTGGCTGGCTCTGATGGGATATAACAAAACACTGGCCATGCACCAGGGACTTTCGCCTTTACGTAGCATGTTAAGCAAAAGAATTGAATTGGTTTGTTATGACAATGGAAAGAGATGAAGAAGTCTGGTCTCCACAGAGGGTTTTCATTGGTAGTCCCTGTAATCCGGCTCTGAAAACCCTTCCCACTCTATGCTGGCTCATTTATCTTACTGCAGGTAGTGCATCTGGAGGGAGTAATTATAAATAACTCGTTCCTATGCAGTTCTGCATTTGATATGAGCTCTTGCCTGTCAGGTGTTCCTACTTTTCAGGAATTGTCCTTTTGCATTGTCTCCGGTTTTGCTCCAGAACTGTCCCATGCTTGGACCTGACACCCCTCTCCTTGGAGCTAAAACTATTTCGCTCACACTTCGCCTCCAGTTAGTGGCTGCATGGTATTTTACACCCTCTGAAATTGAGATTTGGGAATCGGTTATGGTAGGTGATTTATAAAGTCTCTGTTGTAGCTCTCAGAATCTATGAACTGGAAAGGATTGCTTTCAGCATTCCTGCGGTGTGAAAATGCAGATTTAAGCCAGGTATGGTGGTGCATACCTATCGTGCCAGCTATTTTGGGGCCTGAGGCAGGAAGATCACTTCAGCCCAGGAATTTCAGACCAGCCTGGGCAATATAGCAAGAGACCCTGTCTCTAAACATGAAGGAAAAGAAGAAGGAAAGTGTTATGGCTCGTGTCTAGATGTCCCTCCAAAGCCTCATGAGGTCATAGGTGGGGCTATTCAGAGGTGGCTGGATGTAGAGTGTGTAATGCTGGGATCAAGGATGTGTGATTACTAAATCAGTCCTCTGATTGGTTTGGCATGGTTCTGGGTGTGGATAATGGGAAGGCCTGCCCTGGGTGTGAGTGCTACCTGTCCTAAGGGTGGGTAGCCTGGATAGAATGTAATGGACAAAAAGAGGGCTGCGGTGGTCTCTTGTCACTTGCCGCTTGCTGCTTCTTCACTGCCTTACTGCCTTCTGCCTGCCATGAACTGTTCCTCCTCTGTGATGCCTGTCTGCCATGCCACCCTGCCTTACAGCCAGCCAACCATGAACTGAAACCTACAAACTGTGAGCTAAATAAACCTTTTCTCCTTTAACTTTGAGTTTCAGGTATTTTGTCTCAGCAATGAAAAAAGTAACCAAGATAGGAAGGAAGGAAGGGAGGGAGGGAGGGAGGGAGGGAGGGGAACAAAGGGAGGGAGGGGGCAAAGCCACGCGTTGTGGTATGGTACACACTTACAATCCCAACAGTCGGGAAGCAGGAAGGTGGCAAGCTCAAGTCCAACATGGGCTACCTTAACCGCCTCCCCCAAAACCCAAACAAAGAATGAAAATACAGATTTTTAAAAGTCCGGAATACCCCTTTATATAAAACAAACGGTTCATTTTATAAAAAGGACTTATTAAAAGATTGCTTCTTTGTATGTATGAAATTTTTATTGAATGATGAAGCCATTGAATAGCTTAGAGTGTCCAGATAGACATGAATTGCTGGTCTCTGTGTTTCCAGGAAAGCAGAGAGCTCTACTTCCTGTACCCTCCCCCACGCCTAGTATGTGGGCAGGTACCTTCTGAGGACCTTCATTCGGCCTGACAGTTAGACACTTTCATGAACAACAGACTTCCCCTGGGTGACAGAATTAGAGCCTGGAGGAACATTAGGCGTTTAGCCTGGTGCCCATCCTTCCTGCCTGGTCTCACCCATACCCATAATGGGAAACTGAGGCACTAGCAAGATAAACCTTAGACCAAGGTCACAAAGTTGGAGCCAAAAATGCTTTATGTCACTCAAACCTCTTTCGGTCGTATTCTACCTCACTGACTTCTGGTATTATTTTGGAGGTAGTGTTTTGACCTGAAGGCATAATCTGAAAACAAACTGTACTGAGGAGCCCTAGCACTCACCCTGCTTCTGTGCACACACGCTCAGTGCACCTGACACCCTTGCAAGCACACACACAGCAAGAGGTTATTCACACACAGTTACCTTGCTACGACGAATCCCAGCATGTGAACATTTAGATTTGCACAAAGGATAGAATAGTTAAATTGCTTTGGGAAATGCCTTTTTTGTTTTATATAAATAAAATTTCTTTGTGTAGGAGATTCCCTAATGTGTTTTAAATATTACTTGAGTTTTACACACCTTTGCAAGAATACTGCTACTTAATAAAAGTCTGTCTGGTCGGGTGTGGTGCTGCCTCCCATTAGTCCCAGTACTCCAGAGGCTGAGGCAAGAAGATTGCAGCGAGTTGGAGGACACTCGGGGCTACATAGTGAGACTTTGTCTCAAAAAAAAAGAAAAAAAAAAAATCTGTCTGTAAATAATCAACTTACATGCTTGCATCTTGTTAGTTTAAGTATATAACAAGTAGGATCTGAATCAAATGAAAGATCTGCTTCAGTTAGGCACAGAAAGGAAATATTTCAATGTCTTAAACATTTTCAGATTAAAATAACAAAAAAGAAATACAATTTTTTTTCAGATTCACCTAAGATTTCTGGATCAGGCACTATACCCTAATAATAATTCTTTGAGTTAAATGTAATTTTTGAATTATTTTAGAGAAAACTGCATCTCAGAGAAGTTAAGAAATTTAGATGTCAAGATATGATTCAAACTCAGGTATTCTGAATCCAAAAGCTGTGTTTTCTTCACTTCACTGTTAATCTGTTTCTATTTTCTATAAAATGTATATTTTCAGCCACCATTCAAACTGGCTATTCCTGTCTTTTTCTTTTTTTGGTGGTAATCCTGGGTCCTGGGTCCTGGGTCCCCAAGACCTCACACTGAGCTACATCCTTACCCCTTTTTTACTCCTTATTTTGAGACAGAGTCGCTAAATTGCCTAGGCTGTCCTAGATCTTGCAATCCTCTTGCCTCAGCCTCCTGAGTAGATTATGGGTGTGTGCCACCACACCCAGCTTTTCCTGTCATTTTTTGAAGACTCATATTTGATTTGCAATTTGGCAAATAAATTAATATTTGGGGTTGCAATTCTACAAGCTGATACACTTTGTCTCTTGTTTAATTCAGTCAGTTTCTTTTAGTTCACTAACTTAACATACCAGGAAAAGTTAATGCCAATTCTTTGGAAGTTCATACTGAATTCTAAATATTTTTAAAAGAAACACTACTGTATTCCAAATATTTAGCAGAACTCCCTTACAAGAAGTACTAGCAAGAAATACTGTTTAAGGCACTTTCAGGCCACACAGGCAGCTTCCCAATTGTCATTAAATAATGGAGGTGCAACCCAATTCCTAATTTTTTTTGAGCCAGGGTCTCACTGTGTAGCCCAGGTTGGCCTCGAACTCACAGTGATCCTCCTGCCTCAGCCTCCTGAGTGTTGGGATTACAGGCGTGTGCCACCATGCCCAGCCCTATTCCTAATTTTTATCCAAGGGTATCTAATACATCTTACCTGTTAAGAAGTCTACCTGTCGACCTGATGCGCGTCAGCAAAGCTCTGTAAATCCTGGTGCTTTGAGGCTGCTGGTGTTGAGGATTGTAAACTCAAGGCTTCAACCAGGGACTCCAAATACACAACAGAGAAAACTGCTGGCCTCCTACAAGTGGCTCAGTCCAAGCCTCCACTAAGTTAGTCTGCTTCAAACTAGGCTTGCCATTCTCTCCTGAACTGCTGGACTAGTAGTTTAGGGAACGCTGGAAGACCTTTAAAAGTAGATTCTCTGTGGTCTTAGGTTCTAATTTGGCTTCTACAGGAAGCTCCTTTCTTTCTGGAATGCAGTCGAGCAGTGGCTTAAGTCTTGCTGGTCAGATCAAAGTCTCCCTTCTTGGAGGCTCCTCACATGAACAATGCGTGTAAGCTCACTGTGGATGCAGAACCTTGAACTTTGGACCTTGGAACCAAGACACCAGTTTCATCCTCACATTAGTAAGATCTCCCCAGCTCGACTCAGCCACCAGTCATTCACTGGTCCTGTGTCCTTCAGGCAGGGACTCCCTAGGATGCTGAAAATCAAGGCTTGCTCTCTCTCTCTCTCTCTTTCTCTCTCTCTCTCTCATTGAGACTAGATGACCTCTGGGTCACTTCCAGGCTCCAAGGTTCCAGACCCCTGCTCTTTCTTTCCCTGTTGTCTTTTGTAGTGTCTTCTATTTCTTGTCTCCTTTGAGAATGCCCTTGATATCCATTTACATCAATCCTTACAGTACAAAATAAACTCCAAATCAGTTTACCTGTATCTCTTTTCAGCACAGCATTTCCCTCCTTGTATCTTTTTTATTTTTATTTTTAACAGTACTTAGGAAGGGACCCAGAGTCTCGCACTAAGGGGTGCTCTGCCATTCAGCTACACCCCCAGCCCTGTTTCACAGTTACTGATGTGCATTTTTCGCCTCTCCTTAGATTGTAACTTCCATCAAGGCAAGATTTCTGTCCCATTCATCTGTCATCCAGTTACAAAGTTCACTGCCACATCCCAAGCATTTACATTTACGTTCAGTAAATATTTGTAAAAAAGTGAGGGCCGGTGATATAGCTCAGTGGCGTAAGCACCTGCCTGGCAAGCGCAAGGTCCTGAGTTTGACTCCTAGTACCCACATTAAAAAAAAAAAAAAAAAAGTCGGGCCGGTGAGACGGCTCAGTGGCTTAAGCGCCTGCCTTGCAAGCGCGAAGGCCCGAGTTCGACTCCCAGAACCCACATACGAAAAAGGGGCCGGTGATATCGCTCAGCGGCACGGGTGCCTGTTGGTGCGCGAGGTCCTGAGGTCGTCCCCCCGGTACCCACAAAAAAAAAAAAAAAAAAGTGACAGTGGGAATTGGGGGAGGTCAGGGGACAGTGTTGGGAGGACTGAAGAGGCACCCAGTACAATTAACTTCACTGCCTCAAGCACTAGAAATTGCTCTTCTACCTCTGTGCCCTTCTGGAGAGACAAGAGCTGGAGACTATCTTCCATCTCAGCCATGCCATCTCCCTGGGGCAGCTCTGCTAACAGTGGCCCTTGCATGAGTGTCACAGTCAGTTTCCATGACAGGAGGCCTCAGGAGAAGCAGCCTGCAACCACAATGTTCTTTGCCCAGAATGTTCATTTCTGATTAACTAACCAAGAGCTCGGTTTATCAGGTACGGGTGTTTGGACTATGGATCTTTGAGGAGAAGTTAAAGAAAGGAAAAATGATGGGCTTGGAACGAGCAACTTCAACTTGCAAGAAAGCACCCTGAACGGGAGTTCAGTTGATCCTCTTTCTCTTATTGGTAAGGGCCTCAGCTTGCCACCCCCGGCAGATAAGGTTTCATCCCACTCTCTTTCAAAGGTATCCAGAGAGACCTGCATTCTGGTGTTAGCCAGCCCTCCAGAAAGTAGCCAGTCTTCCACAGTTCCCTGCCAAGGGGACTTCCATCAGTGCAGACCATAAGGGCAAATTGTTAAGCCATTAGTTAACTCCCCCAAATGTCTGTTCATTTCATTTGAGCTCCTAAGTAGAAAAGTGCCTTTGAGGAAGCCACCCTCTACATGATACAGAAAAGTGGGCCACCAAGGACCGAATCCAGGGCTGCCTTTGTTCCTCTGCTTACTGTGGTTTTTTTTTTTTTTTTTTTTTTTTTTTTTTGTGGGTACCGGGGGGTCGACCTCAGGACCTCGCGCGCCAACAGGCGCCCGTGCCGCTGAGCGATATCACCGGCCCCTTTTTCGTATGTGGGATCCGAGAGTCAAACTCGGGCCCTCGCGCTTGCAAGGCAGGCGCTTACGCCGCTGAGCCATCTCACCGGCCCCTTACTGTGGTCTAAACAAAGATGAAGTCAATCTACTAACTGTGAAAAAGCTAAATCCTGAAACACATTACTATGCACTGAAAAGAAAATTAATAGCTTTATAGCCGGGCACAGTGGTGCATGCTTATAATCCCAGCTGCTCAGGAGGCTGAGGCAGGATTGCAAGTTCGAGGCCAGCCTGTGCTACACAGGAAGACCATGTTTCAAAATAAAAAAATAAGCCGGAAAAAAAAAAAAAAAAAAAAAAAGCCAGCCATGGTGGCTCACATGTGTAATCCCAGCACTTGGAAGGCTGAGGCAGGAGGATTGCTGTGGGTTTGAGGCCAGCCTAGGCTACATAGTGAGTTCAAGGCCAGTCTGAACTACATAGCGAGACTGTCTCAAACAAACGAACAAACAACAAAAGAAAAGCAAGACAAAACAAAACAAAAAAATAAAAAGGGCTGAGGATATAACTCAGTGATAGAGCACCCCTGAGTTCTATCTCCTGCACCACAGGAAAAAAGTTAACTTTATTCCTAGAATAACTTTAGATTTACAGAAATTATCATGTACTTTTTTCTTTTTGTTTATATTGTATACTTCAGAAAGTCAAACTATGTCCCCCTTCCCATCACTGCTTTACTGATAGTGCCCTCTCATTCCTGCCTGGGGACCACAGCACACTGTAAAAGTAACTGGTTTTCCATTTCATTGGCTCTAAGTGCTGTAAATGGGTAAGGGTTTGGGCCAGATTTCAGCAACGATCTGCTTGCTTCTGGAAGAAAATGTCACAAAGAACACATGTGGAAACAGGTTCCACACTGAGGGTGGGAAGATAATTTTATTTAAAGGATACTAATACCCAAATACAGTCATAGTAACAAGTTAACATTTACTACACATCTACTATGAACCAAGACTCACTTCAAGCCATCTCAGGTGTCTGTGTTTTTGTTTTGTTTTGTGTTTATGGTGCTGGGAATCAAACGCAGAACCTCATGCAAATGAGGCAAGCCCTCTGCTACTGAGCCATATCTCCAGCCCTTTTTGCTTTTTGTTTTGAGATAGGGTCTCGCTAACTCACTCAAGCTGGTTTTGAACTTGTGATCCTCCTGCCTCACTCTCCCTATAGCTGCAATTACAAGTGTGCCCCGTTGCTCCTGGTTTCCAAATCATCCTTAACAGCCCAGCTGACATGAGAATTACTGAGGCTTGGAAGGGTCAGCTAAAGACACAACCAAGCAGCAGCTGGGATGGGTTGGGTTTAGAGAGTCTGACTCCAGAATTTAGGTTCCCATGTGATCAACTTGGCAATCTTAGTCTTCAATGCCAACATCTCAGTCCTAAGTTGGTGCCTAGTTTGATAACTTCTTTACTCCCTTACTATGAAAGTGGTTTTGCCATTCAATTACTGTCACCATTACACCCTATAGAAGTTAAAAGACAGCATTTTAGTTTTCTATTCAAGCTGGTGATCTTTCTATGCACCTATGCTGCACAGTTATCACATTGTTTGTACTAAATATTGTGCTGATTCTTTTTTTCAACCATGTAAATTCTTAATATCCATCACGTGACCTGTCTGAGGTGCATGCGAATACAGTATATGTAGATGTATATCCCAGACATCTGAACTCCCAAGGCTGGCAGACATAATTGCATATTCTGGAGATTTACAGGGTGCTTTCCAATTATAGTAAGCTTATAATATTCATTTATTTCCTCACTTATGGGAGGCTGTGTGACTAGCAATGAAGTGAAAGGGCTCTAGAATTAAAATATCTGGGTTCAAATCCTTTATTCGCTACTCATTAGCAAGTTAATCTCCCAGCGCCTCTGTGAGCCCATGTGAAACATTGCATTGATAATAAAAGTGCCAATCTCAAGGGTTTGTTGTGAAAGATGAACAAGACAACATATAAAGCACTGAGCCCAGTCCTTACATAGAGTAACTGCTAAGAAAAGTCTCCGGTTGCATCATTTTTATGTCTGCAATTGTGTGTGAGTAGTGCACATTTATCACTAGGGCAACAAGCTATGCCCACTTAAGAGGACAAGTCGTACACGCACCACAGGGCACTATAAAAATCCATACTAACCTCACAATGCCACACAGGCTGAACACATGAAACCTAATTGTCATTTCAGTAGCTCTCCACTCAGAAAAAAAGATGGATAAAAACTGAGGTCAAGTTAGATGCTTAAAATACAGGTTTACTTATTTTAAGGCCTGTGGAGAAGGGAGGAGGTGGCAAATGAGAACAACCGGTGCAATTATGTTCATTAGCATTATCATTACTATTATTGCTAGCCTGAATAGAATTCTTGGGTTTGTCAGCATCTCAGATTTCTGTACCCGCCATTTCTAAAGGAACTGGAGAATGCTTCATTGCTCCCATACAATGGGAGTGGTGCTGCCATTCAATTATTGTCTCCGTCTTACTCAGTAGAAGTTAAAAGATGGCATTTTGGTCTTCTATCCAAATAGGTTATCTTTCTATGTCTTTCACTACAGGAGAAACAACTGGTAAAGCTAATGCACTGTACTGTAACTAATGGCTTGGAGATGCCCAAAGCACGGCAAACCCAATCCACTAACTGTATCCAGCATATGAGGTTTTATATTAAGCTATATATTATGGTAAAATCAGCTCTAGGGGAAAATCCTCTTTGAATCAGAGGCTAAACCATTTTTATTTATTTCTAAGACTTACAAGAGCCTGATGTAATAGAATGAATAAATAAACCTCAGTATTAAGCTACCAATTTAACCCTTGGCTGAGCTACAGTAATAACACATATGTGGGTTTTGCACAAAGGGTAAATATGTGTGAATATCTAGACCTCATGATACCTGTGGGCCACAGAGTAACAGGAACTATTTTAGTAGGAAACACTAAAAGCAGACCTCAAAATGACTGTTTTGCCAATGAAACATAATGGCAAAAATTAGTCAATTAAATAGTGACTTACAGGAAAGCCATTAATCATTTCCCCCCACACATATACAATTCCACTGATTTGATCTTTTAAAACATCTAGTTCAAAAGGTTTTACATGTCCCAGTTTCTTAATTTGTTTGTTGATATGTTGAAGTTTTGTGATTCAAATGGGGAATGATACTCCTTCTCACGACCACGTGCATTAGCGAACTTTTCCTTATAAGTGGAATTCTGCCTCTGTGTTTGCTGAGCCTTTCTTTTTCTCTTTCTTTCTTTCTTTCTTTCTTTCTTTCTTTCTTTCTTTCCTTCCTTCCTTCCTTCCTTCCTTCCTTCTTTCTTTCTTTCTTTCTTTCTTTCTTTCTTTCTTTCTTTCTTTCTTTCTCTCTTTCTCTCTTTCTTTCTTTCAACACAGGGTCTCGCTATGTAGTTCAGGCCAGCTGTAAACTATGTAGCCCAGGCTGGCCTTGAACTCACGGCGATCCTCCTGCCCCAGCCTGATGGTGGGATTACAGGTGTGCACCACCACGCAGGGCCTACTGAGTATTTCTTAATCTTTCCCAGCATCTGGATCAAGTCTCTGCCTATCTGTTAGCTTGCAAAGCACCTTGTGTTTTGATCTTTCACCTCTCTGTTCAGTGATTTGGGAGAGACCGCCTTACACTGCCACCCTTCCTGCTTGGTGTGGTACATTTCTTCTGTGTCCTCACCACCCACCTTCACCTTCAGCCTGTAAATCATAAAGATGCTCTCAGATGCACCACGTTTTGACTTTCTCTTCTTCCTGGCACGCCTGATGGGAAGTTGAAATAGGAGAAAGCTCTCAACATTCTTGTTTTACAATTCTAGGGGTTGAACCTAGGGCCTTGCACATTGGAGATAAGCAACCTACCACTGAACTATACTCCAGCTCATCAAAATATATTTAATGACAAAGAATTGTAGACAGAAGAAATTGGTGGATTAGAAAAGACTGTCTGAGAACCTGATGGTATTTATTTAGTCAAAAAGAATGCTGGTGGAAGAATAACCGTCTAAGTACACGATCCCACCTGGATGAAAGAACTTCACCAGACCGTTATCACTTGGCCCTGCACGACACTGGTAACACACAGCTTCATCTCAAGACCAAGCTGGCCCTGACTGAGGAGGGGCAAAGACATCCATGAGACCGGAACAAGCCTCAGGAACTTCCAATAAATGGAACCCTAAGGATGGGCATCCCTTGGATTTCATCCAAATCTGTTCACTAAAACCAGAGCAGACCATTCTGAACGAGTCTTGAATGAACTACCTTTGGAAAGGTGTGTGTGTCTGGGTGAGGGAATCTTTCAAAAGAGTTGCCATTTTTGCAGGGTGCACAAACCCTAAGGTTCTGGAGTGGGGCAGGGTTTTAGCCTTGTTCTGTTGCTCACTGAGTGACTTTGAGGGATTCACTCATTATCTCAATCTTAGTTTGTTCATTCATTACCCTTACAAGTTTACTGAGTAGCTATCATGAGCCAGACACTAGTCTGAAGAGAACACATCAAAGTCTTCCTTCCTGAGCAATGAACATTGTAACTGGGGGAAGGGAGTTTTTTTTTTTTTTTTGGTGGGTACCGGGGGTCGACCTCAGGACCTCGTGTGCCAGCAGGCACCCGTGCCGCTGAGCGATATCACCGGCCCATTTTTCGTATGTGGGATCCGGGAGTCGAACTCGGGCCCTCGCGCTTGCTGGGCAGGCGCTTAAGCCGCTGAGCCATCTCACTGGCCCGGGAAGGGAGATATTAAACAATTGACATAATGATTAAGTAAATGGGAGCCACGCGTGGTGGCTCATACTTGTAATCCTAGCACTCAGGAGGCTGAGGCAAAAGGATCACAGCAAGTTCAAGGCCAGCCTAGGCTGCATACTGAGTTCAAGACCAGCCTGAACGGCATAGTAAGACCCTATTTCAAAAGACAAAACAAAACAAAAAAGTAAATGGGAAGGTATGTTAGAAGGTGGCAAAGACTATGAAAAGACAAGGGGCTAGGAGTAAGGTGATGTAGTCAGGGTAAGCATCATAACAAAAGTTACATTTGAACAAAGCATTGCAAGAAGTGAGGGGACTAAGTATCCATCCCCAAATACACAATAATTCTGGTATTATCTCAAAAGGTTGGTGGAAGAGTTAAATGAGGTATGGTGCGGAGAGTATCTAACACTGCACTTGTTCAATAGATACAAGCAATGATAACATAGTCATAGTATTGGAGCCAGGCGTGATGGCTAATGGAGCCAGTGCTGCTCTAATTGCAGTACCCTGGGAGGCTGAGAAAGGAGGATCCCAAGTTTGAGCCCAGCCTGGACAACTTAGCGACTTAGTGAGACACTGTCTAAAAAAAAAAAAAAAGAAAAGAAAGCTGGGATGTCCCTTGTGAAGGCCCCGGGTTCAATCCCTAGTACCACACACACGCATACACGCTCACACACACAGAGTAATAATGATACAATCATGCTGGCATTTTCTCCTAACCCTTTGTAAGGCCGTTGCTGTACAGACACTAGCCCTTTGTTTTTATTAGACAACCTTGAAGTTGAGCAATGCTGATTTAAGCTGTATCTCGTCAGAGCTATCGCTGTTGCCCGACTTCGCTCTATCCAAATACTAAGTCACGCATGTCACTGTGCGCAAAGGCTACAGAAGATGCAAATGAAAAGTGCGAGTCAGAGGTCAGATGCCTGCTCCGTGCAGCTCCTCTTCTTGGAAGTGGGGGCAAGGCTGCAGCTGTGGCCACCGGATGGCCTCTGAAGGTTTATCTCTGCAGGACCTGTCCAACCTTTGGGTGAAGACCTATGGATTGAAGAATTCAAAGGACCCGCACTCATCCTGTGTGCTCTGAAGCTCTTCATAGGGGAAATGAGCAGAAGGGAACCCCCTTTGTCACTCCCATCCTAACCCATGTGCTTAAGGGAACTTTAAATCCTTGCCTTGATTTCAAAAGGAAAAACGGACGGGCAAATGGTCCCTAATTCCTCCCTTTCCTCCATGATGACATTTCCCCATGGCTGTTGGTCAGTTCTTGGAGGCACATTTCCCCTGCACTGTACAATCCCTCAATGAGGGAGATGCAGGAAGATCAAAGAAAGCAGGGGGCCTTTCTCTCATTTGTGCAGAATATGTTTTGCTGCATTTTTCAGCCAGATGAGGGCAATGATGGAGGGGGAGCAATAGGGGAGGAAAGTTTCCCTTGTTGCTGTTTGGAGAGGGAGAAACCCACATGCGCTCCATTTTCCAACATGGTGAGATCCCTGGACGAGGGGAGCTCAGAGCAGATGGTGACACCGTGGAGAATTCATTCCAGGAGGGAATGCTGAGGCGAGGCGTGGCTCCAGTTCTAAAACAGCTCTTAGACTGTGACTGGGAGGGTCCATGCTGGTCTTTGGTGTTTCTTAGCTTAAAAAATGAAGTTAGACAAAGTCATGGGGATGATAAGTACGTTCAAGGAGTTAGACTTTACATAATAGCACAAAAGCAGTTGGAGCTATAAAGCTAGTAGTACCTTTTGACCTTGCAATCCTGCTTGTAAGAGTTTTGTGGTTTGGAGGAGCAGGGGCTTTGGAGTTAGGCAGACCTGAACACAAATCCTGGCTCTGTATGACTTAGTCAAATGCTTCCTTCTCTAGGCTCAGTTTCTTTCTGTACAATAATAATAAGCATTTCATGGGATGACACTGCCAGTACATGCCAAGTACAGTGCCTTGCACATAGCAGGCACTCAGTAAATTGTCTTTATTTTGCTTTGTTTTGCAGTACTGGTGATTTAACCCATGTGCTTTGCACTGAGCTACATCCCCTGCCCTATTTATTTGTTTATTTAGGTTTTTTGAGACAAGGCCTCGCTGTGTAGTTCAGGCTGGCCTTGAACTTGTGGCAATCTTCCTGCCTCAGGCTCTTGAGTGCTAGGACTACAGGCATGTGCCACCCTACCCAGCTGCCTTTTTTATTCTTTGTTTTGAGATAGGGTCTTGGTAAATCACTATGTTGCCTGGGCAGCTCAAACTTGTGTTCCTCCTGCCTCACCTTCCAGAGTGCTGAGATTACAAGATGTGCCACCATGCCTAGCTCTCTTGAGTTTTTAACAACTATTATTATGTGTTATGCAAGAAAAGAATGTTCATTTAATAATGAGAAGTTGGCAACAAACAAAACGTCAAAACACAAAATGACAAAAGAAATCATAATATTTCCACTCGTATATCCACAATTTATTTCAATAATTTATGATCATGTCTGTATACATCTGCTGGGAAAAATTACATACGCACTTACATTATGTATCTCTGTTTATATATAACATAAATATATATAAACATGTATACATACTTATATATTAAACAATTTTCTGTGCTAAATTAAGCACTACACTATAGATATCATTCGTTAGTAATATTTAATTGTTCTTAAAATAATAAAGTATTTAACCTAAAAATGTCAAAATTAAATTTATTCCTCAATTGAAAATGAAAAAATGAGGGATGTGGAAATGGTCCCTGGGCATTTCTGAATCACTGGGGGACTATAACTTAAGCTAGTAACAGGCCCATGGCTGCCATAACAAACCCAAATCACAGCAGGTCAGTTCCAGGGGTCACATGATGATTTCTGGAGATCTACTTCCCGGGGTTGTTAAAACAAAGCTATCATCTTTTTTATATATTTAATCATTAGCTATCTGTTATAGATGGTTACTCTACCTCCTCCATGCCACACACCACACTAGAGGATCAGTCTAAACATGTTGGATCTTCAGTGAGCACAGAGCTGCTAAAGGAGAGAAGGTAGGAAACCTTTTAAATGTGAAGCAGGGAGGTGTGCCATAAGAGGTATACAAGACATTTTAGGTATTCTGTTCATTTTCTCAATAAATCTTAGAGTAGGCATGAAAATGGAGATGGGTCTTACAGGTAAAAAGTTTACTCTTGCCTGGAAGCCACTGAGCAGATTATGTGGCAAAGCAGAGACCTGAACTCAGGTCTTCTGAGGGCACATTCTCTGCTCTCTTCACTCTGTCACGACCTCTCCCTACATAGTGGTCTGGAAGACTTCTTTGCCAATATCCTCTTTCTAGGTCTTTCTTGCCCTTCCTCAAATCCCAAGTACGCATGAGTTGTTCTGCTCTCAGGAAGGGGAGGGATTGCCCACACTGCTTGCAGGGGCTCTGAGCTGTAGCTCCCACTACTCAGGGGACCACGGCTAGTACCCAGCTGGTCCCAGGCCCGGTGTGGCCACTGAAATGTGACTCCGTGGCCTTGTCTCCCTGGCAGTGTGAGAGCCACAGATGGGGCATCAAAGGGACACCTGGGCACAGCTGATTTTGCTCCTGTTTGCTTCACTGTGTCTCACTGGGTGGCCCAGGCAAAAACATTCTTCCCCTCTCCGCAGAGCTTTGTCTTCCTCCTGTCTACCCTACCCTGGTGCTATTACTTCCCTCTCTTCCTCCTTTTCATTGTCTTCTCTTCTCAGTCGGATTCTCCTTCCACTTTTTCTTTTTCCACTTCTGCTTCTGTGCACTCCTTTTCCTTGTCCTCGGGTCTTTTGCCCCTGAGTCTGGATGGTCTGTTCTGATCTCAACACCCAAACCCTTCCATCTTCAGCCCACGTCGCACAGGTCTCCCGGACCTGATTGGATTTAGACTGTGCCTGACACAGATTGAAGAGGGAAAGGCTACTGCGTGGAGGTGGAGAACCTTTCTCTAATTCTGATCTTGTGAGTGAATAATTCCGCCTCCACCACAATTTGGGCTAAGGAGAACTCACCAAGGGAAAATCATAGACCTTACTATTGCCCACTAAAGGAAAGTGTGAGGGGAATGCTTGCTGCATTTGGGGAAAGAACATGTTCTAAAGCCTCTTGCTTTTGGCTGTTTGCTATGATTTTATTATTGTTGGTTGTTTTTTTATGAATATTTTTAGGTACTGAAGTCACCACACTTGAAAGCAGAAACAAGGTCTGTCCTTCCCCCAGGCACAGAATCACGGGAAGCCAAGTTAGCTGCAGGCGAAGGCCCCAGAGTTTCAAGCTGACCTGTCTTCTCCTCTGCCAGCAAGTAATTAGCCTGTGTTATGGTAACTCAGCACCAGGGGGCCCAGACAATGGGCACATTTTAAAAACCAAAGACAAACAATTAATGATAGTGGTATCATTCTCAGAAACTCCTGTCAGGGTGTCAGGGCAGGGAAGGACAGGCAAAACAGAACCACAGTGTCCCAGCTGAGACATGCAAGTACTAGAAAGTGAGAACAGGGGCATTTCAGGGAGAAATGAGACACTGACACACGGCTACCAACCTCCCCCGCCCCCGAAACACTGCTACATGTATTAACAGCATGATGGAATATGTCTATATAATATATTTTGCCATATGTAATATGTTGGAACTGAAATGCTGCTACATATATTAACATCACTCCAGGAAAGGAACCAGGTAGGTGTAAAGTTATTTTGTAGATGAAGGAACAAGATGGGAGAAAATATGTGACCTGCATGAGTCCCACAGTAAGAGGCAAAGACAGGATTTCCAGCCAGGTGTGTCCCTCCAAATCACCATAATTATCGAAAGAGCTTGTCCAGCAGTTATGTGGTAAGACAATGACAGTGTTGGGAACCCAAGTCTTCTTAATTCCAGTTCAAATCTTTTTATTACCTAAAAATGCTTAGGTAGCCCAACTACGTAATCAAATCTCCTTTCTGCTGGCTCTTGGTAGAGATTAGTCTAATCAGTGTTGCCTATGGGCAAATGCCAATAAAATCAAACAGAGGGCAGGCAGTACAGACCTCCTCAGTCCTCGTCCTATTATGTGTAGTCTTCTAAAGCAATTAATATTGCACCTTATCCAGAGGATAGGAGTGTTCTACTTTTAGCAGCCATGAGCTTTGTCTTTGGAGGTCTAGATTACGAAAACACAGATCTGAAACTTGACAGCCTGGGTCAGTATTAGTGTCAGAAGGCAAAGTTATCCTGCATGAACTCAAGTTCAACGCAATTAGGTTAGCCAAATTATCCTACCAGAGTTCCTCTGTATCCTAGAGAATTCCACTTATTTCTAGGTGCTCACGATTAGTGCCTTAGGGCATAGGTCATCTTGCCGAAGACTTTCAATCCGCACTGCAGACGGACAGTCCCCTGGCTCAAGCACTGTAGAAGAGGAAGTCCCCAAATTTGTCCTCATTCTGTCCTGCTATTCCTTAGAAAGCAGTGAGCTGTAACATGCCATCCATATACACATTCAACTCATCCAAGTTACTGTGAAAAATAAGGAAGACTTCTGAGCCCTTGATTGCACAATTTTTCATTTCTCAGACCCAATTTTTTCTTTTTTCTTTTTTTTTTTCGAGACAGGGTCTTGTTGTGTAATTCAGGCTGTTCTTAAACTCACTATGTAGCCCAGGCTGACCTAGAATTTGAGGTAAACCTCCTGTCTCAGCCTCCTGAGTGCTGGAATTACAGGCCTGCACCACCACACCCAGCTTATTTTGCTATTTTACAGTGGAAAAAAATGTATATTTAGAATTAGCCAGCTGGACGCAGTTTAGATGTTCACAATTTTGTTGACAACATCCAAAGTATCTTAATCAGGAACCAGTGGAACACAACAGCTTTTTCTCTCCATCAGGGCCTGATCAGGGCATTGGCTTTGGGCTACATCAGTGATCAACGCCGCAGAGCTTCACAGCCACTGGATCTGGTACTTGCTGGTCTTGACAGGGACAATGAACACGGCTGTGTGTTGTCTTTTATCTTCCTTATGACAGACTATGGTCGGGGATTCTATGATGGCTTAGTAGTCAAGCTTGTTTCTCCTAGGGCCACTCTTCCCAAGGTATTTGGGCTGCCTCCAGAGCCACAGTGTCTCAGGCCACCAGAAAGTGGGTGACATATAGGTCTTTGTTGTGTGGCTGAGCACACCTGTTAGCACTGCCTTCGTAGCTTTCAAAGCCGTGGCTTTCTCTTTGGTTTGTGGAGGTGCAGGAGCTTCCCTCTTTTGGCACCATCTTGATAAAAGGTCCTGTACTATTTTAACATAGGCTAGACCTCTATACCAAATAAGAGTGGAAGGGGAGCTCTCGGCCATGCAAACAGTTAGTTGTAGGGACATAACAAAAGGGAAGCAAAATCAGTATCAGTATAATGTCCCATATTACAGCTCCCTTCCATTTCATTTAATTTTTTATTAGCATCAGAGAAGCACTGGGAAAATGGGTCCGGAAAGGCTGACCCACTCCAGTTTGCCCAGGATTCACCATCAAGCTGTAGAGTCAGCCCAACCCCAGTAATCCAAAGTTTAACTACAATACCAAATGCATGAAGTGGCCACTTTTCTAAATCCCATTCATAGACATCTTCATTCTCTCAGTTGAAACTGTCAAGATTCTGATCATAATGTCTAGAATTTTCACCTTATAAGAAAACAGTCTCAACACCTGAGATTCAGGGCCATGTACGGCCACCTTAGGGGACAACAGGCCACTTGCCTGCAGGCGATGGGACAACCTGGACAATGAGTCCCTGGATAGAGGCTTTGCCTTGCTGAAGGTTGTGCTCACTCTGCCTAGTTCAGAGCTTGGTACATAAATGACCCTTGGTACTTATTGATCAGTGAATACAGCTGCACATTTAATTTTGGAAGATGAGAAAGACAAGCTCCTGTCAATTTGATTATTGCTCTGGCATTTTGGAACTCTGATTTGGCCCAGCGTGCTGGAAAAAGGTCATTAAACTAGCCCTGTTGAAAACTGCCAAGCTTTAACCCGGAATGGAAGGGCCAATCACCTGGTAGTATGGAAAACAGGTTCTTAATGCCCCCTGGTGGTCAGGATGATTTTAGATGCCCAGTGCCCGAGCACTCCCAAGGGTTTCCCTTAAAGCATCTTGGGAGCTAAGAGAGTTTGCAGACTTCATTGACTGATCCCCCCTGCAAACCAGAGTCCTTGGTATGTGGTCCACAAAGATGCAATTCCACTCTCAAAGGCCTCAGGAGAGTCATCTCATCTCTTTCCTGAGAGCAGATGGCTATGTCAAGTAGCAAAAATTGAATGCTATAAAATGAATTGTGATTTAGTGAATTGTCTGTGCTTTCAAGAGCTCCTTGAAAAGAAAGACCAGTGAAAGAAAGTAATAATTCCAGTCTGGAATGTTCAGATTTCCAATTATTTGAGGTTCTCAGGTCGGGTCACCCTTCTGAGCACAAAAGATCCTCTGAAGGCCTTTCAATCCTTGTACTGGTAGCACTCCATGAATATATCCCTACTTCATGGGAAGGAACACCAGGAATCCAAAATCATTGAAAAGTGAACATTCTATTCTCGAGCCTATGGAAGATTAGTTGCTTTTATTTTGTTTTAAATGTGCCGTAAAAGAAACAACAACAACAACAACAAAACCACCTGAAATGCCACTGCAGGGAGTGCCGAGGTAAATATCATGTAAACAGGGATGTTTATGTTTTATCCCACAGTTGACTCTTTATCGCCTGGGACAGGATGTGGCACACTGAGAGATGTTTGCTGAGTGAATGAAGGAGTTGAACCTAAGGAGAAACAGAAACCTTTTGGTAAAAGTGACTGCATACTGGTACCATCTATATTATTGCATAGTGGTCTTTATTTGGAAAGGAATATCCCCTCTCCTGTTGAAAATCCTTTTTTTTTTTTGTGGGTACCGGGAGTCGACCTCAGGACCTCGCGCTTGCCAGAAAGCGCTTGTGCTGCTGAGCGATATCACCGGCCCTTTTTTTCCTTTATGCGGGTTCCAGGAGTCGAACTCAGGACCTCACGCTTGCCAGGCAGGCGCTTACGCTGCTAAGCCATCTCACCGGCCCAAAAATCCTTTTTTTTAAAAGGTTGAATTTTTATTTATCTTAAAGTTATAGAAAGTAAAAAGAAACCTTATAAGTCATCTGTGTGATCTCTTCATTTGTTTTCATCCATGTGCTTTACAGATGAGAAAAATGAGGCTCAACAAGGTTAAACAACATTCCATCCATTACACAGCTATTTAATGGCAGAGCCTACAGTGAACCTAACTCGTCACTCCTCACGCTTCCTAAAAGAGCAGTGATGGTCAGTTTTTGCTGTCACCCATTGACTCAATGTACACACATGTACATACATGCTGTAGACACACAGTACAGACAAAAACTGAAGAAAACACTTTCCCCATGTAATAACCTGGCCGGTTGTGTGTTCTATTCTACTTAATTTTTATAATATTCTGGACACAATTTACTAAATTAATCTTATAACCTAAAATTTAAAAAAAATTCAGCATAGCTTTTTTTTTTTTTAAACATGGTCTCACTATGTAGTTCTGGCTGGCCTTGAACTCACTGCGTAGCTCAGGTGGGCTTCAAACTCGCAGCAATCCTCCTGCCTCAGCCTCCCAAGTGCTGGGATTACAGCCATGCACCACCATGCCTAGCCACCATAGCATCTTGCCTACAATACACTTTGTGCTTGTTTAAGGCTTACGTCCTCCAGAGTCTTCTGCCAACAAAGAGAACTAGGGTGACCAACTTCTTGGGACTTCTCTGGCCAAAGATCTTAGTGTTTGGAAGTGGTACAGCAGTATCTCCCCTGTCAAGTTTCACCTAACTCCCAAAGAGTCCAGTCCAAGCTGCCCTCTTTCCTGCCAGGGTAACCACACCAGTGGATTTCCGACATAGCCCAGAGTCACTGGCAGCAGTCTTGTCTCCGGCCTTCAGGGGCTGGCTAACGCACAAGTTGGTCAGGACATTTGTCCTTATCTCCCCTTGGCCTCTGCTGCCGTTGCCCTCCCGCTGCGCCGTGAGGGAGGATGGTGGTGGCTGGAGGAAGAGCAGAGAAGGGTCAGAGTCTATAAGTGGGTGAGTTTTCGAAGTTCTTCAGCTACATAAACAAGAGTGAACGGAGGGACTGCCGCATAGTTTTTAGTTTTAAGGTGGCAGCCAGGCTCTCTCTCTCTCTCTCTCTCTCTCTCTCTCTCTCTGTCTCAGTATATTCTGCTCTCTTCTCCTAACCCCATTTGCTCCACCATCTCTGCCCCTGATCACTTCTATAAAATTCTCTCCACACAGTGGAGAGACCGTTTCTTGGCTATTTCCCTTGTAACTGACAGGTTGCAACTTTCTATTCTGACTTCCCATTTTCCTGCTGAGAAATCAGCAAGATGGGATTTGGCAAGAGGCTGCTCTGTGGCAGCCAAAGCTGAAAACCTCCCCACAGCAACGTGGGCACATTCCCATGTCTCCCTGACACTGGGCAGCATGTCCAGGGTTGGCAGCTCAGCCCCTCGTAGGAGCAGTGCAGAATATGCAGGCTGCCCCATCCTTACCACTGAGTCTCAGCCTGAGGCAAGGCTGGACAGGGAGGACCACGAGCCAGGAGAGAAGTTCAGTGATGCTTTGAATAGTTACTGATGGCCCATTTCACATGTTCTCCTAAACAGTATATATAGTATATATATTAATTATATATATAATATATATTATTTTTTTCTTTCTTCTTCTTCTTTTTGTGGTGCTGGGTATCAAGCCCAGGGCCTCATACATGCTGCATACCTTGTACTACTGAGGTACATTCCCAGACCTCATGAATCATTTTTGAGACTAAGACTACAGATTTCAGGTTCTGTTCCTGAAAAGGGAAGTTCAGAATGAGGCTAGGAGGCAGGAGAGCCTCACTCCACTCTAGCTCTGCCATTAATGTACTGATAATGCATGATCTTGAGTCAGTTACTTAAATCTGGGTTGCAGTTACCTCACTTTTAATATGTGAAACTAGATTTGATTTGATTTGATTTGATTTTACTTTACTTTATTTTGAGACAGATTCTCACTATGTAGCCCAGGCTGGCCTCGAACTTGAGGCAATCCTCCTGCCTCAGCCTCCTGAGTGCTGGAATTACAGGAGTGCACCACCACGCCTGGTGAGACTAGATTTTAAAAATAACAATGAACTAGTTGTCGTCAATGGTAACTTTCAGTTGTGCAAGGAAGTAACTTATTGTCTTGCAAACTGTCCAAGAAACTAAAGTATTTATGCTTGCATCCTATATCCACTACAGCACTGGGTAATCGAATAGTTGTTGAGGGAAAGCACATCCTTTAAAAGGTGTCCCAACAAATAAAATGAAGCAATGGAGTGTCACAATATTGCAACATTCAATGAATCAATGAATCTAGACAGCACCAAGGACTACTCATACCACAAAAGAAGCAGCGAGTAGACACTGGGTGTTTCCTGATGAAAGAACATGCCACCACCCATAATCTTGCCAAAATGATGGAACCTAGTCAGATCTAACTTCTGGATCCAGCGCCCAGTCTGCATGAAATGGAGAGGACAGATGCCATGTTGAATGCACTCTGAGTGCACAATCAGCAAGCTCGGCATGGAGAAACTATAGGGCAAATGCCCACTCTGTGGAACATAAAATTTAACAAAAAGAAAGAGAAGCTAGATGAACCTGTATAGTACAAGAGGCTTGTTAGACACATCTATTTTTTTTAATTTTTTTCTTCAATCAGATTTTATTGGTACATTTTAGATATACATAATGATCACATTCATCATAGAGAATTTGTACCTGTACGTGATATAACTTGATTCCTTTTTTTCTTTTTTCTTTTTTTTTTTTTTTAATGGGGAGGACTCTAAAGAATCCAGAGAGTCACAGCTGGATAAGAAAACTAAGGAAATGACTACGTTGAGGGAAGGGAATGATTCCTTCAGGAGAGGCTGGATGGGGTACACAGGAATCTGGGATGCCTCTATTTCTTGTGTATCATTTCCTGGCTTCTAAAAACGACAGAATAGAAAAAACACTTTTAATTCTTCAAAAAAACTAGGATATTGGCATTCTGAAATTCTAAATCCTGAACACTCTCAGGTCATTATTGTGAGATGAGCCATGAGGAAATTGGCACGTAGGAGAGCAGAGAGGCTCGGATTGCTCTGGGGCAGAACCAGGTAGATCTAGCTTTCAGTTCTGAATCTCTCTCCTACTTGCCACGACACTAGAAGTTCAGCTGACCGCCCTAATCCTATATTCTTCATCTGTGTAGTGGATGTGATCATACTTCCTGCCAGGGCCTTGAGACAACTCCTCAGCATTCTTAACATAGACTCTGGCATGCAGTTAGTACTCAATAGAGGTTAACTTATCATAATAGTTAGTATTATTACTTTTATTATTGTTATTTACCTGGTTTTTAGGAAACCTCTAACCAGAGATAAACCACAAGGCAGATTTCTTCTTCAGGAACTGAGTGTGAGAACACAACCCCTTTGGGGGCTTTAGTGACTAGGGTGGTTGCAGAAGGTGTCATTTAAACAGCCTTCTGGGCATCTCTCCCCACTGTGACACCCAGTGGGCTGCTGCTTTCTCAATTCATTCTTCCTCATTAAACACTAAACCTGGCATCCATCCTAGGCTATATTTTTTTCCTTTTGTGATACTGAGGATTTAACCCAGGGCCTCGAGCATGCTAGGCAAGCACCCCACCAGTGAGCTACCCCCCTACCCTTTTAAATTTTATTTTGAGGCATGATCTTGCTAAGTTGCCCAGGCTGGGCTTGATCTTGTGCTCCTCTTGCCCCAGCCTCCTGAGTAGCTGGGATTAAGGGCGTGTGCCACCACACCCAGCCCTCACCCTAAACTATTCTCACCAAAGCCCATCGCCTGTCCTTGCTGCTGCCAGCCCCAGGCGGAGGAAATCTCACGGCGCCACTTGCTGTTTCCATCAGTCACTGCCGCAGTGTTCAGAGGCCCACGGAGCATCTCCTGTCCAGAATGGCCGGTGACTTCTGCATTTTTAACTTCTTGGGAGACAAAATAGGAAATTTCTGTGCCACTTGGGGCTATAGCTGAGTCAATCTTCCTTCAGTTATTTTTAAAGCAATTTCATCATCTCCGTGAGACAGTGAGAAAGTTGTTTAACCTCACTGTGCCTTCATTTTTTCATCTGTAAAGTGGGAGTAAGAACCTAATTGGGATTCAATAAATTCAATAGTTGTGGGGGGGATCTGTTTTCAGACTTTCTGAGCCAAGTAACCTTGGGGAAATGGTTCACTTCTCTATGTCCCTGGCTTTTTGTCTAGAAAATAAGGGTAATAATAGTTCCTAGTTTTCTGCACAACAAAAAGAACAATCAGCGAAATGGAAAAGCAACCTACTGAACGGGAGAAAATATATACAATCATATATCATAGACTGAATGGTTTATGCCTCCCACATAATTCACATGCTGAAATCCTAACAAGAACTGATATTAAGAAGTAGGAAAAAAGTAGGGGCTTTGAAAGGTGATTGGGTTATCAAGGTCATTAGGAGCCATAGGACTGAGATTAGTGTCCTTAGCAACCTGAGTGCTCCCTCACCACTTCGGCCAGTGAGAAGAAGCCTGCTATGGATCAAGAAGTGAGACGTCAGCAGACATCAAATTCACTAGCACCTTGATCTTAGATGTCCCAGCCTCTGGAACTGTGAGAAATAAATTTCTATTTTTTATAAGTCAACTGGTCTATGGTGTTCTATCACAGCACCTCAAATGAACTAAGACACCATGTGTTTGATAAAGGGATAATACTCAAAATATCTAAGGAATTCCTACAAATCAACAGCAAAAATAGATAACCCAATTGGAAAATGGGACTTGAAGAGGCATTCCTCCAAAGAATGCGTCCATCCCTCAGCCTTTTGTTGGGCTCTTCCACTCCTCTGCCACGTGAGGAGAGCGTTCCTCCGCACTGGAGGACGCCGCGATCACAGCACCAACTTGAAAGAAGCAGTCAGGCCCTTACCAGACACAAAATTGGACAGTGCCTTTCTTGGAATTCCCAGCCCCTGGAACCATAAGAAATATGTTTTTATTGTTTATAAATTACCCAGTTTGTGGTGTTCTGTTATAGCAACACAGACTAAGATAGGGATGAGACAAGTACACAGGTAACTACAAAAATAAGTTTATGCCAGATGCATGGACATACTTAGCATGACACTGAGTACATAGAAGGTGTGCAGGAACTAGTGGAGGCTGGGGCTCCATGGTAGACGATTTGCCTAGCGTATGTGATGTTCTGCATTTGGTCCCCAGGATGAAGAAGAAGGAGGGGAGAGGAAGGGAGAAGGAGGAGAAGAAGGGGAAGAGGAAAAGGAGATGGAGAGGAGAAAGAAGAGGGGAATGGGCTGGGGATGTGGCTCAGTGATAGAGCTCTTGCCTTGCATGCACAAGGCCCTCGGTTTGATTCCCAGCACTGAAAAAAAAAAAAAAAAAAATTGGGGGAAGAGGAGAATTGGAGAAAAAAATAATGAAGAAAATGGGGATGTGTTTACTTCGGCAGCACATATACTAAAATTGGAAAGAAGAAAATGGGGGTGGGGTGGGGAGTAGGGCGAAAAAAGGAAAGGGTGGGAAAGGGTGGGGGGCCAGTGATATGGCTCTGCGGCATAAGCGCCTGCCCGGCAAGCGTGAGGTCCTGAGTTCTACTTCCGGTACCCACATATATAAAAAATAAAAAATACTGTGGAGATTTCAAGGTGAAGGTATGAGCGGGTAACAACTGCAGCCTCAAAGAGCAGGTTGGAGTCCACAGGATGTAGAAGTAGAGAGACTATTCCATTTGCAAAATGGAAAAAGCATATGCAAAAGCAAGAATATGTTAAATCCTGGGCATGTTTGGGAAACAGAATAGTATCGCTTGATGGAGCAGAAGGAATATTGATACTGATAGTAAGACAGAAAATTATGAGAGAGCTATTGCCAGTATTTTTTTTTAAAGCAACAGACAGAATAATGTTCTAATTCTTAATTGGTAAGCCAAAAGATGACCATAATTCCTGGTCTTCTCAAGAACACAGTAATTTATGTCACTGGTTCATGCTTAATTGCTAATAGTAGTCCATTTAATTCTCAAAATTGCTCCAGTTTGGACAGTAAATTATGTGATTATCTTAGCAACAAGAAACCTTTAAATTCTTTAAAAAGAAATCAAAAGGGTAGACTAAGGATGATCTTATCAGAGTTGCACTCTACAAGACTCCTTGGGTGGCTGCATGAATGAAGGGAAGAAAACAGATAATTCAGGGGTTATAAGTTTACACTAGCAAAGGTGGAAAGAGCTGAATGTGGTAGGCAGCCAGCACAATAGCCCGGTGGTCCTCACCTCCTGGTATCAACCCTTGATGTTGCCCGCAAAGAATGGGGCCAACCTGTAACCCATAGGATGGTACAGAAATGACAGAGTGTGACTTCTAAGGCGAGCTCCTGAAGACATTCTCTGTGCCTCTCTCTCTCTCATCATGCACTTGGGGATGATCCAGCTGTCATCTTAGGAGGGCCCTCAAACAGCTGCATGGAAAGATGTACATGATGAGGAATGGGGACCTATCATCTCCAGACCTACGAGCAAGGCATCTTGGAACCAGATCCTCTGGCTCCTGTCAGTGCTTCAAAAGGCATCAGCCTCAGTGGCCATCTAAGCACAAATCATGACAGACCCCAAGCTAGAACCATCTGTCGTGAGTTTCCTGAGTTTCTGACCCAGGGAATCTATGGGGCCGAAAACATGTTTATGCATGTTTTTAATCTGCTAGGTTTTAAGTAATTTGCAATATGGCAACACATAATAATCTATAGAATAAAAAGAAAGGGACAGAAGTAAATTACATAGGAAAACCTACAGTAAATTGCATTTGGATTCATGTCCTAGATTCTCTGTGTTACTGAGGAAATTACTTAATGTATAGAAGTATTTTTATCCATAAAATATACGGGCCTGACTAATGATCTTCCCTGTCCCTTCTAGCATTCAAATTAAATGATTTCATTATTCTACCATTGCACTTATTAGTCACAGAACAGTGTTCAGAAATTATCTTATTATCTGGAGGGTTCTGTGGATTCCTGCCCTCTTTTTGTTCAACAATTTTATCAATGATCGAGTGGAAGATACGAAAGTCATTCTTGTCAAGATTGAAGAATGATGTGAAACCCAGAAGGAAAACCATCACGCTGGCTGAATCAAAAATGCCTTAAAAATCTTGATATATTAGAACAATGAGCCAAATATATCACTAGGAAATATAATCCAGACAGCCTGAGGAGTTCTGAAACCGTTCCTGTAGAAGGTTGAGAATATGGTAGGAGTGATATCAAACAATTAGTTAATAGAATGAGTTCATTGCCAAAGAATAAACCCTGCCTTTCATTTGCTGAATTCATGAACTCATTTAGCAGTCCTCCAAGCAGGGTGCTAAGCATTAGGATGACAGCAGTGACCAAAAAATAGAGCCACATTTATAGAATGATGGGACCTAAAAATACGGGAGTTTGAGAGAATCCCATTTGCATCTTTGCTTGGTCGAATCATAGATCAGTACTGGACCACAATGCCATAGCTTTATAGGCAACCCAGATTTTGGTTTGAGGATAGTTGCCAGAAAAGATATGGAACTGAAAATAGTCAAAATCAAGTAACCTTTATTGGGTGGCTTCTCTGTGCCCTGTCTAGATGTCAAAGGGGAGAGAGGATGGCTTAGGCAGAAACTTGACAGACACCAGTACATAAAGGACAAGCAATTAAGAGTAGGATGTGCAAAGAGGCTGAGTGGGCGTTCCAAGAGAAACAGGAGAAAAACCTGGGAACTGAAAAAAGAAAGCATCACAAAGGTCAAAGACATGTCATCTGGAGACTGTCTCTCTTTTCAGTCCCCTCTTCTATCTTTTTCTGACTGACTCCTACCCAACTACGTGGGTCTTCTGGTTGCTCTTCAGATACACCACCTGCCTTCCTAACTCTGAGTCGTTATCTCTGCTGCTCCCACTGAGTGGCATGTTCTTCGCCCAGATGCAGGATTGGCCCAGGGCCTCACTTTACTCAGATCCCAGCTCGGATGCCACCTTCTTGCAGAAGATTTCATTGATCAGCCAAGCTACAAGAATAACCCCACACCTTAGCCGGATTCACTTCTTCTCTCCGCATTTACCACCCATACCCTGATTTTGTAATTTTATTTGCTCCTTTATCATCCCCAGCCCCATGTACACACACACACACATACAAACACACACACACACACACACACCACTGTGGCTTGATCAGAGCAGTGATTCTACCTACCTTTTTCACCAGAGTATCCGCACTCCATAATACAATGTCTGGTACATGTAAGGGTCTAGTTAAGTATTTGGTAAAAGAATTGATTAAGAGGGCCAGTGAGATGGCTCAGCGGCATAAGCACCTGCCCGGCAAGCACGAGGTCCTGAGTTCGACTCCCGGTACCCACATAAAGGAAAAAAAGGGCTGGTGATATCGCTCAGTGACACAAGTGCTTGCTGGCAAGCACAAGGTCCTGAGGTCGACTCCCGGTACCCACATAAAAAAAAAAAAAAAAAAAGAATTGATTAAGAAAATCAAGATGCCACGTGGGACTTGGTAATTTTTTTTTTTTTTTTTTTTTTTTTTGGTGGTTACCGGGGGTCGACCTCAAGACCTCGCGCGCCAGCAGGCGCCCGAGCCACTGAGCGATATCACCGGCCCTTTATTCGTATGTGGGTTCCGGGAGTCGAACTCGGGCCCTCGCGCTTGCCATGCAGGCGCTTACGCTGCTGAGCCAACCCACTGGCCCGGGACTTGGTAATCTTGATAAAAGAAATTTTATTAAGTGGTAGAAAGACAGATATATAAGGGTTAATGGATTAAACCAGGTCCAAAAAGGCAGGAGGAAGTGAGTGCCAAAACACTGGTGGCGAGAGAAGAGGAGGAAGATTATTGCACTTAGGTATGAGGTTAAAATGTTGAAGGATTCCTTATCTCAGTGACTTCAATTTTATTTTTAAAATAGTACTGAGAAATTTATCAACTGAGCTGAAGTGGGGAAAGTGGTGGGACTATAAGTTCACAAAAAGTGGAGTAAAGAAAATTTAAGTGTTTTTGTTTTGTTTTTTAACATTGCTGGGGCTTAAACCCAAGGACTCACACTCTTATCCCTGAGCTACACCCTGAAATCGCCACTGTGAAAAAAAGAAAGAGCTGGGTAGGCAAATAAGTCTTATGTGCAGCAAGAAGGGCCAAGTTCAGGTTAGAAATCCCACCTTTAGAGTGGTACCAATCCAAGTACTTGTGTAGCACTCAGCAGCCTGTGGGGAGGGAAGGCGGGAAGCCACTTAGACCTAAGGCTGGGTTGCAAGCAGGTTCCATAAAGGGGCAACAAGCATGAGAGGTAGAGTATGGGGAGGAAAGTGGCTGAAGTAAAGGCTCATGGAACCGAGTGGGGAAGCCAGGGAAGATCAGGGAGGGCTTCTAGACAGCATCACGCAGACCAGTCAGCAGGCTGGCCCATGTAGGACACTATGAACCAGGTGCAGGGACACAGCCGTTACTCCATACAGGAAGTGAGCAGTGGGGGTGAGGCAGAAGAAAAAGTACCTGTCTTCAAAGAAATAGAAAAATTGCCATGGAAAAATTATATTTGACATATATTCTGTATGGATTTTAGGTTGATCAATAGAAATTTTACAGATATTTGACCTACTGTTAAAAAATGCCAAGAATCATGGCAGGAGCCAAAATTTATAAAAAGATAAAAAGCTATCTTTAGGAAGGTGGATACCCAGTTGCAGAGATGTTCAAGGACAGATTGAGGGGAGGAGGGACAGGGAGAGCCTGGTGGTGCCTATGGGGTGCAGGAATTCCTAGGAGGAGTCTAGAGATAGGCAGAATGTGCAAAACGGGGACAGACAGGACACAGTGTTCCCTCTTTACTTCAGCCAGAGCAAATCCACACACACTTAATGCAATTGGACGTCTGCTTGATATTTTAACAGTGTTTTGTATAAAGAAATAAATGTCAAAAACCATTGGACTAGATGATTTTTAGGTTCTTTGAAAGCAAGGATGCCCCTTTTTAAATGAATTGACTCGAAGCTATGAGAGCTGTTTTTGAAATGAATTATTATTTTAGAAGAGTTTTATAGTGTATTTACAAAAAGTTGCAAAGCTCATACAGAGTTCCCATATTCTCCAAGCCAGTTTACCCCAGTATTAACCTCTTACATCAGTCGGGTATACTTGTCCCAATTACTGAATCAATATTAATGCTGTGTTATTAACTAAAGTCCATACTTCATTCTGTCCTCTTTAGTTTTTATCTAATGTCCTTTTTTCCTTTCCAGGATCCCATTTCAGACACTGATTATATGTTTTTATCATGTCTCCTTAGGTTCTCTTTTACTGATAGTTTCCTGGACTTTCTTTAATTTTGATTATTTTGACAGTTCTGAAGAGTAATGGTCAGGGATCATGTAGAATGACCCTCAGTTGGGATTTTTTTCTGATCATTTTTTCATCATTAGACAAAGGTTATGGACCTTGGGGAGGAAGATCACTGAGGTAAAGTGTCATTCTCACACATCGTACCCAGAGTAGAGTCTATCAACGTGCTTGATATCGACCATGATCACCTGACTGTGTCTTATTCCCTTTGGTCTAACAAAATACACTACGCCAGGAGGTTTTTAAACAACAGAGACTTGTTTCTGGAGTTTTAGAGGCTGGGAGGTCCAAGATGAGGGTACCAGTCCTGGTAAGGATCCTCTTCTAGGTTGCAGCCGGCTGACTTCTCTGTGTCCTCACATGGCAGCAGAAGCAAACAAGCTCCTCTGGCCTCTTTCATAAAGACACTTTTCCCACTCATGACCTAGTCACCCTCTAGAGGATCCAACCATCAATATTATCACATAGGGGATTCAGTTTCAGGACTTGAGTTTTGGGAGGAAACAAACAGACCATAGCCTAGAGGTAGTGTGTGTCAGGTTTTTCCACTACGAAGTTACTAACCATGGGTTAGTAACATCAAGCATAATCTGCTCTTGTGGATCTGGTTATTTGAAAGAAAAAATGTTGCATATTCCTAGGTCAAATATGGAACTTTTAAAACAGGACATGAGTTAGCAGATGCTCATTTTTATGCATGCTGAGGGCCAGAAAAATAAAACTCTGAGACCTCTGGGGATACTAAAGCCTGAACCAAGAAGTAAAGAAATCCGCTGTATCCCTTGCTTTGCACAGAGCAGAGGCTAGGAGTGGATGCTTTGTCCTCTACGAAGCTTTCACAATCCCCTCACCTGGCACAAGAGCCCAGGCTCCCTGGGATGACTATGTTTTATTTGCCACCAAAAGAATATTGCTTCATCATTGACTTCAGGGAGGATTTTTTTCTCTCCTTTCCTGCTAAATACAGTCTGTCTGTGATGGCAAACACTGGGCCTTGTGAACATGGTGTAGGCCAGTGTGTCAGCAAACACACTGCCTTGCTAAAGTGTGTGGCAATCCGCTGCAGCCATGACTCCATAAGAGGACCGTGCCAATTAGTCCTTTTCTGAAAATCTTCTGGGGACACTTCAAATCCACAGCCACATTACTCATGAAACCAGACGATACTTCTTAAAATGCCAGCATCTTGGTATTCACCAGCTCCACACACCCACTGTGGAAGGCTCAGAGACCGCCTCAGGCCACCTCTACCTTTCTTATCCCCCTGCTTCCTGAAAGGAAGCTACCCACAAAACACTTCCACCAAAGGACCCAACAAGCACTTAAGTGGTTACAATCATGGTCCAACAGGCGTTGAACAAATGCAAGGTGAACTTGTTCATGTTCACAATGGGGACGAGGCATTCCTTCCTCCTCCTCTCCACAAACTCAGCACAAGAGCTGTTGTCGTCTTCCTCCACTTAAGGATGAGCTCGCTATGATTGAGGGATCTGTGAGACACTTCAGAGCCAATAAAAGGGGTCTATTTGCCAAGTGTGCTCAGGTCATGAACTTCTCCTGCCCATGTACTGTAGCCAGGAGAGACTTGAAAGCTTTCTTGTTCCTAAGACAGAAGTACAAGTCACATGCAAACTAAATTCTGAGGATCTGGGGATGGAGGAGAGTGAGTGCTTTGGAGACACAAGAAGAAGGACTCCTCTTGGGATAGAAATCCCCAGGATGGATTCCACCCAGGCGTTTTCTGTACAGAATATTGGAAACCACCCTTAAAAATCAGCCCCCAGATCTTTAGAATTAGTGGAGAAAATATTTCAGAGGGAAGGGAGACAAGAAAGGAAAAATAAGTGTGTAAAACTAAATTTAATCCTCCTAATACCCCTGTAAATTTGGAATTAGAACCTCATTTAAAAGACAGAAAAACTTAAGTGTAAAGAGGTTTAATAGCCTAGAGTTAGGTCAATAACTAGAATTCCAACTCAAGTCTGCCTACCTTTAAAGCCTATTAATTTTCTGATATTCTGCTTGATAGAGGTAGGCAAAGAAAGTGCTCACTCTAAAGCATAATGGTGAAGAGTAGGAAGGGAATGAAGAAGTGGATGCAAAAACAAGTATAATCATACAAACACAGAGAGAGAGAGAGAGAGAGGGAGAGAGAGAGAGAGAAGCAAAGTTTCCTCTGATCTCCACCAGCCAATGGGACTCATCCCATGATGCCAGTAAAGGGTTCTTGGGTTAAAAATGTAATCCAATTCCAGAAAAAAAATGGCTTGGTGTGCAAGCTTGAAAATAAAAATTGAAGCTATGGTATGGAATGAACAGGCCATGGTGCTAGCCTTCAAGAAGGCTGGCAATGCTCAGCAGGGAAAGAGGTGTCAATACCACCCCAAATACAATGGAATGGGAGTGCAATAGGCAGTGACTCCCTCAGGCCTGGGACTGGGCAAGGCCTCCAGGAAAGGGCAATTGACCTGGACCCTGAAGCATAAAGATTCTCATGGGAAGCAAAGACGGGAACTGTATTCCAATGATTGGAAGCCAAGAAAGGGGTGAAGAAGCTGGAATTTATGTTAAAGAATTGAAATTGCGTTTGACAGATGTAGGAAAATAAAAAGAGTTTGCAAGGAGTAGGGATGTGGCACAGTCAGGCCACTCAAGAAGGAAGTGATTAGGAGGTGGAGGCAGTAGTCAAGATAGAGTTAATGAGAGCTTGAGCCACAGCAGTGACGAAGTGAAGAAAACCACAGAAATGGAACTGAGGATGTGGTCACAGATTGGACTGGGGGAAGGAAAGGTAGAGATGAAGCTAACTCACTTTTCTGTCCTGAATGACTAGGAGAACGGAGACATTACCAAATGAGCTAAACATTATAGCAAGTGGCGAAGCTCTTGAGGAATAAAGAAAGGGAAAATAATGATTTCAGATCAGAGACACTGAGTTTGAGGTGTCTTTATGCCAGTTGTGTGCCAATGCCCAGAGAACACTGGAAACATGAGCTGGAACAGAGTTCTGCAAATTATAGCCTGTGGGCTGCAAATTTTTGTAAATACAGTTTTACTGGAGCACAGCCACACTTTTGAGTTTACCAGTGGTCTGTGGCTGCTTTCTCCCTACAACAGCAGAGCAGAGTCGCTCTAACAGAGCCCCTGTGGCCTGCAAGCCAACAATACTGATTAACAGGACCTTCAGGAAAAAGTCACGGACCTCTAATTGGGGGGGGGGTGGCACATAATTGAGAAGAAAGCTAAGGAAATTATCTTGGAGGAATGTTTTAACCCATTCTATTTTCAAGTAATTTTTGCTGAACATTTACTCTAGGTCAGGCACTGGGACACAAGGTTAGGTGGAGCAATGAAAGAATAGAGGACAGAGGAGGCCACTGCTCTCTGAACAACTATACGAGTGCCAGAGAAAGGAAAGTAGATGGAGGGGTTTCAGGGGAGCCCTAAGGAGCCCTAAGAGGCCAACAGGAAAGCAATGAAGTCCACCAGCACTGAAGCTAGGGCAATGTGCACCTAAGAAGAAAAACATGATGAGGAAACCAAATGCTACAAAGCATGATGAAGTCTAGAAAGCAGCTGTTGGACTTGGCATTTGTGAGCTAATTAGAGACTTCTGAGATTATTTTTGGTACAGTGGTAGAAAACAAACCAGACTGCAAGAGGCTGAGAAATTAAGGAGTGGTGAGGAACTTGGAGCAGTGGGTATATGCTGATTCCCACCCCCCCTTTTATTAGCGTATGTTTGTGATCATCATGGGAAACCAGTACAAATACAGGTCCAATCTTGATCCTTTTTACTTCCCATTCCCCTCCCCATCCTATCTCCTCCCATTCCCCAGATAATGTATGTGTGTGTGTGTGTGTGTGTGTGTGTGTAGAGAGAGAGAGGGAGAGAAAGAGAGAAAGAGAGAGAGATGTATACATATTTCTGAAGAGAATGATAACCAAGACAAGATACAGCAGATAAAAGAGGAATTAAGGTTAAGAAAAAGTTTCTTTCTTAACATCAGGAGGAGGCATATTTATGAATAAAGAGGAAAGAACCACTGGAGAGCAAGAGATTGAAGATTTAGGAAAGAACAAATACTTCATGAAGCTAAGTACAAGAAAAAATAGGTAGGTATGACCTAGAGCACAGAATTTATGGGGAAAATAACCAGCATTTATTGGACACTTAGAGTGAGTTAACCACTAAACTGAGAGTCAAAACTAGTGAGACAGATGGATGGAGATATACAGTCTTTAACTCTTGCATCAACTATGGAAGGTATTTAATGATACCTGCATTTCAGAGGAGGAAACCATAATGTGGAAGGTTAGTAACTTGCCCAAAGCCCACATTTAATAGGTAGCAGAGCTGGGATTTTGAGCTAATGTTATTTAGCTCCATAGCACATGTACTTTCCACTTAATCAAGACACTGTACTTTGGAAATAAAGTATGCCACAGAAAGAAAAAACAGAATGGGAGAAGAGAGACTCTGAAGTAGGAAACTCTTTAAATGCAAGTCCACATGAACCCAGGTTGGCACCTGAACACTCTCAGAGGATGCTTGTGCTTTGTCTACCTTTGCACACTTGTCTCTGCCCAATGCTGGCTGTTTCCGTGGTCTCCATGTGTCTCTGTCTTGCTCTGGGACTCAGGAGGCTGACACTTATGAGCATAACTAACTCTCTTGCCCTCTGGCTTCCAGTTGGGTCCTGCCCAGGGTTGCTCTGGTAAGAGATGAGAGGGCAGGAGATCAGGGACAGGGATTTGTCCTTCACCTTCCTCCATACAATATCCTCATGGACTGAGTGCATCTTGGTGGCAAAGGCAACAGCTTAGATCAGGCAACCTCTTCCTATAGCTGCTACTGTCTGTGTTGTCAGGCTGGGGGCTTCCTTTATCTCCTGCTGAAGTCCCTTAACTCCAACCACAACTCTGAAAGAACGCCCTGCATTAAAGTCTCCCTCATTGGGCCGATGAGATGGCTCAGCGGCATAAGTACCTGCCTTGCAAGCGCAAGGGCCCGAGTTCGACTCCCAGATCCCACATACGAAAAAAGGGCCGGTGATATCGCTCAGCGGCACGGGTGCCTGTTGGCGCGCGAGGTCCTGAGGTCGACCCCCCGGTACCCACAAAAAAAAAAAAAGTCTCCCTCGTTACACTGTCTCAGTGTGTCATCTCTGTCCTGCCAAGCCTGGACAAACCATGTGGCCACATGCGTCCCTGGATGCCCCTTCATAATGCATTACGCAGTCATCCACATCCATGCTTTTCCCCCATCTTTACCTGCTACACACAGATGCACATCCACCAGCTTCAAGGTCTTCAGGACAGAAACAATGAAGAATTTGCACAGACATGAAAGAGTTCTAGGCTGGACCTTGAAGTCCAACACCAGTTTAAAATCTCATTAATCCCCCCAATTTAAGAATCAATGATGTTTAATCATGGACCTGAGTATTCTCAACTCCTCTAAAATTGCGTAAGGAAATAAATCCTGGATTTGACTGACCTAGGTTCAAAAATGGAGAGAAATGTACTAGATCTGACATTACAATTAGATTTAAGTTCAAAGCTCTTTTCAGTTCTGGTCTTGAAAGGGAGGCTAGCAATCACTGTGTTACGTTATGATTCACACTCTGTGATAGGAACCTAATTTAAAATATTAATTTGCTTTTCAAAAGTGAAAGAAATGAATGCCCTCAGAACTACTGCTTCCTGTCCTTCCTTCTTCCCCTCTTTCCACTCCCCCCCACCAAAAAAAAAACCCTTACTTTTCCTATTGATGTCATTTACTTATTCTGGGAAGGTGAAACCACACAAGTTTTACTTTTAACGTGTAGTTTCTTTCCCAGGCTCCAAGATAGCAGTGCAAGGTGTTGGTCAGGGGAGGCCTCTGCGCCCTGGGACAATACCTCCCTCTGTGTGGGTGCAGAACAGTGGGTGCCGGTACTAACCCTCACCCTACCTGGAGTCCCCAGCCCTGTTTGTGTGACGTCAGCCCAGTCGGCATCTCATTCTTTTCTTCTTTCTGGCCTATATTTACTTCATTTGTAAGACAAAAGATTTACAAATAATTAGTAATTTGTGATTTTTTTCAAGTATGAAAGTTGCCCTTTATCCTAAAAGATAGCATGGTCCCAAGAGATGTGACATTGTTGATATATTGGGTACACAGGTAGTGCTCAGTGCGCACCTTGCTCCTTGGCGTCTGCACTGTGAATCGACAGCCCCACAGGAAACTTCAACCCACATGTTAGAACCTCTGGACTCCAAACCCCTTCCAGTTCCAGCATTTTCATCTTTCTATGAGTGCCTGAGGCTTGCCACCCAGCTAAAGGCCTGGCATACAAGAATCTCAATCTCATCCCACCCTTGGGTTAGCCCAGAGCACTACAAAGAATGGTCTAAAATCTCAGGAATATGAGTCTCTATTTAGAGCTAGACCAAATCTTCTCAAGGATCAGGGGTCAAGTTTTCCCCACCCTGCATCTCAGATCTAATCAAAGTTTAGATCTGAATCTCTAAGCCAGTAAGACTTTAGAGGAAACTGTTAGATGCTCTCTAGGCAAGGTTTATCTCATATCAAGGAGTTCACACATCCTTTCCCAGATTTGCCTTAGACCTCTGGAAGGTCAGTGGTCACTGAGGACCTACTCAAATGGCTCCCACTTAAAATACATCCCATTTCCAGAATTTTCCCATTGAATGGAACTAGATTCCTAATCACAGTTCAACCCAGGTGTAGTCAACTCAGCTCAAGCTACGATCATCTCCAAAACTCCAAGTCTCCCCAAGAATTTTGAGACTAGTTTGGCCCAATATCCCAACATGGAGAAGGGCATCTGGAGTAATTAAAGTGTCAGTACCATGAAGTGGCAAAGCATGGCTATGAAATCTCCAAAAGGCCTTTCTGCCATGCCCAATAAGATGAAGACAATGGTGGTGATTCAGGATACAAGCCTTCTAACCAGGACCTGCCTCGTGACACACTTGGGAAAATTTTGGTAGTCGTTGAGAACTGCTCTTTTCCTGTGGAACACACCAGATTTCAGGTTTTGTGAAGCTGCCAGACAACCTACCCAGCAGTGGCTTCCTCCTAAAGCTGCAGCTGTCAGGGCCACTGTCACCACCATCTGCTCAATCCTAAAACACAAGGTTCTGGGGCTCCCAAAACTGATTTGAGAGCTGCCCAGGGAAGGGCTGGAGAAGGAGTAGGGGAGGAGTGAGTAGGACACTCTCAGAGCCCCACAGAAATGAGCAAAGCTTGCTCATCTCACCTCTGCTCAAGAGTTCTTTATCTCTGTCCAGGAGTTTCCATGGAAACCTCCTAAGTTCTATCTATAGGAAGAGGAAAAATTAAAAATAAGAAACATCCTGAGGTATGTATAAATTTGCTCCAAAGAAGGCAGGCAGGGGAGGAGGAAATGGGGGCTCTCATGGAAGAACCAGAGCTAATCATTACCCTGACACTTTAAAAAGGCCTTGTGAAAACCAAGCTGACTTCAGTTGCAGAATCAGGAGGAAGGTTAGGTGTGAGCACTAGTACTAGCAGTGTAAGCAACTATGAGGACAAAACAGGATCCAGAGTCACCTCCTAAAATGATCTCAGGCTAATGGATCCAGAGGAGGAAGGACAGGAGAGAAGGCAGAGAACAGAGATGATGGTAGTGTTCAAAGGGGGACAGGCAGCCACCACATATGCACTTTGTCACCTTAGGCCAATGACAAAGAACCATATGGAAGTACAAAAGATCCCAAATTGTCAAGATAATCTTGAGCAAAAAAGAGCAAAGCTGGAGGCATCGCAATTCCTGATTTCAAGACATACTACTGAGCCATAGTAACAAGACATCATGGTATTGGCATAAAAGCAGAAATGTAGGTGAACACAGCAGAATAAAGGACCCAGAAATAAATCTATCCATCTTTAGCCAACTGATCCTCAACAAAGGTGCCAAAACCATACGTTAAAGAAAGGTCAGCCTCTTTAATAGATGATGCTAGGGAAAGTAAATATATGCATGTAGAAGACTGAAAGCTAACCCTTATTTCTCACAAAAATTTCTCTGTACAAAATCCCTATCTCTCTGTACAAAGGTCAACTCAAAATGGATCAAAGACCATAATATAAGACATGAAACTCTGAAACCACTTCAAAAAATATATAATAGAAACATTTCAAGACTTTGGTAAAGGCAATACTTTTCTAAATAAGACCCTAAAAGCTAAAGAAACAAAAGCAAAAAGTGACAAATGGAATTATATCAAATTTTAAAAACTTCTGCACAGCAAAGGAAACAATCAACAGGGTTATGAGAATGGGAGAAATATCCAGAATACACAAATAACTCAAAAAATTTAACAACAACAACAAAAATAAAAAAAACCCAAGTAATCCAATTTAATATGGATGCATGATCTGAATAGACACTTCTGAAAAGAAATACAAATGGCCAATAAATATATGAAAAAATGCTCAATATCATTAGCCATCAGAGAACTGCAAATCAAACTATGATGGAAACCAACTCATGCCAGTTAGAATGGTTACTATAACAAAAATCCTGGTGAGAATGTGGAGGAAAGGGAGCCCTTTTAAACTGTTGATGAGAATCTAAATTTCTACAGCTTCTGGGAAAATTAGTACAGTCACTCTATGAGGGTCTCTCAAAAAACTAAAAAATAGAACTACCATATGATTCAGTTACCCGATTCCTGGGTATATGTGTGAAGGAAATGAAGTCAGCACACAAAAAATATACCTGTATATCCAATTTTATTGTCGCACTACCCACAGTAGCCAGGATGGGGAATCAGCCTGCATGCCTGTCAACAGATGAATGGATAAAGAAAATATAGTATATGTATGTAATGGAGTATTATCCACCTATAAATAGGAATGAAATCCTGATATGTGCATGGAAGTACAGGACTCTGTGTTAAGCAAAATAGGACAGATATAGAAAGAAAATGTATCATATGTTTTATCTCATATATGGTAACTTAGGGGAGAAAAGACCTGAAGGTAGAAAAATGATTATTAGCTACCAAGAAGGAAGGAGGCTGGAGTGGGGTGGGGAGAAGAAGGTTGGATGGGCATGATGAACACACAACATGCAAGTACGGAAATATCACAGTGAATCCCATTAATTTGTACAATGAATATGTGTTAATAATCGCAAAAATAAAAAACAAAAGAGCCAATCAATCTATCACCCAAACTTACAGGTTCAAACACTTCAAAAGCCAAGCCTTAAATGAACGTCTCTGGAGATATTCAGTACATCTTTGTCTTGTAAAATTGCAACCCTTTGGGTCAACTATGAGGAGAAACTCTGTTAACCTGTTTTTCTCCAAATCTTGACTTCCAATGAAGTTTGAGTGAGGACTGCGTGTCTGGGCTTTAAATGTCATGAAAACTGCTTTTTATAAATAGACCAAGAGAATCAAAGACCTAAATGTAAGAGCAAAACTATAAAACTCTCAGAAAAAAATAAAACCACACAGGCATAAGTCTTTGTGACCTTGAGTCAGGCAATGACAAAGGACTGAAAAAAATTCAAATGGATAAAAGATCCAAATAAATATTTCCCCCCCAAAAGACATACAAATGGCCAACAAACACATGAACAGATATTTAACATCATCAGCCGTCAGAGAAATAGAAATCAAAACCACAGTGCTATTCCACTTCATACTCCCTAGGATGATAATAAAAAAGACAGAGGATGACAAGTGTTGGTAAAGATGTGAAGAAACTGGAATCCCCATATACATTGTTAAGAATGTAAAATAGTGTAGCTACTTTGCAAAACAAGTATTTACCAAGAGAAATGAAAACACCCATGCACACAAAAACTTGTATTCATATAAGTATTATTCATAATAGTTAAAAAGTAGAAACAACTCAAATGTCCATCTGCTGATGATTGGATAATAAAATATTGTCCTCAGATATAATAGAATATCATTCAGCTGTAAAAAGGAATGAAGCTCTGATTTATAAGGTCCAATATAGATGAGTCTTGAAAACATTATGCTAAGGGGACAAAGAAGACACAAAAGATCCCGTATTATGTGATTTTGTTTACAAAAATTCTCCAGAATAAGCAAATCCATAGAGACAGGATATAGATTGGTGATTGCCTAGGGCTGGGGAGATTGAGTAAAATACAAAGAAATTGTTAATATGTACAAGACTTCTTTTGGGAGTGATGAAATATTCTGATAGGATTGTGGTGATGGTTACACAACTCTGTGAATAAACTAAAAACCACTGGATTCTTCATTTTAAATGGGAGAATTGTATGGTCTCTGAATTAGAACCCAGTAAAGCTGCAATTAAGAAAAATAGACCATGCGAAATTGGTACATACTGATCCTGCCTTTGCAGAAGTTCCATTTTTTTCACCATGAAGATTTTGCATTGTTTTTATTTTTAAGAATACATTACATTAATACACTGTTTATCTTGATTGCAAAGTTTGAGGCATCTCTTTAAATTTTGTGCCTGAGACAAGTGCCTTGCTTGCCTCCCTGCAGTCCTGACCCAAAGTGGGTATAGTAACAAAGGCATTGCTACAGTTGGGATCTGCATTGTCCCCAAAGGCCTGTGCCTTAAAGGCTTAGTCCTCAGCGAGGCACTATTAGGAGGTCATCTTAGTTACTTTTCTCAATGCTGAGACAGAATATCCGTCACCCAAAGTTAAAGGAGGAAAGATTTATTTAGCTCCCAGTTTGTAGAGGTTTCAGTCAACAGTCGGCTGGGTCCAAGGCAGGGTGGCATGGCAGACAGACATCACAGAGGAGAAACAGTTCATGGTAGGCAGAAGGTAGCAAAGCAGGCAAGGGACAAGACAAGCCTCTTTTTGTCTCTTACATTGTACCCAGGCTACCAGGATTAAGGCAGTGCCAAACCAATCAATGGACTGATTTAGTAATCACTCACCCTTAATTCTAGCACACTTAATCCTAGCATTGCACCATGAATCAATCACACAGTCTAGATTCAGCCACCTCTGAAAAAGCCCCACCTATGACTGCATGAAGCTTTGGGGGGACATCTAGACACAAAACATAACAGAGGGGATAAAAACTTGAAGTGGGCCTAGTGGAAGATATTGTCATTGGGGGTATAGCCTCAAGGAGGGTAGTAGTACCCAGCCTTTTCTTCTTCCTGCCTTTGGCACCCTGACCATGAAGTGAACAGCTTTGATCTACCACATGCTCCTGCCTTGATTTTTATGCTACCTCACCAAAGGCCCAGAATTAATGAGGCCAAGTGACCATGGACTGAAACCTCTAAAACCATGAGCCAAAATAAACCTTTTACCTTTACAATAAATTTGATTACTTCAGGTATTTGTGACAGGTATTTGTGACAGTAATGGAAAGCTAAATAACACAAGACATTGTAATTTAAAGAGCTTTTCCTGGTACCAGAGGGAGCTTCTGAGTTTTTTCCTCCTCTCTCCTGGATGCCAGTCACATGCTCCATGATGGCCTCTCCTGATACAGTTCTACTGCTTCTTCATGCAGACTCACTCTCTTCCATCGGCTCTGTGTGTGTGTGTGTGTGTGTGTGTGTGTGTGTGTGTGTAATTATGAAGAATAAGAAAGGTTCAGTAAAACTACAAGTGGGCATCATCCCAATTACCAAAAAAAGAGATGAAAAGAAAGTAGACTGTACAAATTGTAGACCACTGAGCATAAAATGGACTCTAGCAGAATTCTAAAACTGTATTATTTCACAACATGGTATTGTGAAACATTCAGAAATCAAAGCAGTCCAATAGCACCCAGTAAAGTTTTACTGAACCAAAGAAATGGCAAATGAGTCTTATAGGCTTTTATGATACAGTTATTAGACTGCAATAATAGATGAGGGAATCGTTAAACACAGTGTATCTTTGGATTTTAGCAATGCATTCCACAGTGAACAGGATAAAAGAATGTGGACAAAATGTATATTAGGACAAATGATAGTTATTTGATTGATGGTTCACAAATGTACCTCAAAATATGTCGACAAGGTAAAAGTAGCTGCAACAAAATCTAATTGGTCTTCGACCCCGCCCAAGGCCAGCTGTTGCCTGCTCTACTCTCCAGCTGACGTCCCAGGAGTACTGAGTGAGCTCAGCTCTGAGAGGTCCATTTTTGGGGGGATGCCAACCAAATGAAGTGCTTCCAGAGGACTCTCAGACTGGTGTGCAGACTCTAAAGCAAAAGAGGGGCAGGGTATTTAGTGTACAGTAGTAGAACATTAACAGAAACATGATGCCTACTTTTAAATGTTTGAAAGATTTAAAAAAAAATGGAAAAGGAAAACTGAATCAATTCTACATAACCTAGATGGACAGAATTAAAGCCAGACAAGAAAAGTTGTTTCTAAAAATAAATGTCAGTTTACCACAATAGAAGCGCCCCTCCCCGCAGCCTGAGCTGGGGAGCTCAAATGGCCTGTCTGATTTGTGAGACAGGCAGTTCCCTTTCAAGGAAGGCACTCAAGTTGAAAATCTTCCTGGGAGGCTGCAGATGGGATTTAAATAATTAGATGAGATTGGACCACATGTCTTACTGGATTCCTTCCAAATCAAAGATACTATAATCTCTTTCTTCTCTTCCCCTCCTTCTAGCCTTGTATACAATGTGTGCTATAGAGGGTGAGAACTGGGTATAACCCAGTGCTTTACCTCTTTCCATTCCTTTCACCTTCACTCCTCCTCTGGACCCCTTCCTCCTCCCTTCCTTTTTCCTTGTTCCTCCTCCCTCCCTCACGTCTTTCCTTTTTCCTCTGGGGGCTGACACAGAACAGTTCTTCCTGCCGTTCCATGACCCCCTCCAAAACTAGGATACCTGAGAAGGCCGCCCAAAAGTAGGAATAATAGAAGACCAAACCCTGGGGTCACACGGTTTCTGTTAAGTTTTGATTTTAAATCTGTACCACTCGCTTGCTCTGGGACACATGCGGATGTTCACTGAATTGACCAAGCTGGGTCTGCACGAATTACCCTCCAAAGTATCCATTTATGCTCTAATCTTTCTGCATAACACTCCATGCCTACAATATATTCAGTGTATTTTTCTGCTTTACTGTTTAAATTGCAAAGACTGGACCATGACAGCTTTGGTCTCTGCTATATCCCCAAGGAAGCAGTCAACAGATAGTAATTGAATAAAGAATTTCTCTTAGCCTTCTCCCATATATTCCTCACTGATTTAGTAATTTCTGTAAGTACTGCTTAATAATAAGTATTAGATAGTGCACACAGTTTGAGGGCTAGTAGGGACATCAGAAAATACCTAGCTAGCCCAATCTCTCCATTTGACAGATTAATAAACTAAGTGCCAGGGTGATGACATGTTCAGTTAGGAAACAGCAGGGCTGAAATTCAAAACCAGCTCTTCTGGATTCTGGGAGATGGACCATTTACAGGACTGAAAAGATTTTAGAATCAGATGAACCTGGGTTCCTCTTAACAAGCTGTAACCAAGTTAATTAGTGTCTCTAAACCTCAATATCTTCAGAAGTGAACAGGAAAGACAACTCCTCCAACTACCTTCCTGGCACAGAGGAAATGCATGGTGAATAGTAGCTCTGATGTCTATTACCAGGTGGAATAAATACCAAGTGGTAGCTGTGTGCTAACCACTTTTCCATTCTTAATATAACACATTGAGGAGCCACGCAAAAAAGTGGCAGAACCACTGCTATTGGCACAGATGCCCACTCGGCTGAGAGCATGTGGCCGTGGAAAACAAACCATTTCATGAGAGCTCAGTGCTGTACCTTCCACAAGACTTTTTGTCAGGTATCTAACCTCTTTCCTCAAGTTCCCAGCTCAGAGCCTTCCATACGAAGAATAACAAACAGAGAGTCACCGGAGCTTCTAAGCACATATTGTCTCCCAGGTACTTGAAAGCAGAGGGCAGGAAGCACGTCCAGTTCGGAGATTTGTCCCCCCGGGTGCTTACAAAAAGCCAGACACTGATAAACAGAGCATAATACTGAGTCACCCTTCTCTTAATGGCTCACTTCCTTACTTCCTCATCTGTTACTTTTGATGTTCACCAGACCTGGCTGCAGCTTCCTGTACAACACAGTCCCCATCTCTTACTTGATGGTTTTCCTGGAGCCTGGATGGCTTCTGTCCCTCCAAGGAACATTCCCTTTTTCCTGTACCCAGGACGCATCCTGCCCTCTTAGCTCTAATGCTTTGTCTATGCAGAACAGCTAATTGTACCCAGAATATCTCATCAAACTTGAGACTGACCATTCAATTCACATGAATGAGGTAAATTCTGTCTTTCATTTGGCTGCCGATGCATTCAGACACTTATCTCTGGGTTTTTATATTAGCTATCATCCCAGTGTTAGGTGTACAGACAAGACAAAAAAGGTGCTTCCCAAGATGTGCCTCACCCTGAAGAAAACGCAATAGTTTTGTCTTATTGAACCTATTTATTAGAATGTCAGGGGACTTCAGGAGCTAAGCAGAGGAATGTTTGAAGGGAGGTGTGGCTTGTTTGTCAAAGTAGACACTTGCATTCTTTCAGAATAGTTCTTGAGAATGATTTGAGAGGAGAAAGATGATGATTAACATAGGAGGAACTCCATGTACCTTTTGTGGCTTGAGATTTGTATAACAGAGCTATAAAACGACTTCCACAAGTGTTACTTCAGTACACTAGCAGTTACCGAGTTTCCAAAATCCTGAGGCAATGCTAAAACATGATAACCATGTGTCATGGAGAGCAGGAATCTCAATCCAGATACAGCCCTCATGGAAGGAAAGAATTCAATTTCCAAGGACTTGGTCCAAGTCCCCCTTCACCCCCTACCCAAGACAGTCTGTTGCTTGACCAGACAGATGCCAGAAAAATGGGCAGGATCTGGGCAAATGGAAACTAAAAACAGAATTGTGCCCATGTTTGCAAAGATACTGCACTTGCACTTAAGATGGTTTCTCTTAGGGCCAGATCAGACTAAAGTGATCCTTATTTAGTTCCTGTTCTCAGATCTCCCAATTCCATGCTAAAGTATTTCCTGTTTTCTCTATCAGGATCTCAGTGTGCAAAAACCTTCACTCCTCTCCTCTCTAGAGAATACTGAAAATTTATATTAACAAAATAAAAGAGGTAGCACAACTTGTTCTTGAGAAGACTATAATAATATTCATTTTACTCAACACTTTTTAAAGAGTCTAACTGTAAATAAAGCAGGATGCAAAATACACCATGTAATTCGAAACATGCAAAAAAGCATCACTTTATTTTTTGTCATTGTTCTTTTGTTTTGTTTTTGTTTTTGTGACAAGATCTCACTATGTAGTCCAGGCTGGCCTTGAACTCACTATGTAGCAGTGGCTGGCCTTGCAGCAATCCTCGTGCCTCAGCCTCCTAAATGCTGGCGTGCTCCACTATGCATGGCTTAAAAAAAAAATCACTTTCATGCTAAAATCTACAAAATATAGTTTAGTTATATTAAGGAAGTAGTATATGGGTTATTATTTTCTCTTATCATTTATGTAACAGCACCATATTGCCTTGAAATTTTTTCTTTTAAATTTAAAAATTAATCAGTATGTTTCATATGCTAGAATTGTTTTATTTATTTCTGACATTGTTGGCCTGGGAAGAGAGGGTGAAGATGGCACACTCCAGCATTGTGTGTGTTCCTGTGAAGGTAAGAGAGAATTTCTTCCCCACTTGGTGAATTACTTTGACCACAGGGCCTGTATCTTTAATCTTCTTTGCAACCCTAACACTAACACAGTCTGGCATATTGTTGAAATAAATTGTGTTTCATATGTGTGCATGCACGTGTACACACACACAGGCACATCTCTGTGTCAGATACACATTTACTTCTTTTTTTTTCTTTCTTTTTAACCAAAGGAAAAAGGCCTCAGTAATGTGAAAGTCCTAAGTCACAGGGACAGAAAATAGGAGAAAAACAACCACATGGAGATAAACTTCTTTAAAATATTATAAACACATTCAATGGGAAACTCACCTGTGTGAGAAAAAAGATGCACCAGCCTCCAAGAAAATGGATAATCATTGTCATGCAATCATTACCCAGCACCAGATAGGTTTATAAACAATATAGATAAGTGGCTTATGGGCAGAAGATTACCACGCCAATGGAACCGTCCAGTTTTTAAAAGTTCTACTCATCCAGTCATCATTAGAATACAAAGGTATAAAATCCTGGTGGGTGGGAAATTTTCCCTCTTTTATATCACTTGTATTCAATCTCTTCAATGTGTATATACTCCATCTTGAAATGTATAGTGGTTTTCCTCACTTTGAGAAAGACAATCTGTGATCAGTTCTGCATGCCTGCTGCCACCAGATGGATACAATGAGCATTCTCTACAATACGTCCATCATCTGCCATCTACTTCTCTATGCCCTGCAGTAGGACTACTGTCTCAACTGCGAAATGTGTTTTCCAAGATCACTGGTAGACTAGCCACCAAATTCAGACGTATCCAATTGGTCTGCATCCGGTTACTTTCTCCCTGTAGCATCTCCTGCCCTCTACCCACTTGACACCCTTGACTCTACATTTTTTTCAAAGTCTCTTACTTTGAGCGTTGGTGACATTATAGTAACCTAATTCCCCGACCTATCAGTCTCTGAATTTTTAATAGACTTTTTCTCTTCTCCCATCCCCTAAGCATATGGGTATTCTCTATGTGGATAAATGGAGGTCTTTGTCAGAAGAATGCCTCCTCCAGTATGAAAGACTTGGGGAAGAGGAACATGACAGAGGCAATTTGGAGATTTGCCAGAAAAGGTTTTATAGTCCATTTTTAACTCCCAGTCTACTGGGTGTGATTGTGAGCTTCAGGTCTACAAGATACGGTCCCAAATCCTGAACTTGATACTCAGTGAGGATTTAATATACCTTCTCACCCTTATCTCCTATTCTTTCTCTACACAACGCTTCAGAGTAGGCCCTCAGTAAAAATCTGTGGACTAAACAGATGAGTACACAAGAATGTAATTCCTGGATAGCTCATCACCTACCGCGTTTCCAACCACGCTCCACCCTTCAGCACTTCATACCTTGCACTGCTCATCTTTACGTTTATTTTCATCACCTCTTTTGTGTGACATGCTTTTCCTCTTTATTTTCCATCTATGTAAATCTTGCTCATGCTTCAAAGCCCAGTGTGAATCTCACTTTCTCTAAGATTTCCTCTTTATTACTATAATATTTATTATATTCCACATAGTGAAGATTTACTATATAATTACTTTTGAAGGACTTTTTGAGCAGCAAACTTTTGAGGCCCATTTGGGCTTGGGAGTTAACTTTGCTTTTTGTACTCCCATCTCAAGAAATCTAATATAGTAGCTTAAAAGAGGAGATATCCGGTAATTTCTTTTTTCTTTTTTTTTTTTGTAACAGGAATCAAACTCAGGACCTTGCGCTTGCCAGGCAGGTGCCACTGAGCTATATTATCCCTGGGCCTATATGATGATTTCTGATTTCTTCATTTCATGTAACATAGTTGTGTTGGAAGCTCAAGCTCTAAAATGAGAACCAAATTTTTTTGTTTGTTTGTTTGTTTGTTTTGTTTTTTTGAGACAGGGTCTCACTATGTAGTTCAGGCTTGCTTTGAGCTCACTATGTAGCCCAGGCTGACCTCGAACTCTCAGCAATCCTCCTGCCTCAGCCTCCCAAGTGCTGGGGTTACAGGTGTGTGCCACCACACCCGGCGAGACCTAAATTTAAAACTTTGAGATATATACTACTAAAAGAACTATAAAAGAGGGCAGCCTTTTAGTCTCCTGAATCTTGGTTTCTCATCTGAGAAGTCCTGGAAAAGGGAATTAGGTGAGATTACCACAGTACTGTGCTGAGCAAAGTGTTTGGCATGATATTCAAGTTTCAGTAAAAGATTGTTAATGACAACAATGACAGTGATGATGATGTTGATATAGATTAGACCTGGATCAATGCCAAGGTCAAAGGAACTTTTTACTGCAAGTCTGTGACTTTGTCGCGGGTGACAGTGTAAACAACAGCTACTACCATGCCACATGGAAGTGATGGCAACCCAGAAACAGAGCTTTAAATGATGTTTTAACAGAGCTTTCCTCACATCTGTCATGTCATGACCCAAGCACTCAGTCCAGAGTGAGAGCCCATTAGCTCCACAGCAGAGTGATCTAGAAATAAAAGCAGAAAGTCCCTGTCTCTTGCTTTGCAATAATTTAGCCAAATGTCAGACAAGTACAATAAAAGGCTATTGTCAAAATAAAATTTGAAGGCTGTAATGCCTATAAGTCAGTGATATCCAGGAGAGAAGACTGTTTTTAACTTGCTCTTCCTGCATTAGGTATGAGTTAGCCTGCTCTTGGGCTTTTATTCCAAATATAGTAAATCTGCGGTTAGAAATCTCTTGACCTTAATGATACCCATGTTTGAGAGATGGCTCCTTGAAACTCTAGGCTGTGGTTTCAACAAAAGGTTGAATAGAGACAGTGGTTTATTATGAGGGAGGCAGGGGCTATAAGTAGTTGAGTAATGTTTATTTTGCATTACCATTTTCTGTCTCCAAGACTCAACAGCAAAAAAAGAAAAAAAAAGCCTAAGTTGGAAAAGTAGGCTCAATTTGACTGAGGTTAAGGAGAAATAGACAGACAAAACATAAAATTAACTGATGAGTTATTTAAGAACAGACAGAAACAATAACACGGATAACAGAAAGACAATCCAGACTACAAACACATCATTTATAACATTTTGGAAGCAGTTAATAGCATTCGAACAGGCCAGGAAAATAGTCAAAGCCTAGATACCAGTGATACATTGAAACTCCACCACACGTCACATTTCTCTTCATCACTACCGTGTCTGCGTACGTTCTCAGTAAAGCTATTAACATGGATGACTACCTGGCTGTTAACTGGTAGTTTGTCCAGATGGCATTCTCCCCAGGGAAGGTAAAAATCAGAAAGCAAAATAATCAGCAAATAGAAAGTGATTTTTCCAAAAATGATCACGAGTTTTGTAGAGATAAATTTTAGAGACCTCAAGCTCTGGTAAAAGAAGACCGTGATTTCTTCAAGAGTTCCACAATGTAATTTTTTTTTTTTTTTTTTGTGGGTACCGGGGGTCGACCTCAGGACCTCACGCACCAGCAGGCACCCGTGCCGCTGAGCGATATCACCGGCCCTTTTATCGTATGTGGGAGCTGGGAGTCGAACTCAGGCCCTCGCGCTTGCCGGGCAGGCGCTTACACCACTGAGCCATCTCACCGGCCCCACAATGTAATTTATTAATTCGTGTTCTAGGAAGGCAGAGATGGAAGACCAGGAAACTTTTTCAGAGGACTTCCTTAATTTTCTTATTAGCAGCTTAATTAGTAACCATACACATTCTTGTCCATAGTCAAATCCTCCTCTCCCACCTATGTATGTAAAAGATGCACCTTGCAGACTTCCTCCTTTCCAAGCATATTTTATGCTTTTCCACTATTCCTGTAGGGTGACAAAAAACTTAGAGTTAGGGACATTTGCTGAGGGCCTGTTTCTGTAGGGTGAAACATGTGCTTTACCTACCTGAGCAACAAGGCCCTGAGCAGTGGTTTGAAAGAACTTCCGCCTCATTGAAAGGGGAAGCTGGAACTGTCAAGGAGTGGGCTCAGGTCCTTCCACTGGGACAGGTCACAAAGTCTGTGCCAATTCTAGCAGAAGCCAGGGCCTGGATGACCTGCAGTCAGCCAGGGAAATCCGTGCCCAGGCTATCTAAACTTCACCGACACCCCCAAACCTTCCGACTGTAACACCGTACAGACTCTCTGGCTGCTCTGTGTGGCTCTAGCCTCTCTGCTACATAACAAGCCAATGGTTCAGAGAACAAAATAAGCCAAATCCTGCCTCTTCACACAGGGTGACATATGATAAATAATCAAAAGATTAACTTTTATCTGTTACTAGTGTGCACACGATTTTAACATGAGTGGCAGTAAAACAAAATTTACTTGCTCAAGTTACTCTCTCATAAGCACATACCCACCAGAGAATGGGAGAAGGAGAAGAAAGATCCAGTAGGTACAGAATAAAAATTTACAAAATACTTTGTACATAGGGACAAGAATATTTTGCATGGTTCCCCACACACTAGTCTTTAAATGGGACATCATCCACACCACCTCACCATACTCTTCTCTGGCAGCTGGAGGGTGAGGCTCGCCTGCAGAGAACTGCAGGGCATTAAATTCTGTATCGGGGGTGGGGTGCCAATCCCAAGTCATATCTATGAACTTGAATAAGCGACTTCTCCTCTTGGAGCCTCATTTTCTTCATCTGTAAAAGGCTAAATGAGAAAATTCAAGGCCCTGTAGAACCAGGAATATATAAAAGGAAAACCATACAAAGCAACCAAGATCCTAACTTTTAGTACTTCTTGTTCAAAATGCACCATAAAACTACCTAACGACTGAAGTGTGAGGAGGACGCCCCCCCCCAGATTGTTTCCTGTGTAATTGTGTTTGACATCTAGATTGAAGCTCTGGATAATTACATTTAGTTTCCCACTGTAATAACAGTGGAAGAAATCAGAACCACCTGTAAGAAGGGATAACAGACTGACAGAGAAAGGACATTGTAAAACCTTGCTTCAGTGCTCTGTGATGGAGAACAAATAAAAAGGCAGATAAAACACGGTTGAGATGTTTTCTTTTTTCTGAATTATAAAGCTCTTTTTGGATGACATCAATTGTTCACAGGCACCTAAATACCTGTTTTTTTTTTGTTTTTTTTTTTTGGCATTTGTACATAGAAGAACACTTCCACCGAACTGTGCATACTACAGTAATCTATCAACAACCGAGATACAGGAGAGACTTGGAGCTGAGCCTAGGCTGGGACAGAGTAAGGACGGAGAAGTCACAGAGAACAACAGAGCAAGTCAGAAAGGCCGGGCAGGCGAGCCTTCTATGTGCTGGTGCTGTTCCTTGAATGATAGAAAAAGTCTGTGCCTACCTCCTCAGGCCCCTCATACGCCTGGCTTCTGGTGACAACACTTGCAGGAAGCACACAACTATAGAGTGAACCAACCCACAGAATATGCCAGATCGGACAGAAATGGAAACCATTGTATTACTTGGCTGGAGTAGAGGTGTGGGCAAAGGCCTAAAAATTTCACTTCATGATCCTAAATATTCATGAAAGGAGAGATAGGAACTGTTCTCCAGAAGGGACGAATTTATTTTTAAAGCATTGTGACATAAAATAAAAAATAATGCAGTCATGTAAAAAATAATTTTATGGTCTAGACCATGAAAAGTCTAAGATGGGAAAAGTTTGCAATAGCATGTTCATGAAAGTCTTCAAAATATCTAATTGGGCTCTATATCTGTACATAAACATAGGACTTGGGCAGATGGACCGTGGAGCATCATCTCGTACAGCACTCTGTTTCCACAGAGACCCACACCTAGCTGGTCCAAGATGCATAGCAATTATCCAGTGTTGACTTTCACAGCCTTTTCTGAGCTCTAAATTGACAATAAACAGCTCTAGTCTTCAATAAACACAGTTAAAGGCAGGTGGTGATTGGCATGCAGCCTGCTGAAGCAAACTTTTATCCAGATGTCGACCTCAAAACTCAAAGCGTCTTTGAAATCTGTTGAGATCTCAATCTCAAATCAGTTGAAATTTCTTCTTCTATTGCTTTCTTAAATCTCTTAGTCTAGCTCATGCTTCACCTTCTAGCTTTCCTCTCCCCTCAGCCCGGTCAGGAGTAGGCTCACCAGATTCTTAGTGTCTTGTTATCCTGCCAACCTTTCCATCTCAGCCATCCTAGGGAACCCCGCCAGCTGTGCTTCTGCTGTGCTCATGAGCTATGGTGAGGTTAGGACAACTGGGTCACAGCAGAGCCTATCAACACTTTGTGACTTCCACATTTGCCCTTCTTCCTGAACTCCCTTCCTCACTTCCTACTCTACTTTCAGATAAAGACATCTCTTCCTTACAGAGGAAACTGAAGTTTTCTCTTGAAGCAATTTGCAGCGGTCCACCACATCCACACATCTGAAAGGAGAACTCACTCTGTTATTTTCCTACTTACTCCAAGAAAGGACCATCCCTTTATAGGATTTTAATAAAAAATTACATCAAGAAATGTAAAACACCTAGCACAATTCTTAACACAGGCCATAAATATTGATTCTCTTTCATTCTTCCGTCTACATATTTAATCCCTCTGGTTATGTTTTGTTTTATTTGCTAGATTCTATTACCTCAAGCGTTCTATCTAGTGGTTTCCCCTTTCTTTTCTTTTTTTTTTTTCTTTTTTTGTGGGTACCACCAGCAGGCGCCTGTGCCGCTGAGCAATATCACTGGCCTTTTTTTTTCGTATGTGGGTACCAGGAGTCGAACTCAGGACCTCGCACTTGCCAGGCAGGCGCTTATGCTGCTGAGCTATCTCACCAGTCCGAGCTATCTCACCAGCCCTCCCCTTTCTCAGTAAACACATTCAAGTGATTCTCCTCTTCAATTCTCATCCTGCTCAGATTTTTTCTCATTACGTTACCTTTCAACTCTGCTTCTTTTTGAGTACTGCGTAGCTCAAGGTATGGCAAGTGACCTAGCTTAGAAAAATGCCAAGCTAGAACATTAATGTATCTTTTTTTCCTCCTCTTCCTTCCCTTAGCCTCTACTACCCACCTGCCACTAAATTTTGATGATTTTTCTTTAAACTCTCAAATCTGCATGCCACTTTCCAACTTTTCTTGCCAGAGGTCAAAGCCAAACAATCTCACCTAGATCTCCCAGCAGCCCTCACTACAGAATCTGATCTTTAGTTGGGACATTTTTCTTTTTTAGGGGTTCATCCTCCACACTGCTTTCAGAATCATCTTCCTCCAAAATGGATCTGGTCTTACCCTTCTGCTGAAAAACGTCTGCAACTTCAGTCAAACACAGGTTGTACAACTGGACCTTCACAATTTCATTGCAACCCACTGGAGGCATATCACCTCTCGGACACCAACATTATTAACAGCATACGTGCCTGTCGAATATTTCGGTGCTCCATGGTTTTGCTATGCTATCCCTTCCGCCTGAAACATGACTTCATCCTTTTCCATCTGGAACACACCTACTCACCTTTTAAAACCCAGCTCCAATATAACCACTTCTGAAAAAACTTCTCAAATTCACCTGAGCTGTTCTGCTCACTGCTATGGGTTCAGTATTCCTGCAACACCCATTCTCACCTCTTTTTAGTCATTGCCAAGGTGTCTTTGGTTCTTCTACTTGATGTTTACCTTCCTTAGTAGACCACAAATTCTCCGAGGAAAGAACCGTGTCCTTTTCAATAATATATCCTCAATATTTATCTTGCTTCTTGTTTAACAAATGCTTGTTGAAAGAATACAAAGAAAGGATGTGGTAACAATATGACAGAAAGAAGCAAGAACAGAATAAAACTGGGGTAAGAACACATTTGGTAGAGATAAGTAGTCCAGTAGAAAAGAATAAGAGATAAGGGTGCTTCTCTAGTGCTCTACAAAACTAGCTTCTGATCCATCAACTCATTTCTTTCCATTGCTCACGCAGGAATAAAATCCATGAAAAATGTAAAGGTCTATGTTCTTCTCTCTCCTATTTCAGGCTTGTTTGTATCACCTTTTATCCTTTCCCAAGATCAACTGCCCAAACTTCATCAGTGTCCCATCATTTCCATGCAGGTACACAAGGTAGCCAGAGGCTCAATGCCTAAATTAAATTTGGCTATTGCTAAGAGATATTAGGCTTCAGGCAGAAGAGTCAAGAGCCAGTCTTAGTATGATGCACTGAAGTTCATGGGATACAGATGTCTCAAGAATTATCATGCTTAGGGAAAAAGAAAAGCAATAGGTAAAATTATTTTTAACCAATTTTATAAGTACTCTAACTTCATCACAGTTAAGCAAACACTCTAAGAAAATTGCCCTGTTCCTGTTAATTTGTTCGTGCTTTTTGACAAGCTTTATTATTTAGCTTGGATTGATCTAGCTGCTAAATAAAGCCATCAGCACAGAATTATTTACCTGGGTTTGTACTTTCTCAGACTAATAGTAGGAAGCCACTGCATGCAAAAGACAAGCCAAGACCAAAAAGTAACATTCTCTATTGATCGCTGCCAACTGAATCCTAAGGGACTCGAGCAGCTCTTTTAGAAGTAGTCATCTCCCTTAAATTCTGTTTTTCTTTCTTTGCCTTACAGAAATTAATTTCCTATTGTTTTAGCTGGAGCAGGCCAGGGGTCAGGATTCACTTTTAAGGAAAATCTACAAGAACAGGAGGGATAGCATAGTTATAAGGAATAGGAACAATGCCAACTTTCACTCAGCAGTTTCTGTGACTTAAATTTCAGACAATTTGGAAATGATTAACACATCAAAGCCCCTAAAAAGGGCAACAGGTCTGAAGATAATTTATATATATATGCCAGGCATGGTGGCACACACCTGTAATCCCAGCACTCAGGAGGCTAAGGCAGGAGAATTGCCATGAATTTGAGGCCAGCCTAGGCTACATAGAAAGACCCTGTTTCAAATAACAAAAAAAAAAAAAAAAAAAATACAAATTGATATAGTCTACCTCTATTCTAAATTGCTTGAATCAGGTTTTCATAGGTACACATAGGTTAGGGAATTTCAACTCCTTTGTGCACTAACTGTAAGGAGATGCATATACACCCACCTTTCCCCACAGACATAGAAAGCTAATAAATGACAGGTGATAGCAAAAGCTATGAGAATGCGATGGCACTCAAGGTTGAGGGTAAAATCCACAAGTAAAGCATGGTGTAGAAAATTATGGTATTTAAAGAGAACATTGGTTAAATCCTGGCTGTAGCACTTACTGCCTATGTGATCTTGGATTTCCTGTTTCTGTGTTTTACTTTCTGCAACTGGAAATTGTGGCCAATAATCATTTATTCTGCCAAACAGCTCTGTGAGTGATAACCTCTGGTACAAAAGACATTTTAGTAGTACAAGTTGAACATCCCTAATCTGAAAATCTGAAAACTGAAAGGCTCCACTTTCTAAAACTTTTTGAACACTCACATGATGCCACAAGTGACCTCATGTGATGGGTCACAGTCAAAACACAAGCCTACTAAAAAAAAATTATGTAAAATAACCCTTAGGCTATGTAAAAAGGTGTATATGAAACATAAATGGATTTGCTGTTTAGAGTGGGGTCCCATCCCCAAGATATCTCACAGTGTACATGCAAATCTGAAATCCAAACCACTTCTGGTCCCAAGCATCTCAGGTAAGAGATACTCAACCTGTAATAAAGTAATAACAAGCAGTTTGGAGGTTCATTTCTTTATCAACCATGATCACAAGAGGTATGTCACCCTCACCGGGAAAATGGAAGCCTTTGGATAAGCTCTCCACTTCCAAACAAATAGATTTCGTTTTGCAAATTGGTCTTTGCAAAGACTTGGGTATGAGGTGGGTCAGAATCCAAGTGCAGATGTCTGAGGGGAAATGCAGGACACAGCAACCATGGGGACGGGCCTTCTCTGCTCTGTGGCTTGTGAGGCTGACACTGTGGAATCACGCTTGACTCTGAGCAGGACGAAGCTGAGACCAGCAAGAAGGAGACTTCGCACCTGGCACATTCTACTTTAAACTTGTCAATAGCAAAGAAGTTCTGACCTGGGTTTATTTTTTTCCATTTCTTTCTCATGATGCATAAAAAGGTCCTGTAGTTTCAAGGCTATGCCAGACACATTGCGAAAACCAGATAGTCAAGAAGAAAGAATACAGCAAAAAAAAAAAAAAAAAAAAAAAATGTACATGGATGCCTGATTAAAGAGAGGAAAGGAAACTGGCTTCTGCTTTGCTGTTAATGGACTGTCAGTCCCTCATTTCCTCAGCTCTTTGAACACACATCCACACGGCTCACGTCAGTGGTCTCAGTCACTCCCTGCATCAGGGACAGAGATACCTTTCTCTAGTTACTGCAGGGAATACTGCATTCTCTGGCCAGTAAGCCTGTTCAGTTCCAAAGGGAACGATCAGCCCCTCCAAGGCTTTCCAGCAGGGAGAAGCATCCTTTTTGAGTCAAATGGGCTCACCCATCGTTCCCTTTGAAGTCAGAACTGGCTCAACAGCAGTCTTCATTGCTATCCAGTCTAGACACTGGACCTGTCAAAACAGCATTTTAGAGGTTCATAGCCAAGGAATTATATAATCTTCTAATGTAGAAGGAAAAAGAGCTCACAAATACCCTGTTAAACATAAACATGCTAACTGCAATGACAAGGCTTTAGAATATCTCACATTTGTACACCTATCCAACCAACCTTGTCTGATTAACTGGCCCCCTTAACATGCATTGTTGGGTCTTTTTTTTTCCCTCCAAAAGAATGGTTATGTGCACAGGGGCATATATTTAATTGCTGCTAGATCTCCTGAGACTTAAATGATTGAGACCATGTCTAAACCAATAAAATATTATCTGTTTTGTGTTCTCACCAAGTACGACACATACAACTGGCTCATTATGCCTGCTGCCTAAGGATGGTCGCACCAGCGAAGATGAGCTCCAGGGCCAGGCCAACAAACTGGGTGAGTGTGTCCTCGAATTCTAAGCAGGGCTTCCACTTGGGGCAAGTTCAGCCAAAGCGAGCCTTTTACTTTTTCTTTTTCTCCTCTTTTTCCTTTTTTTTTTTTTTTTCCACCAATAAGAGCTCCCAGAACTGGACCCAGAAGTCTCACAAAAGCTGGAATCAAATCCAGGGCAAAAAAAAAAAAAAAAAAAAAAAACATGTAGGGGGAAGCTAAGCTCCTGCAGAATTCACTTCTCTGGCATTTTTCCTGCCAACCAAGCCAGAGAACAAGGTTCCTTTCTGGCTTCAGCCCACCCTCCTCAAAGCAGTTCTTTATGAGCTTCATGCCTGCCACCCTCTCGAGGAGGCCTGCTTATCAGATTAAATAGAATATTATACTAAATATTCAGCCATCCCAGCACTGGCTGTGTGGGTGTGCTGGATAAAATCTTCACGAAAACGCCATCACGGGGTCATTTGTTTAATTTCAATTCTGCAAAATGTAAAAATAGAACAAGCCGCCGTGAGGGGTTGAGGCTTGACAGCTTCAATGCGAAGCCTCCTGAGCACAAAAACCACTCTGTTCCGTTCAGTTGGCTTCCTGGTCTCTCCCTCTGCCAGAGGAAAAAGGTGGAGCCGGAAAACCTGCCAGCAAGGTGTTGCTTCACTTATCTTCTGCTCTTTCCTCCTCCTCGGCCTCCTCTTGCACAGACTCCCTGCCCCATCTGCTCCCTCCTTTTCCTCCCACGTGGCTTGCTTCTCTCTCTGTTGCCCCACCTTCACCCCTCCACCACTTCTCTGTGTCATTTCTCCTTCCTCCTTCCCAGGTTCTCCTTTTGTGCCTTGGCCACTCTCACCCGGGTCACCCAACTTGTCTCCAAGTCTGCAGGGTCTCACAAACTTCTCTAAGGATTGCTATCTCTTGTCCCGACTCCTCCCTTCACATTCTACCCCGTTGCCAAGGCCCAGTCACTAAGGAGGTTTAGAAAGATGGAATTTCAGGGATCAATTAGATCGAATGGCAGATGAGCTATGGGAGCTGCCTTTTCCTACTCCCTCATCTAGCTAAATATGCTTAGTATTTATTGAGCTCAGCAACTCATGGTGGGAGGGAGCAGGCAGGTGGTACATCACTGGTCTTATGTAGGGAACAAATCAATTTTTATTTTTATGGAGCTTTTAAACAAGTGAATGCCCAAGTTGTGCCCTCCAGTTCTGATCCTTGAGGCTCACAAGCACCTCCGAATTAACCCTGTGTCAATCCTGGCTCAGAAAGTAGAGATGTCTCCCCAGAGGCTCAGGAGTTGTGCTAAAGCCCACGAGGATGCTGAGAGGAGAGATGCTGCCTGCTTTGTGCCTGAGGGTCTCAGAAAGGTCCCAATATTCAAACAAATACAGTCAGGTTCATGCAAGCCTATTCAGTTGGTTGATGAATCCAACCCCACGTGGAGCCCTCACATGCCTAGCATGGGGTCCCCCCCAGTGATACCTGTAAACAACAGGTAGAACAGTGTTTTCTCCCCTACTGTAGATCCCTGGAAACTCTCTGAAGACAAAACTTCACTGATGGTTTGAGGAAAGCTTAAGAAAAAAGGTGGTTAGCAGACTACTAATTCACAGATTCATCAGTGCCAACCTATTCTAGAAAAGAACATAAATTCCTGTTTTTATGGCTATCTTTTAGATCTGTGTATGAACCTACTGCCAAGTGGTCTCCATCTAATGAATTCTATTTTCATATACACTAAATGAAGCTTCACTAAATTAAGATGAACCTCCTAAGAGAATGTGCCTGCTTAGGATTCCATTTCCTAAGAACTTGTCCGCCTCTCTCTTTGCTCTAATACTGTTAGAGCCTGCCTCTTATTAGCACATCCATTCATTGTCGATGTACAGCACAACGCAGCAGGTACAAACCAGATGGGATACTGGGCATGCCTTAGAAGTCAGAGCCTTGCAGACATCAAAATAAAGAGTATGTAGAACCTAGCAGGTAAAAGATACATGCAGTGTTTCTATTTTGTGCATATTTGGGTGCTGGATCAAGTCAAGGAACTAATGCTTTTTTATTCTGTGCTCATACCGGAAAAAAAAAAACATGGTTCTTAATGCACCAATCCACAGATGCAAAATAGGGGAAAGGAAAGGAAGAAGGAAAAGATTCAGACCAAGCTAAAACATCCATGAAAACCAAAGGGAGAATATAAACTGTAGTGGCACCCCAAGAGAAAGCAATCCCTTTGAGGGCAAGTGGAAGAGGCTATAATTCATAGCAGAATTGTAAACAGCAGCCCAAAGCCACGAACAGCTGGAAACTATATGCCACCTGTACCAAAGCAGCTGCCAGTGGGAGCAGAGCCCCAGAAAGGCATCTGGAGTGCAGCTTCAGCCCTGGGGCTGGTGATTTCAGTTTCAAGCCTAGGAATTGAAGATGTGTGAGATGAGAGTCAGCAGCAACTCATTTGTATGGGCATCAAATGACAGTGATGGTCCAAGAGCAAAGGCTAGAAGGTGGTGGCAGGAACTGATGGCATCTCTTTATAAAGAAGTGATTTCATTCAAGATCTATGACCCTTGAATACAGCTGAGCGTGCAACCCCATAATGCACTCACTCATTTGGCGGCAATGTCAAATAGAGATACTACAACAGAACCCCAGTTTGGCTAGGTGTCGATCAGTTGCTCATAATGGTTTCTTTTCAACACTCACACCAAAACTCAGGCTCAAACTTCCAAAACCAAACAACTTTTGAGTGTGGACAGGGGGAAACCAGAACTTCCACATGCCCTTTGGAGACCCTGGATCTCTTGAATCTCTACCCACGTTGCGGGTCGAGGATGAGAGCTTCTGAGAAAGTCACTAAGTAAATGAAGCAAGGGAGGAGGGTCTCCGGCTAACAGTGGTGATCGCTGTACATCATCAAGGCAAGCTAGTTAGGGTTCTAATAAGCAGGAAGGTGGCACGGATAGCGACATCCAGTATGGGCAAGAGACATGATATTCAAGTCAGGAACAAAGGTGGGAGGCACAGCTGAATACAGGGACTATGAGTTAACCTCACCCAGAGAACAAGACTGACAGGCCACGCGTTCGTAGTGAGTCTCTATATCAGACTAGGGACAAAGTGGGACCTGGGGGCAGGGGGTAGAAATGTAGCATTTTTCAATCTGTTTCCAATATTCAGTTTCCTGAATTCGCAGAGAGCCCCAGCTGATACGTGCCCCCCCAGAAGCCCCCAGGCAGGAAGGCGCCCATGTAGGACTTGGCAGAGGAGGTAGCTCAGCCCCCTGCACAAATTTCTTTGTTTTTGCCTGGAATAGTGGGAGTTTTACATCTGCTGCTGTCATGAAAACATTTTATATTTTTTTATAAGCCTTTTAAAAAATCGTTATTTCCTTGGAAAAATCTAGGGATCTTCCAAGCATATGTGATATGGACAATCCTCCCACCCCATCCCTGTTCAGTACTGGGTCTGGGGTTCATCTGTCCCTCAGGACTGCTCCTGGCCCACCCCAAATCATGGCCTGGGTCCTTGGAATCAACTGCTTGTTCCTCTGTTACCTCGGGGGTGATGTATGTACCCACTGAAGAACTTCCTGAGCAATGAAGTTTCTCCACGCAGGAGACTGGCTGATGGGCTCAAAAAAGTTGTCTGGACTCTGACCACTTCCCTCTAATAATGTACCTTTTCACCCCCTCATCGGTTCCACAAGAGTAACTATTTCCCCTGAAAGGAGATTCCATGTCTTCCTTGGTCCAAACCAAAGGTTTATTCATTGCTAAACCTCCCATCTCCACCCTAGTAGGAAATGAGAAAGAGTGGAGCCTCTCCTTAGGTACCTTCAGATAAGCCCCCAAATGTGCACTTTGTACTTTTGCCAAAAGTTGGATTTCAACCATGCAAGGGAAATAGATACAAGATTGATGGGGGCAGCTAGGAGGGGTAATGGAAGCACTCCACTCCCCAGAACAAGCAGAGCCAGTGTCCCCCATATCAAACTTTTGCCAGAAAAGTGGGAAGAAGCGGACACAATCCCCATCTCCCTGCCTCCACTCCCATCCTCACCACTGGTTTTGAGCACATCTCCAGCACTGAATGAAAAAAGAAGCCACCTTTGTTACCTCCAGTAAGTGATGGAGGTAATCATCTCAGTAGTTTCCTGGGGACACCAACTCTCAGGTGTCGGACACCACAGCCAGGCCACAATCCATGTTAATAGCTTTACTGTGCCCTCGGATAACTTTGATGTTGCCCTATGAAAAGTCAGAGGAGAACAAACTGCATCCCCACCCCCATACCAATATTCCACAGCCTCCGGTTTCACAGGGATCCCTCATTATCATCCTGGCATACAGGCGTGTTCCTCCTAGGACTCAGGAAGGCCAGGAAGTTCTTACCTGGGTCTGCCGGGAGAGCCACTCATGTGGGCACACGATCCGGGCGCGCCACGGTCAGCTGTGTCCAGGACACACCAGCTGCTGGCTACTGCTCAGCACATCTCCCCGCGGGCCTGGCTTGCAAGGAGGAGCGCCAGTCCCATCTGGAGGAGCGGAGGAGGATCGGAGCCTCTGGGCGCCAACCCAAGGGGCCAAGTCAGGCCAGAGCGCAGCTAGGCGCTCGCGCGCCGGAGCGCAGGACACCCTGAGTCCGGACCGCCGTCTGCAAACTGGCAGCGGGCGGGCGGCGCTGCAGGGGGAGGTTCAACCCCCTGCCCGAGGCTCCCACTGTCTTGGTGGCTAGGTGTTACTGCACCGCGCTCCCTCTTGCTGTATGTGCACACTGCCTCCTCCCTGCGCGTCTGCGTTCCTCGGTGTGGTCCCTGACTCTTTCTCTGTGTTCCGCTCCGGCTCGCGCTGGCCGGCCTCGTTCCTCTCTCTCTGCTCTCTTTCCTTCTCTCTGCGCTCTCCTCCCTGCACCCTCCCTCCCTGCGTGAAGCCTGACTCCCGGATTCTCCCGGTATTGCCTGCTCCAACATTTAGCTCTGCAGTGTAACTCGGGGACGCACCACCAGACAGTTCTTTAAAACCGACTGCTCCTTTAAAATCAGACCACCAAGTTCAGTGCGGAAACCAACACGAGAACCACGGCTCTGCTCACTGCCTTTGGCCGGGAGGCGACATTAGCCCAGATGGAAGCCAGATTACCGGATTTCTGGAGAAGCGCTGGGAAGGGGTGTGGGGAAGACACACGGTGGCACAGATCAGCACAAGTCCACAGGTCCCCTGCAGGAGCTTTAGGAAGGGGTGGCCTCCTGCCCAGGGTGTCTGGAAATCATGGCACTGCAAAGCAGGATGGCCCCCGAGGAGTCAGTAGGTTCAGAACGCTCATTATGCACATTAGAAAACTAAAGCTCGGAGCGTTTCACTGACTCTCCCAGGATCACAGCCAGCTAGAAAAGGGGGATATCTGAGTTACCCCACTGCCGGGGCATTTAAGTTCCCACCTGAAAAGAAGTAACATATTTATCTGGCACTGGGTGTCATGGTGCCCAGGAGGCATTGCTGTTGTCTCCATGCCAAGTGAACGGAGGGCTCTAGGTCGTCGGAGCCCGTGAAGAAACCACAGTCAGCCAATTAACAAGCTGACACCAGCCTCTCTCCAGAACCACTTCCAAAGCCCTCTCTTCTTCCAGGAGGACCCGAAGAATGGAAAACACCAAAGGCACAGCGCTGCTGCCTTGGCCGCCACCATTCTAAGGACTTGAAAGAGTGAAATGACAAATGCCTGTTCATTGCTATCTTCCGGAGACCCAGCTAACAAGATCTGCTTTACAAAACCTCCATTTTCCACTTATTATTTTCCACCGTCTCCTCCATCCTTCACGTCATTCTGAACGTTCTCTGACACAGATATTTTCATATTACCCACAGAAGAGAACACACTTTCCCCATTCGCTTCTTACGCCCACACTAAAACACTACCTGGCAGCATAGGGTTATAAATCAAAAGGGCTTCTCTCTGGCAGAGCGCCGAAGGGGCGAGAGCCTTAATTTCCTTTCCCAGAAGACACTGTTACCCCTGGCAGAGTGCTCACTCATAGATGTCCATCTTGGGCATTTCGCTGGACACCCCACCCCACCCCAAGAAGCACTTGGCAGGCCTCTTGGGTCCCCTCAACAGCGCCTGCTACTATGGTAAATGGGTTCCTGTGTGCTGCGAATTCTCATCCGCAGGATCTCTTTGGGGGAAATTTTGATGCTTATTCTACCATTATGGGCACTAAGGGAGCTTGAAAATAATGAAGCCTCCCCTGAAATTATAGCATAAGTCAAGAATAATTCCTTTGTCAAATGCGACATGCAGGTCAGATTAGGAGATTGAACTGAAAATGAGAAAGTTCACCTACAGAATTTCCAGGTCCCCTTCTAATTCCATGAATCTGTGACGATGGCGATGTCCACAGGATGTGGTGATTAAAAACACATGCCTGGATTCTGGGAGTTTACAAAACTTCCAAAGTACCAGCTACTCAGGAGGCTGAGGCAGGCGAAAGGCAAGTTGGAGGCCAGCCTGGGCAACTTAGAGACTTAGCAAGACCCTGCTCAAAATAAAAAAGGGTGGGAATGTAGCTCAATGTGAAGGTCCTGGGTTCAATTCCCAGTACTACCGAAAGCCAAAACAAAAAAAAAAGTCTGAAGTATACTTTGGTTCTGACCTCCTCACTACCAGAAGTGTGATCCTGAACAAGTTACTTTACTTTTCTAAGCCTCAGAGTATAACATCTATAAACTATCTAGCACATAGCAAGTGGTGAATATTTTTTAATTACTTTTATTCTCTTTCTTAGATTTTTTCCCCCCAGTGCTGGGAATCAAACCCAGAGCCTTGCATATGCTAGACAAGTGTTCTGACATTGAGCGACAACCCCAGACTCTTTTCCTTCTCTTTCTAAACTGTCTAAAATATGTCTTTACAGGCCGGTGAGATAGCTCAGCAGCATAAGCGCCTACTTGGCAATGTGAGGTCCTGAGTTCGACTCCCGGTACCCACATAAAGGAAAAAAAGGGCCAGTGATATCGCTCAGCGGCACAAGTGCCTGCTGGTAAGCGTGACGTCCTGAGTTCAAATCCTAGTACCCACATTAAAAAAAAATATATATATGTCTTTATGTGGAAGCATTCTTACTCCATCTCAGTGACTCATGAGCTCATTCATCCTTTACTTAGGATCCTGTTATGCCAGTTTGTTCCATTTAAATGCATTCACATCTCTTAAACTTGGTAAAATTTTATTATTAAACATTTATGTGCTGCCAGACAGTATACTGTGGTCTAACATACATGTATTTCTTCTATCTAATTTTAAATTCCCTAAATCTAGGCATGTGTTTCCCATGTTTTAATCTTTTACCACATCCTATAGATGTAGCCCTAGTCATAGATTCATTAAGCTAGAAGGAGAGCTGGAGGTGACAGAGGTCACCTTCTTCGTTGTATAGCCCAGAGGTGATGCTTGACCTGCGCGCATTAATACAGCCGGAATGGTGGCAGTCTCTTGCCTCCTCATCTTTGCACTGTGCAAAAATATTTCTTTACATCTGTTCCACAGAACACTAGTTTTTTGAAAATATTAATAAATGGCAATAAAAGGTCCTATGGTCCAGTGTGCTTGGGAAATAATGAGTTCAGCAAAATAAGTAAACCATATTTCATTCTAGTTTATTTTTTATTGGAAGACTGTTCAGAGGGTTTATCATATTTATAAGCCTTGTGAATTTCAAAGAGAGCCATGCTATGCCTTAGTTTTTAAACACATTCAATCGAAAATCCTTTTTTTTATAGAGCATTTTGGAGAACTAACCATCTAAGACACGAATTTAGGGAATCCTACGATATCCCCGTGGAAATGCTACCCACACATGTGACAGCTCAGTTTGCATGAATTCCAGAGAGGAAATTAGTTTTAACTCATCCCAGACATTTGGTCAGTCCTATTTCTAGGTCTGGGAAGTTGTCAAATAGATATGTTCTAGATCAAAAGGGAATTTGTCCCCTTGGGTCCCTTTCACCCGAGTTCCTTGCTTGGCATGGAGCACAGGAGAGCAGTAGTTTTGTTCAACAAACTCACCCCAGTCGTGCAGAAGCAATTCTTCCTTCCCTGCTTTGACCCAGGGCACATTTTCAGGCAGCAGTGAATGTATACTATGGTGGTGAACAGCCTAGGTTTTGGGGATAGACCTTGCTAGGTATGTATCTCATTTCTATTTCTCAAGAGTTGTGAGATAATGGGCAAGTCTCTCAATCCCTTAAGCCTTAGTTCTCTCATCTGTGAAATCGCCGTAATAACCCTGGATGAAACTATTATTGTATGCAAACCTGTGGCATAAGATACACACCTAAAACCTGTCGTAGCATTATGAAGTGTCAACTGTGATAATAGATTAGTCATAGAACACAGTTGACAATGTATAGCTCAGTGATTACAACAGAGTTTTTGTGGACCCTGAAAGCTCACAGTACCTAGAATACAGAAAGTGAGTCCTTCTCTTTCTTCGCTGTCTCCCATGCCATCGGAAACCCGTTACAGTCAACCCAACAACTGCTCCACTCCCCCAGAGCTGGGAGAAAATGAGTAATAGATACTTTGAGTAAGCGCAGAAGTATCTCAGTAGTAGCTAATTTTGAGCAAGCTCGGAAATGAGGAAAAAAGGATATTGATCATTTACATAACAAAAAGCTTCCTTTAATTGAGTAGCTCCTACATATCTGTCACTGTTCTAAGTGATTTATATTCATCATCTCCATATCTATGTCTGTCTACACTCTTCGGAACTACTTGAAGAGTGAGATACCCACATTCTCGTTTTGCATATTAAGAAAACTAAGGCTCAAAAAGTTTATGAAGAAGCCCAATTAATCCCAAGACAAAATGAACAGCTACCAGCTTCCCTGTAGCCATTTCAGTCTGCTGACCATGTGGGCACATGTGTACTAGAACACACTCTGTGTGGGCTGAGAATATTTCTCTCTTCTTGGGGAACTTGTGAATCAATTCCTTATTAACGCCTAATTAAGTAAGAAATGGAACCAGATTATTTCCTTGATTATCTCCCCCAGGGGACTACTCACTGGCCTCTGTACCTGTCAGCCTAGCATAGGTAGGAGATAGGACCCCCATTAGCCCACTGAAAGGAAACAGGGTATCTGTCAGATGACCAGAAAAGACATTTTGTGTAAATAGAAAAATCAAGACCTAATTTTCTTCTTACCACTAACAAGAACCCAGGTATGTGGAGTCAGCACGGTGAATTAATATTTCTCTTTATTACTCTCACCCAAACTTCCCTTTTAGACTTTTCTACCCCACATCACCCCATCCTTCGTCTCCTCCAAGGAGGCCACATCTGAGCTGAAGATGTGCCAGATGCCAAACTACATCTCTGTAATTAACAGCAGTTCCTTCTTCCCACTCCCTTCCTAGTGGGGTCAGGTCGGAGCACCATGCGCCCTTTGGTAGCAGCAGAGGATAAGCAGGTTCTATCCACTCCAGGAGGTCAGAGCCCTGCAGGCAGCCATGGCTGACTGCAACTCCTAACGTAAAAAACAATGAACTATTTTTCCCTCTAGGAGATGTGGAGCAAAACCAAGCCAATAAGAGAGAAAAGGCAAGAGAAAAGAGGAGAGCAAAGCTTTGTTATTTCCCCAGGCAAAATATAACAAGGAGTTTTGACAATAAAAATGATGAAGTTGAGATTTGAGACTGGACAAAGCCACCCAAATGTCTATCTGTCTTCAACAGAAGATTCTACTGGGCTTTCTTTCTCAGAAATATCTGTTGTGTGGATGTGGATATTTGAAGCATTTGGGGTACAGGGTGGGTAAAACACCAACATTATTAATAACTACCACAGCTTATCAAATACTGTTATCAATACAAGATTTTCTGTGATCTACACAGTACTCCAGTGAAATGAATTTAATTATCTCCACTTTATAGGAAAGAATGTTAAGTAAATTGCCCAAGATCACACACTAAGCACACGATGTGAAAATCTAATCTTTTTTCTGTGACAAGTAATAATCCCAACCATCTTACATTTCTACATATGGCATTTTAAAGACATTGTTATTGGGTAGCAAACAATCTTGTGTGTAGATTAAACCCTTCTCCTAACTTGCACATAAGGAGACTGAGGGACGAGCCGAGGCTTGACCAACTTTACCAAAGTCAAACAGGTGGAAAATGGCAGTTGGGTCTGGAATCTTGGGATAATTTTATTAGTCCATCATTCTAGCAAAATAAGTACTTTATAGATTTTGCAATCCTGATGGCTTCCAGAATCAGAAAACATATCACTCCTTAAAGGATGTTTCTGATAAATTCCTGTGACCAAGCCAGTCACCAGAAAGATCAGTTGTTAATGAGGAAAAAATAAAAGCCACAGAAAGGCCTAAGAAATCCATGGGATTTCCAGCCAATGGGCAGAATTTCCAGGAAATGGAATCCCTCTGCTTTTGTCTCTCACAGACCTTCAGGCCAAATGTTCAGTCTTCCCTGCGTGGAAAAGCACAATAAAGATGAAATAGTAATAACAGCACACGCTTGTTTAACTCTTGTAAATTTCAGGCACTGTTAGCAATGCTTTATGTTTTGTTTACTCATTTAATCGTGAGTCACACTATGAAGCGAGTTCTATTATCATCTCTATTTTGTACATGAGGAAATGAGACACAGAGGTGAAGCAGTTTGTCCAATGTGACATCACACATTGGGATGGGAGGGACAGAGCTGGGACGTAAGTCCAGGGAGTCTGATGCCAGACACCAAGTGCTGAACAGCCCCTGGGTAACCAGGATGTCATTAGCGACTGATGAGGTCCAAGCAGCAGTCTACCAGAGTGGACCAGGACAGCACCAGGGACAGTGTCTGCATCTGCGGAAGAGAGCTCTGGGAGCTGGTATGTGACACATGCCTGTAATCCAAGTGCTCTGGAGGTTAAGGCAGGGGGATCACAAGTTTCAGCCCAGCCTGGATGACTTAGTGACTTAGTGAGTCTCTGTCTCAAAAAAAAAAATTAAAAAGGGCTGGAGATATTATTGCTCAATATGAAGGCACTAGGTTCAGTACCCAGTACTCCCCAACACACACATACACATGCTATGGGATCATCATTCCCCTCCCCAAACTGGCCTTTGGCACTAGACACTTGGCTAATTCCCTCTGCCCATCTCCTGCCAGCATCACCAGCTGCCCTTGGTCAGCCTGGCACAAAGGAAGGCCAGATTGGCTGGGGGCAGGGCCACATTGCCTACTGTGTCCCTCTTGCCAAGCAGGGGACTTCTCTTCCCCTCCCCCTTTCCCGGGAGCTCCCATCTGGCCTGTATCACCAGTTTATTTGTGCTTTGAAAAGCCTGCTTTCAAGTGATGGAAATGGGATTCAGTCCCAGGAACCATGTCTGTTAATCCAATCAGAGGCATTTTCCCTGAATATGATCACCCAACTCTGCAGGGGCTGCTGGAGCTTTGAAAGGATGCTCTGCCAGTGCCCAGTCGCATAGAGGACAAGGGCATCCAGGCCTTTCTTCTGGGGGCACATTTGACCCCGGGCAGTTTAGAATGGATTCTTTCTTCCTCTCCTCCTCTGGGTGATGTGGCCCACTTTTGAAACCTAGAGACAAAGGGATATGGGTGGGGGTGGGAGACAGAGGTACCACAAGGTGGTAGACAAATACAAGTCTAGCGCTGAGCTCTCATCCAAGGTTCACGGACCTTGAGCTACTTCCTCTCCTTAGGCCTTACTTTTCTTACTTGTCAAACAGGAGAGGGGGAATGGATGGACCCTGTGAGGTTCCTTTCATAATGTGCGAAATGGAAGGACTCATCCAAGGCCACCTCTCCAAGGAGGAACTGGGAAAGAGCAGAGGTGCTGTCTGGCCCCTCTGCTATTCAGAACTCCCATTCTTCAGGACTCTATCTTTCGACATAGCATTGTGACCATGTGTGCAGGTTGCTGTCCCAAAGTCTTTGTCCCTGGAGGACTCCAGTTCTGGGTTCCAAGTATAATCATATCCCAGGTTCACAGATTCTCTCCGCTGAGCCTCATTTGCCGCAAATCTTAGCGTTAGGTCTTTACCATCTCACTTAGCTTTTTTCTTTTGATCATTACAAAGGCAAAAAAAAAAAAAAAAAAAAAAAAAAAAAACAAAAACTAATGAAATCTTATAGGGTGCAAGGCAAAGAGCTAATCACAAATACAGTTAAAAGTTTTGTCCCAGGGAGAAAATCTATCAAATCCTACAAGCTCTGGCTCTGATAAGCAGTGGCCACTGAGAACACCAGCTGATTAAAACCTGATTTTCTGACAGCTTCTATTTTTAATTTTTTCCCCCCTAGCTCTAGTTCTCCCTAGCCTAAAAGATATAAGACAAGGCTAAAAAGAAACCAGACTGAGTCACATGGGGAATACATAGTGTCAGGAAGCCAACATGGTATCTTGGATTGTTCTGGAAACCTTAGAGGTGTTCCCTGACTCCTGATTAGATGACTCTGTAGAATGCTAAATATAGCACCACACGCGCTGGTGAGCAATCGATGGAGCCATTTGGTACGGATGGCTGATGATGAAATCTCCCCTCCTTTTATTTATTTTTTTTTTAGAGAGAAAAGAAACATAAAAATAATGATACAGAATTTAAAAACAAGATAGTAGAAAATTAACAATGGTTAATATATTGCATATTGTTATCTTCAAAGTAGTTGCTCAGATTCCAAGATATAGGCGTGCAAAATTGATCAAACAATATAGGCACAAACTGTTCTTTTCAATGAACTAAAAGAAATTAGTAGTATAATTATTTTAGTTATCTTGTATATATATGTATATTTTTTTTTCTTTTCCCTTCCTTCTTTTCTCCTTTCCCCCATCCCAGTTGTTCTTTCCTTTTGAGCAGTTTCTTCCCCTTTCACAGCATCTATTGTAGATTTTGGATCTTATTTACTTTTTCAGCTTCTAACACTAGTGAGACAATGCAATGTTTACACATGCGAGTTTGATTTATTTCATTTATGAGTATGGTCTCGAGTTGCATCCATTTACCTATGAAAGCCTTGAGTTTATCTTTCTTTATAGCTGAGTAGTACTCCATTACATAAAAATACCAGATCTTTTTTATCCATTTCTCGGTTGATGGGCATTTGGGTTGTTTCCAAGATTTAGCTATTACAAATTGTGCTGCTATAAACATGGGTGCATATATATCGCGGTGGTACAATGTTTCTAATTCTTCTGGGAAAATACCCAGGAGGGGAATAGCTGAGTCAAATGGGTCCTCTAATCCTAGTTTTTTGAGGAATCTCCACACTGATCTGATTTCCACAGTGGTTGTACCAGTCAACACTCCCACCAACAGTGGAGAAGTGTTCCTTTTTCCACACAGCCCCGCCAGCATTTATTGGTTGATTTCTTTGTGTGTGTGTGTGTGTGTGTGTGTGTGTGTGTGTGCGTGTGTATGCGCGTGTGTGGGTATCGGGGTCGACCTCAGGACCTCGCGCGCCAGCAGGTGCCCATGCCGCTGAGCGATATCACCGGTCCTTTTTTCGTATGTGGGTTCTGGGAGTCAAACTCAGGCCCTCATGCTTGCCAGGCAGGCGCGTACGCCGCTGAGCCATCTCACCGGCCCTACTGGTTGATTTCTTGATGACAGCCATTCTTTCTGGGATGAGATGGGATCTCAGTGTTGTTTTAATTTGCATCTCTCAAATGACATTGAACATTTTTTCATATATTTTTTTGCTATCTGTTTTTCTTGATCTGAGAAGTGTGTATTCATCTCAGATGCCCACTTTTGGGTTGGGTCTTTAAACTTGGGGGGTTCAATTCTTTATATGTTCTAGATAGAAGTCCTTTGTCTGAGGGACAGTTGGCTAAAATTTTTTCCCACCCTGTGGGTTGTCTTTTCACTCTATTGGTGATTTCTTTTGATGTGCAAAAGCTTCTTAATAAGATGAGATCCAAGTTGTTGATTCTTTGGAGTTATTTCCCATGCAGTTTCGGTTTTGTTCATGAAGTCTCTGCCTGCACCTATGTCTTCAAGATTTTTACCTACTTTCTCTTCAAGTAGATTCAGTGTTTCTGTTTTAATATTTACATCTTTGATCCATTTTGACTTTAGTTTAGTGCATGGTGATAGGCATGGGTCTAGTTTTAGTCTTCGGCATGTAGATAGCCAGTTTTTCCAGCACCATTTTTTAAAGAGGCTATCTTTCTTCCAGTGAATATGTTTGACCCCTTTGTCAAAGATAAGGTGGCTGAGTGTGTTTGTACTTGTGCCTGCATCTTCTAATCTGTTCCACTTATCCTCAGGTCTGTTTTTTTGCCAGTAAAATGCTGATTTTATCACAGTAGCTTTGTAGTATAATTTCAAGTCAGGGATTGTGATGCCTCCTGCCTTGCCTTTGTTGCCCAGAATTGCTTTTGCTATTCTAGGTCTCTTCTGGTTCCGAATGAATTTTAGGAATATTTTCTCTTGTTCTGTTAGGTACACTAATGTTATTTTGATTGGGATTGTATTAAATCTGTACAACAATTTTGGAAGTATGGCCATTTTCACTATGTTGGTTCTTCCTATCCATGAGCAAGGGATATCTTTCCATTTTCTGATAGCCTCTTCAATCTCCTTTTTCAGAGTACTTTCATTTTCAATGTATAGATCTTTTACTTCCTATGTTAGATTTATTCCTAAGTATTTCATTTTTTTTGGATGCTATGGTGAAGGGTGTGGCTTCCCTAATTTCTCTCTCAGTGAGCTTGTTGTTTGTGTATAGGAATGCTATTGATTTTTGAGTGTTGACTTTGTATCCAGCTACACTACTAAATTTGGGTATTAATTCTAGAAGTCTTTTGGTGGAGTTTTGGGGGTCTTCTATGTAGAGTATCATGTCATCTGTGAATAATGATAATTTAACATCTTCCTTTCCTATCCTTATTCCTTTTATTTCTCTCTCTTTTCTAATTGCTCTGGCTAATGTTTCCAGAACTACATTGAATAGGAGTCATGGTAGTGGATAATCTTGTCTTGTTCCTGATTTTAGAGTGAAAGCTTTCAGTTTTTGTCCATTTAGGATGATGTTGGCTGTTGGCTTGTCATAGATAGCTTTTATCAGATTGATGCACAGACCATCTATTCCAATTTTCTGTAGGGTTTATATCATGAATGAGTGTTGGACTTTGTCAAAAGCTTTTTCTGCATCTGTTGAGATGATCGTGTGATTTTTGTCTTTGGCTCTGTTGATATGGTGTATAATGTTTATTGATTTGCATATGTTGAACCATCCCTGCATTCCTGGGATGGATCCCACTTGGTCATGATGTAACTTGCTAGGCAAGTGCTTATGCCGCTGAGCCATCTCACTGGCCCTGGATCTTGTTTCTTCATCCATTCTGCCAGTCTGTTGCTTTTGATTGGTGAATTGAGGCCATTTACATTGATGGTTATAAATGATATGTATTGACTTATCTTTGTCATGTTATTTTTCTGCTGTTGGTTCCCTACTTTTCCCCTCTGTTTAATTGCTTGCCCTGGTTGGTGTTTCTTTCTGTTGTTCTTGGAATCGTGGTCATTTTTGTCTCTGTCTAGAATATCTTTCAGTACCCTTTATAGTGTTGGTTTGGTGGTCATGAATTTCTTCAGTTGTTCTTTGTCTTGGAAGTATCTTATTTCTCCATTAATTTTGAAAGATAGTTTTGCAGGGTACATCAATCTGGGTTGGAAGTTGTTTTCTTTCAGGACTTGAAATACTTCACTCTGAGCTCTTCTTGACTTGAGAGTCTGTGTTGAGAAGTCTACCATGATTCTGGTGGGCTTTCCTTTATAGGTGATCTGCTTCTTTTCTCTAACAGCTTTTAATATTCTGTTCTTGTGCTGAATTTCTGGGATCTCAGTTATTATATGTCTGGGTGTAGATTTATCTTGGTTATGGCTAATTGGAGTTCTATATGCCTCAATTATCTGTATGTCAGATTCTTTTCCCATGCTTGGAATATTTTCTGCTATTACTTCTGCAAACAGTTTTTTTAATGTCATTTGCATTGACTCTTACTTTTTCATTTACACAAATTATTCTTATATTATTTTTCTTTGTATCATCTTGCAGCTGTTGAATTGTTATTTCCTGATCTTCTGTTATTTTCAAGAGATCTTTCCTTTCATGATCACTAGCCGCAATCCTGTCTTCAAGGTCTGAAAGTCTGTCTTCAGTTTTGTTCAAGTGGTTTTGCCAGCTCTCAATGGAATTTTTAATTTCCTGGATATCTGTTTGAATCTGTTCCATGCATTCTATTTCTTTCCTATATTGATCATTCATTTTTTCCATCCTCTTCCTATCATCTATTTTTTTCTCTATCTCTACTCTAGATTTGCTGAGCAATTCCTTTATAAATGTTGACATTTCTTTTTTCACCTGAGAAATTATTTCTGATGATTTCCTCTATAGCCTCATAGATTTGTTTCTTTACTTCAGTTGCTATCATTTCAGAAATTCTGATTTCTTCTATGTCATTGTCTCCTGGACTTGTTCTGGGTGGGCTGGAGACCTGAAGATGCATTTTGATTCTTCATCTTGTCATTTTCTATTTCAGAAAATTTTTTATTTTGTTTTCTGTGATGATCCTTGTGAGTTTTTGTAGTAGGTAGCTATATCACTAGTATCAAGGCCTCTCTAGGGATAGTCTATTCTTCAGGGATGTCTTCTGTGTGTAGGGGATTCTTGGTTTGTGTCTGTCTCAAGATCCAACATTCCCAATTAATTAAGAGCGTGATGTTGGTATCAGTTTGGCTCAGTCCCCAGTTCTTTGGTGTAGGGCTATGGTGAGGTTATTACTCCAGAGCTTCCCAGTATTGTTACAGAAGTGGAAACAACTGATTACAGCAGATATGACATCCTAGCTAAAGTAGTAAAATTAGCAATAACAATAGCATCAAGCACAATTTAGAAACTGACAAACTGTGGTAACTATTGATTTTGTACTTTAGACCATAGGAACAGAGTCTATAGTTATATAACAGAACCAATCATAAATTAGGAGTTTGTATGCAAAGTGATTCCTCTTGGTAGAGCGGTTTTACCCTGTGGTGGGGAAATTTAGGGAGGATAGCGTATAAAACAAAGATAACTAGAAAGGAAGTTTAAGCAAGGCTGGAGGACAAAGGATGATCACACAAAGTTTGGGAAACTAGAGAAGAGGGTAAAAAAGAAAGCATAAAGTATTCGAGGGATTATCTGAACTTGGTCTCTGGGTTTGGAGGATGGGATTAGTTTTCTGTGGCTGGAGTTCTCCCCAGCCATTTACAAAAGAGAGAAAAATAAAGAAAAAAAGGAAGAAAGAAAGAAAAAAGAAAAAAAGGAAGAAGAAGAAGAAGAAAAGAGGAAAAGAAAAAAGAAGGAAAAGGAAAAAAGAAAAGAAAAGAAAAAATAATTGAGAGAAAAGGGCCGGTTACCAAGTCCTGGATTCTTCCTGAGCTGGTTGCCGGTCCCTCGGAGGCCTCAGTCACCTGTTGGATTCTATTGTTATTGTTGCTTTGGACTTTTCATGCCACTAATCCTGCCTGTTCATCCTGTGTGCCTTAGCTGGGACCCTACTGTGTCGCTGGCACTCCCTCTGGTCTCTGGGCCTTCCCGAGCAGTTCACCTCAGTCTTGGCAGGAGTAATGGGAAGGGCCACTCTCTTTCTGCGCGATTCACCTGGGTTGCCCCCAGCAGCAGACAGGTAATGGGAGGGGCGAAATGTCCCTTCCCTAACCAAAGTGTCATTGCTCATTCCCTGTCACCAGGTCCTCCCCACTAATGTTGGCAGCTATCAGAAGTGAAGTTTGGCTGAGGACATTCTAAAAAAAGGGTCTGCAACCCAAAAGTTACACCTGCTGCCACCAATGGGACCTGAGTCTGAGTACTGTCACAGGAGTGGATAACAAGAAAGCGCTGATCCACACAGATGGCATGTGACATCTGGAGAGGATGGTGACAGGTACCAGGCAGTGACCCAAGCAGGGCAGTCTCCAAATGGGAGATGCCCCAGAAGCAGAGCACAACTACCCAGGCAGCAAGGCCAGGATGTGCAGTTGGCCAGGGGAGGTCTGAGCAGGTGTCGCCTTTAGATCCCACTGCCGGAAAGGGATGGCGACGTCAGACAAAGGTCCTGGCCCAGAGCAGCCAGGCACTGGGCAGGTTATAAAGCCAGGACCATTTGTAGCTGAGAAGGCTGAGGACCAAAGTCACACCACTAGCACATGGCAGAGCTGGGATGCCAGAGTCCAGGTCCTGAACACTCAACTGCTCTACTTCCTTCCAGAATGAAGCTGGAGCTGCATGTTCTGCTTGTGCACCTGGAGAAATCCCTGGAGGTCATTATAATCCATCTTTGGAACCGTTATGGAAGGAGCCTCTCCAGCTGATCTTAAAAGGCCTTACTACAGACACAGGAGGGTTGCAACAAGAGCCAAGAAGAGGGCCGGTGAGATGGCTCAGCGGCGTAAGCACCTGCCTGGCAAGCGCGAGCGCCCAAGTTCAACTCCCGGAACCCACATACGAAAAAAGGGCCGGTGATATCGCTCAGCGGCACGGGCGCCTGCTGGCGCGCGAGGTCCTGAGGTCGACACCTGGTACCCACAAAAAAAAAAAAAAAAAAAAGAGCCAAGAAGAAAGCCTCAGTTCTGTGGAGAGCCACCGAGCAGTGGCCCTTGTCAATGCAAGTGTCCAGGCTCAGATGATTTCACCCCCAGAGTGCTGAAAAAGCACACCAAAGGCAGTCTCAGATCCATAGTCAGTGATTCTGAGAACTCACAGAAAGTGAAGGACCAAAGCTCTGATCTCCACTGTAGGTCCCAGAAAAGCAGAGGCTGGAGAATCGCTACCAAAGCACTAGGAGAGGTGATTAAAGGCATAGCATAAGTCCAACAAAACATAATCAACGCAGAGTCCCTAGGAAATAGTCATAAAAGCAATTAACTTACCACTTAAATAGACTTCCTATGAAAATCAAAATGCTCTCACTAAATCTTCATGTACATCTTTCATTCAATCGACAAAATCTATGTAAGATACATTAGTTGCCAAGACAATTAAAAATCTTTTCTCTCACTTAATCTACTGGGAAGAATCATGAAATATGTAAACAAACATTTCCTATAAGAATAAATGCTATGAGCCAAGCATGGTGGTGCACACCTGTAATCCCAGTGCTCAGGGAAGCTAAGGCAGGAGGAGGATCACAAGTTTGGTCCCAGCCTGGCAATTTAGCGACTTATGAAGACCCTGCCTCAAAATATTTACAAAAAAATTTTAAGGGCTGAGGATATAGTTCAGTGCAAAGGCCCTGAGTTCAATCCCCAGTGCAATCAATCAATCAATCAATCAATTCTGTAAGGAAAACAAAGCACATCAATGGGCTAGAAAAGCATTATGAGAGAGGGGCTCCTTCAGCCAGGATGATAGGAAGCCGCTCTAAAGGCTTTTGAGATCAGGTCAAGGAGAAGGGGCCAGATATGTAGGGATCTAGGGAAACCATTCCAGGAAGAGGAAATAGTAAGAGCAAAGTTCCAGGATTAGAGAAAATACCGGGCATGTGCTATGGTTTGCATATGGTTTGTGTGAACAAGAGGACAGTGAAAACCTCTTTTCATTATGGACCATAGGACAAGAACATTTCTGGTGCTTCAGGCCCCAGGTGTATGCCTGACATGCAGCATTTCAGAATATCAAAACACAAACTTCCCCAGGAACACAGACGCACTCTGCCGGACGGCCATTCACGACCAAGGATGCAGTTGCCAACAGCCAACGCAGATTCCCCACTCGCCTCTGTGGAAAGCACCCCCTGCAGGCTCTAGCAGCCCCCTCTCCTGACTGCTCTGCGGTCTCTCACTTCCTCTGTATTTATTCCACACTTGATAAATTCTTTTACCACAGCATTGCTGGCCTTCCACATGCCATCACCCACAGCCATTTGTCCCCTCCAAACCCCATGCTGAGATTCGATTGCTATAGTGGCAGCGCTGGGAGGTAGTGTTCAGTAGGTGAGGTTTGGGTCAAGGTCCAGAGCTTCATGAATTCATGAGCGCCTTCAGTTTGTTTTCCCTCACTTTGGGCTAGATCACTTATCGAAAGAAAAGGTTGCTGTCGGTGAGTTTGGCTCCTTTGGCTTTCCTTACTTATCTGAGTTTTTGCTTCCCTTCCTCTTTCTGCCTTGGGTTGAAGCAGCAGGAGGGACTCACCAGAAGCTTATCAGATTCCCCAACCAATCTTTGACTTCCTGGCCTCCAGAGCCATGGGCTGAAGGAATCTCGATCCTCTACAAATGTCTCAGTCTCTGGTACTCTGTTATTAGGAACAGCGGGTTTGAAAGAGCACGTTTCAGAAACCAAAAGAAGGCCACCGTGACCTGCAGTGAGGGAAGGGAAAGCTGGAGGGAATGAGCCAGGGAAGCAGACAGCTTACAGATTTTGTCCTCAACCAATGGGAAGCAATTGAACATTTAAAGTAAGAAATGACATGATTCCAGTGACTTTTGAAGAAGATGGCTCTGGCAGCCAGTTTGCTTTCTGGAGAGCAGTTTGAAAGTAGCACAAAAGTGGGCTGGGGAAAGAAGCTGCTGCCTTGCACCAAGGTGGTCCCAGTACAGAGTTCAATTCAGAATCTATTTAAAAGAATTAGATGATATATTTGACTTTTGAGAGTATATAATTTATTCTTTACTTCATATTCGATTTTTAAATATGAGCTTGGAGCTCTCTGGGCCATATTCTCGAAGCATATTACTAAAACTTTGCAGTTGGCTTTCTCCTGTTTGTTAGTATCACTCATTTCCCTTCAAAGAGTATGACTCTTCATCTATACAGGCTGCCATAACGGAATACTATGAACTAGGCAACTTGTAAACAACAGGCTGGAAATAAATGACAAGATCAAGACATCAGCGGATTCAGTGTCTGGTGAGGGCCCACTTTCTGGTTCATAGGTAACACCTTCTAGCTGGGTCCTCATATGATGAAAGGAACAAAGCAGCCCTCCCAGGCCTCTTTTATAAGAGCATTTACCCTGTTCATGCAGGCTCCACCTTCATGACATAATCACCCCCCTACTCACCTTCTGATAACTGTCCCTTTGGGTGCCAGGATTACAACATTTCAATCTTGAGAGAAAACAAAAGTTTTAACCATAGCAATGACTTGCACAGTCCCTTCTGGGGTAGAGTCTCCCATTTGGCCATCCCAGTACCAGAGCTAATTTGGCTCCCATATTTGCAAACTGTCTGCTCAGGCAGCTGTGATGGACAGAACATGTATTCTTTGGAGCTGACTTCCAATCAGCTCTCACCAGAGTAGTGGTAGTCAGGGGAACAAGAGATCAACCACTATATGGCTGCAGAAAGGAAGGCAGCCTCAGGTAAGTTCTTACGAGTTTCTGGCCCATGCTTATTGCATAATGGCCTCTGCTTATTTCCCATGCCCTCTAAGCCACAGATTGGTTGGCCTACCCCTTCCTAGATTGTATCATTTGCACACAGTATTTTTTCCTGCACTACCCACAAAAGCAACAGGGGTGTACACGGGTCTTCAATTAACTGGGCATAGGAAGTTTGGCTATCATTAGGCCTGCACAGAGAGAAACCAGTTACCGCACCGAGAGAAGGGAGTTTCCAAAGGATTTTGGAGTATTCCTTTTCTTTTCTTTTCTTTTCTTTTCAAAATATGACTTGAGGGCCGGTGAGATGGCTCAGCAGCATAAGCGCCTGCCGGGCAAGTGCAAGGTCCTGTGTTCAACTCCCAGTACCCACATAAAGGGAAAAAAAAAAAAAAAAAAAAAAAAAAAATATATATATATATATATATATATATATATATATATAACTTGAAAGAGAGAAAAGAGAGTTTTAACGGGGGAAAAAACTTACATGAAGTCTGAAGATTACAGAAATGACCAGGCTTATATAAAGAGACTAACTTCTGATTTCACTGAAGCACCAATTACTGAGTCTACGCTCAGGGCTTATTTCTCTCACTGAGGATCTGGCATATTTCATGCTCCCCAAAGGAGCAGTTTACTCTGGAGGTACAGAATAATGTGGGATATAACCTAAGCAGACAAATAGGAGGAGACAGCAATAATAAACATTCCCACTAAAAGAATATAAAGGAAGCAAAAGCTTGGGGCATCCCTAGAGCACCAGCTGCTTCATAAGGAAGGCAGTGATAGTGTAATTCCTCAGCTAGACTGCAGGTGTCAAAGTACAAGAATCTGGCCCTTGCTTTATGATGCCATTTAGTACACTGTTGGTGTCTGCTCACAACCTAAATGTTTTCCCTCACACCAGAAGCAGGATGCCTTCTGTCATTTAACTTCCAAAGTCTCCCAGTCCTACAGCCTGTTCCTGTCTCAGTTTTCTCCTAACCAAAGACTGCCCAGTCCCTTTGCTCTTTAAAGAAAACTTTCTTTGCAAGAAGGCCTAAATAATTGCATCCGTGCATATTGAACTATTAAAACCTGTCCTGCATGAGGATGCGATTATAAGAACAAGGCAGGTAACAATTGGAACTGTTGTTTTTTTTTATTCAATTCCACTTGTTGATAACATAACTTAAGAGTTTCAAAAAGTGAGACAGCTCCTAGTGAGAAAGTTGAGAACATTATAGGACTAGAAGTGTGAAATAAATTTAATAAAAATAAGGGATCCTATAGCTTACAAGGCTCATAGATAAGGACAAACCCATCCAGGTGGGAAGAAAAAGATCAGGGATGCTGCTGTGGTTTGAATGTGTCCCCAAAAGTTCATGTGCTAGAAACTTAGTCCCCAGATATCATATGTTGATGGGATTTGGAGATGAGGCCTTTGAGAGGAAATTAGGATTGGATGAGGATATGGGGGGGTCATCGTCGATAGCATTATTGGCTTTATAAGAGGAGAGAGACCTAAGCTAGCATGCTTGTTCTATATTACCCTATACTGCTTTCTACCATGTTGTGTGCACCAAGATGACCCTTACCAGTGTTGGCACCTTGATATTGGATATCCCAGCCTCCATAACCGTGAATGAAATAAACTACTATTGTTTATAAATTACCCAGCCTATGGTATTCAGTCGTAGCAATAGAAAACAGACTAAGACAGATGCCTTCAAGGAGGTGGCATTTGAGATAAGTCCTGAGAGTTTGGGTTGAGGTAAAGAATGGTAGCAGAAGGCTGGGGAAGTGAACTGGGCCTGGATGAGGTTGGAAAAATTGTCTTAGCTACAGAAACTAAGCCACTAGGACACCTGGGAGGTCATATGCATGTATTATCCAGTGTCTATGGGTGACAAAAATTGTAATTCAGAAAAGTATTGCAACTAGAAAAGTTCTATCTGTTGAGTAAGCATAGAAGTGTGAAATTGTAGGTGGTCAGGTAAGAATGTTGAGAAAAATGTTAGTTTTGCTTCTAAGAGCTCTGTTAATTTCTAGGAATTACTGAGGCTTTAGAATCCCATCTATCAGGAGAAGGGGTCGGCAAGAGCTAGGCACCTCAGGAATCCCTGTCAGTAAGCAGGGCATGGGGTCAACATTCAAATTCTGAAATGATTCTGGGGTATTTGGCAAGGTACCACGCAGACTGCAGAACTGTACATAAGGTTCAAGGCCAGAGACCCATTGAAGGCCTGACACAAAATGAAGTCTAAAGGCTCAGGGGAGCCTCAAGTGTATTAGTGCATCCAAATTCAGCCCAGTAGTACCAGATATGCGTTTCCGTGTAGAAATAAACTGTAATGCCAAGCCTCACTAGATGGTAAGGCTGAGCTGCTAGTATTTTTTTTTCTGCCATAGGACCTGGGATTCTGACTGGGGCCAGTGTACCTGTGGCAGATGCCCTACGTGTGTAGCATTGAGGTGAGAAAAATGTGAGCAAGCTGGTGACAGGGGAGCAAGGCAGACTTCCCACATGCCTTGCCCTGAGTCCACACAACAACAGTATTTGCACCAAGATGCTGTGCTTCGTATGGTGCCCCCAGCATTGAAGATAGAGACTGCTTCAGAGTGAGCGGAAGATTATACTGGCAGACACATTTAGATAAGCAAACGAGCACTGAGGTAAGATAATAATGTTATAGCTTTCATTTGTTAAGTGTCACGTCCTTCCTCAGTATAAATACTGTAGATTCTAAACTCATGAAATACCTTTTTCCCAATAGTCAATTGTCCACTTTCTTATTTCTCTTCATATTTCACTTTATAGTTCCTGAAATATTCACAAAGTAGCTCCATAATCATAAATTGTTGCCTGGGAAACATTTTACAATGTTAAATAATTTATATTACTCTTAAATATTTACGCACACATAGGTATAGATATAAATGTGCCATGCATAAAATACAATCCTAATTCTTTTTTTTTTTTAATGTGGGTACCAGGAGTCGAACTCAGGACCTCATGCTGGCCAGGCAAGTGCTTATTCCGCTGAGCTATCTCACCAGCCCAATCCTAATTCTTTACAAGGACAGCTGGCTGGTTGAACACTAGGGTTGCAAACATTTTTCCTTTTTGTGAAAAAAGATACTAATAAGATATATGTAATATTCCAAAAATTAATATTTCAGCTTTGCTTACTTTTTGTATAAAATTAGAATTTGTTCACTTTATTGATTATAAGATTATCTTGAGTATTTTAGAAGAAAAATCAACATTTTTTTAAAAACTACACAACATGAATTTGATATTTTATATGTATCATTTATATTGCATAAATATACATTCAAATTTTATATATTTTATTCCTTTAGATCAAGGTGGGCGAGGTATGCGTTCCCAGCCTACAGCTGGCTGCCTGTTTCTGTAATAAAGTTTCGCTGGCACATGGCCGTGCTCCTTCATTTGTATGTTATATATAGTCACTTTCATAGCAGCAGAGTATAGTAGTTGGGACAGAAACCATATGTGAGGCTAAAATATTTCTATCTTGTCCTTTAAGAAAACAATTTGCTGGTCCCTGCTTTAGATTGCTATCAACAAAGCACAAATTACATGAAAATATTAATTCTAACATCATTAGTGATTATGAAAGCATGAAAGCATGTTTTGTAAAATAAATAGGTAATAATTTATGAAATAAAGTATTTTACTCTGCATCTAATTCTTCAACATTAGACCTAAATATGTGAATTCTATTGTATTTGGTATATTTGACTTTTAATCATACAAAAACATACCTTTACATATTTTTAGGTTATGGCATTCATAAAGTGTAGCTATTAGATTGCTCAATTTATAACTTTTAAACATTGAGACAGATGGTAGGTATGAGAGCCTTCATTACAACTCTCATCCTAGGTCTTGCAAACAATAGGAACAGGACTGGGGAGGAGGACGCAGTCCTGCCAAGACGTACAGGTTGTGAGTAAGAGGTGTTCTTTGTCAGTGTTCGATCAGAAGCTGAACGACCATTGGAGGGTACTCAGAAGGGATTCCTGCATTAGGAACGACACTGGACTAGGTCAGCTTGTTCAACAGATGTTTGTTGGGAACTGTTATGCTTCAGGCTCTGCATTGGGTTCCATAGTGAGGACAATTTTGTGATTCAAATGAACCAGCTGGAAATGCTGGGAGTAATCAGACTGATCCCCACTGTTCCAAAGGTACCCAGTTCAGAAACACTAAGCAGGCAGTCTAGCTCTGCTATTAAGAAAGCTCAAGGTCTATTTATAGACAAAAGCACACAAATGCAGATGCTGTCACTACAGGAGGGAACCAGGGAAGTTACCCAAGGACAGACAGTCTATGGCCTTGTCGGTTCATCTTCAGAAGGGAAGATTAAGCAATCTTTTTAACATAGATTCCCTGGATATAATCTAATTTCATCAAATCAGTTCACCAAAGGCAAAAGGTGAAATTCTGACAAATTAAATTAAAATGCAATATAGGCCACTCTGAAAAAAGCTGATTTCAAAACCTGTTTCTCTGATTTCCTCTTTGAACTGGAAAGTTAAGAGATCTGGGGTTGGAGGGAGCATGTATCTGCTTTGATCGATTTTATGGAATCAATTCCTTTTATTTCTCTAAAGGAATCAATGGAAACAGAAATGTCACCAGTGTTTCAACTCATAGTGAAGGGAAGAGCGCTTCTTCATTTCCTCACGAAAATTCTGGAGCCAGATTTAGGCAAATGACAGAGAACAGCTCTGTCCATAGGGTCAAAGTACTTGGCTTTCGTCCTTCCCTGCTATTCCTCCTTCCCAAAAATCATACTTTTGGGGGGCAAAAATATAACTGGGTGCACTAAAAAAAATCATACTTTTTATCTATCAGTCTTAGCCTAAAGTTATAGAATGGTATTACTAACAAAAATACTTAAAATATTTATCCTCTAAGCCAACCGTACCATGACGACCCTCCAGCTAAAGATTTTCAAAGCTGGCAGGTGCGTTACAGGTCATTCTGAAAACATCTTCAAGGCCTAGGGAAGTTACACAAATGGCTCAGTGATTCAAAAGTTTTGCTTACAGATAAGTCTATAACACAGATATCTCAACTTTAATGTGATTATGCCTTCAATTATACACATCAATATGATGGTAAAATGGAGAACTGGAGAAATTTTCTTTGTAATCCATATAGAAAGTCCAATTTGGACTCCATTGTCTGTGGTGTAAGATACAGTAACATTTTAGAAAATTTGCCTTTGTGTTCTGGCTATGACGCTTTTTCTTTTTCTTTTTTGGGGGGGCTTTTGAGACAGGGTCTTGCTATGTAGCTCAGGTTGGCCTCAAGCTCAAGATGATCCTCCTGCCTCAGCCTCCCAAGGGCTGGGATCACAGGAGTCCGCCACCATGCTTGGTGGTTCTCTGGCACTTTTTTAATATTGATCTCTTTTTTTTTTTTTTTTTTGTGGGTACCGGGGGGTCGACCTCAGGACCTCGCGCGCCAACAGGCGCCCGTGCCACTGAGCGATATCACCGGCCCCTTTTCCGTATGTGGGATCCGGGAGTCGAACTCGGGCCCTCGTGCTTACAAGGCAGGCGCTTATGCCACTGAGCCATCTCACCGGCCCTATTGATCTCTTTTTAAAGACTCAATCTAATCATCCGTACTGTAGGCAATCATAAAACCATCTTGTAGGCGTGGTACTGGCAAAAAAACAGACCCAAAGATCAATGGAACAGATTAGAAGATGCAGAAACAACTCCAGACATACTAAGCCACCTTATCTTTGACAAAGGTGCCAAACACATTCACTGGAAGAAAGATAGCCTCTTTAATAAAAGGTCCTGGAAAAACTGGCTCTGCACATGCCGAAGATTAAAATTAGACCCATATATTTCACCATGCACGAAACTAAATTCAAAATGGATCAAAGACCTAAATATTAAAGCAGAAACATTAAATCTCCTGGAAAATAGAAAAGGTAAAACTCTTGAAGACATTGGTGTAGGCAAAGACTTTATGAATAAAACCCCAATGGCACAGGAACTGTCACAAAGAATCAACAGCTGGGATCTCATCTTATTAAAAAGCTTCTGCACAGCAAAAGAAACCACCAACAGAGTGAAGAGACAACCCACAACATGGTAAAAAATGTTTGCCAGCTATTCCTCAGACAAAAGATTACTATCGAGAACATACAAAGAACTCAAAAAAATCAGACCTCCCAAATTTAAAGACCCAATCCAAAAATGGGCATCTGAGATGAATACACATTTCTCAGATGAAGAACTACAAACAGCAAATAAATATATGAAAAAATGTTCAACATCACTGTCATTCGAGGGATACAATTTAAAACAACACTAAGATTCCATCTCCCCCCACAAAGAATGGCTGTCATCAAGAAATCAACCAGTAACAAATGCTGGAGGGGCTGTGGGGAAAAAGGAACCCTTCTTCACTGCTGGTGGGAGTGTCGACTGGTACAATCACTGTGGAAATCAGTGTGGAGACTCCTCAAAAAACTAGGATTGGAGGTCCCATTTGACCCAGCTATTCCCCTTCTGGGTATCTTCCCAGAAGAAGTAAAAACATCGTACCACAGTGATATATGTGCACCCATGTTTATAGCAGCACAATTTGTAATAGCCAGATCTTGGAAACAACCCAAATGCCCATCAACCGAAGAATGGATAAAAAAGATGTGTTATTTTTATGTAATGGAGTACTACTCAGCCATAAAGAAGGATAAACTGGAGAACTTTACAGGTAAATGGATGCAACTCAAGACCATACTCATAAGTGAAATAAACCAGATGCACATGTGTAAACATTGTATTGTCTCCTTAGTGTGAGAAGCTAAAAGAGTAAATAAGATCCAAAGTGTTCAATAGATATTGTAAAACAGGAAGAAACTGTTCAAAAAGAAAGAGAAACTGGGATGGGGGAATGGAGTAAAGAAGGAAGGGAAAAGAAAAAAAAAATTTATATACAAGATAGTTAAGATAGATATACTACTGATTTCACTTAGTTCATTGAAAAGAAAGGTTTGTGCTAATATTGTTTGGACAATTGAATGCCGATATCTTATACTCTGAGTAACTAATTTAAAGATAACAATACGCAATGTATTAATAATTGTTACCCTCCTATTATGTTGTTTTGAAATTTTGGTTTTTTTTTTCTCTTTAAAATAAAAACTTTTTAAAAACCATCTTGTAGTATTAAGGATTATCTTAGAAAAAATATGTAAAATATTTCAAAAATTTAAAAAAGTAGATAAATGTCAGGGTTTTTTACTGTTATTGTTAGTCCATGAAACTGTGAAAAACAATGTTTTTCCACTAACTTTCTGGATTGCATAATCTATGCTCTTTATTCTATCATTCAATATTCAGTTAACATTATCAGGTATCTGTTACGTGTCAGACATATTCTAAGCGATAGAGCATCAAAAACTAATGAGAGTAAAGTCAGGAATTCCACAGAGTCAGGTAAATAAGTAAGTATAATATAGGGTCCTTATGTGGAAAGCTGAATAGTAGAGGTAACATGTAGACATTTTTTATCTAAAAGGAGAAGTTCTGCAGAGAGAAAAGATGAGAGTGGAAATTTGTATATTCTGGGCGGTTGTAACTGATTTGCATGTTTACACAAACACAAGTGGCCTAGAAGTGGATGATACATAACAATAACGATGAAAACTATCTTTGGGAGTGACTTCTAGGCTCCCTGATTTTTACTTCTACTTATAATCTGCACAGTGACCTTCAAGGTAAGTAGAATTACTTAAAGATTATAGGAAAGAAAACTGGTAATTAATTATCTTTCCTATAAACTCTGAGAGGCCAGTTAACTTGCCTAACACCATAGAGTTAGTAAATAGGAAAGTCAGGTTTTGAACTTAGGTCACTCTAACTCCAAAGCCTAAGTTTGACTTCATGCAGCATGAACATCCCACAAACAGGGCAATGTCAGATGATGACTGGAAATATAGACAATGACAGAGTTTGCAGAGCTCAGAATACCACAGCCAATGAGGTTGGATTTTATTTTATAGATTGTGAGAATCACTGATGCATTTTTAAGAAGTCATTTTATTTATTTATTTATTTATTTATTTATTTATTTATTTATTGGGGCACCAGGAATCAAACTCATGACCTCGTGCTTGCCAGGCAGGTGCTGTGCTGCTGAGGTGTATCCCTGGCAAGAAGTTGTTTTTGGCAAATCAATTTGGGAAGGCAGCATGTTAAGTGGGTGAAACAAGGAAGAAATGAGAAACAGGAAAACCAGCTGAGAAGCTATTACAGAAACTGAAGTAAGAAAATAAGGACATGTAACACTTCCTGTTTATTTGGTCGCTTATGCATGGGTGTGACCACTCATTATCTCATATAATAGGAAATTCAGAAATAGAGCAGGGTCCCAGACTGGTTGACCAATAATTCATCGTAAACCTTGGCCTACTTCCGTCTCTCTACTCCACAGTCTCCAGTTACCATAACACAGATAAATCCAAGATGGTTGTCAGGGCCTGTTCACATCCTAGCATGGAGTTGTCAGTCTGTCCTTCAATCTCACTCGTAAACTGGGAAGCCATAACGAATTGCTGTTGCCCAGAGAACCATGTGCTGATTGCATCTGGACTGGATGAAGCTCCCTGTCTTCAGAGTGAGACACCTAAACCAAATCAAAACTTTGTTAAGAAAGAAGTGGCGAGCTGGTGCCAAAGGGCAACAAAGAGCATCCACCAGAGTGATGAAGCTTTGGGTATAGATAATTTAAGGGAGTAAATTTCCATATATTTCTTTCCTAAAGCTGAACAATCTGAGGATGTGTCCATGGTCAAGGCCTCTTACTAGATCCTTTAGAAATCGTCATTCTCTCACTTCTCCAAGCCCAAATATTCCTGTGGTACATTGTCTCAGGATTAAAATTTCCTGGCACGCCGAAGTGGGGGGGAATATGCAAAATATTGCAGCTGGTGTTAAGAAAGCGAATGATTACAATGATGAGGCAACAAATACCTTTGCATGTCAGGTAGTTCCCAGTTCTTTGAAGTTCAAGAAGATCCAGTGGAGGGCCGGTGAGATGGCTCAGCGGCTTAAGCGCCTGCCTGGCAAGCGCGAGGGCCCGAGTTCGACTCCCGGAACCCACATACGAAAAAGGGGCCGGTGATATCGCTCAGCGGCACGGGCGCCTGCTGGCGCGCGAGGTCCTGAGGTCGTCCCCCCGGTACCCACAAAAAAAAAAAAAAAAAGATCCAGTGGAGTTGTCACACAAGGGATCACTAACTATATACATATACATATACATATATGTATACATTTACATTTACATATACATTTACATTTACATATACATTTACATTTACATATACATTTACATTTACATTTACATATACATTTACATTTACATATACATATACATTTTTAATGACATGTTACAAAGTAATTTTTTAGTTACAAATTAGTTTTAAAAAAAGAATGGATGGGCCGGTGAGATGGCTCAGCGGCGTAAGCGCCTGCCTGGCAAGCGCGAGGGCCCGAGTTCGACTCCCGGAACCCACATATGAAAAAAGGGCGGTGATATCGCTCAGTGGCACAGGCGCCTGCTGGCGCGCGAGGTCCTGAGGTCGACCCCCCGGTACCAAAAAAAAAAAAAAAAAAAAAGAATGGAATTAGTTCTGACCCCACGTTATTCCAATAATATGTTATACTCAACCATAAATACATAAACTGATTAGGAAAATAGTAAAAGTCCCTTCTTTTTTTTTTATATTATACTTTTTCTTTTTTATTAATTAATCTATTTTTTTTAAAGACAACAAGTAAACATTCTCCTGTATTAACAAACTCAAGCATTAGAGAATGTACAAATACCTTTTGGAGAGAAACATTAATCAGTATAAGATTAAGCCATGTAAAAGCTAGGTAAAAATAGAAGACTAAGGAATGGAATAGTCACAGTGAAATTGCATTTTCATACTAGGGAGACAATATGATGTTTACACATGTGTATCCAGTTTATTTCACTTGTGAGTATTTTCTCCAGTTGCATCCATTTACCTATAAAAGTCTCCAGTTTATCCTTCTTTATGGCTGAATAGTACTCCATTGTATAAAAATACCACATCTTTTTTATCCATTCCTCAGTTGATGGGCATTTGGGTTGTTTCCACGATCTAGCTATTACAAATTGTGCTGCTATAAACATGGGTGCACATATATCACTGTGGTACGATGTTTTTAATTCTTCTGGGAAGATACCCAGAAGGGGAATAGCTGGGTCAAATGGGACCTCCAGTCCTAGTTTTTTGAGGAATCTCCACACTGATTTCCACAGTGGCTGCACCAGTCGACACTCCCACCAACAGTGGAGAAGGGTTCCTTTTTCCCCACAGCCCCTCCAGCATTTGTTATTAGTTGATTTCTTGATAATAGCCATTCTTTCTAGGGTGAGATGGAATCTCAGTGTTGTTTTAAATTGTATCCCTCGAATGACTAGTGATGTTGAACATTTTTTCATATATTTATTTGTTGTTTGTATTTCTTTATCTGAGAAGTGTTTATTCATCTCAGATGCCCATTTTTGGAGTGGGTCTTTAAATTTGGGAAGTCTGATGTTTTTGAGTTCTTTGTATGTTCTCGATAGTAATCCTTTGTCTGAGGAACAGCTGGCAAACACTTTTTCCCACGTTGTGGGTTGTCTCTTCACTCTGTTGGTGGTTTCTCTTGCTGTGCAGAAGCTTTTTAATAAGATGAGATACCAGTTGTTAATTCTTTGTGATACTTCCTGTGCCATTGGGGTTTTATTCATAAAGTCTTTGCCTACACCAATGTCTTCAAGAGTTTTACCTTTTCTATCTTCCAGCAAATTTAATATTTCTGTTTTAATATTTAGGTCTTTGATCCATTTTGAATTTAGTTTCATGCATGGTGAAAGATATGGGTCTAATTTTAATCTTCAGCATCTGTAGAGCCAATTCTTCCAGCACCATTTATTAAAGAGGCTTTCTTTCTTCCAGTGAATGTGTTTGGCACCTTTGTCAAAGACAAGGTGGCTTAGTATGTCTGGAGTTGTTTCTGCATCTTCTCATCTGTTCCATTGATCTTCGGGTCTGTTTTTTTGCCAATACCACACTGTTTTTATCACAGTAGCTTTATAGTATAATTTCAAATCAGTGATTGTGATGCCCCCTGCCTTGCTTTTGTTGCCCAGAATTGCCTTTGCTATTCTAGGTCTCTTCTGGTTCCAGATGAATTTTAGGATTGTTTTCTCTAATTCTGTGAGATATGTTGTTGGGATTTTGATTGGAATTGCATTAAATCTGTATAACAATTTTGGAAGTATGGCCATTTTCACTATATTGGTTCTTCCGACCCAAGAGCAAGGGATATCTTTCCATTTTCTGATATCCTCTTCAATCTCCTTTTTCAGAGTACTGTAATTTTCAGTGTAGAGGTCTTTTACTTCCTTTGTGAGATTGATTCCTAGGTATTTCATTTTTTTAGATGTGATTGTGAAAGGTGTTGTTTCCCTAATTTCTCTCTCAGTGAGTTTGTTATTTGTGTACAGGAAGGCTAATGATTTTTGAGTGTTGAATTTGTATCCAGCTACACTACTGAATATGCTTATTAAATCTAGCAATTTTTTAGTTGAGTTTTTGGGGTCTTCTACGTAGAGTATCATGTCATCTGCAAATAATGATAATTTAACTTCTTCCTTTCCAATCATTATTCCCTTTATTTCTTTCTCTTGTCTAATTGCTCTGGCTAAAGTTTCCAGGACTATGTTGAATAAGATTGGGGACAGTGGCCATCCTTGTCTTGTTCCTGATTTTAGAGAGAAGGCTTTCAGTTTTTGTCCATTTAGTATGATATTGGCTGTTGGTTTGTCATAGATAGCTTTTATCAGATTGAGATAAAGATCTATTCCAATTTTCTGTAGGGTTTTTGTCATGAATGGGTGCTGGACTTTGTCAAAAGCTTTTTCTGCATCTATTGAAATGATCATATGATTTTGGTTCTTGATTCTGTTAATATGGTGTATTACATTTATTGATTTATGTATGTTGAACCATCCCTACATCACTGGGATGAATCCAACTTGGTCATGGTGTATAATCTTCTTGATTATTTGCTGCATTCTGTTTGCCAGTATCTTATTGAGGATTTTTGCATCTATGTTCATTAGGGAGATTGGTCTGTAGTTCTCTTTCTTAGTTGGGTCCTTCTCTGATTTTGTTATCAGGGTAATGCTTTCTTCCAGGAATGAACTTGGGAGTATTGCTTCCCTTTCAATTTCATTAAAGAGTTTGAGAAGTAGTGGTGTTAGGTCTTCTCTAAATTTCTTGTAGAATTCAGCAGTGAATCCATCAGGGCCTGGGCTTTTCTTTGTTGAGAGATTTTTAATCACATCTTTGATTTCATTGATTGTTATTGGTTTATTTAGGATTTTTATATCTTTTTGGTTGAGCTTTGGTAATTCATATGTATCTAGGAATCTGTCCATTTCTTCTGCATTTTCCATCTTATTAGAATACAAGTTTTCAAAGTAGGTGTAGATGATCTTCTGGATTTCTGCAGGGTTCGTTGTGGTATCACTCTTTTCATTCTTAATTGCGTGGATTTGAGTACTTTCTTTTCTTTTTTAAATAAGTTTGGATAAGGGTTTGTCAATCTTATTTATTCTTTCAAAGAACCAACTCTTTGATTCATTGATTCTTTGTATTGTTTTTTTAGTCTCCAATATGTTAATTTCTGCTCTGATCTTTATAATTTCCTCCCTTGTACAAGCTTTTGGCTTAGCCTACTCTTCTTTTTCTAGAAGTTTGAGGTTCACCATTAAGTTGTTTATTTGTGCTTGCTCTGTTTTCCTGATATAGGAATTTAATGTTATAAATTTCCCTCTTAGGACTGCTTTCATTGTATCCCATAAGTTCCGGTATATTGTACTGTCATTATCATTAAGTTGCAGAAACTGTCTAATTTCTTCTTTAATTTCATCTGTGACCCACTGGCTGTTCAGTAGGGTGCTATTTAATTTCCATATGTTTAGGAAGTTCTTGTGGTTTCTTTTGCCATTGATTTCCAATTTCATTGCATTATGGTCTGATAATATACATGGGATAATTTCAATTCCTTTGCATTTACTTAAGCAGGTTTTATGAGCTAGTATGTGGTCTATTTTGGAGAACAACCCATGTGCAGCTGAGAAGAATGCGTATTCTGATGTTGTGGGGTGGAACACTCTGTAGACATCTACTAAGTCCATTTGTTCCAAAGTTCGGTTCAGTTCTAATATTTCATTGTTGATTTTTTGTCTAGTTGATCTGTCTTTTTTTTTTTTTTTTTTTTTGGTGGGTACCGGGGGGGTTGACCTCAGGACCTCGCGCACCAACAGGCACCCGTGCCGCTGAGTGATATCACCGGCCCCTTTTTCGTATGTGGGATCCGGGAGTCAAACTCGGGCCCTCACGCTTGCAAGGCAGGCGCTTATGCCGCTGAGCCATCTCACCGGCCCTGATCTGTCTTTTTGTGACAGTGGAGTATTGAGATCCCCCAATACAATTGTATTAGTGCTTATTTGATTTTTCATGTCCATTAATATTTGTTTTATATAGTTGGGTGCATTGGTATTTGTTGCATATATATTTATGATTGTTATCTCTTCCTCTAGGATTGTTCCTTTTACAAGGATGTAGTGACCTTCTTTATCTCTCTGAATCATTCTTGGCTTGAAATTCACTTTGTCAGCAAAAAGAATAGCTACCCCTGCTTTTTTCTGGGTTCCTGTCACATGGAGTATTATTTTCCATCCTTTGACTTTCAGTCTATGAATTTCTTTTTGAATTAAATGTGTTTCTTATATACAGCATATTGTTGGATCTTGCTTCTTGATCCAATTTGCCAGTCTGTGCCTTTTGATTGGTGAATTGAGACCATTAATATTGATGGTTAAAACTGATATGTGTTGACTTATCCTTGTCATATTATTTTCCTGTTGTTGGCTCCCCCTCTTTTTATTTTTTTTTCCCTCCCTCTCTTTAATTGTTTGCCCTGCCTGGTGGATTCTTTCTGTTGGGGTTCCTGGAGTTGTAGTCCTTGTTATCCCTTTCTAGAATGTTCTTCAAAATATTTTGGAGTGCTGGTTTGGTGGTTATAAATTTTCTCAGATGTTCTTTGTCATGGAAGTATTTTATTTCTCCGTCAGTTTTGAAAGATAGTTTTGCGGGGTACATCAATCTGGGTTGAAGGTTATTTTCCTTTAGAACTTGCAATACATCATTCCAAGCTCTTCTTGACTTGAGGGTTTGTGCTGAAAAGTCCACTGTGATTCTGATGGGCTTTCCTTTATAGGTGATTTGTTTCTTTTCTCTAACAGCTTTTAAGATTCTACTCTTATGTTGAATTTCTGGAATCTTGACTATGATATGCCTGGCTGAAGATTTTTTTTTTATCATGGCTAATTGGAGTTCTGTAAGCCTCACTTATGTGAACACCAAATTCTTTTTCTCTACCAGGGAAATTTTCTGTGATAATGTCTGTGAACAGTGTTCTGATGTCATTTATGCTATCTCCTGCTTTTTCATTGACTCCAATCAATCTTAAGTTATTCTTCTTTGCATCATCTAGCAGCTGCTGGATTGATTTTTCATTGTCCCTTGCTGTTTTTAAGAATTCTTTCTTTTCATGATCACTAATTGCAAGCCTGTCTTCTATATCTGAGATCCTGTCCTCACATTGGCTTAATCTGCTACAAATACTTTCAATGGAATTTTTGTTCTCCTGGATATCTGCTTGAATCTGCTTTATGGATTCCATTTCTTTCCTATGCTGAGCATTCATGGCTTCCATCATTTTCTTAAGCTCGTCTATTTTTTTGTCTGTGTCTGCTCTAGCGTCCTTAAGTATGGTCTTCATTGTGGACATTATCTCTGCAGTTATCTGAGAAATTATTTCTGATTTAAATTTTTCCAGAGCCTCATTCAACTGCTTTGTTGTTACCACTTCAGAGATGTCAGGTGGGTGGCTTTCGGTTTGTCCCACCTCACTGCCCCCTGGGTTTGCCTTTGGTGAACTGGATGTGTGGGGTTGCATCTTGTTTAAGTGTCGTCTCATTTTCTTTTCTTTCTTTAGTTTAATTCCTGGGTTCCTGTTTGTAAATTGCCTATGGTAGGTTGTTTTATTGCTAGTATTCCAAACTCTTAGGAGATGGCTACTTCTCTGAGGTATCTTCCAGGTGTAGCTTATTTTTGGGTTTTGAGGCTGCTGGAAGATCCTACCTCTTCAATTTGTTGGAGATAAGAAATTGCTGCCTGTTTGGCCCAGTCCTTAGTTCTTTGGTACTGTGCCACAGTATTTTCTGTGATCCTTAGACAATCTCAGTGTTGGAATACCAGGAAGAAAAGCACCAGTCAGTGTGTCCTTCATGGCCAGTGCTTCTCTGTACCACGGTGTCTCGCGTTCCTCTGCAGAGGTCCCCGCTGGAGCCATGGATGGAGTGGCGGCTGCCCTGAGTTCCAAGTTTAGCTGCTGCCCACCCCCACAATGGCACCTGGCTAGTCGCTTTCACGCACGCCTGACGGCTGGGCGTCAGCACTCACCGCCGGTCAGTGTGTCCTTCACAGCCTCTGCTTCTCTGTACTGCGGCGTCTTGTGTTCCTCTGCAGAGGTCCCCACTGGAGCCGTGGATGGAGTAGCAGCCACCCTGAGTTTCAAGTTTAGCTTCTGCCCCCCCCACAATGGCGCCCGGCTAGTCGCTCTCTTGAGCGGGATGGCTGGGTGTCAGCACTCACCGCCAGTCAGTGTGTCCCTCACAGCCCCTGCTTCCCTGCACCACCACTTCTCGCGTTCCTCTGCGGAGGCCCCGGGGGCGCCGGCAGTCACCGCTTATCGGCAGTTCACGTCGGGACTCTCAACACAGGGAAAAGGCGCCGGTGGCCACCTCCTCCTTCTTTGTTGGGGTTTCTCTCTTCACTTTCTCCGTGGGCCCCGAACTGTGCTTCAGATCTTTCCTGGGTCCAGGGGAGCCACTTCCCTCTTTCTTGTCCTCCTCCAGTCACTATATTCCAGTGTCCGGACAGTGACTTTTGGAGAGGTTCACTGCTTGCTTACAGATCTGCCATCTTTTTCCAGAAGTCTTCGTAAAAGTCCCTTCTATCTCATTAAGTGATGCTTTTCCAAGAAAATTTACTTTTTATGTTAATAATCATACATAGATTTTGATTTTTTGTTGATTGCATGCTAATAATTCCTACAGTAACTCATTTTAGATACTTTGATATCTATGGCATCAAAATAAACATTCTTTTTCAACTTTATGTTTTTGTTACAGAGGTATAAAAGGTGATTAAACATTAAAGTGGTGAGGGTTAAACGGAAATATTAATTTTAAGGTGAAAATATGAACTTTTTAAGGCATTAATAGTTTATTAGAGATCTTAAAGAAGGCTATAATTATTAATATTGTGCTATATACACTAAGAACTTGTCAGAAAAATGGTTTTTAAGTACTCTTAACCACAAAATATTAAAGAAAGGTAACTATGCAAGATGATTTAACTGTAGACATCATGTCAATATGCATACATGTATATTAAAACATCACATTGTACACCTCAAGTTAATATAATAATAAAAAGTTTGTTCATATATTTTTGAATGAATGATTCTAAGTGTCAAATTGGTGAATTCCATTGAATGGATACGTTATGTAAGATTCTACGATTTTTTTTGAGTGCTAACAGTTATAATTTTAACGATATTGTTTGAAATATATAAACTTATAACAAAAATCTTTAGTTTTCTACTTAAAAATGTGAAAGGCGTATATAGTTTTTCCAAATCATTTTAGGAGATGTGAATGCAGAAATGATGGCCACCACTGGTTTAAAGGCACCAAGCAAGCAGAATGGAAGAAGAGAAGGTTTTGCACAGGGCTGGGCATATGGTTCTATTCTAGGAGTGCCAGTTTTGAGGCTCCTATGAGAACTCAAAATCAAAATATCATTTTGGCCATTGTCATTCAGCAGTGAGGTCTTGACTAGAGCTATGTTATTTAGGAATCATAAATATAGTGATATCTGTGATCATCAAGAGAGTGTCTGACAATGGAAATTAGAATCTTATTTGGTAAAGGAAATGGAAGAGAAGTAGGAAGTAAGTAGCAATAAAATGAAAAAAGAAAATCCTTAAGAAAAAAGTGGTGGACAGCAGCGTAAAAGAGGTGCAGTAAGACAACAGTTATAAAGTATCCATTGGGCTTGGCAATTAGGAAGTCAGAAGTGACCTACATGATATTATTTTCAGTGGCGTGATGGGGCAGAAGCCTGAGAAGTTCAAAGGAATATTATACCTTTGTCTTTAAGGTCCAGCAAAAAATGTGACTACAGTGTGTCACTCTTGGAAATGGTTCAGAGTATCACGCTGTGATATCACCACTTTTTCCCATCCATTAAGTCTTCTGATCTCATATCAATAACTTGGCGAAAGAGGACATAATCGTCTGCTTAAAGTTAGTGGTAATCTACAGACTTGTAAAATTCAAGAAGCAGACAACTATTCCCATCCAGACTATTTGCAAGGCAACATGCGAGCTGTTCTTAAGTGAATCAAAGTATTAGAAGCCTTGGTCCCTATCTGGATGAATTTATGAGTTTATAACTGAGTTGGGAGGAAAATATGCACATAGGACATGCACAGTGTGCACACTCAAAAGAGAGTAATTGAGGCAAAATATGCTAACATTTCAGGAAATCATCTGAAAAAGACATTGTTGTTGGAAAGTCTTCCCTGAAATGCAAAGACTTGGAATTGATTTCAAATGTTGTCTAGGAAATATTTCAAAGATAGAAGACAGGAAGAACAATGATACTTCCAGAGTATTGATAGGATGCCGATTTGACAGGTTGGTTCGAGTGAAGAGGTAGGGCTGTGCAGTGAGAGTTAAACTAAAAGTCTGACACTGGTAGCTTGAAGACAAATCAAGGTGATTGGACTAGATTTGGTTAGCAAGGTGAGCCATTAAAACATTTTAAGAATTCTGAATGATAGGGCCGGTGAGACGGCTCAGCGGCTTAAGTGCCTGCCTTGCAAGCGCGAAGGCCCGAGTTCGACTCCCGGATCCCACATACGAAAAAGGGGCCGGTGATATCGCTCAGCGGCATGGGTGCCTGTTGGCGCGCGAGGTCCTGAGGTCGTCCCCCCGGTACCCACAAAAAAAAAAAAAAAAAGAAAAGAATTCTGAATGATAGATGACCAAAGGAAAAACAGTTTTAGCAGTATTAATTTGACAATAGCATACAAGATATATTAGACCTGAGGAAGAATTGTTCTTCATTTAATAATCTAAGTGAATACCTTTAGAAGATTAATAATAAGTTCAGCCTGTGGAGATAGGTCTTGAATTAAGGTGGTGACAAAGGGAGTAGAAAGAGGCGAATCTACAGGACTAGAAAAATGATAGAGGCGGGGTTAAGTGAGTCAAAATGAATCTGGGGCTCTGTGTATGAGTAAGAGAAATAAGAAAGTCTAAAAAGGGAGACAAGTGATTTTTATCCTGGCTGGAAGGTAATTATGCAGCTTTCTGACAGTTGAACTTATTAAAGATGATTAATATGACTAGAAATTTGGGAATTGGAAAGATCCAGGTTTAAATGAGAAGTGAAAATTGAAGGTCTGAAGTAAAAAGAAATTAGTGTTACATAGGTGGACTTGGGAATTCATTAAGCCTTTCAGCACCAACTACATATGAGGTATGTGTTTGTATGTGAAGGTTCTGGATATAAATAAAGCAGACACCCTTTGCTTTAGGGAATGGTTTCCTCAGACATGTTGGCTGAAGATGTTCATGTTAAATAAGATCTGCAATGGACAAAGAACAGAGAATCATGGTACAACCTAGTTTCAGTGCATTGTAAAATGCATTGAAAGAGGAGAGGTCAGAGAATTAACAGCAAAAATCACAAAAGTGAAGCAACCCCATAGCTGAATAAACACAAGGTCTTGACAAGATGGTGGCATAGAATGCTACAGAGGGAGAAAAAGAATTGAACATGCAGGAAAATGTCATTGGATTCTTTATTTTTTTATTATTTTATTTTATTTTATTTTTATTTTATTTTATTTCATTTTTGAGGCAGGGTCTCACTATGAAGTTCAGGCTGGTCTTCAACTCACAATGTAGCCCAGGCTGGCCTCAAACTCATGGTGATTCTCCTGCCGCAGCATGAGAATCATGGTGATATCACAGCCTCATTGTGAATGATGCGATTACAGGCGTGCACAGCCACAGCTGGCTCATCACTGGATTTAATGGTTAGGAAATAACTGACCACGTTTGAAAATGAAATTTCCACTTAGCTATAAAGGACTAAGAAATGAATGGATGATGAGAACATACATGTTGCTCACCAATGGAGCTTCTTGAAGACTTTTCTACTTCAGTGAGTCCCCCGTTGCATTTATGTAAAGGCTGATGTGGCAATGGCCCTGTGGAGATCTTACACAAATGGAAAATTAGCCACCCAAGAATTTAATGTCTTTGAGAATGAGAAGTGCTTTGCAAGCCATAGTCATATTACAGTTATAGACTACTAGTAATGGTAATAGTGTGACTTTTCCTATATTAATAGTTCATATCACCTCACTTAAGGCAAAGAGGGTATTTTCTAGCTCAGATACACTTTCTAATCATTAGTTAAGTAAGTCTCCTTTCTATGTGTGTACCTTCTTAAATGACCCAATTAAGCTTTTATCTTTCCCTGAGAGAGCTAATCAAATATGTGGTAAAACCACTTTGAATCACATTAGACATTACCTTTCTTCCTTACTTCTCTCTCCGTGGCTACAAAAATGTGATGCCTATCCAAAAACAGAACGAAAGAAACAAAACACACTTCACTAGCAAGACCAAGGCTCTTTTTCCATTATGAAACCATTATCTTTCCACTCAGAGCATCCGCTATGTGGGGTGAGCCAGCACTGCATATTTTGGTGATGTATGTGTAGAGAAGCAGAGGCTGCCTTCCAGATTCTCCAGGTCTGAGAGTGGTGATGTGGCCCCAGAATAAGAGCTTGTTTTGTAACGCAGTAATGACCTACATCTGACGTGGTTCTTCTTATATCAGAAGCTTGAGAACTTAAGCTTGAATCAAGAAACCCATGCTTGAAGGACTTCAAATTACAGCTAGTCCAACAGCCTGTCCAGTATTTATATCTTTTCCACAACACCTATGCTGAGTGTAGAGGAATTCAGCACTTCCTGAGGATGGCTCTGATTCTTAGAAAGTTCTTCCCTATACTGACCCACGATGCACCTCCCTGTGTTTTTGTTGGTTTAGTCCTGCCAGTTCAGAGCCAATCTAATCCCTCCAAATACTTCAAATATCAGAAGGTGGTTTCGTTTCTCAAGCCCTTGAGTCCTTCAGCTACTGCTCGTTAGTTTGCTTTGAACCCTCACTGACTCAGTCGCTCTCTCTGAATACACTAGTTTCGTTCTCAAGTCTCAGTCCTTTGCAGAATGCAATTTCTACCCCAGCCTGTCCTGAAGAAAGAACAGGGAAGGAATAGAATCATCCCCACGTCCGAGATGCAGCTCTGTTTCTCTCAGACAGCATCGTCCTGTTAGGTGGTAACGCTGTGCTGTCCACCACAGTCCCTGCGCGTGCCCACTCAATGTCTTCTTCCTTACTGAATCGCATCGAAGTTTCCCTGCTTCATTGTGAAGGGATTTCTTCATCTTCTACTGGATCCATCCAACTTCATTTTGTATTCCACTGGAACATAATAGCCCTCGAGATGGTCTGAGTTTCACTGTTTATTGCAAACACACACTGCCCATTTATTGCCCATTCCTTGCCAGCTCCCTGACTAAAAGTCTCTTCTTGCTCATAAATTCTATCTTCGAGGACCTACATTAAATGCTTGTTCCTCTCTGGAGGTCTGCTAGAGCTTTTAATTAACTCCTACTTTCCTCAATGTTTTCAATCCTCAGAAGCTGCCAGAGCATCCTTGTATTCTGTGAGTACAAAAACATCTTGGTCATTTGTCTTGTATCATATATATATTTTTTCTCCACTCCCAGGAAAATGTGCAACACAATTTAAAATTCACTTTATTTTGTTCGTTGGAATATTGCCAGCATCTGGAACATTGCCTGGTACATAGTAGACACTAAACAAAATTTTGTTGAATGAATGAGTGAATGGAATGTGCTTAAGAAATGTTTATTGTTTATTTGATTGATGATTGCCTTGGATTAGACAGATGATTAAGCAGATCTGATTAAATAGCAAAGAAGGACAAGATGTCATTCCTGAAAATCAAACAGTGCACTGTATCCTTGGGAATAATCCACATTTGTGGAAGGAGAGGGAAGAAGTGGAGGAAGAGGTGGGCTTTCAGCAAAGAAAGTCTCCGAGTTCTCAGGGGAATTAGATTATGTAGGCAGCTCTGACTCACATCTGGAAATCATCAGCAATACTTCAACGCTCCCAGAAACAGCAGGTGAAGCTCTGAGGAAGTTTTGGATTCTCTCTTGTCTTTCTAGTTTAGAAGAGGGAGCACATTTTTCAGAATGATTTGTTCAGCCTTCCAGGTGCTGTGGTTACTTAGAATTCAGGATTTGTTGGGGTGCATCCTACTAGATTAGTCACCTTCATATTTGTATTTCATCCAAACCCAGGAAATTGCTGGAGGCAGGAAAAAATGGAGGCAGAAAAGGCAATTTAACAAACAACGTGAACTCCATATGTCCCAGTTAACCTCACCCTTTCCACTAACCTCCGAGTTTTACTCTTCCCGTTGTATTTAATTTATTGCACTGTCACTCTTTGTCCATCCCAAATGCTATTTTTCCTTCCTTCCTCATTCTCATTTCCAACATCTAGGTGGCCACCAAGTCCTGTCAGTCCCACTCTATGATGTACCTCAAATCTGACTTCTTTGAAGTTCCAATTCCCTTATCCTTGATCCTTGATAAGATCATATCTTATCATCTCTCACCCAAATTATTGGCTTCCTGTTGTTTTGTCTGTCTCAAATCTCACCTCTTCTCCAGAGTGTGCTATCAGTAAAGTCAGGAAAGATCAGGTCTGATGATATCATTCCACTGTTTGAAATATTCAGTGGTTGCCCTGTTCCTGAACTTTTCTCCACCTTAAGATTTCTCCATTTTATCTTTCAAAACCTGACTCAGACTCTATCTTTTCCTGGAAATTCTATGTTTTAGTTCATGAGAAACTAGGATCATACAGAAATCACTTCTTAATGAGTAAGAGGCAAAATGTGGATTTGAAGAATATGTCCAAGCTCAGTTACTATGTGATCATGTTCAAATGCTAAAAGCCAGACTGGGGATGTAAATAAAGCCCAGAGGAAGAACCATGTTCAATTTCTAGAGGCAGATCTATGAGATGGGACCTAACATTTAATGAAAGCCAACAATATGTAACTTCTACATAAAGAAGATGTCATCTCTTATCTTGATTAATCTTTCCAACATCCTTGTGAGTTAAGTACTATTTTTACTGGGTTCCTAGGGTGCTGGGATCTCCTTCTAGAGGGGTTTTCTAGGTTCTTTCTGTCCTACACAGAGAATTTGTCAATATAAGCACAAAAGGTAATGAGGTTTTATGTTTATTTAAGGTAGGAAAAGAACCACGCTCTGTAGAATGAATATAGGCCAATTAAATATAGGAAAAGAACGACACTCCACAGAGTGAGAGCAGATCACTGTGAAAGAGAGAGCACAGTGCCCAGGAGCTCAGTGACTGACCTCTTTTGTATTTCCCACCCCACAGGCTGATGTCAGTTTTAGGCCATCCTATCTATCCTATGCTTGAGTTCCCCTGAGAAGTGAAGATAGCACCCTCTGATGGGTCCCAGGTGCAGGGCTTTGAGAACTGTTTTTCTGTGCATATCCTGGCACACCTACTTGCCAGCTAGCTGGCCACACCCTAATTCTTGCCTCATTAATAATCATCATTTTATTAGATGAAGATATTCAGGTTCAGAGTTCTTGTAGGTTCAATATCACAGAATGAGTCAGTACCATAACTGAAGTACAAACTCATGTCTGGCTGGCTCTAAGCTTAGGGTTCTCCCCACCTTCTTTAGCCCACACAGTGAAGTAGAGCATATCTCAGAGCTAGAGTACCAAGCAGGTACAGGATAAAAACCAGCAAAGGAAAATAGGGCTTCACAAATAGGGCTTCACAAATAGGGCTTCTCAGTATAGCATGAGAGTAGGGGTTTAGTTCCAGCAAGTTCTACCATGCTGCAACGCAGTTCCTTTTAAGAGATTGTCTTAAGGATAGCTTTTGGAATTTGACATTATCCTTTCTTTCCACATCTGCCTCTTCCATTCACCTTCTACCCACATTAGAATCATGCTGTCCTCTGAGCTCCCTGATTCCTGGGTTTTTATACATAATGTGTTTACATATAAGGCATAGTGATAATAAGGGCCACAAAACTTGGTGGTTTAAAACAAGAAACATGTTCATGATTGTGCGATATCAGCAGGTCTCAAACTGCACAGCTTGTTTCTGGTTCTTATGATCTAGCTAGGGCAGCTGACTGGCACTAGAAGATCTGAAGTAGTTTTATTCACATTTGGCATCCCAGCTGAGGTGGCTGGAATGGCTTAAGGCTGACTGAATCTCTCCCAGGCAGGATGATTGGCCTTGAAATGGTGGCTGGCTTCTTTTAAGAGAGAAAACCTAGAAGCTTTAAGACCCCTTAATGCTTAGGTCTAGAAGGCATACAGAGTCACTTCTGCCACAATCTACTTACCAATGCAGGGAAGAGGGATGAGCTTAGAGTCCGGGGAAGGGGGAAAACTCCATCTCTTGATGGGATATCAATATCACATTTCAAAGGGCCTATCGTATGTTGGTCATCTTGGGAAATAATCTACCACCATGATTTTTATATTTATCTGTTTTCTCCATTAGATTATGTCTCTGAGGTCAAATCCCCGTTTGTGTTCATTGTATGTTTCTCATTGCACCTAGCACAGTAGTTAAGGCAGGGACAATGCATCAATAAGCTGGAAGCCTATTATTCCATACAGGAGCTTGCATCTGCCTCTTCCTTCTCTCTCTCTACACTGAGATCCTGGACTTTAGAATCGTGCATGTCTTGTACCATCCTGGTTCTGCCAAATATAAATCAAATGAACTTGAGCAAGAAACTTAATTTTTCTATAAATGTTTCTACATTGTAAACTGTTGCTTCACTGTGAAATGGAGACAAGAATTTATATCTCAGGATTATGAGAATTGAAGAAAATAACGTGTATAAAGAGTTTAGCACTGTGCCAGGCATATGTTAAATATTCAAATATGATAATTGTATTTTAAATTTTCCTTCTCTATTTCTTCCACTCCCTGACAGTCTTCACTCATCCAAGTGCTACACTTCTGTCAGGGCCATCTCTTCCTTGGAACACTCCAAGATCATGGAAATGAATTTTCCATCCTCTGAGTAAGAATTTTACTTTGGCTTAGTTGCTCACAGGCTTATATTTCCAGATAATAGAATAATAGAGCTGGTAGTAAATTAAGTGACCATCTAGTTCCTTATCCCTCATTTACAGATATGCAGCAATGCTGTCCAGATGGATGAAGCAACTTGACCACCTACTCCCAGTTGGAGTGGGACCCAAACTCCCTCCTCTGGCAATGTCATGGTGTTTCATGCCCCCACCTAGCTCACCACATGTGTGCTAAGCTCATGTTCAACATGAAGAAGGGATACTGAAGAAGAAAAAGCAGAATGCCCATGGTGTCAAATTTTCAGAAGAAACCTTGAATCAGAGAACGCTAATTGGCCGAGAGTGAGCAGACTTGAGCTCTCAGAAAGAATGCAGCCAGCATGTATGTTTTGCTTGATTCAAACCATTTTTTTTAAACAGTTGCCAAGGGGAAGGAGACACAAAAAGAATTAAGATGTGTTATGTACATGTACCAATTCCCCATAATGAATGTAATCAGTGTGTATTGCAAACACAGACTAATAAAAAAAAAAAGGTTGCCAGCATTAAAAAATTCATGTGAAACTCCAGATTACCAGCTTCTGTTGAAAACACCTGGGCCATTGGGCCACACTGAGTCGGACAACCAACTGCTGGGAACCATGTGGCTGCTGAGCTGTTAAATGAGGCTGCACGCTCGTAGAGTCCACAGGTGGGGAAGAGCTCAGTCTGCTTTCCTCACTTGTGTTAGCTGCTTTCCCGGTATGGTGGTGTGAGTTTGCCACTCCTGCCTTATGTGAAGGCATTGAGAGCCACACAAGCATCTTCCTTCACAGGCAGTTATGTGACTCTGTGTTCTACCTCCCCTGTGAATTCTAAGCTCCTGAAAGGCAGTTACTGTGCCTTAAAAAATGAATACAGGGGCCGGTGAGATGGCTCAGCGGCATAAGCGCCTGCCTGGCAAGCGTGAGGTCCTGAGTACAACTCCCGGTACCCACATACGAAAAAAGGGCCAATGATATCGCTGAGTGGCACAGGCGCCTCCTGGTGCATGAGATCCTGAGGCTGACCCCCGGTACCCACAAAAAAAATTAATACAAATAATATTTGTTTAGTATTTTATACCTCCTAAAGGTGTACACATAGTACTCAATAACTTAGTGATGTAGGTCTTGTTAAATTTACTCTTTTTTAATTTTTTCAATCAGATGAGGAAACAGAATGAGAGAAGGTAGAATTTCCCAAAGAACAGATAGCTGTGAAGGATAGAGCTAGAAGAGGAGGGTATCTGCTATTTTAGTTTGCCCAATATCCATTCTCCCATCTTCTGCAAATAGGAACTTAATTTTCCCTTGGACAGCCATCCTTTTCTCAATTTGTGTGGTTGAATGAGGGTCAACCCACATGGGAATGTGACCAAAGCCTGTCCAATGAGAAAGTTCTGATTGTCCCAACCTCAGTGATTGGTTTAGATGTGGGCATGTGACCCACTCTGGGCCAATCAGAGCTCATCAATACCAGACCTAGCACTCTGGTTGGAACATTTTCTTCTTGGGTTATTAAATGGACCTATGATAACCTACAGGGCCTAGACAAGACCAACCTCCCCTTTTTTCAGGCTTCCATGGGCAAAAGGTTCTGTGGAGCTCTGCAGCTCCACAAAAGACCACCCTTACCTGGCCTCAAGACCACTGCTGACAAGAGGAAAAGGGCCCAGAATTCTGCCAGCTCCCACAAAGACCATTTTGCTTTTCTCTCCTTCACTACTCATTGATTCACCACCACTATGTACCTTGAGCCTACCAAAACTTATCTCATTATAGCTATTATCCCATTTACATCAGTCTCCCAGAAAGTGTGGGGTTCCCAAGTGATCCCACATTCCCCAGGATTAATCCTCATGCTGTTCTCTGGGCAGTGAGGGAAACTCTTACACACACTCCACACCTCTTTATGTTCACTTCTTTCTTGCTATTTTTATTCTCCATAAGACTTGCATTCTGAACACATACAGTTACTTATGTTAAGTAAAAAGTGTAGGAGGCCATTGTTTTGGACTGTTCTCTTTAGTAGACACCAACGGAGCTGACTAAAAACACAAATGGAGTCACCCAGGCTAAAGTCCCCTGTCACCAAACCAAAACTAAATTCTTTTCTGACCTTCTGAGAAATCAGCAAAGAGACAACAGCCAATTTTCCAAACAGACCAATTTCAACTGACCTGAAAATGAAGTCTCCTCTGCTTTAATTCTTTTATCCTTGAATCCTTACAAAAGGTGACCTGAAGTAAACTAAGTTAACCAATCAGTTATTTTTCTGTTGTTCTGTCCTCTTCTTCCTGCTTTAGGAGGAAAGTAACATTGAAATGACCCATCTGCTTTTTGTTCTGTGTCTCTGCTTATTTCAGCCCTTCTTGGAATTATAAAACCAATCTCTCCTTTCAGCCCATTGGAACTCTCATTCTATTTTATGGAATGAAGCATTGCTTTATGCTAGAATCACAAATATTCACAAATCACAAATACTTAAATTGTTGTGATTTTATCCTTTGACATTTACTATTTTTAAGTCTGTCTTTCCCACTGGGAAGTGAACTGAGGGGGAAGATGCAGCCTGAATGTGGACAGCACTGTCCAAAGGGCTGGGGGTGTCTGAATGGAACAAAAAGCAGAAGAAAGGGGAAGCTCCAAGAGACACGGATGCAGCCTTTGCTGCTGCCATCACCTGCAGACATCAGACTCCAGTTTCTTCACCTTCTGAGTGTGAACGTGCACCAGCAACTATCCAGGGAGCTCCCAGACCTTCAGCCGTAGGTGGGCTGCATCCTTCATGTCTCTTGTGCTGAGGCTTCCAGCTTCTTGCTCTAAGCAGCTACTGGTTTTCACAGCTCTCCAGCCAGCATACAGCCATTGTGGGGCCACCCACACTCTGATCGTGTAAGCCAATCTAATAAATTCCCTTATAAATTCATATATATGGTTCTGTCCCTTGAGAGAACACTAACTAATACAACAACCTTCTCAAAGGACCAAGCTCAGTGTCCCAGGAGAACTCCCTTACTCCCCCAGTGGCGGAGTCCCCAGCAAGACCTGATGACCTCCTACTAGGCCAGAAGTTCTCACCACCTCTTAATGTTGCCTCACTGGGTCCAAGCTTTCAATATGGACTCGCTTAGGGCACGCGTTCTAACCAGAGCGTAGCCAGAGGTGGTTAAGTCATGAGGTCAAAGCCCTCATGAGTGGGATCATGCTCTTAAAAGAAGCCCGAAGAGCTTCCTTGATCTTAATCATGTGAGGATTCAACAAAGCACCGTCTGTGAATAGATCATAGCCCCTCACCAGATGCTGAATCTGCTCCGACTTTCCAGCCTGCGGTACAGTGGTACAGTGGTACTCATTGTTAATTGTTCCAGGAGGTGTTACAAGCAAAAAAGCAACAAATGCTGTTATGTTTCTTATCTAGACTTCCCCCCAAAGCCTCATGCAATCATAGGTGGCATTTGGGGAGGTGATTGGATCATAGGGCATGATTCATGGGGCATGAATTTATAGCTAAATGTGATGTTGGGAGATGAAGCCTGGTTGGAAGAGGTGGGTGACTGGTAGCATGGCCTGGAAGGGTCTATCTCTCTCCTTCCTCCCTTGGTCTCTCTCTGCTTTCCCACCGCCATGCCATGAGCATCTCTCCCCAGCGCTCCTCTGCCATGCCACCCTGCCTTGGAGCCAGTGGACTATGGCGTGAAACCTCTACGAACTGTGAGCCAACATTAAACTTTCCTCCTTTAACCTTGGGTGTCAGGCATTGTGTCTCAGTGACAAGAAAGTGACTAGGCAAATACTAAACACTGTTCTGGCTGAAAAGGGTAGCAAGTCACAAGACCATCAAAACTGACAAGTTCTAGTTTGCATGTGAAATAGCAAACAAATGGTGAGTACCAGGACAAATTTTTCATGTCGAAATACATCAAGTATCAAATTTAAGGAGATTGAAAGCAGTTGAGTACCAAGGTATAACTGTATTGTAAGAAGTAAATTTCTGTCATATATGAACCACCTTGCTTTTGCTATTTTATTTTAGTAGCCTGAACAGATTAAGACAGTATCTGAAGTTGCATTTAAAAGAAATTCAAATCACAGAACAACAACAAAAATGACCTGATTAAAAAGTGATCAGAGGACTTGAAAATGTATTTCTCCAAAGAAAATATACAAATGGCAAAAGTACTCAGAAAGATGCTGAACATCACCTGTCTTTAGGGAAATGCAAGTCAGAACTACAAGATACCACTTCTTGAGTGGTAATCATGAAGTATGAAGATGGCTATTATCAACAAAACAAAATAAAACCATAAAATAGCATTTGTTGAAAAGGATGTGGAAAAATTAGAACCCGTGCATTGCTGGCAGGAATGTAACATGCTGCAGCTACCATAGAAAACAATATGGTGATTCCTCACAATATTTTTCCTTTTATTATGAGTGTCTATTAATTTTACAAAATATTGGGTTTTAAGGCATATATTTTGATGATATCTATTCCCCCTAGTACCCTCACTTATACCCAAATTATTAAATATTAATTTACCATATGGTCCAGCAATTCTACTTCTAGGTATATATACTCCTCAAACTGAAAGCAGGGACTCACCAAGATATTTGTACACCCATGTTCACAGCAACATCATTCATAACAGCCAAAAGGCATAAGCAACCTAAGTGTCCATGGATAGATGAATGGATAAACAATATATGATGAATGTTGAGGACGTTATCTGTTTTTTTTTTTTTTTGTGGGTACCGGGGGTTGACCTCAGGACCTCGTGTGCCAGCAGGCGCCCGTGCTGCTGAGCGATATCACCGGCCCTTTTTTCATATGTGGGTTCCGGGAGTCGAACTCGGGGCCTCGCGCTTGCCAGGCAGGCGCTTATGCCGCTGAGCCATCTCACCGGCCCCATGAGGACATTATCTTAAGTAAAAGAAGCACATTATAAAAAGATAAATGAGGATTCTGGAGTTGTCATATTCATACAATTGAGTGGAAATGGGGATTGCAGGGAGCTGGAAGAAGGGGAAATGGAGAATTTCAACTCGGGAAGATGAAAGAGGCAGAGAAGGAGGGTGGTGAAGTTTGCACAGTATGGACACACTCAATGCCACTGAAATGCACACTTTATGGAAATTAAAATGGTAAATTTTATATCATTGTATTGTGTATCTATGCTACATACATTTTTTTTTTTTTTTTTTTTTTTTGTGGGTACCGGGGGGTCGACCCCAGGACCTCGCGCGCCAACAGGCACCCGTGCCTCTGAGCGATATCACCGGCCCCTTTTTCGTATGTGGGATCCGGGAGTCAAACTCGGGCCCTCGCGCTTGCAAGGCAGGCGCTTAAGCCGCTGAGCCGTCTCACCGGCCCTGCTACATACATTTTACCACACTAAAAAATAAAGAAATGCAGTGAATAAACTGGATCTCAAATGCAAATCTTTAGACTCCAAATATGTTTTCATCTCGCTCCCTAGTGCTTCCTTTCACCACTTACACTGCGTGACACAGATGCCCTACACATCATTTGTGTCCAATAAAGATCAGATGAATGGGTGAGTGAATACAGAAGTGAATGAGTACATTAATCTTTATTTCAATTCACACGGGGCTTTTGAACTCCTGGCAAAAAGTGAGCATATTAATTGGCAGTCTTTAACAGTCAGGAAAGTGTCAGGAAAGTTCAGCTCCATCTCTGACTTCAGGAAGTCGAGGGGCTCTGTCCCTGCCCATTCAGTTCACACTTAGCTGCTGTTTGTGTTTTGCCTTGTGTAGTTCTATTTCAAGTGTGTTCTACTCATAGGAAACATCCGGAAGGAAGAAATGCTTTCTTTGTATCATTCACAATAAGTAGTTCGGAGACATTTATCTGCCCAGCTGCTGCCCCACGGCCCCACAGTAGACATGGTAGCCTCACACAAGCAGAAATGATTGTGAGACAACTCTTGAATTTTATTCCACTCCCTTACCAAGTCCTGTTGGTTTTTAAATTCAAGAAGTTTTCTAGCAGCTCCATCTTCATTGCCACCCTGACCAAAGCTATCATCACTTGTCACCTGACTACTTGCAGTAGGCTGCTAGCTGGTCTCCTTCTTCCTGTCCTGCATTTCCTCCCATATTCTAGTTCATGGCCCGCAGAGCAGCCAGGACTCCTGTCTGACTTGATTCTTGGATTGTCTCACTCCACTGGCATAAACATTTGAGCTTCAGAGGAAAGCACCTCCTGCATCTTCCCTAGTCACCATTCAGACGCTGTGGATCCCTGACTTCTGAGATGGACAGGTTTTCACATCACAAATCTTGGTATATGCTGGCATTCTTCCCCACTTTTCATCTCCTCTAATTACTTATGTTTATTTCAGATCTCACTATTGTTAAATTAAATTAAGTTAAATCTGGCCAGAGGAGACTTTCCTTTATGAATCCGTAGATGGCAAATTGCAACCTAACTTAGTAAATAAACTGACCAAAAGCCTAACTTAGGGGCACGTTTTTATAGAAAATAGCTGGGTCTCACCCTGTCACAATAGCTGAGCTTCAGCCAGTCAAAGGCAGACACCTGATCAGACCACGCCCAAATGAGGCAAACACTGAGTCCTAACCAATCAAATTGTCTCTGAGCCTCACTTCCCTGTCTGTCCATAAATGCTTCCGGCCCACGTTGGGGAGCTAAGCTCTGAATCTCAGCTAGTTCTGAAGGTTGTTCCATTCCTGAATCATCTGTGGCTCAGTTAAACTCTGTTAAATTTAATTTGTCTAAAGCTTTTTTTTTTTAACAGTACAACCATCATTTTCTGTGTAAAATATTCCTTGACCTCTTCGCAAATCCTACCAGGCTAAGCCAGTTTCCTCTGTAATACACTGGTATGGATCAGCACTCATGTCTTTCTGTGCCCTGCCCTTGATTGGTAAGCAGGTATTTCTTCTGAGAACTATTGGGGAACAATCTTTTGCATTGTGCAGATCTGTGAGGAGCTAAGTTTGCTTTTGCCCATACTAAATCAGCGATGCTTAGCAAAATACCAGTATATAGTAGTTGCTTAGTAAGCACATATGGAAAGAAGGAAAATAATAAGATTCCCCACCTAGAATTTTGGGCAACCCATATAGCAACATATCTCCACAGCACCAGTTTGAGATCGTAGTCGAAATTCAGCAAACAGATTTCCAAGTTTCTTGTTTGTTTTACAGGTTTGGGCAGATTGCCAAAATTCTCCTATTTGGGGTTTCTTCAGTTTATTTCAGTAGACATTGAGAATGCCCATTATGATGCACATTTTTTAAGAATGTTTTTCAGTTGGAAGAGATGACTATTACAGAGCAATATATCTGAATTTCAAGGGAGAGACTAAGAGTACAAATAAATACAACCAAGCTGAAGGGCAAGCATGTTAGGTGTGTGAGTGAGTGAGTAAGCAGAAAACAATAATATGGCGATGAATAAGACAACTCATGACGTCAAGGAACTACCTGCCAAAAGTCCGGAAGACATGGAGCTGCAACTGTTCTTCAAAGTGACTTGCAAGGACAGAGACAAAATGTGCATGCAGAGTAGAGCCAGCAAATGAGTGGTTCATTTCAGTGAGGTGAGGGGAGGGAGAGGTTTGTTGGTCACCGCGTGACTGTACCAGGAGACAGTTACACAGGCCTCTTTCCAAGAAAGATGGTGAGAGGTAGATAATCGCGAATGGGCAGGAGGCCCTCTGAAGTGTTTTACAAGAGGTTCTGGGAACATCAAGTACTATCTCCTGACAGCAGATAATTGTAATAATTTTAACTACACAGCAACTGTGCTTGGCTGACTAGCGACTCTACTCCTGTGCATTGAATGTATCTAAGCTCCTTCCTTCACTACCCAAGAAGGTCTGGATTTAGCAGCATAATCAGTTTATGGAAGAAATTATTCCAGCCACCAAGAGGATTATCCAGACAGGGGTTGTTTCATATCTAAAATTAACTGGTGATTTGTGCCCTATTTCTGTTCTTAGTGACTAGTCAAATAGCTGGTACTCTCTGCATCCTTGTCGGCTTGGTTTGACCCCTGGAGAGACATGTAAACAAGGCCAGGTCTACCTTGGACATGATGCGGGGAAATAGAAAACAGACTGTACTAGGTGAATAATCTGTGATGCGAACCACCTTTGTATGGGAGAGTGTGTCCCTCTGAGTGCAGTAGCCCAGACTAACGATATGCTCTCACTGAGTTCTGCATATTATTCTAAATGCATCAAATGCATGGCCTCATTTAGTCCTCACCACAACATATGAGATAGGCAGAATCATTGCCATGCACATTTTACAAGGGACAACTGAGGCACAGAGGGGCTAAGCCACTTGTGCAAGGTCACAGAGTGACCTTGAACTCATTTTTTATAGCTATGGTCTTAACCACACCATTAGATCATCTCTCATCGGGAACCAAACATTTGGTCAGTTAAAATATCTTCAGAGAGCCCATATGTGCCCAACACTGTTTTAGGTACTAGGTATACAACACCAGGCAAGAATCAGACATCCTCCTGGGGGGAGAACTAATAAAAAGGTAAATTGAGGATAAGAAAGATAATTTTAGGGACTGGAACCGCCTTGATAGAATAAAATAGTGTGTGAGGTGGGGAGAGGTTGCTGAGGTGATACGGCCAGGACAAGGCTCTTGGAGGAGGGACGTGGGGTTGGGACCTGACTGGAAGGGGCTGGCAGTCACACAGGGACCTGGGGGAGAGAGTTCCTCACAGAACAAACCTCAGCATGTAGCTCCCAGGACAGGACCAGCTTGGAGGGACCAAAGGACCCAAAAAAAGAAGGCAGAAGAAGAGAGAGGGAAATGCAGAAGCTCTCAGAAAGCCAGGGACTGTGGGAAAGAGACAGCAGGAGCCACGTGGGGGTGTGAAGCGTGTGCTGGGGACAGCTACAATGCAGCCCCTGGAGATGAAGGACTGTGAAACTGGGCCAAACCCCAAGTGTGACATTGGCAGGCGTTCCAGGAGCAGAATGTTCTCCATAGTTGGCAAGAGTCAAAAGAATCCTCATGAACTTCGGCATGACATGGCCCCTCTCTGAACACCACGGCACCATCTCCTGGGAGGTCCTGCCCTCCTTCAGATCCCTTTATTTCTGAGACCAATCACCAGATCCAAATGCTGATGCCATTTGAGCCTTGCGAATGCATACTGACGCAGGTGTTTGCACTTCAAAGGGAAGGAAGAAGGGAGCCTGGACTTTCCCTGGATCTCAGAAGACATTCTGGTTGGGGCCATGGGGCTGACACCCACCCTGTGGTGCCACAATGCCCAGACACAGACACAGGGAGTCCTCACAGGCAGCTTGAATCACAGCCTGTGAGCGGCTCTGAACACTGCCTCTGATCTCTATGGCAATCCTTCGACAGTGGGAAGTTTCCAAGGAGTCATAGAAGAATGCAGTCTTGCAGACAAGGATGGTAAAGTGGGTGCTCGTGGATTGTGCTGTGCTCTGGGCTCTATCATATTCCAGCTATCTGGCTATCAGCAAGGTTTCGTTTGTTTGTTTGTTTCAGTACTGGTTATTGAATTCAGGGTCTTCACACTGAGCAACATCCCTACTCCCCACCACCACATTTTTTTGAGAAAGGGTCTTACTAAGTTGCTACATTGCTCAGGCTGGGCACGAACTTGTGATTCTCATGCCTCAACTTCCCAAAGTACTGGGATTTTAGGCATGTGCCCCACACCCAGCAAGCAATTAATTATCTTTAACACTTTAAATTTCCGTTTCCCCGTTTATGAAATGGTGATAACACATACATCACAGAGGCAGCAAGCGCACTACTCAGTGGGGAGCTAGGTGCTTGGTAAGAACTCAGTGTTACTTATCATCATTTGTCATTAATATTATTACTACTACCATGTTGCTATTTTAGGATCCTCCACCTATGATGAACATTATACTTTGAAAAGAAAGTACAGAGGTCCAAATTTGCCACAAGAAAAACTGTGATCAAAACAATATTGAGGGCTTGAAGATTTGAAGAAAATGTTGGGTGAGGGTAGAGCCTGAATCAAAGAATGTTATTAAACCGCTCTTCAGGCATAAAAGTGAAAGAGCTACAAGATGGAAAGGGGGACGAAGCTCACATTTTGCTTGGCATAACCTGCTATATGCCAAATATCAGAGTCAAATCTTTAGAGTTACTATGGCTTTAATCTTCATCACAAACCTCCAAAGTTGTTATTTTCATCCCCACTTTAAAGATGAGGAAAAAGAGCTGAGAGAGCAGTCAAACAGTAACTGACGAGCTGATATTTATCTGGTTCCAGTATCAATATTCTTTGCCCATAACCTGAACCACAAAACCCTAGCAAACCCTATATTCTTATTACAGAAATTATGATGCCATGGTTGCATGGCGGCAGATTTCACGGAGCAGCTAATCCAGCCTAGGGAGGCAGATACGGGAGTGTCGAGACAGAAAGTTTGCGTGATGACATCTGTTTGTGTAACAATAACAAAACACTTGCAGAGCACAGAGGAGTAATTCCTTCTACTCGGGCTGAGAAAGAGTCATCAGGGACAGCGGGGAGAAAGCTTCAGGCCTTCCACAGAAGAGGAGAGTTCCAGATGAGGCTCCCTGTACGAGAAGGACATTCACATTATCTGGAGCAAATGAAGCCAAGTTACAGAGATGAGCAAGTGTCTGTTCAGGAAAACAAACTACCTAGTCAGAGGTTTGCAGCAGGGCAAAAGAGCAGAGTGGCTGGAGACATGGGCTGCCTCCTAAGGGCAAGATGCCTTGCAAGATAGGTTCTATGACTTAAACGTGGCTTGTGCTACCAAAATTCATTATGAAACTTACTATACATTGTGGAAGTGTTGAAATGTGGTAGAAACTCTAAAACGTGAAGAAGTCATTAAGAAGGATTCAAGCAGTTCTTGTGGGACTGGATTAGTTACAATAACAGCAGGCTGTTATAAAGCAAGGCAACCAATTTTTGGCTCTTCCATACATTTCTGCTTACCCTTCTGGTTTTTGTCATTTAATGATGCAGCACAAGGCCCTCACCAGATGCAGGTCCCTGATATTGGAATTCCAGCCTCCAGAAATGTGAGCTGTATAAACTTCTTTCTATAATAAATTAACCAGTTTTGGTATTCTGTTACAGCACTAGAAAAGAGGCTAAGAAAAAAGCTTATAGATTTTAGCCTCTCTTGGAGGCAGTAAGGAAACACTGAAGTCTTTTTGTAGGTACATAGCCTGATTGTACCTATATTGTAGGGTATTAAATCTGGTGAGTAGGGCGGGGGATGGAGCTCATTAATAGAGTGTGCACCTAGAAAGAATGAAGCCCTTGTTTAAAACCTACCACTGAAAAAAAAAATTATTGCACATGATCTCTATGCAGAAGATGAAATGATGAAGGCATAAAACAGGTTCTTCTAACACTCTTTGTAGAAACCAGCCTTTGAAATCTACAGGGCCCACTTAGTAGGCAGTGAAGGGGGCATGTCAAGGAGTCCGCCGAGTTTGGTCCTTCAAAGTACTCACCATACCCAGCTCTCCTGATCTTCCTCTCAGGTCCCTGATGAGGAAGCCTGCTGGGGAACCGCTGAACCCCTCCCCTTCATTTCTACAGTACTGAAAAGCAAGAAAGGCTTTATTAGTAGAATGAGTGCTTTAGAAACAAAGTTTTCAGCTAAGACACCAGCATTTGCAGTGTGCAGACAGTGCAGATGGAAGTAGTTGTCTTTAATACTTGAGAAGACTTCATACTTTTCCAGGGGAGGCTGGAAGAACAGGATGGTCTGGGTTAGGAGAGGAGACTCAGATCTCTACTCATTCACTCACACACGCATGCGTTTGTGACAGCTCACTGAATGTCTTGTGTTGGGTGCTGGGCTCACCAAGGTGAACAGGATAATATTCCTTCTCTCGATGAAAAAGTAAACTCAGAGCTATACAAAATGGAAAAAGCATAACAATAGAGATTCTCAAGGAGCATTTAGAAGCAGCAACTATTTCCTAAACTCAGGGCAGTAGAATAGGTATCAGGGACATTTTCTAAAGATTCTATGTATTGAGCATTTATTAAGGCACCATGCTCTGGGCTGGGGATCAACTGAATCTTGAAGAATGAACATCCAAATTATGAAGAGGTAAATGTTTCCGGCAGAGGAAAGAGTATGTGCATGAGACACTGTGGAAACGATGAGTAGTTTAATAGATTTCAGGGTAGAATGAAGGAAATAAAATTTAGGGCATAAAAAGGACAGCAGGCACTGGAGAGATGGGCAGGGGTCAAATGAGAATGAGTCTTGTATGTGATGCAAAAGAGTTTGGAGACCCATTAAAATATTGTAAGTAGGAAAGTGACATGATTGCATTTGTATTTTAGAATAATCATTCTGCTAGACAGATGTGATCAGAGCACAGGTGAGAAAATGATTTTGAAATTCAGTTCCTCAACCGAAGTAGGCAGTTAGATCAACTAAATGGAATTGCACAGATTCCCCCCGTAGACAGAGAAGCTGGGATGATGGCGCATCTCACAGTGGAGTGGAGGACTTGGGATGGCCACTGACGTCTTCCCTGAACCAGGTAGATGAAATCTATGTAAAGAGGGTATGGCAGGGTGGCGTCAGCTTCAGTGTTTACATTTGTACTGAGAAAGCACAGTTTGGAAGCAGAACTGCTTTGGGCTCCTTGTCTGGCTGGCACCTGGAGGAAGGAAGAAGAGCATCCTCCAGAGAAGATGAAGTAGATGACGTGATGCCCTTGGGTAAGAGCAAGTTTCCATTCGAACCAAGAGAGGAACAGCATTCCAGGAAGAGCGTGTGGCTAGAGGGGTATTTGTTTACTTTGGTGGACTGTTCCAGTGTCCTAGAGGAGAAAGAGAATAAGTTGGGGAGAAGGAGCCAAAGCAGAGTGAAGCCAAAAGCATGGCTGTATCCTTCCCTGCCATCTTCACAGTGGTCCGGTCTCCCCGCTCCCACCCCTACCTCCAGTGGGCCACCACACCTGCTGACTTTTGTTTGTAACTTCCCAGAATCTCCAGATCCTTCCTTCTCCACCATCTGTCCCCCAAGCAAAGATCTCATTGTCTCTAACATAGACATCTACAGTGGCCTTTTACTTGGCCTCTCTGCCTCTTGCCTCAGTAGCCTTAGCCTTCTGTACTCCCTAACCCCATTCACTCCCAACACAACTGGCAGAATGTTCTTTTAAATTCAGAATCTGATGCCATCTCTCCACCACTCAACATTCCTCAGTGGCCCCTCAATCACTGAGAAGACGCAGTCCATCCCAACGGAGTGGCATCCAGTCATTCAAAAGTGGGTTTCCACTGATTGGCTCAACCTCTTCTTCCACTCCCCCACCTTCAGGGCTTTATGTTTTTGCACATTCATTCCTGTTCACCTGCCTGCATATTACTCACACTTCCCACACCCTGCCCCTGACAGAGCCCACTGCTGCAAACATGTACAGATAAAAAAATAAAATAAAATAATCAATGACATACTATTACACACCCATCAGAAATAAGCAAATAATTAAATCTGGGAATAGCAAATGTCTGTGAGGCTTGGAGCAGCTGTAAATTTCATACACAGTTGGTAGAAATGTGAATTGGTAAATCCACTTTGGAAAAGAGTTCCGTACTATCTATGAAATTTGAAGAAACACAGAGTCAAATCCCCAGCAACTCTCTCATTTATGTGTTTGCACCCAAAGGAAACACTTACATATGAACTGGATACATGGATCCTGATACATGTTTATAACAACCCTATTTTTAACAGCCCAAACCTGTAAACTGCTCTGTTATAAGAATGAAACAAATTTTAAAAGAATTCACTCCTGGGGCCGGTGAGATGGCTCAGCGGCATAAGCGCCTGCCTTGAAAGCGCGAGGGCCCGAGTTCGACTCCCGGATCCCACATACGAAAAAGGGGCCGGTGATATCGCTCAGCGGCACGGGCACCTGCTGGCGCGCGAGGTCCTGAGGTGGACCCCCTGGTACCCACAAAAAAAAAAAAAAGAATTCACTCCTATACTTACTCCTCTATGAGACTGGCCTGTACTCCTGTCGGCAGCTTGGGTGATCTTTTACTTACACTGTCCTTACACTCTGTACCAGATGCCACGAAACCTTGATGCGCTACACTCAATGCATCTATTCATCTCTCCCTTTGACAGCAGCTATTCTCAGAGGAAACACTGCCTTTTAATGGATACATACAGTGCCTGTCACATTACCTAGAGCATAATAGGTGTAAACTATTCCTAGAACTAAGACAGACTTAGTAGATGTATGTGTAGAGGAAGCATCCCATCATCCAAGCCATGGCATAATAAATTAGGCTCTAAATTCCAAAAGAAGCTTTGCTCTGAGCTGTTTTGAAGCTAGTAGACTATGTCTGATTCATCTCCAAATCTCCCATTCCCAGGGCCAACATAGTATTTTGTTTTCAGTCCTGGGGATCGAACCCAGGGCTTCACACTGAGTAATTCCCCAGTTCTTTTTATTTTCTATTTTGAGGCAAGGTCACTAAATCACTAAATTGCCTGGGCTGGGCTCAAATTTGCAATCCTTCTGTATCAGCCTCTCAGAATACTGGCATTACAAGTGTCTTACTTATCTTGTTGCTGAGACAATGCCCAAAGTTAAAGGAGGAAAGGTTTATTTAGCTCACAGTTTGTAGCTTTCAGTTCATAGTTGGCTGGCTGCAAGGTAGGGTGGCCTGGCAGAGGGGCATCACAAAGGAGAAACAGTTCATGGTGGGCAGAAGGCAGAAGGCAGCAAGCTACAAGTAACAAGCGGCAAGCAACAAGCAACAAACCCACTTTCTGTCTGTTATACCTGCTAGCACTCACACCCAGGTGGGGCACCCTTAATCCTACCCAGAACTATGCCAAACCAATCAGTGGACTAATTTAGTAATCACACACCCTTATCCTATTATCACACACTCCAGATTCAGCCGCCTCCGCAAACCCCTACTTATGACCACATGAGGCTTTGGGGGGACATTTCGACATCACTCCGAACAGCAGCACAGTATTTTTATATGACTGGGACTTAGTAAATATGCAATGGCTGGGTACAGTGGCACACTCCTCAAATCCCTACACTCTAGGCGATGGAGGCAGGAGGATTGCAAGTTTCAGCCCAGACTGGACAACTTAGCAAGACCCTGTCCCAAAATAAAAAAACACAAAAGGTCAGGGAACATAGCTCAGTGTGAATGTCCTGGATTCAATCCCCAGAACCAGAAAAAAAAGCAATGAAGACAGTCCCTGCCCTCAAAAGGTGTACAGAAGCTCAGGCAGTATTTCCGTAACCACACTGTTTCTGCCCTCCTGGCCCTTTCATTGCCTCTAAGAATCTGAGATTCCAGTCATTCATTTACTTAGCAAAGGTGTCATAGGTCAAGCACTGCATTCTACTTTTTAATTGGAAGCTTCTAGAGGGGAGGCCATGTTTGTCGGGGTTGTGCTGTTGCCCACAAGCAGAGAGTCCCACTGCGATAGTCCTTCCCTCAGAGCATTAGATTCCCGAGACCCCAAGGGCCCCAGGGAGCTCTCCCACCACCGCCTGGCCTTGCTACAACCCCTGCTCCCCAGCTTTCTCCTCACCCTGGAGTCCTCCCCTACTCCAGCCAAAGGCAGATGGTTTGGCATTAACTGTTCTCTAATTGTTTCAAGTGTGCTATTTTTATCTCTGCAGTACACTACTCTCTGTTTGCACAGGGCCTGGGATTTTTCGGTTTCACGTTGTTGTTGTGCTCCCGGTGCTCAGTAAAAGCTTGCTGATTGATTTCTCTGTGAGCTCTAATTATTTCCACGGCTGCTCTGGGATAGGAGCCGCCCTGGAACTCTGCTGCGGCTTCCAGTCTGCAGCCCCCTCCCCACTCCCAGCACCTCCCACTCCTCTTTGTCCTATGGGAGTCTGTGTTGTGCTTGTCCCAGATCTCCGTTCTCCTTCTCTCCATCCAGCAGACCTCACTCCACCTACCGCGGCCACCCCAGAGGTCCTCTGCTTTGCCTGTCCTCCCTGTGCATAAGCAAATGTCCTTCTGGTCAGCCGCCTCCTCGTCGATTTTTATGTCTCCACGCAACTTATTAAATATCCCTGGGACCTGCTGGGGTGAATGAAGCCTTCGCCTTAATTGAATTTCGGTGTTTTCAATTTTATTATCTCAAGGTCTGGTTAGAGGAGGAAAACCTTGGGGGAAACTAAGGCTGGGCGAGGTAAGTGGAAGAGAGAGGCTTCCTTCTGGAAGGGCGAGGGGAGAATGCCCAGCAGTGACTGTGGGAGGGGGTTTGCAGAAGACACCCCGCCTCCCAGCTCTTTTCTACCTGTCTCAGAAAAACAATAAGGACACAGGAGCTTGGAGCTTTGCTTTAGAAGTGCTTCTTGGGCCGGTGAGATGGCTCAGCGGCGTAAGCGCCTGCCTTGCAAGCGCGAGGGCCCGAGTTCGACTCCCGGAACCCACATACGAAAAAGGGGCCGGTGATATCGCTCAGTGGCACGGGTGCCTGTTGGTGCGCGAGGTCCTGAGGTCGTCCCCCTGGTACCCACAAAAAAAAAAAAAAAAAAGAAGTGCTTCTTACAGTGCTATTGAAGATTTCCTGAGTTGCCACTGTGGCTCTCCAGATCATCTGCAGTTTCCCCTTCCCCAAAAGTGGCCTAGGTCTTAGACTCTGACAGATATGGGGGCTGCAGGGATGGCTTTGGCCAACCTCTCCCAAGTGTGTTTCTCAGACAGGCTGTAACTGAGCCATTCTGGCAGTGGGGAACCCATAGACTCACAAGGGGGAGAGGAGATCGTGATGGTAATTAATCTTCCAATCAATTCTACCATACTCATTTCTTGCCTGGAATGGTGATTGCAGAGCATCCAGGCTAAGAGGCTAAGCTCAGTTTCCAATTGACCAGGATTTGACTCCCAGATACAGTATTTCCGGTAAGACTTTAGGCAGGCAGCTCAAACTCTCTGAGCCTCAGTTTCTCCATAGGTAAATGGGTGTGATCCTGTGCTCCTCAGGGGTTACTATGAGGATCAGGTGAGACACATACCATGCTTAGCACAATGCCTGGTCCACAGTAACTGCTCAGTGGTTGTAACCCATGGTATTATTACCCCAGGTGCAACTATGACCTTCTTTCTTACCATGATCCCATCCCAAAGCTCAGTCAACTCCTTTGAGGACCCTGAACAAAGTAATCCAAATAGTAACCAATCTTGGGAACTTTTCTTGTTTGTGCAGTTGGTGGGGGGAGTTAAAGGGGAGGATGTGGTAGCGAGAAGTGGCCTGGCCTTTTGTGCGGATACAGTCCAAACTTATCCAACAAAACCCCCGTGCCATAAAATATTCCCTCCTTCTTGTCTATCAATATGGTGATCCAGATGCTTTATCAGATCAGTGTGATGGCAGATAATGGAGTACAGGTGTAAAAAGCAAATAACGTGAAGATGGAAATCCCACGATTCAGATGAAGCCTGTATGTTATACTATTATAGACCTTCAGCTAGTTATTCGACCTTGCTAAAAGAGCTCTGGATTCCTCCAGTTGAGAACAACAGTGGCTTCTTACAGAGTGGCTATGAGGATTCAAAGAGATCCGCACGGTGCCTGGCATAGTAATTGTTCAGTAAACGGTGGCGTTAGCTGTAGTTAAAGGCAACAGTAACTGACGATGTTCCTCCCTTACTGGGACCCCTTTTTCTTTTTTGTCCCTGCCTTGCAAGCACCTGGTGCTCTTGTTTACATTCATTTCTCAAAGCTCAGTTCATGCGAACATAAACTTAAATTAATCCGTACACACCCTCAGCAGAGAGCTTCAGGTTACTGTGTGTGCATCAGACAAGCTGGGCCCCGAGGTCTTCAACAGACCGGAGAAATCCCTTCTGGCTGGCTTGGCACAGAAGGAAAACAGCAAAGTCAAATGCTTATTTCCTCAAAGGCTGCAGACCGTGCCTTTCACGATGCAAAGCAGACACCTCACACCCAGACAAGTTCCTAATTAACGTTACACAGTCAGTGTCTTTCAGATGTGCACGCGTTGTTCTCTGTTCAACTGATTAGCTGCACTGAACGTCCCAGGGTTGAAGGTGGGGCCTGGGTTATCAGAAAGGCCCCTTGTTATTGAGAGCCCAGGGTCGGGGCTCTCAAGACTCAAAAGTTCACCACTGTCTCGGATGAGATCGTAGCGTGGTCCTCGACGCTTCTCAGCACCTCGGTAAGTAGGGACATCACTAGAGACTTCCTGCCTCTTAAGGGCCTCCCAGCTGGGGCACTCACGACGATGCTGTAGGAAAGCGTTCTGAAAGGCGGAAAGACCATGCAAGCGCACACTGTAATTACTCTGGCCTTTGCTGTGGCTGGAGAGGTGGTCGGTCTTAACCCATAAAGGTGTGTGTGTGGCTGCTAAGATGAGGGCTTTACGCACATCATCTTTAGTGATCCTCACAACCACCTGTCCTCATGAGGGAAATAAGTCTCCCGTGAAGGACTCCCAGGTGTCTCACCAATCATGGCTGAGTCACAATTTAAATACAGGATGACCCGATTTTCAAAACTCAGGATTCATTCTCCTCCCTGTCGCATGCAGAGTACATTCAGTGCTCCTTGCATAGCCCATCTCAGATGACGCCACATTTTTTTCCCTTCTCCCTCTCATCCCCACTCTGCCCTTCTCCTCCATTCCTCACCTTGCCCCCTGTTAGAAGATGCTCTCTTCCGTCACACCCCTCCAAGACGCTACGGCTTCCCTTCCTAGCCTAGCAATGTCCGGTGGAAGATTCCTTGCCAGTTTGCTGGCCGAATGCTGCCATTTTCCTCTCTCCCACTCCCTGTCTCCAGGTAATATAATTATTTTAAGAAGACATTTCTGGAAAGAACGTGATGCTTTCAGATCACACTAGAGAATACCTGCTTGCTCCACCTCCACTGGGTGTTGCCCTGAGCAACCGTGGTGATGGAAGTTTGAGTGGTCATGTGACCAAGACCAGGAAGGTAAGGAGATTAATATAGAAAAGGGTTAGAAGGTGAGGGGTGCAGCCAAGAACAACTGGGAGATGATGTAGGCAAAGACAAGATCAGGAGTTATCAGGCGTTGGAGCTGGAAAGCTGCCCTTGCTGGGACAGGATTGAGGAACCAGAAAGATACAGAAGTCTTATCCCTTGGAAACATACGCATTGTCTCCTTTCTTTTGTTTTCTGCCCAAAGCCTTTCTGGTCACACAGGCACCTCTTGTGGCTGAGTCGCAGGTGGCTGCTAAGCAGTAATTTTTGATTTACCACTGGGTTCCAGGCAGGGAACGGAGAGCGGACGTGGCCTCATCTGAGAGTTTGCTGTGGAATCAATCGCGGGAGGGTGTTTACTCCACATTGATTACACTCAGGCGTCATCTCCCAAGACTGCATAACAGACGATGACTGGGCGGCTCTGTGTCTCAGCACATGAAGAACGCCTGTCATCTACGCTGCAGCTCATTTTGCATTCTTTCTCTCTCTGCATCTCTCATTCACACACACTCACACACACACACACCTGACTGCAGAAATTGAGAGCAGGTGGACAGTGGTTCACTGTTGCTGGACACCACAGAGAGATACAAAGGTCCAGAAAGAAAAGACGTCATGTTTTATAAATTTAGCAAGGCCCCAGGGTCTCCGCTTCTGTCTGCCTCCAGGATCATGGCTCAAACCCTGCCCCCACCTCCTCTCACCCCACCTGAGGTCTTCAGCGAGGCCCCCCAAGAGATGGCCATCTCCAGTGTGATGTCCTGGGCTGGAACACATGAGACCAGTGAAATATTCTGATCCAGGTGCCTGGATGCCCGAGTCCTCCCACCTACTGGAGTTACCATCACCTTTCAGATTTACTTTACTGGGCATGGTGGCGCACGCCTGTAATTCCAGTATTCAGGAGGCTGAGGCAGGATGATTGCTGTGAGTTCAAGGACAGCCTGGGCTACACAGTGAGCTCAAGGCCATCCTGAACTACGTAGCGAGACTCTGTCTCAAAAAGACAAAAAAAAAAAAAAAAAGATTTACTTAGAATTGGGCTCCCAAACCTACCTCCTTGCCAACAGCCTGGCACTATTCCTGCAGAATCTCCCAGCCCTGGACCCTGCTTGTGCTGGTTTATTCTTCTCTCCTCTGTTTCCCTCCTGAGAATGCTGCCACCTTTCCTGAAGGAAACACCCCACATCTCATCTCCCTTCTCTTCCTAATTGCTGCCACCTCCAGACCCTATGTTGAGAAGACACCGCTGAAGAGATGGGGCAACAGAGAGAAGCGACGCTGCTCTGTGGCTCAGAAAATAACTTAGGTATTAGGTATTCCGGGTTTTTTTTTTTTTGTGTGTGTGTGTGTGTGTGTGTGTGTGTGGGTACCAGGGGTTGACCTCAGGACCTCGCACGCCAGTAGGCGCCCGTGCCGCTGAGCGATATCACCGGTCTTTTTTCCGTATGTGGGTTGCGGGAGTCGAACTTGGGCCCTCGCGCTTGCCGGGCAGGCGCTTACGCCGCTGAACCATCTCACCAGCCCGATATTCCGGTTTTTTTAATCCCCTTGCGCCATTCCTGCCTCCAGAGGGGTTTTACTATTTTTTTCATTTGCTCAGTCACCAACCCTTTGCAATACCACCTGACCCCTTCCTCTTCAACCTCTCTCCTTTTCCTTCCTAGTCAGACCGCCCCACACCCTAAAATTCACACGCATTCTTAGGCAGAGCAATTTATCTCTCAGCTCCTCCCAGACATGCTTTCAGGTCCAAGGCATTTTTTTTTTTTTTTTGTAACCCAAAAACAATCCACCAAGGACTTCTGCTGAAGCTGTGCTGTCCAATACATGAATTTAAATTTAATTAAAATTAAAGTTTAAAATTCACTCTGTGTGTGTGTGTGTGTGTGTGTGTGTGTGTGCGCACGCGCGCGCACACACGCACTGGGGATTTGCACCGAGCTCTTCATTATTTTTTATTTTTAGACTGGGTCTCTGTAAGTCAGTAAGTTACCCAAGCTGGGCTCCAATTTTCAATGCTCCTGCCTCAGCCTCCCAGAGTACTGGGATTCCAGGTGTGCACCATGGAATGTGGACGGCTAAATTTCATCTCTTTAGTCACCCTCGCTGCATTTTAAGTGTCCAGCAGCCACCTGTGGCTACTGACTACGTAGTGGACAGGGAATACAGCAGAGCTTCTCCTGGTCTGCATGTAGCTAAGCACAGATCAATTTCTCCCCTGAGAGGTCAGCACATTTTCTATTCCTGAATGTCTACTGAGCACTTGTAGTGTCGAAGGTACTTTCGCCGGCGCTCATTTCCTCCTAACTGGGCAGAGCTTGGAGCAGCCTGAAGTTGCGGCACCAGTGCAGCTGGCCCCCTTCCTCCCGCTGCGCCTGCTGCCCGGTGATTGTGGAAATCTACCCGGCAGGTGAGCAGGCCAGCAGGTGAGCAGGGGCGTGAGCAGGGGCCTGACACGAGTGAAGAACGGAAGGGTTTTGTCAACCGCATACGGTATTTTTTATTAAACTCCAGAAAATATTTTCGTACTCATAAGAGTTCAGTCTCAAGCTGAGATCACCGAAAAGGAAGCTCCAGGAATATCTTTCAAGGAGAGAGAATTTATACTTCGCTGTGGCGCTCGAACGCCAGAAGCGGCCTGCAGCGGAGAGAGAAGGCGCCTCCCCCAGGGCAGCCAGCAGGGAGAGGAGACGGTGGTGGAAGAGTCCGGCTCCTCCCCCGCACCAGCTGCCTCCTCACTCTCTCCTGCTCTCTGTTCTGCTCAGCAGCCGGCCAGGCCGCAGCTGACCCCTCCTGCTTGGGAAAAGCTGTGTTTTGTGTAGGTTGAGCCAGGAGCTGACCCAGTTCCATCCGCTCCCAGGGGAGGTCTCTGTTCGATGTTGGCGCCATCTGCTGGCCCTTTCTCGTGCTGCAGCCCTGGACAGCAGCAGCTGCTTCGCAGGTTCTCAGGCCCCCGCCCAGGCTTACTGAGGGGGAAACTCCAGGTTGCACACCTGACAAGCAGTGTTTTAAAAGTTTCTCAGGTGACCCCAGTGCACGCTAAAGCTCGGGATCATTGATTTAGTTAATCCAGTTCCACCACTTGTTCATTCAAGGCAACAATAAGGATGCAGAGGAGAGTAAAATAGACATAATTCTACCCGCCCCACACACACACATACATGCTCGCAAACAAGCGTGCATACACTCACAGGTAGAACATAGAATGGCTTACTTTATCTACACATCTCTGAGCAATGGGGAGAGGAGGCATTAAAATGTCCCTTATTTTGGACAGCAGACAGCCCCAGGAGGACACACCTGGTAGATAGTTGGAGTCCCAAGATCAGATCTTTGCTTAGAAAGCCTGGGCTTATTCACCAATCACACTTTCCCAACTTTTCTAGGTTGAACTGTGGTTTGTTCTAGGAGTGGAAAAGATGGTGGCTGTGAAACCTTCCCAAGTCAAGACAATTCCCTCCCCATACAAAAATGGAACTTATTACAATAAGCCCCCAGCTTAGGAACTTTCCCAGATACAAACACCGGCCTCGCATTAGGAACATTCGTATTGCGAACAAATCGTGGAAGTAGCTCACGTGTGTGCCGGCCATTGTCAGAGTTGCGCTGCTGTGTGCTTACTGTGCAGTGCAGTAGTGTACAGTAATACAGTACAGTTGGGGACTTACTGTATTTTCGTATGTATGTTTGGTGCTTTTATGTCAAAGGTGTATAAGACTCACTCTGTTGGACTTATGAACAAATCCAACTTACGAACGGTCTCCCCAGATGGAACTCATTGGTAAGTTGGGGACTTACTGTCCTCTGCCTGAGACTGCTGGCAACTTTCCTGAAGGCTAACAAATGGGCTGCCTGTGTCACTGCTATCCCACAACCTTCACTTTGCTGTCCCTCTCACCCCCACCATTGAAGATATAGGGCATTATCATGTAGGCTGTGAGAGGGAAAACTTGAATGTATGGTGTGGGCGCTCCCCAAGGCACACAGCTTATGGGAGGAAGCAGTTTAACTTGAGCTGCCTAGTTGGAGGTCAGACAGAAAGACAAAGGGGCAAAGCAGAAGCAAGAAAATATCAAAGGAAGGAAAAACAAGCACAGAAGACAGCTTGGTTTCCTCTGTCACAATTGGAGCGTGCTCTGCAGCAGCCCTCTAAGCACTGGTAGGCTGTTCACCAACAGCAAATGGCGCTGGAGCACTGGTATGTGTCAGGCATCATAAGGTCAGGTCCCCGCCTTCAAGGATCACGCCACTTAGCAGGAGTATGGACACCTGGCTTAAAAACGTGTAAACATTTCTCTTTAAAATTCATTTGGCCATAAACATAAATTAACAAGCAGACAAGTGGGAATGCTTTTTGTAATAATAACAGTGATGCTTACTGAGCACTTAGCTACATGCTAAGGAGTGTGCCAGGGAGCGGGCCTGGGGTGGTCTAGAGCATTACAACCACTTTCAAAAGTTGTTTCTGGTCTTGAGCTTTGCAGACCTTGCAACAGGATTTTATTCATTCCCTCCTGGCTTATCTGACTCATGCCTATAAGATTCACAAGAAAATATATTAACCAGAGCATAATTTGCCATTTTACAGTCAAATCTACTGCTGCTATGTAGTGACTGGTCATATCCTATTGATAAGTCGGTACATCCTCTTTCATTATGACCATGTATGGAGAAACCACCATCACCTACTTGGTGAGAGGAATCAGAGCAAAGGGCACTGGATGAAGGTGACAGAATCTGTAAAGGGTGACAGCGCCAGGTGCTCTTCTCATTTTCAACACGGGAAACACACCTGAGCTGGGTCAGAATGCAGGCTCCAATGGCTCTCGTGAAGGGCTCGGGGCACGCTCTGCCTGGTTGTGGCAGGGACAAATATTGATGTCCACCCCCTTTCCGTGTCCTTGCATGATCACTGCCAGGCTGCAAAGTAGGTCATCCGGTTTCAGCTTTAGTTCTGAGGTGCTTTGGTGTCTTGATTAGAGCTGTGCCGCTCTACTCCCAGTGGTTCTATTCACAGCTATCTCTCCAGTAGTTTCATCAGTGGGTAGTTCCATCTTATCTATCCTGGGCTGATGTTTAATTTTCTCTACCAGGAAGTTGGCCTTTTCCTGGACACATCTCCTAATGCCAAGTCTGCCCTTGGTGCTGGCCCAGGCATCCGCTCCCATTTCTCTCTCAACTGCTTGCCTTGCGTTTCCCCCATCCTTACCTCCAACTAAAGAGCCTGGGAAATCCGGAACAAAACACTGAAGGATGAGCCTTGGAACCCTTTGTTTACTTCTCTGACTCACCCAAGAGCAGCATCTTTCTTTTCATCTCTATGCCCCAGAGGCTAGAATTGTTCCTAGTAATCATCACAAATTAACAAATCAATACATGCCTGTTAGATGCATGGAAAGAGTTCCTGTCTTTTCCAGGATGTGGGTCCATTCATTCTGAAGGTAAAATTGCTTCAGCAGCATCGCTAACTTTCTTGGGTACTTTGGAGTAATCACTTGACCACTTCGCTTTGCTTTCATCAGAAACTGAGTAGGAGAATCCACCCCACTTCTCCTCTTGACTCAAAAGGACGTCGTAAGGTGTGTGATCACCATCAGGGACTGTATTCTATCAAGCAAGTTGTATGTCTCTCATTTTTCTCCATCCTAAGCAAGGTAATGAAGCATAAAAACTTCAAGGCTTTAGAAAATATGTTTCTCACTTCCATTATGTCAGTGTTTTAGTGATTCAAAACACAGGAAGAAGCACTTCTCTCCTCCAATTCTTGGGAATAAATGAGACAATGTCTACAGCTCGTAATGGCTCCTGGAGATGCTGCTACTCCGTCTCACCATCGTTTTGGTTAGTGACTTTTTGCCCGTGCATGGTTCTAATACAGAGGGACATTTTAAAATAATAGAAATTAGGACTGATAAAGCAGATAGGACATGGAATTGTTATTTCTCTTCTAGAATTTAGTACTAAGAAGTCAAGGAAGCCCTGGCATTTAATAAGATTGTGGGTTCTCTATGCAAGATCAAGTAAAATCTCATGTACCAGGCCACTGGATAAGAAGTCTGGGAACTAGGGCCACTGCCCACACCTCGCACCCCTAATGGATAAGTCACCCCAGGGCATCATCTTTTGGGAGATTGACTCTGGTCAACATTGTATTATGCAGAAGATGCTCTTGGCCCCTCTTGGCTCTCATTTAAGACTCTGTCTGTGCTCTGCCACTGGCCAGCCACACACACACACTTTCTTCTTTCACACTGGGAATCGGGGCTCCTGAGAACTAAGAGTGTAATCAGCTGTCCAGATTTTCAAAAGGCAGACATAATAGGCAAAACTCCATTCTGAAGCCTGGGGCACATATGAATAGGAATAATAAAATGAGGACAGTTTATAATCACTAATCCTCTTCTCAAAATATTTTTATATCTCTCCCAATAATCTCCTTTTTTGCCTCTTTCCCCTGCCTTCATTTTTCCTGCTACCTTTGGCCATCTTCCTCGACTAAAATACATAATTGAAATGGATCTTCGTGTTAATGAATTTTTGAATAAAATTGTATGATCTCACTTCTGAATTTTAAAAGCAGGAGAGCTGAACATTTTGCATTGCCTAAAGGAAAAACAAGAATTTTTAATGTTTATTTGAGTGGGAGGAGGAGTGGCTGCATGGACAGAAAAATTATCTCCTGTCCTTGACTCTAATCTAAACTTTCTCTTTGGTTTTCAAACTTTTTCCTAATTTGATGCCACTGACCTAAGTGGTCACATTCCCAAATCTCTCCCAGCATGGCCCCTGATCTCTGGCCAGGATGGTCACCAAAATCCATGCCTTCCTGACTCAGTGACCTCCCAAAGGACAGGTGTGGGTCCCCAAACCAGCTTAGCCACTACTGGGAAATCATTCCATTTCTCTGAATTTCAGTTGCCTCATCTGCAGCTTTATGCCTGCTCTTCCTGTCAGAAAGAGGCCACAACTATGACATAAATCTAAGCAGATGGAAAGTGTGTGAATGGGCAGTACTGTACTCTATTTCCTGCTCACCAGAATGAGTTTCTCCTTTGCTCAGTAGTGTACATATAAGAATATATGTATAAATTAATGGTCCCCAACTGACCATGGTTCGATTTATATTTCAACTTTACAATGTTGCCATAGTGATACGCATTCAGTGCACACCCTACTTTGAACTGTGATCTTTTCCTAGATTAGTGGTTTGGGCACAGTCCTCTCTCTCCTGATGCTGGGCATTGGGGACTGGCAGCTCCCAGGCAGCCCCATGATCACCAGGATGAACGACCGACATTCTGCGGTGTGCTGTGTTGCTAAATTGTGATGTTCAACCACTTAGCTGTGTTCAATGCACTTTCTTCCTGGGATTTCCAACTTACAGTGGAGTTATGAGGTCATAACCCTATCGTAAGCGGAGGAGGATCCGTGTACACAGTCACACATTGTTTGCATCAAGACTCCAACGATTTTCACCCATTGTTTCAGATTGCTTTTTCTTTCAAGTTTTTTAAACCCATGAGTTATGCATGCACACCTATTATTTTCTTTACAGTTTATGTTCTTTGCAATTTATTTGTTCAGGAAGCTGAACATAAGAGTTTTGTACAATGTACCCCATCTTAGATTGGGCTGATTGCCTGCCTGTGCTGCTATTTGATACTTCCCTTCTTCCCCACATATCCCACAAACTGGTGACCAGAACCTGAGGCCAGGGCACATTCAAGTCTGATTTTCTAGTAAGACCGTTACAGTCTGGTTAAATATTTCCTATCGCGTCACAGTGGAAGGCATGAGGCACCTGATCTTTCTTTTCTCTCTCTCTCTTTCAGTATGGGGACCTGAACCCAGGCCCTTTGCATTAAGCTACATCCCCAGCCCTCCTCTTTGTCATTTTTCTTTTCTTTTCTTTCTTTTTTTTTTTTTTTTCTTGAGACAAAATCTCACTAAGTCACTAAGTTGCCCAGGCTGGGTTCAAACTTGCGATCCTCCTGCCTCAGCCTCCCAGAGTGCTGGGATTACAGTTGTGTGCCCAAACACCTGGATATGTGTCAACATATTCAAAATGTGCCAGTTGAAGCCATTGCATGGTGAAGCTCCCCAGCAGCTCCTTACCCAGTGGTTTTGTTAGGCACAGAGTTAGACAGAAAAAGGCAGGCCTGGAGACAGACAGCTGGGGGCTACATGAAAAACAAAGAAAACATGATTTTCTTTCCCCTTTGTTTTCTTAATCACTAGCTGTAGATGAAATCCAAAGGAGCTTCTGGTTTCAAGCTGTAGCCCAAGAAAATATAACCTCTTCTGAGCACTGTGATAAGGTCCAGGCCCTACAATGTCAGATCACCGGTAAGGGGTTAGAAAATACCTCAAGGTCTCAAAACAAACTGAATGGATACCTTGCACTTCAAGAGTAAATAGGAACTTCAGAAGTCCATCTGAAGTTGGTCAAAATAACCCCATTTTCCTTGTAAAAGCACAATGGCCTCAGAGAAAGGAGATATTCCTTAAAAAACACATTTAATCATATAAATGTAGCCCAGGTCTTACTTAATTCGGCATAACCGCCATCTTGGTGCTCACCCACCTTTCGTGCTTGAAGGTGTATTCTCTGAAAATCCACCACTTCCAATAAACTGTCTGTCTGTACTACTGCTACACATCTTGCTTGATTTCTTTCATCAGAGACGCAGTGAATCAAGGCACGGTTAAAACCCAGCTTCCTGGTGACAGTGCAAGCAGCCATGGATGACTGTGGTGATTTTGCAATGTATCAACAGGGCGGGGCCAGATTGCATTTCCCAGAATTCCCTTTTCCTGTGGGCTTCTGACCAGGATGGGCCACATGGGAAATTTAGAGGGTAGAAGTGAGGCAGCTGCCATTTTCTAGCTCACAAAGCCAGGATCCTCTGCGGTCCACCTCATTGCCATAGGTAGCAGTTGACCTCCAGCTACTCCACCTCCGCTGCGTGCTCTTCCAGCCTTTCCCACCTTGGGCTGCTGTGTGTGCTTAGCCCCAGGGCAAAGGGTCCTGGCTTCTGCAGGACACCTATGCCATCAATGCTAGAGAACTGTCATAGCTTTCAGTCTGTCTTCGTGGATTCCCACTTGTTCTTACTCATCTATGGATTCCCACTTGTTCTTACTCATCTACAGTTGACATCCACCTTCCCCTTCCAACTGCGGCTGTGTGTACTTCAGGCTCTAGGCTCAGATTCCTCACATTGGATTTGTGGGGTTGCATAAAAGTTATAGCATTAATTAGCTGAAATTCCTGAGTTATAGTCTAAATAGGAGAAATAGATGAATATAATTTCTTTCTCTTCAGTTTTCTTCATTATCAGTTTTCACAATAATGTGTAGGTTACTTAGCTTCTTCCAAAGTGTTCATTTAGTCTTTATTTTCTTATTTTTTTATCACTATGAATGCTTGGATTTTAATATATTTGATATGGCCAAGTAGGTTCTTCACTTGAATCATAGGAAAAAAATTTCAGGACTTGTCAGTGTGAAGCATAGGCAGATTTATTAGGCAGAGGTAGAAAGTAAGGAAGAATAGGAAAAGGACTCCAGACTCAGCAACTGGAAGGGACTCGCTCTGATGGAGAGGTTCAGGCTGGTCCACGTACAAAAGAACTCGGCCAGTTTTTGCGGAGTAGCTGAAGTGGGCCAGGGTCTGGTGGGTCATTATCTCAGTTCTGGTTTCATAGCTCTGGAGGAATCCACATGGCTTGAGGGACAATTGGTTTCTCTGAGATGATTATTCTTGCTTGGGAAGGAGGCTGCCTCAGTTTCCCTCATGGGCTAATCTTGGGGGAGGTGGTTTCATCATGGGGTCATCTTTGAGGCTGCTTTTCCTGCAACCTGAGGCAATTACAGGTTTGGAGTCTTCTAGGCATCACGGTGGGGGTGGGGGAGAGAGCTGGAACTGGATATAGTAAAGCACTGGCAATTGGGTGTCCCTGAAAATTACTTTAGTTACTCTTGGTGTCCTCAATCTTGAAGGCGGATGAGACAGTCTAGCCAAATTTAGGGCAGATGAACTTTGTAATACAGATACTCCTTAAAAGATTAAAATGTGCCAGGCATGGTGGCACACCCCTGTAATCCTAGCACTCTAGGAAACTGAGGCAGGAGGATCGCAAATTTGAGCCCATCCTTAGCAGCTTAGTGACTTAACAAACCCTTTTAAAGTTAGAAGGGCTAAGGCCCCAGGTTCAACCCTCAGTATTGAAAAAGAAGAAGATGAAGATGAGGAGGAGACAAGGAAGAGAAAGAGGAAGGAGAAGGAGGAAGAGGAGGAAAGATTAACATGCACATAAGCAGAGCTGACTGAGCAGGGATCTCATCCAAAGTTTCAAAGTAATAAGAAAACAAAAGTAGACTTTTCTCCCCTTGATCTATCTTTATTTCTTCTATCCTAACTCGTTGCCGTTAACATTGCCATTATGCCCAGATTGTCCCACCTTGGTGCACGAGAGGCCATTCAAGTGGGCTCCTGAATCTTCTTGACACAACCCTTAAACCCATGATGGCTTCTTTGATTTTGAGCAGAACAGAATGCCCCAGGGCTCTTCTGTGTTCTTGTCCCAGCCTTGAATCAGCTCTTATTCCAGGCACCCCGGCTCCTTTCTGTTAAAAATTCTATTTGGAGGACACAATTCAAGTGGAGGGATCCACATTATTTGGGGATTTGTCATGATCTCTAGGCCTTTGTAGTGAGCAGGGCAAGCATGTTTATTTTTTAAAATGCATACTAAGTTTTTATTAATTTTAATCAAATTTAATAGGATTTTCCATGAGTCACTCAATTTTATATTTATCTCTCTCTTATTCTGCTAAAAGACTTTGTTCCTAAATACATTAACATGATTATTTATTTCATATATGTATGTCCACATATATACTTAGTTTCAGAATAACACTAATATACATGGTAATACTAACATGAATATATAGACCACTATATATAAATATATATGCCAATATTTTAATTACTGAAAATAGTTTCAGATTCCCTTATAATTATATATTTGTGTTGGATACATTCTACTAGGGTTGTACTATCAAGTTACTCTATTTTAGAATAATTGAAGTGCACCTCTCCCCTGTCAGGGTGGCTACTATGAAGAGGTGTTGGTGAGCGGAAGAAGTTGGAACCCTTGCACGATGCTGATGGAGAGGAGAAAGATGCCGTCATGGTGGGAAACAGTGTGGAAGTTCCTCAGAAAGTTTAAAATAGAACTAGCAAGTGATCCTGCAATCCCACTTCTGAGTCTTCATCTATAAAGACTCAAAAGCAAGATCTTGAAGAGATATTAGCATACCTAGTATCTCTTTGATTTGATATACATTTAGATTAACTTATTTTGTTTTCAGTATTTAGGAACTGAATTTTAATTGTATTTAATGTACTGTTGCAATCACATAAAAAAATTGATGTGTCCACACTCAAATACATAAAAACATATCCACAAAATCTTTAATGGATCCTTTAAAAAGAAGAGCCACGTTCCCCGTGAGTATGGATTAGACTCAGTCGCTTGCTTCTAAGGAATAAAGTAAGATGTAAGAAACAACATGTCAGGGCCAGTGAGATAGCTCAGCGGCATAAGCGCCTGCCTGGCAAGCGTGAGGTCCTGAGTTCGACTCCGGATACCCGCATTAAAAAAATAAATAAATAAAAGAAAGAAACAATGTGTCTTCCAAGACCAGTCACAGGAGGCATTGCAGCTTGCTTTGCTTTCTGTGGATAGCTTGCCCTGCCATGGCGCTCTCTTGCCTTTCCTCTCCTACTGCAGAGTCCGTTCCATCGAATTCAGCACTTCCTTGTTTTTACTTCGTGTTATTCTGAGTTTTCCACGTGTATCAATGCTGTACTTAAGAGACTGTGCCATTGTAGCCCATTTAAAGCAGCTATAGCTTTGACCCACTGCTACCAGGATGTTGGGTTTGATGCTGAACTTGTGCGGGATTAAAGAAGAGCTAGTGTAGTTAGTAGGGAGGGGATGGAGAGCAGCAGAGACTAGAGTATGCCGAAATGAGAACGCCTTTTCACCAGGCATTCCAAGCATGAAGCAAGACTCCTTACCAAAAGGAGAAAAGCATAACTCTCCCTCACTCCCATCATAACAGGGAAAATAATGTTGGCTTTAGCCAAGATCTAAGATATGAAAGACTGGACAGGTAAGAGAGAGAATCCATTGTTGGGTTAACAGCAAAGCAGGCAGAAAACATCTTGCCAAGCACAGTGGCTGGAAGTAGAGCATTTTCAGGGACAGATTTTTTTTTTTTTTTTTTTGTGGGTACCGGGGGGCGACCTCAGGACCTCACACGCCAGCAGGCGCCCGTGCCACTGAGTGATATCACCGGTCCTTTTTTCGTATGTGGGTTCCAGGAGTCGAACTCAGGCCCTCGCACTTGCCAGGCAAGCGCTTATGCCGCTGAGCCATCTCACCGGCCCTCAGGGACAGATTTTATTAAGTGTAGCATTGCTAGGAGGTCCCTACATATTACACTATTGATGAAGAATACTGACAAGCATAGGATAACAGGAGATCCTCAAGAAAACCTGACCATTCACCAAATCCTTAGCTCTAAACTTAACACAATTGTATGTTTATCCTTGCCTTTCTCCCCATCATTATGTGAATTAAATGTCAGTGCGCATAACCCTTTACTTGTGCAATAGATGAAATCCATTAAAAATTGCATATGAGGCCAGGAATTGTGGTGCAGTTCCTATGATCCCAGCACTCTGGGAGGCTGAGGCAGGGAGATTACAAATTTCAGTCCAGCCTGGGTAATTCAGCAACTTAGTGAGAACTTGTCTCAAAAAAAAAAAAATTTTTTTAATTTAATTTGAAAAAGGCTGGGGGTGTTGTTCAGTGAAAAGCCTCTTGGGTCAGTCACTAGTACCACCAAAAAATGCATATGAATCAACTTTTTTTGCAGTGCAAGAGAATGAACTCGGGGCCTTGTGCATGCTAAGCCATGTACCACTGAGCTACATCTCCAACTCAACTTTTTATTATCAACTGCATTACTCACTTGTCCATCACTGGCACAAAATACCTGACGCACACATCTTAAAGGAGGAAGGACTTATGTTGGCTCATGGTTTCAGCCTATGGCAGGATAGCTCCAAGTCAGAAACATCACGGCAGAGAGGCATGGCAGGACAAGGTTGTCCACTTCATGGCACCAAAGTGGAGAGAGCAAAAACAGCCAGGCAGAGAGAAGAAGGGACAGGGGATAAGAATATACTCTTCCAAGTTACACCACCAGGGAGCTACTTCCCCCAACCAGGCCCCACCTCCCAATATCACGTTCAGCTATGAACTCATCAATGCAGTGATCTACTGATGAGGTTAGGGTCCCCACAATCTAGCCATTTTCCCAAAGCTCCCTCTCTTTGGGAGACATTTTGGATCCAAACCATAACATTAACAAAATGATTTTAGGGCCGGTGATATAGCTCAGCGGCATAAGCACCTGCCTGGCAAGCACGAGGTCCTGAGTTCAACTCCCGGTATCTGCATATAAAAAAAAAAAAGAAAAAAAATGCTTTTATACATACAGTGTACAGGACACAGTGTGTAGGACATATAGAATTATGTCTACAATAGCCATAATCTCTGCATTTAAAAACCTGCTCACTGAGTTGAGGACAGGCCTAATAAAAACACAAAGGCAAAGACAATCACACTAAAGCTTTTCACTGGGTGCTCGCTTAGCATGTAGCGTGCCACCTGCTGGAAACTACACTACAGACTACGAGCAACTTGAGGTCTGAAGGTTTTGAAGGTAGATACATGAAGAGAAGGAAGGAAGGTTTTTGGCAGAAGAAATGGTGTAAGCTAAATCGAGAAACTGGTAATGTGCCATGTTGACAACATTAGCTGTGGTGGGAAGGGGTTGCACCCCATCTGAACTGACGATTTTTTAGTTGAAGGAGGAACAGGGTGAAACATGAAGGAAGATGAATTGGCAGCAATGTGTAGGATGGAGAAGAGGAAGGGTTGGAGGCAGGCAAGCTGATTCAATATCTGTAAATAGAATCATATTTTTCACACTTAAGATTGGAGCCCAACGACAACTGATCATCTCAGAGAAGCTTCTTCTTCAGTTCCAATTAAACTTTAATTCTGCTTCAGCCTCAAGTGTCCATCACCATCTGACTTCAGTATCTATGTATAAATACTGAGGTAGAGCCAGGCTTCCTGCTCTGTTTGTCCTTTAGGAAAGTGAGAACATGCTTCCAAGACAGCTGATGGCTAGGTAACTGGTGTCTGGCTAAACCTCAGTTTTGCAGCCTGTGACTGATACAAGCGGGGTGCACCTGTGTTTTAACTCCTATGTGTCTAGGAGAGGGACTGCGTCCCTGAGGTCTAGCACTTGCTTATTTGACCCTCTGTCATAGTCGTGAAATATCCCCAGACCCGAGACACTGGAGAAGAAACGTAACTGACATGCACTGGCAAAACATAGCTGACCTATGTCCCGGGTTTCTTTCTTTTATTTTGTTTATTTCAGGTAGGGATGTAAATGTCAGGGAGGAAGAAAGACATATGAACAGGACAAAAGGCCACACCGCTTTTTTTGTGTGTATGTGTGGGTACCGGGGGCCGACCTCAGGACCTCGCGCGCCATCAGGCGCCCGTGCCGCTGAGCGATATCACCGGCCCCTTTTTCGTATGTGGGATCCGGAAGTCGAACTCGGGCCCTAGCGCTTGCCAGGCAGGCGCTTACGCCGCTGAGCCATCTCACCAGCCCGCCACTTTTATTAATATTTACATCCATGGAATTTCATAGAAAAGAAATGAAACCCCAAGAAATTTCGATTCAAGGATTTATATAATATTTTAAACAAAGAAAATGGAGTTTGAGCTTCAAGGGACCTTAAGCCAAGGAGAAGCAGGTAGGAATATGTGTGGAATCTAGAAGAAAATGAGGGCTATTTTCGTAAGGCTTGGTTATGCAGATGCGTCTTCAGTGACAGGAGTCATTCCTCTCTTCCTGGTATGTGGACAAGGGGACACCTTCATTAGGGAAATTTATGCCGCTTGTCCAAGAGGAAATGTATGCCCTGCTTTTAGGCAGGAAAGAGATGAGCAGAGACGTATTCCTGCATTGGTCTATTCTCGATTGCCTTCACCTCTAAATAATCCTTGTAACAAAGTGGCACATTTGGGGTGATATATCCTGATCTCCTTCAAAAGCCAACATATACAGAAGGACTTTTTAAGAGCCAATTTCTTCATCCCCCTTCAACCTCACAGCAATCCTACTGTACTGCTTTGGTCTCAAGTTACAGATGAGAAAACCAAGGCCGACAGAAGTAAAATAATGTGCTTAATAACATGAGCGAATAAATGGCCAGCCCAACACACAAACCCAGCTGGGCACGATTCTAAAGCTCAGCTTCACACTGCCATACTTCCACTGAAGGGGAATTGTGGTGAATTTGGAGGTAGAGAGAAAAGGAGTGTAATATTGAATTCAGGGAGTGATAAATCATCATTACTTCCTGTTAGACGAAGGAATATAAAACAGTGCTGCAGCTCGGTTTTTCCCTGCTCTCTAGTTATAAAAGCTGGCTGTTGCTGGAGAAATAAGGCTTTTTCCGGCATAGGGCTATCTGTTACAGAGAATCTCTGAACTACATCACTAAATCGCAAGCACTGCTCATGCCTCAAGGCTTTTGCCTGGACTGTCCGTACCCTTCCCTTGTTCTTCCAAACTCGGCTCAAACACCGCCCCTCCTCTGCCTCCTCCCTTGCTACTTTTCAGGCAGTGCAACTATTCTGTCTACCTGCAACAGGTGGGAAGGGATTCAGGTATCCTCCACCATAAAAAGGAAACAATCTTGGCGCTAGTCATTCATACACCAACACAGAGTCCAGAGCCTTCGGGTAAAGATTTAACTTTGCGCAGTGGTTTAGGTCTAGACAAACAGTAAATTTGCCATGGGTGAGTGTGTGTGAGTCCTTTTCCTTCTTGTCTCCCTCCTTTCTTTCTTCCTCTTCCTTTCTCCCCTTCATTCTTCTCCTTCTTGCCCACCCTCTGTCCTCTCTTCCAGGACCCTGGCTCCACCCTGGAAGCCAGAAGTGAGCCCCATGATGTCCACGGTCTGGCCCTTCTGAGGGGTCAGACGCTGGGTCTGTTCTTCGGAGGGCGAAGCCCAGGTGAGATCTGCGCACCTAGAGGCCTGCAGTCCATGTGTGCAGCTAGCTACCGTGGAGGAAGTTGTGGAGGCTGCTTAGATTCTCTGCATTGGACACTACGCTGGACTTCAAGGGGTTTGGGTTTTGGCTTGTTTTTTGTTTATTTACAGTAGTTTTGAGTCCTTAAGACACCACTCACATGTTACTGCAGTGAGCGTGTATAGTTTTGTTCATGCACTGTTATCCACTCTCCCTTCATCTTTTAATAATGTCTGTATTTTTCTCCAAGGAGTTCATCTATCTTAGCTTTGAAAGATAATAAATTTCTTGTGTTATTTAAGCTAGTTGGAGTTGGGTTCTTACCACCTGCAAGAAAAAATCCTTCATGATATAGTTACTATGCTAACAGGGTTCTTGTTTCCTTACCCAAAAGAAAATAAGAAAGGAAAGAGGTGAGGGCCTGGTAGGGAAAAGGAAACTGTCTTACCTTAGTCCTATTGCAGTAACTAATCTACATCACTGTTAGAATGTGAGCACCTTAAAATTAGAAATCCTGCAAATCTAACTAAAACATACTGTAGTTAAATCTCAGAAAGGGCTTATTCATTGAATACATTTGATTTATTTGAATACATTTTATTTTATTTAAGCTCTGGAGTCAATTAGACTTGTGTTTGAATCTTGAACAAATTATTTACTACCCATGTGCTTTAGACTAAGTACTGACCTTTTCGGATTTTGACGTCTTTGTGTGTCAGACAAGCGCAGTAGTAGTGCTTACTTCACATTTTGCTGGAAGGGTGACCTCCTCAGTCTATGCGGGCTGCTGTAACAGAGCACCACAGACAGGGGCAGCTTACAAACCACAGAAACTCACTTCCGATGGCTCTGAAGACTGCAAAGTCTGAGCTCAAGTTACCAGCAGATTCTATGTTTATTGAAGTCCCGCTTCCTGCTTCACAGATACCTTCCTCTCCCTGTGTCCTCATGGGACAGAGGGACTCTCTGGGGTTTCTTCTACGAGGACACTATTCCCATTCATGAGGGCTCCACCTTCATGACCTAATTGCCTCCCAAAGTCCCCACCTCCAAATGCCATTACACTGAGGATTAGGTTTCAACAAGTGAACTTCAGGATGACGCAAAAAGTCTACAGCAAAGAAATACGACCATGCTTGATGCACATCACACGGTAAATATACAATGTTATGCACAAACTGCTGCAACCCCAGGAAGAATGACCAGGACCCACATTTTCTCATATGGAAATTTCTGTATGATGCCACCTGTTGAAATGACACTTTAATTTATATTGGTTTAATATATAATTATTTATGTATAGCTATGTGACCTTAGGTATAGAGAGCCCTTCCTGGTCCTCGTCATGGTCCAGGAAGTTAGATTTGTAAACCCAAAAGGAAGTTATTGGAATTCTACCGAGTTAATTCCAATCTACCACATCCAATGCAACCCACAGCGAGAATAAAGACACTAAGGCATATCTATAGTTGTGGGGAGCCAAGGGGTCCTAAGTCCCACCAAGATGGTGGCTACTGGGACAAAGGCCACGACCCAGGGCCAAACCTGGGTTTTATTAATTCTGAAGGAGGGGAGTGGCTCGGGGATGAGTGACTGTGAGAGTGGCGGGAATTACGTGAGTCTCGGGAAGTATGTGAGTCTCGTGAGCTGGGCTAGGCCTGAAAATCACCTTTGCAAATGCAGAGGGAAGTATATGCAGAAGGAGTAATCTGCATAACACAATTCAAGATAGTATCTAATGTTTTGGGGTCGGTGCTTCAGCTCTGATGTATAATCTTTTATGCCCTGGGAAGTCATAGCCTCTTTCTCGAGGCTCGATCCCAGCCGACAGCGTGGAGCACGGCTCTCCATCCCGCCAGGCTCAACCATGTATTGGGAGCAAAGGGCGGGGAAACACAGGCCTGTGGCTTTGCTTCAAAGACTACACATCAGGACCTCGGCTGGACCTATTTACATTGCCTAAAGCCAATTAAAGAGATAAGGAAAAGTCCTAGCCAGCTCTGTACATATCAATAGGTGGAATTAGGGCCAGGTTCAGCCAAGAATGAAGATAGCTGCTCTTCTCTCAAGGACAGCCATCCAGGTGGTCCCCCACACTTAGGCAACTTATTTAATCTCTCTGAGCCCAATTTTCTTTCATTGAGCACAAGTCTAATACCATGCATGTTTATTCTTAAGGTTAAGTAATATAGAATCTGTTAAAATGCCTAGCTGGGTGTGGTGGATTGACAACTGGTGGTCAACTTGTAACACCCAGCTGAACTGAATCAGCATAGTGCTGGGTGTGGAGGGCCCACCTGAGGAGTGTTGCCAACAACATAAAAAGGAGAACTGGAGAGGAAGACTTGGTGCTGTTGGTTCTCTTCGAGGAGCTTGTCGTGCTGGCTTTCCTGATAGGAACTTGGCTGTTCTCATCGTCGGAGGAGCTCAGGACCTCATTGTCACTAAGGATGGCTGTGGTACTTTTCAGGGGAGCTCTGGTCCTTACTTTGAGCATCGCTTCCTGGCTCCGGTGCAGATCCCTCAGCCTGCTGGCACCAATCCTTCATCCCACTGGCGCAGACTTTCTAGCTTCCACCACTGACCTTTGGGCCTCCTGGCACATATCTGTGAAATAGACTTGCATGACACATTGCTGTGGGCTCTAGGCCTCCAGTTGGACTCATGGGGGCATGGCCACGGGCTCTAGGTCTTCAGCTGGACTCATGCAAGATATTGCTGTGGAATCCAGGCCCTCAGCTAGATTCCTTGGGTTATTAGTGTGTGGACAGATTTCCTGCACTCTTTGTATTTGAATCTTTGGGTGACTATTATAAAATAATCCTATAAATTATGTGTCCTGTATTGTATTGTTTCCCTTGCAAACCCTGACTACAACACTGGGATATAGTAGTTGGAGTAGGTGACTTCTACACTGGCCCTCAACAAACTCCACCCTTTGGCATTCCTGTGAATAATTCCTTTGGCATTATTTGATTCTCACCTTGTGGGTGTAAGATGGGCTCACTAACACCCTTCTAACAAACAAAAGTCTTGTCATTTTGATATTAAGTTATAGAAAGACTATACCTTCCTTCTTAGGTGCTTTTTCTGACTATCCCTTAGCTCAGTCTGGAGGAAGCCAACTGCTGTGTCAGAAGCCAGCCCTGGGAGTGAGCTAGGAAGTGGAAGTCTGAGACTGCCATGGCCAAGTTAGGAGGAATTTGAGCCTTGAGATGGGCTGAAGGGTGACATCTTGACTGCCTTCTTATGAAGGGACCCTGAGCCAGAACCACTCAGGTAAGGTGCTTGTGGATGCCTGACCCTCAGAAACTGTGAGATAACAAATGCTTATGGTTTTCAGCTGTGACATTTTGGGGTCATCAGTTATGCATACCGATGTTTTGGTGTGCATAGTTTCCTAATATAGTTTCTGTATGATTAGTTTCCTAATACAGTTTTCTAATATAGAAAACTAATATAGTACTCATGCAATAAATGGCAACTACCAAAAATATTAGGCTAGTGTTCTCAATTTCTTTCCCTGCCCCTTGCTTCCTCTTCTACTCTTTCTTGGCGATGTTCTCCACTTGATCTTAGCTGAAAGGTCAAGAAGCGATTCTTGATAATGTTCTCATGCTATCACTAAAGTGCTCAAAAGCTTCCAGGAATGGTCAGTAATAATAACCACCTTTAACTTCTGATTTGTCAGGCTGTTTTAAAAGCTTTATACATATGATTTCACTTAATTCTCACAACCTTGCAAAGTAAGTATTATTTTACTCTGATTTTGCAGATGAGGAAACTGAGGCTCGGAAACTTTAAGTGATTTGAGAAAGGAGAGCTGTGACCCAGCAGAGGCAGGACTTTGCAGACATGGTTGTCGGAGCCCACAGCCTGTGCTCTTAACTCCTGTGCTAGACCAGCCAACGCCGCCTGCCACGAAGTCCAGCACCTGTCAAGGCCTGTCATTCCTGCCTACCTTGTTTTTTACATCTTCCCATCACAAATGCTACATTCAATCCAACAGAACTTGTCTCAATCCCTTGTTGTGCTCTGCTCAGTCTCATCATCTTCTGACCTTTGTTAGAGAACAAAGGTTCCCTTGGCTGGGGCCTTCGCCAAGCCCTGCTCCCTACATTTTAGACAGCTGAGGGGCCCTCTTCTATGCCAGCTCTTTCACAAAGCTTTTCTGGCCTCCATACCCCAGTGCCAGCTGTAAGGAGTCATGCTTTCTTTCTCTGCACTTCACAGAAAGTATTTATACCTTTCTTATGTTATCCGGGCTTTTCACATTATATCACACCAATTTTACCATGACTGATCTCCAAGAATGCTTACTTTGTGGATTTGAAAAGTTAATGTTCCATTCATCTTTGCAACTCCATTATATGCTAGGACACAGTGACCTATAATAATATGTACCCATTAAATACTGGCTGAGGAAATGATGCTGTGAGAAAGAGTATGGGTGAACAAACAGATAATCATGAAAGTAATGAAATTTGTTTACATTTCACTCTTGGATGAAGGCATCTTCGGCACATTCCTATCAAGTCATCTTTCAAGGTTTTAACATTCATTTGTGAATTCATGAACAAAATACCTCAAAGAAAATTCCACATCACCCAAAAGCATTTCTGTCCTCTTAGCACCTCAGTATGATTACAGTGATAATGTTAAGCCATTTCATTATTTATTCATGTAACAAAAAATGTGATTATCACCTGAAAAGGGTACTATGGAAGGGGATAAAAGAAGTATAAAATGCGATTCCTGTCTTTTCAGTCTGTCTACGAAGACAGCGAACTGCTAGAAGTTTGATGAAGGTAGGATGTCTGAGGACACATCTCTGTGGAAGCAGGGGTCCCAGGTAAGAAATATTCACCAAAATATCCCAAGCGAATGTACAGACAAGGAATTAAAATCCATTATGATCTGCAGGTTTCCTGTTACCAGTGTATAAGCACTGTCACTGGACTCAGTGTTCATTTAAAGTCCTCTGGATTGGACGACAGCCTTCTCTAGCCAGGTAGAAGATCAAGAATTAAAATGTCAATGGAACTATTTTTGTATTTACATCAAATTAATACCTGTGGTTCTGTACTGTCCTTGCCAACCTGTCAAGGTAAACCTGAGAAACCTGAGAAACCGTTCAAAAACTCCTTATCGTCAACAGTGCAGATGGCATCGGTTCCTAAGCACAGGGCACCGTAGGTGAGGGGCTTAGTATCACTCCTGTTTCATAATCAGAAAACTTTGGCATGGAGATATTAAGTAAGTCACCCAATTAAATCCTGGCTTCACCACACCAGAAACTGCTCCTATAGAGATGCTCCTATAGAACACCAGCAGTTCAGCCTTCAGATCTAGGCAAGGGGTTCCCATCCTGTTCCCCAAGCTCTAGAAGTCCTCAGTCCGGTCCCACTCTGGCTGCAACTCTCCCATGGAAAGCAGCCAAGAAGCCATGACCACTGAATCCTGTGCCAGGTGCCTAATCCTGTACCTCTCTCCATGTGGTCTCGAGCCTGCTGCCAGGACCCACACAGGTTCCCTCCCAAGGTAGCCCCCCAGGGTGGTACTGCTCCCCAGGTATGCATTCCTGAACTCAGAGGGGGCCCAGGGTGAGCAGGAGTGTGGGTGCGGCCTGGATGAGTGGGCTACAGTGACCTCGGGGTGTAGGTAAGCACTAGAAGTGGACAGAGGGAGGGAGGCCACAGGCTAGGGGTGAAAGCCTGGCTCTCCCAGACTGCTAGGCCTGACACCCACTGCCATGGAGCCTGAGAATTCTTATAAAGGCCCGTTTGCTAAGGTGAGAGACTAGAACATATTTTATTTAGCAGTTTGCGGCCTGTTCAGAACTTTCGATGTTGAAGAGAATGGGCCTCCCCGTATCTGCACTTGAGTGAGGCCCCCAAGTGGCAAGGTCAGTCTATGAGACTCTGCTTCTGTAGCAGCTGACCCCCAAGGAGGACCGCCCTGTGTCAGGCCCTTCTGTGAGCACTTACATACAACCTCACCTCGTCCCTCATCCCACAGGACATCTGGGTTACAAAAAGGGGTAACTCTCCTTGGGACTCTAAAAATCCCTTTAAAAATGACAGGTAAGGAGAATTGCAGTCATATTAATATGATTTCCAGACCATTCCACTGCATTATTTTCTTATCCTGCCAAAATGAGGAGCAACCAGGGCAACTTTTAAGCCACTTTGATGGAAGGTACCAAGAAAACTTGGACCACTAGCCACGAGAAGGGTGACACAAAGTCAAATCTCTTCCAGATCTCGCTCTGGGGCCTTGTTCCTTAATACTGCAGTGAGTCACAACATGCCCTGTGCATTCATTCAGTAGGAGTTATTTCCAAAATGGTCTCATTTCAACTTCATGCCATCCTGGTGATCAGAAAGTCCAGGGACTCCTTGCTCATGTTACAGGAAAGAAAATGGACTCCAAAAATACACCAGGGTCTTGCCAAGGATAGTTGAATCTATCATGATAAGGCCAAGCCTGTTGCAGGTAGGCCTCTAGTTCCCAAGTGCATCATCTGCTATACTTGGATCTGGAGTGTGCCCCAAAGGCTCAGGTGTTCAATGCTTGATCCCTGGCCTGTGGCACTATGGGAAGTGGTGGGCCCTTCAAGAGGTAGGGCTTTCTAGGAGGTCTTTGGGCACTAAGAGTGCAGTAAAGGGGGATCTGGGGACCCTGGCCTTTTCCTCTTCTTCTACTTCTTTATTTTTTTCCACTTCCAGCCGTGAGGTAAATACCTTTGCTCCACCACGCACTCCAGCCATGAAATGCTCCTTTGTCACAGGCCCAAAGCAACAAGTCAATGGACCATGGACTGGAACCTCTGAAATCATGATCCCAAAGACCCATTTTTCTCTTCATTAGTTGATTATCTCTGTTATTTGTTATAGTAACAGAAATCTAACATACCACTCTCATTTTACAAGAAAACCCTGGCCTACTACTCGCTTTAGTTGATAGACAATGATTTTGCCTACTAAGAAGCCTTAACTTTATTTTAATACACTGAATTAAAATGCTGTTATTGTTTTCCTCAGGCATATATCAAAAAGGTAAGTGCTAGTGTCCAAACCTATCTCCTTATCAATGCTGAAGGAGAGTGTTGCCAGGGGAATGGGCAACACAGCAAGAGTGCAAATCTCGGCTTCCCCTCCACTGGTGTAGATCAGCTGTCGTGAGGCAATGAACCATACAGTGCTTTTGCATGGAGGACTGAAACAACCACACAGTTATTAGCTCCATTGTTTTCTCCTGCCCAGAACTGTCACAAGGCATAATAACCTTGTATAATGAGCAAGATATTTACCCTACAAGTGCCTCTCCAATTTCTTTCCAGTGCCCCAGGCATGGTCATTATGGAGATAGAGTGAGTGAGAGTTGCCAGAATTTGACACTCATGATGTTCTAGCTCTCATATAATTGGCTGTTTTCTTAGCTATAAAGCCATAAAAAGAGTGAGAGTAGGTGGGTAGCTTTTGCAGACCCATTATCAATAACCACTTGCAAAGACTGCCTTGCTTCATCCTCTCATTTAAAAATAGTAAGTGGAGGAGGAGAAGTTGGGGGAAGGAGGGTGGGCAAGGAAAATCTTGCCTTCTTCCCCCTTAAGCTTGAATTTGAGAATTTGCCTCAGGCTTTCTCTTTCTAACTGAACAAAAAAAAATCTTGAGGGAAATACGAAGACAGCCCAATGACTTTACTCAAAAAATTCAATATGAAAGCTGTGTAAAGGCTGGGGTGGGGCATCAGATTAGTTTATAGTGGAAGCAAAAATATTTGGTGGGGGGCATATAGTTTCTTGTCATCGGATTATCTAGGGCTTCACCCATGATTATCAAGACTATGTCTACCTGATCCTTACCTGACACTATTGTATTCTGCATTTGAAACTTTAAGCTCACTATATTGTGGTTTAGGAAAATCCAGTTCCAGTGAACAAAAGCCAGCTACGAAAGGCGGAAGGTGCTGAGAGACCAGAGAAAGAGGCAGACAAATCCAGGACTCACAAATTGCAATTTATTAGAACCTTAGAGCCTTACGGGAAGAAGAATGCCTTGGATAGATCCCCACACCCAAGACAGGAGGAAGGTGTTTATGACAAAGCTTGGCTACAGCCAACCAGAATGTACCCAGGCTTTCTCAAAAACTATTAAGATGCCGGGCCGGTGAGATGGCTCAGCGGCGTAAGCGCCTGCCTTGCAAGCGCGAGGGCCTGAGTTCGACTCCCGGATCCCACATACGAAAAAGGGGCCGGTGATATCGCTCAGAGGCACGGGTGCCTGTTGGCGCGCGAGGTCCTGAGGTCGACCCCCAGTATCCACAAAAAAAAAAAAAAAAAAAAAACTATTAAGATGCCGAGGGTATGTAAAATGCATGGACCAAGTCCCCAAAATGAATCCTACCATTCTGTAATACCAAAACAAACTAATGAGAGGGGGAGAGAGAGAGGGAGGGAGAGACAGAGACAGAGACAGAGAGAGACAGAGGGAATGCATGGCACAGAAACTCTTCACTGACCATCTTAATGACTTTGTTTATCCTATAGTACTTGTACCATAGTCACCTAGAGAGCAAAATGGCAGTTACATCAAGATGGCTGTAGTCAGGTCAAGCTTGATCCCTACAATTACATATTACTTTATAGCAGGTTCTATAGGAAACAGAGCTGAGAAGGAAAATTTGAGTGCAGGAGGTTTATTGAGGTAGTTCTCAGAAATACCTATAAGGCCGTACAAGAAGCGGATTTGGCTGAGCAGAAGCTGAATCGCCATGCAGTTGCCTTAGAATGCAGAGGGAGCCCCAGAGCCGATAGCCCTTCAGTATTCCTACACTGGGATGGGGCTTAGACTTCTGTGGTACCATACAGATCAGTCACTGGATGTGGGCGGTCCCCTGTGGTGAAGATGTAACTGTGAGCCAGTCATTTCCTTGCTGCCAAGAGCAATTCCCAGAGAAGGATGGAGGTGTGAACCAGAAATTAGGGAGAATAAGTGCCTTGTCCTGAGGGAAATCTTGGTAGCCTACCACATTACTCGGTAGCATGAGCTACTTCCTCCTCCTCAGAATAACACAAAGTTGATGAAAGCAAGCAGAGAAAGAGAGAGGGAGGAACCATGGCCCCAGTATCTCCTTAAAGGACATGTAGGGTATGTTTGTTCCCCACTGGGGTCCCTAGTGCCCGTGAAAGTACTTGGTACCTAATAGTTATTCTCTGTACCACGTTCTATAAGACTGGATTAATGATACTTGTTGTTTACATATTTTATTGTTTTGAATAGGTAGGAGAAAATATTCACATAAAACACTTGCCCAAAAATATTTAAACAAATATCTCCTGAGATCTAAGGACATTCTCCTATGTAACTATATTGAAATGACCACACTTAAGAAATTTACACTCGGGCCGGTGAGATGGCTCAGCGGCATAAGCACCTGCCTGGCAAGCGTGAGGGCCCGAGTTCGACTCCCAGACCCCACATACGAAAAAAGGGGCCGGTGATATCGCTCAGTGGCACAGGCGCCTGCTGGCACGCGAAGTCCTGAGGTCGACCCCCCCGGTACCCACACACACACACAAAAAGAAATTTACACTGATAGAATTCTACTATCTAACATATAGCCTAATTCAAAGTTTTCCACTAACAACAACTTTTTATCTTTCTTTTAACAACAGAATCCAGTCTAGAATCACATTGCATTTAGTCATCATACTGCTTTAGAATCTTTTAACTTGGAAAGTTCCACAGCCCTTTTTTGTCTTTCACAACATTAGAATTTTTGAAGGGTTTTGTTATTGTTCAGATCTGAAATGTCCAAAAGACTCAGGTGTTCAGATTTAGAGCTTTCAGAAAGTGATTGGATCATGGTGGGGATGGGGGCCTTATACCCCTCAGTGGAGTTCATAGCTGAACATGCTACATATCAGGATGTGAGACCTGGTTGGAGGAGATGAGTCACTAAGGGATATGCCTTTGTAGGATGTATCTCTCCCTCTGGCTTTTCCTGGTCTCTCTGCTTCTGGCTGCCATGAGGTAATCATGTCATGCCTCTCCACGATGATGGTTCTGCCTTGGAGCCATCCAACCATGGACTGAATCTTCTGAAACCATGAGCCAAAGTAAACCTTTCCTTATTTAAATTTGTGGTGTCAGGTATTTTGTTTCAGCAACAACAAAAGCAACTTGATACATGTATGGACTAGCCGTTTTGTGCTCTGTCCCTTCATGTAGATTTGGCTGATTGTTTCCTCATGATATATTCAGGTTACACGTTGTGTTGATCAGCTTTCCATTGTTGTCACAAAATACCTAATAAGATCAGCTTAAAAAGGAGGAAAGTTTTATTTGGGCTCATGGTTTCAGCAGTTTCAGTCCATAGTTTGTTGGCCCTGTCACTTTGGGCCTGTGGCAAGGCAGATCATCATGGCAGAAAGTATACAGCAAAGGAGCTGCTCACCTCATAGCAGCTGGGAAGCAGAGTAAGGCAGAGGAAGGGACCATGGCCCCAGTATCCCCTTCAAGGGCATTCCCTTAATGACCTGACTTCCTCCAACCAGGCCCCACCTCTTTAAGATTCTACACTGGCCACCCTACTACATGCTGATGACTAAGCCTTTAGACATGGCCTTGGGGGACATTTAAGATCCATACCATCATGCACAATTTAAGGGAATGCTAAATATGTAATGTTGTGTTCATTCCTGTCACACCAGGAGGCAAACGATATAGTCTGTCTCATTAGTGGCAATGTTAAGTTTGACCACTTGATTAAGTCAGTGTTCGTCCTATTTATCCATTTCAAATATATCTTTTTTCTTTTTGTACTTAATAAGTGGTCTGTATTATGATGCTTTGAGATGGAAGAACAGATGGAAGAACTATGAAAGAACAGATATTTAGATACAAATAGATACTAAGATTTAGCTACTGCTCTCAAGACCAACTGGTTTTTTAGTGAGAGCTACACAAAAACTACCATGACCTACCCTCCGAATTTTTTTTATTGAGTAAGCTGGAGAAGAAAAAACCCATGTTATTCTTGAGATCAAATCAGAATCAGACTCTAGTCAAAATAGGGTCAATCAAAGAATTCCCTGTGTTATGTCCTGGATGCGTTTTTGGCTCAGAGAGTACAAGGAGCGAGTGTGAGGAGGGAGGTCAAATATTCGCTTTTTTGTGCCCATTTTTCCAGGGTCTGGGGCAGTGACTGAAAGAGGCTGGAAACGTCCAGGATTCATTGGGCCGCTCATTTTCTTAGAGTGATGGAAAGGCTCCAGTCAGTGGGAATGTAGGTGAGGAGGACATGGGTGTCTTCACCTCAGTTTCTTTTCTGATTTGTATCATTTTTTTTCTGAATACAAGGATATATAGTGTAAGTTTTAGACAACAAAGGAATGAATGCTATGGAAACTACTCCTATAAACCAACCCTGGTCAGTTCTCAACTATTAACAGCATGGTTGTATATAGTCAGCTTGAATTTTTCTTATGAAATTTCTAATTCTCTACCCATCGATCTATTTATCTCTTTATATACATATATACATAAGCATTCATGTATACACATATAAAAGGTTTTTGCCACATGTATTTATATGTTAATAATAAGTAACTGATTTATTGAGTGATATGTAAGTACACAAATAAAAGTAGGATACCTTGTTAAAATTTTAATTGTTTTACTTTTTTGCTGTTTAAATTAATTATGAAAAATTTGTATCAGGTATTTGTAGCTTAAAAATTCAAAGTGTTCTGCAAGGTTTGTAAACAGCAGTTCCCAAGGCCACTTGCTTGAGGTTCTCTTAGCTGTTGGTTTCCTTTGCTCTAGATAACTTGTTTATACTGATGCTTCCTGGCTTTCCACCTTACGTATTTTCTGTTTGACTCCTACTGTAGAAAATGAGCATTTAGTTCTCTTAATGCACCCTTCACAGACACACACACACCAAACAGTACTTAGGATCTTGGTCAGATTACAGCATCACATAAGTGTTGTGCAATCTTTGTTCACGTAGTTGCACAGAGCACTGTGATTTCATTTCCTCCTTGTACAGTGTTTGTTTTGCTTAGTCCAAATAACGCTCTTATTTCTCCCTTCGTAAGGTTTATAACTTCCTTTCACTAATTCATCTCCAAATACTTAGCCAGCACTATAAATCCCTCTTAATTACATGTGTTCATATCAGAAACACCAACCTATGTAAACTAACCTATGTATCTAGAACATCTTTTCATATAAATGTAAAGAAATCTTTATTAACTTTTATTACTATACTACAACTCATTTACTCAATCACCTATTTTGGGACATTTGGGTTATTTCCATCCCTTTGTCATTAAAAGAATGCTACAATGATCACCCTGCAGGCAGCACCTCTACGACCATTGGTGGGTGTTTTCGAACAACAGAGCCTAGAAGTGTCCTTGCTGGGTGACAGTGCAAGTCTCTCCACTTTCTGAAGTGTGCGGGGGGTCGGGGCAGGTACCTGAGACCCTGTGGGTTCTGCCTGCTCAAACCTGGTGCCCCAGGGATCCGTCCTGCCTGCTGTGCTGGTAACCTGACACTGGGAAACAGCCTGCTTTCCATTGCTGATGGAGATGAGGTCCCTGGGTCTTGTGTAGAGCAGAGTGTGAGTCCAGGCAGTCAGCAATGCAAAGCTGCAGATGCGCCAGAGTCCACGCTGCAGGGTTTACAATCCTTGGTGGTGATCAAAGAGACCGTGGCACTGACAGGAACCAGCTGCACTGTCCTCTCCTCGAAGCTGGTGTGAATCGGATGATCACGTGACAGCTCACGTGCGTTCTGGAGTCTCTGCAGTCACCTCAGCCATCCTCACACACCGAGTAAACAGAAGGGAGTCAGACAGCAGCAACTACCAGTGGGCTGGTGAAGTCAGGATTCCCTAGGTCTTAAGTCAGGTGACAGTGCCCTGGGGCCACTCAGGAATGACCACCAGTCTCACCTCCTCCCGTGCTCAGTAATCCCAACCTCAAGGCAGGCAATGGAGCTCTGAAGCAATCCCTGCCCAGCCTCCTGGCAGCTCTTGGCTGAGCCCTGATATACCTACTCTTTGGGAAGGAAAGCAGATGAAATTAAATTGTTTATATCTGGGCTTCACATGATTGGGACCAGAAAGAAGCTCAAAGAAGTCATAGAGTGAGAATTTCTGTTTTGGCCATTGTATTTACTTCACTCCCAGAGTTCAGCACGTACCAAGTAAGGGTAAAATACAAGGACAAAATGGAAGCAAAACCACAAAGACAGAACATGGAAACCAGTCCCTAATATATTCTTAGTGTTTTATGTAATTCCTCTTGGGTCTATTTCATTCCATTAGGTTACTTATGCACCTTTTTTAAAAATCAAGGTTGTCTAGCTATAACATTCTATTTAAAATAGAAATCACCCATAGCAATAAGTGTCATTTACTGAGTACTTCAAGAGCCAAAAGCTTTTTAAAATTATTCCTTGGGCCGGTGAGATGGCTCAGCGGCGTAAGCGCCTGCCTTGCAAGCGCGAGGGCCCGAGTTCGACTCCTGGATCCCACATACGAAAAAGCGGCCGGTGATATCGCTCAGTGGCTCGGGTGCCTGTTGGCGCGCGAGGTCCTGAGGTCGACCCCCAGATACCCACAAAAAAAAAATTATTCCTTTATTAAACTCCACAGAGAATACAATTTTAGGTTCTGCTACAATTTTTAAATCTCCAAATTCCGGATATTGTCACATTAATACCACTTCCAATAGTTCTGATAGGATTTAAATGTGGAATTATATATAACTCTGGGTTCTCCATTATGGGGTTTTCTGTATTTTTTAAATAAAACCACTTTATTAAGATATAATTGACAGGGCCAGTGAGATGGCTCAGCGGCGTAAGCGCCTACCTTGCAAGCGTGAGGGCCCGAGTTCGACTCCCAGATCCCACATACGAAAAAGGGGCCGGTGGTATCGCTCAGCGGCACGGGTGCCTGTTGGTGCGCGAGGTCCTGAGGTCGACCCCCCAGTACCCACAAAAAAAAAAAGATATAATTGACACACAATAAAGTACACTATGGAAAGCATATGATTTGGTAGGTTTTGACATACGCATACACCCATGGAACCAGGCGACAGCCAAGAAAGCCAAGAGCTTCACACACATTCTCTCACTTGGACATACACAAGACCACTTTTAAATTACACCCATGTGTGATCCCCATTTCATAGATGAGGAACTGAAGCTGAGAGAAGTTGCCTGCACTGCCCAATGCTAGGATTTGAGCCCAGCACCCTGGCCCCTGAGCCGAGGCTACTTGTCCCAATACCTACTCTCATTTTCTCCACTTGCCTTTCTGGCTTTCTCCAATGCACGCACATATTTATAGTTACATTAAAGCATGCAAAGTATCGTGTACTCTTCTCCTTACTCCTGCTTATCACATCAAACATATTTCCACATTTCTCCCGACAGTATAATTGTAATTTGCATTTCAATAGGCGCATAATATTTCATTGAATCATCATAGTTTCACTTACCAAATCACTTCTTTGTTGTTGGAGTTTTATGTTTTCATTATTTTTTGTTAGCATAACACTGCAATGAACTTCTTTGAGCTTTCAATTTGGGCTTTAAAAATATATATTCCTTAGGAAAAATTTCTAGGACTGGAATCATTTTACAGTATTAAATTTACAGAAATGAATTTGTAGGTTTTCACTGTGTACTCACTAAAATTAGCCTAGTGCAGCACTTTCAAATTAGAAATATAAAGTAAACAGAGTACTATTGCGATGATTGTTGCCATGAAAATCACTGCCTCCAAACGAACAGTCCTGGGACTCCCAGCACCTCCATTCCTTTGTGGCTCCTTATTAGAGTCTCATTTGAAGTCACAAGGATGAGTCTGGCTCCATATTATGCATTCAGAACATGGCTACAAACGGAAAAGGGTGATCCTTTATTCAGATATAACTGCAGGTGCTAAAGTTTCTCCTCCTACTCAATTTCTATCTCCCTCGTCCTTATGTTAACAAAAACTCGCGCACTTCTTGACTCCTACTGCCCTGTCCCCTGTTAGCAGCCACAACTTCACGATTCTGCTCCCCGCGTGGATCTGACTTCACTCTCAAAGCCACGATGCTGCTTCTGATCGTGACATCGCATGCCTGCGCACCAGTTTGCAACAGGATTTCCTTCCTCCTCTAATCCATCCTCCGCCTGGCTCCCAAATTAGTTTTCCTAACACACAGCCTCTTGTCATGTCATTCCTCAGCCTGGAAGTCTCCCCCGTTTTCAGGAGCCTCAGGAATGGCCCCAGCTATGGCATGTGGCACATTCCAAGTGCGCAACCTCCCCTGCCAGCCCTCTCTCCTCCTCTTTCCCCTGAGCCAGACCCCTGGATGCCTCAACAGTCCTTGAAACACGGATTTCTCACATCGAACCTGGTGTCTCTCTGGAGAGGATGTCCCTAGCTTAGGCGCAGCCCTCCCACTCTGTATTTCTTTGTGACTACTGCTGTGAATCACTCTGGCTGGGGGAGCAAGGGAAAGTCTCTTATGCAGTTTTAAAGCTGCCATCCTGCACTGTGACACAGCCTTTCAGCCACTTTTCTGCCTTCAATCCTGCCAGCTCCCTTTCCTGACCCATCCCCACGCAGTTGCTAGCATGAGCCGTCTACCCTGCAGACAGGTCAGGTGCCTCTCCAGCTTCCTGCAGCCTCCAGAGGGTGTCACCCTAGACCCTCAGGTCCCTATCTGGCTCTGCAGGTTTATCATCGCAGAGCTCAGTCCACTGAGCAGGGGTGTCCAGCTCCACCTCAGCCGCACACACCTCCGGAGAGGCCCCTGAATGGAGATGCTCTTAGGCACATTCAGGTGATCTCACACGTGCTGATGTCAAGCTGGGGTGCCCACTCACTCCTTGTATTACCGCCTCCGAGAAGTAATCTGAGACCTTTGCAGGCAGAATGAGATGTGAGTGTTTCCATGATGCCGCGCTCCTGTGCTTATGCTCATGTTTTTCCACTGATCTGTCTGCACTAGATATGAAGTCCTCTAGGGAAAGGATCATTTTTGATTCATCCAGGCTTTCCTGGCGCCTGGAATTTTCTATGCTTCTGGATGGAAGTATAGTTATAGCCCTTCTTCCCCTAAATAGGCCAAACCTCCAGCCCTATAATCTCACGAAAGAGTAAATCTCTAGAAAGGGAAAATCTAACTTGGAATGGAAGTAGACCCTTCTCCTGCACCTCCCTTCCCCATTGGTCCCATTAAAGAAAAGACTGGAAAGTTCTGTAGGAACCTCTTGGTTCTTAGGAGAAAAATGAGGAAAGAAAGCAGAGACTGACACAAATCCCTGTGGAAAGAGAGGCTTGGGATTTTCTCCAGGTTGAGCTGCCTCCAGATTTAGGGAAAAAGACGAGAGTGGGAGGGTGGCAGGAAATTACCAAAACTGGGAGATGATCATTGGTTGTCTACCTTCAACTGTTCAACTGTTCTTCAGTTTTGAAAAACCAAAGTTTGAGGACTTGCAAAAGTATACGCCCATCAAGATTCACCCCAGGTCTGGATGTGAGGTGGGGTGCGGATAGGGAGGTGTCTATGTTTTTACCCACCTTATGCCTGAAAAAAACTGAGGCTCTGTAATGATGAACAAACAATGTACGCTGGTTAAAAGCTGTTCTCTCATGGCTTCAAGCCCACTCTTCTGTATTCCACTCTGAGACACTGAGCCTGGGCTCATTTCTCCTTTGCAGACAGACCCCTGTATTTATGGGAGCCCTGGAGGGAGACTGGAAAGCCAGAGGAAGGAGTCGGTAGGAAGGAGTTGGTGCCTTCCCCTTCTTGCTGCTGGTTAGTCCCTTTAAAATCACTGCACAGTGATTCTCCATGCAACAGCAGCAACTTATTCCTGGGAGACGAACCCAGGTAAATGTGACTCCAAATCCTGAGCTGTTCCCTTCATTCCTCTGGTGTCCTCCTCACTTGGTGTTCATCATCTCCTACCATTGTTCTGTCTTCACACGACTGTCTTTCTGACCAGGCAGTGCCTATCTCCAAGTTAGGGAGTGAGACTTCCAAGCCTTGTACTCTCAGCACTGACTTAGGCGTGACGTGGTGGACTCTTCACCTGTTATTCAAGAACAGGCTGAGGAAGGGTCTCTGAATATCCTACCCAGGCAGGTGGCTGAGAAGCATCTCCAAAGGGGAATAAAATCAATTGAGTGGGTGGCTAGGGGTGGAACCAAACTTTCTCATTTTCCTCTTGGCTATGGTGTCCACTGAGGCCAAGCCCTGGGAAAATGAGGAAGAAGGCATGGTTGGGAGGCACTGATGAGATTTCCTGGAAGTCAGTGGGTCTGGGGACCTGAAAAGAGCAGGGGCCAAGGCATTCTTGTGCTGTGTCTTCATGATGTCAACACAAAACTGTCCAAGTCCCCAGTTCATCATCTCAGATACTCAGAATCTTGCATTTATAAGAAGCAAATGATTGCTTATTACTCTCCTCCTGACATGAGTATCTCTAATCTCTTTAAAAAAAAAAAAAAAAAAAAAAAAAAAAAAAAAAACAGAGCGGGTGAGATGGCTCAGCTGCGTAAGCGCCTTCCCGGCAAGCGCGAGTTCCTGAGTTCAACTCCCGGTACCCACATACGAGAAAAGGGCCAGTGATATCGCTGAGCCGCACAGGCGCCTGCTGGCGCGCGAGGTCCTGAATTCGACCCCCAGCACCCACAAAAAAAAAAAAAACAGTAGCATCAACAACAATAAAACAATTGGAGAAGGTAAAACCCGCACGCCCTATTTTAAAAACTCGAAGATGCCTGATCATGCCAGTAGGTGGCACTAGCAAGGAGCGGGCTCAGAGCTCCTGGCTTCACGCCCACCGTTGGGGAAACCACCTTGCTGATCCACAAAAGGCGGGCAGTACTGAGGCCCAGAAAAGATGGAGCTGGAAATGGTGCTGTGCTCATAATCCCACAGCGAGCCTTTTATGTGATTGCGACTTTTATCATTAATAGCGCATCTGGGGCCGGTGAGATGGCTCAGCGGCATAAGCGCCTGCCTTGCAAGCGCGAGGGCCTGAGTTCGACTCCCGGATCCCACATACGAAAAAGGGGCCGGTGATATCGCTCAGCGGCACGGGCGCCTGTTGGCGCGCGAGGTCCTGAGGTCGACCCCCTGGTACCCACAAAAAAAAAAAAAAAAAAAAAAAAAAAAAAAAATAGCGCATCTGCTCTGCACCAGAGGCCGGAATTAGCAGAGGTTTAATGACAGCAACCGACCTGATGTTTAGACCAAACTAAGCAAGGTCAGGGAGGCAGAAAGATCAGAAAAATGACCTGAGCAATCTCCCAGCAGCATTAATGAAAATGAAGATTTTCTTTGATTAGCTTTGTTCTGCTATCCTGAGCTTTCAAAATGGCAGGTTTTCCGAGGATCACGGTTTAATTCCATAATCAGACAAAAACAGTATTTAATAAGCAACAAGCAAACAAAAATGACAGCAAAATTTTCCAGGCTATTTGCAGCTACAGGAGGCAGCCTGGAGTAGGTGCAGTGGAAATGAACTGCAGCTGGGATCACAGCCTGGCCTCTTCCTAACTACACATTTTGGGCAAGTTCTTTCATTGCACAGAGCCTCAGTGTCTGCTAAAGTAGGATAATAAGGCACACTTTGCAGAATTGTGAGCGTTAAATGATGTGTGGCATCCAAATGCTAGCCGCAGAGCATAGCACATAGTAGGTGCACAGGAATGAAAGCTCCTTTACCTGTTTGCCAAGTGTCATCAATAATTAAAGTGGGGGCCGGTGAGATAGCTCAGAGGCACAGCACCTGCTGGCAAATGCAAGGTCCTGAGTTCGACCCCCAGTACCCACATTAAAAAAAAAAAAAAAAATTAAGTGGATGTGCTGCCCTTTTGCAGCCTGCATACCCAGGACTTTATTCTTTTGACATTGTTCCTTACCCACCATTCCATTTTGGCTCACAGGTCTTGGATCACAGCTACTAAGGAAAAAAGCTGTGTGTTTTTGAGGGTTTTTGTTTAAAATGCAGATTAAGGATAAATGCAGACCTCTGTAGTCACAGTCTGTACTTTCACTTCCTACGTGGCTTGATTTCAGAAGCTCTGCACTGTCCTAAAGACAAGCTCTCTGCTAAGCAGAAGAGGATCAGCACACTCATTTGCCAGCGTCCTTCCTGTGTTAGCTTTGTTACCTCAGAAATGTGGAAATTGGATTGCGGGTTTGGTCTGGTTTCAGGTGGGCAAAACGGAAGGACATGATGTGGTTTTGAAGTATCGGAAACCTATCTCTAGGTCTTCAGGAGGTCAGAATACATCCTAATTTCTCATTTCTCCTACACTCATGCGCAGAAAGTCCGGTTCTACAGGTGGTGTTGGTCATAAGGGAAAGCACTTGGCCTGGAATCTGCGGGGATAGAGCCTACATGGGCTTTGCTACTGTTGTATAATATGTCTGGTCTTTATTCCAGGTTTGGAGTGGAGCATTTAAAATTCTTGGAATTTCCCAGAGTGTCTGTTACCCAGGAATCCCTGGGGCCACACCTGAGTTTATGGTAATGAGATGGTTTTGAATAGAGTGGTCACTAGGCAGGCCAACGTGAGATGAGCGGGCTGCTGCTTTGAGCCCCGAGAGGGTAAGGGGTTGGAGATCGAGTCATCGGTTACGCCTGCATCATGTGAACTGGAGCTCATTAAGCTTCTTGGTTGATGAACACACTGATGAGAAGTAGAATATGACATGGTCCACAGAGAGGTTACCCAGAAGGTCTGCGTGCAGGACCCTCCCAGGTCTCACCAGAAGTCTCTTCCTCTGGCTGGTCCTGACTTCTATATCCCTAGAATAAAATGATGACTGTAACACTTACTTGAGTTATTTAAGTCACTTTAGCAAATTATAAAACCTGAGAAAGCTCATGAGACTATCTCCCCATGCCCGTTTTGAGGCCAGTTGGTCAGAGGTGTGAGTGACGTGGGGACCCCACTTGGAGCTGACATCCAAATAGGGTGACCTGTTAGAAACAGTGCCTTTAACTCATGCAGTCTGTGCCAACTCCAAGTGGCTATTGCCAAAATTGCACTGCAGCACTCTGGTGGGTGTCAGAAGAGCCACAAAAAGCTACATGGTCTCAGGCCAGCCGCACACTCTCTGGTGATTATTATAGCTACTCTCCACGAGACAGTGTCCGTGAAAGTACTCCGTTGGTACACCGCCTGGTGTGATATAAAATCCAGGTGACCTCAGTCAAGTCCAGCCATATGCAAACCTCAGGGAGATGTGTCCATCTGTTCCTGTACCTCATGGAGTCTTTATGAAGGCTAGCTGAGATCCTTAATGCTTTGGAAAATCTTCCATTTATTTTCAAAATAGTTTTTCTTTCTTCTAATTTCTAAATGCATCAAACAAAGACAGCTGAATTCATTTTTGCTAATCTTGGGAGTGTTTGAGATGGTCATATTTAAAAGATAGGCTACAAAGTAATACAAGAAATTTGAGGCCGGTGAGATGGCTCAGCGGCGTAAGCACCTGCCTTGCAAGCGCGAAAGCCCGAGTTCGACTCCCGGAACCCACATACGAAAAAGGGGCCGGTGATATCGCTCAGCGGCACGGGCGCCTGTTGGCGCGCGAGGTCCTGAGGTCGTTCCCCCGGTACCCACAAAAAAAAAAAAAAAAAAAAAAAAAACAAGAAATTTGTTTGAGGAAGCATTTGCATCCAGTAGCTCAATAGTGTTCCTCTGAGAAACATACTACAAAACAATGACTTCTGACGCAGCATACTATAGACAATAGGATGTTACATCAGGAAAAAACAAACAGGGCATTTAGTATGGACACCCCAGGAAGAGCAGACATTAGGAATTGGAACTGTTGATTTGCAATGGATTTATTTTATACATGATGGTTAATGATTCTTTTTAGCAACTAGACTAGCTAATAGGTGTGTTATTGTTTAAATATTGTCTTGGTTACTTTTCTCCCATTGCTGAGACAAAATACTCAACACCCAAAATTAAGAAAGGAAAGGTTTATTTGGCTCACAGTTTGTAGAGGCTTCAGTCTATACTCGGCTGGCTCCAAAGCAGAGTGGCACATGGCAGAGGGCAACAGTTCATGGTGGCGGAAGGCAGCAAAAACAAGAGCAAAAGGGAGGAGCACGAGAGCAAGAGAGAGAGCAAGCCTCTTTCCCTCCCTTATATTACATGTAGGCTACCCGCCCCAGGGTGGGTGTAGCACTCACACCCATAATCCCAGCATTAGACCATGAATCAGTCATAAACTCTAGAATCCCACCTCCATGACCACATGAGGCTTTGGGAGGACATCTAGACACAAACCATAACAAATATGAAGTGTCCCCTAAAGACTCAGCTATCAAGGGCTTGATGCCCAGTGCAGCAATGTTCATAGGTGGAGCCTAGAGAGGTGACTGGATCACGAGTGCACTAATGTATGGATTAATCCATTGGTGAGTTCATGGCAGAACAAGCTGTTAGGAGATGGGGTCTTGTGGGAGGAAGACGATCACTGGAGGCATGACTCTGAAGGCTATATTTGGTCCCTAATGCCTTCTTCTCTGTCTCTTTCCCTCTCTCTCTGCTTCCTGACTGCTATGAGGTGAGCAGCTTTCCTCCACCATGCTGTTGGCCATGATGTTTCTGCCTTGCCACAGGCCTAAAGTAATGGAGCTGGCTGACCATGGACTGAAAACTCTGAAACCATGAGCCAAAATCAACCTTTGCTCTTTTGTTATTTCTCAGGTATTTTGTCACAGCAATGAAAAACTAACACAGGATAGATATGAGTTGATATTAATTATAGATGTAGATAGGCACAAAGATCTAGAATAGCAATTTTTCAAAATTATGAGATTTGTAAACAAAAATCCTCTCCTTTTCATTTCAGTTTTATTTCTCTAATGAGCCAGGGTGGAGATTATCTTCAGTTCAATATGAAAAAACAAAAACAAAAACAAACCAGAATTGAAGTAGGTTGGTTTGTGCCCACATTTTGTGCTGAGGCCTCAGCACGGGCAAAGTGGAAATCCTCTTCCATCCCTGCCAGCTGGATCCTCCTCCTGGGAACTTGGAGAGGCTCCCAATCTTCCTGGGAACTTAATGGAGGCCATAATCCCTGCAGTTGCCCTAATGAGAAATCTGGTTGCTCTCTTCCTTGCCCCCTACTTCCAATCTATTAACAAGTTTGGCTCATTCTACTTCTTAAAGACATTTCTCAGATGCATTTTCTCCTCTTTGAACCTTATTCGGGCCCAGGCTGGCTTGAGTCTGTGGGTAAACCTCCAACTAACACACATTCATTCAAGAAATTGGAGAGTTGAGGTGACAGCTTAAAAGGGAGAAGACCTTCACTGACTTTGGCTTGCAGGGGTTGAGAAAGCAAAACAAAAACTACCAAGGTCCCTGTCTCTTTGGCAAACATGTCCAGGTAAAGCAAAAGTTTCTAGTGAATTCTTGCCTGACTCTCAAATTATGTGCCAGTGAAGGGAGCCTGTTTTATTCAGAACTCTACGATATTTGCTCTATGCCATAGTTTAGCTCTTAAATGTCCCCAAAATACCTGTGTGTTAGAGGCTTGGTCCCTAGCTTGGTTCTAGTGTGAGGTGGTGAAGCCTTTAAGAGGTGGGGCCTAATAGAAGCTCGTTAGGTCACCAGGGAATGTGACCCTGAAGGGAATCGTCTCTCCTTTCTTTCTCTTTTTTTGCTTCTGGCCATGAAGTGAGCAGTTTTGCTACACCCCATGCTCTTGCCGCAATGTCCTGCCTCACCACAGCCCTAAAAGCAATGGAATCAATAGATCATGGGCCGGAACATCTAAAATTGGGAACCAAAATAACCCTTTTCTCTTTACAAGCCAATTGCCTGATGTATTTGTTGCGGCAGAAGAAAGCTGACTGACATACTCCATATCCTGTTCTTCCTATAACCATGTCAAAGAATGTCACTGCCACTAGACTTTTAGCCAGAGACTATCATGAAACAGATAAGAATATAAAATGTGAAGAATATAAGCATTGGGGGTGCGGGGAGATGGAAGATAGGAGAATATGCAGGATCAGACCTGCTCTTGTTGCCATGACAACTATAGGAACACACATTCCACCCATTTGAATTTCCTGACTCTTGGAATGAAAGACAGTTCATTTAAGGGCTCATCCTAACATCTTTGCAATTACAGTGATTATCTGAGCAACTTGCTGGAATGTCAAAATGAAGTCTCTGAGGAGCTTAAATCTAACATATATTCTCAAATTTTATATATATTCACCCATGAATATGAGTGAGAGGATGGAATGGAAAGTCATCTTTGGAAAGTACCCGAAGATAAAGGACACCACAAGTAGGAGAGAAGAAGAGGGCAGAACACAGCTCACTGGACCAGGACTCCATGCAGTTCCAACGTGCGGACACTCTTTGTGCACTCAATTTTTCCTCAAGCTTTCCATCTGGAAGATGCTTTGCCATAAACCAGGCCCTGGTTACACAAAGCCTAACAGAATAATCTGTGTCCCTAAAGCACTGTTTGGAGGAAAAGACAAATAAATAGGAAAAGAGATTAAGAATCTGGATGAAGGGCCGGTGAGATGGCTCAGCGGCATAAGCGCCTGCCTGGCAAGTGCGAGGTCCTGAGTTCGATTCCCGGTACCCACATAAAGGAGAAAAAAGGGGCCGGTGTTATCGCTCAGCAGCACAAGTGCCTGCTGGCAAGCGTGAGGTCCTGAGTTCGACTCCTGGTACCCACATAAAAAAAAATCTGGATGAAACTGGCAGAAACCATCAATACTAAATTTCCATATTTGGGGCAAGTACTACTACTTGGTACTTTTCCTATCTGGTTATTCATTTAGTCTTCATAACAACTTAGTAAAATAGTTATTATTTCTTCATTTTACAGATGAAATGACTGAGGGAGAGAGGTTATTAAATGGCAGATTCAAACACAGGTTTTTATTTCCAAATTCCCAGGTTCCCTTCGCTATACCATTCTGCCTCCAACTTGTTAAAATGCCCCACTCAGCTTAATCCTTTCAGTCCAGAAAGCTCTGCTCCTGCCCTGGGACTTCATCTCCATTCTCGGGTTCCCAGCACACTCACACACAGGCAATGCAGACTTGGGAGAACAGACCAAAGCATTGTCCATCTAAGTGGGGTTTTGTTGTTTGTTTGACCACAAAGGTTTAGAATAAAGAAGAAAACCAAGATAAACACTATAATTAAAGAATGAAGATGGCCAAAGAATTAACCAGCCTTCTTCTGATGAGTGAGCCTTCCATTCTGAAAGAAAGCTGACTTCCTACCTGCCCTGTGTTTGTGAAATCTGAGCTACTTGCCTAGGGAAGACATTGGGGGATGAAGGGGAAAGGGAGGAGAAGAAAGAAAGGAGGAAGGGGCCAGTGAGATAGCTCAGCAGCATAAGCACCTGCCTGGCAAGCACGAGGTCCTGAGTTTGACTCCCGGTACCTGCATATTAAAAAAAAAAAAAAAAAAAGGAGGAAATAAGGAGGAAGGGAAGGAAAAAGGAAGGGAAGGAAGAAGAGAGGAAAGGGAGAGTCCTAGACTGTTCAGGGTGCTATAACAAAATACTATAGATTGGGTGGCTATAAACAACAGAGATTTATTTGTTGTGGTTCTTCTGGAGTCTAGGAAACTCAAGATTAAAGGGCTGCAAACTCAGCTCCTGCTGAGAGCTCTCTTCCTGCCCTGCAGACAGCTGTCTCCTCTCTTTGTGCTCACATGGTGGCCAAAAGGAGCTCTGGTCTCTGTCCTCTTCCTGTGTGGACACTAATGCCAAGATAGGAACTCCACTTCATGACCTCATCTAAATCAATCTCCTCCCAAAAGTCCCACCACCAGATGCCATCACCTAGGAATTAGGGTTTTCAATACATGAATTCTGGGAGACACAAATATCCAGACCACAGCCAGGAAAGAGGAGGAAGGAAGGGAATGAAAGAGGACTATTTTAAAACAAAAAGTAAGGATTGGGTTGTTACCTTCTATTTTTCCATACCACCCGACTTTCTCTAGAGGTCTGTAAGGAGATAATGCTACATTATCAGATTAATCTTCAAATTAACTGTTTGGAAACAGTGGGACTCAATGCCCTTCTTAAAGAACTCGCTAACAGTACCAGAGGACAAACTGTTCCTACCTTGATGGCTTTTACTTTTAAGAAAGTGCATGTTTTACTGCACTGTCCTGATCTTCAGACACTTAAAATATTTCCCCCAAAATCCATGTTGGTTAAACAACTCAGCTTTTGTGGTGTGCCCAAGTAGACTTATCCCAAGACAAATGGAAAAACAAGTATTGTTCTTCTGTGAGAACAAAAGCAGGAGGGGAACCCAATATGTCACCATGGGCAGTGCCCAAAAAGGGGCAGGCCTGGGCCCAGCCCTCAAGGAGCTTCTCTGGGCAATCAGACAGCTAGATTGGTACAGTTGTGGCCTGATTAGTGAGTGGGAGAGATGCCTTCGCTGAGACAGGTCTGGGGTAACTAGGTCAGCAATGAGCCCCCTTTAAGGAAAGTTGCATTTAGGTGATCGCTAAATGAAGAGTCAGCAGTAGGTGGTCAGATCAAACACCTGGAGCTGCAGAGAGAAATGTACCTAAAGATGACAACTGACGCTGAGGGAACTGATCCGCCATAGCATGGGAGAGGAAGGCAGCCCGGGCCGCAGCTTACCTCAATTTGAATAAATGATGGAACACATGACTGAGAGTGTTGTGAGGTAAAATGACAGCGCTACGGTAAGATTGTGAGAGTCTAGGTGTCAATGTGGCAGGGCTCCAGACGCCATTCCCCACTCCAGGTATTCTCTGAATGATCTCTAGCTTGTCCAAGGCTTTTATCACACTTGCTGCTGTGTCCTTCCTAAACCTCATCTAATTTCTACAGTCCTGATTTCCCTTGAGTGCAGAGAAGGGAGAAAGACTCAGAACCACATAAATAAGACACATAACAGCTGTGAATGCCCCTGCTCCTCTTCTGCGGGAGGCGACACAACTTCACAGTGCAGAACATGCACACTTCGGGGGCGCAGCCTTCTGCCCCATCTCTGCCTGTCGAGCTGTTTGCCTCTTCTCTCCTTCATACAAGTGCTCAAGGGTAGCCACACTCATGCACATGCACAAACACAGACACACAGTCAGGCGTGCCATCCTACCCGAGCGATCACAAATCCAAACAAAACAGCGTAGGAAAGCAAACAAAGGGAATCATGAGACACAGCCAGCCAGCTGTCGGAGTATGAATTTCCAACCTAAGGACTGGGCCTGTGATGAGAAAGTGCTGCTGCCACGTGTCCAGTGTTGTGACTTTGTGCATCTCTTTTCCTCAGCATCAAAAGAGTCATAGACAAAAATAAAAACTGGGAAGAGTCATCAATTGTTTTGCAGGATCAAATTCTTTATTTTTCAAAAGCCAGGCTTGTGCCTGAAAACAGCAACGCAAATCACTTAAGTCAAGCCATTGTGTTTCTTGTCTTCTATTTTGAAGGCCTGAGGAGGTCAGCAAGATGAAATTCATTGATTAATGACGTGTTTGCAGCCATTTGGTCCATTAAACAAAAAAAGCCTTCAATAAACATCTCCAAAAATTATTCAGAGCACATATTCTTGCTGTGAGAAATAATAATATTTGCTATCAAAAAATATATTTAAATTTTTAGTTCTTTAGTAAGACTCCCCCCCAAAAAAACTTCACAGGGTTAAAAGCCTAATATATTCAGTTCTTACTTTCTGCCCCAAATACAGTTCAGTTGAGGTCTCATGAGCTTTTTCCACCAAGGTGTGTCCAGGGCTCACCCACTTTTCCATCACAATTGGTCCCTCCTATATCTCTGCCATCGTCACACCTCATCTGGACTACCACAGAATCTTCTTTATTGGTCCGTCTGTCCTGCCCCCTCTTGCTCCAGACCACAGCCAGAACGACCTTGGAATAATGTCACGAGACCATGTGAAACCCATAACACCCTTCCAATCACATCTAGGCTAAGAACGAAATCTGCCTTGGCTTCACTGCCTCTCTAATCTCACTCCCCTCTGTCTTCTCATTCCCTGAGCTAGGATCTGAACAGTCTTCGCTTAGCTCCTGGGTGTAGCAAGCTCACTTATCCCTCAGGGTCTTTGCACCAGCTCTGCCTTCTGCCTGGAAGTTTCTTCTCGGGGCTGGCATGTTGCCAGCTTCTTCTCATTAAAATGTCACCTTCTCCAAACAGCCTTTCCTTACAGCCTCATCTAAAGTAACAGCCTCCCCCAACACCTCGCTTCTTTTGCTTCAAAGCACTCACCAAATCTAAAACTATTTATTTGCTTCCAAGCTTCTCTTCTCTCTTAAACTCCATGAAGGCAGAATCCTTTTCATAGATCACAAAACTTCCAGAACAGAGAACAACACCTGACACACTGAAAGTGCTGCATGATTGCTGATTGCATGTATGAAAGTGCAAAATAAAGCACTGAATGGAAAAACAGTTTAGGGGCTGGTGAGATGGCTCAGCGGCATTAAGCGCCTGCCTGGCAAGCACGAGGGCCCAAGTTCGACTCCCGGAACCCACATACGAAAAAAGGGCCGGTGACATCGCTCAGTGGCATGGGCGCCTGCTGGCGCGAGGTCCTGAGGTCGACCCCCGGTACCCACAAAAAAAAAAGAAAGAAAAGAAAAAACAGTTTAACTGTAGTAGGAGACCTAGGGTTAATAATTCTCATATATGAATCAGCAAGACAAATATGAGCAGACTCAGGAAATGCTGCGCCAGAAGCTTCCTGCCAAGATCCAAAAACACCCATTCTCAGCCCAGACAATACATTGTACTCTTCTTTCTCTCCTGTGACAAGTAAAGAAGGCTAGTAAAAGGAAAAAAAGGAGACCCCCTGCAGGTGGTATCAAAATCAAGAGACAAACAGAAGCTGGCAAGAAAGAAGGAAGAAGAGGGGATGAGTGGGTTAGGTGGCACCTAAAATGATCAAGCTGACAATCAAGGAGGGGGTATCTTATTTCATGGTGACCACAACCAGCCCTAGGAGCCAAGACCAAGGACTCCATCAACATTATTTGCCTGTCATTGTCTAGTTTCTTTTCCCTTCCTCTCTTCCCCTCACTGTTTTCCTGTTTCTGCAATAAGTGGGTAGAATGAAAATAGAATCAGAAAAGGAAAAAGGGGGGGAAGTAGGGCTATGGGGGGGTGGTCTACAGAATGACACACAAGAAAATATTCTCTTGATAAATGATTGGATTATGGATGCAATTATTTTTACTTTTTTTTTTTTTTTTTTTTTTTGAGACAGGGTTTTGCTATGCAGTTCAGGCTGGCCTGGACTCACTATGTAACCCAGGTTGGCCTCAGACTCACAGTGATCCTCCTGTCTCAGCCTCCCGAGTGCTGGGATTGCAGGCCTTTGCCACCATGCCCGGCTAATTTTTTTTTTACTTTTTAAGCATATTACTTGTATAATGTTGAACTGTTTATAACAAAACTTAATGATGGGATGCTGCATACCTATTAGCAAGAATCCCACCAATTGTGCTGGATGCTGTGTATCCCTGATCCACACAGCTTCAGCTGGGTAGTTCTGGTGAAACATTTGTATCTCCCAAAATCAGCACAGGGTTGATGAAAACTCACACAGAGACAGAAGCTCAGTGCAAGAGAAAGAACAGAACAGCAAACCATAAACATTCCATCAGTGGCCCCGAAGAAGTTTGCACCAAGCAAGCTGCAGCTCCTTGACGCCAACAGGCTCCAGTGAGAGCGGCTGCCCACAAGGGGGCGGTATTAACCAACTGCCAGCTCTACCTAAAGGAGATTGGCTGGCCCTGGTCTCTGAGTGTAGCTGGAAAGGAGGCCTTCTGACACTGAGATTTTCACCATTGCTTAGCTTATGTGTTGGTTTTGCTATTATTTTGACTCCACAGTTCCCCCCAAAATACTGAAAGTTCAGAAGTGGAGGCTCATTTTCAGCAGTAGCTTCTCATAGGAGACCAATAGCATTTAGTGTCCCTGCCCGTCACGCACGAAACTCCAAGTCCTGTTTGAGAACCTACACAGGAGGGCAAGGAGATGTCTCTAAATAAGAAAACCATCGCACACAGGGTGCCTTCTGATGCTAGTGACATCTTAGTCCTCCCACACCCCCTACTGTCAAAGGCAGAAAGCTCCCAGCCTCCAGGAAGCCTACCAGGGGCACCAGAGCTGCAATTTGTGAGGCGAGATTCAGAATCTGAACAGATCTCAGGAATCAAACTACCCCCAACTGTCAGTCCCAAGACTTAGCTTGACAAGGAAAGAGAACAGTGTCACCGAACACCAACACTTCAAAGGTTTGTTTCCTTCAGCTGTATTTGTGAAAAATAAAGATGAACATCACACTACACCACCAGCAAAACACGCACATGCGCGCCCCTTTCTCCCTGGTTGTAATAACACACACACACACACACACACACACACACACACCCCATGCTGACCTTTACCGAGAATCAGAGGTTCTCAAACTCAAACTTCACTATTCAGAGACTCGCAGCATCACCGGGCGCTGGGCCCCTGCCCTGGAGTTTCCGATTCCGAAGACCTGGAGTGGAGCCTGAGACTCTGTTTCTAACACGTTCCAGGAGGTGACGCTGCGTGGCAAAAACCTCATATTGGTAACAGGATGGAAGGGTGTGTCTGTCTATTTATTCTACCTTACCCTAAGACACTAAATGTTCAACACAAAATCCCACCAAGTAAGAAAAAGAAACTAATGTTCACCAAGCCTGCCCTATACTGACGTTTTATATCCATTACCTCCTCTTAAGTACTCCTCATGGATTCCAAAGTTAGGTATTCTTTTCTCCACTTTCTTCTGTTGCTTTGTTTTGTTTTCTTTTGTTCTGTTCTGTTTTGTTTTGTTTTTTAGACAGGGTCTCATTATGCAGTCCAGGCTGGTCTTGAGCTACGTAGCCCAGGCTGGCCTCGAACCCATGGCGATCCTCCTGCCTCTGCCGAGTGCTGGTATTACAGGCATGTGCCACCACAGCCAGCTCCCCATTTTCAAAGGAGAAAACAAAGACTCCAGGAGGTTATGTGCCAGTAAGTCTTAGAACCTGAATTTGATGTGGCTGCAAAGTTCATCTCCCATATGAAAAGCTGATGAACTGAAATGAACAAAAAAGTGTAAAAATGAGCAGTTTTAAAACAAAGTGAAAGGGCCGGTGAGATGGCTCAGTGGCATAAGTGCCTGCCTGGCAAGCACGAGGGCCCGAGTTTGACTCCCGGAACCCACATACGAAAAACGGGCCAGTGACATCGCTCAGTGGCACAGGTGCCTGCTGGTGCGCAAGGGCCTGAGGTCAACCCCCAGTACCCACAAAAAAAAAAAAAAAAAAAAAAGAAAAAACCAAAGTGAAAAAGCAAGCTGTGTAGGAAGCTTTATTATAGTCACAGTTAGTATTGTAGGTGGGTGCACCTTTGCCCAAGTGGCCTGGGAAACACATAGCTCTTGGAAGAGAGGCCCCACTTTAAGCAAAGAGGAGCTCAGCCGGCTTTGAGACGAAGTTGCTGTACAGATCCTAAGCGCCTCAAGGAATAAAATGCTATACGTTATTTAGAATAGAAAGTACTTTCTATTTTCACATTCTGAGGAAAAGAAGTATTCACATAAAAGGGTGTGGGGATGTTTGTTTAAAAGCTTTTTACAGATCAGAATTCCCCAAGCTAGAGTCTTTTTTAAAATGATGAATCAAAAAGTGGAAAAACAAATGTGGTGAAATGCTTAAATGCCCAAGAAACTGATTAACACTCCTCACAGCTTTTAGGATTCTGTCTTAAACATCCTGTTGCTTTTATTAGTTACACAGTAAGCATTTTGTTTCTGAGTCTTGGGTTTGCTGTGTGTGGGTGTGTGGGAAGAGGAGGCTTCTATTCGAAGTAATACATCATCAGGAAATATATCTTTTGCATAAAATAATGTTGGTATGAGAACATTGGTATCATAGTTGTTATGCTTTGCAGAATAATTAAACAGATTTTCATTACTAGCTAGAGTCAATGCAAAAAAAAAAATCTAATCTCAACTTATCAGGTTGCACTGTGGAAATCAGTGTGGAGATTCCTCAAAAAACTAGGATTGGAGGTCCCATTTGACCCAGCTATTCCCCTTCTGGGTATCTTCCCAGAAGAATTAAAAACATCGTACAACAGCGATATATGTGCACCCATGTTTACAGCAGCACAATTTGTAATAGCTAGATCGTGGAAACAACCCAAATGCCCATTAACCAAGAAATGGATAAAACAGATGTGGTATTTCTATACAATGGAGTACTACTCAGCCATAAAGAAAGATAACTGGAAACTTTTATAGGTAAATGGATGCAACTCGAGAAAATACTCACAAGCAAAATAAACCGGATGCACATTTGTAAACATCGTATTGTCTCCCTAGCATGAAAATGCAATTTCACTGTGACTATTCCATTCCTTAGTCTTCTATTTTTACCTAGCTTTTACATGGCTTAATCTTATACTGAGTAATATTTTTCTCCAAAAGGTATTTGTACATTCTCTAATGCTTGAGTTTGTTAATACATGAGAATGTTTACTTGTTGTCTTTAAAATAAATAAATAAATTGTCAAAAAAAAGAATTTTTTCAACTAAAAAAAAAACCTTATCAGGTTGCACAAAATTTAATTCACCAACAGAGCTCTAGCTATACAAACAAGGCATTACCTTCAAAAGAGACTTGTAATTTTATCAGAAAAGTAAGATAGACATACATTATAATAATTATGGTAACCCTAACCCAACTAGGAAGGAAGTCTGTCTCCAGAAACTGCCTCTTTCTTTCTAGACCCTCTCGTATGTCCCTTGCTACACCTGCCCTGGCTTCTTGTCTGCCCGCTGACATCTAAACTATTCCAAGTCTTCTAATACACGGCCTTATTGCATTATTGCCTTATTGCCTACTGTGACCTACCCAACAAGATGCTGCTAGGTTTATCTTCCTAAATCAAAGACAATCGGATGCCACAGCTCCAAGTTTTTCCATGGACTTTGATTACTTGCTAAGCCGCCATTATGCTGATAATCAGCCTCCTCTATAGTTCAGCTGCAAACTACCTGCCTGACATTATCTAATCCCCTCACTCCTCTATGCAAACCCTCATCTCCTGTGGGACTGACCTATCCACTACCCCTGGCCATCCTGCAAGCCTTCCCATTTAGAATCCAGGGTCTCACTGCCTGTGATACTCGGGCAGCGTTTGGCATATCCTGTCCTGTGATATTATTTGCCTTAGTGTGTCTATCTCATGGCTGAATTTCTTATGAATAGGAATTGTGTGCTATTTGTCTCCCTGTCTTCAGTATTCAGCACAGGCTGGGCACACAGTAGGCCCTTAATAACTCTAGCAAACTCTGATTAGAACTTTAATCAAAGATACCAAATCTTGGTCTGGGGCGTAGCACAGGGATCAAGTGCCTGCATAGTATGCTCAGGGCCCTGGGTTTTATCCCCAACAGCGCAGAAAAAAGGTATTGTTTCCAATGATCCACATTTAAATCCATTCAAGACAGATTGGAATGCAGAGAGACATATCAACACCTGTTGGAGTGACATGAAATATAGTCAAGAACTAAGACACCAATAGATTTTGCAAGTGGACACATCTGTGTGTGGGTGTGTGGGAAAGGGAGGCTTCTGTTCAAATAATACACTATCAGGAAATATATCATTAGTGTGAAATAATGTTAGTATGCAAAACAGACCCATAGTTGTTATATCTTGGTGAATAATTAGCAAGAGTCAATGCAAAAAAATATCTAATTTCAGGGCAATTTCCCTGGTCTCTTCACTGTTAAGTGTCATACAATATTGTAACAGGATAAGCATTTTTTCACTTTACATCTATTTAATTCCTTAGATTAGGAGGGCTTTAGCCAACTGGGTGTGAAAAGCTTTATGACAACTCTCTTAGACTCTATAGACTAGTTGGCAAATTTCATCACCTTCTTCAACTGAAATGCAACTTTTGCTTATGATGTTTCTACTATTTTGCCTCTTGATTTGTCATATTGTTTGGGCCAATCTATTGCTTTTTTTCTAACTTGAACAGAGACAAAGTAATATCGCTGTTTTGGTCAGATCTGTAAGCATAGTTCGTGGCTATTGTCAACATTGATAATAATAAATTAACATAACATGAAGAAGACAATTTGTAAAATACTTCTTTCATTCCTTTTCATCACCAAAATGGCTTGCTACCCATTCAATTCTGTTCAAGAAAAGTGATTATGTTTATTAAGTATAAAATAGAAACAACAAAAGGCATTGTTGGCGACATACACAGGTGCATCCTGCTACCAAACTCTTCTCACCAACCATCTTGAACAACAGCCACGTATAGAAAATGCATTATTTTAGAGGTGATAAGCCAGACAAAAACCCTGCTATTAATCAGTACATTTACCTATGACTGATTTCATACTTTGGCAAAATTGGAGAACTGCTTTCATGCTAGGCTTCTGGAGTACTGTAAAAACAGCGGGGGTGGGGGTCAGGGTAGAGAAAGCGCCAGGATTACTGACTGGATGCTGTGGTGGAGGGAGATCTTCGTGGATTTTCATATTGTAAATTCTATGCTCCAGAGTTGAGTCGTCTTAGATTTAGTTCAGTATTTCAATATTCTAAGTCTTACTTTTACAGAAGCATTTCTCAAATGGTTGGAGAGAAAACCTCACTCAAGGCAACGAGTGGAGTGGAGATTTGGCCCCCTCCTGCCACCCACTCCTTCCGGGCCGCAGCACGTGTACTTTCCAAATAAGGAACTTCTCAAATATGCTGCAACCTCAGCAACCCAGCTGATTGCCTGAAGCCCCAACACTTACCCAGACCACTAAACCTTCTGACAGGTGAGAGAAACCTAATGCTCCCACCTCAGGTCCCATCACTCCTTTTAATCCTCCTTAGCTTGCCCTACAGCCTGGCCTGCACACTTGTTTCGACCATTTCTGACAGTTCCTACAAGCAAACCAGCGTTTCTTGACCTCCTCTTATCCGCTAGATTCTACATGAGACACTTCCATATTTTTTCCATTTAATCTTTAGGACAATACCATACAAGATATGTTTCAAATAAGGAATGAGATATAGAAACTTGTGATGTAAGTGTCAGATTATTAGTGACTCTAAAGCTTTAAAGCTTCCCATCCACACAATCTCCCTGCTCTCCATGCACCTTCTCTGCTCCATTTCACCTCTGTAAATTCTACTTCTCCTCAGGTGCCAGAATAGCTCTTCCTCTGCTAAAAATCTCCTTTGCTCTTCAGAGACACGCTTTCCTTGGAATTTGTAGCACTTACTGACATTTAAGTACAGCACATCGGGTCTTGAATTATTTACATATTCATGTGTGTGTGTGTAGTATTTCTCCAGCAAGAATAAAAGTTCCTTAGAGTGTAATGGCAAACTTATAGAAATTTCATAGCAGAAATTAGAAATCAATTAGTAGCCTTTGGGCCGGTGAGACGGCTCAGCGGCTTAAGCGCCTGCCCGGCAAGCGCGAGGGCCCGAGTTCGACTCCCGGAACCCACATACGGAAAAGGGGCCGGTGATATCACTCAGCGGCACGGGCGCCTGCTGGCCCATGAGGTCCTGAGGTTGACCCCCCGGTACCCACAAAAAAAAAAAATTAGTAGCCTTTGCCTAAGCTCATGCTGCCTGTCATGTAGTTAGACTCAGCTCGCCTTTGCCACTATACCAGCTGTAACTCAGAAACAGCTTGATTCAGCCTTATCTGACTGCATCCAGCTGCACTGCCCATACTTTCTAGCCCATAAAGTTACTCTGTTTTGCTTGCCTATTCCAGGAACTTTCCACCTAGGACAGAATAACCCAGTCAAGGACATGCTTGCCTGATTTCACCTGCCCGCTCAGACAGCCCCCTCCCTAGCAGAGCTTGTCCAGAACAAATCTGCCTGACAACATACGCCTTAGCCTATGTAACCAATCATATAACAACCTACAATCAGCTTTGTATTTCTGGCTTGCAAAAATATATTTAAGCTAAACTCTAAGCTGACTCTGTGCTGATGATTTGAGAACTGATTCTCATCAGCCCACTAGCATAATAAAGGTTGCCTCCCAGCTCCTCAGGTGCAAAGAGTCTTCTGTTTGGTTTGCTATCAGATTTCTGTAACAAGAGAAGCAGGCGTAACTTGCCACTGGTGTTTAATCAGCACAAGGCACAGAGTAGGTGCTAATAATTATCTGCTAAAGAACACGACACCACTGGATTTGTTTAAATCCATTTGTGCTACAGTCTGTCTCCTGCAATTGAACTAATTTGGGAAAACATCTAGCTAGCTTACGAGAATGCAGACAGATGCTTAACAAACAAATGATGTCTTTCATAGAGTACAAAGAAAAAGAATCAAGGTTTGGAGGAGTCTTGGAGGTTTGCACTGTCTTTAGTGAGGGTGATAAAGGATACAGAATAAAAAAAGATGTGTGGTTGTAATCAAATGCCAAGCAAAGATTTTGACAAGAGCAATGTGGTCCTAAAAGAGGCCTGGACCTCCCAGGAAAGTACCCCAATTAATGATTCTCTCTCAGAACACCAATCTCACTTGCCTATAACACTATATGTATATATTTAACTGCAAAGTAGTGGTTTTACCACTAGGTGCCCAGTGAAGAACACTGAGGGAGGGCGCTGGCGGGGCTCAGAGGAGAGACTCGTGAGCAGTACATCATCGAAATTTCACAGAGAACATGGGACCAGAGTCACACGCTGAAGTAAGGGCAGGACTTAGGTAGAGAACTGGTAATGGGAAGAAAACTCCACCAAATGGGCTTCAAGCAGGGGCAGAAATTCAGATTCCTGGGGAAGGCCACATAAACATACGCAGTGACCAGGTATATGATGTCCCATGTTAGGTTGGTTACATTAGGACATCAATGTGACATCTACCTAAGTTCATTGCTTTTCACAGTATTGCACTGAGACAAAACAAAACAAAAACTAGCCAAACCACACGAATTCGCAAGCTGCCAGTTTGTGCCAACTGACAGGTAGTAATTAAGCTCGGTGCTAGGAGTAGAAAGGAAACAAGACAAACTTAAGATACAGCCTTTTCACTAAAAAAAGCTTACTGTCTACTTAGAGCTTTGCACAGTGGCAGTATTGTAGCCAATGAGGTTTATCCGAGGCACCATTATTCCTAATTGAAAAATTTTCCCAATACTTGGAAAGTAAGATAACGCACATGCAAATTTAAACATACTTTCAAAATCAGCCTAATTAGTACTAAATTATTTCCTTCTGACTGTGTAACAAGAAAGTCTTTTATTTCTTTTCTCTAACAGCTTTTAAGAGTCTACTCTTATGTTGAATTTCTGGAACCTTGACTATGATATGCCTGGCTGAAGATTTTTTTTGATCGTGGCTAATTGGAGTTCTATAAGCCTCACTTATCTGAACGTCAAATTCTTTTTCTCTACCAGGGAAATTTTCTGTGATAATGTCTGTGAACAGTGTTCTGATGTCATTTATGCTATCTCCTGCTTTTTCATGGACTCCAATCAATCTTAAGTTATTCTTCTTTGCGTCATCTAGCAGCTGCTGGATTGATTTTTCATTGTCCCTTGCTGTTTTTAAGAATTCTTTCTTTTCATGATCACTAATTGCAAGCCTGTCTTCTATATCTGAGATCCTGTCCTCACATTGGCTTAATCTGCTACAAATGCTTTCAATGGAATTTTTGTTCTCCTGGATATCTGCTTGAATCTGCTTTATGGATTCCATTTCTTTCCTATGCTGAGCATTCATGGCTTCCATCATTTTCTTAAGCTCGTCTATTTTTTTGTCTGTGTCTGCTCTAGCGTCCTTAAGTATGGTCTTCATTGTGGACATTATCTCTGCAGTTATCTGAGAAATTATTTCTGATTTAAATTTTTCCAGAGCCTCATTCAACTGCTTTGTTGTTACCACTTCAGAGATGTCAGGTGGGTGGCTTTCGGTTTGTCCCACCTCACTGCCCCCTGGGTTTGCCTTTGGTGAACTGGATGTGTGGGGTTGCATCTTGTTTAAGTGTCGTCTCATTTTCTTTTCTTTCTTTAGTTTAATTCCTGGGATGCTGTTTGTAAATTGCCTATGGTAGGTTGCTTTATTGCTAGTATTTCAAACTCTTAGGAGATTCTTGGAATACCAGGAAGAAAAGCGCCAGTCAGTGCGTCCCTCTCGGCTGGTGCTTCTCTGTACGGCGGCGTCTCGCGTTCCTCCGCCAAGGTTCCCACTTGAGCCGTGGATGGAGTGGCGGCCGCCCTGAGTTCTGAGCTCAGCTGCTGCCCCACCCACAATGGCGCCCGGCTAGTGGCTCTCGCGCGCCTGACGGTTGGACGTCAGCGCTCACCGCCAGTCAGTGTGTCCTTCACAGCCGCCGCTTCTCTGTACTGTGGCGTCTCGCGTTCCTCTGCAGAGGTCCCCGCTGGAGCCGTGGATCAAGAAAGTCTTTTAGAGACTTAAAATATTAGTACGACACAAGTGTTCAGTGGTGATAATATTGTAGAAAACTCCACAAGAGGGCCCATGAAAATGCAAACCCAACTTTCATTTCAGCTGGGTTTGCCTCAGTTTCTCCTATCTCAATCCAGCTTCCACCAGACACTTACAAGCATTTCAGAAGGATTTGGTTCTAACCTGAAACCTCCGAGAAAGAGAGCAATTTCAAGGCCAAGCAAGAGTCATCTGACTTGGCAGCTGGGAACGTGGGAGAAGCTGGTGATGCCACACGCCTGCCAGATTCTAGTTCTGCTGAGACTCCCTGAGTGAAAGACACCAGGCCAATTTGCAGGATATTAAAAGCGGTAGACACAGTCACGCGGCAAGGGGCACTGCGACTCACAGAGCTGAGTCAGTGCATTATTCATAAGGCATCATCTCACTTTTCGTCCTATAAAACCCACAAAAAACAGCCTATGGCAGAAGCAGATGTTTCATGTAGCCATTTAAAAATCTGTCTGAAATCATACATGTGTCTTATTTGAAGTTCCCAAAATGTTACAGCAACATGGAATCAGCTCTGGAGCTTGTTAAGAGCTCCCTGCCACACAGTTCTTGCCACCATCCCTGTCATCTGTACGGATCCTACTATGGGTGCGTCGGTGATGAGCCAGGTTTCAGGGTTGGGCTGTGCTGTGCAGACTTCCTCCACCCTGGGGGCACGGCTCGCCCTAGAGGTGAGCTGGCTTTGCCAACTCCACTCCTCCCCAGAGAAGGAAATGATACTCTCTTCCAGTGACCGAAGAGGGTATGGAACCAGCCATAGAAGCAAAGCACAGTCAACGGCTGAGGAGCCAACTGGCTGGCAACATGTGTGACTATCTTACTGTGTGGGCAGAGGAAGGAACAGTGTCCAGGAAATAAGTGAGGGCCCCACAGACATTTGCTGAGTGAATGAATGAAGTCACATTTCCTCTGGGATATGAACTATTGTGATTCCTATTGCACAGAGAGAGATTAATTAGCTTGCTTGGCTTGCCCTAGTAAGAGGAAAGATAGGATTGGAACAAGAGGCATTCTCACTCCATTGCCTAAGCTCTTTAACTCTGTCTTCCACAGCCAGGTTTATAAAACATTTAGGACACATGTAGACAAAGGAAACTAGGAATGCATGTGTCCATCGTTCTCGGTCCCTGACCTCAAGGCAGCATGGCGTCTCCGGGGGAACAGCTGATGGTGTGTCCATGTCACAGGACAATGTGAAGATTCTGAGACGTGTCAGCCCAGGATGCCACAGGAGCTCAGAGAGGGGTTTAGACGGAGCTGTGGGAAGTAGTGCTTGACTGACACTGAAGCACAAGTGTAGTTTGAATTGGAGAAGAAGGTGTGTAGGTTGATTGCAAAAGTAGCTGCAATTTTGCATTTCTCCCAGTCTCCTTGCCCCTTACATTTGGCTCTGTAGCTCTCCTCTAAAAAGATGGGTCTGTTCTTCACACCCTGAATCTTGTGACTTACTATGGCTGCTAGTGTGTGGTGGAAGTCATGGGTGCAGTTCTGAATCCAGGCCTCTAGAGGTCTCGCTTGTGTCTACGCTCTCTCTTTTGAACTTTGCCACTAACACATGGACAGCCCAGGCTAGCCTGCTGACAAATGACAGACCACGTGAACCAGTCACCCTTGTCACACCAGCGGACGACACGCACTAACCATCAGCTGCACCTGGTTCCCAGCCACCCACTAGCTGACTGTAGAGACCTAAGAGAGCTTGGTCAAGGTCAGCCAAGCCTGGCCCAGATTAGCATAACTCCCAAGACGAACTCTAGACTCAGCAAAAGTCTTAGCTTATTATTTTCTGTCACTGAGGTTCTGTAGTTGTATTGCTGTACAGTGTGGTAGCAACTGCCCTGTCATCCTACTATACTTTGCTTGCTTTAGGGAGGGATGTAGGATTTTTCAATTGGCCCAAGATGATTTCCCAAACTTGGCACTTCTGACAGTCTTTAGTTAGGTCACCCTTGTTGTTGGGAGCTGTCTGTGAAATGCAGGATATTTAGCAGCATCCATGGCCTTTTGAGGGCTTAGAAGATGCTACCCCAAAGTACACCACTCTGCACTCCAAACTGAGAGCTCTGTGGACCAGCAATGCAGGGAGGGGCTTTCTCTGAAGTCCTTGCAAGCGCCTCTGGAAGGAGCACAGCTGCCTCCAATCCCTTCCCTGAAATCCCAGCAACGGGAAAGATCAAAGTCTTATTATAGAGGAAAAGACTGAACATTACACACCACATTCAGACCTCAGAGGAATTTGTCCTGGCCATTGTCTATCCTTCGGGTACATTCTTTCCCCCAAACACCATTCACTATTCCTATAAAACTGTGTAAAGCCCCTCATTCCCTCTCCCTTATGGAGGTTATTTAAGCTTTAACTATGTTATTCTTCTTCTATTTTTCATATTTCATATGGCTCCTGTGCACGTGTGCATGTTAGATAAATTTATCTGCCTTTTCTCCAATTACTCTATTGTCTGTTTATTTCAGCAGATTTAAATATCAAACCTTCAATGGGAAAATGTGAACTTCCCTGTAACTCTGTGTACTAGATAGATACCAGGAACACCCTTAATTGTGACAACTAAAACTTTCTCCAGACATTGCCAGATGTCCTCTAGGGGGCAAAATTGTCCCCAGTTGAGAATCACTGGTCTGGAAGCCAATGCAAAGAAGTTTGTTTACCAACTATCTAAAGCCTCCACAGCCACGCGGCCTTTTCTACACAATCTCTCCGGTGGTAGAGCAACCTCGGGCCTTTTGTGGAGGTAGTGCCCTCTGTGGGATTGGAGAGGCCAGAGCCAGGGTTGGGGGATGGGAGGCTCTGCTCTACTGGAAACTTCTGTGTGGGCTCCTGCTTGCAGTAGGGCTCTCTCTGGGTGCGGCAGGTGCTGGCTCTATGCACTGGATGATGCCCATACAATGAAGTGCAAAAGAAAGGAGAAAACTAAAATTCAGATGAGCAATTAGACATACAGGTCATCAAGTAGATCAAATCACTTATTTCCAAGGGTTTTTTCCAGTTTCCCTCTGACTTAAACTCTTGCCCCTAGTTCCTCGTCTTCCACATCCAGGCCATCGTAGGAAAGAGTCATTACATCACCACTGCCCCACACCTACCGGAAGACTCTGCATGGGGCTTCCAACTGCAGTGCTCCTATTTCAACAGAATTTCCATGGGGGCTAAGAAAAATGGTTCTTATTTTTCCTGTTCCGAAGTGGAAAAGTAAATCAATACCCCTAATCGTTGCACTTTGCAGGAGTTAATGCCCCCTCATACAAGAACACCAGCTCCAAGTCTCAGAGTCAAATTTGGCATTTCTGAACACTATACAGCTTAATCAGCCCATTCGCTGGTTCTAGAAGATACAGGACTGACTTCTCACCAAGGAAAAACTAGATCCAATCACAAATGATAACGTGTTCTACAAATCTATGAAAAATAAAGACAGCACCCATTAAGAAAAAGAACAAATCAAAGTTGAAGCTTTCTTGAATTCCAAATTCCAATTCAGTTTCTTGCGGGCAACTCTGTTTTCCTGATTTATTTAGTGCCCCGGTGGAACGGTGCCCAGTCGCGCATTTTAGAAGAGCTTCACGAAAGGTGAAGTCATAGATTCTCAGTGCCTCAGAGCTGGACACAGCCAGACTTTATGACAGCTATTAATTCACTTTCTCTGTAATTAGATCATTGCATTTCCTGCAGGGGTTTGTGGGGATGGTTCTGCTCTGTGAATACTTGAGTGCATGGAGGTGGAGGATGGAGGAGGAGTTCTAAGATTTCCTGTAAGGTTGTTTGGGGGAACGCACGTGAACTTTAGATGTTGTACATGACAAATAAGTTACAGGTTTCAACAAGTATGTCTTTTGCCAGAACAAGAAATTCAAAGATAGTCTCTACTGGCCAATGGCAGAGACTGCTGCGTAATGGCCTGGGGAAGACAGGCGAGCTGCAAGGCTAAGGGGCAGCCCGTGTCCCGACCTTGCAGTTCCATCTATGTCCGCCAGGTGATGCTCAAGAGTGCTTGGCACCCTGCCAGGCCCATTTTGCACAAAAAGCTACAGGTGTTATACTTGGAACCTTCCTCCCTCCACAAACCTAACACGCATTTACATGATGCTTCAAGAGGAGAAAAGACTATTTCCATACAGAATTCACTTTTTCATAGACTAATCTGATCTGCAAAGCCCTAGAAACAAGTACTTGTAACTCATGGGGGGGGCAGTATTGGGGATTGAACCCAGGACCTTGTGCATGCTAGGCAAGTTCTACCATAGAGCTACATTCTCTGGCCCATAAAGCAAAATTTTTAAATAAGAAAACTGAGGAAGTTATAAGTCTGGCCCATGATCTCAGGGTAAACATGCCAAAAAATCCAGGTGTTCTGAGTCCAGATCCGGAACTCTTCCATTGACATTGGCCTCTCCCCGCTGACTGGGCACGTAGGGTGTTTGGCTGCCGGGTGACGTTCTCCTGACTCTGGCCACTTGTATCAATGCCGCCTTCCTCTCCCTCACCTATTCCCGAAACAGCCTTCAGGCACTTGGCCCATTTGGCCCTATCTTCTCACAAACCAAAAACCAGTGGGTGAGACCACAGTGTTCCTTTCACTGATGATGACACGAAGCCTGAGCTCTTTCAGTACCATCTGCTTCTTCCGGTATTGATGGACATAGGGTAAACAATGCCATATTTAACAGTCACCAAGCCCTGGCTGATTAAATTGTGCTGGGCACTAGGTGGTTTGCTGCGTGTGGTCACAGGGGAGGGCCAGGTGATAGGAACTGATGCCCAGCCTGCTGCCCACTCACTGAGCCTGGCCCTTTTGCTCAAGACTGGGTTCACCCATGTAGAGGCACCTTTTCATGATCCTGCACATCAACCCATGCTCCTAAAAGGTAGCAGGAGGGTACCTTAGGCTGATTCACCAGAGGTACCCAGGGCCAGAAGCAGTCTGGTAATAGATAGAATATCACATTTAGTGAAACCCTGTGGGGTAGGTAACAGTAGTATCTCCATATGACGGGTGAAGTGACCAAAGCTTAAAGAGGTTAAGTGATTTGGCCGGGCCTCGTGGCTTATAAATGAAAGAGCCACTCTGCAGAATCCCATGAGAGTGAGCAGGATACCATGCCGCCTTCCACAGCTGGTCACAGGAGTCCATCTCTCCCCATGGAATGTCGGACTATTCCCATACAGGCAAGGTGCAATTCTTAGTAAGCCTCAGAAATTTAATTCAATAAAGTGACCTCAAGATCATCATCAGAAAAAAAAAAAAAAAAACAAACTATGTGCCTGCAGACCTGAGCCTCAGCGACAGATTCTCATAGGCGTTAGGAGTTCACGCTTTATCATTCCTACTTCCCACAAGAACAAGGAGTTTTTAAATTAGTGCAGTTTTTAAACGCAATAAGGAGTTTTGCCTTAAACAAATTTCATTTCAAAACTTAAAAGGGCGCAGAGAGATGGAACACAGTTTGGCTTCTTGATCTGGGAAGAGCTGATTAGGTCAACACCAGCCCTCCTCCCAGACCCGCTGGTCCGCTCCTCCCATCCCCATAATTAAGTACTCTTCCTCCTCAGCTGCTGTCACAGGAGCAGCTCGGGTCACGTGGCTGTCACTATACAATCTGCTTATGGAGCTGCTTGTAATTCTCATTCCAAATCACAGTGACAGCTCATTTAGAATCAATCAAACTTTTATTAAGAGAGCGCGAACCAAGGGGCACAGTCTCCTGATTGAAATTCTTCAGTTCTGAGGCAAGGGGGGAGCAGAGGGGGAACTAAGTCACCAGTGGGGGCGGGAAGGCATTCTGTGTCAGAGCAGAAGTCAAGCTGACCCAAAGGTCAAAGGCGGACTCTGCTGCCTTCTAGCCATGTGCTCCAGGCAAGAAATGACACCCTCTGAGTTTCAGTTCCTTCTAAGACATGGTTGCGAGGCTTCAAGATGATGGAAGGAAAAAATCTGACCCTTAGGAAGGACTTGAGGACAAGCAACCATTATAAATGAGAGAGCGGTGGTGTCTCAGCCACTCCAGCTGCTGTAACGACACACCTCAGACTGCACGGTTTGTGCAACAGAATTTCTCTCTGGTCCTGGAGGCTGGAGCGTTTGACACTAAGGTGTGGCCACTCCTGAAGTGTAGAGGACGGTCTTCTTTGGACCTTCAGGAGGCAGAACAAGAGGAGGCAGCTCTCTTAAGCAGCTCTCCATCCCACTGGCTCCACCCCCATGACCCAAACTACTTCCCAAAGACTCCCCTTCCCACCTCACCTTGGGGATTGAGGTTCCAATGTATGAATTTTGAGGGGATACAAATATTTAGACCATAGTAGATAGGAAGTAGAATGAAATAAGATCATGATTTAAGTTTGACCACTAAAGAAATGGGGCTATTTAACCTAGAAGTTACTTCCAAGCAGGAGTGCTTTAAAGCATAGAGGATATAAAGGGGCTGACTAGAAAACAGGAAAAGGCAGAGCGGTAGGTCTCCGTAGGGAGGGCCTCAGGAGGCGAGCCTTGCTTTTGCTTTTTTACCAGATGTGCAACTAGGGGAATGGCTGGCCCTGTCTTCTCTGTTGTTCTTGTGTCTGTGTGTGGTCTCATCTTTATGGCATAAGTCAGTGATAGTGAACCTTTTAGAGACCAAGTGCCTAAACTGCAACCCAAAACCTACTTCCTTATTGCAAAGTGCTAACCTGCAAATTTGAATCTGAATACTGAGGTTTTAGTTTAGAAGAAACAAATGTTATCCAACACTCTGCTGCTGAGTGACTTGGCTCATGTGTGGAAAGAGGGCCCTGCATGCCCACCGCAGCACCCATGCCATAGATTTGACACCACTGGCATAAGTGGTCCTTCTAGAAGCTCAACAGCAGCCTGTTTGGTGCCAGACATATATATATATGAGAATATATATATATATTCTCAAGCCCTGTGACCTAAAAGTTGAAAAAAAATCAATGAATGAATGAAAAATAAGTTATTCAAGGAACCTAATAATGCCACAAGTACATTTGAATTTTATGAAAAAAGGTCAAAACAGTTGCTAACACTAAATTTCTTTTCTCTATGTCCTACTTTCTTACATCTAAATGTACTAAATGATCTTCTTGGCAAAGGCACTTGAAAAAAAAAAAGAGAAAGACAGAGTTTAAATGTCCAGATGGCTCTGACATGGATGACAATCCCCAGCAGTGACAAAGCTGAAAGATTGATGAAGAGACCTCTTCCACCCACACGGCGCCAGGAGAGTCTCATCCAACATTTTTCCATTTGAATTGTTTACAGCCAAAAAGAGGAAACGGACTGCAGCCTCGCGCTAGTGCTCTAGACCTGCTCTTGGCCGCCTGAGGGGCTGATCTAGGCCCACTAGGGGCCTTGGGCCACACACAGGCACTGTGTGGAAAAGCGTCCCTCTCTGTGATCTGCCTCCCCTTTTTTCTTATTTCCTCTATCTAGCAACTTCCTCTTATTTCTCCCTTAAATCCCTCTTTCCTTATTTCTTCATTTTCTTCCCCGTCATCTTTCTCGCCTGTGTTCAGGGAGTGTTATTTGACATCAGCAGTAGACAGAGCTAAAGAACTTGCTGCCTGTTGACTAAAATAAAGTGGTCGTGTCACCTGGGTCCCTGAAGACTCCCACCGTGGGTCCTCATTCAAGATCTTACATGACTAATCCATTTAAACTCCACCGCCGTGAGAGCTGGAAATCGCCACATGTGTGTCCCTCCTTTCAGAAATCTACCCTAAGTCATTCTGTCCATCGCACCCGTCCCGGGATGACTGCGTTCTCTCTCTTCCAAGCCTGTTACATAGACTTACCTCACCGATATGGGAGCTGCGTGCGCCTGGACATCTGTTCGGAGCAAACGCACTAAAGCTGCCTTCCCACAGAGGCGGTGATGGGGATCAGCCCCGCCTCACACGCTGATAAGAAGTTGAGCTGAGCATACACAGGTGTGTGGGACTCCGAATATCTTTCCACTGTATCTGCTTTCATAGAAGAAATAAGACTGTGCGCTCTGCTCATCCGTATTCGCTCGGTCAAAACTGTGAGCAGAACCGGGACCAGGAATTGCACTGAGAGCCCAGCGTGGGGATGGACGAGTAACCATGTTGGTAAGATCAGGGGCAGCGGGCCTGGGTTACTTTTCTCTATGACATTTATATTTGTCATCTATGAGATTGTAAAATATTTGAATACATATGTGCATGTACATGTATTTTGAGCATATATACATATATCCATATACACATATTTTAATATATGTATATAAGTCTCACAATTCATTTTCTGTTCCATAAATAAATGATTTTTTCTTGTTTTTTCAAAAAATATTTTAAAAATTGATTATGTATATGGTCTTTGTGCTTTCACATGTCATATTTTTTGAGACCATTTAATTCTTACAATCTGTTATGTTTCAGATATGAAATAAACCCCCAAAATCTCACCTGTCCAGAGCCAGGGCTTTAGAAAGCTGATTGGATCATGAGAACACTGAACTCATGAGCGTATTAATCCATTGATGAGTTCCTACCTGAATGTACTGTTAGGAGGTGGGGCCCACTGGGAAGATGTGGGTCACCGCATGGTGGGGGGGGCCTTTGGAAAGTATATCTCTTTCCTGGCTTTCTTGCTTTTTGTCTTCTTCCTGGCTGCTGCCAAGGGTTGAGCATCTTTCCTCTGCTAGGATGTTTTGCCTTGCTGTTCCTGCCTTAGAGCCAGCCAACTGTAGACTGCACCATCTGAAACCATGAGCCAAAATAAACCTTTTCTCCTTTAAATTGTGGGTGTTAGGTATTTTGTCCTAGGAACAGAAAAGCGGATCAATACACCTTGTTTTTAAAAGTAATATATTGGTGAAGGTTCTCCAGAGGAATAAAATTGATAGAATGTATATATACATACACACATACATATATGTGTACATATATATTTATATCACATATATTATATTTATTTATCATATATTATAATATATAATTATAAAAGGAGATTTATTAGGTTGGGTTACAGGAGCAGAGCCCGGAGAGCCAAAGAAGCAAGTGGCTGCTCGGCCCAAGGAACTGGAAACCTTAGAATAAGAGAGACCAAAAATGCAGTCCCAGCCTGAGACTCAAGGTCTGAAAGCTCCCTGGAGAGTCATTGGTGTGAGTCCACTTGCAAAGGCTGAAGAAGCTGGAGTCTGATGACCATGGACTGTAGCAAAAGACACACCCATTCAAGAAGAATGTACCTTGCACATGCAGGCAGGCTTCCTCCTTCTTCCAACTTTATTCCATTTGAGCCTGCAGCTTATTGAAAAATGCCACCCACATTCAGAAAAGGTCTTCCCTCTCAGTTTGCTAGCCCACATGCAAATTGGCTCTGAAAACATCCTCATAGACACTACTCAATGGGCATCTCTCAAGCTAACAAAGCTGATCACCAAGACTAACAGCCATGGGGCTGGGGTGTGGCTCAGTGACAGAGTGCTCTTCTAGCCTCCATGAGAACCAGCACAGGAGGCGGGGGGTAGATTAACCATAACAAGTAAGTTCTGGTAAGCCACCTGCTTGTAGTCACAAAACAAAGTAGTGACAGGGTGTCTTAGGTCCATTTGTTCTGAGACTGGATAATCTATAAAGAACAAAAATTTAGCTGGGCATGGTGGTGCACACTTATAATCCCTGCCGATTGGGAGATTGAGCAAGAGGATCACAAATTCAAGGCCAGCATGGACAACTTGCTGTGACCCTGTCTCAAAATGAAAAATAAAAAGTACTGGCAATTTCACTCAGTAGCATAGTGCCCCTGGGTTTAATCCCCAATGCTGGAAGAAAAGAAAAAACAAAAAGTTATTTCTCATAGTTCTGGAGGCTGGGAAGTCCAAGATCAAGGCCCCACATTTGGTCTAGCAAGGGTCTTCTGGTGCCTCACATCCACGTGATGGAAGGTGGAAAGGCAAGCTAGCTGAGTCCTGGGTGAAGCCTCTTTTATAAGGGCCTTAATCCAACCAGTGAGGAAGATTTCAGGGTATAACTACTTCTCAAAGACCACGCCCCCTAGTACTATCGCATTGGAAGCCTGAATTCTACAGGGGCACAACCCAGCACAGGATCAGGATGAGAAGGCTTTGGGACCCTGGTTGGAGTATCTTGCCTTTGCTCACACTGGAGGTAAAGACCTGAGTCCCTTTGCAGCTGTGATGCTCAGGCTTTTCTGTCTTTCTCTCCTCAGGTTCCTTGCCAGCATTCAGTTCTGCATGGTGTCCAGGTTGGGGCATTCATGTCCCAGGTCAGCAGAGGCTTGTGAGTTGCAATGGGACACTTCAAATCTTACACTTGTTAGTTTCCAATGAGCTCCAGGTGGGAAGTGTACTTGGCCACATCCATTTTTAACGTGGCTGTCAGTCTGGCAGAAAAGATTAGCTCCAGGTAAGTCACTCAGAGCAAGAGCTGTGTCATTCCAGCACCATTCAAATGAGGTGGGTCACAGGCCACTTTCTAGCCCCCATATCCTTGGATTTCCAAGACAGGTGAGGCTTGGGGCAAAGGACAAAGGCCAGTTTGCCCGGCACCTTCCCTCCCTTACCCCAGGGAGATCAGCGAATCTCCCTGATGATGAGCTGTGGTCACAGTGTTCTGAGGCCCAACCACCAAGAACACTGGGCTGTAGGTCTAGGCCTGGTTCTACTGCTGATCAGTGATGTGACCTTAAGCCTACTTACCCCTACATAGTCCCCATTTTCTCATCCGCACAGGGGGAATAATAGCAATGCACCATAGCTTGATTTTTTACTAAATGAGACCATCGTGAAAGTACCTTATAAATTATAAATCACTACATAAAGTTCCATATTTTTAGATCATCTTAGGCAAATGCCTAATTTCCTTTAGGATACAAAATACCCAGGGTGGGATCAGTGTTTAGTATCTCAAAATTGAAAAAATATCCTTTACAGATATCTGTTTAGGTAGGTTTCCCAGCATCCAGGAAACCTGTCATTTTAGAGTGCTCTGCTTTTCTTCATCCTCACAGAGAACAGAAGAAGAGGAAATTGTTGCCATACATTTATTTATTCATTCAAGAACATCAGTTAATCACTGAAATGCAACAGGCATTATACCGAACTAAGTGCTAGGGATACACAGGTTAATATCGACCTAGATGTACAAACATTTTTCTTAAAAGCCTGGAATATCCACTGACGGGTCCTTCTCCCCTTTTTTTCTTCCTTGTCCTTTCCCTCTCTCCCTTCCTCCTTTTTATTTTTCCTTCCTATGTAAGATCAGTTCAGCAAAACTGTAAGTTCTGAATTAAGGAACTCAAATGTAGTTGGTTCTGTGGCTGCGTAGTATCCACTCCCCTTGCAAAACTAAGGTGCACATCAACGTGATGAGCAGAAGCAGTTTAGCTCTGTCTTCTTATAGGACCTTTTTAATCGTTTTTTTTTTTTTGTTTGTTTTGTTTTGTTTTGTTTTGTTTTTCCTTTTTTACCTTCGAGAAAGAATTTTCAAGTAGGCTGAGTTTGCTTCCTAACTCCTTTGTCTGAATTGGGTCACATGTCCATCCCAAATCACTGGTAAAAGGATTAGCATCAGTGGCTAAGGCCAGTGGTTCAAAAAGTGGCATGATGTGGGGGTGGCTAAGGTCCCTCAAGACCCTCTCAGGGGTGTATGAGGTCACAACTGTTTTCATAATAACACAGATATTTTTGCCTTTTTTGTTGTTGTTGTTGTTGTTCTCATTTTCTCATTACTGTACAGAAAGTACAAAAAAATTCCTGGATATGGAACTAATATGTCTTGAGTTTTGTCATCCAAAATGCAGTATCAACAATTATCAAGGAGAGGTTATTAAAAAACTCTTCCCTCTTCTACCCACATATCTGTGAGTCCAGATTTTCTTCATCTGTTTAAAAACATATTGCAACAGATTGAGTGCTGAGGCTGACATGGAAGTCCAGTTGCCTGTAAAGCCAAATATTTAAAAGATTTACAAGAATGGGAAAAAAATAAACACTTCACTCTTCTCACCAAATATTTCTTGCCTTAGAAAACACATTTTTTCGTAAATATATTTCTGCTAAACAGGAACAAATTTATTATTATTTTGATAAATTAATAACTAGTTTAAAAGTTTAACATCTAATAAGACAAACATTCATAGATACAACCCACACAAACAGAGCAGGAAAATGTCAAAGGACAAATTTTACTTCGAAATAAATAATTCAAAACAAGGATGAATAAGAATCCTAGTCACTGGTCAGTGAGGGAAACTATTAGGGCTGGGCAAACTTCCAGAGTGGCTTCCTCTTCCCAAAACCTTGGCTATGAAGTGGAAGGAGGGAGCTGGGAGTGCAGTCAAGAAAGGGCGGGGTTATTTTAAGTAGTGGGAACATAAGCGCATGCGCACATGTGTTTGCGCATGAAGGCTCCTGGGGAGGACAGGTGGGAGGTAGGAGAGAAGCAGGTAAACCAAGGTTACGAGATAGAAGCTGGCTCAAGAGCAGAGGTGGAGGCGTGAACCGGAACAGGAGCTGGCTGCTGTCCTGGGGGAGAGGAAGGGATGAGTGCCAGCGGCGAGGTTGAGAGGTGGAGGGAGGAGAGGGGAGGGAGATCTGTTCATGCCTGTGTAAGGACCTCATACCAGAGACTGAGAAGTTACGAGGCAAAGAGCACAGCCCTATAGGCCTTCCAGGAGCAAGAAGCCCAATGAGGCATGTCAATAAAACCTCTCAACCAGCAGGGAGGCTGAGGAAAAGGGTTGCAGGTTTGAGGCCAGCATGCAACTTAGCGAGAGCCCTTCTCGAAATAAAAATTTAAAACGGCTGGGGCTGTAGCCTAGTGGTAGAGCACCCCTGAGTTCAATACCCAGTACCACGCCCCCTAAAAATCCAACAGAAACATGCAGGTATCATCAGAGCAAGCTAATTACAGCTTATAAGATTTTTATTAGTATGTCCCAGCATCTGGATGCTTTCCAAGAGAAAGCCCTTCTCATATCTGAATGCGATACAGCCACAGTTGGGCAGAAAATGGGAAGAGCAAGGTACGATAAAACTATCCACGGACCATTCCGTCTATGCCTGGCTGGCAGGGCAAAGAGTGGTGGCTGGGCTGGGTACAGAGGGCAGAGTTCTTGACTGCCTCCACCTGGGGCCAGGATATCCACAGAGGAGTCTTTGCTGTGTCAGTAGCTCTGTTTACTCCATTTTCAGAGTGGGTGTGGAGTGCTTGGAAGCATTTAGAGTCATTGCAGAGGGTACATGAGTGAAATGTAAAGCCTCAAACCATGCTACCTTCTACTTGGGGGATAGGATTTATTCATTGCAGAAAATTAGAGAAAACTCTCAGAGTACATTTGACACAGACTGTATATGCAATAGATATAGACAGATACAGAGATAGATATAGATGATATAAATATAGGTAGTTAATTATAAAGAATGCTTGAACTAAATAAAAGTCTCCCCACTGCTCTCCCAGAATGATTTTCTAAGTAAATGAGGAAAGTTTTGTTTTTCTTTCTTTTTTTTTTTTTTTTGTGGGGACCAGGGGTCGAACTCAGGACCTCGTGTACCAGCAGGCGCTTGTGCTGCTGAGCGATATCACCAGCCCTTTTTTCGTATGTGGGTACCGGGAGTCGAACTCAGGACCTTGCGCTTGCCAGGCAGGCGCTTATGCTGCTGAGCTATCTCACCGGCCCCCAGGAAAGTTTTTGAATGGAAGTCTACCTAATATTGTTTGGCCCTGCCTAATATTGTTCAGACATCACAGCCACTCTGAGGCTCAACTCTACTTTCCAAACATTTCTCTTTCTTCTGTCCTTCCCTCTCTTCCATGCTTTCTCCACTTCCCGCCATCTTTCCCATCTCCTTCTTTTCTCCATCTTTTCTGTTCTTTTCTCTCTCCTTTTTTATTTATTTATTTATTTTTTTTTTTTAGTGGGTACCAGGGGTCAAACTCAGGACCTCCCGCTTGCAAGCAGGTGTTTATGCCACTGAGCGATATCACTGGCCCTTTTTTCCTTTGTATGTGGGTACTGGGAATGGAAATTAGGACCTTGCGCTTACGAGCAGGTGCTTATGCCACTGCGCTATCTCCCTGGCCCCTCTCTCCTTTTTAATCTTCGTGTTTTGTTTTCATTCTTTCACCTTAACTATGAAATAAAAATTTTTATTTGCAACAGGAGACTAGTACTAAATAAAAAGACAACTCCCAAGAAACAACTTTAATAATCTCTAAATCTCTAAGTGCTTTCAACGCAACTATTTATGCAGGCGTAATTTTACATAGTTGGTATAGTCAATATCAAAGCAATTTTTGCTAAAGGTGGAAATTAGAGCTGTGTGTGCGTTTTCTCTGATTTGAAGGTCTACTGCACATTTAACCCAGAGCTGGTGCTATAGTAAGCAGCCAGACACCATCATTGCAATAGAATCCTGATGATCTCTGTAAAAGAAAATACACAAGCACAAAAATAAACCAACACCATGGGGCAGGAATGCTCTCAGGGGTCCCTTGGAAACCCCACACTCAACCTGCCTGCTAAGTCAGACTCCCCATAGCTCAATAAAGACCCTTGTTCCACTATATTCCTCCAAATGATAGCATGCTAGGAAATAAATCTGTTCATTTCAGACTTGGGCTATTGTGTATCTATACACTATCATTTTATGTAAATGTCAATTTGAGAATCTGTGCTTAGCAGCCTGCAAAATTACTTTGCTCAACTTTGATAATTTTTAGAGACAAGCTTATCAGTTTAACCAGCCAACACTCCCATCAGATACCAACTTCTGGGCCACAAGGTTAAACAACAAACTAACAAAACTTCTGAGTGAACTGGGAGAGATTTGCACTTGATTTGGGAGGGGGTGGTACTGAGGATTGAACTCAGGGCCTTTTCCCTGAACTACATCTCCAGTCCTCTTTTATTCTGAGATAAAATCTTGCTACGTGATAAATTGCCCAGGCTGAACTCAAACTGGAGGTCCTCCTACCTCAGCCTCCCAGAGTGCTAGGATTACAGCCGAGCACCACCATACCCATCTCTTTCACTTGAATTTTAAATGAAGAGTCCCTCTGGGGTCGGGTGGGTGGATGGGTCCTACCTTAGTTGGGGATTTTCTCCTGTAATCCTTCTAACAACTCTGTAAGCAGTTAATAAAATTATCTCAACTTACCAGGGGAGACGGGCTGGTGGCCTCTCAGAATTATGCAGAATTATTGGTGGAGTAATCAGATTCCACTGCAAGCATTCTGCTTCCCATCTGACTATAGAATCTCGAGCTTCTACTCTGACAGTCATATCCACTCCGTGCTTCATCAGCCTTCATCGAAGGCCGCACCCTCCCTGCAACCTCCGGATGGCGTTGCAGGTTCTTCCCTTCTCTTCCCAGAGCACCCCAAACAAACCTCTATAGGATACACAGCACATGCTTTTCCCTAGACTATAAATCCCCTGAGGCAGGAAATATGTTGCTTTACATTCAAATCCCAATCCCTAGCCCCAGGTACTTCCTCGATAAATATTTGTAGGCTGAGATGTTCTATGAAACACAATGCTACGAGATAGGAGATTAGGGTGGGGAAAAACTGGTTAAAAACTATGAAGAGCCTGTCAGTCATGGAGACCCAGGTCACATGCACAGAACACAGAATCTGGGTACACAGTTCCCAAACAATGTATGGGGGAGCCAATCAGAAAGTGCTGTCTTCAGTTCTTCATTCACATGGCCCAAAACCAAGCGATCTCTGATAGGACGGCTTAAATCTGATGCCACCCAGAGGGGTTTCTGATAAGACAACCTCCCAAGTGCCATGTTTACATGGGGGAGAAGCAATCTGGGAATTCCATATACCCAAGCGCTCTGCCGTAATTGCTCGCGGCCTCTGTGAGTCTGTTCATCGGCCCACTCTCACTCTACAGAGCGTATTTCTTTTCTGCCACAAGTAAATATAAATCCTCACCACCATTTCTGCGTGTCTGGTCCAATTCTTTGTTCAGGACACCAACAGCCTGAAAAATAAATCTCTTTGGGACCCAAAAGCCGCCAACGTTACCATAAAGGATGTCAGAGAGCAAATACATGTTCTGTATAGTGCCCGCCAAAAGATTCCCAGTCGGTTTTCAAAACCATTTTCCCTTTAGCCATTCCATCTTCGCTTTTTGTCTTTGTCAGTTCAGGCTGCTGTCACATGGTACTATAGACTTATAAGGGTGGCTTATAAACAATTAATGGAGGCTGGGAGTTGGAAATCAGGGTGCCCCACGGTCCGGTCCAGTGAAGTCTCTTCCAGTTACTCAGTGAGCGTCTTCTCATTGAGTCCTCACATAGTGGGAAGAGGGCTAAAGAGCTCCTCTTTGACAGACCTTGGAACTCTTTCCTAATTGCAATTTCTATCATAATTATCCTTCCTGCCTTCATCTATCACATTAAATGCATTTTTTTACTTTGATTTAATGTGTTTCTCTTGGAGACCGCGTGCCTTTTTCTTTGTTATTTATATTTGTTTATTAGAAACCACAAATCCTAAAAATGAATTGTGTCATAAATCTTGGCAGAGGACTTCAAACCTAGATATGCTTAATAACTTAACAAATATAATTCTCCTGGCATATTTTTTGACCCAACATCTCCCAGAATTTAGCTGGATGTACGTTCAAAATCTGGACAGTCATTCATTGATTCATTCAGTAAATAAACAAATGATTACTGCATAAGAAGTCATTTGTTACACACTGGGAATACAAAGATGAAACAGGTATGAATTTAGCCTTCAGAAAGCATATGTTTACCAGGAGAAATCAGAAATAGTCCAGTAGAAAGAAATAAAGAATGTCATATAACCATTTCCAGCTGAACAGATTAAGGAAGACTTCACGGAGTGAAAGGACTTTGAACAGAGCCATAAGGATAGGTAGTATTCAGACATTTGGCCAAAAAAAAGAGACATAAGGGCATTCCAGATGGAGCAAAGAGTTTGGACAAAAGCAGACAAGTAGGAAAGCCTGGGGCATGTACTTGGAACAAGGCAAAGTTCATTTTGCTGGAGTATGGAGTAGGGAAAGCGAAAGGTAAGGAGCCGAGATGAAATTGTTTGCAAATGCTGGATGATGAAGGGTGGGAAAGAGGCATGGGCTGGGACGTGAAGCTGCTGGACGAATTCCCCTAATGTGCATAGCTCATCAGCGCTGTCTCTGTACCAGTGAAAGGGCTTCAGGACCTTTGGCTCCATGGCCACCGTGCTTTTTCTAACACTGGTCACCTCCTAGCAGGCACTTTCTTTCTAGCAGATTTTTCACTTCTGAAAATGTCACATCATAATTATATTTATAAATGCCTCCCATATTTATGTGGCCTTGTGCATAAAGGATGCCATTAATGGGTGCATTACCAGGAGCTCCCATTGCCCCACAGGAGGAGGCTGTCCCCAGGGTCTCTCTACCACCACCAAGTCCTTCCCATCGCCCTCTCCCGGGACAAGACAGGAAACTCAAGGCAGCTTGAGGAGCACACAGCAAATCCAAGGTATCTAGGAGCTTGATGCCCTGTGTTGTAATTGTAATTTCTCTGCCCAGACATGGGCAGAGAAAGAAAGTGTCCAGACCAAGGGGCATCATTATTGCCATTGAAGTCATCATTACTGAGGGCCTGCTGTTGTCTGGCACAGTGCGGGTTAATACAGAAAAGCGACATCCTGAGTTGGGCATGGTGGCGCACACCTGTGATCCCAGCACCTGGGACGATCACTGCAAGTTCAAGGCCAGCATAGGCTGCGTATTGAGACCCTGTCTCAAAAAACTAAAATGAGAGAGAGAGGAGAAAGAGAGAGGGAGAGAGATTGAGAGAAATTGACATATTTTGTGAACCTAAGTTTCCTTGCCTCTCTAAGAGTCAGCTTCTTCATCTACAATAAGATGTGTGACGAGGGGAGTTCTGGGGGAGGGGTGGTTGCTATCACCTAACTTTCAAGAATATTGTGAAGCTCCATAAGGTAACATATGTAAAAGACCTACATAGGTGTGAGTGCCTGATGCACAAAGTGCTCAATAAATGGTGACTATTGGGAAAAATTTAAATGTGTGCATATATTGTGTATATATTTACATGTATGCAAATCTATACACACGTATAGACAAACAATGATTTTTCACAATATTATGATGAGGTAAGGAGTACAATTTCTCAAAGAAAAGAATGCCATAGGACGGATTAGGTATATGTCTGAGGTTACGCAACACACTAATAGCTTGCATTAGAACCCAAGGCTCCTTTCTCTTTTCTAGTTGTTAGCATAACACCCACGTTGAGCTCAAGACCATCTGTGTAGAATTATAAATGAGAACCAGGCTATGAGCTGAAGAGACTGTGCAACCAGAGAGGACAGGGTAGGAAATGGTCAGTTCGTCTGCAGGTGACTGTGTTTCTACTAAGTCTGTCTAGCCCTTCTGTACCTTCTCCACAGAGGCCACCTTCAGCTATAAGTCATATTTCTGTCTTCTAGGCCGTCTTCGAATTCCGGCTAAGGTTCCTCCGAAGATGGGACTCCACTCTTCCAATTAAAGGGACTGAGGGTGAGCACCTGAGCTCAAGGCCAAGGTGCACGTCTTCTTAACCTCTGTCTCCCCAGCACCCAGCACCTCATGGGCTCCTGCAGTGCTTTCTCAGGGAACCCTGAAGGGCGTTGTTAGTCAGGCTGTGAGGGTGAAGGTCCACCCATCCACTCACACTCGGACTGTGGGGAGGGCGGAGTCAGCAGTGAGGATGGAGCATAGAGGGAAGGAGGAGCAGAAGGTGAGCCAGCAGGAAATGGGTCCAACCGGGCAGATGCCAGGGAGCAGCCTCACGGCCAGGCTGAGGCTGTGTCCACAGGGCCCTGAACACAAGGCCAGGGCTCTCTGCTGAGCTGACAGCAGCTCCAGCTGGCTTTCCTCCTTCTTACTTCATATGCTAAGATTTGGGTCAAGAAGAGTGTAAACCAAAAGGCCTGACTTGGCCGTTTCAGAACACAGAGGCAAATAAACCCAGGGGGAAGAAAGACGGAAAAAAAATCAGGCCAGAAATCTCTGGTTAGAGGATTGCACTGTGATTATGCTGCTCCTATAAGAACGGCCTGGGAAAGACTAGCTGGTCATGGCTCCTTGGCCACAGTGGGCTGGTGAAAACGGGTCCCCGCGAAACCGTGAAGAGGAAGCCGCCAGGCGTGGTGGCACACTCTGGGAGGAGGGCCCAGCCTGGGCAACACGGTGACTTAAGGTGACCCTGTCTCAAGATTTTAAAAAAGTAAAAAAGAAGAAGAAAAGAACCCAAAGAAAAAAAGAAAAAAAAGAAAAAGACACACACACACAAGGAAAAAAAAAAGACAAAAAAGATTTAAAAAAATAATGCACTCGCTTCAGCAGCACATATACTAGAAAATAATTTTAAAAGGGTGGGGATGTAATTCAGTGCAAAGGCCCTGGGTTCAACATCCAGTTCTAAAAAAAAAAAAAAGAAAAAAAGGAAAGGAAAGGAAAAGAAAAAGAAAAACATAAAGAGGAACTGAAAATTCCACACCCAGAGCTTGTAAGATCCAAGTGGAAGAAAGATCAAGTTGCTTAAAGGAGTTTTACCCAAACTTTTGAACTTAGATCTTTTTTCCCTCTACTTTTAATAAAGAACAACAGTGAGAGAAAGTGAGGGACAAAGGTTCTGAGGTCCTGGCATCAAACTTTACTCCCTGATATTGCAATCCAAGCCCCAGCTTCTTAAGCAGCCCTGACGAAAGATAGGAAGTAAACCACTCCTGTGGTTTCTCGTGCTAAGACCCAGCAAGGACCCAGAGCCCTGACAAGTAATCCCACCTTCCCTCCAGGGTGAGAAAAAGTCAGACTCAGATTAAAGTGCCATCTTGTTGGCAAAAGCGTGAAAAACTACTGTGCCCTCTTCTAACAGTCTCAGTGAGCTCATGTATTTTCGTTTTGAGGTGTTAAGTATTGCCAGAAAGAAGGCAAACTATGAGCATTTAGGTCAAATGCTAGGATTTCTTTTAACCCTTGAGAATTCTAGCAAAATTCTGATGATGCTTTTCTTAGTTTCTTCTCTCGTTGCTGAGACAAAATACCTGACACCCACAAGTTAAAAGAGGAAAGGTTTATTTTGACTCAAAATTTGTAGAGCTTTCAGTCCATAGTTGGCTATCTCCAAGGTAGGGTGGCATGGCAGAGGGGCATGGCAGAGAAGAAACAGTTCATGGCATGGCAGGCAGAAGGTAGCAGCAGCAAGCTTACCTTTCCCTTTTATCCCATCCAGGATACAAGCATTTTGGGTGGGCTCACCTACACCCAGGGTGGGGGTTCTTTTTTCAGTAAATGCATTCAGGCATATCTAGAACCATGCTAATTCCAGTCAGTGGACTAATTTAGTACCACACACCCTTAATTCCAGTATCACACACCCTAGATCCACCCAGCTCCAAAAAAGCCCCACCTTTGAGCGCATGAAGCTTGCTGGGGGGGAGGGCACATCTAGATACAAGCTGTAGCAATGCTAAATTGAGGCCCTAAATTGATATCAGCTTTCTCTAGAATTTAAGAGAGTAATCACTAATAACACTGTCTTGGGGAGGGGGACTGCCTAATCTCAGCCTACATCATCTCTCTCTGCCCTTCTACAAAGTACCTTGTTGTGACACTTCTGTGGCACCTCAGGAATGTGGCTCATTGATTCATCCTTTGTCCAATTCTTCCCTCTTCTCTGCGTGGTTACTTTCAGGTTGGTTTTGTTATCATGGGTTATGTGGTCCAGGCAGAGGTCTTCAGGTTCTTGTGGGCAACAAACAAAGTATTAGACATAACACACGACAGCAAGGAAACAGCAGCAAGGTTTATTAAAGAGAAACTAACTTAAGGAGGCAGCCTATTGGAGAAAGGGCTGACAAGAGGAGGGCTTCAGCAGCTTCAGTCCTGAAGGGGGATCAGCCCTATAGCAGGGTTGGCAAAGATCAGGCTTTTGATTCAGGGCCATGAGGACTTGGACATAAGTCACCTCTGACCATTTTCCCTGTCTCTTAATAAAAGGTCCAACTGGAATATGATCATAATTTAGGCTGCTATTAGGGGCCAAGTCTTTTGGTTCCCAAGTTTGGATATCAACCAAACCATATTATACAGGAATATAAAACGTTTTTTTTCTTTTTTTTTTTTTCGTTTTTTTCTTAAGGGTCTGGGGGTCAAATTTGTCCCAGTGTCTGGGAGACATCCATGCAGGGAGTCAGGTGGAATGGATAGCCATTCCCCATGATAGGTCTGTGGGCAAGAAGAATAAGAGGTTGTGGGAACCTTACAGGGTGTCCCCTGGGTTGGTCCCTGACCTGTTTAGCCCCAGGACACCCCCCAGAGAACCAAACTTGTTGGGATTCTTGTACCAGATGTCTCTGGCTTTGTGTGAGCACCAGTGCCACTTCCTTTGAACTTCTGGGTTTCCCTCTTGGGCCATGACCCATCTCCCCAGATGGGGTTCCAGGCCTGGGGTGCCAATACAGGCTGGATGCCTTTAGCCAATTATAGACTCATCCAGTGTCATGGTATGCCTGTCCTAAGGAGGGGTAGTAAAAAGGGAGTTCACCACAAATATCTAAAGGGAAATCAATGCCTTCCCCTGAGAGACCTCAATAAAAGCCCAGTAAATTTTAACCACCCCCAACTAGAAATAGTTCCTTGCATAGGTTTCCCTTGGGTACCCTGGCTCCAACAGAGGAGAGCAATTTAACAAATGTTCCCCAGTTATGATCCACTACGCAGGGGCTCTGAGTTACTATAAGTTTTGGCTCCGACCTTTACAAGTAGGGCAAGTGGAGCTTGCTTGCCTGCAGAGAACTGATGTAATTCTAATGGGTGAGGAGCCCAGAGGTGGCTGTTTACAAACTGAGAACAGAATGAGCTCCTGGAGGAAGAGACCAAAATGGGGGCAAGGGGCATCTGAGCCATTTAAACAGTGTAATGCTGCTCCTGGTCCGAGAGACTCAGGATCTGGACCCCACTGCCACCAGTAGCCCACAAAGGACCTAGCTTTAAAACTTGAGCTCTTCTACATTTCCTTCACCCCTACCTAACTCCTTCCTTGCTCCCAACTCCTTTGCATTCCCTCCCATCGCAAAAATTATAAAGGTTTTGATCTTGACAAATGAAGGCTCCACAGAGAAAGAACAAGAAGGAGCTTTAAGAGAAGGACAAAGAATCACACCCTTTGGTTTTTGAGAGTGAGGGATGGGGGAAATGGTAAAGAGGATTGAAAGAGCAGTTCAGAGGACAAAAGGAGGTCTAGTGCCCCTGCTTCTCGCTTTGGAATTTTCCAGGTTGGCTTGGAGTCTTTCTTTCCCATCTTGACCACCATGTGCTAAGGCCTGCAGCAGGGTTGAGGGTTGGTTCTAGGGTGTTGCCCAGTTTCAGGTGAGTGGAGGAGAGGAGTCCTGCAGTGCGTAGAGGAGGACTGTGCCATAGCCCCCAACTGGGTTGTCTATATTAGTTTCATAGGTGAGAATGAGTAGGTCTCAGGAGGCCATTCAATAGCCCTGACACTGCCACGAAAGCCAACTTTCAAAGAAATTTCCAAGTACCAGTCCACCAAAAATTACTACTTATCTACTCTTCATCCTGGACTGGTAAGTGAAATCAGCCCTCTCTATTCTACCCCAGCATCAGCTGTCAGGAAGCTTGAAACAGCCTCAATTTCTGCAATCCCATGATAATGCTAAGGGCCTAAGGGGTCAGGGGGGCGGGGCTTGCTGAGAATTGTAAATAACAAGACAAGGAAACTCAGTAAACTGACTGAGATACCATCCTATGCAGAGGAGCCCAGGAACTTTCATGTATGCAAAGAACACAGAAGATACGATGAAGGAAAACACCTATTTATAGCAATGAAAGGGTACGAGGAGCCAGGCGTGGTGGTGTGAGCCTGTAGTCCCAGGTACTCAGGATGCCGAGGTGGATCACTTGAGCCCAAGAAGTTCACGTCAGCCTGAGCAACAGAGCGAGATCCCATCTCAAAAACTATCGGGGACCTGGCCAAGATTTCCAACTGCCTGTATGAGGGGTACAGCGAAAGGGTAAAATAAGAAACAGACAGATTTAGTCATTCATGATGGGGGAGCTGGGAGTTCAGTGTCTCAGGACGGGCACAGACAAAGACACTCTGAGCTGGCCACTATTTACTGGGTGTGTACAATAATCGGAGGGATTATCAGGTGACTCAGAGGGCACTGTGACTTCATGGTAATGAGGATCTATATGTTGATGAGGATGGTGGGGAGAGATGGCATGTTAAGAAGGAGTTTGTCCTTCCCCAAGGTGAAACTCTATTAGTACTGGTTTCTCAAGGAACCAGGATGTATTCTGCTGATGCAATCGTGCCCTGGGGCTTCACAGCCTCACAGGACCATTGAGGCCTCAACTGTGACCAGAGGCACACGGAGTTATGTTCCCACGTACTACTTGGCAAGGCAGTAGGCCTAGGACAAGCCCTAATCACAATTTAATTATGAAATGATTTTTCCCCAACAATTATATAGAATGGTCCTCGACAAAAAACAAACCAACCAGCCGGGAGTATTGGCACACATCTGTAATCCCAGCACTCAGGAGGCTGAGGTAGGAGGATACAGGGAGTTCAAGGCCAGTCTGGACTACAAAATGACCGCAAGGCCGGCCTAAACTACATAGTGTGACCCTGTCTCAAAAAAAAAAAAAAGCAGTTTAAGAATTATGCAAAATGAGTAAAACATTACAATGCTGTAACTAAATTGAATGGAAAGCTTAGCTAAATGGAAATGTTTACCATGCTCTTTATAAATCAGGTGTAGAATTATTTTTTTATATAAATTTTTTTTTTTTTTTTTTTTTTTGAGACAGGGTCTTGCTATGTAGTTCTGGCTGGCCTTGAACTCACTGTGTAGCCCAGGCTAGCCTCGAGTTCAAGGCTATCCTCCTGCCTCAGCCTCCTGAGTGCTGGGATTACAGGTGTGTGCCACCATGCCTGGCAAGATGTAGAATTATTAAGAGGTCAGTTCTTTACAACAGGGCTATCAATTTAATACAGTCTCAATAAAATACCAAGTTTGATTTTTTTTTTAACTTTCCAAGCTGATTTCAGAATTAACACGAAAAAATAAATGTGTAAAAATATCCTAGAAATGTTTTAAAAGAAACATGATAAACCAGGTGTGGTGGGACATTCCTATAATCCCAGACACTTGGGAGGCTGAGGCAGAGGATCACAAATTCATTTTCAGCATGGGCAATTTAGCACAACCCAGCCTCAAAACAAAAAATAAAGAGGGCTGGGGATGTAGCTTAGTAGTAGAGTGTCCCAGGTTCTATTCCTAGTACCTCAAAATGTTTAATTAATAAAAAAGAAATATGGAGCCAGTGAGATAGCTCAGCAGCATAAGCGCCTGCCTGGCAAGCGCAAGGTCCTGAGTTCGACTCCAGGTACCCACATAAAAAGGAAAAAAGGGCCAGTGATATCACTCAGTGGCACAAGCGCCTGCTGGCAAGCGCGCGATCCTGAGTTTGACCCCCGGTACCCACATAAAAAAAAAGAAAGAAAGAAATATGATAAAGGAAATATGTACTACCCTTACCAGATACTAAGTCTATGTGCAAGCTACATTACCACAGATCATTCAGTACTTATGCAATGAGTAGAAAAATCATAGCACAGGAGGCAACATTTGGCAAATTAGTGAAAAATCAAGCTGGGCTTTTCAATGTTTATTCAATAGAGTAAGATTATTTAACAGTCAGTTTAAGGAACAATATGATAACAATACCCAACACCAGAAAAAATTCCAAATGAGTCAAAGATTTATATGTGAAACATGAGACCAAAAACCTATCAAATCCCAATTGGGGAAGACCTTGCTAACTGTGATACAAAATTAGAGGCCATAGAAAAAATTATTAACAAATTTAACACACCAACAACACTTTTATCTTTTAAAAGTTCAAAAGATAAAAACTACCATAGCTTTTTTTTTTAAGGGAAAATCTAGGGAAAAATAGTTTTTGAAATTTACTTCACAGACTAACAAGCCAATAGAAAAATTGTTGGAGTATATAAACAAACAGTTTCCCATAAGAGAAATTATTCTCAAATATATGCAAAATGCTTCATCTCATTAATTATTATTAATAAACTATGCAAGAATGAAATACCATCCCTCTCAAAGTTAGACAAGTGATAGCGTACTTCCACGCAGTGTTTGGAAGGGGTTTTATATGTTACTGCCAGGAGTACAATAAACTAATGCAAACTTTATGGAGAGTAACTTCTCAAAAACTTCAGAAATTATAAATGTATAGGCCCGTTGACCAGCCAACTTATCCTACGTGAAAGTATAAAATGATATATGCATGTAGTTATTCAATGATTGTTGGCTATGTCAACTAATTACAACCTATGTACCTATTAATAAGAGAGTGATAAATTATTGTAAGTTTATCCAGAGGAATAACATAGCCATAAGAATAACCAGGGGACTCTTTATGCAATAAATGTGAATAATCTTCAGAATATAATTGTTAAATGAAAAAAAGCAAATTGAGGGACAATGTGGAGAATATTCTACCATTGTAAAAAAAAAGTGAACAAAAAATGCATTTGAAAGTATATTTAGAATATAATGCTAGAAGTTACACACACTGTCTTTGGGGAGGAAAATAGCATGACTGGGATAGTGGTGGGAAAGAAAACTGTCCCTAAATACTTTTTTTTGTTTGTTTTTTTATTTTAAAGAGAAAAAAAATAGAACAAAATTTCAAAACAACATAATAGGAGGGTAACAATGGTTAATACATTCCATATCCTAAATACTTTTGGAACTTAAATCATGTGCTTATACCATCTATTTTTAAAAAACTAGTAAGTACAATTTTAAGAACGTATAGCTTATAAAAAGTGACAAGGAAAAATTTAGCATCGCAGATAAAATGCATAAACATCAATGTACAAACAGTGTACATAACTCAGTGAGTGCTTGCCTTTCAACAGTCTGAGGGGTGAAGTGCGATTTTAGTAGCCTGACATGATACAAAGAGCTTGGAATCTGAACTTATCAAAGAATAATTTTTTAAAAAGTTAAAAACAGTTCTCTCACACAATAGAACCAATACTTGTACATGATTTTATACGGCTTGTCAGAAAAACCCATCACAATAAATTTGTTAGAGGCAAATCTACTTAGTGACCCACAGAGCAATAAAAGCATTCGACATCTTTTCCAATGGGCAGAAATCATTTGCATCTCTACTGAATCCATAGCTACAAGTTAACATGTAACGGCACAGAGTCTGAGCCTTTAGTCAGGAATAACAAAGTCAAACACTGGTATATTCACAAGAGACTGAACCAGCCATGTAATTTGCGAGGTCCAGTGCAAATGAAAAATTCAGGTGCTTTTTTCAGAAATTTAGAATTCCAAGACAGACACAAGAACATTAAACAGATTAGGAGGCCCCTCCTACACTCAGGATTCTGGGTGACTGCACAGATTGCATGCCTAAGAAGCCAACTTTGCTTGCAGAATAAAATAAATAATCTTCAGGAGAATTTTTAAACAATGCCCAGCATGACACGCAGTCACCCGCCTGCTTTATTTCCAAGATTTGGGGAAAAAAATTTTATAGTATTAAAAGAACCACTTCCAAGTTGTGTGGTTTGGGGCAAATTACTTAACCTCTTCAAGGCCTGGCTGGTAGAGGAGAATTATAAATAATCCCTGCCCTGTATATTTCCCGGGGTTATAGTGATTACTAAATAAGATGTGCATATACAAAACTATGCAAATACTTAGTATTAGAATGTACAGTGGGAAAGAAAACTGTCCCTAAATACTTTTGGAACTTAAGTCATGTGCTTGTACCATCTATTTTTAAAAAACCAGTAAGTACATCCCCACCTTGTACTTCTTTCAGATTCTCTTTTGAGAGTCAGTTCTCTTAACTTAATCAGGGAGAACTTTTTGGGCAAAATGACCTTGAGTTGCGTTGTAAGACGAGAAAGAGACGTGATGCAGTTGTCAGGAGGAAGGAGGTTGTCCCAGACGTAAGTGGCAGTTTGGACAAAGGCTCAGAGAAAGAAAGGGTGAGCTCATCCCAGGAGACCACAAAACTGCTAGTCTTGCAGGCTGTCAGGAGATGAAAGCCGACAAGTCAGGTGAACAGAGGCAGCAAATTCATAATAACTCATCTACTCCGCGAAACATCGTGGTAGCGCCTATCCAATCTCCCCTCAGGACCTGAAATGGCAGAAGACAGAAAATAGCCACCACTTCTGGGATACTTCTTTAAATTCTTATGTTTATCTTCATAAATTTATGAAAATATAACACCCTGATTTATCACATGCACAATAATAATTCCTCCCTCCAAAGAAAAAACATCTTTGGTAAAATTGAATTCCATCAAGACATTCCACATTTTGTCTGTAGTTCCCACAACCCCTCAGGCTTCAGTATCCCAATCTAAAAAGCCTGGCAATGTTAGCACCTTACTATGATATTGTCCCTGACATCCTGATGAAAAAGTTACTGCACCCAAGATTCCACTCTTGCCCGAGGTCCTCTTGTTACTTGAGGGACCAGGACCCCCTGCTTGGGAGGGGCTGTACAGAAACTCCGCCAGTCCACCGCCACGGTTGTTTCTGGCCTTCTCCGCAGCGCTTTCTCCCTGCACACATACCTACAATGTGCCTTTCAGCTGACCCCTTCCTGACTCTCAAAGGACTAAGTGGTGTAGACAGATTTATGATTATCTGAGTATTTTCCAAAATTCATTCTTTTGCTCCTCTTGTTTTTCTGCTCCATAAATGGATGTGGAGGGGGATTGCAGAAAGGGACAGGACAGGGAGAGGTGGGCTGCAGACTAAGAACAGACAGAGCAGTCTCCAAAATCTGTGAGTAGGAGACTACCCGGGCTCACCACCTCTCAGGGCTGGAGATAGCTCCTACCTACTGCACTGTGTCCCTTGAACTACCACATGTTCACGCTCAGTACCAGGCTGCTGAAGGCAGAAAGTACTGCAATAAGCATAGAGTGCAGCCCTTCCATTTCTAACGGACTCAGGCAAGAACTCCCTTGGGGAGCACCCTGGCTGAGAGTCTACATGGGCTGCTTAGTGGCTTTGTGACAATTTGAAGAAGTAAAACTCACAACTGCCTTTTTTGCTCAAAAGAATTAGAGGGAGGCTGAGGCTCTCGCTTGGTTCCTTCTTCCCAATATCAAGGTTTGTTTTCATCACCCACCAGCCAGGCAGCTGCTGGATTGTAAAATAGGACATCAGAGGACACAGGTGACATCTTTCCTCATTTGCTTCATGACAGCGGGGCTGGGGGAGGGGTGCCGGGCAAAGGTGAGACAGACCCGGAGCAGCTTGGTGCAGCCAGTTGTCAAAGGTGGATGATGGGGACCTGTGGGACTGTTACCCGATTCTCTCTACTTTTTGTTTAGTTTTGAAATTTTCTATGTTTAATCTAAAGATTTCTGCCCTAGTGAAGTTCACGTCCTCTTCTAAAAAGGAGTCAGGGGTTGAGGGTGCAGCTCAGTGGCAGGGCAGCGGCATGAAGCACAGGCTGGGCCCAGGTTTCTTCTCCACTCCCTGCTATCTTTTGTCTGTGACCAGAGCTTTGTCATCTCTCTGTGGGAGGCCCCACCTCTTTATAGTCTGGGGACCAGCTTTTTATATTGCTTTCTCTTCCCTCATCGAAAGAAAAAGAAGAAAATTAGGCTCCTGACTGTAGGGTCAGCCTGGCATCTGGTAACCACTAATCTTCCCACCCCCACACTGAGGATTGAATAATTGAGCACAGGGCCTCATACGTGCTGGGCAAGCATTCTACCATCTACCACTGGGCTACGCCTCACCACTTTTATTTTACTTTGACACAAGTGTCTTTAAGTTATCCGGACTGGTTTTGAACTTGTGATTCTCCTGCCTCCTGAGTAGCTGGAACTATAGGAATACACCAGTGCACCCAGCTCAACTACGACCATTTCTGAGCAAGTGAGAGCACTACTCCTCACTAGATTAATGGCTAAGAACTAGAGTTAAACTGAAAATTTAAAAAACACAGATGTCTGCACCCTACCTTAGGCATAATGAATCAGGCTTGGGGTGGGGAGAGAAATGTATGATTTTGAAGTCACCTCCAGGCCTCTGTCACATGGACGGGTATGAGAACTCCTACCCAGGCTCGCACTTGGCACAAAGTTCTTGGGTGGCCAGTCTGACGTATAAGAATGTGTTGGCTCTGAAAGTTTGGTTCAACCTGCTGTTGTACCTTGGGCCCCTCTGTTGCTTTACTCTGCCCTTCACCTTAACCGCCCTGCCTGCACCTTAGTTTTCTTTGTTTCTTGTTCCAGGAGGCACCTCTGGTTCTTGACTGCAGCCCCTACCTGGCTGCCCTTTCCAGATGGAGCTAACAAACCATCCAAATTCAAGCTGGAATACCGGGGCATCCCTTACCCGGGTCTCCTGCAGCTTTCTCACATTCGACTAACTTTTGGGTTTCCCTCTCCCAGCTAGCTTCCCTCCTGGTTTCTTTGTCTTGTTCTGGTTTTATGACCATACTTCTTGTCATCCTGGTTGAAAATGAAAGTTGTAATAAGCTTCTCTACCCCTCCCTATGCCATGTTCCTATCTAATCAATCAATGAATCTCTTTGCTCTCTGTTCAAGAGTTTACACCCATCTCTTGCTCACAGGCACAGGGCCTCAGTCCCAGCTCAGCCCTCTTTACCTCCCACCTGGAACAGAGAACCTTGAAGACGAAGGTTCCATCTCCACTTTCTCCCCTGCCCATCTCCCTCTCTTCCACCATTTCCAAGTCCATCTCTCTCCGTTTAGGTGTTCACAGGGAAAAGCCACCAATATTCCTAGACTCTATGGTATTTCTCAGGTTAAAAGTTTCACAGTGACCTTTGCCTACTCACTAAAACCCACACATTATAGTTGTCGCTGATTTGGCTCAAACTCACCTACTGGGCTTACATCCACCCATGTATTTTACTCTCCCAAACCATTACCTCCCACAGAGCCTTCAAAATTGCTTCCATTCCTGTCTTCTGAGCCTCTGCCTGTGGCATTTCCTGTGTCTGGATCTCCACCACCTTCTTACTCAAATATGGGATTTTCACCCATCTTCAAGGCCCCTAATCCAGCATCACCTTCTCCGTGAGGACCTCCATGGTGACTCTAGCCAGATGTGAACCTGTGGGGTCTCAAAAGGCTTACGTCCAAGATGAACGTACTCTTTTTATGACATCTTTCATACCCTGTTCTTCCTGAGACTGATTACATGCCACAGCTCTCTTAAGACTGTATTTCTGTGGGGTCTTTTCCTCTACTCTTCCTTACACGTTCCATTATGTCCAGTCTAATACTTTGTTCTTGTTTTTTGTTGTTGCTTTTGAGATAGTGTGGCTGCGTAGTCCAGGCTGGGCTTGAGCACATAGCAACCCTCTTGCCTCAGCCTACCAAGTGCTGGGATTACATGTAAGCCTAATACTTTGGACAAAGAAGCTGCTCAAAAACTCTAAGTGGTGTGAGACTGAATAAATGACAAATTACTGATAGATTATACAGTACCAGGATGAGGAAGACCGATAGGTAGTTTACTGGTAGAATCACATTCATTATTACAGATCGAAATATTTTTACTCTGGACAGTAACTTTGAGTAGCTACTGTCCTGAGCCCTCAAACCACCCTCCCTCCAACTGCCCTGGTTTCTCCTCCAAGAACTCTTGGCCCCTTGATTATCCAACAATTTAAGAGGGGACTTAACACAGCCAAGTTCTCCAGAATTAGTTGACATTTCTACAGTAATTCTGAGTAACACCCATGAGGGGGAGCAACACTATAATCAAATAGGGTTAATGAAATTGACTTTTAGACAGGACCTTGTAGTCATCTACGTACAAAAAAGAACTGGAAACACAGATGCAGCTCCTTCATAAGTTAGATAGGAATCGTTCATTGGGTAGAGGTATAGAATTAATGTTTGTGTGACAACTAGTGAAGTGTGAGCAGTTATTACTATTAGCAGTAACAATAATAACAACTAGCACTTGACAATATGCTTTTATAGTAATCAAATTTAATTTTCACAAGAACTCTTGGAAGAAATAGCTTTACCTCATTTTACAAATGAAGAAGGTACCCAAGGACCAGGTAGATAGTAATGAGCCCATGTTCCTACAAAAACACAAACCATCTCAGTTCTTGGGGTTTCTCCATGATTTCATGCTGCTTCAGTATCAGACAGCAATGATACTGTGGCCCTCAGGAGAAAGACAGGAAGAAAGAAAGGAGAGGAAGAAGCCAGGAGAGAAACAGAAGCACCATGATAGGATGGGAGATGAGGAGAGGGAGGGAAGAAGAAAGAAGGGAAGAAAGAGGAGGGAGAAGAATGAATGGAAGGAAAAAGGAGGGAGGAAGGGGTGAGAAAAGCAAAGAAAATAAGGCAGGCAGGAAAAGAGGGAGGGAAGGAGTGAGGAGAAAGGAAGGAAAAACAAACCTGTAAGCAGTAAGGAGGGACACTGCAGGCTTTAAGCCTTTTGAGACCCCACTGCACATCATATTAAACATGAAAATATGCCCTTTACTGAAAAATATTGTAGTACTGTTTTTATAATTTTAATTCTGAAATTCAACCCAAAAGTCACATCTTGTCAGTCACTGCACATAATCAGGAATCCTGACAATGAGGAAAAACTCATCTACACATTGTTTCCAAATATGTAAAAATCTTGTAATCATCAATGAAAAGGACATGATACATGTATGTAGCTACATTTGTTAATGAATGAGGCACTTACTCATTTCAACTGCACAAATTTCTTTTTAAGTTGTGAAACCAATTAACACTTTTTAGCTCTCTCTCATTTTAGGCCTCTCTCTTGAGCTCAGGAATAAACAGCCCTGGTTGCAAGTATTCGAATAGGTCAGCGAGGCTGAGCTAGGATGCTTGAGGTTGCCATGGAAATGCTGTCAGCCACTTGTTCCTCAAGCCATCTTCACACATCTGCGCATGGCAGCATGCGTTTACTTCCACTGCAGAATTAACTCATCTCCCAGTGGCCTCTTCAGGAAACTCCCTCCCTCTTGGTGATCTGGCAGAGCTTCTGGGAGACAGAGCAGCTGAGGAGCTGAGCGACCCTGAGAGCAGGAAGCTGGGCAGCTGGAGGTGGTGAGCCTGGCAGCTCCTGCCTCACGCACCCTGGGGTCCCAAGGGAGAGGCGCAATGTGGTTACCAGTGAACACCATTCACCCGGGACAACCTGAGCACATTCCAGGCCCAGGCCGCAGTCAAAGACGGCACTGAACAGTCTTTCTTTGCTTTGGGGGTTGTTATGACAGCCAGGAATTTGCAAACCAAACCAGACCTGGAGAAGAATTCTGTCCTTGGCCCCAAAATCTGTGGTTGCGCAGTTTGCTGAGGGCTGCTGCTATCCCCCTTTGATACCTGCCAGATGGAAGGAGCTCGAGACCTGGAAGCTGGAAACATCCCAGAAGAAAGGTTACTTTCAGGCTAAATGAAACTGCATTAGTTGGAGTGTAGGTGTGATAGGAGAACTTCTTGGCAAGAAAAGTTGGAAAGTATTAAAATAGGTCTCATCAAGAACCTCATCATCTTCTTGAAAAATCTTTTGTGTTTGTTTAGTGTTCTGTGGTTTGCTAAGCACATTCCCATAAATTATCTAAATGGATCTTTGCATCTGCCTGACGAAGTGGTCAAAGTAGATATACTACTTGGCCAATAACAAGGACAACTAAGTTCAGGAAGAACACCATGAAGAACAAAACAGCTAATAAGGAGCAGAACTGAGGCGTGGCCCCGGGCTTTCTGACTCAAAGTCTTGCTCTTTTAATTCTATTGTGGTGATCTTCAAAAATATAAAACAGATTACAACTGATCTGGACAGTTTAAGAATTTTTTTAAAGAAAGTGACATTTTAGGTGGGTAATTGTATTACAAAATACACATAGCATAAAATTTAACATCTGAATCTTTTTTTCTTTTTTTTTGTGTGCCACTCAGGATCAAACCCAAGGCCCTACAGATTCTAGGACCCACCACTGAGCCACAGCCGCTGCCCCAGCTTATGCAGTTTTAAGTGTACAGTTTAGTGGATTAAATACATTCAAATTGTGCAACCATCGCTACCACCCATCTCCAGAACTTTTTCATCTTCCCAAGCTGAAAGTCTGTATCCATTAAATACCATCGCCCAAACCCCTCCTCTTAGCCGCTGGAAGCCACCATTGTACTTTCTGTCTCTATCAGCTGGATTACTCTATGTACTTCATATAAGTGGGATCATACAGTATTTGTCATTTTGTAAACTGGCTTATGTCACTTACTACGATGTCCGCAAGGTTCATTCATGTTGTAGCACGTGTCAGAGTTTCTTTTCTTTTTAATGCTAAATAACATTCCATTGTATAGATAAGGACATTTTGTTTATCCATTTGTTGGTTGGTGAACACATGAGTTTCTTCTGCTCTTCGGCTATTGTGAATAATGTTGTGAACATCGATACACAAATATCTCTTCAAGACCCTGTTTTCAATACTTTTGAGTAGGTACCCAGAAGTACAACTCCTGGATCAAATGGTAGTTTCATGATTCATTTTTTTTTTTTTTTTTTTTTTGTGGGTACCGGGGGGTCGACCTCAGGACCTCGCGCACCAGCAGGCGCCCGTGCCACTGAGCGATATCACCGGCCCCTTTTTCGTATGTGGGTTCCGGGAGTCGAACTCGGGCCCTCACGCTTGCAAGGCAGGCGCTCACGCCGCCGAGCCATCTCACCGGCCCATGATTCATTTTTTTTAGAAACTGCCATATTGTTTTTCATTGTGGCTGCACCATTTTACATTCCTTCCTATAGTCCACAGGGGTCTCAATTTCACCAAAACCTGTTATATTTTCTGTATATCTTTTTATACATCTTTGCCATCCGACTGGGGACATAGAAGGATGATTTTTAAGTACACAGCTGCCAAGGTTGATTTAATTGGAGGGATCAGAGAATGATCCTAATGAAACCAGGTTAGTTTTCACTCAACATGCCAACCCTAAGCCCAGCCAGAAACCTTGCAAAGCCATTCCAGTGGCCGCTAAACACCTGAATGATGTGAGCTAGCTCATGACTTGCTCCTAGGGGTAAGGAATGCAAAGTACAGATTCTACTCAGAGGAATTTCATGTGTCTTCGTAATGAACATAAATTCATTATACGGGTGCTCCTTAAAAAGCACTGCCCCCTCCTGTGACTAGAGGGCACATGCATATTCATATACAGGTGAGGGGGTGAGTCTGCGTGGGTGAAGGTGGAGCTGGAGAATGGCAAGAAGGATGACATGGCCAGGGAGGTTGGCAGCACTCTTCCCAAGCAGCTCTGGAGTCTTAGAAGTCACTTCATGTCTTTGAGCCTCCTTATTTATTCTTTATCCCCCCCCACCCACTTCATAGAGACAAGTTAGATTGGATCATTAAAAGGCTTCGTGAGATGTAATCTCCAGAGTCATAAATGCATCACGTGGCAAGAGCACTTAGATTCCTAAATGCTCATGTGGTTTGGGGTAGTGAGGAAGTTTAGGGCTGCTGAGATGGGCTAGGAATTCATCTGACTCTCCATACCTGGAGTTCAAGTCCGACTCACGTCAAACGCCCCCTCTTCCAGGAAGCAGCCCTGACCCTGCACAGGAGGAAGGAGTTCCCTCTTTTAAATTCTGTAACACTGCACCTGTGCCTCTTTCAGAGCAGAGGCCAGGTTTAAAATCTTAGGTTTCTGGTCACTTAAGAGAATAGTATATCCCTGCCCAACTGGATGCCCGTTAAAAGGCAAAATCCAGTTCCGGTTTGCACAAAGTATAAAGCAAATGCTCACCAAAAGCTCCCAGTAGATCTCTCGTGTGTGACTTATTGCCTGGAACTGTGTCACTTCAGCCTCTTTGGTGGATGTGAGCAAGAATGGGTGCTGGGAGCAGGGCTGGTGAGCCAGTGAGCAGTGTTTACCCGAACCTCTTTCTGCACTAGGCACATCTGGGAAGTCAGGGGAGAAGCCTGCCCTGAGTCCTGGACCCAGGTCCTCTTTCCTCTGTGTCCGGCTGTGTCTCTCATGTGTCCACATCATGGACTGATTGATTCTCTATCGCAACTGAACGAAATGAAGTATGGAAAAGAATGATGGACTCCAATGTGGTTTCGCCATTTCCTCCAATTTACACTCCTAATCACGCGTATCTCACATTCATAAAGAATTTAAGAGTTTACGAGACACTAGCATCTTTATTTTTTTGAGGGAAATAACTGAGACTCAGAGAAGTTCATCATTTGTTCAAGCTGACTCAGGTGACGGTGTCTGGAGGGCTCCATCCTGACCTCCTGACGTGAACCCTGTGTCTTAGTCGTTCTCCTCATCAGTCAGGCACAATACCTGACACCCACAAGTTAAAGGAGGAGAGGTTTACTTTGGCTCACAGTCTGTAGCAGTTTCAGCCAATAGCCGGCTGACTCTAAGGCAGGGTCACACGGCAGATAGGAAGCAGAAAGCGAAGGGAGGAGCCAGGGAGGGAGATGCACCCTTCCAGGCCAGGGCCCCAGTGATCCATCTCCTCCCACCAGACCCAGCCTCCTAATAGCTAGTCAGCTATTCTGCTCCCCGTAATGTGATCACCCTCCAAACACCTGCGGCTTTGGGGCCATTTTAGATCTAACACATAACTGTAGCCTTGGTTCAGGCTACAGTTGTCTATACTCCCCGCACCTCCTGGGAACAGCATTGATAGGTAAGATGCAAGGGACTACACGACAATGGCTGCAATTTGTGTGACATGTTTCTTCGTGTGTAGTGGGTGGGGAGGTGGGGCATATGCCTCCGCCCCTCCCATCTTCTGAGCCTGGCCCCCACAGACATCAGTCTTGTCACTGAGCAGCTGCATACAGCTGCTGACAGCCTGTAGCACCCCGGCCACAGACCACATGAGTTCCCCACAGGCAGGACACCAGTGACATATTCAAGCTTGACATACCCTGTATCATCCTCATTTTGTTTTATGGCTTCAACTAAGCCTCATCCATTACTAGAAAAAACAATCCTGGCTCCTTCCTGGGCCTCATCACACCTGTCAGATACCATGAAGTTTTCTATTCTCATTCCTAACCTTTGAGGAAAAGGCAGGACCAATCTGTGTGGTAGTTGTCCTCACTCTGGAAAGAGAAAGAGGTTGGTCACTGGGCAGCTGGGTTTCAAGTTTGCCCCTGCGCCTAACTGAAGGCTGACCCTGGGACAGCACATCCCTGACTGGGCCTCTGTAAAACAAGGACGTTGGAGCGGAGGGAACTCTAAGCACCCATCCAGTTGGGTAGTGGAGACAGCAGCTGCACAGAGGTGGGACGAAGGCAGACTTACAAGCCGGAACACATTTTTAGGCTTGAATGCAGGAAAAGTTCAGGAGAGCTCCTGCTAGCTGGGAACAGCATGTTGCCATACCCCAGCTACGAAGAGTAACTACTTCTGGTTACTTCGGGTTTGCTGATTTCTGTTCTCCACCAAGTGCCCACATGGCAACACAGGGAAACTTGATGCTGGAATCACAGAAAAATCACACAGGTCACTGAGTGGATGCAAACTGAAGCCAGGCATGAATCTTGCTATCCACTTCGTGGCTTCTATTTGGGGAGAAGTCACTCAAGAATCACAGCAGGTCTGTGAGAGAGAGCACTACACCAGCAGTCAGATGGGGGCTCTTGGAGCTTCCATGTCATCGCTGGCTGTGTGGTACCAGGCATGTGGCTTGTTCCTCTCTGAGCTGGTGTCCTTTACAGTAAAATGAAAAGGAGGATAGGTGGATGCCTCTGATAATTTGAAATTTAGTGCTGAACCATGTTCCTCACTCATTTGGCTCCTTTATGCCAGCTTGTCTTGTGGGTAATTCTGAGTACCATAAATCAAAGGAAAGCCTGCTTTTGATCTCAGCTGAGATGGGAACAATTCAAGGAAAGGAGACAGGACTACTCTTTACTATTCCTTTTGTTGTGTGTTTCTTAAGCAGTCACTAGGCCTCCGTTTCCCTCTAAAGAAAGAAGAGGCTGCCTTCCTCTGCTTTGAGAGGGGGAAGACCCTCTGCAGAACCAGTTCAATGTATCCCGGAGGCAGGAGATAACACTGTTGCATTAATTCAGTGGGAAGAGAGAAGGGGGCCAACATGCTGAGCACCTTATATGGTCTCCTGCAATCTTCTCAACGCCAAATGAAAAACCTTACAGATGTGATAGTTAGGCTAAGAGAGGTTAAGAAACATGGCCAAGTTAGGCACAGTCAGGAGAGGAGTGGAATCAAAATGAGCCTGACTTTCTCTAAGCCCGACTGCTTCTCAGAGGGTGTTACTCTATAGGAATTGAAAGTGGGATGTGGGAGGAGCTGAGAGAGCCCTGAACCGAGTGACTTCAGGAAAGAAGGTGGAATGGGGAGCAGAGACTCCTGCTGCCACTGCCGAGATTCCACAGCCATAGGAACCTTCTCTGTTGCTCCTCTTGGCTTTTGAGTTTCCCATGAGCCCCTCAAACCCTCACTAGATAGAGAGGCAGGCTTGTGTACCCTGGGTGCAAGTAGCCAGATGGGGGCTGAGATCTTCTCTTCACCACCAAATATCCTAAATGAAACACCAGCCTCGAAATATTCCCGCCTCCTCAGCTGACCACGTAGGTCACAGCTGGGTACTGCGCCTGCATGAGGCACGGATAGAACAGGTCCTGATCCCTCTCACCGCTTTCCCTCCCCTGGCTCTTTGGAAAAGGAACAGCTGCTTCCACTACCATGATGAGGAGAACGACTCCTTAGTCTCCACTAGTACACAGAGCCCTCAGACGGCACCAACAAAAGTTGTCCAGGCCTGATCCTGCAAGCCAGCTGGGGCCTTTTACTGTCCAGTCACAAAAAGAAAAAACACACTGAATAGCCAAATTGAAAAGTATCCTTGTAGGACAGGAAAGAATATATAAAGATAACCTTGCTTTAATAGAAAAAGGAAACAGGACTGAAATTGGCTCTTTTTACCACAGGGAATGGAATCCTAGGAACTCCACTTAGTTTTAGCTGGAACAAATATTTACCAAGTTGTGTATGTGTTAGACAGTGGGCACCCTCCTCATAAATTTATTTCTTCCTCATAGCAGTGGTAGGCAGAGGAAAGGAAGGTCCAGTGAAGTAAAGGACCTTGGCATAGCCACTTAGAGCCCAAACTTTCTGCCACCTATCCCGGAGCTCTTTGCATGAGCAGGAGTTGCCTGCTCCTCAGTGTCCCATGACTTGTATCTTCATCTGTGAGGATGGGATATAGGTGGATACAGACCCCAAAGGGATTAAAACACATGGTCCAGTGTTCCCTGGTGTCATGTGAGATGGGAGAATAGCAGAGTTCTCCATCTTCATTGTAATTTACACCTTTTCTCCCGGGCTGTTCTCTTTGACATCTCCTGTACTAGGCACAGTCTCGCTCTGATCACCGCAGCCCTCTGCACTTTCTCACTCCACACCATGACCGCTTGTTTGTGTTCATCTCCTTTTACTCACCATAAGCTTGTGGAGAGCAAGGACTTTTCTTTGGTCCTTGCTTGTAGTAAGTACCTCACAAAGTACTTTATGACGGAGCTACACATTCAGCTTTGAATTATGAATTGAAAGAAAAAAACCCAGAAAGGTGGATGTGTGGACAGACGGATGGATGGGATCATGGTTTATCATTCCCTCAAAGTTACCATGTCTCAAAGTACTGGAGTAATTTATCTTTCTGTTCCAGACAAATTAACGTACCTGACTTCCCAAGTTTGTCAGCAATCCAGTCAAAAGAAGTGAGTAAAAGAGTTTTGAATCTTCGTCCTTTAGATTCTGCCTTAACCATTTACTGACCATGGGGTAGGAGTCAATTTACTTCATTCTCTGAACCTTCATTTTTTCATTGTAATATGATATTGAGTGTCTTACTGTTACGGTTTATATCTAAATGCCCCACCAAGCCTCATGAGCTCATAAGTGGGGCTTTTAGCGGTGACTGGATCGTGGAGATGTGATGCTCATCAGTGGATGAGTTCATAGCTAAATGTGATGTTGGGAGGTGCAGCCTGGTGGGAGGAGGTTGGTCGCTGGGGTGTGGGCTGGAAGGGTCCATCTCCCTCCCTCCTCCCTTGATCTTGCTCTCTCTCTGCTTCCCACCACCATGCCCTGAGCTGTTTCTCCTCCACTGTGCTGCCCTTCTTTGGAGACAGCTGTCTACAGACTGAAATGTCTACAAACTGTGAGCCAAAATAAAACTTCCCTCCTTAGAGTTGTGGGTGTCAGGTATTATATCTCAGTGATGAGAAAGTAACTAAAACACTAACAGGAGGTAAAAAAAAAAAATGGTTGCTATTAATCTTAGCATACATAACAATGTATTAGATCTCTCACACTCATCTTTGGTGTCTCATTTGTCTTTTCCTCCTTTTCCACCCACAGTGACTGTTAGATTCCTAACCCTTTCTAATCTTTTCTTTTCCTTTTCTTTCTTTCTTTCTTTATTTTATTTTATTTTATTCTATTTTGAGATAGGGTCTTGCCATGTAGTTCCAGCTGGCCTTGAACTCACTAGGTAATCCGCTGACCTTGAATTTGAGGCAATCCTCCTGCCTCAGCCTCCCAAGTGCTGGGATTACAGGTGTGCGCCACCATGCCTGGCACTAGTCTTTGTTCCAAAAGTCTTCTGTTTGCTTTGCCACCCTCCTCTTATCTGCCCATTTAATGCAATAGGCTCTAACCAGTTCCTCTACTCCAGGTTTCCCCTTCTAATACATCATTTCTGAATGCTGGCTCAGAATTTTTACAGAGGACAGATTTAATTAGGATGGCACTTTCTGACACCCCAGAGAGTGGAGGGGATAAGGGCTGAGTCTTGAAGCAACATATGTATCTATCACTTTACGAATGATTGATACAACGTCAATTGTCCATATTAAAGTGTAGGGATGGGAAGATGGGTGGATAGGAACAGGATGCAAAGTTCACCACTGACCAGCCCTTTGTGGTCACCTCTGAGCAGAAGCTGCCAATTTACATTTCCTATGGTCCTTGCTATGGTACTGTTTTATTAACACCTTTGCTGAGAACCTGCAGAACAAGTTCCAGAATCTTTTGCCTCCCATTCAGAACCCTTCGCAATTTTGCTTCAAGCCACTGTCCCGGGGCCCTTGCCAGGTCTCCTCATCTAATGTTGCTTTCTTGTGCTGTTGTTGAACCATTTCACAAGTTGATGTTTTCTCTCCCACCGGCCTGGAGGTCCATTAGGGTTCAGGGCTACTACATACCTTCCAGATTCCCTAAGGTACCCAGCACAAGCTTTATGGGAGCCAGTGTAGATGGGCAACAGCTTGCTGAGTTTCAAACCATTCCCAGAAGCACTTCCACACTAGAATTCTGCACCAGAAACAAGGCTTTGGACTCAGGGATAGTTATGTCCTGGGGCCCAAAGACTCCCTCCAAGAAAGGTGTACCAAATACCTCCTGCCTACAAGACTCTGAACCTGGGAAGCCTGAGTGCTGTGGACTCCATCTCAGCCTGAGCTAATTACTTCCTATGCTGATGACTGATGACCTAGGGCTGAAGACATCATGATACCTCAACATTGGGCAATCTGCCTGCACTCACACACATGGGTCTCACGTACACACCAGCTCTCAAGCATCAAACAGCAATAGTGGTAGAGCAAGGGGGGGGGCTTTAAAACTTTGCAAATATACCTCCCCTAGAAAGAAAGAAAAAGAGGATCTCTGGGTTAAAGGAATCTAAGAATTTCTGAAGTAGTTTTACAATTTATTGTAAGTCTGAAATTATGTCAAAACTTTATAAAATATAAAGCAGAAACAACAAAAATTATCTTCTCTATGTAATTTCTCTTCTGCCTTCTTCAATCTTTATATTCACTTTTTTCAACACATTCACATATGAATTATAGTTGTGAACATATCTATTTTCCCTATTAAACAAGAGTATAAAGTGTAGAACAAAATTACTTCAGAGTCAAGCAAACCTTTTAAATGCATCATAATATAAAATATACTTTTAACAATTAAATTATAATATTATTTTTGGAATAGAGGGGTTTTAGCATTTTGTGATCTGGGACAAGATATTTAACCCTAAGTTGCAGTTCCCTCACCTTTAAAGTGGAATTGATAATGCCTATCCTTGGTACTGTCCTAAGAATTAAAAATATAAACATTAATTAATACGCTTCCCGGTCCACAGTTAGTGTCTATGACCTACCTATTCCAGTTTTTAAAATGTCAATTAATTACCAAGTTATAGCCACTCTGTGTCCTCAACGCCTGAGAAAGCCCGGAGTGGATGCATAAGAAGCAGTTTATGAAGGCGCGAATGCTCCGTGAAGGCGGCTGCAGCTCTACTACAGCAACTCTGCAGCAGACGCCAGGTTCCCGCCCTTGCCCAAGATTCTGAGCGACCTCCAGAAGTTCCATGCACTCTCGGGGCTCTGTGTCCCTCGTCTATGAAATAGGACTGGTTTTTATTACCACCGCGAAGGAATAAGCCAGTTAGAGCGGACTAAGGGATGGCAGCAGACCAGCCAGCCCCGGGGCTCAGGCCCCAGTTCACACTCCAGGCTGGGCAAGGCTGAAGGCAGCCACCGCATCCTCAGCCCGCCCTGCAGGGACGTCCAGAGACGCTGGGGAGTGTAGGGGTGCAGCACGGCCCCCACAGCCCTTTCCTTCTCTGCCCCTCTCCCCGCGGAGCAGCAGCTGGGTCCTGAAGGGCAGATCCCCAAAGGCCGATCTCGGATCCTCCCGGGCTGCAGCATATGGCGGCCTCCCGGGCCGGGCCCCTGGCGCCTTCCTGGCTTCCTGACCCGGAGTGATGCATATTTTGCCTGGGGCCACGTGCAGTGCGTGCTGTGCGGCTCGTCCCAGTGGTTCTTTAGGGCCCCACTTCAGACTACAGGGGTGATGGCTAGTTTAGCTCTGCCCAGTCTGAGGGTCCACTACTGTAAAGACTGACAGGTGAAAGAGCAAATGTGAAAGGCCAAGCCAAGCCAGGCGATGTGTGACAGAGAGGTGCCGAAAAAGGCAGTTAGTCAGAAAAGCAGCCGCCAAACCGGCCGGCGACCTTCCCCAGGACCAATTTCCACACATAACTGTCCATGTGGCCAGCCTGGCAGCCTCATACTGACTGGACAGGACTGGGAGGGCAGGGAGAGGCCGGAGGAGGCGAGAAAGGAGAAGCAAGAAGAACGTAAGTAAGAGAAAACTGGAAAGGAGGGAGATGCGGGGCTGGTTTGTGAGAGAAATGGAATCAGAGTATGTGATCGAGGGGGAAAAAAAAAGATGCAAGTGAGAAAGCGGAGAGGAGGACAAAGTGAGAACGGAGAACTGACAAGGCCTCATCCATGCATCAGCTCTCGGCCCAAAGGTTGCGGATTCTCTGCTACACAGAGTCAGTCCCACGCCGAGCGCTCTCGCAGCAAACTGCCCCCGGACAGCCCCAACCCCTGGGCCTCCCTCCCGGCCCAGGGCAGAGCCCAGCCCGGGCCGTCCCCGCCTCTGCCCGCCGCCCGTCGGCCTCAACAGCTCTCCCCAAAGGCGGGGAGAAGGGAGCCGGCGAGGGAGGGAGGGGCGGCGAGGAGGAGGGAGGGGCTGCGGTAGGAGGCAACCATGTGGTTCCAGCTCAATTTTTTTTCCTCTCTTTCTTCACTCGTTTTTCTTTCCAAACAGGGAAAAGTGTTCCGTGAAGCGGTAGTGCCTTTCCGCCTCGCCTTTTCCTCCCGGACCCGGGTCGTGGCTCCCGCCCCGGCGCAAGCTGGTGGGGCGCGCGCTAGGAACCCCTCGGTGCTCGGGAGCGCAGGGCGCGGGGACCCGGGCGCGGGGGGCGAGGCGCGAGGCCGGCTGCCGCGCCGCACATGGCTGTAGCCCCGCGCGCTCCCCGAGGCGCCTCGCCCAGCTCCCCAAAGGTCCGTCGGCTGCGCCGGGACGCCCAGCAGCCAGGCAGCGGCTGAGCGGGGTCGCGCCCGCGCCCGGGGATCGGGATGTCCCTCCTCCTCCTCTTGCTAGGTGAGTGCCTCGGGGAGGGCGGGGATCTGCTCGGTCCGGGGGAGACTCGCCTTGGCACGGTGTTCCCCGGAGATCCCCGCGGCCTCTGCCAGAGCCGACCCCTCGGTCCCTGCCTCCCAGCCAGCGAGAGCAGCGCATCTGGCGGCGGGGGACCGCCCAGCGGGCCTTCGAAAACGCTTCACACATCTGGGCCCTTGAGCTAGTCGGAGGTTGGGGGCGTTTCCTGGTTGAGTTTGGCCGAGAACCGTTTGATGTGGAGGGTGCTTTTTAGGGCAGTATTTGGTTTCGGGAGTCTGTAGGGAAACTGGAGAACCGGGGGAGGGAAGGTTCATCCAGGAATTTTTGTGCCAGGTTTCTGAGGGTGTGGAGGGCTTTTTTGTTTCAAACAGGCGCCTCAGAGTGCTCAGATTAGAAACAGATGTATTGAAGGGTAAGAGGAAGGGAGAAGGGACGAGACAGGGTGGGAGAGGAAGGGAGAGAGGGGAAAGGGGTAGAGCGTGAGGAGACTGAGAAGGCGCAGCGCCGAAAGAAAGCGACACTGGGAGGAAGAAAAGGGGCAAAGGGAAAGACAGGGACAGAAAGAGAACAGAAGAGCCGGAATATGAAGCAGAAGAGCAGAACGGAGGGGAACCTGAGCAAAGGCAGCGAGGAGAAGACTTAGAAGGAATGAAGCGAGGAAGAGAGGGAGAAAGCGCAGGCACCCCTTCCTCCTGAAGCTGGGCCTGGGGCAGAGAAGAGCCATCCTGAGTGTCCCTTTCCGGTGTTACCCAGGTGGACCCCTAAGGCCTCAAGGGCTCTAAAGACACAGGCTGAGGACAGGCATTTGTAGGACAGCTTCCAGCAGGTATGTGAGCAGCAGGAGGCCGGACGATGGGGACTGCGTATCTGAGGGGCACATGGCAGGACCCAAAGGTAGCCAGAGTTCAGAAAACCCAAGAGCCGGCAGGCTGCACTGTGAGCACTGCCCTGGACGCTCACCCCCAGGAGTGGGTTCAAGCTGGTGAGCTGACTAGCTGGAACAACTTATTCATTACGCAAAGCTTCATTTCCTTGCCTCTAAAACAAAAAGAGATGGTTCCGAAGGCACTGCCAGCCCTGCCAGCCTCCAACACTAGGACTCCAGGAAGGCTGAGGTCTTAGAAAAGCCAGCAAAGCAAAGTGAGCGGCACCAGCACACCATCCTGAAATAGGTAGCCAGCCCTCCCTGTTCTCTCAGACCTTGCCACCTGACTGGTCAGCCTGTGTAGGCCACTCTCAGGCTGGTACCCACCCAAGCTGGAGGAAAGGAAGAGGTCTGCTAAACTAAACCATTGCTCAAGGAGGGCAGGGGAGGGCCTACTTGCTAAGCTCTGAGATATTTGCCAAGTATTGCAGTTCTGCTCCTGTTTACATGTGCCGTAACTGGGTGGCACCTTTGTCGCTTTTACTGGCCCACGCCACTAAGCTACCAATTATTGGATGGTCACTAGAACCAAACTTCAGAGTCACCTTACTAAAAACAGTAAGCACCGTTAAGTCCTCACTATACTGAACATTTTATATGTACTATTTTGTTTCATTCTTCACACTAACCTAACTGGCCCTGATTAGTATCCTCATTTTACAGATGAAGAAATATGAGTGTAAAGCCAGGCATGGGGGTTTATGCCTATAATCCCAGCACTCTGGAAAGCTGAGGTGGAGGATCTCAAATTCAAGCCCAGCCTGGGTAACTTAGTGAGTTAGTGAGCCCAATTTTAAAAATAAAAAGTAAAAAGAAGGTGAGGGGTGGATTGGAGATAGAGCTCAGTGTGAAGGCCCTGGGTTCAATCCCTAGTATCACCACAAAGAGAGAAAGAAAAGAGAGAGAGAGAGAGAGAGAGGGAGAGAGGGAGAAGAGGGGAGGGGATGGGAGGGGAGGGGTGGGGAGGACAGGAGAGGAGAAGATAAAATCAGGTTGTAAAGAGGTCAGGTAACTTGCTTAATTAGCAGAAATAGGATTCAAATGTAGGTTGGGTCTAGTTTACAGTGGAAAGTGACTTTGGCCCACATGGTCAGTTGAAATCAGCTGGTGGCCTGGATGTGACCACTGATGACAGTCTTCCTCTCAGTTCATGAGAAACAAGAATCTGACCAAGACTTGTGTCAAAAGATGTCATCGATCACTGGCCCTTCTTTTTTGAGTGTCCACTATGCGTAACTGTTCTTCCGGTAAGAAAAATAATTGGTTGGGTTGATTCTCTGCCTTTATCATAGAAGCTGCTTCTCCTGATGTCTTTCTTGGGGCTGTCCTTGTAAAATTTTTACAAACTAAAGTCCAGGTAGAAGAAAAATGAGGACTGCTGGCTTAGAATTCTGTACCATGGGATTCTCATATTCATGCCAACTATTAAGCTTTTGTCACATCTAGGCTTTTGTCAGACATACATCAGACTCATGACATCCCAGCTCTAAGTAGATCAAACTGTCCAAGTAAGAGACAGGCATCAGAGGAGCTGATGGGAATAAATGGGGGAGGCAGTTTTACTGGCTGGATTAGCGCTGTTTGCAAAGTGGTTTTGAGCCATAGTATGCTTGGGCATGCTTTAGCAAAATCCAGAGTTGCCTGAATCCTAAAATCATCTAGTGGTCTTTGAAAGCTGCCTGTGCTCACAGCTGGCTTGATAGTGGGCTTCTCTTTTTTTCTTGAGAATGCACAGGATAGCAGGAGAGTTAGGAGGGCCAAGAGGGTTCATAGTCTGAAGTAGGACAGGCCCGTGGACTCCTTGCTTTCTGGGACTGGAATGAGTGGGGTCAAATGTCCTGCCTTTCATATGAATGAACAAATAGTGCTCTGAGCCCTGTGGAGGAGAGAGAATGGGGGGCCCCTCCCCTCCTCTGGCCACCACTCCCTCCCCTCCCCTGCGGCTCAGGTCCTCATTATTCTGCCTTGACTTCTCTCCTAGACTTCACAATAATTGCCACACCTGAGTCCTGCTTGTCCTCTCTCCTCCATCCTACACACTACTACCTTGTAGGACCGCTGGCAAGGGCAGAGAACTTGGTCTTGGGAATATGGCAAGCTGCCTGTGTTCTTCTGACTGCCTTGTCTCTAATCTTGATTTTTTTTTTTTTTTTTTTTTGTGTGGGTACCGGGGGTCGACCTCAGGACCTCGCGCACCAGCAGGCGCCTGTGCTGCTGAGCGATATCACCGGCCCTTTTTTCGTATGTGGGTTCCGGGAGTCGAACTCGGGCCCTCGCATTTGCCAGGCAGGCGTTTACGCCGCTGAGCCATCTCACCGGCCCTCTAATCTTGAATTCAAAGTTTCTATAATTTCATGATCTTTCTCTTTTCTTTTTTAAATCTTTAATAGTCCCCACTGCTTTTAATCCTGAGCACAGACAATTCATTCCGAAGGAATGGGTAAGGAGCAAGTCACTTGGTTTCCCCAAAAATGAACTTGGGGAAGGTTTGAATGCATAGTCCACTGGTCTGCAGGATAATGACAGGTCTTGGTAGGATCTAATGTCCTTCCTTCTTCTTTCCACATTAATGATGATGGTGATAATAATGATACAGTCCCATTAGGCTCATGTCTTGTCTCATCTTATTTTGTCTTGTGCTCAGCTCAGCAGTGCACACACGAGCGTATTTCATAAGTATACTTAATGATGATGAACTAGACAGTCTTTTTTTTTTTTTTTTTGTGGGTACCGGGGGGGCGACCTCAGGACCTTGCACGTCAACAGGCACCCGTGCCACTGAGCGATATCACCGGCCCTTTTTTCGTATGTGGGATCCGGGAGTCAAACTCGGGCCCTCGCGCTTGCAAGGCAGGCGCTTACGCCGCTGAGCCATCTCACCGGCCCCTTAGACAGTCATTTTTAAAGGCAGAGTCAAGGATTGGCAAAATTGGAGAGAAGTTAAGAAATTACCTAAATCAATAGTTCCTAAAATTTTGAGTCCCAGATTGCTCTGAGAATCTGATGAAAACCACTTTTTAGAAGAAGAGATACATCCATTAAATTTTGCCAATAATTTCTTTGGAGCTCATTGATGTCCTGATATCCTTCCTTGGAACCCAAGTTTATCCTTGATCTAAACCCGCTGCTTCGTATGAAGAAACTGAAGTTCAGAGCAAGTTAATAAAATTACACAGCTAGCTTAGAGAAGGGCCAAGACTGGAACCCTAATTCCATGATGTATCCTATCATACAATACTAAAACAGAAAAATGTCTCTCCTTCCTTTTCTGTTCATGTAGTTAACATTCAAGATCACAATCATTATTCTAATGCTTCAGTTAGATGAGCTAAATGCTGAATAATTGGCATGGTTTTTATGTTGAGAAATTTCTTGAAAAATAGGGCATTTGTCGTAACATTTCAGTTTAGTCATTAGAACTGGAAATCCTGGAAACTTTCTGCAGTGTCATGATTAATGTCCAGTGTATTCAGGTAAAAAAGAATTAACACTCTAAGTTCCTGATGTGGGTGCAGGAATAGGACTGGAAATCAAGGGCTTTCGTTCCTTCACAATTTTGCTGGATTATTCTCGGTAAGTCAAACCCGTCTGAGCCTCAGTTTCCCTCTTAGGATGCTAGAGTAAGTTTCTCTTCAAGTTTCCTTATACCTTTCTCTGAGTTTTTTTAATTCTGAGAATTTACCAGCTAATCAAAATGTGGTTGTGATCAGGAACACATGAGTGTCACCATGCTTGATTAATTTTTTTCAGGCACTATCCACTGGTAGCAATTGGTGGCATATGATTATAAACCCAGAAGAGCCAACTAGGATGAAGAAAACAGTAATGACATCCATCCCGGAACTGTGAACTCCTTGGTCTGTGAGCCAGAGAGCATTATTCAAGGTCAGGGTAATGACCAGATCCCCCCATCCAGGAAGTCCAGTAACTGAAATACTTCAGTAACCTAAAGGAAGCAGTTACCTACAAAACAACCCCAAGCATGGATACCGAGGAGAGTTGTCAGGGTACAGGATCTGTTATGTAAAACTATTTGCAAGCTTTAAGCATTTTCTATTTTTAAGACATAATTTACAGATAACAAAGGGTACCAATTAAATGTATAACTTAATGGAGTCCTTGCATGGATTTGAATTCATGGTTGAGATTTGAAATATGAATTGTATATGGTTAGCCCACTTGTAGAGGGATTGTATAGGAATGAATGTTATGACGCTATAGTTCATTTCTAACATTTGCGCAAGATTTAGCAGTTTACAAAGTACATTAACTATCTTACCTTCAAATTGCTGTTTGAGAATAAATGCCATTATTACTCCACTTTACAAATAAATAGAGTTGCTGAGAAATAAATTGAGCTTCTTAAGAGTCGTGGGTTAGTAAACTAAGTGGGAATACCAACCCAGGACTTTGGATTCCAAAGACCTAGTGCCTTCTGCTTAGCAGGACATGTACAATTACTCTGAAATCAAGGCTCCATGTGACCAAGAAGGTCACAGGCTAAAGCACAGTATTCATTGACAAGGTGCCAACCCTAACCCTAAGTGGAAAATGCATCAGGACATTTGTCACCCAACCCCTTCCCCTGGCTCATTCAGATAATTCAGAAATGGCTGGTTTGGACTATTGACTATTGTTTATAACTGAGTTACCACATATGTTGTGCATTGATTTCTAGCTCCTTCTAATTAGTCAGACACCTCTGCAGTCCTCTAGGTTACTGTGTAGTTGACCTGCTTTGGGGTCAGGTGCAGGAGTGCTCTTGTTAGCATGTGGTCCCAAGGCTGCAGATGGTGAGGGTTTAGAGATTGTATGATTTGCCTGAATGTTGCTTTTCCTAGTTAAATTTCTATTTTTGGCAATTTTGACTTTCTCGTTTCCTAGAGATTCTTAAAGAAAGAATGCAGACTGTACCACCAATCCCCCTCCCCGCAAGAAGTCCTGGTTATCTGAGCTTCCTAACAGTCTGGATTTCAGAAAAATAGAAGTTTATTTCCTTTGGCACCATACAGACCAAAATGGGGAAGAATGCTGAAATCAAACCTTTATTTTGTGAGTGGTAGTAGTTGGATCACTGTGTGTAGACTCAGCCAAAGTCTGGCAGCGATAAGACTGAAAACTGCTTTGTTTCAAAAAAAGACAGGAGAGAAAGCTGTTTCATTTGGGCTCATACTAAGAGGAGAAAACGGGCAACTGTCTACAGAATAGTTCCTTAGTTGGCATGGACTATTGGAGGTTTTTCTAAAGAGAAGAAGCAAAGGAGATTTGGAGTGTTCGGGTCATCAAAGCTGACAGAGGAGAACAAAGGAGAGGAGAAGGAGCAGGAGAAGGAGAAAAAGGAAAGGGAGGAGGAGAGAAAGGAGAAGGAAGAGGAAAAGGGAAGGAAGAGCCAGAGGAGAAAGGCTTATGAACAGTAGAGAATGAAAGACCAAGCTAAATTGATCTGGTGTTTACAGAGTGCCTCTCTGAGTTCAGTTTCAAGGATGGCAGCAGCAACTCATTAATCTCCTTTAATAATCTCCTTTACCACTCACATCTATACCATAGCATTTCCTACTCTATTCACAGCCTTCCATTCACAAAATATTGAAGAAGAGATGAGCCCTCTAGAGTTCAGCCCCAGAGCCAGGTTCCGAGATCCACTAATATGAAAGGCACAGTTTCTGCCTCTTAGGAATTCAACCCAGTGGGAGAGACATTCATAAACAAGGAATTACAGACTTAGGAGAGAGCTTTCATCCAGGAAAGTACCAAGGTTTTTAGGAGTTCCGAGGAAGAAGCCACTTAATCATGTGCTCTCTGTGAGATTAGGGTATTTCTTCTCCTGTGGTCTTCAGGGACAATGTCTGAGATCTTTGTGCCCCTCACAGCACTTGCACATTAGAGTTTGGTGCTAAATAAGCAGCAGGGTGTGATGGATCACCCCATCAGCATCAGAAAGGATGGATCAATTCTTGTGTGCCCTTGGCATCAGGCCAAGTGCCTCCTGGAGGGACTGAATCTCCCAATTCCTCCTCTACTGAAAGTGATGGTCTCATTCTCCATCACAACCTACCAGCTACATAGCTACCTTGATTGCCTCATCCCTCATGATGCTAAAAAGAAGAATTATATCAGTGAAAGTGTATCTGTTAATTAATACTGGCAGTCTCTTCACCCAAGATTTGTATGCTATTCCTCCGCATGGAAAGGTCACGCCAAGAAGGAATTTTCAGTTCCAAAAGAAATTCGTTAGATGGAACAGAGACTCAGTGCCTGACATATTCTGATTTCTTTTCTGGGTGGTGAAGCAGGGAGAAAAATAAATAAATAAAATAAAATCCCTGAGAGGGAAATTGCTTTGTGACTTCATTGTTTAAATTTAGGCCTGGGTTTGTGGAGATGGTTCAGACTTGAAGCAATAAGCCTTCTAACCCAACCTCTGTCACTTCTCATTACTTCCAATGACAGTTCCAATTATTTCCAATCACTCTTCAAGGGGAGAGCAGGAGAAGGCACACAGGCTTTCAGAAAGACCAGCCATAGAGCAACCACTGTGAGAGACCGGGCCCAGGGGTCCCGAGACCCTAGCTTACAGCCCGGCTTGGACACTGCATAATTGGCAAATTACTTCACCTCTCCAACCTTGGTTTTCTCAGCATTCATTTTCTCAGTATTCATCTAGTAACAATGTCTTTGCCATTTTTTGTGAAAATTAAGCGAGGTAATACATATAAAGAATTTTAGCCCCCTGCTCAGTACCTGACAAACAGTTAAGGAACTTCGGTTGTTATTATCATGACTATCTCGGCTGGGAGAGGGTCAGCCAATGAATGTTGGATTTGCTCAAAGTCAGTGGACATTGAGCCATCGGGGTCAGACTTCTGTGCTCTGACCACTGCTGCTCCTTCACCCTGCAGGGAAGTCCCTAGTGTCCTTTAGGGAATATCACCCTCCTCTGGGACTCCAGGAGGCTCAGAGACCCCATCTGTGTCCATCTGTCTGCAACTGCTCTAGGAGAGTGACTTTGTGTTACTTAGCTCTGAGCAAGAGGTGCCCTTCCTATGCTGCTTAATGTACCACTTGCAGGTCACAAAGCAATATCACAGCATGCAAGTTGTCCTGTCCCAGGCTCTGCCCTCTCTACTACATTGCTCCCTAATAATGCCTGTGGCAACCTGGACTGCCCCAGCTTGTACAAATAGCTGCTTGGTTCATTTCTGCTTTTAGTATCAAATAATATCTTACTGAGCAGTTACTATGTACCAGGGGTTCTAATGCAAGTCGTTTCTTGTGTCCTTACAACAACCTAAGAAGTTGGTATTATTCCTATTTTGCAGGTCAGAAAAGTGAGGTGTAAGAGGCCAGGTATTTATCCTTGGCTGGACAGATAGAGTGTAGCAAAATGGCTGATTTGAGCTGAGTTTACCTTCTGCTTCAGCATGGATTTAGGAAAACAGGAATGAAGAGGCAGCCAGAGTAACATATAACATGAAGTCAATGTGCCATTTAATGTCAGGAATATAGTCTGAGAAATACATTGCCAGGTGATTTTGTCACTGTGGGAACATCATAGGTGTCCGTACACGACTAGGAGGGCTGTGACAACACTAGGCCTTACACTCTTAGGGGAGCAGCATTGGATGTTTGGTCTGTCATTGACTGAATTGTTGTTATATGGAATATATGTCACTGAGAACACAGACAGGAGGCTACTCAGGGACCTGGCCTTACAAGGACCACAAGTTCCTATGTTCTCAGGCAGTCATGTCTTGACCAATTTGGACTCCAAAGAACCCAACACCCAACCTCATGATATTGTGAATAACATTTCCTTTTTAAGTTTGAGAAGAAAGAAAAACTCAAGGTGAGAAGAAAAATCTGGTTTTTTCCATTGACCTGAACATCAAAGTGTGATTTTCCTCCCCATGAGTGAGGGCTAAACTGGCGTCCCAGATTACTGCAGGCCTACAATTCCCACTCAGCATGCACCCTGGGGCCAGACAGGTGGAGTCCGGGCTGCCAGCAAGGCCTGTTCCTGCCTGCTTTCTTCTGGGGGAGTTCCACCTCTACCCGCTACAGCTGATAGCCAAGGACAGCAGGCTCCTCCCTGCTCCCCTCCCACCCTCCATGGAAGACAGAAGATGAGGACAGGTTGCAAACAAGGCCATCTCTCCACAGCCACCTTCTCTTCTCCACAGCCTCACACTCTGTGCTGGAGGGTGGCGGAATCCCAGGCCCACATGAATTCAGGTGACTCTGTCCCCCACATGCTGCCACCAAGGCCTGACCTTCCTCCTACTCTTTCTCTCTCCAGGCCCCAAATGGCCTGCTCTCAGCTCTGGAGAATTGGGGGTGTGGGGGGACTTTTGAGGTCATTGGCATGTGCTGCTGATACCGTGTGTACCAGGCTTGTGGTTCCGCAAACACCAAGGAGTGAAGTTGTGAACCCAAGGAGGAGGTTAGGAGAGTTTTTATTGGAAATAAGGGGAAAGAGAATAGGTTCTGGATTTCCAGGATGGGTCCTGAGTGGGGTGGCCATATGCCCTCTCAATTTAGAGTTATTTATATGCAAGTAGGATACAGGAATTGCTTAATTGTTTAGTGGCCACCTATCACAGGTGACTCTGTGGATTTAAAATGACCAGTTGGGACTCAGATTTTTAACCCAGTTCTTTGATGTGTAGGATTTACAGGAAACTGGGATCTCAGAAGGAACTGGTTAATTTGTAATATAATTTCCTCGAAATTCAGGAATTTAGCAGGGAGTGGCTGCACCTCCCTTTAGTAGGGGGTGGGCTGCATTCCATACTGCTTGAGGAAGTTCATTCATTGTCCAAAGCCCTAGCTCACTCTCTAATTTTTGTAAGTGTGGCTGGTCACCCCACTGTATCTCAGATCCTTTCACTAGCTAGCTGTCTTACTGCTCCTTTCCTTTCTGTCCCCCTGCCCAAAGGATCACCCACTCCTATAAGGCTTTGCTTTCAACTGGCCCAAAGCTCACTGTGGGGCTTTGCCATCAACCCCTTCCTGCCTCGCACCTCACTTATGAAGGTCTCTCCCTGTTGATCTTATATTCCTATGTGCCCCATGGCCTCTTCCCATTTACTAGTTCCTTCTAGACCACGGCCTCACAATGCTATGGTCACAAAGGCTTCCCTGGCTCTCTGGGTGGAGAGCTCTGTACCCCCAGGGCACCCATTTCCCACCTGTAAAATAGCTTAGGTCACACCATGGTGTAGTTTGAGGTCCTCTGTCTTTTTTGTGTGACTATAAGCAGGGAGAAGAAAGCCTGGTGGCTGGCATATTTTAGATTCTTAGAAAATGACCTAACGAAGGAAGAAATGAACAAATTAATGAACGTACAATATAAGCAATAAAATTCAATTCAGCTGCTGGATATGGGGGCACACACCTAGAATCCTAGCACTAAGGAAGCTTAAACAAGTTTGAGGCCAGCCTGGAGGACCTATGAGTTCAAAGCCTGAACTACATACTGAGACCCTTTCTCCAAAAACAAAAAACAAAACAGAACAAAAATTCAAGATGTGACCTTTCCCTAGAGTATCCTTAATGGAGAATTCTTCATCACTAAAAAGACCTGAAAGAGGAAATGATAATGGAGGTACAAAACAGAAAATGGTGCTGTCCCATCTGGGGGTGTGCACCGCACTGCTGCTCCGCTGGAATGAGCAGCCAACCAGGATAGTAAATTCAGCACCAGTAGTGAATTAAAGGGATGAACTTTAAGAGAGAAGACACTTTTTTTTAAGGAGGAAAAAGAAGAGAGAAAGCTGCCAGGTGTGAGGTGAGGGCAGAGGGTCCAGATATGGATGCCCATTCCTTTGTCCCCAGCTTCCTTTTATCAGGTGATAAAGACCCTCCCTCCCAGGTTGGTACCTGATCAGCTCTCTGGACTCATAGATGGATTCATAGATGGATTCCAGGCCACAGAACCCTAACCCAAGCACCACTGTCTATGTGTACATTCCTAGGTGGGCTTTGTTTTTTTCTTGCCCACATGTATTTGTCAGGACCTTATCTCTGGGATTTATAGGGGGAAGTTAGGAGGAGCCTTACATACAAGGTCATTTGGAGTTAGTGATTAAGTAAGCGGATGTGTGTGTATCTAGTGACCCTACAGTGAGAATACACACACACATGTGCATGTATGTGTATACATAGGTGCACATGTATATGTGTTTTTATATACTAAATAAGAGTTTTCTCTTAAGTGGCTGCCCCTTGTCTCCTTTGCATTTTATGGGAGGTGGATAAGGGGCGGTTACCTTGGTTTCAAGCACTGGGTCCCTTTGTGCTCTGTCAGCTCTCCCTCCAGTCTTTTGATGTAAGTTCCTTTAATTGCCCTCAAAGGAATTCTTCTAGTAAAGTTTTAATTCTTTCTAGTCAGGATCAGCCAGAAAGCTTGATGAGGCCCTTATTCTATTCTTTTCCTGCCTAAGACCCCTATCCTCTACATTTGGGATGTTTGCAGGCAGAGGGGGGCCTTTGCTAGTACACCTCAAGTTCATGCCCCTACCAGGCCAGTCACCTTCCCAGCTCCCTGGGAAGCTTTGACTCCAAGTTGTCCTTGGGGACTAGTTAGACCTCTGCAAGAGCACAGCCATGGGGATGGTGCTGGCAGGACATCATGGAACCCTCTGCCGTCCATCTGGCCCTGGGGTGCCTGTATCAGTCCAGTCCTTCAGACTTTGGTGATCTAGTTCCATTTAACAATTTTTGGGACATGTGGCTTCTCCTTTCAACAGTCTCTTGAACTTTAGCCTCCTTAGTGGACAGCCAAGCTGGCAATGATGACTAACTCCTGCTCTGCCTTCCACTGACCTCTGGGGTGAGTAGCAAGAGTTGTGTATGAGTCTTGGCAAACTCCTGGCACATGGAGCTGAAGGCCCACTTCTCTATTCCTTTCTCTTCTGCCAGGGCAGCTTCACCCTGCTCATCACTAACCCTACCAGGGTTTCACTGAGGCCAGGAGAGCAGAAGAAACACAAGTTGGCCAATGATCACACAGAGTTTGTGTAGGACTAGAAATCTGATTTCTAGGCTCAGGGCTTATGCACTTCTTAGCTCATGTAATCTGTGTGGCAGTGTAGTGAGGCAGATGCTGTCAGCTTCCATTTCACAGATAGATCAGCAACTTTTCTGATGTTACACATTAAGTGAGTAGTTGAATCAAAACTAGAAGCCAGATCTTCTGCCTCCCAAATCATTTGTCACCTGCTTCATATAACCACAACTCCATTATGAGTGGCAGCTGCAGGGCCCTGTGCTGTCTTCCATCTTCTGGAGTCTTCTCTCTACCCCACCTTCTCAAGCAAGCATTCAGGGAGCTTTCTTTGAAAGACAGTTGCCAGCAGAACTGGCTGCTATCCACACAGAGAAGGATTGAGATTTGTTTAATAGTTACAATGACCAAGAGTGGTGGATTAATTAATGGTCAACTTGTAACACCCAGCTGAACTGAGTCAGCGTGGTTTTGGGTGTGGAAGACCCAACTGAGGATTGTTGTCAACAGCATAAAAGGAGAACTGGAGGGGAAAATGGCATGCTGTTGATTCTCCTGGAGGAGCTTGTCATGCTGGTTTTCCTGATATGAACTCAGTTGTTCTAATCAGAGGAGCTCAGGTCCTTGCTGTCACGAGGATGACCGCGATTCTCTTCAGGGGAGCTCTGGTCCTTACCTTGAGCATCGCTTCCTGGCTCCAGTGCAGATCCCTCAGCCTGGTGGCACAGATCCTTCACCCCGCTGGTGCAGACTTTCTAGCTTCCGCCACTGACCTTTGGGCCTTCCCAGCGCAGATCCTTGATACAGACTTGCATGAGACATTGTCCTGGGCTCTAGGCCTCCAGTTGGACTTATGGAGGACACTGCCATGAGCTCTGGGTCTTCAGCTGGACTTATGCAGGACATTGCCGTGGGACCAAGGCCGTCAGCTGGATTCTTTTGGTCTCTAGTGTGTGGACAGATCTCCCGCACTCTTCTGCATTTGACTCTTTGGGTGAATATTATAAAATAATCCTATAAATTATGTGTCCTGTATTAAATCTATTCCCTTGCAAACCCTGACTACAACACCAAGCGTCCCAATTTGGTCAGGACCGAGAGGGTTTTCAGGATGTAAATACAGGATGTTCAGTTCTGAAACCCTAACAATCTGGAGAAAACATCCAGCTGGCCACCCTACTAGTATCTCACTTGGTGTGATCCTCAGACCAGCTGTCTTGGCTTTACCCAGGAGCTTGATGGAAATGCAGTCTCAGGCCTCTCCCCAAGCCTCCTGAACCACAGTCTGCATTTTAGCAAGATCCTCATGAAGGTAAAAAGCAAAAATTTGAGAAGCTCAAGAGCAGGACTTAAAGCTCCTTCGATAGATCTAGGGAATTGGAGGTTCACATCTGAATTATTGGAACTAGGAAAACCTCTGCTATAACCATGGGCACTGTGCAATGACACAAAAGAGACAGGTCTATAAATAGAGAAGCAGAAGAATTAGGTACCTTGTTGGACCCAGCTGGAGGGAAAGGATGGAGGGAGCCTTAGGTCTGTGTGGTGTAAAGTGAGCTAAGCTCTTTCATGCTACAATCTTCTGTCCAGTGTCTCTGACACTCTTATAAAGATGTGGAAGTTCCTTGGGTCCCCTGCCTGTGCCCACTGACTGGGTAGGTACTGGGATCATCACAGCAGACAGCAGATGAGCCAGAGTGTGTGACCAACAGGATGGCAGTAGGCTGTGCTCTTAGGACCTGGCAGCTCAGAGTCATGAAACAAAAGCACAGAGGGTGAAGGATGTGACAGAAGCCCTCTTCCATTATAATGGATGGAATCATGAGGCTATCAAAGGCAGACTTGAAACCTCCATGGCTCCTGTTTGATGATGCCTCACTCCTTATCACAAGAACATAACCTAGCTTTGCAAATGAGCTATCCAGGATGACCCAGCCTGCCCTTCCCCAGAGTGATTACTTGGCTGGGATGGAAACAGATGTAATCAATCTAGGGCATGGTGGTACACCCAGCCCTAGATTATTATTATCCCAGCACTCTGGGAGGCTAAGCCAGGAGGATTGCAAGTTCAAGTAAAGCCTGGGAATCTTGGTGACTTAGTGAGAGCCTGTCTCAAAAGTTAAAAAGGGGGCCGGTGAGATGGCTCAGCGGCATAAGCGCCTGCCTGGTAAGCGCGAGGTCCTGAGTTCAACTCCCGGTACCCACATAAAGGAAAACAAGGGCCGGTGATATCGCTCAGCGGTACAAGCGCCTGCTGGCAAGAGCAAGGTCCTGAGGTTGACTCCCGGTACCCACAGAAAAAAATAAAAATAAAATAGAAAAATAAATAAAAAAGGGGCAGGGGGGTGTAGCTCAATACAAAGGCCCTGGATTCAGTCCCCAGGAAAGATAGAAGGGGGAAGGGGGAGGGGAGAGGAGAGGAGAAGAAAAGGAAATCTGTGCTCAGGTGAGGAGGGGTTTGGCCAACTCCTCACATACTTTCACAACTACACTAGGGCCTTGGCTTATCTCCAGGGAAACCTAACTCTGAGCAGTGGTTCAGTTCTTTTCAGTGGGCACAATGTGTCATCTTCTGCTCATCTTTTTTGCTCTATAACCTGACCATCAGATGTTAAAATAACAGGCACCAAGCAAGGTAGGCAAAGACATTTGCATTTCTAGGATTGCAGAACAGCCTTGAACTAAAAGAAGCATAACCCGCATTTGTCAGCTTTCTCTCTGTTCCTAATTAAATGCCCAGTAGAAAGCTGGGAAGAAGGGCAGACCAGGGGAGGGGATGACAGGCAGGCCCGGAGATGAATGTGCTCCTCCGTTCGGTCAGAACTGCTTCAGACCAAGCTCATTTCTACTGTGATAGTAATCCCTGCCTGACACCATCAAGTTGTCACTTTCTCATAACAGGGGGAGAGGAGATATGTCTGACCTAGGTTTGGCTTATGACAATTTCTTCTGTGCATGTTGTTTTCTCTGGGATCTCAAGGGTAGATCTCAAGGGTTGTTGGTAGATCTTATAACAAGATAAGTAGTTTGGTTAGGTTTGGTCTTGTGGGTGGGGATGGACCCATCTGTGGCCCAAGACCCTGCTCATCACAGTCTGGTTGGGAGATCAGATTGTCAGAGGAAAAGAAGATGGTGAATGAGGTCAGACAGAGTGGAATTCAAAGTTAAAGTGTTTGGAAAGACAATAAGGGAGATGGGAATTTGGGGAAAGGATGGCCAATAAGGTGGAAAATTTTTTAGCAAATTTTTAGAATATGTGAACTGGGAGGTGAACGCACAGTCCCTCAAGGGCATTGCTTCAGGTGGTGAGTGAGGGGTGGATTGCAGAGAGCCTGGGCACAGGACGAGAGGGAAAGGGCACGTGGGAGTGGAGGCTTTTGTGAAATCATTGTTTAGACTCACTCTGGAAATAGCCTACATTCATAGTATGCCATTTGGGGGACCCACCTTGGGCACAGTAGATGGTGTCTGCTATGATTTGTATGTGTTTGTCATGTGCTGGAAGCGTATTCCCGTGTGGCCATATTGAGAGGTCCTTTAACAGGTGCTGCCCTCAGCAAGGATTAAGATAGTTCTGACGGGGCCCATGTTAGTTCCCACAATGGCAGCTTAGAATAAAAGAGTAAATCTGACCCCTGAATATTTCTCTCTCTCTCTCCCTCTTTCTCTCTGGCTTCCTATTTGCCATGTGAGCCCTCTTGAACATGCTTCCATCATGATACCTTCTGCCGTGAGGCCCTCACCAGAGGCCAAACCATGAGGGCCACACCAAGGGAGTGGCCCAATCGTGGACTTTCAGCTTTACTTATTTATAAATAAAATTGTCCTTATACATTACCCAATCTTAGTATTTTGTTTCAGCAATGGGAAGCTAAGACAGTGGAAACTCACGTGCTGGGTCTCAGTCTTCCTCCTGGAGGAGGAGAGGTTGAGACAGAGGTAGAGCTCTGTCCTAATGGACAGCCATAGACCAGTGGCAGGTTGTTCTTTCCACCTAGGTGTGTGAGCTAATAATCTTGCTATTCAGGTTTGAACTAGAAGAGCCCCTCTCACCCTAAAGCTCCTGTTTCCCAGCTGCTCCCTCTGTCCCCAGTGATTTTCCCTCACCATGATTAGAGCCCAACCACCTCCAAGGCCTCTGATATCTGTGCAGTCTTACCCTGTGCAAGCCTCCGCTTCTGTCGACCCCGAAGTCTTCTCTGTCTCAAAGTCTTTGCACTTGTTCTCCTCCTACCCTGGAAGGCTCTTTCTGCCTCATCGTTGCAAGGCAGGATCCCTGCACTTCAGCTTACAGCCTCAGTGAAACTTTTCCTGAATGCCCTCCCCAGTCTGACCAGAGCCTCTGCCTAGCTATTAGCACATCGCATTGTTATATTTTCTCCCCAACGTTTACCACACTTTTGAATATCCTTTACTACCCTTGTTTATGTCTTAGTCCACCCAGGCTGCTATAACAAACTACCACAGACTGGGTGGCTCATAAATGACAGACAGTTATTTATTCCTCAGAGATTTGAGACTGGGAAGCCCAAGATCAAGGCACTGGCAGATTCACTGACTAGTGACAGCCTCTTGTGGGTTGCCAACTGCTGTCTTCGTTTTGTATCATCACGTGGTGGAAAGAGGGCTAGAGAGCTCCCTGGGGTCTCTTCGGTAAGGGCACTCTACCCTTATGAACTAATCACTCCCAAAGTCTCTGCCTCTGTCTATCAAGTAAGTACTATCACGGTCCCACTTGACAGATGAAGACACTGGATGTTACAGAGGTTTACTACTTCAGATGTCACACAGCTGGTCAGTAAGCCACGTGTGTATGTGAACACAGGCTGTCTGACTTCAGAACTGGTGCCATCAGTGTACATGCCATTTATCTTTTTCTGTGTTGCTATGTAACAAAATACCTAATGTTGGTAGCTTATAAAGTAAAAAGGTTTATTTCCCTCAAGATTCTGATGGCTAGGGCATCCAAGTTGTATCAGTGTCCTGGTGACGGCCCTGGCTACATCACGACATGGTGGAGAAGTGGGGAGGGAAGGTGATTCAGTCAGTGCTTACTAGAGAAACAGATTTAATGCAAGATATACACATGTATAAGAATTTACAAGATTGGCTTACAATGGCCACCCACCATAAGAGTCAGGTATGGAAGAGTGAAAAATGGCTGTCTGCGCTGGACAACCAAAGGATCCAGTCGAAGGCCTAGAGCTCAGTGTTGTGTTCTGTGCGAGTCCATGTCAGGAGGCTGAAGAGTCTGCGCTGGAAGCCAGGAGACAACGTCCAAGGTGAGGGCGAAGACTGGAGCTCTTCTGAAGAAACAGAAGTGAGCCTGTCTTGTTCGTTTCCCCTTTGCACCATTTAGGCAACAAGCCGCTCCAGGGTGAGTTTTCTATCTTCAGTAAATCTCAGCCACACAGAACTATGCTGATCCAATTTAGTTGGGTGTTTCTTACTCAAGTTTACACAATCAGTTAACTATCACAGAAGGGCAACATGCAGAAGGAGGCATGTGTGCAAGGAGGGAATGAGGGAGATCAGGACAAATGTTAGGCTCCTCTGTTTATAATGATCCACTCTTTTGAGCATTTTCCAGAGTGAAAACGCATTTCCAAGAGAAAACCACTGATCTGTCTTAACCACTTGCCACTAGATCCCACCTCTTAAAGGTCCCCTCCCCTTTCAGTATCACTGTGCTGGGGACTAAGTTTCCAGTACATGAGCCTTTGGGGGACAAACCACAGTAATCTTTGAGTCATCTAAGTCAGTACTTCTAGGAGTTTTGGGATTCACCAGAGGATCTTGTAAAAATGCAAGTTCTAATTTAATAAGTCTGGGGTAGGACCTGAGATTCTGCATTGCCAATAAGTTCTCAGCCAATCTTGCTGGTCCATGGAAAAGACCTCTCAAGAAAGAAGGGAGGGAGGTGAAGAGGGAGAGAAACTGAGGCCCAGAGAAGGTAGATAACTTTCCTTATATTATATAGTTTGTTAATGGCAAAGTTGGGACTCCAGACCTGAGTCCTGGCTCCCAGCCCAAAGCTCTTTCAACACCTCACAAACCCAAGGACTTTAAATCATACCCACATTTTCAAAGATAGCTTTCAGGACTGTAATTACTTGAATGAGAAATTGCACAGGGGACTCTTGACGCTGGTCTACACCCCCAGTGGTCCCCCTTGTACTGGGTTGCCTCTGGACCTCTCCACTACAGGGCACATTAGTTCTTGTTTTAGGGATAACAATGGTTCTCTGTAGGAGCTGTGAAGGTCCTCCTAGCACAAACACTCAGCAGCCCACTGCCTGATCGCCGGCGTTGCCCCTGCCACTCTGTGCCAGTGTGTTATGGCTGCTCTACCCAGTTCCCTCCGGTTTGCTATTATAGCATTTGTTATAATGAGTGCTGATTATTTGTGCAGCACCCATCCTTCCCCAAGTCTTCTCTGACCTTCCTGACAAAGAAGATTAAATGCAAACTCGCTGAAAACTTTCACGAGTCTATCTGTCCTACCATCCACCCAACAGAGATCAGTTTCAGGAAGATGATTACCCAGCTTCCGCTTGTGCAAACAAGAAGTTCAATACTTGCAAGGAGCCCTTGCTAAGACAGCTCTCACCATAAGGAGTGACTTTCCACTCTGAGCAGAGGTCTCCCTTCCTGGAAACTGCCACCAACTGAGGCCACAAGGATTAGTGAGGCCGTAATCACTTTGCAAGCTAATGACCCTCTCATTTACAAAGTGACATCTTAAAACATCTATCTGTGACAGACGCTGTGCTAGACATTCTATACACATCACCTCGTGGAATACTACCACATGGTGAAGCAATTAATATCAGTCCTCATTTTACAAATATGGAAACTGAGACTCAGAAAGGCTTAAGTCACTTGCCCAAAGACATGAGGCCAGGAAGCTTCAGAGACAGTATCTTTTCTATTGCATATAGCTATACATTCTCCTTCTACCCAAAAGCTTCCTTGTGTGTGTGTGTGTGTGTGTGTGTGTGTTTGCACACGCACATGAGCGCTACTGGAGATTAAACCCAGGGCCTTCACACTGAGCTACATCTTTAGCCCTTTTTAAATTTTATTTGTTTTTAAATTTTGGGATAGGGTCTTGCTAAGTGGCTGAGTTGCACAAGCTGGACTCAAACTTGCAATCCTCCTGCCTCAGCCTCCCAGAATGCTGAAATTGCATGGTGTGCCACCATGCCTGGCTCCACAAGCCCCTTATGTAATTGAAGAAAGTCCTTTCATGTATGCCTTCTTGCTCTTCTTTTTTTTTTTTTTTTTTTTTTTTTGTGGGTACTGGGTGTCAACCTCAGGACCTCGCGCGCCAGCAGGCGCCCGTGCTGCTGAGCGATATCACCGGCCCTTTTTTCGTATGTGGGTTCCGGGAGTCGAACTCGGGCCCTCGCGCTTGCCAGGCAGGCGCTTACGCCGCTGAGCCATCTCACCGGCCCTCTTGCTCTTCTGTAACACAAGCTGAACACTCTATCTCCTTCAACCTTTCTCTCCACTATCACAATCACAGTGTGAGCCATCATTAATTGTGGCCATGTTATATGCCAAGCACCTGATATGTACACTGAGTTAATCTCTGTAACAACCCTAAAATAACTGAATTTTATAGAGGAGCAAACCGCTGGAACTCACAGAGTAATCCATCCAGTGGCACTCAATTAGTAAGTGACTAAAAAAGCCACGATGGAGCCTGGGCCTCTGTGACTGTGAGAATGAGAAAAGTGCCAGGGTAAAGGGATGAGATGAAGACAGCAGGAATCCAGGGAGACATGACACAAACTTGGGTGCCCCCTCCGACCTGACTTTATCCTGGCTAGCCCACGTGGCCTCTCTGCAGATGACTGAGCATCAGGGAGGGTTCTTCCCTGGAGCTCGAGCTGTGCAGGGAGGAGGCCTGCGTTATGGAGGGCATTGCTTTAGGGAGGTCACTTGACATCATTTTAAGCACTTTGTGAAAAACAGCTTCATGGAAATGTAATTGATGTATGATATGATTGATATATATACATATTGAAAGTATGGATTTGTTAAATTTTGGTATGTGTAGAAATCCATGAAACTATCACTACAATCAAGATATTTTAAATATCCGACATAAACACAAAAAGCATGGCATCCCCAGCAATGACAGGAGGAGGACTCAGGAAGGAGCCCATCTCTGAGGCCTGCCAGCTTTGGTCCGGTTTAGACCGAGGCTCAGCAATAATCGCCCAGGTGTTGTAGGACCCATCAACCTCCCTTCATGTCTAGATTTCCTTCCTTCCTTTATAGTTTTCTGATTTATTTTCATCTTGAGGCCAGAGCTCGTATTTCTAGCTCTATTTGGCTTCTCCAGATTTCCATGAACCCTTCCGAGTTCAAGAATAAATCTACCTGCTGGGTGTCATGGCACACAACTGTAATCCCAGCACTTGGGAGGCTGAGGCAGGAGGGTCACTGCAAGTTCAAGGCCAGCCTAGGCTACATAGTGAGTCCAGGCCAGCCTGAACTACATAGCAAGACCCTTTCTCGAAAGAAAAAAATAATAATAAATTTACCCTCATTACTGGGGATGAAAAATGAAGTAAAATGCAACACAAGGGTTTTGGTCCTCTCTCTCAGTTCTCTTTTCTTAGTTCCTGATTCAGGAAGCATGACATGCTCCACCAAGGCCTCCCAGAAGGTACTGAGGAGACAGGGGTACAGGCTGAGTGCCTGCTTCCCATCTTCCCCACTGTGCCTTTTCCCTTGACCTTGCTCCTGAGGGCGCATCCCATACCCCAGACCCAACACACCACATCAAAGAGAGCAAAACTACCCTAAAGCACTGGGGATTTTGAGGGAAGGACTCTGAATTCAAAGAGAGCCTAAATACCATCTTAAAAGCTCTCTCATTTCCTCCATCAAAGTAATCTCTGTCTACTGTAGATTCCGATAAACTTTACATCATGTCAACATTTCAAAAATAATCACTCACATGGCTTCCTTTACCCTCTGCACCACCGGCACTCTGTAGGTGATCTCACTCCTCTTTGCATCCTCCACAGTGTCTAACACAGAGTACGCTTACCGTCTAACATTTAGACTTGAACAAAGGAATGGCCCACTTGTCCTAAACCTCCCAGAAGGGCTTGAGCTGAGCAGAGCACGGCCCTCACACTTGTCACATATGAAATATTAATATGTGACGCCCAACATATAAACATTACCAGGGAGCTTCTCTTCTCTTCTTACATACACTAGCAGCCTTTCTCTTCTCAGCAAAGCTGAGGATTGGCTCCACAAGCTCCACTGCCACTGCCGAAGCTGCGTCTGGGGGAGATAGAGCTTCCACCTCCACCAGGCCGAGCGGTGCCAGTGAGAGCAGAGAGAATAAGTGGAGTGGGAGGGAATAACACACTATGAGAAGATGAGCTGAGGCTGGGCGTGGTGACGCATGGCTGTTATCCCAGCACTTGGGAGGCTGAGACAGGATAATCAGCATGAATTTGAGGCCAGCCTGGGCACTACCCGGTGAGTTCAAGGCCAGCCTAAATTACATAGCAAGACTCTGTTTCAAGAAAAAAAAAAAAAAATAGCTCAACACCCAGGGTCCCACTGCAGGAAGTCCACAGGGCAGGGGAGCCTGGAGACCACTAGGGTGTTCTTCCCCTTTCAGACTCACCCACTGCTTGAGAACAAATGTGGAAAGGCCAAATAGCCAAGGATCCTTAGGTCACTCAAAAAGGAACCTATTTACGGATTAGACAAAATTCAATTTGAAGCATGTATAGGCAGGCCTAGATTAGTACTCCTCAGAATTTAGATGCCAGGGACCTGTAAAATTTCACAAATAAGTTTGGGCATAAAATCAGGGACCCATTTTTAAAATATTGCTAACTATAGACTTAAACAAAACTACAAACTATCCATCCTACTGTTTAAATTGTTCCTAAATAAGTCAGTCACAAAAACTTAAATATTGCATGGTCTTTCTAATATGAAAAATCCAAAATATAAAAAATTTAAACAGCAAAATGAAGAGCCATATTAAGAAACAGGGAGATGGACTCTGTAAAGATGGGAAGGGGGTCTGGGGAAGGAGAGAGTTGAGAGGGCAAGGATGCAGGGGGAGGTAAAAACTACCAAGGTGCCACATGTATACGTATCAACCACCCAAGCTGAATGTAATCACTATGTATCGCAAATATGTACTAATAAAAAAGAATAAATTATTCCTCAAAAGAGATGGCATTTCAACAACAAAATGACAGTTGACAGCCACATGTGGACAGTTCTCTCTTTTTTTTTTTTTTTTTTTTTTTTTATGTGGGTAACAGGAGTAGACCTCTGGACCTCGCACTTGCCAGCAAGAGCTTGTGCCGCTGAGCGATATCACCGGCCCTTTTTTCCTTTATGTGGGTTCCGGGAGTTGAACTCAGGACCTCAAGCTTGCCAGGCAGGCGCTTATGCTGCTGAGCTATCTCACCGGCCTGGACAGTTCTCTTTTTACAACTAACAATTTATTTTTCTTCTTTTTCTTTTTATTGAGCCCAGGACTTGTACCTGCTAGGCAAGCACTCTCCATTGAGCCACAACCACAACCCCAACAGTGAACACTTATTTGAGTGCTAACCATACCAGGCATCAATCTAAGTATCTTACTAATATCATGTCATTGTATACACATACACGTTTTCCCCTCAGTTTCCTGTGAACTGAAAATTTCGTCCTGGAGCAGCAGCACCAGTTTAGACCTAGGATATTACTAGATGAAATTTCTTTTTTTTTTTTTTTTTTTTGTGGGTACCGGGGGGTCGACCTCAGGACCTCGCGCGCCAGCAGGCGCCCGTGCCGCTGAGCGATATCACCGGCCCCTTTTTCGTATGTGGGTTCCGGGAGTCGAACTCGGGCCCTTGCGCTTGCCGGGCAGGCGCTTAAGCCGCTGAGCCATCTCACCGGCCCTAGATGAAATTTCTTGAGGTAAGTCACAGCGGTAGGAGTCAAAACTTTTGTGAACCTTACATTTTCCACCTGATACACAGGCCAGGATATGCTCCCAGATGGCAAATATCTCCCTTTGAAGATTCTTTTAGTACATGGGACTCACGAAGTTGTTTCTAGTGGACACTGAGACTAGAGTTTTCAGCATTTATAGACAATTCCAGTGCACCAAGTAAATCATAATCCAGCCAAAGCTAAAATGTGTCCAACTACATTTTTGAGGCATGGAAGATAAGGAAAAACTGCCAGTTTTGCAATATACCTCCCCTTCACCTCCTTTCATGCCTGTTCTTTCAAAGAATAACATCCCACTATCATGTTTCACAATGAACACACACCAGATGGCTTCAGCCAAAGGAATAAAAAGATACTGGGTTGAGCAACAAAGTGTGAATTAAGTAACCCTCAAACAACCATTTTTAAAAATCCTGAATGTTTTCTAATTTCTAGATTAAAAAAGCCTCATGGGGCCGTAAGTAGAAAGCAAATATACAGGATGGTAGGTTGCTGCCTTTAGACAGAACAGCCTTCTTCAGAAGATGGATAAACCAGCAAAGTCATTCATTGCAAAAGTGTCCCCAGAGACCAGACACATCTTCCGAAGGAGGCAGGAGACAGCAAGAGGAGGCTCTGTTATTTATCTTTTCAGGGCTTACCCAAACAGCTCAAGGAGACCCAATGTCAGGAATGTGAAATATTATATTTCAGGCGATAGCGCTGCAGTACACAGATAGAAAAGGAGCCAGATTCAGTGGAGAATGTGGTCCAGTCCAGATGATCTTTGCTGATAGTATCCCTTCCTGTTAACTATCCCAGGGGGCTGGGAGGTTAAACCGTTAGTTGTAAAAACAGAGAACTGTTCGTGTATGATTAACAACCATCTTTTTGTTGTTGAAATGCCATTTCTTTTTAGGAATTTTTTTTTTATTAGTACATGTTTGCCATACATAGTGATTTCATTCAGCTTGGGGGTTTGATACATACACATACTGCTCAACGGTAGAGTGCTTGCCTAGCTTGAAGTAGGCACTGGGTTTAATCCCCCACACCTCAAAACAAAACAAAACCTGTTAACCACCTTGCTTCCTTGACTAGAAAAGAAGGAAACAGTTGGAATTTTCTCTTATACATAGTATGCAACAGAAAACCTTACACTACTTCCTATTACTAAGGAGCTAAAAGCAGAAGAAAGTACGAGCTAGCACACTGCAGTAGAGAGAGCATTCAGGTAAGTGTAGGCCAATGTGCTGAGAAGAACCAAGTCCTGACCTCTTCATCGGGCAGAAACCTTCAGCTTCATAGAAGTTTAGATTCCTAAGCCCAGGATTTTAAAACTGTGTTGGGAGAGTCTGAGCTGTGGACAGCACCGTTATCAGCTGTGTGATGTTGAGCAAATCGTTTATCTCTGAGCCTTGGTTTCTGTATCTACAAAACAAAGACAGTAACTCTCGTTTACTGAGGAGGAAGGTGAGCCCTTAGACATGGAGAAACTTGACCAAAGTCACAGACTAGCATAAACCTGATTGCCAAGCCTGTGCTCTTGTAACTAATCACACCAACTTCAACTCGAAGTCCAGCAGGTGAGATTAGGAGGCTCTGTAGAGGCCATTAATTTTAACATAAAGACACCAGAGGGAGAAGATGCTTTGTTCAGAGCCCTGGCTGTCATCTGTGGTCATTCCTTGTCACTATGGTACGAGGTGGTACGGAATGGCTGCTACTGCACAGTCTGCAGTCAAACTGGCCCCACGTCACATTGTCTCTTTCACTTAGTGGCAATGAAACCTCAAACACGTTATTGAACTTCTCTGAATTCCTCAGCTGCCCAAAACGAAAGAATGATAATACCTGTTCTATAAGATTATTGATATTGCTATGTGCCAATGTGTTTATGCTATGTTTAGCACTGTGCTAAACACTATGTGTCTATTACTCCAAAGTACCCAGTGCCATGCCTGGCACACAATAATTAGCCATAATGATCACTACATTCAGACCCAAGCGATCTGCACTAGTCATGGATGGGTCCCAGCTTTGGAAGCAGATTTATGAGATGATAAAACTCCTATGGTCTCTGGTTTCTGAAAGTCTTGTTCAGGCTGGGCTCTCTTGCTGACCTATTCTCCACACTGGGGAAAGGTTACTGGCCTTTGAGTGCAAACACAGCCTGCTCTCATCTTGTTTAAACAAGGCTGGGAGGCAGGCAGGCAGCCTGTGGTTGGGGAGGAAGAAACGAGCGCTGTTTGGGATTCCATTTAGACTCTGGGCTATTGAAGCTGTTAGGCTGACACACAAGCTCTGTCAGGCTCAGTGCTCTTGGCATTCTGGCTGCCTCCCCCTCATGACCATTTATAGTCAATTCCTCTGAAGAAAGTGTAGCACAGGGGTGGAGGAAAAGAGATGAAGCTGGAGAAGAGGCACCTGGATGTGGAGAGGCCAGTTAACTACTAGAAACTTCCTACATCCAACCACCAATTTCCAAGAACTTGGGCTCACCTGCTCCCCTTCAGGCCTGCAAGGCAAGAACAAGTCAGGTGTGGAAGGGAAGTTGGAAGGTTGGTGCCTGGCAGAATTATGGCCACAAATCATGAGTCGTGGTGTGTGACGAATCCATCTGGCTTTGTGGTAGGAAATTCAGTCTCCATGCCCCTTGGATTTTTCTTTTATTTTCTCTTTAAGTTTAATTCAGTACCCTTTTAAACATATGGAAGCAGCAAACCTTTAACAGAGCTTGGGAAGAGAAAAGGCAGCTGGACAGAGTTGCCAGTCTAATTTGATCATTGACCTGTGCCAAGTGCTGCCCTTTGCATCACCCCAGTTTCATATATCTGCCTGGGAGAGGTCAGTAGGGTGCCCAGATTCTAGGTAGAGCCTGTACTTTCAGTCTCTAGGTTGATGGATTAAGGGGAAGGTTTGGAAAAGATCCCTGTAGACTTATGGTTAGATAAAAAGAACAATGTCCTCAAAGCCACTGGATAGATTTCCATCAAATCAGTCAACTTAAAATAATTATGCGAAAAGGAGGAAAGCTTATTGGCTGCTGAGACCATGAGGGACCTACGTTAGGATGGTCACGAACACCATGGAGCTGTATGCATCTGCCTCAATGCACAATGATAATAATGCCTTTATTAATCATGATGGGGACAGATAAAGGCCACGGAATGGTCAGAGACATGGACAGTGACGGACAAGAGACATTAGTGTTATGTTCTAATACCAGATGCCAGGTGGGGTTTCATGCATAGTATTTTATTTTGTGGATGTTTATAACCCTGAGGGATGTAAATATTCATTCTTATTTTACAGATAAAGAAACTAAGCCTTCAAGAGATCAAGTAAATTTCTCAAGGTTTTAGACTTAGCGTATCATGCAGCTGGGATTCAAACTTCTTTCTAGTTGCAAGCTATTTTTAGCCACCTGTTTATACCAAGGTTAGGTACTTGTTCAGAACACTCCCTCTGGTGAGACACTGCATCTCAGGAGGCAGCTGGCAGACCAGAAATTGCTATGCAGCTATGAGGATCCTTCCACCAGGCTGGTAAAAACTGGAGAAGCTGTCTCTAGTCTAAAGAGGCATCAGTTTTTATTGGAACTCCCTGTCCCATGCACAGTGTGGAATGATCCTGTAAAAATAATATTTTATAGTTCCCTTTTCTAGAACTTCGTAGAAGTCATGACCCTACTGTTATGACATCCTTTCTTCCTTGGCCAAATTAAAATATGTTTGATTATATTACAACAGTCTTTGTTTAGTTTCAGTTTGAAGGATTCTGAGGTTACTCTTACTAACTTTAGGAGTTTATTATCACCTTTTCAGAATATTTAAATGCAAACTACAACTTCTCTTATTCACCTAAATTTATTGCACACTTACTGAGCATGTGCCTGACCCTGGGATCAATAGCTGGAACAGGAAAATGGATAAAGTTGGCTCTTCCTATGTGAAGCATAGACAAGTGCAATGTAATATGTGCCAAATCATCATGTTTTAAATGCTATGCAGGTAGCTATTTTCACTTGATTGGTTTTCATTCATTAACAAGTAAAATCATTGAGTCCTTGCGAATTGTAAGGCCTTACTTTAGGGACTGGGAAAACCAAGGTAATCTACTGAGGAAGACAAATAAACAAACCATATGATCCAGGGGGTAAATAACCATAACACTTAAGGGCAGCTTTCGGTAGTATAGAATTTGCATGTGTAATAGTAATTGATTTGCTTAGAAATATATATTATTTAGTTCCTGACTTGGCGCAGAGAAAGCACTCAAAATACAGTAGGATATGTTTTGATGTCTGTAAATAAACATTTGATCAAGTAATTTAGATTTTTCTGGCAAATATAAAATTGGAGCAATATCATAATTTCTCCACTTGACAGAGGGAATCTAGGTAGGTAATTTAAGCTCTTGACCTTAGTTCCCATAAGCTGGTCACTAGCCTGGTCCTCTTGGCCTCAGTGTATCCCTGTTCTGACTGTATTCCTAACCCCTTATGATCCAGTCCTGAAAATACCTGCCATTGCTTTAGGATCTTCTCCCTCCCTTGCTCCCTATGCTCAGTTTGTCACCAGGCCCTGGTGCCCAGTGCCTTTCTCACTTTACTGTGCCTTTGGATCACCAGGGCTCTTGGTAAAATGCAGACTCGGACTCAGTAGGGGTGTGCGGGCAAGGTTTGTGTTTCTCACAAGGTCCCATGTGATGCTGATTCCAAGACCACACTTTGAGTGGCACACTGTGGATTTTAACTCCAGATTATCACTTTCAACTGCTTTTCTTTCTCTGGCTCCACTTCAGTCATACTTTCTTCTTCTCTAGAGTCTAGACGAGGATCAGCCTTCTAAATGTTCTCCCTATCTAAAGCCTCTCTTTCCACTCCATCTTACATGCATCTGCTAAATTAATCTTCCTACACTATAACTTTCCCCATGTTACTCACCCATAGAAACACCTTCAGTCACTCCTCCCTGACTAGCAAACTGAACTTGAATTTCTCCAACTGAAGGTAAGACCTTTAGCCTATGCTTTTTCGGTGGGAACACTCTCAATTCCCACTGATTTGTCCTACTCTTAATATTCATTGTTCCTTTGCCCTAGGGACTTTGTGGATATTCTTCCTCCCATTGATCTTCCTTTCTATTGTCAACTGTGGCCCTATGCTCCCCTTCCTTCAACACCCAGACTGTCTCCCTCCTTTGGGGCACAGGTACCCACTTCCACAGCTGGGAATGATCTTACCTGCCCTGCTATAGCTCTTTGCCTAAATATGGTTACATATGTACACTTTTGTCTTCCCTTGTGGACTATAAGCTTCTTCCTCTCTCTCAGCAAATCCCACAGCACCTCTTGCTGTACCTTGGTCCCAGAAAGCCCACAATTAATTCATCCCAGATGCCTCAAAGATCTTCTCCCCAGTTCCTTTTAATGGGTCTCTGTTCTATTTGCATTATTTATGTTCCCGTTTTGGATGTGTTTTAGCATTTTAAACCACCTCAAATCCTTTTTGGAAATCGGTGAGCTGTTAATCATAGATAATCAGCTGCAAGAGTAGACACTCAGGAAATGTTTGTTAAATGAATAAATGGATGCCTTCCTCAAGGCTGAGGAAAGAGCAGGTTGCTGTCTGCTCTTCTCTGTCCTTCCTGCCTCTGTCCCTTTTGCTCATCTATCCCTCTACAAGATCTTCCTACAGCTTTTTGGGATCCTGCTCAATTTCAGGGTGAGCACCAGTTTTTCCAAAAATTTCTTCATGGATGGAACTGTTCTGTGTCATTCAGTGACATTCAGCTTAATATCATCCACTAGACTGTGAGCCCCTTCATGTCAGAGCCCATATTCTCAGCATCCCTGCACCTCTCATGTTGCCAGCACAGTGGCTCTCAATCCATGACCATATACTCTGCAGCTTTGCAAATACAGCTTCTCAGGGGCCCACATCTCCACACTGTACACCAGGGCTACTGAATCAGGTGGTTCTCAAATTTGAGCATGCATGCATAGCTCCTGAAAGCCTCCTGAGGTATAGATTGCTGCAACCTACCCCAAGAGAATCTGAAGCTAAGAATTTGCACGTGTAATAAGTTTTCAGATGATGATGCTAGTCTGAAAACTACTCTTGGAAGACTGCCCTTTTAGGGGTGGAGGGTATTTTTTTTTTTTTTTTGTGGGTACCGGGGGGTTGACCTCAGGACCTCGCGCGCCAGCAGGCGCCCGTGCCGCTGAGCGATATCACCGGCCCTTTTTCCGTATGTGGGTTCCGGGAGTCGAACTCGGGCCCTCGGGCTTGCCGGGCAGGCGCTTAAGCCGCTGAGCCATCTCACCGGCCCCATTGGGTGGAGGGTATTTAAAGAAAAAAAATCAGTGCTTCTCACATGCAGGCTGAGCATGACTGGTTTAGCACATGGTAAAGCTTGATAACTATTTAACAGGTTAAATTATTTGCTCCATCTATCTTAGTTCCAACTCTCAAATAGATTACAAGTAACTTGCGGTTAGAGACCAAGTCTGAGACTGCTGTCCTTACAAATGCCACCAGGCAGAGCCCAGGGCTAGTCGCAGGCCCGAGCACTGTGTGGGCAGCCAGTGCCTCGCTCTGGTCCAGAAAATGTCTGTCCTGCCCCCTTTCTAGCATTGCTGGCAGAGTAAATGTAGTGCTGCCTATTTCCATCAATAAACAGGAGAGCAAGTTCTTTGTTGACTTCTTCAAAGCATTCATATCTGATATGTTTACAGAGTAAGAGGCTTCAAAAGGAAAAGTACAGCAGAACTGAGCTGCCGTATGTGTCTTAGGAAATCAAATCAAACACTTGTCTCTAACATGAACCATCCCAATAATTCTGCCTAACTCATTCCCCACTCCCAAAGTTCACATGTTGCATATCAGCTGCACTCTCTGATGTTGCTTGAAATGAACAGTGGGTGTCCACGTAAGCCAGCCTTTGGAAAGTCATTAAAAACTGCAGTGAAGACACCTGGTGAAACTCACTTCTAAGCCCTGTCTTCCCCAAAATGTCGGTAGTTATTTACCTTCTTAGGGAAAACCTTAAATTTGTGAGCGTATAGCAGGATTATTGAAATAAATTCTTACCACCAAGCTCTATTTTGGGTTCTCTGAGCATTTAGGAGCTTGTTATGACAATGAAATCATCGTCATCAGGCAGGAGGTCTTAACAAACAAACATGGTCCACGTCAAAATGATCAATTCCTCTTTTTTTCCCTTTTGGGCTAGACACTGAAAAAAATGAAAGCAACAAATATTAAGTGAGCGTGTTCACAGAGAATTATGGAAGATGTCTGCATGTCCTTGCAGACTCGGGTGTCACAGCAGTCCTCTGAAAGCTGCCCTCTTGTGTCCCCTGGCACACCTGGGCATCTCACCACTATTCTGACACTTACCTTACTGCCCGGTAATTGTCAGTTGCCTGCCCCTTATTCTAGTAAGTGTTAGAGAATTATTTCAAGGTTGAAGCAGTAGAGAAAAGTCTGTGTAAATTAATACTGATGTGGCACACCAAATTTAAGCATTAGATGGCTCCATCCAAAAAGCAACATGGTCTCATTTAAATCTGAGTACACTGAGAATCTTCCCACACCTGCTTGGAGGGTTGCATTGGCTGCCTGTAGCATGATGACCCATGAGACATGAGGAGACACGGTTCACCCTTCTCACCCATCACCTCTCTGTCTCTTCCTCCTTCCGAATGTCTCTGTCCCTTCCTTCTTCTTAATGTCATGTGTGGGCTCACCCCATAGCAGTCCACACAGCTCCATCTTCACATGTGCTCACTGGTAATCTGGTATGAGCATATTCTGGAAGGTCCACAAGCTGATACTTATCTTCTCAAAAACAGTAATGTTAGTAGTTCTTGGGAGATATGGATTTTTGCTGGGCCTTCCAGATAAAATTTTAATCATTAAATCACACACACACACCAATTTAAGCATATTCATTTCTTTAATGCTTTGACAGATCTTGGATCTTCCCCACATTTTCCAAATGTCTTAGAACCAAGCCTGCATAGCAACTACTTCATGAACTTCTTAAGGGAACAACTGTCTTATATATTTTCATCCCCAGTGCCTAACACACAAAAGGAGGCTCAATGAATTCAATGCAGAGTAGCAATAGGCATGGCTAATATTCACTGAACACACAGTGTGAAGCCCTTTATGGACAATCTTATTTAATTTTATGGACAATATTATGGACAGTCTTATTTAATTCTAAAAACTACCTTTTGCATGATGTATTACTAGCACCATACTTTGTAGATTAAGTTAACTGGGAGCTTAGAGAGGTGAAGAAATTTGCCCAAGCTCAACAATTGGAGGCAATAAAACAGGCTTCAGGTTGTGTGAGTGTGTGTGTGTGTGTGTGTGTGTGTATGTGTGTGGTACCAGGCCTGAACCCAGGGCCTCATGCTTTTTAGGCCTGTGCTGCACCACTGAGTTACAACCCCAGTGAGACATTGACACTAGATCTAATTCTAAATGCCCATGTTTAACCCAGCAAAATAGGAGGACAACAGTTGAAATTGCCCTGATTTTCAATATTCATGTAGTCTATTGGCTTTGTGATTTATTGCAACAGCAAAAACAATATGCCAAATATGACACATGTGAGAAAACAATAAGTGGTGCTTTTTGAAGAGGGGAGCAATGAGGCCTACATAGGTGAGGGCTGGAAAGCCATCAGGCCAAGACAGCACTGTTCCTGGAGTCCCTGAATCTGATTTCTAGCAGTGGAGACCAACACTCAAACCTTCCACTGTACCTGAATTCTGTACCATGGTCTTGCTCTTAGTCTTGTCCAGAAGAGAAGCATTTTGTCAGGACTGCAGCATTTATTATCTAGGCACACTGAGAGTTAGCTTGTTAACTTATTAAAAGAAATGGCTTTATCTGACTGATGAGGAAGCACACTATAACTGGAAGAGCTCATAGAGACTGAAAAGCAATATGTGCCTTGCCTAAGATTGCAAAGTGGACCAGTGACCAATGTGAAAACCCCAGTCTAACCAAGCAGTCCAGCCTCTTCCCAATGCACCATCTTCTTGCCTTGGCAAACTCTGGCTGGGTATCAGGGTTTGAGCCAAGCAATGTATTTTTCAAGTGGATTGAGTGACCTGTGTGAAAGCCTGGGAGACCAAGCCTAGGGGCTTCGCACAGAAGGGACCCGGTAAGAAGCAGCAGGAAATAATCCACTTAATAAAGAAATGGCTGTGGGAAGGGCAATGGCCCTTCAGAATCAGCATCAGTTTCAGAATTCTGCGTCGGTTTCAGAATCTCACTTAGAAGAATATGCCTTCCCACTTTCCTCCAATCCTGGAGGGTATTAGAATAATCGGCTATGTTCATCTGGAAGACTGATTGGGACTGAAGAGTCTGCTTCTTTATTAGTTTGCTCAGGATGCCATAAAAAATACCATACGCTGTGTGACTTAAACAACAGACATCTGTTTTCTCACAGTCTGGAGGTGATAAGTTCCTGATCAAGGTACTGGCAGATTCACTGATTGGTGAAGCCTCTCTTCCTAGCTTGCAGATGGCTGCCTTCTCACTATGTTCTTATATGGCCCTTCTTCTGTGTGTAAACATAGAAGGAACACTTTGATGTCTCTTCTTATAAGTCACTAATGCTATTGGGCCAGGACCCTATCTTTATGACTTCATTTAACCTCAGTTACTTCTTTAGATGCCCTATTTACACTTACAACCATACTAAAAAATAAAGCCTCAACATATAGATTTGGGATGGGGGGTGGACACAAACATTCACTCCACTGCATCCACGATGGCATACTTACATGGTGCTGGTCTTGGCCAGAGATATATATGTGGAACTCTCCATGGGCTCTTTTATTTTCCTCATGCCATGGTGCCCAACTTCTCTCAGAGGGAGTAATCTAAGACAGCAAGGTGGAAACCGTAATGTGTTGCATGACCTAGCCTTGGAAGTCACACATCATCATTTCTACAACATCCTATTGGTTACAAAAATCAGTCTTATTCAGTGTAGGAAGAGACTGTACAAGGACAAGAATACCAGGCAACAAGAGTCACTAGAGCCATCTTGGAGGCCACTATAATGAAAAGATATGGTATGAGAAGACAAGCATATTTTGAAAACCAGCAGACCTAGAAGTGTAATAAAATAGCTCTATCAGTTATAAACTATGCAAAATTAATCCTCTCTGAGCCTGTTTCTTCAACAATAGGATAATACTACCTTCTTCATAGGAGAGCTGTAAATATTGAATAAGAGAATGGTGTGCCCTGTCACAAATAGTGGTCATCAGGTAAATACTCTTTTCTCCCCCCAAACTTCTCTAGCCCCTCACCACATTGCTATTCCTGTCTGTAATTCTTCCCCAGGCTTCGCATACTTTTCTTGCACAACAATAGTATAAGACAAGAATTATGTCAGAGTTAGAAAGGACTTCTGTATTATTTAGTCCAATAGTCCCCAACTTATTAACCACCAAGGCTTTTTCTACAATTTTGTCCCAGTGAGCCCCATATTTTTAAATACTTTGGTCACCAAACAAACTATAGTAACTATATATTTCATTTCCCATTACATCCATCAAATGCATATATAACTGCCCATTAGAAATTCTGGTCAGTGAGTGGTCATTGGCATTTCCACAGCGAGTTGCCATAATTTTAATGAAAAGTAAAGTGGTTATTATTTTAGAGAGCCTCCCAAAATGAAGGGGATTATCCAGAGTCACTCACATTAGTTAATGGTAGAACTAGGGCTCAATCCTGAAACTCCCGATTCCAAACAAATGCCCATTCCCTAATTCTATGTGGTCCCCACATTTATTTGACATGATATGCCTTGCTATGTTTCATGTATTTGACATAAGATATATAAGTCCCTTCTCATCAAACAATATAAATCTCTAGGACAAAATATCCACCTTCTCAAGGCCCTACTTGCAAGATTGACACAAATGAGCAAGATCTCCAAACCCACAAATAGGTGCCTATAGTCACCACAGAAGAGATCACTGCCCGGGCGGCCTTCAGGTAAGGTTCTTCCATTAGCCACTATCCCTATTAGTCAGAGTTTAGGACAGAGGGTTAGTTTCATGTCTTCAGGTTTGCTGGTCCATATTCCAATCACAAAGAGCAACCAGCTTCTCATTTACTAATAAAAGTGAAGACAAGATAGGATACAAGGAAGCCATCCTAGAGCCTGTTTGTGTGGAGGATGGGGAGAGGACTCAGCCCAGCAGAGACTCTGTTTGGGAATGTGGGAACAGCTGAGGTATGAGGGCCCGCATTCATCCCAGTACCCATCAGCTCCATTTTTGATCAGAAGGTCAGCACTATGACAGGTGGCCGATCTTGTTGCCTTGGACCTAAAGGGAAAAAGGCCAAGAAGCAAAGAGAAATCTCTTGAGCTGAGGTAGAAACAATTAGCGCCTTTGAAAAAGTTACGTAGGCCAATTGTTTACAGACCAGTACCTCATGAATGTTTTTATGCTGGTTATGTGTGTGTTTGTGAGGTCCCCCAAATTCAGTTCATAGTGAATTTCTCTTCAAATATTCCAGCCTGCTGTGGCTTTATTTATTTACAAGAAAAGAGGGTTTTATGTTTTTTATATTGGGCTAAACTTTTAAGTGAAAGAGGTAACTTTTTAGAGACAGATGCAGTCTTGGCAAAAAAGACTCAAAGAAGAGCCGGGAGGAGAGAAAAGGAAGTTCAGAGGTTAAAAAAAAAAAAAAAAAAAAAAAATCAGATAAAAGTTTTCAGTTGATCTCTCCCCAGTGGAGAGAAAGTATCTGAAACTCTTATTTGCTCAAGCCCTGGAGGCTAACTGGCCGGGAGAGAAGAGTTCAGTGTTCCAGATGACTGGCAAGCTTGAGTGTCAGAGCTTGCTGCCACTTGAGCCCTGAAAGCTCGGGAGCCTCATCAATGGTGGTCCAGAGTGATGCTCTAATGTCAATTACACTTAATGTCACTGCGCCACACTCTCTCAGCCAGTTGTGTTTCATGGCAAGAGATTTTGGTTTGTAGAGAAAATCTTTAAGAAAACAACAAATCTCTTTAGTGAGCTTCCTTTGAGGGCAATCTATATGGGCCCACTGGCTGAAACACTTTTTCAACATGCTTCCCTGCTAGGCAGTTCTTACAAAAACTCCATGCTCAAGGTCCCTTAATAGGCACTATTGGGTATGACCGGGACATGTATGATATACATCATAAAGAGGTACAGGGGGAATATGCAGGCTAAAGGAAGAAATGACAAGATACCCAGTAAGTATTTTCCTAATTTGAGCTTTGAAACAAGTCAGAAGTAGCTGCCCTTAGGGGGTATTTTCGTTTGCTCAGACTACCATAATAAAGTACCACCCAGGGGGTGACTTAAACAACAAAAATTTATTTCTCACAGTTTTGGAAGCTAGAGGTCTGAGATCAAAATGTTGGTAGGGTTGGCTTCTTCTGAGGCCTCTCTCTTGGCTTATAAATGGCTATCTTTCCCCTATGTCGTCACACGGTCTTCCTTCTGTACCTTTTTATGTCCTAATTTCTTCTTTATGAGGACATCAATCATATTAGATTAGGGCCCACCCTAATGACCTTTTTTTTTTTTTTTTTAATGTGGGTACCAGGAGTCGACCTCAGGACCTCACGCTTGCCAGCAAGTGCTTGCGCTGCAGAGCGATATCATTGGCCTTTTTTTCCTTTATGTGGGTTTCAAGAGTCAAACTCAGGACCTCGCGCTTGCCAGGCAGGCGCTTATGCCGCTGAGCTATCTCACCGGCTCCTAATGACCTTATTTTAACTTCATTACTTTTTAAAAAATCTGATCTGAAGTTGGTTATGGTGGAATTCGAGGCCAGACTGGTCTACATAGTGAGTTCAAGCCCAGCCTGAACTATAAAACAAGACCCTGTCTCACAAAAAAACAAACAAAACAAAACACCTTATCTTCAAATATAGTCACATTTTGAAGACTTCAACATATGAACTTTGGGAGGCACAATTCAGCTCCAAACAAGGAACATTCAGTTTGGAGGAGAAAAATAATTCCCTTAAGTCTTAATTACGTTCTTGTCGCTGAGACACAACACCCAAAAGTTAAAGGAGGAAAGGTTTATTTGGCTCTCATTTTGCAGAGGTTTTAGTCCATAGTCGGCTGGCTCCAAGGCAGGGCTAGCATGACAGAGGGGCATGACTGAGGAGGGTTGCTCATGGCATGGCAGACAGGAAGCAGAGAGAGATCAAGGAAGGGAGATACACACTTCCAGGCCGTGCCCTCAGTGACCCACCTCCTCCAACCAGGCTTCACTTCCCAACATCAGATTTAGCTATAAACTAATACTAATCCACTGATGAGTGTCACACACCCATGATACAATTACCTCCCCAAAGCTTCATTTATGAGTGCATGAGGCTTTGGGGAGACATCTAGATATAAACCATAACACTACATATGTGAAAAGCTTCATAAGTCTAACAACAAGGGTGCTGTACTGCATGTTTACTTAACTGCTGTGGGAGGAAACTCAGCAAATGGGAAAACTGCCAGTACCTAGTGTGGATTGAAGAAGGCTATACTGAAAAGGTGGGAACTGAGTTAACCAGAAAGGCAAGTAAAGTGTGGATGAGGCAAGTAAGATTTTAGTGCGGTGATAAGGGCATGGAGAGAGCATTCCAGGTGGAAGGACTAGCGTGAGAAATGTTCTGGCATGGCTCCAAGGAAGACATGCTCAGAGGATGTTGAACAGAATAATCTTGTAGGGCTAGAACATTCATATTGTGTAAAAGCAAAATAGAGCTTGAGAAAATAAGTCAAAACTCAAGGGTGGAGGCTGGGCTGCAGATAGACTTGCTCTTCTAAGCTGAGCAGTAAAACAAAACAACAATGCCCCTTATAATTATTAAGATTTTTCATAGATATTTTCATTATTATTAGTAGTAGTAGTAATAGTAGTAGTATTAGTAGTAGATGTCTGCAATACATAATGAATACCTTCCTCACGGAGAGTTGGTACATATACATATCACATCTTAATCTTTTTCACACATGCTATCATTTTCATCATTACAAATGTGCAGTGACATCATCAGGGCATCATTCTAACCACTCTAATGGTTATTTTAGGAAACTGAGGTGAAGAGAGTTTAAATGGCTTGACCAACATATTTAAGGGCTACAATCAGGATTTGACTATAGGCAAAGTAATCTGAAGGGCTTGTGAAGAATGTTGTGGAAAGGGACAAGGCAGGAGGAAGGAGCTATTTGAAATTAGACTAGGAATGAAGTGATAAGAGCCTAAATTAGGAGAGTAATACTAGAACTAGAAAACTTCAACAAAAGTAAGATGTTGACTTTGATTAATGAACATGCTAAAAATGAAGCTACTAGGAAATAAGCAAACATGCCTCTGGAAAGAGTAGCACATTTGGTTCTCATCAGACCTCTGTGCCTCCCTGTAAATTAATTGATCAGTTTTCCCTGACTTTGGTAAGTAGGAACGGAGAGAAAGTAGAAGCAGCTATGTTCCCATATGTGTCTTACAGGTACTTAGTATATTACACTGTAATTATGGATTCTTGTATCTGTCTCTCCCACTGGAGTATGAGTTCCTCAACTGGGAAGATAACAGTATTTTATATATCCTTGTATACCTAATACCTAGTAAAATGCTTCTGCAGTTTGAACTTCAATAAATACCTTTTGACTGAATGAATGAGAGTGAGCAGGTAGTGAAACCAATATAGGAAAGGGAAAGAGCATAAAAACAGAAGCTAAGGACCTTGAGAACATGTGCCAATGGCATTACAGGTGTCCCTCAGGGGAACTTAATGTGCAGTCAGGTAAGTCCAACCTAAAAGAGAGGCAATGGTTCCCTCTCCATGGCCTTGCCCTATTAAGGTACAAGAGGTCCTTGCTTGTCAGCTTCCTGGGGAGGGAGGGAGTACTCCTGTCCTCCTTACTGCTACCACTTCTACATGGCATCTCTGCCCAGCACATGGCAGAGCCCTCTAAAACACCTTGTGAAAGAACAAGTCTAGCAGTGTAAGAAAGGTGGTAAAATAAGATGGGAAGATCCAAAACCATCAGGCTGAGTGGGTTCTCTTAATGTATCTATCAGGAAGTCCAGGGGACCTGGGTCACTTGACCTGATGTTCTGTTATTTCCTTGGGAAATATCTGTAATCAAGAGCTCCTACATCAAGTTGTTTCAGTTAAGCATTGAGAAAACTACAAAGATGGATGGCAGTCCCTGCCTTCCAGAATGTATTGGTTCTATGGGGAGTGAAATGTTTTCCTGATTAGAGTAGATTTTATCTTATAATCTTTTTATATAAGCAAATCTCATTCTCATGCATGTAGCAAAAATGTGAAGATTTCAAGATGCTAAAAACCACTTTCTTTTCATGGCTTAGTGGACTCTTCTGTGCCAAATGTAGTGTTGTGTACTTTATACTCATCTCCTCTAGGGAAAATTTAGATACCTGATACCTGAAAATTTGAGGCCCTTGATACCTACCCACATCTCACCACTTCCCAGCCCACATCCACTTACTTGAACATATGGTTTGACTATATAGGAAGTAGAATATATTCTTCCCTTGAAAAGCAGTGAGTAAATGCTCTGAGGACTCAGCCATGACAGAGGGAAGTGGCTGTTAATGTGCTTTTCTAATATGGGGCTGATGTTTCCAGGAGAAGCCAAGATGTCAGGCACGCCCTAGGCCAAGCCTGTATGGAATACAACACAGGCAGTAAGTGGGCAAAGGAGAAATCTTGCTAGTAAATATATTTTTGTAATGACCAGAATATACTAAGCTAAGTTCCTTCTATTGCTATCATGAGACTGATGTGAAATAGAATAGGAACCAACTCATTTTATGAACATGTGAATTTAGGATATGTTCCTATTCATGAAGTAAACATTTTCCCCAAGTCCCTGGTGACATGCTGGCATATTCTTGCAAGTATAAGCCTTAAGCTGCCAGAATTGCAGACCAGTGATACTCTTTCCTTTTCTATGCTGGTTCTATCCAAATGCCCTTGTGCAGAGTTCATGCAAATCTTCAAGAGCATCACAGAGTAAAAATAGCATAAGCTTTAAGGACAGACACCTAGGTTAAATGCCTACTTGAAAAACTACTTAAAAGCTCTAAAGCCCTAGACATAGTACTTACATTCGTGTAGCACTGAACAAGTGGCAGGAGTCATTCTGTGTGTCCTACAGACACTCATTTAATTTTCATCACTAACTCACAAGGTTGCTTGCTACTATATCGTCCTATTTTTGTATATAAGGATGCTGGGGTGTGGAAAAATTAAGGAACTTGCTTCTCAGTAAGCTATAGAACCAAGATTTGCATTTTTATAATCTGGCTCCAGAATCAGTGTCCTTAGCCACTACTTAGTACTGCTTCCCTGTGAGGCAGGTTATCTTGATTCTAATCATCTCTTCAACAGCTATTTCCCAAGTACTGGCCAGGTCCCCAGCACTGCATAAAGGGCTAAGGATACAATGAGGAAGAATGCAGTCTGGACCCTACAGGTCCTGACAGTCTGGCGGGGCAGACATCGTAATACAGATTGTTGGGTTGGAAGTGCGCAGACAGTGCTGGGAGGGGCAGTCGGGAAAGGCTTACTAGACAATGTGACCCCTGGATTTTAAGGGACCAGTGGGACGTAAACCATGGGACCATAGGCAGGATGAAAGGGTGCTCTAGAGAGAGAAAGCAGTGAGTGCAAAGACAGTAGCATAACTGTTCACGTGCACACTAGGAAGCAATTCAGTGTACCTAGAACAGAGCACAGGTGTGAGTCAGTTACACAGGATAAGGACAGAGCCAAAATTTAATCTTTAAGGGCTATTTTACCACACTGAATTTGAAGTTGAACCTGGAAAGAAAAAACAGCATTTTAGAAAACAATTATTGGACAAATTGGATGGAAATTATAAAACTAAAGAAATTGTTATGGTTTGTGTCTAGATGTTTCCCTAATGCCTCATGCAGTCATGGGGGTTAGGCTTTTCAGAGGTGGCTGAATCTAGAGTTTGTGATTGATTCACTGTCCTTTGCTGGGATTAAGGGTGTGAGTGCTACACCTGCCCTAGGGAGGGTAGCCTGCATACAATATAAGGAACAGAGAGAGGCTTGTCCCTTCTCATTCCATTGTTGCTTTTGCTGTCTTCTGCCACCATGAATGGTTGCCCCTCTCCCATGTGCCACCCTCCCTTGGAGCCAGCCAGTTATGGACTGAAACCTCTACAAACTGTGAGCTAAATAAACCTTTCCTCCCTTTAATTTTGGGAATTGGGTATTTTATCTCAGCAATGAGAGAGTAGTAACTAAGGCAGAAAGGAATCCATTTTGGAGGTAACTGAATGTGGATGAGTCTGTACTAAGCAAGGAAGCAAAGGTAGAGAAGGGTCAAAATCATGGGCATTCAGGAGTCAGAATCTATAAGACCAGGCCTGGGCACATAGAAAGCAAAGAGATGGATCAAGCATGACAGCCTGGTTCTAGCTCAGTAGGGGATGACCCCATTCAATCAGACAAGGAATGCAGGAGGCACAGTGATGAGTTTGAGGTGCCTGAGAGAAATGCAAGGAGTGCTACTTCAGCTGGGTATTCTGGCCCAGGGGATAAGGTCTAGGAGGTAGAGCTAGATGTGGAAGTTTTCAGCATCTATGCATGTGGAGGCCTTGGGGTTAACAAGAACACCAAGGGAAATGTGAGGGGAAATGAAGCTAGAACCAATATTCATGAGACATACCCATGAGGAAGAACCAATGAAGAGGGAAGGAAGGAAGGAATCCTGAAAAAATGGGTTTCATGCAAACTAAGGACAGAATTTTAAGAATGAGGACCTATCAGAGCTCAGTGGGCCTACTTCTACTTGTAAGTGGTTCTGCATATCAAATTCCTCACCAAGAATGTAACCTGAAAGCAGTTTTGTCTGATGCATCTCTGCTTTCCCCAAACTGCATTCTCTCTCTCTCTCTCTAAGAAAGCATATCTATCTCTATCTTTATCCCTATCCTATCCATATCTATATTCATATCCATATCCATGTCTATCTCCAGCTCTCTGGCAGGTTAAGACAGGAGAATCCTTGTTTGAGCCTCGCCTGGGTAACTTAGGGTCTCAGCCAGACCCTGTCTCAAAATAAAAAATAAGGAAACAGGAATGATGGCAAATGCATGTAATCCCAGCACTCTGGGAAGTTGAGGCAGAAGGATACCGAATTTGAGCCCAGCGTGGACAAAACTATCACTTAGCAAGACTGTCTCAAAATAAAAAATAAAAAAGTCTGGGGATATAGCTGAGTTCAAATAATCTAAATTCAATACTCTCTAGGTGTGGGGTGGGGCTTGGGGGATAGAGTGTTTACATGTGCCAGGCACTAAACACTATGCATGAATAATCTCATATAATCTTCACAACCATGCTATTAGATATATACTCTTCTTCTTTTTAATGGAATATGATTCAGCCTTAAAAAGGAAGGAAGCTCTTCAATATGTGACAATATGGATGAACCTGTGGCCAAGTGAAATAAGCCAGTCACAGAAAGACATATACTGTGTGATTCCACTTTTGTGAGGAGTCTAAAATAGTCAAGTTCATAGAAGCAGAGTCTAGAATGGTGGGTACCGGGGACTGAAGGGCTGGGGAAATGGGAAACTTTTAATAAGTAGGTATAAAATTTCAGTTATACAAGATGAGTAAAGTCTAGAGACCCATTATAAAGCACTGAACCATATGAACCATACACTTAAAAACTTAAGAGGTAAGGCCGGTGAGATGGCTCAGATGCCTGGCAAGCGCGAGGTCCTGAGTTCGACTCCCGGAACCCACATATGAAAAAAGGGCCGGTGATATCGCTCAGTGGCACAGGCGCCTGCTGACGCGCAAGATCCTGAGGTCGACCCTCGGTACCCACAAAAAAAAAAAAAAATTTAAGAGATAGACCTCATGTTGTGTTCCTACCACAATACAATAATACAATACACAATACAAAAGTATATGTTCTTCTTATCTGTGTTTCATAGACAAGGAAAATGAGGCACAGGGAAGTTAAGTAGCATACTTGAGGTCACACAGCTGTTAAGTGGTGGAGCTTGATTTTAACTCCAGGCGGTCTAACTCTAGTGCCCTTGCTTTTAACCATTATGTGATACCCTCTCCCCAACACACAAAATGAAAGATAAAAGCTAAATCCATTACTTCTCCCAGGGATATCTGAGTTTTATCAGTGCAAGAAATCTTTAAACCTTTATGAATGGCTATTCGACAGAATTATAAGCACTAATGTTAGAACTAATAGTGAGAGGTTTGCTCGAAGCTTTTCCTATGAGCAGTTTGTACACACAGCCCTGTGCTGCCCTCAGAAGCTAACCAGCCCTAATGAGCAGCTGGGAGCCATCTGCACTTGGCCCAGATGATACTTCTGCTGTTGTGGATCTTCACCTCCAGGAAGGATATAGGTGTGATCTGAAGGGCAGAGGGGAAATATGCTAAGTGACTGTCCCGGAAATGCAGTAGTTGCTGATTTCCTGGCATGTTCATTAGAGCTCACTAAGGCTGGGATTGTGACGTCATTCTGCATTACATGGTGATGAGCACAGCTCACACAGCACATTAAAACCATCAGTAGAGCCAAACCCGCACGCAGCATGCCCCAGCACTGTCAGGGCCACCCAGTGAAAGGGGTGTCCTCTCACTTCAGTTTCCAGTGGTCCAGACCTAGCGAGACTTACCTTAGGCTGGGGTTCCCAACCAGTGCATCACAGTGTCACAGTCGTGTCACTTTAATGAGGTCCAACAGAAAATATAGAAGTAGAATACAAGCCCCCAATGCAACCTAAATTTTTCTAGTGGTCATGTGAAAAACATAAAAAGAGAAACCAGTGAAATTAATACTATATTTTATTTAAACTTAAATACACAAAGTATTATTTCAATTTATAATTAACAAAAATTATTGACAAGATCTCTTACACTTCTTCAATTTAGTGAGTCTCAAAATTCAGTGTGTATTTTATACTTACAGTGCATCTCAGTTCCAGGTGGCCACATTTCAAGTACTCAATTGCCATTTGTGGCTTGGTGGCTAGTGCTGCTCTAGACCCTGTAAGTCTGGGGAGCTGGGACAGGGATGGTCAGGCCCCTCTATACAACTGGACTGTGAAATGGGGACAAACACCATGCCACCAAATGGGGATAGGGTCAAAAGGGATTTATTATCCCTACTTAACACAGGTGGTAGTGAGGGTCAGGGAGAATTACTAGCAATAGTCACTCAGCTTGTAGGGGAAAAAGTAGGACTAAGATCCATGCATTCTAATTCTGTGGCCAGTATCTCTTCTACTACATAGTGACAGCAAGACATGGATCCTGCTCTTAGCTTGCTAAAAATTGGGAGTAGAGGCTAGAAATAATATCACCCAGAACGCTGCAGTGCCTCCCCGCAGGTGAGAGGCACGGCTCAGGTAAGCTGTCGTCAGGAACCTCCATTTGGTTTTTGACGTTTCTCTCCCTAGACCTATGCGCAGACACCAAACAGGAGGCATGGGACTCTGGCCTAGACAAATTGCTAGCATTACTGGATAGGAATCAAATTGTTTGCAACCAGAATCGTGGGACAATTTCTGCGACCAGAATTGTGGAAAGAATTAAGTTCGTTAATGGAGATGCTACTGTGTGGTGTTTGCCTACCATGAAAAAGACCCTTTCTGGATTGAGTCCCAGCATTACAAAAAACAAAACTAAAATAACAAAAACACTTATACACAAAAATGTAAAAATCATTCTTAGCTCCCTGCTACACAAAATGTGAGGAATTATTGCTAGATTTGTCCCATAGGCGGACATTCTACTATAGCTAATCCCTCTGTCTTGCCTTTTCCCCTTTTGTAAATATCAGTTCCATCGCAGAGGTAAAAGTAAACCTCTGTGCCACGTCCCCTGCCACCTCAGCCCTTTGACACGGTCAGGGAAGAGGGAAATGTACGGCTTCAAGGAAGACTACTTTCACGGAGGCAACGTGGCACACTCCTCTATGCTTGGATAGTGGGAGGATTTCTCATAGGGCTTCTTTTCCTGAGTATATTACTAAGAGTACTTTTGTATGAAATCATTTCCCAAACAATAGAATTACAAAGATTGGAAGTTTCTGATGACTGGTGGAGAGAACAGATGTTACTTTCACGAACAACACCAATGCTCACTACAAAACCAAAAATCACATTGATTGTTCCAACTGTTAAGACACCGTATGGTAATGAGGGATAAGCAAGCAAAGTTTATAGAAGCCAATCGCAGGGAGTTAAAGGGTATCTAGTATGTTTATTGGATACTTAGGAGAACCTATAGGCAAAGGATTTCAGTAAAGGGGCAACCAATCAGTGTGGAGAAGGTAAACAAAGGAGCCTTGAGCAATAGCCAGAATCACATAATTTGCAGGAATTTACCTTGAGGTGGGGAGACCGAAACTTATTGTAAAAAACAGAAACTTAACTATTGTTAAAATGTTAGTTTCTGTTTTGATGGCTACAATGGCCTTATCAGGTTATAACATTTCCCACTGATTTTAAACAAACCACATTATTGAAAAAAAAACAGGTGTGAGACGCCTCATTAACCTTGGTCCATCATATTCTTAGAAATAGGCCTGTAGTTATAAAAACAACAGAAAAGTACAGTCCCTTCTTGATATCAGTTACAATGTAACCATCTTTCAAACCTCATACTGTCTGCCAAGATTTCTGTTCACATAATCATGCTTTTATGCTTTGCCAATAAAAATAGTATATATACGCTTAACTTGAAAAAATAAAAGAGAGAGAAAAAGCATAACAGGAGGACAACTAGTGTGGTGTCTCCTTCTTACTGCCCCGACTCTTCCGCCCACCTTCGGGACTTCCCCGACCTTGCAGCAGCTGGACTGCGACACCTCTGTATTCTAGTATGGACAAAACTTCCAAACTACTGAAAAGTGCAGTAAGTTGCAAATAATACACAATAAAATCCCACTTTAGTAAATGTAAAATAAAGTTTTATATTTATATATGCACATATGTACCTGTAACTACACAGAAAAGGACCTAAAAGAATATTCATAAAATTAATAACAGGAATTGCTTGAGAGAAAGGAAAGGCTTGAAGAGAATGAGTCAAGGAAGGTCTTGAGGTGTTTTCTTGTTTTTATTTTTAAATAGAGAATATATTTGTGCATTAGTTCTATAATTCTTTTATACACATGCTAGGCGAGCATTCTACCACTGAACTACATCCCTAGCCCCAAGGTTTTAAAGTTTTAAATGAAAAAAGAGTTAACATGCATATGTATCTACACTACTTTGATATTTCATTTCATTTCATTGAGGTACTGGGGTAGTTTGACAAATCTACCACAAAACCGCAAGTAATTCCACCCCTTATCACTGTCTTCGAGGGAATGGGGGGCTCTCCCACAGCTGCGAAATCCAGAGGGTTCGCTGCTGGCAGACGCGCTTAGAAGCAGAGGCCCCGCGCCTTGGGATTTCTAGTCATTTTCTGTTGTTTTTTTGTGGGGGAAATGCTTTTCATTAAATTAAAAAACAAAGCAAAAGTTGTGCTTCCCGCCGGGACACTGGTAGTCTAGGGTTCTCGGAGGATCTGACCTAGGAAGCCCAAGGGACAAAGCAGCAGGAAACACTGTGCCGGCGGCGGCCGATCCCGACTGTCCGAGCGTCCCGGCCGCGCCTCTGACTCCTCCAGCACATGTGGTTTCAATCACCGCGCCTGGTGCCTCCCCCTCCCCGCGCGCAGCAGCTCAGCAGCCACAGGCTCCCGGCTGACTTCTTGTTCAAGAGGAGCTGGGCCACGGCAGGGTGGCCGCCTGGAGGAGAGGTTTTCGGCAGTGCCTTCTCCTTCTATAAAGTTCCGGAAATGGCAGGGCCCAAGAGACCCGCAGCAGGCAGCGCGCTGGTTGGGGGTTCGCTCGGTCGCTCTCACCATCTCTGGGGAGAGACTAACCCTGAGCCCTCTTGGCCCGCGCTGTCCAAGGCAAACACAGCGCGGATGGCCTGAGCAGGGCCTCTGGTGAAACTGTTTATTCTTAGGAGATGGCCATCTCCCCTCTGGGACACTGCCGTGTCTACCGGCCTTTTCTCCTCTTTCACTCTGGGCTCTCCCCTTTCCTGCTCCTGAATGAGGTTCCTCTGAATTCTGTCCCACTCTGTGAACAAAGACAATTCTGCATTCCAAGGTGGAAGGGTAATTCAGTTTTTTAGAAGTGAGGGGTTGAATGGAAACTTTTATGGGGCTCAGGGAACTGGACACCTAAGGTTTAATTTACCCATTTTGCAATAAGGACAAACCCTGTCACCTGTGTTGCCTGTCATATCTAAAACTAAATGCTGTCAGCCAGCTCATAAGTCAGATTCATTCCATTTATGTTAAATTAGTAGTTAAGTTATGCTTTGGGTCTACATTTGAGAAGGTATTTTTGAAAGCAATAATCTAGGCTCTAGCCGTGAAATGTACCAGGTAATACAAACCTATAGACAGTAACCTTCAAACTCTCTGGTACCCAGCCTGCACCCTGAAATACCTATGACAGATGCCGTACTCAGGATTTTTTTATTGTTCTCTCTTGTGACATCAACCACAGATCCTTAGTTTTGACCATATATACATATAGTGTACAGGCTTTTTAAGTCAGAGTTGTCATTTTTACAGAAATAATTTTCTTTTGGGAAGAGAAATAATTTACATTGCAAAGATGTTTCACCATTTTCTGAGGTGTTTTGTTGTTCTTGAGGTGAATAAGGAAAAATAAAAATTTCACAGGATCAAAAACAGTTAATTTGTTTATTGCTGTCCTTGTATTTCTTGCAGCTGGTCCCCATGAAACCAAGCCCTCCCCGTGCAGGCATTTGTCACGCTGCTCACAGAGCACACATGCTAGCATACAGACTTGAACATGGAACACCCCTGCTTAAAAACCCTACTGGCTCCCCTTGGCCTGTGCACCAAGGATGACCTAATCCCCTCAGTATGTTATTGGTGAAGAAAAATTGTCCATAACATTGTAAAATGTGGTAAGGAAGATTCTGTTCAGGAAAGTGTAAGGAGGAAAATCTTTTTCCTTTTACCTGACCAGGCTCTTAGCCAGGGGTCTATAACAAAAGATAAAGAATAAACAATCATATAAATTTACCTAATTTAAGTTTTATGTGACATAGGAGCCTTTGTAAGGAAATGAAAACTCAAAAAATTGGTTAGAGTTCAGTGTTTCAGATGACTCGAAGTGTGGAAAGTCATGGAAAAAGGATAACAAGCTGGATGAAGCTAGGGAGGCCAGTTCATTCCTCTCAGTGTCCCTCTGTCTTCATAGATGAGGATCCTTTCTGGATATAGGGAGGGTACCTGTTGTAAGGTCTTATGACTTGCTTCAGGGAAAGATCAGAGTCCTTCATGTACCTGAGGTTTCTCAAATTCGTTCAGTTTAATACACTCAGTATGCCAAGGTGTTGTTATTTCGGAACAGTGTGTCCTGAACTCCATTAGTGGCTACTTACAATGGGGTTTTGTAGCAAGGGAGAGAGACCGGGCTCAGCTTCAAATATATAAAGGAAATGTGGGGATTTATAGCCACAGAGCAGAGTGAAGGGATTGAGGAATGGAAAATTCTAAGAAGCAGGGTAATTCTTTGCTCCTCTGACATAACATGATTTTGGCTGAAAGCAGAACAGGGTGATAAGATATTGAGAAAGTCAAACCAAGAGCAGGGGATTCTCACTAAACAGACTCAGTAGGATTCTCGCTAAAACTGGAGTAAGGAAAAGAAGACAGAGCTCAAGGCTGGGCCTAAAGAAAAGGAGGACTCAGAAGAGTCTGACTCGTTTGATCAAAGAGTAAGTTTTTGTCACCCAGCAAACTTTTCCTGATCTAGCCCTATCCTGATTTTCCAGCCTCTCTTTCAGTCTTTAGATCCAGTTGATTCTATACTGAAGTCACTGGAAACTTCTCATCTTTCCCTGAACACATTTCTAGGTCATCCCAGCAACTCTAGGATTCCTTAGTGGGTAATTATGACCTCAGGGCTTAGCAAAAAATGAAACAGTAGGGAAGCTGTTATTTAGGAAATAACCATCTGCACATGGACCCTCCAAACAGCCTGCCCTTCCATATATGTTCCCCTTCTCCAGGATTATTATTTTGTACTTTTATATTCCTTACTACAACAGTTAAGCTATACAAGTGGTTCCCAATTTATGATGGTACAACTTACACTTTGTCCACTTAACAATAGTGCAAAAGCAACACATGCCCAGTAGAAACTCTACTTTGAATTTCCAATTTCAATCTTTTTCCAGGCCAGCAGTACACATTATGGTATCTCTCACAATGCTGGGCCGCAGGAGGGAGCCTTCCAGCCAGCCACAGGTCATGAGAGAAAACAGCTGATGCTACAGTATACCATGTTGCTAAATATGAGTTTACAGATAGTAAATACATTTGTGATTTAGGACATTTTCACCTCATATGATGGGTTTGTTGGGATACAACCCCACTGTAAGTCAGAAACAATTTCATGGTAGTGTGTGCTGTGTGCTTTAAAACAAGAGTTATTACGTTTAATTCTTACAACAGCCATGTAAAAGAGACCTATTGTATTCATGTGACACATGATAAAACTAGGTTTAGGTAAATTAATGATTTAAGGCCCAGTGAATGGCAGCTCAGGTAATCATCCTTCATGGTTTTTAAAAAATCCAGTACTTTAAAAGTTTAGAAAAGGTTAGTTTTGGGCTCATTTCTTGTTATTGTCCATTTGTTTGTTTTGTTCCTAATCTTTTTTTTTTTTTTTTTTTTTTGAGTACCGGGGGTCAACCTCAGGACCTCGTGCGCCAGCAGGTGCCCATGCCTGCTGAGCGATATCACCGGCCCCTTCTTCGTATGTGGGTACTGGGAGTCGAACTCAGGCCCTCATGCTTGCCAGGCAGGCACTTATGCTGCTGAGCCATATCACTGGCCCCCATCCCTTAATTTTTTTTTTTTTTTGTGGGTACCAGGAGTCGACCTCAGGACCTCACATGCCAGCAGGCACCCATGCCACTGAGTGATATCACCGGCCCTTTTTTCCTTTGTATGTGGGTACCAGAAGTCGAACTCAGGACCTCGCGCTTGCCAGGCAGGCGCTTATGCTGCTGAGCTATCTCACCGGCCCTGTTCCTAATCTTAATAAATTAAACTAAGAGTAATGAAAAAGCTCTCTGTAAGACACAAATATATGGGCCGGTGAGATGGCTCAGTGGTGTAAGCGCCTGCCTGGCAAGTGTGAGGGCCCGAGTTCGACTCCCGGAACCCACATACGAAAAAAGGGCCGGTGATATTGCTCAGCAGCACGGGCGCCTGCTGGTGCATGAGGTCCTGAGGTCGACCCCTGGTACCCACAAAAAAAAAAAAAAAAAAGACATAAAATATAAATTTCCATATTTTTCCAACCTCTGTGGCACTAGGAAATATTTCTTTTTTTTTTTTTTTTTTTTTTGTGGGTACCGGGGGGACGACCTCAGAACCTCGCGCGCCAACAGGCACCCGTGCCGCTGAGCGATATCACCGGCCCCCTTTTTCGTATGTGGGTTCCGGGAGTCGAACTCGGGCCTTCGCGCTTGCAAGGCAGGCGCTTACGCCGCTGAGCCATCTCACCGGCCCTAGGAAATATTTCTTAATGGAGCTGAGAGGATAAGTGAAATTTCTATAACTTTATACTGTATATGAGAGAAGAGATTAAAGATCTAAAATTAGGTGGTCAAACTATTTTGAATGAAGGAAAAGAGATCACCTAAATTCTACTTTAGAATGATCACTATTTTTGAAATCTATTTGGTGAAGAAAAACAAAGACCTTACCACATAGTTTATGGACCATGTGGTTACTGTATACATGTGTACCATGATGATGTTAGAAGGAACATTCAATAGGGTTGTGAATTGGTGAACTATTTTCTGGCTCCTGAATTATGTTTTTCCTACTCATTTTCAACAGCTTACCCTCATCCCAGGATGCTCGATCTACATGTCCTTACCTTGCACAGGACACAGGGAAGGTGGCTTCCTTCCATCTGGGTGAGGATATCACTGAGGGGACATCAACTTCTGTAGAAAGGGGGATGAGAGTTTCCTTCTCTCTCCTGACTTCCTCAAACATCTAGTCAATACCAATTTCTTAAAATTCATACTGCTTGAATGATAATAATTTTTCTTTCTTTTTATTTTGTCAAGCCTTGCCTAGTGGGTAGGGCAAAGCTCCTGACCCTTGATGCCCCTGGGGCCACTTCCAGCACCTCTCAGGGAGCCCCCAACAGACCTTGGTGGCTATGAATGAGATGATGGAAACTGATCTTTGTCCACAAAAGAACCAGTTGAAGGCCTCCTGGGGGCATTTACAAGCCTCAGACACTCCTGCACAGGCCTCACAGTTTCAAATTCCTGAAAGATGAATACCGTACAGTATTCCCCAGCCCCAACTCTAATTTTTCTTTTAATACTTTTGTTCTTTCTCACCATCAACATTCCTACAAAAGAGGATTTCACTTAATTCTGCTTTACTATGCTCTTTTCTGAGTATGGGCAGAGTCTTCTTTGTGGCTTAGTGGTTTTAAATGCTAAACAGAGCAGAAGGTGAAATCCAATCCTTGGTTTTGTAAGTTATATTTATTTCTCTAGTATTTCAGGCCTGGAGTTTCCAAAGAGGAAAACTGTTTTGGTGAAAAGGAAAGGGTAGGTGGATTAGATGGGAAAGTAAAACAGTCTCTGAAAACAAACAAAAACAGTGCTCTGAGAGTCAGAAGTCCTGGGTTCTAGTCCCAACTTTGCCATTAACTTACATCGATGTGACTTGACCCTCAGCTGCCTAATTTATAAGATAAGGTGGTTGGATAAGAAGTAGTACTGAGCAATGTTTAGGGATACAAACTCCAAAACTGACCTTCAATTCAAATGTGGACTGTGCCATTTCCTGGCTACATTTCCTTTGGTAATTTATTTCACTTCTCTGAGCCTCCATTTTGTCATCCGTAAAATGGGAATAAAAAGTACACCTGTTCATTAGGGTTGTTATAAGGATTAAATGATATTCACAGACCTCTTAGCAAGTGCTCAATAGAGGTAGCTATTAATATAGAAGTTCAAGAGATTTTTTTCATATCTCGATATATTTTAAGATTCAATCAAATGTTTAAAATGTCAACTTATTTTGTTTTTAAGAAATTTACTTTCTTCCTGGTTTACTGGGAATTTTCAAAAAACCATGAAAGGATTTGGTTCTTTCGTTTTAGGGGGTGGGACTAAGGATTGCATTGACGGCTTTTGCACTGAGCTACATTCCCAGCTCTTTCACTTAGTTATTTTTTAAAATTTTGAGAGACTCTTGCTAAGTCACTAAATTGGCCAGGCTGCACTCAAATTTGTAATCCTCCTGCCTCAGCCAATTATAAGATTGTGCCACTGTGCCTAGCTTGTTAAATTCTTTTTCTTCATCTGCTAAAAAGATACTGCTTTTTTCTTTTATTCTATAAGTATAGGGAATTATAATGATTAATTTGTTCTTAGCTCTGAGGATAAAACACATTTGGTCTGATATGTTATTCTTTATATCTATTGCAAAGATTTGTTAAGGAATGGTTACATCTATGTTCACGAGGGATAATGGTCTGTAATTTTCTTTTGTATGCACTTGATCTTTTTATGGGTTTGGGGATCAGAATAATGAAAAAATGTGCTGGGAAAGGCTCGCTCAAGACTTCTCTACTTTCCAAAGTTTCTGTAGAATTGCTGTTATTTCTCTACTCCCAGTAGGTTTAGCTTTGGTGTCTAAATATGAAAGAGATAGCCTGGCCCTGCTGGTTCTCCCTCCCCCTACACGATAAGGGATATTTACCACTACGGGAAAAAAGTGATTATCTCCAAAGTAGAATAGTCTAAAGACACAGTTTAAAAGGGAAAGGCCCTGGATGGTTCAGAGTGTAATGCTTGCCTAGCATGTACCAGGCCTTGGGTTAGATACCCAGAAAAGAAAGAAAAAGACAGGAGAGAGGAGATGGGAGAGAGGAGAAGAGGAGAGGGGAGGAGAGAGGAGGGGAGGGGAGAGAGGAAGGCAGGCTTAAATAAGTTAAAGTTTAAAAAGGGAGAATTCCACTAGAATCTAAACAATACAACTGTGTGTGATACTAAGAAATCAAAATGTAAAGATAGAATTATATGTTTGTAGCTGAGTGTGGTGTATGCCTGTAATCCCAGCACTTGGGAGGCTGAGGCAGGAGGATTGCCACAAGTTCAAGGCCAGCCTAGACTACATAGTGAGACCTTATCTCAAAAAACAAAAAACAAAACAAAAAAAAAAAAGAGAAAAAGAAAAGAATTATATGCTTGTAGTGTCCTTTCCATTATAGCATTTACTCATTTATATATAATTACTTAATTATATTTAATTTATCCCATTTAATATAATTTAATACTTGTAATTAAGTAGTTTTCTTTTATTCCTGCGAGTCTTCTTCACACAATTATAAGTTTCATGAGGGAAGAGACTAGTTGTTTTCCTTGCTTTTAGCTTCATAAATCTGCCTCAAGAATAGAAAGCTAGTAAATGTGTAATTAATGCATGGACAGATGAGTTATTGAATTTATTAATGCTTTCAGATGAGCTTCCCAGTAAACGTGCTTGTCCCTCTGAAAAGTTAATCCATTCAACCTACATTCATTGAGGGCCTATTTGGGGCTTATATGGTGACAAGCATTGTATAAATACAAAGGCACATATGAAAAATGTCCCTGCCTGGGGAGTTTAATGCCCAGTGGGAGAAAACATGAGAAAATATACAAGCACAATAAAATATAAGAATTATTTTAGAAATGTCCACAAAGTATTACATATGGGAAAATAGATAAAAGAAATTCTTGCTGTTCTAGCAAAATCACATACTGTATTTGGGCTGGCTCCTTGAAAGTGGGGAAGAGATTTTCCAAGCCAGGAAGGAGAGGTAATAAATAGCATGAGCAACACTTTGTGGGCTGAGGATAGGAATGTGTTTTTGTTCGAACCCCTCCAGCCCATTGTCCAGTGAGTGCTCAGTGTGTGGTTAATGACTGGCACCCTTAAGATACCATGACTTTTGCTGAAAAGAGAGTAAGAAGCAAGAAGAATGAGTGCTACAGAACAAGGCCCAGGGCCAAAGCCCAAAGAACCCCAGTGCTGAGGGCTGGAGAAGGTGTCTCTCCTTGATCCTTGTAGGCAGTGGTGAGGCCACAAGGGCTTGTTAAGTAGGGCACTGCTTTTCAGATTTCACCACGTGCTCCCAAGGCAGAGGAGCGTGCATAGGCGCCTCTAGAGATGTGGGACACAGCTCAGAACAACCCACCGCCACCACGGCATTGCTTTAAAATCTTGCTTTACTTTAAAAATCCATGTGAAGCTGTGTATGCAGTGGCGCAACCTGTAATCCCAGCACTCTGGCAGGCTGGTATGAGTTTGAGGTCAACCTGGGCAATTTAACAAGACTTCATCTCTAAAATTAAGTAAATAGGGCCAGTGAGATAGCTCAGTGGCATAAGCGCCTGCCTAGCAAGCGTGAGGTCCTGAGTTCGACTCCTGGAACCCACATACGAGAAAAGGGCCGGTGATATCGCTCAGCGGCACAAGTGCTTGCTGGTGCACGAGGTCCTGAGGTCGACCCCCGGTACTCACATAAAAAAAAATTAAGTAAATAAATATTAAAATGCATATGAATTCTGTGAATGACTCCATATGTATTTTTAAATATAGGGTATTATTTTAAATTACTTGACTTCAGTAAAATGACACCCTAAGAAGATATTGACTACATGATGCTCTATAATTCTAGGTGGCCCTGTCACACTCACTGTCCATGACTTCCAGAAATATGAACATATGTTCCTGAGAAGGACAAAATATGGAGAATATCCATTTTGTTCACTGCTGTTTTCCTAGAACCTTAACGGGTACCAACACATAGCAAGTGCTCAATAAGTGTTTATTAAATGAATAAATCCTATTAATCCTTATTAATGAATGAATTATTAAATGAATGCCTGTAATCCTAGCACTGTGGGAGGCTGAGGCAGGAGGAACACAAGTTCAAGCCCAGCCTGGGCAACTCAGCAAGACCCTATCTCAAAATAAAAAGTAAAAGGGCCAGAGATATAGTTCAGTGTGAAGGCTCTAGGTTCAATCCCCAGTAGCACAAAAGTAAACAAAATATAATGATGGACATCAGATGATATGACAGATATTCTAAAAAGTGACACAAGGCAGATGGATCTTAGATTATTACAGAGGTACAACCCAGGGAAGCAGGGATTTGGCCCTTCCAGCTGCAAGACGTGCCTGCATGCTGGATGAAATGCATCCCAATCCCGTTCGTCTCAGTTCAGTCACCTGTGACACCACAGCCCATCCGGAGATTTAAGACAGTGGTGAAAGAGCAGAAATAGATCTCCGCCTGCCTCTGGATTAATGTCAAGGAATGGTAAACTAGTCAGCTGGAAAATTGTAGAGAAAAGCAGAGACTTACGCTTGAAATAAAAATAACAACCTAAGAGGAAAAAAAGTTAGAACTGTTCTCAGAGGACCAACTCCCATAGTATTTATCTAGATTCCCTCAGCTCCATTTAAACGAATCACTCCATCCTCCTTGCTACTTTTTCTTTTCCCTTGCAACCCAACACTCATGTAGCCTCTGCCTTTGCAGTTTCCCTAGACCAGTCACCCATCCTGCCCACTGAAATACCGTGACCCTTCACACCATGAGTCTGGTTTTCGGCACTGATGTTCACCATTCATTGATTGCCATCTCCTCTGAACTCCTGTGGCCACAGAAGTAGTGCCATTTTTGTGCTGTCTTAGTGTTTGTTAATTCTTTTATATGCCTTACAATGATCATGGATGCTCCTGAGTGCAGGGAGTAGGAGTCCTGTATTAATCCCACCCTGTACCTTCCACAGAATTCCTGTACAATGCTGGTGCATAATACATGGTCAAGTTGTGCATTCACTGGTGGGTACAGGAACTAGCAATCAATGAGACTGCGTGTATGTCCCCTGCACCTCATCACAGTTCCTCAGGCACAAAAATCATCAGATCTGTGCTAGAGTTCTGCAAGTTCACGGCCTCAGAAAGGTCAGAACCTCACAGGAGGCCAATGTGAAATGCACAGAAAAGCTGACTCCAGGACTAAAAACCAAAGTGGCTTTTAAAGGCCACAGAGAAAATGAAAGATTTACACAAATATTTTCCCTAGGGAGACCTCTGTCTCTGCAATGTTTCCAAGCTGCAAATGCAGCAAAAAAGATGAGGGTGGAAAAAGAACTCAGCTGGGCAGAACAGGGCTTCACTTTTACTGAGAACGATGGCCCCATCTGAGGATTTCTGTACTTCTTTAATGTGTTATGAAAACTTTGATTCATTTTGCTCAATCTGGACCAAAATAGTTTAAATACAACATGACTGGCAAACATAAAGGAAAGAATGAGGTAAGGAAAGGAAGAAGTGAGGCAGGGAAGAAGAAAGAGAAAAAGAAAGAAAAGGTATTTTTAAAAATCCCCACCCATGTTTTTTCTTTGGGTTTCATAGGTCAAAGTTAGCAAAGTGACTAGCGATTTCCCCATTCTTGATGAGACTTGGTTTCATGTTCTCTGGTATCTTCCTCTCAGCAAGGTTTTAGGGTAAGGGAGAGCTAATGGGAAACAGAAGCCTTTTCTCATTTTCCGTCATTCTGAGTAGAGAGTGCTGCAACAGAAATGCTTCCCAGCAGGAGTTCCACCCTGTAACCAACACGAGCTTCCAGAGCGCAAGGACAAGCTGTTCCATTTCCTGAAGGACTGTCCTCTCTGGCACAAGGCTGGACAGCACTATCATGAGCAGTATGGTCATTAAAGGACAGAATATGGAAAGATGACTATGTTGATTAGGGGAATAAAGTGGGAGAATAAAAAGCCACAGATATAATCAAGTTTGTAGTTGTTCTCAAAAGTGAAGAAGATGAAATGTCTACGGTTTATGTAAGACAATACTTGCCCCCTCAAAATCACTTTTGGGGGCCAGTGAGATAGCTCAGCGGCATAAGCGCCTGCCTGGCAAGTGTGAGGTCCTGAGTTCGACTCCTGGAACCCACATAAAGGGAAAAAAAGGGCCAGTGATATCGCTCAGCGGCACAAGCGCTTGCCCAGCAAGCGCGAGGTCCTGAGGTCGACTGCCGGTACCCACATTAAAAAAAAAAATCACTTTTGGTATTTTAGGTATTGTGGTAGATTGAACACAAGTGTTTTTCTTTATTTCCACCCCAACTCCCATTAAGATGAAAGTAAAGGAATGAAATGGATATAAATCTAGAAGACAATATAATGGAGGAGAAAATAAAAGTGAAAGAGCCAGGCATGGTGATGCATGCCTGTAATCCCATCACTCAGGAGGCCGAGGCGGGAGGATTGCTGCGAGTTCAAGGCCAGCCTCAGCTACATACTGAGTTCAAGATCAGTATCAACTACATAGCAAGACCTTGTCTCAAAAAAAAAAAAAAAAAAAAAAAAAAAGTGAAAGAGAAATGTCAACAAATGTTTGGCTGATGAAGCCAGGCATGGAGGCACATGCCTATATAACCAGCTCTCCAGAGGCTGAGTCAGGAGCATCGCTGTGGGTCCAAGGCCAACCTGAGCTACACAGTGAGTTCAAGCCCAGCCTGAACTACATAGCAAGACTGTGTCTCAAAAAAACCAAAACAAATGTTTGGCTGAGGAGAGTAGATGAAGGAGAGGTAACCAATTTGCCAGAACACAGTGGCTGGGAGACCCAGTGCCTACAGCAAACATGTCAGTTCAGTGACGGGTTTGAGGACTAGAAGCTACATAGGTACAGCAAAAGTTTAAAGCTGAAACATGGAGCTTAAAGCTGGAGGATTGAGTGAAAAATCTGGGGTCTTTTTGCGAAGACAAAACAATTTTAATGTATATTATTATGTTATACAAAGAAAAACCTGTTTTTAAAAAAGGGAAGTTGGATAACTAAGTTTCTCCTTCTGTGCCTTCCACGGAGAAGTGCTGACTCCTCTGTCTTTCCAGGAGAAGGGAACTTTGGGAAACTAGACTCAGGAGATAGCCAGTTTGTAAACAAAGTCAGTATCTGTAGGCCTTTTCACTGAGGTGGTTCTATCTGTGTCATGAATGGGACTCCCTTGACCCCTCAGCACCCCCAGCTCAGACAATGTTGGCAGCCATTACCCACCTCCCACTGACAGACAGGTGATTTTAGAGTTCTCTGTAGAAAAAGTCTACAGACCCTGACAGTGACGTCTGGAAACCCCAAAATGAAAAAGTCTATAGAAAAGCCTGCTGTTTTCATTCAGAGCATTTTCAAACAGCTTTTTAGCATCTCTCTACCTAACGTGAGACATTTGGGTAAATTAAGAGAGGAACAAAAGAAAGACATGCAAGGAATCCTCAGTTAATATTCTGAAAGACATAATGCAGAATATATCCTTAAAGAATAGGACGTTATACAGGAGGAATAGATAATAACAGCAACAATAATAGCAATATTTATTGTGTATCAGATGTGTTAAAACCAACTTAATTCTTATACCTTAATCCTTATTCGTTGTCCATGAGTTGGATATAATTATCTTCCCCATTTTATAGATGAGAAAACCAAGACACAGCAAGGATAAAGAACTTGCCAGAGGTTATACAAATAGAACAGAATGTGTGTGATATTAGAATTGCTGATTTCAACAACTACCTTATATTGCCTCCCAAGAGATCCTTTAAGAAACCATTTGGAATAACTCAATCCAATAACATGAAAGAAAAGATGAAAAAATTAAAGGATCAACTCAGGAGTTCCAACATCTGAAAGAAAGGAGTACAGAGAAAAGAAAACAGGAGGAATTATTTTTAAGTAGTACAATAACATTTCCTGACAAATAAAATGAATGTTGAGATTAAATGGCTTCAGAGTAAATGATTTTTTAAAAATGACCTACACCAAAACCATCATAGTAAAATTTTATAACTCCAGATATGAATACTCTAAAAATTTCTAGAGGAAAAGACAGATGTCACTTATAAAAGATTGGAATTAAAAATGGCATCAGACTTCTCAATAGGAATTCTGGGAACTAGAAGCCAGTGGAGTCCTCCTGGAAGTCCTCTTTCCTAACTGTCTTTAGTTGCGCTGGTGTGGCTGCCTCTATGTCCTTAATCAATTCAAAACATTTATCTTTCATGGTCATGTTGACTTTGGGAGGAGCCAAAAGTTGCACAGTACTAGATTCAGTGAATAACTTGGATGAAGAACAGTAATGTTCTTATAAGCCTGCCTTTCCACTGGATGGCATTCAGCAACAGTATTCACCATATTTTGATCACACCTTGCTTGTAAAGACACTCAGGAAAGAAAACTTCCAAAACTCCTTCAGAAAGTGGCCAGAATGATGGGATAAGTGTATTCAAAGCACAGAGGAGTTTTTTGTTTTTGTTTTTGAGAAGAATTAATAGCAATGTGTCTTTTATTGTAATAAATTTAAAAAATTTAACTATTTATCATATTTTTGATCACCTCCAAATATCTTTTTGTTTTGTTTGAATGTCTGCCATCTGCTTATATTACATTATTCAAAAAAATTTAAGCCTATTTAAGGGATTCCAATAATTAACTAGATTGAGAAACCACTTACATTAGGTAATAAGTTTCTTGTTCCTCACTACCTTTTCACCATAATCATGAAGTACATCTGGTCTACAGGAAGGGATGTCAGCTGGAATTGGTTTGCTGCTCTGATGAAAATGCAAAGATCATCTAGAAGTCAATTTTCTGACAAGACAAACCCAAGACTCATAGTTAGATCATTTGAATAAACACGTGGTTGAATGGATGAACAAATGAGCATGAAGCAGCCATTTGAGTCATTTGGGTGTGGGCAAATGACGGGAAGAAAGTAAAGTTAGGGGAGATTGTCTGGCATTACAAATCCTCCCTTGCTGAGATGGGACATTTTCTGGGAGGATATTTACTGGGTGTAGGAAGCAAAACTGCAATGCTGGATTTAGTCTTGCCACCTTAATGTGAGAAGCTGACGTCTGGCTTAGCCCATTATCCGCATGATGTCATTAAGTAGCATACAGATCAAGGTCTAGATTTTAATTGCCATTACCTTTCTCTGGAAGAAATGGAGCTCTGAGAATTTCCTTGTGAATGATGAGCGAGGTCTGTTCACATACTTGATGTAAGAAGCACGTTAGGGCTGGGGATTATAGTGCTGTGTTCAAACTGCAACACTGAAAAAAAAAAGTCTTTAAGAGCTTATCTAATACACTAGTTATTTTCAAGACATTTCAAAAGAGTCTGTTAAATGAATGATATGATCCATCTAGTCAACTTTTCATCAACACATTAGTAAGAATACATTCTAAACATTCTTACCAAATGATCATAGGATAGTAGCTTTAGCCTCTTGGACAAATACTACCAGATTCTTTAATATTGGATACAAATGCCATACAGGGAATTAATGTTCCATGTTCTACCTGATGGAATCTTTCAAGATTACTTTGATTTTTTTCTCCTGAGATCAAGGTGGCACAGCCTTTGTAAAAATTTCCCCATGACGTATTACCCCACGTATTACCAGAGTGACACAAACAGCATTATAGTTTAAACCTTTTTTTGAGCATATATCTCAGCTCTATCAATTATTAGCTAGTTCTAATCTTAGCAAACTACTTAGCATCTCCAAGTTTTAACTTTTACTCTCTAAAATGAGTCAAAACCTGCTTCATAGGGTTGTTCCGATTAAATTAAATTATATATGTGTGTTTATCTCTTTAAAGTCATAAAATGAACTCATAAACCCAATTAGAGTCCTAAGATGACAATAACAAAATCAGTAATAGTACTCATCCTCTCCAGAGTGGTGTTATTTGTGCTGTTAGTTATACAACTAGAAAGGAATGTATTGAAATTGTACTGTCATTTTTATCATGTAGGTGATTTCCCTATAAATAGAAAATGCAGTTCCCTTGATTCCTTTTGTTTGTTTTATGCCTCTTCTGTCCCTCCCTAAAAAGAGTGACTGGAAAGAGAGACAAGATTAAATTTAAATCAGTCACTGTCTCTTTATTACTAGCTTTTACATAAAGGTAGAGAAGGAAAGATAAATATAAAGATTGAATTGAGGCTTTCATGTATCAGTGGATTTCAAATATCAACATAATCTTGATTCTTCATTGTCATGGATCCCTAACAATTGACTATTGCTTTCTCAGTTATAGTAAGTCTATTTTTAATTTTCGTCTTCTGTTAAATCTATGCTGAAGGTAATAAAAGATTTAGATTTAGAAAGCGCCTTAGCATTTAGAATGAGACAGAGGCTATAAATAGATGTGTCAATGAAATAGGTTAGAGTGAGATCTAATTCCGAGTCTCAGAATCAAAAACAGATATTCTGTCTGGTCTGTGTACTGGCACAGGCATGTGTGCAGGGGTCTCTGGACAGGGCCATGTGTGTGCATGTTCCCATGTATGTGCACATGAATACATGCATGGAACATGCATGAGCATATTACTGAGGACATAATTCCAAGGGCTGCTGTATTTCTGAATGGCCTGGTCTTTATGAACCAGGTCAACCTTCTTCTTCTGACAGCGATTACTGGAGAAATCAGATAGTCAACCTCTATCCTATCGGACACTGGCATGCTGAGTGTGTTATTCTGTTCCCTGTTCTTTCCACGACCAAATGAGAACTTGTCAGGACAAGAGGTCCATGGTGATGTTCCAATCTGCCTGCACCAAGGTCAGCTTGACACCAAGTCATAGCCTGTGGAATGCCATCACCTCTCATTGCTAAAATTTCAACCTATTCTTCAAGGTCCAGAGTAAATACTTCCTTTTCTATGAATTCATCCTATTGTTGTATCGTTGTCTTCCTTTTTTCATATCCTACAGTACTTTCACACAACTTTCATATTTATCATATACTACTTTGAACTGGGATGGATAAGTACCTGTTTTGTTTCATTAGACTGAGTTTTCTTCATAGACGAAAGGCAATGTCATTCATCTTCATAACCCTAGCAGCACCTAATATGGTAATAGGACTGCCACTCATATTTGTTGAACAAATGTGGACTCCTGGTTACTCCCCTCTGGATGCATCCATGTTGTTGATGCTCCTGTTAGTTTGTGGCACCTAGAAACAGAAGCATTAGGAATAAGGGATTAGTTTAAGGAAATGTTAAAAAAGAAATTAGCGGGCCAGTGAGATAGCTCAGTGGCATAAGCGCCTGCCTGGCAAGCGCGAGGTCCTGAGTTTGACTCCCAGTACCCACATACAAAAAAAGGGCCAGTGATATCGCTCAGCAGCACGGGCACCTGCTGGCGCACAAGGTCCTGAGTTCAACCCCCGGTACCCACAAAAAAAAGAAAAGAAAGAAAAGAAATTAGCATCCCTGAACATTTTATAATGTACAATAATAATACATTGTATACTGACAGAATTGTCATGATTTTGTAACAATGTTGCTGTGACTTGTGATTCTCAGTGATAATAAGAGAATGTGAACAATCTGATACACAGACGAGATTTAATAGGAGACTGACCTGAGGCCAAGACTGACCTAGATGAAGTTGTGTGGTTCTGCCCTAGCTCAAGATTCCAGACTATGTACAGCCAGAGCACCCCAGGATTTTGTAATACAGGATAGACACTGGCCTAGGATAAAGACTAAACTTCAAGACTGAAAGGACTCTGAGAGTTCTTTTACTAACTCCTTAGCCTCTCCTAACCATCTGGGGCAGTTTTTGTCCCTTCCCTCCAACTCTTATTACGTATCTGCCTAGAGTCAGTACTTCACAGCATCAGAGCAATTCATTTTTTCATTAATAAACTCTACAAATACAATAAGCTTTTGGTCTTAGACAAAGAAAAAAATGTGTTTCAGTTGAAAAAAGATAAAACAGTGACCTTAAATTGTTGAAAGTTATTAAAATAGTGTTTCTATTTCCTGGACAAATTTCTCTCAAATACCTGATATTTTCTAAGATTGTCATTTTTTCAATGGGCCCTTGAAAATTAACTGCATAAAGTTAGAATTTAACACATAACACTAAATGGCAACAATATGCTTATCAAGCTTGAACTCCAAATTGTCTGTAATTCTTTGTCAATTATAATCCTTCCTAGAATCACAAGGTGAGGCATTTGCTAATCTTCCCTAAGTAAATTCTGCCCCCTTGTGGATTAAAACATCTATAGCTAGGAAAAAAATGCTTTGGTTGCATGGGCCATTCAGTTCCTTTCAGTTCTTTTAGAGAATCTTCCAACAATAAAACAAAACTCTGTTTAAATTGTGTAAGAGCTCATTGGTAATAACAAAATACACTCACATATGTTAGTATACATGTGCATTTCACATTTTGCGTTAGATTCAACTACCGCAGCGCCCAGAATATACTAAGAACTCAATAAATAAATATTTCACAGTATTAATATTTTCAACATCCATATATAAGGATTCCTTTCACACCTTGAAATAGCCCTGAAGTAATGACTTCAGTAATGGGAAATTCACTAAGTAATACAGTCCATTCTCTTGTCAGATCAGGCTGTTATGCAGTTTATCAACATATTAAACCCAAACTGGCGATACAGCTCAGTGGTAGAGCACTTGCCCAGCCGTTTCAATCCCAGAACTGAAAAAAAAAAAAGAAAGAAAGAAAAAGAAAAGCACCCAAATAGCTTAAGTCTTTGGTAAGAGAATCACATAATTCCAGAACTAGAGAAAGGCATTAGAGATCTCCCAGCCTATCCTCTTATGATGGAATCTATTATGCCATTTCGATTTAAAATCTGCCCTTGGGAACAACACTCAATAAGCTGATTACTTGTTTTGTAGCATTTCAAATGTTGGAAGGCAACTAACACACTGCCTTTTAGTCTTCCATCCTCCTTCACTTATAATTGTCTCAACTATTTTTCATATGATATGTTTTTTAGATCTCATCATTTCCTGGTCACTTTCCTCTAAATGCCATCTTTTTAACCAATGTCCCTCCCAGTTTTAGCATCCAGAACGAAACATAGATGCTCTGGATATACTAGCTTGGCTTGGATAAAGCATAATAGAGATGTTACTCTCCACATTTATAACATCAGACTTCTATGGATGCAGCCCCAGGCTCAGCTCTTTCAGTAACCACATCAACTGTAGTTCAATTTAAAAAAAAAAAAAAAAAAAATTTTTTTTTTTTTTGAGACAGGGGTCTCACTCCGTAGTGCAGGTTGGCCTTGAACTTGCTTATTTAGCCCAGGCTGGCCTTGAACTCACAGCGATCCTCCTGCCTCAGCCTCCTGAGTGCTGGGATTACAGGTGTGCATCACCACACCCAGCTAATAAAATTGTGATAGTCTTCTAGATCCTTCAGGTTGTTCTGGCCCTGTATTTGTGTCTAGCAATGTTTCTGGAGGCTTTTGGTTTTGGGTGCTCGGGATCCAACCCAGGGCCTTGTGCATACTAAGTAAAAGCTTTGCCATTAAGCCACAGCACTGGCCCTAGCTATAACGTGTAACATTTGTCTCTATTAAATTTCTTCCTGCATTTGGCTCAGGATCCCAGCTAGCAAGATAATTATATATCTCCAATGTGTCCAAACAGATTAGCTCTACTACCTAGCTTTGTGAATCAACATTTAATAAAAACAATTCTGTTTCCAACTTACCAATTTCAAGGTAAAGACAGTGACCTTTGGTGTGGGAAAGAAAATAGAATAAAAACTGAAGATAGGCTGTATCTCTACAGTGTCTCCCATTAGCCATGTGCCCTCGGTTGTGTGGCCTCAGTGTTCTCTACTTTAAAACAGAGCTGAGCAGGGCATGTGGTCTATGCCTACTATTCCAGCCACTCTAGAGACTGAAGCAGGAAGATCTCAACTTTGAGGCTAGCCTGGTTAACTTAACAAGACCCTGTCTTAAAATAAAAAATAAATGTAAAAGGCTAAGGATATAGCTCAGTGATAGAGGGGCCTGGGGTCAATCCCTAAAAATAGAACAAAATTTCAAAACAACATAATAGGAGGGTAACAATGGTTAATACATTGCATATAGTTATCTTTAAATTAGTTACTCAGAGTACAAGATATCGGCATTCAATTGTCCAAATTACATTAGCATAAACCTTTCTTTTCAATGAACTAAGAGAAATTAGTAGTGTATCTATCTTAACTATCTTATATATATATTTTTTTTTTGCTTTCCCCTTCCTTCTTTTCTCCATTCCCTCATCCCAGTTTCTCTTTCCTTTTGAACAGTTTCTTCCCATTTTACAATATCTATTGTACATTTTGTACATCAATCCCTAATTCTGAAGAAAAAAGAAAAAAAGGAGCTGATAACATTAGTTTACTGTACAGTCACAGCCCTCCCAAGAGACAATTCATTTGAATGAACTGTTAATTGTTAAATTACTGTGAGGTATCATTACCATCAACTTTTCAATGGTTACAGGGAAGAAGAAACTGTTACCATCATTATATTCCCTGCACATCCATACCTGGAAGAGCTTAGTGTAATTTTTCAGTGTGGATAAACAATGCAAAGCACATATTGAAACAGTTTGTCACAGAGGGAAAAGGAAGTGAGCAGACCATTTTTAATCAGTCTGTGTTTAATATGAAAACTCAGGGCTGGGGTTTGAGCACAGCCTGAGCAACTTAGCAACCTGGTGAGAATAAAAAGGGGCTGGGGAAATAACTCAGTGTGGAGCCCCTGGGTTAAACCCCCAGTACCAAGGTGTACGTGTAGGGGGGATCCATCAGGCTTTTAGCAGCTCATTTCTCTTTCGAAGAGAAAGAGCACTATATAGCACTACTAATTTTCTTAGACACACTGATGATGATGTTGTTGTGGAGAAGAACATCTTTAGTTTCAGGAGATGCTTGATGAAACATTCACAGGTACAGTGCCATGCTATCTGCAACTTACTTTCAACTGATAGAGCAAAAAATAGAAAGAGATAAAGCAAATGTGGCCAAATACCAATAGCTGTCAAGCAAAATGACTTCCAGATATCTCACAATCATCATTTGCCTCCTTGATGTGTTTTCTGGTTTTCCTTGTCTTTGAAAACACAGAATGTACGATTATTAATAAATTGCCATTTGTGAAGTGTATACTATTGCAACGGCAAACAGAAACACTGAAATGACACCAAGGATTTGGAGGCAGATTTATTTATGCCAACAGGCGCTGATCAGGATCATTCCCAAAATATGAGGCCCTGATCTCTGGTGGTCTAGGGCTTATATGGGATAAGCAAGCAGGAAGTACAGAGGCAGAATGGCTTGTCAATTGGGGATTGGTTCTTACAATATGCATCATAGTGACCAGCCACTTCTAAGAAACAAAAGTAACAGGAACAAAAGTAAAAGTAACCGGAACTATTACCTGGCAACTAACAAACTGAAGTATACTGGATGGGGGAGGCATCTTCTGCTACATTCACCCTCTTTTAGTTTCCCTGGCTAATCTTTGCTGGGCATGTTACATGTGATCTTCTGAGACAAGGCCCAAATAGAAGCAGTAACACTGGGGCTGTCAGTGGTCCTAGGATGGGCCCTAACCAAGGTCCCCAAGACAGAAAATTCCCACCAGGAGTTTGTGGTTTGTCTCCCTTATTATGGAGTTTCTCCCTAAGTTGACTCTGACAAGGTAGTGAAGGAGTTAATCTGATCTAGGGGAGTGTCCAATGTGCCTTGGACACCTGTCACATCTTTATCATTTGTAAGGGCCTTACGGGTTATTTTCTATTCTCTTGGGGCAATCATGCATAGAGCTAAGGCAAAGCAAGGACTGGGGTAAGCAGCCTGAAAAGGCACAAAAATTAAGGGGAGTAATGCATCGAGGTATGGAGCAATCCTGTGAACGGTGTCCTCAGACTTCAGCCATGTGTGGACTGGTCAGTGTCCAGAGTGACCAGAGCAGGGCTTTGAGTGCATTCTCTTCAGAGTGAGCCCCGGAGGAATTGTCTACTCCAGGTAAATTCTCCAGAACTCTGGAATGGTGGATCTAAAGCTGGATTCTGAAACTTGTAGAGGTAGTTAATGTCCCTGGTTTATGTGTGTCTGCAAGACTGCCTACAGGTATAGCTGATTTTTTAGCTAAACTTTTTTGGAGCTTAAGTTACAAGCTGTTTCTGTAGGGTTATGTTTTATTTTCTCAACCTTTTAGAGCTTGTGGCCTGTATGTGGTATGTAGTTTTTATTTAGTTATCTCTGCTACAAATGCAGGCCCATTGCTGCTGCCAATGATCAAGGGTAGGCCGTATCTAGGGATGATTTTTCACAGAAGGACCCTATAGACTTTTGTTGTCATCTCAGTGTGGGTAGGGAATGGGAGGTCGGGGCTGGTGACACAGAAGCTGAAGCCTGAGCTGCTGCATGGGTACGGGTGCCAGTGCAGCAGCTTGAGCTTGCAGAACATATGGTGGGGGCAGGCCTGGTGTCTGGGGTTGATGTTTCAGTCAATTGGATCCCCAGAGGGGGCTTAGTCTTCTGGACCAGATTATTCTGGGCACAAGTTTGGCATCATTGGTGGCAGGTTTCTAAACAGCAACAGGAAGCAATTTGCTGTGCAAATCATCCCTGCAGGAGAGTTTTGGCCAAAATACTTTTGCTCAAGGTGACCACAGCATATCTAGCCTGTCAGACTTCATTCCTAACAGAGCTACTTCCTGTAAACAGGGTGTACTCAGCAGCTGTCATGGGGTTCATTTGTAGGTCCAGTACAGTATGTGGCACCTGGACGGTTAGGTCTCGGCCTAAGGTGAGCTTGTCAGCTTTCTTGATCAGAAGGTCAGTGGCTGTTAGAGCGTGAAAGCAAAGGGCGGAGACAGCCCTTCAAGACTGGATCCAAGTATTTATACAGGTAGACCACTGGGTGCTCCCAAGAGCTAACAGTCTGAGTAAGCATTATTGTTTTTGTGAACTCAAGGATCCAGATTCTATAGAAACCAGCAGGTCCAAGAAATCTGTGGAGTTTTTTTCTTGTAACCAGTTTCTACCAGATATTGCAGCAGAGCTTTTGTGCCTTTCCAGCAGGCAGCTTGGGTGTCACTAATCAGAAGTGCAGTGGTATTTTGTGATGGAAAACTAGCGAGGTCAGCTGTGAGGGCTTCTCCAAAGAGAGTAAACAAGTTTTTGAACCTCTGGGAGGTTAAGTCCAGGTCAGTTGATTTGAGTCCAGAACTGGGGTCTTTCTATTTAAAGGTGAAGAGGGGCTGGCCAACAGGAGCCAATTGAAGGCAGAAGGCAGCATTCTTTAGGTCCAGGCAGGTGTACCAGCAGGCTGAGGGTGGCAGAAGACTAAGGCAACATATACAGAGGGCAACCATAGCAGCATTGGCAGCTCAGAGATCTTGAACTGGCTTTATAGGCAGGAGAGGTGTATTAAAGCAGTTTGACAGTCTATAAACATTTTGCGGTTTTGAAGCCTCTGGATGTGTGGCTAATTTCTAGTTGAACCTCTTGTGGCATGGGGTACTGTTTAATGCAGGCGGGGGTTGCCCCAGAATGGAGTTTCACAATCAGCTTTCTTTTCTTGGGGGACCATGATGGAGCTGAAAGGGACAGAGAAACAGGCAGTCCCAGAGAGAAGGTGATGGGAACTTGGCCAAATCTATTGCTAGGGCCTCCCCAAAAATAGTGGGAGAGTTCCTAACCCCTTGTGGCAATTGAGTAACAGTCCAAAAACAGTGTATGAGTTGGGAACCACAGAATGCAAAATGATGGCTGCATTGTTGATAGCATGGCTACATTGTTGACAACGGTCTATCAGGCTGATGTGTGGCTGGATGCCTGTTTGTGTTTCCCGTAACATCTGATAGCAATGGGGGTTGCAGTGAGGTGGCATGGTTGATGGCCAGGCCCAAAGGGAAGATTTTAGCCCATACCTCTGGGAGGAGAGTTTTCAGAATTTCAGGATTGTGGTTATCTGTCTCAGGCTGATGCACGCATCATCTTCCTCCTGGGGAAAGTGCATTGTTAAATGAGAGGGAGGCTGACTGGAAGGCAGGAATTTATGTTTGGTGAGATGTCCTCCCAGGCTGCAAGTTCATGCCTGGAAGAAGGGGCAAGAGGCAAGAGGCAAGAGTCCCAGTTGCCCTAGTGATGTTAACTTTTTGACAGAGAGGACTTTTGAAGGCAGAGAGTTCTGTCCCATTGTCTACCAGGAAAGTTACAGGTTTGCCCCTGACTTCTGCAATGACTGTGGGTTCTTAGGAGCCCAATTTGATAGAACTCAGTCTGTCTTATACATCCAGGCCTGACAGGATGAGGAGAGGTTCAGATTGAGGTGGGCCTGGATAGTCAGGTTTTTTGTGTCTCACAGACAAAGCGGGCATTTATTTTTTGTGTCCATAGTCCTTATAACTCATAGCTAGAGGGGATGGTCATCTATTAGACTAGATTTTCTTATGGACATCAGATGCTTTTTTAAAATCAGATTTCTGGGGGCCGGTGAGACGGCTCAGCGGCTTAAGCGCCTGCCTTGCAAGCGCGAAGGCCCGAGTTCGACTCCCGGAACCCACATACGAAAAAGGGGCCGGTGATATCGCTCAGCGGCACAGGTGCCTGTTGGCGCGTGAGGTCCTGAGGTCGTCCCCCCGGTACCCACAAAAAAAAAAATAAATAAAAAAATAAAATAAAATCAGATTTCTGGGTAACAGTGGTTGATGGGCTTTGTGCCCCTCTTTTCGATGTCTTTGAGAAGTGCTCAGCTGGGTTGTTTTTAGGCAGGGTGACCTTTAGGAAAGGCCATGACAACTCATTCGTCAAGGCTGACAGCCCAATTTTTTCTCAGTCAAAATGTGGAACTCAGAAGGAATTGCTGGCTGTCATCTTGGGTGGGCGTTAGATGACACCATCTGACCAGGATAGGAAGCAGAAGACTCTGGAGGGAGGGCCTCTGTGGCCAAATGCAGGCAATGGCTAGCTGGAACCATTTCAATTGGCTGGAAGTAGACAAGTTGGGAGCAGGGAGTGAAGCTATAGGTGTTGGCAGCAACTGCGGTAGCCGACAAGGGTGACAAGGCGGAATTCTCAGGAAGAATAGGCCTCTTTTTCTTTTTTTTTTTTTTTTCTTTTTTTCTTTGAGATGCAGGGAGTGGTTTGGTTTCATTTTTAACTCCATAAAAGCCCTTTTTCCTGCAGTCAGGGACTGTGTTTTTTTTTGTTTTTTTTTTGTTTTTTTTAATGGGTACCAGGGGTCAAGCTCAGGACCTCGCGCGCCAGCAGGCGCCTGTGCCACTGAGTGATATCACCGGCCCTTTTTTCATTTGTGGGTACCGGGAGTCGACCTCAGGACCTTGTGCTTGCCAGGCAGGCACTTACGCTGCTGAGCTATCTCACCGGCCCGGGACTGTGGGTTTTGACTAATTAGTTCCCATTTCTAGCTCCCTACATGTGTTTGTGTACCCTTGAATGATGGCACAACAAAGGATGGGTCCCCCTCAGAGAGAGACCATTCAGATGCCCACCTGGCTACACCCCTCATGGGGACTTACATGCAATTTAGCTAAGGAGGATGCGAGGCCTCCATTATGCCATATGTTGATCACCACGGAACCATAGATGAGAGCCTAATCAGCCACTGCGACCAGTGCTTCCCAGTCTTGGTGCACAGACGGAGCAGCTTATTGCTTATGCTGTCTGTTTGTTTCACTCACACATTCATTCAACAGGCACTCAGAGGTTAAACATTCCAACCCTCTTCCCTCGAGGGTGGTCCTGACAAATGAGAGGGCATCAATTTCTCCCTCTGAACAGGACTGACAGACTAACTGGGGTGCCCCCGGGGGTCTTACCGGAATCAGGCAAGTAGGCAGGCAGACAGACAGATTGTGTCCTTCTTCCTTTGGTGTCTGATGTGAGCTGCTCAAGTGGGGAGCCAGGAATCCTATAGACCTCCAAGGGGACTCGAGAAATCTCGAGGGCGTGCCTTCCCATCAGGACCTGGAGAGGTCCTTGCTCTGTCCATGAGGGCCACGACCAGTGACCAAAGAGATCAGTACAATCGGTCTTCCCAGCCAATGCACCAGATGCAATGGCAAACAGAAACACCAAAACAACACCCAGGATTTTGGAGACAGATTTATTTACATCAATGGGCACTGATTGATATCATTCCCAAAATATTAGGCCCCAATCTCTGGTGGTCCAGGGCTTATATGGGATAAGCAAGCAGGAAGTACAGAGGCAGAATGGCTTGTCAACTGGGGATTGGTTCTTACAATATGCATCACAGTAACCAGCCGTTTCTAAGAAACAAAAGTAACAGGAACTATAACCGGAACTATTACCTGGGAAACTAAACAAACTGAAGTATACTGGCTGGTGGGGGGCATCTTCTGCTGCACTATATAACATATGCCCTGCTAGTTATTTTACATACAACATACATAATCCATATGACAATTTTTCAAGAGTAATGTTTTTACTTTCATTTTACAGAGAAGAATAAAGCCCACAGTGGTCACTGAATGAAGTGGTCTTACAGCTACTACTTAAATCCATGTCTAAAAAAGAAAAAAAAGCCATGTCTATCTGACTCAAAATCTAATTCTCTTTTTGTATGTCATGCTATCTCCTGAACTGCATACAGGCTTACAGAAACAGTCTGGAAGTTTCATTCATGCATATGTGTGAACAAGAACCTCTACAAAATTACATATATACCATGTTTCCCCCAAAATAAGAACTAGCAGGAGAAGAATCAGCCTTGAAGACTAGAGATCAAAAATGCCAACCCCATTCAGCCTATCCTTGTCTTGCCTGCCTTAGAGTAGCCACCAAGCAAGAGAATAGTGATGGCAGGTGAGACAAGGATAAGCTGATGGGGCTGGCATTTTTGATATCTAGTTTTCAAGGCTGATTATTTCCTGGCTAGGTCTCATTTTTGGGGAAAGAAGTTTTTATATATAAAAGTTTCTTAATCTATAAGTAAGAGAAATTAATTATAAAATTTCCAAAGTTCTTTTTATTTTTCTGACCAATGTATGATGGTTTTGATTCTCTTGAACTTGTGCAAATATTCTGTGTAAAGCAAAACTCTCTTCCATTCAGGTAAATGAAGCGCTGACTATCCCAGGTCCATTGAGAAATAGCTATCAGGCTGGGATACAGCTGAGTGGTAGAACTCTTACCTAGCATTCATGAGGCCAAGGGCTCAACCCCCAGCACCACTGGAAAATAAAGAGTGACAGAGCCACTACCATGTGACAAAGTGGACTTCCACATTTCAACTGCAGCTGGGGATGCTCTGTTGTATATTAAACAGTGTCCATGGCACAGCTCTCCACCTGGCATCAGAGGGTATCCAACTGTGGCTAAGTTTGCTACTTGTAAACAGCTGGTCCACACAGCCTGGTAAAGAAGACTTCAAACCTAAAAAACAAACCCACCTGCTTGCTCCCAATCTCTACACCAAGCACTGAAGCACCACTTAGATGGAGCCTCAGGAAGCATCTTGTGTCTGCATAGATGACACAGCACTAAAGGAGCCCTTCTCTGGAGAGAGTAAGCATAGGGAATCAGGGAGATTAGGCATTCAGTAAGTATTTGGGAAAATGGAAGAATTCTGCTAGGGAAATGTTATAGCTTGTATGTGGATGTTCCCCCCACCAAAAGCCTCATGAGGTCATAGGTGGGGCTTTTCAGAAGTAGCTGGATCTGGAGTGTGTGATGCTGGGATCAAAGGTGTGTGATTACTAAATTAGCCCACTGATCAGTTTGGCATAGTTCTGGGTAGGATTAAGGGTGCTCCATCCTAGGTGTAAGTGCTACCCGCCCTAAAGGTGGGTAGCCTGGATAAGATCTAAGGGACAGAAAGAGGGTCACTGCTTGTCGCTCACTAGCTGCTTACTGCCTTTTGCCTGCCTGCTCTGCCATGCCACCTTACCTTGGAGCCAGCCAACTATGAACTGAAATCTCTACAAACTGTGAGCTACCATAAACATTTCCTCCTTTAACTTTGGGTGTTGAGTATTTTGTTTCAGCAATGAGAAAAGCAACTAAGACAGGAAGTAAGAGAGGAAGAGATTTTTTAAATGTCGTATCCCAGTTTCTATTAAAAGAATACCTACTTCATCTTTTTAAATGGGGTCTTGAAGGCTCAAAATGATTATTATGATTTAATAAAATGTTATTCTGTAACCTTTCAGAAAGTAAAAAAACAATAATAATGATCTTAACTACCTGTAGACAACAATCATCTCAGAAAAAGCCCCTTGCAGGAAACATGAACAGGGAGGAGCTAACATTTTACAGAGACTCCTATGTGTCATCACTGTTCTAGGGACTTTACCTCAGTGTCTTGTTAAATGCCCATTTTGCAGGTGAGAACACTAAGGCTTGGAGAGGGTAATTCTTCCCCTCCTTAAGTGCCTGAGTTGTGTGCAAAAGCCCCATTTAAAGGAAGCCTACAGCTTCCATAGAGGCATTTTACATGGACATAAAGAAGCACTTACCACTGCCACCATGTGATACCTCTTCTCACAGGCAAATGATGCGACAAAATCCCAGAGGCTGAACTAGGCATGGTGGCACATGCCTGCAATCCCAGCAGCTGGAAGCTGAGACAGGAGGACAGTAAGTTCAAGCCCAGCCTGAGCAAATCAGTGACTTAGCATAACCCTATCTAAAAAAAAAAAAAAAAAGAAAGAAAAAGGAAAGGAAAGAACAGAACAGAAAAGAGACAAGGAGAAAAAAGAAAGAAAGAAAAAGAAAGGAAGGGAAAAGAAGGGAAGGGAAGTGGATTACTTCCTTACAGGCAATTCTGCCACGAGCTAGCTTTGTGACTTGACATTTCAATTCTCTGGCCTTTAGTTTGCTTGTAAGTTAAACTGATGATCCCCAAGTTTTGTTGTTGTTTTGGTTTTTTTAAACAAAGGTGAATCCTTCAGTGCCCAAAGAATCCTAGGCTAGCCACAGGATGGCTGGACTGCCCCTTCCCTCTTATACATGAAGACACAGGCTGAGCTGTCCCCAAGCCTCAGAATTAAACAGAGCCCTGGCTGTGGTCTGCTTAGGCTAACAGCAGTATAGATTGGAAAAAAAAAAAAAAAAAAAGACTACAGAAGGACACAGACCTCTGCAGATCCTGCTGGCCTCTTGGAGTGTGGGGAGCTGAGGCTCAGTCAGAGAAGACTCTAGGGTCATGAGTTTTGGTTGAGGCTCCTGCCTTGGTGAAATCATTTATATTCACTGAGGGCCCCTCCCTGCACTGCCGTATTTAATTCTGGATATCATATAAATACAACTTGGCACACTGTCAAGGCACAACACCCACCACTATGTTCCGGTCCTTCTGGGACATCAACCAAATCTGGGCCTTTGATTCCCTCTAGTGGCGTAACTCAGCAAGTTTCATAGCAGATTCTTTGCATGTATTCAGTGTATAGTGAGTGCCTACTGTGTGCACTAAATTGATGCTGGGTTGTCTAGCATTGCCTGGGGGTCAGGTCTGTGGTTTCATTAAGCACTGTTGTGCCCAGCAGGGGTGGAAGCCAGAGTTCTTTACAAGCTTAGCTTAGTACAATGAAAACTGGCAAATTTCTGAGCCACTCTATAGCTAGCTGTTTTATGGGAATGGTAAAAGAATGGGTTATTACACGGATTATTTCTGTTCCAAATGAGTTATTAGGACCTTGGGCTGGCTCTTTTACTCCTATACCCTTAGTTTGCTTGTTAGCGAAAGAGCTGCCACCTACATGGGCTAGATTCAAGTCAATTAAACAAATACTTATTGATTATCTATTTAATTATATATTTAAAAACCATAGGATAAAACCAAAAATGAAAATATCAGATTAGTTAATAGGAAATTGTTGTGAAACATGAAGTAAAAGAGAATTTAAAGTATCATTTTAGGGCCAGTGAGATAGCTCAGTGGCATAAGCACCTGCCTGGCAAGCGCGAGGTCCTAAGTTCAACTCCTGGTATCCACATAAAGGAAAAAAAGGGCCAGTGATATCACTCAGCAGCACAAGCGCCTGCTTGCAAGTGCAAGGTCCTGAGTTCGACTCCCAGTACCCACGTAAAAAAAAGTATTATTTTAGGGGGTCGGGGGGGGGAGTGTTGAGACAGGATCTCACTATATAGTCCAGGCTGGCTTTGAACTTACTATGTAGCCCAGGCTGGCCTTGAACTTGTGGCAATCCTCCTGCCTCAGCCTCCTGAGTGCTGGGACTACAGGCATGTGCTGCCACACCCAGCTAAAGTATTTTTATTATCAATCGCACCATATATATTGGACCAAATATGAGGCCAACATCTGAATTCCTCTCATGGTCTTACATTTTGCTTTACATTTATTCTAACAGGATTCAATGTTTGAGGTATGCATGACAAGAGATGACACAAAACATATGTTAGGATCATTATTGCTAACCTGAGCATGTTGGAAACTAAGGAGAGGGTAAATATTATTATAGGCAGCCTATGAGTTGTAGGGAAAGGTAGAAGCAGACTATGCAACTACGCTTTTTCAGTAACTTTCTTATTGCTGGAACAAAATACCCGACACCCCCAAGTTAAAGGAGGAAAGGTTTATTTTGGCTCACAGTTTGTAGAGGTTTCAGTCCATAGTCACTGGCTCCAAGGCAGGGATCATGGCAGAAGGACATGCAGAGGAAGTTTGCATATGGCATGACAGGCAGGAAGTAGCAAGCTAGACTTCCTTCTTTCCCTTTATATTCCATCCAAGCTATAAGCCTATTGGTTGGTGCTACCCACAGCCAGGGTGGGTCTTCCTATTATCCACACCCAGAACCACACTAAACCTATCAGTGGACTAATCCAGCTATCATACCCATAATCCAGTGTCACACACCCATGATCCAGCCACCTCCTAAAAGCCCCACCTATGAGCATATGAGGCTTTGGGGAGACATCTAGATATAATTCATAACATATGCATTGCAAAATAGGCAGTAAAGTTTGGGCAGAATAGTTGCCTACAACTTTGAAATAGCCAATGGCTGATGGGTGGTATCTACAGTACCAAAATCCTGTATTTCCCTTTCTGGGAATTTGACCTGTGTGTCAAGGAAAAACTGTTCAATTGAAGAAGCAATTGACCCTTTAGGGTCAGATTGTTAACTGATCCAATGTCTCATCATATCAATTCATTAATCTTCAATACTGTAGATTTAATAGTCAATAATGTTAAGTATTAAGAGAGATTAATAGGAAAGAAGAGAGAAGGTGGGCTTGGATTCTATCTTAATTCAGGCTGCTATAACCAATACCATAGGCTGGGTGTTTACTAAACTACTAATTATTTTTTTTGCAGTTCTGCGACTCTAAGTCTAAGACCAAGGTGCTAGAGGGCTAGGATATAACTCAGAGGTACAGCACTTGGCTAACATGCACACAAGGCCCTGGGTTTGATCTCCAGCACTGAAGAAAACAAAACAAACAACAACAAAAACTAAGGTGCTGGTCAGTTCAATGTCTGATGAGGGCTTCTTCATTCATAAACAGCCATCTTGTCTCTGTGTCATCATATAGTGGAAGGGCCTATGGAGTTCTCTGAGGTCTCTTTTATAAGGGTATTGATCTCATTCATAAAGTTTCACCCTCATGGCCTAATCACTTCCTAAAGGTCCCATCTTCAAATATCATATTGGAGGTTGGGTCTCCACACATAAATTGGAGGAAGGACATAAACATTCTATAGCAGGGTCTACAGTTGCTTTTCCCATTGATGGAAAAAGATGAAAGTTAGAGGTAAGGAAAGCCTAAAGCGCTACTAAGTTCCTATTAGTCAAAGGGATATTGTCTGTCCAAATGGGGTAACTCAGTATTTTGTTTTGAATAGAAAGATTTGTTTCATATTTTGAAACCATATTACATGAATCTAGACAGAAAAGAAACAGAAGCTCCAGTGATAAAACTGTGTGTGTCCCAAAAAGAACAGGAACACCCTGTAAGAGCCCCCTTTTCCTCAGAGGCATTCTTCCACTGCAACAAGGTCTGGAAGGGTAACCTGTATTTAAGAGAGCTCTAAGGAGTGACCTGGAAACACAGCCTCATACTGGGGCCAGTTTTGAGGTGTATGCCAATTTCTGTCTTCCCTTGTCCCACATACAGTGTTCCTGCAAGATGAACAAGGAAAATACAGGGACTTGAAAGACTTTAGCCCGGGCGCAACTGATGGAACAGGACTGTTTCCAAGAGCTTTATGATACAAGACAAATGAAAAATGAAGAAATGCAGCAATGGATAGGGTGATGCACCTTGCATCACAGAGGGTGTAACATAACAGAGGGTGGACATAATTTTAGGAACTGGGTGGGTATCTGCACTACAAAGGGAGGCACTGCAGTCAGGAAAAGGGTTCAGTTATTCCTGGGTATCACAATGGACTTAAATCCAAACTCAGAGTCCACCCATTTAAATAAAATACACCATTTTCCCTACTTTCCTAATTACTAATGCAACTGCCATCCTACCAGTCAAGCAGGCTTGAAAACAATCTTAAATTCTGAATCATTTCTTTATCATCTTAGATACAATAAGTTGCTGTGTTCTGTAGTTTTGACCTCCATGTTACTTCTCAAATGTGTCCTTCTAAGAACAGGAGTTGCTGGACAAATTAATGCGTGGTTTCCTTAGGCATCATCATCTTTTTAGAACCCTCTGCTAGAAGAGAGAAAGATCAAAAGATGTCCACAGGAACATCCCATAATAACTTGTTGTGATAGTTTTCAGTTATGTATTGCCATTCAGTTTCTGCACCGCTCATCATATATTTTTCTCTTCCAGTTTCCTACTGTGTTGGAACCCTGGGAACTCACACTGAGATCAAGAGAGTGGCAGAGGAAAAGGTCACTTTGCCCTGTCACCATCAACTGGGGCTCCCTGAAACAGACACCTTGGATATCGAATGGCTGCTCACCGATAATGAAGGGGGACAAAAAGAGGTAAGTATACATGTGGCTAGAGTCCCCCCTCTCCCTTGTCCTTCTACATTTACATTCCTCAGTCTCCCAGTCTTTCTCATTGGATCTGAAAGAGCTGCAATTGTTTTCATCTGGCTTATACTTGAAAGATTTTAGCTTTAGATACAAAACGACAGGGGATGTAGGTTGTTGGGATAAGATATTATGTTCTCTGGGTGAGCCAGAGTGACTAGAAAGCCTTTTGGCACTGGACTGGGAAGTGAATCTGCATTATTAGCATCTTTGGAGTAAGATATAGCATTTTGATTCCTTAGTCTCATAGACAGAACCTGAGGCCTAGAATTCTAGGAGGCCAGCTCTTCCTCATCTTACACCATCACCATTTAGTAGGCCTCAGTTTGCACAAAGTTATGACTTTCAGACTATAAGATTATATAATATGATAAACCAGGCATAGTGACACACACTTACAAACCCAGCTACTTGGGAAGCTGAGGCAAGAAGACAAAGTTCAAGGCCAGGGCCGGGGATTTGGCTCAGTGGCACAGTGCCTGCCTGGCAAGCGTGAGGTCCTGAGTTCAATTCCCAGTACCAAAAAAAAAAAAGAAAGTTCAAGGCCAGCCTGGGCAATGCAGCAAGTCTCATAATTTTAAAAAGGGTTGGGGATGTAGCTCAGTGGTACAGCACTTGCCTACCATGCATGAAGCCTTGGATTTAATTTCTAATACCAAAAAATATATACATGACCCAGAAGAGGAAGTAGAGTACATAAGTGAAAATGCTGCACACAAATATAACTGGCCAGCAAAGGAATTGATACTGGTTCTGGAGCTGGAAAATAAAGGAGCTCAATGCTCAGGTTGGGTAAAGCCAAGAGGGGCTACTGGTTTCATGTGCTTCTGGCTCTGCCTCCTGAGGATCCAGTGGCCTGCCTGTCATTAGAGAATGACAACTAACCTACCCTTACTATCCTTGCTGCCTTGTCTCCATGCAGCCACGACAGCGTTCCTCAATCAGGTATGCTAGCATAACTCTTTTCACTTCTTTTCCTCACTGACTTATTTTGTTGCTGTTGTTCAAAAACTTATCTTTTTGTTTAAAATTTTGTGATTTAAAAAAGAAAACCTGTAATTTTATATTTTCCTTCCTTTTACCAGAGCTTTACTTCTTTTCCTGCTAAAAAAAAAGTAAAAAGTTGCCATCTCCTCTTCTCTGTCTCTACCACTAATATCATAAGATGGTTTATGCTGGGAGAAACTAAGGTTTTCACTAAAAATACATTTCAGGCTCACTGTTGGATTTTAACCTGCTTAAATAGCTGTCTACATCACCTTAACACTTTGATTTTGGGTTATAAATCAAATATATGCCCCTTGGTTATAAACCTCCACTTATCCTTGATGGAGTCAGAGTTGAACCTGACCTCTCTCCTCCACTGTAAGACCCCAGTGCAGTGGTCCCCATACCTATCGCCATTGCCTCCCTCTGAATAATCTGCCTCATCATCTTTAACAAGTATCACTGAATAATTTTCTCTTTAACAATGCCACAGATCTAATTTTTTTTGTGTGTGTGTGGGTACTGGGGGTCGAACTCAGGACCTCATACGCCAGCAGGCGCCCATGCCACTGAGCGATATCACTGGCTCTTTTTTCGTATGTGGGTACCGAGAGTCGAACTCAGGACCTCGCACTTGCCAGGCAGGCGCTTATGCCGCTGAGCTATCTCACTGGCCCCCACAGATCTAATTTTAATCCAAGTGTTTTCATTTGAACTAAAGAAAAAATAAGTTCCTTGGTTTTATTTTTAGCCAAGTGAATATAAGATCAAGCAAGTTTATGTTGATTTAAAAAGTCCCAATTCCCGCCAGGCATGGTGGCACACACCTGTAATCCCAGCACTGGAGGCTGAGACGGGAAGATCACTGCAAGTTCAAGGCCAGCCTGGGCTCCATAGTGAATTTAAAACCAGCCTGAACTACATGGTGAGACCCTGTCTCAAAGAAAAAAAAAAAGTCCTAATTCCCTACTTATCTTCGGTTGATAATCTAAGATAAAAATGATCATTTAGGGCTGATGAGATAGCTCAGCGGCATAAGCGCCTGCTTGGCAAGGGCGAGGTCCTGAGTTTGACTCCCGGTACCCACATACAAAGTAAAAAAGGGCCAGTGATATCACTCAGTGGCACAAGCACCTGCTTGCAAGCGTGAGGTCCTGAGTTCGACCCCTAGTACCCACACACACACAAAAAAGATCATCTATCCAATCATTCAGATTGCACAAATTTATTTAGTACTTACTGTATGCCATGCTAGGTATCAGGTACAATAGTGAAGAAGCCATCATAGTCCCTGCCTTTTAGGAGTTTACAATGAAAAGATATTCAATAACTTAGAGGAAAGGAAGGGAGGAATATTAGCCATATGCCAGATACAATTGTTTAGCACATATTATCTTGTTTTATTAAATCCTCATGGCTAGGATTATTAGGCACATTTTACAAATATGGAACTGAGTTATGTACACATACACAAGTGCTCACACATACCCTGATACACATACATGTACACACGTGTGGTGAGCAAATTGACTAAGATCATCTGTTTTTACATGGATGAGCATAGTATGATACTGTTATCAGATGGTGGGTCCTGAGGAAATTCTTTCCAGGTTCCTGGTGTCCTGAACAAAGAACTGGAGAAGACACACAGAAAAGGTAGCTGGGCCAGGTGTGATGGCACACACCTATAGTCCCAACACTCGAGATGCTGAAGCAGGAAGATTGCTGCAAGTTCAAGGGCAGCCTGGGCTACAAAGTGAGTTCAAGGCCAGCCTGAACTGCATAGTGAAACCCTGTCTCAAAAAGACAAGAATGAACAAATGAATGAAAGAAAGAAAGAAAGAAAGGAGGAAGGGAGGGAGGAAGGGAGGGAGGAAGGAAGGAAGGAAGGAAAGAAGGAAGGAAAGAAAGAAAAAGAAAGAAGAAAGAAAAGGTATCAGGTATACATTTATCGAAGTGGAAAAGAAGTACGCTCTGCAGAGTGTGAGCAGGCTGGTGACCTGACTCACAGCACCCCATAGGATAAAGGAAAGGGATCTTTTGTATCCAGAATTCCTGGATTGGATTCCCCTCCTGCAAACAAGGCATTGGGACAGTTGTCCTATCAAAAACTCACATGGGCTGTTGCCAGATTTCAACTGCCCTATGGAAAGACTCGCTTGGCTTCCTGCCAGATGGAAATTAAGAGTTGAAAATAGTATTTTTCTGAGTGGTTCTATGCACAGTGCTCAGGAGCCACAGAGTCATCCTGGAACTTGTGTTCTGTGCATGTCCCCTGGGTTTGACACATTCCACCCAGCTGTTTGACAGGTTTGCCCCCACCCTAATCTCCTACCTCAGTACACTTGTGAGATGCTGGGCAGCAGCAAGAAGCCATAGTTCCCAGTCAGCCACATGATCATGAGGGGTGCTAACCAAGACTTGACAGTGTACGGTCGTATAAAGGTAGTGTTCAGTGGGTTAGGGTATTAAATGCATTCCGACTTCCAATATTTTCAACTTAAAATTATTGGGAGGTAACCTCATTATAAGGCGAGGAGCATTTGTAAAATACTATTGCTTAATTCTATCATGATGTTTGCCACTGATTTCTAAAATTATCACTTGCAGTTTTTTTTTTTTTTTTTTTTTTTTTTAGTGGCACTAGGGATTGAACCCAGGGCCCTATGTGTGTCAAGCACTGTACCACTGAGCCACACTCCCATGCCCTGAAATTGTCTTTTTTTGTTTGTTTGCTTGTTTTTGTTTTTGATTTTGCTTTTTTTTTAGACAGGGTCTCACTATTCCAGACTGGCCTTGAACTCACTATGTAGCCTAGGCTAATCTTAAACTCACAGCAATCCTCCTGCCTCAGCCTTCTAAGTGCTGGGATTATAGGCACGTGCCACTAAGCCCAGCATGAAATTGTCTCTTTATACATTTATCTCTTTAACTGCCTTTTTTTTTTAAGAGAAAAAAAAATTTCAAAAGATAATAGAATAAAAATGATTAATATATTGCATATTGCTATCTCTAAAGTACAAGATATCGGCATTTAATTGTCCAAACAACATTAGCACAAACGTTTCTTTTCAATGAACTAAGAGAAATAAGTAGTATAACTCTTTTTTTTTTTTGTGGGTACCGGGGATTGAACTCAGGACCTCGTGCACCAGCAGGCGCCCATGCCGCTGAGCGATATCACCGGCCCTTTTTTTGTATGTGGGTTCCGGGAGTTGAACTCAGGACCTCACACTTGCCAGGCAGGCGCTTATGCCGCTGACCTATCTCACTGGCCCCAGTAGTATAACCATCTTAACTGTTCAACTGCCTTCTTTGCTGCAGGAGTATGTATAGTGGAATTCCAATAAACATTTATTAAATTTAGCTCATTGACTTAGTTTTTGCATTTTTAAATTTTACAGGTACATTTTAGATATACATAATGATAACATTCATCATAGAGAACTTGTACATGATATATCTTGCTTTTTTTCCCATTCCCCTCCCCTCCCTTCAACCCTTCCTCCCCTCATTTACAAAAGCTTTGTTTCCATGTTTTCCTTCTTTTTCTTTTTTCTTCTTTTCTTTCCTCCTACCCCCTCATTACCCTTCTCATTTGAACATTTTCTTCCCATTTCCCAATATCTATTATACATTTTGGTCCTTATTTACACTTTCAGTTTCTCACACCAGAGAAACAATGTGGCACTTTTAAGCATGTGTGTCAGATTTATTTCACTTAAGAGTATGGTTTCAAGGTGCATCCATTTAGCTAGAAATGTCTCTAGCTTATCCTTCTTTATGGCAGAGTAGTACTCTATCGTATTAAAAAAAAACTACATTTTTATCCATTCATCGGTTGATGGGCATTTGGGCTGTTTCCAAGATTTAGCTATTACAAACTGTGCCTCGATAAACATGGGTGTGCATATATCACTGTGGTATGAAGCTTTTACTTCTTTCAGAGAAGATACCAAGAAGGGGAATAGCTGAGTCAAATGGAACTTCCAGTTTTAGTTTTTTGAGAAATTTCCACTCAGATTTCCACAGTGGCTGCACCAGTCCACACTCCCACCAACAGTGGAGAAGGGCTCCTTTTTCCCTACAGCTCCACCAGTATTTGTTATTGGTTGATTTCTTGATAATAGCCATACTTTCTGGAGTGAGAAGGAATCTGTGTTGTTTTAATTTGCATCTCTTGAATGACCAGTGATGTTGAATATTTTTATATATTTGCTATTTCTCCTTCTTCATCTGAGAAGTGTCTGTTCATTTCAGGCTGTCACTGGTAGACAAAGCAGGCAGAGTCTAGATCTGTGTTGATTAATCCCAGCAAGCCAGCTGTAGATTTACAGGGGGGTAGTGGATAATCCCTGCAAGTTTGCACCTTTAGTTTCTCTGAAGTTCAGGCTAGTTTCCGGCTGTGAAACTGGCGCCCAATTTGTTCAGCCTGCAACACTCCGTGTGCCTCCTGCCAGCTTGAACTCGGTTCCACCTCACCCTGACACTGGGAGCTGCTAGACAGAGCCAGCTCACAGCTGCTCTGAGTTATCATCTCAATTGGCCCCTCTCCAAGATAGCTACAGGCCAATCACCCTCTCCTGGGGGACATCTGAACCTGAATAACTCACCAGCCATTGCAGTCTGCTGCATCCACTGCTCTGTTCTACTGGTGTGTTTCTCCATGGAGGCCTCTGGGGTCACCAGTAGTCACCGTGCATCTCCAGGTTTGAGCCACCCCTCCCACACAGTCAGTCAGGGCTCAGGGAGAAAACCCCACTTGCCCCCTCCTTCTTCTTCATTGAAGTCTCTTTCTCCATTATCCCTGTGGGCTTCAATTCTCATTTCAGATCCTTACTGGGTCCCAAGGACCCACTTCCCTCCCTCTTCTCTTCCTCACATTGCTATATTCCACCAACTGGACATCAAATCTCAGAGAGGCTTTCTCTGTTGTTCACCATTTCACCATCTTCTGGGAAGTTCTAGCTCACAGATTTGTTATCTCTTACAAGTTCTAATGGTATAGTGCCAAGCTTTTTTCTTGTAACAGGATCTTTGCATAATTAGCTCTATATTGAATCATTTTCCAGATGATTCCATACAGGCCTCAGAGCAGGATTACAGAGCTCTCATTACCCTAATCAGGATGGTGCACAATTTAAAATGTAACTATTTATTTCTGGAATTTTCCATTTAATATTTGTGGATAGGGCGATGGAGAAGAGGATGTAAAAGGAATTAAGATGTGCTAGGTACATGTACCAACTCCCTAAGATAAACATAATCATTATGTACTGCAAACATGTACTAATAAAAATAAAAATTAAAAAATATGTAGTTTGGGGACAGCCCTTCCTGGTGGATAACTGAAATCTCAGAAAGCAAAACTAAGGATAAGGGAGGATTACTATATAAAAGAAGAGCCACTGAGAAAGAGTAACTGGAGGAACACAGTGGTCAAGGACAGCCTCCTGTAAGAAAGCACAGCTGATCTAAGTCTCGATAGAAGGAAATGCCCTGCAGAAATTACAAGAGCATACACACAAAGGCTGGGAAATTCTGGGAAATCACAAGCAACTAGCAAAGGTGGAGTACAAAACATGATGCTGCAGAGGCTACAGGACCAGAATGTGGAAGATCTTATGCCACAGAAGTGAGCTTAGAATTACTCCTATAATGTCATGGAGTTCTTAAAGGATTTTAAGAATTACAAGGGACATATTTGCATTTTGGGGCAATCACTTTGACATTGGCACATTGATTTGTTGACCCTCAAAAAGACAGGGTCGGGCTGGGGATATGGCTCAGTGGCACAGCCTGCCTGGCAAGCGCAAGGTCCTGAGTTCAATTCCCGGTACCAAAAAAAAAGACAGGGTCTTGCTGTGTAGTTCAAGCTGGACTTGAACTCTTGGTGATCTTCCTGCTTCAGCCTCCCTAGTGCTGGGATTACAGGCATGCACCACCACACCCGCCTTGGCACACTGATTTAAGGGAGACTCAACTAAAAGCAACATTAGTTGGACAATTGCATCCTACACAATAAGGGCTTAAATAACAGTTATGAATAGTTGGGACCTCAAACAGAGATAATAAATGAGTAGTGGGTGAAGTTGTTAAGACCTTATAACTGCCAGGGTGTTAGGAATGGGGTGAGAGTGACTGAGAAAGAAAAGACAGGAAGGGCTGGAATATATGTGGTACTTCAACTAGGCTAACCAATGACGCAGATTCCAAGTTTAGCTTTGCATTTCAATCTGAGAAGAAATGTTTTCATCACTTTTGTCAAGGATGCTTGGAGTAGGGAGGGAACATCTGGAGGTGGTAGGTAGTCTCAGGAACATTTGAATTTCAGCCTTGATACCATGAGAACTCTGGAGCTTTCTTCCTGGCTCTAGAGATAGGAACACAGCTACATTTCCAAAGGATGAGCACCACCCCTCAGGTCAGTCAAGAAGGCACAACAGAAAGCTTTCTTCTTGGGCCGGTGAGATGGCTCAGCGGCTTAAGCGCCTGCCCCGCAAGCGCGAGGGCCCGAGTTCGACTCCCAGAACCCATATACAAAAAAGGGGCCGGTGATATCGCTCAGCGGCACGGGCGCCTGCTGGCGCGCGAGGTCCTGAGGTCGACCCCCCGGTACCCACAAAAAAAAAAAAAAAGCTTTCTTCTCTATTTATCAGATTGAGAAATTAAAAGCGATGTTCCAATTCCCATGCCTAGCCTCTCACACTTCACTCCTTCCCCCTTCCTTTTGGCTTTGAGCAAGAAAATTCCTCATCTAAAACTGACAGAGACCCGTGCCCATCTATATTCAAAGCAGTTTTATAATTGTTACACAGACCATAGCACAGTAGAGCAACTGCCAGAAAGTTGAGCTCATCCATTTGCTCCAAACAAGCCCTAACAAACTGACCTAGATCCTCCAGGAATGTCATAAAACAAATGCCTCACAACAGCTGTAATTCATATAAACTTATTTGCTTGTTTGCAAAAAGGATTATATCGATGGTCAGTGTTTCCCCATCATACCCTGATGCACAGCTTAGTCACAACTCTTCCTTCTGAGGCAGGAGGATCACTTCGAGTTCCAGGCCAGCCTGGGCTGCAAAGTGAGTTCAAGGCCAGCCTGAACTGCACTGTGAAACCCTGTCTCAAAAAGACAAAACAAAACAAAACAACCCTTCCTTCCCTAGAATTAAAAACAAAATAAAGCAAACAAGCACACAAGCACGAGATCCAAACTGTATCTGGGAAAAAAAAAAAAAAAAAAAACTGAGCCAAATTGCAAGGCTGCAGCTGAGCCCAATATGTGTCAGTGTGAGTGAAATCTTTGTATTATATATTTAATTACATTATAAGCATATCTTACAATTGAATAATCTCTGCTTTCCAAATATGTCAGAAGGTTACTTGTATGTGATGTTTTTCTTCATTAACTATTAACCCAGGATTTGGGGAAAGGGTAGAAAAGCAGATGGAGTCAGATCTACTTGAATATACTAAGCACTAGGGTAGAAATCTGCCTCAAAACCAAAGCTTGAACTAGGGCGTCGCCACTGTCACTGGGGAGCTGGGAAGGGCTCTCTATATAAAGTGGCCTGTATAGGTGTTATTCAAAGAAAAATAAAAGAGGGACAAGCGTTTTTGAGAAGACTGACAATCAAAGCCAAAGACACACCAGAGGACACTGTTCAGAATCAAAAAACATCAGGTTTGAAAACAAGGTGATTCAGAGATGTGAGTGCAGGAGACAGACACAAGGCCTGGTCCAGACGGCACTGGACTCACATGCGTATTAGCGGGTGCCTCCTGAACATCATTTTCATGGTAAGGAATACTCAGAAAAGTACAATAAATGCATTATTTTAGTCCAAAAAGATTCAGCCTTTAGTTAAAATATCAAAACAGTTTAAAAAGCTATAAATTCTATAGCTTCTATAGAAGCTATATATAGAAGCTACATATATATAGAAGGTATATATTCTCCTCTATAGGGGAGAGGGAGAAAGCCACATGCTTTGGGGTGAGGGGAAAGGGATTTGTTTCCAGAAATCTTGGGTTCAATTCCAAGCTCTGAAACCCATCTTGGGAAAGGGCTTTTGCCTTTTAGAGTCTAAAAGGTTTAGAGTCCAAGTTTTCTGTCGATAAATTAGGGTCTTATTTTCCTCCTGTATTAATTTTACAAACACGGAAATTAACTTGTGGATGGATGAGAGTGGTGCTCATGTTTTGTATCCATAGCAATGTAAATCATTCTTGTTCACAGATACAAATGAATTTTGTCCAAAATATTTATCTTATAGTTCCAATTCTCATGTATCTGACAGTCACGATTTTACATTTTTTACCTTTTAAAAAAGTATCCTTTAAGATTTTTTTTTTTTTCCCCTGTGGGTACTGGGATTTGACCTCAGGACCTCGTGCGCCAGCAGGCGCCTGTGCCACTGAGTGATATCACCGGCCCTTTTTTCATATGTGGGTACCGGGAGTCGAACTCAGGACCTCACGCTTGCCAGGCAGGCACTTATGCCGCTGAGCTATCTCACTGGCCCAAGATTTTCTTTTTTGTGTATTGTTACCATCTCTAGCACAATGCCAAGTGCAGAGTATGTCTTTCATGCTGTTTGTTTGTGACAGGGTCTTACTATGTAGACCAGGCTGGCTTCAAACACATGATCTTTCACCTCAGCTTCCAAGTGCTAGGATCACAGGAATGAGCCACCATGCCTGGCTAATAAACGCTTATTGAATGAAGAGTCATAACAGATGTACACAGAATCAGTAACTCTGAAGAGTCCCTGGACAGAGCCCTGCAACACAAAACACATCCAGCAACCCATTTCCTCATAAGTCTTTCATAATTTATCTTCAAATAAAAGTGGTGCAGAAGCTGGGGGTGTAGGTCAGTGGAGTTTGTGCTTAGCATGGCAAGGTCCTGAGTTCAGTCACCAGTGTCCCCCTTCACTTTCAAAAAAGAAACATTGCAAAGAAAGGCTATGGATAAGACTCAGAGTCTCAGTCTAAGTGTCATATTAGGAAAGGTTTCGTGAAAAGTTAACATTGATTTTGGACTTAAAAGAATGAATAGGATTTCTGTAGGCAGAAGATGGAGAAAAGGGAGCTCTATCTAAGAGGGAAAATGCAGTGAACAAGGGCCTCAGAGCACACAGAAAGCACAGCTCATGCTAACAACAGGGAAATGAGGTCAGAACAATTGCACCCGGAGTAGGGAAGGAGCATGATGGTAACACAGAGGTCATTTTAAGGACCCTTGTCTGAGTCTGATCATCACTCAGAGGTGTTAGGGAGCCATTAACATTTTTGAGCTAGAAAAGAGTTGTGTTTTATATTAGTAAGATGAACTTGGCAGTAGTGTGTAGAATAAATTGGAGTAGATACAATTATATCATAGCCAGGCAACTGGAGATATGAAACTAGAACTCACACTGTGCATAGTGGCACATACCTGAAGTTCTAGCAATTCAGGAGGTTGAGGCAGGAGGCTCTCTTGAGGCCAAGGATTCAAGGCCAGCCTGGGCAACAAAGCAATACCCTATCTCAAAAAAAAAGAGAAAAAAAGAAAAGGAAAAAATTTTTAAAAAATAATGAGCTCAAACATATGTTGGGGATAGAGCTAGGATATGAGAATTGCCAGAGCAGTGGTGGTATTTAAAATGAGAAGGCAGTACTGAATGAGTATGTTTTAGTTCAGTTACAGTGTTTAATATTCTCTTTTTTCCATTTCCCTTCTCCCTGTAAGACTTCAGCTCTTCAGACTATGAACTCATAGTGTGAGGATTTTGTCCTATTCCCACTCATTTGCTCAGTGATGAGCCCAGTACCTGCCACAGGAGCTCAGTAAATATCTGCTGAGGAAAAATATTTTTTTTTTTTTTTTGTGGGTACCAGGGGGACGACCTCAGGACCTCACGCGCCAACAGGCACCCGTGCCACTGAGCGATATCACCGGCCCCTTTTTCGTATGTGGGATCCGGGAGTCGAACTCGGGCCCTCGCGCTTGCAAGGCAGGCGCTTACGCCGCTGAGCCATCTCACCGGCCCAGGAAAAATATTAAGAGAAAGGAAAAAACCTTTTGTTGTTGTTATTGCTATTGGGGATTGAACCCAGGCACTTCACACTGTATCTCCAGTCCTTTTTGTTTTTTTGAGGCAGGATCTTGCTAAGTCACTAAATTGCCCAGGCCAGGCTTGAACTTGGAATCCTCCTATCTCTGCCTTCTAGGTGTGCACCAGTGTGCCTGGCTGAGAAAATATTTTTCTTAGAAAGGTGGTAAAAGTAAAATGGATGATGATACTGAAGAATTGTGATGTAATGGAGAGACCTGATGGACATTTTATTAGATGGCCTTAAATCTTTTCAGGAGAAAAGATTTGCTCTGCATCTGACGAGCTACAGAGCATCATGTGATTGAAGATGGGTTAAGGGTTTAGAGTAAAATCATCTGTAACAGCTGCAGCCAAATCTGTGCTCATGAGACTCCCATATGCTTACTCGCCTTTTTTTTTTTTTTTTTTTTTTTTTTTTTTTTGTGGGTACCGGGGGGTCGACCTCAGGACCTCGTGCGCCAGCAGGCGCCCGTGCCACTGAGCGATATCACCGGCCCCTTTTTCGTATGTGGGTTCCGGGAGTCAAACTCAGGCCCTCGCGCTTGCCAGGCAGGCGCTTAAGCCGCTGAGCCATCTCACCGGCCCTTACTCGCCTTTTTAGTACTGCTCTATGCATCTGGAATGCTCTTTCCAGCCGCCTTCTTCCTGCTTCCGTTTGTCTCTTACTTAGTTGCCTCATCATTCAAAGCCTGATGCAGACACCACCAACTTTTCTGACACTCCCCCAATACTATTTCAAGTAAATCATTTCTTTTTTCTATGTTTATATTTCTCTTCTGATAATCCCACCAGATTATAAATTACTCAAAGACAAGAAGAGAGACTTACTCATCTGAATGGCTTCTTTCAGACCTGATGAGAAGTATTCACTCCATGTTTGCCGATGTTTAAATCAAATGAGTTTAAGAATATGATTACTGAGTCGCAGGGAAAATAAAGCTAAAGTTATATGACTGAAGTTTTGGGGGGCCAGATCAGCATGGTATTTTGTGACTAACAGGAGTGATAGACTAAGAGATTCCAGGGAAAAGTAAAAGAACTAGATGCTGTCATGCAAGCAAATAAAAATTCACTAAAAAAAAAAATTTTTTTTTTTTTTTTTGGTCTGCTGGGGAAATCTAAACTTTGGTCTCCATAACTGGGAAAACAATGACATTAGCACATGTATTTGTATTTTATGGAAGGAAGAAACCTCATTTTTCCCAACTAACATTATTACTAATCTGCAGTAAAGCAAAAAAAACAGAAAACCAAACCATGAAGCCCTCAGTATCATACCTTCATTTTAACCATTAACTTTTAATTCTTAACTTCTCCATTCCCTTCACCCAGACTCTCAAGTTTTGTTAAGAACAAAAGACTGATTTTTCAGTTTCACTTTTTCTTCTCCATTTCTAAACTTCCTGGAAGAACAGTTAATGAGCAGTTAAATTAATGCAAGAGGTAAAACAGACAGAGGTAACTGTGGCACATAAGAACAATGACTTCCAATGTTTTTAGAAGGTTTCTGTTCAAATAAATCTGGTTCTCCAATCCTGTCTGTGAAATGGGGATAATAACTGTTATGGGTTTTGTCTAGATGTCCACCCAAAGCCTCATGGAGTTAGGTAGGGCTTTTTCCAGAGGCTGCTGAATCTAGAGTGTGTGTGTGATTGATTCATGGTGCAATGCTAGGATTAAGGGTGAGTGATTACTAAATCAGTCCACTGTTTGGATCGGCACCACACTAATCCCATTAGACTGGATACAATATAAGGGACAGAAAGAGGCTTGTCTTCCCCTTGTTGCCTTTGCTATCTTCTCCCTCCCATGAGCTGTTCTCTGCCAAGCCACCCTGCCTTGGAGCCAGCTGATTATGGACTGAAACCTGTACAAACTGTGACCTAAATAAAATTTTTTTTTTTTTTTTAATCTTTTTGAGACAGGGTTTCACTATGCAGTTCAGGCTGGCCTTGAATTCCTTTGGTAGCCCAGTCTGGCCAGAAACTCACAGCAATCCTCCTGCCTCAGCCTCCCAAGTGCTGGGATTACAGGCATGCACCACCACGCCCTGCCTAAACCTTTTCCTCTTTAACTTTGAATGTCGGGCATTTTGTCTCAGCAACCAGAAAAGTAACTAAGACAATAACTACTTAGGGAAAACATGACTACTTGGAAAACTGGGTAAGAAATGAACTAGATGGCATCTAAAAACACCTAGCATTAGGAGTGTAGTGTAAAGAAACCACATGCAAATGGTAGAAAATGCAAAAGATAAAGCTAGGCACAGTAGTGGATGCCTGTAGTTCTAGCTACTCAGGAGGCTCAGGAGTATGGGGCCAGTCAGGGAAATCTAGCAAGGCCCTGTCTCAAAATTTTTAAAAAGGGCTGGTAAGTAGCTGAGTGGTGCTTCACACCATTTATTGTGTACCCTTTCAGAAATATTCTATGCTTAATATGTGTATAGCTGTACGCTTGCAAATTTTCCTTTCCTTAGATATGTGAACTTCAGTGCATAATTCATATTCCTAACTCATAAAATGGAGTGTTTCTGAGCATCCAATGAAATTAGTACTTTTTAACTAAATGCTACACAGTATAAGGTGTTATTCTTGGAAAGAGAAATGTATTGTGGGGTTTTTTAGAACAGAGTCTCCTGGACCCTTTAAAATCAGTTCCAAGTTTGACTACTTCCTGCCATGGGGAGTACTTCCTTTCCGCACCTCAGTAACAGCAGAAGAGAAAGGCTGAGCGCTGCACCGCCTGACCCTGCCTCGGCCTGTCCTACAGGTGATCACCTACTCCAGCCGCCGTGTCTACAGTAACTTCTCTGAGGAACAGAGGGGCCGAGTGGCCTTCGCTTCCAATTTCCTGGCAGGAGATGCCTCCCTGCAGATTGAGCCTCTGAAGCCCAGCGATGAGGGCCGGTACACATGCAAGGTGAAGAACTCAGGGCGCTACACGTGGAGTTATGTCATCTTAAAAGTCTTAGGTAAGGCAGGGTCCCAAGGTGAACATCTACATCCTAGTAAGTTGGATGAGACCTAAGAAGGTCTCTGGGAGGGACTGTCAAGTGCATCATGGTGCTACAAAACTTTGTGTTAGCGCTTTGTATTATACATTTAGAGATCATCTAGTCCAGTTCCCTACAAAGAAGCATACATGTTCTATTTATTAGCCATAATAAGAAAAGAAAATATAATCACAATTTTCCATAGTAGTCCATCACAAAATTTAAATAACCTCTGACATTTGAATGGTACCTTTATATTTTACTATATTATTTTTTGTGTGTGGTGGTGGTGGTGCTGGGAATAGAACCAGGGCCTTGTGCATGCTAAGCAAACACTTTACCAGTGAACTACAGTCTCAGTCCCTTATATTTAAATCTCTCAAGCATGAGTCAAATTCTTGATTTTCTTTAGTGCTAGGGATTGAACCTGGGACTTCTCACCGAGCTTACATCCCCAGCCACCACCACACCTCCCATTTTTTTTTTTTAGCAGTGCTAGGGATTGAACCCAGAACCCTCATACTGAGCTATATCCCCAGCCCTTTTACTATTTTTTAAATTTTGAGACAGGGTCTTGCCAAGTTGCCCAGGCAGGGCTCGCAGTCCTCCTGCCTCAGCCTCCGAGTGCTGGGACTGCAGTTGTGTGCCATGCCTGGCTCCCGTTTGTTTTTGTTTTATTTTTGTTTTGAGGGCAGAAACTGCCAAGTTATACTTAATTACTTCCAAGTTTATATGTTATGTTTCAATATTAGTAAACTCATGTTTAACTTTCCAATAAATAACAGTGTTTCTTCTTTGAGATTATTCCCCACTGAGATGTGTACTGGGAGTTTCTTAGGCAACTGCTGAAAATTACAATAGGACCACTGGTGGCAGCTGGAATTGTATGTGGTGTAAAGAACAGGATGGGCTGACATCTGGGGGGAAAGCATGGCTAATTGAATCCCCAAAGCAACCATAACAAGTAGCTGGAGAAACAGTTCAACAGGACAGTTTCTCCACTGACTCTGGCATGTGGAGAAGCTTTGAATCACTACACGTTTTTTCCCCAGTGAGACCATCCAAGCCCAAGTGTGCGCTAGAAGGAGAGCTGACCGAAGGAAGTGATCTGACACTGCAGTGTGAGTCATCCTCTGGCACAAAGCCTATTGTATATTACTGGCAGCGGATTCGAGAGAAAGAGGGAGAGGATGAACATTTGCCTCCCAAAGCTACAATTGGTGAGTCATCTTCCTACTCTGGGCCAACAAGATACTACTACATCCATGAATTCTAAATCTACTTGGTCAGCAACTCCCTACGTGACCTTGAATATACTGCTGAACCTCTCTGAGCTTCCTTTTTTTTCCTTCCATCTGTAAACTAGGATAGGAAAAAATCTATCTTCAAATGGCATTTAAAAGTATTAATAAGAGATTGGAAGAAATATACTACATAACTCCACAATATCTCATTATCTTGTTTACTACCTCTCAAATGTTCACAATCTTCTGTAACTTTTGAGGATGTACTAGGGTTTAAAAAATATTTACCTGTTTTTCATGTTCTATCACCTCATTCTTATCAAACTGTATTACAGAATCTTAGGTAAATGATGCAGTAAAATAAACTGTTACTAAGGGGAGTTATTGTCATTCTGCTTGTATAGACTTCAACAACCCTGGCCGAGTTCTGCTGCAGAATCTTACCATGTCCTCTTCTGGGCTTTACCAATGCACGGCAGGCAACGAGGCTGGGAAAGAAAGCTGTGTGGTGCGAGTGACCGTACAGTGTAAGTATCCAGAGGGGTTTTCTGTTTCAGTATTTGGTTTTGTTTTTGTGTTGTAGCTTAGTGTAAGATGTTTTAATCATAAGCAAAAGGTCAAAGCCAAAAGGATATGGTTATTACCAAAATAAATTCAGCAGTTGCAGGGACCATTCAACAACTGTCTGACTCTTCTGGCAAACGTCGGAATTAAATAGCCTCCTAAAGACATTGAGACTAGAGATACGACTCAGTGGTAGAATACCTCAGTTTGATCCCCCAGCACCACCAAAAAAAACTTTTTAAAAACATGGGTGCTTGTCCAGCATGCACAAGTTCCAGGGTTTAATCCCTGGCATCACAAAAACAAACACGCAAGACTATTTCATTACTTAAAGAGGAAGCTATTAAGATGTTAAAACTGGTCCAAAATGGATTTGACCAGAACCGTGCCTGGCCTGCAGTAAGTACTTAATAAATATGTGGTGTACACGTAAGTGTGTAACTAATTTGCAAATCACATTTACCTCGATCTCTCAATTTAGAGGAACCACAGGTAACATCAGAATCCCAGAGTTTAACATTATAAGTATTTTTTTTTCCCCCACTGGCAGAAGAGGGAAATAAGAGAAAGCAGGGAAGTTTGCAAGAATTACCTAAATGTCCTGTTAAGGTTTACAATTCTTCAAACATTCTACACTAATTTTATCATCTGAACAAATTCAGTCTTACTAAAATGTTGACAAATTACTAATGAAGTCTGTGATTCAATAGCTATATCTGTGGTTCAATAACTACAACTGCAAAAATATCAAAAGAGACAGGGCATGGGGTGCTACTCTGGAAACAGATCTAGAGATATTCATTCTATCCAGGAATTACATTTTTTAATTCATGGTTTCCTAGCTTATGTTCACTTGTGCTTCTTTTTCTGAGACAACAGATGTACAAAGCATCGGCATGGTTGCAGGAGCAGTGACAGGCATAGTGGCTGGAGCCCTACTGATATTTCTCTTGGTGTGGCTGATAATCCGAAGGAAAGACAAAAAAAGATATGAGGAAGAAGAGAGACCTAATGAAATTCGGTAAGGCCCAAATCCCCACTCCTAATAGGCTTCCTTTCTAGAACCAGTTCCATAGTAACGAGTAAATATAAATATCCTCAGTTTCTCAGAACATGAATTCTACTAGGTAGGAAGTTGTAGCCTAGGAACAGAAGGTCTGGTTTACTGGGACTTTATTGTGAAACTATCCTTAACAGAGGTTTCAAAGTTCAATCTTATATTACTTCTGATTCACTTCCACTTTTAAATGGCATGCAATACAGGATGAGTACACCTGTGAAAGAGTTTATGTATCCAAACCCTAAATTAGGGCAAGTGTACCATCTCACAGTGAGATGTATCCTCCCAGTGTAACAGGATGGACTTCTGAGCAACAAAATCAAACAGCTGCCTAAACCAAGCATTCAGTATGAAGAAGTGAGGAGGATGTGCTTAGTTCCCTAAATGACTGCCTTCTGATGTTATATTTGAGGTTTATCGTTTGAGGAATTGGGGGGGAAACTTCAGAATGAAATAACCATAGCAGAAGCAATCACAGCCCCACCAGTACTAAAGTTTATCTTTGCTATTTTTCTCTTTAGAGAAGATGCTGAAGCCCCAAAGGCCCGCCTTGTGAAACCTAGCTCCTCTTCCTCAGGCTCTCGGAGCTCACACTCTGGTTCTTCCTCCACTCGTTCCACAGCAAACAGTGCCACACGCAGCCAGCGGACAATGTCAACTGAAGCAGCACTCCAGCCAGGGCTGGCCACCCAGGCATACAGCCTAGTAGGGCCAGAGGTGAGATGTTCTGAACCAAAGAAGGTCCACCATGCTACCCTGACCAAAGCAGAAACCACCCCCAGCACAATCCCCAGCCAGAGCAAAGCCTTCCAAACTGTCTGAATTAGAGTGGACCTGACTCCCGTGTTTTCGTAGGAGTCAGGATCTTAGGACTCTTCCAGCCATTGGAACTCTGTCACCAGCCACACAACTCCCTCAGAGAAGATAAAAGGTCATTTAAGCAGCAGTGAACATCCCATGGAATAGATTCAGATGAGCACTTTCCTTATATGATACCAAACAAGCAAAAGGATATAAGCTGATCATCTCCAAAAAGGCATCTCAGAGTGCCTCGACTGCCGTGGGGTGGCAGGAGTGCAAATATATTTGTTGAACAGGAGGTGAGAAGACTGGGGAAAAGGAAAGCAAATACACCTAAAACTTCTCCTCCAGGATGTGTCAGTGCTTCAATACACCACAATAAAGAAAAAATGGGCGTTGTTCCTAAATTTTCTATGCATTTCTGCAGACTACTGAACTACTGTGATCATTCAGATAGTCAAACAGAATCCACAGCCTTATATTATACCTATTTGCACCATATACTGAGATAACCACTTCTAAGAAACTCCCAGAAAGGAAATGTGTTTTCTCTGACTTGACTTCATCTGTTTGGAAATAAATTTCAAAAGGAGTTGAAATAGTGGCAGATGGAGAAGAATGATTTGAGCTTCTCCTCCTCTATCAACTATCAATATCCTGACTTACTCTGAACCCTAAAATAAGAACTAAAAAGCAGTCTAAATAAAATGTGTGACAAAGGTGTATGAAAAACTTTCCATCTTGACATTCAGACAGGATTGCTAACCAATACAAGAAAATTTTTTTTTGTACCAGGAATCGAACTCAGGACCTTATGCTTGCCAGGCAGGCACTTGTGCCGCTGAGCTATATCCCCAGCCAATACAAGAAATATTTCCTGGAGCAATTGTGGAATTTCCTCTCAAATCAGATGCCTCTACGGATTTCCAAGTTGGATATATCTGGAAGAAGGAAATATTTAGTAGGTGTTATTTAGCAATGTCCTTAGAACAAAGTCCTCTAAGGAAAATAAGATCTAGGGGTGTTGAAAAATTACCTAACATACCACTACAATTTCTTCTTCCTGAGAACATATGAAACCAGAATTTCAAGAGTGACTACACCAGAAAGGGAGATTACATCGGTTTTTCCATGTTAAGGAATAATATAAGGAAGTTTATTATTCCACCAAACTTGAAGATTCCTCAATTTCTTTCATTTTAGAGGGATGTGAACCAAGGACTTTTATGTTCTAGACCTTAAAGATCATAGATTGCCAACATTTCCTAATGGTTGTTTCAAGTATATGCCATAATCATTCCCTCCTCAGAGGCTGAAAGAGAAATTCAGTATTTTCCCAACTTCAGCTTCTAAGAATGTCTAGATTTGGGCTGGAAAGAAAGGGAACTAAAATTTAGGGAAGACATGGTAAAAATAACTAGTGGGTGGAAGGACAGAATGCTACTAAGGCCTAACACTTTAGCTGCCAGAATCTTGGAAAGAATTAACTGCAAGGATTCATCAGGGAAGATACTGAAAGAGCTGATGCAGAAAAGAAAAGTGTCTGACAAGAAGTAAGCATCGGACTCCAGTATATTAACTTGCTATTTTAGTAGTTTTGACTTGGATTCCTAGAGCACAAAGGCTGATCCTGAAGTAGCCCTTTGTCAACTGATCACCATCGATCAGTACTGCAGAATATTCATTAAAAGGGCAGAAAGAGGAAGAAAAGCGATCACTGAATGTGGTGATGAAAGCATTGTCTCTACAACAGGAATCAGATACTTATAAGGAAAAGGTTGATCTGAGATTTTGCCCCATATCTCTGAATTTTCATTCCTACATTTAACTCTCATAATAATGTCCTCACAGGGCTGGTGAGATAGCTCAGAGGCATAAGCGCCTGCCTGGCAAGCGTGAGGTCCTGAGTTTGACTCCCCGTACCCACATAAAGGAAAAACAGGGGCCGGTGATATTGCTCAGTGGGACAAGCGCCTGCTGGCAAGCGTGAGGTCCTGAGTTTGACTCCCGGTACCCACATAAAAAATAAAATAATAATAATAATAATAATAATAATAATAATAATGTCCTCACAGAGTATAAATGCATTCTCTTCTAAAGTCCCTCCTTACTTATTTTAGGAAAGTTTTTACTCTTGGTGGAGGTTTTCAGAGGTGCTGGGGAGCAAACCCAAGACCTCATGCATGCTAGGCTGAAGGTTTTAACCTAAGTTTTATCTTCCTCTAAAAAAAGAAAATAAAGAGATATTGAGGAAGTAACAAAAAGAAATGTCTATCTGGTTAAGACAACTGGCATATTTGGAATGTTTCTTATATTCTTATTTCATTGTTAAGATATAAAACCCCTTACTCTTAACTACATTTTCCTTCTTCTGGAAGTGTGGTATCCAGTCAATTTATCTCTTGTGCTGTGCAATTCTGAGAATTCTTATTCCTAGAGTACCTGAGCCAAATAAGCACATTATGGGAGGCTGTACCCGTGTCATCACTAGCAATTTTCTCCTGTTATTCACTACCTTTGAACCTAAGGTTTCCTGTCTATGACTTTGAAACCAGGAATAAATCCCTGTTGCATTAAAAAGTTTAGATTAATCATGTTTGTTATCAGAAGACTAAAATACCATTAAATGCCCAAAATATTTTACCAATGTATTCACGATGGAAATCTGCAACAAATACACAAAATGGATTATACTAAGAGCTGAGAAATCTATGGAATGAAAGATTCTTGGAGATAAGGTGCTGAAGTCTTAGCAATACCACCAAGCTCCTCTTTGAGTCAGGCATTTGAGTTCAGATGAGATTAGGCTCTGGGTTTAAGATAAAACTAGAGCCCCTCCTGGTTCCAAACCACATTCCATTGACTTTGCAAATAAACTGATCCTTTAATATGAAACAAACTAAAAAAGGATAAAATAACTAAATGTTAGAAGAAAAACTGTGGGAAGACAATGCTGGTATGATGTGGATATTTAGAAGGTAACTGCTTCAATAAAACATATAAACCAGGAACTTAAAATCTGTAAAATAATGAAGTATATGTCTTTTTTGTTGTTACATTGTATAAAAATAATTTTAGAATTGCTGTTCCAAAGATATGTATCTTTGCTTCTTTTCTGGTGTTTAGCTACTTATGTTTCAATTTTAACTTCTAAATTTCCTTGTAATTGTGGATTAAGCATCACAAAAAACAAGAATTATAGATGTATCTGTGTCGGCAATTAAAAAATAAATAAGTGAAGGTGATACTGTAGAAGAAGAAGCTCATATAACCCACACTGGAAATTTATCAGCTTGCTGCCAAGACAAGAACTGACTGAATATGATCTATACCAAGGATTTTTTTTTCTCATAAGGCAAGATACTAAGTATAACTAGCACAGGGGACACAGAAATAAGACTGTTGCTGCACTTAAGAACTTTATAAAAAGTCAACAAATAATAACCATTAAGTATGTTGTGCCAAGGTAAAGTACCAATAGAGAGGCATGCTCTAAAGTACTCTGATAAATCTGAAAAGATTAGTATGTACTAAGAGATTCACAAAAATCTGAAAACAAAACAAAATCTTCACAGAAGTCCATCAGAATAGCAAGAACAGTAATTATCATTCATCAAAATATTACCATGTGCCAGGCACTGTAGTAAGTACATTATATATTTTGTCTCAATTTCACACACATACCAATCCTATGTTTGTATTCTCAATTTACAAATAAGAAATCTAAAGTCTAGGGGCCGGTGAGATGGCTCAGCGGCTTAAGCGCCTGCCCGGCAAGCGCGAGGGCCCGAGTTCGACTCCCGGAACCCACATACAAAAAAGGGGCCGGTGATATCGCTCAGCAGCACAAGCGCCTGCTGGCGCGTGAGGTCCTGAGGTCAACCCCCCGGTACCCACAAAAAAAAAAAAAAAAAAAAAAGAAATCTAAAGTCTAGAGAAGTTGTTAGTAGCAGTTAGGGTTTAAACCCAGTAATGTTAGTGTATTCATCAGAACTGCTGATCTTCATTAATCTCCATTCTCATCCTCAAACCTTTATCCTAAACTGTGGGCTTTCCCTTCCCATTGCTTTCTTCCTTGCCCTAATGATTTACACCACACTTCTATCACACTTAATTCACTTATACATTAAGTCCAAGTTGCTTATAGAACTACCTGCAAATTAGGATAAAATTTCCAACTTTATGATTCCTTATGATGTTTTTATATGGTAAAGTAATAATGGGCTTACATCATATAATGTTTATAATCTTTGTTGAATGTTAAATTTAAAGTAAATTGAATACATTGAGGTTAAGAAATCCATCAGATGGGCCGGTGAGATGGCTCAGCGGCTTAAGCGCCTGCCCGGCAAGCGCGAGGGCCCGAGTTCGACTCCCGGATCCCACATACGAAAAAGGGGCCGGTGATATCGCTCAGCGGCACGGGCGCCTGCTGGCGCGCGAGGTCCTGAGGTCGACCCCCGGTACCCACCAAAAAAAAAAAAAAAAAAAAAAAAAGAAATCCATCAGAGATTATGGGTATAGATCATTGGTAGGGTGTCTGCCTGGCATGTGTGTAACCCTGCTTGATCCCTAGCACCACACACACACACCCCAGAGAAAAAAATCTATCAGGTCTTCTAAGAGGCAAAAAAGACAAGCTGCCTTAAGACTGCAAAATAATAGGTATAGTTGATTCTCTGAAAATAGCAAAGGTCTGTCAATTTAAAATGTTTACAAAGCTCAACCACTTCAGATATCCCATATTTAGAAATATATGTTTATAATTTTTTAGGGCTGATTTTTCTCTCCCTCTTGTTTATTTTGTTACTTATTTAGTTTTTGTGGTACCGGGCATCAAATCCAGGGCCATGCATATGCTAGGCAAGCATTCTACCTCTGAGCTACCTCCCCCACCCTCTCGTTATTAAAAAAAAAAAAAATTCAATCAGTATTGTTACTTATAAATAGCTCCAATAAATATTTCAATTAATAAAGAGTAAAGAGCAATAAGGCAGGGTGCCACACACCTATAACCCTTGCATTTTGGAAACTGAGACAAGAGGATCACTAACTAGTATGCTACCTAGCAAGTTCAAGGCCTGCCTCAACTATATAGCAAAACCCTGTCTCAAATAAACCAAAACCAAAATAAAAATAAAGCCTGGCGTGGTGGCACACGCCTATAATCTGAGTACTCCGGAGGCTGAGGTAAGATGGCCATGAGTTCAAGGCCAACCAACCTGGACTACATAGTGAGTTCAAGGCCAGCCTGAACTACATAGCAAGACCCTATCTCAAGAAACAAACAAATAAAAAAAGCACAGCCACATATGGTGGCAACATTCCTATAATCTCAGCTACTCAGGAGGCTGAGGCAGGAAGACTACAAGTTGGAAGCCAGCCTCAGCCATTTAGCAAGGCACAGTCTCAACATTTAAAAAAAAAAAAAAAAAAAGTTTAAAAAAAGGACTTATTAGCTGGGCATGGTGGCACATGCCTATAATCCTAGCACTCGGGAGGCTGAAGGAGAACTGCTGTGAGTTTGAGGACAGCCTGAACTACAAAGCAAGACTGTCTCAAAAAAAAAAAAAGACATCATATGATAGCTCAGCAGTAGAGCACTCCTGGGTATCATCCCCAGTACTAAGATAAATGAATAAACAGAAAAGCAAAATTAATACAGTGCTTAGCCCGTTGTTCTGCACATAACCATATAATAAAACAGCAACAACAAGGACTCTACCAGTGAGACACCACACTAGGCATGAGAGTGTTCAAAGAGTACACTCTGGTTAGGGAGAGAAGATATAACGAGAGGGTAAGATGCTGGGATTACTTACATGTATGCTATTCTCTAATAGCAGTAATCGGTACCTGGTTGCAGTTAGTCAAAATATTAATAACAACTTGAGTCATGCTGGTTCCAAACTTCCCTAATGAAACATGGTAAATTCATTCAAGTCTTTGGGCAATCAGGGCATACACTGCAACTTTGAGTCAAGTCACTGGATCCAAAAAGACTTGTTTCTAATAGCTGTGGTCTTAAAATAAGGAATTACTGTATAAGTTCACCATTCTTTTATGTTAAATAATCTTTCAAAGTGAATATTTAGGAACACCATACCACATAATCCTAACACAAATTATCCAATTAAATTCTAAATTTAAATCTTTTGGAAAGAAAGCCACAAGGTTGTCTAACCCAGGTTGATTAACTTGGGATTTACATATTGCCTAATGAATATAGTGATTCAAATAATCTATTTAGATATTTCTTCAACTAATCGTACCCTAATACTTTTGTTTCAATAATACCAGCAATTGTAAAAGAAAATAATATTCTTATTCTTTCTTACTGTGGCCTAACCCTGTTAGGGCCTTCCCCTTTTCCCAGAACAGTGGGGAAGAAGTGGTAATTAACAAGTAACTATGTCCAAAATGACTTGTTTCTTTTGAATTCAAATTCTATCTGCACACACACCCAGAACATAAAACTAAGCGTGCCAGTCTGTTTCCCCTAATTTTATCTTCCTTATCAGACTGGATCTGAAAGTTAAGGAAAAGAGAAAGATTCCGAATAGTTTATAGGTCTTGGATGTCTTTGAGAATTTGATAAAAGATTTTGAGGGCTGGTGAGATAGCTCAGTGGCATAAGCGCCTGCCTGGCAAGCGCGAGGTCCTGAGTTCGACTCCTGGAACCCACATAAAGGAAAAAAAAAAAAGGGCCAGTGATATCATTCAGTGGCGCAAGCACTTGCTGGCAAGCGCGAGGTCCTGAGGTTGTCTCCCGGTACCCACATAAAAAAAAAAAAAAAAAAAGATTTTGATACTTACAGACTTAAAAATCCCAGGGCAAGGGGGTTTCTGTTACAGGAAAGACAAGAAAATTTCACATTATTTTACACCATCCTGCCAACAACTCTGAAGGTACTGTTTTACAGTAAGAGAAACTGAAATTATCTGTCATTATGCAAGGACATGGCTTGAATTTCAATCTAGACCTGACTCTAAGTCCATGCTCCTTCCACTCTTCCCTGTAGCTCATAAAGCATAAGACAAATAAAACAAGAATGTATGCTTAATATTAACAAGGAATTCGAGGCAGACTATAGCCTGACAGAATTATGGATTATAAGGGATTGTAAAAGCCATACCATCCTAATCTTCATTTTAATATGATTTCACCTTTCACCAAGGTTGGTGTTTTATAAAGCAAAAAGGCAGATGTTTTAAGAGGGCAGACACTAGCCACACTAAGTGTGAATTCCAGCAATCTGACCTGGTGTCTTGGCTTAATCATTTAACCTTTCAGTTCTGTTTCCCCATCTACAAAATGGAGACAATAATTGTTACCTCTTAAGATTTGTGGTGAAATTTAAGTGAGAAAATATATGCAACCCATTTAGAACAGCGCTTAGCATGTGAGAGGCACACAAAAATGTTGATCATTATCCTATTCCCCAGTCAGAAGTCCTAGGCTCCATAATCCTCCACAGTAATCCCTTGCACCCAAACTTTAATTTTAGATCTTGAATAAATGTGTCATTTGAAGCCCTGTGTATTCAAACAGGTGGAGAAGGAACATTCACCACATTCTGAGCTTTTAATGTGTAAGTCTGAATCATTCTACTTAATAAGTACATAGTCCAAGTCCTAGTGAGATAGGGGAAATAATATAACTCCCAACCTGCTAGATGTCAGATACACCAAGTTCATTTTCCCCAAAATCGAAGAATGAATTTTAAGGAACAGCAGAGGTTAAGAGTAGGAAAAATTTATCAAGAGAGCTCCTGAGACAGGAGGGGACCCAAAAGTGGATTGCTGCAGACCCCACTTTACAGAGAAAGTTTTATAAAGCAAAATCACAAGGTGGGTACAAAATCAAGAGGTGGGTATAACATGGGTCAAAACTACGATCAACCAACAAGAGTACAAGTATAGCTGCTTAGGTAATATTGATCCAATGGGGAAGCAGGTCACACAGCAAGTGTACATGGAAAGAACAAAGACCTTTCAAGGAAGAGATGGATCAGGAGGTCCTGGTCACCCACCTGGGTGACTGATGTCTAGCTAGACTTTATTGGACCAGGTGGTATCAATTATAGTATAATCTTTAATTTATTGCTTATCCCTTGGGGAGGCATGTAGGCCTGGTCATTCCATCTTTATCTTGAGGCCTGGCCTTCAACAGATGTGCCTCTAGCCACAGTCATAATGTGTTCTCATCTTCTGCACTGATTCCCTCAAGGGCCCAGCTTTGTCTGACTGCCTATAATATTCTTACCTAACTTAGCTGTCTATAATACTAGACCACATTTTGAGTGACCAGAAACAGAGGTTATTGTCTTTTTAAGATGCTGATGATCAAACCCAGTGTCCAGACTCAGGCATGCTAGACAAGCACTCTATAATCACTGTTACTGGGTGAGATTCTCCCAAATCAGTGGACTTGGGCCCCAGTCCTACTTCCCAACTAGCTCAATGATTAAAATCTATGTAGTTCAGAGATTAATTATAAAAATGCAAAATGCAGCATGTCATTAAGTATAGTTACAGTGAGGCTTCCAGCTCAAGTATGAAGAGTATAGATAACTTAAAAAAATTAAGTCACCTGTAGTACACATCTTCCTACTGTAGTTGGAGTTAAATGTATTTCTAAGAAGGAAAACTATATTACACCAGAAAAGGTTTGACTCTAGCTTAACCGGCTATTTACCACAATTACATCTGTGAGCCACATTTTTCTCCTAATATAGGTAACTCAGAAAACTATTTTGATGATTAAATAACAAATTAAAGCACTCTGCATTGAAAATGCATTGTATAAAATTAGTATCTTGGAGCTAGGCACGATGCCACACACCTGTAATTCCAGTGATCTGAGCGGCTGATTCAAGCCCAAATTCAAGCCCGGCCTGAGCAATTTAGCAAGACCCTGGCTCAAAATAAAAAAGGGCCAGGGATGTAGCCTAGTACTAATGCCCTGGATTCAATCCCACCCCCCCACCCCCGTTACTGGCCACCGATATCCATTTGCTCGCTGCTGACCCCATCAAAGGACGCTTTTCATTTTAGTAAAAAGGAAATGATTTATTGAAAGCTAGTTCTGAGAAGATGGAGGGATGCATTTGCCTCAAATCACCATCTCACCTTCTATAGGAGAATGAGGGTCTCTCACAGTAAGGAACAGAGGTGGGGGGGACACAGTAATAACGCACATCTCCACATGTGCTTTATCACTTCCAGCCAACTTCAGCTCTTTCCTCCCTTTCTTGTGGAAAGGAAACTGGATCCAGCTTCTTGGGGGAGCTGAGGAAAGGAGGGGTGTTGGTTATGTGCTCAGCAGAAGGAAGTTAGAAGTTGCTCATCTCTAAAGGAAAAAAAAAAAACAAAACACCTCCGTCTCAGCGCTCCAGCGACATGCCTCTGGTGTGGCCCCTCAGTGAAAAACCCATTTTGTGGTGCTGGTTATACTACTACAAAAATTATAAATACAATTAACTTCTTGGGAGGAAGGGAAAAGTAGATACATACACAGACTCTAAGTCAACACACTCCCCAAGAGGCATAAATGAAACATTCTTTCAGACATTAGTTTCTAGGCTTTATTTCCTTTGACAAGGTCAAGGTGTCCTCAATCTTCTGACAGCCTTCCTCACACGGTCTGGACACTTTCCAAATCCAGCCCTGCTACTAAAAGTTCCCGCTACGTTAGTTTTTCAAAAATCTTTTCATCCATCGGTGTCTTATTTACCTACTAAATAGACGAAGGTGTCCGTCCGTTTGAAAAGGCACAGGGGGGGCCGGTGAGATGGCTCAGCGGCATAAGCGCCTGCCTTGCAAGCGCGAGGGCCCGAGTTCGACTCCCGGATCCCACATACGAAAAAGGGGCCGGTGATATCGCTCAGTGGCACGGGCGCCTGCTGGTGCGCGAGGTCCTGAGGTCGACCCCCCGGTACCCACAAAAAAAAAAAAAAAAAAAAAAAAAAAAAGAAAAGGCACAGGGGAAGCGTGCTAGGTACTGAGCCAAGCTCAGAATGACAAGGCCCCCGATGCCTGCCTCGCACACAATTGAAAATTCAGTGCGCTGGCTCAGTCGCTCGGTTTTCAACAAAGACTATGGTCTGTCGTTTACTTTTTGATAGAAGTCAAGACAGGAAAGACATTACCTCATGTTACCGAAAATAAAGCAGCTCAGAATATCTAAATCAAGGACACAGGGCTACCGAAACCTAGAATTGCTCACCTATAAGAAAGAAAGGAAGGAAAGGGGGGAAAAAAAAAAAAAAGAAAGAAAAAGCCGAACAGCTCTCTTTTCATAAATGAGAAACGTGGGAGAGTGGGGGAGGGGCTGGACCGAGACGCAAACGTGGTCTCCGCAGCGAGGAGGGCGCGGGCCGGGTCTGTGCGGGTTCGCCCTTGGGTTTTTCACCGAGGGGCCACCAGAGGCGCGTCGCTGGAGCGCTGACACGGCGGGCCCTTAAACCGCTGCACCCACGCAGAGCAGAGGCGAACCCCGCCGCGGCCTTAAGTGACCCTAGCAATGCCAAGGCCGGAACCGTCACCCTCCCCGCCTCGGGTCTGCCATAGCCCAAAACCACGCTAGATACAAAATGTGGGTACGCAGAGCCTGGCGGGGACTCGAGGACCACCTTGAGCACCGCAGTGGGGGATGGGGAAGGGGAAATGAGGACTCGGGGCGGGGGAGGGGAGGGACAACCTTTGCAGCCATTTTGTCCTCGCTCCACTTCCGTCTTCTCTTCCCCGGCACCAGGGGCCCAGACCCCTCCCTTTAAGACGCGCTTATCCAGCCTCGGTTCCGCACCAGCCAAGATCTCAGGTAGCGCTACTACCATTGGTTGTTTCAAAGCGTGCCCGCCCTTCTTCCTCCTCCTCCTTCCGTCCCGTCCGCCTGCGCTGGATGGGGGCGCATGCGTAGAAGTGGACGTTCCCTTCCCCCACCGGAGTGACTGAGGACTCCCGCGCGCGGGCTCTTTTGGCCCCCGCCCTCCCCCTCCCCGGACCGTTCTGAGGTGGGGGGGTTGTGAGCCTGAAAGTTCCAGAACGCTGCGGTGGTGCGTCATCGCGAGAGTGGGTGTGATGAGGCCGGGAGGGGGCGAGGCCCGAGGAGTCGATAAGGGTTTGTCATTGGGGCTTGAGGAGAGAGCTGGGCGCTCATTGGCCAAAGGGACCAAGACAGGCAGCCCGTGGGGCGGTCCCCTTCTGGAAGGTTCTGAGATGGGGTATAAGAGACAGGGTGCCGGCGGAAAACCGGTCTCATTGAACGCGCCGGTGGCTTAGTGGGTTGCTGTGAGATTTCTTCGCCAGCAGAGCCGGGCCTACACGCAAGGTAAGTCTTTCTCTCTTTCAGTCTGGCAGTTACTTGGGAATTGGAGAACCTGGGCCAGGTTGAGGGGCTTTGCCGCAGTGCGGGCTTTGGAGGTAGCGGGGGAGAGGGACAATCTGCGGCGGGTCTTGAGCCGGCTTTGGCGTTTAGCTTAAATTGTTCTAGGTTAGAGGGCTACACCTATAGGGCTGTCCTCGGTACAAGCGAGAGTTGGGGAGCGCGGGCGGGGGTGGACGCTGGGGGAGCAGGGCGGCGCCCCCACCCCGGCTTCCTGGCCGCGTGGCTAAGGCGGAGGGTGTTGCATCCGCATCTGCTCTCAGGCTCGCCAGAAAGCGGGCCCAGCGCTAACCCCAGCTCCGCGCGTTCAGTGTCAGTTCAGTCTCTCAAAGGAAACCTTGCCTGGCGTGCAATCCGGACGGGCGCTTGGGGAGAGTAAGAAAGTAGATGTTCCGGCCGTGCAGCGTCCGGGTTCTAGAGGGGGCACGGGGCGCTCAGGGCGGGCCACGTGCTTCGTTACGTCGCAGGCTTCAGCTGGGACAGCTTCTGGAGTTGGCACAGCAACCTAGACTGCAGCGCTGCCACTCCACCCTCGGCAGTTGACACAAACGGGACGTAGTACTAGGCAGCGGTCATATTGATCGCCCTATTTCACGTGGACTGAGGAAACAGTACTAGGCAGCTTCCCTTTTTTTTTCCCCTCAAACCACTGGCTTTCTTGCAGCAACCATGTCGAAGGGACCTGCAGTTGGCATTGATCTTGGCACCACCTATTCCTGTGTGGGTGTCTTCCAGCATGGAAAAGTGGAGATAATCGCCAATGATCAGGGAAATCGAACCACTCCAAGTTACGTGGCTTTCACTGACACCGAACGACTGATCGGAGATGCTGCAAAAAATCAAGTGGCAATGAACCCCACCAACACAGTTTTTGGTAAGTACCTAATTTTAAATGACCGGAGAAAGAATTTAGGAGCTGGGGAAGAGAAAATGTGAGGAAGCTGTGAAATTTATCAAATGTGGTAAAGGCTAAGGGCCCGGAGGAAAAGGGGGAAATTTGTTTTAGAAAGACTTGCTAACTTTATGGTGTTTAGTTGAGATTTTTAGGGACTTGTAAAATTAGCTGATAGGAACCTTTACTGTGCACAGACGTTAAAAATGCATCTGTGACAAGTAATAGGCTTTGAACAGCATGAGGTATTTTTTTGCACGCTAGGGAGCAGGCTCTTGTGCATTCTAAGCATGAATTTTACCACTGAGCTATGCCCTTACCTAGGGGCTTGGTTTTTTTTTATCTTGAAAGGTGTAATACTGCATAATAGTCGCACTTGATATATCTTACAGATGCCAAGCGTCTGATTGGACGTAGATTTGATGATGCTGTTGTCCAGTCTGATATGAAGCATTGGCCCTTCGTGGTGGTAAACGATGCAGGCAGACCCAAGGTTCAAGTAGAATACAAAGGAGAGACAAAGAGCTTCTATCCAGAGGAGGTGTCTTCTATGGTGCTGACAAAGATGAAGGAAATTGCAGAAGCTTACCTTGGGAAGGTGGGATTTATTTATGTGTATATGCACTGATATCTCACATTTATATTTGTCATTTGTAAGGCCAGTGCCAAGCATTTGGTTTTTTACATGGTTTGTGTAATCCATTTGGTACTAAAGTTTGTATATTTGAGTTTTACTTACAGGATTAATAAAGAGATGACTATGTACAATAACATTGCTATTTTTTTTTTCCCAGACTGTTACCAATGCTGTGGTCACTGTGCCAGCTTACTTTAATGACTCTCAGCGTCAGGCAACCAAAGATGCTGGAACCATTGCAGGTCTTAATGTACTTAGAATTATCAATGAGCCGACAGCTGCCGCTATTGCTTATGGCTTAGACAAAAAGGTAAGTACTTTGTAGAGAGATAAATCACATTAATTTTGAGTTACCAGAAATGTAATAGTTTGTTTTTAATGGCAGGTTGGAGCTGAAAGAAATGTGCTGATTTTTGATTTAGGAGGTGGCACTTTTGATGTGTCAATCCTCACTATAGAAGATGGAATCTTTGAAGTGAAGTCTACAGCTGGAGACACCCACTTAGGTGGAGAAGATTTTGATAACCGAATGGTCAATCATTTTATTGCTGAATTCAAGCGCAAGCATAAGAAGGACATCAGTGAGAACAAGAGAGCTGTCCGCCGTCTTCGGACTGCATGTGAACGAGCTAAGAGAACCCTCTCTTCCAGCACTCAAGCCAGTATTGAGATTGATTCCCTCTATGAAGGAATTGACTTCTATACCTCCATTACTCGTGCTCGATTTGAAGAGTTGAATGCTGACCTGTTCCGTGGCACTCTGGACCCTGTGGAGAAGGCTCTTCGAGATGCTAAACTGGACAAGTCACAGATCCATGACATTGTCTTGGTGGGTGGTTCTACACGTATCCCCAAGATCCAGAAGCTTCTACAAGACTTCTTCAATGGAAAAGAATTGAATAAGAGTATCAACCCTGATGAGGCTGTTGCTTATGGTGCAGGTAACTTAATATTATCAATTTAAAAAAAAAAAAAACATAATAGGCAGCTTTTACAGGCCAGTTTGATTCACTGTGATGATGGATTCCAAAACCATTCGTAGTTTCCACCAGAAATTCTGTGTTGGCCAATTCCTTCCTTGGATGTCTGAGTGAACAAAATCTTCAGTGAGGTGACGAGGGTGTTGCCTTGTGTATGTCTCAATGTTATTTCTTGTTTTAGCTGTTCAGGCAGCCATTTTATCTGGAGACAAGTCCGAAAACGTTCAAGATTTGCTGCTTTTGGATGTCACTCCTCTTTCTCTTGGTATTGAAACTGCTGGTGGAGTCATGACAGTCCTCATCAAGCGTAATACTACCATTCCTACTAAGCAGACACAGACTTTCACTACCTACTCTGACAACCAGCCTGGTGTGCTCATTCAGGTATTTTTTACACTGTCTTGGCTTGGGTTACAGAGGTCAGAACTAGGAAAGTATTGCCTGCTGTGATGATGGATTCCAAAACCATTCGTAGTTTCCACCAGAAGTTTCATGTTGGCCAGTTCCTTCCTTGGATGTCTGAGCGACCAGTCTTTCCTAGCTGAGCTTTTAAAGTGCAAAAATCTTAAATGCATTATTAGTAACCTTTCTTTTTTTTTTTTTTTTTTTGACCCAAGGTATATGAAGGTGAGCGTGCCATGACCAAGGATAACAACCTACTTGGCAAGTTTGAACTCACAGGCATACCTCCTGCACCCCGTGGTGTTCCTCAGATTGAAGTCACTTTTGATATTGATGCCAATGGCATCCTCAATGTCTCTGCAGTCGACAAAAGTACAGGAAAAGAGAATAAGATTACCATCACCAATGATAAGGGTGAGTTTGCAGATGTGGAAGTTCCATGTCTTGGCATAACCATTTAGTTCTATTCCCTATAGGCTTAGCTCTTCACTAGGCCACAGGGTCATAGGTGCAGACTAGACTGTACAGGAGAACTGAATATTTTGATGCTTAAAAACTGACACATTTTATTATAACCTACAGGCCGTTTGAGCAAGGAGGACATAGAGCGTATGGTCCAGGAAGCAGAGAAGTACAAAGCTGAAGATGAGAAGCAAAGGGACAAGGTGTCCTCCAAGAATTCACTGGAGTCCTATGCTTTTAATATGAAAGCAACTGTTGAAGATGAGAAACTTCAGGGCAAGATCAATGATGAAGATAAACAGAAGATTCTTGACAAGTGTAATGAAATCATCAACTGGCTGGATAAGAATCAGGTTGGTAATTTTTTTAGCTGGGGACTTAATGTTATTTACAAACATACAACTGGACATACAACTGGGTTTATAAAGGTCACTGTGATGAAAGGTCCAAACATTCGCAGTTTCCACCAGAATTCAAGACATGTTGGCAGTGTACACCTTCCTTGGATGTCTGAGTGACTTGAGGTTTTAAAGAACCAAGGCCTTGTTTTAATATGATAGTGGGCTTTGTTCAAAAATTGACTTCCTTGGGCTGGTGAGATGGCTCAGCGGCTTAAGCGCCTGCCTGGCAAGCGCGAGGGCCCAAGTTCGACTCCCGGAACCCACATACAAAAAAGGGGCCGGTGATATCGCTCAGCGGCACGGGCGCCTACTGGCGCGGGAAGTCCTGAGGTTGACCCCCTGTACCCACAAAAAAAAAAAAAATGACTTCCTTGACAATGAGGTGGTACTAATCAAAGTTATGGCTACTGTGTTTTTTAATTTGGTAAAAACTTCCTTTTCAGACTGCGGAGAAGGAAGAATTTGAACATCAGCAGAAGGAGCTGGAGAAAGTCTGCAATCCCATCATCACCAAGCTGTACCAGAGTGCAGGTGGCATGCCTGGAGGAATGCCTGGGGGCTTCCCTGGTGGAGGAGCTCCTCCCTCTGGTGGTGCTTCCTCAGGGCCCACCATTGAAGAGGTTGATTAAGCCAACCCCAGATTAGGTTTAGCATTCTTCCACAACAATAAAATTGAAGGACCTAAATTTGTAGCAAATTCTGTGGCAGTTATTTTAAGTTTAATTGCCATAGTAAAGTACTGGGCATTCTCAATACTTGAATAATGGAACACATACACAGGGAAAAGATAACATTGCACTTTATAAGCACTGTACTATAAGTGGAAATGCAATGTCTTCAATAAAACTATTTAAAATTGGCACCATATAGTTTGTCTGACTCATTGTCAGCCCATTCTGTATATGACAGAAATGGCAAATACTGTACCAGTACTGTTCTGGAAAGATCTCTGCTCTCCGTGAAGGCCAGGTGGGTGTTAGCTTACCTTGCAGAGTTCACTGAAGGCAGGTGACCCTAAGAGTCCATTGTTCTGACCTAAGTTTTAAAAAGGCAACACTTAGCTCTTAAGTTACTGAACAACCCTGTCAAAATCCAGTTGTAAATGAGTAACTTGGGCTAGGGCTATAGTCTGAATCATTTGGCCCTATAGACGTTTTTTTGCTAAAAGAACTGGGTAATAGGTTCATTGTAAGGTGTACTAACCTGCCATCTAGTGGTCAGGGTGTGTTTTAAACAGTGAATGGCATAATCACAGGGTTAGGACAATCTGCCAGGTTGAGTGATAAACATAACACGTAACTTAAAAAGTTCTACCTAGTCATAGCACGCTCACTGACAGCTGCAGGTTTTTTCTCGGCATATATTTTATAAAAACTGGGTGTACTAGTATTTAGGTTTGGGGATTTAGGTCTCAGCATAGCATTTTTGTATTTCCATATTCTCCAAGGGACAGTATTTGAAAGTAGTGCTTATTGTAGAACCACCTAGATCTAGGTATTTCATCTATGTTACGACAATCTGCGCTTTAGTATTTCATATACTTCAGCAGTATTGGTAGTTGAGGCTGGTTTTGATCTCGACTCTCCCATGCTCATCTGGCAGTTCTGTTTTCTGAGTATTGGGACTAAAAGGCACCATCACACCTAACTTGAACAGTTAAGATTGAGGGCCTAAGTTTCCTTCCTGTTTATGTGGCACCATGGGAGCTACTGGAGCATGTAAGACTTTGCTCCTTGTATACATTTTTTTTGCATCATCTGGTAATCTATTTTTTACCATTCAGCACTTGCAGATGTAGCTTTTGTTAACTTTGTATAAACTGGAGAATTGAGGGACCCTAATGACTTCAATTAAGTTGTCTATATGAGTGAATTGCTGAGAACGGGTAAACTTGGTAAAGGTGTAACAGACTAGTATGTGGAATAGGAGATATACTTAAGGTTTGTTGAGGGCAAAGTGACATTAGAAGATGCAAAATGGGGTTGTGGGAAAGCAAGTGTTTTATATTTGGGGGTTTGGGGGTTTGTAGTTCAGTGAACTGTGTAGCCTAGGCTGTGAACTTGCAGAGATCCTCCTGCTTCAACCTCCCAAGTGCTGAGATTACAAGTGTGTGTGACCATGCCCAGCCCCCCACAGGTATTTTAATTAGTAAGGACAGCTTTGGAGAAAGATGAAGAAAAGGTAACTACAGGGACGGTGACCACTTGCCATTCAGGTTGAATTGGCATGCCATTTTTCTTGATTATCTGAAAATTTACAATGAAGGGTTGCTGGGTAACCAGTGTGGATACGGATATATAAATGCAGCCGTTGTTGCACAGTACCACTAGCTTTGATCAAATCTTCGTGTCCAATTTCAAAGAGGCACTTTATGCAGAACTTGGTGATGTGGTTATATTTTAATTCCACTGTAGCGCTCATGGTTTTCCTCAACAACACCCCCCCAGCCCCCTCCACACACACTGGGGATTGGATCCAGGGCCTTTGCACTGAGCTACCTCTGGCCCTATTCGAGAGGTGGTCTCACTAAATCTGGTCCCAGTCACGTAAATTGCTCAGGCTGGACTCCAAATTAAGAGATTGTTCTGCTTCAGCTTCCCAGAATGCTTGGGATTACAGGTGTGCACCACCAGGCTCAGCTGAATTAAATTGGCAGTTTACATACTTCAGTGTACCAGGTGTGGCTCATGCCTGTAATCTCAGCACTCTTGAGAGGCTGAGGCAGGACTATTACTGTCAATTTGAGGCCAGGCAGAGCCACAGAGTTCCAGATCAGCCTTGATGGCATACCAAGATCCTGTGTCAAAAAATAAGTGTTGGGGGCCGGTGAGATGGCTCAGTGGCGTATGTGCCTGCCTGGCAAGTGCGAGGGCCCAAGTTCGACTCCCAGAACCCACATATGAAAGAAGGGGCCGGTGATATCGCTCAGCGGCACAGGTGCCTGCTGGCGCACGAGGTCCTGAGGTCGACCGCCGGTACCCACAAAAAAATAAAAAATAAAAATGAAAATAAGCGTTGGGGCCGGTGATGTAGCTCAGTGGCATAAGCGCCTGCCTGGCAAGCGCGAGGTCCTGAGTTCAATTCCTGGTACCCGCATATAAATAATAAAGTGCGAACGGTTCTTTGCTCAAACAATATTGAGTACCTGTAATGTTCCTGGCCCTAGGCTTCCACAGGAAAAGTACCCTTTTGGATTCCGTGGAGGTGGAGTGAGTGGAACTCAAAATAGGGAAAAGTTGAGAACATTGATTTGTGTTCACTGTTGTAAAGATATCTTTGTCCACTAGATGGCAGTAGCTAATTATAAAACAATTAGAGGGTACTTGGGGCGCAGGAGTGCTTTTTGTCAGGTGTTTTTTGTATCACAAACTGCTTAAAGCACAGCAAATGATGAGAAGGAAGTCCACTGCAAATACAAGTATTTGTGTTCACGGAAAGCACTCCCTGCTAATCAAGGCCCCTGTTGGGGTTGGAGTGTGGCTTGAGTACAGACCTCAGTGTACTAGGGCCAGTGAGAGTGGAGGGGTGAGGAGTACACAAGTAAAGTGGGAAGGGTGGTAAGAACTTCCAGTGACTAGAGAACAAAAGCCTTTCTGATACCACTCTTAATAGCTAAGTTCCCATGTTATTTCCCTCATCCCCTGAACTTCTGCAGTGCCAGGGCCTCAGGTGTGCTATGCAAGTGCTGTACCACTGAGCCCATGCGTGTAACTTTTATTGAGATAAAATTCACATACCATGCAACTTGCTCATTTAGTCCATATTTTCAACACGTTCACAGGATTTACTCATGCCAAAACAAAATCCCATCCCATCCCCATTACTAGCTTTGCATTTCTCCCGTGTCTCCTGCCCTTGATATAAACATCGATCTATGTTCTGTATCAAGACGGTCCATTCTGAGCATTTCATAGGAACAGAATGGAGAAACAGATGGTCGTTTGTGATTGGCTGCTTTCAATTTCAAGGGTTACCCATATCAACTTTTTTTTCTTTTGTGGCACTGGGATTAAACCAGCCTCTTTGCCCTAAGCTACATCCCCACATTTTGTTTGTTTTTGAGAAAGTGTCTTAAGATGCCCAGGCTGGGCTGGAACTTGCAATCTCCCCCCAGCCTTTCAGAGTGCTGGTATTACAGGCATGCTCCACTATGCCCAGGTAACTAACTTCATTACTTTTTTTTTTTTCCTTCATTTTTAACACTTCACTTTTAAAGGTCCATATTTTATTTATTTTGTGTGTGTGGAGGGGTTACCGGCAGTCGAACTCAGGACCTCGCACTTGCCAGGCAGGCGCTTATGCCGCTGAGCTATCTCACCGGCCCCATATTTTATCATCTGTTAATGGACAATTGAGATGGGAGGAGAGAACAGATCCTTAAGGGTAACTGGGAAGATGAGGACGAAGAACAATATTTGAGAAAAGACTCCTGCTTTTCAAGGAATTGAATAGTTTTTCAATCTCTACTTAACATCTGAGACATTGTGGACTCAAACCAAGTGGTTACAGGTTCCACACTCAGGTTCCTTTTGGGTTTTGGTGTTTTTTGAGACAGAGTCTCGCTATGTGGCCCAAGCTGGCCTTGGACTCATGAGCCTCCTGCCTCGGCCTCCCAAATGTTGGGTGTGCACCACCATGCACAGCTCACACGACAATGGACTGAAAGAGAGCAGGTTACAAGCAAGTACCACTTGAAAAGACCTTGGAAATACTCACCAGAACTTTATTCTGTTTGTTGATTTAGTGTTTCTCATATTTCTATTCAAAGAGACTTGCTCTGCCATTTACCAAATGCGTGACCTTAAGCAGATTATTGTTTCTGAAGCTAACTGTCTTTACCTGTGAAGTGCAGTTAGAATACCCAACCATTACGTTTGTTATGAGGATGGAAGGAGCCAATATATATAATGTTTCCTAAGGGTACCATAACAAAGTAACCAAAACTGTATGACCTAACAGTTTCGGAGGCTGAAGTCCGAGTTGAGGTGTGTGCGGATCTACGCTCTCTCTGAAGGCATTAGGGAAGGAACTGCCCCGGCTCCTACCTTCTGGCAGCCTCAGTGCTCCCTGCTTCGCTACAGTCACCCAGTTATCTTCTCCCTGTGCGTGTTCACACTGTGTTCACACTGCCGGGGTCCTTTTCCCCAAATTCGCCATTTTATAAGGACACCTGTCCTAATGCCCTCATTGTAACTCGAGTACCTCTGTAAAAACAACCCTACATCCAAATAAGGAAGGTCACATCCTGAGGTCCAGGGGGTTAGGAATCCCCTCCCCAGCTCTCGCATGAAAATAGAAAGCAAACTCTAGTCCACGTACTTGCTCTTTAGTGGGCCTAACGAAAAGGCCTTTTAATTGCAGCCTTTCCCTGAAGCTGCTACCACAGCAGGTCACCAGCTGTGGGTCTCATTTCTCTCCATCTTTCACCCCTCCATTGTCCCTCTAGTTTCCCAAACAATGCCTAATTCTATTATTTCCAGTGATTTCCCTGTGGATAGCAGTTTATTTCTGCCATCAAGTCTCTGATGAAATCTTTAACCATGAAATATTTAGCCCAATCTGAACAAATCGTGTATAGTGTTAACATGTCACAAACTGCCCGTGGCCAGCATTATGTGGTAATTTGGAAGTGAGAGAAGTGATAATATAGGGCTGGGCTTCCTTTGTGAGCTCACATTAATGCTGTAGCTGGTGATGTCAATTGACAGCCCATCGATTTGGGCTAATAGTGCATGGAGGGGGCAGAATTGGGGCAAGGTAGGGAATAAAGGTTATTGATGTCTAGTCACCAGGATCCCGGCAGCTTTTAATCTATTATTGCCCTCTTTTAATGCAACTTCCGTGTCAACTGCATTTGCTTCCACCAGCTCTACCTGCTGGGCTGAACTGTGAGGCCAGTGGGATTCCATCCCCAGAGTGGCTCAAAGTTCCCCAGTATTGATTCTTTGATGCTCTGGGGTGTGAATTATAATTATTTCATTAAGCCCTTTAATGGGTATCAACCATGAACCTTCCCCAGCCTGGGCTGGGGCGGCCAGGGCGAGGTCCACATCATTAATCTGTGTTCATCTCATTGCCATCAATTGTCCTACTCTCGACCCTTATTTTTTTTCTCCTATTATCGCGTCTAAGGTTTTAGTGGGAAGCAGGTCGATCTACTCCCAGAGAGGAACTAGGAAGAGGACTTGGCTGATTTGGGGAGGTTGGAGGGGAGGCCATGGCTGAGCAGATTGCAGAGCTGGCTGTTCACACTACAGGACTAGCTAATCACTCCATCAGACCAGCTTGGCCCAGCTCCCATTTGCCTGTGCAGGGAGGTGATGCAGGAGACCTTGGGACAAAGCGAGACACATTGCAGCTGCTTGTGTGGCTCTGAGTCCTATTGTGGCTCAGGAATATTCCACCCCCTCACTTACGTTATTCATCACTTAGTAGGATGATGCAGACACAAAGGAGTACAAAATACTGCCTGTACCTTTGCTATCCTGCGTGGATAGCAAGGAGACACTGGTAAGCACTGAGTGTTACAGCACCCACGGGAGGGGCACAGACCCAGACTGAGGATCAAGGAGGGCTTCCTGGAGAAGCCAGTGCCTAAGACATTCTGAAGAATGAGTAGGAGAAAGCCAGAGGAAAGAGAAGGGCATACTCACTGGTGGCAACAACAAAGGCCCAGAAGTGAAGGAGAGCATGAGATTTGGGGGACTCACTAGCTGAGTAAGGGCTTTAAGTGATGGAGACCTTCACCCCTGCCATTTTGACCACATCTCATCAGGAGGTTTAGGAAAGCTCTAAAAGAGTCACAGGTGGCATTTCCACCATTTTGCCACATGCTTTTCTGTTTGTACTGTACTTTCTTTCAGGCCAAACGTGACTTATTTCGGGCACTTCACTGCAATTTTTTGACAGTCCTCTTATCAAGGCACAGAGTCTAATTCCTCTCCCTGTGAATATGTGCTGGCCTTGGGGACTGACTTCTAATGGATAGAATGTAGAGAAAGTGACTCTGGGGAACTTCTAAGTCTAGATTAGGAAAGCCGTGTAGCAAGCACACGGTTCTCTGGATAATCACTGCAGGGGATTTCAGCTGCCCTGTAGGAAGCTTGGTTTCCCTGAGGCATCCATTGGGAATGACCACATAGAGGGAGATGGGCCTAAGGAGCCTCAGCTCTTCCAGCCCCCAGTCGATGTGTGGGTCCTAGCCTAGGCCCCAGACATGCGAAAGAAGGAAGTGGCGAAGCCTGCAGCCCCAGCCCCGCTGACTGAATTTCATGAGACACCCTGAGGGAGAACCGTTTAGCTGAGGCTGGTCAACACCCAGGTTCAGGAATAAAATAAATGTTACTGGCTTCAAACCACTGTTTTAGGGGAGTTTATTACACAGTGATAGATAACTAGAACAGTTAGACTTGGCAATTAAATTTGAACAAACTTTGTAAGTGTTTAAATGTTACTAAGCTTTTAGTAAGTCTCATAATCAGGTAGCGTGAGTCTCCCAAATTTGTTCTTCTTTATAAAGATTGTTTTGGTTGTTCTAGGTATTTTGCTTTTCCACGTATGAAAACTTTAAAAATAATTTTTTAAAACTAACTTTTTCAAAACTCAATTTCTTTAAAAAAAAAAAAAAAAAAGCTTGTTTGACTTATAATTGGGACCTTAATGACTCTATAGATAAAATTGGGTAGAATTGACATCTTAAGCAATTGAGTCCTATCCATGAACATGGCATATCCATTTGTTTAGGTCTTTTTTTTTTTTTTTTTTTTTTTTTTTTTTTGAGACAGGGTCTCACTGCATAGCCCAGGCTGGCCTTGAACTCATTATGTAGCCCAGGCTGGCCTCAGACTCATGGTAATCCTCCTGCCTCAGCCTCCCGAGTGCTGGGATTACTGGTGTGCACCACCACATTCAATTTAGGTCTTCTTTAATTTCCTGTCAGTTTGTAGTTTAAAATGAAGAAATCTTGCATCTTTTCTTAAATTTGTTCCTAATTATATTGTTTGTATGCTATTATAAGTAGAATATTTTAAATTTCATTTTTCAGTTATTTAATATGTAGGAATACAATAAAATTAAAATATTGGCCATTTATTTTATGATCTCCCTAAATTTACTTACTAATCCTCATAGTTGTTTTGAGGAGTTAAGATTTTTGTGAATAAAGATGGTTTATTTCTTCCTATCCCACCTTGTACTTCTGTTTCCTTCTGTGGTGCTTTTAGACAGGTGGGAGTCATCCTTTGCTTCTCATTTCCAATCTGATAAGGAAATCATTTAATATTTCATCATTAAGTATGTTGCGATCTTTGGGCTTCTCATAGATGCTCTTTAACAGATTGGGATTTGAAACTGGGTATGTTGGCACACGCCTGCAATCCCAACACTTGGGAAGCTGAGAGTTCAAAGCCAGCCTGGGCTACACAGTGAGTCCAAGTCCAGCCTGAACTACATAGTGAGATTCAAAACACAAAAACAAACAAAAAACAAAACAAAAAACCACTCAGATTGGGACTTGATATAATGTTCATACTAAAAGTAAGTTTGTTAAGCATAGCGACCTATAGAAGACAAATCTGCCAGCAGAGGAGACAAGGCAGGAGGAAGAGAACTAACACAAGTAAATACAGGAGTTCACCATTTAAAGGAGATCACGGAAATGGATAATAAGAAATGTTGCAAGATGTGACTAGCTTTTTCACCTACATCAAGGTCTGGAGGAGATTCAGAAGTCAGTCACTTGGGATGTGGAAATTTCTTTGTGTGGGGTCCCTTTCCCCTACTTACCACTGAAAGCCAGGGGTAACCTACAATCACGGTGACAACCAAAATGCTTCCACATATCCCTTAAGCATCCTCTGGGGAAAGTAGCACTCCTGAGCTTTAATTCTGGAGTCAGCTTGTGATTGAACACCTTGGCCCTGCCCCTTGCTGTCTTTGTGCATCTATAAAGGGAGTTTCTTCATCTATAAAGTGAGTAAGGCACATACTCGACTCACAAGAAGTAAAGGCTTAAATGACAGTGTAGTAAATGATAGTGCAGTGCTGAGCATAGGACTGAGACAAAGCTAGTGGGTAGTGAACATTTGTTACTTGCCATGAATACTAACAGGCCTTTGAGTAAAGTAAGGCCCAAGTCACCTGCCCAAGGTCACACAGGAAATGATGTGGTAGGAGTTGGACTCCATAGATTGTTTGGTTAACCTCCACGCTGTGATGACTCTGTTATGAAGAGTGACAGACAACTCTACCTTTGTAACTTGCCAAGCTCTATCCCTTTCTGAAAGTGCCCCACTCTTACAGAGGATCTCTACCGACTAACTGTCCAGAGCACTGGTGAGAGCTGAGGAGGGGAGCACAGCAGGGGCAAAGTGAGAGAAAAGGGGACAGCACACATAAACATCTCCCATAATTTGGACCTGAAGTGTCCACCAAAGGCCCATGTGTTAAAGCCTTCTTCCCCAGTTTGGTGTTTTGGGGAGGTGGTGCAAACTTTAAGAGGTGGGGGCTCGTAGAAGGTCTTTTGGTCATTGGGGTGAGTCCATGAAAGGGACAGTGGGGGCCAGGCATGGTGGTGCACACCTGTCATCCCAATACTTGGGGAGGCTGAGAAAGGAGGATTGCAAGTTTGAGACCAACCTGGGCAACTTAGCAACTTAGTGAGAGCCTGTCCCAGAATAAAAAATGTCTAGAGATGTAGCAAAGACCCAGGGTTCAATCTCCAGTACTGGAAAAAACAAACAAACAAACAAACAAAAAAAGGTGAGGCATTGCCACTTCCTCTTTCTGTCTTTGATGACCTGGCCATGAATTGAAGTTTTGCCATGTGCTACTGCCATGATGTGCTGTCCTGCCACAGGCCCAAAGACAATGTCAACTGATCATGGGTGAAAATTTCCAAAACTATGAGACAAAATAAAGTTTTTCTTTCTATAATCCAATTATCTCAGGTATTTGTTACAGTTTTTAAAAAAATGCAAACACACAATCCTAACAAACTCCTGTACATTTCCCTCTCAACCTACCTTTTTTTTTTTTTTTGGCTTTCCTTTCAACCCATTCCTTTGAGTGTGGATTGAGAGCTGTAGTTGTGGGGATGACTGAACTTTAACATACCAGAGAAACCGAGGCTTGCAGTGGTTGAGCTGCTTTGCAGAGTAGATGAGCAAGTTCGAGTAGCTGGATTAGGCACTGGCTTTGAGGAAAGGTTGATTTGGGTTCAATATAAAACTAATTTCCTAAAACTTAGAGTGAGTGGGCCATTCAAATCAATGCTAAGGAAACACCTGATATTACAAAAGGCGTCATGGTATTTTACTGGCTCCAGAGAGGATAAAAATGAGTCATGTAAGGCTCCCTGTTCTATGGAGCCCCCGAGGAAAAGTCAATAAAATATTTTTTAGGCTGGAAAAAGGAGACCATGTGGAGGTTGGGATAGCTATTTTTAAATAAGTGAAGAGTGTAAATATATTCAGAATTACCCTGGTGGTCAGAACTGGCATCCAGGGTAAGGTGAAGTAACAGGAAGCAGTTTGGTAGCAACGATGGCAGTTATTAAGTTATTGTCTCTATTTCTAAACCCCCTCTTCTAGACTCTGCTTGTCGATGCTGGCCTGGGACTCTGAAGACCACATTTCTCCTTGCCAACTGATCCCAGTTCAGTTCCCCTGTTAGAGGAATCAGAGGGAGACTGAAAGCAGGAGGAGGGTTGGAGGACTCCCCTCTGTTTGTTCGCTGTCGCTAATAGCGTCACTCAGCAGTGGTTTTCACCCTGAGAACAGCAGATGGTTCTAGTCTCCAGCTATCTCCAGCACATCCAGAGCAAGCATCACTGTGCACCTTTAGAGCTTTGGGTGAAACCACTTCCTTAGAGGTCTGAATCCCAGCTCTGAGGTCCCAGCAGCAACTGAGCGTCGGCCCTTCCTTGGGATCTGAATCCCAGCTTTCTGGGACCCTCTCTTCAAGCCTTGGGGGGGCTGACACCCCCCTCCTCTTTCCTTTGTGTCTGCCTTAATGGTGCAGACTCTTTCTGATAGACTTTCTCAGTGTCCCTTTTTAGCCTTTTCATTCTCCAATAATTATTTATACAGGAAGTTCCCTCCACTCAAATCCCCGGTGTGCTTTCTGATTTCTTTACTGGACCCTGAACTAATGGCTGTCAGGAAAGCTTTTACTGTAACTAATTAGACTGGTGAAAAGCTTAATTCATGACTTGGGAGGTTATAAAGTTTTTATCTGTAGAAGTATAGAATCATCAACTTTGTAGATCTGAAAGCATCCAAGAAGTAATTTATTTGTACACCATTATTTTACTAAAGCTCAGAGAATTAACTGGTTTCTTTAAAGGTATTCTATTTCATTAAGACTTATATATAACATTTAATATATGCCAGTCACTGCTCTAAACAAGATGACCAAATATGAGTTAAACCTAGTAACAACTTTCTCAGGTAGGTACTACTACTCTAAGTCCCACTTTTCTAGGGGGGAAACTGAGATGCCATGAGGTTAAGTAACTTGCCCGAGGTGGCAAAGATAGTAAGTTGCAGAGCTGGAATTTGGACCAATTTCTGGCTTGAGTTCCTACTCTTTTTTTTTTTTTTTTTTTGTGGGTACCGGGGGGTCGACCTCAGGACCTCACGCGCCAGGAGGCGCCCGTGCCGCTGAGCGATATCACCGGCCCCTTTTTCGTATGTGGGTTCCGGGAGTCGAACTCGGGCCCTCGCGCTTGCCGGGCAGGCGCTTAAGCTGCTGAGCCATCTCACCAGCCCCTGAGTTCCTACTCTTAACCATTTCCTCTATGCTGCTTTTAAGGAGCAGCTTTGCCCATTCTAGGAGGACAAATGATTTCCATCCCAGTTTTTTCCCCCACTATGCTGAGGGGAGGGCAGATTGTTATTGTGGATCTGTCTCAAATATGGTGAACTTTCCAACACTCAGATGTTAATTTCTATCCCATTTTTATGACCTTTCTACTACCTAACTCAAGAAATGGTCTTTCTATAGTTGAAAGCTCTTGGGAATTGCATAGCGTCTGGTACATAGCAGATCCTCAATACATGTTTAAATAAAGACTAAGTAGTATTAATAGAAGCAGCAACAGCAATATTTAATAAAACCTTTTCAATTTTATTTATTTATTTATTGGTTCTGGGGATCAAGCCCAGGGGTGCTCTACTACTGAACTACAACCTCAGTCCTTTTTATTTTTAGATATTTTTATGTTGGCCAGGCAGAACTCAAACTCATGATCCTCTTGTATCAGCCTCCCCAGTGGTTAGGGTTACAGTTGTGTGTAATTTTTAGAATTTTTTTGAGACAGGGTGTTGCTATGTAGTTCACGCTGGTCTTGAATTCTTGAATTCACTACATAGCCTAGGCTGGCCTCAAACTCAAGGCAATCCTCCTCCCTCAGACTCTCAAATGCTGGGATTACACGTACACCACCACACCTGGCAGTTGTGTGTTACTTTTAAAGACATTTAAATTTTTTCATTGCAAGCAATACATATAAAATAAAGTGTACCATGCTAGTCATTTTTAAGCCTATTGTTCAGGAGTGTTAAATATATTCACAACCTCATGCAACCCCTCTCTAGACCCTTCTCATCTCACTCTGTCCAATAACAACTCCCCACTTCTCCTTCCCTGGCAATCGCCATCCCATTTTCTATTTCCATGAGTTTGACTACTCTAGATACCTCATAGGCTGTACAGTATCTTTTTTTTACAACAAACATCTTATATTCTCTCTTTTTTTTTAATGTTGGTACCGGGAGTCGACCTCAGGACCTTGCTCTTGCCAGGCAAGCGCTTGTGCCGCTGAGTGATATCACCGGCCCTTTTTTTCCTTTATGTGGGTCCCGGTAGTCTAACTCAGGACCTTGCACTTGCCGGACAGGTGCTTAGGCCACTGAGCCATCTCACCAGCCCCATTTTATTTATTTGTTTTACTTTTTGTGGGTACCAGGCGGTCGACCTCAGGACCTCGCGCGCCAACAGGCACCTATGCCGCTGAGCGATATCACCGGCCCCTTTTTTGTATGTGGGTTCCGGGAGTCGAACTCGGGGCCTCGCGCTTGCAAGGCAGGCGTTTACACCGCTGAGCCATCTCACCGGCCCCCCCCCATTTTATATTCTTAATCTTATTTCATTGCAACAATAATCTGACAAGCGAACAGGACCGAGCCTCTTAGAGAAAGGCCTGAACTATTTACAAAATTTTATGTTCTTGAGATATTAAGAAATGCCTAATCAAGATTGCAAAAACTGTGGTATATTCAAACTTTGACATCTAGCGAATGAATGCTTTACAAAATGCACTGTTATATACTTGTCCCAAACAAAACTTATTTTAAAAATTCTGTTAGGCTGTACTGTACCCTAAATGGACATCTCCTCTACATTTTGTCAGTTTTTCTCTGTGGCCGAATGCATATTTATTTTTGAGATAATGTCAAAAATCTAAATTTGAGGCTTTCCATGAGATTCAAGTGACGTGACTACTGCTCCCTTACTAACCCTTGCCACTGTGAAAGCTCACGGAGTGGACATCCTTCCCATTTTCACAAACCAAGAAGGAGTCCCTGGTTCCCATCTGCAATGTTATTTGGGGACGGGGTCACAATAGGAACTCGTATTTTGACCGTAAGCCTGAATCCTCAGTGCACCAAGCACAGCAGAGCAGGCTGTGCATTTTGGACTTTGGATACAGAATATCCACACGGTGTATGTCTCTCAGTTTCCTGCCAAAACAGGCAGAATGCTAATACGACTGCAATGGGGGTTGCTTCTATGTTTGCTAAGCACGCTGATCGAGGTGGGCTGCCTTCGAGGTAGTGAGATGCCAGGCTCTGGGAGTGTTGAAGAAAATGTTCGACTAACATGATTTGTGTTTTCTGCAGAGTGAGCGGGGTGGGGAGGAGGGAGTTATGTTAATTATTTCCATCTTCCCTTCAGATACCGCTAGCACAGGGGCCAAGCCCATGGGCATTTTTCTGCTCTCGGTGGGGGGTGGGTAGGCAGCCTGGGTTGCACATTCATTTCCCCACCTTTTCATTTGCAGCAACCCGCCGCTGATGTCGGGCAGCCACAGCTTAATTTGAACAATTGGGCTCTGGTTTCCTGAGGAAAACAGTCCGGGCGCCTCAGCCATCCATCAGTATTCTCTTCAGTCCCCCGACAGCTGCTCACTCCGGGCTGGCTCAACCTGCACTGACCTCATCTTCTCACACAGAGCAGAGGAGGATTTGGAAAAAAGAAGTTCTATTAGTGACTCCCCGAAACACTCTGTTTACTTGTGATATGACAAATATTTCAGCCATTAGGATCTCTCTGTCTCTTATCATCTTAAATGCACTCACTTACATTCCAAATCACTACTTAATTTAAAAGCCTATTTGTTGAGATTGTGACAGGCCCAGGGAAAGGGAGAGACAGATACTCCGCTCGGGCTGGAGTAGAATCAGACTTGGAACTTTGATTGACTCTTTCTCCCCGAGACTTATGCTCAGTCAGGTATGATCTAAACACTTAGGAAGCAAGAGGCTTAAAGGGCACCTCACACTGTAGAGCTTTATAAGCTCTGCACTGAAGTGGCCATGTGGCGTGGCGACCTTGGGCAAATGACTTTATGCCTGGGAGTCCTCATGCTCCCTAACCCTTGAATACGGTGACGCATTCAGAGAACACTTATTGAAACCCTAATAGATGCTAGGGAGCACCCAAAATTCTGAGGATACAAAGCTGAAGGAGCTGTGAGCTGTCCTTAAAGCTTTTCTCAGTTTATTGTTAATAATGTGTATCCAACACTTACGGTGTCTCAACTGTGCAACACACTATATGCTTTCTTTCACTGAATCACACCAAAATCCTGTGGGCTACATTTTATGCCCATTTTACAAAGGAGGAGACTGATCTGACTCTAATCCATAATATTGAACACTGTGCAGTACTGCCTCCCTGTCTTAGTTACTTTTTCTTGTTGCTGAGACAATACCTGACACCCAAAGTTAAAGGAGGAGAGGTTTATTTTGGCTCACAGTTTGTAGAGGTTCAGTCCATAGTTGGCTGGCTCCAAGGCAGGGGGCATGGCAGACAGGCATCACAGAGGAGAAACAGTGCATGGCAGGCAGAAGACAGAAGGCAGTAAAATACTAGCAACAGTAGGAGCTTCTTTCTGCCCCCTTTATATTCTATCTAGGCTGCCCAGCCTAGGGTGGGTGCCAAATCAATCTGTGGACTAATTTAGTAATCACAGTCTTAATCACACACTCTAGACCCAGCCACCTCTGAAAAAGCCCCACCCATGACTGCATGAGGCTTTGGGGGAACATCTAGACACAACCAAAACTCTCCCCGTATACAATTTCCCATAATAGAATTGGCAAATGGGAAGCTCCCAGGACAGATCCTACCCTAGAGATATACGTGCTGTGTGGTCCAGATATTCAAATGCTGTTTGAGAGTAACAGGGAAAGATTACCCTCAGTGATGAGAGGTGAGAACTGGTAGAATTCATCACTGTCTGTCATTGCTGCCCAACTAGCACAAACAAATTGTGTTAATTGATTAGCTAATTAACTTATTTACTTTGTGGTACTGTGGATTGTCCCAGGGTCTTGACAATGAACTACACCTCCAGCTGGTTTTGTTGTTTGTTGTTTTGTTCTGTTTTTTGAGACAAGGTCTTGCTATGTAGTTTGGCCTGGCTTTGAAAGCACTAGGTATCTAAGGCTGACCTTGAACTTGTGGCAATCCTCCCTCCTCAGCTTCCTGAGTGCTGGGATTACAGGTATGGACCACCATGCCTGGCTCCAGCTCTGTTTTAAATTTTTGTTTTTAAATTTTGAGACAGAGTCTCACTGAGTCGTTAAATTGTGATTGGAACTTGAAATCCTCCTGGCTCAGCCTCCCAGAGGGCTGGCATTACAGATATGTGCCACCATGCCTGGCAAATTTCACCTTTAGGGGGGAGCAGGTGATGTAATTATTTCACATTTCTTTTTCTTTATTTAGGACAATTTTGTTCCTTTTCAGATTTTGGCAAACTTGTCGTTCCCCAAGTTTCAGAATTTTTCGGTTGTATTAAAAGGAAGCAAGGAAGATACACCCTTCCTGAGCTGTTTTTTGAAATTAATTAGTATTTGTGACAAATTATAATTTTTATGCCATTATAGATTGTGCAATGATATATCTATACAATGTGGAATGATTAAATCAATCTAATTAACATATTTATCACCTTAAATACTTATAATTTATTCATCCTGTCTAAATGCAACTTTGTACTATTTGACCGACATCTCCTCATTCCCACCCCACCTCTGGTTACAACCATTCTACTCTGCTTGAGTTCAATTTTCTATTTTTATTTATGTATTTCTTGCTGTGTTGCCCAAAATGGGCCTGAACTGCTGGGCTCAGACCATCCTCCTGCCACAGCCTACTGAGTCACTGGACCGTAGGCGTGCCCCCCTCGCCTCGTTTCTGAGCTCAATTGCTTTAGATTGCACATATAAGTGAAAATATATGAGCTTGGTTTTTCTGTCTACTGTGTTTCACTTAGCATAATATCTTCAGATTCATGTATGCTGTTGCAAATGGCAAAATTTCCTTTTTTTTCGAGGTCTGAATAGTATTCCATCACATATATACCGTGGTATATTTTCTTCATCCATTCACCTATTGAAGGCAAGGACATCTTGGTTGACTTCATATTTAGACTATTGCAAATAATACTTCAGTGAACATGGCAGTGCAGATACCTGTTCAACGCACTCATTTCAAGTCCTTAGGCAATAGACCCAAAGCTGGGATTGCTGAATCATTTGGTAATTCCACTTTAGTATTCTGAGAAATCTCCACAGAGTTCTCCATAGTGGTTGTACTAATTTACATTCCCACCAACAGTGTACAGGGGTTTCTGATTTTAAAATGGGCAAAAGAACTGAATAGATATTTCTTAAAAGAAGACATACAAGTAGCAAATAGGTATAGAAAAAAATGCTCAATATCACTAATCATTAGAAAACCTCAAGTTAAAAACAGTGATGTAGGGCCGGTGAGATGGGTCAGTGGCATAAGCGCCTGCCTGGCAAGCGCGAGGTCCCGAGTTCAACTCCCAGAACCCACATATGAAAAAGGGGCCGGTGATATCGCTCAGCGGCATGGGCGCCTGCTGGCACGTGAGGTCCTGAGGTAGACCTCCGGTACCCACAAAAAAAAAAAAAAACAGTGATGTATCACTTTATTCCAGTCAGAATGGCGAGCATCAAACAGATCAGTTCTGGCTGTGGTGGTGCATTCCTGTAATCCCAGCTACGTGGGAAGTTGAGGCAGGAGAATTGAAAGTTCTAGGCCAGCCTGGGCAACTTAGCATGATCCTGTCTCCAAATAAAAAGTTGAAAGGTCTGGGGGGGCAGTTCAGTGATAGAGTACTTGCTCAGTATGTGCCAAGTCCTGGGTTTGATCACCAGCACTGAAGAAAAAAGTTCTAAATAGAACTCATTCTGGATTTTTGCTGCTTTATCTTGGGATAGTTCCTAGGGGTGGTAAATGCACATATACCTTTTCTAGATGTTTTCAAATTCAATTCTAATAGGCGGATACTCTTTTGAATCCCCCCAAAGAATGAATGGCTACCTGTTTCCCCATTTCTTCATCAACAGAATTAAAGATAAACAGAACTTTGGGATTTTTGCCAGTCTCATGGATGAAAATTAGCAACTCAGTATAGTTTTATTTTGCATTTCTCTTATTTTGAGTGTAGTAATGTATCTTCTCATTTTTTGGATACAATTTAATTTTTCTGCTATAAATTCCCTGTTCAAATCTTTGCATGGACCTTTAAATATATTGACATGCAATAGTATTTAATCTCACGACACCCAGTGAAGTAAGGGGTTGGTATTATTCCCCTTTATAAGGATGAAGAAATGGCAGATTAGAAGGTTAAATAATTTACCCTACATTATTCAACTCATACGTGGCTGAAGTTAAGCTGCCTGACTATTGGGCACTGTGAATTCTCTATGGATCTATTGTCGGGGTGAAATGTGCTTCAATTTTAGTAAAGTGTCCGTGTGTGGATTCACAACTCTGAGCCAAGACTGCTTCAGAAGTTCTGTCATGGCTGGGCCTGGGGCAGGGGTGGGGGCTATGCTCATACGGACGATGATGGGACCTGACAAGTCACCCAAAAATTGGGGCATTTTCAATCTCAACGGTAGAAGACAGGGGGAGAAACCTGCAACCTATTTAATTCTGTTAGAGAATCAGTGAGGTGCTTGATGAAGCCATTAACTGGGGTTCGTGTCTCCATTCTACTTATAAGACTCCAGGAGGGCAAATGCTGATGGAAATTTATTGATTTCTTTCTCTGTCTTTACCGAATGGGTCAAAAACATGGTATAACACTGCTGGTTCCAATTAAAATCACCTGTTAGCTTACAAAGGTTGCCCCTCTCCACCCTCCTCTTCTCCCCCCATTTAAAAAGGGTTTAAAAGATTTTCATTTAATTGATTTGCTGTAAAATGCCCTTTACAATTACCCAGATAAACTAGGCGTCACCTGTGGAGTAAGAGCCAATTTGAGCTGTTTATCAAGACTTCGCCTCTGGCCACTTCTCACCCTGGGATCTTGAGTCTCTGTATTGATAGCTTACATCTGTCAACATTGGCTATTTTTAGTGGACTGCAGAAAGCTTTTAGGGAGATGGGGATGGTGGGGCTGCATCTTTGAGCAGGTAAAGAAAGCATCATGGGTTTTTTTTTGGTTTTGGGGGTTTTTTTGTTTGTTTATTTGTTTTTTTCATGAAAATGCTTTGTTTGGCTGAAAACAAGTTCAGAAAATCAGCTCTGGACCCATATACCTAAAAGTAATCAGAGTTGGTCCCATTTAACAACGATGCATTTCCTCTGGAAATGGAGATATGGAAATGAATAAAAGCAAGTAAAATAAACTTAGCTAGTATCCCTCGGCTTCAGTTTCATGTGTAGCTGTCTTTAATGTTTGGGAGGAAAAGTTGGGGAACCCCTGCAACAGTTGTCTTTCAAGTGACATTTGTGTTGAATTGATGGGGGGCAAGAAGAGGATAAGAAACAGAGGACATAGAGACATTTCAGATCAATTTGGATCATGGAAGCAGTGTGAGTCCTGGCTAATGAATTATGAACAAAATTCATGCCAGAAAATAAAAGACAGGTAAAAATGGGAGGGGAAAGTTACATTCAGGAAAGCATCTAGCTGTAATTTTGCAAGTGATCATGATAAAGCTCTCAAATTACAAAAGAATGTTTTGTAGTCTTTGAAAGATCTAGAGGTTCAGTAAGAATGAGGTGTAATTTCCACTTTGTGGTCAAACTTGTTCTCCAGGGAAGTGCTGTAGGCACCAGAAGTGCTATACACACAGGGTCGTTGAAGAGATAAATGGCAGGACATTTATGAAAGCTCTTGACATGGTTTATGCACAATATGTGTCAAGTGTTCGTTCGACTTCAGGCCCTTATAACATCCATCGCCTTCAAATGCTTCACAGACTTCTCTGCTTCTGCCATCTCTGCTTCCTGAGCTGCCTCACTCTTGGCCTTCGTGTGATCCCCTACCCAGCCATAAACACTACTCTCGCTCTAGTCACCAATGACCATTAGGTCACTCAGTGGATACTCAATTTATTTTGCTTACATTCTTTCAGAATTTTGATGTCGTTAACTTCTCCCTCCTCCACATGGAGAAAACAAGTTCAGAAAATTAGATCTGAATCTGAATGTGGATCTTCTGAGGAAAACTGCAAGGACAGAGCAGAGCTGGCCCCAGAGAGAAGCCGTGGGAGCTACAACCATCAGCAGCGTCGTAGGGGTAGAGCCACCCAAGTCCTTTGGAGCTCACAACTTGCCCCAGATTGTCTCAGATGCTGCATATGGAACTAAAGGACTTAATGTTTGCCCTGCTGGATTTTGAACTTGCTTTGGTCCCATCCCTGTTTATAACTTTTGGAATGGAAATGTCTATTTTGTGCCATTGAATGTTAAGTGTTCAACTTTCTTTTCATTTGTACAGGGGCTTGCATCTAAGAATTTGCCTTAAATCTCAGAGGACTTGGACTTTTAAGCAATGCTGGCAACTCTTAGAGATGGATTAAATGCTCTTTTGCATATAGGGATATGCATGATCTTTGGGGGGCCAGGGGTGGAATGTTATGGCTTGTGTCTAGATGTTCCCCCAAAGCCTCATGCAGTCATATATGGGGCTTTTTCAGAGGTGGCTGGATCTAGAGTGTGTGATGCTGGAATTGTTTCATGGTGCAACGCTAGGCTCAAGGGCACTAGGATTAAGGGTGTGAGTGGTACCCACTCCAAGTAGCCTGGATAAGATAAAAGGGGCAGAAAGACACAGTTAAGGTCCCTTGCTTGTATTTGCTGTCTTTTGGTTGCCATGAACTGGTTCTCCTGCAATGCCCCTCTGCCAAGCCACCCTGCCTTAGAGCCAGCCAACTATGGAGTGAAATCTTTATGAACTGTAAGCCAAATAAACTTTTCTTCCCTTAAAAAAAAAAAAAAAAAGAAAAGAAAATTAGATCTGGACTCATATGCCTAAAATAATCCCTTGGATTACCCTACTCTCCAGCTATTCTCTTCTATTTGGCCACTTCTCAAATTCTGGCATAACAACTTTTCTCTGAAGTTCCTTAATAGCTCTCCTTAGGGTTATTTCCTAGATTTTATTCTACACACTCCTGGGAATGAGTGATTTTGGCATACTTCCTATCAAAATATATCACTGAGAATAGGTGAATATCTGCATACAAAATAATAAATTTAGACCCCCCCCACCTCATACTGCATGTAAAACCTAATTCAAAGTACTAAATATAAGAATTAGACCTATAAATTTTTTTTTTTGTCTTTTTGAGACAGAGTTTCACTGTGCAGTTCAGACTGACCTTGAACCTGCAGGGATCCTCCTGCCTCAGCCTCCCGAGTGCTGGGATTACAGGTGTGTGCCACCATGCCTGGCTCTATAAAATTCTTAGAAGAAAATGAGTGTAAATATTTGTGACCTTGGATTAGTCAATTTCTTAGGTATAACATCAAAACCAAAAACAGCTAAAGAAAACAAACTGGATATAAGCAAAGTTGAGAAATTTTGAATTCAAAAATCAAAAAGTGAAAAGAACAAAAAAGGAGAGGGTTTTTGAAAAACATGTATCTGATCAATGATTTATATCAGGACTATGCAAATAACTCTTATAACTCAATAATAAAAAGACAATTCAATTTAAAGATGGAAAAAAATCCAAATAAACATTTCTCCAAAGTTATACAAATGCTCAGTGAGCACGTAAAAAGATGTTTTGTATCATTAACCATCAGAGAATTACAATGAAAAAGCACAGTGAAATACCATTTCCATATCAACTAGGATGGCTACAATATAAGGACAAATACTAAATATCAACAGGATGTTAAAATATTGAAACCCTTATATACTTCTTGGTGGGACTATAAAATCATGCAGTCACTTTGGAAAACAGTCTTGGGTTCCTCAAAAAGTTATAGATTTGCCACATGACCCGGAAATGCTAACCCTTGGTATATGCCCAGGATAAATCAAACCACAAATTCACGCAAAAATTGGTATATAAATGTTCATGACAGCATTATTCATAATAGCCAAAAATGTCAACAATCCAAACATCTATCAACTAGGGATCATATTGAAAATATGGTACATCCGAGCAATAGAACGTTTTTCAGCCATAAAAAGGAATGAAGTGCTGATACATGATACATTGTGAATGAACTTTGAAAACGTGATATTAAGTAAAAGAAGCCAGTCACAAAAGACAACATTTTATGATTTCATTTCTATGAAATGTGCAGAATAGACAGATCCATGCCAACAAAAAGTAGATTCCAGCCTAGAGCTGGAAAAGGAGGTTTGGGGTGAAATATGGAATACTTGTTAATGGGCATGGGATGACAAAATGTTTTAAATTGATTATGGTGAGGGATGCACAACTCTGAATATACTAAAAGCCACCTAATTTGAATACTTTAAAGCAGTGGGATGTGTGGTATGTGTATTATATCTCGAGGCTGTTAAGACGTTCTCCTCTCACAGTGCACATATCTGAGTGAAGAGCAAATTGAAGCAGTCAGTATCTTTCAAATCTGTGCACGTTTCATTGTCCAGCCTGCCCCCGTCTCACTGTTTATCTTGGCTACAACAGGGCTCTCCCTCGATCTCTGCTTGAACATCTTGGAGATCTTTGTGGGGGAGGGTATTGAGATGATTCTCTTGCCTCAATGTTACCATGACTTCCCACAGCTTTAAAGGTAAGGTCCAGAGCCTTCCCTCAGCGGAAAAGGCCCTGTGTGATCTGGTCCGTATTTACTAATCTCTTTAACAGCATTTCTCACCACTCATCACCCTGATCATTCCCATTTTCACTTTTGCAAATCTTCTTGCCCTATTTCAATTCTGAGTCTTTGTGAAGGTTGGTCATTCTGTCTTTTGGGTCTCAGCTTATGTGTCACTTGCTCTGGAATAATTTTTTTTTTTAATAATCCCAGTCTCCATATATTTAGATGTCTCCCCTTCCCACATGTACTCCTTTATCTTACAGCACTTATTAATGTGCCAGACACCGTTCTCAGCACTTTATAAAATTAACTCAAAATTAACTCATTCAATTTTTACAACTGAGGGAGAAAAAGGGAAAGAGACATGAAAAGAATTAAGATGTGTTGTGTACATGTACCAATTCCCCATAATGAATGTAACCATATACTGCAAACATGTACTAATAAAAATTAGGAAGAAAAAACTTTCACAACCGTATGTTGTAGGTACCATTATGACCATTCTCATTGTGCAGATGAGAAAGTTGAGGCACAGAGAAGCTAAGAACTTTTCCAGTCACGTGGATACTGGTGGAGTCTGAATTTGGACCCAGAGAGTATGGTTCTAGAGTTTGCGATAATTACTGCTATGCTACCTGAAATTGCTTAACACATTGTAACATTTATACTATACTGTAATTGACTCATGACTTTTAGTTTGTTGACACTAAGGATTATGACTGGCACAAGGCCTAGCCCACAGTCCTTTAAAAAAATCAGTGAATGAACAAACCAATTATTAACTAGGATAAAGATATGTGAGATGTACAAGAAGAGAGTTGCTGGGTTTCTAGTTAGCAAAAGGACAGTGCTCTGTTTCGTGATTTGATATTATGTTAAAAGTTCACTAATGTGCAGGCCAGGTATTCCTTGAGAAATTTTGTTCTGGTAAAGTGCCTTATACATAGGAGATAACCAATAATTCTTGCTTAAGATTTTACCTTTTCATTTTCAATTAATGCAAGACTTATGAATAAGTTTCAAAAACAATATAAAAAATTCTTACATACACCTTACCTAAATCTCCCAAATGTTAATATATCACATAGCCACGGTACAAGAATAAAACTGGGAATTAACACTCATACTTTTTAAATTATGCACCTCATTTAATTTTCCTCACCTTTCCCAAGAATGTCCTTTTTATGATCCATGATCAAATCCAGAATTACACTTTACATTTATTCGTCATATCTCCTTAACATCTTTCAGACTGGGAGAGTATTAGTTTTTCTTCATTGTTCACAATGTTGACACTTTGCGATAGAATTGGTTGGTTGTTCTGTAGAATATTCCTCCATCTGCGTTTGTGTTTCCTCATTACTGTGACAATAACTTTAGTCACTTCGTTAAAGTGGCACCTGCCAGGTTTCCTCACGGTGAAATTATCACAGGTCTCGCTATAAATAAGAATCATCTTGTGGAGAGACACTTTAAATAAATATCATATTCATAGTTCATGGGCATATTTTCACTCATGAATTTTAGCATTCATTGATACTTCCTTGAAACAACTATCACGGTGATTGTTTAACTCTGCCAATCCTTCTACTTTGTTAATTGGAATGCTACAGTAAGAAGGAACATTCCTTTCTTCCTCATTTATTCACTCAATTTTTTATTTAGGTATGAATTTATGAATATTGGTTTCAATCTGTGAGTTATAGCCCATTCTTATCATTTTCATCTTGTCACTCCATTTGTCTCACATCTAGGAACCTCATCCAGTCAGTTGTGTCATTTCAGTGCGTTCTCATCATTTTCTGAGCACTACTTTACTTACTGGCACTCCAAGACACCCTGAGTTTGTTCTGTACTTTGCCTGCCTGGCCATGTAATCAGCCATGTCTTGAAGTAGATCTAGTTCCTTTTTATTAAAGAACAATATTTATGAAGAAAGATTTGGGCACTAGGTGCTTATTGCTAATGGGGTGTCACTGATTCACCGCGCGGACAGAGCTAAGACACATACGTATGTGCGCACGCACACATTCCTACTCATTTCTCCGTGCCTCTGTCTTCTTTCTCCATCTGTTAAAACTAGGGCTGCATGGTGATATCTGCAGTTCCATTCCAACACTAATGGTTCATTCCTTCTCTTTTCTTATTGTAATTCCTTCTCTAACAGTGAAAACCTGATGCTTGGAGGAGCCAGTACTGGGGTGCAAACCCAGGGGAGCTCTACCACTTAGCTACATCTTCAGTCCTTTTTATTTACATATCTTTTATTTTGAGACAGAGTCTTATTAAGTTGCCCAAGGTGGCCTCAAACTTGTAATCCTCCTGCCTCAGCCTCCAAGGTTGTTGGGATTTCAGGCATGTGTCACACTCCTGGCCTCGATGCTTATTATTCATAGTTTATTACTTGCTCAACCCCAGATTACACATACTTTCACAATTTCTAACCTGTACCCTTGCGGAAACTAAACTTACAGCCAGGCATGGTGGTTGGGGGTATAGCTCAGAGCAAAGGCTCTGGGTTCAATCCCTAGTTCTACCAAAAAAAGAACTAGTTACTTAAGACAATTCTCTTTCCTCGCCTCTTTTTTTGTAGTTATGTTATTAGTTTCTAATGAAGTCAATGCACATTTTAAAACTGAATATTGGGGCTGGTGAGATGGCTCAGCGGCGTAAGCGCCTGCCTGGCAAGCGCGAGGGCCCGAGTTCGACTCCCGGAACCCACATACGAAAAAGGGGCCGGTGATATCGCTCAGCGGCATGGGCGCCTGCTGGCGCGCGAGGTCCTGAAGTCGACCCCCGGTACCCACACACACAAAAAAAACTGAATATTATTTGTTAAAATATATTGAAAATCACCAGGTATATGGAACTGTTTCTTTCTGCCCCAGATGCCCAGAACGTTTGGAGAAATAATCTCACACTGCACAGCCTATACTGAGGTTAGAATGCTCAACTCTTCCTGCTCGACTCCTTTCAGCCACATACTTCTCTGTTTTTCTACCACCTATTTGTTTAGCACTCTGGAAGAAATTCACACAAGTGCTTTAAAAGTCCTGAGCTCCAAAGCTATATCTTGGAAACAGTCTCTATGTCCATCAACAGACAAATGGATAAAGAAAATGTGGTATTTACATACGCCGGAGTACTGCTCTGCCATAAAGAAAGATAAACTTGAGTCATTCGTAGGAAAATGGATGCATCTTGAGACCATACTGTTAAGTGAAATAAATCAGACACAAAACTTAAATATTGTATGCTTTCTCTTATGTGAGAAACTAAAATATAAATAAAGAACAAAATCAAAGATAATACAAAGTAGGGAGATTCTCAAATGGGAAGAGTATCAAGAGGTGGAGGGCAGAAAAGGGAATGGAGGGAAAGGGGATAATAAAAAGAATTAAGATGTGTTATGTACATGTACCAACTCCACACAAAAAATGTAAACATTTTTACTGCAAACGTGTACTAATAAGATAAATAAATAAAAAGTCCTGGGGCCAGTGAGATGGCTCAGCAGCATAAGCGCCTGCCTGGAAAGCGCAAGGGCCAGAGTTGGACTCCCGGAACCCACATACGAAAAAAGGGCCGGTGATATTGCTCAGCAGCATGGGTGCCTTCTGGCGCGCGAGGTCCTGAGGTCGACCCCCAGGACCCACCAAAAAAAAAAAAAAAAAAAAAGTCCTGAGCATCAGTTTCATTCACCTCCACTGAACTTTCTTTCTTCTTGTTTGTTTCTTTGTTTTGAGGCAGGATTTCACTATGTAGCCCAGGCTGGACTGGAACTCACACAATCCTGCCTCAGCCTCCCAAGTGCTGGGATTACAGGCAGGCGCCACCATGCCAGGCTCCATTGAACTTTCCATTGGTTTTGCCCCAGATTAAGTAAAACCTTTTGCTACCTCTAATATCATCTTCATCCTTGATGGATTTTCTATGCCAACGCTCAGTCCTACCTGGATCAAAAATCCTTTATCCCCACCTTCCTTTCTTTTGCTGAACGAGGCCACCAGGTGGCGCTCCAGAGTCTATCGAGGCTCAATTTTAAAAGTCAGCTGCTCGATTTAGGTTGATTTTAGGAAGCAGTTGGATTTCTGAGAAGGCAAGAGACTTTCTAGTTTCCTTTTTAATTAATTAAGAAATGTCTTGCCATTTAGGGCCTCATCTCAGGTCTAGGTAGAATAACAAATGAAGCATATATTAGCCTCCGACCTCTTATCTAGAAACCTTGGGTTCCTTCCTTTTTCCTTTATAAAACCTCTCCAGGAAAAGCGACCATACAAGCTTGCCGCCCGCCACCGCGGGCTTCCCGCCCTCCCAGTCAGCGTGCTGCCATTCTTGCTCTGTTAGCTCCTCCTCGAAGGCAGCTGCCACCTGACATCAAGACGTTGACGTGCAGGTGCAAACCAAACCGCTAATCCCCAGTGCTTCCGTGAGGGGTGCTTCACTGGTTTTCGGATGAGTAAAATGAAGTGATTGCACCGCAGGTCTCAAACACCTACCCTTCAGATGGTGGACGGGAAACCTAAGTCTGTGAAGAGGCTGGAGAGCGGTTCCAGACTACAGGAAGTTGCGCTGACTAAAGCTAGGGTTGGAAAGTGCATGCTGCACTAAATGCATTCAAATTTAGCAAAAAAGAAAAGAAAAACATTCAAATTTAAACTTTTGAAAAAATTGAACAGACAAAATACCTGTAGGCACTAGATGTGTCCAGAAAGCCACCAGTTTGCAGTTCTTGGTAGTTTCTTCTATGTCTGAGGACCTGTGAATACCCTGTAATTGCTTCACGCTCTTCTGTCTGCTTGGAACGTTAGCCGCTGCCACCGGTCTTCACCACCCTGCACGTCTAAATTCGAATTCCTTTTCATAAAACACTTTCAACTACCTCCTAGTCAGGAAGTTACCTTTGATTTGTCTCCTAAATTAAAAAAAGTCTCTGTCTTCTATATTCTAATGTACCCTCTTTACAATCTTAACTGCTTTTTTTTTTTTTTTTTTGTACTATGTTATTATTCATGTACTAGCTGTCAATCTTTCCCTACATACATCTTTTCAAGCTTCTGGAAAGCCAGCTCCACGTCTAGTTGAGTTTTTTTGTTTGTTTGTTTGTTTGTTTGTTTGTTTGTGACAGGGTCCCACTATGGAGTTCACGGTGTTCGTGAACTCACTATGTAGCCCAGGCTGGCCTCAAACTCATGGCCATCCTCTTGCCTCAGCCTCCCAAGTGCTGGGGTTATGGGCATGCACAACCACACTTGGCTGTAATTGAGTTTTGTATCTCCACCTTCTGGAAAACCTGTCAAAACATATTTATTGAGTGCCTACTCTGTGCTAGACATGAGTTTAGGTGCTGTACTCAGCAAGTAGCAATGAGGACTTAATAAATGTTCACTGAATTAATGGTATTAAATGGCCAGCCAGAATAATGAAAATGAAAAGACAACAATACTAAAGTATAGTGAAGATGCAGAGCATTGCAAATCTCATACTCTGCTGGACCTCCTAATCTCTACCCCCCAGTGTATTCGCAGCATTATCCTTTGTTGGATGGCAAGATGGATTTTGCAGATATAATTAAAATTACTAATCGACTTTTTTTTCTGGTACTGGGGATTGAACACAGGGTCTTCACACTGAGCTGCATCCCCAGCCTTTTTCATTATTTTGAGTCACTAAATTGCCAAATCTGGGTTCAAACTTGTGGTCCTCCTGCATAAGCCTTCCAGAGTGCTGGGATTACGTGTGCACCACCACCAATGCCCTGCTTTTTTTTTTTTTTTTTTTTTTTAGATGAGGGTCTTAATATGTTGCCCAGGCAGGCCTTGAATTCAAGATCCTCCTGCCTCAGCCTACCAAAGTAGCTGGGATTACAGGCACTGCTTCTGCTATCAACTGACTTTAAGATAGAGAAATTATCTAAATGGACACAATCTAATCTAAGGAACCATATAATAGCTGAGGTTCTCTTCAGCTGATGGCAGAAGAGGAAGTCAGAGAGAGACTTGAATCACGAGAAGGACTTGATGTGTCTGTGCAGATGTAGCAATGGAGGGAGCCCCCGGGTCTGGGGGTGGCTCTAGATGTTAAGAGAAGCCCTTAAGTAAAGCCAGCAAAAAATGGGGTACTTGATCCTACAGCTGCAAGAAACTCTGTTGTCAAACTGAATGAGGGCCGGTGAGATGGCTCAGCAGCATAAGAGCCTGCCCAGCAAGCACAAGGTCCTGAGGTCAACTCCCGGTACCCACATAAACTCACTAACTACTAACTAACTAACTAAATAAATAAACTGAATGAATTTGGAAGCAGAATCTTCTCCAGAGCTTCCAGATAAAAATCTAGACACCAACTGAAACCTTCACTTTGGCCTTGGGAGACACTAAGCAGAGGACCCAGTTGAGCCTGCTGGGACTTTTGACCCAAAGAACTATTAAGATAAGGAATGGGTGTTGGTTTAACCTACCAACTTTATGATAATTTTTTTTATCCAGGAAGTAAAAACTAGTACAGCCACCCAAGCTGCTCTGTGGAGAGATGACAGCTTCAAGCCAGCACTCATGAGTGAGCGTCTTGGAAATGTGGATCTTCCAGCCAGGCAAGCCTCCATTTGGCAGCAGCCCTCGTGGGCGTCTTGACTACGACTTCGTAAGAAGTCCTGAGCAGGAAACAACCTACCAAGACACTTCCAAATCTTCTGCCTTAGAGCCAGCCAGCCATGGACTGAATCCCTCAAATCTGTGAGCCAAATTAGACCTCCTTTCCTTTAGGTTGTGGGTGTTGGGTATTTTGTCCTGGCAAAGGGAAAGTGAAAAATGCCCCCCTTTATCCAGGGGAGACATGCTCCAAAACCTCCAGGGAAAGCCTGAACTGAGATAGTACTGAACCATACATATATTATGTTTTTTCCTATACATACATAACTATGATAAAGTTTAACTTATAAATTAGGCACAGAGATTAAAAACAATAACTAACAACTAAATAGAATAATTATACTGCAACAAAATTGCCAGCATCCTTACTCTTATGCTTTGGGGCAATTATTAAGTAAAATAAAGGTTATTTGAACAGAAGTACTGCAATGCTACTACAATTGATCTGATATTCTACATGGCTACTAAGTGACTAATGGAAGGTAGCATATACAATGTGGATACACTGTATCCACATCTCAGGCCGGATGGGGCAGGATGGTGTGAAATTTCATAATGATACTCAGAATGGCATGCAACTAAAAACTTATGAATTTTATTTCTAGAATTTTCCATTTAATATTTTTGGACCACGATTGACTGTAGGTAACTGAAACAATAGACAAGGAGAGTTCTGGTGTTGTTGTTTTTGGCTTTTTGAGTTCACTATGTAGCCAAGGCTGGCCTCCAACTCTTGGTGATCCTCCTGCCTCAGCTTCCCAAGTGCTAGGATTACACACCACCACACCCAGAGAGGGAAGTTTTTTATACACTTGAACAGTAAACAACCAAATGCTCTCTTTTGTAGCAGCACAACCACATTATGTGTACAAAGACAACAGTGCATCTGTTGCACTTATAGACATGAATGTACCCAAAAAGTGTGCAGTTCCATGTGTGAATGTGTGTATACATGCAAGTACTTGTGACCCAATCTTTACCCACTACCCTCACTTGTGCCCGTTTCTTGTGTGTGCACACCTGGCTGATCCCCCACTGATAAGGCAAAAATAGGTTAACAGTATCCTATTCAATAGCACTAAATGGGCCTAATTATAGGTGACTGTAAAACTGTAATTAGGGGAGGACTCATTAGCTGCTAAAAAGGAGAGGAAAATGCAGACCTGAAATTAAAAGACCTGAACACAAACACAGCCTCCTCAGACAGGAGCTTAATTGTCTTTTGATAAGACCGGGGCGGGGAATACAGGAAGAGGAGGAGGAGGAGGCCAGCAACCAAACAGAAATCCTGCAGACAAGACCCTCCCCGGGAACCTTCCTTTCTCTGGAGGCCGTTTGTATGAAGGCAGCCACTTGTCCCCCACTGTTGGCAGGAGGCAGGAGGGACTGGTCCTGGTGCCCTGACTTCTCTCTCCTCCCTCAGCTGCTTTCTGCGCTCCCTCAGGAACCCTGGGCCTTTGGTTCTCTCCATCCATCTAAGTTCATTCTTAGCACTGTGGCCCAAACCGTAGCACAATGGGTGGTTGAGACAGGAGGACTGGAAGTTTGAGCCCAGCCTGGCAACTTAGCAACTCAATGAGATCCCGTCTCAAGATAAAAAATAAAAATGGGGCAGGGGATGTAGTTCAGTGAGAAGGCCCTTGGTTCAATCCCCAGTACCAATAAATAAGTAGATAAATAAGAGACATAAAATCAAACCTCGTTCTCTGGGGACCAGAGCTGTTACTCTGTGGAGGGGACACACTTTTCATCCTGACTCAGCCACTCAGTGGCAATGACCTTTGTGAATCACATCTGTTCAGAGGACCTGTTTCCTCAGTTACAGAGTGGATGGTGAATTGCTACCTCACAGAGCTGTGACTCACTGGGCAGTGAATGAGAAAGCGCATTGGAAACTGAGAGCACCTGCCTAACTATTAGCCGTGATGAACCCGGTTGAATGTTCCTGCAGGAGCAGAATCGCCTCTTAGTCATCTTTGCTTTCAGATTCCTGCTGCACTTACGGCAGGGTGGAATCGAAGAGCCGTTCTCGCTGTGGTTTCTCTCCTTGCTGCTGTGAACAAACCCGCAGAACCTCTGGCAGTGAGATGAAGCCGCCGTGGCCGTACCTTTAATTCTACTATTTGCTGAGCATCAGCGGGTAGCAGGCACCATCCTAAGCAGTTTTAGAGGAGATATACTGTCTGTATCACCCCCGCTTCAAAGATGAGGAGATAGAGCCTCAGGTTAAGGAAATCACCTAAGCTACTCTGCATGTGTGTGGGGAGAATCACCTGAACTCCGTCCACTGCCTTCACTGAAGCGTTTAGGAACCTGCTGGCAGGCGCCGAGTGATATTTGGGTTTGGGAGCTTTACTGACACCCTTGAATTTGTAGTTCTAGTGGACATTTCTTGAATGCTTACAATTAATTAGGGTCTATGTAAGACCATGACATAGACTATCTCCTTCAATCTTTTTTCTTTTTTTTTGTACCAGGAATGAACTCATGACCTCACGCTTGCCAGGCAGGTTCTGTGCTGCTGAGCTATATACCTGGCCCTCCTTTAGTCTTTTTGACAACACATGAAATGGTGCTTTCGTTTATTTTCTGCATTTTACAGGCAAAGAAAATGGGGCCCAGTGAGGTAAATCACTCAAAATCATGTAAGGGATGAATTTAACATAATGTTTACATGTAATGAAAACTTTGCATAATGCCCCACAAGTATGTACAATTTTGATTTGTCAATTAAATTTTTAAAAATAGGAAATGAAAGTAGAGTTAAAATTAGAATCCTTGTAGGCTGGCTTAGAGCATACATCCTGAGCCACATAATATCTTGCAGTTACTTGACATAAGGCGCTGCCTCCTCTGTTGAAATATTGACTGGGTCTGAAAAGTCCAGGGAGTCTGGTTCCAGTAGAGAGAGGTCTGGTTTGGAGGATTGCCAGGGCAGAGGGTCAGGGACAGAGGAAACTGAGATAGTCCTCCAGTGTGAGAGAGGAGGAAGAAGGGAGAAGGAAAGGGAGGCAGGGATAATTACAGTGTTTCCTAAAAGCAGGGGTTTTGCTGGTTGCTTTGTGATACAGATAGAGCCCCCCAAGAATCTGTGGCCTAGAGAAGATTGAAGTTGACCCTCAAAGGGTTATACCATGAAGCTTACATACAGAACAGAGATGCAATGAGCTCTGGCGACAATGCACCATGAGCATCATGAGCAGATGCACTGTTATGTGCTTTTTAAATGTTTGACCTGGGAATTTGACATTGGTCTTGAAGGGAAGAGAGGATAGCAGGACAGGAAGATGACTGGGAAGGGCTTCCCAGAAGCTGTGGTGGAAGGCTTAAACTTTTCATTTCTGGAATGGCCTCCACATTTGAAAGATTTTGCCCATCAAAGTGGATTTAAGTATTAAACTCTTCACCGATTTGCAAGTAAAGACAGTAAAACTTCTGATGAAAGATCTTACTCGTCGTGTGTTAGCCACCATCCAACAGTTAGTATTTAGCACCTACTCCTTGGTGCTGAGCCTGGCATTTGAAATACACTTATTGCACAGTGACAGACGCTGCCTTTCCTTTTAGAGACTTTCCAAATTTTCCAGTTGAAATCAAAGAAACTTGTCATTCCTTCTAGCACTATCTTGGGTAGGTAAATGCATATCTGTTGTTAGGCCTTTTGAAATATTTTAAAAGAAAAGCAATTACCATTCACTGAAAGACAACTATGTGCCAGACATACACAAGGCACTTCATAAATACAACCCTTGTTTCATGAGCTGCTTCCACCTTCACCGGGAGGCGAGCTTCCAGTGGTGCCGACCATTAAAAGGGTCTCAGCAAATATTCAGGAGACTGAATAACTTGCCCAAATTCTTGCAACTCTGAGTAACAGGGCAGAGATTAAAATCCTAGATCTAACTTTAAAAGTGCTGCTTTTCCTATCCTCATCTACCAGAGGCCTACAGCTGGGACACCAGGCTGAGAAGAAACTCAGAGGTAAGCTGTGAATGTGCAAAAATGTGTCTAAGATGGGGAGTGGTCAGGGTGCATGGATCAGAGGAAGAAAGGGGAAAGAGGTTGCAGGCGTCCGAGCTGAGGGCCTGGAGTGAGGGGCTGAGGACTTTGGATTTAGAAGGTGCTGGGTTAGAATTGTGTTCTAGAAACACCAATCTGGCAGCAATGTACAAAAGAGGCTGGAGTTTAGAGAGGCAATACCATTTGTCATTAATTCATCGGTGGAAGGGGAGATGACCAGTGCTTTAATGGAAGTCGTGGCAATGAGAATGCAAAGGAGGGATGGTGTCAGAGTAGACTCAACTGCCCGGGTCAGGGGGCCCAGCCACAGCTCCGAGGTTGATTTACAGTAGACCAGCAGCTCCACGGACGCTTCCTCTTCCTCCCTGAGAGTTACCCTAGGTTGGGGCAGCTGCTGTTATAGTAGGGTCCCTGCTTCAACCAGTCATCTTTTTTTTTTTTTTAATTGGGGTACCGGGAGTCGACCTCAGGACCTCGTGCTTGCCAGGCAGGCACTTATGCTGCTGAGCTATCTCACCGGCCCCCCAACCAGTCATGTTCTTGACAGAGCCTTTGGCAGTTACTTCTTTGGCAAATACTTGTGGAACACTTTGTATCATGCGCTCACACCATCAGCACCACCACTTTCCTTTTGTCCTTAGTTCAGTAAAAGGCATTAAGTATATGCCATGTTGGGGTTTAAAGACACAAGAAGAGCCTGTAATCCCAGCGTTTGGCAGGCTGAGGCAGGGGGACTGCCGTGAGTTTGAAGCCGGCCTGGGCTACATAAGCAAATTCAAGGCCAGCCTGAACTACATAGTGAGACCCTGTCTCAAACAAAACAAAACAAAACAAAACAAAACAAAGCAAAATAAAACGATACAAGGAGAACAGAGGTACAGGGCTCATCAGACTTCCTAGTTCAATCTGTATGTGACCTCTGCTTTTCAATTTCTTTTTTTAAATTTTAATTATTTTTCATCCTATTATATTTTTAAAATTTTTATTAGTACATTTTGCAGTACATAATGATTACATTCATCATGGGGGGTTTGTACCTGTACACAGCACATCTTAATTCTTTTTATGTCCTCTTCCCCTCCCTCCTTCACCCTCCATCTCCTGGTCCCCTTCCCATCTGTAAAATATATATCTCCTTATTTCCTATTATCTATCTTTTATTTTGCCCTTCAATTTATTTATACCTTGGGTTTCTCATTAAGGGAAACCCTGTGATGTTTAAGTTTGTGTGTCTAATTTACTTCACTTAACATCATAATCCCAAGGTGTATCCATTTTCCTACAAATGACTCAAAGTTCTTTACAGCAGAGTAGTACTCCACTGTGTAAAAATACCACATTTGCTTTATCCATTCATCTGTTGGTGGACATATAGGCCACTTCCGAGATTTAGCTATGAGTTGTGCTGCTATAAACATGGGTATGCATTACTATAATATGATGCCTTTAATTTTTCTGGAAGATACCTTGAAGAGGAATAGCTGGGTTGAATGGAATTTCTCTTTTTGGTTTTTTGAGGCCTCTCCATACTGATTTCCATAGTGGTTGTACTAGTTTACATTCCCACCAACACCATAGAAGCTTTCCTTTTTACCTATGGCCTCGCCAGCATTTCTGCTTATTTGATTTCTTGATGATGACCATTCTTTCTGGAGTAAGATGGAACTTCAGTATTGTTTTAATTTGCATCTATCTAATGGCCAGAGATGACCATTCAATTTTTTCACCATAAAAATGGGGATAGTAATTGCACCCATCTTACAGGATGGCTGTAAGGGTTAAATGAGATAACACAGGCAAAGCAAAGAGGAATAGTCCCAGACATGCAGTAAATGATAGGTAGGTGCTGCAAGTGTTGTACATGAGACAAAGCCCCTGTCCTCAAGGACACAAGCATGCAGCTGGATTCATATGGCCCAGCATGATGCAGCAATACTAGATGTGTCCTCGAGGGACAGAAAGGGGTCTAAAGGGGAATTATCTTGCCAGAGACCTTTTCTATTGTTCAGTGTGATCCCTCCCCCTGAGAGCCAAGCTCTTTTCAGTTTCCAAGGCTGGTGTTTCATCCCCACTCCTCTCCCCAGACTCCTCAATGATGAAATGACTAACAAATCTACCTAACCCTCTAGGACCCTCGTGCTTGCCGTCAGTATGCAAGAGTCAGGCCCCATGCAGTTTTGGAGGTGACCTTTATCCCCCTTTGGGTTCCAAAAATCGGCCAGGAATTAAATCTTCATCTGGGACAAAAGCTATTATGCTTCTTTTGGAGAGGAAAAAAAAAGACAATCTTCACCTCTCCCTAGACACAGATATTCATTGGCCTGAGCACCTGCGAGGCAGATGAGCCTCTAAGACATCTTCTTTCTTGTTCACTTAGGGGTGAAAAATCACCAGCAAGAAACCAATTAGCATCTTCTACAAGCAGCTCCCAAGCCTTCTGGAGCCAATTCTGTTACTCCAACCTCTGCACACAAGCAGCATCTGCTCTGAGATCTTGTCCTGATTGAGTCCAACCCGTGTTAATATCCTTCGCTCACCATGTCCCCGAGAGAGAAGAGTAAGGTGAGGAGGGAAGGGCTCTGCTCCTCCTTTGTCCAGCCCAGAGGAAGGCAGTCAAAAGAGGGGTGAAGACCAATGAGATTGAGGTTAGTGATGGAGGAACTGGATCCAGACATCTGCGTGGCTGATTTACATGCAATGAAAAACAATGAAAGTGAATTCTTCTTGAGCACTTACCATGCACTAGGCTCTATTCTAACTGCTTTATATAGATTATCAGAAATAATCATCACATCCGTCCAGGTTAGGTGGTTATTATTATTTCCCATTCTAAAATGAGGGAAATGGAGGCACTAAGAGGTTAAGGACCTGTTCAAGGTAATAAAAAACAGAAGAGAAGCTAAGATTTGGGCTTTGATGTTTCTGCTCCTACCTCTGTGTAGTAATTTATCATACTATACAGTATTATTTATCATATAATATAGTAATAATAATAAAACAACTTAGAAGTAAAGGAATAATAGTAATAATACATGATCTAGAGATAGAGCTTTCTTGAATCGGGTGCATTACTAAATGTCTTATATATGGTATCTCGATCTTCACACTAATTTCCCTATTTCATAGATGAGGAAACTGAGGCTTAAAGAAGTTAAATAATTTTCTCTGTCAGTTTTTTTAAAAGCATATACAATGGACTGCTTAAATTTAATGTACCTATGCCAATAGCTATGACTCTTACATGCAAGAAGTTCTGGAGATAAAGGTTATTCTTAAAAGAACACCAGAGTGCTTCCAAGTAAATAACTTCTTTGACTAGAGAGAGATTGCCTGGAACAAAACAAAGCAGAGAAAGTAAAGGCTGAAAAATGCACATCTTTAGCATTTGCATCGCATTTGACATTTTATGAAGTATTCTGGTTGTTCCAAATCTTTTTGAAATGATCACTAAATAGTGACAACACATTCTTTTTCTTGAATAATCTCTACAATAAGCTGTGAGATAGGTATTATGACTACTATATAACAAATGAGAAAACTGAGACCCAAAGGGGTTGGGTGACTTGCCCAAGGTTGCACAGCTAAGTGTGGGCCAGGACTCCAAACTACATTATTTTCATACCTGGCAGCTTTTCCCTCCCTGTGCTACCTAGGAGAGTTCTTGCTACTCTCAATGGAATCAGTCAAGCCGCCATGTTTATGGCACTGTAAATGCCATGGAGGATGCAGAGGGCATCCTGACAGATGTTGCTTATACTGGAAGTGGAAAGATAAGACACACATGGGGAACTGAGTCAATGACAGAAGGAGTGTTCCAAGGCAATGAAGTTGGAGGGAAAAAAGTCAGATTCCATGCAAATAAAAGGTTTTGAGCACAAAGGATATGGAAGATGCTGGCAAATAGAGGAAACCAGAGAGAGAGGCTGCTGCCCTGCTCATCCCCACAACCCCACGATCTAAACTCTCATGCATAGAAGGTTCTAGCTCTCACTACTGCAAAACATCCCTTCTCTTTCCTTTTCTCAAGTTCTGTGTGTTTCATTACGGTTTTGATTGAAAGCTGGAGAATTGGTGCCCCACAATTCTTCTCTCCTGTCTGCATTCTCATTACTTTAATTTGTTGAGCTGCCTAATTACCTAAATACTTTGGGCCCACAAACAGTGGGGGTGTTGGGGCCAGTCCCTCACCTTCCTCCTCTTTCCCCAGTGGTGCCATCCCTCTCTCAATTCAAAGGGCCCAGCAACTTCCATTGGAGCATAGCAGCTCTATTTCCCTCCAATATTAATAATTATGACATTAGAAGGGTGATCTGCTGCAATTCAGCCTTTCTATTTGCAGGCTGGTGGCTGCATATCAATGGCATGATTAGGCAAATGAAATCAGATTGGCACTGTTATGAAATATTTACATGGCCAGAATGCATATGCTTCAATCTCATTGTTCCCATTATTAAGCCATTTTATAATCTCATAACATTTAGACTCACACTTTGCATTTCTAATTAACTTGAGAGTGACTTCACTGGGAATTAATTGCAACTTGTGCATTCTTATACACACAAACTCACTGAGAAACAAACTCTGCTTGGCAATCATGCAATTCACCCCCAAGACGGACTCTGAGCTGACTGTGTTCTAAACCAGCCACACCGTCAGTTGGGAAAAGTGGCTGGGGATATTGGTTTCATTAAAATTGGGCTACAAATCACAGGCAGGAGCAGTCTGAGTGCAAAGGTTGCCTTGGAGGGACACGCTCCCTCCCAAGAACCCTCTCACAGAGAGCAGAGTGATGTGGGGCAGTGGTTTTCAGTTTTCTGAATTCCATGGATCAATAACATCTCTAAAATAATAATAAGGAAAATTGGGATACCTACATAGCTGTTCTATTGAGCTATTATATTGCCTTTATTTAAGATTACTTCTGTATGAAAAGTGTGTTATATATTTCACACTTCAGGGCTAGTTACTTAATCTTTGAATCTCTCTAATCAAAAGTCCATACCCTTGAAGTGGCTACTGTACACTCTTCAGTGATCTTTATTTCCTGGTAACATCAGAGTTTGGTTCATGTGCACAATCAGTGTTAGAAACAATTTTTTTAAACTGGTGAAATGAACTGTTCAAAATACATGGATTGGTAAGAAACACTGACATACCTTCTCTCATGAATGAGCAGGGAATGTGCTTTCAGCATGGCCCATAGGCTAAAGCCTTCAAAGCCCTTCAGTGCCCTTGGCCTAGAATTTTCCTGGTCATGTTTAGGAAGCTTATGCAGGATTTGGTTGACTGGCTCTGTTTAAGAAATAATCTGGGGCCAGTGAGATGGCTCAGCGGCGTAAGCACCTGCCTGGCAACGCAAGGTCCTGAGTTCGACTCCCGGTACCCACATACAAAAAAAGGGCCGGTGATATCGCTCAGCTGCACAGGCGCCTTCTGGTGCGCAAAGTCCTGAGTTCAACCCCCGGTACCCACAAAAAAAAAAAAAAAAAAAGAAATAATCTGAATCCAATACAAGTGAACCTTGTTTGTAAGATGCTCATTGGACTGAGTAGCTCTCAACTGGGCACAATTTTGCCCACCCTCATCACCCTTCCAGATGATGAAGGCACTTACAATTGAGTGTGTGTGCGTGTGTGTGTGTCTGCACACACTATTGACATTAGAGAGTAGAAGCCAAAGATGCTGCTAAACATCCTATGATGCAGAAGTCAGCCCTTACTATAAAGAAGGTCCCACCCCAAAATGTCAGTTGTACTGAGGATTAGAAACTCTGGGAAGCTGGGCGTGGTGACGCATGCCTGTAATCCCAGCACTTGGGAGGCTGAGGCAGCAGAATTGCTGCAAGTTCACGGCCAGCGTGGGCTACATAGTGAGTTCAAGGCCATCCCGAACGACATAGCAAGACCCTGTCTCAAAAAAGGAAAAAAAAAAAAAGAAAGAAAGAAACTCTGGGAAATACAGCTTCAATTTCACTGAGCTTATGGAACTGGCTGTGTAAGTGTTTTTACTTCAGTAGCTAGCATTTGTCTATGTGGCTGAAGCAGTCTGTGCTCTTTCCAGTGCTGAGAAACTGTGTGGGGAGAAGTCAAGATCCTTTTCCTGTGTCAACTGTCAGAGGTTACAAATGCAGTATCCATCAAAAACCCCCAGTAAATGTGCAAGACCAGGCTGTCTTAGGTTTAATGTAGATTTTTCATGTTTTTAATTTGGAAACTTTAAATGTTGTTAATTCCAGACTTCAAAAAGAAACAACCATCACCTACAATCACCATCACTTAATAAAAGAATAAAAATATTTAATAGGAAAGACTATAATAAAAACAATCTTTTAAACAAACTATGGCCGGTCGTGGTAGTATATACCTGTAATCCCAGCACTTGGGAGGCCGAGACAGGAGGATTGCCATGAGTTTGAGGTCAGCCTGGGCTACATAGTGAGTTCAAGGCCAGCCTGAACTATATTGCAAGATCCTGTCTCAAAAATAAATAACCCTAAATAAGTAAATAAACTATGTTTACCTTGAAATAAAAGACTTCCTTTTTCCAATTTTTTGCATTATAATTTGTTTATTTCCCCTCATGATAGTAATTTAGAGGCAAATTTTGCTGTTTCTATCTTTAAAAGGATTCTTGGATCCAGGTCCAGGTTTACAGGAAACCATCTTAGCAGGGAAGGTTGAGAAGATCTTTAGGCAGCCAAGCCACTGGAACAATGTCCAGGTCCTGCATTCACAATGCTGGAAAAACACAAATGAGACGAGTTTGTCAATTAACAACAAAAAATAAATATATAAAACTCACAAAACAAAAAAAGGAAAAAAGGAAACTATATTGTATATCATCATTTCAATTTCTTTTTTCTTTCCTTCCTTTCTTTTTCTCTTTTCTTTCTCTCTCTCTTTCTTTCTTTTTTCATTGTTTTGTTTTTTTGAGACAGGGGCTTGCATTGTAGTTCAGGCTGGCTTTGAACTGCCTTTATAGCCAAGGCTAACCTCAAACTCGTGACAATCCTCCTGCCTAAGCCTCCCACCCACAGAACTTTCCTGTACTGTTCTCCTATTTAAAGTCACTGTGGTCTTTAAGGTAGCATTATTCTCATTTTACAGGAGAGGAAATCGGCTTTAGTGACTTTCCCCAGGTTATGTAGATAATATGTATTTCCCGATATCTTAACCTAGAGCTCTCTGGTCTCCTAAGGCCTCAGAAGGGAAACGCCTCTGCTGTGATTTGACTGAAGGTCTTTGAATATTCTCTTGCTCTGTGCCTGAGGGATAATAGGACGGGATGGTCTTTAATAGATCATCTGGTCCAGAGATTTCCAAACTTAGACATTACAGATCAATAAAACTTTAAAAAACAATTATACACATTGACTTGTTCAAGAAAGACAAAAAAAATTTTTGCCAATGCTTGGATTGAACCCACGGCTTCATACATACCAGTCAAGCACTCTACCACAGAGCTACACCCCATCCTGGAAAAAGAAGTGTGTGTGTGTGTGTGTGTGTGTGTGTGTGTGTGTAAACTCAGCTACTTACTGAGTTACTTATTTCTTTCTGGGTTTTTTTTTTTTTTGTACTGGAAATCGAACTCAGGACCTTGTGCTTGCCAGGCAGGCACTGTGCCACTGAGCTATATTCCTGGCCTACTTATTTCATTGAATAAAGAATATTCTAGTACTAGAAAAATAGAACAGATAGAATTAATTTCCTTATTCATTCAACAAACACTTATTCAGTGCCTACCATGTATCTTTTAGGTTTTTGTGATAGAACAGAACAGGAGCATCAAAGACTTTGCCTTCTTGGAGCTTAGAATAAAATACAAACAATTACATTATAAAAGTTTCATTACATTGCCCTGATTATTCTCATTTCATTCATAAAAACCTTGTTATGTGTCAGCAGTGGTCCAGAGAACAACATCCGGGAACTCTAGTTTGGGCTCATTTGTCTGCTTCAGGGATAGAGCACTGGAATTCTTACAGATGGAAGGAAATCAGAACACCATTTAGGTGCAATCTGACGTCCTAGAGACCTGCGGTTCCTGTTTCAGGTGAAATGAAGTGTAATATTTATTGTCACTGTGGGGTAGTCTGAGCCAGATTTCCACAAGTGCAACTCCTGGCTCTTTGGTTCAACCAGTAAGGTCGTATTTCCATATCACCTTTAATTACATTTTTGATTTTTGATTTTTTTAATACAGGGTCTCACTATATAGCCCAGGCTGTCCTCAAACTCACAGTAATCTTCCTGCCTTAGCTTCCCGAGTGCTGGGACTACAGGTGTGCACTACCATGACCAGCAGTTTTGCTTTAGAGAAAGGGAATGCTGACTGTCTAGGATCTTTAAAAGATATCAAGTCTACCCTCTGGCCCCCAAGCAGAGCTGTGTCCTCACCATTCCTTGATGGTGGCTGACATCAAGAGAGCTCCTATTCCTCCTCTGGCAAAGTTAGGCCATGCACAAGTCTGACTTGACAACTCATTCAATGTTCTTATTAACTATGCAGTTAATTCCCAGTCATTACTGCTCCTGCCAAAAAGAGGGTGACCAGGTGACAGCACAGAACAGTGGCTAACACTAAGATCCTTCCATGTGGCCCTGAGAAGTAGGAGGTAACTTTCTAAGGGAGATGTATCTCCTTTTACTCTTTAGGCAAAGTTTATAAATAAATCAGTGCTCCCTGAAACCGTAACAACTAAAAACAAAATGAGGAATTTAGGAAGCATGGTTGCGGCAGGAGCAACTTTCTTGGAATTCATGCTTTGCCATGGATGATCTTCAACACACACGATCAAGTGGTAATATTTCACGTGGAAGTTCTGCTGTTGATAAATGTTGGGTTTATTAGCTGATCAACAAACTAATACAATCCAGCATCATTCAACTACACTTGGAATATTATGTTCAATTCAAGGCAAGTGCTTTTTTAAAGTTCAGAGATCCATAATGCTGAGAGGGCTAAAAACAATGACTTCTGAGGAACAGTGGACCGTTCTCAAATATTCATTTTTAGAATAAAGAATACAGAAGATAGTAGATTGGTTTTGTTTTCATATCAGCAAGGCTTGTCTGTAGCAGCGATCTCTACAAGTGTGGTACTTTTCTAGGTGATTCCAGAGTTCAGAATGGGGCTGAACAGTAGAGGTTACTAGGAAATAAATGGAGACTTTGTATGAGAAAGACATTCAATTGGCTTGGGTGTCTAGATGAGTGGAAGTTGGGCTGGACACTTTGTAAAGACTTTTCTACTCTAAAATCATGCGTGTGGCAGTGTGAGCATGCAGGCACACACATGCCTAGGGCACCTGGCTTTCCTCCTGCTCCCAGAGATTTTTATATAGGGAGAATGCGGACAAGACCATCCTCTGCAAGTAGACCATTTAGGGGAAGGGAAACACGGACCTTGTGTAGACCCACACACATAAAGATGCATAGGCACACATAGTATTGCCTAAGTACTTAATCGTGCCAGGTACTTCATGGACCATTTTCTGTGCATTGTCTCGTTTAAAACTCTCAACCATCATGTGAGGAGGGAAGGATTGTTTATTCATGTCCCCATTTTGCAGAAGAGACTGAGGTGTCAAGAAGTCACATGTACTGCACACGAGGGCACAGAGCTGGGTAGAGCTGCGGTGTGTATTCCAGCGTGTCTGATGATCAGCCTCATAAAAGAGGATGTGTAACTTGTATTTAAGACAGACACTCATTCTTGAGCCTGTACATGTGTTAGAGGCCAGCATCAAAGGGCAGGGCCACGTTAATACTGCAGCTGCCCCATTTGATCACAATGATGAGAGGGCTGGAGAAGGGAAAGCTTAGCTTCTCTTCTGAGTCAGGGTCTCTCCCTCTCTCCCCCAGGGTCCCCTTTCTCCAAATACAAGGAGCCCAGAGCCCATGGCTACCCTGGGCCATGGGATTCACCTGAGGTTTCATGACCATGGCCCATCAGCAATGTAAATATCCTCTGGCTGTTTAGCTGATCAAGCAGTTGAAGTTTCCTGTGCCTGATTAGTCCTCTTCGGTAGTGATGCGTTTTATGTATCTGTGTGCATGTGGGTTTTTCAGTTCTGTTTTCCTAATGGAAGATGCTGGCATTGGAGTAGCTAGACTCCTTCCAGCAGGCAGAAGCCTCCAGATGAAAGAGGGTGGCTAAATGAGAGGACATGCTTTCCATAATTTATCTCAAACAATCACTTAATGGGCACAGGAAATTTCTGCGAAATGGGTGAATAGCGTAGGTCCACTTCGCCAGCTCCTAAAGGAAGTAAAGCCCGCCGGCTTTTAAGATCCAGGCAGCAAAAAAGGGGAGGGGTCTTTACCCTCACACACGAAATCTGTGCAGCAGTAAAGTGCAGGCCCTGACAGGAATTTCAATTATTTAATCAAAAAGAAAATGAAAGAGGTCTTAAGTGTTGTGATTCGAAGACAGCCTTTTCATAGACCAATCTAGTGTGCGCTCACATTGAATATGAAGCAAAATGGGAAGGAAATTAAGGCAGCTCCGGCTTAAATCATGTGATTGCAAATAGTAAATTAGTTTCTCGATGTTTTCATTTAAGTGTTTAAGTGGAAGGTTTTATTCCTAATGTAGTGTAGTGACACAGAAGAGAACCCGCAGCCGCTCCAGCTTCCCCATTCTCACCACGGTGATGCCTTTGCCCTGGGGAGGGACAGGGAGGAAGAGGGGCTCAGAGAGAGCCGGGGAAGCAAAGCTGCAGTCACGTTAAGGCGCTTTTGTTTCAAATTGCTACCAAAGTATGCTTTCACAGCAACCTCATTAATCGAGCAGATGAGCAACGTCTGTTGAAAATGTACTAAGCGAAATGCATTTAATTTGGAAGGGAAATCAGGAGCTGCATTAGTCAGAGCATATAAATGGCCACATCATCCATTCGGCTGTTGTTTTGTTTGATGTGGACTCACTGAATTTGTACTTAAAGGTTAGGTAGAAACGATCAACACTGTGCTTGAGAGGAAACAAGGCCTTCTGGCTTTCAAAGGCTTCTGGGTGGTTTTGCTGGGCTGGCACCAGAGTCTGCTCTTGGGATGGGAGCGAGGCAGGGGTCACAGGAATCTCTTGGGAAAGTACTAATTGGGTTGGACTGAGTTGACCTCTAGCTGGTGCAACAAGTAGCTGAGGGTCATTTCTTTGCAAATGAGCATCCCTTTGTGCCTGTAATTAGCTTTGATTATTTGTCTGGGAGCTTATAGCCCTGCACAGCAGGAGGTCAGGCTCTGGGTTCTTGCTGGGCTCACCAATAGTGAGTGGACTTTTAATATCAAATTAGGCAATAAAGCCTGGCATCTCCAAGGGTTAGATTCGCCAGCACCCCTCTTGCACCCCACAGAGAAGGAGAGTATGTTTTTAAACTGGTGACTGCCTTGGTGATTGACTCTGCCAATACACATTTCACTTCATTCATCCAAGTCTTACCTTCTCCAAGACGCATTCCTTGCCCACTTCAGGCCAAGAAATCTTAGTCTCAAGCTTACTAGAAATTTGTGGTATGTGTAGCTTTTGGGACACTGAGTACTAAATTAGCTTCTACCATTGTTCAACTTTATATGGTCAAATGGTACACTCCTTTTTTTTTTTTTTAATAGTGGAAGTTTCCAACAAATAGAAAAAATCAAGACAATAATATAGGAGCCTCTTTTATCTACCAGCAAAATTTAATAATTAACCCTCTGTCAACTCCCTGGCTTCTTGAGATTTACTTAAAATCAAACATAGTGAAGTTTCACCCTAATTACTTAAGAGTACACTTTTTAAAAGGACATTTTCCCTGTAAATCACAATGCTATTATCGTATCAAACAAAATTATTGATAATTCCTTAATATAATTGAATACCTAGTTCATATTCAAATTTCCCAATTTCTCTTGTTTATTTTGTTGCTGTTGTCGTTGTCGTTGTTTAAGACAGGGTCCCGCTGTGTAATTCAGACTGGCCTTGAACTCACTATATTGTCCAGGCTGACCTTGAACTTGGTGTTCCTCCTTCCTCAGCCTCTGGAATGCTGGGATTACAGGCACGCGTCGCACGACACCTGGGTCAAATTTTCCCATTTCTTAAAAGCATCTTCTATAGTGGGTTTGTTCATGCAGGACCCAATCAAGGACCACACGTGGCATTTGATTTTGTCTCGTGCATCTGTGGTCTAGCACAACAAATAACTCGCTTTGTTTTTAATTCCCTTACTAGGTTGCCTCGTTGAAGGACATAGGGAATTGCCCCACGGAACACCAGACCTCCTGGGTTTGTCTGACTGCTTCCATGCAGCGTGGTTTGTTTGTTCTTCTGCGCTTCGTATGTGCTGTCACTTTAACTTGGGCCTACACCTAGTTGGAGTCAGGTTAATCATCCTGGTCCAAACACTTTAAAAGTACTTCAGTGGCCATCATAACAGGCACACATACTGTCTGGTTGTCCCAACCTTAGGCACGCTGAGACTGATCACTTGGTTGAGGTGGTGGCAGCCTGATTCTTCCAACTAAATTTGCACTTTCTTTTTTAGAAACAGCAAGAGATCTAGAGTGATACTTTGGCACACGGCAAAAAAAAAATCCAGTTTCCCCCATTTCATAACCCAAATCAAATGAGGGTCAGGGATCCCACATTAGAGAGTTTCTAGTTTCTGTAGCAACAAGCAGTGCAAGATATGTGGTAATAGTAAATACTGGTAGAGGGGTGCATGAATGAATAAGTGAATACATAATATTTCAAGGGATTGAATTTTTAGAATTAACATCATGAGAAATGCTACAAATCTGGTTGTGATTCATACATTTTTGAAAGGGTCCAAAACCTCTGGAAGACATGAAATGCTAACATTTCACTGAATATGGAGAAATTCACATTTTCTAGGCTCAGTATTGTCAGTAATTGGCTCTATGACTTTGGATAAATAACTTGCTTCTCTGAAACTTATTTGTACAACAAAGAATTCAAAAAGGAAAAAAAATCTCTAAAGTTCTACCACTTTTGGTATTCTAGGATTCTTAAAAAAAAATGCAAAGAGCCATATAAACCATCAGAGTTGGAGCCCGCAGATCTTAAACCCACTGGAATCTGAGTATTTCCTATGTACTTACTATAGGCTTGTGGTATTTAATAAAAGTTAAAAATTATAGTAACATCCACCCTCCCCACAGCTTTTTTTTTTTTCCATCTCTATCACTAAACTTCATCACCAACTAATGATTAGGATCCTAAGGATTAGGATTTGATACCATATTTGAATGGTAACCAGGGATTGACTAGCCCATACCATTTTATAAGTGATAGCAAATACTTGTGTTTTTCCCAAGCAAAGTCAGATCTTCTAGGATGGCTGTTTCACTCGTGCATTTGTATGTTCACTTACTAATTCGGTCAGTTAGTCTATACCCACTGAGTACTTACCATGTACCCATTGTTGCTCTAGATGCTTGGAATATAACAAGTCCTCCTTTCATAGAGTTAAAAGCCTAGAGAAGTAGACAGAGAAGTAATTACAACACTGTAAATAGAATATGGCATCAGAAGTATGTGGTAGCCCAGAGGAAGGGCACCTAAGCTACCTGGTGGCATCAAGGAAGTTTTCTGGGAGGAAATGATTTTTTTTTTTTTTTTGGAAGTGATGTGTTAGCTTAGAACTGTGTATGAGCAAGCCAGTGTGCAGTGCGAGATGGTAAAGCAATAATTGTTCCTGGCAGAGGGGGTAAAGATGAGAGAATATGTCATGTTAAATAGCTTTACAGTACTGGGAAACTACCAAAGGGTTGTTTTATTATTATTGTTATTGTTGTTGTTATTACTATTAAATATACATATACTACCAAAGGATTTTAAGCCTGAGCTAACCCAGTCAGATTTGTAGTTTTGAATTATCCCTGTGGCTAGTGAAGAAAGGATTGGGGGAGTGGTGAAAGAAAGAAGGAAAGAAAGGAAGGAAGAAAGAAAGAAAATGAGAAAGAAAAGAAGGAAGGAAGGAAGGGTCAGAGAGACTCAGCAATTCAGATCATGCCATTACCATAAAGTTTAAAAACTTTAAAAGCAGAGGCTATGTTGCATTTATATTTATGCCTTCTAAGCTACTACCGCTATGGCTGACAGCTGTAGAAGGGACTAGAAATATTTGTAGCACAAATGAGTGGTTGTTTATTGACTGAGTGGACTTCTATCTGAAAATATCAATACTTCAGTCACTTACTACAATCAGTACATTTCTTCTAATTTTTCATACACAGAGAAGTGAGAAAATTTCCTAAAACATGACCATTCATGGTTACAGCTCTGCTAAAAAACAAAAAACAAAAAACAAAAAAAAAAACCTCCATTGATCTCCTAAGCCCATCCCATTGTTCTCAAAATTAAAAACAGTCTCCTGAATATTTTGCTCATTTGTAAAATCCTGACCACACTTCTGAACACAACCCATGTCTCCACTGGACCTACACTACTCTCTGCATGCTGCCAAGACTGCGCTTTATCTTACTTCTGAGCACCTGTGTGTGCTATTTGCCTTAGTTGGAGTGATTTCATCCACTCCTTTCCACTTGTCCAGATCCTCCCAATCCTTGATAGTCCACCTCAAATTCTATGTCTTGCATAAAGCTGTTGCTCATTATATTTGACAGGTGATTTAAATAAAAATGCAAAAGAATCCAAGCAATACTAGTGGTTTATTAATTTAAAATTTAAATAAGTAGCAGGGCGTGGTGACACACACCTGTAATCCCAGCACTTGGGAGACTGAAGCAGGTGGTTTGAGGCCAGCCTGGGCTACATAGTGAGTCCAAATCCAGCCCCAACTACATAGCAAGACCCTTTCTTGAAAAAACCAAAACAAACAAATAAATAAATACATTTTAAAAATGTGGTCCACTGGAGAGATCCCTGTCTTAAAACTGCGTGAGGCTGGATTAGTATATCTCTCCTGCCACTTACCAGCTATGTGGCCTTGTACAGTCCTTCTCTGAGTTTCAGCTTCTTGAAAGTAAAACTAAGTCAATTATGTTTACTTTGCCCCATGGATTAGTGAGGTCATATTGAAGAAGTTAATGCAGTGTCTACCAGAACAGTAAGTGCTAGAAGAGCAAGTATTAGAAGCTATTACCCTTAATAATAATCAACATTTTCATCTTCCTGGACAGTTTTCAAAGCTGTTCTGCCTATTTTCACCACAAAATAGTTCCTACAAAAGGTATCCGAGGTAGGCAACATTATCCCTACTTTGCAGATAGAGTTCTAAAATATCTAATGAAGGCTCAGAACGGTTGAGTGAACTACTGAACAACAAGAGTGTATTGTCCATCGATCATTTGCATGAGGATCACTTAGAGCTCGCTACTATGACACCGATGGGAGCATGAATTTATACTCTTTCTATGGCAAAGCCTGTCAAAACTCCTAATTTGGGCTGAGGATATAGCTCAGTGATAAAGCACTTGCTTAGCATGCATGAGGCTCTGGGCTCAACTTGAGCCCAAATACATACATACATACATACATACAAATTTGACAGAGCAATTAATTTTTTAGAAATATTATAGATATATTCACTCATGTGCAAAGTGATGTAGATATATGATTGTTTATCATGGCATTGTTTGTAGTAGCAAAAGATTAGGAACATTTAAAAAAATTATCATCTTAAATAAATCATGGTGTATCCATTTTTTTTTAATTGTTAAGTTAAAGAAAAAGCACCAAACCCAAACCACAAGGTGCAAAAGAATATGCAGTATGTTACCTTTTATGTAAAAAGAGGAAGGAGGGCTGGAGATGCAGCTCAGTGGTAGAGCATTTACCTATATACACAAGTGCACAAGGTTCTGGGCTCAGTTTCCAGCACCGGAAACAAACGATGTGCATATATATGCTTAAAATATCTCTGTAAGGCTACCAAAAAAGTGATAATTGGCTGCTTTCAAAGGGAGAATTTGGGGCTGGTGAGATGGCTCAGCGACATAAGCACCTGCCTGGCAAGCACGAGGTCCTGAGTTCGACTCCCGGAACCCACACACAAAAAAGGGCCCGGTGATATCGCTCAGCGGCACGGGCGCCTGCTGGCGCGCGAGGTCCTGAGTTCGACCCCTGGTACCCACAAAAAAAAAAAAAAAAAAAGGGAGAATTTGGTGGCTGAAAAGAGAGAAAGGGCAAGAATTTTCACTTCGCAACTTTATAGCTTTTGATTTTTGAATTATTTGAATGTATTATAGAAAAAGATAATGCACAGTCCAGTTGAAATGACAAAATGCTGTCATGAAAAGAGATACACATATTAATGTAATATTTAGCCCATGCCAAAAGCCCAGTAAGTTGTACATCTATTAATATCCTGATGACTAGATAATGTAAACCAAGGTGCTTTTCTGGGAAAGAATGGAATGAACTAGATTTAGATTTGGATGGAGATTATCTATGTAGATGGAGAAGTACAGAGATGATCCTTCCAGAAAGGAGACAGATGAAAGCAATTTTATTTTATTTCTTGAAAGCCGTTTTTGAAAGAAATTTTAACTGAACTTTAAACATGTATAATAATAATTTATAATAAGTTATATAATAACAGATAATCTAAGACCCCAGAGTATAAAGTAGAGTTCAAATTTTAGTTGAGTTTTGAAAACTTTTCCCCAAATTCACCAGTCTGTTATTTCTACTTTTCTCCATAAAGCCATGTGTTATTAAAAGGAAAACAAAACCCAAACATCCCATTTCCACATCACCTTGAGGAGCTGCTTGCCTTCCAGCCAATAGGGAGGAACCTGGAAACAACATTATTGTTTTTACTTGGGAGCTGTCAAATAGCACAGCAAGCAATTATAAAAGTATTCGCGTCAAGTTTAGGAAAACCCAAAACTGTGCCTTGGTAAACACTGAGGTTATAGTAAATGAAATTCAATCATTGACCTAAAAGTGGAGAGATGATGCATTCTCAGCTTTTTACAAGATAGCTCTTCTGTGAATGTGGATATGAGCTGCCTAAATCACAGAGCTCTTGGGTTTCCTGTCTACGCATAATTTTTCCTATCTGAATTACAAAGCCAAGTGAGTCTACGTCACCTTCATGATGAAGTTATTTTACTAATTAAGTAAAATGCACAGAGAAGCCCTGCAGTTTATTTTTGTTTGTTAGTTTTGCATATTTTTAGGTGTGTGTGTATTTGCAACAGATGTGAGGCTTCTACTTTTATTTCTTTGTTCCTTGTACTTGTCTACCTTATCTCTTTAACCTACTTCACACAAAACTGAGTACATGGTAGACATTCAATAAATATTTAGTGCTTTAGCTTTTCACCTTCCCTACTCCAAAAAAAATACACTTGGCATTGATCTTATTTTCTAATGTAATTCCTTTTTTTTTTTTTTTTTTTTTTTTTTGAGACAGGGTCTCACTATGCAGTTCAGGCCAGCCTTGAGCTCACTATGTAGCCCAGACTGGCCTCAAACTCTTGGCAATCCTCCTGCCTCAGCCTCCTGAGTGCTGGGACTACAGGCATGCACCACCATGCCCGGCCTCATTTCTCCTTCTCAATACTTTCTTTTTTAAAAAAATAATCTTTCCTTTCTTGCAATAAACTGCTTCTAGAATTAGATAAGCCTACTTTACCACAGCAACATGGCACATATTAGGTTCATTAACTTCTCATGTCCATAGTACTCCTAGTGTTTTAGCATTGATCATTTGGGGTCATTTTTATCAGATGGTCAAGCCATTGTCATCACCACTATCACCACCATCGCCACCAGCAGCAACAACAGCAGCGGTGCTTCTTACTGAGCAAATACTTTCTCCCTGTTTGTTATTTGTCTTTGTATTTTGCTTATAATTTTTGCCATACAGAATTATTTAAAAATCAATACAGTTCATTTTACCAGTGTTTTTTCTTATGGCTTTTGAGTTTCTCTGTTATTTACACAAAGGCCTTCCCAATTTTAACTTTATTTAAGAATGTCTTTCAAATGGTTTACCTTCTGTTTCCTTTTAAGGTTATCTATCATCTTGGTCATTGTAAGACAAATTCAATATTATCCCTTTAGAGTAACTAGGTCTGTACCATTTTTGCCCACTAACTTGATTGCATGAACAACAGGGTTTAAGAGAATAAAAGTGTTAGGAACAGTATTTTAAACAAAATATAGACAACTCATCATTTTATCAAAAATATACCAAATATTCAGCTCCATGCACAAAGTACTTTTGGAAAATGTTTATGAGATCTTCTCATACCACATAGCAGAATTCAAAAGGCCTTTCTAGTCTCTAACACCAGAAACTCACAATGTATAAAAAATAAACACACATAGGGAAGGCAAAGAGGGGTTGAGAGGAGGGGATTGGGGAAAAAAGGAGAAATCAAAATATATCATATACAGGTACAAATTCCCTATAAGGAATGTGATCATTATATATATCTAAAATGTACAAATAAATTTAATTAAAAATAAACACACACATATATAGCATAAATATACAAATTAAATAGTGTATAAATAAACATAAATACACAACCAACTTATAAAAACTATGTCTTTTTTTTTTGTGTGTGTGTGTGGTACCGGGGATTGAACCCAAGGTCTTGACACTGAGCAACTTCTCCGGGTGTTTTTATTTTTTATTTTGAGATGGAGCCTCTCTAACTTGCTAAATTGCTCAGGCTGGGCTTAAACTTGCAATCCTCCTGCCTCAGCCTCACAGAGTCTGGGATTACAGACATGTGCCACCACACCTAGCCTAATCTGGTATTATTATTTGAAGTCTGTTGTGTCAAATCTAATCATAGAATTAGGATGGCTTGGAGTGGGAGGAAAGGACATTTAAAAGGCTTTTTTTTTTTTTTTTTTTTTAGCTTATTGAGCTTTTTTTTCCTGGTAATTATTTGGCTACTCTTTCAAGATTCAATAGGGAAAATGGTGGAATGCTAATAAAAGGCAGATTAAAGACCATTCTACCACACATTTATCAGAATTAAGAAATGGTATAAGATCTCTCAAATTTCAAACTTCTAAGCCTCCATCCAGCTCTTCCTTTTTCTCTATGACTTTATGAAGCATTTTTTAATAACTGAGAGGCAAAAGGCAGTGTAGGGAACTTCAGGAGAGAAAGGGAAGTGCTTAGCCCTATAGACTCTGCTGGAATGAGCAAATTGGATGGATTTGGTCTTTTTCATACTAGAGATGCTGTGATTTGAATATCACATCCTTGAATGTGTTCTCATGTGGGTTTATATCCTAATTTGCAGTGCAAAAGCCTTATTTTTGAAGATGCATTTGCTAGGAGCAGCCAGCAACTCCTGTTCCTTTTTCTAGACATGTCATCCACTTCGGTGGTGCTTAAAATGAAGTACTCAGATAGAAGGGAAGTTGAAACAGACAACAAGCAATATAATACAAAATGTTATGAGTAAAGTGTGTTACTCAGATCCTTCTAAAATGCATTTCTCCCTTTAGTTTGAAGGCCATGGTATAGGCTACTTGGCTAATGGAACCGGTCTCTTCCTTTGATCATCAGTCGGGTTATCTTTTCGGGAAACTAAGTCTCAGCTTGACAGTTTTAGCTGAGGCTGACATGAAACAGGGACTGTTTAATTATTAGTTCCCTGCAAAGCATGTCTTTGCTCTCTTTAAATTAATAATTCTTCAGCTGAAACCACAAGCAGAAGTGCCATCAGATCTTTCAGATGCTGAGGGGAAGGAAATTCATTTGATCTTTATTTTTTTTACTCCGGGCGATGTGCAGGATCTGGCTGTAGGTGCTTGCTTTACAGATGACTACTGCTGGCCCTGGGTGAGAGATTTTAGTCAAATGAGAATCAAAAATAAATGTGGCATGAGTGCATTTATTTAACCTCCTAGGGCTTGGAGAGAGCTTTGTGGTAAGAGCCTGGTATATACTAGATGCTCAATGAAAGTTCAGAATAATTGAATATGAGGGATGAAGGGCAAAACATTTGAGAATGAGCAAGGCTGGTTTCAGCAATCATTTCTCATTTTCTGTGTGTCTATCTACATTCAAAAGCAGTAATAGAGAGGCCGGTGAGATAGCTCAGTGGCATAAGCGCCTCCCTGGCAAGTGCGAGGTCCTGAGTTCGACTCCCAATGCACACATACGAAAAAAGGACTGGTGATATCGCTCAGTGGCACGGGTGCCTACTGGCGCGCGAAGTCTTGAGTTCGACCCCAGTACCCACAAAAAAAAAAAAAAAAAAAAGCAGTAATAGAGACTACAGTGATTAACTACACAGGTACTGCAATTAGCCAGAAGCTGAATGTGTCTACGCGCACATGAAATATAACTAGTGTAAACTGAGATGTGCAATAAGTGTAAATTACACACTGGTTTTTGAAGACTTAGTTTGAAAAAAGAAATGTAAATAATATTGATTACATATGGAATCATAATATTTGTGATATATTAGAACTAAATAAAATACATAGTATTTCACCAGTTTCTTCCTACTCTTAAAATGTGACTTACTGCTTTTTAAAAACTTGAGTTATAGAGGGGCTGGTGAGATGTCTCAGCGGCATAAGCGCCTGCCTGGCAAGCGGGAGGTCCTGAGTTTGACCCCCGGTACCCACACACACAAAAAAAATTGACAAGTAGAAAATTTGAAAGTATCTACACAGATTGCATTATATTTTTATTGTCCAGTGCTGGTCTAGATTTGAAAAATACGGGTAATGAAACATCTCTGCTTTTAACTACAGGGGAACACGTTTCCCCACTCAGCTCTCGTACAGATGACAGTCTTTACCCGGGTCTAAAACATAAGGCTGACCGCACGCACACAGCCTGGAGGGCTTCGCTGGGGCGGGGGGAGGGGATGCTGCTGGACGGGAGTCGCCGGCTCTTCAGCTCCTTTCCGCCTACCGTAAGACGCGCGGAGGACTGACACCGAGAGGGCCCGGACCGGCCGCGTTCGCCCACCGCGGAGCAGGATGGGCCAGGTCAGGGCTCTGCGCAGAGGCGTGGGCTGGTTCTGGGAACCCTAGCGTCTTCCCTCGCGGTTCCGCTCCGGAGCCTGGCCAGTGCCCGAAACTTTCCGGCTTTCTCCGAGGGCCTGGGACAGAGCTCTAAACGGATCACCGCACAGCCCGTCCGTGGGCGAGCTGGGCAGCGGCGGGTCCACGGCAAGTGCCGGCCGCGATGTATCTGTGAGCCCCGATGCAAAGGTCTCTCTCTCAATCTCAATCCCTCTCTCTCTCCGTCCACCCTCGGAGTCCCGGGTCCCTCCTGCGAGCCCCCAGGGACCTGCTTTGGTCTGTCCCGATGTGGCCCTGCTCTCCTTCCGCCGAGCTTTGTTTCCCTGCGTCGCTGGAAGGGAAAGGGAAAGGAAACGCCTGCGCTCTCCGTGTCCTGCCCATTTCTGTAGCGACCCAGTGTCCTCCCTCCGCCTTTCACTTCCTGGGCTCCAACGGGGGCCTAGGCAAAGGCGGGGCAGCTGGATTCAAGAGGAAAACACCTTCAAGTCTTTCCCTCGGCAGCTTGGCTCTCAGAAAGGCCGGTCCCTGTATGGACTTCGCGGTCAGGGAGCGTTAGGTTTTGGGGGCGCAAGCGCTGAGCTCAGGGTATCTTAAACGAGAGCACACGGGCCAAGGAGGCAGACCACCACTCACTCCCCTTTCCTCCCGCGACCCCACCCACCCCGCAACGCTCTGGGAGATGTGTAAGGGAGGGTTTGCTGTGCTTTGGCTCAGAGATTAGCACCCAAAGATGTTACTGCTCCTGCTCCCAAAGGGACTTTCAATAATCTCTTCCTGTCTGCTTCTGCGGCAGAAGTTAGTCCCCGCCCCGGAAGAAGCTAAAAACCCCTCCGGGTGAAAATCTGTGGGCTCTATGGGGGAACCAAATGTAGAGTGTGCGCAGGCACAGGCCATGGATGTACACCTGCCCTGGTCCTCAGCAGCCACTCAGTCTTTAGGCTATCAGGAAACAGTATGGCTTGGTTTACACTTGCTGGATTTAGAGGCCCAAAGCTCACAGCGGGGTTGGGAGGACATCTGTGCTGTGGCTCCGTTGTCCCAGAGCTTCTTCACCAGTCTCCTCTTCTGCCTCAGCCTTGTAGAAGAGGACTGGACCAGGGCTAAGAGCTAGGGAACAGCTACTGGCAAGTCCACTGTCTCCCTTGTCTGTGTCCACCACCTCTCCAGTCTTCAGTTCTTGCCATTGTAAACTTTTCTTTTTAAATCATATTTCAGACTGCAAGACAAAGCTTCGCTTAGATGCCAATTTGCCATGATCTTATTTTAAAATCTTCCCCATCTTGCTTTCTCCTTCCACATCTACTTACCATTTACCAGTTCATCTGTATGGAATAGGACGCTTCCACTTCCTGGAGCACTGTAGTTTGGGGCCTAATTGATTCTGGTAATTAATTTGTTCTACCTGCTAGATCAGATGGAAATCCTACCCCTCACCCAAGGATTAGCACTTGGCTTTCTAACACCTCCTCTAATTATCTAATAGCATGGGTTGTGAGGACTGAGTCTCTATTAAAACACTTTTGCTATTAGCAGTAGTGATTGGAATTGTGATGACGACTAGATTTCAACAAATTAGAGCTTAAAAATGGGGAGATGGAAGAGAAGCGGCTTCTTTTAATTTCCCTGAGTTTAACATCAATAATTAGAGCAATTTTCGGAAATGCGAGCCAAAATTACCCCTGCTGTGTTGTGGATGATCGCCTTAATTTTAGCAAATTGACTACAAGGAAATAAATGTGACAGATTAGAAAAAGACAAACAGGAAAAAGAAAAAGAAAAAGAAAAACAAAAGATTGGAAGGGGGAAAATGAAAGGAAAGAGGCTGGGAAAAGGAACAGGAGACAAAACCTAGTACAAATATTTAGGGAGCTAGGAATGAAAGGAGTGATAGAGCAGAAATAGTAAACCATCTGAATGAAATGAGGAGTAAGAAATGGACATTGGCGGGAACATGGAGGATAGCACTAAAGTGGCTGCGGATACATATAAAAATGACCAAATCACTTGACCCATGTAGATATAAATCTCCTCCCACCCACTCCCTGTAACAGGCAATGTTATGATCCTCATCGATTTTTAAAATTTACTTCAAGAATCCAGTAATCCCTCCCATCAATTTAAGCTGAGTCTAGCTACTTAAAGTAGTGGGCACTCTTCCTACTCACTTTCTTACCTCCTTTTGCTATCGGTTATTGAAACTCTTAAAAACGTAGGCCCAAGGGCCAGGGATATAGCTCAGCGGCGCAAGCTCAAGGGCCTGAGTTCGATTCCTGGTACAAACAAACAAACAAAGACACGTAGGCCCAAACGCCTGAATAAGTGCTTTCTCCCTATTGCTGTGAGGCCCTGTTTAGTGTCCTCTAAGAAGGAGTTTGTTGGACAACAGAGACTTTTTCCAATTAGCTTCCTTTTAAAACAACTGGGAGCAAAAGCAGCTCTTGCAGTGGAGGGGCAGAGACTGAGGTCTGGAGCCCTGGTAGGAACCCCGAACCCAGTCGGCTCCTCTCTCCCCTGGCTTGGCCAGGCGCCTTCAGCACCGCGGACAGATCCCCGCCCCGCCCCAAGCCCACCGCACCCTCCCCTCTGCCTCTGGCAGCCTTGCCATTGGCTCTCCCGGCTCCCCTCCCGAAGCTGCCAATTCTCTTAACACGTAGACCCAGCCTACCCAGAAGCTTGTCTTCTCGCCTCTCCAGCGCCCGGGATAGCCCAGGCCAAGGAGAGAGCAGTAGCGATCTGAGCCCCCAAGAGTGGTTGTCGGCTCTGGACCAGGCTTGCTGAAGACACTGCCTGCTTCCTACACTTCGTTCCCGGCCCACGTCCTGTGGCAGGCTCTCCGCTCAAGATGAATCTCAACTTCACCTCCCCTCTACATCCGGCGTCTTCTCAGAGGCCCACATCTTTCTTCATCGAGGACATCCTGCTGCACAAGCCCAAGCCGCTGAGGGAGGTGGGCCCCGACCATTTTGCCAGCTCTCTGGCCTCTCGGGTGCCTCTACTAGACTATGGCTACCCACTCATGCCCACACCCACCCTCCTGGCTCCTCATGCCCATCACCCTCTGCATAAGGGAGACCACCACCATCCTTATTTTCTCACCACCTCGGGTAAGTAGCAGGGCCCTCAAGGTGTTGGAAGGGAGAAAGAAGCTCTTCTAGCATAGACATTAAGCCTGTGGCGGAGCGAAGAAAACACCAGATCTATCTTGGCCTGGCATGGCGGAATCCCTCAAGTGACAGTAGAAGGTTCAGGGTATGGTCCAGAGCACGCAGAGTTTCCTTGAAGCGTGTCAAAAAAATTCGTAGTCACTCTGCGCTTTTTGTAACAGAGATGTGTCTGGCCAAGAGGCGGCTGGAGGTGGATGGGTTTGGTGATATTCTTAAAGGTCAGCAGCCAGTCTTATTAACGACCTTCCTGGCCACTTTGGTTTAGCTGTCAGTCCCGATTCTGATTCTTAGCATCTCCTCACTCACAGAGAGACCCTTGACTACCCCGTCCCATGGACTCAACTCAACTTTCCAGGTCAGAAGCTGGGAACGCTCTGCCTGGCCAGCTCTCTTCTTCCAGGGCTGCACACTGGGGAATCCTGTGAAGGGCATAGATGTGAATAAGGGTTTGGGATAATCTGAGAAAAAAGGTTTGGACTGCCAAAATAAGGGCAGAAAGGGAAAAAACAAACAAACAAACAACAACAACAAAACAAAGAAAGAGATGCAGCTCTTTAGCTCTCTTCACTCCCAAAGTTTCACATTTTGACTCACACTCTTAGGTTGGGCTGCCCTTCTCTGCCCCAATTACCAAAATCTCTGGAAGCAGGTGCTAAAGGAGTGTGAGTTAGCAAAGTGTGGGACATTGAGAGGCAAGGAAATACTGAGATTTTTCTTTTCTTTTCTTTTCTTTTTTTTTACTATCTTTCTTGGAAAGGTCACATCCATGCTTTCTTCCCCAGTGCTTTTATTCCAGCCAGAATAGAATGGAGTAATTTGTTGAGTCGTTTGCTGAGCTGGGGGAAGACAGAAGTCAATTTGTGAAATGTGGGAATCTAGATTCTGGGTCTAGAACAAAAGCAGAAAGCATTTATGAAGCCGCATAAAGCAGACACTGGGCCACTGGGTTGGAGAATGGGTTCCTCGGCCGGTGTTGAGGTCCACATCTCTCACTGGCTTCACCACCCGGCTAGTGACGGTCTCTTCTCCATTGCACCGATGTCGGTCAGATGTAGCAAAAACCAAATTACTCTTCTGTTACTGTCATTTTTTGGGTTTTTTTTCTTTCTTCTCCCCCCCTCCCCGGGATTAGCAGATACTGGAGCCTGTGGCAGCCTCTGCTAGCTTGGTGCGTCTCAGACACTGAGCAAAGCCGGGGAGGGTTGGGAGACACCAGAGAAATCTATCTTGACCCAGCCAGGAAAAAGGCTTCGCTTCAGCCTTTCTGCTTCACTGGGCTTGGAGTCAGAGGGAAAGAACGAGGACCAGCGTAGAGAGCAGGTACCCAGTACGATTCCGAAAAGGAAACGTGAGAGGTACGCTCTATAGCCTCTCTGGATGAGAATTTTGCTGTTTTCTTTTGCAGAACGATAGGGCTAGGGTGGCTGGGGGAAGAGAAAGATGTTTTTAAAGTGAGCACAGAGAGCAAGATTATATCTCTTCTCTCCTACTAGACTCAGCGGTGCACTGAGTGTCATCAGGGTCTGGATAGAGGGTGGACTGCCTCCCCACCTGGCTGTTGGCAAGAAAACTTCCAAGAGGCACAACAGAAGACGGCGCCGCAAGCCCCGCAGACCTCTTTCTAAGGAGATTTATTTTTTGGTTTTCGAGACAGGGTCTTACTATGTAGTCCAGGCTGACCTTGAACTCCAGATCCTGTCTGCTTCAGTCTCCCAAGTGCTGGGATTACGGGGGTGCACCCGACTGAAGACAGTTTTTGAAAGGCCCCTGGATCTGTTTTCCAATTTTCTTTTCCACTTTACTTGCTCTTTATTAGTGTTTCTAGATGGCCTTCTGGAAAAAAGATCTCTAAGCGCAATTCTGCAGCTTTCCCCGTCCTGTCCTGGGATTCTCGGGAGAAGTGTTCTGGGATCTTTGGAGCGGGCAGGAGAGTGTGGAAGCCAGAGGCCAAGGCTCACGGAGGCGTTGGGCTCCATTGGAAGCGCTGGGCGCTAGAGGTGGGCAGTGGAGTGGGGCGAGGTTACTTCCTGGCGACCCGGGCTCTGCCCACCGGGCTACTCTTCTCTCCGTAGGGGTGCCGGTCCCCGCGCTGTTCCCGCACCCCCAGCACGTGGAGCTGCCGGGGAAGCACTGCCGCCGCCGCAAAGCTCGCACGGTTTTTTCTGACTCGCAGCTCTCCGGCTTGGAGAAGAGGTTCGAGATCCAGCGCTACCTGTCCACGCCCGAGCGGGTGGAGCTGGCCACCGCCCTCAGCCTGTCCGAGACGCAGGTGGGCGAGGAGGGGGAGCCCGGTTTCCGCTTCGTTCTTCTCTCTTCACTCTGAACACCGCACAGACCACTGAGGAACTCTCAGTGAGAACGACCCCCTCCTCCCTTTCCTAGGCTTATCCCAAGAGCTTTACTAAAAGTACCGATGCTCCGAACTCACGTTAACCTTCCGAAACAAAATTTCTCTAGCGAGACTCTACAAGAAGGGAAACCTCCTCGGGTGATTTTAATAATCACTTCGAGGTTAAGAAGTATTATTTCCACTCCTCCTTTATTCCCCTCCAACCGAGGATGTAACCCGGGTCAGAGGTAAACTAACAAGAGATTAGACCGTTCTCTGGTTCTCCCTCACCGCCCTCCCCACAAGACTCCGCACTTCCCCTTCACTCGCTCTCGCGGCAGCCGGCGCTCACATGCACTCCCTCCTAACGCAAGCGTTTCCAGCTTCGGCCTCCTCTCTGTCCCGTCCCCTGCTCTGAGTGGAAGAATATTTCAATCATGCTCCAGGCACTATTCACCTGCAACCCCCCAAACTCTTTCCTCAACTCCCTTTGCTTCTTATCCTTTGCCCAGAAAAAGAACTTGCTGTGAGATCATTAGTACACTAGGACAAAGTCTGATTTTCATCCAGTGAAAATCAGCAAGTTCAACTCTCACCCTCCTGTACAGGGATCCTGCTGGACCAGGTATTCAGAGTCTCCATCAGAGGAACAAGAAGCGCATAGGGTAGACTCTTTCACGTAGTGCTTACCATTAGTAATTCTAATTAATATCGGTATTGGTGATTACTAACTATGCCATTTTGACCCGCATTATTATTTTGGGACAATTACTCCTGGGAGTCTTAGGATGTGCGATTCTCATTCAACCTAAGACTGTCATTTGTGAGCACTTCACGTGATTTAACCCGAGTGAGGCGATCACAGCTCTTGGATAATTCATCTATGGATTGCAGTACATTTTCCTTAAACCCCAGCAATCGCTCAGGTCTCGGTACTGTGGGCCTGGAAGAATGACGTGATTTTATCTCTATCTCCCCCAAATCAGGTGAAGACGTGGTTCCAGAACCGGCGGATGAAGCATAAAAAGCAGCTGAGGAAAAGTCAAGACGAACCCAAAGCGTCGGAAGGGCCCGAGAGCCCCGAGGGCAGTCCCCGCGGTCCCGAGGCCGCCGTCGCGGAGGCTCGGGTGAGCCTGCCCGCCGGCTCCTTCGTGCTGACCGAGCCAGAGGACGAGGTGGATATTGGGGAAGAGGGCGAGCTCAGCTCGGGGCCGCACGGGCTCTGAGTCTCCAGGCTGGAGAGGGGAGGTGGGACAGGAGACCGCGGGGCCGGGCGCGGTTCTCTCCGGGACCGAAGACGGACTCCGACCTCAGAGATCAACTCCTGGAAGACAACAAACCCTACCTGTCAACCCTGCAGCCCGCGTGGAGTCAGCGCGGCCCGCGGCTCGTCCTCGCGTGGTCCTCTCCCCGCTCCCTGCCCTGACCCTGCCGGAGCGGAGTCCGCTCCATCCTGCGCCGCGCGCCTCCAGCTGCGGGGACACCCAGAGCCGCGGCCCCTCGGAACCTGGACCCCGCGCGCGCTTAAACTCCGGAGCGGTGGCGGTGGGGGTGGGTTTCCTCCGCCACAAATGCGGACCCCCTCCTCCTTATTTCTCAGCCACCTGCCCGCAGCTCAGATGTGCGGGCTCTGCGGCTTCTCCGCCCGGACCCTTTGCCCTTCCTTAAAGCAGCTCAGTTGGTCGCAGGCAAGGGACCAGGAGTTCGGGGCCTTCGGCTCAGCGGGGATCCAGGCCGAGCCACAGCCTGATCCTCGAAACGTCCAGGCCAGGACAGACTCGCGCGCCGCTGGTCACTAACCTCCGCGCGCACCCTGGGCCCTCCACACCCATCTCCGACTCCCTCCTCCGGACGGCGCTTCCATCCTCTCCGGCCCCAGTCCTCGCCCAGAGCTCACAGATGTGCTTCCTGGCACGGTTCCTGAGCTGGTGGCCCCGGGTGTAGATGCCTTTTTCGTCCTTCCTCCTCCGTACCGAGCGGCGCTCGCGCGCGGAGGGAAATTTGGGCAGAGAAAAATCTGTAGAGCAATTTTCTGCTTCCCGAACTTGTTGCGCTCCTGTCCCGCAACTCTTCCATGTCCCACGGGCTACTGATATTTTGCAAGTGAGTGTTCCTAGGGTTGTGTGTGGACGTGCTCATTCTCAGTGCACTTTAGGGAGTACAGGGTTTTAGCAAGTTTAAAGCTAATGACGAAAACAATCAGCTTGACTACCGCGGCTGTCGGGGCTTTGGGCGCTCACTTGTTTGGGACCATCGAGGTAGGGCGGGGGTCTGACTGCCCTGCGCGGTAACCCTTCTCTTTTTTCCGTGGCAGGTCTCCTGTTCTCTAACTGGGCTTGCAGACTCTTTAGATAATAAAAAAGGGCTTTCTGGGCGAAAGTGGGAGCGACGCGCATTTCCGGGAACCGTTTGTTACCGCGTCCTCCTACGCGCACCCCCCCATCTTCTATTTCCGGCAGAGATGAACTTGGCTTTCCTTAACAATCCCAGACTCTGACTTCTCTGTTTCACTAATGGTTTCACTAATGGTCTTGCGTCCCACCTACATGGAAAAAGGTCCTAACAAATGGTATTTTTGTCATTCGGAAATGCTGGGCAGGGATCTATTGATATTTGGAATTTGAAATTATGCTAACAATTTGTGTGACGACACTGCATACTCAGTACACTTATCAAATACAGCAACTGTGCCCGAGGCGACCTCAGCTTCCGATCTTCCTTTGGTTTCTGGTTGCGTCTTTAGGTAAGTGAGCCCAGGGAGGCTGTAAAAGAGTGTGGATGGGTGGACATGTCACCCGTGGGTTCCAGTGATAAATAATAGTCTTATAGACCACAGTAGTGTGAGCTGGGTTACATTCAATCTTCTTGTTTCCCTATTTCCCCAATAAGGAGATGAACCCTAAAAATCCTTCGTGGTCTGAGTTCTATGATTCTATGAATGTAGCAGTAGGCTTTACCTTTTCTTTTTTAAACAATAGACTTACTGAGAAAACATTACCTGAGGTAAAGATAACTGCCAGAATGAGAGCTTTACCCAATCGCATCACTTGAAGGCAAAACTACTCCTTTAAAACATCAGCATTGTACCCTATAGCATTTTCCAAAGTGTTCAGTAATCAGTCAATGAGCTTGAGAGTCAGGGATGGCCAGTATGTTTCCCTTTCACAGATCAGGAAATTGAGGCTTGGCAAGATTGAAAGATTCATCCATGAAATGCGGGGTGGCTGGTAGCTAAAGGTGGATAAAAATATTTCTTCTGATTCCTTGTTCACTTCTTTTTCCTCACAATTTATTATTCTGGTAACAATGCATCAGTTGACATCTTTTTCCTCTATCAATTTATAAGAATGTCACTCATTTCTTTAGATTGTGTACATGGGCTATTAAAAAGCCTATTTAGGCTCACATTTCTCCTCTTCCTCTCTGTTCAGATAAAGACAATATCTATTGTTTTTCTTCTTTAGTGGTGCTGGGTATTCCCCGGGGCCTCAGCCTTGCTAAGTAAATGCTTTATTACGGGGTTATATCCCCAGCCAGACACTACCATTTTAATCCAGGAATTTACAGCAAATGCTTTAGAGCAAGAGAAAAGACTTGGTTAGGGAGAAGGGAAAAGAGTGATTTGTCAATAAGAATGTACTGGTGAACTGGAATGGAAAGTAGATATTAGTAGAGGAGAAAATGGAGCCAAGGGGAAAACCTCAAATTCTAATCCCAGGAAGAACAACTACTAATAGGATTTGGGGAGAATCATTAAAATGAGTAGAAATACTGTTGGAGAGCATGTGTGTGTAAATTAGATGGTGAACACCAACTTAAAAGTTCCATGAATTTCTTTTCCTTCTCCTGCCCTTACAACATGTCAGGGTTTATTCTGTGTCTATGAGAGGAGAGTAAATGCATTTCATGACCTTTTGTCTTGAACAAGAAGGTAAATGGGAAACACTATTAGCACAGCTCCACCTGATTGGAGGCACAACCAATCTGGGAGCCCAGGGACTGTGGGTCTGATTCATTACCTGAACATTAGGAATAGGAAGATGCTTGGTCCCCCCCCACTCTGGTCCTCTCTTTATGGCTATTCCTGGCCAGAACTGATGGCGAGGAAAAAGCTAAGTACTGCAGCACCAGTCATGCAAACTGCGGTACAGTTTTCTCATTAAAAAGAAAAAAAGCCTCTGAAATTGGTGGTAAACAATCCAATTGCAAAGTTCTTCATTTCTTTCTTTTTTTTTTTTTTTTAATACAAGAGGTTAGTGATGGACACAATTTAGTCTCAGTTTAATGTAACATGACAGTACTATTTGTTTTTGGCCTTCAATACTGATCAAAGCCTCCATAGGCTGAAAAGGCATTTTGTCTGAATTACATAGGCTTTTGCCTCAACTCAGTTTCACTTGGGGGTGAAGATTTGACAAAACTATGCTTATTATGATATAGAAGGACACACAGACATCTGATTTTGAACATATGAAAATATCTTCCAATAGCCAAGGTAGGAAAGTCATCCCATATCTAACCCCAAATGTAACAAATTTATTTTCCCCTATTTGTTCCCAATGCTCTGTCTCTGATGGACTTCATAGATTCTCAGAGAGACACGCTTGGTAATATTTCTGTCCACATGACACAAGAACGTAAGGAATGGACAACAGCCATCCAGCACGGTATTAGCTGACAGAGACACTAAGAAAAGCTTCATTGGAATCCATGACACCACTTCAAGAGACGAGGACTTGCTCTTGTGGATGTATTTTATAAATAGACAAAGATGTGGAGAGGCAGAGCAAGGATGCTTTCTGGTGCTAAGAGAATCGTGCAATAAATATATTTAGTTGAAGCAGTGACTCCTTGGTCTTCCTGAATTGAGATTAATATACATGCACAAATAATTTGCTAATTGAAGTATTTATATATATTTATGCTATGTTTCTGGCATGACATTTTAAAAAGGATGTTGACAAGATAAAATTTATTCAGCACATAGGAACCTGGATAGTTATGGGTGCGCCCATAACAAAGAACTCTTAGAAATAACAAAGAACTCTTAGTTTTTTAGCTTAGAGGAGGAAAGCTTTGGAGAAGGGGGAAGAGTTTAGATATGGTAGATGAATTTGGATGGTTGCAGAGATATGAAGTACCAAGGGGTATCTCTATTCTGCCATGCCACAGATGTCAGGGTGGTCCCAGGGAAGCAGATTTTGGAACAACATTTGCATTCCTCCTATCCAACTAGAGAATACGTTAAGTCCACAAAACGCTAAACACTTTCACACTGGAAAAGTTTAGGCAGAAGCTAGAAGGCAAAACTTAAAGGATTCTCTTTATGGGTTTCTCCACGAGTAGGAGCTTGGGCTAGATATCCCGTGCACTGCTTCTCCTTCTCCTTCTCCTCCTCCATTTTCCTCTTCCCAGGGCCTTTGCGCTGAGCTACGCCCCTTGTATGCTTTTTCTTCATTATGATCCTAGTATTCTCTCTTCTTTTTGTAGGGAAAGGAACGTAAGTTCTAAGCTATTAAAGTTATTTCTGTCCATATACTCCAATTTAAATAAATACATCCATAGCAATTAGAAGAATTAGGAGAAACAGGCAAGAGAAAAAAAGATATTTCTTTATTCATTGAAGAATTCCCAGCACTTCAAACGAAAGCAAGGGTTGTTCCACTAAGTGAAGGGCAAAAATACAGTCAAGAAGAAATTGTCAGTGTTAGAAGGGTCATTTGACAAAATCTAAGCCTTCATTTTATACATGGATGAAATCAAGTCCCGGATACAATGAGTGCCTTCCCAATGTCACATAAATAGTGGCAAGATTAAGCCTAGAAGCCAAGTTCTTTTCTCATTATTTGGGATCAAACCTAGGGGTACTCTATCACTGAGTTACATCTCCAGCCATTTTATTTTTTGAGATAGGGATTGACTAAGTTGCCCAGGCTTGCCTCAAACTTAGAATCCTCTGCCTCAGTCCCCCAAATAGATAGGATTACAGAAGTGTGCCACCATGCCTGACAATTTTGTTTCGTTTCATTTTGTTTTTTGAGACAGGGTCTCCCTATGTAGTTCAGGCTGGCTTTGAACTCTCTATGTAGCCCAGGCTGGCCTTGAACTTGTGGCACTCCTCCTGCCTCAGCCTCCCGAGTGCTGGGATTATAGACATGTGCCACCACACCCAGCATAATATAGCCACAATTAGTAAAATCTTTCCCCAACTTTTGGAAACATTTGTGTCTAATTAAAGGCATCTGAAACTTAAATGAGCTTTCCTCGGAGATGCTGACTCCTTAGTGATATTTTCATTCAAGTCAAGGTTGCATAAGCATTCGCTGGGATGTTTCATAAGATATTCCCGTAGGATGACCTAGATGATTTTTAAGAGACTTCAAGTTTTTTCATTTCTCTAGTGTAAAGGTTTTTCTTTCTTTCTTTCTTTCTTTCTTTCTTTCTTTCTTTCTTTCTTTCTTTCTTTCTTTCTTTCTTTTTTTTCCCCTAATTTCTCTTAATTATAGATGAGGAAACTGAGAGTTAGAAAGATTGATTTGTCCTATGTCACACAGCCTATTAGTTTGGTGAGTTACAGAATTAATATTCCTGGGGATCAAAGATAATTCCAGTAAATATTTAGGAATGAGATGAAAATTCAAAATGGTTCTCAAGTTTTCTCCCCATTGTATTTTCTGGTTATAATCCCCTTCCCTTCTATTTATTTATTCTTTCCCTCTCAGAATTCCCAGTGTGTACACCAGATAACCATTTCCCCATGATTTCATTTACAGTAATTCCGTGAGCCTTCTCTAATTACTCTCTTTTTAAAAAAATTTTTTTTTGTGGGTACTGGGGGTTGACCTCAGGACCTCGCGCACCAGCAGGCGCCTGTGCCGCTGAGCGATATCACCGGCCCTTTTTCCGTATATGGGTACCGGGAGTCGAACTCAGGACCTCATGCTTGCCAGGCAGGCACTTATGCCACTGAGCCATCTCACCAGCCCAAATTACTCTCTTTATAGTATTAGAAAACAACAGTTGGAATTGGCATCATAAGCCATTCGCTAGATGGCTTAGAGGTATAAATTCTTACCTTGGTTTTGCCAATGATAACATCATTTCTCTTAGTTGGCATAAGAAAAAATGAGGAAAGTGACCAAAAAATCATTTAGGAATGGTGAGGAGAGGTGGGATGAGAGCTACTGAAAGCACCTACTGTGAGGTCTTGGATGAAAAGAGCTAGAGGAAGATAATAAATTACAATACGGAACATATCAATGGTAAAGTTTTTTACATCAACTTCACAGCACTGCAGTTGTTACTACATGGTTAACTCAAAGATGAGTCTTATGTGTCATCATATCATTATAAAGGGGCTGTTATGTACCAAAGGAATTTTGTTTTCTTGCAGTACTCGTGATTGAACTCAGGGCCTAGCACACATGAGACACGCTTTCTACTACTGAGGTACATCCTTAGCACTTTTTAAATAGTTTCATCTTGTTCTCTCATCTTTATTGTCCTACCTCTTGGAATAAGCCTGGATTTGTAAACTCTGAATAAAATAGGATTCAGCAGGTCTCATTAGGAATATTTCCTTTTTCCCCTTACCTATGCTAGCCTTATCCCATCCCAGGATTCTGTTAACCCATTTAGTGACAGATATAATATTATATAGGGAGGAAAGTTAGAATTGGAATTCGTAAAGACCCTCTTAAGTGACAAAGAATTGCCTATGGTTGCAATCTTGAACCCACCAAGGGAAATCCAGGATTCAGGCTTCATTCTGAAGCTTTTAAAGAAATTTTTTCTAGCTGGGAAAACAGGCCCGTAATCCCAGCACTCTGGGAGGCTGAGGCAGGGGAATTGCAACTTCAAGCCTTGGGCAACTTAGCTACTTAGTGAGACCCTGTCTCAAAACAAAAATTAAAATAAAAAGGTCTGGGGATATAGCTCAGTATGAAGGCCCTGGGTTCTTTCCCCAGTACTGTCAAAAAAAAAAAAAAAAGCCATCAAAAAACAAAACAAAAATCTTCCACTTTATGAATACATACTTGTGATAAAAATAAGTAAAAGTGTTTTAAAAATATTGACTAGTGCAATCTATGGTGATTAGCTGAACATTTCTAACATTCATTCTCTCCTCACCTTCCTTCAGTTAATGGAGTAATTGAGCGCACTTGCCACCGTCCCAGCCGAGGAACAGCCAGCTAGTCTGTGTTCCTCCTCAGTGCTCGGCTGGGAATGGGAAATGAGCAGTGGCAAGCGATGTCACTAGCGATGAAAGTGTGGCTGCTTATCCTCAGTGTCAAATGGGAGGAACTTACAAGCTAAAATCAAACAAACAAACAGCCCCTCAACGCTCTATGCTTGCTCCACTCTCCTTAGTTTTTCTCCTTCAGTTCTTAAATTCTCTATTTTAATTAAGATTTGGGTTTTGTTATTTACGCACACATTGTTTAAAGAATCAAATAGCTGTATAAGGATTTTTTTTTAAAGAGAGCGTCCCCTGTTCTTTTCCCCACTTTATTCACTACAGAGGCCACAATTTCCATTTTGGTGGATAATTTTGGGAGGTACCTCCACATTTCTATGTGATTTCACTGAATTGTGGCTTTTGGGGTTTTTTTTTTTTTAGTGATTATCAGTACTCATGATATAAGTTTAAAAAATGAAAATTTCATTTTCTTTCTCCCCTACTGCACCCTCTCCATCTGGTCTCCCAACATTGTAATTTCTATTAGAAAACACACACACACACACACACACACACACACACACACACACACACACACACGACTTCAGCTAAACCAGCTAATTAACTACTTTTCTGCAAGACTTTTAGTTTTCTTTGGAATGAATACTTATTTTGTTATCTTTAATTTCTAATGTACTTATGACTACTATAATCTCAAGTTCTTCACAATAATTCACATGAGTATTTCATTTTCCTGAACAAATCTCTCCCAAAGCCTTCTCATCTTTTTCACTCTGCATTCTGTGTAAGTCCATATCTCCTCTCTATCATCCTGGGGATTCCCTTCATTTTATCTTACTCTTATTTCCTGCATCTTGTTCTTTCTTGGTTTATTCTGTCTTTTCTCTGGAGCACAGTCCACTGTATATCTTGAGATTTGGTGTCTAAAAAGTAAATATTTTAAGATCATCTTTGTGAAGAAAAAAATCTTTATTCCAACCTAGGGCTTAATTGGACATTTTGCCTAAGTATAGGATACTTAGTTAAAATTATTTTTTATTACTATTGAATAATTTTAAAAACACCCCTCCACTGACTTTTTCAAACTTCTAGTTGCCATTGTGAAGTGTAAAGCTACTTTGATTCTTGATTCTTTGTATCCTGTTTTATTCATTTATTTATCCTTACTGGAAACCCATAAGATACTGTCTTTGTAGCCAATATACTGATATTTTACAATTATGTCCCTTGTTTTGACTCTATTTTAAGCTATTGCTCTAGATACTTAATAGGCCCTTCATTCTGAAAACTTTTTTTTCAGTTATAGGCAATTTTCTTGAATTAGTTCTTTGATGATTTTTTTTTTTCTTATGTGTGGGTACCAGGAGTTGAACTCAGGCCCTCACGCTTGCCAGGCAGGTGCTTATGCCGCTGAGCTATATCACTGGCCCTTCTTTGATGATTTCTATCCTTTTTTTTCTTGTTATTTTTTCTTTATGGAGCTTCTATCATTTGGATTTTTTTATCTTCTAGATTTAGTCTCTAATTTTTTAAATCTTTTTTTTTTTTATTTTTTGCGACAGGGTCTGTTAGTTCAGGCTGGCCTCAAACTCATGGGAATCCTCCTGCCTCAGCCTCCCGAGTGCTGGGATTACAGGCATGTGCCATCATGCCTAGCTTCTCTATTTTCTATTCCTTTGCTTTTTATTCTTTTTTTTTTTTTTTTTGTGGGTACCGGGGGGGTCGACCTCAGGACCTCGCGTGCCAACAGGCACCCATGCCGCTGAGCGATATCACCGGCCCCTTTTTCGTATGTGGGATCCGGGAGTCGAACTCGGGCCCTCGCGCTTGCCAGGCAGGCGCTTACGCCGCTGAGCCATCTCACCGGCCCTGCTTTTTATTCTTAACATGGGAAAATTCCTCCATGTTATCTTCAAGTCTTACTTTTCAGTTTTTAAATTTCTGTTACTCTATTTCTAATTCCTAAGATGGTTTTTAGTCTCTTTCTCCTCCTTTTGCATCTGTGTGTTGATGTGTGTGTATGTATGGAATTGAAATCAGGATTTTCACATTGAGTTACATCTCCAGCCCCTTTTTACCTTACTTTATTTTCAAGAAAGGGTCTAAGTGGCTCAGGCTGGGCTCAAATTTGCAGTCCTCCTGTCTCAGCCCCTCAGAGTGTTAAGATAACTCTCCTTCCTCTTGAAGGCATTCTGTGTAATATGCTCAAGTGTTGGGAAATCCCAGTTGTCTGTTCACATTTAAGAGAAACTAAAAAGCTGATGGGAAACTAGATGTATTGTACGTGGCTGGTACTTGCTGACTATGAGTTTAACGTAGAATAACATGGCTGACTTCTTTAGTTAGAGAATCTCTGAGGTCAGGATTTTTAGATCTTTTCTCTTGTGCTGGTCAGATTCCCCAGAGAAGAATTTCCTTAACTCCTGCTTGCGGGATAAAATCCCAATGTTTTGAGAGTCACGTGGAAGAGGACAAGCGGTTTCTGTATTTGGAACAGACAGGACTCTGCATTCCTCAAAACGGCCAGTTGATCCTCACTGTAGAGATACAGTTCTGCTTGCTGCAGAGGGCAGAACCATCTTTTCCTGGGGCGGTGGAGGAGCAGGGCTTAGCTCAGGGAAATCGGCGGATGGACCTACAGGTCCACCTGCTATTAAACATCCAGTCTTCCTTCAGTTACTCCCTCTCCTCGCCATTAGCCTCTATTTCTAGAGGTAACTGAAGATACTGATTACAGAGCATTTTTGGTATTCAATAATGCAAGTCAGACTGATTCTTGGCTTTCCCCTTTGCTAGTTTAGAATTTAGTATTTTCGGAGTCTGTCATTTTATTTTTTTTTAGCAACTCATTTATCTGCTTTCAAGTTTTCAAATTTTTGTTACTGTTGTCAGTCTTCCTGTTCTCCCTGTTCTTACATGTTTATACATTTAAAAAACCCATTATTGTGGTTTAAGTGAGTTCTGTCAAGGAAATGAAATGTGTGTTCAGTCTTCCATATTTTTGCAGAAGTCTCATAATTTGAATTTGATGTTATTTTGGCCTTCATACTGAGTGATAGAGGTATTGATTTTTTACCTTGATATTTCTTTTATGAACCAAATTTGTTGAGATACTGGAGAACTGCATTATCACTAGAACAGTTTAAAAGCAGAAGAAGTGAAAAAGACTTCACTGCCTGGTGACAGGGTAGGGATAGGGAGCAGGAGCAGCCAAGCTCTTGATCATGATTTTGATAGTTGCCTGGATGGCAAAAAATAAAGTATAAAATTAAATGGAAGATGAATTTACCACTGAGAGAATACATTATGGGATCCAAGTTATTTTTTGTGGATTTCCACTGGTTTTATTTGGTGTGTTCTCTACTTTTTTCTCTGTGTAAAAGGAAGGAAGCATAGAACAGCTTATAGTAAGTGATGCAATACCAAAGGCTTGGGAGCTACTGGGCTGAGAGGACTGGAAGACAGAGTGAGTCCTTAAGCATCATTGTCTGTGGAAAGTCCTGAGTAGTTCTATAGGATGTGCTTAGGATTTCAAGGTGCTGGAATTTATGTTATAGTTGGCCCTCTGTACTTGGGGGTTTTGTATCTGAAGATTCAACTAACCACTGATGGAAAATATTTGAAAAAAATTGCATCTGTACTGAATATGTGCAGACTTTGTTTTCTTATTATTCCCTGAACAATACTGTATAGCAACTATTTGTCTAGTATTTACATTGTATTAGGTATTAGAAATAACCTAGAGATGATTTAAAGTATATGGGAGGATGTATGCAGGTTGTATGCAAATACTACACTATTTTGTATAAGGAATTTGAGCATCTGTAGATTTTACATCTGTGTGGGTTCCTGGAATCAGTCCCCCTTGGATTATGAAGGGTGGCTATATTTAACTTTCTTGGATCCAGGTTAATTTAAAATCTAGCTACCTGACTGAAGAGAGGGGAGAAACAGAAAGGATAAACAGAGGAAGCAAGACAGACAGACAGACAGACAGACAGACAGACAGACAGACAGAGACACACACACTCATACATATACAGCCTCCTGAAGAAGATGATGCGAACAGCACAGGCAGAACTGGAAGGTGATCAATTAAGACATTAAGTGTTTTGTGACAAATGGACGCATCTGTATTTCGCTCTGATAACAAGGCCATCAGCTCATTTTCAGAGGGCTGCTGCCTTCTTCAGCTCAATCCTCAGATCAAAGCAAAACTGTCTGCTTGCATTTTCCAATCAGAATGGGGATGCTAATTTATACTCCTTAATGTGTGATGGGAAGAGACCCCTTCAATTAACTGAATTCTACAGCCAGCAAAATAAAAGGTATACAAAGAGGTGCAGGCTGGAGGAGCCGAAATTCTCATTAAATCAAAAGGTCCAGTATTCATTACCTCGTGCATCTGGGGCTAAATACTAAATATGGGGATCATCAAAGGAGATTTAATGGGTTAAATTGAGAATATAATCTAATTAAAATATTAGACACGGCTAAATAGTTCTTTGATATTCATCTAAAGCTTTCATTAAAAATAGGTGCTTGAGGTTTGTAATACAGGAGATTATCAATTTTAAGTAGAGACAACAAATTTAGGGACCTCATCTGCACTACTTCAAAGTGTCACCATTGTGTGGAAGCAGGGGAAATGGGAAAAGACCTCGCTGCCAGGGGACAGGTTGAGGCAAGGCCAGTTGGGCTTCATGACTCTAATTTTGATAGATGTCTGGATGCCAAAAACATAGTGTAAGATTAAATTGGGAGAGGAATTTGGCACCACAGAAAGAGTACGTATGTGACCCAACTTATTTAGCACAGACGTCGCCACTGATCTTATTTGGGGAGCTCTCTACTTTCCTCCATGTAGACAGTTTCCCAAAGGATAACAGATTATACTTTCTGGGTTTAAAATTCCTGACAGTTATTTCCTCTACTGCCAAATCTGCACCACAGGTATATCTGCCATTTAAACATCTACTGCAATTGTTGGGGACCTCAGCAACAGAGTGTACCCTAAGAAACCAGGCTGGCAGCCCCAGTATCAGGGTTGGTGTCTATGAGATGCTAATTCAGTGGAAGGGTGTTTATGAACTCTTATCTGAAATTTCCAAGGCTTCACTAAATACATTTGCCTGGAATGCTCACATCACTGTAATCCTCTCAACCTGTTAGAGCTATTTAATAGCAGAAGACCATTTATCCAGCTTACTGAAAATTAATTACTTATATTACCCAGGTTTGTAAGGGGGAAATGAAAAAGCAATGGAGAGGCAGCAAGGGAGATAAACCCTGTCCACCAAATTATTTTTTCCTCTCTTCATATTTTCCAAAGAGCCCTGGCATTTCTGGAGAGAGCTGCAAAAAATCTATTTATTTTGTATCTTATTGCATTTTGCAATGTACAGTTTTCACAACGTTTTGGAAAGGCCCCAACTTTACAGTTATTTTACTGAGCCAAAATTAAGTAACCAACATGAAAAATAGAACATTTTCAGAATGATAAATAATTTAGGGAATGAGATGAATGAATGAATGAATGAATGAGTGGAAACTACCATCAAAAGCACATGTTTACTTAGGAAATTGAGATATTTTATGCTTTTTCAGTCCCTCTGTGAGAAAGATGTGTGATTTTGCTTGATGAAACTAGAGGGTGAAGAGAAACAAATACTGAGGTTAGTCTATAGGCAGTAGGGTAAGGGGATAATTCTGAATATCAGATTACCAGCTACTCTGAGACCCTATTTCAGTATATTTTTTAAAAATGGAGGGCCGGTGAGATGGCTCAGCAGCATAAGCACCTGCCTGGCAAGCACAAGGGCCCGAGTTCGACTCCCAGAACCCACATACGAGAAAAGGGTCGGTGATATCGCTCAGCGGCACGGGTGCCTGCTGACACGCGAGGTCCTGAGGTCGACCCCCGGTACCCACAAAAAAAAAAGAAAAAAAAAAGGAATAAATTTTTATTAGAATGAATATTTTCTCTTTGTCTTACCATCTTAGTACAGAAATATTATGTCTGACAATATAGTCAACCTGTAAGATAAGAATCTATGGAGAGTGAGCCTTATATAGATAAACGAAATCCACAGTAACTAAAAAATTTCACTACGTGCTACAATTTTCAATCCTTCACTTACTGGGAAAACAAAGAGGCAAATGGAGGATTTGTGTATCTTTTTGTCTTTCCATTTTTACCCATTAAAAATAGAGCTTATATGGGCCGGTGAGATAGCTCAGCAGCGTAAGCGCCTGCCTGGCAAGGGTGAGGTCCTGAGTTTGACTCCCAGAACCCACATAAAGAAAAAGAGGGCCAGTGATATCGCTCCGTGGCACAAGTGCTTGCTGGCAAGTGCGAGGTCCTGAGGTCGACTCCTGGTACCCACATTAAAAAAAAAAAAAAAAGTAGAGCTTATAAAAATAGCATTAGGGAAGAGAAGCCCTGTAATCATCCTATGAATACTTGAGATTGGATGAAATATATATTACTTAAAATTTATTAGATAAAAGTAATCTTTAAATTTAAAGGTGTAGTTAGCAAGGCAATCCTGATTTTTCTTTTAAGAACTTTCCATGTTCAAATACTTCTAATATACTGGTAATATTATATATGTTTTAAAGCACATCTTGGGAGAGAATTAGCTAAACTTGCCCTGATATCTGCAAAACTATCACCCAAATTCAATTCATCTGCTGCTGCTTTTCAATAAGTAATTAGAAAAGAATCCCCCCGAGTTGATCTAGTCTGCTGTTGTAGGTCATTTGCTAGCAACTCAAAGTTCTCAATTAGCTCCAGTGTTGTTGTAATTACTGGATGTGTTTTCAAACAACTCCCAGTTAATAACTGTTGGGATGAAGAGCCATTTTCTCACTGCAGACTACACTGCACGCTCACGCTTGCCGCAATGTTTTGACAATGATTCATTAACCAATAATAAGGCCCCAATTGGAACCATTAGGCATCAGTGCCTTTGCTAGGCTTACCTTTTATTTTGTTCCTCAATATTGTCTTTTCTTGACTTCGTTTCTGGATAACTCCCAAGAGACTCCTTACTATACAAAACAATATCAAGAAAACAGCTGTCATTAAATTCAGCTACTTGTAAAAAAAAAAAAAAGCTCCCTTTAAGAGGATGCTCTTGTTGGAAACTCAAGATGAAAAAACACTGCAGAAAGGAGGCTGTAATAAGAGCGAATAGATGGCTCAAAAGACCTTTATTTGTACCAGCTCACAGAGATTAGGCGGAATTATACCATGTCTTTCAATGGCATATATAACATCTGGTCAAATGGAGGCCCTCCCTGATTATATCACTCAAGTTTGAAGTTCCTTGTTTTCTATCAGCCAGGTTGTTTGTATTTTCTTGAGTATCTGAAACAGAAATGTTACAAAATTGATCAATGATCCACTTAGGTTTATAAAAGATCAATATTGTTGTTATCAGCACAATTTAAAGAAAGAACAAAAAGTATTTGTCATTTATTGCTTGTAGCCTTTCTCCCGACTTAGGGTGGTGATAGTTTGGTGACATTCTGCTGAATATGACTATTGTGAGTTGACTTGGGGCTAAAGGGCCATTTTAATCCATTCTTTGACTTCAACCTCAAACTTTCAGAAAGTATGTTTTATTCCTTTAGCCAAAGTCCCTTTCGATGCCACTTGGCACTGTATGAAGAATTTTGATGTTCAGTCGTCTTCTGTGTTAGATAGCGAAGACTGGCCTTGGGGGCAAGGAGCTTGCGAAAGAGCAGTTTGACATCGACTAAGTCACTTAACCTGCTTTAGCTAAGTGTTGGTTTTAACAGGATGTGTACAAGTGTTGGAAGGATTGAACCACAGGCCCAAGGGCAAGCTATCAGATAAATGGTGATGGGAAGTTTTGGAAATGTTCCAAAAGAGGGAAGGGGGAGGGAGGGAGGGAATGAAGGAGGGAGGGAGACAGAGCATCAAAAGTCAGTATCAACGTTTGAGTTGCTTTCTATGTGTATTATAACTTTATCAATGTTGGTAAGAAAATTTGCTAGACTATACATGCTTTAAAAGCTGGGGATGTGGCTCAGTGGTAGAGTTCTTGCCTTGCATGCACAAAGCCCTGGGTTCGATCCCCAGCACCACAAAAATAAATAAATAAATAAATAAATAACAGGTATACAGTAAGACATATTTCTAAAAATTGAATTTAAGGAAATTCAGACCCATTTTGAAATTCATAGCAACTATGTGCTCCTTGCCTACACTGAGAAACAAGAACATTCTCTTTCTACAGACAAGGAACCAAATGGTGCTGTTCTGGGTGTTAGAGACGGGATTGATACCTGGCTACTCTCCCATTACCCTGAACAGAATGGAAGGACTTGAGAGTCATTTACTTTCTTGGCCTCTCTTTCCTCTACTGAAAAGCTGGCAGTTGAACAAGATAAATTCTTTCAAGCTCTAAATTTGTTTACCTTGGTTGAAAGGGACTATTTTAAAAATTTACTCTGTTGTTTAAGTATGAAAATATGGGAATGTCTCTATATGTATTCTTTTGATCTTCTAGAGTTAAATTTAAAGCCACTTAGAAAAAAATTAATGTTTCTAGAAATGTCTTCATCATGTATCCTGAAGGAGCCTCTTTAACAAAAATGCATTTTAAAGTAGTTTGGGCTATGATTTTTCTGGTACTAACTTCTCATATATTATTTTCCAAAAACCACTGAAGCATGATTTACCAGTTTTCTTGTAATCTTCAGTTACTTGTTATTTTCCCAGACTCCTAACTCTAAACTACTTCCAGTTGCAAGAGAAAGTTACCATAGATCGCTTTTATATTACATCATTATATACGTAAAATCTATACAACATAGAATTTTGAATTTCCAAAGCTAGTCCTTATGCCCCATGCATAAACAGATCTGCCCTAAGCTGGTGTTAAAATTATCCATTTCTGGATATGTCCACCTAAGCATTCAATGCTCACCAAATATAGGGAAGGAAATAAAAAATTAAATAAATTTAGTAATTATTTTAAGACTGGAAATTTTTGTAATGTATCAAAAGATAGAATAATATTTATTAATATTTATATTCAGTAGGAAACTGTAGACTACTTTTGTTTTATCTAATATTTTTTATGTGGAAGCTTGCATTTGACGATATTTTAAGATATTTGTGATGGCAAGATGTACAGCAAATTTCTATACTTGGCTTTGATAAAGTATATTACTCAGAGTTGTCTGAATTGGGTATTTCTGGACTTCCTGGGGATTTATAACTAATGTTTTGATACTGTGAATGATACTGGGATTTGTTCTATTTTAGTAGATACATCTACATATACCTTCATTCTTTTTAAATTTTACATACAAATCCTTTGGTAAACTTGGATATTTGAGTAATATTTTTGAAATGTTATCTCAAAATTTACTGATGAGTCCAGTTGAGTTCTTTTTTTTTTTTTTTTTGGTAGGTACCGGAGGTCGAACTCAGGACCTCGCGCACCAGGAGACGCTTGTGCCGCTGAGCAATATCACTGGCCCTTTTTTCGTATGTGGGTACTGGGAGTTGAACTCAGGACCTCGCGCTTGCCAGGCAGGTGCTTATGCTGCTGAGTTATCTCACCAGCCCAGCTGAGTTCATTTTAAGAGAATCTAAAGTGTTTATTTTAACTTCTGGGTAACTACAAGGTTTTTGTTATGCTAAAGAAGGGCAGAGATAGTTTAAGAAATCAAAAGATCCAATAAGAAACTAAAGGTTTTATTGTCTAGTTATTTATCAGCCCAAAATTCTGATTTGAAAATAAATAATTAAAAATATTTTGTTGCTAGAAGGTGAAGAATGGCACCATAATCTGACGGGCCTCTATTAAATCCTGTGCACAGTGCTTGAGTGACAGTACCAGGTTGTCATTCACAATGCAGACAAGTTGGTTGGAGTTTCTTTTCTGCGTGTGTTCTTGGAGTGTTTTTGATCTCCTACCAAGTGCTGTCTAGACAATATGAAGAACTTTGAAAGCAGCCACCGCCTGTTTTTCCCTCTCGTGTCTGCTCTGCAGTATCTCTAGCAGGGAGATTTCAGGTAAACTTTCTTCTTTCCCATCATAGGTTGGATTTTTTCCCCTCTTTGATGTTTGGTCTGTCAGACTTGATTGTTTTGGTTTGGGGATGGTCTTCGCATATTCCAAAGCCTAGAAACATAAAGATAAACTTTTATTTAAAATAGGAAGCAAGCCATAGATTCCTTAAATTAAAGCTAGTCTGGGGCTGGTGAGATAGCTCAGTGGCATAAGTGCCTGCATGGTAAGTGCGAGGTCCTGAGTTCAACTCCCGCTACCCACATAAAGGAAAAAAAGGACCAGTGATATCGCTCAGCGGCACAAGCGTCTGCTGGCGTGCGAGGTCCTGAGGTCGACTCCTGGTACCCGCATTAAAAAAAAAAAAAGCTAGTCTGTATGTTTATTTACAATACAAATGGAGACATTAATTGCTACAATATGAGTAGAACTGGAGATCAGACAGAAACTACAAACAGTGCAATATAACATCCAGTTTAAGCAAAATAAATTAGCCACAAAACACTATATCGTGGGGAGAGAAAGACTTGGAGAATGATGCATGTAGCTCTTGTGTCCTTTGGATATTCTCTTCATAAAACTGAATTTTTGCCACATACTTAAAAATAGATTTCTTATGTGTTTGATACACTTACTTCCTTGCAGTTTTATTAAAATCAAACTTCTATTAGGGAGTTATTAATAGAACTTGCTACCCAAAGAAGATGTTATAGATTGAGACCAATGGCATCACTGTGGTGATGTAAAATTGAGCCCCTTTTTGTACTGTTCTTGTTTGTTGACTCTTAGAACTCTAGAAAGTATTAAAGGTTGAATATTTTTCTTTAGTGTATCAATAGAAACCTACAGACTTTTTCCCCAATGATATCAGTTCTTTTTTTTTTTTTTTTGGGGTACCGGGGGGTCGACCTCAGGACCTCGCGCGCCAGCAGGCGCCCGTGCCGCTGAGCGATATCACCGCCCCTTTTTCGTATGTGGGTTCCGGGAGTCGAACTCGGGCCCTCGCGCTTGCCGGGCAGGCACTTAAGCCGCTGAGCCATCTCACTGGCCCGATATCAGTTCTTAAAGGCACGATAAAAATGAAATCACTAGGGCTGGGGGTGTAGCTTAGTGTAGCATGGTCATTTAGCATGTGCAAGGCCTTAGATTTCATCTGCAGCATTACACACACACAAGGGAGAAAGAGAATCAAGGAGAGAGAGAGAGACAGAGACAGGGAGACAGAGAAGTGGGGGAGAGGAGAAAGATCACCTAGTATAATTTCTAAATCTTCCTTTGTATCAGTTTTGTATTTTAATAAGAGTTTACTGATAGCTGAGATGGGAGTGAACAGCATATTTAGCTCCTAGAAGGGGAAAAATTCTAAAACGCAGGAAAAAATGTCCCAATATCTGTGTGTAGATGAAATCTATAGGAACCTCTAATTTTAGATTTGTGGCCTTGAAGCTCTTCATGAAAATATAATGGATTGGAGAAAAAAAGAAAAAGTGGCACCATGGAAACTCAATTAAGAGGATTGAGGTCTTCAAGGTCTGAGGAAAAAGGCAATAAATAGAAAATACGATGGTCTCTGAAAGAGAACATGAAGTACACATTCCTGGAGGCACCAAAGGATCACTTACCCCTCATGCAAAGGAACTCATGTTCTTACTGGGATTGCCTAGATCAATGGGGGCAGAGACTTGCACTGCAAAGCTCTGTGTCTCTATAGTACATACTTCACTTACATCGCAACCCTTGGTTGGATGACATCTGAGTGGGAGAACGTTCTGTATTTCTTGAAATCATTTTTCTTTGCTAGAGGAAAATATATATTACAATCCTATGGAAAACCATAGGGGAATGAACTTGAAAGAAACAATGAAAGGCTTTTCTTTGACATTAAACAGCAAGACACTATTCTCCTTGAAACCCTCTTTATGATTGAGAATGAATTGATAGTCAATCAGGATTGCTATTTTCTTCTAAGAAATCACCTTCCTACCTACTTTTCATGTGTGGCAAACTTAAAATAGTGCACTTGGAAGAAACAATGTGGAAAGAATGAACTTCAGGAAAATAAAAAGTCTAATCTTACAGTATTTTGTATGTTTGTTGCAGTTACATGAATATCTGTGGATGATAGGTAGCTGCAGGAATGACAGTTACTAGAACATTTCCTGTGTTCCAGACACGTGGGCAATCTTTTTAAAATTAAGCAGTAACAAATATTCCCCTTTAATTCTGATTTTAAAAGTGCCTTGATGAGAATTTCTTACCTTCTGCCGAGGAATAACTGGTTTATTTTCAGTTTTTGCTGTTTGTGGTTTGGACAGAATGGACAGTGTCTTCATGTTGTACTCTTTAACTTGTTTTGCGTATTCCTTTTGTTGCTTTAATTTTTGCATCTGTTCAGAGAAACAAAGTTATAATGAATCACGGGTTCTGCTAGCTCTCTCTGCTCTGTTTAAAGCGACACTGGTTTTAGTGGGCCAGGTATTGCGTCAGCAGCACAGGAGAAGTGGATCACCATGTGTAAGGTCAGGGCAGTGAACTGGTTAAGTTAGTGTCGCCCCTCGAGTCTCTCTGTGATGAGGAACAGCACTGCAATGGCACACCCAGGACTCCCTTAACAGTGGCAAATCACGTCAGTCCCTTCTTCACTGCATTTACCCAATTTATTTTCATTTCTGCTTCCAATTTTAAACTATATTCTCTTTTTATGCCTGAGTGCAACTGCAGTTAAAACACATCAAATGAAGATCTCCTTTCACAGGAGAAGAGAATAAAGTGGATGCACTTCTCAGGGGTTGGGGAACTCGGACCTAAGTGTCTTCTCTGCAGCCACTCTTCAAAATTATCAGGACTACTCTGTCAGGAAAAACCAATGACCACATAACACACGCATCCCTTTTCACATACATGTATCCCACTTTTCCATGCAGGCCTTCAAAGATAACTGAAGGGTGGTGCCTAAGACAACACTGGGTAATACTTTTATTTTGCAGTGAAAAGAGCGGCTGCGCCTCTGCTCTTTTTCCAGGGCTATTTTCAAGGGTCTCTATTTGGTGTGAGATATTTGTATTGGGCTTCATTTGGGGGAGCATCTCTATAGTTTCGCTGAAGGGCAGATGGGCCAGGTCAAGCCTGAAAGCACTGTTTACGCACATCTCACTCACTTTGTTTCTGATGGACTCAAAGTCAGGTCCCAGGCCTCCAAGTCTCACGTCTTTTTTTTGATAACCTTTCAGCTTGGAACTCTGAAAATACAACCACAGAAACAGTTTCTTTTAAGAACTTATGTCCCGGGCCGGTGAGACGGCTCAGCGGCGTAAGCGCCTGCCCGGCAAGCGCGAGGGCCCGAGTTCGACTCCCGGATCCCACATACGAAAAAAGGGCCGGTGATATCGCTCAGTGGCACGGGTGCCTGTTGGCGCACGAGGTCCTGAGGTCAACCCCCAGTACCCACAAAAAAAAAAAAAAGAACTTATGTCCCTTCTGCCTCAAACAGTCATAGTTGCATAAGGAAAGAAGGAAGGTGGTGAATGGAAACCCATGTAGATGGTCAGAGAATGGGCGCATATCCTGACAATTCTTCCATTTTGATGGTAGATATTGGTAATAGTCTCTTTGGTAATGTGTAGCTGACTAGCTAACATGTTTCGACTTATCCATTTCTGCAATAAAGAAACTGAAATTCTGAAAATTAGAAATAAAAATTTCAAGTTAATAATGTGCCACCTCACCAGCCCCTACTTTTTTTTCTGAGACAGGGTCTCACTAAATAGTTCAGGCTGGCCTTGAACTCACCATGTAGCACAGACTGGCCTCAAACTCACAGTGACTAACCCATGAATAAGGATGCAGAACCCACAAATAAAGGAGGGCCGATGCTCTCCTCTCCTGTGCTCCCCCAGCAGTGAGCTCTGGCCCACGAGCTCACACCTCCTGAGTGGCCATCTGCATGGTCATGCATGAGCGCTGGAATCACAGGTATGTGCCACCACGGCTGGCTGTTCTTACTATTTTTAACATAACGTATACATTGCCACTTTACCACCACTGCTGTTCCTATGATGTCTAGTCTTGGGCAGTTTGCTAAATCACATGGTTTCCCTGGAAGAGGCGATGTAAGTCCATCAGATAAGCACACTGCTTCAAAAAGATGGCACTTGTCCAATGAACTTACACTGCTGCCCATCAGATACACCTAGGGAGCGACTTCAAAATTCTGCTATTGATTGTGGGAAAAAAAAGATAATTTTAAGGAAAAAATAACTATAATCTGTTCCTAAAACTCAAAGGAAAGCAACTATTTAAGAGTCTTGGCAAGACCCACCGAGAAATTCCTTTTGTTCAGTTGGTGTGATTTTTTGATATTTTGAAGGGCACATAGAGCTTTACATTTAAACTCTTTATTAGTGTTGCACATATAAAAGGCCAGAGCGATAGAGTGAGGAAACTTAATTATCAGATTATGGCACTTGAGCACAGCAGTAGCTAGGAAAAACCCTCGTGCTCTCCTGGCCATAGGATAGATGAAGACAGCCCCAAACTGCAGCTTTTGACACCAAAACTGAAGTTTAGGCTTGCTACTTCCTTGCTCCTTAGGAAACTAAATACTTTTGTTTTTCAGCCATTAATTAATTTGGTTTCTTTTTCTGGGAGGGAAGGGACAGGAAAGACAACCCCGAAGAGATGATTTGTGTGACAGTGATCATCTTAGGGCACATAAAAGCTTAGAGTAGAGAAAAGAGCTGTGCTGAAGCAGCAGCTGATCTGTACTAACTCTGTGATACTCCCAGTCTGCATGTGACGGTCCAGGCACAGCATTTTCATAACTTTAGAAAGCTCCACTTAATTATTTTCTTAAGTTCAGATATAGACAGTATATCTAGTGAGCCTTTATCTAAGATAGAATTTGACAGTGATAGTCCAGATAAAAAAGAACATTTCATATTAGACAAAATTACGTGTGTCTCCATAATCTTAAGAGCAAATTGATGTATACACATTGTACCAACCATTACAAGGACATGTCCTCCTTACGGTGGTTTATTGACACCAACAGAGCATGCCAATTAGCTTCTCCCATTGTAAGGCTCAAAAGCCAAATGCAGTCATCCCTTGGATAATAACAGCCTGGTTCCAGGACACCTCACAGGTACCAAAATTTAAGGATGCTTAAGTCCCTTATATAAAATGATGTAGTATGCGCATATAACCTACACACATACTCCTGTATACTTTGAATCATCTCTAGATTACTTATAATGCCTAACACAATGTAAATGCTATATAAACAGTTTTGTATTGTTATTTAGGAGAGAATGACAAGAAAAGAAAGCCTTTACATGTTCAGTAAAGACACATTTTTTAAAAAAAAATTTTCAGGGGCTGGTGAGATGGCTCAGTGGCATAAGCACCTGCCTGGCAAGCGCGAGGGCCCGAGTTCGACTCCCAGAACCCACATATGAAAAAAGGGCCGGTGATGTCGCTCAGCGACACGGGCATCTGCTGGTGCATGAGGTCCTGAGGTCGACCCCCGGTACTCACACACACACAAAAAAATTTCAATGGGTAGTTGGTTGAAGCCACAGATGCAGAACCCATGAGTACAGAGGGCTGATGCTCTCCTCTCCTGTGCTCCCCAGCAGTGAGCTTGGGCCTATGAGGTACGAGCGACCATCTGCATGGCACATGGTGAGTTTTGGAAAGCTTTTATTCAGGCTGGCACGGCCCCTCCCCATCCTTTCCTCCTATCCCTGAGAGTGGATGGGATTCATAGAGCTGCAGTGGCAATCTTGTAGACAGGAAAGAAATCATAAGGGAAGCACACACATCTTGGCTCTGATGTTTTGAGCTGCAGAAACACCAGTGCTAACAACCACCAAACTGTACATTAGCTGTGTGAAAGAAAACTGAACTCATGTTTTTGAAATTCCTGGTAATTCTGCTACTTGCTGCTAAGGCATTATTCCTAACATTTCATTGCTTCAATGTCACAATTCAAAATGGCAAAAATAACATGCCACAGAGGCAATAGTTCTCTACTGTAAGGATTAAAAGTTCTGTAAACAAAATCTGCCCCATTCAATGTTAAGCACTCACGGTTAAAAGTCTTTCAGCACAGAAAAACTGCCTCTGCACGTGCTGAAGATTAAAATTAGACCCATATCTTTCACTGTGCACTACACTAAATTCCAAATGGATCAAAGATCTAAATATTAAAACAGAAACAATAAATCTGCTGGAAGACAGAATAGGTAAAACTCTTGAAGACACTGGTGTAGGCAAAGACTTTATGAATAAAACCCCAATTGCACAGGAACTATCGCAAAGAATCAACAACTGGGATCTCATCTTATTAAAAAGCTTTTGCACGGCAAGAGAAACCACCAACAGAGTGAAGAGACAACCCACAACGTGGGAAAGAAGTTTGCCAGCTGTTCCTCAGACAATGGACTACTATTGAGAACATACAAAGAACTCAAAAAAATCAGACCTCCCAAATTTAAAGACCCAACACAAAAATGGACATCTGAGATGAATACACACTTCTCAAATGAAGAAATACAAACAACAAATAAATATATGAAAAAATGTTCAACATCTCTGGTTATTCAAGAGATGCAAATTAAAATAACACTGAGATTCCATCTCACCCCAGAAAGAATGGCTATTATCAAGAAATCAACCAATAACAAATGTTGGAGGGGCTGTGGGGAAAAAGGAACCCTTCTCCACTGTTGGTGGGAGTGTCGACTGGTACAGCCACTGTGGAAGTCAGTGTGGAGATTCCTCAGAAAACTAGGGTTGGAGGTCCCATTTGACCCAGCTATTCCCCTTCTGGGCATCTTCCCAGAAGAATTAAAAACATCGTACCACAGCGATATATGTGCACCCATGTTTATAGCAGCACAATTTGTAATAGCCAGATCTTGGAAACAACCCAAATGCCCATCAACTGAGGAATGGAAAAAAAAGATGTGGTATTTTTACACAATGGAGTACTATTCAGCCATAAAGAAAGATAAACTGGAGACTTTTATAGGTAAATGGATGCAACTCGAGACCATACTCATAAGTGAAATAAACCAGACGCACATGTGTAAGCATCGTATTGTCTCCCTTGTGTGAGAAGCTGAAAGAGTAAATAACATCCAAAATGTACAATAGATATTGTAGAACAGGAAGAAACTGTTCAAAAGGAAAGTGAAACTGGGATGGGGGAATGGAGAAAAGAAGGAAGGGAAAGGAAAAAAGAAGATATATATATATATATATATATATATATATATATATACACACACAAGATAGTTAAGATAGATACACTACTAATTTCGCTTAGTTCATTGAAAAGAAAGATTTGTGCTAATATTGTTTGGACAATTGAATGCCAATATCTTGTACCCTGAGTAGCTAATTTAAAGATAACAATACACAATGATTAACCATTGTTGCCCTCCTATTATGTTGTTTTGAAATTTTGTTCTATTTTTATTTTCTCTTTAAAAAAAAAACGTCTTTCAGCACATGTAATTCTAAAAGTGAAAGAAGAGAGAATTCTAGTTTAAGGAATCCTCTGAACTAGAATCATTACAAATAATAACTCTCCTTTAAGAAAATAGAAGTTAGCTGGGCACGGTGGTGCATGCACTTGGGAGGCTGAGACAGGAGGATTGTGAGTTTGAGGCCAGCCTGGACTACAGAGCGAGACTATCTCCAAAAAAAAGTCACTACCAAGCAAAAGCACTACAGTTACTTCCTGTACAGTATGTCTGTTTAAACTTTTACATAATCTTCCACACACTAAAAATTATTTTATTTTTTTCACTAAGCATTTATCATTATAATCTATTTTGCTGAGGTTTTCAAAAATGTGATATTTAGGCATAATATCCTATTGTCTAATTATAGTTAAATTGTTTAGGTCCTTTTCTAAATATTGACCATTTAAAACATCCTGGAATAAGCATTGTTTGTGGGCTACTGTAATTATTTCTTTGAGATAAGTTAATAGAAATGTAATTATTGAGATCAAATAAACATATTTATCAGTTAGCATTTTTACTAGCAAGAAAGCAATAAGATTGCTCTTTTTTTTTTTTTTTTGTGGGTACTGGGGGTCGACCTCAGGACCTCGCGTGCCAACAGGCGCCCGTGCCGCTGAGCGATATCACCGGCCCCTTTTTCGTATGTGGGTTCCGGGAGTCGAACTCAGGACCTCGCGCTTGCCAGGCAGGCGCTCACGCCACTGAGCCATCTCACCGGCCCAAGATTACTCTTTTTGTCCAAACCTTGATTACATAGTACCATCACATTTTAAAACCTTTAGTAATTTTTAATAGGTGAGTAAACTCAGATAACTTATACCTGTATCCAAAAATTTTTTTTTTTATATACATATGCCATCTGTGACATTGTTTTGTAATTACTAAATTACTATTTATTTGCTAGAGTAAACCAATAATGAAAAGGAAGGAAATAAAACCCCACTCATATCCAAGTCATAAATTCAATTTGTCCAAAGATGATGAGAAAGAAATGATCAGTGCCCAGAAATCTCATCCTTAGTCTGAAGCAGCTTAACTTTTAATCATTCCACTGATTCACAAAAGACACATTGTGAAGCATGAATAATTGCTCATTGATCTCCAGCCACAGTTCTTACTATCACCTCGAATAAACATCTAGTTTAGCACAGAAAAACACAGACAAGTGTCTGGCATTGCACATCAAAATGAAGGGAGAGCATGTGGCCCAACAGGGCCATCCCCAAGTGCTGCTGATCCCTTTATGGGGTGGGGTGACTACAGCAAAGCAGCATTTCTCAAGGGATAGTGGTGGCTCCTAACGGAGTTTGTTCTGGGTGACTGGAAATGAAAATCCTGGATTTGCTGAAGTTTGGTGCAAGTAATCTTGAACTGGTTCTTAGCAGCGCAGTTCTGTTTGATCTCTCTCCATCTAAAGTCTTTTAAACAGCTTTATTCAAAAAGAATTCACATACCACAAAATTCACTCATTTGAAGTTCTACAGTTCAGTAACTTTTAGTATACTTACCACGTTATATAAACATCACCACAATCCAATTTTAGAACATTTCATCAACCTAAAAAGAAAAGCCCCCTCCTCCTCCCCTTCCAGCCCTAGGCAACCACTAATCTACTTTCTGTCTCTCCAAAAGTCCTTTATAGTAAAATAATCCCTAGAATTTACTTTGATTTACTTCTCCTTGGCTTTTCTAAGACTAAAAGGTCAGAGTAGTACAATGCCAATGTAATAGCAATAATAGTAATAATCAACATTGGTGGTGCCATTAAGTCTCCAAACACAGGGGCACCAAGTTGGAAAATACAGGCACGCGCTCAACAAGTCCCTGACCGGACCCATTCTGGACTTTGCATAAACACACGTGAGCTGACATCCACTGACCCTGGCACTGTCTGCAGGGTGTTAGGACCAGCCCAGCCCAGCCCCTCTGATCTGGTGTTCACAGTGGCTTCACCAAAGGACTTCCTCGTGGAAAGTTTCTACCAGTAAATATCACAACTCTTCTCAAGCCAGATGAGTGATTTTTGTTATACACTTAGGGCAGCGTGTGTCTGAATTGAATATGACACTGACTCTTCTGTGAGGACCTTTTTGCTCTGAAACGTTGTACCCTGCTGGGGGCACAATGCAGAGCTATTCGAAAAATTCCTTGGACGTGTAAGTGTGAGAAAGTTACTGAAAAGCAGGACCAAAAACAATGCCTCAAATTCCTGGCAAGCGAAGGAAATTTGCTCTGTGGTTGCTAAATTTAATCCAAATAAACCTCCTCTTCCAAGCAGTCAAGCAGCAATGCCCAGATTGTCTGTGACGACAAACACACGAGTTAATTACTGCTGCTTGACAGTCAGCTGCCACAAAGCTCCCTAACCAGTTATTTAGTGTTGGGCTGTGACACAAATGTATTTTTATACTGCTTGTCACCTTGCACTATGTTAATCTCTTACTGTCTGATGTCTGGGTTTAATGGCATGGACAATGCTTGGTATTCACAAATCAGCTATAACAGAACTGCCAGAAGAGGAAGGGGGTTGGGCCTATTACCTTTACAAATCCTCAAATTTTTAATGTGATTCAGAGCGATTCTCCCTGGAAACCACCAGATTTGATGTGACTAGCAAATGGGCATGACCTGGATAATGATTCCCTCTGTCTGGTGCCCTAGCTACCTGCTGTCTTCCACAAATAGCTCAGTTCTGTCATTTTAGCTTCTGGAATAGCTAAAAGGACAAAGAGTGCTTCTGTGCATTTGTCAGATGTAGGTTGAAGGCACTGGCCTGAGAAAATGGATACATATGGATTGTGACATTCCTGACAGAAAGCAGGAAGGGAAGGATTTTCCCAGTTGGAAAGAAGGCTTGAGAGGCAGTAAGTGGAAATTCTCCTCCCTCTTCCCTTCCCTCTCATGCTCTTATACTTATGGTGATACACACTCTCCAGGGCACTTTCCTCTATTTTTTCTCTCAGTAAAACATGAATTCAAATTACTAAGAGGAGGAGGAAAGGAAAAGGAAATTAACATTAGTTGATGTCTATTCTTTGTTAGGGAATAAGCTAAGGTTTTAATATATTATTTCATTTAATCTGCCATCAAATTTAGGTAAATTAATCACTTTTCCAAGTCACAAGAGCTATTAGATGACCAAGCTGAGATGAGGGTTTAGAAATGACTTAGTCCCTGATTTCCAGTAAGTCCTTCTGGCTGAGAACTGAGTTTAAAAGTGTGTACTTCTAACAACAGCCTAAAGTTGGCAAGAGCTAACAGGGAAAGCTCTCTTTTGAGGTTATATGTTTGAGTGGTGTTTTAGGGCCTGGCAGTCTGAAGTTCTGGAGTGAGCAGTCTTCACATTGAAAATATGTTGGTTCCAAAGCTTTGAATACATTTTCAGTAGAAACTATAATATACTGTATATGATGTCCAGCTTCCTACTCTTGTCTACCAAACCTATTTTATTTTCAGAATACTTGAAAACAGTACTAACAGTACCGTAGAACCGCCCTTCTGTGTGCTGATGTTTCTGTGGCAACAGAAAAGTAACCTGGGTTCCGGACACGCATGTCTCCTTATTTACAGTGGAACTGGGGATCCCATCCCAACTCCAAGCTAGGGCAGGGATGGGGGTTCCCAGCAAGATAGAGATATGAGGGAGTACAGTTAGGATGAGGAGGTCAAAGAGCTGGGAGTTGGGGTGCACAGGAAAGAGCTCGAAACCTGGGGCACGCACAGCGCCTCTCAGACAAGGCCTCCAGGAGCAGGAGTGCCCCCTCCTTTTTCTTTTCTTCTTCTGAGGCCCAGATGAAGGTCTGCTGACTCCATGATCCTATAACTTCCTGGTACGTTTTTTTTTTTGGAGACAGGGTCTTGCCCTAGCCTTTTATGTGCTGGGATTATATATGTGCACTGCACTGCACACCACAGCCAGAGCAACTTTCTAAAAATATAAAGGTGACTATGCTAAAAATTTCTCAATGATCTGATACTTGACAACTGGATCCCTCCCTAAGAACTGCCTGTGGCTGAGTAAAGCTGCTGTGCACAAAGCCACAGTCTCCCCCAAGGCAGTCATGCTCCAGTAGCTGGTCACAATGGGGGGAAGGACAAAAGTGGGTCCCCTGCTTGGCACTGCCAACCCAACTCAGAACCCTTTGAACCCCAGCTGAGGCTTCTGCTGCGTTTGCACACAGCTCACCTCTTCCCTCTGCTCACCCGGCCTCCCAACTCCCTCAAAGGCTTTGTTCCCAAGGGAACCCTTTAGGAAGCTCCTGTACTCCAGGCTCCCTGCAGAGTCTGTTCCCAGGGAACCGAGCCCACCATGGGCCTGCTGCTTCCAAGCTGACCTGAAACGGAATGCTTTTCCCACCTTCTTCTTGGTATCTGTTGTGGTTCAGATATGCTTGGATTATGTCCCTTAAAGGCTCCTGTGCTGGAGTCTCAGTCCTTGGTGTGGTGATGGTAGGAGGTGGCATGGGCCTTTGTGGTGCAAGTCTCGGAACTAAGGTAGTTCTGGTGGGGCCTGGGTTACTTCTTGTGAGAGCAAGTTTTTATAAAAATGAGCCTGACCTGGGAGTTGCCATCTTCCTGTCTGGGCATGTAATCTTTCACTCTCTCACACACACTATCATATCACCACAGCTACACTGAGGCCCACCCTGCCTCGGGTATTTCACAATGGCAATGAAATACAAAGTAATATGCTATTTGACACTAGAAGCAAGTGATCTTTCCTGAGGGGTTTTTATTGGTTTTGATAGTGGAGAAATGCACAGTATATATAAGGACTGGAGGTCCTTAAGGGCTGGAGTTATAGCTCAGCAGCATAGTGCCTCCCTGGCAAGCACAAGGTCCTGAGTTCAATTCCCCGTACCAAAAAAAAAAAAAAAAAAAAAAAAAAGATTTAAGTGTGCAAAGGAGCTAGTAAAGGTGAATCTTTTTTTGTTTTTCGTAGATAAATAACAGCTAGCATTTCAAAGGAAAGTTCATTCATTGGCTAGCCTTGAGATTTCACTGTAGCAGCTGAGATGAGGTGAAGACCAGAAGAGTCCTCTGGGTGTGGAGGAGTCAAAGGAGGATGTTGGGGAAAAACAGTGGCCAGAGGCACTTTCAGTAGCTCCACCTACTTGATCCTCTTTTCAGAAATGAGAATGTGTGTGGAGGCTCTGTTGAGGATAGGGGGTAGGGTGGGGAAGCTTCTCTGAGGAAGCCATGTTTAAACTGGGGATAAAAGGAGGATTATAGCCTCTCTGCAAATGTAGACCCTTCTCTGAGATGAACTGAAAAGGAGGTGGAAATGGGCATCTCTGGTAACAACCACTTTCAGAAAGAAGGCTCCAGTTCAACAAAAATCAAGGTCCATCTGTACTGTTAAAATTAAAAAGTTACTTGGTAAAAAAATTATGCTTTTATTACCTTAATGGTGCTTCTTTTCCTGTCCTTTTTTCCCTTTTCCAGTTGAAACAGATAGCCTTCAGAATTGCTACGAATAATTTTGATTTGGTTTCTTTGGTTTCTCTCTGAACTGAGTTGGGATTCACTGTCTACCCTGGTCAAGACGGGCGGAAGTGTGACACTGGATAAGGACCCCTCCCTGGGCTGCACCTCGGCCAACTGCACCAAGGCTTGCTGATGTTGCTCCATGATTTGGGTGAGCCGTGAATCTGGAGATGATCTATTAGGTTGGCTAGATGAGGAAGAGTGGAATTTCCTTTGAAAAAAAAAAAAAAAAAACCACAAAATTTGTTATTAAACTTGAATACATAAGACCTCTAGCATAAAAGTCTTCACAAACCATTACCTTCTATATTTATCACTTCCTGAATCAAAGTAATGACCTCAAGCTTAATCTTTTCATGAATATATTAATTTCTTATGTTAAATTTTTTTCTGTAAGACATTCCAATCTTCTTTAGCACTTAGTGCATTCAGAAGAGGAAAAAAAAAAAAACCCACCATTTTTTTTTTGATATGCAGGTACTGGGAGTTGAACTCAGGACCTCGTGCTTGCCAGGCAGGCACTTATGCCACTGAGCTATATCTCTGGCCCAAAACCACCATTTTGAAAAGTCAAAAACCTTCCCACTACTAAATTCCTAGAAATGTTAGATTAAATAAACATCTTTTAAATGCATGGTTGAATTTATAAAAGAGGCAAGGAATTTCCAGGGTTGGAAAACAAAATGAAATTAAAACCAAAGCAGATTTTGGATGAGTTAAAGCTATAGCTTTCTTTATGGGATTTCTGTATCTAAGGTCTTGAGTTTTAGCACCTAATCTGGCACAAGGTATGTGAGATCTTGGCCCATGTAAGGCAGAGAATCAGAAACTTAGATTCTTGAATAAAGGCTATCACCCTTGAAATGCTAAATCCTCAATAAAATAGTGGATTACATAAAAACCCACTGCAATGAACAGCAATGACTCTTCAGTGACAATGACCACATAAAGCTCCCAAATCTTGGTTCCTGAATTCCATGAAAAGGAATACAGGTTCTCTGGAGAAATGACTGCTTCCACATGGATTCAGGGAAAGTCAAAGGTAAGTCCAGAATATATTGTTATACCAGAAGCCAAAACGTGCTCAAAGGCAAAAAGTGTTATGTCTAAAGGACATAGGAGCTGGCAAGAAGGGGCTCCTATTGCTCAAATCCAAGACAATTAGAACATATAGTGTATTGATAATAACAGACTTTAACATATATTTTTTTAAAGAGATCCATATGAATTTAAGGTCAGCCTAGACTACACATCAAGATCCTGACTAAAAAAAAAACAGAGAGATCCATAAATCCACAATGATACTAAAAAACACAAAGAGAGGAGAAAGAACAGGAAAAAGAGCTATTTCAACAGAATGCCACGTTGAAATATTGGTAGAATTATAAAATCAACCTTTTGCAATCTCGAATGATTTAAGGAAGGACTGTCAGTGGACACTAAAATAATTGCATGAAAGTTGTTGGGAAATCAGATGTTTAGACTGTCTTCAATATTAATTACAAAAAGAAACCCCACCTTTACAATGGCGAGAGCTCGAGTAGTCTTCACCTTAACCAAGAGACCTCCTTCAGTACCACCAGCAGTACGACAGTCTGTCAGTATGTGCCTCCTAATACAGTGCAGTACAAACCATACCAAGCCAGGCATAGCTGTGTACACCTATAATCCCATCTTCTCAGGGAGCAGGGCAGAAGGATCACAAGTTTGAGGCCAACCTGGGCAACTGAGCAAGTCCCTGTCTCAGAATAAAATAAAAATGACTAGGGAAGTAGCTCAGAACTGGAATAGAAAGTAAATATAAACAAATAAATAAACTAAAATATCACCAACAACACACAGAGACACACACACACACACGATACACACCAGATTACCCATATAGTATTCTTGCCAAAAATGTTTAAATTAAAAATAATCATGAGAAAACAGATTTTATAAAGACTGAAAACAATGAAATATAGAGGTCAAAGAATTTGTTCTACATTTTTTAAAAAATTAAAGACACAAAAAAGCAAATGTGATAAATGAATGTTGACAGAATCCCACATCAGAAAATAAAAACTCATCTATAAAAGACATTTTTAGAGCCAGATGCACTGCTGTGCACCTACAGCACCAGCTACTCAGGAGGCTGAAGCAGGAAGATCCCCTGAGTCCAGGAGTTCAGGGCCAGCCTGGGCAACACAGTGAGACTCTCTCTCAAAAACAAAACAAAACAAAACACGAGAGCTGTAGAAAGGATGGAAGCTAAAATTGAGTAATATAGAAAGTATAGCAAAATTACAAAGAAATAAAGAACAAGAGAGAAAAGATAATAAAAACAGTCCTGTAGCACTCTGGGAGGCTGAGGCAGAAGGATCACAAGTTCAAGCCCAGCCTGGGTAACTTAGATACTTAGCAAGATCCTGTCTCAAACAAAACAAAACAAAACAAAACCCCAAACCAAACCACACCAACCAACCAACCAAACAAACAACAAAAACAATACAAAACCAAAAGAAAAGGGCTGAGGATGTAGCTCAGGGCAAAGGCCCTGGATTCAGTCCCCACCAACACACACACACACACACACACACGCACACACACAGAGTCCTGGAAGAACACATCTGAGTAACAAAACCCTTGTTACAAGCAAGCAGAGAAGATGGATGGAAGAAATGACCCAAGAAATGATTCAAGATATCTTCCTAGAACTAAATGACACATTTCCAGGTTAAAAGGTCCAGCATGTCTATGAAATAGACCTATACCAAGACGTATTATTGTCAATTCTCATTTTATTGGCAAAAAAGAGAGATCTTGCAGCTTCTGAAGAATAAAATACACAGGTCATGTAACAAAGGATCTGGAATAAAGTAGAATATGGTGGCTTCCTGTTTCTCAGTCACAACACTGGAGGCAAGAAGACAGTTCTGGGGGAAAATGATATTCAAACTGGAGTTCTACACGACCCTGCCAGCTATCCATCAGGGATGAGGGCAAAATAAATACGAGGTTTCAAAACATTTACCTCCTCAGCAGTGGAGAAGGTTCTCATCCGAAATAAGAGAGGAAATGGAGAAAGGAGACAGAGAAAGCAGGAGGGCCAGTGATGGAGAGAAATGAAGGGCATCTCCATGGTGACGTGAAGGGAGGCTCTGCAGGATGACTGAGCGTCATCTCAGCAGAGGGTGTGTGGAAAGGAAGTGCATGGGGACATGGGGCTGCTGGGGACTGCCCGTCACCTGTCCTCTGCCATTATACCATGTTTCTAATCGGAAGAAAACACCAGACAATGTGCCCAGATAAAATAAGGAAGATGTGAGATCCTGAAAAATGGAATCCCATCAGAAGAATAGCCAAGGGAATTCCCAAAACAGCCATGCAGCAGGTATAGGGAGATAAAGAAATCGAAGGTCTGTAAAAAGGCTCTCTCCAAGGAAGGAGAAAGAACCTGGTGTGTTTGTTCTTGAGAAAATGTGTAAGGAGAAACTACTGGAAAATGTGGGAACAATTAGCTGCATGCACAAAAAAAAGTAAGCAAATGCAAGAAAAAAAAAGCCATGTAATTATGACATTTTGGAAAAAACAAAACAAAACAAAACAAAAAGCACGATCATAGTGTCTATAATGCTAGACCATGAGTCACAGATACATTAGCACAATAACTAAAATGCCAAATATTGGTCTAATCAAAAGTTATAACTACTGTTTGTGAAGGATGAGTGAGGTGAAGCAGATATAAGGAAATAAATATTCACCTACCAGAACAGGAAGCCAAAAATACATCTAGAGCTGATGCAGCAAAATATACCAGTAAATAAATACAACTGAGAATTATAAAAAATTCCAGAGGGAAAAGATGAAAATCTCAAAGTTGTTGATGATATTCAGTATTTCTGTTATTATACCACTTTAAAATGCTTCACAGCCAAGCACTGTGGCATGGACCACTGGGGAGAGTGAGCAGTATGCTGCTACTAGCCTAAGTGCTGTTGGACTTGGATGAAAAATTAAAAAATAGAAAGGAGAAAAGGTAATATTAGAAATAAAAAGAACATGATTACATATATAATTAAAGACTGGAAATAAAATTTTATGTAAATATGAAAAATTTTATAACAGTACATTTGAAAACTTAGCAAAAATGGACATTTTTTCTAAAAAATATAATTTATTGGGCTGACTAAAGAAACAGAAAGACTGCAAAGATATAACCATTGTAATAAATAAATCAGAAGTTCAAAATCTGCCCACAAATAACAATGACAAAAACAAAGACAAGAGAGACAAACAAAAACACCCATCACCCAAATAGTTTCACAGGAAGATTCTATCAAACCTTTCAGTAAAGATAATTCCAATTGTTATAAAGTGTCCCAGAGGATGTAAAAAGAGGGCATAATCTCAGCTCGTTGCATAAGGCTGCTGTAATCACACATCCAGACAAGGCCAGTGGCAGATGGGAAAATTACAAGTCAATCTCACTTCATGCAATCCTAAACAAAATGTTAACAAATCAAATCAAGCAATGTATTATAAATACAGTATGACAAGTTGAATTACCCTAGGATCAAAAGCATAGTGTAACATCAGAAAATCTGTTAATACACTTTGTCATGTTAAAGGATTAGTGGAGGGAGGTTGAGGCAGGAGGATTACTGGGAGTTTGAGGCCAGCCTGGGCTACAAAGTGAGTTCAAGGTCAGCCTGAACTACATAGTGAGTCCCTCTCTCAAACAGACAAAAAAAAAAAAAAGGGTTAATGGAGAATATTTTTCAATCAATACAGAAAAGGCATTTGATAAAATTTCATAACCATTTACAACAAAAGTTCTTTGCAAAGAAAAATAGGAATAAGAACAGAAAGGAATTTTCTATCTCTGTATCTACCAAAAACTAAATATTATTTTTAATGACAGAGGGCCAGTAAGATAGCTCAGCAGCATAAGCGCCTGCCTGGCAAGCACGAGGTCCTGAGTTCGACTCCAGGAAACCAAATAAAGGAAAAAATGGGCCGGTGATATCGCTCAGCGGCACAAGTGCTTGCTGGCAAGTGCGAGGTCCTGAGGTTGACTCCCGGTACCCACATAAAAAAAATAATAAATAAATATTTTTTATGATAGAAATGTTAAAAGCAGTCCCTCTGAAGCTAGAGCGAAAAAGAGCACACCTATTTCAGGAAGCAAACTCTGAATCTTATTAAATGTACATTCTGTATCATTAAGTATCACACTTAAATGCCTTCAGATCAATTCCTATGTCTGAAATTGTCTACCTATTTTGAAAACAAATTACTTCAAGGTGTCTGATGCATCCTCTACAGCATATTTGCATTATATTTAGTACATGTCAGGTGTATAGAAAACATGCTTCATTAAAGAGCATCAGGTAAGTTTTCCTGAAGTGATTTAAAAAGGAACTTTCTTGTCTACAGAAGTAATACATTTACACTGTACACAAGTTGAACAATTCAGAAAATATAAAGCAGAAATTAAAAATAACTTCAGTCATCTCTTTTGCCAGTTTTTTCTTCTGTGTACACTTTAACACAGTAGAGTTCATATTCCCTGAGTATAATTTTGTACCTTACTAGTTTATTTTTATAAAAGTAGTTCTTTATAACTATAATTTTTAATAGTTACATAATGGTTTTTTTTTTTTTTTTTTTTTTTTTTTTTTTGGTGGTGTAAGGGATTTAACCCAGGGCCTCATGCTTGCTAGGCAAGTGCTCTAGCTACATCCTTAGGCCTTCTTTATTTTTTATTTTGAGACAGGCTGGCCTTGAACTTGCAATCCTCCTGCCTCCACCTTTGGGCTTAAAAGGTGTACACCACTGTGCCTGGCATTTACATGATATTAAATATCATAATTTACCTAAGTATTTCCCCATTTTTGGATTTCCAGATCATTTTTATAAATAATATTTCTATGCACACAGAATCTTCTGTATTACAAAAAAAAAAAAAAGAAAAAAAAAAGAAAAGCAAAAGAATCTTCTGTATTATAGATTATTTTCCTGGAATATGCCATTACAGCATTGTTATAATAGTTGGTTTCTTCCACACCTTACTTGCTTCTCTCAAAACACACTGTTTTGACTGATTCCCTGTGTCCTTCTCCCCTCCTTTCAATTTTTAGCTTAACTACAGTGGAAAAAGTAAAAGAGAAAAGGGAGAGGAAAGAAAATTCATCAAAAGTATTCTGTGTTGGGCAGGAATCAGAGCTAAAGAACCCGTATGTCAATTTCCCTCTCACCTGCCCATTCCCAGGGGCTCCCCCATTTCCTTCTCACACTCTCGTCTTTCTCTAGAAGCTTCTAATTTCTCCTCTGAAAAACCACTGAAGAACAGGAAATTCTTACCATAGCATTTCTAAGTTCTTATATTTTGTCTCTTCATAAGGTTGTTTGGGTTGCTGCTTCTTTTCAGTGGCTCCACGGACATCCATGTCATAAGCAGACGGAGGGCCTTTCTGGCTCAAGAGCACATGTCTCTTAGAAAGTTCATTAAGGCTGTTCGAATCCGTGTTAGAAAGGGTGTAGATGGGTAGTTGCTGATATGCAAATCTTCTCTCTTCTCCATCTCTGCGTTGTCTTTCTTTATTAACATTCGGGACTGAGTGATACCCGGTAGAGTTTTTATATAACACCTTGTCAAAAGTCTGTTTTGGTGGAGCAAACACATTGGAGGCTGCTTTGGGATTCTGGTTCATAAGGGCACTCAAGTCTTGTAAATCATTGTTAGAAGCATTCAAAAGGACAATCGACCCATGCTGATTTTGGTTTTGTTGCTGTCTAAGAATTTTATTCTGATTTCCTTGACTGACGATGAGCTCTTTAGTCACGAAGGCCTTCATGCCATTCTGGCGTTTGTGCGGTCTCCGAACTTTGGGCTTCGCTGGTCTTCTGGAAGGCTGCTGGCCATTTATTGACTCAGAGGATTGACCTCTTGGGAGATTGCTTGATTTTTTACCTTCGTATGGAGACCAGTGCTCCTGGCAATTCTAAAAAGATATTTTTGGTTAATGTAAAAATAGGAGATACTTTTCAAAAATGTTAGTGTTTTTTGAAGTGGGGGCTGAGCCATCTAGGAAGAGGACCATAGAATTGCAAGCAGATGAGGAAAGAGCACAGAGAGTCCTTTTTATATTTCAGATAGTTGGAGAGTGAACAGTTGAGTGATTTCTGTAGACAGTTTTAGATTACGAGCCTAGAAAGAAACAGAGCTTAGAATGGGCTTTGTATTAAGGACACATCTTTGACTTAAAAGTTGTAACGAGGAATATTACCAAACTGGGGTTGGGGAAAAGCTTTACCTGCCAAAGATACACAAAAAGACAGTATAAATCTACATCAAACTATGCAAGCTTATTTGAACTGAATAAATATTTCAAATATCCTACCAGAAAACGCCAATGATTTGCTTCACTGACCAAATATAAGTTCAATATGAAACACAGCTCCGATTATCAACTCTGCTTACTCGTACAGGTCAGAAGGTAGAAATGGCCTCTTCAGCAGATGAAACAAATTAGATTTTATTCGGGAGATTCTAAGAGTCTGAGCTGTGATAGGACAGCTGTGAAACCACAACAGTTGTTTTGCTTGTGTCTCTTAATATAGCCTGTACTTACTTAGGCAATCAAATGTACTCCCGATATAATAGATACGCTGTGTAACTATATTGTGCTATAGCCATTTAGGAACCTTTTCTAAGTAATAGAGTACTCGTTACTCTGTGAAAATCTAGCTGAGTTAAGAGGTCTCTGGAAAGAAGAATTAAATGCTTACTGAAAACAGTAAGATGAGCATATGCACAAATGTGTTATATAACTACAGCATATCTCTCTCTCTCTCTCTCTCTTTTTGAACACACATATCTTCGAAAAAAAAAAAAAACTCTATGGCCTGTATCTATGCAACACTGATTGGAAAATGGAACAATTAGATGATTAGAGAAAAAAAAATCTTAAAGTGAGTAAAACATTTTTTCACTCAAATTATTTCAGCTCAATATGAAGAATAATCACATTACTGTGATGTGAGTTTGACTTTTATTCTACTTTTCTGATGCAATCCTTATGACTATAAAGTAATATTCTATTCCTAATGAAACCACTTACAATGACAAGACTGAGATTAAACTTGAAAGTCATATTATATGACATTTGTGATACTGAAAGTCATTTGTCATATTATATGACAAATAGTATTATTTGTTATATCAGATTTTTAAGTAAGAACGACTTTAAATTTCAAGTGTACATTTATGTTCTCTTTGGAATTTGAACTTTCTGTGGGATTGACCATGCTTTAATTAATTCCTATAGACTTTAATTTTTACCTGCAGGGCTCCAAATAAAAGGAAACTTTTTTCTGTATCCAGATAAAAAAGTTCTTTCTCCCATGCAATATATTGAGCTGCATGGGAAATGTAGGCAAGAAGACTCTGCAAATAGGTAACCCCAGGGCCGGTGAGACAGCTCAGCGTCATAAGCGCCTGCCCGGCAACTGCGAGGCCCTGAGTTTGACTCCGAGAACCCACATAAAGGAAAAAAAGGGCCGGTGATATCACTCAGCGGCACAAGCGCTTGCTGGCAAGCGCGAGGTCCTGAGGTCGACTCCCGGTACCCACCAAAAAAAAAAAAAAAAAAAAAAAAAAAAATATATATATATATATATATATATATATATAACCCCAGAGAATCCTTCCTTGTAGTGGATCCCAAAGAAATCGCTATTTTATAATCTTAAAGGTATGTGCATGAAACACAAAGGCTCCTTTCATGGCTGTCAGTACTGTTCATGAAGGTCAAAAGAGCCCCCCTTTGCTATGATCTATAAATGTTAATACTGATAATGTTATTCTTTTCAGTATTTGTTCAGCCTTAGACTCTCTAGAGAAACAAATGACTTGGAACTCTTTCTGCTGCTGACTGTAACTGTTCCAGTTTTCTCTCCTCATTACCATCAACATGAAAATAAAACACAAACAAAAAAGAACCAAAAAAACATATCAGATTTCTTTTCTCAGGTACCAGGTCTAAAATCCTGGGTTAGCACTGGATTTTAGTCATGTTGTTACCTTTGCTGCTGACGACTCGGATCACAATAGTCCTCTTCACAGGGCGCTTTATCAGCAAGGCCAAGGACTCATCATTTTACAAACTTCAATTGTCTCAAGTGTTAAATCTGCTATTCACGTAATTTTAAGTGCCAGAAATGGTATTTCAGTCCCCAGAAAGGAGGACATTTATGGGTTTGATGTGATTTCTCTCACCTTCTAAGCAGCCTACTTGAGATCTCTGGTTTACTGAAGATTTATTACCCTACAATGGAGGCATCAGGTGTCACTCTTTAGGTGGCAAGACCTGAGCCCCCTGAAGTTAATATACAAAGCCATTCTCAGGCTATTTAATCTCCATCAATGCTGAAATCCTCTATTTCATCCTGCTCTCTCACTGGGCTCCTTTTGTTACCAACACTTGCAATCGGTACATCCTGCATGCACTCAGAATAACTGCTTAATGGCAGTAGGTTTTCATGTCACATACAAAATGTTAGTACTGGAAAATCTTGATGCCAAATGCTGGGATGATAATTTCTTAGTAAGACCGGTCCTTAGTCATTAATGTGCACTCATTACTGTGCCACCCAGGGGAGGTTTGCCCCCAACTCTGGGAACAGCAGTGTCTCGCTGTTTCTGTCTTACAAATCTGGAAGAAGGTAAGCTCTGATTCTAACTAGAAAGCTCATCTGCTCTAACACAAAGGCCACTCTGGGCCGCCTGACTCAACCCTCAAGTCTTGAGATCTGTATCTGGCCTCCAGGATCGGCTCTGAGGTAGAGGAGCTTCTGCTGTGATCTGTTTTTCTGGTGCACTTAATGACAATAAAATACAAGTCCTTTGCGCTTCAGTTACAAATCCCATCTGATAATACGAAAATTTTGAGCAGATGCTAATTGGCTTTAATTTTCACTATTGGAAAGGAAGAACTCCTTTCAGATGAATAGAAGAAGATAGATTTAATGATAGTGTTTAAAGCAAAACCAAATTCACAGCTCTTTGGGAAGACTGCCTGGGGGGGATTTCAAGGACCATGACATTACTTAGTGAAAGGTCCTACATGCCTTTCATATTGTCATTACCTTTTCCTTGTCTAGGAAATCAACAGTTATTTTAGAGTGGCAAGGAGGATCATATTTCATCTTTTTAAATGTGTACTTAGTTGGGGAACTTTCTGTTTTCTTTCCTGACAGTATACATCTCACCTGGTGGAATGACTGGAACGTGTCTTCCCCCCAATTTATATCAAAAATCCTAAGCTCCAAGGTGATGGTTTTGTTTGTTTGTTTTTCTTTTTCTTTTTTGTGGGTACCGGGGGTCGATCTCAGGACCTCGCGCGCCAGCAGGCGCCCGTGCCGCTGAGCGATATCACCAGCCCTTTTTTTGTATGTGGGCTCCGGGAGTCGAACTCGGGCCCTCGCACTTGCCAGGCAGGCGCTTACGCCGCTGAGCCATCTCACCGGCCCGAAGGTGATGGTTTTAAAAGATGGGCCTATGGGAGATGATCAGGTCACAAGGGCAGAGCCCTCCAGAATAGACAGGGTCCATGCTCTCATAAAAGAGGTCCACAGCAGCTCTATCATTCCTTGTCACCTCACAAGGACACGTTGAAAAGGCACCATCAATGCACCAGGTAACCCTTATGGGACACTGAACCTGGTGGTCCTTGACTTGGGACTTTTCAGTCTCCAGAGTTGTGAGAAATAAATTTTTGTCATATATAAGCTCCCCAGTCCATGGTTTTTGTTACAGCAGCCCAAACAGACTGACAGCTGGGAAGGATCTTCCGTGGCTGGAGTGTTCTCCCTCCCACTGCCTGGCACTTGTGCTGTGCTAAGTACTGCGTTCAGTGTGGGCGTCCCACTGAATGGGACTCAAAGCCTGTGAGGATCCCAGGAGAGCACAGAGTGCTCTGGACAGTAAGATCTAGGTGGAGGAGTTCAATGAAGAAGGATTACTTGGCTGGAAGTAAGTATTTTAAGCATGTACGAGACCCTCATATAAAAAGTGTGATCATCAGTTTCAGATTCTTTTGTGGCGCAGAACCCTGCACCTGCCAAGCAAGTGTTCTACCACTGAGCTACATCTATAGCCCCATTCCTAGTATTTATTTTCGTGCCTTACTCTATCTATGGCTTCCCATTGTTTCCAGCACATAAATGGCTTAACTCTCCTCTGAAAAAAGCGAAAGCTACTCTCACTGGATCCATTCTCTGTTTCAACTCCACCTGTCTCTCAACTTAGAGCCAAGCATCTTGCCTGGATAGGCTGCACTGGCCTCCTCTTCCCTCCTCTCACTGGGTGGGAAGAGGGCAGAGTTCTTGGCCCTCTTCCCTTCTCCCACTCCTCGTAATTCCTGGGCCATCTCAGCAATGCCCAGAGCTTTAATCCATGAGGAAGGGCTCATGGTGTAAGTGGACATGGCTAACTTTGATGTCTCGCCTGAGTTCTACGACCAGATCACATTCTTCCTTCTCCAAACTCAAAATCAGGCCCCCTCCTGTCCTCAGATTCTTCTCTTTTCTTCCCTAGGGAGAAGAATTTTTCTTTTTTCTTCAGTGGCATTGGTACTACTAATCCAGCACTTCGACCCACCTCTTACCTTCTATCTAAGCAGGTCTGTTGCTTCCATTTCCTAACCATCTCTACACAGGGGCGAAGGGACCAGGTGTTATCCTGACCTGAAGAAAGGTAGGCCAGTGGTCAAATCCACCCAGCACACTGAAAAGCTAACTAATGATATGTGGAGTGGATGACAACACAGCCCAGTTTGCCACCATTGCAGTTCTCCTACCATGCCTTGAAGAAGCCACAGTAGAAGTCACTTTACTGACTTTGCTTTCCCTCTCGTCTTATTCTCTTCCAATCTACCCCTCAGACCACGGAGGGATTTTTCAAACACGCAAGCCTGACTGTGTTGCTAGTGACTTCCTCCTGGCCATAGAATATAAAGCCTGAATTTTTCTGATTATCATAAAAACCTAGAACCTGGCCCCTAGTTAACCCATCCAGCTCCCTGTCCTTCTTCCTTCCAGAGTCATCTCAGATGCTGTCATTTCTAAGGACGCTCCTCTGTCTTCTTAGGGCAGAATTAGGCGATCTGTCAGTCTCACTGAATTTTATATCTACTTTCATATTATTACACAGGAATAATTAGATAATCATATTCCCTCTGAAGTTTTGAATGCCTAGAACAGGGGGATCATTAAGCAATCTTTCAAGTTTTGTTTTTTGAAGATTTAAAAAACATTTTGTTATTTGGTTGGTTGGGGTTTTTTTAAATCATATTTTTGGAGCCAACCACTCAATCTCTAGTGCTTAGAATAGGTACTCAATAAATACATGTTGTGTGAATTGTTTTTGATTTCACATAAAGATATATTCTTAGTAGCAAGAGTTATTTGTTGTTAGGGTGGGTTTACTGAGGGATCTGTGGGTTATTTGAAAGTCATCTTTAAAAAAAAACAAAAACACGGGCCGGTGAGATGGCTCAGTGGCATAAGCGCCTGCCTTGCCAAGCGCGAGGGCCCGAGTTCGACTCCCGGATCCCACATACGGAAAAGGGGCCGGTGATATCGCTCAGCGGCACGGGCGCCTGTTGGCGCGCGAGGTCCTGAGGTCGACCCCCCGGTACCCACAAAAAAAAAAAAAAAAAAAAATAAATAAATAAAAAAAACAAAAACAAAAAAAATTTCAGCCCAGTGTGGTGGTGCATACCTGTAATCCCAGTTACTCAGGAGGCTGAGGCAGGAGGATCACAAGTTCAAGCCCAGTCTGGGCCACTTAGTGAAACCCTGTCTCAACATAAAAAATGAAAAGGACTGGGATGTAGCTCAGTGGTAGAGAGTTTGCCTAGCATGTGTGAAGCCCTGGGTTTGATCTCAGTGTCGAGAAAGAAGGAAAAGAAAAAGAAATTTCAAATGAGGGCTATTTTCACTTGGAGATGCACCAATGACCTTTAAATGTTTCTTTAACCAATCAGTGACTATTTATTGGGCACAAGCCTTGGGCAACACATTGTGGTAAGGGATGTGGAGGAAAATACAATACTAACCTGTAAGGAGCTTCTGGCATAGTAGGTAAAAAAGAAACACGGGCAGCAGTGAAAGACACTGAGGGCAAATATGATTGGTCCCGAGTGGTGGGAGAGGCTGAGACCTTCCTGCAGGTGGTGGTGCTCGAGAAGGGACAAAAATGAAGGCAGTCCCGCCCTTCTCCTGAGACCGCTTCTTAAAACACACAGAATTACCCTATCTGTAGTCAATCACAAATCTCTGTCTTAGGCTCTCCTTCTCCCTGGAGCCTCCTCGGGCTCTCTTTTTGCTTTTCTCTGTTTGCACTTTTCCCATGCCTTCTTTTTTTTTTTTTTTTTTTTTTTTGTGGGTACCGGGGGGACGACCTCAGGACCTCGCGCGCCAGCAGGCGCCCGTGCCGCTGAGCGATATCACCGGCCCCTTTTTCGTATGTGGGTTCCGGGAGTCGAACTCGGGCCTTCGCGCTTGCAAGGCAGGCGCTTAAGCCGCTGAGCCGTCTCACCGGCCCTTCCCATGCCTTCTTTTTTTTTGGTACTGGGAATCAAACTCAGGACCTCACGCTTGCCAGGCAGGCGCTGTGCCACTGAGCTATATCACCAGCCCTCGTGCCCTCTTTCTGTGAGTGCTTTTAACTCTGTATGTTTAAAATGTGACACGAAGATGTTCTTCTAGGAAAAAGAACCTTTGGAAAAGCAGGTGGGGTTGGCAGGCTGAGCAAGAAATGACCAGTCTTCCTCATAGGATGGTGAGTGACTATTTTCAAACATCAAAATAAGCTCTTAAGTGACAAGAACTCAGTAACAATCATTACTTATATTTAGCAGTATCACTTGAAGCACACTTAACATGCAATCTAGCAAGTAACCTTTAGCTGTTGGGCTCTTTGATGCCATTTGTTCTCGGGATCGATGGCAGCATTTTCAGTTTCTTTGGCATTCTGAACAGATGTCTTGCCAGTTACTCTGACGGGGTAGGAGATCTAAGGAGGTAAAACGTATATACCACATTAACTGGATTCATTTTAGTCTTAGCATCATGTGGCTCAAGTCTGTGTACTCTAGAAAGAGGTCCTGCAGGCTAGGTTTTATTTTCAGTTAATTTTAAGAATTTGTCTCTTCAGTCTTCCCAAGGAACATGAGAATAAACTTCCCCTTGGAAGTGTGATGGGAGAAACGGTGCTTTGAGGTCAGACTCTCCTTACTTTAGATCATGGGTGTCTAACCTTTTGGCTTGCCTGGGCCAAACTGAGTGAAGAAGAATTGTCTTGGGCTGCGTATAAACTATAAAGTTAATGTATATAAGTAGCAAAACTTTATTTTTATATTTTAACTTATTAAAATGTTTTATGAAATAACACAATAAGCCCAAGTTTAATAATAAGAAAACTTCCATGCCTTCTTAATAATGATAAACGCCTGTCTTCACAGGCACACACTCATGCAGGTAAGGTGAATACTCCTACTGGCAATCACTACGATATACTCGCAAGTCACACAAGCGCATGTGACATCTGGCATACAGTATGCCACTTTGGCTGGAGTGACTGTGTGGCAGGCACAGCAGGCAGCCAGCGCTGCATTGTGACCTCCCCTACACAGCGTCCCATGGTCACCCACTCAGCATCGGCTCAAGCTCCACACAATCATGAAAAACCACTGCTAAAAATCACATAATCTTGTGGGGCCACACTACTAGTTGTCCAGGGCTGCAAGTTGGACATGCCTGCTTTAATGACTCCATACGTACTCAGGGGACCTAATTTTTTAGGGGAACTCAATTTTAAAAGTTATCTGCTAGTAGATACAGCAAGCAATATTTGATAATGTCCGCAGAAATATGATGAAATAACACTAAACAGATGCTCCTCGAATTATGCTGGGGTTATGGCCTGAAAAATCCATCTTGAAAACTTGAGACATTTTTTGGTAAATGGATACACCTTGCAACCATACTTTTAAGTGAAATAAATCGGACACATAGGTTTAAATATTGTGTTGTTTTTCTTGTGTGAGAAACAGAAAATGTAAATATGGACCAAAATGGATGATAGATTTTGGGAAGCAGGAAGAAAATGTTCAAATGGGAAGGGAGGGGAGAGGGAGCAGGGAAGGAAGGGAAAAAGAAAAAAAAATAGAAGGAAAAAAATGGAAACAAAGCTTTTGTAAATAAGGAGAGAAAAGGTTGAAGGGAGGGGAGGAGAATGGGGAAAAAAAGAATAATAAAGATATATTATGAACAGGTACAAATTCCTTATGATGAATGTGATCATTATGTATACAAAAAGTATACCAATAAAATTAATTTTTTAAAAACCCATCTTAAGTTGAAAATGCACATAATACAACTAGCTTACCGAACATCAGAGTTTAGCCTAGCTGACCTTAACTGTGCTCAGAATACTGACATCAGCCTACAGTTAGGCAAGATCGTCTAAAAAGCCTATTTTATAATAAAGTGTTGAATAGCTGATGTCATTTTAAAAATACAGTACTGAAAGTATGGTTGGTCACACTTTTGCATTATTGTTAACTGTAAGTCAGGATGTCTATATTCCAGGATGATGACAGCACAGCAGTAACAATGTCTACATCATGGAATGCTCATGGAATAGCAATAGCTGTCCCAAGCCCTTAGCATACAACCCAAAGCATGTATTAATCCTCGCAACAACCTTACCACATTTGTACTATTATTATCCCCTCCTTGCAAATTAAAACAAAACTAAACTAAGGTGCACAGAGGTTAAGTAACTTGCCCAGGATCAACAGCAAGTAAGGAGAAGAGCCAAGCAGTCTAACTCCAGACCCGTCATGTTTAACTATTTTGCTAATCTACCTCACTTACTAGAAATACCCTAAACCTGCAGAATTTGTAGTTTTGAAAAAAAAAAAAAAAGAGAGACTGTAGTTTTGGTACTCAGTGAATCTGAATGATATACATCAGTGACTCTGAACCATAGATATTAGGAAAAATTTAGGAAGCTTTTAAAAAATACTAATTTTTTTTTTAAAGAGAAGAAAAAAAACAAAACAAATCAAAAGAAGAACAAATTTTCAAAACAACATAATAGGAGGGTAACAATGGTTAATACATTACGTATTACTATCTTTAAGTTAGTTATTCAGGACACCAGACATAAAAAATACTAATTCTTTAATCGCATCCTGAGCCCATTAAAGCACACTGGGAGTGGTCTTTTAAATTTTAAAATTAGTATTTTTTAAAGCTCCCCATCTATTATTTTTTAAAGTGAGGTGGGGGGGTGTTCTCCAGGTGGGCCTCCCTGCAAGTCAGCTTTAAGGACCAAAATGGAAGAAGGCAGACAGGATTCAGAACTGCAAACTATTCAATGAATGGCCATTTATTGCCTGTTTTAAATCAAGAAGTTAGTCTCTGTGCTATGTGAAATTCTAGCCATCAGGATGCACTGCAGCAGCAAACTTACAGTTTTGATGTTGGAAGAGATCCTGGATATCCACACCAGCCCTTCTGGATGTTCATCTATCCTCTGCCAGACACATGCCTGCTTCCCCAGGGTCACGACCCATCTGTCAGTACTAGGGTATGTACCTGCCATTACTTGAGGATGAGGAAAAAAAAAAAAAAAAATCCCTGCTTTGTGCATGTGAACACAGCGCTCCATCACCAAGCACTCAGGTGCCAGAAAGCTCTTCCTATACGAATGGAAATACACCTTCCCATATTATCTGTCCTTCCCTCTCTGGAGTAACACCGAATAGGTGCATCCATTTGCAGACAACAGCCCCACTGGTAGCAGCTGAATCAGGTGTCCTGCCCATGCCTTCTCTTGCACAGAGGACCTATGTTAGGACTTTCCTGCCATTCCTCCTGTGAAATCTCTTTCTGAATGGATGGAATTGATTTTTAAATTTAATTGTAGGGGCCAGGGATATAGCTCAGTGGCGCGGCACTTGCCTGGCAAGTGCAAGGTCCTGAGTTCAATTCCCAGTACCAAAAAAATAATAAATACATAAATAAATAAATTTAGTTGTAGGACTTTACACTTGTAAGTTGTTTAGTTGCAGGACTCTACAGTGTAAGAAGTGGCTAGGCACAAGTCTGGAACAAACATAGGACTGGAACCTGTCATGTTTGTGTTCAAATTCTCCCTCTGCTGCTTACTTTTAGTGTAACCTCACACTCAATTCAGAAAGAGGTAAAAAAATGTGTTAAATAGTGATAGGTAAATATTTGACAATGAAGATAATCTCATTCTTCATCATTCAATGTGGCTTCCGTGGCACAAAAGAGGCAACACTGTGATTCTCCTATTTGGAGTGTAACTTTCCCTGTCCCTTAAGAACTATCTCTAACTGCTTTAAATTACTATCATAATTGCCGTATACATGCACACTGTAAATAGACAGGTACATGGTGTGGAAGTTTAAATACCTAAATGTTGATCTGCAAGTGGGAAAAATGAAAATGTTCCTGCTTGAATTCTCACTGCTAAAGTAAAACAATGTACTATTTGGTCATGGACTTCTGATTCCAAGTGGAGGTAATCTCCACATTTTGAAGGATTAACCTCCTCTGCAAATGGAAAATTTCACCACATGAGACATCTAACTTTTAAATGCTGTTGCTCAAGGCCAGGAACGATTATCAAGTTTCCATCTTGGCCCCTCTCATAGCGCTGGTTCCAGAAACACCTGAAGATTATGAATGTATTAGGTTTTACCACATTTGCCAGTGTTACTGCAAAGGCTTCCATTCCTCATTCCCTAGGATGTAGATTCCCTGACTTTTATGCCCAAGAAATAAAGGGCACTTGGTTTAGTTAATTCAGTTTATCACTGGTAATATGAATTTTTCCACTGACAAGGGATGTTTTATACAGTTCTGACGAAAAGTTTACAAATTGAAAAGGCACTGTCTGATGCTTCCTTTCCAAGAAAATGAAGGATGTACAGTATTTCGCCCACAGGCTGTTTGGGTGGAACTCGGTGGCTGGATCACCCTGGTGAGGCTTGCTGGGCAAGCAAAGCATACTTCTACATTATCTCTTTGAAAGTGGAATGGGACACAACCTCTGCCAGCTTTTTTTTTTTTTATGAACCATTCTATTAATACCAATCAAATTGAGAAAATGATCAAATGAAATTGCATTTTGAGCATCATAAGCTGTGTAATGTCTATTCTGTTAAATTGGGGCCTATAATTGCTTCTCTACTGAAAAGATACAACAAAGACAGCAATCATGGCATGTCATTATCCCAGAGTAGAAAACCGGCCTTTGCAGGGAGGACTTCAAAGGCTTGTGGTTCTCGAATTGCATTTGGCTGCTATTGTTGAAGCACGGGCAGTCTTGATTAGGTGTTTACACTGAGGTAAGGCGCAGAGCAGAGAGTCTGAGTGCCTGGGTCTAGAGCCATTAAAAAATTGTACATTATGTTCCTTGCTTTGAAGTGAGGGTTTGTAGGTAGGAAAGCAACTCAGATTGTGTACAGCTGAGCTAGACTGGGCTGCTACTTCTCTCTCAAAGAAACTCATCAGGTTCTTACAGAATCAGACAGCACCGCAGAAAGCAAAGCTGATGTTTTACTCAGTGCTGTATGTGAACTAGTGGACCTGCAGAGACACACACTGAAACATGTGTCAGCAACCCTATTAAGTTCTACAATCACTGGAGGTTTTGCCCCGTTTTTCTTTATATTTGGTTTTTCCTACTGACCTGGTGTTTTTATGTTATGGGGAGCCCCATATAAATTTATGAAGTCCTTTGTTACACTCATTCCTTGATGGTATTGTATTGACAGCTAGCACATGTCCAAATTAAGTAAGCCAAAGTGCCTTGTTTTTTAACATAGTAGTTGCTTACTGCCATTCCAACACATTCATCAGTTAATCCCTTTCTTAGGGCAGAATTGCTGGATTCTGAGGGGCTGTCTTTACTCACTTTGCTGATGAGTGATGAGTACTTTTCTTCCTTTGTCCTGTTTCTCACATGTTTTGCTATGTGTCAGTTTATGCCTGCAAACGTCAGCATTGCTGCTGCCTGATTTACAAGAGGCCAGAGAGACACTGAGGCATTGATGATACACTCTATTCCTGTCAGCTGCCTCACTAATATTTAGCACACCTGTTTTAATTATTGAAGAATATTTAGAAAAAACACACATAAACTATTTTGGCTCTGTTGTTAGCTACTTTCTCTATTCCTATAGAACAAGAACATTTCAGAATATATTTAGCAGGTGTGTGCTCAATAAAAATTTGATGAAATTGAAACCTTTGGATATATTATTTTTTACATTTTATTTTCTGTGTAAAAGATACTTGAGTTTCTAAACACTCCTCCCCCGCCCCCGTGAATCATAAGCCTACTTAAAAACACTACCTAACTTTTCCATTGTCCTTAATCTTTAAGGGTTATAGGGTCACTTGGCCCTGGGTGCCCATTTACTTCTTCAGCCTCAGCTCCTCGCTCTTCCTCCTCTGGTACCTGTCAGCTGTACTGATGGGCCACATGTACTCTTATCACTGGGACTGTGCATAGGCCATTCTTTGCCTGGAAGCCGCCCTCCACTGCAGTACTCTGATCCATCCTATTCATAGTTCCAGCCTTGGCTGAAATGTAACTTCCTCCGGGAAGTCTTCCTGCTGTCTCTCAAAAGGAGGCTGGGATAGATAGATGTGCCTATGATCAAGGCCTTGTGCAATGCACTTTCCCTTTTGAAACAAGTATCACCCAGCTACTTATGTTTGATTTCCCTTCTGGACTGCAGGTTTCATGAAGACAGGAAAAAATGGGAGCAACTTACCTGCACTCCCTGGTGGCTCTGAATGTGCCTGGTATTTGGTATCTGGATGCTTAATAAATATGAGTGAATAACAAGTTCAACCCACAATGCTTATTGAACTTTCCATTTCCATGAGAATACATACACTCTATCCTTTGTAAACACAAGTTCTACACCCAAGGATTCAAACCATGAATTGAAACTATTTAAAAAATAATTTGTCTATACTGAATATGTACAGATTTTCTTGTCATTATTCCCTAATAATACAGTATGACAACTACATACACAGAATTTATTTTAAGATATGTAGAGATGATTTAAAGTATGTAAGAGGTTGTACATAGTATCTTATGCAGATACTATGACATTTTATGTAAGGGACTTTAGCATCGTTGGATTTTGGTATCCTCAGGGTGTCCTGGAACCATTCCGCTAGGGATACTAGGGGACAACCTTATATGAAGTATGACTAAAAATCCAGTGTGAGTTTAAATTAAAAAAAATATATATATATATACATATATATACTACAGTGTGTATATATATATATACACACATATACATATATACATATTACATAGTAGTATATATATATACCTAGTAGTACATATATGCATACTACTATGTATACATATACATATGTATATACATATGTAGTATACTATGTAGTATGCATATATATACTACAGTGAAAGACACATTATCATTAACCCCCTGAAAGTACCCCCTCCCTGCTTATCCCATCATTCTTGCCACTTTCTGAAGTGGTTCTGAAGTTCTCTTTCATTAGTGTCTTTAGCTGCTCTGTTATTGATGTCCTAAATCAATTCAAAACATTTACCTTTCATCATTTTGACTTTGGGAAGAGCCAGAAGTCATACAGTGCCAGATCTGGCAGACAAGGTGGCTGAGGACATACTATGAATGTGTGTCCTTTTCTTTTGGTAAAAATGAAAAAGGGTTTATTCAAAGCTAGGTCTGAGAAGCAATGTATAGCACACCATAATGTTTTTATAAGCCTATCTTTCCATTCATTGGATGGCCCTCGGCAGCAGCATTCACATCTTTGATCACACCTCTTAAGACACTCACAAAAGAGGACTTCCAGAACTGCTTCAGGAAGTGGTAAGGACAATGGGGTAAGTGTGTATGAAGCAAGAGGGAGTACTTTGAGGGGAACTAACAACAAGATATCATTATAATACATTTTTAAAATTTAAATATTCACTGTATTTTTCAATCACTCCTTGTAATCTACTTGTTTATTTCACTGGATTTGTGATTTATATTAAATTCAGACAACCAAATGTCAATAAGATAAAGTGGAAACTAGGACCTTATCTTTCATCCTTCTTCCTCTTGCTCACTGGGTGCCAGGGCCCTTCAGCCTCTGAAGTTTTCATTTCTCGTCTCCTTCAGGAATCTTCTTTCTCCAGATATTTGCATGGCATGCTCTTTCACCTCCTCCATGCTCTTACCAGAAACCCTTGGCTCATGTTCTATGTAAAAATATAATTTCCCCATTCCCACCTCAGCAATCCTTACCACTTCTAGTTCTGTTTCATTTCTCTCTTTATTTCCTTCTAATACACTAATTTACTTATTCTATTGTACATCTCCTCCCAATAAAGTTAGCCTTCCAAAGTCAGGGATTTTTGTCTTGTTTTGTTTTTAGTAATGTATCCCAACCATCTATGACAATGCTTGATACATCATAAGGTCTTAATAAATGTTGGATGAATGAAGTAACTGGCCATTTCAAGAATGCAAAAGAGATTTTATGAGTAGCTCATGTAACCTACAGCAAGGTTAATTATCCAGAAAGTTGAACTCTCCAGAACAAACTAAGAATAAGTATGTGTGACTTTCGGATGCTCAAGGTAGAGGTTTAAAGAAAAACCAAAATCTCACACATTGTACTCAAATTGGTCTCTTATTACAATTCTTCAATGACTTGTGTATCAATTAGAGGGACGGTCCAACCCTTCAGCAAAGATACATTCTGAGCATGTATCAGAATCACACAGAAAGCTTCTTAAAAAACACATTTCAGAGCCTCACCCATGCATCTCTGATTCAGGAGATTCGAGATGGGGCAAGGATTTCTAATAAATTTCCAGGTGGTATTGACAGTGCTGTTGCTGCTGCTGCTGCTGCTCCTGATGCAGGGGACTTTGACAATATCTGCTTTAAAGTGACCTACAAAGGCTACTTTTATAAAAAGGCACCTCTCAATTTCTCTACCCTAGATACCCAATGCCCATCCTCACAATCTAGCCACACATAGCTACAACGGGGTCCACCTTTCTCCTTAACCAACTCTCAGGATTGGTGATACTCTCTGGTTCTTCTTGGAGACATCCCACCTGTGTCCATTCAGAATGCTTGTGTCTGGTAGGCTCTCTAGGATGTCCTGGAACTTCTGCTGCCACCAGGTGAGTTGACTGTCTACCAAGAGTCTTTCACATTTATTCCCAAACCTGTCTAATTCCTACTGTACTTGTGAAACTAATGAAGTGTATTTAAAGATTAGATGATCTGGAGCAATCTAAGTGTGAACACGAAAGTGTGATTTTCATGAAAACTAGGTTAAATAATCTCAAATGACCCAGTACGAACAAATGGCAAAATACCATGTGGGGACAAAAACAAAAATAAAAACAAAAAACAAACTGGACAAAGCCAAATTAAAAGATTAGGGGAAACTTTTATAAAAAAAAAAAAAGCCAGAGAAATTATATTCTCAGATTGTTTCTAAAGCCTTCTTAAATTTGTACTTTGCTTTTGAAAAATCAAAACTGGAAATCACAGATGGCATTAAATTGATGCAAGAAATACAACATGAAACTCCAACAGAATCAGCGCTGGTAGAAAGGGCCTTGGCCCTTCAGTAAAAAACCTGGCATATCAATGTTTATTTATACATTGTAAATGAAAACCAAATAGTTAAGGTATGTGGTAATCACTTTTATATTTGCTTCAGCCAATATATTTGATTTAGTTGGTCAGCTACTATTTCCTGATTAGAGGCAGAGTTTCTTGCTTTTCTTGCAGACTTCTACTTAAGCAGTACTCTTCCAACTTCAGACCATAGCACTTGCTCTCTTTGCCTTCAGTACCTCTACCGCCACCTCCACTGTTAACTTCCACTTCTTGCAAAAGAATCAGTTCCAGCCAAGCATGGTGGTGCGTGCCTGTAAGGCCAGCACTCTAAAAGGCCGAGGTAGAAGAACAACAAGTTCGAGCCCAGCCTAGGCAACTTAGCCACTTAGCGAGATCCCAACTAAAAAAAATTTTTAAAGGACTGGGGATGTAACTCAATGCAAAGGTTCTGGGTTTAATTCCCAGTACAATGCTTGTATTCCCAGTACAAGCAATAAACAAACAAAAACAAACCAACAGCCCAACAAACCAATGAACCAAAAATGTCAGATCCATGATTGCCTCTCCTGGAAGCCCTCTCTGATATCCCTGAACAGACTTCTGCACTTTTTCTCTGGGGTTCTCTTAGGATCTTACATGTTGCTAGTACTGGTTGGGGATCCCTTGTTAAAAATGTGTGGACCATATGTTTTGGATTTTGGGGGATTATGGAATATTTGCATATACATAATATCATGGAGAGGAAACCTGAGTCTAACACAAAATTCACTTACGTTTCACATATACCTTATACACATAGCCTGAAGATAATTTCGTGTGCTATTTTTAGTGTACCTGCATTTTGACTGTGGCCCATTGTGTAAGGTCAGGTGTGAAAATTTCCATTTGTGATATCAGTGCTCAAAAAGCTCTGGATTTTGAAGACATTGGTGTAGGCAAAGACTTTATGAATAAAAACTCAACCGCATGGGAACTATCCCAAAGAATAACTGGGATCTCATCTTATTAAAAAGCTTTTGCACGGCAAGAGAAACCACCAACAGAGTGAAAAGACAACCCACAACGTGGGAAAAAATGTTTGCCAGCTGTTCCTCAGACAAAGGATTACTATCGAGAACATATAAAGAACTCAAAAAAATCAGACCTCCCAAATTTAAAGACCCACTCCAAAAATGGGCATCTGAGATGAATACACATTTCTCAGATGAAGAAATACAAATGGCAAATAAATATACAAAAAAATGTGCAACATCACTAGTCATTCGAGAGATGCAAATTAAAACAACACTGAGATACCATCTCACCCCAGAAAGAATGGCTACTATAAAGAAATCAACTAATAACAAATGCTGGAGGGGCTGTGGGGAAAAAGGAACCCTTCTTCACTGTTGGTGGGAGTGTCGACTGGTACAGCCACTGTGGAAGTCAGTGTGGAGATTCCTCAAAAAACTAGGGTTGGAGGTCCCATTTGACCCAGCTATTCCCCTTCTGGACATCTTCCCAGAAGAATTAAAAACATCATACCACAGGGATATATGTGCACCCATGTTTATAGCAGCACAATTTGTAATAGCCAGATCTTGGAAACAACCCAAATGCCCATCAACTGAGGAATGGATAAGAAAGATATGGTATTTTTATACAATGGAGTACTATTCAGCCATAAAGAAGGATAAACTGGAGACTTTTATAGGTAAATGGATGCAACTCGAGAAAATACTCATAAGTGAAATAAACCAGACGCACATGTGTAAGCATCGTATTGTCTCACTAGTATGAGAAACTGAAAGAGTAAATAAGATCCAAAATGTACAATAGACACGGTGAATCAAAAAGAAACTGGTCAATAAGAAAGAGAGACTGGAATGGGGAAAAGAAAGAAGGGAAAGGGAAAAAAAACTGTATATGTATATAAGATGGTTAAGGTAGATACACTACCAGTTTTATTTAGTTCATTGAAGAGGAAGGTTTGAGCCAATAATGTTTGGACAATTGAATGCTAATGTCTGGTATCCTGAATAACTAACTTAAAGATAATAATACGTAATGCATTGACCATTGGTACCCTCATATTATGTTGTTTTGAAAATTTGTTCTTTTTTTGATTTGTTTTGTTTTTTCTTCTCTTTAAAATAAAAAAAAAAGAAAAGAAAAAGAAAAAAAATAAAAAAGGTTACCATGTTAAAAAAAAAAAAATGCTCTGGATTTTGAAGCACTTCACACTTTGGGTTTTTGGATTAGGTATGCTCATCCTGTACAGTGGTTTTCACTTCGTCCTGATTGTTTACATGTCTGCTTCCCACTGGACCATGTTCAAGAGCACATTCGTGCACTTTGTGTTATTTAGTAATGAGGCAAAGAATCACGCACATTGCCACAACCTCTAACTCAACTACAGAAAAATGCAATAGAATTACCAACTATGCTAGGTACAGTTTTGGAAGCTTAAAAATGATTAATCCTTAAAAGTGATTAATTATGTTAAATTTCTGACTTCAAAAGGGCATGCTTTTTACATGGGAAGTTTTCTTTTTATGGATCTCTCAATAATGTGGAATTAATGAAGTGTCACTCTGTAGATCATACAAATTGGTAGTTTGAGCAACTAAGTGCTGAACGGCACACACGAGAAAGCTGTCTTAAGAAATGTCTTGTATTGAAAAAGCCATAAAGTTGAATTGAAATTATACTGTCATAAGTAAGTGCTCTTATGGCAGTACCAAAGGGCAAAATAGGACATCTATCAATCAATGAACATCTACAGAGTTCCTACCCTGGAGAAGAATGTTTGTTACAATTATAATAGGAGAGGGGGAACTGAAAAGCACTACCACACTGAAAGATTTCTATTAAAAATAATTCTGTGTTTCTAGACAAATGTAATTATAAAAAGATGTTCATAATTTAAATAAAGGTAAAGCATAATCTTATGGACAAACTACAGTTCCACTATATTCAAAACACTGGAAAAGAAGAGCAGCATAATACTTAGTAAAATTATCCAGTAGGAGACTATATAATTTAAATCACTCAATAATAAACATTTATATAAGGCTGCATGATTATAAAAAGCTTTCATATACAGTATCTTGTTTGATCATCTCAGTACTTTTTTTTTTTTTTTTTTTGAGATGGGGTCTCGCTATGTAGCTCAGGCTGCCCTCGAACTCATGGCAATCCTCCAGGTTCAGCCTCCCAGGTGCTGGGACTACAGGTGTGCGCCACCACGCCCGGCCTCATCCCAGTAATCTTGAATCTGTGGTACAAAGCAAACATATGTAACCTCACTTTAAATGAGGAAACACAGGGCTCAGCACAATATTTTCATGTGTCAAAGATAATAAATGTCTCTAATAATGGGGTTCAATGCAAGTTTTTTTTACTTCATATTCCAGTTTTTAAATAAACAATATAAATTTATGTCAATCTTTTTTTTTTTCATTTTGAAAACAATAAGATTTTGGACCAAAGAAAAAGTATTTAAAAGTTACAGTTCTTCATCAAATATTTAGATTGTGCTGACTGTATGCCGGGCCCTGGGGATCCAGACACAATCAGCTCATGACCTTACGGAGCTCGCAGTCACACAGACACACAGACACACCAGGAAAATTGCAGCGTGGGCAGTGGGTTCCATGAGAGATGTTCAGATGTGTGAGAGAGGTTGTAGCGGGGAGGATGCTCAGAAATCTTCATAAAGCAGGGAAATTCTGACCTGAATCTCAAAAGGAGGGTGTCATGGTTTAGATCTAAAATGTCCCCCAAGTCTCATGTGCTTGGAGGTAAGGCCTGATTGGAGGTGGGTCACTAGCTCCTCTCCTCTCTCTCCTACTCCCTGGCTGTCATGATGTAAGCAGCTTTCCTCCGCCAGACTCTTCCACCATGCCCTTCTTGCTTCAGAGCCAGCTGATTATGGACTGATCACTCTAAAAACTGAGTCAAAATAAACCCCTCCTCCTTTAAACTGTGAGTGTCAGATAATTTGTCTCAGTGATGAGAAAGTGACTAAGGCAGAAGGTAAGTTTTTCCCAAGCAAACAAGCCAGGGAAGAGTGGGCCATGAACATGAACAGAGGAGGGCCCTGAGGAAATACTGGTCTGGGAACTGTGAACTCCCAGAGTATGGCTGGTGCACAGGACACAAGAGGACAATGATGAAGGGTAAGGGTAGATGGGCAGGTAGGGCCAGGCATATAAGGCCTTCTTACCACTCCAGGAGTTTGATTTTTATCTTGAAGATAACAAATAGTCACATTAAGCAGCATATTGATACGATCACATTTGTATCTAAGAAGGCCAGTGTGAAGACAGCGGAGAAAATAGGATTGAGGAGGGAGAGTTTTGAAAGGATTGTACTTTAAAACCAAATTACCCAGGCCGGTGAGATGGCTCAGCGGCGTAAGCGCCTGCCTAGCAAGTGCGAGGGCCCGAGTTCGACTCCCGGATCCCACATACGAAAAAAGAGCCGCAGATATCGCTCAGCGGCACAGGCGCCTGCTGGCACGCGAGGTCCTGAGGTCGACCCCCAGTACCCACACACAAAAAAAATAAAAAATAATAAAATAAAACCAAATTACTAAATACTGTGTATAAGACCCAAAGTTAATTATAAGTTCCTTGCCATGGAGTAAGGATATTTGAAGCAGAATCTGAACAATCATATGCCAACTAGTAAATATAAAATTATAGTATTTTATAATCCACAGGACAGTGGGGCCCTCAGGAGACAGGACAGCAATAGTGGGAGATGTGCCTACTCTCCTTCCTTTGAAGATAGTTACATTTTTTCCTTATTCTACCTGAAGTTATATCCTTTTATTCTGAGGCACTGTACCCTGAAAAAAAGAAAAGGCTGTTTAGAAGAGCCTAATCCCTGAGTGGATTCCTTTCCCTTCCCATGGCTTAAGGGGTGCCAAGTGGTAATAACAGATTCCCTTTACTGAGGGTCTGCCACATGTGAGGAGCTCTGTAAAAATTCTTCAAATAGACTTCCAAGGCATACTTTGACCTTATAATAGATAAGAAAGATTAGGTTTAAAGTGTTACCTGTTCAAATAACTAGTAAGTGCTATGCTGAAGAGCTAGTATCTGATCCATGATTGTCTGACACCCCACACAGTATTTCTGCTTTGGTTTTGTCTTTTCTCCCACAAAATTGCGAGCCTCCAGGCAAGAATGCTGCTACCAAGGCAGGGCAAACTGAAGCATTTCCCCAGATCACACATGCTTGTCTGTTTATCTCTTCACATCTCAACTCAAATGATGTCTCCATGGAAAGACCTTCCCCAAGCACCCAGCTGAACAGCCCAGTTATACTCCCCTTCATTACTTCATTAAGGTTTATTGAGCCTCCCTGAAGGTGCTGATTAGCACCCGAAATTATTTTGTTACATGTTTCTTGTGTGTGTCACAGGACTGGAATGTAAGCTTGTGGAAGGAGCTCTGCAAGTCTTTACATCACTAGCACTGAAAGAGAACTTAGCACATAGTTGGTGCTCAATAAATATTTGTTGACGGATTGACCCGCTGCCTCAGTAACAGCCACAAATGTGTTCAACTGCAACACACAGAGTAGACAGTGGATCTGAATGATGGATTCTATTTATGGCTTTATATTGTCTTGAAGACTATAGACTATTGAATTATCTTTCTATATTTACATTTGTAAAACATCTCTAATTTCTAAGAAATTACTAGGAAAGAGCCAAATAACATGCATAAAGCACTTATTCCTCTTCTAAACTCACACCACATTTCGCCTTCATCTTCAAAGTCACTTTAGAATCAAGAAGGGTGGTTCATTTTTCAAAACACAATTTCCTTTAATGGTAGATCATAAATTGACTCAGACACTAATGAGTTTCAGACAAATACTTTTGGCTACTGAACAAATCATGAATAAAAGCTAGCACTGAATATTCGCCAGCGAAGTTTCTGCCTCACGGTGACGCTCAGGTGCCCTCTAGTGTGAGTTAGTTCTCACGTTCACACTTTGCGCCGCGCATCATGTGGTTAAGATTCTACCATGCATTCAAAGTGCGTTTTAATGGACACTCAGCAGATCTATGAAAAACGGTAAAAAAGACTGTGGAACAAATGAATGTAAAGGATCATTGGTTCCCCTCTGAGCCATTATATATAAGCAAAAAATGCAAATTAGGTAACACCCTGCAGTCAGAGGATGGGAAGCACTTTGAGCTACTACAAAATATGTATTATACATTTTGCAAATGCCCCCATCCCATTTATTGCTATTTTTCAATTTAATTTTTAAAAAGTGAGTACGTAGGGATGGTTAAAAAATAAGAGATATGAAAAGTTACAGACTGAAAAGCTGCTCCTGTACATTCTCCTCACCCTTCACTATTAACCATCTATGTAGTATTCCAAGAGTTTTTAACATACCAAACAAATAAGATATGTTTTTATTCTTTACACTTTTAAAATACTCTACATGCTGTGCTACACCTTTAATTTCTCATAATAATAAATCCTGTCAAGTTGTCCATAAAAGTTCATGGAGAATGTCCTCATTATTTTAAAAAACAGATGTAATATACTCTAATTGCATGGTTGTACCATAACTTAATTACTCCCCAAGTGACGGCTATGACTGGCTTCCAATCTTTTGCTGTTGCAAATAAGGCTGAAATAAATAATCTTGTACAGGTGTGACTGCAAAATTGAACACATATATCTAGAATAAATTCCTAGGAATGGAATATGTTGGACCAAATTACTAATTACAAAACCTTATACAGTGTTTGCTATGAGCCAGGTGCTAATCTAAGTACTCTAAATATATTATTCATTTAATCTTCTTAATAATCCTATAAGGAGGGCCGGTGAGATGGCTCAGCGGCGTAAGCGCCTGCCTTGGAAGCGTGAGGGCCCGAGTTCGACTCCCGGATCCCACATACGAAAAAGGGGCCAGTGATATCGCTCAGCAGCATGGGTGCCTGTTGGTGCGCGAGGTCCTGAGGTCGACCCCCCGGTACCCACAAAAAATAATAATAATAATAATCTTATAAGGAAAGCATTATTATCATTATTATTATTATTACATCTTAAAGCCGAAGAAGCTGAGGCATGGAGAGGGTTAGTAACCTGCTCAAAGTCAGCTAGAAAGTGGCAGCCTCAACCAACCCAGCTCTGAGGAGTATATTTGTATTTTAAATAGACATAAACAAATTGTCCTCTATACTGGTCATACTGATTTATTCTCTTGCCAGCTTGACTGCACTTTTTTTGCTCACATGTTCATCAAACTCTTGCAATTTTAATTGTTTAATCACAGGAGAAAAACTGACTCTCAATATAGGATTAATTTGCATTTCTTTTATAGTCACTGAAGTTGAGTATCTTCGCATATGTTTAACATTTGCCTACACCTGCCTATTCACACACTTACCTATTCATATCTTTTGTGTATCTTCCTATTGGGATTTTGTTTTTTTCTCACCAATTTTGAGGAGATATTTATATATTAGTGATATTAGTATTTAATCCGTCGTCTTAATTAGAAATATTTTTCCTAATTTGTTCTTTTTATGTTGGCCTTGCTTACGTTTTTCTGACAGAAGTTTTTGGATAGTTATAAAGTCATAAACATTTATAAAATTTTATAATATCTGTAAAATTTTATACATAAAAAGCTTTATAGTTTTATATAAAATTATCAATCTTTTGTAGATTCTGGATTTCAAAACAATTTCAAGGTTTTAGGAGAGTATTCTCACATTTTTTCTACCATTTTTGTGGTTTAATTTTAAGAAACTAAATATTTGACCCACTTGGAATTTATCTTGTATGATATGAGATACAAATACAACTTGATTTTTTCCCTGAGAGGTACTTACTTGTTGTTATTTTTGAATAGTCCATCATTTCTTCACTCATTTGATATGCTGCCTGCTGCCTTTATAAAGTCATAGTATCACATAATATATTTTCATATGCAATTTGGCTCTATTTCTAGACTATTCTGTTCCATTTTGGTGTCTATATATGCATTATTATCCAAGTACTTAATCATTGAGGCTTTATAATATATTATTTAGTAGTGCTAGATCCTCTCATTACTCTTAATTTCCAGAGCTTTCTTTATTGAGCTTACCTATATTTCATTTGAACTCATTAACCACCTTGTCAACTTTCATTTTAAAAATCCTAGATGATATATTTATTGGATGAGACTTACTTTGAAAGTCCTTCTCCAATACAATACACTAGCTCTAAACCCTGTCAGATTCAGATGGACACTGATGGTTGTCACAAAATGATGTATTAAAAATTAACGTAGCCAGGGATATAGCTCAGTAGCACAGCGCCTGCCTGGCAAGCGTGAGGTCCTGAGTTCGATTTCCAGTACCAAAAAAAAAAAAAAAAAAGAAAATGACTTCTCTTTGCTGGGCATGGTGGCGCACGCCTGTAATCCCAGCACTCTGGAGGCTGAGGCAGGAGGACTGCTGCAAGTTCGAGGCCAGCAAGGGCTACAAAGTGAGTTCAAGGCCAGCCTGAACTGCATAGCAAAACACTGTCTCAAAAAGACAAAAAAATAAATAAATAAAAATTAATATTGTGTTTCCTGACTGTGAAAAGGTAACTGACATTTATTCATTCAGCAATGGATGTCATTTAACCATTCAGTGTTCCTAGTTGCATGGCATTTATCTCTTTCAAATAAATTATGAGAAAATACATACTCAAAAAAAAAAATACTATAGCCTTCAAACATGCCAACTCTGCCATTTCACCTCCTACCAAAAATTACCTGAACAATCCTATCAGCCAGTGAAAACATCGGTGCTCTGAGTACTGACTTACACAACTCTGACTTTTAGGTTTCTGATAAAAATCTTCAGGCTCTTTATTCTAGCCCCTTGGTAGTCAAAGCACAGTCCTTAGACATACATACTTTGGGTCTCATCCAAGACCTCTTGGGTCACCATCTGAATTTTAAAAACACTGGAGCTGCTTCACAAGTGCTTTAGAGTTTTCCCAGTAAAAGATTAGTAGTTCTCAAAGTGTGGGCCCAACAGCAACAGAACCATCACTTTGGAACAATGCAGAAAATTTAAATCCTTGGGCTTCATCCTATACCAGTGATGGCGAACCTTTTAGAGCTTTCAATGATAACGAACAGCGCCCCCTGCAGCACACGTGACATAGGTTCACCAGTACTGTCTATACCTACTGAATAAGAAATTTGGGAGGCTGCGTCCAACGATCTCTTTTTATTAAATACATTTAAAAATTTTTAATTGGCACATAGTAGTTGTACATACATATGGGATACAGTATGAAATTTCAATATAAGTATAATGTGTTGGGAACTGTGTTAGTCAACTTTCTTTTACTATCACAAAATACCTGAGACAATCAACTTATAAAGAGGATGAATTTATGTTGGAGCACAGTTTTGAAGTTTCAGTCCATGACTGACTGGCCCTGTTGCTTTTTGGGTCTGTGGTAAGCAGCACGTCATGGCAGGGGGCACATGGTGGAATGAAGCTGCTCACCTCATGGCAGCTGGGAAGCAAAGGAGAAAAAGAGGAAGGGGCAGGTCAGTGACCAGAAGACTCCTCACTGGGCCCCACCTCTAAAAGTGTCATGACCTTTCAATAGTATCAACTTGGGGAATCAGCCTTTAACACATGAAACTCTGAGGGACACTTCATATCCAAACTACAGCAGGAAAATTCAAAATCCTCTCCACTAGCTGTTTTGATCTATTTAATTGTTGTCCACCTCAGTTATCTTCCTGTGCTACAGCAGCAATCTGTTTTAATAACCCTTCTAGATGAATCGGACACATACTAACGTTTGGAAGCCAATGATCTAGATCAGTGCTCTCAATCTTGGCTAAACATTAGAATTATGTAGGGAGGGTTGGCAAATACACGTAAATGAATTAGATCAGAATTTCAGTGCTTCAGCCAAGGAATCGATAAAGTCCTCTTGTGATCCCTAAGTCAAGTCAAGGCTGAGAACCACTGCTGTAGTCTGGAACAATGGTTCTGAAACCTGGCTTCACAGCAGAATAACATATGGAGCTTTAAAAAACGTACTGATGTTGAGGATCTCACTTAGAGATTTATATTGATCTAGGTGCAGCCAAAGGTCACTTTTTACATGAGTTTCTCAGCTGATTCTAATATCCATTTACTATTGCAAACCACTGTTCTAAAAATGCCATTTTCTCCACAAGTCATTTAAAGAGAATATAGTTTGGGGGTGGTGGAAGAAATACATTTTCATTTCCCATCTATTTATTCAGACATTGCAGTGTATTAGGCTAGTTACTAGGAAGATTAAAAAGTAAGTACAAACCACATTTCCTGCCCAGAGAGAATATATAATTGATATCAGCAGAAGAGACCTGGACACATTTATACATAAATAATGATTCAAAAGGAATACACATTTTGTGATACTGACTATAATTCAATAAAACAAATTATACATATCATTATATCACTGTTAGCTCAAACTCCTTTCTGTTCTTTCTAAGAGTGAGAAAGAGGAAATATACAGTGAAAAAAGAATTTTGAATGCAATTAGCAATCAGCATTTGAACCTGGAGAAAGTAGGGGAAAGGTCAACAGTTCCTTCAGCTAGTAATCTAAGAATTTAAACACTGAACAAACCCGAAATGATTAAAAGTTCCTTCTGGGGCATAACAAAGAGACAATTAGTCATGAAATCACTGGCAGTCACTTCACCCAAGTAGTGTCTGTTAAGTTAACTTACAACTACTAACAAAACTAGCAATTTAGAAATCAGCAATAGAACAGTTTATAATAATTTTTTCCCTTTTATTATTGGAAATATAACTCTTGGACTATCTGCTCCTCCTTCTAGATCAGCTTCTTCCACGGACACTTTTTTAAAGTAATGAAAAATACTATCCTAGTCTGGGATGAATTACTAGTTACTGAATTTTTCACAGATATTGGACTATTGAATTAATTTATATTTAAATGAATAATCAAGCAAAATTCAAAATTTCTCATGTGTATGAAACTAAAAAGTACATAACAACTAAAATTGGGTTTAAAATGTTGCAAAATGCTTAAGTTTAGAAGTGTTTGTTTTGATAATTCAGATAAATATACTGCACACATTCCTTCATATTATTATCAGTTACAAAGGCAAAACTATCACATACTCCTTTAATACTATAAAAGGGTTTCACACCTGTAATCCCAGCACTCCATTTATCTGGAGGACTGCACATCCAGGCCCAGCAGGAGGACAGCAAGTTTGAGCCCAGCCTGGACAACTTAGCGATTTAATGAGACACTGCCTCAAAAAATAAAAACAAAAAGAGCTGGGAATGTAACTCAGTACAAAGGCTCTGGGTGTAGTACTGAAAAAAAAAAAAGTATTTTCAGAAAAATTACAAATGTTCATCCATCTCTTATATCCTGTTCCATCAGAAAATGCTCTGAGGTTAGAACAGGCTAAAGCACTTTAAATAATACCAACTGAGATATGGAATAGATCTAAGTACATCACATTTACCACAGTAACATTTTACAACTGAAAATGAATAGGTGATGAATTTTCAAGCTGTTTTTTTAGTAATGGTGGTGGACTGTATGAGCCAACCACATACTTCTCTTGTTTCCATGATACACCCACTACATGGTAGGCTGATGGGACCTTCACGTGTGCCCACGAAATAGAACTAGGTCTACTTACTTGCTTCAGCAGGTTTTGAATACATCATTTGGAATAGAATTTACCTTCGAAACAATTATATGAGAAAAAGACGAAAATTATTTTTCTGGTTTACTAGATAGAAAGATGAAGGTTCAATCATGTCATTACACAGGGCAATAAAGGATGGTATGTTGATTATCAGTGGGGCTAGGAAGATGAGTCATCTGAAGAATTAAAAAGAAAAATGGCCCATGTATTTCCCTGTCCTTCTTAAGTGACCCACTATGTACACAGAGTTGAGAATTACCTCTGTATATGAGCTGCAATTATTGATATGAGCATGTCATGTTACTTCCAATGTGTTAGCACATTTAACAGTGTCACTCCCAATGCTATAATGGAAACAAAGGCAACACAAGAACCAAATGCTCAGTCCTATTTTTTTAATCTACCAGAACATGCAGTTTTAAGAATTCTATGATTTCTTAAATGGGAGATATTTGGGTATAATTGAATTGTAGCAATTATAGTACTGTAAACCATTGATGGCTTTTATTTTGCTCTTAAGAATTTGTGGAATAATTTCCCCTCATTCTTCAAGGGCAACATAAGAATGTAGTATGGAAGTGCTTGTTTTACCCAGACAAGTGGTTAAAATAACATTATCCCTAAAGAAGGGATAGCTAACCATTTCAAACAAACACAAATTCTAGGTTAGTGTTTAAGAAGAGATTTTTAAGCAGCCACTACATACCTGTTCTAGATGAGTTTCCCCCCTTTTTTTATTGTGAAGTTGAAGATAAGAGTCTGTTTTAGGAGTTGGTAATCCCAACGTAAGCTTATTTTTTTCCACAAAATATTGTTTAGACTTCCTTCTCCGAGGGCCACGTGATCCTGGGAGGAACACCTCGTTATGTGAACTTGAACTCTTGAGGTACTGAGAGAGGCTGCTTGACTTTTCCTCCCGGTCACTGTCACTTGGATCTGAAAATGGCTCACCGACCTGGGCTCCAGGCTCATAGTTTGGGCTTAAAAATTCACTTCCAAGTAAGGAGGCTGCACTCTGAGGACTCTTTTTCTGTTTGTCTTTCCCCTCTGAGAGCTCCACTGAATTCTCCTTGGAAGGGTAGAGTGGCGCCAAGGGCAGATTTTCTGAAGAGCTGTCTGCAGACCCTGGCAAGTTTTCCACAACCAACAACTGCACTTCCTCTTCTTTATTTTTCCAGTTCGGATCATATCGGAGGTCTGAATATTTGTCTTTTATAAGCTGTTGACTGTCCAAAGCGGAAATAAAATGGCAAGTCCTTCATCAGAATAAATTCACTCATTGCATTCAGTTGGTCATTTTATTCAAAACCAATCTTAACTCTCCTCTGACTTCTCTTTTACTATCTGTATGTTAAAGATATGTCTGGGGCTCATATTAGACCCACACACTATACACAAAGACAAGATCTTAATTACCTAACTTCATCAAAATATGGAATAAAAATGGAGGACAGGGGGCCGGTGAGACGGCTCAGCGGCTTAAGCGCCTGCCTTGCAAGCGCGAAGGCCCGAGTTCGACTCCCGGATCCCACATACGAAAAAGGGGCCGGTGATATCGCTCAGCGGCACGGGTGCCTGTTGGCGCGCGAGGTCCTGAGGTCGTCCCCCCGGTACCCACAAAAAAAAAAAAAAAAAAAAAAAAAAAAATGGAGGACAGTTAAATTCTAAATGCCAGAAAACAAAAGCACATATCTACCACATTAAATCAATGAATCACAGAGGTTCAAAGAATGCTATTACTTATGCCACAAACAATAATCCAGTATTTTGGCTGGTAAAGATAAAATTGTAATTCACACTTTAGCTGGTACTACACACATTCGGCTATTTAGCTAGGAAGTGAAATATGGATTGTTGCCTAGACAACATTTGCCTCAGCCTGTTCCTTTTGGGAGGAAAGCCAGATTTCATTGTAGCTGAATAGTTATACAGGTTCATCCTTATTTTTAGTAATTTTGCTTTTCACTTCATTTTTGTCTCTGTAGACTTTATCAAATGTCCTACAGAAAGATTTCCAAGGCTTAGAATCAGACTGTGGCTCGCTAAAGGTTCACAGTCCCTTGGCCATTAGATTTATACACACAAAATCCAGTAAACACATCAGCATGCACTTGACACTGTAGGATAGCCCTGTTTGATAAAATGTTAAAGCATATCATTCTGCCCCAGGAAAGTGAACTAGTCCACAATCCATGTGGATGACCCCAAATAAAGCCTCCCTTTCCCCCAAGGCAATCTCAATTTGTAAAGCACCCCCTAATCTTAACCAAAAAGGGAAAAAAATGCTGATAATATGACATATTTAATGGCCTCTTTGATCTTCAAAAGCTAAATGGGAGAGATTTTCCTTCCTTGAGTACAGTGGATGCAATCCTCTAATCAAAAAGAAAATGTAAATCACCCAGGCTTTTTATGTTATTTGATATTCCCATTTACAGAGGACATAATTTTATGCTGGGTAAACAAACTAATGGTCCCCCTAATACTAATTTAGTTTTCTTAATATGGACCTAGTTTTCTTTGATTGATGGAAGGAAAAAAAAAAAAAAAAAAACCCTGGAGAAAAAGCCTAAACTCCCATTCCTTGCTGAATTGTCATACTTTCAAATTTTTTTGTTTGCCTATTAAGATGGAAAACTTTTTGAAACAGTGTGTTACTCCTTTTCCAACAAGAGATGAGATGTGATCTCTTCTAGGAAAATGCCTGAATGTGAGTGGTCCATTTATCGGGAAATGGGATGACAAATTGTGTCTCACTGTGTCCTGAGCACTGAGGATGACCTGCCCCTGGGCTTTGATGGGGAGGTTTCTCCTGGATGCTGTCTCTTCCCGTAAACTAACAGCATCTCAGCCTGGCCTTTCACCTGGCGCTCAAGTGTCGCTGGACATGTACATGGGACGTGGTGTTGTCCTGCAGGGCACACTCTAGACTTGGACTGGACGTACCCGGGCTCAAGTTCTGCACTACCATGTGTCAGTTGGCAAATGATGTAATCTCTGGGCCAGCCTCTCTCATCCACAAATAGGGATAACTTATATTTATTTTGTTTATTTCTTATGACTGGATAATACTAAGGATCAAGATGAGGCAGCATACCTTAAAGTATGGAGGTATCTGTGCTTATTTAACTTTTCATGATAGTACTCCTCACCTAGATAAGGTCTTGGGTAGCAGGGACTGTGGGTTATCTTACTTCTCTAACCTCTGCCCTAGTATGCTGCATCACACCCTGGTCACAAAGGGTAAATAAATGCTTCTAGAATAAATAAATGCATCTCTAAAAACAGTCAACCAAAAAAAGCATGTTTTTATTTTTAAACCAATAGTAACAAATTAAAATCTAAACATGCTGGAGTTTTCGGCATTAGAACAAATTAGTGAATGACTTTTGGGTTTATCTTTGTGTGTGTGTGTGTGTGTGTGTGTGTGTGTGTGTGTGTGTGTGGGTACCGGGAGTCAAACTCAGGACCTCACGCTTGCCAGCAGGCCCTTGTGCCACTGAGCGATATCACCGGCCCTTTCTTCCTTTGTATGTGGGTCCCGGGAGTCGAACTCAGGACCTCATACTTGCCAGACAGGTGATCATGCTGCTGAGCTATCTCACCGGCCCAGGTTTATCTTATACAGAGTAAAACACAGGCTCAGTTGTGATTATTCAGGTGGAGAAGAAAACCCAATTATTATCTTAAAGTAAATTAAAAATTTTAAAGAAGACATGTGTTTTCCCATATCCACAGGACACTGAAATGAAAAACTGAACTTTATTCTTCATTCATTAGTTCCCTCATTGATTTGACAAGTTACTGAGAACTTACTGACCCAGGGGAATACAGTGGTGAATGGCACAGTGTTGGGCTCACAGCCTGGAGGGAATTCGGACAAGGAAACAAGCAATGTACAATTTGGAGTGGTGCCTGCTCTGATGAAGGACACAGAGCCATCTGGACTCAGGATGCTTTGCTCCTGGCTTGCAAAGTTGGGGAGAGCTTTCTCTAGGAAACAGTGGCATTGCTGAGACTTAGGTTAAAGAAGTATATGCCAGGCCAAGGTAATGGCACGGAGAAAGGAATGGAAGGAAGGCAGAGTGTGGCACTTTCCAAAAACAATTCTTTATGGATAAAATGGAGGGTTGAGGGGGGGAAGGCTGAGGAAGAGATCAAAGCTAAGCAGAGGTCAGATTTTTTTTTTTTTTTTTTTTTTTTTTGGCATTACTGGGCATTGAACCAGGGCCTTCACACTGGGCTACATTTCCACGCCTTTCCTTTCTTTGTATTACTCATTTTTATTTTGAGATACAGGGTCTCACGAAATCACTAAATTGCCCAGGTTTGGCTTGAACTTGCAGTCCTCTTGCCTTGGCCTCCAAGAGTCCCGGGATTACAGGTGTGTACCACTGTGCCTGGATCAGAGGTCACATCTTGAAAGACTTTGTAGTCTCTATGAGAGAGTCTGTACTACGTAAATTAACCTGAGAGTTTAATTAGTAAGGGAAGATTTAGTAAACATTTTTGGACAGAGTGATGAATTTTTGGAAGGGTTTATCTACATAGGCCATTGAGTCTTTGGGGGAATGTTTAGAACAGGCAATCCTTTATTTATACTGCTTAGAGCTGGCCTAGCCACCTCTTATGGTACCAAACCTGGGACACACTGTTCTGTCACTCTGTTGGGGGTGGAATGTGGAAAGACAGCATGTATCACTATGCTGATCTAAGGAAGACTTGTAGTGAATCTTCTTTTTCCTTAGAACAACTTTGAGGGAAGTACTGTTCTATTACTATCTCCATTTAACAGATGAGCAAATTGAGGTTCAGAGAGCTTAGGAAAGTTTTCCAAGGTCACAGAGCTACCAGTGGTAGAGCCAGGATATAGGTCCTGGCAGTCTGCTCGGAAAGCCGGCTGGGTAAGTTTCACTGTGCCACACAGCTATTCCCATAGTAGGTCATGTAGAAAGCCTGTCGCAGCCTGTGCCTTAGGTGAGTTAGTGACTCATTTGGTCAGTCAAAAGATAGGTGCTGGGGGGGCCGGTGAGATGGCTCAGCGGCTTAGGCGCCTGCCTTGCAAGCGCGAGGGCCCGAGTTCGACTCCCAGATCCCACATACGAAAAAGGGGCCGGTGATATCGCTCAGCGGCACGGGCGCCTGCTGGCGCGCGAGGTCCTGAGGTCGACCCCCCGGTACCCACAAAAAAAAAAAAAAAAAAAAAAAAGATAGGTGCTGGGGGCCGGTGAGATGGCTCAGTGGCGTATGCGCCTGCCTGGCAAGCGCGAGGGCCCGAGTTCGACTCCCGGAAGCCACATATGAGAAAAGGGCCGGTGATATTGCTTAGCGGCACGGGTGCCTGCTGGCGCGCGAGGTCCTGAGGTCGACCCCCGGTACCCCCCCAAAAAAAAAATAATAAAAAGATAAGTGTTGGGTACCTCCTTTAGTACAGGCAGAATACTAGGCATAGAAGATATAGTGGTGAGCAAAACAGTCACACTGATGGAGCTTTCCCTCCAGTGAGGACAGGCTTTATGCACTGTCATGATTAGCTAGTGAAATAGATGCGTAAAAGAAATACAACATGTTATGGGTATTTAAAATAGTAGGACAGGGGGCCGGTGAGATGGCTCAGTGGCATAAGCACCTGCCTGGCAAGTGTGAGGGCCCGAGTTCGACTCCCGGAACCCACATACGTAAAAAGGGCAGGTGATATCGCTCAGTGGCACAGGCACCTATTGGCGCGTGAGGTCCTGAGGTTGACCCCTGGTACCCACAAAAAAAATAAAAATAAAAAAATAAAAATAAAATAGTAGGCCAGGGCTGGGGTTGTAGCTCAATGGTAAAGCACTTGCTTAGTATGCATGAGGTCCTGAGTTCAACCAACAGCACTTCAAAAATGAAGGAAGGAATACATAGGACATAACCATGTTCACCACAGAAAATATATTAACTTATTTTCAGATTCAATTGCTAGATGATGATATCTCAACGTCCATTCCAACTCCATTGTTCTATGACCCTATAATAGACTCACAAAAGAATCAATAACTGAGTATTGCTCACTGTCTTTTAAATAGGTAGTGGCAATAGTTTGGATGTGAAATGTCTCCCAAGAGCCTATGTATTGAAGGCTTGATTCCCAGCCTGTAGCACTATTGGGAGGTGGTTGAACCTTCAGGAGATAGTGGAAAGAAGTTAGTGAGCTGGGGGCATGTACTTGAAGGGAACACTGGTACCCTGGCCCCTTTTTCTTTCTGTTTCCCAGCGGCCATAGGGGAGCAGGCTTCTTTTATCATGTGCTCCCACCATGATATACTGTGCTGCCACAGGCCCAAAGCAAGAGGGCCAAGTGACCATGAACTGAAACCCTGAATATTATCTTTCCTCCTTAGAAGTTGAGCGAAAATATTATCTTTCCTCCTTAGAAGTTTATCTTAAGTATTTTGTCACAGTGATTGAAAGCTGAATAAAAAGTAGTGTTCAATGACTGGAGGAAATGGATTCCCTGGTTTCTGTCTCTTCAGTTACACAAGAAAGTTGGTACACTCTGACTGGTCATTGAATTTAACCAGTATCAACTGATAATGGCATAACACCTACACTCATGGTTACAGACTTTCTTTAGTCATATGTAACATTTGTGGTGCTGTTTCTCTGAATTATGACATAAAGGATTGTGGTCCTGAGCAGAGTGTTTAAGAACAAGGGCTCTACAATTAGGATGCCTGCATGCAATACCTGGTGCTACCAGTTACTATGTAAGTGTGAGCAAGTCATTTAACTTCTGTGCCTACCTCAGAGTAAGGACTTGGTAAGAGCTAGTGATGCAAGTATGTGTCAAAGAGCTCTGTCACTGGCCTTTACTTGCTGTGTGTTACGCTCAGTCACCATGACATAACATTGTTGTGATGCATTGTGCTTCCTGCTAATGGAGTCAAAGGAGTCTTCACTCCCTAGGGCTTAAGTTATATTCAGGGCATGGAGTTGCCTTGTGATGCTGTAAGTGGTACTAAGTGGCCTGAAAGATCTAACATCTCTAAAAACTAGTTTTCAGTCATGACTTAGGCACTACAGAGAATGTCTGAATCATAACCTAGGAAATGGGATTGAGAAATGTCAATGTTTTCACACAATGGAATATTTTAACCACTGAAAGATAATGAGGAAAATAAAAATGAGAGAATTAAATTATTTTAGACCTAAAAAAGCCATACCTTCTAACAACAGATTTCCTTTCTTGAAATCAGGCTATAGAAGCAATATAACATGCTGCAGAAGACTTATGTTTTAAGAAGAACCTAGAAAATGCACAGTGTTTGGAAACAAACCAAGAAGATGAGTTGCTTTGACTGTGAAAAACATTTTGAACCAATTGTTTGAAGAGAAACTCTAAAAATATGTCTATACAAGGGTAGTCTGAAAGTGTGGCTTGTGTGAAAGTGTTAATTATGCCGCACCATTTACACCTGCAACAAATATCTTAAAACATCTCCTTCTCCCTTTCTAGGTGAAAAACATATGTCAAAACAAATGGGAGGTTATGTTTTGCAAAATCATGAGCGTGGAAAGCTGTAATGCTTCATGGAAACAAATCTAATGGTTGAAATAGAACATGATACTAAAGCACTCCATTGTAGTGAGCTTGTGTACTAAGAAGCTCAATTGTCTTTTGTGGACCAGGTCAACACACTGGGACAAAATGAGTGTGAAGTGCCCTTTCATCAGTAATCATCCACACACAAAACAGGCACCTCTTTTCCTCCTTATTTGATGGAAAGGTTACACAGACAATGAGTACACAACTCTTTTGTTACTGTTCAGACAACAGATGCCATGTCTCCTCTTCAGAGGCCTGGGTTAGAAACGGATGCAGAAGGGAAGGGGGTGGGGGGCAGTCTCACATCCATACACCAGGATATTTGCTGGCTTTAATGGACTATATCTGAGTACTCACAGTGATAACTTCAAACAAAATAAAATCAAATTTCCACTTAATGAAGAGTCTCATATTCAGCTTTGTATTCAATCAAAAAATTACTAAAATTAGAGCATGTTTCTAGTACAATTAACATCCTTTGCACTCACAATAAAATATTCAATAACTGGCCATTTTGCCTGTTGAGGAGGTGAATAAAAGCATTGCTATTAATCATTTAGCTGTTATTTATTTGCCACTTTATTTTAAGTAGGCAGTTAAATTGAAATTGCACATGTAATTATTGATTTAGGTTTAATTTAATCCTTTTAAACAGAACAATTATTCCCAATTTATATGCCATTAAATCTTTTATGCATATGAGCAACAAATTTAATTTTTGTTTAAGTATAAAGTTTTTAATGCTTCTTTAAGGAACTATAAAACTGAGTTGTTTCCAAGGATTTCTGAAGGCTGTGCTCATCTTAATCTTATTTATAGCTTTAAAGTAAACAAAATGAAATAAATCCAAAAGATTAAAAATTCACTTTTGCAAGTACTGTATGTAAGTTTTTTGGGTTTTTTTGTGGTGCCAGGGATCCAACCCAGGGTCTTTACGTACTAGGCAAGCAGTACACAAAGCTACATTCCCAGCCCTACTTTTGCAAATATGAAATACACGTAAAACAGTTCCATAAACATACTGAAATGCTTCGTGGAGGTCATTTGCAACCCAGAATATTTCATTTAACCATTTAACAAAGGTATGTATTTCAAGAAAAAAGTAAACATTTTAAGAAAAATAAGATGGTTTATGGACAGAAGGCCGAAGACTGTCTATAGAAACATTCTAGGTAAAGGAGCTGAATTGTTATTTAGTAAATTTTGTTTACAGTAATTATATAATTTGAATAATCCTAACAAAAGTCTCTTCTTTTTTCTTTAACAACAGATTTGTGGTTGCAAAATAACCAAAAATTTGTTCCAAGTTCTTATTAGTACCAATCTTGATTCAAGGGCAACCTGTGAGTTAAGTGAAAATAAGTTATCTAAAAAGGATAGGTTAGCAACTGCAATGTAAAATTCTGTTCTTCTATTAAGATTATATGAACCAACCCTGCATCTTCATAAGGGAAATGTAACAGGACACAGTACTTTGATGCATAATCCCTCTTATTCAGTGAGAGTTACAATGGTAATATCAGACATTTTCCATGGGAGGCTTAGATCCCTTTCATTTTTTATTTTTTATTTTTATTTTATTTATTTATTTATTTATTTATTTTTGTGGGTACCGGGGGTCAAACTCAGGACTTCGCATGCCAGCAGGCACCCGTGCGGCTGAGCGATATCACCGGCCCTTTTTTTTCCTTTATGTGGGTACCGGGAGTCGAACTCAGGGCCTCGCGCTTGCCAGGCAGGCGCTTATGCCGCTGAGCTATCTCGCCAGCCCCTCTTTCATTTTTTAAAGCAATGGCTAAGCAGTAAAAACCTTAATTTATAAAATTTCTAGGTGCTTGCTCTTCCTTTACATAGAAATTCTTGCATTTTAAATGTCAGATTAACAACATGGAATTTAGCTATGGCATCATGGAAAAAGCAGTGTGTGACACCTGTGTTGTAGTTCAAATTTTGCCACAGAACAACAGTGAGAACTTAAATGAGTCTCCCTTATCTCTCTAGATCTTGGTTTCCTCCTTTGTACAACCGAACAGGCTGACCACTAAGGGCCCTTGCAGCTCTAAGAATCTGTTACTTTATTTTATTTTATTTTATTTTATTTTATTTTATTTTATTTGTGGGTCCTGGGGATAGAACTTAGGACCTCGCTCTTGCCAGCAGGCACTTGTGCTGCTGAGCAAAATCACCGGTGCTTTTTTCCTTTTTATGTGGGTACCGCAAGTCGAACTCAGGACCTCGCACTTGCCAGGCAGGCACTTATGCCACTGAGCCATCTCACCGGCCCTCTGTTATTTTATTAATTGGATTGGGTCTGTCATGCAAAACTCTGAAATGTTAAGTGCTGAGAAATAATCTCATTTAAATTCAATACACTAAACAATTATACCAAAGTTTTCTATATTTTGAAACCTGTCAGGGAGTAAAACCAAATGAAGATCTAAAGGTCATAAATTAAACTATCTTTTTAGTAACTTGTTTACCATCTTTTTGATCCTCTGATAAATTTATAGGATGGTAGTGACATAAATATAAATTACACTTTGTGAGGTTTCAAACTGACTACTTGCTTATCTTAACAGAATAAAGCATCCCAGATTTGCTATGAAGGAGAAGAGGATCTAGTGGCCATCTCTGGGGGCAAGAAATCCCGGGAGTCACCATGGCTTGTGCGCTTCTGGCGGGGACTCTGCCTTTAATGGCCACAATTCATGCCCATGCACACTCTATACCTCCCTCCATGACTGCTCAGCTGTTATGATGGCACCATGCCTGCTCTGAGGACAGCATCAGGGTTTAACTAAGACACAGTTTGTGAGTAAATGGATGAACATAAAACAGAAGGAACAAACAAAAAGTAACTTCTCTGCTGTAACTATTGCCACTGATATGAAGTAAATGGCTAAAATACCAGTAGTATTCCCCCAAACACTGTGTGAAAACCGCTGGAACATGGTATGTTGTAGAATGTATTTGAAGAGGTTGGCCAATCAATGGCCATAAGTTAAAAATCTACCTAATAAAATACAATAGAAATCAACAATACGAATGTTGCTAGAAATAAATGGAAATGAATGCTGACTCCTGGAAGCTTCCAAAATGTTCTCCATAATACTAGAATATTAGAACCAGCCTCAAATGTCTTCTTTACTCTCCCAACCAGTGCCAAAAAAATATCTACAACACCTGTAAGGGATAGCAGTCTAGCCTGAGCTTAAACATCTCCAAAGTGCCCCCAAAACAGTCTGAGAAAATTGGGAAAAGATGAAAATCCTGAGTTTTGGTCTTCACTAAGTCTTTCTTTTCCTACCAGCATCTATTTTGGTTATCCAGTACTACTCACCAAGCCCTAGAAATCCTTATTCAATACTCCTGATTCTTTATTTTTAATCAGAAACAACACACTTGAAAGAATTTGGGAGAAGAAAGTATATACCACATTAAATATGTGGATTGTTATTTCCAAGTCCCTTTTGTACTTTCAGACAATGCTGACTATTCCATTTTTCTAATAATTCCTCATTGTGCCCCCCTGCCTCCCATGAATTTCAAGATGGTCTGCTAGGTTACAGCTCCTCTGTGGTCACTGTTGTCCCCAGGCGATGAGAGAGAGAAATGTCAGCAAAGCTCACTAAATAAAGGGAAGCATGCCTGCTTCTCAGGGGAGATGCTGAGGAATAAAGGCCACTCTGACATTCCCCAGGGTAAAATACAGTCAATTCTTTAAATTCTTTAAATTTTTTATTACTTTATTAAAAATTGTAATTTTACACACATAGTCACTTGGCCTCAGTTTAGTCCATTCTGGAATTGCTCTCTTTAATTTTTACTAGGTAGTAAAACGGACTTCTTTACCAGATTAATTCATGATTACCTTTTTAGATACTCATAGAGGCTCAAGCTTTGGAGTTAAGAGAGGGTTCAATTCAATGCCTGGCTCTACCACTCAGCAATTTTTTTTGTGTGTGTGTGGATACCGGGGGTCGACCTCAGGACCTCGTACGCCACCAGGCGCCCGTGCCGCTGAGCAATATCACCAGCCCTTTTTTCGTATGTGGGTTCCAGGAGTTGAACTTGGGCCCTCGTGCTTGCCAGGCAGACGCATCCACCGCTGAGCCATCTCACCGGCCCCTACCACTTAGCAATTACTTACACCTACACGTGTCTTAGAACTTTATCTGAAAAATGGGCATAACAATGCCTTAGGGTCGAGGCTGCATCCTCAGTGGTAGAGGGTATATGTTGCATGCACAAAGCCCTGGTTCAATCCCTACAACTGTTTAAGAAAGCAAATAAGTAAATAATGCATATCTAAGAGGCTTTTGTAAGGATAAATGTGATAGGCTACTAAAGCAAAGAGTAGCACTGATATAAGCATTCCTATAAGACCTTATTGAACAGATTATACAGGGCATTGAATTGCTGCTTTCTCATTAAAAAAAAGTTTAAAAAAAAAAAAAAAGTCTTCAGAGGCTCCAGTACTGAAGAGGTTATTTCTAATGCCCTAGGCATTACATTGATCTCTTTCTCCATGAGAGACCAGACTCATGAGGCTTGTTTGGGAGTGGGGTTTAAGAACTGCCACATGAAGATCTTCTCTCCACTCTTAATTCATTCACTACCGTCAATACTCCTCCAATTTCTGCAAAATAAAAGGTTTTCTCTAATCTATAAACACTGAACTATGGCTTGACTTTGGTGAGACACAAGGAAGTAACTGCTTTGAGGCAGTTCTAGTAACATCGAATCACAAGAGTCAAGCTAAGTGACTTGTCAGGCAGCTTTTAAAATTACTGCTTATAAAAGCAAGAAGAAAGATTTACCTTGATTTAAGGCAATGCTTTAACTAAGCTTTGAACTACAATTCCCAGAATGCCATTTGCTTTGCAGAAATGAAAGCCTACTTGAAGTTCATACTGAGAGTCTGAGATCAATTTATTTGTCCATATCATGGCTTATTACTTCTCAGATCTGAGTAATAATACACCTGGGAAAAGTTTATAAAACTTATGTGAAGCAGAGAAAGGGTGCAATAACTAAATCACACCTGAATAATATTTTTAGGCATTATTTGGCTAAATCTTCACTTCTGTAGTATGGAACTTATCCCTCTACATTCAATGAGTAAAGTACCACACACTAACAACTGCTAGGGTTATAACCCATTCTAACCCTGCCCTGTGGTTTATAGTCTATTTTTCAACATTTCCAAGGCAAGTAAAATAGCATTATTTAAGGACCTCTGAATCAGAAGAAAAAAAATCAATCTATAATTTTGATTTTTATAAGTATCATTACTTGAACTACATTAAGTAGTAAATTGTTCTTTGGTAAAGAACAGGATCAAATCAGATCTCTCAGAACTGAACAAAAGGAGGAAAAACTCAAAAAATGAGGAAATGAGGTCACTTACTGGATTCCTGCCATGTTTTCTTCATCTTAAAAATACAGACAACGAGCCAGTGAGATGGCTCAGCGGCGTAAGCGCCTGCGTGGGAAGTGCGAGGTCCTGAGTTCGACTCCCGGAACCCACATACGAAAAAAAGGGCTGGTGATATCGCTTAGCAGCACGGGTGCCTGCTGGCGCGCGAGGTCCTGAGGTTGACCCCTGGTACCCACAAAAAAAAAAAAAAAAAAAGCAGACAAAAGTACTCATTTATGACTTAGGAGACTATGAATCTCTTAGTTACAGCAGGACAAAAACATGGTTTAGAGCATGGAGTCAGACTGCCTGAGCTTTCTGATCCAGCACTCACTAGTTGCAATGAATGGTTATAATGCAACCTCTAAAGGCCTCATCTGCAACCTTCAAGGTGGGATCATTACAGTATCCACCTATGGAACTGTCACAAGGATTAAATGAGGTTATACCATAAAGCCTTTAGCATAGCAGTGGGTTCACTACAAGCATCCTATAAACTCATCAATTCTTTCATATATTTCAATTAAAGCACTGTTTAAAATACCAACAATTCAGAACATCCCAATGTCCACCCAGGAGTGACTAGATAATTATATCATAGCATCTGTAGACTTGGGATACTATGTAGCAGTAGGTAAAGCCACAATTAAAAATACAGGGGCCGGTGAGATGGCTCAGCGGCATAAGCGCCTGCCTTGCAAGCGCGAGGGCCCAAGTTCGACTCCCGGAACCCACATACGAAAAAGGGGCCGGTGATATCGCTCAGAGGCACGAGTGCCTGTTGGCGCACGAGGTCCTGAGGTCGACCCCCCGGTACCCACACACACAAAAAAAAATACAGAAAAATATTCCACACTCATGATACTTTGTGAAATTATCCAGATCTCCTTTGGCTAAAAACACATTCACAAGTCATTAGGAGAAAGTGATTAATTCTGTAAAAAGTAGGATTTTATAACCTGCCTGAGTGGCAAAAGTTAAAGAGATATAATTGTGAGGACTGGAAACTCAAATGCACTGTGGGTTAGTTGATGATATTCACTCTCCTCTGAGCCAGCAGTTCCATTTCTAGACACATAAACCCTAAAGAAACTCTTGCACATGAACCCAAAGACACATATAAGCATGTGCCCAAAGCACTGTGTGAAACAAGCAGAACTGGAAACAATCTAAATATTCAGGATATTGTATGCTCACATAATGAACCTTATAGAAGTATAAGTCAAGAATGAATGACTTTAATTTATGCTGTAATTGAAAATTATAATGGTAAAATATCAAAAACATAATGTTGACTGGACAAAATAGGAATCTATCTCCACTAATTATAGATTAGTAGTGAAAGAAAGAAATATAAGATTGATAAAAAAGATGCAAACCCACATACGTGTACCGTATTTTTGGTTGATTCCAAGGAGGAAAATAGGGGAATGGGTTTGAGAAGGGGTTCAAGGAAACTATATCTGCAATATTTTATGACTTTAAAAATTTGAAACAGCAGACCAGTGATATGGCTCAGCAGCACAAGCGCCTGCCTGGCAAGTGTGAGGTCCTGAGTTCGACTCCCTGTACCCCCATAAAAAAAAAATTTTTTTTGAAACAGCAAGGCATGTAGCACACGCCTGTAATCCTAGCACTCTCGGAGGCTAGGCAGGAGGACTGCAAGTTCAAGCCCAGCCTGGGCAACTTAGCAATTTAGTGAGACACTGCTGCAAAATAAAAAATAAAAAGGGGCTGGGGATTAGCTCAGTGTAAAGGCCTTGGGTTCAATCCCCAGTACCACACACACACAAAACAAAACAAAACAAAACAAAACAAAACAAAACAAAACAAACAAACCAAAGCCAAACAGGGTTATATTGTGTCTCACCCTGCACTGTTCTGTAGATTTCTTTCATAATTAAAACAGCTGAGCTGAGGATGTGGCTCCATGGAATACTGCTTGCCTAGCATGCATAAGGCCCTGGGTTCTGTTTCTAGCCACACACACACACACATGGTTGGCATTAATAACAAAACAACAAATATCCCCTCAGAGCCTGATGACCTGAGACAAGTTACTGTATTTCGTCTTGGCTAACCTCAGTTTTTGTATGTGTAAAATGGTGAAAGCAGCAACTTCCCTACAGGAGTACAGTGAAGAACTTGAATACTACAAATAGGCCTTCAGAAAGTGGTATTAAGTCGCCCCAATCATCACCATCTAGAAATCTCTTGGCTCATTGTCTACTCTTTAGTTCAAAATGCTCCTACTTGCAGAATAACTTCCTTAAACACTGCTTCATTTCACTGCTCTCCCCCCAAAACTGTATTCTCTCTTCCTGGCTGAACCAACCCATTCCAATTAAGGATGTTTATCTTGTTGAAGTCATCCTGAACCCCTCTTCTGGCCTCAGCACCTCAGGGACAGTACTTATGCTTTTACTGTACCATGAGATCCCCTAAGGTGCACACAATTTTCATTTAGCTTTGCTTTCTTACTGAAAGGGAGAAGGAGAAGAAGAAAGGAAGAACAAGACTCAGGACTGGACTTTAATGCTGGCTCCCACAAAAGTCCTTGCTGTGACTGTGTCCCTAGAACAGGTCCTCTGGGTTATGTGGTGTAGTGTGATGACGTTCAGTAACCTATGAACTTGTCTTCCATACCAAAAGCACGTTTTCAAGGCCCCTTTAATCAGGTCCCTACTCAATTTTTCCTACACTTAGAACAAAGCCTCTGCAGTCTAGTTGTCCTCCTAAATACACCGCAAACATGTCACTCTAATTCTGTTCCGTTATCCAAATCTCCTTGTCTTCAAAACCTTGCCCAAATTCTAGGCCTTCCAATTCCTTGATACATTTGACCCCTAATTTTGGAAAACATATAATATGTAAAGAGCTAGTCACTATCCTAAACTATATATATATATGAATTTGGTTTAGCCTCACAACTCTGTAAGATAAATTATAGTATAATTTTATTGATAAAGAAACTGCCAAAGTCATACAGCTAGTAAGTAGCAGAACAAGCATCTGAACCCAAGTAGTCTGCTTCATACCCCTATGCATTTCTTACACTAAAACTCTTTCTTCATAGCTTTTAACTTCTTGACTCTCCCATATCATGTAATGCCTCATTAAAATGGACTGATACTGCTACATTATTTTATATTCCCTTTCTTTTTGGTAGCTTACAGCATAAAGTTAAGTTCCATAAATATTGATTATTAGATTGAATCTGCATAGGCTCATATGGGCCCTGGGAGGTAGATTTCTACTACCACCAAAGTAATGCACCAGGTAGTAGTCTATCCCCACTTATTTGTATTTTACTGACATTCATAGCAATCCTATGAGATAAGCAGATCATTTAACAAAAAAGAAAAAGTGATCCACAAAGTTAAGTGATTTATTCCAAGTTCTACACTAAATAGCAGTGCTTGGACCAAACTGAGACCATCCACTCCAAGTTGTATATTTTTCTCTACCAAGCTTTCTAGGTTTTCTCCAAGGTGAGGTGACAGCAGTGAAGACCCTTGGAATATAGACAGGAAATAAGGAGTATAAGAAATGCAAATGCCATTATTAACGTTTATTGCATTTTTCAATTAAAGAAATAAAAGTGACAAAAAGCAAGGAGTCACTCTGTCTTTAGCTTCTTGGGGAGCTGTCTCACACACATTACATGGCACTCAGTAGGAAAGCCTGTCCTTAACTGTCATTCAGAACAGTGCCATTAATTATTTAACCTTACCATCTTACACAAGCCAATTTCTTACCTGTGATTCCCACCACCATCCTGAGCAAAGCGGTCTTCCTCCCAGGCCATCTGAGCTGCTGTTTCCCCTGCTTCCTCTTCGATTTCACTCAGGCTTTCCTGTGCAGGGCTCTCCTCTAAGCTGTCCGGCTCCATATCTTTGTCCTGGATTTGGTCCTCAAGTTTGGACTGGGACTTACTCTCATGAGTGAGGCTTTCTGAATCTGACTCCAAGGAGTCTTTTGAAATCAGATTTAAGTCTTTCTTAAAAGGTGGATCTGAGGACTGAACACTTAAGTTGGTATGAAGGACAGGAGATTGAATGGAGAGCTTGGGAATTAGTTTACTATTACTCATTTTGAAAAATTCAAAAATTAACAGGGGACACTTTTGTTGAAGGGAACAGTCAGTTGGTATTTTAAGTTGTGGCTCACAAAAGCGTTACCTAAAAAAAGTATATTTATGTTACTCTATACTATTGACATCTCCTTAATGGTAATGTTTATCAAAAATGCCAATGAGTGAAAGAACCTTATTATTTAAAGGCTTTTGTATGCATCCTTTTGTGTGTATGAGCAAGGTCTGCTGGAAAAATGATTGTCTTTCATTCCACAGAAATACATCTGATTTAGAGCTCATAAACTCATCAAATGCAATTTTATTGAGGAAATCAAATGGCTGCTTGAAATCAAATTCTTATTTCCAGCTTCCAAGGGCTCGTTAAATACAACCTGGGACAAAGTCAAACAGTTAATTATGGACAGTACTTTAATGGCTTTATTCAAAGGCATCTATCTATCTAACTATCATCTATCTATCTTACTTTCAGAAAATAAAGAAAGGAGAGAAAAGTATGGTTTCCACAGTAGGAACTGTAAATAGGAAAGTCGTTTTGTTCCCAAACCTATTGTGGTCAGCCACATCATTTGGAAAAGACTTGTTGATACCCCGAGTGATACTAGAGAAGAATTTATAATTTAGGTGGACACTATATGGACATCAACCTCAGTTCAGTATTAAATAACAAAAACAACAACAACATATTATTAACAAAACTGTTCAACAAAAGATCATGCCACTGAGCAATTCAAAGCAGAGGTTGGATGTTTACCTACCTGGAGGGGATGCTGTCCTGGGGAAAGTTGGGTGGGTAGGAGACTGGCCTGAATCACAGCTAGGCATTAGCTGGAGTCCAACTTGCCTAAGAGTATGATTCCAAATGAATCCTCACTGTCTCAAAGGACTGCTACAGTGGCCCATGAGGTTATTTATGGAAAGGGTGCTTTGAGTTCGTATAGGATTGAAAAGAGATGATGTTTTGGATTGTACTTTCTTTCATCTCTATCCAGCATTTCTGTTTTCATTTATTTTCTATCTCACTGCCTTTATGCCAATTTTATTTTCTTTCTGCAAGCCACATAACAGTAACTTTTACCACTAGAGATTACTGTAAAATTGGTTTTATTGCCTTGCTCATAACCTTTTGACAAATTCTAATTTTAATTAAATAACATAATCTTGTTCCTATACTTAGGCTTGCTTGTGTTGACCTTGTTGCTAAGGTTTGCAAAAACACCTGCCAATTCCTTGGAGGAAAGCACCTTAGCAAACAGCAGACAAAAGGTAACATTCATTTTGAAATACACATGAAATGATTTTCTATTTAACTCCAAAATCCCCCTGTTGGTAGACTAACATATCATTGCCTACTTTTACAGACTGGTTTGTTATAGAAAGTCTCTTATTTTAAAAGTACATATTGGATTCTGCCCCACTATTTTAATACCGATAAGCAGACTGACTAGTTCTTTAGAGGATTTTTGAAAAGCAGTAAGTCCAGCAAACACTAACATTTAAACTATGAATCTGTATAAACCTCGGTTTTACTATAAAAGTTAAGGTCATTGGTCATTGCATTGGAGATCTTGAAGAACAAGCTTAAAATAATCAGTCTGGAGCAGGCAATGTAGTTCAGTGGTCAGGCATTCGGGAGGCCCTGGGTTCAATCCCCAACACCAGAAAAGAGAAAAAAAAGAAGAAGAAAAGAAAGAAAGAAAGAAAGAAAGAAAACAAATCGTAGTTCAATTTAGAATTGCTCTTTCACAAAATAATTCAGTTCATTCAATTTCTCTTGTTTTCCTAAAGGAAACAATGACCATAGAAATTGGTAATTTCGTTGTTAACAAAATAAAGGAATTTAGGAGCATATGAAAAGATAGCCATTTCCACAAAAGCAAGGTTTTCTCTGGAGGCCTGATCTTATATAGTACAAGCATGTGACCGAAAAAGGAAAAGCTGACAGTTTGAATCAATCAGACAACAAGTATTTTAAATTTAATGAATGTGGTTCTCTAATACCAAGCAGTGAAAAACCGTTGAGCCACTAAAATTTCTGACCAAGCCAGGCTGACCAATCTCCCTCTAAATAAACTAGCAAGCCAAGGTCATATCCCATGGTAACTAGGGACTGACAAACGGCCGGCTTCACAGGGATCCCTCCGAGGCCTGGGACAAGCGAATGTGTTTCGGTCGGTGACACGCAAGCCTGCTTGCTCTCGCCAAGATGAATGGCAAAGAAAAAGACGTCATGGACGGGCAGAGGCCGGACGCTGCCATAAGGGACACCGGGTTTTGCCCCTTCGCCTGTCTCTGAGGGGCCGTCTGGGGTCGGCGGTGACGGTCGGTGACGGTCGCCGGCCCCCTGGCGGGAGGCAGGGCGGCTCTGGGAGCCCCTCCGGGTCGCCGGCCTGGCCCCGGGCCCTCGGCCCCTCCGCCCGGATCCCCAAGGCTCTCTCGCGCCGACCCGGAGCTCGCCCGTCCCGAGCCCGTTCGCTCCGGCGGTTTCCCGCAGTCCTCACCCCGTCCGGCCCGGCCCTGCCCTGCCCTCCCGGGCGCGCCGCCCACCCTGCCGCCGCCCGTCACCTGCCCCGCGCTGCTCCGCGGCCGCGACCCGGGTCCTCGCGCTGCCTCCTGCGGGCCGCTCGGTCCCCGCCCGGACGCCCGCGCTGCCTGGAGACGGCGGCGACGCGAAGCCCCGACGGTGGCCGGGAAGGGGCTGCGCTGGGGGTGCGGCCGGTCCGAGGCGGGAGAGGACGGAGATAAACCCGCTGGGCGCGCGGAGAACTCCCGTCACTCGAGAGGAAAAGGAAAGCGGCTAAAGATGAATGGAGAAAATGGCAGGAACAGGTACTTCTCACAGACCCAGAAAGGAGACAGAGAAGAGAGAGAGGGGAAAAAACCAGTAGGGAGAGATAAGGGGAAAGAGGGAGGGAGAGAGAACCAATAAGTATTTGTCGTTTCTGGGAGAAGTGCAATTCCTTACTAATCAGAAGACGGAAAGTTAAAACCACACTGGATGCCACCAGATAGGCGTAGGTTAGGTTAAAAGTTTGAAGTGCCACGTGTTAAGGGGGATAGAAGATTCTTCACATAGGGTTAGCGAGAATGTGAACTGGGTATCTGGGATACCGGATCCAGCAATTGCACTTCTCCGTGCATCCAGACTGGAGAAAACCGTTCATCAAATTGTAGTATTTTATATACTTGTGTATTACCTAGCGGTGAAGAAGAATGAAATCCAGCTATGCGGAACAACATGGAGACATCTCAAAAATGGAATATGAAATAATAACAAATCCAGAAAATGCATACTGTATGCTTTTGTGTATAAAAAATTAAAGACAAGCTAAATTAAACTGTATTATGTTTATAGGTGCACATTTAGTGGAGAACACCATGGGGGCAAAAAAAGAGCTATGTAGGGATTACCATAAAATTAGGATTGTGATTAGGTCTGCCAGGTAGGGTTAGGGTTACAAGGAAAAGTGCCTTTGAGATTGTGGTCTCTGACCTTAACCCCTAATGGTGTTTATATAGACATTTATAATAATTCACTTAGATGTACATTTATGTATGTGTAGATTTTTTCATTATCAAAAAAGGTTTCAAGAAGAATAAAGAACGGAAGTGTTGGGAATTATATTCACATGATAATGGCATTAAAACCACAAGTACATTTGAATAACTGTCTTCAAAGAGTCAAGGATGATTTCATACTAAGTGCCTTATTAATGAAAGGAAACATTGGAAAATGTCCTTCCCAGCCAGTTCTCTCACTTTTTATTCCAATTTTTATTAGAGTTGAATTAAAAAAATTTTTTTTTGATAGCAGGGACCTTGTCTTATGTGTACACAGTAGGATCTCAATGTTCTTTGAAGAAATAAAAGCAAAGTGGCTGAAAGCATTGGTGTTATTCTGTCCAGCATATTATACAAACGATTGTTCTAGCAGCTGCAAACAAACCCTAAGCAGAAGAATTTTTTCCTTATAGCAGTTTCCAGAACATGTTAGTCCATGGAATCCGTGTGGAGTTGTTTGTGCTTACTCTCCTCAGTTGTGGTTCTTCAGACCCGTCAAGTGCTTTCTGTATCACTCAAAAACATTTTTTTTCCTGAAAGTTAGTAGTCCCTAAATGAATCAGGAGTCTGTCCATCATATGCAGAACAAGGCACGTCCTGAGCTTGCTGTCACTCTTCCCTCCTCTGTGATGGCTGAGTACTATTTGAAGTGACGAAAGCCTGAGACAAGAAGCATGGACGGCAGTCAGCATCCACCAGGAGAGAGAAACAGCCAGTTATTTTAACGAAAGTAAATCAGTATGAAGATATATGCATTGAAAAGGTGAAAGGGGAACACGGATATCATGGACAAAGTAAATGCAGGAAGCAGCTTCCATGTCTGGAGAGAAACAGGCAAGAACCTGGAATTACTTTTATTTATTGATTATTAGTACATATTAATTACACAAAATATTAGGTTTCATTGTGGCATGTTCGTATATATTTGATCATATCCATTCCCCCTATTAACCTCCCTTTAACCCCCAACCCCATCCCATCCCCTTATCTAATATCTTCCCTTCTATTTTCATGTTATCTTTGTTTCCCCTCCTAGATTCTGCATATTAGGGGAAACTTGAAATACTTGTCTTTCTGAGTCTGGCTTATTTTGCTTAACATGGTGATCGCCAGTGAACCGGAAACTATTAACACTATGAAGCTTGGCTCAGAGACTCCCGGAACTGGGATCTAGGCCTCTGAGTAGGGTGAGAGCCCACACTGGTAGGTGCTGTGTTCTCGACAAGGTCTAAAGAAGCCAGCTCTGGGACTACAAGGAAAACTGGAATCAGTTGCTGCTACCAAAACAAACTGAGCTGCTTGGATGAAGAAATACTGTCAAGGTGACCTTGAGGGGAATGGAAAGCAGAGAGTAATACTTGTCTCTTCTCCAGGCTTGTTATGTCCCTCTACTGCCCCCTACTGGCAGACCCAACAAAGAGCCAACCGGCAGAGAAGGGAGGTTTGCTGTGACGGCCCCAGCTCCCTAACCAGAGCGTGTGAAGCTGAGAGACAATGGTTTAGTAAGCAGTGCAGTAATATCCTGTTCTGTAGAATTCTTGAAGATTATAGAGTGCAAACAAAATAAAGCTAGAAAGTGCATTGTTTCCGTCTGATGTGGCAGTAGATAATTTACATGTGAATAGTACTTCACAGGACTTGTGCAGTGCTTTCGCATATATTATCTGTTCAGGATTCAGCTGTCAACCTGAACTGACTAAAACACAAAAAAGAATGAGAAAAACAAGTCGAAGAACAATCAAAATACATAGGTTAGCAATACTGAACTGATTTCTCTCCTTTCCACTGCAATCTACCCATGCATTCAGTTCCCTACTCCCTAGTTCACTCTTCTATACTGTTACTCAAACTCTGGTAGCAGACTCCTTTCTCATTTCGCTTTTAATCTGTCTCCTACTCAGTTTGCTAGCTGAGTAGACCTAGCTTTGCATCATCTCTTCCAGAAAGAATTTGGGGACAGCCTCCCTGAATTGTCCCTAAGATGCTTGCAATAGGGTAGTTCTCCACCGGAGGCAGTTTTGTGCTCTAGGGGACAGTTGGAGACACTTCCAATTGTCACAACGTTGTGGAGTACTATTGGCGTCTAATGTGCTGAGGCCAGGAATACTGCTCGGTATCCTGCTATGTGTAGGACAGCCCTGCAACAACAAATACGATACAGTCCAAAGTATCAGTGATGCTGGGGATGACGAGCCCTGTGCTAAGCTAGTGGCCCTTGGTCTGTGGCACCAAGGCACCCAAGTGCAAGCTTCTAGCTTTATACATTTGCTTGTACAACACTGAATTCAAATTACCTGTATGTTTCTGTCATTTTACTATGTCACAAACTCCCAGAGAACAATGACTAGCATTGTGTATGGTCCACCGAAGGCCCTGGCTTTGATTCCGAGTACTGAAGAAGAAGCAAAAACAGCGTTAGTGAGGTATAACTCAGATGTCACACAGTTCACCCTTTTAAAGTGTACAATTCAGCAGATTTTAGTATATTCACAAAGTTGTGCAACCATCTCTACTAATTCCAGACCCTCTCCTCCACCAAAGCCTATTTCCATTACTCCTCATTCCTGACTTCCCTCAGCCCTTGGCAACCACTAATGTACTTTCATTTCTATGGATATGCCTATCCAGGGCATTTTGTATAAATGGAGCCATATAATATGTGTTAGGCATGTGTGTGTCTTCTCTCACTAACATAATGTTTTCAAAGTTTATCCATGTTGTAGCATGTATCAATTCTCCTTTCCTTTTTACTGCCAAGTAACATTTCACTGGATGTATATAACATATTTTATTTAGCCATTCATCACTTGGTAGACTTTTGGTTTTTCACCTTTGGGTTATTATGAATAATGCTGTCATGAATATTCCTGTATACATTTTTGTGGACATATGCTTTCATTTCTCTTGGGTATATACTTAGGAGCAGAATTGGTGAGCATAAGTCTGTTTAACTTTTTGAAGAACTGTCGGACTGCTTTCCAAAGTGATTGAACCATTTTACATTTTCACTAGCAACATGAAGGTTTCTATTACTCCATACTCTTCCCCAAACTTGTTACTGTCTTTTTCAAAGCAGCCATTCTAGTCAGTGGGGAGTGGTATTGCACTGTGGTTTGCACTGTGGTTAATGACCTTCTGTCAATGTAACAAATATCCAAAATAAATCACTTTTAAGGAGGAAAGGTTTATTTTGGCTCATAGTTTCAGACATCTCAGTTCATGGTTAGTTGGCCCTGTTGCCTTGGGCCTGTGTCTAGAATGCATGGGGGAAGAGGCCTGTTCACCTCATGGTAACCAGGAGGTAAATAAAGAGCAAGAGGGAGGCAAGGTCAGGGTCTCAGCATCTCCTTCAAGGGCACACCCCCCAGGGACCTCATTTTCTCCCACGAGGGCCCACCTTTTTAAGGTTCCGCCACCTCTCAATGGTATGGGTTGGGGACTGAACCTTTCACACATGGGCCTTTCAGTACACTTATCCAAAGTATAGCAGCAAGTGATGTTGAACATCTGTGTGTGCAAAGCTGTTTTTATTTCATGTTTGCTTTAATGATGTGTTTCAAATTTATGCTCAAAGAGTTGGCATCTGAGGAAACTCTAAAAATGATCAATACATTTAAAAAATATATGAATCTATGAGTTTTGATGTATTTAACATGTTGCAGGTGCTCGATGAATTTGTACTATTATGAATCCATAAGTTTTAATATATTTGCTGTGTGACAGTCTTTACTCTCCGTGATGCTCAAATTGTCTCATCTTTGGCCAATGGAAGTCCCCACATGGTATTCTCAGATGGATTTCTGGGCCCATTAGCACAAGCTACACTTAGAGAACTCTAGCTTCCATCCTCGTCCTTTCGATACAGTTCCTTTTAGTTAGCCTTTAGTTTAGAATTCATTTTAAAAATATAGCTCAATATGTATGTATTTATATCTCATCCCTCTCTTAGGATAAAGGAAATCTAATATACACTTTCTTCTGTACCTTGCTTTTTTTCACTCATTACATATATTCTACAGATCATTCTATAGACATACAATTGAACTTCTTCACCATCCCTTTTCACAGCTGTCTACTACTCCACACTGTAGCCAGACAGGCTGCTATTGATAGACACCCAAGTTATTACAGATAGTGCCAGAATGGATAGTCCTGAGTATATATTGGATTATATTTTACCTTTAGGATCACTTCTTAATAGTGAGATTGCTGGATCAAAAGATAAGTGCTGATGTACTTTTGATAGATGTTGACAAATTCCTCTTCACAGAGGTCGTACTGTTTTACATTCCTACCAGTAAAGCAAACATATGAGAGTTCTCCTTTTCCTGTAAACTTATTAACAAAGCATGCTGTTGATGTGATCAGAAAGAAGTAGTATTTTGGTGTAGTCATAATTTTGTGTTTGCTTTCCTATGAGTATCTTTTCATTTCTTTGTGTGTGTGTGTGTGTGTGTGTGTGTGTGTGTGTGTGTGTATGAAGAATCGAACTCAGGACCTTGAGCTTGCCAGGCAGGTGCTGTGTTGCTGAGCTGTATCCCCAGCCCATCTTTTCATTTCTTTAAGAGCATTTAGCCTTACTTTTTCCTTGTCCTTTTGTGTGGAGTGATATTGATTTTACCTTCTCAACATTTTTTTTGTTTTAAGACTGTCTGATTATGTAGCCCAGCCTGGCCTTTAACTCACAGCTGCCTCAGGCTCCAGAATGCTGGGACTACAGGTTTATGCCATCATAACCAGCTTTTTTTATTCTTTTTATTCTTTTTTTTTGTGTGTGTGTGGATACCGGGGCTCAAACTCAGGACCTCACGTGCCAGCAGGCGCCCATGCTGCTGAGAGATATCACCAGCCCTTTTTTCATATGTGGGTACCGGGAGTCGAACTCAGGGCCTCGTGCTTGCCAGGCAGGCGCTTATGCCACTGAGCTGTCTCACCGGCCTGCTTTTTTTTATTCTTGATTTCAAGAAACTTTTTATATTTTAGAGACTTAACACTTTGTGATTTAAGTTGCAAATATTTTTCAGTTTATCATTTATTTTTTAATTTTTTGCTATGAAAAGTCATCTGTATTTATGTAGTCAATTTTATCTAGTATTTCTCCCTTCTTTCTATTGAATTTTCAGTCATTATTAAGTGAGTTTATCTCACTGCCAGGATATAAAATATATTAACTTGTTTTCATACAGTAGTTCTATGATTTCATTTTATACCTTTAAATCTTATATCTTTTTGGATTTTATTTATGGCTTATGATGTGAACAACAGATCCAGTGTTACCTTTTTATATATAGCTATGCGGTTAGTAAAAGTTCATCTTTTCCTACTGATCTGAGATGTCACTGTTATTATATACAACGTTTTTATTTTATAGTATCAACATTATAAGATAATACCACATTATTGAGATTATTATGAAATGAGATAATAAAGTTTGTAAAAGGCTTTAGTCCCACTGGATCTGGAAGATATTTAAAAGCAGTGTTCTTCATGCACTAGGAGTTTTGGAATTAAAATTTGGCATATCCGCATATCACGATGATCTCAGGAAATGCACCTCGTGTCCTAGAGACCAGTGTCTCAGACTAGTCCAGGAGAAACAGTGAATCTAAAAAAACAAAACAAAACAAAACACTACCATTTGTTATGTACTCACTATATATTTAATACTGGGTCTGCATTTGCTTATCTCATTTAATCCTTGTACTAATCCTCCATGGTGTGGATTGCTACCCTTATTTTATAAACAAAGAAACTATAAGAAGTTGTTCTAAGACCAACTACCACAATTTGGGAGTAAAGAGTCAGGGGAAAGCAATAGAGAGAGAACCCTCTTATTGTAAATAGCATATTTATTTATTTATTTATTGGTTTTACGTTTGTCTCTTGCAAAGGGGATAACTCGGGCTGAGAATTTGATCTGGATTACTGAGGCCTACTTATTTTAGTCAAACCACATTTGAGGTCATAGAGTTCCAATTTTCTTTCTGTAAGAACACATTTTTTTTGTTCCTCAAGCCTGAAACTAATTCAAAAAAGTTTCCTGTCTTAATTAAAAACTGTGACCTATTGCTTCGTGAAGCTGAAAAAGACCTGGCAGAATTATTTTCTTTTTCAAAAGTCAATATAGATGTTCCTCCAAAGTTAGACCTCCCTAGAATTAGGTAAGATACTTTTTTAAAAAATGAGCTGTGAGGCATCCCAGGAGAATATAAGAAGTTTTTGTTGCATTAATTTTGGTTTGCTTCTATCTGAAAACAAGACATAGAGCAGCAAAGGTAGGAAAAAATTGGTATATTTCAACGGGTCCGTAGTAAACACCAGCTTGACAAATTTCCTCTGAATGCATTATAGGAAGGAAGAGAGCTTCTCCCTTAGAAGGTGCAAGATTGTAAAAATAGAACTGCATTTCATCTAGATCAAAACCCCATTATAAATATAGCAAATTACCATGACTTCAGCTGAGGGAAGTAATGGGACATTAGGTTGTTGGGTTAAATTAGAGGACTCATAATGACCAGCAGTTCAATCGCCATTCTTCTATAGGGAGCCTCACTACTTATGGGTGCTCAGTCTGAGGATGGCATCATCTTTTCTCTCTTATTTTCACCTAGTGATAGGAGACACAGTTGATGCTGGGAGTGAGAAAATTTTGGGGGTGGTTATTTTTTCTTTTTTTAGTTATGTGACAAAGTAATGTAAGCATCTTTTTCACTTAATTTCTAAAAGGCAACACTAAGAAGGATCATTTATAGATATTTATCTGTTGTTCTTTGGCTCTAACCTGCAATGAGCAAGAAGTGAGTATTAAATGCTCTCTCAGCGATTTGCATTACATGTGAGAGGCAGGATCCTGATTTAGTCTCTCAAGGAGCCAAGGGACCATGGTTCTAATCCCAACTGTTACACTCGTTAGTTATGTGACCTTTGATGGCTGATTTAACCTCCTTTTGTCTATAAAACAAAAGAACTGCTCCAGATCCCTGTTTCCCAAAGTGTATCCTTGAATAATAATTTTTTATAAAAACAACTGCTCTATAATTTAAAAGCTGCTCCATTTGGAAGTTGAAAGTCATTGTAAACCCAATTCACCTGGCTGAAAAAAAAACATGGAGGGCCGGTGAGAGAGCTCAGCGGCATAAGCACCTGCCTGGCAAGCGTGAGGTCCTGAGTTTGACTCCCGGTACCCACATACGAAAAAAGGGCCAGTGATATCGCTCAGCAGCACGGGCACCTGCTGGCATGCGAGGTCCTGAGGTCGACCCCCGGTACCCACACACACAAAAAAAAAAACATGGACTCTTTATCTTTCTTAAGAAGTTCTGAAATATTCAGCTGCTTAACAAAATCATAAAGGACTTTTTCATTCTGTCTTTTTCCTTCAGCATCCTCAGCACAGCAGCTCAGGTTCCTGATGGGATAAAATGGTGGTTCTAGGCATTTTTTGCAGTTACGACATTTTGGGGAAAGGAGGATGCTTTGGTTCTGAATGTCTCTTTTTATCTCTAACAAAATATTTTTTCCTAGAATCCCACTGAGAACTTCCAGTCACATCTCAATAACCAGCCTTGATTTATGTGCCATGCTTCAGCTGACCCCTGGCAAGGTGAATGGGACACCCATGACTAAGTTAAAGAATCAAGCATCTCTTTGGGCAGGGGATGAATCTTCCTCCCCTGACGCCCATGACTACAGGATGTAGGGAGGATAGGAGAGCAAAATCACAGATCCTCTGGAAAGGAGGAAGAAATTGGCAAATATTATTGGGTGACAACTATCATGAACTGCTATACCATTAGTCCCCTTTATCTATGGTTTCCACATCCATGATTCAACCAGCCTCAGATGGAAAATATTTGAAAAAAATCACGTACGGATTTTTTCTTGTCATTGTTCTCTAACCAATAAAGTATAACAACTATTTACATAGCATTTATGTTGTATTCTGTCCTATAAGTGATCTAGAGGTGATTTAAAATATACAGGAGAATATGTGTGCGCTATATGCAAGTACAATACCATTTCATACGAGGGACTTGAAAACCCCCAGATTTTGGTATCCTGGAGAAGGAAGGGGAGGTCCTAAGACCAATATACTGCAGATACTAAGGGACAATTGCAAATGGTTAAGTAAGTTTGAGCTGTTCTGGGTTAAGCAAAGCTAAACAAATTTCTATTTTTTTTATTTTAAAGAGAAGAAAAAACAAAACAAATCAAAAAAAGAACAAATTTTCAAAACACCATAATATGAGGGTAACAATGGTTAATGCATTACGTATTATTATCTTTAAGTTAGTTATTCAGGATACCAGACATTAGCATTCAATTGTCCAAACATTATTGGCACAAACCTTACTCTTCAATGAGCTAAGTAAAATTGGTAGTGTATCTATCTTAACCATCTTATATATATATACAATTTTTTTCCCTTTCCCTTCTTTCTTTTCCCTATTCTAGTCTCTCTTTCCTTTTGACCAGTTTTTTTTTGATTCACCGTGTCTATTGTACATTTTGGATCTTATTTACTCTTTCAGTTTCTCATACTAGAGAGACAATATGATGCTTACACATGTGCGTTCGGTTTATTTCACTTATGAGTATTTTCCTGAGTTGCATCCATTTACCTATAAAAGTCTCCAGTTTATCCTTCTTTATGGCTGAATAGTACCCCATTGTATAAAAATACCACATCTTTCTTATCCATTCCTCAGTTGATGGGCATTTGGGTTGTTTCCAAGATCTGGCTATTATAAATTGTGCTGCTATAAACATGGGTGCACATATATCACTGTGGTACGATGTTTTTAATTCTTCTGGGAAGATGCCCAGAAGGGGAATAGCTGGTTCAAATGGGACCTCCAACCCTAGTTTTTTGAGGAATCTCCACACTGACTTCCACAGTGGCTGTACCAGTCGACACTCCCACCAACAGTGAAGAAGGGTTCCTTTTTCCCCACAGCCCCTCCAGCATTTGTTATTAGTTGATTTCTTTATAGTAGCCATTCTTTCTGGGGTGAGATGGTATCTCAGTGTTGTTTTAATTTGCATCTCTTGAATGACTAGTGATGTTGCACATTTTTTTGTATATTTATTTGCCATTAGTATTTCTTCATCTGAGAAATGTGTATTCATCTCAGATGCCCATTTTTGGAGTGGGTCTTTAAATTTGGGAGGTCTGATTTTTTTGAGTTCTTTATATGTTCTCAATAGTAATCCTTTGTCTGAGCAACAGCTGACAAACATTTTTTCCCACGTTGTGGGTTGTCTCTTCACTCTGTTGGTGGTTTCTCTTGCTGTGCAAAAGCTTTTTAATAAGATGAGATCCCAGTTGTTGATTCTTTGGGATAGTTCCTGTGTGATTGAGTTTTTATTCATAAAGTCTTTGCCTACACCAATGTCTTCAAGGGTTTTACCTATCCTACCTTCCAGCAGATTTAATGTTTCTGTTTTAATATTTAGATCTCTGATCCATTTTGAATTTAGTTTAGAGCATGGTGAAAGATATGGGTCTAGTTTTAATCTTTGGCATGTGTAGAGCCAGTTTTTCCAGCAGCATTTATTAAAGAGGCTATCTTTCTTCCACTGAATGTGTTTGGCACCTTTGTCAAAGATAAGGTGGCTTAGTATGTCTGGGGTTGTTTCAGCATCTTCTAATCTGTTCCATTGATATTCAGGTCTGTTTTTTTGCCAGTACCACACTGTTTTTATCACAGTAGCTTTATAGTATAATTTCGGGTCAGGGATTGTGATGCCCCCTGCCTTGCCTTTGTTGCCCAGAATTGCCTTTGCTATTCTAGGTCTCTTCTGATTCCAAATGAATTTTAGGATTGTTTTCTCTAATTCTGTGAGATATGCTGTTGGAATTTTGATTGGAATTGCATTAAATCTGTATAACAATTTTGGATGTATGGCCATTTTCACTATATTGGTTCTTCCTATCCAGGAGCAAGGGATATCTTTCCATTTTCTGATATCCTCTTCAATCTCTTTTTTCAGAGTACTGTAGTTTTCAGTGTATAGGTCTTTTACATCCTTTGTGAGGTTGATTCCTAGGTATTTCATTTTTTTGGATGTTATTGTGAAAGGTATTGTTTCCCTAATTTCTCTTTCAGTAAGTCTGTTATTTGTGTACAGGAAGGCTATTGACTTTTGAATATTGACTTTGTATCCAGCTACACTACTGAATTTGCTTATTAAATCTAGCAGTTTTTTAGTGGAGTTTTTGGGGTCTTCTGTGTAGAGTATCATGTCATCTGCAAATAATGATAATTTAACTTCTTCCTTTCCAATCATTATTCCCTTTATTTCTTTCTCTTGTCTAATTGCTCTGGCTAAAGTTTCCAGAACTATGTTGAATAAGAGTGGGGACAGTGGACATCCTTGTCTTGTTCCTGATTTTAGAGGGAAGGCTTTCAGTTTTTGGCCATTTAGTATAATATTGGCTGTTGGTTTGTCATAGATAGCTTTTACCAGGTTAAGATAAAGACCCTCTATTCCAATTTTCTGTAGGGTTTTTATCATGAAAAGGTGCTGGACTTTGTCAAAAGCTTTTTCTGCATCTATTGAGATGATCATGTGATTTTTGTCTTTGGTTCTGTTAATATGGTGTATTACATTTATTGATTTACGTATGTTGAACCATCCCTGCATCCCAGGGATGCATCCAACTTGGTCATGGTGTATAATCTTCTTGATGATTTGTTGGATTCTGTTTGCCAGTATCTTATTAAGGATTTTTGCATCTATATTCATTAGGGAGATTGGCCTGTAGTTCTCTTTCTTAGTTGGGTTCTTCTCTGGTTTTGGTATCAGGGTAGTGCTTGCTTCCAGGAATGAATTTGGGATAAACAAATTTCTTTATAAGATGACTTCTCAGAGCTATATTATGCTAACATGCAATACTTCTAGGAGGAGATAAAAAGAGTCAACATTTTTAAAATTTATTCCACCCCAGAAAACTTCTTCCCCCTATCAAATACCTATTAATATTCCTAGGACATTAATGTTCCTCAAAATGCATTTTAGGAAATGCTTAAGACAAACTCTTAAGATCGGTCCCAATTATAATATTCTAGGATTACCTATAAAACTAGGTAGAGGGCTGGTGAGATGGCTCAGCAGCATAAGCACCTGCCTGGCAAGCACGACGGCCCGAGTTCGACTCCCAGAACCCACATAGGAAAAAAGGGCCGGTGATATCGCTCAGCGGCATGGGCACCTGCTGGCGCGCAAGGTCCTGAGGTCAACCCCGGTACCCACAAAAAAATAAAAATAAATAAATAAATAAAACTAGGTAGAGATTTGTTGGGATGAAAGAAATCCATAAATATAGCTATTTTATTGTTCAGGTTCTCCTCATGGCACAGATGATACACTCAAGTTGGGGAGATTTAATAAATAAACTAGATTCAAAGTTTTGAGGGAGTCACAAAAGATAGTGCAGTGTTTTCTTGTGCCTGATGAGGTGAAGGAAGCAGGTAGATTGCAGAAGCAGAGATGGACAGAACTGCCTAAGCAGAGTTGTGGCTCCAGCTGAGGGACACGGTCAGTCCAAGCACCCATGTACCCCAGATGCTCCCTGCTCACCTGCTGGTGCTCCATATTTTCAAATTGGAAGCCAGTTGATGTAGCCCAAAGTGTCAGTCTTCTACGGAAAATTAAAGGTATTGAGCACAGCTCCTCAACATCTCATTCCATCTTAAAAGTCCCCCTGGAGTCATCTTAATATAATAGTAGAAGGGACAGAGCCTGGAAGCTGGACAGACCTGGATCAGTATCTGGGTTCCACCCTTAGTTGTCCATTCTTCTAAGTCATTTTGCTGAGTCTCAAGTATCTCTTATGCCTCGAGTATGTGCTATAAGGCATATGTTGCAAGATTGTTATGATGATGAATTTAGAATACCTATAAAGTATCTGACTCATAGTAGGTCCTCTAACAGATGTCGTTTTTCTTTTTCCTTTCCTCTGTCTGCTACTTGCCAAATATAAATTGAGAAACGACTGTGGGCTAAGCACTGTGCAAGTTAGATGTTCTTTATCCATAGAATGTGTTTGGCCTGTGTATTAGGGTATAGTTCCACACCAGGTAGGGCTAGATGACACTTAAGGTCCTCTGCCTCCTGGACACTAAGAACACATTCATCACCAGGAGATGATGGTCACTTTGAACATAGCATGGATAACTCAGTTGTCCTTTGAAAACAAAATTTTTTTTGGGGCTCCATGAAGCTTCTCCAACCTGTTGGAATCACTCAGGAAGGTTTTGAAAACTGCAAATTTCAAAACTCCACCTCAATCTCCTGAGATTATTGTGGCAAACCTGGGGATCCCGTTTTAGGATTTCCTCTGAGGCAATTCTGACAATTCTGAGGCTAAGCGTGTTCCGTCAGGCCTGCATGCTACTGAAATGTTGGTGCTTTCCTTTGGTCTCTTGAAAGAAGGAATTGGAGACAAGGGAGCAGTCACAGTTAACGTCATTTGCAAACATAAACTCGAAGTCGGCCAACACAGCATCAAGGTTTAATCAACTAGAACAAGCAGCATATCTGCTGGGACAATGTCCTTCCCTCTGTGTTGTCTGCAGAATACTGATGGGTGGGTGAATTATTTCTGACTCAGAGTCATTACCAAACTATAAATAACAGCCTCATCCTGATGCCCTTACTCATCAAGACTCTTGGAAAACAGGATGTCTGGCTCATTCCCATTCTCCCAGGTCCTTCCATTCTCTTCTTTTGCCAAACTTTTACAACCAATTTAGTGCTAAAGTCCTTAGCAGGTAGAGCAAAGCAGGCATCCCTGGCGGTGTATATAGGGAAGATATGAAAGCCCTGGGGGCTGGCGAAGACGCAGTGTGCCTCAGTGGGTATGTGCCCAGTGTGCGGTATGAGCCTGAAGGGGTGAGAAGTGTTACCATGCAGCAGTGTGTGTGTGATATGCGTGCACGCATGTGCACTGAGGACTTCCACACAGCGAGACCACCTCATGCCGGGGTTCGAGCCCACGCTTGGTGAGCAAAGCATCCACAATGCAAGGGGTGGGGAGGGGAGTCGAGCCTGAGCAGGAAGAGGGGGACATCTTGAAAAGAAGGGGATGGTGCAGAGTGGGAGATAGACTACATCAGGGTGGTCTATAAAATAATTAGTCTGTGTTCTGCAAAAATATGCAGGTCATGAAAGTAAGGACAACATTGAGGAACTCTTCCAAAATGAATGAGCCAAAAGTGAAATGTGATTCTGAACTGGGTCCTTTGGGACAATAGGGACAACTGGAAAAACTTGGATGGCATCTGCATCTGAGGAGTATTACTAGAAATAAAATAATGTTAATTTCCTGATTTTGATGATTGCGTTGTAGTTATAGAGGAGAGTGTCCTAGTTTGTAGGAAAGACATACTAATGTACCTAGGGGGTGATGGGCATCATGTCAACTTACTCTCAGATGAAGGCAGGGCAGACTGTCTTTACACATTTCTATAATTCCGTGATTGCTGAAAACATTATCAAGAGGAAAAAAATACAGCAAGGCAAGACTCTTGTAACAAATTACAGGTTCATAATGTGTGTATGTGTTATTTTAGAATTATTTTATTCAGACCCAAACAATGAGAAATTTTCCATGTAATGTCAGAGTTTGCTATAATTTAAATAAACTGAGAGAAAAAAAAAATCACATGTCACTTTCCACATATGAAAGTAGGTGATACAACTTTGACCACAATCGCTAGAAAAACAAATACTTTTTATTAAAGAATTTAAAAAACCCATTCATTAAGTCAATGATCTGTTGGGTAAGCTTATTAATTGCTTTTGTACATGCCTTCGTTATGGAATAATCAAGTTAAACACTTTGTCTATCATGTCAGCACGTGTGATTTAGCAAGAAAGCCTAAGGAATTCTGGTATTTGGGCTCCTTTGAGCTCACTCCTTGTGTCCTAGGAGTAGCTCTTGGGGCCTTCGTGTCCATCTGACTCAGTCACTGGGACACACCTCTTGGATGCCCATGTACTGGTTGCATCTTCTTAACGCCCATCTTGAAAGCAACTTTCTAGGATTGGAGATCTCTTTTAGGTACTTTTCATCCTAAAATTCTTTATTTCATGACCGGAAGGAAATATTTTTTTCTAAAAAAAATTTTTTATGTAGTTCCACTATAGCCCAGTATCTAAAAATTTTCATTCCCTTCAAGGTAGGATATTAGCTGGTCACACTGACCCTGATCCACAAGGCTTAGTGGACTCCTCCCGCTTTGAAGTAGTGTCAGGCATAATAGGTTCTTTCATTCTTTTTTTAACCAGGAACTTTCTGTCCATGGTTTGGTCCTCATGTTCTTGCTCTGGCTCACAGGACACCATCATGTATTGCACTCAAATGACATTTTTCATGTCACAGTAATTATCTCTTTCCCACGGGTTGCTCTACTTACAATGACGTTGCTCTGAAATCCTATCTTCTGTCACAGGGAGCACTACACAATACTCTCTGGTATGTGAGTGCACTTTTCTTTTAATTGTGAATGTTGTGCATTCTTCTTTGTTTTTGCTCCTGAGTACAATCTCGCAATGTAGTTCATGCAACGCTTAGAGTGGGAAGCTGAAAGAAAAACATATTAAAGGTGAATATTTCTCTTGAACAACACATATCCATTTATTTGAAACACTTTGCTTAGACATCATGTTTTTAGATCTATACATTAATGTCTTATAAAATCTAAACTAAATTTTTTAATGCAAATAAATGGTCTGAATGCATTGTTATACCCTAATTTCTAAAAGTCTTGTTACATAAACAACATACTAATAAACCTGGTATAAAATATACAGACATTTCTGCCACAAAATAACATATGTGTTGCGTTCATCAAAATCACATATTAAAAACAATAGGGTTTATGAGAAACACAGCTTGGGGGAGAGCCTTCAAAGCCTATGCCTCTGTGTACGTGGAGGCTAGAGGCAATGCAGGAAGCAACCCAACCGACACATTGTACTGACACCCTTCTCCTTCAGTTTGCAACCAGACAAACTGTAGTTTACACACATTTCCCCTCCCTCCCAGCGTTCACATAGCGAGTTCACTGTCATGCTCTCTTCCGTGAGCACACCTGTTCTCTCTCCATTTCACTCTAGTAAGTCAAAAACAACAAAACAAAAGGCAGAGGTGTTATAAAAGACCAGCTTCCTACAAAATCTCAATCAAACTAATAGAATCAAGCAGCAGAGCTTACTGCTTATCTTGCATCTCCTGTCAGGTAGAATAATTTGCACAGGGGGCATAAAATAGTTGGGAGGCATTAAAGTATTACTTTTTTATAGACCTAGCTTCTGCCTACGAGACCTTCATTGCAAGCGTACACACACACACGCACACACACACAATTTCCCTTCTCATTTAGATTCCTTTCATTTTCTTTACATTTCTTTTCATCTTTGGATGGCAACAAAGCCATCCAAAAGACCTGAAAGATTAAAGCTAGTATGCATTTAATCAACACAAATTTGTCAAGCACTCCATTTGTTTGAGGTTTTTTTATTGTTGTTGTTGCTGTTGTTTATTTTTTGAGACAGGGTCTCACTATGTAGTCCAAGGTGGCCTTGAACTCACTATGTAGCTCAGGCTGGCCTCACAATCATAGCAATCCTCCTGCCTCAGCCTCCTGAGTGCTAGGATTACAAACATGTGCCACCATGCCCAGCTCAGCACTACATTTGTGCCAGGCCCAGTGCTACGATCCAGGGACACAGAGTGAATCCAGTTCCACCTGAAGTAATATTGTAGTAGCTAAACCAAAACACCAAAAATTACAGGGTGGTGTGAGAAATGCTTCACTCATAAATGTGTGTGTAGCATACTCTGGGACACAGGCAGGTTGTCCCCATGTGTGACAGCAGAGTCAGGGATGGCTTCCACTACATGAATTTAACTAGTGATTGTTTTTAAAGATGAGCATCCTTAAATTTTATGAGATGACTTAAGAAATTGACTTTCTAGTTCTAAAAATCAAACTTCGATTTTTTTCCCTCTTCTTAAAGGCAACTGATGAATGAACCTCAGTTTTCAAATCTCAGGTCACACATTTGACTTACTTTGGCTACTTTTCTCTTGGGAAGATGTTTCTTCATTATTTGACCTTGATCTGTAACTTTCTAGGGTGTGTTCTGAAATTTCATTTTCTGAAAGAAAAGAAGATTAAGTTACTGATTTCTGATGCCACATATGTCACCTACATGTTGAAATGTAAGTTTGAATACGAAGACCTCAGTTACAGTACCGCAGCTGATTAGCCCCTCCTGTGCCTCCTGTCTGCACTAAGTCAACACATTACCAGGATCCCTGCAGGTTCTTTCAAGGCACTATAAGAGCTGTGGAAGGGAAATGACAGCAGAAGAGAAGCAAGTATTGTGTTACAGGAAGGGACAATTGAAATAGCCCCCAAAGAACGATGGGGGTGAATCATTAATGAGAGATTTTGAAACAATGCTACGGTGTTTGCCTATTGTGCAGGTGGGTACAACTGAAAAGTCAGACTCTGTCCCCAGGTTTATTTATGATAAGAACAGTAGCCCGTCTGACTAGACACTGATAAGAAACTCTCCAGGCTGACACTGTCCCAAGCTATTCCAAGATGTGTTTTGCCTTGAGAGGTAAGGAATTCTCTGTTACTGGAGGTGTCTTAGCCTTAGGTGGCTACATTATCACTGTCCAGCAGCACTGTAATGTGCACCACATGTGTAATTGAACATACTCTGTGGCAGGGGGTGTGGCTCAGTGGTAGGGTGTTTGCTTAGCAAGTGCAAGGTCCCAGGTTCAATCCCCAGTGTATACATGCACACACACACACACACACACATTCTAGTAGTCATATGTAAAAAGTAAAAAGAAGCAGATGAAATTAGTGTAATAATATATTTTATTTAACTGGTACACCTGAGATATTATTATTAGGTATAGTCTCATGCACATTTGTGTGTATGTCCTGCATCTTCCAAGCTGGGTGTGTATTTTGTGCTTACAGCCCATCTCGTAAGGACTAATCACATGTGAAATGCTCAGTAGCTATCTTGTGGCTGCTGCATTCCACAGCATAGGGCTAGATAACAACTCGGAGTTAAAGAGCAGATTTAATCATGGCACCTAGTTATAGGATGAATTGAGTACATGTATTCTGAATAAATTCTGAAGTCCCTTCCAGCTCAAATATGCACTGTGTTTAAGGCACTTTAATAGTATCTTCTATACTAGCTCAATAACTTTTGTTTCTTTTTTTTTATGTGGGTAGCGGGGGTCGAACTCAGGACCTCACGCTTGCCAGCAGGTGCTTGTGCCACTGAGCGATATCACCGGCCCTTTTTTCCTTTTTATGTGGGTACCAGGAGTTGAACTCAGGACCTCGCGCTTGCCAGGCAGGCACTTATGCCACTGAGCCATCTTGCTGGCCAAATAACTTTTGTTTCTAATGATAATTTTTAATTAGAATGCTCAGGGGAAAATTATAAGATATCATGGTTCTTGAAAAGTAGGAATGGGAACCAAAAGTCTGTTACTTCAACCTTTGTCCACGACTAGAATACAAACTTTTTGAGAGCAAGGACCTGCTCTGTCTTATGACAGATGTGTCCCTAGTGTCTGGAACAGTGCCTGGCACATAGTAGGCACTCCACCAAATACTGAATGAACGAATGAATGAACAAATTGGCTTTCCATTTTGTATTCTTTTGTGAACAGAAGTGTCCATAATTTAGCGCCAATTCCCAGGGCTACTTCAGTTTCTGTGAGTCATACACTCTTTCTGAACACAGGCCCTGGAGAGTCACAACTCTTGTTTTTTAGAAAATAATTTCTCGCGTGACAGTGCTTGTCTACTAGCTTGCGAGCCAGCTATCAGAAAGCTTGAATGGACAGAATTCCCTTTTTGCCTAGCCAATTCTTGCAGCGTCTCACAGCCTCCCTCAGGCTCTGCCCCACTCACCCTTCTTCCAGACCACGTGTGCCTTCCGCAGCTTCATTATGAAGAGCTGGACTATGATGAAGAGGATGAAGATGAGGAAGGACACAAGTGTGAGCAGCAGGATGCCACTTTTCTTCCTTGCCAACCCCATATACTGAGGATTTGCTTCTGTAAGGAAAGAAAAAGGATTTTAGGCAGTTTGGGTTTTTTCCCCACTGAGGAATATATACAGTGCTCTCATACTGTGGTGTAGGCTGAAAGACAACTCAGATGAAGACAGGGGGCAGAGTCTACTCCTGAAGGGAAAGAGCCCATAGTGCTTATCCTCTGAATACAAAGCCATTCTGGAAGACGATGTGAAAAAGCATTTTAACTGACATTGTATTGAAATAGTACTCATTTCTAGAGGAAGCATGCAAATATTGACTTAATTTTTTTTTATAAAAATGAAGTTAGGTAGCAAGAGAGATTGTTAAAGAGTTTGGAAAACTATGCAAATAATATGAAAATTCATTTATCTTGGCTAGGTTTAATGTGGTTCAGATAAAGGAATTTGGAGGTATTCTAGATGAGCTCTTGAAAGTCTTTCTAAACCTCACATTTTGACCCGATGCAACATTACTTTGCCAACGTCTGTTAACCCAAACAACAAACAATCAAGGGATGACAGCAGGGCTGGGGATGTCACAGTGAGTGCTTGCTTATGGGTTCTACCCACAGCAACACACACACACACACACACACACACACACGTTAGAGGAGGAAGTGGAGTTAGCTGATGGACAGAGAAACAGTGGTTAGAAAAATAACAGAACCAGTCAAAGTGGGTAAGTAATGCATGAGGCAACTGGTCCAGAAGGGACAAGGGAGTAATTAATTCCTTATGTCACAAAACAAAGAGGTCAAGAAAAATGAGGACTGGAAAAGGCCATTGGATTTATCAACTAAGAGGTCAAATGTCAATCGTTTCCCTTTAAATGCAGTGGTGACACTTACCACTGGTCAAGCCAGAGTCTTGAGTGGTTTGTTCTTTTTCTTCCTTGTTAACCTCTGGGGTACTGGAATTTTCCATTATTGAAACTAAGGTGGAAGAAAACAAGACATGGCATATGCACATATCATGCAATGAATCCAGGCATGGTGGATTTCAGCACTATAATTTCAGCACTCAGGAAGCTGAGGCAGGAAGATTGATATGAATTTGAGACCAGCATGGGCTACCTGGTGAGTTCAGGGCCAGGTTGAGCTACACAGTGAGCTCCTCTCTTTAGTTCTTCATAAAATATATAATATGTTATTATCAATGATGGCAATCCTACTGTGCTGTAGAACCCCTGAACTAATTCCTCCCATTTCACTAGATTTTGGTACCCGTTACCCAGCCTCTCTCTGTCTCGCTCCCCCTGCTTTTCTTAGCCTCTACTAATTACCATTCTACTATCTTCTACTTTTGAATTGGATTTTTAGCTTCTGCACATGAAAGAGAACTTGCGGCCCTTATTTTTCTGTGTCTGGCTTCTTTTACTTTAAACTACCGATTTCTTGCAAAAGTTATTGCAAATGATCAGTCTCCCTTTGCCTTTTTTTTTTTTTAAAGGCAAATACTTATTGAACATTTACTAGGTGTGGAGCCTTAAACTGAGCACCAGGTGTCTATTTTTTCTTACCACAGCTCTGAGAAAATAGAAGTTTTGAGCAATAAATAAATTAATTAAAGTCCTCCACCAAATACACAACAGAGGCAACATTGAAACTGAGTTTTTTACTAACAGCAGAACTCCAAATTAAAACCATTATTTCATACTTTCTTCCTGAGTCAGGACTACTGGGGAGCAGATCTTTAGGATAGGATACTGTTCAACACCTAGGAACGGTGTGCCAGGCTTAGAGATGGGAGCCTACAGCCTTTGACTCGTTGAAATGGAGCCTCAGTTATCCAAATTCCTCACTGCTTCTCCTTTAGAAGTAGGATGCAATATGCTTTTGCTAGATAAGACAAATTAGAAAAAGAAGAGAAGGCTTTTTCGGATTCATTGTTTACCTTCCCAGTTCCTTTTTTTTCCCTTTTCTTTTAAAGTCTATCTTTTCAGACCATTGCACAGCGCCACTGTGTGGACGCCGCGGGGAATAAAGCCTCCCATTTTTCTGCCAAAAATGGGTGTTATTAACAGTAATAAAATTGCAGAAATTGAAAGCTAAAAGGAATTTTAGAAACCATATTTCTTAAATCCTATGTTGTATATGAAAATGCAGAGCAGAAAATTGAGTTGCTCAGGAGTGGTGCAAGTCAATTTAAAGACAACCAGATTCTAAACACGTTTTAAAACATTGGATTATTAAAGCAAGTGATGTGGCTGTTCCACTGCATAATATTTTCAATTTCCATAGCCCTTCAAAAATTGTATGGACATATTGTATTTATCAGTGTTTTCTAAAAGCCCAAACATTTACTTTTAAATATTATTCAGGATACACGTTTTTTAAAATGTGATCTGATACTCAGAACTATCAACATGATAATGATCTGATAGCACTTATCCTACCAAATAAAATTATTATAGAGATACTACATGAAACAGAAAGCGAACACATAGAAATTTATGTCTTCCTGAATGAGGCTATCTTGCTCAAAACACCAAAATAAATTCATTCATTCATTCATTCATTCATTCGATCATTCAGCGTATTCTGAGCATCTGTTACTGTCAGATACAGTGCTGGATAAAATACAAAGTTAAATTAAATATAGGATCATTGATCCAAGTTAACCATCTAGTGGACTCACTAACTAAAAAGCTGGAATTATAATCCAGGTTTTCTGAATTCTTCTTATGCTTTAATCCTATCATCAACAATGGTCCAGGGCAGGTGAGATGGCTCAGTGGCCTAAGCGCCTGCCCGGCAAGCGTGAGGTCCTGAGTTCGACTCCCGGAACCCACATAAAGGAAAAAAGCGCCAGTGATATCGCTCAGCCGCACAAGCACTTGCTGGCAAGTGTGAGGTCCTGAGGTCGACTCCCTGTACCCACATAAAAAAAAAAAAAAAGGTCCAAATTCTTGACAACCAAGTAAATGAGCTGCCCTCAAAGGTGATTTTGTTATTCAGCGACAACACCAAATTCCCAGCTTCTACTTCTTGGATCACTGATATCAAATCCTTGTTTTGTGTTTGCTCTGTTCTAGATGGGAAAACAAAAAATAAGCTTCCTCATAAAGGAATTCAACTTTGTCCTTCGGCACAGAGGAAATTCAAGAGTCACCATCGCCCTGTGTGTGTGTGTGTGTGTGTGTGTGTGTGTGTACACGCATGTAGCTCGAGCAGAACAGCACTGAGCTGACAAGGCATTATGCTATCCTGGATCCCCTCCACTAAATATGCTCTACTTATGTGGCCCTGTTCCAGGACAACACAAAGCTGGCGCCAGTTGGAGGGGTCCTGAATGGACTTATTAAAAATTAAAATTAAAAAATTCTGAAAACAACATTAGAAATGGAATCTTCCCAAGCGGGCATAGTTTCTCTTTTAAAATCTCAGTGATTTTGACACTTACCAATACTCGTGGGCTGCTGAGGGTCTGGAGAGGAGAGAGAGCTTTTCTCTGGAACATCTGAAGCTGTCTCCTGATCAGTAACTAGGAAAGAGGAAAAACAAAATTTTGCAACTACAGAGAGCAATTTTACCCACATTGCGCTCAGCAAACAATGTATTTGGCTGCTACCTGCTCGTGGAGATTGTGCAGAAACCTCAGAATTGTGTGTTCTGTGGCTCTTGCTCTGGTTTTCGAATCTGTACCCTGCTGATTGCCCATCTGCTAAACTGCCTGGCTTCAAAGTGCAGCCTGCTGGACTCTGCATGGTGGTGCACTCGGCAGTAGTAGGCAGAGGGTATTTTCTGGCTCCGTCTGTACACATCTTTCTTCCCATCCCCTGACGGCCCACCCATCCACACCTCTGTCTTCCTGTTTATCAGTTAGGTGGCTCTGGAGTCAGCCTCAGACTGGATTGAATTCCAGGGCTGCTATTTGCTTGCTCCTGAGTGAGTTAGACAAGATGTTTAATTTATCTAATATTTTGTTTTCTCCTTATCTGTGAACTAGAGATATCGACAGCATTTATCTCTTCAAGTTTTCGTGTGAGCATTAATAAGTTCGTTCATATAACATTTTTAGTACAATACCTGGCTATTTATTAAGCACAATGCTTACAACATGTTATTTTATAATACAAACAAAATGCTTAGGGATGTTTCCAGAGGTTCACCTTAGGATCTATTTCAACAGTCTCTGAACTGGCCTGCACCCAGAAAGCATGAAATGACTGTGGCTGTCTGTTTACAGACATGTGACAGGTGGCTGACATCTTTAAAATCTGTGAGTACTTATCAGTGTTTCTTTAATCAAAGAATTCTCTCATTTTGAAAATGTAATTTATTAATAAAACATTTTATTATAATTATTGATTCATATTAATTTTAAAAATTAATGGGTTTCACTGGGATATTTCCATACATGCTTATACCATGCTAAAATTTTTAAAAATATATGATTGTCTGAGTTGCATATAATAGCTCTGAGGAAAGGAAGACAAACTATTAAGAAAATATTAGAGAAATGGTAACATGATCATCCTCCCTTATCCATGAGGGAGATGTTCGAGACTCCCATAGATGCCTGAAACTGTGGCGGGCATAACCCCAAATATGCTGTGCTTTTTCCCATACGTGCATATTTATGATGAAGTTAATTTATAAATTAAACACAGTAAGAGATTAACAATAGCAAGTTAAAAATAGAATTATAATGATATACTGTAGTAACAGTTATGTGAATGTGACCTCTCTCTAAATAGCTTCCTGTGTTGTGCCCAGCCTTCTTCTTGTTGGAACACGGTTAACTGAACATGGAAAGCAAAGCCGTGGATGAAGAGGGGGACCAGACAGACTACAGGCTGAAATAAGCCCTGCGATCACAAAGACGCCGAGAAAGTTGAAGAAAGAGGAGGACTATTGGCAATGAAAACAAGGAAAATCTTGAAAGCTAATCAAATAGAAATATAGGAAGTGCATTATAAGACGTGCCTAATATGGGAAGTTCTGGGGACACACAGAATAAAATCATTACCAATGACCAAAGTCTTCTAACATAGAGTTTACATAGTGTGAATTCAGATAATTTTATATTTATGTACAAACAAGATATATATAATCTACAAACTAATTATTTACATTTAAAACTGATTTTTATCCTTTCAATTAACAAGCTGCTAAATAACTATAAAAAACTTATCTAGACTGGATGTTGTTGGCCAGAATGGTATAGACTTCTGCTATTCAGTGAAGTATCCAGTAACTACACAGTCTATTTAAATTTAGATTTAAATTAACTGAAGTTAAATAGTATTAAAATAGTATTAAACTGTAGCTGCTCAGTTGCACTAACCACATTTCAAGTTAAAATTCTGGACAGTCTGTACCTACCACTGTGAATTTGGCAGCTCGTAAATACCTGAAGACTTCTGATGAGATCAGTGATGTTAACTAATGTGATTTTGAAACTAAAACGTGTCAGCATTTGAAAGATCTGCATACCTCAGTATTTTCCAAATGGCCAAGTCAAACTGTTTTGAAAATATCCTTGCAAAGTGCAAGCTGGTTCAATGGACTTTAATCTCAGAGTATGAAACATTCTTTTCTACGGTTCCAGGATCCACATAACAACCAACCTTTAAGAAACTACCTCTTGGGGGCCGGTGAGATGGCTCAGCGGCATAAGCACCTACCGGCAAGCGCAAGGTCCTGAGTTTGACTCCTGGTACCCACATAAAGGAAAAAAAGGGCCGGTGATATCACTCAGCCGCACAAGCGCTTGCTGGCAAGCGCGAGGTCCTGAGGTCGACTCCCGGTACCCCCCTCCCCCCCCCAAAAAAAAGAAACTACTTCTTGCTGGGCATGGTGGCACACACCTGTAATCCCAGCACTCTGGAAGGCTGAGGAAGAAGGATGGCAAGTTCAAGCTCAGCAGAGGCAATTTAGTGACTTAGCAAAATCCTGCTACAAAATTTAAAAAGAAAAAATTTAAAAGGCTGGAGGTGTAGCTCAGTGTGAAGGCCCTAGGTTCAATTCCCAGTATGAAAAAAATAATAAAGAAAAGAAAAGGAAATTTAAAAAAAAGAAAAGAGGGCCAGTGAGATAGCTCAGTGGCATAAGCGCCTGCCCAGCAAGCGCGAGGTCCTGAGTTCGACTCCCGGAACTCACATAAAGGAAAAAATGGGCTGGTGATATCGCTCAGCTGCACAAGCACTTGCTGGCAAGCACGAGGTCCTGAGGTCGACTCCTGGTACCCACATAAAAACAAAAAAGAAAAGAAAAGAAAAACCTCTTGTTGAGTTTTGGTGTAGCATCAAAGAAGAATATCCATAATTATCCAAAAAATTCTATTAAATATTCTTTCCTGGGCTAGGGGTGTATGATAGCTAGTAGTAGAGCACAAGTCTAGCATACATGAGGCCCTGGATATTATCCCCAGCATTACATTAGTACATACATACATACACACATACGCACATAAATACAGACACGCTTCCATTTTCCAACTGCATATTTGTGTGAAGTTGAATTATTTCATATGTATATTTCAAGCAAAACAACGTATTAGAAAAAACCGAATGCAAAAAAGAGATTTGCAGAACGTAAAATGATGCCACTTTTCTCACAATTTTTTTTTGATGTTACAAAATATAGTTATGTTTTCTCAAAAAACATGACATATCTATTAACCTGTAGTAGATTATTTTAAATAATGAATAAATATATATTTTAAATGTTTCAGTTTTAATTTCTTTTCTTTTTTTTTGTGGGTATCGGGGGTCGACCTCAGAACCTCACGCGCCAGCAGGCGCCCGTGCCCCTGAGCGATATCACCGGTCCTTTTTTCGTGTGTGGGTTCTGGGAGTCGAACTCGGGACCTCGCTCTCGCCAGGCAGACGCTTAACGCCGCTGAGCCATCTCACCGGCCCTCAGTTTTAATTTCTGATAGGTATATTTTGACAGATATAACTCAGGCAAGTACAAATTTTTAGGGGTCCCCAATTGTTTTAAGAGTGCAGAGGAGTGCTGACATTAACAAGTTTGAGAACTCTTGCTCAATCTTTCAAAAATCCCATCTGCAAGTAATAGTACATAAATGTTATTCATTCTGAACACTAAACAAATGAAAAAAAAATAATTCTGAAGAGAGTCTCATCTATTCCTGCTGTTCTGTTCACTGCCAGCATTGTCCCCTCCTAGACAGTCTCCTGGCACCACCTGCATCTTCCCGGGTTCCTACCCCACAGAGAGAGTAGAGATGAAATTGCAGGAACCCTTACTTGTAACTGCGCCATAAGGCATCCCCAGTCAGTCATTTTCTTAACTGATTGGAAAATGCTTGTAGTATCTGCGTACCAAACATGCAGCTTGCCAAGGAAAAAAAAGATAATAGAAAAATGGAAGCCACCAACAGCTGACACCTTCACTCCTCACGGAATCCTTGCTGGAGCTCTGACAGTGGGTGCTAGATAGTGAATAGTGAGCTCACAAATAAAAGTCATTTTAACCCATGACCAGAAATATTCACAGATATGATTTTGAGTCTTAAAGGAGAAGATATGTTTGTAGCTGGCTTGACCTGTTGTTCCTCCAACAGTTCTGGTTCTCTTGCCGAGGAATCTGAATGTCTTCAGGAAGCCTTTGCGTGGCTGGTCTCCTCCCCCACACGCCCGGTGATCCAGTTCCTCTGGTGGGTGGGGGTGAATCATCCTGGGGTGGGAGTGTGCAGAGGATTACAGGACAGCCCGGGCTGTGGGTTGTGAGTCTTCTACTGCAGCTTCCTCCATAAACTGCTTCTGCTTTGGTGAGGAAGTCAGCACGGAAAGTGTGCGGGGAGTCTGTCCACCCCAGCAACAGCCCCAGCTGGCAACGTGACAGCCTTTTCTAGTGAGATTCTCCTACACAAATTTGCCCTTCACAAATTCCTTCCCTTGCCAGTTACTGCATCTGATGAAAGAGATTTTTCAGTAAATGCACCACTACCCCCCTTGTTTTCTTTTGTTAAAGTGATTCCCTCTAGTCCGCAATCTCTTTTTATACTCGGAAGTACCTTATAAAAGAACTCAAGTTCAGAGTTCAACTAATTGCAACCTTGTGATTCATGCAACTTACAGGATACCCCTTGGCTCAAAGAGTTGTTTTAAAGCTTTTAAATTATTTATCAGACCTTTGGAGAATCTTCAAAATAGTTACAGCAAAATAAATCTGAAGAGTAGTCATGTCTTAATGTAAGTATGAGAGGTTTTTTTTTTAATATATAAGAACATAAACTGATATTTTGGGAAGCGTATATATTTTGAGTTAATATCTCCTTTTGGGTCAAGTATGGGTAAGCTTCATGTGATTTCTCCAAAAACACAACTGCAATAAAACTATTCACAGTCAAGTCATGCTAGATCTCATTATAAAAAAAAAAAAGGGTGGCATTATTTGTATCAGGTACTCTGCCAGGCCTTACACCCAACTGGGATTCTTCCAAGCACTGGAAGAATCCTGCTCCCAGCTGGGGAAATTTCAGTTATTGCAGGAATGTGTTATTAATAAGGGGAGCTTCGCTGACTGTAATCTCACTATAAAGGGCATTGACTGCTCCACCTAATTTTTTGATAGAGCAATATTAAGATAAATTAAAATGATTGAAGATAATCATGGGTTCTTCTTACCCAAATCTTCAAACTGGAAGGGCACAACCAGTTTTCCCCCTTGCAGGCCCTTATGTCGGATGACGCAGTCCACGGTCGAGTTTTTGCTAAATGAATGCACGATTAGCGTGCTGGTGGTATTACATTTCTTTCCATCCATTTCAAATATATGGTGGGTTCCACCTATGTAGCAATTTAAAGAGATATAAATAAAAGATTATGGGTATGTAAAGCTATTGGATGGGTTTGGTTCTATTAGAGACCAATACTTTGACTTCAAGACAAATGTAATTAGGTTTCTAGCCTCAGTCAACTCCCTTGTATGTTTTGGCTGTAGTTGCAAAGGCAAGCAGGTGAACAGGAGTGGATAGGTTTCTACAGACTCTTCACCACTGGCCAAAAATGTCAACGCTCATAGTGGTCACACAAGAAGGACAGTTTGATGTTGCTGTGAAACACAAAGGCACAAGAGCTTACTCAGGTTTTGTGAATAAGACAAATTCAAAGAGAAGCCTTATGATGAGGCAGAATTGCTACTGGCCTGAGAACCAGATCTGGAATATTTAGGGCTTTTCTTTCTAGAACTCCATTTGGCTCTCAGTTTTATCAACTGTGTAGGATTGCCTGCAGCTGTTTAGGACATATAATTAATTATATAGATCTAAAATGCAAAGTCTGTTAAAATGTCAAACTACTGTGTAAGTAGTTCCCAAACATCACAATTCATTATCCTTTGATTAAAGTCTCAAAGTTTATGTTCTTTCATAATATTTTTAATCTGTCTTTATTAGTATGACATGGTACTACACTGTGGAAGGGAGAACTTATCTTTTTTAATTACAGACAGTTCCTGACTTATGATGGCTTGACTTAATGATTTGCAACTTGTATGAGCGAGACCGTACCTGTACAACCATACTTTTTTCTTTTTTTTTTTTGTGGGTACCGGGGGTCGACCTCAGGACCTCGCACGCCAGCAGGCGCCGGTGCCGCTGAGCGATATCACCAGCCCTTTTTTCTTATGTGGGTTCCGGGAGTCGAACTCAGGCCCTCACGCTTGCCAGGCAGGCATTTTCGCCGCTGAGCTCTCTCACTGGCCCCAACCATTCTTTTATTTGCTCTCAGAAGAGTACTTAATAAGTTACGGGACATATTAACATTTTATTATAAAATAGGCTTTCTAGTAGGCAACTGATGTCAACTGTAGGTGAACGTAGTGTTAAAAGCACATTTATGGTAGATTAAACTATTTTGATGTTTGATAGGTTAGGTGTATTAAATGCATTTTTTGCTTAAAATATTTTTAACCTAAAGGGAGTTTGCTACCCACTCCAGAATTGGGCATCTGAGATGAATACAGATTTCTCAGATGAAGAAATACTAATGGCAAATAAATATACAAAAAAATGTGCAACATCACTAGTCATTCGAGAGATGCAAATTAAAAGAACACTGAGATACCATCTCACCCCAGAAAGAATGGCTACTATAAAGAAATCAACTAATAACAAATGCTGGAGGGGCTGTGGGGAAAAAGGAACCCTTCTTCACTGTTGGTGGGAGTGTCGACTGGTACAGCCACTGTGGAAGTCAGTGTGGAGATTCCTCAAAAAACTAGGGTTGGAGGCCCCATTTGAGCCAGCTATTCCCCTTCTGGGCATCTTCCCAGAAGAATTAAAAACATCGTACCACAGTGATATATGTGCAACCATGTTTATAGCAGCACAATTTGTAATAGCCAGATCTTGGAAACAACCCAAATGCCCATCAACTGAGGAATGGATAAGAAAGATGTGGTATTTTTATACAATGGAGTACTATTCAGCCATAAAGAAGGATAAACTGGAGACTTTTATAGGTAAATGGATGCAACTCGAGAAAATACTCATAAGTGAAATAAACCGGACGCACATGTGTAAGCATCGTATTGTCTCTCTAGTATGAGAAACTGAAAGAGTAAATAAGATCCAAAATGTACGATAGACACAGTGAATCAAAAATAAACTGGTCAATAGGAAAGAGAGACTGGAATAGGGAAAAGAAAGAAGGGAAAGGGAAAAAAATTGTATATATATATATATAAGATGGTTAAGATAGATACACTACCAATTTTACTTAGTTCATTGAAGAGTAAGGTTTGAGCCAATAATGTTTGGACAATTGAATGCTAATGTCTGGTGTCCTGAATAACTAACTTAAAGATAATAATACGTAATGCATTGACCATAGTTACCCTCGTATTATGTTGTTTTGAAAATTTGTTCTTTTTTTGATTTGTTTTGTTTTTTTCTTCTCTTTAAAATAAATAAATAAATAAATAAATAAATAAATAAATAAATAAATAAATGAAGGGAGTTTGCTGGGTTGCAGCACCACGGTAAGTGTAGGAGCATCGGTATATTCACTATATTAAATGAACTTTTAATTTTATGCCTGACAACAAATTTTATGTTCAGAGATAATAGCTATGTTACACCTCTTATTTTAAGAAACTTTGTCAAATTTTAAGAAGCCATTATAAAGATTCTAATTTAGGTTTCTACCTTGTTTTGAGCAAAAACACTTTCATTACCAATGATCAGCCTTTCAACATCAGTGCATAACACTGATTGGTTGTAAGGATAATTTCTCTGGAACAGAACTGAAATATCACGCGCTGTCTTTTGACAACTTTAGCCACCAGAGGGCGCCAGAGCATTTAAAAAAAAAAATCCCTTGAAAATTTAGGAAGGAAAACAAAAGGAAAAAACCTTTCTCCACTTACTATAGATCTCCATGTTGGTCCCCAGCAGCCAGGTTATCTGTGGAGGGGGCTTGCTTCTCTTGGTGGAGCATTTAAGTACAACATGTTCTTCTCTGTTCAGCCTTCTGATAACTGAAGCCTCCAGGGCTGGCTTGAAAGGAGTTGCTAGAAAAAAATTGATTTTTCTGTGCTTAGTTGATCTACACATCTCAGCAAAGTACAGAGCTTAAGAATCTGTAGGGACTGCTTTAGGGTATAATCTAATTAATGGGCACATTTTCCATTTGACTTTTCCCAGAATCCAGTCATGTTAAAGGACTTTTATGTGTTTGCAAAGCTTCTTTGGCTGTCGTTAGAATGTTTGTATGTGATTAGTTCCTAAAAATTCTCCAACACACCATTATATAATAGCTATCAAATATGACACATGACTATATTTGGTTGGTAGAGCATGAGGCGAGGGAGCGATCTGAATTCTAGTCCCTCCCATCTCTGTCATCAGCTGGTGGTAAGAACTTTGGTAAATTCCCCAACCTGATACACCAGGTTTTTTTTCCTCACATGTGACATGAAAGAGTTGGCTAATGAGTTGGCTTTTACAGCTCTAAACTTTCCTGAGCCTGTGACTCACCTCAAAGTCAGATAGTTACTTTTGTTCCCTCCTGATGTCAATGTCGTATATCTCTTATGAAAGGTCCCATTGGTCCTTTTCTTTGTGTTTCTGTCTTGGGAAATAGTTTGTACTCAGGCTTACTCATTTTTCCCATCCTACTTCCACTTTGGCACTGAACTGAGCTCTTCCACATTTATTTAACTTATCTACCATATTATGTTATGGAGACATTTTAAAGGCACTTTTTAGCTCCAAGCATGCAGTAAGTGTGTCACATGCCTGCAACATGAAGATGAAAAAGATAGGGCCATTCCAGGAGCTAATGGTCTGGTGGTAGCCTCACCCCCTAGTGTTAATTGAAAGATCACAGGCTGGGACTGGAGGTATAGATCAAGGGTGTATGTGCTTAGCATATGCATGGCTCTGGGCTCCATACCCAACATTGCAAAAGAAAAAAAAAAAGGGAGTCTGTGTTGAGTGCAATGGTGGAGGTATTCAAGGGGTGTTACAAGAGCCCAGAAGAGCGCACAGCAAGCCGGAGCAAGGATGGCACTGCTGGTGGCCACTCAGGCAGGGAGAAGACAATCCTTAAACTGAATCACATGGGTCCTCAAAGCCTTCAGAGAGCCACTCCTTCTCTGCTATTTTCTCACGATGGCTTTCCTTCAGGACAGGTGCCATACTATAATAACTCAACAAGAGAAGTCTGCAAAATCTATTTGTGTGATATATGAGATAATGCTATTTAGAGATCCATAAAAATCAGTATTCTTAATTGCTCTGTTCTGCCACCGAAACTGAAAAAGCAAAGATGGTAAGACATACTGGAAACAACTGCCCATCCACAAACCTGAGAAAGTGCCAGATGATCAAGGGGTTGTCACACTCATCATCCAGGCTGCCACATCCCATTCTCCTCCCAGCAGAAGAGAAGAACCACTTTGGCACAGGATATGAGCCACATCATCCAACTGGCTCCAGTGCAGCTATATCTGGATTCACCCTATCTTAGGATATGTTGTCACGTGGTTCTCCCTTATTTGCATACATGTCTTGCTTTCCTAAATGGTGTGTAGACTGCTTACAGGTACAGCTTGAACCTGAATCATCTCTGGTTCCCTAGAGCCTGACATGGTGCCTGGTATATATGTCAGAGCTCATCAAGTGTTCATTCTCTTTCCTTTTAGTTTCCTGGAAAGAAAATTTAATTGGGGCTGGTGAGATAGCTCAGTGGCATAAGTGCCTGCCTGGCAAGTGTGAGGTCTTGAGTTCAACTCCTGGTACCCACATAAAGGAAAAAAAGGGCCAGTGATATCGCTCAGTGGCACAAAGGACGACTCCTGGTACCCAAATAAAAAAAAATTTTTTTTAATTGATGCTAAAGACAAATACATAAGTTCACAGTTTAATCTACAGTTTGCCACTCAAAATGCTCTCTTGTTTAAATAAAAGATGGCAGAGGTACCCCCAGGAAATGCCTTGTTATAGGCAACATTTTAAAACTAAAATGTCAAGTTTTAAAGTTACTTGCTGGGGTACCTACCTAGCACAATCACTTTCACTTCCTTTGCGCTCACCGAGTCACTGTAATGTAAACACTTATACACGCCTTCATCTTGTAGGGTGACATTGGGCACACTGATGGACAGCTGAGTGGCCGAGTAATGAAGAAGCTGGTATCTGGGGTTTTTTAAAGCTGTACAAAGAAGAAAGAGCTGTTATGTGGAAAGGTATCAGATGAATACAGATTGATTGTTCATAGGTATCATTTGTGATTTTCACACGATAGAGGAACAAATACCATGTCTTCATTTCAGCTGCCTTCCAAATTCTTGTGTTACCAGTGTAATGCCTCTCTAAGCAATTTAGGAAATTAGGAAATGAAATATTTTTATAGTGGCACCTATGAAATACACAAATTGCTCTGTTTGTGCTTGTAGGAAAGTAAGAATGTTGTACTAGAGAAAGATTCAGGCTACAGGAAGATTTTAGATGATTTTTTTAAAATGAAAAATGTCCCCCTATGATTTACCTCTTTGAAATCTGATTCACTGGAGGTCATCTTGTCACAGTGAGTGTCAAGAATAGAAGATAAATGCACTCATTGATAAAGGTGTTAGCTAAGTGCTTTTTATTTTTAATTTTAAAATGCTCATTATTATTTGAAGATTCCCAAAGATTATGACTTACTCTTTCCAGGTACTTGACCAGTGGGAAGAGAGAGAAGAGAGAAGAGAAGAGAAGAGAAGGAAGAGAAGAGAGAAGAAGAGAGAAGAGAAAAGAAGAGAAAAGAAACAAGTTCCAAAAGGTCCTTTTGATGGTGTGTTGACCTTGCAACCCCACCTGAAATCAAAGATCCCTTAGCAAATCAGAGGCTTCAGAAATGAGTGGGTTTTTTTTTTTGTTTTTTGTTTCCTTACGATAAGTTTATCATATAAGCAAGTTAAACCTTGAACAGCTGGCCAACAAAGTCGTCCCTCATCTGGAGCAATGAGAGTCTGTCCTGGGACACATTAACTAGACTTCTGGAGTCCTCATCTTCTGCTTTATTGATTTGGAATCTATAATTCCTTGTCCTGAAGGCTGTCTGGTGCATTGTAGAATGTTTTTCAGCATCCCTGTCTTTTACCCATTAGATACCAGCAACACCACCCTCTTTCCTTGTTTATAACCACCAAAACTATCCAGAAACTGCCAAATATATACTGAAGGGCTGGACCACCCGTGGTGGGGAATCACTGAGATAGATCAAGCCCTTTGGCTGCAGAAACCCCGGAATCTCCATCTTCTCCTGTTACCCCCAAAAGAAAATCAAAACAAAACAACAAAAAGCATTATTTAACAGAATAATCTCTACTCAAAGTTCATTTCACTAAAACTTTTAACAATTAGTATCTACTTATTCTATTAGAACCTAGTGTTAATAGTTGTTTTTGCTTAAAAGAATGCATTGGCTTTTTATACTTATACTGATATTTAATAATGTTTTCAAAGGATATCAAAATTTTTAATAATCTCTGCTTTGTAAGCAAGAATGAAATGTGCTGTTATAGAGGCTTTTTAAAGTATTTGGTAGATAGGAGTATTAAGTGACAATTTAAAAATGGTCTAATTATGAAAGGAAGGGTTGAGTAAAATCATTTCCAAAGTCCAGGGGTTGAATGAATTTCCATCTGCCTGAGGTATCGAGCACTCATTCACTGTGTGTTTGTGAAGATAGACACGCTTTCTGTCCTTCCCAAAGTCATACACCCTGTCCATCTCTAGTGCTTCTAAATCTTGATTTTGTGTTAAAACCAACAGGGGGAAGAAGAGACATCTGGAAAGAGCTTTGGAATGGACTTTGGATGGAGCGGATGGAAAACCAAGCAGCTGGCTCCAGATGTGGAGTGATGATATTGGTTATATGAGGGAACAGGGGCCCCACGTCAGTTCGTGGCCTATCATTCTGCGGGTGGGTGTTTCATGGTCACTGAGAGTCAAAAAGTGATTGGGGGCGTGGTTGGGGACATGGAAATGTGCTTTGTAATTTGAACCCCCTTTACCAACCATTCTGGTGGGGTTTCCATTTCAGACTTCCTGCCCCCAGAAAAGCAGCCATGTGTCAGATAACAGCCTGCAGAGGTGTGATTCTTGTGGATAGGAGGTGGGCTGAGCCCACCCCTTGGGTGATTCATGCGGACTTTCTGACCCACTAACCTGCCTAGCTGGAAAATCTCTTAGCTTGAGATCTGATGGTGATGCTTTTTTTCTTTCATTCACTTACCAGGATGCTCATTTAAAAAAATGGTGAAGCCTGAGGGCGCCAGCCACTGGAGGGAGGCGTTCTTCCCCAGAGAAGTGACACACTTGAGAGTGAGTGTGCGGCCTTCCTCCACCGTGATGGTTTCTGCGTGGTTAGTCAGAAAGGCATCTGTGGGGGAAGAGAATCAGCAGGTCAGACTGGTGGGCTGAGCTGCGCCCCTCCAGGGCAGGGATTTATTCTTAGTGTGGCCTTGTTCAGTCATTCAATCACCCATTGCATATGTCTTATAGAAACCAATGCGAGGAGAGGTTGCACTGCCTGCGGGAAGAATAAAGTGGCCTCTCGAAGGAGAGCACATTCCAGCTAGGACTGAATAAAAGAGTTAGATCTTACTAGGAAGAAAGGGAAAGTTAAACAGCTGTTGTTGGGCATCTGCCTGGTCTCTCGTCACGAACTGTGCAGGCGCATTGTGCCTAAATTTAGTATTCAAACTAATCCTGCAGGAAGGACTGTTTTGCTCATTTTACAGATGTGAGAATAGAGGCACAAGGTCCTAGAGGTCACAGAGCTGGAATCTGAAGTTCAGGGCTGCAGACTTCAAAATCCTTGTTTCTGTAACTTCAGTACCAGCTTATGTAAATGATGAGACACCAGAATACTTAGGCTTTATGACTTCAGGTTATAAAATGGTAACTTGTCCCTTCAAGTATGAGTGTCTAGGAATCTGCAAAACTGTTGGGGCTGGGGGTATGGCTCAGTGGTAGAGCGCTTGCCTGGCATGCCTGAGGCTCCAGGTTCCATCCCAGTACCTCCAGGAAAACAAAAACCAAAATTAAAACAACAAAACAAAGTTATAATCTGCGGGGCTGTCCTGAGTATGGAGCTGCTGTTCTCCAAGAGTAGGTAAACTCCATCTATCAGAGAGTTTCTACCCGCTAGGGCAGATGTTCTGAGATCTCCAGTTCAATAGTCCACAGCGGCGCCTCCTCCAGGCAAGCAGGAGAGTCTCCTTTCAGAGTCACAACCCCCAGAGAATGACAAGCAATTGGTTCTAAGCAGCTGCAAATTTATCCGCCCACAAGAAAATGAGGGAAAAATCAACTGGCTTTACTGTTGATTTGGCACATTTATACCTTTCGCTATTTCTACAAATTTTAAATTAAAAACGATTTTTCCCCTGATGACAAGATAGTTCTTATCAATGAAGGAACAAAACATTTTCATAAACACAATGCTATAGGTTTATAAATTATGAGTCGCAAATGTAACATGTTGTACTGAATTACCTTAACTGCCCCCCAAAAGAAAGAAAGAAAGAAAGAAAGAAAGAAAGAAAGAAAGAAAGAAAGAAAGAGAGAAAGAGAGAAAGAAAGAAAGAAAAAGAGTTCACTGACTCATGATAAATTTTAAGTATTAGTAGCATGCTTTGGAGAGCTCCGGGAAATAACTGGCGTGTTCCATTCCGAAGTCATTAATTTCCATCTAGCCTCCAGCAGAAATAACCCAGAATTATTGTGCTGTATTCATGTTGACTTTCATGGGAAAACAGTTTGCTTGAGTTCTAATGGAAAAAACACCCATCATTAGCCAATACTATAATGAACAATGAGTCAATAAAAGTTTAAGAGATTTGTGGGGCTGGGAAGGCCCTGGGTTCTATCCCCAGCACCAAAATAAACAAGTGAACAAAAAGGAAAGAGATCTGTATTAAAACAAAAACAAAAATACATTGAGTCCTAAGGCCAGAATTCTGCTTTGGTTTGGCCATTTGGAAATAGTCTCGTCTACAAAATCAACCCATAATGAGTCATAAGAATAATATTAATAGAGATGCTTAGAAATAACAATGGAATTTCTTCTAGGGGATTTTTCTTGGTAATAAAACTTTGGGAGGCCATTTAGTCCCTGTCCTTGTGTCTGTGTGACGTCCACTTTAAGTGGGTAGGGAAAACAGTGGCCCTCAACCTTGGGAATATATCAGAGTCATCTGGGGAGCTTTTGAAAAGGCTGGCACCCAGGTTGCACCCATTACTGATTACACTGGAATCCCCTGAGGTGGCACCACACATGGCCTCTCCTTACCGCCTGGCGCAAGGCTCAGATTCTTCATTTCCAAAGAACACAGTTGTAGTGCAATGAATGATTAAATTCAGAGCTCTGCGAATGTTCCCCAGTTATGGGGGTGAGGTGAGGGAACAGCCTGCCTTTGCAGGGACCACATGGGACCAGAGGACAAATACCAATCTCATTTTAAAAGACTTTCAGAGAAAGACGTTCTACCATCTCATCATATCCAACTCAATGCCACCCTAGCTGGACCAAATACTCTCTCAGCGGGGGCCCCCTAAATCTACCGAGGAAAACATGGGCAAATAGAAACCCTGGTCTTGACATCATCTATGTCTTAAGACAGGGCATGGGCAGGCGTCAGTACCAAGGAGGAAGCCAAACTTATCAGTTCATGACTTTTACGTTTTGATCTTGGTTATTTCTTCCTCTGAAGATTAAAAGACTAAGTCTACTGTCTTTTTCATAGCATTCAAACAATAAAGAACCAGTGCCTCTAGTTTCATCCTCATTCTCACCTGTCCCCATCTACCACACCTGAATATACTGTAGTTTGTCAGTGTTCTTCCAAAAATATTTTTCTGTGTCTTAAGGAAGAGGCACTGATGTCATCCAAGCTGGCCAGAGCATAGGGGATGTTCACTTACCACGCCATGGACCCTGGGGACACCCTCTTTCTACTGATCCCAGTGTTTCACTCCTGAGTTATAACATCTTGCCAGGCTCATACTACACTGGTAATCACCAAAAACACACTGCTCTTTCTCAGGGAACTTGTGGTCACAGCATGTCTCCTGGTCCCTGTGTGGATGCATTTCTCTTTGGACCAAAGTTCAAGTTACACGCCCTCCCTGAGGTCACTGTGGACTGAGAGTTCATTCTGAAAACATTTTAGCTCTGGATTTTCTTATCTGTCATTAGTCCTCCAGGTTTGGTATCATCTGAACTTGTTACAGAGGGGAGCTCTATTGTATTTGTATGTGTATTCTTAACACAAGTGGCAGTATGGTGCAATGACTAAAACACACATACTCAAGCCAAATTCCCTGGTTAGGAATCCTGGCTCCGCCACTAACATGAACTTGGGAAGACTGTGTCTTGGCTTTTTTTTTTAATCATAAAAATGGTGTGGGGGGGTAATATTCATCTCCTAGAGTTGTTGCAAAGATTAAATAACATGTAAAGAAGCTTGAATAGTGCTTAGTGCATAATAATTATCAGGTACTTCTATTATTTGGTGATTAGTACTCAGTAAGTAGTGGAGAAGCTGAGTTAACTCTTGCTTTAAAAAGAAAAATTGGAAGGATCAGTGTCAAAAGACAAAGCCTTGTAGCTCTGCAGCTCTTGATTAGAGACCTCCTTCCCAAATGTCTCAGGATGATTTCTTATTAAATATTCTAAAGTTCTTGCAGACATTAAAAGAAGCAATTATAGTGACAATGAGTTTCTTGTAATTGGAACAGTTTAGGGAGTATTAAGGATTTTTAAAAATCACATAGTGATACCAAATTCTTTCTTTTTTTTTTTTTTTTGGACCTTAGGTAGCAAGGGTGAAGTTAATCGTACCACTCAGTTCATGGCGAGAGAGAGACAGAGACAGAGAGACAGAGAGATTAGAACTCCGAAATAATAAAATTATGAAACCCTCAGTCCAGTCTCTCTTCTCTCTTGTTGGCTATTGAAATATTAACTTATTTGGAGATGTGTATATCAATGTTGCTCTAAAGAGTGTGTTACTCAGGGGGCCGGTGAGATGGCTTAGCGGCATAAGCGCCTGCCTGGCAAGCGCGTGGTCCTGAGTTCGACTCCAGGAACCCACATACAAAAAAAGGGCCGGTGATATTGCTCAGTGGCATGGGCACCTGCTGGTGAGCAAGGTCCTGAGTTCGACCCTCGGTACCCACAAAAAAAAAATGTGATACTCAGAAAAGGAATCCCTCCCTGCTCTCCCACCAAATCAAATCTACTTGCTTTTAGACTCTACATAGTCCGCCTGCATTACATCCCTGTAGATTACCGTATTTCCCCCAAAATTAACATAAGTCTTACGTTAATTTTTGCTCCAAAAGACACAATAGGGCTTATTTTCAGGGAATGTCTTATTTTTTTCATGTAGAACAATCTACATCCATTCAAATACAGTTATGTCATCTTCTTCTGGACCATTGTTATGAACTCTCCAAACCTCAAATTCCAGCCTGAATTTCTTGGGACTCCATTTCCTATAAATCCATTAGTCCCAATCTCTCATGTCCAGCAATAGAGCTTTCCTTAAATGAGCATTTCTTGTCCATGTAGCCTGCTCAAAGCATTGTTACAACATGTGATGTGTTGAATTATGAAGATTCACATTAGACATGACCATATCCATTCGTTATCAAGTGTGCATGTTATTCGTGTGTTGTGTCTATACTCTGATTGGTCATTTAGCAATAAGTCTCAAGTTCATCTGTTTACATAGGCATTTGCCTCTTATCCAAAGGCACCTGCTTGGGTATTTACAAATATGTAATTATAATTTATGTTATCATTTATTTTAAGTATTAATATCAAGAATATTTTTATTTATATTTAATTATATATTAATATTATTTTATAATTCAATATGTCCATCATGTGTTGCAATGAACATATTTAATGCACCTATCTGTCTGATGATCTTAACTGGGGCTTATTTTGGGGTAGGGCTTATATTATGAGTATCCTGAAAAATCATACTGGGGTTTATTTTCCAGTTAGGTCCTATTTGTGGGGAAAAGTGGTATCTGCTCTTATTAGTCCACTTAGGCAACAACTCCATCCCTCTTGGTTTACCCAAGGATTTCTCTCCTGTGTTGCCCCATCTCTCTTCCACATTAACATTTTTCCCTCTTGTGATATCATTCTCTCAGCACACACATATACATACTGCTATTTCTCCCATATCGAGAAGCAAAAATGAAACTAGATGTCACATTCCTCTCTAACTACTGCTGTATTTCCCTCTTTTATTGAAAAATTATTCTAAACATTTATCTGTGTTTGTTCATTCCACTTTTCCTTTCCTTCGCAGGTTTTTTTTTTTTTTTTTTTTTTGTGGGTACCGAGAGTCGACCTCAGGATCTTGCGCGCCAGCAGGCGCCCGTGCCGCTGAGCGATATCACCGGCCCTTTTTTCGTATGTGGGTTCCTGGAGTCGAACTCAGGACCTCACGCTTGCCAGGCAGGCACTTACGCCGCTGAGCCATCTCACCGGCCCTTGGCAGGTTTTAAAATCCCCTTCTCCATTGAAATTTGCTCTTTTCACATTTGCTAGAGACCTTCTCATTGCCAAAGCCAATGTTCCATTCTCAGATTTTGTCTTATTCAACCTATTGCATACTTTTGCCATAGCTGATCACTTCCTGCTCCCTAGGACAGTGTCATTACATGGTTCCTTAGATCTCAGTCTCTCTTTATTTTCCTCCTAACTCACTGGCTAATTGTCCTTCTCGTCCTCCATTGCTGGGTTCTTCTCATCAATCTGCCCTTTGTGCTACTGAGATCCGACTTCGGGTCTTTTCTGCTTGCACGCACACCACAGAATGTCTCACCTGGCCTCTAGCTCACTTAGCTGGCAACTCCACTTAGATGGTTGAAAGGTGTTTCAAACCTAACAAGCACAAACCATTGCAAACAGCAAGCCCAGTTACTCAGGCCCAAAACTAGTGAAGAGGGTATCATTGTTCCCAATTCACAGATGAGGAAATTCAAGCGCAGAGGTTTAACAGCTTCCAAGCCAATGTTTGGATCTGGAACTAATTACCATTGCATTGTGGTGATTCTTGCTTTTCTCTCTAGTGCTTGTATTTTTATGACCATGCTTTATATTTGTCTAAAATTAATTCCTTACAGAAACTTTTTCAGTGTGAATGTGAAAAGGAATGGTCAATGCCAGGTTTTCTGGTGACACTGATATCTTTCCCCTTTTATATAATAAGAATACTGAGAAATTGGGGAGAAGTTACTGGCAGAAAATTACACAATAAATCAATGATAAAATAAGAACTGGTGTTAACAAACATGCCTTAATTTCATCCTTTGGAGTTAGAAGTTGGCACTTAGAAGTTTTTCAATGTTCTTACCTTTGGTATAATGATAGTGTAGGAGAAAATCTGTATTTGGTAAAGATGGGAGTGATGAGATTATCTGCAGCATGTTTAGAAATAAATGACTCCCATTTAAAAATGTGTGTGCATGTGGACGTGTGTGTGTGTGTGTGTAGTCTTTCTCTTGAGATGCATGCTTATGAGTTAAACGGAGTCATTTGACTCTTACAGCACCTTAAAAACTGTGGTGAAATGTGGTATGGGTTTTTAGCATAGGCTAAAGTACTGTGTATCCAAAGATTAGCATTTGCTCTTGCAGTTGAGAATTTAATATCAGGCTGCTGCCCAGAGTGACATCTGTAGATGCCTGAGTTGCATGTGGACATGGATGTGTTTGAGGCGTGGAATATTAGTAGTTTCCTCTACTCCTAGCTGCAAGACTTGCTTTTTGTCTTTGTAGGCTGATTAATCTTACAGTCTTCTCATGTAGACCCTGTGTTTGATATAGCAACAGGAAATCATTGTAGAAAGGAAGAATAGCCCGAGTGAGAAGCCACAGGCCCCCGCAGCTTTGCTTCAATTGTAGTGCTTAAAGATTCTGCGCAGGGCAGTGAGCCTAGGTCTTGTTAAAGAGTGCAAGACAAGGATGCTCTACCCAAGTCTTGATGCCTCACCTTTGAAGAAAAAGTTTCTCCTGATCCTCTCATTGCCATTGGACACTAAGTTGACATTTACCTTTCAGCTTTCTTTCACCTAAGTCTGTAGTCAAACTTTCACCTTTGTTGCCAGAGGGATGATGTGTGAGGTATTTTTTGCTCACCACTTCCTCCCCTGTAAACTCCAAAGCCATGTGTTTTCACCTTCAGCCTTTTTTATGTAGCCCCTGAGTGCCATGTGCCTACTTCCTCGTTCTCCCTATCTTACCTTCAGCGGTCTTACCTTAGCCCTACACAGCTGCACGCTGAGCTCAGCAATGGGTGGCTTGGTGTCCCTCCTAGGAGGCCACCTATTGATAGGTCAGGTTGACAGAGTGGATTATCAGCCTCTGAGCTCCATTTCCACCTCTGTCACTGGAGGCGCCCAGCCCTCCATGGCCATATGTTACAAAACCTTTATTTGAGCCTGGGGTTACAGATTGTGGCTGGTTTACACAGTCGTACATTGCTTAACACAGAGACACATCCCAAGAAATGCGTCATTAGGAGATCTCGTAGTTGTGTGAACATCACGGAGTATCCTACCCTGCTGTAGGTGGTAAAGCTTACTACACACCTAGGCAATATTATGATCGTAAGGATCATCATCATATTTGTGATTCTTCTTAGATCAAAACATCATTATGTCACAAAGACTGTGTATGGCAATAGAATGCGTGACCTTCACCATCATCTTCATGCCTGAGCCCATGAATTAATTGTCCTGTCAGTAGATGTCTTCATACCAAAGCACGAGTGACCAAATGTCAAGCAAAAGATCAAGAAGCAGCCACAGCCATCTACTGAAGGGCACACAGATAAAACTAGTACATTCTGACAACTCCTTGGTCTTCTGAAGCCGAGTATGGTGGCATATGCCTTTAATCTCAGCATCTGGAAGGCTGAGGGAGGAGGATAACTATGTGTTCAAGGCCAGCCTGGGCTTCACAGTGAGTTTAAGGCCAGGCTGAACTACATAATGAGACTGTGTCTCAAAAAACCAACAACAACAAAAAAGAGTCTTTAGTCTTCCCAAGATTTTGGGAGTTGAGTGTGATCTTTACCTCTACAATAGACCATCGTGGTAGACTGAAAAAAAAGAATAAAGTATTCTTTTGTTTTACTGTCTAAATATCCCAATCCATGTATGTAATACAATTAAAACTAAAGCAGAATAAGTCTACTGTAGGGAGCTCAATCTCAACATGTCCAACTGAAACTCATTCTTTCTCCTGTCCCCTGTGCCCTCCCAGACCCCACGTAGATACACTACCTACTCCATTCCAGTGTTTCTTTATATAAATTAAGTCATCACCAGCCACTGAATACTAGATATTTGACAGCCACTCCAGACCCTTATCTCTCCCAAACATCTCTTTAATGAACTTGTTCCCCTTTTTTTCCACTACTGTTGCTGCCTAAGTTGAGGCCTCCAACATTTCTTTCTTGGACCATTGCAATAATTGTCTTCTACACTGTCCTTCCTCTCATTCATCATCTTCACCTACTTCTAGAACAACAGTTTAAAAGTATACATTTGAATGTATCTCTTCCTTCATTAAAATATTTGCTATCACTCCCATTTCCTATAGGGATCAGGCCAAAATTCCCAGTGGCTTTTCTCCCATGTTCTCCTCAGTATCATCCACTGACCCATACTCCATGCAAATGGTCACTTGCTGTGTCCTGAAAGTTCCAAGCTCTAAAGATACTTTGCCTTTGCTACCCCGGTCTCTTGCCCTAGAACACTTTTCTTATCTCCTCCAAGACTCAATTTGAAGACTCAACTTACCTTGTATCTTTTCATTCAAAACTTCCCGACTGGACTTTTATCCTACCCCAACTCCCTACCATGACTTACTCTCTCCTCTAGAGACCCAAAGGCATTGCATAGAATTCTGCTACATCACTCAGCACATTACTTTATATGTGCATTTCTGTGGATAGAGTACAAACTCCTCATGGAAAAAATTGTTTGTCATTCATTTATTTTGCAATGGCTAGTGCAGAATAATATTTGATATGAGTTGAATTAATGAGTAAAATGAATAAATATATATCTTTAGAAACAAATATTTTAATATGATGCTAGTTTTGCTCTATAATTATTATATCAAAAAACAGTGACTAGAACTAAGTTAAAAACAAAAACAAGAGCTAATTCTTAAACCAGAACCCTATTTACATGACTGTTAGGAAGTATTGAGCAAAAGTGGACTCCAATTCAGATCATTAGAAAATGAGAATTTATTATTTGTAACTAAAATCAATAGAGAAAGCTACAGATGTGAAAATAACTAAGACTTTTCAAGATCAAATTATTTCCAGAATCTCTTTAAAGAAGCTATCTCAACAACAAAAGGACAAAACTATTCAATTTTCCTTAATGCTTCCTGCACCCTACCTTCCACCAAATAACTTAGAACACAGGGTTGGAAATCTGGAGAACCGACATTCTCATCACCCGCAGTGTAAGCAAATGGAAGAAATTCTGAAAAGTTCTTTCTTCTCATTATGTTTTATCCATCCCAGAGATTATTTATTCCAGGAATGTCCTGGAAAAGAGGAAAGGCTCCAAGATTATCACTTTCTTTTCTTTTCTTTTCTTTCCTTTCCTTTCTTTTCTCCTCTCCTCTCCTCCCTTCCCTTCCTTTCCCTTCCCTTCCCTTCCTTTCCTTTCTTTTCTTTTCTTTTCTTTTCTTTTCTTTTCTTTTCTTTTCTTTTCTTTTCTTTTCTTTTCTCTTCTTTTCTTTTTTCTTTCCTTTCTTTTCTTTTTTGGCCACAAATTCTTGTCAACCTTAGAAGTTGCACAGTAGAAGCAATCATAGTGATCTTGCCATCATTTAATTGTCTTAAATCACTTGACAATTTATAGCATTGCCAAAATGGATGATTTGCTACCTTTTTTGCTGACAAGAAAGCAACATGGTTAATTTCTTCCCTATTTGGAACTCCGATGGGGCTGAGTAGAGTTAGGTCAGTGGGAGCAACCATGTTCAGATCCACTGAGCTGAAGTACCCCGGGGGGGCTCTGGATTAGCTTTCAAATTGGAGTTTCCAATATTGAATCTTCCAAACTGTGTAAGTCAAAAGCTTGCAAACTTTTTTTTTTTCTTTTCTTTTTTTTGACAGTACTGGGAGTTAAACCCAAGCTAAGCAAGTACCCTTCCACTGAGCTACATCTCCAACCCTTTTAAAATTTCACTTTGAGGGGCCGGTGAGATGGCTCAGCGGCGTAAGCGCCTGCCTCGCAAGCGCGAGGGCCCGAGTTCGACTCCCGGATCCCACATACGAAAAAGGGGCTGGTGATATCGCTCAGCGGCACAGGCGCCTGCTGGCGCGCGAGGTCCTGAGGTCGACCCCCCAGTACCCACAAAAAAAAAAAAAATTCACTTTGAGACAGGATCTCGCTAAGTTGCCCTGGCAGACCTCAGATGTGTGAGCCTTCTCACTACTTTCAAGTATTTAATTCACATTAAGAACATATATTCTACCCCAACCCCAACATCTACACACACATGTTAATTAAAAATTTCATAAGGTAGTACATTTACCATATGTTTCACAGGTTGATATTTACTGGCTGTGAAAATGTGGGCAGGTTATCTCACTTCTTTTGACCCCAGTTTTCTCACCTGTAAATTGGGGATACCAATACCTACCCCAACATTTTTGCTAGGATTAATTGTAATTCGCATGATGTGCCCAGCTCTGCATGACAGAATAAATACTTTTCCTTTTTCTATAGACAGTATTTTAATAGCACGTTCTATAAGATTGTCTTAGGACTTTTTTGTTTGTTTGTTTGTTTGTTTGTTTTTGAAATTTTTGGTTTTTTGAGACAGGGTCTCTCTATGTAGTTGAGGTGGCCTTGAACTCGAAGTGATCCTCCTGCCTCAGCCTTCAGAGTGCTGGGATTACAGTTGTGTGCCACCATGACCAGCCTGTCTTAGGTTTATTTTAATATACAATTCCTCCTCTTCATTTGAAAACTTACTTCTATATGTTTTGTGAGGCAAAAATTCAAAGCCTGTAAAAGTTAAGGTCAGTTAAAGGCTTTAAACTTTGGAATAATTGAAATCATTCTCATTTTAGCTGTCTAAACATACTCATTCTGAATGGCTATTCTTTAAGCCACTCACTGAAAAACTAATATTATTCATTACCCAAACTGAATCCTTGTTAAGTGCCTCAGGGCATAGGGGCCAAAAAAGAGGGCACTAATTGAAGTGTATAAAACTGGCAATTGAAATACTATGTAAAATAGGAAATCTCATTTTTAAAAATGCCATCCTTCAGTTACCACTCTATAATCATTGCAAATTTAGAAGAGGTTGTTTCGTGAAACAGAACTACAGATTCAGTATTTGGAAAGAAGCAAATATACAGTCACCAAGCATTGGTTTATAAGTGGTTTCCTTCTGTGTGCATCTGAGACAAGGCACCATCAGAGACCCAGGGACACCAAGGGCCATCTCCTATTACCCTTACTCCCACTTTTGGGTAGGAATAATTTGACCTGAGTTTAAAAGGTAAATGTGTCTTTCTTTCATTTTCATAATAGCAGATTAGAATTAAACTTCAAGAAACCAAACTAGAGGAAAATGTAAAATATAACTGACTTTTGTAAAATAAGCTCATTATTTTTCACTGGGCTCATTATCTCTGAACTAAATACGAGTTATGTAGCACTTTGCCATTTTCAAAGTGCTTTCACATTTTAAATTACATCCTTATAATAATCCAGGGAGCATGGTAGGTCAAACAGTATTATCATCTTCATTTCAAGATGTAGAAACTGAGTGTCAGAGAAATTAAGTTATTTGGTTAAATTTTATACAGCAAGGAAGGAATTTTAAAATCCAAAACTGATGCTCCTTCAACTGGTAGTATCTTAAAAGACAGAGTCTTGAAAGCTTGCTCCATTTTTCCATAACATAGATCCCACAGGCACACCCAGTGTTCCTTACCATACCCTTTAGCAATTGAATAAGAGTTGTGTGATGTGGGTGTGGCTTGAAAAGAATTAGCAGTTGCCTGACTTGTCTTTCCTAGTAGTCCAACGTGAGTGTAGTTGACTGACTGATTAGTACATTTGGCAAAATATTAAGTCAACTGAGCGATAAAACCATTCAATCTAAGTCCTTACCTCGTAAGGGGAACCAAGACAGCAAGCTGAGAACTCTCCACCACATCTTGTGCCGTGCTGCTGTGACACGGTCAACTTCCTCTAGCTTCTGAAATAAATGCAGGAGAGCTATTTCCTCTGAAGGGGGCAGAGGCAGGAGGTCTGTGACCACGTGTCGGGAGGTCCCTACGAGTTAGCTACCCCCCAGACACCTCCTGATGGAACATTTTGGGGACCACAGTGTCAACTCGATTGTGGAGAAGTACGAGTGATGTGTTAGTAACCACAGGTGGGTGGTGCTAGTAAGTCAACTAAGTGCAAGTCATATGTGGGGAGAAAGGGTGGGAAGAACATTAAAACTTTCCTGTGTAGTGATGTCACCCTTATTTTTACTTTTCTACTTTATTAGGTAACTATAGTTAGGTAAATTTTACGCAATATTTGTGAATATTTTAAATTTATAACTCTGGCAACAGCTTTTGATGGTTATCAGAGGCCAAATTCATTCATTCACATATGTACTTACATTTGGAATCTGCACATCCATCTGTCCGTCCGTCCGTCTATCCATCCATCCATCTCTCCACTTATTTTTCCATCTAGCACTCACCTCTCTAAGACACGATGAGATGTGAAACATAAATCCCTTGTTTTTTTTTTTAAAGATGCCAACATTTTCGTTTTTCAATATATATTTTTCTGTGTATATGAATTTTACAAAACTTTGGGTTTCACTATTCTCATATATATGTGACATATTTGATCATATCCTTGCCTATTATCCTCTCTTACACCCCTTTTTTTCTTCCCCTTATTCCTTTCCTTTTTTTTTTTTTCTTGCTCTATTGAAGATTGGCCCTTAGTGCTTCACACTGAGCTACATCCCTAGTCCTTTTTTCTTTCTTTCTTTCTTTCTTTCTCTTTCTTTTTTTTTTTTTTTTTTTGTGGTACTGGGCATTGAACTTAGGGCCTTATACATGCTAGGCAAGCACTCTACCACTGAGTTACATCCCTAGCCTTCTTTTTTTTTCTTTTTTTCTTTCATTCATTCATTCATTCATTCATTCTTTCTTTTAATTTTGAGACAGCGTCTTGCTAAATCACTAAGTTGCCCAGACTGGGCTTGAGCATTCTCTTGCCTCAGCTTCACATAGTATTAGGATTATAGGCATGCACCACCATGCCTAGCACTTCCTTTTATCTGATAGTCTCCCTTCTACTTTCATGTCATCTCTTTTTAAATTTTTTTATATTCCACATCCCAGGGAAAACAATACTTGTGTAAGTCTGCCTTATTTTGTTTAACATGATGATCTCCAGTTCCATCTATAGTCCTGCAAATGACATAATTGTATTATTCTTTATGGCTGAATAATACTCATTGTGTATGTATGTATATGTATATATATATATATATATATATCACATTTTTTTAATGCATTTATCTGTTGATAGGTGCCTGGGCTGATTCCATGTCTTGGCTACTGTGAGTTGTACCTCAATAAATATGGGTATACATGTACAGTATCTCTACAGTACACTGACTTTAAGTCCTTTGGATGTATACTAAAGAGTATACATCGTTGGCGTTGATGGATCATCTGGTTATTCTATTTTTAGTGTTTTGAGTACCCTCCATACTGATTTCCACAGTGGCTATACTAATTTACGTTCCCTACCAGCAGCATCGAAATGTTCCTTCTTCCCTCATCCTCACCAGCATTTACTGTTTTTTGTATTCTTGATGATAGCTATTTTGACTGGGATGAGACAGAATCACAAAATGAGATGAAATCTCAATGTAACTTTGATGGCTAAAGATGTTAAACATTTTTTCCTATACTTATTGGCCTTTCGTACTTCTCTTGAGAAGTGTCTGTTCGGTTCATTTGTCCATTTTTTGATAAATTCCTTGTTATTTTATGAAAAGATCTTCTGGTGGGGGAGATAATGTGCAAATAAACAAGTTCGATTCGTTTAATTCTCATTAAGTGGGCAAAGGGATAGACTTTATTTCATTTTGTCAAGTAGTGAGTGAATAAAAGAATGAATTGACTACTTGAAGATGTAAATATACTCTTTCATTCTGAAGCCTGAAAGGGTGCTTGAGTTACCATTTTTCCAAAGCAGTAAAGAAGGTCCTTCTTTGAATTGTACTTTGGGCCATGGCGAGTGTACCTTATCCACCTACAGATATGATGTTCAACTGGTTGAAAACCTTGACCAAAGTTGCATAGTCCACTGGATTCAGAGGTGGGAAGCTGCCCCTGGGGAAACACTGCAAGGCTGGCTGGTGGGTGACGTGCCTTGTGGTTTGCACAGTCCTTTCCACTCTCTCACCAACCCATGCTCAGCCTGCAGCCCACGGTGTGCACAATGGGGCGGGCGGCTGATTGTGGCTGCTCAGGGAAACGGAGAAAAAAGATGAGGTTGGAGTGTAGTAGTCAGGGAATGACCTGCTTATTTTCTAACAGAAACATGTCTCCTGACCACTTTGTAGGAAGGAGGCCTCACAACTGAGTAGCAGAGGAAAGACTAATTTTCCTTCTACTTTTCTGAGTTCTTAGCTGGGACCCCAATAAATGAAAAGATTAGGGAGAAAACCAAACAATATCGTGTATGTTTCATATATGCATGGACGATACACTGAGAATGAATGGTTCTCAAAGAGTGGTTTAGAATTCTGCCCTACATAGCATTTTAAACAAAGAACAATGGAGTTTTAGAGAAGTGGTAACACGGAGGAAAAGGATCTTGAGTCTTTAGGGATGGCAAACTTGTGGGAAACTGAAGCTTGTTGTGTAGATCCCTCTGGTGCCCTCTCCAGGCTGATAAGGACCTTAAGTTTTCTCCAAAGCTCAACCTTCTTCCTTGGTAGAGAAGGGAGGACAACATCTTAGTAAAAGTATGGGCAAAGTAATGTTTTGGGCAAATAGGAGGAGGGAAGAGAGCTCTTGGTATGTCTGTTTTTCCCAATTGCCTTCAGCTCAAAATAATCCTTATGCCAAAGCAGCATATTTGGGGGTGGTGTATTCTGCTGCCCTTCAACTGACCACCAATTTGCCATTTTGATTCCTATTTCAGGAGATCTTTATATTCTGTTTCATTACTAACAGGAAATAATATTGGATGGGTAGTGAAAAGGTGGAATTTAGAAATATAAACTTCTCTCTTTCCCATCATCACTTCGGTTGTGTGTGGGGGACTGAAAAGACAGACATTAACTAAGTCAGTGATAGACTACTTTAGGGGTCAAAATAAATAGGGGGTTTCCCATGTGTAGAAGCCGCTGGAGTTTTTATTGCAATTACAAGACAGCCCTAAACTTTCTTCTTGACCTTTCATGACTCTAGTGGGGAATCACGGCCTTTCCCACGACCAGGGATAGAGGTGGACTCATCTCATTTCCTGGCAGATGCTGCCGCTAATTCACACCTGTGGCGGGATTCTTTGAGCACTGTTGTAAAACATAACATGGATTTTCTAAGCCGGACAAGCAACCTTTGAAATTAGTTATTGATTCAGAAAAAATTTTCCTAGGAGCCACAAAGCTTGGTGGGATGAGCATGGCTGTGGGAGGCGAACAGGGCCTGGCTTGTCACCTGGGCTTTGTCACTAGCCCCTGTGTAACCTCAACACATCACTTGCCTCTTCTAACCAGTTTCCTCAGCTGTAAAATGGGGACAATAGTTAAATATTAAGGTGACAGGAGGTTTGAATAGAACCCAGTCGCTAAATCATCTGCAGTGTGTTACCTAAAAGAACCTAGTTATATCCACAGATCTAGGTGGCCGGGGCTGCACTTCATGAACCATGGTAGTTTGGGTCCGTCTGGAAAACAGGAACGACTAAGCATTTGCTCTTGAGACTTCTTCAGCCTTGAGAACCTGGACTTGCAAAGAGGTAGGCACTTTGTGTAAGCTGATCAAATGGGGCACGCTGGGGACAACATCGCTGTGGAGTTGATTTCAGCAGGAATGCACCTCAACAGCAAAGGCTGATGTCAAGGCCCAGCTCATAAGGCTTTGTGGGGATGGGTGACCATCCTTCGTGTCCTTCGCTGTAGACGAGATTAGAGGAAAGGCATGGTGTCTCATCTGTGTTGTGAAAACTCAAGCAACTCCCAGGTACTTCAGGCTTCTGCAATATTTTCATGAACATTTCTGTAAAAACATTTTAAGCTATTATCTAGGCTCTGGAACTAGGCTGGAATGGTGAAAAGTCAGGTTCAACACTAAATTATATGACTTTGGGCAAGTTATTGACTTTTTCCAGGACAGATTCCTCTTTTATAAAGTGGAGTGACAGTATCTAATGAACAGAGTTGTCCAGAAGATTAAAATTTACGTGTGCAAAGCACATGAGTACCTGATAAATACAAGTGCTCAGTGGATGCTGGCTGTTACTTTGCCAGTCCCTGGATGACCCCAATCTCTGAATTTGATTTGCCAGCTAAGCTAGTTTTTGTGCCAGACTCTGTGGATTTAGAATAAAATCCAGATGTTCCACCCAAATCTGCATTAGCAATCAGCAAGTTCTTTCTGTAAAGGGCCAACCAGTAAATATTTAAAATACTTTTTAGCCAGAGTTGGTGGTGCACACCTGTAATCCCAGCCCAGCACGCTGGGAGGCTGAGGCTGAGGCAGGAGGATTGTAAGCTCGAGCCAAGGCTGGACAACTGAGTGACTTAGTGAGGCCCGGTTTCAAAATTAATTAATTAATTAATTAATAAAAAGGGCTGGGGATGTAGCTCAGTTGAAGGCCCACGTTTCAATCCCCTGTATCATAGGGGGAAAGAAATTCTACTACTTAACACTGCCTTTGTTACTGGAACCAGCCATAGACACTGCGTCAATGAATGAATGAGATTATATTCCAATAAAACTTTGTAGATACTGGAACTCAAATTTCGTATAATTATCATAGGCCACGAAATAATACTCTGGTGTTTTTTCCAAGCATTTAAATTTGTAAGCAGCATTTTTAGCTTGGAGGGTACACAGAGCCAGGCCATGGGCTGAATTCTGTTCAAGGGTGAGTTTCTGGTCACGCTGGTCATTTACTGACCCCTGTTCTGTGAGACCCTGTGTCTATGGGTGTGCCCACCTGCCTGGCCTTGTCTCTTCCTCTTTCTAGCACAATTACTGTTAGCTCTCAGGCTCTTCTAACCCAGCCAGATCCTTCCCACTTGGGGGCTTCTGCACTCATAGCTTCTGTGAGTTGTCCTTATACAGCTCCTTGCCGTGACCGGCTGCTGCTTAGCTGGTTTAATGGCCACCTGTTCAGGGACTTCATGTATGACCCTCCCAAGACAGTATCCCCTATGACACAGTGCCCAGTATATTTCCTAAATAGCATCCCTGAGAGTCCATAATTATTTTGTTTATGTACTCATTATCTATTTCCCTATGAGAGCAGGCACCTTGCTTTCTTCTTTGACACTGTAGCTCCAGCCTATTGCCCTGCTAGGAACATAGCAACCAGTAAATATTGGAGAATGATGAATAAGTTCATGACCTCGGTATCTTAGTTTCCTTCACACAATGAGTTAATGATACCTGATCTTTTTACCCTGTAAAATTGTTATGAGGATCAAGTGAAAACTGTTTTTTAAATTATAAGGAGTTATAAAAGAGGAAGGTGGTAATCATTAAGGGAGGGGCCTCCTAAGCAAACCACAAAATTCAACCAACAAACCCACTTTTATCTTTACCCTCTTACTACAGTAGCTCACTTCCAGGGAGCAGAGTGGCGTAATCTCCTTACAAATGATGCCATGTTTATTCCTCATCCCAGAAATTCCCCATAGAAGAGTGGGGTGGCTCCAGGTAAGATTTGATTTCATCCTTAGCAAAAAAATTATCTATTTATTAGCATGTAGCATTTTATTATCATTAACATGTAGTATTAGATATTTTATATGCATTATTCTATTTGATTCTCATAACCATACTGGCAAAAGAAAAAATCATTATGACACCTGTCAGACAAGGGAAATGAGTTAAGGGCATCCTGCGAGCAGCTAAGCCCACCCCAACTCTGTTTGACTTAATATTATTCTTAGTACAGCATGACATTCTTGTCGGTGACACACAGACCTCTAGGACTGCCCAAAGTACACAACACCAAATGGCAAGCTAAATAAACTGTGGCATCTTTCCATGGCCAGGAGCCAGCCATCTGGGTTTTACATGTGTATTTCTGGCAAAATGAAGTATTTTATGTGGTCAGGAGGAAGATTTTTTTTTTCCTGGACTACAAACAACTTTCAAAAACACCACCACCAAATTTTGCTGGTTTAAGCTTAAACAAATCCAAAGTACACTGATTTTCTCTGGATGTGCAGGCAGCCTTTACGTACATCACAAAAGGGCAAAATGAGTTTGGGAATCTGTCAAGCAGAGAGCAGCTGAGAGCCAGCTAGGAGGCTAAACATAGCCTGGCCTTTTGTCAGATTCCAGCATTAGCTGTTATGTTTCCTCAGGAAGCCAGCCCTGCCAAGGCAGTGAGTGGATGGTTGTGTCAATGAAAATCTGTTTTCATGTCCTGGGCACAAATCCGCATTCAAAGCCTATTTTTAAGTTTTATTAGCCTAACATCTAATTACTTTGAAAATGGGTTCTATGGGTTGTAGTAGTGTTGAATGAAGTTTGAGGTGGATTTGCCCCTTCTTACCCAAATTCTTGCTCCATGAAGCAGATCTAGTGCAGTTCCTTGAGGTAGGTATTGGTGAGGAATGACGACTCTCACACTGTTCGGAACATGCTACCCCAAAATACGGTGCCTTGGAATACTGAAAAAACTTTTGCTGGTACTAGGGATTGAACCTAGGGCCTTCACACTGAGCTGTGCCCCCAGCCCTTTTCTCATCGATTGACTGATTGATTGACTGTGGTACTTGGGATTGATCCCTGGGCCTTCACACCAAGTTGGCCCTTTTTTATTGTTGTCGTTGTTTGAGACAGGGTATCGTTGACATGCTAAGTTGCCCATGCTAAGTTTCAATTCCTCTGCCTCAGCCTCCCAGAGTGCTGGGATTACAGGCATGCATCACGGTGTCCGGCTGTATACTGAATATTTTAAGTTGAAGGAATTTGAGAAAATAGAAGCTAGAAAGCCACTCTGACTCCCCTGGTGCTTGCTCTTCTCCCCTGAAGTGGTTGTGAAAGATGCCCTCCCTGCACCTGGACAAAAGGAGCACCCTTATCCCTGAAAATGAGGAACAGTGAGTGGAACCCTCAGGGTTTCCCTGATTCATTCCCATTTTAGATCATCTGCTTCACTTTATATTTCTCCATGGCTATCCACTCTTCATCAAACTTAGCATAAAAATATTCAGGCTTAAATTGGGTGGTGCATGCCTGTAATCCCAGCACTCAGGAGGCTGAGGCAGGAGGATTCCAAGTTTGAGACCAGTCTGGGCAATTTAGCATGATCCTGCCCTGCCCAAGGCTTAACCGTTTATTCAGATCTTCATTTCCTGATGAAGTTTCCCATGTCACAGTAAACTTAAATTTTTTTTTTTTTTTTTTTTTGTTATTTGTCTTTTGTTATAGGAGCTGCAACTATGAACCTAGGATTGGTGGAAGTGTTACCGGCCACTTAGGCCCATGTGCTCAGATTTTTGTCTGCTCAGCACTGACCAAATCAAAGGAGGCCATTTATTTTGTTAAAAAGGACAAAGGATTTATTCAAAGGTAGCTTCCAGGAGACGGACAGGCCTCATCACACAAATAGCCATCTCCTCCTCGTGTGTAGGTGTGGTAGAATCTGTTACAACAAGAACAGCAAGGGAGGGAATAGAATAAGGCAGACATGATCAGGCTTGTCTCATCCCTTCCTGGACCCAGCCCTCTCCTCCCTTCCCTGCCGTGGAAGTGAAACCAGACCAGACCTCCAGGTGCACGTTCTGTCCATTCATCTGGGCTGAGGAGAGGTGGGGGTGGCAGTTTATGCCCTGGGCCTGCAGAGGTTTGGAGAAGCCACTCGTCTCTAAAGAAAAAAAAAAAATCTAACTTTTTTTTTTGTGGGTACCAGGGGTCGACCTCAGGACCTCGCGCGCCAACAGGCGCCCTTGCCGCTGAGCGATATCACCGGCCCCTTTTTCGTATGTGGGTTCCGGGAGTCAAACTCAGGCCCTTGTGCTTGCCAGGCAGGCGCTTACACCGCTGAGCCATCTCACTAGCCCCCAATCTAACTTTTAAAAGTTCCATTTTGTGGTGCTGGTTACAAAGGAAAGTTATTTTGTGTCCCCAATGGTTTGCACATGGGAAAAAGTGAAAGTGTTTTAGAGCTCGCTTTGTTAGTGACAGGTGGGTTTTCACCTCTCTGGTCTGGGTAACTCAGAGCCTGGCTGTCTGACCAGAAGGGACTGAGGAGACCCACACAGTTGCTGCGCATCCTCCACCTTCTGTCAGTTAGTAGCAAGCATCTCTCAGGCTGAGAGAAGAATCACACTTTTAATGGACACTTCCAAAATCAAAATGACCACAGTTAACATCCGGAACATGACAGCAATAGATACGAGTCAGGATTTAATATGTGATTGCTCTGGATCAACTGAGGACGCGGTTTCTCTTTATTAAATCATCTGTGAACCATTTCAGTGGTGATGGGCCTGGAATGGACCGGGCTGGTTACAATGGTGCCATAGCTGTATTAGGAGGGGCAAGCTCTGTGCCAGGAAAGCACAAATGGCACAGGGAATGTACAAGGAACCTGACAATACAGACAGGTGTGGTTTTCTTTTTTGTAAATACAAACTATTTTTCAAATAAATACACTGGAATCACATAGGAAAAAAAGGATACAATAATCTTACAAATGAGAAACCATATGCTTCCCCCACATAGCAGGTTTAGAATAGTCTATGCATAACCAAAAGGCTTTGGGATGGTGTTCCCGTCTTACTGGCAATCAACAAAAGAACCACTACACATTTTTCATTATATATACATATCCTGTATAGAGTCCATGAATAGCTGAACAGGTGCAAAATTTTGATTTTTGTGTGAGTTATGGCAGCTAGGTAATACTGGGTAAACTATTTGTAAGAACTGATTGTATATTAAGTTTGACTACTCATCACTATAATTGTAAACCTACATACACCAAACCTAATATTACACATATTTAAATATCAAGTTATTTCCTCTGCACTTAGAGGCAATCTTTTCCCCCTTCCCTTAAATTTTCATTATAGCTAGTCACTTTCCTAGGAAAATTCAATATGTTGAAGTGTTAGAGAAACAAATCCAATTTTAATCCAATGTTTAAAAAATGAAAAGCATCTGCCATCACCTAACAAAATACTCTTGCCACCTTTGTAAAGTCAACATTAACCCAAATTGGTGTTGAATCGCTCTTTCCCCCCTGTCCTTCGCCCTCCCCCACCAGTCTCATCCCTCACGCAAGGCAGCCTCCTCAGACCAGCGCCTTTTCCTGCTCACAGGCACGCTGGATTATAATTTAAATGCAAATCACCCTAAGCCTCATCATCTAACTTCATGGTGCGGATCTGGTGCAGTTGACTACACTGAAACCTGTGAAAATTAAACGGAGGTTCATCTGTATTCTAACACATGCACGACTCAGGGTAAATTGAAAAGAGCAATTCATCGCCGCTTTTAGATTTAAACACTGGCGTGGGGGAGTGCCTAGGTTACCGCACAGGGAAGCCTTTCTACAAAGGCAACGAGATAGGAACTTCTCTTCTTGCTGCTGTTCAATTAGTTCTCAATGACACTAGGTAATTGAAATAAGAGACTTCATTTTAATACGAATACAGCTAGTTGAGTGGAAAAGAAACATCTATGGCAATGCGACACACAATGGGAGGACAGTCTACGTGTCCCAAACACTGCTGACAAGAAAATGATCAACAATGATTCATCAAACTGATATTCCAGAAGGCATTTTAAATTTTTTTCTTTTTTTTTTGCAAAATCATCTTTCAAATATAAGATTACTTCAAAATAATTCTTTGGTTAAAGTATAATTAAAATAAAAAGTAGAAACTCCTCCAAGCCTTTCACTACAGGGTGAAAAATACCCCCCTCTTTCAGCCATCAGATGGCCATTTAATCAGCCATTCAGATTCTTTGAATCTAAATGTAGTGGGAAACACTGTCATTCTCAACTCCTATCAGGGAGGCTCCTGGTCCCCAGCAAGTGATGGGGAAGAGAGCCTGGGAAAATGAAACCCTCAGCCTATGCATTAAAATGTGCCGATTATTCTGGTCCACAAGGAATCGATGTGGCATTTTAAAATCACAGAAAACAAAGTTCTACCTATGAACAGTGCTAGGGCCTTAGCACATTGAAGTGGCGTACTTGTTTGACATTTGCAATCCCAGATTAAGCCCTTCAGCTAATTTCATTTCCACTAGTTTATTTCAGAGAGCTTTCTAACTTAAAAAACAATCCTTTGTATAAGAAATCATTTGATTCATCTTTTCTGGCAATTCCTTCCTTCCTTTCTTTTCTATCCTTCCTCCACATATCATCGGTTTTAATAAGCATCAGCCTCAGATCAGAAAGAACGAGCCTCAACTTCAGGTTGTAACGTCAACTAGAATTTTTGTGTGGCTGTGAAATTTGGTAATATAGCTGTCTCTTATTACACATAGATTCAACATGATTTACAAAGAATTTCTTGGTTGGAGTCCAACTTTAATTTTTCAAGTAGGTAAGTGTGAAACAAGATTTTAATGTGAATTCAGATCACTCAGCTGTTTTGATAAGCAATATAGTTAATTACAGCAGAGGAATAAAATTTTTCTTGTACTCAGGGTTTTCCACTGAAATTATTCAGAAAATTGTTTCAGACCCATGCTTCCTTTGGCTCATGTAGACAGTTGCCTAAGGCTATATCGATACTGGACTAAGGACAGCGGAATGAAGCCCAGTCAAACTGATTCTCAGGACATCATAGGACAACCTGAAGAGAGATGGAGAGGGTAACATATTCTCAACCATATTTTATAAAAGTACAGACACTGTCCAGAACACACTCCTACAGTTTCAAGGAAATCTGCTACGAAGCGTTCAAGTATTATTCTGAGCATTCAAAGCCCATGAGAATTTGTGGTGAGCCTATAAACATTATAGATATGATTGAACAGTGGATCCACTTCTTTACAAATACCAGAAGAATGAGTGGCAGGGACATTAAGTTCATTAAGTTGGCTGAATTGTGAGTTTTAAGAACTTTAGTGGGAGTATTTCCCTCCCAGATGTTTTAAGGTTAAAACATATAAACATGTCAGCACAGGGTTATTTCTATGGCCAGAAGCTAGAGCAATATTTGTGCAATGCTAGGAGGAACCACAATTTGTTTCTTAAAATGGAAATTTCAGAACATATTTCTCTAGGTGTCTTTAAAAAATACAATCATAATCCTTTTGCTAACATATATAGCAAATCACCTTTCACTTCCTCCTTTTTCCAGTGGTCATGAAATTTCAATTTCAAATACAAGCATAGGTCTGTCTTTATAAACCATATGTCTGGGTTTTAAAACTTATTCAATGTTGCTACAGCTTATATAGATTTGTCTAACACTAATACTCCCTCTAAATGGTTGGGATTTTACTTTGCACACACATTCTACATGCTGAACTTTATCATACCAGACCACTGTCTGTGGCTCTAATAGTCAGCTACTCACACAATTAAATAGACATTGATAACTGATGTTTTGGTTTGATTGTCATTTATTTTCTTTTAAATAAACTCCCTCTAAGTACAGGAAGTAGCTGTAATGAGAAACCAGGATGTGGCTCTCCAGCTTTCCTCAAGTAGCCCTACCCCCTATAGATTTTAAATTATCATAGAAAGACAAACAGCAAAAGGACAGCACAAATAGCAGTGCAGTTGTGACTGTCATCAATTATATTAGTTCCCTGACTTCATTATACATCCCTGGTACAACTGGTACATCTCTGGACATTCTGTCTGGTTGGCATGTACTGGGAGGGCACCACAACCTGGGCCTTGGTACGGTTTGTCAAAATGTCCACATTGCACAGAACGAGCTTCCTGCTGATTCAAACAATGTACTGAACATACATCCTTTCCAAATGTCAACCTCCTTAACTAGTTAACGTTGTCAGAGTCCAGGGACAAAGACAAGCAAATCTTGGTGACTTACAAGTGCTGCGGCTCATTAGGCTGCAACACGGGTAATTCCAATGTACTTTATATTTTGCAAGTTCTCTGCACCTACCACTGAATATGTCTCACATTTATCTTATCTTCCTCTTGAGGATCTAGAAGTGTTTTGGAGAGCAGAAGTGTTTTCTCCCTCCATTTCACAGATAGAAGCGGAAAGGCTTCCCACTCTGGGAGAAAGTGAGGAAGTACCAGGGCAAACGTTAGACTCCTTAAGCAGGCGTCTGGGAATCAGCAATGCTAATGTGTGGAGTCTACCGAGGGTAGAATTTGAGGTGTAACCTAGGGACAACTCTCTGTGGGGCACATTTTCTAGTAACCTTAGCAGGATTTTTCAGCTTGGCTTTGACTAAATTGAAAATGGAGTTCAACAGAATGTCCCATCCCCAGACGATTCCGGACACACTCCTTTCTGCATCCCTCCTGAGAGGGGGCGGCAGCTCCGGTGGGGAGAAGTGAAGCTCCTTAGCCATGCATAGCCCGAATGAGGACGAGGATGGGCCTCTGCTGTAGCAGGCGCAGGTTCAGGAAGACAACTCTCCAAAGCCTTGTTAGCTAGGCAAGAGTCCCAAGAGGATGGATTTTTCTCCCCCTGAATCATGTCTTTTGCCCATTTATGCAGTCTTGTCATAAGAACCTTAAGCGTGAAAGGAAATGTGTTAAATTTGAGCTGTCCACTTAGAATGTGGTGCAGTTTTCCACTGTTACTGAACACCCGCAAGATTCTTCTCCAGAAGACCTTTTCCTCTCACCCATTGCAGGCTGGCTTACTCTTGCAGCAATGTTTCTCTCCAGTTGAAGCCCCCGGTGGGTCCATGGGTAAGGGGAAGGATGGGTGGGTCTGTCAGCTGCCATATTCCAGTTTCTCCTAATTCTTCGCAGGAACAAAAGCCCAGGTATGGGATCTGAAGCAAGAGTAGTGAGCAAAGGGGAAACAGAAGACAGAGTATTAATGCCTTAACTTTCAACCCTAGACACAAGGATATTCAGGTGGCCTCAGTATAACAGAAATTAATAGGGGCTCTGCAGAAATGCATCTCCTTCAAAAGCCAATAAATAACACAAAATGGATAGAACTGATAAAATGGAGAAAAGAGTATCTGTACTTGTTATGGCTTGTGTCTAGATGTCCCCCCTAAGCCTCATGTGGTCATAGTTGAGGCTTTTTCAGAGGTGGCTGGATCTACAGTGTGTGATGTTGGAACTGATTCATGCTGCATTGCTAGGTTTAAGGGCACTAGCATTAAGGGTGTGAGAGCTACCACCTTAAGTAGGCTGGATAAAATATAAGGGATAGAAAGAGATGTAGTCATCCCTTGCTTGTTTGCTTTTGCTGTCTCCTGCTTGCCATGAACTGGTTCTCCTCTGCGATGCCCCTCTGCCATGCCACCTGCCTTGGAGCCAGCCAATTATGGACCGACACCTCTATACACTGTGAGATAAATAAATGTTTCCTCACTTAACTCATGGGTGTTGGGTATTTTGTCTCAGCAACGAGAAAAGTAACTAAGACATTACTGCAAGAGGATTCATCAGAAGGATCTATTAAAAGTAAGTATCCTGTTATTAGTAGTTGTTTATAGATTGCTGCTTAGTAGGGTGGGAAAAAAGAGAACAAAATTATATATACTAGTTGCCCCTTATCCATGTGTGGGTATGTTTGAAGATCCCTAGTGAATGCCCAAAACCTCAGACAGTTCTGAACCCTATATACAGTTTTTTTCCTATACATATATATCTATGATAAAGTTTAATTTATAAAGTAGGCACAGAAGAGACTAACAACAATAATAAATGAAATAAAATATTAAAGTATATTCTAGTGAAAATTATGTGAATGTGGTCACTGTAATAAAAGTAATGTGAATGTGGTCTCTCCTTTTCTCTTATTATAGAGTACGTCCCGTGTTTTGGGGTCTTCGTTGGCCATGGGTAACTGAAACCTCAGCAAACAAAACCTCAGATAAGAGGGGTCCATTGTAAAGCTAAGGACACAGGAGTTAATCCCTGATTGCATTGCAGGTTAAAAAGGCACCTCAGATATTTCTGAAAGGATACCTGGGCACAATGGAAAAGAGTATTCAATTTTTAAAAAACTCGTTTCACCTTTGCTTCAGCTTTTTTCAGGAAGTGCGTGGTACATACGTATCCGTGACATGCAAGTCCTTGCTAACTTGACAATTTTTTTTTTTTTCTTTTCTTTTTAACTTGACAATTTCAAAACTTACTTTCCTGTTAGGTGTCCAAAGAGACATCCATAAACAAGATAGAAATCCCTGCCCTCCAGCAGTTCACAGATTACTGGGAAGGACAGATGCATAAGTAATCTTTTTAGAAATATGAAAGAGTTTGAACAGGGTGCTCTGGTAGAGAAAGGAAGTAGCAGCTTTGCCTGAAGGGGCTGGGTGGGAGGCAGCTGACCAGAAAAGCTCTTCCACAGGCACAAAAAACAAAACAAAATGCCAAAAAACAAAAGTAGGGGCCAGCCCCTGGGGTTCTCTCTTGCTGCCTTGTTCCTAGGTTTGCCTTTCAGTGGGATGAGGACCACTGTAATTCTTTGCCTCCCCCACCTGGCCCACCTGTTAGGACCTCTCCTCTAGCTAAGCTTTTGGCCATGTTTTGAGCTCACATCTGTTTCTCTTCTCCAAGGTCCCTTAATGCTTATAATTCTAAGCTGCTTCCTAAATGTTAGCTCTTACAAGCTGGAGCTAGCGCTAACACATCTTTTTCTCTTACACAAGGCCTAATAAAGTGCCTTACACAGAGTTCCACTCGATACATCTTGGTTAAGTGAAAATGAATCCTCTTAGCTCAGTGTAAATGCATGCTTCAAAGAAATTAGTTAACAGCCAGTCACTGAACTGTTATTAAACTACCAGGCATCATGGGCCCCCTAAATGCAAAATGAATTACCTTTCGGACCATTTGCACGAAGTCCTTGGAATTCTGAGGTGACAGGCCCTGAAGCTGGCAGGTACATGCTTCGAGGGAAGATGCATGGGCCACAATCAAAATGTTATTTCCTGGGGATGGAAGCAAGGAATGGGAAGATTGTTTCTAGAAAGGCAGGTATAAACTTTGTAAATACTGTACTGAAAGCTATGTATTCTGGGACAAGCATTCTCAAAAAGAAGACAAGCTGTCCAAGCAATACTGTAAAAATTCTTCCTTATCATTAAGGCAGCCTATTTAAAACAAAGATTTTATCTTAAAATAATTATACCCAACACAAAGAAATGATAAATGTTTATGGAAACGGAAAAGCTAATTACCCTGACTGGATAATTACCACTGTATAGACACTGAAATATCACACTATATCCCATTCACATTTGCAATTAGTATGTATCAATTAAAACATTTTTAAAAAGGGACAGAGGATGTAGCTCAGTGGTAGTGTGCTTGCCTAGCACACATAATGTCCTGGGTTTAATCCTTAGCCCTGGAAAAAAAATTTAGAAAGGAAAAAGGAAGAAGAAAAAATATATAGATCCACGGTGGACACATCTTTTGTAATTATGGTACACTGTGAAAGCCAGGAAATGGACACTGGTATAATCTATGCATCTTATTCAAATCTTTTCTAGGCTTATAAGCCTGAATTTGTGTGTGAGCGCACAGTTCTAGGCAGCTCAATCAAGATACAGAACTGTCCCACATCCAAAGGGTTCCCCGTGCCAGGTTTACCGGAAACCTGGCCAAGAATGCCTGCTGAGTGTCTTCATGACAGTGAGCAGCTTAGATTGATGACTGGGGATGGGGGTCATCTGTACACTGCTGCCCACTGTACATAACTCCAGTCTCTGCTCTACACACATAAATGTACTAACTTAGCATTTATACTGAGCAGCCAATCCTACATATCACTAAATATTTGAGGTCATTTTTGAACAACCACAATAGCAAAAAGACTTGAACCTTATACAGCATTGCTCTTGGTTGGTGGCAACAGTGACAGTAGGTGTGTTTGTGTAGATGGGTTTGTATGTGGAATCCACGCTCTTGGATCAATTATAGGCAAGCAGTGTTATTCTAGACAACTTCTAGAAATTGTAATAGGGGATCTCCATAAGGTGCAGGAGGTCTAGCTATAACACAGAATCTGTATTATTTAGTATAGTAACTAAGTCTAGTGTGTTCCCCTGGAATACCTAGCATTTTAGGTACTCAGAGAATGTTATAAATTTAATGTGAAACTATCTAGAAGATAGTTTGGAAATGTATTTCTTTCCTATTAAGCAAGTCTCTCAAAGCAAGTTCAAACACCTTGAATAGGCTATCATTAACCATGATGGATAAATGACTACACATTAAAATATTCAGTCCAATATAATACCACCCAAAGGAAAGAAAAAAGAAAAACAACTGGTATCACTTACCTTTACCTTTACACTCACTTATTATCTCTTTTGTTACTTGGAAACTTCTACTGATGTAAGTGTCATAGGATTCTGAAACCACTAATTTGCTGACTGGAATGTGAGGTCTATAACATAAAAATGAACAAAAGAAATTAAAACATTTTGATCCCGAGATAAAGCTACTGATGTCACTCTAAATCTTCTTTTCAAGGCCTTTTGAAGAGTCCCCTTATATCTGTTTATCTATTTCCCTCGAAAGAAGAGAGGTACAGGATTGCTACTATATGGAGGTCGGGTTGACATGGGCAGAAATAAAGGCTACATGTATGGTATCACGGTGACCTGTCATTCACAGCATGACTAAGCAGTTTGACTTTTACTGGACATTGGTCATTGATGGTCCTAATCACATAGCTAACAGGAAGCAAGGCCGAGATTAGATCTCTTTATTTGATCACCTGAAAAGTCCCAGGCCTCCCTTCAGAAGCCTTATGCACAATAAACTGTGAGGATCGGTTTTAAAAACAGGTGTTCAGTCTATCTGATTTGTGGGGTTATGAAATTTCCACCAGCCTTTCCCTTCTTATTTTGAACACAAACATACAATAAGTCCCCAGCTTCCAAACACTCACGTTGTGAACTTTCGCAAGTGTACTGGATAAGATTTGCTTTGTCAGATGGTGAACAAATCAGACTTATGAACGTTCTCCCAGAACAGAACTCCTTCCTAAGTCAGAAACTTACTGTACCTGGTACCAGAAACCCAGGGAGCATGAAGATGAAGAGAATCCAATTTCTGTGCTTGAGAAACTGTGTGGATGGACTGGGTAGAAAGGCCACTGACGTAAATGGTAATTATGACATCATCTACAAAGGCATTTGAGAAGGACCTAAGCACCCACTGTGGTGATCAGTCAGCAATACTAATGGGGTCCTACTTCCTCTGCTTGCTGCCACCCCTCTTCACTATTTAGAGCTTCTGGTCCCTCAGAGGTTCATCTCCTTCTTTGAGAATACCTATGTCCTTTAAGTTTTCTATTTTTTCACTGCATCTTCTATTGCTGGGTATGTGATCCCTGGTGCGGGTGGTCGGTGTGTTCTCAAAGTGAAATTTCCATGTTATGTCCAGCAGAGTACATTACTACTACTCCTGCTATTAGTACTAGAAAAACATTTAAGAGAGGTTCCCATGCATCGGGCCCCATGCCAGTGCACTGCCTGCATTCTTTCAGTATAATCTTCCCAGGAATACTTTTGTGAATCCCAAGTTTCAGGACAACAAAACTGAGGCTCTGAAAGGCAACAGTTGACTAGCTCACACTGTTACCAACTCTTAGAGCCTAGACTTGAATCTGGGTCTCAGGTCTGGCCTGTGAGCTGATCCTCCATGCTGGAAAGCTTTTGCCAGTGCCCTCGTCAGCCTGGCTTTCTGGGCACTTGGCCTTACTGTGCAGAGAGGAAGGATGATGTTTCCACGTGAAGGAGAACTGCCCTTGTCTAACCTCTCAGCCTCCTTGCTTCTCCTGGGAAACATCTCTTGACCTCACCCTACCCTGGGGACAGGTAGAGATGAAAATCACCACTTGTTAGGGCTGGACCTCTTTGTCCCAAGGAAAATTCTTTCTCTCCCCATTCCTACCTCTCATCCAGTTCCGTTACCATTTATATCACCTGGTCTCCATGGAGCCGCCCCACCCCCAAACACCGTGGGGCAAGGCCACTTTGTATGTAAGGTTCGTGGAGTCATTTCAAGAGTGAGACCACATTGTGACAGGCAGGATTTATGTAAATGAAGGATAAGATGGTTGCTGGGATCTAGATCCTCCTGATCGGTTCTTGCCTTTGGCCGTTCCCAGCACCTTGAAGTTGAACCTATGAACGGCTCCTGTCTGATCAGTCCTGATGGACATGCAACAGCTAGCCACACCCATGGGGTCCTGTACCGTCCACTGAGTCAGGTGGGCTTCCAGCCACCCCAAGATCTGATACTCAGTGCTCCAGGTTCTCAGGTGGCACCTGCAGGAAAGCCCTCTTCCTTGTCCACTCCCTACTCTCTACCTGCTCTGGTGAAGGCTTTTGGCTTGAGCCCAACCCAAAGCTTGATTTGTTGCCCCCCAGCACTCTAGATTGATGCCCTCTCTCAGCTCCTTGTCTCCAAATGTCAGGGCCCAGTTCCTCTTCTAACGCCCTGCCACGTTGGTACACATTTTGCTTTCTCTGCTTTGCTGCCCTGCTAACTTCCTGGAACTAGAGCTACTGTCTGCACCCAGCCCGTAGGCTGCTCTGTGCCTGTGGATATGCTTGGATATGAGTCACCAGTGTGGTGAGCTTCCCTAACCTGACTTCCAGTGCCTCCTCCCTCCTGTTCTCTGCTGGGCCCTGTCGCAAGATGCCAGGGCTCTTTAGAGACAGTGCGCCTGACTCATGTTACCCTGCCTCTCAGGGCTTGTGTCTCCTCTCATCACCATGTGCCTCTATCATTTGGGCGTCACAAAAGGCTTGTTCATTTGGTATCACTAACTTCAGGGGAAGTTTCAGTCTAGGACCACGTCTCTCACATGCTTTAACTTTGGCTTTCTCAACTGATTTGTAGAATTAGAGACTTCATCCTTCTGGCCCCATCCCAAATAAAAAAATGGTTGAATTAAATTTTGATTTGCTGAAGAGGAAAAGGAAATACGGAATAAGAACTGTGTCCTAATCCCCAAGTCCTCAGCATTCATCCTTCTGATTGCCCTGCTGCTGGGGTGTGTGGTCTGTGTGCACCCGGGTGTGGGTCTGTGTGTACTGAAAGGCTCAGCAAGGATGACCCTGGGGAGCCTCCCAGTCCCGCTTGGGAAGCGCTGCAGATTCATCTATGGCAAAACTGAACACATCCACAGTCAGCCTGAGTTAGCTGGAATGGGGCTGGATGGAGAGTGATGAAGGTCACTTCACCAATGTTGGCAGCCACTCAGCCTCTTTCTGGGCCGGAGGGAGGATGCCTGTTGGCCTGCAGACAACAATTCATTCCTATTCACCCCGCCCTGCAAGAACAGGAAAACAGGGGCCAGAGAACAAAATGTGAAGTATGTTAGTAGAGGGCCTGACTGACCAATTTAATTTTATTTTTGAGGTCTGCAAATTCCTTTAAGGCAAGAAGTAGCCCACGATTAAGGTGTGTGGTCTTATCTGCAGAGCAGAAAAATGAGTATGTCGGAAAAAAGGATATTCTCTCCTTCCTTAGCCAGAAACTCATACTACTACATCTGTGGTTTGGGCAGGTATTTGAAATGACAGATCTCGCAAGGAAGACAGTTCTGCTTATTTTGGTCTCTTGTTCCAAATTCTACTCTAAGAAACATCAGCTGCATTTCCCACTACATGGTTATGACTGTCCTCTTGCAGAGATTTCACAAATGAGTGAAATTTTGATAGTTAATGTAACAATATTATTGTCAATTAATTCTTAATTATATACATGTGTTTTATTAACCTGTTCACAATCTACATGTGAAAAAAAAAAAAAAATCCCAGCATAGACAGGCTACCAATCTAAGGGAAAATATCAACAGAAAGGATTGAGAATGACTGTAAAGCATATTACACAACACTTGAGAAGCAGAAATTGATCGATAAATGCTAGTTGTCATCATTATTACTTTTCTGTGTGGTCAGTAAATGTATAACTTCAGGTGAGCCACTGGAACTCCTTTACATATAAAAGTGGCTTGCTGGGCTGGGGATGTAACTCCATGGCACACCATTTCCCTAGTATGCGTGAAGCCCTGGCTTCCATCCTCAGCACCACAGAAAATTTTAAGAAGTGGCTCTTTAGCATTCCAGGATTATAGCAATAATAAATGAGCATAGGATAGAGAACTAAAAATGCTTTGGAAAATTAAAGTGGAAATCCAACACTGTTACCTCCCTCATCTCCGAGCTTCTGGACTACATTATTCTTAGCTGATGCACGTTCCCGGAATGCAAAATGGTTTTATTACTAGACTGAAATAGACATAATAAGGTCAGAAAATCTAACACAGGAGTGGGTTGGAGTGGGAAGTATAAGTCATACTAATGGTAAATACAAAGGCATGCTGGCTTTTTTGTTTGGCTTCGGCAATTTTTTGTTTGACTTCCGCCCCTAATGACAAGTTCATACGCTGGCTGGCTGTCCCTTCATCTGCTTGATTAGCCTGGTCTAGTGACAGTGTGGAAAGTGTTTTCACATTGGTCCTGGGGAGCAGCAGTTTCAGGGGTTACCTGTAGGTTGTATCAACACTCAGGTTGGCTGCAGCTAACTCTGACGGAGGTATCCATGCAGGTAACGTGTTCCCAGCAACCCACTTTGTCCACTCAAATAAACCAGGCTCCACGCGAATCTTTAAGTGGTTCTCTTGTTGTAAACCTTAGGAGTAAAATAAAATAAAATGAAGATGAAGGAAATGCCATTATGTTCTCAGTGGAAAAATAAATTATAGGCCAAACTACTATAAAAACTCTAAGTCAGTTATTCTTTTTCCTCCTAGATGCTTTATATAGCTGAAAGAAAGTAGGAAGCATGTGGATTTGGACAAGGCTTATAAGTTTTGTATTTTACCAACACATGAGTTTAATACTCAGGCTACAATTTTGGGATGAATGCTGGCTTTAAGTCATGTCTGATTTAAGGGGAAAAAAAATCATGAGTCATTGATACTTTATACAATTTTGTAATGATTTTGACTTCTTTCTAAAGTAAATTCCACAATTGTCTTACCAAAAATCTTAGCTAGTCTCTGAGCTTCCACAACTGTACCATAGCTTAAATTATATTAAATATCATGTAAACTACTTATTTTCTCTATCCAAAAACCTAACTTTTAGAGACCAGTGCAGAAGTACTGTGTTTTAGTGGATTGTGATTACTCTCAGCGTATAAATTGTCTCTTTATATTAGCTTAGTTTTCTTTATACTGCATTTAGTTCAGTTTCACTGTGCAAATTTAATACAGAAATGCTTCTGCAGGGATGGGAAGGTTTACTTAAGGTTAAAGAATAGAAGACTCATATATAGTGTCAAATTCTTTATTGGTTTGTCTGTTTCTGCCTTTTTTGTTGTCCCAACCAACTCTTTTTTTCCCCAGTTTTTCTTCCAATGAAATGAAAATGGAGATATTTGTACTGCAAAATTGTATGGGTTTTAGGGTGAAAGTCAAGTATCTTTATAGAAATGGTGCTTTTAACGCCTTTCTTATTAACTAAAGAAACAAGGACGATCAAGATTTGATACTCCCAGTGACACCACTGGAGCTGTAAACAACTGGTGAACAACAAATTAAAGCTGGGTGAAAAACAAATATTTGACTATTTAAGTACAAAGAAAGGATCACTGCTTTTAAGCTCTAAATGTTTTGCAAGCCTACAGCTCATTCAAGAGAGCTTTCAATTCTCAGGAAAAACATTATTAGTATACTTCTTCTTTTGTTTTTTTGTTTTGTTGGTACCGGGAATCAAACTCAAGACCTCGCGGCTTGCCAGGCAGGCACTGTGCCGCTGAGCTATATCCCTGGCCCCTTCGTATACTTCTTTTTATCTGGCTTATGCTGTCAGAGCATGAATTTGTGATCTAAACAAGATCAGTACTCTTGTGAAAGAATCCTTGCTCACAAGTCCGAATTCAAAGCTTTCAGCTGGTGAATACCTCACAACCCTATGATAATCAGGTGTCCAGAGATGAGGGACTAAAGGGTTTTTGTCAACCTGAGAATCTCACCTTTCAAGATATTGTGTGCGGTCTGAACGCAGCGTAGGGATGGGGAGCAATAGACATGATCGATGATGGTGTTACTTTCTAACAAGGCTTCACCTGCAAGGAAAATCAAGGAGAATCAGCCTGTTAGCTCTCCTCGGACTCGACTCGACCCTCGGTGTAATGTGTTTCCAAGTAGAACCAGCGAACCTCTCTCTCCTAGTGCGGGCCCACACAGATCCAGCAGTGTCAGCCTTGTTTCCAACAAATCCCCTCACTAGAGCGCCTATAGAGGAGGCCACGCAACAGGCCCCTTCTTGTTTTTCTCATTCTTTCTCCTTGGTGGCTATGAGTGGCAAAATGTCCTAAGGGAAACCTAGAAACAGCATGATGCCCTGACTTCAAACAGAACAATGTTCTAACCTCTCTATTGTGAGGAAGGGAAAATTAGACCTTGCTCTAATTTCATTCTATGCTAAGCAAAATCTCAGCTGGTCATATTCTTGGATGCCAGAGATAAATCCCAGCATCTGATGCTTTAATGCTTGCCTCATGGAATCCACTTATTTTCTCTACTAGGTAAATCAACACTTTAATATGGTGGCCACCATCTTTTGTGAACTTCTCTTTATTCATCTTGCCAGTCTATCCCTTGCCTGGCCTCACAATTTATGCTCTAGAAACAAGACAGCTTGTTTTCCCTGCCACCTTGATGCTATTTCTTACTTCTGTGACTCTGTTTACATTGTTTTTTCTCCTAAGAACAGCCTTCTCTTCCTCTTGCTCATTCTCTCAGCTCGTCTCTCTTCTCCTCTTACGTGTCTTTTTCTTTCCTTTTTAGATTTTTGTGCTCCCATAATATTCTGCGCATAGTCGTATTATTCAGTGTACCATAAAGTAGGCTATTTTCCACATATAAGTTTGTTTCTCACAAACTTGCACTTGGGCCCTCAATACCCAGCCCAGTGACCTGCACAAAGTAAGCGATCAGTAGGGATCTGTGAAATGGCTGAACAGCGCAAGGCATTGTCTCTGCATGGCTGATACGGATCAGGGCTGCAAAGAACTGAGTGTCTTCAGGCATTAACTGGCCTCTGTAAATTCAGCAGTTTCTAGGCTCCTCCTCCTCACCCTTGCTCTTTTCTTAGGGCTGTGTTACAGGTGCTATGGTCAGAAGCTGACCTTCTGTTACTCCAGTGTTATAAGTAAACCAAGTGTGACCTTCCCTACCATGCTCCTGAGCAAGGACCACATCATGTTCATTTTGTAAACCAAGCCAGTGTCTGGACCCTAACGGTTGTGTAACAGATCCCTTTTGAACTGAAGAAATACATCTATCACTGTTGGGAAATTTTGGAAGGCCCCTGGAAGTGTCCTGACACACCCGTGGCACCGGTCTTTGATGAAGGAGCCAGGAAATGCTGGTCAATCACTCTGGGACACGTACCCACTAGTCTTGCTTGCATGCACCCGAACACCGTGATGGGAGCATCTTTCTCATAATCCCGGAAGCCACCACTCCGCTGAGGTAAGCTGTGAGGCATGTTCAGGTTGGTGCGTATGTAGCGGCCTGGAAGGAAAGGTTGGACAGAGGCTGTATGACTTTCTTGTTCTTGGGATTTGCCTTGTTGATCTTGACACCCCTTCCTTCCTGGCTGAGAGACTGAATCAAGCTCTTTGGAGCTGATGTAAAATATTGAATCTGACACATTTTATTCAGTAGACTGGTGTGCAATCTACTCTTCTGCTCTGCTGACAAAGGTGACAAGAGATAGTTTCTAAGTGAAAATAACAACCAGACACTCTAAACCAGGTGGCATTTTCTGTCACCTATCTTTTTTTTTTTTGTGGGTACTGGGGGGTCGACCTCAGGACCTCGCGTGCCAGCAGGAGCCCGTGCCGCTGAGCGATATCACCGGCCCCTTTTTCGTATGTCGGTTCCGGGAGTCGAACTTGGGCCCTCGCGCTTGCCGGGCAGGCGCTTAAGCCGCTGAGCCATCTCACCGGCCCTCTGTCACCTATCTTACAATGCCCCTCAAATGAAAAGGAAACCAGATGAGCCAGGGTGATTTAATGGAGGGGATTCTGGCCATGGAATCATGACATGTCCCTGAGACTGACTTTGTCATATGACCATGGGCAAGACATTTCTTTGGTCTCTTGTGCCTCAGTTTATACAGTGGGGATAAAAACACTTGGCTCTTCCCTAAGACCCAAGATAATCACAAAGGACCCAACAGATTACAGGCATTTTCCAATAGTATTCAAACTCATAAATGACTCCAGGTAGGTAAATGTAGCTTGCCTATGCCCTCTAGAGGCCATGGTTGGTACGCCAGTTCACCAGGTCTACCAGCTACAGTACAGGAGTTCCTCTTATATGCAGGTGTGTTCCAGGACACTCAGTGGATGCCTGAACCCAGACACTATTACTGAACATTGTACATATACTGTGTTCTTTTCTACACAAGCATAATTATGATAGAATTTAATTCATAAATTAGGCACAGTGAGAGGTCAATAAAAGAAAATGGTAACAATATACCTCAATAAAACTTATGTAAATGTAGTCTGTCCCCCTCATTAAATATCTTATTACACTGTGCTCACCCTTCTTGTGATGATGTGGAAGGGCATAATGTCTGTGTGATGAGGTGAATGACATTAGGCTACTATGTAAGGGTCACTTGAACATAAGCACTGATATGGTGACAGTAGAGTTGATAATCAAGATGGACTGTAGGTGACTAGCAGGTGGGTAGTATACACAGCGTGGATACACTGGAAAAAGATGACTCACCTAGGCTGGGAGGAGTGGGAAGGAGTGAGATTTTTATCACACTACTCGAGACAGAGCGCAATTTAAAACTTACGAATTGCTTTTTATTTTTTTTTTGTTTTTTTGTGGGTACCGGGGGTTGACCTCAGGACCTCGTGCACCAGCAGGCGCCCATGCCGCTGAGCGATATCACCGGCCCTTTTCTTGTATGTGGGTTCCGGGAGTCGAACTCGGGCCCTTGTGCTTGCCAGGCAGGTGCTTAACACCGCTGAGCCATCTCAGCGGCCCAAATTGTTTGTTTGTGAAAATTTCCACTTAGTCTTTTCAGACTGTGGTTGACTATGGGCAACTGGAACCACACTGAGTAAAAAAATCATGCATAAGGGTGCCTACAGAACTTACCTTTGGCATCAAAGCACTGAGACAGCCAGTACTTCCCAAAAACAACATCCATTCTCTCTCCGTGCCGACACACGAAGAGGCACCGCTTCTGAGGGCCGGGCTGGCTGTTGACTCTCAGAGGCTGCAGAGGAAGAAAAGTGAGTCCCGAGGAAGCACACAGCTCAGTAGACATGACCTCGAGTTTTGCCAAGGCGTGGCTTTAAAAAGCCCCTGAGAACCTTGGATTTTGGTTGGCTGTTTGTAAAATAAGGATTTTAAGACCCATGCTACAGACCTCACAAGTTATTCTGAGGCTCAAATGAGATAAACTACAGGTGTTTTGTCCAATAAAAAGGGTTATGCAATGGGGCACTCCTGTAATCCCAGCTACTTAGGAACCTGAGGCGGAAGATTGCAAGTTTGAGGCCAGCTGGGCAACTTAGTGAGACCCTGTCTCAAAACATAAATAAAAATGGACTGGGGATCTAGCATGCATCAAGTCCTGGGTTCAATTTCTAATATTGCAAAAAAAGGGGGGGGTTCTGTAGGTGGTATTATGGCTGCCACTGCTTTCAGTAGGGGCAGCATTTTATCACTACTAAAACGTAAAGGCCAAGTGAGTTACAGCTCAGAGACAAAATTAGCCATTAATGTAGTCATCCAGTGGGATTGCTTTCTCTCCCAAAGGCATGCTTCATCAGCTTCTTCAGGGACCAAGGACTTCTACTGTCACAAATGCATCTGTCTCATCTCTAAAATGTGGTGGTGATCTAAGGACTTTTAGTGCCTATGGGAAAAAAGAATAATCACTATACCAACGGCTCTTTTGTATTTAGTGCTGTCTGCTCCAGCTGTGAAGCCTGGCTTGCCTATTCTAACCACCATGTGGGCTGTGCTGTCTGACTACACAGGTGCTGATGTTCCCAGATATGGTTTCGGGAGGAGAGCAGCTACCCCTGGATGATGAAACAGGCAAGTCTAGTCAAAGGCACGTCCGTGCGCTTTTGGTTTCTATGACTGCCGGTGGAACCTCATAGATGCTTCTGTTCCTTCTTAACAACTGTCAGCTCTTCCCAGCTTCCTTGGTGCTTTCATCCACGTCCACAGCACTCAGCCCTTTCCATTAGTTTCTAGTTGCTCTGACCAGGTCAATGTGTGCGTTGGGGGAAAGGACATTTTCATTTTCTTTCCTACCCTTCCCTCATTCACACCCTGGGTTCCATCCGAAGTTCATCCTCACCACGCTTGAACTTTCACCTTACCTCTGCTCATACAGCTTAACAACTGCTCTCTACTCTCTTCCCTGACCTCTCTTGGAAAAGGCAACATATATCGAGCGCTCACTCACCATATGCTATTGTGCTAAGAGCCTTATTTTCTTTAATCTTCACAACAATATACAAAGCAGTTACAGCTATGGGCATTATTCCTACTTCAGAGAGAAAAATCTTCCTCTGTGGAACAACCTCTCTTCCTCGCTCGGACTCAAATGCTGGTGGTCATTATTAGCACCACTCACTTGACTCTTCCTGGCCTTGAAGTAGATTTTCTGTCATCTCGTGTGCTGTATCCTCAACAGGTCAGAGACCCTCTGGGGACAGCAAGGGCAATGCTGACACTTAATAAATCGGTTCTCAGCGCATCGTGATTAGACTTGAGGATGTGACCCCAGTCGTCAGTCTTACCTGCATGGGCTGGCAGATGATAGTAAGAGGTGTCGTCTCTCCGAGTCCTTGGTCCTCATAGGGCCGCCTCTCTAACACTCCATCACCAAATGTAAGCGAGTTGGAGGATGCCGTATTTAAGATGGAGTAAGAACTGCAAAGGAAGATAAGGAAGATGTTAACTGCCTTGCCCACGAGTGATCCTCATTTCACACTGACGGGAATAAGCAGGAGACACTCCCTGGGTAGCACAGCGCTCGGGAAAACTGAGCAGAGCACACCTACCCCTGAGGAGGGACATCTTGTTTTACACTGAAGTCCTGCAGCTAATAGGTGAGGAGTAAGTGGACTTCCGTACTGAGAACAGATGCTTTTATCCCTCTGGGCAGGGATGGGATCCAATGATTTTGTGCTTATTAGGATGTCACAGGCAGGGTTGGCACCAAAGACATGTTGAAGAATAATAAAGTGTCAGTTATATACCACTGTTTTCAGCTATTTCTATCGTTCAAATGAAATAAACAATTCCCTTTGCCTTTAATCTTTTCCATGGTAATTTCCATCTGATGAGAAGAATGAGAAGGATTTTTTAAAAACTCTTTCCATCATGTTGCTCATGGTTCTTGCAAAATTGCCCAAGCTGTGTTATACTGTCGGCCCCTGGTTGTAACTGCCATGCCTGGCTTATTTTGATTTTTTGAGACAGGATCTCACTGTGGAGTCCAGATTAACCTTGAACTCGTGATCCTCCTGCCTCAACCTCTACAAATGCTGGGACTACAAGAGCGCACTACCATGCTGGCTAGAATTTTGTTTTTGAAAGTAACTTTATATCTCCCAAGAACATTAAGCTAACTGGTTTTCAGCAGATTTTCTTTTCAAAGAACTATATGATTTTAATACTTATGCATCCTCTTTGCTCTCAGAAGTGCCCCTCATGTCTTGTATCTTTAAATTGACAAATGTTAAACTCATTCTACTAATAAGGAAAGTTTTCAGAGGCCTTTATACCCTGAAAAACTGATTTTCAGCCCTGTGCATATTCGAACCTTTAAACACTACTCCTGCCTGGAAACCACTCCTCACAGCAGTGGCTCAGGGACGTGGGGTGCAACCAGGAGCCAACAGTGTAACACAGCTGTACCAGTAAGTCGAATGCAACTTATTATGAGCAAATTTAAGTAACTGAGGCCACAGAAATCTCATGCCATCCATACAGTCCAACGGACCAGCTGTTTTCCTTTATTTTACACCAACAACCTCCGGAACATCGGACTTACAAAAAATTCAGTTTTCCTGTCTGGTTCATCAAAGCTTCAGGGCCCGGAAATGTCTTGCTCTCTGGAATTGGGCAACATCCTGCTCGTACATGTCTCTAATTTCTTTTCTTTTTCTTTTTTGGTACTGGAAATTGAACTCACGACCTCACGCTTGTCAGGTAGGCGCTATGCCGCTGAGCTATATCCCTGGCCCAATGTGTCTCTAGTTTCTTTATTATAGTTGGGAACACACTGATAGGATCGCTTCTCTTCCCCCTTCAGCTCACTTGGCAAAGAGAACATCAGCCTCCCCTTCTCCTGTCATTGGAATCAAAGGACCCGACTCCCTCTGAGACAGCAAGGGTGTGTGTGTGTTTGTGTGTGCATGTGTGTTCCCAAAAGACAATAGTGGGTGCCATATGTTGAGAGCAGGAGAGGGAAGAAGCCAGGCTGACACCCAGAGCCTCTTCTCAAGCACTTTGGAGATGCCAACTCCTTCCTAGAGCACAGTAGGCCTGTGGCAGGCCTGAAGGGCAGTCCCCCCACTTCAGGGGACACAGTGGGGTTCTGTCAGCTGCCAAATACCCAGGGACACTCTGAGGCAGGGAGGACAGTCCAGTGGGCAGTGGGAGGCACCCAGAGAACAGAGAGGCACAGGGCTGCGAGGGGCATGCAGGGCACTGAGCCAGGTCCCCTCTGCATGTTCCCACCAGGCCAGTCAGTCTGGCCAGGACATCAGCCTGTGCTCCACCCTCTGGTCTGCAGCTGGTTAGGACAAGAGGAGGGTGGTCTCGAAGTGGAGCCAGGTGCTGCCTCCTTGAGGCATTTCCACCTCAGCTCAAACAGAAGATGGCTTTGTGGAAGAGACATCGATTTGATGAGCATGGATGTGAGGACTGGTAAACACAAGATAGAAAAAAAGAGCGCTCAAAATGCTAATGCTGCTGTATATTCAGTACTATTGTATACCTGACATAGATCCATGTAAAGTTAAGCCCTATGAGATAAGTGCAATAATTATCTCCATTTTATGGTGAACAAAAAGATGCTCAGAGAGGTGGTATACTCTGGCCACACAGCTGGTAAATGGTAGAGTTAGGCTATGCATCCAAGACTATTGGTTAAAATTCAATTTTTTTTTTTTTTTTTTTCAGACAAGGTCTCTCTTTGTAGTTCAGGCTGGCCTTGAACTCAGTGTAGCCCAGGTTGGCTTCGAACTCACCGTGGTCTTCCTGCCTCAGCCTCCCAAGTGCTGGGATCACAACCAGCTAAAATTCAGATTCTTAGTCGGAATGTCCTGCTGCTTGATGCTAGGATTTCCCCACTCTAGAAGCATTGGCTGTGGATCTGATAGTTGTATTTCAAACGTGATTCCTTGGAAACAACATCACTGGTAACCCCTCAAAGTAAAAGGAGATGGCACACGGACCCTGTGACCTGCTGACTGAAGTCACTTGGACTCAGCTAGTTCTCAGCCTGAGCTCTAATTCGGGGACAGATGGTGTAGATTGGAGGATTTTACTTGGGTCAGCACATATTCTCTGCTCCCACCTGGAGCCCGTCGTGAGGCAGGATAGCTGGTGGCTGAGCTTCCTCTGACCAATCATCTTTCAGCTCTCAGTTTATCCATACATATAGCAGTGGTCACTTAACAACTTGCACATGTTCTGAGAAATGTGTTAGTGGGTGATTTCACCATTCTGCAGCACCAGAGGGTACTCAACCCAGCTGGGTACCATGTCACGAAGCAGTACAACTTTATTAGACCTCTGTCGTATGTGTGTTCGTTCCATCACTGCCCAAAACATCATGGGGTGGTGTATGACTGTTTTGCTGTATTTCTTTTTACACAGATAAAACGGTGATGTTGGAAATTCAACTTCTTTATTTTGATTTTCAGAATCATTTCTGAAAAAGCACTTGTTTGGGGAACACAAGGTGGCTCTGACCCTCTAATGGGGATGGCGGAAGGCTAAGATGGGGGAGGGGTAGATGGCTGGTTATTAAGGAGGAAAATATTCCTTTCCATGTTTGGGTTCGTGGTTTGTCTGCTTGCTGCTCTTTTCATTTCTATCTCCAGGCAGAACACTTGCAGAAACTGCCCCTCTCCGCTTCTTTCATGGTAGTGATAACAATATTAGCCACCATGCAGCTGCTGCCCAGCAATTCTGCTTCTCAGTCATGTTGCCACATGACAAAAACAAGAAGGGGGAAAAACAAACCAGCACACATACCCTGGCTAGGTGCCTGCGCATGCCAGGGAAGGGCTGGCTCTGAGATGCTGGCATTAAGAAAGAGGAGATGCTTTTGTTCTTATTTTAGTCTATCGTGACAGAGCTGGCCAAGCAACACAGGACCACTCTCACTGTAGCGCCCTTATGGACTGGGAACCAAACAGTAGTGGGGGACGGGTGGGAAGTTGTTGCTTTAAAAAAGAATGGGGTACTGTGCTCCCGTGCAGTTCTGGCAGCTGCCCATTAGTTCAGATACAGTCCCTGGTGGCTCGGCACATGTGGCAAGTCTGACGACCTGCTCAAGGTGACCTCGCAAGTGGGGTATAGTAAGGGGTCCTGAGGCTGGCAACCCATTTTATTGTTGGTCTGTCTGCCACAGTAGGAATCTGCCTGGTTGCTGCGGGAGTCAGTCCAGCTGGAGTAATGACTCAGGGCGAGGTGGACCCAGGCCCTAAAGCAGTGAAGACCCAGCACTGAGGAGTCACCCCCATCAGCCACAGAGATGGATCCGCTGTGCCGCTTTAGATGAGTCTCCAGCCAGGAAGAAGGACCGGACAGTGAGCGGCACGGTCCACTACCCTCTCTTCCCTACCTCGAGTCAGCCTCCTCCCTACTTCCTGTTGCTGCCCTGTGGTCCAGGATTGAGTCCATTTTCTCACCACCTCCTGAAGCCTGCCACGGCAATGTGCTTCCAGCCGTGGTGGGCTAAGGTCAGAGTCTTCTTACCCGTGAAAGATCCAGGTGCTGCACTCGTCAGCCTTGGTGATGTAGTTCTCGGGCAGGAGTCCAGAGCAGCCAGTGGTCAGGGAGGTGCCATAGATCCAGCCCTCGCTGGTGCTGGTCTGCTCCATGGGAGACATGAAGATGAAGTCCCCCGGGACCAGCTCGAGCTCATCATCATTCTGCGGGGTGTAGGGGTAGATCACTTGTAACGTCTGAAAGAGGAAGAGAGGATGTGAGCCCACCCCTTCTTGAATGCCTTGAGGGTGAGATTCTGTATACACGGTACACAGTGTCAAGATGGGAATGGGGTCGGCAGGCCCTGAGTAGATCTGAATGCCTATCAGAAAGTATTTCTTTTTCTTTTTTTTTTTGGTACCGGGAATCAAACTCAGGACCTTGTGCTTGCCAGGCAGGCGCTGTGCCACTGAGCTATGTCCTTGGCACCAGAAAGTATTTCTTTTCTCATTGGGGTTTTGTGGATATGACCCTGGTGCCCCTGGATGGTCCCAGACTTTCCTTCTGGTGTCTTCACTTCCCCTCAGGATTCAAGAGATGGGCTTCACAAACTCACCTGAAAGCTGAAAAGCTCTCGAGTCAACTGCTACCTAAATGGAGTTTCCCCTGGCCTGTCTGGCAGACAGGGCAGCAGACGGCAGAGGCAGCTCATGGAAAGTGAGCCTTTCATATGGGGCTCACAGAAGGGCCAGGTAGGGGTTGCTCCTATAGGAGAGGTTTGGGAATGAAGGAGTCCCTGTTCTTCATACCTCGCCTGTTTAAATAAGGAATTTCTTTGAAGCTGCAGTTTTAACAAAGGCCTAGAGGAAAATCGTCTTTCACAGACAGCAGCACGTGTGTCTGCGTGTAACCAGCCTTCATCACAGGGCAGATGGCGACCACGCCTTCTGTCCCCGAGCTCAGAAGTCCCTGGAACTAACCACAAGGCCACGCCACTTGGCTGATTTATTCTACTTTTCGGGGTCTGTCTTTCCTGGTGTATATACCATTATAGGCTTAAATATACTTTAGAAAAAATGTACTTTCTTATTTTTTAATTAGCAGCAGAAGCCCTCGATAGTAAGGAAAATACTTCCTATCCTATTTGTTTTGCAAGGGATGTAAATATGAGGATCTTTTCCTAGCTTTTCTACTGTCCCAAAGCTGTTAATAGGCTGAATATTCTGGCTGTCATCCTTGGATTTTTAACTTTGTTTTTTTTTATCCATGAAATAATACCTGGACTATAAAAGTTAAATGAGAAAACATAAGGCAATGACTTGGGACAGAGCGCTGCACACAGAAGGGCGTACTCATTTCTGCTGAAGCATGATGCCTGTTCTCCCAAGTAATATCCATCCTTGCTGCCAACCCTGACTCCCGGCCCTGTGCTTGGGAGGCCTGCGAGCCAGACCACTCGCTGGCGCCAGAGTGACCCACAAGAACACATGCTGAAGAAAGCAATGAAAAGAGCCAGAAAATGTGGTTTATCTCGGAGGATGAGGTCGATAAGGCACAGAACTCAGGAGTACCACTGGACTGCTATGCAGGGTGCTTGTTTCTTTCCATAGTTCCTCCTCCAGCATCTTTCAGCTCTGGACCTGCCTGTTCTGATCACCTCTATTCTCCTGCTCCTCTGCCTCACAGACACACAAGCCGCTTTTCCAACAAACCAGGAAAGTTTCTGCGGGGCTCATTTTTTTAAAGGAAAAAAAAAAATCCACAATAAATCTCAAAGCTGGGGATGTGATCATCTGTGACAAGCAACATTCCTTTTCCTGGAACAGGGTGGAGTGAGGCCGGGAGTCATAGTGAAACAAGTCTAAACTCATGCTCCTCGGATACACATCAGCGGAGCAGTCTCAGCTTGTAACGCAACCCAGAGAACTCCCCTATAAAAAGTACAAAGCAACTCAGAGAACTCATTTTAGAGGGCTCAATATTCTCTTGTTTTGTTTTGTTCTTTATGAGACAGGGTCTCGCCATGTAGTTCAGGCTGGCCTCAAACTCACAGCAATCCTCCTGCCTCGGCCTCTGGAATGCTGGGATTATAAGCCTGTCCCACCATGCCCAGTTGCTAGAGGGGTCAGTACTCTACCTCTAGGATTTTCCCAGGAAAATCAAGGCACAGCAAAGTTTGGAGACAATCTGTCCTAAGATAGACTACTTGGACAATAAGTAGCTTTGACTTACTGAATGAACAATATAAGAATTGAGGCACTGTGGTAAATCTAAAATTGTAACTGTGGGGCTATAGGTATAGCTTGGTGTTGGAGTATGTGCTTAGGATGTTTGAGACCCTGGGTTCCATCCCAGCATCAAAAAATTTAAAAATGAAAAAAAATAATAACTGGGACCCAAGGTCCTCCTGCTCTTTCCCACTCCCCCAAAAGCAGATACAAAAACTTAGCCTAAGTGACAGGTAGCAGGACACAATGCCTACTCTGTACTACATTATACTGCTGCTTCTGTTTTATGTTTAGCATCTGCTTGGAAGAATTCTTAAGTCTGTCTTAGGTATGTTTTTCCTCCCTCACCTCAGAGTCTGCTAACTGATGGGCAGGCAGAGCCTTATGTGGTAATAAACTGAACCATGTTACCCTTGAAATCCTTTTATTCTTTGAAACAATAAAAGCTGCTGCAGTAATTTCTTTGTTAAAACCACCCTGTGGTAGGCATTACATTAGGGCCTATTATGGTTTGGATTTGAACTGCCTCCCAAAACTCATGTGCTAAAGGTCTGGTTGCCAGCTGACAGGCTTTGGGAAGTGACTGGATACTGAGGGCTCTAATTTCATCAAGTGGATTAATCTACTTGATTATGGAGGCATGACCTTGGGGATTATATCCAGTTATTTCCTCTTTGGCTGTTTCTTTTTGTCTCTGCTTCCCATGAGATGAGCAGCTTTGCTCCCCCATGTCCTTCTGCCATGATGTCCCCCCTCACCGCAGGACCACAGCTATGGGATCAGCTGACTATGGACCGAAACTTCTGAAACCATAAACCAAAACCAAACTTTTTTGCCTTTAAGTTAACTTTCCAAGGTATTTTATCACCGCAATGGAAAGCTGACTAACACAGCAAGGGCCTTGCCATACAACCTCTTATTTAGTCTGTGCCATGGTGCAGCAAAACACTACCACCATTTTATGATGAGAACACTAAGGACTAAAGAGTTAAGTTGTTAAAGTGAATCTAATCACTGCTAAAGTGAAGGAGCCAGGATTTGAAGCCAGGGGTGCCAGACTCCTACATGTGTGCTTTCCATAGAACTCCATCCTTCCTCTAGATTTCTACTGCTTGGTGCACAGAAGTAGCCTGGCCCAGAGTCACCACTAACATGGAAGAGACTGCGCCAAGTACAAACAGGCATCTGCAAGTCCACGTCAACTAAGACGCTTGAAGTTTTCCTAGACATCAGCCACCGGGCCTTGCTGAGTGTTCTTGTCTGAGTCAATCTCCTTCTTTGGACACCTGTCTCCTCACTGGCCGTCCATCAAGCCCGCTTCCTGGGGAAAGAGTGGGAAGGAGGAAGGCAATAACTCTGCCTATGCAGAAAGGCTGCTGAAGAACGAGAAGACCTCAGAGGGAGGGTCTCTGGTCTAAAGGGGCCAAGGAGTGCTGTGTCAGGAACAGTAATAAATGAGCTTTTACAAATAAAAGAGGCCATGTTATTTTTAGAAAAGAATTCATGTGGGCGCTTGCTGCCTTTCCATGCCAATTGAGCAGAATGTGGGTCAGGCAGAAAGCAATCACCCTCTGAGTTAACTGGAGGGCAGTGGTGATTAGAGGATGTGCCTTGTAAAATTCCACTGCGCCATCTTCTCTCAGAAAGGTGATTTTCAGAGGCCATCTGCATGCAACCACTGACATTTTTTCACCTTCACCCCCAGAAAGTGTCCAGCTTCACCTTTAGGGCTTACTCCAAGTCATTCCAGGAGACTCCAGAACTCTTTACATTCAGCCCCAGTCTGCTTAATCTGTCTTTTCAGAAACCTGTGTCAAATGACTCAAAAGGAGGGTATAACATTGCCATCAGTGAAGACCGCAAAGCTGCACCTCCCTTACAGGGCACCACATCTAGCCCTGAAGATTTGATTGATGGGTTGGTTCTTCCTAACACTTCCAAAACAACAGAGTTGCTTGGTCTCAAGCCTGAGGTCCCATCTCTCTTTCATGTTAAAAAAGCCAAAAAGAGAGGGGTTTTTTTGTTTGTTTTTTTTAAAAAGGCCACGTAAGCTAACAAAAATCTCAGTTCTTTTGCTACTGAAAAATTGGAAAAACAAATGTAAATATTGCTGAATAATGCAGTTAAATTTGAAGACAAATTCTTCATCTACAGTAGTCCTCCCTTACCCATGAAGGACTCATTCCAAGATCCCTTGCAGGTACCTGAAATCTTGGATAGTAGTGAACTGGAGATTATGAATAGTAAGAGATCAACAACAGTAACTAATCATGAAATAGAACAATTGTAACAATATGCTATATTAAAAGCTATTTAAAACTTAGGGAAAAAAAATGAAAAAACAGGAGTTTATTTCTGTGATTTTTCATTTATTATCTTCAGACTATGATTATCTTGCATAACTGAGAGCACAGAAAGGGAAATCACGAATAGCAGAGGACAATTGCATGGGGTTCTATATCTTTTTTCAGATGTGTTGATCTTTATTGATCAAAATACTTGGGCTCAGGCTTTACTTCTGGTCCTGACTTGCTCTTTATCTTTGGACCTGCCACTTACTCTGTGTGTCTCAAGTTGTCTTTCAGGACAAAAGGGACAATATCGCTCTTCCAATATCAATCACTCTTTCATGCTTCACTGCAAAGCAATGTGGATTCCCTCAAAAGAAGGATGCTAGGAGTGTCCCCATCTGTCTGCCTGCAACGGGATTCAGCTGTCCCACCCACGCTTCCCAGTGGGGTGCACGCAAACCCTCACAAGGACTGGGCTGAGTTTTCTCTTTATAGTCTTATTCATCTGACCTGCTCTTTGAGGACAGGACCACATGTAAAAATTCGAGTATGTTCCATAGTACTTTGCATGACACAGATATCAGCAAATAGCTCTTCATTATGCCTTTGCATTTTTCTGTATTTATGTATTCCTTGACTCACCTAAGGTCAGAATGATGCCTGCTATCAATACCAATAACTAATATAATGCTACATTCTTTCCAAGCATATTTTCTATCTGTTCTCCATTTTATTTCTATATCCCTCCAAGGTTGGCAGGGCAGACAGAACCATGGGGATGTTACCTAAATGAATCACTTGGGGTCCAGAGAGAGGGATACATGCTCAAAGCTTCCCACGGAGCTGGCAGAGCCCGGACAAAACCCTGGGCAGGTGCTTGCTTTGTTGCTCCCCATTGGTGCCCACCTCTCTGCAGTGGCCAGCAGCAAGCACTCCTGCTCCCGATTGCATTCCTGCCTACACTTAACAGCATCAGGAATTGCAGTGAGACATTACCTCGTGGTTAGCGAATCGGATATCCCGAGAGAATATGGTGGCCACCCAGTCGCAACCTAGTTTGACATCAATGTTCTGGGCTAGTTTCTCCAGGGTGGGTAGGTGGCTGGCTTGGAAGTGATAAGCCAGAGTAACATGCAGCTGCTTCTTATGAGGTTCCACATGTACTTCTAGAAAAAGGGAGAAAAAGTCCGTGATTAAAATGTGGTGATCATAGTAATGGCGGAGACTTAAGAACCAGCACAGAAAAGTGCCCTGATAATTTCTGCTCCCTAAGTAACAAAGGAGGGAGATCCTTGGTTGGACAAAAGCTGTTTCTCTCTTTCACAGCAGCAGAAAAAAGGGAAGTGGGTCGCAGATCCTGAGTCAACCCACTGTTCAGGGGATAAAGAGCCACATAGATGGCTTATATGTAAGCACTAAGGATTGGCAGAGGGATAATCTTTTTTGGATGGCTCCTCCTCACAATAATCCCAGTTGATTATCACCAGCCCCACCATTCTGATGAGGAAACCAAGACTTGAAAAGACAACATAATCTCTATAGAAATAGCATGTTTTGTATTCATGTGATTCCCACAGCTATGTTGCCTTCCTTTTGGGATCAAGCCCTTAAGCTTCTGGGTGAGCTGATGGAGAAACAATGGGAAAACAGAGTATCTTTAAAGTTACAGCAAGGTTCTCACACTGCACTTTGAGTGGAATAGGTATTTGTTGTAAGGGGCCTTCTTGTACATTACATGTAGGATGCTTAGCAACATCCCCGGCCCTAGTCACGAGATGCTAGCAGTGATATAGGGGATAGGGCATGGCAAAGCTGACTGGGGAAATGAGTGGGACCTGTCAATTACAAGATTCCAGGGCAACGTGAAGACCCACATGTAGGACTTCTTGGGAGCTCCTAGGAGATGTACATGGCATAAAAGAAGAGCGGCCATCACAGAAAGTCGTTACCATGTATGAGTTGACATGGTAGCCTGCACCGCACTTCTCAGACGTGGTGTGTACTTTCACTTTTGCTTTTATTCTCTTTTTCTCTTTATTCAGCCCAAGTTTGCTCTGCAGAGCTGGTTTCTCCCATAGCCATTTACCCTGCACTTGTCAAATAAATGTGTGGCACCATTTTTGGCTTGTCTCATCCAATTCTTTGTTTGAGGCAAGAAGAACCTGGAACACTTTTGGTTGGCAAGCCATTTCTGAAGAAACTACCCTATAACAGTAGCATCACCTAGGTTATAAGAACCCAAAATGACTTCAAGCATTGCTAAATGTTCGGGGGTAGGGTCAAAATCACCCCTGATGATAAAGTATGCAGACTGTGAGCCGAGGGTGTAGCTCATAGGAAGAGCACTTGCCTAGCATGCACGAGGCCCTGAGTTCCATCCCTAGTACATGTATAAAGTAGGTATACTGTTAAATAAATAAAATAAAGTATGCAGACTATAAGCCACCCTAAAAGCAAAAGAAACCTACTTACATGAGGGAATGGCTTTTATTTCTCTTCTATACTTTATGCAAGGGAGAATCATCTACTTTCCAAGCCAGAATAATGAAGAAGATACTATTTTAAGGCTTGATTCAGACCTGACTCTCCCAATACCCAACCTGTCTGCCCACAGAGGCACTGTTCTCAGCTTGACACCAGTGCCCTCGGCAAACACAGGATGTCTCGAGAGATAAGGTAGAACAAGGACTGTATCTAAAGACACCCAAGCATTCACAACAGACACCTCTCAAGGACTTTGTCCACTGAGGCATGAAGCATCCAGAGAACTCTGACCACTGATGTTTACTAAGATCTTCCTGCCTAATGTCCCTTACCTTCTTTCAAGCCATATAAAAAAGTCTGCTTCTCTTTGCTCCCTACAGACGGCCTTTTTGTCCTCTGCCTGCCTGCACCCAGGCACAATAAATTCCATGCCATGTTGCCTTTACACAAGCCTGGTGGTCTCAACCTGTCCCTGCCTTGCATGGTTCCTTACAACAACTAGATGAAATTAAGGAATTCAAGAAATTAAGGCACTTGGTCCTGTCACATAAATTAGTGGCCAAGCTCAGCTAGAACTAGAAGTTGGGTCCTAGGGTTTCAAGCACTTTTTCTGTTATCCCACACAGGATCTCTGTGGAGGAAGCCCCATGAGACAAGGCATTTTCTCCTTGTCCACAGTATATCCCCACTCAGATGTCACATAGGACTTCAACAGTTGTTGAATAAATGAACGCACATGAGTGAGTCTCCTTAAACTACCTGGAATAGAGGATGACACTCAATCTACTGGCAGAAGGAACCGCAGTGTGCCAATAGCTAGGATACCAAGGCATAAGTTCTAGGGCAAGACATGATGATCTGTTTTGCACCTTAGGCATTAAAGACTGAACCAGCTACACCTAGCCTGGCCATGCAGTTCCCCAAATCACCACCAGGGGATGTCACACAGGCAGAGATCCCAAGTCCCATGCATTCTTGGAGCGTGACAGCGGATTCTTGGACAGGGACTGGCTCTCCCCCATTTCCACATGGAAATCCAGGGGCCTGACTGCCTCTCATTCCATATGCACTCTAAGAATCTGCCACAGTACTGGCTGAGACCTGCTTTTCTGATTTGTGAAGGAGTTGGGTTTTGTGGCTACATTAGTTTTGGTTCTTGTGGGGATTTAGTGGTTCTGACAATAGCTACTGTGGAAAAGGAAAAAAAAAGCCATTTCCTTGAGGTCTAAGAACAGGAAATAATTTGGCTCTGTTATGCTGTTTCTCTGAAATATTTGGCTTGTGTGAAGTATCAGGCTGCACTGAAGCCAGAATCCCAGAGCTGGTCCCTGGGAGAAAGGGTGCCTAAGGAAAGGGTGTAGACTAAGGGGGCTCCTACCCAAAGTAGAAGGAAGTGAGCCAAATGCTTTAACACAGAGCACCTAGAAAGTGTTTTAAGGGCCCAGAGCTCCTTCTGAGAGCAGAGATGCATTAGGATCCTGTGGTGATCTCTGACCTCACTCTTCTTGGCTCCTGAGCCTCTTTGAGGTTTTTCTGGTAAAGAGGAACATGGAGCAAGAGGATCTGGATTGGTACTGAAACAGCAGCGATAACGATGGCAGCTGAGATACAGCTGAAAGTCAACAGATTCTGGGGCAAACTGCATGGCTTTGCTTAGCTCCCTCCCTCCGTGGACCCCATAAAATGTGGGGTTGCCAAGCTCGGTGTCTCATCCAGCTTTGCATCCAACACTCAGCCAGACTGTGCAGCTCAAACCCTCCCCACTTCCCTGTCACACCCTGGTGCTCCTGCCACCTGTTCCCTGGAGGGGCCCCTCCTCCACCATCCTGATCCCCCCTCCCCAGCTTCCTGTCTTCCCTGAAGGTGTCCACACCAGCCTCACTCTTCTTGGCACTCTTACCACAGTGCCTGAGTCTAGCTTCCTAACTGTGCCTCTGGCCAGGAGAAACCAAAGCTTTCTCTTCTTTTCTTTCTTTCCCTCAGTACTGGGGACTGAACCCCAGGCCTCTACACTGAGCTATATCCCCAGCTCTATTTTTTTTTTTTTTTTTTTTAACGTGGGTACCGGGAGTCGACCTCAGGACCTCGCGCTTGCCAGGCAGGCACTTATGCCGCTGAGCTATCTCACTGGCCCCTATTTTATTTTTTTATTTGAGACTCAGTCTCCCAAAGTCATTAAGTTGTCCAGGCTGGGACTGAACTTGCCTCAGCGTCCCAGAGTGCTGGGATTGCAGGTGTGTACCACCCAGTTCTTAATCTCTTCTTTGTAGCATCATTTTTGACAAACACATACTTGGTGTTCCAAAACTACCAGCTGAGTGTGACTTCATTTGGAGGGAGCAACAGAGGGCCCCTGTCCCCAGATTGTCCATCTATGCGGCAGAGTGAGGCCCTCACCCGGCCCACGGAGCCTGTCTGCCCTGCAGCCACACAGTGGAGTGCTGCAAATGTCTCCCTCTTGTCCACCACATCCTGAGCATCCGCGTGAGCTAACCCTGCCGCTGGACATTTCAGTCGGCTTGAACTAAGAGCTGTCGTGGACAGAGCTGGAGACGTCTCAATGAGGTTACATTTTTGGACAGACTTTTGAAGGTTTGGGCCTCTCTAATGGTTCCAGCAAGTTGAAGGGTGTTGGCTCAGTGGGTTTTCTTATGATTTACTATGAAGTGGAACAGAATAAACATCAAGACCCAGATACACACTAGTACGGGCAGGGCGGGGGGTAAGGAAGAAGCAAGGCAGGCTCTGAATTCTGAACCGGGGGAGAGACATGGTGGTGCCACAGAGGGTTCATCTGTAGTTCAGTGCTGACAGTCACTGGGCATCTCAACCGGGGTCTGAGGGAGTAAGCGGGACGGTCTCTCCAGAAAGTCGGCAGAGTAGCGAGGCAGCAAAGGGACGTGGGGATTCTTGCCCTGTGCGCCCACTCCCGCAGTGCCCTCTATCTTCCGCCTCCAGCTGCCCCGCTACGGCTGTCATGGCTGGGGTGTGAACACAGAGGCCATGTGTTGAGTGAAGGCTTGGTCCTCAGTGGTGGTGAAACTGGGAGGTGGCAGAGTGTTTAAGGTGGGGCCCAGGGAGGCAGATGGGTCACCGGGGTGGAGCCCCCAAGGGGATTTTCAGACTCTGGCCGTTCTTCTCTCTGTTCCTAGCTACTACCGACCTTTTCTTACCCCATCCTTCCCCACTCTGGTTCTCTGGGTGCTCACCGGTTTTGGATGCAGCCTCAGCAGCGAAGTCCGCGGCGAACTTCTTGAGGACCTCTGCGCTGTCCTCCTTCACAAAGAGGCCGATGAAGTTGGAGGAGGTGTAGAGCTCCAGGGGCAGGGGCGCCGAGAACTTGCACTTCCAGCGGCTGACGGTGGTCTGCAGGGCCTCCCCCAGGGCGTCCACCTTGCTGTCCTCACACTGGCGGGGTGGGGGAGAGGGGAGGAGTGGATGTCACTCAGAGACCAGGGCACTGGGGGTCTGTTGCGCCTTAACACTAGACATGCTTTCCCCAGGGACTGAGGCTGATAACCATCACTCCTGCCCCGGGAGGCTGGAGAAGGATGGCAGGCGCCCAACCACCCAGACACACATTCTTCATCCGGCAGATTGAGCAGGGAAGACAAAACCGCTTCCGTTCTTCGCTGGCTGAGCCCCACCACAATGCAGGACTGGTTCAGTAGAAAGCAAGAATGAGGGTTGGGGTTGGGTCCAAAACTTCAGTTAGAAAGAAGGAAGAAATTCAAGAGAGCTATTATACAGCATGATGACTACAGTTAATAACAATGTAATATATACTTGAACATTGCTGAGAGAGTAGATTTTAGAGCTCGGGACGTAGCTCAGTAGTAAAGCACTTGCCTAGTATGCACAAGCCCTTGGGTTTGATCCCCAGCACTGGAAAAACAAAGATTAAAAGAGTAGATTTTAAATGTTCTCATCACAAAAAAAAGCATACAGGGTGATACATATATTAATTAGCTTCATTTAGCCATTCCACCATGTACACGTATATCAAACCATCATAAATATATGTAATTCTTTTAAAAACAAAGCAATTTTCTTTGCTCAGAAACAAAAATCAAAAGAAAAGCAAAGAAGAACATGATGAGAGAGTACAGGATAAACGGTTGTGTGTTTTCGCCTGTTTAGCATAATGTGTACCTTTTCAGTTCCTTTTAGACAATCAAAGTTGTCTGTACATCCACCCCCTGACAGCTGGGAAGAATGAGGCTCAGAGCCGTGACATCATCCTCCTACCCTCTGCAGTGCATTGAAGGAAAAATGACTGTCTCTAAAACGCTCAATGTTTTTGAGAAAAAGCCTGCATGACTAAGAGGAAGTGATAATCACATTAATTTTCAAAGGGAATGGCAAAAGAGAAGGTGTTAGGAACATGTTTTTTATGAGAGAGAAAGAGAGAGACAGAGAGATAGAGTATCTGGAAAAAAAAAAAAGCAAAATATCTTTTTAAAAAATTTGTCTTGCTGGGTGTGGTGATACACACCTGTCAATCCCAGCAGCTTGGGAGACTGAGGCATGAGGACTACAAGTTTAGGCCAGCTTGGGCAATTTAGCAAGATCCTGTCTGAAAATAAAAAAATAAAAAAGGGCTGAGGGTGTACCTCAGTGTGAAGGCCCTGGGTTCAATCCCCGGTACCACCAAAAAAAAAAAAAAAAGTCTTAAAATGCTACCACTCTACTTGTCTTGAAGATATGTGGCTAAGTCAAATCTCCTCTACTTCCATGGGAAGCTATATGGATGCATTTATTTAATGTATTACAAGGAGTGAATTTACTTTGGTTGCTAAATGATTTTTCTTCCTTCTTTCCTTCCTTTCATGGTACTGGGATTGAGCCCAGGACCTTCCCACTGAACTACACTCCCAGCCCTCTTTTACTTTTTATTTTGAAACAGGGTCTCAGTAAATCACTCCATTGCCCAGGCTGAGCTTGAACTTGGGATCCTCCTGCCTCAGCCTCACTGAGCGGTGGGATCACAGTCCTGCACCAACATAAATCAACTTTCTCATGGCTACGATTATGGACTAGAACGGTGGCAAGTAAAAGATCGCTTTACTCTCTCCAGGAAGATCTAGTGAAAAACCCCACGGACAGCATCCAGAGGCTGAAAGAGCTGGCCCTGTCCTTCCCTGCTGCCTCTTGCTTCCCTCCTTCCCTTGTAAGTGGAGAGGGGAGACAATGGATGAGTGTGAAGGTGTCTCGGTGACTGTTCCAGCTGCCAGACCAGTGCGCCACCCACAGAGGGTCAGGCTTGTCCCTTGGGTGGGAGGAGCACAGTCACCGTGATATCACACCAGACAGACCCAGGTGCTCCTGGGCTTCTGCAGATACAAAGCAAGAGGAGTTGGGGTGAGACCCACGCTGATCCCTGCCTACCCACAGTCTTCCCGGTGCCCCACTCTTCCTCCAGGTCCGAAGGGGCCAGTGGGGCCACTGGGAGACAGGCTGGGGGGGGGCAGGGGCCAACAACTCACCATGAAGAACTGGCAGAGGGTGATGTGGGGGAAGATGTTGTGAGCCTTATTTTTCCCGCAGATCTGCTTCGACTGCTGCCAGAAGTCGGAAAGCTTCTGCGCTAAGGGGCCGGTGGGGCGGAGGTAGAGGACGTACTCCCGGGGCAGGGGGTCATCCAGGAAGGGGTCCCCCACGTGGGAGAACAACCTGGAAGAGAGAAGAGAGCCTGAGAGGCCTCGCTGGAGAATAACAAAAGGAAGGAAAAGCAGAAAGAGACAGATCCACCCTCCACAGGTTCCCCATCCCGGGCACTACACGGGGAAGGTGTTCGTTTGTGCTGTAAAAAAATACCCTTCTAGGCTCTCGCCTCACAACCAATGCTCAGATGCACCTTCTGTTCTCCTGCGTCTCCTATTGCCGCCTCATCCCACAGCTCCCTAAAAAAGCCCTGTAGCTGCTCTCCTGGAAGCATTCTCTGATTAACTCCAAAGCTTTTCCCCAACCAAAGGTACCCTTCCCACACATCCCGCCCCTCAGTTCAGTCTATGAGGAGGCCCAAGCACCTCCAAAGAGAAAGGAAGCTCCCGGGACGCTGTGGGATCCCCGGGCGCAGGCGCCGGGAAGGAACGTGGGATCTTTTTCTAAATGGATTTGCCCAGCATCCACACACTTAAGAGTGAATTTTGGGGGGAAGGTGGTGGAAGTACTGGGAATCAAACCTTCAGCCTTTGCACCAAACTACATCTCAGCCTTTTTTTTTTTTTTTTAATTTTGAGACAGGGTCTTGCTAAGTTGCTTAGGTGGGGCTTGGGTTTGCAATCCTCCCACCTCAACCTCCCGGAGTGCTGGGATTTGGGTTTTTGCCACTCTACCTGGCTTAAAGTGGACCTTTAAGTGACTGGAGGGAGGCAAGTATTGGGAGAGGGTCTATCTGAAAATGACTTGGAGTGTCTGTCTTTAAACAGCTCCAGGGCCGGTGAGATGGCTCAGCGGCGTAAGCGCCTGCCTTGCAAGCGCAAGGGCCCGAGTTCGACTCCCGGATCCCACATACGAAAAAGGGGCCGGTGATATCGCTCAGTGGCATGGGTGCCTGTTGGCGCGCGAGGTCCTGAGGTCGACCCCCTGGTACCCACAAAAAAAAAAAAAAAAAAAAAAAAAAAAAACAGCTCCAAGGACAAGCACACCCTGGGGCCAGGGCAAAGGAGGCAACTGACTTGATAAATGGCATTGTCGCTGGCCCTTCGGCTCATCTCCTCCCAGGAAGGGTCCATTAGAGAAAGACTGCACAGCCCCAATCATCCATGTGCACTCAGAGTTAATTATATGCTATTTTCTCAATTTATTTATTTCATACCAACCAGTCACATGCTGCCTGAACGCTTCTTCCTCCGGTGGATGCCAAGGCCTTTTGTCTGGAAGAAGAAATCAAATATCTATTGTTAGTATTTTTAGCCTCTTCTCAGCTTTTTGCACTGCAGCAGCAAGAGTTGGGTGTGCAGGAGGCGATATCAGAGGCCATGCTCCGCCCTCTCCTCCATGGTGTGGAGACACCTGCAGCAGGCCTTTGCCGAGGGTCATAACAAGGCATGTGGAAGTTAGGACTTGCCATTAATTTCCAAGAAATTAGCATTGGATTTGCATGCAGTCTGGCAGCCCATGTAGTCTATTTTAAGCAGTTTCCACATTAGAATTTTATTTTTGCTTCCCTAAACATTATCATGTCTTGGTTTCTCCTCCTCCCTTTTCACCCACCCACTTTTACTGACCCAGATCCCCTGCAGAGTCGATTCTTGTTTCCAGCCCCTTGGCAGGATGGGTGCATCACTCACTGTCTCTTTTCACTCTCTCCAACCACCGCCACCACCAGCACCAGCAGCCCCAGGCTGGATCCATCATCTCTAACCATTTTACAGATCTTTTGTAGGACAAGTTGCACTGGGTAAAAGAGGATGGCCAAAGGGATGCTATTATCTCCACTTCTGGAGAAACACCTTGAAGCTGTCCTAATGATGGATGAGCCTCCACAGGGATCCACTGCAGCGAAGCCCTTTACTCTAGCTTACAAGTGGAGCTCTTCTAAAACTTTAGACCTGTCTCTAAGAGCCAGAGTTCTGGGTTCATATCTAACTTTTCTATTCACCCATCCTTTCATTCATGCATGCACTCACGCTTACACTTACTCACTAATTATCTAGGATTGCAACTGTTTTGTCAGCACTGTACTAGGTTCAAGGACTACAATAAAGAACAAGACTTATACGGTCCTTGCATGGACCTCATGCAGATTTCAGTCACACAGGCTCATGAAAACATCCATCATACAGCTAATTATTTAATTACACTGGTGGCAAGTGCAGTGTTGGCAAAGCACAGGAAGCCATGATGAATAGGGTAGGGAGATCTAGCCTGGTCTCAGCGCAGGGGAGGCAGCCCTGCAGCAGGGACATTTCAAGAAGTCTCAGTGGTGTGGTGGAGTTGTGTGATGGCTGTGTAGACCTCAGGGTATCTACTCCAAGTGAGATGTAAAGATGAAATAAGCTGGTGTACATAGGAGCCCTGGACAGTGCCTGACACATCCTAGGTGATCAACAATGAATCATTCCGCAATCATTCACTCTTACGCTACACTGATTCAGCGTCTTTGATAAGGAGAAGAGAAAGCAAGGAATCCAAGTTAAACTGCTCTCTGTCCAAGCCTCCTTATCCTGTCTGGCTGCAGAACCAACCCTTCTTTCCTCTTGCTACCTGTCTGTGGAGCAATTAGTCAGAGAGACTGGTGCTGTGAAAACCCCAGGGTCAGGAGGGAAGGGATCTTAGAGATCATGTGTGAGTCCAACTTCTTTGTACACAAGGGAAAACTCGGCCTGGCCAGAGAAGGCCTGACTGCCTCTTCTGCTCCCCAGCAGAAAGTCATGTCAAACACCTTCTTCCTCCCCTGTGAAAATCTGAGCACAGATTCCCAAGGATCAGCAGAAAGAAGTGTGCACAGAGAGTGAGAACAGCATTGTGAAACACAACCCTTTTTACAGCAAGACGAAGTTAAGGGGAAGCAAGACGGATCTCTCTGGTCTTTTTGGAACGAAGTTGGCTCAGGAAAGCCTGGAAGCACAGAGACCCCATACTCGCCCCTCTCTCTGCAGGGCGCTCCTGAGTGACAGCCTGTCTGCTCCCTTCCTGCCCCCCAGACAGAGGCCAGGCACCTGCTTTTGTCAGGGGAGAAACTAGGTACCCACAAAAGCACACCGATGGTGACGTAAGAGGTTATTCACCGGAAAAGGACCCATTGTTTCAAAAAACAACTGGGAAAGGGAAAAACTCATTTGTGGTAAGGCCGATGTGCTATTTATATAAAGCATCTCATTTCTTTCTCCTATGCCCTTCCCCCAATGAAATATATCTAAGTGAAATTCAATTTATTTCTTCTGAGGACTAGGAGAATTCTCTGGAAATAAAAGATCTAATTAAGTTATGGTCTCTGTAACTCACAAGATATGTTTTGGAGAGGGTTCAAGGAAAAAATTGAGGAAGATAATTAAAGGGTTGGGTATGATAAAGGCTGTGATAAAACATTAAGGAAATCCAAATTCTTTCTAAAGAAGACAAGTCTAAGAGACCTTTAATTTTGTCGAAGGTTATTGTATTCAAGACACCCTGTCTAGAGTGGGTCAGCCCAAATAAAATAAGTGTTGGCTACAGCACGAAGGGCTCAAGTCAGCTACCACAAAGAACTTTTCTGGAAGCAATGTGGTTTGAAGTTTTTTTTTTTTTTTTTTTTTTTTTTTGTGGGTACCGGGGGAACGACCTCAGGACCTCGCGCGCCAACAGGCGCCCGTGCCGCTGAGCGATATCCCCGGCCCCTTTTTCGTATGTGGGTTCCGGGAGTCGAACTCGGGCCCTCGCGCTTGCAAGGCAGGCGCTTACGCCGCTGAGCCATCTCACCGGCCCCCTGGTTTGAAGTTTTTTTAAGTTTCTAGAAAGTAGTTATCAATCTGAAACAGAGGAGTGGAATTCCCTAGGGAGGAGGTGGTAAGAGAAGTAAAATCCCTTTTTTCTTACAGTCGCCCACGACAGGCAAGTCCGCAGCCTCTTTACCCACTGCCAGGCTGGCCACGATCTGGGTTGAGTTTGTTCCCAGAGCTCTGCCCACACAACAGACTGAACAAGGGAGGCAGGAGAACGAGGCTCTCCCTCCACTCTGCAGAAGAAAGGCTGTTGCCATAGAGCGCCACCTCCACAGCCCACCCCCCAGGGCCAAAGCCAAGGGCAAGTGGGAGTGAGTCAGGTGGACCCCGAACCCCAGGCCCAGCCCCAACATCTGCTACTTTCAGGGTGACTCAGAAGTTGGCAGAGGCTTATTTGAGAGGCTACCTGAGACCTTGAGCAGACAGAGGAGGACCTCTGTAGCTGAAATGCCAGTGGCCTTGCCATCGGATTACAGCAAGGAATTATGGTGATGAACGACATCAGTGCGATTTCTTGACTAGAATTGCTAAAATGCATGGAATATTGAAGTTCAGTCACGTGCAGACATAAACTTGACTTCTGATCCTGGTCCTAAGTTTGCCAACTATGTCTAGGGTTCGTTTGTAGCACTCTATGAAAAAAAATGATGCTAACTCACACCAACCAAGGATGGGGAAGAATAACACAAATAGGACAAAAACAATGGCAAATCAAAAAAACCAGGCGAGCAGCTGGAGAAATTAGCCACAAGAGGAGGAGCCAGCATGCCACCAATGGCCCTGCTATGCTCTGCTGGGATTCCTCTGCCACCTGCCCTCAGTCCTCGTGATGTTTGGACTTGAGGTTGGACTGGGCCAGCATCGAAGATGCCCTCATGCCTTTGAAGGTTTGGGAAGGACATACCCCTTTCCTGTTGTTTTGCCTGACAAGTGGCATCCCTTCTCCCATCCTTCCCTCTGCTTTCCCTCCCTGCCTCCCTACCTTTCTTCCTTCTTTCCTCCCTCCCTCTCCCCTTCTGCCTTCCTTTCTTCCCTTCATTCTCTTCTTTCCCTTTTATTCTTAAGGAACTCTTACCAGGAAACCAAATGAAGATCAAAAACTAAACCAAGACTGTGAAATGTTGTTTTCTGATTGGTAGGCACCTTCCAGGGACAATAGCTTTGGGTCCCCTTGGCTAATTCAGGCTGCTACCACTGCAGCTCTGGCAGGATTCTCATTCCCTCTCACAACTGCAGGCTGTGAGCCTCCTGGTCGATGCCAGGCAAGGCGATGCCCTAGGGCCGCAGCACCCTGGTTATTTGGGGTTCCCCTGTGGCTCTGACGCCACCCCCCAGTCAGTCCAGTTCCTCTCCAGGGAATGCCAGCCAGAGACAGGTGCTGTGCTAAGGGAGCTCAGAAGAGGGCACCTAACTCTGCAGTACAGTTCCCAGGCTCTCAAATTGCACTTCAAGCTACACTAGGTCAGGATATCATGGCAAACTCTTAAGAGGTGCCATGATACTTTAAAATTTTTGAGGGAAACATAGCAATACTAATCTTCCATTGGATACCACGTCAGTGTCTACTTTAAGGTAGTTACACTTTCATTATTTGTGCTGAAGTTTCTCTTGATGTCATATCTGTTTGAAGCTAGGGTTTTGGTAACTGCTGTAATAAAAAGCAAGTACCCAACAAAAATCAATGCGGAACAGGAAATGAGAGTGGCAGTGGTTTGAGCAGCGGTGTAGGGCCTGACAGATACACATATCTTGCTAGTAAGCAGTGATGGTTTTTTAAGAATGAAGTAAAAATAGTATTTTTCTTTCAGTGTATGTGTATTATTTTTCAAATGGCTCCTAAGTTGTTAAGACATAAACACTTATTCAGGTTTTTGGATATAACTACTAAATAAACAGAACTATTAGGTATTTACGTTGGCCCACAAGCTTTATGTAAAAATTATTGGGACATTAAGGTGCTGTCACCTGAGAAAGTTTGGGAATCAGTCCTAGAAGAAATGGTGTTAGATCTGGGTCTTAAAACTCAGTAAGAGGGCAGGCATGGTGGTGCACACCTATAATGCCAACACCCTGGGAAGCCAAGGCAGGAGGATTGCAAATTCAAGCGTAGCCTTGGCAATTTACGCACTTAGCAAGACTCCTTAAAGAAAAAAAAAAAAATTTTGTTTTTAGAGGGTTGGGGTCTGTAGTTCAGTGTGAAGGCCCTGGATTCAATCCCCAGTGTGTGTGGATTGGTGGGTGAGGACTGAGTTAGAGCCAGCTAGACAGACGGGCACCTGAAGTAGCCAAGATGGCATGAGCGAATGACTGAAGGAAAGGGACAGCACTGTGTGTGCAGGAAAAATGGAGTTTAGTGACACTAGCACAAAAACTGCAAAGCTGGAGCCGGGGAAAGATGAAGCTGAAAAGGTAGGCAGGGCTCGGGGCACAAAGGTCTTGTGCTGACAGAGCGAGCTCAGGCCTGATCATGGACTTGTACGCAGTGGGAAGCAAGGCAGGATGTGAAGCAGGAAGGCAGGGTCGGATGTGTCCTGAGGGATACACCTCAGGGAGGTAAAGCAGTCTGCTGGGGGACCACACAGAAGCCTCGGCAACACACGGGGTGGGGGGGACCACAAAAGCAGCAATGGCGGGGATACTGGGAATGATGTTTGCGTTGCTGGCTGAGTGGAGCTTGGAGGCTGATGTAGTGTTTCCACTTGAATGTTTATGTGGATGTGGAGACATCCCTGAAGGAGAGGGCTGGAGTAGAAATGCATTTGTGGGCAAGGAGTGTAGTGGGGAATGAGTTCAGTTATTACTGCAGGCTAATGGCTGACCAAATGTCATGAACAGACACGTCTTGTTAGATACACGTTCCCAGACTTCCCTGAGCTTGACCAGGACTCCTTGTCTCTTTCCATTTGCAATCCAGACATTTGTTTTGGGCCATCACTGAGTTTCTATTTCCTGTCCAAGGAGTATGTTCCACTCCCAGTTTACTCAACAGTGAGGTTAATAAATACTCAAAATGCCAGGTGTGAGGTGCATGCCTGTAATCCCAGCACTTGGGAGGCTGAGCCTGAAGGATCGCCACAAGTTCAAAGCCAGCCTGGGCTACATAGTGAGTTTAAGGCCAACCTGAACTACAGAGAGAACTTGTTTCAACAAACAAACAAACAAACAAACAAACTCAAGATGCCCTGAGTTGGGGATGTTAGCGCAGACCCAGGTTCTACCTTGGCCTCAGAGGAGAGCCTTCTCACTGTGTTAGACCACAGGTATCTGAAACCTGCAGTAAAAAACAACACATTATGTACACCAGCGGAGACTGAAATATATTCCCAACTGTAAGACCTTAATTCAATTAAGCAGAAAGCTACTTTTTTTTTTTTTTAGTATTAAGAGTTGAACCAGTGGTATTTTACCACTAAGCTGCATCTACAGCCCCTTTCTATTTTTTAATTTTTGAGACAAGGTCTAGCTAAATTGCGCAGGCTGTCTTCAGACTCATGATCCTCCTGCCTCAGCCTCCTGAGTAGCTGGATTACAGGCATGCCTCACCGCACCTGGCTTCCAGTTTCGAGTAGAACTTCCCTCATCCAAAATTCTTGGGGCCAGATATGTTTTAGATTTTGTAGCTTTTCAGATTTTAGAATATTTGCAAAGACTTTACTAGCTAAGCATCCCTAATCAGGAGAGATCTAAAATCTGAAATGCTTGAAAATGAAAAGCATTATCATGCTCAAAAGTTTTGGATTTTTGTGTTAGACGTGCTGCCCCTATATCTGAAGTTGGATTGTCCTCGGCTCTGGATGACAGGGGACACAAGCTCATGGCCTCACGCATGCCCCCTACTTATGCATTGGTTCTCGGTGAGCACGGGATGAAAAAAGAGAAGATACAAGACCAGGTATGTAAACCTTCAAGTGGGTATGACTCCACAGTCACCACAGTTAAATTATATCTTTCCTTCCCACAGCCAGGACAATCTCAAATTTTGGAAACATTTAATACTAGCTGTAGGAGTTTTGAAAATCTTCTCCACCTCCAGGGCACCAGTTTTTAAATTTTTCACACCTAACACTTTTAATTTAATTTGAAAATGGCCTACTTAGCCAGATGACTCATTCTCTTCCATCAAAATCAGTTTAACAGTTGCACTGGACTAGGTGATGGGCACGCTTAGGTAGAACCCAACTCCTAATTTTCCTGGCCAGAGAATCCAGCCATACAAAGAGGCCGTTGGTGCCATGTAGGAAAATTAAGGGATTCTTTTTGGGTATATTTAAAAACAACACTTTTTGTAAAGCACTCTTGGGTAGAAATATTAGAGGCTTTCACTGTGTTCTCTGAAGAACGGCATGCTCAGTGCCAAACATCTTCATAGGATGCGGCAGCTCAGTGCCATGCCTAAGGCTGACAAGGACAAGCAATGACCCTCCACGGATTTGTTTCTCTAGGAGGAAAAAAATCAGGACAGGGGGTTGGTGATATGGCTCAGTGGCATAAGCACCTGCCTGGCAAGCACGAGGTTCTGAGTTCGATTCCCGGTACCCACATAAAGGAAAAAAAGGGCTGGTGACATTGCTCAGTGGCACAAGTGCCTGCTGGCAAGCGCGAGGTCTTGAGTTTGACTCCTTGTACCCACATTCAAAAAAAAAAAAATCAGGACAGGGGGCTGGTGATATGGCTCAGTGGCATAAGCACCTGCCTGGCAAGCACGAGGTTCTGAAGCCAGTAACAATTGAAGGCCTTTATGTACCAGGCATTGAACACACCTTTATGACAAACTACAAAGCCCAACGATGTCAGGAGCTTTCCTCCCCTGACAACCGGCTGCCTGGCCACCTCTGGGGGTGCCCCGGTCATCCCCCTCATCCATGGGGAAGATGCCTCAAGACCCCCAGAGAATGCCTGAAACTGCAGAGAGCACCGAAGCCTACATCTATCATGTTTTTTCCTACACATATTTGCCCACACCCATGAAATTTAATTTATAAATTAGACACAGAAAGAGATGAATAACGAATAACAATAAAATAGAACAACAGCAATATACTGTGACAGAAACTATTTAAACCCCAAGATTATTTATTTTTAGAGTTTTCCATTAAATATTTTGGACCACAACGGGCCTCGGGGAACTGAAACCACGAGAAGTGAGATTGGATAGGAGAGGACTACTGGATTGCGCAGCTGTCATCCTGGGTGGGTCAGATGCTTAATTTTGCTTTTTAAATATATGCTGCAGTGCCCAAAACTGCTGCACTCAACATCCTAATCCCAACATTTGGGCTTTGTACCACAGGCCGCTCCTGTGCTTGTCCACACAGGGGCCTCGTGACTGGAGACGCCCTGGTTGTCGGGGTGGAGGACTCTGTGTCTCAGTCCACACTTGGAGAGCCATGAAGTCTGGTCCACTGTTCCTTAATCTTCTCTGTGAAGGTATTTGCCAATGGGCTGCAGGCAGCTCAGGATTTGTGGAAGGAAGAATTGCCCCCTGAAGGGAGGCACGAAATTGTTCAAGGTAACAAAAACTATTCATAAGGCCTCTAGCCTGACGGTCACTTTTATCTAGCTGAGAAAAACTGAGGCTCAAGGTCACATGACCAGTAATGCAGGTCCACTGCCATTCATTCAGCACCTAAGGTCCATGTAAGTACACAGATCATCTTTGCTCTCAAGGGATGCGCACAGTACCTGAAGGCCCCAAGATTTGCAAGCCTGACTCAAGTTAGGTTTCCTGCCTCCACAGCACAGGCAGGCCTCCTCTTCTACGGGTTACATCTTCCTGTGTCTCCTCTTTGGGACTTTCAGATGAGTTCTGATGCTGCGAGAGCTCTGGAAATCTCACTCTTGGTCCTTCTGAGCTACGTGGTTTAAAGAAGGTCTACATGCTTCAGTTTCCCCCTTAGTTAAACAGCAGCATTCCCTTGATTTACAGAGGCTGCACAAGGATGCTGGGGTTTTGAACAATACTGTAGCATCTGCTAAGTAATAAAGCAATGGGAGAAAGGAGACTCCCTAATTTGTTTAAAAATGAGTACTGTCAAAGGTGGCTAGAAATCCGGGCTCCTCTAGACTTACAGTTGTCTGACTGTGGACAACTGTCAGGAGAATCATTGTGGGAAAGGGGTGGGGCACCAGTTGAGGGTAGAGAGACCAGAAATGTGATCGAGTCCAAAGGTAGGTAAAATAAGCCCATACAAATGCATTCCAGAGGCAATTAAAAATGTACCAGTATTGCATCTTATCTATGACATCATGCTTCCTCTTCCAGTTGACAGCTGGTTCTATATCCCCAACAGAACAGGACCAGCACTTCATGATGGCTTTTGACTCATGAGGACAGTCTCATGTGGAAATGATCTTGTGTCCACCAGCTCTGCTGAGAAGGGGCCTAGTTACCCACAGCAGCTCTGTGCTCTCTACTTTCCCTTCTCCCTGTAACTACGGGAGGCCGGAAGCCCTCCACTTCCCCACAATGCACCAGCCACACCAGGTGCTCATTACAGGAGCCAGCTTGCTTCATATAAAGCCATACCTGCCACAATTTAAGCTGATTAGGAGATGCTACCTAGTTTGGTAATGGGCATAGCAGTAAGGTTACTTTATAAGAAGCAGAATGGAATGAGGCATTAAAGCTACAATCCCAGCCCAGAAGCAGCCTGGCTATAAGATCCAGGGCTTAAACATGTGAGCTCATAAGCATAAGGCCTTCCCAGTAACTTATCTACAGTCTACATGTGAAAAATACAGTGACTCAAAGGGTGGGGAATAAAGGGTCCATATCAGGCAGTGACTGTTAAAGTAGTCAATTAATTCTCAAACTCTTCTAGTCCACTATACTTTCTCTTCTAGGCAGTACTCACCTCCCTCTATGAAAAAGTCATCACCCCTGTTGCATAGACATTTCTTGCTTGTATTTGTTTTTAAAGTTGCCTATATTTTTTGCTAGAAAAAGCCTATGTCTCTCTGAGCACGCAGCCCTCGGTAATCAGTTAAACTAGCAGCACAAAGTTGATTTGCCAGAAACTTCACTAATCTCTCTCTTTCTTCAAGACTGGTGCAAATCTACAGACGATCAGTGACCAGGTTTCCTAAGCCATTTTCTCCCCAAGATAAGAGATGCTTAACACCTGTTACAAAGCCCTTTCAGGATGTTAGCTCACTATCTTCTGGGTCTTGCTGGCCTACCAAATCCATCTTTTCCCTTGCCCCAACTGATATGGCTAAAGTGACTCCCATTTTCTCATTTTAGACTCCAGTTTGTCTTCACTTAACCCCTAGATGCACTCACTTCCCAACCCTGTTAGACATTAAGGCACTAACCCATAGATAAACTCACTCCTCAGACCCCTTCCCAGTTAACCATAAACACGTAAAAGGAGAAACAAACAGTTACAGCAAACGATGGTCAGGCTGACCCTTGCCCGCATCCTCTGTGTCAATTAACCTGATGTTTTGAGAAGGACCTTGTGACATTCCAAAGAAATGATGTAGTAAAGATGTGGTCTCTATGGCAACCAAGGGATTTTTGTAAAACCCCCAAGTGTACATTTAAGAACTGTGAAACAAAAGCTCGGGGTCAGCAGACTCGACTCCTGTGAGTGACCTGCTGGCCGCCGGCTTCTCCAATAAACTCACTTGTTTCTCAATTCTTGGTCTCCTGTGTGTGCATACCTCGCTTCTTCCATAACACAACAACTGTCTTCCATTCATAGGGGCCTTTTCAAGTGGCAAGTACACAGACTTGGATTCAGTAACAGGTTGTGCATCCCAACTCCAAACTCTGAAAACTAGAATGTTCCAAAACCTGAAAATTTTGAGTGCCATGTTGTAGCTTAAAAAGTTTCTACCAGACATGGTGACACACACCTGTGACCCCAACTACTGGAGAGGCTGAGGTAGAAGGATTGCAAGTGTGAAGCCAACCTGGGCAATTTAGAGACCTTTTCTCAAAATAAAAAAAATAAAAAGAGCCAGGGATGTAGCATAGCTCAGTGGTAGAGTGCTTGCCTAGCATATGCAATGCCTTAGGTTCAATGCCCAGCATTGCCAGAAAAAAAATGTTTCTGATTTTGGAGTATTTCAGACTTTAGATTTTAGGATTAGGGATGCTCCTGTTGGAATCAGGGCCTGAGCAAGCAGCCCAGCTGTCCCTTCTCCACCCTCCATCCCCAAAGGGGAATTGGATGGGCTGGCATCCTTGACTCTCGAGTCAAGGCAGTGCCCACCCACAGGCATGAAAGCACCAAGTCAAGCCCAGGGAAGTGTCTCAGCTGATGTTCTTTTATTCTGTTGTCTGGAAGAGACTCTCAGTTCTCTCCTCCCTGGAAACCCTGGCCTCTTGATGGGTGTGGTCATGGAGACCTGCTCCAGAGTCCTGGGCTGCCTTCCATGTTGGACTGGGGACTCTTGGCAACAGAAGAGCAGGGGCTGGAGAACATTAGTGTTGGTCTGTCTTTGCACCTGTGCCCTGCATTTGCCTCAATGACATCAGCTTAGGCTTCCCATTAATCTTCCAAATCAATTCACTGTAGGAGCAAGTCTAGACATGAAAAGGGCTTTGGTAATCTAAAAAGAAGTTTCCCCAACTTTTTCTTCTATGCATCAGAACTGACTTGCTTCTCAGACTTTTGCTCCATCCCATTCCTCTTAGAGTCTACCTTTTCCTCTGATGAAGTTTCAGTTCCACCCAAAGCTGATCAGTACGTTTTATTTTTCTCTCCTGATGGTTCAGGTTGGTTCCAGGGATAGTGCATCCTCCTGTGCAGAGCTACTGGGTATGAGGATGGGCAGATGAGTATAAAATACAGAGCCAACATTATTGCAGGCACTTGAACCACCAGAGGTGGGAAATACTTACGGGTAAGTCCCAGCTCCACACACTGCAAGTCCTCTCCTCTTTCCTTGCCTACTCATCAAGACTTCAGTTTCTAATATGGTCACTTTCTCAGCCACCAGTGGCCAATAAGATCCATACAGATTCTTTCCCACCTTTAATTAATGGTCAGAGGCCAAATGATTGTGGGAGAATTTGAGGACGTGCTAAGAGCCACACAAACCAAGGACAGAAAGCAGTGGTAAATTACCCAAAGCATCCTGGCTGAAGTATAAGCAGGGACTGGCCAAGCACCGTTCCCCTAGCAGGTCCCTGCAGGAGACTAGCATTTAGGTGGCGTTCCTCAAAGAATGTCATTTTTTAATTTGGTGCTTTAGTGTATTCATCTTCAAAGAGGTGATGAACAAGCCCACAGGGAAGGTGAGAAAGATGTGACCTGGATAAAGTGTTTTAAGGTCCTCAGAAGCAACCCTAGGCCTGGCATAGTGGTGGATGCCTGTAATCCCAGCACTCAGGAGGCTGGGGCAGGAGGATTGCCTCGAGTTCAAGGCCAGCCTGGGCTACATAGTGAGTTCAAGACCAGCCTGGACTATATAATGAGACCCTGTCTCAAAAAAAAGCAACTCTAAGTGATAGGCTGTGGTTCCTTGGCTGCAAGGGGTCTTGAGACTTTCCTGCCCTTCCTCCTAATGGCCAGGCTATACTTAGACCATTGACCTCTGAGGGCATCTTTCCTCTTCTTACACATGTTAAAAGAAGAAGACACAAAAATGTTTCTTGGTTTTCAGAAAGGTCTTCCATGTGTCCAGACTCAGGCCACCTTTGTCTATACTTGGTACATTCAGTCACTCTTTCCTATACAGTGCAACAATTTATCCTAGCAGTTCCACACAGTGAATTCCAGGTACCTTTTGTCACCAAGACCAGGAAAATAGCCTTGCCAAGAACCTGGGTGGTTCTGTTTAACATCCATACCTCCAAAGTCTTGGCCCCCACCTCTCAGCCTTCTCTCCATGAGGGTGCGGGAGGGCAGTGGGAAGGCCTGTCAATAACCATCAACCCTAATGGCTTTACCCATTTCCTTCAGAGGAAATGAACCTAATGGAGAAAGATATATTGATCCTAAAGACCCAGTTTCAGAATCAGTCTCCTGGCGGTGAACCCTTTCAGTTAGCTGGGGTTAATGGCCTCTGCTTTCAGCTGCCCTGGCCTGTTTGTGAGTGTACATCTAACAATCAATGGGATAGTAGCCTGATGGGGCCACTACCCCCAAGGCTGGCCAACAGGGAGGAAAATATGCTTTAGAAAGGCAATCAGAGAAGGAAAAAAAAAAAGTACCGAGCTATTTGGGGGCTTAAGCAGAACTTCTAAGTGAAGAAAGGACTCCAACCTGTGACCCTGTACCAGGCCCCCATCAACAAGACTCTTTCTTCCAACCCATAAAGGGCCTATTAAGCAGCCCTCCTCAAGGGGTGGTTAGCAGGGAAAATGCTGTTTAGGTTCCCTGATGTTTTTATGTGGCAGGGCCCAGTAACCCACTGGGGAGCCCTTGTTTTGTTCTTGCTAAAAAGGGGCTGGAGCTCTGGCCTCTGCTGCAGGGAGGCAGCAGTTTGTAATTGGGAAACCAGCCATTAGACCATGGGTGGTGACACAATAAAACACATTTCTCTCTGCCTCTGCTCTAAGTTGCTCCAGGACCTAGACAATGCCTTTCCTCCCCACAGGATCAGTGCGCTTTTGCATGGAAGGCACGAGTGGGAGGGTCTGCTGTGTGAAAAAGGCATGTTCTTGGGAGGCAAACTCTTTCTAGCTGTAGGACTGTGGACAAGTGAACTATCCTAAGACTCATTTTCCCAATCTCTTAAATGGAAATAACTATACTGACCCCACAGGGAATGATTAATATCAGCTAATGTGCTTAAAGAGCCAGCCCAAATGTCTAGCATGTGTTAGGCACTTAACAAAATTAACATTTGCTCATATGCCCATGTATATTACCCAATCAGTCTTTATAGTCTTTTCTAGAAAAAGTGTAAGTTCCATGCTAATAGAAATAACTCCAGACTGGACACCAAAGACCCAGATCCTTTCTCTGCTAAAGCCATCTACAGTCATCTGGAAAGGTGTAGGGGTGTGCTTAGGGTTGGGGAGAAAGATTTCCAGATAAGGCAACAACACAAGCAAAGGCGCAGAGTGGAGACCAGCTGGCGATAGACGCCCAGTGCAGAAGAAGTCTACTGGAGAGGAGGACAGACGATACAAGTGGTCATGAACCAGCAAGGGGGTCAGAATCAATTAGGAAGAAAGTGAGGAGTCACTGAGAAGCTGTGAGCAGGGGAGGGACAAGAGGAAAGCAATAATCCCCCCTCCAGTCACCCAGGTTGCCTTTGGAGAGTGTGATGGCACTGGGGTGGCCAGGGCTGCCTTTTTCCTCTAAAACCTCATATCCTGTCACTAACACTCCCTGTGGGGCCTTTCTTCCCCACTCTGCAGGGCAGAAACATCACTGGCCACCTGAATGTCACCCAAGGGAACAGGATATGGGTTTCAAAATTCAACCCATTGTACATGTTGAGGTCGTATTATGGCCTGACAGACTGGGTGGGAAGCTGCCTCTCTCTTGCCCAAAGACACCAGCAAACCAGGGAGAGGCACGGTGATGCCAGAATGAGGTCATGGATGTTAGCACTCAGCACAGTCTGCCCATAGTAGGTGCTCACTAAATACTGCCATAATTCATATTTTTATCTTTATATTCTTTCCCAAATCTTACTATTTGTGCAAGCCTTCCTGTACTTTTCCTCTGGGAGATTCCTGAGAGTAGAATATGGATTAGTCCTCTAACTAGCTGCTCTGTTCAGTTTCACATTGAAGTCATCTGTCCGACTCCTTGTCAATCCAATAGATTCCGTTTCCAGGTGACAGGTTCTATCAAGCATCATGGAAAACGGGCCCCCTGGAAGGACAGTTTCTGCTGTGCCCAATGACTACAACCCTGCAGAGGACAGCCACCTGGTTTGGGAGCAAAGGTGCCCATCAAACAAAAGAGATCATGTCCCTGGGGGGCCCTGTGGAGGCTGGGAGGTTATTACAAGAGCCGTGGTGAACTCCCAGACACGGTTCAAGGTTGGCAGCCCCATAAGGAAGAGCTCTGTGGTGCATCAAAGGTGGGAAAAGGCCAAGAATCAAAGACTAAGGAAGCAGCACCTGCCCTCAGGCAGGAAAAGGGTAGAGTCACTTGTGAACACGTCACACCACCCCATGGTAATGTTGAAGCTGTGCAAAAGACATTACGTAATTGGTCTTGTGGGTCTTCTGAACAGCCCCGCGAGGTGTAGAGCATCATGGTTATTTTAATTTCACAGAAGAGAAAAAAGAGGCAGCAGAGAGGTGCATGGACTTGTTCAGCAGAGCTCACGGTGTACAGCAAAGGTGTACGAGCCCTCCTGCCTCCTGTCCAGCGGTCTGAGGGGCAGCTGGGTGTCGGGGGGTAAGGCAGAGAGTGTTGGCTGAGCTTAACCTCCACTGCCACAGCTGGCAAACAGGACTGAACACAGAAGACATGAGGAGTCATTTCAGGTTGCAGATGACAACAGAGACTAATTTCTTTTCTCCTCCCATTCCCACCCCCTCACTCCCTAAGCCACTAGAACGGGCTAAAAATACTTAAACGCAGATGACTTTTAGTCCTCCTGAAATGGTTTCAGCCAAGAGCTGCAGAAGAGGCTATGACTCGGTGTTGGTGGGGCAGGAACAAGCCCAGAGACCAGACGGAACCATTTCCGCCCTCCTAAAGTCTTCTCCTAAGTCTTCTCCAGCTAACATTTATGACGTTTACTAGGGCCAGGCGCTCTACTCAACATTTCAAACAGATACAATCTCATTTATTCCCTCTTCAACCTCTGGGGCAGCTGCCCCATTGAATTGGAGGGGAAAGTGAGGCTTAGAAAGACTGTGTAGGGCCGGTGAGATGGCTCAGCGGCGTAAGCGCCTGCCTGGCAAGCGCGAGGGCTCGAGTTCGACTCCCGGAACCCACATATGAAAAAAGGGCCGGTGATATTGCTCAGCGGCACAGGCGCCTGCTGGTGCGCAAGGTCCTGAGGTCGACCCCCGGTACCCACAAAAAAAAAAAAAAAAAAAAAAAAAAAAAAAAAGAAAGACTGTGTAACTTGGCTGGTTGCATGGCTCAGAAAAAGAGCCCATTCTCTCTAGTGTGTTTCCAACCACCAGGCAACGTGGCGTCCCGAGATTGGAGGTGGCGTCGTGGTTAGGCAGATGGATGGCAATCCATCACTCAACCAGTCATCCATTAATTAATTAATTCAATGAAACCTTCCTTTAACAAACACGCCTTGAGTCAGGCTCTGTTTCCAGACACTGTGTTAATGGCTGTGAGTTATTACAGGCGGGGAAACTTGGCTCCCAACCTGACAGGAAGTCATCACAAACCGATTCAACTGATACAGGAAAGAGGAGGAACTAACGTTAATGAAGTACCTATTATGTGCTGTGCAATTTATAGGCGTCATCTGATACTTTGTTTCGTGGGGTGGGTATCACTGCTTCCATTTTACACATGATACAGACTGTATGTAAAAAGATTTTGTTCAAGACGATACTGTTAATCAGTAAAGGATGTACGATCAAACCGGGTCTAGTTTTCAGCATCCACCCCACCCCTGCCTCTCTCTACTGAATGACTGAGGTCAATTTTAACAGGGAATTATTTGAGCAAGCAAACGTTAGTTCGATTTGGAGAATTAAGTGGAGAGTTTTCTATCAGGAGGATGAGTAATTACTATGAGATTTTTGGGCAGGCCTCAAAGGAGAAGGGAGAAGGAAGATACCACTGAAGGGAAGCCATCCACTCCCACTTCAGTGCTGACATCTACCAGAGGAGATACTGTCATGGCCAAAACTCCTGCACTGTCAAATGCCACTTGGCTGGCCACTTACGTAGTAGATATCCATGGAGACCAAACCCAGGCTAGCTCTTACGGTTCCTATCTAGATACCCCTCAAAGCCTCATGCACGCATAGGTGGGGCTTTGGAAGGTGACTGGACCACGGGGCAGTTTAGCTGACTTGCTCTTAGGAGGCAAGGTCTGGTCAAAAGAGACAGGTCACCGGGAGCATGACCTGGACGGGTGTTCTCCCTCCCCAGCTCTTCCCCTCTCTGCTTCCTGGCTGCCACAACATGAGCAGCTTTTCCCCCATGCCAGGCTCTTTCGCCATGCCACCAACCACGCAAGGACTAAAACTTCTGAAAGTCGAGCCAAAATAAACCTCTCCTCCTTCACGTTGAGGGTGTCGGGTACTTTGTTCCAGCAATGAGAAAGTGACTAAGACACTAGCAGAAGAGCAGGACAGCCTTGGAGTACGTAGTGGGAAGTGGTGACCAGCAGAATTATGCATGACTTGTTTGCCTTTATGGTTTCTGGACCAGGAGTGCTGGGTATGGGTTGTGAGGGGACAAGGTGAGGAATGAGTGTTGTGGGATTCAGAGCAAAGCAGACTGGTTTAGACATCTGCTGTTACAAGCATCCTCTCCTATTTTTAAAGACCGTCTTCTCCAAAGACATGTATGACCTCCATACCGTGGTGCACTAAGCCCTCCCCAGCATCACCCTCATTCTGCTCCGTGGCTTTTGTTTCACACTCAAAAGCTTTCTCCTTTTGCTCCCTTTTTCTGCAAGGCAAACTCTACCCTCAGTTACCAGGCTGGTTCCTGTCTTCCCTCAAACACTCCACTTGAGTCTCCTTTCCTCCAAGAAGCTGCCACTGCCTGGTCTGGACACCCATATCGTGATGTACCTGGCTGTACCCCAGAAACTTCCAAATTATATCAAAGTCATCTGTCCTCAGCAATGGAGTGTGAAGTACTTGAAGCAGAGACCATTTCTTATTTTCTTTGTAGCTAATAGCTGGCACAGTATACAGCACATAGTAGGTAATACACTTTTTAAAATGTGACCTTCATAAAGATGTCAAAAATACAGGTACCCAAGTGTGCCAAGGTAACACTATGGTAATTCTGCCTTCTTGTACTCACTCCTTTGTATGACCCCATCTTCTTGCATGTAGGTGAGACCATGACTTACTTTTGTCCAACAGGATGTGGTAAAGGCAGTGGGATGTCACTGCCATGACTGCATTAGGATACAAACGTATCCTAATGCCTGCTGGCCTTGAAGAAGCTGCGTGCTATGAACTGCCTACGGAGAGACGTGGCAGGCTTTTGCTGACTTCTAGGACCTAACAGTGGCTTCCAGCAAACATCCAGCAAGAAGCTGGGCCCTCGGTCATACACCTAGAAGGAAATGAACTCTGCCAACACCTGATGGGTTAGAAGTAGGTACTGGTTTCCATGGGAGCACAGTCCAGCTAATACCTAGATGGGAATCACGTGAGACTCTAAGCAGAGATCACAGGCAAGCCATGCCTGGATTCCTGGCCAGAAGAGATGTGAAGTATCAAATGGGTGTGTTGTGAGCCATTAAGTTTCTAGCACAGAGTAACAGAAAACAAATACACACAGTATTTCAGGCAGGGAAAGCAGGCCAGAAAGGAATGGTGACTGATCCTTGCTTGGCATGAGCTGGTGTGACCAAACTCAGCCCTAAGGGGAATTAGGCATTTAATGCAGCAGACAGAAGTTCCCCATCCCAGAACCACTGAAAACTTCCGCTTTGATTTGTCCATCATGAAAGCATCTCATACCGCTCTCACCACCAGTTAAAATTCATTTAGGGACAGGAGATGTAGCTCAGTGTCTAATGTGTGGGGTGCTGGGTTCAATCTCTAGCACTGCAATTAATTGATCAATCAGTCAAGCTTGATATAGGTCATTTTAGGCCAAGAGTTATTGCCTGGTGACTTAAGAGGAAGGAGTAGAGTGCCTAAGACTTGGACCCCACAGTGAGACAGACATGCCCTTTCTAGGCTCAGTCCCTGCATAGGTAAACTGAGGCTGATGATACCCATTATCATCTTTATGTGGATGTGGAAGGAGGAACTTGCTTAGAACATGTTAAAGTCTGTGTTCCACAGCCTCTGGGTGCCCCACCCCCACCAGTAGCTACCTTCCTCAATGTTCCTGACTCTAAGGATTCTCCTGGATGGAAGCCATTGGCAACTAGCTTTTGGCAGAAGCTTCAGAGGTTTCTTCTGCAGCTAAAATCCCAAGAAATTCTACCCACTGTTCTAGCTCTGCTAGACTGCTAAGAGAGATCAGGCTCAATTTCCTGAAATGATGTACTACTTCCTTTTTTTTTTTTTTTTAATGTGGGTACCAGGAGTCGACCTCAGGACCTCGCGCTTACCAGCAAGCACTTGTGCCGCTGAGCGATATCACCGGCCCTTTTTTTTTCCTTTATGTGGGTTCTGGGAGTTGAACTCAGGACCTCGCGCTTGCCGGGCAGGCACTTATGCCGCGGAGCTATCTCACCGGCCCACTACTTCCCTTTTAATGGGAATATTTGACATATAAATGGGCCCTTATCAAACCTGTCAGGAAGTGAGAGGGACCCCGAACCCTCCAAGCAGTCATTTGTCTGTTGGCCCAGCTGCAGACCCCTTGCCATGTCCTTCTGGGCCTCAGCCCCCAGAGCGCAGGGACTCAGGCACCTGGAGCTCCCTGTGCAGTCAACACACTAATGCTCTTCGCTGACTGGGGCCCCGAGGAAACTTCACGAAGAGGAGAGCCTGAGCTTCTCAATGTCTTGGCTTCCCACCAGGCTCCGAGGCCTTAGAACCCCTCCACCGCATGAACCCTCCTCCTTCAGTGCCTTGGCAGTGCAGGAAACAGAGATCAGGAGACAGTTACTGATTTTATAGTATGGATGCAGAAAACAGCCCCTATGTCTAAGTGTGACACAGCCTGTGTCACGTAGATATAACAGATATGATGACATGCCGTAGTGAAATGGCTTATAGACAGTGGAAATGTATTTTTCACAGCTCCAGAGGCTGCAAGTCCTGGATGAGGCTGCCAGCATGGCAGGGTGAAGCCCTCTTCTAGGCTGCTGACTGCTGGCTTCTCCTCTTGTCCTTGCGTGGTGGAAAGAGAGTGAGGGAGCTCTCTCAAGTCTCTTATGGAAGGCGCCCATCCCATTCAGGAGGACTCCACCCTACGTCTTCATCACTTCCAAAGTCTCCACCATCTGATCCCGTCACGTCAGAGGTTAGGGCTTCAACACATAAATGGAAGGGGGCATTCGGTCCAAAACATCTACACGGCCCAGTACAGCACCAGCACCCCTGAACTCACTGCACCTGCGTGAGTGTGTGCGTGTGTGTACACAAAGATTCTTAAAATCTGATGATAGCGTAGGTGTTGAGATACGATATTTAGGATAAAATCCTCATGAAATTTCAGGCCGGGAGACTAAGATCCCTTAGCCCTCTCATGTTTCAGATGAAGAACTAAGATTTGACAAGGACAGGAAGCCAGGTCTCCCGACTCCCTCGTTGTGCTCTTTGCACATTACAGTGCGGTGTCTCTGCCTTTTCCGCTTAGTCTGTGGTGCTGAATTTCTTTTTGGTTTAGTGTAACCTCGTTTTCTCCCTCCCCAGTATTAGGGATTGAACCCAGGGCCTTTTCACTGAACTACATCCCAGTTCTTTTTATTTTTCACTTTGAGGCAGAGTCTCAATAAGTCACTGAAGTGCCCAAGCTGACACAAACTTGCATCTTCCTGCTTCAACCTCCCAGAGTGCTGGGATTACAGGCATGCGCCACCACGTCCAGCTTAGTTGTAACCTCTTGAGATTCTGGGCAAGTGCTAATTTGCTGAGGAGCAGCAAAGGGAAAAGCCTTGGCTTGCTTTTGGCTCTACAGTGTGGTCAGAGAAAGGGGATGGGTGGCTGCTCCTCCTGAGTTTAGCCCTTCCGCCTGGGGTCCAATTTCCTCCGCTGACTTCCTCTGTGTTGCTGGCTCCCCAGGCCCTACCACAGCCCTCCACACTGGGGCACCACAACCTTTGCTGTCAGCTAGAACTGTCTGGGGTGTGAAGGGACAGTAGTCAGCAAGTAGACAAAAGTGGCCTGTTCTTTAGGAACAAGACACTGGAAATCAATGGAGTGCCAAGGAGACGAAGGTCAGGATAAGGAAAGAGGCCAGCTTCCTCCCCCAGTAGGTAGAAAGAAAACCCACAGCACACAGAAACTCACAGGCTACCTACCAGGGAAGGGCCCTTGAGATCTGTGTTAGCCCCTTTCCATCTTCACCATGCCTGGGAGATGGGGAACGGAAGTGAGGGAAGGGCTGGGGCGGGGGGCTGTGCTAGGCACATCTGTTCACGCAACAATATCTTATTTAGTCCTCTTGGCAGAACTCTGAGGCCATTTTAAAGACAAGGAAGCAGGTATAGAGAAGAGGTGGACTGAAGTTTCATCTTACAAATGTGCATACTGAAGAATCCAATCTAGCCATGGGCTGTAATTACAGAGTCACGGTCCCCCACATTTCTGGAGTACTAAGAAGACCTGACTCAGCTCTAGGTGGCTCTGTGTAGGTTTCAAGGCCAAAAGCTCTTGAGAATTTTCTGCACAGTTCATTCCTATTGCTACATTCAAATGTGGTCCTCAAATGTGGCCAGCCTTGATTTCTGAGAGACCAACACATGGTGCTGCTTCTGCCTCGGTTGGGCTTGATTCCTTCTGTCCTAATTAATTGGTCTTTTTCATTTCATGAACTGACCAGGAATCCTGTGAGCAGTTCCCTCCCTGAAGAAGGGGAGAGAGAGCACTGTGACATTTGGATATAGAACTGCAGTCCTGAGCTTCAAGCCCCAGGAAACAAGACAATCCAATTAACCAGTGAGTACCAGAAGCAAAGCGGACTCTAATAACCTTCAGTGCTTTACCAGATTAATTGTTGGTCATGAGATTTACAGAACTGCTTTGCATTTTGTTTTCTTTCCCTCTTTTTTTCTTCTAAATATAAATCTAGTCTTAAGAAGTATAGGACACTGAGCCTGAGTTGACAGAGCCCAAGTGGACTTCCGCCCCCAGTTCAGAGGACAATCCTGATGATCTTCACCAAAGCCTCCCTGGTGGGGAGGGAAGAGAGATACCCACTGCAAGGCTGAGTACCACTTTGCTATGATTTGGGAGAAGAGGGCACCCCCTTCTCTGGAGAATAATTTCATTCAGGCTGGAGGCTTTTCTGGAGCACACTGGGCAAAGCCCCTCCATGCTGGATGGGCACTCTAATGCCACACCCTCTGGCCTCAGTGGCCCCTTCTCCAATTGATCACCACTTTCCTTTAAGAGGGGCATAAGACTGTGCCCAGCAGACCCATCCCTTACTTTTCTACTGTAAATTTGTACTTCGTTACAGTAGCCAGCTGTGAATCTCAGTACCTTTCTCTGAGGGATTACAGGAAGCAATATATGTGTTTACCCAGGTGGTATGATGAATGTCAAGGAGTATACACATGTGCAAAAGTGGCAAGAAGGGAGCTTTACCCACCTTATGTGCCAGCTAACTGGTTTTGCATATGTTTACCCGAGCATCACAGAGGGTCCAATAGACCCACACCACTCCAGGATTTGTTAAAAAAAAAAGTTGTCTTTTGATTTTTTTGGTAGAAGGAGCCCAATTCAGTACAATGGCACATGAAAAACCAGATTTCCAAGTGTTGGAAGAGGTCAAAAGTGAATCATTGGATTACTCATGCATGGATGATGAATATGATCCATTATGGTAAAATACATGCTTTCATAACAGAAGAATGGTGTGGGTGTATGATGATGATGGTGATGATGATGATGATGATGACTTTGACGCTGACCATGGGAGCCACAGTGAAATGGAGCAAGAATCGACTGATATAGACACGGAATGCAGACCTCTTTGATTCAGATGATGAAGAAAACAGCAGTGTGAATACACATTTGAAATGTTGTGAAATGGCCACACAACCAAATGGAACAATGCAGTGTCAGAACTAGGTCGGAAAATATAGTGAAGTTCTTGGCAGGGGTGAAACATATTGGACAGAATGCCAGCACTGCCATTAGGAAATTGTAACAGATGAAATGTTACAAGATGCTATGAAATACACAAAGGCTCAAATGCAAGTAAAACGTTCTGTATGCACCAATAGCCATATTCAAAAACATATTTATTATGACACCTCACTAGCTGTACTGAAAGCATCCATGGGTCTGCTGCACTTAACACAGATTTCTCATGGTGATCGCAGGGATGTAAAAGACTCATGGAAAAGTGATGGGTCAAAATATGGCATAAGAATTTATGACCTTATATATGCAAAAACTTATGCTTTCAATTTAGACATTTATCCTGGAACTCAGCCATCAGGTCCTTATTTGTATAGTAATAAACTAAATGATGTTGTGAACAGACTTGTTGCCCCCATCTCCCAAACTCATAGGAATGTGATATTTGACAATTGGTTTATCAGTTTCCAAATGATGCTACATTTGCTAACAGAACACAAATTAACCAGCATAGGAACTGTACACAGGAACAAAGCAGAAATTCCAAATGAAATGTTGCAATTTCAAAACATAGAATTGGGACCGGTGATATAGCTCAGTGGCATAAGTGCCTGCCTGGCAAGTATGAGGTCCTGAGTTCGACTCCCGGTACCTGCATATAAAAAAACAAAACAAAAAAACCCACAGATATAGTACAATCTTAGGATTTCAGAAAGATGTAATAGTGGCCTCGTATACAGCAAAGACAAACAGGTACTGCTGTCAATATTTCACCATGACGGAAGTATTGATAGGGAAACCTTGACAAAACACAAGCCTGAGATGGAAACTTTCAACAACAAAACCAAAGGTGGAGTAGATGTTGTTGATGAGATATGCAGCAACTATGATGTCACTTGAAACAAAGCATTGGGCAATGGTTTTGTTTTACTTGGTCCTAAACATGTATGGGATAAATATTTTGATAGTTTACAAAGAAAATAACCAGTGCAAAGTATCATGGAGAAATTTTCTTAGAGGATTGGGACGGGAGCTCGTAAGAGATCATTTACAGCAGAAGAAAAACAAAACGTTTCTGCCCAGGAAACTATGCCAAAATATTCTGGAGCACAATGGTGAGCTGACAGGTGAACAGGCAGGTGCAGCATCACAAAGACCTACTACAACAACAGGAAAACAAAAAAGATGTCAACTGTGTCCTACAAGGAAGTATAGGAAAACAAAACATGTGCTATCAGTGTAAGCGATACTTGTGTATGGAATACGCAGTTGTCGTGTGTGAAGAATGCTTGGGTGTGACAGCTGAAGCCAAGCTTATTTCTGTGGTAGGCTTTTGTTTGTGTTTTCATTGTAGTTCACCCAGGTGTTTATTTTTTATGTTATTTTTTAGGTTTTGTAAACAAGTAAACAGCTGATGTGAAAATGCTGATGTCTACTCGGAGCACTCATTACATATTTGGTATTTTATTAACATCTTATTTCCCTGCTAAGTGCATGGTGTACAATACAGTAGGAAGCTCCTGACAAAACAGGAAGAGAAGAGAGGTGACAAGACTGCCACATAGGCAAGGAAAGCACATGTGCTGTGAGTGTGCAAGACGTGTGCATGGAACACGCAGTTGTCATGTGTGAGGACAGCCTTGGGTGTGACAGCTGAAGCAAAGCTTATTTCTGTGGTAGAGTTCTACTGGTATTTTCACTGTAGTTCACATAGGAATTCATTTCTGATGTTATCTTTTAGGTTTTTGTAAACAAGTTTTTGTGATTTTTTTCTTGTTAAGTACTCATTGTTTATTATAATAAAACCCATAAAATTAAAATTAATAATTCATCAATAGAAATATTCTAAAGAATAAATTGGGTTTGACAGACCCATGTTTATGTGCCTTGATGATAAAATTAGTCTTACGTCCCCAGAAAAGTTCAGCCTGGCACTGTGGCACACACCTGTAATTGCAGTACTCCAGAGGCTGAGAAAAGAGGAGCGCTGTGAGTTTGAGGCCAGCCTGGGCTACATAGTGAGTTCAAGGTCAGCCTGAAGTACATAGAAAGACCCTGTCTCAAACAACACAGCCACACAAAACAATAACAACAACAACTACAATATAAAAACATCCAGGTCAAATGTTCAGGACTGGGGATGTGGCTCGGTGGTAGAGGACCCCTTAGCATGAGTAGGGCCCTAGGTTCCATCCCCGGCACCATAAAACAAAGCAAAGCAAAGCAAAGCAAAATCTTAAAATGTTCAAGTCCTTTCCACAGAAGGCTACAAGCCAAAAAAGGTCACCTGCTGTCTGGGTTATGAATCTTGTTTATGGACAAGGTGGGAAATGGAGAAGCTGAGAGAGGGCAGAGGAGTTGTACAGACCTGTTAATACAGAAAACAGAATTCATGGCAGTGGGCATTAACTTTCTTTTAAAAAAACTTTCACTAAATATGCTCAAGAGCTGTGGGCCCACGTAAATGCAGAACAGGGAGAACCGTGTAACTCACTTCTCCATCTCACAGAGGAGGAAATTGAGGCCCAGAGAAGAAAAATAACATCTTCAAGATTGTGGTGAGTCAGTGTAGAGCTTATCCTAGGGCCCAGGACTTGCACATCTTTTTTTGTAGGGGGGCACTGAGGAGTGAACCAGGGACTTTTCCATTGAGCTATACACCCAGTCCTTTTTTATTTTCTTATTTTGAGATAGAGTCTCACTAAGTTACCCAGGCTAGGCTTGAACTTGTGATCCTCCTGCCTTAGCCTTCCAGAGTGCTGGGATAACAGGTATGGGCCATTACACCCAGCATCATCTTTCTCTGCTTTAGCTCTGTCACTGTGTGACTCCAGGCAAGTCCCAGGGTTTGTGGACAATGAAAAATGGCTCACATGGATCCCAAAGGCCTCTTCAAGGCCTGGTAGCCTCTGAGTTTGTGTGTGCTGTGAGTTCTCTCCTTCCACCCACCAGAAAGAGGAAGTTGGGCTGTTTCCTTAACCTTGGGAGTGGATAAAACAGAAGTGTGGGCCAGATGTGGGCTGATCATGAAGAAGAGTCTGCAGGGAGTGGGTCGTGGAGAATTCTCAGCGGAAATGACAGTGGATAGCAAAGCAGGAGTCATACTTACCAGACCAATGCTAGGTAAAGCAGCCGCCTCAAACTCAGGCCTCTGTCTATAGGTGGCAGCCTCATGCCTCACCCTGCTTCTTCTTAGCTGGAAGGGACCATATACTCTTTCTCCAAGCCACTCCTGCACCTCCTGACCCTTCCAGCTGCTCTCTCAGATGTAGCATAGGTTGAGTAACCCCAATTACTGTTGTCCCTCAATATCCTCAGGGGATTAGTTTCAGGAACCCCCAAAGGATACAAAATTCTGAGGATGCTCGAGTCCCTTATAGAAAATGGCATCATATTTACATATAACTTATATATATATCTTTTAGATCACCTATAGGTGATACCTACTACATCATATATTCTACTATATTGTTGGTCTACTATATTGTTTCAGAAATAATGCAAGAAAAGAAGTCTGTACATATTCAGTACAGACAGCTTTTTTAATATTTTTGATCTATGATTGGTTGAATCATTGGCTGCAGGATCAACTGCACTGTTTTGTGTTCAGTAATAAACACGCAAAGGAGAATGATTCTTCAAGAAAATGAGGTGCCAGTTTTAGCTCAAGAAGACAATTTCCTGGAAGAGAAAAGAGAAGGCTAAAAGGCCCATCTTCACTTCTGGAGGGACAGTGATATGTCAGAAAAGCCACCTTGATTATTCCCAGGAAAAGACATACTTCCTGCTATAGTTTGTCCATTTAGCAATGGAGAGTGACCTTTGGAATTCCCATCGCCATTATCTGTAAAGCCATTCCATGAGAGCCCTGCCAGACAATACATTAATCGCAGGCCACAAGTTAAATAAAACTAAAAATTCATTTCCTTATCACACTGGCCACATTTCAGGTGATGGAAATGGCCGTACTCAACAGCACAAACATGGAACATTCCCACCACCACAGAAAGTTTGGGTGGATAGTGCTGTACTAGAATGCGAGCTTCACAAGGGCAGGGAGGTGGCTTCACCAAGGATCTAACGCAATGGGTGGCATATAACTGGCACTTAATTTGTTGAAAACATTTACTAAATTCATGGCTAGGCAGGTCAGATAGGACAGAGAATACTGTACTATCAAATATATTAAGAATTCAAAATTAGTCAGGTATAGTGGTAGACACATGTAACCCAGCACTCTGAGGGGCTGAAGCAGGAGGATCACAAGCTTGAGCCCAGCTTGTGCAACTAAATGGCTTAGCAAGACCCTGTCTCAAAGAAGGGGTGGGGGAGCTGAGGATGTAGCTCAATGTGAAGGCTCTGGTTTCTCTCATAGTACACACCACACACACACACACACACACACACACACACACACACATGAACTCAAAACTACACAGCAGATTTCTCCCAAGAAACTCAGATTTTTTCCTAATATTTATTCTCAAAGGTTTTGAGCACTCATTGGCACTTCCCTAGGCTGGGTGATAAAGGAAATGTGAAAATAAAATAATAAAAGAGGAGTCAGGCGAATGTACTGGAAAGGATACAGAACTGGGTAAGAGAAGACCCAGAACCAGGTTCTAGACCAGGTTCCAATCTGAAGGGGAAGCAGAAGTGAATCAATTATGTCTCTCTGAGTCTCAGTCTTTTCAGCTGTAGAATGGGAACACTACTCCACTATCCTCAAGGAGGTTTTTTCTATGAATCACATGACATAACACCACAGAAAGCACTTCAGAAACTACAGAGGATTGGATGTTTGCATTGCTGACCTTGCCTTCAAGTTGCTCTGGAGTCCCACTGCTATAACCTTTGAGAATACTTTGCTACCTCTTCCAACCACTCTCCCTTAGCATCCTCACTTAGTCCATTATGCACACCTCCAAGGAAACGATTCTGCCACAATACCTCTATTACCCACGCTTTTATACTTGAAGGAGTGAAATGCCTCCTTCCTGCCTCTGAGACCAAGACCAACCTCCCGCTGAGACCTAACACTATCATATGCCCCATATGATTAGGAAGCTCCTTTTTCGTGATGATCAAGTAGGTCTTCCTGAGGTAAGGAACCTTACTCCTGTTCCAGATGTGCTCCACCATACCTTTCCTTCTTCCACCTCTCCAAATTGCACCCATTTCCTTGAGTTACTGTCTGTACCTCTAGCCCCCAACAACCCTGGGGTTCTCAGCCTCATCTTCCTTTGTAAGAACATGTTCTCCCATCTAGGTTTGGTCTCTGATTGTTTTGTGTGTCTTATCTCCTAAACAAAGTTGACAATGCTCAAAGAGAGGAACTATTCCTAGGCAGTGCTCAGTGCTTGCTACGGTTTGACTATGGCTCTGCTGAAGTCCACATGTTGGAAACTTAATCCCCAAATCTTCGCGTTAATAGTATTTGGAGGCAAGGTCTCTGAGAGGTAATTACCATTAGAGGAGGTCATGAGCGTAGAGCTCCCATGATGGCATCAGTAACTTTACAAGAAGAGGAAGAGATCCTGGAGCTAGCAGGCTTACTCTATCTCAGCATGTGATGTCCTCCGCCATGCATGATGCACCACAAGGCCCTCACCAGATGTTGAGCAGATGCGTACCATCCATACCAGAGTACCATCCTCTTGGGAGTCCCAGCCTCCAGAACTATGAATCAAATAAACCTCTCTTCTTTATAAATTATCTGGTCTCCAGTTTTTTGGTACAGCAAAAGAAAACAAACTAAGACAGTACCTTATGGGACCCTAAGGATGGAGTGGGGTGATTGGCTCGTGGGTTGGTCCTTTAAATGGACCGATAAATGTGACCTCATCTAAAGGCTTCACTCACTGGAGAAGGCTGATGGCTCTACGATGAGGCAGAGCGATGGTAGGTGTGATATTTTACTAAAAATGGCATTCCAGAGAAACAGGGAGCAAGGTCATTAGCCAAGATCATCCAAGAAGCCGTGCCCAGGCTCCCGATCCATGTAGAAGGCTTGGGTGTGCCACCTAGCTAGTGAACACCATGTTCCCAAAGGGGGCAGCGCTGGAGCCCAGCACCACTGCCCATGTGAGGCCTCAGCCAGTACAACAGCTCTGGCCAAGTGTAAACAGACCGCCCAATCAAACACCTAATTATAGGGCACACTGGAGCCAGGAGGTGGGCTTTGTTGGTGGTCTGGAAGCCAACAGACAGCAAGCTGCCAGCATCTCCCAGACCAGACAAAACTGGCCTCGGTCTGGAATGAGCTCATGTGGACTGAGGCTAGAGGCTCAGAGGGCAGACAGTAGCTGGGCACATCTCACTGCTTCTCAGCCCCTAGGGCCATGGAGAGCGGCCCCCCGAGCAGCTTCCAGGAGGACTGCAGAGGGAAGCTGCTCCTCACCCTAAGGGAACTGAGGACTCCTCTTTTTGGGGACCCTGCTGCCTCATCCAGAGAGTGACATAATACCTAATTCATAGGATTACGAAGTGATGGACGCTGCCAGGTGTATCTTAAAGCTCTTTGCTCTTGGCCAAGCACTGATATAGATGAGGCAGTTTCCCCAGTCTGTGAGAAGCAGGAAGCTCTGTGTGTGCAATGTAGCTCAAAACCCGGCTCCTTGTACAGCTCTTCTGTTTACCTGCAGGTACTTATTTATCCCCCTTGCTGGGCACTAAAATACTGATGTGCGCTCAATTCTACCTCAGTCGTCACACTGTCTGCACTCATGTATCTTTATCAGTGAACACTGATGACAGAAAGTTTCTGTCCTTTTCTCCCTAAGATATGAAAGCATGGTGATATGAAGGCACACAGCTGTCTATTTCTCCAAACTTCCTAAGAGGAGGACAAGTGGGTGAGCACTGGATCTTATTGGTGGGGTACAGGGGCTGCCTGTTTAAATGACTTGCCCCCAGATCCCCTAAGACAACAGAGGAAGAACCTGGACCAAGCTCTGAATGTAGGCAATTAGTGTAGCCCTCCTGAAGCCCACCGGGTGAATCTCAGGACTCTGTTGAGAGTGGACACTCTGCAAATGCAGAACTGACATAGCAACCACAGGCAGGACTCCACAAAGTATGGAGACTCATCTTCTCCAGAATCATTTCACAACAGTCCTTGAGGAAGAATCCTTTTTCTCTTTCTCTAAAAGCATGGATGGAAGCCGGGTATGGTGAAGCATGTCTGTAATCTCGGCACTCTGTGGTACTGAAGCAGGAGGATCAGGAGTTCAAGGCCAGCCTGGGCTATATAGTGAGACAGTATCTCAAAAAAAAAAAAGTAAAAATAAAGATGGGTGGGTTTGGCCCCTTGCCTCATGGATGGTGTTATGATTAACCAAGTGCCTGTAGCACACATAGCATGGGCTAAGAGGAGAGTTAGATCGAAAGCAAGGAACATTCTATGGGTACAGCTGAGGGTACATCGTACCTGTGAGTGTAGAAAGCACCTTGCTCTCCCAACCAGCCCGAGGAATAAGCCAGAAGGAAAGAAGAAAGGCTGGCACGCTGCAGTTGTGCCCCACCTCAGCAACGGACCTCTAGCACTGGCGAGCCTGCTTTAGCCCGGGTAGCCTCTGACTGCGGGACGGGATTGCACTAATAAACACACTGAATATGGGGCCAGAGGATCTGATTGTGAGCCTCGGCTCTGCTATTTACTAAGTGCTATTTAGAGGAAACCTCTTTGGGCGTCTCATCTGTAGAAACAGGCTAATAATGGTTAACTCACAAGTCTATCAGAGGACAGTGGAGTAGTCAAACCCATGGGCTTCGCTTGAGTACTGCTCCACTGCTCACTACTTATGCTGCCCTTGGACAATTCACCACCCACAGCTTACGCTCGGTTTCTCATCTGAGAACAGAGTATGGCAACAACACATAGTGCTGCTTAGAGGTTTTGCACCCGGTGCACACGGGCACGCAACAAAACTTAGCTGGGCACAGTGGCACGCACCTGTAAGTGCAGTTCCTCAGGGGGCTAGGGCAGAAAAATTGCAAAATTTAAGCCTGGCCTGGGCAACTTAGCAAGACTCTGCCTCAAAATTTAAAAAAATGGAGGGGGGTGGGTTGTGGATGTAGTTCAGTGCTCCCTGGGTTCAATCCTTGTAAGAAGCAGAAAAACAAAACTTCTCTATTAATATTCTAGATTTAAGATGTAAAGCATAATGCAAATACAAACTACTGTGATTATTTGCCAGGCTTTGAGCAAGTGTTCCCAATACATGAAGTGCTTTGCATACAGCAAATGCATAATAATCATCTGCCACATGTAATTACGGCATCCATAGAAGCAGTTCCATTGGGGAATTCAGCTTGGAGATTAGTATCATTTGCAATAACTGCATTCCAGGCTGCCAACATCACCAATTAGACAGCAGCTAAAGACACATGCTACATGATTCAGCTGTATCTCGGGGGAGGGGCTCTGGAGACAGCGAAAGCCACAAGGGATACGACCTGAGCACTTTCCGATATGTCAGCAGAAGGCTCTTCCTCTCGCAGTGACAATAAACACAGTGCCATGTATAGGCGGGGGCAGGCAAGTGCAGACTGCCTCAGACATGGAGACATTCTCCATGTAAACACGGCCAAAGCCCAGGGCTCTCCTCTCCTCTCCTACACATCCTTGCTCCCTCGCTGATAGCTGAGAGACTCGCTAAGTGGCAAATCCTTATTACGCCCTGGTGTGTGAAAGGGACCCAAGGACCAGAACACAATTTGGGGCTGCTTAGAGCACCTATCTGGGTGGGGATATTGGACCTTGCATTTAGCCTCATGTCACTGTGATCCTTGGATTGACATTTCACAAGGTTCTTGTTTTGTTTTTTTTTGTTGTTCTGGGATCAAAATCTGTGGGTGAAGAGGAAAAGGAAGTATTCAGAGATGACTCAAGAAGATAAAAACGTCAAGAAATGTTTGGTGAAGGATTACTATCGAGAACATATAAAGAACTCAAAAAAATCAGACCTCCCAAATTTAAAGACCCACTCCAAAAATGGGCATCTGAGATGAATACACATTTCTCAGATGAAGAAATACTAATGGCAAATAAATATACAAAAAAATGTGCAACATCACTAGTCATTCGAGAGATGCAAATTAAAACAACACTGAGATACCATCTCACCCCAGAAAGAATGGCTACTATAAAGAAATCAAATAATAACAAATGCTGGAGGGGCTGTGGGGAAAAAGGAACCCTTCTCCACTGTTGGTGGGAGTGTCGACTGGTACAGCCACTGTGGAAGTCAGTGTGGAGATTCCTCAAAAAGCTAGGGTTGGAGGTCCCATTTGACCCAGCTATTCCCCTTCTGGGCATCTTCCCAGAAGAATTAAAAACATCATACCACAGCGATATATGTGCACCCATGTTTATAGCAGCACAATTTGTAATAGCCAGATCTTGGAAACAACCCAAATGCCCATCAACTGAGGAATGGATAAGAAAGATGTGGTATTTTTATACAATGGAGTACTATTCAGCCATTAAGAAGGATAAACTGGAGACTTTTATAGGTAAATGGATGCAACTCGAGAAAATACTCATAAGTGAAATAAACCAGAAGCACATGTGTAAGCATCGTATTGTCTCTCTAGTATGAGAAACTGAAAGAGTAAATAAGATCCAAAATGTACAATAGACATGGTGAATCAAAAAGAAACTGGTCAAAAGGAAAGAGAGACTGGAATAAGGAAAAGAAAGAAGGGAAAGGGAAAAAAAATTGTATATATATATATAAGATGGTTAAGATAGATACACTACGATTTTCACTTAGTTCATTGAAGAGTAAGGTTTGTGCCAATAATGTTTGCATAATTGAATGCTAATGTCTGGTGTCCTGAATAACTAACTTAAAGATAGTAATACGTAATGTATTAACCATTGTTACCCTCCTATTATGTTGTTTTGAAAATTTGTTCTTCTTTTGATTTGTTTTGTTTTTTCTTCTCTTTAAAATAAAATTAAAAAAAAAAAAAAAAAGAAATGTTTGGTGATAATAAGTTGCATAGACTTAAATTATTTAGCCCAATGAAAAGAAAGCTAAACGAAGATGAAATGATACATAACAGGCCATTCTCAGTTTTTGCTAAGAGCAAACGAGGAGAACTGGGCTGCTGCTTGCAGAGCTGGGTTAATGAATGCCCCATCCAAAGGGGGGAGCTGGCATGAAGCAAGATTGGCCACGTGCTAATCATTATGGAAGCTGGAAAATAATACCCGAGGGCTCATTATTCTCTCCTCTCCACTTTTGTGAATGTTCGATTATTTCCACAATACAAAGTTAAAGCAATGAAAGAAAGAGGAAGCTGCTAATCAACTCCAGCTTCTTGCTTGTCTGCAGGATGAGACTGGAATTACCCATGTTCGACTTTTGGGAATGATTTATTTTTTCCGTACTGTGGATCTAACCCAGAGCCTTTCTCCAGCACTGAGGCAAGTGTTCTAGCACTGACTACACTCCCAGTCCGTTTTATGTATTTAGCTGTATATTTTTTGAAACACGGTCTCACTAAATTGCCCAGACTGGCCTTGAACTTCCAGTTTTCCTGCCTCAGCCTCACAAGAAGCTGGGATTGCAAGTTTGAGCCACCACCTGGCTGGATAGATAGATTTCATCAGCTGCAAAGCACTGTGTGAGGCTGCTCTACTTTTTATTGGCCACCATATAGTTCTTCAAGCACAAGGTAGTCCCAGGTTGATAGATCAGGAAAGTAAGTGTGCAGACCTTCTTTCAACTGAATGATCTCATAGCTCATTACGTGTTCATTCTATGTCTTGCGCTCTTTTACTGTACTGTATCATTTAATCCTTGCAACAATTAGGCCACCATTACACCAGCTAAACCTCACCACAACCAGCTCATTATTATCATCCCTATTATACAAACAAGGAAACTGAGGTGTAGAGAGAATAGCTTGCCCAGGGCAATATATGGATCTCAAGTTGTACAGGAAGGATTTGAACCCAGGCAGTCTGACTTGTCCACCTCCACCTGGGCAACATCCCTTTGTTCTTTCCAGGTTGAACCGCTGTAATATTTTCATTGTGTCTCTGTAAAGAAAACTTTCCAACCCTATCAGGACTCCAGTGCCCATCTCTGGAGCGTCTCCAGGCTTGGCTTTTATCTGTTGATGGGCAGGAGCCTAAGCCACCTAGCATCACTGCAGGGGCTCACCCTGCTGTCTGTGAAGAACTTTAAAAAGCAGGTTATCTCACTGTATTCTCACCGCAGTCTCAGTAGGGGTGGGGAGGGCCAGGAGCTCAGCTCAGAACCCAGAGCTCCTGGGCATTTTTCTCCTCTCCTGTCTGGTGTTGCTCATCAGTACTGAGCTCAGAGTGGTTCCCTCGGGGTGCCCAGTATTACAGCAAGAGAAGGATGGTTCCCAAACCTCACTGGCTAATGTCATCAGGCCCCATATATTCATTCATCTTATTCCCAGTGTATACACTCCTGCTTGGATGATTTTAGCAGTTCTCTTGGCTGCTGGCTTCACCCTCCCTTTCATTCTCCAATTTCCAGTTTATTGTGAACTGAAGTTCTCCCTAAGAAGCTACATCTATATTCAAGAACCTGCAGTCTGTTTGAACTTGGCTGCCCAGAACATCACAATTGTAGCGAGATGAGATGTTGCAGATCAAAAGCCAAAGGCATCTTGGGATATCTTTAGCTCCTTGTAAAAGCCATTTACCATCAACCTCGGTATCTGACCTAATATCCTCATGACTCAGAGATAAGACCTTTGGAGCCAGGTGTGGGTGGGACACTCTTGTCAGCCCAGCACTCTGAGAGGCTGAGGAAGGAGGACAGAAACTTAGTGAGACCCTGTCTCTAAATAAAAAATAATAAAAGAACTGGAGATGTAGCCCAGTGCAAAGGCCCTGGGGTCAATCCCCAATACTACAAAACAGAAGAACCATCTGAAACCTGTACATTCCCCTGCTCTCCTGTAGCTTGATTACCTGATGCGTCCACTAATACATTTGATAATGCCTTGATTAATGATTTGCTTTTGTTTGATGACTATAAACTTCGTCTAACCTGTTCCGTGTTGGAACATGTCACACAGGGTCACTTGGATCCATGTTCACAGGCAAGAGGTACTCATATTTGCCTCAGAATAAGCTATGTTCTTATTTCCTTTAAAGCATAGTCATTTTACATTAACACTACCCCCCACCGAGGCCAAAGGAATCTCCCTAAAATATTAACCTCGATTGTGCCACTGTCTTGCTTAAAGTCCTCCAGAGGGTCCCCGAATCCCTGGCTGCCTCTCCTGCTGTCACTCCCAACATGTCATCGGCTTCAGCCACAGAAGCCCCTGTCGCTGCCCAGTCACACTCTGCCAGGCTCACTTTGCTCTTTCTGCTAGGATCATCCACACCCCTCTTTTCGGTCTCATGAAATGAAATTAAAGGATGACTTTAAGGCTAAGCCAAGACTTTACCTTCTTAGCAGAAAACCTCCAGAACTTCCTTTTTAAATCGCAGATCTCCTCTCCTACTCCCTCCCACATTTTGCTTATCTGTATCCCCCCAGAAACTGGGGAGTCCTTGGAGAAAATGCTCCGAGTCTGTTTAATGTTGTGCCTTCAGCACTGAGCACACCATAAATGCCCCAAAGATGCACGAAATAAGTGTGATGTGAGTGAACCCTCTCCTGCCGTCCCCACCTCCACAAGCAGAGTAGCTGCCTTCTGAGGTCTCATAGCCCTTCACAATATGCTTCTATAAGTTCTTGCCCAGCATGCCTCCAATCATTTCCTTCAACATCCGTTTTTCCCACTCCGTTGGAAGCATCCTCCTCCATCAGACACTCAGACATTCAAGGGGAGCGAGTCCTGAGCACAGAGCCCAGAACGCAGGGAGTGCTCAGCGCACGGGCTCCCAGGTCCTTGCTCTTTCCTGCAAATGTGAATCACCCACAGGCACCATCTTACACCTCAGATAACTTCTGCCTCACACTGAAGCTGCCTTCCACTTATCTCCCCACTCACATCTTAGGAAATCCTCCCCCACCTACCATATCGGGGTTGAACTTCACCATCGAAAGAGCACTGTGTCACCCACAGATGTACAGGTTTCACTGTGAAGTTCCCTTTTCCAGATCATTTATAAAGAGGCAAGGGGGCCGGTGAGATGGCTCAGCGGCGTAAGCGCCTGCCTGGCAAGCGCGAGGGCCCTAGTTCGACTCCTGGAACCCACATACGAAAAAAGGGGCCGGTGATATCGCTCAGCGGCACGGGCGCCTGCTGGTGCGCGAGGTCCTGAGGTCGACCCCCGGTACCCACAAAAAAAAAAAAAAAAAGAGGCAAAAGCAGTCACAATGCATCATTAGTCACTGTTGAAACTTCATCCTTTACATGGTCCCCGGGCCTTAGTCTGTGCCTATCACCCTGCGCTGCCCCCTCTTTAATGTGTATCTTTCATTCCATAAAGGTGAGCAAAGGGACATTCTCTTAACCATCCACTCATCCATCCAACCATCCATCTGTGCATCCATCCAACCATCCAACCATCCACCCATCCATCTGTCCATCCATACATCCGTCTATCCCACTATTGCTGAGGATTAAAGAAGATCAAAGCCTTGTGCCAGGCTCTGGAAAATTTAGCACAATAGCCCTGACTTAGTCTTTGTCTCCAAGGAGGTCCATTGAGGCAGAAAACAAGCATGGCGCCCATTATGCTGAGGCTTTTTGCTCCCCACACTCCTAAGCCTTTCAGGTGTGGGCGCGGATCACCAAGACGAAGAGGCAGGATTTGACCTAGGCCTTGACGGATGCGTGGAATTTTGCCACCCAGACTGGCATGGAGAAGGAACAGCAGGGGCAACGTGGGGAGGGAGTGAAGGTTTGAGAGGCAACAAAGCACGGGATTGAAAGGATGGGTGGTGAAAAGGCTTACTATTAGATTTTCTCAGTAAGGGAAAATTTTTGTTTTTAAACCTGTGAGCTAGTAATATTACCTTTGTAAATGAAGAAAAGGTATTTTGATAATGGTTTTCTCTCTACTGATGACCAGAAAAAGCCAGTCTCACCTAAAAATCTACAGAAAGAGCTTTAAAAGAAATCCATTCTTTCATCCAACAGTAACAGCACCTGACACATTTTTACTGTCTGTGTGGGACTGTGATTGTCCCCCACTGCACACTGCAGACTACCTGGGATCAAAGATTCTTTTATGATCCTTGTCAAATCCCAACAGGTTTCACAGTCCCTGGTACACAGCCCCCGCAAGACACCTGCTGAATGAACGCCCTGTATCCTGCTGCCTGTGAGCCGTGTCAGGTACCGGGGGAGAGAAATGCACCCGCCGCACAGCAGCACCGCCAGGCCGGCAACCAGGAGGCTCAGTGCCTGCTCTGTTCTGTCGTCTGGTTCCCCAGGAAGCCGTTTTTGTAGTTGTAAGAAATTACCTCCGTTTTAAAGCTTGGAAGTCAAAGACTTTCATCCAAGCTGAGAGGGGAGCCTTTGAGGGCCAACAGGAAGGGCTGCGGCAGCCTCTGCCCTGCTGGCAGACACCCTTTCCCCACCTCCTCCTGTGTGTGCCGCGGGGGAACCAGGGGCCTGGGAGGCCAAGGCTCCTCCAGACCCCGCCCCAGCCAGGCCTTTGGTCTCAGGTGCCCTTCCCCAGGCTGTGCATGCAGCACACTCACACTCACAACCAGCCACACACAATTACACAGCGATACACATGATCATGCAGACACATGGTCACACACACAATACATGGGCACACATGGCCACACAACACAGCCACATGCACTTAATTACACACTCACAAGCACTCTTACATAGAGACAAACATGACCACAGTCACAATATGCAACCACACACAGCTAGACATACATGCAGGCTCAAATATACAACATAGGCTCATGCAGTCACACACATGATTATACACACACAGAGCCAACACCAATTCACATGCTTAAATGCACATATGCCTCTGTACTCACACAACACACACTCAGTCACACACAGGCACACACTCACCCACATGCACACATACAATATACAAACACAACACATGCTCACACACGTGTATACACAGCCTATCACACTCACAAACGCTCACGTGCACATGCACATCCATGCGTGCACACAGTCACTCACAAAGCACAAGCTCACACATTCTCACACTCCTAGCCTGAGCCGTTAAAGCAGCAGCACTCACATTTTCCATCTATTGGTGGTTTCAAAACAGGAAGCCCGGGAGGAGAGGGGAAGGGGGGAGGGGGTTGTTGGTGAATCTCGAGCTGCTGAGAAGGGCCAGGTGCACAGGCTGGACTCTAAGGACACCTTGCTGGCGCTGTGTCTCCTTTGCAGGCTGAAAAGCTGACCTGCATCGCCCCAATTTGGCCCAGGTCCCATGGAGGATCAGCCCCGGTTGGGGAGGCTCTGGAGAGCCTGTCCTTTGCAGCCACCCAGATCAGCCAGGGATCGTCCAGGAGAAGAAGGGGACACCCTATGTCTTCCCGTCTGCCACTGTGGCACCCTCCCCTTTGGACACTGCTCCTCCAAGAGCTCTCCTGGATTAACGGAGGGAGCTGCTCGGCCCTGCTCCTCTGCAATGGGAAGGGTCTGTTTCCTGCTCTGCCCCACCCCCACTCCAAAACAAAGGAAACCAGGGATCTGCTTTCTAGTAGTCAAATCTCTGTGTTTTGCAAAGCTTCATCATCACCAGCCTCTCCTCTGATACTTGCGACGTGACTGTGAGGCTAATGGACCCATTTTACAGATGAGGAAGCTAAGAGTGAAGAGATTAAGTTACTCGTTCAAGGATTCCAGAGACAGACTGTGGTTAACCCAAAGCTCCTCTTTCAAGACTGTCACAATCCATGTATCCCAGCCTGGTTCTGAACACAGGGTACACCTAAGACAGCCAGATACCTACGTCAGCATGGCCAGGGCAAGACTGATGGAGGAGGAGGACAGAAAGGACAGGGGACTTAAGAGAGAAGGAACAGCACTGCTGGCAGGCCAGACCCAGCATAGCCTGTGAAGGCCCACTTCACCCCACAGTGCACACACAACTCTGCTGCGCGCACACAAACATGCACACCCACACCCACGCATGCAAAGTAGATCTGACCTGGCTAGAGTTCAAGAGGTCTGACTTCTCTACATACTTGAATTGCCCAAGGTGGTTGAGGACTAATTTCTACAACCTACAGACAACGACTGAGGGGAAGCCACGGTATGATGGGTATGGTATGATGACATTTCTAGGGGTGAGTGGCAGTTCTGGAAGCTCATTCTCTCCCCACCTCTCTCTCCCTCTCTCTCCTATGATTGAAAACTCCTTCCCAAGCCACATATGGTAGTGCACTCCCTGTAATCCCAGCAGTCTGGAGAGGCTGAGGCAGGATGATCACAAGTTCACAGCCTGGGTAATTTAGTGACTTAGCAAGATCACTAAAAAATAAACAGGGCTGGAGATGCAGCTCAGTGTGAAGGCCCTGGGCTCAATACCCAGTACCACCAAAACAACAAACAAACAAAAACAAATACCAAAAAACCCCAAACTTTTCCCTGAGCAATGCTCTTGCAAAGGACTGTGGCCTTCAGGTTCTGAAGTTGTGCTGTTCTCCTGTCCCAGGGGTTTCTGGAGGGTGGCGGGGTGGTGTCCCCAGTATAGAGAAGGAGATCTACTGATGTCCTGCGTGTGGCTGGAAGGAGACAAGAGGGGATGGAAAACTGAGACCAGACTAGACTTTCTGCTAAACAAGCACTTCCACTGCCCAACCATGACCTCTTTCACAGGCCTCTTCCTTCCAGGCTCACATGTTGAGCAGCCAAGACTGTAAAGTGGGACACCAGAGGTCACAGGAAAAGGGATGGGCTGGCCTCTGGGGAAACCCTGGAATTTCCTTTCCTGGAGATCTTCGGGACCCAAACCAGAGACTCCTCCACTTAGGGACTTTCTTGCTCTTCTCCTTGGCTCATTTTGCTTCTCCTTTCTCCAAATCCCACCATTTCCTTGAAAGTCTCTCCGACAGACCCTCCCAGGATAGAAGGCTCCCAAAATCAGAGACTGACCGTGGAGTCTCACAGAGGAGTCTGCAGCAGGAAGCAGACGCCCAGGATGACCTTGGGGTCCACCCTGCCTGTTGCCTGGAGGACTGGTGGTCGCTGCAGTTTTTGCTGGGAGCCAGGGTGAGGGTTCTACAGATGCTGCTCTACTGGCGAGACGAAATCCCCACTTGTGTGAGGTAGAGGTGGCCCAGCCTCTGGGAGAGATGCAGAGAAGGGAACAGAGAGTCATCTGGGAGGAGCTGGACTGCTTAAATTGGGTGCTCAAGGCCGCTTCCATCAGTCAGCAAAACCGTCCAGGAAGTAGACCAGTGGAAGGAGAAAGGAGAAGAGAAACAGGGTTGCTGACCCCAAAAGAGGCCCCAGGAGCATCCTGGCCACCCAAGTTCAAAGAGTTCAAGGTTATGGGGCCTTACAGGAGGGAAGAAGAGGGGAGGTGTGGCCGGACTCCTTGCTATGGGTCTGTGCCTTTCCAGTAAGAATCCCCAATTTCGTAATCCATTGCCACTTAAAGATTTTAAATTCGGGCTACTTGGTGACTTCTGTAGGTCCCGTGCAGTGAGAGGTTAGAAAACCACCCCATGAACTGACTTGGAGTTTGCAGTGAGGACTTTGAAATGAAGCAGATGCAACCTCTAGATGTGCCCACAGCTGAATTCTGGCACACACCCAATGTCCATTTATTAGTACACACCCAACAAAAGAGTGCCACTGTTGTGCAGTTGTATATTTTTTTTGTTTAGGTTTGTTTTTACCAAAATACTTCATGGACATATTTGTACTAGAATCAAACTGAAAAAATTTACAATTTGCTCTTGGAGAGAAAATAGAACATGAAACCGTGCTATGCAAACTGAATATACTTCATTCTGTGTTAATTCCTGCAGAAGTCAGAATCACATCACAGCTCCAGTCCTCAAACTAGCTGGAGGTTAAAGCCATCCTTAAGTCCTTACTTGTTTTTTTAAGGCAATGTTAAAAAAAACTTTAAATAAAGGATCAAAATCAAATTGGTAAGGCATCCCAGATTGTGAGAAGTGATCTGGGGTGCCTCTGCACAGCCAACGCATGGACTCTGAGCACGCAGGGAAGGGTAACCTGGCCTCCTGGGTGCAAATGCAGCCTCGATTGGAGGAGGATGCTGCCGAGCTGGGGTGGAAGCCCTAGGGGCCCAGGTAGGCCCTGCTCTGAGAAGGTCTACTGTGAGGTAATCGGGATGAACCAGGAGTCTGAGTGCTTGAAGCTCTTGTCACTGCTGGGCCCCATGCTGCCTGTCCTCCCCAGGGCAGCAGGATGCCGATCAGCCATCGGGTGCGGCCTCCTCACCGGCCCTCCCCACTGCCAAGCTGGAGGTACTGTAGACAGCTAAGTTAGTTATATTATTACAGGCAGTCAGATATGGCTGGGCCCTCAGCACAGAAAGACAGTTATGGCTGGAGGCACATTCACTGAAGGCCAGGCTTCAAGAAAAAGAGGACCGACTACACCATAAAGTTCCCCTAGGGATGAACAGCAGTGATTGATATTTTAATAGGTATCTATCACCTTGGGTGGGGAACCAAACCTTCCTAACCTACGCCTTAAGGAACGTCCTTTTCTGTCCCATGTACTCTTGCTGCGTGACTTGCTTCCCCATTTGAGCCCCATTTAATCAGTATCACCTAAGCAGCTATACTTGTTGTAATCTTATTGGTTCACCATAGTTTTGTCCCACCTCACACCCACCTTGTGACTTCCCATTGGATCCATATCACCTAAGTGACTATACTTGTAATCTTATTAGTTGACTATAGTTTTGTCCCACTTTGAACCCCCCTCACCTCGCGGTTTTGCTCAATAAAACACCCTTGAGAAGCGGGGTCGGTGAGCAGCCCACTTCCCCATCCCCCTTGTGTCCCTCTCGGACAGAAGATTTCTTTCTCTCAATAAATTCGTCCTGCTCTTAACCACCATTGTTTGTGGAATTCATTCCTCATTTTTAGAGAACATGAACTCGGCATTTTGGACACCTAGCAGGTTGGGAGTTACATTTCCCTTATATTATTTGGAGGTCCATATATCACCCCTATGTCATACATCCTATATCATTGAGACAGCAGGGCCCAGACTAGCAGCTTCCCAAGGACTTCTAGCCCCTCAGCCCCTGCCCGCAGCCACTGAAAGCTCCCAGGTAGTTGTCACCCAGGACTCAGTGGCCACCTGAGTATGTGTTAATGCCTTCTACCACCCCCAGCCGCCTTGGTCACTCCTCCAGCACTTGAAGTCCTTACTTTTTAAATAGAAAATAAAGTTTATCTTTTTTTAATGTGAAAAGAGATAATAACTTTATTTGTACATTACAGGGGTTTATTTTGATGACTAAAAATCCACTTATATGTAAGGATGCATTTTGAAGTAAGCAGGAATTGAATTTTCCAAGACTAATTTTTTAAAATGTTAGATTACTGATCACCCTTCCCTTGTTTATACAATTACTATCTCCCACTAATTTGGACTTCTGAAAACAATAAAAAAGGTTCAATTAAATTTTTTATAAAAAATATGCCTGGGCATAGTGGCACACACCTGTAAACCCATCACTTGTGAGGATGATGCAGGAGGATCTCCACAAGTTTCACGCCAGCCTAGGCTACACAGTGAGTTCAAGGCCAGTCTGAACTAAACAGCGAGACCCTCCCTCTATATAAAAAACAAAACCAAACAAACCCAAAAACACAAAAGAAGAAAAATTTATAAAAAAACAAACATACAAAGATGCTTGCCTACACCAACCCCATCTTATCTTCTACACTTAAAGCTGGCCTCAATTTACCTGCCGTTAACTTGCTCCTCCCTCTCAGATCTGTGCCACCCTCCGTGAACATTTGCTGTACTAGGGTGGCTTGCAAACACAAATTGTGGAGAAAAGGACATCTTATATTCAAACCCTAGCTTGCCACTGTATGATCAGGGCAAACTATTCTGCCTTTCAAAGCACCAGTTATATTCAGTGTAAAATGAGAACAATAATTGGCCTAATTCTTATGGTTGTTTTAGAAACAAGGTGAAGCAACACGCAAAGCACTTGCATCGCACAGGGCGCAGGCAGTAGCACTCTGTATGCACGCGTTCCACACCTTCCTTTCAGCCCTACGCAGATGAAAAACATCTGAAAAAAAGCATCTGTACAGAACACCTGCAGACTTTCTTCTTCTCATTATTCCCTAGAGTATCACAGCTATTTATGTACTTTTTACATTGCATTAGAAATTATACAGGACCAAGAGATGATTTTTACTATGTGGCAGGATACGTGTAGGTTCTTCACAAATTCTACCACTTGCTGTAAGGGACTTGAGCATCGGCAGGTTGTGGTATATGCGGGGTATCCCAAGAAGCGACTGTACTGTGCTCTCAGTAAACAGCTGCCCGCATCCTAATCCTGGGTCAGTGAACAATTCACCCTCCTCAGAGCCAGCCATTCTCTGTCAAGTACATGTTGTCTCATCAGGAAATGCGACAGGAAAGCCCATCGCCTCTTCTTCATGTGGGAAAATCCGATTCATACTTTGAGATGCAGTTCAAATGAAAGATTTACTGAATTTTTTTCTGGCCTCCCAACCCACTTTAAAGCCAAGTGGTAGCTCCTATCTAATCCAGCTGCAATTCACTAAAATTATGTCTTTAAGGACTTGCTCTGTCACAAGATATGGGAACACTCAGAGTGCAGAACAGAATACCATTCCCTCTGCACCAAAGACGCCAGGCACTAAGCAGACATTCAATAAATATTTATTGACCGAATAAAACAAAATGGAATCAGGTGGCATCTGCACAAACTTCAGAATGTATGGAGCATATGGCTTTACAGAAATACAACTCATGTTACAGCTTTCCAGACACTATGATTTCTGGGGCAGAAATGAATTTAATGAAATCAGCTAACATGGCAGACAGGATCAGAGAAGAAATTAGGGGAACGGCTTTAGGATTATGCCACCTCTCCAGGAAAGATGTACTATCTATTTTGCAGGCAAATGCCTTAAAAGTTTAATGAGAATGTGATACTTTCGTAAGGGAGGAGGACTCTCCACCACCAAATACAAAAACCTTTAGAATTAAGTCAATTTGGCACATGGAGGATAAATTATGTCTATTTGCCAAATCAAGGAGTGAGCAGAGACGAAAATTTATCCTTATGTTTGAAAGGAAACTTTTTTTGTGTGAGTGTTTTTTGAAACAGGGACTCACTATGTAGTTCAGGCTGGCCTTGGACTTGCTATGTAGCCCAGCCTGGCCTTGAACTCACTGCAATCCTCCTGCCTCAGCCTCCCAAATGCTGGGATACAGGTGTGCACTGCCACACCCTGCGGAAACTTTTTGAAAGACAGATTGTTGTGTTCCTTTAGGCAAGTTAGGAAACCAATTTACATGTCTTAAGGTCAGAGGAGAGTAGTAAAGAGGGGGAATGGGAAGGGTACTGATCAAAATCCCAATGCATCATCCAGGTACTTGATGTAAAATTTAACCTCAGAGATAAACATTATCACCCCCATTTTATGATAGGGTAACTGAATTTTGATAGGTAAGTGATCTCAGTAAGGCCAAATGGCTTTGGCTTTGTGTATGTGTGTTAGTGTGTTACTGGGGATTGAACCCAGGGTCTTTGCACTGAGCTACATCCCTGTCCTTCTTGTTTGTTTGTTTGCTTTGGTCCTTCTGAGTTCACTATGCAGTTCAGGCTGGCTTTGAACTCACTTTGTAGCCAGGGCTGGCCTCGAACTCACAGCAATCCTCCAGCCTCAGCCTCCCGAGTGCTGGGATTACAGGCGTGCGCCACCATGCCCAACCTATTTTTTCTTTTCAATTTTGCTAAATTGCCCAGGCTGGGCTTGAACTTGTGATCCTCCCGCTTCAGCCTCCTAGAGTGTGTGTTTGCACCACGTGTGCCACACCCAGCTTAACGTAGCTTCTTGCCATGCGCAACTCCCACCTCAGGTCTTCCTGCCTCTTCCAAACCAGTACACTTGCCTGGGGCCCTTGTTGTTCAGCATAATCCCACACCAAAGGCTCCTTGGCTCCTGCCTGCACTTTGGTGACATTTTGCTTTATTCCCACTGAAGACACTGTTCTGTATCTTCTCTCTTCCTTCCTGAGAATTTCTCCTTTACATTTAATCGCTCTCCCAAATCCTCAGTCTCACTTTCCCTCTGGCTAACTCACTCCAATTCACCACTTCACTGACACTGCTCCCCGTAAACTCCCAAAAAGACACTGGATAATAATGGTTAATATTTACTGAGTGTTTAGCTGCTGATCTAAATACTGTAAAGTCATTCCAACTTATAGATATGGCTCAGCATAAAATAATAAATAGCCTAAGGTCACTGAGTAAATCGAAGTGAGAATCCAGACCGTCCCTCTCTATCTGAAGAGTAGAGAGTGTCATTAAATGCTCTCCTAACCTTTCAGCAGCGCTTCTCAGTACAGATGGTCCTTTGCTCTCCACTCTGCCCTGACCTTGTATGTTTTCGAATTTTCTTCTGCTCTAGCTGTTCCTTCGCATCTTCCCTTTGTACACAGCACCTTCTCCACAGGCCTTTCAATTGCTGGCATTCCCAGGCGCCTGTCCCATCTTTCTCTTCACATTATATTCTCTGTAGGAGACCTGAGCCACACCCTGATGATGTCTTCATATTTAGGTCCCATGGAGTTTCTTTCTCTCTCTCAGCCGTTAGGTTTCCATCACCCGCTCCTTACCGGACATCTCCACCTAAATATTTTGCTTGCACTGTACCTCATGGTACAAAACCTAAACTTGTCTTTTCTCCCTCCAAAGCTCGCCCTCTTCTGATTCTCCTGGTTAATGGCACGCCATCCATCCCGCTCCTCAAGGTAGAAACCTGAGGTCCACCCTTTCTTGCCTCTTACATCTGATTATCTACCACGTCCTGTCCATGCTGCACCTTCAATTTCTCAGACATGGTTCTGGTTTCCCTATGCTAGTCCACTGTCACCTCTCACTGATGGTCCCAATGCTTCCTAACAGATCCCCGGCTTCCAGTTTTGCCCTTTCCAATTTGTTCCCCAGCTATGCAATGACCACACCCTTTTCTCCTTCTAACACAGCGGAGCTCCCTCTTTCCCTCAGAATAAAGTTCCTAAACGACAATATGGCTAAAACACCTGTATTATCTATTTTCTGGCTCTTCCCTGCATTTCCATAGCTACTCCCCTTCTCTGTATCCTCCAGCCACATTAGATTTCTTGCCGTTTTTTGAACACGCCACTTTCCTTACACTGAACAAGTGAACATGCAGTTCTCTCTTCAGGAACACTCTCCCTGTGTGCCGATATCTCTACCCACTTTTCCCGTCTCAGCTTAAATCTACTCCATTGCGTTCTAAGTCTTCACACTAATTTTCCAGTTAGGCTGTCTCAGGATACCTGCATATCTCTTTCCCAACATCCACTCTGCTTAATTAATTACTTATTTAACATTTACCTTCACCCTCATTGCGTGTATCAATGAGATGGTTATTTTCGGTGCCAAGTATAGAATGGGCACTGGCATGGAACAGCCTCACTCAAGTACTGCCTTTGCTGTGAAACCTCCCTGGGTTCTCTCTAGCCTTCTCTCCACAGTCCCTGGCCCTGTGTTTTCACTCTGCCTGGGTATTTAGTGTTTATCTGTCTTTCTCCTCCATAACCTTAAAAAATCAGGTCTTCATTCTACATGCCTTATCTTCTAGGATGATGCCAGTGGTGCTTATTGAATTAAAGAGAAAAGAGGCCAAATCTTATACATGACAAGACTTTAGACCTAAGAGCACTGGATTGTAGAATGAGGTGGTATTCTGAAAAATCACTAGGGATGAGTCACCCATTTCTTATGGAGATAGACAGAAACACAGAATCAGCAGTAGATGTTTTTATCTGATGGCCACAGTGTTGAGATAATCAGAAGTCAGACAGCATTCTTGACCTCTCCATCAGCCTCATGCCATTCCTCTACAAGGAACTAACCATTCTAAATGGAGAATTAAACCATCTCCTTTGTTCCACAAGGCACCTCCACTGCCTTGCACCAGAATATCTTCATCTTTCATCTGGCATCTCTGCTCTGCTTCCTGTCTTTCCTCCCCTCTTACATATTATCCACACTGCTATCAGTTGTTATTCTTGAACTTAGATTTAACCACATTACCTCTACTGAATCTTTAAGGACTTCCTGTGACCTATAGGCTAAAATCCCTTTTGCATGGTATCCAACGTGCTCCATCATGGTGCCCTAATCCATCTTTTTTGACTCAACCCCATCATTTCCCCCCAAGTCTCCTACATTTACATAATCCTGAGCTTTCCCTTCCTCAGTTATTTCCCTTCTTGTCTGTGCTTTTCTGTATCAATATCAAATATTTCTCTGTGAAATACAGTAGAATTAGCCACTCCTACCAGAGACTCTCAGAACTGTTTGGGCATTTGTCAAGTTCATTTTCTTTTACCAGTTTCAGAGAAGACAGGGCAATGTCTTTTGCTTTTTTGAATCTCTGGCATTTATCATATCTTAGAGGCTCAATAAATGTTGAATAACTAAAGCAATGAAATCTAAGTCTGTATGAGTCATGTTGGTGGATCAGGTATTCTGTGTAGCTTTTCATTTCCTTCCTTAACTAGCAGACTGTACATTTAGCCTGTCTCCTTGTGACAAATTGTTCTTGCTAAAGAAGAGTTACACTACACTGATTTTCTGTTATCCACATGTTGCTGAGTTATCCACTGTTACTTTTGTTGTGCATTTATCATATGCAAAATAATTGCAAATGAAGCAGTTTAGTGTGCTAAAAATAAGATTTTTAAGTACGTTCCAAGAGCAAATAAACAAAGGAAGATATATGCTACTGTCTACTATCCATGTGATTGCTCCGATGCCATTTTGCTGGTAATGTGTGCAGTTCTACTTCTCTGTCCAACCTCTTAAGTGCAAATAATTGATGGTTGTCAAAACATTTGAAATAACTCTGACGTTCGTGTATACAGTGAATAAGAAGGTACAGAAAAAATATTGGCCTCCTAAAAAGGGTAAAAGTTCAATCCTGAATGGCTTAAGACAAAATGAGTTTAGATAAAGTTTGCTAGGAAACAGGAAGTTAGGAAAAAAAATTTTAAAAACTGGGAAAAGGGAAGCCATAAAGAGAAATGCTGACCCAGAAGAGACAGATCTGAAAATGCAGAGGGTAACTTTCTGACACAGATGGAAGATCATTTATCTCAGAGGGTTTTTTTGTTTGTTTGTTTGTTTGTTTGTTTATGATAGGGCTAAAAAAGTGAGAATTGAACCCATCTTAATTCTATAAGACAAGCATGTCTGATGAGAGGGGGGAATGATTATTCCCTCTACTGGAATTGCTTTAATGGAAGCTTCTTGATGAAAGCTGCATCTTAAAATACCCATCCAGTGATGAGGAGCTATTTCAGGAGGTGAATCAAGGCTGTGGTTGCAGGGAGCTTTGAGTGTGAAGCAGGCTACGTCTCCAGGATGTTGAGCTGAGCCAGATGAACAGTGTGCTAACAACTGTCCCCACAGGCCTTTCTGGACAACTAGTTCCCACCTCAGTGACACACTGGAAGCCATCAACGACTAATAAATCTGTGATCACTGTCAAGACAAAAAGTTGGGGGTCAGAGCACAGTGGGTGGGACAGCCATAGAGCCTTTTTCTTTCCCTTTGTATCCCTCATCTACCCAGGAAAACTGCTTTTCCTCTTGCCCAGCCATAACAAGTTCTTTGCAATTTTCTCTCTTCCCTGTATCTGTTGACAAAGGCCCCAGCTGACTGCCAGGCCACCGGCCCTTTTTCCATGCTCATGTAAATCTGAAGCTTTTGAAGTACAAATCTTGAGAAAGATACTATACTTCAACTGCCCAATTCAGCTGTCCCTTCTCCTGTGATTCATTCAAGATTCAACTCAAATGTCACCTCCTCTAAGATCACTTGTCCAATTCCCCTAGGCAGCAAGATACCACTTCTGAATTCACAGTCCTATTTATAATTCTATTATCACGTAGTCTAGTCATTACTGTAATAATCTGTTGACACATCCATGGGTGCCTGGAAGGCAGGACCAGGGCTACTCAACCCATGTTTGTGGAATTAATGGATGAATGAATGCAGTTCCAACGGAGGATGATTGTGGAAAGTAGATCTTGTCAGTCAACATCCATTAAGAAGCCAAACAAACATGTCGAGCAGCAGGACTTGCCAATGGAAAACTTGGATGGAGGCCAAGCTTAGGTGCAAGGTACCCAAACCACATAAACAAGCAAACCGGATGGGTGGGATTTGTTTCTAGTGACTTATCGCTGACATACTTGTTGATGTTAAGGTTCCCCTTCGCAAAGTCAATACCCTCATCCAGTCGCTGCCAGACATCCTTCCCCGAAGCATTAATTAAACTAGGCACCAGGGAGAGCTCCAGAAATAATGGAGCTTGAAGAAAGCACTTAGCATTTGTGATGCTTTGAATTAAAATTTAACTGGGTTTGAGATGGAGCGAGCGAGCGGAAGCTGTAAGTTTAGTCTCTGAGAGCAAAGGAGGAACACATTTTTTTGTTGAGCATGAAACCACCTATGTGTTCACCCCCTTTGCCTTCACTCCCTATATCCATACTCTTTTTGCATTTCCTGTTTATCACAAGAGCTTTGGGTCTTTAAAGAGATGAAGCCACACAACCAGGGTCACAAGACCAAAGGTGGGAGGCCTTCGCTCTCAGACTCTAAAAGGCCTTCGAAATCTTTCTGTTTGATTATTGTTTGTGCATGCTGATGAACATACCATAATAAAACAGGAATTTCTTTCTTTTCTTTTTCTTTTTTTTTTTTTTTTTTTTTTTTTTTGGTAGCACTGGGAATTGCACCTAGGGCCTTTGCACTGAGCTACATTCTTAGTCCCTTGTATTCATTTTTACATTTGAGACAGGGTTTCACTAAGTTGATAAACTGCCCAGGGTGAACTTGCAATTCTCCTACCTCAGCCTCCCAGAGTGTTGGGATTACAGGTGTGTGCCAGCTTCAACCAGGAATTTCAATGTATCTCACTGAGAGATTAAAAACATTTCACTGGAAGAAGAAAAGGCGGGATTCTGTCACTATTTGAACAGGAGGGGTGAGTCACTTGTGAAAACATAATTAAAAAAAAACAGTTCAACTTTTTGGCTCTTACAGCTAATATCTATTGAATAGAGTCCAGACCTCTGCCCGTACCTTTGGATGAGCACAGGAAGTTTCAGAGGCATCCTGTCGCGGTAAAGCTATCGGTGCACACAAGTGTCCCTCACGTAAGGCTAGTTTAAACGAGCTTGGTAGCTTATGTGACTGGGCTTGCTGGGAAGATGGAAAGACAAACCATGATTCCACCTCCACTATAAACACAGGAAACAAGTGGTGCTATGACAGGACTTTATGAGTTGTATTTTATAAGTTGCAGGAAATACCATGGGAGAACACAAGCCTTTCTTAAGGAGAGATGAAGTCTAGCTGAGAGCAAAATTCCTAAGTCTCAAGTAGAAAACAGAATCCCTAAAATGTACAGGGCCCGAGCAAGCGTGTGCAGGGAACCCCACATACCCTATATCAGTGATGGCGAACCTTTTAGAGCTTTCGATGATACAAACAGCCCGCTGTGGCACGCATGCCATAGGTTCACCACCACTGCCCTATATCTAAGTGTTTAAAAGCAATTACCAAATAAATCACATAGTGAATGAAATGTCTTGGGCTCCCACCCTCACAATGGCTTGGTAAGAATGCTCGGCCTCTTTGGCATTCAGTGCCAGAAGCAGCAGTGGGGAGAACCAGCAGCTTTCAGTCCCTGACCTCTCTACCTGTGGTCTGCACATCTGCTTTATGTGCTCCCCAGGTTCCTTTGGGTGCCAGGCGGGGCCTCACGTGTAAGCAAATCATGAGTGTGTCCACACTCCCACAATGGCTGTTCCTTGGTCATTCTCAGGGGTGGGGTTACTGTTTGGGGAAGCAGATTCCTAGTTATTTGGGTTTCTAATGTCCAGGGCATAGTGTGTGCATGTGGTGCGTAAGTGTGTGTGTTACATGTGGGGAGAGGTAGTAGGTAGAGACAGGCTCCAGACAGACATGTGTCCTTGAACTGAAGGACTCTTCACTAAGCCAGGCAGGAGGGCACATGGCTGTAGTCCCAGCTACTTGGGAGGCTAAGGCAGAAGGACTGCCTGAGCCTGGGAGTTCAAAGTCAGCCTGGGCAACATAGCAAGACCTTGCTTGAAAAACAAAATTGACTGGGACTTTTCACCATCTACTAAGGATAGGACCATAGGAAGACCAGAAAGGAATCCACTAGCCTAATGGCAGGGCTGGGTACCAAAACCTTATAGACAAGTACGAGAATAAAAGAGTGAAATGAACTAGGAACTAGTCATGGTAAACTTCCTCCACTGTAGAGGCCTCGGCTGACTGCGGTGTCCTGCAGAACAGCTAGGGGTAGATGCAGTGATAGCTTCACCACGAAGGAGAAGGAGGCCACAGGGACACACACACACGGACAAAGGGTGCACTGTGATATTTGTATCACAGTGAGATGGGCTCTGATGTGCCATGATGCACAGTGTGGGCAATAGTTGGGTACCAGCTACACAAGTGGATATGGCTTAGGGCGGGCATGTCTGGGTGAGTCTGGAGAGACTGGCCTGCAACACAGGGAGGCCAGCGATGTGAATGGAAAACACCAAGGATGGCACTGAGTTCATCTGGCTGCAGAGGAGGTGGCTACTGCTGACCTGCGGGTGAGACCGGATACGGGGTGCTGGGTGACATCATCCAGGTCCCTGAACAAACATGCTCACACAGATCCTTCCAGAGTTCCCACACATCCTCTGCAATGACTGGACTCCAGCCTGTTATACTGGGGCCTCAGCAGCACTGTCCTCCCGTCAGCCCCAGCAGCCCAGTCTCCACCCTGACTGGGTTTCTGGCAGCTGTGGAGGGCAAGGAGAGACATCCAGACCCTATCTTTTCAATCTTTTCTTCTGGAATTTTTAAAACGTGTATAAAAATAGTACAGAACAATAAATTCCTTGTACCTACCACCCAGCATCAATAATTACAATTAATATTTTATCAAATTGCTCACGTAGTCTTCAAATTTTTTTCAGGAATACTTTAAGCAAATCTCAGCCATCTCACCCCAAAACACTTCAAATGCTTTTATCCCCTCTAGAATTTTTTTTTTTTTTTTGTGGGTACCGGGGGGTCGACCTCAGGACCTCGCGCGCCAACAGGCACCCGTGCCACTAAGCGATATCACCGGCCCCTTTTTCGTATGTGGGATCCGGGAGTCGAACTCGGGCCCTCGCGCTTGCAAGGCAGGCGCTTACGCCGCTGAGCCATCTCACCGGCCCTCCTCTAGAATATTTTAAAACAACCTAGACATCAGTATGGATCTTCAGCTGATAATGTCTATTTTCTGACAGAATCACTTCCATGATGATATCTAGCATCACTCCTTAGTATCATCGAATACTGAGTACATGTTCATCTTTCCTCGACTGACTTCTTTCTAAAAAAAAGTTTATTGCCAGGCATAGTGGTACACACCTGTAATCCCAGCACTCAGGAGGCTGGGGCAGGGGTATTGCTGTAAATGCGAGGCCAGCCTGGGCTACAAAGTGAGTTCAAGGCCAGCCTGAACTGCATAGTGAAACCCTCTCTCAAAAAGACAAAAAAAAGTGTTTTTTTTTTTTTTTTTTACCACTTAGTCTGAATGGGGGTCAAACAAGGACTGGCCTGCTCTGAGCAGGATGGAAAGGCCTTGCATGTGGCTGGAGGACCAGGACCTCCCATGCACCTCATCCTAGACACGAGCAGAGTCGCGGGTCAGAAGTGATGAAACTTCAGCTTCTGGAAGCTCTGCCTCTCGCGAACGAAGTCCTAGTGGGAGGTGCAGACCGCTGGGTCCCTGCTGCTGTGAGTAGCTCACTTTGCACTGCAAGTCTGAGAACCATAGTCCAGAGCGTCCCAGTCTTCGAAGGATTTAGGTCACTGAGCCACAGCAGACCTGCCATGAAAGTGGCTCCTGGTCTTTCTGGTACTGCCTCTACCTTTCACGATTTGATCTTTCTACTTAAAGGCCAAACACGAGCAGCATGGGGTGACACAAAGAGCCAAGCGCAGGAACTGCAGACTGAATGCTCTCTGTCCTTTTCTGATGGAGCGACCTTAAGCAAGTCTCTCACCTGCCACATTCTTCATTTCTGCAGTGAGAGGGAGGGACTCAGTGATCCCTAAGACCTTCCAGCTCTGACACTCTACGGCCCTAAGCTCAGAAGTCACCAAATAGATTTCCACCACTGTGCTAGGCATTGGGAGTCCACAGATACCTCTCCTTTATTATAAATTATTTATGTAGAGAGGCTGTCTTTTATTTTGGAACCAACAGATTCCATCACAGTATGAAGCACATAGTAGGTTCTCATAAACGTTGCTGGATGAATTTCCAATCCAACAACTAGAACATGCACGATAAGCCAGACACAGGGCTAGTCTTGAGGTCACACAATCTCCCAGGAAAGGCTAACCTTTAAATAGGGAGCTGTTCAGTGCAGATGGAAAGTTCTCTAAAGTAAGAGAAGTGGTTATGGGTCTCAAGAGCTCAGATTTCAGATAAAGACATGGCGCTGGTGGTCCCAATCCATGGGTTTCCTGTTCCTCAGCGTGAATCCTGGCTACCAGCCATGCCTGATTCCTATCTCCCCAACTGCTCAAGAGCAACACTGTCAAAAACTGGTCCTTGAGAAAAGGGGGGAGGGGTCAGAAAGATGTCTGTACCAATTCACAAAGGGGAATACCTGATGGTCTCCTAACTAGCTCCCAGAGTCCTTTCCCACGGGAATGATGCAGACTGCAACATGTTCCTTGGTTTAACCCAGTGATTCTACATCCTTCTGAACATTGCGTACACATTCCCCTAGGACAACTGCATAGATCTGCCACAACATGGGCTGAAACCTCAGGGAGGTGCAGAGAGGGGAGAATGACCATTTGGAGTCTCTTTGGGTCCTTGGGTAGGATAAGGATTTGAGTCCACAAAAACTGGCCAGGCTTTGAATCCTGGCCCAGAATAAAGCTCTTCATTGCCAAGCCTGCATCTGAGAATGGCCTTTTGCACTACCTAAAGACAAAGATAAACACACTGCCTCAGGAGAAGACTTCCAGGAACCTTTTCAATAAAACAGAACCCAAACCCCTTCAAAACATTAACCAGGTTCTGCAATTTCCAGAACAATAGCATCACTGTCTTTTCCTTCCAATCACACATTCTGGAGGCCTCATAGAGCTTCCGGTGCATAATGGCTTACTGGGTACCTACAGTGCCTGATGAATTACTGCGCATAATCCCATCCTTGGGACAGGCAGTCCCTGAAGAAGATGTTACCAATGTGTAATTTTAGAACTGAAGGAATCCTGGAGATTCTCTAGTCTACCCTTCCCGTTTCATGCACAACTTCCTTCCTTCCTCTGTGCCTCTCCAGCGACCCTTGGAGAATGAAGGAAATTCTCCACAGTAAGCAAAGACACGATGTCTTTATGATCAGAAAGCATCTGCAATGCTAGCTAATTACAGCCAGCCCCAGCTCACTGCTGCAAACTGGAGTCCGAAGCTTCCGTGTGGCTCTGCACATGTGGCGGAATAAATAAATAAATAAATAAATAAGGGAATGAATAAATAAATAGCTTTGCACAGATAATAGGGGAAGCACTACTAGCAGGCACATGTGTGCAGCAGCAGTCTCCAGCAGAATGCAGCTTAAAATGAGACACACATGGCCCTGGCAGGGACCCGAGCGGCCAATTAAAGCTCAGAGGACTGGAGAGGAAGAGCTGGAAGGGAGGAAAATAACCCAACAACTTGTTAACAATTAGCAGTCTAAATTCTTCTTTTAGAAATAAGTCCTGGGACCAGTGAACGAGAGGGAAGCATTTGGCTAGGAAATCATGAAATTGGCACCACTCTGAAAAATCCCTTCTGCCAGGAAGCTCAAATCAGTGTACGGATGTGCAATTATCCACGCTTCCCACGTGGAAGTCACGGAAGACAGGACATTGTCCCTCTTTCACAGAACAGGGAGACAAAGTCATGGCAGAAGTTCTGCTTTCCTTTATTTCATTCTACAAGAAATACCTGGACTGCAGGGCCAGGGATTTAGCTCAGCAGTGCAGCGCCTGCCTGGCAAGCGCAAGGTCCTAAGTTTGATTCCTAGTACCAAAAAATAAATAAATAAATAACTGGACTACATAGAAAGCCCTTATGAGTGTAATTTTCATTTTTCAAATAGATTGTTAACATACTTGCTATATATTCCAAAAATGCCTACACTTAGATAAGGGGTCATAGTTAAGAATCTGTATTCGCGGGCCGGTGAGATGGCTCAGCGGCGTAAGCGCCTGCCTGGCAAGCGCGAGGGCCCGAGTTCGACTCCCGGAACCCACACACGAAAAAGGGCCGGTGATATCGCTCAGCGGCACGGGCGCCTGCTGGTGCGCGAGGTCCTGAGGTCGCCCCCCGGTACCCACAAAAAAAAAAAAAAAAGAATCAGTATTCGCACAAAGGAATGCTGAAAGTATACGCAAGAAGCTAATAAGAGTGGTTTCTTGTGGCAGGGTTGGGGACAACAGGGTGGATAAGCATAGGGGTAGGAGGGAACTTTTGTCTATCAGTGTAGGACTTTTTCCAGAAGAGTGTAACCTATTAAGTCATCAAATTAAATGCAAAAATATTCTTCTGATCCCCACTTTTGCTTCTAAGAAGGCTACATTTGAAAAATGAAGTATAGCGGTTCCTATACTACCTACAGATGAGGTGTAGAGAGGCAGCATTTAATCACCTCGCACCTCTAGAACTGAGGGTCTGGTCACTTGAGGGAGCTCTCACCATCACCACGAATGCCACGGGCAAGATGGGCACCAACTTCTCTGAACTCTCACCTCCTGCCACAACTGGCATTCAGTTCTCTATGAAATGGTGGATGACCTATATTCACAATGAATGAGGGTGACAGATTCAAGTTATCAGCTTCAATTGTTTCCTTTTCTCTTTAATGCGCTATGCTCCTGACAGAAACCAGAGCGATTTTTCATTAAACTTCAGCCAAGTGTGGTGGTACACACTTATAATCCTAGAACTATGGGAAGATGAGGCAGGAGGATTGCAAGTTTGAGTACAATCTGGGCAACTTACTCTCAAAATAAAAACTTTTAAGAAGGACTGAGGATGAGTCTCAATGCAAAAGCCCTGGGTTAAATCCCCAGTTCTGCAAACAAACAAATAAATCTCAAGTGTCCACACCCCCCCCCATTTAAGTCCAAGTCCCTGGGCAATGACAGTTCCAACGATAACTCTATCTCCTGCACCCCACCTCCCTCTTTTTCATACATCACATTCTCCACTTTACATCATGTCCTGCACAAGACAGAACAGTCACGCCTGTGTGGTCCTGTGTTGCTGTGGCCTCTCCCTGGAACGCCTTTTCCTCCATCTGGTGCTTTCCTATTGACACCTTAAAATCAAATGGCACCACCTCCTTCAGGAAGCCAGCTCAGGCTGGCCCTGGCCCTCTGGGATGCATGGCCAGCCCGCTGTCTGTGTTCTGTCACTCTCAGTGCTCCTATGTCACAGTGGTTCCCACTGCACACTGCTGCTCTGCATGGCAATGATCTGTTTCCAGCTGTGCTCCAGGTGACTAAAGTCCTGGTTACTGCCTCTGTGCCACAGTGGTGGAGCCGGCACTGGATGCCTGCTGAGTGGTAGCAGCCATTCGCACTGAGGCACCACCTTCTGCCCTGTCCTCCATACTCCACCCATAATTCGACGCTTCGCCAAATCACGAGGAAGTAGATGCACCTTCCAGCTCAGGCAGTGCCATAAATTACAAAACTATTAAGTAGCAGAGCCAGTCTTTAAACCCAGGTAGTCTGCCTCTACAGTCCAGGCTTTTAAACACTGTGTGGTAATGTAATAATATCTATAAATAAATGAAATAACTAAAAATCAAACTCCCATCGCTAAGACAAAGGTCCTCCAAATACCAATGTCTAAAATCCCCAAACAGGAGCCACACTGGTAATCTGGGCTGAGGACCCCCCACCCCAACCCTGGTCTCAATAAGCCCTCCAAGCCCTGAAGTTCTCCATGGCACAGACAGGGTAGAACAAAAGAGCTATCCAGAAGCCCCAGAAAATCCACTCAGAGTTTCCCTTAGCCACCCCCAAGGCCACCCTGCATCCTTCCTGTTACAATGAAACTTGAGATGTTGCGGTTTCTTCTGATGATCCAGCTCCAAAACACAATGCATATGGAAAGAGGGAAGATTTACCACTGACTCTCCATGCCGGGGGCTAGGGGTTTCTGCTCTACCCTCTTCAGAGGGCTTTCCGGGAACTAAGCTGAATCATCTGTTTGGGGACAAAGGCTGGTCTGCAGTCCCTGCTTGGCCCACCAGTGATGTGCTGAGCCCCACACCTCTTCCAGGGTGAGGCCATGCCTGTCTCTCGTTGTTGCCTGATGGTCCAGATAACTGACACAGATGGGCAGTTTCAAATGCTTCCCTGGAGGCCGGCTTGCCACTGTCTTCTCCAAACCGGCTCAGAGACGCTCGCAGGAAAGAAGAGTTTGCACTTGGCCTTTTGCTGGTGAGCAATCAGGATATGAGAAAGGACCAACACCCCCAAGGTACTGAGAGATGGGAGAATGAGTCTCCAGGGGGACTGTTGTGGACAAGACCCAGGGTTAGAGACAAAGGCTGTAAGCTGGAGACGGGGCTTTGCTGTTCCCTAACTTAGAGACTAAGTTATTTACCGTATGTGAGTCACATCGGGAAAGGAAGTTAATAGCTTCCTCATGTGAGGAACAAATAAAACTTTAGGGACAAAGGGCTTTATAATTGAAAAAGTGGTTTCCAAGCCTGGTTAACTGTCACAAATAACAACAAAAAAAAATCTTTTTTAATTATAGATTTCTGGATCCTTCTTAAGCTTACTGAATTAGAATCTCCAGAGGAATGGGTCCAGGGATTATATTTGTAGAAATTTCCTAGACACTCCTGAAGCCCAACAATTTTTTTTTTTTTTTTTTTTTTTGAGATGGAGTCTTGCTATGTAGCCCAGGCTGGCTTTGAACTTGTTATCCTCCTGCCTCAGTCTGCCAGATGCTAGGATTATAGGCATGTGCCACCATGCCCAGTGGTACAGCCATAATTCTAAAGTGATATAAAAAGATGGCATAATTATAATTACGTGATGGCAAAAATATTAGACCTGAGTGTTACCACTGCCTGACTTACAAATGGAGAATTTGCAAGGGATGCGACTTCACTACAGATGACGAGAAGTTGCCCCATTCCCTACCAATTTAGAGCTTAGATGCCCACGAACTCAGGGAGGACAGCTCTGCATGAGTGTACACATGATTTCCTCTGCCACTGCACACTCTAGAGAAAGAACTGTCTCAAAACACAGAGACATACTAACATTTCCCCTCTGTCTCTGAACCTGGCAAAGCAAGATGTCAAGTTAGGAACGGACTACTGGGCAAAAGACAATCACCAAGCATTTGAGACCGGTCCTTGAAATCCTGGGGTGCAGGCGACAACCACAGGAACACCTCCCAATCATTAGGGGAAGCAAAATGCTGGGGTGAAAGTCCTGCAAGGCCAGGAAGTGAGAGCAGGTGTTCTGAGCTTTAGATCTGATGGGGCCACCAACCGATGACAGGCTTCAGCTAGTCACTACCTTCACTGCCCCTCCGTTTTCATCTGTAACATGTGGACGCAACTTGTCTACTCCAGGATGTGTGCAGAGCATCAAAGGCAGTAACAGATGTAAAGGTTTACAGGGCACTGGAAAAGGCCACACAGTACAATGCAACATTTTTTTTACTCTTAATTTAAAAGTGTGATGACTAATGCATTGTACTGCAGAAAAGAGCATTCTCCCAAGAATGAAAAGTCTGTGCAGTTGTTCATCCAATAAACAGTATAATCTATGAATATCATTCTTAACACTCTAAGGAAAAGAAATCTAAGAAACATCTCCAAAAAAGGAAGGAGCATGTTTCTCCACTTCACCCAACAGCAGATGAATGCACTCAGAGAACTGCTGATGAGCTACTGAGTCTAAGAGGTTATGCTAGGCGACTTGCAAAAGAAGGGTTAAAAGTAAGCAAACAGACTGGGGGGTAAAAAGGAAAGAGATCCTGGAAGGCTTTTCAAAACCACTAAGTAACAAATGTAGCTTCCACTTCCCACCCACTCACCAGTGGAAATAACTTTAAATAACGCAGCTGAGAATGTCCGCAGAACAGGCAGTCTGGATTAGAGACTTTTAAAAGGGATGCTGTTCCAACAAGCATCCTTCAGGGGATCTTGGGAATCACCGAACTTTCAGGCAAGTCCGGCCTACCAGATATCCTTAGGCAGGCTTGAGCTAGTGCTGATGTCCTGGCATAGCAAAAGCTATCACATGGAAAATAAATGTATGCCAACCACCACGTTCCCGCTTCTCACTTTAACAGTGTGTGGAAGATTCGCTTACTCTGAGTTAGCAAAATTCCATCAAGAACTTGGCTGGTCATTTGGAAGCTGTAGTCCAAACCGATCTAGAGTCATTCATCCTTTCAACAAATATTAATTGAACACCTACCACGCGCCAGATACTGTTCCAGTCTTGGGAATTACATAGGTATACGAAACTCATGAAGCTCTTTGCCTCTGTAGTTTGTACTTGACAGGAGATGATGGACAATAAACTAATACATCTTACAGTTAGTGTTTTGGAAAAGAAAAAGCCAGGGAAAATGGGAAGATTCCTGTTTTACACAGAAAGATCAGATAAGCTGATGCATGAATCTGAAGAGAGAGGCCAAGTGGTATCTATGTGGATATCTACTCCTGGCAGAGGGACCGACAAGCACCAAAGGCCTGAGGATGTGGCAGGTTTAGTGTATTCAAGGGGACAAGGCGGAGACTGAGTGGCTTCAGGCGGATAAGCAAGGAGAGCGGTAGGAAATGAGGACCACAGAGACAGCCAGACACATACTAGTAGGGACTCGAAGGCTTCAGATTTTACTTCGTAGTGGAGAAAACACTAGAGTGTTCTGAGCACTGGAAGGACAGCCTCGTGTTTTGAAAGGATCTCTGGCTATTTTGATGAGGACAGGCAAGGACACCAGGCGGCCACTGTGACAATGCAAACACTACACTAGTGAGTGTAGCGGGGCACCACTAACGACTCAGAGCAGTGTGGAAGGAGTGAGGCTGACAGACTCGCTGCTGGCCTGACGGGAGGAAAAGCCAGGTGCTGAGGATGACTCCAGCATTAGACTTGAACATGTGGAAGAAAGGACTCCTCCTACTTGTAGATGACGATGGGAGGAGCTATGTTTGAGATGCCTGCACAACATCCCCAGGGAGATGCTGAATAGAGACTCTGGGAAAGGAGAGAGGACCATGCTGGAATATCAGTGCAGGAGTTGTTGCCATGTGATGCTATTTAAAGCCAAGAGCACGGATGAGACTGCCATGGAGTGAGCTTAGACAGAGAAGACAAGGGTCCGTGGCTTCAGCCTGGGACCTCAAAATTTAGAGGGCAGGAGGTGAGGAGAAATGGAGGACCAAGAGAGGAGAGACGCCTAGAAGCCACAGGAGGCAGGCTTGATCATCTAAATCGAATGCTAACGATCATGGAAGATGGAGTTGACCATGGGTAGGGCAATGTTGGGGCCGCTGGTACTGAACAAGAGCTGTTTTGGTGAGAGGTGTGATGAAAGCCTGACTGGAAAAAGTTCAAGAGAGAAGGGGATAAGAAGTAAAAACAGGCCGGTGAGATAGCTCAGCGGCATAAGCGCCTGCCTGGCAAGCGTGAGGTCCTGAGTTCGACTCCCGGTACCCACATAAAGGGAAAAAAGGGCCGGTGATATCACTTAGTGGCATAAGCGCCTGCTGGCAAGTGCGAGGTCCTGAGTTCGACTCCTAGTACCCACACACACACAAAAAAAAGTAGAAATAGCCATTATAGACAACTCTTTGAGAAGTTTTACTGTTAAAAGAATTTAATGCTTCAGGTTTTGCAAGGAGAGAAACAATTGCAATGATCTATCAAACTGCATGACTGTTAGATGGAAGGCCACCTGACTCGAATGATGGGACAGATGCCTGATTCTGATGTGCCCCTAATGCGTACTATGTTTTCCCTCTCAGAGACCTATTTTCAGGAGAAGGAAGTGGAAAATCAAGGAAAGAGTAGTAAAAGAGAAAATGTAGGACTTTAGAGTTTCAGGTCATTTTAAGTTTCTTAAACCATTTCTTTTCCATCACTGATTGCATTAACATTAATTCTCAAATTTTCACATAAGCCAGAAAGCATCCCAGGTAAATTTAGCACAGGTCTAGAACATGGGCATCAGTGGACCTTAATGAGTATCTGAACCAATCCACTGATAAGGAAGCTGAAGCTCAGAAAGGGAAATTAAATTTCTGGCTCTCTCAATGATTAGCTGTACCATTTTATTTTATTTTATTTTTTTTATTATTATTTTTTTTTTGTGGGTACCGGGGGTCGACCTCAGGACCTCGCGCGCCAGCAGGCGCCCCTGCCGCTGAGCGATATCACCGGCCCCTTTTTCGTATGTGGGTTCCGGGAGTCGAACTCGGGCCCTCGCGCTTGCCGGGCAGGTGCTTAAGCCACTGAGCCATCTCACCGGCCCGAGCTGTACCATTTTAGGTAGGTTACTTTTACCCTCAGGGTTAGTTAATATACCTGTAAAATGGGCAGTTGTAAAAATACCCACCAACTTGTGTTGTACTGAGGATTAGAATCATTCTTAGATTCTAGGACAGTGTGTTGCACACAGTCAGTATTATTTTTTATTTCTATTGCCCAAGTCACCAAGAGGTTTTGTCACAATTGGGATAGAAAGAGGCTGATTCTACCTTATCCTCCCTCCACAAATCACACACAATCTCCGAGTTAGCTTTTTATCTCTGTCCTTTTCTTATCCTTTCACTGGCATCAAAACTGTCCTCTTGGGGGGCTTTAAGGGTGGCTCAGTGGTAGAGTACTTACCTAGCATGAACAAGACCCTGGGTTCAATCCCCAGCACTGCAAAACAAATAAACCCACAAAACTTTATTCTATGCCATTGCTACTGATCTAAAAAGTACTGTTACTGCTGCGGCAGACCCTCAGTGAGGCAGGTTAACTGTCCCATTTTACAAATCAAAAGGCTGATACTCAAAGGTTAGTGACTTGACCAAGGTGATAAACCTGCAAGTGGCAGAGCTGGGATTCAAACCCAGGTCTATGGACACCTCGGCTTTCCCAGCACTAAACACTGATGCCACATACTGTCTCAGTGATCTGCCAGGAATTTGCGGCTCTAGGGCTTCATGTCAGGTCGTCTGGGAACAAGAAAAACTTGATGGGAATCATTTTGAACCTTAGACCAAATATATACACACCTCCCTTCTTGCATGTGTTTAAAACTTGGATGAGAAATTCGCTTGCAGCTGAGCTCGTTCTCATCACGAAAGCACTGCCCCGTGTCATGGGGGCTGGGCAGTGGGGGAGTGCAGGGGAAGGGAACAGGAAGTCATTTCTGATGCTTGGCCAGGCCCCTGTGACTTCTCAGAGTTGCAGAACTGCCACTAACAGTCACACAGTTCCTGGAGAACACAAGAAGCTTTGGTCAGCCAGAAAGCACCTGCGGTGACATCATGGGGTGCAGCAGTGGAAACTACACACCCTCTAAGGGTGTGTTTCCCCCTTGCTGAACACAGGGAACCCAAGAAGTTAATTATAGCCCTGTCTCCCCACCCCCACCCCCACCGAGGGGGGCTGACACGTAAACATGTGCGGCTTGCTGCTTGTAGCATTTCTCCCTCTATCGATCTGTGGCCGAGGCCCTAATGCACGTGATGAAGACCACAGGATCCAGGCGGCCTTGGTGTGGCAAGGACACCTCCTCCCCTCCCACCTCTCCTGCTACCAGGAAGTCTCTTTTTGTGTACTGATGGGACTGAAGGGTAGGATCACTTCCCTAGGGGCAGAGAGGGAGACTTGGCACTCTCAGTGTCCATCAGTCCAGGTCATGGCAGCTCCTGGGACAGGCATTAGACAGAAGAGGAAGAGAGAATCCCACTGTCTCTTGTTTTCTTAGATGAGTCCAGGGTATCTATGATACTTGCGGACTTTGCTTATTTCTTTCCTGTGGTCCTAGGGACCAAACCCAGAGCCTTCACATTGGGCTACCTCCCCAGCTTATTTTACTTTTTAATTTTGAGACAGGGTCTCGCTAAGTTGGTAAATTGCTCAGGTTGGGCTGGAACTCATGATCCTCCTGCCTCAGCCTCCCAGAGTGATGGGAGTACAGGTGTGCACTACCATGCCTGACTCATTTGTGGACTTTCCTGCGGCCTAGAGGAAAGGGTCTCTGCCACATGGAGGCAGCCAAGCCTTGGCCCAGTGGCAGCCCTGAGGAACCCCATGAGAAGGGGCTGCTCTGCGAGTAGCCCTGGTTCACAGCTGCTACCCAAGTCCTGCTCAGCTTCTTCTGCTTCGAACTCAGCTGTGCTGAGGAAGTTTAGGCTCCAATCTATGTCAATTCTTGGGTGGGAGGGAGAAGGGGAGCTGAGGCTATAATTGAAGAGTTCTTCTAAGATCTATAGATTAGCAAGGCAGGGCAGCGTGCTCAGGATATTCCACTGGAAAGAAGGGAAGGATTTTCCTTCTTGCTCTTTTCCAGCAAACCTCTCTGAAGCTCAAGACTTGGAAGACTTGACTGGACCCCTCAGACAGCAATTTTTTCTAAGTGGGCAATATTTATCTGTCCAGGATGGAAAGAGTCCAAGACTGTAACTCAAACCTCCCATCGAGCAGTCCAGACTGAAAGCTCTGAGTAAGGTTTCTGGAGGCCAAGTGGCCTCAGAAGGTGAAGGACATCCTGATGTCCGAAGCCACTGAGTGGACAGAGATTTCCCCATGCAGGATGTCAAAGGCCCTGTTCCTGTCCCACGATTCCTGTTCCTGTTGGGGTTCTCACCAGTCTCAGCTTGCTGCTACCACCACCTCCACGCAGCTTTTCTGCCCCTATGGTGGAACAATGTGGGATGAATAGAAAGCTCTACCTCTATACTCCCTCTCCGCAGCCTGCCTTGCTAAAAGGAGAGTCCTGGAGTAGGGAGAAGGAAGGAAGCACTTGAATCCTCCCAATTTTTGGAGCACTTTCAAGAGAGGGAAATGTAATTTTCAATGAAATTCAAGGGTCTGACCTCCATGACCCACTAGTTTCGGGAGAGGAAAGCTTCCTCTAGCAACATAGGGTCCCAGTGCCTGGGGCCACCATGGAGGCTGAAGACCTCTCTCGGTGGTTCGCAGAACCTGGCAATGGCTAGGAAGCCATATGTTGTGTTCTGAGACTCCAGTATAAACTTCTGCTGGATGTTTGGATTTGGGTTTTGTAATTATTCCATTTTGAGAGAGGAAAAAGAGGAGTGTGTGTCTGTGTGTGCACTTGGAAGGGGGGAGGGAGAAACAGAGGGGGCGTGGAGAGTAGAGAGCGGAGAAGAGGTGCCGTCATTACTAAGGACTTTCTCATTAGTTTCTCCAGCATTTTCCATCGTGCACCTTCAGCACTGGTCCTGAAAGATAAGCGAGCTGCTGAAGCCACACCAATCTCTGAGGGCCTGTGTGTCAGGAGCTTTCTGGGTGACCTCTGCAGAAGTGTGATAAAGGGGCATATGCACGGCCTCACTCTCGATGGGTATTAACAGCAGTGCTACAGTTGTTCTCGGGGAGCCAGCGACCTCCTCTGATGGCTGCCATACATAGTCCAGCCAGACTGTGAGTCCTGCCTCCAGATACTAGTCAGTATCAAGAATAACCTTGCTTAAGCGTTACTTATATGCCAAGCACTGCGTAAGGCTTGAACATGTAACTCATTTAATCTTCAGAATGCCTCTGGGGTGCAGGTGCTACTATGGTGCAAACTTTACACCTGAGCAAAGGTTACATGAGGTTATGCTGACAGCATGTGGGACCTAGGTTTGCCTGAAATTAAAATCCCTGTCCTTAACCACCATCCTGCCCTGCCTCCCCGGCCTCAGCTGACACTGCTTCACTGTGAGCAAAGATGGAAGGGGGAAGTACATTTGTGAAGTGTTGAGGTTTAGTTCCCACCCCTGGGAGCATCTCTACTCTTATTGACGGTCACAAGTTATTAAGCAATTTGTCACAAGTCACACAACTAATTAGTAACACAGCCAGGATTCCGAGCCACGATTTGGACTCTGTCCATTTTATCACTTTGCCTCCACCAAATTCCCAGAGGAAGCCATCTGCCTTTTCAATTGGTTCAGATTTCAAAGTAAAGGCAAAAGAGAAGGATCAGGGGATTTTCTTAAATGTCCCACGAGTACATTTATTCGGGATTTTGAAAGAGGCTTGAGCTTCAAGGGCCAACCAATAGCAATTTTAGGAAGGCAGATTTAGGTTGCATGTGAAGAACACTTCCTTATCATCATCAAGTACAGTATGTCTGAAAAGAGACAACAGGCTGCCGGGTAAGGTGGTGCGCTCCCTAACAAGGGAGGAATTCGAGCGCAGTCTTGATGAACACCTCGTGGCAACACTGGAGAGAACAATTGTTGCTTTGGCTCTCTAGGACTGGGATAATATGGGTGAGAATGTTCCACAATCCCAGTATCTATTAAAGCAGTGCCCACTGAGGTAGCAAGATGTTCTCTTGCCACTTCCTGGCAGATAATACCCAGGCATACAACCTGAACTGAGCCAATCAACTGCTCCCATCAAGGACGTGAAACCTTAAGGATGTGACCAAAGGTGCAAAAGTGGTGCCCAGTGTCGGCTGCAATGTCCTTCACGTCTGCTTGTTTCAAAGCCTTGCTATCCAGGCTCGTCTTACTTACTTTACTCTCCTTGCTGAGGCAAAGTATCCGACACCCAAAGTTAAAGGGGGAAGAGTTTATTGTAGTTCACAGTTTGTAGAGGTTGCAGTCCATGATCAGCTGGCTCTAAGGCAGGGTGGCGTGGCAGACAGGCATTGCAGAGGAGAAACGGCTCATGGCAGGCAGAAGGTAGCAAAGCAAGCAAGAGATGACCACGGCCTTTCTATCCCTTATATCTTATCCAGGCTGCTTAGGGTGGGTAGCATTCACACCTTTAATCCTAGTGCCCTTGATCCCAGCATTGCACCATGAATCAATCCCAGTGTCACACTGTTAGATGCAGCCACTTCTGAAAAAGCCCCAGCTATGACCGCATGAGGCTTTAGGGGGACATCTAGACACAGCCATAGCAAGGCTCCAGTCAGTTCTGTGAGCTACCTAAAATTTTTCTCTGCTTAGCTTAGCCAGAGATGGTTTCCAACATGGGACACAGCGTCTGATGGAAGGTTGGATACGTGATGTTGCCATGCTGTCCATGCACTTGAATCACCCATGAAGCTCAGGAAAACACATATTCTCAGATTCCCCCAGGAAGCACTGGATTAGAACCTTCAGTGCTTCACCCTGAACAGCTATCCTTGTTTTAAACTTGCCAGATGATTCTGAAATGTACCCATGCTTGAGAGTGACTGGGATAAATAAACTCTAAGGTCTGCAAAATAAAATACTATGATTTTCTGAAAAACTAAGAATTTGGCACTGGCCCTCAGAAAAATACTGACAAAAAGCTTATTTCCTTGGACACATCACATACACTGCTGAGAGGTTAATCTATGACATTCCTTCCACTGCCTTCCACTGTCCTTTCCAAGGGCTTTCACAGACAAACCCACTGCCACCGCTGACACAGCTTCATGCTTTCCCTCCTCCCAGGGGTGGCATCCGGTCCTGTACTAAGGTTCCCCGTGTGGCACTGCTCTGTGGATCTGTGGGCCCCTAAGCAGAGTCTGGCCCCCATTTAGAACCTCAACTCGCCTGGCTGAAAATGGGGAACCAGTACTAAGCTGCTTTGTATAGTCTTGGAGGATGAGAACGACATTTAGAGGCTGGCAAGTGGCACGTCCCTGTCTCCAGGTTCTGGTTCTGAAGGCTCAGAGGCAGGCCCTCCCGAGTGGCAAGATGAGTATCTAGCCACTTTCTGGGGGCTGGGCTCAGAAGTGCCATTGTTCCTTCACCCTGGAGTAAATTGCCACCGCTCCAAGAAGTGCAAACTGCCTTTAAGAAGATGAGGTCGTGAGTTCAATTCCCAGTACCAAAAAAGAAAAAGAGATGCATTTAAGCCAGTGGAGTTTTGTGTTTCAAGATTTTTTCTGTTTTTGAACATAATGAGAAGGAAGTCAATTGTGAAGCTTATTGAGTCTTTCCCCTCCCTCCAGCACTTCCAGACAGGGTTGTCTGGGCACTTTATGGCCAGGATAGGAAACTCCAGGCCTCCCTTGGTAGCCTTCCTGGTACTCAGCAAGGCTGCAGAATATGAGAGAAAAAGAGCTGGGGCTAACTAGACTCTGGTGGTGCCTAAGGTCCCTAGGAGCAGGAAGTAGGAAGCACGACAGCCTCGGGATCCTTTTAGGCTTCTGAGAAAGCCCCTCTCAAGTGACTCCCTTTGCCCTGTGGAGGAGGTGTCCAAGCTTACTATGGGGACCTATCTGCCCCCACCGCTCCTTAGTCAACTTAACCGACCTCCCACCTCCGCACCCTGGTTTCATATTGGCCCCCACCTCTGGAGGACTCGGAGGACAAGTCAACCATCTGGTGTCTGTACAGTCTGCATCCGTATAATGCACATACATTTATTTCCCAGCTCCTTCAAAATGTACACAGCTGAATTCCACTGCTGACTTTGGCACATGCTCCTGCTATCTGAGAACAGATTCAATTAAAAAGGAAGGAACACATGCTGCAAATCATTCCCTCATTTCCACAGACGTTTTTCCCCGTCCAAGAGCCTGAATTATTTCATGATGAACAGCAATGAAGAAAAAAAATCTGAAAAACTGGAATGACAGCTTCCAACTTGGCTTCCACTCGAGGTGAAGCTGTGTGTTCCCCTACCTGGTGGTCTGTACAGCTTGACACATTCTCTTGTCTAGTATGGGTATTGTTGGTCTAGTACAGGACTTGGCTGGAGGTAGAGGGATGGACAAAATGAACCCTGGGGTTCCTCCCTGTCTTAAGATTCTCTACTAGGGCCGGTGAGATGGCTCAGCGGCTTAAGCGCCTGCCCGGCAAGCGCGAGGGCCCGAGTTCAACTCCCGGAACCCACATACGAAAAAGGGGCCGGTGATATCGCTCAGCGGCACCGGCGCCTGCTGGCGCGCGAGGTCCTGAGGTTGACCCCCCGGTACCCACCAAAAAAAAAAAAAAAAAGATTCTCTACTTTTACTCCTTTGATCTAACAGTAGCTTTGTGGGGTGGGGGGGTGTTTGTGGTCCAGGGAAGATCAAAGGCAGGATTAGTATTCCCATTTTAGAGACCGAAAAATGAAGGCCCAAGGAGAGTAGGTGATGTGCCAAAGTTAAGCACAGGATATTAGTTCTATTAAGAAACATGAGTTCTTTTCCCACACGCATCTGTGCCCATTACACAGATGAATGAGGTAGTAATGAAGCTAAGCCTAGGCTGAAGTATCCACAATGCATGCTCAAGAGACATAGGCATAACTATCCCCAGAACGTGCCCTTCAGAGGCTGTGTTGCCAGTGCTGGGCCTTCGTTTCCCTCCACTCAGACCTGCTGGCCAACACCACATCCCGGCCTGCGCTGAGCTCTACTCTGACCAGCGTTCCAAGCTTCCTAGGACTCTGGGGTGACCATCTTGTCATCAATGACTTACGATGGCATCCACCTCACTAGAGACAAAAGAAAGAAAGGAAGAAAAAGGAAGGAACGAAGACGACAGATTTTAAAATGGGGTTAAAGTGCCTCTGCTCTCTTCTTTAAGTCTAAAATGATTAAGAATTTTGGGGGTTGAATAGAGGATGTGGTTCCTCTAAAACTATCTTCTGCAGAGATTTTGGGAGCCAGGATTACAAGGATGAGACACGTCCTTCCCAGAAGGCTTAAGAGGGCTACCTTTGGGGGAACTGGCTGAGGGGATCCTGCTGGAAACAGAGGCACAAAGTCATGAGAGCACAGACCCGTTTTTCCATGAAGCTCGCTTTGAACAGTCCTCAGGCAACATGGCTCCCATCCTTCCCAAGCCCACAACTTTACTGTTGACCTTATCTTCTGAAACAAGTCAAGAAAATGCTAAGCCTGTGGGTTGTCAATGAAATGGATGGTTTTCAAATAAAAACTGTCCCTGAAAATCCAGATCATATGCCTAGCTATCCCCATGATCTGTCATACCTCATGGCCCACTCTGGACCAAAGCCTACACACCCAGGAGTTTTCTCCTCATATGATAAGTGACAAAGCACCAGGGGAGTGATGTACAATGCAGGTTTCCTCTGCTCCCACAGCCCACCAATTCTGTCCCCTCAGTGCTCCCCAGCAGGCCCCTCCCAAGTGGTTTCCACCCCACTACCACTTCTGCTCTGACACTTTTCTTACTTTTGGCCTTGTCAGGATCACCCACCATTTAATTACAGCTTAAAAATGTTTCTGATGGCAGAGGTTGGGGATATTGTGATCAGATGTGTGGGGACCTGGCTTCTAACTCCACTACTTTTCAGAGGCGGACATCAGGTACAACAGACCTTAATGTCTCTGAGTTCTTTTCTAGAAAAGTGGGAGACTGGACCTGCCTCAGAGCGTGGTTGCGGTGCAGAGTGAGATAATATATGCAAAGGACACCCCATGCCTGGCAAGTGATAAGCAAGCAAATAATGGTAGCCCTACCATCTCCCCAGTGACTAGCGTACTCTGGGACTTGCTCTGCCCTCTCCTCCCAAATGCTTTTCCTTGCAAATTCAAACTTTGCTTTTGTTGGCTTTATCTTCCTCCTGTTGTGGGGACCTGGAAGCTAAGCCATATCACTTATTATCCATTATCTTAAATCCAGCTATTTCAATCCCTTGTATCAGAATGAATGAATGAATAAATGAATGGATGAATGAATATATAAACAAACCAGCATAGAGCTCTAGTTTCTGAAAGAGCTGGGTGGGGACTGAAATTCCCCATTTGCAAAAGCACTGGACTGAATAATCCAACACAGGCTGTGGGAATACTTGATGACCTGAGACACTTCTGCTGATGTGAGCCTACACCTGAAAAGTTAACCAGCAACTCGTTTCATCTTTTTTAGTAAGTGAGTCAAAGCAGCAGGACACACACACTGAATTTCTAATCACCCCAACACCCACACATTTTCCTTCCCCTTGTGATTTAGTAGACAGAGCTCACATATTACACAATACACATGGCTGGCTTCTATGGGGCTGAACTAAAAGTGATAACATCTCTGCTCATCTCCCAAATCTCCTCAAATCCCACCATACTGTTATGGTTTGGTTCTAGAACGTTCCTCAAAGGCTTGTGTATGGAAGACTTTGTCCCCAAAGCAGCAGTGTTTAGAAGTGGGGCTTTTTTCAGGAGTGATTGGATCATGAGGGCTCTGACCGCATCAGTGGACCAGCGCATTGATGCACTCATAATCTGATGGGCCATCAGGAGGTGAAAACATAGGAGGCAGGGACTGGATCCTTTGGGGTGTATCCTTGGGGACTGTATCTTGTCCTTGGCCTCTTTCTCTCTCCTTCCTGTCTGCACTGAAGTAAACCACTTTCCTTCCTCACATGATTTCTGCCATGATGTTTTGCTTCACCATGGACCCAGAAGCAATGGAGCCAAGTGACCATGGACTGAATGAGATTATGAGCCAAAATAAATCTTTTTCTCCCTCCACATTGATCTTCTCGGGTATTTGTTACAGTGATGGAAAGTTGACCAACATTACCAAATTCTTCCTGAGCAATAGGTATTGGTGGTGTTCTCTCTCCTTCATCCTCTTTTTAAGAAGTAGACATAAAGATGGGGCTGGGAGAGGGGAGGAGAAGAGTTTTGAGTCTCTAAAATCACAGTATGAATGAGTTTATCACGTTTAAATTGGCTGAGTCTTGGGTAGTCATGAGAACATTCCTGGCATAAAGACAAATTGATGGGAAATGGCCACATGCTGAACACTTATATGCCAGGCATTGAGCGTGATATATTGCATACATCTCTTCTCATTTCCTCAATAACTAGGACAGAGGGGTTGTTATAAACATTCGGCTCATGAGAAAAATTAAAACTCAGAATGGATACTTGCTACCACATGACTACTAGCACATACAGCCAACACACAAACACTAACCTGAAGCTTAGAGTTGCCCAAAATGAATGATACTATCTATTTGGCAATAAAATCTGTGGGAAGAATGAATGAATAAATAAGTATCAGCTGGGGAGTATAGCTCAGTGCAAGAGTGCATGCTTAGCATGAGCAAGGCCCTGGGTCCAATCCTCAGCTCCGCCCTCCAACCCCAAGTTACCAAAACCAAACAAAAATAAAGTTCAAAAGGATTTAGTGAGACTCCCTGGAGACTAGTCAGTATCTCACCACTGAGGTCCCGCCCCTCTCCCCTCCTTCCTTCACAGGATGTTGAAGATGGTGAGAGCTTTTGCGATTCTCACTCTCGATCACTTTCTTTCAGATAGAAAGCTGAGTCTCCAGAGCAAGTAGCTTTGAGGCAGTGTAAGAATCAGAGCCCAGTTTTCAGATAATGATACAGCGCGTCTTTACTAGTGTAGTGTAATATGTCCAGGGAAAAGATGGCCACAGAGGACAAGGAGGAACTCCGTCATCACATCCATGCATCCTCATATCCATGCATCCTCAGTCACTATATGCGATTAGCTGTTTATTGCTACTGAGGGAATCCAAGGAGACAACAGACATTAACTGCATTCTGAGATTTAGGATACTTACTTATTCAACAAATATGTATGCAACAGGCACCACGCTCATAACAACCAAAATAAAAAAGGATAAACTGTCAGGACCTCACAGCTTAGTGAGAAAGTTCATTCAAGGAATTCTCTTTTTATCACAGTAAATGCTATAAGAAAGTATGGATGAGGTACTTGGGCAGTCCAGAGGGGAAGAGACAAATCAGTTTTCTTGCGAAGGTATCTAGAAGACTTCACTGAGAAGTAATAAGGTAGGAAGACATCAAGCAGAGAAGGTACGGTCTAGAAAAAGGTTTACAATTCCCCATGGAGGACAGGAGGGAAACACTGGAAAAGGCTGCAGAGTAGAGCTGTAGACACTTCTCTTGGGATAGGAAGCAGGACAGTGTCACCTGTCTGATGGCTTACAGGAGTGGCAGACCGTTGGTCCCAGTTATTTATATTTTACGGACTGATACACTTTGAAAACAGGAGGCAGCAGGCTGGGAGTGGATCACATGGACTTGTTAATTTTTAATTTTCTCTAGCAAGAATCTGAAATGCCCAGTATGAATTATCACCATCAGTCTATAAAAGACATTTTGATACCTAAAAGGTGGGAAAAGTACAATCTCAGAAATAAAGAGCACTGCTGCCCGAGGAAGATCACCTGACAATTTGAGGCCTGCATACTTTTTTTTTTTTTTTTTTGTACTGGGACATGAACCCAGGGCCTTCGTACTGAGGTACTACTGAAAGGACTTTTGCTCCTTTAAAAATTTTTTTAACTTGAGAAAGTTGTCCAGGCTGAGTTTGAACTTGTGATCCTCCTGCCTCAGCTTCCCAGAGTACTGGGATTACAGGCATGAGCCACCGCACTTGACTATCAGTATTCTTTCACACTTTACTCATTTTACTGTAGACTAAGGACAATATTGACAGAATTTAAGACTGAAGTCATGATTAAAGAATATAGCCCATCAGTACAGACGGATTTAGGTAGAGGCAAACCATTTTCTTTCACTTAGAATGGTGGTGTCATCTGCTTGGTGACCTACAGAGAAGTGCACCTGAAATGCTCCATCTTCTATTCCCTTTTAAGGATATGAACCAAGCTGCAAGTTATTTTTTGTATACATATATGTAACTTCTTGATGCTCCTTTTAAGCAAGATTTTCTATAACCACCATCTACATAATTCCTCTGAAAGTTCTCTGCTTCCTTTTAGATTCCAACATCAGGGGCTTCACAAGCTTCACTCACTATTCAAAAGGTGTCCTCAAGTCCTCTCCCCACTCCATACCCAGCTACGAGGATCAGTAACTCCCTAGGGGACACTTGTATCCAGGCTACCTAAGTAAAACGCAGTGTGTACACTCTCTACCCTAACAACTTGAGTTGTTAGCAATAAAGCTACTTCCCCAGAACTTTATGGGAGGAACTTTCCCACAGCTAGCCAGATGTACAAACAAGACCCCTGACTCTCTGCTCAATACTCACTCATATTATAGATGCCATCAGAAGTGCATGGCTGAAGGGAAGGTTCTCAAACCTAATTTCTAGAAGGAGATGGAGTCTTCTAAACAACCTACAATTTCTAAAGCCCTAAGCCTAGGTGGCATTAAGAACTAAAGTTTTGGCAAACAAAGTGGGAAATCATTTCATGAATATCTTGACCACTTAGGAATGGTCACCAGGGCATTAGATGGCCTGAGATCTAGACATAGTCAGCCAGCAAATGTGTGTCCCAGTGCCTCAGTGTGAGTTGTGGAACTCAATGCCACATCTGGAACTACAGGATTCAAAGTTGGCCAAATGCTTTCCTCACAAAGGAAGAAAATCGGTCTCTGAGGATTGAGTTAGGCAGAACAAAGGCAAGACAAAATCCTGGGATGAAGCTGGGAGGTGAAGATGGGGCAGCCAGAAAAGAATTCATTGGCAATCATTTTCTTCCTCCATTAACCTACTCCCAAGGCTCTACATCCTCCCTATTAACTACATGAGGTGGTCAATGGTGGGGGACGCCCCACAGGGTAAGTGGGATTCAAGGTCCCTGGTGTTGTGATGGCAGCTCTTTAGCAAACAGTCTCCCTCAGTGGGCTTACAAAGCAGGTCTTGCTCCAACAATCTGAGATATTCCGTGCTATGCAAAGGAAAGGGAGAGCACTGCCCTCGGGCAGTGTCCTGTGGGCTCTTGGGTCTGGGCAGCAGGTAGGAGGGCAGTCTGTGTCTCTGGGGAGGGACAGCTGCCTGGATGAGATCTGGCCCAAACATGTAATTTTGGCTAGGCTGGTACCTGCTCCCTTCCATAGATAAAACAAGCCCTAAAACAAATCCTTCTTTAACCATGAAGTTTGTTTTGTTTTGTTTTTGCTTTTGGGGGGTAGCCTACTCTTTTCTTTTTCTAACTCCCAAAATAAAACACAGGATTGCTGCCTATTTCCACCCACTGCCACACTGAACGTCTCACAGCCTTAGATGTGGGGATTCTCTCATATGTGCTGCAATGCATACTCTTCAAGCCCCTGTGCCCAGTCACCCTGGAAACTGTTCTCACACCTGCCTGGCCTGTGTGACCTTTCACATGGACATCTTTAACCAACCTAAAGAGCAAAAGGTGTCTTCAAAGCAGAGAAATGTGTTCCTGCAGACGCCTTCTCAAAGGCAGACGCCGAGAGGTTGTGATTCAGATGCCCCAATGACCTCAAGTTAGAACACTCAACTGGTAGGCGTCAAGCCAAAGACTCAGCACGTTCATAAAAGGTCAACCAGCTTTGGTTTCATGAAGTTCTTACACAGCTGACAAAGCCCTTGCTGCCACTGGCCAAACTTTGCTTTAGTTTCTGTGAAACTCGCAGCCACAGGCACTTTGAACATGTCAGGTTGGTTTCCAAATTCAAGTAAGGGGATAGTGGCCCCTGAGACAAGAGAGCCTCATGTCCATTAAGAAGGGACAACCTGTAGGGGACATTCCAAGGATGTCAAGTCACCAGAGCACATTTTCAGTGTCATCATTAATCTCTTTTCTACCCTAGAAAAATGTGCTTTTCTGCCAACCACTAAACCCATATCAGGTCACCATTTTCTTTCTTTGGAACCTGTCATTTCCGGTGTCATAGGAGGTGGGATGTGATGTTTGTCTTCAACAAGGCGCTCAAAAGAACCATAAATCACTATTTTATATTTATGCCAAGAACCTTTTGTTAAATCCTTGAGTGTTAAACTCTTCTATTCTCAGTGTCCGAAAGTGTCTATTAGGGCACAATCTAAACTTGTTTTTGAAATCGATAAATCACCTATGTTCCTAAACCTAATCTGACTTCCAGTCAGGCAGATTTTTCCATCTATTTCACAGGGGTAAGTATCATTTGTCCGCTATTTGTTTAGAAAAGTAAAAAGAAATTTCAAAGATGTAGATGGCATATCTGCGACCAACCTAATTCGGTAAGCATCTACTCAGCGTCTGCTATGGGCAAAGCTTGGGGGAAAATAAGGGAAGAGAACGTTCCAGAAATGAAGCCGACACAGTACCTGCGGAAGCATACAATTTGTTTAGAGAATGAGTGAATACCCGAACAAATAAATGAACAATGAATGTAAACTCAGGATTATAGTAAATTTTATAGCAATTCCACTCCTTCACTTAACTGCCTTAGTACCGTCCAAAGAAGGAGGCCAATACTCATTTTTTCCTCAGTATATTCTGATATTTCTTCCTGCTTAATGTTTTATCTGTTTCCCCAATCCCCAAATATATTTTTGGTTTCTGGAATCTCTGGGGTCCTCTGAAGTCTCCAATGTGACCTTGAATGATGAAGGCAAAGGGTCTTTGTGTGTTTTGGGAACAGTCCTATATTCTATTTTATGTGATGACATTCTCTGCCTTCTTTCAGCACTTTTTAAAGATCTTTATTTTAGACTCTTACATCGCTTTCCATGCTGATGTCATTAGTATTTTGGGTGAAATGTTTCCTTGCACATAACTTCTTGGATTTAGATTTGTTACTAAAACAAATGATGCCATTCTCCAAGGAACAAAAGCTACTTTTCCACATGGGTGGCTGATAATCATTTTTCTTTGTGGAGCATATGCTATAGTATTAGGACTAATAGACATAGAAACGTAAAGGACACGTTTTCTTCCATGGAAAGAGTAGTGTCCATTGGGAGCCAATATTAAAACATAGTGATAAAAAGCTCAAAAAGAGGAGGCCAAATAGGTGCCCCAGGAGTTTGGAGGAGCAAGAAGGTTCGCCCTGAACAAAAGCCATCAGGAGAAGTTTTCAGACCAAGGCAAAGACATCATGAGGGGAGAGGCAAAACGAAGACTGGTCCTGTTCTCTTTTACCCTGAATACCCTTAGTTCCTTGTGAGAAGCGATGGGCTGGTGAGAGATGTTCTTTATGGTAATGTGTGTCTCCATGCAAGTAAGGACCCTGCGACCTTCAGCAGACCTCTGCATTACCGTGGAGCTCAGGACTTCAAGAAGAGAGTCAGAAGGAACAACAAGCTCATTCTGAAAAGCCCACAGATGTTGGAAACTGTGAGCACTATAGGAAAAGAGGCCTGAAAAGGCTGACTAGGAGAACTTGCCACTGCAAGAGCCTCATTCTCGTTAATAAGAGTTCATTTTATTATTTCCATGCTATCATTGCCCTGTAGACTGGAATATTTAACTGTTTGCACTTCATGTTAATTACCCTGGGGGACTTCAGGCTCTGCAAAATAAAAAGACCCAATTAGAACATTTCCCACTGTTTTTTTCTTTGATATACAAAAATCAATCAATAACATCCTTGGACCTTCCCAAGAAACAACTAGATCTGTGAATGCTCTTGGACAAAGCCATGAAATTCAAAGCAGATGGAGCAGAATCACACAATATGCAAATCAGCGCCAGCCCATGGGCTTGATGAGATTAAAATGTTGGGTGCTGAGAATTTTTAATATAAAACAGAAGCTATGACCCACGGCACTAATGTTCTTTTTATGAAACATGATGATTCTGGGTAAATATGGCCCAAGACCTCCTGGAGTTCTGATCACATACAGATGTCCAGGGTTCACCCATATCACAGATCGGTGTCTGGGGCAACATACTGTCTACCCAGGTGACTTGTTCTCTCACCAATCAGGAGTACCCTCCCTCTCCACGTTATATTCCCAACTGTTAACATCAGGATCAGAAGTATCTTCTGAGTGTAAGGTGATGACATGAAACTTTTAAGTTGAAAAAAGATGAAAAAGTTTAAGATGTAACGATGTTTAGAAAAGGACTGTTAATTTTAGCCGCTAAACTGCAAAGCTTTAACAAAATCCTAAATGGAAGAGCTGTTTTAAAAATGTACTTGCCGGGCCGATGAGATAGCTCAGCGGCATAAGCGCCTGCCTGGCAAGCGCGACGTCCTGAGTTCGACTCCCAGAACCCACATACGAAAAAAGGGCTGGTGATATTGCTCAGCGGCACAGGCGCCTGCTGGCGTGCGAGGTCCTGAGGTCGACCCCCAGTACCCACAAAAAAAAAATGTACTTGCCATCTGCAACTTGGGTGAGGCCCAAACCAAAGAGGAAACAAAGTTCTCTGTGTTAAACCACTCCACTCAGCTCTGGCACCTGAGGCCAGGTGGTGCCTGCATTTACCGCCGGCTCTCCCAAATTGTGCGTGCAGTTTCCACTAAGCAATGCGTCTCTATTCTTTTTTACTTTTTTTTTGTTAGTATTGTGGATTGAATTCAAGGCCTTTGCACTGAGCTACATCCTCAGCCCTTTGATTATGATGATGAGGATGATTACTTATTTTGAGACAAGATCTCACTAAGTTATTAAGTTTCCCAGGCTGGGCTCAAACTTGAGATCCCCCTGCCTCGGCCGCCCAGAGTGCTGGGATTACCGGCACGCACCACCACACTCGGCATCTTTCTCTACTTCAGCGTTGTGCTCTTCTATTTTTCTCTCGCCTCATAAACCATTCTCTCTTACCTAACTCTAAGAGATGAGGTTGGCTAGGTAGACCAGCAAGAGCACTGAATACACTGCTGAGATCCAGCTCTGCCCTTGCCCTGCCATGGGACAGAGCAGCCATCCTGCCAGTCCGGTCTGCTCATCAGTACAATGTGGGGTTGGACTGAGCTAGCTCTGGAATCAGACAAAGCCAGATTCAAATTCAGGCTCCACCACTTAATATGCAATGTTGGAGAGGCTGCCTTGTGTCTCCAAGCCCCAGTGGCCTCACGTGGCAGGGGATGAGAAAATGAGTCTCCAGAGGCAGTGAGAGGGTTAAGTGATGAGTATATAAATATCATGAAGCTCCCAGCACAGTAGCTGCTTATTCAATAAATCACATCTTTTTCCTTCATTCTTTCTCTAAGTTGTTGTAAGTCCGTGAATCTGTGGGGCAACAAATGACTCCATTGCCCAGTGTTTTCCACGGCTACACTGCCCTGCCTAAACATTAACTATCAAGGCTTGGAAGTGCTGTCCCTGGACATGGTAAATGACCGACTCATCTTGAACAAGACAGAAACAAGGGTGAGGGAAGAGCCAGAGGGTGGAGAAGCCAGAGGGCCTGAGTTTGAATTCTAGCCCTCTTAGACCCAAGCCATAAAACAAATGACTGGTCACACTCTTGTTCCTGAGCTTCGGTTTGCTCATCTATCACATGGAAATAATCCTGTGATAAAAGTACTTTGTGGATTGGAAAATGCAATTAGAATGAGTGGTCAATTTCATGCTACTATTCCTGGTATTTGATTCAAAAAGTCTGACTATTTCAGCTTGCAAATGTGATGTAAATGTTTTGAGAGCTATTCTGAAAGCTCTTTAGCAATCAAACTAAAATTGAAACTTTCCCCGAACCCTAATCTTCAAAACCAAATGACGACTACGTGGGTTGTTAATGCATCCCTAAAAGAGCAGGGCTTGTTTCTCTTTGCTATGAATAAATTACTCCCGTGACCCACTGGAGGTACCAACTCCTGGTGGCCTGATCTTTGCTTCAAAAACAACAATAAGCCACTCTCCTGTTTTAACAGCTAGCATTGGGCAGGGCAGGAGGAACCCCCACCCACGCTTGTTCTGAACAGAAATCATGCTGCTACTGATGCAAAACCAAGATAAAGAGAAACATCTGTTAACAGGGTCGGGCTCCCTCAAGTTGGGCTGCTTTCTGTGTATTCTGCACAGATGTGAAGCCTGATGCCATGTGGTCACCTGAAAGGCTGATCCGATGAGGCTATGGCACCAACCATGGCCCGAGAAGGCTGGGCAGCAGCTTGGATACACATGGAACTTCCTCATTCTGGTCTATAGCTAAAATATTTGTACATCTTTAGTGATATGGTGCCCTGTCAATAGCTCTATACTATGGTGCTCATTTCTAAAGGAATACTTGCAATTTCTTTTGGCATGGCTGAGATGCAGGAACCAATGAGCTGATGCAGAAATCCTGCACACCGTTCTATTCTGTGTCTTTTCTGAGCATCAGCAGTCCTCCAGGGAGTAAGGCACAGCGTAAATGAGAGTCCAAACAGCTTATCCAATAGACTAAGGGGATCATAAAACGTGACATGCATAAATGCTGGTGAATAGTGAATAAAAGTAATAAAAGAGGGAAAGAAGCCACACAGTCTCTCAGGAGCTACTGAAATGGTGATAATATCTGACACTTATCAGTGTCCACCATCTCTGGTTGTCGTCTCTTTTAAGAATAATGGAGTGACCACATAGGATCCAGAGAGCCACTCCCAGGAGTCACTGAAACATTATCAAAGCAAAGCTGGGAGGGCTCAGTGTATTTGCAGAGAGGGTCCTAGGTGCTCATGTTCAGCAGCCTACTAGCTCCAGGACTTGAAACTCAACCATCTACAGGGTCCCATCAGATAACACCAGAGCTTCCAGCTCCTTCCAAGCATCCTTGCACCCAAGTGATGGCAGGAGTGGATGGAAGGAATAAATGCAAGGTTTTGGATTTTAAAGTTCATTTATGAATGGCATGCCTTAGGCTGCCCCACATTAAGTACATGCTAAGCACCAAGTTCTATGTTTGTGAAAACAAAACAACAAAACCCTGGAAATCAAGCAATGGTTAAAAAAAAATAATAATTCTAGTTACATCCTCATGCCTGCCAGTGTTCTGAGCCTAAAACCAACAGCTTTCTGATAAAATGTGATAAAAAAGTATTAGCTGGTACAGATGCACTAGCTCTGAAGTGAGACTCTCCCTGTTTTGTAATCAGAATTGGAAAAGGAATAATTGTTCACTATGAGATTCACTGCTTTCCTAATACTATGTTTATATGTCACCCAAGTCAGACCTGTGTTCCACCTAATACCACGTGTGCGCCCTCGTCCACCTACTGATTAGAACACCATTGCATCCCCAGGACCTATGACATCATGAATGATGGATGCATAGCACAGCTTGATCATTTGTCATGCGAGCCACACTTACAGGCTTGTTTCCCCCATGTGATCCCTGCTCACTCATCCCTCCAAACCTTTGTGCGCTCTATGAAATATTTCTCCTTTCTCTCAGTCCCCTTCCTGCAAGTGGTTAATTCTCCAACTCTGAGGTTGTGTCTTCTACTCTTCCTGGTTTCTCCTTATGACTCTGGGTCGAGAATAATGATCTTTTCTAGTGTGCCTGTAACCTAGTACCTTGACTGTAGCATTCATCACATTACAACTGTGAATCTACTTGTCCTTTGTCTTCCTACCAGGCACTAAGCTTCTTGAGGGTAGGAAAGGTTTCATCTCTGCATCAGCATCTGGCATTAGCTCACGCTCCATGAATGTGTGTTAAATGAAAGCACCTCTGGCTATCTCCCTGCCTACACTACATTTCCCTTCTTAGTGTTTGTGCACACTATATCTTTATGGAAATGCTCTTGACCATATGCAAACTCCCACTGATGTTCCTGATGAGAAGTCTTTTGGGCTCATTCCCCAAGCCAAGTGTGATTCCCCACCCCCATTCTCATCATACCCCCATATATCATTTTTATTGTGAGGCGCATCCTGTATCAGCACAGTTCTTTTCATCTATGTTGCTATGATTCAGTACACTATGATGAACACATCCTTTTGTGTCCCCAAGGTCTAGAATGCCCGGCACATAGTGAATAACCAATAAATACTGCCTAAAGGAAAACTACAGGAAGAAAGGAATGTTTAGTAGGAAGATATTTTTCTTGTCATCTTTCTTATTTTATCAACTCCAAAAGCCCCTAGAATTGAGGTCGGTAAAAATGTAAAACTATTAAACTGATCGCTAACATTCACAGAGTGAATGGGTACTCTGTGAAGATGTTCTCATTTAACTGTCCCAACCTTTGTAAGAAACGTGCCATTATTGATGCCAATGTACAAGTGAGGCAAGTTGGGCTTAGGGAGATTAAGGCACGAGGCCAAAGTTACATAGGCTGCATCACAAGGCATCCATCAGGCCTGGAAAACCTCCAGGGCACTTAAACACCTCCTGGCCTATTCTGTATCCTGTGACCTTTGCTGTCTAACTCACTGGCCTCCTTCAGGATCAGAAGCAAAGTCTTGGACAGAGAAGCAGCACTGATTGGGGTGTGTGTGTGTGTGTGTGTGTGTGTAATGTGATGTGATTGAGGCCTGAACCCTGGCCTTACACTGAGCCCCTGCCCTTTCTATTTTTTTCTTTAAGGCAGGATCCATAAGTCACTGTTTCCCCAGCCTGGGCTTGAACTTTCAATCCTCCTACCTCAGGGTCCTGATTACAGGCGAGCACCAACATACCCTGTTGACTGCATCCTTTGAGAACACAATTAAGTCACCAAGCAAACCGTGCCCAATCTACAAATGGCCATCATGGACTCTTGCTTAAGCCATGTGGCACCTGGCAAACTCACAAACTCTGCACTCATCCATGGAAGGTAAATCAAGGCTGGCGTCTCATGGATTCCAGGAATCTCTCATATGTAAAATACCCACACTTTGACATTTAGGGATTTTCCTGCAAGTGGTGGGTGGTTAGAGCCACAGCAGATGAACTGGTGTCTTTAAAAGCAGAGTAAAAGCACTTTTTCATAAAGATCGTAAGCCTTAAATTGACTAAGGAGCTACGCGAGCGCTCAGCAGCACCCAAGGGAGAAGGAATACTGGCGCAGTTGTCACGGCTGGGTTGCCCGCGAGAAGAAAGGGGTCACAGCTGCTCTTTCTTCACCCTCAGCCCTGTGTCGAAAGCATGCACGGAAACAAAGGCCAGCTTCCCCCAGTCTGCACCAAAGGAAGTAAGAGAAATGCTGCTTCCTTGACTGCCCGTTTTTGTCTAGAAGAGCAATATTCTACATAAACCACCTTAAAACACTAGTATGAAATTTGGATGGAGAGAAAAGAAACTAGAGCCACCTTGTGAAAGTTCCTTCCTGTTTCTTTTCTTTCTTCCTTTCTTTCTTGTGGTGTGTGTTTTGCTGAGGCTGAGCTGTGAACCTGGGACCTTGTGTATGCTAAGCAAGCACTCTATCCCTGAGCCACACTCCCAGCCCCTACATCTTGCTTCTTGATGATGTTTCCAGAATGCTCTGCAGGAAAATCCCAGCAGAGGCCCAGGGCAGAACACACACCCATGTAGTTTCATTTTTCCAATGATGAACCTCTCAGGAGAAACACCTCATCTTGGAGAAAGAGAGGCAAATGTATCTGGACAAGAAGTTAACCGTGACCTTTCCTCTGCTGGCAATGAGCCTGGTCCAGGGGGAGAAATCCTGCAGTGGGAGGAAACTGGAAGACCTGAGGTTTGGTTCTGTCTTTGTCACTTATTTATTTCATGGTTTTGGCCAAAACGTTTAAATGTGCTCAGCTTCAGCCTTTTACAGAAGGGAGGGATCAGCTCAATGGCCAGGGACTGCCAAGCTGCCTTCCAGCTCTGGAATCCTCGAGCAAGATGACTCTGCCAGGTGTCACGCCCAAGGCAAAGCCTCTCCCAGTAGCAGCCATTACTACACAGAAGCCAGCACACCACCCTCAGCCATCATCCCTACCATCAAGGTACAGAGATGTGACTTGAGGGGGCAGGCATGAGTTTCAGAGAGAGGAGCAGGCTTATGTCTCTCCCTGGCTCTCGAAATATATGTAAACTTCAGCAGCTGCTGGGCCTGGGATGCTGTGGATTTGGAGCCTGGAATGTCTCGGCTGGGGATGCTCAGGACAACAGCAGAGCTTGCTGTCTGGGTCTGTGGGTGCCTTATCTAGCTGGCGTAAGCAATGGCTGAGCTGATGCGGCACTGCAGCTTCCTGTTTCACCTGACCTTCAGATAGGCTAATACATTTAAACCACATACCCTTCACAGGCCATGAGAATGTAATTCTACTTCTTAGTATTTCACATGAGAAAATAATCAGACAAGCCAGGCATGGTGGCACACACCGAGAATCCTGGCTACTGGGGAGGCTGAGGCAGAAGAACTGCAAGTTTGAGGCCAGCCTGGGCAACTTAATAAGACCCTGCCAATAAATAAATAATAGATAGATAGATTAGATAGATAGATGTCAGGGATGTAGTTCATTGATAGGACACTTCACATATGCAAAGACATGGGTTCCATCCGCAGGACCATGAAAAGAAAAAAAATCAGACATAAAAGAAGCTCATAGCAATATCCTTCATTTACGCAGAGCTGGCTGTGTGCAAAGCAATGTGCTAAGTACTTTATATGAATTATTATCTGAAATCCCCCTCACAGGCCTTTGGGATGGATATTATAACTCCATTTTATGAAAAGGAACACTAAGCCTTTTAATCCCATTCTGCTGTCCCGGACACACAAATTTATGTGTAAGTATATTGATCTCAATAAAATGACACACATTTCCAAAAATAAGGAGCTAATTAAATGTTATCCTATAATGGCACACTAGGAGTGCACAAGAAATCATGTTAGCAGAATAACATGATATAGAAACCATTAACAAATTGCTGAGAAATAACCCCAACTTTGTTTAATTCATATGTAATTATATATAATATATATATAATGTGGTGTTTGCAGACATTTCTTTATGTTTTTCTATTTTTTTCCAAAATTTTCAGAATATTCATATATTACTTTTAAACTGTGGAGCTGCTTAAAGGCCCATCAGAAATAACAGAGAGCCAAGCTCGTCCTTCCTAGTGTCTGGATCCTAGAGGGGAAGCTCTAACGCATCCGGGGTCTACACGGCTGACTTCTCAGGCAGAACAAGAGGTTCCTCAACTGCTCCTCTTATTCCTGAAGCAAGTGCAAATGAGTGATGGGGGGAGGAATTTCTCAAAGGCAGATAAGTATTTGTGTGATGGCGGGCCCCGTCATGCCCATGGTCCAGATCTCTATGTCCTACAGAAGATAGGCACAACAGGGCTGGTGAGATGGCTCAGCAGCATAAGCGCCTGCCTTGCAAGCGCGAGGGCCCGAGTTCGACTCCCGGATCCCACATACGGAAAAGGGGCCGGTGATATTGCTCAGCGGCACGGGCGCCTGCTGGCGCGTGAGGTCCTGAGGTCGACCCCCGGTACCCACAAAAAAAAAAAAAAAAAAGAAGATAGGCACAACATGCAAAATGAGACCACTTGTTATAGTGTGGGTCTGAAATGCCCCCCAAAGGCTGAAGGTTTGATGGCAGATGGGGCACTGTGTGAGGTGATGGAACCTTTAGGCACTCAGACTAGTGGAAGGAAGTTAGGTCATTGGGAGCATGACTTTAAAGGAAGTATTAGGACTCTGGTCCCTTCCTGCTTCTCTGTTTCCCAGGTGCCATAAGTTGAGCATCTTACTCTACCACATGGCCTCCACCATGATGTACTGTGCTGTCACAGGTGCAAAGCAACAGGGCCAAAGGACCACGCACTGATATGTCTGAAATCATGAGCCAAACAACCTTTCTCTCTTTATAAGTTGATTATCTCAGGGATTTTGTTATAGTGATAAGCTGACTAATATACCACCTATTAAATAAGACTCATGAATATGTATCATTATTATTAGTGGTTTACATGAGGCAATTAAATGAGAAGAGAGAGCTGGAGTTGGCTTCATGACTTGGCAAATTCTGTCTTGAAGACACTGGAGCGCCGGAGAGGAGCTAAAGTGGTAAGATACTGAGTGTAGGGGAAGAATGGTGGTCCCATCTACTAAACTGAGTGATGCTGGGAAAATTATTAACTTTCTAGTCTGTAAAATGAGTATAAGGAGGCAGCTGAAAGAGAAAAAAAATCACATATAAACACATTACATAGTAGGATAGCTCCTCCTCACCCACCATGGCTGTTCTCTAACCTCTTTGTTCTACAACTTTTCCCTTTGCAGGTGAGTAGCACAAAAGCTCCCATTAGAAGCCCAGCCTATGAGGGACCATCTCAAGTGACAGGTTGGAATCAAGGGGCAAGGAATGCATCAGTCATTGTTGCTCAATAGGAATCAAGCAGGATCCCCAAAAGATGACAAACTGCCATCTTTTTTCTGCATATATGAAAATGAACTTATTGTATTTATTAGACATTTCTAAAGTATCTAAGGTGATGATATCAAACCATCTACCCTCAGTGTGGCTTATAATAAACCTTCAACTACTCATATTTGTTTCATCTCACCTCCCTGCAGGTATTTAAAAAAAAAAACAGAAATAGCCTCCTTTTATTTAGAAAACAACAGGGCTCAGAGAGATTGGTTGATTTGTCTGAGAGCAGGTGGCACATGAGAGAGGAGAGGGGAAAGGGGGAATTAGGGAAAGGAGAAGTAAAGGCAGGACCGGTTACTCAAATCAGGCGCGGGTGGCAGGATGGAGAAGAGAGTCACGTTCCCACCCCAGCTCTGCAGAGCCCACAGAGCCTGTTCTTCCCTTATACACCGTGGCCCAGAGCCTTGCTCACCCTGCACAGATTCAGCCCCAAGCATGCTTTAATGGTTGTTTCCTTAACATTTGAGACCATCGCTGCACCATTTCAACCTTTCCTATAAGTCCGCCCCTGCACAGCCAACAGCATCCTGGTGTCGCTGGAGAACTAACTCCGAGCCCCAGCATTAGGCATCCTCACTGAGGAACTGGACACGAGCCTGCTGTTTTCACATTCAGCCACACTTACTAGTTTTTCCTTCATGGAAAACTTTCCTTCAAGTTTTCTCTTCCCTGCCATGACTCAGCTTACTGGAGAACAAGTCTGCCTCTCTGGGATCCACTTGGATTTGTCCAACGGATTTTTCTGCTGAGCGCTTAGGCAGCACCAACTACTGTGTTCCCCGAGAGAGGCCAAATCACTTAAGGCCATGGCTGGGGGTGGAGTTCTGCAGTGTTCTCCAAGTGAGCTGGGATGAAGCCTCCTCCTTTTTGGCCTTAATTTTCCTTGCACAGAGAAAGGAGGATGGTCTAGTGCGTGACATCAGACAGGCCTGGTGGCCTTAGTGCCTGCTTTGCTCCTGCCTCACTGTTACCTTATGCAACTCATTCAGTCTCTGTGAGCCTTGCTTTCCTGCGATAAATAGTGACAGCACGATCTGTTCCCGGTTTCACTCTAATAGGCTGATATGAAGTTCAACTAAGACCTTAGGGATGGAAAGGCTTTGTCAACTGCAGTGTGCTAAAACACAAGGGGTACTGTTATTTTCATGGGTATCTGTCTAATTATAATTGTAATAAATCAACCCACTTCTGCCAAAAAATGGATGTACTAGTCAGTTTTTCATTGCTATAACAAAATACCTAATGCAGGCTACTTAGAAAAAAGGGAGCTGGGCATGGTTGTGCACACTTATAATCCCAGCACTCAGGAGTCTAAGGCCTGAGGATTATGAGTTCAAGTCCTGCCTAAGCTACAGAGTGAGACCCTGTAAAAGAGATTTACTTATCATTTGGAGACTTCAATCTAAACAGCATAGCACCAGCTGGGTATCCTCTTATTTATATCACCTCATGGCAGCTGGCACCAATGTGGTGGGAGCATGTGCAGGTATGAAAGACCACATCACTAGACAGGAAGCCACACAGCAGTTTGGGGACTGTGCTTGTTCTTATAACAACTCACTCTTTCAAGAACTCAGGTCCTGTGAGAGCAACCTTAATGCCTTACAAGGCACAACCCTAAGGACCTCCCACTGGACACCTCCTAAAGGTCCTATTACCTCTCAACATTGCCACACTGGGGACCGAGCTTCCGATGCATGAACACTTGGGTCCCCAAAGGTTCCAAACACAAAGCACATCCAAATCTAGCACCCTGGCATACACACTGCCGTATGGAAACTTTCAGAAGGAAACCCTCACTAGGGAAGAAGGACAGGAAGTGGACAAAGATGACTGCACTGATTCACTGCACAGTTCTTGCTCTGTGGCACACTCCTTTGGGCAGCAAAAGCTGAGTGATGGAGCAGAATGTCAAGGTCCTTGCTCTCAGGAGGCCGCATCCTTAGGTTGGGGATGGAGGACAGAGAATAAGCAAATAAACAAATAAGAACTAAAACAGGGTTACACTGTCCTTCCACAGTGGGACTTCCACCTCTAGTTTTTTAACCTGAGGCTGGAATTAAAACCTGACTACAAACTTGGTGTTAGTCCAATGAGAAGACCCAGAATTAGCAAAAGAAAGATGTAAACTTCCCCCTTACCAGGACAAGAAATGTAGTTTCAGACCTGGGGCACATGATGAGCCAGAAAAGTAAAGGAAGGAAAGTTCTAGACAAATGATCTTCCAGTTATGTGGAGATTTCTAGCTTCTGCTTGGAATCCTTACTGAAAATCTTTCTTTGGCTCAGGCAGGCCAGCTTGGGCTACACAGTGAGACCCTGACTCAAAAAAAAAAATATATATATATTTCTTAAAAAAATGACTGTAAGACTGCATCACTTTAAGTTCCTCTCTACTTCTCCAAAGGCAGGAAGCTGCACTAATTACAGTCAGTTCTAAAATTGTTCAAGTAACACAGTAGGTACTCAGTAAATGCTTATTCTCTAAGTCATTTCTCAGTGGTCAATCTTGTATTGATAGCCAATTTACTAAATGGGTTGAGCCCTCCCAGTGCAGATCCTTGATAAAGACTTGCATGAGACATTGTCGTGGGCTCTAGGCCTCCGGCTGGACTCGTGGAGGACACTGCCATGGGATCTAGGCCTTCAGCAGGATTCTTTGGATCTCTAGCATGTGGACAGATCTCCTGCATTCTTCTGCATTTGACTCGTTGGGTGAATATCACAAAATAATACTATAAATTATGTGTCCTGTATTAAATCTATTCCCTTGCAAACCCTGAGTACAGCAGTTATCAACAAAAAAGTTACAAATAAAATATGAGAGAAGGTTGGGAAGGCTAACTACACTAAGAGACATAACCATCCATCTCAAATATAAACATTATTTAAAATGCAGTTCACATACACACAAATTTTGAAATTATAAGGCAATTGAGGATAGGTGAACACTGACTAGTATTAAGTAATGATAATGATCTTGAGGTTGTATTTTTAAATGAGTTCTAATTTTCTAGAGAAACACTAGAATGTCTACAAACGCAATGATGTCTCAAATTTAATTCAAAATAATCTGGAGGAAGGTGTTAGAGTAGGTAGGGAGGAGGGTGGTAAGGAGGAAATAAGATCAGTCATGAATCATACTACTCTTACTACCATTGTATAAGTTTGGAATTTTCCATTACATTTTTTAAAATCAGTAGTTTATAAAATCTTTTTTCAGTACTGGAGAATGATCCCAGGGCCTCAAACCAAGCTACATCCCCAGCCCTTTTAAGTTTTTATTTTGAGACAGGGTCTTACTAAGTTGCCCAGGGTGGGTTGGAACTCGTGATCCTTCTGCCTCAGCCTCTTGAGTAGCTGGTATTACAGGCATGCACCGTCATACCCAGCAGTAGTTTATTAAATTTCTAATCACTGCAGGGTGACTTTGGCAAATTCCACAGAGCAGGCTGACCGTGACAGGGCTGAGCGTGACACAGGTCCCCCTTGGAGGGGCAGGGAGGCTGCAGGCAGCCCAGGGCTGGGTCGTTCCTCTAGATCTGCCAGAGCACAGCAGGTCCCTGAGGTCCTGGTTAATGAAGTTCAGGGTTTGAAAGAGATGTGTAACTCAAGCTCTGGGAACCAAAGGAAATGGAGAAAAGTATTTCTCAAGTTTTCATATGAAAAAAATAAAGCTCAGGAAATGTGGACTGGAAAGAATATCGGATTTGGAGAGAGAAGTCTGGATTCACTCCTTGCCCCTCAACTTGGACAAGAGAACTTCTCTGTCCCTTATATTGTCATCTGTAAAATAGGAACATTACTACCATCTCTATCAGAACTGTTTCGAGGACAGGACAAGAACATGTAGAGGAAGAGGAGAGGCAGCATAGTGCTGGCAACAAAGACTTGATTCTGAATAGTGGCTCTACTGCACCATCCATACAGTCGGCTACTAAATAAATGAAAACTGTTACAATTAATTATTTAGGAAAAAGCAATTTGTTCAAGGCTTCAAAGTGACTCAGCAGGTCTTACTCAGAAGGAGAATTTGCACTCCACAATCCTCCCCACTAAGCCTTGAGCTTCCTGAGAGGCTCGATATGGACAGATGATTTCACGAGTGCTGGCTCTTTTGACAAGGCAGGGAGAGTGGAAAGGAGGAGATGGACCAATCTCACTTTGACAGCTGGGCCACCCCGGGTGGCAGGAATGAGTCAGCCCTTCCGCTGCCGTGCTCAGCATATAGGCTTGCTCAGCTGAGGGGCAGAACATCCTGGATTGCTGACACCCTGACGGACGGGTTGTTGTGACACCAGTTGATGGGTGGTCTCTTTATACCGACTCTCTAAGGGCACTCTTAACCTCGCAGGTACCTCCCAGCCTCCATGTAGAAGTACATTTTTTTTCAAACCCTACATAGGTCAAGTAAGCAAGAAGGAAAGGCACGTGTCTACATGTGAGACTGTGTGTGTGCACGTGCGCGCACATAGGAGGATGCGTAAGGGCCCATGCCTCTAACATCAGCAGGCAGCATGCTATCCCAGTGCCACAGTGGAAAAACAAGGAACAAGACACCCAAAGAGTGGGTTCCCAGGACCCAGGTGTATCTACCAGGGAGTTTATAGGTGAAGACCTCCTTGCATATGTGATTTTGGAGTGGACTATTCACTTTGGCTCATCCAGAACGTGTATTCTGAATCTCATCATCTCTCTGTGACCAAACACAAAACAGAAGTACAAATAGGTAAAATTCATTTCCTTTCTAAGCAACCATTTCTGTTGGAGGAGTTGAGCTGGAACAAGAGGAAAAAGGGCTAATAGTGAGGGATCTATATTCGTGGAGGGTGTAGAATTTTTGGTGAAGTTTTTCAAATCTACAATGTCTTGGATTTTGCTAGGAGAAGAATCACTTGGGCATTCTACAATTTTGGATAAGAAAATAAATGGAACACTTGATTCATTTTCTTACACTTTTAAATTAATAAACAATTTATTGATTACTATGAACCAGGATCAAATCCAGGGCCACATGCATGTCAGGCAGTCACTTTCCCACTGGGTCATGTCACCAAACTCGGTTTTTGTTTGTTTGTTTGTTTTAATTTTTAAAATTCCCTCAGGTTTAAAAATAAATAAATAGACATAAATTAAATGACTCTTAGCTAGACTTTATTTTCTATGGGAATAACACATTACCTAACTTTTATTTTTCTAAGTAAAAGAGCTTTAATATCTTATTTCAGGTGTTGAAATGCCTTGGGTCCTGCACTGCATGATATATTTTCCCAGAACAAGCTGTTCACAGCATTGATAAAACAGCTTTGACATTAAAAAAACAAACAAACAAAAAATCTTAACTAACCATTTGTGAAGTATCAGAAATAAAGTTAATTTGCCTTTAAGAATTCTTTTTCAGGAGGAAATGGGCAATGCTGCAGTTCTCCCTTCAAATCAGCTATAGAGGGAACAGAACAGAGAACCTGCGTGGAATTGAGCAGGGCTGTTTTGAGTCTTACCCAGGAACAAGTTCTATTACTACAAGCAAATCATGTTCCCACTCTGTGCTTCCATTTCCTCATCTGAAAAATACGGACTTGCCTGAATGTCCTTCCTAGCTCATGTGATTTTCACAATAACTCGCTGAAGCACATAGGTCAAGAGGTATTACTTGGAAGTTGAGGATCTGGAACCTATAGATCAAGGGTAGTCTGCTTAAATCCATCCCACCACCTGTTTTTGAGCAACCTAGGAGCTAAGAATGGTTTAAATGGTCTTTAAAAATCAAAAGAACCATTAAAGTTTATGATACATAAAACTTACATAAAATTAACTTTAAGCCAGGAGTGGTGGTGCACACCTGTAATCCCAGCACCCTGGAGGCTGAGGGAGGAAGATCACCACAAGTTCGAGGCCAGCCTGGGCTACGTAGGGAGACCTCGTCTCAAAACAAAATCACAACTCCACTTCAGTGTCTGTAAATAGCCTTCCACCGGAGCAGAGCCGTGCTCGCTGTGTACACGTCTTCTGCTTTTAATTTACAACAGCAGGGCTGACTACCCATCACAGAGACCACCCGGTCCACAGAGCCTAAAATATTTACTCTCTGGTTCTGTGCAAAGTTTGCTAACCCTTACTTAAGGCCAAGGTGTCTCAAACTTTAATGTATGGTTAATTGTCCCTTGATATGTGGGAGGGATTGGTTCCAGGACTCCCTGCAGGTATCAAAATCCACAAGTACTTACATAAAATAGCATTAGTATTTGTATGTAACACATGCATATCCTCCTGGATACTTTAAATCATCTCTATATTACTTATAATACCTAATACAATGTAAATGGATGTCAATAGTTGCTGTACTGTATTGATTAGGGAATAATGACAAGAAAAAAAGCTTTTTTTCCAAGTATTTTTGGTCCACAGTTGGTTGAATCCATGGGTGAGGAACCCTCAGATACAAAGGGCCCATTGTATATAGCAATCACCTAGGGAGCTTACTAAAATGAAGATTTTGATGTAGTAGATTTGGGGTGCAGCTGAGACTCTGCATTTCTAATGAGCTCCTTGGAGGTACCAGTACCAAAGCTGCTGAGGACCTCACTTTAGTGGCAGGTCTAGGCACTCTCAGACCGATCTGGTTACACCATGAACTTGCTCAGTATCCTTTGGTGCCTTTAGAGTCTTCAAAATAAATAAGCTTCCTCAGTACAATGTACAAGGTACCAGTCTCCCCACTTCACTGCTCACCATGCGTCTCTGCACACACCCCAAAACACACCCCCTTGTGTGCAGATTTCTTGCCCATTGTGCCTATGCACACTGACTCCCCTGCTCAGAGTCCACTCTTCGGCCCACCCTTCCACCCTCGGCATGGCCAACTCTCCTCTTCCGTTCTTCCAAGCCCAGCTCACAAGGCACCTCCTTTGAAAGGAGCTTTCCTGGAGTCCCCAAGGTGGGTTAAGCAGCCTTTCCTAGGGTCTCTTATGCCCCTCTTCACCACTTGAATTGTGTGGGTAAGATGCAGAGGTGCCTTTATTCCCACATGCTCATTCACCGAGTGCAGTTCTTGGGATACCATGGAGGGATAATGTATGATCTTTGGGATGGAACAAATGAATTGTCCGGCATCACTCAGCAAATCAAGCAAAACACCAGGAGTAGAAACCACACTTGAGTCTTGGTGTGTGGTTTCTTTTCCCCAGGCCCAGCCACACCTCAGAAACGGATACTCTCTGCCCTGCCCGAGGGAGGAATTCATCCCCCTACACTTCAAACATAAGGCTATTCAGCCTGTACTCTGAAGCTCAGAGAGTTTGGGAACAGCAGCCCCTTCCACTGTTGGCCACTGTTTGGAAGTCACTCCTGAGCCCAGGGGTCAGCCCACTCCTGAAAGACAGCAAGTCCTGTAAGCGGATGGTGGCACTGCTGCAGAACCATCACCCACGCCCGTGAGTCATGTGGGAATGGCTAAGGGGTGCTGGGAAGTGGTTAGGTAGAAGGACCTGGAGAGAGATTCCGCCTTCACCACCACCACTCCCCTGGGCTGAGGCATTTCCCTCTCACTTCTGTGGTTTCCATTTCCTTACTAGTCACCTGGGTCCAGAGGAATGTAGGTCAGCCAGGCAAATGCAAGCTGAGTGCAGCCACCGTGGAAAGAAGGGCAGCGAGTAAGGGCAAGGTGTGCTCCACGGCCCCCCCAGTTAGTGAGAGGCCTGGGGCAGGCAGGGAGTGGGGCATGTGGAGGAAGCCACTGTGGGCGCTGAAATATGCCCCCTTGTTCAATATGGCCCTCTTCCCACCTCTCCACTTCTTCCCCTCCTGACTTCAAATTCTTACCACTAAATGCACATAAATATTCTATAGAAGGTCGCTGATGGCTGCTGTGGACTAAACCGAATTGTGTCCCCTTAAAATTCTGGACTGCAAAGCCCTACTCCATGATGCAATGGTATTTGGACAGAGGGCCTTTGGGTGGTAACTATGTCTAGATGGTGTTATGAGGGCGGGGTCCTCAGGGCAGGATTAGCGCCATACCCTCATAAGAAGAGGCCAGAGCTTGCCCCTGCACCCCTCCACCTCAGGACACAGTGAGAGGCAACAATATGCGAGGCAGGAAGATAGCACAAGCCCTGTCACACTTTGATCTCAGACTCCAGTCTGCAGAACTGCTAGAAAATAAATGTCCGTTGGTTAAACCCTCAGTCTGTGGTATTTTGTTTTAACAGCCCAAGCTGACCAAGTAGCCTTCTCTCACAGGTACATGAATCTGTTTCAATTTCCTCCAACAAAACTTTGTCAAGGGTTGGGGGTGTAGCTCAGTGGGAGAGTTCTTGGCTTGGGTTCAAACCCTAGCACTGTGTAAAAAAAAAAAAAAAAAAGAAAAGGAAAGAAACCTTTCTTAAACTCAAGAACACAGAGGCAAGGTGGGTTTTGCTCACCATTGTCTCCCTGGTATGGAGCACATGAATAGTAAACATTAATAAAATGTTAATAGAGAGATAAATGAGTGATCGATGCTCACTATGTACTAGGCACCATACAAATTGCTAAGGAGATGAAAAAAAAAAACTCTAAGACATCGCTCTCAGAAATCACAGTCCAGTCCAGGAAATTTCTGTAAGCCAATTATGACGACGTGATCCAAGACGTGCTCCAAGCTTTTGCCATGGGGTGCATACAATATGCTGGGCAGTGCACAGCCTCATGTGTGCAAGCACGAACATTCTGCCTGGAGATGGGAGTGGAGAGAGGTAGGTAGAGGTGTGAGACTCGAATAATGCAACCTGAGAAATTTTCTCAAAGGAGAGAATGATTTGAAAAGGATGAACAAGATCACACCTAAGAAAGAAAAATGCAACTAGAAAGATATTTATTGGTTAACAATTGGAGGCGCTGAAAATTCAGGGCCCCAAGAAGTCAAAGGTAACTAAGCTGCACTGAAGATCTGGGGGTGGGTGGGGAGGTCGGGAGAGAAGGGGCTGGAGAGACAAGGGGGCAGCCAGGCTGTGATGGACCCCTGACTGGCAGCCATCCCCAGAAACCCAGGGGGGAGCCTCAGAAAAAGAAAAGGAAGACAATTCAATAGCAAGGGAATTTAGAATGTCGCTATTTTAACACTAAAATGAAATCGTCACGCCAGGCGTGGTAGCTCACGCCTATAATCTCAGCACTCAGGAGGCTGAGGCAGGAGGATCACTTTGAGTTCAAGGCCAGCCTGAGCTACAAAATGAGTTCAAGGCCAGCCTGAACTGCATAGTGAAACTCTGTAGCAAAAAGACAAAAAATTTTTTTAAATTAAAAAAATAATAATAAAATGAAATCTTCAGAGGGCTGCTGGGGTTATAGGGAAAGCAACGGGCTCTAAAGCCAGATGAATCCAAGCACAGTTAGTTGCTTCCAAATTGAATGTCCTGCTTTTCTCATTTGTAAAATGGAAATACTACTTACTACTTTTCTCAGGATTGAGAAGTATGCAATAACACATAACAGGTCCACAAAAAAATGCAAGCTCTCATTGTCTGTCTCTACTTCTTTAAAAAGTTCCAAATTCCCTGCTGTCCCAAGATGGTCTTTTGAAAAGTGGAGGAAAATGCCCTCCCACCTTCAGCATGTAACTCCTGGTACATGACCCCCACTTACATGTCTGCCCTTCTCCTCCTCCCAGGGATGTGGTGGGGCCAGGAGCCACCCTGTCTTATCTCTGGGGCTTGAGGACCTACACTGTGCTTGCCTGGTCAGGGGGGCGCCTTGCAACTTTGGAGAAGCAAATCGCACAGATGGCCAAGACAGACATAAACTGTCTCACCCGCATCAAGGCCAAATCGGCGGCTGAGCTGGTGCTAGAACTTTGACCTCACAGTCCATCAATTTCACAGACCATGTGGTCTCAGAACAAACAGAACAGACTCTGAGCTGGGCCCAGGTCGTACCAATACCTCCTCAGACTCCCAGCAAAGGGGAACCGCCACCAAACACTGAGCATTCACAGCACCTTCCTCTTTCTCAGAAGCAGCATCCACGCTTTCACACAGGGGGCAGACGCAACACTCAGTACAACTCTTAAAACACTTCCCTGCTATGTGGTCTCTAAACACAGGAAACAGCAGCTGGCTGCATTACCAGGAACGTTTATTTTTCAGTCAGGGTGCTAGAGCTCAGTGTGTGAATTTAAAGCTGTGATCAAGGAACGAAAATAAACCAGCAAAGCCGAAACCGAGGTGCCCCAATCCTAGGTCTGACGCAAAGGACTTCGGAGTCAGGGAAACTTAGATAAGGAACCAGGGTTGGGCCTAATTCATGGTGCCTGTGTAATAACCCTTCGAAGCCTCCTTTTCCTCATTTGTAAATGGAAAGCGGATTTATTCACACTAACTGCCTAGGTTTGAAGTGAAGGGCAGGTGGGGCAGAGTTTGTCAGGTGCTAAGGGGTAGTGACTGGAGCATAAAAGATGTTTAAACGGAGCTGGGGATGTAGCCTGGGGCACTCAGCATGCACAAGGCCCTGGGCTCAATGCCCAGAACCACACACAAAAATGATGGGCTGAATTTACCTCCAACACCTTCGGGGACCTAATACAAAATTCATTTGCAGCTCTTTGGAGAAAATAAAGACCCCCAGGGAGAGTTACTGCTCACCAGCTCCTGTGCAGGTCCGGAGCACCATTACAGCAGTCCGGTGTGGGCACCTGGTGAGTACGATATACTTATCTGTTCACTTCTCTCTGTATTTTTACTCTTTCGTTCTTTGTTTCCTTTCTTCTGTTTTTCCTACCAGACTGGGAGCACCAGTGCAGCAAAGGTCATTCTTTATTTGTATTTGTTTCTTTTAATCCAAGTACAGTACACACCGAATAAATGTACTGAAAAACAAAACCTTACTAGCAGGAAATTAGTGCAAAGAGGCATCCTGAACCCTTCGTATGCAGCTCTAAAATGATAGTCTACTCCAGTGTTAGAAGGGCAGCCGTAAGCTGAGCTGGCTGAAGACACAGAAACCAGCCTTCTTTAATGCGATCCTTCCCTTTGAAAGAGGAAAAGTCCCTCTATAGAAAAACAATTCCAGAGCCAAGAAGACCAAACAACGACACAGCCTTGGGCTCCTTAACAAAAAAACAAAACAAAACAAAGCAAAGCAAAACAAAAAACTACAGTATACATTCTCCACATCCTCAGAAATTGCAGTGACAAAAAGACTGTCACCCTTCTGGATTTCTATTGTACAGAGCTAAAGACTGACCTACAGCTATTCCTCTTACCGGTGAAAATGTCAGCTCTGACTTATTATAAATTCAAAGCCATCCTCGGAGCCTCAAGGGCCTGCGTTCCCCTTTTCTCCAGCCTGACAGTTCTTTTTCTTCCTCCTTAGGGTGGCTGCTGTGCCCTGGCTTGGTTACCCTGGACTTGCTTGCCATCTTTTCCACTGCTGTCTCTATGAGCCTCTACCCATCCCCGCAACCCACCCCTAAATGCTGGTGTCACTCACTCTCCCGGGCCCAGGGCCCAGCCAGAGTCTGGAACACAGTGGCAAGGACCTGTCCAACGAGCGAATGCTCAAAGCTGGCCTCTCCCAAAGTCCTCAGTGGCTCCCATGGGCTTGTCACTACACATCCCTCCAGCCCATGTATGGATAATCCAGTCCTAACCCACCCTGGGATTCATGCACGTGGAAGAAGCAGCGACCCAGAAACATATCCTTAAAGGACACTGTCAGACATCGTGTCCCCTTCTTGCAGGTCTCGGATCCCAGGCTGGACCAGCCCGGCCCCCAGAGACTTTGCCATGCTCCTGACTCCAAAGCAGAGCCCTTGGGTTCTTTCTGGGGAGGCTGCTCTGAAGCTCAGTCACACTCGATTGCAACCACAGCGAGAACACAGGAAGCAGCAGGGCAGGTGTCACTGGGCCACTGGTCTCCAAATTGCTTTTCCTTGTGAACTGAACTCTGATCCTGCCCCTAGCAGTTATATCCACCCATTAAGTTCACAGAGTAAGTATCCCCTTTTCTCATGACGGCCATTCAGGTATTAAAGGAGAGACCCGCTCCATCCCTCCTGATCTCATCTCGTTGTGTGGACGTCATCCGCCTGACTTTGCCTTCCCCAAAGGTTGGGATCTCGTTGTGGTCAGTCTAGGTGTTTGCGTCCTCTTTGTAACTCCAGAACCTAGCAAATCCTTGGGGACCTGGCAAAGCCCTCGCTTGGTAAATTTTTTGTTGAATTAACTGGACCCTTCCTCTGCCCTGCCTCAACATCTTCATTATCTTCCCCAACCAAATATATACAGCCCCACATTACCGTTTCCCAGGACAACTTGGAAAATCAGGGGCTAGTTGCCTAGACTGCAGAAGATGGAAAGGAAAAATCTGTAAAAGCCAAACAAAAAGCAAAGCAAACTTCACATGCAGAGATTTCATCCTCCATATCCTCAGAGCCAGCTGCCTAGCAAAAAGGCAACCTTCTCTGTTTACTCAGGGTCCCCTGGGAGTCAGCCACTCGGAAGCCTTTACCACTCAGGCTGACACAGGCCATCTTGCGAAAGCAGTTTTACTGCTGTCCAGCCCCTCCTCCTGCACACACCCATCTCCTGCTCCACCAGTCAGCAGGACTGGCAGCTGCAGGCCAGAAAGAGACAGCCACACTCAGTGCCTCCTGCCAAGGCTTGATGGATGAAGTGATGCCGAAGAGCGTGGCGGCACCTGAAGCAGAGTGCAGGGGGACGTGGCTGTCTCTCCCGTCTCTCCACCTCCCACAGTGAGCCTGTGATCTTACATGTGCAGCAGATAAGAATGTCACACATTCTCTTCCACGCTGATGCATCAAAGCTGCTGGAGGGCTCCAAGAAGCTCATCTGGATGGATCGGTTGACTTTTAAGACCTACCTACAAGCTGGCTCGCACAGGGCCTTTTGCCATTGTCACAGATTCTTCTTGATACAGACAGCAACAGCTCTGTGCACTTAGGAAGCCAGGCAGAGGGTAGGACTGGTGTAGCTCTGATCATGCACTGAGAAATCAAGCCATCCCACAGTCCTCAACCAGTTCCCCTCATCTCCGGGCCCCTCCCCAGAATGACTATCAGATCAACTAAGCGCTGTTTAATTATCCTCAGGCCCTAGGTCTTCAAGAGGTTGGCGAGGAACTTAGAAACACCCTCTTGCCAAAGACTTGGAGTCAGAGGCCCCTTCAGTGCTCACTGAACACCGTGAGTCCAAAGATCATGACCTTCCCCACCTACTCTGCCATTGATTATGCACTTTCACATCAGGCTAACCATTTTTGTGGGCATTATGTTGTGTAATCCTTGCAATAATTCCTCAAGGTAGATACCACTACCTTTATTTAAGAGATAAGAAGAGGAGGCTTAGAAAGGCTTTGTAGCTTGCCTGAAGGGGGGAAGGAATTTGAGCGTACAAATGACCACAAAGTTAAGTATCAGATAAACCACTACACACTCTGCTAATGGACCCCTCCTTGAGGCCACGGGAATAGGAGCATGCTTCCTGTTTCTACCAGGGTGGTTCACCTGCAGCAGTGGGTGAAAGCTGGGGTAAGAACCAGGGACGTAGTGATCTCTGACTTCCAAGTACAACCCCATGCCTGTCCTCCCACAGTCGGGAGCTTCAATGGGTAGCACCCATGGAGACACACACTTACTCTGAGACACACTATCACAGACTCACACTCTTCCAGAATGGGAGATAACACTGCTGCAACTCCAGACCACATCACTAGACAGCCAACCACATGCAGTTAGTGGGGCCTAAAATCAGACCAAACCAAGGGGCAAATCAGATTGTCTTCTTGACCCCAGTTTTGTATAATCTAGGGATAGGCTATCATTTCTTCGGACCTCAAGTTTCCTTCCTTCTGTTATCATCAAACTTCACTGAACACCAGCCACATATCAATACTGTGGTTATAGGTTCAGAACTCTTGACTCTGGAGTAAGACTGCCTGGGGTTTGCAACCTGGCTCCACTACTTGCTGTGTGATCTAAGCTGGGTACGTTAAAAATCTCTTGTGCTTCAGTTTTCCCATCTGTTAAAGAGGGTTAGTAATTCTTCATATCTCATGGGATAGTTATAAGGAATAAACAAAAAATATACACGTCAAGTGTTAAACATTGTCTAGCACACAGTAAGCATGCAGTGAAGGTTAATGCACAAGTTAGGTGTTTGCGCTGTGAATAGTTGGGGTGAGGAGAAAACAAAGGAGTTAGTGGTAAGAAAGGTAAATGAGGTGACTCTCTTAAGTAGGACTCTTTTAAGTGTCACAGACTAGGGAGAAACACAGACTGAGTGTCTACATACATTTGCTGTGGTATGCAGAATAATGGCCTCCCGAAGCTGTCCATGTGTTCACCCCCAAAACCCGAGTATGCTGTCCTACGTGATAGAAGGTACTTTTTGCAGATGTTAAGCTCAGGCTCTTAAGCTGGGGAGATGCAATCACAAGGGTTCTAATACAGGAAAGAGTGAGGCAGGCATCAGAGAGAGAAGAGATGTAATGACAACAGGCAAGGGTCAGAGCGATGTGCTCGGAAGGTGGAGAAAGGGGCCACTAGCCAAAGAATGCAGGCAGACTCCAGACACCAGAAAATCCAAGGAAAGAGAGTCTCTGCTAGTTCTTGTAGATGACACAGCTCTGTCGAAGCCTGGATATTAGCCTATGATACCCATTTTGGATTTCTGACCCCCAAACTGTAACAGAATAAGTTTGAATTTTTTTATGCCATGAATTTGGATAATTTGTTATAACCCCAGTAGAAAACTTACCCATGCCTTTGGCCATTTTTGCTGCACTTCACAAAACCTCTCATATTTCGCAAAAGCTACTTGCTAGCTCCTTATGACTCATGTCCCTATTTCCCAAAAGAGACAAAGTGAAAATTTAAGCTTCCAGAAGGTTTGATGCAACAGGTTTCTCAAATGGCCCTGCAAGCCCTCACCCTGCCTGGGTGAGGCTCTGAAATTGCCGAGCTTAGTGAGGGCCACTGAACACTACACAAAAACTTCCTAGGACAGCCCCAAAGTACCAGGGCCCACTGCTGATAACAAATAATACTACCAGTTTACATGTGCATGATTTTTTGTGTTTTTTTAAATCACACATCCATTGCCTCGTTTTAATTCATCCAACCTATAGAAATAACTTGCTCAAACCATATCCTCAGAAAGCGTCAGAGCCAGGACTTGAACCTGGTCTTTCATATTGAAAGCCAATTTTCTTTCTCCCATCGCTGACTATAACTTGTTCTTACCTTGGTGGATGAGTGACTGAGAATAGGAGAGAAGAAAAGGAAAAGTTAAGAGAAAAAACAGGGAAGGGCTATCCAGACAATAAGGACAATAAATCAGCCCAGGCCTCCAGGAAACGGGGCCAAACTCTGATACAAATCTATTTCTTGGATGCTAAACTCAGGGAAGTAATGTGATGTGGAAAAAAAGAAATTGTGATCTACACTGGGCCTTGGCTTTGGTTCTGTCACAGATTAGCTGTTGGATCCTGAAAGAGGGTCACTTTATTTGCTGTTCTCATTTTACGTGCATTTAAAAAGAGGGAGCCCCAGGTGGCATGCACCTGTCATCCCAACTACTTGGGAGATTGAGGCAAGTTCAAGCCCAGCCTGGGCAACTTAGTGATACTGTCTCAAAACAAAAAACAAAACAAAAGAGCTGGGGATGTAGCTCATGGTAGAGTGCCTCTGGGTTCAATACCTAATACTGGGGAAAAAAAGACTAGCTAAACTTTACTACCGATTCTAGCTATACATTTTTAAGATTCTACCTTCAGAGGTCTTTTCTAAGCAGTACCTTACACTTGTAGATAAAATATCCTTTCTCCAAAAATGCTCCAGACCAGAAGTACTTTTTTGGATTTTGGAATATTTACATATATATATATATATAATGAATTTATTTGGGGAGAGGACCTAAGTTGTAACACAAAATTCATCTGTTTCGTATACACCTTACACATAGTAGCCTGCAGATAATGTTATACCATGTTTTAGTGAGCCTAAGTTTTTACTTGTCCCAAGAAGTCAGGTGTGGAATTTTCCACCTGTAGCATCATACTGGTGCTCAAAGTTTCAGATTTTGGAGTACTTTGAATTTTCTTTTTCATTTTTAAAAGTTCTATCTCTGAGGCATTTTATTATAAAAAGTTAGAACTCACATACATAAGCTAATATAAGCTTAAAATTCATCACACATTTACTTGATTTTTTAGCTTGACCTTCTAGTAAATCTTTAGTTTCACTGATTATGGCTGCTGTATAAGAAGATCCTCCTTTGCCTGGGTGATTTAAGAACATAATTCATCGATGAGCCTATTTTGTGTTTCCTTTATTGGCGGCAGTAGGGCTTACACCCAGCATTGATGGTGCTTCTTGTTTTGTCACTTAGGGTTCAAATCCACCTCTGGAATAGTCACTACTGAAGGCAGATTTGGGTAGACTTTGAGAAACTTGTTTTACTTGAGACTCCATATGCTTCATGGCCAGTAAAACATAACAGCCTGCAAAACCCCCAGTAGCAGTGGTCAGTCCAACGTCTATGACTGTACTGGCCATGTTTCGGGCCCAGCCCTCCTGCCTCTACCGGGACTGTGGTTCATCCCAGCCCAAAGGCCACGGTGACCACAGTAAGCACAAATCTGCCAGGTACAGGAGTGCTCTGAAATCTGAATTTTGGATTAAGGATGCTCAGCCTGTGATATTAAGTCATTTGACCTGGCATTCCCAAACACCTCCCTCTCAAACTCAAGGAAAGCACTGCTCCTGTCCCGTTTGCACTTCAGATTTAATTGACTGCTCCCTGTCTGGTTATGTTACACTCCTCATCTTCACAAAGAGCATCTTCTATCTCTTGCATTGCATCTATGCGCTTGATCAGAATTTTCTGTCTCCATACTAGATTGCTAGCTCCCCAAGGGCAGAGACTATATCTAATTGGTTTTCTACCCCTAATTCCTTTATATCAATCTGCAAAAATTGCCTGTGAATTTGCAGTGAAGTAGCCATACACTTAGAAAAATGGCATTACACATCGAACTTCTCTGGAATAAGGCAGCTCCCTTTGAATTGTCAGAGGTAATGCAGGGATGATCTCTTTGCCCAGCTTGCTTCACCCGGGATGCTTAATAAGGCTTGAAGTAGATGAGACGAGAAGAGACAAAAGTAGAAAAGAGAGGAAGGGAAAGCAAAGCAAAGAACTAGATCTCCAAGATGGGTAAAATCTCACGGGGCAACAAGAGACAGGAGGGGCTGGCAGGCAGTGCCAGGAGAAGCTGGTTAGGGACAGACACTGCTGGTGGCACTGGCTGGGACTCCAGGAACCCATGTGGTTCTGTGTGCATTTGTGCGTGGTTATGTAAACTGTGCACAAGAGCAGCCACGGAGATAGATTCCTTGCCTACTCTCACAGAGCCTCCCACCCAGGCTGAAAGAATAAACATTTACAGAGCTGGTGTGTAAATATTTGTGAATGGGGCACACTCAACACCCAAGTAGGATGCTAAACAACTCTGCTACCTGGTTCACGGAGAAGGCTCCTCCGACAAACCCTGAAAGAAATCAGAACACTGGGCTGCTTCTGGCCATCTGTGCCATCAGCTTCCCCTTGGCATTTTCCGGGCTGCTGTGAGCTTCCCTGCCGGTTTCTCAGCTTCCCACTCTGTGGGGGAAAAGCCCTGGGCCTGCGCAGCTCACTGCCAGGGTTGCTTTATGTACAAGGGTGTTTGTGCTTCCAGAGGGGCCAGGGAACACAACAGGAAGTCACAAACACTGGGTGACTCCCCAGAAGGGAAGATGTCCCTTTAATTAAAAAGGTGTCCATGAGCAAATTTATTTAACCCACATGTTGGGCTCAAGGTTCAAACCGCCTCTCTTATTTAGCCAGCACTTCGGTTATATTTTGAAAGAAAACCCATTATGTACCAATTTGAAAATTATCCTAATGTATACAGTTTGAAGACTCCCCACCGTTGTAACTGCCTGCTATCTTTTTCTTTCCATTTATTTACTCTCTAGAATATCAACAGTCCTGGAGAGTTTTCTTTAAAGGAAGAAGAGAGGAATTTGACAAGAAAGCACCATGGAAAGCAAAACAAAGACAGAGGCAAAAAGCCCAGTGGAACAGAAAAGCAAATGTAAAGCAGTGACAATATTCTTCCGCTGTTAAAACCACTCGCCAGCTCACCCTGGAGTCACTGTGGTGACTGCAAAGGATCGTAGAGGGTGTTGACTTCAACCTGCTTTACAGCTGGGATCACTGAGGCCTAGGAAGGAAAAGGAGGTACGTGAGCCCAAACAGCCCAAAGAGTGAGAGCAAAAAGCCAGCGTCTGAAAGAAAGGGAAACCTAGCTTGCGTTCAGCACGCACAACCATCCGAGTGTGGCAGAGTCCAGAGCCTTCAGACAGCAGAGTCCAGAACCTTAACATTCTGTAAAGCTTAGAAAACACACAGCTGCTTCTCAGAGAGCAACGGGGAAGATTCACAGCCAGCTAGAGCAAGCGGTTGTCCTCAGAGTGCCAGCTGGTGACACCGACACTGTCTCTTCCTCCTGGGTCTGCTCGGAATGTAGCAGGATGACGTGCCCGTGGTAAAAGCTCAGACACAAATGTTCATCTGGGACACTACACCACGCACCTCACCCTCATAAACAGCAGATGGTGAAGAGCCAGACTGTAAGGTCACAAGGAAAAGGGGAGGTGACCAAGATGGAAGAAGAAAGGGGGCTGCCCATCATATACCGTGAGCCCTTGAGAGGGTCCAGAGAACTCTGGCCATTGTTACATCTATATGCTCAACCAGTGTGTCTTAGTTACTCTTCTTGTTGCTGAGACAAAATACCTGTGTTCAAAGTTAAGGGAGGTAAGGTTTATTTGGCTCGCAGTTTGTAGAGGTTCAATCCATAGTCAGCTGGCTCCAAGGCAGGGTTGCGTGGCAGATAGACATTGCAGGGGAGAAACAGTTCATGGTGGGCAGAAGGTAGCAAAGCAAGCAAGAGATGACCACAGCTCTTTCTATCCCTTATATTTTATCCAGTTAGTTAGGGTGGGTAGCACTCACACCCTTAATCCTAGTGCCCTTGATCCTAGCATTGCACCATGAATCAATCTCAGCGTCATACACTCTGGATCCAGCCACCTCTGAAAAAAACCCTGACCGAATGAGGTTTTGGGGGGACATCTAGACACAAGCCATAACACAGATTCTTCCAGAAGCCTTTGGGCAAATACCCAGTGTCTCTGGGAGAATATTCCAGCCAAGAAGCCAGGGCTTTCAGGCCTGATGAGGACCACAGGCACCGTCCTCCTGGCACTGATTCTCTGTCTTGCTTGGGGCTATGCCCAGCACAGGGCAGAGAGGATCTCTTCTTGAATGTCCTCTATGTGTCTGTCTCTCTGTTTGTCTCTGTCTGTGTCTCTCTCTCAATTCCCCAAGCCTCCAGTCTGATTCCATTTGAGAGCAGTCAGAAGAAGCCATATGGAACCCTTTGAGTCCCTAAGCCTGGCTATTTATTACAGTCAGTGGGGCTTGGACGATGCTGGCTCTGCTCTGGGTCTGCTTCTGCTTGGGCCTGGCACCTGCTCAAGGGCCTTTGGAGAGAGAGAGGCACACAGGAGCACAGTGCAGCACTGAGGGAAAAGCATTGGTTGGCGTCTGCCCCAAGGAGGGCAACTGAGGAAGCAGCAACCAAAGAGCTGTGCGGAATAACATCACCACTTGAGTGGCAGTAGAGCCATACCCATTCCAGGCCTCTCCAATTATTTGTATCAAGTGGCCCCCTCACATCCATCCTTTGAAATAGACTTTGTTACTGTCAGAATTTTAAAGACAGCCAGTTATGGTGGTGCGTGCTGGTGGGGTAGTCCCAGGTACACAGGAGGCTGAGGATCCCTTGAGCCAGGAGTTCATGACCAGCCTGGACAATAGAGCAACACCTTGTCTCAAAAAAATAAAATAAAATTTATAGACAGGAAAACTGAAGCTTGGCGTGTTCAGCAAATTGCCCCTCCTTACCCAGCTGGTAAGGGGTGGAGTTAGGACTCGAAACCAGGCTGCCTGAACAGCTTCACAAGTTCGTTCTTCTGCACATCAGGACAGGAGGGATGGGCAGAGTCAAGAGGGACAGGACAGCCCCTCCTGCACAGCCACCTGCTGGGGTAGTTGGAGACCATACCACCAAGCCCTCGTCAGCTGGAGCAGCCCTGGCAGGAGACACAGAGCTCCCTAGGTTTGCTGCCTCTCTGAAAAGGAAAAAGCTTCTAGCCCAAGAATTATGGTCCATAGGTAGCTGGGATTAGAGAAGGCTGAAGGCGAGGGCAGGGTGGTGACAAAAACCAAGGGCAGAGCCCTTAAGGCAGAATATTCGGCCAGCATGGTGGTACATGCCTGATCTCCCAGCAGCTCAGGAGGCTGAGGCAGGCGGATTGAAAGTTCAAGCCCACCGTGGGCACTTTAACGAGGGCTGGGGATATAGCTCAATGCAAAGGTCCTGGCTTCAATCCCCAGTACTAAGGGAGAGGGAGAGGGAGGGGGATGGGGACAGAGAGAGGGAGGGGGAAGAGGGAGGGTGAGAGAGGGAGAGGGAGGAGGAGAGGGGAAGGGGAGAGAGAGTGAGGAGGGGGAGGCGGGAGGGAAGGGAGGAAGGGGATGAGAGGAAGGAAAATAAGCAAGCAAGCAAGTAGGCAGGACGTTCTTCAACTTCTATGCTACATAATCTTCTGAACCTGTTTCCTCATCAAATTATCACTGTCTGAAACTTGACAGTGATTATGCATATGAATCTGCTTTGTCATCTCTAGAGTGGTCTAAAAACCTAAGGTATTATTAGAAATTAGGGCATAACAGGGAATTGTCATAGAAGCCGTGCGAAGGGGTTATAATTATGCCACCAGCACAGCACATTCAGATATCTCAAGGTCAATCAAAATAGACAAACTACTGATACATGCAGATTATGGAACAAAAATATTATGTTGAAGAAAAGCAGCCAGGTGCAAGGATATAAATCATACGATTCCATTTATATGCTAAACTAGAAAACGCATACTTATCTATAATGACAGAAAGCAGATAGGAGGCTCCCAGGGCAAGTGTTAGAGAGGGGACTGACTGAAAAGGTAAAAAAAACTTTTAGGGGCCATAGATGTCCTGTGTCTTATTGTGGTGCCCAGGGTACATTTATTTGTCCAAATACGTCATTTTTCCCCCAGTACTGGAGACTGAACTCAGGACCTTCACACTGAACTACATCTCCAGTTCTTTATTTTATTTTGAGAGAGCGTCTCACTAACTCAGTTAGCCTGGGCTTCAACTTCCAACCTTCCTGCCTCTGCCTCCCAGAGTGCTGGGATTACAGGCATGCACCATGACGACAAGCTCTAAATACAGCAATTTTCAACTAGTTTTAGTTCACTGTACATAAGTTGTACCTCAATAAATTTCAAAAGAAAGCATGCCAAGATCTTTGTTTATAAACCAGGACCCCTGTGTTGCCTAGAAACTTGCCTGGACCTCCAGTTATGGGAACACGGCCTCCAAGTACCAACTCTGTGATGGTGGGGAAGTCTGGGAGCTCCTCTGAGCTTCGAGTCTCCTCACCTTTCAAACAATGTGTGTACTGTGTGCTTAACTTCATAGGACTGCCATTTGGAACACGAGGGATAGTAAACACGTGTGATAGCAAATGTTACATCTCATAATAATACCCAAATGTTCAGGAGTGCCGCGTGGGAGTGCAGAGAGAGCAGGTAGATCGGAGACTTCTTTGCCGGCCCACTGACAAGAGCGCCTGGGCTCCAGAAGGCCCCCATTTGCCTTCTCTTTCTACCCAAGGCTCCTGGGTAAGTGGTCACGGCCACCAGGCAAGAGCCAGCGACCTGTCAAGAGATGTGGGGTTCGCCAAGCTTTGAGAGGATCCAATGGCAACCAACAGGTAAGCTGCAAAAAGCCAAATAAATGAGAAACTTTAATCCATGAACTCTGCAGGTTGCTTCTCAACTTCTTCTGCACCAGCTTTGAGCTGTCTTTATCTTCTGGCAGTGGGGCACAGCTAACACTACTTCCTGCCGGCCCAAAGCTACGTCCAAGGCGCTTATCCCAGCTCTTTCCTTCTGCCACTGTCTTCCTCTTCAACTAGACATTGTTCAAATATTCTCAGCAGGAATGAAAAAAAGACAATCCAATACAGTAGTACCTGCAAATCCTCCCGGATGCCTTCACCACCTCTCACCTCTTTGCTTGTCTTCTAGTCAACCCAACAGCCCCACAATGTCCAGTGCCCAGAATCTAGCGTTAATGTTCCACACTTTTCCTCTCCACCGGCAAAGCCTCCTGAGTTAATGGGACGCATACTGCCCAGCACAGAGGCCCGTCAAGGAAATGAGGAAGAGGAGTCGAAGGCTTCAAACGACAGTCTGAAGCTGAGCTGGAACTTCGGATATCTGACCCCTCCCAGGCCTCTTCCCAAGATTATTTCATTTTTATTTATCTTTACAGTGCAGTCCTGGGGACGGAACCCAGGGCCTCCCACATGCTAGGCAAGCACCGACCTACACCCCCACCACCCCAAGATTATTATTATCATCTCTCAGCCATTAGGAAACATATGCAACCCATTTGCCGCCAACAAAGGAAGTTCTAGCCCAGGCGGCCTCAAAAAAGAAAAATAAAACACAGGCCAGGGTTGTATCAGCAAAGACTCCTAGGTTTGATTTTGCAGCAACTTACTTCAAGGACCATGTTTGGCCCCAAGCTACAGAAGTGAGGCCACGGAGGCCACAGAGAGGGACACTCGCTCTGACGTGAAGTCAGTCACCTCAGGGCTCCCATCCCGCCTTCCTGGGCACTGCAACACTCAGCCCTGTCCTAGCCCGCAGCCTCCTCTTCCTCAGGCCTTCACCCAGTGTGCTCCGCCCCCCTCCTTCCCACCACCTCATGGCCTTGAGGAAGATAGAATTTTATTTTTAGAACTTTCGGAAAGGGGAAGTGCTAAGGAACATAGAAAGAAAAGGAAGGGACAGGCCATTTGGCCCTTTGAAAATTTCCTTCCTGCCACATCCCTGCCACACCCTTCCCTCACACTCATACACATGCACCCCTTGAAACTGCAGTTTCTCCACCCTTCCCCATGTGCAGGTTCTTCTGCAGCCCCAAGCGGGACGGAAGTTCACATGGAGGAGAAAGCCTGGGCCGGCTCCAGGGGAGTAATGAGCTAGAGAGAGCAGCCTGCAGGTCACCCTGCTAGTGCCTGGTCCTGCTGTCCCTGCTTTCAGCTCTGCCAAGTGCTTAACGAGCACACGCTCAGTGAGCATGTGGCCCTGACAGGGCTTGAGTGACTTCCCAAGGCCACGGCACAGTACAGGTTGGAAGGGGTTCCGGCCTCGCAGCCCAATCCTCTAGCAGCCCAGCTAGGCCCTGACCAAAGTGTCCCTTCTGGCTGCTGCCTTACACCAGACCCAGCAACACCTTGGGCTGTCCCTCCTGACTGCTACCACTCTGTCAGAAGGTCCTGCTCGGGGCAGCAGTCTCATTCCTACCAAAGGGTCGCAGTCATGTCTTCCCAGACCCCGGAGATGCCACTGCTCTTTCCTGCTGCGATTTCTGATCTTGTTCCTCCCTCCAGGCTTAAGGCTGCAGAAAGAAGTTTCTCATCAGCACAGCCTGGTGCCCTGCTGTCTTTATTCTCAGTTCTCCACAATGCCTATAATCAATCCCAGCACTCGGGAGGCTGAGGCAGGAGGATTACTGTGAGTTCAAGACCAGCCTGGGCTATATAGTGAGCTCAAGACCAGCCTCAACTATTGTGTATAGTAGATTCTGTCTCAAGAAAAAAAACCCAAAACAGAGTGCAAGTCTGCTCTCTAGGACCTCAGATGGCCTCTCTTCTTCCTGACCCACGCTAAGTTACTAAGGGAAGGCCTTCCAGCGTTGAGGTAGAGAAGATTTAAGCCCTCGCAAGGAGTTGAGCTACCTCAGGTGACCTTCAAGAGCTTTGCACCCTTTCGGGCAGAATTTAAGAAACAGCAGAAAACCCAGCCAGGCACCATGGTGGGTAGTAATGTCAGCAACACAGAAGGCTGAGGCAGTAGGGGCCCAAGTTTGAAGCCAGCCTGAGCAATATGGGAAGATACTGTTTCAAAAAATTAAAAGGCCCTGAGGATGTGGCTCATTGTGAAAGTTCTGGATTCAATTCCCAATCACACACATACGACACACACACAAAATAAAAAACAGAAAACTCTACTCCCTCTCCCCAGGCCTTTTCTGTTACCTCTGCAGTAAAGAGAGGCCGCATTGGGAATAATTATAGTAGCCGTAATGAACTAAATGATGACTCCCCAAAACATGTTCACATCTTAATCCCTAGAACCTGTGACTATCGCCCTACAAGACAAAGACAAGACTTCATAGCCAGGCACAGCGGCCCAGGCCTATGATCCCACCACTGAGGGTGGCTGAGGCAGAAGGGTCACAAGTTCAAGTTTCACCTGGGAGTTGAAATAAGAATTTTGAAAGGGGCTGGGGCTATAGCTCTGCGGTAGAGTACCCCTAGGTTCAATCTCCAGCACCACACACAGAAGAAGAAAAGATGGGGAAAGTGGGCCTGAAGTACAATCATGTCATACATATTCTTTTTTCTGTATTTTTTTTTTTAACAGTCCTTGGGGTTGAACCCAAGACCTCACACGTGTTAGGCAAACACTCTACACTGAGCTAATCCCCAGCTTTTTTTACTTATTTTGAGACAAGATTTTGCTAAAGTGTCCTAGCTGGTCACAAGTTTAAGCCTTCTGAGTGGCTGGAACTATAGGCATACACTACCATGCCCAGCACACACATATGCTTTTATTCACAATGGAATACTATTCAGCCATAAAAAAGAATGAAATCCTGACATTTTCAATAACCTAGATGGAAAAAGAGATCACTGTGCTAAATGGAATAATCTAAGCACAGAAAGAAAAGTGTCACACAATCTTCAGATTGTAGAATCTAAAAAATGGTAATCTCACAGAAGTTGGAAGTGGAATGGTGGTTACCCAAGGCTCCCTGGAGAGAGCAGGGAAAAGGAAAGGGTGGGGAAAGATTGATCAGGGGGTACAGAGTTATAGCAAGGAGCAAAAAGTTCTAGTGTGCTATTTCATAGCAGTGCAACTATAGATAACAATAATGTACTGTACATTTCCAAAAGCTAGAAGGAAGGATTATAACATTTTTTTCCATAATGAAATGATAAGTATGTATAAACATATCAAACTATTAATAAGCATGTATAATTTTTGTTTTATATATTAGTTTAAAAATAAAGTACTGGGGGCCGGTGAGATGGCTCAGTGGCATAAGTGCCTGCCTGGCAAGCGCGAGGGCCCAATTTCGACTCCCGGAACCCACATACGAAAAAAGGGCTGGTGATATCGCTCAGCGGCACAGGCGCCTGCTGGCGCGCGAGGTCCTGAGGTCGACCCCCGGTACCCACAAAAATAAATAAATAAATAAATAAAAATAAAGTACTGGAGCCAGGTGTGGTGGTGCACACCTGTAATCCCAGCACTCTGGAGGCTGAGGCAGGAAGAGAGTTGCCTAGAGTTCGAGACCAGCCTGAATTTCATAGCGAGACTCTGTCTTTAAAACCCAAACAAATAAATAAAGCACTACAAGTATCTTTCTATGAAACACGCAGAGGGAGATATGGCAGGGACTAAGAGGAGACATGACTACGAGGGCAGAGATTGGGAAGAGGTGGCCACAAGCCAAAGTCCCCAAAATCTACAAGTATGAAAGGGATCCTCCGGACAGCCTTCAGGGGGAGCAAGGCCTGGCTGCACTTGCATTTCTTTCTTTTTTTTTTTTTTTATACGCAGGTACCGGGAGTCGAACTCAGGACCTCGTGCTTGCCAGGCAGGCGCTTATGCCGCTGAGCTCTATCAACAGCCCCTGCACTTGCATTTCTGCCCAGTGATATACCAACTGTAGACTTCTGATCTCCAGAAGTGCAAGAATAAACTTCTGTTGATTTAAGCAACTTGGTCTGTAATCTTTCATTACAGCAACCACGAGAAACTCATACAGTAGCAGACACTTCGTGCCTGCCCATTTGTGCGGGGATCTGCTCTGAGCATTTTACCCACATCAAATCATTACATCCTGGCCTTGGATGTGAGGCCTGGCCACGCAGACACAATCCCAGCTTCCTGCTCACTAGTGTGACTTTAAGCAAGGTAAATAACCTGTCTAAACCTCAGTTTCTCAATTCACAAATAGGCAGGTCAGACACTCTTCATATTAAGTTGCCAGGAGAATAAAACGAGGAACAAAGAGCTTGGGATAGTAGGTAGTAGTAAGGATCCCATAAGGGCTACCTAGTGTAAGACTACAAGAGCTGAGCAAGCCAAAATGAGACCACCACGCTAACTTGCCAGGACCTGAGGCAAGGCCTCAGGACTCCATGCAGGCAAAGATCTTCCCTTAAAGCTCACTGATCAGCAAATATGAAAGGCTAAGGAATTCGGTGAAGGATGTCTTCCCTTACTTAGGCAACTCAGTCCTTAACGCCGACCTCTCTTCAGAAAAGGCAGATGCCTGGGACGATGCTAACTGCAGCGTTTCCACATCCCACCTGCAGCTCTTAAGAGTTATGAATACTGTCATTCTTACTGACACACCCCAGTGGAGGCCACCACATCTCACGGGGGTTCTGGTGTCCAGAAGCGGAGCTCCCATGCTTGGAAGTCAGCGGGGAGCAGAAACCTCCCGCCAGCCTCGTGGCCTGCCTTTCCCCCAAATGTGGCCAACAAGGCTTTAACCTGTCCCAGGAGACTGGGGAGAATGATAAATTCAAGAGCCTGCTTTGAGGAGGAGGTTACTCAAGTTAGGAAGTAAAGAACGAACAAGATCCACCGAGTCGGGGAGAAAGGCCTAGCGTTATCACCTGAAAAGAGGAAAACAGAAAGAAGTTTCATTTACTCGGTGCTTTCTGACAAAAGTTTGCCCAGCTTTCCTGCCCAGGTGTCGATGTTACTTAAAGGAGCAGCACCATCCAGGGCGCCTGGCCTTGTGTCCCTGCTTAGGAGATCTGCACGTCAGGGGTTAAGCAGAGGAGAAGGCCTGGCCACCCGGCCCCAGCTTCCCCCCAGGCGGGGCGCCAGCCCCTTCGAAGACTCCGGCGGCAGCCGCCTCCGCCACCCGGTGTGGGCCACCAGGCCTCTTCCCAGCAGGCTGCCCCGACAGCCACCTGCGCTCTCTGCCCTAGCCTCGTCCACCCTCCGGGAGGAAGGAGGAGGAAGGACGACAGCTCCCCCTCCTTACTTTCAGGCACCCACATATTTCTGCGCTGCCGTCACCACTGACGAGAAGCCGGGGCGCCGGAGGAATCGCTTCTCCCGTTCCATCCTCCCCATCAATGAGGGCGCAGCAACACCCCCGCTCCCGAGCCTCCTACTCCGCAGGGAGCCCGAGCCCGAGAGCCACATCCGGAGCGGGAAGCCGCTGCAGTGGGGGCTCCGGCCTCCTACCCCGCAGTACCTTGCCCTCTTCCAGCCCCCCGCGGACCCCAAGCCAGCCCGCGTCCCGGGGAAGAGGGCGCCGAGGGCGCCGAGGACTCCGAGGGCCCCGCCTCCCCGGGTTCGGCGCGAGAGGACCGCTTAGCTACACCCGCGGGCCCCGGGCCCCGGGCGCCGGGCTCCCCACCCGGGACTCGAACCCGGGCCACCGCCCCCCACTTTACCAAAGGATCCCAAAGCAAGCCCCGGCCCAGCGCCCGCGCCCGGAGAGGAGTCCGGGCCGCCGGCGAGCGCGCCCTCGAGTCCCTGAGGGGCGCGGGTAGCGGGGCGCGGGCAGCGAGACGCGGGAGGCGAGCCGGGGCGAAGCCGGGGGTCACTCACGCGCGGGCCCTGGGGAACCCCATGGAGAGCAGCACGTCCAGCGCCGAGCCATGCTTGATGGTGCTGGGGCGCTGCTGGCGGCTCCTCCGCGGGGTGACTTTGCTGTACAGCTCCTCGCGCGCGGCCATGCCGAGGGGCTGCGCCGTCCGAGCCGCGGCTCAGCGCCCAGCCATCGCCCAGGGCCCGGGGCGCAGCGCGGCGCGGGGCTCGGCGGGGGCGGCGGGCGCTCCGAGCCTCCCGGCTCCGGACTCCGGCGCTTCCTGGTGAGGCCACCCGAGCCCGGCGCCCGCCGGCCGCTTCCGCGCGATCCGCCGCCACCGGCCGGGCCCCGGAGCCCCCGGCGCCGCGCCCGCAGCGGTCCTCTCTCCTCCGGCTCCCCCTTCGCCTCTCCGAGCAGTCCGGGAATTTGCAATGAGTAATTTTTGAATGGATCAAAAAGGAAAAGGAGCCTTGTGGGCTGGCCCTGCTTTGCCTGTACCGGGGGCCCGCCCCTTTCTTAAAGACACAGCTCTGTCCCAGGCGGCTGGGGCCGGGTTCGAGCCCGGGGCTGGTGTCTGGGAGGCGGAGCGACAAGGCTCCCAAGAGTCACTTCATCGCCCCGGCCCTCTCCTTGGCATGCATAACGGCCTAGGCGGGCCTGGAGATTCCAGACAACTCATTTCAACCTGATTCTTGACGGGGTTAACAGTGGGAATCCGATGCACCGATGGATGATATCAGAAGGCCAAGCGTAAGGCTCGGGTAAAAGGTTTTGCTTCCAAGAGATCCTGCAAAACCCAGAGGGTTTTTACAACCACTGGAGGTCAAGGGTCTACAGCGAAGACCCACCACGTCTCTCCATAACCGTGGCCAGCGGGACGGAGACTTCTGGAAAACGCGGGACCTCAGATTGTGGGAACTGGCAGGATCTGAGAGAGGAGAGGACTGGGGTGGAAGGGAAGAGAAGAAAAGCTACGAAGGAAAAGGGGAAAGGAACAGAAAAAAGGACACTTTCTAATTATAAGGAGTTGGAAATTGAATGGCTGATTTTCATGAGTGAATAAATAAATGAATTCAAATAAATAAGTGGGTTCAAAGAAAGACTGGATCACCCTGCACAGCAGCCATAAGTGAGATGGTCGAACAAAACGATTACCACCTCCAAGACGGTGGAAGTCATAACTTCCATGCCCGCTGCCCACACCCCGAACCAGGCTGAGCAAGCATGAATCTTTCATCTGGACACATCGCTGTCTTCAGTCAGGGACAGAGCCTACTGTGTGTAAGGAAAGAGGCACAGAGTAAACCCTAGCGGCCGCCTTTTTTTGGGTAATACTAATATAACCTGACATTTCCTGGGCTTGTGTGTGTGCCAATCGTTGTGTTAAGCAAATGGATGAATTAACCAAAATTTTACAATGCCCTATGGGTTGTGTGCCTTTATTATCTCAGGTTTGTTTGTTTTTTTTTTTTGGGTTCTGCGGGTCAACCTCAGGACCTCGCGCGCCAGCAGGCACCCGTGCCGCTGAGCGATATCACCGGCCCCTTTTTCGTAGGTGGGTTCCGGGAGTCGAACTCGGGCCCTTTCGCTTGCCGGGCAGGCGCTTACGCCGCTGAGCCATCTCACCAACCCTATTATCTCAGTTTTATAGATGAGAAAACACTAAGACACTCAGGAGGATCGCGGAGCTGGGAAGGGCATAGCTAGAGCTTTTCCCCACAGCAGTGCCTTGAGATGAGTTACTTCTCCCCGGAACCCCGGTCTCGTTGGTCTGGAGCACTACACAGCTGGGCTTCTCAATAGACGGCTCCTCAGGAGCAGCTTCCTGATGTTGCGTTATAAGGCATCTAGAGTTTGGCCACGGGAAATGACACAGCTTAAGTTCCTGAGCTCCCTGCACATACCCGGTTGGTTTTCTACAAAATATCCAGTGGCCTTTGGAAGTGGGGAGATAAGACAGCTGGAGCCTCAGCACCGCTGTGCATAATTCCGCCTGGTGGGGTGTGGAGGACGAGGGACCTTCCTGGGTGGGACCGTTCATACTTCTTACAGAGCAGAGGAGACCTTGCAGAATGTGTGCCCAGGGCATGGAGCACAAAGACAAGACCAAGCTGGGAAAGGAGGTGCTCAGTAAAGCACCCTGGACATTACCCACAATTCCAAATTGTTTCCAAACATCTAGTGTGAAATTTAAGTGATTGGGATCCCCGCCAAGAGAGAATGATGTGTGTGGAAGTGCTACACATATAATTACACCACTGTACTGAGCACTTAGTGAGTGCTAGCACTCTTCTTACACACGTAACTCATCTATTTCCCTAACGAGGTCGTGCAGCAAGCACTACTGTTTTATCATCAGCCACTTCATAAACAAAGATATTGAAGCAGTGATCAATTCTCTTGTCCAAGGTCACAGGTCCAGTAAATGGTAGAGTTGGGATGCGAGCTTTTAACATTTGGCCAAACAAACGCTTACTGCCATTGTTATGGTGACAGAGAGGGCAGTTGACCTTTAAAATAGCTGATGAAGCTGGGTGTGGTGGCACAGCCTATAATCCCAGCACTCAGGAGGCTGAGGCAGGATGATTGATTGATCATCAACAGTTCAAGGCCAGCCTGTGCTACATAGTGAGTTCAAAGCCAGCCTGGATGACATAATGAGACCCTGTCTCCAACAAAAAACAAACAAACAAGATAGCTGATGGTAGGGGGACATAATGCATGCCCATAATCCCAGACTTGGGGGGTGGGGGAGCTGAGGGAGGAGGATCTAAACTTCAAATCCAGGCTTGTGCAATTTAGTGACTTAGCAAGACCCTGCCTCGAAATAAAATGGGGACACAGCTCAGTGGCAGAGCCCTGTGGATTTGATCCCCATGACAACCAAAAAAAAAAAAAAAAAAGATAACTGATGGCGATTGCCTTTTGGACTCCTCCAATCCCCCTTGACTTGGAATTGCTGGAGCTGCATTTCTTCAGAAAGATTGAATTCATTGTCTCCTCCCTGCCTCTAGGCAGACTTGTGATGGAGTTAGTGATGGGTATGAAAATAGTTTTAGGTAGCCTGGGAAAAGCACTGCGGAAAGCCAGCACCTTGGATGCAAACGGTTTGGTCCAGAGCACTTTGACAGAAATCCCCGCTGCTCCTCGCTCTTCTTCAGCTTGGTGCCAGAACTTGTCTTATTTGGCACGGCTGCCATTTGTTCTGCACAGGGTTAGGGGGGTGGCAATTAAAACGCATTGTGCTTTAATTGTATTGCCTCTGAAAAGCCGAGAAGCCTTATAAACATCTATACTGTTCTATTACAAAGGGAGAAGAAGGACTTGTCTGGCAGTGAATCTTGCAGCAGTGGGGAGAGAGGCAGCAGGAGAGGGCCTTGCACAACCACGGAGCTGACACATCTGCACTGGCTGGGAGGCAAACTGCCCTTCCCTGTGCCCTGGACCACCCAGCTCTTCTGTCCGTGTGAGCACTGTTTACATCCATGCGTTGACCCCGCCGCCTCCTGGGTAGACGGCACTTCTGCAGTGGCCACAGGGATGCTCTGCTCTGCCCAGCTGACTGCCCTGGTCACTTCCGAGAGGCAGTCTGTGCCTTTTCCTTCTCCTTCTCGAGGTCCTGGAGAAAAAGTCAAGTGGTGACATTAAGAACAGGAAGTCAATGTGTGGCGCATTTCTGGTTCTGAGGGCTGGGGTGTAGCCTTGTCAAGCAAAAGGGTAGGTTTTGAGCCTCTGGAAATGACTTCAGGTCCTAGACTTCAAGGGGATTCTTTATGGCCAGAAGAGTTTGAAGTCCCAGCTGCAACTCTCTGGTCCTCAGTCCCCTCACCTGCAAAATGTGGGGCTCACTCAGGCCAGCAATCCCTAGGACTCTGAAACTCAGAAACGCTTAGGGGTGGGGTTACCCACCTGGAGGTAAACTGGTGGGTAAAGTGTGATGCCCCCTCTTCCTCTTTCAGAGCAGGTGTACTGAGTCAGCTAGACATCTTGTCAGTTTTATGTAAGTTTTTTTGTGAGAAAGGAGCTTGGAAAAAAATTTTTTTTAAGTTTTTAAAAGCACAGAACTGCCCCGTGTGGTGGTACACACCTGTAATCCCAGTACTCTGGGAGGCTGAAGCAGGACGATCGCAAGTTCAACCCCAGCCTGGTCAAATTAGTGACTTAGGAAGACCCTGCCTCAAAAACTACTTTAATCATTCCCCCTCATCATCCCCTTCACCCCACCATCCCCTCTAGTCTCACATGTTTTAAGGGAAGAGTTTCAGTGTATATAATGCATTTTTATCATATTCATGCCCCCTACTGCCCAGCCTTACACTCCTTCTTCCTGTCCTCTTATATAATAATATTTTCCTTTCTACTTTATTTGTTTTGGAGACAGGGTCTCGCTATGTAGTTCAGGCTGGCCTTAAACTCACTATGTAGCCCTGGCTGGCCTTGAACTCACTGAAATCCTCCTGCCTCAGCCTCCTGAATGCTGGGATTACAGGTGTGCGCCCACCATGCCTGGCTCCATTCATTTGTTGATGGGCACCTATGCTGGTTCCGTAAACTAGAGTGATTTAATGCTCAGTTTAGTTTTGGAAGAGCATAATTCAATAAAAGGAAGCCAAAGGGGAATGGAGTGGCATTAGCCATGGGAGGAAGAGGTTTGGGGGAGGGGGAGGCAAACAAGAAGCAGGTTGGGGAGAGAGGAGAAGGGCCACCAAGGGGAGCCCTTAGAAGCAGCCTTTCAAGGACCTGTCAGTCCTCTGCTGTCCCTAAGCACAATTAGACCAAGTCCAAAGGCCTGAAGACTGGCTGCTGTCTCATTGTCGCAAGTTGGTCCCTAGGACTCAGCACAGTGCTGGATACGTACAGAGTCTACAAGTAGCAGGTGCTTGGTCAGCCACTGCTCGTTAATCTGTGAAACCAATTTATACTGTAGGAAAGGCTATGGCTGAAAACATGTTTGAAGCATCAGTCCCCAAATCAACAGAAACTTCACATTTTTTCTCACATTATGAAAAAAATTATGTATTTCTCTAAATTGCAAAAGGAAGAAGGGAGCGAGGAGGCTATTTCTATTGCCTGCTTGTTTTGTTCCCCATTTCTGAACAAAAACCCCAACATTTCTATTCTGGAATTTTTTGTAGGAGGCTTGGTATTGTCCACACTCTTCGCTCCTCCTAAAGGCCTCTTCATAAGGCCACTGCCCCAGGGACTCTGATCCTGATTTTCCACAAAATAATACATGCCTCATGAAATAAACAGTATAAGCTTTAAGGAGGGTAGATTCTCACACACCTTTTTTTTGTATAAAGAAGATAATGTGCAGGGCGTCATGGCACACGCCTGTAGTCCCAGCACTTGGGAGGCTGAGGTAGGAGAATCCCTGTAAGTTTGAGGCCAGCATGAACTACAAAGCCAGACCCTGTCTCATAAAAAAAAAAGTGTCGGTTACCAGCTCTCCCACCCACTTCCTGTCCCACTCCCAACCCCAAAAACCACTCTAGAAAGTGTTCACCCATTCTTTATGGCAAGTTCCATTCCAGGGTTGGGTTATAGGTTTGGAAAAGAAAGCAAAATAATTTATGTTTCCTCATCTTTAAAATGGAAGCAATACTTACCTCACAGGGTTTTTGCGATAATTAAATGAATCATGGATGGATATGAAAGGATCAAGCAAGGGCCACGTGCTGGCTGAGGATTTTTCTGGATGCGCCATTTATCTTCTTATTCCCTTGATATTTGTACAGTTTCTTTGTTTAATTAGGCCCGAGGCCACAGAATTAGATGAATCATACGTGGCTTACTTGTGGTTAGTTCGTTTTTAGGGATACAGTAAGCACCCACAAACTCTTCACCTAACTAAGTTTAGGATCTTGATAATAATCTTGTTGCAGCTAGAGGACATCTCCAGCACATCCCTGTCCCTCAGAACCCAGGGACCTCATCCAGTACCTCAATGCTCATCAACTCTAGCTTTTCTTTCTACATAGCTTTATTGAATCTAGAAGTTGTCCTAAAAATATGCCTAAACTTTTCAGATGTACTTAATATCACAGAAGTATATAATAATGTTTGCAGTCTTTGGGGATTCGTTATTTTCTGCTCAATGGTATGTGGCCAAGATCCATCCACGCCACTGAATGCTGAGAAGTTCGCTGGTGTATTAGGTACCCAATAGCCCACTTTCCTACTAATGCATGCCTGGGTTATTTCCAAGTTTTTGCTTTTATAATTATGCTGTTACAGACATTTTGCACATGCCTCTGGCTGTACATGTGCAGAGTTACTCCTGAGTTTGTCCCTAGGAACAGAATTGATGGGTCATCTTCATTTTAGAAGGTAATGCAGGAAGTGGAGTGCACACCTGTAATCCCAGCAGTCTGGAAGGCTGAGGCAGGAGGTTTGCAAGTTCAAGCCCAGCCTGGACAGCTTAGTGACTTAGAGAGACCCTGTCTCAAAAGTAAAAAAATAAAAATGAAAAAAGGCTAGGGATGCAGCTCAGTGTGAAGGCCCCGCATTCAATTCCCAGTAACACAAAAAGGACAAATACAATGTAAGTACTTCTTTCTGTCTCTCTTCTCTCCCTCCCTCCCTCTCTCTCTCTCTTCTTTCTTTCTGCAAAGGGAGGAACTATTTTCCACTGTAATTATACCAACTTACTTTCCCACCGACAGCACGATGATGTCTGTGCACTGTAGTCGCCGTGGCTACATCACCATGGTTCGGGATGGCTCTGCTTTTGCTTCCCAAGAGCTTGGTAGATCATCCTTGGTGAAAAAGGAAAAAGGCTGGGTAGGGTGGTGCACACCTGCAGTCCTAGCAATTGGAAGGCTGAGGTAGGAGGGTCATGAGTTTGAGGCTGGCCTGGGTGTCTTAGTGAGTTCCAGTCCCCCCTGGGCTATGTAGTGAGACCCCAGCTGAAAGACAGAGGGAAAGAAGGAAAGAGAAAGAAAGAAAGAAAGAAAGAAAGAAAGAAAGAAAGAAAGAAAGAAAGAAAGAAAGAAAGAGAGAGGGCCGGTGAGATGGCTCAGCAGCTTCAGCGCCTGCCCAGCAAGCGCGAGGGCCCGAGTTCGACTCCCGGAACCCACATACAAAAAAGGGGCCAGTGATATCGCTCAGCGGCACAGGTGCCTGCTGGCACGCGAGGTCCTGAGGTCGACCCCCCGGTACCCACAAAAAAAAAGAAAGAAAGAAAGAAAGAGAAAGAAAGAAAGAAAGAGAGAGAGAAAGGAAGGAAGGAAGGAAGAAGGAAAGGGTGGAGGGAGGGAGGAGGAAGGAAGGAAGGGAGATTATTCAAAGCTAGCTCTGAAGGAGGTGGAGGGCCCCACCTTGTTAGGGTGTGCAAGGGCTTTTATTACAAAGAAGGGAGAGGAAAAATACAACAAGATGAAAAACAAGGAAATTTTTGATACTGCTTCACCCCCTGCCCTTCTCAGCTCCCTCCTTCCCTTGTGGAAATGAACAAACTGGGCCCCGACCTCCTGGCACCACGTCTGTGTGTTCCTCGCGGAGGACACAGGCCATTCCCCTGGCAGAGGTGAGATCACGTGAGCTGTGGAGAGGAAGAGAGGCGGTTTACGCTTTCAGTGTGAGGAAGTTGGAGAAGCAGCCTATCTCTAAAAGAAAAAAATCCTGATTTTTATTATTATTACTTTGCAGTACTGGGGATCAAACTCAGGGCCTTTGTACTGAGCTACAACCCCAGTCCTTTTTCTATTTTGAGACAGAGTCTCACTAAATTGCTGGGTTGCCCAGGTTAGGCTTAAACCTATGATCCATCCTCCTGTCTCAGCCTCCCAAGTGCTGGGATTACAAGCATGTGCCACCACGCCAGCTAAAATCCTAATTTTTAAAGATCTATTTTACCATCCCAGTTATAGCTACACAATCTGGACTCTTCCACAGGCCATCTGAGGGCCACGGATGGAGTTCAAGGGCCTGGGTGCCTGTGTTTTACTTTTACTTTCTCCTTTATTTGTCAGATGACCTTGAACAAATTCAGTCATTTACACAGCATTTATTCAGTGAGCATCCACTATGTGATGGGAATACAGAAATAAGTAAGATAAAGTCCTTGTTCCCAAGAAGCTCACTTCCATTCAGTACCCGCTGTGAAGAAAGTGCCATGGTTCTCAGGTGAAGGCTGGTAGAGCTACAGCAGTAAGGGGAGCCAGGAAGGCAGCAGATTTTGAGCCAACTCCAGGACTCCTGAGAGTCTTGAAGGGTTCTGGAATATCTGGAGTAGGGTGCAGTGGCACACACCTGCAATCCCAGCTACTCAGGAGGCTGAGGCAGGAGGATCTCCATGAGTTTGAGGGCAGCCTGTGCCACATAGTGAGTTCAGGACCAGCCTGAACTACATGGTGAGACAATGTTTCGAAAAATAAATAAATAAATAAATAAATAAACCCTAAAAATCAAAAATTTTTAAACTTTTTTTAAAGGGGAGGGCTGGGTGTGGTGGTGCACACCTGTAATCCCAGCACTCAGGAGGCTGAGGCAGAAGGATTGCTTTGAGTTCAAGGCTAGCCTGGGCTACAAAATAAGCTCAAGGCAGTCTGAACTACATAGCGAGAACCAGTCTCAAAAAAATTGTTTTTTCAAAGGGGACAGGGGAACTGGAAATGTAGCTCAGTGGTACAGCACTCCTAGGTTCTATCCCCAGCACCACCACCAAAAAAAAAAGGAAAGCCTAAAACACCCTTGCGCCAGTTGTTGCACCGTTAGGAGCTCGAAATCAGTCACGGTGGGTGGAACACCTCCCTCATGGAAACTGCTTTCCTCAGGCGCTCTTCTCTGGCCCAGAGTGGGAGCGACACTGACACACAGATGCGGCTGGAAGATGAGTCGGTTACCTAATCTCCTAGAATCTGCGCTCAGGGAGTGGCTGCCAGCACCGAGTGGACGGACAGACTGACAGATGCAGTGAAGCTCTGCGCGCAGGAGGTGGGCAGGTGGGTGGGCAGTGCCGCCTGCTCCGGGTTTTCGCGTTCCTTCCCCACTTGGATCTGTTCACGGAGATCCCTGGAGGGAGAAGGACAAGCCGTGGGCGAGACTGCCCAACGGGTATGCACAGGAGCCACGTACCGAGCAACTTCCTGAAGCTCAAAGACATTGGGAAAACTGACCATGATCACAAAGCACCTAAATGGTAGAACTAGCAATGGGAACTTAATTAATATCAATTAAAATATTTTAATATGCAAAATTTTCTGTAGTACTGGGGACTGAACCCAAAGCCTTTGCACTGAGCTACACCCCCAGTCCTTTTTTATTTTTCTTTTGGAGACGGAGTCTCCCTAAATCACTAAGCTGCCAGGGTTAAATTTAAATTTGTGATCCTCCTGCTCCAGCCTCCCAGAATGCTGGGACGACAGGAGTGAGCCACCATACCCAGCTAGGCAGCTTACTTTAGTAGATAATTTGTTTAGATGTGCTATGAAATGAACCAAGGACTGCTGAACCCCCCAGACAAAACCTGTCTGCGGAAGCTATGTGACTATAAGGGACTGCAGCAAATCTGGCATTGAAGTGACCATTACTAAACTCACCAAATCCCCTAGATGACTAACAAGTACATGACAAATATAATTCTTCCTCCCTCCTACTTCCCTTCTACAGTAATTGGATGCCTACTGCCTCTGGGCATTGAGTTCAAAGATAGGGGTGACTTCAAGAAGGACAAAGTGTAGTAGGAGGCAAGAATGACCAGGACATGAGAGGACAGGATGTCTGAGAGACATTGTGGCTTGTCCGAATTGCTGTAGAGGCAGAATGGTAGGAGGGTGACTAGGAAAGCTTCCCCGGAGGAGATGATGTCTCAGCTGGACACAGAAGATGTACGGAAACTAATTGGAGAAGAAATGGGAGAGTAGGGGCGGGACAAGTTGAGTAGAAAGAGAGGGAAGAAAGAAAGCATGTTAGCTGGCCACACGGTCCACGCCTGTAATCCCAGCATTATGGGAAACCGAGGAAAGAGGATCCTAAATTCAAGTCCAGCTTGGACAACTTAGCAATTTAGTGACACTCTGTCTCAGAATTTTAAAAAGATTTTAAAAAGGAATGGGAATGTAGCTTAGTGTAAAGGCCTTAGGTTTAATCCTCAGTACTGAAAAAAAAGGAATGAATGAATGAATGAATGAATGAATAACAAAGGAAGGAAGTTAGCACCAGGCAGAGGAAATGCCATATGTGGAGGCCAGACCTTTGAGAGACCGCGTCATCTCTGCAGACCCACGTGGCAGAAGCACGGAGAATGGGGAAACGGAGAAGGAGCTTCAGGTAATGGCACAGGGCTGCAGATTTTGAGTTGCTGCAGAGCCAGGCTGCTTTACTGATAATGGTTTCCTGGATGTTGCCTGCCCAGTTTTGCTCATCCTACTGAGAAATGCGTCCCTTCCCAGCAAGGGGTAAAGCAATCCAAAATCACTTAGATCCAGTGGCTAATCAGTTATTTCTTAATAATGCTGTCCATTCTCAGAGGTCAGAGTCTTGCCAAAGGCCTAGGCTGGCCTTGAACTCACAACCATCCTGACTCAGGCTCTCGAGGAGCTGGGATTACAGATGTGCACCACTGTACCTGGCCTTGTCACTCCAATCTTAAAACAGTATCTTCAAATATCTTCCCGTTCTGTCTTCACATTGCCTTCTCCTATGTGTGTGTGTGTCTGAAATCTCCTTTTGCCTTTCCCTTATGACTACTCATGATTGCATTTAAGACCCACCCAGATAATCTAAATATTTACCATCCCAAACTCCTTAGTTTTATCACATCTTCAAACCCCTATTTTCCCTATGAGGTGACATTTACAGATTCCCGGGGTTGGAACCTGGTCCTCCTGAGGGCCGTTGCTCACCCACAGCACCAGTCTCCCTTGGGGCAGCTCGTTTTCATCCGGGATGGACTTCCAGGTCCACGGATGGCTTTTTCAACCTCATGACTTGGGCTAAGTGGAGGATGCAGTGTTGGGGAGGGGCAGGGAATGAGTGAGGGAATTACACTGGCCCATTCCTTTTTTGGAAAAGGCCACTTTCCTCAATTCATGTTGTCCCCTCAGCCTCAAACTCTTCCTTCTGAGCTACTGAAGGCCTGACTTGACCTTATCACCCTTCCTTGCCCACCCTGCATGGACAGAATCTGGTCCTCTGTGCTGCTGTATCACAGCACCGAGCACAGTGGGAGGCACTGTGGTGATTTCAGTGCTTACCTCTGGGGTGGAATGTGCTCCCTGAGGCTCTACATGTCTTGCCCGTCGCTGTGCCCTCGGCAGGTGCTTACGGAGAGTCTGCTGGACGGATGGGGTTGCACTGCAGCTAAGGTGAGCCGTGTCTTAGTAGAACAATGCGATCGCATCCCTCTCTTCCCTGCTTTTGAGATCAAGGCCAACAGACTCACCCACCTGTATCCCCACCCTGTCTGCACTGGCTCGAGCCCTGGGCCGAACCTTTCTCCCTCCCCAGCGAACCTGGTAATAGATGACCTTCATCCTTAGCTCATGCCTCTGATGTACCCAATGCTGTGAGCAAGCCCAAAGCAAGTCTCCTTGCAGCCAGTCCTTGAAAGCTGTCTAGAAGTGGAGCTGCGGGGACTGCTAGCTGGCTGGCAGAAGGCAAAGGACCCCCTGACAGTGGGCTGGCTTGAGGCAGGGAAAGAACCAAGCAGCAAGCCAGCAAACCTCCATGATTCACTGGAAGTGTGCTTTGAAACACAAACCTCTCTAGGGGTGGTCGGAGGCTGCTCCTTAAGCTGCTTGGCTCTGAGTGTACATTAGTCATTGCTCTCTCACCAGACTGAGTGTGGGCGCCCCGGGCTGAGTGTCCTCTGTGACCATGGCCAGAGTCTCCAGGCCACTTGTAGGAGCCTCCTCGCCACCTGTTCTCTGCTCAGCCCCGTAAAGGGAAGCTAGGTGAGGAAAGGAGAAGCCCGAGTGGGCCCCTTAGAGGCTTTCATTAGAGAGCTGGGGACGGAGATTGCTCTTGTATACAGTGTCGCCCACCCCTCTAAAAATGCCACCCACTGGTTCTTATTTAGTAATAATGTTTATATAGCTCCATAGAATTTCCAAGCACTTTCAGGGGAAATCAAGATAAGAAAACAAGATGAGGGAATAGGGATGGAACTAGAGGGACAGCACTTTCCTAGCAAGCTCGAGGACCTGGGTTCCATCCCCCACTCCAAAAGATAAAGAAAAATATAAGGAAGTTATTTAAACACATTTTTATTCAGGACAAAAACAAAACAAAAAAATCCATAAAAATAACAAAAAAGTATAAGAATCAGTAAGATTCCGTGACTCCATGACTTACCTATGATATTACAGTGATAAAGGAGAAGAAATCAGTTTCTTTGTTTTTTGTACTGGGGATTGAACTAAAGGCCCAGGCACTGAGCTACAACCCAGGTTCTTTATTATTATTATTATTATTATTTTTTTTTTTTTTTTTTTGAGACAGGGTCTTGCTAAGGCATTAAATTCTCCAGTCTGGGCTCAAACTTGAGATGTTTCTGCCTCAGCCTCCCAGAGTGCTGGGATCACAGTCATGCACCTTGCCAACATAAATCAGTGTTTTGGTTTTATTTTTCCAAGAAAAAGCAGGGTGTGGTGGTGCCTGCTTATAATTCCAGCACTAGGGGAGGCAGAGGGTAGCCACAAGTTTGAGGCCAGCCTGGGCTAAGTGAGCTCAAGGCCACCCTGAACTGCACAGTGAGACCCTGTCTCAAAACAAACAAACAAACACCCTCAGGTTTTCAGAAATAAAAGCAGCACTAGCAATGTTCCCCTCTCTTTCTCAGGTTTCTCAAGCATGTCTTGTGACTCTCGTGGGAGAAGGTCAGGTTCCTTCAAGAGGTGTAGACAGATCTTTGGGGGAGGCCCAGTGACAGCACGGATTATATCCTCAGCCTCTCAAAGCCATCTGCACAGGGACTGTCTCGAGATGAGGTGTGAGTGTCCGTTGTAGTCACAGTGTATTGTTAAACACCTCTTCATGTCACAGCAACCCCAGGCGCGGGGAGCAGAGACCTACACATTTATTGACGCAGAGTCTCATTGAAAACTAGTAGTCGAGAGCACTCCAGCACCTGGATTTTGATTTCTAAGTACCACTTCCTACTGAGAAGAGCCAGGGCTTCCTAAGGAGATGCTGAGTCCAGGACAGAGACAGGGAAAGCTCAAGGTTCATCTACAACTTGTTATGCCACAAGTACAGAAGTGCCCCAGGCTAAGTGGGATTATGTCAAAAAGACATGAGAACCAGCCTGAAGGAGCTCCCACAGCCAAATCTGATTTAAACAGTGCCCCTTGCACCCCACTGTTGAAGAATTTTATTGGGTTATAAGAGGTCAAATAAAAAAAAGTCCATAAATCCATAGTGAAACCTTAAATGATAGAGAGGAAAAGGGGGAAGAGAAAAGGGGAGAACTCTTCCTCTCCAAAGTGTGCCAACAGATAAGCATAGACACAATGATAGGATTTTTAAAAAGCACCTTTTTGTAACCTTTGATGTGATGGAAGATTCAGTTAGGAATCACTAATATATATGAAAGCCAATGGTGAAAGGTAGTTGGGGAATAGGATATTCACATTGTTTTAAAATATTATTATTTCTTAATTACAGAGGGAAAAATGCCTTCACCATGCAGACATCTGGTAATCACCACCTCTAACCAAGAATTTGAGCTTCAAATTGCCAGTCGTGTGTTGGTCTGACGTGGGACTCCTGGGGTAAGATGAAAGGGGAGAAACCCATCATGGCCGATTTGATGTTCTTGTCGGAAACGGTACCTGAGCCGTCTGATGGCTCACACCTGTAATCCCAGATACTCAGGAGGCTGAGGGAGGAGGACTGCAAATACATTCCCAGAATGTGGGATGTTCCGTAGGGCAACCTGGGGAGATTCCTGTAAAGGACTTCATATCGTGAACGTGAGAAGATAATAGCAGAGTGCTCTATGTTAGGGAAAACTAGAAAGACTTAACAGTCAAGCGTGATGCTGAAACCTGATTATGTTCTAAATGTAAAACAAAACAAAGCCAGGTGTGGTGTGCATATCTGTGATCCCAACACTCTGGGAGGCTGAGGCAGGAGAATGACAAGTTCAAGTCTGGCCTGGGCAGTTTATCAACTTAGTGAGATCTTGTCTCAAAAGTAAAAAATAAATTAAAAAAACATTTTTAATTAAAATTTAAGAAGGGCTGGGGATGTGGCTTAGTATGAAGGCCTTAAATTCAATCCCTAGTACTGCAAATAAAATAGCCATAAGGGACATTTTGGAAAATGAGGGGTGCAGGTCTTATTTGTTTGTTTGTTTGTTGAGACAAAGTCTTGCTATATAGTTCAGGCTGGCCTCTAACTTGCAGCTGTCCTCCTGCCTCAGCCTCCTGAGTGCTGGGATTACAGGCATGTTAGGGGCAAGGTTTTCTGCTAGAAGAACCTCTAGCACTTGCAGCGAGACCCTTGAGGGAGGCCCCAAAGCCATTCAAGCAGTGTGGCTTCTGGTTCCTGGCATCTCCTCTTTCCGGTCACCACACAGGCTCCTGCACACACCAGGCATCACTTGGAGCTGACCTTGGAAATCTAAGTGAAGTGGCTTTTCTTCAGGATGCTCCCAGTGAAAGCAACTTTTCTGTAAGCTGGGTCTCTAGAGATCATCTGGTGCACGGTGCTTTTCCCTGAAATGGGTTTGCCTCCCTCCCGCATTCGCCTTATTACAATGTGCCCTCCCTCCACCCCATTAAGCTAGTGTTTTTACCTCTCTCTGGAGATGAGAGTGCCCTAGATATTTGAAATTCTATTTCTGGTCCCCTCTGTTTTCAGGAGTGTCACTATTCCTCGCCTCCTCTGACTAACACTATCCCTCAGAGCCAATCCACTTTCCCACTTAGAAAGTGGCTCCTGGTAAAATTGCTAACAAGTGCTTCTCTAGAAAAAGTTCTGAGAAGCAGAGTGACCCTTGATCTGAGAACTGAATGGCCACTCTGGAACCGGCACTAGTGCTGGGCTTGCTCTCATCTGTCGGTCTGTTTTTAGCAAAGTGGGTAGCTTGCCAGGATGTACCGCTACACCAGGACCAGCATTCATTTGGATGTTTGCATCCTTTATTTCATAATTTCATCTCATGAACTACTAAATACTTATGACCAAGGGGGACTAGAAGGAGACTAAAGTTTACTTATCAACAACTACACATCAGGTAGTTTACATAAACTGTTTCATCTAATCCTTATAATATCCATGTAAATAAGCTTTTATTTTCATTTTACAAATGAGAAAAGCAAGACTCAAGTTGAGACTTGCCTCAGACACATCACTGGTAAGTACTAGAAGCTGAAATCCAAGCTCTTACCACTATTGTTTATCATCATCAATAATTCATAGTCAGCTCTATTATTTGCTCCATAGGTGATGGCCGGTAGAAATTAAATTGTCAGTAGCCTTATTTTTTAATTGTAAACTTCCTTTCATCCCCAAATACACTTTGCCTGTGCTGTGTTTGCTCAAAACATATTTGGAATGCTCCTCTCTACCCGTGAGACTCCTGTGCGAAGCCATTGGCTGGAAATGAATTCACCGTGATTTGTTATTTTTCCATCATGGATGCTACTTAGCCGAAAGAGGTAGATGTATGATTCTGTTAAAAACAGACGTTAGCCTGGAAGGAGAAATAGAAGTGTAGCCATCAGTGACATTACTGACTTCAGTAATTCTCAATCCTTATGTCATTGGTAGAGACCAGGGTTACTGGATGCTTAGATCTTTACAGTTTGAGACACAAATATGAGTAAAAACATGATTTTTAAAACTATGGTGACTTATGAATAGGGTGGCATCATTTTGCAATGATCTAAAAGTTAGTTTTTTATTGCAAATTAATCAGGTATCCTGATAGTATTTTGTACAACACTTCTAATCAGAGAAGTCTGTTATTAACATATGTTTAAATAAAGAATTTGTGATGTAATACACAGGGATAATGTCAGAATCTTCATGTTTAAAACAATAAGGCTTAAAATATTGATCTATTCTTAGTAAAGTTTACAGCAGAACTGATTTTTTTTTTAATGTGGGTACCAGGAATTGAACTCAGGACCTTGCACTTGCCAGGCAAGCACTTATGCTGCTGAGCTATCTCACCAGCCCAACAGGACTGATTTGAATAAGAGAGGTTTTACTTTTGTCAAAATAATTTCTTGTGTTCTCTACTGTCTTTTGTTAGGTTTTGAATGTTTAAAAACTTAAGTTTTAGCTAGTGAGAATTTACTTAGGCATCTGTTTAAAAGTTTTGCTTTATAATTCTGGTTACTTAAACTGCTATGTAATCAGATATGTTGTGATACGTGATCTGCCTTGTTTTTTAATTTTATTTTTTTAGTTTTTTGAGACAGGGTCTTGCCGTGTAGTCCAGGCTGGTCTTGAACTCACTATGTAGCCCAGGCTGGCCTCAAACTTATGGCCTCCCGAGTGCTGGGATTATAGTACAGGTGTGTGCTACCACACCCGGCTATGCCCTTTTTTTTTTTTTTTTTTTAGTATATGTTTGCAGTTCATGCAGTTTATAATCACCTTAAGGAGTGGTTACATGTACATACCACAGTTTGTTTGTTTGTTTGTTTGTTTGCTTTAATCCCCGTCCTCTTTCATCCCCCTCCCTCCCTTCTCCTCCAATTCCCCTACTTTTCATTCTTGTTGATATTATTAATCTTAGCTCATGTTATAGGGTCTAATGTTTACATTAATTGGGGTTATTAGGTTCCTGCACATGACACATCTTTAGTCTACTTATTTTCCCTTCCCCTCCTCTTTGCACCTTGTGCTTTTTCTCTTGGACCCCTTCTCTATTGCAAGAGATCCATCTTTTTGTCCCCTTCTATCCATTATTACTCTCTTTGTTTGTACTTTGCCTCCCTCAAACGAGAGACACAATGTGATATTTATGCTTGTGTGTCTGGTTTATTTCACTCAGCATTATATTTTCCAGGTGCATCCATTTTTCCTACAGATGTCTCAAATCTATCATTCTTTAAAGCAGAGTAGTATTCCATTATATATTGATATGTTTTCTTTATCCAATCATTTGTTGATGGGTATACAGGCTGTTTCCAGGATTTAGCTATTATGAGTTGTGCTGCTATAAACATTGGTACGCATGTATAGCTGTAGTATGGTGTCTTAAACACTTTGGGGAAAGATACCCAGCAGGGAGATTGCTGGGTCATATGGAATTTCTAATTTCAATTCTTTGAGAAATCTCCTTTCTTATTTCCGTACTGGTTGTACTAGTTTACATTCCCACCAACAATGAAGGAGGGTTCCTTTTTCATGACAGCCTCATCAGCATTTGTTACCGTTTGATTTCTTAATGATTGCTATTCTTTCTGGAGTAAGATGGAATCTTAGTGTTGTTTTAATTTGCATTTCTCTAATGGCTAGAGATGTTGAGCATTATTTCATATATTTGTTGACCATTTCTATTTCTTCCTCTGTGACATGTCTGTTCATTTCTCTTGCCCATTTCTTTTTTTTTTGTTGTTTTTTAATTGTTTTTGTGGGTACCGGGGGTCGACCTCAGGACCTTGCGCACCAGCAGACGCCCGTGCTGCTGAGCGATATCACCGGCCCCTTTTTTCATATGTGGGTTCCGGGAGTCAAACTCGGGCCCTCACGCTTGCCAGGCAGTCGCTTGTGCCGCTGAGCCATCTCACCGGCCCCAATTCTTGCTGTTATTTCTTGTGCAACTGAGGTTCTGTTCAGAAAATTCTTTCCTACACCTATCTTTTCAAGTGTTTTACCTATTTTATCTTCCATAGGCTCAATGTTTCTATTTTAATGTTTAGATCTTTGATCCATTTTGAGTTTCATTTAGTATATGTTGAGAGATAAGGGTCCAGTTTCAATCATCTGTACACAGATAACCAGTTTACCCAGCACCACTTGAAGAAACTATCTTTCCTCCAACATATGCTTTTGGCCCTTTTGTCAAAGATCAAATAGCTGAATATGTCTGGGGGAGGTTTCTATATCCTCTATTCTGTTCCATTGATCCACATATCTGTTTTTGTTCCAGTACCATGCCATTTTTATCACAACTCCTTATAGTATAGCTTGAAATCAGGTATTACTGTGCCTCCTGCTTTGCTCTTGTTGCCCAAAATTGCTTTTGCTATTCTGGTTCCACATGAATTTTAGGAATGTTTTTTCTAGATCTGTAAAGTATGCTATTGGTATTTTGATTGGGACTGCACTGAATCTGTACAAGTTTTGGAAGTACAGGCATTTTGACTGTATTGATTCTGCCTATCCATGAGCTGGAGACATCTTTCCATTTTCTGATGTCTTCTTCAATCTCCTTTTTCAGAGTATTATAGTTTTCTTTGTAGAGGTCTTTCACTTCCATGGTTAGGCTAATTCCTAGATATTTATTTTTCTTGAAGCTACTGTGCATGGTATTATTTTCATAATTTCCTCCTCTTTCCATTCTTTGTTGGTGTACACAAATGCTAATGATTTTTGTGTGCTGATCTTGTATCCTGCTACACTGCTGAAGTTCATTACTAGTTCTAAAAGTTTTTGGTGGAGATCTTTGGGTCTTCTATGTAGAGTATCATGTTGGATTTTGTTGAAAAGTTTTTCTGCATCTATTCATATGAATGGTTTTTGACCTTGCTTCTGTTTATGTGATATATTACATTTATTTGACTTACATATGTTGAACCCTCTTTGCATCTCTGGGATGAAACCTACTTGATCATGATGTATGATCTTTTTGATAATATGCGGCATTCTATTTGCTAATATCTTATTGAGGATTTTTGCATCTATGTTCATTAAGGAGATTGGCCTAAGGAGATTGGTTTTCTTTTTTAGTTGGATCTTTATTCAGTTTTGGGATCAGGGTGATATTGCTTCCATAAATGAGTTTGGGTACACTCCATCCCTTTCAATTTCTTTGAATAGCGTGAGGAGTATTGGTGATATAATATCCTTAAAGGTTTTGTAGAGCTCAGCAGTGAATACATCAGGTCCTGGGCTTTCTTTATTTGGTAGATTCTGTATTACGGTGTCAATTTCATTACTTGTTATTGGGTTGTTACCATATTTATGCCTTCTTGGGTTAGTTCTGGTTGTTTTATGTGTCTAGGAATTTGTCCATTTCTTCAAAATTTGCTAATTTGTTGTAATATAATTTTTTGAAGTAGTTACTATCTTTTGGATTTCCACAGTGTCCGTTGTGATTTCACCTTTTTCACTTCTAATTGCATTGATGTGAGTCTTTTCTTACTTTCTTTTGGTAAGTCTGGTTAGGAGCTTATCTATTTTATTTATTCTTTCAAAGAACCAGCTCTTTTGATTGGTTGATTTTTTTAAAACACTTTTTTTTGTCTCCATATCATTGATTTCTGCTCTCATCTTTATAATTTCCCTCCTTCATTTTGGTTTGGGGCTGATTTGTTGGTTGTTTCTCAACTATCTTAAGATTTCTGCTAAGGTTATCTATTTGACCTTCTTTGTCTCTTTTAATCAGTTTTAGCTTGAAGTTTACCATGTCTGATATTAGAATTGCTACTCCTGCTTGCTTTTGGTGTCCTGGTACATAAAATGTTGTTTTCCAACCTTTAATTTTCAGCCTATGAATATCTTTTTGGAGTAGATGAGTTTCTTGAATGCAACAGATTGTTGGATTCTGTTTCTCGTCCAGTCGGCCAGTCTGTGTCTTTTGACTGGAGAGTTGAGGCCATTAACATTGAGAGGTATTACTGAGAAGTGTTGCCTTCTTTATCTGTTGGTGTAGGCTTTGTTTTTCTTTTCCAGAATTTTTTGTTGCTGTCTACCCATAGATCTTACTAGTCTCCTCTGTGTTTTTAGCTGTATCTGATTCATTGTTTCTGTGGAGAATATTATTAAATATTTTCTCTGGAGCTGGTTTAGTGCTCATATATCTTCTGAGCTTGTCTTTTTCATGGAAACACTTTATTTCTCCATCTATTTTGAAGGATAGCTTTGCTGGGTAAGTTATTCTGTGTTGAAAGTTATTTGCTCTTAGGGCTTGAAATACTTCACTGTAAGCACTTCTGGCCTTCAGGATTGTGTTGAGAAGTCTGCCATGATTCTAATTGGTTTACCTTTATATGTGATTTTTTTGTTTTGTTTTTCTCTGGCTGTTTTAAAGTTCTAGCTGTTTCATTTTGTTTGTTTGTCTGTTTGTTTTTGCTGGATATCTGGTAGTTTAAAAAAGGATGTGCCTTGGTGAGCTTCTTTTTTCATCATAATTGTTTGATGTTCTGTAAGCATCACTTACACGTAAACTCTTTCCTTATATTTGGGAATTTTCTTGCATGATTTCTGTAAGCATGTTAGTGACTCCATCTTTGCTGTCTTCTAGTTTTTTCTCTAACTTTGATTAGCCTTAAATTGGTCTTCTTGTTGTCATCTAGTAGCTGCTGGATAGTCTCTTGTTCTCCTATTTTCTTTTTGGCTTCTTTGAATTCTTCATTGTAATTCACTATTTTGTCCTCAATATCAGACACTCTGTCTTCATATTAGTCATTTCTGCAATATATGACTTCGATACAGTTTTTTATTTCAGGTATTTCTGTCTGACATCTTTTCAAGGATTCCATATCCTTGTTGAATTTGTTTTTGTGTGTGTGTGTGTGTGTGGGTACTGGGGGTCCATCTCAGGACCTCGCACGCCAGCAGGTGCCCATGCTGCTGAGTGATATCACCGGCCCTTTTTTCGTATGTGGGTTCCGGGAGTCGAATTCGGGTCCTCGTGCTTGCCAGGCAGGCGCTTATGCCACTGAGCCATCTCACCGGCCCTCCTTGTTGAATTTGTCACTCAAAATTTGAACTGTTTTGGTTAGCTGGCCCAGTTTTTTACCTATTTACCCAAAATCCGCCATTGGCATAGTGAGCGAAATTGCTGTGAACTTTTGGTTCATTTCCTCTTTGAAGTCATCTATTTTCTTCCTCCCTTCTATGAGTTTCTCATAGATTTCTGCTATCTGGTATTTGTCTTCTTCTCCCTTTGTGACCCCTTGCTCTGCTTTGGGAGAGTTGGGAGGTGGGGTTCAGATATCTTCTATTTCCTTGCTTCCCTACTCTCCTATGTGTATCTGTGCTTATTTTTTTATTTTATTTTATTTTTTTGTGGGTACCGGGGGGTCGACCTCAGGACCTCGCGCGCCAACAGGCGCCCGTGCCGCTGAGCGATATCACCGGCGGCCCCTTTTCCGTATGTGGGATCCGGGAGTCGAACTCGGGCCCTTGAGCTTGCAAGGCAGGCGCTTACGCCACTGAGCCATCTCACCGGCCCTGTGCTTATTTTTTAAATTATATATGGCCCCTTCTTTTTCCTCTCCTTTTTTGGGGAGTGTTATGGTTTGTGTCTAGATGTCCTCCCAAAGCCTCATGCAGTCATGGGAGGCAAGCTTTTCAGAGGTGGCTGAATCTAGAATTTGTGATTCATTCATAGTCCAATGCTGGGATTAAGGGTGCGAGTGCTACACCTGCCCTAAGGTGGGTAGCTTGTATACAATATAAGGGACAGAAAGAGGCTTGTCCCTGCCCTTGCTAGTTGCTTTTGCTGTCTTCTGCCCACCTTGAACTGTTTCCCCTCTGGGATGCCCCTCTGCCAAGCCACCCTGCCTTGGAGCCAGCCAATTATGGACTGAAACCTCTAGGAACTTTGCTATTATTAACTTGTTTTATATCTGCTGTAAGCTTTGTAACTATTGTTTGTCAAAGTTCTCATGTTTTAGGGTGCTGAGCACAGAATCGATGGGATTAGAGTTGGCAGCGGACTCTAGATGAACTTAGCCTAAGAGCCTGTCTTTCTAAATCTCTGATATTGCTCCAATTTGGCAGGGAGGATTTTATGATACAGTACTGACTCCAGTTGTCTGTCTCATCCCCTCCAGTGTGGGATCTGATCGGTCTGACCATGCCTGGGGAAAGCTACTTCAGCAGTGAGGAACACAACCACAGACGGTTAATTAGCAATGCCTTCGGGGAAGAAAGGAATACATTTGGGGGCAAGGGGGAAGCTTGTAACATCAAAGAGTCACTTGTGTCAATTTTACCAAAAAATAGGTGCCTAGTGCCATATATATATATGGATTCTTATGCATGATTGCATCATAGCAAAAAATCCTTCCAGCAGACTTAGCTGTTAGATATCTTCTGACTCTGGCTCTTTTGTCTCTGACCTCACAATATTTTCCAGCTTCCATTTAGAAAGTAGCTAAACTGCCCAGGATAGGCTTGAACTTGCAGTCCTCCTGCCTTAGCCTCCCAGATTGCTGGGATTATAAGTGTGTACCATCAAGCTGGATCTCTCTGTCTTTCTTTCTTTTTTTTTTTTTTTTAATGCGGGTACCAGGAGTCGAGCTCAGGACCTTGCGCTTGCCAGGCAGGCGCCCATGCTGCTCAGCTATATCACCAGCCCTTTTTATTTTTCTTTGAGACAAGGTCTCACTATGTAGTTCAGGCTGGCCTTGAACTCACTGCAATCCTCCTGCCTCAGCCCCCTGAGTGCTGGGATTACATGTGTGCACCACCATGCCCAGCTATCTACTTATCTACCTATCTACCTACCTTTCTTGATGGTTGTTGTTTTTGTTTTATTTTTGTTTTGTTTTGTTTTTAAGACAGAGACTCATTATATAGCCTGGGCTGGCCTTAACTCTTGATCCTCCTGCCCCAGCCTCTAAGGAGGGATTGTAGATGAGTGCCACCATGCTCAGCCTTTGGAATACCTTTGATGGTCAATTAGTTGAATCCATATGGAACTCATGGATGTTACCCGACCCTAGTCACGAAATGCCTGCTGGCCTCTCCGAATTCCTCTCCTGCTCTAATCTTGCTTATCTTCAAGGATGCCTGCAGACCAGAGGTTCCTCTTCCAGCTCAAACTGGTTGGATCTAAAATGGCTGTCAAGGTAACCACCAAACAACCTCTATCTTCATTATAAACCTATCTGCATGCTAAACGACACACACCCCTAGTGCCATGACAGGTGACCATTGCCATGATAAGCACTAGAAAGAGCTTTAAAAGGAGTGATAGATCTTGCCCAAATTCCCAGAAAGCCTCCCCCAATTCCCAGAAAAGAGATGAATATTCTTCCCCTTTATTAGCCTATCCCTCTTTCTCACTTCTATTACCCTTTCTCTATAATCTCTCAACTCCTAGAGGGTTGAGAAGTTGATTTGTGAGGTATTTGTTTGTTTGTTTGTTTGTTTGTTTGGTTGGGTTTTTTTGAGTCAAGGTCTCTATGTATCCCAGGCTGGCCTCAGACTCTAGACCCTCCTACCTCAACTTCCCAAGTGCTGGGATAAAAATGTCTGGCTTAATTTGTGGGTTTCACCTTCCATTTTTCTTTTTCTTTTTATTATTAGTTTTGAGACAGGGTCTTGCTGTGTAGCCCAGGCTGGTCTTGAACTTGCAGTCCTTCTGCCTCCGCCTCCCAAGTGCTGGGATTAGAGCCTGCATCACTGTGCCTATCACTGCCCGTTCTTGGGCAAGAATGAAAGTCTCTCTTGCTGTTCAGTTAGCTCTTGGTCTTGTTATTGGTTCCACAATTCCCAGAGGGAAAAAGGACCCACGTTGAGGTGGGAAATTGATAACAGATCTGGAGAGCTCTAATTAAAGGTGCGGCTGTTGCTGTCAAAAATCTAAACTTTTCTAGTTAGAGTGACTAGTGCTGTTCAAATTGGAAAAGTAAAACTCTAAAAACTTTAGTTTCTACGTAGATAAAACAGAGATGAAAGTGACACTGTCTTCCTAAGTCTGCTGTGATGGTTTTATTAAATGATGGAGGTGAAATTCAGCACAGAGCCTGGCACAGCAACAGCAGAGAAGATGATGTCAAATCATGATAACGTTAAAAGAGGTACAGAAAAAAAAATGAATAGGAAAGAGTATAGGGAAGAGGGTGCTTTAGCTAGGCTGGGCAGGTAATGTCAGCAGAGAGGTGATCATGTGTGAATGTGTGTGTGTGTGTGTGTGTGTTCCTGGGGACTGAACCCAGGGTCTTCACACTGAGTGGCATCCCCAGTCCCCCTTTTCTATTTTTTATTTTGAGACAGAGTCTTACTAGGTTGTCTAGGTGGGATTCGAACTTGGGATCCTTCTGCTTCAGCCTCCTTAGATGCTGAGATTACAAAAATGCACCACTATGCTCAGGTGCAAAAAGACCTTTCTTTTTTTTTTTTTTTTAATGCTACATAAAGGGATGTGAAAATTAAAATGAAATAGTACATAAAAGTGCAATGCAGGGCCGGTGAGATGGCTCAGCGGCGTAAGCGCCTGCCTTGCAAGCGCGAAGGCCCGAGTTCGACTCCCGGAACCCACATACGAAAAAGGGGCCGGTGATATCGCTCAGCGGCACGGGTGCCTGTTGGCGCGCGAGGTCCTGAGGTCGTCCCCCCGGTACCCACAAAAAAAAAAAAAAAAAAAAGTGCAATGCAGACTGTAATATCCTGTAAAAGGTGAGATAGCACATCACTCCATTTATACTGGAAATAAACTATTACATTCATTCATTCATTCATTCATTCATTCATTCATACATTCCTTTATTTTCTCCTTCCTTACTTATGCAAGATTGATGAAGTCTGGCTGTGAGCCTGCAACTGGATGGGTGTTGGCATAGACTCATTCATGTGAGGCTTCACAGGGTCGTAGTCATTGTCTCACAGTGGTCCTGGGAAGTTTCTGGTATTGTTGCCTTTGTACAGATGAGGAAATTAGGAGTCACCTTTAATGCTGTGCCTGAGGTCACCCCTATTTATATGCACTACCACTGCCTGTCTCCATTGCCAGTGAAAACACCTTGAGGGCAAGATGTTACTTAGAAAGGCTCTTGGGGATGTTCATCGAAGTGTTCTCTTCTCCTCGCTAAAGTCTCCAGTTCACAGCTTTGCGTAGCACACATCACAAGAATGAAGACAAGTTGGCCTCAGCCAGGCTGGCTTTCCTCCCTAAGAAGCATCTGGTGTGAATCCGGCTTCTTGAGACCCAGGGGACAGTGTGCAGCCATCATTAAAAGAAGCAAATATTTTCTCCTAGCCCAGGGTCAGCTACATGACCTGATAGTATAACACAATACTGAAAGGCAGACTGACCAAAAGGACATATGGTTGCCATAAGAGGAGTCATTCTTGACAACAGGCTTGGGGTCAGCTAACTTGCTGATTACCAGTGATATTGGGATTAGAATGGGAAGGAGGACAGGAAAGGGGAAGGCAAAGCAGGCACAGGTAAAAACAGAGACTAGACTCATCCACCTCGGAATTCTGCATTTTCCTGCATTGAAATCTGGGAAGATGTTGCTTTGATGTTACTAATCTCCCTGAGGTAACAACTACAGAAGGAGAGCTGGTTTTGCAGAAATGATCTGTAAGGAACAGAAATAAATAAATGTCTTGAAATGCCTGGAAACTTCAAATCTCCCAGGCCCATCAGAAGGGTCAGAAGCCAGTTAAAGAAGCCCCCTAAGAGCAGGCTTGAGACAGGAAGTTAGGGCGTGGCCAGCTGGCTGGGCAAGTGGGCAATCATGGAGATGCCAGACACATGCGCAGAAAAACAACTCCGCGCTCTGCTTCTGGGACCAATCGGAAAATGCTGTCTTCAGTTCTTCTGGCATGAAACCAAGCAGGTTTTTGATAGGATGGCCTAGATCTGAGGTCAGCCTGAGGAGCAGGGGATCCAAAGATGGCTGCCATTAGCCTGGTGGCCACTGTGCCCTCTCTCAGTGGCTGGCTCTCACTCTGCAGAGCATACTTCTTTTCTTACCTTTAGTAAATGTAAAACTTCACTACCTTTGTGCTTGTTTTGTCCAATTCTTTGTTTAGGACAACGAGAACCTGGAAAGAATCTCTAGAAGGAGCCCACAGCATTCCAGAACCCTGCTAATAGGCTTGCTGCATCCACAAGACAGGGCAGCAGAGGGAGAGAGGAGGGAGAGGGTGAGAGAGGGCAAAGAGAAGAAAGGAGGGAGAGAGGGAGGTATTGGCTTCTTTCACCACTCCCTTTTGCCTTACTCGCTTGGGCACTTGTAGGTCTGTAGTAGGATGTGAAGTGGGAAGTGTTATATGTCCAAGGAGAACCACAGCTGGCAGGGGATGGTGTGGGTTGATGGATGCAGTGCATAGAGTTAGCAGAGGTTGGAATTGGAGAAGAAGAGCTGAGGGGGTGGCAGGATGAATAAGAGGGACCATTTTTCCTCCCACGAGGCCATCTTCCTTTTTCTTGTTTGCAAGTTCAAGGGTTTCAGATCAGTGCTGAGGGGTTCGTGCCCTGCAGTAAGCACTGGGTCTGGTGTTCGGCTTGGGTTCTGTTTCCTTGGTGCTGTGTGACTGTGGGGAAGTCACTTAACCACTGACCCTCAGATTCTTCAACTACAAAATGGAGAGGCCATTACTGAAAGCAGAGTTATTAAAAAGAAGTGAAACATCTTGCAACCTGCATTGTGCACAGCTGAGCACTATCCTTGGAGTTTTCTGGAAATGATTGGAAGGCATGATGGTGTGTGACAGCACCAGAGGGGCGCATCCTGGAGCATTTCACCCAGGAAGTGCACATCTTCGCCCACCTGCATTTTGTAGTCATTTCCAACTTTATGGACGGGTGCTCCACGGGGGTATCCACCGATGCCAGCCAGCTTGCAGGCCGCCCACCGCCTCGCTCATCCCTGCAAGCCAGTTTCTCCTGTCCTTTCACCTGAGAGGTGCTGGGGGGACAAGACAGTATTTGCTCCATTGGTGATAGCTTACTTCAGATGAGGCTAAGTGGAAGGAAGGAAGAGGTGGGAGGGAGGGAGGGAGGGACACAGAAAGGAGGCTGGTTTCTTTTCATTTACCCCAGCCTCAGCCTCTGCACTGCTCATCGTAACTCCTGTCCCCAGTGCAGATTCTGATCCTGAATTGTCCAGAGCCCCTGGTCATTCATTTTCTTCAACTCCTTTCCCTTCGGCTCAGTTACACGTAAGCAGTGCAAGCCTAGAGGAGAGGAAAAGGAAGGAGTAATAATGTCTGAAGCATTTGAACACCACATTGTAGTGTACAGAGCCGTTCCACATCCGTGACCCCACATGAGCCTTCTAGAGAAGCTCCTGCCATTGTTACCCCACTTTGCAAGTGGGAGCTGTGGTGTGGTTAGCTCACCGGGTTAATTCACAGTCGTACAGCTTGGACGTGCTAGATCCGGGGCTGGACCACAGGGTCCAAATCTTGGATCTTTCCCCAGTTTGTAGGAGGCAAGGGAGTGCTTCTCAGAGGAAATCTGCACCTTAGCAGACCTACAATAAGAATTATCTATGAAACATCAGGAGAGTTTTAGATAAATTACCCCATCTATGAGCCCTGCCCAATCCAAACACCACCTTTAGTTTTTCAAGGAAACTCAGGATCGCACTGTTGGAAAAAAAATATCACACAGCATCTCCTGGTACTCAGAGAATTCAAGGAAACAGAAAGTTGTAGTGAGAGTAAATGAAGGTGTCAGTCTTTCCTGCTTGGCCCAATTCAGAGAATCAGGTGTGTGGAAACTCATGAGTCCTCATCGCTATTGCCTTCCTTTCTCCAAGATAAAAGGACAGAACTGGAAAATGTCACCGTCTGGCTTAGAACCCAGTAGAGTTTAATTATCCACACATCAGTCCACTTTAGGATAGGCTTTCTTTTTATACCTTTACTGAGACAATTAGAATATGACTCAGGAGCCTGGAATATTATTAATATTAAAAGGACTATTACGCTATCAACTGAACTAGGAATGGGTTTGCAGATAATGGTGTGTTCAGAGAAGAATGTTCTGCTAAGGATGAAGATAAAGAAACCAAAACAGTCAACATGTCACCCCCTGAGCCCTTTCCGTAGGACAAGACATCTGATTTTATTCCAGGACAAATTCTTTGGATCACATCATGCTCACCTGGATCTTCAAGCCTATCCTTGAGATAACATTTAACTTATTTTCTGTTCTTGAGAATAAAACCTTAAAAATGCCCCAGTTTGGGGGCCGGTGAGATAGCTCAGCGGCATAAGTGCCTGGTTGGCAAGCACAAGGTCCTGAGATCGATTCCCAGAACCCACATACGAGAAAAGGGCCGGTGATATCGCTCAGCAGCACGGGCGCCTGCTGGTGCTCAAGGTCCTGAGGTCGACCCCCGGTACCCACACACACACAAAAGCCCCAGTTTCTTTTCTTTGATCCTTTGCACAGTGCAGTTACTGCTAATGCCATGAAACCACGCCTAACTCTCCTTACGCCATTGCTGAAAAATTGTCTCCTCTTGAAACCCCAAGTCACTTTTCTTTAGACCCTCAGAGCAGCCTGGTGGGGATCAGCACTGAGACCCCCCGTGGTGAACTGAAATGAAATGTAACGTCAAGGTCTTCACCTAGACGGCACCCCCATCCCTGCCTAGAGAGTCGCACAGCTGTCTGTGGCCCCATCGGCACATTAGCACACCAGTCACGTAACTGCAGCCCCAGGACAAGAACCTGAGGACCCCCGATGGTCAGCTTTGGCGAGGGGTCGGGGCCTCCCACGTGGAGTCCCCCTGAGAGCAAGGCAGGCTAGTGGCTGGGGTAAATATGGGTCCGAGAAGGGGTCATTCATGAGGTTCTTTATTCACCCGCAGTACTGTAGGTAAAGCATGCTTTCTAAAACCTTATTTGTGGGCCGGTGAGATGGCTCAGCGGCTTAAGCGCCTGCCTTGCAAGCGCGAAGGCCCGAGTTCGACTCCCGGAACCCACATACGAAAAAGGGGCCGGTGATATCGCTCAGCGGCACGGGTGCCTGTTGGTGCGCGAGGTCCTGAGGTCGTCCCCCCGGTACCCACAAAAAAAAAATAAAATAAAAAAATAAAACCTTATTTGTTAACATAGTCATGTCTTTCTCAAGCTAAAAACGCTTCATCAGTGTCTTCCCCACCTTCAGGATAAAGTCCAAGCTCAAGGCTTTCCTCACTGCAGCCTGTTTTCCTCTACAGCCTCATGCCTCGCAGTCCCACCTCCCCACCCCCCACTACCCCAAACAACGCACAGCCCGCGCTCCAAGTCAGTGCAATGATGAGTGTGAACCCCCGTCCTCAACACCTCTTGGTGCTCCTGAAGGCGACAGGTAAATGGGCAGAGAGAGCAGTGCCACTGTAGTTTAGTTCTAGGTGTTACGGGAACTCATGGAAAGAACACCTTAGGAGTCAGACGATCGGAGAAGACTTCCCAAAAGGAGTGACACGCAATCTCATGCTAGGTGATCAGAGGAGGTCACGAGGGTTAGGAGGCGTGTTTCAGCAGACGGAATGGAGGTGCAAGTGCAGGAGGCAAACACCAACCCGAACTCCAGAAACAAAGGGGAAAGGGCTGCTAATGGCATTGTGAGTGCCACAGGATGGACCTGGAATGTCCCCCAAGGCCCATATGATTAAGGATTAGTCCCCGGCTTTGTGCTGTTGGGAAGTGGTAGAAACCAGAAGATGTAGGAACTGACAGAAAGACTTCTGGTCACTGCGGGTGTGCCCTGAAGGAGACAGTGGGGTCCCAGCCTCTTTTTTCTCTCTTTTATCCCCAGACATAAAGTGAATGGGCTTCCTCCATCGCCTACTCCTGCCATGATGCACTGCCCCTCCACAGTCCCCCTGAACAGGGCCAAGTGACCACAGACTTAAATCTCAAAAAACCATGATCCAAAATAAACATTTCTTCTGCGGGGTGGGGGTGGTTTGCCAGGACTTGAACCCAGGACCTTCCCACTGGGGTATTGTACAAGCCCTTTTAAAAATTTCTTATGTTGATACAGGGTCTTGCTAAGTGGATAAGTTGCCTAGGATGGGCTCAACCTTGAGATCCCTCTGCTGCAGACTCCCGGAGTGCTGAAAGCCTTCTTTTTAAGTTGATTATCTCATGTATTTTGTTATAGTGATGGAAGGCTGACTAACACAGTGAGACTTGTAACTAGGCTGGTTGTGGTGATGTGTGCCCATTATCCCAGCACTCAGGAGACTGAGGCAGGAGGATTGTGAGTTTCAAGACAGCCTGGGTTACATAGAAAGACCCTGTCCCCCCCTCCAAAACAAAAGACAAAAGCATGAAACTAGAGGTAGATAAGAGCAAGACCTTACTAGGCTTTCTAAGCATTGCCAAGGAATTTAGCCTGTCTCTTCAAGCTTAAATTGAAGTTAACAAAAAAAATTAAGGAGGGAGGGAAAGAGAGAGAGAGAAAGAGAGAGAGACAAAGACAGAGACAGACACACAGAGAGACAGAGCAAGTCAGAGAGACAGAGAAATGAGCCAAGAGAACACCAAACTATATTAGCCTTGCTTAGTCAACACACATTTGTTCAAAGCAATTGTGCAAATCTCTGTGACACCTGGAAGGGAATACAGCAAAGAACACACAAAACTCCCACAACTCTTACTTAAAAACCTCAGTCACCAGGCATGGTGACACATGCCTGTAATCACAACATTCTGGGAGGCTGAGGCAGGAGGATAGCAAATTCGAGCTTAGCCCAAGCCAGTTAGTGACTTAGCAAGACCCTGTCTCAAAAAGAAAAAAGGACTGGGGATGTAGCTCAGTGTAAAGACCCTAGGTAAAATCCACAGTACCACAGTAAATAAAAAAATAAATATTGAAAAGAGCTGGGGAATCAGCTTAGTGCGAGGCCCTGGGTCCAGTCCCCAGTACCGGAAAAGCAAAGGCATTTTGGGTCAGTGTCCTCGCTCTCCTGCCACACAAGCACACAACACTCCTCCTGCGGCCCTCTGCCTTCAGCCATGTGGGGAACACAGCCAGAGTTCCCCTCAGACACCAGGCACCAGTGCCTTGATCTCGGACTCCCCAGCTTCCAGAACCATGAGAGTAAATCTCTGTATTTTGTAGATTGTTCAGCCTTCTACATTTTGTTACAGCAGCATACATGCACCAAGGCCCCAAAAGCCACCTAAAGAATTTGGATTTTTTTTTCTTTTCTTTTTTTTTGTTTTTTTTTTTTGTTTTTTTTTGTGGGTACCGGGGGGTCGACCTCAGGACCTCGCGCGCCAGCAGGCGCCTGTGCCACTGAGTGATGTCACTGGCCCTTTTTTTTGTATGTGGGTATTGGGAGTCGAACTCAGGACCTCGTGCTTGCCAGGCAGGCGCTTATGCCGCTGAGCCATCTCACCAGCCCTGGATTTTTTTTTTTTTCCTGATACTGGGGACTGAACCCAGAGCTTTCACACTGAGCTGAATCTCTAGCCCTTTTCATTTTTCAGAGTACAGATGAGACAGGGTCTCCATATGTCATTAAGTTCCCCAAACTGGGCTTGGACTTGAGATCCTCCTGCCTCAGCCTCCCAGAGTACAGGAATTACAGGTGTGTACCACCACACCTGGCTTGAAGAGTTTGGATTTAGATTAAACACTTACGAGGAGCATGAAATGTTTTTTCTCACCATCTTTCCTCTCATCCATGGAAACTACTATCTACTTTCTGTCTCTTGAATTTGACTTCTCTAAGGACTTCACGTAAGGGAAATCATACACTACTTATCCTTTTGTGTCTGGTTTTATTTTGCTTAGCATAATGTCTTCAAGGTCTGACCATGTCATAGCACATTGTAGAATTTCCTTGCTTTTTAAGGCTGAATGCAATTCCACTGTGTGTTTACACCACATTTTATTCATCCACCCATTGATGGGCATCTGGGTTACTTCCTTTTAGCTATTGTGAGCAGTGCTGGCATACACAGGGGAGTGACAAGTACCTCTTCAAGGCCTTGCTTTTGATTCTTTTGCATATACACCAAACGTGGAATTGCTGGATCATACAGAAATTTTATCAAGTTACATAATTTTATCCTAATGTGAATCTTAAAACATATTGAGTGTTTGAATAATTTCATTATATAACAGAATTCTCTCACTCAAGCTCAATCTCTTTTTTCAGTAAAGAAATATTAATTAAGTACCTACATTGTTCTAAGCACTGGGTACACAGCAGTAGCCCAAACAGGAAAAAAAATCCTTTCTAGAAATTGAAACACTAACTGAATATTAATTTATTTTAAGAAGCTATTGTTATCTTTTTAAGTATAATGGTACTGTGGGTATGTTTTCAGAGGAATTTTTTAGAGTTGAAAGTTTTTAGACACACATACTAAAAGGTTTATATATAAGCTAACATGATATGTGGGACTTGTTTTAAAATAGCCCAGCGGGAACTGGGTATGATGGTGCATGGCTGTAATTCCAGCTGCTTGGGAGGCTGAGGCAGGAGTATCACAAGTTTAAGACCAGCCAAGGCAAATTAGTGAGACTATCTAAAAATGGGAGAGGCATTAGGGGTACAGTGCAGTGGTAGAGCTCTTGCCTATCATGCACAGGGCCCTGGCTTCAATCCCCAGCACGGTGGGATGCGGGAAGCCCCTCGGGATGGCGGATGTGGGAAAGTGGGTGAGGATACAGATGAGACAGGAGTCGATGACTGCTGTATTTGGGTGAGGATGGCAAGGAGATGCATTGTGCTGCTCTTAGTTTTGCACATGAATGGTATTTTAAATAATAAAAAGTGAGGAAGCCAGATGTGGTGGCACACACCTGTGTCTAGCACTCTCAGAGGCTGAGGCAGGAGGATCACAACTTTGAGCTCAGCGTAGCATTTGAGCAACCCAGTGAGACCCTGCGTCAAAATAAAAGTTTAAAAAAGGGCTAGGGATGTAGGTCTGTGTGAAAGCCTTGGATTCAACGCCCAATACAGTAAGGAAAAGAAAAAAAAAAAAAAAAAAATGAAGAAACAGAAGCCTTTCCCTTGTGGAGTCTACGTTTTAGTGTTAGAATTTGTGCTTATGATGACATCAACATCAAAGTCAGGCAATACGATGCCATCGTGCCTGAAAGGAACAGGACCGTGTGGCAGGTGAGATGAACGTGAGTGAGGAAACTGAGTTCCTACCCAGGATGTGGAAATGCAGGCATCCTGGGTTCCACAGCCAACTTGATACAGGCAATGCCTTGGGAGTGGATGCTTCTGGACTATTCTGAATCTGTCCAAGTACATAATTGACTTGCAACTGCTCATCAGCAAGTATGCAACAAAGTATTTGATTTATTTTTAGAATTATGAGGTATATTATTAAAAATAACTCATTAAGCGCAGCGTGGTGGCACACACCTAAATCCCAGCATTTGGGAAGCTGAGGCAGGAGGATCATGTGCGTTTGAGGCCAGCCTGAGCTGCACAGTGAGGTGCTGTCTCGGGGCCAGTGAGATGGCTCAGCGGCGTAAGCGCCTGCCTTGCAAGCGCGAGGGCCCGAGTTCGACTCCTGGAACCCACATACGAATAAAGGGCCGGTGATATCGCTCAGCGGCATGGGCGCCTACTGGCGCGCGAGGTCCTGAGGTCGACCCCCGGTACCCACAAAGAAAAAAGAAAAAAATTAACAACCAAAAAACCAAAAACAAAACCCCTCTGACAATTTGAAAAGTGTTAAGTATGCAGTGTGACAGTAACTTAAAAAACAAGAAGCACACCACACCTAAAATCAAAATAATTAAGTTATAAACAAGTGAAAAACAAAATGAGCAGATTCACCTCTCTAAAGCTACTGGTTTCAGGAAAACAAACCAGTGGGACTAAGTTAACATGCCTGATTTCATATGGATATTTAATTTAAATATACAATGTAGAATGTAGGTTTTTTTTTTTTTTTTAGTTTTATAGTAGTATGAGACCAATAGGGAAAGGCATTCATAAAAGTTTGTATATATTTTTAAAAATTATAATGAAATGTGTCAGCCCTGGGGGGCCATAGGATTGTTTTCTCTTGAAATTGTACCCACTCATTTCTCAAGGAAGACGCTGGTATAAAGTATACGTTGTTTTCAGGGATATAGAAGCACCGATTTCAATGTGAAAACCCAGGTGGGAAACTGAACAGGATGTTAGCAGGGCAGTTGGATATGAAAAATTCGATTCCAGAGCCATCCTGGGAGTAAATCTGCCCCTTCTGGAGGACTGGGGATCATTTAGATACAGGAAGTAAATGAGAAACGTTTGAGCCTAGTGAACTAAGAAAATAGCCATGCCATTCCCAGAAACTGGTTATTCAAGAAGAGAAACGAGTTTAAGGCAAGAAGAGGTATGCTGCGTTTGAAAAAAATTAAAAAAAATAGCATGGCAACTAGCCAGAAGTGTGGAGTAGGATCTTGGGGGACACTGATTCCTGACCTTCACCCCACAGCACCCATTCCCCTAGTACATTTGGGCCCTGTGGTCCACTACGCCCAGCACGCCCGAGATAGGGCTGGGTAGGAAAGGTACACAGTGAGCCCTGAGTAAGGCTACTTCTCCAGACGGGAGGTGCAGATGGAGCTTCCTGAGCCCCACACTGGAAGGCACAGGGCAGCAGAACCCAGGGCCACAGAACCCAGGGCCACGTGGGGTGAACAAAGGGACCTGGGGGGGCTGTCCCCCTGCTCTGGACCACGGAGCTTCTGGCCGGACCCGCAGCAGTGATTCGTGAGTTGTTACTTAAAGTCATTTGTATCTCCTGTTTTCAGTTCAGATTACAACCAGTAAACAACCAACCTCCCAAAAGGAAAAAAAGTTTCCGGTTTGGAAATGTGAGGCCATCTGTTTCTCATTCTATCTCCCTCTTAGCTGGATTTCTTCCCTTCTTCCTCACTCTCCCTCCCGCCCCCTAGAACACACAGCTCAGCTGGGCGCCTAGTGACCTTATTTAACTACATTTGCTTTAAGGAGAATGCTGGATTTGTTACTGGGATTAAACTGGGAAGTTCATTGTTTCACTTCAGAATAGGTATCTTGGATTTACTTAAAGTTTTTTCTCCATGAAAATTCTGTACTTAATCTAAATATCAAGCACATCTAAATACAGTAAGAAGTCTAATCACGCCTGATTAAACCAAATGTCATTTTGTTGAAAGTGATACAAAATTTCAGCTTAATGTCCTATTAACATATTTAAATTTAGCCAAGCAGGATACTGCTGGGCAACCTACTCAGGACCCTTCCTGTCTGTCAGGAGCTGTTCCTGTTCCCCATTCTTATTCCCTAGTTCCCGATTGTGTGCACCTCATTCCTTTGGGCACGCGTGCTCCCCTCCTAAGTGCGTCCCCTCTCTTCTCTCTCTCTCTCTCAATAAATGTTCTTTGGAATTTGTTCTTCGATTTTGGGGAATGTGGACTCGTTACATCAGATTGGGAGTTATATCTCTCCTGTATCACTGGGTTTACAGGGGGTGGGCCACCAGGCCTGGCTCCCCCCCACCCCTGCTGTCCCCCAGTACTGGGGATTGAACCCAGGAGCTCTCTCTCACTGAGCTACACCCTCCAGCCCTTTTTACTTTTTATTTTAAGATAGAGTCAGTCTCATTAAATTGCCCAGGATGGCCTCAAATTTATGACCCTTCCGCTTCAGCCTTGTGAGTAGCTAGGATTATAGGTATGCACTGTGTCTGGGTTGTCTTTTGCTTTTTAATAATAGCTAGACTAAAGGGGCTGAAGTGGTATCTCACTGTGGCTGTGATTTGCATTTTCCTAATGATTAATGATATTGAACTCATTATGTAGCCCAGGCTGGCCTTGAACTCACAGCTATCCTCCTGCCTCAGCCTCTGGAGTGCTGGGGTTACAGGTGTGCACCACCAGATGTGGCTAAGAAAAAAATATTTTGAGCTGAGTGAGTAGCTCAGTGGTAGGATGCTAGGTTGTTCCATCTTCAGTACCACATGCACACACACACACACTTTGGAAAACATGGAGCAGTGCATGGTGGCCCGGGAGTGTAATCCTAGCACACAGGAGGCTGAGGCAGGAGGATTGCTGTGAGTTTAAGGCCAGCCTGAACTACATAGCAAGACCCTGTCTCAAAAAACCAAAAACAAAATTGTCACTTTAAATTTTGAAAGCGGGGAAACACCACCTGTCATTCTGTCCCCATTCCCCAGAGCTCCTCAATCTTTGCATGCCCCAAGACTTTTGATAGCTCACATTCATCCTAGTGTCTACTGAAACCCCATCATGTAATGTACCTGGCACCTTCTTTTAAAAAGAATGTTTACTCTGTGGGTTTGGTTCGTTTCAATTTCTGCGTTCTGACACGTATTTTTTTAATAAAGATGAGAAAGAGAAATGACTGTTGCAGTACATTTGTAGGCCGACTTTAACTTTACTTCAGATGACAGTTTGTTAACATATATGAACACGTTATTTTTAACTTTATGTACAATGCATTCAACAGAACAGCGAAATTTTTAGAAATTTTCCATTTATTTCTGTAACACGCCAAATAAAACTGTTACAAATAAACGTTAGAGAACAACAACAACAACAAAAAGGATACTTGTTGACTTTTCCATCAATTGAGGTTAAAAATGCAGCACTACCAGGCTGTAGTAGAGATAGCTAAAATGTTGCCAGCCTTGCTTCTCTCCTGAGATGCAGGAGTCTGTGGTTTTTTAGAAATTGTCTCTAATTTGCTTTAGACCGGTATTACAGGTCCCTCTTGTGTTGGTTGCTAATATTGTCTTGCCTCTGCTCCAAGAAGCAGGAGGCCTGACTCTGAATTGAGTTCATCAGTGTGTTGCAGTCAGTGTCCTCCTCCGCCATCAGTATCATCACCAGCACCATGATCACCGCCATTGCCTGCATCACCATCATGGCGCATCGCCACGTAGTGCGTGCAGTGAGTCCTCACAGGAAAGCAGCGAATCCTGTGCGTTGGAGCTAGATAGATCTCAAGCAATTAATTACTATTTGTGGCATTGGGGATCGAACCCAGGGACTTCACACCGCGCTACATTTCCAGCTCCTTTTTATTTTTATTTTTAATTTTGAGACAGAGCCTCCCTAAGTTCCCAGTCTCCCAGATGCTGAGATTGCAGTGTGTGTGTGTGTGCACGTGTGTGTGTGTGACCTTCCTGGCTTAGATCTGAATTTTATTTCTTTCTTCTCAGCTGTGTTCCCTTGACCAACTTACACCTTTGCACATCAGTTTCTGTACTGATTAAGTGCATGTGACACTAATGCTCACAGAGTCATTTTCAGTATAAAAAGGATAATATAGTGTCTGATGTAGAGGCTCAAAACATTCCTTTTTTTCCCATTCAATTCTTCTTTTTCTAAGGAAGACAAAAATTGTTGCAAAGAAAGAGCGAAGAGATAATTGGAGCGAAATGGATATGCTCTGAACTTTTTGAAAGAATTATATAATCTTTAAATTACCTACATAATGAGCAATTAAATAAAAATGCAAAAAATAAAATAGAATTTAACAAATACTCATCTCTATGGCCTTACAGTATGCTTTGCTTTCTGTTTTCTACCTTCCTGCCTTTACTGTCCTTGCTGGAGAAGGCGAAAAGCCCTGGCCTTTTCTCTCATGGCTGAAATCTGCTAGTGCCTGTTTCTTCTGTCCTAGAGCTGTGTTTGCAGCAAATCTCAGCACAAAATACAAACACATTTTATTGAGATTAGTCAGGAGAGTCGTGTGTACAAAGTATTCACTAAGGCGTTACTGATTATACATAATTATGTGCCTGCTCAAAATAAAGGATTTCTCCTTCCTCTGCATTCGTATACTACAGTGCACAGTGCAAAAATTTCGTATAGCCCTTGCCATACACTGTTTTTTTGTTCTCACAGATGCATCTCCAGGATCCTTGTGGCTGCCCCGATTCCTCTCTGACTTCCTACTGACAAGCACAGGCTTCACCACAAAGTCAGCTTTAATAAATATTTGTTGAATTAAGGTGAATTGTGCATCTTGTTTTTCCTAAGGATATGGGAAATATTTCAAAAGAGGAACTTTGCTTTCTATTTTTTGTACCCCCTTTTGCTCCTCTTATCCCACTGCGATGTTCAAGAGAGGGTCAGTATGTGTTTGATCATATTCAAAGGACACAATTGAGTAAAGCAGAGACCCTATGCTGCAAGGAACCTTAACACTATAGCCTGAATTCCCTGATGGCCCCACCAAAGGTCATTCTGCTAACACACACACACACACACACACACTCTCTCTCTCTCTCGCACCCTTTGCACTCTTGCAGTAGCAGTTCTTTGCCCAGGTGATATACAAACTTACCAAGGCAGCCTTTTCAGACAAAAGTCCCTCTTAGATGGAGCCACAGATTTTCTCCTTATATCCTTCATCTGAGATCTAAAATCTATCCACTGGAGGAATATAAAACACTTTTACATCCATTTTCCATATAACAACCCATCACATATTCAAAGAGAGACTTTCCTTTGTACAAAACCTTCCTGGTACATGTACAAAACATATCTGAATTCTTTGCACATCCCCTTTCCATTCCCTTCCTCCCCTCTCCCCCCATCTCTTGGTCCTCAAAGAGAGATCCTGAATCTACTTTTCCCCTAATAGAAACTTCAGTTCACTACGTGACAGTGGCGGCGAACCTGTGGCCCCTGTGCCGAATCGGGCTGTTTGGCATCATTGAAGGCTCTAAAAGGTTCATCGTGGCTGCTATATGACATGACTTGGATCTCTTTGTCAGCAAGCACTCTCTTACTGGGTTTGATTACTCACTTGGAACTAATTATAATTATCATCATGTTCATTAATTGAGAATTCCTGTGTCCCAGGCACTGTGATAATTGGCTTTCATATGTTGCCTCTTTTAATTCTCCTAAACTTGTAAGGTGGGTGTTATAACCACAGATCAGCAAACCAAAGCTCAGTAAGGATAAATAATTTTCCTAAATAGTAAACAGCAGAGCTGGGATTGGAATCCAGAAATGTCTGATTTCCGGGCCCATGTTTATATTTATTATGGTGTACTGCCTCCCAAAGTTAAATGGATCAGTCTGTCCAGCACCAAGTTTGTTTATTATCTGTACTGGATTCTTTTTGCTTGTCTTCCCCAAATTACATTTCCCCTCTCGTTTATGTAGCTAAACAAGTCTACTTGATCTTAATGTTGATTAATTTTTCACCCTTCTAAACATTCTTATTTCTTCTGATGTGAAGCCATTTTTTTGGTGTCCTTTAGTCTTTAAAAAAGATGTGATTTCAGAATTGCATGGTGACATGTCTGCCTTGTCAAAGTCACCTCTAGACACATTATCTTACCACATGATATAGCAGACAGAAGCATGTCTATGTACAAACAGTCATGCATTCACATCCATGCAGTGTGTACCTATGAAGGGGTGGGATGATGTTCCAGTTACCTTGGCAACATGAAAAATAAACTGTGTTCTCAGAAATACTCTCCTTAGACTCAATTAAAATTCCATGTGCTGATGTAGCTTTCTTTCCCCAAACCAAATCTTTTAGAGAGAACTTGAAAGCCATTATTTCAAACAGTTTTCTTCTACTTATGGCAATCACACAGCTTGAAGTTTCAGAAATAAACCCAGTTTTGAATATTTTGTCAGGAAATTGTGTTCCCTATACCAGCGCCATCAGCGGGCGAAGATTCTCTGAGGATGTGACTTCCTCCTAAAGAGCCACTGCACACAGGACCAGTTTGAAACTTTAGGTTCAAAGTCTTTAAGGCACCCAAATTAAATTGCATAAACATATTACACATAAAAAAAGAAAACAATTATTTTTTGGAGCATGGAATTTATTTCCAAAATAAAAACATTCTCCTGTACATCTAGGCAAATTGTACGACTTGTTTAATAAAAGAAAACTTAGCTGCTTTTGTTACGATTTGCTGTCTATAGACAGGGTTAGGTCTATACATAGAAGTAACTACTTTCAAATTCCCAGAAAGGTTCACCTAAAAGCAATGTAGCAATGGCTTTACACTTGTGAATTTGACATGATTTGCTTTTAGATTTCTGGATCTGAGATCATCTGAACACCAGTCATTTGTTTGGGAAGTTGGATAGGTTCTCTGAGACTTAGCATACTCATTACATCTCAGGTATTCTGGTAAATTCAAGGTGGTTTGGAGACTAGAAAGGCGGCCATACTTCTGCTTTACACTGGTGAATACAGCTTAGAAAGGGTAGGGGTCCAACTTGCTCTGTGCTGGGTTCTAATTTGTAGCCTTCCCTTACTTGACCTCAGGAACTCCCCATCCCAACCACCTCCCCTCCCAGGGCTGGTCTGTAAATACAGCACCTGAGTGCTCGCTCCGCCCCTCCAGGCTGCCCGCCCTCTGCCCCCACCGTGGCAGAGCTCCTCCAGCTCCCTGCTCTCGGAGTTCTCTCTCTGTCGGTAACCCCACAGTTTGGATTTCTCTCTTAATCTTCAGACCTTGTATCCAATTGTCTACATCACCCCTCTAAGCAGCCGTCCAGAAGAATCCTTCAAAAAGGAGATGCTGTTTTACTGTTCATAACCTGCAAAGGCCACCCTGAATACAGCAGGGCTTCACATAGACCTGCACTCTTTTTTTTTTTTTTTTTTTCGGACAGAGTCTCACTATGTAGTCCAGGCTGGCCTTGAACTAGCTTATGTAGCCCAGGCTAGCCTTGAACTCATGGTGATTCTCCTGCCTCAGCCTCCTGAGTGCTGGGATTACAGGCACGTGCCACCACGCCCAGCCAGCCCTGCACTCTTTCCAATCCCATCTCTTCTCCTTTATTTTCTTAGTATTTCTCAAATTCCCAGGGAGTTCTGTCCTTAAGACGTCACCTATATTACCAGATCTGCCTGGTAACATAGCCCGCTCAGCCAGCTCTTTCCTCAGCTGTTTTCATGGTGGGCCTTTCTCTTCCAATCTCCTTTCAAATATCACATCCTCAGAGGGGTCTTGAGCTAAAACTTGTCTTCACCAGAGTCTTTCTCATTCCTGGGACAGGCCGTTCCCCTCCCCTGCTACCTTTCTCTCTCTCTCTCTCTCTTTTTTTTTTTTTGTATGCAGGTACCGGGAGTCGAACTCAGGACCTTGCGCTTGCCAGGCAGGCGCTTATGCCACTGAGCTATCTCACCGGCCCTACCTCTCTCTTATGTTACGTGTTTGTGGTCCTTCTCTCTCACGAGAATGTAAACCTCATAAAGGCAGAGCTTCTGCGTAGGGAGGGCAGCAGATTGCAAGAATAGTTATGGCCAAGGGAGTACAGAAAACCAGGAGGTGTCCGCAGGGTTGCAGGACTCCACTAGGACATGCCCCACCTATCACTGCTGTGGTGGAAACACAAAGTCCTTGCTGTGGAGGCCAAGCACTGGGAAAACTATATTGTGGTCAAAGACTCAAGAAGCAAACCAAGCTATCTCAGTTACGTTTCTCTCGTTGGTGGGACGAAATACCCGACACCCAAAGTTAAAGTAGGAAAGGTTTACTTAACTCACAGTTTATAGAGGTTTCAGTCCAGAATCAGCTGGCTCCAAGGCAGTCTGTGGCAAGATGTGAACTCCAAAGGGCTTGGGTGGCTCTGCCCCTGCAGCAGTTCTGGTGCTTGTAGCTCCCACGGCTTCTCTCTGGGGCTGGCTCTGCTGCCACCTTGCAGGTTTCCCCAGGTGATCCACGTTCCTGGCTTCTCCAAACTTCTGGGGTCTCCACTGCACCTTTGGCTTCACTCTCACAGCTTCATATATTATTACCCTCTGAGGGGCACACTGCCTGGCCTCCCAGGCTTCTGAAATCTGGGCGGAAGCCTTTTTAACCCCACAACTCTTGCACTCTGTATGCACCTAAAACTAGTGCCATGTGGATGATGCCGAGGTCTGCTGCCAGCTGGAGCAGTAGCCAGGCTTTTCTCTTTCTTGGTTGTAGGGGTGGAGTACCTGGATCGCGGATCATTCTGAATCCAATTCCGAGGAATAAATGCTTTAGGCTGCTGCCATTCTGGAACATGGCACTCTGAGGCTTTCTTCTCAAGGCCAAGTCTTTCACTTTTGCAGCTTCAAGGCTGAAAAGGGTAGAGTCCTGTTGCTTCTTGTGATGCCCTCAGACCATCTTTTTTTATTGTCCTGTTCCTTTTCAGCAATCAAGATCTCCTCTGCTCTGTCTTTGCAGTCCACAGCTTTACTGGCGCTTCCTTTCTGGACAAATGCACAGTGTTTTAAATCATTCTACTGGGCTGTCTGCTCTTGATTCTGAACATAAATTTGGCTAAAAATCCCCAACAATAGCCATGCCACTGCCTCAACATTCGACTGCTTTGCTATTTCTTCTGCCAGATTAATTAGTCTGCTGCCCTTAATCTCATTCTCAGGCCAAGTCTCTGGACATGAGCAAAATGCAGACAAACTTTCTGCCAAGCCGTAATGCACATCATCTGGAGTCCAGTAACCAATGCAGTCCTTCCCAGCAGAAACCTCCCGAGCCTGGTCTTTACCTGCTGGATTTCTATCAGCCTTCTGATCATCTGAGCTCTGCCCAGAATCTCCCATTAAGTGCAGCCTAAGGCATTCCAGGTCTATGTTTGCAGCCTGCATCTCGGAACCTTTCCAATCTCTTCCCACAAGCCAGTCCCAAAGGCTCCTGAACTACACAGTCAGGTATATTCACAGCGAAGTCCCCACTCCTGGCACCAAATTCTGTCTTAGTTACTTTTCTCTTGTTGCTTTTGGTATCTTCCCCTGCCATGAACTGTTGCCCCTGTGCCATGCCACCCTGCCTTAGAGCCAGGTGATTATGGACTGAAACCTCTACAAACTGTGAGCTAAGTAAACCTTCCCTTTCTTAACTTCGGGTGTTGGGTATTTTGTCTCAGCAACAAAAGGAAAGTAACTAAGAGACAAATCAAACCAATGCCAATGCTGTGTAAGTAGGACAGTGTTATCCAATATGAAAGGAGAAAATTAAACTTAAGGTATGGATTTCGAAAGATTGGGAGTAGAATATATGGTAGGTGAGAATGAGAGGTCTGGAAGGAAATGGAACCTATTTTTGGGGTAGAAGTAGAGGCTCATAATCAGATCCAATTGTCTCAAAGCAATGGGAAAGTCCAATTAGAAATAGGGGAACAAATGGTTTTTAAATTTTTATTTTTGACTTACTTTTAGTCACAGATTTTTTAGACCAGAGCTCTTCTGAAATGCCTATTCAAATAATTAACATTTTCCACTCCACTGATTTACTTGGCAGGAATAGCAGGCTCATGTGCCAATGAGGGGTGGACCTCAGCTATTACTGGGAAGTATGGCATTTATAAAGTTTATCATTGAGAAGCCACCTTGCAAATACTGAGAGAACTTTTTTATTTTTCTTACTTTCTTAATAGTGATTATCTTCAACCTACATCTACTATTTCGGGTGGCACATATGCACCAAATTTAACGGAAATTTTGAGGTGAGGTTTAGAAGATGAGAGAGAGAGAGGGAGATATTTTCTCATTTATCAGCTAAGGATGGGTGTGGCAGTACACACCTGTAATCATAGCACTCTGGGATGCTGAAGCAGGAGGATCATAAGTTTGGGTCCAGCCTGGGCAACTAAGGGACTTAGAGAGGCCCTATCTCAAAATAAAAAAGCAAAGAAGTCTCAAAAAAAAGGGCTGGGGATGTAGCTCACTGAGAAGCCCCTGGGCTCAATACCCAGTACTGCAAACAAAACGAAAACAAAAACAAAAGCCAAACCAAACCAATCAAATAAATGCCACATTTAAAAATTATAGTACAATATACATAACCTGAAATTTCCCATTTTAAGTGTACAGCTCTGTGACATCAAATACATCCACATTACTGTGCAGTCATCACCACCACCTCCAGAACTTTTTAATTTTTCTAAGCCAAACCTCTGGATAGGTTAGCATTAAAGCCCTTTTGCAGGTGGGAAGGGGATCTAGGGATGGAGGGAGAGGGCAGGGAGGGGTGGGGAAGGGGAAATCAAAAGGGCTAAGATGTGGTACTCCCCTCCCCAATCAATCCCCATTCTACTTCCTGTCCCTATGCAGTTGGCTGCTGTAGGTTCCTCATACCAATGGAATCAGACAGTGTTTGTCTGGTTTATGTCACTTAGCATAGTATCTTCAAGCTTCACCCATATTGCAGCATTTTCTAGAATTTCCTTCCTTTTGATGGCTGAATAATATTTAGCTCACCTTTTAATGGCTGAATAATGGCTGAATTTATAGCTGTACCACATTTGTTTATCTCATAGAAGTACATTTTTGAGGCAGAAAAATGCTGACATAAATATTAACAAATGAGGTTCTGTCAGCAAGCAGAAGTGTTTGAGTAGCACCACCTGGGTCACCAAACAGTGGTGACTCCCACAGTTCTTGGCTGTGACCCTGTTATCTCCTCTGCTTGTCCGAGTCCATCATAGCAGAGCAGCCCCAGGAGCTGACGGCGGGCCTTACGCCTGCGTGCTCATGCTCCCTACTCTCTCTCTCCCTTTCTCTCTCTCTCTCAGACAAGCCCTCACTATGTAGCCCAGGCTGGCCCTAAATTCACAGCAATTCTCCTGCCTCAGTCTCCTGAGTGCTGGGATTACCAGCATGAGCCACCATGCCCGGCTCATTTCTTTCTTCACAGCTGCATGTTGGCCTTTTGCTAGCTTTTTTAGCTGCTTCCCCAGAAGGAAGCTGAAAAAGTCTCCCTGGATTAAGGGTCCTGGTCCGTTTCTTGGGAACGGAGACTGACATGTTGTCTTGGATTGCTTATGGATTTTGTTTCTGTTGTGTTTTTGGTTTACAGGTTAAGGTTTTGAAAGACTGTCCTATCAGGGATGTCTACATTCTGACTCATAGCTCACCTTCCATTTATTTATCCATTGAGTTATCCTTGAATAAACATTTAAGGCTCTGGGATGCAAATATGAATGTACCACGTTTCCTGTCCTTGAGTCAAATGGATGGGGAGACACAGGCATGGCAGGTGCACGGCCATTGCTCTAACACGATGTTGTCAGAGTCATCACAGAGCCATGCATGGGACATCAGCATATTATAAAGGAGAGTCATCGGGGGAGATTAAGGGAGAGTCCCGAGAGGAAATAATGTCTGATCCAAGCCTGCTGTGTGTGTGTGCATCGTGCTGGAGCAGGCGGGAAGGGTATGTTCACTTATCCATTGCTGTGTAATAAACCACCTCAAAGCTCAGGGGGTGGAAACAACTACTTATGTATTCCTGATCCTGCAGTGTGGGCATTGCTTGGTGGAGACGGTCGTGTCTGCTCTTTGGGGTGCTTGCTGGCCGGTTCACTTAAGGCTGCAGGCTCTAAGGCAGTCTCACTCGCTTCTCTGGCACCTTCTCCACTTTCTACCCGGGGCTCTTTCTCCACTCTTCTGTACATGGCAAGTGGCTTTCAAGAGGGTGAAAGCAGAAGCTGCTGGAGACGAGGTCAGAGATAGGGTTGGCAGTGTCACTTCCAGCACCTTCCACTGTCACAGCAAATTACAAGGACAGCCTAGATTCAAGGGAAGGAGAACTATGCTCTGTCTCTTGACAGGCTGGGAGAAAATGCTGGTGGCCACCTCGGGGGACATGCTACAACAGGGGAAGCTAATGTGATTAGGAAGGATTTGAGGGGCTAAGCGCAGGTGGATACGACGGGAAAATCTGTGAGCGCCCGATCCTCTGGGGAGTGGCATGCAGGGCCTGACCCTTTGGTGGAACTGCGTCCAGCTGTCAGGAAGATTTCTGGTGACCCAGTATTAACTGTCAGGGCGACAGGAGCCACCTGTCCCTTAGAATGCTGTGCCTTCCTCTTCTGCAGGATGTTTGTAACTCTTAACATTTTAAACAACAACAAAACAAAAACAAACCAGACAGCTGGGTATTCATTGTGTTTACAGAACAAGTTATAGGAACTGCCCTCTGCCAGTTAATCACTGGTTGTTACATAATTTTTTGTATGGGATCTGATTTGGAGCTATTTTGGAACTATTTTAATCTGGTAGCAAGGTTGCAAAAGGGCAGCTAATGTTCTTCTTTAAACTTCCTCAGTGGCCATTGTCTGTTCATAAAGGAAGCGGGAGATTGGTGTGGCTGAATTAGCTTAATAAGGTTGCAAACAGTGTCTCCTTTCACCGCTCTGGGCACAAACTCCGCTGTCTTCTTGCCTATCCATGAGCAAGGGTGTTTTGTCTCATAAGTCAGTTTTCCCCTGTGCGCAGAAGCGACCCTTTGTGGTTTGCCACAGGTCCTGCTCTGCCTGGAGCAGTCATTCCTGGCTCCCCATCCTGGAGGAGCTTGCATCTCCCTTTCTGCACATCATGCCACCAGTCTGTCAGAGGCATACATCTAAAAGAACAGCCTGTTTGCCAAGGGAATGCGTCTGTGCAAAAACATATAGCTCAACACAGCTTGCACCGAGAGGAAACCAGAGCATCTGCCAACCCTCCTGACAGCTTTGCCTGCATCCCACCCTTTCCAACAGCAGCCGCTGTGTGATTCCAATCACAGCTCAATGATTTTTTTCCTGGAAAAGAAGAGCCTGGGCCTGCAGCAGTTATCCAATCTAAGAGCCAATTTGTAGTGGACCAGAAGATGATGGCATGATGGACTTCAGAGAGTCGAAAACCATGGAGTGAAATTTTAATGATCTTTACATTTTCAAAGAGTTTCTATCCAGGACTTTTAACCAAGGAAATGTGCTGTCAGTGTAAAGTCAGATAAGTTAACGCTTATTGGTGGTATAAATTATTTAACTGAAACTCGTAGCAAATATGTTTTGCACAGTTATTACATTCAAAGGACAGTACTAGGTGATGTAGAAAAATTAAAAATATTTTTTTGAGACAGGGTTTCACTGCGTAGTTCTGATTGGCCTTGAAGTCACTTTGTAGCCCAAGGTGGCCTTAAACTCGTGATGATCCTCCTGTCTCAGCCTCCCAAGCGCTGGGGTTTCAGGCGTGTATGCCCACACCCTGCTAACTTAGAAGTATTTTATTGAGTCTTGCTTTTTTTATTTGGCCCCTTCCTGAGTTTAGAAAACAAATATTGGCATTTTCCTTATAAATCTTTGTGCTGTGATTGGCTACTGTGCCCAAGATTGAACTGAGCGATACACATGGGACTTTAAAAACCACTGTGTGGGAGTGAGGATGTAGGTCAGTGCTAGAGTGCTTGTCTAGCATGCATGAGGCTCTGGATTCAACCCCCAATGCTGAACATTTAAAAAAATTTCAGGTCAGTCCTTTACTAGGGAAAGGCTATTTCTTTCCAGAGGAGATAGTCTCACTTCCTGGCTCTTTCTCAAGTCCTACCATCTCTGCGTCATGCTGGGCTTCAGCCAGATGGGCAAAATAAAAAAGCCTGCGGAGGTAGTGCAGAGGTAGACTGCCCCTGGGTTCAATACCTAGCACTGTGTAAAAATAAAGGGGATATAGAGTTGCTTGTGCTGCAGTTCACCACTAACGGTGGGAGTTTGAATAGACACATGCATTCTTCAGTCACTCATTAGTTCTTTCCATTCATTTCTTTCTTTTTTTTTTTTTTTGTGGGTACTGGGGGTCAAACTCAGGACCTTGTGCGCCAGCAGGCGCCCAAGCCACTGAGCGATATCACTGGCCCTTTTTTTTGTATGTGGGTATGGGGAGTCGAACTCAGGACCTCACGCTTGCCAGGCAGGAGCTTATGCCACTGAGCTATCTCACTGGCCCTCCATTCATTTCAATAAATCCTGTCTTTCTGTGTAAGGGAATGGAAAAGCAATGATAAGGAGAAAAACAGAGGTCCTCCATCACATAGCACATCCAAAAATTTCTAACCAGTTCTTTTTTATCTTTCTATGGATACTTTTTATGAATATACAATAGTACATAAATGTATCTTTCCTCCTTTTCTTACATAAATGTAGCATCCTGAGTCTATTTCTGTGTTTTTTTTCCCTTGATATTACTTCTTTAAAATCTTTTATGAGCATACTTATACTTATTCTTTTAAAGACTTGTAAGTATTTTAACACATGGCTGTATCGCAGCCTATATAATTGTTTCTAGTCTATTATATTACAAATGATGCTACTATTAATATCATGGCACACATATATGGACATATATATATATATATATATATATATATATGAAGGATAAGATCCTAGAATTGAAGCTGGGCATAGTGGTACATGCTTATAATCCCAGTACTATGGGAGGCTGAGGCAGGAGGACCAAAAGTTTGAGCCCAGCCTGAACCACTTAGCAACTTAGTGAGACTCTATCTCAAAAAGAAAAAGTAAAAATAGGGCTGGAGGTGTAGCTCAGTACAAGGACCTAGGTTCAATCCCTAGTACCATTAAAAAAAAAAAAATCCTAGAATTGGAATGGCTGTATCGAGGGATACATGCCTTTTTTTTTTTTTTTTTTTTTTTTTTTTTTTTTTTGTGTGTGTGTGTGTGTGTGTGTGTGTGTGTGTCTGATTTATTTCACTTAATATTATGGTTTCAAGGTGCATCCATTTTCCTACAAATGACTGAAATTTATTTTTCTTTAAGGCAGAGTAGTACTCTATTGTGTGTAAATACCATTTAAAAATTTTTTTAAGAGAAAAAACAATATTACAAAATTCCAAAACCAGATAATAGGAGAATAACAATGGTTAATATATTGTGTATTGTTATCTTCAAAGTAGTTGCCCAGATTACAAGCTGTAGGCATGAAAAATGGATCAAAAAATATAAGCACAAACTTTTCTTTTCAATGAACTAATAGAAATTAGTAGTATAACTATCTTAACTATCTTGTATATTTAAATATATATTTTTTTCCTTTTCCTTTCCTTCTTTTCTCCTTTCCCCCACCCTAGTTTCTCTTCCCTTTTGAAAAGTTTCTTCCTATTTCACAATATTTATTGTACATTTTGGATCTTATTTACTCTTTCAGCTTCTTAGACTAGGGAGACAATATGATGTTCACACATGCAAATCTGATTTATTTCACTTATGAGTATGGTCTCAAGTTGCATTCATTTACCTATAAAAGTCTCAAGTTTATACTTTTTATGGCTGAGCAGCACTTCATTGTATAAAACCACCACATCTTTTTTATCCATTCCTCGGTTGATGGGCATTTGTGTTGTTTCCAAGATTTAGCTATTACAAATTGTGCTGCTATAAACAGTGGTGTACATATATAGCTGTGGTACGATGTTTTTAATTCTTCTGGGAAAATACACAGAAGGGGTATAGCTGGGTCCAATGGGACCTCTAATGCTAGTTTTTTCTTCTTTTGGTACCGGGAATTGAACTCAGGACCTTGCGCTTGCCAGGCAGGCACATGCCTTTTAACTTTTGGTACATATTAATAAATTTCTTTCAAAGGAAGCTAAATATAAATTTACACTTTCAACAACAAAGTATAGAAGCACCTGTTACTTTGCCAATACACCATATATCCATTTCAGTATGTATGTATGTGTATATGTATGTATGTATTTATTTATTTATTGTGGTTTGAACTCAGGGCCTTCACACAGAGGCACAACGCTAGACTGCCTTTTCTTTCTTTCTTTCTTTCTTTCTTTCTTTCTTTCTTTCTTTCTTTCTTTCTTTCTTTCCTTTTCTTTGATAAAGGGTCTTATTAAATTACTAAGTTGCTCAGTTTGGGCTCATACTTGTCAATCTCCTGCCTCTGCCTCCCAGAGGACTGGGATTACAGGCATGCAATATCACACTCAGCCATTTATATATCTAAGTAGCATTTAAAGTTTTCTTTTAGTGTCAGAACCAGTTCTCCATGGGCCTCTCATGCTTCTATGTGTCTTGTCTTCCTGACTGTAGACTATCTTTTCCCAACTCTGTATGTTTGTGTAGCAAACAACCTTAGAAGATACGATATCTTCCTAGGAGCAAATGGCAAGTGTGCACAATGTCTAGTACAAAATATACAGATTCCCTAAGCTCGGGGTTCCTTTTCTATAATGAACCTGGTTTCATATGCAGCCGTCACTTGGCCCTCTTGTGTCCTACCTACCCTGCGGGAACTAGTGCTCAGGGAACTGTTACATGACGTGCTAATATTCCTGCTACTGTGATTATTGTGAGTAATAAAATCCTTTGTCTCTGATCCAGGAGTCTCATGTCTTCTGCTGGTGTCCATGAACCTGTGGCAGACTTAAGTTTTAGCTTGTAGCTAGGCATGGGGGTGCAGGCCTGTAATCCTAGCACTTGGGAGGTTAGGAGGCAGGAGGATTGCCATGAGTTTAAGGCCAGCTTGGGCACAAAGTCAATTCAAGACCAGCCTAAACTATATATCAAGATATTGTCTTGCAAATGACATATTTTTCCTCTTTTTAAAAATCTGAATAGTATTGTGTTGTATGGGTTACAGTTAATGGAGATTGTCAACTTGACTGGATTAAGACGTGCCTAGCAGATTAGTGAAGCACATTTCTGGGTGTGTCTGCAGGAATTTCTAGAGATCACTGGCATGGGGGCCAGCATGAGGGTGGACCCTGCCCTGAATTGGGTGGCATCATCCAATAGGCTTGCAGGCCGGATGGAGTAAAAGAGAAGAAGGAGGAAGTCAGCCTGCATTTCAGAAGTTCTGTTCTGCTTGAGTGGGTGCATCTTCTATTATTGCTATCACCTATGGACATTGAATTCCAGCTTCTGCAGCCTTTTAACCTGGACCCACACCAGTGACTCTTCGGGGAGACTCCTGGCCTTCAGTGTCAGGCTGGGGCTGAATCTTTGGTGATCTGTGGCTTCCAGCTTCCTGGACCAGGCAGCTACTGGGTCTTCTGGCTCTCCAGTATGCAAACAGCATACTGGATCGTCATGCCTCTGCTCCTGCAAGCTTATCTAATAAACCCCTGTGCATAGTTCCATCCACCCATCTATCTGTCTGTCTATCTATCTATCATCTATCTATCTATCTATCTATCTATCTATCTATCTATCTATCTATCTGTCTGTTTTATCTCGACTGTTTCTCTAGAGAACCGTCACTGATACAGTACGCACACTCCACATTTTCTCTACCTGTGCATCTGTTGGTGGAAGCTTGGGCCGATCCCATAACTTGGCCATTATGAATTTGCTGCAGTGGTCACAGAAGCGCAGACGTCTCTTTAACATTCTGATTTCAAATACTCCAGGTAAATACTAAGAAGCAGAGCTTCTGGATCGTGTGGTAATTCTGTTTTTTTGTTTTTCAAGGACCCTCCATTCAGTTTTCCTCAATGGCTGTACTAATTTACATCTCCACCAGTCTAGTAGTTTTAAAATGGAAAGTTCCAATACAAATTCCCAATTTTTTCTCTTGTCTGATTAGTTTAAGGCATTTCTATCTGGTGCCATTTTCATTAATGCCTGACTCTGTGTTATCTTGCCCTAGTTGAAACCTTTCACACAGAGCACTAATTATTATTTCTGAATTATACTACAATGATCACGAAACCTCCCAGGACTGGACGTGTTCTACTTTGCTTATTATTGACGTGTAGGTTGATTGAACAGACTCATTGAATGTGCCTAACAAATAAGGACCTCTAGTTTATCAGTGTGATGATCCTGGAGACCACGACATTTAAAGAATATTTGGTTTTGTTTTGTTTTGTTTTGTGAAAACTGTGTTCTGTGATTAAATACATTTTATAAACTCTATTTCAGCCAGTGAGATGGGTTTCTTTCCTGTGGAATATCTCAGAATCTAGAATACACAGAGGCTGTTGGAGAAGGGCCGACAACATGCTCACCGTGTTTTTCAAATGCATTTGGCCATGAACGCTCCCCCTCCGCCTCCGCCGAGAGTGACTCATATGTTCTGTAGCAGTACTACTCGGAGTGTATTTTCTAATTTTTTAAAAATTTTATTTTTCATGTGACCCATTTTCATGATACGCTAGAAAAATATCAGTCTGTGATAGATAGGAAAAAATTTAGAAATTGGTCCTTTCACTAGACATTTAGAAGAACCCTATTCCACGGCACACTTTGTGATGCCTTGTACATGTACGGGACACACATTTTGGGCAACTCTTCGGATCCTTTTACCACTACCTGTTGCTCATACTGCTCTCCTGTCTCCATGGGGTGATGACTGCAGGTGGTGCAGAGGCTTCCTGGGATGCTGCCCCCATCCTCCTTGACCAGAGTTCCCCTCAGAATGTCCAGCTCTTTTCTATGTTACCGAACTTGGAAGAAACACCATAACACAAGGTGTGGGGCTGCCTTAGGATTCCATGGTGCATCTTAAAAGTGAGAATGAGCTCCCTACAGAGTGAACTTCTACCAATAGGAGAAAACTGGGAGGGACCAGGGCAAACCCATCACCCTCATCTTCCCTTTGCAGCTTCCGGAAGACGTCCCACATGCTGAACAGATACATGCCCAAGGCCCGCTCTCCTGTCTCTTGTCCTGAGCAGCCAGAATAGTCACACATTGCCTTGAATCTTTCCTCATTTCTCTTTGTCTTCATTTTTCCTGTCCTAGATTTTCCCCTCACAAAGTCCCGGCTCTGTTTTCTGCTGAACCTAGACTAAGCATGCAGTAGAATGTTCACATTGGAAAGTTTGGGCAGCTGTCAGAAAATTTTTTCCATGTGGAAGGGTGATGAGGGAAATGAGTAAATTTAGGTGCCACGGCAGAATTTTGAAGACCCTTGACCTTTACTCATGCCCTAACCTGTGTCATGGCTTACATCTAGATGGGACCCCCCAAAGCCTCATGCTCTCACAGGTGGGGCTTTTAGGAGTGGCTGGATCATGAGTGTGTGATACGGTAAGTCCCCGCTTACAAAGAGTTCCTTTCTGGGATAACATTCATGAGTCAGATTCATTCGTAAGTCCGACAAAGTGAGTCTTGTACACCTTTGACAGTAATATACAATGTGTATTGCTTTGCACTTCCTAGCAGTCCCCTCTATGTCACCACTGCTTTTCCTCTTGCTTCTTGACACCCTGGGCTCTGATTGAGCACTGTACCACTGTACACCGTCGTACTGCACAGTAAGCACACAGTGGCACCACTGTGACAGTGTCCAGCGGACAGGTGAACTACTTCTGGGATTTGTTGGCATCTACGAATGTTCGTAAGTCGGGGACTTACTGTCCTGGATCATGGGCGTGTGGTACTGGTTTAGTCCACTGGTCGGTTTAGCATAGCTCTGGGTGTGGATGATGAATTTACTGAAGAGGGAAGTCCCACCCTATGTGTGGTTGGCACCAGCCAGTAGGCTTGTAGCCTGCATGGAATAAACGGGCGTCGCTTGTTACAGAGGAGACACTTTTAGCCACCCAGAGAGGTCAAATTGTTACCTATTTAGTTTAATAAAATAGGAACACATGTAATACATTGTAGGAAGTTTTCTACCAAATCATCACTATGTACTAGAAACAGATACTAACAAAAATACAAAGAAATAAAAAGAAATATTTCTACCAAATGAATTTAAAATAAGTTAAGGTTATATGCATATAACGTCATAGTCCCTGAGGTCCGGTTGCAGTAGCCACTACAATAGTTTTGAAATATTGGTATTTCATTCCCACTTCTCATGCTCAAGGTGGTGATTATATAGATTGTAGAAAAACTCCTAACCCCTTGCAAATTCCCTCAGATGGTCTTCCTCTCTTTTCTTCTTCTGTTCCCAGTTGTGATCCCTACAGGTTTTCATTCTTGTCTACTTCGTCTGCTTTCTCCAGGCTTGGCTTTACTATGTGGACCGGGTCTGGCCAAGTCTGATCCCCATAGGAAGATGCAAATGCGGCTGCGCTGAACCAAAATCTTTAGCAAGCGAGGGGCAGGAAAACCAGGCCCCACAGGAACTTTATCTTTTATTCTCCCACAAGGGGATGGGCTCCATTTATGCTTTTGTTTAATAAGTTCTTGGTCTTTTATTTTAAAAATAATGTTCATTGTCTTTTTCTTTTCTGGTGCTGAAATTGAACCCAAGGCTGAGCTCCATCTCCAGCCCTTTTTATTTTTTACTTTGAGACAAGGTCTTGCTAAGTTGCTGAGTAGCCCAAGCTGGGATTGAATTTGTGATCCTCCTGCCTCAGCTTCTTAGAATGCTTAGAATACAGACATGCATCACAATGACCGCCTCTATTGTCTTTTTAAGATTTTAATATACTTAAATTGTGTTGAGATTGTTCTATTATTTACATTTCATTAGGACTGATTTCCTTGGCCCATCACTCTTGGTGTTGATTTTCCTCATGTGTTTTGAAAAACACCTAGCAAAACCACAATTTGGAAGCTGAATTCACTTTCCACAAAGTATAAATAATAGAACAATCTTGGGGTGGTTTGAAAATGCGGGTATCCGAAGGAGCGTCTCCCCCCTCGCTGCTGTCACTCGTCCCTGCACTGAGGCTGTGTGATTGGCTCCAGCTTGGATGTTAGGTCTCAGCAGATGGCTCGGGGCTTCTCCCCGCTGCTGAAGCGGGGGATTATCTCAACCCCAGCCACATCTTGGCGCAGGTTCGCTGTGGGCTTCTCTCTGTGCCTTGTTGTCCCTCTGGCCTGACAACAGGTACATCTCAGCAGTGGGCACAGTTTTTCCAGCTCCCTTTTCCTGCTCAGCCTGGCGTGGCTTCTCCTCCTCGTCTCACAGACCTTGGCCTCACAGCCACTTCTGCCCGCTTCCGGACCAGGAAGTTTTCCTTTATCAGTGATTTTGTTTTCCACTTCAGTTATTTGTTGTCAATTATGATCTAAAATTGTTAACAATTTGTCTGGATTCTTTCAAGAGAGAGTCCACATTCTCGTAACTTTTACTACAGTATAATGTTATAATTGTATTTTGATATGAGTTATTATTAATTTCTTACTGTGCCTAATTCATAAATTAAGTAGTGTCATGTGTGTATGCCAAGGAAAAAGCTAATTTATATAGGATATAATACTATCCTCAATTTCAGGCCTCCATGGGAGTCTTGGAATGTATCCCTCACAATTGTGGCATGAAGAGAGCCACAGACGACGTGTAAATACGTAGCTGTGTTCCAGTAAAACTTTATTTACAAAAACAGGGATAGAACCAGGCATGACGGCACAGGCCTGTAATCCCAGCACTGGATGGATGAGGCAGGAGGATTGCAAGTTCAAGCACAGCCTGGGCAACTTAGTGACAGCAAGAACCTGTCTCAAAATAAAAAAAGGGCCGGAGATGTAGCAGATTGTGAAGGCCCTTGGTTCAAGCCCTAGTACTAAAAAATAATACTCTCATGTGATCGTAGATCCTCATCAGTTTGATCAGTATGGAGGACAACACTCCAGATGCAGGTGACCAACACACAGTGCGATAGGCTTCCTGCCTCTCGCAGGATTAATTCACCGCGGATGCCTGAGACTCCCAGCTCTGTCTCCTACTTTCTGTGTGCCCTGGAGCAATTACTCATCTTGTTCTGAGCCTTGGTTTCTGCATTCTTTTTTTGTTGTTGTTGCTGTTGTTTTTGAGACAGGGTCTTGCTGTGTAGTTTAGGCTGGCTTCAAACTCACAGCCTCCTGCCTCAGCCTCTCAAGTGCTGGGATTACAGGTGTGTGCCACCGCGCCCAGCTGGTTGCATTCTTAACACCAACATTCTCATACTTCTCCTACAGACTTGCTTTTTTTTTTTTTTTGTGGGTACCGGGGGGTCAACCTCAGGACCTCGCGCGCCAGGAGGCACCCGTGCCGCTGAGCAATATCACCGGCCCCTTTTTCATATGTGGGTTCCGGGAGTCGAACTCGGGCCCTCGCGCTTGCCGGGCAGGCGCTTAAGCCGCTGAGCCATCTCACCGGCCCCCTACAGACTTGCTTTTAAGATTAGGGTTAAAGTGTGTAAAATGTGCTTAGCCAAGGGCCAGGCCCTTAGGACACAGTTGTAATATTAGTTGTTTTAAATGACAACTGAGCTTTTTTTTTTTTTTTTTTTGGCTTATAACCAATAGAGATTTACTTCTTGCCATTCACAGTTGGAGGTAGAAAGGCAGGTAAGAAAGCCCGGAAGTCGAAGGTTGGGGTTGTGGCAGATTCAGTGTCCAGTGAAGGTCTGTTTCTAAATACAAAGCATCTTCCTGCGGTGTCCACACTCAGAGAAAGAGACAAGCTAGCTCTCTGGAACCTCATCTATAAAGTCACCAGCGACTGAGCTTTTTGAGCCCAAAGAAGAAGGAAAATTCCACTCGGTCTAAAATTAGGTTATGGCAGTCAGCTTCTGCCCTGTTCCCTCTGCTGCTCCCTCCACCCTCTGTGCGTCCACCTGTTACCCAATTAACACCCTATTATGCTGAACACCTGCACGGAAGTCTTCGTGGGCTCCTCTCCAGCGCTCTCCTTGCCGCCTCCCCAACCCAGAGCGCCAGTCCGCTGCCAGCCCTCACAGGTGTTTGCCTGCAGGAAGCCTTTCGGGTTTGCTGAGCTTTCCCTGGGAAGAGAAATTAATGTGGTAATTAATGCAAATGTCTTTGCCGAAGTATCTCTCCTGCGTCCTGATCTGAAGAGATGATCCTCACTTTTCTTAGACTTTGAAAATATAACTTTGAAAATATAGCATGTGTGTGTGTGTGCGCGTGTGTGTGTGTGTGTGTGCACGTGTGTGTTGGGGGTGGGGAAGACATTGGAGAAGGGAGAAGAACCCCCGAGACGAGGGAGAAACAGCAATGACAATGAGAGGACAGAAGTAGAAAACCAACTTCTTGCTCTGATCCAGGCAGCGAGGGGAAAGTTCAAAGGCATCAGCTTTTGAAATTTCACCTTGTACATTCTTGCATGTAAATTCAGGAAAGTGAGAAGGCCTGGGAATTTCACTATTCTCCCCATAAAGTAGATCAGTAAGTTATTTTCTACGCGGTTCCACGCAGCTCCCCTAGTGGTAGATGCCCCAAGGTTTCCCTAATTGCTTTTGCTGAGCGGTGTACATCTACACTTAGTGTCCAGGGTGCACAGTGGACTTGCACTGTCTCCCCTACTTGATAGCGTGAACCTGTTGAACTTGAAGAACCACTGCCTGTAAGCCTCAGGGTTGGAGGGGAGTTTAGAGCAATTCTTACATTACAGTGTGCCCTGGATGACATGCCAGGCCCTGGTTAAGATGCAGATTCAGGGTGGAGCAGAGGCTGCATTTTTTTTTTTTTTTGTGGGTACCGGGGGGTCGACCTCAGGACCTCGTGCGCCAGCAGGCGCCCGTGCTGCTGAGCGATATCACCAGCCCCTTTTTCGTATGTGGGTTCCGGGAGTCGAACTCGGGCCCTCGCACTTGCCGGGCAGGCGCTTAAGCCGCTGAGCCATCTCACCGGCCCCAGAGGCTGCATTTTAACAAGCTCTCTTGACCTGTGCTGCTGGACCACACTGGAGGAGCAAGATGTAAGACCAATTCCATTCTGAATCTGTGAAAGACTACTGCTTCCAACACAATGCCCTGCCTCGTTATCACTAGCCACATTGGTGTGGACAGTAGTGCTAGAATCTCCGAAACGTCAATATCTGTGGGCCCAGGGCTTATTTGCACCAACCCTCCTTGCTGAGTCCCAAGTCAGACCCTGAGCCTTCCAGTGTCGTTAGAATCATTGACCCTGGCCCTGTGCCAGTATTTCATCCTCGTCTCATCCAAGATAGCCTATTTCATACCCGACAAATTAATTCAAGACCCCAAACCAAGCGGTAGCTAGTTTCCTCAAGGCATGAACTTGTATTGTTCTGAAACAGAAACAAATAAGAAATTAAGTGAGAAGACCAGATTTAAGTCATCAGAAGCTGACATTTATGAGCAAAATATCTAAGCTTCCTAGGCTTCAACTTTATCATTTCTAAAATATTATAACATATTGTTCCACATATCTTGAAGAGTTGATGGATAAAGAAATCACCCCCGAATCTATAAGTGGAAATACTAGAGATGAAGGTACTCTCCAAGGTTGCATTATTTTGAGACAAAACCTGTGAATGTTCATCCATGTCCTTATTGCTTTGTGTAAGTCAAAGATGAGGTTGAGAGTTTGAGGTTTAAAAGATTTATGTCACCAGAGACTGTGCTTTCTTGTCCATCAGGGATAAAAGTTTGACAATTAAGACATTTTTACAGTGATGAGGAGCCTGTGTAGTTGAAATCTGCAATGTCTTAGAAGATCTGAACTTTTGGTTTCTCTATAATTGTACCACCTCTCTGTTCACACGTGGGTTTCTCTGTCATCAAATGCAGCATATAATTCCCACCACTCCAAGCCTGCTCCAAGAAGCTTCTTCAGTTAAGGTTCTAGAACCCCAGGCAGCTGCAAATTTCCAAGCAGGCCTGGCTCCTCTGCAAGGTGCGTGGCTGTTCTGTGAGTCAGATCATGAAACCAAGAATTGGAAGGATCCTTTGAGATCTTCTAGTCCAAAGCCCCCATTTTCCAGGTGAGGAGCTGGCATGGGTGACCAAGACCACACTGCTTGGTAGTGGAGGACAAGGATTGGGGATCCCGGCTCCAGCCCCTGGCAGAGCGCCTTCCTCCACAGCAGGCTGTCACTGTTCAGGACACAGGAAAGTCCAGTGGAAGGGCTCTTTCCTCTGCGTAGCTGAAAAATGTGAGCCTGGCTGCCTTTGTGCCTGTTCTTGGGGACCACCTGGATACCAGACATCACTTTCCATTGAGAAGTTTGTGGCATCATCATCATCAGGACGTCGGGCCAGGTACTCCAAAGAGTGTGGAGAGGTGGAGAAGGTGAATAAGATTTTGAGACCGTAACAGTAAGTGAAGGTAAGTCAGATACAGAAAGTTAAATATTGTGTGGTTTCTCTTACATCAGAAACCCACAATATAAATAAGTTAAAAAGTAAACTAGAGATGGTGGGCCTGACATGGTGGTACACCCCTATAATCCCAGCACCTGGGAGGCTGAGACAGGATGATCTCTTTGAGTTCAAGGCTAGCCTGGGCTACCTACTAAGTTCAAGGCCAGCCTGAACTACATGGCAAGACCCTGTCTCAAAAAACAAAACAAAACAAAACAAAACAAAACAAAACAAAACAGAGATATGGGAGGAAGCAGGGAGGTAGATTTTTAGAGATGAAGAAGGGAAAGGTTGGGGGTCTAAAGTGCTCAAAAATGGTTAAGATAGTGTATATTAATATAAGTACCAATTCCCTAAAATGAAAGTAATTATTATGTATTACAAACATACACTAATAAAGAAAGTCCAAAAAAAGAAAATAAACTATGTATGCAAAAATTAAAGACATAAAAAATTTATCTTGAGAGACCTCAAGATGGCGGATGAGTAAGAAGCAGGCAGCAAAACTCTCTCTAAAAGTTACCATTGGAACACGGGAATATAGCGACCCGGAAAGCGCAGGAGGGGGGGAGATGCCTCCCCGAAACCCAGAAAAGTTCTGAAGCGCAATCTGGGACCCCCGGCACCAGTGACGGGTGACTTCCAACAAAGAAGAAGGAAAGAAGGAGCAGACCGCACGCGCGCACCTTCTACTATCCTGGGAGTTGCAGCGCCACGGAGGCTCAATTCTATGGACACACGGTGGCAGCTGGTGCTCAGGGAGCCCCCACGGAGGATCCTGAGACAGCGGCGGGGCAGGGGAGTGGCAGAGAACGGTGCTGACCGGCGGTGAGTGTCTCTCAGCCACAGCTGCCCCGCGCCAGAGAGCGACCGGCCGGGCGCCATTGTGGGGGGTGTGGCGAAACTCAGAGCGGCTCGAAAACTGCTCTGGGAACTTGTGCTCCGGACAGGCAGCACGGGGCCTCTCAGGCCCACGAAAGTGTGCTGAGGTCAGCAGGCGAACGAGACTGGACTCTCAGCCACACCTGTCCCGCGCCAGAGAGCGACTGGCCCGGCGCCATTGTGGGGGGCGTGGCGAAAAACCAGAGCGGCGGGAACCAGTGCAGGGAACCCGAGCTCCGGACAGCGCGCTGAGCCTCTCAGGCCCAGGGATCGTGAAAGGGCGCTGAGAGCAGAGGCGAGCTAGACTGGTCTCTGCCTGAAAGTACGCGCCTCTGCTCACCGCCCGCCAGAGGGCGCTCCTGGCTTACTGGGACGGACCTGCACAGAACAGGACTCTGTCACCACAGGGTACCTGCCTACAGCAGAGTCAACACCTGGAACTGATTCTTTTTATTTTTTTTATTTTTATTTTTATTTATTTTTTTTTTTTCTCACTGATTTGATTTTTGTTCTGGTGAAGGGTTTTTTTGTTTTTGTTTTGTTTTGTTTTGTTTTTTGGTGGGGTTTTATTTTTGATCTGTCTGTTTTATTGTTTTTATCTTCGTTTTTGTTTCTGTATGTGTATTTGCTCTTTCCTTCATTATTCTCTCTGGTTTTTTATATGAGTGTAAACAGCGCCTCTAACTTCTTTGTGATTGTGGTTGTGATCTGTTCTTCCTTTTATCCCTTCCTTCTCTTTTTACCACCTGTCCTCTGTACTAGTGTCCCAATTTTAGTGGGATCCCTCTTGGTGCTCTAACCTTACATCTAATTCCTTCCTCTTCTCCCAATACTCTATTTCCTCCTTAACTCATTTTAAATTTAAACTCCTCAAGGAAAAATTGACATACATAGGACTTGTATACTGCATATAATTTTTCTGGTGTGTTTTAGATTTTGTTATATAACCGCAACTCTATACAGCTAAAAGTGGTAAATAACTGGTTAGCTCAGTCTGTCATTTTTTAGGCTGTGTTTGATGCTTTAGTTAACATTATAGCCAAATGTGAAATAATTGTTCTAAACATCTTTCCTTCCTGATATTTCATGATTGAGATTGACTAAGGGACACAGAAAATACAGTGGCACAGTACCAAAGAATCAAGGACTGGGCCAAACAGGTAGCAACTTCGCATACCCAACGAATTGAAGAGGTAGGATCTGGCAGAAAGCTCAAAACCTAAAAGCAAGCTCCACTTGGAAGATACTGCAGAGAAGTAGTCATCTTCTAAAGATCTTAAACACTAGCAATAAAGTAACCTACTATAGGTAATTTGCAAACATCACCCCAGGAATTAAAGAAAGAAAAAATGAGATGACACTTAAACAAGATGCAACCCCACACATCCAATTCACCAAAGGCAAACCTAGGGAGCAACGAGGTGGGACAATCCGAAAGCCACCCACCTGGTCTATCTGAAGTGGTAACAACAAAGCAACTGAATGAGGTTCTGGAAAAAATTAAAACAGAAATAATCTCACAGATAACTGCAGAGATAATGTCTACAATGAAGACCATGCTTAAGGACACTATAGCTGATACAGACAAAAAAATAGATGAACTTAAGGAAACTATAGAAACCATGAATGCTCAGCATAGGAAAGAAATGGAATCTATAAGGCAGATTCAAGCAGATATCCAAGAGATAAAAAATTCCATTGAAAGTATTTGTAGCAGAATAAGCCAATGCGAGGACAGGATCTCAGATATAGAAGATAGGCTTGCAATTAGTGATCATGAAATGGAAAAATTCTTAAAAATAGCAAGGGACCATGAAAAATCAATTCAGCAGCTGCTAGATGACTCAAAGATAAACAACTTAAGAATAATTGGAATAAATGAAAAAGCAGGAGATAGCATCAACGACATTAAAACCTTGTTCAAAGACATAATCAGGGAGAACTTTCCTGGAAGAGAAAAGGAATTTGACACCCCTATAAGTGAAGCTTTTAGAACACCAACTAGACATGATCAAAAAAAAACTTCAGCCAGACATATTATAGTCAAGATCCCAGAAATTCAACAGAAGGGCAGAATCTTAAAAGCTGTTAGGGAGAAGAGACAAATCACCTATGAAGGAAAACCCATCAGAATCACAGCTGACTTTTCAGCACAAACCCTCAATTCAAGAAGAGCTTGGAATGATGTATTGCAAGCTCTAAAGGAAAATAATTTTCAGCCCAGATTGATGTACCCTGCAAAACTATCTTTCAAAATTGATGGAGAAATAAAATACTTTCATGACAAAGAACATCTGAGAAAATTTATGACCACCAAACCAGCACTCCAAAACGTTCTGAAGGACATTCTAGAAAGAGATAGGAACCCCAACAGAAGGAATCCACCAGGCAGGGCAAATAATTAAATAGCCGGAAAGCGGAAAAACAAAGAGTGGGAACCAACAACAGGAAAATATCATGACAAGTCAATACATATCAGTTTTAACCATCAATGTTAACGGTCTCAATTCACCAATCAAAAGGCACAGACTGGCGAAATGGATCAAGAAGCAAGATCCAACAATATGCTGTATACAAGAAACACATTTAATTCAGAAAGAAATTCATAGACTGAAAGTCAAAGGATGGAAAACAATACTCCATGCCACAGGAACCCAGAAAAAAGCAGGGGTAGCTATTCTTTTTGCAGACAAAGTGAACTTCAAGCCAAGAAGGATTCAGAGAGATAAAGACGGTCATTACATCCTTGTAAAGGGAACAATCCAAGAGGAAGAGATAACGATCATAAATATATATGCGTCAAATACCAATGCTCCCAGCTATATAAAACAAGTACTAAAGGACATGAAAAATCAAATAAGCACTAATACAATTATATTGGGAGATCTCAATACTCCACTGTCACAAAAAGATAGATCAACTGGACAGAAAATCAATAATGAAATAGTAGAACTGAACCAAACTTTTGAACAAATGGACTTAGTAGATGTCTACAGAGTGTTCCATCCCACAACATCAGAATACACATTTTTCTCAGCTGCACATGGGACGTTCTCCAAAATAGACCACATACTAGCTCATAAAACCTGCTTAAGTAAATGCAAAGGAATTGAAATTATCCCATGCATATTATCAGACCATAGTGCAATGAAATTGGAAATCAATGGCAAAAGATCCCACAAAAACTCCCTAAACACATGGAAATTAAACAGCATTCTCCTGAACAACCAATGGGTCACAGATGAAATTAAAGAAGAAATTAGTCACTTTCTACAACTGAATGATAATGACAGTACAACATACCGGAACTTATGGGAGACAATGAAAGCAGTCCTAAGAGGGAAATTTATAGCATTAAACACTTATATCAGGAAAATAGAGCAAGCGCAAATAAACAACTTAAGGGTGAACCTCGAGCTTCTAGAAAAAGAAGAGCAGGTTAAGCCAAAAGCCCGTACAAGGGAGGAAATTATAAAGATCAGAGCAGAAATTAACGTATTGGAGAATAAAAAAACAATACAAAGAATCAATGAAGCAAAAAGTTGGTTCTTTGAAAGAATAAATAAGATTGACAAACCCTTATCCAACCTTATTAAAAAAAGAAAAGAAAAGACTCAAATCCATGCAATTGAAAATGAAAAGGGTGATATCACGACGGACCCTGCAGAAATCCAGAAGATCATCTATACCTATTTTGAAAATTTATATTCTACTAAGATGGAAAATGCAGAAGAAATGGACAGATTCCTAGATTCGTATGAATTACCAAAGCTGAATCAAGAAGATTTAAAAATCCTAAATAAACCAATATCAGCCAATGAAATTGAAGATGTAATTAAAAACCTCCCAACAAAGAAAAGCCCAGGCCCTGATGGATTCACTGCCGAATTCTACAAGAAATTTAGAGAAGACCTAACGCCCCTACTTCTCAAACTTTTCAATGAAATTGAAAGGGAAGCAATACTCCCAAATTCATTCCTGGAAGCAAGCATTACCCTGATACCAAAACCAGAGAAGGAACCAACTAAGAAAGAGAACTACAGGCCAATCTCCCTAATGAACATAGATGCAAAAATCCTTAATAAGATACTGGCAAACAGAATCCAACAAATCATCAAGAAGATTATACACCATGACCAAGTTGGATTCATCCCAGGGATGCAGGGATGGTTCAACATACGTAAATCAATAAATGTAATACAGCATATTAACAGAACCAAAGACAAAAATCACATGATCATCTCAATAGATGCAGAAAAAGCTTTTGACAAAGTCCAGCACCTTTTCATGATAAAAACCCTACAGAAAATTGGAATAGAGGGTCTTTATCTCAATCTGGTAAAAGCTATCTATGACAAACCAACAGCCAATATTATACTAAATGGCCAAAAACTGAAAGCCTTCCCTCTAAAATCAGGAACAAGACAAGGATGTCCACTGTCCCCACTCTTATTCAACATAGTTCTGGAAACTTTAGCCAGAGCGATTAGACAAGAGAAAGAAATAAAAGGAATAATGATTGGAAAGGAAGAAGTTAAATTATCATTATTTGCAGATGACATGATACTCTACACAGAAGACCCCAAAAACTCCACTAAAAAACTGCTAGATTTAATAAGCAAATTCAGTAGTGTAGCTGGATACAAAGTCAATACTCAAAAGTCAATAGCCTTCCTGTACACAAATAACAAGCTTACTGAAAGAGAAATTAGGGAAACAATACCTTTCACAATAACATCCAAAAAAATGAAATACCTAGGAATCAACCTCACGAAGGATGTAAAAGACCTCTATACTGAAAACTACAGTACTATGAAAAAGGAGATTGAAGAGGATATCAGAAAATGGAAAGATATCCCTTGCTCCTGGATAGGAAGAACCAATATAGTGAAAATGGCCATACTTCCAAAATTGTTATACAGATTTAATGCAATTCCAATCAAAATTCCAACAGCATATCTCACAGAATTAGAGAAAACAATCCTAAAATTCATTTGGAATCAGAAGAGACCTAGAATAGCAAAGGCAATTCTGGGCAACAAAGGCAAGGCAGGGGGCATCACAATCCCCAACTTGAAATTATACTATAAAGCTACTGTGATAAAAACAGTGTGGTACTGGCAAAAAAACAGACCTGAAGATCAGTGGAACAGATTAGAAGATGCTGAAACAACCCCAGACATACTAAGCCACCTTATCTTTGACAAAGGTGCCAAACACATTCGCTGGAAAAAAGATAGCCTCTTTAATAAATGGTGCTGGAAAAACTGGCTCTACACATGCCGAAGATTAAAACTAGATCCATATCTTTCACCATGCACTAAACTAAATTCAAAATGGATCAGAGATCTAAATATTAAAACAGAAACATTAAATCTGCTGGAAGGTAGGATAGCTAAAACCCTTGGAGACATTGGTGTAGGCAAAGACTTTATGAATAAAAACTCAACCGCACGGGAACTATCCCAAAGAATCAATAACTGGGATCTCATCTTATTAAAAAGCTTTTGCACAGCAAGAGAAACCAGGAACAGAGTGAAGAGACAACCCACAATGTGGGAAAAAATGTTTGCCAGCTGTTCCTCAGACAAAGGATTACTATCGAGAACATATAAAGAACTCAAAAAAATCAGACCTCCCAAATTTAAAGACCCACTCCAAAAATGGGCATCTGAGATGAATACACATTTCTCAGATGAAGAAATACTAATGGCAAACAAATATACAAAAAAACGTGCAACATCACTAGTCATTCGAGAGATGCAAATTAAAACAACACTGAGATACCATCTCACCCCAGAAAGAATGGCTACTATTAAGAAATCAACTAATAACAAATGCTGGAGGGGCTGTGGGGAAAAAGGAACCCTTCTTCACTGTTGGTGGGAGTGTCGACTGGTACAGCCACTGTGGAAGTCAGTGTGGAGATTCCTCAGAAAACTAGGGTTGGAGGTCCCATTTGACCCAGCTATTCCCCTTCTGGGCATCTTCCCAGAAGAATTAAAAACATCGTACCACAGCGATATATGTGCACCCATGTTTATAGCAGCACAATTTGTAATAGCCAGATCTTGGAAACAACCCAAATGCCCATCAACTGAGGAATGGATAAGAAAGATGTGGTATTTTTATACAATGGAGTACTATTCAGCCATAAAGAAGGATAAACTGGAGACTTTTATAGGTAAATGGATGCAACTCGAGAAAATACTCATAAGTGAAATAAACCAGAAGCACATGTGTAAGCATCGTATTATCTCTCTAGTATGAGAAACTGAAAGAGTAAATAAGATCCAAAATGTACAATAGACATGGTGAATCAAAAAGAAACTGGTCAAAAGGAAAGAGAGACTGGAATAGGGAAAAGAAAGAAGGGAAAGGGAAAAAAAATTGTGTATATATATATATATATAAGATGGTTAAGATAGATACACTACCATTTTTACTTAGTTCATTGAAGAGTAAGGTTTGTTCCAATAATGTTTGGACAATTGAATGCTAATGTCTGGTGTCCTGAATAACTAACTTAAAGATAGTAATACGTAATGTATTAACCATTGTTACCCTCCTATTATGTTGTTTTGAAAATTTGTTCTTCTTTTGATTTGTTTTGTTTTTTCTTCTCTTTAAAAAAAAAAATTTATCTTGAAAAAGAACCTTCTCTGGACAGTGGCTTCCAGAATCATCGCTGTATTGTTTATGGGCAGCGTAGCAACCTAATGTAATTACGGCTGTGAAGATCAGTGGCAGCAGTGAGTTATTCATGTGCTAACAGCAATGGCAGTAAGGTTTTGATGGCAAGCTTAACTTCCCATGCATTTTCACAGGACTCCTGAGTTCCTCCAGTTCTGGGTCTGCCATAAATGGACCTTATAACCCTGGGCCAGGCTTTCACCTTCCTGGCCTTTGGGGTGACCACATTTATTTGTTTATCTTGTGGTAGTAGGGGTCAAACTCAAAGTCCTCTCACTGAGCTATATCCCCAACCCCTTTTAAAAATATTTTTTATTTTGAGACAGGGTGTTGCTAAGTTACTAAGTTTCAATCCTCTTGCCTCAGCCTCCCAGAGTGCCAGGATGAGAGGTATTCGTCACCATACCTCGCTATAGAGACCGCTTCAGAGTAGATACTCCATTGCTGTCTCTTGGGAGAGAAAGGCATGATAGGGATAATAGAATTTTGATCAGAGCCAACTGCTTTGTGTGGATAAACTGGCTGTAAGGTTGTACTTGACAAGTGGATATAATCATGACTTAAGGTCCTTTCCCACCTCTTCTGCCAGGCAGCTCAGGTTGTTTTTAGCTTAAACTTAATCCTCCTTGTTTTTATATTCCCTCCAGATTGACTGTCTTAATTACTTTCCTCATTGCTGGGACAAAATACCTGACACCCACAAGTTAAAGGAGGAAAAGTTTATTTTGGCTCACATTTTGTAGAAGTTTTAGTCCATATTCGGCTGGCTCCGAGGCAGGATGGCAAGGCAGAGAAGCATCAAAGAGGAGAAACAGTTCATGGCGTGGCAGGCAGAAGGCAGCCTGCCTTCTCTCTGTCCCTTTATATTCCATCTAGGCTGTAAGCCTATTGATGGTGCCACCCGCTCCCAGGGTGGGGCTTCCATTATCCACACCCTTAATCTCAGTATCACACACCCTAATCCAGGATCACGCAGCCTAGATCCAGCCACCTCCCAAAAGTCCCACCTACGAGCACATGAGGCTTTGGGGAGACATCTAGATGCAAGCCATAACATTGACAATATGAATCTGAGACTGGCAGAAGAGACAATCCCTGTCCTGAAGGGGTTTGTCACTGGCCAGGCTGCAGATCTTATTCCCCAGATCTGCCACTGGGACAGAAGGCCATGTTCAGTGTGGGCACTGATGCGTCATGCCTGAGAAGAGCCATTGTGGTGCAGTAGCCCCCTCATGTTTGCTGTGTATTAGAATCACCAGGGAGCTTTCAGAAATCCCAGTGTCGAGGCTGTCCTCCAGCCCCACTAGAGGAGCATGTCTGGGTGAGAGCCAGGCACCATGTCCCTTAAAGGTTCTGGACAATTTCAGTGTGCAGTCAGTTCCTGATGGCTGAGATGGGAGACAGATCCCTGTACATAATGCAAAAGAGAATGGGCTGGACACGATATATGCATGTATGGCAAGGTCACAGTGAAACCCATTAGTTGCTACAATAAAAAGTAGAAAGTCGTTGTTGGCCTTTCTTCTTGCTTCCCTTTAGAATAATTTTATTGAAGATGATAAAGAAAAGAAAAATACAGAAAGTACAAGCTGGAGAAAGTAGAATAAGGAAGTCGAAGGGTGGTGTAACAGAGGAGGGAGTGAGGGAGGAGTTAGAGGGAGGAGAGGAAAGGGAGAACGCCACAGGTTTCTACTGTGAGAAAATGCCTTTTCCTTTTGAGTTAAAGGACAGCGGATGCCCTAGCAGGAGGTGGAGGGCTGGGAGCAGCAGCAGCCCTGAGAAATACGGTGGGAGGTGGGTGCTGGAGTTAAAAACACCAGCTGCGGGGCTGCGGGGATCTCCTGGGGTGGGGGGCTCTGTGTCGGAGGTTCATTCCTCCTAACTAATTAAGAACAGGGAATCCTATCTGCCACACTGCTCAAGTTCTGCAGATTGAATGTACACGCTAGGCACAATTTATCCGTTTATTATTATACAAATAAAATTTCAAGCCTTCAGTCTGCTTGACTGTGGAACCGGTGATGTCCATGCCTAGGGAGAAGAGTGCTCCTTTCTATTGGAAACCCAGAAGACTTCAAGCGGGAGCTCTTCCGGCGGGAAGACTGGAGAGAGTGTCAGGCGCTCTGGGGAGATTGTCCGAGGAGGCTCAGGTTTTCTTCAAGAATGCCCTGCGTCAGGGAGAGCAGGGGAGCTTGAAACCGTGCGGGAGATGCCTAGGTCTGCGTTCGCTACCTCTTCTCCCATGGCTCGCAGGCCTCCCTGAGCTTCTCGGACTACGGTGTAATTGTTCGCCTGTGTCCTGCCGCACTGCAGGGCATGCAGATGCTGTTCTGAGTCCGCACTGGCTCCCTGGGACCAAGCAGGCCCTGACATACCTTGGGCTCCCAGGACACCCTTGTGGAATGAACAAGTGCTGAGTTTCTAGCTCACCTCTGAATACACGTGGCTGGGTTACTCTCCTCTCTGAGCCTCCGGTGTGTTGCGGGTGTGTAGTAACAATGAGAAACGATGTGAAGTGCCCTTAGAGGGTCTGGCTCAGAGCGGGGCTTGGCGCGTGACCACAGCAAGCAGTTCCTGTCCCATGGGTGGGTGTGGGTTCATCCTCAAGCCCAGTCCTGGCAAACCTGCAGTGGTTCTGCCCTCAGGCTCCATGGACTTCCATGGTCTCCAGCTCAGCTTCCAACCCTTTTCTTTTCTTCTTTCCTTCTTTTCTCTTTTCTTCTCCCTCCCTCCCTTCTGTTGAACCAGAGCTTTACACTGAGCTACATAAGCTCTATTGTCGGCTCTTTTTATTTATTTATTTATTTATTTATTTATTATTTTTTTTTTTTGTGGGTACCGGGGGGTCGACCTCAGGACCTCGCGCGCCAACAGGCACCCGTGCCGCTGAGCGATATCACCGGCCCCTTTTTCGTATGTGGGTTCCGGGAGTCGAACTCGGGCCCTCGCGCTTGCAAGGCAGGCGCTTACGCTGCTGAGCCATCTCACCGGCCCTTTTTATTTTTTTTGAGACAGGGTCTTACTAAGTTGCCCAGGTTGGCCTTGAACTCGTGATCCTCTTGCTTCAACATTCCAAGCTGGTGGGGTTACAGGCAGTCATGTGCCACCAGGCCTGGACAATTATTTTCTTTTTAAACAAATCAGAGTGGACCCATTCTGAATAAGTTTGCTGTATAACTACGAGTTCCCCAAACATAAGAACATGGCACAAAGGACAGTGATCTAGCCATGTTCTTTAGGTAGTAATACTGCTTATGTTTTTATGCATGAATCCTATTTCTTACACAGAAAAGTTTCTGTTGTTTTCTATACCAAGTGCAGGGCTGTGTCAGGCTGGGCTGTGTCAGGCTGAGCTGTGGAGAATGTCACATACTACTTACACTTGAGACGAGGCTGATGGGCCTTAGCCACCCCATCAGAGCTCAGTTCACCCCACCCTAGAGCTCGGTTCTGGCAACAGAATTGGGTCATCCGCAAAAGCTTCTAACCACATTTTCTCATGCTAATTTCCTTACTGCTTGTAGGGCTGAACTTCGTCTCAGGTTTTCTATCAGGAATTTTCACAGTTCCAGACAGACTCTTCAGGGTTCATCTTTTTGTCACAGCTGCTGGGGAAAGAGGGCTTCTTTTTTTTGTGTGTGGGTACCAGGGGTCGAACTCAGGACCTCACGTGCCAGCAGGTGCCTGTGCCGCTGAGCGATATCACCGGCCCTTTTTTCGTATGTGGGTACCGGGAGTTGAACTCAGGACCTCGCGCTTGCCAGGCAGGCGACTATGCCACTGAGCCATCTCACCGGCCCCTGTTTTGTTTTGTTTTGTTTGTTTTTTCCCTAAGGCTTGGACTTTGGGGATTTTTGCTTTATCAAAGAAGATTGGATAGAATGATTGGTGCTAGAAAACAAAGGAATTCTCTAGAATTTTAGGAAGATTTTATGGAGAAGAAGGTGGAAGCTTATTGAGTTCTCCTCCTCCTACCTTCATTCCTTTGGGCAAAGTGGATCGATCCCCTTGTATTGATTTTACATAATAAGTGGTGACTACTTGTTCTTTCTCTCTCTCTCTCTCCTCCCCCTTTCTTCCCCTCCTTCCCTTCCCTCTCCCTCCTTTCCTTTACATTACGAGCTTTATAGCTAAATAAAATCTGTAAAATACTGGGAGAATCTTTGTAGTTCTCACATCTCACGGTTCTGATTACCCATTATATGATTGTTGAGCAATATTGATAATCAGAAAACATCAACGATTCCTAAAGAATCCTGATAATTCATCAAAGCAGGAAACTTTCACATCATTCTTCACACTCCATTTACAACTGAGCTCTTTCAGCAAAAAAGATAAGGCTGACTAGACATCTGCATTTGCATTTTCTGTTGTTCTTCTCGGTCTTTTTCCTGTTCTTGCGTATTAATTTTTTCCCTCCAGTGTTGTTTCCTGGAAAATAAGCAGCTTCACTTATAATGACATAGAGAGACTAGTTTGATATATTTTAAAAGAAAAGTAAATGAATTTATTGGCAACCTCATTCATTCAGGAAGAGTGAAGGGTAAGGTAGACCTTTAGACAAAAGGATAAGAAACCCAGTTTCTGTTCTTTATTATATTGGTTTGTGTTAGGGTCTGCCAAAACCTGGGACACATCACTTTGTGTAGTCAAATCATAATTTGATTGTTTTAATCATATTGATGTGAAAACATCGGAATGTCAAAATACAGTGCCAGAAATACTTGCGTATTCTGTGCTTGATTTCTATGCCCTTTGTGGTGGCGGATGTCGTTAATCATTCCGGTGGTTTTGAGCCCAGAATAGGTTCAATGGACTTGGACTTTGAAGGCAGGTGGCGGGGGGAGGGCAGCTCTCTGCTGCCAGCTCTCTGCCATTTGCCTGGATGTTCACCTCAGCAGAAGGAAGCAGGAAGTGTTCGGACCTCTTTTATTGTTCTTCTCAGTGCAGAAATTGTGTGCTGATTGTGCTATTCATATATAAGTCTCTTACATAATTTGGAGCAGGTTTTATAAGGACATTCTGTCCCAACTTGTTTGTTAATTTCATTTGGATACTGAGAAATTTTACCTTTCTATTCTTTAATAAAACCTCCAGAAAACAAGCATAACTTCTGGGCAAAGATGGGCTTTTCCCACAAAATTTGCAAATGTATTATGTTCTTTCATTGTAACAAATCAACAGCATCTCTTCCAGGAACTTGCACACAGATCTTCCTGGAAATTTCCTTAGGAAGGAAGCAATTAGGCTGAGGTAGGGTGATCACAACTGGAAGCCTAGATTGGACAATGCAGTGACGAGGCCCTACCCCCAAATAAAAAATGAAAAAGGGCTGGGGATGAAGCTCAGTTCAAAGACCCTGTGTTCAATATTAGTGGCCGGCAATACGGTCCTGGACAAATAAAATGAATGGAAGTTGTCTCTAGGAGGCATTTGCTTTTCATGATGCAAGGAGATGATGTAGCTGGTATTACTGTCATGTTTCTCCTTCTTGACTTCATAGTTGTCTTTCTGCCTGGAGCTGCTGTGTCCTTCTTGCCACTCACAGGCATCAAGAGGGAGAAAAACAGCGAGTGTCACTACTGAAGCTGACCTCGACTTCGTCTCACTCCCCAGCCAGTGCCCAGAGGTGCTGCCATGTCCACATTTCTCATTAGGTCAGAAAGATGAACCTGTCTTTATTTAATCATTGAAATCATTGGGATTTTTGTTATTTGTAAGGTGAACGATTCTCATTACTATGCCTCTTTTCTGGTCCCCAACATAATTTGCTAATCAAAAATGATTTACAGGTTGAACACGCATGAAGTGCGTTTTATCCAGTTCCATTTATTGGAATCATGTTCTATGGTAAAAGAAATTGATGGTCAGTGATTCTGAGTAGCACTGGAGTAAATGGAATTTATACGCGGGTACTGGGAGTCGAACTTAGGACTTCGCGCTTGCCAGGCAGGCGCTTATACTGCTGAGCTATATCACCGGCCCAGTAAATGGAATTTAATGCTTTTGTTGTTATTTTTTACAGAGAGTTTCAGGCTTTTGTTTTCATTATCAATCCTTTCTGTGAGCCTACACAAGAGCTACCACTATCCAATGCCCAAACCTTTTCAACTTTCAAAACTGAAAGTCTGTAGCCATTAAAGAATCCCTCCCCATTCTCCACACAGCTGTGCAGCCATAATTCTCATTTCTATCTCTACACGTCTGATTGTTCAGTGTGCCTCACAGAGAGTTCTACAACACTTGTCTCTTCATGCTTGGCTTATGTCATGTAACTTAATGTCTTCAAGGTTCATCTATGGTGTCGCATGGATCAGAATTTCTTTCCTTGTAAAGGCTGAATAATATTCCATTGCATGGGCAGCGCACCTCACTCGTTCATCCGGTCATCCATGGATGGGTACCTGGATTGCTGCTACTTTTTGGCTGTTGTGAATAATGTTGTGAATAACACTTGTTTGAGGCCCTGTTTTCAATTCTGTGGGATATATAACCAGGAGTATAACTGCTCAATCACATTGTATTTCTACTTTTTTGCGAGACTGGCATACTGATTTCCACAGTCTGCACCATACTACATTCCCACCAATAGTGGGGAAATGTTCGTTTCTCCACACCTGGGTCAATGCTTGTGTGTGTGTGTATGTGTGTGTGTGTGTGTGTATGTGTGTTTTAAATAGCTATACTAGTGAATGTGAGGTGGCATCCCACTGTGGTTTTAATTTGCATTTCCCTAATGATCATTCATATTCTGGGCATCTTTTCATATGCTTATTGGTCATTTGTATATATATATTCAAGGACTTTTTTTTGTTACTGAGTTATGAACATTCTTTACATATCCTGAATATTTGCCCTTTATGAGACACATAATTTACAAATGTTTTCTCCCATTCTGTGGGGAGATGCACAAAAGTTTTTAAATTTGATGAAGTGCAATTTACTTTTTTCTTTTGTCATCTGTGCTTTTGGTGTTATATCCAAGAGATCATTATCAAATCTAATTTTGTGAAGATTTTCTCTGAGAGCTTCGTAGTTTTAGCTTTTATGTTTAAGTGTTTGATTCATTTTTAGTTAATTTTTATGTGGTACAAAATAATGGTCCAAATTCATTCTTTTGCATGTAACTGTCCAGTTTTTCCAGCACCACTTCTTTTTCTCATTGTAAACTGTTCCGAGCAATATTATTCACAATAACTAAAATGAAGCAATCCCCAGAGCAATATTTTTGAAAGTTGTTTGACCATATAGGTGGAGGTTTATTTCTGGCTCTCTATTTCATTGGTCAGTATGTCTGTCTTTATGCCAGTACCACGCCACACTGTTTTGATTACTGTCTTAGTCACTTTCCTTGTCGCTTGGGCAAACACCTGACACTACAGTTTAGAGGAGGAGATTTATTTTGGCTCCCTTTTTCAGTCCGTAGTCTGCTGGCTCCAAGGCAGGATGGCATAGGAGAGGGGTGTAGTGAAGGAAAAGCTGCTCACCTCATGGTAGTCAGGAAACGGTGAGTGAAGGGAGGAACAAGGAAGGGACATACACCCTTCCAGGTCACCACCCCAGGGACCTGCCTCTTCTGACCAGACCCCACCTTACAGCAAGCCAGCTCTACCGCCCTCATAAGCCAGTCATCTTCTAAATACGTTAGCCTTTGGGGGCCACTTTAGAGGATTCTAAGGCATAGCAATTACTGTAACTTTGTAGCAAGTTTTGATTCTATTGTTCTATGACCTGGTGTTTTCATAATCTAATCTTGAAACTGGCATTCTACCGGCTGTGTTCTATTCATTAGTCAGTGAACCTAGTGCATATTCAGAGGTAGGAGATCACCCAGGTTATAAGGACCAGCGTGGGAATCACTGGGGTCACTTTAGAGACGTGCCTACTCCAAGATGTTTCTCCTTTAATGCTAACACTGTTCTGTAACATGGTTGGAGAAAATTAAAGCAGGACGCCAGGCACGCTCAGAAGGCCCGTAGCTTTTATGCTTTGCCTCATTCCCTCTTCTCGCCTAATCAGCTAGCTAGATTGGCTCTGTGGATGAGGGGGGACAACAGAAGGAAAGCGTCTGTGCTTTAACTGCTCTGATACTCTAGGTGGAGGGACTAAACATCTGAAAAGAATATTTGTTGGAAAAAAAAAATTCAAGAAACATTCTCCAATGTAGCTGCCATGTAGCTGCCTAGCATTTTTCAGGCATATCCACGATATGTCAATCCATGTTTAAATGTGTAATGTTTCCATAACTATAATGAAATACCTGAGGCGGGCCAGCTTTATAAAGGGAAGGGGCTTATTGAGCTACCAGTGTTGGAGGTTTCAGTGCTGGCAGTAGCTCTTCCTGCTGACAGAGTCCAGAGGTGGCCCAGGCATCACACAGCAAGAGACAAAGAGCTCGCGTGTCTACGCCTACATGCCTGGCCAGTCCCTCTTTTTATAAAGCCACCAGGATTTAATCATGGGGCGACACCCCAATGGCAATCACTTTCCAAAGACCCCCACTTCACACCCCATAGTTGGGTTAAATGTGCATTCTCTTAATGTCATTAACATATGACTCTGAGAGTTAAAGTCCCGCATGAGCTGGCGGAGGGGAGACAAACGGTACTCACACCAGAGCTGTAAGACAGTCTCAGAATGCCAAGAAATGGAAAAAGGAAGCTGAGACCATGCAGGGAAGTCACCTGCGGAAAGTGGCTTATGAATCCTGCTAGAACAAAAGTGAGCTGGGGGAAACATGATGGGCATGGAAGTTATTTCAGAAGGAGGCATTATTCAGACATTCTCGGGTGGAAGGTGAATTACGTGCAGAAAAGAAACCGTATTATTAACCCGGCCGAAGCAGGGATCCTTTCCCAAAAGAAGGGAGGCTATGTCAGGGCCGGCAGAAGGGGCTGAAGCCTCACCCAGTCAGTATTCCGAGCAAAGGGGAGTCTTTGTGGAACCTGGGCTGTCGCTCAGGGAAGCGGCTCAGGCTGAGGCAGTGGGGACCGGCTCTCCCCAGGCCTTCTGGTTTCCAGAATAATAGATTGCCGAAGCACCTGTCCTGTTTCAAAGGAACCTTTTATAGCCTTTCATTATTTTTTCTTACACTTAACAAAGTAATACATATTCATAGTAAGAAAATCAAATGAGTCTGAAAAGCTTCTGTCGAAAAGACCAGCCCCCCCTCCCCCGAAAACTGAAGAAGAAAGGCCGGCTGGAGGCCCCCGCCTTCCCTCCAGTCTCTCTCAGCCCATTCTGCTGCTATTAATTTATTCTTGTAAGCACTGGGGATTGAACCCAGGGCACCTTGCATGCTAAGCACATGCTCTACCACTGAGTTATGGCTGCAGTTTCCTGTTCTATTAGTGTAAGGATATTTCTATTCTTTATTTATTTATTTATTTTTTTATTTTGGTGTTTTGAGACAGGCTCTCGCTATGCAGTTCAGGCTGGGCTTGAACTCACTGTGTAGCCCAAGCTGGGCTTGAACTCACAACTATTCTCCTGCCTCAGCCTCCCGAGTGCTGGGATTACAGGTGTGCACCACCACGCCCAGTCGTATGCATATTTCTAAGTAATATGTGTATACATCTATTTCTTGATATCACTTTTGCACATGATCCATTGACTTCTCTAAATGTTTGATGAATGCCTGCACCATACCCCTGGGTCTAGACTTTATACACTTAAAACAGTTCTAGTCCTTTAATAGTAATTGATCTGTTCAGTTTTTTATTTCTTATGAGGCTACTTTGAGCAGTTAATCTTTTCCAGGAGGTCAACCATCTCATATATTTTCCCAAAATTATATACATAGTTTTGAGCTGTCTCCCTGATAGCTTTGATTTTCTCTGCAAGAAACAATATTTTTTCAACAATATTTCTTATTTTTTTGTATTTCTAGCCCACTTTTTAAAATAATCAGATTAGCTATTTTTGTTATCTTGACAACTAGATTTTATGCTTATCCTTTTTATGTCTTCCAATTTTCTGATTTACTAATTTCTGCTTTTATTGCTATTAACCTTTGCTCTGTTTTAATGTAATATTTTTGTATCATTACTTTGAAATGTGTTGTCATTTAGTTATGGTTCTTTTTTCTCATTTTCTTTCCCTTACAGTAACTTTGAGAGAGCTATGCATTGGTTTCTTTCTTCTTCTTCTTTCCAATTATTTCACACTTTTGCCCAAGATGAGTTGTTGGATGAGCTATGGGGAGATGAACAGCGCCCTGCCCTAGCGCTCCCCTCGGCGCCCCACACCATGGGTGCCTCCTTCTTCTCGTGGTTTCCATGATTAACAGAGGCAGCGGCTGCCAGGCTACTTACTGAATAGCTTCCCTCTGCATTCTGCAGGCACCTTCAGGGCTGTCCTAATTCAAAATGGTGTGTCTATTTCTGTTCCATATTCTTTTAGTTACCCTTGGGTGATTTCCAAGAAGAAGAGGGAACTACATCTTTCACTATACACCATATTAAAACCTGAAGTTCTGATTTTCCCTTCTATCTTTTGAAAACCTGATCAGTGCTTTAGCAGTTCTGTTGAACTGCTTATTATATGCTGAGCACCAGGTTTAGTAGTGGGGGAAAATCAGGGAAGAATAAAACAAAGTTTGCCCCCACCCCGGAAGGTACTGAAAGACTGGAGGGGATGACTGACATGTCACTATGGGGCTGGAGTCGATGCCGGGAAGATCAGAGTGGGGAGAGAGAGCCGTGTGAGCTCGGAATGCAAAGCAGCTGTCTCAGAAAAAGGAATATTTGAGTTTGGCCTCCAAGAGTAACACATTTTTTACAGGAATAGGTCGGGAAAGGAAGGGAACAGAGGACGTAGCCAGGTGCGGTGGTGCATGCATGTAATCCCAGCACTCGGAAGGCTGAGGCAGGAGGATCTCTGTGAGTTCAAGGCCAGCCTGGGCTACAAAGTGAGTCTTCAAGGGCAGCCTGAACTGCATAGCGAAACTCTGGCTCGGAAAACAAAACAAAACAAAACAAAACAAAACAAAACAAAACAAAGGAAGGGAAGGGGGCAGAGGAGGCTAGTAATTTTCACACTGAATGTAAATTAATTTTACTTAATATTCTAAAAGACTGGAAGGGACTCTGGTTCCAGGGAAGATAGAGCGCGCACATCCTCCCCTCCTCTCCCACTGAATGCACCTAAGATTTCTAGACTGGATTCGCGGAGCAGCTGTGTGAGGACTCTGCTCAGCAAACTGCGGCAGGGGAATCAGGCACGAAGACCAGCGGTGAAAGCACCACTGAAGCACCACGCCTGAGTGCAACACGACCCAGAAGCCCGAAGAAGGAACCAGAGCTCAGGCAGAGAGGGTTCCGGAAGCTTCTTGGTTATGGTTTGAGGAGCAGGCAGCTGAGCAGTCGGAGGGAGAGGAATGCAGAAATCCCCTTGGATTTCATTTCCTCATCTCCACCCTCTCAGGCGCCAGCTCCCAGACTCTGTCACCCTCGGGGGCAGTGACAGGAGTCTGCAGGACCCCCGGCCCTGGGGAAACGTGACCTTCTCCGACGAGCTGTGGTCCCTGAGGGGCGCGCAAACCCCTCCCTGGCCCTCTGCTCTCTCTGGCCCCTGTGGTTTGCCCTGGACCCTGGCACCGGCACAGATGCGTGCAGCCAGCCGAGGGGGCACCTAACCCCCCAACCCACCCCTGCTTTCGGGGCAGAGGACTGCTACAAAAGGACCCCTAGAAAACTGGAAAGTACTGGGGAGATCACGGAAAGGGGGCGCTCAGGAAGGTGACTCCGTGAAGACGTTTGTGCGCTCTGTGAGCATAGCTGCATGTTTTTGATTCTCACCAGCCTGTTAAAGGCTCTGAATTGAACTCACAGGGAGTTCAGATCATTGTTACACAGTGGCACATCTATGAGCCAATCCAAAAAACAAAACAAAACAAAACAAAACAAAACAAAACAAAACACGATAAAAAAAAGGCAATGAAAATGTTGGACCCACGGACTGCACACGGCAGGTAGCAACTGAACCTAAGCAGCAAACTGTAGCTTGCAAACCCGGTCAGCCGTGGCCAGGGGCGACCGGCTGAGGGCGCGGCGGCGGGGCGTGCGGGACGGAAGGGCCCCATCGGCCGCCTGGGGTGGGCTCACGCGGGTGTGTGCCTGCGCTCGCACCTGCGACCCGGCCGCCCAGAGAAGTCGCGCTCGCTGTTGGGGTGGACTCTAGACAGCGGGTAGAAACACTCGCTGTAAAATTCTGTCAGCTCAGCTAGAGGTTTGAAGTTTCTGTAACAATAGAATGGGGAAGAAATCAGCACTGCCGACCTGATTGCCCAGGGAGGTCTGATATCTGTACTCCTCAACTCTCGGGGTGGAGGGGATGGAAGGCGAGGTCAGCAGTGAGGGACGGTGCCTCACGGAGCCGGATGCCCTCCCATCGCTCCCATTTCACTTCCTCATGTGGCTTTTTTCTTCCCACCTGTCTCACTACCTAGTTTTCTGATACTCGCAAACTGCACTTAGAGGAACCGTCAGCGGAGTCTTTCACCGCATCCTTTCCTCCTGGGTGTCTCCTTTGGCCATGTTTGCCATTCTCGCATCAAAACTTAAGCTGCTGATCTGTTTCCTTTCTGTGGTTCGCACTGTCAGATGTGTCGATTTGATCCTTTTTTCCTGCATGCCTTTGCTTATGTGCTTTTCTTTCTTCCAGAAACTTCTTCTACAGATTCTTGCAAAATAACTCCACACTAATTTTTCTTGGACACAGTGGCTGGAATCTTTCCCTAGAGCTCCAAGCAGTGCATCCTGGACAACGCGAATGAAGCACCCCTGTGAAACGCGGATAGGAAAAAGGGAGCAGAGAGGACGTGGTGTTCATGGGTTCAGAGGGGACAACAGGGAGAGGCCAAGGACAGCAGGCAGGACCAGAATCCTGCAGGCAGGGTGGGATATTAGAATGAATCCGGGGCAAAGATCATCTGTCTTTCTAGACTGAGCTAGAAACAAGCAGTGTGCAGCTCAGGCCATCTGCTTAATGACTTCAGGATTCAGACGGTCATTTGGAGAAAACCTGAGCCAGATGACCTGTGGGCCGCGTTCTCTAAAATCCCATAGTTGTATAATTCTGGTGGGATTATATGACTCTAGGAGGGAGAGGCTATTACCAGTTATTTTTACATTATTGAAATTTATGAAGTTGCTTTCTTAAAACTTGCCAGGCATGGTGGAGCACACCTGCAATCCCAGTACTCAGCAGCTGAGACAGGAGGATTGCTGTGAGTTTGAGGCCAGCCTGGGGTACATAGTGAGACCCTGTCTCAAAAACAAACAAACAAACAAACAAACAAACAAAACAAAACAAAAAACTAAACAACCAGCCAAACAAACAAATCCAAAACCCTAAAAGTGATAGAGCTGGTATTGAAGAAAATCCAGTTTTGATTGGAATGCAAGCATATCAATTGGAATACAGCATGCATTTTAGAAGCATGGAGTTCTAATATTAAAGAAAGGTTGGAGCCCCATGACAGGGTGCTAGTGAGGTGCTACAGGTGAGAAATGAGGTGGAGAAAACAAGTACTTCGTAACATCACCCCTGTAGCAAGGGAGGTCATCTGAATTTGAATTCAGGATCGTCAAACTCCAAAATTTAGAAGACAGGTATTCTGGGAAGGGGAAAAAAATGTAGAAGAAAAGAGGAAAGATGCAGCTAAATTCAGGCTTTCTCAACATTTCCTTAGGACAAACTGAGGAACTAAGAGGAATGAATGGTGCCTTGATTTTGACTTTTCCTTTTTTTGAACCCAGGGGGTCCCTGAGTCCTTTCCATAGCTCTGTACTCCTGGACCAGAGCCCAGGACAAGGAAGTGACAGCAGGGAGAGTTGGGTCTTTCAAAAATTTCTGTTTTTTCCATAGTCAGAATTGAACCTTTACACTGACCTATGTCCCCAGCCCTTTTTAATTTTTTGTTTTGGGGCAGCCTTAAAGGTTGCTAACTTGCCAAGGCTGGGCTTGAACTTTCAATCCTTCTGCCTCAGCTTGCCAGAGTACCAGGGTTACAGGCGCATGCCACTTTTTTATGTGGCTGGTCAGTCCCATTAAGACAGAGCATTTGAGGGAGAATCAGATATACTTAGGTTTTCTGAAATGGGTAATTTTAGAGAAGGTTTCCTAAATATATTGAGTCAAGTAAATGTGAGGCTGTGCATAATTCTTTGGTTCCTAACATGTTTCCCAAAAAGAAAAAGACCTAGTTGGAAAATAATCAGCCTTGAAAACCAGATATCAAAAATGCCAGCCTCCAGAATGGATCAAGAAACAAGATCCAACAATATGCTGTATACAATAAACACATTTAACTCAAAAAGAAATTCATAGATGAAAAGTCAAAGGATGGAAAACAATAGTCCATGCAACAGGAACCCAGAAAAAGCAGGGGTAGCTATTCTGTTTGCAGACAATGTGAACTTCAAACCAAGAATGATCAAAAGAGATAAAGAAGGTCACTACATACTCGTTAGGGGAAAACTTCGAGAGGAGGAGATAATAATCATAATATGAATGCACCAAATACAGGAGCACCCAACTGTATCAGACAAATACTAATAGACATGAAAAATCAAATGAGCAATAACACAATTGTAATGGAGGACCTTTATACCCCACTGTCACAAATAGATCAACCAGACAAAAAATCAGCAAAGAAATATCAGAACTGAACCAAACTGTGAACAAATGGACTTAGTAGATGTTTACAGAGTGTTCCACCCAACAACATCAGAATACACATTCTTCTCAGCTGCACATGGGATGGTCTCTAAAATAGACCATATAGTAGCCCATAGAACATGCTTAAGTAAATGCAAAAGAAATGAAATTATCCCATGCATATTATCCCATGCAATGAAATTAGAAACTAGTGGCAAAAGAAACTGCAAAAACGCCATAAACACATGGAAATTAAACAACACCCTCCTGAACAACCAATGGGTCACAGAAGAAATTAAAGAAGAAATTAAACACTATCTACAATTAAACAAAAATGCAGATACAACATACGGGAACCTGTGGGACACAATGAAAGCAGTCCTAAGAGGGAAATTTATAGTGGTGAATTCTCACATCAGGAAAACAGAATGAGCAAAAATAAATAACCTAATATTGTACCTCCTAGAAAAAGAAGAGCGAGTCAAGCCCAAAGCCCATACAAGAGAGGTAATTATAAAGATCAGAGCAGAAATTAATGCAATTGAGACTAAGAAATCAATACACAGAATTAATGAATCAGAGTTGGTTCTTTGAAAGAATAAATAAAATCGATAAACCCTTAGCCAACTTATCAAAAAAGACTCAAATTCATGCAATGAGGAATGAAAGGGGTGAAATCACTACAGATCCTGTGGAAATTCAGAAGATCATCAATACTTACTTTGAAAATCTTTACTCTCATAGGATGGAAAACACAGAAGAAATGGACAGATTCCTAGATATGCATGAGTTACTAAAGTTGAATCAAAAAGATATAAAAATTCTGAATAACCCAATATCAGTCAATGAAATTGAAAATATAATTAAAAACTTATCAACAAAGAAAAGCCCAGGTCCTGATGGATTCACGGCTGAATTCTACAAGAAATTTAAAGTTTTTTTTTTTTTTTTTTTTAATGTGGGTGCCAGGAGTCGACCTCAGGACCTCCCGCTTGCCAGCAAGCACTTGTGCTGCTGAGCAATATCACCGGCCCTTTTTTCCTTTATGTGGGTACCGGGAGTAGAACTCAGGACCTTGCGCTTGCCAGGTGGGTGCTTATGCCACTGAGCTATCTCACCAGCCCTTAGAGAAGATTTAATGCCAATACTCTTCAAACTCTTTAATTAAATTGAAAGGGAAGCAATACTCCCTAAGTCATTCCTGGAGGCAAGTATTACCCTGATACCAAAACCAGAGAAACACCCAACCAAGAAAGAGAACTACAGGCCAATCTTCCTAATGAACATAGATGCAAAAATCCTCAATAAGACACTAGCAAACAGAATGCAGCAAATAATCAAGAAGATTATACACCATGACCAAGTGGGATTCATTCCAGGAATGCAGGGATGGTTCAACAAATGTAAATCAATAAATATAATACAACATATCAACAGAGCCAAAGATAAAAATCACACGATCATCTCAATATGTGCAGAAAAAGCTTTTGACAAAGTCCAACGCTCATTCATGATAAAAACCCTACAGAAAATTGGAATAGATGGTCTTTACCTCAATCTGATAAAAGCCATCTATGACAAACTAACAGCCAACATCATCCTAAATGGACAAAAACTGAAAGCTTTCACTCTAAAATCAGGAACAAGCCAAGGATATCCACTATCACCACTCCTATTCAATATAGTTGTGGAAACACTAGCCAGAACAATTAGATGAGAGAAAGAAATAAAAGGAATAATGAAGGAAAGGAAGTTAAATTATCATTATTCACAGATGACATGGTACTTAACATAGAAGATCCCAAAAACTACAACAAAACACTTCTAGATTTAATAACCAATTTCAGTAGTGTAGCTGGATACAAAGTCAACACTCAAAAATCAATAGCCTTCCTGTACACAAATAACAAACTCACTGAGAGAGAAATTAGGGAAACCACACCCTTCACAATAGCATCCAAAAAAATAAAATACTTAGGAATCAATCTAACAAAGGAAGTAAAAGATCTATACACTGAAAATTATAGTACTCTGAAAAAAGAGATTGAAAAGGATATCAGAAAGTGGAAAGATATCCCTTGCTCATGGATAGGAAGAACCAAATAGATAGAGACTATCTATTTATTAAAGATAGCCTCTTTAATAAATGGTGCTGGAAAAACTGGCTGTCTACATGCTGAAGAGTAAAACTAGAACCATGTCTATCACCATACACTAAACTAAAATCAAAATGGATCAAAGATTTAAATATTAAAACAGAAACACTAAATCTACTGGAAGAGAAAGTAGGTAGAAATCTAGGTGAAGACATAGGTGAATATATAGGAATAGGTAGGGAGTTCGTGAACAAAACCCATACTGCGTGGGGAATATTTCAAAGAATCAACAACTGGGATCTCATCTTATTAAAAAGCTTTTGCACATTGAAAGATATCACCAACAGAGTGAAAAGACAACTCACAGAGTGGGAAAAAAATTTAGGCTTGTCCCTCAGACAAAGGACTTCTATCTAGAACATATAAAGAACTAAAAAAAATCAGAACACCCAAATTTACAGACACAGTAAAAAAATGTGCATCTGAGATGAATACACACTTCTCAGATGAAGAAATAGGCAAATAAATATATAAAAAAATGTTCAGTATCACTGGTCATTTGAGAGATCCAAATTAAAACAATGCTGAGATTCATCTCACTCCAGAAAGAATGGCTATTATCAAGAAGTCAACTAATAACAAATGCTGGTGGGGATGTGGGGAAAAAGGAACTCTTCTCCACTCTTGGTGGGAGTGTAGACTGGTGAAACCACTGTGGAAATCAGTGTGGAGATTCCTCAAAAAACCAGGATTAGAGGTCCCATTTGACCCAGCTATTCCCCTTCTGGGTATCTTCCCAGAATTAAAAACATCATACCACAGCGACATATGCACACCCATGTTTATAACAGCACAATTTGTAATAGCTAAATCTTGGAAACAACCCAAATGCCCATCAACTGAGGAATGGATAAAAAAGAGGTAGTATTTTTATACAATGGAGTACTACCCAACTATAAAGAAGGATAAACTAGAGACTTTTATAGGTAAATGGATGCAACTTGAGACCATACACATAAGTGAAATAAATCAGACTCACATGTGTAAATATTGTATTGTCTCCCTGGTGTGAGAAACTGAAAGAGTAAATAAGGTCTAAAATGTACAATAGATATTGTGAAATGGGAAGAAATTGTTCAAACGGAAAAAGGAACTAGGATGGAGGAAAGGGGAAAGGACAGTAGGGAAAACAGAAAAAATGCAAGCCAGTTATTAGTCTCAGTTCATTAAAAAGGAGGGTTTGTGCTAATACTGATTGGAGAAATTTTTATGTCCATATCTTGTACTTTGAGCAACTACTTTAAAGATAACATGTAATGTATTAACTATTGTTATTCTATTATTTTGTTATGAAAATTTTTTACCTTTTTTCCATAAAAAAAAAAAACAAAAACAAAAACGCCAGCCTCACCTGCCATCACTAGTCTTGCTCAGCGGCCACTCTGTAAGGCAGGCAAGGCAAGGATAGGCTGATCGGGGCTGGCTTTTTCTTTTTTTTGTGGGTATCGGGAGTCGAACTCAGGACCTCAGGCGCCAAGGCGCCCATGCTGCTGAGCGATATCACCGGCCCTTTTTTCGCATGTGGGTACCGGGAGTCGAACTCAGGGGGTCGAAGGGACTGGCATTTTTGATCTCTAGTTTTCAAGGCTGATTATTTTCTGGCGAGGTCTTATTTTCGGGAAAGACGTGATCTGCTGTGCTATTAACTAGAGCTGCAAGATGGTGAAGACAGAGAACACGCCCCAAAGCACCTGTGTCCAGACAGGAGGAGGGCCCCATAAGCGAGTCTGTGGATATGCTGACCACGTGGCTGGGGGCTGACGCCGGCGCCAGGGGCCAGGGAGTAGGGGAAATAAAGTCCTTGAGAAGACCATGCAGGCAGCACAAAAGCCTAAATCCAAGTCTTGTTTGCAGAAGCCTGGAAAGTACCAGTTCGCACCACTGGGTGGCAGTGTGGCGCCCCTTTGTTTCTCAGAAGCTGCAGGGTGTTCCCAAGAAATGATGCTCGTAAGAAATGATGCTCCTTCCAGCCCCAGCTGTTCCTCCCTGCCACCCCGCGTCCTCTGTCCCTCACAGTCAACGCTTCAGCTGTGTGTGTGTGTGTGTGTGTGGTCTGTCGGCGATGATTCAGAAGCCAGCAGGAAAAACCTTTACGATCAATTCTGTCTTCTTTTCTCACCGAGTCTTTCTGTACCTTCTGAGCAGCTTGGTTAGGTCTTTGTTTTATTAATAGAATTATAGTGAATAATAATAATAGAAAGAACAAGCCTAACCCAGCTCTGTCGGGGATATACCTCTCTAGGCTGAGCTGTAGAATACTTCTGCTCAAGATATTCTTTGTGGGGACCTCCTGGAAGGAGGAAATAGGGTACTGTTGCAAAGAGGAACCCGGGCTCTTTGCCAAGGGCGAAGGCGGAGGAAGCCGAAAGAGGAGCCGCGCGAAGTTAGCGCAGCGCTGGTCTGCCATCTGGTGGACAGACTGGCACCTGCAGTTTGTAAACTGTAGAGTATTCTCGGGATTTTAAAAATGAATTATGAAACAAAACCAAGAGAACAAGCAATCAAACAAGTAAACGAAGACACTCCGTAAAAATCCTGAATAAGTAAAGAAAGCCAGTGAATGGTTGTCAGCTTTGCTTTTGTGAAGTAATATTTCAAAATAGCATTTACGTTTGCCATCGTCTCACTTTTTATTTTGAGGCGCCGGAGATGGAACCCAGGGCCTTTTGCATGCTAGATAAGTACTCTACCCCTAAGCTACACCACACCCAGCCCCATCGTCTTCCTTCTATTTAATTAATTATTTCTGTACTGGGGATTCAACCCGGGCCTTTGCACTCAGCTATATCCTCTGCTCTTTTATTTTGTATTTTGAGACAGGATCTCACTAAATAGCCAATTTCCCCAGCTGGGCTCCAAACTGCTCACCCCACTGCTCCTGCTGCCTCAGCCTCCCAGAGTACTGGGATTACCCGAGTGTATTTACCTTTTGGAATAAAATTGCACCTCCCTGTCAGTGTTCATTTAATTTTCAGCACTTTGAGATGACTATATTTTATAAATGGAAATACCACTAGTAAACACAGAATGCTACCAATAGAATGATGTCTTTTGTTCCCAAAGACTATTAATACACTAGAGAGACACGAAAATAATAATAAAAGCAAGATATTTCCTGGCAAACCTTGCCAATAAGTTTAAGACTGTAATGCAGGTGTTGTCTTGGGGTAAAAGACGCAGACGTGGGATTTGGTGGGGACTGGGTTAAAACGTGGTTACTCCTAATGAGAAAGTCTTTTTTCAGGAAAAAAAAAGAGTGGCTCTTTTAGTGAAGCATTAGCTTAATAGAATTATCATCACATTTTTCTTATTTTTACAATTTGGTGTTGGTCTAAGGATTGATATTTGAGAGCTGCTGGTCTAAAACACTTTGAACAAACATTTCATAAACACTGGGGGACTCTGAGCTATTTCAGTATAGCTACCATATTAAAAATTATTTATGATGCTCATTTTCAACCAAATTTTTTTTTTTTTGTGGGTACCGGGGGTCGACCTCAGGACTTCGCGCTCCAGCAGGTGCCCGTGCTGCTGAGCGATATCACCGGCCCTTTTATCGTATGTAGGATCTGGGAGTTGAACTCGGGCCCTCGCGCTTGCCAGGCAGGCGCTTATGCTGCTGAGCCATCTCACCAGCCCCAAATGTTTTCTTTTTAAAGAAATCGTTATGTAATAGCTCCCCATGATGAATGTAATCTTATGTGCTACAAACAAGTACTACTAATAAAAAAAAATTAAAAAAAGACACTGTCATTATTTCTTGTGCTCCTGTGTGTTGAGGATTCCGGAGGCCTTGAGGGCTTGTTCCATCTTTCCCAGTTTGGGAGTGAATTGCCTCCTGCCAGGGCCAGCACAGTTCTTTGTTGGGGAGTTCTCTGGTTAGTGAATCTCTAAATGTTGATTATAAAAAACAACCTACCACTTGTTACATGTGTGTTTATGAAGTGCAGAATGTACTAGGATGCATTAGAGATGTAAATCATGCATAATGTAGAAAAAGTTTAAATATGAAATAAAAATATAAAAAGAAGTTCCCATTTTCTCTTTCAGCCCTATCCACTCAATGGTTCTCTTTGTGTACTTTGGGGCTTCCCATTCTTTTCAGCCCATCTTATGCATGTGTCTTATCATTCCTCTGTTCAAAACTCATGAGTAGGGGCCGGTGAGATGGCTCAGCGGCGTAAGCGCCTGCCTTGCAAGCGCGAGGGCCCGAGTTCAACTCCCGGAGCCCACATACGAAAAAGGGGCCGGTGATATCGCTCAGAGGCACGGGTGCCTGTTGGCGCGCGAGGTCCTGAGGTCGACCCCCCGGTACCCACAAAAAAAAAAACAAAAAAAACAAAACAAACAAACAAACAAAAAAAAAACTCATGAGTAGCTTTCCTATATGGAGGTCTAATTTCACAAAATGGTACTTCAAGCCTCCTAGAGCCTTCTTTCAGTCTGTTTACATTGGTTTGGTCTCACTTTGCTATAAAGCCTATTCATATGTCTAGCAGTTGTCAGGTCCTGACTGACACGGTCCCCTCTTCTCTCACATGGACACACTTTCCTTCTTTAAGCTCCACTTCTGCTGTCTCCTCCACCGGGCAGTGACTTGCAGAACCCCCAAAGATCTCTCACATTGTATAACAGGGATTTAGGGGCTGGGCTTGCAGATGCTCAATGGGTAACTATAAGCAGGATGAACTGGCCATCTCTGCCTTCCTCTCATGTCTATATCCTCTATTACTTAAAACTTGGGTCAAATTCCTGCTCAGCTCAGCACAAGCATGTTAATCACTTAAGGAGGATCTGTCTAAAAACTAGTAATACAAGATTTACAAGTCTTAAATTTACCTACCCTCTATTTTTCACCTTCTTCAAGACTGAGGACACCAAGGTAAGAGTAACTAAGATATTTTCAAGATTCGAAGGGACATTCAGTTGCCAATTTTTATAGCTGCTCTGTCCAGACCCCTTGGAGTGATGTCTAGATGTCCCAGTCATTGTCCCAAACCTGGAGTCACTTTGAAATTTAGGAAAAACAGAGTGACACAAAGCACCTCATGATGAGGTCCCACCTGTTATGGCTGAGATCTAAAATGTCTCCCATAAGTCTTACATTTAGAGGCGGGGCCTGGTTGGAAGAGGTGGGTCTAGGGGTGTGACTTGGAAGGGTGTATTCTCATATAAGAATCCATCCTTTGCTATCTGTTCTTGGCTGTTATGTTGTAAACAGCTTTATCTCACCATGCTATTTCTGCCTTGGAGCTGGCCAACCATGGACTAAACCCACTGAAACTGGGAGCCTAAATAAACCTCTCCTCCTTTAAGTTGTGAGTGTCAGTTATTTTGTCCCAGTAACAGCAAAGTGCTTAATACAGAAAATAAGTGCTGCTACAGAAAATTATTACCAGGATTGGGGTTGTTGCTGTGACTGTACCTGGTCTTGTTTTTCAGAAGCCTTTGGAACTGGTTTACATGAAGAATTCAGGAAATGTTTGAATATGTTGTCTAGAGAACCCCTAGGAAGTTGTGGGCAGTGTTTGATGTACAATACTGGTTAGAGAGCAGAAGACCAGAATGCTGATAAGATTGCAGAAAGTAAAGGCCAGGCTTAGGATGTTTCAGTTGGGATCAAGAACTCCATGGCAGCTAGACTAAAAGCCATCCATATTATATTCTGGCAGAAAATTTGTCTACATTTTGCCCATGTCCTGAGACTGTTGGAGAATGAGATTAAAGGTGGTGGACAAATTAGTATGGTGGGGGAAATTTTAAGGCAGTCCAATGTTTAGACTGCATCATGAGTACTACTGGCTGCTTTTAGCCAGATCTACAGTGAGAATCAGGAACTCACAGTGAGAATGACAGTGTGGATTGATTTGAAAAATTTGCAGTTTTTCCAGAAAAGAAGCATCTAGAAATTGGGGGCAAAAGACAGAACGATTGCTAGAAGATTAGCATTAAAAAATGAGGTAAGTACTTTGTACAGGGACAAGAACAAAGATGCCACAAGGGCATCTCAGAAATCAGCAATAACCCACCCATTCAGACTCAATGGTGGAAAATTGTAAAACTTTCATTTGAGAAGAGAGTCCCGGCACACATGCTTATTCAGGGTTACCTAGGGAAGTATGTAAATAAGTTCAGCTATCCTGGTACTCAGTGGCTGCCGCAGGCATGGTTCAAGGGGACCTAGCTACTGCTCAAGCTACTGGCCAAACTTGGTGTCATCCATGTGGTGCTGGGTTTTTAGGCATGCAGGATGTAAGACTTATGTGTTCATAGAGGCTTCCCCACAGATTTTGGAAGAAGACCTGGAAGGCCAGGCTAAAATATGTGACAAGGTCACAGTCCCTGCCAGGAGCCCATGAGAGGTCAGTATGTGAAGCTGTCAGAGTGAAGCTGAAGGTGCAGTAGAGACCTGAGGAAAATGGCGCTGCCGGGGATGTGGAATGTCTGCTGAGGAAAGCTGCAGACAATGAGTGGAGCCAGTCCAAGAGAGAGGCCATGTGGGCCGCAACCAGCAAGGTCATGGTGGGGGGATAAGGGATAGACAGAGATCAGACCAAAGGAAGAATGAAAGCGAGGAGGGCAAACATTAAATCCTGTAGCTGCATGTCCAGCATGTGGGGCAGGCTGTGGTAATATGTGGTCAGAAGTGTGAGTGACCTGGGGACCCCGAACCTGTGGGTGGCATTTGAAGTGAGGTTAATACTGATGGGGACTGTGCCCTTAACCTGTGGTGTCTGTGATATCTCAGGCAGTTAGGGTTGAGAACTGAACTGTAGTACTGTAGTATGTCAGTTTTCTCATTAGGACGGGGATTAATCATATTTACCTAATATAATAATTGGGACATTGGGTGTATTAGTGTATGACTAGCATTGAGGAAACTAAGTATTGTTTAGACAGAAATTCTTCCATAATTAACATATAATTAAAATCACAAAGCAGGTTATGTAGCAGACACCCCCAGCTCTCATAACGTTGTGAGGCCTAGGGCTTCTCCTGAGTTCCACAGTAAGCCAAGCAATTGGGCAATCCTGCCAGGTGTCCTGGCTCCATGCCAGTCTGTAAACACTCACAGTGTGACCTCTGACCCCTCGTGTGATTTTGGGCCTGAGGGGAAAATCACAAAGGAATTATAGATGTGTTCTGCAGCTTTGAGATGTAAAATTTCTACCTTGTTTCAACTAAGAGTCATACATTTGGAAGTGCAAGTTTAGGATTAAAGATCACTTAGGGCTATGCAAAAGGAAATCTGACCAACAGTCTAACTTTTTGAAAACTGGTAAATGATAATTCCAAATGAAAGCTATACAAAGGAAAGCTATGCAATATTTGTTTTTATGTAAAAATTAAATAATTAAGAGCTTCTTCTTTCTAAGTAATCCATGTCAGGTGTTTTGCTATAGTAACCAAAAGCTCACTGATACAATGTCCAAGAGAAAACTGGGGCAAGTCTAGATAATCGATTTGGGTGACATCTCAAGGGTGTCTGGCAGAGGCCAGGACTTTGGACAATGCCCAATACAGGAAGCAAGAAGAGGAAGAAGAAATCTACAGATCTACGTCACAATGCCTCAATCCACCATAAAATTCTGGACTTTCCCAGGGAGTGAGTCCCATAGGAATCTTGTAAAAATCAAACGAGATCATATTTGATGAAGTGCTTTTTACCCTGCCGTATACTCTGTGTGCTGGCTTCTATTGTTGAGATAAAAAAGTTCAACAAGTGAAGGGATGCTCTGCAGAAGGTTACCGTGGGCAAAGAGGATTTCAAGTTCCAGTGACCTGAATGTAGATCAGCGTGCGTGGCTGTCAAGTAGGCAGCCAGGATTCTGGTTGGGGGGGGCGTGTTTGACATCTCGTAGCTGTTATACAGCCCCAGCAGAAACGAATGACTTTGATGCTTGAGTTTGTTAATACATGAGAATGTTTACTTGTTGTCTTTAAAAAAAAAAATTGGAAAAAAATTTGTTAATGAAAGTATTTTCCTTTTTGTATTATGAAGTATTAATTTTTAGATCAAGTAGAGCTCAGCAAATATTTTATGTTATGAAATTGTAATTTCTGTATTGACTTTTAGCTATACTCTGCATTTTTCGATGGTTGCTTTAGGGATTGCTTTAGGGTATCTTTAAGTTTTACAATCTACATTAATACTAAGTTTGTAAAAATCTAGAAAATTTGTACCGTTATAGCTTCAGTTATTCCCCTTCGACCTACTGTCGTGTATCTACATGTAATAAATCCAACAAAACAGTTACACATTGTTTTTGCTTTAGTTTTATGTCTTAAATAAGTTGTGATGGTTAATTTTATATGACAATTTGATTGGGCCACGGGGTGCAAAAATATTTGGCTAAACATTGCTTCTGGATGTGTCTGTTAGGGAGCTTCCAATGAGATTAGAATTTGAATCAGTAGACCGAGTAAGGTGGGTTGTGCTTCCCAATACTGGTGGGCATCTAGCAATTCATTGAAGGCCTGATAGAACAATCAGACAGACAGAGGAAGGAGGAATCTCTCGCTCTCTTTCTCTCTCTCTCTTTCTCTCTCTCTTTCTCCCCCCACCCCCAGGATTAAACTCAGGAAGCACTGAGGTATATCCCCAGCACCTTTTTATTCTATTTTGACACAGGTTCGTGTTAAATCTCTCAGGCTGGCCTTGAACTTGCCATCCTCCTGCCTTAGCTGTCTGAGGAGGTGTCCACACACAACTGAAATCCATTCTTGCAACCTGACATGGTGCTAACACATAGGTCTCCATGCAACCTGCAGAACATAGAACATTTCAAGACCGTAGACTTCCCAGCTTGCGGTCCCACCTCTGTCAGCTTAAGGCAGTGGAAGCACATAAGAGGTACCAGATACACAGAAATTCAGAGAAGGCTCCCTGGGGCATGGGATTGCTCTTTCTGCTAAAACATCCTGCCTCATTCATTATATTTCCTTCCTTTCTAGAGTGGCCAGGCTTATTCCTTTCCCCGACTCTTTATCTTGATGATATCTTCCCTACAGAGATACAATACACCCAAAACAATGCATACAATACAATTTCCAATGGTAGTGTTATGAGAGATGAAGGAATTAGGAAATGGGGTAGGAACATATATGTGTTTTGTTTTGGACTAAGTACATAATCTTAGTCTTTTTGGTTTTAGATGTCCGAAGAGGTTGATTAGGAGTCTTATTGAATGAATGCAAAGGAAAAGACACAAGCAAGAGAGAGATATGATCCAGGCAGATTTGCTTTTATGTTCCTTCCCTCCCCTTCGAGGTTGAAGCGCTCAAGTACCCCAGAGGCTTTGCTTCCACAGTGAGACCCAGCAGGCTGACACGACAGACGAGCTTTGTATCTCTCATATCTGAATACGCTGTGAGTAAATTTCCAACATAAGGTGCCATTTAGAGGAGGGATATGAGAGACAGAAGGGGGATTTAAGCGACTATAGCACAAAGAAAGGTGAGGACACTGAAGTTTAGGGTATGTTTGAAGAATAATGCACAATCCAACTTGGCTAAAATTTTAAGTGTTTATGAGGCAAGAATGAAATATAGATCCCAAAAGTTGGAGCTGAACTTTAGAAGACTTTGTAAACTGGAGTGAGAAATTTGAGATAAGCCAATGAGAAGTGAGCAACACCAAGGGATGTAGAGTAGAAGGCTACTAAGATGATCCTGCTCCTCCTGGATTGGGTTGAATTGATTCTTTTTTACCTACAGAAATATACTGACTTTGCCTAGTTCCACCTAGCATTTAAGGTGGCTCTCCTGAGTGCCCTTGATGTCAAGGTTTGTTTTTATTTGTTGATTCAAGTATCCCTAACAGGAACTTTCTTTTTTTTAGTGGTGGTACTGAGGATCGAATAGGAACTTTCTAATAGACAAGTTTTGATTCAACAGATTTTTTGTTTGTCCTGTCATTTGCTAATTCTCTTAGTTAGTTTTTCATAGGCAGATGTTTCTTTTTTTTTTTTTCCCCCCTACAGGATATCCTTGAAAGTCATTGTTAAATGCTTTGATAGAATCTATTTTAGTCCAGGACCCTGTCAGTGAAAGGCCGAAGATTAATCTGACATGATGCTCGTGGTAAACCAGTTTTACTTCTGAGTGGTGGCCATTTTTTGTCAGAATTTCTCTTCTTTTCTTTACTTCTTCTTTCCTTTCTTCTTTCCTTCCTTCCTTCCTTCTCCTCCTCTTCTCTTTCTGTCTGTCTGTGTCTCTCTCTGTCTTCCTGTCTCCCTGTCTCTGTCTCTCTGTCTCTGTCTCTCTCTCTGTCCCTCTCCTCTTTCTTGTGGTACCAGGGCTTGAACCCAGAACCTCACACACATGAGGCAGGCTATCTAGCACTGAGCTACATCCCCACCTCTTAGCACTTGCTATGTAGCTCAGTTGGTCTTGAATTTGTGACCCTCCTGCCTCAGTCTCCCAAGTAGCTAGGATACAAGCATGTGCCACTGTGCCCAGCCTCCTGCTAGTATTTTTGAATAGTCCTGGTAATATCCATTCTTCATTTTGCTTGGGTCTAACATCAAACCAGTCTTGAGTATTTTTAGAATCCTTTATCTATGAGTGTCTGAAAATTCTCCCACTTTCTACAATGTAGTATTTTACCACATTAAAAAAGGAAATATACTGAGCCTCAAAAATTTTCAGAGTCCATGGTCCTGTGGTATAACCTATGAGGAGAACTGGTACAGTTTTCAGATATGCAGCTTCCAGAGAAGAGATGCATTTTTTAATTTTTAAGTAAGGGATTGATGATTCAGAATGAATATATTTATACTTACTAAAGAAAGAGGAAAAGAGCACAAAGTTTAAGGCACATAAAATTTCTCCTAATAAATTACATCCTAAGTATTGGAGCTATATTATGTTGTAAGCTTGTAATAATCATGAGGTTTCTGGAGGAAGAGATCTCTTTTTCATTAAATCTTTCTTTTTATAGCTCTGTTGAGATATAATTCATATACTGCACAACTCAACCATTTGAAGTACAAATTAAAGATTTTTGGTATATTTATAGATAAGTGCAACTATCACCACAGCATTTCAGAACATTTTTATTACCTCAGAAAGAAGCCCTGTATTTTTTGGACATCACTCTTCTCTCTCTACCCCTCTCCACATCCCCAACCTTATGCAGCCATGAATCTATTTTCTGTTTTTGAGGAAGATGATACTTTTTGTTTGTTTGTTTTGGTACTGGGGAGTGAACTCAGGACCTTGTGCTTGCACCTGCCTTGCCACTGAGCTATATCCCTGGCCCTACATTTTAAAAATGAATTATTACTATCTAACCGGAATCTTGGTGATACATTTTAATTGTTCATCCAAAAACAATGATAGGACTGGGGTTTTAATATGAGAGAACTTACTCCCAGTCCTATATTAAATACTTTTTTAATTGACACAATAATCATACATATTCATGGGGTACAATGTGACATTTTGACACATGCTTACAATGTACAGGATTAAATCAGGAAAATTAGAATGTACATCTCAAACATTTATTGTTTCTTTGTATTGGGAACTTGAATACATTTTTAACATTGTCAGTGCTGGGGGTGGAGATGGGTTGGTGATACCCATTAAATTTCCAGGTGAGTAGTGATGGTTGGAAAATCAACCTTGAAAGATGTTCGGGAATACCAAGCCTCAGTTGTATACATTTGTGCCTGTGAGTTATGGAGGAATAAGAACTAAACCATCAAGGTGGGGAAAATGGAAGACATGGTGCAAGAGTGAAGAGATATGACCAATGCAATCTCATTAACATCTGCGGGGCTTAGTGCCAATAGCGCGGCCTGTGGAATCAGAAGCCTCAGGTTTGGTTCCGATTCTGTTATATACCAGCTCTGTGCACTTGGACAAACAGTTTAATCCCTGCACAACTCAGATCTTCCCCTATAAAATTCAGACATAAATTCTTCCGGTGCCTTCCTCCCTGATGATTATTAACAGTACAGGGAATAACGCATTTTAAAGCTTTTATAAATACCAAAATATTATAAAATAGAATTTGGTTTTTATCTTTCAAGTGATGTGTTTGAAAAAAGTGTCAACCAGCATCTTCTGGGCTGCTTCTGTTTTGGGTGCTCATGAAACCTGTACCCTGGGGGTTAAAATGAAGTAGATACTAGGAAATTGCATTTGTTTTATATATATATATATAAATCACGTTGTATTTCAAAGTTCTAACCCTAGTACTGTTACCAATCAGCTTAGGGTTCTTTGCTCAATTTGGATGGAAATCTCAACTTGGCAAAGTGTTGTGCCCTTGAAATGAGTGGTTCCAGGCTTTGCATGCCAATGACTTCAGCTCTTTGTGCTACAGCCGAGGCTTGAGTGCCAGCTCCTCAAGTTCTTAATGTTACAGCCCTTGGTATTAGTTCCTAGCTTTACAGCACCCAGTGCCTCTAGCCACACTATCAGCTCCACCACAGCGAGGCTTGCAGGCCCCCAATGGCTTTCTGGAGCCCTAGGGGCAACTTTTGCTGCCTCTGTGGTGCACCACTGCCACCCTCAGGTCTCAGGCTTTTTCTTTCTCCTTCGGCAGTGGCCTTGGGCTTTGGGCTTCAGGCCTTGCCCATCTCTCCAGCCAGTAGTCTTTGGCCTCTACCTCACTTCTCTTTGGCCACTGGCCTTGGGCCTGGGGCCATGGCCCTGCCTCCACATCTCCTGGCGTTTGCAGATGGCCTGCTGTCTTCAGTCACTGCTGCCCCTGTTGCCCCTGGTCTCCAGAACTCTTCTGCGTTAGGAACCTCCAGTGTTACCAAGACTTTTTAGTGCAGCCCACTCTGTCCAGTAAGAATCATGAGAAGGGATAGGTCCATGTGGTGAGGCCTTTATCAGGACTTCTGCTGCAGCACAGGGGACAGTGTACTGGAGAGCGTCCTCTCCCACTGACCCAAGGCTTATCCAGAGGAAGAGAGTCTGCACAAGTGCAGTTTTCCCATTTTGTGGGCCTGCTTGAGGACATTTTGAATAGTGTTGGGGGGGTCATTTGCAGGGCAGAACCACCCAGAATGATCACAGGGAAAACCTTCTGGGTTAGGCCCAGTTTTCAAGACTGTTGCAGCCAGGGCCTGTATCTTCCGTAGTGAAGGTTGGGGGCCTAAGAGCACCTCAGCAGTCAGGGCGAAGGCTTCGCAGATAGTTTGTGTGCTCCCACAAACATGGCAGGCCAAAACCACAGCTGTTATGAATTCCAAGAGGAACTGTGGTGTTAATCACAGCCCGGTAGTGTTAAAGGGACCCTGGAGATTTCAGCAGTAGGCCCTGGCTCCTCAGAGGGGCGGCAGTGGTGCCCAGACAGGGGAGGGGTCTGACCTACCTGGTGGATGTCAGGCCTCTTTATAGTTGTCAGAGAAAAAAGGAAGGGTCCAGTTTCTCTTCTTTTGATATCACTGTGACAAAGCACAGCGCTATGATTTGGGTAAATGCTCCCCAAAGGACCATGTGCGAAGCCATGGTTTTTAGCCCATGGCACTGTTGGGAGGTGTAGAATCTTTAAGAGGTGGGGCCTAGTGGGAGCTTCCGGTCATACTGGGGGCAGTCCTCGAAGTGAACAGAGAGGGAACTTGACCCCTCCCCTCCCCCTTTGCTTCCTGGCTGCCAGGAGGCAGGCAGCATCCTCTTTCAAGTACTGTTGTTCTACATACTACCTCACCACAGGATTGAAAGCAATGGAGCAAGTATTTACTCAAGGAAATGGACTGAACCCTCCAACCATGGACTGAACCCTCCAAAATGATGAGACAACATAAACCTTTCTTCTTTGTAAGTTGATTATCTCTGGTGTGTGTCGTGGTCAAAGAAAATGACATACACAGTGTATAATACAGCCTTCTCAATGAACATATATGGTTTCTCACATCTTTTTCTATTTTGTTTTTGCAGAGTAATGGTTCTCAGAGTGTGGTCCCTATACTATCAGCATCATCATCACCTGAGATCTTGTTAGAAATGCAAATTCTTGGAAGTGGTATAAGAATTTTAGAAACTCTGGGGGCTTCACTCTTTGTGTTAACAAACCCTCCAAGTAATTCTGGTGCACACTAAAGTTGGAGGACAATTGTTCTAGAGGAAATCCTAAATTATATGACATGGGCCCTTAACAAACTCAATCTTTAGTTACTTCAATTAAAATTCAATGTCTTGATTAACTATGAAATGTCAAATACTTCCAAATGGCATTTTCTGTTTAGTTTTCTTACAGGCAAATTATTATCCTCATTTTATAGATGAAGACATGAAGTTCAGAAAAGGGAACAATTCCACATTTGGGGCTCTGTCTGCTATCCTAAGATTTATATAGCACAAAGAATGTCCGATTAAGAAATGTCATGCTAATATCTTTTGAAAATAGCGTGTTTGTTGTTGCCATTTTCTTTTGAAGGAAAATGTATGCACTGTTACAAGTTTGGAAGTTTGTCACTATTACTAGGCTTGGTTGAGGCTTTTTCCCTCTTGACTCCACAATACTCTGACTGGCACATTTAATTAACAAAACCTGTCCTGTGAAAGGAGAAAATGCATTAAATTCAAGTTGATAGTACACATGAGTAATGCAGAGATGAATGGAAATTTGTGTATGAATAAATCTATATAGGCATGATACACGCCAGTATTTCCCAAGCTGCTTCTATGAAGTCTTTCATCTACAAAATAAGAATGCAGACAGTCATGCCCTTTTCCGGTTCTACTAAATCTGCATTTTAAGCATAAATCTGGGTGATTCATGTGCACGTGAGAGTTTGAGAAGCTCTGTTTAAAGAGTCCTGAGAGAGAATCTTAGGTTTTCTGTGGGTCAAAGATACTATTGTCAAACACGCTTGTATCGCAGAGCTCTGGTAGGATGGCATGGTAGCAGTGTTTCTCAAATGTAAAGTCGGTTTCAGGTTTAAGACTCTATGGTTGGGCTGGTGAGACGGCTCAGCGACCTACGCGCCTGCCTGGCAAGCGCGAGGGCCCGAGTTCGACTCCCGGAACCCACATACGAAAAAAGGGCCGGTGATATCGCTCAGCGGCACGGGCGCCTGCTGGCGCGCGAGGTCCTGAGGTTGACCCCCGGTACACACACACACACACACACAAAAAAAAGACTCTATGGTTCTCTAATCTATAAGATAAATGTCCCCAGACATGTGCCCACCTTTCTATCTCCTCCTCCATCATTTGTCTTGATAGATGCTGCAGTGTAATTATAGTACATAGTTACCTCATCAAGGTGCTGGATAAAACACTGAACAGAGATAATCCCACTTATACAGAGAAGTCACCTATACTTATACAGAGTCACTTATATGGAGAAGTACCTATTTTATAAGTAGGTACATTGAGCCACAGAAATGTCAATTACATACTCAAGGTCACACATATCATAACTGGCAGGACTGGGATTCAAATCTAAGCAGTCTGGAGCTATAGTCTTTTTTCTTTTTCCTTCTTTTATACTGGGGACTTAACCCCAGGCTTTGCTCTGAAAGTACATCCTCAGCCCTTTTTATTTATTTATTTTTATTTTTTTGTGGATACCGGAGGGTCGACCTCAGGACCTCGTGCGCCAGCAGGCGCCCGTGCCGCTGAGCGATATCACCGGCCCCTTTTTCATATGTGGGATCCAGGAGTCGAACTCGGGCCCTCGCGCTTGCAAGGCAGGTGCTTATGCCGCTGAGCCATCTCGCCGGCCCAGCCCTTTTTATTTTAACATAGAATGTTGCTGAATTGCCCAAGAGGGTCTGCAACTTGCAATCCTCCTGCCTGTGCCTCCTGAGTAGCTGAGATTATAGGTGTGCATCACTGTGCCTGACTGCTCTGTGCTCTTGGCCACTATTTTGGGTGCTTATTCAAATCTCTGTGGCCCCACAGACTGTGGCATGTGAAAATTTATGAAGAAAAGTAAGCAATCACCACACAGAAAATTTTAAAAGATTTGATGAAAGTATCGCACTGAATCCCATTCCCATTAATATGTACGATAACACATGTTAATTAAATGATTTTAAAACATTTCATTTTTACTTATAAATAATATTTTAAAACTAGCTAGTTGAGTGTGGTGGTGCACACCTATAATCCCAGCACTCTGGGGGACTGAGGCAGGAGAGTGGCAAGTTTGATCTCAGTCTGGGCAACTCAGCAAATGATGAAGATCCTGTGTCAAAAAAAAAAAAAAAAAAAAAAATAGGGTTGGAGGGAGGCCACTGATGTAGCTCAGTGCAAAGGTCCTGGATTCAATCCCCGGCACTGCCCTCCAAAAGTGGTATTATTATTATTTTTGTGGTGGGAACAGAGCCTAGGGCCTCATGCATGCTAAGCACATTCTCTACCACCAGGCTATATCCTTAATGCCAGTATTTACTTTTTTATTATATTTATTTTATTAATTAAAATATTTTTATTAGTACATATTTGTAGTACGTAGTGATTCCATTCATCGTGGGGAGTTGGTGGCTTTACATAACACATCTTAATTCTTTTTTGTTTCAACTTCCCCTCCCCTTCCTACATTTCTTGGTCTGCTGCCCATGGTTCAAGAATTAAAATAAGGAATATTTGGGGCACAGTCCTCACCACTGCTCCTGGCCAGCTAGCTACCCTTTTGTGGAAGCAAATAATGTTATCCATCTTTTGTGTAGATCTTCATAAGCTCTTCAGACAAGTGGTAGAGAACTATAAATATGTCACCAGTGCACAAAGAGCCTCCTCATTCTCCTTTGATGGCTGCTTACTTGTCTATGGCATATGTAAAAAATAATTTAACCAACACTCTACTGCCAGATGAGTTATTTGCAATATCTTGCTATTTCAAACACTAATATAATATATAACCTTGAATTTTTATAATTTTGCATATTCACAGTAAATATGAAGAATAAATGATGGTGTTCAGGAGTGTTTTAAAATTATCTCAGTATACTGTACATATTTCTTGCTTCTTGGGCTCTAGAGTTATGCTCAGGTATTTTAGCTTTCTATTGAGACCCTTTTATTTTGTATTTTTTTTTGAGACAGGGTCTCGCTATGTCTTTCAGGTGGGCCTTGAACTCATTATGTTGCCCAGGCTGCCTCGAACTCATGGTGGTCCTCTTGCCTCAGCCTCCTGACTGCTGGGATTACAGGCTTTTGCCACCAGGCCTGGATTTCTACTACTACTCTTTTATTATATCTTCAAAATATTTTTGAGTGCTATTGATTTCTGTGTTTCAATTATGTGTCTGTCTTTATGAATCTTCTTATATTTTGTTACAAATTTTGAGCTGATTCTTTGGGGTTTTACAGACATATATCATATTATCTGCAAAAATAATAATTTTATCTCTTCCTTTCCCATATTTATACTTCCCACTTTTTTCTACACTGATATTAGCCAGAAACCCTAAAACAGAGATTAACAAACTCTAAGTCCAGCACATGGGTCAAATCCAGCCTGGCACTTGTTTTTGTAGGTAAAGTGCTTTTTTTTTTTTAATGTGGGTACCAGGAGTCGAACTCAAGACCTCGCGCTTGCCAGGCAGGCGCTTATGCCGCTGAGCTATCTCACTGGCCCTCGTAGGTAAAGTTCTATCTGGCATGTGCCTGTGCTTCCATTCTTTTTTTTTTTTTTTTTTTTGTGGGTACCGGGGGTCGACCTCAAGACCTCACGCGCCAGCAGGCGCCCGTGCCGCTGAGCAATATCACCGGCCCTTTTTTCGTATGTGGGTTCCGGGAGTCGAACTCGGGCCCTCGCGCTTGCCAGGCATGCGCTTATGCCGCTGAGCCATCTCACCGGCCCCTGTGCTTCCATTCTTTTAGGAATTATCTGTGGTTTTTGCATTGCAGTTGAGTAGTTTGGACAGAGGCATTGGCAAAGCCTTAAATATTTGCTATTTAGCCCCTTACAGAAAAAGGTTATCCAAATCTGCACTAGAATAATATCAAATACCAAACAGTAATTATTACCATAGTAGGCATCCTTGTTTCATTTCGACTTTAATAAAAGAACCTTAATGACACTTCTGCCGTCTCCCCGCTGAGTATGTTGTCATCGTGGTATTTGAAATTATTGCAGCCTTCTTGAGACTGTAACGCTAAGTGAAGTAAATCGGACACACAAGCTTAAGTATCGCATGGTTTCTCTTATATGAGAACCTCGATATACAAATAAAGTACAAAATGAAAGACAGATTATAGGAAGTAGGGAGACTGATCTTCTCAAATGGGCAGGGGGTTAAGAGATGGACAGAGGGGGAGAGAGGGGAAGGAGATAAAAAGGAATTAAGATGTGTTATGTACACGTACCAACTCCCCGTGAAGAATGTGATTATTATGCACTGCAAACATGCACTAACAAAATTTTTAAAAAGTAATAATACTTAATATGTGTATGTAGTATGTATGATAAAGTAATTGCATATACATATATGTAATATATGAAAATATAAAACATTTTTATATTGAAGTAATTGTGCAAACGTATCTTGTAGACATATTTTTTGATGTGCTATGGCTGTGTCCTCAGTTGGCCCTCTAAAAAATTGGTCTCTGTAATTTACATACTATCTCAAAACAAGAATTTTTAGTTACTATTCGCTACTTTTCAATTTCAATATAATTTTATTTCCTCTGGGGAAAAAGTGTATTGCAGCCTACGTGGTGGCACAGGCCTGTAATCCCAGCATTCTGGGAGGCTGAGGCAGGATAGCAAGTGAAAAAGCCTTAGTGTTCACCAGGACCCAGCCCCCACGGACCTGGCAAGAACTGCCAGCAAGGCCCAGCCACTCCTTGATTTGTGAGCAAAACAAATGACTCCTTTAAAGCCATTACTTCTTTGTTGTAACACAGCAATAGGTAAGTAGCACACTGACTTTTCCATGGGGTTATGTATAACTTTATCATGTTAAGGAAGAATTCATTTATTGGTATGAATTCTATAAATAAAAAATGAATGTTCTGTTTTAACTAATGGCTTGTCAGGAGCTGTGAAGATATATGATTCTCTTCTTAAAGTTGTGAGAATGATAAATTATATTAGTCAATCCCTAATACTGAACTATCCTTGCATTACTGACATAAAGCCCATTTGATCATAATGACATAGTATATGCAGCAGAGTTCTGTTTGATAACATTTCATTTAGGATTATTTACATTGACAGACATAACAGTATCCTAGTTTTCTTATTTTTATGCTAGTTTTATTAAGTTTTTATTTCAGGAGGCAGGGCTCTAGGTTTTAAAAAGCCTGATACAAAATTTGGGAGTTTCTTTAGGAAAAAGAAAAAAAAAATTATGGGGCTAGAGTTGTAACTCAGTTGTGGTGTGCTTGTCTGGCATGTATAAGGTCCTAGGTTTAATCCTCAGTATTATAAAAGAAGAAAACAAACAAACAAACAACCCATAATTTTTTTTTATCAGAGTTTTGGAAGGAGCCCTTGTTAAGTCAGGGACTCTGAAATGTAAGATTCTTTAGGTTCAATTTTTATCTGTTGAAAATTGGCAGTGTTCTTATTATTTTGTAAAAAATTTTGGAAGAATGTTATTTTTCTTTGGACTAGAGCAGCTTAAATAATATTTCAAACAGAAGAAAGAATCATTAGTGTCATTGTTGTACAGAAATACTTTAATTTTTCTACGTCCTTTTAAACCTCTTGTCTTTACTGAGGCATTTCTAAACAACATCATTCATTCATTATTTTATAACCAAACACTAACCATGTTAGAGGTGTTGTACGGTAACATGACCTTTGCAGTGAAAGACAGGACATCTATTTCACAAGGTAGAGGCGGTGCCATTCAAACAACACAAACTCACAATTCAGTGGGAAGGGCGCTGTCCCCGGGACTGGGCGAGGCCCATGGAGGGAGGTAGGAGTGGCTGACGGGGAAGGGCTGGGAGGAGAGGAAGAGCATTTGAAGAGTGCTTCCCAGAGGGGTCAGCATCTATGTGAAATCTCAGTGGAGAAATGCTTCCTAATTTTGCTTGGCTAAATGTCACAGTAGACTCGAATGACACTTTAGTCACACTGAAAGTCCTTCCAGAAGACTTAGCTGGTTACCTGGTTGGAGACCTGTGAACTGCTTAGCGGAGGTGTGACCTGCTGCAGAGCAGGTCAGACGTAGCTCCACTCAATCTTGTGGGCAAGTGGGGGACCCAGCTGAAGGCAGAGCCGGAGCTTTGGAGTGGGATGGCAAGGAGATGAGGCCCTGCAGCGGTCTCCACCGAGGGCCTGCTTCTTCTTCCGCAGTTTGAAGAGGCGTCATTTTCTGTTTTAGGCAAAAGATTCGGTAGGGATTGGAATGGGGAATAATTTCATCTGGCCAAAGTCTTCAGCCGGGAGAAGGTTCTCTAAGGTTGTAGAGGGTGGTTGTTGACTACTTGATTTTCCTAGGGCCCCTCCAGGGCTCCTGAGGATATCATTTTGGCCCCCCCGGATTCCTTTAAATATGGACTTGATTGGAAGCTGTGATGTGAGGCAGAGGATTTGGGTAAGGAGCACTGGGGCTCACTTCAGTTCCATTTAGGTAAGACTCAGTTTTGTCCTCTGTGTTATTAGACGCAATCACAAAATGATTGTAAGGATGGGGGGGACTATATTAGTGAAAGCATCTTTACATTCTAAAATACTACATGGACAGCCTTTATTCTTTGGGCTTAGAGGTTCTTAGTCTTACATCCGGTTAGAGAAGTGAAGTCTGGTGATTTAGCAATGTTCTGGAAATGATGCCAAGTTGATAGGGACACGTGAGTTCCCACCAACTGCACAAAATACAGGAACGTCGGGTTCTATCTCTTGAATGCTTTCAGGGGATGGAATATATTATAGAGGTGTAGAGGTAGAGGCAGCCTCTTTCTGCCTTGGACCCCCGCATGCTCCATGTTTTAGCAGAAATATCTACTGTCATGCCAACAAGGTGGCTTCCTCTCGATGTCATTTAGAAAAGCGGAAGCCATGGATTGTGTGGAAGTCAATTTCTAGGATAGGTTCAAGGATCAATAATGACATGGGTGTGGGTAAGCTAATGCTAAGGAGGTGTTCATCATCAACATGGTTAAGTAAATGTCGAATGGTTGTCTAGAAATGTCTCGCTTCCAGTTTCCTTTGGGTTGGTTTTAAGAACCCAAGTATTTGACTTTAACATATTATTACGCATTATTGTTGTAATGTTGATGGTTACCGTGGCGGATTAACTGACGGTCAACTTGTAACAGCCAGCCAAATTGAGTCAGCATAATCCCTCCTATTTGCAAAGCACTTCAGGTAGTGTGATTACAGAGGACCGTAGGAGGTGCCTAGGACCAGCATTTTTATGTCCAATGGGTAAACCATGGCTAAAAGGTTTGTCTGGGGAAAGAACATATGCCAGGCACCGCACTGGGTCCTTAGGAGACACTGTGTTACTTAATCCTTTCAATAACTCTGTGAGCAGGGAATTTAATCATGTCATGATAATTGAGAAACTAAAATTGAAGAGACATTATGGAAGGAAAAAAAAAAGTCATGCAGGTGTCTCAGGCAAGAGGCAGATCAGCGATTGGAATGCAAGTTAATCCTCTGACTGAAAGTCCTGTGTTATTTCCACCTTCCTCCTTAAAAAAGAAAAGGAACTGTCTTCCTTCCAATTGTTTCCAAGTGGAAGCATATGTTTGGGCTGGTTGTTGAGTCTGAAATAAATAGCTCCTTTTAGACTGTTGAGACAGCCAAATGCTTTCAATATGCTCCCAAGGTTGGTGATGGGGTCTGAATAGAAGCCAGATGTTCTGGATTCCAGAGCTATTTCCTTGTTGTACGCTCTCCCTGGCCCCCAGCCCTCCATTAAGTGGAGGAAGGGAAGGTGAGACCAGACGGACTGAGTTTGCTCCTCCCATCTTTCTCTTTGGAAGAAGGGAGAGAGGGAGCTGAGGAAGTCATACTTGGACTGGAGCTGGCTGTGGGCTTGCGGGGTGGGGGGCGTTGGGGATGAGGGTTGGAAGAGAAATCACCAGGAAGAATGTGCAATCACTTATTCCGGGCTTGTCGAGTCCCTTTGCTGCCTGACCTTTCTGTACTCTTTCACAGTTGACAGCCCGGACTGGGCTTCCCGCTAGGAGGAAGTGCCCTGCAGTTAGGCTGCTGATTACTAAAACAGACCCATCATGGCACTTGTCAGCTCTGCTTCCTCCATGCGCTTCGGCGGATTTTTTTTTTTTCTTTCAATATCTTGTTTTATTACTGTTTGTCAGACTAGGGAGCCTTTGAAGTTCTTTACAGATCTGACTTTTATCAGAGCATGTAGGAGTTGGGGGTGGGAAAAGGGGTGGATGAGACCCATCAAAATATTCTATTCTGCACCCTGTGAACTCACCCCCCTCCTCTCTTTGTCTGAAGAGGTTTTTGACATGGTGTTTCTATACGTGGCCTGCCTTCCAGATGAGAGAGTGACATCTATTGTCGTAATATAGGGAGGAAATTATGATTACTTAATGATAGCGTGTCGTAGCTTGTCGTTTCTTTATTTTCCTTTTAAATACTTGCTGTCACAGCAACACACAATTGGCCTTCAATCCTGGGGCTGAAGCTGGGACTTCATATGGTGCAAGGTGCTGCAAGGATGACTTACCGGTAAATCTGGGAAAATACACTGAACACAGAACTGGTTGTTCATGACCAGCTTGGTTCCCTGCGCCTCTCACCTTGATAAGGAGCAGAGGCCTCCGAACGCTGTCAGACTGTGTCTCGTATACTGGCACTGGCAGCACCAGCTTAGCCGCGTCTATTGCACCTGTGGTCTTCTGATGCCATCCACTGTTCCGCATCTGGCTTACTCACAAGGTGTTCAGGACATTGTTCAAGGGCACGGTAAGCAGAAGGTAAGATGAGTCAGGTCTCTCCTGGTTGCTGTCACCTTGTTCATTGTCTGCTACCACCTAACTTCACTTTCTGACCAAGCAGCACCAACAAAAATCTTCTTGATCCATTTCATAATCTGGTGTGGATTCCTTTTGTTCAAACAATGAAGTGCAAAATGGTCATTGCAGTCTGCAACATCTTTCTCAGTCTGGTCCAGATCCAACAAAGCCTGCTCCATAACCTCCTCGAATCCTTTGCTCCAGCTGGGTACCTTTCTTTATTTCCTTAAGAGATTAACTTCAATCACGCGACACTTCACAAGTAAGAAATAACAGAGAAACACACGGACATATGTGAACTTGTTTCACAGCTATCTGGGTACATCTAGGAAACATAATGTTGAGTGTAAAAGGAAAGCTGAGAGAATATGTACAGTAAAATATTACTTATGCAAATGTTTTTTGTGGTACTGGTGATATAGGAATGATATAGGATCTCCAAATGATCTAAGGGAAATATTATAACTCCCAACCTGCTAGATGTCCAATGCACCGAGTTCATGTTCCCCAAAATTGAAGAATGAATTCTGAGGAACAACAGAGGTTAAAAGTAGGAACTTTTATTGAGGAGAAGACAGCTCCTGTTGGAGAGGGACAGGAGGGGGAGGACCTGGAAAGTGGGTTGCCCATGAGCCCACTTCTCAAAAGAAGTTTTATAGAGCAAAATCACGACAAGGTGGGTACAAAATCATGAGATGAGTGTAAGGTGGGACAAAACTATGATCAACCAATAAGATTACAAGAATAGACACTTAGGTAATATTGATCCAATGGGGAAACAAGTCATGTAGCAAGTGTGCATGGAAAGAACAAGGACCTTCTCTGGAAGGGATGGGTCAGGAGGTCTTGGTCCCCCACCCAGATGATGGATGCCTATTTAGAATATTGATTACTATTGTTTATCCCTCCAGGAGGCATGTAGGCCTGGTCATTCCATCTTTATCTTGAGGCCTGACATTTAATGAATGCACCTCCAGCCACAATTGTAATGTGTTCTTATCTTCTGCACTGACTCCTTTGAGGGCTTAGCCCTGTCTGACTGCCTATAATATCTCTAACTAACTTAGCAGTCTGTAATACTGGGGATTGAACCCTGGGCCTTAACAATCAACTATGTCCCCAGCTCCCCCTTTACAAAATTATTTATTTTATGACAGGGTCTTTCTTGCTACATTTCTAAGCTTCGAAGGCTGGGCTGGAACTTGCGATCCTCCTGCCTCAGCCTCTTAGAAAGCTAGGATTACAGGCTTGTGCCACTACACCCAGCCTATTTATGCAGATTTTTAAAGCAATCAGAGACTATTCTGTCTCTGTCTGGCAGACTCTCTATGACCTTGTTCACTTGTCACCACCCTCTCCATTCCCTGACTTGCTCCCCTGTGACTTCCGGCTACTCCTTTAGACAGATTTCCACTGCATGGTAATACTTCTAAGATAACAGCTGTCTGTTTTCATGTTGGCCTCCTACACTAAACTGTGAGCTTTGAATGGACAGTGACTAAATTGCCTTTTTCTTTGTACATTGGAAGCATCAACTTGTAATAATAGTCATATGAAAGCTTAGACTCAAATATCATAAGACACATACACATGATCTAACTATAGGCACTGTACAAAACAATTTCAAGTCCCAGTCTTCATAGCAACAGCCAATTTTTATTGTTTATAATATGTCTTCTAATTCATTAATTCCATTTTATTTTATTCTTACTTCTTTTCTGTGGTACTGGAGGTTGATATCGGGGCTTTGTAGATACTAGGCAGGCACCCCACTACTATGCTACATCCCCAGCTTCTGCTTCACTATAATTCTTTAATGTATGTGATGCAGATGTCACTGCTACTGCACTAAATGCAAAAAGAATTCAGAGAGGTTAAGTGATTTCTTCATAGTCACACAACTCATAGGTAACGGAGACTCCTTGGCTTTAAGTACAATGTGTTTTTTATTGTGACTTTTTGAATTTGAATAACTCCACAGTCAATTCATCCTCCCTTCTCTTCCTTCTCCTCTCCCTCTTTCTCCTGATTTCTTCATTCACTTGTATAAAAAGTGTTAATTGAACACCATCTACATGCACTATATTAGCTTCTGGGGATAAAATACTAAGCAGAACTAGTCCTGGCTGGGGCACCTGTGGAGGTAATGGTCATTTGGAGAAGTTGAAATCCTTCTAACAATGCACTTCTAACAATGCAGGCTGGTAAATACTGGGTAACTTCTCATAAGAATGCGTTATGTTAGAATGGTGATAGTAAGATGAAATGTTTCCTGGTGCTCTGGCAGAGTTCCCAGCGCTTGGAGATTTTTCTGAAGCTAATTGGGAGGGGGGAATTAATTCATTTTGTTTAGCTCTTAAGAGCTCTTCCCTCTGTAGTGAATTGCTTAATGGTGGAGGCTTTGATGCTGGCAGGTACTTTTAGTGGAAGATGACTGCTATTGCCCTCTCTTACAATCTGCACTGTTGTGTGGGCTGAAACCAATTAGACCTAAATTAATTAGCAAGAAAATGATGGGCCCACTTGCTGAGCCATTCACAACACCATATGAAGAAAGACGAACAGTGTTTGAAAGATGCTATGTGTTGCTACTGAACCCTAATGATTGAAGTATTTCCAAATAAGGAAGTAAATTCAAGCCATGGCTGGATGAAGTGGTCCACTTTTTAAAAACCCATCATAGTCCTTAAGTCAAAGGCAAATTATGAGACTATAGGAGTTAGAACTCCTAGGACCTTTGATAAACTTTGGGATAAATTTAGAAGACACGTGGAATCATTATGTAGCACGATTTCTTAAGGCCCAAAGTAGTTGGGGATATTGATGGCTGAAAACACACAAGGACCGATATCCTACTGTGGGAGCTACAGGTAAGAAGATTCTCTTTTGAAGGACAAACCCAGTCTCCCTATTCTCAGTTTCTTTATGGTCTCCCTTGCTGGCACGTCTTCCTCTGTTTATTCCTAATGAGGGTTCCTATTCTTGGGGCTGCAGGATCAAATGATGACCTCTGCATGGCCATCCTACTTGCCAGGTGAAGGCACCTCCAGATTGTCTCCTCAGCTCCAACTGCCCACAGTTACTTTCCTGAATGTCCATCAGCACCCCACACAGTTATACCATCTCCTCCTGATCAGCCAGCTGGTCACCCAGGCAAAAAACCTAGGAGTCATTCTTGATGCCTTCCTCTTCCCCATTGCCCTCACCTAGGGTATTGATGAGCTCTGTTCATTTTACATTCTAATGTAATTATTGACTCCTTATTTGAATACTTCTTTCCTGTTCTTTTTAGACCAGCCTTCTGCTTCTCTGCCTTCTGCTTGTTCTTCTGAACACTTTTGATGATTCCCAGTCTTTGGTAATCCTTAAATGTTAGTTCTTCCTACACTTCTGCTGCAGGATTTTTCACTTGGAGCGCTGAATGGTACCAGAGTGACCTCAACCACTGTGAGATTTTAGCTACCATACTTATGGCTCTCAAATGTGTGTTTCTGCCTACAGACTGCTCCTGAGCTACAGAGCCATGTGTTCCAGTGGCTATCTGGGCATCTCCATGTTGATATCCCACAATTCAAACTTAGTATGTCTGTAAATAAAGTCAGTATTTGCCTCCCTAATCCTGCTCTTCTACTGTGAATAGCGTCCCTATCCATTCAGTTGCATAAACTAGAAATCTAAGCTCTTTTATTGACTCCTTATTCTCATTTACTTCCCTTATGCTTGCCTTTATCCTTATTTTCAAGTGTGGAAAAATACTTCAAATCTATTCACTTCCATTTACCTCCATTATTACCATCTTAGAGGGCACCAGCATTTCTTCCCTGAGTTACTGCAAAAGCAGTAACTTCTTTTACGGTAAACTTGCGTATTATTTTATTATTTTTTTTATTTTTTATTTTTTTGTGGGTACTGGGGGTCTAACTCAGGACCTTGTGCGCCAGCAGGCTCCCGTGCTACTGAGCGATATCACCGGCCCTTTCTTCGTATGTGGATACCGGGAGTCGAACTCAGGACCTTGAGCTTGCCAGGCAGGCACTTATGCCGCTGAGCTATCTCACCAGCCCCTGCATATTATTTTACAATCTTTTTTTGGAGGGGAGAGGTGTTGGAAATTGAACCCAGGTGCTCATACATGCTAAACATGCTGTACCACCGGGCTATACCCTCAGCCTATTTTCTAGTCTTCTAACCCAGATTTTACATGGCCAGATTGATCTTTTAAAAGTCCTGATTGGTTAATGTCACTCTTAAAAGATGTTCATGGATCCTCAAGATGTTGAAGAGGAAGTTTAACTGCCTTTTCAGGGCTCATCAAGATTCTGGCTTTCTAATAATCTGACTGCATCTCTTGCTGTTTCACAGTTGGAACTCCATGCTCTCTGGCTGTACTGGACTTCCTTTTCCAATGCAGCTTTTCTACTCATCTCTGGTTGCAGATACTGCCAATGCCCATTATCTTTTAGAGCTTAATTTAGGTGACATTTCGTGGTCCGCCAGGAAGCTTGCATGGTGTTTATCATTATGGAATGTAAATGCTTGTTTCTTCTTTATTTTCCTTATTGACCAGAAGAAGCTCCTCAAGTGCAGAGACAGTATCTTGTTCATTATTTGTCCCTAGATAGAGAAGAAAGATGCTGCATTGATATTTGATGATTTGAAGTTTGAATCATGCTTTCTTATATGTTCTCCTCCCCTAAGCCTCAACCTTCTCTAATTTGTTTTCCATACCGCTCCAGGGTGATCTTTCTGAAATGTAAATCAGACCACGCTGCTCCTGATAAATCTTTCAGCAGCTCCCCATTGCTTTTTGAGAGAATGTAGGCTGTGCTCTTTATCATGGGCCCCTGTTGTTTTTGCTATACAAAGTGCATTTATTCAACTTTTTGTCAAATTGCATTTTCATTTCTCTTCAGTCTTTAACTCTGAGACTGGAGCAAGGCTGACTTCATTCTAGCCTCTGGGGACCATGTTATCCAGGCCTAAGCCAATAATATCATCTCATTCTTTTGGTTGCAGTGACTGGTTTGGGAATGAGCATGTTAGCCAATTAAGGGCAGTGACAATTTTGCTGGGATTTTTTGGAAAATGACTTCCCAAATCTTGCTACTATCGAAAGTCCAGGACCGAAGACAAAACAACGGAGGATAAAACCCAGATAGGGAGATAACATGAATTCTGATTACATTATGTGATCTGTAATCCCAGTAATGTCTGAAACCAGGCTTACCTTGTACATTTAGCTTGTGTAAGCCGATAACATTTGCTCACTTGCTTAAGCTAAAAGGGTTAATATTTCTTTTACGCTATTTATTTATGTATTTGTTAAACAATTATTCGCTGAGCTTTTGCACTGTTCTAAGCACTGCTATTGTTAGAGATAGCAGTGAACAAGGTAGACAAAGTCTGTTTTCAAGGGAATATCAAGACACCTCACCGATCTGTATCTTATAAAATTGCATTTTAAGGTCCATAATCTATCTTATACCAATCTGTCTAGCTAAAGCTAAATTCAGTCTTGACTGTGTTGAATCTTTTCATATTCCTTACTGTCACCTAGTGTTCTTCCATCTCTGAAATCATAAATTCTAACACTCTACTCTCTAATCACAGTCTTCTATAATTTCACCGTTTGGTTCATCCTTCTCACTATTAAGGATCACTTATCTCCTTATTTTTACCCATTTTATCACACACCTGTTGCTATCCTGGCTCCACGTTCTTCATAGAGACCTACCTAGATGTTCAGGAATCTCTTTGGTCACTCTTTTTTTTTTTTTTGTGGGTACCGGGGGGTCGACCTCAGGACCTCGCATGCCAACAGGCACCTGAGCCGCTGAGCGATATCACCGGCCCCCTTTTTCGTATGTGGGATCCGGGAGTCGAACTCGGGTCCTCGCGCTTGCAAGGCAGGCGCTTATGCCGCTGAGCCATCTCACCGGCCCTGGTCACTCTTTTAATTGTCCCAACTCCTCTGTTGTGTTTGTTTTCCTTTGTATTGCCCTCAAAACCCCACACTGCTCATGTGCACATCCATCATCTATGACCTGCTCCTGTTTTTCAGGGTATAATTTGGGGAAAACAGAGAGCATGAAAATCAGTGCCATGATAAATTTTTATTTCTAATCTTTATGGGTCTTTGCACTACTCAGTATGTATTTCTAGTCAACAGCTTCCTGTTTTACTTTTAGCTGCTCTTTCAATCCTTTGCTTTGTTACACAAAATCCTGTATGATCATCTAATTCTAGCTCTAATTTATTAATTATTTAATGAATGGCTGCTGAGAACTTGCTATATAGTAGAAATTATGCTTGCCTATTCTTGTAAGGTAAACAGGTGATTTTAAACATGTGTTAAAGGGAGGAGGTGATAGTAGGTGGGATGATTCATAACCTGAGGACATGAACTATCTGAAGGAAGAGGTGAGGGGGCTTTTATGAGGAACTGGCATTTAATGGCAAAGGAAATATCTAGGCAATGGGAATAGCATAGGAGAATGCTCTGAGGTGAGGGATTGGTAAAAATTCTGTATGGCTAGAAGACAGAGCCCTAGAGGAAAGTAGCACAAGGCAAAACTAGAAAAATAGTTTCCCTCTCTCTTCATTAGTCACAATATTTATTCAAATATTTATTAAAAATTCATAATGCTCCCCATGATGCTCTGGACCAGGGACTTGGGAGTTACAGAGGATACAGTCAAGAGCCAGACCTTATTCTTTGCAGCTATTTTTATTTTTAATTAATTAATCAATTCATTCAATTATTTTACAGAACTAGGTATTGAACCCAGTGCCTCACACACGTGAGGTAAGTGTTCAGTCACTTAAGTATCCCTCTAATCCCTGCTATTTCTATCCATCCTGGCCCAACATTTATTTCCTATTGCCAGTACTTGATGTCTCTACCTGAGGGCTGTGCTTTTGTCTGGTCATTGGCGCTACCCTGGCTACGTCTAGGGTAGACTAGAATGCTTTGAGATCAAAGCCCTCCCCAAACTCCATCTCCCAACATTTCTCTAGAAGTGACCTACAGGAGTGTGTGGACAGAAATCCTGACCCCCTTGCCCCTCAGGTAGGCCATTTCTGAGGTGTGCATTCCACATTCACTGATGAAGGCTCCCAGTGGCCTCCTATGCCAGGTGTCCACAGTGGTAACTGGCTTGAAGACTTTCTTTATTGTCTTCATTGCCTTCCCTACTCTCTTACTCTTGTTTCCCTGGACCACCACCTAAATTAACTCCTTGCATTAATCCTTGCCTGGAGGACTCAACTGCTGCTTTTTAGGAGGTGCAAATGGAGGTAGCAGTGAACGAGATGCAGAAGTTCTCTGCCTTCACATCACTTGGGTTCCATAGAGAGATACAGACCATGATATTTCCAGCTAGAATTTACATGACGACTGGCATAGCAGGAGGCAGGGTGGGGGATGTTCAGAGGCTTGTGCCTTCTTCCTCCTGTTCTTCTTCTTACCACATGGCAGTAAGAAGCTGATGTCTTTCTTGGCTCTAATGATACTCAGCTCCTGTGAGTTTTCCTCAAATCATTCCGGTAATTACACTTCAATCTATTCCATGAGTTTTCTGTATCCACCTAAAATCTTAAATATCAGTTTCCCAGGATTCCTTCTTACTCATTTTCATTCTCCCTCTGATGGCTTCAGCCAACACCTCATGATGATGCTTCTCAAATTTATATCTATTGTGGAGTTCCTTTCTGAATTCCAAGTCCAGACATTCAATTACTTATTGCCCATCTCTTCCTAGATGTTCCAAAGATGCCCTAATCTGAAACAATCCAAAACTCGATTTCATCTCCCTCACTGGTCTTCATTTTAAATTCCTTATGTCATAGGATGGCATTGTCAACATCCATAGGCAGCAAGTCTTTTTTACTCCCCCTTCTTCTGCCTTTTAAGTCCATCTTCTTTGCTTCTCAGTGCCCTAGGCAGCATTGGGAGCCCTTGCCTGGGTGACTACAACAGCTGCTAAGCAATCCTGTAGTTCTGGTGGCGCACGCCTGTGACCCCAGCACTCTGGAACACTGAGGTAGGAGGAAAGCAGGTTTGATCTCAGCCTGGGTAACTTAGCAAGACTTTGTTTCAAAATTTAAAAATAATGTTTAAAAAGAGCTGGGTTGTAGCTCAGTGTGAAGCTCTGGGTTAAATCCTCAGGGCCACAAAAACAAACAAATGGATAAAAGAAACAGACTAAACAATCCTTTAGTTCCTCCCTATCCAACCTGACTTCCATGTGGCAGTCCAAATAATGGTTCTAAAATTCAAATTGACCCACGTCACAATGCTTAAAATCAGTCATGGGCTCCCATTAACTTAAGATGAAGTGCAAAGTCCTTGGTATCCCAGTCAAGATGCTGCAATATCTTGCTCTTGCCTCCCTCCCCAGTCTCATCTTCAGCTCTTGTCATGTTGTCTTGAGTGCCTAGGTCATGTACATGCTGCTCCTTCTCTCATTTTGATGCCTGATTTGCTCCTGAGCTTTCTGCAAGACTTGGCTCGAGAGTTACCATTTTTAATAAAGATCTCACGACCATCCAAAACCAGAGAAGATGCTTCCCTTCAGAGCTCCCTCGGGTCCCTATTCATGGGACTATAAATCTACAGTACACTGCCATGGTTTGCTCTTTACCTATTTCTGTCGCTAACCTCTGAGCTTCTTCAAAGCAGGTAATGTGTTATTTATGTCTGTATCAGTGCCAAAGACGTGGAGATGTGCAGTCAACCTTTGTCAAATAAGTTAATAGTGTAGCTTACTTCATGTACGGGTCTGGGATAACATATGACCCTGCTCTGAATATTTTCCTTGAATCATACTACAAAAATTTCATTTGACATTAAAATGCAAATTATTTATAAGATCAGTCACCCTGTACTGTACCTTAAACTACTTACATGTTTGTCCGCTGCCTGTGATGGAAGGCTTTATGCGCAAAGCACCTGTCACATTTACCAGTTCATTCTCTGGGCTTGTAGTAACAGACAGAGCCCTGGTTCAATTTTCAAATTCTGTTACTTTTGCTTCATTTATGTGCTTATAGTTTTAGACAACAGAATGGTCTGGATGAGTTATTCAGTAATTCTTAGCTGTGTTGTTTTTGAAATACTGTATGCCTTTCTTTTCCCCATCTCTACCTAAATCAGTCTTCAGAGGCAACCCATGAAAAACAAATTGAAAAGGAAGCAGATGTGATACATTTCTGTTAAACTTCCTATTTAATTTACCTTAGATACATGTAGGTGAGGTCTCTCACATATTACTCACTGTCACACAAAATGTTGCCTTTCTCTGCAATCAGTCCTTTACTGAACACGTACATATTCAAAGGACAATAATAAACACTTTACGTCTTAATAAATCTGCCCGGCAACCCTGTGAAGAATTAGCTATGAACACATCTGGAACTTGGAGAAGGCATGACAGACTTAGGAAATCCCACTGCTTTAGCACTGAGACTGTGCAGGGGAAGAGGTGACTAAAGCCGGAGTGAAGCAGGTGGTGCACCAATTCCAGCCTGGGCTTTTACTGAAGACGCTGGTATGTCGTTGATGATTAGATGTGGGCTTTCTAAAGACAGCTCTGTCCGCAGAACGGAGTGTGGATTGAGGGACCATAAGACTGAAGAGAGAGAGAACAGTTAGGATAACGCAATAATCTAAGTCAGTAGAAGGGTGGTGTGACCGGTGTGGCGGGACACGAAAGTCATGACATTCTAGGAATGCAGAGTCAAGGAAGCAGGAACACAGTCTATAGAAAGGCAAACAGACCTCTGTACGGGGTCTCAGGGTGAGAAGCTGCCTCTGCCCCTTGTAACAGTGGGAGCTGCTGGCAATTTTAGCAACTTTGCTAAATCTATTTTCTCACTTATAATACATGCTGTGGTAGCCAGAATATATATATCCCCAGATATATCCAGAACCTATGAATATATGCTCCATACATGACATATATTACATGTGTGATTGAAGTAAAGGATCTTGTGATGGGGGAGATGAGCCCTCAATATCCAGGTGAGCCCAATCTAGACACACAAGTCCTTAGAATGTGAAAAACCTTTGAGAACCTTTCCTGGCTGTGGTCAGAAAGGGATGTGGTGATGAACATAGATCAGAGAGGTTTCTGGTGGTGGAGGTAGAGGAGGGGGGACTGAGCTAAGAAATATGGGTGGCTTTTAAGAGCTGGCAAAGGAAACATTGTTTCACAAGAGAATGTAGCACTGCCAAGACCTCGATTTCAGTCCAGTGAGACTTGTGTTGGATTTTTTAGCCCACAGAACTGCAAGATAACAGATTTGTGTTATTTTAAACTTATCATCTTGTAGTTGCTTTTTACAAAAGCAAGAGAAAACTAATGCATGTGAAATATGATGATTCATTAAAAGTGCAGGGAGAGGAGAAAGAATCAAGAAGAATGCTTGGAAAGCTGTGTTGCTGCCATAGGGAAGTTTGGGAAAAGTTGGATTTGAGGAGTCTGAGAGCTATTCTAGTGGGCAAGGTGAGTAGGTGGTTGGATATAGGGTCTAGATCTTAGAGATCCAGGCTACAGATTTATCCTTTCAAATTATCACTATAAAGTAGATGAGATTGCTTCATTTCATCCCATCCAATAGATGTTTGGGAAAAAAAACTGCTCCTCTCTGGATCCTTGGTTTCTCAAACTGAGGCCTGGTGCCTCAGACTCTGGATCGCTCAAGTCCATAGGAGGTGTACATGTGTCACTGTCAGCCACTTTGGGTTCAAATTAATGTCTTAAATGTGGCCACCTGACTCAGAAGGATTCTTAAATTGGATGTCACTCTTCCTTCTTGAAGTAACAAAATCTGACCAAGTGGAATTATTTCGTATGTGACAAGAAATGCCAGGCCGTGAACTCTGGTGTCGCTAACTGAAGGTGGATGCTAAGAGTGAGTCTTAAGCTACTGTTCAAACAATGACTTCGTGTCAGGTTTTTTTTCATTTCTTTGTGTTACCACCTGTAATCCCAGGAGCTAGGTCTTTGTAGTACTGTGCTTTGTCTTGGGTTTCGCGGTATTGTATATCTCCCATGCGTGATTCTCTGTGCTCAGAATTTCATAGCTCCCCTTCCCTGACTCCAGCAACCAGGGCTGATGTATGGGCACACGCATTCCTCCATGCTGATGCTGTTTTATACCTAGCAAAGCCCTACTCTGCCAGGCTGGGCACAAGTGCCACTTTGTATATTCCCACTACAAAACCGTGGCCACAAGCACTCCAGTCACGCCAGACTTGCCCCAGCACCCAAGTCCTGCACCGGATCTGCTTGTAGGAAAAGCCCATCCATGGCAGCTTCTGGGATTTGTGTTGGTTCAAAGTCCATTGCAAGAAGGCACATCATGCTCAAATCACAACACAGCATTAATGGCAGGCCCGCTATTTGCGTCACTGTGTGCAGAGGCACTTTGCATCTATAATTTCTTACTCTCACCACATTTTGGTGGGAAAGTACTATTATTGTTATCTTTGTATTTTAGGTGAGAAAATGACATCTTAGACAATGTGAGTAAATTGCTCATGTTAATGAGATGGCACAGCCTGAATTAAAAATCACTTTCATCTGTTTCCCAAATTAACATTCTTTCTAGTATACATGTTAGCAACATCTGTAAAAGGAGAAAGGACACATCTGGAAAATGTAGGACTTTCTGGTACTCTGGGCCAAGCCACAAGTGTCTGCAGGAGCTTCATATCCGGTTTCCCTCATCTTTGGGTTGCTTATTTGTTCTTTACTTCCATCAGTATCTATTGAGTGCTGACTGTGCCAGGCACTGTGCTAGTTGAGGAAGATGTGTCTGTAGACCTCAAGGAACTTACTTTCTAATGGGACATGTATATACACAAGCAGATGGGTCCTCTTCACCGTGTTAAATATCGCAAGAGAGAGAGACAGCTTGCTGTGGGAACCTGGATGGAGATGCCTGCTGCCTTCTTCATTGTGTTGGCTGCCTTCCCCCAGACAGGCCTGTGATAGATGGGCGGTGTCCCACATCTGTGTGCAGCAGGTTCCTGGGATGTCCAGACACAAAAATGCATAGATTTACTCTGTCCTCTTACTTTTCCTTCTCTCCCATCTCAGCCATGAGTCAGTCCCCCACCCTGTATGTCAAGAGACAGCTCTCTTCCCCCACTCGTGACAAAATGTCCAGAAGGGACACATAACAACAGAATCTGCAGCAAGACAGCCAGTCAGTGTTTATCACCTGGTCCACCACCTACCAGATGAATGGTGTACCTGTCAGAGTGGAGCCCCACCGGCCCCTCTGAGGCAGGTCGTCCGGAGTCACGAAGCTGGACCCCTCAGTCAGCTTTGTCAGATCCTCTGCTAACAGCCAGCCCCTAACCTATAATGGCAAACATGAGCCAGCAAAGTACAGGCCACCAGGAGGCAGTTGGACTTTCCCACAGTTCCACCCGGGCCTGTCATTTTCTAGACACTGACATCTGTCCCCATTCACAAGCCTTCTGTGTCTTAGTCTTCCCCTTTGGGGTTCTGCACCTGACCTGTGTGTTTACCCACTCACCGGCTTGGCCTCACCCTCTCAGTCAAGGTTTGACTACCCGCTGTGTGTGGGTACCGCTAATAGGCAGAAACCTGATGTTGATCTTGTTTTGCTCGTATGATCTGTCACTGCTAGTTTATGTGTTGGTTCTTTTTTCCTAAATATTGCTTTCATTGAAGAATCTTCGATGGCTCCTCATTTCCATGGGCAACATTTTGAACCACTGAGCCTGTCTTTTGATCGCAGTTGTATTCTAGTTCTGTATCTCTGGGCAGTGTGACACGGAAACCGTATTCCAGCCAACATGGACTCTCCCTGCCAGCAAGATGGACTCTCCAGTGTGAGTTACTTCATGTTCTCAAGGTGCTTCCTTCCTTCTTTGCTCTTTTAAACTCTCCCATCTGTCTGGCTAACTCCTACTCATCCTTCAGGACCCAGCCAGAGAGGGGCAGGGTATCTGACTGCCTTTTCCACAAACTGAAACAATGGATCCTATTCTTAAGCCAAACATGTAGCCAATACAGCTCCTTTCTGCGCCATAAGGCAGTTATATCCCAATGTAGCCCCACCAGTCTGCAAGCATTTTGAGGTCAGAAGTCAGGTTTCTTTTATCTGTTATCTGGAATTCCCAGCACAATGATGTCTTATAACAATGTCCTATTACTGTCTCATGAATAAATAAATATATTGGCTTCACTTGCTGTAATGTTTTGAAAACAAAATTAATTCCACAGTAGTTAGGAGGAATATTACTAAAGGTGTCCCCAGATGGCAAAGTCTGATTTGAAATCCTCAAAGATTTTACCAGGCAGAGAAACGGAGTCATTTAAAGCAGAAGCAGTGGTGCAGGTCACTTAGGCACTAGGGAAAGCCTGGTGTGTATTAAGAAAAGCGCAGTTGGGGGAAGTCGTGCTCAGATCCCAAAGAACCCCATTTGCTGTCGGGCGTCAGTCCTTGAGGTCAAGGGCCACTTAAGGTTGTAAGCAGTGGAGTGACGTGCTTAGATGTAATTGGTACATAACTAGGGTTTATTCCTTTGCTTTTTTTTTTTTTTTTTTAACTTTAAGATGCCGTGCATAGGTTTTCTGGTAGGTGGTTCCAAGAAGGCACTGTTACCCAGCACACTTGCTTCCGGGGGGCGTAGCGCTGCTGAGCCAGTGGGGGCAGTTTTTCTCCCGGCTCAGCCACTGGAGGTCACTGCTGCACCACAGATATGAATGCAAAGGCCCCGGATGCCCTTTCCAAGTCGGCTTGTCAAGGGTGAGTGCGACATCCCCCCGGGCTGCTTGGAAGTTCCCCAGTGCAGACCTGTCTCTGTCCGCTCTAGAAGTGGCCTGGTGACCTGAAAAATGTGGCTGAGGAAGAGCGTGTCGGACGCGAGAGGCGCTGAGGCCGGGCTTCCCGGTGCAGGGAGGGCCCAGGCCGTAATCTCATCCCGGGAAGGGCGTGCGATCTGGATCGCATTAGCCCCGTCTGCTGCGGGACAGGCTGGATGCCCCTGTGGGTCAAGGCGACTTCTCTCCCGCTGCTTTCTGGCTCGAATCTGGTGGAGGTTAGGGAAGGTTATTATTGCCTTATGGATCCATAGACGTCCAGAAAAACAAATGCATTGAGTATCGCGGACCCCATCCCTGGGGAGGTCGGGAGGTTGGAGGAGGCCCTACTGCCCCTAAGGGGCTCTGACAGCAGAGCTCTAACCAGAGGAGGAGAAGGGAAACTGAGGCCCGCTCCAGAAACACACACCGCTCACTGCGGCCTCTACCCGGGGCCGCAACTGAGGTGTCCTAGAGAACCATGGAGAAGAGACAGGACTGCAGTTTTAGAGAGAAACTCTGGGTGCTAGGCCTGTTGTATATTTTTTCTCCTTCGGTCTTCATGATAAATATATGAAGTGGATATTACTTTGGCCATTTGTTATTTGAAGAAACTGAGGATCAGGGCTAGCATTTTAACCTAAGTCTCTTGAAGAACAAGGAGAAAGGACGGTAGAACAACTCCTTGTAGTTACCATCTAAGAGTTTATCTGAACTTGAAAATTTGGTTTGAATCCTCTAGGGAAACAGAGGTTTTGGCTGTACAGCTTCGAGAATAACTCACTTTAACACTGGTTGAGAGAGCCTCCTACAGGAGAGGAGCGACTTTTTATAAGCCATACTGTTTATAACTTTTCATAGACCCAAAGCACTTCTATGTACATTTAATTTGACACTTATAATAACTCTCTTATCTCTATTTTTATAGCTGAAGAATCTGAGATGCCGAGGATTTGATTTGTCTAAGATGACATAAGTAGTCAGCGGTGGGATTCAAACTCCAAATGCAGCACACGTTGCATGACACCGAAGTTAGCACCCAGGTAAGTCTTGGACAAATGAAAGATACTGGGATACATTCTAGTTAACAGTAGAAGTCATTTCCACTTTGGGTATCACACATTTTATTTTCAGAGATCAGGATGTTTTGACCCAGAAACATTAAGTTCTTTGCTCAAGTTCAGGTAGCTCTGGGTTGAACGATATTGTCTTCTTAAATTAGGGCTCCTAGATTTATCTAGTAAGAATATAGGAATCCCAGTATTAGAACTTCTAGAATTTTACGAAACATTTATCCTAAAAAAGTTCATTGTTATCTGAAATTCAGCTTTGACCGGACATCCTGTATTTTATCTGACAACACTATTCCACATCCAAAGAAAGAAAGCTAAGCACTCCATTCTTGCAGACATATTTAAATTTTGGAAATGCAACTATTTTTAAAAGGGCACTGTAGACACATTAAAATGAAAGACTTTCTATTGTTTTATCTTGGCTTTGCCAGTAACCTTCCTGAGCTGTGTTTGTCTCTTTGCATTGCATGGAATCATTTTTAAGTAAATCCTAGAAAAAAAACAATTGCGAAGCAGTTTGAAAATACAAAGGGCTTCAGGACAATTATGAAAGAAACCAGCCCAGTTAATCATACCAGCTACTCAAGGGAAACCACATCGTGGAAAGAAACCCCTAAGGAGATTGAGTAGAATATCCTTCCTATGCACACCTTTAATCAAGATTCAAAGGAAGACAGCTAGTTCCCTTTGGAAACTATTATGTAATGAAATCAACCCTGCTTTGTACTCCCACACTAATTATTGGAGTTATTCTTCTTAGTCAATTTATTTGTAGGTATAGGACATTTTTATTAATTTTTTGTTATTTTGCTAAGACAAAAAAACAACAATAAATAATGATAATTTGATCTGACCAGTTGTAAGAAAGGGTTTAAATATTAAGGCAGTTTCACATTTCTTAAGCATATTGTAATTAAATGTAAAAGGACTTTTAAAATCTATTATATGTATCAATGAGGTAGAGATAATGCTCTGGATGCACGTGGTTACTCTCAGGCATTCTGGGAAGAAAAAATTGTTGGTTCTTAAAGTCAGCTTGTTAACTGGGTGTACAATAATGCATATATGTTAATGAGATTTTACTTTGTGCCTGTTGGGATATTTATTATCAAAAAGAGAAAAGACAACCAGTTTTGGGCAAGAGCAGGAAACCTTTGTATACTGTTAGGAAAGTCAGTTGGTAGAGTTACCATGGAAAATAACATGGATGTTCCTAAAAAGTGAAAAATGGAATTACCATATGATCCACCAATCCCTCACCTGGGTACATAGCTAAAGGAAATGAGATAACGTTTTGAAGAGGTATCAGCTACTTCATTTCATTGCGTTATTACACACAATAGTCAAGACAGGGAACAATTTAAATGTTCGTCAAACATGAACGGGTAAAGAAAACATAAGATATAGCATCTGTATCTATATATTTATATATCTATGAATGTATGTGATGTGTATGGAATATTATTCAGCCTTTAAAAAGAAGGAATTCTGTGTCATTTGTAACATCCTGAATGAACCTGCTAAGTGAAATGTCAAACATAGAAAGTCAACATGACATGATCTCATTTACATCTGGAATCTAAGAAAAAGGTGAACTTAGAGAAATACAGAATAGGATGGTTGCCAGGGGCTGGGAATGGAGGAAATGGGGAGATATTGGTCAATAGTCAGTTATGTAGGATGGATAAATTCTGGAGATCTAATGTACAGCATGGCCTATAGGTAATAGTAACATACTGTGTATTCAAGAGAGTTGATCATAATAGTTCTTATCAGACACATACACATAAATTGTTAGCTGTGAGGTGCAGATTGTAGAAATCATTTCACAATGTATACATGTATTAAAACGTGATGGTATAAACCTTAAATGTGCGTGATTTCTATCTGTCAAATATACCGTAAAGCTGGAGAATATAATGCATTTATGTATTTCCCTCCTAACCTTGCATAAACATTGGCAATTTGAATATTCTGTTTCTATGTTCTGTTCCTGCCTTTTACCAGCTTCTGCATTCACTCACCACTTGTGTTTCCCTTTTGTCATTTATTATAATACTCAGCAGACACTGAGCATGAATCTGAAGGATGTGCTTTGGTAGGAATTTGGAAAACAGAGGTGAAAGCCACGGCTCTGTCCTCAGCCTGCTGACAGCTGAAGGCGAAGATGGGAGAACAGTGAACTTGAGTACAGTAAAAATAAGAGCAAAAAGGAAAAGGCCATTACCTATGCCTGGGAGAGGTTGGAAGGGGGTCATTAGTTCAAGCTGAAGAGCAATATTTACAAGGCAAGTGCCTGTGGTGTACATGACAAAAAGTGCTTGATGGAGCTGGTGGAAAAGGCAAGTGAGTAGGGAATTGGGGTCTATCTTTAAGTGGTCTTTGTAGAGCAAGTGAAGGCATTTGGATTTAATGAGAAGTCATGGGAAATCTTTACTGGGAGAATGATGAAACCAGATAGGTTTTAGAGAGAAAAGATCTGTGAGCCTAAATGAGAGTGGACAGAGACCAGAAGCTCAGAGACCAGGGAAGATGTCAGTACGTCCATAGTGGTGATTTGGAACTGATAAAGAGCTTGGGCTGAGGGTATGGGAAGGAGGAGGACAGATTAGCTTTGCTTGTATTACATTTTTATTCTTTGGATCTTCTCATCTTTAAGTCCTGCAAAACTCAAGCAAGAGTTCAGTAGGATGATATAAGCATGCCTAAATTAGAAGTATCATTAGCATTGGGAAAGTTGATACAGAAAGCAATTAAGAGCATATGTCTGGAAATGTTAGTCCAAGACCAACCTCTCAATTTTGTTTAATAATGGTTCAAAAGCAGAACTACTGATCAAATTTGAGATGTCGGAGAGTTGAAAGGAATAGTTAATATACTGAGTGACAAAACCAAATCCCCAAATCTAAAATAGTCAGACACTAGTTAAACCCAGTGAGAAGAACTCTAATAGGGATAAATGTAAAGTTCTGCAGTTGGAACAAAAAAATGTATAATTAGAGAATTGGGGAAACCAAAGTTTGTAAATACGTGGGTGTGATGTCTTTCTTCTCTAAATTAATGATTTCTTGGGCTGTTTTAATAGATATAGGATGTTAAGATCATAGCTGCTATAAAAATATAGACCTCTAAATCTCAATAGCGTAACAGAATTGAAATTTATTTTTTGCTTACTTAACTATACAAGTCAGATATTCCTGGTCTTGTCTGTTGTTTTCCTCCATGAACTCAGGGTTCTGGGTTTCTTCCATCTGGTGCCTTTGTGAGACTGTGAGCTTTGTCTTCACGATCGTTTGCATCTCGCTTAAAGAAAGAATAGGGGACCTCGGCTTCATAAAAACCTCGGCCTAGAAGTACCACACATCGTTTCTCCTCATACTGCATTAGCAGGGGAGACTAGGAGATACAATCTTTGGGTGGGCAACCACTTTCTAGGGACAAATCTGACTTGTGGAAGTAGGAAGACACAAATTGGTGACTTTTTTTTTTTTTTGCCATCTCTGCCTCTTATGACATTCAAAATAGAGATGATATTCTTAGCTCTGGTCAGTCCATGGATTAATATAAAACAAAAGCATCCCATTTTAGGAGGAATATGGGCAAAATGAAACCTATTTGGAAGCAATTGGGTAGAAGATACAATGGAAAAAAAGTTCTGTGAATGGTTAGAAAAGGGAAGACCCAGGAGGAACACAACGGTTACTTTTAGCTGTTGGAAAACATCTCAAGTATCCTCCTCAGGGCTCCATTTTTTATGGTTCACCTTTCTCAGGTTCTGTTTTATATGCTGGAGATTTTACATGCTTTTGGGTTTATAATTATTCCAGTATGGTAGGTGCTGGGTTTTTTTCTTCAGGCCCAGTTTTGCTGTTAGCTATTACATATCACTCCTTGTAAACAATTCTAACCTTCATCCTAAATGGTATTTTAATGCTACACCACACATAACAAATGCAGTCTCGGCTTACACCAGCATCTCCAACTTGGTTACCAACAATTGGGAACACCGATAGTCACTCAGTTACTCAAACTGGAAGCTGAGGAATCATCTTGAGCTGCCACCTCTCCTGAACCCCCTAATCAGTTATCTACAGCTATCAATTTGACTTCATAAATGTTTCTTAAGTTCATCCATATCACTACAGATTGAATTCAGGTTTTTGTCATTTTTCACCTGGTTTACTGAAATAACTTACTATATGATCAAGCTTGTTCTACTTTTATTTCTCTATACTGCCGCTGGAGTGATCAATAAGAAAGGTAAATCTGATTTATTATTCTCTTTTTTAAGCCACTTCAGGGGTTTTAGGAATGATGGTCAAGTCTCTTCATCTGATTCTTACCTATGTCTCTGGCCCTGTTGCTTAACAATCCTAGCTCACATCATTCTACTTGTAGTTCCTTAAATAACCTCATTCTAGTTTTCATTTCTGTACCTTTGCTTGAATTTTTCCCATTGGGTGATGAGTTCCTTTTTTTTTTTTTCGTGGGTACCAGAGGTCGAACTCAGGACCTCGCGTGCCAGCAGGTGCCCGTGCCACTGAGCGATATCACTGGCCCTTTTTTCGTATGTGGGTACTGGGAGTTGAACTCAGGACCTTGTGTTTGCCAGGCAGGTGATTATGCCGCTGAGCTATTTCACCGGCCCGGGTGATGAGTTCTTTAGCTAACTCTTATTTGTCCTTAAAAATCCATTCATCATTTCCCTTACCTTCTCAAATCTGAGGTGCAGGCCCCTTTCTATACATCTGAACACACTCTGAATATACTCATATACTCTAAATATGTCTCCAAAGCAAGGACCTTTCTCTCTCTCTCTTTCTCACTTTCTCTTTCTTTCTTTCTTTCTTTCTTTCTTTCTTTCTTTCTTTCTTTCTTTCTGTCTGTCCGTTTTTCTCTCTCTTCCTTCCTTCTCTTCCTTCTCTTTCTTTCTTTGTCTTTCTTTCTTTCTTTCTTTCTTTCTTTCTTTCTTTCTTTCTTTCTTTCTTTCTTTCTTTCTTTCTTTCTGTCTCTCTCTCTCTTTCTTTCTTTCCATCATTCCTTCATTGAATATCCTTCCTTCAATATCCTGTATGTAGCACAGGTATGCCATGTGGAATGGGGAACAGATTTCATCTCTGTTATCGCATAGTGCAAACCCATAAAACTAAGGGATAGCAGTATTTGGCTCCCAGAGGTGATAATACAGTACATAAAAATGCATGAGTGAAAGTAGTAGCTTTTCTGTCCTTCATGATATTCAAATTTAGGCTGGAATAGCCACTTGATGAAGTTGCACATTAAGGAATTAAGCAGCCCTTAAGGGAATTGGATTTAATTCTGTAACATCCCAATAAACCATAACTTTCCATGATTTTATGACTCATTCCATGTATTTGTAAAACAAATACATTTTAATCATTTGAAATGTGACCTTCAGCGATGATCTTTGAAGATATTTTAAAGAGGAAACAGGTATAAAGATCTGTTGGTAGAAAACTTAGTCTGAAATAAAATAATATATATTCCAATGAACGTTGGAAACACAGAAATCTTTCTGGGCCAGGTTCCTCCACTTTTCTTTTCATATGTCCATGCATATTCTAATAGCTGGTGCAGAAAAATGGGTTAAGAAGCCATGGTTGAGATGCCTTCAAAAACAGTTCTGTTCTGTTGCCTTCTGTACCTCAAATATCAATGTATTCAGTTTTTCAGAAAGAATCTAACAGATGAAAACATGACTAATATTTTGAGATTCCATGACCATATTTATTTGAGGGTCCTGAACTATTGTAGTGATTCTTGCATCCATTTAAAATAACTGGATTAATTCATATTGTGACCCCAAATTGCAAATCCTTTGGCCTAGCTTTTCGGGGACCAACCTTAGAAAGGAGCATTAGGCATATCAGGTGAGAATTTTATTTTCATAGAAGTCTCTCCTCCATTTATCTCCAAGGGCAAACTTTGCCTGCAGAAGCTGAAACTCAAGGAGAAATGTGGCTTTTCATTATGTGGCCCTTAAGCTGCCAGAGAACTTTATTTTCTGAATGTGCAGGGGGCTTGTTTTTGTACCAGTCATAAAGAAAGAGTACTTTATTTTTCACAGAGTGGGATGAGCATGTTTTTTATACTTTCCTTGCATGGACAACAATGTTTGGGTGTTGTAAGCTCTCCGCATTGTAAACTTTTTGAGGGGAGACGTATTGACTGTTTTTTAAGAAAGAGTTTGTGTTGAGAGTATCTCATTTGGAATTAGGTAACTGAATTTTAACTCTAGGCTCTGGATATTATTTGGGGGCTCTGTTCACACCTACAAAATGAGATCGTTGGACAAAATACTCCACTCTTGCTACTATTCTAATGTTCTTTTTTGCTTTTAGATGCTAGATGTTACTTCCTTAGCATAGTGTTTGCTCATTGAATTTGAGCAGCTTAAATGAAAGAGGTGACCTCGACCCAGTATTTTAAGTTTAAATCCAGGATCGTCACCTGCATTTTTCAGAAGGAACACTCCAGAAATAACAGTACCACTTATGCCTGATCCCTTTCATAAACACCTTCCCTCCTTTAATTCAAAGACTGCTTGTTAAGGATCACTAAATGTAAGCATAGGATCCTATTCCTGACAGTTGCTTCCAAATGTTTTCCTTTCACTGGTACCTTCCTACTCCAAATTCCTATGAACTACCACAAATTTAATTTTCCTATGATTTCCTTTCATTCACCTTCTCAAAAGGCATATGAGTTCTTCATTAGTTATGGAGTAAAATCCACATTCCTACTCTTTAAAGATTCATGCCTTGTCCCCAATCTGCCTTTCAAATTTGTTCCTGAACATTCTCTATGCATAAGATCTCTGTTCCAAGGAGACTGAGAGCTTCTTTGTTGTTCTAGGGTGGGGAGATGAGGTGCTTTCCTAACTGCATGCCTTTGTTCCTACTAGTTTCTAGGCTCAGACATCCCCTTTCTTTTTATTTTTATTTATTTATTTATTTTTGTGGGTACCGGGGGTCGACCTCAGGACCTCGCGCACCAGCAGGCGCCCGTGCCGCTGAGCGATATCACCGGCCCTTTTTTTGTATGTGGGATCCGGGAGTCGAACTTGGGCCCTTGCGCTTGCCAGGCAGGCGCTTACGCCGCTGAGCCATCTCACCGGCCCTCCTTTCTTTTTATTTATTTATTTTATTAATGTATTTATTTTTTGCAGCCAGCTCAAGTATATTTATTCCTCTATCCTCCCCGACCCCCGCAGCTCACCATGACAAGCTCACAATCACAGGAGAGGAATCAGTTAGCTAGAGTATACAGATATTATAAATAATTCGCCATCAACATTTAGCCCTGAACATGCTTTAGCTAATTACACATTTGGCTCTTAGCATAAGAGGCCTAAAAGTATTAAGATGAATTTCTTTTTTTCCCCACCTAGATTAAAACCTCCTTGAAAGTAAGGTCAGTTTTACCAATATTTGGATCCTTGTTGCTTACTAGTCTGTACTCTCATATTATCTTGTTCGAACCACCAGTAGGGCATTGATTATATGATTTAGTAGCTATTTATATTTCTGTCTTCAAAGGTAAGCTAGGAGTTTCTTGATTAAAATAAACTGTCTCTGTTTCTCTAGGGGTGGCCCCAGTGCCTGGCATGTGGTAGACACTCAATAGATGTTTGTTGAAAGAATGAATACAGTTAAATTTGACTTTTCCAGAAAGAAATGACTCTATAAGAAATAGGTAAGTTGAACTGCTTTATGATCAGTTTCAAACATAGAAAGTGATTGCCTTTGAAAATAGGATGTATCTTTTCTTTGTTTGTTGGTATTTTTAGGAATGGAACTTGAGCAGATTAAACAGGACTCAATCTTGAATCCACAAATGGCACCAAGCCTGAAATGATACTGAGGTTGAAAGTGATTTAGTTCACTTGAATTTTATTTGGAGGATAATGTTTTCCTTCTGGGAAGAGAAACATTAATGAAAAAATCACCTCCTGACTACAACTCAGAAGTAATAGGAATCTGGCCAGAAATATGATCTTATGAAAACTCTCCAAGCTAAGCATCTTATACTCATGTCTATGCCTTTGGATTGACATTCTGATGTTTGCCTTTCTCTGGTTTCCAAAGTTCAGGGTGGAGAAAGGCGCCAGGGTAGCAAGCCAAATAGGTCTATTATGGGATGTCATGCTCACTGGGCATGAATGCTGTCTCCTAGGACATTTATAGCATTTATTACTCAGCCCAACTTTATTAACACATGGACAAGCCTGGGGCAATTTGTAAAGGATCTGAGAGGTTTTTTGTTATGAATGTCTTTATTATAAAATTAGTGAGTCTTGGGATTGGACTGGATTGGAAAGATGATCTCATCAAAGGGGCTCTGCTCTACTGGAGAAGAGCTGTTTTCAATAACCCTGACATTCTAACTGGTCATGGGTACTGGGGGCAGATTTGTAAAGATAAATTGGTAGATGGTATCTGTTAGGTTGTAAGCTGGAATATGGGCAAAAATGGAAATGTCATTCTACTCTTCCCTTTGGAGCCACGGAGATGGCACAGTGGAAGACTAATCAGCCATCCTAACTTTTCTGCTGTGAGCTGTGGAGAGGAGAATGTGACAGGAGCCAATGATATAAATCAAACAAAAGATTTCAAAATCTTGTAGATAGTACTTCTCAAACTTTAACTTCCATCAAACCACCTGGAGATCTTGGTGGAGTCCAGATTTAGATTCCAGAGGTAGGAGTGGGGTCCAAGGTTTTGTGTTTACAGCAAGCTTTCAGGTGATGTTATTGGTATTGCCTCATCTTGAGACCAAGTTTCTAGAGTCTGCCGCACCAATCCATGTGGTCTGCAGGGAACAGAGCCCAAAGTTGACTATCCCAAGTGCAGGAGGAATAGACTCTTAGCTGATAACATCGAAAACTTTACCAAGGTATTGGTCATCAAAATTGAAGGTGGTCTTAAGTTCATTAGTTTCCAAGTTTTTGGTTTTGTTTCTTTCTTTTTTAAGGAAATTCCTTTTTAAAAGTTAAGTTATATGCAGAATCTCAACGCAATCAAGGCTTTGATGAAATCTGTAACAGATTGCTTGGAGCCAACTCATCTTCCTATTATTCCCTGCAAAAATTCTTAAATAATTTTCTTAGAACTTTAGGACTCCCAGTAACACTATTAGAAAACTATAAACTATTTCAGTGGACTAGGAAATGATAAAAATGAAACGTAGATCTAAATAGGCTTATGGCCTGATCTTCCTTCCAGTGTGAGAAGGCATTGTAATTTATTTATTATCTTTGCTTGGCAGCTAATTTTCATTGATATAGGAAACCTATGACCATCTAGGCTCTGGTCGATCTCTGTCACAATATCTAGTACTACAACCCTTATACTAGAGCTAACTATCTGGACTTGAGAAAATTAGCTAACCTTTTTGGGCCTCAGATTTCTGATGTACACAGTGACAAGATCTATAGAGTTTTGTAAATATATCATCAATGTAGTGTCCAGAATCTCAGGGGAGCTCAATAGACATTCGTTGGGTGTAGACTAAAGGAAAGCAGAGGTTGTATCTTTCTTCACCATTGTAACCCCTGTCAATGTCTTCATGGTGCCCACCATGAAAAGTACTCAATAAATATTTGTAAAATAAATAAAGAATGATGAAATAAATAAAGAGTCAGGAAAGCATTTTATTTTATTTTATTTTATTTTATTTTTTTGTGGGTACTGGGAGTCAAACTCAGGACCTTGCGCTTGCCAGGCAGGCACTTGTGCTGCTGAGCCATCTCACCGGCCCAGGAAAGCATTTTATTTTATTTTTATTTTATTTTTTTTTTTGTGGGTACCGGGGGGACGACCTCAGGACCTCGCGCACCAACAGGCACCCGTGCCGCTGAGCGATATCACCGGCCCCTTTTTCGTATGTGGGTTCCGGGAGTCGAACTCGGGCCTTCGCGCTTGCAAGGCAGGCGCTTAAGCCGCTGAGCCGTCTCACCGGCCCTGGAAAGCATTTTAAACATGCAGGTGTTGTAGAAATTTATGGAATTATTAGGATTATCATCCTAATCAGGTGAACTCTAAATTCTCTGTGGGTTCTGCTGAGTGGTAACCAAAGAGAGCTGCGTTGTCTCTGTCTCTGACATCTGCTTTCGTATAATCTAGGGTGGCACAACAGTGATGATGATAGTAAGAATAGGACACAAACCTAATCCTTTAGAGGGATGGGGGAGGCTGATTTTTTTGCACATTGTGAAGACGTGGAAAATGCATTTTAGATTGAGGAACAAGGGTGAGTGCATTTTGGGTGGAAAATGAGGAAAGTAGTTGTATATCCTCCTTTTTTTTTTTTTCAAGCCAGGCAAGTCAAGGAGATTTTGTTCGCTCTTCTCTGAGAAACTGGAAAAGACCATTATGAAAGTAATGCAACTCTTAGCATTTTGCTGTTTTGATTCTTTTGATAACAGGTTAAAGCATTTGTGTAAGTGGAAGTCAAACTATCATCTAGGTCACTTCTAGTCAAAGGCTAAGGACAGGAAATGATTGTACTTTCTGTAAAGAATGCATAAGAGACAATGCAGACTCTTCTCCTTGTTGTCTTATTCATCTTAGTGGAGTTAAAGACAGTTGGGACATAATACGTCTATGAGTTCACTGAGCCTATGGAGTAAGGTCTCTGCTCCAAGCATGTGCATTTTAAACAACCACACCAAGAATCATTTATCTTTGTTTCTTATTTGCAAAATCTTGGCTGAGAATATACCCTGGTTGTGTTGGAGAAAAGAGATTTCCTGAGACATGATGTAATTTTTGCAAAGGGGAAACACATGTTGAGTCCTGCAGTACAAAACAATATTGAGGTGCTGATAGCTGGTGCTGTCAGTCACATGACAGGATACTGGCTGTGGCCAGGCAGTGCTACCCAGGAGCCTTTGGAACATTGGGATGGGGGAGGGGAAGGAAAGCAAAAGTCTGAAGCTTTTTAAATATAATGGCTCCATTAAGTTTGTGAGAGTATGGGAGAAATGCTTTTCTGTTTTCAGTTATCACAGTCTTCTTCCTCAGAACACTACATGGACACAGAAAGTAATAATGTTTCAGAAAATCTACATTTTAAAATGCAGCAAAACGAGTGATGATTTTCAATAGTATAATTCTTAATGAATGGCTCATAATATTATACAGCTATCAGAGAGTGGGCTATACATTGGTATAAAGGCTTGAAGGAGACATTAGGTTTTATTTTCCCTTAACACTTACAATTTAAATAAAAGCCCGTAAGTGTCAAGAGGTGAGAAGTCAAGATTTGATTAGGAAGGAGAAGATCGGCTTGAATGATCTATTTGTCTACCTGTCTACCTGTCTATCATCATCATCATCATCTATTGCTCATTAGCCTCATCTATCATCTACCCATCATGAATCAATTAGCTATACATCTCTGTATTAGGTGCCCTGATAGTTAAAAATGCAAAAGTAGCTCCACTCTTTTCTTTAAAGTTATTGTTCTAGCAGGTGATACAAATATAGCCATAAGAAAAGGTATAAGACTTTGCTACTCAAAAGTGGAGTCCTCCAAAGCCAGCAACATCAATAGTACTTGAGAGCTTGTGGAAATGCAGCTCTTAGGCCCCACTCCAGGTTATTCATGGGCTCATTCAATATACTGGTTGAATAACATATTATGGTAACATAAATGAGGAAGAAATTACTTCTGGAACGATAACAGTGGAAGACTTCTAGAGAATCGAGGACTGTAGTGGGCAGATAGAAGTGTGTGCAGACTTAGAATTGATAAAACAGTGGATCATAGGGAAGGGAATAATCCAGTAGGGAAATGCATTATGGGAAAAGTAGGAGAGGAATTTGAAAGATCTGTTAGCAGATAACCTGTTAGAAGATTGGGATTTTGTTGTGCAGATATAAAAATGAGATGTCTTCATGTTGAAATAATTAGAACAATAATAGTAAAATAAAAAATCAATTTTGGAAATATTTCAACCCCTATTTCTTCATGCATTTTTTGTCCTCCTTTTTCTTCTCTGAGGATCTAACTATACATATATTAGCTTGCATGAAGTTCTTCTCTAGTTCACCGATATCTTTTTTGTTAGGCATTTTTTTGGATAAGTTTTTATTGCTATGTTGTCAAGTTTACTGACCTTTCCTTTTAATATGTTGTCATCCAGTAAAATTTCCACCTCAGATAGTATAGTTTACATTTCTAGAAGATTCATTTGGTTCTATACCTTTTACATATTTCTTTTTACATTTTAAGTTTTCTTTTAAATCAAGGGTTAGAAAATATGACGTATGTGTCATATCCAGCCAGGGGCTTGCTTTTGTGCAACTGGTGAATAGAGAGAATAGATTTTGTGTTACACAGGTGTGCAGAAATATGCAAAGGAGACTGAATGTAACCTACAAAGCCTAAAATATCTACTGTCGGGCCTTTTACAGAAGAAGTTTGCTATTTCTGCTTTAAATCTGTGATTTAAATCATGTAATTGTACAATAGCTGCTTTGAAGTCCTTGTCTCCCAGTTCTGTTATCTCTGTCATTCCTGGCTTTGTTTCTCTTGACTCATGTTTTCTTCCTTATTTCTGCTGCATCATAAATCTAGCATTTTTTATTGCATGTTGTACATTACGAGAGTTACGTGGTTCAATGCTTGCATTTTGTGGTCTTTGTTTAAAAATACTTAGGTTTGTTATGACAGGCTGTTAAATTACTTATAGATCATCTTCATACCTCTGACACTCTATTTTTGGGTCTAATTTAGCCATATTATCACGATGTGACTTTTCTGGCGTTTCTCCTCCATGCCCTGTATATTCAACCAGGTCCCTTTGTTCTGGTTAACAAGCAGTACAGTCTCTTGTAGGCTTTTGATATTGTTCGGTGTATAGCTCCCTTGAAGTGGGCTACCTTTTGTTCTGCCCTGTGGAGTGTCATCCTACATAAGCACGGATTAGTATTTAGCCAGAGACTTGAAGCTACTCATGTAGATTTATGGATCTCTTTCTTTGCCATACTCTTCCTCACAATCATCCGCTCATTGCACCTGAACTCTTATTTCTGATTCTTCAACTCAGCAAAGCCCTGGGCTGTCCTTGGGTCCCACCTCCTTGCAGAAGCCCGGACATTGTCTAAAGAGGAAAAAGATGGACCATCATGAAAGAGGAGGCTACTCTTCTTCTCTCAGGGATTGCAGTGCTGTGCTGCTTATAATCTCTGAAAGTACTCATTTCATCTATTTGTCTAGTTTTCTACTTGTTTATAGTGGGAAGGCAAGTTCTGCATCCATGACTTCCTCAAGAGTGGAAGCCAAGGACATAGGTATTTGAGGCAGGCAAACTTGTTTTCTGGTTCTGACTCTGTACTCACTAGCTGTGGACTTTGGGCTGATCATTAACTTCTGTAAGCACCAATTTCACCATCTGTAGAAGAGGGATAACAATAGGATTTTTTGTGTGTGCGAGGATTGATTGAGGCACAACATGTCAATATCAGCACAGTGGCAAATAGTAAGTGCTTAACACATGATGGTTATTACAAACACCTCATTTTTGAGGAGGTCCAAGGAAACGAAGTCCCTTGTTCAGGATTGCACATTTAGTAAGTAGTAAGGTTGATCTCCTTCCCTCATGAACTCTAAGGCCCCTGTTTTATGTCAGCACAACCATGGCTTCCTCACATAGCAATTGTTGAACCACACAGGTCAGAGTCAAAGGACTCAAGTAAGGGACACATTTGTGCAGGATGTGTTACACGAAAATGAGAGGCTGTTAATCACGATTGGATGTGAATAATGCTTGTGGGCTAGACACTACATAATGGTGAGACATATGCTAACATTTAGAACAAGCGGGTTTCTTCCTTGCTGAGCATTAGGTTACACTGTATTCTTCCACTAATTGGCTCAACTGGAATGGTTCTAATTGTTCCTGCTTCCCACTCTTTCTCTGCCCCCACTATGGAGGTGCTTCAATCAGATCAACTCTGCCCTCTCCAGCTGCCTACTATTCCCAGAATCCATTGTGAAATATTGTTTTAATGCAGGGGTCACCTTGAGCCCTAAAGTCAGACCTTGAGAAGGGCGTCTGAGTAAACACGTAGTCAGTATGTTGAAGACTTGGGAGTCTAGGACATGTGTACCAAAGAGGGCATCTGAGATGGGCTTTAGTTGCCCACACTAAAGCTATGGAGATGGGCCTCACAGGGTCCAGATTCAGAGAGGGTGAGTTTGAGTATAAGACTGATTTGGGTTTTGCTCCTTACACTGTCACTTACTAGCTGGGTGACACTGAACAAATTACTTAACCTAATCCAGCCTAGTGTATGAAATGACAAGATTATGTATTTTGTAAGATTAGATGGGATAATATATGCAAAGCACTTAGAACACAGCAAGAGTTGAGCAAAAAAAAAAAAAATTCCTTCCTTCTAATAATAGCAAGGTAGAGTCTGTTTACAAAGTCTAGCTTCCCTCAAATGTCCATTCCACTCTCTTTTCCCCCAGATTCTTTGATGATTAGGAGCCTGAAGTCTCTCTGCTGAAGTTGATCTGATCACTAACTTTATTCATAGACCTAAATTCCTAACAGTGTTCATTCTGGAGAACAGAAACCACATGAATTTTTAAACACAGAGGATTAGATGTTGGGAATTTTTAAAAAAAGTAGCAGAAGAGTAAGAAGGCAAAGAAGAACCCTGCAATAACATGGAAATAGCAACTGACTACAGTTGAGTCACCATCCCTGGGACTGTTCCCCTCAAAGAGGATAAAGGCAAATTTGACAGGTGAGAACATGCATTGAGAGATATGGCCCCATGAAGCCAGGACTGAGACCTTAGAGCAGGGGACTCTGCTCTAGCTGGGGCCTTAGGAGCTCAGTGTATGGTCGCTGCAGAGCTGGGACTGAGATGTCTGAGGAGGGGAGACTGCTGCCGCCCATCCTACCCCTGTGAAAGGGAGTGTGAAAACCTGGACTCTGGACCAGTTGGTAGTGAAACCGTGGCTGCTAAGTAGAAAACTTTTGTTGGGCAACACTTAGAAAAATAGCAAGTAAACAGAGAGGAAAAAACCCTTTATCTTTAGCCTTGCATTCTACTAGCAGAGCCCAAGAGACCCACTGGCGAAGGAGAAATGCACTTCTCTGAGTCTTTGCCAGAGTATTATGAAGCAGAGTTTAGAAGGGTAAGCTTGAAGCTAAGGATCAATAGCTCGAAGACCCACACAGTGTGCCGTGCCCAGGGATCTCTGACCTTTTCCTTATCTCCCTGGCTCCTGACTCCCAGATTCATTTCCTGTTTACGAGCTTGCCTCCATGCTAGAACTGGCTAGTTAGTCCCTTTATTCAGCTCTAAACTTTGGGATTTTTCTCCTTGATTATGATTTGCATTAGTTAACACTCTTTGGTGCAAGTAAGAGAAGGCCAGCTTGACCTAGCTTAGCAGAAAGGGGACCTACATTGGATGATGTTCATGAAGCTGGGGACAGTTGAAACAGGAAAGCAACACTGACGGTCTGCCTCCTCTGTCCCTAGTCTGGTTTTTTTGTCAGGTTGCTGGTTTTCTGTCATTGCAGGCAGACCTCCTTACACGGATGGTGCATGGCAGCCTTTGCTCTGGGCTCACAGCGTCAGCACTGTGTGGAAACAGAAGAGAGGGTCTTCTTTCTCCTAGCTTTACATGGACAACTCCAGAGAATTCTGATTGGCTAGTTTTGGTCCCAAACCCTGTCCTTGGGTGAGGGGGTAAGATATTATGTTCACGGCTTAGCAAAGTCTTATGTGAATTGGTGTGACCAGAAGAAATGAATGAATGTAGTGAGAAAACAAAATCAATGGTTATCTGTGATAATTTTTATTTATTTATTTAATGATAAGCAAAATTTTCTTCATTATCCATGTAAAAAAACAATGGAGATTGTGCATAGATAGATCTATTTTGGGCTATTCCTTCATTGTATTGTCGTAGCTGTAAACACCATGTGGTAAAGAGTTAATATTTGATAGGCTTTCTATGAATCTTAACACTGGGTAATTGAGGCACTCAAAAATGATATCCCTCCTCTTTTTTTTTTTAATTAAAGTTTTGAGGCAACTGGAGAAAACCAGAAGTTTCCCCAGTCTGTGATAATGGATGACATGTGACTGGTCTGATTAAATCTTAGCTCCTACTTTTTTTTTTTTTTTGTATCAGGAATCAAACTCAGGACCTTGCACTTGCCAGGCAGGCGCTTGTGCTGCTGAGCTATATCCCCGGCCCTTAGCTCCTACTTAAAAGATGGTTTAGAAGAGCAGAGATTGGGAAATATACGTATCCACAGGTTTTCAGGAGAAGAATTAGTAAAGTAACAAATATAGATGAATCCAGGGACAATCTGCCAGTATAATTGGAGATTTCCAAAGAAATATGGAATATGCAGTCCTTACCCCTACTGGGATAATAATATAATTGGGAAGAAAAGAACACCCGGCTTGTTTTTCAGTTTATTGAGGAATCTCCCAGTGACTGTTCCAAACTATCACTTCTCTAAGTCTTCAGTACTGCCTTCTGTTTCTTTCTTCCAAGTCTCCTCCCCATCTTTCTTTTCTCATCTTCTATTTTACTGTATGAATGTAGGCTGGCATATCAGTGAGGCTCAAACAGGGAAACAACCATTAGGATGTAGATATTAAGAAATTTATTGCAAAGAATTAGTTTACACTATTGTGGGAGTTTGATGGGCAAGTTTGAAATCCATAGGGCAAGTTGTGAGGATTGTATAAATTTGAAACAATCATTCTTTCTTCATATAACTTGCTCTCATAACCATTTTTTTCTCTTAATTATTTTTTAGGCTTCCAAGCTTAAACTCTGGAACTCCTGTTGCTTCTTGCTTTTCTATCTCCCATATGAGTCTGTGGTTAAGGGAATAGTTCTTCATGATGATTCTTACATTGCTTTATCCCTTCCCATTGTCATGAATACCTCTCTAGTGTGAGCCCTTGGCTTTCATTTCTGGACTATTTTATTAGGCTTCTATTAAGAAGTCTCTGACTGTTTTGCTCTCTGTTCTTCTTATGAAACAACACCAGACTGTTAGTCTTAAAATACTTTTAGTATGTCACTCTTGTAGCAAGATTATTCTGTGTGTTAGAATTGAATGTATTGACCTGACAGGATGTCCATGATAAATTTTTAGGTTAATTTGCCGAGTATTTGAGAGAATATGCTATGTATTACTTAATCAAGACTCTGTATATTTGTATATGATTGTACAAGCATAGAAATTAGAACGAAAGAGGACATACGTTAAACTATTAACACTGATTCATGGATTGTGTAGGGTGGTGATTCTCAATCTTGACTTTGCACTGGAATCCTTTGGAGACGTTTAAAAACTATCGATGTTTAACTCAGCTGGAGTATGGTCTGGGCTTCAAAATTGTACTAGCTCTTCATGTAAGTCTAATGTGTTTAGAAACATTGATCTGGAGAATTACTCTGGGTGAAGTTTTTCAACCATATGTTTCTACCTATAAGAACCTGTGTACTAAAACCCAGTCAAGAGTAGCTAAAAATGAACCCTTGGCTTTGATTAGTCATGTGAACAGAGAAAAGGTAGCTTTGCTTAAAAAATTTTACGTATGATCTCTACAAGTAAAAATAAAAGTTGTATGTACATACTATATACAATCTGTATGTATTACATAGTCACACACATATACATTACACATATTTGATATTTGATCATAGATTTCTATGAAATTATGTAATTACTTTGGTAGCTAGTAAGTTTAAATTATAAGTGTTGTTGTTTTTATCTTGCATGTTTCTTTTTCTTTCCTGTTTTTCTTTAAATAAAAGGCATTAGTCAGAAGTCAATGTCTAGGGAAGGTTTCACTGTTACAGTCCGGAAGGTGCCAGAAGATGGAGGCCTGAGAATTGGTGTCTGATTAAAACGCTGGCTTCATCAAGCTATACTAAAGAGGATATAGGTGAATGTTATCTTATCATTACTGGTTAAGATTCCAGGTTCCACTGATTTCCCTTTTTAAAGCCAAATATCCCCAAAATAGACATGGAACTTTAGAGAAAGACAAACTTGAATCATATTTTATAAGAGGCAAGTCAAAGGATAAATTGAGGTAAATCAGTCAAGAAGTCATTGATCATGTTCTGAAAATCCTGGAAACCAGGAGTTAGAACCTAATTTTGCTTGAAGTTATAGAAGAACACTGAAGACTAAAAAAATCAATGGCATATTCCCTCCCACATTCCAAGTTTGTATACTTTACGTATATTTATCTGCTTTGATCTGGACTCTATTCAGTGTCTGATAGATGATGTAAACAGTGTATGAAGCATTAAATTAAGACTGAAATCTCATATCTACTGTTATGGTTTATGTCTAGATGTCCTCTGAAGCGTCATGTTGGTCATAGGTGGCTAGATCAGAGGGGGCTGGATGTAGAATGTGTGATGCTGGGATGAAGGGTGTGTGATTACTAAATCAGTCCACTGATTGCTTTGGCACTGCCCTAATGCCAAGAGCCTAGATAGAAAAGAAAAGGGGCAGAAAGAAGCTGCTAAGGTCTCTTGGACTTGCTGCTTGCTGCCTTCTGCCTGCTCTGCTTTGCCATGGACTGTTTTTCCTCTGCCATGCCACCCTGCCTTGGTGCTAGCCAACTATGGACTGAAACCTCTACACACTGTAAACCAAATAAACCTTACCTCCTTTAGCTTTGGGTGTCAGGTATTTTGTCTGAGCATTGAGAAAAGTAACTTAAGACATCTACACAAGACCCACTCCACAAAAATTGAGTGATGGGAGGCATTTATTGAAAGCAAATGGTTTGTATGAAGGGGGCAGGCTGGATCTTTCTGTTTCTGGACCATCTCTCACTACCTCACTTCCAGATCTCTTGAAGACCTGCAGTATCATGAAGAAGTGAATAAATACTGTGGCCCCCATGGTGAGATGTGTCAGTGCCATGCTTGGTTGGTTTATTTTGACTCATAAGAGATGACTCTTAAATTTTCAGGATTTTTGCCTGTTGGTTGTTGAACATGGTCACTCTTTTTTTTTTTTTTTTTTTTTGTGGGTACCGGGGGGACGACCTCAGGACCTCGCGCGCCAACAGGCACCCGTGCCGCTGAGCGATATCACCAGCCCCTTTTTTTTCGTATGTGGGATCCGGGAGTCGAACTCGGGCCCTCGCGCTTGCAAGGCAGGCGCTTACGCCGCTGAGCCATCTCACCGGCCCTGGTCACTCTTAAAAATTAAATTAAGTAGATGTACAATTAAATAAATTATATTAGAATAAAATAATAAATGCTTATTACTCATCACTCCCTAATTATTTTACTGCATTTTGGGCTTGCTTTGCTTTGGAGGTTGTTTATGTGTATTGTGTCTACGCAATGGAGACCCTATACTATGGTGCAGTGTCACTCAATTCTTCCTAACTCTGCATGCGGAGACATCACATTGGCAGCTTGAAATTTGCTCCTCAGTGTCACAAGGCAACACATTGGGCCACCTGGAGGTAAGGCATGCAATGGGTTGTGCTGAGCTGAGGAATGTAGACCTAAATGTGCAGCACAGTTTTTAGCAAGCATTAAGCCATTTCCCCTCACAGTCACTCTGTGTTTAGCTGCACTTACTTAATTGCTTATATAATACTTACAAAATGGCTCTGTGTCATGCAGTTTGCCATGCTCAGCAAGGACATGCAGGGAGACCTGGAGCTCAGAGTAGACTGACTCCTAACAGCTATGGGTACAAGAGTCTGGGAAAAAAAAAATCTGTGAATGACCAACTGGCTACATGAACTTTATGATGAAGAGTATTATATACTTATTATTATTTGTAACTGGCACACTACTCTATATCCTTTGTATCAGTAACATTTAAATAAGCCTATAAATCTCCAGCTCTCTCTTGAAGGAAGGCATCCAGCAGTATGCTGTTAAAGGAGCCCACACTACCGAATGTTTTCTTTTACAGTTTCTTGTTCACAAGATAACCTGGGCCTAGATGCAAGAATGCAGAAAGAGAAGAGGAAGACAGAATTTCTCACTGGGCTCTGGATATAGACTGAGAATACAGAGGAAAAAGGAACTTCATATGTGAAGCAAGAACCCAATGCTAGACAATGTAAACCCCATTAGCATGTTGGAAGCTATCTGAGATGTATAAATTTCCCAAATTCAATGCCCCTAAACAGATAGGGGTCTTTGAGATATTAACACAGATACTCTTCTGAAAGCCTGAGTTGCTGGCAGCAGCAGCTATGGGGGAGGAGCAAGAGGTTGGAAGAAAGAAAGTGGAGTCCCTCTTTGTCCCCCCTCCCCTTTCTTCCTGCAAAATATCTAATTTACTTGTTAGAGCCAACCTCACATTGTTTATCCAGACTGTCTATTTTTTAGTCCTAATTGATACTAATTAAAATCAAAATAAAATTACGGCTGCAAAACTTGGCGGGGGTTTTGATCCACTGCCAGCCTGCGTGCCCACGACCAATGAGAGTTACTATATAAACACTCTCAATTTGAAACTCCAGGTATTTTAATAGTACATGTATGTGAAAAGAGAGGGGAGAGAAAAAAAGAAAAAGAAAAAAAATGGCATCCCTATTCTAAAATTTCTTTTGCACTTCTATTTTGAAAGATAACAAAAATAGAATTTAATTGATTCTTTATCAAGCCTGGTGATCTATCATTCACAACCAGAAAATAAACTTGGTACATGTAAACAAGTACTGATATAGGCCTAGATTATTTGGGATTTTGTGCTAAAGAGGTTCACCTCCTGGGTTCTGTCCCCCTATATGGTGGTTATTTTTAACTGGAGAAAAACTGATTCCCAATTAGGAAGACAGTATAATTGACAGAGGTATCTTGCAGGTGCAATAATTGTTCATCTAGGGGGTAGGCAAGAGGGCATGAATGGTTCAAGGTAAATCAGCCCTCACTATTCCTAGAACATAAAAGTATACCTTTTATTGAGGGTAGATTCTAAATACCCTACCTGATGTGCTATAATGCACCTTATGATAGCACTGAATTGAGTATTAAGCTTTATCTTAAGCCATATCCAAAGGAGATTGTTGGAAGTACGAAAAGTTCATGAGGTGAGAGTATATGAGGTTTTGATTTAGATGTGGGGGTTCTACCATTGACAAGACTTAATATTTGTGACCATATGCTAGACATAGTACTAAATGCCTTACATTTTCTCTTATAATCTTTATGAAAAATCTATGAGGTAGCTACTTCTACAACCCCATTTCCTACATAAAAAGTTAAGCAATTCATATGCTGTTACACAGATAAAAGGTAGGTGGACTGGAATTTGACTTCAGATCTGAAGGATTTCAAAACCAAAACCTTCACTACCCCACTCTGCTCTCTCTCGACACTACTTTGTGTTTAAGGGAAAATTACTTAACTTTTCCAGGACGTGGTTTTCTCTCTTATCTAATCATAATATACTGTGTGTGAATTATAAAAGCTCATGTAAATATAAAGTACCTTAATTCTAATTTTGGTATGAACATTATAAATGCAATGTAAATATATGTCAACATTAACTCTTGGCCAGTGCTTCTGACATATTTATTTGTTTATAAGTTCATTTTTTGAACAAATATGAATTGAATTACTTGAGTGATAGGAAAAAAAATTTGCTTTGGAGTTAATAAATTTGGAAATTCTAGCCAGGTGGCAGTGCATGCCTGTAATCTCAGCACTTGGGAAGCTGAGGCAGGAGGATTGATTTGAGTTCAAAGCCAGCCTGGGCTACATAGTAAATTCAAGGCCAGCCTGAACTGCATAGTGAGACCCTATCTCAAAAAACTGAAAGAAAGGAGAGGGAGAGCGAAAGGGGGTGAGGGAGGGGGAGGGAGAGAGAGACACACAGAGACACAGAGAGACAGAGAGACAGAGACAGAGACAGATACAGAGACAGAGGTAGAGAGACAGAGAGACAGAAAGACAGAGAAAAGATAATTGGGAAATTTTGAGGGTCCAATCTTAACCCTATCACTTGGTAACTGTGAAAACTTGGACAGATTACTCAAACCTTCAGAGCCTATGTAACAATAGCTACCTAAGGAACTCTGGCAAAGATTAATCAAGATGATATAGGTGCTTAATATGTAAGCATCTCCGCCTAACCCTAACTGTTGCTGGATTGAGGTTAATATGAAATTCACAAAGTATGGTAAATACAAGAAAAATATTAATATCATTTTTTTCAGCTCATCTAATTCAAACTTCTCATTTTACAGATGAAAAGATGAGGTTTAGAGTAATTGATCCAAGACTACACAGCTGTCTAGTTAACAGAAAATTGGACAGGGCCCCACGTTTCCTAATTCCTGACTTTCAATTTAGTTTAAATACTATGTTAGTCAACATTCCATTACTGTAACAAAATACCCGAGATAATCACCTTATATGGAGGGAAGATTTATTTTAGTGTATAGTCTGCTGTCTATGTTGTTTTGGGCCTGTGTTGAGGCAGCACATCAGGGCTGAGGAAGCCCATTCACCTCATAGCAGCTGGGGAGTGAAGTGAAAAGAGAAAGAGTGGTATCACACAAGTTCCTTCAAGGGCATATCCCCAGTGACCTAAGACCTTCTACTAGGCCCCCACCTCTTAAAGTTTCTACCACTTCCCAGTTGCACCAAACTGAGAACCAAGCTGTCAGCTTGTCGATCTTTGTGGACATTTCAGATCCAAACTCTACAGATACTCTGGCTGAGTGTCTCTTAACGGTGATAATCTGCAGTCTTCAAATCCTGGTAGAAAGGGAGCAGGCCCATAAACATTTTAGAAATGTAGTTTGGAGGTGCAACTGTGAATTAAGCTTTTCTGAGTTTGCATAGATAACCTCACAATCCTTCTTCCATTTCATAGTCGAAGTGCAATGTGTGAACCAATCCTCTTGCAAAATATCCCTCGATTTATCTCTCAAGCACTCAAAAATCTCAATATGACTTGTTCTCCATGAATTTCCTCCACTTTTGGAGATGGAATGTGGATACGTGTAAAAGTTGAAGAACATCGAAACGTAGCCTGGAATTAACAGTCTGGTGAATGATACGTAGAACCACACAAATACATAAAAAATGAAATCGTTTCTGCAGAAATATCTCAGGGAGATGGTATTCTATCTTTAAGGATGTATGATATTTGGATATAATACATAGGAACAATATTCTAGGCCAGGATTAAAACATGAACAAAGGTCTTGAGAGAATATACAGAATACATTCAATTAACAATTACTACTAGTGGATTGCTAGGGCCATGTTAGAGGGCACTGGAAAAGTAGACTGGAACCCCACAGAAGCCTTGAATGTTATGTTAAGGAATTTGAATCTTGTCCTATAGAGAATGGTGATCTTCTGAAACATTAGCAGCAGGGGGATGCCGTGAACACAGAGAAAGATTTGTCTGGTGGTGCTATGATAGCAAATGAGAGAGATAGGAACAAGAACACTGGCATTTATTCCAATAAGCTGGCAGGATGATGGCCAAAAGGAAGCATTTGAGAGATGTTAAAAAGATAGCATAAAAGTCTCGGTGATTTACTGACAGGAAATTCAGAGATAATTTTTCAAGTGGGTGACAATAAGAACAGTAGTGGTTATCTGACAAAAACAGAACAAGGTGGAGGAATGTAGGGAGTGAAGAAGGTGGGTACTTTGAGAGAATGAACTTGCCTCTACACTGAAGAGTTTTGATGTGCTGGTGAAACGAGATAAATATAAAGGTGCCAAGTACAGAAATTTGAATTCTGATGGTGTCAAAACCCTCATGTGCCAGCTTGAAACTGTAGAACTAAGAGATTCTGAATAATTTAGATCCCAAACCCTAAAATTTAAAATCTAATCTGTCACTAAATTATTCAGATTTGCTTTTATTCTCATAATAAGTTGAACAAAGAATCTACTTTCTCATATATTCTTACAAGGAAGGAAAAATAATGGGTTTTTAAAATCATCAATGGGGCCGGTGAGATGGCTCAGCGGCTTAAGCACCTGCCCAGCAAGTGCGAGGGCCCGAGTTCGACTCCTGGAACCCACATACAAAAAAGGGGCCGGTGATATCGCTCAGCGGCACGGGCGCCTGCTGGCGCGCGAGGTCCTGAGGTCGACCCCCTGGTACCCACAAAAAAAAAAAAAAAATCATCAATGACCTTGGCAGATATTTTTTAAAGTAAGGAACACTGTAAAGTGCAAAATCTAATGTTAAATTTTTAAACACATACACACACCATTTAATATGGAAATGGAACATTTATAACACCCCCAAAAGTCCCTTCTAAAGCTCTTTCATAGATCGCACTCCCAGTGATGGTCATTATTCTGATCATTATCCACATAGATTATTTTTGTGTGATTTGAACTTCATCTGAATTGAATCATACAATATATGCTTTTTTGGGTTGAAATACATTCTATTACAGAGAAATTTACATATACAGAAAAGTAGAGATTATTTATAATGAATATCCAGGTATCTATGCCCACTATTAATATTTTACTATAGTATATACTCTCTGGGATTTAAGTTTACCATCTTGGCTTTTGTTTTCTATTCATTCATCTTTTAATGCTTTCTTTTTTTTTTTACACTGACCTCTTTTTTGATTAATTATTCTTATGCTTGCATTTTGCATTCTATTTCCATTGTTTGCTTCTTAGCTATGCTTCTTTTCCTACTTTTCCCCAAGATTTGTTTCAACTTAACCTTTAATTTATTAAGTGTATTTTAAGTAATATTAAATATTAAGTATATTATGTATAAGACCTTTACATAACATACTTAGGTTTGTCTTACTGTCCTGAGTGCTGGTGATGTCATACATTTTACTTCTTCAAATGCTATAAAATCCGTAACATTTTACTTTAAAGGTAGTTAATTATCTTTTAAGGAAATTAGAAAATGACTTCAAAAGTGTCTTTTACATTCACACACATATGCAGCCATTGTCAGTGTCCTGCATTCCTCTGTTTAGAGCTAAATTTCTATCTGGTATTGTTTTCCTTTAAGAAGAGCTTCCTTTAGCATATCTTACAATGTAAGTCTGCTGGTGATGAACCAACTCTGTTTTGTTTGTCTGAAAAGCATTTTTATTTTGCCTTCATTTATGAAAGATTTTTTTTGGAGGGTGTAGAATTATAGGTCAATAGTTCTTTTCATTCAGTACTTCAAAGATATCTCTCTATTGTGCTGTCATTGTCATTATTTCTGATAAGAAGTCTGTTGTCACTTTTATTTTTGTTTCTCTGTTTCGAATGGGTTATTTTACTCTGGCTGCCTCTAAGATTTTCTCTTTGTCACTGGTTTTGGTTAGACAGTGTATTTGATCCCTGTCACTGCATCATGGTTATTACATTGTATATCTTTTGAAAGTCTGATTTTTTAAATCCAGGATTATGTTTATGAAGTTCATTTTTATTGTAGTACATATCAGTAGTTTAAAAAAATTGCTGTGTAGTAGTCTTTTTATTTCTTCCATTGTTGATGCATATTTATGTTGTCTACAAATTTGAATTCTTATAAACAAATGTTATGAACATTTTTGTATCTGTCTTTGGTGACTATAAATGCTGGATGTTTTGAAAAGTAATTTCCTAAATCCTTTGAAACATGGCACTGTATCAATAGGCTTAATCCATGCTTTTCCCTTTCCCTCCATGATGAATCTTCTGCAGAAAGAACTTGACTTCATAAATCGTTTGTAGGACTTAAAGGTGGCTGTTTATTAACTATCTTCCTGTACAATGTACCAGGAAGATTGTGTACTCCTACACATGTCCATGCTTAATGCTAAAGGTAATGCAACTAAAGGTACAGTCTCTGCTTACCTTAAAAATTTACACAAACACACATATCGTCAGAAGGTAGTGTACATACACTGCATTTCCATGCAGAGACATAGAATATTATAGAGAATACATGATTTTGGTATAATTAATATTTTCCTTTGACATCTTATTTATACCTTTCTAGCTACTTGTCTTTAAGCAAGTTATTCCACTACTTACCTTAGTTTTCTCATGCACTGAATAATAATACATATTTTATAGGCATGAAAAATAGCTGAGCTAGTGGATGGTAAGCACCTGGCGATAGTGACTTCCTGGAGGACTTGCTAAATCCTTTAAGGAAATTCAGGAGGTAAAGACAAGGGGTGACAAAGAGCATCCTCCCTAAGGGTGTTTGAACCAACAAGTCATGGAAATGGTAATTTATTTGGCACCTTTTTGAAAAGTTTGGCTGGAAGAGTGAGCTTATAAAAATTAATAGTTACTGGAAGATTTGAGTGGGAAACATGTTGAGACCAGATTTAAACATCTCAGAGTATCAGGTTTAAGGACTCAATGTCATCTTGCAAGGGAGTGATTTGTGTGTGTGTGTGTTTGAAAAAGAATGTACAAGGAAGCAACTGTGACTATGTTGCAAAGTTTGAAGGGGGAGGAGAGAGGAAGTGGAGAAAATCTGTGCTTTTCATGGGTGAGTAGACTTCGTGGGATACTGTGGCACTTTCCAAAAGAAGATTTTATCTAACCAGTCAGGCAGACCTGTTCACTGTTTTCTCCTTGGTCCCTTGCTTTAGGTGATTTCCTTTCCCAATCTCTTTGCCAACTCATGTTCCAATCTTCCTTCGGAACCTGGCTCACGGTTCATCTTTACCAGGAGACCAGTTTGGTGACTGGTCTGTAACTAACTGATTTTTAATCTGGGTCAATGATCTGTTAAAGAAAAATGATTCCCCACTCTGAAGTAGAAGACTGACTGCTGAGAGATATGCCAAAGTTGTGGAGACAGTGTTGAAAAATTGCACCAATTGAGGCCAGATCAGCCACTATCGTAAAGAAACCATAGTGGGGATCTAATAGAATGAAATTGGCTCCTCTGTGTTATATTTTCCCCTTTGTGTACTTTTCCTGGGATGATTCCCAGGTCTGGGATAAGAAGAATAGATAAAGCTGCAAATGAGTTAGCTGCGAATAAGCATCTGTGTTCTTGGATCCTGCAGCCTTGTGAGTAGGAGGATGTCAGAGTGGTTTTAAGAGGTAATGGAAAGATTTTGGTTAATGCACAGATTATGCCCACTGTGCAAATCTATGTACAATGGAAAAATTTGCATAAAATTAATTTATACAAAATGTGTGAGAGTAGTGTTATATGTGTTCTTATTTTGTGTCTGTACAGTAAAAATAATCAGGTCTTTGACAGTAACTTTACAGTTGACTCAAAAATTCATGAAGTTCATTGCTTGATCATTTTAGTTTCTTCATTTTTTAGTCTGTTTTATTGAAGTTTAATTGACATAAATAAAATTCATTCCTTTTAAGCATACAGTTCAATGAGTTTTCATAAATAAACATAGTCATGTAACCCCTAAATATTCCCTTATTCTCCTTGGACATAAATCTACTATTCCTATCTCTAGTTGATGCTCTGATTTTTGTCATTATAGTTTTGATTTGTCCAAAACATTATAGAAATCAAGTCTGGCTCTTTTTTTTTTTTTAGCTTAGTGTCTTTGAGATTTATCCATATTGTTTCTATATAAAAAATGTGTTCCTTTTTATTGCTGAGTGGTATTCCATTGAATGGAAGTACTGTACAATAATTGGTTTATCACTTCACTACTTAATGCACATTTGGGTTGTTTCCAACTTTTGCAGACTAAGAATAAAGTTGCCATAACATTTACATGTAGTACTTTGCATGGAAGTGTGTTTTCATTTCTCTAGGGTAGATACCCAGGAATAAGATTTCTGTAAGTTTATGCTTAATTAGAAGACTGTTTTCCAAAGTGGCTATACTATTTTGCATTTCTGCTAGCAAGGTGTAAGAGTTTCAATTCCTTGCCACTACTTAGTATTATCTTTTAAATTTTCAGATATAGTATGTATACAGTAGATATTTCAATATGGCTTTACTTTGCCTTCCTCTAATGAATAATACTGGGCCTCTTTCATGTGCTCATTTAACATGTGCTAAAATGTGTTTTCAAGTATTTTGCAGTTTTTATTAATGGGTTGGTTTTCTTATAGAATTTTGAGAGTTCTTTATATATTCTGAGTATTCTTTATCAAAGTTTTGCAAGTACTTTCAATATGTAGCTTGTCTGTTAATTTTTTCAGTGTCTTTTGAAAAGTTTCAAATTTTGATAAAGTTCAAGTTACCAGTTATTGTCATTTATAGTTCATGATTTTATGTCCTGTATAACAAAAATCTTTGCCTAACTCAGAACACAAATATTTTATCCCATGTTTTAATTTAAATATATTACAGTTTTAGCTGTTAGATTTATATTTATAATCCATTTCAAGTTAAATTTGATGTTATAGTGCAAGGTGTGGGGTGATTTTTTTTTTTTTTGAATATGGATATTAATTGTCTGGTGACCTTTGCCTTTATTTTTTGGCAGTACTGTGTATTTAACCTAGGGGCTTCACACTGAGTTACATTCCTAGCCATTTTTATTTTATTTTATTTTTTTTATTTTGAGCCAAAAATCTTGTCAAGTCACTAAGTTGCCCAGTCTGGGCTCAAACTTGTGATCCTTCTGCTTCAGCCTTCCAAAGTGCTTGGGTTACAGGTGTACACCACCAATCCCAGCTCTCTTTGACTTTAAGACTATCTTACCCCTGTTGAAATAGCTGGTTCCTTCAGTGCAAACCAGTTGACCATATTTGTATGTCTACTTCCATTTTGTTGATCTTGTGTCTGTGCTTATGCTAATATCATACTGCCTGATTATTGTAGCTTTATAGTAAATCTTTTTTTTTTTTTTTTTTTTTACTGTGTGGCACAGAATTTATTATAAAAATCATCATAAGCATTTTATTAATAACAGCACTTTGTAAGTTGGAAATATTTTACTCCAAACTTAAATATTGCAACCTTTTTTTCTTATTTCACAGATTTTAATATGGTGTAAGGAATTTTATTTGATACTCTTTTACCCATTTTTTCTTTCAAAATTGTTTTTGTAGGAAATCTTTTGTTCATTTTGTTTACATGAAATTTTGCCTCACAATCTTGAAATAAGGCAGTATAATTCCTTGCATTTATTTTTCTTTTGCAAAATTGCTTAGTCTATCCTAGGTTTTCTGTATTTCCATATAAATTTTAGAATTGGCCTGTCAGTTTCTAAAAGTCTGCTGAGATTTTGCTTGGGATTGCATTAGACCTATAGATCAGTTCAAGGAAAATTACCAAGTTAACAATATTGGGCCTTTCAATCCATGCATACATATAGCTTTCCATTGACTTCAATCTCCTTTAATACCTCTCAGCAATATTTTGTAGTTTTCAGTGTATAAATTATGCACATACTTAGTTAGATTTTCCATACATATTTAATATTTTCGAGGCTATTTTAAATGGTACTAAAAGTTCAAGTTCCAGTTGTTCACTGTTACTGTTTAGAAACACTAATAATTTTTGTAGATTGATCTTGTGCATTTGTTTTCTAGGGCAGAACTGTAGACGAGTGGCTTAAAACAACACAGATTTAGATCTATCAGAGTCCTGAAGGCTGGAAATCTGAAACCAGTGTGCCTGTGAGGCTGGTTCTTTCTGGAGCTCTGAGAGGGAATTCATACCTGTCTCCTCACTTCTGGTGCTTACCTACAGTTCTTTGCATTTTTTGTCTTATAGCTGCATTACTCCAATATCTGCTATTATTGTTATATGGCTTTCTTTGTCTTTGTGTCTCTGTGTCCAAATTTCCCTTTTTCTTGTAAAGAGATGAGTTATTGGATTAAGGGGTCATCCGAATCTAGTATGGCCTTCTTTCAACTTGATTATATCTGTAAAAACCCAGTCTCCAAATAGGATCACAATTCACAGGTACCAGAGGTCAGGACTAGAACATATATTTTGGGGGGACAAAATTCAGCGCACGTCACCTTGTGTCCTACAGCCTTGCTACATTCACTTACTATTTCTAGTATATTTTTCTGTAGATTCTTTGGTATTTTTTATATAGATAGATGGCCAATCAGTTTCCTTTTGATCATACATCAGAGGTAAATCCAAATGAAAGTCCTTCTGTGTTAACCATTACTGTGGGATTGAAGAGTTTTTCCCCTTTAAAGTGTTTCTGTTGGTTGCAATCCTGATGAGTAGACCCTAAGTCATCATCTTCAAGGTCATTCAAGCTTTTTACAAGGTGTTGTCCAAATCATCACATAGTTTTCCAGCTGTCCAGCAGAGTGGCCCTACCTCACTTGCCACGCCTTAAGCCTGGCTCTGCTGTTTTGACTGACATCAGCTACTTTTTTCCAATGTGCCCAATCACAGGCGACCGATTATAGTTGCTTAGCATGACTTCAGCTTAATACACAGCTGTGCTCTCTTCCTACTTTTACTTGTGGTTCCATTGGTTCTTAGTCTTCCATGTTTGAGGAAATATCTGTTGTGATAGGTACCTTGAACAAACCTAGTTTCAGTAAAAATCATCTGGACATATTGTGGACACATGTCCAATGCACAAGCCATTGCTTGTTGAGTTTCTACTCTTATGTGGCCTGTTTCCTAGCCATGTGACTGTGCCACAGGTGGACAGCTAATCCACAGTAAGCCCATTGCATTTTCTTGCCTTTTAATTTGGAATCTGGTTGTGTTGTGTGAAACAAGAGCTTGCAGCGTCTACACGCTCAGGCTGCTAGGCATCCACTTTCTGGCACGTGGACTGAGAGAAGAGAAAGCAAGTTAGCCAGGGGAAAAGTCTGAGGAGATAGGCAGAGATGAATGAGAGGACAGCTTCCTAATAAGTTTTCAGCTCATGCTTCCACTCCCTTCCTGAGATCTAGCGCCGTCTCTTCCTTTGAATTCTACGAGATTCATTATTCCTATAATAAATACCCATTACCTTGCTTGTTTCTTTCTTAAACTATATGAATTTGTTCCTAATAGTTGCAGTAGAGAACCTTGGCTAAAAATATATTCTCTCCAGCTTCTCAAGTTAGGCACTGGGTCTCGTAAGGTCATGATATAGGATATTATAGAAGGATCCACTGTTAAGGATTAGTGGGAGTCATGGCCCAGCAAGGTACCATCTGGAGGGGGAGTTTTTGACCACATAAGATTTTTAGAGGAAGTGTAATGGCCTCCAAAGCTCATGGGCTTGGGGGTGTTGGGATGGGGAGTTGAGGGAGGGGTGGGCTCTTCCATCTTAAGCTAATATTAGAAGCATCAATTATTGTGAAACTACATGAGCTTTGGGAGCCAGACTGAGGGTAGTTTGAATTCTGGCTCCTTCATTTACTGACTTTGTGACTTGGGACGATTTGCTTAAGTTTCTTGAATCTCACTTTCTTTGTGTGTAAAATGGTGAAAACATTATGCATAGCACTAAGGTTATTTGAAAGTAAATATGTAATACCTTAAGTGTGGTACCTGAAATGAGGGGTTCTTTATTACTTTTGGCTTCTTTCCTTCCCCTTGATAGATTGTGGGTGTTCTTTAAGTTATTTACTTGATTATCAGTTTCCTCATTAGTGAATGACCTGATTATACCCATTCACATGGTTGTTGTAAGGACTAAATGAGTTATAGTCATGTGAAGTCCATGATACATAGTGATCATTTAATAAATATTAAATTCTTTGCTTTCCTCCTTTCCAGAAGGTCCTGAGAAAAGCATGATTGTACTTTGATGCTGTTAGAACTTCTAGTCAATCTTAAGGCTCTGGTTATATTTTGGGTGTCTTAGGAAGAGGCAAACATGGGGCAAACACACTGCTTTGCTTATTTGTATGCTTCGGTGCTGTTCTCTGGGAGGGGAACCGCCGATCTTCTGTCTGTGGCAGTTGCGAGCCCCAGGTCCCCTCCTCAGATTTGCCTTGGGGACTTCCACTGTGGCACATCTCACCAGTAGGAAACCACCAATGCCCTGAGAGTGCTCTTTGCTACCTTTGGGTGCTCACATCTCCTGCCTGGTGTAAGTATCAGCCAATTTTCAATCACTGGTCAGCATCATTTCACTTATTGACCATTCATCTGTTGACTTTGGCAGGGTATCTTGCTCAGCCCTATGTCTACTGTAATAACCCTCCTTCCCATAACCTGCTGGCAGTCCATTTTCTTCAAACATCCAGAAGAATGAGCTTCCTACAGTTAAAAACCACAACAGAAACAAAAACTACCTGTATCTCTCTAGAAACATGACTGTTGTAATGAGGGAACCGTAGAGTCAGTGAGTGTGTCTTTTTAATGGTGTGAGTTGGGGAGTGGGCATATGGAGGCGATGTTTCTAGCAAGTGTCACACTGAGATGATAAGCATTGTAAAAAGCTAGTTTCTGGGAGATGTTAGTAACCCACGAACCTCATCACATCTCTTTGCATTTACTGTAACAGACCCTGTGGGTCATCAGCTTACCTTTAAGGAGTTGCTCCAAAAGCTTCCTGTTTGAATTTCTGTGGGTGTGGCATTGCATGGGGAATGGTAGCTGGATTTGGCTAGTAGGAGAGGCAGGAGCGGAGGCCATTGTTGGGGATGTGGTGTGGACAGGGAGTTTCCATGTCAGAGACTTTTGGAATCTTGGAGCACACAATTTATTACCTAAACCTCCCACTCCCTTGACAGATTGCTGTTGGCATCTGCGTTATTGAAAAAAAAAAAAGAAGAAAAAAAAGGTCCTTGTTTCTTAGAAAAAAACTGGCGACGCAAATACAGGACATTCAAATGCAGCAGTGGGAATGAAAAGAAGAAAAAAATTTACTTGGCAAGAATTCAGAGACTGCCAATTGTCTTTATTGAAATGGCATTGAATTAAAACTCAAAGGAGATAGTAGCATCTTCTTTAGTAGAGATTTTTTAAAAAAATAGACCATCCTTCCCCGGTAAACAGTGTAGAAAAAACGAGTAGGCAAGTTTCTTTTTCTTTTCCTATCTCCAAAGAGATCAGTGCTTGCTATGGAAACAACGTAAATATACTGCCCACATACTCTGGTGGTTCCAACCCCTTTTCAGAGGGCAAGGCACTCAATCCTAACCCCCCCTCCCCCTTTCTACTCGATGCTCTAAATCTGATGTGTTCTCCCCCTCTGCCTGGCCAGGGGGATCTCCTCCCACCGGCACCCATGCGATGGTTTCCAGAGCATAGACTTTCGCAATGGGCAGCATCTCTCTCTCTGATGAATGGCCAAAAATGGGATTCTGGATGAGAACAATTAGAAACTTTAATTACCCTCCGGGCATCACACAATTGTAAACCACATTTTTATTTTTGTAAGAAATTAGCTGCAGATTGTGTAGTAGCGCTTGTCATGCTTTGAAACATTTCCTGTGTCTTTCTGGCATCGCTGGTTCTCGTTAGAATGCTGGCGCTTCGCGGTTCCCCCCCCCGCCCCCCCCAAGTCGCTCTCTTTCTCCATATATATACAGGCTTGCCAATTCCAGCACCTTCAAATACATTACCCGGTTCTTTCATCTCCAAGATGACCTGAAATGACCTTTCGCTTGGCACGAGACGTGATTCAACTGATAATAAAAAGAGTTTTGAGGGGGGAGGGCCGGGCGGTGTCTGACTGCGCCGGGCTGCAGACGAGCCTGGGAGGGGGTGGAGAAGGAGCGGGGATCGTACCACTTGAAAGACAAATACGGCTGCATTTTTGCTGTGCCGTTTCCTGTAATTAACTTTCCCCATATCACCTATTCCACCAAGGGAAAAGGATTTTTTTTTTTAAAGGCACACCACTGTCTTTGTTTAGCCCGAGGTCCTCCGCGTGCAGCCGCGGCGTGGGGAGCGAGCTGGGTGTGGGGCGAGCCCGCCGCTGGAATGTGGGGTCGCTGCCCCGCGGCGCCTCGCTTTCTCTCGGCCTGGCTTGCTGCTGGGCGCGCCTTTGCAGAACAACGCGTCCGAGGCTGAGCTTCCCGCACGCAGTTCTCTTCCATTTTACTCCGGCAGCCTTGGAGGGGCGTGGGCTCTTGCCAGATCCTTTATTTCTTTGTTTGTTTTAGGAAAGCTCAAATTTTCACTAACTGCACAGCTCTAAATAGACGCTGATGACAAGTTTCATCGATCGTTCGCCCCTCCTCCCACCCTGATTTAGGGAGGAGGGAGAGAACAAACTACGTATTTATCTGGATACTCAGCGAGGTTGCAGGAGTTGCCACAGCAACAGCTCCGGACCTTGCACAACCAAAGGCTTATTTATTGTAGTGTTCTGCCTTCCTGAGAGCTCCTCTGTAAAGTGACGCTGCTGATGATACTCTTATCAGTTCGGAGTGTGTCTGCATTGGCGAATCACGGACACCATGTGAAGAGACAAAGGCAAGGGTTTCCTTGGGTGGGTTCTCAGGATATTTTTAGCCAAACTCAACTATAGGAGATGTGGGACTATGGAGTCACGTGGGGACCAGAGATTAGAGAACTTCCTGTCCAAAGGCTCCTGAAATGCTGGAACAGGGTGTAAGGTGTCTTGCCCCTTCTGGGGGTGGAGACAAGAGGGCATGAAAGTGGACTGGAATGATGATGCATACTCCTTACTCTCGCTTCTCCCTTGCAAAGGGCACAGACAAAATGCCAGGAGCTCAGGGAGGTGAGGAACTCCTCTTTCTGGGTGTGAGCAAGACTGCTGGTCGGGAAGTGCTTTCAGGGCTGAAAGTTTCATGAAATGCTAGAGGTTTGCTCCACAGTGCTAGTTTCACACTCTCTGATTTTCCTTGGAAACCATTCATTCATTCCACACCTCACTTACTATCTCTGCGCTAGTCACTACAGATACAATGATGCAAATCAAAGATTGGTCTTAGAAATGCTCTCAAGGAGCTTACAGTCAAGAAGTGGAAAGACAGAAGTGAACAGGTAATTAAGGAGGAGGTAAAGAAATGGCTTTATGGTGCTGCTGGACCCATGGCAGCCACCAGTGTGATCTCTATTCCTTCCTTAGTGCAAGGAATGCCTAATGGAATGCTATCACCTCCTTTCTCCTCTCTAGCAGCTATCACCTGTATCCCCTTTCCTTCTTCAAAAGTGCATTCTTTTAAGAAAAGAATTACCATTCTGGAACAGATGGGTGGTAGGAAGATGTCTTTGAGAGTCATATTATGGGAGGGGGCTGCTGTTGGCTTGATGAAAACTTCAGCTCAGTTTCTTTCTAACCTGCTGTCCAAAGGAAAGGAACTAGTATTCCAGGGACTGCACATGATAGTGTTTTCTGTGTCCTCATGTAGTCTTTCTCACCTTGTACCTGGTTGTATCTGAACCACAGAACATAGGAAATGAGTTGAGTGCCTATTTTCTCAATTACCCCAAGCAAGGTACATAAATAGTACCGTTGTATATGCATAGGAGAGAGACTGATTTCTTTTATGCAGTGGCTGTTTGAAGGCATTAGTCACAATTCTCTTCCAGAGTCCCTTTTGAGAAAGTTGTGAAGTGTCCTATTTTAACACAGGAGGAAACGGAGACTCAGGAAAATTGCTTATGGTCACACAACCAAAAATGATGAACTAGGGAGCAAGGCCTTTCCTTTCTAGCTCTAAAATTTACAGTCTTTCCAGATTGCGTGCAGTATGCTGCCACTTGACTGTTAAAAAGAGAAAACAAGTGAGCACTAAGATTTTCAGAGATTTAGTCAAAGTCATAATTGATTTAAAGAGTGAGTTTGATTGGAAGCTTTATAAAGACAAAAACGCAGTCATGGGCCCGTGATATAGCTCAGCGGCATAAGCGCCTACCTAGCAAGCGCGAGGTCCTGAGTTCAGTTCCCGGTACCCACATTAAAAAAAAAAGGAAAAAAAAAATGCAGTCATTTTTCTTCCATGGTATTTTTCTTGAAATTATTTTTGAGTCAGGCAGAGTCTCCCTCAGAAAGCCATCACACATAGTGATGGGTGTACCTTATTTTTAATAATTTAAGCCATTACCACCCAGCCTGACCCCTCACCAGATCTGGCCTCACTTGACCTGTAAATCGAATACACCCTCAAAAGCTGGCAACTTTTGCTGTCAAAACCTAGGACTGAGTCCCTAGCTTTAGGGCCATTTCAAAAAAAAAAAGAACTAAGTACCTCTTGCGGAAAGACTGTCCTGTTGGGCAAAAGTGAATGCTTTAAAAGAATGAAAGTAATTTATAAGAGTTTTTCTATGAACTTCTTCCTTTTACGATAAGTTCTTAGTTCATGTCTTACAACCTTGAGCAAATTACTCAACCTCTCTATTCCTTAATTTCATGTGAAAAGTAAAGTAATAGTAGTGTTTATCGCATGGGATAATGGTAGAGATTCCCTGAGATGAAGCATGGACAGCACTGAGCACCGTGCCAGGTTCATATGAAATGACACTGTGCTAGCTACTGTGATGCTAATTATTGTCATTACTTTTGTTTGTATTAGAAATGATGGATTAAAGTGAGTATTTCACATTTTATTTCCCATGCATAGGGTGGACCCTTAGCTGCATTATGAGGCCAATGAGTCTTTTCTTAATGAATTCTTTGTTTTTCCTTCACTATGACCCGAATCTCTTGTTTTTAAACACCCATTTGTCCTGCATTCCTCTCTCCTTCCTTCCCTACTTCTCTAAAACGAAATAAAAGACCATGCTCCTAGTAGCTCTGTGATTAATCACTTACACTAGGGATCAGCATTTTTTTCAGTAAAGAGCCAGATAGCAAATATTTTAGGCTTTGTAGGCCATTCAGGCTTATTTGCAACTCATCTCTGCCCTTGTAGTGCAAAAGCAGTGCTAGACGATATGTGAGTGAACCAGTGTGGCTTTGTCCTGACTAAGCTTTATTTATGGACCCAAAAGTTACTTTGATCTTACCTAATATTTACATGTCACAAGATATTATTTACTGTTCTTTCAGTTTTTTTTCTTTTTTCTTTTTTTTTTTTTAACCATTTAGAAATGTGAAATTCATTCTTAGCTCTTTGGCTGTGTAAAGTGGTACTAGAATGTAAATTGGAAGACAACATGAATTTCAGTGACATGACAATGACACTCTCAGGAACGTTTGCGTTTTATTTGCACAACTTCTAGATGAATATACAGACCACGCTTTGCAGGGCAGTGCTGTGGGTGGTGGACCACACAGCGACAGCCTCCACTGGCTTTCTCTGAGGAGGATGCTGGCACAGTGTGGTACAGGTCAGCTCGCTCAAGAGATTCACTTACAGGAAAACATCCAAGCATCTAGGAAGAGACAGTTATAAAGAGAATCTGCCGTGATATTGAACTTGGCTTCAGATTTGGACTGCAGCTTCTTAATGGTGTTCTAATTTGGGCAGGTCGCTTAAAATCTTTGAGTTTCAATTTTCCTAATCATAAAAGTGGCAATAATAACGCTTACTTTGGAAACTTGATATGAGACTAAATTATGTAGATTCTCTATCTGGCAATGTATTTTAAGAGAATGATAATTACAACATGGAAGATATTTCATAAATGTTTGAAGAGTATTAATAGGCACTCAGCTCGTGTTCCCTTCAGTCATTGGCAGGGGCAGGAGAGGTCAGTCTTACTGTTGTGAAATATAAGATATGTTAGCATTTCTAATAGTCAAAAAAAAAAGTTTTTTTTTTTTTTTTTAATACCTTTTTAGGGGTGGATGTAGCGGCTGGTGAGAGGAGAATTAGGACATTTTTGGTAAAAGAAAAAAAAAATTCTTTGACATAAGTGAAACCGAAGCTGGTCATATAGAAGCAGTGGCTCTGTCATCAGGTTAGGGCTCAGCTCAAGATGACACAGGCTTCTCAAAGGATGATTAAGGTGTTGGGCATTTCTACAATGATGCCTTCAGGCAAGGCTCTGTCACTATATGCAACTAACGTGAATCAGATAGAAAGGAGAATCAGGGCTGCTTGAGAATATCTGTTTGCACAAATTAGGGAGGTATTTGCATGCAAGAAAGAGAGAGAAGAAGAGAAGGTCATGCTTTTAGGTAGGACTTATTGGTGGAGAAAAAAAGGAGCTCTATGGACTAGGAGCCCAGAAATAGCACGGACATGCATGGAAAGGATTGCACCACTTTGCAGTACAGGGTTCGGAGCTTAGGGAACAGATTCCTTCTGTTCTGAGGAAGCTTAAAGGTGTTCTTCTAAAATATATGAATATAGAGATTAATTTGCATTAGAAATAATTTATGTAACATTACTGATATTCCTTATAAATAACTGCTTCTTGGTCAAATTAGAAAGTGTTACTGGTAGCTTAAAAACAACTTCATTTCTTCCTCCAATTTTTATACATGTAATGCTAGCTCAATATTTAAGACAAGATTTGAGTTTAGTTTCTCATGATTTAAGATTTTCTAGAAAATTTGTAAGTTGCTATAAGGTTATATGAAATCGATGAGTCATTGTTTCAACAAATTGTTTAAGATTACAAGAATATAGAATCATTTAAATATATGAATTTATAAGAATGCATATCTTTTTAAAAAGGTTGATATTTTGAATTTTTAAAATGTTACAAATCATATGGCAATAATGTGTTAGTTGGAATAATAATTTCCAGACCTTTAGTAAACCTTAGATTTATATTAACTTGAATTAATTAATACATAAACTTTGATATATGGGCAACTTCTGGGCAAGAAAAAAGATGTAAATATTGTTTACTAAATATAGTTCTAATTATCTTTGCTCACTTTATATATAAATGACTAACAGAGTGTAAATGTCTTTAAGTGATACTGTACACTTTATATTTATGCATTAACATTTGTTAAAGTGATGTAAAATGTGTGTGGAAAAAATTAGCTGCATTGTTTTTGCTTCTGGTCTTCTAGTTTTCTCTTATGTTTGGTAAACAAAAGCTGCTTACTTTACTGAAGGAAATAATTAATATAAATTGTTGAGACAATACTAAGAACAATAATTTTGAAGCATGAATATGTATATAAGATAAATATAATTTGCTTTTTAGAAAATATTTACAGTTTATTAGGATGGAAAGTTCAATATACATTGTTTTATTTTATATGCTGAAAAGTTAAAAGGTTTAATTAAAATAATCTATTAATTAATCTATTTTAATCTATTAATTAAAATAATCTTTTCATAGCTTCACATTTGTATATGCCTAAATGCATACATAGACAGGCATATTAAGATTAATTTGAAAGGCTGAAAAATTTTAAAATGTTTAATAAACAACTATTTGTAAGGTGAACTCTGAATACAAAAGGTCTTAAGGTAAAATTTGCCTAGATTTGTAATGCTGGCATGAGTTTGAAGGAAACGATCTGTTTAAAACATTCCTTGTTTTGTTGTCTTAGTGTCAATTGATTTATTAAAAAAGAACAAGCTTGTGCATCCTTTCTTGCAAATTGTTGTGTGGTTGATTGGCCTACTCTGTTTGGGCTGTTAAAGCACAATATGTGGGGCCTTAAACAACATATATTTCGCATAGTTTTGAAAGTTGGGAGTTCCAAGTCAAAGGTGCTGGCAGATTCTGAGTCTGATGAGGACCCTCTCGGTTTTCAGACAACTGCATTCTTGGTGTGTTTTCATGAGGTAAAAAGCAGTCATTTCTCTTAGGTCTTTTTCTTTCTTTTTTCTTTTTTTTTTTGTGGGTACCGGGGGTTGACCTCAGGACCTCACACTCCAGCAGGTGCCCATGCCGCTGAGTGATATCACCGGCCCTTTTTTCCTATCTGGGTTCTGGGAGTCGAACTCGGGCCCTCGCGCTAGCCAGGCAGGCGCTTATGCCTGCTGAGCCATCTCACCGGCCCCTCTTAGGTCTTTTATAAAAGCCCTAATCCCATCATGAAGCCAACCACCATGGCATAGTCATCTCCCAAAGACTTCACCTCCAAATAACACCACAACGTATATAAGGGATTCATTTAGTCCATAGCAATGATTTATATAAAATATAAAATTAGGAGTTAGGCCTGCCTACCGTTCCTTCCTTCCTTCCTTCCTTTCTCTCTCTTTCTGTCTCTCTCTCCCCTCCTTCCTTAGCAGATTATTCTGTGGCCAGATAACAGAGGTCCATTTTCATCACCAAAACGTTCTGTTACATCCCAAAACTTTTTGAGATATTTTGAATCCTTTTGACAAAAATTTCCTCTTGTTGCCAGAAGTTAAATTTCTAATAATCATAATTACTTTTTCTTGTGAGTTTAAAAATATTGCTTTATAATTATTTTTTGCCTTTGGATATAACATACTCCTATCTTGTTTCCTTTATCCCCTGATTTCAACTCTTCAAAGTAAAATCGCCCAGTCATAACAATCCAACTGTTAAGGTACCTTTTAAACAAAACTTATCTTTGGGTTTCCTGGTATGGCCTCTATGTAGCACAAAGATTGACTCCTTCACCATATAAGAGTTAAAGAGTTATAAATTGGGCACTATCTAGGAGCTTGCCTTTGTAATCAAATATTTTTGGAAATAAAGCTTAGGAAAGATTTAGGGAGAGATAGTATATATTTGGAGATTCTATTTCTCCCTTTTGAGCTTATGAGAGAAGCTCATTACTTAAATTCATCTCCAAGGTTTTTTTTTTTAAATGAGATTTTATTGGTATATTTCAGATATACATAATGGTCACATTCATCATAGAGAATTTGTACCTGTACATGATATAACTTGTTTTTTTTTTCCCCCATTCCCCTACCCTCCCTTCAACCCCTCTTTTCCTCCCCATTTACAAAAGCTTTGTTTCCATGTTTATGTTTCATTTTTGTTGTTGTTGTTTTTGTGTTCTTAGCCTTACCTGATGATCTCTACATTGTAGATTTCATCCTGTGGTGATGTACCACTCTTCATGTTTGGTCCAACACTTTCTTGTACAATTTGAGAACCCCTGCTGGAGTATTTTACCTCAAAACAGATCACGGGATGATTCCTAATGTCTGAATTTGCAGGGTAAAATCTATTGGCGACTATCCACCAATTGGGTATACATCTTTTATCTTGCTAAACTGATGATTACATTCAGGATAATTTCTGATAGCATCCAGAATCTGTCTTGGGCCATGAATTTCCCTTCTCAGACAAAGAGATCTTTAGATAATTGAATTCAACTAGGAGAAAAACAGGGTCTTAAAGTTATAAGCTTTACAACAACTGAAGTGCAACTCCAGACTGCTTTCTTTTGTCCACAAGCCTCTTCATTCCCTTTTTCCAAGGAGGTCCCAGTATTGGAGAATCTTATGTGTTATGGTTCAGAGGACAGGAGAGCTAGACAATGTGACCAAGAGCATAGCTTGCCCAAGAGGCTCATAAACTTGACATACCATGGTCCAAGATGTATGTCTATAATGCTAGCTCCTTGAATTAGGGTGTATACTAGGAGAAAAATTTTGTGCTCTTGTTTCTATAGAATTCTCTAGTGTATTTTTAGTACTAAGAGGATCTAGAAGACAAAGAAATCATGAAATTATGCAAATTGTCTAATACCTTCACATCTGATTTTTCAGTTTCTTTGGATTGGGGTTGGGATCTATTGTCTTGCTTTAATTTGGGAATTCTTGGATCCTAGCTTGAACGCGGACCATAAACTCTAATTATATTCCTTCTCTTAGTGTCTGTTCTCCTTGTAGTGCTCAAATATTTGGTCTCTAGAGTCTTAAAAGTTTACTGCATTAGCTCAATGACCTAAGAAATTATATTTCAGAGCAAAAAGAAAATGGAAACCTGAAAGCTAGAATAACCACCATTAGAAGCTCCATTAAATACCTATGCAGATCTGGATAGATCATGTCAACAAACATGAAGAATGACAAAAATGAGACACTTAGAAATAAAACAAACATACTTCCTGTGCTGAAAAATTGTGGGATTGAGCATATTTTTCCATTTCTGTGCTAAATGTTAGTGGAACCAGGAAAAAATATCAATCTTTTACTCTAGTTAACACTTGTTTTTTTGGAATTACAACCTGTTGGCCAGCTAAAATAGTTTATTGGTCAAAGCTAATAGGTTACACCAGACACAAAAAGTCACATATTATATAATTGCACTTATAGGAAATACTCAGAAAAAAAAAGCCCTGAGTAAACCAGTGGGGCCATGGGAATGGGAAGCAGCTGTTGCAGGTTAGGATTTTCTTGTTTGTTTTGTAAGAAAAACTAACCTCTGAGTGTCACTACAGATATGAGAGGCCAGGGTTATAGAGAAATGAGTTGTAGACCCACTGCATTGAACGAGAAGGACATAAAACCATCTGCGTACGTACTGCCTTGACCTAATCTGAGTTTGAGCTTAAGAAACAGTCAAGGTTGAGCCTATATATGAAGTCTTAATATGAGTAGGTGACTAGGATTGATTTTAAAATATTTTTAGGGTTTGAGTATGTGAGCTTAGTGTGGGGTGATGTAGGGTAATTTAGACTGCATAAAAATTACCCTAAAGCTTAGTGGATTAAAATCATACATATTTATTCAAGTTTCTGTGGTTTAAGAATCCAGGTACTTAGCTGGTCATCTTTAATAGCTGCAATCAAGACATTGGCTAGGCTGTATCATCTCAAGTCTCAACTTGGGAAGCTTAGCTTCGAAGCCCATTTGACTCTTGATAGGATTCAGATTTCTTATGGGCTTTGGACAGAAGCCTTGGGTCCCCACTGGATGCCTATCGTATTAAAAATATATTAATTATATATCTGTGTGATATATACTTTAACCAAGTAAAGTTAGAGGCAATTTTCTAAAAAATTTAACATTTTTTTTCTTTCAAAAAATTGGGCTGGTGATTAGGGTATGGAAAGGGATGTATTTTGAACATGGTAACTTCGTCTACTATGACGGAACCCACTGAGTATCTTATTGGTACTTACTTCAATTTAACCAGCCTGTATATTCACACTCATGTGACTATGAGAGGTGACATATAGTGTAGTATTAAAGAGAAATGCTAAATGGCTCAGGATTGCAAGATTGAGTATCTAGTAGAAAAGCAGGGTACCAAAATAATATAGAATCTAGACTGAAAGGGGTTAAGATTTGGAAGAGAAAAATAAAATAAGGCCTTTAAAAGTAGAAGGTATCAATTTTCTCCTGTCTCACAATGAGAGTCACTTTTTTCTTCTAGCATTTTAAAAAATGATTTACCTCCATACTCTGACATTGTGCATATTCAGAAGCCTGAAATTGCCTGTGAATTCACATTTGTGAGTCCTGAGCTCAGACTGGGAAAATGTGAATATTGGGAAGACATGCTGTTCACACAAAGTAGCCCTGCACTATGCTTTCCTTTCGTCAATATCATTTATAGGAAGGTACTATCATTTCCTCTGAAAGTTCTCTCTATTCATTCCTAGGAGTGAATATCCATTGAGTTCTTTGGAAAAAACAAGAAATAACAAACATACAAAAAAGAAAATAAAAGAAAACCATGAAACTATTCAAAGTACCCAGTGTCTCATTTGAGCTCTTCGGGAGGTGTAATTTTCCCAGCTAATCTAAATGGCACGGAGTAGCACTGCTCTGCCTACAACACCAAGACAATAGAATTGTTAGAATATCTGTGTTTTATACAGGCAATTAAATTGAATTTATTGTGCATCAGGATACCAGCGGTTAGCAAGAAATACTATATAACGTTTACGACTATCATGTCATGGAATTTAAAGTTGGATCCATTTTTCTGCCCAAATGTTTTATCCTTCTGTAGGTGAACCCCATTAAAAAGAACATGTTATCCTGATGGCTGACCTCACCAGAGCCTCTGAGGTTTTCCACAGTTTATTTGCTTGTATTCTCATACAAACCCCGGGGATTTGCACTGTTCTACCTAAGGGTGAGAAGGGCACTCTTCCAAATGGAGGGGAAATCGGTAGGGCATTAGAAAGGCTTCATTCAACTTGGTGCCACTTTGAGTAAGTGCTGGGCTCAGTTTTCAGCCACTACGTACTGACAGGCACAGTACTTCTTTGACAGTGAGGAGTGAACAGATACCTATGAAACTTTGTATTAAACACTCATGAAGAATGTAAAAGTGAGGTAGGCACTGTCTCTCCCCTAAGGATCTTGTATGGGTGCTCTTGTTATTTCATGCTGCATAAGAAAATACCCTAAAATTTGGTGACTTAAAATAATGACAGTCATAGGGGCAAGCCTTCAAAAGAAGATTGAACACATAAAAGAAGACCCTCATATAAAAGTGGAGGAGATAGCCCCTTCCCAACAGATGCACCGATCTCAATATAGAAACAAAAGGTATAAAAAAAACATGGCAACAGGATTCCTCCAAAGATCCAAATTTGTCAGTAACTGAATGCAATGGATAAAATGCCAGAGAAAGAATTGAAAAGTCTGATTTTTAAAATGATTAATGACTTCAAAGAGGATACATGTAAACAACTGAATGAATTAAGGAAGATCACACAAAGTATGAAAGAACAAGTCAGCAAAAAGATGAAGCTTCTGAAGAAGAACCAAATGGAAATCTTGGAAATGGGAGGTGCAGTATCAAATAAAAAACTCAGTAGAAAGCCTCACCAATAGACTGAATCTAACAGATGGCAGAATTTCAGGGCTTGAAGATAAGTTTGATGAATTATCACACTCAGATACTAATAAGGAAAAATAAAGTTAATCATGAAAAAAACACTAAACTCGGGGACACAGTTAAAAGATCAAATTTATGAATTTTTGGTGTAAAGAGGGTGTCAAATCTCAGACTAATGTCAAAGAAAAACTATTCAATAAAATAATAAAAGAAAACTTACCAAATTTCTGGAAAATATACACATCCAGGTACAGAAGGCATTTAGAACCTCAAACAAGCATGACTAGAGAAGAACCTCCCTACATCACATTACAGTTAAAATGTCAAGAGTACAGAACAAGGAAAGCATATAGAGCAGTACTGAAAGTGGGAAGAGAAAAGCACCAAGTCACTTATACAGGCAAACCCATCAGAGTAACTGCAGGCTTTGCTGCAGAAAGTTTGTAGGCTACGAGGGCATGAAATAATGTACTTGAAGCCCTGAAAGAAAATAACTGCCAACTTAGTTTACTATAGGTAGCAAAGATATCATTCAAAATTGAAGGAGAAATAAAAACTTCTGAGACAAGCATAAACTAAAGAAATTCATGACCACTAGGCCAGCATTGCAGAGGATAAAGGAATTCTACACAGAGAAGAGGAAGAGTAGATAAGATATTGAGAATGAGGCAAAAATCAAACATTAGAAAAACAATAAAATTGTACATACCTTTTTATAATAACTCTGAATGTAAATAGTTTTATTTCTCCAAACCAGACTTGCACATTGAATTAAAAAACAAGACCCAACTCTTTCCTGCCTGCAAGAAACACAATTTCCATGCAAAGACATAAACAGACTGAAAATAAAAGGTTGGAAAACAGTATTTGATGGAAATGGAATCTGAAAGCGAGCAGGAGTAGTTATATTTGACAAAGCAGACTTTAAGACAAAATCAGTCAGAAGAGACAAAGAAAGCCACTCATATTGGTAAAAGGGACAATTCAACAAGAAGATAGAACAATTATAAGTATATATGCTCTGAACATTGGTGACCCCAAACTCATAAAACAAACTACTAGACATAAAGGGACACACCCAATACATAACAGTGGGTGACTTCAGTATTCTACTCTCAATGATAGATAGATCATCCAGAAAAAAAAATCAATGAAGGAACATCAGAGTTAAGCTACATGATAGAGCAAATGGACTTAAGAGATGTCTATGAAACTTTCTATCTAATGACTACAGAATACATATTAATTTCAGCAACTTATGGACCATTCTCTAAAATGGAACGTAGTTTAGTCCATAAAGCAAATTTTTTTTGTGTGTGGGTACCGGGGGTCGACCTCAGGACCTCATGCACCAGCAGGTGCCCGTGCCACTGAGTGCATAAAGCAAATTTTAACAAATACAAAAAACTGAAATATGATCTTACCAGATCATAGTGGAATGAAACTAGAAATTAAAGCAAAAGAAACCATAGAAATGACACAAGTACATGGAGATTGAACAATTCACTTTTGAACAATCAGTGGGTAACTGCAGAAACCAGGAGGGAAATAAAAAAATTCCTGGAATCAAATGAAAATGGAAACACAACGTATCAGAATCTCTGGCATATAACAAAGGCAGTTTTAAGAGGGAAATTTATAGGTATGAGTGCCTACAAAAAAAAAGTCAGAGATAACTCAAATAACCAATGATGTATCTTAAGGATTTAGAGAAACAGGAATAAACAAAAACCAAGTCTCCAAAAGAAAAGAAATAATAAAGACAGCTGAAATTAATGCAACAGAGACTAAAAGAACAATATGGGATCAATGAAACAAAGAATTGTGTATTGTCTTTTTTATTTTAAAAAAGATAAGCAAGATTGATAAACCCTTAGCCAAACCAAGAGAGAAGACCCAAATCAACACAATTAGAGATGAAAAGGGGGGTGTTACAACAGATACCACTGAAATCCAGAGGATCATTAGAGACTATTTTGATAACCTATATTCTAATAAATTGCATACTGTAGAAGAAATAGATAAATTTATAGGTACATATAACCTAGCAAAATGGAACGAAGAGTATATAGAAAACCTAAACTGATGAATAAAAGCGATGAGATTGAAGCAGTAAAAAAAAGTCTCCCAACAACAACAGCAACAAAAAACACAGGATCACGAGTTCACTGCTGAATTTTACCCAACCTTTAAGGAACTAACCTCAGTATTCCTTAAACTATTCCATGAGACAGAAAGAGAAGGAATGCTTCCAAACACATTCTACAAGGCCACCATCACCCTCATACCAAAACTGGATGACCCAACAACATCAACAAAACTATAAACCAGTATCCTTGATGAACAAAGATACAGAAATTCCTTAATAAAATACTGGCAAGCCAAATTCAAGAACATGTTAAAAAGATCACATGCCACGATCCAGTTGTTTTCATCCCAGGGATGTAAGGATAGTTTAACATATGCAAATCAATAATTATAATACACTGTATAAAGAAATCACAGCTCAAACTCACATGGTATTCTCAATTGATGCAGGAAAAGCCTTTGACAAAATTCACCAGCCCTTCGTGATAAAGCCCTGAAAGAACTAGGAGCTGAAGGATTGTACCTCAATTATAGTAAAGGCTCTATATAACAAACCCACTGCCAATGTTCATTTCTTTTAAAACCAGGAACGATGCAAGGATGTCCACTCTCACTATTCCTATTCAATATAGTATTTGAAATTTAACTACAGCAAGAGAAAAAATAAAGAGGGTACAAGTAGAAAAGGTGAAAATCTAATTATGTTTTCTTGCAGATGATATAGTCCTACACTTAGAAGACCTTAAAGATGCCACCAAAAGATGTTTGGAGCTGATAAGCAAATTTAGCAAAGTAGCAGGATACAAAGTCAACATTAAAAAACCAGTAATGAGGTAGCTGAGAAAGAAATGAGGAAAACAATTCCATTCACAATGGTTTAAAAAACACCACCTAGAAATCAACAGAAATCAACCTAAACAAGGAGGTGAAAGACCTTTACAGCAACAATGACGGAACACTGAAGAAAGAAGTTGAAGAAGGCACTAGAAGCTGGAAAGACCTCCCATGTTGCCATATTACCAGAAGCAAACCGCAGACGACATTCTTCACAGAAGTGGAAAAAAAATCCTGAACTTCATATGGAAACACAAAAGATCATAGTAGTCAAAGCAATCCTAAGCAAAAAGAGCAAGGCTGGAGAAATAACAATATCCAATTTCACATTATACTACATAGCCAAAGTAAAAAAAAAAAAAAAGCAGCATGATACTGGCACAAAAATAGCCACATAGACAAATGGAGTAGAACAGAGGACGCAAACATACCCACACAACTACAGCCATCTGATTCCTGACAACGGAGCAAAAAACATACAGTGGAAAAAAGACAGCCTCTTTAACAAATGGTGTTGGGAAAACTGAGTATCTGTCTGTAGAACACTGAGACTAGATGCTATCTCTCACCTTATACAAAAATTAACTCAAAATGGATCCAAGACTTAGGTATAAGATCTGAAACTTTTAAAGGATTAGAAGCAAATGTATGGAAAACACTTGAAGCCATAGGCACAGGTAGACTTCCTGAACAGAACTCCAATAGCTCAGGAAATAATAGTAAGAATCAACAAATGGGACTACATCAAATTAAAAAGTTTCTGCAGAGCAAGGGAAATAAGCAATAGGGTGAAGACATAGCCTACAGAATGGGAGAAAATCTTTGCCAGCTACTCTTACAACAGAAGATTAATATCTAGAATAAAGAACTGAAAAAACAACACCAAAAAATCAAATAGCTCAATCAATAAATGGGCAAATAAATTGAACAGACACTTCTTAAAAGAAGAAGTGCAGAAGGCCAATGAGAGTATGAAAAAGTAGTCAACATCTTTAGCCATTAAGGAAATGCAAGTCAAAACTACACTAAGATTCCATCTTAACCTCATTCAGAATGGTTCTCATCAGCAATACAAAAAGCAATGAATGCTGGCAAAGATGTGGGAAAAAGGAACATTTCTACACTGCTGGTGGGAATGTAAATTAGTGTAGCTGCTATGGAAATCAGTATGGAGTTCCTCAGAAAACTGAAAATAAAACTACCACATTATCCCTGGTTATACACCATTTCTGAGTGTGTGCGCCAAAGAACTAAAGTCAGCATGCTAGAGAGATACCTGCCTACCTATGTTTATTGTGGCACAATTCATGATAGCCAAGATAAAGAAGCAGCCTAGGTGCCCATCAACAGAAGAATAAAGAAGTTGTGGCACATATACACAGTGGAACATTATTCAGCCATAAAAAACTGAAATTATGTCATTTGCAGAAAAATGGGTGAAAGGGAGGTCATGAAGTTAAGCAAAATAAGCCAGATTCAGAAAGATAAGACTATATTTGCCCTAATATATGGAATCTAAAAATGGTGACATGAAAGTAGAAGGGGGATTATTATAAGACAGGAGGAAAGGAATTAGGGGGAGGGTGTTGGGGGTATAAAGGAGAATAATGGGGCACGGATGTAATAAAAATATATGTATGTATGAAAATATCACATTGAAACCCAATATTTTATAAAAATAATAGGTAATAATAAAATATCTTAAAAAATGACAAACATTTATTTTGCTTGTAATCTGCAATTTGAACAGGGCTTGGTGGGATCACCTAGGCCTAGTCTCTGCTCCGTATGATGCTTGGTGTTCTCCAGCTGGGAGCTAGAACGGGTCAAGGTTAGGGGAAATCTCTTTAACTCTCTGATCTTAGGATCTCTCTGCATGACTCTCCAGTGTGCTGGCCTCCATGTAGCTCAACTTCTTACATGGTGGTAGCTCAGGCATCCAGAGCTGCTATTCCAAGAGCCTGGGTTGAAGCCAAGAGGCTTCATATGATCTGGCCTTAGGGATCTGTTATTTAGGCAAGTCACCAGGCCAGACCACATTTAAGGGGAGTGTAATCAGCTTTCAGCTCTCAGGAGGAGCAGCAAAGAACTGGCATAGCACCAGACCTGGCAAGTATGCTTCCTCCAGTGTTCACAAGTGCTGTGGGATGATAATGTTACACATGAAAAAAAAAATGATCTATGGTGGTTCAGATCACTTATCTAAGCCACTCAGGTTGTAAGTGGCAATCAGGATTTAAATCTAGGAATCTGGTTTTGCTAGAAGGGATGCTCTAGGTCTTTGTTTTAATTATTTTAAAAACACAAACATCAAACAAAAATCAACTGAGTCTTAAATAAAGGCAAAAAAAGTTGTTTTGTATCTCATTTTATTGGCAGAATCAAAATAACCCAAGCCCTGCTAGTTCAGCAAATTCTACTACTCTCAGCAACCTAGCTGAGCTTCCAGGGTGGGGCTGTCAGAAATCTTTCAAGCCTGGGCGTCATCGTTTCAGATGATTTTAGGTGAGGTAATGAGGTAGAGATGGTAGCAGACACCAGCTCTATTGTTTTTCTCCAGTCATCGTCAACACAGGAAGCTATAGGAACACGAAGAATGGATCCCCAGCAGTGTTGACCTCAAGCTTCAACACTTGGGGTGAAATTATCTTACACTGTGCTCTAAAATTCTGTTACGCTTTGTTTAAATGTACCTCAAATGATTGTATTGAATGAGATTGGGAACTCAAAACAGGTAACCTACCTGTAAAAGAAGAAAATTTTATTTTATTTTAGTTTTTCATGTTTTGAGACAGGGTCTCACTATGTAATTCAGGCTGGCCTTGAACTCACTGTGTAGCCCAGTCTGGCCTCGAACTCATGGTGATCCTCCTGCCTCAGCTTCCAAATGCTGGGATTACAGGAGTGTGCTACCATGCCTGGCCATAAAGAGGAAAATTTTAAATGGCCACTAAATACATGAACAAATGCTGAACATGTCTGGCCATTGGATAAATGCAAGTTAAAACAACACTGAGATTCTGTCTGATTCCAGAAAGAATGGCTGTCATGTAGTAACAGATGCTAGTGAGGCGGGGGGTGGGGTGGGGTATAAACTAGTACAACCACTATGGAAGTCAGTATGAAGATTCCTCAAAAAACTAAAAATAGAAATTCCATTTGACCCAGCTATTTCCCTTCTAAGTATCTTCCCCAAAGGGTTAAAGGCATCATATTACAGTGATACATGCATACTCATGTATATAGCAGCACAATTAATTATAGCTAAGTCTTTTTTTTTTTTTTTTTGTGGGTACCGGGGGTCGACCTCAGGACCTTGCGCGCCAGCAGGCGCCCGTGCCACTGAGCGATATCACCAGCCCTTTTTCATATGTGGGTTTCGGAAGTCGAACTCAGGCCCTTGCGCTTGCCAGGCAGGCGCGTACGCCGCTGAACCATCTCACCAGCCCATATAGCTAAGTCTTGGAAGCAGCCTATATTCTCATCAACAGACAAATGGGTAAAGAAAATGTGCTATTTATATACAATGGAGTACTGCTCTGCCATAAAGGACAAGCTTGAGTTATTAGTAGGAAAATGGTGCATCTTGAGAATGCAGTGTTAAATGAAATAAATCAGACACATGAGCTTAAATACCACGTGGTTTCTCTTATATGAGAAATCCAAAATATAAATAAAAGCAAAATAAAAGATAGATAATAGGAAACATGAAGTACAAAGGTCCTTTGCAAAAGGGAAGGGGTCCAAGAGATGGAAGGAGGGAGAGGGAGGGAAGAAGAAGGGGCTGAAAAAAGAATTGAGGTGTGTGTTATGTGTATATATCAACTGACCACGATGAATGTATTCATTATGCACTGCAAACATGTACTAATAAAAAAAGAAGAAAAAAATTAAAATGTTACAGAGGATTGCTAAGGATTTCACTTTTCACATTTATGGGCACACAGCTACTGTAAGTCTTAGGAGTCCTTGATTGTTAATAAAGAAAAAGTAAGCTTTTTCGATTGCAGAAGATAAACTTGTGTCACGCTGTTGATATGGATGCATACTGTGGGTCTGTGGTCTCACTCTTATTGCAGTTGAATGACAAAGAAGAGCCATTTCTTTCAAACAAAGAGGATAGACGTCTAGATAGTCTGCTAAGCACTGTTGTGCAATAATTAAGAGGGAAGAACAAGGAAAGGAGGGAGGGAGGGAGAGAGCGGAGCCAGCCTCTGGCGATTAAATTACTTACCTTTAGGGGAATAAAATCTATAAAGGAAAATATATTATTGGAGTTTTTATACCTGGTGAAGTTATTGAAAATTCTAGAAACAGGGATCACTGAAGAGGTCCAATCTCAAATTAAGAAATTTGTTTGTAATTGGAAGAAGTCTGGAATAGATTAATCAGTGATTACAATAGCTTAGAATTAGTGTATACTATGTCTAAATGAATAAAAGAGTTGTGTGGTAATTGGGTGTATGTGTATATTTCTTCCTATGTACCTGTAAGTATTAATCTATTTTTGTAGCAATTAATGATATTAGGTGTTTTTCCCTTTTTCCAACAAAATGCTCACTTTTAAAAAAAGGATGAATGAGGAGGAAAGTAACCTGGCCCTTTAATCATAATGAGAAACCACATAATTTGAACCACAAAACCAAAGCTAACACATTGGTGGAGATCTCATAGTTGCTTACTCTAAATAGAGACCAACGATATAAGAAAAAACAGGCAATCTCAAGCCCAAGACCATGAAGAGAAAATTATCATTATACTTTTCATAGACCAGACCCCATATTTATGCAAACTTTATAGCATAGCCTGAGAAGTTCAATTATCTACTTAAGATGAGATCTTTGTGGATGGTGTATGCAAGGGAGGGTAGAATGGCAGCAAGAAGAAAACATTAACGAAGTAAAAAGTAAAATTACTATTCAAAGAAAATTTACCTTGGTTCAGTTTTTTTTTTTTTTTTTGTGGCCACAAATGAATTTTCTTGCCCTTTAGGAAAATTTATAAAATCCTTAGAAACTGTAAGACTTCAAACTGTCTAGCAAATTAGCTTTTGGAAGATTTTCCTTTAGCTGCAACCTAATTTGCTCTCCAGTCACAAAATTAAGACACACTAAAATCTCTAGGGGATTGCAAGCTTCTCTGGGTGCCTCCAGTTCTGGCTGTGGGGCCCTCTCACTTAACGGGGAGTGACACAGCTTGAGGTAAGGCACTATTTCCATCAAAAGTGCCCCCACAGTTTGGATTTCAGAGGTCCTTTAGCTCTTTTCCTATGGAGTGAGTTCTTCCCCTTTCCTTCTCAATATGCACACACAGGCATGCATATTGTCAACACTCCTTCTTGGTAAAGTAGCACACAAGCATACCATTAAAACCAAGTAGCAGTTCTCATTGAAAAAGAAATACGTGAACAACACGTTTTGCTTACTTGCAAAGGATCTCTCTGTCTGTCTTACTGATTTTTTAGTGGTACTAAGGATACAACTGAGGATCCTTGCTTGTGCTAGGCACATGCTCTACCACTGAGCTATACCTTCCAGACTCAAAATGATATGCTTTCATGAGCCAGAAGGACAGAAGTAGGCACACTTTGGGTTTATATGATATCATTCCAAACTTCCCCACACATCCTTTTCTAGCACATTTGAGTTTGGCTAGAAAGAAAGCATTCTCCTCTCATTCCTCTATGTAAATTGTTAGCTACTCTTCCTATTCTTCTTTGAAGCTCTGGTTCCTCCTGATGAGGCTGACATTTGATTCCCAGCCCTTCAGTGAAGACTAATTAGGGAAGATTAGAGCAGACTCTTGCCTCTAGTGTTGCAGAATCCAGGAGATGAGAGACCAATGGGGAAAAAGGAGGATTTATTGGGTTTTAGGTGCACACCGGCTCAGCTTGACCTTATGATGTCCAAAATGGCTGAGCACCAGAACAAAAGAAAGGCTCTAGTTTTATACATTTGGCTGAGGGGGTTGGTATTTAGAAACTGGGGGGGGGGGCGGGACAAATGAGGGTACAGAAGGAAGGCAAAACAATGAATAATTTAGCCTTGAAAGAAGACAGAGCCTCATGTCATGAATCCTATGAGAACAAGATGACATGAATTTTGTTTACAGGACGTAGTTGCCAATCTTTCCTGTACCAGAACAAGAAGTTATAGCTACAGGGGAGGAGGGGGGATTTCGAAGGGGATTGTTCTTTAAATCCCACTTCACTAGAGCATGGAGTTTTGCTGAGGGCGTCCCTGCATCATCCCACAGAAGCTGGATTATTGCTCACTATTTTTGAAGAGCTGGTGACCTTTTATCTCCTCACTTTGAGAATTGTGACTTCTGCTTTTCCAAGAGTATTCCCAGAATATTTTAGAGAAAGTTCCTATCTAGGTTACCATAGCTATTTTTGTTTTGTTTCCCATGTCATATTCATTTGTAATTCAGAAGATTCTAGAATTTGGTTTCCTCTTCCTTCAATACCAAGAGCAATAACTTTGAACATAGAGGGGTAAAAGATAATAGGGTTTTTGTACATTTACAAACAGTAGCCAAGTGATTGACCTCAGTTGTTCTCAGATGGCCATTTAAGGAAAGATGGCTCTGGGGGTGGGCAGGAGCCCCAGGATGCCCTCCTGTGAACACATCTGCCAGGGAGTTTGTTTTCCGTTATTTCCATACTGTGTTCTAAGAAGCCAAGTTTCTCTGCTCAGTGTCTCCTGAGGCTGCCCAGGGAGGGGAACATAGAGAAGTGTGGGAATTTTTTCCCTCTGAGAATTCTTTTACCTTTTTTTATTTACTTGAAAAAAGGACATCAGCTTGTTGTTGTTATTGTTTTGTTTTTACAAAGGAAGGCTGAAAGATGAAATGAATTTAGAATTCATGGTCCCTAGCTCCAAGGCCATGCGATATAGAACAGGAGTGTTTCCTGAACAACACTATGAAAGGACATGGTTGACCACTGACCTGAGGACAGCATGAGGGTCCTCAGCAGGCTGGGCGAGTTCTAGCAGAGCGATGACTGAGCTAGTGCTCACGGGGGCTTCATTTGGTGGTTGTGGTGGTTTGGGATGGGGTGACAGAGTTTTATGGGTTCCAGTAGAAACAGGATTCACTAGAAATGGACCTGCCACCCATCACATGACTTTTTCCCCCTTCCATCCACTTCTGATTACGTATCTGTCTCTGCTGCTTCTACTCCCTCCCTTCTTGGTGGGCCAGTATGATGACCAGGTTCTGAGACTTTCTGGAACAGCTAAAAAGTGGTTATGAAGGATTTTGGTAGCCTAAAATAACTTCATAAAAAGAATTCTCCTTACAAACAGAATTAAATGGTGTGCCTCTGTTATAAGGTTTATGAATTCGTTCAGTCATTGTTGCTTTAGGAAAACAGTAAGAGGGGCTAGCTAACTGAGCTATATTCCTTGTAAGACTTTTGACCCCATGACATTATTTAGAGGGATCCAGGATAGAAGAGCACTTTGATCTAATTTCTCTCTTGCCAGACTTTCTGGGTCAGGTTGTTCCAGGTGAGACCAGCCAGGATACAACGGGTTTGCCAGATTCAAAGAAATGGGGCAGCTCTGTCCACTCTGCTGGTAATTGGCCAGCTAGATGGTAAAAAATTCATCTCTGGGATTTTTTTCCCTGCAAGTGTTTAATGCTAAGTGGCAATTTAATGGAAAAGGTTTTTCTAAATTTCATATTTAGCCCATGGCAAGAAATTTAGCATCAAGATGGATGTATCTTCTCAAGATGACATGAATTAAGAACGTACTTTCTTGAAATATTTTGCCATCATCTCCTAGCCTGTCTAGAAGTCTGATGTCATCTTTGGCTCCATGCTGCTCTTTTATTTTTCTAATCCCATTATGTTTTCTTGTCTTCCCCCACTGCTCCCATCAAGGGACTGGCTAATGATCAAGAGGCAGATTGCTGTGGTTATGCCAACATTGCATTCACTGAGGGTGGCAGGCAAGAGGAAAACTCTGAGTGCCACCAAGATGAGCTATGTCCCAGTGATGCAGTCTCCTGCATGGTTTTGGACTAAGTATCTGGCTGGACAAAGATGAAAAATGCTTCTGAAAATAAATACTGGTTTAAGTTCCATAAGAGCTATGCAGTTTAACCTGAAGCTTTTAAAAATCTTTTTACTAAATCCAAACCTAACTAGGAGGATAAGAGTCTTTTTTTTTTTTTTTTTTTTGTGGGTACCGGTGATCGACCTCAGGACCTCGCGCGCGAGCGATATCACCGGCCCTTTTTTTGTATGTGGGTTCCAGGAGTCCAACTTGGGCCCTCGCACTTGCCGGGCAGGCGCTTACGCCGCTGAGCCATCTCACCGGCCTCAGGATAAGAGTCTTACTACAAGCCAAACCAACAAAAACTTCCTATGCTCCCATTGTTAATTTGGTACCTTTGCATTCATACCCGAAGTGTTTGGTAGTTTTCTTAACAAAGAGATATATAGTAGAGCCCTCTTATCCAACAGATTAATGGAGTCTTAACCACTGTCTCTGTGAAACCTAGTGGGTGATATTAATGCAAACCCACCACAGTACAGCCAGCAACCAACTCACTCCTCTATTAGTTGAGCTTCCAAGAGCTGGCAGTGTTTGTCCCCAAGCCTGCTTTTGCTCTTGTTACATGGATAAATTTTAATTATGTTATATGAAACGTTGTTTTGTGAAAACTAAGTTGAATGCTTTGAAAAAATGTGAGAAAATAGTCACTAAAATTTATTATTGAATGAAGTATGATAAAAACAACTGTAAAAGTAGAATTGTCCTGAATATCTAGAATGAGTCTAAGTACTTTTAATAATATTCTAGGACAATCGCCTTAAACCAGGACTGTCGAGTAAATTAGGGTATGTTGTCATATTATGTAAAAGAGATATGATTTATCAAACCAGGCATATGGAGAATGAGAAATATTCTGATAAGAGGAAACTGCATGAATAAAGACGCAAAAGGGTGTGTGTGTGTTTGTGTGTAAAGATGAGCCCTGGTTTGGTAGGTCATGGAAAATCAATGCAAATTATTAAATGATAAGAAAAAATACATTATTTTGTTTGAATTTTTAATGAGATATAAACAATATACAGAAAAAGGCACAGATCATAAGTGTAAAGCCGGTGAATTTTCACCAGGTGAACAGACACATGCACACAGCCCTCAGAGTAAGAAACTACTCTCCTAGTGCCCCAGATACCACTCCCCAGAGCCTGGCCAGTCAGTGTCTCCTACAAGTGATGACAGTATACCGAATCCAGGCATTAGGGCTTAGCTTTGCTTTTGTCTTTTATATAAATTGAATCCTACAGAATATACTGTATTCTTTTTTGTGCCTGGCTACTTTTATTTAGTATCTTTTTTTTCCCCTACGATTCATCCATTTGTTCCATCTACCAGTACTTATTTCATACATGTTGCCAGTTGATCTTTCATAGTATAATCATACCACAATGTATTTATCCATTGGACTCTTGATATAAATTTGGGTTGTTTTTAGTATTTGGCTCTTCAAAATAATGCTGAATGAATGGGCATTCTTGTGTACATACTTTATTGAATAGGTACACATTTCTGTTAGATGTGACCTAGGAATAGATTCCTGTATGCGTGTGGACCAGTTTTCTCCAAGTGTAGTACTAATCTACACTCCCATCTGTAGGTTTCAGAGTTCTAGTTTCTCTACGTCTGTACCACCACTTGATATTATCTGTATTTTTTTTTCTCAGTTTTTTGGTGGAATGGACAATAGCAATTCATTTTGATGTATGTTTTTCAAATTAATGCATAAAACTTATATGGATTTATGTAGTATTGGTGATGTTTTGATACACACATACTTTGTGTAATGTTTACATGGTGGTAGTAGTGTTTATTTTCCTCAGGACTAATGAAGTTGACTGATGAAGTTCCATAGATTTGCTGCCCATCCTCTTTCATGAATTGCCTGGTTACATTTTTTGTTTATTTTCTATTGAACACCTAAATTATGTATTTATTGTTTGAAGAATCCTTTATCTATTCTGATTATTATTCCTCTGTCAGATACACATTATTCTTCTGTCAGATACGTGGGATAGAACCCACTGCATAGCTTGTCTTTTCACTCTGTTAAGGTTCCTTTTGATGAACACAAGTTTTTTGTTTTTTGGTATTGGGAAATGAACTCAGGACCTTGCGCTTGCCAGGCAGGTGCTGTACCGCTGAGCTATATTCCTGGCCCTGAGCTATATCCCCAGCCCAAGTTTTTAATTTTAACAAAGTTCAATTCGTCTCTTTCTTTTTAATTTCCATTTATAAATCTTTGCCAGTTTCACAGTTATGAACATGTTCTCTTATGACTTCCTATGTTTCTTGTCTTCAAAATCCATATTGAGGAAAAACCAGGTTTTTAAGAAAATTAAGGTGGCAAAGATGTGTGGGATGGAGCTGTGGAGGCTGGAGACAGGAAGAGCAGCCAGGAGGCTGTACCATCTACCTAAATATCAGGAACAAAATCAACCCAGACTAGGAAAATTGTATGAAAAGAGAAGAATAGAAATGAAAGGTCTAGGGGGCCGGTGAGATGGCTCAGTGGCGTAAGCGCCTGCCTGGCAAGCGTGAGGGCCCGAGTTGGACTCCCGGAACCCACATATGAAGAAAGGGCCGGTGATATTGCTCAGCGGCACGGGCGCCTGCTGGCTCGCGAGGTCCTGAGGTTGAGCCCCGGTACCCCCGCCAAAAAAAAAAAAAAAAAAGAAATGAGAGGTCTATAATGCGGGGTAAATACTCTTGCTTCATTGAAGGTGAGAGAAATGGATATGAGAAGTCTACTATAAACTTGAGACTTGTTTGGATACTGAGAAAATGTTAACACCTTTATTGCAGGATCCAGCCTTTTCAGAAATATACTTTTTGAGATATTGTGACTTCCATTACTATAAGAAAATGTTGAGCAAGTATTTACCATGTGGAGAGAGCCGAACAAGTGGGGATATCCTCCTGCTACAGAAAGGATAAGCTTAGGTCAAGGATGGATTAGAGAAGTCTGTTGGGGAGGGTTTGCAGGTATTTATCTGAGAGACACTGAAGGGAGAACTGACCTTCCATTTATTCTGATGACTAGGTAGAATGCTAAATGGGACTAGGACTGACTTAAATGTCCTTGGAAGCTCTCTTAACAACTTTAGTGATTTCTCATCTGCCTTGCATCTGGAGATTGAGACATGAGACCATTCACCGTTGTGAAGCTACATCTGTTTAATGCCAAGAAGAGCTGGATTTGCTAAGTTTACTCTTTCCGAAGTAGCAATTGGTAAATTTTACTAAAAGTCTTTCTCCTGTCATTCTTCCCTAAAATATAGATGTCATATTTGAATTGCTTACGCCTTGGAACTCTTCAATTACGCAGATTTCAACAAAATAACGTCACGAGGGAAAGAGTTTTGTAAACTTTTTAGAGAATGGAGCCCAGAGTTTAGATTTTTTTTTGTTAGGGCTTTGTTTTCACTGTGTTCCAGCAAAAGATGTGTTTCTGTGATTTAAGTAAACATTTTCCTCTATCAGATAGATTGATGTAAAAGCATTCCCTATACTTTGCTAGCTCACGATGTTGTAGTAGATTCAGATGTGGTTTCTACAGACAGTTTTGTTTTATTCAGAGGGGTGAAAGAATGAACAGAGAATGAGATATGCAGGGACTCTGATTTTTATTTTGAAAACCTAATATATCTGAGTCTTCATTCCAGTTATTTGTAGATATCTGCTTTACTTTGTTCTTTATCTGTCTTCATGGAAATGAGGAGGAATTGAGTTCCTTTTGCAGACTTAAGTCTCATTGTCAATACAACTTTACTTATAGCACTGTTTCACTGCTCTGCATCATATCCTAAACCATCCCATCTGGATTTTATCCTTCCTGAGAGCCAAGTCCTTACTGCCTTGTTTGTATTTCCCAAATAGCTTGCCATAGGACTATATATATATATATATATATATATATATATATATACACACACATATATATATGTATACATATGAACTACTTGATAAATAGTATTGAATAAAAATTGGATGAATACTCTAGGGGACTGGGAGTGAGAGATCTATGTGTTGAGTCTTTTGCGTAGGCCCAAATTTGTATGTCTACCTTTCTTGTGACCATGACCTTCACATAGCTTGTCATCTAGCCACGAACAGCCTATTTGCTACTTTGTGAACACTGCTCATGTGTGTACTTGTTACAGATACCTGTTGTACCAGAAAGTAGACAGCTTGAGGCAGAAAAATGACTTGAAGTAATAATGGCCTCCAAAAGTTCCATTTTTATAAAAACATAAACCAGTGCACCAAGAAGGTTAGTGAACTGCAAGAAAAATGAGTACTGAGAAAACCACATTTCTTACCTGAGTGACCTGGCCTATTTCTCTTCCTTTAGCTTGGGTGACATTCTTCTCTCAAGGTGAAAGCCCCCAATAAGCACTTCCTGGAATAAGATGTCCAAACTTGATACGCATGTGAAAAGGTGTTCTGCGTCATTTCTTATGGAGAAATTAAAATTAAAACAAGAAGGAGATAACTACTACCCTCTCTCAAAATGCCTAAATTTAAAAGACTAATGATATTCAGGGTTGGTGAAGATGTCGATCAAGTGGAATTCCAATGCATCGTTACTGAATACATTGGTACAACCACTTAGGAAAAGAATTTTGGCAGGATCTAATAAACGTAAACATAAATGTTCTATGATTCACTAATGCAGGCATATCCCAAATAATTGAATGCTTTTATCTGTCAACAGATATTGACAAGAGTGTTCACATAGCTCCAAACTGAGCAAACCCCAAACATTCCGAGCTGTTGAATGGAAAAATAAATTGTAGTACATCATGCAACAGAATGGTACACAGCATTCAAGGACAAATTAAAACTGCACATGGTATTGATGAATCTTTCACACACAGTGTTAAGTGAAAAAACCAGGTGAAAGAAGAATACATAGTGTATGATTATATTTCCATGAATTACCAAAATGGAGTAACTAATCTTTCACTATAGGGATCAGAATGGTGGGTGCCATAAAGCAGTGGCTGCCATTACTGGGAAGGGGAAGAGGCTGGTGACTTGCTGAAGATGTTCCGATTCTTGATCAAGGTGTGGTGGCGCAGGTGTTATAATTTTGGGGAATGGGGCTCGATACTATATTTTTGTACATGATATAAATTTTATTTCAGTAAAAAGATGAAATAATTAAAAGGAAAAGCAATTCTGTAGTGAATATCAAACCAGTAAAAACAGACCTACTAAATAATTGTTATAAATGAAAAATAAAACTTAAGCAAGTAGAAAAGGTATATATTTTATGAATAATTTTATAGCAAAAAGATGGGTTTTTAATCCAGATTATATTGATATCACTTGAAGTAGGAGAGAGGTGGGAAAATGAAAGCAAGTAAAATCAGTCATATTTAAAAAGAGTAAAAAATACTAAGGGTTCTTTCTCTTTAAAACAGATATTAAAAAAAAGATATTGGGCCGGTGAGATGGCTCAGTGGCGTAAGCGCCTGCTTTGCAAGCGCGAAGGCCGGAGTTCGACTCCCGGAACCCACATACGAAAAAGGGGCCGGTGATATCGCTCAGTGGCACGGGTGCCTGTTGGCGCGCGAGGTCCTGAGGTCGTCCCCCCGGTACCCACAAAAAAAAAAAAAAAAAAAAAAAAAAAAAAGATATTGATTTTAAGTATAGAAAATGTGGGAAGAGAAAAATAAAAAAAATTAAGAAATCTCTAGTTCTCTGACTTGGGTTCTTCCTATTAAAACAACAAACTCAAAAAACTATTGTTTCCTGTTCTGTATTACATAGTAACAGGTGCTAAAACAATTTTTTTGATCACTAGCTTTGAATTTGGACCTTTCCTCCATGGTTTCTGTCCCTCAGCAATTGGCCTAAGGATTGATCCTGGTTGTCTGAGGTCTCTTGGCCTGGCTTCCCTGACTCACTGCAGCATGAAATAATAAACTGGTTTGGTGGGTGGAGAAAATCTGACCCCCGCTCCTACTAATTCCCCAGTGGGTTACCTTCTGCAAAGGGAGAAGGGTAGGGGCTATTGCCTGACTTACAGAGCCTAAAGCAGAAGTTTTGGAAGGATGTCTGAGCAATCAGGTTTCCTCCCCTTGTCTGACCCCAGCTCACCTCACAGGATCTTCAGACCCTCCCCTCTTTGCAGTAACTTACGTGAGGAGGGAGTAGCTTTTGCAGTTCATAGTGCATGATGCTCAGCCCTATGAGGATCTTGGATCTGTGGCCACAAGCAGAAAGAAATGCTCTTAGCAAAGCTGTAATTCTGCCTTGCTTTTCTTCCTAATGTCAAATCCTGGTTTGGACTAGTGAAAAGTGGCAAATCCCCTAAAACAGCAGCTTTGGAAGAAATATTATTTAATCCTCAAAACGTCAAAGGGAACATGTGAAACCACCACCTTCACTGCATAACCAGGATTGTCACTAATAAAGCTCAAGGTGTACATAACAATTAGAAATGGAATATACAGTAAAAATGATTTTATAGACCTTTTAAATTTAGATTATATCAGTATTACTTGGAAGTAGAGTTAAGAAGTGGGAAAATAAGAAAATCCACCAGTCTTCTTATGTTTTAAAAATGAACACTACCTGGATTTTGGCTTAGGCAATCCCACATTTTAGGATCTGTCACTTGTTATATCTAACCCTGGTAACAATTCTCTGTGATATAGCCTTCCATTGATAGAACTCAATTCAATTTAGGAAAAAACAAACAGAATAAAAACTAAAAATGGAAAAATGTCAAAAACTCCAGGGTAGAAGGAAGAGATCTCAGGGCAGGCCACTCTTAGTAAGCTAAGGAGTGAAATCAAAGTTCAGCAGTTACCAAGATGCTATTTGTCTTTCCGCCCCCCTCCCCTCTTCATTTTCTTGTTTGGTGGCAACATCAGCATCAGCAATGCTGTTTGTATCATTTTAGTTTTATGACTGGAGGGGAGAGGTTGTTTCTTCCACTTCGGTGGATAAAATTCCAGGGGAAGAATCTGACAGAATTTAGGTCACCAGAGTCAGGACAGGGCCCTGTACTTCACTTGGCCTGTGTTAGGGGCTTGGCCTTGAGTCGGGATGGGAAGACAGGAGTTGGATTAAGACTGTACCTGCTGCCTGTCATAACATGCACATGAACGTTTTAGACGAAATCACATTTTTATGTCAAAATACTTTTCAATTCTTATAGATGTTATGTTGGCCTTAAAAGTTGCTGAGATGTTGGATACTGACATCTGAATTTAACCCTGAATTTTAACCCTTTTTATTTTATTTTTTCCAGTATGGAGATGATAGGAATATTATCTTTTTCTTTGTGTAGTTTAAAGACTTGCTGGACAATGACCATGTGAAGTTTTTTTTTAAAGGTAACTATTCTGCATGCAGCCAGTTATTTCAATCAATATATAACACCTTAAAAATAAATGTCAAAGCTTTTCTGATTTTTTTTTTGATTTTTGTTTCTTTCTTTTTTTGTTTGCTCTCTTGAAAAATGGCAAGAATACACTTTCCCAAGCCAATGAAAAACAATTATTCTAAATTTAATACTGGTTTTGTACTTCTTGGTGACAAACCAGTAGCATTCTCATTAAAGACAGGAATAATCAAAGATACTTGCTAAAACTGTTAAAACTACACATTTTCCAATAAAGTTAGCTAGTATAATGAGACACAAAAATGGAAATGTGAAGTAAAAATATGAAAAAGGAAATTAGGCATTCTTAATTATTGCAATATCTCCAAATGGTTTTCTCCAGTTTAAGATTTTTCACAACTTTCCTAAACCTTGCTTCTCATCATGTTACTTTTCTACTAAAAAAAAAACCTACAACTTTTTTCTCATTATTCAGAGCATCAGTTTCCAAACCTTTGTGATTATGCATGTTAATAGTAAACTAAATTTTACATTTTATTTTATATATGCACTTTATAAAATATAAATATGTACTGCTGTATTAATATTTATGTACAAACACATAAAAAACCCTGTAAAACAAACCCATGTAAAAACCCATATAAAAAACCCATGTAAAAACAAACACACAAAAAACCCTGAAAAATATATATAAAGAGACAGGGATAGATAGAGAGAGGGGACTTCTAATTTTTTTTTTCCTCAACATTTTAGTGAATCGCTTTGAGTCCCCTTGGGATGCATTTTGGAAATTACTGGTCTATAAAATAAAATTCAGATTCTATTAAAGATTTGTGTAGAGAGGCACATTTTATTTCTAATAGCATGTACAGAAAGAAGTATTCCATAACTTTTTTTCCTTTATACTTAGAAAGTAGCTCAGAAACATCATTCATGTTCTTTTTTTTTCTTTTTTGTGGGTACCAGGGGTCGACCTCAGGACCTCACGCACCAGCAGGCACCCGTGCCGCTGAGCAATATCACCGGCCCTTTTTTCGTATGTGGGTTCTGGGAGTCGAACTCGGGCCCTTGCGCTTTCCAGGCAGGCGCTTATGCTGCTGAGCCATCTCACCAGCCCTCATTCATGTTCTTAAATCCTTCTGTTTTCTATATAGGATTACATTAAGTAAAGCACCATATCTCAAGTTAAATTTACTGGAAGATCCCTTCCACATGACATCCTGTGTGAGGGAAAATGGTTCCACTGTCAGACAAGGTTAGGAATGAATACATTCAGTAGCCCTTCCTTGCATACTCCAACACAATGCCAAAGGATCAGAGGAGTCCTAAGGTGCACAGCTGTAACTCTCTATAACCTAGAAATTCCCTAAGCCTATTTGGTCATGAGATGCTTTATTCGTGTAAGCACCTATAATATTTTGCAGAACTGACAATCCATGGAATACATTTTGTTAATGCTTCCTTACAGGAATTTCTGGATTCTTCCAATGGTACATTTATTTTCAATGGGTCAACCAGAGTAGAGAAAAGTTGGTGGTTTTAGTGAGTTTGATGAGGGATCTTATCACATGTTAAGCATGCCTTCTAGGAAAGCAGTGTATTTACCCTTTACCATAAGAGATTTAAATGAGTCCTTTATGTATCTGGAAAGAAATTCTCTCTAACCCATCTATTGTTGCTGAAGAGAGTGACACTTCCTCAGTATTGGTAATTTCCTCTTTAAGTTTCTATGGAAGATGGAATGTTACATTTTCCATGCAGTGTTGGTTCTTTTTCAGAAGATCTTAACTAGTGTCAAATTGGAAGACCTTGGTATTCATTTGCTTCCAATGCAAGGCTTTTCCTTTCACTTTCTCCTAGTCAGGCTTTTGGCCACTGTGACTGCTTTCCGCCTCCTTAATCTTTTTTCCCTCCTCTTCCTTCCTTCCTTCCTCCCTTCCTCCCATCCTCCTTTCCTCCCTCCTTCCCTCATTCTCTCTCTCTCTCTCTCTCTCTCTCTCTCTCTCTGTCTCTCTCGTTATTTGAGTTTTTTGAGACAGGATCTCACGATGTAGTTCAGGTTGACCTTTAACTCACTATGTAACCCAGGCTGGCCTCAAACTCATGGTGATCCTCCTGCCTCAGGCCTCAGAGTGCTGAGATTACAGCACCATGCCTGGCTTCTCCTTATATGACTCCTTCTTTATATGACTTCCACATGTCAATCTGTCTAGAAATTCTATAAACAGTTTGACAAGTTAAGGTGAAGAAAGGCATTCAGCTTTAGCAGGAAGATTACGCGCTATTATTTATAGCATAAATAATTGGTCATCCACCTAGGCAGAAGGGTGCTAACATGAACTGCACAGGTTACTGGTGGAGTACCTTTGGCTAAACATTTACTGGAAGCATTTCCTCCCAGGAGCCAGACGCTCTAACCTGGCAGTGCCCAATGATGCAGGAAGGGGAAGTACAAACTCTACATGTAGGTCACTGGGGGTGACTCTGCTATCCTTTGCTTCCAAAATGTGTGAGTTGCAGGTTTCAGAGGCACCAGTCATTCATTTTTCCACTTGGCTGGTTGCCTTCATGGTTGGGTACAAGGTAACACCAGAGGATTCTGCAGTCATACGTCCATTTTTGCACCACTCTGACTGTAAAACATTTCCTTTGATTTGAGTGTCATACTATGTCAGTAGCATATGCACTTGAGTTGTAGTACAGGTACAAACCACATGGCAGGAACAGGAAAAAAAAATCTCCTTTTATGATTAGATAAACCTTGGATGAAGAAGAATCACTGCTCCTTTCAGGCTAGAAAGGTCTTATGTTCTCAATATACTAAAAAGAGGAGGATAATTTTCTAGATCAGTGCTACTCAAAACGTGGCCTGTGGACCCTGGCTGGTCTGCACACTGTGATAAGTATAGCAATTATAGTACTTAGAAATTATTTTTGGCAAGTTGCCATTACCACAACATGTAAGCATACGATAATCTTTTCTAGTATTTATTTCATTGTATTACATATAAGTGTTTCCTATAACATTTGCAAATTAAAATACCTGGCTAGTCACCTTTAAAGATAAATAAGAAGCACTGTCCTGGAAGAATTGAATCATATCAAGTAATTAGAATCCATTTCTGTCAGTGGCAGTGTGCATCAAGAGCCTTGGTGAGCAGCTGCCATGCTGTTGTGACCATGTAGTCCTCCACAGTCCTCCATCTTCGCCACCATGGCCACTCAGCTCATGGGCCCTGAGCCAGTGCGAAGCCATAAAGAAACACTATGACCACCACAGGAGGTCATGACATCTCGCCAAGGACAGAGAACCTTTTCTGAGGGCAAAACACTTCGATAGACAGTCACATGAGACATGAAGAGTCTTACACTTTTTGCACTTATTTCTTTAGGTCAACCCCAAAGCTGCTACCCCAGATCTACCCATCCCAATTTATGGTAGGCTGATAAAGATAACAGACCCTAATCTCCAGAACCTGTAAATGTTATCTTATTTGGAAAAGTGGTCTTTGAAGATGTGATTAAGGATTTTGAGATGGGGAGACCATCTTGGATAATACTGGTGGGCTATAAATAAAAACATAAGTGTATTAAAAGAGAGAGGCAGTGGGAGATTTGGAATATACCGAGGAGAAAGCAGTGTGAGGGTCAGGCAGATTAGAGTTGTGTGACCACAAGACCAGTGAACGCCAGCAGCCAACAGGATCTTGAAGAAGCATGGAATGAATTCTCTCCTTTAGTTTTTGACACTTTGCTTTCAACTCAGTGATACTAATTTCACACATCTGGCTTCCAGAATTGTGAGATAAGAAATTTCTACTTTTTAAAAGTCATCAAGATTTTGGGGGGGCTGGTGAGATGGCTCAGCGGCTTAAGTGCCTGCCCGGCAAGCGCGAGGGCCCGAGTTTGACTCCCGGAACCCACATACGAAAAAGGGGCCGGTGATATTGCTCAGTGGCACGGGCGCCTGCTGGCGCGCGAGGTCCTGAGGTTGACCCCCCGGTACCCACAAAAAAAAAAAAAAAAGATCTTGGTAATTTGTTGCAGTAGCAACAGGAAATGAATATACAAATACTCCAGTCTTGTCCCTTTTAGACAGGCAATTTGTCACTTCTCAGGTGGAGAATTATATTTCATATTTTTCCCCACATGAAGTGAATTGTTCACTGTAATGGCTGAAGTTCTGACCTCCAGGAGAATTTTCTTTTAGCAGTCCTTAATCCCCTTCTTGAGTGAGGCTGCAATATGTCAGCAATTCACTTTCGCTTGCATCAAATATGGTGTACTGCCATTTTTAAAGCCAGGCTTGAACTAGCTTTTCTTCTTCATAGATGTGAGTTGAGGGAGAAGCAGAGAAAGATGTGAAAGCCTGGACACTTGCTCATGTCATTAACTTGTACCTTGTGGAGTTCCATAGGACTGATGCACATTTTCTATTGCATAGAAATTGCTCCTTTGGGCACCTGATTTTGTTAATTAATCAGGTAATAGCTAGCTCATGATAAGCAGCTCTAGTTACATAATGACTTGGAAGACCATTGTCATTCATTTGAGCTTCTATTCATTCATCCATGACCTATTCAAACAAGGGTAATTTTCTGCTGCAGAAGGCATAGTTTTCCTCCCAAACTCTGCTCTGCATGTTCCAGTGGGCTTGCAGTTCTATGGAGCATATCTATCCATCTCCAATACCTCTAGTACCATTGCACCCAGGCCTGAGAGGACAGACATTTGAACTGGAGCCTGGACTTGCAGGGGAGCCTTATCTTATTCTGGACCTCACTAGAAACTCCACTTAGTTCAATTTCATAGTTACATCTGCTGTCATTCCTGTCCTTCAAAGGAGAGCACCCCTTAGTTTCTCAGAGGTGCCAGTGGTCCCCTCACTATTACATTTTTTTTCTTGCCTTAATGAAGAGAGTGTGTTCTGGGACGCTTCAGAATGGTGGGTTCCAAAATTTTATATTCCAGTTAGTTTAGTGCTAAGGCAACAATATGAAGAGGGAGCACAGCCAGGCTCACTGGGTTTTTCTGAGCCAGGACAGAGAGCCTGGAATTATTTGAACAGATGATGAATAATAAATCACCTTGGGAGGAAAGTGGTAGTGGTCAACTGGGGCAGGGAGATCCAAACAGGTGTTTAAAGCTGTGTTATCTGGGATAACTTGAATGCAATCTTGATAATCAATAAAAAGGTATATTATTTTTCATATTGTATTTGGCTTCCCTGATAGAATATCTAGGAAAAAACCAATGATACAAATCTCTGAAAATTAGCCATACTCCTAATTCCTGCAAGGCAATAGTCTCATTTCTCTTCCACCATCTTTGATGATTGGGAAGTGCTTTGAGTTATCTGTGAGCTCACCATACAAAGGAGATGACTCAGACTTGTGTCTGCAGACAGTGGGGAATTTTCTTCGGTTTCATCTTCTTTCATCTCTTGTACCTGAGTTCACTGTACAGCAAGATTGTTCCTCCACAGTCTGCAACTTCTAGTGCGCAATGCCTGTGTTCTATTTTAGGGAAGTGTGAAGGAAGCCAGGAAGGTTAACTTATCCTGAGGGCATCCTGAGGGCTTAATAAACCATGCTACCCTTTGACTGACTGAGTCAGTTTTGAGAAAGAATAATATTCTACTGCCTAGCTGGCCATGGGAAATAGTTGCTCCTAATACCAGTTGTCAGCATTTAGCTTGTAACTAAACCTGAGGTGCAACAATTCTCCTGACTTTGAATAATTAGCTTCTGAGTTCAGGAAAGATGGCCAAATGCAAAATAATTAAGGCGACAAGGTCTATGCATTTCAATAACTCACTTTCCTTCTCCTCCTGCGTCTCCCTGAAATGGAGGCCAGGATCCTTTCCAACTGGAGCGAGAACCTGTCTCTATTCTGAGCCAAGGCAGAGTTAAATAAGCCATTGTGCCATGTGCTCATGGGTAATTAGGCATGAAAAGAATCTGCAGTCAGCTCCCTCCATTGTTTCTCAAAAGCTGTCCTTTTGCCATGTTGCCTGAACCCCCAGGTCTCAGTGCTGGCACTCATACAGAGATATGGATGTCATTGTCATGGCAACTCCTCTGGGCTAAGCAACTTTATGGTTTAATATTAAGGGGGCAGGGGTCAAAAGCCAGCAAGGAACTTAGTCTCTGAAGCCCGGGATAACTGTGTCAGGGATGGGGCAGGAATGAGTTCATGGGAGAAGTGGGGATCTCAGTAACTCAGGGCTGCCTCCAAAGAACTCCCGTGAGGCAGAAATGACCAAACTGCAAAGTAAGTACAGTATGTCTCTGAGGCTTCCAGTTTCTGCTTACCCACGTCCCTTGTCAGTGGCTCACTCTCCCTTCAGGTGCCTGGTACACTGGGACTCCTTCTTGAGAAAGTATCTGCCTTTAGTAGTTTGCATTTAAATGTGAAATTTAGCCACCATTCACTACTACCTACATTTGTATTTCCAGTCCTACACCCAATAGAAAAAGCATTGACTAGGAAGTGGTAGAAAATACTTGGAGGAGAAAATTCCTTGTTTCCCAAACCCTAAAGGTATACAGTGAAGAAGCTACCTTTTATTTCCATCTAATGTTTTATTATGGAAAATGTCAAACATTTGCACAAGTAATGGAAAAAGTATAATGAGGCCTGTGTACCAATTGCCCCACCTGTCTTTCTTACAGATGTTCATCTTGCTTGTCCTAAATACAGAGTAGAAGGAAGCCCTCAGGCCCTCTCTCCTCCATCTCAGCCTCAGCCAGGGATAAAGGTGACATGGAATTGAAAATGCTGGGTTATGCTAGAACACTGGATTGGGTGCTGCATGTTAGTGGCACAGTCCTTTCCCTGTGGCCAGCCAGTCAGAAGACCTGGGAGTGGATGCATCTTCCATATGCCCAGCCAATGGGGGGTCAGAGTGGCTGTTCTCTTAGCCATTCTGCTGTTACTCCTGCCACTGTTCCCTGGATATGTGCGACCAGTTTCACAGATGGAATAAGAAAGTGATCTGTTGAGTTGGCAAAATATTCTTGATCTTTGAATAATGCAGTGAAGTTCCATATTAAGTGGCAAAATGTACCTGCCTCCTAATATACCCTCCAAATGCTGCTGCAGTACTGGTTGTTGTGAATTATTTTATGCTCTCAAATTATATTAAAACTTGGCTTACTGGCATAAAAAACTGTGGTTTTAAACAAGGTAAAGGGGCCAACACAGGACTCTCCATGGAGCAAAGGTGTAAGAGTTTAGCTGAATTTCAGATTACTAATTATCCTATGGTGTAGGTATAACAATTGCTACTAGAGCAACAGTACTTATAATAGTATATGCAGTCACTACTATGGCTATTACTGTGTAACATTTACCATTTAATTGTAAAGTGCTTTCTTGCCCATTATAGCTGGAAAACTGTTACTGGGTTCTGGTGTTCTGGGGTCTCCTTCCAGAGGTGTTTGTAGGCTTTTTCTGTCAAGAATTGGTCAAGACGAGCACAAACTGCAGCAAGATTTTACATTTATTAAGGGTAGGAAAAGAGACATGCTCTACAGTGTGTGTTTGGGCCAAGTAAAAGTAGGAAAAGTAGGAAAAGAAGTACACTGTGCAGTGTGAGAGCAGACTCCTGTGAAAGAACACAGCAGTGGCGAGCTCAAAGGTGACTGTCCTTTTTGTATCTCCCGCTCCTCAGACTGATGTCAGGTCTGGAGTGTCCTATCCCAAACTGGTCGGATTCTTATGAGAAGTCCACGTGCATTCAGGGCTTTGGGAAATGTTCTGCTCATGCATCCTGAAACTTTATAATTAACAGGTCAGGACTACTTCCCTAGCCAGCCCACCACACCCTAATCTCCTGCCTCAATACCTTTTTGTAGGTGAGTAAACAAACATGTTAAAGAGCTTTTCTATGTGAGATTTGTTGGCTATTCAGTTATTGGACATAGCCAGAATTAAAATCTAGCCAGAGTTAATCCCAGCCAGAATTAAAAAATAGCAATGACGGAGTGAGCAGAAAGCTTCAAGCACTGTATGGAAGACAGAAACAAGCGGGAGTGGCAAGTGGATGGGGTGGTGTGGGCGTAGCATTATTTAGTAAATCCTAGGCTGATCTCACTGAAGAGAAATGTACACAATGATTGCTATACCTGATACAACTCAAAATTACTAACATCTCACATTTCCACTTTTCAAGTGATGCCTAATCTTTCAACATAGCCATGTATTCTGAGATAAGCAGATATATGTTTACATTCCCACTTTTTAGGTAAGGAAACTAAGACCTGGGTGAAGTGACTTATTGGATGATTTGGGTAAGCACTAGACCCCTTGTTTCCCAATCTAGAGCTCTTTAGGAACGAATCGATAAGATAAACAAGCTGGTCAAGTTAGTCAAAGTAGCTTATTAACCTCTTTTCTGTCAATTCCATTATATATCGCTCAAACGGTCTCTGTGTTAAGTAATCCTGGTTTTGCAATTGCCTGAGCATTTTCCTTCCCTACTCAGATGAGTTTCTTTTTTAAAAAATATTTTATTTTTACATTGATAAGTAGAAATTATATATTTATGATATATAAAATGATGTTTTGAAATATGTATATTTTGTGAAAAGGCTATATTAAGTTAATTGACATATCTAGTATCTCACAAACTTAAAATATTTTTTTGTGGTGAGAACATTTAAAGTCTACCTTTTTAGCAATTTTCGAGTGTGTAATACACTACTAACTGTAGTCACCATATTGTAAATAGCTCCCCTGAATTTATTTCTCTTCTGTAACTGAAATTTTATATCCTGTGATAACATCTCAATCTTCTCCCCATCCCCACCCATGACTACTACCATAATACTATTTGCTTCTATAAATTTTTTTTTTGATTCTGTATATAAGTGCGATCATGCAGTATATGTCTCTCTGTTCCTGGCTTATTTTACTTAGCATAATATCCTCTAGTTTCATCCACATTGTTGCAAATGGCAAGATATTCTTCCTTTTTAAAGCTGAATGATATTCAACTATGTATAGGTACCATATTTTAAAAATTCATTCATCTATTTGTGTATTTGTAAAGTTGATTCCCTATCTTTGCTATTGTGAATAATGCTGCATTGAACATGGGGATGCAGATATCTCTTTGACATACTGATTTCATTTCCTCTGGATTGGGATTGCTGGATCATATGGTAGTCCTATTTTCCATTTGTAAAGGAACTTCCATAATGTTTTTCCTTATGGATGTATTAATTTACATTCCCATCAGTGGTGAGCAAATGTTCCCTTTTCTCTGCATTCTCACTAGCACTGATTGTCTCTTGACTTTTTGATAATAGCCATCCTAATAGGTGTGAAATGATATATTATTGTGGACTTAATTTGTATTCCTCTGATGATTGTTGAACTTTTTTTTCATATACTTATTCACCATTTGCCTTTTCTTTTTTTTTTTTTTTTTTTTTTGTGGGTACTGGGGGTCGACCTCAGGACCTCGCGCGCCCGCAGGCGCCTGTGCCGCTAAACGATATCACCGGCCCCGTTTTCGTATGTGGGTTCCGGGAGTCGAACTCAGGCCCTCGCGCTTGCCAGGCAGGCGCTTAAGCCGCTGAGCCATCTCACCGGCCCCCATTTTCGAACTCGGGCCCTCGTGCTTGCCAGGGAGGTGCTTACGCTGCCGAGCCATCTCACCGGCCCACCATTTGCCTTTTCTTAGAGAGATATTTTTTCAGGTACTTTTTGTTCAGTTTTGAATTGAGTTATTTGTTTTCTTACTGTTGAGTTATTTGAGTTCTTCGGGTATTTTCAATATTAATTCATTCTCAGATGTAAGGTTTGCAAATGTTTTTTCCCATTCTGTAAGTTGCCTCTGTTGATTGTTTGCCTTACTGTGTATGTGCTTTTTAGTTTGATGCAATTTCATTGATCTATTTTTGTTTCTGTTGTCCAGATTCCTTGAAAACTGACTTTAGTTAGCCTCTTTTGGTTGCAAGGAAGAGAGACACTGAGCTCAAATAAACTTGAGTTAAAAAAATAACTTAATGTGAAAGTATCTTCCCGGAAGACAAAAAGCTCTCCAGGACTTGAAGAGAGCACAGAAACTAGTGATTCCTTCTGTGTCTTGTAGTGTTCTCCTTTTCCTTCTTACTCAACTCCATTTTCTTTCTGCCAAAGGATTCTTTAGCTTTCTTTCAATACGGTCTTCCCAGAACTTTGACTTATATGTGGTCCTTTATGGCTATTCCAGCCCCTAAAATGTAAGCTTTCTTTGGTGTTTTTTTCTACTGCCTGCTAATCTATTCTCATGGTATTTTCCTTGCTCATCTCTCAAAAGAGGAAATATGATTGACCCAGCATGTGAAGAGTTTAGGATTACCCGTGCTTGGCTTGCATGTCCATGCCTTGGCCAGTCAAATGTGGCTGATGTTGGGATTCATGTAAGACAAAACGTGGTGGCCTAAGACTGCCCTTTCTGCACGGTTTACAGAAGACAGCAGTGAAAAGATAGAGTCAGTGCAAACTAATTATACTGCTGACTCTTCTCTCACTTTTTCCTCACCATGGAACTAGTAAGAGACAAGTGAATGACTGACCTAGGGGTAAAATTAAGGTTGCATTCACTCTCAGATGCCAAGTCCTCTCTTGCACAAAGTTGAGAGTGAATATCACCTTAAAATTTGGTCTGCAAGCTTACTTTGCTCCCATCACTTCACCAAACTTATTCTCATCGAGGTTAAAATGACCTATTTTTTAAGCTGAGGGACATTTTCGGCTTTTGAAGTCTCTGTCTTGGACACTCCTCCATTGAAACTGTCTTCTATCTGGTCGATGGTGCTCTCGATGCTCTTCTGTCTCCGTATGCTTTCAGTCTCTTCCACAGGTTCCCTTTTGAACCACTCTTCATATTTGACATTTTCAACTTGGTTATTTCTTTCTTTTTTTTTTTTGTGGGTACTGGGCGTCGACCTCAGGACCTCATGCTTGCCAACAAGTGCTTGTGCCACTGAGCAATATCACCGGCCCTTTTTTTCCTTTGTGTGGGTACCGGGAGTCGAACGCAGGACCTCGCGCTTGCTGGGCAGGTGCTTATGCCGCTGAGCCATCTCACCAGCCCAACCTGGTTATTTCTTAATGTACTGCCTGAGCACGCTGCCTCTGATCTCGTGGTTTCCATATAACACTATATATTGACATGATTCTAAAGTTTACATCTCCCAGTTAGATTTGTCTCCTGATTAACTATCCATTTCTCATTGGCCCTCCAAACTTTTCATTCTGATGTCTCACAGGAGCATCAAACTCGGTAGCACCTAGCACAGTTTATATCGGTTCCACAAATACTTTTCTGTATTCTGTGCTACCCACATCAGCAAATCCACCAGCTCAATTAAAATCATTGGCCATGCCATCATGAGTCCTCCCTCTTACGGCTAATGGTCTCAAAGCGACTTGACTGTCTTCTGCATACATGTGTCCATTGTCACCCATCTTTACTATCGTTGCCTAACACAGATTCTTCCCCACCTTCATCTGTGTTACGTAGTTGTCAGCTAGCTGGTCTTTTTGAATTCAGCTTTCTCACCCTCCAAGCCATTCTTCACTCTGTAGCCAAAGTTATTGTTCACACATGGAACTCTGAACAGATTGATCACTTACTTAAAAATTTTAAATGGCCTTTTGTTGTCTAAAAAGATAAAGTCTGAACTTTTTCACCTGACATTTGTCACATACCCTCTCAAATGCTATGTCCTGGCCATGTAATATCTAATAGTAACTAGTAGTTTCCCCCAAGCCAAGATGTTTCACGACTCTTTGCCTCATATGTGCCACTCTATCACTTCCACAGTTTGCCCAGTAAACTCCTGCTCATCTTCTAACACCTATCTCAGATATCACCATGTGACAGCTTCTTATGTAGCCAGAGCCACCTAACCAGAGCTGAATGCTGCCTTCACCCTACACGGTACTCATATTTCTATTATCTAGCACTTATCTTATTCATTGACCTTTCCTTTATTATATTCTAAGTTTCTTTGAGACCAAGGGTTTTAGTTATCTTTGTAGCCTTGCTCCCTTATCCTTTCACAGAGGTAGCACTTGATATGCAATATATATTTGGAGATGCACTTACTTAGCTAGACCCCGTGAACATTTGCTGATAAATGAATAGTGTGTTCTGGTCTCCAAAGCATTTTCAAATGATTCATATTGTGTGGCCTGTTTGTATTGTGTGCTCCACTTCTGCATTGGACCATTTGGACTGCAGATCATAGTTTTCCTGGGGATTGATGCCAGTGAAGGGCAAAATGGAGATATTGAAGGCTCAATGAAGAGGCTGGAAGGTAACCAAGCCCCCTTCCAGAACTGTCTTTGGGAATAATGTTATGCAGGTCTCTATTTCATCCCTGTGGTGGAGCTACCACTCCCCGCCCCCAAGATATCTGCTATATTCATGTTCTTCTCCTTTATTCTTTTTGCAAGAGAGAACTTTTAGAGTTCTCAGGAAATAATTCTCTTACAGTTCTCAGGAAACAACTTAATCAATTAATGTACCCTGAGGTAAAAACTTTCCGAATCACAGCAAGCAGGCAACCACTAAACTGTACCTTTAAAAGTTCTAGTTGGATCACTTACCTCTAGAGTTCTTCCCCATAGTACTATGTTGCTTAGCTGCCTGCACTGAAAAACTTGTACTAACATTGAAATCTAATATTCCATACTTAACCCATTAACTTTTACTGTAATCTTGGCACTAATCATTTTGTCATATCATCTCACTTAGGAAATGACTGAGAAAAAAACCATTTGAGCAAGGGTTGGAGTGTATAGGGGCAAATCTGGGACCAGAGTACAGACTCTGCCTATAGATTCTGGTCAGCATGGTTATCATGAGCAGTTTGAGAGTGCAGGCATTAGCTGGCATTTTGAGTAGTGGTAAAGGGTGTTGAAAAGGGGAGGGAGCCAGCTGAAAGAAAAAAGGACATGTTTGATGATTCATTCAAAAGTTTTATTTAATTTACTATGGGCCAGGCACCAGGGATTATTAAAGAAATAATAAGGTGATGATTCTGCATTACAGGAACTCATTATCTTGTGGGAAAATTAGATACTGAAAGTCACAAAACAATATTTTAAGTACAATGGTAGAGGTTAAATATAATATGCTCCTGGAGTATGGAGGAGGGAGCAACCAACTCTGACAGGAAAGGGAAGTGAGCAAAACTGGGGAAGCTGCAAGGAGAGAGAAGGTAATATTTGTGTCTAAAGGGGCCAATTGGGGGCCGGTGAAATGGCTCAGTGGCTTAAGCGCCTGCCTGGCAAGCGCGAGGGCCCGACTTTGACTCCCGGAACCCACATACGAGAAAAGGGCCGGTGATATCGCTCAGCGGCACGGGCGCCTGGTGGCGCGCGAGGTCCTGAGGTCGACCCCCCGGTACCCACACACACAGACACACACACACACACAAATAAAGGGGCCAATTTATTTTACAGATGAAGACCAAGGCAAAGGATATTTAGGGAGAATGTTCAAAGGGATTCATTCAAACAAATATTTATTGGACACCTATTATATTTGAAGTACTTCTGGGTACCTGGGATATATCAGTGAACAAACAGAACAGGGTCCATGCTCAAGGAGTTCACAGTCTAGTTAGGGAGACAGAAAATAAATAAGACCAATTATTAAAATTTGTAGTATGTTACTGCCTTAGTCGTTTTCTCATCACTGGGACAATATACCCAATACCCACAGATTAATGGAGGAGAGGTTTGTTTTGGCTCATGTTTTCAGTCCATAGTTGGCTGGCTTCTGCACAGAAGGGGCATGGTGGAAGGGCCTTGACCAGTGATAACAGACCTTTTAGAGCTTTCAATGATACAAACAGCCTGCTGTGCTGTGGGCTCACCACCACTGGCCTCGGAAGAGGACAGCTGCTCATCCCAAGGCAGCCAGGATGCAGAGAAAGACAAGAGGAGCTGGGAGAAAGATACACTTTTGCAAGTCACACCTGCTTCCTGACAGCACACTCACCTGGTGAGTGTAGCACCCCCCATGATCTAGTCACCTTTCCAAAGCCCCACCTCTGAGCCAGCACATGAGGCTTTTTGGGCACATCCTAAATCTAAACCATTAACAGTTACGTATAAGTGATAAAGAGAACAAAAGAGACAGAAAAATGTGAAATGCTGGGAGGGGGATTGGTATTTCAGATGAGATGATCAAGAAAGCCTTGCTAAGAAGGGATTTCTAAGTAAACATAGGAAGGAGGAAGGAAACTAATCTTATGACTAGTAGAGGCAAGACTGCTTTGAGTGGAGGAATGGGAAGGACAAAGGCCTGAGCAAGGGGCAGAGGTGGGGTCTTTGAGGAATAGCAGGATGGACAGAGGAATCAGGACAGGCAGAAAAGTTGGATCCTGGAAGGTCACAGAAAAGATACTGGGTTTTACTCCAAGCAGGATGGAGAGGCATTGGAGTGTTCTGAACAGAAGAGCGATATGTTCTGATGTAGGTATTAATGGCATCATTCTCTGGCTGTTAGGTTGAGAAAAGATTCAAGGCAGAAACAGGAGGACCATTAAGAGGCTGGGATGGCAATCCAGGTGAGATGATATTGGCATAGACCAGAGTATGGGTGTGTGTGTGTGTGTGTGTGTGTGTGCTTGGGGTGGTGAGAACTGGGCACATTCTAGATATATAGTCGTTCTTTGGGAGATTGTTTCCAGGATCCCCAAAACCAAAAATCTATAATACTGAGACCTGGAGATACTCAAGTCTTCTATATAAAATAGTATAGGATTTACATATGAGTGACACAGTCCTTTCATATACTTTCAAGCACCTCTACTTATAGTATCTAACACAATGCAATTGTTGTATTGCTTAGGGGACAACAAGGAAACACAGTCTGCATATGTTCGGTACAGACACTTTTCTTTTTTGGTGATACTAGAGATTGAACCAGGTCACTGAGCTACACCCCCATCTCTTTTTATTAGAGACAGCATCTTTCTAAGTTGTCCAGGCTGGTCTCGAACTTGTGATGATCCTGCCTCAGCCCTCTGAGTAACTGGGATTATAGATGTCACTGTGGGTGACTTCAGATGCAATTTTTTAGAAAAATATTTTTGACCTGCAGTTGATTGCATACAAGGATGCAGAACCAGCTGTTAGGGACAGCTGACTGCACTATAAGGGTGAGCCACAGAAATTTGTGATATTTTAGGCATGAGATGTGAGAGAAGGAAGAGTCAAGGATAGCTGCAAGTTTTTTTTTTTGTACCAAGAATCAAACTCAGGGCCTCGCACTTGTAGCTCCAAGTTTTTAAGCTTGAGTAAGCTGCAATAAAATTTTTTTAAAAGGAACCAGTTTGGAGAAAACAGTAGAAGCTCAGTTAGAGGCGTGTTCATTTTGCCTCTTAGATATCCAAGCAGGGATGTTAAATGGTCACTTTGGGGTCCATGGAGAGAGATCTAAGCTGAAGATATAATGTTAAGAATCACCATCACCATAAGGCATGGCATTTAAAGTCATCCTAGCTGAGATGATGTAGATCCTACATGAGAAAATGTAGAGAATGAATATAGATAGTAAAAAAAATAAAAGAAAGAAAGAAAAAAATGAAAAAAGAAATTCTGGAGCAGATCCTTGGGGAAATCTAACATTTAGAGGTCAGAGAGATGAGGACAACCTAAAAATAAATAGGTGCAGCCATAAAAGGAGGGAGACTAAATGATACAGCTTCCATGATGTGGATGCTGAGAATGAAGTGTTTCAGGGAGAGAGTTTGCGCCTGGGTCAGATGCTACTGATAGGTAAAGAAAGACGAGAACTGAACACTGCCCTTTGGATATAGCAATGTGGTCACTGGTAGCTTTGAGAAGAGCCGTCTCAGCGAAGTGAGGGGAACAACTGAAAGAATGGGAGCAGACGGAAAGATAGATGCTCATCAGGGAAGCACATCAGAGGACGCACATCAAAATCGCAGTAAGCTCTCACTTCATACTTGCCAGTATTAATAAAAACAATAGGCAGTAACCTGTGCTGCCAAAATGAGGAGACACTGCAGCCATTACGCACTGATAGGAATGTAAAATGGCGCAGCAACACAGAAAATTGTTTGGCAATTCCTCCAAAAGTTAAAGTTGCCATTTGACCCAATGACTTGTACATAAATACAGAGTCCACACACACAAAAAAATTGTATACGCATTTCAGCAGTTTGTGGCACTAATAAATGTCTGGAAGCTAATGGCCACCGCTTTGAGCACCTCTTGTAACTGTAGAGGCCAAAGGTAACTTGTATGAATCTCATGATGTCTCAATATATTTAGTATTAAAATATGTATACAAGTTTTTCTTCTCCTAATGTATACATTTTTGGTGGATTCTGTATTTATGGCAGCAATGACAGTAATAATCAAGAGGTATAAACAACCTAAATATCTATCAGCTGATGAATTGATAAATATAATGTGCTCTATTCTTAAATGGAATATAGAAATGAAACATTAATACTTGTTACAACATGGATAAACCTTGAAAACATTATATTAAATGAGAGAGCTGGTCACAAAAGACTACATACTATATGAATCCATTTATATGAAAAGTCTATAATATGTAATCTATGGAAATAGAAGGTAGATTAGCAATTGCTAGGGCTTAAGGAATAGGGATATAGATGAATAGAGAATTACTACTAATTGATAGGAGGTTTCTTTTTGGGGTGATAAAAATATTCTAAACTTGCATTGTGTTAATTGTTGCACAACTCTGAATTCTGAAGCCTCGAGTTGTATACTTTAACTGAATGTTATGGCATGTAAATTATATCTCAAAGATTTTTAAAAAGAAGACAAAATAAAAAGACAGAAATTAGAAAAAAATCTAATAGAACTCTGTCAGAAGTCATACTATGAACGAGGAAGTAATACCTATGTAGTCGGAAAAGGAAGCTGGGTTAAGGAAGGATTTTTTAAAAATGAGACAAATACCAGCATAATTTCATGATGTTGCAATTGATGTGTTCAAAAAGCAAAGTCTTGGGCTGGTGAGATGGCTCAGTGGTATAAGCGCCTGCCTTGCAAGCGCTAGGGCCCGAGTTCGACTCCCGGATCCCATATACGAAAAAGGGGCTGGTGATATCGCTCAGCGGCACGGGTGCCTGTTGGCGCACGAGGTCCTGAGGTCGACCCCCCGGTACCCACAAAAAAAAAAAAAAGCAAAGTCTTGTGGCACAGGAGAGGGAGATAAAGACCGAGGAGCAATGCTTTCAAGTGGGCAAGAGAGAACAAGGGAGAATGAAGATTCAGTGCACAGGTAGATGAATTTCCCTGTTGGTGCAATGAACATTTCATTCATAATAATAGAGAGGGCAGAGTGTATTCACTCTGCTTCTTGCTGGCAGGTAGATTTGGGGTGGGAGTTTTGATAATTCTCTTCTAATTGCCTTATTTTTCTCAGGAATATGAAACAAGATTGACTAGGTAAAAGGGAGGGTGAGGAAGGAGTGCTGGAAATTAGTGTGGGAAATCTTGAATAGTTTTCCTAGAGAGTGAAAACATCATGGATCAGGGAGGGAAAGGGTGGTTTGTGAGGAATGTTGAGGACTCTGTGTGCTTTGAGAGCACAAGTGGAATGTGAGGCTAGCTGACGTGCTTGCATATTTCCCTCCATTTATCTTCAGATGCGTGCATCCAGGTGTGGCGCATGGACTAACTGGAGAGTTGGATGTAGCCAGGGCTTTTTATTTTGCCAAATTATATTGGGTTCCCAGACAACAGACTGCGAGATGGAGATTTTCATGCAGGAGTTTGAGAAGTGTTCTTGGAAAAAACATCTGTAAGGGAAGGAGAGAAATGGGAATGGGCAGCAGACAAGAGATTGCACAGCAGCACAGTTGTAGCACAGATTGCAGACAGTTTGCAGACAATCCTACACTGAGAGCAGGAATGATGTTCTGAGTTGTCCCACACTGGGCATTTGTGTCTCTTTGTAGACATTTAGATATAGGACTCACTTAGGGAAGAGGCAGAACCATGAACAAAGAAACTCCTTTTGGTAAGGGGAATTGCTAAAGAGGGTTATGGCTGTGAGAGGCCTGTGGTCAATATTCCTGGTACATGAGGGATTGAGTGCCTCAGTCCTGAAGGGGCTTACTAGATGGCACATCGCATAATCCAGTACAGCTCATCCTTTGCACTGTTTGCATGTGTACTAAATCTATCCCTTCTAAGAAAGCCTCATCCAGGTTTCTTGAATTGGTCTCTTTTTCTGGATTGACTTACAAGAGGTTGGTGGTTCTAATCTCACCTCTGTAATTGCCATAGAGGCTGCCACTGGTACTCATCCACCATTTCTGCATTCTGCCGTCCATTCTAGTGTCTGCTTTCCCTGGGCTAGCGTCTGTGCATATCTAGGTAGGCTTACCTGGTAGCATGACCTAGAACCTCATAATAAGGTGTCTAAGCTCCTAGATTCCTGGCTTAGAAGTCATTTTTAAGCTTTGTTTGCTGCATTTGTTCATTAACTCAGAATTAGGAAGGGAAGACCCAACACTGGATCACCTGGTTACCAATCACAGTCTTTACTTCCTGCTTATGGAAGAGGTATCTAACCTTCTTTTCTTGATGACTAGGGCAAATTGTTTTCTTTTACCAGTGCATTGCTTATTTTCTTGGCAGATGATATTTTGGTACAAAGAGTCTGAAGTGTCTAGGTAACAGCCATAGTTTTAAGTTTAATAGGATCTTACTGTGTCATCTGGTTGATTTCCATTCTGGGAACAAAGACCTCTAAGTATGTGGGGCAGAGTTTTGGGGATAGGAAACAAATTCCCAAGTGAGTCACTGGAAGTACAGGTCAACAGGGCCACTTGGTTCCCAGACCTATGGGAATATGGGATCAAAAACAGTCAATGAATTAAAGTGAATTAAAGTACCTCATGCTTTCAGGGTATCATCTCCTCAGCTGCACTTAAGAAAAAGCCATTCTATGGCTTTGTCAGGTGATTTCCAATGTACTTCAAACAAATTAATGAGATGCCATTAATGTAGTGGAATAATGTGATATGTTGTGGAATGTCCAAACTGCTCAGTTTCCTTTAGACAATATTATTAAAGAGGTAGTGTAACTTTGTAGCAAATGTGTACATGTGTATTTTCATCCATCTTATGCAGATAAAAACTGCTTCTGGTCTTACATTTTGAGAGAGATGGCAAAGAATACATTTTCCAGATCAGTGGCTGTCAGTGTGCTACATGGTTAAGACTGTGCATCTAGCAAAGATCCTGTAACTGGGAAAGTAGCTGCAAGGGAGATTACTCCTTAGTGAAATTTTCTGTGTATCACCAGTCATCCATCACAACCCATCTGGTTTCTGTAGGGGGCAGAAGAGTAAATTAAATGGGATATGATGGGGACCATCACCCCTGCATTCTTTTGGTGTTTAAGGTGAGTTATCTCTGCCATTCCCCCCTGGGATAAAGCATTGTTTTGATTTACTGTCTTGGCCAGAGAACATGACTTAAAGAATTCCTCTTGGATTCCTTACTAGATAGCTCTTATTTCACAGCCAAAGGAACCAGTGTGTGGGTCCTGTCAATTATTAAGTATGTCTTTTCTAGTTGCATGTTTAAGTATCAGAAATGATCAGTAGATGCATTTGTGAAAAAGTGAAGTCACTGTAATGTGTTGTGAACAAGTGAAGTCACTGTGACATATATTATCTGACTCCCAAAGCCAACTTTAGCAGAGTGGCCATGAAAACTACAGTTTTCGATGTGTCAAGCAGTTTTCAAAATGTCTAGCTATTTCCTTTTTCCCAGTAAATTATTTTCTTTTTATCATTTTTCCCTTTCTGAAGAGATCAGACAAATTATTTTCATACACACTTGCACAATTCCATAAATTTTACTCATGGAACTCAACCTCCTCTTTATTCAATGGGTTCTGGATTTGTACCAGAAACTAGTCAAAGATTTTTGACTATTTGTTGGGGTGACTAACTTCAGGGGATTCCCTGATTATCCACCCTTGATTTCTTTTGGTAATATGAATTAAGCAACTCCCTGTTGACTACCCATCATTTTTTCCTACATTAATAAAAACTGTGTTTTATAAATCATCTCCATAGTTATCCATGATTACTGTAGGAGGCACAGGATAATATTACCTTGCAAAATTATGGGCTCTGGAGTATCTTAGAAAAAGATGAGAATGCCATCTTTGAACAGGGATGAATGGGGCATCACTGCATATCTGGAAGAATCAGGGAAATCTGGAGATTTTAGCTTTTCAAGTACATCAACACAGATATCCCCTCCCCACGCAGGTCTCAGGGTTTCATTCTTTCCTAACTGGGGTCATAACCCTGGTGTATTCCAATGGAGAATTCCAGTAGAGGTTGAATTCTCAAACCCCTGGAAGACTGCTTCATGTATAATTAAATTTTGGGTCTAGAATTTGGCTTTCTGATCCTTCAGCTACAGGAGAGTAAATGATGCTAAGGAAGCGTTTGACTTTCACATTTAACCCTCAGTTGGTGATGAATCACCCACAGCCTTTTATTGTCAATATGAAACGCATCAATAGCCCCAAACAACAGTTACCAACTTCATAATCTGCATCTTTCAAGTTCTTGTGAGGTCATTCATGCTGGTGTATTTCATTCTACCACTATCTCATTCAGTTTACCACTAGAGGATATTACAGCAATTGTACCATGACTGCCACCAGGGGTACCAATTGACACTTGCAACCAGTGATGGGATATTAATTGCAACTGGCTGGTGGGTGATCTGTCCCCCAAATTCATTTTAGAGTATACATCCAAAGACTGATGGTACTGACTATGTTGGGTAAAATTCCGTGGAAACAGACTGGGTTGGAGATGTACACACAGGAAGATTTGGGGAGAATGTGCTTGGGAGAAATACCTAAAAGGTGCAAGAGAACCAAGATTGGACAGAGTAGAAGAGGAACTGTGATGCTGTTGCAACAGAACTAGCAGAGACCTTCAGAATTGTCTCAAACCAAGGCAAAGGTAATTGGCTTCTGTACCATGAATGAATCATTGGCTGTGGGAGGTCTTCAGGATTCCTTGGGCAGGTGGCTCTCATTGGCTGACGATAGTTTCCAAAGACAGACTCAGCTATGAGCTGTCAGAGCCAATACCTTTGGTATTGTGTTGGAAGTCTCAGCACTGAAGGAAGACTGTGCATGCTGTACCAGTCATTCCCTCTACCTCGTGAGTCAGGTGGAGTGGAGAGATTCTGGGGAGTTGAGAGTGTGTACAAAAGAGAACTCTGATAGTTGTCCATGCCTTTACATTGGGGGAAGAAAAATGTTGGGGTAAAGATAGTGAAAAGGAAGTAGGATCAATAAATTGTAGGTTCCCATGGATTTGAAGGAAAGTTGAAATCAGAGGACAAAAGTAAGTAGGAAGAAAGGATAAGATGCTGTATGGTGTGATGAGTGGTATATTTAAGATTATGGACAGTGTGCAGATGTTGGTAATGGCAGGGTCACAGGATTGAGTGACTGAGATAGGCTGAAAGACAATATTATTGGAAGAGCAGGTCTAGGAATTGAGAGGCCAGGGTGAGGGAGACTTCACAGAATCAAAATGTTACTGTACGTACGTGAAGCAGAGCTGAGTATGCTCAAGGAATAGAGAGAAGTCAGTTGGCTGCAGTCACATCTCACCACAGTCACTCATGTGATAGCAAGTGGTAGAAGTTAGTCTGAAAAGGTAGTGTAGGGTGATTCAAAAGGTCCTACATGTTGGACTATGGCATTTGGCTTTTATCCTGGGTAGGTACTATGATTTCAGGCACCTACTATGGCTCTTGAGACCTATTTCCACAGATAAGAAGGGACTAAAATTTTAATCTTTTTAAAGAATAGTTCTCATTATATTAATTCTTCTCAAAGGCCTTTATGGCTTTTTATCGTATACCATATTAAATAGAAATGCCTTAATCTTGTATCGCAGGCCTTAACCCACCTATGGCACATCTTTTCCTCTTTGGAACATATTGGATTGGTTATTAATTATTTTCCCCAAATTCTTCCCATTTTCCTGTGGCTCTAAGCTCCCAACACATATGGTCTGTTTTCTATGACTTACTGTTCTCATCATTTCCCTTTAATTTGTTTTTTGGCACTTATCACAGTGTAAAAATTAATTATTCATAGTGGTATGTGTGTGTGTGTGTCTTAGGGATTGAACCTAGGGCCTTCTCGCTGGCCTATATCCCAAGTCTTTTCAATTTTTTTAAATTTTGAGATAGGATCTAGCTAAGTTGCACAGGCTGGGCTCGAATTCCCAACCCTCCTGCCTCAGTCTCCCAAAGTGCTAGGATTACAGGCATGTGCCACCATACCCAGCTTATTTTTAAAATGTTTTCATTAGGATGTACCTTGACTGTTTCCATGGAATTTTACCCAACATAGTCAGTACCATCAGTCTTTGGATGCATACTCTAAAATGAATTTGGGGGACAGATCACCCACCAGCCAGTTGCAATTAATACCCCATCACTGGTTGCAAGTGTCAATTGGTACCCCTGGTGTCAGTCATGGTACCAAGCTCCCTGAGGACAAGAACATTGTCTATCTTAGTCACTCTCCAGAGCCCCAGAGTGGGTGTCATAGGAAGGGCTCAGTGAAGATTTATAATTGCACGGGTGAATGTGATGTCACTCAGATACTCTCAGTTTTGTTTATTTTATTTTTTTTGAGACAGGGTCTCGCTATGTAGTCCAGGTTGGTCTTAAATTCACTATGTAGTCCAGGCTGGCCTTGAACTCATGGCATTCTTCCTGCCTCACTCTCAGCCTCCTGAGTGCTAAGATTGCAGGTGTGTGCTACCATGCCCAGCTGACCCTACCGGTTTTGTATAGAGTGTTTTCAAATAATGAGAAGGGGATCGAGAGATGGAAGGAAAGGGGATAAAAAACACATGTAGATGTGCTCTGTACATATACCAATCACACAAGGAATGTAAATATTATGTACCACAAACACATAGTAATAAAATAAATTAATGAATACATGGATGAATGAATGAATGAATGAATAGACAATAAGAAAATCCAAGCTGGAATAACTGTGGTCTGCACTTCCTAGAACTGCACCTTTTGATCCAGGGATGAGTGTCATGCTTCTGGAAGGAGACAAAAGAAACATACACACACCCTGAAGGCAGGGAGGTGAGGTGGCTGCGGGTCAGGTCACTAGAATTGACCAAGAATTCCAGCCTTCTGTGCTGGGCCTTTATGATCTTTAGGTGATTTTTTTTGAGTCAAATGAACAATGTCTTCCTTATTTTACCCTCACCTTACAGGGCAGTGTGAGGATTGTTTAGCTTTCAAAACCCAGTTTCTCTAAGGTTTCATCTAACTGCTGAAAACTTAGTGTGCTCTCGTAATAGTCTAAATAAACACACTTGGAGAGTAGGTTCAGCTTTATTCTTCCCTTAGGCAAAGCATAAAAACAAACAAAACAACCCCCATGCCTAAGTGCTCCAAAAACCTCATAATTACAGGAAGGAAAATATGTCTGAGAAAATTTTATTTATTCAATAGTGGACAAGGAAATGTTTTATGCAACAAGGATCTTAGATAAAGGGAATATATCATAGCAGCTCAATATGACTGTGTTAAAGTGTTATAGGCATGGAGAGGCAGTGGCTTTACTTATCAGATACATAGAAACACTTTTTATTAATCCAAAGAATCAATGCTACTCAGGCAGGCTTTGTGTCAGAGGCTGTGAATACCGTATTTCTTCGTACATGTAGAAAATCTGTGTTGTCTTTTAATATTCCGACATCATTGCTTTTTGAACATAAGTTGGGTGTGTGTAGCATGTGCTTTCATTCAGATGACTATTTAATAATATTTACAGTTTGTAATCAGATACCTGGAAATAGTGGATGGATAAACAAGATATTATTATTACTTTTTAAAATAAAAGATGTCCTCCCATTACTTTGCTATCTGTACCCTCCTCCCCCTTTAATTTCTTTTTGCAGAGCAGGAATTTTGTCTTAGATTACCAGAAGAGTAATCTACTTTTAAATTTCTAGAATTTTAGGTGTTCTGTCATTAAATATGACAGAGAGATTTAGGGAAAAGGAAAGCATTGTTTGAAAAAGAAAACCACGGTGCAGTATGACCTAAATGTATATTAGTGCAATGTTTAGATCTAGAGAGTTAAAGCTGTATTTCAAACATATTTCCAGTGGGTGCATTGCTATGTAGTATCTTAGAAAAATGATGCGTATGTTATTAAAAAAGTACATTATTTTGGGCAGGAATTTTATTTTATTTTATTTTATTTTATTTTATCCAGAAGTTAGAAATCATCTTTGTGGATTTTGTGATGCAGATAACCCTTATTCTGATCTGGGTTTGGAAGCTTGATGGAGAAAGGCCTTTATACTGGCATTTAGGATAGTGTATTCTTTAGAAAGAAAGCTGTCTGTTTTTCTTTTCTCAGGGAACTGCAGTTTAGGACAGGCACAAAGCTGGGAACATAACCAGGGGCAGAAAAAAAAAAATTCACCCCTACGTTCTATTTGTCAGGCTGCCCTGCAGGTCACAACCTGAAAGTTTATAGATCCGTGAGGCCTCGTCTCCACATAAGCATGTTTTCTGGACTTTGGCTGAAGCTAAATTCCTGACTTCTGAAAGAGGGGTGGGTGGGTGTGGACTTCCAGCAGGAATAGCCAGTGGGAAGGAAGTAATATTCATTAAGAGTGTCTCATGCAAGCTGCGCAGGCTAAGCATGCTCAGTGTAAATTCTCCTGGAGTCTGTCAAGCTATGTTTGAACTCGTTCCAGGATGCTGGATTTACGTTATTTTTTTTCCCAACCAGGAAGAATGCTCGATTAGGCTGCATTTTGCCTTGCTTTTCTCTCTCTTTCTCTTTCCCTCTCACTCTCTCTCTCTCCCTTTCTCCGACTTCTTTCCACCAGAATATTGGAAACAATATTCTTTTCCGATCAATTCAGTAACACAATGCTGTCAGTGTCCACATGAGCATTTCACTGGAGAAGAAAAGAAACTTTGCTACCTGGGAACTGAAGACTACTTAGGTCAGTAAATGCTAATAAAGTCCTTAAAGACTTACAGAGCTAGGACTAGGAGTTAACTTTTCTTAATGGTTAAAGTAATCTACAGAAATTTAATTGCCTTTTCAACTGGTGGCTGTACGCCTATTTTTTTTTTTCTTTTCACACAAAAACTGTTTTTCATATATTGGAGTGATTTTCCAAACACAAGGAAAATATGGCTTTTAGTTAATTTGCATTTGAAAGAAACTTTTTTTTTCCCCCCCTGTGAGAGGTTCTGTCTCTCTCTACCACCAATTATGTGTTTTTCAAACAAATATTGTGGTGAGCTGAGGTAGCCATGATGGTATGAATGTGGATGTGTTCTGTGTTATATTAATTCTTGGCTTGGTTTGTTTTGGTGAAAGTTAGGGCTTTTGTTGCTGCCAAAGATGAAAGGGAGTTTGTTTTTTGTTGCTGTTGTTTTTGGAACTTTTGGTGGGATTTGAGGCTGTATTGTGAGCCCCTGAGGAAGGGAGAACCATCTTTAATGTGCATTTTTCAAAATGTTCAACTTTAATCCTAAGAAAACGGTACCACTCTTTATGAATCAGTATAGGAATGGAGTTTCCCCCCCTTTAATATAGTTTTGGAGCAAAACAATATGTAGAAAGGTAGAACAAGGCTCGTAATGAGTACTTTAAATCAAGACTTACAGAGAATATAAACAAAGAATGAAAAATAGTGCATGCGGTATACTCATTGATTAGGTTAATAATTTTAATTTTTTAATAAAAAGTAGATCAGACTTTTCAGTGCTACCTTACTGTGTCAGTTGATAACATGTAATACTCATTAGAAACATGTTAGGCTCTCAGAACAAGCAAGTTTGCCAACAGCATTCTGTTATAAACATCGAGGACTGGGTTTATGAAACCACATGGCTTTATTTTTTTATTTTTCACTTTTTATTGTTTTTTGAAACCACATGGCTTTATGTAGGAACAGTGTATCCTGGGCTAAAGCAGTTTAATTTTATTCAAGAATTTTAAGAGTAAAAAGGGATTTATTTCTTTTCAAAAAAGAATAGCCAGGCAAGGATTATTGATCGGTCAGGGATTAAATATTTGCAGGCGTACAAAGCATCACAAGTTATCAATGTGTAAATCAGACTGGCCAGCTATTCAGGGGATGTAAATGAAAAGCCCAGTTTCTTATGGAAGCAAATGCAGCAGCACCCTGCCCTTCACTCTCCTTTCTGCTCCAAAAAGGGGTGAGAGAGGTGGGGCAGAGTGTGAAATAAGACTTAGCCATGAGCTGACCTTGCTCTTTTAACTTCTGTCCATCTGTTCTTACTGGGCAGCTGAAGTGGTGAGCAAAGAGGGAAGGGATCTCAGGGGAGGTCAGGAAGAGAGGCCAGACCCTCCCTGGGCTGTGGCCTGCTCCCTATCCTGGGATTCAGATAGAAGTAAAGGAGCTGAGTAGATGCATCCGAATCCACTTCTGTCTGCTCCCAGAGCTTTGACCGAGTCCCAGATGCTGCTCCTGTGCACCTGCCTCTGTCTTTCATAAGTGAAAGCTTCTCCCCATGTGTAGATGGTGGTTTATTTGCTATAGCTCAATCCCTAAGGAGATAGCTTAAGTAATTAGGTCTCTCTCTGTGTTTGTCTTTTCTTCCTTAACATGTGGCATAGATCTTGATGAGTTTAATTAAAGCAACAAACCCTTTCTGGGATGGACAAGCACTGTTCTCCATGGAGGTGTGTGAGAGAGTGTGTATGTGCATATGGGTGACACTTGTAGTCTGGCCTCAGGCACAATGGAAGGCTTTGCATGGCTGAGGGCATTTGTCTGGAGTCAGGGACCTTTTTATCACCTTGGCTGTGCACTGAGAAGAGGTACACATTCTGGATTGTTCTGGGGGTCCTTCTTCTGACTCCCTTCTCCTATCAGCATACTCTGCTTTCCCCAGCTCTCTTTCCCCTTCATGACCTGTGTCTCAAAGAATAGTAGTGAAACCCTTTGAGGAAAACCAAGGGCTGTGCAGAGGAGCAGAGAGGCACAAAGACAGCCTTCTTCATGTTCACATCTGGATAAAATTTAGATTAAAATTTAGGGAAAATGAGCGGGAGAAAAAAGTTCTGACATCACATTAAAACACATACAGTTGACTTCCTAGAGTTTTTATCTCAAGTGTTTTCAGTGTTATTGTGTCCTGCCGTATACTACTTATTGGACTTGTAGGAAAGCAGGTATTAAGTCTCTATTTTGTTGAGAAGTCCAGCGATTTGCCTAAAGCAGTGGCCACATTCAAATAAGCACGCAAGTCCTTCATGATGTTTCTGCCTACCCAAGAATAGTAATAAACAGGGGTCAGTTTCTGTATCTTGGACTCAGTTTGCCCATTTGCTTTAAGGTTGCATACAAAGGCAGTTATTTTGTGGAACACTTTTTGTTTTTGAACAGAGTCTACTATTATCATAGCATCTTAAACTTAAGAAGTACTTGAAACTTTTCAGGGAACTTTTTTATCTTTTTTTTTTTCTTACCTTCAACACCAACCATTAAAATAGGTTGGGCCAATATTGATATTTTGTCTGACAAATGATGAAACTAGAAGATTGAATGACTTGCTACCTAAGGTCAGAGAGAGGATAGATGAGAATTCAGGTTGCTCAACTCAGGATTTGAAACTAGACCATCCCGAGTCTCTGGTCACTAAGTTAGAAAGAACTGACAAGGAGAAAGTTCCATGATCCATGTGGGTGAATGGTGTGGCAGCGGAAGTATGCACCTCAGCCACAGTTGTACTTTGGGCACTTGGGGAACTGGATTTGAATTCAGTCTGTGGAGCTCCAAAGCATGTGGTGCAGGGTGCAGGGATTAATCATATGGCCGTTGCTGGGTGTCTCTGCGTGTCTTTTTTCTCATATGTAATGAAAATACCCATGAAGTTGCTGTGAAAATTATACAAGATGATGCCTATACTTGGCACAGTCCAAACCTTAAAATGTTGGGATCTCTCATGTTCTTATTTTCAGTCATATTACATCATGCAAAGTAATCCTGAGTTATTCTTACTATGAATTCCAATCATTTTGTAGTTAAAACTTCAGATCTTCAGGGTGGTTGTGCTGGTGAGTTAATGTCATCGAATGAGTAGCACTTAAGGCACATTCATTGCAAATACAAACACTGTACTAAATGTTGCAGGGAGCTAAGACAAAAGCCTTAAGACCCTTGTCTCCATCCAGGGAAAGGCTGGATGGAGGTTTTCTGGGCATATGTGCTAGAGATAAGCAGTACAGTTGAGTCAAACCTAGTTATCTTTGGTGACCTTCAAATGCTACCAAGAAGGCTTCTCGGATGTGAGGAATTCCTAGAAGAGAAGGATGGCTAGTCAAAAGTTATTTGGGCCGGTGAGATAGCTCAGCGGCATAAGCACCTGCCTGGCAAGTGCGAGGTCCTGAGTTCGACTGCCGGTACCCACATAAAGGAAAAAAAGGGCTGGTGATATCGCTCAGTGGCACAAGAGCCTGCTGGCAAGTGCGAGGTCCTGAGTTCGACTCCCAGTACCCACATTAAAAAAAAAAAGTTATTGCGGGCTCACATCTCTGGTAGAGTTTGAAAAACAAAGGAAGACACATGTGCAAACAGGGTGTAGTACTGTCAATATATGTATATATATATATATATATATATATATATTTTTTTTTTGTTTGTTTGTTTTGGTGGGGCGAAGGTTGGGCCCTTGCCTGAGCTATTGAGGTCAGTGGCATGCCTGAGCCCTGAAGCTCCTGGACTTATCCATGGCGTTATATTAGAAAGAGCCCCTCAGAGAGAAGACTCAAGGGCCTACGTATCAGAGCAAGTTGGTGATTTTTACTTGCACGATGAGAACTTACAACTATTAAGTACACAATCACGGGGCTGCAAAACCAAACAGAGGAAAGGGCCACTGTGCCTAGAGCATGTGGTGACTAGCTGAATAAATGGTACCTGTAAGTGTATGGAAAACTGAAATGCAGATGGACAAGACAAGTCTGTGTGTGCAGAAAGATGAGGCCAACTTCGGGGCAGCATCGGATGAATAAAGATTTTAAATGTTTGCTTAAAGTTCTAATTTCTTTACCTCTTAGTTCAGAGTTCTCTTTCACATACTTCTCATGGACTTCATGGATGTCCATGTTGGGAAAGGAGAACCACTGGCAGGGGACAGGGAGCTGGAAATGGGCATTGTTTATCGAACAGTTATTACATACCTGACACTAGGTTTTATGCTTCATGAACATTATCTTTCTTAAAACTTACACTATCCTTGGGGAGTTTAAAGAGGAAGTTACCTGTTCCAGGAGGAGAAGGGTATATGGCCACTGAGGCAAAGAGGCTCCATGTGACCCACTAGCTGAACATAGCATACCATGTGTCATGGAAAGATCTACGAGAAACATGTCAGGTAGAAAACATCACTGTTGTCTGATAGATTCTCTGCTCTTGAGGAGTATTCCTCCAAGGTCTATCCATCAGGGATGCCTATGTCCTGACTGGTTCTGAATCCATTGACAGGCACAGTTCAGAGTTGGGCAAGTCTGGTTCTGTGAAGAGCTGGCACTTAATTAGCTCCAAGGGTTGTCTGTTTTCGGAGGAACCACTGCACTTGAACAATAAACCCAAGTTACATTCCTTTTTGTTTGTGTTTTACAGATAAGTCATTAAAAGTTTTGCAGTTCCAGAAGTAAAGACCTCAGCAATCATTACACAGTATTGTGTAGTTAAAAAAACCCAGGATTTGGGGGCGAAATAACTGCAACTTGGGTCCTGACCCAGGGATTGAATTACTGTACTGTGTGATTTTGAGTAAATTATTGAGGCCCTGGTACCTCAGTTTCTACATCTCAAATTATCATGTGGGATAATCAGATCTGCTATTTAACACTGTACCTACAGTTGTATCTACATTAATACTGTACTGAACGTTTAAAAATTTATTAAAAGGGCAGCTCTCATATTAAATTTTCTTACCACAATAAAATAAAATTAATGATGTAAAAAAGAAAGTAATTTTAAAAAATTTAGCCTGCTATATGAATGTGAGTTACTACTTATATTCTCATAGCTATGTCAATGTTTCTGGTAGGTTCTGGCACTTTGTCCTTTTGGGGTCAGAAAAGTGTTCCCCTTCATTTGCTTAGGTGGAGGGGAAGCATGATCAACTGAACTAGGCCAAATGCCTCATATCAGAGTCCTGAAAACTCTTTAATTGCCTCATTAACATTTACATTTCCTGAATTAGTGAAAAGTGGAAGACTTGGAAAATGCATAACTCTGGACAGAAACTGTAGCCAGAGCAGAATTGAGTTGATCATCAGAAATTCCTAAATGCAAGGAGAAATTAACATTGCTACTTAAAAAAATGAAACAAAACAAACAACACCCCACCCTGAAAATATCAGATGTTGGAGAGACTATGGAAAAGTTGGAAACTTTGTGTACTGTTGGTGGGAATGTAAAATGGTACAGTTGTTCTAGAAAACAGTATGGTGTTTTCTCAAAAATTAAAAATAGGATTACCATGTGATCCACCGATTTCACATCTGGGTATATCCCCAAAGAGTTGAAAGCAGGGTCCTGGAGATATTTGTGCACAAATGTTCATAGTAGCATTATTCACAATAGCTGGCATGGAGAAGCAGCCTGTATCCATTAGTGAATGAATAGATAAGCAAAATGTGTTCTATCTGCACTATTACTCAGCCTTAAAAACTTAGGACGCCCTGACACCATGCTACAACAGGGATGAAACTTGAGGTCATTATGTTATGTGAAATAATCCGGACACAAAAGGACATGCTACATGATTCCTCTTGTGCGAAGTGCCTAGAGTAGTCAGATTTGTAGATTGTACAATTGTGGTCACCAGAGGCTGGAAGAGAGGGAATTGGAAAGTTATGATTACATAAAGTTTTAGCCAGGGAAGATGAAAAAGTTCTGTGGATGGATGATGGTGATGGTTCCACAACAACATGAATGTTCTTAATGGCCCTAAATTGTGCACTTAAAATAATTAAACTGTTAAATTTTATGTTATGTATAGTTTACCATAATTAAAAATTTAAAAATTGATATAAAAATGTTACTATACTAGATTTATATGGGTTTCCCATTATAAGCACTATATTTGTTTCATTACTGGAACTTAGCTGTGTGTGAGGAAGAAAATCAGGCTCAAGCTGAGGAAGAAAGAGAACACAATTGTTCAGTAAATGCAGTTTTTGGTAGTTAAAGTGAATGAAATGGGAAGAAATATAGGCTCTTGATATATAGCAGTAGAAATGTCAGAATTCTATATATAAGGTACTTAGGGGTAGGCATTCATTTCATCCCCGTGTTTGCATAACAAGCACATCACTTTAACTTAGGCTGCTTGTTTGGGTGACATTTGGCAGCCGATAGAGATATGGTGCACCAGAAACCCTTCTGAGCACCAATTTTGCCAAACACTGCATTTTTGCAGTTAGTTTAAATTTGGACCAGTTGCCTTTGTGAAAGATCTGTGGTGGGAAAAATTGTGAAACTCAAGAGGATTTCTAAAACTACTCATAAGCAGCAGAGGGGAAGAGGGAAAACAACTAGCATTTCTTTTTTTTTTTTTTGTGGGTACCGGGGGTCGACCTCAGGACCTCGCGCGCCAGGAGGCGCCCGTGCCGCTGAGCGATATCACCGGCCCCTTTTTCGTATGTGGGTTCCGGGAGTCGAACTCGGGCCCTCGCGCTTGCCGGGCAGGCGCTTAAGCCGCTGAGCCATCTCACCGGCCCAACAACTAGCATTTCTTGAATGCCTATTTTGTACCAGGTATATTATACTCATGTATATTATACTCATGTATATTGTACTCATGTATATTATCCATCTCATCTGCACAATTGCCTCTAAGGTAAATTTCATATCCACATTGTAGAAATGCAACTTTCCCACTTCTGCTACTGAGTGGTGACGCCAGGACTGGAACCCAGTTCCAAAGCCTGTCCTTCCCAGTATATGTAAACCAAATCAAATTCCGTGGCTAGGTTCAATGTTGACCTTACGAGGAAATTTGATTTGGTTCTCGTCCAATTCGGTTTGTGACCAGAATTGTGGAAAGAAGTAAGTTCATGAACTGAGGTACCACCACTGTACCACTCTCCATGGATTTAGGAATTCCATTTCTCCATTTAACCCTCCAAGTGAGCCCTCCCTGGCTTTAGTTGTCAGCAGCTACAGAGGGCAAGTTTTCCTGGGAGAGATACAAGGTGTCATAAATACATACAATGAATGTTTAAATTAAAAAAAAATTATTGCAGTGAAAGACACCTGGATATTAGTGCCCCTCACCACCCACCCCCAACACACTTATTCCATTGGTTTTGCCACTTTCTTTCTTTTCTTTTTCTTTTTCTTTTTTCTTTTTTGTTTTTTTGAGACAGGGTCTCACTTTGTAGTTCAGGTTGGCCCTGAACTCTCTAGGTAGTCCAGGCTGGCCTCCAACTCACGGTGATCCTCTTGCCTCAGCCTCCCAAGTGCTGGGATTACAGGGTTTTGCCATTTTCTGAAGCAGCTCTGGAAATCCTCTTTCTGAAAGTTTTTAGTTGTGCTGTCATGGCTGCTTCAATGACCTATATCAATTCAAAACATTTACCTTTCATGGTCATTTTGACTTCGGGGAGAGCCAGATCCAGGTACTAAAGTGAGTGAAGACAAACTGTAATGTTTATCTTTGACAGAAATTGCCCTAAATATTTGATGGACACAGGGTGATCACAAAATATGGTGAATGTTTAAATAAAAATTTTTATTACCATATTTTATACAGTATTCATCCCCATCAGAATACTTAAAATATGCCCTCTCACTTTGGATACTTCCAGTTGTTCTCGGCAATGTGTCTTCTACCATAATAAGCTGAAAAATTAAACATTTTGTGTATTTTTTGATCACCTCTTGTGTTTGTCCCACACCTTCAGCATAGATCCTTTTAGAGGGCTTCCTAGGGACCTCAGCATTAGCATCCACCATCTGAGCATAATTTTTAATTTTCAGCAGTACTTACACAAGAGTAGTTAGCTTTCCCAAGGAAAAGCACAGGTGTCAGGGGATCTCTTTTCGTGCAGTGCTGTCCCTGCTTCAGGTGTTGGAATAAATGGACCTGGAGTGCAGCGGCTTCGGGCCCTCCCTGAAGGTGGTTCTCAGGCTCCTTTGTTTGGTTTATGTATGGGCAGCAATGCATCATTCTTCTGCTTCAGCTGTTGGAGAATCCCGTCTTCTCTCTTGATTTCCCGCAGAACGTTTACTGCTCTCCAAGGAGTGACCTGTACCTCTGGCTAATTTATTTCTGTCATGGCTGCAGGATTTAGCTGAAAGAGAGGGGGTGCGTAGGAGCAGGGACTGGAGGGAGGGAGGCTGGGGAGAGAGTGACACATCCGAGATGTGAGAAGTAATTTCAACACTGAAGCCCCCGGCTGGCATGCCTGTGGCTCTGGAGGGCAGTTCTGTGCACACAGCAAGGGGACTTTGAAAATCTACTCAGTAAGATGGAAGCAGCAGCCACAGGGTCTCAGGAGGCCAGGAATTGTAGCAAGGCCCCACGGGGATGGAAAAGCAAGAAAGGAATGCATTTGAAAATAATGTCTTGGCTGTTCAGGAGCCAGTCACCATATTGAGCAGTATGTTGTGGGTTCATTTGTTTATTTTTCTTTTTTAATGAAATGATGGAAACACTACTAAGGAGAGGGAGGCAAGTAGTGAAGTCACATTCTCTTCGTTGTTATGGGATTTCAGAAACAGGACATTCATGTGTCAGTTCCTGAAACTGCATTTACCATGAGTGACATGTGACATACTAAATCGAGCCACTTTAACAAACCTCCCTGTCCGCTCTGCCCAGGACATAGGGAGTTTGCCTTTCCATGGTCTGATTTTACTAGATAATTATTTGAATGTCCACTTCAGTTTTCCTTTGAAAACAACTTGGAGGACTGGGGGTGTAACTCAGTGGTACAGTACTTGCTTAGCATGCATGAGGCCCTGGGTTCAATCCCCAGTACCGCAAACAAAACAAAACAATAGATAAACAAACAAAAAAACTTGGAAAATCTGGCAATAAACTTAAACAAGAAAGCATGTAGACTATTATCTTTGCCTGTGTTGCATTCACATTTGTTTAATGGGTAGATAAATGATATTTGAATGGTATTTTAAAGTTTTTAAAAATGTACATGATTTTATTTCATTTTTTTTTTAAGCTAAGAAGGAGGTGTTACTATTAGCATTACACAGCTGAAGAAATGTGGGCTCATTAGCCAGGCGGCTGCCTAGTTAAGGTCACATGGATAATAAATGGCAAGTCCAGGATTCACATCTGGGGCTTCTGATTCCAGAGGCAGGCTGCATTTCAGGACACTCTAGTGGTGCAGAGGGAAAAATACTTTACCAAGGTCATGAACCAATGTGCAGCAGGAAGCGTGAGGGTAAGAGCCTTACTGGTTGAAATTTGTTCAAACATTTAGGAAGATACTAATAGGACAAATCAGAACTGAACCAAACACACAGACTTCTGAGCTTCCACTTAAATGATATATGTCTGAGCTCCTTTAAGTTTCGGGTGTCAGGTATTTTTTCTCAGTGACAGGAAATGAGTAATATAGTATAGTAATATCTATTTTAACTCAAGACTTGATGTGACATCCCTAGCCATTTTTAATTTTTTATATTGAGACAGGATCTCACAAAGACACAAAGTTACCTGGGCTGAATTTGAACTTGCAGTCGCCCTTCCTTAGCTTCCCAGAGTGCTGGCATTACAGGTGTGCACCACCATGCCTGGCTTCACTCTCTCTTGACTGATGGCCATGTACCCACCCATCTCAGAGCTCAGCATCCCAATGAAGAAGTCCAAGACTTGAGTCATGCCATTTTTAGAGACATGGTGTCTTAGTTACTTTTTTCATTGCTAAGACAAAATACCTGATGCTCAAAGTTAAGAGAGGAAAGGTTTATTTAGCTCACTCTTTGTAGAGGTTTCAGTCCATAATCAGCTTGCTCCAAGGCAGGGTGGCACATGGCAAAGGGGCAACAGTTCATGGTGGTGGAAGACAGCAAAAGCAACAGGCGAGGAGAAGGGACAAGCCTCTTTCTGTCCCTTATATTGTATGCAGGCTACTCACCCTAAGGCGGTTGTAGCACTGACAACCTTAATCCCAGCATTGGACCATGAATCAGTCACAAACTCTAGATTCAGCTACCTCTGAACAGCCTGCGCCCCCCATGACTGTATGAGGCTTTGGGGGGACATCTAGACACAAACTATAACACATGGTAGGTATCACAGTATCATAGGAAGGCTTCGTTCCAGAGGAAGTACTTGTAATGAAAGGAGAAGGGATAAACTTTTAGAAGAAAATAATTGTTCAGTGTACAGGGATAAAATATAACTCTGGATATCCCTGCAGTGATTTTGAAAAGATCTGGATATTAAAAAGAAATAGCAGAATATGTTCTCACCATCTTGCAGGTAACTTTTGTCTCAGGAGCCAACAATTTTGAGAGGGCATGAGTGGGAGCTATAAAATGAAATATGCTCAAGAGAAAATCTTACTTATTTTCATATCAACAGTATATGATCCTATGCTTTGCTGTTCTTCTGCCTGGAGCAATTTTTATTTTTCAGCTCCTTTCCATTTTGCAAACCGAATTAGGGTACTTGAAAGATATTTCCTTGAAGTTACTCTTTGTCTTGAGGTGTCATGGTGTTGCAGAGAGGACTCAGAACTTGTGGATTAGAAAAAAAACAAAAAAACCTGAATTTAAGCCCTGGCTTCATGACTTATTAGTTATGTGACTATAGCATTAACACTTATTAGCAATTTCTGCATCAAGAAAGTAGGTATAGTATAGGTCTAAAATGTCCCCCAAAATCTCATGTGTTCAGAGGTGGGTGTTTGAAAGGTGATTGGGTCATGGGGGTGCTATACTCATCAGTGGATTAATACACTGATGAATCCATAGCTAAATGTGCTGTGAGGAGGTGGAACTTGGTTGGAAGAGGTGTGTGACATAGAAGTGTGTATCTTTTCCTCAGCTCTTTCTTCCCTCTCTGGTTCCTGGCTGCCATGCATTGAGCAGGTTTCCTCCACAGTCCTTTCTGTCATGCCTTTTCTGCTTTGAAGCCAGCCAACCATGGACTGAACCCTCTGAAACAGTAAGCCAAGTAAATTTCTCCTCCTTTGAGTTTCGGGCGTCAGGTATTTTTTCCCAGTCACAGGAAATGAGTAATATAGTATAGTAATATCTATTTTAACTCAAGACTTGATGTGAGAACCCCAGGAGATATTCGATGTTAAAGTGTTGTATAAACTCCAAGACACTGTGCATAGTGAGAGAGTTTATTATGTATTATCTGTGTTATTTAAATTTATACAGATAAACTTAAATGTATACAACAATTGCTATTTCAGCGATTCATGATATCATAATTATGAATGTTTCAGAATGTTTCCATTTAATATTAGACCTTATTGGGGAGTGTGACAACCAACCTATAGCTCACCCCTGCATATTAAATACAAACTTCATTTCTGCTCTGTTTTATCTCTCTCCTCACTTCCTAAATGTTCTGCAGCTTTGTTCAGAGTTTCTTCAATCCTCATCTCTGCCCCTGCTCCTCTTTAGCTTTGTCTATGAAGCTCTTTAATCCAAGCTCTTATCTGTAGGACTCTGTCTCACTGCATTTCAAAAATTTTCAACTACTGGAGCAAGGTGGAGGGGGTGGGGTGGTGCAGTGGGTAAAAAGTACCCCAGCTGGGAAAGGTGCTAAGTTTCAGAAATATCCAATCTGAAGATGGAACATATTTTCCAAACAAAAGTACTAACAACAGCATACATAAAGTTTAAGTCAGCTAGCAGAATAATCAAAATTAATTTTTTTGTTGGGTTAATGTGGGAATCTACAAACCATTTATGGCATTTTTTTTTTTTGGTGGGTACCGGGGGGTCGACCTCAGGACCTCGCGCGCCAACAGGCACCCGTGCCGCTGAGCGATATCACCGGCCCCTTTTTCGTATGTGGGATCCGGGAGTCGAACTCGGGCCCTCGCGCTTGCAAGGCAGGCGCTTATGCCTTTTTTTTTTTCCTGTGGGTACCGGGGGGACGACCTCAGGACCTCGCGCGCCAACAGGCACCCGTGCCGCTGAGCGATATCACCGGCCCCTTTTTCGTATGTGGGTTCCGGGAGTCGAACTCGGGCCTTCGCGCTTGCAAGGCAGGTGCTTAAGCCGCTGAGCCGTCTCACCGGCCCTGGCATTTTTTACTTGAGAAAATGTTTTATGAATTATAAGGACTGACTTACAAACAAATATTTACAGTTAAACAGATTTATAAGTTGAGCTTTTCTTATCCTGCATGTGAAAACCTTACTTCCAAATTTAAATTGTAGAAATACTTTATAATCAATGCAATGAGTTATGACCGCGGGTCATTGTGCAGCAGCAGATGATCTTGGGTGCTGGGCAGTGCACGGGAAGGGCAGGGTTCTGCTGTTTATCCCTATTACACTGGATAGCTATGTAGGCATGTCTTCCTCATCTCCAAAATAAAGATAACAAAAACACTGCAGTACTCATGTAACTGGGTTGTTGCAACCAATGCTTTGTAGAATATAACAGGTTATCCAGAGAGAGCTGTTAACATTATCTTAGTGCAATATTAAAATAGCTATCCAGGTTTTTGAATAGGCAATATTGGCTTCTGAGTGAGGACTACTAAAGATCTGTTAATTAATGGTAGGAAGTCCAAGAAATACTAAAGATCCACATTTCCACAAATAATCTGCTTATGGACAAGAAGGGGTTGATTACATTGTGGTATATTCATACAATGGAATATCACTCAACGGCGAAAAGGAAGGAAGTACTGACCGATGCCACAGCGTGGGTGAACTTTGCAAATGCTACACTCAGGGAGAGAAGCCAGATTCAGAAGTCTCCCTGTTGCATGGTTCCATTTAGATGAAATAGCCAGGACAGGTAAAGCCATAGAAAACAAGAACGGATTGGTGCTTGTTGGGGGATGGGGCAGAGAGCAATGAAGAGGAATGCTACTGGGTCTGGTGCTTTCTTTTGAGGAGATAAAAATGTTTTGGAACTAGACAGTGGTGGTTGTGCACAGTATCGTGAATAGACTAAGTGCCACTGGAATCCGCGTTGTGTGTGTTTTCCTATGTTTAACAAAGGAAAATCTACTGGAGACATTGACTATATAAAAAAGTCCTTCTTGAGCTTTTATAAAGTCCTAATCATTTGGTTAGTTTTGTGAAGAAAATCTTCCCACTTTTCTATTTTGTTCTGCCTTTTGTAGCCTGATCTTAGCATTTTGATGTTATATACCTCCAAGAGCTTGCAAATTCTGTTTGAGTGTTTTCCTTTATTCATTCACTTATTCATATACTCATTCATTTACTGGGTGCCAAGGTGAATGATAATTAATATGTGGTCCAGGACAGATGACAAAAAATTGGCTGTGCTGTGTGACTTTGATATGTAATTTAACCTCTCTGGTTTTAGGGAGGCATCAAGCAGGTGATTTTTTGGGACTCTCAGTTTTAATGTTCTCAACTTAAGAAATGAAAACTGCATTATTAGGTTTCCTTTAACTCTTCTGCCAGCTAATTTCTCAGATTCTTTTCCTTTGAACTCATTTTTCAAACCTAGCTAGACAGACAAAAAAATAAATTACACTTTGAATTAGCCTCTTCTTTTTCATTAGACTTCAATAATGAGAAGAAAATTCATCTCCATGTCAGTGGTGGAACTTCTCTGACCACGTATAACCTTTCTTCATGTTTTTTCAAGACAAAAAAAATGTCTGAAACAGGAAGTGGATGCACATCTAGAGTTTGAAAAGCATCAAAATGATTTCTATCTTTAATTATAATATGTAAAAGAAAACAGATGCTGCAATAACTTAATAGCCCATCCAAACACTATATTCAAGGGTCATTTAACATTTCCATGATAAACTGCTATTTTTAGAAGCTTATGTAACCGAACAAAGAATGTGTTCTTGGCTATGACCAGGAAGACAAATTATTATCGTGGGAGGGACAAAGGAATCCGAGCTGCTCGTGAAAGACAGAGCCGGTTGCTGAGGACATTTTAAAGAGCGCTCTTTCTCTTTAGTCTCCATTTTCTGTAGTTAGGATAATGCAGTGCATTTCAGGGCCATTTTCATTCTTGAAGTGCTCTTTCGTCATTGGCTAATAAATACTCTTCAATGAATTTTCCTCCTTGTCTTGGAAGTTGGAGGAAAAAAGAAGGTAATCGTTTTCTATTTTGTAAGTATTATTCCCCTCGGGGCTTCCCCTCTTGTTCTAATGGAAACATGAGAAATAAATTATAGTTGCCCATTTAAAAGGACCAATGGCTATCATTCTTTCCATATAGAACACCTGGAAGTTTGCATCAGATATTAATGAACTTCAGTAACTACTCAACCCTCGTAGCAGAAGGAACGTCTGTCTCCCATTACCAAGCTTTGTACTGTTTGTGTCTCCTGAGCATAGTTAAGAGCCGGTGTCCCCGAGGGTCTTCATCAAGAAGCGTGGTGTGGTGGTTGAGCTGGGAGGTGGGAAAGTCTGAGCATGTGTCTCCAGTGAAGGAGCAAATAGTCTGTTTTCTAGGGTCCAAAAGTTATGGTTTTGGGATTTTCTATTCTTTCCTAATTTCCATACTTCTTTCCTGCAGCATCTTAGCTCTATTTAGATTTGGGTATTTTTGCAGCTTGTGTTGTGTTGCGTTTCAATACACATACTTAAAGCTGGTCCTAGACAGTTTTACCTGCACTTGAGTTTTGAGGAAAGGCCACTTGATTTATGGCATCGGCCATGTTTCACTGGGTTTCTGCTTTTCTCTTGTCTACAGCAATGAGATCCAATTTAAGTGAAACCCAAGCCATAGTGAAAGCCATGGAAGTAATTTCAAATTTGGGGGTAAACAGGTTTAAAAAGTAAAAATAAACGGGTGAAATTAATTTTAATAACATACTTTATTTAAACCAATATATCCAACATATTATTATATAATCAATGTAAAAACTCTTAATAAGATAGTTTACATTTTTTAGTAAGTTTGTGAATTTTTATAGGTAGTTTATACTTAAAACACATCTTGATTTGGACTGGCCACATTTCAGATATTCAACAGCTGTATTTCAAATGGCTAGTGACCAATGTACTGGATGGTGGAGGGCTGTCATCATGGATGGTTAACAATGTTTTAACAAATGTTTTTAAATTCAAAAGCATTTCTGAATTATTTACCACAAAGTCAAAATCTGAGGTAAGTTACTGTCAGTTTTGTCTTAATGGAGCACAGTTATCCCTCCTTACTCACAGTTTTACTTTTTATAGTTTACACCTGTGATCAACCTTGGTCTGCCCATAGTGAGTGAAAAATTCCAGAAGTAAACAATTCATGAGTTTTAAATTGTGTGCTGTTCCAGGGGATGAACTGGGATGAACTATCGCACCATCCCAGTCTGTACTACCTAATATGTCAGTCATCCCCTTGTCTAGCATATCCATTTGGTATACACTGTCCATCCATTTGTCACTTAGGAGCCGTCTAACTTATCAGATTGATTGTCATGGTGTCATGGTGCTTCTATAGCATTTGGTACTATCCGTGGTTTGGGGCACCTGCGTCTGATCCTGAAACATTTCTCTATAGATAAGGAGGCACTACTGTAAATGAACTCTTGTTTCTGTTTTTTTTTTTTTTTTCAGGAGTAGGAGAATGTTGGTGGGTTATAGCATTTATTAGCAGGGAAAAGACGAATGTACAATTCTTCACACCTATCATTCTCTCTGCTGTATACCCTTTGTACTGAAATTAACTATAGTATGAGTGTGTTATCATCCCTACTTTGCTTCATGCTTTGCTATATTATACCTTGAACTAAGATTTATATAAGAACCAAGACATGGTCAAAAGTGTTGATCTCAAATAGAGGTTAGCATTGGGCCATGTTTGATTGGAGCCCAATGGCATAGCAGCAGCTCATTAGATAGTTTCCACACGTTCTCTGTTTTTGATGCCATCATGGTCAGTGATAATCTTTGGTGCTTATATTTGTGTGGTTGTATCCTCATATAGCAAAAGATACTGTTTTTACTGTTTGTAGCTTCTCACCTGAGCTGAGTAAGGGAGGTCTGATGGGCAGGCGCTGTGATCAAAGGATATGGAGCATCAAGGTTCATGGGCAAAAGACCTCAATCCATATGGAAATGATACCCTAAATATTTGGCCTATTTGTTAGTCCATCAACTGGAATGTCAGTCATTGGCATTGCCACATTTCTACAGGTGAATGTAATTAGTGTTGATCACTATTTGTCTCTGAACATGGCCAAAGCCCTGTGGCTGTTGCTGTGAGATACAGAAGGAAATGTTATCCTCACTACTCCCGGGGAGCTTACCATGATGTAAAGACAAGGGCACTATGCAGAGTTCTAGTCAGGCTCCTGAGGTGCTGAAACAGGCATCAGGTGACATTTAGTTACTGCAAGATACAGTGAACGAATGTTTACCAAGGATTGTTACATGCAGGAGACTGAGTACCTACTAGAGACCATTACAGTGAAGATGTAGTTTCTCTTCCTGAAGGTCCCCTAATGCAGTGGTGGCAAACCTATGGCATGCGTGCTGCAGCAGGCTGTGTGTATTGAAAATCTCTAAAAGGTTCACCATTGCTGCCCTAATGTACTGTTGAGGGTAGGTTAAAAATACCAAAAAGCATTGATCCTCAGGTCTGGTTTTTTGCCAGTACCATGCTGTTTTTATCACAGTAGCTTTGTGCTATAATTTCAAGTCAGGGATTGTGATGCCCCCTGCCTTGCCTTTGTTGCGTAGGATTGTTTTTGCTATTCTAGGTCTCTTCTGGTTCCAAATGAATTTTAGGAATATTTTGTCTAGTTCTGTGAGGTGTGCTAATGGTATTTTGATTGGGATTGCATTAAATCTGTGTAACAATTTTGGAAGTATGGCCATTTTCACTATGTTGGTTCTTCCTACCCATGAGCAAGGGATATCTTTCCATTTTCTGATATCCTCTTCGATCTCATTTTTCAGAGCACTGTAATTTTCAATGTATATACCTTTTACTTTTTTTGTTAGATTGATTCCAAAGTCTTTCATTTTTTGATGTTATTGTGAAAGGTGTTATTTCCTTAATTTCTCACTCAGTGAGTTTCTGTTGTTTGTGTACAAGAATGCTATTGATTTCTGAGTGTTGACTTTGTATCAGCTATGCTACTGAAGTCAGTTATTAAATCTACAAGTCTTTTGGTGGGGTTTTTGTGGTCTTCTATGTACAGTATCATGTTATCCACAAATAATGATAATTTAACTTCTTCCTTTCCTATCCTCATTCCCTTCATTTCTTTCTCTTATCTGATTGCTCTGGCTAATGTTTACAGAACTATGTTAAGTAAGAGTGATAGTGAACATCCTTGTCTTGTTCCTGATTTTAGGGTGAAAGCTTTCAGTTTTTGTCTATTTAGTATGATGTTGGCTGTTAGTTTGTCATAGATGGCTTTTATCAGATTGAGGTAACGACCATCTATTCCAATTTTCTGTAGCACTTTTTTTTTTTTTAATCATGAATGGGTGTTGGACTTTGTCAAATGCTTTTTCTGTGTCTATTGAGAAGATCTTGTGATTTCTGTCTTTGGCTCTATTGATATGGTGATATTACATTTATTGATTTGTGTATGTTGAACCATCCCTGCATCCCTGGGATGAATCCTACTTGGTCATGGTGAATAATCTTCTTGATGATTTGCTGCACTCTGTTTGCTAGCATCTTATTGAGTATTTTTGTATGTATGTTTATAAAGGAGATTGGCCCGTAATTCCTTTTTTTTTTTTGGTTTGATCCTGCTCTGGTTTTGGTATCAGGGTAATACTTTCTTCCAGGAATGAGTTTGGGAGTATTGCTTCCCTTTCAATTTCATTAAAGAGTTTCATCAGTAGTGGCATTAAATCTTCTCTAAATTTCTTGTAGAATTCAGCGGTGAATCAAGATCCAGAAACAACTCCAAACACACTCAGTCACCTTATCTTTGATGAAGGGGCCAAACATGTTTAGTGTAAGAAAGATAGCCTCTTTAATAAATGGTGCTGGAAAAACTGGCTTTCCACATGCCAAAGACTAAAACTAGCCCCATGTCTACCACCATGCACTAAACTGAAGTCAAAATGGATCAAAGATCTAAACATTAAAACAGAAACACTAAATCTACTGGAAGAGAGAATAGATAGAACGCTTGAAGACATAGGTATAGGCAAAGATTTCATGAACAAGACCCTGATTGCAGGAGAAATAATACAAAGAATCAACAACTGGGATCTCATCCTATTAAAAAGCTTTTACACAGCAAAAGAAATTACCAATAGAGTGAAAAGACAACCCACAGAGTGGGAAAAAATTTTAGCCAGTTGTCCCTCAGACATGGGACTAATATCTAGAATGCATAAAGAATTGAAAAAAATTGGACCACCCAAATTCAAACCCAACCCAAAAATGGGCATCTGAGTTGAATACACACTTCTCAGAGGAAGAAATATAAATGGCAAATAAATGTATGAAAAAATGTTCATTATCACTGGTCATTTGAGAGATGCAAATTAAAACAATGCTGAGATTCCATCTCACTCCACAAAGATTGGCTATCATCAAGAAATCAACCACTAACATATACTGGGTGGGCCGTGGGGAAAAAGGAACCCTTCTCTGCTGTTGGTGGGAATGTAGACTAGTGCAACCATTGTGGAAATCAGTGTGGATATTCCTCAAAAAACTAGGATTAGAGGTCCCATTTGACCCTGCTATTCCCCTTCTGGGTATCTTCCTGGAAAAATTGAAAACATCATACCACAGCGATATATGTGCACCCATGTTTATAGCAGCACAGTTTGTAATAGCTAAATCTTGGAAACAATCAAAATACCCATCAACCAAGGAATACATAAAAAAGATGTGTTTTTTTTAATGCAATGGAGTACTACTCAGCCATAAAGAAGGATAAACTTCAGACATTTCTAGGTAAATGGATGCACCTTGAGACCATACTCTTAAGTGAAATAAATTGGTCACACGTGTGTAAATATCACATTGTTTGTCTGGTGTGAGAAACCTTAAGTGTAAATAAGGACCAAAGTGTATAATCAGTATTGTGAAATAGGAAGAAATGGTTCAAAAGAAAAGGGAACTAGGGAGGGGGAAGGAGGAAAAGAAGGAAGGGAAAAGAAAAAAAAAGATAAAAGAAGGATGAAATGGAAACAAAGCTTTGTAAATAAGGGGAGAAAGTGGGGTTGAAGGGAGGGGAGGGGATTGGGGAGAAAAGAGGAATCAAGATATATCATATACAGGTACAAATTCCCTACAGTGAATGTGATCATTGAGTATATCTAAATTGTACCAATAAACTTGATAAAAAATGAGACATATATTACCTAGGAATTCCTCACCTAGAATCAAACAAACTACTTTTGTAGTTCAAAAACACAAAACAAACAAACAAACAAACCCCCAAAAGCAACCAACTACAATGCCACATGAGACGTGATAGAATGGAGAAGTAGACAACTAAACTACAGAAACATGGCAGAAGGGGAGATTCCATCTCCTAGCCTTCGTTGTGGACGGAACTTCAGAGGCAATGATAATGGGATTGGTTTCCAGAGCAAGAGCTCACTGGCAGAAAAGGGAGAGGAAAGTAGCTTGGAGAGAAAGGAGGAGAGGTGGTTCCTAGGGACAAGTTGCACCTAAGCGAGTGGCATTCTTCCAGAACCTTCTGGTCTGTCTTAGGAGTCATCTAGATTCAAAGAGGCTGCCCATATCATGCTCCTTACAGTTCATTTGTGGATGTTCAAAAAGTTATTAAGTTTTGAAGAATAAAGAGTTCAAAGTTTTACTGTTATTTAAAAACTATCACATCAGTGACTACTTTAGTTTAGTCACTTAGATAGTCCTGGTGGTGAAGAGCTCAGAATCTGGGAGCTACACTGCCTAGGCTTAAAATCCCAACTCTGCTACTTGAAGTTCTGTGAGATCTAGCCTGCCTCAGCCTCAGTGTCCCCATCTGTAAACGGGGAACTAATAGTAGACCTTTCTTGAAGTCTGTTATTGGTAATGACACGAGCTAAAGTTTGGAAAAAGTACGGAATAGCATCTGGTTTATGGTAAATATCTTAAATATTTGTTAAATTGAATATAATCCACAAAATTCTAAGTTGCCAATGGCAAAAATCTCTCTGTGTAACCGGCATATGATCAGGTATTTCTGTTTTCTTTTTCCTCCCCTTCCCTCCCTCCTTCTTCCTTCCTTCCTTCACTTACTCCTTCACTCCCTCACAGCCTTCCCCCTCTACTCCTTCCTTAGAAGTGAATTTGCTCATTGTCAAACTGGTCTGAAATCAGTCATTTGTACACTCTAGCATGAGTGCAGATTGCAGTGTATGTACAAGACTTTTCTTTTAGTACATACAAAAACCACTTTTAATTATTCCAAATATTCAGATTATCCTCTTGTATATAAAAACATCCAGAAGAGCAAGTTTCTCTTGAGAGAATATAGGAGACTCAGTGTCGGATCATATATGAAATGAACTCTTCTGTAAGAAGAGTCAGAGTGTTGTCATATTGCAGTGATTGATTTGCATTCCTGTAAAAATGATTAAGGAAAATTTCAAACAGATATAAAAATAAAGAGAATAGTGTAGGGACACCTCACATATCCATCATTTGGATTTTATTATTTTTAGTATTTGGCATTTTAATTTATTTTTTCATTTAAGTATTTTATTTTATTTTATTTTTTTGTGGGTACCGGGGGTCAACCTCAGGACCTTGCGCGCCAGCAGGCGCCCGTGCTGCTGAGCGATATCACTGGCCCTTTTTTTGTATGTGGGTTCTGGGAGTCGAACTCGGGCCCTCGTGCTTGCCAGGCAGGCACTTACGCTGCCGAGCCATCTCACCGGCCCATTTAAGTATTTTAAAGCAAATGCCTGAAACCTGGCAATTTTGACTCTTAAATATTTAATTAAAAATTTACAGAGGAAACTTTCTCATGTAACCACAATATTCTACCTAAAATATTCTTTCTTTGGTTTACCTGATCTTTACTCAAGTTTTCCCAGTAGCCCCAAAGTGTTTTTTTCAGTGAGTCTGTTGGAATCAGGAACAAGTAAGACCCATATAATAGTACAGTGGGTTATGGAGACTGCTGTTGCTTTTATTCTGGGACACTCTGTGTTCCTTTGTGAGTTTGACAGAGGTTTATTGTGTGATGGGCTTGAGACTGGGGACAGCCCAGGTGTTAGGTAGTTGCCTGGTTTACTGTAGTTAGAGATACTGTTGTCGGCAAAGATAAATTATAATTATGTTCCAACAAGTTTTTTAATCATGTCAATTATATGTAGCCTAGGTAGTGAAGAAGGCACTATACAAGACACAGCGGGCACAGGCATGACTGAAACAAGATCCCTGGACTCAGAAATCAGTCAGAGACAAATATGACATTCAATTTGAATAAAGATGTGCAAAGATGCTCACACAGCATAGAGAGATGGTTATTAATGGTTCTTAGAGGGGAGTGTGGGGCTGATCGGAATGCATAAAGTCCTCTTTGAAACAGAGTTTATCGGTACAGAAGAAGGAAGAGCCTGAGAGGCTTTTGCTGTGATATCCGTGATGTTAGGGGCACCTGCGTGCGTTGTGGGGCTGGGCAGCTCAGGCAGGAATGGCTTTAGGAAGAATGAAATGACTTGAGGTTCCCTTGAACAAGTTAGAGAAAACCCTGAGGCCTGACTGTGCTGGAGTTTTGAAAGTTTCTGCAGCGTGACTAAAGTGTGCCTTGACACTGTGTCTTCAGGAGAGCCATCAGAGCCCAGAGCTGCAGATCCATGCTTGTGCCTTCTTCGTGCTGTGTTGGGACACATTAGGCAGCTGAGAATGAATGCTGGTGCTTTTATAGCCCAGTTGGCAAGGTGCCTAGTGATGAGAGACAGGAGAGCCTGGGTTCTGCCTTCCATTTCTGACACCCTCCTTTAGTGACATGCTGTCTGATGTTTCATTCCTCAGTGAGCATAAATTATGTTGGGCCTCCACAAATATGACAAGCTTGGGCAGCATTTGAGAAATGATTGCTATCTCCCATGAAACAGCATTCTAAAGAAAGCACTTATGCAAAACATCCCAACAATTTCTCTCTTAGGCCTTTGCCTTAGATATTTCTTTTGTATCCTGTGGTCCCTTAAAACTAAGCTGGGAATTAATTTTGTTTCTGTTAGCATTTTGTGTGTGCAATCTATGACACATTACAATATATGGCAATGTATATCGTACAGGATGCTAGCTCCCTTCCATGTCCTACGTGTTCTTGCATGGCTACTAATGAGCCAGGCCTGAGCTGGTTTGCTCAATTGAGCACTTTTGGAATCTCCAATAGAAAGCCATTGAATTCCAGGATGAAGATAAAGGGTAAAGAAATATCAAATAAGTGTACTGGTGAAATTCAGGGTAAAAATGGACTGCTTACGAAGTCACATGTAGCATTCCTTACTATCAAAAATAAAGGACAATTTAAAAATAGAATGTATTGTGCTTACATTACATCTCCACCATAAAAATCACCACTTTTAATTTTTTAGGATCGTATTTTAGAACTGTACATTATATTGACAGAATATCTACTTTGTCAATTGCTGTGGGAATGTGAACAAATAATCTTCATCATCAAATGTTAGAATGAGACTAAGCAACATAAAAAATGACCAGAAACCAGGGGATTGGTAGTGATAAAGACATATGGAACAAGGACAGTTTCAGATGAATGGAAAGAGGAATTACCCAAGTAGTTTTTTGGTGTGTTCCTTTGCCAGCAGTGTCATAGACACATTCACAATTTTAAGCATAGAAGTTAGAGAGATGAAGTGATTTGTTGCTCCATTCTATGTCTCTAAGGCTTGGATACTGTCTTTAGATCTTATTGATAGATATGTAATGAGTTTCCCTTAAGACACAATATTAAGATTTTCTTGATAGAATAAAGAACTTCATGGGGGCAAGAATCTATCGATCTTGGTCATGACTGCATCTCTACATCCCTTCTCATTGTATCTGAAACAGTTGAAATTCAGTAAATAAAAAAACTTGATAATTATTAGAGAAAGATTTTCCTAAAATACAAAATTTCTTTAAAGCATACACATTTACTGTAAAACTCTGAGCCCATTAGTTTGTCTGCAAAGGCTTAGAAATGAAGAATTTTAGAAGCATTACATTCTGTCTAATAGGTAACCACAGGAACACCCACGCCCGTGCATCTCTGCACATATGCAAACTCACATCAACGCACTCCTGTGCTTTGGTCCTCTGAGCTTTGTTATCAAGTTTAGAAACTGAAGGTGGGGGGCCAGTGAGATAGCTTAGCAGCATAAGCATCTGCCTGGCAAGCACGAGGTCCTGAGTTTGACTCCCAGTACCCACAAAAAGGAAAAAAAAAAAAAAAAAAAAGGGCTGGTGATATCGCCCAGCGGCACAAGCACTTGCTGGCAAGCGCGAGATCCTGAGGTTGACTCCTGGTACCCACATTAAAAAAAAAAAAAAAAGAAGAAAAGAAAGAGAAATTGAAGGTGGGTAAAGTGACATGAATTGAAAGTTGTACTTTGCAGGTTTTAGACCTTAAAAGTTAGTATATCATCAAAGAAATAATTCCTTTCTTCTGGGACTGCTTGGATTTTTTCCCCTGACAGGTTCTCCTCCTCTTTTGCAACTCTCCCTCTTCCTTAGAGGATTCTTTAAGTTCTGTCCATCATCCACTTACTAGAAGTATGTCATTTGGGAGTAAGAAGTTTTGGGCATAGCTGGGCACTTTTAATGGAAATATGAGAGGAGACGTCTCTGACATATATACCTCAGTATATTTTCGTATATTGAATGATCTCTGATGCATTACTGGAGATTCATAATGACAGATGGGCAGAGGAGAAGGAGGCACATTCCCCAAGTGGGGGTTTCTTTAGAAACCAGCACTCCTTCCAAGGTGCTTTGTGCTATTTTTAGCAACTGGGGCTCAACACATTCACCCCCAACAGAAGATTTCTGCCAAAAAGCTGCTTGAGGAAGGTTTATTGCCAAGCATTTTGCTCCAAAATAGAGTCAACTATGCGGTGTAGTTTTAGATATGGAAAAGTCTAGATCCTGAATGGTAAGTCTATTGCAGCTACATGACTGTGGTCATGTCACCTGACTTCTTTGGACCTGTTCTTCAGTCTTGTGATGGCAATGGGAAATCATCTGTTGAATTCCAAATGCTAAAATAAGTTTTGAGAACATTTTTAGGTAATGATAGAGATTATGGAAGTTTCAGCATGCCTTGAAACTATCTTTTCTATACATTGAGTATGGAAAGAATTAGGAAAAATGTTTCTCTTCCTTTCTTGTTTTCCTCAAACCTAACCTAATTATTTGATGAGTCAGAATTTCTCCAAATGTAATTACACATTCTTGGATAATGCAGAATTTCATTTTGGGGTGAACGGTGGTAGTATTTGATCATGTATTGTGTGGTTAAATTACACATCACTTTCATGGAAATACAAGCCTGGTGTCAGTAACTGAAGTGTAATAGCAATGTTTCACTGTATAGTCACTCTTAAGAGTGTCTTTACCCTTCTCTTGTTTTTTCTTTTTACTACCCTGTCTGATCCAGGTGTAACAGATGTGAATATGTGAATTATTTTATTTTATTTTATTTATTTATTTTTTTGGTGGGTACTGGGGGTCGACCTCAGAACCTCGCGTGCCAGCAGGCGCCTGTGCCGCTGAGTGATATCACTGGCCCTTTTTTTTTTTCATGTGTGGGTTCCGGGTGTCGAACTTGGGCCCTCACACTTGCCAGGCAGGTGCTTATGCCGCTGAGCCATCTCACCGGCCCTGTGAATTATTTTATATGCTACCATAAGCTTGATCTGCTTATCAGAACCCACTTTCCCTTTAATCATATTTTTGACTTGCACACAAGCTAGCTGCTATTTTCACCACACCCATTGTCTTGGTTACTTTTCTCTCACTGCTGGGACAAAATACCTGACACCCAAAATTAAGGAAGGAAAGGTTTATTTAGCTCACAGTTTGTGAAGTTTTCAGTCTGTAATCAGCTGGCTTCAAAGCAGGTTGGCACGGCAGAGGGGCAACCATTCATGGCGGCAGAAGACAGCTAAAGCAATAAGAGCAAAAAGGGGAGAGAGCAAACCTCTTTTCCTCCCTTATATTGTATGCAGGCTACCCACCCTAGAGCAGGTGTAGCTCTCACACCATCTCCTTGCCCTCCTCTTGCACAGACTGAGGATGTTTACAAAGTAAGGACCCTGACCCCCTGCTGAGTCACTTAATTAAACTTCTAAACTTCTCAAGTTGGCACAATGAATCAACCATTACAACATCCTAGAGTGTAAACAGCCTCCCTAGGGCATGTCCTAGGATGTAGAACTGCTGAGTTACCTAGTTAAGCATCTATACTTCTCAAGTCGACCCAGTGTATGAACCATTACACCCATACATATTGCTGACAGAGCCTTTTTTTCCTAACACAGTTTTCTCATCTGGAGTGAGTGGTTGTAATTGGAGTAAGATAGGTAAAATACCTATGTCAAGGTGTACTCAGGCCAAACCCAGAATATGTTCCAGATTCATGACTTTTTGAGCAGTAGAGAGCTGAGATGTCTTTGGACCCAATGACTTAATTTTGCAGGTCACACAAGAAAGACTCAGAGAAATAATGTGACTGGGTGTTAAGAGCTGATAATTCACCTGGATTCACAAGTGCCTTTGGGGAAGACTACAAGGAAAGAAATCCTAGGTTAATTTATAATTCTTGCTGAAAATAACTGGGACCAATTGGAAAGGAAGAAAATTAAGTATTATTGTCTTGTTTCTCTGAACTAATAAGAATATTTTTTGAACTTGGAGAAAGTTTTCTTATTGCAGATTGCAAATCAGAAGACATCTAGCCATAACAGGCAGCTTTTTTAGATGTTCCAGTTTGTTTCGAAAATGTAGAGTAGAATGATTACAAATAAAAGTTTTCCTGTTTTGCATTTTAACCTACTTATCATGCTTATCATTTCCAACCACCCACTTCATGTCCTTCTTTGCCTTTCTTCCCTGACTTCAGCCTAAAGCCTTATTGCAAACATATCCTCATGGCTTTTCAGCCTTGAACTCCATGCTGCCTGTACTTCTTAGATTTGTTTTTTTTTGGCCTTCATTTCCATGGTGTTTGGATATTGATCTGTTAAGCAGATGATGAACAAAGGAAAGGAGAATAATGGCAAGTCTTAAACTGCAAGTGGGGTAGGAGGTCTTCTGATTGGAACTGTCAATGCAGAGATTATGCCATTTATCCCACAATTGCAGCAATGTGACGTGACCACATTTGGAACCTCCTCCATGCTAGGGACTAACGAGCGTGTTCTGATCAGAGTACCTCCTTTAGGGAAGACTGTGTCATACCAGTACCTCTGTGATGTATAGGACTTTTATCCCTGTGACATTCTACCTCTCATTCAGAATTTGCCATTTTAGGATCCTTGATTATTCAACACCCCCCAGTCATTTTCTAGAACCTTTTCTCTACTGATTCTGTTCCCCCATCCTGTGATGTGCACCTTCATCCTCTGAGAGAGCACACTGTTTGAATTCTATGACCTGGGTTTATCTTCTGACTGTACCTTAGTTCCTTCTGTTTAGTTTGATTGGCAAGCTTTTAGGTAACAGTCTTTTACTTTGCTTCTAGAAACTTCTACCACTATGCCCCCCATTCAGGTGATACTTCACTATACTTCTTTTGAGTGAATTTAGGAGCATGCATAAATTGTTCCTTAACCAAGCAAACTATCCCCAGCTAGTGAATCATGGGCATAGAAACAGAAGTCTCACCATGTGTAGTTGACAGAGCCCTGGGCAAGGGTCAGGATACCTGAATTCTAGATCTAGTTTTGCTAATAGCCATCATCATGTGACAGGGGACAAGTCACAGCCTCACAGTTACAAAACTCCTAAGTCAAATCATTTGACCACTAAAATGTTTTACAGATTATGTCCTTGTGAGATAGATCAGTTTAATATGATTTGGGGTAACATGTGTGGGAATTTATTGTACAAATATATTAGATCAGATATCTTATGTATCAACTACAGTGATTTGGGGATACTTGCAGATTGATTCAATTTGAAGGAATGGCACATGTTCATAGCTAGTAGTAAAAGGAGAGAAAGAGAGAAAAAGAGGGAGGGAGAGAGGGAAGTAGGAAGAGAGAGAGAGAGAGAGAAAGAGAGAGAGAGAGAAAGAGAGAGAGAGAGATCCCAGAGGAAATACATCACTAACTATTATTTCAGATATTCTGCTTCCTTGTGTCTGATATTGTCAACTGAGAAAATACACTTCCTGTACCATTTGATTGGCATGAGCTATATTTTGTTTAAGATATTTTACTCTTCTCACATAAACCAATTAACTGTCATATTTTATCTTTTCAGGAGTATCCAAATGTAAGGTTGGCTGACAGCCAGTTAGCTGAGTCCTCGAGGATAATAGCTATTGTCTACACACTGCCTTGTTTTAAAGGCTGTCTATTCAATTCTGGCACCACTTGTGAAGATATGTATAAAGCTGAGAAGAAAGGTCATATGTTGGGTGTTAGCTGCACTGAGCAGACCAAATAATTTTATTTTTCCATTCTACAGTTCTTTCTTGCTATGGATGACCAAAACATTGAATGCCCTTTCACTATTTGCTGAAAAATTGTCTGAAGATTCTGATATCTCACTAGCTGAATGGCTTTCAATAGCTCACTGCAGTTATAGATACACCCTGAAAATATAGACAAATAATAGAAAAATGTATTTAGTCAAATACATCAAACAGTATAGATTTTGAGGCAACAGTATTTTAGTATATTTATGTTTCTCTTCTGTAAAAAATAACCTCCATATTTAAGAAGAAAAGCTGCTTTCAACAACTTCAATGAGAGGGTAATTTTTTTCATCTTAAAAAGTGCATTCAAAACAACTTATTAATGATTTACAAACAAATGAAGGAATAATATGAAGATTACATTTCTTTTGAACTATACAAAGTAGTAAAAAGCTTAGAAAAAGGACTTGGTTCAAGATAAATGTTTGTTGAACTGATTTATTGGATGTGTCTAAGTGCACTTGGATGAAAAACATTTAAATCTAAATGAATGTTTTTATGTTGGTAGGCTTTCTGGAATTTGGCTTTGCAATTTGAATGAGCATAGGTTTAAAAATAATTTCTAGCCCTTGTTAATTCCAGTTGAGGGTGTAGATGTTACGTCTGCAGTTCAGGCAAGAATGGTCATCAGTTAAGCATCATAGTACCTAGGAGTCTATTTTTATTGTTCACAGAGTTCCTTGTGTGTACCGGTTCTATCCTACATGTACAGCACAGGAAGTGGCACAAGTCCCTGCCTTCAAAGAATCTACAGACCAGTAACAAGGTATGGACAGGAACAGTGAATATAATCAGTGTTGTTACTAGAGACAAAGAGGACAGTTTTGGAATGTAGATGCTCCTCAACTTATGGTGGGGTTATGTACTAATACACCCATCCTTGGTTGAAAATATCATAATTAAATGCATTGGGTACACCTAACCTACTGAACATCCTGACTTAGCAACATAGTACACTGTAGAGTGTCAGTTGTACACCTATATGATGATGGGGTTGACTTCAGACTGTGGCTAGCTGCCATTGCCCAGCATCAGGAGAGAGGACCATACTGTATACTGCTAGTTTGGGAAAAGATCAAAATTCAGTTCAGTATGGTTTTTAGTGAGTGCATATTGCTTTTGTGCCATTGTAAAATAGAAAAATCACAAGTCAAAAAATTCTAAGTCAGGGACCATCTGGTTGATGGAGCCTAGTTGATCAGAAAGGGCAGGGAACAGGTGCTGGGGGAAGGGCTGGGCCCTGTATGATGGGCAGGTGGTTCCAGATGAAGGCCGGCAGTGGGAGACTGGTTTAAGGCAGAAAGGAAGACCTTTAGATGACAAAGAACAAATGTATCCACACAACGGAGTGCAAAGGATGGAAGATTTTGCTTTAGCTGCCCTTCATTGTCACAGAGAGAAAGTCTTCCAGAAGTGCCAGTTGCGTGTGTTCTGCATGCACCATTGCAGAGCAGTGGCTTGGCAATCATACTTATTTTGAAAATGCATGTTTTCCTATTATCTCACTGAATTCTCACATTAAACCTGTGGAATCAACAGTATTTTCTCAATTTTAGGAATGAGGCACAGAGACATCAAGACTACTTCATGAATTTTCTTATTCCTCTTCCACCTACACTTCCTCCACTCCATTTCTGTCCTATCTTCCTATTCATAATAATGGCTATCATTTGGGGAGCCCCTGCCCTGGGTCAGATTCTACCAGGCACTATACAATCGTGGTGTCCTTTGTTCTTAGAATGATCAGTACCATCAAGAAAGGAAAAGCACATGTTCTTTCTACTTCACCTTGGCTCTGCTTTTGTGCAGAAGGAGCTCAGTCCTCTTCCAACTCCTGTTACATTTGGAAAAGATTGCTTCGTGGGAAGTGGGGGCATTGTTTAATACCAGTTCCTTTGACATGAAGACTAGTGACATTTTATCTTATGGATTCTGTGGATTAAATCGCTGGTTGGGTTTTCCTCTTTGATTGGATGCCAGACAGTTTCAAGCTAAATTTGTACCCCACCCATACACCCTATGAACATAGAGGTCTTTATGGTGTGTATTATGTATTTCTGTACTAGCTCCATTCCTGTGTCAATTTTATGGTGTTATCCATATTTTTCTTCTTTCTTTTTCTCTTCCACGTCTAGTTGAGCTTATCATTTCTGGAATACAGCAAGACATAAATAATTAAAATGTAATTAAATTGCCTGAGCATAGCACATAATTTGAGAGTTTTGCTTTGTTGTTTTCTCTGTGGAGGGGCGAACTGTCATGTCAGCCCACATACTTTATTACTTCGTCTTTCCTAAGACCCTGGTTCTCGTCTGTGAGTTGCAGTCTAGGCTTAAGGATGCTCAGGGAACATAGGAAAAACTTGGCTTGCAGTCCTCCCAAATCTCGGCCAATGAATGACCTTGGTCTAATTTGTGTTTCTTTCCTCTTGAGCTCACTCTTCAGTTGCTTTGCAGGTTTATCTTATCTCATCTTCATAAATTATAACCACCTCTTTGTTTTAAACACAGAAGCTTAGAGAAGAGCTCAGAGCTGTGGAATAGGGTGTGCCTGCTCCCCAGAAAGACTCGCATACAAGTATATTGGGAGATAAGTTATGGAATTCAATTTAGTAAATTTACATAGTAAGTATCTCTACAAGTCAAGTATCAAACATAGGTACAATCTTGAGGAAAATAAAAATTCCTATGTATTTCTTGGAGATGTTTATTTAAATCTGTGAAATAATGTTCGTAAGCTTGTGGCAAAGGGATATTTAGTATTAAGAGCCTGGGACTTGTAGTCATGTCTAACTCTGTCACTAATTTTGTGGCTTCACACCAGTGACTTCACTATGCTATTTCTATACGCTTATTGGTTAAAAGAGAAAATTAGTTCCTTCTTAGACTGAGAAGATTAATAGGATAACATATGGAATTGTTTGGTTGGATGCCTGTTGATCAATATATGTTAGTTATTAACGTTAGCCTACCTTCTGTTTGGTCTTTGTATGTTAGCTTATTTGATATACTTTCTGAAAAGATTGTTAATGGAAATAATAATACTTACTATAACCTTGATGGGGTCACCATATGTATAGAGGGCCAGCTTTGTCACCATTTTTTTTCTGTGACCTTGCCATTTACGAGAACTCACTTACCCTCTGCTCTCTCAATTCCTCTTCCTTATTTTTTCTCTAAACTCTTCTCACTATCAATTATTGTATATTTTTTGTTTACCATTTGTCCCTCTCCTCTAAAATGTATAGTATAAGAGGGAGGTGTGTGCATGGATGTGTGTGGGGGTGTGTGTGTGTTTTGTTCACATTGCAATAATCTGCATCCTCTAGAACATTGCCTGGCATGTGACAGTCAAACAAATCTATATTGAATCAATGAATAGTCTTCAAATATCATCAAAATTTCATTAATATGAGTTTTGATGGTACTTGAAAAAGAAAGGGTACTTGTTTGACTGAGGGCAGAAGCTCTTTCTGCAGAAGTGGGTACTTGAAAGGCCAAGGGAAGATATGGGTTGCCTGACTCTTTAAAGTGGTTGGTTGCTCAGAATTCTGCAGTAAATTAGTACCAGCCTTTTCATCACCAGCAAATGGAGTGCACACTGAGAGTCAAGAAGAGACCAGATAGGAAACCTTTAACATGCCTTCAGCATACTATCCCTTTTTCCTGTTTGGGGACAAGTGTATTTTACAGAAGAACATAAATACCATGGTTAGAAGATATTCTAACAGGAGACATAAATATCACAGTTAGAATTCATGATGTCAAGTATTTTTCTTGTTTAGCCTCTGATCTCCTGGCCCATCTTGGATCATGGGAATTTACTATTTTGTATGTAAGCAACATATTATCTAAAAATCTAAATCTTGATAGACAGAAGAATTCTAAGATAAATTTGGATCAACAAATAGTCACATGGACATATTATATGAGAAGACTCTGCCAGACACGGCAGGTGATACCAAAGCAAGACTTCAGGAGGCAGCAACCAAGCTGAAGGGATGAAAGCAACAGGCAGGGATTAAAAACAGTGCAGAAACTTGCTTTCTTGACCCTGTGCTTTATGAATATTTTTTATAAAAATGAAAATGTGTAGAAAATGTTTTTCTGCTAACAAAGGCCTTGGTTGAGGATCATTTCTTGTATATTGATTGATAGGTAGAGATGGATAATTTTGTATTTCTTGCAGTTCTGGATTTCTGTATGAAAACAAAGTACCATTTACAAAAATTTCCTCTGCACTAGGTAACGTGTGAAACACTATCTTCCCCATTACTTCATTTAGTCCCTACGATGTCACTGTGAATCGGGGATAAGTATGCCACCTTATAGCTAGAGAAGGAGGAGCACAGAGACATTACATTTTGCCCCCAAACCATGTGGTTAACAAATTTGGTTGGTACCTGGATTCCAAAAGCATCTTTTGTAACTTAAATCCCATGTTCTTTTCTTCTTTTCTCTATTAACATCTTAAAGCATTCGATGTAGAGGGTCTCCTCCCTGAGAAATAAGAGCAATATTATGGCATCCAGTTTTGAGTGAGGGTAAGAAATGTGGTCTAACCTACCTAACCTTAACCTTATGTCTTCCAGATGTAAGATTTTTAAGCATAAGGTTTTACTTGAATTCTTTATATAAGAGCTGAGTTACTAAGAAGTTTCTCAAGTATATTAGCTTTTCATAGCTGTTAGAAATACCTCAGATACATGGAAAGGTTTATTGTGGCTTGTGATCTCATAGGTTTTAGTCCATGGTCATCTGGCTCCATGAAAGAAACATCATGGCGGAAGGGTATGATGGAGTAAAGCTGCCCACCTCATGGCAGCCAGGAGGCACAAAGCAGGGGAAGGGGCAGGGATAAGAATACACCCTTGCAGGTCATGCCCCAGTGAACCACCTTCTTCAACTGGGATCCACCTGCTAATCACACATTTAGCTATGAACTCATCATGCATTAAGTCACTGATGAGTTTCTCCAACCCACAATCTAGTCACCTTCCAAAAGCCCTGCCACTGTACATTGGGACCAAACCCCCAATACATGAGTCTTTGGGGTGACGTTTCATATTTAAACCATAACACCAGGTATAAATTACAAGTTGGTTATGAATAGCAAGAGGGAAAGACAAGTAGTAAATAACAAGCAGCGTCATTCTGTGAATGTTGAGACCTGCTAGGTTCCAAGTGGCAGAGACTGACACAGAAAGGAGCAAGGTGAGAAGAAAGCGCACTGTCTCTCTCAAACACTGTTCACTTTCTAGTCTGTGCTCGGAGCAGTGTTGAAGATGAGCATATTCCTCTGGTCAACATGTGTTTCAGATTGTAGCCTGAAAGATGTGTGTGTAGTGAACAAAATATTGCTAATTGTAATTAATCTGTGGGAAGGTAAGTCTGAGCTAATACGTAATTTGAACTAGAAAAGAGATTTAAAAGAAACATGATTTAGTTATTGACACAAAACTTGCACCAGAGAGCTAAAAGCCAGAGGGCTCAGAAGGGCTCCAGTCCTTGTGTGGAATATAAGTAAGGTGGCCTTTTACAGAGAAGCCACAGAGACTTGGGGGCACGGGTGGTTTCCCCAAGCTCCCACAGTGGGTGAATGGCCCAAAAAGTGTTAGAATTGGCTCTGCCCAGGGCACCGTTCTCTGCTCCCCTATATGTTGTATTTAGAGCTAATAATTTAGCAGTTTCATGTATTTTCTCATGAATGTATGAAAATTATAATAAGGTATTTATTTGTACATAAGTCAGTGCTGCTAAAGTGCTAAAACCAAATTTTTTTCCCATTTTCTGCTGGTACTGAATTTTAAAAGAGAACTGTCAGTATAAAAGTAAATTTAACTTTCTGGTTTGAATTATCTTTTATTCTGAATTAGTGTGACCCAAATTCAGGAGATTTTACTTTGATTTGTCTTTAAAGAGTTTAACATCACCATAAAGATGTTCTGTTTGATATTATCCTAAATTTAAGAGACAGAGATAGTTCACATAATTCCTTGAGAAATCATTTCCCGTGTCCTTTACAAAATTCTCCTCTTCTCCTTTATTATCCCACGATCATGTAAAGTACATTCCCTTAGTATTTTCCTACAGAATTGCGGACTCATATAGCACATCTTTTTCTTTTAAATAAAAATAAATAAAAGAAATTTAAAAATCTCTTCTATTTGGGTAACTGTTACACTGTTCTGTATGAAGTCAAGAAAAGCGAATTAATTGCTGTAAATTGAACTTTGTCACCAGGGCAGTTCAAGGTGGTTGGGAAATCTTAATTGTATAAACTTTCTGAAGTTGTGCTTATGTGCTTATGTGCTTAAAGACAGACATGTGTTCAGCCAAAGATCAAGAGCAAAGAAAATGACTTTCTCTTAACTTCGCTCTATAAAGGACTGTTGCAATTACACAAATACCCATCTCTTGAGCACATTTTTTCTTTTCTATTCTTTCCTTTTTATGGTAGTAGGGACTGAACTTAGGGCCTTCTCACTGAGCTATATCCTCAGCAGTTTTTTAGAAAAGTTTTGAGACAGGGTCTCATTAAGTTGTCCAGGCTGGGCTGGAATTTGCAGTTCTCCTGCTTCAGCCTCCCAGTGCTAGGATGACAGTCGTACGCTATCACACCTAGTTTGGGCACTATTTTTGAAAAATGCTGTATGCTGACCTGGATGATTTCTTGATCTTTCCCATTCTAGATTTCTGTTTTGTTGATCCTTTGCTCATTGGTTTTAAGGATTTTAGCTGGTAATTTTGTATTCTGAATGATCTGTTATTGAAATGACATTTGAGGTCTTGGATTGATGTCAATCCTGTGTCAATAAAAGCACGTAGAACCATAATCTTTTTGAATGCAAGGAGTGTTAAAATGTATGCCTACCTGAGGGAGAAGCTGAAGTGTGGCTCAGTATACAGACGTCAGTATAGTCTTGGCCCTTGGGACCTTGTGAACATGCATTTTGCTGGATAAGAAGCACAGATGGTGGAAATCAGCCCTGTAGTGAGGGTCATTTTCTCCATCTGTGTTTTCCTTGCCTTTGGTACAGATCAGGGAGACCTCCAAGTTCTCGGAAGATGGACCCTTGTGCACATATTTCTTAGATGCAAGACCTTCATTTATGGAAAACAGTTCTAAAGAGACAGACTGAAATTAAGCAAGATCGAGTGACTCACTGTGAGTTTCTGTGAAAGTTGCTTTTTATTTCCTCTTCCCCTTCACTAGTTTGTAGAAGTGTCTCATGGCTGCCTCATGGGGGTATATTTGTGCATTAAGCCAAAATTTTTTTATAATTCATATCCCTTCCTGATCTCCTGGAGCTCCAACCCACAGTGATCTTATTTGCATTCTCTAGCATGCTGGCTTCCTGCTTACTTCAGGACTGTCTTAGAGAATTATAACACCCTTTCTCCCCAGCCCTGCAGAGTGTTGCATGTTAAATACTGTATTTGATTATGCTGAGTTTGGGAGGAAACTGCTTCCCAAGGAAGGTGTCTTTCTGTGCATCCACTAGCCTCTTGCTCCATATTCTGAATTCTTGGATTGAGACATAGCTGAAGGAGTTGGTGGTAAAGTTTTATCATGAGTCCCTCCATATTTTGGGAGGATACATTCCAAGATCCTTCAGTAGTTGTCTTAGACCCTGGATAGTGCTGCACACTATACATAAATAACACATAAATACCATATATATATATATATATATATATATATGCCCACGGCAAACTGTAATTTATAAATTAGGTAGACTAAGATATCCACAATAGTAATTAATACTAAAATAGAATAGTTATAACCACACACTATAATGAAAGTTGTACAAATGCAGTCTGTTTTGAAATAGTCAAAATAAATAATATTTTCTGACTGTGGTTGACTGTGTGTAACTGAGACTATGAAAGTGAAACCACAGATAAGGGGGATTACTGTGCCAAGCACCATCCTCTCTGCTACAGGAGCTTTTCTGAGCTTGATGACCTTTTATAAACATTGGCCTAAGTGTGGGGATGAATTCTCTCATTTTTAAGTTGTTATTCTAGAAAAAGTCAGTTTCCTTTTGCAGGAAAGCTAATTCTTTCAGACAAAAGAAAGTGCTTAAATATTTGCAAACTTCCTAAATTATAAGTGGAAGCCTGTGACTCTCAAGATTTTTGAAGCATAGAGATATCTCAGGGAATAATTTATATCCTTAGTGAGTCCAGATAATTAAATTTTTTAAAAGAACTGTTCCTCTTTGTGACCAAATCAAAGAAGAGCCAAACATCAAGAGCCCCTTTGCTTTTGGCCCTAATATGTCTCTTACTAAGTTTGATGGTGAAAATCAGTCCTTGTGTCATTCAGTCTATACTTGAGAGGTGAAGGAAAGAGAGCAATGTAGTCAGTGAACTTGCTGTTCCCATTGTATCCCAGAGAAAGTATCATATAGTAGAGCAATGATTTCATTCATTCATTCATTCATTCATACAAACTGTCAAGGTAGTCACAGTGTGCTGGGTGGTGAGCTAGGTCTTAATGTCAAGAGCTAATAGCTCAGTGACTCAAGAAAAACATATGTACAAATACATGGTTTGAAGCATTGTGCATATTGTAATAGGACATATGTAGGGTCAAAGGGGAGAAATAAATTATCTCTGGCTTGATGGGGGACCCTTGAGAAAAGAGGGTACTTAGCATTTCTTATGGCTGATCCCAACAAGGGATTAGGGCACTTTTGCAGGCATTCAACTGTTTCCTAGAAGCTTCTATGAAAAGTCTCACCTAACTGACTTCTCAGTACTGGTGGTGTAGGAATATCTGTTGTGGGGAGAACTCTGACTGCATAGAGCTTGGCTCCCATAATAATCATTCATAAATTTTGCTGGGCAGAACTAAATAGGAATCAGTGAATGAGTGGCATGGATGCTTTCCCTGTATTTGTTACTAACTTATTGTGTGACCTTTTCAATAGTTATAAAAGTGGTTGCTCTATTTTATATCATGGTGCAAAAATCAAGCGAGAAAATGAAAGAAAATAGTTAAAATGTGCAGAGTACTTCAAAAAACTGTAAAAATGTAAGGAAATGCTATAAATTGTGCTTTCAGGCAAAATATGATCATGAAGCCAAGTAGGCAAGAAAGAGACAAGAGAAGAAAGGGAGGGAGGGAAGAGGAGGAAACAAAGATGGAAAGAGGGGAAAAGGGAAGGAAAGGAAGGGAAGGAAACAGAAGAGAAAAATCAAGTGACACACATGAAGTAGACACTTATACCCAGGCTGCAGGCTCTGTGTTGTGTAGAACTGTGCATGTGGAATTGGGAGCAATGCAGAATCTATGGAGAAGATTGCATCAGACTCAAAGGCTGTAGCTGCTATGTTTGGTTGGACTAACTATTCGAAGATAAGAATTGATATATCCCTCTTTACCCTTGAACCTGGGTCTGGCTCCATGTATTCAAGTCAGTATTGTGAAAAATTCCAGTTAACTTCAAATGATTGAAGGTGGCCTACATGTTAAAAGGTATTTGTCCTATGCGGTTAGCAGATGTTTGGGATGCTCCTTAAGGGATAATTCTGCCTCCTAAATATCATGTTGATTGCTGCTTCTACTACCCTGCTTTCTCATTTGATTTTGTCTGGATGATTGATAAATTTCCCATAACAAGCTACCTGACTCCAGGCTGGGTCTCCTCTCATCTGTTCTTCACACTCTTGTTGAATTTCTCTTTCTAAGACACCTCTTGATCATAACATTGTCCTGCTTAAATCCTGGAATAGTTTCACTTCTTTTTCAAAATGAAGTCCCAACACTTTAGTGTGGGCAATGTGGCCCCTTCTCATTGTCCTCCTGCATATTCTTATTTGTCCAAATCCACCATTATTCTAGCCCTACCATGTTACTTGGGATTCTTAAAATACATGATGTTTTGTTAATAGTTTTCATTCATTCATTCATTCATTCTCTCTCATGCACACACACAGACACACACACACACTTCCCTCTTTACAGTATATACTTCTGCCTAACAAACTTTCTACTTATATTTGTCAGCTCAGGCTGCCTAACATACCGTACATAGACTGGGAAGCTTAAGTAGGAGAAATTTATTCCTCATAGTTTTGGAAGCTAGGAAGTCATAGGTCAAGGTCATACCTGTCTTGAACTCATGTACTCAGCCACCTTTTCACTGTGTCCTCATATGGTCTTTCTTCAGTGCAGAGAGAAAGAGAGAGAGAGAAACAGAGAGAGAAAGGGAGAGAGGGAATGATCATTTTCTTAAAAGCCTCCAATCCTATTCAATTGGAGCCCCACCCTTATGGCCTGTTTAATCTTAATTACTTCCTATAATTCTCATCACCAATTACAGTCACATTGGGAAAATTAGAGTTGTAACGTGAATTTTGTGGAGGACACAATTTAATCCATAGTATGACTTCTTCTTCAAGAATCAGCTCAGGTTTCAGTCATATACGGACTTTTCTTGACTCTCCCACGATAGGTGGTTGCTCTTTTTACCTCATTGTTATTGTCCTTTCAAAGGCAAGAATTTGTGTTCTTACTTCATTTGGATGCTTAATGTACTGTCTGGTGTAATAAATCCTAGTATTTGATTAGTAAAAATGTGCATCAATGACAGGTCAGTATTAGTGTTCCATATTCCATTTGGGAATGAATAAAATACAAGGGAAGTGAAACCAGATGTTCTGTCACCAGCTCCCTTTGATTTTACTCCATTTCCGTCATTAGTGCAGGGTTTTTTTTTTTATTTAGATCCCAAAATGGTCTGCTAACAGATTTCCTTGATATGGAGTTTCTCTCCACCAAAGTATACCATCCCCAATCCATAAGCAGATTAATTTTCTTAACATTACTATTTATACCATTTTCCGATGCAAAACTTTAATCTTTCTTTTCTACCCAGTAAAGTCAAACTCATTTGCCTGATATGTAAGGCTGCACAATCTGCTTATGACCTGATTTTACTGCTTTGTCTGACACTACTTTCCTAGCAAAAACTTTATACAGTAGCCGTCCACACTGCTCTCTACCGCTGAAAAGCGCCTGTGATTGCCCACTTTGCTACCTCTGCCTGTACCTGTGTCTTTTGTTTTGTGTCTGTCTTCCTCATTTACCTTTTCAACACGACTCTTTCCCCATAACCTTTTACCCTCACTCTTCTCCACATCTGCTTCTTGGTTATATTTTATATCACACCATTCAAGAAATAACCCTACCGTTTTTAATCTTCTCCTGTAATACTTAGGTGATTCGTCCTAACCACTTGCACTTATCACAGGCCATGTTATATTGAAGAAGACAGAATATTAGGGTTCTAACTCTACCATCACTATTTATAAGCAAAAATGGTTTCTTTATCTTCGATAGGGAAATGGTGATACCTATCCAATCTTTGTTAGAGTAGGGTAAGGAACCAGTGTGAAAATGACATTTGTATGGAAGTGCTATCTACTGCAAAGAGGCTCTTACTATCTTATGTCTACTATGAGTTTGTGAGTCTCATGAAAGTCAGACTTGCACACTAGTACTCTCTTTTGTATCCTGAAGAGTGTGAAGGATGATGTTTTGCACATAGCAAGTGCTCAGAAAATATCTACTATGTGAATGCTAAGTAATCTTCATGGGAAGGAGAGTGGGCAACCAAGGTGTCCTTCTAGAGTTGTGTTGTTGACAAATGAGACCAGTTATCCTCCAGGAATGGGAGATCACAGAGATTGATACTTTCCCTTCAAGCATTTCCTACCCCTCTCTCCTCAGCATACCTACACTTCTGTCTAATTATTCGCTGTTCTTCTCTGTTTTCACTGTGCTTTAGGAAGTGAATAACTGAACCATGACCTTCAGCCATTCCTTTCCTTTCAGGGCTTGTGCTTGAGTGAACAATGGAAACTTTGCCCAAGCCAGAGATCTAGTCTATGTGAGACCCAGCATGTTGTCTTGGTGCAATAAAAAGACCAGGAGCAGTAAGTGATTGGACAAAACCATGGGAAGAGAGAAGAGCTGGAGTTAGAGGCTAGAGACAACTTTGTGGCTCTTGGCTTTTAATGTTTGTTTTATTAAAGTCATTAGGTAAAGCATGTCCTCTGAGAGGCAACTCTGCCAAGGTTAAGGAACAGTTCTGGACATTATTGTGAAAGTGAACTGGGCTTCAAAATGAAGGACTAGTTATGCATCCAGGACCACTAATGCAGGTGAAACCGCAATGTAAGAGCTTGTTACATTTTCCCTTTGTGGATTCCTGATTCAGTTGTCTGGGTGTCATTTCAGTTCTGTGCCAAGCCACACTGAAACCTAAATTAAAAGGTAAAAAAATCACTGCTGATCCTGTCTTATAAAAAATGATATTGTGTTAATCATGGGTCTCTTACATTAATTTTGATTTTTGTAATATTGCATTAAAATGTTGTTTATCTGGATTTCTGAGATTTTTGGTTTCACCTTAAGTTTGTGACTGAGACAAGTACCTCACTGCCCTCACCCTCAGGTCTACTTTATTTGATTTTAATGCTTCTTTTGTGCACCAGTGACAAAGAAACCCTTAAAAATATTGTCTCCATTATAGAAAAATCATATTCTTTCTTGAGGAAGAATACTAAGAATGTACTACATAACCTGTGAGATCATGGAACAACCATTATCCTTGTAATATAGTGACCTGTTGTTCTTGGAATTCTGCTTCGTGTATTCTAGAATGTTCTGGTCATAGGTAGTGCCTTCCTTCTTAGACACAATTTGCACATACAGAGACTTTGTAGAGGGGACAGTTAGACTCAGCCGACACTTGTGAGCACACATGGCATTCAGATGTTCTGTGAGCAGGTTTACAGGCTTTATCAACTTTCGACTTCTCACAGCAACCCTTTGTGATGTTATTCTCATTTAAGAAAAAGACTTTAAGCTGGGGTAATGTGGCTCAGTGTTAGTGCACTTGCCTACCATGTGTGAGGCCCTGGGTTCCATCTCCAGTACTGCAAAATAAATAATAAATAAGTAATTATTTAAAAATTTAGAAACTATACTTTAGATTGCTTTTAGAGTGATAGGAATAGTGAGCAGAGAGTCCCCATGTATCCCATGCCTATACACATACACAGCCTCTCTCATTAGCAATATTGCCCCAAAATGGTACACTTGTGACAACTGATGAACCTGCACTGACTCATCATTGCCCCATAGTTTACTCTAGGGTCCACTCTTAGTGCTGTACATTTTATGGGTTTTAACAAATGTGTAATGAGCAATATCTCCTATATCATACAGTATAGTTTTCCTGCCCTAAAAAATCTTCTGTGCTCTGCTAATCATCCCTCCTTCTTCATAATTTCTGGCAACTACTAAACTTTTTATTATGTCCATAGTCTTGTCTTTTCTAGAAAATCGTATAGTTGGAACAATATAATACATTACCTTTTCAGAGTGGCTTCTTTCACATAGAAATATGCTTTTAAATTACCATATCATTTCATGGCTTGACGGCTTATTTCTTTTTAGGGTTGAACATTCCATTGTCTGGATGTTGTTATATCATACCACTTTTGTATCAGGAAAATGAGGCTAAGTGAGATAAAGCACCTGCCCCAAAGTCAACATGGACAGGGAGATAGGGCTTGAGCCTCTGATCCCCTGATGCCAATTTGTGTGCTATTTCCACAAATACACAGCTGCTTCAGACAGGAAGAAGCAGACATTGTCCAAATATGTATAGATACAAAAGGGAAGTGCATTGGTGGGATCTTAAATGAGCAGAGTAGTACTTAGATGTTCATTTTTAGACAAGGCATGACAGAAACAAGTTGCCATTTTTCCTTTAGTAATTCCAGGAATGTTTTGTGGAGTGACTGGTCAGTGTCGTTAACAGGCATTTTGCTGGCTTCTTAATAGAAGAAAGACAGACTGGGATTTGGGAGTTTCCCAGGCAGATGATGGCACTTGAGAAATGTGGAAGGATATGTGAAAAAATTAACTTGAGACACTCTCCATACAAAGTACCATATAGTGCTACATACCAGCTATTAAATTAGTAGAATTAAAGATGACAAAAACAGAACTCTTTCAACAGAATCGAGTTTATGTTTCTCTTATTTTGATGTTTCCTTTTCCTCCTAGCAATGCATCTGAAGTATGTATTGACAACAGCTTGCATTTATTAAGCACTTTCCATGTGTCAGGCCTGGTGCTAACTACTTTGTATGCATTAATTTCTTTAATTCTCACCATATGTCTACAAAATAGGTTCTATTATTCTGCTCATTCTGCAGACAAGGAAATTTCTCATCAAAAGAGAAGTAACTTGCATAAGTTCAGACAGCTAATTAATATATACTGGAATGACATTTGGACTCATGTCAGTCTAATTTCAGAGTCCAGACTCATTCATCAGTAGGATCTGGCCTAGAAAGTATATTAAGCTGATGTTAATTTTTCTTCACACTTGATCATTCTTTTTAGACTTCTGAAAGAGTCATGTAGGAGAACTTGGCATCACTAAACATACATTAAATCTATCATGCGAGGGTATTCTAACCACCATACAGTTGCCTAAATGTAGACCTGATACTTGTGGTAAGAAAAAGGGGAAACACATTTTATGTCTTTGACATGTCTATATTTATGTATAGTTACATCAGAGAAACATTGTCACTCCTTAAAAGTAGAAATAAAGATTATATTGTGGTTTTGCAAATTGGCCAACACTAATATATATCAATATCTCTTAATGAATAGAACAGAAGCCAATGTTTATTGAACACACTTGCAAAGATTTTATTCCCTAAATAATGAGACATTGTCTTTTTATTTTATTTTTAAATTTTTTTTATTTTACAGAAATCAAAACTCAGAAAGTGGTTTGCTCAATTATCAAAGCATCAGTAAGTAATAGAGTTTGGATTTCTATCCATATGTATTTGGTTCAAAAGCTTATACTTTTTTTCACTCTATCATAATTCTTCCCATGAAGCTCAGTTTCAAGAATAGATATTGTTTCTGCTTTTTTTTATGTTGGCCTTGTGGTATGTGGTAGTACTGGGATGCCCCTTGAAGACAGATGTGGGGAAGACAGATGTAATTAAAAATGTCTATGAGGAGCATGTTTGAGTGTAAGGCTTACTCTGAAATGCTCAGGTGCTCTCTGAGAGGAACACTCAAAATTTATCAGACCTGCTCTCTCTGAATTTCATATTCTCTTTGAGAAGTGGGGCTGACAAATAGTGTGACACTGACTCACGAGACCTGGATTTTCTGCAAATTAGCCATGCAGTTTTGTGGACATTGCTTTTCCTTCCTTGTAAGATGAGAAGGGTTGGACATGTTGAGTTTCTGGGACTGTGGCTTTATAATATACCTTCAATTTGGGGGTAAACTTCAGCTGAGTCTTAATTCAGGTGTGGAAGATGGACATATTATAATTTTCTTATTTCTCATTTTTCACTATAATAACAAAGCATCAAGAAGACTCAGACAATCTTTATTGCTTTCTATAATCATGGTGACTTAAGTTCATATAGATCTGTATACTTTCAAATCTCTGATATGTAGCATGTGTCATTTTATCTCCCCTTAACCCAGATGAAGTGAGGCATGTGTCAGGCATGGGCATGGGTTACTTAAATTCTTCATCTGTAAAGTGCATACCTGATGTTTTTGGGTGATCCTCACACCCACCAAAAACACTGGATATGCACTTTACTAATGGCTAGGTGAGAGAAACAGAGGACATACATTGAGAATACAGCAAAAGCACTACTGGAAAAGTGATCTTGATCAGCGATACATTTTGGATACCCTGGGGAGGATTCATTGTTGGGAGTGGAGAGTAATTTAAAGGGAGGAAGCTGGGATGATTCCCAGTTTTCTGGATGACTGAGTGAGTGGTTGCCCATCTTTAGCATCAGCTATGTAGGGCTGAGTGCTTGTGGGGAGGAAAGTGCACTGATGTTGATGTTCACTGATGTTCTTTCTTCCAGCCATGTTGGGTTTTAGTTTCCTCTCGGCCACTGGGAGTTCAGCTGGCTTTTGGAAGTTTTGTCTGGTGTTCTGGACAGATAAATGAGATGGAAAATGGACTATGAAAGTATATTCATAGTGGAGCTGATAGGAATTGAAGCTTCAGCTATGAAAAGATGGCTGAGAGAGAATAGGTGGTGAGAAATTGCATGATTTTGCCTGTGCCTGCAGAGACCTGGGGGTTTTACTGAGTGAGCAGTAACCAATGGATAAAGCTCCTCAGAGAGTCACAGCTCCAGGCATCTCACTGGGGAGACACACTTCTCTTAGTGGCGACTTACAGGTAGAGAGCCACTGGGCAACCAGTAGGTGATTCGGGGTCCTTCTCCCTACTGTGTACCTTCTGCTATGTCACTGCTTGCATATCTGAGGCTCAAATAAAGGCGAGGAAGGGAAATCTGAAGGGTCTGCTTGGCCACAGGTGATAGAACCCTAGTTTATTATGTTTTGAAATGGGTCCATTAAACTCTTGACCATTACCATGTTTCACTGTTATTTTGAATTTGTGTTGCCATTCCCAGAGGCTGTTTTGAATGATGGTGAATTGGAGGTCTTAATTATAGTCAATATTCTCTTTTAAGTGAAATGTTTTATTTTAGTTTTTAGTTTTTAAGGAGTCCCTCTCCCCAGGTTGTTCTTCCAGAAAGCTCTCCAGAATAGCTCTCTGATATCTTTCTCAGAACTTCTTTTCAGTTTAGAATTTTATCAGCAATTCTTATGCTAAGAGGGGTCAGGAGATGAGGCATTTCTCACGTTACCCTTGAAGCTACTCATGAATAACGGCCTATATCACCTCTATTGTCTCCCCCGAAACATAAGCAACCAGACCTAAAGAAGAGAAATTAAAGATCACTGAGTGAGCCAGCAAAGCAAGCTAAGGCAAAGATAAAGAGGTAAAAAACTTCAAGGTAGAGCAGACAGTTACGCTGGGGGAAATGTTTGGTTACATTAACAACTTAACAGATAGGGAATGAGCCAGATTCTCTGGTTTAAAGGCAAAAGTGAAAGAAAAGTATTCTGAAATCTTTGGAGTGAGAGTAAGGACATTTCTACCAAGGAGCAATGTAGCTAAAATAAATTAGGGGTCATTATTCCAGGGTGATGGCCTAAAGGACTAAAATGCTTACTGCGGTTTTCACTGCCCATTCCAATGGCTGCCTGTGATTTATGCTGCCTGTTGCTGTTGTGTGGACAGAATCTGTGCCTCTGAATACTTTCTTTCTTCATCAGTGAATCAATTCTCCTGCATTTCAGCTGGGGTTGTAGGCTCGAGGGCCTGGGCAGGCTGGAGAAGGTACTAAATGGGACCAGAAGAACCCAGTGAATAAAATAACTACAAATTGGTTCTATTGCTCTCTGCATAGGCTATGCATAGTTTTTCCCTGCATTTAATCTACAGGCCTGTATACCTGTGTACAGGTAGAAACATATCTGAAAACGAAGCCTTCTTATAACTTTGCAGCATGGCGCCTGCTTACTCAAAAACTCAGCCAAGACTTTCCATGGGGGCAACTTTTAAAAGGCAAACTTGGGCTTCAGTGTGGTGCCAGCTGAGTCATTTTGAAATGAGAAAAGGAAACAAAGGCCACACCAACTGAGGAGGTCACAGAGTATGACGAGGGGTCTGTAAGAGGGCATACCATGCTGCCTAATGGGAGAAAGCCAAGCCTTTTGTGCAGGAGCAAGTCCAGCAAGTGATGGATGCTTTATGTGTCGAGGCTCAGAACTTCCTGTCCAGCAGCCTGCCTGCTGCTGGGCTCTGAGAGGTGACTGCTGTGGGGACGTCTGGCCTTTTGTGTCAGTCTTTCAAGGCAGTGACATCAGATTTGATGGGGCATTGGTGCCTTCAGAGAGGCAAGTTTTATGTTCCTATTTTCTTAAAATTAAAGCTTGTAAGAAGTAAATAGAAAGGAGCACTCTCATCCCAAGCAGAAATAAAAGAGCTGAGTCTTCTAAATGTGAATAGTAATAAACTCTCATGAAATCACTTTGACCCTTCAAAACCTTCTGAAAAGATTATCTCATAGCTTCCTCCATTAAGACAGGAAGAAAGTAAAGCTGCACCCCATTCTGTGTCCAATCTTCCTTGTTTTTTTTTTTTTTTTTTTTTTTTTAAGATAATTTAATGTAACACGCCTGTGTGGAAGTCCAGCATTAATGAGAACAAGCCTGTTGCTGTGCTTTGGTGGCCCCTGAGAATATGCTTTGATACGTCGGAGGAGTAGGGTTCTAGTCTTGAGTGGAGGAGGTTGGTGCGGTCAGAGTATTATTCAAGGAGATGGTGCAGGGCCTGTTCCTAAAGCCTGGCTAATGTTCATACCATGTGCTCTCTGGACTGACAGGTAACCAGTCAGAATCTACAGAATCAGAGTTAGAAATGGAGTTTTGGAAGGTCTCCCTGAGCACAACATTTCACTAGGTGGAGGTGCCCTTCACTTACTCTGGACAGATGAAAATTTCCAGATATACGACCCTATGCACTCTGTTTAAATAAGAACCAATATTCAGTAGTAAACATTGTTCTGAAGACTACTACCTAGCCCTAGCCAGGGATCACTCAATTTTGTTATAATTAGAACATTTCCTTTACTTTGTCATGTATTGAAATCTTACAGATATATGGATTAATTAAACCGTTCATTTATCCAGCGGGCATTTATACATTAAAGTGCTAGAGTGGGTACAATACTAAGCCAAGCACTGGGGAATACAAAAGAAGTAAAGGAACAGACCTAGTCCTTGAGAAGTGTATCATCTTACTGAGTGGGCAAGAAAATAATCCTCCGAGTGACTGCAGAACAATGTGGCACAGAACAGTGAAGGTGTGACACGGTGCTGGGGGATGATGTGCTCAGGGAGGTAGGGAGGTGTGGAAAGAGGCCAGTTTTGAACTAGCTTTTGAAGAACGTGCTGGGTTTAAATCATTAGAAAGGAGAAGATTTAGGACAAACATCTTAACTTCTGCGCAGCTTATGTAGGAATTTGAGATTCCATTCTTTTCTTTCTCAGGGGCTGCTCCTCATTATTGCATTTACCTTGGCACCCATAACCTATACCTTCCCCCACCACCAAAGCTTCTGTTGTTCATATTGATTCCTATTCATATGTGCTGGTCCTTCCCAAAACTGTACTCTTTCTATGAGACACACCTTAGGTGCTGTAAGAGGAATTGCCCCAAGCAAAAGCACACTGACTGCCCATTTTGCCTGGCTTCCCTGTGGTGGGCAAGGCAGAACTGGTATTTGCTTTCACCTTTGTCTCCTGTAATGGAGAGCTGGTAGCCACACATGGTCAGGCTTACCCAAAGCAATGTATCTTCTGGAGGAACATCCTCCAAGCTCATGTTCGTTTGTACTCAAAACTGGTGTTGCTTCTTACACATCATGCTTTATATCATTGTAAATGCCCCTTCTTCAGAGAGATCTTTCTGTTCAGTTCACATAATCATCATTCTCTTTTCAGTTCTGGTACTTAAATCACAATTTGCAATTATTTATTTACCTGTACATTATGTGATTAGTGTTCGATGCTCTCTAGAACTTGAGAGCAAAGGTCCTGTGAGCAAAGGAACTAAATTGTTTGTCTCACCATATATGTACAGCCCTAGCCTAGGTATTCAACAGTAAATGATGGATGGATAAAAGAATTTAAAATCACCAATGGGTAGAGATGTGTAGTGGTGGGAATCAGGACACCTAGGGTTTCCTTGAGATTATCACAGCCTGAGAGGTTTCCTGGCTGCCGGAATCACACACAAGATCCCCAAGAAAGTAATGGAGAGAGAATACTTGCTGTCACAGTCTGGAGCAAAGACATCCTGTGCCCTCTGAGTGAACTCATAGTGCCTCGGAACTGTCATCCAGCTGTGTTAGAGGTGCTGCCTTGTCTGTGATTACATGCAGGATGCCTCCAGCATTGCCACAGGAATCCATTTTATTGCAATGTGTATTCTCCATTAGGGAGGAGAAAATCAACTCAGAAAAGCAGCTTTAGTTATAGTACATTTCCAAAGGAAAAGAAATTCCCCATTATTTCATGTTTTCAGTTTGTTACTGACTTTTGACCTACAGATTTTAGCTTCACGTTCTGGATAGGTACTAAGATAATAACGATCATGCAGCTGATCTTTAGAGAAACAGGCACTGTTCCAAGTGCCTATGCATTTTACTTTATTTAATTTTCACAATGAATATCCAATGAATATCATTGTATTAATATAATCACTTTGTGGAGACATAGAGGATGAAATAACAGAGCAAACAAGTGGTGGAACTGATGTTTGAAGGCAGATTTAATTCTGCAGCCTGCATTATCTATATTGCCTCCTATCACAGGCTAATATTTATTTGAATCCTACTCATGCATCAGGCTTATAGATAGTTCGTATGCATTTTCTGATTGTGTTCTTGCAGTCACAGTTTGAGATAAATACAGCTACTATGCTTATGTAATAGGTAAAGACATTGAGGCTCAGAAAGGTTAGGAAACTTATTCAAGATCACAGAGTCAGTTATTTGCATTGGAAGGTTCAAACTTTGCACAGTTTACTCTAAAGCCCACTCTTCCAGCCACTAGGCATATTCCTTACATACTCCCAGAAATGTTCTATATGGACAGTGCAGTATAGTGGCATTGTGGGGTAAATTATCTGTGGGCCACATGAATGACCTGTCAGAATTTCAGTAGAAAGCTGTGGTGCTGACAAGTGGGTCACAGCTACCATTGGGTCACAGCTTTTCTCCTCCATGCATCCTTGAATAGGGGAAATATTTTTTTTTTAATTAACAATGCTGTTTGATCAAATTGACCTACATTCCAGAATTAAAAACTCCCACACTTTCCATACTTGCACACTTCTGGTGAATGAACTGTTTTAGTTTTCATTCTTTCCACTTTGTTCCTGACACTTCAAGAGAGAAGGTAAATGGAGGCAAGTGTCCTCCTCTGTTTATTTCCATCACACTCTATCTTTGTGCCAATGAAAAATAAAGGCATGTAAATTACTCAAGTCAACTCTCTGTGTGTTGGGAGAATATGTGCTGTAGTGAAGTTTCTACAAACAAGATGCCCAAGAACATTTGTGCTCCTTGGTTTTGATCCTCTCTCTCCATCCATGCTCTGTCTATGTGCTGGCCAGAAGATGGGCCAGACACCCCACGCCTCAACCCCTGCAATTCTACTTTCCACTTTTTGATGTGCTTTAGCTCCTGTTTTTATCTAGTTCTGAGAAGATGAGCTCAAACTCAGCCTGGCCTCTTCAATCTTTAATTTATAAGTGCTCTTGTCAATATCCAGGCCTTGACTCTCTCCTGCAGATTTTTATTCGATTAACCCCTTTGACTCCTGACTTCCCTCGTTGGCTTAACGTGGAATCTTCTTTTCTAATCACAACCCCTTTGAATTCAATTTCAGCTCCTTTGCCAGCCTGGGCAATCTTGGAACACAGCAAGTCTCAATAGCTGTCTTATCATACCTGAAATCAGCAACACAACTGGGCATAATCCTTAAGCAATGGGATATGTTTGTCTCTCTCTCTGATAACAAACGTCTTTTAGTTTTAGTGATGATGAAATAGAAAAAATGCTTTGACAGTTTCATTAACTACAGAGAATTTAAATATAAGCATCTAAATGGAATATATGGCTCTCAAACAGGCTTGAATATATATAGAACTTAATCATATTTAAAATATCAATATAGGTGGGGATGAATGCTAGAAAAATTGCCAACTAAAGGAAAAATAAACCTCTGCAGTTACACCTTTATGTCACAAAACGCACCAAAATAAATTTCAGGTAGATTACATGCAAAGATTACACAAATAAATAACTTAAAGACAATATTGGTAAATATTTAATTTTGAGAGAAAAAACTTCAGAATATAAAAGCATCTGATAATATCACAAAGGAAAGTATCAGGAGATTTGCATAGAAAGAATGTGAAATCTCTGTAAATTAAAAAATATAAGCAAAAGTATAAAAATATGTTTGTGACACTTGAGAAAGACCATAAATATGAGTGTGTATATATATATGAGTATATATATATGTATATATATATATATATATACCCACATATATGTGCACACATATATCAACATGCATAAATATGTGGGTCTTGCTGGGTGTGGTGGCACATGCCTTAATCCCAGCACTTGAGAAGCTGAACCAGGAGGACCACCATGGGCTACATAGTGAGTTCAAGGCCAGACTGGACTACCCAGTGAGATCCTGTCTCAAAAAACCAAAAATATATAAAAAAAAGTGTGTCTTGCAAATCAATAACAAAAATAATAGCAACACAACAGAGAAATGGCAAAGAATGTGAACATGATGTAAAATATTATTATTATTATTTTTTTTTTTTGTGGGTACCGGGGGGGTCGACCTCAGGACCTCATGCGCCAGCAGGCGCCCGTGCCGCTGAGCGATATCACCGGCCCTTTTTTCGTATGTGGGTTCCGGGAGTCGAACTTGGGCCCTCGCGCTTGCCGGGCAGGCGCTTAAGCCGCTGAGCCATCTCACCGGCCCCATGATGTAAAATAAAAAGAAGAAATGGTCAATGAACTCTTGAAATATAAGTCCAATCTCACTAAAATTTAAAGGAATACAAACAAAATTAAGCAACATGCTGATGAATAGTAGATATTAAAACTAATAAAGCAAAACTCAAGGCCACTGAGAGTGCAGAGAAATGGGAACTCCATCCAATAGTTATGTAAATTTGCCAAAACTTTCTATGAGGTTCTTTAGTAATGCAAGAAAATGAAAATATTTTGATTCATTGGTCTCAATTCTAGTCTATACTAAAGCAAATGGGCAAATATTTATGCAAAGAGATTTTTTTACAATTATATGTATAACCCAAACTTTGGAAGCATCCTAAATGTCCAGTATTGGAGGAATGATTGAGAAACTTACGTGCAGAAAATAGAATATAGAAGACAATCCTTTAAAATGTGTTTGAAGTATAACTACATATTAAAAATGTTCTGGATATGTTCACCTGGGAGGGTAGGAAAAGAAACTCTGTTATGATGCAAACATTGTAAAAAGTACATAAGTATATGGATCAACATCCACATATGTAAAGGATAAGAAGGAAATGTGTTAAAATGCCAAGTGATTGTCTCCAGTTGTTATTATTATGGATAATTTTAATCATCATCTTTGTATTTTTTCCCTAAGGCATTGATAGCAAATATGAGTTGTTATTACAATTGGGAAAGTAGTAGACATTATTAAAATATGTATACCTGCATTATTTGAATTATTATGGAATTTTCTTTTTAAATTTCCATTAAACACCAAGGCAGAGAGGAAAAAGGTCCTTTGTTTTGTAATACTTTGGCTAGAGCAGGTCGTTTGAGGAACAGAGGACATGTATCTCCAGGGTCCTCCGGAGAAGTCCTGGTGAGTTGACGTGCTACGCAATGCCAACGGCAACAACAGCACAACAGATCCCCAGGTACTTTCCATAGACAGAAATTAGAAGGAGTGATTGTGGTTAGCATGAAACCATATGGAAATTACTACTGAGATCTGTTCCCCTCCTGGAAATCTAGATCCAGCCATTTCTGATCTCATGAATCTGCCCTCCTAAAAGCTATCCTAAATGGAAAAAGAGTACTCGGAGTTTTAACTATGGTTTTCCTAACAGAGTCTTTGCTCTCCACATTGGTATTTCCTACACTAGCCTGCAAGCTTGTATGGGAAAGAGAACCACTCTATATGACAAAGCCTTGCTCAGCAATATTTGTTGAATGAATGTGTTAATGAATGCATGAATTTGCATTGCTCTGTTATATTTCTGATTGTAAGTTTTATTGTGGATTTTTTTTTATCAGTATTTACCCAGAGTAAACTTAGCTTTTGGCAATTTGGTTTTACTTTGTTAAAAAATTCAGTTTGATGAAGATCTAAGGAGAAAAAAAAGATGAGAGGTCATGAGTGTGGGTTCAGGCATCAATTTGCCCACATGTTATAGTGGCTGTATCACATGTTGGCTGTGTGATCTTGGGAAAGTCACTTGACCTCTCTGTGCTTCAGTTTCTTCATCTGTAAATAGTGGTGATAACAATAGTACATGCCCTATAGGGGTATTGTTAAGACTGAGAGGATTGTTAGGCATGAAACACTTATCACGGTGTAAATTGCCTGGCACAGTGTAAGTACTTTATAAGTGGTAGCTATTATTATTTTATTCCCTAAAAAGCAGCAGACATCCTCTTCAGTTAAGCATACCTATTGAAGTAGTTTTCAGTTACTATAAGCCTCCCAATATTTTCTGTCAACCCTGTGTAGGTAATGAATTTGATGTCTTAATAAAGCTTGATATTTTGTAGCAATTATTTTAAGCTCTGTTATTCATTGTCTCATTCCATTAGTTAGTGATCATCATGACAAAGTAATAAAAAGCGTCCTTTAAAAAATACTTCCAATAGTGCAGATGTCAAACACCAATTACCATAAAACACTGCTTTAAGACTCGTAGTTTTTCTCACTTTCATTTCATTTTTTAAAATTTGTCTTCTTTAGACTTTAAGCTCTTTGAGGACAAAATTATCTTCCTACACATCATGCCCTATATTGTTCTTTACAAATATTTTACTGACAGACAAATACTAAATGAATAATTAGATCTTTCCCCTTTTATTATAAACATAGTGAAAACTTAGTGGTGACTGTCTTAGCAAAGGTATTTGTGACAAATTGTTAAATTTCTTCCTGTAATTTCATCATGGAACTTTAAATCTTTATATGTTTTACCTTCAAAGGATAGTGGCGCCACGTACAGCTAAGATTGGAATCCAGTGGAAGGCTGGTTGGTGCTGGCCAATTCACATGATTACTATTTTATTTTAGATATAAATACATGATTGGCCTTTGTCCACTTTATTCATCCTTTGTGTTTTATGCTGAATGCCATATTCAAATTTTAAAATAATTATTGCAATTTTCTATCAATGCTAATAGTGCTCTTCAGTTGTGTAGTACTGGACATAGAGTGTTCTATATACATAGTTTCATTTAACCTATGTAGTAGGATTGTGTTTTTATTACTGCTTTAAATGTGGAAATTTGAGGATTGGGAGGGGGCTGGGTTAGACATTATGTACCACATGCTTTATGTACATTATCTCATTCAGTCCTCACAGTAGCCTTTGAGGTAAGCAACAGTATTCCTGTTTTACTAAGAAAAATCTGAGGTGCAAAGGTGCTAGGTAGTATTTGACAGAATTGAGATTCAAAACCTGATTTTCCTGGTAACACGACTGATCTTCTTTCTTCTACACCAGTGGTGTGTTGAATGATATGATAGCCTCAATTTCATAGGAGGAGTCTACTTTTTCATGACTGGGTTTCTGTTCTGAAGCTCATGACATTAAAATCCAGATACACGAATGATAGAGAACATCAATGGCCAGCCCTTCTGTGCCTCATTCTTCCTGCAGAGAACTCTTCCTTGCTTCCTCAGTCTTCTGTCACTGGGGATAAAGACGGAGCATACAGACATCATGTAGCATTGTTATATCTGTCACTGTTTGCAGAATCTTCAACCAATGCAGTAAGCTGGAATGTGGCTGAGCTCAGTTGGCATTCTCACCATTCTTTCCCTGTTCCAAACTTTCTAAACCCAATTCCTATCTGCAGAACATCACAGCAAACCAAGATCTGAAACTTGGGGTTTAGGGTGGCCTAGCAAGTAGAGAACAATAGCTTTCTTCCCACTGTAGGGTGCATTTCAAGGATGTTTGTTCCAAAATTCTGAAAAAGGACTGATTTGATTAGACATGTGGTGGGGCTAGTGTATTGCAGAGAATCTCCTGGAAAAAGATTACACTTGGTCTTGAAAAGGCAATCTGATATTTAGAGCCTAACCACCCTGGTGGCAAGGTAGAATCTCCCCTGTTCATATTTGGGTCAGGGCGTTGTTGCTCAGTATGCTAAGAGAATTCATTTTCCTTGAGTGTTTTTCCTTTCAAGTCATGCTTTATTGCTGGAGTTACTCAGCGAATTAATAGGTATAGAAATGCAAAGCTCTTTTCTTATTACATTCTATCGATCTGATTGCACTGTCATTAATTGAAAGACTAGGAAAATGTGATGGATAGTTCAGCTTGAAATTCTATGTTCATTTTGGCCCAGATCTGTTGGAAGAAAGCTGCATGAAACTGTCTGAAAGAAGCCTTTTGGTCTGACATGAATTATTCTTTCTTTGTCAATCCTTGTGAGAGCATTATTCAGTCTTAGTGAGATTTACAATGTGAAATTGAAAACTGTTTCTACTCTTAAAAGAAAATCAAAACTCAGGATGCTTATTTCTAGAGCTGGAAATAATCCATCCTGTATCTTTCATAGACTACCTATACTGTACATAGCATTAAAAAAATCCAATTTTGAAAGAAACAAATTTTGACAAAAACAAATTCTGACCCAAAAATATGGAAAAGAGAGATTTTGTTCTTTAAGCATTTTCATTTGCACTATCATGTGTTGCAGTATTATTTTTGTTCATTTCTTATTCATCACCATTTAGTCCACTTCATTCTAGGAGGATATGAAACTTGAAAGAGATTCATATGTGGTTAAGGATTTTTTTAGTGGTTATTTTTTGATTGTTTGATGTACTGTTTCTAGGATTTTCCCCATAAATTTAATTTAACTTGAGAATTTTATGTATGTATATTAGGTCCACATACATATTTCATAAGGACTTTAATATGAAAAATTTAAAGAATTTAAAAAAAATATTTTAATTTCCATGTGAAGGAAAAATTCTCCAAATTAGACAAGAATTTACTGGATTATTTTTCATTTGTTTGCAAAGACAAAGCTTATCTCTTTGCTTTCTAGTTCATATATTTTAATGAGCTGGGCTGGTTTTCTGTTGTGTTTATTATTTTAAATATTTGAAGCTTGATGTGAGTGGGAGAAATATCCAGATTTAAAGCTCATTTAAATTTGCCATAAAACCTCATCTATCTCTTGCAAATATTATCATTTGGGAAAGTTTAAGAGGTTAATTCATATTATTACTAATGTATGGCTTATCCAGTATTTTACCCCTCAGCCTATGGTGTTTGGATTGTCTTTCTCAAGGTGTGATATTTATTCTTGGTCCTGCTTTCAGATGTGGAATGATAGGAAGTGAAAATGTTGCCATGCACGGCATGACCTCATTTTGGAGCACATCTTGAAAATGTATTTAATGCTCTCTGAGCACAGAGACAATGAGGCATGGTTTGGGGTCCTCCTCCCTGACCTTTGGCTTGGTGGGAAATGTGGACTGCTTCCTCTGCCCATCAGCTGCTCTCAGAGTGGAAAGGAGGCTGCCCCAACGTTAGGAAGCAAATGCTCTTGCTGAGTGCACAAACTGCCTTCCTTACCGAAGATATTGTGTCTAAAAATACACCCACCGAGAGGCAGGCATATGCTCACGCCTTGGTGTGAAGCAGCTCTCGCCTGTGTTTCTTGCTATACCCATCTAAATTCTGGAGTGAGGAATTAAATTATTCCAGAAGCCCTGCCAGTTTTTGACTTGCCATTGTCTCTGCTTCTTCGCTGCCTTTGAATGGGACCCTTGATCCGCGGCTTTCATAGGCCAGCCAGGGCTGATAGGGTCTGTGCCTTGCCGGTGGCGTCTGCTCCTTACAGTTGTGTTTGTCTCAGGCATATTTTTAGTTTAGTTTTTTTTTTTTTTTTTTTCTTTTTTTCTTTTTTCCTTTTTGGGAGGTAGAGAGCTCTGGGCAGAGGTTGTACCGGACACGTTAGAACTCCGTTGTCACTGCTGTGGCTGTTTTTCCCCTCAGCGAGAGCCAAGGAGCAAACAGGACGGTGGGTCACCTCCCGCTATTTGGCACCATTTCCTCTCTCCCCCTCAACCTTGTTAGAATTTCTTCTCTCTTTAGTGACAGGGTGGGATGGGGGTTCCTGGGCCCCCGCTCCCCTGCTCTATCTTAATAAGGATTCTCTTCCCCATTCCTAACACCTTTGCTCATTGTGAAAGCTTGCTAGAGTCACTCTCTGCAAGTCGGGTTTTATGCTCTATTGTTGGTTTTTTTCTGTGAGCATTAGCTCCAGATTTCTCAGCTTCTGTGGTTACATGTGAGAACGGGGGAAATTATTGTTGAGCTATTTTGTCAAGGAAGAAAGAAAACAAAAATTGCTCTTTGGAGTCATAGTCTCAAGAAAAGAATAAATAGCAAAGGGAAATAAGGTGATACTGCTTTGCAGTCCCTGCCACAACTTGGCTGTATCTCCAGGTGAGACTGTGTGTCTTGTTTACAGAGTTGGAGAAAGATTTTAATATTCAAGATACTGTATTTTCTGTGTCTTGTTTGAAATGATTTCAATTAACAAGAAGTGCTGGGTAAAGAAATGCTGTTTTTCATGTATGAGGTCCAAAAACATCACAGATAACATCACATACAAAGTACATGATTCTGTTTGAAATTATCCATATTTAAAAGTGAGAAAATTCAACTGTTACTTGTGCCTCTCTCTTTCTCCTTGTGTATTCAAGTGAGCAATATTTTGATGTCCTTCAACACTGAAAGACAATGTATTGTTTTTCAAAAGATTTTTTTTTAGGCTTCTGTGAAATCAGATAAAAAGAACTTACTTTTTTTCAGGTGGTTGGCATAGAATTCATCTAATGTAAGTGAACATTGACATGTCCCATGTTAGCTGTTACAGTGTGCAACTAAAAAATACACACATGCGCCTCCCCCAAACAAATCCATTCAATACTAATCAAAATTTAGGCTTGAGTTTAAACCAGAATGCTTTCATCTGTGGAGGAGAATTAATGCTCTTATGTGCCTTTCTTTAGCTAAGTATTTCTCTTTCCTTTTCTTCATCACTGTTTTTAAAGCTTCTTTCATAAAAGTGACTGAAATGGACAAAGAATTCCACAAAACAGTTAATTTCAGTTCTAGCAGCAGTTGATTAAAATGGAGCAAGGATTGAATGTGCTATAAATTCTTATTTGTCACCGGGCATTTCCTTTTAGTTCAGATTAATCCATTTTATTCCCATTGATGCCAAAGAAACATATGTGCTTATAGATGCTGCATATCTAATTATGTGGCTGGATCTATTATAACCTGTAATATTACATGGATTTGAGAGTTAAACAGAAAAAAAACCACCATGAAAATGTGCCATTATTTGTAGCCAGCAGGTTGCGTGATCCAGATGCTGGAGTATCTGCACATCTTTCCACCTTTGTTCCTTCAGAGGCGTTGAAGGTCTCAGCTATTGCTGACTAATTGATAGTTGTGGTAACCGCTATAGGCTCCTCAGATTGGAAATGCATGCAGACGTGTGTCTTGATTCAAACATTAAGTAACGAACACTCTTACTTACTTACACAGGCAGAAAGTCTTCATACTAATAGAGGTGTGATGAAGATAGCAGGACATAAAACAGAAGAGAGAGAGAGAAAGAGACAGAGAGAGAGGAAGAGACAGAGAGAGGAGAGAAAGAGACAGAGAGAGGAGAGGTGAGAGAGAGAGAGAGAGAGAGAGAAAGAGAGAGAGAGAGCTGGCAGCAAGTATATTCTGCAAATAGCTCTAAAATGCATTTGCAAATGCAGAAGCCTTCAGAACCATCCAACAATTCAGACACCCTTTTTATTTCTTCTCTGCGGGACGCCTCCATCCAGATTATTCGCTAAAAAACGGAAAAGGTGAGAGCCCTGCCATCTTAGCTCAGAACGCCTATGATTTCCTTTTCCCCCCCTGCCTTGTATTCCTCAATCCATTGTCCATGCATCCGATGGCAGCCGCCCTTGCTCTTGAATGCAAGTGTCACAGCAGGAGCAGAAAGAGGGTTAAGGGAAGGCATTGTCAAAGCCACGGTTGTCTATTGTTTCTTCGCTTTCACTGCTCTGTCTCCCCCCACGCCCAGGCTTTCCTTTCCTAGTGGCCTCTGTCCAAGAAGAGGGAGAAAATTGCAAGAGTTAGTGGAGTAGTAGAGCTGTTTTTCCTGCACACTGTTTTGATAAACAGCTCAGCATTGCAGTCCACAAAATTAGGAAATACAGTAAGAGTGGCGGATTGTGGTGGGAGGTGGAGGGGAGGCTTTGAGACTTGCTTGCTCCATCCTAGATGCCAATGGCAGTTTCTTCTGAAGGACTTCTGCATTGATATTTGTTTTCTGTTATTATTTCAGTTTTTTAAAAATCACGAGAAAGGTCTTATTCATCTGTCAAGCTTAGCATTTGTTTAGTTTTTGCTTGGTGCAACAACTAGATGGAAATTTTAAAGAAGGCCATATCTGCTATTTTATGATTTTCTCAAATACTGAAATCAGTTCAGCTTGAATCTGTGATTGTCTTTTTTTCAGATCATTTCAGTTTGTATGTGAAATTTATGTGGTAACTTTCTGATATGCATTAAAAAATTTAACCATAGTTTGTGGAGCTGTAAGTGTTGGTATTGTGTTATTTTTTACATTAAACATACTTGCTCTTTTGGGTGACATTTATGTACAAGTGATTATCTTCTATGAACAGGCCAACTCCTGATAATCTCCATAGTTTTTAAAGGTTTCAGTTATATCCCCAAAATAGATTTATAAGAAAATATTTCAAATGGGCATTTGACATAACATGAAAATTCTGTGGAATTTCCCAGTAACTTTTTTTTTAACTTTAACTTTATGCAGCTTATCTTTCTTCAAATAAATAAATGTGATTTAAACTGATTCTACAGAGAATCAGAAAAACAGATTAAATGTGAACTCCATATCTAAACAATTTAGCAGAAAATAAATCACAATTACACATTTTATAAACTAGCTTTAGCTTAGAAAAATCACATACCTATAAATGGTTCTCTATCATTTTCTTCTTTCTAAATACTGTACTATCTATAATTATCTAGAAAAATTATTCCCAATTGATTTTATTTTCCTTCAAGCCATCTTACTTCTGGCTTCTGTCCAGGACTCTTTACTATTTTCAGGATTTGCTACACATTCAGCATTTCAGTTCTAAAATGTGTTTTACATCAAAAGGGGGACATATCTGCATGTAGAAGAGGAAATGTTTTCACAAAGTCATTTCATTTTATAATACATGCCAGGGGTTTGGAATTCCGTATGAACTCATGATCCCTTTCTTTTCAAAATAGCGATTGTAGCTGGCCTGTGAATGTGAAGGTAGAAAAACTTCTGGGTTCCACAAGCTAATACACTAAATTGGAAGTCTGAGCTCTCATTTATATGAACATCTGGTTTGGCACACTGCAAATACATTCTCTCCTTTCCCATTCCCATTGCCTTAATTTAGGGGACTCAGACTGAGCCACCCTGCCTCTCTTTTGTGAAGGGATAGTTTGAAAAGTCTATAGAAAGCAAACTTCTTGAAAAAATGCAGAGCAGGCTATGGTTTGAATGCAAGTCTGAATTTAATTGCGGCCACTCTGGTGGTCCACTGTTTAATTTCCAGCATGCATCTGCATGATCCTTACCACAACTCTAGGCCAGGAATGGCAAGCAAGGAAAATTTGTCTGTGATAGTGATAGTTATTTATTTTTTTATTAAATTTTTGAACAATTGCTTGGGGCTGATTCAAAAGTCAATTTTAGGTGAGATAGCTCAGCGGCATAAGCACCTGCCTGGCAAGCGCGAGGTCGACTCCCGGAACCCACGTACAAAAAAAGGGCCGGTGATATCGCTCAGTGGCACAGGCGCCTGCTGGCATGCGAGGTCCTGAGGTCGACCCCCGGTACCCACACAAAAAAAAGTGAATTTTAAACAAATGATTCTAAAGCTTTTATGAAAGGGGAACTTGGTCTTGCTAAATTCTTTAAAGCACTTTGGAGAGAGAGAAATGGAGAGTTCCATCTTCTGATCAGCTCTACTTTGGTAAAGGGTGAAATGGGGGAAATGTGTTGAAATACACAAGACTGGGGAGTCTTGCCACTTAAGCAGTCTAAACAAGCCCTATTTGCACTTTGAAACAGTGTGGTTTTCCCCAGAGCTGGAAGGAATGCTCATACCCAAGGGAACAAATTTGGAGGGAACTCTGTCTCTTAACTTGCACCCCTGCAGTTCAGCTTCTTTTGGAACAGCTTGAAAGAAACAACTACATTTATGGCCAAGATTGATCTCCAGACATTTTAAAGGCAGAGAGGTTCAAGTTCAAACATTAATCCAAACATTTCACACAACCGCAGTTGTTTCAGAACACAAAACATTTAAACCAGAGAGAAGGCCCAACTTGGGCATTTCTTAAAACTAGGCTTGACCTACCTCCAATATTTTTACATATTGGACACCATGTGGTCAAAATACTATTTGTGCCCCCACCCCCATACTGTATATTGAACTCAGAGCCTTGGCACTGAGCTACATCCTTCGCCCTTTTTAAATTTTTGAGATAGGGCCTTGCTAATGCTAAGTTGCTTATCGAGGGCATGAGCTTTTGATCTTCCTGCCTTGGCTTCCCAAAGTCCTGGGATTACTGTGTGTCACTGCAACCAGTGTATCTGTGGCATCTATCATTTGATACCTAAAATCCTGAACATTTTTTTTTTAAGGAAAACAATACCTTTTGGAATTGTAGGAGAACATCTTACCAAGAATCGAGCAGAAGAACACATGTATATGAATATAGAAGATTAAGCAGGACACAGCTGGTTACTCCTCCTTTACCCACAATGCCTCAGGCTGATTTAAAGTAATGGAGCTTAGCCAAAAACAAAATCATTTCTATTTCTCTCATTAATTGAAAAGGTTTACTTTTTAAAATGTAGATTTGTCTATACTTTGCTGTTAAGTAGCAAGCACATCTTTTAGAGTTATCAGCTTTTTTTTTTTTTTTTCCAATACGGAGGATTGAACTTAGGGCCTTCACACTTAGCTACATTACTGTCTGTCTGTCTGTCTGTCTGTCTATCTGTCTATCTATCTGTCTATCTGTCTATTTATTTAGAGACAAGAGTCTCACTAAGTTGTTCAGGCTGAGCTCAAACTTGTGATCCTCTTGCCTCAGCCTTCCAGAGTGCTGGGGTTACAGGTGCACACCACTACTCCCAGTTTAGTTACCATTTTTACATCCTTTAGGATTTCTTTTTTCCTTTTCCGGTTAGGAAGACAAAACTGGGCTGGCATTTTTGAACACATAACCTGCTTTCCACTACCAAAGTGTGCGAGGCCTCCAGAGATGAAGTGCTTACTTAATTCCAGCTATGACATAGAGTTCCTAGTATTCATAAGAAGCATGAGTCATGAAACATATTTGCAAACAGAAAAATTTTTTCAGTGCTTACAAACCAGCACAACAAACTATTCTTGTGATATTTGGGGAACTAAATGGAAAACTCCTAGTGGTTTGTTGAGGAATATTTAAAAAGTTGGTGATACGGTAATAATTTCTACTCTTAAATCCCTTTTACTAGTACCTGTCTCTTTGTGTCCTCTAGTCCCATCTTACCCTAAATCCTGGCAAGACAGAACTAAAATAAATCCGGATTGAAACACCAGTGCCATTATCCAGTGAGATCAGGTGATCTAAACATGAGTCAAACCCATAAAAAATGTATTCTATTCCCATTATTCTATTTATTGAAGGAAACAGGTTATTGTGCAAAACCTTTTTCCAAGAAGTTAAAAGTCATTTTACTGTCAAAAGCAAATCATCCTCATACTCCTGGAAAAGTGATTTCTTTTTCTGACATACATAAATGGAAACAGGGTCAAGAATTTTGGCTTAATCGAGGTTATGGAGCCATGGTGCTGGTCCGGGTACTGAGGCTAAGACCTGTGATTCCCAACCATCTCCTTAGGTGCCATGTACTACTTTCCGGGGTTACACTTGAGATGTCTTATGAATTCTGTTGCTGATCTGGGCTGGTTAATGGGACTAAAGACATAAACTTCCCTCAGGGATCTCACAACTGACTCAAGTTAGAGTGCAATAAGAGAAACATGTTCTGGTTTCTGTTGCACAGTAGGATGATTCTAGAGACCAACAATGTAAAAATACGTTTCAAAAAAGCGAAAAGACCACATATTGAATGTTTTCATTACAAAGAAATGCTTGAGAAGATAGATATGCATATCCTGATTTGAGTAGTATATAATATATACATGTATTGAAATGTCATATGGTACCCAAAATATGTACATTATTGTGTCAATTAAAATATTTTTAAATTAAGTTGAATTTAAAAATTATTCCAAAAGATAAAAATTAAATGGGAACGTTGCTTCAGTGTGATGCCCTTTGGTGGTTTCAAGGACTTACAGTATTTCTTGGTAAAGAGAATCAACCTTTTTTCACATTGGAGACCTTTTAAATAATTTTGAACTTTTCTTTTAATGTAAGCTTTGACAAAAGTGGGACATATGGACCTTAGGATGGACAGCATGATAAGTATTGAAACTCTCAAAATTGCTTGTTTTTTCACTAAGAAATGATCTGAAATGGCAACTCAGAGTCACAGGATTCTGACCTTGACTGGGACCAGTCCTTCCCTAACTAGGACAGGTAATTTTGGATATTCTGCATTGTCCCATTTTCATGTCAGTGAATTTTCCCTCTTCAGGTAATCAATTGGGGTCATTCAAACCCATACCAGTCTTTTTATTTTTTCATCTAGTATCAAACTTTATGAGACTAATCTGGATGGTTTCCTCAACTCTTGACTTCATCTCATTCTTGTCAAAGGAGCCTTAAAATACTGCAGTGCAGCTAATCATACAAGTGATCTCACTGCAGAAAAAAACCATTTATCCCACCTCATGGAATTTTGGAGTAACCAAGACTTTAGGGCTTTTAAATAAAACCATAAAATGTAAGTTAAAGTTTACTTATATCCCATGGTTTGTATTTTAAATAAGTGCAATATCATTGTTTTCTGCCTCCAAGTAATTTCATCCTAGACCTCTCTGGACAAACTTCTAAACTGTTTTGACAGCTCTGCTATTGTGATGTATTTTGGTGGCAGCTATGCCTTCTATGCCAACCCCCAGTCCATGTGCTGTGATCACTGTCAAGTTTATTCGTTTTAACTGGAATTTATGTGATATCCCAGCTTCCAGAAAAACAGTCTTCTCACTGGTTGCTCAGTTGCTAATGATGTTTTTGATCATGATGTCAGTTAAGTTGTGTCCAGGCATTCAAGAATGGTTGGATACTAAGTAAACGCATATTTCTAGTCAGATATGGTGGTGGTACATGGCTGTAATCCCAGCGCTCTGGAAGTCTGAGGCAGGATCACATCCAAGTCCAACCTGGGCAACTTAATGACTTGGTGAGATCCTGTCTCAAAATGAGAAATTTGAAAAAGGGCTGGGGATGTAACTCAGTGCTAAGGTGCTGGGTTCAATCCTCAGCACTGAAAAAAAATTTTTTTGAGGGGACAAGAAAATAAGTTGAAACAAAGCTGAGGATTGGATCAATGCCCAGTGCATTCACAATGCATAGGTCTATTAGATAACTATAATTGTACCATTATTTTATTCACAACGGAAAGGTTTTGGATTATAGGGATGTTTTATAGTGGATATTTATGAAAATAAATTCAATCTATCATCATTATTATTAAAATAAAAGGATACTGATATTTTATTTTTGGCAGTAATGACCGTATTTTTAGAAAACACAAATATTAATACAAGCTCTCTTTTTCTCCCTTAGTTAAATAAAATAACACAAATTTACTTATTTATTTATTTGAGATTGAGCCCAGTGCTTTCCCCACTGGGCTCCATCCCCAGTCCTTTTTATTTTATATTTTGAGACAGGAGCTCACTAAGTTGCTAAATTGCCCAGGCTGGGCTTGAACTTGTGATCATCCTGCCTCAGCTTCCCAGAGTGCTGGGATTATAGGCCTGCACTACTGTGCCTGGCCTCAAAACTTTTTTTTTTAAATCATGGATGAGGTTAATACCATACATACCAATTTGGTGAAAGTATTGGGATAATTGGAAAGGAAGGAAACGACTGGTCCAGGTTAATGAGCTGAGAATTGGAACAGTGATAGATTCAACGACTTGACTAATCATGTTGAAATACAAGGATATATATATATCTACACAGGATAATAGGGTTGGGGCATAGCCACTGAAAGATAAAATCCTTCTTTTTTGGAAACACAGCTACCAGGAACACTGTATCCTCTCATAGACAGGTGTAAGCTTATTCAGGAATGTGCAGTGAGAATTTGTCAATTGACACACGTTTGTTGAAGGCTTGTTCTCTGTCCAAAGCTAGAGGAGATGCTGTAGAAAATATGAGAGTGGTAAAAGATGCAGCAAGTGTGTTTGAGGAGTTTATTATATGGAAAGAAACAAAAAATAAATCCAGTTTAGCTTCAGAACACTGATGGGTAGAAGTGTGGGTCAGGCACTGTGCAGTGTGCCATGGGCAAGAGACAGATAAGCACAGGCTCCTGCTGTAAAGGAACTCAGAGTGTAGTGAAGGGCGTGGATTCATAAGCAAGAAACTTCAAGAAAATGTGATCTGTGTAGTGTGCTGCGGTGACAGAAGCTGTGATGACTCATTGCTGTTCCTTAAGGCTAGGAAAGGTTTGTTAAGAAGATGATGTCTAAGGCTGGGGATTTAGCTCAGTGGTGCAATGCCTGCCTGGCAAGTGTGAGGTGCTGAGTTTGATTCCCAGTACCCTCCCCCCAAAAAAGAAGATGATATCTAACCTGAGTTTGCCTAAAGAATTATCTATTTAGTGTCTTCTAAAATTGTGGACCTTTACTTCGTACTGGGGATTCAAAGAAGAATAAGGCTACCTATCTTTGAGGAGATCATGGTCTAACCTAGGAGAGAAACAGGTGATGAAACATTACACACAGAGAGAAGAATAAGATATAGACTATAGTAGAGTTATAAAAAATTATCTAGGAGATCAAAGAAGAAACCCATATACTTCTGAGGAAATCCAGCAAGGTGACCTTCCTATGCTGGGGTGCAGTAGATGAGCACTGTGAATAGAGCAATATGAAGATGTAGAGGAAAGAGCAATGAATTCTACCTGGAAGAGAGGAGGAATTGGGGAAGACTTCATGGAATTGGTGGCATTCATATGAGCATTGAATGTTGAGTAGAATTTTCCCAGGTAGGAAGAATGAGATAAGAACAGAAGGGAATTAAGAGAAGATAAATTGGTGTGAACCAAGGCAAGCGTGTGGTGTGTTTAGGGGAAAGAAGGTCTAATTTGTTTTGGCTGAACCTATGGGGTCTGGAAGGAGATGGAGGAAAGCAGGCCAAGAAAATGGCCTGGAGCCGGACTCTGAAGGCAAGGCTGAGGAATTTGTTGTTTGTTCATGTGTTTGTATATGAAAGGTAAGGAGGAGTCATAATTTTTGGGTTGGAGGTTTTGAAAAGTAACTTGGGCAGCAGAGGAAGGAGGGAATTGGCAAAAAGAAAGCTAATGACAGTGATTTTCAATGGGGATGGGCAATCTATGACAACAACCTGGCAAGCTTTTGCAAAAATACAAAGGCGTTGTATTTTCCTCAGTCTTCTCTCTTTTCCCTCAACTGAGTTTCTGATATGACTTAAGGTGATGGGAAGATAAACAAGATATGTTGAAAAAAGTTATTAGGTGATGATGATACGGTATATCCTTCCCTCTGCTATTGCATTGATTTAGCCAAGAGATGGTCAAGTAAGGCTATGACAGTGGAGGTGAGAAGGGATGCATCTGAGAGGTACATGAAAGCTGGAAATAAATAAACAGGATTGGAGAGGATATGATGAGAAGAACCATGACAAAAACCTCAGTAATTAGTTTAAATGAATACAGTCAGGAGTAGAGTCTTTTCATAAAATTATGGATTCTACTTGACACATGTGGAATTTTATTTCTCTACAAGTAGTTGGTTAAGTAAGAAGCTGGGGATTTTCAAGAGCTTAAGAGGGTAGGCTCTCAAGTCCATTATGAAGCAACAGAAAATAGCATTTAAGTACTCAGTGAAGTCAAAAGAAAACCAGAGGCAGTAAGAATGTGTCGGTTGAAGTAGACAGATAAATCTTCTTGGAGAGGTAGAACTTGAGTTGCATTTTAGAGCATTAGTAGGATATTCAACTTTGAGAAATGGGGAGATTAAGAATGAAGATTGTTTCCAAAAAAGAATGAGATGAGAAAGACTAATGATACTTCCATTGGGGAAGATCATCATATAAATGACTTAATAGTATAAACTAGTATATTCCCATTTATTCTTTACTTCAAGGAGGAGCTATTATTATTCACAATTCATAAAAGAAGAAATAGGTTCAAAGAGGTTGAATAAATAGCTCATGTGGTTCCAGGTAGAATAGTGTACCTTGAACCTAGATCCTTTAACTCCAGACTCTTCTTCTGATCCATAGATATGTCTTTAAGGTAGGCTTCTTTCTTAATTATTTTAATATCCCTCCTTGCTAGCATGTAGTCTGAAAACAGAATAGAGTTTCAGTACATATTTATTGAATTAAACTAAAAATTATCAGTCTTTGTGCATCAGTGTATTTGCCGTCTACACTTAAGATGAAACACAGAAATATAACATTGTGGGACTAGAAAGCTCCTTAAAGATCTAATCTAACTGGCTCATGTTGTGGGAAATAAAGGCTCAGAGAAAGGAAGAGACTTACCAGAAATCTTACATCCAGCTGTCAGCAGAGTTGGACCAATACCCAGATTCTCAACTTCTCAACCAGCTCTGTGCTCACAGATTAAATGGTACTTCAATCCAAGGCAGCTACATATGTGGTGTGACATAGTTCTCCCTCTTCGGAGCTCTCAAAGTTAGATGGAAGAAAAATATAGATAGGCATCAGAGGTGACTTGACAGGTAAGAACTCTGACTATCAGTTGGTCATCATTGAATGAGAGAGGGCTGTTGCAGGAATGAGGGATAAGAATTTATGAGCAGTTTCATCAGAAAAGAACAGGAAGCAACAGAAATAAAAGGCTGAGAGAGGTAGTACATTTTCCAGTGGATGATGATGACTTGCTAGGTATCAGCTTTGTCTTGCTTTCTTTTAAGTGTAAAACATAGTTGCATCTGTCTAGGACAGATGATAAGAAATACCACCCCAATCTAGAGGGCTGATGAGGCAGCTATACAAGGGATTGTGTCAGGGGTCCAGGGAAGGGATCCCAGAACTCTGAGGGTGCTCATAAGCTGTGTATTTTGGAGGATTCCCATTATTTTGCTCCCCCAGGCTCCTTGTCCACTAGTAAGAGGGCTAGATTTGATTTAGCTGTCTTCTGTTGGCTGCTTGCCTTCTTAGCAGTGAGTGAGGTAGAGAAATCCCGTGAAGCTGGCCTCCACTGTGCTGGATGCTGGTTCCTAACAGTAGGCAGACTGTGGTGTTGAACCAATGTTGATGGTGGCCTCTTTGCTCAGTCACCACCACGTGGGTCTGGGTGGCCTGTCTGGTCCCTTCAAGCTGCTGGAATTTAGTGAAATACCGCTACTGACATCAACCAATGGAGAGCCTGATCTTCTTACCTAATTTCTGTTAGCCTGTCCTCCTGATCTCCAATTACTGTGACCTTCCATGCTTTACCTTCCTGTTTATTCTTTAAAATGACCACAAGTAGACCTCACTTTTTTTTTCATTGCTGGAGATTGACTTTAGGGCCTTGTGCATGCTAGGGAAGTGCTCTACTATTGAACGTCACATCCAGCTCCCAGACCTCCTTTCTCCCTTTCTTTCTTTCTTTCTTTCTTTCTTTCTTTCTTTCTTTCTTTCTTTCTTTCTTTCTTTCTTTCTTTCTTTCTTTCTTTCTTTTTCTTTCTTTCTTTCTTCCTTTCTTTCTTTCTTTCGGTACTGGGGATTAAACTCAGGGCCTTGTGCATGCTAGGCAAGCACTCCACCACTGAGCTACATCCCCAGCCCAGACCTCATTCTTTATCTGTGTATCTTCATCCTGCCCTCAGGTTACAGCTATTTGTCATAGTTTTAAAATATGTTATTTTTTTAAGCATTTTGTTTATTAAAATTATCATGTGAAATTTATAATTTTTGGTGTACAGATCTATGGATTTAGGTCTTGTATAGATTCATGAAATCAACACCCAAAGTGGGATACAGAACAACTATCACTCCAAAACTTCTTCCATGCCACTGCTTTATGGTCATACTCTCCTTTCATCCCTATCCCTGCAACAACTAATCTGTTGAGGATGTTATATAAATGGAATCATGTGAATGCAACATTTTTGAGAATGGGTTCTTCCACTCAACATAATGCCTTTGAATTTCATCCATGTTTTTGCTTGTGCCAATAATTTGTTCTTTATCTGATTAATCCATTCACTGATTAAAGGACATTTTCATTGGTCCCAGTTTGGAATGATTATAAATAGAACTGTTATAAATATCTATGTAGAGGTATTTGTGTGATAAAAGTTTTCTTACAAATATTCAGAAGCAGGATTGGTAAATTGACTCCTTTGTGGAGATTCTACCCTACTTTTGAACCTAAGTTGGCCTGACATGTTGGACTTGGGAGTCTGGATTCATGTACCTGCCTTTCCCCTTCCTCAGATGAGCAAGCTCTGTCTACCAGTTATATTTCCATCTCTTCCATACCACAGACTTCCTCTTTCTGGCTAGGAGCTCCCAGCACATAATAAAACTGGAGCCCACTTTAATTAGTCTACATCTTTTCAGTTCTGGATTTTCTGTGATTTGGATTATGGCACCAGTGTTGTAGTACCCTCTGCTGGCTGATTCACAAGCTGGCTTTATGCCTGTGCTAAGAGAGAAATTGTAGGTACAATGGGGGAAAAAAAAGAAAAAGAAGAAATGGGGGAAAAAGAGAGGAGGAGTTGTGGTGAACTACCATTGTAGTGACAGCCTGACAAGGACACTTCATGTATTTGATGCTACACATATAGATAAACGCTGTAATATTTTTGTGGAACCCTACAATATTGTACTTGCCTTCTCAATTGTAGACAAAGATAGGCTGTCTGCAAAGCTGGACTCAGCCTGGAGCCTGCTACCCAGATTGCTATTTTGTGAAGCCTTCCACATACAAATGACTCAGATCCAAACATTCAGAAATGATCTTAGAAGGCCATCTGGTTCTTGCTGGTTCTGAAAGCTTCATTTAGCCTGGGGTGTGGATCCAGTTCAAAAGATAGCGAGAGCTCTTCATCGAGATTTAATATGTTAAACTGACTGAGGCTGGTAGCTGGTTTTTTAAAATAGCCAGCAATGCTGCTAGAAGGGCTGATGGATAATGTCTTTCATAGGTCAGTGGAAGTCTGATAAATGCTTAATTGATGATGATGTGGTGATACGGCAGTTTTGAAACACACATACATATATACACAGAGACCCAATTTTGTATCATCAAGAAACATGTGTTAATTTGTTTGGGTGTCTGAGACAGTCTGGGAATTAGGCTGAACCAGCAAGTCAAGCAGTAAGGTCTATCAGAGCCATGTAATCACCATGATGTGTCATTTTTAATTTGTGAAGACAATACCGCTAACCTTGCAGTTTGGTTAACAGTGCTGATGGATTTGTCATTTGCACTCCCTGGCTGCCTGCCTTTCTGATCAAAGCTATGGCTGAGACCAAGGGACAAGGAGTGTTTCCTCTTTGGAAAGCTCACAGCTTGAAGGGGGATGGAATCTTGTGATCTCAGTTTTGGGCTCTGACCAAGTCCAGATAGAGAAGTCAGGAGGACCCTGGGCATCAGGGAACATGAACTGAAGACAGTCATTTCAGCAAGCAAAATACATAAAGTGGCACTATTGATTCATCTTTTATTTCTTTGGGTTTTAGCTATCTCATCTGAAAAATGGTGTGAGGGGAGAAGCGTGTGTTTTCCTTAGCTTATACAGACAAACCCAAAATATATCCTACATGATGACATTTGATTCATTCCTTAATGCTTTCTCACTCTCCAGGATGGAAGGTTATCAAATTTGGGGCCTGTGTCATATTTATGTATCCCTAGCATTACACATCACTAAGCATAAAAAGATTTAAAAAGAAAATATATTAAATCCTACAAGTAAAGGTATGGCTTCTTAAGGATACCATATGTTGGATGATATATGTGAATGTTGGGATCGTAAAGGAAATTATTTTACCTTTATCCCCAGGTAATTCATCTTCCTTCCATCCACTGACAGTAAAGATTCTGGAGTTCCACACTTGATTGTTTTCATCTTTCTAATATATGGTGCTTCAGGAAGTCTTCACTCTTGCCGAGGAACTGAGACCTGGAGTAATTCTTAGATGGAAAACAATTGGTAAGTTTTTACCAGCAAGTTTTATATTTGTTTTCAAAACCAAACAACTGCAGAGATCACCCCCATACTCATGGCCCTGCCAGAGACAGGAAACATGATCTCCCAAGAGTCAGAATAAAAGTTAATGATTTATAACATTTTCTGGCTGTCCTGGTATGCCTACTCTATAGAGATGAGAATAGCGTTTAAAATGACTTCTTTCAATGGAGAAATTGAGGCTTATGGTCTCCAAGGAGGATGTGCTAGGGCCCTGCAGCCCACCAACTTTCTTCAACAAGGCTTTCTTTCTTCTTCCCTTGGCATATCACACTTCCACATTAAACATTAGGAGTTTGTTGTGAGTGTGGGTTCTCTAGGGCCCTGCCGTGGTTCCTTGCATTGTTGGCTGGGACATTGGAGACCCCAGCTGGCTTCTGATGAGGTTACTGATGATAGCAATTAAGTGCCTATATTTTTTCGTTAACGTAAAAATTACCATCTTATCCATTTTTAAGTGTAAAGGACAATTGTGTTAAATGCATTGTCATTGTCATGCTACCGTCATCACCATCTACCTGCAGAGTGTTTTCCTCTTGCAAAATTAAAACCCTCTATCTATTAAAGAATAATTCCTCCTTCCTCCCTCTCCCCAGTCAGCACCCTTCTACTTTCTATCCCTATGAATTTGAGCTGCACCATACAATATTTGTTGTGTTGTGACTGGCTTATATCACTTAGCATAATGTCCTTCAAGTTCATCTATGCTGTAGCATATGTCAGAATTACCTTCCTTTTTAAAGGCTGAATAATATTCCACTGTATGTATGTACTACGTTTTATTTATCCATTCACCCATGCATGGACAATTTATTTGATTCCATTTTTTGTTTATTAAGAATAATGCTATTGGGCCGGTGAGACGGCTCAGCGGCTTAAGCGCCTGCCTTGCAAGCGCGAAGGCCCGAGTTCGACTCCCGGAACCCACATACGAAAAAGGGGCCGGTGATATCGCTCAGCGGCACGGGTGCCTGTTGGCGCGTGAGGTCCTGAGGTCGTCCCCCCGGTACCCACAAAAAAAAAAAAAAAAAAAAAAAAAAAAAAGAATAATGCTATTATGAATATGGGTGTAAAACTATCTTTTTCAGTCCCTATTTTCAATTTTTTTGGGAATGTACCCAGAAGTAGAATTAAGGGATCAAATAATAATTGCATTTTTAATTTGTTGCAGCTTCACAACTATTTCCCATATTGGGTGCATCATTTTGCATTCTACCATGGAGTCTAATTTTTCTGCAACCTCGTAACACCTTTTCCCCCATGTTTTGTTTGTTTGTTGACAATAGACACCCTAATCCTAATAGCACGCCCATTTGGGCCTCCTTATGTTTGTGATTTGTGTTTCTTTAGTGTTAAATAATACTGAGGATGTTTTCAGGTGTTCATTGGTCATTTGTGTATCTTCAGCCAAATGTCTATTCAAGTCTTTACCCATTTTTGAATTGGGTTGTTTTCTTGTTGTTGAGTTGTAGCAGTTCTTAAAAGATTTTGTGTCCCTTATCAGATATATGATTTGGAAGTTCAGTGGGTTTGTCTTTTCACTCTGTTAATCTCATCCATATGGTACACAAGTCTTAAATTTTTATGCTGTCCGATTTATCCATTTTTTTCTTTTGTTGCCTATGCTTTTATTTTCATATCCAAGAAGTCTACCAAATCCAATGTCATGAAGCTTGATATATCTCATGCAATACCTGTTTTCACCTCCCACCCATGCCAGTGACCTTCCTGAGTGTAGAGATGGATTCTGCTCACTGGTGTGCTCTTAGCATTAAGCGTATGTCTGGCACATAGTAAGGGCTTTCAGTAAATTTTGGCTGCATTAAAACAACTTTGTCAGTTACTGTCTTAGTCACTTTCTAGTTGCTGGGACAAAATACCTGACACTCTCAAATTAAAAGGGGAGAAATTTGTTTTGGTTCACACTTTCAGAGGTCTCAGTCCATGCATGGTCGGCTGGTCCCAAGGCACGAAAGGTATGGTGGAAGGGTCTGGCAGAGGAAAGCTGCTCATGTGATGGCCGTCAGGAAGCAGAGAGGGAATGGAGGGGTGGGAGGGGAGATAAACCCTTCCAGGTCACAGCCCCAACAGCTGTTTCTTCTGCCTCACTGGAACAGACCCACTTCCTTCAGCTACGGATTCCTCAGTGGACTGATCCATTGATGAGAACAGCGCCCTCACGATCAAGTCACCTTCCAAAAACCCAGTCTCTGAGCACACAAGGCTTTTGGGGGACATTCTAGGTCTAAAGCTTAACAGTTATAATGAGAATAAGTGAAATAATATATTTATGGTGATTTTCTATCAGCATAATAATTATAGTAGCTTCAAAAGTTTTAGATACTGTGAGGACATGTAAAGAAATCTCTGCATTAAAAGGATAATTCATGGACTTTTAATATTTTGTTTATTTACCTATTTCCTGAGAATGTTTAATGGAATGTTTGGGTTTTTGTGATAATAATTGTGTTCTTACCATGCTTAATGATTAGTTCTTTGGTGACAATAATGACTGCATAAGAAGATTGTTTTTTTTTTTCATCACATGAGTCCCTGAAACCCTCAGGAAACCAGTAGTGGGGGCAGCCACTGAATGGAGAGTTGGCCAAGTTAGCCTCATGGCCTTGGGGAGGTTATTACATATATTTGAGCCTCCCTCAGTTTTACGTATAAAATGGGGGTGCATGGATAGAGTATTACAAGATTCCTTCCAGTTCTAAAATGACAAAAGTTTAGGTGTTAGTGAGAGGATATTCCAAACAGGAATCATTACCACTTCTGGAAGGGATCCAAGACAAAACTCACTACAATTTGGCCTCTCAAGGAGAAGCTTTCTGCCCTAGAAGTGATTGGGAAGGCGATGAACGAGTCTTCAGAGTTACCTTCTTGCTCTTGCTGTAATTACTTTTGGGGAGGGCGGGGGGCTTTGAAAATGAAATGGAGTTACTATTATTGTTATTATTGAGTCAAGCACATCACATCTTCAGCCATTCTAGAGTGGATCGTATTGTATGTAGATATGTGGGTGGCACAACTAGTTTAAAATAAGAGAGTTTTGGTTAGCGCTGTAGTTTGGATCTGGAATGTCCTCCAAAGTCCCATGTGTTGCAGACTGGCTGCCAGCCCAGTGCTGCTACTGGGAGGTGGGGAACCATTAGGAGGTGGGGAGGGTGTAGGTACCTAGGGGCTGCCCTTGAAGGGGATATTGGGGCCCCAGCACTTTGTTCTATCTCTTGTTGCTTTCCTGACACCCTAAGGTGAATAGGATTCCTCTGCTGTGTGTTCCCCGCCCTGCTCAAAGCACAGGTCCAAACAACCATGGAATGAAACCCGTGAAACTGGGAGCAAAAATAAATCATTCCTCTCTATAAAATGATTGTCTTAGTATTTTGTCACAGTGATAGAAAGCTGATGAACACGATTACGCTATTATCTAAAACCATGAGTGCCAGCCCCTCCCCAACCCTGCTCCACTCCCATGTTGCTCCTGGGTGAGTGTCAGGAGTGCTTTATAAGCATTTACAGCTATGCATCTCTCTGACAGATGCCTCTGCAAGAGGTGACCTCGGCCATACGTTCTGCCATGACCTTTGTGAATTGGGTATTGGGCCATCTTTATGGTGCCAGTCAAATGGCAGCGACCCAACAGGGTCATCCGGAAGATCTGCCTCTGATTTCTGCTCTTTCTATCTGCATGAGGTTTGGAAAAGTGACGTACCTGGCTGGCAATGGGTTTCTGTGTCTAAAATAGTACAGATTTTACCTGTTGTTTTACACACACACACACACACACACACACACACGACTATATTTACTTAAAAGTGTAATTAATATTTTATATTAATATTTTCCCCTTTTTTTGAAAGGGGAAAAGTCAGAGAAACTCTTTCCTGAGCACCTTTTATATGCCAGATACCGTGTCAGGTGTTTACACTAATTATCCAAGTAATGCTCAAAGAGCTCTAGGAAGGAGTCATTTTTGGCCTATTTTAGGATGGAATAGTTGATGCTCAGAGAGGTTAAGTGACTTGTTCAAAGTCACGCAGCACATACATAGCAGAGGGAGGGTTCCAGAACGTATCTTCTGGTGCTAAAGGCAGCGGAATAGACTGGGACATTGTAGACTAACATACTCTGCATTGATGGGCGCCTGCTTTTCCCTCCTCCTACTGCTTCAGTTGCTAATTTGCTTCTTTCTTTTTGGGTATCCACAAAGGGCAGCCTCTGAGTCTTCCGGTTTTTACCAGCTGAAGAGCACATACCAACCGTTTCTCCCCAGAATCTGTTCTCCATGTTCGATCTGATTTGGGTGGCACACAGTTGCTTCCAAGACAGTGATCCAAACATAGATGAGGCTTCCTCTCCCTGGCCAGCGTCATAGCCCTTCTTTCTCGCTTTTCCTTTTTCTAAATGTCCTCTCCAAATGTTCACTCTCTGCAGGGCCCTGGTGAGCGTGATGGTGTCCAGATGCCTGCTCTGGGCCCTGCATTCACAAAAGGCCAAGTTGATGTCCGTTCTGCGTCTGGCTTATTTGATGCCAGAGGACTGAGCACTAAGGTCCCCTGAGAGGGCCAGGAGAGATTTGCCTCCTGCAGAGGTTTGGATAAGCCCCAGCTAATCTCCATGGCTTCTTAACGGCACACCTGCTTGTCCGCCAGCCAGCAGCCTCCTCGCTCATTTCCCGTGGGACAGCTGGGGTCAGAGGGCCTCCAGAAAGCCTTTTATCTCCCCCCGCCCCGCCAGGCCCCCCTCAGCACCTGGGTCTGCACATAAGACTTCCTTTGAGGAGAGGTTGAGACGTTGTCCCTCCCAGAATAGGGGCCAGTACCCTTTTCCTTCCTTTTGAGGCGCCTTGTTCATTCCTTCCTTCCAAATAAATGTTTGATTGAGACTTTATCATGCATGGCTCAAACTTCATCACATAGGGCCTAAGCCGATCTGAATTAGTTTCCAGGCTGCTGAGCTGTGAACACATAGTAGGTGCTCAGTAAACAAAGGTGATTTCTTATTGTGATCCATTAAAAAATTCAGGCTGTTTCGTCACTGGACTTTAATAGTAACACCAACAATATGAAAAATGTCAGACAATTCAAAAGCAGTTCTCTTTACCTGTTGGAGGTGGAGGTTTTCCCCTCCCTCTTTTCCCAAACCACATCTTCCTTCTTAATTATCTTTAGAAGCAGTTAGTAGCTAAATTGATTCATTTTCTCTAAGCATTCTGGTTAAGATGGGTGGCCAGAGACTGCTTCCTGGCACCGGAAGCTCCCAGGGATTATCTTCTCTCTCATTATGGCTTTCTCTTTCTCCTCCCCTTTCTTGCTCTCTTTCTCATTCTCCTCCCCTTTCTTGCTCTCTTTATCTTTTTCCTCCCCTTTTTGCTCTCTTTCTCTTACTCCTTCCCTTTCTTTTAGTCTCCTCTTCATCTTCCTTTTCCCTCCCTCCCTTATTTTCTGTGCATGGAGACAGATCCTGTAATTTGTATGAGAGTGAGACTTAAAAATCTAATTAAAACAGCTGTGACCCTCTTTTTTCTTTCAGCTCATTAATTGTTGTGCTTGTTTGTAATTCCATGTTCCCCTAAATCTCCTAGTATTTGTTGAGCCCAAGTTCCTGAGCCAGGTAAGACAGGATGAGTCCGGTCCCAGGGAAACTTCAGCTTAGCTGGGAAGATGCACCATTGGAGTTACAGGATGATTAAATTAATTGATTGCAGGTAGATGGATTGATAGCCAATTTTAATGTTAAAGAGGGAAGGGGGAGTTGAATTAAAAGACAATTGTTTATATACGCTTTCACAAGTTTATATATATATATGTCATTTATCTTCCCCAAACCATAAGCAATATTATTCCCATTTTGCAGATAAAAAATAGAGGCTCAAAGGCATTGAGTAACCTGGTAGATTAAACACTAAGATTATAACTGAGACAACAACTAATGCTTGTGAGTCAAGCTGTAATTTGAACCGGGAGCTGGATCTGAACATCCCTTGACTTTGTACTGTTCAATCTATACACAAACATGACTGCAGGAGAGGCAGAGAATATTGCACAAGTGGACATTATTGATACTTAATACTCCAAAGTGTTATTTTAAGGAGGATATATGTAATGATAACTTATCAGCTCATTACTAATGTACTCTGTCAGTTTTGATTGCAAATGTATCAGAGTATGTGGTATGAGGCTGGAAGTGGTGGGTTTTACTTACTTTAACACAAGTGCTCTACCTCTCCTCTGCCTGCAGCCTCCCCTTTAGGATGTCTTGCACACCGAAATGCTTTGCGTTTTTGTCCCTGATGATGTGTATACAAATGATCCCCCCCACTCCCTGAGGTACACAAACAGCAAGCAGACAGACACAGTCTAAGAGATGGCAGCTCAGAGCCCATGACATTGGGGCAGAAAGTAAAAAATAAAACAGCCAGGGCTGGGTTCAGAATAATAGCATAATAGAGTAAGCATGAGAGAGTCAGGAGGCGGTCATGGCCCTGGAGATATAGAAATTCTGGCAAAGCAGGGCAGTATAAAAGCAGAGACACCATCTGTGGGATTCAGGCAGTTGTAACTTGGAATGACACAAAATGGAGATCTGTTATACAACACAACAAATAGTAGTAAAGTAATCATCTGGCCTTAACAATTGTCAGACATTCTTTGTTTGAAGTGCCACCTTCCCAGCTATGAGTAGCTGTGTTATAAATGGCAAGACTATTAATTGCCTCTTCCTGTAGCTAATTAAAGTACAAAAAGTGAGAATAAAAAAAAAAATTGATGCTTTCTTTTTTCCCTTGATGTACTCTCCCCTTAACTAGCAGTGGGCCTTGTACAGGCCCTCACTCCATCTCACTCAAGTATAATAAACAGCTACATCACAAGTGACTGAGAAACTAAGTTTTGTTGAGCATGTATATGTGTCAGGCATGATTCTTGGTATTTTGTGTATATCATCTCATTTGGCCTCACAACCCTGTGAGCTTTGTCTCAATTTTAAAGGTGAAGAGGAATGTCTTGGTCACTTTCCCATTGCTGGGACATAATACCTGACTCTTGCAACTTAAGGAGGAGAAATTTATTTTGGCTCAGGGTTTCAGTCCATGGTTGGCTGGCTCCAAGGTAGAAATAGGATGGTAGAGGGGTGTGGTGGAGGAAAAGGTGCTCAATCCATGGCAGCCAGGAAACAGAGAGAGAAGGGAGGACGCAAGGACAAGAACACACCCTTACACACCTTCAGTTAGCTGCCTCTAATAAGATCCCACCTTCTAAAGGCACATTTAGCTCCTGAACTCATTGGTGGATGAATGCACTGATGAGTACAGCACCTCCATGTTCCAATCACCTTTCAAACACATGAGACTTTGGGGGGATATTTTGGATCTAAATCATAACAAGGAGGTTCAGAGAAGCACGGAGTTGCTCAACATTGCCCCATGGTAGAGCCAGGATTTTCATCTGAGGCCAGATGACTTCTAGGTCTATGCTTTTTTCTCTGCACCCCATTTTTCCAGAGGTGGAAGAATCAGTGAATGCTTTACCTCTCGTCTCAGACCCCTTTCCAGCTATCCAACTTACTACATAATAAAGGTTCTTTTGACATGCAGTTCTTCTCTTTAAGTCTCAGGAAACCTGGAATTGACTAGTACAAACTTTTAAGTAATTGGAGTGATTTTTTTTATATTTCAACTTCAGTTGAAAGAGACAAAAGAGAGACAAAACAATTAGTTTAAGAGTTCAGGGCCGGTGAGATGGCTCAGCAGCTTAAGCGCCTGCCTGGCAAGTGCGAGGGCCCGAGTTCGACTCCCGGAACCCACATACGAAAAAGGGGCCGGTGATATCGCTCAGCGGCACAGGCGCCTGCTGGCACGCGAGGTCCTGAGGTCGACCCCCCGGTACCCACAAAAAAAAAAAAAAGAGTTCAGAGAAAGCATTGATTTCTAGAATATACATTTTTTCAGTACCATTTTTCAGCTTAATTATCTGTACCTTCTACCCTATTGAACTGTGACTGCTAAGATTTCAAATGATAGCCCACAGGTATGCAAAGGACCTAAACCACTGAGGAGGACCAAAAGAAACTATAGAAAAAAAGAGTACTGATTTTGAAAGTCTGAGATCATGGGTGCACACACATAGCCTGGGGCTCTAGGCAAATTGATCATTCTAACTCCAGTTCCATTAGCTGGAATGTAGGCACGTAGCACTTTGAAAGGCAGTTGGGAAAATTCAGTGAGATTATGTATGTATGAATCATACAGCATAAGAGGTGGTATACTTGGTAAGTACATCTTAGTTTCCTTCTTAAGTCAAAAAAGTGATTTTGACCGTAAGTGAAACAAAGCGAATATTGGTCATTTAGAATTTTTCTATTTTTACCACTAGGGAAAAACATCTGTGAAATGGGTCAAGAAGGCTGTGGACACAAGTCATTTTGCCTATAGTATGATCCCAGGATGGAATTTATGCCATGGCAATCAGTTCGCCACCTCCTATATTATTTCTGATTCTATCAGAAAGATAGAATCAGAAAGATTTCTGATTCATCAGAAAGGTTATATATTAAACAGCAACAACCAAACAGGTTTTAGCAGCTCCCAGTAGAATTTTCCAGTTTATTGCTTTAATTCAACAACCCAATTTTCTCTAAGCAGCCTTAGCCAAGGGACCCAGATGGTACAGTACTAGACTTAACTCTTGATGTCATTTGCATTTCTCTGTCATCCATTGCTTTATGGCTCCACCTTACACCAAGAAACTCAATTACCACAAAGACATTTTTCCCCCTATTTTTATAAATCTAGATAAATCAAGTGCACACTAGTGATTCCTACATGATGAACGTATGAGGAAGAGAAAGACCTTGGGGAACATCTTTAGCTGTGTTGACAGATGACCCTTACACGGGATAACATTGTCTAGCACTGCTGCGGGACAGACCTTGCTTTGAGTCTTGGATTTACCACTTGCGATCTTATGATGTTGGGAAAGTGACTTAACCCCTCTGAACCTCAATTTCCTTATTAATAAAATTAAGAATGTATTGGCTCATGGATTATTGAGTAAACAAATTACTAAATAAAATTAGCTTTCTGTTTATCTTATTAATTTCATTTAGCTACTTTCTAATCTCTCTTGAGACTGAGGTATAGTTTATCCCAATGATTCTTTTTTTTTTTTTTTTTTTGTGGGTACTGGGGGGACGACCTCAGGACCTCGCGCGCCAACAGGCACCCATGCCGCTGAGCGATATCACCGGCCCCTTTTTCATATGTGGGCTCCGGGAGTCGAACTTGGGCCTTCGCGCTTGCAAGGCAGGCGCTTAAGCCGCTGAGCCGTCTCACCGGCCCCTATCCCAATGATTCTAAAAGCAGTTCACCCCTGCAGCTTTTTCTCCTTGCGTTGACCTGATGGACGCCGAACTGCTTGGGGTTTCTCAGCTGAAGACAGCGCAACCCTGTGATGTCACCCTTGGCTCCTAACATTTCTCTCCCTACCTCTCTTGCCCCTTCTCCCCTCTCTGGGACAGACATCACAAATGCTAAAGGCAAGATGCAGATGTAGGGTTTCTGTCAGGAACCCTGAGCACAGAAACCATTTTATCTATTTGCAATGATTTGTTTCTTACTGCAGACACCGCTCTTTAGCATTATTGATCTCCTCTGTCTACTGAGCCACATCAGATGCCTTTGACCTGGTTTGTACCAAGAGCAGACCAGGGGACGACTTAGGACTGTCTACACTGTGACTGATTCAGTCTCCTAATGTTTGCGTATAGCTTTTTGTTTTGCCTTGAAATGATTGGCACACTTGCAGCTAGGGGCAGGGTCTATATCCTTGGCATCATGTTTCTCAATATAGTAATAACATCTCTTAGGGTCACACTTTCTCCCCCCCCACACTTTTCTTGCTCCCCTGCCTGCACTCTGCCACTGAGCTATATCCCAGCCCTTTTTATGTATTTATTTTGAGACACAGTATCTCTAATTTGCCCAGGTTGGGCATGAACTCAGCCTCTGAGTAGCTGGGAATATAGGTGTGTGTGCTTCCTGTGATCCCAGCCATGGGAAAATCTTTCAAAACTTCTCCAGGAAGTTGTTTGACACAGTTTTTGAATGAAGCAAAGAGTGGCTGGAGAATAAACTATTTAATTAACACATATAACCAGAAATTACAAGATGAGTAGAAGAGGAAATAATGACTTTTACTAGGGATACTGCCTTTTTATCTTTTTCAGTTTCTTCCTAGAGTTGACATTTTTCCTAAATTACCCGCTAGGGCTCTCATGAGAAATAAGAATTTTTGTTTTTGTTCATTTATTTTACCCTTTCAAAAAACATCTAGGATTATTAGTCTTCCCAATTGCTGTTACTTGCCGAACTACCTTACTCTGGCTGGCCACATCTAATTCTGGGTCCTGCCTGATAATCCAGGTACCCTGCCATTTGTGTTGTCTCAAGACAAGTGTCAATGCTTCTGGAAGCTTTGAAGCCCTAAGGTCACTCAGAGGGAAGAAGAATATCCCTGGGGAAGCTAGAATAGCCCTGCTTGAAATATTTAATTTTCTACAAGACAATGATGATAACTTAAATGGGGGGGGGGCAAATATGTTGCAGAAAAATAGGCTTCTGGTTCACAGAAGGAATCAATGAAGGCTCCGCCTGAGCTCTAAAGTAAACCGGAGAGTTGGGGTGAAAAATTGGTCCCAAAATCTCTGCTTAGGAGAGATTTAATTTGATTGCTTATTTTAAATTTATTGTCCTCCTAATTCATCAGCTCTATCAAATTTTACTGCTGCATGTCTAGTATCCTTCTCTGTCTCTGTCTTTTTGTGTGTGTGTGTGTCCCAGGCAGGTGAGGGCAGGTGATAGCATGTTTAAGGTAATGATTTCATCTGAATTTTAAAATGGTCAGTGTTATAAAAATTATTAACTAATAGGTATCGTCAATTATGATTCATAGCAGGTGAAAGACAAAGAGTTGACTATCAGACCATAACCCACAGTATAGTTTTCTCTGTGTGATATAATCCTTTCATTTTTTGCTGACATGGCTAACACCAAGCATCCTAGTACATCACACACACTCTATTGCTTTAATTTGTTGCCATGACAACCTCAACATTCTCCCACAGTAACAAAATTTAAATATGTGTCTATGAATTTGAAAAAACAGCTACTGCAATCTGGTCTGTAGTAGGTTTCTTCAATGCAATGACCAGGGATCCTGATTCTTTTCGTCACACATGTTGGCCAGCTCTTTAGTGCTCATCAGCCTTTGTATCCATGTAGCCAAGAGCAGGCAAAAGGCAGAGCATTAATCAGCTTTTCACCATCATAATAAATACCTGAAATAATCAACTTATAAAGTGAAAATGTGCATTTTGGCTCAGGGTGTTAGGGGTACTAGTCTATGATCAGGCTGACCCACTGCTTTTAGATCTCTGATGAGGGATGCTGGATGGCAAGTGTGGGAATATGTGACTAAGCAGAACTATTCACCTCATGACAAGCAAAATAGAGAATGAAGAAGGAGCTAGAATCCCACAATCCCCTCCAAGGCCATGCCCCTAATGACCTCCCAGTAAGGCCCACATCTCAGTGGTCCACCACCTCCTGATAGTGTCAAGCCAGAAACCAAGCCTTTATCACAGGGGCCTTTGGGGGACACTCAGCATCCAAACTACAGCAGAGAGCACGACACATTATAAAAGCCACAGAATGAAATATGTCACCTCTGTTCATTTTCTAATGAATAGCACTTGTCTTATGGCTGCATATAAGTATAAATGGAGGTGGAAAATATAGTCCCTAGCTCCTGAATAGCAACTCCATCTCTATTAGGGAAAGAAAATCGTGAAATTAAGAGCTTGCTAGTTAACTCTGTCACCAAGCAGATAGACAGAAAGATGAGTAAGACATGCTTATACCACATGAAGTGTTTGCAGTTTGTAGAGGTGAAAGCCATGTGAATATGTGTGTGCTGTAGCAAAGAGAAGCTGGGTGCCATGGGGAGCAACTGCTTCTGCTTGTCAGGGTTGGAGGTACTGTGGGGACCGCTTTCAAAGGCAGCTGTGCCTTAGACTGATAAGGAGAACTAGTGTACAGTAATTTTAAAATGATGAACTTGCTTTAAAGTATGTGTGTAGGAGTGGGAAGCTAGAGGAGATAGAAATGAAGAGGAATATTTAAGTAATATAGTTGTCCCCACTGGTTCCTAAGCAAGAAGCCTCTACTTTTCCCTCACTCTCTACTTGCCTTATCAGGAGTTGATGACCTTGATGAGACTTTTTCAGCACTGTATCTTTGGTTCCTTTTAATCTCTTGTCAGTTGCTATCACTGTCAGAATGACCTGCTTCCGTGAAAAATTCAGCTTTCATTTCAGCCTTATGAGGATGCTAAATTATGAGGAAATGTCAGGATGAGAGGAAGGTGTAAACACTGTGGACACATTATTTAAAGGAGTCATGGAAGGACACTGAGATCTCTTCGCTCAGCACTTCAAGGATGAAGAAGGTCTGTATTTTGACCTTCTGGATCTTTCTGCAGTCTTGGTGGATGTAACCATCTCCAGTCCTGACAGCTGCTGCATTCCAGCCAGGTAAATTGTGAGTGGAAATTTCCCTATCTGGAGTAGGGATGGTCAATTATCAGTTTATCCATAGGTACCAAGACTCAAGACACAAATTCATGGGCAGGTAGGATGATGGGTAGATTTGTGGTAATGCAATGTGATTGCCATGAAACAAAATCCAAATGAAATTGAAGCCTGGAAACAATTTGGAAAGTTATAATTACTTAAATAAAAGTGAATGAGGGTACAGAGTCATTATTAGTAATATTTATTTTGATCATTATTATTCATTAATGTATTGCTTATTATTTATTATTATTTTTATTGATAGTTATCAATGCCTGTGTTGATATAGGGAAAAATGGAGACTTTCCCTACTGATGTTTATAGGAAACACTTCAACTAATCCCTTTTACTTAAGGAACAATAGAAATTAGATTTGCATTAAACATTTTCAGTGATTACATGGGATGCCAGTTTGACGTGGCGAGCACAGCAAGAGATCGAGCTGGGTGAACAAAAGGCATTACTTTTCAGTATTAGGGTTTAGTTTGCGAGACAGAAACAGAAAATAAGGTAATTGACAAAAACATGAATCTAAATGCTGGGTAAATGTGTTAGCTTTTTGTTTTGATAAAATACCTGAGAAAAATTTGCTTCGGGAAGGAAAGATTTATTTTGGTTCATGGTTTCAGAGGTTTCCGTTTATGGTTAGCTGTCGCCATTACTTTTAGACCTGTGCTGAGGCAGAAGCATCATGGTGGAAGGGAGCAGTAGAGGAAAGCTGCTCACCTCATGGTAGCCAAGAAGGAAAGAGAGAGAGAAAGAAGGGGAGGAGAAAGAGAAGGAGAAGGAGAAAGACTCTGATGCAGCGGGCACCACCCAACCATGGGGTGGTGCTGCCTACCTTCAGAGTGGGTCTCCTCCTTGTTTGCTATCTCACACGCCAGTTGTCTCTGGAAATACCCTCACAGACAACCCAGAAGTGTGCTTTACTGATTTCCTGGGCATTTCTCGATCCAGTAAAGTTGACAAGGTCATACGTTACAGTAAACAAGCAGAAGAAATGGAGGCAGTTATTCAGATAACTAGATCAAAACACTTTATCTGTGAATTATTGTACATACTTACAAATTATTGCCACATAACAGATCGATTTTTGCTCTTTTATTTTTTAAGAAAAAAAAAGATACCATCACTTCATGGTTTTGCTTGGTTTTTAGATCTTGGGGCTTGGGTTCTAGTTGTAGCTTTGCTTCTCATTCAATCTAAAGCAGCCAATTTGTCATTTAACAGCCTTGGGCCTTAATTTTTATAGATCTATAGAGTCTATAAATCTATCTTAGTTTCTGTAAAACTATAGCTTCAATGATGCCTTATAGCCTGGTGTTGGATTCTAAGTGTATGCACTCAGTGTTTGTACTTTTCCTTATGATTGCCTTTCATATCCCTTACTTCACTGATTTGCATGATGGAAGTTTTAATCCTAATAGAACCTTCCTTCTCTCCTTCTTCCCCATTGAAGTCACAGGTCTTCCTTGCACACTACACTTTGTTCCCCAGACTTTAACCATTCCAGCTTCAGAGCTTGGATTTTTTTTAAAAAATTGACCCACAGAGGTGAGAGATTTGAGGTCCTGAATCTCAAAATTGACAATGCTTCTTCTAACTCTTTCAATTTATGTCTATTATGTCGATGACATATTAGTAGAATATATTCTATTCAAGCAGATTTTGTTTTCGCCATATTTTGATTGCTGATGGAGTAGATGACCCAGAATTTCTAAAATATATTGAGCTCCAAAATCATTTGCCTTGACTTTGTCCAGAAAGGGACATAGGTTAAGATTTCTCTAGAGGCAGGTTTGTCTGAGTAATACATTAGGGCAAAGAGAGTCTAGTCTTCAAGGCTCAAAGAGTGAGGTCCTCCAAATCTAGACAACACAGAAGATCACCAGAGGTATTTTAGTCAGTGAATGTAGGATTGCCATAGTTTTAGCAATTTCTCCCATGTCATAAACAAGTGCCCTTTCCAACAGGGATAAAACTTTCCAACTAAGTCCGCATCATAGAATAATCTTACCATTTTCCTGAATGGTCACTGAATTATGCTTTACAGTTATAAGTGGTCTTAGAAGTCATTTCATTTAACTTTATAACAATTGAAGAGCTTCCATATATGGCATTCAGGCTCTGTGGGGAACCCTTAAGTTATATTAATAATAAGAATATGCAGCCACTTTGTCTATTTTTCAACTAATTATAAGTTTCAAAAGAGCTCTGAGTGGCAAATGTTAAGATCAATCAGCTAATATAGATACTAACCGGGGTTTTAATTATAGCTGTAGCAAACTTCCCACATTTAATGTTGATGAGTAATGGCAGACCATGAACTGTTCAGGTAAGAGGAAAGCAGCTTGTAGTTCCAGAAAATAAAACTTCTTCAATTTCATATGTGTAGCTAGTTAAGGCCCACCTCAGATTTGAAATGCCTCTATTATAGAGGTGGTAGGCAGTGAACTGATAATCAGCATAAGAAAGAATTGAAACACTGACTGAAGCACATATCTATTAATGATGATTATTAACCCCTCTTTTTGGCGTTACATTATTTCTTCCCTTCAAATCCCAATTCTTTTTCTTTGTTCCTCCAACTATTTTCAACAATGACCTTTTGATTGACTATGACGATGAAAAATCCTAGACCATCTTTACCCGTTGTTATGGTACACATTGCTAACCTGGGTATGTGCATTGGGAAGCAAAGTAATAATGAAGTTATCTTCAGCAACATAATTTTAGAGGCAAGTGTGTGCATGCATTTGTGCACGTAGAGGAAAATTATAATATGAATCAAACACAAATGTTCTGGAATTATCATCTCTTTTAATTTATTTGAGGTAAAGCTACTCTATATTAGGATAAGCTATCTAGAACAGAGGAGGGCTTATACTTCCAGGGTTTGAGAAATAATAAAATACATATCCCCCATACTTTTGTTCCTTTTTAAAGCCCCCAAACATACTCATATCTTAACAGGTCTTATTTTTCAGTGTCTTCATGTTTTCTCATCTCATCTGGACTAAATCGTCACTTCCTGTGCACATGATCTGGCAGTTACCTTCAGGCTTACCCAGATATCTATTTCTGTAGCTAACGTTTGGTAAATGGCAATGATAAATGATCATGTACTTCCTGGGAGCGCAAGTGTATCTCTAAAGGTCAAGCACATCTGAGCGATGTGTTCATGATCTGTAAAGGTAAAAGTCAGGAGCCAAGGTGAGACAAACAATAGAAAAAGCTGAAAGCACAGCAGAGATCATAGCAACTTTGAGCTAGGATGTGCAGGACTAGTGTGCTTTCCAACCAGTACTCTTTACAGTAGTTCAGGAACTTGGTAAACACATAATCGTGGAACCTATTAGTACTGGAATCTTTGGCGAGACCCTGATTGCGTTGGATTGAAATGTAGTGGAAATTCTGGAAGGAAAATTCATCATTATCCCCGAGACTTGTCTTTGCCAACTTTCCTTCTCAGAGGCATTTTCCATAGTTATCTGCTTTGCTACTTAAAAAGCCCTTTGCTGGCATTTACTAATAAAGCACAGCTCAGTGGATTGTGGTCCCCACTTTTGAAAGCCTAGGTTATAAGATGCAGGAAGTTCAGGGTAATTGCCCAAGACCAGGCTGTTTTGATTTGAAATGAACCTAAACATTTAGGATGTCAGCAATTAGGTTGTCAGTCCTAAAATTCAGTCTCTGACCTCTCTGGATCTAAATTGCAACTCCTTTAGGTGTGGCTTATGGAGAGAGAATTATCCCATGATGTAATTATTAAATTGTATACAAATGAATAAGTGCAGAGGATAGAGCATCCGACTCTGTACAGGAACTGAGGGGAGATGGTATTTATTCTGAGTGCTGAAAAATTAATAGGAATTTCCGGTAGAAAAAAGGGGAAGATGGCATTTTCCATAGTGATGAATCCAGGTGGTTTCTAACAATATCCCCTTCCTTTCTTAAAATGGTACATAATAAATGTTCAACAACAATAACTTTATTGTTATTATTATTCCTATTATTATTTATTATTATTATTCCTTTATTATTATTATTAAAATAAACATTAATAGCTGTCTTTTAATAGATGAGTAAAGAGAGGCTGCTAGTCTGGATTCAAGGTCCTCATGGCTAAACACCGTTTGTACCATCCGATGGTTATTGGCAGTCATATAGTCTTATTAGATTGGATGCAACGACTTGCTCAATTGGTCTTAAAAAGTAGTGGAGTCTTCTGGCATGTTATTTGATAATTTGTGAATTCTCTTTTTCCCAGTTGATACAGAGCGGCTCTCTGATCTTTCTCTCTCATTCCCACCTCCCACTGGACTATAGGAATAAAACTCTCAGTTTGTAAGGGGAGGGCAGTTTCTGGCTATGGTCGAGCAGTTACATCCCAGCTGCCAACCTCCCCACCAGCTGTCACACCCTCTACCTGCTGCCAAGTGGCCCTGGAAGAACATCCAAGTGATTTCTGGCCCTTGAAGACATCAAAGCCATTCTTCTCCCCTTCCCATTCTTTCTACTGAATGCGCCACTGGTTGATATAAATGGAGGCAAAGCTGAGCAGCCTCAGCCACTTGGGAAGAATTCAGGTCCGTGGGAAGGGGGTGGGACTCAATGACCAGGGCAGGGAGCTGACTTATAGTGTCCAGGGATGTGGGCAGACACTCAGGCCCTGAAAGCACCCATGAGAAGACCAATCGGTTGGGTGTGTATTCATGTACCTGGTGTCCTGCGTGGGTCCCAAAGGAGAAGCTCACTGTCTTGAGTTATTTCCATATTGCATAAAAATCAGGTTGCTGTTTTGAGATCATGTCAAACAGAAGCCTCTTCTGTTGCTGAGGAACCAATCAACCTAAACTAATACTTTAATGAACACTTTTCCCAATGAGAAAACAAATTCAGGCAAAAGCAAAATGAAGCAGAGAGCAGAGCAGAACCTTGTCTGGTTCAATGAAAAGAAAAAAGAGATGTCTGGAGCCATGGAAATGGAGTAGGGATTACTTTGATCTGGAAAATAGGTTTCTTTCTTTTTTCTTTTTCTTTCTTTTTTGTCCTCCAGTGCTTGTACTCAGGCAACCAGGAGATGCTATTGAGCTTGATGAGGGAGGCCCTTTCAGGATGAAGGGGAAACTCAGAGGAGAGCTGAATAACTGCTTTCATGGACAGCTACTTTAATAGTCTCATGTTTGAGAAATATGCAATTAAAGGAAATACTATTACAAATAGCCTCTATTTGTTCCTTTAAAATACTATAGATTAACTGAGAAATGATGAGAGAGGTGTGCAAGATTATTATGTTAAGTGGAAACTACAGTTTGAAAGAAGGAAACACACACAGATATAAAATACCTGAAGAGATGGAGAAAGAACACATTTGAGTCATAGACTTCATACCTTCACTTGTGAAAATAACTTTTGGGGAAAGTCTTGCGTACCAAATTTTTAAATGACTTTCTGAGCATCGTTAGAGTTAATGAAAATGAAAGTGCTATTGACTTAGGATTCAATTTCTAGTAAGCTTAATCTATGGCAGTTGAGCAGTTTCATGTGTGAGAATGATGCTTTTTTTATTAATTAAGTTTTTTGGTATGTTTTAGGTACACATGATGATCACATTCATCATAGGGAATTTGTACCTGTACATGATATAACTTGATTCTTTTTTTGCCCATTCCCCTACCCTACCTTCAACCCCTCTTCCTCTCCTTACTTTCAAAAGCTTTGTTTCCATTTTTTCCTTCTTTTTTCATCATTTTTTTTCTTTTCCCTTCCTTCCTTTCCCCCAAAAGTGTAAATAATGGCCAAAATGTATAATAGATATTGTGAAATAAGAAGAAAATGTTCAAATGGGAACGGGAGAATGATGGTTTTTAATGAATGTTTGTTGCGCGCCCTTGCCAGCAAGGAACACACGAAAGTGGAACTTGTTATTAACAATTTATTAACGCTGTACAGGGACCGAAGTCGCACCCAAGCCGGTTCTCAAGCTAAGCTAGCTTCTTCCTGCTTCTTCCCTCTTCTTCTCCCCCGGGCACTCTCCTATATAGGAATCTATCTCCAATCACCCTCTGCCACGAATAGCACACCCATTGGGCGCCGCCGCAGGGATCTGCCCGCTGCCCAAAACCTTCCCTAATAAGGGAACATAGAAATGCGGAACATAGGCTGATCAGCTGATAGGAAGCAGGCTATCCACGCCATGTTGGTGGCGCAGTAAGAAAAAGGCTCCCAACATCTCCCCCTAATTAATTAATTTTAAATGGCACAACAGCAGGAGAATGTAGAGGCCCGTACCCTGTTGTGCAAACGCCAAGCGGATTAACATAGCATGAGATGGCCAGGCTCATACTACTTCATCCCTATTGGCAATGCTCCCTTTTCACAGGGGTGGGGCTTTGGAGCAGACCCACATGCATACGAGCGTGCAATCCAGCAGTCCCCTCAACCCCAAGGGCAACTGCTGTGCAGTGCGGCTAGCCTTACATCCTGCATAGGCTACGAATGAACGGCAGCCAGCCATACTTGGGGAGATGTACCAGCATCCACAGCTGTAATGGCCTGAGCGAGCATGGCGACATCCCTACGGCGGCGGCGCCACAGGCGGCACAAACACCAGAGGCAGAAGGCGGCACTCAAAGCCACGATTCCCAGGAGAGACATAGAGCCCGCCCATCGTTGTACCCATCCAGACCATCTTGTTATAGCAGTCCATAAACTTTGCGCAGTAACAGGTGTGACTCTGGTAGCATTGATCTGTGCGATCTGAAGCGCCAGTTGCCGAGTATAGTTGACAAAGGTAGCATTCCAGGGACCGGCCAAGTATAGAGGCCCAGAGCCCACAACAATGTCTCATGCAAGGATATTTCACGGATCTGCACTGGGAAGGCCCAAAGGTCAGTGGTGGAAGCTAGAAAGTCTGCACCAGCGGGATGAAGGATCTGTGCCAGCAGGCTGAGGGATCTACCCCGGAGCCAGGAAGCGACGCTCAGAGTAAGAACCGGAGCTCCCCCGAAAGTCACCACAGCCATCCTCAGCGACAACGAGGTCTCGAGCTCCTCCGACGATGAGAACAGCCAAGTTCCTATCAGGAAAGCCAGCGTGACAAGCTCCTCAAGGAGAACCGACAGCAGCAACTCTTCCTCACCAGTTCTCCTTTTTATGTTGTTGGCAACAGTCCTCAGGTGGGCCCTCCACACCCAACACCACACTGATTCAGTTCAGCTGGGTGTTACAAGTTGACCACCAGTTGTCAATCCACCACAATCCACCCCTGGTCAACGTGATAACCACACACATTTCCTTAAACCAATGGTCTCTAGTGGCAGATTTGTGAAAAGTTAACATGTGTTGATCTATTCAGATTTACATTAATATAACAATTACACATATACAATTCTTATTGCACTCATTTCTGCACCAAAAACAAAATATACAAAGGGTGATCAAAACTCAAAGTTAAAACGACAATACTTTGACAAATTAACCTGATTACAAACATATCTAAAAACTACATTAGGGGCCGGTGAGATGGCTCAGTGGCGTAAGCGCCTGCCTTGCAAGCGCGAGGGCCCGAGTTCGACTCCCGGATCCCACATACTAAAAAGGGGCCGGTGATATCGCTCAGCGGCACGGGTGCCTGTTGGCGCACGAGGTCCTGAGGTCGACCCCCCGGTACCCACAAAAAAAAAAAAAACTACATTAAAATCAAATTGAAAGAACTATTACAATCACAGTCCTTGCATCCATTAACTTTTAACTACACGGCATGGCAAGACTAAAAAATGGGGATCTCCTGCAATTTAAATACACTCTTATCTTCAGGTGAAAGGTTTCAGTTTATTTTTCCATTGTCCTGTTTTTTATTTCATTTTCCAACAACCACGTTTTTCTCTTTTTTACCTTGCAACCCACAGTTCCATGGAGCCTTCCCTCTGGCCAAATGCTTCAAATCACCTTGTTGGCTCTTTACTCTTAATTTTAAACATAGATCTGGCCAAAAGCTCTCAACAGTAACCATGCCACCATCCCAACAGTAGACAACATTGAAAATTTTCTGCCACCCAGATAATATCTCTAAACACAAGCAAATTGCAGAACAACTTCCTGCCAAAGCACAATATACTACCTGGGATCCAGCAGCCAATGCAGTCTGTCTCCTGAGAGCTCAGAAATAGAGGGAAGCCTTAAATCTCTGCTAGACGTAGGGTTGTCAGCCATAGTATGCAAGCCATTACTTGACAACATACTTACGCTGAAGTGGTTAAGTAAGAATGAAAGGGCTAGAGTCAGAGCAATCACTCCCTTAATCATTTTGTCCTTGCGTGTCGCTTACTTCCACCGATGATGAGTCAATGGACTGAGTCTGGGTTGTACTGAGTCTCACAAGACGTTCGGGAACCCACACCGGCTCTGCATTTTGTTCCTGTGGAAAAACACAGACCGAACCTCATGCCCATACCAGCACGGGATTGGGGCCACGCCATTGCCCCGTTAATACATCTTTCCACCGGACCAATCCTTTGGAGGCCATCGGAGCGCCTACATGTCGATCGGCGGCAGAGGTCCCCCGAGCGTCCAAGGTCAAAAAATTGAGGGTAAAGAGAGCCATGGATAAACGCTCCTTAGGGGTGGTTAAGATTCCCCCTTTTTGTTTTTGTAAATAGTCCTTGAGCATGCGATGAGCACGCTCGATGATGCCCTGGCCTTGTGGATTGTATGGCAAGCCATGAGAAAGGTGTACCTGCATGCGTGCACAAAACTGACTGGTGAGATGAGGCAGCACCCATTACAGAGCTTAGGCAGATATACTTCCTCAAACTTGGCAGGCGCTTAAGTTGCGCCGGGCCAGTAAAAACGAAACCTGCGTCGAGTGCAGTATCTTCACAGCAATTCCCCGCACACCCGCGGCCCCTCTCTTACCGGAGGTTTAGTGGATCCACTCCCGCTCTATCGGCGGCCTCCCTCACTGGGGAGAATCCCGCTCTATCGGCGGCCTCCCTCACTGGGGAGAATCCCGCTCTATCGGCGGCCTCCCTCACTGGGGAGAATCGGCTCAGAGTAAAAACGAAACCTACCTTGGTGCTGATAACGCCAAGGTCGCGAGTTCGTTTCCCGTACGGGCCACCACTTGTTGCGCGCCCTTGCCAGCAAGGAACACACGAAAGTGGAACTTGTTATTAACAATTTATTAACGCTGTACAGGGACCGAAGTCGCACCCAAGCCGGTTCTCAAGCTAAGCTAGCTTCTTCCTGCTTCTTCCCTCTTCTTCTCCCCCGGGCACTCTCCTATATAGGAATCCATCTCCAATCACCCTCTGCCACGAATAGCACACCCATTGGGTGCCGCCGCAGGGATCCGCCCGCTGCCCAAAACCTTCCCTAATAAGGGAACATAGAAATGCGGAACATAGGCTGATCAGCTGATAGGAAGCAGGCTATCCGTGCCATGTTGGTGGCGCAGTAAGAAAAAGACTCCCAACAAATGTTCCTTCAACATTTTAAATGAAACAATAGTGATCCCGGGCAGCTTGATCTTGCATTTTTCACTGATATTTGCCTTTACCTCTGAGCACTCTGCCAGGTCCATTTGCATCCCACCACCTGCTTGTGTATGACACCCTCTTTCCTCTCAGATCTTGGCCCTGGTTAATTGGGAGACATTCAGCATGCAAGTGGATGTGTGTCTTTAGTGGAGGACAAAGGAAGACTTTGTCCTTCCTGAAATAGATGGAAATATGTCTGGCTATTCTTTTAACAGATTACCAAAATCTTTGTCCAGGTAACATTTCATGTTGTCATGGCAACAACAAGATGATTCCTGTCTCTTTCTTTATTCTTTTTATTTGGCCTTCATGAATTTTTTTTTTTTCTGTGGGTACCGGGGGGTCCGACCTCAGGACCTCGCGTGCCAGCAGGCGCCCGTGCCACTGAGCGATATCACTGGCCCCTTTTTCGTATGTGGGTTCCGGGAGTCGAACTTGGGCCCTCGCACTTGCCGGGCAGGCGCTTAAGCCACTGAGCCATCTCACTGGCCCAGCCTTCAAGAATTTATTTAACACTTTTGTAACTTATGTGTAAACTCCATTTAAAAGTGGATGTTCTGCTTTTCTGCCTACTAGTAGAAAATAAGAAAACTGAAAGTGTAATTTTCAGTTTTATGCATTTGGTTTTTTTGTTTTCCCTGGAAAAGTTGATCAGATTTATTTGTTAGTTCCTAAATTGTATATGAATTAGCTTAATATACAGGTGGAATTAGGCCTTGTCTTTTCTTTTTTAAGCTGAAATTTAGCAAGCATTTATTATGATCTGGTCTATACTTAATCCTCAAAACAAATCCATGTGTAAGCCCTCTTATTGTGTTATTTTACAGATGAGAACTGGAATCACTGAAAAGTTGAATAATTTGCCTCTTGTCACAGAGCTCATAAGTGATAGAGGCAGGTGGCACACTCTAACTCCAGGCTTTAAGTGTGGCTGTGTCATCTTCTGATGACCCTTTTGAGATGGTCCCCTCCTAAGATGTAACTTACTATTCCACCACTCATGGAAAGAGCTGAGACTTCAAGCTAAATCTTAAGCACAAAGCATTTACATCACACCCAAGTAAGAACATCTTCATAGAAAGGACCACTTGACATTGAGATGAGAGGCTAAAGGAGTTGTGGAATTTTTTTGGAATCTAATAATATGAGGAAAAAATCTCTGGAAGCAAAGAGGTGGCCTATTCTAGTTCTGTTCTTTTCTAAGATCAGAGGATCTTCCAGGATCCTGATTCTGTGGGATTGTGTTGATACACAGGAGAGAGAACTCTGTTGGCCCCTGAACCCAGTAAATCACAGTCCCTGGGAATCTGGCATAGCAAAGGCCTCTATGCAGCAGCACCAAAGCTCCCTGTGGGGCAGGTCACCTAACAGGGCTGAGTCGCCATCTGGTGCCCCAGTGGGAAATGGCTGAATATCCATTGCAGGGTAACCAGAGCCCCACCTAGAACTCTTCAAGTGCCACATTAAATTCCATTAGTTCCCAGAATTTCCCGCTTGAATTCTTCTCTTTCTCTCTCCACATTCATAATGCTTGGCCTTCTCCCTAGCCCTTTCCTCTCCTCTTTATTTCCCTTTTTTAGTAATTAATCTACTTGAGAAGAAAGATAGCCTGCTAGTTAAAGGTGTGGTCTCTGGGAGCCAGTTGACCTGCATTTGAATCTTACTCCTACCATTACTAATAACTTTAGGGAAATTATCCTACTGCAGCCATTTTATCAATAAAATGGGGGAAATGACAGCATCTGCTTCTGAGTCATTGAAAGGATTAGGCAGGGAGACACACACCTCTAAAGTATTCAGAGTGACATATCCAATGATTTATTGTTATTATTATACAATCCTTAAAATTTCTTCCTGCATTACCAAACTCTCCAAATAGACTTCTCATGGCCCCATAGACTGGGGTGGGGGTAGTTGCTGCTGTTTTGTGCCTCTGCAGTGACCTGTGCTTCCTATAGCCTAGTACACAGCTTGTCTGTCCTCCGGGAAACACTGAATAGGTTGCTGGAGGAAGGGACCTTGGCTTGCTCACCAGCACAAAGTTTGTGTGTGACATTCGTTTTGGCACTGTATCGGAAGTGGGAAGATCATCCTAGACTTAAGTAGGGAAAATAAAGTTTTATTAATGTTACCAAGTAATTGCTTAAGAAATATTCTGTTGACTTGGTACAGTTTTAGGCACTTTTGGACACACACACACATACACACAAAGAGAAATGAGAGACAGAGAGGAAGAGGGAAGAAAGGAAGGAGGGAGGGAGAGAGAAAGAGAAAGAGAGAGGCGAAGGAGAAGGAGAAAGAGAGAAAGAGAGAGAGGTACATTACTTAATCTATGCCTGTATGGAAAACCCAAGAAAGAGAACACAACTCAGATACAATTAGCTAGTCAATGCTACAACAGAAGATGATTTGCACGAAATGGAATTTCATTAGAAAGACATGTGCCAAAGTCAAGGTTTCTTGTGAGTCTTACAGGGTGTATTTAGTGAAGCAGAGGAAACAATTCAGGAGAGGAGAACAGGCATAAGTGCAAAACTGGAGATAACATGGGGCCAAGACCCAAGGGTGAGGAGTATGGAGGCCAAGACAGAGGTTCTGGGTTGTGAATTTGCAGCTCTGTAGGAGAAAATCGGAACAGTGGTTAAGGGTATGGATTTTGTAGTCAGAATAGTTCTGGTCTGAATGCTGACTTAGCTATAAACTGGGTCAGTGACCATGGGCAAAAATACGTTACTTGCTAAACTTCAGTCCTTTTCTCAGTAAATAGGAGGAAATGTTTCTCCCTCATAAGGTTTCTGTGAGGATTAAAGGAGATGATGGCATATAAGTAAAAGGCTGGCATCTAGTGATGTCCAGCTGTTATTTGCTTTATTACCAAACCTATCTCTGAATTTTTAATTTTGTTTATTTATTTATTTGCCATGCTAGGGATCAATGAACCCAAGGCCTTCACTGAGCTGCATCCTCAGCCCTTTTAAAATTATTTATTTTTATTTAAGTCTCTAACTTGCCTATGCTGGGCTTGAACTTGTGATTGATCCTCTTGCCACCCAGAGGGCTGGATTACAGGTGTGTTCCACCATGACCAGAAAATTTGTGATTTTTTATTTTCCAGATTGTGAAGGAGTGAGACACATTCAGAGAGAGAATAACACATTTCATTTCCTGGCCCACTAGAGGAGAGTTTTACCCATTCCCCTTTGTTTAAAATATCCCAATTTTATAATTGACCATACATTTATCTACATGGATTGCAACTAAAATTTGCAAGAGGGTTACTACATTTCAGTAATCCAGCCATCTGGATGGGCAGGGTGGGAGAGGAACTGTGCCCATTTGGAGCTGAGGCATTTGAGGCGTAGAAATGTTAGAGATTTTTTCCAGGGTTACGCAGTTACAGAAGGGGCACCATGGTTATGTACAGGATTTCTGACACCAATGTGATCCCCTTCCCCTCCTTTACCAACAGACAAGCATGTTTGTTTCTGATGACACTAAAGTCATCCTCCCTGGTCTCTGCCAAATACTTTTAGAATTTGTATCACATCATAATGTAAAGGTTTGATAGAGCAAGAATGTAAAAAGGCATTTCAAGGACAGTCATTTAGCATTCATTTTCTCTAAAGGACAATTGCAATAATATAAATAGAGAAATACATTTAGTAGATACCTTAAAAGTATCAAAAACCTATTGTACACGTGACTAGAGCTGCAGGGACCTTGTTTTCTGTCTCTAGACCAACAGTGGGCACCATACACAACAGGTACAGTATGGTTTGTTGCAGAGATTTTTGGTTATTTTGAACTCAGAGAGTTGATGTCGTTACACAGTGGATTTCTAGTTTGGAGTATTTGGCTCCATTAGGTAACTGGCAGAAGGCCTATCACTTTATCTACTTTAGCAGAACATCTTTCAGCAACCAAAAGGGAACCCTTTTGGAGCAAGTTGGGAACTCCTGGTGGTGTAAATCCCTTCTCAGGCCCTACAAGAGCAACTGAACAATGTTCCCAATTGGAAACTGAGTAGATCCTGCAGTTAAAATTACTTTGGAGGCCACTGGAGAGTTTTTGAGCCTCATGTCTGGAATTCATAAGATGATAGACCACTTTAATTTTGACTTGAAGCACATATAATAAAAGATTGAAAGCTCAAGCATGTTGGCTTTTGATGATCTCTGGGATACAAATATATGTGAAAAGTGTATATCTCATTGTTCTTGCTTTATCTGGGACCAAGATAGTTGATAATTTGTTATGATGGTAGGACTATTGAAGGCACTTTAAAAAAAACTTGAAGCATCATCAGACATTGTTTACAGACAAATTTCAGAAATGAAATCCATAATGTCCTGGGGATATTGCTGCCTATTCTGAGGATGTGCTATCTGACACAAACTACAAAGCTGGACATTTCTATTCTATCTTGTGGGAAAATTTATTGGATTTCTTGCATATTTCTTCAAAACACATGGTTAAACATGATAGAACGATAGAATGGTAGAATTGGAAAAAACTACAAGTAGCAGCACTGAGAGTGTGACGACTTCCTACTAAAGAATAGAAACATTCATGGTAACTGAAGTTGACATTGAGCCCTTGTTATTAAAGAATTTAGGAACTTCCACATATATACATTATGACTGCAAAGTCTACATAATTTGTACTAATTTACAGTCTTCTTTGGGGATCCCCTATGATGATGAGTTTTTATTTTGTGTATGTCATCAACTTCATGTCTAAAGACTCTGATTAGTACATATGTCTACATGTTAAGAAGGACAGTGAAGGGATCCCATCAAGCAGAAGCCAGGGACCCAGCTTGGCCTGGACAGGTCCTTGTTCTGCCAAGGAAAGAATTTAAAGGTGGACGTGCACTGAGAAAATCACCAAAGAAAATTTATTAGCACAAACAGCTAGGGAAATTGAAAGTATACTCTCAAGGAAGCAAGAGTGAGCAAGTTCAAAGAATTGCCCCGAACTTTATTTAGGTGTACTTTACGTGTGCTTGTAAGGTACATGGTAAGGATTAATCATTTGATTCTTAAGGAAAGGAGAAGAAAAGGGGATTTATTGGAATGCTTACTATCATAGGTGGCCTTGGTTGGTGCCCTAAAGAGACAGCTGATCAGTTGTAGATACCTTGTTCTTTGTCTCAGAGGGTTTTAAATGCCCTTGGGTGACCACTCTTGCAAAACATTCTTCATTCATAATGATGTTAGTTCTTTAGTGCACAATGACCTGTAAATGTTGAACTTGACAAACAGGTTACTCAAGAGACCTGGACCATAACCTAGTGAATGCTTAACTCCCTTCTTAATGTCTCCCTATGTACACGCTTGGCTACCTGTCCAGGAGCAAGTTATCCAACACCGAGGGCCTGAGTCATCAGTCAGTGCCCCTTCAAGGTTTTGTTAGGTCATTTATATCTAATTCACATAGTACATACTTTTGGGATGCTGCAACATTTGCTACCATTAGACTTTGGTGACTTACCCTTTGAAGTTGATAAAATTGTATAATACATTTTTAAGGATATGAGATTGGTTTATTACCTAACTGAAAAGAGGTGTCTGAGTGAGTAGGTAAGCTAGAGAACCATTCTGTGTAGAACTGAAGTTACAGGCAGTAAGAATGACTTTTCTGCACGTAAAGGATGGAGGAGAAATTGCATCGCCATATCAGAAGGTGCACTGCATTGGCTGAGCTGTACACATAGAACTGACTGAATTAAAATTAAGAACACTAGTAGATGCTGTGTCTGCTGACATCTGACAATTATGACACAGAAAATATTGTCAATGAATGAAACATTCCAGGCTACACTTATTTCAGCTTATTTTACCAAAGGTTCATTTTCCATGGGAGTGGATGGAGAAATCTTTTCAACAGCCCATTAATAACTTGTGCAATTTGAAAAAATTATATTCATAGTAGGAACTAAAGGTATTTTTGGATCCAACTTTGGTAGGCACTTTCAAAACATTTAAAAATATTCTTAATTTTATGGTAGAATCCAGCTGAAAACACACAGCATTGAGCTGGTGTATTGGTTTTCTGCTGTTGCGGTTATCATTCACACTGGATAACTTTCATTTAGGGGCAGAATAGTTCTTAGAGCAATAGTTTTTATATTGCAGCAAGAAATTATCATTAAAATTTACTTCCCTTAAATTGTCAAGGCAACTGGATACTTGTATTATAAAGGAGCTCCCTTGAAAAAGTCTACTATCTACACATAAATAACTATGTCAGTACTACTAATGAGTCATAAACTAACGTGAAACTCTTACTTATGAGTTACCGAAGCCTTTTTGTGTATTGTAAATTGTTATGTTCCTGATGAGGACAAGGGAAGTAGTGACCTCCTCTTTCCGTATAAGAATATTAACCACCTCTACCTTCAAAATATATCTCTAATACTTCTATTTCTCTCTATCTACACTGCTACCCCCTTTCCCCCAGCTCAAGTCATCAACATTTATCTCCTGGTTAACTATATGAGTACTAGGTCAGTACTGTTTACCAGGTGGTTTTCTAGCTTGTTACCTCCACTTTCTTTTACCACAACAAGTTCTACTCTTCACATTGTTGCCAGCATTGCATTTTTAAAAAGCATGTTAAGTCATGTCACTCTTCTGCTCAAAAGTCTCCCCTAATACTTAGAAAAAAAAAAATTCCTTTCTTTAGTCAGTAGGACTTTATCAGCATTCACTGTTTGATTATACGCAACCATCAGTAACCTGATTAAAACTGGGAAGCTTGATAGAATGTCAGTATTCAGCTGTCTGGGAGAAGTTAGATCAGGGTTAGAAGATTAAACATAGATGTAGGAGCGTAGTCAAGTCACAATGTTCAGGGAACATGGGAGATTATGTCCAATGCACACTGGCGTCAATACCCTTAAGGGAGCTGGGCGTGGTGGCACACGCCTGTAATCCCAGCACTTGGGAGGCTGAGGCAGGAGGATCGCTGCGAGTTCAAGGCCAACCTAGGCTACAAAGTGAGTTTGAGGCCAGCCTGAACTGCATAGTGAGATCCTATCTCAAAAAAAAAAATTATATATATATATATATCCTTAAGGGGTCAGTCTGGGAAGAGGATATTACGCTCAGGCTGTTGACTCAGTGAGAATACTCCCATGCTAGTGGTTCCATGTGTGTTAGAGTCAGAGCCCTGCCTGGCAGCCAAGCTCCCTCCCCTAATGAAATTACCTGAGTCCAGAATAGGAGACAGCCCAGGAGAGAACTGGTTTACGTTGTGGAAACTAGTGGTTGGGAAATAGGGAAGAGGAAGGAAGGCTTCAGCTGGGTGGACAGAAGTATACCCAAGGCAGAATGCCTTCTTGTGGGCCTGTCTTTTGGGGCCTAGAGGGTAGTGGTTTCCTGAGGGCTCACAGTCATTGAGGGATAAGCACAGAAAAGTTCTGTGTTTGATCATTTTCCACACCTATAGCTGGGTGTGGCTGGGCAGCTGCAGAGCTCCAGGACCCAGGGCTTGTTTGGGGCTCGGGCCAACCATCATTGTTCTCTCTGTGTGGGGACCCATTCATCTCTTGCCTCTTTCACTGTAGACTCTGCTGCCATGTGTCTAACCAATACTGGGTGTTCAGGGGGGAAAGGTCTTCCCTTGAACAGATTTTTTAAAATAAATGCTGTATTGAATTGGAGCTATTCTTTTATCTACTCATTGGGTTGACTTTTGTAAAGGGAATTTTACCAACATTATTTTGTTCTATTCTATTTGTTTTATTTAATTTTATTTTTTGGTTAAGGCTGCAGTGCTTCCCCAATGTCCAGTGTCTGGTGAAGGTTTTGATAAGACCTTAATGGTGACAACAGAGTATTATTTTCTTTTGAGCTTTATGTGGTCTTTTCCATGGCTTCTTTAATGTTATTCTGGTTGACCTGCAGGAATATCATTTTACATTTCTGTTCCTTCTTTTTTCTTTCTTTCATGAGCAACACTAATCCTGTTAAAGTCCCCAAGTTGTCCTTCCTTAGGGCTCAGACCTTGAACCCTTATTAGATCATATCCACTCTATTTTCTTTATCAATTATTTCTTTCATGCTGGGGTACAGAAATATGTTCTTTGCGTTTTGGTGCCCTATTTTCTGGTTAATTATACTGGATATATACTGTAAACTTGCTTAAACTGAAAGATCAAGGCCAATTCCTTCTCAACACCTAATTTCCTGGTAGAGAGACATGAACGTTCCCAGGGAAGGTATGTTGGATGTCCTACAAGGGGCAGATCTTGTTGTCATGGAAACCAGCATCAGGTGCACAGAGCAGACGGACAGATTGGGGATACTTGTTGAGAAATAAACATTTTATTGCATTGTGGAGCCTTTGGGAGAAGTCTCCAACCTTGGCTCTCTCATCTGAGAAATGAAGGTGAAGGCAAATAAGAGGAAGAGAAATATTAGACTATTTTCATGAGACCTTTTTCAGTTGTCAATAATAAATGCAGAAAGGTTAAAGCAGCAGGTTACCAATTTTAGATGTGGATATCTTGGAAATCATTGGAAAATGGGAAAGACAGTTACTAGCCTAACTGGTTCTGGAGTATGAGTGAATGGAACGCGCTAAAGATAGAACAAGAATGACTATCAGGAGAAGGGAAATTATAAGGTATTCTTCTCACAGGTAGGCATGGGACAGTGGTCATATGGAATTTTTTCTGGACCAGGACAGGCAGACACTCTCACCCTCTCTCATCTTTGCCCTGTATCCAGCGTATTAAGTCTTGGCAGGATAAGCAAGGATGGGGGAAGGGGATAATGACTTTTCTGAGGTGAGAGTAAGACTTAAGGAGATGAGACTTGGCTCTGTGTCCTTTAGCAAGTCTTGGTGACTATTACTTAACAACTTGTGTCTGTCTTAGTTATTGTTTTCATTGCTGAGACAAAATACCTGACACCCAAAGTTAAAGGAGGAAAGGTTTATTTACTCACAGTTTGTAGAGGTTTCGTTCATAGTTGGCTGGCTCCAAGATAGGGTGGCATAGCAGAGGGATATTGGAGAGCAGGCAGGCAGAAGGCAGCAAGAAGCAAGCAACAAGTGACCACAGCAGCCCTCTTTCTGTCTCTTATATTCTTTCCAGGCTACCCACCCTTTAGGGCAGGTAGCACTCGCTCCAGGGAGGGCCTCCTTAGTGTCCATTCCTAGAACTATACCAAACCAATCAGTAGACTAGTTTAGTAATCACACACCCTTAATCCCAACATCACACATTTTATTCCAGCATCACATACTCTAGATCCAGCCACCTCTGAAAAGCCACCCTATGACTGCATGAGGCTTTGGGGGGACATCTAGACACAAACCATAACAGTGTCCAAAAGAATTTTTTTGCAAAGATGAAGTATTCTATATCAGAAGGCTTCAATAAGCTAGCCTTTAGTGACAGTGGTTTCTGACTGCTTAGAATGTGGCTAGAGAATTTTAAATTTCATTTTAAACATTAATTACAGTAGCCACATATGAGCGGGGGCTGCCATTCTGGACAGCACATGATAATAGTGTAGCACAAGGTCCCAAACACGAGGTCATCAACAAATGCTCATTGACTGGCAGAAAATGAGATGACAAATGAAAAAGTAATGAAAACAAAGTGAATAAATAATGAATAAGTAAATGAATATCCATCTACTTCCCTCTTGCTGTTGCTGTGAGGATCAAGGGGTTTAACATATGTCTAAGAAATTTAACCAACTGTACGGTTTGCCATTCTAGAGTGAAGCGCTATTTGGAAATGAGATACTCTCTGAAATTTCACACATAAGTAAATTTTGTTTAAATCAACTGTGGATGGAAGTCTATCAAAAACGTAGCCTAGACTTTTATGTTTTAAAACTTAACTTCTCTTGGATTTCAGGCGTTTAATTGTCAAGCAAGGGATATAAGCGGGATAAACCTTAACGCTCATTAAGAACATTACTGAGAATAACTGTGTGTCATGTCAGTTTTTCTTGCTACATTATTAATTTGAACTTCTCTTGTTATCATTCTTAACCTGAAGCGTGTCACCTTTCCCTTTCTTACAGTTTGAGGTTTATGATAGGATATACTCTAAACAATCAAGTAAACAAACTGCTAAACATTATGTGCTGGGAAGTCTTCAACGGACCATCCAGGGTGGAAGATGTTGGGCTTGTATCCAGCAGCAATAGGTGAGGTCAGGGACAGAAAGGACTTTCGTGACAGTTCACTCAGAATTCAGATGTTGTTCTCTTATTGCTGGGCGAAGAATGCATAGCATTGCCTTTTATGTGATTGTGTTTTATTCTTTTGTTCATGTTATTTCTGTGCACAATTTGAGTTTTACTCTTTATAGCCACGGGAATATTAAACTGCTTTTTTTCCCCAAGGGGATAGAGTGATGATCATTGTGAATATAGTTTAGATAACTTTAGCTCTATTCTTGGCCTAGACAGAAACTTCCATTTGACTTTGAACTCCGGATATGCAGACTTCATTCTTTCTGCCACTTTATTTTCCAGTTAACAATTAAATAATTAAATATTGCTTGCAATCTTGTTTTATTAGCAAGAATTGTATTCTGTAGGGGTTTCAGGAAAAGTTCTCAACTGATGTATGAGAACACAGAGGTATGAACAGCGCCAGCCACTAGCCTATAGACTTTGTGTTGGGCAAGGGTGATATGTGCCCAGCACAGAGTTAGGCCAGACTGGAGTTTGATAAATGATTGTTGCATGTCTAGTGAACGAATGATGTGTGAAGGAACAAACACTCATATGAAAGAAGCAACGGTGCACATAGCCTATTGCTAGCATTTTGTAGGACTAGGTGCACACCAGTTCTTAGCTAGTCTGGAGCATTTTTGCTGACCTTACTTGCTTGTCTGAGAAGGCTTTTCCTGGCACACTCAGATACAGCTATCTGTTCAAATACGATCCAACAGCAGTTTAGTTTGACAAATACCAGAAGCTGGTAGACCTGTTTTTTTCCACGTCTTTAAGCAACATGACATGAATATTACAAAGAGTTGCTCTGGACCACCTGTTGGCAGTATTTCCCTAGGGCTAACTGAGTTACAGACATCCACTAGTACTAATTTGATTTCTAGGATTTAATTGGCAATTTTACCGGATAGGTGGGGAGGACTCACCTTCAGTTTTGTGGCAGAATCCGGGAAAGTCTCTGTAGGACTTGGGCTTAGCTGGGTAGACTGCTGGACTCTTATTTCCTCAGGGTTGTGTAGGAGGGGAGCCCTGAGTGGACAGGTTGGAGCTGCAGTGCTTATGACTGGCCCCAGGGCTGGGACAGCTAGGAGCTGGGCAGATACTGCATCCGTTTTGCCCAAGGCCATCAGTCCAAGGAGAGCAAAAAGCCCTGTTCTCGAACATGCTTACATCACATTGTTGTCTGACCCAGAGTTAGAGAGCTAGTGGCTGGTACCTGTTTTTATTTAAATTGTTCTGAAATTTTAAAGAAAACAAAAAACATTCCAACTAGGGCATAGTAAAAGACCTTAGAAGAAAGATCACTTTGTTGGTACTTGATGAAACCATTCTAATGCTGGGGAGGAAAACCCCACTTCTACCACTTTTTTTTTCCCCTATTTCTACCCCATCCTTATACCTTGCCAACTTTGAAGTAGGTCACGCCCTGTGAAGATCAATGTAACCGTGGCAGCAGAGATCTCAAGGGACAGAACAGGTTAACAAAAGTGGGGATCAACAAATGAGATCAATAAATCCCAGGGCAGCCAGAATGCAGGCCATGAAGAAGAGGACAGACACAGTTGGCACCACTGGAGGGAACCTCAGCCTTTCAGAGTGATTGTGTGAGCTTCACGGAGGCCCAGAGATGATCCTGGAGAAGCTAAGTTTCTCCAAAATTTGCCAGGGGCATTCAGTTAACTCTCTGGATTGAGCTCTGAGAAACTGAGTTATACTTAATTACTCATTCACAGGCTGTGTTGTCATCTGCTTAGAGGTATCTGTCTTGAATTTTTTCTGATGCTTTTAGAAAAAACAGTGGGTGAGATGAAAGAGAGAGAGGAGGAAAAAAAAAAATCATGACACCACTTACTTTCCCTTGAGGAATTTTGGTCCTGTCACAGAAGCTATGGGGACAGTCTTGACAGAAGGTGCCAGGAAATGTCAATTCTAAGAAAAAAGATTTGATGGAAAACTCAACTGAAGGCTTGGATGAGACCTTGACTCATATCAACTGTTATTACAGAAGAGCTCCCCCACAACGCTGTGCCGTGCTGCCCCTGAGGGGCGTATCTTTCAGCAGTGTAGACCTGAATATTCATTAGAGTGTACTTTCGTGGCTCTTACTCACAGATAAATATAAAAATCCACAAGTGCTCTGAAAGAACTTTTCTATAACACGTAGCCAAAGGAGGTAGTGGTCTTCTGCAGATGTTCCGAGAATAAGATAAAGGCATAAGATGACAACAGTAGATTGAAGGAATGTGCGTGACCCACACTAATAAGAAGTCACACTTGACTAGTTGCATGCTAACGAGTGAATTGCATAAAGCAAAACAAATGAAAACCAGAGCATTTAAACACATGCATCTATGAAAATGTGCACATGCATGCGCATACGTGCACTACCTGATTCAATGATTCAGAGGTTTGCTAGTTTTCTTATTGGGAATGCTTAACCAATCAATCCATGTCAATCCAATGGCAAAACAATCTGATTTTATATATCTGACATAGAGAACCAGTCACCCAGGTGTTGGCATTGCCAATAAGATTATTTTGGAATATCAAAAATATAGGCCCTCAAGTGAGGTATGATTATTAAACCTTTGGAACAAGAACCCATATCTTAGGATCATCATTGCTTCATGGTGACTAAAGAATTGCACTGAAGCCAAGAATGAGGCTTTTGAGACCCAAAAAGCAAAAACAAAGCTTCTCTTAACTAAAATATGTCCAAGAATTGCCTGGGAGTTTGCTTAAATTGAAAGTTCCTGGGTCTCACCAAAAGAGATTGGGATTCTGTAAGCCTTAAAGTAAGAGATGGGAATCTTATCTTTTAAGAAGTCCTCAAATGATTTGGGACTATATTCTGAGAAGCTCTGACTGTTCCACAGCCACCATCACACTAATGGAAAATGTTACAGTTTTCTTATTTATTAAAGAATTTATTTAGTCAAAATAAATTAATAAAACTACACATGTGCTCCAGGGATACAGAGGTAGATAGATATGGCACAGTTCCTATCTTCAAGACCTGAAGAGTGGAGTGGATGTTAAACTTTTCAGAGGGCAATTTAGTTTTCACTACCCTCATCTATATCAGATAATATTAGCACCATAACAAAATAGACTGAGGGCAGGCACATGTCTCATCCCTACCTGTGGAATGTTCATGTATGAAGGTGACTGGGTGATAGCATGAAGAGACCAATGCCATGCAAAAATGATTTGTTCACTTGCATTCCCCAATGGAGAAGGTACAACATGACACACAGGGCCATGTGGGAATACTAGTGTTGATCGGGGGGCAGAAAGGGGAGAGGAAAGGCATAGGCCAAAGCCTTTCTTTATGGGGTTTACATGGGAAAGGCAAGGCAGGGCAGAGTAAACAGCTTACCATTGAGTAGTGTGAATAATTCTGGAGGCCTTTGGGCTGCAGGGATTCTTTGGAAGCCTGGTACCTGGCCCTGGGATGATTGTGGGCAGGGGAAATGTTGGCTTGCTATGTAAGAGATAGATAAGGGGATGGTTGGCTTGCATATGGGAGGTATACTCCCATGTAAATTTTTCATTATGTTTAGGAATCAGCTAGTCCTGGGAGGGGCAGCATCTCCTTGGGTGTTGAAGGTCTTCAAATGTCAAAACATCAAGATTATAAAAAATAAGAATATATAGTAAGGGCCAGGGATATAGCTCAGCAGCATAAGTGTGAGGTCCTGAGTTCGATTCCTAGTACAAAAAAATATAGTAAACGTAATTAACTCTGTGATAAATGGATGTCATATAAACACAGAATTTAAGAAAAAAACTGGACCATCATTCTCTGATCAAATTTATTACCTGGAAATAGTCTGAGAAAGGTAAAAGCAATATTATTTGTCAGAAAACAATTACTTGTGAACATTGTAGGACATAACCTGTAATGTGTAGCCATCATCTAGTGTTGTAGTTTTTCCAAAATAAATTTAGTAGCTCAGAGGTTAAGGTATTTGATTATTTATACCAACATCCAGTTTTCAAATGCCTGGGTTCCTCACATCTCCTTAAATCCCTTTCTAAGTGGAAAAGTAAAATTCTGTTGGTGAGAATGGGAAATTGAGACCACCAGCCTGCTGCCCACTTGTGGGAATTAGTGCCTAAATTCTAAAAATAGAGGTTTTGAGTAAGCTAGATGGTAAATCTGATAATTTAGGCAGTTTACAGAATGTGCTAAGCTTTGTGTGGGTAGGTTTAAGACCTCATCTTGGTGCGACAGAAAGTATTTTTCTCCATTTTAAGAATATGGAATCCATGACACAGGTTGTTTTAAGTGGTCTTTTAAGATCACTCTGAAAATTGCAAAACTAGGAGATGAATTTCTATTCCTATGTATTCTTCATTAAGAATTTGCAATATAATGTCCTTTATGTTTTTTCTTGATCGAGTTTCCTGGGGGAGGTGAGAATGACTAAGATAGATGTCTATGAAAGAATGAATATTGATGACACATTATGTAAGGCTCAATGAAAGTTGTGAATTCACCAGATGCTTGGAAAGTCAGCAGCTTCTCTATTATGCATCTTGTTGGCCTGAGCTTGGATGATTTCCAAGAAGCAGTTGCAGAAGCAAGTGGAAGGACCTGGTGTGAGTGTGTGTGCATGTGCATTAGTGTGTGTGTGTGTGTGTGTGTGTGTGTGTAAACTGTAACTTGTTTAAATGAGGAACGTGTGAGCAACTTTCCAATCTTCCTTGAACTGAATGATGAGCTTGGATTTTTACAGGAAATCAAATTAGAAGCTGAAAAAGCCTGGATCTTTACTTCTAAGCAAGCCGGCCTCCAGGCAATCTTTTTTTTTTTTTTTTTTTTAGGGGAGCCAGGTCCTTATTGCTAAGTTTGCTTAGCAACACGTTTTCTTGATGACGGTTCTCAAAGCAGAGTGAAGTGAATGGAGGTTTGATTAACCACAGGCCATAATGGCTATATCAGTTTCTTTTGTAAGTGAAAGATTGTCTTTGCATATTCATAAGGGGGTGTCTAAGCAGCTCCGCTGGAGCTGTCAAGGCTCTAAACTGTGTTGGATTAGGAAGTGTATGGGAGGCCTCCCAATGGGTGGCCCTAGGGACATTTTTTCACAATCAAGGAATTCAGATTGTACAGAATTTACTCACTGTAAAAGTTGTTAGGCATAGAAGGAGGTTATAGAATTTATTTTTCCCATAGATCTTTAAGGACAGGACAGAAACTCACTGAATAGGTTGGATTCAATACAATCCTGAAGCCTTTGAAATTAACTATTACTGGGATGGAAGAAATAAAGGAAACGTAGAAACTGAGAAGCATGAAAGTCAATCCAATTATCTCAGCAGCTGAGAGTGGGGGCTAGTATATAAATTGAACAATGTGTGGGATTAAGGTTACATTTTGTATTTTAGAATAATACTGATTTCCCCAATAATATACTACTGTAATGAGCTTGCCTATTACAGTCCTACCTTGTTAAAATGTGTTGATACCAGAGTGATCTAAATTAGCAAAATAAATCTCAGACTTGTATTATTCATGAGAGTCAACCAATTATTAAAGATAGAGTTTTACTCACTTAAATCATTTTTTTCTTTTGAAGTTACTTTTAAATGTACTATATTATCCCATTTTATCTTCCCAACATGTTTAGTTGATGATGAGATACTGGGATAAACTATATCCTATCTTAGAATTAATGGCAAGTCTGAGACTGTATCCAACACTCTTTCCACTCACCCGCATTCTTTTCTTCTGAAGATTTCTAATCTTGGCATTGTCTAAACCTGTAGTTTTATTATGTCAAAGTCTATTGCATTCTAGCGACTTGAATCCACAGAGGCCATCTCAGCCGCTTGTCCAAGAATAAATAAAAAACAGATTTCAATACCATGGGTTCTACTCCAAAATCACAAAATCCAAGATTGAGGAAAATGTTCACTAGTATTTTGCAGGAGATAAATGTGAAGGTAAGAATTAGAATCTCACAGCAGCTCTAAGACAGTTCCTGCTCAAGATGCTTACTTAGTGCAGTATACACTAAGTAATACACACGCTGAGTATTAAAGGCTTTTCAGAGAGCTGGTTTTGCCTGTGAGCTCCTAGAGACCATTTTTTGATTCCTAAATTCAACTTACAGGAACCTTTAAACAAATGTATGCTGCATTATTCTCATTATTCAATTATGACAGTCTTTCCCCCAGCATTTTAATTAGCACTCATTTACTGAGAATTAAACTGTCATTTTAGTTGAACTCAAAGGAGTACCCCAGGGACATGCATTCCACAAGATAATAAAAGCACCATATAATTCTGATGCTTCAACAATTTAGACTGAAGCCACGACAGGGCTTTTCTGTCAGCCATTTCGGATGGAACTTAATCATTGCTGATGAACCGGGGAAACACCATCCTTGTACACCTGAAATTGGATGCCTAATCATACTAGATAAAGAAAATCTGCTTTTTGATTTCTCCATGGTGCTGAGAAATAGGAATGTTGGAAGAAAAGATCTGCTTGCCAGCATCAGGCCTTTGGCCTGCATCCCTGCTTTGTCCCTGTCCTGTGTTTTCAGGTAGTGTGTACCTGTGTGTGACAGGTGCAGGGTCCTGTGATGACAGCTCATGGAACTGGACTGTGATTGTGGCTGCCACTGCTTTCTGGACTCCCTTGCCTCATCAGACCCATTACTGTTTTTCTTGGCCATTACATAAAATATTTAATTTCTGCATAAACCAGGTGATTTTATCAAAGCAATGAGATGGAGGATAGTAGAATATCTCATTGTTAGTTCTGAAAAATGCTATTTTATTTCGTTTCTGGGGGTTCCAGGTACAAAGAGTGTTTTCAGATTTTGTTTTGTTCTGTTTTTAGCCCAGTTAAGTTGTCTGAAATCTTGGTTCATCTTTCATGGTTTTTGTTCAACAAGCCAAGTAATTCACCAGTTTTGAAAAGTGGGATGCCCTTAGTTGATTAAAGCGAGCATAAAATCATAGGACCACAGGATTGTAGAGGAGATATAACCATAGCCGTCCAATAGTTTCAGGGTCCTCATTTTAAACTGACAAGACTGAGGGTCAGAGGAATGAGATGATTTTCCCAGGGCCAAATAACTGAATTTGTGGGAAATAAAAAGTGGTGCTCAAGTGTCATAGTTTCCGTATTTTTCCCCTATACCTATGCAGCAGTATATTGTAGTGAGGAAGATCAGGAACTCTGGGTATGAATTCCAGCTCCATCCCTTCTTGAGCAACTTCAGGAGAATGTCTTAACTTTTAGGATAGTATTTCAGTTTCTAACACATAGTTATAGCTTAAAAGTATTATCTGTTGTTATTACTGCAGTTCCCTGTTTTCTACCAGTCCTTAGAGTCTCAGTACAATGGCAAGTGGGCACTAGTGTTTCATCTCTTTACTAACCTTTATTTTCTTCCATGCTGGGTACCACTCTTTGTGCTTTGTGTGCATAATCACTCCACAAAATAGGTAATATCAGTCCATCTCTAAGATGAAAAAAAATACAGGGAAATAATTTGTCTGAGGTTGCATAGCCAGTAAGTCAGGATTAGAACCTAATTCTATCTGGTGACAGAACCTAAACAGCTTTTGTATAGCCATGTTCTCAGCCTTATAGTTCTAATTCTAGCCCTTTGGGATGCTGGCCATTGTTTTATTTTTGATGGAGAGTGGGTAGGGTGGAGTACGTGCTCCCAAACTATGTTTGATGAGTAGGTACTACTGTCGTTTGCTGAAGTGGTGTACCTCTTCACCTTTCACAGTGAAGATTGATCTTTTCTTGCTGCAGCTTCCCTGAAAGTCAGTCAGGTGGAAAAGAATGTTTAGAAGGCCCAAAAGAAGAAAGAGTGGATTTCTAATGTAAGCGAAAGCATCTCCCATTATTTTTTTCTTGAGGCTATATTTGGCTTTAACAAGACAGAAGCCAAGAAAAAGCTTCTTTGAAAAATAGTTAAGAACAACATGATAGAGGGAAAAGTAAGAAGATTCATTTTTTACTTTTCACAAAATTTTCCAGTGAGGTTTACATTGTTCTGATTGATGGTATACCTTATTGATATTCCCCACATAGAAATATGGGCAAGTCTTGATCTGTGACAAGTTTCACTTAAATCCTTGTTTTCTTTTAGCTCAAGTGAGTTCTCTTGCTCTTGTGTATGATTTTGAGTTTTCTTGGAATGCTAAGGGAGGAAAAACCCCCTCCTAAGCAGATGAGCATCTCTCCTCTTCATATCAAATTGAGAAAAGGAGATGCTGCTGCATGCCTTCGTCAGGATTAGGGTTCCGATGTTACCCTGCAACTCCGAAGCTGCGGGGTGCAGCAGGGACTGAATGGTAGCCTATCCAAAGCCAATCGAACACAGGCACTGGAGATTGTCCTCTTGAACATGGTGAAAACAATGACAGATCTGTCAACCAATAAACACTTGTTCTAAGTGCCAGAGAAGCATCAATGAACCAAAGGGCATTTTTGCCCTTAAAAGTTTTTGCTTCTTTGTGAGAGGAAAAGCAGAAAGCACATAAATACTGTAAACCAGAGATCAGATGAGAAGGTAATAATTCAATTCCATGTTAAATAATAAGTTGTGGTTCCAAAATACTTTCTTATGTTTTATTATCCTTAAGCCTCAGAAGGACCTGGTGGTTTACTAAGTAGGCACTGCTGGAGTGGAAGACACGTTCTCTCTTCAGCTCTGTTCACCTTACCGTGAGTCATCTTTCCTTCCTACACAGCTGAGTCTTTTCACACCTCAGGGTCATGCTTTTGCTGTATCATCACCTCCTCTGTAAGTGAGCTTATCTGACCCAGTGACTTTATGTACCATTGCTCTCATGATGCTCTCGCATTTATACCTTCATCCACTGACCTCTCATCTCGGACCTAGGTTCATATATTGAGCTAGATGACTAAATATAGGTGAAACCTTTAATTAAGTGCTTCTTGGGAATCCCAGTGTTTAGATGTCGACATGGAACTCTCTGATTTTCTCCAGACCCCGAACTCACCGCCTTCAACCTCCTGCCCCCTTGTCTTACTTTCAGAGATAAAGAGCATCACCTTTCACGCATGGGCTCAAACCAGAAACTTAGGAGTTACTTTTAATTAATTTCTGACTTGTTATTCCCAAACTCAAGTTTATGAGCAAGTCCTTTTGATTCTACATTTACAAACTGTGCCTCAAACTGTTTCCTCCTCTGCAATAGTCAGCTTTTCCATTACTATAATAAAATACTTGAGCTAATCAATTTATATAAAGGAAAGATTCATTTTGCCTTACGGTTTTGGAGATTTCAGTCCTTGGTTAATTGGCTCTATTGTTATGTGACCTGGAATGAGGCCACACATCATGACAGGGAGTGTATGGTAGAGAAAACCACCCACTTCCTCTTCAGGAAGTGAAGCAGGGGGAGAAGAAGATAATCACCTTGAAGGGCATTCCCCCAAAGACCAAAAACCTCCCACTGGGCCCTGCTTCCTAAGTTTCCCACCACAGCCCAACAGTGCCAAGCTGGACTTCAGGCCTTTTAACACTTGGGGGGACAGTCCATATCCAAACTATAGCACCTTCCTCATCTCATCTCGTCAACACCCCAACCCTAGTTAGGATCATTACTTCCCAGAGTCCTGCAGTGGCCACCTAGCTGATGTTCCTGCTGCCTCCCTGCTCTCCTACCCTGCCTCAACAAGCAATTGACCAGATAGTAGCCAGAAGGATCTTCAAAAAATAAACGAAACAAAACCAGATCATGTCTTCCCCTGATTAAACCCTTTTCGTGACTTCCAGCTCTACTTAGAAAACATCTACACTTCTTACCCTGCCTTCAATAACACATGGGATCCGATTCCTGCCCATCTTCTTACCTCTTTATCCTCACTCTGTGCTCCTGTTCCTCTTGTCAATATTGCTGAGCTCTCCCTGGCCCTCTGACGGTTTCTACAGTGCTCCCTGACCTTTCCTTCCCCAGGAAATTTTGCCATTTTCTTTCCATCTCTGGCTGTCAGCCCACTTCATGGTCAGGAAGTGAAGAGAGGAAGAAGAAGATAGTCCCCTTGAAGGACGTTCCCCCAAGACCAAAGCCTCCCACCGGGCCCTGCTTCCCACCACATTCCAATAGTGCCATGCTGGCTGCTCCTCACTTTTCATGCTTCGTTTTGAATTCAACCTTCTCAGAGAGGTCTTTCCAGGCCACTTCCGCCTCTGTTTTTTCCACATAAATACATCTGGTGGATTTTCTCCTGAAAACTTTTGCCTAGGTTTACTTAAACCTGGGAGTGGTTAGTCCACATGTTCTAGGCCAGTTTCCTAAATTTATCTCCTTTAGGATTAGATGCTAAGGCACCAATCTGCCTTTTTGTATCCAAACCTCCTATAATAATATTTCCCAGATTTCAGCTTTGCCCTATTTTCCATTGAGGCTAATTGATTTATCCAAACCAGAGAAAGGTTTCCTGTTTGCCAGGAAAGCTCTTTGCCTTTATTTCAGCCTTGGTGACAGGGATGGTTAGTGGGTAAGAGGGTTTCATATTAAGTGACAAAAGTATGTCTGGTGATTGCTTACGGTGTCTCTCTTCTCTCTCATTAGTACAATGCAAAGAAAACTCTGCTCATTTCATGTAGACCCAGTGTAGAGACTAATGAAATCCCTGAGCCAGAAAGGTGTACTTGCTTCCACTCTGAGTAATTCATTCTGTTCTTATTCCACAATGATTTAAAACCCACCAGAGGGAGATTCTTGGGACAAGCATTTTGTATTTCTACTTGCTATCTTTTCTAGTTCATAACATTGTCATCCTTGTTAGGCACTTGCTTCAGAGTAACCTTTACTGGAGAGAAAATGAATAAGACAAAGGAAGAAATACATGACACGGAAAGAGGCTGGTTGGGTCAGAGTGCAGGAGAGGCTGGTATGAACAATCTCTACTCCTGCCTGTTCTAATTATCTCCGTGCTTAGTTCAAGGCTAGCTTCCCAGTGGCTGTCATGAGCTGTATTTGAGTATTTGAGTACACTGAAATTTAACAGCACCAACATAGTTATAATGCTCAGTACCACGTGCTAATTAAAGCTGGCCAATGGCAACCACAGGAACCCTACATGAAGGAGATGATGCTTAGGAGGGAAAGGAAGAGGAGCAGAAAAATAAGGGAAAGCAAACTCTGAGCTCAGCATATGGAGCAAAAGGTCCAAATATTGGCCACTGTCTGTTCTCCCATCCATGTAGATCTTGGGAGATGTTCTTTCTCTCTCTCTCTTTTTTTTTTTCTCCTATTCAGTGTAAGGACCAGGAGTATAGCTGAGCAGCACAGCACCTGCCTGGCAAGTGCGAGGTCGTGAGTTTGATTCCCGGTACCAAAAAACAAACAAACAAACAAACAAACAAAAAAGCAGAGTAAGGGTAGATGATGTGGTTCAGTTGGGAAGTGACACACAAGAAAGATTCCTTTTAGATAGGAGAAAATCTAGGCCTAGAGTAGGAATCCTTTGAAAAGCCAAGCTTCACCCAGATTGCTATTCATATAACTATTTGAATCTTAGCCATTTTAAAGGTATTGTTCAGCAATTACGTATTAATGAATCAATCATGATTGCAAGTGTGAGGCATGTTCCAGCTGAATTTTGGTGGAAACCTTGAATAACCTTTCACAACTGAAATAGAACACACGGATCTAATGGTTGGCTAAGGTTGTGCTATGTTTATGACTCTTTGCTAGGAATAGTAGCATGGATAATTAACACTGATGGAAGACTCTGATGGCCCAAATAATTTCCAAAAAATATGTAATATATAATACATATAGTTGAAACTTATATTTATATTTGGGTTTGAAAAATTACTTTTTGGTTCTTTGCCAGTGTTTGAAAATTTTTAATTCTGATTTTCCTTAGCATTTAAACTGATTAAAACTATAGAAGCAATAATAAAGTTCAGGGAAGATCCTTCTTTTCGTCTGTGCACGGCATTTAACATAGAGGCTCAAATAGAGTAATGCTCAAGAAATGTCAGATTTCTGGAAATCCTTATTAAACAACATAGCAACACTGGAAAAAACATTGCATATTTATTTAAAAAGCAGCAAGGAAAACTGAATACAAGCCTGGCTGGATTCTGGTCCAGATAAAATGCTACCTTTACTACCTGTGAAATTTAAAAAACAAGCAGTGCTTCCATTTAAAAAAAAACCAAAAAACAAAAAACACTCTGGATCTTGGTTTCCTCATACATAAAATGAGATGGTAAGGCTGGTTCCAAGTTCTCTTTGTTTTATGGTAATAGGTGGTGATTAGCAGTTGGATATTAAGTTCGCCAAATTTAGCAAGTAAAAATGTAAGCGTTCTATATTTTGTGTCAAGTGTAATAGAGGTTTCACTGAGAGGCCCTTGAGGAATACAGAGTCACCATGAGTAATCGGTCGTGTGCACAATCTACTTGTATTTAATAGACACCTGAATGCTTAGGCTACTTTTGGGAACTTTCAACATTTCATATTAGTGTGGGATTGGAGGAAAACGCTCTCCTCCTACTGATCAAGGTCAATGTACAGTACTTAGAGGAAAAGAGGTGACTAAACAGAACAAAACCAACTGCACCTGTTTTTCCCTGACCCCTTGATGATTCCCTATTAGGACAGGAACCTGCTGGTGACACCCTCCTCACTAGCTTCTTCTGGGATTGACAAGGCAGCCCAGTGTTTGCTATCCTTCTCTTTTGTATTTAGCCTTACATTATCATTCTGGAATGATTTACAATTATAGTGATGAGCTTTCATTAAGGAAAATATATCCGTCAGGTTCTCCTAGACCAGTGGTGGCAAACCTGCGGCACACATGCCACAGTGGGCGGATTGTGTCATTGAAAGTTCTAAATAGTTTGCCATCACTGTCCTAGATCTTGAACTAAACCCAGCCTCAGTCAGGCCACATTCTTACAGGAGAGGAAAGAGAGAAGTCAGTGTCCAGGTGTTTCTGGGTGAAAGAAAACCATCTCATTGAAAAACTTCAGTTATCTTCCATGCAGCAAGAAACCTTTGCAGAAACCAGCTATTCACTTGTTACCTGTACCAGGACAGTGCTGCCCTTCCAGATTTTCCAGAACTGATTTCTCATGGTTCAGGTCAGACACACTAAGTAAATTAGCCCTCAGATTGCCCAATACTGTAGCAAAGAAAAGATGCTCAGAGCAGAGCGGAGCGGAGCGGAGCGGAGCAGAGCAAAATGAGGCATATGGGTTCTGGGTTGGGGGTCATAAATACAGGTTAGGAGCATCATACTAATTGCTTCTATCCCCTGACACATTTCCATTTTAAGGTTAAGTAGGTTTAAATACACTGCTCCTTTTCTCTTCTTTGCTTCTTTTTGACGCTCCGTAAGATATTTTAAGAACAAAGAAAGGTTAATGGGCCTAGGATGGGCCTGGAATTAACGTCCTTAATTAAACCTCCAAGAAGACATCTTTTCATTTCTTTTAATGATCTATCTTGGTGAAAAAGGACCCAAAGCTCATGTAGTTCTGTGTAGTTCTGATTTCTGTAAGACCAGAGTTTTGTCTTTGCTGATGTTCCTGATTCAGGCAAGCACCAATAGTGGAGCAGAAATTAGCAGGCAAGGGGAATAAAAATCTGAGTAGTGTTGTGACTTCTGAAAATTTACATATTGCACTGGACACTTACAATCCAGAAATCAGAGATTAGGGACCAGAGAAAGTCAGAGATCCCTATTTTTATACATGGTTGAATATGTCCCTACTCAAATTATGTTCATTATATGTAATTTGTAAATTACATTATAGTCTACATTATAGTCAGTGGACTAAAATCAAAAGCTCTGCCATGAAACTTTTCTAAAACTCATATTGTAATTTATCTCTTCTTAGTTAAAATTTTTCATGTGTGCTTCTCTTTGATGGGGATCAGCTGAATATTTATCCCCTTCCCTTTCTTAAATTAGATATCTTTGAGGAGCAGTCAGCATTTATGAGGTTCTGCAGGGCCTATTTTGTCACGATCAGAATCCATCTGTGTTTAAGGACATTCCCTGCTTCTCTAATTCCTTTGGTATCTCATTTACAGTTCCTAATATTATTGAAGCAGAATATATAGGACATTGGCATTCTTGTTCTTCCAAGTTGGTAATTCCACTAGTATTTCTTAATCACTGATAAGTGTCAGAATCACTTTTTCAAATTCTAGTGCTTTAATGTGTGGATATCCCACACATACCTTGAAGATTCTGATTTAGAAATATGAGCAAGACAACGAAATCTAACCTGCATTTCTTTGAATTCTCAGGGGGCAGTGCTACACACTCGTATCTCAGAAGCACCATGTGTGTGTCTAGAAATGCAGTTTGCAATAGAACTCTAAGTCCCACATCTTGGCTGTCTTCAGTTCTCATTTCTGATCACAAAACTGACCAAAGAGGGAAATCATTGATAAAATAGCTTCTTCTGTTATTGACCTTAACACTGACAATGAAATGGAGAGCTCTTATCCCAACTATGCAAATGTAATAGTGGGAGCTGTTCATGGATACTCCTAAATCTGATGTTTCTATACATTCTCTCATCCAGGTAAGGGAGCTACCATGGTTCAGATCTAGTTCTTAGTAGATACTTCAGTTATTAACGGACACCTTGTGTTTTCTTGCAAACGGAGTTTATGGAATCTAGGTATCTAGGGGAATTCTACAAAATGACACATTCTTTAAAATAGCACCTAGACTTTACCTAATTCAGATGTTAGGTAGTATGTATGGTTGTTACCATGAGGCATTTTACTCACACTTTATACTCTGAGTTTAACTCTTTGTATCAGCATTAATTAATTATCCATATGAAATAGGATGTAGAATAAATTAGTTTAAATCTCTCTTTTCTTCTCCTCTTCAGGACAGGGCTGCAATGAGCCTGTGGATCTACAACAGGACAGCTAGATAGGGAGCATAAAGCATGGGGACGGGGGTGTGCAGGTGGAGCTGTAGAAGTTTGGGGCATAAATCTGAAGGGCAGGACAGCACAATGCAGTCAGCAATGTGGATTCTGCAGTAATTAGATACGACAAAATGGTGACAAACCCAAAATCAAACAACACACAGAAACTTCTGTGTGCCTTTATTTTCTTCATCTGTAAAATGTGGATGATTCAGTACCCAGTGAAGCAATTATGAAGGCTATGCTTGTAAATATATGTAAAGTATACCTCACATGTAATAATGATTACATGTAGTAATGTTGCATCCATGTGAAATAACACTGTAAGTATTGTTTTCATCAACAGAAAGTGTAGTTTAAGGTGGATTTTGGGCCTTAGGAAAAGGAAATGGGAGTATGGGGTGAAAAACAGTGTGCAAGTATAGCTTAACTTCTGAGAAGGAATGCTGAGCTAGAGCTCTTGAATTTTTTCCTTATCAAAACCCAACCCAAATAAATCTTGGTGATGTTTGAGCTCAGCTTGAAGCAAACCATTCAGAAAACCTCAGTGTGAGTATGTGGTGGAGTAGAGGCCATGACCTAATTTCCAACTGAGCTGACCTCTTGTCTTTTTTTTTTTTTTTTGTGGGTACCGGGGGGTCGACCTCAGGACCTCACGCGCCAGCAGGCGCCCATGACCCTGAGCGATATCACCGGCCCCTTTTTCGTATGTGGGTTCCAGGAGTCGAACTCGGGCCCTCGCGCTTGCCGGGCAGGCGCTTAAGCCGCTGAGCCATCTCACCGGCCCCTGACCTCTTGTCTTTCTCCCCTCTGACAACACCATCAGGTCCCAGGGGTAGGAGTTCTAGGACAATCTGGAAGCTTGGCTGGGGTCCATGATAATGGTCTTAGATTCTTAAGTCCTTAGAAGTCAGGGCTTGGTTGTGCCTTAGGCTATGTCACAGCTGACAAGGTATTTCACATGTTCCCCTTGGCTTGAACTACTGGTGGTACACGCATGACTGTACCATTGGGCAGCTTTCAGAAATGCCCAGCAGCAAGACATTTGAATTATAGCCCCATCGTGAACATGTTAATAAATGATTGGAGGTAAGTAATTTTCCTTTATGATAGTGGCAGTGCTTGCATAGGTAATTTTCATGATTAACATTCATTCAAGTCCTTAATGTCCATCACTGGAGAAACTAAAAAATTAATCCATTGCAAATATTCACTACATCTGTGTGTTTTTCAGTTTCCAAGGATAATGCGACAGCTATTTTGTACAGTGACTATATTCATTTAATTATTTAAGTTAGTCAGTATTTATTGAGTGCCTATTATATGTGGATAATAATGCTTGGTACTCAAGATACGAAAGAAGGATGTGGCAGGGTACCTGGCACCAACATCTCACAGACTAAAGCAAAGATAGAGACATGTTCACAAATACTATAATTCAGTGAAAACACTGCTAATAGAGCCAGGGTGAAGTGCTATCAAGCTCCAAGGGTGTTCAACTGTGCCTCATGTAGATTCATGACCCAAAAGAGGTTAACAGAAGAGATACAAAGAAATAGTTTTAAACAAGAGGGAGGAGAGGGGAAGGGGAAATAAAAATAATTAAAATATATTATGCACATGTACCAAACTCCCAATGATGAATGTAATCATTATGTGCTGCAACCATGTACTAATAAACATTAAAAAATAAAATAAAAGAAGAAGCTTATGTGATAGAGAAAGTTGAGTTTTTCCAGCAGAGAGGCAGTCTGGGCAAAGCAGGAAGTACAGAACATGTGTTTGGGATGTTGAAGCGAAAGTTGGAAAGTGGAGGAAAAGGGATTGGGTCGGCAGAAAAAGCAACATCACCAAAGAGCTTGAAAGTGTTGGCTTCATCAGATGTCACTGGAGGACTTGAAACAAGGAGGTAGTGTGATCAGATTTGCTTCTCCGGAAGATATGTTCTTCCCGGCCACAGTCTGGAGCATGTGCTGGATGGCAGCAGACACAACACAGGGAGACCAGTTAGGCAGTTGAAATAATGTCCCTTCTGTAGATGATAAGGACTTGAAGATGGAGGGGAAAACTTGGATTAGGCAGCAATGTAGGAAGGAAAAGGACAAGGTGGCCAACTGCATGCCTGGAAGTGAGGGACAGATTCTTTAATGCCAAACATAGTTGCTGGTGGTTATTACAGTCCACTAGGTATATCCCTTTTCAAGTCCCCAGTGGAGATCAAAAAAAAAAAAAAAGCTTCTCTTACAGATACTAGAAGGGAAAAAACTGAGTGCTGTGCTTTATTGAGATTTCTTCTTTCTCTTTTTAAATACGCAAATCCAAATTGGTCCTTTTACAGATGGAGCTAATGGTGAAGCCAGTGGGTCATGGTCTTAATTTCTAGATCAGTAGTTAAATTTAATGTGCATACAAAATCAACTGGCGATCTTATTACAGTGCAGATTCTGATTGTTTCTGAGTCTGGAATTCTGCTTATCTAACCATCTCTTATGTGACAGTAACGCACTTGGCTGCAACTTAAATTACATTAGTCTAGACTGTTTCACAAGGAGGGAAAGAGAACTTGTTAGTCCAGCAAAGTCACCATGGCCAGATTGTAGCAATGCAGAAGACCAAGACAACTCTCAGGTTATGCTGCTAGTGCTACCAGCTTTTCAGCTCTTGCTTTCTTGTCTGGGTGTGGCCCCTTGGGATTGGTGGCTGTCCCAAGAAGAAAGCTGGTAATGGTATGTATATTCTCAGCCAATAGGGTTGTTGTGGAATCCCACAAAGAGCCACAAAGGGTTTTCTCACCCACACTGCACCTGGCATATCCCACTGAATATTCAAGCCCGGACTCAAATCTGAAAATAACTCCAAGCCGTTGGCCTGCAGACAGTTCCATCTAGCTGAACTGGGATAGAGGAAGTTTTGTTCAACTCGTGTAGGGTTGAGGAATATTTGGAGCTAAGTTTTACCAAAAACTGCCTGTAGCAATTGCAATATTTATGTACCTGTCACCAGAGACAAATAAGACTGGAAATTTATAAACTGGCTCCTTCTTACCTTATGAGTCAGCACTCATTGACATTTGGCTTCTACTCCCTGACCACGAAGCACTTAAGTTATGATTTGTTTAGATGCATCAGCTCTTTAATTATGAGAGCATAAGTGCTAGGAACCAGGAGCAGATGCTGGGTTGGCATTGCATGGTAGGAGACAGGCACTGACAAATGGCTTCGGGTGGCTCAGACCCAACCTGGCCTTCCCTGGCTGCTTGAAATAGGAGTTTGCTGGAGGCACACTGTAATAGGCTCTAAAAGTAAGAGGAGTCTGGCATGAGGAAAAGTGCTATCTTGGAAATCAGGAAACCAGTTGCAGTTTAGTAATACCTGGCTATGTACCTTAGTGATATGGTTTTGGGCTAAGACATTTTGTCTGTCTTGGTTACAGTTTTTCTTTCTGAAAAATGACTAGCTTTGTCGGTAGTCTTCTGACCAGGCTTCATGGAGATGCCAAGAGGAGCAGACAAGACTTACCCAGTTCTTTTGCAACTCTGAATCATGTGAGTTGGTAGGTCTCCAGTGTACATGCCCTTGATTCTTTGTGTCATGTTACCTTTTTCCAGTCTACAGAAGTGTTCCCATTTGTGAGATCATTAATTTAGGGTTTAGGTTTTCTATAAGACTCTTCTATACTCAGCACTGATAAAATGCCCCAAGACAAGGAGCACCCCCACCAAAAATTTACTCCCGTATTACTCTAAGGAACCTTATGATCAGAGATCACACACGTGGAAAATATTTAGAAGAAAGCATGTTAGCTGGAAAATGTGATGGTATCTTACTATAGTATCTCAAGGGTATACCTCATTTTAAGAAACTTGATTTTTAAAAAATCAGCAACAAGGCTATTTTTACTAATCCAAATCAGATATAAGATACTTTTTAAAAAATGTATTTAAGTGGGTTCTTGGACCATGATCTGGGATTAGTTAGCTTGTGCAATCACTGAGATTGTCTTTGTCTCAAAATACTTCCTCTAAGTAGTCTGTAATCTTAGCAATTCATTTGAAAGAAATTTACCTGTTTTTGTTAGACATCATTATGTGTTTATATGTGCTGAAATTTTTTTCAGTGAGTTGTACTAATAAGATTGTCGATATACTATTATTGTCTCACCCTGATTGTCCCACTGTGGATTTCTATCAGGAGAATGGCAGGTACAGTACAAGTGCTGAGGTGCCTAGCTGCAAATTTGGGCCATAGTGGTGATTGATGTACACTGTGTGCATGCAAAGAGAGCTTCACAAAATAGGCTCCTTTTTACCTGTGACCACAGGGACTCAAAAGCAGCAGACATACTATTTGAATAACTGCATGACCATTCATTCACACGATTCATGAAGTTGATCCCATTGCGGAACTTTGAATGAATTACTGTTTTTCTCCCTTTGTAGAACTGAAACGAAGCTATGAATCTCCTGATAGCTGTATTTTCATCTTGATTCACTTGAGCAGCTGGGGCTCTACATCTACCATAGGAAATCTATCTTCTTTTGGCAGAGGCTAACAACTGTCACTCTGTTGTTTTGTTTCTTCTATAGGATTCTCCTCTTTGGTTCTTCCCTTGAACACAGGGTAATTATTTAACACAGAGACTATTGACTAAAAGGGGGCACTTTTTATGCAAATAGGATAAATCAGGATTATTTAATAGAAGTGTGATTCTTAAAAATACAGGGAATTTTCCCATGTATTGAATATTGGTTTTTTATTGGATTATATCAATATATAAGCCATGTGTACACATTTTGAATTTGTTTAGATTTTTTTATGGTATAACTAAATACCTGAGTGAAGTTTGACATCAGAAAATTAGTAAATTAAACCCAGCATCCCATTTGGGTTCAGAGCATCTTCTAAACTCTGCATTATGTTCCTACCTTCCAGGAGATAGGGAGTTGGTATTTTAGTACGTGTGTTAGAAAGGCGATTCGTAAACTATAAATCTATGGGATTATAGATCATAGGAAATCTGTCTTGAATCCAATGTTCAGTTTGTTGACTCAGGTAAGGTAGAGTGAGGCATTTGTAAAGAAATACTAGGAGAAAGGAGCAGAAGACGGGTTTTCCTCTCCTTGTCTGACTGGAGGTAGAGCCTCTTCAGAGTTTAGCATGGCCATTTATTAACTAAGGGTAGGAATATCAGCCTCTCACTTTTCAGTGACCTTTGGTGTTTGTTGCAATAATAATGAAGAAAACATTAGAAAGTCAATGTATCGCAGATATACAATGACTTACTCGCCATACTATGACTATGGCAAAAGCACAGACACTGAGGCCACGCAGATGACCAAATCACAGACCGTCACCTTAAGAAAGGCATTCAATTTCTCTGAGCCACAAAAGTGTGGCTTTAAAATGGATCACTATTTCTATATTATCAAATATATGCAAAGGAAATGAATTCAGTATAACAAAGGGATACCAGCGTACCTATCTTTATTGCACCGCAATTCACAATAGCTAAGATATATAATCACTCTAGGTGCCCATCAACAGAATGGATAAAGAAAATGTAATATATATATATATATATATATATATATATATATATACACACAGTGGAGTATTATTCAGCCACAAGGAGTGAAATCTTGTCATTTGAAGCAAAACGGGTAGAACTGGAGGATATTATATTGAGTGAAATAAGCCAGATATAGAAAGACAAATACCACATATTCTCTGTTATATGTGGAAGCTAAGAAAAGTAAACCAGAAAGGAGAACAGTGATTACCAGGGCTTTAGAAGGTGTGGGTGTATGGGGTGGGTGGAAAGAGGGGAGGTTGGATTTGAACAGTGCGTGCTGTATGAACACAGGGAAATATCACATTAACCCTCACTAATATGTACAATTAATAAAAATTTAAAAATAAATAAAAGGGAGGTAATAAAGTTGTTGGGAAAAATATATAATTTAAATATGTGAAATACTACGCCTTACATAGTATATATTCAATTGGTAGTTACCCCATTATCTCACGTAAAAAATAAGAACTCTATTTCTTAAGCATTCACTTATTCCACAGGTATTTTGAATGCTCACTGCATACACTGCAAGTTAGGTATAATTTAATTTAAGCTTATGATGTCAATTAGAAAAAATAAAATTATTTTAATGCACATTAAGGGAATATAGTGGCCTGAAATTAGACTTTGAATTTTATAAGTGACTATAACTTTTAAGTTTTGAAGTTTAAGTTGGTCACACAGTTTTTGTTTTATTTTTAGATTTGTGTATTAAATACATACACGTTCTCACCTAGTCTTCCTCGTGTTCCTTGATACCCACTTAGTTCCAGGACAATGCAGATACCAAATTCCATGGATAGTCAAGTCGCATAGAAAATGCTTTAATATTAGCCAATGCATATCCTTCTGTATGCTTTAAATTACCTTTGGGTTACTTATAATACCTCATACAATGTAAATGTTATGTAAACAATTATTATATTGAATTATTTAGGGAATAGTGGCCTCAAAAATTCTATACTTGTTCAGTACAAATGCATTTTTTTCCGGAATATATTCAATTCATGGTTGAATTCTTGACTGCTGCACTGAGAAGGCCAACTGTATTTGCCGGATGGTCACATAATAAAGGTGGAACCAAGCTATTAAGTTGTGGTCTCCTCTTAGTACCTAAGTATAACGTCGAAACTTTGGGCTTTATTCTGGATGACACAGAAGCCACTTGAAAATTGAGCAGGGGAATATTCTGCACTGGGTGTTTTTGAAAAGACTTATGGAGCCTCTTTCAGGAGAAGAGATGGTTAAGGGGGCAAGAGCAGAGGCAAGGAAACCTTTAGCTAGCCATTGCAATAATAAAGGGAAAACATAGTGGCTTTGATTTGAAGGACCGTGATGATAAATGATCAGATTCTGGATCTGATGTAAGTCTAGATCTGGATTCTGGAGAGCTATAGGATTGGCTTGTAGATTATAGTAACTTGAAAAAGAGGAGTCAGGCTGATGCCCAGTACTTGGGCCTGAGCAATGGGGAGAATGATGTTACCATGTATTTGAGATGAAGAAGACTAGAGCAAGGAGGAGATGTGTGGAGGGGAAGAGCAAAGATACAATTTTGCACAAGTGAAGATGCAGAGTACAGTTGCATACATAAATCTAGATTTCAGGGGAAATGGAGGAGGAAATAGAAGTTTGGCAATGATTGCAGTACAGATGGAATTCAATGTCAAGGGACTGGAAGAGATCACCCAGAGAGTGAATGCATACAGAAAAGCAAGATGAGGTCCCAAAACTGAGCCCTAGAACATTTCAATGGCTAGAAGCCAGCCAGGAAGACAAGAAAGAATCAGCAAAGGAGAACAAAAGGCAGATAGATATGAAGGAGGAGAACCAAGAAAGAGAAGGAGTGGTGTTTCAAAGTGAAGTTAAGTTGTTTAATGGAAGAGGAAGTGATCCATTGTGTCACGTGTTGCTAATAAGCTAAATAAGATGAGGACTGAGGATTGTTTTTGAATTTGGTGAAATAGAGGTTCACGGATGATAACTTTGATAAAACTGTGATGGTGGGGAGATGGAAAAGATAACTTGTTTGGAATTGTTTCAAAAGAAAATTAGAAGGGAAATGGAGATGGTAAGAATAGACAGCACTTTCAAAGGTTTAGAGGTGGAAAGTAGTGGAGAAGAGGAAAATACTTGAGAGAAAATGTCAGGTGTACACAGGGATGATAGTAGAATAACTATGATATGTGAAATGGTTGCTGGCTGTATGTGTGGAACAGATCTTGGAGGACCTTGATGATCCAGACATTGATCCTTTGATTACTGGATTATGGAACGTCCCGGAAGTCCTATGGGAGAAGCCACTTTGGAAAAGGCGGAAGTGGGTATTTGGGATGCTCAAGGTCTCAGTGTTTACCAGCACAACCAGAAGTGTTTCAGGATTTATCAGTCAGCATGATTGTATGAGTATATGCCAGCCCAACCTCAGCCTGAGTCTATAGTGGTGGGATTTTTCATTTTTTAATTGTTAAGATGATGGGTATTATGGCATATTGTAATGTTGAAAATAATCAGAAAGCAGGTAAGCCTTGAACAAGGTGAGAATTGTAGGGGATCCTTGAGTAGATGAATGAGGGTGGGGATGGGGCATAAGTGAGAGTGTTGGTTTTGTGTTGTTCATTATAACAGGAAGGAGCACAGAGGGTAAGGAGCACAGACACATTAGCTACTAAGTGGTAGTAGGTAGAGGGCTTGCGAAATTTCTTACCTGGGTGCTTCTGTCTTCCTGTGAAAGACAGGATGTTTATTTGTTCTTAATATTTTCTCTAGCTTAAGATCCTACCCATTCACATTTAACTGAGATTGGTGTAGAATTCTGGGAAACCTTGGACACTAGACCAAATTTGGACTCAGAAGCTGTGTCTCCCTTGAGGAGGTGGTCATTTGTGGAACTGCAGTTCCATCTGAGTCCGTGAATGATGATCAGAACCCAATTTCCTTTGGAGCAAGGTGGTTTAAAAATGTATAGAACTCTGGCCCCCTGGCATGCTCTGCTTTGCTGTGGAATGAAAACACTTCTCACCTGGCACAATGATGTCTCCAGAATCATCATATAACTTGACTCGTATTTGTGCAAGAAGGAAGGAAGGGAAGAAGGAAAGAAGGGGAGGGAGGAAGAGAGAGAGGAAGGAAGGCATCTAGATGAACCACCATTAATCCAGGCTAGTTAAATATGTTTGTGCTCAAGAGATTTGCATCTTGTTTATAACTAATTCCTCTGCTGCATGTTCAGCATTCCACAATATTTGCCTAGGCTCAGTAATACATCCAAAATGGCTGAAGAATGACAGTGTTTGATTGCTTGCCTCTCTCTCTTTCCCTGAAGTTAATATGATGCTTATCTGAGTGCAAAGGCAGAGACAGGCAGAAATTTAATGCAAATTTCTCCAGGAGTCTAGTGCCACTTCACAAAATATTGATTAGGTGTCTGATTTGTTCTCCCCTGACAATGGGCCATAGGAATAAACCAATGAGGTGGGCTCAACTCCAGCTCGTCATGGTCATTCGATAAAGCTAGGCAGCCAATGAGAAGCAGCTACCTTTTGATTGGGTGAGAGGCCAGTGAAGGGGGAAATCATCTTAGCAACAGCAGAAAGTATTGCACACGCCCTTGCACACACACAAACACAGATACCACGCAACCACCCTGCTGCAGCGAACAGTTACTCATTGTCTCTTAAGGCTTTTGCTTTGCTATGGACCCCTCCAAAAGACAAGTTTCTGTTCACAGATCACACTGCTTACCTGGTCAGACAGCCCATAATCCCCTTTTAATGGAATGCTAGGGGAACAGTGCTCTCTCTCTGCCCTTTCCAACCCACGCCTTATTAAGAGCAAACTTTGATCTGCAGGTAAATGGCACAGGCTTTGTTCTCAAAATGTACTGTTCTGATCTTTTTGCGGACTCTGGCCAAACCACTGCCCTTCCTGACCCAACATGGGGGGTGGGGTGGGGAGAGTGCATGGCATAGGGCCGAGCTCACTGGTTGGACGTTGTTTCTCTTGCTTCCTGTAAGAACAGCAGAAGGATTTTGCCATGCTAAGGCAGGCTTTGGTGTCATTGTTATTTTCCTTACAGGCTTCCCCTTTCATTGTTCTGTGGCCTCCAAATCCAGAGCCCAAGAACGCTTTCCTGTTTCAGTGTAACATTTGGCAATGTCTTTCTTAGCCACTGGGCTCCAAACATTTAACATTATCATTTGAAAGGCTCCCCTCCTCTGGTCTCCACTGTGTTTTTATATTTCCTGAGCAGCTGCCCTTGTTCCCCACATGCCAGGGATGGGGGCTGGCTGCCAATTCCTGGTTCCCCCAAATTAGTAGCCTCCATGGCCTCTTGGCTTATTTCTGTATCCTCTCCAACTCCCTTATCCTGGCTCTGAGTGCTTTTTGAGGGTAGTGGTGATGGCAGGTAACTGGGAAGCACATTGGTTCCCAGTATCATTTTTTCCCCCCATGAACTTTGTTTCTTTGATGGCTAGATTCAACATGAATATTTGTCCAAGAGCATCTGCCTATGGATTATCCAATCCTGCTGGTGGCTGTCACTAATGTTCCCTGCTGACAGTTGTAATTTCATCTGGGTGGAAAAGCCAATCACTGAGCACAACCTTCACCCCAAGAGACTTGTGCCTGTGTTTTATACTGCAGAAGGAAAGTTGAGGTGATATCATAGATTTTTTTCCTAGTCCAAGAAGTATTGGCTAAGAAATGATAGCCAGCTGTTTTCCATTTTTTTTATTACAAAACAAAGGGAAAAGACATGAAATAGAAGCAGGAGAGAACTAAGATAGACATGAAAATCAGCTTTCTAAATATTAGCAGTAAGAGAACCTAGAATTTGATACCAAGTGGGTACGTAGCATTTCTTTCTGGAGTGGGCACAATACCCATCTCCTGGGGTTTGGTTGAAGTGTTCTCTCATGGATCTAACAGAGTACAATGAAGGGCTGAAGGCTCAGTGGTAGAGCATTTGCCTATCATGGTATGGGCTTTGGAGTCAGACTAGTCTACATTTAAGTCTTAGCTCTGCTATAGGCCCGTAATGTGGTATTGGCCAATTTCTTAACTTCTCTGGGCCTTTAAAAAATCTATGATGTGGAAGTCACACTATCAGCCACATAGGTTTAAACAGAATCATCTGTGTAAAATGCCTAGCTTTGGGTTTAGCGTGTAGTGAGCATTCAACAATGTTGACTTATCCTACAATTTTAGAATTCACAGAGCTTCATTCCATCAGTAGACCTATGGATACGGCCCTGTTAATTAATTCAAAAAATTTGAGCATCTATCTAAAGCTTAGCATTATGAGATCTACATATGGTTTCTGCCTACAACAAGTTACCTTTTAGAAAAGAAGCCAGGTAAGTTATTGAGGCAGGCAAAAATGAATGCCGGTTGTGCAGCGCCACTAAGTGTCATACAAGTGGGTTATCTTCCTGGGTTAGAACCTCCCAAGAAAACACTACAGGAAAGTCAGGACTTGAGTGAGGCCTGAAAAAATGGTTAGAATTTGGATAGGTTTATGGGATAGAGGTGGGAAGAGGGTTTCCTTCCAGGTTGAAATAGCATTGGCAAGCTCTTAGGAGAAGAAATGAATGTGACTGTGGACGTATGAGGGGAGGACAGTTGTTGGCAGGAAAGAGAGAAACTTAAAGTACTGCATATTGTAAAAAGGTCAGGCCCTATAATTAGGCATCTTGTTTTCAGTTCAGAAACTACCCTTTACATCTTTGTGCTTCAGTTTCCTTAACTGTAAAATGGGCATAATAGTGGGAAGTAAATGACATTGGAAACAGATAAAATATTTCAGATGTTTCTGACTGTGAAAACCATGTTGTAACTAACACACGCACTGCCTTAACAATGGGGCAGCATTTTTAATATTTTTAATATGAGAAATATGAGCCAAATATTTTTAATATGAGAAATGAATAGATAAAAGATACAGCTATGAATGGTGGCCAGGCAGAATTAATTCTGTGCCTTTTAGGACCCCTATGACACTGACTTTTGGTGTTCTCCCTTTCAGGCAGCTGCTTTATGCACACTTCTTCCTTTGTGGATTGTGATTTTGCACATAAAAATTTCCCTTTTATCTCCCCATTTGCATGCTTATATTAGACATGGATTTGGTTAGACCTGCATCTGTTGAGACAGCTAGCCAATAATAGAAGCCCCACAGGGACCAATGCAGTCTGGTTTCAGGAGTGGGTCTAACAAGTGAGGTCTGGGTCAGGAAATTATTAGCTGCAGAGTCAGGGAATATATTCAGCTGTCATCACTTTTTAATTAAAAATAGCTTGGTGGCATGCACATTCCAGCACTCCGCTGTGGATAGTTAAGCACCATCCTTTCTCTGTGCACTGTCCGCTCCTCCAGAAGAGGGTATCTTCCTCCTGGGCCAAGGTCTCTGGGGCTCATCCAGAAACCATTAGAAACTTGATCTTTCAGAGGGAACAGGCACAGTAGTATCCTGGACCCAGCTCTGGGCAGCTAGTGAAAGCCAACTGTGTACGTGATCTTTTCCTAACTCCACCCTCAGTGGTAGCAGGTTGGTGAGAGTATCATCACCACGGAAATCTGCAAATGCTACTAATCATGGCTTTTTCTTCCCTGGAGATCAGTGTTTTAAACACTGACCCCACCACTGGAAGAAAAGTAGGGTAAGTTCCCAGTTGGTAATTCCTGCAGGTAACCACTGTGAGATAGCTATTTCCATACTCCAAGTTTTATTCTTCATTTTCCATTACATTAAATAGCCTTATTTTTTTCTGTATGCAAAATGGGAACTAGAGAAACAATATGGGGTCATTTTAAAAGCCCACTCATCTTGACTGAAGTTAAAAATCCCTGTTCTTTAATTATTTGTCACATGGCTTTGATCATGTTTACTTACATGTTCTAAACCTTGGTTTTCTCATCTGTAAAATGAAAATAATACCAACTAGTCAAGGTCCCTGTAAACTTTTGATAAAATCTTTCATGTAAAGCACTTAGCACCTGACATGAAAAAATTATGCAGTAAATGTGAGTAATTTTATTAGTCAACATTTATAATTCTGGCTGGGACACATAATAAAAATTGACTAAGTACAGACTAACTATATTCTATCAGGCCTGCATAACGAATGTAGTATTTGTGAAGAACATTATGGAACATACAGTAATCTGAGTTATGAGATAGTATAAGGGTGAAGTGTACTAATAGTGTGCCACAGAATTTAATCAAGATGTTTCATTTATTAATCTGGTGTTTTTGCATTTAAAAATGCTGTGCAAAACAAAACACAGTGCCCAGTATCTTAATTTGGGAGAATGCACAAGATATATATTGAGCAATATATGAATGGCAATATATGAATAAAGTATCAACGTATTTGCAGATCCGTCATTACAAAGCATTTATTTGGAATTTGTTTTCCACAAGCACACCAAATCAAAATGATTTTTGACAAATATATTCCTTCCTCTTTTGGACTTTATGATATATAAGGGACAATACTGAGGTCTTTCTGATGTAGTAGGTAGATGAGAGTGATGGAGATAGGATATTAAGTTATTGACCTTTTGGGTGAGGTCTAATTTATTTTAGATGAGCATGGGCTAGACTTGTGCAATCTCATACATGGGCAGAGAGACTAGATTATATTTAGTTGCCTGTATTCACTAACTTTAATTTGTTTTTGTTTGAATTGCAATTTCCTTTTTCCAAGCTAGCTGGACTAGTATAAGGAGGCAATTTAGCTGAGACTAGTGGTGGCAAAGTTTACCCAACATTTAGCAGTCTGTTGATCCACAGAATTCCCCTGGTTTCGCTGTTTCGCTGTAGCGATCAGTGGTTCTCCACCAGGCTCCTCTAAACTGAGTCTTTACATCTCTGGATCAGCATCCTCAGCCAAGATGCATGAGAATTACCTGGAGTACATGTTAAAATGGAGACTCTTAGGCCAAAGTCCAGACCAGTAAATCATGCTGATGGGACCTAGGTGTTTGCATCTTATCATGTTTATCATTATTCTCTGCCCTCCAGTACTACTCTAGATCCAACTCCTCAACATGGCCCCTATCCTGTGCCCCTTGTGACGTCTACTGCTGCTATCTTAGTTTGATCTCTAGTGTGATTACTGTCACAGCCTCTTAACTGTTCTGCTTGTTATCCTCTTTACTACCTTCAAAATGAACTGAAGGAAATTCAGATCCAATAATGCCAAATGCAGCATAAATGGGGTAGCTACAAAGACAAATAAGCCCCTTGCCAGCCTCTCTCTCCTGTGTCTGTGAACTTCCCTTTGGATACTGCAGCCACACTGAAGCCTGTGCCATTCCCTGACAGCTTTCTGCTATGTCACCCCTCACCCTGCTCCTAGCTCTGGCAAATACCTACTGTCTTTAACATTGATGCTCCACAGTTACTGCTTCTGTGATGACTTTCCTAACCTAGTTCCTTTCGTGTGCCCACTCTTCTCCCTAGTCTGAATTTATGTTGATGGTAGCACTTATAATACAGCACTTTACCCTAGTATTACTTGACAGGTTCCTTTTTCCCTTGAAGGCACAGCCCAGGTCTTATTCTGGGTATCTCAAAAAGCATATTAATGTTTCCCAGACTAAATAAATGAACTAATGAATTGTTCAACAAAGACCCTAAGTTTATTCCCAGATGAAATTTGCAACTCAGGAGTTGGCTGCATCCCTTTTATTCTTATGTTGTATGTCTTACTAGGAGTTTTGCCTGAAGAGCAGTTAAAAGTGAAACAACTCAGAGCTGTAAGATGTAAGTAGGTTCTACCCAGCTTTCCTAATATATACTAAAAGTAGATGGAGCCTATATAATTCCTCCGCGATATGGAAATAACAAAAGGGAGAATGAAATAAATGAAGCCAGTGTCTTAGTTACATAAACCTCAGACTAAATTTGGGTAAATGAGCAATCTGTATAGCAAATCTAACTGATCTTTCTTGAGAGTTATTTTACTTAATTGGCTGATTTAATTTCCTAGCAAATGCAAGCTGAAAGTGCTATCCCTGCGAACACTTATTTGCTACAAATCCTTTCTCTTATCTAAACTTCATTTATTTCAATTAATTTCCCATCATCCCCTATCTTTAATAGTTTACAGTGTAACTTGGGTATTTCACAGCTTTCTCTCAAGGTTACAGTTCAAAGACCAAACATACAAAGCTAAAGACTTTCAGTGTTACCCTTTAAAGCAATTCCAAGAATCACTGGTTGTCCTTATGTGTTACTGATGGGAATGTAAAATGGAAAAGCCGTTTTGGAAAAATAGTTGGGCAGTTTCTCAAAAAATTAAATGGAAACACAGATAAGAATTATTAATTCCACTCCTAGAAATCTACACAAGAAAACTGAAAATACATGTCTACAAAAAGACTTATACACAATGGACTATTATTCAGCCATAAAGAAGAATGAAATTTTATCGTCTGCAGGAAAATGTATGAATGTGGAGATCATCATGTTGAGTGAAATAAGTCAGCCTCAAAAGACAAATATCTAAAAAGGTGACATGGAAGTAGAAGGGAGACCATTTTAGACAAGAGGAAGGGAATGATGAAGAAGGTAGGGGGTTTAAAGGAGGGTAATGAGGGAATGGATATGATCAAAATATGTTATACTCATTGAAGCCCAATATTTTGTAAAATTAATAGGCATGAGTAATAAAAGGAAAAAAGAAACTTGTACATGAATACTCATAATAGCATTATTCATTATGGCTAAAGTATTGAGACAAGCCAAATGTTCATCAACTGCTGAATGAACAATGTGAAGTACATGTATACAATGAAGCACTATTCAACAACAAAAAGATGTAAATTACTGATATGTGCTGCAATATAGACAATCCTCAAAAACATGAAATTAAAGAAGCCAGACATAAAACAATGCATAACATATTATCCCATTTATTTTATATGTCCAGAAAAGGCACATTTATACACACAGAAAACAACTCAGTGGTTTTCTGGGCCTGAAAGGGGCTGGAGAGTTGGTAGGAAAAGGAATTGGCTACAGACAGTCTTGTAGAAATGTTCTAAAACTGGATTATGGTGATATTTGCCAAGGTCTATAAATCCAAAAATAATCACTGAGTTATATATTTCAATGGATAAATCATATGATGTATAAATTATACCATCATAAAATTGTTTTAAAAAATGGTTGAAATTGCCACCTGGTTCCCTTCTTATTTTTAGGTTAGTGATACTATTGTTTCAAAACCTTTTTCAGGTAATGTTTAATCACAGAATTCAGAATTTAAATTGGTTTCTTTCCTTCTCTTCAAATCCCTGAGGGCTTTCACCTTTATACCAGTGGAGACATATTCAGAGTACATAATACTTTTCTCCTTCAAACTAATTAAGTAAGCTCTGATGACATCAGCTGTATTGGCAGCATACCTGCTTAAGGGCATGATACTAATTAAATTCTTGAATGATTAGAAATCCAAATTGTTAAACTTGGTTCAGCAACAGGCCTTGCTGCCTGGCTCCAGAACAGTAGAGGAAATATCCAGCCTCATCTCAAGGATGGTAAGTTTAACACAAGTCTAATGAGAAAATAACACTAACTATGAATGGCTAAAACTTCCCTATTCACATGGGGCAACATTTCCCTTGTGAAGGCAGCACCTTTCCAGGTGTGAGCTCATTGAGAAGTGCTGTGACAGGGTAGCATGAGCCCTGAGCTTTGGAGTCAGAACCAAGTTCGGATTCTCCCTCTGTCACCTGGGCAACTTAATGTAATTTCTCTGAGCCTCAATATATTGATCTGTAATATGGGATTTAATTCTCTATCTCAAAAGATTTGAGGGTCGATTAAATGGGCTCATTTATGTGTCAGTGGGTCTAGAATGCTGAAGGTATTTAATAAATGAAATATATTCATAGCTGCCTTAAATAAGACAAGGAATCTTGGCTCTTTAGCCATTCAAAAAATACTGAATGCCTACCATTAGTTTACTCCTTAAATTCAGCAAATACTTTATGAACACCTGCTACATTTCTGGTGGTATTCTTAGTGTTCAGAACACATTCATGCATTGACAAACTGAAAAAGAAAAAAATCCATTCCACTGCAGTGCCTGCTTACATGATAACAATAAACATAATAAATAATTGAATTTCATACGTTAGATTTAGTAATGGGTCTTCGGGAAGAAGAACAGAGAGATCTAGAGTCATGGAGGTAGGGGAAATGGTAGGTTGCAAAGTAGGATGGTGAAGGAAGGACCTATTGAGTAGATAAAACGTGAGTAAAGCCTTAAGGGAGGTGAAGGAGTTAGCTGTCATCCAGAAGATATCTGGAGAAGATCTGAGTAAGTTTTCAGTACAAAGGATCCCAAGTAGACTGTATTAGACACTTTCTTGAAGCACCAGCAAGAACAGTGGCCATAGCAGACCCTGGATATAGCAATGAAGTGAACAGTGAGAAATGAGTTCAAACTGTGCCTCTATCACCAGCCTGTTGTATGATCTTTAGCTATTTAATTTCTCTGCACTTATGTCCCTTCATCTACCAAACTAGTTTCGAATACCTATTTCAAAAGATAATCGCAAAGTATTAAAGCATTCGTTTATCCCAGTCACCTCTGAAGCTAGAGTACATAGGTTGTGTTTCAGCAGAATAAGCAGAATAGAGATTGCTGTTTTATTTCTGTCTGCTTCTCATCCATTCAGTTGTACATGGCATCACTTCTACTGAGCCTATTCCATTAGTATGCCAAGATTGGTGAGGGCAGCCATGGGACTTGCTGAGAGAGAAGAATGATTCTGAGAAGTGAAAAAAGAGATAGCAATGGGAAAGCTAGGCATAGTATCTGCTATATTCTAGGCATTTATTGCATTGAAAAGAACAATGCAGAGTGTAGTAGAGTTTTTAATACTGGGATGATAAATTTTATACATATATGAATGTGTGTATCTGTGTATTTTATGTGTAGCTTTTCTCAGAATCAACTATGTATCAAAGATGGCTCAAACACAGAACTTTTGTCAGATACTTCCAATAAACTGTGGGTTGGAGGCTGAGAGAACAAGGAAGGGTCATACACAGTAGTTCCTTCAGTGTTTGTATTCTCAAACTTTTCTCTTGCTGCTTGCTGGATATAACTCATATAGTGGAAAGCATATTGAATTCAGGATCTGAAGACCTTGGTTCAGCAACTGCCCCTTCAAGATCTAGCTGACTTGGGCTTGTGATCTAAATTTCCTCAGTTTTATTGTCCTCACCTACATGATGACAATTTACCTCTATGTTGTCTGCTTCCTAAATGCTAAGGGTCAAATCAACAAATGCATTTGAAATCACTTGTTAAAACTATGGAAGTAAACCCAAGGTAAGGTGAGGGCTCGTTGTTGAAGAAAGAGGCAGATGGAAACTGGGGGATAGTCAGTTGTCTGTTGTAGTAAGATTGGCTCTGGCATTTCTCCACAGAGTAGATGCATGGTGCTAATTTATGTACATTACTTAATTTTGTTTTGTTGGGGGCTCAGATGAGACTCCCTGATGGATGTACCATTCATGACATAGTCAAGGAAACCACCTGGTTTAATATAGTGATCCTTCCAGAGCTGAGACTGGAGGAGATGGGCTCTTGAGAGGTGAAGGTGTGGCTATTTCAAAGTTATCTGCTCAGAGAAATCCTGCTGAGACCTGGGAAGTGGGATGAACAAAAGAAACTCTTTTTCTTCTAGCACTGTTGTGTTCATTTTCAACCCAGTTCTCCAGTTGTCTGGGTTTTACATGTGAGGTATGTGGGCATATACTGTAGTAACAAAATGGTAACTGTGGGTGCTGGGCCCTTCTTTCCAAGCACTGAGACCATCTGGGCTGAGAGTGAGGAGGAAGACAGTGACATCCTCTTCTGAGGAGGAAAACACTTAGGAGTCAAACTGAAGGCAAGTTCTTGGGGAAAAGAGTTACTGAGACTAATAGCAGCAAGATACTGTGTAAAATGATGTGTGTCTAGTTAGGACATAAAGTGGAGATTGGTAGAGAAACATCACTGAATCTTAAGAATTGTTGGATCTGATTGTGAATATGAGTCAGGTGAACCTTTGGACTCATGGATTAGTCTCACTCTGAAATGTAAGCTGCTCTGAAATAGGAGCAAGGCTTTCACATGTTCTCTCTTCCCAGGGCTGACCCTAGTGTCTGGCATTCCACAGTTGCCAGTCTGTATAACTGAATGGGATGGTGGCACTGGCATTGTCCACACAGCCAGGCTGGCTAAAGAAGGAAGGTTATCCCTGGGTTTTCTTCCATGGCTAACTCACCTCAGTGTCCTATAATCCTTAAGATATGGTGGAGATTTTCACTTGGTGAAAATATTTATCTTCTTTGGCACCCATTCACTTTAAATGTGCTTGCAGCACCAGCCTGGGCTAGACATGGGCCAAGATGCAATCATGTTGTAATCTCTTGGTATAATACTGAGATTCCCAATCAGGCTTAGTAGTCCTGGAGTTCTTGGAATGGCTCAAAGATAGTGATAATTGAGGTATCAAAGACTGGAAGTTTTTATAGTAGTAACAGGTGTTAAATCAATTTGATAACTTTTAAAAAATATTTCCATTCTGTTAGTACACACATTATATGGCTATATCATAAGCTTCCTAGATTCTTTAATGACTGTTTGGGTTTACAAAACTCTATAAATAACCCCATTCCCCAGGGTAAGTGTTCTGAGAGAGGTACACAACGTTTCGCTTCCCAGATCTTCCTGTTAAAACTTCCTCATATTATTTCGATTAATTTTAGTCATGATTTGTTTATCAACAGTGAAGTTCCTCTCTTTAACTACAGTATGTTTTTCTGACTTCATTTGCTCTTAAATTTTGTATTTTTCTAATAACGGAAGACGTGTAAATTTTATGTGTACCTCTTAACATCAGGTGTTCTAAAATGCAAAATTGTTTACTGGGAGATTTTTATACCAATTCCATATTAATATCTTACATTACACTTTATTTTTAAAAAACATTTTGCAGGAATTTTAATTAACATTAGTTTATCACTAAGCCTCATGTAGAATCTCCCAAATTCTTTCCAACTCTCCCCAGTCATAAAGTTATGATTTCCTGTGTGTCAGGGAGTGAAAAAGGTAGTGCAATGCTGCTATAAATTTTCCTTGTTGGAATTTTTCACCCTGGGAGATCAGATATAAATGGAAAGAATGTTAATCTCAGTGGAAGAGATTTGTTAGAGGAATCCAGGATGTTTCTATTTTCATTTCTAAAGCTCCATTTGCTAATATATTGAAATGAAGAGGGCCCACTCCATTTTTTGTGAAAGGTGTTTCATTATGATGGGTACTATCTGATGGGATTGCATGTGTCTCTGCAGAGTCCTTCCCAGCTGAATCACCTCTGCTTCCTCCAGAAGAGAAGGGGTAGAAGGAGCCAGCAGGAACTGAAAAGGTAAATGTCACCATATTCAGCATGCCAGTCTTTGAAATTAAACATGGAATGAACAGATTGCAAAGTGTCATAGTCATACAACTTATACAATTCATTAAACCACATTTAAATTAAAAGTAAGGGATAACACTCTTGTTTCAAAATTAATTGAACAAGTGCTATTATATTGAATTGAAACACTTAAACTTTGTTGCTATTGAATAAATATACTCAACACAGGAGAGGAAAAACCCCCACAAAGTGGATCTGAAACTGGCTTGTTGCTTTTCTTCTGCAGAGTTGGGGAGAGAAACCAGTGCTGAGAGGGTAGCTGCCCTGAGGCAGGGAGGGGCACCAGGCATGAACTCATTGGTCTCAGGAACAAGATTGCCAGAGTTAACAAATGAAAATACAATACATGCAATATTTAGGACATATTTACACTAAAAAAAATTCATTGTTTATCTATTGAAATTCAGATTTAACTAGGTCCATTTTTTTTTTTTTCCCCAGTGCTGGGGATTGAACCCAGAGCTCTTACACTAACCTACATCCCCAACTCTTTTAAATTTTCTTTTTATTCTGAAACTTGCTATATCGTCCAGGTAGGACTCAAATATGACAGGTGTGTGTGACTGTGTCCAGCTTAACTAGGTATTCTGTTTTTATATAGCAACTGAATTTAAGAGAGAGTTAAAAAAGGGGGGAAACCATTAACAAGGGGGAAAAAGGAATCTCCCAAATAGTGAGTGAATATTATAACAGGGAGGATGGAGACACAAACATCATTCCTGTGCCATGATTTGGGATGAGATTTGCACATGATTCCTAAGGGGCTAGGCACTGATCAGAGAGGGGTCTAGATAGAGTCAGAAATGATTCTTAAAGATGACTGGAAATTGCTTCCCCAAGGAAGATGACAGAAGGGAGGAAGAGCACTTTGGGCAGAACAAGCAGTGTGTCCAAAGGCACAGAGTGGTAAAATAGCTCAAGTATCTTCTCCCATGAAGCCTTCCTGGTCTCACCCGGAAGAAATTCATCTTTCCTTTCTCTGTCCTCTCATCTTTTGTTAGAGCCTTTGTATTTTCTGCTATTGGGACATCTGTGATGTGGAAACCATTAAGGTGCCAGGTGGCAGGTAGGTTATGAGACAGACCCCATACACATTTACTAGTGGAGCAAAAGGCCTAGATATTTTTGCAAAAGATTGAAAACAAACACATGAAACATTTCAACATTTCTTTCATGCACAGCAGCATTTTGCTATATATGTATTTAAGGAAACTCTGAAAATTAGTTCATATAACACCAGAACATAGGTATCCACTTCCCGTGAGAGAAAATAAAAACATGAAAGTAGCCAAATGGAAAAATAACAAAAATTCCTTGCATTCCTTGCATTCCTTGAGGTTTATCCTCTTAGCCAACCCATGCTGCTTAAGAGTGTGAGGAAGAACTCTGCATAGCACATCTCAGCAGTCTCCTGCATTTGAATTTTATCTTTTAGGGGAAACAGATTGTCTCATATCTTATGTGTGGTGCTTTTTTCCCAGTGCATAAATTCTTATGAAATTTATGGTGCTCTGTAAATAGATAAATAGGACCCTTCTTTACTCACTTTGGGGCACAGAAAATGAGGGAACCTTGGATTGTTATAGGAGGGAACTTTCTTGCTGCCCTTTTCCACTAGTGGTATGATTAGGATGGAGGAAAGTCTAAGCAGAGATAGTAACCTGGAGCAGGTGGCTTCTAGTGGCTTTAAAATGTAGATATATTTCCATTTTTTTCTGTTCAAAAATGTTGATTTCCAGAGTTTTCTGAAGTACAATAAGTGGGGGTTTTGTTGCTGGAGGGAGGGGGAGATTATTTGGAGAATTATACTTTGCTCATTAGCTGTCTAAGGGTTCAAAGTGGTTTGAGCCTTTGAACTCCAGCAGCGTTTATCATATCCCTGAAATTAATGCTACATGTTGTTTCTCTCTTTCATATTCTTGGTACATTGCCTAAATGTCCTGGCCACCCAAGAATTTTTTTTCCATTCCTCTGAGGACCTACTGTGGCTTCTCTGTACCTGAGAAAGTTCCATATCTGGCTCTATATGCCATTCGGGAAATTCGTCTTTTCAGGCCAGTGAAGAGAATGTGGTTTCCTTTCCTTGCCTTGGCTACAGTGCCCATATTTGGGGCTGAATTAACACCACGCTTCCTTTCTGGTCTGCTGAAGGTTGGTTTCTGCTCTCCTGCGCCACCTGCTGGAACCAGCTCCCCACACATGAGTCCAGCCTCTAACCCTAGAGTCCCAGCAGGAGTCAGAGCCAGAACCTCAGCCAAAGCAGATGTTATTCAGGCTGCCAGATTTCTGTCCAGACCTTATCTATGCTGCCTCCACTGGCTCCCTAGCTCAGAATCCCGAGTGTCCTCAGATGACTTGCCTCAAATCATGCAGACCCTGAGCTCCTTGGCTGGAAGGAGGGAGCCTGCCACTTTGGTGGTTGGTGACTTGCAGTTCCTTCCCACGTCTGAATGTGTGGTCAGTGGAGGCCACCGTGTGCTTAGCAGAGAAGATGCACATGGATTTCTTTTGAAATCGCCAGACACCTGGCACGATCCTTTAATGGATTTCCCATTGTGTCTCCAACGTGTCCCCTGATTGAGCCACTCAAGTTTCTCCCAAGATACTCAGGAATTGGAAACTTGGCTTTTTATCTTTTAGGACTCTGGACTTCCTACATTCCCACAAAAGTTGGTGATTCTAACCAAGTAACCACAAAGACAGTGAAATGCTGTTTTTTATTAGCTAAATTAAGTAGTAAATCAAATTACCCTCTGTTCTAGGTTGATGGTCTCTCGATTGCAGTTATTTACATTTGTTTCTTCTCTGTCACATGCAGCCTGAAACATAGCAGGTGCTTCACAAAAGCTTGTGTAATGAGGAGACTCTTTCTGGTCAAAATCCTTTTTGAAACTTTTCTGTTTTTCTGTAAAAGGAAAAACAGAGTTGATTCTGAAAGTTCATTTCTAATTTAAGCCCTTCCCCCCAATAAAGCTGACTTGGTAGAAAGAAATGGTGAGGAATAGTAGCGATTTCTATTATCATTTTGATAAAAATGAAGATAGTGACCAGCTGTTGTTTCCTGAAGTTAGAAAAAAATGAAAATGTACACACATCAGTTAGATAGGAGATAGAACTTCCTGACAGCAAAGGTTACAGGCTGCTCTTATGAAATACAAATGGGAGCATCAGCCAACTGCTCCTCTAGAGAGAGAGAACACGTTCGTGTAGTTCAATAAGCACTTACTAAGCTCTTACATTGTGTCGCCACTACATGAGATGCTGGAGATAAAAAGATTAAGTACAGCGCGTCACCACTGAGAAGACAGAGACAGAAGAATAAACAAACAACACCAGTATAATTTTCTAGTTTTCTCTCTATAGAGAGAAGTGTGCCCAGGGTGCTGTGGGAACACAATGAAGGGGAATCCTCATTTGAGCTGTGTAGGCAGGGAAGGCTTCCAGGAGGAGGCAGTGCTTGTACTGAGTCTTACCATAGGGTTAGGATATCCAGGTCAGTACAGACTCAGTGCATTCCATGAGAGGGTCAGCTAGACTGGCAGATGTGCAGACCACTTCAGGCCATAGGAAATCCTTTTAGCCCTTTTCAGTTGAGTCATCTGGAAAAAGCTGTTGTCCTACAGAACCTATCTTACCATATTGGTGGGCGAAAGTGGCACGGTTTTCTTTTGTGTTGGGCTTGTCACCTTGTTGCAACAGCTTCTTGTAGATTTAGCAGGGAACAGGGAATGGGGAGAATCCTGTTTTTCTGTGCATCCAAGGATCACAGAAGCCTTTGGAGCATCCTTTCTGCCAACATTCAGGGCATTGCTGAACTGGACACCTTTGATGCTTCGGATTCCATGTAGCTGGGAGCTGCCCTCAGAGCCAGGCAGCCTGGACCGAGAGCTCTACATGCCATCCAGGGCACCACTAAGAGGAGTGTGGAACCAGGATCTGCCACCTGGCTCTCTCATAGCAGCTACTGTTTGAATTACAACAGATTATTTTACCCAGCCCATTGTACAGATGGGAAAACTGAGGTTAAATTGTATGGAGCCACTTTTAAGATCCTGGGGAATAAGCTATAGTTATTATTATTATTTTTTATTATTTTAGCATCTCACTTCAGTGCTGCAACAACTGCGTTGCCAGAGTGGGAACCTCCGAGAGGCATTTTTCCCAGAGACAGGCACTTGTGGAGCGGCTGCAGCCCTGTTAGAAATGGCCCGTTTCCACTGGGTACCCTGCCTCTTGGCTCACGATGATGGGGTGGGGGTTCCCGCCTGCTCTGGGAGCTCATTCAATTCCAGCCATGGCAGCTGGTGTCCTCAAGGCCCAGGGCCATCATCAGAGAGAGGAATCTGGAGCAAACAAAGGAAGGAACGGTGGTGGCTGCAGACCTGGGCCCTCTGTGCCCACTTGCAGGGGGTGGGGCCCAGCAGATTCTGTGCCAGGCGCTGTGCAACTTCTGCACCCCCTTCCCAGGCCCCTCAGCTCATCCGCCGGCTTTCAGAACTCCGGAGTCCTGAATGGGTCTTTGTGTGCACCCCAGGAGCTGGCTCAGAAGAGCCCCAGTGGAAATGCTGGCCAGCGATATCTCCTCTGGATCCAGGCGCAGACAGGCCTGGGGCCCATCTTGTGGGAGGCGGGCCTTTTCGGTGCTACTTCACCACTTGGGTCTGGGAGCCAGCAGGACCCAGATGAATGGGAGGAATGTGCTGCAGCCCTGTGTGGTGGGGGCTCAGGCAGGATCTCGGGGGTGGCAACTCCTCTGTCACCTCCTCAGGGCTCTCTTTCTCACTCTGGGGTACTCTTTGTGGTTTTTGTTTTTTTTTTTTCCCCTGAGATAGGTTTTCACCTAAACCCCTGTATATCCCAGGCTAGGCTCAAACTTGTGGTTCTTCTTCCTCACCCTCCCAGATTATAGGTGTGCCCTGCCACACTCAGCTTCGGCTAACTTTTCCCCCCGCGATGACCGTGGTAATATTCATAAGGAGAGGTGCACTTCCGTTCCTTGGTCAACCCCGAGGTGCCAGGGGCTGTGTTAAGAGCTTAATCCCATTTAATGAAACCTTTTGGGCATCCTGTGAGATATTTTTTTTTTTTTTTTTTTTTTTTTTTGTGGGTACCGGGGGGACGACCTCAGGACCTCGCGCGCCAGCAGGCGCCCGTGCCACTGAGCGATATCACCGGCCCCTTTTTCGTATGTGGGTTCCGGGAGTCGAACTCGGGCCTTCGCGCTTGCAAGGCAGGCGCTTAAGCCGCTGAGCCGTCTCACCGGCCCTCCTGTGAGATATTTTATCTCACGATCCCCATTTCTCAGGAGAGAAAACCAAAATTTAGAGATGGTAAGCACCCCAAGTAGTTCGGCACAGGAGGCTGCACGCAGATGGGCTGGATCTCTGCCCTGAACTCACCCTTCCCGTTTACCAGGGGTCTCCTGGCAAACATTGAAGTCCTAGGCCACTTGTATGCTCAGCGACCTGAGAAATCCCCTGTGCTCAAGGGGCTGGTGCTGGAAAAATACCCACTCTTGCGGCCTTCTAAGGACTCATTCTGTTTACCTCACCACCCCTTTGTGTTCTGTTTTTCTTCTTCTTTTCTAATCAAGGGTGACATTTTATTTTATATGATAGAAGAAACACTAGAGATATAGAAGGAAAACATTAGAGTACAAACTAAATATTGAAAATTGGGTTGAAGACCTTCATCCCTGTCCCCGAGAAACAGAGTGGTTTGATGAGACAAGCACTATGCTATGGCCAGAGTATGGGACGCTTTGGGGTGTGGGTGGCCCTGCCCCTGTGACCAGCTGCCCAGCAGAGTCCTTCTCTGTCAGCATTGGGATGAGGGTTAATCCGTGTCTGACTCTGAGACTTTCTTTGGTTGGAAATGAGGAGTAGGCAGGGATCTTACTTTTACTTTTTTCGTAGTAGACAGATGCAGTGATGACGATGGCATTGACACCCATCTACCTGGCTTCACTCATGGGTGACAGGGCTATCTCTGGAGAGGTGTGATGGTTGCTTTCTTATGTAGGGAAGGTCAGTGGCAGAAGGGAAGCAGAAATGTTAACCATGGCTTTTAGAACAGCTTTGTCAGCTAAGCCAGTGGCTGGGTATGAAGGGCTATATTTTTCTATTTGCAAAAAGGTTATGAAAAATCTATGGTAAACAAAGAGAGACAGCAGAAGAAACAGTGAGGAGATATATCTAGCTATTATGATATGGTGAGTTATCAGGTAAAATTGTAAATTGCCTGCCAAGGCCTCCTTTTGTCTTATCAGTCCTTTTCTTTTTAAGAAAAGTTAGCTTCCCTCATCTCTCTAGGCCTTATCTCATCTCTCATCTCTCTATAGCCTTATAGTCTGTACTGTTCTGGAAATAGAAGAATGACTACTGACTATCATAGGCCTCATGTGGAAGGAGATTCATTTTTTATTTTTAAGAAGTTTGTTGCTAGGGGCCCTGATTGAACCCAGGGCCTTGCACATGCCAGTCAAGTGCTCTACCATTGTGCTACAGCCTTGATAGACTCATCTTTAACATGCAACCAAGAGAAACTCTCTGGACCTGGAATCCTCAGTTTTGCATGGTACAATGTGTTCTTTCCTTCTGTTTGCTGAGTTATTGTCTATTCCTAGCCACGATTGCTTTCAGCTACAGAAATGGTAATGTCATGATGGATAAAGGAATTGAGTAGTCGTTCTACATGTTATTGTCCAAGTTGCTTTCTATAATTGCTATTCAGATCTCTGATATTCAAGGGTCTTTATTTGAGGATGTTTCTCCATTAAACTATTGCCCTCATCGTGGATTTTTATTGCAATCTAGTTGTGGTGATATGTAATCAATACTTATGCTTTGAGTAACTGAAGCATAAGTGCAGCAGAGAAATACCCATTGTAATCAAGGTAATCATCTGTAGATAATTAAGGTCCTCAAGATGTAGAATGTTGAACAAACAAGAACCATATATATCCATTAGGTTACCTTTCAGTTTCAGCCCTTCTCGACTCAGTATGCTGTCAGTCTCTGGTATTTTTCTTGGGAGTCATTTGTTTCTTTTTCACTTCGTTGGCTGCATTTCTGAGAGTGGAGCTAACAATTAAAACAAATAATAATTAAAGGTAGCAGAAATGGAGGGCTTCATGGGTAACGCAGGGCGGATGCCGTGAAGGACTTTTTGATTGTCACAAGGAGAATATATAAGAGAGAAAAACCTTTTGTATAGGACAAGCAAAATTTACCTCTGGTGTGTGGCTCTATGAAGTCTTGGTAACTTTCCAGGTCTAAGTCTTTTATTCATAGGGCAACATGTGAATCATTTGGAGTTTAGTCTTTGAGAATAAAGATGTCCACATACTTATTGGATATTGGTCAGCAGGCAATGCAGAGTCACTTGTTTGGACTGTGACCACCGGGCAACAGAGTACCACCAAGAATTTTCAAGCAGAAGAGGGATGGGGTCAGAGGCATGCATTAAGAAGACCAACTAAAAGTCACGTGTGAAAAGGGTTGCAGTCAGTAGATACTAATTTGGAAAAACCAACTGGAAGATACATAGTAATAGTCCAGTAGGAAAAAAGAGAACTTTACTGAGGATAACTGCAGCAGCCATGAAAGAAAGGGACCAATTCAAGAAATACAATGGAGAAAGAATGGGCAGAGCTTAGCAACTCAGCAGCTATAAAGGAGGGGAATGTGTGAGGGAGGAATACCTGCGATACAGTCACTGTCAGATTTCTCTACAGAGCAACTGGGTATTTGTCTAATGGCCAATGGAAGGAACTGAACTTTCTGCACTTTCTTGCTGAGAAACAGGAAGAAGACAACAGTGGCCTGTTTGCTGTGCAAGCTTAAAGCCATTATTATAGGTGGAGCACGACCCTGACATAGGATGAGTCAAAGCAGAACTAGGGTGGTGGACACAGATTTGTATTTCCCTGAGGGATGGGGCCCCTGCTCTGCCCCAACTCTTAATGATTATTTTACCTATTACTCATGTTGCTTTTGGTGGCTGGGGCTCTCTGTACACAGAAGTGAGGAGGATTCCCCAAATACTTAGGGGCAAAAAATCTAACAAAGTACCTTACCAGTATCCTGACCAATCAGCAGAATTGGGTGACTTCCAGTTTTTGAAATCAGTTCCCATCCTCCCTCTTCATGTCACCATTTCCTTATTCATAATATCAAGGCTCTGGTACCAGATTTCCTCATGTTTAACAATGAAATGGGAAATGATTTTTTTATTATTAAATTCTTCATTGCTGTTGTGCCACCCAATTACAGTAAAGGAAATAGGCTTTTGGTAGTCTAGTAAGGACAGCATCTTTTGGCCTTCAAAATAAACAGTTTTAATGTGGGACCACTGGGCTTGTTCATTGGCATCTCTCAGTGGGCCTGTCCGACTTGATAGCACATTATTTCTGCTAACTTCAGAACAAGAAAAATATTTTGATAAATGAAGTCCAGCTAACTAAAGCTTTTTTTTTTTTTTAATGATCTACCTGGGCCCAGGATCTTTCCTCTTTTATGACATAGGTTGGTCTCTGGCCAGGAACCTATGAAATGCTCTAAAGATGAGCAGCTCTTGAAGGTCCAACCATATCTTTAAAGAAAATGAAAATTGACTATTTTCACAACTCCATTTAGTTTCCCACACTGAAGATTGCTTTTAGCCTAAGATAGTTATTTCCTTCTTGATATGGAAATACAAATATCTACTATTCATCAGTTGATACAGAAGAACTGCACATCATTATATTTGTACCAGTTTGTAAATTTTTCTCAAAAGCATGGATATATGGTTACTCTTGATTGTCAAGCCCAAAGGGGCCCACAAGGGTTTTGTGGTGCTGAGGGCTCTTGGGAGACCCCATTCCTAGGAGACTTACCACCATGTACCTCTTACCATAATGCCAAGCTTTTTGATAAGGACACTGAGATAAGTTTAGGTTCCTAGAATGTATTTACCCAGTGGTAAATGAGACATGCCTGATTTCTTTGTCTTCTAAGTTTAAGATAGCACTTTTGACTGGTAACCCTTTAGTTTCTGTCTGAGTAAGAAAGTTCGGTTCTAACTGACTGCTCTCGGTGTTTCTGGACACACGCAGATTATCTTGCCTATGAGATTGTGTTCAGATTTTCCTTTCTAAGAGATTCTGTATGCCCAATCTAGAGAATGGCTGCACAATTGGAGCATGGAGGGGCAGTAATGTTGCCTTAGCCATGAATCAATGCCAAGAATTGAAGACACAATTCTATGATGTTTCTGTTGTTGGAAAGACACTATTTGGCTGCCCTTGCAGGTCCCTCTCAGAAGTGGTCAGTTCTCAATGACCTGCACATGGATTACATGCTTTGTGAATTATCCATGGATAATTTTTAATTCCAAACTGGCTATACTGCTGCTTGACATGCTCTCATTAAGATATCCCTCAGTGTTTTCCCCTAAGCTAGGGATAACTAGGGAATGCTATGCATTCTAATGTTAACATTGTTGTAAATAAACAAAGAAGTAAATTTACTGAATCATGGTATAACAATTTGTAAATCAGAAAAAACAACTTTGGAGTAATCTCTTCTGAAGTTGCATGGTTTCTACGCAAACGCTTCTCTGTGATTATTAAAAATAAAAATTGCCTATATACTGATTCCTTCTTCCTCCCAAAGCCAAAACTTACAGGAATGTAATTGCAGGATTCAACCCGGAACCTTGTGGAAGTTCAGGAATGAGAGAGGGTATTGACACATATAAATTCTTCTGCCAACTTGAGACCCCATGGGGCTTGCACTAAAAACCTTCTAGCATTTTCTCAAGATAGTCTCCAAGGGGGTGCTTTGGAACCATCTTGTCTACTCTTAAACAGAGTGAAAGCCAATCAAGTAATGTAAAATCAAAGTGAAATTTGGTTTTATCCCATCCCTTCCTTGGGAAGACACCCCGTGCCTGTTCCATCTTACAAGTGAAATGTGCACTTTCTGTGTGCAGATTCTCCATGAGGAGGGTTCCCTGTTCTTTTCAGAGAGGGAATGTAAGCAGATCTCTTAAGAAACCACTTGGATCAGCAGTTTTAAAGCTTGTTGTAATTGGCCTCCCCTAAAAGAATTCAGCAAGCTGTACCTATGCCAAGGAAAATGCAAATGCTTCCCCGAAACAGAGGTGTTTAGGGTGGATGAGATGAACTGGACTCATCTGCAAACCCAAGCAGAAAAGCAAGGCATACAGAAAAGCTGGAAAGTCAGGCAGGCTCCACACAGGCCATTTTCTCACTTAGCCACAGGTGGAGGCCACATGCACTGACCTGGCCACACCAGGCAGGGCGAGTGGGTCTACAGGCGAAGGGCGTTGGGTAGGAGGCCCCTTCTGTTACAAGGCCCCTTACCTAGGGATAAAGCCAGTGTTTTTGCCCAGGCTGGCTCCCTACCAGCTGCCTTGTGGTCCTTTTCAACCTCTCTGTGGACACCAAGGACTGGGAATACTCTCTGACATTCTAATGCCAAGAAGGAACTTCCTATGTACTGACTGCTCCTGATTCTCTAAGATGCCTCCTAAGTCTTCAGTTTTCATACTGAGGAGGTCCATCCACCTTCCACCTATTCCTCTATGTCCTCTATGAGAGCAGGTCCAGCTGTCCCGTTGCATTCCTCATGGTTGGTTGTTTCCAGATCTTAGCTTTTGTGAGGTGCGCTGCTATAAACATGGGTATGCATGTATCCAGATAGTACAATGTCTTTAACCTTTTTTGGTAATATACCCAAGAGGGGTATGGCTGGATCAACTGGAACTTCTATTTCCAGTTTTTTGAGGACTCTCCATAGTGGTTTTACTATTTTTATTCAGGGACCAATTCTTTAATGATCTCCTTCTCTTGTCTGCCACCTCTACCAGCTTTATACTCCTTTCTACAAGTCTCTTCCAGCTTACATCATGCCAGTGGCTTCAAACACATACCATAAGTCAGCCCCACCCAAAGCTCCATAATATTCTGGAATTCTTCATTAGCAAGTTTTGCCTTTTTATTTCTTCTGACCCTATTCCTCTACCTGCCCAGTCTGTACTGTAAGTCTCACACATATATGCAAAAGATAGCAGAGCAGGCAACAACTTCACCTACATTTTTTACCAGTGATATGTGACATCAGTGTGGCCCCTCAACCTGGAGGTGGTGTTTTTAAAATTTACTGTAAATTATAACTTTCAGAAATCCTGATTAATTTTAAGCTCTGTCACTGTACTCTGATACTTTATTAGGTGCTATTTTCTATTCTTTTGTTCCCATGTCTTGCTGATGCATTTTGTTTGTATATGTTTTGCTTATTTTTTTTTTTTTTTTTGTGGGTACCGGGGGGGTCGACCTCAGGACCTTGCGCGCCAGGAGGCGCCCGTGCCGCTGAGCGATATCACCGGCCCCTTTTTCGTATGTGGGTTCCGGGAGTCGAACTCAGGCCCTCGCGCTTGCCGGGCAGGCGCTTAAGCCGCTGAGCCATCTCACCGGCCCTGTTTTGCTTATTTTTGAGCCCCATTAGTGTGGCCAACAGTCAAATAGACTTGTGAGGCTGCATTCAAACAGGTCTTTGGCAACTACTCAATTGGGGAAGATACAGAAGAAATTCAGATGTAGGTGGTAGTGGAAGGAAGTGCTTGATAAGACAGTTTCTCAATAGCTCTTGAAACCTAAGCTTCTCCTTAAAATGATCATTCAGAGTGTAGGAGTTTTGTCTTTTCCTTTATGTTTTCCACTATACTAAAGAGCTATTGCTCCACCTGAGATGAGTTTAAATCTCATGGAATTACCTAGGATAGTAAAATTAATAATTCTGCTCCAGTGAAAGAGAAGAAAACAGTTCAAACATACTTCGGACTTGGTGATAGTGGAATTAGACCATGAGATCCCTCCATAGTAAACAGCAGATTTGTGTGGGGATTTTATGCATTTCTTTAGTCTAGTTTCTGCTTGTGAACCCCAGGTTATTCAAGAACTCAAAGACTGTGAGAGTCATAAGGATCCCCAAAGTTATCTCATTCCTGTTGACTTGTTTGCTTGCGCCTTTTTCTTGGCCAAAGGATTTCCAACGACAGAGCCCTCCTTCACCTTCTCCAGACAGGAAGTGACCTTTCCAGTTTTCGACTGAACAATCAGAATGTTTCTTATAGTGACTCCAAAAGCTTTCTCTTCAGAGGTTCTTGTTTCTGTTCTCTTCCCGAAAGCTGGGCAGAGAAAAGCTCATCCCTTTTCTACTTGGGAGCCCTTTGGGTACTGGAATTCAGCCATTATAGAGTTGTATCTTCATCAGCCTAAATATTCCCAGTGCTCTAAGTCCTCATGACAGGTTTCTTTGTTCTGTTTTTGAATTTTTCTTTTTAATTTTTATTAGTACCTGTTTGCAGTATGTAATTATTACATTTGTCACGGGAAGTTGGTACATGTATAATGGCACATCTTAATTCTTTTTGTTAATCCTCTTACCCTCCCCTCTATCCCCCTCCCTCCATATCTTGATTCCCTTTCCTTTTGCTAAAGATTGATCTCTCTGTTTCCTATTATCTTTTATATTGCTCTGTAATTTATTTATATTTTGGGTTTCTCATATAAAAGAAATCATGTGATATTTCAGCTGGTGCGCCTGATTTATTTCATTTAACATTATGGTCTCGAGGTACATCCATTTTCCTACAAATGACTCAAGTTAATCCCTCCTTATGACAGCATAGTACTCCATTGTATCTAAATACCAAATTTTCTTTGTCTTGTTTCAAATCTCTTGTATACTTTGGTTGCTTTATTCTCAGTGTGCTTCATGTTGCCTGGGTAGCAGAATTGGATGTTCTAACCAGTCCAAAGGGAACAAGACTTTCCCTCATTTGTTTTCTTGATTCTCAACCATTGACCCACTGTCCCGCAGTTCTCCAGACACCTGATGCTTCCTTCTTGAAAAATATTTCTGAATTTGAAGATCATCAGTCACAGCAGGTCTATCATTAATGGTCCTCAGTTTTAGATCCACTTGTGTGGAAGGGAATCTTTGTGTTTTTGAAGATTTTCTTGAATGGTTTGAATCCTTTTCATTGTTTTTTTACTTGAGTTAATAACAAAATTTAAGTTTCATCAGGGCAGTTTTGCATATTTCATATTCAGCCCAAAGCCCCACACAGGTCTGAGAAATATTTATTGAGTTTGTGGTTTGTAATCTTATCATTGATTGTCTTTTCTTCCTTTCTGTCATCATCAACCATCATCATGTTAGTGGTACACAGCTTCTTTAGCTTAGGTTATAGTGGTTGGTATTTTGTCTTTATTCCTGTAGTGTCTATGTTGTGTATGGAGAGAGAGCCCATGAAATACTGTGGTTTTGAATAAAATGGAGTGCTATGAATTTACGCCACATTCAAGCTTCCCAATCGTTCGTTTCAGAGCTCCCACCAGCATCAGGGAGGTAGTGGTATTTCATAGAGATCAATGGGAAATAGCTTCAGATTTGGATTACTGAAATTGGGGTGAAGTGTTTTATATTGCTTCCCTGGTCAGAGCTCCCTTGCCAGGACTGCTAGAAGAACTAATATGGACCCGGGCATAGTGGAAGGCTGAGGCAAGAGCACTGCAAATTAGAACCCAGCCTCAGCAACTGTTTGACTTAGCAAAATAGTGTCACAAAATGAAAAAATGTCTGGAGATATAGCTTGATGCAAAGTCCCTGAGTTCAGTCCGTATACTTCCCTTTCTCTCCCCGCAAAAAGAGCCAATATGTCCATGTGACATGATGACAACAGCTTTTGTTGTTCCTTATCTCTGCCATGTATTATGGTCCATTAACCACTCCAACCTCAGTTTCTTTATCCATAGAATGGAGTGAACCTAACCTTGCAACCAGGATCTCAGAATTCATCTGATGATGAAATCAGATAATATGTCCCAAGGCACATGGTGACCCAGAACCAGCATCAGATCACTTGTCATTCTGGAGTTTCCTTATTTGGCTTCTATACCTGCATACTAACAAGTCAGGAGCTTCCCACTAGTCCTCTTGGTTGTCTCTTCCATAGTTGACATCATGGCAAATTCTTTCCCATAGGCTCAGTCTGAGTCTGTCTGTGTCACAGGCTGCACGCTTTCCTCACAATAGGGGAGAGGTGATCAATACCCCTTAATGATGCACTCATCGCCCTGCCCTGAGTGTGGTCTGAGCCCCCCCCTTTTTTTTCCCGAGACAGAGCGTAGTCTAGACTCACTGGGCAGGAGGAGGTCAGAAAATCCAGTTCTGATCCTAGCTGAACTGATGGTTATTCCAGGGCACAGAATCATCACTTGGTTGGATGAGCCTCTCATTCTGTTTGCAGAAACAGAGCAATGTGTTTGGTTTCCCACCTACCTGCCGGGGGGGGGTTAGGATGAATGAGACTGGATCTGTCTGGAGAAAGAGGTTATATGGACAGCCAGTCTGGTTTCATCAAATGGGGCAGCAGAAAGTTGCCAGGGCTCCTGGGGCCCCCAAAGGTCAGGAGAGCCCAGGGCACTGGCTCATCACGCTTCACTCAGACAGGGGAGACCACGCCTGTCTCCCCAGAACAGCCCTGTGTGTGTCTGACTTGATGATGCATGTGTGCCGGTCAGGGAATTGGACCTGCAGCAAAGCAAGTGGTTGCCAATTGCCACTTCCATATAGAGTATCAGCTGTGCAGGGTTTTGACTCATACTACATTCACCTGCACCTGGAGATTCAGGCACAGAGAACTCTGGCTTCCCAAAGTGTTTCCCTGATTAATTACAAAGGCCCCCAACACTGCAGCTCACACAGAGGCTGAGCTTCGTGGCTGGAGTTGGACCCCGACCCTCTGTTCCCCAATCCCACTCCCAGGGTATGCGCTGTCTTCTTCCGTCCTCCTCCCACTGAGGCACTGTCCTGAGTCCTGCCTTGCCATTCCCCACATCTCCCACAAGGGGGAGCCCCTGGAGGGCAGCTGGGGCTGAGGAATTTTGGAAGCGTGGAAGTTTTCTCCTCCTGTCCTGCAACTGGCTTTCACTCACCCAACGGTGAGATTTCTTTGTTGCAATGTTAGAGTCTGAGATAACACTGTTGGAAGCTGCAGGCAAGAATCTTACCTGATACCATCTTTTATTGTGTATTGTTTACCAGCATTCTAAGCTAAGGAGGCAAAATAACAAAGACATGCAGGACTCACAGGCCCTGGATGGAGGCTGGCAGCTTCAGACAGAACCAGCACGTCTGAGGGACAACCAGGAGTGCCTTTGGCTGTGGAGCTCAGGTAGGAGCCTGGGAAGGGACGACAAGAGAAGAGTCCTCGTGGAGAGAGGCACAGAGTCTCTCGTGGTGGGAAGATTGGAGACAGCAACCACAGAGGGTGGGCAGAAGAGATTCACGGGGAAAAGCAGTGTACAAGGTCTCAGGAGATCAAGGGAGAGAAGAGGGCAAAGCAAAAAAAAAAAAAAAAAAAAAAGAGAGAGAGAGAGGTTTTGCCTGGAGGAGGGCAAATGAAATAAAATGTGTCGCAGTGTGATGTGAAAGGCCGACCACAGCGGGCGGGAGAAGAAGGGAACTGAATCGGAGAATGAAATTGGTTTGAAGTTGATTCCAACTCAGCTATCCCAGAAATTTCCCAAGAAATGAGAGGCTGGGAGATTGACAGGAAATGTGTGGTTGGATAAGAAATTCAAAGTGAGGAGGTTTGCCTCAGTGGATCTAATCATGCTGGTTGTGCGTCATGGAGCAACACCTACTCCAGACTTTGAACTAAACTACGAGGAATTCTGGTCCGCTGGCCTTTTCGGGTCATCTCCACTCCGAACTAATATTTTACACTTCCCTTTTCTTCCTTCGAATCTCCCACCGTTGCTCTAAGTAGTGCGCTAAGAATCAGAAATTCTGTATTCTAAGTCCAGGATTTGCCACTTATTGGTGAGATTAGTTTAAGCGAGGAAACACTGGTGTTTCTTTTTCCTTTGTCTTTAGAAGGGAGATAATAATATATTACTGATGAGCCTTACAGGATTTTTCTGAGGATTGAGTAAGTAAGATAATGTGAATAAATGCTCTTAATAGATTATAATTGCTAGCTAAATAAAAGTTGGCATTAATAATAATTAATCAGTTAATATACCCTTACTACTCTCAGCAGGGGATTTGCCTACTGAGCTTTGGAGGAATACACACACACACACACGCACACACACACACACACACACACACACACACACACAGAGTATTCCACTATTTGTGGGAAAATTTAAATACATAACTCCCCATTTCCGTAGCACTTTTAGAGTAATCTCTTTAGCAGTTAAGTGAGAAACCTTGTGTCCTTTCTCTTTCAGCTTTCAGATACTCTTTTTCCTGGCCACGGCTACATTTTTCTGTTTCCCAAACTGCAGATAGTGATTGATGGTGTCTGCTTGACTACCTGGGAGAGAGTTATCTGTGTCCTGGACACTGCCAACAGAATAAAGGTCACATCGTGTCTTAGACATGACCAGATGCATATGCTCCGAAGAGGCAGATGAGAGGCTGAGTTAATCATCCCATTGCTATATTCCCTATCTAGGGTGTTCTTAACAGGTCACTTTTCACTTTTTCTTTGAAATGTCTCAGATGGAAAATTGGGCTCTGCATTCTTGGTCTGGCTTATGAAGATTTGGCTTTGATACCTGCAACCATGTTCGCCCTTCCCTCCGGTCCCCGTAGCAGGTGTTTGGGGAAGGCAATGTAGACCATGGGGCAAATAGTTCAACTTCTCTTCATCTGTCAAGTGAAGTTGCCACTACCCTTTCTTCCTGCATCCAAATGCATCCTCAAGGATCACACGAGAATGTGCCTGCACACATCGACCATTTGTAACTCTACATGTGCTGCTTCATCATCATTGTTCTGCCGCATGCTTCTTTCCAGTTATTAGCTCACATCCTGCAATCTAAATTATTTTAAAAGCTCTCTCCCCAGATGTTAATGTATTCTCCTACTCCTTTTCATTTCCATGAATCAACTGATAGATAGATCAAATATTTATAGAGACACTAATTTTAACTCGTACATCTACTCATCTTTAAAAAGTTAGAATCCTATCTAAATCACATGTATAGATGCACAATATATATAAGACTATTTCTATTTTTCTAAAATCACCAAGCACATATATACATCTCTTCTCCTTTTAAGCATATATATATATGCTTAAAAAATATATATAGATATATATATCATTTACCACAGAATATGTGCAAATGTATATTTCAACAGAAAACATACACAATAGTCACATGTCATTCTCATTCTCATTTAGAGAGCAGGTTTAGGTGGAAAAAGGAACAAACACACTTGCTTTATCAACAATTCAGCTATTTTAGTGTTCAGAAGTGACCACAACACACAATTCATGTGGTTGAAAAAAAATCATGGATCAATTTCTACCCTGTTCCTAGTAATGAATATCAATATCTTGCCTCTTTTAGACAGACTGTCAGCAGCTTCAGGTATTTTCAAATGAGTTTTTTTTTTTTAAATAGATTTGCAAAGTCAATTATTTTGAATCTCATCTGAGGCAATTAAAAAACATCCTGACATTTAAGGTGATATTTTTTCCCAAGTAAAATAATTATAAATAATACTAATTATGAACAAATCATTCAGTTACTTTCAGTCTGGTTCAACCTTTAGGTTAATAAACCAATCCATTAAAATTCATCTTGCTCAAAGGACCAATTTGTTAAAAAAATGTAGCGACCTTTTGCCACAAGTATGATTGATATTTTCTTTAACAATAATCAGAGCTGTCTTTCCCAGAAGATAGTGTGGTCAAGTGGTAGGTATAAAAAACTAGGGTTCTTTTGTGCTTCTCTCAGTAACAGTTCATAGGTAGGTACAAAATAATGGTGATCATGAAGATGGTAATGATAATGTGCAGAATTAAAACTCTGATCTCAAAAAGTACCTTAAAGAAATATCTGAAAGTTTCACCCAACCCAACAATATCATTCTTCATGCCAGGAAGAGTTTAGATATTTCTGTTTGCCTCTAGTATTCTTACCAGATGTATAGGGTAGGAATTTGCAAATATGGCCCACGGGCCACATCTAGCATACCGTTTGTTTCTGTAGATAAAGTTTCATTGGCATAAAGCTCCATCCATTTATGTATTGCCTGTGATTGCATTTCTACTACAAAGGCAGAGTTGAGTAGTTAAAGCAGAGAAAAAATGGCCTGCAAAGCCTAAAATACTTATTATCAAGCCCCTACAAATATTTGTCAACCCTTAGTGTGGGGTAATAAAAAAATCATCTTCCAATTTACAAAAGCGACCAATATCTGACTGGTATTTTAGAATTTATAAAGTCTGGCCATTACATTGTATTGTAGTAAGTGTTATCATGTTTGCAAAACTGAAGAAAAAATTGTAAGTTTTTTTTATGTTCATTCAGTCATTAAATAGTGTAGGTAGAACTTGGCTTCTGCAAATGCCTTAGTGGCAGCCTAGAGAAAGTACGAGAGAGGGGTACCAGTTGGATCAATGCCACCCAGCTCTGCAATCATCCAGATGTAGTCGTTGCCAAGAGACAGTAGAAGACGCAGGACTCTTGACACTCTGTTCCTCTTTATCTGACCTTGGCCTGGATGATCTCAGCCTTGTCTTCTACATACCCATTCTCATAACCAGCGTTATGCTAATAAGAAAGGAAAGCAAAGTGCTTTGTAGTCAAACAAAGCTAAGCTTTATTACATTAACTCTCACTTATCCATCTGCCCTGAAATTGACACTGTGGCATGGATATTCCAAAACAGAAAATAAAGAAATGTCTTTGTTTTTGCAATACACTATCTTTTTAAAAGTTTGCTTTTTGAAACAGCAGATCCCCTTTTTATTACTTTTCTTTGTTCAAGTTATTATGAAAACTATATCTCTCCCCATGAACTTGTGACATCTACTAGCAAACTAAACCATAAGGAGCTGGATATCAGAGGAAGGAAGCCTGGAATGAAGCCTCGCCTTTGAGATTCATAGATGCGTAAAACAATAATTGTTTGTCAAGACTAAAGATTTTCTTTATCTTATGTTTTCATGGAAAGGAGGTGATGGATAATATGAGAGAGAGATAACTAATAAAATTCTACATTAAGTCTTTTCTGATGATTCCAAGCCAAAGATGGAGACTTAAATAATTGAATGAATTCATTTTTCCCTTCAGCCAACATTTATTTTGAGCCTTCACTCTGACATGACTGCTAAAAGTTGAAAATTCAGATTTCTTCTTGGAGTGATTTATTAGAGGATAAAACATGTACATGTGTGTTTATAATACACATTAGAAGTAAGCAACAGAGCTAGCCATGGTGGCACATGCCTGTAATCCCAACACTGGGAGGCTGAGGCAAGAGGATTTTGAATTTGAGCCTTACCTGGGGAACTTAGTGACTTAGTGAGATCCTGGTTTTAAGTAAAAAATAAAAAAGGACTGGGGACGTAGCTTAGTGTTGGACACAGAGAAACAATGTCATAGAGCAGAGCAAAGGATAAGGCTTGTACATGTTGAGGAAGCCATTGATTTTATGTGGATCTTATGGTTACTGGGGATGGAAGAAGATAAATCAAGTGAAGTAGTCCAAGACCTTAAGGAGGGTCTTGGACTATAGGTTAAGAAGTTTGGTCATTATTTTGTACATGGTGAAATTTATTGACTATTCGTGCATAGGAGAATTACATGGTGGTACCTCTGGTTGGGATCAGAGTGCAACAGATGTTTGATAAGAACCTGGAGGCAGGTATTCAGTTAGAGGTAAGATTAGAAATAGTACCTCACCTTGTGCTCTCATGGCAAGACTGTTGGTCTATCATGACCCCAACTCTTGTAGGTTAGAGCACTGGCTGAGGGCTTTCTGAGGGCATTTATTTAATGGCATGCCAGTGGCATTTACTCACAAAACCAAAAAGCCATTTGGGCCAGAAATAGGGGTTTTGGTTACTTCCCCAGACAGGATGCAGTTTGGGTAATTATACACATGATTCATCGAGGTCGGGAAACAAATCCTCCACAAACACACACCCCTCCCCTCAAAGCTCAGTGACTCATGGCTTCTTCAGTTTGATCTATGGAAGCCTCTGGAGACTGGGCAGAATTTGAGGTATGATGTTAAATAATAAATCTTTAGCATTCATAGTTACAAGGGAAAAATTTCTGTATATTCTTTGGTTCAAGAAAAGCATTTATAGAACTCCTACTGTTTTAGGCACAAAGAATAAGGTGTTCTAAAACATAGCCCTTGGCATAAAATATTCTCCAACTCATTTGGTAAAATAGACATAAACAATAAAAGTATCCCTTAAGTATTATAATAGAGAAATACAAGCAATACTGAGGGATCAGAGGAAAGACTCTTACTGGCTTTGGGGGGATGGGCATTGGAGTTGGGTCTTAAAGAATAGCTATTCATCACCGTTCACTTACTAATTTACTAAGTAGTTACCAGCCACTTACTATGGCAGCAACTGTTATAGGCATGAGATTTTCTGGAACTTAGTGAAAGGATCTGGACATTAAACCTGCAGAGGTCACGGGTTAGGTGTTACCCCTTAATAATAGTTAAGAAGACTTTGTATCTTTCAGATCAACTTTGACCTCTTAAGGGTTAAGTATAGCTGGGAATAAACCAAACAAATACAGCCCTTCAGGGAGTTTCCATTCCTAATAAAGGAGTATTTCAGAGAGAGAGAGAGAAAGAGAGGGAGAGAGAGAGAGAGAGAGAGAGAGAGAGAGAGAGAGAGAGAGAGAGAGAGGGAGGGAGCAACAGCTAGTATCTCTTTCCAAGCAAGAATAATGTATGCAGAAAAGAAGCATGAGGCCATTGGGAAAGAATGGATAAAGAAACCTCAGGTTTAGTGGTACCCAATGTGACAGAAGGGCTTATTAATAGGCCTGAATTATGATGGGCAAACAGCTCTGGTGCTCTTTGGCTGGAAAGATACAAGATGGACCCCATTCATATGGCACAGCATGGAGATTCTTAGCACTGAGCTTCCAGACACGGAGACTTTGTAGTCTCCATCAGGCAGGTGGAATCAGTGAATCATGACTTTGAGTACAGTGGTTTGGACTCACTGATATTTTTTCGGTACCTTTAATCTGACTGTTCTGTAATGGCCCAGTGCCATGAAGATAAAAACTTATGACACTAGCCACCTCATTGCTTAACTATTATTTAGGTCAAATTCTATAACAGCCAGCTCTGACTTGGAGGTCATACTTGATTCTCATTTTATCACTTTGTCTAAAATAAACAGGTCATGAGGTGGTTATTGTTATGGTACTCATTGGAATAAGATTTGACCTATATAAGGAAAAGAACTAGGACGGAAATAGCTCTTCAGTTCATCACAGTCTTGGAAAATCCAGTATAAGCAATCACAGAATCACAGAGCTGGAAGAGACTCCGGTGACTTAAGGTGATCCTGGTACCTGCCTCTGGGCAGATAGATACCTATTTGGAAAGTTAATATAAATTCTAGAACTCATTATTTTAACAAATACTTAAAAACCTATGTATTCTGAATAGCATAATTCCCTTCAGGGCAGTTATGCTGCATAGCCTTGGGCAAAATATCTTTGAAGTTCCTATTTGACAGTAGCTCTCACAACCTATAGCATATTATTTTAATATACTTAGTGGAGAAAATAATTGTCTTTGGAGGATGTTTTGCATTTTCAAAAACAACCAAGTGCCATCTCCAATTGGTTTTCTGCATGAGGCCAGGTTTTTTTTTTTATTAGAAATTTGTTTAAATGCAGCTAGAAAATTGTTAGCTGATAATTTTTACTTGCCTCGTAACTGGTTCAAAAGGGACTTTCTAGAAATTACAAAAGTAATAAATGCGTATTGTCCCTGGTAGCCGGTTTGATGTATATTAGGTGCTAGTCAGTAATTGTATTTCCCACTCTGCTTGGTGAACTATTTATACTTAAGGAGCATTTTTGCTCCTTTGTCTCCAGATCCTTATCTACTACAGGAGCAGGTGCATGTATGGGCTATTTTTTTGAGTGAGTCCCAAAACACCAAGTCATCACTTCATAGCCATGTCATGAATTCTTTGTCCATCTTGATTTTTTTTTTTTTTACCAAATATGAATCCTGTGATCACCTCTTACCTTCAGGTAAGGAAATAGCAACTAGCAAGGAAAGCAATCTCTGTGGGATAGAACAACTATTCTGGGAAAAAAGTTTCAGTTCTCTGTAAACTCTTATGAGTAGAATAGGTGGCTTTAGGATAGGAACTTAAGCCTTGTTTCCAATTTTAAATAAAGGGATGGAAGCAGATGATGGGAAAATGTCCACTGAAGAATACAGTCTCAAGCATCCCCTTCCTGCCTATTTGTTGGTCTTAGTGTTGGTGAGAAACCTTGTGTGTATAAGTGACAGCTTGATTTAATTTAGGTAAAAAAATAAAAAGGAATCAAACTCGGGAAGGTCTAGGTATGCCAGACTCCACTAATGACCAGAATGGGGCCTCTAATTCTCCCTTTCACTTTGTCCTTGGCTTCTTTCACTGGGACAGCTTTTTTCTCTCAGATTTGGTTCCTCAGGAGACTGAAGATATTTGCATAACCTCTAGGAAGTCCTCTGAGCCAGCAAAAATGATAACATGATTAGAACCACCAGTCTAGGTAGAGAGTAGGTCAGGGCCTGCTATCTGTACAGCTGAAATAAAATCGAGCTCTGCTGGAGCCTGTCTTCCCCTAGCCACCCATTCCCACCCTACTTCTCTGAGCTCCACGGACTTTATTTGGTAACTATTCTTCTTTCAAGACCCTGTCCAACTTTGCTTTCTGTGAGACCTGACTTCCCGGGCAGTACAGTCCCTTTGTGTCTTGGCTCCACCTGTGCCAGAGAAGCCCAACTTGTCATGGTGCTTGTTATGGCCTCTTTGTGGGTTTTTCACTATGGAGACCACTGCCTTGATTGGTTTTATGTTACTTTATTTCTTCATGTGTACACTTACCAATTGTTGAAAGCCTCCTATGTGCTATATTCTGGGGACTGCAGGAGAAGTAACATAGGATTCCTGTTTTCGAGATGATCGAGGTCCAGGGGGAAACATGATAAACAGACGCTTGCCATGGAATTCAGTGGGCTGAGCACTGGGGGTTATCAGACCACACAGAAGAGCCTCCTCCCTGGTCATAGGTAGTACAGGCTGGAATGAGTTTCCTGTAATCGCACCTGGGATAAATCTCATTGGTTACAATGTTGCCCCAGTGCAAAGCTTCCGCTGAGTCTCACTGAATGGGATTAAGCATGGTTGTGTGGGGACTGGAGAGAAGCGCCATTCTGTGGTAAAAATAGCATATATGAAAGTCAGAGGATACCAGAAAGAGCAATATAATAAGCTGTTTTTATATGATTAGGAAGGTAAGTCAGAAAATATGAAATAATGGGGAAATAAGACAGTTCCAATAAAGAAGTAACTCTGCAGAATAGTGCACTAGGAGTATGGAAAAAATAAAGATCACCATGAACTCATTCTGGAAATCTGTCAGAAAATAGGCAGTCTTGACTTATTTCTTGAGGAGCTGATGGTGCTAAATATGCAATCAGGAAGACCGGGTTTCGATCTTACTCTGCCAAGTGTTAGCTGGGTGATAGTTTCTCCATCTCTAATTTCTATATCATAAAATGAAGACATTAAAAGCTATCTCGCAGAGTTTTACTGAGAATAAGGTGTGTAAATGAAAGTACTTAGTAAACTATGAAGCATTATACAAACAAGTTATCCTTTAAATCTGTTCACCTGTAGAGAGTTCTTAAGTGATAAAGGTATTTGGAAGACATGAAAAGGTGTATAGTTGCATGGAAGGATGAAATATTTACGTCAAGAAGTATGTTAATTTTACTTACTGGCTGAAAATCTTGGCTAATGCTATTGTAAGATGCATAACATGTTAATGTGTTGACAGGTTTTTTACACATATCTGGCTCTGAGGGTAGGGCAGAAGAACAATAAGGTTAGGCAGTCTGACTCAGCTGAACATGTGATGCACTAGGAATTACGGAGTTTGGGTGTTCTAAGTAAAGATGTTCTCCCTACTAACTGAAGTGTCTTCTTCTAGACAAACATTTCACTCTCAGATTTCCTCTCATGATAAAACTCTAGCAAGTGCTGCTTTCCCTTCAGTGTCTGTTTCCTCCTCTGTAATAGTAATAAACAATGGCAGTGTTCTACACTCACAGAAGCAGTCTGTAGAGAAGCTGATTCCATTATATTCTGTGTGAGTCAGTCTTATCCTCTGTTCAGGTGAGAGAGAGGGCAGCATAATACCTCCGACGGGTAGGGTTTGATGTGCTGAAGGAATCCAAATGCTTTCGAATGCATGTCAAAGGCTGTGGCGAAACACTGAAAGGTATCAACATAGTGTGTTCAGGTATGCATTTGTATTAGTCAGATTTTCATTGCTAGACTAAATAACTGACATCAACAACTTAAAGGAAGGAAATTGTATTTTGGCTCATGGTCTCAGAATTTTCAGCCCATGGTTAGCTGGTTCCAAGGAAAAAGTATTATTGTAGGAGGGTGTGGTAGAGGAAAGCTGCTTACCTTGAGAGCCAGGAAGCAAAGAGCAGGGGAAGAGCCACAGAGAGAAAGGAAGCAGTTGGGAACAGAATATACCCTTCAGAAGCACATCCTCAGTAACTCACCTCCTCCAGCAAGGCCCCACCCCCTAACAGCACATTCAGCTATGAATTTATCAGTGGGTTAATCCACTAATGAGGTTAGTGCCTCCATGATTCAATTACCTTCCAAAAGCCCTACCTTTGAACACATGAGGTTTTCAGGGGGGACATTTTTAATCCAAACTACAGTAGCATCTTTCACTCCATGTGTTTTCTCAGTTTCTAGAGAGCCATTGGCTGTCTTGTGAGAAGACAGCCCTGCCTTGCATCCCTTATTCCCCACTGACACCAATGCTGAGCAGAAGGTTACCAGGGAGAATGACTGCAGTCCTCTTCTATATGGCTGTGAAGATGGCATTGAAAAACATGCAATGAAACATTAAAGATTTGTCACTCACCCTTGTTCACTAATAAATACAGAGAACCCTTAAGTGGAGGAACAGCACTCCTTATGTGGGGTCAGAGTCATGACAGGTAAGCAGTATTCTCGCTCCATACCTGCACCTGGATCCAACTCTACTAAGAGTTGCCTTTTAAAACATATGCAAGCAAGGAGAGCATGGTTCCTTTCTTGGAATAAGAGGTCTATGAGGCATCAATGCAATTCCTGCAAAATCAGGAGGTATTCTATGGTCCAAAAGTTTTAGAAATGTTAAGTTTGTTCACATTGTAGATGTAAAAAAACAACAGAGTATATCTAAGGCTGCAAAATAAAATATTTGAATTCAGCTTCCCCAAATTTATTTGCCTTTTGAACTGTTTTATTTCGTTACGCTCATTAACATTTTGAGTACATATTGTTCTTGGATAGTGGGGAAATACTGTTCTTTGAGAAATCCCAGTAAACAAGTAGTTGTATTGAAGGCTGAAGTGCATGCATTAAGTGAAGGAAAGGTAGAACATAGATTAATGAATCTTGGAGATACGGAATATATGTTTACCATGCCAAAGGGTCTTTTAAACAGCCCATTCTTTATTAAACTGGAGATCTGTGGGTGAGGGGGACTGAACTAGGCAATTAGCTTGTGAGTTCATTTATCCAGTGACACCCTATTTCCAAAATTAGTATAATTATTTTCTTTTCTATTAGACCAGATAGATCTCACAGAAAATCCTTTGAAAATGTTGAAATTGAGTCTTCTCCCTTCCCTCTGCCCTTTTGCCTTTCTTTATAAAGAATGAGTGTAGGTTTGATTTATAGCTTTTATAGTTTGTATTTGATGGGACCCTATGGAAACGTACTAGCCAAGAGAAAGAGTAATCACTATGGTTTTAACTGTAATCACAGAAAAATGCTTTCCTCTCCTTCAGCCTTTGCATTGCCCTGTGATCATGAGCCATATCTTCAATAGAACCTTTCCAGTAAGTGCGAACATTGTATTTTCCTGCCATGGGCTCTCCAAAGTACTTTTATTTCTGCTTGCAAAATAGCCAGGAAGATTTCAGGAAATGGGATCAACTCCATTTGTCATACTCCAAGAGTCATTATATAACTCTTCTAAGAAGCTTCCCTCAATCAATTCTTCTCTAATCACTACTCCCCCCAGCATCTCTCTAGAATTTATTTAGCTCAAAGGATATTACTTTACCTACACTGACACAGTGCTTTGCAACTGACTTCAGTCCATTCATCTGCATGTTTTCTCTGCCCCGTTGAATTTAAAGTTATTGGAGGCAAGGTTAATATATTTAATTCTTTTATACTGTCTTCAAAGTCTCACATGCATGTTCTATACAGCGTAGCTGCTTGTTTATTTGAATTGATTTAAGAATAATTTACAGAGAGTGAATATGAGGATATCTACTCATGTTTTATATCAAAATGACCAGAACATGAATATTGGAGTCTGCCTGACCTTAGTTCAAATGCCAGACCAAAACTATCAGTAATCTTTCTAATTATCTCTTTTAAGCTCCCATGTTCTTACATGGAGAATGGAGACATTGTATCTACCTTTTCTTACAGGACTACTTGAGGAGCTGGATGATTAAGTCCTGGTGTCAAGACAGGGGTTTGAATCTTATCTCTGCTTCTTAGCATAGCATTGTGGGCAAATAAGTTAAACTTCTCTGAGTCTCATTTCCCTCATCTGTAAGTTAGGGTCCATAATAGGAGTTATGTCATGGAGCTGTTCGTCTTAGGTGAAATAATGCATGGAAGACAGAACGCTACTTGATACCTGGTACTCACTTAATGTTAACTATTACTGTAGAAGTTCACCTAGTGTACCTGATGCCAGGAGGTTCAAATAAACTTTAGTTCTTTCTCTTTGTGATTCCCACCTTTAAAATTGTTGCCATGGCAGATGGACTTTGTAGATCTGTTGGCTAAAAGGATTTAGCATAGAACTTTCATTGCATGAATGGTGTTTGACTGTTTTACCCATCTTACATGATACCTTTGGGAGGAAAAACTTTCTTGGGAAGATAACAATTTATCTGAATTTAAAAAGGATTATGTTCTCAAAATGTGGGTTGGAGACTCTTTTTACTGAACACAGCCATTTTGGGTCACGTTGATTTCCTCAGGATATGAATCAGAGAGAAAGAACTGAAGACTTGTCTGAGGAAGAAAAGGGAGGACTAGCAGTGGATTTTTCACTGGTAAGGCAATTTACACACTTGTCCTTTGCATGGTGAGTCATGGTCTGTGATACATTTCATAGCAATGTCTATGCGTTTCCAAATCTAGAATTAGACATGCCAGCCAAATAAGGGATAGAGAAGAAAACAGTCTTATACTCCATCTAGTTACCGTTCACAGCATTCTAGAAGAGGAACTTCAGGAAAATGACTATTCCAACACACTGCTTTTAATCGTAGCTTTAAACCCATTAAAATGGAATTAGCTAATCACGTTCAGAATGTCTTCAGCCTAAGAATTCAATAGCACTTTTCAATAACCAGCTTTATTGTTCCAGAAAAAATGCAGGTCTTCCTAATCTTTTCCCTAAATCTTTTTTTTTTTTTTTGCTATGACAAAGGCTAACTCCACTCTTTTTCATATTGGCTGACCCAAGCTTATCTTAAAATCACATTGCAAACTTTCTTTTTAAGTTATTAAAGGCTACTTTTTATTTTCTAATAAAGCAATCTCAACTCATTTAGGAAGCTCTCTTATGTCCACTTTTGCCAGACTTTGGGTCATTTGGGCCTACTATTCTGTGAGTACTCCCCAGCTATGCTAATAATAGAATAGAAAATACCAAAATTTTGTTTTATTCACTCGGGTATCCCTAGGACTTTGTACCAGTCAGAGTATATTACAGGTGCTTACAATATTGACTAAATGGATAAATGTGGCCTTATACCTGTATAGCTCTTGATGTTTTATGAAAAACTTTAGGGGTTGATGGTGTGGCTCAGTGGTAGAACATGTGTCTAGTGTATGCAAGGCCCCTGGTTCAAGCCTCAGTACCACAAGGGAAAGAAAGAAAGAAAGAAAGAAAGAAAGAAAGAAAGAAAGAAAGAAAGAGAAAAGAAGAGAAAAGAAAATGGAAAACTTTATCAAAAAACTCACCTGAAATTATTTTATTTGTACCTGTCCCCACCACCAAAATCTTACCTTTGATTATAAAGCCAATATTTGTCAGAGTAGAGTTCTGAATTTGATCTCCAGTTCTCATTCACATAAATTTATCAAGCAGACCTACTAGTGTTTTAAACTAATACATCTGGAGATTCTTCAAAAAACTAAAAAGAAATTCCATTTGATGCAGCTATACCTCTCCTGAATATCTTCTTGAATGAGTTAAAGCCATCATATTACAGTGACATATACATACCCATATTTATAGCAGAACAATTTATAATGGATACATTATGGAAGCAGTCAATCACCAGATGAATGCATGAAAAAATGTGGCAAATGAATGCAATAGATTACTGCTCAGCTATATAGATAGACAAATGGATCTATCTTGAGACCATAATGCTAAATGAAATAGATCAGACAGAGAAGGTTAAATATTGCATGCATCCTCTTATATGAGAAACCCAAAATATAAATAATTAAAAGAGTAAAATGAAGGAGAGCTGATGAGAACGGGATCTGGGGAAAGAGAGAGGTGAGAAAGGGTAGTAAAACAGATCAAGCAAGATGCAGTATGTATATGCATCAATTCCCCCAAATGAATATAATTATTATGTATTGTAACATACACTAATAAAAATAAATTTAAAAAGAAAGTATAGCTACTCATCATGCTATTTTTTAATTGTAAAATGCGATTTGTTCATGGTTAGTTTTTAATCTTTTCTAGCTTTGAGCTCCAATTTTCACTGACTTTTTACAAGCTTATCATATTTTCTCACAATGTATCTCTACAGTTTGTTCTGGATGTGAAATATTAATAACACATGATAGGGTGCTTTTAAACTCTTTCTCACCACAGTGTAGAACACTTTGGTGTCTTTTTTCTTTTTTTCTTTTTTTTTTGGTACTGGGAATCGAACTCAGAACCTCGCGCTTGCCAGGCAGGCGCTGTGCTGCTGAGCAGTATCCCCGGCCCTTTCTTTTGTTTTATTTTTTGTCTTTTGAGACAGGGTCTTGCTATGTAGTTCAGGCTGGCCTGGAACTCACTGTGGTCCTGCCTCAGCCTCCGAAGTGCTGGAAGTTTTACAGGTGTGCATCACCACGCACAGACACCACTTAGTGTCTTGATTAAATGATGGGTGGTCAGTGTGAAGAACTTGGTGTGCCTTGTGATGAAATCCTTGCTGCTCTAAGATTTCTTCATTGCAGAAATCAATGATCTTTACTAATCCTTCCATTGCTTTACTGGAGTTCCAGTTTAGCCAAAGGTGGACATTTATTGATCAGGGACGCAGGGTCTCTTGCACTGACTTCCTTAAAAACAGGAGCCACGTCAGAAATTTGTAAATTCCCATCTGCTAATCTAGGGGCTGGCACTGAACAAGTATGAATATGTATTTATCACATTAAATTAACATCTATAAGAAACCCAAGAACTTGGTCATGATTTTGTCCATAACAATGTGTCCTTAGATAATTCACTAAGTTTCTGCTGTTATCTGTAAAATGAGATCCCTGTCTACTGTTAAAGGACTAATGGAAATGTGAGAGTCCTAGAAAATTGGGCCTTAAGGAATATTTGTTTTAGACTAGATGAAATCCTAGTCTTTAAATAATTTAACAAATGATTGTTTTTGTGTGAATAATCAAAGCAAAGGAGCTCTGGGTGGCCTACTTGTGAACTGATATTTTAAATCAGCAAGTAGTGTTTTTTGACAAATTCCTACAACCCTCAGTGTCTGTTTTTTCTTTTAATTCACATTCCATTGTGGTCATCTTCACTGTTGAAATGGAATTGTCAAGTTGAAGACATGTTGAGGAATGGTTTGTTAAAATCTGGATTCATAATTCTCAGCTGGAGGAGTTTGGAGCCAAGCAACTCCAAGCATTATGATATCAATTAAGTTAGCCTGGAGTATGTGAACAGTTTTCTAACTTCTCATTAATCTGCAGTAGAACATGCAGAAAGAGTTTCCCAAAGGTTAATGCAAGAGAAAATCCCATTGAGTCATTGTTGGGTGCTAGATGAACTAGCAAATTTATTGCATTTGTTAATGAAAGAAGTCTGTACTTTAATGTTGTCTTGCTATGAAAGCCATTATAAACTTGTACACGAACAGTTTTGCTTTGCTAATAGTTCACAAATCTGAGCAGACATCAGAATCACCTAGAGGACTTATAAAATCACAGATGGCTGAGTACTACCCTGAAAGTGTGTGACTATGTAAATCTGGGATAGGATGGATCTCAAGATTTGCCATTATAACAAGTTCCCAGGTAATGCTAATACTTCAGACAGGAATCACACATCCAGAACATAGTGCTTCTCAATTTTCCTTAAGATTTCCAAGGCTGGACAAAATTAAGATTCTGTAGACTGCTACTTTTCTCTGATACTACTTTAATAAAATGGGACTTCAGCCATCAATGGCACAGGCAGACATCTATGGGTTACAGTGCTGTATACAGTGTTTTATACGGTGTTGTATAAAACTACAGTGAACTCTGGAAAAAGAAAGCCAGCACTGTTTTTGTTTTGCTTTAAGTGAACCTTTCAGCAACTTTCTGTCTTTGTAGAAAACATTAGTGTGGTCTGCTCTGAACTCATTCTTGGATCATCTAAAAATATATTGCCCAACTTTTAAAAACAAAAAAGGGAAGATGTATCTTCATTTCTTTCCAAGTTGTCATTCTAGGTTGTTATCTCTTTTTCAGCAAATGGGGATGTGCACTGGTATCCTTCCTGCCCTCTTGCTTTATGATCAAATTACATACTGGACAATATTCATCTATCAAACTGTTTCAAGTCAAGTTGTTGTTTAATAGAGACCCATTCTATCAATTCAGGTTCTTTCTCTGGAAGCCTGTTTCATTCCATTCAATTCAGATCAATATCCATTGACTTCTCATGTCAGGTACCATTCTAGGTGCTTAAAAAATGATGTGACCCAGAAAGACACCAATTCCTGAGCTTACCAAACCTACATTATAGCATGAAGAGACAGACAGTAAATATAATATATAAATACATAAATCAATATATTATATTTCTGGTAGAGAATGCTATGGGATAAAGGAAATTAAAGCAGATTAATGAAGTTCAAGACTTCCAGGGCTGGCAGGAGAGAACAGTGTTCATGATTATAATTTTAAAAATGAGTACCATTTGAGCAAAGATACAGGAGGTGAAACCTTCAGTGTACACCTGGCAAAGTGTGTCACAGGCAGAGAGAACAGCCTGTGGAAAGGCCCAAAGGCAGGAATGTGCCCAGGATGTTAAGGGACAGCCAGGAAGCCAGTGTGGCTGAAGTGAGGTGTAGATGGAAAGTAGTAGCTCAGAGAAATAACAAAGGAAAGGCAAGGAAAAGACCACATAAAACTTTGTAGGTCACTGAAAAGAGACTTTGACTTCAATGTGAATAGAATAGTAGTCAGTGCAAGGTGTTGAAGAGCTGATGTTTTAAGAAGGATCTGTTGGGACATTATGTTGAGACTAAACCAAACAAGGCAAGGTTAGAAGCAGAAGCAGAGACTAATTAGGAGACCCTGCCAGTAAGCAAAGCAAGAGATGATGTGGCTTGGGCCATGGGTGCATGCTAAAGAGTTGCCTGGTATATTTTGAAAATGTTCAACAGGATTTCATGATAGATTAGATGCAGAATATGAAAGAAAAAGGAAGCCAACTGTTGGCTTCAGCAAGCAGAAAGTTGAATTTGCTATTGGTTGAGATGGCTATAGGAAGAGCGGGTTTGTGGGGAATATTGGGACTTTGATTCTGGGTACACCGAATTTGAAATCTGTTAGATACGTGATTGTAGATGTCAAGTTGTTGTGGATCAAGCATATATGGGACTTCTGAGAATATGTTGAGTATGTCTGGACTAAAAATGGAGATTTGGGAGTCCTCAACCTGTTGGTATGACAAGCTATAAGTCTGAATGAGATTATTAAGTGAGTGGGTGTAGATTAAATAAAGACAAGGACTCAGCCTTGCTCTTCCCCAGCATAAGCTAGGATAAAAACTATTAGGATTCAGGGTCCTAAAATCCAAAAGAAAGAAGTGTATCAAGTAGAAGGTAGTGAAAAATCGGCCAAATGCTGCTGATAGGTCCAATAAGAAGAAGAACAAAGATTGTCCGTTGAATTTCATAAGTGGACATTATTGGTGATCTGAGCAAGAACATAATTGGGTAGGGTGGTGGTAGTTAAAGCCTGATTAGGTGGTTTAAGAGGTAGCGATAGGAGAGGAACTAGAAACACTGAGAAAGCCAACTCCTGAGATTCCTGTGAAAGGATGCAAAGAAACAGGATTGAAGTAGGTGGAGAAGTAGGGTCAAGGTAATTTGTTGCTATTTAGTTTGGTTAGGAGATATTAAAATATGACTGTGTGCTGATAGGACTGTTCTAGTAGCCAGAGACAGATCAATGTTTTAGGAAAGATAGGAAGAATTATTTAAGCAATTTCGATGGGTTAACAAAAGTGATTTCTAGGGTCCAAGTGGAGGACTTGGCTACAGAGAGATCGAATATTTTTATCCATAGTAAAATAAGGCCTAAGTATGTTTCTACAAATATTTATTCAAAAAATAAAATGAAGTCAAGCATAATAAAAAAAAGTATGCCATACATGTTCTATTTTAGGAGTTTTTCTAAATAAATAAGGTTTTAAAATAAAGATCTCTTGTCTTTTCAGCAAAGGACTCTTCTTTTCCTGGTAAATGTTTTTGTATCAAGCATAGACATTCTGTATTGCTCCAGCAACCTTCAGATGTCTTCATAATTAGGAGTACTTGCATAGGAAATTTTTATTTTTCAATTGTATGTGCACGAGTGTCTATAATATTTTAGATATTAAATGTGAATCATTTCCGTGAGAAATTTTCTTCCACACTCTCTTGCTCTTCATTCTAATAAAATGGCTGATCACCACCATCTTAACAGTGTTGACACTCTGGCATTTTATAGGTATTGGCTGCAGTTCTTAAAAAGGTATAAATAGAAGTTTTGGTTATTCATTTTTATAAGTTTATAAACTTAAATCCAGAGATAGATAGATAGAGAGAGAGATCTTAAATTGTTTCTTATGTATAAAAAATGACACTCTCTCGAGGGTAGGAACAATATCCTTGTGCTTTGCTTGACCAAAATGTATAAAACACAACCTAGTTAGGCACTACATAAATGTTGCAATGATAATTGTCTTAATCTGGGCTGCTATAAGAAAATGTCATAAACTGGTAGGCTTATAAACAATGGGAATTTATTTCTCAAATTTTGGAATCTGGAAGCCCAAAACCAGGGTGCCAGGATGGTCATGTTTGGTTAGGGTCCTTTCCCAGGTGACACATGGTTGACTTCTCATTTCCTTACTTGTAGAATGAGGGCGAGTGATATCTTTGGGTCCCTCTTTTAACAGCACCAGTCTCATTCATGAGGATCCCATCCTCATGATCTAATTTCCCCCCAAAATCTCATCACCTAATGCCATTACTTTGGGATTTAGCATTTCAACATATGAATTTCAGAGGAACAGTCAGTGTACTATAATAATAAATTATATAAGATAGATGTTTAAAAATATCCTTTGAGATTGACACTGATGATCAAATTAGTTTAAAGCAAAAAGGAAATCACCATAATATTGAACTGGTTGAGTTGTAGGGGAAATGAAATGAGTTTGTCTCTGTAAAATTACAAGGTGTGTCCCATGGTAGGTGTCCAATAATTTATTATAATAGGTATAAGATGACAAGGTTGCTCAGGAAAGATCCAATAAAATTGCCAACATTAGGGGACTGTTCTTAGCTATTTGGGGGTAGGGGAAGGTTATTACAGCCAACATTACTTTATTGAGAACTAAGATTTAGCAGCAAAACTGTATGAGGTCCAGGTGGACAAGAAACTATCATGGAGATTTTATGTGCCAGGCACATAAGCATCTTATATACACATTTTATTTAGTTCTTATGACAGCCTTGTACAATAAGTTGTATTATCCCAGTTGTATGGATGAGGAAATTGAGTTGGGGAGAAATGATTAAGTGCTACAATGGGAGAGCTCTCTGCAAATTGTTAAGTAAATTAAAAGACTGACCCTATCTACTAAGCTACCCATAAAAGAGCAAAATCCTCACCAAGGTCACTATGGGATTTGATTTCTAAGCCCCTAGTCTTCTTTTCACTATTCTAAGTTATTGAATTGATCATCTAAATCCAACCCAAACTCAAATGCATGGTACTGGCTTGGTCAGAATCCAGGAGTCAGCTTATTTTGTTATTGGTCTTGGGATTTAGTTCATGCTTCTGAACAGGTATGTAGAGGTGGTTTGCATTTGGGTATTGGTAAGGGTTGAAGACAAAAGGAAAAATTACACTTTTTTTCCCATGAGCAAAAATGTTCTTTCCCTTTCAGAAGACCATAGTGTAGTTTCTTTAGAATCTGACTGTTTCAAACTCAAATTAGTATCGTTGTAGTTGACCAAAAACAGAGTATGTCTCCCTTTTCCTATATCAGTACTGAGAGAGACAGAGAGAGAGAAACCTAATTTAATATTTTTCTACCCAGGTCAAAAGCATACCAATTAGAACAGTAATGTTATTTTTTCAACAGGAAAACCAAATTGTAATAGCTTGGTTGTGACAGCTTTTTAGAGAATTTAAAGGCTGACTCATTTGTAGTAGTCAGTTGTGGAACACCTAACAGAGTCATTTATGAATAAAGAGCAGGTTGGCTACTAGGACAACTTACAAATATATTATTTTACACGTAAGTTTATTCTAGAGCAGAAAGTAAGTCAATACAAACATTTTGAAAATTTCCCAGGGAAATGACAATCTCTCAATTTTTAACACTTTCATGTTTTTCTTTTTCTTCCTCAAGATGTGAAAAACCAGACTCTACTCAGTCTAGAGTTGGCCACCTGAAATGGAACAAATAATGCCAGAGCATCCAAATAATTTTTTCTTTCTGAAACCTGGGGCGGGGGGTGGGGTGGGCTGGAATGAGAGCTTCTTGTTCAGGGATGGAGAAGAGAACAGCCAGGATTTCCACCATGAGTTTGGTATGAAAATAGCTGTGTGCAAGTACATGAAGGATTTACTATATTTTCTCCATTTTTCAACACTGGAAAACCATTTTCAGCCATGTCCTCAGAGACCAGTTTAGAACAGGAGTTCAGTGTAGTTTTGACACAGAGCTTAATGGCCAAAAGAATAGCTAATGATAGAAATTAACTAGGAAGAGGAATTATGATTTTATTTTTTGCCAAAGAATTTAAAAGGTTTGCTTAGCATCCATTGTGGATAACCTAGCTACTCTTCCATCCAGAAAGACTAGCATCTGTACTAATGTTTTTCATGGGCTCGGAGATGTGCCAGTCTTGCCTCCTCTTCATCTCAGGATTTCTTTGTTCAGTGTATACATTTTGTAATTTCTCTACATGTGAATATGAACTTTCACTTGTTCCACAATTTCTGTTTGTCCAGGGAGGGGTCAGCTCACTTGTTCCTTTGGGCTTGATGTAGAAGAGCTAAAATCATGGAGATGGGGAGAAACGGGGTTTTGGGCAGAGACCCAACTTGACTTCCTCTAGCCTTAGGCAACTTGCGAGAGAGCCTGTGACTCATTCTTGAGTTCCCCCACCCCCAAGCAACCTCCATCACACCACGGCCCCCCCAAATGCGTTGTTTAACATTTTCTTTAGTGGTGCAATCTTGCTCTGAGATTACAGGGAGTGCTGAGTTTTATTAGCGTTCTTTCAACATACTGATTTAATTGTCACTGCCTCTTAGCAAGTGCTGAGTCATTTCCAAAGCATCACAGCATTCCATAGACACCTCATCCTTCTTTACTTTCCTTTTTCCTTCCTTTTTTTAAGTCCTCATTTTTTTTTTTTTTCCAACAGGTTTGTCTTTGGAAAAGAATGAGAAGAGCTGGTAAACTCAGCTTCCTCACTTCTGCTCCTTAGGTGAGTATAATTTATACTTCTAACCATTTTGCAAGTGTCATTAAAGAGTATTCCCCAAGTTTCTGTTGAAGAAGAGCCTTATTTGATCTTTGCAATGCTGGCACTCTTTTAGAGTGCAGAGTGGAAAAATTTGATGACACTTCCATGCTTCTTGTAAAATTCATCTTTGGGGTAATTTTACAGTGTGTGTTTTCCCCTTGAATGTTTTAAAGAGTTGGATTTCCGTCTCTTTGCAGAACATTCTACCAGCTGTGTCTCATTTGCTTTGCAAGGGCATTTGAAGAAAATGCTATTTTGGAAACTGCTTAACATATGAGATAATTGTTTTAAAGCGCTTTACAGGTTGCATAGTGCTTTCCCATTATATTAGCCATTCATTTCTCATAGACACTTAGGAAATACTATTCACATTTTTCAGAAAGGAAAATAGAGGTACTGAAGAAAGAATAGAACAGCAGCTTGGCTGGGCAATATATCTCATTCCTGAATTAATCAACAGATTAAAATCTTTTTGTTCAGATCCTTTAATACCCATGACCAGAAACCTTGTGCCTTTTGACCTAAATAGGTAGGCAGACACGTGTGCTGTTCTCCACAGGCATGTGTGGTCTGGTTAGTTTTAGGTCTACTATAATGAATAGCTGCTGCAGACTCGGACATTGAGACTCTGTTTGTAGAGGGACACTATTTAGCTGCCTTTATTATAGGTAATATGGTGGGTGGTTAAAAGTGTTACTTTCGGAGTATAAGTTGCTTGAGTATAAATCCAAACTCCAACCCTTACCAACCATGTGATGTTGGTGAATTGCTTATCGTCTCTCAGTCTTGATTTTCTTATCTGTACAATAGGAACAGTAGTTACAACCTCCTGGAATATTGTGAGGCTTAACTGACCTAATTGAATAAAACTCTAAGCATAGAGCCTAGCACGTAATAAGCCCTCAGTAAGCCCTATTATCATATTGTGGTTCAAAATGTGGTCACCTGGTCATTTTTCCTGAGGTTCAGTTAAGTTAATTTGTTCCATAAAATTATACTAGTGAAGGCCTGGAGATGGTTAGTTATCTCCACAGGTAATTGGTAGGGTAGACCGAAGTTATACTAGTGTTTTCTCTGCTTTTGAGAGCTGTGATAATTATAACTCTTCTGTCATTCTACTCTTTAAAACACAGAATGGCAACGTTTGTCCTGAATAATGTGGGAAGGAGACAAAGACCCCATTCACTCCTGTTTGTGGCATTTCAAGCTAGCACTTTAGGAATGGTGGCACACTAAAAGGCAAAAGATGACATGGGTTTTCTCAAAGTTCAAGGTGAAATTAAGATATAGAAGAAACAGCAGTGATCTGTTTAGCTGTGAATGGGCTCTTGTTAGAAGACAGAGGACTGAGTCCCACATCTTCAACTTTTATATTTGGGGAGACTGAAGTACAGAGAGGAAAAATGCTGTGCTCAGTTACCTAGCAAGCGCTTCTTGGTTACTCTTGGCTGTGCTAAGTGCGCGAAGGTGGGTACCTGCAACAGGTTATTCTTATGAATGGGAATTATAATACCTTTAGGATGACCAACTTGTTCCCTATTTCCCTGGGACATTCCAATGGCAAGTGCTTTGTCCTAGGAACCTCTTCAGTCCTGGGAAAATTCAAAGGGGTTGGTCACCCTAATACCTGCTGTTGTTGCCTTACTGTGTTCCCCACATGGGCAATAGATATAAAGGTGCTTTGACATTTCATGAACTGAAGAGTGTAATAATCAATTCTGAACACCTAATGTTCAAAAATAGTGCTTTAGGTTATTGGAATGAAACTGCTTAGAGATATGTAACGTGACTGGAAAATCCCATTAATGTGTATTTCGTGCTATATATTATCCTAATGTATGTACATACTTGTAATTGAAAGTACACACAAGCATATTCATAGAGAATGTCTAGAACAAGTACTTTCAGGTTATAATGAAGATAATTTGCACAGAAAAGACCTGATTTCCATCATTTTTACTTTCTGAAAAGTTCTGTTTTATACCCAAAGTATATTTTTGAAATGATTACCACTTAAAATTCTGTAAATTGATTAGTGTGATGGTTAATCTTAATTGTCAACTTGATTGGCTTGAGAGATGCCTAGGAGATTAAGAAAGGACACTTCTGGGTGTACCTGGGTGGGTTATGGGTACATGACCTTGGGGATTGTGTCTAGTTCCTTGTTCCTTCCTTTTGGGCTCTTCCCCTGTTCACTGCTTTCCTGATGCCATGAGTTGATCAGCTTTCCTCTCCCATGCCTCTCTGCCATGATGTTTCTTCCTTAGAGCCAGCCAATCAGCTGAAACCAGAAGCCAAAATAAACCTCTCCCCTTTATGTTTCAGGTGTCAGGTATTCTGTCCCAACAACACAAAGCTAACCAGTACAGCCATTGATTTGTGTTAGAAAACTTTAAAGGAAAACAAAATGGTCTGGAGAAGATGACATAACTGACCATCTATTGGCATAAGAATAATAAGTGCACACCAAAGAATCGTAGCACGTTGCTTGGAATTAACTGGAGGTAGCATTGGCATTTCACAGATATGCAAAACTGTCAACCAATGAGCATATCCAGGAATTAGGGTAGTTTCCAAAAAACAATCCATTTAGTTTGCTTTCATGTCATCCAGAGATTGCACTGGAGTGGAACTTCAAAATGTGCTAGCATGCATTTGCTTAAAAATTAAAAAAATTCCTGATTGACATATCTGTGTTTTACCTAGAGGTTTCCAACCAGAATTTAAGCCAATGGATGCCCTATAAATTTCGAAGTCATTTTGCATAGACATGCATAGCGAAGATAAAACATGTCACATCTATTAGAAAGAACATAAAAACAAGCAAGTTGGGTCAAACTCAGTCACTTACGTTAACAGAAGTAATATTTGTTTTTTAAAATATAATGGCTCTTTCTCTGCTTGGCTTTTTAAATGGAACATATAAACCTTTTCAAAAAAAATGTTAAGGGTCTTGAAAACGATGTGAACATGTCATATATTCTTGGTCTGTCCCACAGGTTCTGCTTCAGGCCTGGGCACATGGTAGACATTTAGTAAAGTCTTCTTAACTTATAACTTATATTGAATATTCTTTGTATTAATAATCATCCAGTGTAATATAATGAAACGAAAGTGAACAGGGCATGGCCTACCATTCCACATTGAACTTTCCCCCAAGGAATAAACTACTTTACCTCTCAGACAGAAGCAAAGAACTCATTCAAAAGCAGAGCTGAAGGCTGTTGGAGTTATTGTTGTTTATATTTCCCTGGACAGAGGAGTAATTATGTTGGCTTCAAAGGCCTTTTCTTCTACCTTCCATCTTGGCCTGCTGGTGCAGGAAGAAGCTTTCCTTCTATTCCTGCATCTTACAAATGGAAACACAGAGGAGGGAATCATTTGCCCAAGGTCATAGAGTCAAAACTTCTCAGATATTTGTCAATCCTAATTTAATTTTCCCAAACCTCATCAAAGAGAGCTGTAGGTAATTTTCTTGGCCCTGTTTTTAGTTCAGGAAGTACCCCTCACCCATACCCTCTCCACCACCCATGATTTTCCCAGTGTTACCACTCCTTAAACAATTCTGCTCCCTTCTGTTACTTTCAAATGGCATTTTCTTTGTTCTCAGTAAATACATCTGTACCTCCATGCTAAGATCTCAGGCTAAGGGAATCTTCTAGATGACCTAAAGTGCTGAATAAATACAAAGTTATAAGGGCTGTTTCTCCTCAGGCCAGCCGCTGCCTTTCGTGTAGCAACCCACAGCTCCAGGCTTGGATAGATTTCTCTCTGGCTTCAATAATAGGAGCCAAGGCTTTGCTTTATGGTTAATTTAGCTGGTGATGAGAGCAAGACAAAATTTGTGAGGAAAGATATAAAGTGGAGGAAATTGAGGTCATAGCTTGAGCAGAAGCTCCAATAAGACAGATTGCTTGTGGCTCTTACAGCACCATTTCCCCAACAGTGGTGATGCAGAGGGAAAGTTTAAAAATGACAGTCTCCTTTGAGAGGCATAAGAGGGCACAGAGATTTTTCAGAACTCAGCCCCACAGAGAGAAAGTCTGCTTGATGTTTATTCAAACCCCTTCCTTTTAAATCTTGATTACCCTTGGCTCTGCTAGGTGCTGGAATTTATGCACCAGCGACAGGTGATTCTTATGTAAGGATAGAATCTTGGGTGTGATAAATTTGTTCTAGAGAAATCTCAGCTCAGTTGCTGCAGATGGCAGTGTCATGATGACAGAGTTAGAGAGCAGCGACCTGCCGGGCTGTGGGCTGTCTGTGAAATGGCTACTCAGTTTAGCACTGTCTGAGCTAATTCCTTGAGCTCAAGGTCATGATCAAGGCGCATAGCTGAACTGTAGGATTGACATTACTCTAGCAACATCCTTTTCTCCTCCCTTAGACACTGCTGCCAGCTCACTCAAGGGTCCTGCAAGAATCAGGTTACAACCTGTGCTCCAAGTGAATATCTTTGTAATGCAGGGCCTCTATTTTGACGCGTCCTGTTCATGGTAAATTCTGTGCTTGTAAAAAAAATTGCTTATACTAGAGAATTTGCTTCAACTGGGTTCATTTGGCTGAGGAGACATTTTTATGCACATAATCCCAGTCAAGTCCAGTCTATGATCTAGGTTCTTCTTTAGTGACATCTTTCAGGCCACAATTTCTTAGCTTTAGTTTTAAAGAGTTTGGAAATCTCCCAAAAGCTCACACATGTACAAAATTGTGAACTCATATCTGCCTTTCTTTTACACTCTACAGCTTTCATGAAATTGTTACAAAAGTCTAAGATCCAACAAAAATAAGACTCGCTATTGCAAATGAAGAAAATACTCTGAAACGTCCTTTGTTTTCTTTCAACTACATTTCCCATCTTGAATTTTAGATTGAACTTGACCAGGGGTTAGCAACCTAGGGCAAGCTTTGAAGTCAGATAGCCTGTTGATCCTGGCATGGACACTGGCTTTATATTTTCCAACTGTGTGACCTTAAATATGACTCTCTTTGCTTCAGATCCTTATTTAGAAAATGGATAAAAGAGGGGAAAGATCACCTGCCTCATTGTGGTATTGTGGAAATTAAATGAGAACATTGTAGATAAATCTTGTGATATACCTGGGGTTTAGAAAGCCTTCATAAACAGTCATTAGTAGTGGTGGGAGTCACGTGGAACTCAGGATCCTGCAGCATGGGCTGAACTCAATGCCCTGTGTCTTCTTTCTTTCCCATCTTTGAATTTTCTCATGCCTTTTTCTATGTGCTGAGTCATTAAGCTGCTATTTCATATTCTTCATAATCATCAACATAGTTTAAACAGCCACTCCTAAGAGATAACATAATCCCACACTTTAGCCTACCTCTTCTGGATAAGAAAGTGACAATAATTGGGATTAGATTCCTGGCGTTTCACTTTACAAGTGATAATTTCATTTAAAATAAAAGATGTTTTAGATTTTAAAGTTTATCAAAATGCATATATAATTTAGATTTTAGCTAAGGACATTTTTTTAACTTTATTTGTAATAACCTGCTTCAATTCCTAGCATGTAGTAAGTACTAGTAAATATTTGCTGAATTAATGAAAAAGAGAACTCTAACATAATAAGGCATGTATGCATGAAAGCATCAGTTGTCTTACTAGTCACTGTCTTGTCCAGTCTTATTATACATTCATTTCTCTAAAGACCACTGCAAACATTACTTATCTTGGAAACTGTCTTAGTTACTTTTCTTGTTGCTGAGAAAATATACCTGACACCCAAAGTTAAAGAAGGAAAGGTTTATTTAGCTCACAGTTTGTAGGAGTTTCAGTTCATAGTCAGTGGGCTCCAAGGCAGGGTGGCATGGCAGACAGGTATCACAGAGGAGAGACAGTTCGTGGCAGGCAGAAGATAGCAACAAGGAACCTTAATAGCATCTTTCTGCCCCTTTTATCTTATGCAGGCTTCCTGCCCTTAGGGGGGGTAGCACTGACACCCTTAATCCTAGTGCCTTTGAGCCTAGCACTACACCAGGAATCAATTTCACACTCTAGATTCAGCCACCTCTGAAAAAGCCCCACCTATGACTACATGAGGCTTTGGCGGGACATCTAGACACAGCCATAACAGAAACTATGAAAAGGGATGGCTTTATTTGAGGACATTCATCATCCTACTATTGACCTACTTCTTATCTGCTTGAGGTTTGAGGCAAGAAATATCCAATCTCAGATACTCTTTCAAATCAATATTTCCATAGCAAGTGAAAGATCATCCTGAACAGGGAATTCCATTTTTTAGGTTTGTTTGATGAAACTGGCAAAAAAAGTTGAAGAGAGAATGTATGAAGAACGAGAAGTTTGATTTATGAAAGTATCATGAAAGCTCAATGTGATGTTCTGGAAAAACATGACAGTGGATTTAACTGTATACCCATAAAACTATATCACAATTATATCAGTAAATATGATTCAAGGGAGTATAAAATTTATTTCCAACTATGCATTTTTGTTGCTCACTGCCTAATCCACAGAGTGTAGCAAATAAATATTTATTGGGTGAACATATATTTATGTTATAATAAAAATAACATATTTATATTTTATTTATATTATGTCAACGAGGAAAACGCAGTACTCCCCCATGTAATGTGTTTGTGAACATATTTCTGAAGTTCAGTTGACTGACAAACTACTAAAAGAAAGTACCTTCTACATCTGTTTCCTATGACAAAAAGTAATTTTAGAGACGATGACTGTAAGGCTTTGGGTGAGCTTTTGTGAATGTGTATGAATTGCTATTTAGCTTGATAGCAGTTAGTTGAGTTTTGCTGTTACATCCATTCAGATAGAACAGTTCTCTAAAAGTTCACAATAGTCTTGTAGAGTCCACCTTTTCCCTTTCTTCTGATCTTGCCTTTCACAGTAGAAAAAACAAGCAGAATCAGAATGACATTTGCCTGCCTAACTTGGGGCTGTGAGTTCAAATCAGGACAGCACCATGTGCTTCAAGAAGATTCTAGAGCCTCTTGTCCCAGCCTCTTGTCCCAGGTGGCAGGACTCACCTGAGAAGTTTGGGGGCATGATAGCAGTGTGCTGGGATAGGGGTCTACAGCAGCTGGCTTCTTCATGGGCTACCACTGAACCCCGGGCACTGGCATCCAGAAGTATTGGGAGAACCATTAGAATGGTCATGTGAGAGAACCATTTGAAGATCACCAGAGCAAAAGAGAATGAAATAAAGAATGATCTCCAAAGGAGCAGTGGTATTATTTCCTTTATTATTACGTAGAGCCCAGTACTCACATTTCATTACTCAATACTTTACTTCAGGTGTGTTTCCCATATTGCTGCTTATACTGTTCTTTAATCCTCCTTGTTTTACAAATGCATTTAAGTGAACATAACATAGGTGTTTCTTACCTTGTATTTCTATTAGGAAATGAGAAAAAGAAATGCACATTTATTGGGCATTTATAGGTGCCAGGGAACTTCACTGTCCAAATCAACATGGTTTAGATTAAAAACAAAACAATGCAATATGAGGAATAAGTAACTTGTCAAGAACTGGTACATGGGTGGAGGTACTGGGTTTAAAATCTTTGGCTGTTTGCCTATGTGGTGACTCTCCAGGACAGATAGAAAACTCTAGGAAGCTGAATGAAAGAACTTGCATGCTGATAAGGACTATTCTGTTTGAAGATTTATTTTCTTTCTTTCACTCACTCTTTTCGTATACAGACCAATACAGATATATATTTACATATGAGAGTTTACAGCTGCTCTCATCCTTCCTATTAACACAACATGAAAGGTTTTGTTTCACAGATGGAGAGGCTGGGGTCTATGACTGAACCTGTGGTACAGGGCAGACCAAGGTGGACATGGAAAGTGAAAAACTAGAATGGGGATTGATTTAATGTCAGATCAAATGGTTGTGTGTGGCCAGACACTGGAGCACATTGGTTTTCCTCTTAGCCATCTTGATGTTCAAAGGAACCATAGTTGAGCTTGAATTTGTTTTAAGTCAATATTGTGACTCATTTCTGGGTCCCTTTCTCAAGAGGTCTTATTCAAGTTCCTTTGCTTTTATTTTGAAAATTTATCAAATGCCTTTCCTCCTGGTCTTCTGTCTCTGCTGCTCTTCACTAATAAATTTGCACCCATAGTGCAAAATAATACATTGAGTGTCAGATGGAATCTCTTTACAAACTAGGTGAAATGAAAGCTCATCGCTTTCTAGGACTTCAGTGTTAAAATACATTGAAATATCTCATGTACTAATACCAAGGTCAAAGAGGGCAGCCTACATTTGAGCACAGGGCTTTTAGTTTGTCAAATGATTCAGTCAAACAAGAATGCTGGGGTTTTTTGGCTGATGTGTGTCAGTATCACTATGCACAAACGATGTCTTTTTGCTATACCCAAATTTATCAACACAGTGAACCATCAGTTTAAAGAGTAACTAATGTCCCGAGTACATTTGTCTTTATAAAAAGTTCTTCCATGTAGGGGCAGATGAATTTTGTTGAAGATTCCTTAGTCACTTCTTTCTTTCCTGGTCCTTCCCTATTCATCCATGATCTCCTCTGAGCTTCCTCTGAATCTTTAGGAGAGGGGGCACTCTTTCTCTCTCTGCCCACCTACAAAGCCAGCACTCAGGCAGTCACTTGTGTATCATCCACCCTCCCCACTAGAGTGGAAGTTACATGGGAGACCTCTTTTCCCAATCATATAGAATGCATCCCCAAGACATTGGTGCCAGATACAATGGCTGGCACGAACTAGGCATTTAATAAATACTTATTGAATGAATAGAAAAGCACATTAATTCATTTTGCTGCATATTTGCTTCACTGAAGCATTTGGATTTTTTTCTGAGTATCATTCATTTATATTGCTTCTCTCCTTTTTTCCTTCAAGATTTATTGTGTATCTTTAGTGCATCAGTCATTGGTCTTGAAGGAAGGATCAGTGAGACATGGTTCCTTCTCTCCTGGGAGGTCCAGAGTGTGCTGCCCCCAACAAGCTGGTTCTGAGTCAGTCGGCCATGCTTGGTGAGTCATAGCCACTGTGAGTGGAGCCTTGAAGTGGCTCTTTGTTGGAGGACGCAGAGGAGGAAGACATTTTCCTCATTTTTGACACTCACAGCTCATAGGGAAGCAAACAAATAAAAACATGAAACACGTAACGATATAATGTGTGCCTAGCAAAGGAAATAGTGGGGTACAGTAGCAGTGGCTAGGGATTCTTAAAGAGGTGAAACAAGGAGTTTTTCTCCCTTATATGAGATTTTTCTAATTCTCTCAGCTATATTTAACAAATACTTTTATTCTGTACTTCTGTATGTGCAACACCATGCCAGGTGAACAAGAAAGATGAAACCTGCTTCTAAGAAAGGTGCAAGTCAAGACGCAGGTGTCTGGCTCACAGGTGAAAATGAGAGTGAGTATGAGTAAGCAGAAGTGAGAGTGAGAGATAGGAAAGTAAGAGAAGGGAGAGAAAGGTGGAGAGAGAAGGAGAGGAAGAGGGAGAGGGAAAGAGAGAGAATCTAAAGATTCCTGTTCAGTCTCCTGTTTTTAGATCCAAAGAATTCCAAAGATGGTGGCTCTACCATAAAGAATTTTAATTTTCTCCTTTAGAAGCTTTTGCAAGAAAGAGCTCAGTATTCTTTAAGTGACTGAATATGAATGTTTCAATCTCTTCTGTGCTGCTGTGACAGAATACTGCAGACTGGGATAACTTATAAAGAATAGAAATTCATTTCTCACAGTTCCGGGGGCTGGGATGTCCAAGGTCAAGGCACCAGCAGGTTCAGTGTCTGATGAGTGCTGCATTCTCCAGAGGAATGAACCCAGTGCATTGCCTTGGCAGAAAGCAGATGGGAAAGAGACCATAAAATGCATGAAGCCTCTTTGTAAAGGCCTGAATCCAGTTCAGGAGGGAAAAGCCCTCAGGGCCTAATCACCTCTTTAAAGCCCCACCTCTTAATACTGCCACATTGACAACACCTGTATTTTAGGAGCTATGTATTTGAACCATAGCAGTGAGTTTAGTAGAATTATGACAAATGTCTGACTTCAGCAATCTAGGTTATTGGGGTGGGTAGATGTATCTTATTTCTGGATAACTTCTTTAAATCTGGACCTAAGGTTTCTTATGAATTTTTGGGTTTAGCTCCTCCATTTCTACGATCTATATTCTATCAACTCTATTTTTTTAATCTATCCCAATTTTACAATGGCTAGAAGCACCAGATCTTGTGTTCATTTAGTGCATATTCATTTGGTACTTATACTATGTGCCAGGCCCTTATACTATGTGTTGCAGAACCTAGGAATTCATCAGCCCCAAACTGTGGACCCTGTGTTAGCAGAGTAATCTTGCCCTCTTTATAAGATATATTTCAAGGTGTCTCTAAAAGAATCTTTAGACTCCAGTTTCAGACAAAAAGACTCATAATGCATGTTTGTGATTTGTTTAAATTAGTAAAGGGAACATAGAGCACAAATGAATAACAGAAACTTTAGAATTAAAGCAACTTGAGAATTCCAAAGACATGGCCCTGTTGAGGAGTGCTAAATCACCATTCTGCCTTATCAGGCTCAGAAAGAGGACTTGAAGGACAATTTCCCTACACTGTCACAAAGAGTTTTAAATACTGACCAAGTGCTTAATGTGCGTTAGGCACAAGGATAGGCACTTTCACATGCATTATTTCATTGTCCCAATAAGCTTGTGAAATAGATCTCATTAATATTCTAATTTTATACATCAGGAAATTGGGGCTCCAAGTGACTAAAAGTCATCCAAATCATACACTTAATAAAAAGGGTAGAGAATACAAACCCAGATTTATTGACTCCAAAGTCCTTTCCTTTGGTAGAAATCTTTTTCAGAATGCTCTTATTAAGACTGGTAGCCTTTTCTTTGTGACACCAATAAATGCTTCTCCTAGCTGAAGACTAAAGGACGAGATAATTTGTTTTGGAGTTTTCCTTCTAAAAACCTTTGGGACTTATTGGAGGGTACTACTGCTTGCCTTTTTTTTTTTTTTTTTTTGTCCTGCTACTCTTAAAATATGTTAGCCAAATGTGTGCTTGGGTTTTAGTTCCCATGAAAATGACTGATTGTATTCTTCTTGTTCCATCTATATCCAAGGACAGAGATGAACATTTTTTTGGCATTCTTCAATAATCTTTCTCTAACATTGTTTTCGGTATTTGTTCAAAAGTTTGTATTACCTTCCCTTTCGTGTGTGTGTGTGTGTGAAAGAGAGAGAGAGAGACAGACAGACAGAAAGAGAATATATTTATGATATTCTTTGTTATAGTTATATCATGTCATGTTAATTCATTTATTATAGCACAAATTTATTAGAAATGAAAATTATATGTTTTAATCATTTAAAGCCAATGCTCAGAGAGTATCCTTACTAGTGGAATCTAATAATTAAGGAATAAGGAGTAAGGGCAAATAACAAGCAGCTTTTGAATTTGGAGTGTATCCAGATAACGGCCTAGAAATAAGGAGAGCTCAAATCAGGCTTGAATAGTCCGTCCTGTGTAACTTGTGTATAGTCCTACCCAAAGGCAGGGAATTGGATTAGTCATGGGTATAGAATGCTACAACTTAAAGGAACATTTAGAATCCAACCCCTATGTTGTAGAGAAGGAACTAAATTCTAGAAAGGTTATGATTTGCCCAAAAGTCAAACAGGAAGTAAAAACAAGATCTAAACAAGAGATTCTCTTTTATCTGTGGATGGAAAAGAGACTAACCCCTTATTAATTATATGGTTTGGAATTTTTTTCTTCCATTTCTTAAATTGGCTTTTTGCTCTGTTGATTGTTTTCTTTGTTGTGAAAAGTTTAGTTTAAGGCACTTGTTTGTGCTTGTTACTTATGCTTTTGGTGTCATATCCAAATATTACCAAGACAAATGTCAAGAAGATTTTTTCTATGTTTTCTTCTAGGAGTTTTATAGTTTCAGATATTACATGTAAGTCTTTAATATGTCTTGAGTCAATATTTGTATGTGGCTAGAGATAAGGGTACAATTTAATTTTTCTGCATATGGACATGCAGTTTTTTCAACACCATTTATTGGAGAAACTATTTTTTCCCATTACTTGTTTTTCCTGCCCTTGTCAGAGATCACTTGACTATAATTATTAGTTTAGATTTATGGGCTTTCTGTATTGTTTCATTGGTTTATATATCTGTACATTTTATGACAGACCATGGTGTTTTGATTACTGTAGCTTTGTAATATATTTTGAAATCAGGAGGTGTTATTCCATAGTTTTATTCTTGTGGAAGATTGCAGTAGGGGCCTTTTGTGTTTGTGAATTTTAGGAATTGGGTTTTTTTCCCTATGTCTGTGAAAAATGCTATTGGGATTTTTATAGAGATTGCATTGATTCTACAGGTCACTTTGAGTAATATGGACATTTTAACAGTATTAAATTCTCTAATCCATTTACATCTATATCTTCTTTCATTTGCTATGACAGTAGATCTTAAGTGTTCTTGCCACAAGAAGGAAGTGGGGGTGAGGGAGAACAGGAAGAAAGGAAGGAATGAAGAGAAGGAAAGAAATGATAACTCTGAGGTAATTGATATTTTAATTAGCTGGAATGTGGTGATCTTGTCACAATTTATACATCTATAAAAAACATCATTACACATATTAAATATGTGTAATTTCTAATTTTTAATCATACCTCAATAGAAGTAAAATAGAGAAATTATGCACAGCACAGATTCCTAGATCATGATCCCAAAGAATCTGATTGAGATGTGAGGTAGGTCCCAGGAATCTTAATGATTAATACTTCTCCTGGGAGGTTTAGCTGCTGGTGGTCCTGAGGCTATACCTTTGGGAACCCTCATCTGGAATCTGGGCTTGACTCTCAGCTCGTTTCTTCCCAAAGGGATGTGCTGCCTCCCTACATTCAAAGTGTTCCTAGTAATACATAGTACTCTTTGTGATTCACTTTAGTGGTCCTATTTCCTGATTCAGTAATTAATTCCTGTTTAGGTCATTCACTGAGTAATTTTGTTTCACTCAATCAGCCTTTACTGTGTGCCAGGAACTCGAAGTATGAAGATGAAAACACAGACCCAACCCCAGGAACCCATCCATTAGCACCAGTAGTGACTACCATTCCCTGAGTACTTTGTTGTTCATGCTTCATGTTATTAGTCTCATTCCCTGTCTTTCAGTAAAACTGTACTTACTTTCGGTAAACAAGAACATCATTTGCGATTTTCCCATATCTATTGAATCATTCATAGCTTCTCCAACTCATTCTTCCACATTTGATATCTTAGAAGCATTTCTTTGTCAGTTTTTTCTTTGTGTATATTCAGTCTTTCTTGGTAATAGCTGTGGCGTATTCTCCTCTACTGATGCACCATCATGTATTTGACCTTTGTCAGACTGATGAATATTATATTATATGTATTTTCTCCTATTATATATAGTGCCTTTTGAATTCCAAAGAAGATTTTATTATACTAATTTTACATATAAGGAGATACAGAAAAGTGAATTACCTTGTCCAAGGTGTGCCAAGGGCAGAAGTAGGACTCCAATGGAGTCCTGTCTGTCTCAAAGACAACAAGGTTCCTTTCTTGTTGCTGTGTTACCTTCTAATTATCACAGTAGGGTAAGTGCTGGACAAGGTGGGGAATACAAGATCACCCAAAACCTGACTCCTGATAGGACCTCAGGGCAACCCGAGAAAGTGATAGTTGCACAGAATCTAAGAATCTTCTGGTAAGAAAGCAAGAAAAGTGCTTTAGGAGAGGTATTAATTTATTGCAAATCAATCAGTCACACATTAGTGATCATCTACCAAAGACAACTTGTAACACACACTTGTGGGGAGACTCATGGAAGGAAGGCATGTTCTTTGTACACGAGGATTTTATAATGCATGCGTGTGTGTCTGAAAAATACTAGAGCACAGTATCAATAAATACGTACCTCATTGGGCAGCTTAAGCAGAGCCTTGGAAATGGGTGGGCGATGGGGTCCTGTCTATATGGCAAGCAATGAAATTTGCCCTTTAAATAGCTCAGTTTCTTGCTTTTAAATGAAGAAAGTAATATCTAGTCCCTGACCACTTGACAAGATGTTGCAAGGCTTGGTTAATTTCTGTAAATGTTTTGAGCTCCTCTGAGGTGTGTGTTCCATAAATAGGAGGTATTAATAGCAGCCCTCAGAATGGAAACAAAACTGAATTGAGCAGCAGTCATTTTCTGGGAAAGAAACAAACACCCATAAAGCATGAAGCCCATTCTGGATCCATCCCATTGGCCCTTTTTGAAAAGGCAGCCTGGGTCTCATATGTGGACATGGTGACAGCTCAAGCCTTAATCTCAAGTGGGAAAATTCAGGAGACTAGCTTGATTTTCTAACATTTAATTTCCCAGCTGATTACTAGGATTAAGTGCCCATCTGGCACAACGCATTTGTGAGGTATGCGTGTGCAGGGAAGTGGGAATCCAGTAAAGGCAGAGATCTAGTAGAAAGAAAAACAAAATGCACAGCAGAGGCAGTGCCATTTTGGAGCCCTCTGCTAAGACGTCTAAATAGGGATGTCGTGGTATTAGTGTTAGTGAGGCCAGTTGACCGTATGTTGTAGGAAAGGCAGTTAGTGTTTCTCTTCCTTAGGGCTTTCATGTTGGCTTACTGGGGATTTGATGATGCCATTGTCTGCCCTGGGTCTAGAGGGGTAGTGAACTGCTAAGAAAATCCAGCTCTGGGTTTTAGTGGCAACATGTCAACATCTCTACCTTCAAACTTGTGTCAACTGGGCAGTTGCTGTACAGACACATAATGTGGATGGTGGTGGTAATGTAAGCTGGGAATCCCAGGATCTCATGACCCATTTGCTTTTATCCCCCCGAAGGAAGCTCTGAGCAGGAGGTGGAGTCAGCCATAGTTCGCTTTCCTGTCTCCACAGTCTCTCTTCAGTGGAAAGGCAGTTCTCTAATTGATCCATGGGCAATCTGATCTTATAAGCACTAATAGGACCTACAGTGTGGACAAACTAAGATTATGATGCTTAGCTGACCTCCCAGATGGAATTGCTCATAATTTTTTGTAACCCAGGGGATCTTATATAAACCTATTCCAGACCAAGTTTTTATGGTATTTTATTTCTAATCTCTAGCCAGGCTTCCTCCTTGGACATTAAGCCTGTATGTCTCTAAAAATTCCTGCTTTAGAGGTAGAGGCTTCTGTCTTTTGTGGTCACCATTTCTGCTGAGAGCTCCAGGTTCACAAGGAAAACTCATCAGTGACTTGATCTTAATCCTTGGCTGCATGCACACAAGTCACTGAAAAACATCTGGCAGCCCCGACCCTTCCGGTCTACTTACCAAATGCATTGAAAGTGGGGTGGAGCTGGAGAAACTATTTGTGGTCCTCCCCAGTGACAGCGGGATGAACTAGGTGATGGTCTCTCTTCAGGAGATCCTGTAAATCCGGTCTGTTTCGCTCAGTCACAAAAGGATGGATGACATGTGTTCACAGGCTAGAAGGTCTCTGCCTTTACTACAGTCTCTGCCTTTGCTGTACATGAAGCGAGTTCCTTAGGCCTGAGCCTCGGAAAGTACCCTCTGTCTTGGAAATGTGGATAGCAGGTTGGATTCCCCACAGGTTGCAATCTATGCCTAATTGTCCTTCGAGAGCTTTCTGGCCCATCTCTTGGGAAGATGAATTTCACAACCCATTGTATGAGTTTAGTAGAGAAACACAGATCAATAGGAATGAAAGAGTGTCTGATGTGGTTCTGTTATGTCTGTCTGGAAAGCAGCTTTTCCTTGGATTACACGGACCACAGAATGAAGCACCTTGTACAGGCACCCGTTTGTCAATGAACCCATGTATTCGCATTGAGGTCTCGTTTACAGTGATAAAACTTCTCAGACCCCAATGTTCTCTGGTGCCTCTGCTGCAGCAAAGTGTCCTAAGTAAAGTGCGAGTCTGCTGACATGACATCCTATTCAGCAGGACATCTAACCTAGTCCTAGGGAGCCAGGCAGGGTCATTGAGATAAGATGCAAAGCACCTGTGTCGTGTTACAGTGTCCTATCCTTGCCATTTATCCCACTCATCCTCAGAAACCTTCCAGGTATGCCAGGAGAAGTGGCCGTGCCTGTCTGGTCCAGTTGCATTGCCCAGGGAAAGGTCTCCGTTGTAAAGTGTATTGTCTTACATAGATTTTAAAGAAAACCAGAGCTAGGATTAATGAATTTGGAGGTTCCAGCTGCACAGAAACTTCTTTTTCTTGATTTTCTTGTTTTAAATAGAGACTTAGTTGTCAGTACACATGTATCTCCCAGGGGTGGGGAACGGGAGTCTTTTCCACCTTGCTCCGATAACATATAGTGTGTCCTAAGTATCACGTGAATAACACTTGAGCTACAATGTTCAGAGATGAAATAATAATTAAAATAATTCTTCTCAGGAATTGAGGCATTAGAGACTGCTGAATAGTGTATCCCTACAGTCATGAAAACAAAACAAACAAACAGACAAAAAAGACATAGTCATATCAGAAAAGTTTGCGGTCAGTCAGAAATGGAAAATATTTGATAATACATGTCACTGTCAGCCTTCTTCCCCCTTGGCAGGAGTAGCTTACTAAGTGCTCATAAACTCATTGCTACTGATACCAGACGTAATTTCAGAATCCTTCTCAGTTGATGTTCCAGGCACGCCCTACTAGTGCAGCAGAGTTGGAATAAGTGACTTAATTTCTAAAAATAAAACTAAACAAGGAGGTATCAGAGTTCTTCATGGTATAATTAATGTTTCAAGAAGGAATTTTGAGCTGTATGTATGACTTTTGCTAGGCTTTTTTGTTTAGAAATCATTTAGATGGGAATTGAGATTGGTTTCCATGTACCCCACCCACTTTTGTCCACCAACTTGAAAATAACACACCATAAGAAATGGGAAGTATGATTCTGCCTTTATGAGCCATTCGTGAGGTGATGTCTGATCCATATTAAATGTCGGAAATAAATTATTCATGTGAGATGAAAATACAGATGTGATTATATTAGGGATTTATTCTACCAAAGAACAGCATGGTAACCACTTGAATGCCCACTGAGGAACCGTAGTGATTTTTAAATAATATGTTAACAATGACTTGACTTGTTGATATTTGAAAAATAAGTAAAAATATTACATAGGACCCTTTAAACTTGTTGTTCTGTCTTCAGATCTTGATTTTGCCCTGTCCTTGGCCCTATCCCATGTATGAACATAAGTAGTAACTCAGACAGCATGAACAATTATCTCAGGTAAGGGATAGATGGGCTCTAGTCTGGGTCTACATGGCCTAAACCACTTTGCAGAGTCATGATCTTGAGACCTGCTATCTGTCAGTTGTGTTCAGAATACGTGGTCAGATTGGTTTGACTGGAATACCTTGCTGAAGACTCTTCTCAACCTTCGTTGCTGTCTGACATCAATCTTTAATGTGATCGTTTGGTTGCTTAGTCTTTGGAATTAAACAAGATTGCAGCTGCCAGTGTACATGTGGCTCATATGTCTTGTATCTTGGGACCAAATGGGATAAAACACGCTGACTGACAGGTGAGGTCATATGAAAGAAGGGCCACCTCCAAATTCCTTAGCCATACCGAGAACCCTTTTGCCAGTTTGGGGAGGGGAAAGGAATCTACATTCTGATGCTGCCGTTTAGTAATATAAGAGCTTTGGAAAAACACAGCATTCCTCTTTGTCAACTCTCTGCACAACGTGGAGTAATATTACCAACAAGACTTAGGAGACAGTTGCCGAATGATGTGTAAAGTGTTTTACAATCTGAAGCATTAACTCATAAACGATGGAGAAGCAGAACATTCTGTCCCTTATCCTGTATACAGGGCATAAGACTGAATTTCAGGGTGGAGTAAAGAAAGGTCAGTATATAAAATGTGAAAAAGGTGTGGTCTGTAATCTCAAGGCTATAGGTAAGAGATTTGGATGGCAAGCTCTTAGGCCTATTTATAAACCTGCACGTCCGTCCAAATATGGGTCTATACCCATGTTGAAAATAGAAGTTGTATTGCATTATTCTTTAAGATACTGTATGTCTGAGTAGCATTTCAGTTTACTAACCACTGTTAATATGGCTGTTTTTCTTTCCATATCTCAAAGAACAGCTTCTGTAAAGACTTGCCAACATGATGTGAAAAACATTTTTTTTCTTTTCAATCTGAAGGGTATCTAAATTCCCTGTATGCCTCTGATGCTGTGCCCCTTTCGAGCTAACCCAGCCATGTTGATCATTTGTTTACTAATGTATTTCCTTTTTTTTTTTTTTTCCCCAAAAAGGATTGGCAGGGCTGAAGGAAGGGCAGGTGGTGATATAATAAAAGACATCTCATATGCTTTCTGTTCTTTGGGGGGAATTTGAGGAAGCAGTTAGCCAATTTATGAGGGAAAGCATTTGGGGGCAATCTAGATTAAAAAGAAACTTCTATTTCAGGACTGTGAGTTCCTTTGAACCTATAATTCTTCCTCTCTTCAATGACATAGGATCATATACTGTTTTAACAAATATGTCTTTGCATTAAGGTGAGACAACCCTCCCAGCCCTAGCATGCAGGCAAATAGACCAAAAGGTAAGAAGCCAGGATTTCCTGGAGTTCAGTGGCTTCTGGGATAAATTAAAATGCAGATATCCATTCCCTGTCCCCAGGCCACCCAGACCACAGAGTAATTGCCTTGTTGCCTGCAGGGGTAGGCACAACTCGCTCATCTCCCAGCAGGTTCATTTTTTAGTTTGAGTGAGTCATGAGGGCTTGGTCCACAGAAAAAACTGAGGATATGTTTTGTAGAAAAAAGGTCATAAAACTCCAAGGATCTCCCCTTCCATAAAATGAGCAGCTCAGTTTCGTGTAGCCCCATGTGGAAAAGGTAGGCAAGGAGGGCTAGTCACAAGATGATGTCTTCTCTGCAAATGGAAGGAGCAAAACCTCCATCTTGCTAGCTTAAGAGTTGCCTGGCGGCCTTATTTCAAAAGGCAGCACAGCTTGCTTTAGGCTGGAAGTGTGAAAACCAAATAAAGGTTGGCAGAGCAAAGACACGGAGGCTGCATAGCCTTCTTGGAGCATAAAGAAATACCCCCAGCCCTTTGCACTGAATGCAGAAACATTTCCCATCCCTTTACCACTATCTCGTGCCATGGCCTCTCCTCCAAAAACTGGCCACATTGGCAGGTTTAGTTGGTCACCCTCCACTGGCACTTTTCTGTTTTTGCTGGGGGTGAGGGATTATGTGAACTTCCCTAATTTGAAAGGGGACTGAGCAGATGCCCGCGGCCTAACTATCTTGATGTATGTTTTACTAATTTCACCATCATGGAGAGGCAGAGAAGCACATACACACATGCACACACACCAAGGCATATACATTCAGACACACACACACACACATGAAGTACACATAAAACACACAAATATGCGCATGTGTATAGAAAACATATTAAAACATACATGTCACACACACAAGCAAACATAAGTATACATAACACACATGCAGAAAACCATACTTAAACGCACATGCATGAACACACAAACACTTGCACAAACACACATGAAAATATACACATATATAAATATGCATAATCATACACACAGGCCAGACATTGGAACAAATGGTTTGTCCCAGCACCTGAACAATGATTTGGTCTGTTGGTCAACTTTATCTCTGACCTGGAGAAAAATAGTAGAAATTCTAATACAGGGGCTGAGAAGGGAAAATATTGGCTTTGAATGTATAAACATCTCTGTCCTAAAAGAAAATGTTAATTTCCTCCTAAATCAAATGTTGACATATATCAGCCACTACTGAAGATGTGTCACTATAGGAGATGTTCTCTGCTCCAGAGAATGGCGACCAGGCTGAAGTCTTTCCTTTGAAATGTTAGCTGGCTTAGAATCCAAAAAGGTTTGAATTAAGAGTTTTAGGAACTATCTTAGTTCTTAAAAACAGTAAATTCCCTCCTAAGGAAGGGAGCAGGGAGCAGAATTCCACTTTGTGAAACGCACTGCTTTCTGCAGAACCCGCATCTGCAAAGACTCAGGCTCTGCTTACATGTGCCAGGGGCAGGATTTTATTAGACATATGGAGGAAGTCTAGGGGCACAAAGAAAGGACAGACTCCACAGGCAGGGGGAAATTTCCAGAGCTAGATACTTTAGCTGCCTCTTTCTCTACTGCTCCCAAATGTGCAGTGTAAAAATTCTTTTTTGCTCAACACCTATATTTTAAAAATTCCAAATTAAAATTCTCCTACCCTTTCCCCGAAGCACACATGCATGCACGCACACACACCCTTTTAACTTGCTAACTTTGAAAGATGATGATATCCACCACCGGCGAGCTCTGCCAGTCTGCGGAGTGAAGGCCAAGATCAATGCAGAAGGTTGGTGCAGTGTTGCCGCAGAGCTGCGTGATCAGAATACAAGATGGAGCCCAGGGGGAAAGGCCAAGAAATATGTCTGTGCTTGGAGTTTACACAAGTCTCCTTAGCAACTTGTCTGAATTTATTTTTTTTTTCCTTAATGTGTGTGAGTTTCTTCCAAATCCTGAGTGCAAGGGGAGTAGTCTCTCATAGTCCCCCTTTTCCCTTCTACTGGGGTAAGATCTGCAATTGGTGAGTGAGGCTTTCTCTTCCCTACCAGTACTAGCCCTCCCACCCCCCACCATGGAGGTAGCTCTGATCGTCTGCATTGTGACTTTGTGGGCTGTTGGGAGCTTTCCAAAAATCCACATCTCCATGGGGGAATGCTAGAGCCCGTTGCTGATGGCCACAGCTGTGCGGATTTGTGCTGCAGTCTCGCTGTGTCTGGTGGGTGCTCCTGTGTGTGTAAATGTGCCTGTCTGTATGCCTGGGTGATAGGAAAGAAGGGAGAAACAACAGAGCTCTCTTCCTCTCTGCTATTTTTTTTTTTCCTTCCTCTTTTGCTTTTCTCACTTCTCTTATCATCCTTCTCCTCCACCAACACAAAAGCCCGGGCAATTCTAATTAGAAGATGAATATATGGCTATTAGACAAAAACTGACTTGTAGAAATTTGATATGTTAGACTTCACGTGACTGCTTCAGTGGAGAAAACCCTAAATACTGCAGTGGTTTTCCCTAAAAGTGCTTTACCTTCAAACAGCCCTGGGGAGCAGAGATGGTGCTTCACTGAGCCAATGCTGAATATAAATCTTATATTTCTCCCCTTTGCTCCTCCCATTTTAGAGTCAGGGATAAAAAAGCAAAGAGAAACCTAGCCAAAAAATGTTAAGGTTTGATTTTTGGCTCTTTTACAAACAGATGTTGCTTGTCATTCTGCTGTTGTTAAGCAGGCACCAGATTGGACCAAGCAGCAGTTGTGTGTGTGTGTGTGTGTGTGTGTGTGTGTGTGTCTGTGTATGGGGGGGCGAGGGGTGATGAATATTAAGGGTGGGCAGAGGGCTGGAAAGCAAAAGAAAAAACTGATTTTTGTACAAGTTGAGAGCAAGAAGTAGGTATATGGGTTAATACTTTTTTTTTCAAACTTCAATTTGGCAGAGACGACATAAAATTTTATTCTAGTTGGCTGCCTGTTGTTCCGAAAGAAGGGAGAAATGTAGAAATCAGTAGGCAGGAAAGACCTGGGTGAGAGAGCTGGCCTCCTAGGGTGCAGCGCACAGCAGGTCTGTGGCTGTCCCTCTCAGTGGACCTGTGCCCTGGACTGAGGAAAAGGGCTTTCTGCTTCCGCGGAACCTAGTTTCTTGGGTTTGATGGTTGCTTCTTTTCTGTAAGTATCATTGTGGAAGTTCCAGACTCTTCTGTACCTTTCCCAGAACAAGAATCCCATTGTTTTACTGTTAAAGCTCTAAGGAAATACTGGCTTTTTACATATCGCACATCTCTTTCCTTGCAGGATCTAAGTGATTTAATCCTTTCTCCCTGTCGCTCCACTTTCTAATCTAATTGTGGTATAGTTTCTCAAGAGCAAAACATAGCTTTGCATAGAAAGTGTTAAAGTTGGCTGGTGTATAGCAAGCATTTGGGCAGCATGTATTTCACTTATATTAATGCAGTGACATACATCTGATTTTTAAAACATGTCTCAAGTTTCCTGGTCACAATCAGGATCTTATTATTATTTCATTTTAACCCTACTTCTCTGCTTTAATATTAACAGTATAGCTACAAAGGAAGTTATAGGCTCGCATTGTTTCATTTTAAAAAGGGAGAAAAAGTGTCATTGTGAGAAACTTATGCCTTTCCAAAGTGAAAGTAGTCTCCCTAAGCACGAAGCAACTTGTTACTGGCAAAACCTCTTTCTCTTTTGTTTCTTCGAGTGTGTCAAGAGCAAATTTGCCTCGTATTTCTCACTCTTAAATTGTTGATCACTGTTATATATCTCCAGTAAGTGATCATTAAGGGGATTTAGATTTTTTTAAGTACAAAAAAATAGTAAGTCCATGCCTCAGTCTGAGGATGCCGTTTTTGTCCAATCTATACTATTCTATCATGCCATTTTTTCATGTCTTTGTTCTTTAGTCAAACTACACATGCTTTCATTTGTCATTTTTCATAACATTTTTTAAATACAGGGAGTATGTGATAGGAAGATTACAAATACCAATTTCTAAACTTCCAATTGCTAGAAAGGAGCATGAAAACCATGGCATGGCTTTGCCGGCGTCTTTGCTCCCCACCTCCATCGTGGTCAGTTTTCCTGGGTAAAGAAGAATTAATTCGGCCTAACTAGCTGGCTCTGGTATTGTGCTGTGCTGGAGAGGAACCTCCGTACTGTGCTCTGGTAACCTTTTGGCAGCATCACAGGCCGACGTGTGGCATGACTCGTGGTACAGCAAACGACCCCTGGAGAAGCAGTTGCTGGATTTGTCTCTATTGTAGAAAGAATTGGATTTTTCAGGGGAAAAAAAACAGAGGCTGCAGAGGGTGAAAGAAATGACATTAGGAAAACTGAAAAGCCATAAGGAGGCCCAAAACTAGCTGTTTCCCTTACTTCGTGATGTTGGGTGTCAGGGTGACTGCCAAAGGGTAGATTTCAAAAAGCTTGCTGAAGACTTCTTTTCTTTTTCTTGTCCTTTCCCTTTTCTAGTCCTTTTCCCTTCTTTCTTCTTTCTCTGTCTTGGTCCTCTCTCTGTCTCTCTGTCTGTCTGTCTGTCTGTCTGTCTCTCTTCTTTCTTTTTCTTTCTCTTTTATGTTTCTTTTTTCCTCATCCCTCCACCTTCTCTTCCTTCATCCAAAATTGTCAATCAAATTGCACCATCTCTGGGACAAAGGAAGTCCACTGAGATTTTGCACAGGATGTATGTTTTTTAAAAAAGAAGGGGAGTGAAGGACAGAAAATCTTTCTGTGGGTTTAGGTCTGCTGACATTACCATGGATTTGGTGTTCAAGTCCAGGACAAAACTCAAATAAATTTTCCCCTTTGCAAGCAGCTGCAGAGTGAGTTCGCCTTCTATTAGTAAAGGGACAATGAAGGAAAGGCAAATCCTGCCTCTAAAACATGGCCAGTGAAAGAACGTTGGAATGGAAGCCAAGAATCCTGGTGTAGCAGAAAGGGTTAGGCTCATGAATCCTCCACAGTCAGATATCAGCTCCTTTTTAACAACCCTATCAGCAGAGAGAAATAATGACTCCTGAATAATTTCAGAGTCAAAAAGTTAAAATCGTTTCTCAAAAATGCTGTATCAGGCCAGGTAATCACTGCTCCATTTGGTGATTGTACCATAACCATTTTTAATTATTAATAGTTTATCTCTTAATCAGTTTTGACAAGTGAGTGGTTTGGTATAAAACACTGGAATTTGAGAGTACTCTGAGATTTCACATTCCTATTTGATTATTTTTTGGGTAGAATCATTTTGAAGGTCTCTTGGTAGCCAGGGAAATTCCAGGAAAAATGTGAAAGTTACTTATTTACAGAACCTTTTTATTATGCGTTTTGCTGGAAATGAGGTAAACATAATGCCTCCCAGTGTTCTTCAGAAAATACTTTTATTTCAGTTTTTGATATTTCTTTGTACTCTTGTTCTGGCATTACTTCCAACTTAACTTTACAAAAGGATTGGGTGATACAAAGTAACCAACCAAAGAATAAGCAAAGAAGACTGATCCACTTAAAAGTATTTTAAATGTCTTATTTTCTAGATGCGAGTGAAAGATTTGAAGATATGGGTCTAGCAAGATGGATGCAGATTTATAAAATAAGATTCTTAAGAAGTTACCTTTTTCAGGTAATCACATTTTCTTGTAATTTCCCCCAGACCTTTACATTTCCTTAATCATTCCACGTTTTTAGGGAATGTTTAAGAATGTTATATTTTAAGTATAATTTAAAAAATAGCAACCAGTTTTATAATATTCATAGTCAATGAGTAGACTAGTCGTGGCAGTTGATTCTATGGAGTATGGAACACTTTTAAAAATTCGTTACAAAAGAAAACTTGCTTCTTTTTGGCAATGATAGCAGAACTCATTTGAAAGTAGCAGGTACTGTCCTAAACTCTGGTAATATTGGGCATTTAAGTTCAAAAGTGTAACAATTAGAGGATTGGCTCTAAAAAGCTAAACAAGCGTTCTGAATTCTGAAAGATGGGGTTTGTATACATTGCAGAATGACAATACTGATGTTTTAGATTTAGTCCTAGGTTGGTAATACTATGTGGCAGTTGATGGAACTATTCCAGTACACAGCCAGTGAGCAGGGCGAGCTCCGCTGTCATGACACAGGTAGTTACTCTGTATGGTGTCACTGAAGGAATTTGTACCACCGAAAAGTGTTTAATAACATCAATGACGTATTTGCTTGGTAAATTATCTTCCTCTGCTTTGGCCATTATTTGTAGGCATTAGCTTGTACTTCCTGCTTAATTATTGGTATTACTCTCTAAGATAGCCCATAAAATCTTATTTAATGAAGGAAGCCAAAATTTCCTCTGAAAAGAATCCATCCATATTTTCCTCCTCCACACAAAGAAGTTTCTAAAGAAGATATTCAATTACTATATTAGGGAAAATATCTATTACCATACACACTCTTTCACTATTAGGCCAGTATTTTCTTTCTTTCTTTTTTTTTTTTTTTTTCTTCTTCTTGATAGCCTGGTTATCTTCTGGTTGCTCTCTTATTATCCGAATTTAAAACTTTAGATCGTTTGGAAGCTAGTATTAGTGATTCTTTTAAATGAATAACTACTCTCTGTCCTATATATGCCAAAGAAAGATAAAAAGATGCTCCCAACTGAAATAGCATTGAGCTCCTTTCTATGGACTTAGAGAGTACCATGGAGATTTATGATTGTGGTGCTATTTGAATGACTAAATGTACCACTTTGACAGGTCTTAGTCCATTGCTAATAGTGCAATAATATTGCATTATATTATTTTAGTAAACATGATATGGGCTGAGTATCCCTTATCCAAAATAGTTGGGACCAGAAGTATTTCAGGTTTCTGATGATTTTGAATTTTGGAATACTGGCAAATACATTGAAATATTTTGATAATGGAATCCAAGTGTAAATACAGTATTCATTTATGTTTCTTATATACCTTATACACATGGCCCAAAGGTCATTTTGTATAGTATTTTTAGTGTGTCTGCATTTTGACTGAGAACCTTTACATGAGGTCAGAATTTTCCATTTGTGGTATCATGTCAACACTCAGAAAGTTTCGGGTTTGAATGCATTTCAGATTTTGGATTTTTGAATTAGGGATGCTTAGTCTGTAATAACAATTAGTTCTCATTTATTTTGAAAGCTTGGGCCTGTTCTCTTAGATTTTGATAAGAGCTCCTATGTCATACATATTCCGGCAATCCTTGACAGTGTTCAAGTGCCTATCATTTAATACCTCTGGCCTCATTCTTTTGTCAGACAGCTCAAAGGAAAATAAGCTCAAGGCTGACTTAAAATCTTTTATTTTATAAAGGAAATGAATATTTTTAAATAAAATAAAAGACCATTTGGGGGTTTTCTGGTATGGATACTACTCATTTCTACTTGCTATTGTTGTGTCTTTGAATATGAAAATTGGTTTTTCCAGAGCTACAAGTGAATTCTCAGTTTTGGCACCCTCTACAGCATCATCAGGCTCCCAGAAGAAGTAGGCAGACAGTGAAGTATCCATGGATGTTGTGTCTCAGTCCCTGTTCTTCCTACTGTTGGTTTCCTGTTCTCTTGATTTCACCTTTTGGGTTGTATATAGAGGGCCTGATCTTTTCTCTGGGTAATTCCCTAATTCAGTGCTGTCTTTTTTGTTATGAGTAGAGTCTCACTTCATCTCCCAGATTCTTGAAAAAGAGTGAATGTCCATTTGTCAAGGCAAAGGAGATTATTTTGAGAGTCAGGACTCATAATAATAGCTAACAAAAGTTATCAAGGTCTATATTTAGGTCATTCAAAAGGATAGAAATACATGCGTTTCCCAGCATATAGGGAGGAAACTATTTAGCTTTCCAACATGTGTCCTTGAAGTATATAGGATTAAAAGTACATCTTCAATAAAATTCACAAAAGGAGACATTGATAAAAGTTCATTGTCTTAGATGCCCATTATTAGATGTAGAACTTTGGCTTCCCAGAAAGGATGGTATGTTGACAAATAAAATCCTTTTATAAGAAAGAAATAAATTCTTCTCTGTATTCACAGTTTTGGGGGTAGCAATTATGTAATTTCTTACATGATTCAAAATGTACCCAAACTTGCTCATTGTTGGTATTTGGACCAATAATGGGATGCAGATAGGAACAAAACCAAAAACTTTTCATGAAGATGAAACTTTCAATTTAATGTAGCTGGAAATCTCCTCTAGCACAGTGTTCAGAAAACACCCTTTCGAATCTGTTGGTTTGTGTTGCTGGTTTATTCCAATTGTTTTCAAGAATGAAAGTGGGAAAGTAAAATTTCTTCCTCCTTTTTTGTGGAATCATGGGTATTTAAAAAAATGACCTTGCACTTGGTTGTTCATGTGCTTTTTCTCTCTCTGCTTATAATTTAAAGCATTTTTTTTATTCTGCTGATTTTTTTGCCACATTAAAATTACTTTGCTTAGATCGTGTGTTAAGGATGGAATATGTGAGGATTCCATATATGACATAGTAAAATGCTGAGTTTTATCTAAAACCCACTGTATCGTGGAGTGAGTGAAAACGAATGGAGATATGTGGAAAAGAATAGATTTTAGTTAACTTTTACCCTTTAGAGAGCAGAATAAAATCCTTGCCATTTCTGGCATAAAACAATTGAATGACAGAATCTTTTGCTGGACTAATGGTTTTAACATTTTATTTTCAGACATGTCAAATCCCCACAGGAGAGAAGATATGAGGCCTGTTGCCACAAACCCGTAGATCCGAACTTGTGGTGATTGTCCACACAAGCTTGTGTCTATAGGTCTGTGTCTGTGAGGCAATATCACAGTCCCGGGCTCTGCCTGGCTGCCACTCAATATCCCTTCACATTCTTTTATTCTCCCTCTCTTACTTTCCTTCGAGAGTGGGAGAACTGGAAGGTGGGGCTGAAGTGGAGAAAGGTGACCTTTGAATCTGAAATAGATTAGGTTAATTAACAGGCTTGCCCTCAATTCTGGTATCTCCTCAAACAGGTCTAAGCTGCCAAATTAGGAGACTAAGCTTGTAGGTGAGACAGGAAGAATTCGTGTGATTCAGATGACTGCTGAGTGATGAGTAAACAGATATACAGACAAAGGTACCTTTTGTTTTGTGGAAGCTTGACTAATTGTTTTCGAAGTTATTATAATCTTTTCTGGAACGTGTCAGAGACTTGTTTGCAAAACCAATCGCACCCTGGCTTGGGTTGTACCTTGTAGCAATTTTTCCTCCCACACTATTCTCCAAGTGCAATCCAATCAGTCTTTGTCTTAGTAAGCAAGGTGATTGAAGGGAATGGATGTGTTTACCTACTTAACTATTTACACTTCTGTAAATATTCAACAGGGTAAGGAGGAATTTTTTTTTTTTTAAATATGGCCTGTTTAGATCCAAATTCATCTTTGGCCTGAGCTGTTTTATAAGTCTTTATCATGTTTAAAAGACTGGAATGAAAATAATTTTATCCCTTTGCCTCTTAAATGTCACCATTGTGCCAGAATTGGAAAGCCAAGCTGACCACAGATCAAAGCAAAACTGGCTATATTTGTCTCATCCCAACAATGTGAGCTGAAGAGTCTGTAAACAGAAACCAGGGTGAAAAGTTGATCAGATTCGGGATGACTCAAACTTTTGCGTTCCCTTTTCATCTAGCATAGTACCAGGGATTCCTTTAACATTTTTAAATCTTTTTTTCATGTAGCCTTTTCTAATGAAAAAGAGTCAATATGAAATAGTTGGTGGGTTAATATCAGAAAACAGTTTGAAGTTCAAGTGAATATATTTTGTCTTTTCTTAAGAGCCATACTGTTTAGGAACAGCTAGAACTTTTCTATCGAGTATATTAAAATGAGATTTTGTGTTTCTGAATATGAGATTTTGTATTTCTAAATATGACATTTTGTATTTCTGAATTAGAAAGGCCCAGACATTGGTCACATATGCAGAAGGGGCAAAATGTGTAGCGCTGTAAGTGTCAGATCAAAGATGGTACTGTTCTATGCATTTCCTTTGCATTTGCTTTGCATAGCCTTGAGGAGGGTTTTAGGTAGTTTTCAACTTTCAACTTGTGGACAAATCATTACTTCAATATGGAGTGATAGAACATTGCATCCAGAAGATAAATGCTGCCCTCATTGGTGTGTGTCATATATAATTGTTTGCTCAAGGTCTTTATCCACCTACTAAACAAACATCTACTCAGTTGGTTTTACGTGCCTCTTTGAAGTGGTTGACTTGGAATGAGTAACTTGCCAGTAAATGAAGCTTGTACTTCCATTGGGTAAATAGTTGTTTGATACAAGCAACATCATATTTCTCCTCCTCGTCCTTTCACCTGCTATTGTTAAATGTGCTACCAATGGGATTAATGGTGGTGTTCATGGATCCATGGGGATTTGAGCTCTCAATCTTCCCTACACAGAACTATTAGGACTGCAGGATGGTCAGTAGGCGACTGCTGGATTATTCTTTTTTAGGAGGCTTGTAAATCTTTGATCCCAAGAAAAAAAATTAGGTAGAGCATCTACCATTTCAAATCTTCTAAAAGACCTCAAACATTATTCAATACATTATTCAAAACAATATTCTAGTGGAAAGCCTAAAGCCCCTGGACACTGACCACAAGAAACAGGATATTAAATACTTTACATGATGATAAAATTCAGTATTTTTCCTTTCTTCCATGTTCATAAATGAATGGTTCTCTAGATATTAATTATTCCTTTGGGGCTCCCTTAGAGTGCACCAGATATTCTACAGAAAGCATGCAGAAAGTAAGGTAATTTCAGGGTTCTCCAAAAAGGCTGTGAAAATATACTTCAATAGCCAATTTAGCATGGGGATATTGGGAGAATGGATATAAAGCAAACTCATTTCATTAAAATTCTCAAATCATTGTTATTAGAAATCTATTTAATAAAATATAATTCCAGCATGTAGCTTATACTTATTCTTTTTAAAACAGAAAAAATAATTCTTACTACAGGAATTGCATTTTATAAAGTAACTCACCCTTCATCACCAGAGTTTGGAGAGGGGGAAGCTAATATTCAGCTTTAAAAGAGTTTCTTGTTTATTTTTCAAAATTATTGTTGTATTTCTTTATATAGCAAGAAACACTATGTAAAATGCATATAAAATGGTGTTTGTGACAGAATTCACTTTAATTTTTAATTAATAGTATTTCTTATTTTTCCAATATGCTTACAAGTCATTCCTCAATATTTATTAGGTCCTATGGATCTTTCTCTTCTGGTAATGGGCTTTAATTTCATCAAATGCCACTAGCCTCTCCAATTAAGAATTTAAAAGTTTCTTACATCTATAATAGTATTGAAATTCTACAGAGAAGTCAATCTGAATGGCTCTTCAAAGATTTTCAAAGATTTATTGTTTTTTTTTTTTTAATGTGGGTACCTGGAGTCAAACTCAGGACCTCGCACTTGCCAGCAGGTGCTTGTGCCGCAGAGTGATATCACAGGCCCTTATTTTTCCTTTATGTGGGTGCCGGGAGTCGAACTCAGTGCCTTGCACTTACCAGACAGGCGCTTACGCCGCTGAGCCATCTCACCAGCCTGATTTATTGGCGTTTAAGATGGTGGTTAATAAAGTATGAGTTGCAAAAAGACCACTTTTTATTCTTGGTGTAACCATAAGGCTAAAAAAATTATCATTCATTTACTTCCTTATTCACTCATCACTTTGCTAAAGGACAAAGATATGGCTCTGGGTTCAGAAAACAGATTCTCTGGTCAGAAGCCCCTTTGCAGAATGGCGTGTCAGCCATACAGACATGTGTTTTAATGAATCACATGTTTTTGTTTGTTTGTTTGTTTGTTTGTTTTGTGGGTTCCAGGGGTCAACCTCAGGACCTCGTGTGCCAGCAGGCACCCGTGCCGCTGAGCGATATCACCGGCCCCTTTTTTCGTATGTGGGTTCCGGGAGTCGAACTCGGGCCCTCATGCTTGCCAGGCAGGCGCTTACACCACTGAGCCATCTCACCGGCCCGAATCACATGTTTTACTGATCGTGTATGTCCAACTTCCAAATACCTAATCAGTTACAGAATACACTTACTGATGGAGAATCCATGCATCTTCCTACTCTCATACATTCTTATCATTGTTTGAAAGTCATCTTTACTGCATTTGGGGGATTGCTGCTGGTAGCACATAAGCCTCAATATTTAATAGGTTGAGAGTCTTTTTACACATGTTCAGAGTATCTATGGAAAATAATTTTTGAAAGTTAAAGAATACAGAAAGATTTTCTATAGCTAAAAATATATAATTCCCGCTATCCTATAAATACTACTTTTTAATTTTTTACTTTCAGTTTTCAATAAGAATTTTTATTACATCATTCCATATCATAATTGCATGTTATTATTACATGCTTGCAAATATTTACACTAATTATGTAATGAGCCATAATTGCACTAATACATGATAATGGGCTAAAATCAGTGTAAATAAACAAGGAAATTCACACAACCAAAAGAGCAGAGAATTGAAAACCATTAGTATTCCAAGAACAGCATCTTTGTATCTTCAAACCCCAGGATAAGAAGGTACATGGAGAAAAATCAATTTTTTCATTTCCGAGTATTTAAAAACTGCCTAAACTATGTGTTTAGGCTAATACACCAGCATTCTAGCATGCCAAAGCTCATCTTCTCCTTGTTGTATCTTCCTTTTCTGCCTCTTTTCTGCCTTGTTTTCTATTTATAAGAGTTATATCCTGACTTTGTTTACAGAATCAGGCAAATGATCAATGCAGGGTAAATGAAAGTAGCTGAAATGAAAAAGAACAAAATTAATTATATTTTCTTTATGTGTCATGGTTAATGGTAAGCCTTTTCCAAAAGTAAGCATCTCAAAACAGAAGACTCAGAAATACTCCATGAATTTCAATATGTGATTGAGGAGCTAGAGTAAACTTGTCAGGTTGAATTCATCCATTCGGATTAATCCCCATGCCCCGCATCCTGGGATCTTGATAGCAAATCCACCTTGCCCTTGCCGGGAATGATGTTCCAATGTAAGTGGAAGAACAAGCGACTAGACAAAAAATCACCTGGCCCTTCACTTTAGGATTATTTATACTCTTATTTATCCATTTATGCATACATTCTTGTTTTCATTTGACAAATACTTTTTTTGTTTGTTTGTTTTAAATCTACTATGTACCAAGTACTAGCTATACAGGTGGTCCAGACTTGCGAAGGTGAATAAGGTGGCCCCATCTTCACATAGTTGAGGGTCTAGTGAAAGAGACAAACAGATAAATTATAATGCAATTTTGTGAGGGTTAAATTATATATATATATATATATATATATATATATATATATATATATATATATAAAATCAGAAGAAACATTCTTTAAATCGATATATGATGGAAGAATGGGAGTTTGTTTGATAAAACTTGCCTCAGTTTTCCTCCCCATCAAAAATCACCTTTGATCTAACAGAGGCAGTCCCCTTAGAAAAGCAGCCCCATCCCATGAGACTTACACAAGAGAACAGGGTTAGAGAAATTGGACAAATCACTGTTCTCTGGGCTAGTTGAATATCATGAAGAAATAACAACTCGACAGCATTTGAGTCTTTGTTTTGAACTTAGAGTGATAGAGTCAGATTTCCAGTGTGTTTCCCTGGGAACAGCCTTTTTGTGACTCAGACTTTACCAGGCAAAAGCAGAGTCCATTTAAGCAATGAGAAGTGGCCATAAATAAACCAGAGAGCAGTTTACAGGAAAATAAAAATCTGACCAAATGTGAGATGGGAAGTCCCCAACCTTGGAAGAATCTGTCTCCTGCTCCAGCAACTAACTGGAATTGGAGACAGACAGACAGACAGACAGACAGACAGACAGACAGACACACACACACACACACACACACACAGAGAGAGAGAGAGAGAGAGAGAGAGAGAGAGAACATTAGTACCAAGAGGGAAATTTGTCACCTTCCCTTATAAAGAAAATATATAAAGGCATGTTTTCATAGGTTGATAAATAAACTGCTGAGAACAGACTTATGAAAAAGTACTGAAACAATCAATTCTGGAAGGAAAGGTATTTTAGCAAGATGAGAATTATGTAATATATTATAAATTCTGCTGGGTGAATGTTCATTATGGCTTCTGTAGTATTTGTTTATCTCTACTTTGTTCAGAATCCTGTTTTCTCTTTTCACCATGGTTTAGCATAAGTTTCTTATTTATTGATCCTTTAGAGATTTTGGTTTCTTAATTTTACAAGGAAAGCATTTGTTTTCCTATTTTTTTTTCCAATTGCCCAAGTTTAAATATTGGCCTACTTTTCTCTTCCTTTAGCAGATGCTGCAGTGTGTTAGATTGGTCAGAACTGCCATATATAACATTTCTATAATTTTGATGCACAAATATTTCAAGACCAGTGCCCAATATACGCTCCCTTCCTGTTTGCATAGCAATCTCAAGCCAAGGGTCTTGTGTTATTTTCCCTACTGTCAGATCCTTTGATGTGTTGTCTTTTATGAATGGCCCAAATAGGTGACAGCACGAAGAACTATTATAAGACTAACCTGTAATTTCATTACTTAAGAAATGGTAGCTTTCCAGCCATTGTGACTGCATGTTCCCAGGTTGAGGTAGTAGGTTGTATAGTTTAGAATTACATCAAGGGAGATAACTGTACAGCCTCCTAGCTTTCCTTGGGTCTTGCACAAAGCAACATGGCAAGAACGATCATGATTTCTCCGGGCCTTTTTTTCCTAGGAAAGACTATGAAAGGTAAGATTGGGAAGAGTTTTTAACCGATATTTTAGAATTCAGGTTTCATTTAATTCTTGTACTCATGTTATATTTCCATGTTCAGTTTCTTTGGTTGGAATTTATTTTGTCCAAAAATAGGAGATTTTGAGGGATTCGGTGTGTCATTTATCCATTGTCACGATAATGCTGCATAATAAACAACACAAACCCTCAGTGGCATACAACAATCACCATAGATTTAGCTCATGAATCTGTAATTTAAACTGCGTAGTTTCTCTGGTCTTGGCTTATTTGTTCCAGCTGTCAGTTATAGGACGGGGTTGCTAGGATGACCAGGGAAACTCAGTTCTGTTCTTCACGTCACATTCTGCAACAGGCTAGACCTAAAACATTCTCATGGTAAAGGCATAGAATCAAAAACAAAAGCCAGATAGCTACAGGATTTTGCAAACTTCTGCTGTGTTTGCTAATATCTCATTGGATGGAGGAAGTGCCTGGCTAATCCTGGAGCCAGAGTAAGAGACCACAATTTTCATAGCAAGGGACATAAATTCAGGAAGTCATTACCGATTTGGACCATTTCTAAAATAACATTGCAGTTTTTTAGATGCCATCAAATTGAAAATAATTTTGTTTTCTCTATTGGTGGAAGCTTTCAAGTTCAAGAGCTGTATTTTTGAATTTGTATTTTTGGATTTTTGGCTAAGATGGTCTTTGAATGCTATGTTATATCCTTGTTGATAAGATATGCTCTAACCCTGTATGGAAAATGGCAAGAGACTAGAATGATAGTAATGGTACATTGAATCAATGCTAGACATATTGCCCTCATTAGAATGAACTCTCAATCTGCCATAAGCTGTGAGCAGCAAAACCCAGCACTAGAATCCAACTCTGTCGATTAGGATGGAGTTGCTCCAAGCCCAGATTTTTAAAAATAGAAATGAAGATAGTCTGAAGGTACTTAGTAATTTAATCCATTTTATTATTTTCCGATATTTTAATATGATACACAATATATAAAAAGAAAATAGTTCTGCAGCCTATACATATGGTGATCTCTTGACTCTCTCTCTCTTTCTATCCTCCCTCCTCTCTCTCTCCCTCGATCCCTCCCTTATAGAAAGGATGAGATTCTGTTGTCTGTCTGAATTTCCATGCTTAAATATTTCTATGAGGAATCATTGTGATTGCCACATTACCAAGCGGTCAAGGATAACTAGCCCACGTTTGTTGATAAAGCACAGTTAAAAGGTTGGTGTTACTTTTAGACCACCCTAGAACTAACTCCAGCAGAACTAGGAGAAAGACTCAAAGGCTGCTATATCATTTTCATTTCTTTCCTCATACTTCTATCACTTAGAGAAGCCTAGCTTGACTCTAGAAGACACTGCCATTACTTTGTCACAGTTGTTGTGAGTTTGACACGAAACACACGTATTACCTGTATCCGTGTTGGATTTAAGTGTTTGTGAGTTAAACATCTGTAGCCACTTGGCATATAAGCAGCTACTTAGTACTGTTTATATATTTGTAAGGCTTTTTAATGTCACATTACCTTCCTGCACAAAACAATAAGGCCTTCTCCTTTTCAGTGGCATAAACTTGAGTGGGATCACATACTCATGATTTTTAAGAACACATTAGTGGCTGGTATGCCTTACTTCTAAAGACAAAGTAACTTTAATACAATTGTCCTTCTACTGACTTTGGTAATAAGGTTGTATCTACCAGAATATAAATAATTTGCTTTTGGAATGGCATAAAATCTAGAAGCTTATCTATACTGTTGTGCTTTTTAGCCAATAGCCCATGGTAGGAAAGAGAGTTTGGGAAATGCAAGGAAAATAAATTAATGTTGGAGGCCACTTGAGTCACAGCTTAGTATCAATTTCAGCAGTAACTTCAGTAGTAATAGGGTAAAGTCATTTCCAAAATGATTCATTCCTTGTCTTCATTTTTGGTGAGTATGTATTATGTTTCCACAGGGAAAATTCACTAAATTTTCTTGTAGCCAACAGACATTCTTAGCCCCCTGAAATCCCAACTATGCCATTGATACAAAGGACCATTGTATCTCCTGCAAATTAATGTCAGGTTCTAAAAAGAAAAAGAAAAGTTGCAGCAGGGTACATCTTGAAATATTATCAGGAAATTATAATATCTATACTTGTAGTAGAAATGTTATTTTAATTTTTCAGAATATGTTCGCTTAATCCAGCTATTTTCTAGAGCCCTGACAAACTCCAAAACAGAAGTATTGCTGGCATTTTAACCTTCAATAAGCAGAAAATGTTTTGCTTTTGCAACTGAAGGAAACTGGCTAGTTGGTTTATAGTGAGTTTATAAACTTTTTTGAAGACAGGTTTCTGTGCCTTTTTATTTTCAGGGAACAGATTCCTCTTCACTTGGTTTATTAGTGGAGACTTTAAAACCAATATTCGATAATGTAGTGGAGCCCTTTCTTGTACTGGGTGCTTCCAAGGACTTCCTTATGAGGACAATCATTAGCTTTCTCAGAGTTGGCTTTGGCTTACTGTCCTCTCCGAGCTTTCTGGAAACCCAAGGAGAAATGAGGAAACCAAGTTTTGCTTCATTCACTTACATTTACAAATATTTAGTGTAAGCTTTGACTGCAAATAGAATAACACCGTGTGTCACCACTATTCTTTCTAATAACTTTTTTAACCTTATCTTTTTTATTTTATGAAAAGATAAAACAAAATTTCATAACCAAATATCAAGAGAATAACAATAGTTATTATACTATATATCATTATCCTCAAAGTAGTTACTCAATACAAGATATAAACCAAAAGAAAGTTTGTGTTATTATCCAATCAACTTTTAAGTGAAGTTGATATTATCACCACATGGAATATATTCTGTCTCAATGTCTCAGGTAAGTAAATGCTTTATAATTTCAGATGTCAAGGTAATTAGGCTGAGGGTAATAAATTTAGGTATAGCTTCCCATCTTTGGCTAAGTATATCAAGTTCCCCTTTTAATTATAGCCACAGAACCTATCTTTTAAGTGTATCTTAGTTCCCTTCCCTAAAGCAGAACCCTAAGGTACAGCATTGTTTCATAGAGACATAGAAATAGAGACATCACGACATTGAGCATGCTCCTAAAGATATTCATATTACAGCCATGCGTTCCACAGAAGCATCCTTCACGAGAACACGTAAGGAGAATCCATCTGGGAGCGTGAGTACTGGTACCCAGCCTGGTTCTGCTATAGCCAAGTCATTTCAACTTTCTGAATTGCATTTTCCAAAAATGTAAACCACTAGAATGGGATTGGATAATTTCTGAGCTAACTATAATATTGAATATTCTGTGATTCTGGGACTATCACTTAGGAGCCTTAGATTTTATTGAGGAGAATCTTACTTGTTAGCTTCTTTACTGTCCTGTCTTAAAACATGGAAAGAGGGCCGGTGATATAGCTCAGCGGCATAAGCGCCTGCCTGGCAAGCGTGAGGTCCTGAGTTCGACTCCCGGTACCCGCATAAAAAAACAAAATAAACAAACAAAAAACAAACAAACAAATAAACATGGAAAGATATCATTCCAATTCTATCCCCATCCTGTCAAAGGGCAAAATAGTAAGGAAAAATTTGCAGTAATAGCTCCCTATCAACTACTAACACTGAAGGCAGCATTAAGGCATTGAGAAGAGTACCCTAAGAAATAGTACATATGAATCCCCTTGCTCCTTCCATGGTTTGCAGACCACTAGAGTAACAAAGAAAAGTGAATTAGCTTCTGACAAGTTAATGTCTATGGTTGGGCACTGATTATCACTTTAGTATGGATTATCTCAGTGGTGAACAGGAGGGGGATATGTGAAATTCACCACCTCTTTCCTGGTCCCCGTTTGTGTTCTCTCTCAACAAAAATTATGTGCTTTGTGCTCTGCTGCCAACTGCAGTCCGGAGAACATGAGAGCTTCTGTGGCCCTTCTCAACCCTTTTCCATCAGTCACAGAACTCTCACTGTTCCGTGCTAATGCAAAATGGAATAACGTTTAGCATCAGGACATCTTTGAGTCAAGAGGTTAAGGGAAAACACATCTCCCATTGTGTTCCTGCGGCTCTGATACTGTTAATGGCGAAAACACCATGGAGACAAATAGATCTCTCTTTATTTAGGAAGCTTTGAGTGAAGAGAAAATATATATGACATCTTTACAGCATGAGAGCCCTCTCTATATGGTGCATTAAGGAAGGGTGGGGGAGGGGAGAAGTTCATATAACATCATGTTTGATAAGATGTAAGCCATGTGAAGAGGGAGGATCATGTCTTCACCATTTTTTTCTATTGCTTGAATAAATACTTCCAGTTCTAGCAGGGGGAAATGAGGTGTAACCTTTCAAGGCACAGACTCAAGACTCTTTGAATAAATGTACTAGAAAGCTTTATGGTGTCCATTCTAAAACGTGACCCAAAGAGGTGTCTGATAACATAGCTGCCTCTTTCTTCCTTATCCTACTTAAGGCATCTTGCCTTTCTTCCTTATCCACTTCAGATATAAGGAATGTGAATCAATATATTTTAGAAGAAAGCTAAGGCAAAATAAATCAATAAATTATGATTATTTTCACTTGGAACTTACCTGAAAGTAGACTACTCTGTATGACCACAGAAAGATTATAAGAAAACAAATTTTTGATTTTATCATCACTTCTAATGACTCCCAGGGAAACCTCAGTTGAGATCATGTCTTGTTCCCATAGGACTTTGATGAGAATTTTGTTTTATTGTTTATAAATTGTGATCAGAAGCTAAAATTAAGATTTTTCTTTACTGGGGCCGGTGAGATGGCTCAGTGGCATAAGCGCCTGCCTGGCAAGCGCGAGGTGCTGAGTTCGACTCCCGGAACCCACATACAAAAAAAAAGGGCCGGTGATATTGCTCAGCGGCACGGGCGCCTGCTGGTGCACGAGGTCCTGAGTTTGACCCCTGGTACCCACAAAAAAAAAAAAAAAAAAAAAAGATTTTCCTTTTCTTCAGGATCTAAAGAGTTTTCTCGTGTGGTAAAATTTCTGGATAGATCAAGAATCCATTTTTGATGTTATCTGCCCAATTTAAAGCTACCAAATAATTTTTGAATTTTCAGTTATGTATATTCTTTGAAACATTTAGAGGATATATATTATTGATTACTGCTCAATCCTGTCAGCAGCTAACTGCACTAGCTTTGATGAGGAGGCAGTAAAGAGGGGTAAGAATTCGCCTTTCACACTGAACTATAAGCCTTTAGACTTCTTTTCAGAGTAGGCTGATACACAGTTCTGCAATACTGCTGCTCTCAGTGTTGGTTCTGTTGCATCAGGGGCAGGAGATTTCATTTACAAAAGTTTATCAAGTCCAGGGAAGAGGGACAGGAATTCCAGAATGACTCACCGTTTATGGCCCCAAGTATTATGTGGTTGCCATTTTTATAGTTGAATAAAATGTATACAATTCAAATCATAACTTGAATTCCAAATTGTGACAGAGCAAGTTCAATAGTGAGGCTGTAGTGTTATAGCCACATGCTGCTTCCGGTCAACTGCTAACAGGAAACTTCAAAACATAAATGGCACGCTCAAGGCATATGAGTGTGTATGAAGTCCTCCAAGGATTTAAGATTCTTAGTCAATTTTTTATTATTGAATAATAAAGTGCTCCTGATATACTGAAACAAATATGCAAAACACATATTATATCAAGCATAATTAAAGGAGAACATCTCCCCAAAGACTGAACAGAAAGGTATAAAATGAATGTATGGGAAGTAAACTTTTTTTATGACCTGCCATGATTAAGAAACAGAGTTTTATGGTTAATCGTTTTAATAGAATTTCCAACATTAAAATAAATAATACATTCTGCTTAAGATTAAAACTATTCTAAATACAATTTAACGTGTCTTAAGATTTATAAGTTATTCAGAATCCCGGACACTTCAAGGTCAGCATTACAAAGCTAAATTTATCTTGTAGAGTTGTTTAACATGTAAAAATGCCAAATATAGATTTCAGCTTGGCAAAATATGGGCTAAACTAGAGTTTACCATTTATGTTGTATGGCTTCAGCTAGAAGCTGATGTTAATACTGATTCCCTGATCTCTTTCAATGGGAAAGTGTCAAAATGTTCTGTTGCAAATTAAACATCACTCTTAACCAATCTACCAAAATGTTTAGTCCTGAACACAATCCACATTATCCATGGCCTTGTGTGGCTCTAAATTTAGCTGGGTCTGTTGGCTATTTCCTGCCTTGCCAGCTCTCCTCTCTACCTTGTTCCACCCTGCTCTGTATCCTTGCAGGCTGAGCTTCACGCACTGCAGTGGATCTGCCTTCTATTTCTGAATGTTGGCCAATAGTCAATGGCAAGCAGTTAGAGGTAAAGTGAAGAAAGTGGTTAGGGTACTGAGTCCCTCCAGGCCGTGGGCTAGACCTGGCTTCTCCTTACCAAAGGTAGCCATTTTGGGCAGATCCAGCTCTGACTCCAGCTTCTAATGAGCACTGCTTCTCCTTATTTCCTCAGGCTTAGGGCTGTAAGGAGACCATCCTTATTGGTCTCTCTTAACTGCCCAATCTTTGTAAGTAATCCTTGTGTTCAACTTCCCACAGTTTCCCAATGTGAATGTGCTATTTTATCTGGACCTCGATTCACCATCTAAAGTCAACATGATCTAGATAACAGAAGTTATAGTCACTCCCTTTCCATCCTGTGTGGGAGATGATGGATGAAAGAGTATGTATTTATCTTTCCCGTAATCGTAAGCTCTGGGAAGGCAGAGACCATGTCTAATACCTTCTTTACAATTCCTCGCAAAAACTGGCAAAACATTTAGCTCACAGTGTGTGCTCTGTGCGTGTGGAGAGTCATACAGGGTTTCTCCAGAATCCTCAAATTTGTTATTGGCTTAAATGGAATGGAAGCTCTTGATTTAGGATGTAGACTTCCAAAAGTACCGTACTGTTTTTTTTTATTGGCCTTTTTAATGTAATATAATCTTACTTGATACCAATATCATAGTGATGCTAGACATTCTAACTCAATAGAAATAAATTTCCTTCATGTTTTAGGTTGATTTTTTTGTTTAGTAGATTAGAAATAATTATATTTAAAATGTTTATATCTAATTTTTCTCATATATATGAGTGAAAAAAATATATGTAGGCTTTCCCTTCTTCACTAGTAGTATTGATTATTTTTTGACTATAATCTGGATAAGAAGAGTAATTAATTAGAGTATAATTAAATAATACATAAACACTGCAGAATAAAAGGAGTAGTTACCAGAACTGGTGTCTTTGCTATTTCTTTATGGTTCCTATTGCTGTTTCACTTTGGTCTTTGCCATAATGCTGAACCTTTCTATACTTTGCATTCAAAAATATTTCATATTCCATGTAATACAGAAAATGAAAATGGGAAAATATTTTGGTTTGGAAAGCAGTAAGTTATAATTGTATTGTATTTGATTGCATGTATTTCCTATCTTGCACAAATCCATGCTATAATGTCAAATTTCTCTGAAACTAGTGAAGTAGATTAGAAAAAACAGTGAGAACTTGCTATTTGCCTTTCTTTACTGAGAGGAAAGTGCTTGGGAAGTTCAAAGAGCAGATTCTTTAGTATTCATATTTTGCAAACAAGATCATTTCTTCAACAAATGGAGGTGGCTAGAACATTGTCAACTCAAATAAGGTAAACTTTGTATCTCCCTGATAAGAGAAACTGTTTAAAGATAACTTTACTAGTCTACTTGGGAAGTGACCAAAGCACTATTAGATAAGTTAAAACCAAAAAAGCATGGAAAATATTTTTGACAACTGTTTCTTGTTGGCCTCTTGGCAAAAAACAACAGTTACATTCCCTATCTAGGGGCTATCTCTTGTGGGCCAGACCAGATGATCTAATAGGTCTTTATAATCTCTAAATACTGTGACTTTTATCCCCAAGTGAACTACATAGTTTATTTACATAGAAACACACTCACAGGCTTAAGGAAATGCAGTATGACTAATGCGAAGGAAAATGAGCCAGGATGACTCAAGTGACTTTTTTTTTTCTAAATAGGATAAGTAAATTAAAATCATAGACATTCTCTTTAATTCCCCTCCACTATCTCACTATGTAGATTTGACATAGAATTCCCCAGTAGTAAAATCATTTTCTGCCACCAGCAAATTATAAATTGTTGTCCTGCTAAATCATAAAACTTCTGCTATACTTATCAAGAAAGCCCTTTGATGGAGATTTGGTTTAATTGTTGTTTTAATTTCAAATCCTATCCCAGGCACATGGAAAATTTAAAATGTTAGAAAAATAAAAATTACTAGAAAAATATAAGCATGATAAATAAAGCATAATCACCGTGCATTTAAATTTTATTAAGAATTCATTGTTTGGTCACCAGCTACATATATCTAGACAAATGAAGCATTGAGAGAAATCTAAATTTTTTAATAAAAGATTGTTTTTCCAGGAGTATGTTGGCAAAGGCAACATTTTTAAGACCCCCCCCCACTTTAGGTTATACAAACATTATTTCTTCATCAGGTAACACTTTAGATGGTCTAACTGGGACTAAAAATCAAAGCTATTTTTATTATTGTTGTTGTTCTTAATTTTAATCCAATTTCCTCCATACCGGGCATTGATCCCATACAAACAGATACTGCATAGGGACAGTCAATCTTGCTGCCAGAGGGGTTAGGGCTTCTTAGCTTGTTATTTGCCAACTTACTGTAGTGTGCAGTGGTTAGAAGAAGGTGGTCAAGATATATCCATTTTGAAGGCAGATGAAAGAACCCTAATGTTTCCTATGGACTGTATTTCTAAGACAATTGGATAAATTTCAGACCTTTTTTTTTTTTTTTTTGTGGGTATCGGGGGTCGAACTCAGGACCTCGTGCGCCAGCAGGCACCCATGCCGCTTAGCGATATCACCGGCCCTTTTTTCGTATGTGGGTTCCGGGAGTCGAACTCAGGACCTCGCGCTTGCCAGGCAGGCGCTTATGCCGCTCAGCCATCTCACCGGCCTCCATTTTTTGTTTTTAAAGGAGGTGTCTGGATGCTGATTCTTTCTACTGAAATTGGTGGTAGTGAGGAATTACATTTGGTTGCTTTACGATTGGTCCCTGCTGTTTTTTCTCCCTGCTTCCAGAGCCCTGAATTATCATTTGGAACACATTTCTGTTTCAGTACTGAGGAGAAAGGCCATATAAATATAATTGCTTTCTAGAATAATAGCTTATTGCATTATTCATTTTACTGGTTATCCTTAAAACTGAAACATTTCTTTTTTTTTTTTTTTTTTTTTTTGAGGGTAACAGTTTTTCTAAAGGCTTTGTATATGCTAAAAATCCCGGTCAGTCACTCCAAACCTCCACTGTGTCAGGTAGAGATTTCTTTTAGGGTCATTTCCAATAATAAATTCAACATAGGATATACGATGTATTCCTGAACCTGCAGTCAGAATTAGGGTTAGGGTTAGGGTTAGGATTAGGATTAGGGAATATGAAGTGAGAATACCATCCTCATGGCTCATCCTCACAGCTCATTTTATTACCATCTCAGTTCGGTGCCTGGACACACATTCTACCCATGATTTATCTTTAATCTCAGTCACTTCAACAGCTCATGCTTTGAAGTTACCCTAATACTAAAACTACTGGTGAGAGGTATGCTCACCGTTGAGGATACCCTTTTTTGACTATCCTCCAAAGCATGGCTCGGGCCTTTCTCTCTCTGTTTCCCTTTCACTTCCCTTAGTGAGCTCTTTCTTTTCTACTTACATAAAGATTTATCAAATGGCTACCACATCAAATTACATGATGCTCAGTGTTATGTCTATTTTAATTTTGATGGAATGGACACCATCTTAATCATCCCTTCAGTCCCAGGCTGACACATAGTAGATGCTTAATAACAGTTTGTTCACTTGAACCAAATTTTCTTTCAGCGAAGAATTTTTGACAGGCCCATGATTTAGGAAACATTAAACTCAGGTAACGTTTGTAGCCCATATGTAAGTTCTATGTTGTTTTCTGTAGCACCTGCAGAATTTTTGTCTTTACTGTTGTTTCAGTGCACAAGATCAAATCTGACATATGTCCAACAGGCAAGTGAAAACAAGGTGCAATTGAAGATCAGCCTTTGAGATGTTACTATAGGCTACTTAGAGTCACCAGAAGTTCAAAGGTTTATTAAACTATACATAGGCAGAAGCCTCAAAAGTAAATATTTTAATGCACATTGGTACAAAACTGACTTATTTTCATTACTTGATTTTAAAAAACTAGAGTAAACACATGCAGTTTCTCTACAAAAAGATAAATCTTATTTGGGAAGAAATGTACCTTGTTAAATGTCTAGGGCTTGAAGTACCCTTTTCTGCACTGTTCATTGAGTGTAAATAAAACCGTCATGGTCATGAAGATGATGAATGGCTTCGCTTTGATGTTACTAAGCTTCCACAGTTGTTGTAGCTTCCTACTGAGCTACATTGCTCAGGGTAATTTTGAAGTTCTTTTTTTTTAACTAAGGAATACATTTTATGACAGTGATGATAGAGATAGTAATGATGGTGATTTTTTAAATTGCTATTCACTGTGCAAATTGAATAGAGAATAAATATCAAGTGTTTTTTTTACTTAATCAAAATAAAAAAGTCATTCAAATTACGTGATGTGCCATTATAATATTAGCTATGTCAATCCCTATTCCATTTATGCATTCATTGTATATATTTATTCTTATATTTTGTTTTGAAATTCCAGGAGTGAAGTATTTAGATCTCTATATCTAGGAGGACTTCAATACAATGCTGCCTCAAGAGTTAACATTAGAGGAGCTACCACTTGTATATTGCCCTAAAATTGAATTTTACTTTATCAAATGAAGTAAATATCAAATTATACTCTTAATTATTAATAAATATTAACTTCTTTTTTCCTTTGTCTATTTCCAATTTTAATCTACCAATAACATTGTCCATTGACAATGAGTTACACCTTGCTCAATCTCTTCTTTTACCTGGGTGATATATATATATATATATATATATATATATATATATATACACACACACACATATATACATTCACATACCAGGCATATTAGACACTTTTGTTGTTCAATTAAATAACACTGTATTGATTATTTATTCCAGAGCTGTAGTAAATGCTGGATAGAGTTGATACTTCCTGCCCTCAAAGATATTTAAATGTAAGGAGAAGAATAAAATAATTACAAAATAATTTCTCCATCAATGCAAATGTGTAGATTACAGTTACAGAGTGTTCTGGCAAGTCCAAGAAACAGGATAATTCCAGTTGTTAAATCACATAAGTCTTTTTGGAAGAGATATGTTTTGAGTAGGGACTTGGAGAATAAGATTTTGATGGCTAGAGATTAGGGGCAAATTATTCCTGATGAAGGGAAGTGTAAACAAAGGACTCAATTAGAAATAGCACATATTTGAGAATGCAAATAGTCTGTTGGGCTTAGACACAGTTTACAAATAGATTTAGTAGAAGAAGAGTCTTTACAAGTAATCTGAAGTCAGTTCATAGAGGGACTTGAATACATGTAAAGGTGTTTGGAATTTTGCCAGGTAGCTATGGGGAGCCTTAGGTTGATTAACTGTCTACTTTGGATGATTAATTAGCTTATAAAGTGGACAGGACAGGGTGTGGAGAGACTAGTGAAGAACTTATTACCATAGACTCAGGTGATCTATATGCCAGTCTGAACTAGTGTTGGCAGTGTGTGTGGCAAAGAGGGAATATTTGACAGATCCTATCTGTGCAATTGGGTCTCAACTGTAAGTGAATAAGAACACTGAAGACTTGTTGAAAGCTGATTAGGCAAATTGATTTATTGTAGATTCAAACGGTGTGGTTTTGTGATTTTTGTGCAGAGATAGTTGGCAGACCAGCAATGGAAGCAGAGGAAACAGTGATTACTCAAGAACATAGTTTAAAAAATGAAAAGATGTAGAAGTTCAACAGATACTAGATCCAGGGTAAAGTTCAAGTATGGCTAGAAGTGAGTGATTGGCTTGGGGTTGAGATAGGAATTTTGGGAGTTTCTAGGTCATAAATAGGAATTGAATAGATTGAATAAAAGTGGAGAATGAGTCCTGCAGTAATTAGAATTGATTTCCTGAAAGGGAAGCAGTTCCAGATGCTGAGGGAGTTCTGCTTATGGCCATGTATATTGTTAACTAAAATGGAAAAGAAAATTAATATCATTAGAACTGATGAAGCCAGGGTATGAGCAAAGTCCTCACTGTAGCCAGGATGAGGGAAAAGCCCATAAACTGTAGAACCAAGTTGCAGGATTAAAAGACTCCCAAACTGAAGGAAAGTTTAGAGCCAGGTTTTCTTGATGTATATTAATCTCAGCGAAGAAGCCTCATTCTTTCTACTGGGTTCTGACAACTGAAGCACTCTTGATTACTTACTAATTTAAGAATTCTCGTTTGAAATGCAAATATTGTGCTTATTTTGTATTCTCTAAAGATGAGGGCTTATAAAGTCACAGTTGTTGGCATGTTTAAAGATATAGGCAAACCTTGGTATCCATAGATTCCATATTTGGGACTTGGTATGTCACTAAAATTTATTTGTAACACCAAAATCAATACTTCGCAAGATTTTGTGGTCATTTGTGGACATGCACAGAGCAGCAAAAAATTTTTGTCATCCAATGACACATTTGTTTGCATTTTTATGCTACTTGTTGCTAATTTTACTGTTTAAAGTGGCCTCCAAATATAATGCTAAAGTTCTATCTGTTGTTCCTGTGCAACACAAAACAAGATTGTGTGTGTTGATCAGTTGAAAAAAAGATGTGACCAGAGGCTTTCCTCCAAGAGCAGTTCCTCAGTATTCACTAATTCAGTGTTCAAGCAACCACGTAACACCCAAGTACTGCAAATAACCACCGCCAAGACCACCTTTTTTGGTTTAGTTAAAGGTAGCTGTCTTGGTTGTTTGGATGCCCACTCAAGTTGCATGCCAAACTATGACTTACTCAGCTTTCTATTTTGAAATAATTTTAGACTTAAATACAAGGTGCAAAGTAATATGCTGTTCCCATTACCCTCCATCCTATTCCCCATATATACTTCATCTGACTTCCCTTAGTGTTCACATCTTCCTAACTGGAGTACAGTGATCAAAATCAGGACATTAACATTGTTGTAATATTGCTAACTAATCTGTAGGTCTTATTAGAACTTCTCGGATATCCTATTCATGTTTTTTTTCTGGTCCAAGAACCAATCCAAGATTCTACATTGCATTTAATGTCACGTTTCTTCATCTGTAATGATTCTTGCCTTTCTTTGTTTTTCTTCTGACCTCATACTTTTTAAGAATACCTCAGTTTGGGTTTGTTTAGTGTTTTGACCTGTTTAGATTTAGGTTGTTCATTTTTGACAAGAATACCACAGAAATGATGTGCCCTTTTTAATGCATTCTTTATCAGGATCAACCATGTCAATATATTGTCACATGGGTGATATAAATTTTGATCACTTGGTTAAGATTGTCATATGCCTTCACTATTAAGTTGCTATTATTCCTCTTTGTAATTTATAAGTGGAAGATAAATTTTTAATGCTAAAATTTTCTAGATTATTTTTCAATCAGTAAGCACATTATCACTAATTCTATGCTGTATCTGATGACAAGTAGTTGGAATAATTTTTAAATGATATTCTTTTTTACTGAGAATTGACAGTCTAGTTGAGGAATGGAGGGGCACACATTAAACATTATTATATAGGAAAAATATAGAAAATCACATTGTGGTAGACTGTATGGTACAGAATGTAAGCAAAGAAGTTGTCAGGGAATGCATTGTATGGAAAGAGAAACTTGTGCTGGATTTTGAAGGGGAAGTATGACTTTTGTAGGTAGAACTTCATAATTCACTTAACTCAGTAAAATATATTATTTTAGCTTCTTAAGGAATTGCACTAAAAGCCAGGAATATACAATTATATAAAAATGAGGGTCTTTACCTTCAAAGAGCTCTTAACCTAGTGAGAAAGGTAGAGATGCCTATTAATGTAGAGAAATATGATCAATGTGTGTAGAGATGGGATTGGGAATTTTATTATACCTTAGAGATTAACAGGAGGTAACTTCAGGTTTAGTCTAACTTTCTGTACTCCAACAATGCTGTAAAATTTTTGAACACTTCTAGTCACAAGAAGTTAATTTCTTGAGACATCGGATTCCACCCCTTTGCCTCTTTCTAATAGAAAATAATTTTTCTATTGAGCCAAAATTTTACCAGACTTTCCCCCCTAGGTCTAGTTCTTACCTCCTTAGCTACAGAGAATAAATTGACTTTTCTTTTTGCAGGATAACTGTTAGAAACACAGACTTTGCATCTTTTCTTAATGCCTCCCTTACAATTTAAACACAAATCTATATACTATTTGTCATTACTAGGTCCTTATAATTCTTCATGTATTTGTTTCTTGATTGATATGACAACTAGAATTGAAAGTATTCTTGGGCTGTCAAATCAGTGAGCACTATGTAACTAGCTCGTTGCTCGTTCTGGACAACATAATTCTATTATGCAGCCTAAGTATTCTTTGGCTATTTTAAAAGCAAAACTGTTGGCTTTATTTGTATTTTCCTTATAAATAATTCATGCTCCCTCACCCTGACCTACTCCGCTGGACATTTTTTAGTCTAATAATGACATGGGGTCTCCCTCATCAGTTCAGTGGAAGTTTTGAATCTAGCATTCGGAACTATTTATTTCTGTCACATTTTGTGCTCATTTTGACCTCTTAGCAGAGTTCTCTATGAACTTTGATCTTGTCATCTGGTGTAGCTTTTATTTTCCCCCCATTTTCAATATCTTCAGATTTGATAAGAGTGTAATCTATTTTCATTCAAGGCTTTAATAAAATAAATGAGACAGGGAGTCAAGCACAGGGTTCTTGGGCAAAGTGCATAGGTCCCTGGTCATTTCCTGATATAAAAAAGCTCCTGCCTGTACTTCTGTGCAGCTCCCCATTCAGTTCCCCAGGAGATGGGCGCAGGAAGAACATAGCATGCTCGTCAACAATGATGAGCCTGACCTGACTACAACCCAAGATGGAGTGTTGGCCAGCAGTGTGGAATCTGCGTATTCTTCAGTGGAGACAGGTTACAGTGTGTCACATTCAGGAAGTCACTTCTGTGAATGATAATTCTATAGTACTTCACTGCTTGTGGACTTCCCTTATGTTCATGTTCTCAGAGATATGAAATGGTGAGAGATAAATTAGCAAGGAAGATTTGGGGCCAGGGCATGACAAATTAAAAGCATGATTTAAAGCAGCTTATTATGTGGATGGAGTTCTGTGTGGACTGGGGATGATATGACTAGACAAAGAGGAAAGCTGCCTGAGTTTTCCAAGAGGTGAGGAGACAGAACTTAGATGAAGACAATAGTGAAAGCAGAGAAGAAGGGGCAGATATGCCACATGGAAGAGCAATAGGATTCTGTAACTAAAAATGGATTTGGGAAGGGAAAAGGGGAGCTGAAGCAAAGACGACTCCCACAATTTAAATCTGGAAATATGATGCATAGTGGATGGAAACTAGAAGATTGCTAAGTGGATCCATTTCAGGTGTGGTTAGGTTTATTGTTTTTGTGCTTAGCTTAATGGTGATGAGAAATAAGAGTGACTCATAGATGAGAGCCTAAGATTCACCATTACTAGCATAGAAAGAAGGATTTTCTATGGAGTAAGATTTTCAGGTAGAAACTTACATGGCTTGCTTTGTAAGCACAGCAGCTGTCAGAACCCCTTGGTTTTCTAGCATGTGAGTGCTTATTGTAAAAGTGATACCCTTCCAATAGAACCAAGGGTCACTGAGCTCTGCACATCCACTTCATATGTTGAAAATGGTAAATGTGATTAGGAAAATCTTGGAAATGGAGGTTAGCTAAGATAAAATATGCCCAAGTCATAGAGTGAGTCATAGGAATACAATCTTGGATATCCTATTTAACCATCAGCAAATATCCCAACAAAGCTATCTACCTACTTCTTTTTTTTTTTTTGTGGGTACCGGGGGGACGACCTCAGGACCTCACGCGCCAACAGGCACCCGTGCGGCTGAGCGATATCACCGGCCCCTTTTTCGTATGTGGGTTCCGGGAGTCGAACTCGGGCCTTCGCGCTTGCAAGGCAGGCGCTTAAGCCGCTGAGCCGTCTCACCGGCCCTCTACCTACTTCTAAATAGAACAGCCTTTTAATGTTTTTATTTCAATGACTACTCAATTTGCGGTCCTTTCTAATGTCTCCCTCAACCCCCTCAATGGGTGCAAAGAGAAAATGAAAAATATATTAACTTGAAACCCCATTAATTAGCCTTAGGAGAAGATCCTATTATTATTAAGCTCTTGATCATCATCATAACCACACATTCATTGAACACCTGATTGTGCTTATGCAAAGAACACACACACACACACACACCCCAGGCAGAAGTCACATGGGGCTGTCCTCTCTGGGCTTACAGACCATATGCGTAAGAGAGAAAGCACAGTTAAACGGCGTATAAAAGTGTTTAAATGAGTCCCTCTTCAATTACATTCGCAAGGCCTCCGCTATCCTATTGTGTCAAGGAACTTAATCCCCCATTGTCTTAGTCACTTAGGGTCATGGAGACACAATACCCAACACGCACGATTTAAAGAAGGAGAGGTTTATTTTGGCTCATAATCCAGTCCGTAGCCAGCTGACTCCAAGGCAGGATGGCATGGCACTGGGGCTTGGTGGATGTCTGAGCGCTGGGGAAGCAGAGAGCGAGTGAAGGGGGCGCCCAGATGGGAGATAGAGCTTTCCAGGTCACGCCCCATCGACCCATCTCTTCTGACCAGACCCCACCTCCTAACAGCGAGTCAGCTGTGATGCCCTCATCATCCAATCACCTTTCAAAACTCCAGCCCATGAGCACATGAAACTTTTAGGGAACATCTAAATATAAACCGTAACACCCGTATAAATAAACTTTTATAAGAACCAAAGCTTGCCTATTAGGCATTATAGCAGCTTCTGCCTTTTCAGTCAGCTTAAACAATTTCTAGCAGCTCACTCACTCGAGGCTAAGGGGCATCCTTAGGGACATTCTGTGTTGGTGAATTCTGTGCTCTCAGTTGCCTTTCTCTGCCTCTTTTGCCTTTCAGCCATTTTGGTCTTCGACTGTGGCAGTTACTTTTCCGGGTCTTCTCGTGCCAGCCTCTCATCAGACCTCCCACTTCGCTGCTAGTTTATTACTCCAGAATGTCTTTCGCTCTAGAAAGAAAGTTAACCGGGAATATCGTAAATTATAATTGAAACGGGTCACTAATTCTGAGTGAGGCTCTAAAGAGAAAGGCTGCTGGGTGTTGTGGAGAGATTGAGATAGCTTCTTGGAATGTTCTAAAGTGTTCAGTTTACTCCTACCTGCATTCCAGCCCAGCCTCCCGGAAGCTGAAGTTGAGGAAACACTGGTCTCTGGATAAAAGAGAGCTGCTGTTGTCCTCACACTGGAGATTATTAGGTCCTAAGTTATCACCTAACTTAGGGATAGAAAACAGCGTCTCATTCTGCAAAGTGGAGATATGATGGACAGTCCTGAAATCAACCCGATAAAATAAAAATTTAGCTTAGCGTAACAGTGTAAAAAAATAAAGACATCCTACTCCTATCCTGAATGCCTTCTGCAAAATACACATGTATACAAATACTGTTTTGATAATTTCACCGAAGGTCATTTTCTTACACCCACTCCACTACACTGGGATTCCTGTCATTTTTCAGAGCTTCTGAGTTCTGTCCCCGGTGAGTCACAAAACAGGGCCGAGCAGAGCCAAGCACTGAAGAGTAAGTCACACACACAACCTTTGGTGGAGACAGAAACGGGAAGAGCCTCCTTAGAAGATCACAGCTGTCTTCTATTATTGAAAGATTAAGAAGAACTGTGATTAGCTCTGAGCATCAGGATTTCTGTTAAGTTTCTTGACAGATATTTGTGAGTCCCTGTCAGTATCCAGGTGGACTTCATGTCAAGTAATGTGTAGCTTTTTTTCCCTTCATTCATTACTTTTAGGTTTATCTACATAGTCACATACAGCAGTGCTCTTCCTTCTCCATGCTACATACTATTTTAAAGAAGACATATTTTTTTTATTTTAAAGAGAAGAAAAAACAAAACAAATAAAAAAAAAAAGAACAAATTTTCAAAACAACATAATATGAGGGTAACAATGATCAATGCATTACATATTATTATCTTTAAGTTAGTTATTCAGGATACCAGACATTAGCATTCAATTGTCCAAACATTATTGGCTCAAACCTTATTCTTCAATGAACTAAGTAAAATTGGTAGTGTATCTATCTTAACCATCTTATATATATATATATATATATATACAATTTTTTTTCCCTTTCCCTTCTTTCTTTTCCCTATTACAGTCTCTCTTTCTTATTGACCAGTTTCTTTTTGATTCACCGTGTCTATTGTACATTTTGGATCTTATTTACTCTTTCAGTTTCTCATACTAGAGAGACAATACGATGCTTACACATGTGCGTCTGGTTTATTTCACTTATGAGTATTTTCTCGAGTTGCATCCATTTACCTACAAAAGTCTCCAGTTTATCCTTCTTTATGGCTGAATAGTACTCCATTGTATAAAAATACCACATCTTTCTTATCCATTCCTCAGTTGATGGGCATTTGGGTTGTTTCCAAGATCTGGCTATTACAAATTGTGCTCCTATAAACATGGGTGCACATATATCGCTGTGGTATGATGTTTTTAATTCTTCTGGGAAGATGCCCAGAAGGGGAATAGCTGGGTCAAATGGGACCTCCAACCCTAGTTTTTTGAGGAATCTCCACACTGACTTCCACAGTGGCTGTACCAGTCGACACTCCCACCAACAGTGAAGAAGGGTTCCTTTTTCCCCACAGCCCCTCCAGCATTTGTTCTTTACAGTAGCCATTCTTTCTGGGGTGAGATGGTATCTCAGTGTTGTTTTAATTTGCATCTCTCGAATGACTAGTGATGTTGCACATTTTTTTGTATATTTATTTGCCATTAGTATTTCTTCATCTGAGAAATGTGTATTCATCTCAGATGCCCATTTTTGGAGTGGGTCTTTAAATTTGGGAGGTCTGATTTTTTTGAGTTCTTTATATGTTCTCGATAGTAATCCTTTGTCTGAGGAACAGCTGGCAAACATTTTTTCCCACGTTGTGGGTTGTCTTTTCACTCTGTTGGTGGTTTCTCTTGCTGTGCAAAAGCTTTTTAATAATATGAGATCCCAGTTATTGATTCTTTGGGATAGTTCCCATGCGGTTGAGTTTTTATTCATAAAGTCTTTGCCTACACCAATGTCTTTAAGGGATTTACCTATCCTACATTCCAGCAGATTTAATGTTTCTGTTTTAATATTTAGATCTCTGATCCATTTTGAATTTAGTTTAGTGCATGGTGAAAGATATGGATCTAGTTTTAATCTTCGGCATGTGTAGAGCCAGTTTTTCCAGGACCATTTATTAAAGAGGCTATCTTTCTTCCACTGAATGTGTTTGGCACCTTTGTCAAAGATAAGGTGGCTTAGTATGTCTGAGGTTGTTTCAGCATCTTCTAATCTGTTCCATTGATCTTCAGGTCTGTTTTTTTGCCAGTACCACACTGTTTTTATCACAGTAGCTTTATAGTATAATTTCAAGTCAGGGATTGTGATGCCCCCTGCCTTGCCTTTGTTGCCCAGAATTGCCTTTGCTATTCTAGTTCTCTTCTGATTCCAAATGAATTTTAGTATTGTTTTCTCTAATTCTGTGAGATATGCTGTTGGAATTTTGATTGGAATTGCATTAAATCTGTATAACAATTTTGGAAGTATGGCCATTTTCACTATATTGGTTCTTCCTATCCAGGAGCAAGGGTTATCTTTCCATTTTCTGATATCTTCTTCAATCTCCTTTTTCAGAGTACTGTAGTTTTCAGTGTAGAGGTCTTTTACATCCTTTGTGAGGTTGATTCCTAGGTATTTCATTTTTTTGGATGTTATTGTGAAAGGTATTGTTTCCCTAATTTCTCTTTCAGTAAGTTTGTTATTTGTGTACAGGAAGGCTATTGACTTTTGAGTATTGACTTTGTATCCAGCTACACTACTGAATTTGCTTATTAAATCTAGCAGTTTTTTAGTGGAGTTTTTGGGGTCTTCTGTGTAGAGTATCATGTCATCTGCAAATAATGATAATTTAACTTCTTCCTTTCCAATCATTATTCCCTTTATTTCTTTCTCTTGTCTAATTGCTCTGGCTAAAGTTTCCAGAACTATGTTGAATAAGAGTGGGGACAGTGGACATCCTTGTCTTGTTCCTGATTTTAGAGTGAAGGCTTTCAGTTTTTGGCCATTTAGTATAATATTGGCTGTTGGTTTGTCAAAGATAGCTTTTACCAGGTTGAGATAAAGACCCTCTATTCCAATTTTCTGAAGGGTTTTTATCATGAAAAGGTGCTGGACTTTGTCAAAAGCTTTTTCTGCATCTATTGAGATGATCATGTGATTTTTGTCTTTGGTTCTGTTAATATGCTGTATTACATTTATTGATTTACGTATGTTGAACCATCCCTGCATCCTAGGGATGAATCCAACTTGGTCATGGTGTATAATCTTCTTGATGATTTGTTGGATTCTGTTTGCCAGTATCTTATTAAGGATTTTTGCATCTATGTTCATTAGGGAGATTGGCCTGTAGTTCTCTTTCTTAGTTAGGTCCTTCTCTGGTTTTGGTATCAGGGTAATGCTTGCTTCCAGGAATGAATTTGGGAGGATTGCTTCCCTTTCAATTTCATTAAAAAGTTTGAGAAGTAGTGGCGTTAGGTCTTCTCTAAATTTCTTGTAGAATTCGGCAGTGAATCCATCAGGGCCTGGGCTTTTCTTTGTTGGGAGGTTTTTAATTACATCTTCAATTTCATTGGTTGATATTGGTTTATTTAGGATTTTTAAATCTTCTTGATTCAGCTTTGGTAATTCATACGAATCTAGGAATCTGTCCATTTCTTCTGCATTTTCCATCTTAGTAGAATATAGATTTTTAAAATAGGTATAGATGATCTTCTGGATTTCTGCAGGGTCCGTCGTTATATCACCCTTTTCATTTTCAATTGCATGGATTTGAGTCTTTCCTTTTCTTTTTTTAATAAGGTTGGATAAGGGTTTGTCAATCTTATTTATTCTTTCAAAGAACCAACTTTTTGCTTCATTGATTCTTTGTATTGTTTTTTTAGTCTCCAATACATTAATTTCTGCTCTGATCTTTATAATTTCCTCCCTTGTACGGGCTTTTGGCTTAACCTGCTCAAGAAGACATATTTTTAAGATTTAAAATTTATGAAAACTATCAGCTGTTTTGAAACGATATATAAATTGTTCAGTTGGAGAGCCATGTATGGTGGCACATACCTGTAATCCCAGCACTCGAGAGGCTGAGGCAGGAGGATAACCACAAGTTCGAGGCCAGTGTGGGTTACATAGTGAGCCCAAGGCCAGCCTGAACTACATAGTGAGACCTGTCTCAAAAAACAAGAAATTACATTGTTTAGTTGGAACCATCATTTAGATTATCTTTAGTAATGTCAGTGGTAGGAGAATACTGCTTACATTAGAACAGTGTTTGTATTTCTATTTTATTTGTCTTTAGTATATCTTTGCAGAGTGTCTGAGAGCACAGCATTCCTATTTTAAACAAAGTTAAACTAGAGCCCAGGGAGGAATGGGATATAGATAGCAACAGGCCATACTTTCTGGAATAGCAAGGCTGGAAGTTCAATTAAGGAGGAGGAGTTTGGTCCAGCCGACTAAGGTCCAAGTACAGAGCAGTAATTTACAAGAGTAGATGAAGTCTAAACAAATAGGGTCTTAAATTCTAAAAGTAGGTGATAAATGGGATATGGTAACAGGGTCTGCTTCCTCACTGCTTTAGTTTTATGCTGTTCACAGGTACCTTTAGGGCCTCAGGATTGTCACAGGGACCCAGAGGTCCAAAGATGAATTCCATCCCTCAGTGAGGCAAGGGTAGAGATACAACAATGGTCTCACCTCTGAGCCTACTGAGGTGGCATGTTGAAACTGAGCTAATATTTCTAAGTTCATTGCATAATTTGTTTCATAAAATTATGAAATGCATCAGAGTATTTGAGAAATCTCCTTATCATTCTGAAATGGTTTCAAGAAAGATGGGAGAATTCAATTCTATAAAGCATCTTGCTAATACCACAAGAAGAAAGAACTTCCGAGAAAGCTTTTACCCCTTCCCCCAAGCAAATGGTTTTTTAAAGTTACATTTGAAAATGATTGCATAATCAACATTAAGAATGTAGAATTATTAGGAAAATGTAGCAGGCATTTCATAGCACATAGAAGCACAACATACTTCTCTTGGAAGAGACAAAGATCAGGTATCTACATAAAAATTAAAGAGCTGAGTATGTTGGCGCACATCTGTAGCCAACTTGGGAACTGGGGAACTGAGTTTCCCAGCCACTTGGGAAACTGAGGCAGGAGGAATGCCAAGTTCTAGGCCGATCTGAGCAACTTAGTGAGACTCTGTCTCAAAATAAAAAATAAAAGGAGTATAGGTCAGTGTTTGAGTGTATGCCTAGCATATGTGAGATCCTGGGCTCAATACCTAGTAATGAAAAAAAATTAAGGCCAAAACTATAAATTAATCTCAACTCCCTCAATAAACACTTTAAAAGACTTTCTAGAAAGTGGTGACAGTCAATACCACCTGAAGATTTTGAAATAAAATCCATCTTAACTGAGACAATTGCCACTCCAATGGTGAAGGAGAAGGGGAGTCATCACACTTACTGAGTGATGAGATTTTGTTTTGGGTTCGTTTGCGTTGCATATTTACCCCTTCTGCCCACCCCATAATTGAAGAAAGTTTATTTCCATTTTACAGACAGGAAGCCATGAGTTTGAGAGGGTAAGCGTCTTGTCCAATAGCACACAATCAATCATAATGGTAGAGTCAAGATCCTACACTGAGCTTGCACTTCTCTTTCAAGACCAGACCTGGGTGCACCACACTGACTGCTCCTCACCCTACCTGAGAGGATTCCACTGTAGTTGAGCAAATTCAAGCATTGAGTATAGTTTAATAATTACTGATGCATTAAACTGAGTACAGATTTTGTCTTGTGAATAGAAAGGATATTGATTCCGTTTATTTTATACCCAAGAAAGGGAAATTAGGTAAGACATTTTTGAGCTTATCTGATAAGTACTTCCTGCTCTTTTTAACAAGCTTTGCTATAGTCAGTCTTCCTAAAACTTTTGGCTTTAATAAGACTGATTAATACAAGGTAGTTTGAAGACCTAAAGATTAACTATATTTGACTCTATATTCATTTTATTGTTCATGTTGATTCGTATTGTTGGATGTGGATTTTTTAAGTCCAATGTACCATTCTCACTCATTCTTATATGCAAATCTCCCTTCTTCCTGACATAACTTCAATTCTGACTGCCCATGTCCATACCTAACTTTGTATTCTCTACAATAGGGGTCACCAAACTTTATCTCTGTAAACCAGAAAGTAAACATTTTAAGTTTTACAGGTCAGATGGATTCTATTACAATTACTCATCTTGGCTGTTTTGTGGGAAAAAAAAACAGCTCTAAATTAATAAACAAATAAGCATGACTGTATTCCAATGTACCAGGAGGCAGATTGGATATGGGTCAAAGGCATAGATTGCTGACCCCTAATCTAGAAGAAAGATGTCTGTTTATTAACAAATAGTTAAAGCCAACCCAAATCTCTTTGTAAGTCACAAAGAGTTCTTCCCTAACACATAGTGGACCATGGAGAAAATGACAAAGCTCTCTTGAGGTCTGAGATACAATTTACATGCAAAAAACTGCATCCATTGAAAGTATGTAATTGATGACTTTTGACAGGGTTTCTGTCCATAACACCACCACCATCAAAATACAGAACATTTTCCTTATCTGTCAAACTTTCTTGAGCCCTGTCATCCATTTCTCCCACTAGCCCTATTCCCAGGCTTTTTCTGTTCTGCTCTTTTCTCTATAAATTAGTGTGTACTTTCCCAAGCTTTATACAAATGGAATCATACAATATGTACTTCTTTGTGTCTGGTTTATTTCATTCAATGCAACAGTTTTGAGACTCTCCACATTGTTGCAGATATAGTTTATTCCTTTTTATCTGCTGAGTAGTAGTTCATTGTAGTATAGCTATATCACAATTTATCTGTTCACAGTTGGGCTGCTTCCAGTTTTTTGATATGGTGAATAAAGCTGCTATCAATACTAACATTTCTCTTTGGTAAATTTTAGGCACAGAATTGCTGGGTCATATATTAGACTGTCTATTTCACTTTGTAAGAAACTGCTAGTTGTCCAAATTGTTTACCATTTTACATTCCCACGAAGGGCGTATATATAAGTTCCAATTTATCCATTATCTTGTCAAAACTTGTTATTGTCAGTTTTTTTAATTTAGCTATCCTAATGGGAATATAGTCAAATCTGAATTTGAATTTTCATTTCACTGATCAGTAAAGATTTTGTGCATCTTTTCATATGCTTATTAACTATTTGTGTATCTTCTTTTGTGAAATACTTGTTTAAAGCTATTTTTATTATCAGCTTATCTTATTATTATTATTATTATTATTATTATTATTATGTGTGTGTTTGTGTCTTTTTGAGACAGGGTTTCACTATGCAATTCAGGCTGGCCTTGAACTAACTTTTTAGCCAAGGCTCATCTCGAACTTACAGTGATCCTCCTGCCTCAGCCACCCAAATTCTGGGATTATAGTCATGTGCCCCCACTCATGGCTAGGTTGTCTTATTATTGTAAAATTTAAAAGATCTTTATATACACCAAATAGAAAGCTGCATATTATATGTATTGACAATACTCCCTCTAACTTGTAATGTGCATTTTTATTTTCTTAGTGGTGATTTTCAAATAGCAAAAGTTTAAAATTTTGAGCTATTCCAAGTTATCCAATTTTTCTCTTATGGCTCTTTGTTTTTATGTCTTACTTTTGCTATCTTTTACAAACTTCAAAGCTGTGAGGAGGGTTTTTTTTTTTCTGTGTAGTTTTAGCTTTTACATTAATGTCCAGTATTTATTTTGAGCTAATATTTTTATACACTGTAGAATAAAGGTTAATGTTGTTTCTTTTCTGCATAGTCATCTAGTTGTTTCAGCATCATTTCTTTTTTTTTTTTTTTTTTGTGGGTACCAGGGGGTCGACCTCAGGACCTCGAGCGCCAGCAGGCGCCCGTGCCGCTGAGCGATATCACCGGCCCCTTTTTCGTATGTGGGTTCCGGGAGTCGAACTCGGGCCCTCACGCTTGCTGGGCAGGCGCTTAAGCCTCTGAGCCATCTCACCGGCCCTCAGCATCATTTCTTGAAATGACTTTCCCACCACTGAGTTGCTTTGACATTTTTGCCCAAAATGGATGGATCATAGAAGTGTGGTCCCTATTTTCAGACTGTAGTTCCATTGATCTGTTTGGCTATCCTTCCCTCTCATGCCACATTTTCTTTGTTATTGTACAAATATACTAAACCTTCAAATAAAATAGCATAAAATGCTGAGTCTTTTTAAATTACTTTGAAAATTCTAGAGCTTTGTACTTTCCTTATAAATTTGAGAGTGAATTTAACAATTTCTGCAATATCAAAAATGCATGCTAAAATTTTTATTGGGATTACTTTGAATCTGTAGCATTATTTCAATAAAATGGGGCTCTTAATAATTTTGTAGTCTTTCAGTCTGTGAAAACAGAAAAGTTTTCCCATAGTTCAGGAAACCAGAAGTCCAAGATGAAGATGCTGGAAGCTTGATTCTTTTGGAGGCTCCGAGGGAGAACCATTCTATGCCTCTCTCTTACCTTCTGGTGTCTGCTAGCAATCCTTGGCATTCCTTGCCTTGCAGGCAATTTCTGTCTCTCATTTCACCTGTCCTCATGGCTTTCTGTGTTGCAGTGTCTTCTCCTGTTCTGTCTCTTATAAGGACAACTGTCTTTGGATATAGGGCCTACCCTAATCCAGTATGATCTCATCAAGATACTTACCTTTTTCTTTTTTGTTCCAGTGATAGGTAATGTCTGAGGTTTCAGGTTGACACACCTGGTGGGGGGGGCAGAATTCAACTTATTACATTTATATTTTTGAAAATTTATTCCTAAATGTTTTATTATTGATATTGTAACTTGATTATAAGTGGAGTTTTTCTATTTAATTTCTGATTATATGTTGCTGATATATAAAATATAATGAACTTGTGTGTGTTAATTTTTCTATTGATTTTAGTAACTGTAGTTTTAGTCATAATTGCATAGATTGCTTTCAGATTTTCTGCTTACAAAATATACTGCCTACAAACAGATGTAGTTTTACTTCTTTTTCTACTTATGTCTTTTATTTTTCTTGCTTTATTCCACTAACTGAGGTGTGCAGTGCAATATTAAATAGACATAGTAACAGTAGACAACCTTATGCTGTTCCCAATATTAAGGAGAAATCATTTTATAGTTCATTATTAAATATGATGTTAATAATAAATTTTTAGAATGTCCTTTGTCAGGTTGAGAAAATTTCCTTCTATTCTTTTTGATTAAGGGTACATTTAAAAAAATAGTGAATGGGTGTTGAATTTTATCAAATTATTCTCAGGGATATACTGAAATTTTATTCTATTGATGTGGTGAATTAAAAATATTTATTCTATTCCTAGGATAAACTCTCATTGGTCATAACATACTTTTATATGTTATTAGATTTGAGTAGATTTGATTAAAATAGTTTTAAGGATACCCACACAGGATACTGGTTTAGAATTGCATCTAATTTTTTATTCTGGTTATAAGTTAGGAAGTGTTCTTTTGCCTCTATTTTCTAAAAGCGTTTGTTAAGATTAGTGTCATTTGTTACTTGAATATTTGATGGAGATCACCAGTTAGGCCATTCAGACCTGAGGTTTCTCTGTGGGGAGGTTTAGATAATGAACTGAAATGCTCTAATAAATATAGAGCTATTTAAATTTTTAGCTTCATCTGTGTCAGTTTTAGTAAGTTGTTTTTTCAAAGAATTTGTCCATTTTATCAAAATTATTTATTTTTGTATATCTAGACTAGATATTTCTCCTCTATGAAACCTTTTCTGACACTGCCAACAGAAATATTCTCATCCTTTGTCACTTCTTTCCCCAGTGTCCTTTGCATCACTCCCTTCTGTTGAAGTTCATCCGTATGTCTGTTCCTGTACTAGATTAGGAGTAACAGATTTTTTTCTGTTTTTTTTATTAGTACAGTTTGCAGTACATAATGATTACATTTTTTGTGAGGAGTTTGTATATGTACATTTTTTTTTAATGTGGGTAGCGGGAGTTGAACTCAGGACCTCACGCTTGCCAGCAGGCGCTTGTGCTGCTGAGCAATATCACCGGCCCTCTTTTTCCTTTATGTGGGTACCGGGAGTGAAACTCAGGACCTCACGCTTGCCAGGCAGGCGCTTATGCCGCTGAGCTATCTCACCAGCCCTCCCCTTCCCATTTGAAAAAGTTCTCTCTAAGAGTCCTGAATTTCAGTGACTACATTTTATATATATTTTAGTCTCTCTTACCTTTTATAGTGCCTGGCATATAATACATCACATCTTCCCCAAAACATTTAATAAACAAATTATTCCACTTAACATTGTCTAATTTATGATTATAATAATGTATGTGTACTTCTAACTTCCTCAATAAACTATGAGCATCTTTTGCAAAAAAATGGCAAGAATCATTCAGTGTTCACATTTCTTATTTCTTTGCTAGACCAGAATATTCTGTGGTCCCTCTCAGTGGGTGTTTGAATCTCTTTAAATTGGAATTTCTGTAAGGGAAATTTAACCCAAAGTGTTTTGTGGATAAGTGTTCTGCCTCTAGCATGAGATGTATAGAAATAGCATAGAAATTCCAAAACAGACTTTGACCTCAAAGTATGCTACCTAACCCCTGTTGTCTTTTCACTATTCTGTATTAGCCTTTGTCTACAACCTTGGCATTCTTTTGATGATATCTGATGTCACCATTATGGTTGGGGGTGACTGGTTTCTGAGTTTCTATTCAGATGGCATAAGGAAAACCAAGAGGTCAAGGCCATTATAACTCGAGCAAAAAGAGAAGATGTTTCCATATTGCTTATCTTACCTTTATGTGTGTTACATATTAGTCCTGTTTAGAAGACCAGTGGCACATTCTTTCTCATTATGCCTTCATGCATATATGAATCACCAGATCTAACCATACAGCTTCTTTGCTGCTATTGAAAAGTTTCTACCTTAATTCTTTTCTTTCCCAATACAACACTACTCTATAGGTCCTCTAGATGGAGGTTGCTCATGAGTATCAGGCTTTTCTCAATTGATGGTGACTAATGTGCCATTTTACCAGTACAGTACCTCTTAGCTGCAGAACCAGAAAGGAAAGGCAAGATAGAAATTTTGCTATGATTTCGGACTGCCGATTGAGAGAGTGTGTTTCTGAAGTCTTCCCAGTGTGAAGAACAAACAGTAATAGCATTGTGTTTATTTATTTGTGTACAATTCTGTGGCCAGGAGCTTGATGCATCTTTAGGGAATTATTTGCAACACATCATTGAGGGGGAGACAAGAAACTACACTGGTCATTCCCCAAAGCCTGCACTGTGGGTGTGATACTTCAGTATAAGCACTAGACAGCAGGGCTGATTAAGCCTTCCTCTTGATATTCTAGTCTCACTTGGAATAACTCAAACACCCATAGCTCCAGGTTCCTTTTAACTAAGAAATGAACCAAATACTCTTAGAATCATTCACATTAGGGAAAAAAAATCACCCCTGCTTTTTAAGCTTCAGAAATCAGGCGGGGGGCTTTCCCCCAATTTTAGGTAGTAAGTATGGCTTCATGGTGGTTCTACATGTCAAACTAGTTTTTTAAGAGAGAGGCATTATTGAGACTTATGATTAATTAATAGCATTTATCTAGGTAAGCTTGTGTGCATACAGATATGAGAGAAAAAAGATGGAATAAATACATGATGCCTTGGAGAGCTGTTTTCAGTTGAAGATTTTTCTGAGTAGCCACTTTTGGCTAGGGGTGTGGAGGGCTAAACCCACAGTTTTCACACTTGGCTATATCCTTAGCCCATTTTTATTTTAAGACAGGGTCTCACTAAGTATCCAGGCTGGGCTCAAACTTTTGATCTTTCTGCCTCAGTCTCCTAGGGTGCTGGGATTATGGGACTGTACCACCAATGCCTGACTTTGAGTAGCCAGTTTAAGTGAAGAGAAATAGTAGGGGTAGCAGGAGCTGGGAAAAAAACAAAGGTAGGATGTAATAGCTTTTATCTTCCCACCTAATAATACTATGCTTAGGAACAACACAGTTCATGTGACAGTTGTCTTTTAAAAGCTTGGATGAATGAATGGATGGATGGATGTTAAATTCCGGACTTTCTTGCATGGCAGCTTGCAATTGTGTTGAATTTGTTGTGTTCTATCAGTGTGCAGTGAAAGGCCAGGAAAGACCTTTTGATTAGATCCTGAAATCTAGGCATGTTCTCTGTTGGCTGGGTAGGATGAGCATCTGGCATTTTCATATATCCCAAAACAAATGGATGCCTACAGCTGGAACACTCTAGTAGGTTCCAGTAAAAGGCTTATATTGCCTAAATAAATGGTATTTCTTCTTATATGGTACAATTTTGGTTCTTCTGCCTTGAAAGGGGCTGTTCTTGGAAATATCCTCAGAGATCTTCCTACTTAAGCAGGATACAAATTTCACTGTTACATAATTCCCTGCTGAAGCCCCGTGAAAAGAACAAGTTGGGACAGATGCAGAAAGATATTAGGACAAATTCTCCCCATTCTCTCTGCTGCACAACACAGAAGGAAAATTGATTTGAACAAGAGGACTCAATTCTTCACATGCCTTTCTACCCACATTTACCCATAATTCTTTGAACCACTGTCTTGGTTTAAATTGTGCAGAGAAACAATAAAATGGAAAAAAAAAAAAAGATAAACTGGCTACTTGAAAGCAAAATGGTATTTAATTAAAACTAAGCTTGTAAATTAGTGAAATAAAGGTCTAATAAAGTGATTAAACTTCAGGGCACATAGCACATCACTGTCCTTTTGCAACTTTGAATGTGTTTCATTTGTACTTTGGAAGTAAATATTTCCCATATTGCTAAAATTGCTCTACTAAAGTATACACTAAGCATTGGGTATTATAGTATCATAATCCCAAGGATTCTGTTTTCTTTCTGTACTTAAGCTTGATTCTTACATAAGCTTCCAATTTTAAATAATATAATCTGTTTATCTCATGAGGTATCTTTATTTGCTTAAAGTGAATAATCAGATTGTGATTATATTGTAAATAAGTCAGTCCTTTCCTTCTCTTTACATAGAAAAGAATCTGTGGATGCTAAAAAAGGGAACTGATAGAAACAGAAATCCCACTAGTCTTTTTTGAACTCAGTTATTAGAGTAAGTAGAACTAAATATGTGGTAGAAAAAGGGAAAGAATTGGAAAAGGTGCTTTTAGAGCTTTTACATTAAGCTTCTTCTGAGTCTCTTTCTTTTCTCTGCTCTTTCTACCAACCTGACCCTTCCCTGCCCACAATCAGAATGGAGCCCTCAAGGCAATGCCCAGTCTGGAGGGGGAGTGGAGTACTCGTCCACCATAACCTTAAAAACTCAAGGTAGATAGATATTGTCTCCAGAACCTCTTTTTAGCATTTCTAATTTTGTATCAGAGAAACTCTTAAATTGCATCAGTGATCCTGAAGACTTTGTATATAAAGAATTTTCTACATTAGAAAAAAATAACAATTTTGTTTAAAAACTTAATTTTGTCTGAAATCTTTTGAGGTGGGAAAAAAGGAAAAAAAAAATGATGAGAAACAAACCTTCCATGTATTCCTGTGTATTGAATATACTCCTAGAAGCACAGGAAGGAATGATTGTCATACAGTCGTGGTGGGTTTCAGAGATGGCTCGTCAAGTCTTGGGAGAGCTGAGAGGAGCATAGGTTGATGTACTACTGAGGAAAACATTGTGTAAAGCACAGGTTTTGGTGTAAAGAAATCTGTTGCCTGAAAACCTCTGGAAACATTATCTTCTTTTTACCACATAGATACCCTACATGGATACCTCTTCTCTTTTTAATTTTTTTTGAAAATAAAAAAAAAATAAGGAAATCAATGTGGTCCTAAAGAATCAAAGATTTTCATTTTTATTTTTGCTTCCTTTTGCTCTTGCATTTAAGAGTTAAGACTACATTTCAGGAGAGAAATGTGGAGAAGGGTAAAGGGAAATCAATAAAGTTATTCTGTGACTTTTCCCAGGAGGGAACTGTGTTAATCGAGGATGGGTTGCTTGACTATATATCAAAGCCAAGGAGAAAGCAGTTGATTTCAAAACAGATTTCCCAGCTAGACTGAAAGACATATATACATATATATGTATAAAGGCATATATACATATTACATACACATATACATCTATGTACATTTATACAAAGATAATTTTTTGTGAATAGTATATATGGTTTTAATATGTAAATATATTTAAATACATAAATGTGTATGTATATGCACATTTAAAATTAGATAAGAGTAATTTTTAGGTAATTAGTAATACTAGCCAAAAATTCTATCAAGGTTTCATATATATTGATCTAAGATTATTTAACATTTTATAATTTTTTTTTCATGATTTTTTGACTCCCAAAGAAGGACATTGATTTGAAAAGCCTAAAGTAACAGACAATGGACTAGAAAGCTGGAATGGAAACCAAGTTCCCTGACCCAAGGCCACTGGAACTGTCTTCAACCATAGGGAACCTTCTAAGGAGGCTTTCTGCGTAACTTGTGTGGTCATTTTCTCTAGCAATCGACACTGCAGAACTTTTTACTTGGTTTGACTTCAGCGAATCATGAGAGTGAAGTTGGCCAAGGAGTTCCAGTTGCCCTGGGCTGTGGCACCATGTTCCTCGGAAGCAGGCATGATTTCTTCATTAACAGATACCGGCAATAATTGGGTGAGAATCAGAGCTCCTGTGTATTGAGCCCGACTTCATTTCACAGTATGTTCTCAAGTTAGCTATTCTCGCTGGACTTCGTCTTTCCTGTGTGTGAAATGGGATGAATAATTCTTGTCCTTTCTCAACAATAGGCTTTCTTAGTGCCCAAGAATCTTGTCAAATTCTTTTGTTCCACTCAGGTATCAGGAGATTTTTGTAGACTGCAGAATGGTGATCTCCTTTGTATGAGTCAGTTAGCCATAATTATTTCCATACCACTGAGGCTTTAAATTTTTTTCTTTTCTTATTTTGTATATTGAGACTCTAAACTGTTTTTAACATTAGCTAAGAAGCTCTGTTTTCTAAATCCAAATTCTATCTATACCATAGCCGTTAAGAAAACATTCCTGTAAGAAAATGTAATCCAGGCAAAGAAGTATGCAATTCTAAAATTTCCCTGGAGGGAACTTGAGAATTCTAGTCCAGTCCTCTCATTTATATAGTTGAGGGAGCTAATGATCTGAGAGGTGAAATGTCCTGTCCAAGATTACCATGACAAAGTGAGGCAGAGAACTCCTACCTCTTAAATTCCAGTTCTATATTTCTTCCTTTGGGTCATGCATCTTGGGACCACTATAAACAGAAATAGAACCTGAAGTTCAAGTAAGCAGACCAGACAAAGATATGTCAGCCTTTGGTTTTCCCTAGGGCCAGATTCCAACTCTGTGTGCATAACTTAGTCAGTGAGACTTCAGCTTCTTCATGGAGGATGGGAGATTCATGGTTGCTGAAGCTACTTCTTTGCTCTTTCCTGTTCCCTAAGATTCAGCCCAGAATCTGGTTCTAATCGAACTCCCACTTTTCCTTGTTTATTTTGGATGTGGTTACACTTTATCTGATAGCTCTTAATTTATCTTTGAGTTGACTTAACTCACTTAATATTCAACGTTTTCTGAGTGTTTACAGTGTGATGTATTTCACAGTGTCTTAATTAGAATCACAGTGCTGCACACCCCATGTAACACAGGCTTACGGTGCAGAGAGGGCACTGAGGAATGATAGACTGAGACCACCAAAAGAGGAGAGAGAAGACTGAGCAGATTGCGTGAGAATCTCCTGCTTTTACTCCCTGTCCTTCTTACCAGGGCAGAGAAGTTAATTTTATGCATGAGTATTTTCCAAAATAATCTCTCCCTATTTTCAGGAAAAGAGAAATGATATGTGGGATTCTTTGCTTATTTCCACTTGCCCTGCCCTACTATGTAGACATCTCATCCATTTTCTATGAATTCTCTGAACGAAGCTGACCCTTTAATCCATTCTTACTGCACGGTGGAAAGCAAATCAACAGAGCTCAGAGATATATGCATATATAGATTAGTCAGGATGAAGATACTACTCACCAATTATTTCTTCCCCTAGTTTGGTTTTCAATTCTGTTTTCTTTGTTTTAAAAAATGTATTGACAGGTAGACCTCTAAAAGTTTACTAGAAGTATCCAAAGTACTGTTAACGTTTTACACAGAATCTGAATGCCAGCCAGATTTTTACTTGCTTTATGTTCAAAGCACTCTTCCTTCTTCCTTTTCTATAAATCTAAGATGTAGACATTGGTTAATTGAGCTCATGACAAGAAAGGGAAAATCATCAATTAAAGATTGCTTATCTGTATTTAATCAGTTGATTGGTCTGAGCTCTGTAACATTATGACCTGGGACTATGTTAAAGTCCCAAAAGTACACACTAAATAATCATTTATAGAACTCCTACTATGTGGCAGGTACAGCGCTGTCAGTGAAATAAAAAACAACACAGTCTGTCCTAATTCAATACATTAATGATTGTGGGAAGCTAAACATGTTATAGATCACAATCCCAGAACCTGAAGAGTCCAGAATTGGGGTGCGTAGTTAAAATATCACAGCTAATCTTTAAAGACTTAAGAATGCCAAAAATTTTTCTTAATTCCCCCAGATTCTGGAGAGTGTCTTGGTTACAGACTATAGTTGGTTTGCCCAGTGCTGGTCTGGATTAGGGCATTCGGTTCAACATCCATGAAAGCTAAAACAGCACACCCCAGAAGATGATGCTAGCTCGCTTTGACACAAATCTCTTTGGTATTCACGTCCTTGCTATTTGTAGCAGAGAGAGACTCCTTGAGAAGTGTCGAATGTGCCAAATTTAAAATCTCCGAAGTAGCTGTTTCCACCTTTAAAATATTCCTTGGCTTCTCCCCAGAGTTCTCCTTTGTATTACTCTCTCTTTTAATCGCAGCAGGAATTCTGATACTGCTGCTGCACCTTGGACACAAAAGTATGTCTCAAATTTTGTTTCTGCATTCTTTGAATTTTATTAATTCTGCACACTCACCCCTTTTGAAACTCTTAAATCTTATGAATGCTTGAGTAAATTTAATCACATGTCATTGAACCTCTTCTTTCCTGTGCTATCTTTCATTGTAATGGGGAAACCAAGGTAGGTAAGGCATGATTATTATTAATGACACCTCAGATTTGTGTGAACTCACTCTTTGAATGAATTCAAGCTGGTTTGTATATATTAGCTCATTTCTTCCTCAGAAGAGGTGGGTTGAGACTTAGATTCTGTGCTTGGTGCTATTACAACCATCCTGGGAAATATACTTAGTCATTGATTGCCTCAATTCCCACCTATGAAACAGGAATTATGATTTGATGATAGTTGTTTCTCCCTCTCCTTATCCTAAACCTTGAGAATCTGAATGACTGATAGAATGACAACAACAACAGACTCTACAAGACTGAAAACTCTGAAAAGTCTAAAAATGAAGATGGTATCTTGACTTTTTTTTAACAGGACTTAAAAGGTGAGTGACACTATTAGGGGATTGACTGGAAACCCTAAAATCTGAATCATAATCCAGTCTCTCCTTAATGATAGGTCCTTGCCCTGTCTACCTTCCTGCTTCTATGTTGAGGAGTGCTTAGAGATCCAGGGAGAATGGGTACTACAAAAGGGGCCCAATCTTCTAAAAGCATTAATTTGATCAGCAAAAATCTCTAGGAACCATGGGAGTCATAGGACTGCATCTGAGCTGAGACACTCCTGGCTTCCCATACTTCACCCTTTTCTCACCTTTTTCCCTCATAACCTCCAGGGTATGTTCAGTAGTTTCAAATGCTATAGGAATGACTCCAGAGCAAATCCCTGGCCTGTATACTTGCTTGAATATCATCTCTAGACTCTTGGCCTAGTAATCTCAATCTTTAAAGGTCCAAAGGGCAGAAATATGCCTTTTTGTTTGCTAACTTGATCCTAATGACAGAATGGCAGGGAACCTAGACCAAAATAGAACTTGGCTCTTAGATGACACCCTTCAGCCAAGAATAATGATTTTCACAATGTTGGACTCAATCCTCTTAGTGCATAGGTAATAGGCATCTCACATTTTGGATCTCTCTCTCTCTCTGTCTCCCTCCTTTCCTCCCTCTCTTCTTCCATCCCTCCCCCTTCCCTTCCTCCCTCCCTCCTCTTTCTCTGTCTTTCTCTCCTCATTATTATAGAAATGTGGAAGCTTTAATCTCTCACCTTCATAGTCCCAAGACTGTTGAATTGTACTTGCTACAAATATGTCAAGTCAGACATGCAGTCACCTTCCAGAGAACCTCAAAGACAGCATGGGTCTGTTAGATAAGTTCCGGCCTTTCTGTGAAGTTAGGCTACATGCCAGGCAACTTTAAAGCTCACTCAATGAGAAGGAAGTAATAGAATTTATTTACATACTCATATCAATAAATATTATTAAATAATATTTACACTGAAGAATTGTTATTGACTTTTTCCCAATACCCTAAAAAGCTAATAAAAGCAAAATAAAAAATTCTTACTAGAAGAAAAAAACCCAAGAATTTAGCCTGACACTGCATAGCCTGACACTTAGAACTGGTGTGAATTTGGGGTGTAAAGTGACAGATGGCTCCTTTTGAGACCACTGGAACTGGAGGCCCGTACCTCATACTGCTCTCGACTGGCTTAAAATCTTATTACTTTAGGAAAAGGGCTTTGCTGACCCAACTGTACACAAGTAGGCTTCCTCTTCCTCATTTTTCCATCAAGAGTAGTTAGCTAGTGCGAGATTCTTGCTGGACAAGCTACATTTTAAGTACATGTAGAGTGGAATGACTAGTGATGCATCCAGCTTTGCTGCAAGAAATTTCACCAACCCCCAAGGGATACATCTTTATGAACTATGTTCTGGATTGATATAATACAAATTATCCCAGCCTGGTAAAGATAGCACTTATTTGTAACCAAATTCGGTGATGTCAAACAGCCAAACATGATAAGGAAGGACAGAATGATGACATTCAAATCTCTCTTGCCCACCCCCCAGAGACACAGACTGCTTAGATGATGAGCAGGACAGATCCACCCCCGGCACAGACTTCTGAACATGTTCTCAGCCCGCCTCCTCTTCTCTCCTCCACCATCATGGTGTGTGCACTTGACTTTGTTCCTCACATGTTTTCTCACAAGACTTTTGGAATCAAGTGATTCTTGGCCAAGAAATGAAAGCAAAGTTGTCCCATTCACAGATGGATTCAGATGAACACTGGTAATAAAATCAGGTGCAACTCCAAGAGGAGACATTGGAGAAGAACCAAGATGGGTATATGAGGAATTGCATTTGAGATGGCACTAAGATTTATGCTGTATTAAGATGAGTATCATCTAATCAAGCTGCAAATATCACCACTGTCTGGATGTTTTTCTCTGCTTCTATGCTCTGCACTAGTAGATCGATTCAGTAGTAAGTATACGAAAATCTTGTTCGTTAAAAAAAGACTAGGATAGATGCTAACCTGCCAAGGATAGCAATTATATGTACTTGAAATATTCTTTCCTTAGGCGAAATAAGGAATTATCTAATCTTTTTCCGAATACACATTATGAAAGCCCAGAGTCATTTAGGTCAGATGGTCATGAACCATTTCTAGCTTCTCAGCCTCTTTTTTTCTGAAATGAGGACATCAGCACTGGGTTGCGTATCGCAGATCTGGACTCACCCACACACGCTCAAGTGTAAAAGCTCTCCCTCCTTCCACATAACTCGGAATAGTCCTTCATGCCATGTCATACTGGACACTTTATCACTTGACCATAACCTGCTCATCCACAGATCAGTGAGATTTTAGACAATTTGGCTGACTTCAAACAGAAACAGTATGATTGTGGAACTCACAAAAAGAATTAAGCAGACCAATTTTCTGTTTTTCAGAAACACGTAAATGTGGCTCTAAGCAGGACCTCAGCCAGAGTATAGTGTTAGAAATTAAGACTGCAATTCACCATTTCTTAATGGTTACTTTTGTTTGGCATTTTAGTGAGTGTTTTTCTAAAGGGCATTTATATATGAAGCTTGCTTTCTCTAGAAACCGTGATCAAAACAATATTAATAAAAATATGTTCAAAACAGTTGGGGAGCTCTTGCCACATGCCAGGTGCTATGCCTCATTTTGAGGACGCAGAGGGGACCCTGTCACTGCCACTTTTCATGACCTTAGAGTTCAAAGTGGATATAGCATAGTAGGTAGAAGATGCATCGTTTACTATCCTCTGGCTAAGGAAATTACACTGCCTAACACATTGCCTGACATATACCTAAGTACTCAATAACTATGCATTGGATAAAATCAGCAAAGTGAAAAGAATGAACAAATGCTAAGGTAGATAAAGGTAAGGTGCCATGGGAAGCACATAAGAAAATCTAAGCTAGTTTGGGGGACCAACAGTAGAAAGTATTATTTACACTGAGACAAGACAAAAAGTATGAAGCAAAGGAAAAGCCATGCTTCTAGAGTTGGATCTAGAATCAAATGTTAACAGTGCTACACATAAGGTGGGTAGTTCTGATTGTTCTATACCTTATTCTGTGTATCCAAAAAACATTGATGATGCCTTTAAAGGCTGTTTTGAGGGCTGAGAAATTAGTTATCCATGTCAGAGACAAAGAAAACCCTCAATGATAGCCATTAGAGGAACCACAGAGAAGAGAATTGCAATGCTAAAGCAATAAATACCTAGGTAGTATTTAATGGCACAAATACTTTGAGAGATAGATACCAATAACAAACTTCAAATCACATTGGAAAAAGAGGCAAGGTGCTTCAGCAGTTCTTAGCTCCTAAGCCAAGACAAGGGCGGAGGGAGGCTGATGAGGAGACTGTCTTCCCCTTCCATTCCACCCTAGGAGCATTTATATTCAACTTTCAGCTGCAGAATCCTATTAGTTTACAGTATGGTAAAAACTTTTTCGTATTATCAGATAATCTTAGGGTATTGTGCTTTAACTGCTCCTGCAGATGTTTGATATAGAATGAAAAGTGTGTGTGTGTGTGTGTGTGTGCATGTGCACGCATGTGCACGCATGCACCCGCAATATTATTCTCTGTACCCTTCTATGAGCACTCATTGTTTTTACTCCAAATAGTCACACATACACCAGATTCCTTTCTCTGTTCTTCCTTCTGCCCACTTATGTACGTGACAGCCTTCTCTGTTGCATGCAGAGTTAGATCAATTTGATTTATGCACACACTCACACACACACATACATGCACCTGTTCTCTGTTGGTTTTAGCTCTTTTTGGGTGAGCATTTGAGAAATACTTGTGATAAACTGAGTTGTCATATATAATAATATAGTGAGGAGGGGGAAGAGGGAAAGTGCTAGCACCTGACTTTGGAGTTTGTCCATAACGTGAATCAGAACGTGGCCAAAATTGTCAAACAAGACAGTGAGTGAAGCCAAAGAAAGGTAGTAGTGGTGCCCAGACATGAAAGAAACAGCAAAACAAAACAAAAAAATTTCATTTTGAAAGGGATAAAATTTGGGGTAGGGAGAATTAGAGGTGTTGAAGATTATGATAGAAAAGGGAAGGCAATTGATTGCGCCTTTGAACCCATGCCAGGAACCAAGAGCCAGGGGCAGTGGCAGAGGGGACGGCCAGGTAGGAGAATTAAAACGGAAATCTGGCTCCTTACAGCACAGCATGGAGCGGGGCTACAGAATTTGCTGCAGTGGGAGGTGGGGCCAGTCTGGCACAGTCTGTGGGTTTGAAAGGAGCTGGGCGGGTTAGAGAATGCCAGTTAGCCTTTGTAGTTCTGAGCTCAGAGAGGGGGTGACAAATACTGGGCTTCAGGTCATAAGCCTGGCCTGGGTGGCTTTTGGAGAAATTTCCTCTTGGCTTCTAAACTCTTGAAACGTGCTCATCACATTGTAGGACTCCAATCACAGCATAAACACGTGTCTTGGAGGCCACCTGCCAGCAGATTTCGGCAGTGGTACCTGTTGGCTGACTGACGGTGTCCTCTCCCTTTCCTGTGTCCTAGAAGCTGTCCACTGGACTGAATACAATATCTTTGCATATTTTCCTTCACCCTTCCCACATGCTTGCATCTCCCAGAGCCCTAGGGTTAATCCCCAGGACAACCTTGCTTTGAAAGAAAAAATGTGGTGAGTCTACTTGAAGATTTGGATCCCAGAGGCCCCTGTCTGTCCTGCCTCTGCCAGACCCAGCCAAGCAGCTCAAGCAGATGGACGTTCACAGAGAAAGCAGTAAGTTTCTGTTGTTGTTTGTCATTTTCAAGGCTTGGTTGCTGTACAGAATTAGGGTCCTCAAAAGCATGGGGTATTCTTTTCTTTTTTTTCCCCCTTTTCTCTTTCTTTCTTTCTTTCTTTCTTCCTTCCTTCCTTCCTTCCTTCCTTCCTTCCTTTCTTTCTTTCTTTCTTTCTTTCTTTCTTTCTTTCTTTCTTTCTTTCTTTCTTTCTTTCTTTCTTTCTTTCTTTCTTTCTTTCTTTTCTTTCTTTCTTCTTTCTTTCTTTCTTTCTTCTTTCTTTCTTTCTTTCTTTCTTTCTTTCTTTCTTTCTTTCTTTCTTTCTTTCTTTCCTTCCTTCCTTCCTTCCTTCTTTCTTTCTTTCTTTCTTTCTTTCTTTCTTTCTTTCTTTCTTTCTTTCTTTCTTTCCTTTTTTTTCATTCCTTCTCAGCAGCAGTAAATAATACCCCTTTCTCCTCCTGGGAGTGATTCATAAAAGTAATTAAATTAGAAAGTGCTTTTTCATCGCTGCTCATATCCTGGGTTAAAGATATCTGAGGCTGATCTGTGTGCGCCTATTCTCAACACTGTAATATTTACAAACATCTCTGCATTTGTTAAAATAATTCGTGCTGATGGTTCTTCTCCAGAATAAATACTATGTAGCTAGCTGATGGATTGCCATTATGCTGCATTTGTCCCAGGACTTACACAGACATCCTCTTTGGGGATTTTTGTTCATATTTGCTGCTCCTCAAAGGGAAGGAGAGAAAGACTTTGGAAGGAGGGTGTGGTCCAGCTGATTCAGTTTCCTTCCTGGCCCGTCCCTGACTCGTTCTGCTCCTCCCTGTCCCCAAGGCCTACCCCAGCTCCTCTGCTCCAACCTGAGCCTGCTACCACTACAGTATCATCTACCTTTCTGTTACAACCCTGTTAGACTCTGCCAGGTAGGAGACCAACCCCATAACCATACTCATTACATTTGTGATCTCAGCATATTTTCAGAGCAAGACACACACCAGACAATAGCATCTACTCTTGGCTTCTCCCACCCAGGGATTAGCCAAAGTAATAATAACAATAATAATACTGTATTTAGAAGCTCTCTAGCACATCATATCTTCTGAGAAGCTTACAGACGTTAACTAATTAATTTTCACAACACTCCATACAAGAGAGGTAAATATCCTTAACCATGATAGAAGATATACAAGTATATGCTAAATAGTTCACTTATTTATCATGGTTCACTTGATATAGTAACTGATATTTTAAAAACACCCATCATAGATACAATAATTAGAGATATGCTTTTGTTAACAAAGCCACTACCCACTTCTAGCATACCCTTGGGTACTAAATAATTACCCACTTTGTGTGGTTATCTAGCTCACTAATTACCCACAGAAATTGGGGTCAGGTGTTAACTGCTTGAAATAAGTATCCTCCAAAGGCATCGCTGAGTTGTATGGAGAAAATGATGTGTTCATAGCAAAACTTTCATAAGTCATATATTTGTAAATCTTTGTAAGCAGAGTGAATACAGAGAAGGGCAAATTAGCATAGTATATGAAAATCAGGCTGAACTACTGTCACAAATATAGAGAAGTTAGAAGCATGTCAGGAAATCTCATTCTCTATTTACCTTTCCTTATTGAAAATGGGTGCAGTGGCATATGTGTTGGCCTTATTATACAAGTACACTAAGACAATTGATGATTCTAGTTAGGAATGATTCATTTTGGTGTTACAGGGAGGCACCCAGTGAGTCAAAGATTTTTTTTTGACAGCTCCACCCTTTATGATTATTCTAGCATGTTTCTTTTTTCTCTGTCAGTCTAGTGCAAACACCCTGTTCACCAAATCTGAAAGATTCTGGACCCGGTCACCACCCCTTGACAACAGTCTCTTTCTACTTCCCAATAATGACAAAAAGAAAAAAAGTATTAAAGAAAATCCAACACTCCGTAAGTCGTTCTTTTTATTTTTGACTCTATTTGTCTTTCTCTCCTCTCCTTTCTCTTTCTGTTTCTCCTTCTCATTTATGCTTTTTCTTCTCCTTTCCCTTGGCATCCAGCCGAGCTTCTGCAGTCTCACTGTCAGAGACAAAGCACAATGTATGTCTGAGTTGTGCACAAAGAAGCTACCTTTGAAAAACATGGACTTGGAGGAAACTCTCCTTTCTTGCTATTTACAGAACCCGACGTTCTATTTAACACAGCGCTGCCTGTTTACATGATTCTAGCTAGGAAAACTGGGTTACAAGGGCCACGTACCCACTGTGTGTATAGATAGGTAGAGACCCTAATTTTCAAGATATACCTGCTTTAGAGGATCATTGTGTGATAGAGCTTTTAAAATAGAAATGATGTGAGATGCCTTCTTAGTCAACTTGGATGGCTTCCTTTTTTTCTTATGCCTCCTTTTTGTGTCTGAAATATTACTTATCATTATCAAGGGATTTTAGGCTGATCAATGAAGTGTGTATGTATCTGATGGACGTTTGAGAAGAAAAATGCTTCAGCAATCAGGAAAATGCCTGTGGTGGCAGCAAAGGGTTAGGCTGAGCTGCAGTGAGTGATGAGTGTATTTCAAAATCTAAGGGAACTTAAGTGGTAAATTAGTACAGATTGCAACTACAGTCCGCGAGCGAAACTCAGCCATTGAAAGGAGATTTTTAGCATTGTAGTCATTACATGCCTGAAGAGTGTCTATGTATCTTAAATATAGATTTGAGTCATTGCTCTTTTATCCCTCTACCTGCTTATTTCAAAGAAGTGTTGGGCATTGTTGACTTTCTGTCCATAAAGAAAACCTACCAAGATTCACAAAATATATCACCTGCACTCATACATGCATGTGTGTTTTCGATTCCCATAGGATGCGAAACAATTAGGCAAGGAGCTGCACTGAGGTCTCTCTTCTTCACTCCCGGACCCCCTGCCCCCACCCCCACCTTTCTCCCTCCCTTTCAGAAAATGTGATACCTGATCTCTTGGTCTAACAGGCAGAGGATTTTTTTGAATTTGTGTAATACAATGTCTGGCCTTCCCCCTGACCTGCTGGTATATTTTTGGTCTCATTAGTAGTCAGGGAGATGCTTTAGTGCATCCGGTGCTGTGAGTCCGGGATGAGACACACTACAACGGAGGAGGAGGAGGATGAAGAGAGAGGAAGGGAGGGAGGGTGGGACAGAGAGAGAGAGAGAGAGAGAGAGAATGAGAATGAATGAGAATATTAGAAGAGGCTTGTGTCCAAGATATGGAAGGAAGTGAGAAATGACAGGGCTGTGAGCTTTGTATGGAGGAGCATGGCGGGGCGGGGGAGCGGCGCTGAGAGCCAAGTGGATTCTCAGAAAAGGAGGGAAGCCATAGAAGAGCTAAAGGTGATTAGAGGGGGATATTGATTCCTTATTCTGCCAGAGATTTAAGCAGGCACGCGAGGAATCTGCACCATGGTTGGCAAAGGGAGACCCGTTACCTCCTGTAACCAGACACTCGAGCTTTCCAGGAGCCTAGGGAGAGAGCCGAGAAGAAAGGGGGCAGTGTGGTCTAGGAAAATTCAACTTGTCGCTGATTTGTGCCTGATGCTTGCTGTCCGTCAGCAGCCTCCCTTACAATCTTTTTCTCTCTCTCTCCTTTTTTTCCCCCTTGCCTTTTCCTTCTTCACTGAAGCCTAGGGGAGCCAGTAAAGATTAAATGTGTTTTCTCAAAGGCAGCCACTTCATGCTGCTATGTCGAAAGGGCTAGTATTATTATTATTTTTAATAGTAAAAAGAGAGGGGAGAGAGAGACACACTTACACAGAGAGAGAGAAAGAGAGAGAGAGAGAGAGAGAGAGAGACTAGGTATGATCATGACGGACTGGCTTTTCTGAGAGGAAAAGGAAGAGGGAAGGGAGAGAAAAAGGAAGGACCCTAAGCTGAACGAAGGATTGTGCATGAGAAGAACCTACAGAGGTGAGAAAAAAAAAAAAAGTTGTGTGTGCGTGTGTGTGTGTGTGTGTGTGTGTGTGTGTGTGTGGTGGGGGGGTGCTAAACAGACCCTGTACAGAGGGAAGGAGATATAATTTAGCTGTCTTGGTAGCTTGATCCTATTTTTCAAAGAGGGGGAGGGGAAGCCAAAGAACCTGGAGCTCTAACTGTTCCTAGTTGCATATGGAAATATATTAAAAATATTTCACATTTTTTTTTTCTGAGTGCTGGAGGCTCCCTCCAGTGTCTTCCTTGCTATGGCTGCTTTGTCATTCTTTTTGACTAGTCAGCCATCTACTTTGCTCAGGCCTGGAGTGAAATAAAGGAGAAAAGAAAAAGAGGAAGAAATTTTTTAAAGAAAGTCTTCTCTCTTTGCACTTGCACTTCCCCTCCCTTTCCTTTCATTATTTTTTGGAGGCGGCACAGGAAAGCACGGCTTCCAGTCAGATGGGGAAAAGCGACTCTCTCAGGTAGAGAACCAGTGGCTTCTGAGAAGATGGAGGGGAATTATGCTCCAGATTCCTCTGAAATATTGGCCAAAGCATCCGCAGCGGGAGGTGGGGGCTGTATCCCCAGCGTGCACCCACCCCTTCCTCTTCGCGTCTACGGAATGACAGCTTGGTGCTCCTCTTGCCGCTCTGGCCTCCGCTGTAGCCAAGCAGCTGGTGCAGAGGAGGGCCCGGTTTGCAGGACTGGCAAGGTGCATGCTAAAGAAAGGAGAAAATTTTAAAAAGCAGCACCGGGGAGGTTTCTCTCTCTTTCTTCCTTTCCCCCCCCCATGCTTTTTCTTTTTTAAAAACAAATTTTAACTGAATATTTTCCAAATTTGATCAGCACCAGCCCCTCCTTCCACTCCCACCCAAATGCCTGTTTTCCCTCTCTCCTCAAAGCATAAACTACAGAGTTACAGTCTCTAGATTCGGTGTATCGCTTCCTGCCCCCGCCTCCCCCTCCGCGCCCGCCCTGTTCTCCGTCCTCTATTGAAACACCTCGCCCCTCATAGCGCTGCGAGCTCGCATTCTCCCCCTTGCTGGGGATGGTGCTCCTGGAGGCCGTGCAGCCCCGCTCCGCTTCAAATGGGTGAGTTCAAAAATGCTCTGCACATGAATATTTTCACAGTCTCCAAATCCTACTTCTCGGTCTTCGCCTCCCCAAAACGCGATTTCTGTGATTTTGCATGCGGCATGCTGCCCTGCGGGAATGAGAGGCTTCATATTTTCTTCTCAGTCATTTGTGCGAGGTGTAAAGGAAAGCTTTGAGGAGACATTTTAATACTGATTGTAGATCATGGTTTTCAAAACATGGGCATTTCTAGATCTATTTATATTATTTTCCATTTTAGTAAAATGTTTTGCCCAAAGCTCGGTAGAGTTTTCTCTGATATGCTGACAATTGTATGTTCAGGTATGTATATGTACCCCCAACTCTTGCGTATGTGTGGGTGTGTAGATTATTTTCAAATGTAATCTCGCTTTTGTGAAGGAAGGAAGCTTAGAGAGTGAGGACAGACCGTACCACCTGTTTGTTGCATTTTAGTCATGACCCTGGAACAGAAATTGCCTGTCATTCTTGTTTTGCTTTGTTTTGTCTCAAGAAAGAAAAATTGGTTGCGCTCCTCTCGGTCCCTGAGACCCTAACTTGTGATGTTTACCGTTTAAATCCACGGGTTAGGCTCTTGGGAGCTGCGGGTCGTGCCTTCACATCCTGGAAATGTGGTGGAACTTTTTTCTTTTAAGCAAAAACAAAAGAAAAGAAAGTTTGTCTGAAGCGACTGAGTTCACCTCTGAGGTTTTCATTGCTAGATGGGATCAGGTGACCAGAGAGCAGCAGCTCCTAAATTCTTATTAAAATAGAAATATACTGGGTTAGAATCGCGTGTCGGCTGCTGTGTACGTGTATGTATATCATTGATGCCTGAGGCTTGTGGAACTTTTCCTTGAGAGCAACACGCAGTACTATCCGAGCGTAACAAGAACAGCTCAGTACCTGGTGCTTGACCTCAGAACATTTCAGCTGAAGTCCCAGCATGCCCTATGCCTCCAACTTTTAAACTCAACAGTTAATCTCAAAATTGTACCCAATTAAAGTGAGCATAAGGATATATTATATATGCAGTGACCACACATGTGTATCATATATGGGTAGATAGTGGTCACGCTGACACAGAGCAAACCAATAGTTTGGGCTAAAAATATTAATAGGTTAAAATTCTACTCTTGCTATTCTGCACAATGATGGAATTTATGGTATTAATTAAGATTAAATTTGTATTACTTTGCAAGATTTTTAAAAAATAAAATAAAAAGGATATTGCCTCCTTGTGTGGTACCTTTTGAAAACTGTTGTAATTGAATTTAAAAGTGATAGAGACTGGAAATATATTTTCTAAATATGTGAAATGAAAGAAACACATAATTACTGTATTCTTTAGGAGTAATCAATACTTCTTACTCTTCTTTGAAAAATTGGAAAAATTTTATCAGGATTTAAATTTGATCCAACAAAGTTATTCATAACGCCAAACACCAAGTTATTTGTAATATCAAACACAAAATTATCCTCTCTTTCAGGTAATTGTTAGCATTGCCTACTTTGTCCTTTTCTGGAGCTGTAACTTTTTATAACAGAATAATTTCAGTGATTTAGTCTGTTTCATAGTTGGCAAGGAGAAACAGTAACTTTCCTTTCCTTTGTTGTGAAAAATTCCAGTATGCAATTTTGTTTAAACAATTTTATTATTCTCGGCCCAACCTTTCTCTAACGTTTTTTTTGGAAAATGCCTAAATCAACCCTGACTTCAAATGTTTTCTTCTTTTAAAGATCTTATATTGGTTGTAACCTCATTTTATACATACATGTAGTCAAAGTTTAAGCAAACTGTTCATTTCCTTTTTTTTTAAAGTGTTTATTGCAATTTTAGTCTTTGATTCCAAATTGCAGGCAAGAAACCATTTTGTATTAGAAAACTGAATTGAGAAGAACTGTACAACAATTGTACTGTCTTTTGTTGAAACTCCATGTGTAGCTGTAATATTTATATATTACTTTCTAGTCTTTGATAGTGAGAACATGCTTCAAAGAAAAATCATTTGATTTTTGTGTCAACTTTACTTCATCTAAAAATGAATTGATGACCCCCCCCACATCGTAGCTGATGTGCATGCATAGATATTTGGAAATTATGGCAAATCTTCTATTTAACTTTATAGATACATATTGCCACATGATTCATATGAAATATTTGCAAAACAATTGGTCCTTTTGAAGTCAGAATATATCTGCAGTTTATCCTGTGAAATCATGTGCGCAGATCAATAAAAACATGTGATATGTAATTCTTCTGTGATTTCAAATGATAACAGAATAGTAATTTAATACAAGTGTTTCCGTTTGCATTCCAAAGGACTCTGGGTTTTTACATGTTTTCAAGTGGACTGCTCGTGTTCTGAGGCTGCTATCATGCCATTGATCACCCAGGCATTTAGGAGTGCATACAACACACAGATTGTATATTTCAGCAGGCAACTGCTTCTCTACAAGGGCAGGTTTCTCAACACTCCTTCTTCCACCCTAAGCCCATCAGTGAAGTTCAGTGAAATGAATAACATAATTGGTGGTTGGTTCAATCACTACCAGTCTAGACTAGCCCAGACGCATCAATTAGAGGGGGCTGTCTTTTAAAGGGAGAGTGCAACCGAAACAAGCAGGGTATTATTGATACTGATCTTTAAAAGTGCAAATCCAGCTTCGCAGATAAAAAAAAAAAAATTAGGCGGGGAATTGGGGTGGGGGTGAGTTGGGGGAAGAAAAGAGAACCGAGTGAACTGGAGCCTTCGGACACAGAAGGACAGGAAGCTTGAGAGAAAAGGAAGGATAATGAGTGGAATGCGGCACAACACCTCCTTGGAACACAGTTACAATTCAGTCCACAGGGCGCACTGGCTCACCGGATTTCTAACTAGATTCCCTACCACCACCATTACCCTTTTTTAAAAAATATTCTTTCTTTCTTTCTTTCTTTCTTTTTTTCTTTCTTTCTTTCTTTCATCTTTCTTTTTCTTTCTTTTTGCCTCTGTTTCCAAAGAAATGCCAGCTCAAAACCAATGCAGCTGAAAATTTAGCAGCTCTAGGAAGCTCCAGTGAGAATAAGGCCAAGTAATACGAACCAGCCAAATCCCTGTTGCAACATTTTTCCCCCAAATGAAAAATACGGAAGATGTCTATTTCTAAATCTCCAAATTTTCTACTCTTTTTTAAAATGAAACATACCAGTGAACAGTACTCATTTTAAATCTATCACCTGGAGATAAATTTTATGGACAAAACACCTTTAGGTAAAGAGTTTATACTTACTTTTCCATTGAATACAGTAAAATTATGAAGGTTGTAACAAAGGTTTTGGTGATTTGGTAAGGTTTATTTTATTTTATTTTTTTGCTGGGGACAAAATACAAATGATTTAGAAAGGGTAAGAACATATCAAGCCCCAGGGAAAGAAAATGTTTGATTGGTATTAATTAAAACACTGCTAATATATTCTAATACAATCAAATTTAACATTCTAAACTAATCTGGCTGGTATGTCAAAGGAAAAGAAAAGTATTATCTTATTTGCATCTCTGCAATCCAAATGCATTTGCTCATTCAGCAGAATCAATTTTTATCAGCAGCCTGCTTAATCTCCTCACAGATTTAGTCAAACTTATTCTTTCAAACTAAAAAGGATCAGGATAGGGAAGCCACGAAAGGTATTGGGAAGACTAGCAACTGTATTTAGTACTGGCTTTATATTTTATGATGTTCTTTTCTCCTCATTCAGGATGATGGGGTGTGGAGGAAAACAGACTGCAGGGAGAATGATGAATGGTTCATTTTTCCTTTTTCTCTCCTCCTACCTGCCAGGTTATTTAAGAATTTCAGTTGCCAAATTATACAAGTGGCATTTATTTTTGTGACTTGTATTGGTCTGCTGATTAACATCTATTTTTTTTCTTATTTCAGAATCTATTTTATTGTAAATTCCTAATGAAAAAAAGACTCTTAAGCTAGAAACCAATTGCCTTTTCTCAGTTATTTGCAACCATAGTGCCTCCAGGAAAAAAAAAATGGAGAAATGAATGTAAAATTTTATTCAGTGACAGCTGAGTTCTTTGTTTCATTTTTAAGTCAAAAATTCTGCCAGAAAATTTCTTATTTTTATGAAACAGAAGTTTTAGGACCTTTATTGTTAAAGTTTTGCAATTGATAAAATTATCCCCAAATGCTATTATAACCAAAATGCTTCACCTCTCATTAGTCTACCGTAACTATGATATCATATATAAATGTGGGCCTAATACAAGAAAATGAGTGGGCCATAAATACTGCAGAGCATATTTGTGTTCTCAAAGTGAGGAATTCCGCATACTACCAAGGAGATGTCAACTACAGACTAAACTAGTGATGTCACTGCCTTTTTGCTCCATTGCCTTTTCAAGTCTTCAATGTAAAAGAGCAATCGCAGTTCAGTTTCACATGTATTGTTCTATAATCCAGGCAATAAATGCTAATTAGTAATGCTCAAGGATCCAGCCATTCAGAGTAATTATCATAATTTACTTCTTCCTTGTTAAAGACATTCCTTGCTGCTTTAAAAAAATTAAATCGTCCTTTTACCATTGCACTGCAGTGGATGTGCACTAGAGAGATGTCAAGGTATAGTTATATCGTTGCGGCTGTATTCAAAGTTATCGACATGTGCCTTATAGCTTATTCCAAATGGAATTGCAACTTAATGTCTAAAATGAAATTCATGTAAATGCATAAAGTTTTGCATGTGCGCCAGGAATATATGATTTTATTTTACAAACCCCAAGGCTCCTCCTTCCCGGCCCACCCTCTTTCTAAAAGCACTTACAGAGCAGAACAAAGGAAACTGCTAACTATAGAGGCATCATTAAGTGTGAACAGCAATGGCATGATAAAGTATGTGATATGACAACATATTTCATTGCACAAAAGTGCAGATAATTAAATAATTCAATAGCAACCCTAATTAGCAGAAAGATCTTTAAGGAGGAATCAAGAAAATGGATCCAATCAACTTGAATAATATGCTTCATTCTCCAAGATCATAAATATATTTTGGTTATTTGATGATTGATTCATACAGAAAGATGAGGACAGAAACCTATTCCTTAAAGCGGAGCTTTGATTTGGTGTCCTCCTTAGGACAAATTAATTGTATGTTTTAAAAGAGCTGAATTTAATACAGGGCTTTCTGTTTTCAATCAAAGATATAATATGCTGTTCTATTGCACATTTCTCTTTTATCCATTGATCTAAAGCATTGCCAACCCTTAGGTTTTCATATCATTGCCTCAAAATATATATGTAGCCTCTGTCACATTTTCTAATGAGGCTTATGTCTAAGTTCCTTACTGCTTGAAGCAAGTATGTATCATGTGCACAGAAGTAACACAATAATTAACCATGTTCAATATTACATAGGGTGGAGCCCTCCCCCTTTCCTTTATCAAGGTGATACTCCCAGTCCCAGTGTTCCTTATCCACTTGGTCCTTTAAGAGAGAGCTCCCGTTATTACTTGAGGGTTGTAAACACATTAGAGGGCTAATTCCCTTTGGATACTATACAGAAGGAGCCACCTGCAAAATGTTGATGCTGTTATTGAAGTCTCAAGTGGAATCAGCTTTCAAAAAATTAGATATTAGATGCATCCGATATAATTTGCAATGTGTAATTATACTAATGTGCATATAGTTGTATGTTGCTTTATATGTTGCCTACTTGAGTTTGTCATCCCCCCTCACCCCACCCTTGGGCATTTCTCATCATTTGAAATGGCTCCTGAGTGGAGTGTTTTTTAAGTCAGCTTATTTTTTAATTCCTTGTTAATTAATATAAGAATAAAAAGGCTCTATGGTCTGTGTTCTTCTGCATGAATGAATGTATATGACCTTGATGTTGGAAATTAATAATCTCTAGAAGGGTTACCACCGTGAACACCTGCATTATTTGTAAAACACTTGCTACTCCTTTCTGATGTGGTCTTCATCCTGACTTTGGACAATTAGAGGTAAAGGAGAATATTAGAATAGTAAATCTCATTGATAAGAAATCCATTTCCTTTGTTGGAATAATGAGATAAAATGCCAGGGAAATGGCCTTAGGTGAAGATAATAATTTTAATCATAGTAATCAAAGAATAACAGTAATAAATAATTCTTTTTTTTTTCTTTCCCTCCATTTGGAATGGCACATGATGAATAACTGAAACTCTGCTTTAGGTCATTTAAGCACTAATATCACCTTCCCTTTTGGTGTCTCAGCATGGTGTCGGAGATCTACTGATGGCTCCACTGAAGAGCCGCCTCCAAGCAGCTGCCCCCTGAAGCTTTACCTGTTAAGGAAAAATCCAGGGAGAGCCCCAGCGAGTTAGTGGTCAGCCTGGCACTTGGCATTTACCATGTGCCCAGTAAATGAAAAAGTTCTTAAAGCCAATTCGGAGAATCAACACATCAGATCAAAATACATCAGATCACAAAGGGATGTTGAGCAATCGACATATAAGAAAGAGTCTCAGTTTTTGTTTATGCATTCAGGAGACAAAGAAGAGTCCAAGGGAGGCTTTTGCTGAGGCGACACCAGATATTATTCATTCCAATTAAGTAGGCATAAGGCCTGCAGATAGCTGATTTGTGAAATATGTAACAAGACACATAGACTACAGTCATTCACATATTTACACTATTTACTCTTCAAAATTCATTTTAATAATGAAATGTCTATGTAACACCAAAGCAGTGCATTGCTTTTTTATTTTTTTTAACCTACTCAGGAGTTTGGGGAGTTTCCATTATTAACTATCCAAATGAGTCACAAAAATATTGTGTGGACTGCTCTTCCTTAATACAAAAGCATTTTCGAGCATTTTCATTTATTCATGAATAAGTCTTACACATGTGTATCAAAAGCTTAGTACCCTATCCTCCCTGACAGTGTTCACAGAATAATAAATTCTAAAGCCCATTAAGATACATAGTTACTCATCCAGGATGAGTTTTTGTGTGCTTGATTAGAACAGAAAAATACCTATTAACAATATTTAACCCTATGTTATTCTACAGGCTGTAGGGAAAAAGACACTATACCTGGCATTTAGAGTACTAAGATCTTCAGCGTGCCTGAAGTGTTTGGGCGGAAAGCAGGGGTGTGTTGTGGTGTATCTCTTTTGGTGTGGCTAACTCATTGTGCACCTTCATTGTATGAGTGTAATAAAGAGGCTGACAGTACAGGATTTAGTTAAATTTAAACCCTCTGGTAAAATATATTTCCTTCCCAACAACTTTTATAGACTGAAAGATGGAAATGTTAGTACACCTCTCTTCAAATATCTTTATGTGAAAAATAAGTGCTTTGGATTAGTTGTCCTATAAATTCTTTTATAGCTCTAAGAATTTCTTGAAGCTAAAGAATAGGGGCATAAGACCAACCCCAGGACCTGTGAATCTGCACTGTATTTATACAAATAGCTGCGCCCGAAAGATTATATTTGATTCCACCTCTGGGTTCTGTATTTACTAACATATTTTGCCTTGATGCCGAAACAGTAGAGACTGGAGTTCATTTTCAGGAAGGAGCAATGACAGAAAAGAGCAACAGCTGAGGAGTGCAAAGAGCTGAACAGTAGGAGAAGCAAATTCTTGATCTGAGATCTAAGTCTGTTTCCTTCGACATCCACACAGAGGAAGCCCAGACAAGCACCTGCCTTTCTATTTTAAAGCCCTATTTTTTAGTCCTTTGCTTTCATGTAATTTCTTGTAACATGCTTTGTCCCCCCCACACACACACACTGGATTGACACCTTGAGTTTCACATTTCCTTTTCACTCCACTTATTTAAATCATGGTACTCTTCCCACCAGAAGCCTACAATAGTTGAATTAACACAACACACATCCCAAATTAAACCTGGACATGTTCAAAGCCACCTGGAAATTGCCCCACCGCATTTTCTAGAACCACTCAGAATGTAGAATCTCTTCTTGAATTAAGTGAGCCTGCCTCTTGGCTTCCACATCTTTGATACGCTCTCATCCTGTTTTCCCTTTGGTACATTCTGTCCCTGCCTCCACATTTTGGAAGACAGCTCTCTCCCTCCCCCCTCCATCCCTTCCTTCTCTCTCTTTATCTTTTCTCTTTCCTCTCTTCCTTCATCATTTCTCCTCCTTCTCCTCCTCTTTCTCCTCCTTTTTGTTCCTCCCTCCCTCTCTGTCACATACCATGTTTTATGCCAGGCACTGGAAATGTCAAGAGCAGTACAAGTAACCGAATTTTAACACATAACAATTTCAGTGACTTCACCCACTCCTGCATTACTAAGCAATTACATACCCACAACTATTTTATCTTGCCTCAGTCCTTGGATTTATTTGACTGTGTTCTTGGTGTCCTGTGGTCTTTTGTTCTCTCCCTTTGTGTCCTACTTCAGTAAGTTCCCTGTGGGATACACCTGAAGCTTCTCTGAGTGAGGTGTCTCAGAGCAGTTCTGGTGATGTTCTCACACACACTCAGGCAAGGCCACTGCCTCACTGATTATTGAGCGTTGTTAACAATGAGAACTGGCCACGTTTTTCCAGTGATGCAGCATTTCAGCTCTGGTTAAAATTAGCAAGGTCCGCAAAGTATCATGCATTTATTTATTTTTGTTAGCAAGTCAATGTGATAACTCTCTGTGATATGTTCTGTTATTTTGCTAGTTTGTTGATGTTCCTTTCAGCTGGTCCTCTAGCCCCCTATTCAGGAATGTCTCCCAGTGAAAGGTCAGAGTCTACGGAGACTGCTATGTTGACCAACCCTCATGCCAACTGTGAAGTTAAAAAGAGAAAGTGACCACCTGAAGATACCTCTCCTGTCCAGCAACAAGCCCAAATGGTGTAGTTTCAGCCAATAAAATTCTCAGAAAAAAGAAGCAATCTTTTCAAGAAACAGAAAAACCCAGTAATGAACCTAGATCTCTAATAAGCCAAGGAAAATATTCCCTTCCTTCTGTGTATCCCTCTGTTTGTATTTAAATTCATGTGACATTAATTTTTTTTTCCTAGTGTGGACAAAGTTTTTAATGCACTAATTTAAAAACTAAATTTCCACAAGTGTGTTAATATGTTAAGGAACAAAATTAGTGCTATAAGGAGAATGATTTTTAGTCACACACAGAGTTTGTTCTTAAAAGTGGCCTAGAGAATTGAAAGTACTTTTGAAATGGCAAAGCAGTCACAGGAAATTTAAAGGAATTTAAATAAAAGAATGGGAGAAACTCATGTTGCAGCTTCAAAGTACCACATTACTCCACCTTACACCAGCTAATAAGCCATTATCCTTATCAAGTAAGCTCAGTTCTGTGAGATATGGTTATTGCTGCTAGGGAGCTTTAATCTAGTGAGACAAAGTTACATAAACTTTTGAAAAGGTGAGTAACAGGTAGGGTCAGTAGATAACAAAAAAACCGATGTAAACAGTGAACTCAAAAGAGGACTCAATAAGGTGGGCAAAATTAACTTTCTTAGGGAGGGAAGTTTCCAAAATAGGGAAGTAGGAAATGACTCTTGAAGGATGTCAAAAATTTAGATGGTAGAAAGGCGGGGGCAAACAGAGTCCACTAGGTACATGATATTGTAACAAAACCTTGGAGGAGGAAAACCGCATGGTAAGTTCAGGAGGTGATGGATGCACATGTTGATTCCATGTAACTCCAGACATGCAGTACCTTTATGTATCTGGGAAAGACTTTGCACACCCACACCTCCCCACTCAATCCCCTCTTGACCCCCCGAGATTCACCTAGAATTATATTTCTTTGCCATTCCAGCAAGTGAAGGTGGTTGGTGATAATATGGAGAACTTGTGATTTTTCTTTTCTTTTTTTTTTCTGTGGGTACCGGGGGGTCAAACTCAGGATCTTGCATGCCAGCAGGCACCCAGGCCACTGAGCGATATCACCGGCCCTTTTTTCTTATGTAGGTACCCGGAGTCGAACTCAAGACCTCGCGCTTGCTAGGCAGGTGCTTATGCCGCTGAGCTATCTCACCGGCCCGATTTTTCTGTTAATAATGACTGATATATATTGACTTCTCACTCTATATTAAGCATTTCGTGTATTAATTCAAGCCTGAAAACAAGTATGCAAATTAGATATTATTATCCCCATTTTATAGATGATAAAACTGAGGTTTAATGAAGTAACTTGACTAAGCGCCACATATGCTACTTCACATTTAGGATTACAATTGTAAAGCTCATGATTCAAAGCACAAACTCACAACTGTGATCAGTGTCAATAATATGGCCACTTCTTCTGTACTCCTTGATATTTATTTGTCTATGGCAAACAAATAACTACATTATTCAGTTATTACCTGAACCTTATTATTCTTCTGGTTAAATTACATTAGAGTGATAGAATGTATTTTCATGAAAAAAGGAAAAATTTGGGGTGTAGAGCTTGTCAGCACTTTAGACATTTCTTTTTTTGGCAAGACTTTGATGAGACTTTTTACTTTGTTCTGCAAGAAATCTCAAATCCTTGAGAATAAAAATGGAGAGGGGCTTATGTCACACATTTCTATATCCTTTTTTACAGACAAGATGAATCGATAGCCCATAAACTTAGAGTGACTTACGAAAGTTCACACGTTAGGCCCTTGCGGTAGACCAAAGACCAGAAATAAGCCCCTTCAGTTTGGTCTACTCTTGGTGGCCCTTGAACTGTGCCACTCTGCCTAAATGAAACATGAAGTTGAATTTGATTAAAGGAAACATTATACCCAGGTGATCAGGGAACAGTGTACCTAGTGGATTGCTTCAGTTCTGTGACTCTTTGCCAACCCACCTTGATGTGAAATATAGTTAGCTATGAACTAGCATCTTTAAATCCATAAATTGTCAGCCCATCCTGCCAAAACACAAAATGGCCAAAGTTTTATGTGTACAATATCTTCAGTAATTTCCTCAGACTATTTGGAGTTCTTTGTTCACCTACACAAATCAAATCTTCTTAACCAACTTTATGTACAGTATACATTTATAAGTGCATCTGTATGACTGTTTCAATAGTATATATTTTTTTAAATATCAAGTCATTTGCTATTATAATCCTCACTTATCAATGCAACTAAAGAATACTTTGACCATGAAAAAATAGACTTGAGAAATCTCACGCTTCTTTACCAGCCACTTTGCCTTTGGGTGGTGTTTAGTAATGATTCATAAAGGGGCCAACTACATAACACAGAGGTTCAAAATGAAATTGTGTTTTGAAGGACTCAGAGAAGCTGGATCTATTTAAGGGCAGACATCTACATGTTTGGAAATACCAGAATATTTGGCCATTGTAAAATTCCACTTAGATATTTGGTGTTGTCAAATTTAGTCCTTTTTCCTCATGGTACTGGTTATCCTGTTTACAAAATGATGATTGTTGGTCATATCTCACACCATTCTCATTGAGTTCATAAATAAAAAGTTTTTTTAAAAAGGTAGTTAAGCTCAAAGTGTGACTCTGTTGACATATCATGAGACTCTGTCATATGTACCTAACTACCAATAAAAGAAATGCTACATCAACTGCAAAATTGTGTTGATTTCTTGGGAAAACAACTCTCATAATTTGTTTTCATATATTCACATATAAATATTATTTTTAGGATCCATGAGGAGCACATAATGTAGTGTGATAAGAAAAGTTAAATTTAGTGACAATTTCTAAGTGATCCCATGTTGCCTTTGAATAAATGGCATTCTCATCCACTCAAGACAGAAACCAAGGTGTGGTCCTTGTCGCTACCCTTTCCACTTGCCATGGCAGACCATTCAGGTAATCCTTTTGATATTTTGTTCTTTCTGTTACTCAAACATGTCTACTTTCCATCATCTATTATAGTAAAGACAACACTCATTTCTCCCCTGGCTTGCTATGTTGGGCCTCTAGCCACAAATATCACTCTGTGATTTCAAACTGTTCACTGCTTCCCATTGCCCTAGAGATACCACAATGCCTAAAGCCATTTATGTCCTACATGCTAGACCCAGCAGTCTTCTCATCAACCTTCTCTTTCTTATTTCTTTGGTAGGTACTAGCCATTCATCTTTGCCTTTTCCTAGCATTCCCTGTATATTCTCAGCTTTCTCATACACATAACCTTCTGTCCAGTACTTTCTCCAGTACTTCCAGATTCAGATTCATGTCCTATAGTCTCATCCCAGCAGCCATTTCCTCTTGAAAGACTCCCCCAACTCTCACCACCCCTAGAATTACCTTTTGCATGTAGGTGCTTCATGAAATTATGTGCTTACCTCTTATCAGGACTTGTCACCAATACAGTGATACTTCTGTGCTGGCCTCCTCTATTTTAATATGGGATTCTAGGGCCACACTGTTCAGCCTTGTAGTCACACACTGTATGTGGCTATTTCAATTTAAATTAATATTACATACAATTAATTCAGGTATGGTGGTGCACACCTATAATTTGGGTGGCTCAGCAGGCTAAGGCAGGAGGATTGCAAGTTTGAGGCCAGCCTGGGCAATTTAGCAAGATCATACCTAAAAAAAAAAAAGCCCTGGGTTCAGTCCCTGGTACCACACACACACCACACAAATCAGTTCTCAGTTGCACAACCACTTCAAGTACTCAGTAGCCACAAGCAACTAGTGGCCACCCCACAACAGCATAGTACAAGACACTCCTATCATGGACAAAGTACTGTTGGACAGTGCTGGTCTAGAAAATAGGTTCTATGTTTTGTTAGTCCTTTCATCTTCAAGACCAGCAGCTTTTTAACCTAGGGTTTGCCATTTGGACCACAGGTCACAAAACATGATTTGAATGACTATTTTCTCAATTATCCCAAGGATGGTATTTAACAAATACTATACTATATGCAAAGGAAGAAATTTAATTCATTGTATGTTAGGATATCCAGGGCATTAAGGTCCAATTCTAGCATAAAACTCTGTTTGAGACAGTCTACAACAGCCAATCATGGGGTTTGGTACAATATAATTATCTAGTGAATGAGTGATACATGTAGATTTAATTTTACCTATTTCTACCTTAAAGTGTAGAGTCATGTAAGACATGTGTCTTTAGATTCCAAGGGGCCCTTTGTGTAGAGAATATTGCGATTGATGATTTACTTTCATCCCAAGGATAGGAGAATGGTATCACCGAATAGGATTACCTATTATTTTACTTTCTTTTGATGTTAACACAAGCAAGCAATTGAAAATAATTGTGCTCTCATTCAGTGGATAAGGTCAAAATGAAAATGATCCAAATAGACACCAGACTTGATAAGCCCTATTTCTTTCAAAGGATTGGCCAAAGTTTACTGAAAAGACTAATAATTTACTGAGAACCTACTATGTACCAGGTCCTCGGGTTTTAGGAGGGAACAGGAAGGACATACCTTACAGTGAATAGCATTAATGTAATTATTTTCATTCTTCCTTGGATTGTACCCAAAGCAGGAGTGCTCATACTTAGCTACACATTCTAACCACCTAGGGAGTATAAAAAATACTCATACTTGGCTCTCTGCTGAAAAGATTCTGATTTAATTGGTGTGGGGTGTGGCTGGGAATTGGAATATTTTTAAAGGTTCCTTTGAGATTGGAATGTGAAGCCAAAGTTAAAAACTATTCACCTCTGGGGATATAATCTTAAAATGATCTCAGAAAACCTAGTGCTTTTGTTATTAATAGTTGATAGCATATTAGAACAAAAAAGACTTTAAAATCATGTCTTTGACGTATCTTAATTTTGCTTTCTATTCCTCAGAATATAAACCAATACTTAGTTGCTGAGTTGTGTAGGTCAAATAGCCAGTTCATGACTTAAGATAAGACCTAACCCCAGGTTTCTGATGTTAACACAATACGCTGCTTGCTACACTAAGCTGTCAAAGGGAAATGGAAAATATAATTCCCTTAGACCAAGAGACAGAATCTTTTATGATCATAATTTTTAAGAGTCTAATTTGGGCTAGTTTAAATCCCATAAACTCAAATATTCAAGTATTTCTGATACTCAAATACAAGCACTATCGATTCATTTCTCTAAAATGTCATTCTTTAAAAACTATGTATTCATGTGTATATATGTACACACATACAAATACACACATATATTACATATTTGTTATATATTATACTATACAGAGGACAGCTCAGTTCCCCAGGAATCCTAACAACATTCTTACAGATTCAACATCAAAGTACATATGTTAAACTGCACACATAACTAAGAAAGACATTTTGCTTTAAACTTGAATTCCTCAATAGCAGAAATGGTAGTAGGAAGAGAAAATAAGGGTGTACTGGGCACTCACATTCTCTGTCCCCACCTACTTTATTATGTGACATTCCACTCAATTTTGCATTTCATAATACAGGTAAAAATTCTAGTCTGTCCCCATGAGAAAGGTTGACATTAAAAACGACTATAAAAGTAGCTACCTCTTTTAGCTATCACTGTGTCCTGTTTTTAGATTCTACATATAGATCAAGAGAATCCGTGAACTATGTAAGTCATCTAGTCTATTCTTCATCTGTGTAAGACCACATAGCAAAAATGTGTTGTCATTTTTTTGAAGACCTCAAAATAAAACAAAACCCACACACTTCCTTCAAAATGCATTTCACTGTTTCAGAGTCTACACAGTTGGGAAATTCTTATTTCTATTCCAAATCTCTCAAGCTGTAGTTTAATCTCGTTTTCTCTTGTTCCCCGCAGAGAGAGAGAACAGCTGGCTTCCATTCTTTCTAAACTCAATCCCTTCGTGTCCTGAAAGACACCTACCTCTCAGCCTTGTCTTTGCTGGAATGAATCCTAACAGTTCTCCGATCAATAAAATGTCTCCTGGATTCTGCTTATTCACTTATTCACTGCCATATCACATATATTCATGTTCATTACATAATGTTCATAACAAGTCAAGGCCAAGCACAAAAATAAGCAAACACATCATTGTTTTCATGAATGAAATTACAGATCCAATAAAAGATTGAAAAAATACTTGGGAATGATAATCTTCCAATAATAATAAACCAAAATTGTCATAATTTCTTTTAGAAAGTATTGAAAATCTGTTGCTTTTCGAGAGGAGAATTAAAAATTAAATGACTAGGTTTCAACTGCCTTTATGAAAACTCTCCCCAAGCCCTGGAATGGAATATTCTACTCGGCATTCCACAGCAGGAGCCACCATTGCTCTGACAAAAATAGATACAGTATTGGAACATTCAGTCAATGGAGTAATCCAATTGTCTGAACATTCTTTTCTCCTTTGTCATTTACATTTTAATAAATCCCAGAATATGTCAAGCTGTATCTAGTTGTACCAAGTGCAGTGAACCACATGCAGTTACCAGATGCATTGAGGGTATCCTGCAACTCCTACAAAGCACCCACATTTGGTTTGTGTGTATTTTTAGGCTCCTACATGTTAAATAGGGATGCTCTTTGAAATTAAAAATGAATATTTTGCAAAATTTTTGCTATAATCAACATTCTGTTAGCATATTTAGCTTTCATAAATGGAGCTGTAGGGAAGAGGTTGCTCTGCATAAATGATCTAGAATTTTGGTGTCTGTTAACCCAAGAACAGCACTACATATACCCAGCAAAAATGTGGAGTGTATGCCTATTTCTCTGCCGGTTTACTATCTCTTCATTTGGGAGACTCAGATAATCACATTTTAGTTACTTGATGTCCACTGATGCCAAGATTTCAAATAAACAAGTCCTAATGGAGTGTGTGTATGTGTGTGTGCGTGTGTGTAATTACTATTAATTTAGTCCATGCATACATGGGCCACCAATTGTTTTGACATTTTGAGGTATTTGTTATTGTGGCACCAGAGAACCCAGTGAATTCTTAGGATGTGGCTGAGGTGAAATGATGGTATGAGCCTGAATCTGTTGGAGATCCCAAAATGGCAGGTATGTGTTTAGAAAGAAGGAACGTCTCAAGATGAGACTATTCAGGTTAATTTGTATTAATAAAAATTGCATGAGACATGAGGTTTAATCTTAGTTTTGGTTAAATGCTTTGTACCTCATTAAAGAAGTTATTCAAAGTAGGCCATCAGAAAACTGTCATTGTAGGCTTTTCTTTTCAACTGTCTGATTATTATCCTTTAGGGTTAATAATTTCACAAGGCCAGAGTTATTTCCTGTAAAATAAAGTACTAATATCAGGTAAATCTGATTAATATTAAATGTGTGTTGGGGGCCGGTGAGATGGCTCAGTGGCACAAGCACCTGCCCGTAAAGTGCAAGGTCCTGAGTTCTACTCCTGGAACCCATACAAAGGAAAAAAAGGGCCGGTGATATCGCTCAGTGGCACAAGCGCTTGCCTGGCAAGCGCGAGGTCCTGAGGTTGACTCCCATTACCCACATCAAAAAAAAAAAAAGTTAAATGTGTGATAAGCTCAAGGACTTAAAGGAATCTTGAAGAAATTAATTTCTTTTTTGCTGCTGTTTAGAGCTGTTTAAATGCTTGCCATAGGGATTGTGAACAGCCCACCGCTATTACTACATGGAGTCGGGAGTTGTGTTGCGGAGACTGAGTCATGGTTTACCTGTACAAAGATGGAGAAGACAAAAGAAAGGCAGTAATATTGCAATGCCCACGTGAGACCATCAACATTTCTTGACTCCCAGAGTTTTCTCTTTCTGTGCCCACAGTGTGATAGCTGATACATTCAGTGTAAAAGTGTGACCCAGCCAATACCATAATAATCACAGTATCTTGAGGACACCTAGACAAAGGACATTGTACAACTTCTTCCTTCACTAGGAGTGTCACAATACTGGCAATCAAAGTACTACCATGATTTTAGGATGGTCAGTCGTGACTTTAGATGACACTCAGTGAACATGAATCAACTCATTATCTCAATCAGCGTTAGGGAGAATTTGAGAGGTATATCAGACAGTGAAGGTCAAGAGACACTTCTGAGAGTTTGGCTTTTGTGAATGAAGAGTCCCATGTACTAGATCTAATGCTAGTGTTGTGGTTTGTCCCCCAAGATTTATGTGTTCCCGAAGGTGTCACTATTGCAATGTGGCCTGGAACTTTTAAGAAGTGGGTTTTATGAGTTCTTTAGGTCAACTGGGGACATGCCCTCAGGAAGGATTAAGGTAGTTCTTATGGAAGCCTAACTCATTCTCGAGTGAGGATTGTTACAAAAGCCTGAGCCTGGCCCCGCATAATCTCTATGGCTTCCCGTTTTGAGTGGTGATCTCTTCCTTCCATGTTGCTTCTGCCATTGCCATGGGCCATGAACTGATCCCACTTAGAGAGGGACCTCACAAGGGCCTACACTATGCAGTTTGGACTTTCAGCTTCCAAAACTGTGAACTGAAAAACCTCTTTTCCTTATAAAGGTAGCCTGCCTAGATATTTTGTTACAATAACAAACAACAACAACAACAAAAAGACAGACTAATGAATCTATCTATAATTATTTCCTTTAAATTTCGGTAGTTGAGTTAGCTCTTCTGTAAACTTAGAAATATAGCGATTCACCTGTCCTAACTTTACAAAGATTTAAAAAAAAATTTTTTTTTTTTGAGACAGGATCTCACTGTGTAGTCCAGGCTGGCCTCAAACTCCTGGGAATTCTCCTGTCTTAGCCTCTGGAGTGCTGAGATTACAACAAAGATTTTGAAAGTAAATATGGTAGTGTTTTTAGAAGGCTCCTTGATTACATACCCTGGCTTTTATTTTATTATTCTTATTTATTTATTTTTTTGTGGGTTCCGGGAGTCGAACTCAGGACCTCGCGCTTTCTAGGCAGGCACTTACGCTGCTAAGCCATCTCACCGGCCCTACCCTGGCTTTTAGATACTCAAGTTAAGAGGAGAGGAGCAGGGGGCCAGCGAGATAGCTCAGCAGCATAAGCGCCTGCCTGGCAAGCGCGAGGTCCTGAGTTCGACTCCCGGAACCCACATATGGAAAAAAAAGGGCCGGTGATACTGCTCAGCGGCACAGGCACCTACTGGCACGTGAGGTCTTGAGTTCGACCCCCGGTACCCACAAAAAAAAAAAAAAAGAGAGAGAGGAACAGGGATGAAGTTGTTAATATTCATGAATATGATTTTTCAGAATGTGCTTTGCGTGCTTCAGCCAAATTCCCTTTTTAATTGTAGGCCAACAGACTGCCAGTGATGAAGAAGCCACAGAGCCCTTGTAGTCCAATTCTCATCATTCTCTTGAATTTTCTGTGCTACAGTGGGCCATCTCTGATCAAGTAATTCCTTGCCTGGACAACCCGTATGGTTTGAATACTTTCCCCTTATCTTGAATCACAAGGACTTCTTCCATTGTGCCTTATTTTACCCTAAGGATATGCAGTGTAAGTTTAGTCTCTTTTCCATTTGTCAGTCCTACAAATATCTAAAGGGAGAAATCGTGTTCCAGAGTTTTCTTTAGTCTACCTGCACTCAGCATTTTCCATCAGGTTCCCAAATCATCTATTCAAACCCCTTCACCATCCCCGTGAATCTTCACAACCCAGTTTATCCAGCTGCCTTGGGAAATGTGCTTCTCTCAGTTGGAAGCAATTTTCTAGGCAGGGACTGACAAATGGGAAGTAGAGTATGATGATCATTTTTATTAAGGAAAACTCCTAAGTATCTGATTTCTATGAATAAATTTTTGTATTAACCTTCTTAGCAGCCATTTAACAGAGTGAACCCGTATCACCTTACCCTCTATTAAAACATGCAAGATTGTTTTAGACATGTAACTGTTAAACACCTTTCTCCTTATCCTGAGATTCAGCCCATTATTCAGATCCCAATAACTTTTGATGTGATTAAGATATCTGACATGTTAGATATTTCTCTCAGAGTCATTTAATTCACATTTTTGACTCAAACTTTCCCAAAGGAGATCAGAAGCCAAGCCGAATGAATGATTTGCTGAAGTTAGGATTCCAGATATCATTCCCCAAGACTATCAGTCTAATAGCAATCAAAAAAGAAGTGAAGTAACTCTGACATGGTTGGTTTTGTTTGTTTGTGGGATTTGCTTTCATATTTACATTTTTTTACTTATTATTTATTTATTTATTTTGGCTTTTTGAGACAGGATCGCACTCTAGCCCAGGCTAGCCTTGAACTTGCAGTGATCCTCCTGCTTCAGCCTCCCTAGTACTGGGATTAAATGCTTGGCTCACATTTACATTTTTATAAAACAACTAATGGTAGTAAGTAGCCATCTAGATAAGTAATGAATAGCAAAGGAAAGTTGGTCTGGGATCTACATTTTTCTCCAGGTAATTCAAAGGGAATATTTAATAAATGAATAATTGAGATCCCTACTACGTGCATTGATGTTTAAAACTGATATTTAAAACAACTCAGTTTTCCTCTTTCTTGCGGTCTGGCTTGCTTGCTTGCTATTGCTTTAAGCTGATAAATAACTCTCTTTGAAAGAGAGTTAGAGTAAGTTGAGTTAGAAATCTTTTGTCCTTATCTATCCCACAAAAGAAAAGTAAATGTGGTTTAAAAATACGTATTTTTGCTTCCTTACTGTAGTAACAATTCTCTATGAGAGGAGTGGGAAGTACGTATGGAAGGTGGGTACGGTCTGGCACATGTCCATGGGTTTAATTACCAAAATGCCTAAGGAAACCCATAATAAGGCATTTCAACTCAATTCACATTTTAAAAATGAATTGAAATTCCTGAGAAAGCAGTTCCACAATCTGGCCCCAGAGGACAGAATTCTTAGCAAAGATCCAGTGTATTGTGCTATCAGATGGCAGTGGTATCTAGAAACATAAAAAACCCCCTTTCATGCCTTCTTTCAATCTTTGAAATCTTCTTTCGATCTCTGTGCTGAGACTGGCAATTCTTTCTCTGTATTCTGCTTGCTACCACTCGTTCCTTGCTTCTCTCTTCCCTTCCCTCCTCTTACCTGCCATCTCTTCCCTTCATCCCTCTTTCCCTCCCTTCCTTCCTCCCTTCCTTCTGCTTTCTCTCCCTGTATCCCTTCTTTTTACCCTTCTCCTCCTGCCTTCCTTCCTTTTCTCCTTTTGTCCCTTAATTTTTTTTTCTTTTTTGGCATTTCATTTCAGTTTTTTCACTGCTTTTCTGGAAATTCATGAGTCTTTCCACTATTTATGAATAATTTAAGAGCTATTGCTTCTTCAGTTTGTTGCATAGATGTAGCTTTATTTCTCAGGCTATGACCATTCTCTTAAAATTTTACCTCTGAGTAAATCCATGTTAAAGTTTTATCTGAGGATACAAACACATGTACAAAGAAATATGGGTCTGTCTGCACTCTATTGAGAGAAAAAGAAAAAAGAAAAGAAGAAAGAGAAATAAAAGAAAGAAAGGAAGGCAGGAGGGAGGGAGGGAGGAAGGAAAGAATGAAGGAAGGAGCCTTTCCCACATGATTCCTATCCTGTCTTTTTTCCTGGATTACTTGAACAATTTCCTCTTCTCCTGTCTGATATCTTTGACAGGGGAAAAGATTAAACATTTAAAGGTCTACCCCCATTTAAAGGCCTACCCAATCCTGGTCCAGTGGTTAACATTACTCGCTTTTGTTACTCTCATGACCACCCCTTCTTCAGTTTATCAAGTGTTTCTTAAAGTATACTACACCTCGGATGACCCTGGAGAGCTGTTAAATCACAGGCTGCTGGGCGCCACCCCCAGAGTGATTCCATAGGTCTCGGATAGAAAGCCAGGACTGGCATTTCTAACAGTGCCAACTAGGCATACTGCTGTTGCAGGTCTTAGACTATACTTTGAAAACCACCGTTCTAATTCTAAACCATCATTCCTCCTCCCGCAATCATTTTTTTAATGAAATAAACAATCCTAGTTCCTTTAAGGGTATTTTAATATCATCTATTTTCAGAAACTCTTAATCACCAGTGTGGCTCTTCTTTGAAATGTTTGCTAATCCATCTTTATCTGGGTGATTACAATTGGATACTGGACTGTGGCTAATTCTGACATAATAAAAATAACAATCCCTTATATTTCTATATTTCCCCCAAAGGATCAGAACGGCACTTTATTATCTATTATCCTGTTTGTCTGCCTCATATCCGTGAAATATTATCTCATTTTGGTAAAAGAGACATTGGAAGGAAAAGATATTGAGCAATTACCGTGAAGATATGCAAAACAAGACTTGAACTCAGTTTTCCTCACTCCTAGTTCACAGCTTTCTCTGAATTCTCACAGGATTTGTTTAATTTTTCAAATCTAAACTCTAGTTCAAGTCATTGCATCAAGATGATTTTCTTTGATCTATTAATACAATGTCAAAAGGAGAATTAAAATTACTCAGTTTTGAGTTCAAACTGTTATTAGTTGTGCAGATACAAAAACTAAGCCAAATTTAAAGAATTCAGCTCAAACAATATGAAAATCTAAATCTCTCTTAACCGTACCTTTACTTTTATAATTGAAAGTAATGTCTTTTAATTATGATCCCAGCTTTGCCTTTCAGTTAACTAAGCATATTAATTTGGATGCAGTTTTTCCCCAGATTTTACTTCCTGTAGTAAAACAGCTTTCCATCTCATTCTACAAATTGATTATAATGTTGTTTCATTTTTTCCAAATTTGCTATTTATTAGGTAATCATGGATTTGTATATTAGGAATTAGGATTTTATATATATGTTTCCAAAAAATAAAAGTGAGAAAGAGGGATTAGAAGGAAAGCACTTTCTTAACATACCAATTTTATTATTTACATGATCTCCAAGTCCTTTAGCTCCTTAGACACCATGGCCTTCTCTGTTTTTCTTACAACTCATGTTGTCTTCCCATCATGACAAGAAAATGAAGAGTCTGTCAGCTTATGGAAGCATAAAGCTGGATTAGATTGGTTTGCAAGAGTCCTATTGTTTGTCCCTAAACCATTGTTGCAAAAGCGAAGGCTCCAACCATTCATCTGACACACAAATTGCCATCAGCAAGGTATGAGAAGGAATCTTATTTATTACCACCAAGGAAATAAATAATGCCAATGGACTGAGTAGCTTTCATCCAAATTAGACTAACAAAATCAATTTGAATCATTAGAATGTATTATATCTAATTTTATATAAATCTGCCTTATATATAGCCTCTTACCTGCTTGCCCAAAGCAATGTAATGCTTTATGCTAAACCAATAGTTTAAAAAATTATAGAACTGACTGAAAAATATTTTATGAGTTGTTACATATTTTGTACTTAATTCATTCAATAAACATTCATTGAGGACCTACTATATCCTGGGAATACAAAGATGAATAATACATGATCAAAGTGCTTAATTGGTGGGGGGAAACAGATGTAAAGATTTGCTAGTACTGAAGAACATTTGGTTCCGGGAAAATTAATGGTAGACATTCCTGCCTAAATTGTAGCACAGGGAGGAAAAAGATGAAGAGACTGGGGAAGATATCTAGAGGACAATAAAAGAGGAAATTTGAGATCACATAAAGGATTGTGTCCAGTGCCTTCCAATGACATTCTCTAGTAAATTCAGGTTTTTGATTAAGTGAACATCAAGAGGATGGTGGGCCTATGTAGGAATAGTGAACATTGTACTGCAAAGTTCAGTGGCATTCAGATTATGGAGGAAGTTGAGTAACCTGTGATCCCATTCCATCTGTTCTTGTGAATATTATATCTAGAAACCTAAAAATACACTTGCACAAGAATCAGTAGCAAGGGGAAAATATGCACATTTTTTGAGTTATAATTCTACCCCTAAGGCAGTCCATTTGCTTAGGTAAGATGTCCATTTGTGGATATAGCAGCATGGTTTGGCTGGTCCACATTTACCTGAACACACGTGGCAAAGATACACATGGTCCACCCATAATTTCCTTAAACAGTGGTATTTCCTTGGTGGCCAGCTGGGCTTACGTTTGAGATCACAGTTCACATAATGAGGACAGATCAGTGTTTGTGGGATAGGAATTAACTGGCTTATGTAAGGATTCAACTTAAGACCTTGTTAACACTGAGCTCATATCAGCTGATTGTAGAGTGACATAGTGAGTGAAAGAATTATCTTCTTGGTTTCAGCTCTCAACATGTTCTTTTAAAGGGCGTAATCTCAACCTAACATGTCTAAGTGAAATACTGATTTTGAGACCTGACCCCACCCAAAGTAAGTTGTAAAGAACTTCTTCAGACCTTGAAGACATGTCCACCATCCATCTACAACCAGGTTAACCCCAGAAGTCAGATGACAATCCTCTTTGAACCAGTGCCAAGAAAGATTTTAGAAGTAGGTTTTTAATGTTTACAAAAAGAGTCATATAAAAACAAGTTCCTAAATCAGTCATTTTTACCTTTTTAAACATAGAAGATCCTATTTGCAACCCTATTCCCCATTTTGCATTCTTCAGGATATTTTGCAATGATTGTTGTCTTACTCTTAGCTGGTGACTATGAGTAATTCACTGTTTCAACTGATTTGTTGTTGTTCATAAAGTTGCATTATGAAGAACTTTTAAGGTTCTGTTTCCAGGCTCTGAAAATTGGCATTTGTGGGTGTGACCTGGTTGGAATTGAGGCATTGCTGAATTCTGATTGTCTAGTTTGCTTATGGTCTGAATGTTATTCAGCAATGCCCATTCACAAAAGCATTGGATAAGGTAACCAGGCAGGGCACAAGCTGATTTCTCATATGCTCTTCATTTTGTTTATAGTTTCTCTTTTTCTTGCATCTGACTAAATATCTGACCATGTGAAGTTCCATGAATACTAAAGAGCAAATGCCCCAAATTTATTTTTTCTATTGTATAATTGATGTGAGTGACTCCTTTGTGAATAAAATGCTTGTCCATACAGCAACTTGGGTTAGGTTGGGAATTATTTATTGGAAGGCAGCACAGGTTATTTCACAGCTGAGGCCATGGTTGAGCCTTACTTGTGAAGTTGGAGGGGGTTTTCTCCAGCATTCTCCCAGCCCTCAGCTCTCTCACATGTCTCCTCCCCTTAGGGCCTCAAACTCCCTCCCAGTACCTCTTAGAGAATATCTGAAAGATTAATCCTTCTTGAAGGTATTATTTAATAAGGTGGGTCCCTCCCTTGGGTATAAGTGCTTTAATAAAATAACTTTGCAGACAGAAAAGACTTAACAGCTCAGAGAAGAATTCTCCCCTGATAGATATTTGACATCATGGCAGACATGTAGAGGTGAAGGTAAGAACCCTGACTAAATCACTTTTATTCATGTTTCTCAACACCATTTACCTGGGATACACTGTCAAGCAGGGACCATTTTTTTTTTTTTTGTGGGTAACCGGGGTCGACCTCAGGACCTCGCGCGCCAGCAGGCGCCCGTGCCGCTGAGCGATATCACCGGCCCCTTTTTCGTATGTGGGTTCCGGGAGTCGAACTCGGGCCCTCGCGCTTGCCAGGCAGGCGCTTAAGCCGCTGAGCCATCTCACCGGCCCAAGCAGGGACCTTTTATACTTACAACATCTACTTTTTCTACTCTACTCTCAGTGATCTGGATACTCAGTAGCCTCCTGTTTCTTCCAATTGTTTTCACATTCAAACCCACTGAAATTTAAATGCGTGTGTTACAGGACACAGGAGTTTTCGTGTTTCCATGATTGCTTTGTCAAGAAAGCTAGGTAACTTCATGCAACCCACAATGGGAGGTCTAGAAAATATACCACATTTTTAGAATATACCCAAAGACTCTTAGAGCCCAAGGACACCACTCTGTAAACAGCTCACTGTGGATGTGGAATTGTTAATGCAGTGTCTCAAAGTTCTTGAGGTGACCTCTCTGTCTCCTTTTCAGTTCTTAAAATATTAGCCACTCTGATGGACCCTAGAGCTCATCTATATAACTCTACCTGCCTTCTTCTTCTCCAAGTGTAACCTTCAGTCATCCTAATAATTTTCATAAGTTCAAGTACAACCATGTTTACAAATAGATACCTAGATATACAGACACTAACCCCAACCTTGGCTTTTAACTCCATCTAACTTCTATTCTCCTTTATTTTGTCCCTCCATCTACCCAACAGACAATAAAATTACATTTGTCCAGAACTTAAAAACAGATGTACATATTCTCATACAAGGTCAGGTGAGGGTTTCCTTTTAGTCAAAATTCTTTCCTTAAATTCTAAATCCAGAAAATTTAAATGAAATATGCTTATATATTAAAGGTTTATAGGATTTATTTGCTGTATCTACGATGGAGATTGATGGTATACTCATCAATTCCCTCATTTTTGTCTTTATTTATTTCTCTACTTACTCCCATATATTATTTAGTCATTGAGCTATTTCCCCCCTCAGCCTTATCTCTTTCCTCCTTTGTTATGCTCTTCTCTAGGCCATCATTCTTACTGTCTCCCTACTATGTTTTCAATATACACTGAAAACTATTGTATTAGCATGAATGCTAGATGTCTTCTCATCTTCATATAATCTGAGAAACTGATTACAGGGTAAAATGCCTTTAGTGGGCATTCTATCCAGTCCCCTATCATCAAACCACTGCTCTACCCATGAGCAATTGCTATCATCAGTTTAAGTCTAACTAGGAAGAGAAGTTCCTCAAGAAAGCCTTCTATGATCTCTCCCCAATTAGATCTTGCCCTTTTGTATTCTCATAACTTGCTGTAATGTTTTTCTCTATAACATTCATAGTTTGTAGTTACATATTTGGGCAGTGAGCTACAGGGAAGACAGATATATATGTTTCACTCACCACTGCCCATTACCTCTTAGTTCATTCCTGGTTCATAACAGGTATTTGTAAGTGTTAATTCATACTTTTATTATTTTTAGTAATACTAAATTTTCTGATCAGCCTTGTCTTTATTATAAAACCAAAAGTATATATGATTTACTTTTTATTTTCATTTATTTTATATATCTGTCAAACAAATAATAAATATATATTACATGACTACTATATTTAAGCCCCCTCTTAAGCAAACAAAGGTGAAATAGTTGAAAACCTTGTCCATTGAAGGAAAAATATCAACACAGAGCAAAGTAAAAGGTAGATCATAGGAAGTAGGGAGATCAATCTTTCTCAAATGGGAAGGAGATTAAGAGGTGGAAGGGGGAAGAGAAAGGGGATGAAAAAAGGAAATAAGATGTGTTATATACATGTATCAACTCCACACAAGGAATGTAAACATTATGTATTGCAAAGATATACTAACAAAATAAATTTTTAAAAAAAGAAATTGTTAAGTGCCCAAGAAAACTAGAGGTCATTTACATCCTGGAGGATTGGAGAAAACTTTGGAGAAAAGATGACTTTGGCTGAGACTTGAAGGTTACAAGAACTTGGACAGGTGGAGATTGGAAGGAATAGTGTTCTAGATGCAGGAAAGAGTGAGGCCAGAAGTTGATGTCTTTCTCTCTAGAGTGCCGTGTGCATGTGTAGGAAAGAGCCGATTCCTTAGTGACCTCGAATGGCAGAGAATGCTGACAGTGAAGTCTGGATACATATCCTGAGAGAACTTGCATGTTAGTTGCAGAAGCTTATGTTTTATTCTTAGGCCAGTGCAGCCTGCCAGAATGATCATCCTGTCTGAATTGTAAGTTTGGAAGATTAACTCAACACCCCTGTGTCTCAGCATTAAGTTGTCTTTTGACCTTGGTATCTTCCCTCGTAAAAGCTGGGTTCTCCATTTCTTAATGTCCTAGAGCAAGAACTTTAACCCTTGCTGCCCTGGCCTGGGGTCAGCTGCTAAGTGGCCCTGATACTCATTACTTGAACTTTGAAACTCTGCTTAGCATTTGCATGCTCACTATTTACACTTAATCTTGGTCTTTTTAAATGAATGGATATTTTAGGTAAAATCTGTCAATCCATCTCCTCTTATTTTCATTTTCAGCTGAAGAAAACAAGGCTAGTAATTGGCAAAACTGACTTTCAAGCCCACTTGTTTCCTGTCATAAATTCACCATCTTTCTTAACTTTAGAAAAAAAATGGATACAAATCAAACCCCAACATTTAAAATTTATTGAGTCCTTTTTAGGTGCACACTGTATTCAGGTTGCTTTTATATGTATTGAATCATTTGCTGAACATGTGAGGTATGAACACCATGAACATATGAGGTAGGTATCTCCCTTTTACAGATGTGGAAATTGTGACAAAAGGATATAAGTAATGGGCTCATCACACAGCTAATATACAGAAGAGCCTGGATAGAAACTGGCAGTCTGACTGGAGCCCGGGCATTGCTACGGTGCTACTGCTGGCTCCTAAGGGAAAAGATCTCCATATGTAAATGCTCTAATCCACTGTCCCAAGTATGGTAGGTGCTCAAAAAATGTCCAAATATCATTTCCATCTTGATCTCAGCTAATGCTGTGTGCGCCTATTTTACCCTCTGTAATCTGTTCCTCAGATGTGCAAACATAGGTGGTCATCACCGGATTAATGGCTCTGCTATTGAGCATTTATGTTTGGTCCCTCATCCTGTGCAACCCCAGGGTTTTGTATTCACTTTCCGTGCCAGTCTTTCCAACCACATTCAGCCTTTCCTGCTCTGGCTATTGACAAATGGCATTTGCTCTTCTATACTTCCAAATGGCATGGTCTTTGAAACAGGTCCACATAATACTCCCTAGGGAAAGAGTATTTTATAAACTTGTAATTCCTCTACCAGGATTGTGTGGGTTTCAAAAGATTACCCAGAAAAATCCTTTCAAATGGCAAGCAATTCAGCCAAAAAAAAAAAAAAGAAAAAAGTAATTAAAAGAGATTGAATTTTAAAAGGAAAAATAATAGTTATTGCATATCCACTACGTTATGTCAGACACTATGTATTTTCACACATGTGTCTTTTGGAGTCATAATGATTATGTGAAGAATTTTCCTTCCATTTAACAGAGGAGAAATCAGGCTCAGAAAAGTAGAGACACCCATGTTACAACTGGTAAGTGATGGAATGAAAGTACAAATGTACACATGTCCAAATTCAAAGCTCATCCATTTGATAACAAGTATTTATTGAGTGCCTACTATGAGCCAAGCATGCTGTTAGGCCCTGGGGATACATCACATAAGTAAGTGGGCACGGCCCCCATGTCTAAAGAGCTGACAATGGAAAAATAGATAACTATACAAATGACAATATAAAGTATCACAAATGCTGGGGTGGAGGAATTGCAATGAACTTTTTATTCTAAAGGTAGTAAAAACAAAAAAATTCACACTTTTAAAGGAATATAGATCATATTTAATGAAGCAATTATTCTCTTCCCTTCAGTCTTCATTCCTCATCTTTTTGCTTTTAAGTTACTGAGTTTATTTGAATTAAGGGTTTTAATGATATATAAAGTATCATGATATCTATTGTTAAAAACTTAAAAAAATACAAAGCAGTATAGTCTTAGACCAAGAGAAGATTAGCTAGAAACGGCAATGATAATTTGCAATATATATATCAGAAAATGCTAGGAAAGGTTTGTGAGAGGGTCATTTTCAAAACACTAAGCTCCTTTGCATGAATGGTCAGGAAACCCTGGCTAGCCTGAGATGCTGCTTTGGTGATGGTATTGGCAGACTGTAGGCCGTGAGAGGACTTTGTGCCCTGGTCTTGTTTACAATTTGTCTGAGGCTTCTTGAGCTCAGCCTAGCCAGATGGACTCTTCCTCTCAAATATCAGACCTGATCTTTTCAAATAAAACAGTACAAAGCACATTAAAAGCTTTGATCCAACTGTTTACTTTGCATTTGTGTGCGTTGAGGGAAATGAGAACAAAGAAAGGATTTATTAGGCCTTGCTGTGGGTGGCCAGTGCAACCACTGTGCATGTTAGAGGGAAATTGGGAGTACTCTGTCCCAACACATATTGGACACTTGTTAGCACTTAGACGCCTTATGTTCTCGCTAACTTCTGTCATCTTTCTCTGAGGGCCTCTTTCCACATTTCAGCCTTCTTGTCCATCAAGGGAAAGTTCCTGAGATGGAAACCCCTGTTTTCTCTAACTCAAGGCAGGTTGGAGGCAGATACTTTTCTTTAGGATTCTCCTGAAAAGAAGCTTCTCAGCATCTCATGGGGACTCCACTTCCTTTTGCATAAGCAGCATCATATTTTCAACCACTTTCCATGAGCAACTTATCTCATCCACATTCATCTGAAGCAGGTGTATGTCTCTGCTGCACACACTTACACGCTATACACACATTTTTACTACATAGATGAAAAAACCCAGCCTACGTGAAGAAGAATCTTTAATTGACTCCTACTATGTATCAAACATTTCAAAAGATGAGCTCGTGCATCCTCCATCCTGTGAAGAAACTAAGATTTGCCCATTGTATAAATGAAAAATACTAAAGCTCAAAGATTAACAACTGCCTGCTTCTTTCGCAATAGATGTTGGTATCTGTTTTTATATTACCAAAGGGGTAGGTATTCTGATTCTAAGACCTAGTTGAGTTGTTCTTCTCCTCTGCTTCTTGGCCTGAAGTTTCAAAGTTGAGTCACAAGCTGGACATTTGTTCTGAACCTTTGGCTCAGTGTTTTTCACTCTAAGCGTGTAAAGGAAATATTTCTCTCAGAAAATATATATTTATGTCTCTCTCATTTTTCTTTTCTTTACTCAGTAGAAACAAAGACCATCTCCAAGGAAAACTGCAACAAAGGTTTTTGAGATCAGGTAAATAAAAACAAATTATATGGACAGACTATACAATTTAGGATCCTTGTTTTACTTGAGAATAGGGATGCAGTAAAAAACCCTGCATCTTTCTCTCATCTCAATATAAGAGCAACTCTGGTTACTTAGTAAACACAGTGGATGAAGTCTATAGAATCCATGAGTGTTAATATAGAGTTGTCTTATTTCCCAGCTTCATCTCACCTTCTTTTGCTCACCCTACCTCACCCTGTCCCCAGATAAAACTGTTTAAGCTCTTGGTCTCTGGGTAGTTTAGGGATGGGCATTAAAAAAGAAAGGAATTTAGAAAACAAACTCAATACATAAAACCTAATAAATGGTAGTGTTTAATGGAATTAAATGCCTCATTTTTAAAAAAATCAGTTCTTTCTAGGTTTTAAAAAGAAACGAGACATTTTGGAAAATGAAAAACTCATAATCCTTTCATGTTTATCAAGCAATACTTAAAAATATCTAGTTGGTATATGTGCATGTTTGTGTGTCTGTATGTGTGTGTGTGTGTGTGTGTGAGAGAGAGAGAGAGAGAGAGAGAGAGAGAGAGAGAGAACAAGAGGGAAAGACTAGGTACTGTAATTTTAATTGCTTGTAATCTAACTTGCCTTATTGTTCCTTTTTTCATTCTTTTCTTTTTTTTTTTGTATCAGTTAATCTGTTGGTTACATTTTCAGCTTTTCTTTGCTTCTGGTTTCATTTTCAGATGAAAAAATGCTAGGCACACAGTGCTGCTGTCTGGTTGCCATGGTGACCGCAGCCTATTATCCTGCCTTGTCATTCATCAAGAAAGAATTACACTTGACGGAGGCAGAGGAAAATGCCTGCAGTCTGCAGCATACGAGGAAAAAAAAAAAAAGCTTTTCTTGTCTTCTATGTATATAAAGGGTCTTTAATGCCCATTTAGTTACATGTTTTATTTAGCATTATTTATTACTCGTAATGACAATAATTGATACCTGTAAAAAATACATGCCCTCCCCCTTAAGTATTTAACTTGCCATTTGTCCATTTGCTCTGCTTTCCCATTTCAGACCTGTACCTAGCGTCTTGCCCCCACCATCCAACGCCACCAACCCTGTATCCACTCTGGTAATGGAAACAGGCAAAGGACTACGTTCTCCATGGAGAGCGATCACTGTAGAGTTAGCTAAATGAGCCAGGTTTTCCTTTCTAAAATGGTGTTTTACAATCAACAGTTCTGTTGTCTTGCGATTCTGAAGACCAGTGAGTGTAATACATAATCAATCAATAATTGAATCTAACTTTTGATTTAATTATTTCTCCAAGTGTGTAACGTCTATGAAAAACAGTGTCAGCAAACTAATACACAACTATGTCGATCTTTCCTTTAGATAATTGAATGTAAAATCATGATTGCTTTTTACAAATTTGGATCCATCCCAAATCCATTATTCTTCAAAGGCAGGAAAAGGTAATTACTTGTTATTTGAGTATTCTTCATTATGGTCATTTGAATTAACCCAAATTATTTCCAAAAATAAATGGCCTAATAACTTATGTATATTTAAACTCCTACACTTTTATTTTATATTTTTACTGTAATGTTTTCCACCTTATTATTCAACTCTTAGAATGTCTGTATCTGGCAGACCATTTTAAACAAGTTTGCTGATGGCTTTCCTTTACTGTCCTGGAATTGTTTGATTTCCTCATGAAGGTAGAGAATATAGATGTAAAATAGGCAGTATTAAGTTGAGATCCTTTGAGAGTGACTTTTGACTATATTTGATCTTTTGTTTTCATGGCCAGAGAAAAGACAGACAATAATACTACATCTTGAGTTGTTAAATTAACAGCTTTTAGCCTAACTGATGTTCGCTGCAAGTAAGCCATGCTGCTTTGACTATACGTGAGCAACTAGGATGAGGAGCATTGAACCTCTCAAGTTCATGTTCTAATCTTCCTATGACAATCTCCCTTCTAGAGGTCGTACTTACACTGCATACACATAGGGACACAGAAGTCCTATTCCTACCTCACAAGTAAAGCAGACAGCAAGAAAATTATCTGGTCAGTTTGGGTCTTGTGATGGTTCAGATTCTAACCTTCCCACTACTTCCTTAATTATCTTGATAATTTTGGCAAAAGCAAGTTTGGGGGTGGAAAGGGATGATTCTAAAAGAATTAAAGAATTATGGCTGTCAGGAAATCTGTCCTGGATTTTATAAATTCCTGCAATAATTCAAAAATCTCTTGATTTTTGTTACATCTAAGACAAGGCCATTAATGCATACCTCACAGCATCCTTTATATATCCTTGGTGTGCAAAAATGTAGAAACCATGGAATGTTTTCTTTAATCTCAACATTCAGGGGTGCAAAAACAAACAATGAAAAGGAGAAAAGATATACTGAGTTTAGAGCTGTGGCTGTTTCTTACTGGTTCAAAACTTTTACTTTAATATTGCAGCCACACCACTGTTCATTTCCTGTTAAACTTCAAGCCTACTTTTTGATTTTCAAATGTCCCTTAGGCTAATGTTTTCACTGAAGAATGAAATGAACAGGCAGAAACAATTAAGCGAGCAGATACAGTGAAAACGAATACCACACTCCACTTTCACAGAAATGGAAGTCTGTGAAGGAATCCTGCTTGGAAACTGATCCCACCGCCGCACAGATTTTGCTTCTTGTCATTTTTCTTCTGCCCACCCTCAATGCACACCATTTCCCCTTTATGGGGGAAAAAGATGTAGGCACACAAAGAAACTCCTAAAAACTCACAGGCATGGGAAATACTTTCTCTGCCTGTTACTAGTACAAGATAATCTCCAAGAAAGAAAATCCACCTAAATATTTTAAACAGCAAATATCTCCCAAAACCTGTTAAATGTTCGCATATGTCTTTATGAAATTTATAATATGGTTTGTTTGTATAGTCCTGATTAAGGGAAGGAACATCATTAAAAATATCAAGTCAGTATAAGGATAGAAAATTATACAGTCAAATAGAACTGTTACCTACAAGAAGAAGTAAAGATTTTAAAAAACTTAGTAATCTATGACTCTATGTAAAAGATACATCAACTACCAAAAGTAAACTATTAAAGAACCTTCAAAGTTTTATCAGGAATTAACAAGGAAGTAATTAACTTTACCCCAAACAAATTTGCCATCACACTTATAGCATTTTTGTTACTTTATGAAAGCTGTATCTTGGATTTTAGTACCACACTGAGAGATTTTACATGGCAAGAGTTTGGCATTCCTAGTTTTAGATTTACTTTGTTAAAATAGTATGCTGTGATACACAGGAGACACTGGTTACACCTTACCAAAGTAAAGGTGCTGAGACTGAGGTATCATTGCACCCATCTGGAAGACTCTGTATTATTACCTGATGTAAGAACTGTACGACAGATTCAGGGTTTTTTCCAGCCGAACTCAAACTTTATTTCTAAAGACTGTACGCAGTGGGAAATTGCCTTGTGATACACACAGAATACAGGAAACACAAAATTTAAACCTTGCGATATCTTCTGTATGAAGAAACAATACCCCTGCCATGAGTCAGGAAGAGAGAAAGCATCCATAAGATTATGTGGAGCGGAAGGCATGGTTTTGTTTTTTATTGAATCCATCCCTTAGTATTTTCCCAATAAAACACCTCTCATAAACCAGGGTCTTTGTATTTTTGTTGTTGTGTTGTTATGGGAGTATTTTTTTAACGTCAGTATAATAGTTTTTCTCTGTAATAGTGAAGATTTGAAGGCAGCTGCTAGTAAACATAAAACCAGCTATATAATGGTGTTACGATGGGTTTTTTATTTGAGGTTCCAGGATGAGGTAAATTTGTTACTCTACCAAATGACTGGTTTCATGGAAATTGACTTCACATAATAGGGAACATTTCCTTTTTTTTTTTTTTTTTTTTTTTTTTTTTTAAAGCGATTTATGCCAGTTAAAAGATAAAATACTGACACACTTTCTCGTCTTTGTTATTTATTTTTTAAAAACCTAATAAGCTAAAACAAACAAAAACACCTGTGTGATGTATAGACACAAGAGTTCTCCGGTAAATCATTTTTCCAAGTGTTATAACACCGGTCCAGAAGCAGTTTAAAATCACATTTTCAGCTGTTTGTGGAAGACTTAAATGGAATTCTACTACATAGGTTGAGATCACTTGGTCACCTGACTTGTCTTTTACCAAAGACAAGGTAAGTCTAAAAAATTTGTGGGTATAAGTTCTAACACAACCTTGTTGTTTGGATTATAGTGTTGTGTTTGTAAAATTTCAAAATGACCATAGAGAAAGAAAAAAGTGGGCAATGATGGCAGTAAGGGAATGTGACTAAAATGTAAAAGAATGTATTGAGATGGATATCACTAAACCCCCAAAATCATCACCACTACTATTGGGTTTTCTTTTGATTCAGGTTAATAGCATCTTCCCAAAAGATCCACCCAGAAGCTATGAATGTGACTTTATTTGGTTAATGGGTCTTTGAAAGTATAATTAAGCTAATGATCTCAAGAGAAGATCATCTTTCTTAAGAGTGGCTCCCAAGTCTAATTACAAGTTTTCTTGTATGAATAAAGAAATAGAAAAGACGCAGACAGACACTCAAGAAGGAAGTGATTGGAATCATTTCTTTTTTTTTATTTTATGGAAAAAAAGGTAAAACAAAATTTCCTAACAAAATAATAGGAAAATAGCAATAGTTAATATATTGCATATGGTTATCTTTAAAGTAGTTACTCAGGGTATAAGATATGGGTGTAAAAATTTCTCCAATTGATATTAGCACAAACCTTCCTTTTCTATGAACTAAGAGGCACTAATAGTACAACGAACTTGAATTTTTCCTCCCTTTTCCTTTCCTTCCTTTCCCCTTTCCCCCATCTTAGTTCCCTTCTCCTTTTAAACAGTTTCTTCCCATTTCACAATATCTATTGTACATTTTAGACCTTATTTACTCTTTCAATTTGTCACACCAGGGAGACAATATAATGTTTACACATGTGAGCCTGATTTATTTCACTTACGATTATGGTCTCAAGCTGCATCCATTAACCTATAGAAGTCTCAAGTCTTTCCTTCTTTATGGCTGAGTAGTACTCCATTGTATAAAAATACCACATCTTTTTTATCCATTCCTCGGTTGATGGGCATTTGGGTTGTTTCCAAGATTTAGCTATTACAAATTGTGCTACTATAAACACGAGTGCATATATATCACTCTGGTATGATGTTTTAATTCTTCTGGGAAGATACCCAGAAGGGAAATAGCTGGGTCGAATGGGACACCTAATCCTAGCTTTTTGAGTAATCTTCATACTGATTTCCACAGTGGTTGTACCAGTCTGCACTCCCACCAACAGTGGAGAAGTGTTCCTTTTTCTCTATAGCCCCTCCAGCATTTGTTATTGGTTGATTTCTTATTGATAGCCATTCTTTCTGGAGTGACATGGAATCTCAGTGTTATTTTAATTCGCATTGGAATCATTTCTTACATCCAAAGATTGGCAGCAAACATCAGAAGCTACTAGAGTTGCATGGGATGGACTCTCTCAGAGTTTATAGAAGGAACCAACGCTGCTACCACCTTGATTTCAGACTTTGGGCCTCCAGAACTGTGGGTGAATATATTTTTCTTGTTTTAAACTATCAATTGGTGGTAATTTATTACAGTAGCCCTAGGAAACTAATATAGGGTCATTCAGCAATTAAGGCAGAAAGGAACATATTAGCAGACAGACTGTAGGAGAGGATAGAATGACTGTGGGCTGTTAGGTGAACTGGACCTCATAAGCACCCAAAACTCAGGGACAAATTTCCACCAGAACACTCCCTCTTTTCTCTTCCCTTCACTGTCTCTTATTATAAACCGGCTTTCTTCAGTTGGCAGGAAACATTGCTGCTCATATCACTCAGATTTTCCATTCTTTGGTTTCCATCATCTCAGAAAAACTAACTCCTTTTTAAATTTCCAAATCCCATGGAAGTATTCTATTTTCCTAATTTGGGTTGTGCCTATCCCCGAACTAAACAACAGAGTTTAAACTACCAATATTTTATCAAATATGGCAGCTCCTAAGGACTTTTATGAACAAGTGGAGGTTTTGAAGATCCAGGTGTCCAGCACCCGGTTTCCTGCCTGCAGTACCAGAGCTGTTTTTTCTTAAGCACAGCAGCGTGGCATTTGCAAAGACATTTGTTTCTGTGGACAAGATCTGCAGGTGAGTCTGAGCTCTGCCATTCATAGAAGGTGTGACAGTGTAAGTCACTTGACTCTTCTGAGCTTCCTATCTTCTTCTGAAAAATGAAGATAGATTTATTGTTTGATAAATACCCTGTGCCTAGAAGGATCTCAATAATGTTTGTTAGTGAAGTGCATAGAAGCACAGAACTTGAGTGGACCTTAAAGAAAGATGAGGTCAATCACATTATTTTAACAGATAAGATTTCAGAATTTAAATTGGTGAGAAAATCAGGGCAAGAGTTTAAGTTACTTAACTACCAGACTAGTGCTTCTTTGCTGAGGCATTTTTCCTGTTCTTACGGATAAAAAACAAGGTCTCCTCTGAGACGTGTCATTCAGCTAAAGAAAAAGCACCTCCCATCTGTATTAATTAGGGTTCTTTAGAAGAACAGGGTGGATTTATTAGGTAGGCTTATAGAATCAGAGATGGGAGAATCTACAATAGCCATCTGCATGCTAGAGAGCTGGAGGATTCAGTACCCACTCATCCCAAGAAGGCGGAAGCCACAAAACAAGAGGGATCAGAGTTGCTGCATCAGTCCAAGGTTGAAAGGTGGGAAGTCCACTGGAGAGCTGCTAGTGAGAGTCTGTACTAGAAGACTGAAGAAACTGGAGACCTGGAGACTGATGTCCAAAGGTGATGGCAGCAAAGAAGCACCTGCTCAAGAAGACTGGACTCTTCAAAACAGATGCACTTCCTTCATTTTTGCCTTTTTTATCCCATCCAGGCTACTATTGGTTGGTGCCATGCACAACTGGCATGGGTGTTGCCCCCTCAGTTTACTGGCCTGCATGTCAATCATCCACAGACACAGCTAGACCTGTGCCTTACTAACCTGCTAGGTGTTTCTTACTTCCGTAGAGCTGATCTGTCACAATTAATGACATATTAGCTCTTAGAATAGACGTTGATATTAGGCTATAGGTAAGATAGTAATCCAGGGGTAAAGATGTTGAAACAGAAGGTCCACAGAAGTGGGTTGAAAACTAAGATATGAGAAACCTCACAAGGCCTGCACAATTTTCCCTGTCCTTGAGCCTATAGAAAGTAATTATTTTGAGACAGCATTCAGAAAAAGATAAGAAATCAGTGTATGATCAGAACCCTCTAATTTTCAAGCCTTATCATTATATCCCCCTACTGCTTTTCTTTTCCTTTTGCCATCTCTTACTATACAATGACAATGTTTGAAAGCACTCGCTTGTCTCAGTCTTGCAGTGAAGAAGTCAAGAGAAAGTTTATATCTCCTTTGGGCCAAGGTTGAGCCAAATAAGAAACTACCGCTATGTCTAGTGACTACATTTCTGTTCCTTTTTAAACTTCATAACAATTTGATATTGAATGCTTCTATTTTAAAGTTTTAATAAGATCAACTATGCTTTCAGTTTTGTCTGGATCAGAAAAATCTAGTTCCCACAGAACACCATGATCCTAACCAACATACCTATATATACTATTACATATGTGTGTATCAATGTGTGTTTGCAGGTACATCACTTGTAGTAAGTGATATTTACAAAAAATATGATTTTTAATCAAAATGGATCCAAGATCTAAATATTAAAAGAGAAACATTAACTCTGCTTTAAGATAGAACTGGTGGAACTCTTGAAGACATAGGTGTAGGCAAATACTTTATAAACAAAAACCTGATCACACAGGAAATATTACAAAGAATCAACAAGTGGGATCTTATCATATTAAAAAGATTTGCACAGCAAAAGAAGCCACCAACAGAGTGGAGAGACAACACACAGAATGGGAAATATTTTTGCCAGCTGTTCCTTAGACAAAGGGCCAATATCTAGAATATATAAAGAACTAAAAAAACTCAGACTCCCCCAAATTCAAAGACCCAATCCAAAAATGGGCATCTGAAATGAATAGACACTTCTCAGATGAAGAAGTAGAAACTGAAAATAAATATATGAAAAAATATTCAACATCACTGGTCATTTGAGAGACGCAAATTAAAACAACACTCAGATTCCATCTCACTTCAGAAAGAATGGCTATTATCAAGAAATCAACCAATAACAAATGTGGGCAAGGCAGTGGAGAAAAGGAACCCTTCTCCATTATTGGTGGGAGTGTAGACTGGGAGTGAAACCACTGTGGAAATCATTGTGGAGATTCTTCAAAAAACTAAAATTAGAGGTTCCATTTGACCCAGCTGTTCCCCTTCTTTGGATCTTCCCAAAAGAATTAAAAGCATCATACCACAGTGGTATATGCACACCCTTGTTATAGCAGCACAATTTTTAAGAGCTAAATCTTGGAAATAGCCTAGATGTCTATCAACAGATGAATGGATAAAGAAAATGTGATTTTTATGTGATTCTGCCATAAAGAAGGATAAGCTTCCGAGGTTTTTAGGTAAATAAATGCACCTTGAAACCATACTTTTAGTGAAATAAATCAGACACATATGTTTAAATATCACATTGTTTCTCTTGTGTGAGAAAAAGTGTAAAGAAGGACCAAAATGGATAATAGATATTGGGAAATAGGAAGAAAGTGTTCAAATGGGGAGGGAACAAGGGAGGCAGGAGGGGGAAAAGGAAGGAAGAGAAAAGAAAAAGAAGAGGATGGAAGAAAAAAATGGAAACAGATTTTGTAAATGGAGGGGGAGGATTGAAGGGTGGGGAGGGGAATGAGGAAAAAGAATTAAGACATATTATATATAGGTACACATTCTCTATGATGAATGTGATCAATATGTATGACAAATATGTACTAATAAAAAATAAAGTTAATTTTTTTTTTTAAAACAAGGAAATGGATTTTCCATTAGAGCTTCCAGACAGAACTCAGCCATGCCAGGACTTTGATTTAAACTACTGAGGCCCATTTCACACTTTTGACCTCTAAAACTACAAGATAATAAATTTATGTTGTTTTAAATATCTAATTTTCTGTTAGTTTATTCATTCGCAATAAGAAACTAGTAAACTGACTAAAGAAATAGAATACCCATTCACATAGTCAGATATTTTCAGATAATATTTTATTATGCAGCTACTACGTCCCGGACACTGAGCCAGGGGTGGAGATTCAGAGTGAAAACACACAGCTTTCAACTTGACACTTTCTTTAAAATGTGCAAAAGCTATGATTAAAGCTAAACACAAATGGTGTGAGAACATATAACAAGAGACATCTAATGAGACTGAGGAGGAAATAGCAAGGAGAACTTCCTAGAGAAAGTGGTATTTTTATGATTATTAGCAACTAATCTGGCAAAATGGGAGATGATACTATTGTAAACGTAAATAATGTCAAGCTCAGTCATAAGAGAATTTGACACATCCAGGGAACTGTGAATAGTTTCCTACTTACTAGGAGGTGAAATGAAATAAGAAACCAAAGGCCTACATGTGGATCAGGTATATAAACCTTGAACAAATAAAAATGTGTTAATATTAATTAATGATATCATTGAGATATCATTTACCTGCACAAATTTCAGGGGTAGAGCTTGATTAAATTTGACAGTTGAGTTCACTTGTATAAACTATATCCTAATAATACACAGTCAATTCTGCTGTAATATGAATGTGCATTCCTAAAAAATCACCATTGCCACATGACCTCACACAATAAAAATGACCTAAGATTTATGCAAAAAATGGAACTGGGGCAAAACACTCAAACACTTCATTAGCGACCCATAAAAATAGACAGGAGCCTAATAAATAGAACAGTGCAGTTTTACACACAAGGTGATTAAGAAGTTTATACAATAAATATTATACTTAGCTTTCAAAAATATCTGATGCTTGCTTGTGTGGAAGTGGACATGAGAAAGGTTGCACCTCATGAGTCATTGTGCGATGGAGCAATCAGACGAAAAATCTGATGGGAAAATGTTTGGGTGTGGTCTGCTGTAACTGAGGTGATCTTGGGTATCTAGGAGATATTTGAAGTGTTTTTGTGTGTGAGATCTGTGTGTTCCTGAGAAGCTCAGTTCAGCTAGATGTAATTTTCTGCATTCATCTCATGTTTTCTGAAGACAGAATCATGCATAAGCAAATAAAAAAGATCTGCATCATACTCAAGCTTTTATTTTTTATTAGTACATGTTTGCAGTACATGATTTTTTAATCTAATACATTAATTGCACTGGAACAAATTGACGTTTTCAAAACAAATATTATAGCAGAATTAACTACAGGACATTTGCATCTTCCCCAAAAGATATTCCTGCACCAATCACCAATTCCCACTCCCAGATGGTTCCAATTTCTATCATTGTAGATTGTTTTACCCGTTATAGGACTTTAAATACTACGTGGAATAATACAATATAAACTGATTTGTCCCCCTGAAGCTGATTCCTGTTGCTTTCATCCATAGTTCATTCCTTTTTTTGGTTAAGTAGTATTCCATTATACGGACACAATAATGTGAGTTTCCATTTTCCTGTGGACGCTCATTATGGTCTCTTCCAGTTTGGAGCTGTCATAACTAAAGCTGCTGTGAGCATTTTTGTAGAAATCTGTCTATTTACATGTTTTCATTTCCACTGGGTAAAAACCTAGAAGTGAAATCATTGAATCATAGAGTAGGTATATATTTAACTTTGTGAAAACTTGACCAGACTATTTTCAAAAGAAATCGTATCATTTTATACTACTGCCAATAGTATATTGTATAGGAGAGTTGGAGTTGTCCTTTTACCAGCAATGTTTGATGTGGTTGATCTTCTAGCCATCCTACTAGGTGTAGAGTGGTATCTCTTTATGACTTTAGTTTGCATCTCCCAGATGCCTAATGATATTGAGCACTTTTTTTCTGTGCCAACTGGCCAGTCATATAATTTTCTTTGTGAAGTGCTTTATATTCATTTTATTGGTTGTTTAACAATGTTTTCTTTATGCTTTGTACTTTCTGAGTCATTACTAAAAAATTCTGGTCAAATTACAAATCACACATATATCCTTTTAAAAGATTTAGAGTTCTAGAATTGCAAATTTTAGGTTTAGATTTATAATCAGTCTCAAATTAAATTTTGTGTATGGTGGGTTTCACAGTTTCTTCTTTTCCCCTCTATTGATTGGCAGTTATTCTAGTATTACTTATTTGAATTAATTTCTTTTCCCATTCAATTACTTTGATACCTTGTCCAAAATTGAATCACATAAGTATGGGTCTCCTTTATATTCTCAATTCTACTCCATCAATCTATTTATTAATCTTTAAACCAATATTACAGTCTTAATTTCTATAGTATTTCATATTCTTATGATATTGTAAATGGTATGTTTATAATTTTTATTTTTCAATTTTTAGTTGCTAATTATAAAAATTCAATTGACTTTTTATATAGACATTGTATTCTGTGATAATAGTAAATTTATTTATTAGTTTTAGAAGTTTTGTTTTCCTTTGTTTTGTACATATACAGTATATAAGTAAAGATAGTTTTCCTTTTTATTTTAAGTTCTTATGCCTTTTATTTCTTAATACTGTCTTATTGCACTGGCTAGGACCTCTATAGAATGATAAATAGGAGTGGTAAGATGGGCATCCCTGCTTTGTTCCTATTCAAGGGGAAAGCATTCAGTATTTTACAATTAAATATGTTATCTGCATTTTGAAAAAATAAATGTCAATTAACAAGTTGAGTAAATTTCTCTCTTTTTAATTTTCTGATAGTTACTACTATTAATTACTACTATTTTTTATATCTGGATGTTGAATTTAGTAAAATGCTTTTCTTTAACAAGATAATGAAATGACTTATTTTATCCTGTCAATATGTTGAACTACATTAATTTTATTTTGAATATTAAAATAATTTCACATTCTGGGATAACCTCCCACATCATGTTATATTAGCCTGATTATGTTTTGTTGGATTTGGGTTGATGATAATTTCTTAGGGACTTCTTTATCTGCATACATGTAGAATAAGAGGTATTAATCTGTAATTTTTTGTGATCCATTTAAATGGTTTGTTATGAAGATAACACTGGCCTTATAAAATAAATGGGAAAGTATTCCCTTCCTTTATATTTTTGAAAACATTTACAATATACACAATTAATATTATTTCTTCTTTAATTGTCTCATAAAATTTAACAGTGAAGTCGTATAACTTTAGAGTTTTCTTTGTGAAAAAGTTTTAAAAGTATGAATCAATTTTTCTATAGATGTAGGATTATTCCATTTTTTTTATTTCTTCTTGAGTTAGCTTTAGTGATGTGTAGTTTTCAAAGATTAGTTCTTTTAATGTAAATTGTCAAATTTTTCCTTGTAAGGTCGTTGATAGTATTTATTTATCAAGCTTTTAATTTCAACTACCTCCTCTTTCATTTGTAATATCAATAATTTATATTTTCTTGATTAGTATAGTTTGAAGGCCATCAATTTCATTAATATTTTAAATGTAATTTGTATTTTCATTATTTTTTCTCCCTATGCCAATTTTCCATTTAATGAATTTCTGCTTTTATTTTTATTATTCCTTTCCTTTTTTTTTTTTTTTTTGTTTTTTTTTGAGACAGGTTCTCACTTTGTAGTGCTAGCTGGCCTTGAACTCACTTAAGTAGCCCAGGCTAGCCTTGAACTCACAGCAATCCTCCTGCCTCAACCTCTCAAATTCTGCGATTACAGGCATGTGCCACCATCCCTAGCTTCCATTCCTTATTCTTTCTTTGAATTGATTTATTTTTACTTCTCTATCTAAGGTAGAGTTTAAGATCACTGCTTTTAAGTCATTCTTACTTTCTTACATAAACATTTAAAACTTTAACTTTCTTTTTATACACTGTTTTTAACACAACGCCAAATTTTTTTATGTCACATTTTTATTTTCATTCAATTCAAAATATTTTCTAAATTCTTTTTAATTTTTTCCTTGGAATATGGTTTAATAGTTTTTTAAATTAACTTCCAAATATTAGGGGATTTTTCAAATGCCTTTCTGTTATTGATTTCTAAATTTAATACTTTTGGGCTCAGAAAACATACTCTAAATGATTTGAATTTTTAAAAATTCATTGAGAGTTTTATTATGCGGTCCAGCCTAGACTTTATCATTGGTGAATGTCTTCGGTCACTTGAAAATAGTGGGGTTTCTGCAATTATTGAGTGTTTTACAAATATGATTACTTTGTCAGTTGTGATGATTCAAATCTTCCATATGCTCACTGATTTTATGTCTAGTTATTCTATCAACTGAGGGAAAATGTCGAAATCTCCTTCAGTAATTGAATATTTGTCTATCACTCCCCTTGTTTTTATTTTTACTTCATGAATTTTAATGCTATTATTAAATACATTCATACTCTTTGAGTCTGTTACGGCTTGTGTCTAGATGTCCCCCTAAAGCCTCATGGGGTTGTTGATGGGGCTTTTCAGAGGTGGCTGGATCTAGAGTGTATGATGATGGGATTAAGAGTGTGATGCTGGGATTAAAAGTGTGTTATTACTAAATTAGCCCACTGATTGGTTTGGCATAGTTCTGGGTGTCAACAATAAGAAGAACTACCCTGTGTTTGAGTGCTACCCACCTTAAGGGTGTGTAGCCTGGATAGAATATAAGGGACAGAAAGAGAGCTGCCATAATTGCTTGCTGCTTGCTACTTAACTGCTGGCTGCCTTCTGCCTGCCCTGCTTTGCTATGGACTGTTTCTCCTCTGTGATGCCACTCTGCTATGCCACACCACTTTGGAGCCACCTGATTATGAACTGAAACCTCTACAAACTGTGGGCCAAAATAAACCTTTCTTCCTTTAACTTTAGGTGTCAGGTATTTTTTCTGAGCAACGAGAAAAATAACCAAGATGGAGTCTTATTATCAAATATTTCTATCTCTGTTAAAATTACATATTTCTGGGCTCTGCTTTGCTTCATATTAATACAATCACTCCATCATTCTATGGTTAGTATTTTTCGTGGTTTATTTCCCATTCTTACTTTTATGCTAAATGTGTCTTTATAGGTTAGTCTCATAACCAGCAAATATTGGATAATGCTTAGTAATACAGTCTGACATTTTTACTATTTAATAAAATATTTAATGTGATTACATTTAATTCATTTATTAAAATGATTAGATTTAAGATTTCTATACTGCTCTTTGTTTTCTATTTGTATTTTGTGTTTTTTTTTCTCCCCTTTCTCTAACTTTAGATTGAATTTGTTTTTTACTCTCCCATTTCAAATCTCCTATTGGCTTAGTATATATTTTTCACTTTAGCTTTTAGTGATTGTTACAGGATTTCTCGTGTACATCTTTAAATTATGATAATCTGCCTAGAATTAATGTCAGCCCTCCTTATGTAAACTACAATAAAATTGCTTTACCTTCTGTTTTTATTTCCCTAATATTGCTATATATTTTACTTTTACATGTTACAGAAACCACAATTCATTGTTTTTTTACCAATGACTTTTCTTTTAAATAAATTAAAAACAAAAAAAATGTATCTCAGACTTACCCACAAAGTTGCTATTCCAAGTGGCTTTTATTCCTTTATATAGATCTGAATTATATTAAATTATTTTTTCTCAGCTTTAAAAGTTTCATCATTTCTTGTGCTATAGAACAGGATTGCTGGCAAAAAACACTCAAGCTTTTTTTAATAAAAAAATACTCATCTTTTTGTTTTGCAGTGCTGGTGATCTTCATTTTTGAGGAATATTTTCCATTGGGTATAGAATTCTATATTGACTATTTTTTATTCTAGCATTTAAAAATTATAATTCCATCATCTTCTGGCTTACATTATTTTTTATCTGAAGTCAGTAGTTTTCCTCATGACTGTTTCCCTCTAGGTAATGTGTCTGTTTCTTCTGGCTTCTTTTACAATTTTTCTTGTTATTATTCATTTTCAGCTATTGAGAGATGATGTACCTTAAAAGTTTCTACAGATTCATCTTTCTTGACCTTTTGAAAGCTTCTCAGATCCCTGAGTTTATAGTTTCTTTTTAAATCAAGTTTAGAAAATCCTCAACAATTAATTGCTTCTAGAATTTTTCTGTTCCACTTTTTCTCATATTCTGGTGCTTTCATCTTGGCCAAGTAATTGAATGTTGCCACAGGCCACTAATGTTTGGTTAATTTTTTCATCTTCCCACACCAGTATGGATAATTTTTATTTTCCAGTGTTCAAGATAATGTACCTTTTATTTTGCTGTTAATCTTATCAGTGAATTTTTTTAGTTGTGTGTGTGTATGTGTGTGTGTATATTTTAGGGGAAGCTATAGAATTTCTCTTTGGTTCCTTTATAAAATTTCCATTTCTATTTGTTTATCTACTTATTACCTCAGTCTATCTGTTTCCTTTAAATCTTTAACATAATTCCAATAGTTGTCTTAAAGTTCATGTCCATTAGTTCCATTTTCGTCCCCATTTCTGGATATGTTTCTTTTCACTGATTTTTCTTCTGGCTATGGTCATTATATGTCAAGTCATTTCTAATTTGATGCCAAACTGTAGATCCTATGCTGTTGAATGTCTATCTTTTTTGTTTTACTTAATAGAGTAGTGAATTGTGCTCTGGAAGGCAATTAAAGAAAGGCATCTTGATTATTTTGAGTCTTGTTTTTAAAATTTTTCAGAGGTCTAGAAAAGCCATTATGTTAGGGCTAATTTGCTCTTTGCTTTCTTTTTTTATGAATGGAGTTTGAACTCAGGGGCTTTGCTGTAAGCTGCACCCTTCTTCACCCTTTTAAATTTTGAGACAAGGTCTTGCTAAGTCACTAAGTTGCCCAGGCTGGGCTCAAACTTATGATCTTCCAGCCTTAGCCTCCTAGATTCCTGGGATTACAGGTGTTACACCACCATGCTAAGCTAAATTTGCTCTTTGCTTACGGCATGACCTTTCTGGGTTTTCTACTAAGCACTGTGGGTGTTTAAGGAGATCTCTACACTCTGGTTGTTTGGACCTTCTCTAAGCCTCATGCAAGCTCTAGAACCTGTTCTTCTCACAGATCCTCAGCAGTTTTCTTTCCCTATTAGCTGTCTTTTTTCATTCACTGTTCCGAACTGGATTTCGGATGTTCCGAAACTGGATGGTTTATTGCTCAGCATCCATGAAGCCGTATGCTCAGCCAAACACTCGATATAGATTTTTGAAGCTCTTCTGAACAGTTTTTTTGTTTGGCAACCTGACCCATAAATTCTCACCAGTGCAGGAGCTACAAACTCAATTCTCTTTCTCTTTGGCTGAGAAGACCACTGTGTTCTGAGCTCTCTCTTCTGCACTACAGATCTGAAAGTACTTCCAGACAGAAAGGCAAGAAATTATGCAACTGATCTCACCTCATTTGTTTCTCCAAGTAATCACTATTCTCTGTTGCCTGTTCAACATATTAAAATGGATGTTTCATATTTTATCCAGACGTACACTTATTTATGACAAGATGAGTATATGTATATGTAAAGCATAATGAGATTTCAGAAATCACAAGTAGTAATAATCATTTAGTTTTTATACACAACCTCATTATCAGTTTTCTTTCTTTCTTTCTTTCTTTCTTTCTTTCTTTCTTTCTTTCTTTCTTTCTTTCCTTCTTTCTTTCTTTCTTTCTTTCTTTTGCAGTACTAAGAATGGAATTCAGGGCCTTTCTCATGCTGCACAAGCCCTCCAATACTGAGTTACATCCTCAGCCTTCAGTCTTTTATATCAGTTTTGTTAACTTGCATATTACTTAACCCCATGAAAATTGTAGCTATGAAAACATTTTTCTATTTTCTTTCATACTAAACTTTATTTCTTTTCATAGTGTATTCACTTAAGGTAGAGAATAATTCTGTTGATGGGAGGGCTAATTAGAGTTAATTATACCCTAATAGACCAGGCAGACTTTGCATGAATGTCTTAGTTACTTTCTAATTGCTGGGACAAAATACCTGACACCCACAAGGTAAAGGAGTAAAGGTTTATTTTAGCTCACAGTTCATAGAGGTTTCAGTTCATCGTCAGCTGGCTTCAAGGCAGGGTGGCATAGCATAGGGGCATCACAGAGGAGAAATAGTTCATGGCATGGTGGGGTAGAAGTAGCAAGACTTTTTTCTTCTTTCCCTTTTTATTCCACCTAGGTTATAAGCCTATTGGTTGGTGCCACCCAGGGTAGTTCTTCTCATCACCCACACCCAGAACTATACTAAACTAATCAATGGACTAATCCAGTATCACACACCCATGATCCAGTCACCTCCCCAGATCCCACCTATGAATACATGAGGCTTTGGGCGGGAGGCATTTAGATATGAGCCATAACAACGAAATTCATTATAAAATGAGTTCGCTCTTTGTGTTCATATGATTGATCAGAAAGAAGAAATGCTGCTCACAATATTTGTGAGACACCAGATAGAGTGTCCACGTCAATGGAACAAAAGTGAGATATTTGATTCATGTGTACTCCCGTTGTTCCAATAGTAAAAATCCATGTCCATTAACTTGTGAACTGATCTCATGGACCAAAAGTGTGCCTGCCATTTTGAACCCTATGTTAGCTGGTACTGTAGACCTTACCACGTTAGACCTTGTCTCTAGGATACAGACCTGCTGACCTGTTTAGCAGTTTGTCTTAAGGGTTGTTTTACTGTAGATTGTTCTTAGGCCTTATAAATGCTGAGTACCTGATAATATCCAAATAAACATATTCAAAACCAGGGTTGCAAATGCATAGATTCCTTTGGTAACATAAACATGAATATTTTTTAATTTATCTAGTCATTCAGCAAATGCATTTTTAGTACCGGGTACTGTGTTAGGTACTATAAATCATGGTGATATGTTCTAGGCACATAATAGAATATATTTTAGAAAAAGGCCCTATGTGTTGTTAAGATTTTAATATAAATAATCATTTTTATTACCTACACAATGCACAAGCCAAGAATTTGAGAACCCACCTTTTGAGCCTCTCATTCCAGAAACTTGAAAGCTATCATTCACCCTAAAAAAAGATTTATTTGCCATTGAGATTTTTTTCCAAAATGTGAAGCTTCATTGACAGTATTTGTCTTTGTTACTTTTCTCATTGCTGGGACAAAACACCCGACACCCAAAGTTAAAGAAGAAAAGGTTTATTTAGCTCACAGTTTGTAGAGATTTCAGTCCATCATTGGCAGGCTCCAAGGCAAGGTGGATGGCAGACAGGCATTGAAGAGGAGAAACAGTTAATGGCAGGCAGAAGGTAGCAAAGCAAAAAGGGATGACCACAGCTCTTTTTATCCCTTATATTTTATCCAGGCTACTTAGGACAGGTAGCACTCACACCCTTAATCCTGGTGCTCTTGATCCTATCATTGCACCATGAATTAGTCCCAGCATCATACATTCTAGATCCAGCCATCTCTGAAAAAGCCCCACCTATGACCACATGAGGCTCTGAGGAGACATCTAGACACAAACCATAAGAGTAGTGTTGCTACATTTTATACTCCTTAGCCTTAAGATCAGTTTTAACTATCAGTAAACACTGTGAGCTCATTCTTTAGGTTTCTTTCTTTTTCTTTTCCAAATTTTAAGTCATAATGTCCTTGGCCTAAGGAATAGATGCAAGAGTTTGTTACTCAGTAATACTTTTTCTTAATGCTATATCAATTGCTATCAGTTTTTACATAAATTCTAAAATGATTAAGGACTAGGTTAATTTTCCATTGCAGTTGATAGAGTGTAACGTCACGTGCCATTAAAGAGCCCTCTGAGTGTTAGATGACAGGATGTGTAGATTTTTCCTGAAATGCATCTGGTAAAATTTTAGTGTTTCTAAGGCATTTTCAAATCAAAGAAAGAGGATAATTTATTTTAATCAACATTGAGAACTTTCTTCATGAAGACAGGAAAAATATAACCCACTGACTTATAGTCATAGATCTCTTTGCAGTTAGCACTTAAAACATGTATGAGAAGCAAATGCAAAGCAATTTCTGTGATTTTCATCTGAAAATATATAAAGCCCAAGTTGTACTCTGGGTATTAACCAGTATTATTAATAGCAAATGTCCTCCTTCACCTGAGATTAGCAAAGAATTCATATCTGGTCAGGCTGCTTGTATATTTGTCCTGAATGACACTTTCAACAAGTGGCATGGTATAGGAAAAACAAAAACAAGTGTCTTTGGTATTTAAGACTTTATTTAAAGGAGATTGCATCCAGACATTTAAAATCTAACACTCAGATATATTAAATATAAAAGCCAGAGGTGTAATATGTTTTATATATTCTTTCTCATCTTCTGAAGTAAGTCGTTAATATCTGAGGATATGTATATATAACTAATAATGGAGGCATGCATTTACACAAACACAGATAGTTATATTTTTAAATTCTATTAAATATTTATTTGCCCTTGAAACTCCAAATATCCAATATATCTCATATCAACATAAAAATAGACCTAATTTGAAAAGTGAAAGTTTTTAGTAGTTTCATTTATGCAATTTCATTTGCCTGATTTTTTGTAGAATTAATCAATTGTTTTGTCATCATATAAACATTTTGAAGAAATGTGTTTGCTCATAATTGTTAAATGATAAACTTTTATGTAACATTATATATATATATATATATATATATATATATATTTATCTATCTATATCTATTTCTCCCCTGGGTTCTTAAAAGACCACCTGTTAAGTTATTCATCTAGCATTGAAATCAGCTTAGGCAGAATGATACCACCACATGTTTTCGTCTTCAGTCTTAAAAGGACAATGAATAGCAGAATTATTTCAGTCTAGTGTTAGAGATCCATACAATTCCATAGAAGCTCTCAGTAGGTAAGGTCTGTGTGGACAGTTTTTAATAAAAAAATAGAAGGGAAACTTTCTTTCATGGATATTTAATTCAAAATAATGGAGAAAAGTAAGTCTAGTCCCTATGAAACCAAAGAAAAAAAAATAAGTCTAGTCCTTATGAAACCAAAGAAAGAAATAGGCCAAAAAACATACTAATATGGAATCATTAATCATATATTGTTTAAAAGCCACCTGAGCATAGCATTATAGGATATTGACACTGAAATTATTCACAGGCAGAAAAGGACACTTTATGTGCTTAATTCATATTTCCTTTTTCCTCTGTTCTATATTTTGTTGTTTTTAGGAAATCAACACATTCTGAAAATATGCTTTAGCTTAAAAATAATTATTACATCTTGTAAATGGTGTCTTAATCCATTTAGCATCTTCAGTTCTCTTAGAAGCTATGAACAAGGAAAAGTGGGTTTTTTGGGGATCCTTTCTTTTTATCCTCAGCCTATGATGGGTATGACCCAGCCATATACTTATTATTTTTATTTAACCATCACACAGACAGTATCCTTAAACAGTGGTTTTCAATTAACTTTCATCTTTTTATTTTTAGGAGCTTTCCAATTGTGTTAAAAATGTAATCACTATCATCAGTATTTGTGTATATTCATGTATGATGTAGGGTGACCAGTTGTTCTAATTTGCCTGGGACTGAGAAATCTTCTGAGATGTGAGACTTGTACTTCTAAAACAGTCAAAACGAGGGATACCAACTAAAGTGGTTAATATTAAGTACAGCTAGTACATATCTACTGAGGACCTAAATTTGAGGCGTGTTGCTAAACACTTAACTCGTCCTTTCATTTAATCAGCATGACAGTTCTTGGAGATCAGTGCTAAATTTCATTTCCATTTTAGAAATGAGGAAACTGAGACTTAGTTAATGTAACACATAAGTTAGCTAACACATGCGTGTTAATATATGTTCTTTAAATCATTTTTATTATATCTCAGGCTCCTATTACACTATGACATATACAATATCATTTTATGTCAGGCTTGATGGACAAGTGAATATACAGGTAAATTTTAAAGAGAATGGTTTCACTTTATAGTAGGATCATCCATTAGAACAATTCACCTTTACTCCAGTGGAATCAACTGGTCTTGCAATATTCAGCTGAACAGAGGTGAAGTAAACCACTGTTTTTAAATAATTTGAGTCTAATTCGTCTTGTTGTAGAAGAGTCAGAACATATGCTAACATTCATTTGATTGTAAGAGACAGACAAACCTAAACTACACATTGAACTTGTTTGTTGTCCTCCTCTTCCTCCCCTTCCCTCCCTCTCCTCTTCCCCCTCCTTCTCTCCCTTGTCTCCCTCTCCTCCTTCCCTTTCTCCTCCTCCTCCTCTTTCTCTTCCTCCTTCTTCTTCCTCTTCTTTTTGAGGACTACACAAAAGAGATAATTTAGATGGAGCATGGAGAACAAGAAAAGATTCGGAAGTATGTGAAAGAGGAGTGGAAATCTGGAGAGGAAAATGACATGGCTGCTGAAGCAGCTTCATGAGCTGGAGTGAGGGTGATAGAACAACAAATGCTTCTCCAGTTTTCACAAGCCCAATGCTGGAAGCATCAGTATGCTGTGGGCAAGTGCCTTTTCCACTCCACCTTCTCTTAAGACCTAGCACTGTCTGATGCTTGAGCTTGATTTCTAAAGGTATTATGACTATGGGGTTATATGTTAATCTCAGTTAAATACTTAATTAGGTAGTAGTTGATAGGGAAAATTTCAAAACTTCTTATAGGGTATGGAATTTTTCACCTTCAGGCTTGACCTAAACCCTAGTAGATAGGTTTTGCTGTCTGCCACAGCTGTCAGAAGGGTAAGTATAAAAGCAAAGAAATGGACATGGGAAAACACAGGCATATATTATTCATCTTCTCTATTTTTTCTAGTCATTTGGAAGAACAAACACTCAAATTAAATTATAAATATTTTCCAGATGCACTATAGAAAAAGAGACAAGTGAATGGATAAACAAAAAAATGACAAATACTAGCCCTGAAAAGGTATAAAATTCTGATACATACTATAACATAGATGAAACTGGAGGACATTACTTTAAGGGAGATAAGCCAGTCAAAGAAAGACAAATCCTGTATGGTTCCATTTATATGAGGTACTTATAATAGAAAATTCATAAAGACAGAAAGTAGAATGGTGAATACCAGGGACTGAGAGAGGAGAAAATGGGAAGTTATTGTTTATTGGCTACTGAGTTTCAGTTGTACAAGATAAAAAGCATTTTGGAGATGGATGGTGATGATTGTTGCACAACAATGAGAATGTACTTAAGGCCACCAAAATGTATACTTAAAATGGTTAAGATGTAAAATTTTATGTTATGCGTATTTCATCACAATTTAGAAGCAGGAAGCAGAAAAAGAAGCCTTTGAGTGGGCACAATTTCTAATACCATCTGAGGAACTCCTACATTTTTGTCTTTGTTCTGGTAACAGTTTACTAAACAGTTAAGAAGTTCCTGACTTGAAAATTCTTTGGTTTTTCTCATCTGTAAATAGACAGGGGAAATCCTCTTATTATGCAAGTGTTTCTTTTGAAGAATAATTGGGCTTTCTCTTAGAGGCCAAATAAATAAGACTCATCTTTTCTCTTCTTTATCTGCTGTCTTTTTAATGATTTAAGTAAAGAATGTCTCGTAAAAGTCTCAAGTGTTCAGAAGTGGGGCTTTTGGAAGGTGATTGGATTATAGAGGCACTAACCTCATCTGTGTATCAATGCATCGATGAGTTAATAGTTGAATGATCTCTTAGGGTGTAGGGCCTGGTTGGAGAAGTCGGGTTACCAGATACACGCCTTGGCAGGGCATATCTTTCTCTCTGGCTCTTACTTTTTCTCTGCTTCCAGGCTGCCACAGTTTGAAAAACTTTCCTCTGCTATACCTTTCCACCATGGTGTTTCTGCCTTGGACCCAGCTGACCGAGGACTGAACTCTCTGAAATTGTGAGGTGAATAAGTCTCCTCTCTCTTAAGTTGCAGGTGTCAGATATTTTGTTCCATTGACAGGAAGGCTGAATAATTCCTGCCCCAATCTCAAAAAAAAAAAAAAAAAAAAAAAAAAAAAAAGGGAAAGTTTGATCATGAAGCCAGAATGTAGTTCAAGAACTGCTGCTACAAATGATTCAGACCTTATTGCTATGCTTTTGGAAATGGAAAGTGACTGCAGGGCTGGGCTGGATGTTGGTAGAAACTGCACTGAGATCCTGCCAAAATTACTTAAAATCAGGACATCTTTCTAAGTGGCTTCTAGACTCTGTGAAAGGGCCTAGGAGATTTGTGATTTATGCAGCACTATAGGCTCCCTTTCTTAAATCCTTTCTAACTTTTGTGTATGGTAAAGTTCTTATACCTTCAGCACAAAGTGATGTTTATTTGAGAATCAATCACTGAAGCAACTAGTGAAGCCACTAAATCTAACTATTTAAGGGCTCTGGAAACACAAGATCTAGTTTTGAATCCTTCCTCAGCCATTCAGTGTCTATGGGTCCTTAGTCAATTTAGTAAATCTCTTAAACCTTAATATTCTTATCTGTATATGAGAGACAATAATAATCTACCTTCTTGAGAAGTTGTGAAGATAGTGTCAGAAATGTCTAGTGCATTTAGTTTGTAGAAAGTATTTAATACATGTTAATATTTATTAGTTAAGTTATTTTCAGAATAGGAAAAAGTGGGCAGGGAAGATTTTTAGTAATGGTATAGAACTCTACATAAGCATTTTCTTCTTGTTGGTGGAAATGTAAATAAGTAGAGCCATTATAGAAAGTAACATGAAGATGCCTCAAAAAACTAAAATAGATCTGCCATGTAATACAGCAATCCCACTACTGGATATATATACAAAGAAAATGAAATCAGTGTGTCAAAGAGATATGTATACTTCTTTTTACTGCAGCATTATTCATTAAATAGGCAAGATGCAGAATCCATTTAAGTGTCCATCAGTGAATGAATGGATAAAGAAAACATGGTGTACTTACCCAGTGGAATACTACTCAGTTTTTAAAAAATGAAATCTTATTGTCTTTGACAACATGGATGAAACTAGAGGACATTATGCTAAGTGCAACAAACCAGGCACAGAAATACAAATACTGTACAATCTCGCTTATATGTGAAATCTTAAAATAGTTTAACTCGGAAGCAGAGAGTAAAACCATGGTTACCAAAAGCCAGGGGGAGGAAGTTTTAAAAATCTTACACTTTGTATAAGTTCCAGAATATTTTTTGTTAATGATGCTTAACCACATGGAATCACTCACTATGTCTGTGGTTTGTCTCATCAGTTCCCTAATACTGTTTTATTCCTTTTCTCCTCATCTTTAAAAGACCTTCTTGCATTGCATTTTCTCTACTTCTTGAAAAATGTTATCAAAGATTGTGATGAATCACAGCAGTTGGGCTTGAAAATTGGTCAACATAAAAATTCCAAATATAATCCAACCTCAGATGATGTTGGTTTTAAATTATTCATATGATCTGATGAGGAACTCGAGAACATTTGTAGTCAAATAGCTTTTCTCCAAATGACGCACAGCACATCTGAGACAGATCACCACAATCTCACTTGCCAGATGAGAAACCAAGGCCTAGGAACACACAAGGACTCGACCAATATTAAGCCGGAAATGCAGAATCAAGCATCAAGTGTTTCCACCAGGGCTCAGGACTAAGTAGTAAATCCCTACCCATTGTCTTTCTTGCCTCTATTTCCTGTAGGATAAATGGCTTTATTTTTAAAGGAAGTGCAGAGGTGAGAGGAAAGCATAGTATATAAAGTCATGTAGTGGGCCGGTGAGATGGCTCAGCGGCATAAGCGCCTGCCTTGCAAGCGCGAGGGCCCGAGTTCGACTCCCAGATCCCACATATGAAAAAGGGGCCGGTGATACCGCTCAGCGGCATGGGTGCCTGTTGGCGCGCGAGGTCCTGAGGTCGACCCCCCGGTACCCACAAAAAAAAAAAGACATATAGTTAACTCAGATGCTAATAGTGTTAAGCTCAGCTATAGTAATAATACTAGAAAGCAAAATGTGAACTGAAGCAAGTGACTAATCTTTACTTCTTTACTTGGTGTGCAAGGCCCTTCAGGATCCAGCCCAGCCTACTTTGCCAACCTCTGCTTGCCCTCAGCTCCTTAAGTACAAATGGAAACCCTAAGCAACATCATTACCCAACTCTCCAAACTCCCAGTATTTCCACCACTGACTCCACCACTCTTCACTTCCTGCCTTACTTCTTATCCTTAAGTCTTTGGCCTGAGCATCAGAGCCTCTAGGAACACATCTCAGCCTTCCTCCACTCCTCTTCGGGTTAAATTCCCCTCTTCTGTGTTTCCAGAATACTTGTGAATATAACAGTCAAGTATCTCACACTGTATTAACATTACCTGTTCCTTTATCTCCCTTACTCATCATATCCTAAGTCCTTTAGGGCACAGAAGCTTGAAAGCCCAGACCATAGTAGGTCTTAAGTGAATCGATATTTTTCTAGTTCTCCAAAGAGAAGAACTCTCTTTGATTTGTTTTTCTTTCACTAATAGATAACAATTTCTCCCCTTGCACACAGTAAATATAGTCTAGCAGACTTGTATGGAATAAGTATGACTAACTTATATTAATAAAGAACGATTCATAGACATAAAAAGATGTTTTAGCAATCACTGTTTCCATTCCCTTGGGCACCAATGTGAATTTTCTGGAAAACTGAAAAGACATTAGAAATGAAAAGGCACAAAAGTTGTACTCAACATTAAAAATAGGCCATGTTGACCTTAAATGTGTTCATATGGTATGTTCAGATAAGTTTTGTTTCCAGGGATTAAGAACTAAACTTCCTACTTGTTACGCCTTCATGTTGAGACATGTCAGTGGGCAGAAAGTAATGCAATTCATGTGTGTATGACTCGTTTACCTTCCATTCTTCAAGCTGCTTAGTTGCAGTAATACACTTGATACTGACAAGGAAGTTGATTTTTTGGGTGATAACTCATATCCTGAAATTTGGGGACTTTCAGAGAAATTCCAAACCAGTCAAGTCAAAGTGACTTGTAAGCTGGTCCCCCAACTTTTCCCAGTATAGGTTAATAACCAAAGGGGCTCAGGAGTAATAGTGCTGTAGATGAAATGAGTAAATAGCTAATTGGTTCCATTTCTCAAGAAGTCAGTGATCAACACCAAAACTTTAAAGCCATTTCCAATTTGCTACACAGTTATGATTAACTTTGAATTATTGACATGAGGCTAGAATGTATAAAAATGGTCAAAAACATTTGAAAAGGAAAACAAAATAGTGGTCATTTGCAAAACTCCTAAGAATGGATCTATTCAAATGATTAATTGCATCTTTATCTATGTAAAAAGCCCATGCTAAAACCCTTTTTTCAGTCTTCATTTTTTTATTCTGATACCCATAACATAAAATTTACCATCTTAATCATTTTTAAATGTATATAGCGCCATGATATTAAAGACATTCATAATGTTGTACAGCCTTTACCACTATTCATTTGAATAACTCTTCAAATACTAAATTTTTAATGCCCCAAAGTGACCAGGTATAAGGAGGGCTTTCTTTTTGTTTCTCTGAATGATACAAAATTCAAAAATAAAAGCACTAGACATGATGGCATACATCTATAATCCCAGCACTCTGACAGGCTGAGCCAGAAAATCACCTAGCCTGGGCAAATTGGTGATGTTTGTCTCAAAATAAAAAATAAATAAAAGGGGGGTACCTGGGGATGAAGGTAAGTATGAAAGCCCTGGGTTCAATCCCTAGTACCACCACCACACACACACAAAAAAAAGCTAAAATTAAACCTTCAAATGAGAACATCAATAAGAAGTCAGATTACTAGTTGTGATCAAAACTGAACCAAACCAAATCAAACCAAACCAGATATAAGAATCTAGTGTAAGGCTGATACCTCAAAATGAATGTGACTTCCAGAATTTCAGTCTGACTCGTGGAGCTGATAGAGTAAGGAACAACAGAGGCCAGACTTATGTTAAGAACATATCTTAATCCATGGGGGCTGTCATAACAGCAGATCTGAAACTGAGTGATTTATTTATAAAAAAAGGAAATTTATATCTTTCAGTTCTGGAGGCTAGGAAGTCCCAGATCTAGTCACCATAAGCTTGCTATCTGCTGAGGACCCAATTATTGCTCCTAAAATGGCACCTTAAATGTTGTGTTCTGTGAAGAGGACAAACACTGTGTCTTCACTTGGCAGCAGGGATGGAAGGTCTAGCTGGTCCCCTCTGGCCCTTTTATGAGATTGCCAGTCCAATTCATGAGGGTGGGCCCCTCATGACCTATTCACTTCCTACCTCTTGGTATAATCACCTTGTGGTTTAAGTTGCAATATATAAATTCTGGAAGAGGTACAAACATTCAAACCACAGCAGGAGAGAAAGTCCTGAAGTTCATAATACAGTACTGTGATGAGCCAAAAGAAAATCAACACATTGCAGTGAGTCCAAATTATAACATGAGATCTCTAGAAATCTAAGAGTCCATCTAATTCCTGAATCATCCAATTCCTGCCTCATAGTGCATTGACATCAACTCGAACACTTCTGGATTTCACAAATCTGTACTTCTTCAGCTGGCCATTGAGCAGATGAATCTGACTGTTAGAAGATTTTCTCCTCATATTGCATCGATATTTTCTCCAAGTTCTTCCATACATGTTTCTTTTTGGAGAAAACTGACTCACAATAAGTTGAATTATATGTTACCACATCTCTCTGTAGGCCCATTGCAAATCCTTCTACTTTCCCTCATACGATATAGCCTCTAATCCTTCTACTTTCTAGGTTGTTTTCCTCTGAAAAAACCCTTCTTTTGGACATTCCATCCTTTAAATATGTTCATTAGAATCAATGTATAGATTTGAAAAATACATGATGGAGCTATATTGTCTTTAAGTGAACAGCGGACAAGTTTTCTTTCACTTCATAAGCTCTCTATAAGTCAATGTATGTGTCTATGTCTATGTCTATGTCTATGTCTATGTCTATGTCTATGTATTTTTCCTGTGCTTATAACATCTAAGTGGTATGCTTGTAAGGCATTTGTTTACTGGAAATTTCCCTCCTTATTACTTTCAAATTCTTTTGGGCTGAGTGAAAGATCCTGCCTCAGACCACATTTAAATCATAACATCGAATGTAGCCATATAGTTCAAGGACAAATAAACCACAAATGAAAATAAGGAAGAAAGGGACTCTGTACATCATTCAAAAGCAAAATGAACTATCATTGTTTTATGTGAGTATAAGTGGTTGTTGACAGAAAATTCAGGGTGGTATTAGTGAAGAGGGGAAAAGCCTTATTGGTTTATTTTTTCCACAGAACCAGATTGGGTAGAAACAGGGTATGTCTTGACCTTGGGTATATACATACACACAGATTCAATCAAGAAGAGAATGTAGGACTACATCAATATGTTGTTACTTTTATGGTTACTTATTGAGCTTCATTCATCTGTGCAATGGAGAACAGCCCATAGGCTCCATGGGAAAAGTTTGCATGACATAAACTTTAGCAGAAAACAGATGGTCATCTGATCTTAATAACTGTGTTTAAAGAGAGTTGAACTGCTATTAGTGATACCATCAACAATGATTTATTTGGGAAGTATGGCGAAGGGACTTTCACCCCCATGGAATATTTTTTTCTTTCTTTTAATGTTTGTGATTGTCTTTACAACACTGAAAACATCTGCATATAAACCAAACCTTTCAGTTCATCATCTCCATAGCTGGTAAATGCAATGCTAAGCAATTGAATGTTAGAAAGAAAAATGCAACTGGCTAAATTGTTTAGAGTTATACTATTTGGCATATCTAAGTGATTATTCAAAAGGTTGGTTCACAAACACCAAGAGGCCAAAATAGAGATCTAGTTCCAGTCATTGTGATTGTTAAGACACTGCGTGGTTCCTTACAGTGGTACAGTCCAGATTCTTTAACAAAACAGCCGGCCTCATCTACTGCTTCTCATCACTCAGTGAACTTTACAGTCCAGCAATACACACTGTGCACTGATTTTTTTAAAAGGACACCTAATGCCTTTTTATGTTTTTCGTCACGTCTTAGGTCATTTTCTTCTAATTTTTCTGTCTGACAAATTTCCATTTTCCCATCCATCTTTTAAGACCACGCTCAAATATACACTCCTTTGGAGGAGTCTTCACTAACTCCTCTGTACTAAATCAGTTGTTTCCTCCTCTGTACTCTTGTCCTACACCTGTGGAAGCTGCTTTTACAATTGTGTTGTCATTAGTCTACACTTTCTTTTATTGGACTATGAGTAGTAAGCATGCCATTTTAAGCTTTGAAATCCTTGTACCTAGAATAGTGACTGACTCATAATAGTTGTGCCATTATAATTGAATTAATTAATTCCAATTTAAACTTCTTCAATGACAGGATTTTTATCCTAACAATTTTGAGTTCTTTTTCAGTTATTCACTCCAACTATATAGATGATAGAATAGATCTCAATCCAATATTGATTGAATTGCATAAATTTAAATAATGTGTCCAATCGACTTTAATTCATTGACTGCATATTTTGCATTTCATGTTTTTATGCAACTGCATGAAAGACACATTTTATAGTACTTGAATTATTATTCACAAAATACATTTCAGTATGTGTGTACCTATGAAACATGGCTTATGTGATGCCTGAACTCTCTTTAGGAATTTTCTAAATCTCTCCAGAATGCATGATACTAAAAACAAAACAAAACAAAAACAAAACAAAACAAAAAACAATGGCAAATATTAAGTACCTACTAACCTTCATAGAAGATATGTTCATAGCATAAAAAGCTATAAAAGGATTATGAAATGTCCCATTCATCTATTCAATTTTAAGCATTCAAGAATTTTCATGTCATTTGCTTTACGTACTCAGTAAGAAAATTGTTTCTCATGTTATTGTTTGTTCTGTGTATGTGTGTGTGTGTAATAGCAACTTTAGATATGTATATATTTATGTATCGGTAGTGTACATTTTATGTTCGTGTGTGTATTTTAGCTATGAGGATACAGAGATGCACACTTGCCTACATGTATATACGTATGAATATGCATTTATATTTAATGAAACAGGAACAAAGCCCCAAAGAGAAAATGACTTTATATCCAAACCTCACCCAGAACCTCTCAAAACATTCCAATAATTTTCACTTCTTCACCAAAATCTTCAGTAGAAAATGGACAGTGTGGAATGAAGGGCGATACAGGAATAGTTTCACCAGGCTTAAGAGTATGAGATAATGAAACTGGCTCCTGGGATAAGCATATTTATTGGGTTTGTTATGTATCGAATGTAACAAAAGTAGAGGATCTGAAGAACACCCTGTGTGGTTCTTTTCACACCCTTTGATCACACAATTCCTCTTTAATTCAGATGCAGTAGAGCTTAAGTGGCTTCATTGATGTGTTAAGTGTGGAATGATTTCTGTATAAAATAAAAAAGGCTCCATTATGTGTCCAGAAAAGCCTGTGTGTGCTTGTTTATTGAGACAGGAAGTCGGTTTCCCACACAGAACAACAGTTCTGTGATGCTGCAGCATTGTGTCTGAAAAAGGAGTAAAGGAAACTTAATTTTCTACCTGGCAGAAATCGGCTTCTGGAGGAAGGGGCAGACAATGCGATTGGACTTCAGCTGAATGAGAGGACTTGATTGATTCTCAGAAAAAGTGTCATGGATAGGGAGCTTGCCTGGAATACTTTTGTTAGGAAAAAAGCACATTTTATAAGTAGGGGCCTAGTTTTGGACTTTACTTAAAGTGGTGCTTTTCAGTGAGCACTTGCCACCTCTTCCTGAAGTCAGATGGGGAAAAAGAGATGATTTTTTTGGAATTTTCTCTCCGAGATATTATCTCTAGGTTATTGTTCTTGTTGATTTGTTTTTCCCTTAAATTTCTGATACTTTCCAACATGAAGTTTATAAATTCATCTATAGTTTATTTAGGAGTGGGTATAGTCCCTATCTGCTAGGAATAGATGTTAATCTTGCTATAATCTAATGCAGGAAACCCTGTTCTGAAGCAGAACAAAACAGAATTAATCTCGTTCTCATACTCCAAAGGCCAGCCTTCTTTTCTCTGCATTATGCTGACTTAAATTATATGAGGTAGAAAGATTCTAGCCATCTTCCCCAAGGCTCTTGTAATCCCATTGCCTACGCTCTTGGTTACTGGCCTCTTCTTCATCCTCACGAACTGTGTAAAGGCTTATGTTTCTGAGCTGGGAATAGTTCAGAGAACCCATATTACATAGTTATTCCATTCATTGATTTTATAATATGAAACAGACAAGAGTAAAGTGGACCTAGAAGAATGTATGGAAAAGAGAAAGAGTTTAGGGAACTTTTCCATGGGTAATGTTTATCTTACATTTTGGAATAAGTGAATTTTCAGGGTGAAGAGCTTAGTAAAGGACAGTCATAACAGGTTCAGATCCAAGAAAACTATCATTAGGCTGTGGACACTGTGATAATGGTGGGGGGAAAATGGAGATAGGATTAGAATTGATATTTGATTGATGCTTAGCGAGAAGTGGATGCCATAGACACAATCATATTCCCCCAGTTGACCATCTAAATTATATTCTTTTCTCCCCATATGTCCAGATATTTCTCCGACCTACTACCAATACAATTTCTATTTCATCTTCCCATCAGATGTGGGTGAATTTTTCCTTAGAATTGATGTCATAATGTCCTTTTGATCATTACAAAACTGTTTATAAAATAATTTCAGAGTGAAAGAATTCTAGGGGGTAGGTTTTGGACCAGAACAAGGAATATTCTTTAAAAAGGTCCCAGACTAATAGTGGCAACTATTAAATTTCTTCCCCTTGGCATGCAAAATGAATTTCTCATCCCTGACCGCCTAAGTAGTAGCCTACTCTACTTTACTACAATTTGTAATAGCTTTGCCCTAACTGTTATCCTACATATTTAATACTCCTCCAAACACTTCATATACTTCTCATACACAGCTCATGGAGACTCTTCTTTAGCCTCCTCTGTCTATTTCTGTAACGTTCTGTATGTGACTGTTGCCACTAAGAACAATAGGCTCTGAACAAGTCATGTGACTTCAGTCAGTCCTTCAGACATCATTTCTTCTGGGGAGAATTCGCTGTGTGTAAGCTAACTGTCTTATCTCAGTACGATATAGTTTCTGAAAACTGAAAAAAAACAAAATCTTTAAAAATCTCTCTTCATTCTTTATTTATATGTAAAAAAGGATATTGACCTTTTATTACCCATAAAGGATATTGAACTTTTATTAGCCATATCATCAATATTTAGTGAAATATAGTCGTCAGGAATTTATGAACTGGATTCTAATCCTGGCGCTATAATTGACTTGTCACAACTCAAGACCAGTTGCTTAATCTGTCTTTTAGTTTCTCCATGAGAAATTGTCCTTCCTTCCTTTGTACTTTCTTTTTTTCCTTCTTTCCTCCCCTCCTTCCTCACTGTCTCTTTTCATTTCTTCCTTCCTTCCTCTCCCTCCCTTCCTTGCTTGCTTTATTTCTTTCTTCTGTTCTTTCTTCCTTCCTTTCAATAAATGGCACCTTGACATAATGTTTTCAATTAAAGAAAACTGAGAAAAATCACAGGAGCAAAAAAGTCTTTTTGACCTTCTCTCTTGAAGATCTTCCTATGACATGTGTCTACTCCTATATCAAGCGAGAAAGAATATTACACAGAAAGGCCAAGGAGATTCTGAACAAACAGGTGTAAGTTCCTCACAGTTTGTTGCCATTAATTCATACCTCTGTTTTATTTACCATACTTCCAAAATAATAGAACTGTGTCCAATTTTGTCAAACCTAGGCTTATTTTATCCTATATAATTACTGCAAAATTAAAATAAAATACCTAGAAATAAATTCAACCAAAGAGGTGATAGATCTCTGCAATGAAAGCTATAAAACACTATTGAAAGAAATTGAAGAGGATACAAAAAAAATGCAAAAGCATCCTATGATCATGAATTAGGAAAATCAATATTGTTTAAATACTCATACTACCCCAAGTGATTATAAATCCTATGAAATTCCTGTAAAAATACCAATGACATTCTTCACAGAAATATAAGAAGCAATCCTAAAATTTATATGAAACCACACACACACACACATACACACTGCTAAGGACCAAACCATTCTAAACAAAAAAGAACAAATCTAGAGGCATTACACTGACTTAAAAAATGCATTACATTACAAAGCTGTAGCAAACAACAACAGCATTGTATCAGCACAAAACAGCCACATAGAGTAATGGAACAGAATATAAATCCTAGAAATAAACTCTCACATATATAATTAACTGATTTTCAACAAAAATACTAAGAATAGGGCCAGTGAGATGGCTCAGCAGCTTAAGCGCCTGCCCGGCAAGCGCGAGGGCCCAAGTTCAACTCCCGGAACCCACATACGAAAAAGGGGCCGGTGATATCGCTCAGTGGCACGGGCGCCTGCTGGCGCGCCAGGTCCTGAGGTCGACCCCCCGGTACCCACAAAAAAAAAAATACTAAGAATACACATTGGAGAAAGAACAGTCTTTTCAATAAATGATGCTGGAACAATTGAGTATCCACATAAGGAAGAATGAAAGCAGACCCCCTATCTCTCCCCAGTTACAAAAATCAACCCAAGATGGATTAAAGACTTAAATGTAAGACCTAAATCTATGGAAGTGCTAGAAAAAAAGCATAGGTTAACTACTTCATGACATTAGAATTGGCAAGAGATTTTTGGACAAGAGCATCAAAAATGAAATGAAAGCAAAATTTGACAAATGGAATTACATTAAACAAAAAGGCCTCCATGCAGCAAAGGAAGCAATTATAAAAGTGAAGACACAACTTATAGAATGAGAGAAAATGCTTGCAAACTATATATGAGAGGAGAGGTTAATATCTAGAATATTTGAGGCACTCCCAAAGTTCAAAAGGAAAACATACAAAGCACATAATCTATTTAAAAATGGACAATAGACCTAAATAGATGTTTCTCAAAGATACATAAAAATGACCAACAGGTATATGAAAAATGCTGTAACACTAATCATCAGATAACTGCAAACCAAAACCACAATAAGATATTATCTTATTCCAGTTAGAATGATTATTATCAAAAAGACAAAAAATAACAAGCTCTGGCAAGAATATGGAGGAAAAGGAGACCTTATACATTGTTGGTGGGGATTAAATTAGTATAGTCATTATGGAAAAAAATATGGAGATGTACCAAAAAATTAAAAATAGAACTGATGCAGCAATCTCACCCTTAGATATAAATGCAAAGGAAGTGAAATCAGTATATTGAAAAGACCTCTGCACTCCCATGTTTATTGCAGCACTATTCACAATAGTAAAATAGGAAACAACTAAAGTGTTTATCAACTGATGAACAGATAAAGAAAATATGTTACACATACATAATAAAATACTATTTAGCCATAAAAAAAGAATGAAATCCTGCTTTTTATCACAATATGAATGGAACTGGAGATCATTAACTTATGTGAAAGAAGCTAAGCACAGAAAGAAAAGTACAGCATAATCTCACACATATGTGGACTGTAAGTCCCCACAATGCATGTAACCTCCCATAATGAATGAAATCATTATGTACTGCAAATATATATAATAAAAATTTTTAAAGTTGCAATTTAAAAAGCTATAAATAAATTGATAAGTAAACATGAAGAAAAAAAGTTGTTCTCATAGAAATTGAGATGAGAACGTTGGTTACCAGAAGGTGGGGAGCGTAGAGAGAGAGCAAGGGCAAAAGATAGATATGTTTAACTTGACTTAAATATTACACAATGACATTGCATGACAACTTATTAATATGTATGATTTTTATGTTCATATGTATCAATTAGAAACAAATTTAAATAAACAGTTTCTTTGGGTCTTCATTTCTGAAGTCTCCTGTGCCACATAAAACTTTGTTAAATAAATTTTTATTGCTTTCTTTTTGTTATAGGCATGTTAGAAATGCAGACAGTAAAGGCCAGGATCAGGAGATACCAGTTGGTAATAAGAATCCATCCACAGTTGGACTCAAGATCACGTGTATTATGCTCTGACAAAAAATTTGTCTATATTTTGCCCATGTCCTGAGATTTTTGCAGGAAACTGAGATTAAGGGTAGCAGGTAGACTGATTTATCTGCTAAAGGAAATTTTAGGTCAGATAAACAATCAGGTATAGTATGAGTACTGCTTGCTGCTTTTATTGAGATCTACAGTGAGAATCAAGAACAAGTGTCAAAGTGAAATGCTGTGAAAAGTGTACAGTTTCAACAGAAAGGAAGTGCCTGCAAAGTTGGGGCCTTGGAGAACATGGTTGTTGAAGAGATTAACATTAAAAAGAAACCAAGTATGTTACATCAGGACAATAGGAAAGATGCTTTGAGGGCATCTCAGGAATCAGCAAGACCTCCACACAGCAACAGGCTCAAGTTGCAAAACTGTAAAGCTTTGATTTGAGAAGAGAGCCAGGCTACCCTGCTGGAGAAGGGTTGTCTAGGGAATTGGTTCTAGGATTTGGTTCATAGTTCTCACCCATCCAGAAACTCAGAGGCCTCTGCAACCATGATTCAATAGGGGCAGGTATTTGTTGAGCTGTTGGCAGACCTTGGTGCCATTCACATGGTGTTGCCTTAACAGGCATGCAGAATAAAAGAATTGTAGGATTTAGGAGGCTTCCACCCAGATTTCAGAGGAAGGCCTGGGAAGCCAGGCAGTGTGCCCTTGAGAGGGCAATGCATGAAACTGATGGGAGTGGAAAGTGTAGTGGAGACCCCAGGAAGTTGAACAAGCCAGGAACATGAAACATCTGCTGAGGAAAGCCATAGGCAGTGGGCAGAGCCAACTGAAGAGAGGCCATAAGGGCTGTAACTGGCAATGGTATAGGGGCAGGAGTCCCCAAGCCCTTTGGAGTTAAAATCTTGCCACAACTTTCTTCAAGTTCTTGATATGAAGCTACATGATTTAATGTTTGCCCTGCTGGGTTTTGTTTCGTTTTTGTCCCATTCCCTTCTATACCCCTTGTCTCAGTTACTTTTCTCTTATTGCTGAGACAAAGTACCCAACACCCAAAGTTAAAGAGGGATTTATTTAACTCACAGTTTGTAGAGGTTTAAGTCCATAATGGGTTGGCTCCAAGGCAGGGTAGCATGGAAGACAGGTATTGTAGAGAAGAAACAGTTCATGGCAGGCAGAAGGTAGCAGAGCAAGCAAGGGACCTTATCAGCATTTTTCCGCCCCTTTTATGTTCTATCTAGGCTACTATGATTAGGGTGCTGCCCAACCAATTAGTGGACTGATTTAGTAACTACCCAGCCCTAATCCTAGTACCCTTAATGCTAGCATTGCACCATGAATCAATCATGCACTTTAGACTCAGGCACCTCTGAAAAAGCCCATCTACGACCACACTAGGCTTTGGAGGGACATCTAAACACAAGCTATAACACTCTTATTTCTCCCCTTTGGAATGGGAATATTTACCCCATACTGGTGTATGTTTGCAGTGTTTAACTTTTTGATTTTTACAGGAGTTCACATCTAAATGCTTGCCATCAGTGTCAGAAGAGACTTTGGACTTGGACTTTTAAGCCATGCTGTAACTGTTAAGGCTTTGGCCACTCTTAGAGGTGGACTAAATACATTTTGCATAATGAGATGGACATAAGCCTATTGGGGGCCAGGGGAAGAATGTTATAAGTTAGATCCCGAATGCCCTCCAAAGCCCTCCAAAGCCCTCTTGCTTTCAGAGGTGGTGCTTTTGGAAGGTGACTGGATCATGGGGTGATATTTATCAGTGGATTTACCCACTAATGAGTTCAACAGCTGAGTGTAATGTTAGGATGTTGTGCCTAGTTAGAGGGAGATCACTGGGCATATGACCTGGAAGGATATATCCCCCTCCCCAGCTTCTCCTTTCTCTCTGCTTCAGTAATGTGAGTAGCTTCCCTCTACTATGAACCTGTGCCATGCCATTCTGCTTCAAGCCAGCTGACTGCGGCCTAACTGTAAGCCCAAATAGCCCTTTCCTCCTTTAAATTATGGGTGTTGGGTGTTCTGTCCCAGGGAAGCAGAAATGACTAAGACATACCTAGTAAATAGTAAATGCTAAATAATAATAGTTGTTATTATTATTATTATGTAAGGCAGAACAATTTGCATAATTATCACTTTCATTGTTTAAAATAATAATAGTAATCTCAAAGGGAGCAATGGTTGTTGGAGGCTAAGAAGTCAAGACATTTCCAGAGTGGTATCAATTTGCTCAAAGAAAGGAATTTCTGGCAGCAGAGGCAGAGCTGTACCTGGGGTAAAGCACAGTACAGAGACAGTGGAGACTTACATTTGTGTCTTCTTACTTGTCGATTGCCCATCTCTATCTGTCTTCTCTTGAGCATCTTTTTCTCAGTTTTTCATTAAAATTATCCAATATTGTTTTCTCTTAGTGCCAGAGATTCTTCTGAAAAAAGCTAGCCAATGGCTTGAAAGTCTCACTCTTCTTATATCTATCAAAATCCTACTCATTCTTTTTTTTTTTTTTTTTGTGGGTACCAGGGGTCGAACTCAGGACCTTGCACTTGCCAGCAGGTGCTCATGTCACTGAGTGATATTACTGACCCTCTTTTCGTATGTGGGTACCGGGAGTGGAACTCAGGACCTCGTGCTTGCCAGGCAGGTGCTTATGCCACTGAGCTATCTCACTGCCCCCCCTACTCATTCTTGATGCCTCATTTGATATAGCATCTCTTTCATGAAACCTTCCTGGGCTGTTCTAAAATGCCATTCAGGATACCCTTCCAGTTTCCACTGCACTCTAAGCAACAAATGTAGTGCGGTTATATTAGAGATAGTGAGTGAATCGCTGTACAATAATGACAATAATAATCATCATTTGTTTGTGACACTAGTCTGTGAGCTATTTGGAGGCAGGAATGATATTGTATTCATCTTTGTACTCCGCTCATTATCTTAATTGTACCTGTACCTAGTATCCTATAGAACTAGACAAATAAAATTGAATCTTTTGCATTGGATGGAATTCAATTCTGTGAAGTAAAACACAAGAGGCCTACTCTAAAAGTCATTTTAAGGTCTAACTGAAGTGGATTTAAGAGGAAACACAACAAAGGAAAGAGGGCTCCAGGGCTCTGACTTCAGCTCAAATCTTTACCTCCACCACAAGCTTCCTCTGGAGCTCAGAATCCCTCCATTAGTGACTAGGTGGCCCTCAGTCCCTTGTAGCCTGGGACTAAGCAATATTTGGATTAATGCCTTGATGACACAGAATCTAGAGATCATGAGACAATGAGAATATTCCACTTAGCTTACTTTTGCAGTGTGCTTATCAGGACCTTCAGATGGCTGGAATTAAAATGAGAAAAGGGTGTGGAGCCCACATTTGGCTAAATGTAGTTACAAAATTCCTCAGCTAAAATAGCAAATAAAATCTTCCTTCCTTTCTTCCTTTCTTTCTCCCTTTCTTTCTTCTTTCTTTCTTTCTTTCTTTCTTTCTTTCTTTCTTTCTTTCTTTCTTTCTTTCTTTCCTCTAAAGTCTGTATAAATTAATCTAAAAAAAGTCTTTGCAGTGCAAGATAGAGTTTCTTTTCCCCCTGGTCTTGGAGGGTTTATCTGCTTTTAATCAGTATTGGCCTGATATGATTCAAAACAGCTGAGGCTAAAATTCCCTTGAAAAACAGTATCTTCAGTTGGAACTATTAGAATTACCTGCCTGTTTTACTCTCTTTCTCCAAGATAGTATGTGCTATCAAGTGTAAATATTGGAGATTATGAATTTTACCTTTAAAATGTTTCAGTGCTCTGCAGAATTTTCTTGATTTCTTAAAGTCCTGTTAATCATAATACAGCCAGTTTTTGATTATCTACAAGAAAGGAAATGAATAGTGGCACAGATAATCCAAAACAGAAAAACAATCAAAATGTTTCTTATATTTTACTTTGGAATGCTTTGTATGGATTTTGGGGATTCGGATTTTCCTTCCTACTTATGTTGTGCTCAGGAGAAAGTTAAAATGAGTTTGCATTCCCTATGCCCACACTAAATAGCTGAGGCGGGTTGTGGCCCAGCCACATGCTGAGTAGCAGAGAGAAGGCAGCCTAAAATCTGAGGGGAAAAAATTCCACTGATAATCTAGAAAAGGAAAATGTTCATATGAATAATTAAGTGCTGGCTGGACTATAACTTGACCTTGTAAATTAGTGAGAACAATTTCCTAGCCCACATTATTTAAAAATTGGGTTGTCTTCTTTAGAAAAGCTTCACGGGTAGTAAAAAAAATGACCTTGAATTTCTTTATTTCTCACAGGTCACTTCCTGTGGCGCTGAGTGAAGGAATCAAGTGCTGTGGCTAGGGCCACAGGGAGACAGGCCTCAACCAGGGTACTCAGCTCCATCCTATCTCCTTTGAAAGGGAATGTAGGTAGATATATAAAGCCCTACCTATCCAAGTAAACACAGGTAGATTGTAAAATAACAGAGTATGTACCACTACCTCACCTACTACCGGTAGTTCCTATTTTATGGATAAGAAATGCAAGACACAGACAGGTACATTATTAATTTAACCCCCGGAGCATAAGACTAATTTTGTCATCAAGGTGCAGAAACATGGGTCTGTCAGACCCACGTTTATTCTTTAGAATATTTCTGTTGATGAATTATTAATATTAATTTTATGAATTGTATTATCTTAAACAATGAGTATATAACAGAAAAAATCATAAAAATGAAGTATTGAGCTTTTAATATTTATTGAATGTTTATAAAAAAGCATCAAAATTTTCAACTTAGACTGAAGTCACAAAGTACAAAGTCTAAAAAAGAACATCAGAAATAAATTTCTATATGACCTACCAATAGCACTCTACAAAAAAAAAGTAATCTTTGCTTCAATTTTCACACCTAAGGCAGTCTGCACACGTGATAACAGCACATTTGTTCCATACATACACATCACTTACACTGACAGCACACGTCTTTTGCTTTCCTGGCCCTTTTGTAGGATATACTTGACATCTCAGTGGTCTTGCTGTTTTGTCAAAAGGTTTTCATTATATTATACACTGTGTAGTTAACAGGAACATAAAATATCAGTAAAATAAATTATTAAATTCTTAATATGTATTGTGCACTTAGAATAGACATCAACATTTTCACATCAGCTGTGTACTTGCTTACAAAACCTAAAAGATAACATCAGAAATAAATTTCTATATGAACTACAATGAAAATACCAATAGGACTCTACCACAGAAATAAGCTTTTCTTCAAATGTCACACCCAAGGTTGTCTTCACACATGACAATTGCGTGTTCCATACACAAGTATTGCTTACACTGATAACAGGGATGTTTTGTTTTCCTGTACTGTCTTGTAAGGCTCGGTTGACATCTTTTTTGTTTTTCTGTTGATGTATTAGGTCTTTGTGGTGCTGTGCCTGTCTGTTCACCTGTCAGCTCACCAGTGTGCGCCATAATTTTTTTGCATAGCTCCCTGGGCAGAAGCATTTTGATTTTCCTCTGCTATAAATGACCTCTTAAGAATTACAGTCCAAACCTTCTAAGAAAATTTCTCCATAATATTTTGCACTTGTTATTTTCTTTGTAAACTATCAAACTATTTTTGCCACACATTTAAGATAGAATAAAACACAACTATTGGCCAATGTGTTGTGTTTCAATTGACATCATAGTTGCTGCATAACTCATCAAAAAATCATCTCCACCTTCAGCTTTGTTGTTGAAAGTTTCCATCTTAGGCTTCCATTTTGTCAAGGTTTCCCTATCAATATTTCCATCATGGTGAAATGTTAACCTCAGCCCTACCAGTTTGTTCTTCTTTGCCATATATGTGGCCAATGTTATATCTTTCTGAAATTCAAAGATTGTACTACACAATTCTGTTTTGAAATTGCAACGTTTCATTTGGAATCTCTGCTTTGCTCCTGTGTACAGTTCCTGCACTTATCAACTTGTGCTCTGTTAGCAAATGTAACATCTATTGGAAACCAGTAAACCAATTGTCAAATATCATGTTCTGATTAATTTGGGAGATGGGAGCAACAAGTGTGTCCACATCATTCAGTTTATTACTATATGAATAAGGACCTGATGGCTGAGTTCCAGGATAATGTCTAAATTGAAAGCATAATAAGTCTTCACATCTACAACAGCAAAAATTTTTATGCCATAGTTTGACCCATTGCTCTTCCATAAGTCTTTTAATTTCCTGCAGTCACCATGAGAAAACTATGCTAAGTACAGCAGACCCATGAATGCTTTCAGTTCAGCTAGTGAGGTGTCATAATAAATACATTGCTGAATATGGCTATTGGTACATACAGAACGTTTTGCTTGCATTTCAGCCTTTGTGTATTTCACAGCATCTTGTAGCATTTTGTCTGTTACAATTTCCAACATTGAATGGCAGTGCTGGCATTCTGTCCAACATGTTTGACCCCTGCCAAGACCTTCACTATATTTTTGGACCTAGTTCTAACATTGGATCATTCCATTTGGTTGCATGGCCATTTCACAATATTTTGACTAGTCAAATATTTACTCACATTGCTCTTTTCTTTGTCATCTGAATCAGGGAGGTCTGCATTCCCTGTGTCTGTTATCAGTCAATTCTTGCTCCATTTCGCTGTCACAGGAACTTTGGCTCACATGACCAGCATCAAAGTCATCATCGTCATCATCATCATCATCATCATCATCATCATCATCCACCCACACCACTCTTCTGTTATGAAAGCATGTATTTTACCATAGTGGATCATCTTCATCGTCCATGCATGAGTAATCTGATGATCCACTTTTGATCTCCTCTAAAACTTGCAAATCTGGTTTTTCATGTGCCATTGTACTGAATTGGGCTACTTCTACCAGAAAAATGAAAAGAAAACTTTTTTTTTTTTTTAACAAATCCTGGAGTGATGTGGGTCTTTTTGACCCTCTGTGATGCTTGGGTAAACATATGCAAAACCAGACAGAGCATAAAGGTGGGTCCAAATCACATTTTGGTGCTTTTGCACATGTGCACAATCCTTGCTGTTTGTCATACAAAGTGGGTAAACACATAGATTGATTCCTGTATTCCTCACAGAAAGATACAGAGACTCATAGCCAGCCACTACTACACTAAAGTACAAATTTACAGTAGAAAAGTAAAGGATGGGCCTGCTGAACCCAGTCTTATAGTCTAAGGGTTTTAAGTTCACAAAGCTAGTCAGTGAGAGATGCCAACTTTGAGCCTTGTGACTGTCCTACCCCATTTGATAAGAATCAAAAACTAAGAAGTTTCATTGTTTTAATTGGAATCAAATTTTAATCAGGAGTTTTATTGTTTTGATATTTACCTGGGTTCACCCTCCATGTTATTAGAAAGTAAATTCAGTTAAACAAATTTGTATGGGCTCTGAATACTAGTCTATTCAGATAGATACAGCAACAGACCCATAGAAAGATAGAAAAATAGCTAGATAATGTTTTCCTGATATTATGTTGCAAAAAGTCTAATATTTGGAAACAATTTCTGTCTTAATGGAGTTTTCAGAAGAAAATAGAAACCAGATGAATAGGATAGAATAGAATAGAACAGAACAGAACAGAACAAGAAATTAGATGACTATAAGTAAGGCAGAATGTAACAGGTACAATAAATGGCAGGCAAGGATCAAATCACATCAGGATGGGGGAAATAAGCAGGGAGGATTTCACAAAGGAGGTGAAGAAATCAATGAATGCAAGTTAGTAGATAATTACAATGTGATATGTGTGCCATTCCTACAGTAACCAAGTACACGGTGTTATTGATATGGGCCATAATGACTGGGTACAATTTTGTTAAGAGATCTGATATGGATGGGATGAAATTCCAGGTGATGAGAATACTTTTGAAATGTGCAGGTAAGAGAACACCAGATGTGTTTAGAGAATTATGTGTGGATCTGAAAAGACAACCTGCTCAAGAAGAAGAAATGCAAGCAAGAATGAAAGTAATAACAACAAAAAGAAGCATCTAAATAGCATAATAGTCTTGACATAAAAAATTGGGCTGGGGAACATGACTGATATAGATAAGAGAAAATAAAGGGAAGTTTGTTGAAAATACTCTCCTGTTTTTGAGAATGCAAGTTCTTACTTTTTTGTGTATTACAGGACAAAGAGCACATCTTTCAACAATTTAGTGCTGTAATAAGATGAGAAAAATAGGTAAAGATAAAGAACTGATAAGTCCAATGTCCCCCAGTTGGCTCAGTACTTCTACACACTCAGGTCTCCTGACTCCTATCTTAGTGATCTATTACTAGCTAGGCTGGCTTTGAGACATGATGTTAGCATCAAGACCAAGATTCTGGGAAGCATCAGAGTAGCTTCTTTGGGAGAAATTAGGGACACTAGGATATTGACAAAATATAACTAAAGACTTATAGATCTCCAATTTGTTCTGGAAATTTCCATAGTCATCTTAGTTAATCACATTCCTTTGCCCACACACATTTTTTATCTTGATCCCTTCTTTGACATTTCCTCTGTCACTGCCACCATCTTTTACTCCGTTGAACTTGATTTTACAAACCTGATCAAAAAGTACAGAACCACAGCATGATTTACCTTCACGTACACTTACCATCTCCTGAGTCTCTGTCTCTTCAGTTTCTCAGGCCTTAGACATCATTGAGCCCTTTTCCTTGATCCTATGAACAATTTCACACCACTATTGGCAAGACCACCATGAAACTGGCTACAGTATCTAGGTTTCCAACATATCATGCTATTGTTCTTCCTGACGTGGATCTCTGGTGTACCCCCTCCATCAGTTCCAAGGTCTTACAGTGTTTGCTACTTACCTCATAGTGAGATGTTCCTGGAAATTGCTTTAACCAAAGGAAATGTCCTTGCCCAAGATCATGTCCACTTTCTAGAGGTAGCTACCATCTAATGGCTATCCTGAACTTTTGCCATGATACCAGACAATAGTGAAGGGCCATCAGGACTCCAGACCTCCTCCAGGGGTTAGGTTGGCCCTCACTTGTGAATGTACCACCGTTTAGCTTCTCTCTGCACAGTTCTGCTTCATTCGTTATCTCAAGAGCATCACTCCTGAGAGCACTCCCAATGAAGGCCTTGCATGGACTTCTTCACCTCAGAGTCCACTTGCAAGAGAATATTCCCATTACCCTGTGCATATCGTAGATTCTATGTTGTTGTGTTAGCAAACTGTCCTGTAAAAAGGAAAAAAACTTACAAAGTTTGAAGGGATCAGGGGTGAAGGTTTCCATAGACTCTATGTAGCAGAATGTATTGAGGTGGGCAAATAGCCTAGTCCAGCCTTAAATGAGTAATTTATCATTCTATGTACTGGTCTCCTTTGGTTCAAATGGATAATAACCTATAAGATGGAGTGGTGAGAAAAAAATGAGCAGAAGTTACACATCCCTAAAAGACCTTGGGCTGCTATGGGAATGCTTAGATTCTCTGGTGAAAGCTCTAAAATCTAGAGTCCCGTAGACTGAAATTTTACAAGTCTACCTCCTTGGAGGTAGTTTTGAAAATACCCTTTGCTTCACTTTCTGTGGATTGTGCAACCACAGAATTCCTCTGGAGACTCAACCACACCCCAAATCTTAGCCTAAAATCACTGAGTTTGACACAGATTCACAGGAATTTGGCAAGGAGCTCACCCAAATTTTCCATCAAATTGGATCCAAATGTTGCCTAGGTTGGCTGACAGTTCAGTCAGAAAAGAAGGAGGCCCAGGCCAACCAACTGCTAAATGGTGATATTTGAAACTCAAGTGAGTTTGGCTTTGCTTTAGAAGTAGGAGGAAAGTTTTGAACCATACTATATGATATAAACCCTGGTCCAATTTAAAACAATTTCTACTTTTTTGAATTTTTTTTTTGTCAGACTGGCATTTTGTCCCACTCATATACACAGGGCAACATGCTTATTCCAGATGCCAAGGTCACTTGTGGGAAACTCTAGGCTTAGGTAGGGTCAGAGTACAGTGGGGAGGCCAGTTCTCCTGCTTGTTACTTCAACCCACCCTGGACACAACAGAGTAGCCCTTGACCAGTGGCAGTTGGGGTAATGGTGTTTGATAAGTACTGTGGATATTACACTAGCCTGTGGGCTTTGTGGGCTTTGTGCCTTGTTCCTGTGATTGAGTTGTCCCTTTTTTCTTTATGTATAAAATGTTGGCCTCTTGCTTCCTGGAATAGTGCCTATACATGCTGTACTGGTTTAGATACAATTGTGAAATACAGGAAGTTACATTTTGCTGCTCACATCATATTTTCTACCACAACTTCCTCCTTAAACAGTTATCCCCCCTCTTATCTCTCCTCCTTCCCTGCTGCTATGGTTTGGCTCTTACATGTCCCCCATCCCAAGGACTGTATGCTTGGTCCCTATTGGGAGGTAGTAGAGTCTTCAGGAGGTGGATCCTAGTGGAAGACAGGTCACTGGGCTGTGTCCTTGAAAAGGATATTGGGACCTTAGCCCCCCTCTCCCTCTCCCTGGCCTTTCTGTCCTTCTCTCCATCTGTTCCTCTATCCTTTCCTGGAAACCCAAGATGGGAACTCCCCATGATGAATGCAATCATTATGTGCATACTAGTAAAAATAAAAATTAAAAAAATAAATCTATAATGATAAAAAAGAGAAGTTTTTCTCCATCATGCATTCTCCACTGTTATGTTCTGCCTTGCCATGGGCCCAAAAGCAACAAAGCCAACCAAACATGGACTTAAACTCTGAAACCATGAGCCAAAATAATCTTCCCTCCTTACAAATTGATTACTTCAGGTATTTTGTCCCTGACAATGAAAGCTGAATAAGGCACACTCTCCCTTTTGCCCTCCTCTTCCTCTTCTTCTTTTTCTCCTAAGAATCTCTAAGACAATCTCTACTATCTGCAGGCCTCACCTATTTCTCCCCCAGCATCCACCCATACTCCAGCACCCCACCTCTAGGCTGGCCTTTCTTGAGCACCCTTTTGTGCTTTGGACCTCTCTCCTTCCTTCTCTAATCCCATACAATTATCTTCACTCTACACCCCCTACACATACCTCCTACCACTACTAAGATTAGTCTCTTATAGATCCTGTCTCCTAAAGCCTTACCTGCTTAAACAAACCAATACATTAAAATGTATGCCTTTATGGAAAAAGTATATACATTCTAAAACTAGTATCAAAATATGCTTGAGTCTCAGCTTTGTCTTATACAGACCATGTAAGACTGAACTCCCGAAGCTTCGGTTTCTTCACCTCTAAAACAGAGATAAGAAATGCTTAATTAACAGCATCTCACCTTCAATTTAACTTTAAAAACATCTCTTGATCTTCCAAAATAAGATTAAATGTCCCTCCTCTAAACCTCTATGTCATCCTGACATTCCTTTATCATAAAGCTTGCCACTTTGTATCTTAATTGCCCGTTTACTTTCTGATATGCACAAAAGATTTTGAAGGGCAAGGACTATGGCTGATCCCCTTTGAAGCCCAGTGGTAAACACAATGCCTAAAATGTAATTAGTACTCAAACTATGCATATTGAATGAAAGCGCCAGCTCTGGGAGCATTTATTAATAGTAGAGATTATTTCTCTCAGTTAACATATTTATTTTGGAATTGTGTCCTTTTTAGACCGTGATGGAAATGTCAGGTGCAGGAAGATGATTTGGTGTCCTTCAAATAGCTCCAAGTAGGTGGCCTCTTGCTTTCTCCAAACATGCAGCTGGCTATGGGCCTGTGCACCTGAAGGCACATATCTGTGACTTCGTATTTCCTGCTTCATTTCAGAGACATCCATTAGGCTCAGTTTTCACTTCCAAGCTGGGATCAAATGTTCTCCAAGTCTGGAGAGAAGAAGGTGCCTCACCCTCTTCGTGACCTCCCCTACTTTAAATCTTCTTTTCTCATATTTTTCATGGAACTTTAAACTAGATTCCCAGGGAAAAGCTTTACCCTATGGTCAGGCCGGCAGCCTCCACAAATGTGGGCTGTGATACTTCTCCAGACATATCAAAGTGAGGATAGAAAGTTTCTGATGAGGTGCCTGATAACTGCCATTAGAGAAGAGAAAAGGAGGATATAGGTGATGTATGTTGTGTGAAATTCCATGTCCACAAGGTAATGTGATGTTGTGCAGAAAAGCCTTTCTGCTAAGGAACCTGGTAAGAGAACAGCGAGAAAATGGATTGTTTCTGTTATGCTTTTGGGGATACAATTTCCATGTGTCTCACATTTTCATGCCTGGCAAGCAGAAGCACTAACTGCCTTTGTTCTGGGATAACTTTTCAAGAAAATATCATAGCAAATAGTCTTGGAAAACAGAACTAGTTTGGAGCACAGGGCAGGCGTGCTTGCTGTCCATTATACAAGATTTGGATCCCCTACACTCAGGGCTTCTCTCTAGGGATGTACCCCGCAGTGTGTAGATATCGCCTGGCTCTCTTCACTTTGCCCTGTGGGAACCGGAGCTCATAGAACCAATACAAATACACTGATGCTCATATTATTCACCATAGTGTGAGTACTTAACTTTGTTATCTCTGACCCAGAAGTTTTGTGTCTTCTGTTAGCATCCATGAAACTGTCAGTTTAACTTGTCAACTTAAAGTTTTAGGCTTTAATAGTTCTTGACAAAGCTCTGTCCTCGTGAACTAAAAGGCAGCCTATAAAAGAATTCTGCTGTTATGGATTTATGTGAGTCCTACTCCTTGTGAAGAAAAAGTAAAGAGAAAGAGAGTAAAAGGACGTATTTATTGAATGTCCTGGATTTACCAACATGTGGTGGGCTAAGCTGAACCTTTCATAAATTATCTCATTTAATCCTCATGGTAACGCCAAGAAGAGACATTATTCTATCATTTTTACAGATGAGGAATGCTAGGCCCAGTAAGGTGAAATGATTTCCCATGGTCCCACACAGGGTGTGGGATTTAAACCAGCACCTGTCTGTTGAGATCTTTGGGGTGCAGCATTGTGAAAAGTCAATAACTTCCAGGTATTGCATAAGTGACCAACTCACGAGCGCAGGAGAGATGATAAGGGCTCTAAAATAATTTCTCTTACCACTCTACTATCTGCTTCATCATTTTGCCTAGCTCTTTCCCTGGATATGGTCCTACATTCCTACCTTAATGGACACATTTTATTTTCTTAAAATCCAATCTACTCTTTTGCTTTCCCTTTCCTATCAATGTAACCCCAAGCCAATATCATTCCTATTACATAACCTTGGCCTGCTCGGCCCTGTTTATTGCTCTAGTTTTGTTTTCCCACTACCTGGAAGGAAGGAGGTGAAGCTCTTTCTGATACTATCACAGAATCAGTAGCATGCTCCAGACTTTATAGGTCTAAAGAATCTTGTTTGGCTTTCAGATATGACTGAAGTGTTTTGCACCCGGTGCATAACTCACCATGTACTCAAAGACTACTTCTGACTCTCATGCATTCTCTTCCCACATCTGCCCACAGCTGCTATTGTCTGGTGCTCTGTGCCTAAGACAGTTGTTTAAAGTTGTGCTTCAAGAAATCATAAAAAACACTTACTTGCGAACAAACTAAATGCAACATAAGCTGACCTTGCTTTGTAGGACATAAGTCATGGAATGGCCTCTGTTTTATGTAATGCTTGTTTGTTTTCCAATTAGGAGTGTCTATAGTTCTCAAATCATTTTCCTTGGACTCCTAGGGCAACTTTACTTTTCAACTTTAATTTATGTCAACAAAATAACCTCTTCCTAACTAATTCAATTAAGAATCTAACAATCAGTAGTATTTTCATTGTATTTTTATGTCTAACAACACCAATCCTAATAACTACTCTCCAAATGACCGTGCAATTCTTCCTGGAGCTCTCAGTTCTCGCAGTAACCACCATAGGCTTTATTGTAGCATTAGAACTCAACCGAGTAATGCATTTCAAATATGAATCCTCCTCATACGTATTTACATTTTCCAGCCTTCTAGGTTTCTTCCCAGTAGGCTCCAAGTGCATTAGGCAGATGTGAGGCTAACAAAGCCAGAAGGAGAGAAGCCCTTCCCATTAAGACAGAGTTTGTCATCTTCTGTTCCTGAAACACCGTCCACATAGTCACAAACATAGACCAATTAGCAACAGTTATTAGCACAGCCTAGCCTCATTGTAAGCAGATTTTGAAATAAAAAGAAAAGAATCCTTCTGGTGCTTGTAAACCAGTTAGAAAGATGGTAGTAAATGAAAAAGAAATAACCTATACCAGACAGCAGGTGAAACGAAACATCTGAGCAGCACAGACAACACTGCCACGGAAGTCATGAAAAAAGTATCATTAGTCTCCTAGTTACCAAGACTCTAAATTGTGGAGTTATCTTCAAATCCCATACCTACTTCACTCCCACACAGACTCCTTCAAAATGCCTCTTGCATCCTCCTCTTTCTCCTTTTCAGGCCTAATGTCATCACCTTATTTTAAATCTTTATCAATTTATATTTAAATTTTAAAACTCTTCACTTGTTCCTTGCCAAGTGCCCCATCCCACACAAACTCATGGGGAATACAAATTAAACTTCCAAAAGCACCACTTTGATGCTTTTGCTTGTCTACTCATACACTTTCCTGGATGCTGATTTCCAGTAAAAAGGAAGTCAAGGCTTGAGGATTGGCATGAAAGAAAAATTCAGGTTTGAGGTGATCTGGGCTTAATTCTATGATGGTAACAATGGGAAAAATGAAAGGTCAAGCAAGACTTGATGCTTAGAATATAGGGGAGAAGAGAAGGCAGCATCACTAAGAACTATGGTCTCAAACCTGGAAGACTGGAGAAGAACATGTGTGGAAGAAGATATGATGAGGTGAAGAGATTTAGGGATTAGTGCTGTAATTGTATCCACTACTTAGGATAGACCTAGTGGGATATAGGAGGTGCTGAATAGATGTTTATTGAACACGTGAGTGAAAGAATGAATGGAAAAGCTTCTCATTTGCATTGTGTCTATCATTTCATTTTGTCTTCAAGGAGGCTCTGCCTGGTAGATCTTATGGTCTCTGTTTTACTGGTGTCTAATCCAAGAGTCAGAGAGAGTGCATCATTCTCTCGGAATTCCACAGAGCATGAGTAGCAGAGCCAGAACGTGCAGACAGATCAGCCCAGTGTCACAATTTATCTACCATGTTTTCTGCTGGGAACACCCAATAGTGCAGTACATAAAGAAATGGGGCTAGTAAGACAGATCATAACTAGAGACACAGCTGTGGGACTCTGTTTTGGAAGGTGATTGTTTATAACTGAAGTCACAGCCATGAATGAGACGCTGGAGGATTGTTGTGGTAGACAAAAAGTAGATGTCCCTGACCTCAGCCATGGGCTATATCAACATAGGTAAAAGAACAGGAACCCCTGTGGAGAAAAGAAGAGGAGAACGAACAGAAGAAGAATATGGAGCTAAGAGAGAAAGGATATTTGTCAGTAAATATGATCATCAACCTCTGCACCTGCAGAAACATCCTTGAAATGAACATGGGGCAATGGAGTTTTAGTGGAAGGAAAAAGCCTGGTTTAGAACCATGCTTCTGTTTTAACATTGAGCAGGGAGGGAAGAAGCAGATCCTGGCTGATGCTCAGATAACGAAGACAGATTAACAAGAAAAGAACGTAATCAATTTAATTAACAATGTTTTACAAGACACAGAGCCTTTAGATATGAAAATCTAAAGATTCAGAGAAAACTGTGCATTTTTATGCCAAGTTTGATGAAAGAAGTGGATAGTTGTAGAGAAACATGATTGCACAAAAAGGGCTAGAATGTAATGGTAATAAATGATGGCAGGAGGTAGAAAGACTCAGGATATTTGTTCAGGTTCTTCTTGGCATGTGGGTGTAGTTCTTTTTCACTAGGTTACTGGACCAGGATACCTGTTATGTGAGGATTTTATGACCTACTTTCGGGGAGGACAGACCCAATGATTTTTTTATGTCAATTCTTATAAACAAAACAGGAGGTCACCATGGCCTTCTTACTCCTGAGACCCTGTAAATCTCCTTCAGTTCAAAGTACTTTGGGGTACTATTTTCTAAGTCCTGATCAGCAAGTTGTTTGAACTACCTGTAATTTATTTTCTTTCTTTATCGAATGGTGGTCTTACCCATTAGGCAGGATTGAATGTGATAATGGAGTGAAGGGACCTTATAAGAAGTGAAGGACTGGCATGCAGGAGGTAACAGCTGACATAACAAGGTCAAGGCAATGGGTTAGTGACTTATCATGTACTAATTCATTTAATCCCTATAACCACCCTGTTAGCTAGATTATGTTTTAGTTAGCGTGGATGCAGATGAGACTTAGGCCCAGAGAATTTAAATAACTTGGGTAAGGTCACACAGCTTTTGGGTAGAACAGCCTGGTTTTTAATCCCAGCAATTCTGTTCCCAGAGGTTATGCCCTTAACCACCATAGTACCCTAAATTTTGTTGAACAAATGACCCACAAACGTTATTTCCTTTCCTGTCAAGAACAAGACAAGTGGGCTACATTATTTTCTTTATGTAGGTAGATACATATTTAAACCAAGGATCAACAAACAACCCAATCTGCCTTACTACATATTTCTGAATGGAGTGAAAGCTAAGAATGGTATTTATATTTTTATATGGTTGACAAAATTTGAAAAACAATATTTTGAGATCTGTGGAAATTATATGAAACTCAAATTTTAGTGCCCATATATAGCACTGCATTGGAACACAAACACTTCCATTCCATTACATAGCGTTTATGCCATTTTTGCCTGACAAGGGCAAAACTTAGTACCTGTAAGAAGAACCATAAAGCCTGATATATTTATTATGCAGCCTTTACAGGAAAAAAAAATGCTGATCTCTGATATAACGAAAAATCGTCTTTTGCAAATGGAGAAGAAGGGACCTAAGGGCTTGAATTTCTCAGGAAATTCTTCGCCCCTCCTTACACCCCCTCCTTAGAAATTCTCCGCGGCTGTATGCACACCTGCTCTTCATTACAGGGCGGTTGTGTGAGGAAAGCGATCCCTGAGAAGCTGTGCTATTTCTCTGATGGAGGAGGAGGAGGGAGGCGTGCTGGCTGGGGCGGCCTCCTGTATCACAGCCAGCTGAGTTTATCACTTTTCTCACCTGTAAGCTGTGACTTAATAAGCAAGAGAAGTGCAGGAGCTTAGTAGTCAGTGGAGGAGACTTAATAGCCACCTCGGCAAGTGTCTCCTTTCTGGGCTGGTCTGCCGTCAGGAAACACCTGCTCAGGTTCCTTCCATGCATCCAACCCAGTCGTTTTCACCGCTTCCCTGAGGAATCCACCAGGAAATGAAAAGGCTTGGGCGATTCTGTGTAGGACCCGGAGCCAGTTCAGTGTGTTCCGTGGTGGGCTTTGTCAGCAAACCTCTAGTGTCGGTGGCAAGTTGATTCTTCTCTTTGTGCCTTATGTGACACGATGAAACCAAAGTAAGTTCATTTTAAAAGATTCCTAATGTGTTCAAGCATCCCGTGTATAAAATAACAAATAAACAATAGGTGACAACAGTAGGAATGTGTCTATTATTTTCTTGTAATTTTCTAAAATTATGGTAAGATATACATGACGTAAAATGTACCATTTTAACCATAATTAAATAGCATTAATTCACATTGCTATGCAACCATCACTACCATCTAGCGCCCAAATTTTTTCAGCCTGTAAAATTAAAACTCTGTATCCATTAAGCAATAGTTCTCCCCTTTCCCCATTTCTCCTAGTCCTGGGTAACCACTCTTCTACTTTCTGTCTGAATTTGACTTCTTTAGGTGCTCCAGGTAAGTGGAACCTTCCAGCATTTGTCATTTTGTGACTCTTATTTCAGTTGGCATAATGCCCTAAAGGTTCATCCTTTGTAGCATGTTTCAAAATTTCCTTCTTTTTGAAGTCTAAGTAATATTCCAGGGTGCATGTTCCTTATTATGTTTATCCATTCATCTGCTGATAGATACATTGGTTGCTTTCACCTCTTGGCTATTGTGAATAATGCTGGTGTGAACATGGGTGTACAAATGTCTGTTCAAATCCCTGCTTTCAATTCTTTTGGGTCTATGGCCACAGATGAAATTGTTGGGTCATATCATAATTCTATTTTTTAGTTTTTGAGGAACCACCATGCTATTTTACATAGAGGTTGCACCACATTTCATGGAGTTATATTACAAGACCAGAAGGCGTAGGAACCTCAATGTGTAGACAGTAACCAGGCCCTAGGATCTAAGCTTTATTATGAATGTGATTCAAAGACTGCTGGTCAATCCCTTCAACTGTTCCCTAGGTCCTGTAATTACTTCCTGGGTTGATTTTAATGTAGTAAAAAAATGATTTATATTACTTTCCTTCTCAAATCTTGCCTCTTCTTGTTTTCTTCTTGTTTCTCCTTTCTTTCTAGTGTGGCTTTCTTACTCTTGTCCCCCCCCCATCTGTTTTGGATATGATTTGGGGCACTTTTCCTACTTCTTTCTATATCTCAGGTATGGAAGAACATAAACAATGCTGGAGCATGAAGTTAGACAAAAAAGGAACAACAAAAGAGAACTCATTCAAGAAAATATTGAAATTAGGCCCCACTATACTTTTAAATGTGACTCAAATTAGGTTTTCTCAACTATGACTACCAGCTCAAAACATTCAAAACAACCTTATTGGAATTGGAATATGGAATATTTGGTTTCCTCTGAAGGATTTTAAAAAATGTAGTTAAGAGCAGAACTCCGAAATGTAAAAGTACAGGGGTAAATGATTTACAAATCATTCTCCTAGTAGGTAATGTTAAAACACCAAACTATCAAAATTTGTGATCCCTTAGTAATATCTCACTTATTTAGCACCTTCTTTTGATAGGCAAAGCTAATCAAGTGGAAGTGAGCAGGGGAAGAATCTGGAACAATGTACACAGATGTTTGACGTCCACATGGAGACCATCAATTCAGACAGGTCTTGATCTTATTTTAGACACCGTACATGAAGATGTGGTTGCCTAGTTCCCTCAGAGGACAGATAGGACCAATAAGGGCACAAAATGAAAGTCAGCTAAAAATAAACACAAGGATTCTTCTTGGAAAAAAATACTGTTGGCTTTACAAGGAAGAGATATAAAAGGAAAGATCCTTGAAACCTAAAAAGCAAACGGACAAGGTGTGGAGCATGCTTGGATTATGTAAGAAGGAAATAGGCCCACACTCTCACACAGCCTCCAGGGCAACTCCAAAGGATGGTACAGAATCAATATCAGTGTTCGTAATGAGCCCTCCCATCAGTTCAGTTAGACTTTTAACATTTGGGTCACAACGCAGCAAAAATGAGCTACTCTGGAAAACTTACCTCTGCAGAAATAGCTGCATCTTTTTCTGCCATGAAGTCAGTTAAATGAGGCATTAGACCATGTCCCTAATCTTAGCATAATTTTATATTTAATTACAGTAATAAAAACTTTAGAGAGCTTATATAAGTTTTCCATATATTAAGTATGATCTTAGGCAGGGCAGTTTCCTTATCTGTAAAATGATGGTGATAATACTAAGTATGTCATAGATCTGTTGGGAGGACATGATGTGATAATGCATATAAAACATCCAGCATTTTATAAGGTTCATGCTTTACACATAAATACTACTTCCACTATTGTTATTGCCACCATCACCACTGCTACTGTCCATGACCATGGATCTTTTTAGCAGCACTGTGCCTTGCTTCCTATCATGGCTCTACCATTTCCCATCTACATGACTTTGGAAAAGTCACTTTTGTCTTTATCAGTAAACTGCCTCAATTTTCTCATCTGGGAAATAAAGACAATATCATCCATCTCAAGAGGTCTCAACCAAGATTAAATGAGATCTTAATAAAAACACAATAGAGACAAATACAGAACAAGAATTCAAGTAATGTTAGCTTGCAATTATTCTTATTTTTAAAATTAACACATAATTGTATGAGTTTGTGGGGTAGTGATGATGTTTCACTACATGCATGCACTGTGTAATGATCAAATCAGCATATTTAATTTTATCCGTCACCTCAAGCATTTATCATTTCCTTGGTCATAATTATTGTCTGCTGTTTTACTCCTAAGATGACAGTTCTCAAAGTGTGGTGTGGGGACCCCTGGTGGTCCCTTTTTCAGGCTGTCCAGGAGGTGAAAACCATTTTCATAGTGATACTAACATGTCCTGTGTCTTTTCCCTTTCCTTCTCTGAAGTGTACGGTGTTTACCAGAGGCTACATGAAATGTAATATCTCTATAGATTGTGTACAGTTGTACTCTACCGGTCTCCTGTTAAGTGGTAAACAGATTCTCAAAAATGTAAAATAATGCTCTTCACTCTAAACTTTTTGCAAAATACAATTACTTTTCATAAAAATATATTTTACATAAGCTTCCAATAAGTTTGTTGTTATTATTTTAAAACATTTTCAATATTCAACTTTAATTTTTAATATGGTAAATACCAATAGATACATTCCACATAAACAGAAGTTCTTTGAGGTTCTCAATAATTTTAAGAGTGTAAAGGACTACAGAGGTATAAAAGTTCGAAAATCACTGTCTAGTGTATTAAGCCTCAGAGTTGTTGACATCCTCAAAGTTACTTGCTTGAGATTCAAATATAAATAATGTCAAGCTTCAACCAAATTTTCTTGATAATGAAACTTAATGGTCACTATAGTATCCCATATGACATAGGAGAGAGAGGTTAATGGGCTAACACCATCACAAATGCTTTACAACTTAGTACTGTTACAGGGCTCTATATCAGAATGTCTACTTAACATGACCCTGCTTGTGACATGGTATTCAAGGCTACTAGGTATTTTCTGACAATTGAAGTTTTATTCTAAGTGACCAATTGTGGCAGTACCAGATTTACATGCAGTTTTTGCCTGGTGATCAAGAAGAGTGATCTAGTGTTCTGGTTTCAAAACTAAAACCTATTCCCATCATGTTTTCAATCTCAAATGTCAAGCAAGAGTTCTCATCCATTCAGTAGCCACTTTAAATATGCTTTTTAGTAGTTCAAGGACTAATCCCTGCAGGAACAGGGTCAAGTTCTTCCCAGTCCTCTTTCTCCAGCACAGATGGCTAAGCTTCAGACTTAGGGAAATACTTTGGGATACAAGGGCACACTTAAAGGAAGAAAAACAAACAGGTATAGTCTTGCACAAACAAGATGTATGTGGTCTGTCTTGGAATAAGCATTTGATACTTGAGTGTAACAGTGGAACAAATTGGTTTTAAGTATGTAACATTCCAATTTCGGGTTCCCATCATTGTCTCAGTGCAACATTGACACCTGCTATATTATTTAAGATCTTCTGTGTCAGAGGCTTCAATTTTCACACACATATACTCATGCATATATAATATATTTGGTTGGGTTGGATTGCAATCTTCAGTAGTAATTCAGAGAGTTTGGCTGATGGGGCAATGGCACAGGTTTGCATGCATTATGCAGAATTTTCTGCTAAATGCAGTGGGCTTTTGGAAATTAAATTACTTTATTTCAATCCATGCTTGTTTGACATAAATGTCACATTTATGCTGAATAACTCTACCATTCTTCTATTTCTGCTCCAATAATGTTAATCTTTAAAATGTTACCCCAGATAGGCTAGGACTACACAGTGCCAAACATCCATCTTGAAGTAACAAAACTTTATTTTAGAATGCTGATATTTCCAAATCTGATATTTGTCAAGATGGAGTTAAATTACACTAGATATTAACTATTTTCATTTATACTAAAATGCAATGGTATTATAGAAAAACAAATAAGCAGCATGAAATGAAAATCAGTTTAACCAAACTATGTAGCATCACAGAACTAAACAACCCTTTTTCCAATATTTTAGTAAATTTAATACTTTCAACCAAATGTGATCAATTTATGATCAAATTTGTAATCATATTTGTGCCAAACAAAATTAATCGGCCATTTTACTGTTAAAATAATGTGGAAGGAAGATAAAACCTAGAGAAACAAATGTGAGATATACAGGGCAAACTAAAGAATAAGGATTCTCTCTCCTCCCCTCTATAGAGGGTCTGGGCAGAACTGGCCATCTGCATTTACGATTAGGAGCTCCAGTGCTTTTTGACTCTGCACAGGAGGCCACTCTTGCAGTGCCTTCATCCCAGAAAGCACTATGACTTTGGAAGAGAGGCATCCAAGGAGAAGATCTAACTATTGAGGACATAGAGCCAAGGGATCTGCCTCCATGTTCCCAGGCCAGTGGCTCCCTTCATACTGAATGCCTGCCGGCATTGGGGGTGATCCATTAATTCACTCCAGATCACTGCCTTAACCCAAGACTTAGCAATTAAGGCAGTAGACTATTCCAACACCCACCATCCATTATTGATGGCTGTTGGTTTATTTTGACCTAGGAAAGTATCTTGATTAGATACTTCTTGAGACCTAAGCCCAGACAGAACAGGCTCGCCAATACAAGAACAATCCTTTGAAATCTGGCCAGACTTGAGATAAACTTCAAAAGTGGTTGAGGCGTTTAAGTATTCTAAGGTTCCTGCTTAATTTGCTTTTTGTCCTGCTTAGAGTTTGGCCTTGCTGTTCCCCTGCTTTTATCAGACCTACATTCAAATGGAAATTCAAGGTGAGTCATGTTCTCACAAATTTGGAAAGAAAGTGAAGCCATATCATATTCCCAAGCTTCACTGTTTTCTCAGCTAGCTGGGCCAAATGAACTACAGCATGGATTTGGCTTAATGACCCATCTAAATAATTTACATCTGTGTAGTTTTTGTTTTGTTTCTAATGTGTGAAAACAGAAATCTAAATGAAACTTTTAAGGTAAACAGTGTTGGCAAATTGCCAAAAATGACCACACTTACTTAAATCTCACCAATGAAATGGAAAGAGTAATATTTAAATGCATTTTTGCAATTTTGTTCAGCAAACAAATCATAAAATTTCCATTTATTTAGTACCCACCATGTGCCAGTTTCATAAGATGAGAGTTCCTAAAATCTGTCTTTTATTTTACTCTTATTTATACTGTAATTTGGATTTCTCTTATAAGAGAAATCATGTGATTTAAGCTTGTGTATCTGATTATTTCACATAACTTTATGGTCTCAAGGTGCATCCGTTTTCCTACAGATAACTCATTTATCCTTCTTTATTGCAGAATAGTATTCTATTGTGTATAAACACCACATTTTCTTTATCCATTTATCTGTTGATGAACATACAGAAAGTAAGGGAGACAGATCTTTCTCAAATGGAAAGGGGATCAAGAGATAGATCAGGGTGGGGGAAGAAAAGGGGATAAAAAAAGAATTAAGATGTGTTCTATACATGAACCAACTCCACACAAGGACTATAAATATTATGCATTGCAAACATGTAGTAATAAAAGATAAATAAATAAAAAAGAAGATGAGAGTTAAGAAAAGATAGACACATCTTCAAAAGCTCACAACCTAAGAGGAGACATAAATACAAACACAATTTATCAGTGTGCTATATGCTGAAATAAACAGATATACATAGGGTGCTTTGTGAACAGATTAATGTGCAATGTGCAATGTGCAATGACATTTTCCTTATGATTACCTTTCATAAGCACCATTTCCCTATGCTGAGTACTCACTTGAAATAGCCTAAAAATTCTGGGAGCTGCCTTATTACTTCCCAATTCTCTGTTGCCAAGGCTGCAATGATTAATCTTCAAAAAAGCTACAGTTTAGCACCTGTTGAATGATATTAGAGGGAATCATCTGTGTTGCAAATAGAGAATATGTTAGGGAGGCTGGACTCAAATGGATCCAGGTTTTGATATCTTTCTCCTTCTGTTTTAGCAGACAAATAATCTGTTGCAACTTTGCTGCTTCTCTTCCATAGCTTGGCTCTGTTCCCGTGCACCATTTTGTTCTAGGGGAAGCCTAAACTGATTCTTCAGTGTTAGCCAAAACAAATGAGGAGTTTGGCTCTCGGTCTGGTCGCAGCAGCTGCTGTGATTGAAGTTCTCTGCACCTAAGACAGTGGGGCAGCTTTCCGTTTGACAGACGAACACATTTTCATTACTACAGAAAAAGGAAGCATTGCATACTGGGCAAAAAAAGGAGAGAGAGAAAGAAAGAAATATTTGGGAAGTTGCTTTGTTCTTTCTTCTATCAATCGTGGTTATTGTTCAGCTGAAATGCCGAAGAGGAGGTTGATAGAGTGGGAGCCTGATGCCATGCCTCAGGCCTCTCTTCCCTTCAACTGTAGCTGTGAGCTGACAGCTGTGTGGTTCCTTGACCTCAGGTTACCTCAACAAGAAAAATCCTCGGCAGTTCTGCACTGGCAGTCAGTTTCTGTTCATGCATGCAGCAAAGGGCTTGGAGAGGTCAAGAGGTCTAGGGGAACTTATGTATAAAGGAAAAGGAAAGAAATATTTGGCCATTTCCATATATCTAGTCATGCAGTGGTGCTGAACAGTAAGGTGTGTATTCGGAGGCCTTCACAAACTTGCCTGGTGACTTGGGAGTTTGCAAATAATTCAACCACGGGCAGGCTGGCTGTAGGTTCTTTAGAGAACAGAACACATCTTCAGTTGTACAACATTGTGACAGCTTTTCCTTCATAACTTTGTATTCAGAATACTTTTCAAAAAAAATCAAAATGGCACTTGGGAGGCATCCTTGAGTCCCATGTTTTGTATATTGTGTTCCTAGACAAACATTGGTGCCATACACTACTATAAGGAATCCAAGAAACATAGGAAAATTGTAGGAAGGAGAAGTAGAGGATATTGAGAAGAAAATACATAAATCTAAGATGTAAAATTGCAAATAAGATGATAAAATTTAGCATCAGTATTGAGGAATGTCTTTAGGAATACAGGGAATCTAGAATCCTCACAGATATGTGATTTCTGGATTATTTCCAATTATCACTATTACAAGAATCTCCTGTCTAATACATAATCCATTTATGAAGTCAGATTGTCATTCAAGGAAGCAAATGCATGCAGTCATGCATTGCTTACTCAATAACAGGACATATTTTGAGAAATGTGTCATTAGGCAGGTTTTCCATTGTGCAGTCATAGAGCATACTTACACAAACAAAGATGGCTATGATGTCACTAGGCCACTAGTCTGATGGAACCACCATTATAATATACATCTATAGATGTAGTCATTGTTGAAAGAGACATCATTATGCAGTGCATGACTATATTAAATAACGATTATTTGTCAGACACAATGCTAGGTGCTTTAAATAGTGATGCCTATAACAACAAAAAAATACGTTCTGAGATACTTTGTTATATATGTAAAAAAGCTGAAACACAGGATGTCCAATGTACATGGATAATTGACAAAACAAATCTTTCAACTCAACTCATGGTAACTTCAAAGGGCTTTTAGAATTTGAAGGGTTCTTCTACACATGTCTTGCCCTTTCAATCTATCTTAGTTACTTCCCTCATTGCAGGGAAAAAATACCTGACAACCATAAGGTAAAGGAAAAGATTTATTTCAGGTAACAGTTTATACAGGTTTCAGTCTATAGTCAGCTGGCTCCAAGGCAAAGTGGCATGGTGGAGGGCCATGACAGAAAAAAAATAGTTCATGGTGTGGCAGGCAGAAGGCAGCAAAAAGCAAACAGCAAGCAGCAGCAGCAACAGCAGCAGCAAGTATGCCTTTTTTCTGCCCCTTTATATTTCATACAGGCTACAAACATATTGATTGGTGTCACCCATACCCAGGGTGGGGCTTCCACTATCCACACCCTTAATCTCAATATAACACCCTTAATTCATATTCATACCCTAACAATGTTCTGCCTCTGGCTCCCAAAAGACTCATGCATGTCCCTTTATCCAAAAGACCTTCAGTCTATATCTAAGAGTTGCCAAAGTCCTAACAGTTTCAGTGAAAAGTCCAAGTCCAAAATCTCTTCTGAGATTTAAGTCGAACTCTAAGCTGTGAACCCTGAAATGAAAGCTAAACACTTCCAACATACAATGGCAGAAGACAAATATTTCCATTGCAAAAGGTACCAACAGGGGAATAGAAAGGAATGGGAACAAGCAAGACCAAAATCCAGCAGGGCAAAGACTAAATCCCTTAGTTCCCTGTCCAGCATCCAGTGTAATCTGTGGCAAGATGTGAACTTCAAAGGACTTGGGTGGCCTAAACCCTACGGCCCTGCCAGTTGTTGTAGCTCCCATGGCTTCTCTCTTGTGCTGGCTCTTCTCACTCTATGTGACTTTCCTCAAATGATCTACATTTCTGGCTTCTCCAACCATCTAGGGTCTCCACTGCATTTTTGTCTTCACACTCACAGCTTTGCACACTGTCCTATCAGAGGCACATTGCCTGGCCTCCAAACCCTCTGTCTGAAGTCTGGGTGGAAGCCTCCCTGACCACACAGCTGTTGCATTCTGCATGCAACTAAAGCCAGCACCACATGGATGATGCCAAAGTCTACTGCCAACTGAAGTAGTAGCCATGTTTCCTTCTCTCTTGGGTGTGGGAGTTCAGCGCTTGGATTGCTGAGCACTCTGAACCCAATCTGGAGGAACAAATTCTCTATACTGTCACCATTCTGGAACATGGTGCTCTAGGCCTCTCTTCTCAAAGCAGTTTTTCACATTTGCAGATGGTGCAAGTGGCGGAGTCCTGCTGTTTCTTGTGTTGTCCTCAGGCCATCTTTTCTATTTTCATGTTCCTTCGCAGCTACCAAGTTCTCTGTTCCATTTTGCAACCCATAACTTTACTGGAGTTTCCTTTCTGGCCAAATTCAAAATTTTTTTTTTTGTGGGTACCGGGGGGTCGACCTCAGGACTTCGTGCGCCAACAGGCACCCGTGCTGCTGAGCGATATCACTGGCCCCTTTTTCGTATGTGGGATCTGGGAGTTGAACTCGGGCCCTCGTGCTTGCAAGGCAGGCACTTACGCCGCTGAGCCATCTCACCGGCCCTCAAAATGTTTTAAATCATTCTACTGGGCTCTTAGCCCTTGATTCTCAGCATACACCTGACTAAAAGCCCCCAACAGTATTCATGCCTCAACATTAGACTGCCTTGAAATTTATCCCACCACACTTAATTTTAATCTCAGACAAAGTTTTTGGACAAGAGCATAATGCAGACAAATTTTCTGCTGAAGCACAACACACATGGTCTGGAGTCCAGCAGCCAATCCAATAATTCTTCCCAACAGAAACCTCCTGAGCCTGGTCTTTACCAGTAGCATTTCTATCAGCATTCTGGTCTTCTGAGCTCTGACAAGAATCTGCCATCAAGTTCAGCTTACAGCATTCCAGGACTGCTTTTTCAGATGGTATCTCCAAACTTCCCAAACTCTTTCCAAAGGCTTCTGAACCACATGGCCAGATAGTGTCACAGCAATGTCCCAACTTGTCTGGTACCAAAATCTGTCTCAGTTACTTTTCTCATTGCTGGAACAAAATACCCTACATCCACAAATTAAAGGAGGAAAGGTTTATTTGAAATCACAATTTGTAAAGGTTTTGGTCCATAGTCAGCTGGCTGCCAGGTAGGGTGGCTTGACAGAGCAGCATCACAGAGGAGAAAGTCCATGGTTAGCAGGCAGGAGAAAGTGAAGCAGCAAGCAGCAATAGCAAGGCTGCCTTCTTTGTGTCTCTTATATTCCATCCAGGCTTTAAGTATACTGATTGGTGCCACCCATACAAAGGTTGGGGCTTCCATTATCCACACCCTTAATCCCAGTATCACACCCTTAACCCACATTCACACCCTAATCCAGCTACTTTGAAATTCCCCAGTTATGAGTGCATGAAGCTTTGGGGGGACATCTAGATACAAGCCATAACATCTCCTATATCCTATAACCTCAATAACTTATAGCACCCTTTCCTGTTTAGCCTGGACAAAGTCCTAGATGTCTCTACACAAGACTCTAGGATGCTAACAATTGATGGGAGTTGGCACATTGATGAAGCCTTTTTAAAGTCCTGTGGCTTTACCAGTGGGCCAACTGGGAAGAAGAGGAAACAGTTCTATTCTTATGTATATTTATTAAAGATTTGCTATATGCACATTGTTCATTGTAGTATCATTGCTTATGGCTCCATTATGTTAATTAGTAGGCTCTCTTTGAGGAGAGCACCATATCACATCATATGCCTAATTCATATTCTCTGGTCTCCAGGTGAAGGTCTCAGCTTACTCTTTCAAAGAGTATCTCAAGCCCCTTTCTGTCTAGTATTCCATATTTATAAAAGCACTGGACGAGTTCTTTTGGTGGTGGCGATTGTGATGTCGGAAAGATAGTGGAACTTGGTCAATGTTCGGCTGTAAATAAATTACAAAAACAAGCAAAACTCTAGCTCTTTTGTTTTCCAATGAATTATTTTCCTCTTATAAACCAAGATTATAAAAATCTCACAGAGGTCTGTGTTTCTCTTATACCTTCCTTGGGCTCCACAAGTTTTTGCACAACCAATTACTTTGAAATATTGTTTTAGTAAGTGTGCTACATCTAGAATAGGCTTCGGATAGACTTTTTCTCTTCTTTGTCTAGTATCTTCTTCTCTTCTAATCTCAAAATTACCCCTTGACCTTGGCTCTGTGCATTAGAATTAGTTTCCAAGCACAGCCAAGAATATTTTTTAAGGAAAATATGTACCAATGTTTCTTTTGATAAACAGAAAGATGATGTATATGAGTTACAAAATTTTCAGACTTCTAATTTCCTTATTAGTGGTACAGAATGTCAGTATATACTTTAAATACCAGTACCTTGATTAATTAATTCATTAGCTGTAACTAGCAAAATGCCTGACATATAGTAAGCATTTAGCAAATATAAACTTTCATTATTGTTCATATTGACATGATGTATCTAGGAAATGACATGAAAAGGAAAATATATTAGCATTATAACCTCTTCCCTTAACTTTATTATTATTATTATTATTTTGGGGGGGTACTAGGAGTTGACCTCAGGACCTCGCGCTTGCCAGGCAGGCGCATACGCTGCTGAGCCATCACACCAGCCCAACTTTATTATTTTTATAGTTATAATTCCCTCTTACCATAGATTATTGATTGCAAGGTAATTTCACTTTAACATCTGTTTATCTAGTAATTGACCTACAATCAGACAAATCAAGGTCAATTATTGTTTCTGCTATGCCTACAGCCTTAACTCAGGGAAGCCACTTTGCATACAGTTCTTGCAGAAAAACTTAGGAAATATCCTTAGACATACATACCCTCAAACAAGTGGTTCTGCTTCTAGCCTTACCAAATCTGGCCACAGATGAACAGTTGACTTGAGGATATCCCATTCCTCGGCTAGCTAGTGGCTTGTAAAATTACTAAATCCTACTTAGGAATAAATGAAGTTGATGAGATCCTCTCAACTTTGCAATTAGCCTTGGGAATTGTGGAGAAGATTTTCCATCATTGTGACAAAACACATGAGATAATCAACCTAAAAGGAAGAAAGATTTATTTGGTTCATGGATTCAGAGATTTTGGTCCATGGTTGGCTGGTTCATTGTTTTGGGGTCTGTGGTCAGGCAGAACAGCATGGCAGGGAACACATAACAGAACAAAGTTGTTCATCTCATTGCAGCTGGGAAGAAAAAGAAAGAAGAAAAGGCTGGATCCTAAAATCCCTTTCAAGAGAACGTGCCCAGTGACCTAACTCCTTCCAGTAGGTCCCACCTTCTAAAAGTTCCACCACCTTCCAGTAACACCACAGGCTGGGAATCAAGCCTTTAAAACATGGGCTTAGGACCTTTAAGAGCCCAACCATAATACTAGGCTATATTAATAGTGAGAGATGAATTCTGAAAGGAGTCGCAGAAAGAAATCATGAAATAGTGAGAAAAAAATTGGCAGAAGCTATGAGGCTACATTTGCTACTTATATGAGCTCTTAGTGGCCTCCAGTTTAAAATTCCACACAATTCATTCCACTTCATCCAAACCCTGATGTTTCTTTTGGGGGCTCTGAATACCTGGCTGTTATCTCACCCCATGTTGTGGTTTACTGAACTCAAAGCTGTCTTGAGAGCCATCTGTCAATTTCCTTCAGCCATTGCTATTCTACCATTCACATATCATGTTGGACCAGAAGCTTCTCCACGAGGCTTATAGACTCCCAGACTGTACAGAGCAATGTAGAAAATGGTTCCTTCTATTTTGAAATCCTCCCAGCTCGTCTGTTGTTTCTGTCAGGTGTCTCTTACCCTTGTTATCTCCAGTCACAGCTAGGACCTGAACACTTCTCAGAGACTGAAGAGCAATGCTATTAATTCCTCCTTTCCACTTCTCTGATTGATTTTCTTCCCATTTAATGAATTCTGGTGTCATCAAACAGTCTTCCTTACTCTCTGGCTTATGGTATAATTCTAGTGGGGTTTTTTGGCTTGCTGCTTAGTGGTTGTCCCAGAATTTGCACTATACATTTATGACTCATCCAAGTCCACTTTTAAATAATATTATACCGCTTCATACATAGTGTGAATACTCTTATAACAGAGTACTCTCAATACTCCCTCCCATACCTTATAAAATTTTTGTCATATTTTACCTTATCTATGAGGCATAATGCCTGAATGCATTGTCACTGTGATTTTTTTGAATAAATTATTATTTGCTAGATCAGTTAAGGATAAGAAAAATTAAAGACTGTATTTTATCTTTATTTATTCTTCTCTAATGTTGTAACTTCTTTATGTTCTAAGTTTCTGACCTCTCTTATAACCCTCCTCCCCAATCTGGGGTACTTCTTTTAACATTTTGTACAAAGAAGAGCTACTGGCAACAAATTCCCTGAATTTTTGTTTGACAGAATCTCTTCTTCTCTTTTAGAAGGATAATTTTGCTGGGTACAGAATTGTGGTTTATTGGTTTTCTTTTAATGGTTTAATATTTCACTCACTTTCTTCTTGCTTGCATGGTTTATGAAGAGAAATCCAATGTAATATCTATCCTTGTCTGTAAGGATAAGGTAGTTCCTTCCACCCTTACCTCTACTTTCTTTCAAAATCCTTTTTTTTTTATATTAATCATGATTAATATAATAATCTTTTTATATTAATCATAATTGATGTTCTCTTATTCTTCTAAATCTGTGGTTTGGTATCTGCTACTGATTTTGGAAAATTCTCAGTTAGTATTACCTGAAATATTTCTTCTATTCTTTTACCCCCTTCTACTCCTTTCACATTCCCATTACATGTATATTATACCTTTTGAAACTGTCCCACAGTTCCTGGCTATTCTGTTCCATCTTTGTCTTTCTTTTTTCTCTTTGTATTTCATTTTTGGAAGTTTTTGTGAAGTATCTTCAAGCTCACTGATTTTTTCCTTGATCATATCTAGTCTACTGATGAGCTCAACAAATCAGCGTTTATTTCTGTTACAACGTCTTTGGTTTTAGTATTTCCTTTTGCCTTTTTCTTAGAGTTTCACTCTGTTTATATTCCCCATCTGTTCTTGCTATACTATGTTTTGAATCTTCTAGGCCTTGGCTGTTCTGCATTTAAAGTCAGGAAGCAAAAAGAAATTTTTTTCTATTTCAAGTGGTTAGTTCTTAAAATAAAAAGGTATGAATTTTAACACTATATTCCGAGCTTTAGATCTACCCCAATTGACATAAGAGCTCCAAAGTGAGGAATTTAACTCTTTGTTTACTACCAGTTCTACCTTCAGGACAGCATTATAGCAAGTTATTATTATTATTATTATTATTATTATTATTATTATTTTCGTGGTGAGGATCAAACCCCATGTCTGTGCATGCTAAGCATACTAAACTACATGATGATCATGTCATTAAAGAACAAGAAAATTAGGTAAACTGTAATATTAAAATATCCTCCTACTATATTTTGCATCCTAAAGAGTTTATAAAACTTAGAAGACAAAATTCACACTGTGCTGACCCAGCCCAGGAGCTGGGTCAACCCTGACCACCATATGTTGATAAGACAGCAGGAGTAGCTCATCCCTACCCCAGGCATTACTTCCTACAGTCTCATTTACCCTTTTATTTGACCAATTGATTCATACTCTGGTGGTCATAATGAATAGAAGGGAAACAAGATATACCCCACTTGTCTTCAAAAAACACTTGGCACTGAAGAAAACCAAGCGATTTGATAACTGATCAATAACTCTGAAGAGTGAATGTAGTTCATCGATAGAGTATGTGCTTAGTATGTATGAGGCCCTCGTTTCCATCCTCAGCACCCAAAACAAAACAACAAAGCAAAATAAAACAAAACAAACATCTGGAGGAGAAAAAAAATCAATACAGAACAAAATAATCTGTAATTCTGCCTGCTACTCTCCCTACTATGTTGATTGTGTAGCATCTATGTCATCTATTTCAGATGAGAATGCTTACCAACTCTAATGCTTCTGTGATATTTCAAAAACAGTCTAATCTCATTGCAGTAATAGCTTCTGTCATTCCTAGTGACACATATGCCATAACATTCCTAGTTAAATTGTCAGAAATATTAATGGGTTCAGATTTTATATTATTTGGACCACTGTATATATCTTGCTTAGTATTCAATTAACTTTGCTTTATACAGAACGTTAGGCCCTGGGCTTTCCAAACCCAATGCATTTAGTGTTGTTTACTAGAGACATTAGCCTTCTCATTTCTGTGTAATTTTGGTCTTCCTTAGAAGAAGACTTTTTTTTTTACAACTCCACGGATTTGCTTCTTTAAACTTTATATTTTTCCATTTTAGGTTATGCAAGCAAACACATTACCTGCTTCGCTCCTCATTTTTATTTTATTCCCATAGATCACTGTCTGTCAGAGTTGATATGGATTTATGATCTCTGCCTGAATCTGATGTCTAGCACTGTCCCACAACTTCCCTGCCTTTCCTACTCTATCCTTGAACTCCTTCACTACCATCCAAAGTAGCCAAGAAGCATTTGCTTCTCTAGACTAAGTATCCCCACTTCTTTCTCTGATTCATTCAAGAATATTGTTTTGAATCTCTTTATCACTTATTTGTTGGCCCTGTATATGTTTGAGTTGCACCAAGAGCAATATTTTAGAACAGGTGTTATTTATGACAGTTTTACAGTTTGGAATCAGAATCCACACAGGAGTAAGAGTATGCGCTACTCTCAAACATTTTTCAATTTAAATTGAACTTTAGAAGAGTAAAAAGGTAAAAGAGTAAAAAGGGGCACGACTGAATTCCTACACTAGAATAAAAACTTACACAATTTTCTAATGAATTTTTAGTCCACTAAAACAGTGAAAATAATACCAAGCTCCCTATCTGACACCTACTTGGAACTCAGTAAATATTTACTAATAAATAATAAACATTTTCATAAGAATTTCAAATTACCCCAACTAAAATTTGATGCAAAGTCATGGGAATGCTAGAGAAGGCTAGGAGAATGGTCCAGGAAATTCAGTGATTGTCTTATAGTGTCTACAGTGGGTGAGGATTGGGTAGTGGTGGAGGAACAAGGATGGAAAGAGGAACTAGAGAAATTTCCTCCAAATTCTATTTGCACAGAAATTCTATTTTTGCCTGCCTTCTGTATGATAGAACAGTTAATGTAGTGAGGTTTTCTAAAGATGCTTTTACTTGCACATCACCTAAGAGTGAGAGAGTACCCATTGTCCATATCGGAGGTTACTATTTTTATGTAGGATAATTTTGGAAGATAAGGGAGACTCTGGGAAGGCTAAGACTCTTCTCAGACCAAGAGACCACTGTTACTTAGATTTTTATTAGGCATGTTATTGTTTTTGTAATAAAGAATTCTGCATTAGTTATACAATATTCACAGATTATAAAATACGCAAAAATACCTTCAATCTATGTGATGCAACTGTCTAATATTTACTTGAAATAGCAGGATATTGTTAGTTGTAGTTGTAGAGAAATATTTCTGATATGTGTTATGAAGTGTCTGCTACCAATTATCTTTTATTCTGACAATGGTTTGTTCACTCTAAATGCTTCTATATTTTAAAATCTCTGTGTCTAGCTCTCCCTCAGATTCCTCTCTGTTTTATCTGCATTGTATTTTCAGAGAGAAAGAATATTTTCTTCATGTTAGGCCAAAACTGGTCATTTACAGACTAAAAAAGTGCTTCTATCAGACAGACACTTATTCAAAAACAATTTAAGCATTTTTACTGCTACAGATGTTCAACATTTTACCCTCTAATCATTCCAGGCCCATTAATGCTGAGGTTACACATGTGATAATTTTAAAGTATAGAATCCAGAACAGAACCCAATACCATAGGTGAGCTCTGAGCTTTACTGTCCCTTAGCTTGAAAGGCATGTAAATTCCACTTGGCAGGTGTATTTTGGACTTGAAAGCTGATGACAGATTGTTTTTATTAAGCATCTTCTGAAAAGAGAACATTAACTTTCAGCCTTGGAGGACTGGCAGACTGAGAGACCCTCTTACAGAGGACAAAGCATCTTCCCCCAGGAATTTTCAATATATGGCAGAGCTGAAAACCAGCCACCACGGACTGCTGATCATAACTTCATCACCTGGTGAAACCCCTCCTTTGTTGAAGCCATCAAAATATGAGACATTTAGGTTTATAATGACAAGATTTATGCTACAATAAATACTTGGGAGGGGGTAGGAAAGAAGGAATAACTTAATACTTGTTTAGGATATGTACAATGTGCCAGCACTATCTACTTAAATGTTTAGAATTCTCCTCTAAACTCCCATTGTTATTCTTGTTTTATGAATGAGGAAACTGGGTCTCAAAGAAAGATTAACCAGCACACATTTTAATAACTAGCAAAGCCAGGATTAATACTGAAATGTTTTACTCCAAATGCCACGGTTTTTTCCCTATAAATGCTTTCTAGGAGGTAGCCTCTGAGTGAGTAGAAAACTGTGTCTAGATATAGCATTTGCAAACATATGTGTGCATGCATATCTATGAAGGAAAACATAAGAGGAAGAATCTAAAATTGCAACAGTTCATAATTCTTAATTGTTGCAACGATTCTAAATTAAAATGTATCAGAACTTACCATGTTGTTACTAAACAGATATAAGCAAAGCATTTTCGGTACATACCATTGCGTGCTCCTTGATATACTGCCTCTGCTCTGCATATTTTTCACACACAATTGGTGACTGAACACTTTCGCATGTAAATTCTCTAGGCATTCTTTCTACCATCCGTTTTTGCCCTAGAAATTCTTATGTCTTATAACAAAGAGGAAGATTCCCTTTCTCATTTTCAGGGTTGACAGATTGTTTGGGCTGAACCCTTGTCCTAAATGATTTTTATAGCAGACAGAAAGCTTTCATGCAAAGAAAGCCACAAATGTGCAAGAAATCACAGATATTACAGCTAAAAGGGATTTTCAATGCCATTTATTCAAGCATCCCATTTTTACTATTGAGCAAACTAAGAGTCAGGAAGCCCTGCAAACAGAATATTACCTTAACAGCTACCCTATGTAAGATATGCCATTCATTTCCCAAATTATGGCACTTCACTTTTGAAAGTGAAAGGGGTGTGAACAGGATGGAGAGGTAGGGAATGGGCACTTGTACTGTCCCAGGAGACCAGGACGTACAGTGATTTTAATCTTTTGAATTTTTATGACAATGAAATGAAATAGCGTATGTGACAGTGGCTTGGGTTAATACTACAGCATATACCAGAAAGTGCAAATCAATTTTGGTTAATTGTGATCTGAAAGTCCAGTCACCCAGAAAGTTACCAGGAGATTTGTGAGTTACAGTCAGGTTTTCTGTCTTTGGAAGTTAATCAGTAGTACCAAATGAAAATACAAATGACAACTAACCATCAGGTTTTGTTTATTTAAAATTTTAATTTTATTTTGTCTTTAACATAGCAAAACCGTCCCTCATGTTTTTCAATTTTATAGGTTGACCAAATTAGTGACAAGACAGAAATATATTAATAGACAAATGTGCAGACTAATAAATCCTGCAGGAAGGAAGAAAGTAACAGGGAAATTAGGGAAGGAAGAAAGGGCAAAGAAGAATGTCAAGAGTGATTGCTTCTAAGATACAAGATTATATGGTATGTATATCCAGACAAGATGTTATATATTTTATATGGAACTACTTTAAAAGAAAACTAGATCAAATACAGATTTTAACTCAAGAATGACAGATCTAGAACTGCTTCCTTATACTAACATTTTATTGTGTAAAATTTCTGCCAACATCTCTGTTTCTGTTGGAAATTTATGTAATGCTCTCTGCTTTCAGGCCCCTTGGACTCGCCTGGCTCCACTTTTTCCATAAAAATAGCTTCAGTTCATTCTTTAATTTATGGAAAAGCACAAGTGAGTGACCTAGGGTTAACTTATGAGTACTCAAGAGTAGTTAGAAAGCAACACCTATATAAAATTCTTCACTAGGGTATATCATTAAAAGCTCCAAGTTCTGCAAGTTTTGATTCTATCTTCTTCCAAAGAGAAAGAGAACCATTCCCTTCTCTACATTTGAATCCAGATGTTGGATCCCTTTAAGGAATTTCTAGCTGAAATCTTATCTGCAGTACTTCATATTCTGCTCCTTGCCATTTGTCTGACAGCAATGAAATTTCAAATGTGATCCAGGCTGTGAAGTCTGGCCCTTGTCAGCTCCTGTTTTGACCTTTTCGCTATTCCCTGTTCTGGCTGACTGGCCATTTGCCAGTCTGTCCTAAAGGTTGGTTGGGTTCTAAGGACTGGAGGAATAGAAGCACCAGCTCACCAGAAAACCAACTATTGAAAAGGTCAAGACAAGCATGTCTTCTCCACAGATCCATACTGAGCCACACTGGTGTACACACAGAGCTTAAACGGATAGTAGCAACACTGTGAAAACATTCTGTTCTAGTTTTATTGCAATACAAATGAAGGAATTTGAGTAATATTGATTATTTCACCTTAGAGCAAACTAATGTGGGAAAACTTCCTTCCACTGTTTAATTGAATTATATAGTTTTCAGAGGGTTATGACTGTTTCTAACTTATACTCAACATTGGATTTTCTTCAAATAAAACTCTAGGATTATTTTCAAGTAAGAATTTTTGAATAAGATTCCCCTCAAATGACTGATATTTCCTATGTTAGTTTGAGATTTTAATTTTTAAATAAATTTCTGTTTTTCTTTTATCTTTGAATTATCACCTCATCTTTACTAAGGGTACATTTTCTTCCAAGTACAATCAACACTGCTAAAAAGTGAATTTTAGGCTTTGATGATGCTACATGGTGTTATAAACATATTATTTTGGTAAGGATAGGAAAGTTTAAACTATGGTGACAATTAATCCTGAAATCTCAGGGCTTAACACACTCAAGCTTTACTCCTTGTGTGATTTGTAGTTTGGGTTAGCAGGGGGCTGGGTTCTACGTTAGCTGACAAAACAGGCTGATGAAGATTCCACCATCCTAATAACATGCCTTAGGGGTTTGCCACACCTACCTTAAAAGATATTTATTCTTCTGTGCTTAGGGCTAAATTGAAGACACATCACTTCTGTCTACAGGGCTTTGGCCTGAATTTGTCACATGGCCCCACCTAGGGTTGAAGTATAAGCGATCACTGGGATAGACCCTAAGGAACAGATGTCTCTGCCACACACATTTATGCCAATGTCTTCTGTAAGCATAATAACCTTGAGATATTGATAATTTTGCTATCTAATAATATAACAATTATTTATCATTTCCCAGTTTTGTATCAGGAATGGAATCATGAGTCCTTATTTTACTCATCTAAAAACTGAGGCTCCTAGAGAGCAGTATGACACTTCAAGTCATCCCAGAGGCAGATATCATGCTGCAGTTAGAAGTAGAGGAGGCATATTGGGGGCAATCCCCCTGAAAACTAGGACCGAGAGAGAGAGAGAGCGCTAAGGTAAGATTCTTCAATCTTTGGGCCATGCATGGTACAGGTCTGATGCTGGAAGTACAGGGAAAGGGAAGAGCCAGCCTCAAACTGTCTCAGCAGTTCTGAGAGCTGTGGCTTCCCAGCAGGAGTTCCAGAGAAAAGATGCCTAGCTGGACAAGTCTCACATATCTGAGCCTTTGCACCCCTGTCATGTTCAGTTACCAGCTAGGAGCCAGTGCTCTTCACTTTTGCATGGACCCCAAAGACCCCAAAGATATTGCAGCTGAGGTTGTCAGCAGACTGCACTTGTCCCAGCAGATACGTTTATTGAAGTGCTGCCACAGGTAGCTATACAAATAGCAATTGGGAGAGCAAGAATACAGATGGTCCCTGACTTATGATGGTTTGACTTACAGTTTTTCAACTTCACGGCCATGCAAAAGTGACACATCTTGAGTGGAAACCATACTCCAGTTTTGAATTTGGATCTTTTCCCTGGCTAGTAATGTGAGTTGTGATACTCTCTTGGAATGCTGGCCAGCAGAAGTGAGCCACAACTCCTAATCACGAAGATAAGCACTGACACTATACAACGTGCCATGTTGCTAAGCTATGATGCTCAATAGGTTAGGTGTATTAAATACATTTTTTACATACCATATTGCCAAGGTCTGATAAGCTTATCAGAATATAACCCCATTGTAATTTGAGAAGCTTCTATATGTATTCTGGTGTTCTGGTGCTAAGACTTCTGCCTCTTCAGCATGCATGGTGGCTATAGCAAAATGTTTAATGTGATTAAACTGGTTAAGAAACAAGATAAATAAAAAGGATTTTCAAAGGAGAAATTAAGTATACATAGTCATGAAATAATAATTTTCTTTTCATTTCTGCCCTCGACAAGCTATGTGACCTTGGTAGTCATTTAGCCTCTGTGTTAGCATTTACCCAACTGCCTGAGGGATGCTCTGCACCCGTGGCAGCATTATTAATACAGAGAGGGAGCCCTTTGCTTCATAACTTGCTATGACAGGAATTTCCCCCACAGTTGAGGCAGATTGTCCTCTCTTTACTAAATATGAATAAGAAATTCCCAGAGAGTCAGTCTGTGAGATATTTTGTGGTATAGGACAATAAAATGATGACATGAACATAAGAGAAAAACAAGACATAGTTGGCCAAAACACGCTGTAATTAATATATCCTAGGAGCTCAGTTGGCTTCCTTCTCTGGCTGGAGCCTAAAGGAACAAAGGAAAGGGGGAAAAACTAATGCAATTAAAGAAAACGCAGCTCATGCTAAGGTCAAAGCTATGCTCTTGGGATCTTTCATTAACCACTTGAAGGCAGGTTCAGAATGGGTTAATGAAAGCCTTGACCTCCGGTGTTAGGAACATATTGTCAGTGGAAAATCAGATTCTTAGCTCAGCGAAAAGGGAAGAAACTTTGTCTATGATTCAATTAACAGATGTATATAGAATTGGCAGCTGGAGAGTGGAGTGTATCTATGTGAAGATTGCGTGGAAGCTGGCTAAATCGGGATACCTTGTATTTCTGGACAACCATTTCCTTTAAACAGATGACTAAATTGAATTTGAAGGGATCAAAACACTAGATAATAGGAAGTAATTCAAAACTTAAAAAGGAATAATCTCAAAGAGTAGATAATATCAACTAATTTATACTTTGCTTCAGAAGAATTTCCTAACTCATTTTCAGCAGAGAATTGGCTTATGCATTGGCATGTTATCCAGCTGAATATTAAAACAGACTTAAATTCTCTGGATCCTCAAAAATTATAGATGGGTGGAAGTACCTGAGAGTTCTATGTTGAGAATGTAAGGTATGAGATGAGTAATGGACCTTCAAGTGAAAGTATCAGGTATGTGCATGACCACAAAGCTGAAATCCTACTTCCGTAGCCATGAAATCCTTAGATGTTTCCACATCTCCCGTGGATGCTTCATTGTCACAAAAACAGTACATATGAAATAAAACTTAACTTTTTCAGCAAGCTTGTAAGTCTCATAGACAGTCTAGGTCCTTCCCTCTCCCTTTCTACTTTTGTCCTGTTAATCATACCTCCTTAATGGTCATAATCCCCTCTCTTTCCATTTAACCTGTACCTACTCTTGTCTGGTCCAATGCCCCAGAATCCCTTTACACCTAGAAACTGCTCATCTGATGACAGAGTCATCATTCAATTTCGTTCTCTGTAGTACTTCCATATTTATCTTTCAAAAGTTGGTCCTCTGTCAGGGTCCCCTTTCAACTTAGAACTCTTTGATTCACCATTAATGGTAGAGATTGCTAGATGACTCAGTGTCCGTTAAGCCAGTGATTATTCCTAAGAAAAATAATCATGTACAATGCACTTTGCTGAGAAGACGACTTTCCCCAGGTTTCCTTGCAGTTAGGTCCGGTTACATGATCAAGCTCTAGCCAATGAGATGTAAGCAGTTGTCTTTTGAGTTTTCTTGCTTCAAAAGAAAAGAGTAATTGCTTCATCCTCTTATTCAATCAGTTATGGAATGTGATTAGATTGCTGGAGCTGCAGCAGTTGTTTTGAATCCTAAGATTATCTTGAAGGTGGAAATCAGTTCTGAAGATGACTGAATCAAAAGATAGAAGGAGACTAAGTCCCAGTGACTTCATGGAACTAATGAACCTTAGGTTAGGTCATACTAACCTTGGGTTCAGCAATTTTGTAACTTTTATATTTACATAGGAAATTAAACTTTGGTTTAAATTATTGTCCTGAGGGTGTATTACTTGAGACAAAACTAATCTAGTCTGATATACCATCCGACTAGATGCCTGAAGTTCTTGATATTCACAGTGGAAACTCTGCCTGCCTCTAAGACTAATTCTACAGCACTTCTTCCATCAGACACTTTCTTTAATCAAGTTAATATTCTCCAAACGTGCTCTGCATGCTCCTGTTTCTGAAATTTACCACATTATCACAGATACTGTGACTTTCAATTACCCCCAGGCATCTAGCAAATATCTTGTACCAGAATTTAAATAAATAATAGGATAATGGACTTTTCAGGATAGAAGAGAAGAAAAATTTCTCCAGTTCAAAACTTTCCATACAGTGAAGGAAAACATTTCATATCCTTAATACTCAAATGTTTTTGGTGACCAGTACCATTTTACAAGACCCCCGGTTATTCAGTGCACCTTGAGGTTTGAAAGCATTGCATCTGCAGCATCTCAGATCAAATGCCACTCAACTGCTGTGTAGCTTGCTCACAAATACAGAGGACACCTTCGCCTTCCCTTGCTCTAGGACTGCTCTGATTACTAGCAAGCCACTCTATATAATAAGCTGAAAATTGCTTCCTTGGAGCTTTCACCTGTGACTCCCCTATTTTCAGTCTCAGGACTAACAATGAATAATACTGATGCACCACAATAATTGGAAGGTAGTTATCACTGGTTATAAGCCTTCTCTTTCCAAAGCTGAATGACCCATTGATATTCTTTACATAATGTGATTTTTAGACACTTTGTCTTCTTTTAGTGCATTCTAGGTCATTAATGCCCAATTAGAAACAGAGCCAGAATTCAATGTTATATTTACAGAGTGAATGGTACTAGATGCCACAAAAGACGGGAGGCTGTTACCTCCTTCATCTACAACCTATTACATGTGTCTGTCAATTAATCACTATAGTTTTGATGTTGGTCTCACAACTAGCACACCTTTTTTAGTTATATAAATATCATAAAATCAGTTTTAAACTAAAATGTGATGAAAATACCAGAACTTGTATCTTATTTGTGCACATATTTATATTACTTTTAATTAATTCTTTTTTTTTTTTTGTGGGTACCGGGGGTCGACCTCAGGACCTCGCACACCAGCAGGCGCCCATGCCGCTGAGCGATATCACCGGCCCCTTTTTCGTATGTGGGTTCCGGGAGTCGAACTCGGGCCCTCGCACTTGCCCGGCAGGCGCTTAAGCCGCTGAGCCATCTCACTGGCCCCTAATTAATTCTTTTTGAGACAAAATCTCACTGGGTTTCCCAGGCTAGACTTGAATTTGCAATCTTTCTGTTTCAGCCTCCCAAGTAGCTAGGTCTAAAGGTGTGTACCATGCCAGCTTTCACGTATTGTTTTAGTCAGGAAAAACTATGTGTGAATTAAGACTCATCTTTTCTAGAAAAAGAGCTGCATATACTACCACTGAAAACTGAAAAGCTCTGTTTAGTACCCTGTGCTTGTTCCAGTGTATATCTCAGATTCCTCCTGCCTGTCAGACACTTTCCCTTGGATAAAGTGCGGGCAGCTCAGCAGGTTTAGACCTCGCCTTCCTGTTCATTCTAGTTGTGCCTCACCAACCTTTTGTAGTGCAGCCTCCCTGGGAAGAAGAATTCATATTTCCCACAATGCCTTGCACAATGACACTACATAAATATTTTTAAATGAACAAGTCATTGTTTATTCACTGGGACATAAGACATTACTAGATTTGGTTTTATCACAATCAGTTGTGATAGACAAACCAGTAAAATACCCAAACTCTTCTTGCTATCTTTAGGTGAAAGGTATAGCTCCCACTGGGATTGTCCCAGTAAAGGAGCTGACCTAGTTTAATACGGTATAAATGTAGTGTGTTCCCAAAAGGTCCCCAAACGCCGGGTACACTAGAGTATCTTCAGTGTTTCAAGTGGTGCAACTAATACAGATTGACCCACTTAGAGTGAGCCCTTTTATAAAAAGTGGATTCTATTGAAAGCAGAACCATTCCAGAGAATTCTTGCTGACTACTGTCCAGCAAGATTCCACTCCTTTTCTCCAAATAGCTTTTGAAGAATTTTTACTTACCACAAAACAAAATTAAAACAAACAGACCAACAAAAACAAACTGACAGCAAATTTTACCAAAATTATGTGGTTCTTAAAAAGAAGCGGAGGTAAGTGCAGCAATAGAGAACATTCAACTTGAGCTTTCTCCATTGTTTTATAGTTTCATTTTGTACAAACTTACTCATTACGCGATTTATATTTTCTAGATATTTACTCTGAGGTTACATAGTTGACAGTGGACAAGTATTATTGTTCTGTTTATGGTCTCACAGAGTGACCATAAACATTGTTGTCTGGGCAAAAATACCATCTTGATTGTATAGTTTTAGAAAAAGAGACCATTTTAGCAAAACAGGTAAGGTGAAATTTGATATTATTCACATCTTGCTCTAATTAAAAGATGAGTGAGATTAAAACAGCAACTATTAGTGTGCATTCTCTATTTAGGGAAAGGTCATGCACTACCCCTCTTCCCTCCTTTCAATGTTTTACCAGCAAAGAAAAGTTCTGATTTATTAATTAGCAGGGTATAGAATTCTTTTGCATTGCTCCCTCTTCTGTCCACACCAATATGAAGCTGATGTCCTAAAGCTGGCCTGAGGTCATCCCTCAGTTGTGAAGGCTCCAGTTCCTTGGAAGGATGGGAAGGGTGGCACCAGGGAAAAAGAAATGGTGTAGATGGTGGAGGCCAGTTCTGCTCTGGGCTTAGGGACAGGGGCTTATTTTTATTTCCCACTATGAAGTTATAAAAGCAAGCTAAATGAAAAATGAGGCTTTTATTGATGGAAAATTTGGGGTGCTTCCAAACTTTTCCTATTACTAACAATGCTGCAATAGATATTCATGTATATCGTTTTGCATGTGGCCTAGTATAACTCCAGGATACATTTCCAAAAGTAGAATAGCTGGGTGAAAGGGCATATGCATTCGTAATTTTAATACATATTACCAAATTGCCCTCCTTAGGGATCATAACAATTTACATTCCCACTAGCAATGTATAAAGTGACTCTTCTATAGCCTCACCAACAGATTTTATCAAACTGAGATTTAGTACAACCTGATAAGTGAAAATAGTACCTAGTATGTTTTTTTTAATATTTTTCATTTGTGAGTAGCTTCATGTATTTAAATATTTTGAATTTCTTTTTATGTTCTTTGCTCATGTTCATGTTAAATTTTATAAAAATTTAATGGCTCTTTATATCTTAGGGAGACAAGCTCCTTTTCTCGATATTTGTTGCAAGAATTTGAATTCAATATTACATATTTTTCTTTGTTTAATGGTATGTTTCTTGGTCTGGCTTTCTTTTAACTTGATATAGTTAAGTTTATAAATTTCTTAAAATTTGAATTTTGAGTTATATTTAGGCAGGCTTTTTCTTGTCCAAGCCTACAATGGAATCCTTCCATATTTTCTTTTAGTATTTTTATGGTTTCATGTTTATATTTAAATTTTGATCCACTTGGAATCTATCCTGGTATGAAGTATGGTATGTAGACCCAATAATTCCAACAATTTTTATTGGATGCACTATCTTTTTCTCTCTGATTTGAGATACCACTTTTGCAATATATATTTTTGGTTTTATTCCTGAACTTTCTCTGTTTTTTCCCCTGAGTATGTTGGTCTCTTCGTGTACAAATGTCGTGCTCTTTTCATTGTGAAGGATTTAAAATTAAATGGATTGTTTCTCTTCTTTAGAAATTCTTTAAATGTTGTTATTTACGTATGATATTTTAAAAGATAATTTCTTTTTCTTCACACCAATAAGATGGTGATAATTTTTAAGAATGACAAGAGTATACAAAATTGGAACCTTTGGACATGACTGGTGGGTGTATAAAATGGCACAAGTGTTGACCACTTATAGTGGCATTATTCGTAAGAGCCAAAAGTACAAGCAATCTAATATCCATCAACAGATACATGAAAAAAACAGGTACCTGGAAAAACAGTATGATGATCCATGCATTGGAGTATTATTCAGTAATGTAGTAGTGAATACGGCTACAATGCAAATGAACCTTGCAGACACTATGCTCAGTGAAAGAAGCCAACAAATATTGTATGATTATGATTCTATTTATAGGATGTAAGCACGATAGGCAAATCTATGGACACAGAATGCGTATCAGGGGTTGCCAGGACGTGGAGAGGTAATGGGAAATCTTACTTATGGGTATGTGGTATTTTTTAGGGTGATACAGCTGTTTTATTTATTTATTTTTATTTTAAAGAGAAAAAAAACCAGAAAATAATACAGAATTTCATAACCACATAATAGGAAATTAACAATGGTTAATATATTGTGTAGTTATTTTCAAAGTAGTTGCCCAGATTACAAGATATAGGCATGCAAAAATGATCAAATTATATAAGCACAAACTGTTCTTTTCAACGAACTAAAAGAAATTAGTAGTATAATTATTTTAGCTGTCTTTTGTGTGTATATATATATATATATATATATCTTTTTTCTTTTCCCTTCTTTCTTTTCTCCTTTTCCCAATCCCAGTTCTTTCCTTCTGAGCAGTTTCTTTCCCTTTCACAATATCTATGGTTGATTTTGGATCTTCTTTACTCTTTCAGTTTATTACACTAGGGAGACAATATGATGTTTACATGCAGAAGTCTGATTTATGTCACCTATGAGTATGGTCTCAAGCTGCATCCATTTATTTATAAAAGTCTCAAGTCTATCCTTCTTTATGGCTCGGTAGTACTCCATTGTATAAAAATACACAACTTTTTAATCCATTACTCAGTTGATGGGCATTTGGTTTGTTTCCAAGATTTAGCTATTACAAATTGTGCTGCTATAAACATGGGTGTACATATATCGCCGTGGTATGATGTTTTTAATTCTTCTGGGAAAATACCCATAAGGAATACCAGGGTTTCTAATCCTAGTTTTATGAGGAGTCCCCATACTGATTTCCACAGTGGTTGTACCAGTCTACACTCCCACCAACAGTGAAGAAGGGTTCCTTTTTTCTCACAGCCTCACCAGCATTTGTCATTGGTTGATTTCCTGATGATAGTCGTTCTTTCTGGGGTGAGATGGAATCTCAGTGTTGTTTTAATTTACATCTCTCAATGACCAATGATGTTGAACATTTTTTCATATATTTATTTACCATTTGTATTTCTTCATCTGAGATTTGTGTATTCATCTCAAATGCCCATTTTTGGCTTGGGTCTTTGAATTTGGGGTCCTGATATTTTTCAATTCTTTTTATGTTCTAGATAGAAGTCTTTTGTCTGAAGGACAGTTGGCTAAAATTTTTTCCCAATGTGTAGGTTTTCTTTTCACTCTGTTAGTGATTTCTTTTAATATGCAAAAACTTTTTAATAAGGTGAGATCCTACTTGTTGATTCTTTCAAGTACTTGCCATGCAGTTTGGTTTTTGTTCATGAACTCTCTGCCTACCCCTATGTTTTCAAGATTTCTACCTACTTTCCCTTCCAGTAGATTTAGTGTTTCTGTTTTAATATTTAGATCTTTGATCCATTTTGACTTTAGTTTAGTGCACGGTGATAGACATGGGTCTAGTTTTAGTCTTCAGCATGTGGACAGCCAGTTTTTCCAGCACCATTTATTAAAGAAGCTATCTTTCTTCCAGTGAACATGTTTGGCCCCTTTGTCAAAGATAAGGTGGCTGAGTGTGTTTGTAGTTGTGTCTGCATCTTCTAATCTGTTCCACTGATCCTCAGGTCTGTTTTTTGCCAGCACCATGCTGATTTTATCACAGTATATTTGTAGTATAATTTCAAGTCAGGGATTGTGATGTCTCCTGCCTTGCCTTTGTTGCTATTCTAGGTCTCTTCTGTTTCCAAATGAATTTTAGGAGTGTTTTCTCTAGATCTGTGAGGTATGTTAATGGTATTTTGATTGGGATTGCTTTAAATCTCTATAGCAGTTTTGGAAGCATGGCCATTTTCACAATGCTGGTCCTTCCTATCCATGAGCAAGGGATATCTTTCCATTTTCTGATATCCTCTTCAATCTCTCCTTTCAGAGTACTGTAATTCTCTGTGTATAGATATTTTACTTCCTTTGTTAGATTGATTCTTAAGTATTTCTTTTTTTGGATACTATTGTAAAGGGTGTGGTTTCCCTAATATCTCTTTCAGTGATTTTATTGTTGGTGTACAGGAATGCTATTGATTTTTGAGTGTTGACTTTGTATCCAGCTATGATACTAAATTTGGTTATTAATTCTAGAAGTCTTTTGGTGCAGTTTTTGGGGTCTTCTATGTAGAGTATCATGTATTCTGCAAATAATGGTAATTTAATGTCTTTCTTTCCTGTCATTATTCCTTTTGTTTCATTCTCTTGTCTAATTGCTCTAGCTAATGTTCCCAGAAGTATATTGAAGAGGAGTGGTGATAGTGGACATCTTTGTCTTCTTCCTGATTTCAGATTGAAAGCTTTCTCAGTTTTTGTCCATTTAGTATGATGTTGTCTGTTGGTTTAGTTGTAGATGGCTTTTATCAGGTTGAGGTATAGACCATCTATTCCAATTTTCTGTAAGGTTTTTATCATGAATGAGTGTTGGACTTCATCAAAAGCTTTTTCTGCATCTATTGAGATGATCGTGTGATTTTTGTCTTTGCTTCTGTTGATATGGTGTATTATGCTTATTGATTTGCATATGTTGAACCATCCCTGCACTCCTCGGATGAATCCTACTTGGTCATGGTGTATTATCTTCGTGATGATTTGCTGCATTCTGTTTGCTAGTATATTATTATTATTATTATTATTATTATTATTATTATTTGTGTGTGTGTGTGTGTGGGTGTGGGTGCGGGGGGTCGAACTCAGGACCTCACACGCCAGCAGGTGCCCGTGCCGCTGAGCAATATCACTGGCCTCTTTTTCGTATGTGGGTTCTGGAAGTTGAACTCAGGACCTCACGCTTGCCAGGCAGGCGCTTACGCCACTGAGCCATCTCACCGGCCCTGCTAGTAGATTATTGAGGATTTTTGCATCTACATTCATTAGGAAGATTGGCCTGTAGTTCTCTTTTTTGGTTGGGTCTTTCTCTGGTTTTGGTATCAGGGTAATACTTGCCTCAAGGAATGAGTTAGGGAGTCTTGCTTCCCTTTCAATTTCATTACAGAGTTTGAGGAGTATTGGTGTTAAATCTTCTCTAAATTTCTTCTAGAATTCAGCCAGGAATCCATCAGGACCTGGGCTTTCCTTTGTTGGTAAGTTTTAAATTACATTTTTAATCTCATTAACTGATATTGGGTTATTCAGAATTTTTGTATCTTCTTGATTCAGCTTTGGTAATTCATATGTATCTAGGAATCTGTCCATTTCTTCTGTGTTTTCTATCTTATGAGAGTAAAGATTTTTGAAGTAAGTGTGTATGATCTTCTGAATTTCTACAGGCTCTGTAGTGATTTCACCATTTCATTCCTCAGTGCATGAATTTGAGTCTTTTCTTTCCTTTTTTTGATAAGGTTGGCTAGGGATTTATCCATTTTATTTATTCTTTCAACAAACCAACTCTTCAATTCATTAATTCTTGGTATTGTTTTCTTAGTCTCAATTGTGTTAATTTCTGCTCTGATCTTTATAATTTCCTCTCTTGTATGGGCTTTGGGTTTGACTTGCTCTTCTTTTTCTAGAAGCTTGAGCAACAGCATTATGTTGTTTATTTGTGCTTGTTCTATTTTCCTGATGTCAGAATTCACTGCTATGAATTTCCCTCTTAGGACTGCTTTCATTGTGTCCCACAGGTTCTGGTTATTGTATTTGCATTTTCGTTTGATTGTAGATATTGTTTAATTTCTTTAATTTCATCTGTGACCCATTGGTTGTTCAGGAGGGTGTTATTTAATTTCCATGTGTTTATGGAATTTTTGCAGTTTCTTATCTCATTAATTTCCAATTGCACTGCACTATGGTCTGATAATATGCATGGGATAATTTCAATTCCTTTGTGTTTACTTAAGCATGTTCTATGGGCTAGTATATGGTCTATTTTAGAGAACATCCCATGTAGAGCTGAGAAGAATATATATTATGATGTTGATGGGTGGAACACTCTGTAAACATCTACTAAGTCCATTTGTTCACAGGTTTGGTTCAGTTCTGATATTTCTTTGCTGATTTTTTGTCTAGTTGATCTATCTCTTTGTGACAATGGGGTATTAAGGTCCCCCATTACAATTGTGTTATTGCTTATTTGATATTTCATGTTTATTAATATTTGTCTTATATAGTTGGGTGCTCCCATATTTGGTGCATACATGGTTATGATTGTTATCTCTTCCTCCTGAAGTTTTCCCCTAACAAGTTTGTAGTGATCTTCTTTATCTCTTTTGATCATTCTTGGTTTGACGTTCACATTGTCTGCAAACAGAATAGCTACCCCTGCTTTTTTCTGGGTTCCTGTTGCATGGGGTATTATTTTCCAAACTTTGACTTTCGGTCTATGAATTTCTTTTTGAGTTAAATGTGTTTCTTGTATACAGCATATTGTTGGATCTTGTTTCTTTTCTTTTCTTTTTTTTTTTTTTTAATGTGGGTACTGGGAGTCGACCTCAGGATCTCGCACTTGGCAGCAAGCGCATGTGCTACTGAGCGATATCACCAGCCCTTTTTTTCCTTTATGTGAGTACTGGGAGTCGAACTCAGGACCTCACGCTTGCCAGGCAGGTGCTTATGCCGCTGAGCTATCTCACTGGCCCTGGGTCTTGTTTCTTGATCCATTCTGCCAGTCTGTTTCTTTGGATTGGTGAATTGAAGCCATTACATTGATGGTTGTAACTGATATATATTGGCTTATCTTTGTCATGTTATTTTCCTGCTGTTGGTTCCTTACTTTTCCCCTCTGTTTAGTTGTTTGCCCTGCTTGGTGGTTTCTTTCTGTTTTTATTCTTGGAATTGTGGTCATTTTTATCTCTGTCTAGACTATCTTTCAGTACTCTTTGTATGGTTGCTTTGGTGGTCATGAATTTCTTCAGTTGTTCTTTGTCATGGAAGTATCTTATTTCTCCATTAATTTTGAAAGATAGTTTTGCAGGGTACATCAATCTGGGTTGGAAGTTGTTTTCTTTCAGGACCTGAAATCCTTCACTCCAAGCTCTTCTTGACTTGAGGGTTTGTGTTGAGAAATCTGCTGTGATTCTGATGGGCTTTCCTTTATAGGTGATCTGTTTCTTTTCTCTAACAGCTTTTAATATTCTGTTCTTGTGCTGAATTTCTGGGATCTTGATTATTATATGTCTGGGTGTAGATTTATTTTGGTTATGGCTAATTGAGTTCTATATGCCTCACTTATCTGTATGTCAGATTCTTTTACCATGTTTGGGAAATTTTCTGCTATTAATTATGCAAATAGTTTTTTTATGTCATTTGTGTTGACTCCTGCTTTTTCACTGACACCAATTATTCTTATATTATTTTTATTTGCATTGTCTTGCAGCTCTTGAATGTTATTTCCTCATCTTTTGTTATTTTTAAGACATCCTTCCTTTCATGATCACTAGCCACGATCCTGTCTTCAAGGTCTGAAAATCTGTCTTCAGTTTTGTTCAAGTGGTTTTGCCATCTTTCAATGGAATTTTTAATTCCCTGGATATCTGTTTGAATCCATTTCATCCATTCTATTTCTTTCCTATATTGATATTTCATAGTTTCCATCCTCTTCCTATCTTCATCTATTTTTTTATATATCTCTACTCTAGATTTGCTGAGCAACTGTTTTATAAATGTTGACATTTCTTTTTTTTTACCTGAGAGATTATTTCTGATGTGATTTTCTCTATATCCTCATGGGTTTGTTTCTTTACTTCAGTTCCTTTCATTTCAGAAATTTCAGGTATCTGTCTTCCAATTTCTTCTATGTCAATGTCTCCTGGACTTGTTCCAGATGGGCTGGAGGTCTGAGATTGCATCTTGCTTCTTCGTCTTGTCATTTTCTATTTTGAAAATATTTTTTATTTTGTTTTCTGTGATGATCCTTGTGAGTTTTTGTAATAGGTAGCTATATCACTAGTATCAAGGCCTCTCTAGGAAAAGTCTGTTCTTCAGGGATGTCTTCTGTGTGTAGGAGATTCTTGGCTTGTGTTTTCCCCAAGATCCTACCTTCCCAATTAATTAAGAGTGGGATATTGGTATCTGTTTGATACAGCCCAGTCCTTTGGTGTAGGGCTGTGGTGAGGTTATTACCCCAGAGCTTCCCAGTAGTGTTAGAGAAGGGAGAACTGACTATAATGGATATGATGTCCTAGCTAAAGTAGTAAAATAGGCAATAACAATAGCATCAAGCGCAATGTAGAAACTGACAAACTGCGGTAACTATTGATTTTGTTCTTTACACCATAGGAGCAGAATCTATAGTTATATATCAGAACCAGTTATAAATTAGGAGTTTGTATGCAAAGCGTTTCCCCTTGGTAGAGTGGTTTTACCCTGTGGTGGGGAAATTTAGGGAGGATAGTGTATAAAATAATGATAACTGGAAAGGAAGTAGAAGCAAGGCTGGAGGACAAAGGATGGTCATGGAAGGTTTAGGAAACTAGAGAAGGGGGTAGAAAAAAAAAAGAATGAAAGAGTATTCAGGGGATTGTCTGAACCTGGTCTCTGGGTTTGGGGGATGGGATTAGTTTTCTGTGGCTGGAGTTCTCCCCAGCCATTTAGAAAAGGGAAAGAAAAAAGAAAATAAAAAAGGAAAGAAAGAAAGAAGGAAATAAAAAAGGAAGAAGAACAAAAGAAGAAAGAGAAAAGACTAAGAAGAGAGAAAGAAAAAAGAAAATTGAGAGAAAAGGGCTGGTTACTGAGTCTCGGATTTTTCCCATACTGGTTGCCATGGGGGGAGGGAAGCAGACACCTGGATTCCTCCCTGGAAGCCAGTTACTGAGTCCCAGATATTTCCTGAACTGGTTGCTGTGGGAGGGCAAAAGATAATTTTTTTTTTGTGGTTACCAGAATCGAACTCAGGACCTCGCATGCCAGCAGGCGCCTGTGCCGCTGAGCGATATCAGCGGCCCTTTTCTGTATGTGGGTACTGGGATTCGAACTCAGGACCTCGCGCTTGCCAGGCAGGCACTTATGCTGCTGAGCCCTCTCACTGGCTCCAAAAGAAAATTTCTTAATACCATAAGATATTTCTATATCTTACCACCCAACAGAGCATCTTTGTTAATTTCAAAATCATAGAGGAATTGTTACTAAACATAGACTTGCCCACAATCTTCACTATTACTTAACTCTGGGAGGACTTATATGTTTATATAAATTTCATTTTAAAATGTCTTTTATTTTTTATTTTATTAGTACATGTTTGTATTTCATGCAGTTTACATTCATCTTGGGGATTTGTTACATGTACATATCACAGAATTTTTCTTTTTTTTAAATCCCTTTCTCCTTCCCTCCCCTTCACTCCTCCTCCAATTCCCTATGCCATTTTTCATTCTTGTTGATATTATTAATCTTAGTTCATGTTATGCCATGTACTGTTTACATTCATTGAGGTTATTTTTTATATAAATTTCTATATGAATTTTAAAAATCATCTTGTCTAGCTTTTTAAAAAAATGTTGATAATTTTACTGATTGTATTGATTTTCTAAACTAGGTTAAAGAGATTGACATCTTGCGATGTTGAGTTCCCCAGTCCAAAACATACATATCTTTCATTAGTTAAACTTTACTAACTTTAGTTAATGTTAAAGAATTTTCTTAATATATCGTAGACTTTTCATGTCAACTTATTCCCAGGAAAGAAAATTTTGTGTTGTTATTATAGATGGGACTATTCTTCTATTGTATTTTCTGACTATTATTTGCACTTATGAAAACCATTAATTTATCCATATTATCATATATTCCACTGACTTGTTTTTTGAATTGACACATTTATTCAGTTTATTTTCTTGGGTTTCCTAGTCTACCACCCAACACTGGCAAATACTGATTGTGGTTTTTCTCCTTGTTTCCAATTTGTACCTCTAGCATCTTCTTTTCTATTTCAAATGTGTTGGCTAGTTCTTCCAATGTTAAGTAATTCTGATGATTTATGGGCAATTTCCTTATTTTTAGAGGAAATTCCTTTATGGCTTTACAATTAACAATGATGTCTTATTGGGGGTAAGGTTGAAATATCTTATGATATTGAGAAATTATCTATCTAGCCCTATTCTACTGAGCTTTTAAAAATCAAGAAGAAACTGTATTTTTTAAAATCAGGCTTATTGAAGTATAATTTACATACAGTAATATTCAGGTCCAAGAATTTTGATAAATATATTTGAGATATTCAAGATATTAAAAAACATGGAAACTTTCATCAGCATAAAATTAGTCTTGTGTCATTTTATTGTCAATTCCCTTACTATACCCACCCATAGCAACCAATGACCTGCTGTTTTTTACCTACTGTTTTATTTTCCAGAATAAGTGGAATAATTTGTAATAACTTAGTATAATGGTTGTTTTAGCTAATGCTTAACTAGAGTCAAATGTAGAAGAGTGCAAGAGATCTCTCTGCACACTAGAGACTCAAAGAATCCAGCTGAGGGCCTGGATCCCACAGCAATGTTCTCCGTGAGTCCAGCCGGAGGCCTAGAGCCCACGGCAATATACCACGCAAGTCCATAGCAAGGATCTGCACCAAGAAGGCCCAAAGGCCAGTGATGGAAGCTAGACAGTCTGTGCCAATGGGGTGATGGATCTGTGCCTGAAGGCTGAGGGATCTATACTGGAGCCAGGAACAATGCTCAAGTCAAAGACCAGAGTTCCCCCACAGTGAACAGCAGCCATCCCCAGTGACAGTGAGGACCCAAGCTCCTCCTCCCATGAGAGCAGCTGAGTTCATATCAGGAAAGGCAGCCATGGCAAGCTTCTCTAGGAAACTCAACAACATACATTCTACTCCTCCCATTCTCCTTTTATGCCACTGACAACAATCCTCAGTGGGTCTTCCATGCCCAGAACCACACTGACTCAGTTCAGCTGGGTGTTCCCACTTAAGCTGACCACTAGTTAATCCACCACAATGCTTTTGAGATGCATCCAAGTTATTGTACTTGTTAGTAGTTGTTCCTTTTTAATGTTGAGGAGTCTACTCTATAGATATACCACAGTATGTTTATCAATTCTCCAGTTCACTGTCATTGGAGATGTTTCTAGGTTTCAGTTTCCTATAAACAACCTACAAATATTTATGTCGAATTTTATATCCATTGCTTCAAAGTAAATATCTAGGAATGAGAAACTGAGCTTGTATGGTCAATGTATGTATAACTTTATATGAAATTAACAAGAAGCTATACTTTTTGCATCTATAGCAACCATGTGTGAAAATTGCAGCTTCCCTGTGTCCTTATGAGTATTTTGCTTCACCTTCTTTTTTCTTTTGGGGGGATAATTTTATATATGTATAGTGCTATATCATTGTTACATTACTTTGTGTCTTCCAAATGATTCATGATGTTGCGCATCTTTTTGGGTACTGATTTGCCATCTGTCTATCTCTGAGGAAATATCAGTTCAAATCTTTTGCCCATCTTTTAATTGGAACTTTTATCTTCTAATTAATTTTAATGTCTTCATTAATATAATTTAAAATCAGTGTATTATACATATTAAAATATTCAATCTGTTGTGTTTTGACAGCATGAATTCATACAGCAACCAAAATCAAGATAATGACTGTATCTATCACCCCAAAAGTTTCTTCCTGACCTATTATAATTCCTCCCTCCCACATCTCTCAACTTTGCCTCACTTCCAGCAACAAGTATCATCACCTTTGTTACTAGAGACTAAGCTGCATTTTCTAAAATTTATATAAATGGTGCTGTAGAATATATGGTAATTTTAGTGTGACTTCTTTCACTGATAGAATTATTTTTAAATAAGTCTGTCATTTCATGCATCAAATGGAGTTGGGTGTGTACTGGATGGTATGGCCATAGACCAGCTTGTCCCATGTATCTATTCTTTTCCTGATGGATTAGTAATCAATGTAAGGATTTATATTAACATGTTTATATTTGTTGATGGCCAGTTTTTGGCCAATACAATATAGCTGCGGCAAACTTTTGTGTACAAGTCTTTATGTGGACATGTGCTTTCATTTCCCTTTGGAAAATATCTGGAAGTAAATAACTATATCATACACTGTGTACATATCGAATGCTTTAGGACAAGGGTCCCCAACCCTGAGGCCACAAATTTGCCTTTTAGGAATCCGGCTGCACAGCGGGAGGTGAGCGGAGGGCAGGCTAGCAAAGCCTCATCTTTATTTAGTCTGTATTTATAGCCACTGCCCAACCCTGGAGTTAATGCCTGAGCTCGGCCTCAAGTCAGGTCAGTGATGACATCAGATTCTCATAGGAGCAAGAACCCGCCTGTGAACGAGCACGTGAGGATCTAGGTTATGTGCTCCTTTGAATCATCCTGAAACCACTCACAACCCCATTCCAGTCCCCGTGGAAAAATCATTTGCCACAAAACCAGTCCTTGGTGCCAAAAAGGGTAGGGACCGCTGCCTTAGCAGACAGCTGGACTGCTTTTTGATTGAAATATAATTCACATAGCACAAAATTCTCCATTTTAAAGTGTACATTTTAATGATTGCTCATATGAAGGTTGTGTACCAATTGTCACTATCCACTGTTAGAACAGTTTTGTCACTCCAAAACAAAAACAAAAACATTGTATCCATTAGCAATCTCCCCAATTTCTTCCTTCCCCTAGCACTTGTCAACCACTAATCTATTTTCTGTCCCTATGGATTTGGCTATTTTGGATTTTCATACAGAGGCAATCACAAAATATACTTTTTTCTTGAATTTCTTCTTTCACTTAGAATAATGTTTTCAAGATTTATCCATATTGCAACATGTCTATTCCTTTTTAATGGTTGTCATATTCCATTCTATGGTTATACTATTTTATATATCTACTCATCAGTTGATGGTAAGTAAATACTTGTTTTCTGTAATGTCTTTTCACTTTATGGATTGTGTCCTTTGATGTGTAAAAGTTACTAATTCTTTTTTTTTTTTTTTTTTTTGTGGGTACCAGGGGGCGGGCAACCTCGGGACCTTGCTCGCCAGCAGGCGCCCGTGCTGCTGAGCGATATCGCTGGCCTTTTCTTTGTATGTGGGATCCGGGAGTCGAACTCGGGCCCTCGCACTTGCCAGGCAGGCACTTACACCGCTGAGCCATCTCACTGGCCACTAATTCTTAAGAAGTCTAATTTATCCATTTTCTTTCATTGCTTGTACTTATCTAAAGTGACATATCTAAAAAGCCACTGCCTAATCCATAGTCGTGATAATTTTTGTCTGTATTTTTTTCTAAGAGTTACAGTTTTAATATATTTGGATTAATATGGTTTAAAAGTCTATTTTTTCTTCCATACAATTATTTGTTAAGTTAGTCAAAAATTAATTTTCCATAGATATATGGTGAAATTTCTCTACTGTATTCCATTGATCTTCATGTTTATTTTCATGTGAATACCATACTGTTTTCATTCTTGTAACTACATAGTAAGCTTTAAAATCTGGGATTGATAGGCTGGAGATGCAGCTCCGTGGTACAGCACTCATCTGGCATGCTAAAGCCCTGGGTTCCATTGCCATCACCACACTCACACACATGCATGCACACACACACACGCACAGCTAGTTGTAGGTTTTTCATTGATGGTCTTTATCATTTTTAGTAAGTTTCCTAGTATGTTTTCTGCTTTATTGTGATTTTTTTCAAATATGTTTTCCGTATCTGTTGATATGATTATGCGCTCTTCCCCCTTTATTTTATTGTTATGGCTTTCATAGGCTAAGTCAACTTTGTATACCTAGGATAACTTGTAGTTAGTCATGGTGTATATCTTTCACAAGACTGGATTCAGTTTGCTAGTTTGAGGGAAATACTGTGTCTATGTAAGATATTTGAGACACTGTTTATAGATTTTTTTTTGCTTGATCTTTTTCTGGTTTTAGTATCAAAATAATATTGTTCTCATAGGCTGAATTGGAAAGTATTTCTTTCTCTTCTAGATGTTTGGAGTGGTTTAAGAAGGATTGATGTTAGTAATTCCCTAAATGTCTGGTATCGTTTACTAGTGAAGGCATCTAATTTTGGACTTTTCTTTAGGGAAAGATATTTTTATTACTAATTCAAACTCTTTACTATAGTAGGTATTTACAGATTTATATTTGTTCTTCACTTGGTTCGTGTCCTTCTGGGAATTTTTCCATTTTATCTAGGTTATCTAGACATCGCCTAGGTTCATCTGCAGTTATCCATATTTCGTTCTAAATTGCAAAATTTATATGTTGAAGCCCTCAACTCTTATGTGACTATGCCTTTAGAGACAGGGTCAGTAAGGAAGTAATTAAGGTTAAGTGAGAGTACAAGTATGTAGCTGTAATCTGAAAGAACTAGTGTCTTGAGAAGAGGCAGAGACCCCAGAGAGGCATGGCTCCTCCTGCTGGCATAGAGTAAAGGTGATGAGAGGACTCAGCGAGGGGCAGCCATCTACAAACCCGAGAGAAGCACCAGCAACCAGCCATGATGGACCTCAATCGTGGACTTCTCACCTCCAGAAATGTGAGAATATCTGTATTATTTAAGCTGCCCATTCTTTGGTATGTAGTTACTTTCACTGGTACTCTTCATTCCTTCATGTGGATTTGAGTTAGTGTCTATTCTTTCATTTCAGCCTGAAAGATCCCATTGATATTTCTTATGTGGAAGATCTAGCAACAAATTCTGGTTTTCATCATCTGGGAACCCCTTAATTTCTTCTTTATTTTCTAAGGAGTATTTTTCTAGATATAGAATTCATGATTAACAGGGTTTAGGTTTTTTTTTTTCTTCTTTATTTTTTTCTTTTCTTTCTTTTTTCAACCTTTCATCCATATGAATATTTTATTCCATTGCATTCTGGCTTTCATCTTTTCTGATGAGAAGTTAACTGTTAATCTTACTGAGAATAAATAAATTCTTCAGCCTAGATAATTTCAATTTATTTCTCTTCAAATTCATTCATTCTTTTGCTTGCTCAAATCTACTTTTGACTAGTGAAATTTTCATTACACCTATTATATTTTTCAGTTTAAGAATTTCTCCTTTAAAAAAATTATTTCTGTGCTGGGCACTGTGATACACACTGCTGTGAGGCTGAGGCAGGAGGCTTTCAAGTTCCACCCCGATCTGAGCAATTTAGCAACTTAGCAAGACCCTTTCTCAAGAAAAAGTATTAAACAAAAGTATTTTAAAAAAGTAATTTCTCTTTGTTAATATTCTCTACTTAATGAGACATGATTCTCACACTTTATTTTAACTATTTAGACATTTTATTTTTGTTCTTTGAAGAATTTTTAAAAGATGGATTTAAAATCTATGCCTCTTAAGTCCAATATCTGGGCTTCCTGGGCTTCCTCAAGGATGGTTTCTATTGACTCCATTTTCCCCTGGGTATGGACCATACTTGTTTGTTTGTTTCCGTTTCTCTGAATTTTTATTGAAAAACAAACCTCTTCAATAATACAATATAGGGCCGGTGAGATGGCTCAGTGGCTTAAGCGCCTGCCCGGCAAGCATGAGGGCCCAAGTTCGACTCCCGGAAACCACATACGAAAAAGGGGCCCATGATATCGCTCAGTGGCACGGGCGCCTGCTGGCGCGCAAGGTCCTGAGGTCGACCCCCTGGTACCCACAAAAAAAAAGAAAAAAAATAATAACACAATATAGCAACTCAATCAGAATTTCCCCCACCCCAGGGTTTGCTGTTGTTTCTGTCATAGTTGTTGGTTATTTTTTTGCTCACTGACTTTATAAATGAATTCTGTAAAGTATGTATTGTTTGTCATGTGTGACTACTGAAGCCTCCAGTTAATCTGTTTCCTTGTCATTTCCAGCTCTTACAGTTTCATTCCTTCCATTATCTGACATCATCCATCTTTAAAGCCAGCAGTGTAATACCTTGCTTAATTCCTCATGTTGTCTTCTTCTATGTCAAGTATCAATATCCTTAAGGAATATATATACTTTCACTTACGGGTTCAGGAGATTAAGACCTGGACATCTATGGTAGCCATCATTCAGCCCACAATAGCCTAGAACCAAAAAATCATATTCTTTGCCCAGAGGCTGTGTGTGTGTGTGTGTGTGTGTGTGTGTTGGGACCCACTTTCAACACTCAGCCTATAATTGAAAATTCTTCCTTATCTTTGATTTTTTGCTTGAGAAAACCTCATAGTCCATCTTTTTCTGTTAAACCTTTTGATTACTCTATTATTCATCCCAATCATTATCCCTCACTTCAGGCAGCCACAATATTAAAACACTTTCTGGTAACTGACATGCACTCCCCAGGAAAAATAATTTTCACCTTGGGTAAGCTCCAAGTTAGATCAAATAGTAACAGCTTTTTAAGTGAACTCTTCTGGAAAACCACCAGACAGGTCAAATATTGACAGTTTTTTGTACATGATGTTTTGAAAAAGCTTTGGTTCATACCACTTCTTCCAATGGCTGCCAGGCTGCTCTAGGAATGCAGGATTGTATTTTCAAGGCTACTGTAGAATTGGAGAGTTAGAATAGATGGGGACAGGATAAGTTAAATACCACAAACCTCACTATTATTACCAAGATTCAGCCATTTTTCTTAAATAAATTCTCCCTGGGTTACTGTAAACTTTTACATAATTTCCGGAGTTCTGAAAAAGTTAAGTCTGACAATTTTTGCTGATGTTTTTATTGCTTTTATGGAAGAGAACATTTGTTACTTACCACATCATTTTTTGTTAAAAACTCATAAAACTGTTTGAAAAAGTGGTTATACTATTTTATGTCCCATGGTCAGTGGAAATTCTTGCATTCATCAATACTTTGAATGGTCAAAGAATGTTGTTTTTCTGTTGTTTTATTTTAGACATTTTAACAGGTATGTAAGTGGTATCTCATTAGTGTTTTTTGTTTGCCTAGTGACTGGTAATGTTCCACATCTTTTAATGTATTTGTCATTTGCATATCTTTGGTGAAGTGTCTTTCAGAATATCTTGTCCTTTTATTTCTTGTTTGTTTTCTTAATATTGAGCTTTGTATATTCTTTATATATTCTGAAAAGTCACAAATGTGATTTGCAAATAGTACTAATATGTGACTTGTCTTTTAATTCTCTTTCCATGTTCTTTGAAGAGAAATTTTTCATTTTAATAAAGTCCACTTTATCAATTTTTCACTATATGAGTGTTTTTGATGTCATATGTAAGAAATATTTTGTTAACTCAGGGTTCTAAATTTTTTTCCTCTAGAACATTTTATAATTTTAAGTTTCCACTTAGGTCTATACTGTCTTCCTATACACTAATTTTTGTATATGTAAGGTGTAAATTAAATGCTTGTTTGTTTGCTTATTTGAATAGGTAAGTCTGATTCTTCCAGAAGCATTTGTTGAAAAGGTTCCACTGAATTGCTTTTATACCTTTGTTGAAAATTAATTAGCCATAAATGTTTAGAAGAACAGTAAATAGCATTCATGTCCAGAAGTGGTTGTGTCTCTCCTCCTTGTTAGCTCACTTGTCTATAGCAGGATTTTATTTCAATTTTGTCAGTAATTGAGTTAGGTTTTGATTTTTATTATTGCTGTCAAAATCCTCAGTATGTGTGTGACAGGCTTCAAATTCCTCCAGTTGTGGGCTTCTCTTACATTGTGGAAGCTCTGGATGGCTTTTTCTTCATTGAATTCTGCTCTTATGTTTCAGCCATTATGTCTCTGCCACAGAAGAAATATTTTTCCAAGCCCTTGCCTCATTCCTAGTGGTAAACTACAATTCTGTGCTAGCTAAAGGTGGGGTGGTCCTCACTTGTTCTGGTTATTGCAGTTGTATTTTGTCAAACTTTTTAGTGTCTATGAACATGATCATATGATTTTATTCTCCTTCAATCTATTTATATAATGTATGTCAGAGAATTTCCCAATATTGAACACACTTCATATTTATTTAATAAACTCCACTTGGTCATTATGTATTATTATAAGGTTTTCTTCCAGCTTCTGATTATAAATGTTTGGCTTAGAAATTGTGAAACAATATTCCTAAGTAACACTGGTTCATAATTTTTCAATGCAGTATTTGTCCAGATTTTGCTTGAAAAATAATTAGAACTTAATGTTAAGCTTCATAAGCTAATTTTCAAGATTTTCTTTTTTTACTATTTGGTGCAATCATTTAAACAGCATTGGAATTACACAATCTTTAAAGTTCTCATAATATTCTCCTATAAAATATCCAAGAACTAGTACTTTTTAGTGAATATGTTTTCTCAGAGGAAATTGATTCATTTAAAGTTTTATTTCTTCTAGAATCTGTACTGATATATCATAATTTTAAAAATAATTTCCTTTTCACTCAAGATGTTAAACTTGCATAAAATTGAACAAAGCCTTCTCTTAGGGGTATCTTTCTTTGTTTCATGAACCCTTATTTCTCACTTTTATAATTTTAATTTCTCCTTTTATGCAATGATTAGGTTAAATTGTAGTTAATCTGTTATGTTCATTTATTTCAAAGTGCTAACGTTTTAATATACTACATTGTTTTTCTGTTATCCTGTTTTCTAACTCATTAAAATGTTTTTTCATCTCTTAAAATTTCATTCTACTGCTTCCTTTAAGTTTATTTTATGGTATTTAATTAATTTGCTTTTATTTTATGTTTTATTTTTGTGTTTTGTAATGTAGCCTATGTTTTCTGTTTTCTATAGTATGTATTTTTCATCATGATCCTTGTAATCGTGATTTTACTTCTGTGAAATTTTGCCTTTACTACATTCTTAGCTCCATAAGCTCATGTTTCATCTTATCCTGGTGTCTTAATCTCTCTTCTCCAGGTTCCTGCATTTCTGGCTTTGAGGTCAACATTTTAGAGACAGTAGTTCCTTCAAACTATTTTCTGTTTTAATTCATGGTCACATTCTTCATCCACTCTGTTGCAGTGGTTTCTAGTATTCTTTGTGGTTAATTGTCTTTTTGGGTTTTTTTTTTTCTCATTTGGATATATGGTTTATCTCAAATTTATTTTTGTGTATAGAGTAAGATAGGGATCCAGTAGCTTTGTGTTTTTGTTTTGTTTTGCTTTTTTTTTGGTATATGTTTATGGCACTGTAACAGCACCATTTGTTAAAAAGACTCCCTTTCCCCCATTAAAATATCTTACTGTCATTGTCAAAAATAACTGATTGTATAAATGTGTGAACTTCATCCTTTCCATTTGCTTTTATATCTATTATTATGTCAATATGACATTATCATAACTCTAGTTCATTAGTATTTAATTGAATAGTGTCATCCTTTAGCCTGTTTCTTTATTTTTGAGATTTTATAGCTATTCCTGCTCCTTTGCATTTCTATACTAATTTTAGAATCAACTTGCTGATTTCCATAAAAAGTACTGCTGGAGTTTTCATTGTGACTGTGTTCAATCTACAGATCAACCTGGGGAGATTAACAAACTTAAACCTTCCAGTCCACAAACATGTCCCATCTTTCTACACGTATGTTTTTTTTGTTGTTGTTGTTGGTAAATTTTAATGTTTTCCCCCAGATTTTTATTAACCTGTGGGAGACCAGACAGGAAGATTGAGTCCTAATTGGCCTGCTCTGTGAGCACTAAGGAGAGAGGTGGTGTGCAAGTGCGCTGACACACTGCAGGATCTAGGAAAAAGTTAATATAGCTCAGATCCTGTTGTTTACCTGGACACGGACTATGGGTGGTGGGAGGCAGATGAATCTTGTGATACTCTAATTGCTTGTTCCCATGTCTGAGTGAATAAAGGCAGGGTGAGCCAGTCAATCGGGGCTCTTTGTTGAACAGAGACAAGAACCCTCTTGTCCCCACATTTTAACCTAATCCTGTGTCTCTTTGTTTTTCTTCCTCATTCGTCCCCTGCTCTGGTGTGAAACTCGAATGAGATCTAGGCTGGCTCCTAGATTAACCCACTTCCTATTTAGAAAAAAAAGTGCAGCTTGCTGGTAGTGTTACCTTCATTTTACATGAACATATTTGTTGAGGTTGAAGCAAAACTGACTGGTTTTCAATGTGAAAATAAAATGATAAAAACTACTCGGAGTTATTTCTAAACAGAATTTGTCTCTAATTCTAATGTAAGTGAGATGTTTTGTGGCAAACTTTGGGGTAAGGCTTGTACTATAATCCACAGATTATCTCGGGGTAGATGCTGCCACAGCCATAAGCACCACCAGCAACTACTCTTGGGCCAGTTGGGAAATGGGTTAACACATCATTCTACCCGTGCTGCTCTAGGGATGTTATTATTATTTATTATTGAAAGAATTGGGTTCTCCTGGTCCTGCTTTTTGCAGGAGGTTCTTATAGAGGCGGCAGGGATAGGATATTCTACTAACCGGTACAGGAATAGACTGCTTCCTACATACTGTACTTTAGATAGTTGCATGTTTTATACTTCATATAGCCAAATATTTTTGTTTTGGTTATTTGTAATTTTGCTGGCTTCAACTATTAATGCTACCCACCCAAGTTCTGATCTCATTTTGGCGGACAATAGAGTGGGTCTTCCCCTGCTTGAAGTATATTTTTACTACTAGTTTCAAAATCTGCTATTCCTTATCTACTTTTTATACACTTTCCTCATGGCTTCATTTCATTCTAAGCCACTGTTGGAAGCCCTTATATATTTTTCCATCTATATAATATATCTTTATTCTAGTATCATTCAAAATAGTCATTTCAGGATTTTTCTTCCTGACTTTGCATGAAACCTGGGAAGAACAGGAAAGAGATTCTGAGTTGTGTAACCATGTTAATATCAAAGGTCTTAATTTTAAAAGTGATTTTTAAAAATCACATTTAAAACAACATATTAAACTCCCTTAACAAACTTATAAAGTAGGTCCTCCACATAATACAAGGAAGAGTTATTTTACAGTATTCTCAAGGTAAAATGTGAGAGTTTTAGAATCTCATCATGGGAGCAAGAAATGTCCATTTTCAAAAGATACCATTCTCAGGTAGAAAGTCCTATATGATAAAGGATTAAAATTAAGTTGATAGAGAAATTAGCTAGAGCAAAATACCTTCAAGATTTTAATTTTGCTAATAGTCTTTTATCTTTAATCTCTTTCGATTTCTAGGACTTAGATTTATAGGAATCTAAAAGATATTAGATTTAATTTCACAGGAAGTTGAAGTCAAGTGTCTTCATGTGGACACTACTGCTGAGTGGCACTTAGCAGGTAATGCTTAGCTGACTCTCAGCCCTGCCCTTTGTGCTTTCACTGGTGCACATAGGCTTCTTGCTATGCCTCTGATGAATTATCAAAGGTATTTCTCTTTGGTGTCGATATGAGAAACAGATTTGGGTTGGATAAGGCTGTGCCTTTGTTAATAACAAAAATAGGAGTAGAACCCAGGTCCACTCAAAGTAAAAAGTGTCAGTTATTGAAAGATCTAAATACTAGGATAATCAGTGGGAATCCCTATCTTTTCCCTGTAAATACATCATCTGCTTTGGGAGCAGTGTTTCAGAACAGCAGCAATTGCTTTGATTTTGAAATCCTTGGAAACAGGGATTTGGGTTTACAAAGTATTAAAAATTACCCATCAAAATATATCTCATTGGCAGTTGCAGAAAAAATACTTTCTATTAGGAAAGGTCTTTTTCCTAAAGCAGCTTATGAAAGTTGCTGCTGCTTCTTTTGTTTCTTTTTCCCTGATCTTGCCACCTTCCTCAGGTATTCGGATTATACCAAGACCACAAGCAACAGATGCTCACAAAGAGCTGTTGCGAACAAGGGCTGTGGGAATTAGAACAAGGCAAGAGACATCAGGGCAAAGCAGGATAATAGGGGAAATACAGGGGGCCTTAGGAAATGGTCTTTAATGGGAACCTAAGGATCCAGAAACAAGAGACCTACAGAGCCTGTATGTATAGTTCTGGGCTAGGAAGAAGATTAGGACTCCAACAGGCAGTCACAACAGCAAATCCAATGCCTTACAAACAGAGTGTGCTTTAAACTGAGGTAGTTCCAAACTTCAAGGAAAACCTAGCTTGTGCCTGTGCACCACCATTTTACACAACTCCAAGGAGCACCTGTGAAGAACAGGTCAACGACATTAGGAAGCTGCTCTGTATCTTTAAAAGTTTAAAAGTGAAAGGTGGAATGTCAGTCTCTCCTAGTGACCTACTATCAAACATGCTCTGGGGAAAAGTACTGAAACTCACACAGGTTTTGTCTCCTTGTGACAGTTTCCTGTCAGTGGAAATCGAAACAGCAAGATGAAGGACGTAGTCTTCAAATGGGGAAGATGTTGTGGGAAGGGGTGACCTGGGGAATTCCTAGGCCCCCTGACTGCCTTGGTGGCCAGTGTGCTGCCTAGGAGTGGGGATATCAGCCCTGGTAATTGCAGAGCTTGGAGAGCTCCCCTGTTCAGCTCCCCAATGTAATACACATCCCTTTAATTTGATGTTTTAAAATTCAGCTCTAAGACTGTCGTCAGCCATTTTTCCCTCTTTCCTTTAACACTGACCACCTTCTTCCCTTTTTTATACTATGAACGGAGTCAAGCAGTGTGCACTGAAATCCAATGTCCTTTGTGTTGCTTGAGAAATCTGAGGCTGAAATCTCCAGGGCCTTTTTGTTTCTCTCGCCTCTATCTGCCCACGACCTGCCAACTTCTTTTGGCTCTCCTGGGCTTTCGTCATGTCCCTTATTGATTGCTACCCTTTTCTTTATATGTGGGATGCTAAGAATGGGCCCTGCAGCACAATGATGCCTGCTTTGGGCGATGGTTGGGTCAGCCTCTGACCCTGGGCACACAGGTCCAGCCAGGACGGCTGTTGCATCAGCCGCTCATAAAGAAACCAATTGATTTTTTTTTTCCACCCTGCTACACTAAACTCCCAAGATCTTTCTGGGATTTCAGTCTGCTTCTTTGAATGCTCTTTTTCTGCTTCTTTTCCATCTTAGACCTTATGATCCTCAGGTACCCAGTTTATTAATTACCCCCAATGCTGGCACCTGACAGCAGGTGGCCACAGTTCTGTTAATTATGTCCCCAGGCTTAGAAATTCTTTTCTAATCACATCCAATCATCTACCTCTGAATCTTGGGCTGAAAGCAGGTTGCAGGTGCAGTCTTTTCCCTTGAGTTCTTAAAATCTTTTCTTCTGGCCTAGCACCTTAAGAATCACATGCTTTGCCTTCAAGATGTGGAGCAGAATTGCCATGTGCTCAACGCCTTCTGCACCAACTGGTGGAGCGATAGCTATTGTAGTCTCAAATAAAGAGAATTTGAGACTGGCCAGCACAGCATTGATTTACCAGTCGAACAGGCCACCTTGGGAAAGTATTAACCAGACATCTGTAGTGGATTAAAGCCCTTCTCTTGTCTCTCTCAATCTCCAGGGCCCCAGTGTAAACTGTCTTTTAGCTCTAATAGAAATCGCAGCTTTCCACAGTCAGATGAAGAGAGTAGATGGAGCCATAGTTCATTTCTTCATGTGAGGATAAGAAAGATTATGATACAGAATATGAAAGGTCTGGGGTTCTAGGGTAGTGAGTGCTAATCAGTGCTAACATTATTCCATGAATGACTGAGCCTCTGTCTTTCATCCATAAAATGGGAGAAATATCTATTTTGTTCTTGTCTGAAGTTCAGCAAGGAGAATTAATTGTGCAACATTTCCAGAAGACTTAGTAGTCAATGGTGGCACGGTGCTGTTTGTGTATCTGTATGCAAAGAGATATGTAGATATATGAATAACTCTTCACTGGTTGCTTTGAGATACCAAAAGAAATGAATTATGGGTAGGGAAAACTGCCAATAGCAGGGAGTTTTGGTCAATTTGTAGGTACTTTAAAGCAATTATGATGGATATGGGAGGAGAAATCAATTGTGAAATATCAATAGGGATTTCACTGTAAATACAATATGATAACAGTCTAGCTAGTCATCAAAAATACTGTGTGATTTTAATGTAGGCAAATTAAATGGAGGAAAATAAGATCTTTGCATATAAATAATGAAAATAAAATAAAACATGCACTTAGTCACACAATTGATGAGGTGAATGTAGGAGGTGGGAGACAGATAAAAATCATATCTAGTCAAGGTCAGAGGTGTTTCACTTGATCTACAATTAATTTTTCTATGTGTGTCATTGCAATTGATCCTCATAAGCACCCCAGTATGATAGCTAGGACAGGTTCTTCCCTTTTTATATTATAGGTATTACCACGATGACACAATGTACATGTGGGAATATTTAGATGCAATCCCAGGTCTTTCCTCTTGAGCTAGATCATGCCTTACTGTTCCACATTTTCTCTGAGAATTGGGTATTTTCTTTGAGATCTCAGTTATGTCCTCGTATTCTGTCCTCTCTGTGCAGAGAAATTTTTTTTTCTTTTTTTTTTTTTTTTGTGGGTTCTGGGGGTCGAACTCAGGACCTCGCGTGCCAGCAGGCACCTGTGCCGCTGAGCAATATCACCGGCCCTTTTTTCGTATGTGTGCAACGGGAGTCGAACTCAGGACCTCGCGCTTGAACGGCAAGCCATCTCACCAGCCCAAGGGAATTCTTTTTTCATTGGTACTTTAATGTTGTGGTACTCACATCTACCGAATGCTTGTTCCCTGTAAATAAGACCTTCCTCTTGCATCAGCAAGCTTCTCAGGGCTACCCTGAATGATGATGTATCACTGGACCTTGGAAGGTCTCCAAACCTTCTCTTCAACTGATTCTACCTGAGTAGCTCCCAGTCTGCAATTTCTTGTCACTGTCCAATCAAAAGAAGTCTAGAGAAAGAGGGCAAAAAAAAAAAAAAAAAAAAAAAGGAAATAATTTGGGAGCTGTCTAAACAAATATACACTAAAACCCTGGCAGCTGTGTAGTTTTCTTCTCCAAATGCAGCCAGCTCTGGTTAGAAATAATTCAGATTTTCTTGCTGAGCTCACTTGTTATTTGTCCACCATTCACTCTACCACTGATAAACTCACTCTCAAAAAGGACTTCTAATTTGATCTTGATTTTGCTGGGTCTTTTCTTTCATGCTTTTCTTTCTTTTTTTTTTTTTTTTGTGGGTACCGGTAGTTGAACTCAGGATCTCGCGCTTGCCAGGCAGGCATTTATGCCACTGAGCCATCTCACCAGCCCCAAATAAGGTCTTGTTTATTTTTTTTTCGTGAGTCCCGGGGGTCGACCTTAGGACCTTGGGCGCCGCCAGGCGCCTGTGCCACTGAGCGATATCACCGGCCCTTTTTTCGTATGTGGGTTCCGGGAGTTGAACTCAGGCCCTCGCGCTTGCGAGGCAGGTGCTTACGCTGTTGAGCCATCTCACCGGCCCTCCTTTGTAACTATTGGATGCTTTGCACTTACTTTTTTCTCAGGTTGTTTGAAAGCTTCTCAATCAATGAATTCCTTCTCTCCAACTTCCAGATTTGAGACCTTTGGCTCTCACACAGGTGAAGGTCTGTGTAAGGATACTGTTAGATTTGTGGGTGGATAGATAAGCCTATATTATGACAATTGTGTCTACTTCTTTGTATGAGAGTTAGACCTAGGGAAAAGTGATCACCACCTTAGGCCCCTTCCCTCCCCTCCCCACCGCTGTCATAATTTTCCCTGACCGTTTGGAGACTGAGAAAGAATAGCAGTGGTAAGGATTTATTGCTCTTCCTTGATACATGTGAGTACATTGCATCATTTCAGTGAAATCTGGACTCATACAAGACTCTCCCTGTCGGCTTGGCTGTATTCTCTGCTCTGCAGACAACAAAAGATGACAGGTTGTAAGTTCTAGCATCAGAAGAGAGCAACTGGCTTCTGTTGGCAACCTTACTTGTCAACTGGCAGCTCCAACAAACAAGATTCCCTGGGTCATCTAAGGACAGGCAGGGGCTGAGAAGTTTGAAAGTAGAAAAAGAAAGCACTGACTTCAATTCTTTACCTGTGCAATACCCCATTCCCTTCTCTCTCCACAGTACCCCTCATTTCAGAGCTCATCTCCCTTTCTTCTCACCCTGGGATCGGGTCAGAGTGGAGGAAACGTAGTAACAAGTATTGCCATTTCCTGAATCTGATTCATGGAAAGGACCCAGAACAGCCACTGTAGAAATTATCTACTCAGAAAATGTCCCTCTTTCCACTGTACCAAACCTAGCCAGCTTGCTGTCATCTGACACCAGTAAGAAATAAAGTATCGCCTATTTGATTTCCTTTTAGTGCAAGTCCCCCAAATACTCATTTTAAATTCAATACTCTAAATTCAGTTTGGTCATGCATAGAAGATCAATTATTTTTAATAAATGTGTTCTAAATAAACATTTTTTGGGAAGGAATAATTTTAGATTCACAGAAAAGTTACAAACATAGTACAGAGTTCCCGTATACTCATCGCCATCACCCAGATTCTAGTTTTAATACTTGGCTGATTTTAGACTAATGCTTTAAATAGGACCAAACCACACTATCAGAATTTATGAAGCCTGTCTAATTTGTAGTGCCATCTCTAATCCTCATAGTTAGGCTCCTTAATTCTCACCAGTGACTCAGTCCATTCTTGAGTTGTAGGATAAACCTGACAAGTGTGGAAGGAACTTAAGCAGATTCAGTGCCATATTCTGGCTGACAGCTACAGGCTGCCTTTATGGAACTCTTGGGGCGCCGATTCAAGCAACTGCACATTAAGCATTTACACTGGACGGAGTGTCCCCTCTATCAGGACACCTGAACCCAGCAATACGTGCTTACCCTCTGCCTCAGGGCATGACTCAAAGCCCTTGACCTTGATCTTTAGTTACCCTGTGTATGGGCTCCTAGGGGCGCTGCTCAGATCCTGCCGCTTCCCAGTACAGTATGTATTTCTGATTCTGTCTGCCAACCTGGAAGTTCAGGATTTCCTCCCTAGCCTCTGTCTACTGCACAGCCACATCAGACCTCACCCCAGCCCCCACTACTTGCTTGATGCAAGACTTGCTGTTAACATACTCTCCAAATTTTGTGTCCTAGATGTTGATCTAAACTTGCTCTTCATCCCCATTTTCACAATTTAACTGGTCTTGGCCCACGCCCAGGTCATTCCTAAGTTTCTCCAATCTGCTAACACTGACCAAAATATGCTCAATTATATTAGGCATTATGATAATACTCAACTTTATTTAGTTTTTTATGTAAATATTTAGTGCTGGCTCCTTTCTAGGTTCCATTATTGAGGCTCTTAGAGATGAAAGGGGAATAAAACTCCCCTTTCAGAGAGCTCATGTTCAGCAGAAGGGACAGGCAAGAAAAGTGAAGATTGTTGGGCAGCAGGATACTGGATTTGAGGATGAGAAATCTGAGCAAGTGAAGAGATGCTATTCAGTTCTCTAGGAAAGGACACAGAGGAAGAACAGCAGGTTGAGAAGAACAACGAGCAGCATCATTTTGGACATGTTGTGTTTGAAATAACTACAGATGTTCAGAGGAATATGTCCACTGCACTTCAGATATAGAAGTCTGGAGACAGAGAGAAATGTGATCTGAACTTTTGGTATTATAAAAACAGCAGCCAATTGTATCCTAAGTCTATCCAGAGATCCTGGATGGAAGGGAAGGAGGCCTGGGGGGATGAGGAAGACAACACAGAGTAATTTCAAAACATGTCCCTCCAACGTAGAGCATGAAAGGCATGGGAAAGAGGTATTCATTTAGGTCCTCTATTCCTCACATCTTAGCTGTCTTCCTGTAGTGTAATCTGCCCAAGCAGGCAGCAGTTAAAAACTGCTCTTTGAAATTGCTATAAAAAGAGCACAAAAACCAAATATGGTGATCTGTGCTATTAAGGCATGAAGATACTCATTTTCCTGTAGGTTGCTCTGGATGATGGTAAAGTCAAAGGAGGTGCCAAAGGATTTAGGCACATCAACAATCCCTGAGTGGATTTCTCTATCCTCATCCATAACATGGGGACATGATATTGCTCACTGTGGCATTCTGAGAATGACCTTCTGTGCTCCTAAGATAGAGGTTTCCCGGGAATCACCAAGGTAGCAGAAATGCGTCGGAACTGACAAACGACCAGGTTCCATTGGAGCTTCCAAGATAAGAGGACCTTCCTAAGTAGCTGAATTACTAAAGGGTCAACTCCAACGTCTGTACTTGGAAACTAGAGAAATAATTATGCAAGAAAAAATATCAAGGCCAAAATGTGTAATCGTAATGATAGTGCCTAGAAATATAAAAAGCTCATTGATACAAATTATTCATTTGTGTTGAATTAACTGAGGGATGATTAAGATGATTGATTAATGATGAACATTATTTTAAAGCCCCAGAACATGGACGAAGTAGTATGCTTATTGTACTGTGGAACTTTGTCAGCTTGCTGTTTTCAAGGCTAAACTATAGTATATGTGTTTCCCTGGGAAATTAGAGAAAACAATATGGGTTGTGTTTGTATTGTCTATCTGCAAACATTTGCTGAAAAGCTCTCGAGTCTCCAGTTATAGATCATATATTCTACTGGGGCTCTCAAGCCACTTGAACTGGAGGAAGCTCCCAGAACAGTACGTTTAGGTAACACAGATGAGTTATTGTCTGGCATCAGGGTATTGAAAGATTGAAGACAAAGATTGCCCTTGTCTTGTTAATGCAGAAGCCCAGAGCCTTTATAAGTCACCTGTGTCTATGTGACTAGATATCCTGGAACAAGCTCACCTCAAGAGAAAATACCGGCAGTCCCCTCATTTGATCTTTTAAAATTTTTAGTGACATGTTATATTTGTATACATTTGTGGGGTACGAAGAGGTGTTATGATTTTTGAATACAAATTGGAATCACAAATCAAGCTTATTAATACTTGATCACCGTACTATGCTTATCAAAGAACAGATATCAACATGCCCACTTTTCGAAAGTAAAAATAGAAAATTTTTATCAGGAAAATATCTATTGAATAGCTCTTAAAACCATCACTTACTATGTGATAAACATGATATTTGCAGATATGCAGCTGTTCTATGGGACAGCTCCCTGATGCCCCACCTGTGGGAAGTATATTCTTATCTCACTATGATCAAACATAGACATATGACTTGCTTTGACCAGTGAACTGTAAATAGAAGTAACCCATGTGATATCTATGCAGAAAGTTTGGAGAACCACTATTGGAATTGTTTTCTTTCCCTTGGCCTCGAGAATGGAGTATCCCATGTAAGGGCTGCTTTTACTACCTGTATGCTACCTGCACGCCAGTGACCTCAGCCTCTCCACAGCCAATGGGAGTGAGATATGAATGAGAAATAAACACATTGTTGCTATGAGCCACTAAGACTTGGAGACTGCTTGTTATTGTAACATAACCTAATGAGATCTGATTACTGCCATTTTTATTGATGTGTACACTCAAATAGTAACATAAGTTTCCTCCAACTTATTTGGGCTATGTTTCTACAGTTGATTCTGTTCACAAAAGATCTAGATTTTGAGTGAAATTCACAGAACACATAATAGAAAAATACATAACTGGATATCCATGCAGATTCATGAAAATTCCAAGCAATTTCTCAAATATTTATGTTTGGATTATATCCAAAGCATGATTTGTTCCTTCATTTTAAATCTATATGGATCATCAGGAAAATGGAATCCATATGTTTCTCATTTATTTACCCTTACCTCATCAAAATATATTTTGAACGAACCACTCCACGCTTCTTAAAATCATATTTTCCTTCCCAAGTGGGGAAGCCACATTTCCTATGGTCTGCACCTCCAAGAAAAAAAATGTGTTCATCCTTTTGGGATGCAGTAAGGTCTTCAGCTCAGACTTCTCTCTTTTGGCCTCAAATAAAAGTGCTCCAAATGTGGCCTTCATTTTCATCACCACATTGTACTCTGCCAGATTAAACCATGATATCCAGCCATACAAACAAGACATATTTCTTTCAGGAAAATGAGAGATTCAGAGACAAAGAGTCCAACATTTCCTCAGGCACCTACTCCTTTCACTGACACATAATCCTTTTCCTTGTCACCAGATCAACTTCAGTGTTTTATATTTTATTTCTATCCGATAAGAAAAGTAATTTTGGAATCTTGCACCTTCGCAAATGCTGCTCTCGCTCACTGGATGCCTTCATCCCCCTGTCCACCACGGGCTTTCTGCTGAAACTTTTCTTTCCCTCTGATCCCGAAGCAGTTACATGCTTCATTTCTAGTGAACCCACATGACCAGCTGTACACTTCATTAACACGTAACTCAGGGCATTATAATTATTTATGCACAGAATAGTCAATCCCCTCCAAAAGATTTCATCTCACTTGAAGGTAAAGAACATGCCTTAACTGTCCTTGTTTCTGTCTCATCACCCAGACGAGAGGTCTCCATTCACTGTTCACATGTTGAATAAATGATTAATTCTATGCATGGCTAAGTGACACTTCACAGTCATTACCATATCTTCACTGCATCTATCTTGTTACTTACATGGCTACTGTACCGATACTGAGACATGCATATATCCTGAGTTGGGGAAGTGAGGATCAAAGCTTCATGTATAATAAAAATGTCAGAATATTGTTGGAGAAGTGAAAGCAAAGAGAGAAGACAGCTAATTATTCAGAGAATTTAGATGCTGTAGAGGCAGACTGAAGAGGGTGGGCAGCGGTCCTCAGCGGCTCTCTAGGTCTTCCATGTTTTACATTAATTATACTTACATAACTTTTCCAGGGTTGATTCTCCCTCTGCTTCTCTAAACTTAACCCAGTTTAAGTCTCTGAAAGTACTGAATTTGTAGTAATTGAAGGCATAGTTTCTAGGGGAATGAAAGGGGACAGTAGGCAGATTTTGTATGACTTTCACACATAAATGCTATATATCTACACCTTACACACATTTCCTATATGTGGGGCTATATATAATGTAATGTTACATGTGTGTTTGTATGTGTATGGGTACATGTGTGTCTCTGTTCATTTAACCTTGGATATGAATATATTTTCAGGTCACCTCAAATCCAACCTCCTAATTACTGCATTCTCCTAAAGGATAATTCTAGGTTCACATTATGTAGAAAACAAAACAAAACAAAATTTAAAGATTAATTATTCATTATTATAATCATAAGAAGCATCATAAAAACTGAGTGAATTCTGGCCTTTTTGTTTTAAATAGCAAAAAGAGGAAATTGATGATTTTAAAAAGAAATGAGAAACTAAGCAAGTAATTCAAACAAAATGCATGTGTCTTTTCTTGAACCAATGCAAGACTCAATTAAAATTTTCCTTCCCCATCTCTCCTTGCCTCAAAGCTTTGAAAGCCTCTTGCAAAATAACTTTTTGGGGGAGGTTTGATTAAAACTATGGGTTGAGGCACAGAAAATGGTCTGGGTGGGAGTGATAAACCTCATTGGATATTTCAGAGTCAGAGAATTTGACTCACATGAAAACTGTGAGCACTGAGAAGGATGAAACCATGATTCTTATCTCCTAAAGAGTTTTACAGTCATCAATGCCCAGAGTGAGCTGATGAACTGGGAGTGGGTGACCTTAATAGATATAACTGTGTATGGGCTCACTGTACCATGAAATTAAATTTTAAATCTGAATTGATGAACAAAATTCTGGTTTGATATTTTTAAACAATAGTTTTAATAGTTTTGTAACTCCTTCCTTTCTGTGAGGATCCATTTGAATTTGGGACTGTGTGAAGAAGCTCTGCCTTTCTGCAAGACTATAGCTGAGCTCTAACACTAGTTTGTCACTGTTCAGTGTTTTTGGGGTAATGGAGCTAATTACCCATAGGTTGAGGGGATGGTCTCAGTATCTTCATTCTTTAATTTCTTCTTCCTGCACCTTCAATAGACTCTTCCCTCTCCTTCTCTTGCTCTTAACTCCCCTTCCACTGTCTATGGCTCCTGTGGTGTGAAAGTTTCTAACTCTTTCTCATGTTCAGCCCCTCCCCCTCTACTCTTCCCCACTCAGGTCTCTTTATTCTGGTCCATGCAAATGTCCTATTTGCTTCTTTCCTTTCACAAGAAAGTGTCTTATTCACTTTCTTGTCATTGGAACAAAATACCCAATGCCCGAGGCTTAAAAAAGAAAGGTTTATTTTGGCTCACAGTTTCAGTCCATAGTCAGCTGGCTCTAGGGCAAAAATAGCACAGTGGAAAGGCCTGATGCTCATGTCATGGTGGCCAGGAAGCAGAGATGGGAGGGAGGAGCCAGGGAGGAAGATAAACCCTTCCACGTCACACCCCCAATGACTCACCTCTTCCAACCAGACCCCACCTCCTAACAGCAAGTCACCTTCCAAACACATGACGCTTAGGGGGTCATTCTAGATCTAAACTATAACATTAGGATAATTTTTTAAAGGGTCTGTATTTGCTTCCTTCACATTTCCATCACTTGTGCAGTCTATTGACACCAAATAACTTTGCTTCTTGTTAGATCATTCAACTAAACTACCACATCCAATGCTCCCTTTCTGGCCTTCATCCCACCTGCCTGCTCCTTGCAGCCAACACAATTAACTCTTCCTTTCTTCCTAGGTATCTCTTATCTCTGGATTCTGGGGTTTGTTGACAACCCTTTCATATTTGCTATGTTTTCTCCCATGTTCTGCAAAGTTCCACTCCTAGCTCTGACCTTACTTTTCCCCCCTGCTCCCTTTTCCTCTCAGAAGCCACAGATGAATTCTAGGTCTATACACTGTATTTTGGCTTTTTACCTAAGCACTTTTTCCATATTCTTGTTTACCTTTTTGACATTTCCACGTGGATGCCCTCCTAACATCTCAGAATCAACATGACTAGTACCCAAGTCATAACATATTCCTCCGTACCAGCAGCTCAGTCTGACTTCCTAAAAAGGAAAGAATAAGATACGTGGAAATAAAATTCAAAAATTTCTGAGTTCTGAGCAGTGAAGTGTTAGAATGGGGTTAGGGAGTATGCAGAGATTATCTGTGCTAGTCCCTCTTTGGGGGATGTTGGGGTATCTTTTCATTTGTGTCTTCATTCACTTTCTATTCATTTACTTACTCACTTATTCATTTGTGCATTCATCCATCTATCCATTCCTTGTTTTCTACTCTTCATTCATTCAAAATACATTAATTATTTGAGTTGTTTCAGGAATATAAATATAAGTAAGACATAATCCTTGACTTCAAGGAATTTCATAAGAACAGATTAAAAATTGTATGAAGCGCTCCAGATGCTATGATAGAAATACTCATAATCTGGAGCACCAGAGGGGACATGGTCAGTCCTAGGGATAGTTAGGTTCAAATAATCTTCAGAATAGAAGATTATTTGTCACACACACAGGCTCACAATGCTGTATGAACAAAAGCACTGAGGTCTGAAACAGCCTTGTGTCCCTGCTAAGCAGAAATAGAAGACAGGTAAAACTGGAGAGGACAGGGACAAGTGGTGACGATGCTTGTATTCACCTTGCTTAGGACTGGGAGTTTTAACCTGTCATCCTTTGGGGAGTTCCTAGGGGTTTGGGATTGAAGATTCCTCACTGAGGAATATATTAATTTCCTAGGACTGTTGTAATGAAGTTCCACAAACTGAATGGTTTAAAACACAGAAACTTCTCTCACAGTTCAGGAGGTGAGAAGCTCAAAATCAGGGTCATGCTCTTGGTACAACCTCTAGAAGGAGGATGCTTCCTTGCCTCTTAGAATTTCTGGTAGCCCACATGTTCCTTGGCTTGTGGAAGCCAACAACCCCAATCTCAGTCTTTCTCCCTCACTATCTGCAGGTATCTTCTTGTTTTCTTTCTTGCTGCATTGGGTGTCTTTTCTTTTCATGAGTCCTAATAGATTAGGATCCATGCTGATAAGTCAATTTGTTTGCAAAGCCCATAACAATAGTACAGTTTCCTAAGTACATATATATTTCTCTACCATCCTATTCTAATGAATGAAGAATTTTACTTGGTTTCCAAATCCTTTTCTACTATTTATGCTACTGTTACTAATAGTACTATTACTTCTATTACCTCCAAGATTGTTGCTGCTGCTATCAACATCAGCAGCATGGCTGTGGCTGACATAAGTATATATTCTGTGCGGTCACCGTACTAGCCACTTTACTTATCACGTTTCATTTAAACTTCATCAATATAAATAAAATTGATGAAGCATTTATCAACATTTGCCATGGTAGGCAACCAGTGCCATGCATGTAAAGATGCTTCGCAGCTGGACTCACTGTATCTCACACTAAATATTTCCTGGACACACCCAGCTCTTGTCCTTCCAGCTCCAAAGTGTCTTCTCTACTTTGTAGCTCCTTTGCCAAATAGAACACTTTGTTGGAAGAGAAGAGTAACCTCTTTTATCTCAAAGCACTTCCTCAGGGCCAAGACTCTCCCAATTCACTTGAACAGAGCATCAACATTCAGGAATCATGAGCTGTGTTCTAAACACATCTTCTAATGTGCTAAGCCACATTTTGTTATGTCACTTGTGCCCTGCCACACAATGAGTTAAGTGGCAGAGCTGAATTTCAACACCAGATTGAGCTAACTGCCATGTCTTGCTTAGCTCTGCAAATTGGTATATAGGGTTCTATGGCCTCCCTTCCTATTCAAGATGCACAGCTGGTGTTTCCAATCAATAAATCCATATTTTGTCTTCCACTCCTCTCTGTGGCACGTTCCTGCCCATAACACCATCAACTGCTCACAGATTCACATTCTACCTATTCCTTTTAATGTGATCTAGAATCTCCCAGTATCCACTTCAATTTATTAACAACCCTATCTCAATGGACCTCTGCTTTTTTGTCTATCTCTCCAGCTTGACCTGAAGTTCAAAATGTTGATTCCAGCCTCATATTCTGTATTCACGGAATCACACAGCCTTTCTTTCTCATGAAGCCTCATACTCTCCAGCAAAGCCTCTCTCTTGTGTTCTGTGCCATCCATGGTGCCCATCACAGAACCATTTCTCATTCATCCGATACTGTATACTGGCTCAGACAAAGAGAACAATAGGAGGACTATATCACAATGTTAAGAAATTATAAAACAGACATCAAGTGAAAAAGCCGTATTGACCAGAGTTGTCAACCTCTTTCTCATAGAGGCAATGACTTCACTTCCAAGGATCATAGCCACTCAAGTTTGAAGGTTTCAATGTACATCTTTCCTGGTGTGTGTGTGTGTGTGTGTGTGTGTGTGTGTGTATGTGTGTGATGATCATCTCTGAGTGGGTGTAATTACTTATTTGAGCATAGAAATGGCAACTTTAGAAAAGCAAATGTACAGAACTTATAGCTCTCTCTTGCTAAATCCAATAGTGTGCTGTAGCTACTGCAAATTGGCCCATTTTCCTCTAACATTTCAATGTCCCACATCTTCCTTGGCACTCAAATACAAAGCTGCTCGAGGAAGATGAAGTATCTCTGTGCCAAGGGAACAATTACTTACAGCCCTAAGAGTTTTCTGAAGCTTGGACAATAATAATGGCTTGTATCATCACCACCACCATCATTATATCATCTTACTTTGCACTTTACAGTATGCTTACAAAATGTTCCCACATAGATTTTATATTTTGAGTCTTATTTAATTCATGCCACGAGTTAGGTTTTGCTAACCCCATCTTCTATACGAGACTCTAGAAATTAAAAAAGTTCAAACTATAAAATCCTGGAGTCTGTGCTAACTCCTTGGCCTCCTGACTTCTACCAGGATTGTCCCATTGATCACATTGTGTGTGGTCATGGCTGGATGATGACACTTACATAGGCAAGCAGTATAATTTGGAGCAATAATTTGGGAGGCAGAAAAAGTTATTCAAATAATCTTGAGACTCAGATCATTTCTTCAGTGCATGCTAAGTGTGTGGCCTTGGACAAGTTTTATTTGAGATAGTTTTTTCACCTGCAAATGCATTTCAAAAGTCTACCTATAATATTAAAGGGAAGATTCAATAAAATAGTGTCTATAAAGTACTCAGGCTCAGTACTATGCTTGACACAAAGCAGGAGATCAATAAATGGGAAACGTAAGACATGGGGGACACAAATTTTCTTCTTCAACACAGATATATAAAAAGTTCTGAAGGTCAAAAATATCTTGAGTAATGGCAAAACCCAATTTAAATGGACCTGAGGATAACTTTTGCATTTATCTTTAAACATTTGTGGAGAATTATTACTGCTTTTCTTACCACAGCCCCCACCAATTGCATTACCTAATATTCAGTGTATGTAAAATATTACCTGTTTGAATTTCTAAATATTCAGAAACATGACTTTCCATGAAGGCTTGGGCCAATGATAGTGTATTCATACTTCTCCACCTGTAGTTCTAACCTGAGCAGGAACACAGGATTTCTAGGAGGCTCAATTCCTTAGGTATTTCTTCGATCTGCTGGGGCTGGACTACCTTGCTAGACAGCGTGGAGTTCTGGAGGCCGAGAGCTGGAATAAAGAAGACAGACAATGACAAGGGGTGAGACATAGGATGGCTAAACTAAAGGGCTTGCATGGAGGTAAGGTTCTCATGCTTTAGAAAAAGGTGTTATGGTTTGGGCAAGTGTTTCCTAAAGGCCCATGTGTTAAAGGCTTGGTCCCTAGGGTAGTACTATTAGAAGGTGGTGGAAGTGTTAAGAAGTAGTGCTTAGTGGGAGGTCTTTAGATCACTGGGGACATACCTTTGAAGGGGATTGTGGGACCCCAGTCTCCCCATGTCAACATTTTTTTTTGTTTGTTTCCTGGCCATGAAGTGAGCAGTTTGGCTCCCACACAAATACCCGCCATGATGTTCTGCCTCTCTGAAGACCCAAAACAATAGCTCCAAACAAGGACTGAAGCAGCCCAAACTGTAAGCCAAAGTAAATCTTTCCTCTTTGTAAGTTGATTATCTCAGGTGTCTGTTAGGGAGATAGAAAGCTAACACAACAGGGAAGTACACTAAGAACAAGAGCTAGAGAAAAGAGTTGTGTCGTCATAGTGAGGTATGTGCACCTCCCAGATGCAGAAATCAAGACAGAATTAAATCTTTAAGAAACTGAGTCAGTGGGGAGCGGTAGGCAGGGAAAGTCTTTAGACCACAATGCTGCTGCAGCACCTGTAAAAAAGAAAAATAAGAAAAGAGGGCTGTATAGGCAGAACTTCAGGTGTTATATGGCTCTGAGGAAGTCTGAGTCAGGCTGAAGGGGAGCCTGGAGCACTTTCTGTATCTGAGTTTAACAGAACGCTCATCTAAGAAGAAATACTTTCCTCCCATTGCTATCGCTGCCACTGCTATGACCCAGGTGAAAGGCATTGATGGCAGCCCTTCCTGTTGCCACTGCCGCTGTGACCCAGGTGAACACTGCCAAAAGCCCAGAGAATGGCCACTCCCCTTGTTGCTGCCACAACTGAGGTGAACTGCTCAGGAAGGCCCAGAGACCAAAGGGAATGCCAGCAACACAGTAAGGTCTGGACTAGGGTGCACAGGATGGACAGGCAGGACTAGAGGCATGGAAAAGTCTGAAGCAACAGTAACAATATGAGCCGATGGGTGGTAAGTTAGGTGAACCAGCACTGTGTTTGGGGACAAAGACACATGGGATAGAAGCAGGTGGATGGGGCCACACCTGCTCTCTCTCTCTCTCTCTCTTTCCTTTTTCCTTTTCTTTTTCCTTTCTCTTTTCTTTTTTCTTATCTTTTTTTCACTTTTCTAAATGGCTGGGGAGAGCTCCACTACAGAAAATGAACCACATCACCCAAACCCAGAGACCAAGTTCAGATAACCCCTTGCCTACTCATTCATTCTTTCTCTTCTGCCCTCTTCTCTAGTTTCCCAAGTTTGTGTGATCATTCTTTGTCCTCCAGCCTACCTTTTACTTTCTTTTCAACTATCTTTGTTTTATCCACTATCCTTCTTAACTCTCCCCACCACAAGGGTAACTACTCTACCAAGGGGAAACTTTGAATACAAGCTCCTAATTTATGATTGGTTCTATTATATAATTGTACATTTTGCTTCTATGGTTTAAGGTAGAAAATTATAGCTACTACAGCTTCTAAACTATGATTGATGCTATTGTTATTGCTAATTATACTTCTTTAGCTAGGATGTCATACCTGTTGTAGTCAGTTGTTCTCCCTTCTGTAACAATACTCGGAAGCTCTGGGTAATAACCTCAATGCAGTCCAGCACCAAAGGGGACTGAGCCAAACAGATATGAACATCTCACTCTTAATTAACTGGTAGATAGGATCATGGAACAGACAAAAGTCAGGAACCTCCTACACAGAGAAGACATCCCTGACGAACAGACTTTTCCTATAAAGGACTTTATACTAGTGATATAGCTACCTACTACAAGAACCTACAAGGATCAACAACAACAACAAAAAAACAAAATAAAATTTTTTGAAATAGAAAATGACAAGATGCAGAAGCAAAATGCAATCTCAGACCTCCAGCCTACACAGAACAAGTCCAGGAGACAATGAGACAGAAGAAAATGGAAGATACACACCGGAAATTTCCAAAATGATAGCAATCAAAGTAAAGAAACACACCCATGAGGCTATAGAAGAAATCAGATCAGAAATAATTTGTCAGGCAAAAAAAGAAATATTCATGTTCATAAAGGAATTGCCCAGCAAATCTAGAAAAGAGATAGATAAAAAAATAGATGATGATAGGAAAAGGATGGAAACTATGGATAATCAATATAGGAAAGAAATAGAATGCAGGAAATGGATTCAAACAGATATCCAGGAAGTTAAAAATTCAACTAAAAGCTGGCAAAACTGGTTGAATGAAACTGAAAATAGACTTTCAGACCTTGAAGACAGGACAACCACTAGAGATCACAAAAGGAAAAATCTCTTAAAAATAACAAGGGATCAAGAAATAACAATTCAACAGCTGCAAGACAATGCAAAGAAAAACAATATAAAACTGACAGGTATCAATGAAAAAGCAGGAATCAACACAAATGACAAAAAACACTATTTGCAGAAGTAGTAGCAGAAAATTTCCCAAACATGAGAAAAGAATCTGGCATAAAGGTAAGAGAGACATATAGAACTCCAATTAGCCATGACCAAAATAAATCTACACCCGGACATAATAATCAAGATCCCAGAAATTCAACACAAGAACAGAATATTAAAAGCTGTTAGAGAAAAGAAACAGATCACCTATAAAGGAAAGCCCATCAGAATCACATTGGACTTCTCAACACAGACCCTCAAGTAAAGAAGAGCTTGGAGTGAAGTATTTCAACTTGTGGAAGGAAACAACTTCCAACCCAGATCGATATACTCTGCAAAACTATCTTTGAAAATTAATGGAGAAATAAGATACTTCCATGATAAAGAACAAATGAAGAAATTCATGTAGTGATCTTTATCTCTACACCAAACCAACCATACAAGGACTACTGAAAGATATTCCAGACAGAGATAAAAATGAGCACAATTCCACAAACAACAACAGAAAGAAACCACCAGGTAGGGCAAGCAATTAAACAGAAGGGAAAAGCAGGGAACCAATAGCTGGAAAATAACATGACAAAGATAAGCCAATATATATCAGTTATCACCATCAATGTAAATGGCCTCAACTCACCAATCCAAAGAAACAGACTGGCAGAATGGATCAAGAAACAAGATCCAACAATATGCTGTATACAAGAAACATATGTAACTCAAAAAGAAATTCATAGACTGAAAGTCAAAGTTTGGAAAATAATACGCCATGCAACAGGAACCCAGAAAAAAGCAGGGGTAACTATTCTGTTTGCAGATAATGTGAACTTCAAACCAAGAATGATCAAAAGAGATAAAGAAGATCACTACATACTTCTTAGGGGAAAACTTCAAGAGGAAGAGATAACAATCATAAATATGCATGCACCAAATACAGGAGCACCCAACTATATAAGACAAATATTAATAGACATGAAATATCAAATAAGCAATAACACAAATATAATGGGGGACCTTAATATCCCATTGTCACAAAGAAATAGATTACCTACACAAAAAATCATCAAAGAAAAATCAGAACTGAACCAAACCTGTGAACAAATGGACTAAGTAGACGTTTACAGAGTGTTTCACCCAACAACATCAGAATACACATTCGTCTCAGCTGCACATGGAACATTCTCTAAAATAGACCATATACTAGCCCATAGAACATGCTTAAGTAAATGCAAAGGAATTGAGATTATCCTATGCATATTATTGGACCATAGTGCAATGAAATTGGAAATTAATAATAAAAGAAACTGCAAAAGTCCCATAAACACACGGAAATTTAATAACACCCTTCTCAACAACCAAAAGGTTGCAGATGAAATTAAAAAAGAAATTAAACAATATCTATGATTAAATGAAAATGCGGATGCAATTTACCGGAACCTGTGGGGCACAAAGAAAGCAGTGCTAAGAGGGAAATTTATAGCAGTGAATTCTCACATCAGGAAAATAGAACAAGCACAAATAAACAACCTAATGCTGCTCCTCAAGCTTCTAGAAGAAGAAGAGCAAGTCAAGCCCAAAGCCCATACAAGGGAGGAAATTATAAAGATCAGAGCAGAAATTATGGCAATTGAGGCTAAGAAAACCATACAGAGAATTAATGAAGAGTTGGTTTGTTGAAAGAATAAATAAAATGGATAAACCCCTAGCCAACCTTATCGAAAAAAAGAAAGAAAAGACTCAAATTCATGCACTGAGGAGCGAAAAGGGTGAAATCACTACAGATCCTGTGGAAATTCAGAAGATCATCAACACTTACTTCAAAAGTCTTTACTTGCATAGGATGGAAAACACAGAAGAAATGGACAGATTCCAAGATACATATGAATTACCAAAGTTGAATCAAGAAGATATGAAAATTCTGAATACCAAATATCAGCTAATGAGATTAAAAATGCAATTAAAAACTTACCAACAAAGGAAAACCCAGGTCCTGATGGATTCATGGCTGAATTCTAGAAGAAATTTAGAGAAGATTTAATGCCAATACTCCTCAAACTCTTTAATGAAATTGAAAGGGAAGCAATACTCCCTAACTTATTCCTCGAGGCAAGTATCACCCTGATACCAAAACCAGAGAAAGACCCAACCAAAAAAGAGGACTATAGCCCAATCTCCTTAATGAACATAGATGCAAAAATCCTCAATAACATACTAGCAAACAGAATGCAGCAAATCATCAAGAAGATAATACACCATGACCAAGTGGGATTCATCCCAGGAATGCAAGGATGGTTCAACATGTGCAAATCAATAAATATAATACACCATATCAATAGAGCCAAAGACAAAAATTACATGATCATCTCAATAGATGCCGAAAAAGCTTTTGATGAAGTCTGGCACTCATTTATGATAAAAACCTTATAGGAAATTGGAATAGATGGTCTTTACCTCAATCTGACAAAAGCCATCTATGACAAATCAACAGCCAGTATCATACTAAATGGACAAAAACTGAAAGCTTTCACTCTAAAATCAGGTACAAGCCAAGGATATCCACTATCACCACTCCTAGTCAATATAGTTCTGGAAACACTAGCCAGAGCAATTAGATAAGAGAGAGAAATAAAAGGAATAAGGATAGGAAAGGAAGAAGTTATACTATCATTGTTTGCAGATGACATGATACTCTACACAGAAGACCCCCAAAACTCCACCAAAACACTTCAAGATTTAAAAACCAAATTCAGTAGCATAGCTGGATACAAAGTCAACACTCAAAAATCAATAGTGGGCTGGTGAGATAGCTCAGCGGCATAAGTGCCTGCCCAGCAAGTGCTAGGTCCTGAGTTCGACTCCCGGTACCCACATACAAAAAAAGGGCTGGTGATATTTCTCAGTGGCACGGGCGCCTGCTGGCATGAGAGGTCCTGAGTTTGACCCCCAGTACCCACAAAAACAAACAAACAAACAAACAAAAATCAATAGCATTCCTGTACGCAAACAACAAAATCACTGAAAGAGAAATTAGGGAAACCACACCCTTCACAATAGCATCTAAAGAAATGAGATATTTAGTAATCAATCTAACAATAGAAGTAAATGTCTATACATTTAAAATAGCAGTACTCTGAAAAAGGAGATCGAAGAAGATATCAGAAAATTGAAAGATATCCCTTGCTCATGGATAGGAAGAACCAACATAGTGCAAATGGCCATACTCCCAAGGTTGCTATACAGATTTAATGAAATTGCAGTCAAAATACCATTAAAATACCTGACAGAACTAGAGAAAACATTCCTAAAATTCATTTGGAAACATAAGAGACCTTGAATAGCAAAGACTGTTCTGGGTAACAAAGGCAAGGAAGGAGGCATCATAATCCCTGACTTGAAATTATACTACAAATATACTGTGATAAAATAGCATGGTGCTGGCAAAAAACAGACCTGAGGATCAATGGAACAGATTAGAAGATGCAGACACAACTACAAACACGCTCAGCCACCTTATCTTTGACAAAGCGGCCAAACATGTTCACTGGAAGAAAAATAAATGGTGCTGGAAAAACTGGCTGTCCATATACTGAAGACTAAAACTAGACCATATCTATCACCATGCACTAAACTAAAGTCAAAATGGATCAAAGATCTAAATATTAAAACAGAAACACTAAATCTACTGCAAGTGAAAGTAGGTAGAAATCTTGAAGACATAAGTGTAGGCAAAGAATTCTTGAACAAAACCCAAACTGCACAGGAAATACTTCAAAGAATCAACAACTGGGACCTCATCTTATTAAAAAGCTTTTGCATATCAATAGAAATCACCAAAAGAGTGAAAAGGAAACCCATGGATTGGAAAAAAATTTAGCTACCTGTCCCTCAGACAAAGAACTTCTATCTAGAGCATAAAAATAATTGAAAAAAATCAGGTCCCCCAAATTCAAAGACTCAAGCCAAAAATGGACATCTGAGATGAATACACAATTCTCAGATGAAGAAATACAAATGGCAAATAAATATATGAAAAAATGTTCAACATCATTGGTCATTTGAGAGATGCAAATTAAAACAACACTGAGATTCCATCTCACCCCAGAAAGAATGGCTATCATCAAAAATCAACTAATAACAAATGCTGGAGGAGCTGTGGGGGAAAAAGGAACCCCTCTCCACTGTTGGTGGGAGTGCAGACTGGTACAACCACTGTGGAAATCCGTATGGAGATTCCTTAAAAAACTAGGATTAGAGGTCCCATTCAACCTAGCTATTCCCCTTCTTGGTATCTTCCCAGAAGAAATAAAAACATGCTACCACAGCAACATATGTGCACCCATGTTTGTAGTAGCACAATTTGTAATAGCTAAATCCTGGAAACAACCCAAATGCCCATTATCCAAGGAATGGATAAAAAAGATGTGGTGTTTTTATACAGTGGAGTACTACTCAGCCATGAAGAAGGATAGACTTGAGAGTTTTATAGGTGAATGGATGCAACTTGAGACCATACTCATTAGTGAAATAAATCAGACTCACATGTGTAAATATCATATGGTCTCCTTGATGTGAGAAACTGAGAGTAAACAAGGTCTATAAATGTACAAGAGATATTGTGAAGTGGAAGAAATTGTTAAAAAGGAGAAAAGAAACTAGGATGGGGAAAAGGAAGGGGAAGGAAGGGAAAAGAGAGAAAAAATGCAAATTAGTTATACTATTAGTGTCTCTTAGCTCATAGAAAAGAAAAGTTTGTGCTAATATCAATTGGAGAATTTTTTATGCCTATATCTTGTAATTTGAGTAACTACTTTAAAGATAATAATATGCAATGTGTTAACTACTGTTATTCTTCTATCATCTTGTTATGAAAATTTGTTCTACCTTTTTCCATAAAATAAAAAATTTTAAAAAATTAAAAAGAAATTTTAAAAAAGTAGAAATTCTTTAAGATCTTATTTTGAGCTGAGGATTTTGAAAATTTGTCAGATTTCCTAGACAATACAGTTTAGGAACTGAAATCTAAGTCAATAGGAGGTTTCTTCAAAAATCGATAGTAATATATTTGGTGCTATTGAACTTCATTAAATATATATTTGTTATTTTTATTCTCAGCTGAAAATCACTCTAAGTGCATTCTGCATGCAAATGAGTATTTAGAGCTGACAAGCAAGTTTAGAGTCAGATTGCATTAATGCCTTGTTCTGACTATGAAGTGTTTGCCCACGCTCAGACCTCACAGAATGAAGATGCAGTGAGGGCTATGTTGAACTGGCCTAGCATGGCTCTCGGCACACTTCGTGTGTGTGTGTTTGTGTGTGTGCGTGGTCCTGGGGATTAAACCCAGAGTCTTTGCACTGAGCTTTACCCGAAAGCATTTTTTATTTTTTTACTTTGAGACAAGGTCTTGCTAAGTTGCCCAGGCTGGGCTTGAACTTCCAATCCTCCTGACTCAGCCTCCCAGAGTGCTGGGATTCCAAGTGTGGGGAGCATAATTTTTGATAGAGTATGCTTCTGCAGACTGGCTAGTCATATATTCTCCTAATGCCATTGGAAACTGAGAATGTGCATTGATCGAGGAGTGTGTTAAGCTATAGGAAACAGCAGCATTTGGACACTGGTATTTTGAGACATGCAAGACTGTCAGAGATCAAGTGCAGCTTACGTTTCTATGGACAGCCCCATTTCGCTTCCTTACAGCCTGAAACTGCCTTTCAGTTTGCCTTTCAGGAGAAAGAGAGCAGTCTAGCTCTATGTAGGTTGAAGAAGAGATGATTTTCCAATTTCAAATTGAACTAAACAATGTACCTATAAACTAAGGGGAGTATATCTCATAATCTCTGAAATCTCTTCCAAGGAAATAGTTCTAAGAGAGTCAAATACATGTGTAGAAGATGATTGTGCTGGAGTAAAAAAGATACCAGGTTCTGACATACAGGTGTGATCATGTGAGTTTTGATTGGAAAAATTCTTTCTCTTCTGGGGAACAATGATAGCTCTGCCTCTTAAGCAAAAAGGGGGCTTTTGCCCATGTATTCTTTCAATACAGAACTTGAGATTTGGAGTCATCAACCTGGGGTCAAATTCTTTGCACCCCACTTCCAGGCATTCTACCTTTTCTCTTCTATAAAATAGGTGCATTGAATGGTTGATATATGGCCTAAATGTGATAACTAATATAAGTGGCCTGCAAATAGGATGTGATAGGAAAAAGGGGTAGTTTCCTCTCATACTTGAAGACCAAAATCGGAATGAATATTATTTATTGTCTCTGTGTAATTCTTCTTAATTTAGAAGGGTGAAGGAACTTGGCTTTGTGGTGTCAAAGGACACATAGGTATGACAAAATAAAATGGAATAGTATTTTGCAAGTGCACAATGAAGTGCTAGAAAATACATATGCTCAGGAGTAAATGTGAACACCATTCTTCTTCAAGAAGAAAGACTAGACTAGCTTTATACATAGAAGGCAGAGGAACATTCTCCACATGTAACTGACGGCTGCACTAATACGGTTATAGAGACAGATTACACAATCCTGAAGCCAACAGCCAATAGTGAACATCAGCTCTGGGAGATTTGCTGAGAAATAATACAGAAAATTTCAACAACCATTATGCTGTCTGAAGGAGAATGCCCAAAGACCAGTATTGGAGTTAAAAATATATCAATTTCTAAAAATTCACTATGTTAGTAATCTATTTATCTGTAACAAATTATTCCAAATCCAGAGTTTAAAAATGGAAACATTTAGAATCTCATAGTTTTTGTGGTTCAGAGATGAAGCAGCAGCTTTGCTGACTCAGGGTCTGGCCCAGGGTCCCTCATGATGTTGAAGTCCAAGCTCTTGGCAGGGTTGCAGTTATCTCCAAACTTCCCTAGGAAGGATCCACTCCATGCTCACTCACATGCTGGCGGGAAGGCTTCAGCTTTACTGTGTTGGCTGTCTGAGTATCTCACACCATAGCAACTGGCCTTTATCTCCCCAGGGCTGTTCAGGACGTGGCAGCTGGCTCCTCTCAAGTGATTCAAAAGAAAAAGAGAGGAAAAGAGTGCACCCAGCACAGAACCTACCATCATTTTATAACCTAATATTGGAAGTGACATCCCATCATTTCTAATCTAATCTCCTCCCCAGAAGTGAATCACTAAGTGCAGGTTTACAGTTAAGGGGAGAGGAATTCATCTCCACCTCTTGAGGGAAACGGAATAAAAAAAGGTATAGATGTACCTTTAAAACCACCCAATGCACTGAAAGGAAAAAAAAAAACAGTTAAAGAAACAGTAGGCCATTTGCTGGTCATGCTATGAAGGATCTTGGAGATAGTAAAGTCTGAATAGATTCTGTGTTATCTATTCTGAATAAGAAATTAGTGAGATCAGTGAGAGCACTGTGCTCATAGAACGTATTTCCATTTCTTCATGGGCACAGGGTTCATTTTCCAACCTTCTTTATAGATATCTGTCACTAGGAAATTGAGTTCCAGCAAATTAAACATGGACAGAAGAGATATCAAACCTTACAGGAGAAGCTCCATAAAGTGTCTTCCATACCTCCTTTTTCTCTTTAAACTGAATAAGATACTAACTGGAGAAGACTTAAGGATCTAAAAGATGGTAGAACCATAAAAAAAGGAGTCCCAGTCCCCAAACTAACAAATGGAAATTTGCCTGAGGAGCAACATCTCATGTGAATCAACATGAGTAAGAATAATCTTTTTTTTTTTTTCCTTTATGTGGGTACCAGGAACTGAACTCAGGACCTCATGCTTGCCAGGCAGGTGCTTATGCCACTGAGCTATATCACCAGCCCAAGAATAATCTTTTGTTGTTTAAATCACTGGGGTTTAGGGGCTTGTTTGTTGTAACAACTACCATAGCTTATTCTAGATTTACTCTTTTAAGAGAAGTGATTAAAAAATGTGTTAGTCAGCTTTCAACTACTATAATAAAATACTTGAGATAACTTGTAAAGAAAAGGTTTAGTTTGGCTCATGGTTTTGGAGGTTCCAGTCTATGAACAATCATACTCATTGCTTTGGGCCTGTGGTGAGGCAGGGAATCATGATGGGAGAATGTGATGGAGGAAAGCCCTCACCTCATGGCCATGAAGCAAAGAGAGAAAAAGAAAGGGGTTGAGGTCCCACAGTCACCTTCTGGGGTACACTCTCCAAAGACTTAAAGACATCCCATAAGGCCTTTCCTCTTGAAGATTCCATCACTTCCTAATATTGCCATCCTGGGGACCAAACCTTTGACATATTGGCCTTTGCAAAACATTCAACAGCCAAACTATAACAGGATATTCAACATCCAAAAAGTAATAGATTAAATAATGTTAAATCTGTAGGATGTTCTAAACATGAATTAATAGAATTATAATCACATAAAGACTTTTCTTTTCTTTTTTTTTTTTTTTTGTGGGTACCGGGGGTCGACCTCAGGACCTCGCGTGCCAGCAGGCGCCCGTGCCACTGAGCGATATCACCAGCCCCATTTTCGTATGTGGGTTCCGGGAGTCGAACTCGGGCCCTCGCGCTTGCCAGGCAGGAGCTTATGCCGCTGAGCCATCTCACCGGCCCACATAAAGACTTTTAAAGAAATTCAGGAATAAACTTGATAGTAATTTAATAGCTGTATCCTATGACTGATGAGTTATTAGTGTTACTCTGATTCTTGGAATGCACTCTGGGAAGTAGACCAGTAATTCTTGCTTCCACACTAATTATGATATGGAATCCATATCATAATTATTAATTAAAATTTTTAGAAGATAAAATTACTAATAAGCTGTGAAGTCTACTCAGCATTGGGGAATATCAGCTAACAAGTTGAATAGCATAATGGATAACAATAGAGTCTTTGGAGTTAAACAAAATTGATATCCTATCTCTTCCACTATTTAAAACTTACATAACCTTATGTTTCTTACTCAATTTTTTGAGTACTAGTTTTATAATCTATTACTTCATTATTAGGATGATAATAATTATATCATTTTACTTAATATAATGTGGACTGAAATAATATACATACATATAAACTACACAGAAACTACACATAGTAAGTGTTTAAAACATAGCCATAATTCTTGTCATTGCTGCAAAATTTGTTATTTTGAGGCTGGAAATTCTGGCTAGCTTCCAGTTGATTATTTTTTGAGGAAGGAGAAATAAGTTATGGATAGATGGAACTAAATACTACAATGAATAAAAGAGTCAAAAAGGCCTTTACTAAATTTCCTGACAATAATCTCCTACAGGTCCTATGAGAAGATTTTACTATGATAGGTGAACTTTGTGGGAAACCATTAAAAACAATAATCCTAAACATTTTCCAGATTCAGGAATCTGTTTTCAGTCATAAACTAAGACATCCCTGCCACTTTGTCTTCTGGAAACAGCTGCTATCCTGAAGTGTGAAGCTCTGGTGATGTGGATGAAAAAGTTGAAGGCCATAGGCACAACCTGGTGAGGCTGACTTGGCGGCTCCCCAGAAGAGTGACAGGTAGGTCCAGTGCACTTGGAGTGGCACCTACAGGCTTGTGTCATGCAGGAGCCACACTCCCAAGAAAGAGGGCTCCATTTTCACTTGCAGAAGAAGAAATCAAGATGATTCTCAAAGTTTTATTGGAAGAAAGTATTATAGATGTAAGAAGTGGGGGTGGGGGAAATGGTCACAGACTGTTAGTTACCTCCCCCCCAAAAAAAAACAAGTTAAAGAGGCCATATAAAAATGATAAAAACTACGGTGTACAATGAAGAACTCTCATGACTTTCTGTGCACCAAATATTATACCTTCAAAATTCAAAAGGCAATCCTCAAGAAATTACATGAAACTCGAGAAAGGAAGTAACTAGGTCTCTCTCAGTTAACAATAGGTTAAAACAAGACATTGCAGACAAATAAAACTAAAACTAGAAACAAGACTACCCCACCATTAAGAAATTCAGAAGCTCCTCAGTAATTTTTGAGCCAAGGGGGAAATCAAGGAAAGAATTGATGCCCATGGAGAAAATAGTAACAATATCAGATTCTATGTGATGCAATGAAAGCAAAGCTCTGGAAAACCCATGGTGTTGAGTACTGTTTACATTAATAAACAGAAATATTAAAATAATTGATTAAGTATGAAACTCAAGAAGTCAGGGAAAAGGTATCCAAAAGAAAATAAAGATGAAAGAAAATGTTAATCAAAAGCCAGGCATGGGGATGCATGCCTGTAACTGCAGCACTCTGGGAGGTTGAGGCAGCCTAGGCAACTGAATAACTTAACAAGACTTGATGTCAAAATAAAAAGACTTCAAAAGGCCTTGGAAAGACATAGGATTCAGTCTCCAGTACCAAAAAAAAAAAAAAAAAAAAAAAAGAATAAATGAAATAGATCTTAGAATAGATAAAACATTAGGTAATTACAGTACAAATTCATAAGACGAGAAATTGAGAAATAAGAATGGAGAACTATAACTACAGATAGAAAAGAATCTCTAATTACTACTTTGCTCAACTTTTTGCACATAATATGAAAACCTGTTTAAAATGGATGCCTTTCTAGGAAGCTGTAATTTGCTAAAACTGTCCTCAGAAGAGATCAAAAATTTCAAACAACTAATATCCATAAAAGAAATTCAGAAAAATTTAAAAGAATTGTCCATGAGGTTGAGGCTGTAACTCAGTGGTAGAGGACTTGCCTATCAGGTACAAGGCCCTGGGTTCTATCACACACGCACACACAGCCTAGGTATTTTCACAAATGAATTAAGCTACAATTTAAAAAATGACAATGTTATTTGAACCCTTGCTGTCCACAGAGCGACTGCACAGCAGCAGAGGGGCATCAGCTGGTAGCGAAGTTGTGAGCAGTGCTGTGTCTCAGACATCATCTCAAACTTACTAAACAAAAGTCTGCTTTTCACAAGACTCCCAGGAGATTCTACTCACATTATACTTTTCCAAAGTTAATTTATACCAGGGCTCAACAAACTATGATCCATGGGCCAAATTCAACCTCTTCTTTTCATGAATAAAATTTTTATTGGCACATGGCTATACTCATTTGTTTGTATCTTATTTATAGCTGCTTTCTAGTATGCCAGCAGGGTTGGGTCACTGGAAGAGAGACGAGATAGCCCACAGTGCCCAAAATGTTTACTATCTGGCTATTTAAAGGATAAGTCTACTCACCTGGATTTATACTATTGAGGACATAGTAAAAAGTAAGAAAAGCTCCCATTTCTTTTTAAGAACAAGCTCAATGCTGATTATAAAAATTATCAAATAGGTCAAAAAATCTTCTGACTTAGCAAAGATTTCACAATTGCAAATTAAGATTGCAAACACTTATGAATATCAATGCAAAAATGGAAGTCAGCATGATCAACAAAAATATCATAATTCTCAAGTACTGAAAAATAATTTGACAAAGTTCAACGTCGTTTTTCTAACTACTAATAAAGTGAGAATAAATGAAAATACTACCTTAACATTAAAATTCATTTACTTCAACCCTTGGCTGGGTGGTTCTGACTCAGGATCCCTTGTGAGGCTGCAGCCCAGATGTTGGCCAGCACAGGCATCTGAGGGTTGACAAGAGCTAGAGGATATTCATCTAAGATCGTGCTCTCACATGGCTGTTGGCAGCAAGCCTCCGTTTCTCCCAGGCTGTTGGCCCCAGTTCTTAGCCACATGGGCCTCTCCACAGGGCTGCCTGAGTGTCCTGGCAACACAGCAGCTGACTTACCCCAGAACAAGTGATTCAAAAGGAAGTGTAAGCAAGCAGGAAGCCACTGTGCCTTTTATGAAAGTTTGTGAAATGGCATGCCATCTCTTAGTGAGGTACAAGTTGAGCGCACACTCAAGGGAAGGAGCCCACACTGCAGGTATTGAAAGGAAAATTATTAACAAACTAAATACCATCATGGTACCATATCATATACTTCCCTAGCATGGTATATGTTATATAATTTATATACAAAATCAACAACATTCCTATGCAACAACATTCCTATTAAAGATACTTTGAAAATATAATGGAATTAAAAAGAAAAAATTAAATATCTACAAAAGATATCAACAAACAATTCATGATTTCAAATATAAAGAAAATCTAGATTGTTTATGAGCCCATGAAAAATGCTCAGGCCAGGGATATAGCTCAGTGGGATACAGCTTGTGCATACCCAGTATGCACAAGGGGGCCCTGAGTTCAATCTCTAGCAAAAGAAAGAAAGAAAGAAGGAAGGAAGGAAGGAAGGAAGGAAAGAAAGAAAGAAAGAAAGAAAGAAAGAAAGAAATGAAATAGGAAAAGAAAAGTAGAGCAAAAAGGAAAGATGCTTAAACTGACTAATAATTGGGGAATTCAAATTTAATGAGATATTCTTTCATACTCCTTCAGTTTGGCAAAATGTTAAAGTTTCACAATATCAAGCAAGACTCAGGATGAGAAGCACAGGAAACTCTTCAGTATACTTGGAAGCATATCATCTTCAAAATGACTTGACACTAGCTGGTAAATTGTGTGATGAATTACCCCAGGATACTTCAATTCTACTCCTAGAGAAACTCTCCTATACAAGAAGATCTGAGCAAGAACCTCCCTCGTGTCATTGTTTCTAATAGAAAAAAGAAAAAAGGAACACCTTAAATGTCCATTTCCAGAAATATGTGTAAATTAATTATGAAATAATCATTCCAAGCAACGAATAAACTAGAAGTATGCATATCGGTATGGATGTATACTCAAAAATTTTATCTTAAGAGACAAAAGCAAGCTACAGAACAATACATAAAGATAAAAAACATAGAAAACAATTACAGGTGTTGTTTAAGAACACACACCTATGTTCTAAAAATACTTTGAGGAATGTTTAGGAAAGATGAACATCAAGTGCCAATGAGGTTTATTTCTGGAAGGGAATGGGAACACCATGATCAGAAGGTACAGATGAGGATTTCAGTTTTATTCAGTCTAAGTGATGGGCACATATACATTTGTTTTATTATTCTTTATGCCTTTTAAATGTCATTTAATTATATATTTACTCATAAAACAAATTTTTAAAGATACTACAATAGAAAAAATATCGTTTGAAATTATAAAAAGGGAATAAGCTAAAATATTTAAAATTTGAAATAATCTCACAATGGAGAAGTGGTTAGTTTAAATACATTTTTTCAGGGTAAAATTAAATATGAATAAAATTTAAAGATTAATAAAATGAGAAAATATATCTATATTCCAAAGTGATATATTTATGATACATTTCCTTCTTATAAGTAATATGATCAATAGCCCAGAATAGTAACAGCCTAAAAGCATAAATTGAAAACCCACAAAAATATGAGTGGCATTTAAAATATAGGTGAAATGTAAGTAAAAACCATGCAATAATATACTTGCCAATCGGATTCTCAAAGGTGTACAAATTGGTGAGGATCTGAGGAAACAGCCACTCTTCCGTGTCATTAAACTGTGGAAAGTGTGTTGTCAGATATCTGTGATGATCTATGCAAATGTAAAGAGTGAACATCCTTTGGTCCAGAAATTCTACCTCTAGGAAGCCATCCTGGTGATATATTAGTCCATGTGAGAAATGATTTATTACATTCTTTATAATTGCAAAAGTTTGAAACAAATTAAATCCTTTGATAAGGGCTTGGTAAAATAAAATAGGATACATCAATGAATTGAATACTAGGTAGTGGTTTTTAAATGGAATCATCTATGTATAGTGAAGAATGATGTTCAAGATAGGTTGTACAGTTATTATGTGAAGAATAATGTGTGTGCTACCATTTGCAGAGGAAAAGGGAATATTGTGTACATATGGATGTTTACCTATAGATAGTTCCTGGAAAAAATTAAATAAAACTAGCTATAATGATTACCTCCAATAGTATAATGATAGTATGGATTAAGCCTGAATTATATATATAAGAATCCTAAAACTAAGAAGTGAAGAAACCTGATCTAATTCAGTATGGCGGTACAAATTTAAAAATCCACAGTACCAGCCATTTGAAAACAGGGCAATGTTGCTGTTGTGCAATTCTGGCCCTAATTACTTTCTTGCTGACCTCTAAACATGTCTCCTAAAAGGGCTTGCTATGCAGCAACAGAGGGGAGAGAGAGAGACAGACAGACAGAGAGACAGACAGAGACACAGACACAGAGAGAAGAGAGAGACAGAGAGGCGGAAAGACAGAGACACAGACACACAGAGACAGACGCAGAGAGAGACAAGAGAGCGACAGAGAGAGAATGTGGCTTGCTATCAGTCCAGCCACATTAATCCAATCAGCCACCTCCAACTGCTTACATCGTGCGTTTGAGCCATTTCTAGAGAGATAATGATAGCAAGTGGAGAGGTCTCCAGTGTGTGTCAGCAAAGGATATCAATGTAGGGCAGGTCAATTTTGATTCACGGCACATTGAACTTTTCCCTTTTCCTTTCTTGACACATTTATAGCCATCAGTGAGGAATTTAGGAGTACTACAACCCCAAGCCAGTTGGCAAAACTGCATATGGATTGCCTGTGAAGAAACCTGGGAACTGAAGCTTTAAGTGAAGAGAAGCCGTCTATCTGCTAGGAGATTCTTTGTAGCAAATGTCCTGCTCGGGGGTACAGGGACATGGTCTGAGGACAGTGGGGGAGGTGAACGCGACAGAACAATCCTTACCACAGTACATTAAAAAAAAGAATTCCCCATGTGTTGGCCGCAGATTGAAAGGAATGTAAAGTAGGTAGCACTGGGTGAAGTTTGTTAGCAAATATTTTGTGGCACTGGAAATGCATGAAGACTATGTGATTTATAATACATAGTCCATAGCAATGTTCCCCATGGAACCATTCAGTCAGAAATGAACATTTCTTGGCCTGGCACTCTTCTGGGTCTTGGATACATCAGAGAACAAAACTAAGTCTTTTTAAAAACTCTGCTTAGTTCTCACATTTTTAATTAATGTATACTGATTATACAGTTATTGGGTTTCATTTTGGAAGATTTGTACATGCACTCAACTTATGTTAATTATTTCCCCCATATCACCCCTTTCACCTAACTCTCTCCTCTAATTTTACACATTCTTGGAGAGGACTTCACTATGTATAATGTATTTTGATCATATTCATGGCCCCTATTACCTGCCCTTATTCTCTTTCTTTCTTGCTTTCTTCCTTTCTTTTTCTTGCTTTCTTGCTTTCATGCTTTCTTGCTTTTTTGCTTTCTTTCTCTCCCTTCTTGCCTTCCTCTTGCTAAATAATAGTCTCCCTTCCACTTTCTTGTCATCTTTTAGACTCCACATATTAGGAAGAACAGGTGATATTCATTTTTGAGTCTAGTTTATTTTCTTCATCATAATAATCTTCAGATCTATCAATTTTTCTGCAAATGACCAAATTTTGTTCTTTTTATGCTCAAATTATATATATATATATCACATTTTCTTTAACCATTTATCTGTTAATGCGCACCTGGTTTGCTCTGTCTTAACTACTATATATTGTGCTGAGATAAACATGGGTATACAAATATTCCTATGGAATACTGACCTTAATTCCTTCAACTATGTACCAAGGAGTGATATAGCTGGATCAAATAGTAGTTTTATTTTAGGTTTTTTGAGGAAACTCCATACTGATGTCCATAGAGGCTGTACTAATTTACTTCCACACCAGCAGTGTAGAGGGTTCCTTTTTCCCCATATCGCTATCAGCATTTATTGTTTTTTGTATTCTTGATGATAGCCATTCTGATTGGGATGAGATGGAATCTCAACACAGTTTTGACTTGCACATCCCTAATGGCTAAAAATGTTGAACATTTGTACTCATTGAACTCATTAAAAATGTTGTACATTTGAACTCATTGACCATTTGTACTTCTTTTAACAAATGTCTGTTCAATTCTTCGCCCATCTATTGATTGGGTCTTTGAATTTTAGGTGTTTTTAATTCTTTATATATTCTAGATATTAATCCTATGTTGAAAGAGTGGCCAGCAAAGATTTTCTCCCATTCCATAGATTGTCTCCATTCTGTTGTTTCCTTTGCTGCGAAATTTTTTTCTAATTTGTTGTAGTCCCATTTGTTGATTCTAGCTGTTGTTTTCTGTGCTTCTGGAATCCTATTCAAGAAGTCTTTGCTTGCAGATTCAGTAGTTGCTCCTATGTTTCCTTTTACCAGTTTCAAAATTTCAGGTCTTACACCTAGGCCTTTGATCCATTTTGAATGTATTTTTATGCAGGGTGAGAGAGAGAGAGATCCAAGTGGATATCCAGTTTTCCTAGCACCATTTGTTAAAGAGGCTTTTTTCTCCCCAACATATATCTTGGCTCCTTAGTTCAGAGGCATCACAATACCAGGTTTCAAATTATCCTATGAAGCCATAGTAACAAAAACAGCCTGGTACCGGCACAAAAATAGATATGTAGATTGATGGAACAGAAGAGAAGACACAGAAACAAAATGTAGTCTTGACCTCATGTTGTCCATATTCTGGAGGCCAGGGCAGGGTGTGGCTAAGGGATATGCAGAAAATAGATAATTCACAAAGAAGTAAATAACCCTATGATATAATGTTATATAATGATCATTCCAAATCTCTTTGCATGATAAGGAAAGAGAAAGGCAAAGAGTAGTGTGAAGACAGAGACCATTAAAGACAAAGTAATCCAGCAATTCTTTCTGATGAAGTGACATTTGGTTAGAGACCTTAATAAAGTTAAAGACCAAGCCATGAGAATATTCGAGGAAAGTGATCATGTAAAGGCCCTGAGGCTTAAACAGGACTTCACAAACACATAGACTAAGGAAGTGTGCAGAAAATAATAAGAAGAAAATAGTTAAGACACAGAAGTGTATGTTATACATGCATAGGGATATATATCAGTGACTATTAAAAAATAGAAATTCTTTTTTTTTTTTACGTGGGTACTGGTAGTTGAACTCAGGACCTCGTGCTTACCAGCAGGTGCTTGTGCCGCTAAGCGATATCACTGGCCCTTTTTTCCTTTATGTGTGTACCAGGAGTCGAACTCAGGACCTCGCGCTTGCCAGGCAGGTGCTTATGCCACTGAGCTAGCTCACCAGCCCAAAAAATAGAAATTCTTACACTACTTCAACAATAGAGGTATAAAGACTCATTGTTTCTCAAGAGCAGAGGGTGTCTTCTCATTCTTTCATCCAGCCCTGCTTAGTATATATACATGATAGGCTCTGAACAATATCCAATTACTAAATAGGTGAATCACTGCAATTCTTCTGAAAACATCTTATTCATCATTTTCCAAATGATAATGACTGTTTTTGAAAAAATAAGTTTGTAACAACGTAATACACACTCTTCAAATAAGTGGGATTTCTCAGAAGGATATGACTTTAGCTCAGGGTCAGTCCAAAATATAATTGGGTAAGAATACAAAAAGCTAGATTTTATTGATTAGCTAACATCTCCTATGTACTTGTACATGCATTGTCTTGGAACTCTCTGAACAGTTCAAAGAAAAAGATGTCATTATGCCCCTATGCTGGTTTGAGACGACACTCAAGAGATATTCAGGTTCTATCCCAGGAACACAAGGCCCGTAAATGATGCTGCTGAGCAACAGGTCGTCTGACTCCAAGTTCACACCTGAGATGAAATTCAAGCTCACACCTTCTCTAGACTCTTCTCTGGTGTCCAACAGTCTTGAAGTGTCACTTCTCCTGCCCAGTGCTCTTGGTGCACTTTCATTTTCCAGAGTGGCACCTCACTGGAGCTGTTCCCTTTCCTTCTCATCGCTGATCTTAGCCTCCAGAGGAACTGGATCCGGAGATCACAGTCATGTTCTTACTAGTGGTGACTCTTGGCAGGCTATTTAAACTTTCTGAAACTCGCTTTTATCATTTTTGAACAGAGATAAATCTATGTTAAAATTGTAGTTCACTGTCAGTGAGATAATGCGGTCAAAGTCTTTGGACAAATGTCTGATATATATGGCAGATAAGCAAGAAATACTAGGTGAATCTACTAGTGCCAACTGTGTCTGCGTTCTGCTAATGATCAGCTAAACTGGTAAATGAATCCTGCATTAGTTACCAATGATGACAATAGCATAAAATACTGTGCCTCCCCAATAACATGTACAATTTTATAACTCGCACTAATTGCTGGTATGGAAGGCCAGTCATGACCACCATAGAAAACCCCATCAACACCTCATACCTTGCTATTCACTGGGAAGGCAGCCTATCTGTTCAGAGTCCACTAGACCATGACTTGGGTTCAGAGTCAATCTAACATGTAGGTTGACTGTCATCAATTGAACAAAAATTCCTACTCAGAGGAAGCAGTCTGCATACATGGCCCCCAAACTTAAATTTCAGTGGATGAAAAAAATTAAACTTTTCAGAACACTCTGAAAATGACTCAATCTAGTGAGCCATATTTTCTGACTCATCTTTGTAGATGACAATTGTATTTTCTTAATCATGTTGACTGAAGGTAAGAGAATGGGATAGGTGGGGATTTTAAACTTAAATTTCAGTGGATGAAAAAAATTAAACTTTTCAGAACACTCTGAAAATGACTCAATCTAGTGAGCCATATTTTCTGACTCATCTTTGTAGATGACAATTGTATTTTCTTAATCATGTTGACTGAAGGTAAGAGAATGGGATAGGTGGGGATTTTAAAACCTTTTCCCAGGGCTTCTGTGATAAAGTGCCACAGACTAGGTGGCTTCAAACAACAGAAATTTATTATTTCACAGTTCTGGGAGCAAGAAGGCTCAAACTGAGGTGGCAACAGCAGGTCCCTGCTCCCTCTGAAGCCCATAGGGGAGATCTGGCCTTGCCTTTTCCTAGCTTCTCATGGCAGCTGGGAATCTTTGACATTCCTTGGCCTGCAGATGCCTCGCTCTCTTTCTGCCTGTGTCATCACATGATTGAATTCTCCCTGTTGTCTCTGTCTCTGTGTCTCCCCTGATTTTTAGGGACAAAAATATTGTATATTGTTCCCACACTACTCGACTATGACGGTATCTTAACTAATTACATCAGCAGCAACCTTATTGTTAAATAAGGTCATATTTCAAGGTATGGGAGTTAGGCATTCATTTAATACATCTTGTGGAGAAACACAATTCAATCCATAATAGTGGATCACTGGCGTAGAAGGACAGAGGTCTGAGATCCAGGTGGTGCCTTCAGTTATACAAGGCCTTTGCCTCATGTCTCAGAACCTGTGGGGGCATCAGAGGGATAGAGGTCACCTTTTCCCTTCTTTCTCACCATAAAATGCTTGTCTCTACAAACACTGTGAATTTCAGGGGCTGCCATATTCAGGTATCTTAGAACCACAGAATGTAATTTCTGGAGCAGAAGTGTATGACCCTTTTTTATTTCCATTTTAATAGCCGTATTTTCATTTAAATCCCACATGCGGGAAAAATATATCAAGTATGCCTTTACAGATTATTCTATGTTCACTAGGTTGAACTATACAAAATTTCCATTTTTATAAATAGTCAAATATTGGCAATTTTATCTGGTTTGACCTATGCATTCCTTTAGATGTTGTTGTGATGACCTCTACTTGGCTCCTGTTCTTCAAATTGATCCCAGGATTTCAGATTTTAGATTGTGTCCAATTACTGCCCTTGTATCTTACTGGGGCACCACTCAAAATGAAATCTCCATCATGTCCAATGCCACACACACACTTAGGAAAGAAGTAAGACTTTGAAGATTCTGAACAATCTGGATTCAAATTATCCCATTATTTGCTAGGTGTTTGGCCTTAAGTGGCCAATTATTTAGACTTTGTGTTTCACAATCTTCTTCTACAAAATGGGGATCAAGCCTCCTAGAATAATTGCAAGAATTAATTTATATACTATATTTAATTATATACACATACATATGCCAAACATGTTACCATCTACCATAGTAGATGTTCAGAATGATGTCTCCCTTCATTCTTAGCTCCATGATTTCTATGGTAGACCCTAAAAGTCCCAGTTTGCTCAGAGATTGTCTAAGTCACTTTCTCCTTGCTGGGATGAAGTACCCAGTACCCACAACTTAGAGAAGAGATTTATTTGGGCAAATGGCTTTTAGAGGTTTGAGTCCATAGTTGGCTGGCTCCAAGACACAAAGGGCACAGCAGAAAGGCACAGAAGAGGAAAGCTGCTAATGTCATGGAGGCCTGAAGCAGAGAGAGAAGAGAGGAACCAAGGAGGGGATGCATACACCCTTCCAGGTCAGGTCCCAGTGATCCGCCTCTTCCTGCCAGGCCCCGCCTCCAAAGAGCAAGTCAGCTGCAGTGCTCCCTTGATCCAACTACCTTCCACACACTTCTGAAAACCTGGGGGACATTTTAGATCTAACTGTAACACATATGAATTGAAGTGATGGGGAAATGTATGGGCTTAATGAAGGTAATTAGAATTAAACACGATGGGACACATGAACAGACTACTTTGCATGTATCCTATTGTTTTGGATCCAGCAGCAGACTCAGTCCCAAGGAATGTACCTTGAAACTCAGTTACCAAAAGCCTACATGATTATGTAGTCTTTCCTCATCTCACAATAACTAGGCTCCATTTGAATTGCATATATGATATGCCTGTGTTTACATCAAATGTCATTTTCCAGCATAGTAGTTCTCAACCTTTTTTCCATTGGGAACACACATGACATTAACATAAATTAGCATACATGACATTCTTTCTGGGGGATTCTTCAGAGACTTCTCTAGTTCTTGATAGGCAATCTTTTCTCTCCCACTGTAGAAAGCTATTGGGAAGAAGATGAAGGGGACATTATAGAAATGGCCTCCCTAATTCTGTTCCAATTAAAAATTATCTACAAAGTTTAACAAATCATCCACCAATGTTATGTTAGTAACACACCTAAAAATTATGTGTGGTGCAATTCTGAAGTTGAAGATCACTCTTACAAGGGATGCTTATAATAGCATTCAGAATGGTTAAAACACCTATTTAATCATTAGACAACCGAGATCCAAGTAGATATCTCTAGCCTTCCACACATTAGCTAGATGCATCTGTGCGCTCTTCACTCGGAGTGGAGAAGGCGCAAAGTCGGGATACAGTTCCTCTGCACGTTTACACTGAACAAATGAATCTGCTTCCATGACAGCATAAATGGTACTCCTGCCTCTGCATCACAGAGGCGAAGCACTGAGGTATGAGTAAAACCACCTAGGCTTCCTGTCTCCCAACAGATTCTATATGTGCAATATTGCTATCAGCATGATCAATTCTATCTAACCACCAGAAGCAGTCTCCCACATCTTTAGGCACTTAAGCATTCTACTCAGCTAATCTACTCTCCCCTCTGGTCAAAGCCATTTATTATCAATTGTAAGTAATGTGACTATGGGGGATGCTACCTGGGGCCACTGGAAACCTGCCATGGTTTACAGCCCTTGGAACAGACACAGACATTGTAAGTTAAAACTATTTAAGCCAAACCCAAACCTGTTATAATTGAAATTACAATAAATCACTCTTCCTAAATCTTCCTGGAGGGAACTCTGGAAAGGTCTCCTCTCTCTGCCAAAGACAGTAAGAGAGCCAGAAGATCAAGTAAAAGGGGAATTTGCACTTCAGCTCTGCTCAGGGATAATGCAGGGAGTATAAAATTTGGTCAGTTCTTAAGACATGTAGGCCAGGAATAGGATGGATGGAATCAAAGGGCAAGGCAAAATGGAGTATATGCCTTCCCTGCTGTAAATGTCAACGGCTCCTTCTCAGCTCTAGAGATGGTTCACATCCTTGAGGTGATGTTTAGGGTCTCCAGGAAAAGACTCACCCTATCATGTCCTAGCATAGCATATACCTCTCTACAGCACTTCTCTCTTGGACTGCAAGGGCCTTGAGCACAGGGATCCTGGCTTAGTAAATTTTAATCCTTAGTAACTATCAGAAGCCTGAAAATTGTATAGTCAATTCCCAAATGTGAACACACTGACTGCCTAAAAGCCGCACACAAGAAAAAAGGGCAAAGTCAAGAGAAGTGAACCCCAGATTGTGCATAATCTGAAGAACACATGGGATGTCCTTGTCTTCTAGGTGGGACTGTAAGCTATTCCAGGGAGCCCGGCTGTTATACACTGTGACAGTGAGAAAATAATGAGCTTTTCTACTACAGATGTATCAGGATCTCAGATCCTCTCTAAGTATTCTTAGGAAGCTGGGTGCATATTCTAAAAAGGTTGCATTTGCTCAAGGAGGCTTTTGTAGAACTGTATCAAATTTTCACTTTTTATGCCACACAAAAAATTTAATTTCTTTGTAAGGGACATTTATTTCCAAAACAATGTTCCCCAACTTGAACACCCATTATATTGATTGGTTGTAGCCTCAGGGCAATTTTTATTAGCTTCAAACAACAAATCCACCCTCCAAGGATAAAGATGTGTCAGACGGGAAGTGTGCACACATAATTCTAAAAACAGTTCCAAGAATGCTTTGGACAATTTTTTATTATCTTGGAAATAAGCATAAATCTATTAAGGAGACTACTTTGAAAACAATAACTCTGCTTTAGAATTATGAATTCTGGTGAGCTACATAATAAGAATCAGCACTTCACTGTTTACTATAAACCAGCAACTCTACTAATAATGCTTGTGCATGTGTACACCCATTGAATTCTCCCAAAAACTACATGAAAACAACACTACCGGTAATAATTGGTATTCAGCAAGTGATCACTATTTGGTCAGGCACTGTGCTAAAGGTTATTTCATTTTAATCTCCATTTTACAGACAAGAAAACTGAGGTTTAAAGAAAAGCTGAGTACCCTGTTAAGGTCACAAAGTCAGTAAGAGAAGAACTGAGATTCATGAGTAAATTTATTTGACTTATTCTTAATTACTCCGATTTATATGCTATGTTATAAGCTATGCTCCTAACCACTGTGATAAGAACTTTGGATTTTTACTAAATATTATGAAATATATACACAGATGATATACCTGTCACATACATATCTATACACATGTATAGGAATCCTAACTCGTATTTCTTTTCAATTAAAATATTACCTCTTTCAATTCTCAATAACACCAGTTGAAAGAGTAAATCTCTGTCAGTAACTGTGGTCCAACCAAGACAAGGAGGAAGAGCAAGCAGCCAAAGTGATACCAGACGGTTCAGCAATTATAGCTTGTAATTGCCAAACAAAAACCATTTTCGTAAGGCCAAGCAGTGGGTTTCAGAGAAAGTCCCTGGATGGCTTTGTGCCGGCTACAGCATAGGGCTTTGCACTTGTTTGCTATTTCATACCAGGTAAGCCCTTGTGGAGTCTGGAGCCTCAGTCTTTCCATCTGGGCACCAAGAATGGGTAAATTCATCACTCTTCTTCAGGCTTCTACTATGAATATTTATGAAGGCCTCCAGAATCCTGGTATCCCATAAAAATGCAAACTATGATTATTATTAATGATACAGTTAGCAAGAAGGACATTTGTTATTTCTACTCAATTGGTTTCCTCCAGGAGCAGAAACAATTTTTTTTGACATAGTATTAATGTGCTGTCTTTGCAACTTTGATCATCTGTCATTTTCTTTTGGAGAAAGTTGAGCCATGGACAAGGAAGTACCCTTCCCTCTCTTTGCAACATGGGGCCTGGCTGAGCCCTAGTTGCTTCATGATGCAGATAAAACTATGGATATTTATTTGATTTCTGGTATCAGGAAACAATTTATTAGGATCAAGGCAGTTAGGCTATGGGACTTCCTTTCTTGCCGAGGTAGTCACTAGTAGCACAGGCAGCTTTGGCTCATAAATCTAGTTTTATTTCCCCATCTATTCACCTGGAACTAAGTGATTTTTTTAAGGCAAAGGGGATAACACATTTCCTTATGTAAGCATTCTTCCTCCATCTCCTAATCACCATTGTTTCTCAGACAAGCCAGTGAGAGGCTGACGCAGGGAGCCATTTTCATTCATTCTCCTGCATTCCACTTGTATTTTCAGAGTTTACAGAAAAACACTGCAACCAATTTGGGATTTCCCTGTAATGATCCACTTCCTCTAAACAAACCAGGATTGATTCAAATGTGAATCCCAGAGACAAAAAGATTTCTGAAAATATCCATTTTCATCTGCCTTCAGAAACCACCTTGCCTTTCTCTCTGTTCCCATCCCCCCCTCCCACCCTCCCTCAAGCCCCCACCTCGCCTTCCCCTCCTTAAGAAGACTTTCCCAGGTCCCTCTTGGCTGTGGTTGAACGACGTTGGCTCCTGTCCATGCTGCAACAAAGACCTGGCATTCCAGCTGTCTGCGTCTAATCTCCAGTGTCAGCTCTCGTTAATGTGTGAGCGTGAAATCAGAGGGGGCAGAGCTGCACGGAATATTAAAACCATGATCAGAATTCCACTGAAATGCTGGGAGTCTGCGAGCACCATTAGAGGAGGCTGTCAAATCACGGCTTCGCATTAAATAAAAGATTTCTATCAGAGGAAAGTACAATCAGTGAATCGCTGAGCTAAATTAGCATTTTTTCAATTGGAGATCGAAGTTGATTTATTGTTCTCCACGACATTAATGTAACTATGTGCTTGACCTGCTAAGGCAGCTAATTTTTCATTTAAATGGTTTCTTTCCTTCCTAGTGCAAAGGCTGCAATCATATTTCAACTTTGCAGAGTGATCAGAAAAGTCGTGGAATGCTGCAGAAATATCTTAGGGAGGCCTTCCTTTCCCCTCCTCTCTCCCTCCTTCCCTTTTTCCAGCTCCATTGCCTTCCTCCTCCCCTTCCCTTCCTCCCTAACCTCATGGCTGGTGGTCAAGGTCACAGAGGAAGAGTAATCTCAAAGCCACCGACTTCAAAGCCTCCATCAAAGAAGCCCCTACGTTGCCACTGAATTAAAATGGAGTGGGGGAGGTTGGGGTCTGGGCACTGGACATTCCTATCAACAAGAAAGGACCCTTTTACTGTCTTGCTGGTAGGGCCCAATCTGGGGCATCCTGGGTCCAGTTTCTCTTGCCAGCCTCTCCATGTGTCTCCCTACATCCTCCCCAGCCCCCACCTCTACACACACACACACACACACACACACACACACACACACACACACAGGTCGCCTAAAGAGAATATACATTTCCAATTAGCAAAGCACATTCTAGCCATTTTCTCTTTTACTGCCCTATCTCCATTTTGCTAAAAAGCTGGGCTGTCATTAATGAAATCCTGCAGTTCTGTTAATCCGAGGTACAATGCTTCTTTTCTCTCTCAGGCTTGCCCAAACATAAAAACTACAGTTACTCAGCGCCTCTCTCCTATTGAGATTCCTTGGCATTTGTCTTTCATTACATACCTGATGTGGCACAGTAGCAGTCGAAGTTCTTGGACATAGAAGGAAAGGACGTAATTGTGTTTGTTTCACAATACCCTTGTTGGCAAAAGGCAGCTGGCATTTTCTGTTTCTATTTATTTATTTTAAAGTTACATAGGTTTTGATCTTTGGAAGCTGATGGGTATTTTAGGGCACTTCGTAAATCCTAACAGGTACTGAAATTGTTGGATTTAAAACTAGCTGGAAATCATGGAAGAACCCTGATAAACTAGATTTCAACATTTACCTGAAGTGCTTCTTCTGAATTAATTCACTGTATTGCACAGTGAGAAGGCTGGGACTAGCAAGTGGGCGGTGGGCAGTGGGCTGATATTTGCCACAATTTTCCAGTATAAATGTGATTTCTAAAACAAAACAGACATTATGTTAATAGTTAGTATTTACATTTTAGTTTTCTTCCTCTCACCTCTAGAATCTACCTAGTGAAATTACAAATGGAGAAATTTTCAAAATTTGGGGGAGGACTGAGGTTAATCTTTTAGAACTGAAAAACCTGATGATATGAGGCTAAGAACAGAGCCAGTCACAAGCCACAGGGCTAACCTTGGAAAGAGGAGACGGAGAATAAGCCCCAAGGCCCCTAAACTAACAAAGTCCCTTCAAGGGTCAGTGAACTGGAGGGGAATTTCCCTCCCATCCCCATCACAACTAGACCTAATTGGCATCCCCCGGTCAGCAAAAAGGCTGTGGAGTGGGTGGGTGGATGTGCTGACCTCTGCTCTGCTTCAGTGAACGGGTCTCTATCCAGGCCAAAGACGTACTAGGTAAGAAACCTTTTTGTTGGAGGCCGGAGACATGCGCCCCTTGTCACTTCATACTTGCTGCCATTTTCTCAAAGTTGCTTAGCCTTTCTCACTTTTACTCCATTTGTAAAGCAGTGCCATCTCTCCCCCATATCACTCAAATCAACCACTCTATCCAAGAGATGTGGGTTTCATTCTCCAAAGACAAGGAGAGCTGGTCACTAAATACAAAAATGTCTCCTTGTACAATACTAGTCATCCACTCCCCTCTGGGGATTTTCGTGGTGATCTTGTATCAGTAGCCAGTGTCTGCTGATCAATTTCCTCTGTCCCCTCACAATTGATTCATTAGCCAAGAGGTGGCATCACAGCATGTTGCTCCCACTGCAAATTCTACCAAAGGGCCCAGATGCAAAGCTCAATTATTTCTTGGTCTTGCCATTTCCGTGATCACTGGTTCCCCAAACATAACGCATCTCTCCTTTACATGATAATCTCTTTCTAAATATAGTTTGAATCATAGAATTAAAGATATCCAGAGGATTCTGGTCACTTCTGGTGCACAAAATAGAACCTAGCACCTGAAAGATGCAGAGTTTTAGTGAAACAATCCACGTAGCCTGCAGCATGCTCAGTGCTCGGTAAGCAATGTGAGCCTCAAAGGCTGGGAGGGAACAGTGCGGAAGAACAATAAATTAGCAGGTACTTTGGGCCAGGAAACACAGGAAGGGGTTCCAGTCTGGTAACAGAGGCAGACTTTACAGAAGGTAGACTGTGCAAGGCACTGTCTCCAAATCATAGTCCCAGCAGTTCTTAGCACCTATTATGGTTCAAATATGAAATGTCCCCCAAAGACTCATGTATTGAGAACTTGGTCCCCAATGCAGCAATGTTCAGAGGTGGGGCCTGGAGAGGTAAGTGGATTGTGAGTGTGCTAACTTCATCAATGGATGAATCATTGATGAGTTCATAGCTCAATGGGCTTTGAGAAGGTGGGGCTTGTTTGGAGGAGGGTCACTGGGGTGTGCCTTTGGAGGGTGTATCTTGTCCCTGGCTCTTTCCTCTCTCTGTAGCTCTTTGTCTCTGCCTGCTTCCTGGGTGCTATGAGATGAGAAGCTTTCTTCTACCACACCCTTCTGCCATGATGTTTCTGCCATGCCACAGGTTTAAAAGGAATGGAGCCAGCTGACCATGAACTGAAACCTCTGAAACTTTAAACCAAAATAAATATTTTCTCCTTTATTATTCTCTGACCAATTCACTGACCCAGGTTTTTCCGTCAGAATGACAAAAAGTTGACTACCACAACACCCAAAGACACAACTTAGTAGAAATTTGTCAGGAGTGTAGGGCAAAAGGCGGGGTCCTGAGATCAGTCTATTCAACACAAAAGCTCAACACACAGGATCTGTCCCAGAGACAGGAGTGCTCTGAGGAATCAGGTAAGCAACAGAACCCTGTATCAGTGGGCCTTGGGAACATGACCAAGTCCTCAAAGATCACGGAGTTCTCACCAGAATACACATAATGGAAAAGCTGAGGACAGACATAAAGGAGCAGCTCAGGCCTTAGAAGCAGCCCTCCTACGCTTTCTCATTTTAGAAAAGGATCCTAAAGATGGGGGATGTAGTTTAATGACAGAGTGTCATGCATGAAGCCCATGGTTCAATTCTGGGCACCTCAAGAAAGAAAAGAGAAAAGAAGAGAAGAGAAGGGAAGGGAAGAGGGAAAGGGAGAGGAGGGGAGAGGAGTGGAAGAGAGAAGAAAAGCATAACAGTACTGCCCTATAAAGTTATTACGAGGATTAAGTTATTTGGCATCTCAATTTAGACATGTGTGTGGGTGTGTTTGTGTGTGTTTGTGTGTTTCATAGATACTGCACTATCAAAATATTTGGGGGCTCATCTCAGGTGTGTTGGATTCCATATCCAATGGTCATGAAAGCCTTTTTTAAATAAAAGAAAGAAACTAACATTTATGAAGCTTGCCACACATATTAGACACTTCCATATGTTATTTAATACAATACTGTAATACTCCTTCCATCATTACAACAACCCTGAAAATAAAGGATCTATGGTTATTGCTCTTTTTAAGTTGAAAAAGTATATGATAAGGGAAGCTGAGCAACTTCTCACAGGTACAGCAACCAAGAGTGGCAAAAATATTAAAGCTCAAGTTTTAAGGTCTAACTCCAGTGACTCACTCTTCAAAAACATGATGAGCATTTGAAGTATCTATGCCTACAAGTGGCCTTTTATAAAACTGAGCCTCAAAGCATTCAGAATATAAATCCGATTACAAAGAACCATCAACGGTGCAACACCGCAGTGAATTTTAGGTGTGAATTAATTCATTTGGAGAATATTAACTAATAGCCAGCATCTTTTGAACATGTATCAAGTGCCATTCAGTTTTCTACGTAGGTACATCTATTAATACACTTTATTTTCAGACTGACCCTATGAAGTATATTTTATTATTGTGCTTATTTAAAAGATTAGGAAACCTAGACACAGACATGTTAGGTAAATTTTCTAAAGTAACACGTTCAGAAAATGGTAGAGTCAGGATTTGAACCCAACCAAATCAGAACTTCAAATTCCACACTCTTTGTCACCAAGCAGTGCTATCCTGGGGATGAAGGTAGCAAGATTCTTTGCCATTATTCCAATGTAGTCAGGTGTTTTAAGGAAGGCAGATTGGAGTTCTACAGTTGTGTTGAGCTAAAAGACTGAATCCAAAAATTGTAAACTTAATCCAGGGCCTCCTTTGTGAGGTTTAGCTGCTAATAGACTTCTTACTCCTGTTAAAATTTTCCCTGAACTAGGAAAGCTATTGTCCTACAAGCTTCAGGGAGGTAGGAAAAATGAAGGCAGAAAAAACAAGATGGCTGCAAGTGCTTTTATCAAATACCAATTGTGCAACTTACCGTGTTGTTAGAGCGCTGGAAAAAGAATCACTGATTCTTATTTCAGGAAGGAGCTGTGGATATAAGAAAAGAAATATCCCTAAATTGGCCCTTAAAGCGTGGAAAGGATTTCCGTGGGGTGAAGCATATCCTAGACTGAAGGATGTGCTTAAGCAAAGGCAGAGAAATAGTTCCTGAAAGGGAGACTTTTGAAGGCTCATCTTCGTATCCCTCACAGTACCTTCTTTAGTGCCTGCCTATTCTTGGATCACTGTATGTGACTAATAAACGTTGAATGATTTGAGTGGGTAACGCTTTCATGCATTGCTTAGTCTAAATAATAGCAACAAATCCAACACCACCCAAGGTGATCTCCCCAAAAGTACATATTGGCCCTTGGAGAGAGGGTTAAACAATGAGCAAGTCTGTTTCCTGGCGGTCTCTAGCCTCAGTCTCTCGCCATGCCGTGGCTTCATTACGATGTGTGAGAGATTTGTTTGGAGTGGGGGAAGCATATTTTTGTTTGCATTTGCTTAGCACGTTGCCGTCGCACATTTTGCTATGAGATGTAAAGTCATCTGCATGCACCGGTTGTGCAGTTAGAGAAAAGTCAAAACAAGCGTCAGGCGGGTTGTCAGCCACATGGCCTAGGCAGATTGTCACACTCCTTTACCCACGAGTGCGGCTACCTTCTCTGTCCTCCTCCCTTACTCTCTTCCTTGCCCCTACATCCCCATACTTGCATATACATCTCTATACTCCAAGGGCCTAATTTCTATTTATGTAGAAGATACAATATATGCAGACCTCAGGTGCAATCCACTTGTGTGACGATGCCTAGCCATTGGTACCTCTGGTCTCATAGAACCAACTTTATATCAGCCTGGACTGCAAATAGCTTTTTGCCAAGAGCCCTCAAAAAGCCATCCTGCCCTGCATCATAGCAACCTCTGAAAAATGAATTTAGCATTGTGAACAGGCCAAATGGTAACATTTTCTTTTTATTGTGCTTCTTTTCTTTTTAATTTTCTTATTAGTGCATGTTGTAAATATAATGTTTATATTCCTTTTGTGGAGTTGGTACATGTACATAACACATCTTAATTCCTTTTATCTCTTTTCTTTCCTTTACTACTCCCTCCATCTCTTGATTCCCTTCCCATTTGAGAAAGATACGTCTCCCTACTTCCTATTATCTATATATTATTTTGCACTTTATTTTTAATTTGAGTCTGTTATATAAGAGAAACCATGCAACACTGAAGTTTGTATGTCTGATTTATGTCACTTAACATTACAGTCTCAAGATGTATCCATTTTCAACAAATGACTCGTTTATTTTTCTTTATGGGAGAGTAGTCACCTATTGTGTTTAAATACCATATTTCCTTTATCTGTTCATATTTTGATAGTCATATAGGCTGCATCCAAGATATAGCTATTATGAATTGTGCTGCTATGTGTATAGGTATGCATGTATCACTCTGATATGCTGTCTTTAACTCTTTCAGGGAGATACCTAGAAGTGGAATACCTGGAGATTTGAGGAATCTCCATACTGATTTCCATAGTGATTGCCATAGTGGTTATACTAGTTTACATTCCCACCAACAATGTAGAAAAGTTTCTTTTTTCCACCAGCCCTGCCAGCATTTGTTATTGTATGATTTCTTAATGGTGGCCATTCTTTCTGGAGTAAGATGGAATCTTAGCGTCGTTTCTAATTTTTATTTCTCTAATGGCCCATGATGTTGAACACTTCTTCATTTAGTTATTGGTCATTCATAATTCTGTGAAGTTTCTACTCATTTCGCTTGCCCATTTTTTAATTGGGTCTTTTATTTTGAGGGTTCTAATTTTTTTGAATTCTTTATATATTCTAGATATTATTCCTCTGTTTGATGAATAGCTGTCAAAATGGTTTTTGCATTCTGTAGGTTATCTTTTCACTCTATTGGTTGTTTCTTTTGCCATGCATAAGATATGTTCTTTCAAACCCATCTCCATCCCAAATTATAAAGGAGATAATCATATCCAAAGCAACAACTTATAAAGCATCAACTTATAAAGAACACAGGCTCACATTACCAGTAGACACAATCTACGATAAAGAGAGAAATGAGCTAATAATTTGGAACCAGAAAACTTCATTTTGAGGGTCAAGTGTATAAAATTTTGTGTGACCTACCTAATTTTTCTGATCTGATCCTGTAAAGTAATAATAGGATTGAAGTAAACACCATCAGTACTTTGATTTATTCAACAGATATTTAGGTAATGTTCATTTTGTGCCAGAAATTATACTAGGCTTCAAGATACAGCAGATAACAAAGCAGATTTAGTTTCAATGCTTATGAAACTTAAAGCCTATAGAAAGAGTAGATAATCAATGAGTGTGATGATTGCTATGAAAGAGAAATATGAATGCTTGGAAGGGAACATTAGCAAAGATGGAAAAGAGCTATGAGGGCTCTGTGCCCAACAAAACCCTGGTGAATACATAGAAATAAAAATACTTGGGGAACACAGTGCGCAAAAGTAAACACCAAGGAACTGTACAAAAGTATAGATTTTAACAGAGATATGTTTTGTAAAAGATCATCTCTAATTAAAGCTCCTGGCTGGTTGACAGAAGATAAAGGGGATATTTAGAAGCAAGAAGAATGATTTTCATTTCCTTTAAGAAATCTCATTTTATAGGCTACTGTCTATTATGGCCAGTATTTGTGGCCAGATCCACAGAAGAATGAAGAGCAGGAGCACTCAGCCCTCTTGTAGAAGTGATGAACAGGAAAGCTTGTTCAAATAGCCAGTGCCTTCTGGATGGCCCCTGAGAAGATACATTAAAACAATGCTGAAGTTCATGGGTTGGAACATTTCATTCCTTATGAATAAACTGCCACAGAAAGCTATTCCATCCTGCACTGATACCTATTCATTTATTTTGCCTTTGTTTTGAAACACTGGACCTCAGGAGAATGGATTTGCTCACACACTACATACAAGGAGTATTAAAATCTATCTACCAGGAGGTGGTTCACAAGTAACACTAACCCCCATATTCCTGCAGCCTGTGAAGATGAGCTCCTTAGGCTTTGTCCATCCCTAGGGCCACTGGATGGGAATCATGCCTGGACAAGCATCTGGGTGTTTAGGAAAGCCCCTTTCTATCTCCCGAGCAACATGGATCTGTGGAAAAGACCTCCTCTTCTAGGACCCTTCCTACACAATTCAGTAATTTGAAATCTAATCTCCATCAGCTGTAATCTAATCACTCTAATCACTCTCTGATTAAAGACTTCCAATGACTAGGAGCTTCTGTAGTTTGATCTTGAATGTTGCCAAAGGGCCCATGTATTAGAGGCTAATTTCCCATAGTAGTGCTACTGGGAAATGGTGGAATCTTTAAGAAGTGGAACCTAGTAAAAAGTCCTCAGATCATTGAGAGCATGTCCCTGAAGAGGATAGTGGGGCCCCAGCTCCTTTCTTCCTCTTTCTCTTCCCAATCCTAAGGTGAGTGGTTTTACCAGGAGCTGCTATCATAATATGCTGCCTCATTACAGACCCCAAATCAGTGAAGCCAACTGACCATGCACTGAAACCTTCGAAACAGTGAGACAATGATAATCATTCAATAAACTGATTATTTTAGCTATTTCTCATAGTAACGGAAAGCTAAATAACACAAGAGTTTACTACCTTGACAAACCACCCATTAAACAATTGAGCTATTTTAATTTTTAGCTCTTCACACTAGCCACTCCACTCTTTGGCCTTCATTCTTCTTTCTGATAACCCAAAGAATAAATCTATTCCTTTATTCAATAAGCATTTGTTGAGCATTTTTTATGCTCTTGACAAGATTGCATACAAACATGTGTAGGACTGGGTTTCTTCCTAAAAGCAGTCCACCATTTAGTGGATTCGTCATCACCCCTGGAATAGGTTCCAGGACTACAGCAACAAACTACCATACACCAGATGGCATCTCTAGTGCACTCAGTATTCTCACCTGAAAAACTCTCGGTCTGTGTTAGGGACAAACAAAAAGTACAAAATCAAGAGGTCAGCAAAAACGATATTGTAAAGTCCCTTGTAAAACAAATGCTTCATGACTCGGTGGCTCAGAGTGGTGCTTTGGTCAATTTCCTGCCCGTTTTGATAACTGGCATTTGAATGGTCCTTCACAGTTCACAGATTTCATTCACATACATTATTCCTAACAACCCTGGAAGGTTCTCGAGATAGTCCCAATTTGTAGATGAGGAAACAGGAGCTCAACAAGACTAAGTCATACATCTGATATCCCATGGTATGTGGAAGAAAAGATAAAATTTTAATTCCTGACTTATTCAAACATCAATTTTATTGTTCTTTGAAAAAAGAAAATTTATGAGAATTTGTCAGAGAGCTATCAGAAGAAAAATCTGTTAAGTAATATTCCCAAGGACAGATAATCAGAAGGAAGATAGCCAGAGTACAGAATGTAGATAGTCTATAAACTGGATCAAGAAAAAGAATTCACTCCCTCCCAAATCCATCCGTTCTCACAGGTCAGGTGATTCCTACCAAAAATCAATTAAGTAACTTGCCTAGGATATTAGTGGACAGTATTTCTTCTGTTCCTATAAGATGAAGGAAGGAGCTTAATATACATGAGAGTCTTAAGAACTCCAAGACTACTTTGGGGGATCATTCCTCCTACTGGGCCATTCTTGAATCAACTGACCAATTGCCAATATCTGTTTCATGTCTAATGGCTTCTTATTGTTGACTTGGGTCCATTCTGTCACTCAGCATATTGAACACATTCTATGAGATACAGAGCTCCTGGCTCACATTAGAAGACAGCAGGAAGTACTGAGGAAGGCTCTGTGCAGCGGTGTAATTTTGTTAGTTCACAATATTTGTGGCTAGTTGGACAAAAAAGTTCCTTAGGAGGTACTGCTTCAGCAATATGGCCAGCACATCCTCCAAGAAAAAGTATAAAGGAAAGAAAATCAAGTTTCCATCCCTTTAAATATGGTCAAGTCTGCTCCAACCCTTTGGACTCACAAGTTACTGAAGTTAGGAGATAGTGTTTTCTGTGGCCAGCCTTCGGAGAGATAAATGGATTTGTTACAGTTGTCCCAGAAAGAGTCAATGTAATCTTAAAAAAAAATACATCTTCAACTTGAATGATGTGCAGATGTCTGCTGCAGAGAAAACAACTTTCCTAGAGCTCCATGTTGACTTCAGTTCTTCTTAATTTAATGCTTTTTAAAATGTGTAACCATAAAACTACACATAAACTCCTGATCCATAGAGCCCTTGTACAATACAGTCAAAATTAATTTGCAAGTAAAATGTGAAAAAAACTAAAAAATTAATGTTTCAATTGTAACCATTAATTTAATATGACATATGGCAATTTGATAAAAATTAAAGGTTGATCAAAATGTGAGTATGGTCCCAGGGCTGCTGTTTACCTGTTTTGTGTTACATGTTTCTGCTATCATGTGTCGTGCAGTACCTCCAGCCTCTTGGGAACATCCTGAGAAATCACCATTTCTCCAGCACACTTTGATATCCTTCAGTGTTCAGTGGGGTGAAAATAAACTCTACTTTGTCATTAGTGAGACAATGTGGTACCCACTGGCCCTAAAGCAACTATAATTGGGTTGCTAAAATCACATGGTAGTAATGATATAAGAAGGTCTTTCAGATGCTCCAGAATATGCTCATATGTGCTCTAAAAATCATCAAGGTGAAAATATAACATTGAGAACTCATAAAGAACTCTTGACTTTCTAATTTCCCAACCCCACCTGAAAGGCTTTTCTTGAGAAGCACTGCTCCAACATGATCTTAGCTACTTTCAGAGCTCAGAACGACATGGATCCGTAGATGCAAGCAGAGCTGACTATTCTGCCATCATAAAGATGTGGGCGATGAAAGAAAGGCATGGCCACTTGGACTGAATGATGTCTAAAGCCTTCCAGATGGGAATCAGGCAAAAGTTCAGCTCATTTAGAATAATTTGCACTTGTCACAAATGGTCAAGAGATTATTGTGATCTAACTCTGTGTAGGATGCTTTTATGGGCTGTTATAAAAGAAAATATACACATTGGCTAGCAAGAGAGCTGGATGACATAATGTCTTATTTCTGTGTAATTTCAGTGATTATATAAATGAATAAAATCCAGCTACAAGTGGTTTTCTATTGTCTTCTCAATGGGGCAAGATTTGAAAGCTTGACCTCTGGAACATAAGAGACTTCTTTAGATGTATCCATAAGCTGGAATAAAGATGGGAATCTGGACTTTGACCTGAAGCTTTTAAAGAGAATATTTCTTGTTACTCCCTTGGGAACAGAGAGATTTTTTTTTTTTTTTTTTTTTTTTTACAATGAGATCATTTTACACCGAAGGAGTCATTTGAATGACTCCTAAAATCAAAGGAAACTACCCCAATGTGGCTTCCACTGGTGGAAGTTGGGATAGCTGATTGATAGTACTGAGCTATTCACCAAAGGCCTCCAACTTTGGGTAAGGTAAAGAGTGTGGAGGCCAACCTGCTGATATTCATGTCAAGGAAGCAGGTGATTCTATCTCTATATTGAGGTCACTAGATAGGAACAGACATGACTCTTCCTCTAAAATGTCTGAACTCAGATCAAGTTCCTAAAAGCTAGCAAACCAAATGATGGGAAAACCACCTAATCATATATTAGATTAGATATCCCCTAGCCAAGAAGACCAGAATTGGGGTTCTCTTCAATAGAATGAAACACCTGGATAATACCCTTGATGATCAAGCATCTTAGGGAAGTACTTTGTCAGGCTTGACTGAGGGTGCTTATGCCTGTTAACTGTCAGACATTTGTATTTAAAACTAACCTCGTTTCTAAAATAAACCTCTCTTAGTAATTCCTGCCTATCTAAGTGTGATTTAGGTATTGCTGAGTCCCCAGCCATCCAGATACTATGTTCTGTCATTTGTTCCGCTATTGTGCACTGAAGGGGGCTGGTAGATATAAGAAGCCTTTCTTGGTAGCAGTGGGCAGATGAAAGAAAGACCTACAGACCTTTTCACATCTCTGATGTTAACGTACAGTATTCATTAGAAAGACCCCTAATCATCCACAGCTGCCAAATCCGAACTGCCCTCTTTTAAGAGCCAATTTGTTTTCTTGCCAGATCAATGCTCTTATCTGTAGTTATGTGGAACACCAATGACAGCCAATAACTAGTTAACATGTAATTCAATTTCAAAAGAAAAGAAATGTCTTAATTCAAACATTTATTGTACAACTATGGAAATGCCCTAAGTGAAATTAATTGAGGCTCAGCGACTATAACTTATAAATCACTTTACCTGACTGTAACAAAATGATAGAAGAAAAGAATATAGGTTTTGGAATAGACAAAGGAACTTTGCCCAGGCTTTCAATTTGTAACCCTGGGGCTGCTGTCAGTACTGTGCTACAGTGATGACGGTTTCAGACATGGCTAGATCTCAGCTAACACAGCAGCAAGAACGCTCTGAGTCTTCAGTGCTCCAGGAGGTCCTGAAGAGAACAATGCTCCTCTGTCGTGAGAATAATTACTCGCTACATCCTCAGGTTCTCTTCAGATGGATAACTTTGGCCTCCAAACTTGTGTGTCCAGATGACTTCATTAGGTAATATATCATCAGATTATAACTTGGACTTTTTTTTATTTGATTTGATGAAAGAAAATATTCTCCTTATTAAGACATTCTTGTACAGCAGAGAGATTTCACTGATTCACATGTTTATAATTAATGAATCATGCTCCAATATATTTGATCATAAAAAAACCATTGAGAGTGCTCCAAGCAAGTGAAAGTTTTCAGCGAAGAAAACACAAAAGCGGTGGAAGAAAGCTCTTCCTGCCACATTCTGACTCTTGAACGTGTGTGTGCCAGGGAATAGCTAGTTATTCAACATGCTTGAATCCTCTTTTTCCTGGTCACAAAGCTAGATGACATTCTCCATCTTTCTTTTTAGTTGGGTATAGCCATATGACCGATCTGTTGGGTATAGCCATATGACTGTTCAAATGCCAGTGGCATTTGAACATAAGTGATGGGCTTTACTTCAAAGCTTGGACTAACAGCATCACCTACATACCATCCTTTGTTTCTTTCCTCTACCATTGGCTTGATGTAGATGAATGATGACAGTTTTTTAGTCCAAGTGTTGAAGATGGAAGAAATCTGGGCCCTTGAATCATCACTTGGAAGAGAGCTATCCATCAGTCAGTAACGTCTATGTTATAGTTTACTGATGATAAAAGAAATGCCTTTCATGTTTGAGTCATTAATGTAATTTGGGGTTTTTTTCTTGTTATAGCAGCAAACATTAGCAGAAGCAATGCAATGTGTTCAATGAGCATAAAAAGAATGGAAGATTTTATCTTTTAGAATATTTTCCTGCCAAAATAAGGATAAAAAATAAATACATCATTATTTGCTTTGAGATTCAGTTTCCTTATCTAAAAAGAGAGCAAGAGAATTTTGGACTATTGCTATTTTTGCTCATACAACTAAAATTCATCTTTTGGGGGGATAAAAACAAATAGGACCATACAATGAAAAATCTTCTTCCAAATAGGTTGGAGAAAAACCAGGAGACTAAGTTAATGGAGAAAATGAAATAAATACAAAATCTATCTACTTATACACATAGTTTTAACATGGATTGGAACTTTTATTATATGTAATTAATAATAAATATATTTTAAAATTTATTATATAGGTAACACTTATTATAAATAAGCTCTAGAATATACATACATACTATATAACAAAATAATATATTACAAAAAGAGAGGAAGGAAGAGAGGGAGGGAGACAGAAAGAGGAAAGGAAGGAGGGCAGGCTGTAAAGTCGAAACTAAAGTAGCAAACAAAGCACCATTTAGCATTCATTCCATGATTCTCTAGCCAATCAGCTCTGAGATAATGCAAGCCCATCTGTTAATAAGAAGAGCTATTATTTGGTTCATGCTTGCTCAAATATTGCTTCCCCAACAGCAAATGAATCTCATGTGTATATAGACACACACTCTCACACAAGCACACTTATCAACAACAGGTCATAATTCTCCTTCGGCATTAATTCCAAGAATTTCTATATTGTATTATTTTAAATTCTGTTTTCCAAAGAAACTTAATCTTCATGTGTATATGATTTAGCATCATATCTCTTCCTATTAAGGAAAAAAACCTTTTTATAGCTCATCGCTTTTAATTAATCCTCGGTATGAAATGTAACTTTGCATTAAATGTATAAAACATTCCTAGGCATACCTTAATTCTTTTTCCAATCTAGGATAGTCTTATAAAAATCAACTGCTGTTTATCAACCCAGTAGCACCAAAGTGCACAATTAAACACTACATTGTTTTTATGAGTGGCTTCCCTGGTTGGCACCCTACTCTTTCAATTAAAATCACACTAATTCTATGAAGATTTTGTTGTTGTTTTTCTGATTTGAAAAAATGGCTCTGTAATGACTCACACTTCTCCAGATTTATCAGAGCAACATTATGTTAAGTACTTCATAGACCAAATTATTTTTAATTTTCATGAGGAAAGCACACATTTAAGGTTGTTTGGTGTATCCCCTCTTGAAACTCTTGTTACTAAAATTTAGTTTTAATCTCTTATATGTTAAAAAGTTTCCAAAAATGAAAAAAAATATCTTCATGGAGAAATGACGTGCCTAAACCTGGCTATATAGCTAAGGGAATTTCTGGAAATTTTTCAAAAGACCCTTTCATTTGGTCCACTAAACATTAAGCATGTTTTAGGTTCCAAGCACAGTTCTAGGCACGGGTGGAGAAGAAATAAGTAGTGTGATTTGCCCACGCATCCTCTAACTCTTTGTTGTCACTGCTTCTTACCCAGCACTGATATATGGATGAGACTGGCTGCAGCTCCCCGTGCAGTTTGACTAACCTCTGGCCCTTGGATTGCTCTGTTGGGCTGTGTGTAGTCAGCTTTCCATCACCTGCCTGTTGTAAGGCAGTATGTAAGGCAAGGAGTGTATAGTGCAGCAAAGCTGCTCACCTCATGGTGGTCAGGAAGGCAAAGAAGGATAGGAAGGAGCTGAGATCCCAATATTTCCTTCAAAGGCACACTCCTAATGACCCAACTTCCTTCCATTAGAGTTCACCCCTTAAAGGTTTCACTCCTCCCAACATTGGAGTGGTCTGGGAACCGAGTCTTTAACATATAGGTCTTAGTGGAACATTTAAGACCCAAACCATAACAGGCTGCTTAATCAGACACATGGGAACAAGTCTAACCTCATAAAGGAAGGTGCCAGGTTTAGGTATTGGACACAGTCAACACGATATTGGAAAAGAGTCACACTCTTTTGGGCTGAAACCACAGAGAATTGAATGTAGAAAATCATTGTGACATATGATTCGCATGTCTTTCCATTTGACTCTTGGTTTAGTCTCTGTATCATTCCACAAGTATTGAAACAGATCCTGGTGGTGATAAGGGTTGGGTAAGGGAGGACTGGTTAAACTAAAAATTATAAAATAAGAAATGAAAAGCAGAATGGATAAACAAAAAGGCCATACAAATATACTAGCAGTAATACTGATGCCATAGCAAAGAGCCATATTTTGTCCTGGCAAAAATAGAACAAATAAACAATATTATTCTTTTTATTCATACTTTTTGTCTGATTCGAAATTGTAGGAAAAGAAAAAAAACATAAGAATAATCTTTTTTTTTTTTTTTTTTTTTTGTGGGTACCGGGGGGTCGACCTCAGGACCTCGCGCGCCAGCAGGCACCCGTGCCGCTGAGCGATATCACCGGCCCCTTTTTCGTATGTGGGTTCCGGGAGTCAAACTCGGGACCTTGCGCCTGCCAGGCAGGCGCTTAAGCCGCTGAGCCATCTCACCGGCCCATAAGAATAATCTTAAAATAACTTGTAATCTCATGACAAAGACATTCATAGCTATTAATATTTTGATGTTTCCTCCTGGTTTTTGTCTTTCTTTCCCTCCGTCTCACTGTAAATAGATTACATCATGTTCTTTCTTTCATGTTACTAACTAGTGTACACAAACATAATTTGCTCTGGCCTCGTGTGAACACATCATAATTTTTCCGTGCCTCTCATTATTACTGGACATTCTGGTTGCTTCTACTATTTTGCTATTATGAATAAACTAATGATGAAAAGCCTTAAACATAATATTTTATGCATTTCTCAGTTTGCTGAGGATATGTTGCTACAAGTAGAATCATCAGCCTAAATGGTAGAAACTTTTCTATGGTTCTTGGAAGCTACTGCAAAATCACTTTCTAGAAGGTGGTTGCCCTTTTCCAGTCTAACAAATGGTTCATAAGAGTAGTTTTGAACATCCTTTTCAAAATGAAATGATTGATTTTCAAGTTTCATTTGTTTGATAAATAGAAAACAGTGCTCAATTATTTTGACTTTCTTTTCTTTGATTGCAAATGAAATGAAATAAATATTTAATTATAGGAAACCTATTCATATGCTTTGCCAATTTGTATCTAATTGTAACGTTTTATTGACATATTTTGCTGTTTTAATATTGGATTTTCATAATTTATTGTATTATATTATACTCTTGCCATGTTTTAATTACTATATTTTATTTTATTTATTTATTTTTTTGTGTGTGGGTACCAGGGATCGACCTCAGGACCTCGCGTGCCAGCAGGCGCCTGTGCCTCTGAGCGATATCACTGGCCCTTTTTTTGTATGTGGGTTCTGGGAGTCGAACTCGGGCCCTTGTGCTTACCCGGCAGGCACTTAGGCTGCTGAGCCATCTCACCAGCCCTAATTACTATATTTTAATCCATTTTATTTCCCATTTTATTTTATCCATTATATTTACAGTAAAAAGTAATCAAAGCTGGGCATGGTGGCACATGCCTGTAATCCCAGTACTCATGAGGCTGAGGCAGGAGGATTGCTGCAAGTTCAAGGCCAGCCTGGACTACATAGTGAGACCCTGTCTCAAAAAAACAAAAAAACAAAAAAACCCACAAAAGTAATGGAATATCATATGTGTACCCTTTAATCCACCACTTGACTTACTGCTAATTCATTCTAATATTTTCTCAAGTTCATTGTCTTGGGGCTGGTGAGATAGCTCAGTGGCATAAGCGCCTGCCTGGCAAGGGCTAGGTCCTGAGTTTGACTCCCGGTACCCGCATACGAAAAAAGGGCTGGTGATATTGCTCAGCGGCACGGGCGCCTGCTGGCACATGAGGTTCTGAGGTCGACCCCCGGTACTCACAAAAAAAAAAAAAAAAAAAAAAAAAAAGTTCATTGTCTGCAGGTTTCTAGTAGATAATAAAGTATTCTGAAAGGTTTAACTATTTAGTTTCTTCCTTTCAAGTAACTCAATTCTGCTTTATATGTCAGCATCGTGTCTCTTAAACCATGCCAGTTTTATCGAGCTTGATATTTGTAATTGGTTTAAGGTATGGAATCTTTTTATATATTAAGAAAGAATATTGTTTGTGCTACTTCATGTAGTTTTCTTTTTTAATACTAAATATTGAATTTAATCACATGCTACAGATGTGTTCATGGCCTTTCTTATTTTGTTTTACTGAGAGACACAGTATTTCAATAAAAGTGTTTTCTCAGTCTGGGATATAATTTTCTATGTCAACATGGGTTTGCTTTTGTTTTTATCATTCTGTTTTACTTTATTTACTGGTGTTTTATTTTAAATTTTTATATCAACAAAAATTATAACTACACAAATGAGTTTGTTCAACAGTCTTATATGCATTAGAAGATTTTCATGTAAATGTTACAGTAGCTTATTAAATAAAGACATAGTCAATATTTTTCTCTACTCTTGAACTTTTTACATCTCACACTACTATTTTAAAGAGTTCATCAGTGAAACTATCATCCTTGAAATTTTTATCTGATGTAACAATCTCATAATAATTGTGAGGAATTGTTTTGTCATAATCTCATCTGTTTAAAATTTCCACTTCCTTTTTTTTTTTTTTATGTGGGTACTGGAAGTCGAACTCAGGACCTTGCGCTAGCCAGGCAGGCGCTTATGCCGCTGAGCTATATCACTGGCCCTCCATTTCCTTTTTAATTAGCCCTGATAATTTGTGAGTTTTCTAGAGATTTGCCATTTTACTGTGTTTTGTAAACTAGCAGGTAGTTTCACTAGCATTCTTATTAAAAACTTTGAAATATCTCTGCATCATTTCATTTTCTGATCACTTAGTTTCAATGTGTGTTTTTCCTTTATCTTCTGATTAAAATTTGCTGTGATTGTATTTATTTTAGAAGACTTCATGATTATCCTTTCTGATTTTTAGTTTCGAATTTATTAATTTCTCTTGTTATCTTGGCTGTTATTATTACTATTTTATCCTACCTGTTCTCCTTAGGTTGATTTCATTTTTCTATATACTTGGCATGAATGATAATCTATTTTCTATAACTAAATTATTTAAGATGATCAATTTGTTTATAATTGCAACTTTAGCTATATTTTACATGATTCAGGAAACAGTTTTTATTGCCACCATTTTATAATCAGACTGTAATTATAATGGTGATTTTTTTTTTTTTTTTCTTACCCTCTCATCCAAGAATGGTCGAGCATACTTTGGTGAGCTCTCTTCCCTAAACACATGCACCACTTTTTGGACTTTGTTAATAGGATCTAAAATTTTAAAATATTTTTCAATTATATTTCAAGAATAATTTTTTACATCGAACTTAACTTTTAGAGGCCAAATTCATTGCAAATGATAATGCTAAATCTTATGTTTAACCAGCTAAAGATTTAGACAAAAACAATAGTGGATTTACTACATAGAGCTACTGTAGATCCTTTCAAATCTTACAAAGTAACAATATTATATGACTTTTATGTCGTGGTTATGTGGTGCAGAAAGCCAGATCATCAGATTTGATAGAGTTAAGTTTAATCTGCCTAGAAAACAAGTTTGAAGAGATAGCTTATAGAGATTCCTCCTATAAGTGACAGTGGCCATTCCTTTCCCATCATATTTACAAATATAAATTCACCATCTTTGACACAGTTCTCCTTTTACTTCCATTTTTGCTTCAAAACTTACAAAAAAATTAACTCAGCTGAACTTTCCCCTTGTCCATAAAGCCATTCCTAATTTTCAGTTTTGTTTAATAACTCTCCTTGAAGACTTCCAACTATGTGTACTATTGATGTTGCATGATTTTTATGATTTCACATTGTTTTATGAAACATTTTGAGGGCAGTGCTAAGCATAATGCCACTTAGTTTTCTAGATGGTTAATGCAGGTTTGTTAAATGAGTTACTGATAAAAGGCTTACTCAGTCAATCAATCATCCCGAATGGGCAGTGACATATCAATACATCTTTCTGTTCTGATTCACTCTTTAGCTTTAGAGTTGAAAAGAAGAAAAGTGGAAATGAGACCTCCTTCATAGAGGGAATGATACCTCTCTGTAAGATGGGAATAATACCTTGCTATCATGTTAAAGAGGAAAGATGGCTTTCACGGAATTGGCCACCTACTAGCGGGTGAGTCACATTTTCACTATAGGACAATGGCCTTAAAACTGAGATGTCTGGGAGTTTTGGGACTTGTTCGCATCTGTTTTCATTGGCTTACTCTTTTCTATTATTTTCCTCAGGGGCAGTTTTCAACAGCATAATCATATGAGAACAATGTCTTGATACTTCAAGTATAAGCTAACATTCCAGTTGCTCCAAACAGTCTTCCCTGACAAATGTAGTGGGGGTGAATCCCCCATCTTTGAATTTCTTCCCTACAAAATTGTCACATCAGTTATTTGGTTCTAATACTCACTACTTTCTATGGTACTTTTATCATTAACAGAGTTTGAAATCTTTGAGCTTGAGGGAAAAACTACTTTCCCACCGCCCAAAGTTTCTAACAAAACACCTTGCACATCACATACACCGAATAAGCACGTTACTGTGTATGTAATGTATATACGTATACATATACATGGACATACGCAATTGTAGGTGGCGCATTTGAATCCACAAAATTATGCAATTCACAAATACCTATTTCAAACATTCTCTTGAGGCCAAATTACAAGCTGGATTTTGGAAATGTGTATCAGGAGAGTGAGGTAATCCTTACTCAAAAATTTTTCAAAACACTGTCAACTTCACTTTCTTCCACTCTGTCCTAGTATCAGAAACAAAGTCTGAAAACTGCTTTCCCTCTTTTAGGCAAGATAAGCATAATTGGTTACTTTTTCCAGACTATTTAAGTGCTTCCTTACATTAAGATTGGAACATTTCTGGTTCTTCATGAAAGCTTAAAATATTGTCCAACAGATTCATTCCAAAATCATCAGTAATCAAGAATCCCCCAGAAACGAGCAAGTATCTTTTCCTATATGTGCATATATTCACATACAAATATAGATCGTTGCCTGGAACCAAGAAACCCATCCATAAAGCCACATACACATTGTACTCACATCCACGCATCCATGCACACACAGATTCCGTCCTCTGGTTGGCTTGGGAAGATCCTCCCTGAGAGATTGAGGTTGGAACTTGAGAGCTCTTGAAGCACAGTTGGTTTCTAATACCAGCTGCTATACAGTACTGGTCCAGGTAGGCAGAGGGACCATGTGGCTGAATTTCAGGGTAATTAAGAATGTAAAAGGGAGCCCTGAGTGTCACTGGGCACTTAGCAGCATGTGCAAAATTCTCCCAGCAGATACCCGGGTGGGCATAAAGCCAACGATATTCCCACCCCTGCCTCCTTTGGCAAGTGAGACGGAACCTGTTCTGGGGATTATAAATGGAAGAGTGGTGGCGAGGAAGACTCACATTAGGCAGCCAACACATTTTGCTGTCCATGTGGTAATATCAGTTGCATGCTGTTCTCCCCTTAATCTGTCAGCTCTCTTTAGCAGCCTATTGGGATAGTATCCTCCCTTCCCAGCCAGATTGTCTGTATAAACAGTTATAAGGGAGATGTTACCAGCAACACTAGCCCCCTGATTTCTCCTTATTGAAAACATACCTGCTGCTGTGGCAGGCACCTTACTATTCCAATGAGGGCATTTCCTCCCCGGCCACATTTACATGCTGTCATTTTTGTGCCATGACATCTGGTTCAGTTCCACTGTTACATGATCCTTCATGGGTGTCAGGTAACAGCAAAACTGGAAAGTAATTGATTTTGTCACCTCTTAACTGCTTCTCATCTTAACTCAGTAATACCTCAATAAGAACTAATAAAAATGTCAATGGTAGAATTTAGTTCTGTTGATAACCAGATAGGAAAACAATTTTTAAAAGATGACCCTCTTGGTTTATTCATAGGGTCAACTGTGATATGTTTATGTATTCTTCCAGCATCACCTCCTTAGAATTGCATGATCTTTAGTTTCTCTCTGAAGGATGCATTAAAAGATTGCCTCAACTTCCGTGTTTATGCAGATGAATAGCTGGACGAGATATTTTCCTCTTCTTGCTTTCCTTTGGGAAAAAAAAAACATTCTGAAGGTGCACAAGAGAGTTGAGATCCTTGGCTTAATAGGACAGACCTTTTGCTAGCAGACTCCTGTCTCCGTGCGTGTGCATACGTGTGTGTACGTGTGTGTGTGACTGGAGATTGAATCCAGGACCTTCTGAATGAGCTACTACCTCAGCTCTTTTTTATTTTTTATTTTGAGAAAGGGTCTCACTAAGTCACTAACTTGCCCAGGCTGGACTCAGAGATGTACAGTATTCCTTCTGCTTCAGTCTCCCAAGTGCCGGGATTACAGGCCTGCACCATGACTAGCTTCCTTTCTATTGTTTGTCTTCAAACTGAGCTACCTCTGTTACACATCAGCCTTGCCAAACTCCTTGCCATTTGGCAAAAGTACTAGTCTTTCATATACCTATGGCTTCCTATTTGCTGTTTCCACCCCCCTGTATGGTCTTTGTCTATGTAGTCTCCTTTTATGTAGATGTCCTCATTTCAGAGCTTCCTTGGCACCTTGGATTATGTTGACTGCCTGTGGAAAAAAAAGTGGCAGTGGCTTATACAAAACAGTTTATTTCTCTCTCATAAAAGCCCAGACAGGCATCCCAAGGCTAACGTGGTGATTCTGATTCAGTAAAGATCCCTGGCTCCTTTCATTTCATAACTTCACTCATGCCCTGGTGTCCTATGGTCCATGATGGTAACATCCTCATTTCGGAGTATAGAAAGGAGAAAGATACAGAAAAGAACCAAAGGAGGAACACCTACTAGCCCCATTTGAGAGAAGTTCCCAGAGGCAGCCTCACATTTTGACCTATGTCCCAATGTCTGACCACATAGGCACATCTATAAGGGAGCTATAAATTGTAGTAATGATTTGGAGAGACCACATACTCATCTAAAATCCTGTTAAACAGAAGGAAGAGGAGAATGGGTGTTAGACGACCACCAACAGTCTCTACTATAATATTATTCCCATTTTAAACCTCACTAGCAATTTGTGTCAGATTATGCCACTAAATTCTACAGTTATATAAATTTTTTAAAGCCCACATATGTCCTCTCACCACTCTTATTGAACACCATACAGGAAGTCCCAGCTAGTGCAATAAAAAGAAAAAGAAATAACATACATTAAAAAATCCACACACATACTGAAAAATCCACACATGTACATTTTCCTAATCAATCAGCAAGTATTTAAAGTATTGTATTAGTTATGAGAATAGAAGTCCAATACAGGGCCGGTGAGATGGCTCAGCGGCTTAAGCGCCTGCCCGGCAAGCGCGAGGGCCCGAGTTCGACTCCCAGAACCCACATACGAAAAAGGGGCCGGTGATATCGCTCAGCGGCACAGGCGCCTGCTGGCGCGCGAGGTCCTGAGGTCGACCCCCCGGTACCCACAAAAAAAAAAAAAAGAAGTCCAATACAGAATTATTTTATAAACATAATTGAAGCTGATTTTCTGATAGAAATCGTGCCCAAAAATCCACATCTAATCACAGTATGTGTTAATGAATATTATAAGGCCATATATCTCTTTTTAACATGTATCCAGAGCCACAGGCTTGCACAACAACTTGCCTACAGAAGACATCTTCTTGATTTCCACGGAGACTCATGTGTAACACTGAACTAGCTTCTCATTTTTTCCCAGACTGTGTCTTCTCTAAAATTCCCTGTCTATTGCTTCTGGAATTAGCACCATCCATTAGGTTGTCCTAGTCAGAAATCTGGACTTCATCCTGCACATGGATTTTTCACATTGACCCCACATTTAATAAACCACCAGCTTACATCCATTCTGCATATTTTCAGCAATGCTGTTAATACATTGCTCCAATCAAGCACTGTGTCTAACTTGATTGTTTTCATTGCTGGTCCTATCTTCTAGGACTGGCACAATTTTACAGGAAAAAATAGAAATATAATGTAATGGCTGCTTTTTTTTTAGAAGAACCAAATAAAGTAAATCTTGAAGGAGAGAAAATTACTTCTAATTTTGATCGACATAAATGATAAGAAATACTTTATTTTTAAAGATAATGGAAGTGGACAGTAAATGCATGGTAAGAAGAAATTGCTTGAGCAAAAGTATGGTATGTTCCAAAATAAAAGGAACCCAGGCCGAGTAATGTATTTTATAGTCTGTACATTAGTTTTCTAGGACTGGTATAACAATGTTTTGCAGACTAGGTAGTTTAAACAAGAAAATTTTTGAGATCAAGATATCTTGGTTGGGATATCTTGTGTTGCATTGGATTTTTCTGAGGTGTCTCTGCCTGGCTTGTAGATAGATATCTTCTCCTTGTGTCTTCGCATGGCCTGTCTTCTGTCTGTATATTTTTGTTACCTAATATTCTCTTCTTAGGACAACAGTCTTATTAGATTAGGGCTCACCCTAATGATCTCATTTTAACTTAATTACTTCTTTAAACACCCTATCTTCAAATACAGTCATATTCTGAAGTACCAGGGGTTAGAATTTCAATATATAAATTTGGGGTACATGGGGGGTACAATTCAGCTCATAATAGGCTATTCTATTTCAGGATCTTGGAGGAAATAAACTACAGACATAAGGAGGAGCCAAATTGTAAACCATTTTGAAGGTTGGACTAAGGAGTTCGGACTTTGGTGTGTCTTAGTCATATGGTAAGCTAACTGACCACATGAGGTTGGTAGCACAGACCAAGAGAAGACTGGAGGTATTCAGGTCAGTTAGGAGACTGTTGCAGTGAGGTAATTAAAAAAAAAAGAAAGAAAGAAAGAAAGAAAATCAGAGCGACAAAATTGTCAATGAGGAGCAGAAAAGAAGGGAGAAATTTGAGAAGGATTTTGTTCGTAGAATTGAGAGGACATGTAGGAGAAACCTAGATCCTGCCAGGTTTCTTGCCTGGTTGACCAGGGAAGGTGATGTCATGAACTAAAATTAAGGACATACAGGTTGAGTATGAGCTACCATGGAGTGTCTAGGTGGAGCATTCAGGAGACATGGATCTACAATCCAGGAGAGAGGACCAGGTTGAAAATACAGAACACATGTGACAACTGAAGTCAGAATGGGGGCCATGGAAGAATCATAGGTCAAGAAAAGAAATACATCCAAGAGAGAAGTTATGGTGAAAGGCAACACAGAAGTGATGGGAGAAAGGGAAGAAAAGTCAGAGATAGAAGGGTACAAACAGAACAGTATCAGAGCAGAGGGGAAGGAAAGTTGTGGAGGTGTGAAAACAGCATGTAGAGCATTTCTAGAAACTTGACTGCAAAGAAGAAGGAGTGGGGAAATAGTGGAGAGGAGATAGAGGTTGGTGTCCCAGCTTGAGTCTCTTACCTGTAAAGCAAGAAATTACCACCAGATAGGGAGCTCTGTCTTATACGTTGTATGAGAATGACAAGCTACACAGAACTGCTATTTTGCCACACAAAATAGCTATCCATTACATCTCCACGTGGACCTTAAGTATTTCTGTCTTAGGATCTGTATACAAAACTCTTGTTCATACTGCTATCCCCTGTTATACCATAAACCACTTATATGCAGGAATCATAGGTGATTCTTCTTCATAGTCTTTGCCTTGCATGTTTTGTAAATTTACAGAGAACAGAGGAAAGAAAACAGAAAGAATTGTCAATTTCTGAGCATTTATTCTGGGCCAGATACTATGCCAAGTATTTTTCTTTTTAAATTTTTTATGTATCTTTTATTTTTTGTATAAATTCATATTTATTTTGGTTTTTCATGTTTTTTTTTACTAGTGCATGTTTTTAGTACATAATGATTATATTCCTTATGGGGAGTTGGTACATGTACCTGACAGGTCTTAACTCTGTTTTTCAAATCCTCCCCCTCCCCATCTCTTAATACTCTTCCCATGTGAGAAAGATCTACCTTCCTTTTTATTATTATCCATCTTTATTTTGCTATTCATTTATTTGGGGGGTTCTCATATAAGAGAAACCATGTGCTATTTAAGATTGTGTGTCTGGTTTATTTCACTTGACATTATGATCTCAAGGTACATCCATTCTCCTACAGATGACTCTAGTTTATCCTTCTTTATGGCAAGGTAGTACTCCATTGTGTATAAATACCACATTTTCTTTATCCACTCATCTGTTGATGGCCATATATGTCACTTCCAAGATGTAGCTATTATGAATTATGCTGCTATAAGTATGGGTATGCATGTATCTCTACAATGTGATAAATTAACTCTTAAGGGACAATACCTAGAGGGGGAATAGCTGGGTCAAATGAAATTTCTAGCTTTAGTTTTTTTGAGGAATCTCCACACTGATTTTCATAGTGATTGTACTGGTTTACATAATCACCAACAATGTAGAAGCCTTCCTTTTCCCCTCAGCTTTGCCAGCATTTGTTATTCTTTGAGGTCTTGATGATTGCTACTCTTTCTAGAATAAGATGGAATCTTAGAGTGGTTTTAATTGGCATTTCTATAATGGCCAAAGATGCTAAACATTTTTCTATGTATTTATTGGCCACTTGTATTTCTCCTGAGAAGTGTCTATTTGACTGGTATCTTTTATTTTGGGAGGTCTAATTTTTTTTTTTTTTAGTTCTTTATATGTTCTTTAGATGGTAGTCCTCTGTGGGATAGCTGGCAGAATTTTTTTCCCATTCTGTAAGTTATCTCTTTTGTTTTCTTTGGAGTACAGAAACTTTAGTTTGATACAATCACATTTGTTGATTCTTGGTACTATTTCTAGAACTGGGGTTCTGTTCAGAATGTCTTGCCTATTCCTATGACCTCAAGAGTGTTACCTATTTTATCGTCCAGCAGATTGTTTCTGTTTTTGCATTTAGATCTTTGACCCATTTTAATTTTCGTTCAGTACATGGTGAGAGATATGGGGCTAGATTCAGTCTTCTGCATGTGGACTGTCGGTTTCCCCAGCACCACTTATTAAAGAGGATATCTTTCCTTCTGTGTATGTTTTGGGCCCTTTCAAATATTAAATATCTGAATTACCTAGGGGTGTTTGTGCATTCTCTGTTCTGTTCCATTGATCCATATATGTTTTTATGCCCATACCAAGCTGTTTTTAATCACTATAGTTTTGTAATGTAACTTACTTGCCTCTGCTCTCTCTTCCCTCAAATTTCCTTCTTGATTTTTGATATTTTCAAGGAGTGAACGTTACCTCTCACCTTTCTGATTCACTTCAATATTCTTTTGCTTTCTTCTTCATTCTTTCTCTCCTGTCTGTTTCTCCAGTTTCCCAAAGCTTGGATGATCATCCTTTGTCCTCCAACCTTGCTTCTACTATAATTCTCTTCATTAATCTCTCTGCTTTGTCCCTTATCCATCTTAAATTTCTCCCCCACAGAGTAAAATCACTCAACTAAGGGAAACTCATTGCATACAAGTTCCTGGTCTATGTTAGATTTTGTTATATAATTGTAAATCTTGCTCCTCTGGTTAATAGAACAAAATTAATAGTTACCACAGTTTGTCACTTTCTAGGCTGTGCTTGATGCTAATGTTATTACTAATTGTACTACTTTAGCTAAGGTGTCATACTTGTCGTAATCAATTGTTTTCCCTTGAATGACAACACTGCAATTGTCTGCAATGACATTGGGGTCATAATCACTACCACAGGCCAGTACCAAAGGACTGGGCACTGAGGCAAATGAATAGCAACTGCTCACCCAAAATAAATTGGGAAGGTAGGATCTTGTGACAGACACAAAAGCCAAGAGCCAGCTATGCACAGAAGACATTTCTGAGGAATAGGAATTTCCTAGGGAAGCCTTGATACTAGGATACTAGTGATAAAGTTATCTACCATAAGCAATTTACAAGCATCAACACAGAAAACAAATTAAAATGAAGAATAAAAAATGACAAGATGCAGAAGCAAAATGCAGCCTCAGATTTCCAGTCAACTCAGGACAACTCCAGGAGAAAACAAGATAGAGAAAATCAGAACCCACCTACCTGAAATGATAGCAGCAGATGTAAAAAATAAAATAAAGTAAAATAAACAGGTGAATGAGGCTATAGAAAAAAATCAGATTAGAGATAGTCTCTCAGGTTAATAAAAAAGAGAGATGATGATCAAAATGAAAGACCCACCCTGTAAATCTACAGTAGATACAGATTAAAGGAAAAAAAAAGAAAAAAAAAAAAAGAGGAGCTTAGAACAGTGATGGAAACCATGAACGCCCAACATAGGAAAGAAATGGAATCCATGAAACACATTCAAATAGATATCCAAGAGATTAAAAATTCCACTGAAAGTATATGCAGCTGACTGAACCAAGGTGAGGACAGAATATCAGACCTAGAAGACATACCTGTGGTTGTGACTATGAAAAGAAACATTTCTTAAAAATAGCAAGGGACCATAAATAATCAATCCAACAGCTGCAAGATGATGCAAAGAAGAACATAAGATTGAACAGAGTAAATGAGAAAACAAGAGACAGTGCAAATGCCATAAAAAATATGTTTCCAGAAGTAATGGCAGAAAACTTCCCAAACATGGAAAAAGAATATAACATACAAGTAAATGTAACATACAAATAAATAACATACAAATAAGGGATATAGAACTCCAACTAACCCTGACCAAAATAAAGCTATCCCAAGGCTTATGTAATCAAGATTCCAGAAATTCAGCACGAAAACCAAATATTAAAAGCTGTTAGAGAAAAGAAACAAATCACCTATAAAGAAAGCCCATCAGATTCACTGAAGACTCCTTAACACAAACTCTAAGTCAAAGAGAGCTTGGAGTGAAGTATTTCAAGCCCTGAAAGAGAATAGTCTCCAGCCCAGATTGATGCAACCCACAAATCTATCTTTCAAAAAATAAGCTACTTCCATGACAATGAACAACTGGAGAAATTTATGACCACCAAACCAGCTCTCCAAAATATGCTGAAGGATACAGTAGGAAGAGAAAGTGAAGACCACAAGAACAAGAACAACAATAGAAAGAAGCCACCAGGCAGGGCAAGCAATTAAACAGAGGGGAAAGACAGAGAACCAACAACAAGAAAATAATATGAGAAACATAAGCCAATACATATCAGTTGTAACCATCAATGTAAATGGTCTCAATTCACCCATCAAAAGAAACAGACAAGCAGAATGGATCAAGAAGGAAGATCTAGCAATATGCTGCATACAAGAAACACATTTACCTCAAAAATAAATTCACAGACTAAGAGTCAAAGGATGGAAAACAATACTCCATACCACAGGAACGCAGAAAGTATTCTATCTGCAGACAATGTGAATTTCAAGCCAAGACTGATCAAAAGAGACAAAGAAGGTCACTACATACTTGTTAATGAAAACTCCAAGAAGAAGAGATAACAATCATAAGTACATATGCACTAAATACTGGTGCACCCAAAATATAAAACAAATATTAATGGACATGAAAGATCAAATATGCACCAACACAATTGTAATAGGGGACCTTAATACCCCACAATTACATAGATCAACTAGACAAAAAATCTACAAAGAAATATCAGAACTAAACCAAACCTGTGAACAAATGGACTTAGTAGATGTCTGCAGAGTGTTTCACCCCACAACATTAGAATACACATTCTTCTCAGCTGCACAAGGGATGTTCTCCAAAATAGACCACATATTAACCCACAAGAACATGCTTAAGTAAATGTAGAGGAATTGAAAGTATCCCATACATGTTATCTGACCAGAGTGCAATGACAATGGAAATCAAAAACAAAAGAAACGACAAAAACTCCATAAACACATAAAAATTAAACAGTGCCCTCCTGAAAAACTAATGGGTCACAGAAGAAATTACAGAAGAAATTAAACATATCTACAATTAAATGATAATGCTGATACAGCATACCAGAAGTTATGGGATGCAATGAAAGCAGTCCTACAAGGGAAATTTATAGCAGTGAATTCTCATATCAGGAAAACTGAATAGGCTCAAATAAACAACCTAATGTTGATCCTCAAACTTTTAGGAAAAGAAGAACAAACCCAAACCTCATATGAGAGAGGAAATTACAAAGATAAGAGCAGAGATTAATGCATTAGAGACCATAAAAACAATAAAAAGAATCAATGAATTGGAGTTGGTTCTTTGAAAGACTAAATAAAATTGATAAACTCATAGCCAACCTTATCAAAAAGAGGAATCAAAAGATTCAAATTCAAGCAATTAGGAATGAAAAGGGTGAAATCAAAATGGATCCTGTGGAAATTTAGAAGATCATCAATAACTACTTCAAGATCCTGTATACTAATAAGATGGAAAACAAAGAAGAAATGGACAGATTTCCACATACATATGTATTGCCAAAATGGAATCAAGAAGATATAAATATTCTAGATAACCTGATATAAGTCAATGAAATTGAAAATGTAATTAAAAACTTACTAAGAAAGAAAATTCCAGGTCCTGATGCCAAATTCCACAAGACATTCAGAGGAGATTTAATGCCACACATGCTGAAACTCTTTAGTGAAATTAAAAGGGAAGCAATATGCGCTAACTCATTCCTGGAGGCAAGTATTTCCCTGATACCAAAACCAGAGAAATACCCAACCAAAAAGAAGAAATATAGGCCAATCTCCCTAATGAACATAGATGCAAAAGTCTTCAATAACATACTAGAAAACAGAATACAGCAAATCATCAAGAAGACTATACACCATGACCAAGTATGATTCATCCCAGGGGTACAAGGATGGCTCAACATATGCAAATCAATAAATGTAATACACCCTATCAACAGAGTCAAAGACAAAAATCACATGATCATCTCAATAGATGCAGAAAAAAACATTTGACAAAGTCCAACACTCATTTATGATAAAAACCCTACAGAAAATTGGAATAGATGGTCTTTACCTCAATCTGATAAAAGCCATCTATGACAAACCAACAGCCAACATCATACTAAATGGGCAAAAACTGAAAGCTTTCATTCTAAAATCAGGTACAAGACAAGGATGTCCACTATCACCACTCCTAGTCAATATAGTTCTGGAAACACTAGCCAGAGAAATTAGAAAAGAAAATGAAATAAAAGGAATAAGGATAGGAAAAGAAGAAGTTAAATTATCATTATTTGCAGATGGCAAATAATGCCATCTGCAACACAGAAGACCCCAAAAACTCCACCAAAAGATTCCTAGATTTAATAACCAAATTCAATCCCATAGCTGGATACAAAGTCAACACTTAAAAATCAATAGCATTCCTGTATACAAACAACAAACTTATTGGGAGAGAAATTAGGGAAACTACACCTTTCACAATAGCATCTAAAAAAATGGAATACTTAGGAATCAATCTAACAAAGGAAATAAAAAGCTATACATTGAAAATTACAGTACTCTGAAAAATGAGATTGAAGAGGATGTCAGAAAATGGAAAGATATCCCTTGCTCATAGACAGGAAGAATCAACATAGTGAAAATGGCCATACTCCCAAATTTTGTGATACAGATTTAATGCAATCTCAATCAAAAAACCATTAGCAACCTCACAGAACTAGAGAAAACATTTCTAAAACTCATTTGGAACCATAAGAGACCTAAAATTGCAAAAACAATTCTGGGCAACAAAGGCAAGGCAGGGGGCATCACAATCCCTGACTTGAAATTATACTACAAATCTACTGTGATAAAAACAGCATGGTACTGGCAAAAAAACAGACCTGAGGATCAGTGGAACAGTTTAGAAGATGCAGAAACTACTGCAGACACACTCAGCCACCTTATATTTGACAAAGCGACCAAACATGTTCACTGGAAGAAAGATAGCCTCTTTAATAAATGGTGCTGGAAAAACTGGCTTTCCACATGCCAAAGACTAAAACTAGACTCATGTCTATTACTATGAGATAAACAAAAGTCAAAATGGATCTAATATTAAAACAGAAACACTAAATCCAGTGGAGGAAAAAGTAGGCAGAACTCTTGAAGACATAGGTGTATGCAAAGATTTCATGAACAAAACTCCAATCACACAGGAAATAATACAATGACTCAACAACTGGGATCTCACCCTATTAAAAAGATTTTGCACAGGAAAAGAAATCACCAAGAGTGAAGAGATAACCTACAGAGTGGGAAAAAATTTTAGCCAGTTGTCCCTCAGACAATGGACTTATATCTAGAACATATAAAGAAATGAAAAAAGTCAGACCCCCCTAAATTTAAAGACCCAATCCAAAAATGGTCATCTGAGATGAATACACACTTCTCAGACAAAGAAATGCAAATGGCAAATAAATATATGAATAAGTGTTCACCATCACTGGTTATTCGACAGATGCAAATAAAAACAACGTTGAGATTCCATCTCACTCCAGAAAGAATGGCTATCATGAAGAAATCAACCAATAACAAATTCTGGGTGGGCTGCAGGGAAAAAGGAACGCTTCTCCACTGTTGGTGGGAGTGTAACCTGGTGCAACCACTGTGGAAATCAGTATGGAGATTCCTCAGAAAACTAGGGTTAGAGGTCCCATTTGACCCAGCTATTTCCCTTCTAGGTATCTTCTCGGAAGAAATAAAAACATCATACCACAGCGATTTATGCACACTCATGTTTATAGCAGCACAGTTTCTAATAGCTAAATCTTGGAAACAACCCAATTGCCCATCAACTGAGGAATGGATAAAAAAGATATGACATTTTTATACAATGGAGTACTACTCAGCCATAAAGAAGGATACATTTGAGACATTTCTAGGTAAATGGATGCACCTTGAGACCATACTCTTAAGTGAAATAAATTAGACTCATGTGTAAATATGTCATTGTCTCCCTGGTGTGATTTTTAGTCTATGAATTTTTTTTGGATTAAATGTATGTATGTTTTTTTTTTTTTTTTTTTGTGGGTACCAGGGTGTCGACCTCAGGACCTCGCGCGCCAGTAGGCGCCCGTGCCGCTGAGCGATATCACCGGCCCCTTTTTCGTATGTGGGATCCGGGAGTCGAACTCGGGCCCTTGCGCTTGCCGGGCAGGCGCTTAAGCCGCTGAGCCATCTCACCGGCCCAAATGTATGTATGTTTGCATCATGCCATTTTTAAAAAAATTTATTTTGCAAATCTGTGTCCTTTGCTTAGGGGAATTGAGACCATTCACATTGAGAGTTATTACTGAATGGTATTGACTTTTTCCAGTTATAACATTATTTTTCTGTACCCTTTTCTTTTCCATCTACTTAACTGCTCACTGTAAGTGGTGTATTCATTCTATTAGCCTTTTTGTCATTGTTAGTGTCATTGTTTTTCTAGGATATTCTTTTTTTTATTTTAAAAAGAAGAAAAAACAAAACAAATCAAAAGAAGAACAAATTTTCAAAACAACATAATAGGAGGGTAACAATGGTTAATACATTACGTATTACTATCTTTAAGTTAGTTATTCAGGATACCAGACATTAGCATTCAATTGTCCAAACATTATTGGCACAAACCTTACTCTTCAATGAACTAAGTAAAATTGGTAGTGTATCTATCTTAACCATCTTATATATATATACAATTTTTTTTTCTCTAAGATATTCTTGAGAATTTCTTGGAGTGCTTGTTTGGTGGTCATGAAATTTTTAGGTTCTCTTTGTTATGGAAATATCTTATTTCTCCTTCAATTTTTAAATTTTTATTAGTGCATGTTTGCAGTACATAATGATCTCACTCAGCTACTCCTGCTTGACTAGGGTTCCCATTGCATAGAATATTGTTTTCCATTCTTTTGATTTTTAGTCTATGAATTTCTTTTTCAATTAAAGGTATGTATGTTTACAGCATACTATTGGGTTTTTAAAATTTATTTTGCCAACCTGTGTCCTTTGTTTGGGAAATGGAGACCATTCACATTGAGCGTTATTATGAAAGGTATTCACTTATTCCTGTCATAACATTATTTTTCTATTCCTTGCTCCCTTTCTTTTCCTTCTTCTTAATATATCACAATTCTTTCTTTCTCCTTTCCTTCATCTGACTTTTATTTTGTTAGTATTAGGTCCATTTATTTATCTTATAAGTCATTACTAAGTTAATTATCATATATACAGATTAACAACCAAAAAACATAAAACACACAAGACAATTATACTAAATCAAATTACTTTGTTACATGCATTCTCCATCAATTTTGAAAGATAGTTTTGCAGAATATATCAGTCTGGGTTGGACTTTGTGTAGCTAATCTTTATGCTAACTTTGTGAGGTAGATACTGTCATTATCCCCATTTTACAGCTAAAGCAACTGAGGCATAAAAATAGTTAGTGATCTTTCCAAGGCCACATAGTTAGCAGATACAGTAGCTGATTGTGCTTCTATTAGGCCATCAGAATCAAATGTCCATGTTCTTAACCAGGTGAAAATCAACTACACTCTTGTGTTATGGCTTGTGTATAGATGTCATGGGTGGGGCTTTTTCAGAGGTGGCTGGGTCTAGAGTGTGTGATGCTGGGATTAAGGGTGTGTGATCACTAAATTAGTCCACTGATTGGTTTGGCACCTGCCCCAAGCTGGGTAGCCCAGATAGAATATAAAAGGGGTAGAAAGAGCTGCTATTGTAACTTGTCACTTGCTAGTTTTTGCTGTCGTCTGCTTACCATGAACTCTTTCTCCTCCGCAATGCTCCTCTGCCATGCCACCCTGCATTGGAGCTGGACAACTACAGACTGAAACCTCTACAAACTGTGAGCTAAAGTAAACCTTTCTTCTCTTAAATGTGGGTGTTGGGTATTTTGTCTCAGCAAGGAGAAGAGTATGACACGCTTGTGATAGTTACTTTCGTTTCTGGATGAGAATAACAATTTTTATTTTTTTAATGTGGGTACCAGGAGTTGACCTCAGGACCTCACGCTTGCCAGCAGGTGCTTGTGCCGCTGAGCAATATCACCAGCCCTTTTTTTCCTTTATGTGGGTTCTGGGAGTCAAACTCAGGACCTCACTCTTGCCAGGCAGGCACTTATGCCGCTGAGCTGTCTCACCGGCCCGAGAATAACATTTTAACTGGTAGAATGAGTCAAGTAGATTCCTATTCACTAACGTGGATGGGTTTCATCCAAACAGTTGAAGGGCTAATGACAATAAAAGGGCTGTCTTATGAATAAGCTTTGAGCTAGGACATCAGTTTTTTCTCACCTTCAGATTTCAAGTGAAATATCAGTTTTTCTTGGGTCTCAAGACTACTGGACTTTAGAATCGTCCTTATCCCATGAGCTGGGGTCTCAGGCTGTCAGACTGAGACTAAAACTACACCTTTGGCCCTTCTGGGCCTCCAGCTTGCCCACTGCAGATCTGGGACTTGCCAATCTTTTAATTGCCTGAGACAATATTTTATAATAAATACCTTTCTCTATATACGTGCTATTCTCAGGAGAGCCCTGACTAATGCAAGCATTTTGAAAACTTGACCTATATGAGGGGATATACTGGAAATAGTTTGAAGTATTTCTGTTATAAAAGAAATAGAGCAAAAGCCAAGAAGAGTTACATTTGATCTGCTGAATTTCATTTTGATTGCCTTACAGGGTGCAAAATAGAACATATGATCTTCCCATCATTCCTGCAGTGTTGTTATGTTCAGCTGTCAGGTTTGTTGGTTTTCTAAATCAACCAGTCACAGACCATCACCTGAAATATTTTTCACTGTCAAGTTCTAGAGCATAAAGTTAATTGTTATTGCTTTGACTATCACTAGTTTCAAAGGCCAAGGAATGATCATATAGCAAAGCCAGCAGAGCCTGGACTAGAAGGGCTCCTTACATGAAATAAATTTTTGCTGGTGGCTTTCATTTGAGCACTGACATGAAAGGACTGTCAGGGTTCTGGGACATTTCCTAATGCCTAGGAAGGCCAGCCATAAGGGTTGTGCTCATGTGAGTGCTTTCTACCTGCAGCACTTCTTGCCAAGGGGTATGTAATATCACTAAGTTTGGACCCATAGAGGAAGCACATGAAAGAAGTTTTAGAGCAATCTGATCATTGTTGGGGGCTGCAAGTGCTAAAATCCTATGGGTCTTCAGGACAGGAACCAAGGCATTCTCTAGAAAACCTCCAAACTGGTAAGTCTCTCCCATTAATCATGTAAGAGCGTAATACAGTCAAGCTAGTGGTTTCTCCTTCAAATGGTATCTGTTTTTAATAAGAGAACTGCTTGGTCCTTTCATAAAATCAAACTTGGACTACTCATGGTTTGAGATATAAAGAGTCAGATAGTGCCATCATTTCTTTGCTTTAAAAATTACTTTCCCTGTGGTGATGTTTTACTCATTATCACTGGCACTGCCTGCACCTCAGAAGACTAGCTGTATGTATGGTGGTTGCAGTGGATTTAGTGAGAAATCTCAATGCAAAAGTGCATTTAGGAGGATAAGAGTAAATGCAAAGTTGAACAAGTTCGTACCACATAGATTTTTAAAAATAAGGGTCACCTTCTATTGGGGGTTATTTGTCAAACATCATGCCTAATATTTCAAGTGCATTATTTAACAGAATCTTTAGAATATCTCTTTGATTTTGCTACTACTATAATCCTCTAAAGATAAGAAAATTATAGTATAGAAAGGATAACTCCTGTTTTGGTATGAATTGTGTTCCCCCAAAAGATGTTGTCTTAGCCCCTGATGCTTTTGAATGTCATCTTATTTGCAAATAAGATCTTTACAGATGTAATCAAATTCAGATGAGGTTATCAGGGTGGGTCTAAATCCGACATGACTGATGTCCTCATAAGAAGGGGCAATTTGGATATGCATAGAGGAGAGATAATGTAAAGACACATGAAGCAAATCCAGGCATGTGAAGATGGAGACAGAGATTGGATTGGTACAACTATGAGTCAAGGAATGCCCACGAATGTAGGTGAACACCAGAAGCTTGGAGACATAAGGAAGGATCCTCCCCTAGATCCTGCAGAGACAGCAGGGACACTCTGACACCTTGATTTCAGACTTTGACCCCCCAGATCTGTAAGACAACACATTTCTATTGTTTTAGGCCATCTTGGTTTGTGATATCTTATTACCTTAATACTGGGAAACTAATACAATTGCCTTGTCCTAAATCACAGAATTAGTAATCTCACAAACTTGGATTTGAATCCACATCTATCTGACTTCAAAGTTCATCTTCATAGCTTTATATTGTCCTGCAAGTGAGCCAATGTAGTATCTAGTAGGAGCTATTGATTCTACCTTAGAAGATTTTACAGAAAAGGTACCACTAAAGTCTGATTCGGAGGGTGAGAAAATGAAAAAAGAACAGAAGCCCAGACAGGAAGAGTAGCACAAGCACTAAAGGCAAGGAAAACTTCAGGAATAAATGCAGCTCATGAATGGGGTGAAGGTGGGTGACTGTTTGACAAAGACATACCATCTTGCAAAATGCTTCCACTTTCTGGGGACGTCTGGATGCATACAGGCATGTATGTCTCTGTAGCATTCAAAGATGGCAAGATAGTTACAGTCTGTACTTGGATGATTGTAGGATGGTTACAGTCTCTACCCGCACCGTGGGATCTCCTGCCTCGCTATTTACTGCTGTCACTTATGGCAGTGAATCCTTCTAGCATAGCCAACCTACTTAGCCAGGGTGGACTGGAAGATTCCATTAACAAAGGAATCCACAAGATAAGGAACATTTTTCTTCCTTGTCATTAAGTGCTGTCTCTTAATTGTCTTCTTACCCTCAATCAGCAGAGATTACCAAGAAGTTCTTTTCTAGGAAAAAGCTTATTTCTCTTCTAATCCCCTCCACACTGCCGTCTCACCCCATTATCCCAACCTTACCTGCCTGTCTCCCACTCAGGCCTCCCCACTTAGTGAGGAGTAAGCCAAGGGGGTGCAGAAGGAGTAAGCCAAGGTGGTGTGGAGGTAGACCCTTGGACCTCAATGTCTGTGCAGGTGTGTTCATGTGGCCTGGGGGTGGGGGCTGGGCAGGCCAGAACACACTGCCAGGTGCACAAAGGGTGCCCAGAGCATGAATCATAGATGCAGTCCTGCCGGGCTGCATGATCACAGCTGGTGATCCTTTAATTTCACACAGAGAGGAGGTCACGCACTAGCTATTAAAGGATGTCACTACTGTACTTCTAGATTCCAGGCTCTGCCTTACTTCTACCAATACAGACCCTTTTATTGAATATTGTACATTTTAATCCAATTCAAGCCATGTTAATATAAATGGGCCAAAAGAGGCTATGTAGGCAGTGGCCACTGATACTAGAATATCTTTACATGAATAAGGGAGAGAGAGTAAAGATCTTGCAGCCATTTATAACCTCTCTCTTTTTCCCTGCCTCACAGTGAAGTAGTCTTAAAATGCTATCAATTCTTCCATTTATTCTTTTGCCTTTATCTGTCCCTTTCTCTCCATTTTCAGTACATAGTTGACATGCACTTACTCATGCTTAAAGTTGAAGCTCATACTTCTCCTCTCCTGTAAGCACTTCCCTGACCTCACCATCTTCCCTCTCATGCTGTGCCAGCAGAACCAGCCTCATCCTTCCCTGTGTTGCACCTTGGCAGCGTGGCTCTTAGGAGACTCTTAACATTGAACCACAACTATTTACTCTTCTCTATGGCTGTCTGACAAGGTACCTCAAAACTCAGTGTCTCAAAGCAGTAACGTTCATTACTATTGTTGCAAAACCATCTCATGGTTTTGCAGTTTAATTGCACTCTGCCAGTTCCTACCCAGGGTCTCCCCACACCTACTGTCAGCCTGGAACTAGAGCTGGGATTATTACCAGGAAGTGGTCACTCACTTATGTATAGGCTGGGAAAGGGCAAAGAGATGGGGCCCTTAGGGTCTCTCTCCTTCTCTCAACGGGCTCTCCCTGATGCAGGACCCCAAAAGCAAGTGTCCCAAGAGAGTGAAATAGGCAGAAACAGTTTTGCCTTTTATCAATTAGTCCAATCACACAATGCCATAATTGCCACAGGCTCAGGCCTACCCAGAGTCAACAAGGAGGGAATATGACCTTTCTCTCAACCCCGCGGAGGAGGGTCAGAATCACACTGTAAGAAGAGCAGGTGGGATGGGCTATATTTATGGGCCATCCTTAGAAAATACAACCTGCCACAGTTACAAACCCAGTGTTTGGCAAAATGCCTGGCACTTAATGGTCTCTCCATAAATATAAATGGTTTAATAAATGAATGACCCTCATCCCTCTGTATAGACCTTATTATCTTATACCCAACTACTAAAAAAGCTTCTATTCTTCCCTCTTTCCCTTTAGCCTTTTCTACTTCCAGTTTATCACTTACCCACCCATTTTCTGCAGATCTGTTTTCTAAAACTGCTGCTTTTCTTGTGTCTCATTTACAAAAGACTTCAGAGGTTCCTAATTCGTTGTAGCAGAACCGTTGCCTGCAGCTGGGAGGCTGTGGAGTTTCTGTGGCTGTACAATGTGCATATTTATTCATAGATGTGTCTCAACTTACCTATAGGGGAGAGAAGAGCGTGTCTGGCACATGCATGTGCTGTAGTTTTTCACATGAGATGCTTTCTTTGTTTATAAACACTGTGGTGGGTTTTACTTCAACACGATGTATTAAAACATTACATTGACTTCTGACCCCTCCCGAAGTCCCCCTAAATACAACAGCAGGAGGAAGAGGACACACATCATCCAGAGACTGGAGAAAAAGATGCAACTTCAAAACTTCTGAAGCTGGAAAGCAATAACCGAGTTAGATGATTTGCAAAGTTGAAGTTGCTTCGGTATCACAGAACTTCATTCAAGTTTAGTGATTGAGAATAACAAGTGTCTCAGAAATCAGAAAAAGTGAGTTTGAAAAGTGAAAACGGCTTAAAAGGTTTAGTGAGGAGTAACTGCGCTTCCCTGACCTGGCAAAGACTGGATGTTTTGTTCTTTTGGAAAGGCTGGACCAAAAGGACTCTAGACATGGATCTGCAGGCAATGGAGGGGATGTGCTACTGGACATAAAGGGAATTAAATGAAATGACACAAGCTCATGAATGCTAATGGGTAAGCTTTGCCCTGAGCTCCCTAGCCCACAACAGTCAAGATAATGGCCAATTTCTGTGGGGGGGGCAATTTATCAGCTCTTATTAAAAAGAGACTATTGTAGTTACCTATACGAATTAACCTGCAGTGACGCTCACCAGGAACAAGTCCTTCTTATTTAAAAATAGTGGGCCAGACTAGGGCTTTTTCACACTGACTAGGAAGAAACAAAGATCACCTTACACATGAAAAAAAAATCCTCCTGAAAATTCAGAGACCAAAACAAATTAATTGGATGAAGAAATTCTGAAGAAACAGGGGCAAATCCAGGAGTAGGAAAAACAAAAACAAAACAAAACAAAATAAAAACAAAAACAAAAACATAGCACAAGGAGGAAGGGAAGGAGAAGGAAGAAAACCATAATTAAGACTCTCAGGGAGATTTTAAAAGTTGGCAGAAATAAGACATTCCATATAAAAATTTGGAAATAAGGCTGAGGATGTATGGGAAAAAAGTGAAATAAAAATATAGGGATGATAAATAGAAAAACTAAGAAAATCAGAGGCCTCATGACTGTCTAGCATCTGAGTATGAAGCGATCCAGAGAGAATGGAGAATTCAGACGAGAGCTAGCGAGGACATAATTGAAGCAAATGTCCAGAACAAAAAGACACGAGTCTTCAGATAGAAATGGCTGTAAGTATCCAACCAAATTGGTGACCAAACTCAAAGAGAACATCTTACAAGCTTCTGTAGAGGTAAAACTAAAAAAATTCCGAGGAAGGCGGATCTGAATAGTACAGCACTCCCCACAACAACGCTGCAAGCTAGAAGACTCAGATAAATGCCTTCAAAATTCCAAGGAAAATTGTTTTCCAATCTAAAATTCTGTTTCTTATCAATGAAGAGGAAAAGTAGAGCAAAGAGGTTTTCGGACAAATAAGGTCTCAAAAAGGTAATTTCTCTGCACTCATTCTTAAGATACTGGAGAGTGTGTCCTACCGAAATGAGCACATAAACAAGAAATGAGTAAAGCAACATCCAAGAAATAGAGAGTCCAACCCAGTGGAAAGCGAAAGCGATTTCCTGAAGGATGCAGAGAAATGCCTGAGATATGCTATGTAGCAGATTTGGAAGGCATCCAGGTCTGATTGGAGCAGGGACCCAGAAGTTTGCAGAAATCCTCCAGAAAAACATGAAACCAAGAGTACCTGATTCTTTTGTACAAAAGCTCTGAGAGATTCAGACATTACGTTAAGTCTTGGGGCAAGCTGATAGTAGTTATACCAAAAATGGATTTAAAATAGTACAACTTTAACTCCACGGAAATGAACTGTTGTGAAAGAAAATGGAATCCCAGTACACCCCATGGCTCAACGGTGAATGAAGTGGACCTAATCTTAATGTGAAATATAGAAAGTTCTTAATGTGAAGTTGGCTGAATGAAAAGAAGAAAGGAAAGCAGGGGGAAAGAGATAAAGGGAGAAAGAAAAAGAAAAACATTTTTAAGTATTGCTTACATTAAGCAGTTTTGGATGCTCTTGCCTACACAGTGAAATCTGAGCCCTCTTGCATGACATTTCAGTCTTTTGCAACAGCTGCATGCTAGCTCACTATTGATCAAGGATGCCTGATACTTTCACATTCTACAACTGTGTTCTTTTCCCTCCAAACTTGGAATTCCCCCACCACCTGTCTTCTCCAAGTTTATTTACCTTCTAAATCACTTTTGTTCTTACCACTTCCACAAAGCCTTGCTTCTCCATCTCCCATACAGAAATATTTCCCTTTTCTAAATTCCTACAGCAGTTACTATGCGTAGCCAGTCAGCTAATCGGGCTCATTGCACTTCAGCTTTCAAAGTATGCCGATGTGCGTGCAACTTCCTTGAGGACAGATTCTCCCACGGTGCCTCGCTCATGTGGCTCCACAGAGCTGGCTACAGGGTAAGGACATTAATATATTTTGAACAAATTAGCTAATTAATAATTAAAGCACTCCACCTTATGTCTCTCTCATGCTAGGCTTTTGTCGTTTTTTCCACCAAGCAACAGGTGTTTGTTGTAACTTTCCACCGATCACCTCTGCCTGTGGTTCTGGGCTGCGGCTACAGATTCAGTTATTTCTTGGACACCCTGTCGCCTCTATACTCAGAAGTAGGAGCCCAGAAGATGAAGAAGGTTTTGATGTAGCTGGAGTATGCACAATAAAATAGCTTATCGGTATCAATTTTGTTTTGAAAAATCTGTTCCTACCAAAGCCAAGCAGGAACAAGGAGTAGCATGTGAAAGAGATAGCCAACTCAGTTCTTGATTCTTTTTAATGAGAAAAGAAGAAAGTGGTTAAAAGTGGTTCTTGGAGTATACATTCCCCCTCAAAGGAAACTGGTTCTGGAGATGCCCACAAAAATCCTGTTGAGTCATTACAAACAGTGAACACAGGAAATTTCCTGTGAAGAGATAATCGCATTAGCTGAGTTTTCAAAGACCATTTTCTCAGCCTCTTGGGCACCTCATCTAGCCATCCCAGGTAAGGGCATCTGAGGCCAACATATTCTATCTCCTGCTTGTCAGATTCAGGCCTGTAAAACCCAGGAAAGCAATGAGAATACACATTCCCTTAAAAGAAAAGCAAGAATAAAATGCCTGTCCATGGCCCAAAGTGCTCATTTCTGAGTTATTGTTTACTGAGTCCTAGAACCTTGGATTTGGAAGATACCCTGGAGATTATCTAGACCAATGTCTTTCTACCTCTGTTGCTTCTGAGGGCAAATCCCCCCACTTTGCCTGATGTGCTAGTACTTCTGCTTGCATACTACCATGAAGAGAAAGCACTTCCTTCAGGAAATTAATGGCAAGAGACCTATGTGGCACTGTAGCAGGAATGCTCAGTTGGCAGGGCGGTAAATAAAGCCTTTGAATGTGTGATTGTTCATGTTTTATAGTAACTACCCCTCCTCACCCAGCCAAAAAAATAGGAAGACATCTTGAGACTATCCCTTCCAGGAAAAAGGACATAATCATGATATAGGTTGAGTATCCCTAAGTTGAAAAGGAAATCCAAAATATTCCAAAATCCAAAACTCTTTGAATGTTGATGTGATGCCACAAGTAGAAAATTCCACACTATGAAAATGTTAAAAATATCATGTAAAATTATCTTCCAGTAATGTGCATAAGGCATGTAAAACACATGAATGCATAAATGAATTTCATGCTTAGATAGGATTTCCATCTGCAAGATATTTTATTATGTATATGAAATATTTCAAAATCCAAAAAAATCTAAAGACAAAAACATTACTAGTTCTGAGTATTTTGGATAGGGGCTATTCAACCTGTATTCTGACCATAATTTTAATACGTTCAAAGACTGCACAAATTATGAATCCCTACTTTAATGTCATTTTTGAGAAGCAAGCTAATGGTACTTGTCTGTGGACTAAAACAACAAATTATTGTGGCCTTGAAGGGGAAAAAATCCAGCCTTGGAAACAGAGCTGTGTTTTAAATTGTACCATCACACACTACTCTCAGCATCCACCTGGACTGAGTATATTTAAAACACTGAAAAGAAATGGGCAGCCCTCATGTGATTTGGGAGTTTTGGATATTTCCTTGACGTGCTTTCCATGTGGCATGTAGAAATGCCACAGTCTTCACCATTGTGCTGGCAACTCCTAGGATTCTGAAGGTTAATGATTTTATGGGTCCAAACCTCACACATGTTACACCTTTCAAAAGCTTCATTTCGCTTTTGCTTGGAGGATTTCCCAATGACTTTTAATTAAGTGTATTCTTTGTTGGCAGGGATGAGATAATAAAGAGAAAAGGTTTGTGTATTCTTGCTCACAAAGCCAACACTGTGTATTTATTGTTGATTGATAGGTGCAGTGCTTAAATTGTAGTTGCAAAGTAAAACCCACTGTTAAGTGCTGCCTATAAATACAAGCTTGGGGAGATTCTATAACTTCTGCAGCATTTGTATGGTGTAATCCTTTGCCTATTTGGATTCTTGAAGTGTTCTTAACTGTTGGACTTTCGCTGCTGTGAGCATGTGCTTCCTGAAGAATCCACAGAAGAAATGTAAGCCTACTCGCATGAAATGATGAGAGAAAGCTGGAAAAGGGGGAGAAGTGTGGAGATGATTATGGATGTAGGGGATACGTGTGTTGCTTCTTACAAGCATTGAGGAGTCTTCTATTTTGCAAGTTGAGATGAGACAAGAAGCATATCTGTTCTCCCAATATCAATTCTTTGGTCTTAAAGGGACTAATCTATTCTTTTGCCTCCAAGCAACATAACATTCACATAGGTTGTTTTTTTTTTTTTTTTTTTTTTTTGTTCTTTTTCTTTTTTCAGTGTTCCCAGAGAACGGTATTCTAGCCTTTCTTAACCTTGAATTCCAGAGTCTTACACTGCCTATACTCAGGAAATACTTCTTCAGGTTTAACTAAATCCTTCTCCCTGCAATGTGAGACCAGAGCTATTCTCCAAAGACTCAAAGAACAGCTGCCTGGCACCTTGCCAGTCACACCATTTCTCGTTCTCATTGTTCAGGGGAGGAAAGAGCTCTGGGCTTTTGCTGATTGGCTCCCCAGCACCCATCAGGAACTCTAGCCTCCTTTGAGGGATTGCTTTGCTGTCACATCAGGTAAGTATATGGGGCATTATTTTTCCCAGGACTCTAAAGTCATCACCAATGACTTATGTCCCTTTAAGAACAAATTCTTGTGAGGGGCTTTGAGAGATGATATAAAGGAATGTTCTACATCTTTATAGTACATTGCCTAACCTGTGTGCACGCAGAAGTTTACTTATGTTATAGGCATTGTAACCATCATTTTAAAGATAAGGAAAGGGGTTCATTAGACAAGATTGACTCAACCAAAGACTGCACAGATAAGAAGAGGGGAAGCCAAGGGCCATCAAAAATGGCACTTCAGCTTCAGTGCTTGTTCACATGTCACCTGAAATGCTTCCTGGGAAGGAAGAGTCCCGTCTTTGTTGTTTGTTGTAAGTCCAACAAACAAGAGGGGCCAATACACAAGAAAGTGAGCATAAAGGCTCATTTAAAACTACAAATAAATGTAGTCTTCAGTCATGAGAATGACGGGACTGGTTGGAGTGGTGGGGGTGGAGGTGTAGGACAGCAAGAAAGCCTCATGGTACATGTGGCACTGCAGGGTGGCGAGGGCAGGTTTTGGAGGCAGAAAGACATGATTTCCAGGTCTTGCTAACATGTGCTAAACGACACTTGACAAGTTGACTCCTCTCTGAGCTTCAGTTTCACCATGTATAAAATAAGGATAATTTCTTTTTCATGAGGTTACTTTGAGAAGTAAATGAAAGCATTAATATAAAGTGCTTAGCACAGGGCCTGACAGAAAGAGCTAAATAAATGTTTACAGAGTAACTATTCATATTATGGAGTAAATAGAGCAATGAAACTCAATGGAGTTAAATTAGGGAAGGTTTCAGGAAGGAAGCAAAAGTGCAATAAAAATTTAGTAAGAATTTTTTTTTTTTAATGTGGTGCTGAGCCAGAGCCTTGTACACACTAGGTGAGAGTTCTACCACATAGTCCCTGTGAAAGGCATTTGAAAACAAGATTACATCTTAGGGAAAAGACAAGAGAGGGTGCTATTTCTTTGTCTTCTGCCTTTTATAGGGAGGCCATGTTGGTGTTCGAACATGAATGCCCACACTGTATAACTCCATAGGTTTTCAGTTTTTTAAGCCACACTGTGGTATAGTAAAATAGCAGTATGCCTTAGGAGAGACTGGATGGATGACTTACAGGACACATGGGGAGATGTGTTGAAGCAAATTCTCTCCTAGAGTGAAGAACCACTTCAGTACAACTCCATTAAAAATTGAGAGTACAGTAGTGTTGAGCTATTCTTAGTGTGGATAACTTCTTAAAAAGTTAAATCTAATGACTTGGTTTGCTTACTATAGATCTACTGCTCCTGATAAAAATGAGAGCGGTCACCTCTTGAAGACTCTGCAAATTATTGGAAATAGGGATATTGCATTCTTGCAACATTCCTATTGATTGGTTAAGTAAATCATCTGCTAAATGGAAATCTAATTTAAAAAGTATACATTTAACAGAATTAATAAACAAACTGATAAGACAAAATGTTGGAAGTAACCAAAAATGCCCTAATTAATTGGAGACTTGTGACAGGCCCCAAAGAGTAAGGAGTGAGAGAAAGAAATTACTGGATGCTCTTAGGGATTGTGGCAACACTGCTTTTGATATCTGCCCAATTCAGTAAGGATTTGTGAAACACAAACCACAATGCCACAACTATTTCCAAAGGCATGTAAATCAGGATGCACTTTTTGTTGGTGTCTGACAAGCTGTTTAAAATGCCCAGAATGAGGGACTGTGGGGAGTCCATCCTGGCTTGGGTGCTGCCACCTCACGATGTGGGTTTCTGTGGCTAGTGAAACAAAGCCAGGGAGTTTCATGGGCTGCACTGACTAAATGTTATTTTTGCTTGCTGGCAACATGGAGAGAAGCACTGGGGAACTCAGCATAACCTCTCTTGGAAGAGTGCACCCCAAAAGTAGGTGCTTAGATTAGGTAAGTGAGAGGAATAGTGGAGAGGGATAAAGTTGTGTTTATTTAAAATCCACTCTATGCAAGTCAGTTTATGAACACTGTTTTATTTAATCCTCAGAGCAGTGTGCAAGATAAGAATCACCAAATTCATTTTACAAAGGCTTAATGGCAGGGCTTGGATCTATAAAGTCCCCAGTCTTTTCACTTTCTGAGTTTACCTCAGGGAAACAGAAAATAGTCTAGTTTCATAGAGACGTCAGGGTATATGGATTACACTAGATGAGCTTGGAGCCAGATTATGAAGACACGGAATCACTGAGCATCAGGATAAGAGATCTGAAGCAATGGGATGTCAAAGAAGGTTTTAGGGTAGGTCTGGGGTCAGGGTAATCAGCATTTTTCTTCCTACTGTTAGAGTAGAATTCAGTATGAGAGGGAGTAAGGAAAGATGAAGTGGAAAAATAAATAAAAGGAGGAACAAGCCCTAACTGTGACAAGTTAGTAAGGTTTGAACCAGTTTGCAATCAAAAGACCTGGGAAACAAAATAGTGTGGCAGGTTACATTTTATCAACATGGCCATAACATTTCCCATCTCACATGCTCCTCTAGAAACTTTTCACTCCCAATCAAGAGGTAAAATCTATTTCCCCTCCCGTGAATCCGGGCAGGTCTTCATGACTCTCTCACCTAAAAGAGTATGGCAGAGGATGCTGGGAGATTTTCAAGGTGAGGTCACAAAAAGAGGATACAGGCTTCACTTGGTTTTCTCCAACTCCAGATACATCTGTTGGAAACTAGCCTTTATGCTGTGAGGAAGACCAGGCGGGCCACATGGATAGGTCTGTGTTAAAAGCCATTGGTCCCATCTTGAGCTGCTACACAACGTGGAGCACCCACTTCGTGCTTGAAGAGGGAGTTGTCTGGAGACAGAGCCTTCAGCCCTGACTTGAACTGTCCCAGGCAATGCCACATGGAGCGGACAAGGTTTCCAAGTCATACTTTGCCTAAACTGCAAATTTGTGAACAAATTTGTTATTTAAGTTACTAAGTTTTGGGGTGCTTTTTTTTTTGGGAAGCAGTCTCTATGTAGCTCAGGCTGGCCTTGAACTCACAAGGATCCTCCTGCCTCAGCCTCCCAAGTACTGGGATTACAGGCGTGTGCCATCGTGCCTGGCTGCCTAGGGTGCTTTTTAATGCTGTGACACAGAACGAGAATGAAAAGGGCCAATTGGTAAAAGCTTCACTGGTGCATCAATCAACATGGATACTGACCTGGCTAAGTGGTAACAAAGGTCAATTTTTATTTACTTGATGGTGTTTCCATTGCCCCAAGGAATGAAAACTTTAAAGCTGGGAAACATTTGTGCATCAATTTATAGGCAAAGAGCAAGATACTAATCACATCTTTGTAAAAGCTACTCCAGTGGAGATGGGGGAGTGGCCCATGACCACAAGTGATCCAATGGAAAACAAACCTGCACTGTGTGTCTACTGTTTTAGACAAGATGTTAGAACTTTCACATTTGTTTTCTCTCCAGATCTTCTTAAAACTCTTTACTAACATTTTGCAGGATCACAGAAAGGTCTAGAAAATTAATAAAACCCTCAAACCAATGAGTGTTAGCAACAACACTCAAACTCAAGTCTGATCCCAATGCTTAGTCTCTTTCCAGCACATCATTCTTCATTTTGCCAAAAGTTATTCTCTTTGGTTTTGGCACACATAACCTAACATTTTATTTTATTTTATCTTATTTTATGTTTGTAGTGCTGCTGATGAAACACAGGACTTACACATACCAGGCATACACTCTACTACTGAGCTACACCCCAGACTTACTATTAATATTTTAAAGTTGTTTGGAGTAGATTCTTTTTTCTTCAGCAGCAGTACATTTACCTTTCTTGGTTACTATTTTTTTTTTTTTAAAGGAGTTTGCATTCTTTTTTTTTTTTTTTGTGGGTACCAGGGGGTCGACCTCAGGACCTCGTGCGCCAGCAGGCGCCCGTGCAGCTGAGCGATATCACCGGCCCCTTTTTCGTATGTGGGTTCCGGGAGTCGAACTCGGGTCCTCGCGCTTGCAAGGCAGGCGCTTACGCCGCTGAGCCATCTCACCGGCCCGGAGTTTGCATTCTTGAAGCATACACAAACCAACGATATTGAAAGCGGGTAGTCTACACTATGCTGTAGGAATCAAAGGAAAATTTTGTCACAGTAGTGGAGTGCTATGGTACTATGTATAAACACACATAATGCAGAATACGGCATAATTAGAAGTTTTCCCTAGTAAGTTGGTCATCGCCTTTACGTAAAGGAGCTTTGCAAGCAAAGCTAAGACATTTTGCCCAGTGCATGGGTGTCTTATAAATTAAAGTGCAGAACACAGAGTTAATCAGACAAAGCATATAGTTATCTATTCTGATTAGCCCGCTAAAATTCTGTGAGGGCTTTCTGATTTCTTTGATGGGAGAGTTCCCTCTCTCATTTCTTGGAGTAGGCATCATGTGGAAGGTAAGAAGCAAGCGTCTACCCTGAGCGTCAGAAGGCTCAGAAACTGGAGGAGGTGGGTATCTAGGCCTTTCCACTTTGTCCCGGCACCACCCCTGCTCACTGTGACCTTGCTCAAGTCATTAACCCCTGGTATTTACTCATCGGTTCCCAGGGGACAACCACACTGTGCCACCCCTACTGACTGCAAGTCACTTCTTTAAACAAAGTCATCAGTACTTTTGAAATCCCAATTATCCTTTTAATAAACAACAATATCTTTTCCTCCTTTTCCCCATATCAGTAACGCTTTTCTTCCTTCAGCCTGCCATTTTCAAAGCCCTTGACATTTCCCCACATCTCATCATTGCCTCCATCATGGATCATGCCAATTTGTCAGCTTTAATCTGTCTAAAAACCTGCATCTGCCAGCATAAACCATTTTATTTCTTATATGTTGATACAAAGATTTCACACATTGATTTTTGTGTAGCTCTGATTTCATGCAAGCTAAGCAAACAGTGACAGGTTGGTACTCAGGGTAACGAATGCTCCATCAGATTAATACAAATCAGTGGCATTGGCAGGTTTTGGATGAGGCACAGGGGGTGGGGTATGGACAGCATGCGTTGCCGGAACAAGACAGATGGTCAGAAGCTGACACTCTTACCTCTTTATCTTGATGGGCTCATTAGCAGATCTTTCTCCTTTGGGTTTCATTTGAGTTTCTTGATTTTAAATGGCACCCCGTAGATTGCCTACCTCCCTGGAAAATTGCTGACACAGGCTTCTCATGACCTGGCACAAAATATATTCTACTGTCCAAGGCCTATTTAGCAGCCTGGAGAGCGACAGCTAGAACATAGATAAGTGGGCACTGGGCTACTATTTATCCAATAGGACTATTGGAATCAAAATGGTTAACACTTTTCTATTAAGAACCTGTTTTGCTAAAAACCTGTTTGTTGAAGATCAGCTCCTATACTGGGCACATTATTTAACCTGCACAAAAATTCCAAAGGCAGATTCCATTATTATTATTATTACCCTTACTGTCGTTATTGTCATTTTACAGGTGAAGAACTGAAGATGATGTTAGCTGTCTAAGGGGCACAGCTGGTGAGTGAAAACAGAAGTATTTGTCTTAGCACTGTGAAGCCCTGGGGTTGCCATGAGGCTAACACCACGTTGACTTTACCACTGGTCTCACATGCAAGGGCAGTGGCCAAACCTTTGAAATATAGTTTTTTGGGTGCTGAGTTAACTCCTTCTACATCCATCCTTCCTTCTTGCAGACTTCAGAGATTCTCAGTTGCCTCTTTCCCCAAGTCCCCTGCTACCTTCATGTGGAAACATGACTCTGTCCTCAGGGTTATTTCTCCTCCAAGGCTGACAGTGGAACAGAGCATAGTCTTTTCAGCTCTCCTCCTACTGTTCTTGCAAATGAAAATCATCACAGGAAAAAGACAGTAGGCCACCCAAAGCTTTCATAGACCCTGCAGGGCTTCTTAAGTCATTGGTCCACCTAACAGAGATCTTAACTTCCTGTTTTTAATTTTTTGTTATTGTTTTTAGTGATTTCTTTTCTAAATGGCATCTTGATTGTTTCTTAATTGACTTGACTACTTTTATTGGAGCTGAAAGATTCAGCTCAAAAAAGTTCCTAAGTAAATTATGAAGCTTAGTCTAAATCTCTTTTAGCATCTTTGCCCACATGTGAATTACTTTTGAATTTCTTCGTTCCTTTCCTCCTGGTTATTTTCTCTGATTGAGCCCACATCCCTCCCATGCCCCCAGAATATCATCCACATGGTTTCTACTCTACCTTTACAGCTGTTTCTCCACACTCACAGCAATCTCCTTTACCTTTACCCTTGCTGCTCCTCTCTCTGTACCATGATCTTCCAGGAAAATGATCACCAGCCAGACCCAGCCCTGCCTTCGCTTTCATCTATGTCGCTCAGAACATCTAAGAAACGTCATTTTCAACACACTCACTTCTGTGCTTTGTCACGTTGTGTCCCGGTAACCTTCCCCACTTTTAGAAAAATAATGCTTCTCTATTTAGGATTCTTTGAAACTACTTCCCTGGTTCTCTAAACCCCATGGCTGGGCTGGGAAGATAGCTCAGTGGCATAGCGCCTGCCTGGCAAATGTGAGGTCGTGAGTTTGATTCCCGGTACCAAAAAAAAAAAAAAAGAACCCATGGTTTCTCCTCTATTTTTTACCACTAAGGTACAGATTCCACTGTGCAGCCTTGCCTTCTGCTTTTCAGACTTCACATTAACTGCCCTCAAGAGCGAATCTACACACACGGTTTCAGTTACCATTGTAATGAAGAGATCCGCAAGTCTCCACACCTCGACAAGCTCTCTGCGCTCATCTTAATTCCAAATAGCATCTGGTGGGAAAATTTTAGGCAAAGATTCTGCCATTATCTCTGCACACCCTAACTTTACCTCCCATTTCTTCTTTCCCCTTCTTCCAGGCTCATTGGCTTCTGCTTAAACATGTTCACTCCCATAAAATTCCTTTACCCTTTTATCCATTCATCCATTCATTTTATCGTTAACTTGTTCAATAAACATTTACCAAGTACCTATTCTGAGTCTGGCTCCAGGCAAGGCACTGCAGATACTGCAGTAAATGATACATCCTGAATCTACTACTGAAGCCTATCTACCAACAGCATCCCCAAAACAACCCTTTCTCTTGTGGTTTACAAAGTCTCTAAGTACTTCATTCAAACTGGTCTCCTGTCCTTCACACTAACATGTTCTTTTTTACTTCCATGTCTTTGTTCTTGTTGCTTAACTTCCTCTAATCTTTTTGCCATCTAAAAATCAACATTGCCAAGTCCCATGTATTTTAAAAGTATTGACACAGTGCTTTTTCCCTTCTCTGAATTCCTATAGAATTCTATGATTCAATTGCCCTCCTCTCCTTGTGATCATAGGAAGTAGGAAGACATGACCTGGAATGTTTTGGTAACAGAAAAGTCTTAGGATCCTTAAGGTGTCATAGAAAGAGTATATTTTCTGAGCAAGGACAAGATTAATTCATTTCTTTACACATCCATTTATTCATTCATTCTGAGATCTCTGAAAAATACATGGGGTCCCCCAGAGCATGAGACCAGTGCCGAGGACCATAGCTGTCCATGCTGGGCACCAACAGCCCTGGGCTGGACTGGCCCTGCTGCCCTGCAGCCTGGTGGCATTTGCTGATGAGGGTAAAACCTGCCTGCAGGGGGGCTGGCACAAGACACAGAACATCTGTCCACATGAAGGGGCTGCATCATGTGAGACTTATTCTGATACTCACCCAGCTTTAAGATGGGCCTCTTCCAGAGGGTCAGCCTAACTGTGTGGCCAAAAATCCCAACATACCTACAGGAAGTATGCTTTGATGTTTTAAGGAGAAGGGACAGGTCACCCAGAACTACCTTTTCTTCAACCCCCTCATTGAGTAAGTCCCAAGAGTCATTCTCCACTTACTCAACCTCTAACATCTGCACAAGATCCTGCCCATGACAAGGCCAACAATGGTATGGGGTAGATGTCCTAGAGTCATGCACCCATGCCAATATCACAGTGAAGTAGCCTACTGTTATCAGAAATCTTCCTCTGGCTTCTGAAGACTGATTCAGAGGTTGAGTGACTGGATCTTGGACAACACCAACAGTTCATGCAAAAGCTCTCTATAAGAGACCATGAAGACACTAAATCATAGTTACCACATGGCCAAGTGAGAGAGGATCATCGTAATAATGAGAATTCCTTACTTATCCTTGACCAACAACTAGGGCAAGACTTTGTTGTTGACGGGGCTGTCTGTCCCCACTCATCATGCTACCCTGACTCTCTGAGTTGGAAAGCTTGTCGCAAGCAGAGTTGTCCCAGACTTCAACCCAGACAGTAGCCCCAGAGTGTAGTCCCCAGCTTGACAGGACTTGTGCTGATCAGAAGTATCAATCTACATAGACTCCCTGAGCCATCAGCTACATGTATAAAGCCATCTCATCTGAAAGCTTTGAGGTCAATAGTAGCAAGATCAATGGCTCTACCCTCTAGGCTATGGGTCAACAGCAAAGTCCCTTGTGACCAAATTGTAGCACACAACTCCATTCACCTAAGGATGTAGAATGGAAGAGAATGAGAAGAGAGGCATTTCCATTAAAAAGACTGAAGCTCAGGGTTCTATGACAAGCAAAGCGATGGGGTTAACTTTTATACAAAGATGAAGAATAATAGAAAAAACTTCATATGAATAGCTTTAATGTACATTTCAGTTTATAAAATTGTAATGGTTTCAATTAGAATAATCACACCCTGCCCCCCAAACCTCCTTTAGCAAATGCTCTGTAGAAGAGAGAAATATAATGACCTTGGGACAGAATGAACATCAACCAACATTCCAATACGCAACCTGACAACCTTTTACTCTTTAGGGTCTTATCTCCCCAACCATGTTATAAGCACCTTGAATGCGGAGTCATGTCTCTACCGGCAGTTGTAGAAATACTTAACGCAGTGCTTGATAAATAAGTACTCAGATGGCTTACCAATATTCCTCTGCCACCAAAAATGATTTCATTATTTATGTTTATATTGTATAATTATCAACCAACCAGAATAAATAAAAACAATTGGCTTTCAATTGGCTAAATAGATTTGTTAACACAGTGAATAATTATTCTCCAGTAAATGAATCAGCCTAATTTGTTTAAGTGAAGGTCATAGAGGAAACATCTTGTAGCCATCATTTTATTTACTTATTTATTTATTTATTTTTTTGTGGGTACCGGGGGTCGACCTCAGGACCTCGTGCTCCAACAGGCACCTGTGCCACTGAGCGATATCACCGGCCCCTTTTTCGTATTTGGGATCCGGGAGTCGAACTCAGGCCCTCGCGCTTGCAAGGCAGGCGCTTACGCCGCTGAGCCATCTCACCGGCCCAGCCATCATTTTAAAATATTGATATAAACAAGAAATAAAGACCAACAAAATCCAAAAATTCAGCTCTGGGTAAAGGGCAAGTTAATTTATAGACAAACTAATCAATCCAAAACTATAGCAGCTACCAGGAAGGACAAAGAAAAGGGGATTGCTTCATCCTCAAGGAGCTTTGAATCAGATAGAGGAGTCCAGACATTCACAGCAGTTAGGAAATAACGAAGACATTATAGATCCAGAATAAAATGACAAGGAACAAGCCACCCTTTTCAGGTTGAAGAACTCAATTTAAAATGATACATTTTATTTGGTCATATTAACATGTATAATGCTATAAGTGTATTTAGTAAATCAGGAGCACTATATATATATAATCAAAGGCTTAACATCATAAATTATTCAACCATTCATAGGTAAGCACTGTTAACATTTTTGGTGTATGCTCTATTAGAATAATTTTTGCACCACAATTGAGATTTTAAATAAAATAGAATCACATTATAAAATTGTTTTTAACTTATTATTTATACTCAATAATACGTTACAAACAAAATTGAAAATACGCTTACCAAATTGCAGATGATACAAAGCTAGGAAAGAGACCCTGTAATGAAAGAGTCGCAACCTAGAACAATCTAGAAGATCTTGGCAAGACAGTACAAGGGCCAAACTAACAAAAATAAATTTAAACAGAGATATCATTTGTCTTTCAAAAAGGTAAAGGAACCGAGGGTTCTCAGCAAATCAGGGTATTGAATAGTAGAAAGGGAAAATTATCTCTGCAAACTGTGCAATCTGACCATATCTTGAGTGTTTTTGTTTTGTTTTGTTTTAATATGTGGGTACCGGGAGTTGAACTCAGGATCTCGCACTTGCCAGGCAGGTGCTTATGTCGCTGAGCTATATCACCGGCCCCATACCTTGAGTTTCGTACTCAATTTTTCAATCAATGTTGGTCAAGAGGAAATAAGCAAGATGAAAACTCCACCACATAAGTCACATCTGTAAGAACTAGAGGTGCTCGGTGGAGACTTCAAGGTTGTGTGCATGTGTGTGTGCGTGCGTGTGTGTGTGAATTCACACATGCACACACAAAGAACTACCCTGTGAAAGAAGGATTTGAGGTATTCTGCATAACTTCAGAGAACAAAAGTAGGAAAACTCTAACATAATCCTCACAGCATCTATATTAGTTAGCTTTCTTGTCACTGAGATATAACACCCAACCCCACTTAAAGGAAGAAATACTTAATTTAGCTTATGTTTCAAGAGATTCAGTACATGGTTGGCTGACTCCAAAGCAGGAAGATCATAGCAGAAGGGTGTAATGGAACAAAACTACTCAATTCATGGAAGCCAGGAAGAAGAACGGGGGAACAGTGCCAGAGAAGAATGAGCTAGGGACCATATATAATATCCAAGTTCATGACTCCATGACCAACCCAGACACATGCAGGGGCATGCTCTTCTAATCTAGTAGGCATTTCTTATTCCAATGAAGATGAAAAACAAGGATTAATGGTCACTTTCCCCTAGAAGAAATAATTACATAAAATTCTCAGCCATCCAACAGTGGAACAGACTGCCTTTGGAATGGAGTAGCCCTTTCTCTGCAAATAACTTAAGCATAGGTAAAATATAGAATATTGTAAAGAGATTCCTGCCACTGGACTTGAAAGATTCTGTGGTCCCTTCCACAGAATATTACCAAATAAAATAATTAACTTTCACTCTTGATTTGTGGGTTGGTGCATATGTGTACATATGAGTACATGGATATATAAAATTACCTATATTTTAAAATATTTATGTCTTGGAAGGGTCCTCTTAAAAGTATATCTGAAGTATATTGGCTGCTTTTCACTTCATGATATAGAGGAGAAAGAGATTGAGTTTTAATTCTAGTTGCATTTCACACTAGCAGTAGGACCTTGGGAAACAAAGTTAAGCCTGTTATTCTTACTTCAAAAGTGAAGAAACAACATGCACAGAAGCACTGAGATTAAATGATTAATTGTTATTACACTGCGTCTTACATATTACGTGCTTAATACATAGAAATTATTATTATACTGGCCTTTCCCATCCTTATCTCAGCTCCTATCTCTCTCTTCTCTTTATTCCCAGCATCTCTCGTCACTCTCCCACTTTATATCTCAAGGAACTACTAGCTTATCTCTGTGTCAACATACATCTGCCTCGTACCACGTCTGATTCTGTAAGTGGTGTTTAAGGAAGATTACACTGGCAGGGGTGTGCAAGGCACAGAATGTAAACAGACTGGTTGAAGGAAGGAAAGTGGAACAAGAGAGTGCAGGAGAACAAAAACAGGCCAGCTCTTTTTCCACCTCCAACCCCCCAAGAAAAGAGGAAAAAACACAGGAAGGATGACCCATGAGGAAATGATTCTGTCAAAAGAACAGGAGTGGAAACCTTGGATCAAAGCAAGATCTCACACTGGAAAGGGTCAGAAGGAAATAAGAAACAAGGGAGAAACGGCCAGGCCCGGAGCAAGTGCAATGAAAAAGATAGATGGTCTTTAAAAAAGATAATGAACGAATTTCCGATAACTTTAATTTTCTGGGCCTTGGTGAGCCTTGCCTAAGCTTCAATGAAATGGAAATATAAATAGCAGAGAAAGAAGCCAGTGGATGGAAATGGACATAATGGACTCTATCGACTCTCTGAGAGATACAAGGTACCTTCTTTTTTTTAAAATTTTTTATTTTAAAAAGGAAAAAAAAACAATAAAAACAATGATACAGAATTTCAAAACAAGATAAAAGGAGATTAACAATGGTTAATATATTTAATATTGTTATCTTCAAAATAGTTGCTCAGATTACAAAATACAGGCATGAAAAATTGATCAAACAGTATAAGCACAAACCGTTCTTTTCAATGAACTAATAGAAATTAGTAGTATGACTATCTTAGCTATCTTGTATATTTACAAGGGATCTTCTTTTATATATATATATATGCGGGTACCGGGAGTTGAACTCAGGACCTTGTGCTTGCCAGGCAGGTGCTTATGTCACTGAGTTATATCACCGGCCCCTACAAGGGACCTTCTTAGAAGCATAATATTTTACATGATCATTTGCCAGGCTTCCTCCGGGTGAATGATCTCCTTCGGGGGAGGTAAGTGGATGGGCTAATCTTAGCGTTTTGTTTAAAGTGCACCCTTCATTGTGCTAGAAGTCAGTCAGCTTTACTGAGAAAATGGGAGAGGGAAAGAACACCAACATCTACACCCTGTTTCCTTCCTCCTGAAGGACATTTATTAGCTCATTGCCCAATTGCAGATGCAACACGCCATGTACCTCTCTAACCCATCACTCTCTCCATCAGGTTCCTTGTGAAGAGACCAAACCATTCTTACCTTTCTGCTATCACAGGTAAATCTAATCCACAGGGTCTGAAGGTATTTGTGGTTATTTACCCAATGGTCACCACCACCTGCTAATAGCTCTCATTCTACCCAAGTTGTGTACTCAGTGATGTAGCCTTGGTTCCATGAACTTGCCTCTGCCACTTCTGCCCTTGAAGCTGGCAGCTTCCCTCACTGCTGTGGTCCTTCTCTCTCCTTATTGTCTTCACCGCAGAGCTTATTAAAAGACCCAGCTGCAAAGGTCAAAATGCAGAATTTCCAGGAATAAAGTCTGGGGATCTGTAATTTCACAAGACCGTGTCTCATTCTGATGCACAGCGCAACTTAAGAGCTAATGGGCTTTGAGTGATTTGTTTAGGACTTACTATAAATAGCCAAGTATTGTAATAATGTTTTATGAGTTAGATCTAGTTCCAAAAGTAAACCATGATCTTCTTCTCAATTGGGATCACAAATTTTTTCCTGATATTTCCCATTCCTGACACAGTGGGAGATGCTTAGAAAATGTGTTCCGTGGATGGTACTATGATAATTTGGGTTTTGTTAATTTTGCAGGAGGACAAGTTGAGGATGTGCATTTTTACATGACTAGATCTTAGTAAAATTACCTTTAAGCACTCAGCCCTTGAAGATTTGCCCTAGGGGTTTTGAGAAATTTCCATCCACCTTTACCTGCCAGCTCTTTCATTGTCCCCACACCCAATACACCAGTGTCTGTGCTCTCTCAACAGCAACTTACTCCTAGGCAACTTACTCCTCTGCTACCTCAGTGAAACAATTTCTTGTGTTCAGAATTACCATATGACAAAAATTTATACTTAAGACATCTTCTCTTCTATCACTTAATTTCCTAAGAGAAAAGAAATCCAGAGTGTAGGAAGAACACAGTCATTAGATCCATATAAAAGATCCAGAGATGTATAAAAAGCTGCCTTTGGTTGGGAATTGTTAATGATATATTTTATGTAACTTGTTTGTTGTAGGATATACCCAGAGCCAGATAGTTGGTAAAACATTATGTCTGGGTGTGTCTGCGAGGATGTTTTCAGAAGACATTTGAGTTTGAGTCCTAGAGTGAAAAAAGAAGATCGCCCTTACTCATCTGGGCAGGCATCATGACTCCAAGGAGAGCCCAGCAAAAAGATGGAGAAGAGACAAATTCTCTCACTGTTCTTGAGGTAGGACATCGATCTCCTGTCTTTGGATATCAGTTTCTGTTTCTTGGACTTTCAGAATCTAGGACTTATCCCATCAGCTTTATGGATTCTTCAGCTTTGTACAGAGTGTATTGTGGGACTTCTCAGCCTCCATAATTGTATGAGCCAATTTCCATAATAAGTTATCTACCATCTATCTATTTACCTATCTATCTATCTATCTACCCATCTATCTATCATCTATCTATATCTAGCTATCATATCTATATCCATCTATCTATGTTCTATCATCTACCTCCTATTTGTTCTGTTTCCCTGGAGAACACTGACTAATATGGAAATATTTTCAGTAGCATGACGAAGAGGTTGATTGTGCAAAACCCATGAAAAAAGAAGACACGTTGTGTTGAAAAGTAATAAATTCTGAGACGATAGTCACATACATCTTTATTTCATGGGAGGGATGTGAATGACTTCAAGGTAATTCAGAGTGTATAGAGCAGTCTCAAAGTCTGAGCCGACAATATTAGACGTGTTTTGCAGTGATGGATTGTGTAGAAAGTGTTTTTCTGTCTGACTCACTTTCTGACTGTGACACCACTCTAAATAAGAACAATTCCATACATGTTTATCAGTACCCAAGAGAACAAATTTACAAAAGTATAAGAGCTGGTGATCTCGTTTACTATCCTGTCATTTATTGTTTTCAGGAAGCCAAAATGCTTGTGGATGTTTACTATTAATACACTTTCAATATACAAATTCCTACCAGTTTTCCTAAGAGTTCACTTCTGATCCAGATGGGCTGCCACCCATGAAAATATACCAGTGCTAAATCCTACCCATGCACTAAGATTCAACTCCAGCTTTGCTTCCTCTTCCACACTGAGTTGAATGCCAACCTTGACAAATAAGAACACATCCTCTCTCCTTATTCTGTAGTTCCAAGCCCTCAGATAAAGGCATGCCAATTTTGTTGCTCTTTTCTGCACTCAATTGGCCATTTATTCTTTTTCTACAAAACTTCTCTTTCCTACTGCTGTCACTCTTTAAAACCTACCTGTACTTCAAAGCTTGATTCTGGTAATATCTTTTCATAGTTCTTTTCTTTTTTTTAAGTGGGTACTTGTAGTCGAACTCAGGACTTGCGCGTGCCAGCAGGCGCTTGTGCCACTGAGCAATATCACCGGCCCTTTTTTTCATTTATGTGGGTTCCGGGAGTCAAATTCAGGAACTCGCGCTTGCCAGGCAGGTGCTTATGCTGCTGAGCCATCTCACTGGCCCCTTTTTATAGTTCTTTTTCCAATGATATAGCCTCAAATTGATCACATAGCACTCTTTTAAATACCACAGTTTGGGAGTCAGCTACACAAGTTAACCATCTGGTATTCATTTCTAGGTGTTTGTACCTTGCCTCAAATAGATTGCAAATGTATCTGAATTTTAATATCAGACACATCTTCCCTATATAGCAGTTTTGTGACCTTGAGCAAGTTATTTCCCTATTCCTCAGTTTCCTGTCTACCAAATGGTGATAACACATCACAGAGTTACAGCGAGATTTTGATTAAAGTAATTGTTCATCAAGTGTTAGTTATTATTAATGCTAAAGTTTGCCTAATATGGAGGTGGCTGGCTCAGTGTCACACAGTGCATGACTAAATCTCTAACTTTGATGAATTTGACCTTTTTAATCCAGCTTTTGATACAGTGTGCAAACTTTTAAGAAAATTCTCAGAGCTCATAATAGAAGAAAACCTTTCTAAAAATACGTAACACACATATTTGTATGCTGTGTTCTAAAATTAAATCATTAACACAGAAACTCAAGCTATTAAAACAAAATGAAGCTTGTTCCTGAGAAACATGGATATCTCTTTGGCAGTTCCCTATACCTCCTGAAAGTGCCACTTGAATAGCTTCGGGGGTTATAACCCTGAAAATTTTACCACTATACATCCCCATCATGTGGAGACTTAGAACAAAAATCTTTAGCTGTTCAGCTCTAACTGTATTTGTAAGCAACCTAACAGATGTGAATTAAAGGACTGAAGCCTCTCTGAGAAACACTACCATCCCCATCCCTGTTCCCTTGTTGCTAGAACATTACTACTCTCAGAGAAACTTGAACATACTTTTGGTAGAGAAGAGCCATTTGTGGCACTTTTATGGACTAAGTTGTGTCCTTCTACAATTCATTCATTGAAACCTTGACACCAATGTAAATGTTTTTGGGCAATATGGTCTTTAAAGAGATAATTAATGTTAAATGAGATTATAAAGTGGAGCCCTGATCTAATATGGCTCAGGTCCTTAGATGGACACCAGAAATGTGCACACACAGAGAAAAGGCCAAGTGAGCACACAGTGGGTGTCCATCTGCAAGCCAAGGAGACAGGCCTCAGGAGAAGCCTACTCTCACCCTGCCAGCACCTTGGTCTTGGATTTCCAGCCTCTGGAAATTTCGTGAGAAGACTAATTTCTGTTGTTGAAGGTACCCAATCTAAAATAACAAAAATTATAAATTCTATGAACAAAAATGTCCTCACATAGACCAATAAGGGAGCTACCGACAGTCACAAGATAGCAGCCAATAAGAGCACTGAAACTCAAGTCAGGTGACTTTAGCAGAGAGAAGGGTTACTGACAGCAGATGGGAGAGAATATTCCAGCATGCAGAGTGTTGACGAGTGAAGGTGAATGAGGACAAGGTGCTGGAGTGAGCAGGCTTGGGTAGCTCGGGCTGGAGCGGCTGTGGATCTTTTGCATGGGAGGGTGGGTCAGAGGCAGCACACTCAGGACACCCACTTCCCAAGCAGCACACCTTCGCTATGACCATGTAGTAACAAGGGAATCGAATACCACTGGCCTTTTTCCCCTCACTGTGACTCTTGCCTCCCAAAGCTCTCATTATCGAAGTTTCCAGGAACTGGTTCTGATCTGCACTTAAGCTGTATATTTGAAGAAATTAATTACTGAGCCCAGAAGTGCTGTGTCAGAGCTTCTATCAAGTGTCTGTCTCAGTAATCTCCAAGCTGTGTTCTCTGCAGTTTCTTGACATTTTAAGAAAAATACAAGCAGGAATCTTTCTGGGTATGATGGGGGTCACCGATGGATGGGGACTGCAAAATATGGGGCATGGGGATTTTGTGAACTGTTTTAATTCTACTCCTGCTTTTCCAAGTACATCAAATCATAGCCTAAGTATTTTTGCCATAGAATGATCCTCATGTGAGAGTCCAAAGATCTGGGTTCAAGACCTGCTATTAAAATGACTTCTAAGTTGACCACATTCTAACTACTACACTACATGTTATCAGTCTTGCAAGTCAGTTTTCCTTCTTTAGAAGGTACGAAGATTTTAGGCAGTGGAATGTAAAGAGCACCAGATGAGAGTCTGAATTTCTATTGTAATTTCTGCACTCCCTGCCTAGAATTGTGGTTTCGACATCCATGACCCATCCCTATGTGAATCTCAACTTCCTTGTCTATAAATAAACTTTATGATCTGTAAAGTCCCTGTCAATTTTAAACTTCTAGTGTGCTACTAAAAAAATCCTTGAAGGCAAAAACAGAGCATGTACACACATTGTCTTAGCTCGGCAAGAAGTAAATAGGCAGTTCAGAGTGTTCGGTAAAATGGCAGTCACTCTTCGTTTGATTTGTCCATGGAAGTAGGCACTTGATGCCACATTGCCTCTTCCCACACACTAAATAATGCTAACAAACAAAACTTGTGATGTTAGGTTCACAGTGAACATATATAGAGAGAGTGGATAAAAGGCCACTTAGGGAGTCTAAATGGAGGATATAGACCTAAATTGCATATACCAGAAAAGAAAGAAGGAAAAATATCAATCCCACTTACCCTTTTGGCTGCCAGAGCCCAATACAGTTAGGAGAACTTGGAGCCACATGCTTGGCGGCATTCTGCTTCAGAGTCATCTGCATCCCACATGCTTTGATGCTAACGTGTATGTGGTCTGTGTATGGACTTCTGTCAACCTGGAACGGCATCTGCTGAAGACTAAATAACTTTTACCAGGTAAATCCAAAATTCAATAAACTCCAACAACAGGATGTGGAGAATATGGAGGAGGGAGAGGAGGACGAAGAGGAGTACAACCAGAAGGACAATGGGGAGAAGAACAACAAGGAGGAGGAGGAGGGAGGAAAGAAGGAGGAGAAGAAGAGCGAAGAGGAGGAGAGAAGGGAGGAAAGAACAATAGAAGTAGGAGGACGGAGAAGGAGCAGGAGAACAACAAGAAAGAGGGAGTGAAGGAGGAGGAGAAAGAAGAGAAAGGAGAAGAAGAACAAAAAGAAGAAAGAGGAGGAGGAGGGCAGAAGGAGAAAGAAGGGGAAGAGTATCCTAGCCCAAACAAGGCAGCCATTGGAATTTATCAAATGGCTCCTTTAACCAAGGAGAACCTCTGTAGATTACATTCATTTCTCTTACCCTTTTCAGGGCAGTCCAGGGCATTTGTTTTTGGCTGAAGAAATGCCAAGTCGAAGGCAATTTGGGGTTAATAAAACTGCCAGTGCTATCAGCCAGAAATCCGGTCTGCTTTGAGAAATAAAGAAATACTAGTTTATCCCTGATCTTCAAAAATGACAGGACCTAAAATCCATAGCATTTTCATTTGAAAGCATATTCAGGGCAAGAGACAAATAGGAAGCAATGGTATTTGGACCAACTTTTCTGCTCCCATAGTCTTCTTCTACCCGATTTAACAGAGGACTAAGGCCATGGCTCTTACTGATGCCCACTGTATCCTGTATACAGCTGCCAGTCAAGTCAGTGTAGAAACTCCCTGAATTATTTTTCTCCCCTGCTTAAGAAATAACAAGGCCTTTTTACTATCCATCAGACAAAAAAGAAAAGGAAGTTACATTCTTGATTCATTTTTATTTTGTTTTTCTTTTTTATCTTGTGGGTACCAGGGGTCGACCTCAGGACCTCGTGCGCCAGCAGGCGCCCGTGCCGCTGAGCGATATCACCGGCCCCTTTTTCTTATGTGGGTTCTGGCAGTTGAACTCGGGACCTCACGCTTGCCAGGCAGACGCTTAAGCCGCTGAGCCATCTCACTGGCCCACATTCTTGATTCTTATAGCTGCAGTGGAATCATCAGTTGCTTTCTGTCCCCGTCCCTATTTTCCCCCTCCTAAGCTGAACTTTCAGTCAGGTCTCTTCGGCATTACTTGAGCTCACAGATTCCACTGTCCTGCCCTTACTAATGCTGTTTCTGTGTTACTTGTCCAAATCATTGCTCTATCCCCAGTTCCAGGCATGTAGAAAGGCACATAATAAATATTTGCTGGGAAAAGAAAAATAGCAAAAGAATGGATAACAGTTTGAAAATGATTCCATGGCTCCCACCCCTCTATATCCTAATTATTCCTGTAAGGTCACTTCAAGCACAGCCTGGATCCTTCAGCTGTCCTTCCTTGCTAACCTCTCATGTCCCTCTAAGTAATGAGGACCTCATAAACCCTTAGGAAACCAGTGGGACTTCTTGCTTCTCTCCCAGTCTAATGTACAGCTGGACTTTCAGGGGATTCCTCCAAAATTCTGTATGGAGAAAGCAATAGAGGTTGGTATTTAGAAGACTTGTATGTTGTATTTAACTTTAAGTGTGGTTGAAATTGACTTAATCTTCTGTTATGGTTTGTGTCTAGATGTCCCCCAAAAACCTCATGCAGTCATGAGGAGCAGGCTTCTAGTGTCTGTGATTGATTCATTGTCTGCTGCTGGGATTATGGGTGTGAATGCTACACCCACCCTAGAGCGGGTAGCCTACACACAATATAAGGGACAAAAAGAGTCTTCTCTCGCACTCTTTCTTTTTTGCTCTTGCTGCTTTTGCTGTCTTCCACTACCATGAACTATTGCCCTCTGCCATGTACCACTCTGCCTTGGAACCTCTGAGTATGGACTGAAACCTCCACAAACTGTAGGCTAAATAGCTAAATAACCCTTCCTTCCTTAATTTTGGGCATCAGGTATTTTATCTCAGCAATGACAGAAAAGTAACCAAGACACCTTCCCTCTTCTTTTTTTTTTTTTTTCCTTCCCTCTTCTTTTCCTGATCTGTGTGATGTGGTCTTTCTATCTCTACAGTGTGGTGCTGTATTCAGAGGACGAAGTCGAGCCAGAGTAACTTGGCTGATATCCTAGATGTGGGATTTCTTAGCTATGAGAACCTGGGCAAATTACTTAACTTCTCTGTGTTCTCAGCTTCTTTATTATTGTGAAAGTTAAATAAATTCAGCTTCTTTGAACATTGCCAAGTACATAAATTGCTAAACTAATATTGGCTATAGTTATGTTCCAGCCACACTGGTCTTCTAGTACCTAGAGTACACCATACTCTTTTTTCTCCCACAGGACTCTCATGCATATTATTCTTCTGTACCTAGAATCTCTTTGCCCATCTTTTTCTTTCACATATCACATGAGATGGCTCTTTGTCAGGAAGGCCTTTTCTGATCCACACATTTTCTAGGCTAGGTTTCTTCTGATATGTTGCCATTACTCACTACTTGTTAGCATAGCACTCATCACATTTGCAATTTCTTGCTCTATGATCATTTTCCAGGTTATACATTCTAAAGGCAAGAAGGGGATGTATTTGTTTCATTTATCATTGGATAACCAACACTTACCACAGAGATTACAAATAAATATGTACTGGGCAGCTAAATCAGTGAACTGTAAAGAGGGCACTGGAGGGTTTTCATGGGAGTGACAATCCCAGGCTTTGGGATAAAGTTACACTTGACAATGAAATTGTAAAGTACAAGATAATTAGATGAGATTAGAAATCTGAAGACCAAACGGCAAATGGGGACTCGGGGGAAGAGAAAGCAGCCAAGCTTAGACTGAGTTCCACAGAGTTCAGTGGTCTTCAGCATTAACTTTGCAAAACAAAGATGCAGAAAACTCAGTGTGATGGATAAGAAGTGTCTTTACCACCTGTAAGACATCATCATGGGGGCGGTGAGATGGCTCAGTAGCGTAAGCGCCTGCCTGGTAAGCGCGAGGTCCTGAGTTCAACTTCCGGTACCCACATATGAAAAAAGAGCCGGTGATATTGCTCAGCGGCACAGGTGCCTGCTGGCACGTGAGATCCTGAGTTCAATCCTCGGTACCCACAAAAAAAAAAAAAAAAAAAGACATCATCATGGCACATAACTCAAAAGCTTTCCTTTCCAAAATTGGCCAGGGACAGAGTTGCCCCAATAATTTTAGTGATGCCACCTTTTGGATGAAAGAACAATGGTTCTCTCACACTGTTTTTTCTTTTATTTGGCTGAAGGGGAGGTAGTGGAGATGGGAGCAAATAGGTTAGCAACACATGCCAAAAAAGGACTAAAGATGAAAATACGTATTTATGGTTAGCAATAACCCCTCCCTACACGTACAATTACGTAAAAAGAAGCTCAACATTAAATATTTAAAAAGCGAAGTTGCTCAGTGCTAATATCACTCACAGTACTAAAACACTCACATTTTTAAGCCTCCTAATTAAACGGAGGAAGTTGGAACTTCATGGCATGGTAGACAGCTCTAACAAGCTTGTTTAAAGAAGTTAAAGAAATGTGTTGATTGGAGCAAGCCAGGAGCATGCACAATAAAGACAATGTATTCTCAAATGAAGACAGGCAGTTCTGTAGGGGAGAAGAGAGACGATGGGGACATAAACTTGGGCTATCTGGTAGATGGGTGCTTCTCTCCAGAATCACAGCCTTACTGATTGTCTTTACAGTCTCTTATTTGAAAAGAACAGAAGGTACATATTTACAGCTGCATTTTAGTTATTACTCCTCATACCCTGGCCAGTGGAACAAGTACAGAGGAGCAGAAAGTGGCAGAGGGCAGGGAAAAAGGAGCAGAGGTCCCATAACAGCCTTTATAGCCATACAAAGAGGAGAAAAACCATCCTGCTCATTTCTGCACAGTGAGGAAAGACCCTCTACATAGACAATCCCAAAAACTCCACCAAAAGACTCTTAGAACTGATATCCAAATTCATCTGTGTAGCAGGATACAAAGTCAACATTCAAAACTCAGTAGCATTCCTGTACACCAATAATAAACTCCCTGAGAAGGAAATTAGGAAACAATACCCTTCACATTAGCATCAAGAAAAATGAAATACTTAGGAATTAACCTAACCAAGGAAGTGAAAGACCTGTACAATGAAAATTAGTATAGTACTCTGAAAAAGGAGATTGAAGAGGATTTTGGAAAATAGAAAGATATCCCATGTTCCTGGATAGGCAGGACCAACATAGTCTAAATGGCCACACAGTGATTCTAAAACTGTTATACAGATTTAACACAATCCCAATCAAAATACCAATACCATTCCTTACAGAACTGGAAAAAGCAATCCTGAAATTCGTATGGAACCAGAAGAGACATAGAATAGCAAAAGCAATTCTGAGCAACAAGGGCAAGGCAGGGGCATCACGATCCCAGACCTCAAGTTATACTACAAAGATACAGTGATAAAAACAGCATAGTACTGGCAAAAAACAAACACAAAACAAAACAAACAAACAAACAAAAAACAGACTTGTGGATCAATGGAACAGAATAGAAGATACAGAAACAACTCGAGACACCCTCAGCTATGTTACTGTTGACGAAGGGCCAAATCCCTGTGCTAGAGGAAATACAGCCTCTTAAACAAATGGTGCTGGGAAAACTGGCTGTCCACACATTGAAGGTGGAACCTAGACTCATATCTCTCAATATGCACTAAACTAAAATCAAAATGGATCAAAGATCTAAACATCAGAACAGAATCAATCTGCTGGAAGACAAAATAGGTGAAGTTCTTGAAGATGTAGGTGTAGGCAAAAACTTTCTGAACAAATCCCCAGTTGCACAAGAAATACAGTAATACCAAGAATCAACAAAAGGGATCACATCAAATTAAAAAGCTTCAGCACAGCAAAGGAAACCACTAACAGAGTGAAGAGACAACCTACAGAGTGAAGAGAAAACTTACAGACAACCCACAGCTGGAAAAATTGCCAGCTACTGTTCAGATAATGTACTATTATCTAGAATATATAAAGAATTCAAAAAAATTAAACTCCCCAAATTTAAAGACCCAATGAAAAAACGGGCACATGAAATGAATAAGCACTTCTCAGCAGAAAATATACAAATGATCAATAAATACATGAAAAAATATTTAACATCACCGTCCATTTGAGAAATGCAAATTAAAACACTGAGATTCCATCTCACTCCAGAAAGAATGGCTACCGTCAAGAAATAAAACAATAACAAATGCTGGTGGGGTTATGGGGAGAGAGGAGCACTTCTCCATTGTTAGTGGGACTATAAACTGATACAACCACTATGGAAATCAGTATGGAGATTCCTCAAAAAACTGAAACTAGAAATTCCATTTGACCCAGCTATTCCCCTTCTAGGTATTTTCCCAAAGAGTTAAAGACACCATACCACATTGTATATATACCCATGTTTATAGCAGCACAATTCATAATAACTAAATTTTGGAAATAGCCTATATGTCCATCAGCAGATGAATGGATAAAAAAATGTGGCATTTATACACAGTGGAGTACTGCCCTGCCGTGAAATCGATAAACTTGAGTCATTTGTAGGAAAATGGAAACACTTTAAAACCATAGTGTTAAGTGAAGTAACTCAGACACACAAGCTTAAATACTGCATGGTTTCTCTTACATGAAATGCTATATATTTATAAATTTATATTTATATAAATTAATATATTTATATAAATTAAATATATATATATAATTATGAAATAAAAGAGAGACAACAGGAAAAAAGAGAAAAAAAAAGAAAAAGGTATTGTAATCCAGTGCGGGCAACATAATCGTTATGTACTGCAAACATGTACTAATTAAAAGTAAAACAAAACAAGATCCTGGAATTAATTAACCATGACAACCTTTGTGAAACACCTCTGTATTTGATCTTGAAAAGGCTTCATAATTCTTTTGATAGCTGTGAAAAGAAAATGGATAAAAAGTTAACTTCTTTTTGATTCTCTTATCAAGAATAAAGTTCAACTTTGCACATTATCCATTTAGTCAACCCCCTTTCTAGGACCCTGAGGTCTAGTTTGTGATTGAGAGATTCAATAAAGAAGATGAAATGGGACCCATCTGGGAACAAAGATCCCCGCGTGCTCCTCGAAGGGAATATGACTCTCCCCTGACACTGTCACCAGCCTCAACTAGAGAAGCTTTCTTGCCTTTACAGGCAGTGCTGACCATAAAGTGACCTTGTCCTGAGCCCAGGAATGCAGTACACTTCTCTTTCAAGAGGCCTAGCTTGGGCAGAAAGATAAGAAGAAAGATAAAGCCTTGGATGAATGGTCCAAGTTAGGTTGGCTGGCTTTCCAAACTGGCTTCCTCCAGTGTGCCTCTAGTGATCTGTCTACATTACACCGTTTCTAGACCTGGGCTCCCACTCTTTGCAATAAGAATAATAATTTCACCCTTATCTCGTGCACTAGTTTAACATCAGGTCACTGACATCTCACCTATCGTGGACCTACACAGCTGCATGGAGCAGATCGCCTTCCAGTCCAGATTTTATAGTATCAGACACGTTAATGAGAATTTCCACTAAGGTCTTACTTTACAAAGCAAGCAAAGTTTTTATCCAAATAACTAACAACTTTGAAAAAGAAAAAACAGATAATTCTGATAACAGTCTGAAAACTCTAAGATTTTATACTCTGTGCATATAGTTCCTGCTTAAAAAAATTACTTACATTTAAAAAATCTGAGCAATAACTTGGGAACTTTTCCACTAATATTGACATTATTGTACATGAAACCTTAAAATTTTGCATGTACTAGGCTGGTGTTTTATAATTGATCAGTAATATCTTACTTAATAATCAAGAATTTTCCCCAAGACAGCACAACTCATGGGTTTCTCCACCCCAGATAGTAAACTGTCCCTTATACTTCAGTCAGGCATCTTTAGCAAGAATGACCTCAGAATGTATGCAATATCCTTTAAGGACTTGTTTAAAAACCTTCCGTGTACATAAATTCAGGACAAATGATAGCCTACTCTTTAAAAGTCATGTTATGGATGAGATAACTGTGACTCAAAGAGTTCAAATAAATTGCATAAATGTACACAACAAATTGGGATAAGAACTAAGTTTGGAGTTTAAGTTTGTGGAAACCTACTAGAATGTATTTTCCAATATATCTATATCTATATCTATATCTATATATTCTATTTTATTCAAATTAGGTCAATGAATATTTACCAACTGCTTAGGAAAGAAAATGACACTGAAAGATACAAAAATGAAGAAGACGCATTTCCTGTCCTGCACCAGTATAAACAAGGACAGCCTGGAAAAACTGCAATGTTCCCAGTAGAAGATTGGGAGAACAAATATATATATTACTTTTGACTTGAGATTTAGCAAACTCAGGAAAGAAAGTTCATCTTGGCCTAAACTGTGAAGGATGAGTGCAATTTGGATAAGAGGTCACTGAGAGAGAGGGCATTCTAGACTCCCAGGGCACAGCCGCAAAGTCAGATGGGTTTCTGAGCTCTCTGCTGATTTGACTACGTAACTGGAGAAGGTGCACGTGCACCTCTAGTGACCAAGTGTACAATTCAGAACTCTGAGCTGGTTTTGGACACCTGACACATATCCAGTAGTAGCAGGGGCCACTGGGTTCACCCATTGCTCCAAAACTTAGATTGTTTGGGTTCACATTCCGTGCCCATCATTGACTAACAGTGTGACTTTGTACAAGCCATTCAGTCTCTCCCTGTCTCTGTTTCATCATCGCTAAGGCAGAGATTATAACAATACCTATATCATGAAATTTTTGAGAGTTTAATTAATGTAGGTAAAGTGCTCAGAATGATATCTGGGATGTGATGGGTGCCATGTGTTTTGAAAGCTGTCTTTCAAATCAAAGACCCCCTAGAGAGGCAAGGAATATCTGTCAATGGTTCTTATTCTGTTACTCAAGTATGAGAAAGGACGGAAATGTTTTAGTACACAATTCCATAATCAATTTATGAAAAAACTTCTTGGGGTAGATTGGCCTGGATTATTGCCCCAACACACTAATTCAGCTTTGCTAGCAGATCTCAGACACATGAGATGACTTTTAGCTGCCCCCCTTCTTAAGATGATGAGTTTGGCTCTACCTGGAACTGTAGTCTGCTCTTGATAATGCCCTAAGTCACGTGGAGCTCCATTCTCCACAGCTCAGAACAGAGCCTGACCTCGATGCTATGCTAATGATTTCATGAATTCCAGATTGTATTACTCCCAGGAATCGATTTTTCAACTCTAAAAAGTCTATTTTGGTCATCTTTCCCCTTCTCTTAAAGATGTATTTATTTACCAGAATGTGGAGCAACTCTTAGACAAAATAAATTCTGATTACTGAAATGGAAGCAATATGTTATCCAATTGTCAGGAAAGCTGGGACGTTTTCCCTGGGAAATTCTTTTGTAGGTCAAAGCAAAGGAAATTTTATGCAATGGGCCCAAAGTGAAACAGAGCAGCTTCCAACTGAGAATTGAGAACTTCAGCAAAGGCAGTTGCATGCACAGAGCTCCACAGTTCAGATGACAGCGCTGTTCAGTATGATTGCCATGAGCCATGGGTAGTTATTAAGCACTCAGAATGTGGTTAATGTGATAGAGAAACTGAGTTTCTAATTTTATTTAATTTTAATTAATTTGGGAATGAGGATGCAGCTCAATGGTAAATCACTTGCCTAACATGTGTGAGACCCTGGGCTTGTACCCAGCACTGAAAAAAGCAAGTTTTCCACTAACAAAATCAAGTATAAATTTCTAAATTAATTAATTAATTGATTGATTGATTTTGCTGAGGATTGAACCTAGGGCCATAACACTAGGTATGCACTCTACCACTGAGCTCCACTCCCAGCCCAAGACACTGGAAATATTTTTTGTGTTTGTGAAAATTTGGAGATGTGAATCAACTATAACTATTTCATAACCTAAATACATATACATATGAAGTCTTTCTGATGACAATTTAGCATCCAAATTGAGATACTGTAAGTGTAAAATATGCAGGGTTTTATAAGCCTAGTATGAAAAATAGAATATAAGATATCTCTTTACATTTGAAATAATGTTTTGTGAAAAATAAAATATATCGTTAAAATTAAGTACACTGTTTTTCTTACATTTATTTAGTGTAGTTTAGAAGAATTTAAATTTCATATGTAGCTCACATTATTTTTCTATTAAGCAGTGCTATTACAGAGCAATTTCAGAAGCGTCATTCCATTTGTTCTTTGAAACAGCCCCATAAATTGGTCAAAATCTGTATCACTATCCTCATCGTCAGGATATGGAAGCATAGGTTCAGGCTACTGTGACTCACCAAGTCTTGGAATGAGAACTGGAATCTGACTGCATGGCTTCTGACTGAAAACAAAGATACTACCAGTGCACCAAGTTGTCTTGAAATTGGAGGTGGAACTTTGGAAAGGCTATTTGGACGCTCAAACTGAACCTTGTGGTTCTATACACTAGCAGATAAAAGGAGATTAACAAATCTAGAGGAGCTACACAAGCCCAGCAAATGTCACAAGACCAGGCACGCTCACCTGCAAGGTACACATTACACTTTGTCTACTAGGGATCCTTCAGAAAGTATCTCTTTTTTTGTTTGTTTGTTTTTGTTTTAATTTTAAACAGAAAAAAATAGAACAAAATTTCAAAACAAGTTAATAGGAGGGTAACACTGGTTAATACATTGCATGTTGATATCTTTAAATTAGTTACTCAGAGTACAAGATATCAACATTCAATTGTCCAAATGATGTTAGCACAAACCTTTCTTTTCAATAAACTAAGAGAAATTAGTAGTATATCTTAACTATCATATATATATATATATATATATATATATATATATATATATATATATATTATATATGTTTTCTTTTCCCTTCCTTCTTTTCTCCATTCCCACATCCCAGTTTCTCTTTCCTTTTGAACAGTTTCTTCCTGTTTTACAAAATCTATTGTACATTTTGGATCTTATTTACTCTTTCAGCTTCTCACACTAGGGAGACAATACGATGTTTACACATGTGCATCCGGTTTATTTCACTTATGAGTATGGTCTTAAGTTGCATCCATTTACCTATAAAAGTTTCTAGTTTATCCTTCTTTATGGCTGAGTAGTACTCCAGTGTATAAAAACACCACATCTTTTTTATCCATTCCTCAGTTGATGGGCATTTGGGTTGTTTCCAAGATCCAGCTATTACAAATTGTGTTGCTATAAACATGGGTGCACATATATCGCTGTGGTACCATGTTTTTAATTCTTCTAGGAAGATACCCAGAGGGGAAATAGCTGGGTCAAATGGGAACTCCAATCCTAGTTTTTCGAGGACTCTCCACACTGATTTCCACAGTGGTTGCACCAGTCTACACACCCACAAACAGTGGAGAAATGTTCCTTTTCTTCCACAGCCCCTCCAGCGTGTTATTAGTTGATTTCTTCATAAAAGCCATTCTTTCTGGGATGAGATGGAATCTCAGTGTTGTTTTAATTTACATCTCTTGAATGAGTAGTGATGTTGAGCATTTTTCATATATTTATTTGCTGTTTGTGTTTCTTCATCTAGAAGTGTGTATTCATCTCAGATGCCCATTTTTGGATTGGGTCTTTAAATTTGGCAGGTCTGATTTTTTTGAGTTTTTCATATGTTCTTGATAGTAATCCTTTGTCTGAGGAACAGCTGGCAAACATTTTTTCCCACATTGTGGGTTGTCTCTTCACTCTGTTGGTGGTTTCTCTTGCTGTGCAAAAGCTTTTTAATAAGATGAGATCCCAGTTGTTGATTCTTTATGATAGTTCCTGTGTGATGGGTTTTTTCATATATTCTTTGCCTACACCCATGTCTTCAAGAGTTTTACCTATTCTATCTTCCAGTAGATTTAATGTTTCTGTTCTAATATTTAGATCTTTAATCCATTCGAAATTTAGTTTAGCACATGGTGAAAGACATGGGTCCAATTTTAATCTTCAGCTTGTGCAGAGCCAGTTTTTCCAGCACCATTTATCAAAGAGGCTATCTTTCTTCCAGTGAATGTGTTTGGCACCTTTGTCATAGATAAGGTGGCTGAGTGTCTGAAGTTGTTTCTGCATCTTCTACTCTGTTCCATTGATCTTTGGGTCTATATTTTTGCCAGTACCATACTTTTTTTTTTTTTATCAGAGTAGCTTTTTGGTATAATTTCAAGTCAGGGATTGTGATGCCCCCTGCCTTGCCTTTGTTGCCCAGAATTGCCTTTGATATTCTAGGTCTCTTCTGGTTCCAAATGAATTTTAGGATTGTTTTCTCTATTTCTGTTAGATATGCTATTGGAATTTTGACCGGAATTGCATTAAATCTGTATAACCATTTTGGAAGTATGGCCATTTTCACTATATTGGTTCTTCCTACCAAAGAGCAAGGGATATCTTTCCATTTTCTGATATCCTCTTCAATCTCCTTTTCCAGAGTACTGTAGTTTTCAATGTAGAGGTCTTTTACATCCTTTGTTAGATTGATTCCTAAGTATTTCATTTCTTTTGGATGCTATTGTGAAAGGTGTTGTTTCCCTAAATTCTCTCTCAGTGAGTTTGTTATTCGTGTACAAGAAGGCTATTGATTTTTGAGTGTTGACTTTGTATCCATTTACACTACTGAATTTGCTTATTAATCGAGCAGTTTTTTAGTGGAGTTTTTGGGGTCTTCTATGTAGAGTATCATGTCATCTGCAAATAATGATAATTTAACTTCTTCCTTTCCTATTGTTATTCCTTTTATTTCTTTCTCTTGCCTAATTGCTCTGGCTAAATTTTCCAGGACTATGTTGAATAAGAGTGGAGACAGTGGACATCCTTGTTTTGTTCATGATTTTAGAGAGAAAACTTTCAGTTTCTGTCCATTTAGTATGATGTTGGTTATTTGTTTGTCATAAATAGCTTCTATCAGATTGAGATAAAGACCATCTATTCCAATTTTCTGTAGAGTTTTTATCATGAATGGGTGCTGGACTTTGTCAAAAGCTTTTTTTTGCATCTACTGAGATGATCATATGATTTTTGTCCTTGGCTCTGTTAATATGGTGTATTACATTTATTGATTTACGTATGTTGAACCATCCCTGCATCCCTGGGATGAATCCAACTTGGTCATGGTGTATAATCTTCTTGATGATTGGCTGCATTCTGTTTGCCAGTATCTTATTGAGGATTTTTGCATCTATGTTCATTAAGCGAATTGGTCTGTAATTCTCTTTCTTAGTTGGGTCCTTCTCCGGTTTTGGCATCAGGGTAATGCTTGCTTCCAGGAATTAATTTGGAAGTATTGCTTCCCTTTCAATTTCATTAAAGAGTTTGAGCAGTAGTGGGGTTAGGTCTTCCCTAAATATCTTGTAGAATTCAGCAGTGAATCTGTCAGGGCCTGGGCTTATCTTTGTTAGTGGGTTTTTAATTACATCTTAATTTCATTGATTGATATTGGTTTATTTAGAATATTTATATCTTCTTGATTCAGCTTTGGTAATTCACATGTATCTAGGAATCTGTCCATTTCTTCTGCATTTTCCATCTTATTAGAATACAAGTTTTCAAAGTAGGTATAGATGATCTGGATTTCTCCAGGGTCTGTTGCGATTTCACCCTTCTCATTCCTAATTGCATGGATTTGAGTATTTTCTTTCCTTTTTTTGACAAGGTTGGATAAGGGTTTGTCAATTTTATTTAATCTTTCAAAGAACAAATTCTTTGATTCATTGATTCTTTTTTTTTTTTAATGTGGGTACCGGGAGTCGAACTCAGGACCTCGCACTTGCCGGGCAGGTGCTTATACTGCTGAGCCATCTCACCGGCCTGATTCATTGATTCTTTGTATTTTTTTCTCCAATTCATTAATTTCTGCTCTGATCTTTATAGTTTCCTCGCTTGTATGAGCTTTTGGCTTAGCCTGCTCTTCTTTTTCTAGAAGTTTGAGGTTCACTATTAAGTTGTTTATTTGTGCTTGCTCTGTTTTCCTGATATGGGTATTTACTGCTATAAATTTCCCGCTTAGGACTGCTTTCATTGTGTCCCATAAGTTCTGATATGTTGTATTGTCATTATCATTCAATTGTAGAAACTGTCTAATTTCTTCTTTAATTTCATCTGTGACCCATTGGTTGTTCAGGAGGGTGCTATTTAATTTCCATGTGTTTAGGAAGTTCTTGTTGTATCTTTTGCTATTGATTTCCAATTTCACCGCATTATGGTCTGATAATATGCATGGGATAATTTCAATTCCTTTGCATTTACTTAAGTATGTTCTATGAGCTAGTATGTGGTTTGTTTTGGAGAATGTCCCAGGTGCAGCTGAGAAGAATGTGTATTTCTGATGTTGTGGGATGGAACACTCTATAGACATCTACCAAGTCCATTTGTTCAAAAGTTTGGTTCAGTTCTAATATTTCTTTGTTGATTTTTTGTCTAGTTGACCTGTCTTTTTGTGACAGTGGGGTATTGAGATCCCCCAAAACAATTGTATTAGTGCTTATTTGATTTTTCATGCCATTAATATTTATTTTATATGGTTGGGTGCACTGGTATTTGTTGCATATATATTTATGATTTTTATCTCTTCCTCTTGGATTGTTCCCTTTACAAGGATGTAGTGACCTTCTTTATCTCTCTTAATCAATCTTGGCTTGAAATCTACTTTGTCTTCAAATAGAATAGCTACCCCTGCTTTTTTCTGAGTTCCTGTTGCATGCAATATTGTTTTCTATCTTTTGACTTTCAGTCTATGAATCTCTTTTGGAATTAAATGTTTTTCTTGTATGCAGCATATTGTTGGATCTTGCTTCTTGATTTATTCTGCCAGTCTGTGTCTTTTGATTGGTGAATTGAGACCATTAACACTGATGGTTAAAACTGATATGTATTGAATTATCCTTGTCATGTTATTTTCCTGTTGTTGGCTCCCCCTCTTTTTTTTCCCTCCCTCTTTTTAATTGTTTGCCTTGCCTGGTGGATTCCTTCTGTTGGGGTTCATGGAGTTGTAGTCCTTGTTATCTCTTTCTAGAATGTCCCTCAAAACATTTTGGAGTGCTGGTTTGGTGGTCATAAATTTCCTCAGATGTTCTTTGTCATGGATGTATTGTATTTCTCCATCAGTTTTGAAAGATAGTTTTGTGGGGTACACCAATCTGGGCTGGGGCCAGTGAGATAGCTCAGCGACATAAGCGCCTGCCTGGCAAGCGTGAGGTCCTGAGTTCGACTCCTGGAACCCACATACGAAAGAAGGGCCGGTGATATCACTCAGTGGCACAGGCGCCTGCTGGCACGCGACATCCTGAGGTCAATCCCCAGTACCCACAAAAAAATTAAATTAAATTAAATTAAAAAATAAAATAGGGCCGGTGAGAAGGCTCAGCGGCATAAGCGCCTGCCTTGCAAGCGCGAGGGCCCGAGTTCGACTCCCGGATCCCACATACGAAAAAGGGGCCGGTGATATCGCTCAGCGACACGGGTGCCTGTTGGCGCGCGAGGTCCTGAGGTCGACCCCCCGGTACCCACAAAAAAAAAAAAATAAATAAAAATAAAATAAAATAAAATAAAATAAAACAATCTGGGTTGAAGGTAATTTTCCTTTAGAACTTGAAATACTTTACTCCAAGCTCTTCTTGGCTTGAGGGTTTGTGCTGAGAAGTCAGCCGTGATTCTGATGGGCTTTCCTTTATAGGTGATTTGTTTCTCTTCCCTAACAGCTTTTAAGAATCTATTCTTGTGTTGAATTTCTGGAATCTTGACTATGATATGCCTGGCTGAAGATTTTTTTGATCATGCCTAATTGGAGTTCTATATGCGTCACTTATCTGTATGTCAATTCTTTTTCTCTAACAGGGAAGTTTTGTTTTTCATATCATTTATGCTGTCTCCTGCTTTGTCATTGATTCCAATCAATCTTAAGTTATTCTTCTTTGCCTCATCTAGCAGCTGGTGGATTGATTTCTCACGGTCCTTTGCTATTTTTAAGAAATCTTTCTTTTCACAATTGCTAACCACAAGCCTGTCTTTTATATCTGAGATCCTGTCCTCACATTGGCTTAATCTGCTGCGAACACTTTCAGTGAAATTTTTATTCTAGATATCTGCTTGAATCTGCCTTATGGATTCCATTTCTTTCCTATGTTGAGCATTCACGGTGTCCATTATTGTCTTAAGCTCATCTATTTTTTTTTGTCTGTATCTGCTCTAGAGTTCCTAAACATGGTCTTCATTGTGGACATCATCTCTGCAGTTATCTGAGAAATTATTTCTGATTTGATTTTTTCCAGAGCCTCATTCAATTGCTTTGTTGTTTCCACTTCAGAGAGGCCAGGTGGGTGGCTTTTGGATTGTCCCACCTCATTGCCCCCTGGGTTTGCCTTTGGTGAACTGGATGTGTAGGGTAATGTCTTGTTTAAGTGTCTTCTCATTTTCTTTTCTTTCTTTAGTTTAATTCCTGGGGTGATGTTTGTAAATTGCCTCTGGTAGGTCGCTTTATTGCTAGTATTTAAAACCCTTAGGAGATGACTACTTCTCCAAGGTATCTTCCGGGTGTAGCTTGTTTTTGGGTTTTGAGTATGTTGCAAGATCCTACCTCTTCAATTTGTTGGAGGTGAGAAGTTGCTGCCTGTTTGGCCCACTCCTTGGTTCTTTGGCGCTGTGCCACAGTACTTTCTGTGACCCTTAGTCAATCTCAGTCATGGAATACCAGGAAGAACAGCTGTTTAGATCAATTATGTCACTTTTGGCTATAGTGGTACCAAAAGCATCAAACACAACCTAGAAAATGACAGACTGAGTGAACCATTAATTTGCCACTTCTAACTGTATCAACTAGATTTGTGGTTATATAACATAATCTAAAACAAACCAGAAAATTATATGCAGTATACAAGTCCTTAATATGCTAAGTTTGCTCTCAGGGGTTAAAACTTAAAATGGGTTAAGGAGAAAATAGAGAAGTGGAAGAAAAGGAAGAAATTAGAAGTAAGGACAAAGAGTGATCACAATAACTTTGGGAATCTGCTGCAGAAGATTGGAGGGAAAGAGAGAAGGAAGGGATAAAAAGAAGAACAGAACAGAACCACAAAGAGGCTAGAAACCCCATTTATACTCATGTAAAAACAAGATCAAACAATGTAGGAGAAAAAAGAAACAAAAAAAATCAAAAAACAAACAAACAAACAAAAACCACAACAAGCCAGTGAGATGGCTCAGCGGCGTAAGCGCCTGCCTGGCAAGCGCGAGGGCCCAAGTTCGACTCCCGGAACCCACATATGAAAAAAGGGCCGGTGATATCCCTCAGCGGCACAGGCGGCTGCTGGTGTGCGAGGTCCTGAGGTCGACCCCGGGTACCCACACACACACACACAAAAAAACCACAACAATAATCACAAAAAAACAAGAGAGAAGGAGGAGGAGGAGGAGGAGAAGAAGAAAAAAATCCACTTCTAGGTTTGTCTCTGCTGTCACTGGTAGACAACGTGTGGAGACAGTGTCCTGATCTGTGCCGATCTATCCCAGCAAGCCAGCAGTAGCTTTTTGGCGGGGTAGTGGATAATCTCAGCAAACCTGCACCTTCTGGCTAAGACCTGACTCGTTTGACCTGCAGCCATCAGTGCACCTTCTGCAGACCTGAGACCAGCTGGGAGCCATAGAAGGAGCCAGCAATCGCCCTGAGTTCTGAGCTTGGCCGGGCCCTCTCCAAGTTGGCTCCCAGCCAATTGCTATCTCTTGCAGGATGACTGAGCCCTCAGCACTCACCGCCAGGCAGTGCAGTCCTTTACGTCCTCTGCTCCCCTCCACTGCCGCGTCTCTCCATGGAGGCCTCCGGGGTCGCCGCAGTCACCCTGTGTCCACAGGTTAGAACCACTGCTTTCACGCAGTGAGTCCCATCTCAGTGAGAACGTACCGCCGGCCACCTCCTTCTTTGTTGAAGTTTCTCTCTTCACTCTCTCTGTGGGCTTCAAATTGTGCTTCAGATCCTTCCTGGGTCCAGGGGACCCACTTCACTTCTTGTCTTCCTTGAGTTGCTATATTCCAGCATCTGGAGGAACTCTCAGGGAGGTTCTTTCTCTGCTGCTCACCACTCCGCCATCATGGTCAGTCTCCCCGTCTCTGTATTTAAACAGTGTACAATGTATCAAATGGGCATTTCTCTGTAACCTGCGGAAGAATCTGACCAATAACACTTGCCCAATTATTGCAAGACCAACAGCAAACTGACTAAGCAGAGAAAGTGAAAATGTAGGCTAAACACAAGAGAAACAATGTAAAGAATAAAACCAAGAAATGGTACAGGTTTTTGCAGGAGTTACTATAATCTGGATTTCAGTGATGTCCATTGTGATTTTACCTTTTTCATTTTTAATTGCATTGATTTGGGTCTTTTCTCCCTATTTTTGGTACAATTGGCTAAGGGCTTGTCTATTTTGTTTATTCTTTCAAAGAACCAGTTCTTTAATTCATTGAATCTTTGTATTTTTTGTGTCAATGTCATTAATTTCTACTCTGATCTTTATAATTTCCTTCCTTGTACTAGCTTTGGATTTGACTTGTTCTTGTTTTTCTAGGTTTCTTGTTATTCTAGGTTACATAATTAGGTTATTTATTTGGCCTTGCTCTCTTTTTTAATGTAAGTATTCATAGCTATAAACTTCCCTCTTATTACTGTTTTCATTGTGTCCCATAGGTTCTGATTTGTTGTACAGGCATTGTTGCTTGATTCTAGAAATTGTCTAATTTTCTCTTTGATATCTTTTGTGACCCATTCATTATTCAAGACTGTATCATTTAATTTCCACGTGTTTGCATAATTTCTGTCGTTTCTTTGACCACTGATTTCTAGTTTCCTTGAACTATGATCTAATAGTATACATGTGAAAATTTTGATTATTTTGTATTTACTTAGGCAAGGGGTAGTATGTGGTCTATTTTGAAGAAAGTTCCATGTGTTGCTGCAAAAAAATGTGTATTCCATTATTGTTGTGTGGAACATAGTGGATATCAATTAAGTCCATTTGTTTAAATGTGTGGTTGGACTCTAATATTTGCTGGGGTTTTTTTTGTCTATTTGACCTATTTGTGATAGTGGGGTACTGATGTCCCCAACTATAATTGCATTAATGTTTATCTGATCTCTTATGTTCAGTAGTGTTTCTTTTATGAAATTTGGTGTACCAATATTTAGTGCATGCATATTTATAATTATGTCTAGAATGATCACGCTAGTCTTCATTAATATGAACAACATGAGTTTCATTTCTCTAATTGTGACTAAATATTAGAATTATATGAGTTTCTAAGTTTTACCTTACATAAAAATGTTTTTGTATTTTTGCTTTGATTTTATTTTTTTAGTTATTAGTGAGGTTTAGCATTTTCTTGAACTGTTTATTTGTTAGTTACTTGAATTTCCCCCACAATGAATTTTCAATGCATTACCATTTCATATATTGCATTTCTCACTTTTATTGCTGATAAGCAATGTTTTTTGATGATTTGATTATTCTAGATATTAATCTCATCACTTTTTGAAATTTAAGTATATTCTCTCAATCTGTCAAAAATATGATCCAATACTTCTATTAATCTTGTTTATGGTGTCATTGATAAAACCATAATCATATATTTTGATATAATCACATACTTTTTTTTTTTTTTAATAAGTGGGTACTGGGAGTCAAACTCAGGACCTCGCGCTTGCCAGGCAGGCGCTTATGCCGCTGAGCTATATCACCAGCCCACATTCATGTATTTTGCTTAAAATTTTTTCTTTTAAAATCAACTTTACTCAGCTATGATTTACATGCAATAAAATACATCTTTAAAGTATGCAGATTAATGACATTTGACATTAAATTGTCCATGTAATTAACATCACTTCAAAACTTCCCTCATATCTTTAAAAGGCAAAAACTTTCTCCCTGGCTTCAGGAACCACTGATCTGTTTTTTTATTTCTGTAGATTGGTTTGCTCTAGAAATTCTTGTACATGAAATCATATTGTCTGTATGCTTTGGTATTGCTTATATCACTGAGCACCAGGTTTTTGAGCAACATCTATATTGTGTGTATTAGTGTATTTATCCATTTTTTGCTGATGTACAACCAAGTTTTTTTTATAGTTTGGAACTTTTATATATAAGGCACTAAGAACACTAACAGACATGTCTTTGTAAGGACATATGTTTTAACATATTTGGGTAAATATCAAGGAGTGGAATTGCTAGATCACATGATAATCATATATTTAACTTTATAAAAAGCTGCCAAACCATTGTTAAATGGCTTCACTTAAATCAGCCAATCTCCCCTATTTATTCTGTGCTTTTGTGGTCTCATTTAAGAAATCTTTCCTCACTCCGAAGTCATAAAAAGTAGACCGTGGATTTTTTTTTCATTTAGATTGGTTTTACAGATTTATCTATTACATTTAGGTCTTTAATTCATCTTTTATTTCCTTTTGGAAGTGGCAAGAAACAAGAACAAAACCTTACTCTTCTGTATAGAGCGAGCCAATTTACCTCGCATTTTATTCATTTTATAATCAATCCATAATATATCATTTCTCTGTATACATGGTCTACATTTAAACTTTAGATCAGAATTTGTCTATTTTATACCACTGTCACACTTTTGCTTTAAATTCTCATTCCTTGCAGTATGTCTTTATATCAAATAAGTCATATCATAGTTATATTTCTTTGCTCTTGTTTAAAAATGAAATTTACTTGTCAAGATCATTTATTCATGAACTTCTAATTTTAAATGTTAACACTGATTTAATTTTGCTGATTGTTTTCAAAACATTTTACCAGAAATTTAATTAATTTTAATTCACTGAATGCAGAAAGAGAATTCATATTATAATAATTATTATAAATAAGAAAATTTACATATTTGCAATATTAACTCATTCTTTCTACAAACATAGTGTAAACTTTCATTTATGTCATTATAAATTCCAAGAGTTTCATTAATGCTTAGATAGTTCACAGGTTTTTATGCTACTTTGAGTGATGTGTTATTTCCTATTTTTATTACTTATGTAGAATAACACTATCATTTTACAGAACTTTCTTTTTAGTACTAATACTTGAGGTTGCAATATTTTCTGTGTAGACAATCTTACCATATATAAATAATAAAAGCTGTATTTTTTATCTTCCTAACTTTCTACATTTTATTTATTCTTCATTTCGTATTATATTGGCCAGGACCTTCAATATTTTTTTGAGCTATAACAAAGATAATGAGTATGTGTTCTAATTCCTAATATTAAAGAAGTAAGTGGTTTTTCTAGTGAATATTACACTTCATTTATATTTTAAATATTCTTTATCATAGTAAGAATTTTCTTCTAATTTCTTGTTACTTGATAGTATAAAATTATACCTAGATCTTAAATTTTATTGTATATATTTTCTGAATCTATTGAGATAACCATGCTTTTCCCTTTTTTCTGATGAAAACTCTCTACAATATTGATACATTATTTTAATACATTATTTATTTCAATTAGCTTAAAATTTGATTAGAATTTATGCATTTTGTTTATATTTAAATCTGTAATGTTATTTTTTGGTATTCCCTTTACATAGATTTTTTTGGAGAACCTCAAATTCTACACAAGCATTACTACAATGAATAAGTAAATTCAGCAAAGTTGCAGGATATAAAATCAATGAATGAAAATCAGCAGAATTGCTATGTGCCACTAACAAATTATCTGAAATAGAAAACAAGAGAATAATCCTATTCACAACAGCTACCAAAAATGTCTACCTATTCACAATGAAAATCAAAAAAAAAAAAAAAAAAAAAAAAACCCAAACAGAATACCTAGGAATAAAGTCAACCAAAGTACTAAAAGATTTCTATAATTTTCATTGCAAACATTGGTGATAAATTGAAAAAGACACACACACAAACGCACATGAAGGAAAGACATTGCACGTCTATGGGCTGTGAGAATCATTAGTGTGAAAATGAGCATACTACCCAACATGGTCTATAGAGTCAATGCAATATTTATCAAACTACCAATAATTTTCTTCACAGGACTAGTAAAACCATCTTTAAAATGTGTCTGGGACAACAATGACAAAAATCTCTGAATCATCAAAGCCATTACAAAGAAAAGAGTAAATCAGGAGGCATTACACTGCCTGACTTCAAAATATAGTACAAAGCTGTAGCAGTCAAAATAGCATAGTTCAGCCTAAAAACTAGAAACATAACCTACTGGAGCACAGTAGAGAGGCTAGAAGTAAATCTGTACATCTAGAGCCAAATGAGTTTGCACACACTTGCAAAGCACACACATTGAAGAAAGAGCAGCCTTTTCAGTAAGTGGTGCTGGGAGAATCGGGTAGCTACATGAAGCAAATGAAGCTAAATCCTTCTTTCTTATCAGTTAAAAAAACTCAAATATATTTAAAATTCAAACATAACCGAAAATGTGAAACTTGTAGAAGAAACCATGAGTGGAATACTTCAGAACATTAGCACGGGCAAGGATTTTTTTGGTGAAGATCTCAAAACACTGGAAATGAAAACAAAAATAAACAAATGGGATTACATCAAACTAAAAAGCTTCTGCACAGCAAAGAAAACAGTCATTAAAGTAATGAGACAACCTATAGAATGGATGAAAATATTTGCAAGTGACATATCTGACAAGAAGTTAACATCCAGAATATACAACGAATTTTTAAAATTCTGTGCTCAAAGACAAACCAATACCTAATTTTAAAATGGGCAATAGATTTAAATAAACATTTCTTTTAAAACATGTACAAATGGCCAACAAGTATATGAGAAAATGCTCAACTTCAGTAATCATCAGAGAAATGCAAATAAAAACCAAAACAAAATATCATGTTACCAGAGTAAGAATGGCTATTACTAAAACAAGTGCTGGTGAGGATGTGGAGAAAGGAAAATGTTTACATATTTGGTGGGAATGTAAATTAGTACAGGTATTATGGAAAAGAGTCAATTCACTAAGAAGGCATAACAATTTTAAATATGTAAGAACCAAAACCTGCAAAATGCATGAAACAAAGTCTACCAAAACTTAATGGAGAAATAGAAAAATTCATAAATATAGTTGGAGACCTCAGAATTTTTCTTTCAGTAACTGAACTACTAATCAAAATGTCAACATGCAGCTAGAATAACTGAATAATACCTTTAACTAATAGGATCAAATTTACATTTACGAACACTCTGGGTGACTTAGAAGGGAGCATTACAAGTTTGAGCCAAGCCTGCTCAACTTAGCAACTTAGAAAGACCCTATCTCAAAATTAAAAATTAAAAGGGCTGGGGATGTAGCTCAGTGCAAAAGCCTTGGATTCATTATCCATTACTGGCAAGTAAGAGTGGACTAGTAAAAGCAAGATAAACCCAAAACAAGCAGAAGAATAAAGGCAAAGGCAGACATCAATAAAATTTAAAACAGAACAAAAAAAGAAACTATAACAAAAGAGAAAATTGTCAAAGCTAAAATAAATACTTTGAAGAAAATCAGTGAAATTAATAAACTTCTAGCAAGACTGAAAAACTATAAAATAGAAAAAAATGTATATAACAAACACTGTCTGAAAGAAGAGGTATCACTACAGACCCAACAGACACTAGAAGACAGTTAAGAAAATGCTACAAATAAGTCTGCACACATAAGTATGACAATTTAGATGGAATTAACTATTCCTCCCAAAAAATACACCACCAAAACTTATACCAGATACAATAGTTTGTGCAGTCTTATACTATTAGAGATAGTGAATTCATAATTTTAAAAAATAAAATCATAGACCAATGTCCCTCTTGAACAGAGATGTAAAAATGTTAAAAAAAAACCCCATAATTTACATCTAGAAATGTATAAAAATAGCAGTGCACCACTGCCAAATGGGATTTATTTCAGGAATGCAAATAAAAGACTGATCCAGTATTTGATAATCAAACAATGTAATCCATCATTATAAGGACATCAGCTAAGTTGGGAGAGAGAGAGAATCTGAACTATCAGGTGCCAGAGAAGCCAAATTAAAGCAACAAATCATAAATGAAGCAGTTAAATCTTTAGTCACTTATTGTGGTGATAGAAGCAAGACTCTAAACCGAGAGAATGCACCCACTCCAATGTGTTCCACTTCTATGGAATGGCAAGTGGAGTAAGGGTCAGGCTAATCAGCACAGATGTGAGAATTATTTCACCATAAAGAATCCCCAAACAAAAGGCTCTAACAGTTTCATGGTCCCTAAGATAGGGAAAGTGTGAAGGGAAATGACTGATGTGAAAATGGACTGGGTGCTGAGTCAGAATAGGGAAAAGTGTCTCAATGTTTCTTCCTCCTTTTCCCATAAGAAGACTTTTGGAGAAGCCCCTGAAGAGGATCTTGGCTCAAAGATTCAGACAGAGAGATCAAGGAATAAAGACACTTCGTCTAGGAATGTAAACACAGGATGTGAAGGTTACTGACCAGAGGTTGGGAGGAGGGTCTGAGACCTTGGCTGAAACTCTCTTCAGAACGGCAGTGCATTGGCTGTGTATCAGTCTTGTGCGAAAAAGTAGCTCTCCTTTGTGAAACCTACCAAGTAAAACCATAGTAATCACCATCACCTATAGTCGTGCCTGAAAAATTACATATAGGTTTTTGAGCATGGGCTATATTCTCCAACTAGGTCAATGGTCTAGAAATGGAGGCAGGAAAAAAGGCATTTGATAAATTTCAAGCCTGTTCATAATAAAAATTCTTAGCAAACTAGTAATAGAATTAGATTCCATCTAAATGAAGAGTAGATGTTTATCTGGAACTAACATCACACTTAATGGTGAAAGATGGAATGTGCTCCCCTGAAAAGCAGGTAGAAGGCAAGAATGGCCTCTCTCACCACCTCTCTTTGTCAAAATACCAGAAACCAATGCCAGTGCTATAATACAGGAAAAAGACATAAAAAGCATATAGGTCAGAAGGGGTGAAATGAAATTATCCATGTTTTCAGATGACGTGATTTTATAGAAAACCCCAGAAATCTGCAAATATCTTATAGAACTAATAAAAAATTTGACAAGTTCATAGGATACAAGAACAACACACAAAATTCAACAATGTTTCTGTAAGCTACAAATGGAAATTAGAAAATAAAATAAACATTATAACAGAATGAAATATAGAATACTTAGCCCTAAATCCAACAAACCATGTATGGAATCTACATGTTAAAAACTGCAAAGCGTGAATGAAAGAAGTCTGTCTAAATACATGAAGAGATACATTGCATTCAGGGACTGAGAGACTCAACATAGTTGCTACATGTTTTGTCCTGCAACCCTACTTGTGTTGGGAGCTTGGTTCTCCATGTGGTGATACTGAACTTTTGGAACCTTTCTGAGGTGAGTCCTAGTGGGAGGTCACTGGGGACATGCTCTTAGGAAGGATTAAGGTCATTCTCATGCAACCACTGGGTCCTCATGAGAGAGTTGTTATAAATGCCCAAGGTTAGCCCAGCCCAGTGCTCTTTGGCTTCCTGTGTCAAATGTAATTGATTGCTCCCACTTGTGCTCAAGTCATTGCCACCTACAGCAATGTCACAGTCAAAATGATGACTGTGACATTGATGTCACACAGTCAAAATGTCCCTTACCAGAACAGAGCTGATTCAGATACAAGGCCGTTGGATTTCCAAAACTGTGAACCAAATAAAACATTTTTCTTTATAAAGTTAGCTCCCTCCACTGTTTCATTATAATAATGAAAAGCAGGCTAATATAGTAATAGTAATGGTGTCAATCTTCCCCAAATACATCTACAGGTTTAGATTCTTATCAAAACCTCAGCAGAGGGCCGGTGAGATAGCTCAGCGGCATATGCGCCTGCCCAGCAAGCGCAAGGTCCTGAGTTGGACTCCCGGAACACACATAAAGGAAAAAAAAAAGGGGGGCCGGTGATATCACTCAGTGGCACAAGCGCTTGCTGGCAAGCGCGAGGTCCTGAGGTCAACTCCTAGTACCCACACACACACACAAAAAAAAAACCTTAGCAGAATTCTTTGTAGATATAGACATGCTGATGCTAAAAGTTATATTTAAGAAAGTGAAAACTACAATAAACAAAACAATTTAAAAAGATTAGTAGAAGTAGAGGAATAAGCTGATCTGTTTTTTACTCATTATATAGATACATATCAAGAAATCGTGGTATTCCTAAAGGGACAGGGCACAATAAAGAACTCCAAGACAGATGGATAATCAATGTCTGACAAGATGCACAGGTATTCCATTGGAGGAAAGATAGGTTTTTTCTTTTTTTCAACAAATGATGTTGTAACATTTATACATAGCCAAAACAATTAACTTCAAGCTAAAGTTCATTTTATACAAAATTAACACGGATCATGTATATAAACTTAAAACATAAAGCTATAACATTTTCAGAAAAAAAATTAGAGTTCATTCTTGGGGTCAAGGGAGGGGAGAGGGTACTGAGAAATAAAATCCCAACAAATTGGAGATAGCCAGACAGCTAAGAAGTTATGGCATGAGCCGAGGCATAAGATGGTAAGGTAGTGAGCAGTATGATAGCTGTAGGCATAAAAAATTGGGACACAGGGCAATGCTGAGTAACTAGTTGGCATGTACTGGTAAATAGACTCCCAAAGAAGAGGTGAGAAAGTAAATAAGAAACAATGATGCCATTTGTTACAGTTCTAGTTTGAGATATGGATTTTACCCAAGTAAAAACCACAATAGAGTCACATATATCAGCATTTCAGCTGTAGATGATGATGTCTATGGATTCTTTTCTGATATTCTCAGATGTGATTTATACTCTTTTCTTTATCCTCCAACCACATCTTGTGAAAACAGCAACTGCCCCTAATTGAGCTAATAAATTAAGCTTGGTGTTAAGTAATCTAAAGTCATTATATTATTTAGCACTTGCAATAATCATATAAGATTGAAATTCCCTTCTTATTTCAGGGATAAGAAAACTGTCATTCAAATAACTAATTTAATTCCCAATACATACGGTATTTCCCAGCTTCCTTTGTAGCTGGATAAGACCATGTTACAAATTTCTATCCAATGGAGAGTTAACATCCTATTGGGAATTGTGTTTAATAGGAAGGCCTCTTCCTTCTTTCAGCTGGCCAGATGAGCATGTAATGGCTGGAGCACAAGCAGATATATTTGGGTCATGAGGTAGAGCCTGAAGCTACAAAAGGACATATAAAGAGCTAAGATTTCTATTGATTTATGAAGCTATAATGCCAGCCTCCAACTATCTACACACAGTCTTATTTTTGTGAAAGAAAAATAAATTTATCTTGTTTAAGCTATTTGTTTTATGAGTTATTAGGAGTCACTCAGCTGAATCTGCATGCTAACACATATAGACTTTAAATTTGCATTCTTTATATACTTCTTATAATTGTCTCTCAAAAAAAGATACTACATTGCAGTTCAGCCTACAAAATACCTCACTGTGACCTTTCTACTGTACTATAAGCAATTTGAGGATAGAAAACAATTCAAATTTACAATTATCCCCATCCCTTTGTACAGGTCTATTGCAGAGCAGAAGTTCAATCAAAGTTGTAAATTAACTAATTTGTAAATCAGTATTTTAAATTGATTTAAATCTGGGACTAATAGGCACCCCTATGCTGACCTCCACATGGTACCCTTCATTCCCTTCAGCCCATTGGTATCAACTCTGAAGTAATGCAACTAACTTGGTATCTACCATGAAACAGCAGAATAGGAAGATGAATTTGCCTCAAACAAAAAATGTTTAAACTCATTCCTTTTGGATTGCCAAGCTTCCTTCTGTTAGCCTAGCTCTAAGAGAGTTCTACCAAAGAATTGCTCCAAGCTTTTCTGCCTTGTTGTGGTCCTGGCATGAACCCCTGGGACATTCCTCTGAGCACACAGAGGCTCATGAGCTGCCTCGTGTCTGGGATGGAAATAGAAGAGGCTTTTCCCCCTCACCACACTGAAGAGTAAATCATCCCTACTGGTTATGTGTGTGTATAAAGAAGGAATGAAGAACCGAATAACCTTTCCCAAGTCATTGAGAAGTAGGACTACCTAAGAAAGTAGTTCTTGAATTTTGATCCCTTAGTAGAGGTAATTTAATGGAGATGTTTCATATTTAGGAAAAAGAAGAGTTTAGTAAGACCCGGGGCATAGAGCTGGAGCTATGATGTTCCTACTAAGGATTCTATTCTGTGTGAGCTTTTAAAAATACCAGATAATAGAATTTTTATTTTTAAAAAAGGCAGATGTGAATATACACCCACATCTGGAAAGAAAAGTCATAAGGCTCTCCGATGCAAGGAATTAAGCTGGTATTTGTATTTGTATTATGGCGATTGGCTTTACCTACTCATTTTGCATAATCTCTTTTTCAATGGTGAGGAGTGTAATTTCCCTTCAGTTCATAGAATGGTACTTGGAGAGGACAGAGAGGAAGTCTCTGCATTTTGTGAAAGAGAAAATTACCGGCATCTCTTTTGTTCCCTTAGGCAGGATTTGGATGGATTACTCATACTTAAAAAAGGAAGGCGGCTTTTAACCTTAAAAAAAAAATGAAAGAAAGAAAAGAAAAGAAAAAAAAAAAAAAAAGAAAAGAAAAACTCCTTGCATTAACACGGTGCATTGACATGTTACTAAATCTAAGGAATTTTGAAGGATAAATTCCCAGACTTTATCCAAAACATGAAACAAATTCTTCAAACACAAGCTGCCAAGCTCATCAACTTGTTCAGATGCCCGTAACTTTGGTCTCACCAAACTGCTCGCTTAGCTCCTTGACTGGCTGCTTAACCCTTCCAGTCTGAGTGAGGTAGTGGGCAAGGGGAGCTCAGAGGGGGATGCTCACAATCTCAGAGTGCTGGCCGCTCTCAGAAGATCAGACTTCTGGAATCGATTTGGGTCCAGAATTGCATTACCCAAAGAATGCAGAGTATGCACAGGCCTTGATGACTTGTGAGCCACACTTCCTGAAGCTGGCCATGAGCCAGAGCTGAGGCCATCAGCATGTTAAAAATGAATTCTTTATGAGACAAAGAACAAACCACCCAATTTCTGAAATCACTGAAGTGGAAAGCTTTTCTGTAAGTAACCTAAAACTTGGTCGACATTTAGACTCCTTTGTATTTTGAGAATATGGGGGGAGGATCAAATGTCGCCCCCAAAATGTCTTTCACTTTCCACAGGCAGGCATGAGTAGCCTGGGATTCTATCTTGCTGAAACTAAATTGTTCTGGTCAGAAGTCTGTTATTCTGTCAAAAATATCGCCAACTAACTGTTCCAAAGACAGGGTAAACAGGACTAAATGTGGTAAGGGCAGATAAAGAAGAGTGATAGTTCTGTCTTGCCAAGAACTTAGTCTAGAAGAGGAGATGAGATGAATAAATAACTGTGACAGATGCCTTCAAATCCAAGTAAAGCAATTGTTTGAAGAGGTCTTCTGCAGAGTTCTTACAGGAAAACTTGAGTTGTACAGCCATGGCTAGACACAAGGAGAATATTGCAGCGGTGGAGAAAAGATGAAGATGAAGGCCAAGAGGCAGGAGTCTGCAGTTAACTGGTGGTGTGCTTGAAGTGGAGAAATCCCACCCGGAGAGGAAGATGAGATCAGCCCACCACAGAGGCTGGAATGGAATGAGAGCTATGTGGGGGCTTAAGTTTGTAAGTAGATAATTATCTTATAGTTACATTCTTATTCTCTATTTGGACAAGGTGTACTTTTCACCTGAAATCTTTCAAATTATCTCATTTCATTTCTTTTTTTTTTTTTTTTTTTTTTTTTTTTTTTTTTTTTTTTTTGGTGGGTACCGGGGGGTCGACCTCAGGACCTCGCGCACCAGCAGGCGCCCGTGCCGCTGAGCGATATCACCGGCCCCTTTTTCGTATGTGGGATCCGGGAGTCGAACTCGGGCCCTCGCGCTTGCAAGGCAGGCGCTTAAGCCGCTGAGCCATCTCACCGGCCCTCATTTCATTTCTATCTGTAGTTCAGGCAATTTCCTTCAAAGTCAAAGTTACAACCCCTGAAAATGTGTTGTTGACTCATAAAATTCATTTCTGGCTCTCAAAATTTCACTGTACTATATAGGTCACCATCCTAAATAGCTCTCCTTTTCTCAAGAAGGGAGATAGGTCTTCTGAATTGGGTGATGCACGCAAAATCGTGGGTCAGACTTCTGTCCAAATAGCAATTAATTACTTAGCAGGCAAATTTTTTTTGTCTTTTTGAGAGAGGGTCTCACTATGTTAGCAGGCAATTTTGAACCACTTTGTTCCTCCTCTGCCGAATCACAGCACCTTAGGTGATAGTGATAATGAGGCCTTACCCTCGGTGTTCATTTTCACATATATTTTCTACTGAGCTCCCTTTTCTGTGTATGAAGAAATATAAGCAAAATCTACCTGAATGGTAAATACCTTATTTTCCTTAGTGTCAGAATCAAACATCTATTTTGCCAGTTTCTTAAGATAGCAATCACAGAAAGTACCATTTTAAAGGGTATTAATTGATATTCTAGTGACACCAATATTCCCATGGGAAACTTTAACATTGATCCAAGTACCTGAATCAAAAGAATTTTCATGGGAACCAGAGCCAGCCTAATCAAGAGAATCACCCCCAAATTTAATTTTTATATAATTTTTCTTATTATTTTTAAATAAATTCTGCTTTCTAAAATAATACAAGAGGTAAGTTCACTTTCAAAAACAATACTAGCAAATCCAGACAAAAATAGATTCTGTTTCTAAGCAGACATTAATCAATAAAGTTAAGTTAGCTCAAGTACAAATTCTTCAAGGATATAGATTGCATCTAGCATAGACTTTTGGTGAACAAATGAGTGAATGAATGAATAGCTTTTGAAAAGAAGCACTTATTCATTAGTTGGGGATGGGCCAACCAATATGAATAGGCTGGAGATGGTAGTAAATCAAGCTGGTTAACTCATTCAGGGTATCTTAAGGTGGCATTAACAAAAATGTTGAAACAAACAATCTACCCACTTGATCAGGAAATTGAGGTCATTGGGATTGTTATCATCATGGACTACTGCAAACTGATTCAACTAATTTTCTGCTGAGCAGTACATTCCAGAGCTTTTGAAAGGGCCCAACACTTCACAGCATGTCTCCCCAGCAGGAAAGTCCCCTTAAAGATAATTTGATCCAGTCCATGTATTTGGAAAGAAGAAACAAAAGCCCAAAGTGGTGCTATAACATGCCCAATGTTACACAGACATTTACCCATCCACCTAATGCTCTTTCTACCGCACTATGGCTCCATGGCATGAGCTCATGTTAAGGAAGAACAGCCAGGCCATGGGTATCAATGAGCCCAGGATGCTGGAGCCAGAGAGCTGCTTAGGAGAGACTGAGCTGGCTGCAAGTATTCTGAAAGCAACTGAGCAAATAACAAGGAATGTAAGTTACGGTGCAAAAAGTCACAAGGCTCTGTCTCAGGGAAGCAAAATGCAGGACAAAGGGAACACAAGGCTTTGCTAGTAAAAGTACGGAGAAGAAACATGGCAGGGAGCTTGAGTGCTGCAAGGATCTGTCCAAATGCAGCAATGTTGCAGGAATTTGAGTTTCTTTTACACTTGGCTGGCAGAAGCATACAGTAGCTTCTGGGATCTTCATAATAAGTGAGATGCCATCATTTTCAGTTATGCCAGAACAAAAATAAAACTGAAGACCACAAAGAAATGACAGGGTGCTCAGATCCAAGCAGAACAAAAGAGCTGAAAAATTTCAGGAGTTGTTTAAAAAGAAAATATTTTTTACCCTAATGTCAAGGACAGAAATTCATAAAGAGAGAAAAGAATTGTGTTAAGATTTATCTTTACAGATTAATTTGGCACAAAAGGCAAGGCAGTGAAGAGGGCCCGTAGAAGATTAAACAATTTTTATAGTATGAAAAAATGGGTCTAAAGTGAATTGTGAGAGTAAGGTTTTAAATCTTAGGCCATAGGTTGGAAGACAGAATATCTGAGTACAAGATTGACAGGAAGGACAGAGCTGTACAGCATCCCAAGGGTGGTGATCAGCAGAAAGCCCAGACTAGAAGAACTGCTCACTGGTCACATCACTCAAACTCCTGGATGAAAACATTAGTATTCAAATTGTGCCTATAAGTCGGAGATCAAACCATGACCCCAAGGAGAGAAATGAAGCCTCTTCAGAATCAACTCAATCAGGCACATCGGCCTTTCTGCTTCAATGACACAGTGGTGGAATTGGCAAGGGTCAAAAAAATTTCAGTCATTCTAGAACCAGGGCTGACTGGTTTGTCTGAAAACTGTTATTGAGCAGTTTGGCTGCCCTGTGAGGAGCTGTGGCTTTGGTTAATTATCTAGATGTTTGGACTACACGAGTCAAATATTGGGAGAATTAGAAAAATCCAAATAATTGACAAGATTTTTTTCTCTTTGACTCTATCTAAATCCATCATCATTGGTTGGTGAAGACAAGTAGGAAGAATGTATAGAATTCAAGGAAGAAAATATGAAGAATGTAAAAATAAGTTAAAAAGTCAAACTTATGTTTCCAGGATTTTTTAACTCAAAGATATGAGCCAAAGTTGTGACTATCTGTTCATAAGTAAAACGAAATGTAACACTGAAGGCATTGACTGAAAACTGCCGTAAGGTCACCTTAATACAATCTCACCTATCTAAATTAATCAGGAATAGGCATTTTAGGCAAATGAACATATATAGGATCCAGAAGGGATGATTCAGTCTTCGTTCTTTGCGTGGAAAGTGTTTCAGCATAGGATTTAAAGTCAAGTAGATTCAACTTCAAATTTTGGTTCTCTTGCACGTGCAAAAGCAATTTGCTTAACTTTTCTAAACCTTACTGCACACATATTTTATTTATTTTATTTTATTTTTTTGTGGGTACCGGGAGTCGACCTCAGGACCTTGCGTGCCAGCAGGCGCCTGTACCGCTGAGCGATATCAATGGCCCTCTTTTCGTACGTGGGTACCGGGAATTGAACTCGGGCCCTCACGCTTGCCAGGCAGGCACTTATGCCGCTGAGCCATCTCACTGGCCTGCACACATATTTTAAAATGAAGTTTTAAATAGCAGGTCTTCATAAGGTCATTGTGAGTATTAACTGAGATTACACATGTAGATCATATAATACAATGCCTAGAACAGAAGTGGCCCCAACTGAATGAGAAAGGGGACCTAAGACCTATGGATGGGTTTTGTTTTTGTTTTTGTTTTTTGTTTGCTTTCCCTAGAGTATTACACAAAAAATGTTTTCATCTCATGGAACATTGAGCTGGTAACTTCTAAAGGTCAATACTCACTGGTTTTACTGCCTGGCCAATCATCATTAATTTGTTGAAAAGACATCTGTACTGAACCAAGTGTGGGACCATCACAGGTATAACAGTGAAAGAGAAGGGACTGATTTAGAATGGTACCTGCATACAGGTCAACAAATGCATAAAGTCATGGTACTGCAGATGCACACAAAATAACGGGCGACATACTGAGACAGTGCTTGGCATTCCACGTGCATGATATCACTTAAATCTCATTACTCCCATTTCACAGAGAAGGAAATTTAGGCTTAAAGAGATTTAAAATTTCACTTTGGGTTATATAGCTAGAAAGTCACATAAATTCAGCCTGTCAAAGCTCATGTTTAATCACTCCACTGACTATCTTTCTCACCTCTCTCAACCTTTTAAGAGAATAAATGCCACACTACTTTTTCATTTTAATCTATGTGGTGTTCTGAATTGTCTCTGTGAAGTGGAAAATCGGCAAGTAGTATGAATGAAGTAATGGACTGGAAAACTAGGTTCCGAACATAACAGGAGCACTTAGTACTGAGTATGTCATTTAAAATCTCTGGCTCTGCTTATCTTCTGATTTAAAATAAAGTTACAATGTTTTACCTCCAAAATCTATTTCATCCCCACAAATTGATTTAGACTAAGAGTTAGTTTCATGAGTTAAAAGCACATTTTCCTGACCATCGCATAATGTCTAGAGGACAATTCTTCGGGCTTAAGCACGAAGGGTCAGTAAGACAGAGCATTATTTCATTCACATCTCCAAGATCAAGCACTTTCTTTTCTTCTTGACACCTTCGTTTCTGGTATTTCACTTTTTGCTGCTCAGAACTGCAATACTTCTTCTCCTAAATCTTCATTATCTTAAACCAAATTCACTTTGTAACCAGAGAACAATTAAAGGAGCAAATTCCATAACAAAACGCATCTGATCTGTCTAACTGGGGCCGAGGACTCCCTTTAAGACAAAAGACATTGTTAAATTGTTAACTACCCTACCAACAAACATTAGTACTTGATGTTCCTGAGAAACCATATATATGCTATTCATGGTGGCCAGATCATTTGAGATTAAATAAGAAGAAAATAAATACATTTGCAGAATTGGTCCTAGGGAAAGAGTGGAGAGATGATGTCCTCTAAACCACCCACTGAGGTTTTCAGCCAACAAAAATATTCTTTTTCTTACCCCAGACCTTCAGAAAGTGTCAGCTTTCAACTCTTAGGGATGGAACAGGAGTATACCAAGTAATAGCCTCATGGCATTATTTTCATTCTCTACAGTACCTCCAGGTCTTTTCTTGGCTAACTCTAACAGTGTTCAAATTCCTTCAGTGAAAAATTCTCTGAATCTGGCTTTTGAATATACATTAATGTTGACAGGTTGCACTGCCTCTTCTTGTTAGGTTAAAACTGAAGAACAGGCCCACCCATTGCCACTGCTGATACAAAAAGGGCTAGCACAATCTCAGTGCAAAAGAGTTTTCTGATTCTGGTAAGTGACCACGTGCAAAATCAAAAAATATCAAATTTTCCCCAAATTATGATAATGCCAAATGACTTCCCCCAAGAGGTACTAAATAGAAGGAAAGGAAAATATGGATGCCAGAAATACTACATAGAATGAAATGTTAAAGCCAATATTTCAATTATCAACACCTAAGAAGAGTTTTTTGCCTTTTAAAAAGCTGCCCTTGACACTTACTTTGTACTTTATATCACTTTTCTGTCTTTTTTGTGAAACAAAGATAAATGCTATTCCTGCCTCAAGGAGTTCACAGTGCCCTGAAGGAGATGGTGGAGTAATCAAACCATCTACTTTAGAGCTGAGTGCTTTCCCAACCACAGCTCAGCACGCTTCCAACAGAACTAGACAAATGCTAAGGAGGAACCAGCTCATATCAACTCTTTCAGTTGTATCCACAACTAGAGACCACAGGAAATGAGATGAAGCTCTGTTCACCATGTCCAGAACAGCCTTTCCAGCCTCCTAGGTCTGCAGAGGGCTGGGTACTGCAGTCAGAGCTCCTGACTGATTTCCGTCTGTGTCATCAACCTTGACGTTACACCTCCTTAGCATCTGGACCTGAGCTCACGCTGACGTTTTCACACTCATAGCTAGTCAGATTCTGAAAGGAATGTTTGTATTGCTGATATGTCATCTTCCTCCAGCCCTCTTGCGTCAATCTGTCTGTCGGCTGTCTCTTTCCTCCAGTGCCCCTCAGCCTAAGCGTGGAGCATCAGGTGGTTGGAAAAGTAAGACAGGAAGTTAACTGCTAATGTCATCATGCAGTCCATCCAAAGAGAGGAGTCATTTAGGGGACACATTCGTGCTCTGGGTGTCCTCATTGCCTCCTCTTCTGTTTTCATGTCTGTAGCCCTACTAGCCCTGGCATGTGGACCCTCTGCACTCTTTGGCCTGGAGAATAGAAGCCTAGAGAGGCTGACTTTGCTGCTATTCTCAAGGACACGTTGGCCTTCACCTTCAGGCTGACAGCTTTGCAGCAGGGGATTACTGTTTTCCTTCCTCGTGACCCTCACAATTTCCTCCTTAAGAGAATCACCTCAGGTCAATAAGACGCTGCTCTAGACACCCTCCAGTAGAGAGGCTAATGTTCTCATGTCTTGATATGATTTTTTAAGAAATCACTAGGGGTCAATATTAGTATTGTTTAATACAAATAAGCTTAATTTAAAACTAATTTACATTTGCTACAAATTTGCTTTCTTGGCTCTTTTTTCTCTTGAACTTAGGCCTTCTATCTACAAACTACTTTCCATCTGTGCAAAGAACACCTTTCAGGATTTACTTTAAGAGAAGTTTCTTAGAGGATGGGGATTGAGCTCAGTGGCGCAGTGCCAGCCTGGCAAGTGTGAAGTCCTGTATTCGATTCAAGGTACAAAAAAAAACCAAAAAAATTTCTTAGTGTGAAACTCAGCTTTTGTTTATTTGAAAATATCTTTTTATACTTTTATCATAAAACATAATTTTCCTGAGTATGGAATTCTTGACTGGAAGTTATTACCTAAAATTGAGAACAATATTTCATTTCCTTCTGGGGTTCCTTTTTTGCTACTGAAAAGCCAATTTCAGACTAACTCTTATTCCTTTAGAGATAATATATCTTTTTTCCTCTGGCTGCTTTTAAGATTTTTCTCTTTGTCTCTGGTATTGTACAGTTTTATAAAGATGTATCTAGCTATAATCTTATTTTTTATTTATCATGTTGGGATTTATTGGGTCTTTTAGAGCTGTGGTTTTGCATCTTTCCAATGTTGTGGAAAGTTCCTTGCAATTATTTCTTCTAACATTGCCTGTATCCCATTACTTGGAGACACATCAAAGCTGTTCACCCTTTTCACTTTGTCCACATCATCTCTTGCTCTTTTTTTTTTTTTTCCTGTTTCCCTTCTTCGTGTCACTCTATACAGCATACCACGCAATTGCTTCTGGCCTGTCTTCCAGTTTACAGATTATTTCTTCAGTTATGGTGGTTATTCCACTGATAAAACATTGGGATTTTCATGTCAGTTATGACATTTTCATTCCTTGTAGTTTTCCATTTGGTTCTTTCATCAAATTTGTGATGCTATTTTTTTTATAGAATACTATTACTTGAAATTATTTTGAAAGTTGTCATCTAGTTCTTTAAGTGCTGTATATGAAACATGGCTGTTTTAGAGCTGTCTGAGATTCTAATATCTGAAGTCTTTGCAAGACTTTTTCTTTTCTTCTTCTTCGCTTATTTTTTTTGGTTCTTTCTTATGTCAATTTGTCTTCTGTGAATACATCTTTGGCAGTATGCTAGTCTTTGTACTTGAATTTTTCCCCCTAATGATCCAAGGCCTTTTCCATAGAATACTTGTACTTCCTCACGACAGGCATTCAGGTGAACCAACAGATAAGAGCCATCTTGTATTGGCTCCTGTTAGACTCCTTACCTTATGTGGGCCTTAATTCTTATTTCTGTACTCTACAGCTCACATTAAAACAATAGTTTAAATGTTTAAACAATAGTCTAAATAAGCAAAAACAATTTCCAGGCAAAAAAAAAAAATTCCACATTCAATTTCTTTAAGATTTCTGGCCTCCAAGTTCTCTTGTCAGGTCTTTGATATTTTAAGAATTTTTCAAGGGTTGTTCTGCAAAACCCCAAAACAAAGAACTTTGTGATGAGATTATTCAAAATTACTAGGACCATACAATATGTGGATATTTTAACATAAAATCAACTGAATTTTATTTTTTCGTATGGCTTTAGTTGGCCTCTACTCCCAAAATATGAGGACTTTCTTCAGATGTGATAAAACACACCTGAAGGAATGGAAGAGAATGAAAGCATTTGTACTTACGAGTCATTTTGTCTTATAAGCTAAACTCAAATTCTTTATTTTAATGTGTCTACAGTATCTCATTACACAGTTAAATTGTACTTACTTGAATATTTACCTGTCACCAAACATTTTCCACTTTTTAACCAAAATAATTAAGAATGCATTGTATTTGTTAGCACATTAATCTCTAAGAAAGTCTTTAATACATATAATAGAATTAGTTAATAAAAGTGTTTGAGTGTAATATGGCTCTCTACCAGACCTGAGTTTTTGTTTTAACAGTTCCTACTAGCATAGATTAATATTACTAAAGAAAATAGGCACTTTCTCATCAGAAAAATTTTAAAAAGGGGTTGTTTAATTGTTTAATTTCGTGCATCACCATAACTTTAAACTTTTTATCTAAGCATATTGGCCATTCAAATTTGTCTCATAAATTATCTGTTCATATCGTATGTCTTTTCTGAATTTGGATGTATAACATGTTCCTATTAGCTTATTACAAAACTGTACTTCATAAATTAATCATATTGATCCACTGGCATTCACATAATTTGCAAATATTATTATACTTTGTCTTTTAAATTGATTTACACTACTTTATCATATTCAAAAATTTGTAATCAAATATTCTAAATGTTTTCTTTATAGTTTTAATAGTGATGGTTAGTTGCCAAAGCATCCATTAGCATAATTCACTGTATCAATAATTTTGGAAGACCTAGAACAGCCAAAATAATATTTAAAAAGAAGAACAAAGTTGTAAGTCTTAAACTTCCATATTGCATAGGTTACTGTAGAGGTATAGTAATCAAAACAATGTGATACCAGTTTAAGGCATAAGGATGTAAATATATATCAGTGAAATAGGATTAAACATCCAAAAATAATCCTTTAAAATTGTGTCAACTGATTTTACTTTATTTTATTTTATTTTTTTGGTATTGGGAATCAAACTCAGGACTTTGCACTTGCCAGGCAGGCACTGTGCCACTGAGTTATATCCTTGGCCCTGTGTCAACTGATTTTAAACAGAAGATCCAAGACAATTTAATGGGGGAAACAATAGTCCAGTAGTTTTTCTGACAAATATTGCTGGAAAAAAATTAATACCTACATGGAAAAGAATGAATTTGGGCCTCTTCCTCACATCAAATGTAAAATTCCTTCAAAATGGATCAAACATATGAACACAAAAGCTAAAACTATAAAACTCTTAAAATATAGGAGTAAACCTTCATGACTTTGGGCCAGGTATTGACTCTTTTAGATATTATACTAAATCACAAACTATAAGAGAAAAATGGATAAATTGGACTTCATCAAAATTGGAAACTTCTTTGCTGCAAATGGTACCATCAAGAAAGTAAAAAGACAATTGATGGAATGGGAGAAAATACTTGATAATAATTTACCTTGAGGAACTCGAGGAACTCTTACAACTCAGTAACAAAGTAGAATAATACAATTTTAAAATGGGTAAAATGTCAGAATAGAATTTCTCCAAAGAAGATACACAAATGGTCAATAAGAATAAAAAATATATGTTCAATAGGCCAGTTGTGGTGGCACACACCTGTAATCCCAGCACTCAGGAGGCTGGGACAGGAAGATTGCCCAGAGTTCAAGGCCAGCCTGGGCTACCAGTTCAAGGCCAGCCTGAACTACATTTTGAGACACTGTCTCAAAAAAATATGTTCAACGTTTTAGTCATTAGGAAATGCAAATTAAAACCATACAACTGGACACCCACTAAAATGACCATAATCAACAAGACAAAATGGATGTAGATGAAATTGGAGGCTTCATTCATAGCTGAAAAGAGTTTAAAATTTTCAGGCCAGATTGTTTGATCTGGAAATTTCTTGAGAATTACTATATGATCCAGCAGTTACACTTCCAGGTTTATACCCAAGGGAAGCAGCAGGATGAGAAGGCTACATGAGAGGAATAAGACAAGCTGCCATTTCCTAGGAGTCAGCAGAAAGATACAGGCAAATTTTACAAGACATCACCAATGATTCAGGAAGCTATTCTGGGCAGAGTTCCTTATCAGCTTGGTATGTTAGAGCAAGTATCCATGTACTCAGGGTTCATGGACAGTGAGCAAAATCAACCATCGTGACCACACAGTGACAAGAGTACGGTATTGCCCAATCATAGGAAAAAGTTCTCTTTTCTTTTTTCCCTCCACCCCTGTCTGAGTAGCTGAAAATGTATAACCAGGAAGAGGAACAGGGTAGAGGTATCTGAGAGCCAGACCACACAACCTCATCCTCACTCCAAACAGTACATTCCCAGAACTGATAGAAAGAAAAAAAACACTTTGAACATAATAGGGATGGAAGTTTTAAAATGAAAGAATAAGATCTGAGAAATGGATATAAAACCATTTAAATAACTAAAAGCAATAGAAGTTATAGAACCAAGCAAAGATACCATTAAGAGCACCACTATCAAGGATGAAATGAATTCAACGTGACACGGGGGACAGTTACAGAAAAAATTATCCTTTCAAATTCACAGTGCCATCAAAATACAGTTCATCAATAAACTGGTTATATAATTTAATATATTATACATGTAATGCAGTCCTAAATGATCTACATTTTAAACCTCCCTTAATTTCTCCCCACCTATCTACTTTATAGGCCAAAATTGACCAAAGAAAAATATCAAGTCTCTAAAACCCCTGCATTGATCATAACCTTAGCCCTAATTATCCAATATAAAACATTTCACTGTTTCCAATCATGTGAGAGTTCTGCCTGACTCATCTCTCCATTTACAACCTTACTTAGTCCTTAGACCCAACTTTTGGCACGATTTCCATGGATGTGACCTTTGATTCTCTCTTCAACAATGATTCAAATATTTTCTCCATTTTCAGAGCCTTTAGTTATGATGGATCAACATCTTACTAATTCGTCCTGACATCTGTGCTCCCAGGCTTCAGTGCCAGCACAGGTTTCCAGGGTTCCCGCTGGTTTTAATCTAGACACGTCCGAAGAGTCATGCCATTGATAGAATAGAAAGAGAGCTCTTTTGCCTGGGAGACAGTCTTCTTGCTGATTTTGTTCTGAGATCCTAAGTTACTAAGTATGATGTTCTCTCCAACCTGTGTCCAGATATTCCTGTACCTAAGGAGTCATGGGTTGGAAGATATCAGACGGGTCGGAAGGTTGGTCTCATTAGCACCAAGCTTCGTCCAACATGGATAGCTAACAAGAAACACACTGTCATAGACATCCTGTTTTATAGTTAACCAAAAGTCACTTAAAATAAGGCTCTGTGGACAGGAGCTTATTAAAAAGTATCACAAATTTTAATTTTAACCAAAGGCAAATAGAAATGTAAATTTATTTACCAATTTTGTAATAAGATGGGCATAATATCTTCTTTGTATTTGAGTCTCTTATCAGAGTTCTGGTTGATTTTTACTACATAAATAATACTTTCAAGCGTCACCCACAACCTCTAGTTTTTGTTTCCTTTTTTTTTTTTGTGGGTACTGGGGGTCAACCTAAGGACCTCGCATGCCAGCAGGCACCCGTGCCGCTGAACAATATCACCGTCCCTTTTTTTTTTTGGTATGTGGGTACCGGGAGTTGAACTCAGGACCTCGCACTTGCCGGGCAGGCACTTATACTGCTGAGCCATCTCACCGGCCCTAGTTTTTGTTTCTTTAAAGTAAAGTCAGACCTTCAAGTCATTTATTAAGAAATCAAAGCACAGAATTCTACAATTTTAGATTTTTTGTCAATTTTTGTAGTTGTTTAGCAATATGAAATAATACCAGCTTTTTCAAGTAATCCATCATTATTGAGTCTTTGAAAAAGTTTTCCAACTTTGTTTTCAAATAAATACCAAATATCTTTTCATATTCATATTCTTTGGCTCTTTATAAAGTCAAATTAAATTTTACAATTATAATGCAACAACAACTGGAATGAACAGGTTTGGGAATAAATTCAACTAGCTCTTTGTGAGCCCACATGTTTTCTGTGCAGACATGTATAGGTTTACCGGGAAGTATCCTACTAGTTTGGAGTACTTGCTGTGCTAAGGACATCAGAATGTCTTTCAGGCAGAATGAAGAACATTCATTAATACAGCAAGTCAATTAAGTAGGGGTATGTTTAAAGACTGCTACTATGCACAATAATATACATAATAAAAATTTATAAAATGCTTTATGGTTTATAACATGCTATCACGTATGTTACCAGGTATACACATAAACCATTCTTCGTAAATTCTTTCTTCCAAATATTTGCTAAATACTCAAATCAAGTCATGAGTGGCTGCTTTTATAATTACTTCTCATTTTTTTTTGACTCCACTTTAGTTTTATAAGCATTGAAATCTCTTTATACCTTAAATCTTTCTCCAATTTCCTGGGAATGTTCATTTCAAAAACTGAGACAATATAAGATTTCTACAAATACAAAGAAATGAAAAACACTGAAATGGACTAATTCATTAACTAAAGGTAGGTTAAGAGTTAAGATACATGAAATTATGTCTTTAACCACTGAAGATCAAGGAAAGTTTCATGAAACACGAAATCTCTGTATGAACTTTAGTTGAAATAATGGTAATTTGAGTTGGAAGAATGGATACGATTTCAAAGGGGGGGTGGGAAGGAAAGGTGTTACCTCAGAAGTGAATGGCATGAACAGAATATAGGGTCCAAGGTTTTTAAATAGAGTATGTGCAAGGGCAAAAGTCCTTAGCACAGCAAGGGCAAAAGTACGTGCAGAGTGATGGTTTAGAATCATATTATGGAGCAAAACTCCCAACACTCCAGGGGAGAATAAATGGAGGGTATTGCAAGGGCAGAAGGAGAGGAGCTGCAGAATCACACCACAGAGCAAAACTCCAACCCTGCAGGAGGGAATGGGTGGGAGACCAGAAGACCCATTCCTGAGAGACAGATGAGTAATTCTCTCCAGAAGCCACCAACGTGGATTTTATTGGGTTTAGATTTTCTGAAGCAAACTGAGAGAGATTTATCTTTTCTGGGTCTGGTGGTTTTAAGTTTTTGAAACCATAGCCTCAAAGACGAGAAAACAGAACCGTCAGTCAGATGGGGCCACCCATAAAAAAGCGTGAAGCCTCCAGCCAGGCCATTTATTCTGGTCACGTCTTTGGGCACAAGACAATTGTTCAGGAGAAAAATTTGGGACTCCACAGCAAGCATAATATACTATAGACATGATTGTGAAGCAAAGTTTGCTTTTAAAGTGATCAAGCACTCTAGTAATCAAAAGGGCGACGTGACCAAGCAGTATTATTTGGGATTCTTTTTGGTACATTTTCTCAGTGGACCATGGAGATGGAATGTCTTTCTCTTCAGAAGACATTTTAGAATTTAGTTTACTATAAAATATGAACTCTAAAGTTAATAAACAGGGTGGCATTTGGTGCCAAGGATTAAATATTTACTGGCAATATATACAGTGATGAAAAGGATTTTCAAACAGGCGATAAATCATATGAGCTGAGGACTGTATTAAATATTATTTTTACCAGGGGAAAAATAACAGTCAGCTTAAGCAAAAAAAATTAACCCATTGTTGTGGCTGCCCAGGGCTGTACATATGAGGAATAATCAAATATTTCTTTGCAAAAACGGGTAAATGACAGAGAGATTTTATCTAATCATTGAATGATTCACTTATTTAGTGAAGTAAAGAATGCTAACATGCCATCCTTTATGCAGCCATGGTTGATTCTTTCTTTCACAGGCCTTTCCCATCCAATTTTTCCTGCCCTACCCATCTTGTCTGTCTTTAGGAGTCTGACTGCAGTGTGGTTAAGAGCACCTGCCCTACAGCCAGTCTGTCCAGGTTCAAATTTTGACTCTGGCAATTACTAGCTCTGTTACTTATCTCTCTGTTCTTTAGTTTACTCATTCATAAAATAAATATACCAGTACTACATCATCGGTTTCTACAAGGAGTAAATGATTAAATTAGATAATATATATGTAAAGGATTTAGAATAGTCTAAAAATAGTTAATTCTCCATATCATTACCCTTCCCCATCCTCTTTAATCATCCCATTACTCATTTTTCAAACCCAGCTTAATTCTTTAATGAGACTTCATTGATCTATGCAACTCTTCCCTAAATATGCATAGTGTCTTAAACTTATACCTGTCTTTTGATAGCTGTGTCTTACCCACTCCTCCAAAAGGATTCATAAATTTCCTAATAGATCAGTCGATCTCCTAGATAAAGAGACAGGGACTAACTTTTTAAAAAGAAATCTCTTTCACATGGAAACACCTCTAGAAAAGGATGATACCAATAACGCCTACAATTTTACATTTATGGAGACCTACTATGTGCCTTCTGCTCAAAACTGAGCCTATCTCTACATCCTCCAACTTAGACAGTGAAAGGAGTGGGTACAAGGTACAAATCATGTTCCTTGGAGATGTTGGGTAACATTTTGTCTGAGTAGATTTGCTCTTGACAAATCATATTTAAGATGGATGGATGGATGGATGAGTGGGTGGAAATATGTACGGATGGATGGGTAGATGGGTAGATGAATGAGTAGGTGGTACATAGGTGGATGGATGAATCAATCAACATGTGACGGGGAAAAATCTACATAACAAAAAGAAAAGGAATTTACTTCGGAAATGAAGGGTTATACAAAGCAGTACATTTCAGAAAATATCTGCTTCACATTATCTGTAAGGCACAGTAAAAGACTATGAAATAAAAATGGATTGAGATGGGGCCGGTGATATAGCTCAGCGGCATAAGCGCCTGCCTGGCAAGTGCGAGGTTCTGAGTTCGACTCCCAGTACCCGCATATAAAAAAAAAATGGATTGAGATGAAAACCCAACAGGCAAGATATCAGGAATATTGAGTCAAGGTAATCATGTGGTTGAAAAACGGGAAATAATGGGGAGGGGTCTATGTTGTAATTCCATTTCCTTTTTTTAAATTAAATTTTATTTTTTATTAAATACAAATTTTATTGGTACAATTTAGATATACACAATGATTATAGTCATCATAGGGAATTTGTACCTGTATATGATATATTTTATTTATTTATTTATTTATTTTTTGTGGGTACCAGGGGTTGACCTCAGGACCTCGCGCGCCAGCAGGCACCCGTGCCACTGAGAGATATCACTGGCCCTTTTTTCATATGTGGGTTCCAGGAGTCGAACTCGGGCCCTCGCGCTTGCCAGGCAGGCGCTTACGCCGCTGAGCCATCTCACTGGCCCTATGATATATCTTGATTCCTTTTTTTTCATTTCCCTCCCCTCCCTTAAACCTCTCTTCTCCATATTTACAAAGCTCTGTTTCCATGCTATCCTTCTTTCATTGTTTTTTTCTTTTCCCTTCCTTTCTTTCCCCCTGCCCCTTCCCAGGTTCCCCTTTCTTTTGAACCATTTCTTCCTATTTCACAATACCTATTATACACTTTGGTCCTTATTTACACTTAAGGTTTCTCACACCAGGGAAACAAAGTGATATTTACATGTGTGTGACTGCTTTATTTCACTTAAGAGTATGGTCTCAAGGTGCATCCATTTACTACTCATCCATTTCCTTTAAATTTAGCATTCAGCTAAGTGATTTTCTGGAGTCTGAGACTTGTATTCCAAGACTTATATTCCTAATCAGACTTATTTTTGCTACAGCATTAAGAACATGCACCTGGTGGAGGCAATAGAAAGAAAAGGGAGAGCAGTAAATCAGTGCTCTGCTTGGGTTCATAGAGATCCTAAGAATGGCCAAGTGTTATGTTCTCCTGTTGTCTGCATCATTTGGAAGATAAGAAAGCCTACTCAACAGAATCTCAGGCTTGTATGTAATTCACAGTCAAGATCATTTTAGACAAATCTCAGCTCTAGGACAGGGAGACTTTTTAAAAAATCATATCAAAACTTTCTCTCTGGTAGTCCAGAGAGGCAGATTCTAATGTTATGAGTAGGCTCTGCAAGTGAAACTATTCTGCCAATCACTTTTCCATCTGAAATCCTGTATTCTGCAAAAACATTTTTTCAGTGGGTGAAAGCAAGACACAAATTGTTAAGATCTATAGTAAAACTCAGCTGTTGGAAAGCCTTAAAAGATTAGTTTTTGTTCCATCTTTTTCTGTTAATTCTTCACTGAATCTGTCCAAATCACCAAATTTCTAAAGCTTCATTTCCTGAAAAAATACCATTACCCTCATCTTCCAAAACAAAAATGGAAATAACTAACTGTTCTCCAGGACTTTAAAAGGTACTGAGTAAGTCATATGTATTTTTCTTCTAAAGGTGATAGATTCAAATGGTAAATACCTAAAAGATAAGTTTCAAAATTTACTGTGGTAGTTCAAATGAGGACAGAAATTATACACATATGCTGGTTTGTTTCCTGATCTATCACCACTACCTACAGCCCTATCCAAGGCCTCTTGTAAATTAAACTCTTAAAATTTCAACCTTCTAACTTGATTTTAGTGTGTCCTCATTTCTTTTATGAATATATATATCTCACTTATTTATGCCCAGCCATATCAATACATATTCCAAATGGTTTTCCTCCAGAGAGAATAACTCCACAGTCCCGTAATTACAGTTAAGGTCTACAGAGCCTATGGATGAAAATGATGATGGTAATAAGGATGATCAACACCATGTTGAAAATGGTCACACAGAGTGATAGAGTCCTGTCACGAATCCAGTGGGGGGTAGCTCTAAAGCTGCCTTTGTTACCTGAGTTTTCAAATCTTCCATAAGGTTCCACTTAAACACATAACAGATGTACACAAAGCCTCAGAAATTGGCAAATTATATTATTGTAACTAGCAAACCAAATCTGAAAGCCTTAGGCAAAAGTTTTCACAAAGTGCATTGAGGAAAATGCCAGCTTAGATGATGGTAGAGTTTCTGATTAGGGGTTTGCCCACATCTTAAATAAATAGCCAACTTTCCTTACCACCCAGAATGTTTTTTTCTTGAACAGAATTATTACTGAGTGAAAAGATAAACACTGAAATTTGAAGCAGAAGTGTTCTATGTGTTGATATTAAACTATAAGAAGTGAACTTACAAAAGAAAGAGGGAAAAGAAGATGCACCTCCCTGTTGCTCCCACTTCTTCATGGTCCCCATGCCCACTATGGCTTCCTGAAATTTCCCTTGCTCTTCCCTCAGCCTGGGGTGGACCCCTTTCATCATGGTGCCTCCTGGTAAATTCTTCATCCAACTTTAAATATCTCCTTCTCTGTGAAGCCTGGACTAACTCCCTCATCATTGTCCTGTGCTTAGCTGGGTATCGGACTCTACTATAGCTCATCTCAGAAGCACAGCCACTAGCCTTGGAGTCTGGACCTCAGGCATAATATCTGGGCTTTCTCTTTCTTGGACAGGTAACTTAACCTCCAGCTTTCATCTGCAAATTTGGGAAAATCATAACTGCTTCCTCAGACCTATAGTAAGAACAAAGAGAGAGTCCCTTTCCAGAGCTTGTGCAGTATGTAGGACAAAATAATCAAGCAGTGAATTATTTGTTATCACCCACATTGTATTCACTTCCATAGTCAAGTATAATTTGTTCATCTTTCTATCCCCAGGACCTAACCTGGTATCTACCATAGCACAGACTCTTAATTTTTTTCCCTTCAGCAAATGTATGAGTATGTACAGTACTTCACATTTGAAAAAGAAGATTCACATATGTGATCTCATTGGCTCCTTAGTCTTCCACTCAGAGGGAAGCAAGGCAAACCTAGGAAACCTTGAAAGAGACACCTCACTCTGTCTGCACATACACAGAAGATTCTAGGCTGCGAATCACTGGGCAGCATTTCTCAGAGTGCAAAGAACACATGGCAAGACTGGGCCAAATAAATTATTTCGGGTGATATTGCACTTTGAAGAAAGAATCAAGGACAGAAAATAGCTGTAGCTATTTTAGCCAGTGGTGGCATTGCTGGAAAAACTTACCAACTTCTGATACTAAAATTCTAGCCCTTCCAGAAGTCTGGTGGTTGACTGCCCCCTCTGATACTGATGGTAACACTGGATCCTTCCAGCAAACGTCTTTCTTTATGAGCTCAACATCTGTTTCTGTTGCTTAGAAGTGAAGAACACAAACAAATAAAATTAACATCTTCAATTTACACATAAGAAAATCAAAAATCTATGTAGATCTAAAATCATTCATGTATAGTCCCAAACATACAGAATTTAGTAATACATTAAGGAACACATGTATACATAATAAATTTGTAATGAAAAGAAAAGAGAAGAAAAATACAAATTTATTCAAGTGTTTATACATAGGAAAAAGGGAATGGAAAATCATTAGAAGAACTGGATAAAAAGTCATCTCACACATACACACTTGCACACACACACAAAACCAGTTACCAAAGGCCCTAGGAAATGTTCTTCAAAGCTAAGAGTTGAGTTAGAATGGCATGTGTTACATAGGGTGCGATCGCAAAATATGGTGACTGTTTACATTTTTAAAAAATTTATCACAGTAAAAAACATGTTGCCACTAACTCCCACTGCTTCAAACACTGTTATTCCATCATCCTTGCCACTTTCTGAGGCAGTCCTGGAAGTCTTTGTCGTGAGTTTCTTTAGTTGTGCTATTGTGGCTCAGAGTCTGGAATCAATTCAAAGAGTTTACCTTTCATGGTCATTTTGAGTTTAGGGAAGAGACGAAGGTTGCACAGTGCTAGATCTGGTGAATAAGGTGGATGAGGACAAATCATAACATTTTTATTTGACAGAAATTGCTATAAACGTTTCACTAGTGAGTGGCAATCAAAATATACAGTGAATGCTTAAATAAAAAATTATTACAATAAAAGATGTACTGTCATTAATCCCTCTCAAAATATCCAAAATACTCCCCCTGGCTTCAAACCACTTATCCCATTGTTGTTGGCAGTGTGTCTTTTACTGTAATAATTTTTTTAAAATTTAAACTTTCGCTGTGTGTTTTGATCACCTTTTATATTAATCACATAAACATGCATCTATGTACACATGCATCTGTGTATATATTGCTTGCATGGAATATTTCATATTGAAATTATTTTTTTCATAAGTGAAAAGAAATCTAATGCCAGGTGTGGTGGTGCATGCCTGTAATCCCAGGACTCCAGAGGCTGAGGCAGGAGGGTCACTGAAAGTTTGAGGCCAGCCTGGGCTACAAAGTGAGTTCAAGGCCAGCCTGAACTGCATAGTGAAACCCTGTCTCAAAAAGACAAAAAACAAAACAAAACAAAACAAAAAAACTAATGCCCAAAGAGGTTACGTGACAAGTCATAACAATAATCCAGTGATCTTTCCATCATTTCAGAATTTATCGTCACCATGAGCTGCTACTCATAGTTACAATGAGAAATAGCAAATGGGACATTTTCAACTGAATTTGAAACCAAAAGTTGGTGAGGATTAATAGCTGAACCATAGTATTAGACAAGTTTAAAATGGGCTTTTTATTCCTTGAAACGATCAGAGAATTCGGGGAGGAGAGACTCCGAAATCACCTGGCTCCATCGCAAGGCAAAATATCTTCCTCCTCACTGAAGGTGGCCTGCAGATAGGTGGCTAGCCCCATGCCCACTGTGCCCCTTGCAGCTGAAGTGCTGGCCCAACACATTGGTAGACTTCACCCTGGCCATCCCCACTATTAAGATCAGCCAGTCTGCCAGTACACCAGGGGATTTCTCTCTTCATCTCATGTCCAAGAACCTGGACATAAGCAGGAATTTAAGAGTCATTAAGAGCACCATCTATATAGAGAGAGCAAACTCAGTAGTCCCTTTTCCTGGAACCAGATTGGACCTTCTGTCAATTGTCACCCTACCTTCCGCAGTGGAGACAAAATCCCAACCTCAAAACTGCAGCCACTCTCTGAGGTCACAGGAGCCCTTGAATCTTCCCAGTGTTTTCCTGAGTTTGAGCCTTCATTCTCACTTCCTGGCATTCTCTAAAATTTCTAATGCAGAACACAGAATCCACATCTGACAGAAGAGCCACAGTCCAAGAGACTTGAAAGGATCTTTGTTCAGATCCATCAGGGCATGGACATGCAACATGTACACCAGCTTGCCTCAGACCTCTTGGGCTGGTATGTGTTCAACCAGGGACCAAAACCTTCTCAGTAAGCACTAAGTAGATGGAGCTGGGATGCTGGAGAAGGGCACCTTTCAAGGTGGAAGGGGCATCAGTCCAGGTCTGATGTCACAAGAACAACTAATTCTATCATCTGACCCATGTATCCCTGTTTCTTTGACTATGCTTTCAGAAGGATCTCAATGCTTTCCTAAACTCCAGACATACATTGTCTCACATTCTTCCTAGTGTACCAATCAGATGATATCATGAAAATGGTAACAGCCCACAGCTGTATTAATTGCCTCTAGTGAACCCATGCTTGAGCCAGGGCCAGGACATCTTTTCTGATTGTTTGGAATTAATCATTTAGGCATCTGTTTTAAAATGTCCTGTGCGGACTCTCAGTGATGTTGTACTGGGGATTAAGTTTCCAGAACATGAACTTTTGGAGACACATTTAAGCCATAGCGCTACCCCCAGCATGGCTTTCCCTATCAACTTTCCAAATAATAATTCACATTCCTAATGAAAGGCCTTGAAAAACCCAGTAAAGATACAGGCCCAGGTGAGGTTGTGGTACCCATCATATGGGTAGATTTCCAAAAGTACTTGGGTTTCTTTTGTATTTTTGTTTTTTCTACTGGGAATCGAACTCAGGACCTTGTGCTTGCCAGGCAGGCACTGTGATGCTGAGCTATATCCCAGCCCCCAAAAGTACCTGGATGCTTTTCATCATGGCCATATTTCTTTTTTGAAATGCTTTTTTAAAGTATTTGCCAAAGATGATGACAGCAGTTCAACTTGGGGACCCAAATACACCCTCAGAGAACTATTTTGCATAGAATTGGTAGTACCTTCCCAAACCCTTACCCAAACATGTATCCATTGTCCATCACCCAGATATTGCCTTTATGATGCTTTCTAATAAACTTTATGTCATCAAAGATTACCTCTTCTATGGAGAAAATTGTAATAGCATCTAACTACCAATTTACAAGATCGTGATAATAATACAAGGAGGATGCAATTACCAAAAATAGGAAATTATTTGGGGTAAATGGCCCAGTTTCTTCAATGAGTGAACAATAATGGGGGGGGTCTTACAGAGTACAAGAAATTTTAGAGTTATATCAACCAGGTAGAGCATAGAATTTTTTTTTATCCTAATTTGAGCAAACCAACTATACAAAGTTGTTTTCAAGCCATGTGAATACAGAATATTTGGTGATATTAAAGAATTCATGTTAATTTTTAGGTCTAACAAAAATATTGTATGGATTTTTTAAAATAAAGTGTCCTGAGCATCAGTGTCAAGTTGATTATAGTTTAGTGTTTTCTCTTTTACAAGAATGGGCGATATTGCCTCGTGCTAGCATTTCCCAGGACTTAGCAATTCCTTAGTATGTTTTCACCTTGTAGATTATTGTTCCTGTTATAATTTTTCTTGGTGATTTAGAATGTAATCTGTCTGAATTGGGACACTGTAAACAGCTAGGGGCTTACTAATTCTTCGTTTACCTTGGATTACAATTCTTTCTAAATACACTTATTGAGTCACATGGTATTGTCGACAGAAATCAAATAAGCATCACCAGACCTGAGTCCTAGGTCTACTTCTGCTGTTAGTCACTGTAGGCAACTCTCTTAATCTCTTAGCTGATTTTCAATATTATTAAGAACAGTATTACCCTTTCTGCATACCTTCTAGGGTAGATGAAAGGTTCAAATGAGATGATTTATATAACAAGGTTTTGTGAACTATAAAGCTTTAAACAAATATAAAACATTAGGATCCCCCACATTCTGGGCAGTAAGTTATGTCCCTTGACATAGAGGATAGAAAACTGGGCTGAACCCAGAGCATGGAAGTGGTCAGCTAGTAAGACTTGCTCTTTCTCTTGCCAGGCTCTCAACATACGTCTTTAACTTTTTGAGTCACCTCGTAGTGTACTTCCTGATTTACTGCTAAACTCCTGGGCTGCAAACCCTCATCATTCCTGTTTGTGGCCTGAAATTCTCTCCCCACAGCTGACAGGAGTGATCCCAGCAGGGCCACCACTGAATAATGACTTTCCGGGTACTTCATTGGTAACAGGAGGTGGGCTGTGGACCCAAGACACAGGCCAGTGCATACAAGCAAAGAAGGGGCTCCTCCTGTGGTCATTTTTGTTCTCTTTGCCCAGGTCACATTTTAAAAAGTGCTTTTTATTACCCAAAGATAAGCCACAAGGACAAAGTCAAAAGCAAAACCTGAGGATGGTTCATGCTGAGAAGCATTATTAGCTTTCTCTAGCTATGTTATTTTTTATACTTCTGATGAGGGAATCCCCATGCAGCCAGATCAGTGAACATGTTTCCAGAGCCTAAGACTATTTTTCTCTAGGCAAACTGAAGTGGGGAGGGTATAGGTTCCCTTCTGATGCCTGGGACAAATATTTTACTGGCAATTGAGAGAGTGCTCCCTTCACCCTCTGCCAAACACTCAGAACCTTTTTTTGGCTTCAAAGTGTTTTTGCCCCATTCCTGCTGGAGCGAATAAATGGCATCGTCTAGGTCTTGAGAGACAACCTGCAGGTCAGAGGGAGCCAGGGAGGCTCACAGAGGATTGAATCGCAATACTGCAAATGGCAGTAAAGGGCCAGTGATATAGCTCAGCGGCATAAGCGCCTGCCTGGCAAATGCAAGGTCCTGAGTTTGACTCCCGGTACCCGCATATTTAAAAAAAAATGGCAGTAAAAAGTGGAATACGTGTGTGTGTATGTGTCCATGCACATGTATGTAAATATAAATTATCAAAAGGCAGAGTAAGGATTCAGCAAAACCAGCTCTGGCTCTTGTGACTTGGTTCTGGAAACCCTATTCATTGGTTGAGTTCCGTCAGTTAAATGAGAAGGCACAGGAGGCCCTGAACAAGCAAGCACAGAGGCAGACCCTTCTGTGCTGACAGCCTTCCCACAGGAGGCCCCAGGGCCTGTGAACTGAAGTTCACTTCTCCAAGGATCCTGTTACAGTACCAGCCCCCAGCTGTCTGCAGCTGTGTGCCTTCCAGCTTCTCACAGCTGGCTTTTCAAATAGAAATGGCCTCTCTCTAAGACAGTTTACCAGAAGAGATTGTTTCAATTGTACAGTATGTTGAAACTCGATTCTAAAAGCAGCAATTAAACTAAATGAATTGCAATATTAAATATAAAGGTGTGCCTGGCCTGCTCCATCCCACATGGTAGGGGCTCACTCAGTGATTTCCAGATCGTTTCTTTGTCTCTTCTACCTTTTATCCATGCTGTATTGCAGAACGGTTGGAATAGTGTAAAAGCATTTTCCCTGGGGAGCTCTAGACATTTTATCAGGTGTGCTCATTTACGTTTGCATAGCATATACATGTGTGGGCTCGAGTTTTAGAAGAAACTACCCAGGGGTAGAAATGCATCTGCAGTTATACATGTGCATACGTAAAGCATGCTTCAGAGTATTTTCTCAGTATCAGTCAGATGTATTTTAAATGCATAGTTCAAGACCATGTAGTAGAAGAAAGTTTTTTTGTTTTTTATTTATTTTATTTTTGGTACAGGGAATAGAATTCATAACCTCACGCTTGCCAGGAAGGCGCTGTGCCGCTGAGCTATATCCGCGGCAGTAGAAAGGGTTTTGAAGGGCTTTTCCTCATAAAAACAGTCTGGGAGTTGAGTTTCAAGCATTTGGGAGGTACACTGAACTGGATTCAAGATAATAAATAAACAAATTAGAAGTAAGTTATGGTACAAACAATAGTTCACACTATATCCTATTTTCATTTAAATCAGAGGTAGCTGCTTTTGTCTGCCCTTACTGACTTACAGTTCAGCTATTGACTATTCCTTCCTTTCAGAAGGAAGCTCGCATGCCCAGGGGAATCTCACCACATAAACAAGGTGTGCAGTGTGTGTGTGTGTGTGTGTGTGTGTGTGTGTGTGTGTGTGTGTTGGGGAGGTGTTTTTAAAAATATTTTCAATGCTATGAACTCTCAACTTGTTTCTGAAAGTTAAGTTCATGGATATATTAGGTTATTTGTTTAGAGCTCAATAGTTCTAACAGAGCAGTGGGACATTTAAAAAATATATTTATGAGCTCTTTCTACTTTTACCCATTTACATATTCTCTTGGGACCTCAACCTATGCTTCATTTGACCTTTCTCTTTCCCTACCTTTTTCCCATCCTCCCCCTTACTTCCTGCCTCTTTCTTATTCTCTTTTTCTTTATTTATTTCCTGAGCACTGGCTTTTATCTCATGAACCTCTCCTTTGCCAGATTACATAAATATCAGACCACTGCTTCTCTGTTTCTTTGTGAAACATCTTCCAAACTGCGTTTTCCCTCAGACTTACCTCTTCAAAAAAGCAGCAGGGCTCAGGGAGACCAAGGCATGAGGGAAAAGAAAGACAAAAGACTTTGTTTGGCAAAGTCGCAACACCCCACCAAACCCCACCCGTGACTCTCACCAAAGCCCCTTCAAATCTGAGTTATTTTCATGCAGTGGAAGCAGTTGAGTGGTAAAGTCATTCCTTCTGTCTTCTTCCCTCTCACATCCTCCCACCTGTCCGCCTCAATGAGTGGAGCAAGCCAAATTAAAAGGAGGAAACGAATAATATAGAAAAGGAGTTAAAAACCCAAGGGAAAACAATAAAACATTTCAAAGTTTGGGGGTCAGGTACAAAGCCCAGAAACAAGGTTTAAAATATTAACATATTTTCCCTGCCTTGCAAGTCCTTTCTCTACCTAAGCAGCTCTGACTGCCTGGTTCTGCACAGGCTGTGAACTCTGCTATCCCCAGTAGAACACTGGCCTCAGTGGATTCTACCTACATTCCTTCACTGCCCTGCTTGGGGGAGGGGGTCACAGGGACTAGGAGAGGGAGAGAAAGGGCAGATCCTGGGGACTGCCGGGCATACAGCACTGCTCTGCACCACAGCTAGGGTTTTCGCCTCTTCGTTTTGAAGTTCCCCACAGTGGCAGAGTTGAAATGCCTGAATTTAATACCACTTCCCTTCACCACACACTCAGCCAAATGTCCTTGGCTTTTTAATAGTCCTAACCTCTTGGCACTACTGAGTCTTGGTATTTTGCATTCTCTTTTCTTAGACTTTTAACCCTCAGCTTTCCCTTCTCTGGCTGATGCTTCATGTTACTCAAATGCCTTACTGCCTGAGAAGAGCTCCTTCCTTCCTCTCTCCCTTCCTCCCTTTCATCTTTCTTTTCTTCTTTCTTCTCTCCCTCCGTCATGTTTGCTATTTTTCTTTATTTTGCTTTCTCAGGAGGGAGATGGGAAGGCAATGGAAGAGCCCTTGGAAACTGCTTGAGGACACAGTGTCACAGGGAACAACATGGAGCACTGGGATGTGGGGAGGAGGAGGAGGTAATGGTATTGGCCACTCTGCTCAAAGAACAGTTTTCTCCTTGGCTCTTATTCCCTCTCTTTGTTGAAGTGTCTTCAGAAAGCTAAAATCAAATCCTTGTCCCTAGGATTGCCCCAGCTTTTGGCACTGAACACAGTCTTCAAGCACTGCCCTTGAATAGCAAAAAGAACTATTGTCTAGTTGTCCCCTTATGCCCTTATGAATGCCCTTCTGGAGACCTTCTCCTGGCTATGTCTACCATGACAAGTGCCTTAGTTGACTGCCAGCTAGAGCTGGTGTTAAATTTTTAAAATTTACATGCTTTTCATAGATTTGCCTCTACATTTTTGTAATCCTAGGTTTTTCCCTTGTAGAAACTCAGTAGACTTCACACACACACACACACACACACACACACACACACACACACACAGGCTGTGTCTCACTCAAGATGTTGAACTGATTACTGTTAGTGAACCCCCAAGTTTGATTTTCACACACAAATATTCACAAAACTGACCAGTTGTGAAATCATAGATGCAATCTATTAGTTTTCTGAGGTTTTTTTCTTTATTTTCAGATTGGTCATCCCAAATAAGAAATCCCCAGTTGATCTTTTTGGATCTCTATGGTTCTTCACCAAGAAGGTATTTCAAGTCATTTGTCTACAGCCAGGTTGTCACCTTACATCCTTTATACATACTCCAGCCATTCTTCCTACCCTACCATCTAACAAAAACATGGTTTTCCCTTAATTATACAGTAGCTCTCAAGCCCATTTCCTTCCCAAAAGCTGCTTTTTCTTCCCAGGCCCAACACATGGATGATTACACTTGCTCTCAACCTCCCTTGACAAGCATTGTTGTGCAACAATGGCACAAGAGTCCTTTTTCTTTGCAATTCTCTTCCTTCACTCCTTGATGTATTCTTTTGATCCATGAAATATAAACGCATTCACCATCCTTAGTCAACTAAAAATGTTAACCTTCTTGTGGCTCAAATCATGAAACTCTCAACTCTATGAGACAAAGAAGGTACATGGATGGGTGTGGAGTATTTGAAGGACCCATCAAGTTTTGCACAACAGGTGAGGACAATTGCCACAACCCAAATCTTGACTAATGAAGTAGGTCTTACCCCTAAATGTAGAGTTCATCTATCCCAAGCTGAATAAATCTGGTTCCATCTATTGACAGTCTACTGACTGCTAGAGTCGAATGCTGAGAACAAGAAAAGGCAAAGAAGAAAGAGGAAAGACTTCTCTGAGAACACTGCTACTCCAAGAAAGACTCTTCTAAGCAAAAATTCAACACAGATAATGCCTTTTAGTAGAGCAAGAGCCAGAAGAGACAGAGGAAAGAGGAGATAAGGTGGTCCTAACACCCAGGAAACTTCAAGACTAAGAGGCAGGCATGAGCAGAGAAACAAAATGCTCTGCTATAAGAAGACACAAGACACAAAGAATACATCAGTTTCAAACTATAGGCATAGGTTGTTTCTTCTTTGTCTACCAGTATGAAATTAGACCATGTGCTAAAGTATGGATACAGAGAGTTGGATGGACCAAGAAATTGACTTCATCACCTTAACATCCCTTTTTGGACTTCTTGGGTTAAGCAACTCATGTTCATTTCCAACAGGGAAGAAAATAAGATACTGTCCACAGAGAGTTAAGATTATAGCCGGGTGTGGTGGTGTATGCCTGTAATCCCAGCACTTGAGAGGATGAGGCAGGAGGATCGCTGCTGAGAGTTCAAGGCCAGCCTGGGCTACATAGTGAGTTCAAGGACAGCCTGAACTATATAACAAGACTCTGTCTCAAAAAAACAATAAATAGGGGCCAATGAGATAGTTCAGCGGCATAAGCGCCTGCCTGGCAAGCGTGAGGTCCTGAGTTCGACTCTCAGTACCCACATATGAAAAAAGGGCCAGTGATTTCAGTGGCACAGGTGCCTGCTGGCACGTGAGGTTCTGAGTTTGACCCCAGGTACCCACACAAAAAAAATAATAATAAACTAAATAAATAATAAATAAATAGTTAAGATTATAATTTCACTGCTTTCCTCCAGAGCATTCTCCTAATAAGGTCACACTAGTACAATACTGCATGCTCTGACTTTACCTCCCACCCTCCAGGGATTCTCCACAAGGAATCTCTGTGCCATCCTTCCTCTCAGCTGCCATTATTTCTTGTCCTCTGTGCTCCAGAGAGCCCAAATTTGGGATGCAAAGTGATCCAGACCTATGTGACACCTGGTTTCCTGTCAATCACAATTGGGAGCACTGGGCTTGCCCCCATCCCTCTTGCTCTTCCCTCCTCACCCCACTAGCGGACAAGGGAGACATCTGAAGCAAGTGTCAAAATAGAACTTCAAGAAAGGTGTACAATGCCCTTAAAGAGAAGGCCATATAATAAGGAAAGAAAGTGAAACAGGAATTTTGATGTAAACCTAGCAAAAGGGGATAAAAAGAAAGGCTGGAAGGGCTGGGCCAAGAGCTCTAATATACATACAGAGGTAGAAGGCAAAATAAAAAGTCCTGCTTCAGCAATGGTGGTGGATTTTACCTCACTTAAAGCAAAAAGATGACTTCTTAAAAGTACAAAATTAGACCATGGTAATCATGGTTAGGTGCTGAGGCTTTTGATACAGGCAAAACGTTTTGATGCCCAGCTCTGCCTCTCACCATCTAGGTGACCTCAAACAGGTGGCCAAGTTGCAGGTTTCTCTTCCTAAGAAGGTCTTGAGGTTTCAGGGAAAGCCTAACACTAGCACTGGTTTACTATGTGCCAAGACAGGCCAAATGGTGATCTGAACCCAGTGGTGATTTTGGCTCCAGTTAGTTCTCTTACCTACCAAGCTGAGTACATGATGATAGTGTTGTAAATGTCAGCTATCATTTTATTTTATTTTTTTTTACAGAGGGCACAAGGAGATTAGGAAAGCGGATCTGGAATTCAATACCTGGAGCTATGAAAGGCGAAGAATATTTCCAGGAGAGCTGTGAAAGGACCTACCAAAAAGGTGAGTGGCTTTTCTCTAGAGATGTGTGTGTCTTGGCTTAGCACCATCATCTCTTTCCTTTTGCAAGGCAGCCCCAGAGCTCCAAATCTCAATGCAGAATTATAGATTATCCCCACTCTGATTTTATAAACAAGCCAAGTGAAGATCTGTTATAGTATTTTACTGCATAAGCCTTCTAGCTAGTAACAAGTATAACACTTGAACTAAAATCTCTCAATACCCAGATAATGCTCGGTCTCCTAGATCTACAGCAGATACATGTCCTGGATCCCCGTAGATTTCAAGATTCCTTCTCTCTTGTTTGCGTAAGTGCTATCTTATTGGCCAAACAAGTGATTTAATTATTGATTTGGAAAAAAAAAAAACGCTCACCGCCATGATTCACCCTGTGGGAGACAGCTACAGTGCTTCTCTGTTTACTTCTAATGGCTTTGGTGTGGGCGTTGGGGGTGGCTTAAATCAAACCGTCCCTAATTACCACAATCTTCTAGGTCTCCGATGGTCCCAAGGTTTGGGGACCTCTTTGCTAACGCTAAGACCCAAAAGCTCACACTGAGTTAGGTTGTTAAAATGCTGCAGAGGAGACCCGAATCATTGCATTGAGGGACCTCCTTCCACCCCCACCCCAACCCCCAAATAGTCTTTTCCTTTAAGGACTCTTTTAAAAGCAAGCTAGTTTCTCTGATCCTCCTTAATAAAGTGGTGTGGCAGCAGCGGCAGCTACGCTCCCCTTCCTTATTTGAGATCTGTGCAGTCTCATTAAATTTGATATGTCACAGAGGCCTTGGCTATGTGAAAGGCAGGCCGCGGGCGCAGGACTGGAGGTTGCCAGCTTTACTAAGGAAACGTAATTCATTACGGCTTTTCAAAATGGACGCCCCTCTGGCTTCCTGCTCCATTGATTTTTTTCCCCCTTTGCAAGTAACAAGTGAAGGGCCAGCTCAGCCTGCAGATTTAACCCTTATTAACAGCTGTTTAAATTAGAGATGCAGTTTGATGGAGAGACAGGAGCCTTCTTATATGCCCACTCAAAGGAAAGCGAGGAGAGACGATTGAAGATGAAGCACGCGAGCATCTGGGGCTGGGCTGGCGAGGAGGCATCAACCTCATCCGAGGAGGGGCTAGCGCTGCTGTTAAGTACTTTATCCAAATAATGTGCTCCTACACTGCCCCGATTAAATATTCATGACCCCCCCACCTCTTCAAGAGTCCCAGGAAGGACTATTTGCTGTGCTGTGTGCATGCGCGCAAATCGTAGCACCACAGCCGATTGTCAGGGTGTTGGCTCCAGGTTGCACACGGCGTCGTCGTCCTCCTCCTCCATGGAGTTTGTTTGTAGCTCCTGGGCCACCTTCCTGGCTGGGCGTTCCTGAGACCTCGGAGGAAATCCTGAGCGGATAGAATTGGTGTTCCTAAGCAGGCCACTTGTTCTAGGGCAAAGCCTGCAGAAAGAAGACCGGACACTGCCTACAACGCCAGCGTGGCCTGTGACACCACTGAAGGCCGGGCCCACACACTAACAAGGAAGTAAACTAGCAAGGGCGGGGCAGGGGCAGCGCTGGGATTAGGGAAGGGGTGCTCATCATTCCTGGGACCACCTGATTCCACAGGCCTCTGACCCTGTGAGCTGCAGGGGTGGTGGTCGTATTCTCTAAGTGCCTCCCTTTAGAGAACAAAATACTGGGTATTACAGACACAACAAAACCTAGCTTCCCATTGGGAAAATGCACCAGACGAAGCTCGCGCAGAGGACTGGGGATGATGGGGCCCATTCAAACCGAAAAGTCCACTTTGGTCAGATTTTGGCTCCCTCTACTTCCTCTGTCGACCTCCACCTTCTATCAAAACATAAAATTATCCCCGGAATCAGGGTTATATCCTTTGAAAACTGCACACACAAATACTGCTACAAGAAGGCAGAATACCAAGGCAATTCCCTCATGCCCATACTCTATGAATTTATTTTCCTGACCTGCAGTATCTAACTCAAGGAATCTAAAAAAGAAACATTCCGTGACAGAAACAAAATAAGACAGTTCTAAGTAAATCATACGCTGACAGCACCAGCATTTACATATTAAGTGAAAGAGGATGTCAGCTTACTGCCTTCTTATTTTATTTCCAACTTAAGAGTGTAGGTTTCTTTTTTCCTGAAGTCTAAATTTTATTATAGCAATTCGTAGTACAGAAACCTTAGTACAAGTTCCACAAGGAGTTTTTACTCCACAAGGAGTACTTCCCCACCCTCTCTCCAGTCCCCAAATAGGAAAGACATAGGAATCATGGCTCTGTCCCCTACCTTCTCAGTTCATTTTGATAGGTTTTACCTAAGTTTTTCGGGGACACTCAAAGTAAATACAGACTTTGTTATAAATAGGGTTTTTTCCCAAACTTTTGAAATGTCTTAAAGAATGCACACTGTCAGAGAAAGTTATTTCCAGATTCTATTCACCAAGAAGTGGCAAACACTGGAAATAAAGGCCACACACCTTGTTTTCTGTATTTTTTTTTTTTACTAATAGACATCATCAGGGAAATGCACAAAGATGAAGCATTGGAAAAATAAATGATACATTTCCAGTGTACATCCTGTCCAGGAATAGAAGAAGGGAGGTGCCTCCTGCCAGACTTGCGAGAACTGTGAGGTTCTCAGCAAATGTCCGAGCATGATGAAGATTTGGCAAATGCTTTTTCCTCTTCATTTCAAACTTGCACCTATGTATGGAGAAACGTAATCAGCTACATGCTACACACAGTGGAATAGTTCTGTGACCCCTAAAAATTGTACAGAGTCGTAAAGGTAAAAGTGGGGACTGGAGAAACAAAAAAGGAAACCCAACTAATTCATATAATTGAGCACTTCATACGTCTCCAGGAATGTGCTAAAAACTTTGTTGTCTCATTTGCTTTTTGTAATGATATTATGAGATCAATTATTATTATTTTTCTTTATTTACACATGGGTTCGGTATCTACTTTAAGGTAAGGGGCTGGATTTGGACTAGGATTAGAGTCTGTGCAGTAAAACCACTTTCCCATTGCAAGTGGCTTTAGAAACACACAGCCAAACACCATCAAGGTTACAAAATTAGTGAAAACAAAAATCTTGATTCTTAGTTTAGTCATCTTTCTGTTATAGCAGAATGGCAAATGTGTCCACTTTGGAATGGTTTTTGTACCCATTAACTTCTTAAATGAGTCTCACATTTCCTGTTACAGCTCTGACTACAATCCCATATGCAATCAGACATAATACATACTGTGCAACGATAATGACAATGAAGGACACCGTTGTATGGATCAATTGTTTCAACAAATATTTACTTGTGTCTACCATACTAAAAACCCTCAGGATAAAAAAAAATTCCATACAGACATAGCCTTAGCCTGGCCTCCTGTCCCTATGCACAAAGCCCTTTCCCTACCTTATACACAATCACACTATAATTAGCAAAGTCTAAAAAGACATGGTCAAAGCAAAAGCAGACATAGACAGATATCCATGCAATATGACAGATAGCCACAAGCCCTTTCCCAGCATTCTTTCTACTCTACCGTCTAAACAGAAACATGGTTTTCCCTTAATTATACAATAGCTCTCAACCCCTTTTCCCCCCCAAAAAAGCTGTTTTTTCTCCTCAGCCCCAACTCATGGGGCTCACCTTATTCTCTATCAGCACATTGAAGTTATATCGATGACTGATGATCTTGGCCTCCTTGGATCTCTACCAACTCAATACCTAATACCTGATACCCAATACGTAAAAACAGTTTGACATCAGTGACTTTCGTCTTTTCTCCGTTTCTCATAACAAGATCAGTAGCTCTCAGAGCACAATTCTTGAATCTGTAGCATCAGCATGATCTCAAAACTTATTAGAAATGCAAATTATCATGCTCCACCCTAGACCTATTAAATTAGAATGGGGGAGGAAGCAATCTGTGCTTTAGTAGGCTGTCCAGGTGATTTTGATGCACTAAAGTTTGAGAGGCACTAGTACTAAATATGGCCACACAATGGATTAGGTTGTCTGTGGGAGATCTTAACTCTAAAATCTCTGTTTCACTTCCTTACCATCACTTTTTGTTATTCTTTTAGTTTGCTAATCTAGTATTTGCCATGGTCTGGAGGTCTACAGCCTCTTCTGGACTCACCTTCACTAAGTCTAGACCCTAATCTGCTTTTTCCATAGTACCTGTGATCATACAATTGCCACTTAACTACCGCTCCTAAACTTAAACTTTTGGCAAAAGCAATGAGGTTGTGATTGAATCCCAACTGTTTATCTTTTCTGGATCTTTGCTGCTGGTTTATACCCATATCATGTTTCTTTTGCATTTGCTAATATTTCTAACATTTATCCACTTTCTTCAAGACTGACTTTTCCAGTTAGTCTTCCAAAATTTGGGCAGCTGACATCATTTTGAACAAAATCAACCAAACAAGTTCCCTCAGTTTCCACCTCTGCAAAAATCTCTGTTATCTTCTCTGCCTAACATTGAAGTAGAGATGAGTTTCCTCCTTCAATATGCTCAGAATGTACTCTCTGCTAACTCTACCAGAACCTTGCTCCTCAGGAATGCCAGGGGAATTCAGGGTCTCCATGAAGAAAAGTTCAAGACCATGTATTGCAAGAGGGTTAACAAGAGTAAGTAAAAATAGAATTATAGTTCAGAAATAGAGCTCAGATAACGAGACTAAGGAAAAGCTGTTTTGCTATAGCCATTTGTAGATCATTTGTCTCAGAAGAGGTGAGGACAGAGGGAGCAAAATTTTGCCTCCAATTGTTCCTGAACAGCATTCATGAACCGAGGTATCGTATTTATAAGTCCTGATTCTGGCTTTTAACAGCCTATTTGTTCATCTGTATTTAAGATAGTGACTCTTGTCCTTCTGTGTGGAGTGTACATTACAACCTGAAGTAATGAAAACTACTGTATTTTGTAACATTAATTTATGAGTTTACTACATTTAATAAAATGACTATGTCAAAAAAAAAAAAGGAAAGGAAAGATGTAAGAGTGTGTAAGCTCACTATTAAAAGAAATTTAGGGCTGGTGAGATGGCTCAGCAGCATAAGCGCCTGCCTGGCAAGCGTGAGGGCCTGAGTTCAACTCCCGGAACCCACATACGAAAAAAGGGCCAGTGATATTGCTCAGCAGCACGGGTGCCTGCTGGTGCGCGAGGTCCTGAAGTCGACCCCCGGTACCCACAAAAAAAATAAAGAAAGAAAGAAAAGAAAAGAAATTTAGCCACGTAGCAAAAGATAAGAGTAGAAATGGTAGATGAAGATACTAAGGACTCAATAGGTGGCCTTCTCTCCGACATGGGTGAGACCTATGTTTGTTCCATGGAAAGGGAAAACATCAAGTAGAGAGGAATAGAGTAAAATTACTAGAAGCAGGGATAAATGAAGGAGAAAAGAATTATAATGCATGGAAAAACAAAATAGAGTGCAATACTGGAAAACTCTATTCAGTAGGACTCCTCATTGCAAATGACAGTGTACTTTCTCAACTAACTTATGCAAAAGTGGTATATTGGCTCATTTAACCAGCAAGAGTAGGATCTGTAGATAGAGATGGCAGTCCCGAGACTTGATGATTCTGGTACCACTGCCTCATCCCTGCTGCTCTCCATATATCTCCTGTGCACTTCTATGAAGACAGGCATTGGCTAGACCCATTCCATAGGCAGTTTCTGACACAAATCTTACCAACTTTTCAGTCAGCAAAGAAAGGGTCTCTCCCCAGCTCCAGTTAAATATCACAAGGACTTTGATTAACCCAGTCTATTTTGTGTTCAGCCCTAAGGTTGTGAAAAGAAGACAGAGTGTTATTATAATTGATAGTCTATATTAGAAACACACAAATGGATGGAGCAGCTCTTCACTCTCCCACTAAAGGTATGTGTGTTGAGCAACAGCTGAGCAGAGGTGATGTCCAGGGTGCTGACAGAATCAGTGTCAACTGAAGCAGCCTTGGAACAGAAGCACCTTCCTGACACTGGGATGGGTGTGAGCATGTATATGTGTATTATATCGTGTGTGTGTGTACTGTATGTATGTATGTATATATATATGTACTGTATGTATGTATATTTATATGCAAAATATGTATATGTATATACATGGGTGATCAAAATATATAGTGAATGTTAAAATTTTTAAAAAATTATTCCAGTAAAAAGCACACTGCCATTAATCCCTCTCAAAATACCTTCCCTCGCTTCAAAAACATTTATCCCATTGTTCTTGCCACTTTCTTTTTTAAAAATAATTTTATTGGTATACTTTAGATACCCATAATGATCACATTCATCATAATAATCAAATTCATCAATTTGTACCTATACATAATGTATCTTAATTCTTCTTTCTTCCCCAATCTGCTCCTCTCCCTTCAACCCCTCTTCTCCGTATTTACAAAAACTTTGTTTCCACCTTTTCTTCTAGTCTCTCTTTTTTTCTCTTCCTTCCTTTCCCCCTCCCTTGCTTCCCTTCCCATTTGAACATTTTCTTCCTATTTCCCAATATCTATTATACATTTTGATCCTTATTTACTCTTTTACTTTCTCACAACAGGGAAACAATGCAATATTTAAATACATGTGTCTGATTTATTTCACTTAAGAGTATGGTCTCAAGGTGCATCCATTTACCTAGAAATGTCTAAAGTTATTCTTCTTTATGGGAGAGTAGTACTCCATTGTATGGAAAAATCACATCTTTATCCATTCATCTGTTGATACACTCTAGGCTATTTCCAAGACTTAGCTGTTACAAATGGTGCTGCTATAAACATGGGTATGTATGTATCACTGTGGTATGATGCTTTTAATTCTTTCAGGAAGATACCAAAAAGGGGAATATCTGAGTCAAATGTAACCTGTAGTTTCACTTTTTTGAGGAATCTTTATACTGATTGCCACAGTGGTTGCACCAATCTACACTCCCACCAACAGTGGAGGAGGGTTCCTTTTTCCCCACACCCCTGCAGCATTTGTTATTGGTTGATTTCTTGATAATAGCCATTCTTTCTGGAGTGAGATGGAATCTCAGCATTGTTTTAATTTGCATCTCTCAAATGATCAGTAATGTTGAACATTTTTTCATATATTTATTTGCTATTTGTACTTCTTTATCTGAGAAGTGTTTATTCATTGCAGATGCCCATTTTTAGACTGGGTCATTAAATTTAGGGGGTCTGATTTTTCTGTGTTCTTTATATAATCTAGATATTAGTCCTTTGTTTGAGGAACAGCTGGAAAAAACGTTTTCCCACTCTGTGGGTTGTCTCTTCACTCTGTTGGTGGTTTCTCTTTCTGCACAAAATCTTTTTAATAAGATGAGATCCAGTTGTTGGTTCTTTGTGATATTTTCTGTGCAATTGAGGTTTTTGTTCATAAAGTCTTTGCCTATTCCAATATCTTCAAGAGTTCTATGGGCCGGTGAGATAGCTCAGTGGCATAAGCACCTGCCTGGCAAGCGCGAGGTCCTGAGTTCGACTCCCAGAACCCACATAAAGGAAAAAAAGGGCCAGTGATATCACTCAGCGGCACAAGCACTTGCTGGCAAGTGCGAAGTCCTGAGGTAGACTCCTGGTACCCAGGTAAAAAAATAAATAAAAAAAGAGTGCTACCTACTCTACCTTCCAGAAGATTTAGTGTTTCTGTTTAATATTTAGATCTTTGATCCATTTTGATTTTAGTTTAGTACATGGTGAGAGATATGGGGCTAGTTGCAATCTTCAGTATGTGGAAAGCCAGTTTTCCCAGCACCATTTATTGAAGAGGCTATTTCTTCCAGTCAAGGTGTTTGGATCCTCAGGTAAGGTGAATGAGTGTGTTTGGATTTCTTTCTGCATTTTCTAATCTGTTCCATTGATCCTCAGGTTAATTTTTTTGCTAGTACCATGCTACTTTTATCACATTAGCTTTGTAGTGTAATTTCAAGTCAGGAATTGTCTTGCCTTTGTTGCCCAAAATTGCTTTCTACCTCTCTTCTGGTTCCAAATGAAGGTTAGGATTGTTTCCTCTAATTCTGTGAGGTATGCTATAGGTATTTTGGTAGGGATTGCATTAAATCTGTACCACAATTTTGAGAGTGTGGCCATTTTCACTATATTGGTTCTTCCTACCCAAGAACAAGGGATATCTTTCCATTTTCTGACATCCTCTTCAATCTCCTTTGTCAGAGTACTATAGGTTTCAAAGTAAAGGCCTTATTTCCTTCATTAGATTGACTCCTAAGTATTTCAGTTTTTTTGTTGCTATTGTGAAAAGTGTGGTTTCCTTAATTTCTCTCTCAGTGAGTTTGTTATTTGTGTACAGGAATGCTATTGATATTTGAGCATTGACGTTGTGTCCAGCTATGCTACTATATTTGGTTATTAAATCTAGACATCTTTTGGTGGAGTTTATGGGGTCTTCTAAGTAGAGTATCTTCCACAAATAGTGATAATTTAACTTCTTCTTTTCCTATCTTTATTCCTTTTATTTCTTTCTCTTGTCTAATTGCTCTGGCTATTATTGCAGATCTATATTGAGTAGGAGTGGACATCTTTGTCTTATTCCTGATTTTAGATTGAAAGTTTCCAGTTTTTGACCATTAAGTATGATGTTGGCTGTTGGTTTGTCATAAATGGCTTTTATTAGATTGAGATAAAAACAATCTATTCCATTTTTTTGTAGGGTTTTATCATGAATGTGTGTTGGACTTTGCCAAATGTTTTTTCTGCATTTATTGAGACAATTGTGTTGTTTTTCCTTGGCTCTGTTAATATGGTATATTACATTTATTGATTTGTGTATGTTGAACATCCCTGCATCTCAGGATGAATTGTACTTGCCCATGGTGAATAATCTTCTTGATGATTTGCTGCATTCTGTTTGTCATTATTGTATTGAGGATTTTTGCATCTTTGTTCATTAGAGAGATTGGCCTATAATTCTCTTTTCTGGTTGGATACTTCTCTGGTTTATGTATCAGGGTAACACTTGCTTCCAGGAGTGAGTTTGGGAGTATTGCTTCCCCTTTAATTTCATTAAAGAATTTGAGGACTAGTGGCATTAAATTGTCTTTAAATTTCTTGTAGAATTCCACAAAGAATCCATCAGGACTAGAGCTTTTCTTTGTTGATAAGTTTTTTTTTTTTTGTGGGTACCGGGGGGTCGACCTCAGGACCTCGCGTGCCAGCAGGCGCCCATGCTGCTGAGCGATATCACCAGCCCCTTTTTCGTATGTGGGTTCCGGGAGTCAAACTCGGGCCCTCGCACTTGCCGGGCAGGCGCTTAAGCCGCTGAGCCATCTCACCGGCCCTGTTGATAAGTTTTTAACTACATCTTCAATTTCATTGACTGATATTGGGTTATTTAAAATTTTTATATCATTTTATTCAGCTTTGGTAATTGATATGTATTTAGGAATCTGTCCGTTTCTTCTATGTTTTCCTTCTTATTAGCATACAAGTTCTTAAAGTAGGTATGATGATCTTCTGGATTTTTGTGGGATCTGTTGCGATTTCACCCTTTTCATTCCTTATTACACGAATTTGAGTCCTTTCTGTCCTTTTTTTTTTTTTTTTGATAAGGTTGGCTAAATGTTTGTCTGCTTTATTTTATCTTTCAAAGAACCAACTCTTCAATGCATTGATTCTTTGCACTGTTTTCTTAGTCTTAATTGCATTAATTTCTTCTCTGATTTTTATAATTTCTTCCCTCATGCCTGCTTTAGGTTAACTTGTTCTTCTTTTTCTAGTAGCTTGAGGTTCAACATTAGGTTGTTTATTTAAGCTCACACTTTTTCTGATGCAGGAATGCAAACACTATAAATGTCCTTCATAAGACTGCTTTCACTTTGTTTCATATGTTCAGTATGTTGTATTGGCATTATCATTTAATTGTAGAAACTGTGTTGTTTCTTCTTTAATTTCATCTGTGACTCATTGATTATTCAAGGAATATTATTCAATTTACATGTGTTTATGAAGTTTTTGTGGTTTCTTTTGCCACTGATCTACAATTTGATTGCACTGTGGTCTGATAATATGCATGGGATAATTTCAATTCCTTTGCATTTACTTAAGCATGTTCTATAAGCTAGTATGTGGTCTATTTTGGAGAAAGTCCCACATGCAGCTGAGAAGAATGTATATTCTGATGTTGTGGGGTGGAACATTCTGTAGACACCTATTAACTACATTTGTTGAAAAGTTTGGTACCATTCTAATATTTCTTTTGTTGATTTTTTGTCTAGTTGATCTGTCTATTTGTGACAATGGGGTATTGAGGTCCCCCATTACAACTATGTTAGTGCTTATTTTGATTTTTCATGTCCTTTAATACTTATTTTATATAGTTGGATGCACTGGTATTTGGTGCATATATATTTATGATTGTTATCTCTTCCACTTGAATTGTTCCCTTAAAAAGTATGTAGTAAACATCTGTGTCTCTCTTGACTAGTCTTGGCTTGAAATCCACTTTGTCTGCAAATAGAATAACTGCCTCTGACTTTTTTCTGGGTTCCTGTCACATGGAGTATAGTTTTCCATCCTTTGACTTTCAGTCTATGAATTTCTTTTTTAATTAAATGTGTTTCTTGTATGCAGCATATTGTTGGGTCTTGTTTCTTTCTTTTTTTTTTTTTTTTGTGGGTACCAGGGGGTCGACCTCAGGACCTCGCGTGCCAGCAGGCGCCCGTGCCACTGAGCGATATCACTGGCCCCTTTTTCGTATGTGGGTTCCGGGAGTTGAACTCGGGCCCTCACACTTGCTGGGCAGGCCCTTAAGCCGCTGAGCCATCTCACCGGCCCTGGGTCTTGTTTCTTGATCCATCCTGCCAATCAGTTTCTTTTGATTGGTGAATTGAGACCATTTACATTGATGGTTATAACTGATATGTATTGACTTATCCTTGTCATATCAATTTCCTGTTGTTGGTTCCCTTTCTTTCCCCTCTGTTTAATTGCTTTCCTTGCCTGGTGGCTTTTTTCTATTGGGGTTCATGAACTTGTAGTCTTCATTATCTCTTTCTAGAATATTCTATACAATATTTTGTAGCACTGGTTTGGTCATGGATTTCTTAAAGTGTTCTTTGTCATGGAAGTATCTTATTTCTCCATCAGTTTTGAAAAATAATTTTGTGTGGTACATCAATCCAGGTTGGAGGTTGTTTTCTTTTAGGGCTTGCAATACTTCAGTCCAAACTCTCCTTGACTTAAGGGTTTATGTTGAGAAGTCTGCTGTGATTCCAATGGGCTTCCTTTATAGGTGTTTTGGTTCTTTTCTTGAGCAGCATTTAATATTCTGTTCTTGTGTTGAATTTCTGGAATCTTCACTATTATATGCCTTGGTGTAGTTTTTTTTTATCATAGCTAATTGGAATTCTATATGCCTCACTTATCTCTACATCGAATTCTTTTTCCATGCTTGGGAAGTTTTCTACCATTACTTCTGTGAACAGGTTTTTTTATGATTTTTGTACTGAGTTTTTCATTTTTTTACAATCAATGTATATTACTCTCTTTTCCATCATTTAGCAGCTGTTGGGTTTGTTATTCATGGTTCCTTGCTAATTTTTAAGAAATCTTTCTTTTCATGGTCATTAACCTCAAACCTGTCTTCTAGCTCTGATATTCTGTCCTCACATCGGTTGATTCTGCTGAATATACTTTCAATAAAATTTTTAATCTCCTGGATATCTGTGGGCATTCATGGTGTCCATCATTTTCTTGACCTCCTCTATATTTTTATCTGTTTCTACTCTAGATTCACTAACTATGCCCTTTATTATGGTCATCATCTCTTTAGTTATCTGGGAAATTATTTCTGATTTTATTTCTAGAGTCTCATTCAGCTTTGTTACTTCTGCTGTTACCATTTTGGAAAGTTCAAGTGGATGGCTTTTGATTTCTTCCACCTCACTGCCCCTTGGGTTTGCCTTGAGGGAGCTGGAGCTCTGAGGTTGCATCTTGCTTCCATATCTTCTCATTTTCTATTTTATTTTAGTTTATTTTCTGTGTTAATGCTGTATATTGCTTATGGTAGGTATCTTTATTACTAGTATCAAGAACTCCTTAGGAAATGACTACTTTTGAAAGATACTTTGTAGGTGTAGGTGGCTTTTGAGTCTGTTGCAAGATGCTACCTCTTCAATTTGTTAAGGATGAGAAGTTGCTGTCTATCTGCCTAGCCCCTGGTTCTTTGGTACTGGCCTATAGTATTGTTTATTACCATCGGACAATCTTGGTCTTGGCATACAATCGATTAAAACAACTATCTCCCCTTTACTAAAGTAGTACAATGAGTAAGAACAATGGCATCAAGTACAGCCTAGAAAATGACAAACTGTGGTAACTAAAATAATTTGCCACCTTCAACTATAGGAAAAAGGTTTGTAGTTACATAACAAAATCTAAAACAAACCAGAAAATTATACACAGTAAATTTCCCCTCAATAGCATGATTTTACCCTCAGGGGAGAAAATCTAAAAGGGGTAAGAGGAAAAAATAGAGAAATAGGAGAAGAGAAAGATTAGAAGCAAGGCTGAAGGACTAATGAAGATTATGCAAGTTTTGGGAAATTGGTGAAGACAGGAGGGAAAGAAGTAGGAAGAAACCGAAATAAGAACAGAACAAGACAAAGAACTCTAAAAACAATGTTCATACTCATAAAAACAGGAACAAAAAATCAAGAAAAAAAAAAGAGAAAATGAGCAAAGAAAGAAAAAAGAAGTCCACTTCAAGGAGTGTCTCTGCTCTACCTAGTAGTCAAAGAGGGCACTAGAAAGCCCAAATCTGTGTTGGTTGATCCCAGCAAGCCTTCAGTAAAATTATAGCAGGGTGGTGGGTAATTACAGCAAATCTGCACTTTCAGCTCCACTGAAATTCAGGCTAATTTTGTTTTCTGGCTGTAAGCCTGGGACCCAAGTTGTTTAGCCCACAACACTCTGGGTGCCTCTTGCCACCTTGAACTTGGCTCCCAGAACCTGGATGTCTCCTGCAGTTGCACCTCCCCCAGACACTTGAAGTCTCAAGACTGAGCCAACCTATGCTCCTCTGAATCTCAGGTTCAGCTTTTCAGCTTGCTCCTTCCCAAAATAGCTACCGGCAAATTGCCCTCACCTGCAGGCATTTGGATTGGACTCACTCACCAGCCGCTGCAGCCCACAGCATCCACTGCTCTGTTCCACTGTGCATTTCTCTGTGGAGGCCTCTGGAGATATCAATAGTCACCGTGCCTCTGTAGGTTCAAGCTATGTCTCTCACACTCTGAGCCAGGATTCAGGTAGAAAACACCATTTGCCACCATCCTCTTCTGTGTTGAGGTCCTCATTTTGCTCTCCCTGTGGGCTCCAATTCTTGCTTCGGATTCTTGCTGGGTCCTTGGGACCCACTTCCCTCCTTCTTCTCTTCCCTACATTGCTATATTTCAGTGTCTGGACACTGAATCTCAGAGAGGCTGATTTGCCACTGCTCACCACTCTACCATATTCCCGGAAGCTGCTCTTGCCACTTTCTGAGACAGTTCTGGAAGTCCTCTTTTGTGTCTTTATGAGGTTGATAAAAAAAATTTTATCTATCTATCTATAGATAGATAGATAGATAGATAGATAGATAGATAGATAGATGATAGATAGATAGATAAATAGATAGTAAATGCTGCTGCCAAGTGCCATCTAATAGGAAAGCAGGCTTATAAAAACATTATGGTGTGTCCTCATCCACCTTATTCATCAGATCTGGTAACTTGCAACTTCTGGCTCTTTCCCAAAGTCAAAATAACCATGAAAGGTAAATGTCTTGAATTGATTCAGGACTTTGAGGCAGCCACAACAGTGCAAATAAAGACACTCATGAAAGAGAACTTCCAAAACTGCTTCAGAAAATGACAAGAGTGATGGAATAAATGTATTCAAAGCAAGAGTACTTTAAGGGGTATTAATAGCATTGTGTGTCTTTTACTGCTGTAAGTTTTTAAAATGTAAACATTTACCATATCTTCGGTTTCACCTTATGTGTATTTATGTGTGTATATATATGTGTCTGTGTATATATGTATGTTTATGTATACATGTACATGCATGCCTACCTATGTATATAGTTACAGAAGTATGTCACAGGTTAGGTGCTCTGGAAGCGAATGCTAAGACAGTTTGCCATGCAATGTATTCATTGGGGATCAGCGCCTGTGAAAGGAAGCGAAAAGAAGCTGTACTGCCTTTGTAAGAAGTAAAACTGCAATGCAAGCCTGACAAAGCCTCCATCAACTCACTGGAGATCCTTGGATACATGTGTCTAATTAGATACAAATTGCTAGATCAAAGTGGCCAGGACTTAATACACCTACCTCACCACACACTGGCTTTGGGCTACTCAGAAAAGGCTTAATATCAGGGAGAAAAGCTCTCTGCGGTTGAGGCTGATCCTCATGGCACTGACGGCTGGAAACTGCTAACTGCATTCCCTCTAACTACCCAGCAAGCCTGCCTTTAAAGAGGGACCTAGGAGGTGCATCTCCACGTCTACAACACCAGTGTAGATGAAAAGTTACATGAAATGTCATGACGCAGACCACATGACAGAACATGGACCTTTCACTGCGTCAGTGCCAGTATGGAAGGAGCAAACTAAGCACAGGGTATCTGGGCTCAGGTTCATCTCCAGTGACTCCATGGAAAAGAAATTCCCAATTCTAGTATGAGTAGGCATAAAGAAATTTAAAGGGCAGCAAATTATTTGACATGTATCTCATCAAGAGTTGGAGTCTCTTTTCTTTTTCCTGAATCTGGGCTGGCTTCTGACTGTTTTGAGAGTGTTGTGGTAGTTAGGATGGAGTTCAAACTTGATTGACTTTGGGGTCCACACTGTGAATTAGTGGAATGCACTTCTAGGTGTGTCTGGGTGGGTCGTGGAGGCATGGCCTTAAGGTCTATGTCTGGTCCCTCACCCCTTCCACTGTGGCTCTTCCCCTGCTCTGCTTCCCGGCTGCTGTGGAGTGAGCAGCTTTCCTCTACAAGGCCATTCCACCATGCCATTTCTGCCTTAGAGCCCACCAACCTTGCACTGAAAGCCTCTGAAACTGTGAGCCAAATAAACTCCTCCTTTAAGTTATAAGCATTGGGTATTTTGTCATAGCAACAGGAAAGTGACTAATAAAGGTGTATTTCCAAGTGTAGCCTTCAGGAGAGCTTGGTATCAAATAAGCACAGCTACCCTGCTAGAGACACCACACAGAGAAGCTCTGAGTCTACTTGGCGAAGGCCTGGAGCATAGATGCAGTGAAACAGGTAGATGAGAACGTTGAGGGCGTTGAGACCCTGCTGAAAGAGTAAATCAGGACCTCGAGGAGTGTTTGTGAGTGAAAGAGCTTACTCATTTTCATTCATTCACTCAAGAAAAAATTTATTGAGTATCTACTACGTGCTAGGTATAATTCCAAACAACTCAGTATCTCCGAGAGTAAGAATAGCAAGAAAAAATAAAATTAAGTCTATTTAAGAGAAATGGAAACTAATGAACAATATGCTTTTCTCCATCACCCATGGGACTGAGAGTTATGTTTCCATTGCCATTAAGAATAAGGGTTTAGGGCCGGTGAGAAGGCTCAGCGGCGTAAGCGCCTGCCTGGCAAGCGCGAGGGCCTGAGTTCGACTCCCGCAACTCACATACAGAAAAAAGGGCTGGTGATATCACTCAGAGGCATGGGCGCCTGCTGGCACGCGAGGTCCTGAGGTCCACCCCCGGTACCCACAAAAAAAAAAAAGAATAAGGGTTTAGAATTTCCTAATTGCTTAAACACATTGCAAAAGGAATGTATGTAAGGACCATGTTTAGTTCCAAGTATAAACTAGTCTCTTCAATACACTATATTCAAAAGATTCTGAATAATTTTAAGTGGTCTGGACTCTGTACAGACCATACTGTATAGAAAGCCCAACCTCTGACCACTGCTGTATAATCAAAGATAAGCAAGTTACTTCTATGTAGTTATCCAGGCCAGACGGTGATCCTAACCACTTCGCTGGTCCCACTTATGCAGTAAACATTCACTGCATACCCTACTATGCAGTACTACATTTATTAGTTTTTATGTCAGTCTCTTAGGTTGGGCTGTACTCTTTGAGAGTAAGAATCTTGCATGACTCATCTGTATTTTCCTTTTTATGTTTAACATATACTAGGTGGACAATTAATTCCCATTTCATAACTAAATTTAAGTATACACAACAAAAATAAGTTTTCTAGAAGTATGTAATCAATATTAAGTAGTTTTTTTATGAAAAAGAATGAATGAGATAATGTATGAATGAAGGTGAGAATGCGTGAGTGTATATATAAATAAATGTGTAAAGAAAGTCAAGTGAGCTCTTGCCTCAGGACTCTCATATTTGTTTTTCTTCCTGTCTAGAATGGTTTTACCCCAAATTGTCACATGACATGTTTCCTCAACACTCTCTTCAGTTCTCTGCTCAAAGTTCTCCTCACCAGAGCGACATTTATTAGTGACTGTGTATAAATAGCAACTACACTGCCAACCAACATCTCTATCTCCTTACTGTGTTTCATTATTTTTCACACCACTTACCACCACCTGATCTATCTATCATACACACATATTTGTTAATTCATTTACATTTACCTTACCTCCCCTGCTAAAATACATGAGAGCAGAAGCTTTTTCTATTCATGCCCTGCAGCATCCCCAGTGCTATAAGTGGTCAATTAATATCTGTTAAATGAATGAACTCGATATCTATTGAGCACAGGCATAGAAAGCAGATCTCTTCCTAACTATTCTCTTTTTATGCCTGAGAAACCAAATAATTTTGTCAATCATTTAAATGGTCATGTGTTGTAGAAGTGTAATCCTATGAAAAAGACAATGAGATTGCGTTTTCATTTTCCTTTCTTTCTCTCCTGTCTTTGTGTGAGTGTGCGCACGCATTGGGGTTTGGTTAGGGTGATATGTTACTACTTTTCTTGTCTGCAGGAGATGAAGAGAAAAACCCAGCTGTGCATTCTTTCCTCAGTGAATTCAAAGGTCACAGGCGAGCTTTCTATCTACTAGGAAGAAAGCATTGTGACTCCACCTCCACCTCTTCTTTCCTCCTCTTCGCCAATTGATTTTGCTAGCAGTTTGCAAGTTAAGTGAAATATTGTTTCAGCCCTTGTGATACTGGAAGAGGGAAAAGAAGAAACTCTAAAGGGTAATATTTACTTCAAGCAAGACATAATAGATGTAAACAACTCCTTCTAGCTTTCCCTGTCTAACGCAGATAGCTCACAATCAAGTACATTCACTTTAAAAAGGCCATTCACTCTTTTATACAGGCTTTTTTTGTTTTAGATATGATTAATTTGATAAAATACTCTTGCAATATTACATAGAAATGTAATACTATAACAATATTCATTTCTATAGAATTTTACCTTTATGATAATATTATCTACACTGGCAACCAGTCTTATTCCCCAATCCTCTGTGTCTCTAATTACTTGGAGAAACATCCTAACATTGAGATATTTAAATGTAGGCCCTATGTGACTCGGATGTTAATAGACTTCAATGCATAACTTTGGGAGTTAAAATAAACTATAAGCTCCTGAGCTCATAGCCAAATCTGAAATAGTAATAACAACTTGTATGACTTCATATTTCACACCCATCATTATTACTCTCTGTGCTAAGAATAAGTCAGATATTTATTTCCCCAGGATTAATAGACGGTGGGACTTAAGACTCCAAGAAGATCAAATGCCTTATGGTCACAGGGATAAAGATGAGACAGCCAAATCTAAAGCTTTGGCTCTAAGACTTCCTTCTTCTACTTGCTCTATACATCACAGAAAATGTAAGATAGTGCCTCAAATTTGAGACTGTGGGTCAGACAAAAATTTGTGGATCTCCAAGTCAGTAACAAGTCACATAAGGAAAAGTAAGGAAACATGGAATTTGTGCCCCTAGGAACACAGCCTAGGCCACTGACAAGCAGGAAAAGTCCTGAATCCTAGACTAAACAGAGGGAAACAGAAGGGGCCGGACAAGCCTTCCATAGCAGCCTGATTTCAGTCTGGCCAAGCATTTATTCTGAAACCCTGATGGATTCAGCAATAAATCACTGTTTCCCTTCTTAAATTCCTTTTGTTGCAATGAGGACTGTTATTTACTTCATGATTAATAGTTCCCTGAAAATATCCACATAGGTGAATTTCTTCCTCTCTCTCTCTCCCTCCCCTCATATCCCCTTTTTTGTTCTATTTTCTCTTCTCTCTCTCTCTCTTTCTCTCTCTCTCTCTCTTTCTGTGTGTATCATAGGCTTTTAAATCCTCGGTCTCCCTTGGGGTGTTAATTTTCTACAAATTTGTATCTTGAAATGATACAAATTTATTATCACTCAGTTTCTATAGGTCAGAAGTCTGTACATGGCCTGGCTGGATTCTCTGCTCGGGGCCTCACCAAGCTATAATCAGAGGCCAGCTGGGACTGTAGTTCTCTTCTGGTTCCTCTTCCAAGCTCACTGGTTGTTGCCCTGTTTATGTCCTTGAGGACATGGGATGGAAGATGCCTACTTTCCTGCTAACTATTGGTCAGGACCTATTCTCAATGCCCAGAGGCTGTCCCCAGTCCCTTGCCAGTTCCTTCCTGGATGTCTGTTTCTCCCAATCAGCTGGAGTGCATCTCTCTGACTTCCTTCTCTACAAGCAGCTGAAGAAAACTCTCTGCTTTTAAAGGGTTCATGTGATCAAGTTAGGACCATGAGGATAATGTATCTGATCAACTGTGCCACATAGTATAACCTAATCACTGGAGTGAACTCTATCAAATTCATAGTCTCAGGGATTATGCAGGACATGCATACAAGTGGCTTGGGAAATCCTGGGCACACTTAGCAACTGAATACTCCATTTACCTCAGCTGTAGTGTGAATAATAACAACAACCAAATTTTTTCCTTCCAAGAGATGATGCTGCCCAGGTACTTAAAACACCCTTCGCTTGTCCTCTCAGATGCCACTGTTTCTTCGCTGTCTTCTAACTCTCTAGATACTGCTCCATAAGCTGCTGTGTGATTCCTCTTCATTTCCCAACCTCTGAATACTGGAGTACCTCAGGATACTAAGCTCATCTTATCTAAAGTACCCTAGAGATCTCAGCCCAACCTAGGTTTTGAAGTACTATCTATACACAGATGGTTCCCTAATTTATAGCTCAGAAGTTTCCCCTGAATTCTTGACTCGCATACCTAATTTCTTCATCAGTATCTCCACTTGCTGTTCAATAGGAATGTCAAGTTTAACATTTATAAAAATAAACTTGATTCTAACACTTCTCCAAAATGTTCCTCTCTAAGTCCTCCTCATCTTAGAAACTGGCAACTCCCCCACTCTACCAATCTTTTAGGCCAAAAATCTTGGCATCCTCTTTAACTTCTTTTTCACTCACATACCCCAGATCCAATCATCAACAAAGCCTGTTGGTTTTGCCTTCAAAATATGTGGGGACGGGGGTTAGGACTGTAGCTCAGTGGTAGAGCACTTGCCTAGAAAGAGCAAGGCTCTGGGATTGATTCTCCAGCGCTACAAAAATATGTGTGTGTTTGTGTGTGTGTGTGTGTGTGTGTGTTGCACAGAATCTGAGAATGGTTTACCTCCACTTCTAGGAAAGCACCATCATACCTTGCCTAGGTTTTTGCAGTAGACATTTACTACCCTATTTACATCCACCATTATTTACCCTCCCTTCCCATTCTAATCTGTTCTTTGCATAGCAGCTAGGATGATCCTTTCAAAACATAAACTATATCACACCACCCCCTATTTAAAATGCTCCAGTTACTTCTCATCTGACTCAAAGGAAATGCCAATATACTTCGTGATCTGCCTCCTATTCTCTCTCATCTCCTGCTATGCTGTTATCCCCACCTCAGTGTGCTCACTACACTTAACCAAAACACCCTTCACAATCCCCCCATACACACGAAGCAGGTGCCTTCCACAGGGCCTTTGCACTTACTTTTCTGCTGCTCTTCTTCCAGAGCCTCACCAGGGTCACTTCCATGCTCTTTTCCAGTCTTTATTTAAATAATACTTTTTCAGAGAAAATTTCTTTGACAGTTCTCTATACCAGAAAACCATCCTTAAGACTATCTCCCATACCCTGTTTTACTTTTCATCATAGCACTATCACTTCATATCATTACTTAGGAAGTAATTCATTGTATGTGTCAATTTCCCATCACCATATTTAAGTGTAAACTCCATGACTAAAGGGACTCAGTCAGTCCACTGCTGTGTCACAGAGTCTTGATTAGTAGTGTCAAGAATATAGTAAACACTCAGAAATAATTGCTGAATGAGTGAAAGATGTCCAATGACTTAGCCATCAGAAAACACAGATTTTCTTCTTATGGTAGTGTAGCAGAAAATGCTATGATACAAAGAAGGGTTAGGATAATGTTATAACTCTTTAAAGCATTAGCAAGTTCAACTTTTACAGTATCAAGGTGAAAAGAGCAGTAGTCCTTCATAGAACAAAGATTTTATTTGAATCTATCTATTTCTTTCATATCAAAAGGTATTGAGTAATTTTGGGGCAAGGATAGTCAGCACTGATGGAAACCAGAAGGTATTTTCTTCTCTGCCATTTATTTCTACAAGCTAAACTAGATACCCACTTCCGTCTTTATTCCTATGGATCTTTTCCTAGCCTTGCCTCACCTCAACTTCTCAAACTCCTATCCATCCTTCAAAAACCATCTGAAATGCCATTCACATCACCAAATATTTCCTGATACCTCCATGCCAGGTGTGCCGGTTGTCTTAGTTACTCTTCTTGTTGCTGAGCCTAATACCTGACACCCAAAGTTAAATGAGAAAAGGTTTATTTGAGCTCACAGTCTGTAGAGGTTTCAGTTGATAGTTGGCTGGCTCCAAGGCAGGGTGGCATGGCAGAGGTGCATCACAGAAGAGAAGGCAGAAAGACAGCAAAGTAGCAAAGCAGCAAGCCAAGCAGCCCTCTTTCTGTCCTTTGTATTTTATCCAGGCTACATACCTTTGAACAGATAGCACTCACACCCAGGGTGGGGCAGCATTAATCCTAGCATCCCACCATGAATCAGTCCCAGCATCACATCCTTGATCCCAGCGTCACACACCCTAGGTCCAGCCACCTCCAAAAAGCCCCACCTATGTCCACATAAGGCTTTCAGGGAACATCTAGATGCAAGCCATAACACCAGTCTTTGTCTTAGATCCCCCAGAATGCTCTAATATGGTAAATCTGGGTACTTTTTACCCCTCCCTCTTCCCACACTTCCCAAACTCAAAGGGAATAGCATTGTCTTATCTTTCTATCTTCCATACTCCTCAGCACCAAATCTTACCCAGAGAAGATGCTTATATGTGTTTGTGAAACAGGATTGGGTTGATTCAAATTATTGCATTTAAGTGGGAAATTAGGTGTTTAGTGAGTGGATTACTTTATTTCATTTTCAGGGGGCTTAGTAACTCAGACTCAGTTGCCTGAGCCTCTCTGAAAGCCAGCCCAAAGGCCTAAGATTATAGTTACCTTGCCTACCTTGCTTAGTGAAAGCTCCAAGCCAACTAAGGAATCTAGCATTTTGCTAAACTTTAAGGGCCAGTTAAGAATGGTCAGAAGGAAATATTCACTTTATAAGTAGATGGAACTCTCCATTATTTTCCATTGTGTGTTCACTAGCTATGTTTCAGAAACATGTACTTTTAAAAACCTTGATGAAAAGCAACTTCTTTTCTATTCGAGTGGAATAACATAGTTCACCCTGCACTACCCATGGCCCCTGCTGAAGCTTCCATGGGAATATATGAAAGGGCTACTTTCCTTTACAGCCTTTGATTTGTTCTTTCTACATCCTATAATTTCTATCCACACCAGAGAGCCAAGTGCTGTGTGGGGCTAATTAAACACTATAATTATCCATGAGCTATGGCCCAGAAGTAGAGAGAAAATCTAACACATGTCTGATTGTAATATCAGGTAAACACTCAAGATGTGTGACTGGTGAAATGCAAAATATTCTATTCATTTAATATTCTTGATGAATAGTGAATTAGTCTAATCACATTAGCTATTCTATTCATTTATTAGGTGAGAGTGATTAGAAGTGAATAGCTGCAGAAAAACCCTCTCAAGTTGCAAAAATTAGACTTCTATAGTTTTATTATGTTTATTTTCAACTGAAGGTAATTGTCTGTAGCTTTCACAGAGACAAGTCTCTACCCCTCCCCTATCTTTGCCCCTTGAAAAACTGAGTGCTAGTTACACATGTAGAGAGGGCAAATGAGACAATGCAGATCTGGTATACAAATGATCATATAGATTGTATAAACATGTAAAAATATTGCATGCAAACATTGCAATTCCAAGGACATAACCTTACTTTTTTTTCTTCTTTTGTTCAAAGGGTATAATTTACATACAATAAAATACATAAATTTTAAGTATACAGCTCAATGGATTTTGACTGATATAGATGCCCACGTAAGCATGACAGAGTTCAAGGTACAGAATGCTTCCTAGAAAGGCTCCCTTGAGCACGCTGGATGTCAATATCCAATCCTTCCCCAGAGGTCATCATTATTTTGACTTCTATCACCATACACTGTTTTAGCCTGTTTCTAACTTCATACAAATGGCATCATACAGTCCCAAATTAAAGAACAAAGTATTCTTTTAATACAAGACAAAGGGGGAAAATCCTTAATCCCAGAACCACCAAGAAAAACCCTTGAGATTAAAATAATTAATAAAAGTAATACATATATATCAGGAGAGATTTCAAACATCACAGTAAAGTTTTGGAGACATCCCCACCTCCACCCTTCATCAAGAATTCCTCATCACTATAAAAAGGAATCAAGATGTGTTATGTACATGTACTAATTCCACACAAAAGAATGTAAACATTATGTATTACAAACGTGCATTTAAAAATAGAAGGGGATCAAGAGATGGATGGAGTGGGAGGGAGAGAAGGGAAAGGGGATGCAAAAAAGGAATTAAGATGTACTATGTACATGTACCAATTCCCCAAAGGAATGTAAACATCATGTACTACAAATATGTACTAACAACAAAAAAAATCATTCCTCATCACTAAACAAAACTTGCTAGATATTCCCTGGTGCTCCTTCAGATCTTTTCTCCACCTTTCAACCCTACTCTGGGCTGCTAGAGGCTGACTTCTGTGGCCTCCATCAATGGCTTTCTCACTTTCTAGCATCCATTTGGATTTTGGCAAAGGGAGGCACTAGCTTAGATGGCAGGGCAAATGGAAGCTAGTTATGATATTCACTGTCCTGGCCTATTCTGTGTTGAGTTACCTGAGATTGCCACATCTCAGGCAACCTTCTCCTAAAGCCACCTACTCTTTCCAGGTATAGGAATAGCTTCTTCTTGCCTCTTTGGGCCTAGATAGGCACAGTTTCTAGCTTTGGCTTCCCTCCGTGGTTGCCTCGACATGGCTTCCTCCATCCTTCTAACACCTTTCCTCCATCCTTCTAACACCTTTGTAAATAGCCCTTTCATTGAACTCTCCTCCATTGCCCCATTTGAATGTGCTACCTTTTGCTTCTGACTGCCATTAGTATTCATTTAAGCAGACTATAGAAAACACTTTTGCATCTACTGTGGGCATAGGTTTCAAAGAGTTGGTTGCATGGTTGATGAAGTTACTGCTTCCACATCGTTCTAATGAAAGTACACTTAAGTCATCCACACACCTCATTCATCCTAGTTTTTTAGAGCAATAAGTGACCTAAAACATACAATACACTATCTTGAAGATTTTAAGTTATTTTTGCCATTTTAACTTACTTTATGTCTGCTGTCAAATTTTTCTTATTGCAATTTCAGACCTTATATGTACATATAAGGGCTTTGGAAAGGTCAATTTTTTTTTTCAGCATGCCCCACATATGCAGGGTGCAGACGAGAAGAGCTTCACCACAGCTTCATACGGAGCAGGAGCAAGTGGGAGAGTAGATCCATTTCTTGAAAGCAAAGGTACAAGCTGACGTAAGACAGAAGGTCCACGGGAATTTGGTATTTATTAAGAGTCGGCCGTGTGCCAGACAGAGTGTTAAACATTTCACAGGCATTAATTCTCACATTAGCCACAGGAGGCTTGGGGTTCAGCATAATTCACAAAAAAGGAAACTGACAGGTTTGAAATTTAAATACACCCTCTTTCTGAGTTCAAAGCCCTGGAGGTACAGCTCTCAGTCAGAAAAACTGGTCTTCAGACATGAGTGAGGGGAACCCATGTGGCTATTATGGATCTAAAGCCCAAGAAGGTCAAGAAAGTGGTTAGTCCAAAGCCCTCAACTCGGATAAACCACAGTACGAAGTATGAAGACGCGCATATGTCCTGTCAGAGGCACCATTTGATTTAAAGAACTGCGAAGCGAACCAGAGACACTAAGAAGAAGCGAGGACCTGGGAGGAAGAGACGGATCAGGTCTAGGGAGGTAACCATCTCTGCAGCTCCAAGGATGGAAGTGACAATGAATGGGTCTCCTGAGTGGTCCTTCACATCACACATTTACTTATTTTAAAAAATTATTAAAAATTTGCTTTGCAAAATAAAGATAGATAATAAGAAACAGGGAGATAGATCTTTTGCAAAGGGGACGGGAACCAAGAGACAAAGGGAGAGGGGAGGAAGGGGTAAGGAAGGGGAAGTAAAAAGAATTAAGATGTGCTATGTATATGTACCAATTCCCCATGGTGAATGTAATCCTTGTGTACTGCAAACAAGTACTAATAAAAAATTTTTAAATTAAAGAAAAAAAAAAGAATTAACTATGTGCCAAGCACTCTACTGTATATCGGTAAACACAATAGTGAATAAAAGAGACAAAACTCTTGTTGTCATGGAACTTACATTTTTGTAGGAATAGACAGCACATAACTAAACAAAACAGCACGTAATATTGATGAATGCCATGAAAAATAAAGTAGGGTAAGGAGGCTATGAGGAGCTGAAGGATGCTATTGGGAGATGAGGACGGCTGCTTACTTTTTTATAGGGTGGTCAAGTTCGACCTCTGAGGGGTTCTTTCTCTGAAGAGAGAAAGTGAGCACCATGGAAATCTAGGAGGATCCACGAGGATGCCCAGGAGGAAAATGTTGCAGGTGGGAGGAACAGCGTCAACAAAGGCCTTGAGTGGGATGCAGAGTTTGTGTTTGGGGAATAACAAGAAGATTGTGGCTGAAGGTGGATGACTGTATATAACAAAGAGTGGAAAATGAAAGTGGCAAAAATTAAGTTCAGAAATTTTACAGAAACTAGGGGTGGTGATGGACTCCTGTAATCCCAGCATTCTGGGAGGCTGAGACAGAAAGATTGCCAGTTGAAACCAAGCCTGGACAACTTAGCAATTTATCAAGATTCTGTCTTGAAAGCAAGGAAAGAAGGAAGGGAGGAAGGAAGGAAGGAAGGAAGGAAGGAAGGAAGGAAGGAAGGTAAGAAGGGAGAAAGGGGGGAGAAGAAAGAAGCAAGGCCTCAGGACACAGATCATGTGGGGCCTTGGCCCATTAAAATTGCTTTGATTTTTACTCTAAGTGAGATGGAAAATATTGGGAAGTTTTAAGTAAAAGAAGGACATGATATGACTAATATTTTAAGGAGATCAGTGTGGGCATTGTATTGAGAATTAACTACAGCTGAGTGGAAAATGCAGCAAGGAGACATCAGATTATAAAAATAATCTACATGAGAATACAATGAGTTGAAGTAGACTCGGTGTGGCAGCACAAAGTGGTCTGATTCTGGATCTATCTCAAAAGTAGAGTCTAGAGCACTTGCTGTTGGATTGAACTAGGGTGAGATAATAAATTAAGCATCAAAGATGATCCTAAGATTTTAGGGGTGAGTAAATGTTTAATGGAAGCTCCACTCATTGACATGAGGATAACTTCAGAACAACAGGTTTGGCGAAAATGTAAGGGGTTTGTTTTTGGACATGGTGAATTTTGTATGTCTGTTAGGCATCCAAGCAAAGATGTCAAACAGGCAGCTGGCTGTGAGTCTGGCTTTCCAGAGAGAAGACTTAGTACGAAGGTCTATAGAAAGCAGTTATCACTATATATATATATATATATATATATATATATATATGGTATATAGAGTCAGATGGGCCCGGGTTTGTAAATTGAGAACTGAGTCCTCAGACATCCCAAAATTTAGAGGTCAAGGTGATGAAAAAGAATGACACAAAAAAGATCAAAGAGGAGCTGTGAGTGAAGCAGGAAAACTGGGAAAGAGGCACCCCAGTGATCAGGGAAGAAACTACTTCAAGGCCAAGGTGTGGCCAACTGTGGCTAACACTGCGGATAAACTAAGCAAGGTGGTGACTGCGAATCAACCATAACATGAAGGTCTTTGGCAACCTCAACTAGATCTGCAGCAAAGTATTGAGATCTGAGACCCAAATGGAGTAGGTTCAAGAAAAAAGAGAAAATATGGAGTCAGGAAGAGAGAAAAATAGAGCAGAATGTACAGACAATTCTGTCAGTGGGTCTTGCTCTAAAGAAGAGAGCAAGAATGGGGGAGGAAAGCGGTGTAAGGTGAAGGAAGATGGTTTTTGTTGCTAAATCGGCTAGTAGGTTGGTTGTTGGTTGGTAGAAAGATAGGGGCTATTCCATCATGTTTTCAGGCTGATAGGAATGGTCAAATAAAGCAGTGCTAAATTCTGATATAGGAGACAGAGGGTGAATTTCTCAAGGCATGGCCATGAACAGGGTAGAGAGTAAGATTTCTGGTGCACAAGTAAGAAAGTTTCCCTACAGCCAACCAGAGCATCTCTTTAGAGTAGAGCAGCTCCACAGAGAAGTTTACTGGGGAAACATGAGTGTTTTGTTGCCGATTTTAAAAATGAAAATAGAACTGATAACTATTTGCTTTGTCCCTCACACATTTCTGTAAGACATTTTACCCTCGTTTCACAAACCAGGAAACTGAGGCTCAGTATCTTTCCATGATTTCATCAGATTTTTAAAACCTGTGTGAAAACCAGGACCCAAACTGAGTCTGGCTAACTCCAAAAGCCATACATTTCCACAAGATTAGAGCTTAGAATTCCTTCAGAGGGGCTACCAGCTAACGTGAAAGGGAAAACATCATCCTAAGATGTCAAGCCAAATGTGCAGGGCCCTGGATTCAAACCCAGCACCACAGGAAAAAAAAAAAAAAGCCAGGCCACAAACAACACAACTAACATAAACCTAAGAGATCCCACATATAAGTGTAAAGGAGGCAAAAAATAAGTTATGTGCTTGGCTCTCTGCAATCAGGCCTTTGGGGAAGATGTGGTTCATGTTATGGCTTTTAAAGACCAAGTGATGAAGGTCTCAGTATTTGATAATGTCATAGGGAAGTCCTGAAAGAGCCGGGCTCCCAAGTTGAGCTGATTCGTCCTGTGTGCCCAACACAGTGCAAGTGTTTCCCCTTGAGCTAAAAATTCGGTGGCAAAAGTTGACAAAAGCATTGTGGGGCTTCTTTGGCTTTCCAATCACTTCATTTAAGTCCTATCACACACCATGCACAGCATAACTTCCTACTTAGAAAATAAACATCATCCTACCCAAAAGGTACTTTCACAATAAACAATTCGAATTCTTTACAAAACTTCTAAATACCTGTATTATTCAGTGCTCTCCAGAAAAACAGAATCAATAATACCTAGATATAGAGATTTAGAGGTGAGAGAGATTTATTTATTTCTATATAAAGGGATGGAATTGCTCCACAATTGTAGGGGCTGACAAGTCTGAACTTTGTAGGGCCGGGCAGCGGGCTGCAAGTGTGGACCAGCAAGGACTCTGCAAACTCGTGGCAGAAGTTTTTCTCAGAGAAACCTCAGATTTCATTCTTGAGCCTTGGAACTTATTGGATAAGGCCCATTCTCATGATGAAGGGCCATCTGCTTAAAATAAACCAACAGAGCTGTAAACCACATTTACAAAATACCATCAGAGCAACACCTAAATTAGTGCTTGATTAAATAACTGGCACTCTAGCCCAGCACAACATCCTATTAGTTTCTGGTTTATTCCACAGAAGCCAAAAACAGGCATATTGATTTCAGAGACATTTGTCTTCTACAATTGTCATTTCCTGATCAGATTTTAAGTTCTGGACCATCTAAAGGCCGGAAAGCTGTCACTGGGTGGTTGTATGTTCAGGGTGGTTTATAAAGGTTCACTGTAATTAATTTTTATTGTGCAGAAGCAGAAGGCTGACAAAGCAAAAGGGGGTAATTTCACAAGTCAAAATAACAAATACGTAAACACAAATAGTCCCCAGCTTCCCAAGGGCAGCTCAGGTCTCCAGGCTTTGCCTGGGAGTAAAACACAGACCCTGGCCCCTGCCTTTTGCAGCAGCTCTGGATCTCAACCTCTCCTTCCCAACTTTTTCTAGGAAGCTAGCCAGGTCTCAACTGCCCCCAATCGCAATAAACTCCCTCCTTTCCCCGGACACCCCCAACACACACACACACACACACAAATTTTAGGGCCGTTGTCAATCATCTGAAAGAGCTAGATTTAGGGTGTTGAAGCAGTAACCCCCAAAGGCTCGAGATTTGCTGCGGCTGCCTGGGGAGAGAAGCCCTCCTTGGCTGTGCTGGTTGTGAACAATGCGACCTCTGCGCCAGGTCCTTTGTTCTGCTCCGCTCCCAAGCCCTGGCCCTGAGCAGCATGGTGCGTGCATGGGATATTAAGTCCGGGAGACGCTGTGGGGCGGTTACGTGGGAGCCAGGGGCTCCAGGGCTCTGAGCACCTGCGTGGACAGAACAGTGCAAGGATGAAGAAGACTGAAGACCCTGTGCTGGGGTTTGAGGGTTTCTTTCGCACAGGGTGAGGAGCTAAAGGGAGATTTTGATCTCCTAAAGGCAGGAAGCCCTGTATTGGGTTTCCGGAGAGTCTTGAGTAATAACCAGTGTAGGTTTTTCACGGAGGACTCATTTATCTGGGTGCCAGTGGGTGAACCTGGCTTCCCAAGCTTGAAAATTTAGATTTATTGGGTGCCAGAAATTGGACTGGACCCCATTTAATAGGCGCATGCACCATGAAGGTGAGGGTGGGGGATAAGAGTCAAGAGGGCTGAACTGATGGTGAAGGGTCTCGCTGTGAGGAAAAACAGCAAAATCTGATTAGCGCCATAAAATTCTAGTTGCAGGAGGTGGGATATACAAGACTTGGAAGAAACTGGTGGTTTTTGAACAGAGCCGAAATCAGATAAATCTATGGGAAGATAGAGGCAAGGAGAGCAAACAGATTCTCTGAACTTGGGGGTGGAGACAGAGACGGGGGTAGGGGGTGGTCACAGACCTCTGGAGTTTGCAGGAAGACAAACCTGCTGTTAGAAAAGGTAGATGGATTTTTAAAAGCCGTTTGCTGGCTATGAAAAACAACAATCATGTATCTTGTTCAGCCTCTTACTCCGAAAGGAAGGAATGCTTTGGGACTTATGGAGTGTGGATTTACATAGAGAGGCCCTGGAATATATAAATACTTGGGCAGTTTCTAGTGTGAAGAGAAAGGCACAGGAGGTGCATTTGCAGGGGGAGGTGGGGCCTCTGAACCCTGGGATCTGTGCCTCACTTCCCGAGTGAACATGGGGAATGTGTGCACTCTTCTGGAGCCTCTGGGTTTTCATGTTTATGTGTTTTCCCCCTTGGGGTGGGAGAAGCAGTGTAACAAGGGGGATGGTATCACAGGCTTCGGGACATTTAAACAAAAAAACTATGTCATGCTACACAACTGATCCAGGTCTCTTTGCTCACACATAAATGTTGCTCAGTGTTTATTGTGGTTTATTTGTACAAGACACTGCACTAGACCCACAGGTTTAGAAGGACACCTCATTCATTCACCCATTCATTCAAGAAAAATCTGAGGGTAAAAAAAGATAAATAAGACCACGTCACTTCTCTCAAGACACTTCCATCCCTGCAGGGTGAGACAGACGAGTAAATCCCCATGTACATTACTCTGGAGAAATGAAGGTAGGGCAGGTGAATCAGACAGGAGAATCGTGGAAGACCTCCCAGAAGAGGTGACTGTCACACTTACATTGTGGGCACCTGGAGCTCAGTGGTCTGCTGAAAATCACCTTTTTCAGTTTGGGGTACCCGTCACCACACAAGTACACATTTGGGAATGCCTGGATTTCCGGTGATTTTATTTGTGTTAGTCAGTTTTCCATTGCTATAACAAAATGGTTGAGGGTGGAATATATAAAGAAAAAAAGACGTATGTAGCTCACAGTTCTGGAGGTTCAAGAGCATGACACTGGCTTTTGCTTACCTCCAGTGGGGCCTCCAGGTGGATGGAGGTCACACTAGCAAGAGCGTAAGTCACACTAGCAAGAGTGTTTGTGAGACAGACCACATGGCAAGACAGGAAGCCAGAGACAGGGAGAGAGTCCTACTCTTTTTATAACAACTGAATTTCTTGGGACCTAACTTAATCTGTGAGACTAACATTAATCTCTACTGAAAGCAATGTTCCCAGTGACCTAATTACCTCCCACTATGCCCCACCTCTTAAAGTTTCCAACACCTCTTAATTCTGCCACCTTAGGAACCAAACTTCCAACCCATGATTATTTGGGGAACACACTCAAACTCTATCCAAATGCTCAACAGCCTTTGTAGCTAGAACTGCATGTATCTCCCTTGTAAATAATGCAAGCATGTTTCACATAATAATTATTTTTACAAGCTATTCTTCTTCCACAAGGGCACAGAGCCTCAAAATCTGCTGCTATTTGTTATACATTCATTTATTACTTTCTCTCAATTTTTGTGGTGAAATTTGTATCTTTGCGCATGACCCCAAGGTGGGAGCCCTGTGCCCAAGACAATTAGATGAGATCTTAAAGAAATCAGACTGTGAACAAGTTGAATTTTAATAAAATTTGAAATCCACAGCCAACAAGCTACATGAAGCTGAGCACTCACAAATATGAAGGAAACATCAGTACAGAATTGCTTAGTGTAAAAAGTGCTGGTAAAAACTTTGCATCCCATTGCAGTTACAGATGTAAAGACAATGTTGGTGTGTATGTTTGTGCATGTGAATGCACACATATACACATGTACATATGTATACATGTATATGCGTGCATGTATTATGGAGTGTTTATATTGATATAGGCATATACTAAAAGAAAATAAGCGAACTGTGAAGGTAGTGCTTCTTTTTCACAGTTTCCAGTCCCCTGTTCTCTTTCTTCCTATTCCCTGGCTCCCTAATCATCTTATTCCCCACAACACCAGAGAGATTGGAGACTTCAAGCCCCTCATCTCGTTATTCCTCCCTCAACCCCAGGAAAGTTTACTTGTTATCCCTACTTTACATAAATACCTTTCCCGTAAGTATTTTAAATGGTTAAACTAACCTAAAGTTGAAAGATAAAGTCCTGATGATATAGAGCTTCAGGAATGAATTAGCAACAAGTCAGAATAAAGGCAAGGAAAAGGGAAATAAGAGAAACTTTTCTTGCTTTCTTGGTTGGAGGAAAGGAAAAACAAAGAGCGGAGTCTGAACGACTGCAGTTTGAGTACTACTTCTTAGTTCAATGGGCAGCCCCTCTCGTGTCCTCTTGTTTTGAGTCAGTCTGTCTCTTTTCTGTCTTTCATAGCCCTTGCAATGGCCTCAAATAGAGTACATGTCCAGATTGCACAATTACTTATTAGTTATTTGTGGCTAGGGCCTCAAGGGAGGACATGTGTCTTCCCAGGGTCTGATGAGGTCACTAGAGTGTCATAGGTGTCCCATAAAGGTGTTGAGTGCTTTCCAATAGACTTAACTATTCTGAGTTAGTTTCCACCCGTGTACGATGGAAGTTTATCCATTCATCTCTCCATTTATTTATTTGCCGTTCATTGGACAGCCTGCTAGATTAAGTGCTGAAGGAGACATATAGATGCATAATCCAGCAACTTAACTTAAATAACTTTCCCTGCCTACTGCCCAGAATTGTAAAGAAGAACAAACAGATAACACATTACGAATGAGCTTTGGAAGCAGTATGTACAGCCAGAGGTAAGAGATGATTTCTACTTTTGCTTATGACCTGGGCCCTGCCAGTGCTGTGTGCTCTGTTGGCCATGCAAGGGTTATTTTTGCCGAGCCCTCCAGTCTCCCTTCTCGAAGCTCCCAGCAGATGTATTAAGTGTAATCTTGGAACTGTTCCAGATTCTCTCTTTAAGACTCAGAACGTTCAATATTTCCTGCACACAGCAGGCTGCTCTGGCCTGGCATTGCGCCAGGGACTCTGCTGGGTGCAGCCCCCAAGCATTCCTCATGTCTAAACCCCAGCCCCAACTTGTCCAGGTTCCACGGGGCTTGCTAGGGAAATGGGGACAAAGCCTGAGTGGCTCCACAGCTTGTAGCCAAGATTACCTGCTGTCTCTCTCCCTCCAGAGTACCAGCAGAGCCAGGGACGTGTCATGGCTGGCTGTGCCTCTTCTTGCCGGACCAGTCAGGCCCTGGGGAGGCAGAGGGGCATCTGGGCTGCCCTGAGGCTGTGGCTGGGTTGACTGTAGAATTAGCACTTTGGAGAGGTTTCCACAGGAAAAATGAAAGAACAGCAGTGAACTGAGTCCCCTGGATGCTTGCTGGGCTTATCTCATGGGAGTCAAACCCGCCGGCACAGTGCCAGAGATGAAACCCCATCTGCCTCACTGTGACTACTCTGAGCTAATGCTTCCTTCCTCCTCCAGCACCAGTACAAACGCTGACCAGAATGGAAGGGAGTCTTTGGGAGCACTTCCATTTGGAACCATGTTACCCTGCTTTCCCTCTTTTTAATTAATTTGCCTAATCACTTGCACAGGCTGAACACATGTGCCACACTCTGGACTAATGTTTGCATTTAAACAAGAACTGGCTTTGTGCCTTAAAATGTGATCTTTTCCTGACATTTTCATCACCCTTTGTCTTTCTGTTCATTTATTCTCCCATGCTCTCCTAGTTTTTGTATTTTCTCCAATTCACTCACTGATGGGTTACAGGATCACTTGAAACCTTCCATCAGTGTTCATGTTCTCTCCCAACCACATCAATTCAATTGATCAAATATATTCTGCATTGGAAAAGAAAGGAACTAAGGCTCATTGAGCTCCTATGAGGTACTGGGCATGGTGCAGCAATCCAGAATACAGACAAACAAGCTCACAGCATCTGCAAAGTTTGCCTGCAGCCAGGGAGCCCAAGATGGCATTAAGCACCTATGTGGTACCTATGTTTATGAAGGCATGTTTTAAAAGAGGGCGAGAAGTGCAGATGCCTCTAAAGAACATGAGGGCCAAAGCCCAGCTAATGAGGAAACACTTCCACAGAAAGGCATGGAGACAGTAGTACTACCTTCCCTTGGGAAAAGAATTGCAGTCCTATGTTCAAGTCCAAACTCTACCTTTAACAGACCTCTGTGAAACCGTAACCTCTTCCGACTTCTAGTTCCTCATTTGTAAACCAGGACAATTGAAACAAGTGACTATTAATATCTCCTGGCTCTGAAATTTTTGGTAACTGACTCCTTCAATGACCTTTGCTTTGTGACCCACATACTGACACAACTATACTAAAATGGACTGTGGATACAGGTAAATGTCAGCTGCATTATTTTTTTTAGGAGACCGGGTCCTTGAACTCTTGTCATAGTGGTCTGCGTTTCAACTATTTGGTTTTATAACAGTTCTAGGTATACATGCTATGTCCGACTACCAAAATGCAGTATTCCTTTAAGGCCTGGAGGCCTGTGTTATTCGGAAAGACAGACTGTTATTCAGTCCATAGTCATCCTTACTGGAATTCTGCTCAGACAGAGCTTGAGCTGCTTGAGTTAATGAGAGAGACCTTTTATCAAACCCTGGAGGTCAGCAGATGTGGGCTTTATGGGAAAAGTGAAAGAATGGGGGAAATTCCATCATGATCATGAAAAGACACTTACAGTAAACTCTGTTATCCATCAGACGAGAGCAATAGGTTGTTCTGTTACATGGCTAATAGAAAGTCTTACAGATGCTGTGTGGATTATCAATTTTCAAAGACTGAAAGAAACATGGAAATACACCAAAAAGTTGCTATAAATAAATTCTCTTTGAGGATTCCAAATGCCTTTGCAAGAATATTGCATAACAAGTATGAGATTTAGATATTGTTTTACTATTTGCTGTAAAAACAAAAGGGCCACTGTTGATTAATCCTATTGAAAAACAAATAAGCAAGAACAACAAATACTAACAAATATGACTTGGCTTTCCCCTCAATCCCTTTTCCAAATTCTCCCCTATTCCTGCTCTATATCCAACTTACATTTGGTTATGGCTGTTTCTTCCCTTGTTTTCAAGGCCCTACTCCCCTACCTGCTGTGCTCAGTGGTGGTCTCTTTGACATAATATCCCCCCAAAGATGTGGTCGTTCCCATCTCAGAACTCCCACTGCACTTGGCTTTCATCTCCCTTAAGTCATCACCTCTGCTGTTCTCTTTGAGACAGATGCCTCTATCTGGTCCCAGCACATTCTTGTAGAGGAGCTTAGACAGATATTTAGCCTGAGGGCATTAATATTCTCATTTGGCTTCACTCTTTGGATAAGAATAGAAACATTTTACCATTTATCAATACTTTTACATTTTGAAAGCATAAATTGCGGTCTGTGTTCCTCTCTAAAAGTTTGCAAGCATCTTGAGGCCAGGACCATATCTAAGCAATTTGCATTTCTGTCTCCAAGCAGAAAGCCTGGTATACAGTGAGGAGCAGTCAATATTTGTTGGGCAGGTGATATAGCTCAGCTGCATAAGCGCCTGCCTGGCAAGCGCAAGGTCCTGAGTTCGACTTTCAGCACCCACATATTAAAAAAATTAATATTTGTTGTGTTGAACTGAGCATTAAAAAAAAAAAAGATACCTTGGCACATTAACAGACCAGCAGAATGCTAGAGTTGGAAATGTTCATCAAACTTAAATCCCTCATTTTAAACAGAGAAAAGTCATATTTCACACTAGAATGAGAAATAGTGACATGTGCAGTCTCAAAGCTTGGATGTTTTCTTTAACAAAGAAACATCACTATCCTGTCATCTTTCAGGAATTTGTTGAGAGGCCACTTTTTCATGTTGAATTTTTACAGATAGAGCTATAGATTCACTCATCCATGCCTTCAATAAATATTACTGAGCACCAAATACAGGTTGGGAGCTGGTGAAATTTTAGGGATACAGAGCAGAAAAAGGCAAGGTTCTTAAACCCATGGGGATTATACTGTAGAGGAAGAAATGGATAAGAAGGTAAAAAAAAAATATAGGCAATGTGGCTTCAGTGATACAAAGAAGTCAGGGTAATGACTTAAAAAGTGATGAGTACTTTAAAGAGGCTGCTTGGGAATTCTGATTCTTTAAAGGAGATCACCAATTGACTTGAAAGAGTTAAGTAAGTGACCTATGCAAATACATGAAGAAAAAGCATTCTGGCCAAAATTAACAACAAAGGCCCTATAACCAGATAACGCTTAGTGTGTTTGCAGAAGAGAAGAATAAGGACACTGCAGCAGGAGAGGGGTGAGCAGGGTTGGGATGGAACCAGAGGAAACTATGAGGTTGGAACAGTAACAACACCCCAGATGTAGGAAATTGTAGGATACAGGAAGGCCTTTAGATTTTTCTCTGAGTAAGATGGGTCCCTTTGGAGAATGCAAAGCTGAAGTGTATGGGATCTGACCTATGTTTCAAAATCACCACATTAGCTTCTCTGTTGGATATAGATTAGATGATTAGAGTGGCAGGCAAGGATGGGCATATGGAAGCCACCAGTTAGGAGGCACTGCAACGTTCCAGGATGCTGGTGACATGGACCAAGGTGGTGAGTGGTGAGGCTGTTAAGCAGTAAGCGGATCCTGAGGTATTTTTGCAGGTGCAGTACATCTAGACTTTGCCAAAGGGTTGGATGTGGAGTCTGAGGGAAAGAACTCCAAGATTCTTAACCTGGGCAATTGGAGGAAGAGTTGCTATTTACAGAGATAGAGTAGAACATGGAAGTAAGTTTTGGAGAGAAGTTTATCAGTAGTTAGATTTTGGAGATACTAAGTTTGAGACCCTATTAGTTATCCAAGTAGAGATGTTGAGTAGGTAATTAGGCATAGGATAGTTCATGTAAGATTTTCAGGCCAGATTCACAAATATATGAGCTTCCAGTGAGTAGTAGTTAAAGCTATGAGACTAATGCATAGAAGAGAAAGGGTGGGAGGAGTAGTGGACAAAGGAGAAGAGAGTGTTGAAGAATGGATCCCTGGCATGATAGGAGAAGATAAAGCAGAACGAGCAGCCATCAGAGAGAACAAATAGCCTTGGGAGGCAGAAGGAGAATTGGGGGAATATGCTGTCCTGAGAGCCAAGTTCAGAAAGTGTTTAAAGGAAGACAGATGATCTCTTGAGTTGAATGCCTGTCAATAGATTGAGATGGGGATGAAGACTGACCATGAATTTAGCAACTGGCGAGTCATGGTGACCTTCACTAGAGCAATTTTCTTTCCAGTAAAGAGGGTAAGATTCTGACTATGGTGAGTGCAAGGAAAATGAGACAGAGGAAATGGGAACAACTAATATTAACCACTAATATTAATCACTCTTTCAAGGCATTTTGCTATTAAAGAGAGCAGAGAAAGGCATGATGGCTTTAAAAAGCAAACCCTTGTTTGCTTTAGCTAAAGAACCACCTGGAGAGAATTTCTGCCTCCTGGGAGTGCAGCATTTACTTATGGTGCACAAAGGTGCTCCAAAGGCCAGCTGAGCAGGCTCAGAGGATGTGCTACGATTGAGCACTTCTGGGAGCTGATGCTCCATCTACCCATTGGACTTTTAGAAGATCTGCTTCACCAGAAGCCCCAAGTCAGTGGTCCTTCATCCGTTAAGTGACTAAGCACCACCTGACCCCTTTCTTTCTCTCCCTGCTTGGGTCTGCAGGGACATTTGGAGTCTCCAGCCACTAGTACAATGACAACTTCCATAAGTCTGCAAGAACTTGAGTGTGCAAAAGTCAGGAACCTAAAACTATTGGAAAATTATATTGTGAGTGAAACTCAGGCTAAGGGGGCTACCAATAAATGAGAGAATGTGAAAAGGGACAGACACGCAAATACGCTCTCAGCTCTCTCAGTCCAACTGCTTGGGTACCCTACAGCAGTCTGGGATAGCTGCAGTTGCCTCTCATAACTTGTATTGAGAATGCTGAGAACATTTATTCTTTGCCAGCAAATATTTCCCCACCGAGCCGGGGTCTTGCTTAACATGCTTCATATACTTTTCAATTTGGCCACTTTAACCAAGGCTTGTAATTTGGCAGGGGTGGCTCTTATACCAAAGTAGAACTTTGCTGTTTAGTCAATTTCACCCAGCCACTTTTTTTTTTTTTTTTTTTTTTTGTGGGTACCGGGGGGTCGACCTCAGGACCTCGCGTGCCAGCAGGCACCCATGCCGCTGAGCGATATCACCGGCCCCTTTTTCATGTGTGGGTTCCGGGAGTCGAACTCGGGCCCTCACGCTTGCCAGGCAGGCGCTTAAGCCGCTGAGCCATCTCACCGGCCCCTCACCCAGCCACTTTTAACTGAGTACCTAGTAAGACTGGATATGGTGCTACGATATTGCAAGGATATAACTTTTTAAAAAGTAGAACTTGCTTTCATGGAGTTCTTAATCAAAGTGAATGGTTTTCAAGCTGGCATGGTCTTGCTCCCCCACCCACTTAGCAATGTCTGGAGACATTTTTTATTATCACTACTGGAGGAGGGTGCTACTTGTACCTTTTGGGTACAGGCCAGGAATGCTACTAAATATCTGACAACACACAGGTCTATCTCCAACCCCAAAGAATTATCCCATCGAAAATGTCAATAGTGCCAAGATTGAGAAATTCTTGTCTAAGAGTAAAGCACATGTAGATTTCCCTAACACAAGGGAGTCTAGGGTGAGTAGCAGCCTCCAATTTCTAGGGATCTTTCATGTTTGTAGCAAGAAATCATCTTAGAGTCATTGGCTAGACCCTACTACCAGCAAGTTTAAGGAACTGCCAAGAATTATGCCCTAGAGAGAACAAACTTGCAACACGTTCTTATGTGGATTCTTGGATTCTTAGAGGTTACAAGGATTTTGTGCATATATCATCATATTCCCTCCTCACACAATCCTATTTAAGTGCCTCCATTTATATGCATACTTGTGATTGAAGAGCAGTTTTCCTCTACTTGGAAAGGCCATCCTCTCCAACTGAGAAAGAGTCAGGGTCCTCAGCCTAGCCAACCAGAGCTGCCAAGCTGACCCTGACAGTCATTGGTGGCGGATGCTCCCTCTTCAACAATTGTCTTAAGCAAACAGAATCAGTGTATCTCCACTTCATATTCGGAAGCTAAGGTTAGAGACCTGACTAAGACCTGACTGCTCCTCACTTTCAGTGTCCTGGCTCAGTCTGAGGCCTTCTGATTCTAGATGAGGAATCCTTCCTGCTGTTTGCCTTTCTCCACAGTAACAATAGGTGTCAACACTCTTGCAGAGCTTGACAATCTATGATTTCTATGTATACGCTTGTTCTCCTCAGGTATTTCTTTAGGCAAGTTCATGGAAAGAGGTAGAAGGTGCATTTTATATTTAGACCAAAGGAGAAAAAGAGTTGTCACCTGTATTTTGATCAGTCACATCTCATCTAGCTGTGCTCGTGCATAAATCATGGCGGCAGTACGGCAACAGAGCCACCATGCATCAAATGGAGTCAGATGAAAGTGGTCATCAAGTGACATGCTACACCACACTGATGTTCCCTTAAAGAAAACTCAAGGAAGAGAGTTAAAATATGGTATGGTTTAAAGTGACCAGTCTCAGCCCATGCTGTCACTTAAATACAGATGGTCAGGTTTTGTTTACGTATACAGAGCCAACTGCTTATGTAAAGTGATATCCTATACATATAAACCAGTAAAGCCATCTTAGAACCCAGAGTTTGAAAGAGTCTATATAAACGTAAATTACTAACCAGAGGAAGCATAAAATCTATGTGTGTGAAAATGAGGCTGCTATCTTTCCTCATCCTGCTCCCGTTGGCCAGCCCACGTGCACAGGGTGTCCTTTTATTTGGGCAGTCTCTCCAGAATGGATTTACCTGAGCTTCTGTATGCCAGCATTTAAGCTGGCTATCACTGCATGACCAGTATTTCCTCTATGCTTGCTCATCATCTTCAGGTAGTTTCCAGATCTTGTGGAGCCACTGAGGTCTTCACACATTTCATCTCGGCACTATTTTGATCTCTTGGGTCCTCCAACAGGAGTCTTTCCAGGCAAATTTTAAGAGTGGCTTGGTCAGTGCCAAAACTGAGCTCTGGCTGGAAATGAAATGCTTCCAAAAGCTGCATTAACTCTTTTATACCACTAATGTTTTTCACTTGGGGCCCTGCAATAACCATTCCTTAAGTGGGACTACAAAGCATGAAGAAAGCTAAAATAAACTATTGCAAGCCTATCTTTCCCAACAACAGGGGATGTGGCTAACAATGGATAAAGAATTGATGGAGTAAGAAAGGAGATCTGCAAACTGCTTGAAGCTCCACACAGAAAGAACCTAGAGAAGAACGATCTAGCTAAATGGAATTGTTTTCTTCCTTCCCAACCACAGTATATTAACTGAGTACAAATCGGTTCACTTAACGCCAATTGACATTAAGCAATTTACCATTTGATGGCAATTGAAAACGCAGGCTTGCTGCTCCAAACATGCTTGATTGTTCCAAACAGATTTCCCATTTTAAAGTGGAAATGGATTTAATTTGATCTCTTCAGTCTGTTCGCCATTATGTGTGAAACAGTGATCCAGCAGCTACCTGAGCAGTGGAGTGTTCAAGATGAAGGCATTCCAGTGACTGGCAAAAATCCAAACCAAGAGTCACGACATAGTTAGTGTGATGGACACAGAGCTGCGATAGCATGGTGGTTGTTGTTGTTGTTGTTGCTGTTCCTGCTGCTGTCTCATTGTTTGTATTTGTCTTTTTCCTTTTCTTTGCTGTTTTCTTAAAACCAGAGATGTTTAAAGCTGAGGAAATTCCTCAAATGCAACCTACTTTAGTTCTACCATTTCAATAAGCAAACCAAAGTCTAAGGAAGTTACATGATTTGTCCCAATAGTTTCAAACAATATCTACTCTCTTCTCATGCTTATGTCTTTATTCTCATATATTACCCCCATCCACCCTCCAAGGATCCATCTCAGGTTCTGTGAGTGGAGAGGTCAAAGAAAGAACATGTGATGTTGTAACCAAAAGACTTGGTTTCAAGGGATGCACCTGAGTCACTTAAATTCTCAGGGCTTCAGTTCTTTTATCAGTGAGGGGAAATACAGACCAATACTTCCCATTACTTTTGCAAGGATTGAATGAACTATCACAAAAAGGCGCCTTTAAAATGACAAAGAAATATAAGATACAAGACACTGTCTGCCTGGAGCCTAGAATGGACAGAAGATGGGCTGAATGGCTCAAAGGTTGAAAACCAAGCAAGAAACAAACTTTAAGCAATGGACTCTAAGGACCATGGCACCCTGGTCCTCTCCCCTCATGCCTGAAATCTAAGAAAGCTTAGGGATTAGAAGTCTGAAAACATTTGCAGATGTTTGGCATGGCTGTGTTAACCTTTTGACTTTTTGGAACAAGTAACATCTAGAGAAATTTGTTCCACTTGTTTTTCTTTTAACTAAGTTGTCAGCATATTATTTGAAAATTTTGTAAACTCTAAAGCTTTATTTTGCAGAAATACATATAGTCACTTACTTGAACAAAGATGCAAACATGGCTTTATAGGCTTTTTCTATTATTGTACTGTACAGTGAAATACATATAGTGTGCTGGCACTGTACCCAGCTCCTTCATGAAAGTATTACAGAAATGCACACCCATAGCATTTTCACAAGTATGGGCATAAATAGAACAAGATAAATCCAGGTCATACTAGGAAAAAACGCTGGGCAGGAGACAGAATCTTGCTTCCTGGTAGCTATGTTGCTTGGAGCAAGTCACTTTACCTTTCCGAGTTTCTGAGAAGCAAACAGAGATACAAAATTGGGATAATAACAATATTGACCCCAGACTTCAATGGGATCACATCATCCAGATCTCAGCTCAAATACATATTCCATGTTCAGAGAGGCTACAGTGGATGCTCTTGTGGGTCACTCAGATGCCCCCTTCTGGATTGAAGTCCTATTCCCTCACAGCTGGGCCCCTTTCATAGATGGCCCCAGCTGTCCACTTCACCCAAGATCTCCCCTACCCCAAGAGAAGCCTATGTACAATACTGATTAATAAACAAGTCTCAAAGCCCTCCGGCCCCAACTCAGGATCCTCTGCAGGAAATCCAGTCTCCAAACTTCTCTGCGGCTTGGGACATTGAAGCTTCGCTGTCACTGCCTAACACTTTGCTGGTGACGCTGTCCTGTAAGAGTTCCATGAAGAATTTTCTATAGACACAATCTCCAGCTTGGAGTAAGTTTTCCAGGGATCCTGACCTGCAATGGGGCTCTTCCCAGCCACAGTAGTTTATACTGTGCAGAACCACCTGTCCTCTGGTTAATTTCTGTCCTATTGCTCTTGTCACTGTCTGAAAAATACATTATTTATTTATTTGCAAGTTTGTTGTCTGCCTTTCCATCACTATACTATGTATTTCATGAAGTCAAGGACTTTATATGTCTTACCTACTGCAATAGGTCCTAGGGCCTAGCACATAGTAGCTACTCAAGAACTTCCACTTTAGTAAATACATTGAACTGTTAAAGTGTTAGTTTATGTTTTGTAAGAATGCGATTTGTGCTTCAGAAAAGATAATTTGAGGGTAATTGATACATATACTGAGAGACTCACCAGTGAATCATCAACGAATTAATAGATTTTGCCTTGGTTGACATTTTCGTTTGCAAACCAATGGCATGTTTATTTAACTGTCTCCATTATGCATCTTTAGTATACCCAAACATTAAAAAAAAACTTTTAAAAAATTGAACATAATTTCAGTATGTTTATAGGAACCAGCTAATACCATTTGGATAAACAAAGGAATCATAACTAAGAAAATAGCTATCAATAAAATGAACAGATTATTAGTTCATAACAGTGTGTTGGCATAAGAAAGAGCGATTTATGTGTCAATCCTGGTAAGGTTCTGGATCATGAGAACTTCAAGTCAGGAGATCTGGGCTCTAATCCAATCTCTACCTCAAACTCACAGAGTAATACAATTAGGTCACTGCACTCCCTCTAGTCCTGAATATTCTCATCTGTGAACTGAAAAGGATGCCTTGTATAGTCCATCTTAACTTTGAAACTTTATGTGCCAATATTGACTGATTGCTGTACACCCATAGTGCATTGATGTCAAAGAAGATAACATAGACTGCGATCAGTTTTATACAGGATAAGACAAAAAGTCTTAACCTATACAATACTCGTGATGAGAAGTAGACAGCCTATATGATATTGCTTCTTTAACTGAGTTTAAAATAACACTTACACTGATTTTGTATGAGATTTAAGAACTAAAAAGGCAAATAAGCTTGAAGCCAGTGGGTTATAGAATATATCTGACCTTTGATCTAGAGGAAAATATATGTTTTTCTGGGCCTTAAGGTGAAATGTTTTAAGAGGGATTTCACCTAAAATCTTCTGAGAAATGTAATAATCCCCTTTTCTCAGATATGTGATCTAAAGGAGGAAGTTCCAGACCCCATCTGTTATTGCTTATTGTGAGACCAAACACAGAAAATTGTGACCTTGTGTTTTTCTCTCTTTGACTTTATAGCTCCTCTCTCCTGTGCTCTTCTGTCTGCTCATCATGGTTACTCTCCAAAGTTGCACGCTTTACTCTCTTTCCTCTGTACTCGTCTCAGATAATCATCTCCCACCTCATAGCTTTGACTACGGGTGGCAGTTTCATGGCACTATCTCTGCTGTAACTTCTCAGTTTTTAAATCAAAACTCCTGATGGCCTACTGGACCATTCCACTAGCTATTTCAATATCTCAAATCCATATCTAAATAGAATTTAACCTGTTATTCAACAGTCTTTACCTGAAAAAGCTCTGAATCCTCGTTTGCTTCATTAGTTTGTAATACCCTTGTGTTCAAGTTCTTATTTCCAGAATTTGAATATTCATTAAATTTCTTTCCTTTTACCCTTTCACTATCTTTGGCATATACGCCACTTACATTGCACCCAGCCTGGTACAGATCTTGAGGAGTGTTACCCATTCAATAATCAGCAGGGCTTCTCTCACTATTCTGAAAGTTACAACTGTTCTGGAGACTAGAAAGTCCAAGACCGTAGCACTAACTAGTAATGATGCAGTGCCTCTACTTCCAAAATGCTACCTTGCATGCTTAATTCTGAGAGGTAACAATGCTGTGTTGTCACATGACAGAAGGTGGAAGGTCAAAGGGGTGAACTCGCTCAGTCAATCCTTTGTAGTAGGGTACCTCATCCTAGTCATGAAGATAGAACCCTCATGACTCAATCATGGCCTCAAAGCCACATTTCCCCATACCATTTCATTGCAGATGACATTTCAACATGAATTTTGGATGAGGCACAAACATTCAACCATAACACCAATAAAGAAAATAGTGATAAATTTTGCTATATCACATTAAAGTGTCTGTGCACCTATAGACATAATTGGAGGGGCTATGGCAAAATAAAAAGGACACTTCAAAAACAAATACAACACTTGGAGAAATTGTCAAAATCAACCATTTCACGGCTCTGGAAATCAACTGAAGACAGATGACTAGTTGGGAAGCTGAAAATCAATTAAAGACAGATGATAAGTTGGGAAGCATTTATCCCCAAAACACTACCAGAGCTTTGGTTAAGAACAGTAGAAGAGGGCCAGTGAGATGGCTCAGTGGCGTAAGCGCCTGCCCGGCAAGCGCGAGGGCCCGAGTTCAACTCCCAGAACCCACATATGGAAAAAGGGCCGGTGATATCGCTCAGTGGCATGGGCGGCTGCTGGTGCACGAGGTCCTGAGGTCGACCCCCCGGTACCCACACACACAAAAAAAAAGAACAATAGAAGACTAGTATTCTTGATGGGGTCTGCTCTCGTCCCTTGCTCCAGCTTCGTTAGTGAAGAATTGTAGTTTTTTTCAGTGCTTGACAAGCTGCAAAACTGGCAGCTTTGCTTCCAGAGGAAGTCAGCTCAAGTCATCGTGGTGGTTAAAAGGATGGGGTGATATGATGGTTGATTGATTGTATCAACTTGAGTAAAGAACACCTAACTAAATTGCCTCAGCATAGTTCTGGGTGTGGGAGACCCACCCTAGGGAGGATTATCACCACAATGCTATGAAAAGGGAAAAAAGAAAAAGGAAGGATTGCTTCTGTTTCCTTCCCAGGAGCTCCAGTCTTCACTTTCACCTTGGACATCGTCTCCTGGCTTTCAGCACAGACTCGTCAGCCTCCAGCAGAGAACCCTCAGCCTTCTGGTGCAGACCCTTCAGCCTCCTGGTATGGTGCTTACGTGGGAGCTCCAGGCCTTTGACTGAATCCTTCAGATCCAAAGTGGGCAGACAGACCTTTTGCACAGTTCCACACTCAACTCTGTAGGCAGCCATTGTAAGCCAATCTGTAAATCCTTATGTACATTTGAATACCTTGTATCATATCTGTTTCTCTAGTAAACACTGACTGATACCAGTGAGGAAAAAAACCGCATGGCTTTTCCAGTTTGATCCATTTTGACTTTAGTTTAATGCATGATGATAGACATGGGCCTGAGGATCAGTGGAACAGATTAGAAGATGCAGACGCAACTCCAAACACATTCAGCCACCTTATCTTTGTTGACAAAGGAGCCAAAAATGTTCACTGGAAGAAAGATAGCCTCTTTAACAAATGGTCCTGGAAAAACTGGCTCTCCACATGCCGAAGACTAAAACTAGACTCATGTCTATCACCATGCACTAAATAATTTCTATACTCACACACTGATCAATTAGCACAGAGTTGAAGCTTTGCTAAAGTAGGCACAATCTCTACCCAAATCATTGTCTGCCCACTAAGCTACACAGACACAGAGGTAACTTCTAGTAAGCTGGGTTAGAAACTTGAACAGATACATCAGTGACTAAACATTTTAGGGGGACATTTCTCAGCAAACTCATCAACACTTGGTATTGTTCATCTTTTTCATTGTAGCCACTTATGTGGGTATTTATTATTGTATCATGGTTTAATTTGCATTTTCTTATTGACTAATGATGTTGGAAACTTTTCATGCTTTTATTAGCCATTTATACATTTTCTTTAGTGAAATGTCTATTCAAATAGCTTGCCCATTTGAAAATACATATATTTCTGTTGGACATAAAATTAGTACAATTTCAATTTTTTTTTAGTTTCTTTAAAAGTTAAGCATGGAATTGACATACAACCCAGCCATTCTGCTCTACGTATTAATGCAGAAAACATCAACCCAAAACTTTTATGGAAATGTTCATAGCAAAATTATTTACACAGTTGAAAGTTGAAAACAATTCAAATGGCCAACAACTAGTGAATGGATAAGCGGAATATGGGATAACCAAGAATGGAACACCTTTCAGCATTTGAAAGGAAAAAATATAACTACATCATGAATGAATCTTTAAAACACTGGGCTAAAAGAGAGAAATCACACACCAAAGAATACTATTGTATATCTTTATTTATATGACATTTCTAAAAAAGGCAGAACTAAAAACTCAAAACAAATACATAGCTGGCTGGGCCAGGAAGTAGCAGCATACAGTGATTGAATTTAGGCAAGATTGGAGTGATACAATATTCTAAAACTGGCTTATAATAATGGTTGCTTGATTATGTAAATTAACTAAAATGCAACAGTCTATACAAATATGGGCTGTGTAGGGTTTACCTCATTCGACAGTGTTTGAGGTTTTTTTAAGAAAAACTTTGCCAAAGTAAGCACAATCTCTACCCAAATTATTTCAATTCATTAAAATAGTAAAAAGTCAAATTACAGATTACAAGAAGATATTTGGGGTTTGTATGGTCATATAAGGATTAGAATCCAGAATATGCATGTTTTGGATATACACACACAATCTTACAAACCAACTAGAAATAGAAAACACAATTTTAAAAAAGATGAGGTTGCAAAAATTATGAACAAGTAATTCACCAAGAAACCCTGAAGAGGCAGTAATAAACATCTAAAGACAATCAATCTCATTGTAATACAAAAATGCAAATTAAAACCACAATGAAGTATCATGCGATATCAGGAAAAAATTTTAAAATTCTGATCACCTTAAGTGTTAGCAAGAATATGGAACAAGACAAATTCTTAATCTTGGGGAGAGTATAAATAAACATAATCAGTATGGAAAGCCATTTGGTGATACCTTACAGTGTTGAAGATATACACTCTCTGTGACCCAGCCATTCCATTATTCCATTTCTAAACACACACACACACACACACACACACACCGTAGAATTCTTACACATATTCTACAAGAGAAAACATACAAAAGCATTCATAATAGTAGCTGGTTTTGTGGTCAGAGACTTGAACTAAATGTTGTCTAAACCACTTATTCTTTATGTGGTCTCAAGTGTAAACTTCAGCTTTACTTTTTCTTTTATTAAAATGGGATAACCATTCCTGTTCAGCAGAGATACTGTACAGATTAAAAGAGAAAAATGTTGATGAATAATGTAACACAATGTCTGACACTTATTAAATCTTCAAGAACAGCATTTTCCATGTCTCCACAAATAAAGGAAATATTCAATTTCTTAACTGATCAGAAAAAATTCCTTGACTGTAAGTAAAGGCATCTACAAGGAGGGCAAGTGAGCTTCTCCATTTCCTCTCATCCGGTGCTTTCCAAAATGTCCGTACACCCTCCACTCCTAAGAATTTGGAGCCAGAAACAAGAGTGAGACCAGGATGTTGACACAGTCACACGTGTAGGAAGCCACTGATCACAGCCTTTTTTCCACCTGGGTCCCAGTAGGACTTACACAGAGTTGGCCTTGGCCTAAATAGCATCTGTGTCATATTCAAAAGCAAAATCAGTAGTTTTGAAGGCTAAATGTTCTTTTATATGTTCAATGAGACACACTGACTCCTGGTCCTTAAAAATTTAAAAGATCATCTTAGTTTATCTTGCTAGAAAAGAAGACCTATTGCATTAGTGTGGTCAAAAAATATTTTGGCTCTGTCTTATTAATTTTTCAAGGAAGCTCAAGATAAATGAGGTTAAAATGTGGTTGAATTTTAGAGTATGATAGAATATCCTCTTGCTACAAATGTATGTAAGGTTACAAGTCAGGCAAGTCTGAGTGAGTCCTAACTAAAAAGAATCGTCTAAAAGGACATTCCAGATTCAGATCAAAATCACGAACCACAAGGAGCCAGCAGAATTTTAAGGAGAGTAGAATGTGCTGGACTGGAAGAAAAGAACCTCAGGCTATAATCCTGACTTGGTCACCAAGTGTGACCCAAGAAAGCCAATTCACAGCTCTGTATGTAACTGTGAACTTAATGACCTGCTCCCTCTAACCTAGAATCCCTCTGGGATTCTAGGGCTTACTCCCTCTTTCAGAATCTCTAGTTGTAGAACTTACATTCCAGTGAGTCTGTTTCTATTCCCTGGAGAAAGAGCTCTTCTTGACATAGGAGAAGGGACTGGGCAAAAATGAGGAATGGGATTCAGGGAATAATGAGACAAAGTAGAAGAAAGGGATACATAAAAAAGACTGTGTTTAGTTCCAGTAGTTTCATGTATGTGAGATAATTGGTACTTTCACAAGTTCATGGTGGTTTAAGACAGGATACCTGTTGTATCACTCAGTGTTTTACTAGAGAAACAGATATAACACAAGATATACAAATGTATGAGAAATTACAAGATTGGCTCACAATGGTCAGCCACAGAGTTGGGTGAGGAAGCGTGCAGAGGGTGTCTGCACAAGGGAGAATGAAGGTTTCAGTCCAATGTCTGAAGTTCACTGCAGTGTCCCTGTGCAAGTCCGAATTCAGAGACCAATGGGTCTGCAATGGGCTGGAAAGTCTACACTGGAAGGGTAAAGGATCCATGGCAGAAGCTGAAGAGTCTGCGCTAGAAGGCTGAAGAGTCTATGAAGGAAGCCAGAGTCTGCACTGGAAGCCAAAAGATGACGTCCAAGCTGAAGACGAAGACTGGAGCTCCTCTGAAGAACAGAAGCAGATCTGTCCTCCCTCATTTCCCCTTCATACCGTCCAGGCAATGAGCTGCCCTAGGGTGGGTCTTTTGTACCCTAGTGTGTAGAACTGTTGAGCTGATTTTGTTAAGCTTCTAAACTTCTGAAGTTGACACAATCAATCAACCATTACACCTGTATTATGGTATGAACTCTTGAACAAACTAGCTGTGTAACTTTGGCTAAGTCAGTTCTCTTCTTTTAATCTCCCTTTCTTCTCTTTAGAAGAGGTAGAGGCCAGATGGGTTCCAGGTGAAGTAACTTAATGAATATAAATCTAAGGGTAAATAGCCCATAAGGTGTGTAAAAGCCTTGAGGGACCTGGGAGGAACTAAGGCATGAGTAGAAGTGGCACAGTTTCCATCTTAGAGCCTTTCCATCCTCCAGAGAATGGGCCCCTCCCTGTTAGACTTCCCAGACTGTGCTGGCGTCGCCAAAGTGCTGCTGAGAATGTCTCTACACAGCCCTGTTCCTAAATCAACTCCCAGGAGATTGGGGGATGGAGGAGGGTGCCAGTTTAAAGCAGGTCTGATATGATCCAGGACCTGATAGGGTTTCAGCTGCCTGCTTTCTGGCAAATTGCAGAGAAATTAAAGAGATTCTTGCAGAGGTTAAACGGCTCAAATCCTAGGGAGGGGACGCTGTTGCTCAGAAAGAAACACAAAGACTAGATTCATCTTGTTCAAGAATTATAAATAGAACAGTCAGATTAGATTCACCAGAGGAATGGGGGCACCAAGAAGGAGCCAAGTTCTCTCTGAATAAAAAGGCAAGGCTCCAAAGACTCCAAAAGCCCTGAAACAAACATAGCAGACTTTCAAAGAGGAAAAAAGCAAAGATGGGAAAGAAGAAAAACTTCAAGAAGTGAGCCTTTTCTTTTAACCCACAAGTCCTTCCAGGCAAGAAAGCAAAATCATCAGTTCCTGAAAGAGAGGTTAAAAGTAAATTATCACCCCATAAGGAGTCATTCACTGTAAAAGGAATGAAAATAGTTTACTGCTCTATGGAAAATGCAAGCTGCTTCCAAACTTTAGGTTAAAAACTTGGCAGAGGGAATCTGGCCTCCCTGTGCGTCTGTCTTGGAGATGTTTATCCAGCGGATGGAGATATTGAGATGGACCTGGTTTTCAGGTTTGTTTTTTGTTCCACATAAGGTTTCCATCAGATGCAGTCTGCAAACTGGTGCAAGCCAGGAGGCTGCTGGAAGAGAGGCCCTGATTTAACTGCAACCGGCTCTGCCTAAACCAGAATGCTGCTTGGTAAGAACAAAGCGATGGCGCAGAGACCGATCTGAGGCCGTGCTAGGAGCCTGTAGAAAGCCCACTGGCTCCTGACTCGGAAGACCTGTTTCCCAGGTCTGCTTCCTGCATTTACTGCCATATGGTCTCAGACAAGTCACTCTGCCTCTCCCGACTACAGATTCCCCATCTGTTCGCAGTGAGTCTGGCTTCCAATTACACCTTGAGATTGTTTTAAGGGAGTGATATAAAATACAAGTGCTATAGAAATGCCATTGATAGTCTAAGCAAAAATGCCCTTCAAGGGGCCACTAAGAGCTTTCTACAGAGCCAGAGATAATAACTTCTTCCAGTCTACCCTCTTCTAAAGGAAGTCTGCGAAATCAGTGAAGCATGGGCGTTAATAGCACAGGTTCCCTGTCAAGACAGGCCAGGATCTGGATCTCAACTCTCACTCACGAGGATATAACATTGGAAATTTTTCCCTTAAGCTGTTTGTACCTCAAGATTCTTCACTGTAAAATGGAAATGATTCTGGCTTCATGGGTTTGCTGTGCAGGTTAATACAAATGGAGAATACATGAAAACCACATGGCAATTGCTCAATAAAGAGTGGCTGATTTACTTATTTATTTATTATTTTCTAGTATTGGGGATTGAACCCAGGGTTTTCACTAAATCATAACTTCAACCTCTTTTTTATTTTGTATTTTGAGACAGGGTCTCTCTAAGTTGCCTAGGTTGGCCTTGAACTTGTGAATCCTCCTGCCTCAATTCCTTGAGTAGCTAAGATTACAAGTGCGCCCCTCCATGCACTACTTAGAATGGTGATGATTTTTAATCATCACCTACTATCGTTATCAACAATCTGTCTTTGGATTAAATCAGACAAGCACTTCTCAATTTATTTATATACCTCTACTTGCAACTTGCCTTATTTTATTTTTTCTTAAAATTTGTACTTTTTCTTTTCATAAATATGTTATACATGGATATACTTGTGCTTCCAGGAAATGGAACAAGCATAACTTCCCTTGTTCTTCCTGCTAGGCACCACTAAAAGCTCTGGACATTATACATAAGACAAACATAGATGGACAGAAAATGGCAAGCCAATTGGGAAACTTGGGACCCAAGAACAACGTGCTGTTGAATTCCCTGGTTTTCCTTTTTTATTTCTTAAATCCAAGACTTGGAACTGAAGAAGTTAGCAATCTGGAAATGCCAATGGACATATATTAAAAATAGCCTCAACAAAAGCCAGCTCTGTAGCCAAAGGATGAGGAGAGGAGTAGCATAGCAAGATAGAAAACTTTTAGACAATGACCACAATGTTCCTCCAAAAAGCACAGAAAACACTCTACCCCATCCCACCCATACTGGCAAAGCCAGTGAACAGCCTAGACTTCTATCCCTGATGGTCTATAATGAGACATCTCAACATACCCATCAGGTGATACCAGAAAAGGGCAGGTAAAGAGCTAGAATGGTGCTACCTGCCAGGTAGTTAGAATCCTTTTCCTCACATTGTCGGTAGGAACCACATGACAACTTCCACTCCTACCCAGCAGTATTTAGGCACCTCTCCCTCTTCTCACCAGAGGTAGTATCAGAGGAAAGATAGCATCATCAAAATTTTCCCCATGATTCAACTATAAAAAGGACTTCTCTCCCCAGTGGTGTGATAGTAGCCAGACGTGGAGTAGTAACAAGGCATTCATGACCCTCCCAGCATGGAATTATCAGTGGAGGCTCAGTGGGGATCCAGAACACCCAGCCCTATCTATTAGTGTTAAGGAGTGCCCCACATTGGGTATGGAAAACTGGACATCTACCTCTTCCTGGCAGTATAAAGAGAGGACCCTCTCTTTCCACATTGGAGATGAGTCAGAGGAAGCCAGTTAAAGCATAATGTTTAAATAGCATCAGCATATCATAACATAGTACAAAATTTTTCCACCAACATAACTAAAATTTCTGACAATTTAAGACATTATACGTAAGACAAACATATGGCAGACCAACTGAGTACCTTGAAACCCAAAGAACAATACAATGTTGAGTTCTAATTGAAATTTCCCCTTCATGACAAAAAACAAAAGCATGTCCAACTGAATAAAGGAAAGAAAATCAATAGAAGTCACTACCAACATCAAAATGACAGAGATGTTAGAATTGCATGACAAAGATTTTAAAGGGGCCACGATAAAAACATTACAACAAATCATTACAAACACACTAAAACAAATGAAAACTTTCAACAAAGAAATATAAAATATACAAAAGAACCAAAAGAAAATTTTAGAACTGAAAATAAAAAAAATTGAAATTAAAACTTATTAAATGTAAATGAGTTAAACTCTTTAATCAAAAGACTCAGATTTGCACCATTGATTTAAAATGAAAACCCACAATTCAGCTATATGCCGCCTAATGGATACTCACTTCATTTTTTTGGTATAGGGCCTTGTTATGCTGCCGAGGCTGGCCTCACTTTGCTGGGGCTCAACAATTTTGTCTGCTTCTGCCTCCTGAGTAGCTGGAACTAGAGATCACTTGACACACAGAGACACAAACAGGCTGAAAGAGAAAGGATAAAAGAAGATATTCCATGAAAACAGTGGCCAAAAGAGAGTAAGGATGGCTATTTTCATCAGACAAAACACACTTCAAATTAAAAAGTTATAGTTTTAAAGAAAGATGCTTTATTTATTAAAAGACATACCATGTTTGTGGATTGAAAGATATAATATTGTTGAAATGTCAATACTATCCAAAGCTATTTACAAATTCATTGCAATCCCTAAAAATGCCAACAACATTTTTGCAGAAACAGAAAATTCCATCCTAAAATTCACATGGAATCTCAAGTGACTCCCAAACAGCCAAAACAATTTTGAAAAAGAACAAACTTGGAGGACTCACACATTTGGTTTCAAAGTTACTGCAAACTACAGTAATCAAAATAATACATTGCTGACATAAAGACAGACATATAAATCAATAGGATAAAAAAACAGAGCACAGTAATAAACCCTGACATATATGCTCAGCTGGTTTTCATTAAGTGTAAAGATTACTCGATGGGGAAAAGACAGACTTTTAAAGAAATGGTTCTGAGAAAACTGAATACCCACACACAAAGTAATTAACCAATAGCATATACCCAATAGCATATACAAATATCAACCTAAAATGAATGAAAGGGCTAAATTTAAAAGCTAAAACTGAAACTCTTGGAAGAAAACATAAGACAAAACTTTACAACTTTGGATTTGACAATGGCATTGGCTAGGATATCAAAGGCACAAGCAATAAAGTAAAAAACAAATAAATTTGACTTTGTGAAAATTAAAACTTTTGTGCATCAAAATATATTATCAACTAAGGGAAAAAAGGAAACCCACAGAATAGGAGAAAATATTTGGAAATATATCTGATACAGGATTAATATTAAGAATAGAGATAATTCATAAAAACAAAAAAGTGTAATGGACAAAGGTCCCTAATAGAAATTTCTTCAAAGATATTCAAACAACCTAAAAGCACAATAAAGATGCTTAATATCACTAATCAATAGAGAAATGCAAATCAAAATCACAATAAGATACCACTTCACACTCATTAGGATGGATGCTCTAAAGAAAGACAAAAACAAAACATTAAGTAAGTGAAAACATAAGGTGTATTGGTGATGATGCAGAGGAGAGGGAATTCTTGTACACTGTTCATGGGAATATAAATTCATATAGCCACTGTGGAAAACATACATTCCTTAAAATATTAAAAATGCAATTACTGTGTGGTCTAGCAATTCTAATTCTGTTCACCAGAAGTATTTATACCTCCAAAATACGGAAAGCAGGGTTGTGTGTGTGTGCATGTGTGTGTGCGTGTGTGTGGCACTGAGCTACATCCCTGTCCTTTTTATTATTATTTTGAGACAAGGTCTTGGTAGGTTGCTAAGTTGCCCAGGCTGGCCTCAGATATGTGATCTTCCTGCCTCAGCCTCCTGGAGTTCTGGGATTATAGTCATGCACTGCCATGCCCAATGAAAGTGGGATCTTAAAGAAATTTGTATGCCCATATTTAAAGAATTATTACTTGTAACATGTAAAACGTGGAAGAAACACAAGTCTCCATCAACAGATGAGTGGGTAGGTAAAATATGGCATACACACAAAAGAATGTTGTTGTGTATTAAAAAGGAAGGAAATTCTCATATATGCTAGGCTATAGTTTGGAACTTGAATGTCCCCCTAAAGGCTTAATCCCAGTGTGATCCTATTAGGAAGTGTTAGGACAATTTAGAGGTCTAGTGGGAGGTCCTTAGGTCATTAGGAGTGTGCTCTTGAAGGACACTGTGGGACTTCAAACCCTTATTTCCCCTTTTCGTTTCCTGGCCGTAAGTGAGAGGTTTTGCTATGCCACTTCTCCCCCACCATTCAACACCTACACCAGAGGTCTAAAACCAATGAGTCTGCCAACTCTAAAGGTCTAAAACTATGAGACAAAATAAATGTTTTCCCCTTAAAATTTACCTTATTGTTAATGTCTCGAGTATTTTGTTATAGTGATGGAAAGTTGACTAATACATGAAATTGGTACCTAGAAGTGGAGCCATTGACTATACCTATACCTGAGATGTTGTACAGGAGCCTTTGGAGTTGGTTTACAAAGGCTTGAAAAAATTGAAGAGCAGGCTAGAGGTAGCCTAGAAGGCTGTAAATGGAACTTAATGGGCAACTCTTGTGAGGGCTCAAAAGACCAGAATGCTGAAAGAAATGTGAACAGTAAAGGTGATGCTGACAAGTTTTCAGGTAGAAATAAGGACTCTTGGAATTAGACTAGAGGCCACTCTTGTTACCGCATGGCAAAAAATTTGAACACATTTTTCCCATGCTCTGGTACTTTGTGGAGGGCTGAGAGTAAAGTGATGGGCTAGTTTACTTGGCGGAGGAGTTTAAGGCAGCACAGCATTCACCCATGGTGAGAGTATTACTGGCTCCTTTACAGTGAGAATCAGTTGCAAAGAGAAGCAGAACAAAAAGATTTGGAAAATTTACAACTTGGTCAGAAAAGAGTATGTGTAAACTTTTGGCCAATCAGGGTACAGTTATTAGTATCAATAAAATGAAGCCAAATGTTTTGGACTGCAACAAGGAAGACTACCTCATGGACATCTCAGACATCTGCAAGGCATCTCACCATCACAGTCTCAGAGATATAGAAATCCAAATTTGTTTCAAGGATTTTCCAGGGCAGAATCATTTGAAAAAAGAACTTTGGGGTGCCCTGCATACCAAGGAGTGGCTGTTTCAGCGGACAGAACTCCCTAAAGTGACTATGATGACTATGGCTTAAGTGGGTCCAGGTACAACCCACACTGGTGATAGACCTTCGCCTTGTCCACATGATGCTAGTTTATAGGCAGACAGAATTTGATAGTTATGGGGTCATGGAGGCTTCCACCAAGACTTTAAAAGAAACCCTGGGAAGCCAAGCAGTTGCTGTGGGGTCAGAGTACCAGCAAGCAACCCCCAACAGGGAAATGTGTCGAGCTGTGGAAATGAATCTGAAGCTGTGGTGGAGACCGCCCCCCAGAAGACAGAGATGCTGGGAACTTGGAATGCTTGTCAAGGGAAGCTGTGGGTAATGAGCAGAGCCAGCCTAAGGGAGTGGCTCTGTGGGCCCCAATCAACAAGTCTGTAGAGGTGGGGGTGACCAAGTCTTTGGGGTCTACTTCTATCACAGTGTGCTTTAGATGCTGGACATGGAGCCTCAGGATTTAATGTTTGCCCTCCTGGGCTTCAGTCTTGCTTTGAATTATCTCTCCTTCCTATTTTTCTATCCTCTCCTTTGAATAGGAATATTTACCCTGTTCCTGGCTCCCCACTATATTTTGAATATATACCTTTCTTTTTTATTTTTACAAGAACTCACAACTGGGTTTCCTTGAGTCTTGGAGGCCATATTGGACATGGACTATTGAGCAGTGATGGAATGGCTAAGACATTGGAACTCTTGGGGATGGACTAAGTGCATTTTACACTGTGAAATGGAAATGAATCTTTGGGCCCAGGGGTAGAATGCTAGAGTTTAGAACTTGAATGGCCTCCATCACACACACACACACACACACACACACAAGGTACAAAGGCTTGGTTCTCAGAGTGTTGTCATTGGGAGGTATCAGGTACTTGGGTCATTTGGGGGTGTGTCATTGAAGAGGCTGTGGTGCTCTGGTCCCTTCCCCTCTCTTTATGCTTCCTTGCAATGATGTGAGCAGGTTTTTTTTTTGCCATATACTTCCCACTATTGTTATCCTACATTCCCACTAGAGGCCTAAAAGCAGTGGACTCATTCAGTCATGAACGAGGAGGATCTCTAAAACCATAAGCCAAAATAAACCTTTTCTTTTTACAAATGAATTGTCTCAGGTATTTTGTTATAGTGACAGAAAGCTGAACAACACATGCTACAACAAGGATGAACCTGAACATATTATGCTAAGTGAAATAAGCAAGTCACAAATAAGGTAACTACTGTACAATCCTACTTATCTAAAATGCCTATAATAGTCAGATTTATTGAGACATAAAATAGAATGGTGGCTTGAGAAGGTTGCAGGGAAGTGGAGAATAGTTATTATTCATAAGGATTTAGTTCTGCAGGAGTTCTGGAGAGCGATGGTGGGGATGGTTGCACAAAAATACAAGCATACTTATACCACTGACCTGTACACTTCAAATGGTTAAAACATTAAAAATCATGTTACATGTATTTTACCACATTAAACATTTATTATTAAAAATAAATAGACAAGTACTTTTTTAAAAATTGAAAACTTAGTAGATGTGTTCAAGAGCAGAATAGAAATGATAGAAGAAAAATCAGCGAACTGGAAGAGGGTTCAATAGAAGTTATTCAGTCTGAACAGAGAGAAAATAGATTGAAAAGAATATGAACAGAGCTTTAGGGACTTGTGAGACAAAAATGCTATCTAACATTTGGGCCATCAGAGTTCCAGAAGGAGAGGAGAAGTAGGATGGAGTTCAAAGAAATAATACCTGAAGATTTCCCCAGTTTGGAAACAATAACACAGACTCAAGAAGCTAAAAGAACCCAAAGAAAGTAGGTCCAAGTAAATTCACTTTAGTACACAGGGTACTCAAACTTCTGAAAACTGAAGATAAAGAAAAAAATGTTGAAAGCAATAAGAGCAAAATGACATCACAGAATTGAGGAAAAACAATTTGAATGACAATAAATTTCTTATCAAAACTGGAGAATAGAAGAGAGTGACATGTTTTTCCAAGGCTAAAAGAAAATAACTATCAAATCAAAATCTTTTTTTTTTTTTTTTTTTTTGTGGGTACCAGGGGTCGACCTCAGGACCTCGCACGCCAGCAGGCACCCGTGCCGCTGAGCGATATCACCGGCCCCTTTTTTTTTAATGTGGGTTCCAGGAGTCGAACTTAGGCCCTCGTGCTTGCCGGGCAGGCGCTTATGCCACTGAGCCATCTCACCAGCCCTCAAATCAAAATCTTATACTCAGTGAAATGATCCTTCAGGGATGAAGAAGAATTGACGCACTTGGATAAAGAAACAATAAGAGTACAGCTTTTCAGTAGATCTACTCTAAAAGAACGGCTAAACTCTCTAAAAAGATTATAAATTAAGAGGCAGGGAGCAGGGAGATTGAAGAGAATCTTGGAATATAGGGAAATAAAGAAAAAAAAATGTCCAGTAAATAAACTAGACTTCTTAGCATTCTAAATTATGTTTAATTGTGGAAGCAAAAGTGACAATGCTGTCTGATGCAGTTCTAGATGTGTATATACAGGAAATATTTAAGACAATTATAAACAGTGATGAGTAAAGGAAGGTAAGTTTTCCGTACTTCACTTGAACTGGTAGAATTATTAGATCAACAGACCATGTTATGTATAAATAACAATGACACCTAGAGCAACCACAAAAAAAAAAAGCTATGTAAAAGGATACCCTCACAAATGATATGGATAAATCAAAGTCCAGTTCTATAAAAATATTCAAATAATGGGCAGGAATTTAGGAAAAAGAAAACAGGAATGACAAATAGAAAACAAAACTGCAAACAAAAATTACTTTAAAGGTAAGTGCTCTAAGTATAATAATTAAAAGCCAAAGATTGGCAGAATGTATTTTTTTTTAAAAATGACCTAACTATATGCTTCTATAAGAAACTCATTTTTAAAATAGTAATATAGGCAGACTGAAAATAAAAGGACATAAAAAGATTGATCATACAAATGCTAACCAGAAGAAAGTAGGAGTATTTGTATTGATAAAATAGACTTACACTATTTTACTGTATAGATAAAATAAACTTCAAAGCAGAGAAAATCGCCAGAGACAAAGAGAGCATTTTGTAATGTTGAAATGGTCAGTCCGTCAAAAACAGATAGCAATCCATAATTTATATGCATCAAATGTAGCTTCAAAGTACACGAGGAAAAAACTGATAGAACTGGAAGGAGAAATAGATAAATCCAATATTATAATTGAAGACTTTAGCATGACTCTTTGAGCAACTGATAGCACAACTACAAAGAACATTAGCAAGAATACAGAGGAACTCACCAATCAAACAAAAGGATCTTACAGATATTTGTAGACAGCCGACAACAGCAGAATATGCACCTTTTTGAAGTGCTGCCAAACATATACAAAGATTGACCATATATTAAATCATAAAACGAATCTCAACAAATTTAAAAGAATTGAAAACATGCAAAGTGTATTCACCAATCACCATAGACTCAAATTAGAAGCCCATAACAGAAATATAACAGGGAAATCTCCAAAAACCTGAAACTAATAGTACTTTTTTAAAAAATCCGTGAGTATATGGGAAAATTTTAAGGAAAATTTTAAAATGTGTCTAACTATGGGGAAATTTAAATAAAACACAAAACCTGGAAGAGGCACAGCAAAATTATGAGAAGAAAATTTATAACACTAAGTTCACATATTAGAAAATAAGAAAAGTCTCAAATCAATAATCTAAGCTCCCCTCTCAAGAACATGAAAAAAGAAATAAGAGCAAGTTAAACCCAAAGTAAACAGAGGAAGGAAATAAGAGCAGATAAGAGCAGAAATCAATGTGACAAAGGACGAGAAATCAGTGAAACAAAGATCTCATTCTTTGCAGAGCAATAAAATAGACAGACTTAGCAAAACTGACAAGGAAAAAGAGAGAAGATACAAATTAATAATAACAGAAATATCACCACAGATCTTATAGACATAAAAAGTAAAAAAATAATCCATAGCTAGAACTGGTGGCACATGTCTGTAATCCCAGCAGCCCAGGAGGCTGAGGGAGGAGGATGGAAAGTTTGAGACCATCCTGGGCAACTTAGTAATTTAAAATTAAAAATGAAAGGGGCTGTAGATATAGCTCAGTGTAAAGTTTCTGGGTTCAATCCACAGTATCGCTATATATTAATTTTTTTCAACCACTCTACACAAATAAATTTAACAAATTAGATGAAATGCATGAATTCTTTGAAAAACACAAACTGTCATAACTCACCCATGAAATAATTTGAAAATCCTTATAACTATTAATTCATAAGCAAGAAACTCTCCAAAACTGAAGTTCCAGACCCCAGTTGTTTCATTGTTTCACTAAAGAGTTTTGTCAAATATTTAAAAAGAACTAACACTAATTCTATGCAATCTATTCCAAAAAAAAAAAAAGAGAGAACACTTCCCAGTTTAACTTTTGATGCTGATAATAAATCAGAAAAAGGCAGTATGAAAAAAGAAAGCTGCAACTCAATAGCCTTCAAAAGCAGAGATCCTTAACAAAATATTAATAGATAAAATTCAGCAATTATAAAGATAATTATATATTATAACCAAGTAGGGGTTATTCCAGAGAATCAAAGCTGATTCAGTATTCAATTATTGATTAATAGAATTCATCATAGTAATGGGATAAAGCAAAAAAATTATACTATATGGTAAATATCAATCAATGCAGATAAATATTTGATAAAATTCAACACTAATTCCCGATTTGAAAATAAAAGACTCTCAGAAAAAATACGAAAAGAAACATTTAAATTTGATGAAGAGTTCTACAATAAACCTATGACCAATGTTATGCTTAATAATAAAAGACTAATGTTTTCCGCCTAAAATCAGGAACAAGATAAAAATATTTTCTCTCCAGTTCTATTCAACACAGTGCTGGAAGTTCTGGACAGTGCAATAAGGCAAGAAAAGGAAGAGGGAAAAGTGAAATTTTCCCCATTTTCAGATAACATGCTTATCTGTGTAGAAAATCCCATGGTAGCTGTCAAAAACAACTCATAGAACTAATAAAGGAATCCAGTAAAATTTCAGGACACAAGATCAATATTAGAAACTTGATTCTTTTGATTTTTAATATTTACATATACACATATATAAATTTATTTATTTCTGTAGACACCAACAGTGAACATGTGGCTACATTAACAATAAACATGTGGATAGTGAAGTTTTAAAATACCTCACCACTTATAATCACTCAAAAGAATCTAATAAAGTATATATACAGGGCTTGTATTCTGACAACTATAAAACAATAATGAATTAAACAAAAGAAAATCTAAATAAATAGATTGACATAGCATTTTTACAATATGAAAGACCTAACATAGTAAAAGATATAATTTCTGGGCCGGTGAGATGGCTCAGCGGCTTAAGCGCCTGCCTTGCAAGTGCGAGGGCCCGAGTTCGACTCCCGGATCCCACATACGAAAAAAGGGCCGGTGATATCGCTCAGCGGCACGGGCGCCTCCTGGCGCGTGAGGTCCTGAGGTCGACCCCCGGTACCCACAAAAAAAAAAAAAAAAAAAAAAAAAGATATAATTTCTCCCTGAGCATATTTACAAGTTTAATTGAATTCCTATCAACATCTTAGAATGATTTTTTGTAGCTATACAGAGGATTATTACAAAATTTATATAAGAAGGCAAAGGAACTAAAATTGCTAAAAGGTGGGGGGCAGGTAAAACAGGAGAAATCTACTTACCTCATTTTAAGCCTTTTTTTTTATAGTAATAAGAACTGTTACGTATTAGCAGATATACACCTATATCAGTGAGATAGGTTAAAAAACCTAAAATATGGGCCGGTGAGATAGCTCAGCTGCATAAGTACCTGCCTGGCAAGCACGAGGTCCTGAGTTCGACTCCCGGTACCCACATAAAGGAAAAAGGGCCGGTGATATCGCTCCGCGGCACAAGCACCCGCTGGCAAGCACGAGGTCCTGAGTTTGACTCCCGGTACCCACATTAAAAAAAAAAAAAAAGAAAAACTAAAATATGACCCACATGTATATGCCAAACTGATTTTCAACAAAAGTTTAGAAGCAACTCAATGGATGAAACACAGGCTTTTCAACAAATTGGCCTAATTAGTTATCTATAAGCAAAAAAGATGAGGAGAAGGAGAAGAAGAAAAGGAGGAAAGGAAAGGAAGAAGGAAGAGGAGCAAGAGAGGCAGTAAAAGGGAGACATGAAAGAAAGGAAAAGAAGAGGGGAAAAGGAGGAAAGAAGAAGAAAAGGAAGAATAATAATGGAAGAAGAGGTCAGCCTAATTTTTACCCTTTAAACCAAAAGTAAGCTCATTAAGTCCAAATGGATCACAGACTTAAATATTAAAAGTAAAATTATAAATTTTTTAAATGGAAGAAAATTTTAAGGACATAAGGCTAGGGAAGGAAACCCTAAACTTGACAGCAAGTCAAGAATGAGAGGAGAGGGCCGGTGAGATGGCTCAGCGGCATAAGCGCCTGCCTGGCAAGCGTGAGGTCCTGAGTTTGACTCCCGGAACCCACATACAAAAAAGGGACCAGTGATATCGCTCAGCCGCACAGGCGCTTCCTGGCATGCAAGGTCCTGAGGTTGACCCCCGGTACCCACAAAAAAAAAAAAAAAAAAAGAATGAGAGGAGAAAAGGACAACTTAGACTTCATCAAAATTATAAACTTCTACTTTGTGAAAGAAATAACCTGTGGAGAATGAAAAGACAAGCAACAGAGTAGGAGGAAATATTTGGAAAGTTACCTATCTGACAAAGGGTTAATATCTGGAATACAGGAAAAAAAAAAAACTCTCAAATCTCAACAGTAAGACACAAACAATCCAATTAGAAAATGTGCAAACTACATGAAGAGACATGCCATCAAAAAGAATATGCAGATGGCAAATAAGCACAAGAAAAGATGTTAGCCATTAGGGAAATGCAAATTAAAACCATAATTAGATCACACAGTACACCTCACCAAATGCTGGTGAGGATGCAGGAAAAATGGATTATCATACCTTGCTGGTAGGAACGTAAAATAGTACAGCCACTCTAAAGAAGTGTATGATAGTTCATCTAAAAAGCTAAACAACCACTATCTGGTCCAAAAATCACACTCCTAGGCATTTATCCTAGAGGAATGAAAATGCAATATTCACATTTAAAAATATACACATATGCTCATAGCAGCATTATCAACAATAGTAAAAAACTGGAAGCAACCCACATATCCTGCAACTGTCAAATGGCTAACTAACCTGTGGTATATCCATACCATGGACTATTACTCAGCAATAAAAAAGAATGATCTCTTGGCACACACAACAACATGGATGAATCTCCAGAGAGTTTTATACTGTAAGATTCCATTACATAACATTCATAAAATGTCAAAACAAAGAAACAAAGAATAGATTCATGGTTGTCAGGATTAAGGAGGAAGCAAAAGTGGAAAGACAGTGGATCTGGCTCTACCAGGGCAACATGAGAAGTTCTTGGGATGCAAATATCTTGACTGTAGCGAAGTCAGTATCCTGCAGTGGTCTGGTACTAGAGTTTTGCAAGATGTTGGCACTAGAGGAAACCAACCGAGGGTGCATAGGATCACTCCATCATTTCTTGCAACTACATGTAAATCTATAATTACCTCCAATGTAATGAAAAATTGATTTAAAAAGTAGTACATGGTAATTTAGAAAATCTAGAAAATGCATGAATATATACAGAAAAAATAATAAAAATTATATTATCTCCATTACCCAGAGATAATCACTTTAAAATTAAGGAACTTTTAACCAGTTTTCGTTGTTTTGTTTTTTGTTTTTTGTGTTTTTTTTGTGGGTACCAGGGGTCAAACTCAGGACCTTGTGCTTGAGAGCAGGCGCTTGTGCCTCTGAGCGATATCACCGGCCCTTTTTTTCCCTTTATGTGGGTACCGGGAGTCAAACCCAGGCCCTCGCGCTTGCCAGGCAGGCGCTTGTGCCGCTGAGCTATCTCACCAGCCCTTAACCAGTTTTTAAAAGCCTTTCTGAGAATGAATCACTTTAAGTAAAGGTAATTCCTATTCAATGGCAGTGGTTCTATGCACTACCTTCTCAGCACGAAAATTAGTTTAATTCAGAAGCCCCTCCCCCTAAAATGGCCTGCTTCCATTCTGAGCCCCTCTGCTAACACTTTGGCTAATTTCCTAAGTGGTTACTCATCTAACTTCAGACAGGACCAAATTCTGCTTTGTATGTAAGAATCAGTGGAACCATAGTACTGATGCTATGGATTTTTCTGTAGAGTGTATTTCAGTCAAATACCATACATCTGGATTATACTATAAGGGAGTTACTAAGTCGTAGTACCAAAGTGAGTGTGGTAGTCAGGGTGTACTGGGGAAAAGATTTAACACAGAACACATAATTTATAGGATTATAATATTCACCCAAAGAGTCAAATGCAGAAGAGTGCATTAATAGAATACTATTTAGCAGTAAAAAAGGAACAAGATACTAAAACACACAAACCAGAAGGATGAATCCTAAAAACATCATGTGGATCAAAAAAGATAGACACAAAAATGCACATACCACACATTTCCATTATATGAAGTTGAGAACAGGCAAAACTACCTTGTTGTGGGAGAAATCAGAACTACGGTTTTGTCCAGCAAACAGTAGAAATGGAGGGAAAGAAAGATAGTCACGTGTCATTTACATGTGGAGATAGGTTCTGAAGATGTGTCATTAATCGATTTCATCATTATGCAAGCAGCATGGAGTGAGCTTACACAAACCTAGATGGCATAGTCAGTCACTCAGCCTGCAGTCATGAGACACGGGAAATCCCAGATGTACGAGGCTGCTGCCAGTGTCCTTCCACACACTATTTTACAGTATAACATTTTTTATAAGGAGGAGTACATTGTAAAATAATGACTAAAAGTATAGTAACACATAAATCAGGAGCAGTGGTTACCATATCAGTTACTATGTACTGTGCCTAACTGAGCGTCCTGCATTTGTATACAACTGGCAGTGCAGCAGGTTTGTTTTACACCAGCATCGGCACGATCACATGAGTAATGTGTTGCACTACAATGCTGCCATGGCTTCCACATCACTAGATGATAAGTTTTATTCGAGTCTATTATAATCCTATGGGTCCAGACCCACCTTCCTATATGTAGTCCACCATTAACACAGACGTAGTTTTGTAGTGTGTGACTGTAACTAGAAAGAGGAACAAAACTTTCTGGGTTAATGGAAATGTTTTATGTTTTGTTTAGGGAGGAGGTTTCACAAGTGTATACAATTATTGAACTCATCAAATAAAACACTTAAGATTTGTGCATACTATTGTGAGTTTTATCCTAATAAATAGTTTTTTTTTTAATTGTGGGGTACACCCATATCCAAGAGCAGGGAAACTTTATCTCCTTTGAATAAATTTCGAATGGGCAGTGAGAAAGAAAATAAAGTTTTGTTTTGGTCACATCCTTCTATTGTGCTTCTTAAAGATATCGGTTAAATGCACTGCTTATTTTGTCCAAGAAAGCTCTGGAAAGGAAGAAAGGGGATGTCTGACACCTTTCTGAACATTTCCTGTTTAACACGCTTACTTCCCTTCACTACTACTTCTTTCCTCTATCCACTGAGCATTCACAGGCTCCCCTTCTTCTTCCCTCCTGGGTCCCTGGACAGGTCTCTTGGACAGCCCTGAGTTGGCTGGGTTGGTGCAGAGAAATATCTGAAGCCAGAGGATGACATAAGACAGACTATAATTGAAGGTTGATTTGCATAGTGCCTGTTCTAAGTGCCAAAAGCAATTTAAGGAAAACTTTCCTGAGGGGAGTGAAGGAGAAGGTTTCACTGAGGCAATGGGATGAGTGTACTTTGAAGAAATGGGAGGATTTTTATCCATGGAGCCATGAAGAGAGAAATTCCATAAAGAATGTCATAAGCAAAAGTACAGAATCAGAAAAGCACCAAACAGTTTGGGAAAATAAGATGTATTAAGTATAGCTACCATTTGTTGAGTACATTCTCTTTGCCACCTACTCTCTATATATTTACTTATTTAAATTTCAGGACATCTTCTTACTTTACACATTAGTAAATGAAGACAGCAGATGACTAGGGAACTTGTTTGAGGTTGCCCAGATGGCAAATACAGAGATGGGTTTTGCATCCCAGTGTACAACCCATGTGTTCGTATGAGACACCATCAGAACTTTGTCCTGGTTCCTGCAGAAGAGAAATGATTTAGAAATCAGTTGTTAATTAAAATGCAACAAAAATATTGTGTAGGAGAATTAAGGTGACATAGAGGGAAAAGTTGGGAGACCAGAATGTAAAGGACTTTGAATAACAAGTTAAGGAGCATCGATTTCATTACAGGTAAAGAGAAGTCATTAAGGTTCTTAAAACCATATAAACATGAAAGGAAATGTCAATGGGCAGAGCCATGATGGGCAGGGGCCAATAGCAGGAATAAGGAATAAGAAGACCACAGCATACTGCCTTACTTCCATCATGGGTTCTCTTATGTGTCTAAAGTAAGGAGATATAATAAAAAGGAATGTTTAAAACTACTCAAGAAAAAAATATGCCCAAGACCTAGTGTCTAGTAGGAAAAAGGACTGAGCAAGCTGAGCTGGGGGTGCAGTTATGGTCCCATAGAAGGTTGTGGTTCTGCTACAGAAATCAAGAAGAACAGCTAGAAGAACGGGAGGGTGGCCGGCTAATCAGTTCAGCACATTTGAGGTTTGAGATCTGGTGGGACAAAGAGATGTTGGGAGATGTGTATAACAATGATAGGACAGCATGGAATGAGATCAGAAAACTGAACCTTGGGCAACAGAGCGACTCATTAAGCACCTGGACTGTGGTGTCAGAGAGAGCAGACCAGGATCTGACACTGCCTTGGTCTGTTCTCTGTTACTGTAACAGAAATCCTGGTTTATGAAAAATAGAGATTTGCTGGAGACTGGGAAGTCCAAGGGCAGAGTACAGACACCCAGTGATGGCTCCATAACATGGCAGAGTAGAAAGGGCACGATAGGGTATGCAAAACAGACACACAAGGGCAGTTTCGTTTCATAATAACCTACTCTCGTGAGAATAAACACAATCCCCTCCCAAGAGAAAGAGGGCACTAATCTCTCTTAGTGAGCTAATCATTTCTCAAAGATTCCACTCTCAGGCCGGTGAGATGGCTCAGCGGTGTAAGCGCCTGCCTGGCAAGTGCGAGGGCCCGAGTTCGACTCCCGGATCCCACATACGAAAAAAAAGGCCGGTGATATTGCTCAGCAGCACGGGCGCCTGCTGGCGCGCAAGGTCCTGAGGTCGACCCCCACTACTCACAAAAAAAAAAAAAAAAAAAAGAGATTCCACTCTCAACACTGCCACAAGGGCAGTCTAATTTCAAGATGAGTTCTGGAGGGAACAATCCACATTCAACTTGTAGCAGACATCTATCTGCTATCTGAACCTTGGGTCCTTTCTCTATGAAATGCAATAATGAATATACCTGGTTACCAAAAGCATTAAAATGTGTAGTAAGCATTCAAATGGTAGTTATGGTGATAGAGGTGTATTTTGGGGGAAGGATAACAAAGGCAGATCTGAGAGACCCAGATTAGGAATAACCATAGAAATTTGGAAAAGACTTAGAAAAGTGCCACATGACATATGCCTAGAGGTTCTTAAGAAGGGATTGATAAATATGGGCCATAATGGGTCACTGATATTGGCAACCAGTTGACTACAGCAGTGAAAGCCAAATTTCAAATGATTAAAGGAACACTGGATAGTGTCACAATGAAGCCAGTAGATATAGACAAATAATGTGGGCAGTAAAAAAGAGATGTAGAAGAGTTGCTAGAAAAAGAGCAAAATCAAATAAAAATTTATATTCAATATCAAGAACACTGAACTAAGATTCAGCAGTAGTAAATTACGGGGGCGGTGAGATAGCTCAGTGGCATAAGCGCCTGCCTGGCAAGTGCAAGGTCCTGAGTTGGACTCCCAGAACCCACATAAAGGAAAAAAGGGCCGGTGATATTGCTCAGTGGCACAAGTGCTTGCTGGCAAGCGCGAGGTCCTGAGGTTGACTCCCAGTACCCACATATAAAAATAAAATAAAAATAAAAGTAGTAAATTAAGCAAAGGTGTACCAAACAAAGAAATACAAAATATATGTAGGAGAAAAATAATAACTAAGGGGCAAAATCCCAGAGAGAGGTATATAACAATGAAGACAAGGGAAAACCTGGGTCCCTTAAGCTGGGAGAAAAAAGGAGGAACTCTCTTCTCTGGATTGAGGATGGAGAAGAGACAGAGAAAATGATGTTTACAAAAAAAAAATGGCTTTGGTGCTCTAAGGCTCTGTGGAGGGTACAGAAAGATAATTCTAAGGCTAAGACTCCTAGTCTTTTCAGTTGCCGTTAGCATTCACCTATGAGAAGCAGAAACAAGGCCCTCGGGAGGCAGAGAGAGAAGATTACACCCCTCATTATGACTCAGCCCAAACTAAATGCATACATTATCTCATGGACAATATTTTTTGTTCCATACAAATACATAGAATTTAAATGAACTGTGCTGGGAGTTTCTCTCAGTTGCCATCTCCAAAAAATATTGCAGATGCCCAGTGATAAGGGATGGCCAAGTTGAAGCCGAAAAGTTTTGACTGTAGACTTGATAAGGGCTTGGGTCCCTCACCAAGTTCCCTCTGGATCAATGATTTCTCCGGATATTTTAAATGCCCCAACTCTCTGATGTATGTGGCTTTGAAGCCTGAGTCTCAGGGGGGTCTAATTCAACATTTGGCAATCCATTGGAGTATGTGGTACTTGGCATTTTCATTACTTCATTATTTAAAGGGCAATTCATTATGTGCAATAGAAACAAATAAAACTCTATTTCTGACATTTCTAAATCTGAACCCTGAACTCTCAATAAACCTTCCAGTTTCAAAATGATTATTTAAGCAAAGCCCTGGCGTATTCATTCTGAAGCATTGAGTAGTGTTCCTAATGGCTGGTGATGCAATCTCCAGTGCCGGGACTTGGGTATTGGACCTTCCCTGAAGCATATTAAATAGTCCCCTATGCTGCAACCCGTTAAAGGCAATCTTGTCCTCACAGGCCTCAATCAAATTTTCACAGCAATTAGTCCTGCCCAGAGTTTGATACATTTCTTAATTATAAAACAACTTTGTACTCTATTGGCCCTTTCAGATGGGTTAAGAGAACGTTAATTACCTCCTCCTGAGACAGCAGAGATTTTTTTAAATCCCTATTTTAGGGATGAAAAAGGCAGGATGTAGAGAGGAACTACCATCCATTGAGAACCTACTATGTGTTCCGTTCTATGGGTAAACTGTTACTCTTGTTTTGCAGATGAAAAAAAAAAAAAAAAAAAAAACAAGTTTAGAGAAGTTAGATTATCACTAGTAAAGCTGTTTGCCTAAAATGGAAGCTTTGTTCTTAGTGCCTTTTAACGTTGATGATGCTCTTCCCCCAGCTTTTTAAAAAACCGAGCATTCATCATGCATTTTTTGAGCACCTTCTACATGTCAGACATTGTGCTAGGCACAGTGAAGACAAAAGTGCCTGGGTCCCTGTTTCCTGAGCACGGTTCTATGGTCCTCCTGAGCAGGTTAACAACTCTCCCGGTGGTGTGGGTGACGCCCAGAGAGGTCACACAAAGGGGGGGGGGTCTATTCGGGATTCAAATCCCCTGCAAATCACCACCGCTCCCTTTTAGCCTGGTCTGAGGCAGTCCACTGGGAATAAAGTTAAAACGTCAGGAGCCATCCCCGCCAGAAAAGGAACCTAAGCATTCTCATGCCTTTAGCTTTGGCAACAGACGCCAACCGCGCTCTCTTCCCTTCCTTTTACTCAGGCAAACCGGCCCCACGCCCTCCGCAGCATCCCTCCCCCACCTACAACCAGTCTAGGCATTTTTTTCCCATTGTAATCTTCCTAAATTGCACATTTCATAAGACCTTCAGGAAAAAGTCAGGAAATGAGGTTTAGAGGAAGAGGGAGGCGGAGAGTAGGGGGCCGCGTGGGGAGGGGAGGGGGGAAGCGAACTACAGGAGCGCGCGTCTTTCATTATCACGACCTGTTCAGCGCACGTCCTACCCCTCTCCCTGCGCCACCCTCTCGCTGGATGCGAGCCATCCTCAGGGCTAATGAGCAGAGCGCAGGAGATAACTAATCCTAATGCAATTACCGCTCGGCATTACACTGATAGGTTTGAGGCGCTCCCCGCGTGCCCCGCAGCCTGAGACAGGCTGGTGCAGATGCGCCCTCGCCTCCTGTCGGAGACGTTTTGACAGCTGTATGCAGCCCCGGGCCCCTCCCACTGCCTGCGTCCCGGGAGAGTGGTCTTTTAACAGCGAGCCTCCACGCAGCCTGTCGGAGGTGAAATGAAATCTTAGCAGCTTGGGGGAAGCCTGGTCGGGTAGTTCGCGTTCGGATGCCATTTCATGCTATTTCGAGGGCGGTGATGGAGCCCGCAGAGGCGCGGGCCTCGCTCTCCGGCCGCGCCCCGCCCCCGCGCTTCCTGAGAGCCTCGCGGGGAGTTTGCGCTGCTGGAGAACCGCAGCGCGCAGGCCTGGCCTCTCCAGGCGGAGCTCGCGCGCCCGCGAAAGGGGGATGGTTCGCAGCACACATGTTCCTTTGTTTGGCCGGACCACGTGCTCTGTTTGCACAGCAGCATGTGGTACCACTGGAGGAAATCGAACCAACACTAAAGTTCAAGGAACAGCCAACCTCTGCTGGGAAGCGGCGGGGCCAGGGCTGGGATGCGGTGGGGAACCCGAGGCCGCTGCTTCTCTCCCTGAGAGGCAGGGAGTGGGGTGGGGAGCGCGAGGCAAACGCTGTTTGGGATAAAGGAGCCTGCGCGCTTCTGGCCCCTGCTCACACTGGGGAGGGTTTTCAGCCGTAAGCAGCCTGTCCTACCTGCGGTGGGAAGTGGACTTTGATTATGACAATAATCTCTTGTGCTTGAAAGGGCTTTTAGTTGGTAAACGGTTCTCACAGTCCTTATCCCATTTGACCCTAGTAAAAACATGATTCTAAAGCACCTCTCCTCCTTGGGGTAGAGAGGGAATGAGGAAGGGCAAGAGTCCCTGAACCCTTGACCCAGTGGGCTGACCTCCCAGGAGGCCCAGCAGGGCTGCTCCCATCAGCTGATGGCGAAATGTGTGTAACAGTCACTATTTGACTCCGGCCTCCGCCATTCCCCAGTACGTGTTTGTAGTTAACAAATCCAAACAGTACAGAAATAAATGATGCATATGATGTTTAAAAGGGGGGGGATTTCTCCAAATACAGCAGCGATTCAGAGTTTCAGTCATTTCCTTATTTTTCCATGTATACCTGCACATATTTGTGTAATTTATCATGTACGCATCTTTATTTTTAATAGTATTTTACCACACATGCATTCACTTTAGCTATATATCTTTCCCAAACAGAATATACAAATCTATACCCTTGTTCTTTTTAACAGCTGCATTGTGTTTCTCTGTTTGGATGTACCACTATGTCATTAAATAATCACATGGCTTCCAGCTTTTGTATATTAAAGCAATACCAAGCTAAACAGACTTGAATATATACTGCAGATAGTGAAAGTACAATTACAGGGTAAATTCCTAAAAGTGCTGATTCAAACTAGGGTTGGGTCAAATGGAAGGAACATTTTAAATTTCAATACATATGACCAAATTCACTCTTAATTTTGACATAGTCCTTACAATGTTTTTAAGGATCATTTGTCATTTTTATTTTACAAGTTGTGTCTTTTGCTCGTTTGGCTCTTGGTTTCTTCACCGTTCCTTATTGATTTGAAGAAATTTATTTGAAAATTTTGCAAAGTTTTTCCCCAGTTCATCTCTTCTCTTCAATTCTGTAATACAGAAATGCTTAATATAGTCAAACTCGCCAATTTTACCTTTATGGTCTTTAGGTTTAATGTCATGCTTAGAAAAACTTTCTCAAACTTCCTGAAAATTAAAATATTCTGCTATATTTTCATTTAATATCACTTTCGTGATATTTTCATTTTGTTTAACAGATTTTTTATTAACCATATAACATAGGCCAGACGCTGTTTTAGAAGTTGGGTACATGCACACACTTTTTGAATTCATAAATCTAGAAGGAGAGAGAGACAATGAATGAATGAATGAATAAAAAATTCAAAGCACTAAGAAGAGTTCATGGAGAATAACAGGGAACAACTACCTAGGGAGATGGTCATGGAAAGCAAGATTTAAACTAAACTTTGAAGGATGAAAAATAGCCAGTCATGGAGGTGAAGATCATTCCAAATAGAAAGACCTGAGGAAGAAAATAATTTAGAGTATTTCAGGAGTTTAAAGTCCAGAGTGACTGAAACACAGTGTGCAAGGAGCCGGTGAAAATATAAACAGCCTTACAGAGCAGACGAGGAAGAGATGAGGGGGTACTCTACGGACCTGTGTTCTGAGTGCAGTGGGAAGCTATTAAATAGTTTTAGGGTGGAAATCAGTGCATTTGTTTTGTTTGTTTAATGTTAGGGATTGAAATTAGGGCCTCACATATGTAAGGCCTCCACTCCACCACTGATCTACAACCCCAACCCCTATTTTTATGTTTTGAATTATAGATTCTCTTCAACTTACTATAGGCTCACAGCCTGATAAACCATTACATATTGGAAATATAAGTCAAAAATGCATTGAATACATCTACCTACTGAACCGCATAGCTTAGCAATAGTATACTATAGACTAAGTATAGTATTTAGTATAGTACAGTATACTATTTCCTCTCATAATAGTATGGCTGACTGGGAGCTGTGGCTCACTCTTACTGCCCAGCATTGAGAAAGAGAGAACATTGTATTACATATTGCTAGTCCAGGAAAAGATAAAAATTTGAAGTGTTTTCTACTACATGCATATTGTTTTTAAATCCTTGCAAAGTTAAAAAAAAAAATCAAACCATGAAAAGCTGGAGATTGTATTGAGGTGAATTTTCTGGCTTTGTAGTGCTTCATCAGAAAAGAAGTGCCTGCAAAGTTGGAGCCATGGAGAGCATGGTTGCCAAAAAAATTAGCATTAAAAAGAAGCCAAGTACCTTACATTGGGACAGTAAGAAAGATGGTTTAAAGGCATCTCAGAAATTGGCCAGACACCACATTTCAAGGGCTCAAAGGTGTAATGGGATAAAGGTAAACCCTTTTGAAATACTTTGCCATGAAAAGAAAGGCACCCTGCTCAAGAAGGGCCATCTAGGAAATTGGTTTCCAGTGATTCATTTCACCATGATCAGCCATTCAGGCACTCAAAGGCTTCTACAGTTATGCTCCAAGGGGACATATATTTCTTGAGCTGCTGACTGACCCTGCTGTCATCCAGATGATTCTGGTTTTGCAGGCATCCAGAATGTAAGAGTTGTAGAGTCACAGAGGCTTCTACCCAGATTTCAGAAGATGGCCTATGAGGCCAGATAGTATGCCCCTGAAAAAGGCAGTGCGCAAAGCTATAAGAGTGAAGCTGAAGGTGCCGAGAGACCCCAGGAAGTTAGAGATGCCAGGAATGTGGAACATCTGCTGAGGAAAACCCCAGACAGCAAATGGAACCTGCCTAAGAAGGAGGTCCTGAGGCTGGGGGTATAGCTCAGTGGCACGGTGCCTGCCTGGCAAGCATGAAGTCCTGAGTTTGATTCCTAGTTCCAACAAATAAAAAAGAAAGAGGTCAAGTGGGCTGCAACTGGCAAGGTCATAGGAGCAGAACTACCCAAGTTCTTTAGAGCTCACATCTCACCACAACTTTCCCTGACTACTGGACATGAAGATATATAATTTAATGTTTGCCTTGCTAAGTTTCAGTCTTGCTTTGGTTCAATTTCTGTCTGTTTCTCCATACCTCTCTTTGGGAATGGGAATGTTTACCTAGTGCCATTGTATATTGGAAGTATTTAATTTTCTTTTTAATTTTCACAGTGGCTCATGGTTAAGAGCTTGCCTTGAGTCTCAGAGGAGACATTGGACCTGGATTTTTCAACAGTGTTGCCACTGTTAAGATTTTGGTGACTCCTACAGACAGACATAATGCATTTTGCATAATGAGAGAGACATGAGCTTTGGAAGGACCAGGGGTAGAATGTTATGGTTTAAATATAAAATGTCTCATGTTTGGAGGTGGGGCCTGGTCAAAAGAGCTGGGCCAGTGGGGGCTTGACTTAGAAGGATGTAAGTTTGTCTCTGGTTCCTCCTTTCTCTGCCTCCTGGCAGCACTGTGTTAGACAGCTTTCCTTCACCAGGCCCTTCTCCCATGCCCTCTCTTCCTTGGAGCCAACTGATTACGGACTGAATCTAATCTTCTTAAAACCATGAACCAAAATAAAACTCTCCTCATTTAAGTTGTGCATGTTGGGTATTTTATCCCAGCAAAGAAAAAAATGACTAAGATGCTGATGTTACTTGTTGATGGAGTACATGTGGGTGATGAGGGAAAAGCAGAAGTGGAGAGTGGCTTCTGGGTTTTAGTTTAAGTATTTGAATAGATGAGGGACCATTTTCTGAGAAGTATAGAGGGAAGAATGTAGAGACGAGGGAGGGTCCAGGGACTCCTTCCTAACATGTTGGGTTTGAGTTCATCATAAGATACCCTGTTAAGTAGGTAGTTAACTGTGTAAAACCTGTATTTAAAGGAGAAGTCTGCTAGGAAGTAAAAAGTTTGAAATTGTTGGCCACTAGATCATGAAGTCTAGGAAAAGCATATATAGGGAAGAGTTCGGGCTGTGGCCAAAAGCCCTGAAGAAATTCCATATATGGAGTTGAATGGAGGAGAAAAATCCATCAAAGTAGACTGAAGAGGAATAGCCAGTGAGGTCAGGAAGAAAGCAAGGAGAAATTGATGGCTCAGAGATTGAGGGGAGGCACCAAGCCTGCAAAGAGGACACACAACATGAGGACTAAACATCCATTAGTTAACAATACAGAACTCACTGATAATATTGACTAAAGTATCTTCAATAGAACAACAAGGTAGAAGCTATAATTTGAGAACTACAGCAACCTCCCTGGGAGAAAACTTAGAATTTAATGGGAATTCTATAGATACAGTAATTTCTTCTGGTATTTCTCGAGCTCTGCTGTACATGAGATTCATCTAGTCAAGAATACTGTTGCAAAATCCTAAGCCCACAGTATGGGGCTTAGGAGCATGATACAGTAGTTCTAAGGTCAATATAAATAAAGTTTTCAGGTGATTCTGATACATAGCAAAGTGATTATTACAGCCATAACCCAAGCATAGATTTCCCACAGTGGGATTCCAGATTCCATGCCTGATTGAAACAGGAAAGATTGAGGACAGAGGCCTTTAGGTACCTTTCAGATCACATCACATAAGCAACTGCCTACTGTAATGAAAATAGGGACTGCACCGCAAAATATGTCACCTGCCCTTATATGCCAGTCTTTCAACCTGAGCATCAGTTAGATTCACTGACTCCAAGCTGAACTCCTATTTCCCCTCCCTGCTTGTTTGGAAACAACCACAGGTAGACTCAAACAGCACTGCACAAATAAAATTCTGGGTTGTTGTTTTTTTCTTTTTTAAGGGGTGAAGGGTAAAGATCTCTCAAGAACTGAAAAATGTCTCTTTTCCCTTCATTCTGACTATGTCTAGGCAGTCTATGCTCTATGTCCTTAAAATAACTCCAGATTTGGGAGTTCTGAGTCAGTTCCCTTATATTCAGCAGCCCCATTCTAGGCAAAAGCTTTTATATACATTAACTCAGTAAATCCTCCAATGAATCTTTTGAAGCAGTCACAATCATTTCCATTTTATGGGTGAAAATTCGACTGGGATAAATGGTGCCAACATCAGTGATTAAAGCTGTCTCGCTAATAACATTCCCTGGCTATAAATACATTTGGTCTGTGTCACCCTACTGAAAGAAAAGTGGGTGGCTTGTTGCTCAAATGAATCGCTGTTGGTCTTACCTTAGTCTCCTGGATCTGAGTTGAAGGTAAGAATGTTTACATCCTGGAGTCCCTTACCCACTGGATTTTTATCCTTTCCCAGCTGGGACATGGAGCATGGCATAGTGAAATGTGAATGCACTAGCTCTAGGACCAGATTACCTCAACTTGAGATCCTGGTGCTGCTCCTTGGTAAATCTATCGCTGTGGACATGTCATTCTGCCTTTCTAAGCTTCATTGCCCTCGTGTGCAAATCAAAGAACTCTCCCAAGGCTATTGTGACTATTAAATGATAGGTGTTACGTATAGTATGCTCAATAATCAATACCACTATTATTTATACCAAGCCCCATTGTCTTATTACCCCTCATTCAAATCTCAATTCCAGGGCCAGTGAGATGGCTCAGCGGCGTAAGCGCCTGCCTGGCAAGCGTGAGGGCCCGAGTTTGACTCCCGGAACCCACATACGAAAAAGGGGCCAGTGATATTGCTCAGCGGCACGGGTGCCTGTTGGCGCGCGAGGTCCTGAGGTCGACACCCCGGTACCCACAAAAAAAAAAAAAAAATCTCAATTCCACCTCAATCTCCTATGGGATAATCCCTTAACCATTCTTTTAGGAAGTACTGCTTTTCCTTATTCCTCTCTAATTTTGAATTGGAGTTATTTCAACTATGTTCTGCCATTAACTACATTCCACATAGCCACTACCCCTTCACAAGGTCTTATTTTGGATCCAAAAAGTTGTAGGTCCCTTCTACTCTTTCTTTCTAACTCCAGTATGAACAGACACATAGTCACCCAGGGAAATTGAGGAAGACTTTTTCCAAAACTAAATAACAGCAAAATGAATTCATAATCTAGTATCAAAAAATGCAACATTTTCGACAATGTCTCTGTCACCCGGTAATGCAACCAATGGCTGGGTACTTGTAGAGGTAGAGAGCTCATTATCCCCAGGGTAGTCCAATCATTCCATAGCTCTGATCGCAGAAGATTCTTCCTCATGTCCATAAATCTATCTCCTACAGCTTTCATCCTACCATTAGGGCACATAAATAGCTAGCATTTTAAATACTGAGCAAAAACTGGGAGAGCCTTCTTGAGTCTTCTCTGTCCCAGCTCCATTGTTCCCAGGTCTTTCAGTTACTCTTTATGTAACAGCTTCTGTTCTCTTTATCATCCTGTCCACACTCCCAAAATACATCATTTGTGTCTTTCTCTCTTAAAGTTGTCCACTTAAAACTCATTGCAAAGCTGAGGTTTAGCCAACACTGACAGCAAGCTTATATCCTGCCCCTCTCTGTTCTGAACACTGTATTTTTGTTATCTAATTATACCTGCTACATATTTCTATGCACTCATAAGGGTTGGAAAGTGGGGGTAAGGTGAAGGCTAGTCCCACTATCCTGGAAAGGACAGTTGTGGAGACTTGGGATTTTTCTTCAGCAGCATATTTTCATAATCATCACCTTTCTGGGTGAGTAAGACAGTGGTGAAGACATCAGACGTGGTTTTCTGATTTCTGGTGTGAAGTCAACAGTACCATGGGTAGCCTCCTGGTTCCTCTTCACCCTGACTGGCAGAAGTAGAAAATCACCTGGAATATCAAACCCATGGCATTTTTAAGAGCCATTCCTAGAGGTCCTGCCTACAGCCTGCTCCTCCAGCACACAACAAATTTTGTAAGTACCCAATTCCTTGTATTTAGTCTCTTGTTTAAAATGGAGTGCCTTCTGTCTCATGAAATTGTATGTTGACCATTTGGACAATACGTAGTATTTCAAAAAACAGAAAAGGTGATAGCACTTAAGAGATGTTGCTTTATACTCACATATATGTGTGTCCATGGGGCTGGAAAATGGATAGACCAATGGTTGAGATTACAGATGCATGGACTTGAGGAACATTGCCTTCCTGTCTCTTTGTGTTTATTCCATAAAGTCACAGGTTCACAACAGTGGCTAACCATCTGTATTACTGATCAAAATATGTAGTTTTGTTACAACTATAAATTTTACTATATTGATCAGAACTCCTTGTTATCAGAGTTAGAAACAGAACGCAAAATTGTTCAAGCAAAGAGATTATGATAACCCAACAGCTGAATAGGTAGGTGTGGGTATGGCCTTAAGGACAACTAAACCAAAGGTTAAATGTTCTAAGGTATTGCTGTCTTCCTCTCTCATCTCTGCTTCCTTATGAATATTAGATAAATTTTCCTAAGCCATCTTATCTAATAGAGTGGGTGCCTGACTTGTGGTTACACCAAATTTGCCCGAATTTCCAAAACATGATAAAAATAAAGATTCTCTATTCTCAAAAGAAACTTGAAAAATCCCGAGAGAAAAATTCTGATTACCCTGGTTTAGATACTATCTAACCAGGACTGACCATGATAGCCTGGGCATGGGGTACCACAATTGACCCAGATTAGGCTGTGAAACCACCCATGCAGCAGGGCAGCCTGGTCTATTAGCAGGAGAAGGCAGAATAGGAGCAGAGCAGACAGACACTGTGATGCTCATCCACTCATTAAGACCTGAAATGACCTCAATGAGTCACCAGTTACAGCTATTAGGTTTTTAGATGTTAACTCTTCGCAGAGGATCTAAAACCACTAGCACGACTGCTACATCGAGAAATCTGTCTCACTGTTATCATTCCAGCAAGTATATTTCTGAGAAATTTCACCCATGCAGGATTTTGGTAAAAAGGATTTCAAACTCAGTTAATTGACCACATCAACCATTTAAAACCTAGAAATAAGTTAAAAATAGGTTTCGAGTGTGTGTTCTCAAAATTAAGTTACAGGATTGGTAAAAAGGTTTTAGAACTAGATAGTGGTGTTTTTTATACAATACTTTTAATGTACTAATTACTGTGGAATTATACACTTACAGAAGGTTTACATGGCATATTTTATGTCATCCATATTTTGCCACCATAAAAAATAACCATGAAGCTATGAATGTAGTTCATTTATCCATCATGGAGCCACCATTTTACTTTAGTCTCAAAGGAAAATCTAGACTGTGGGCAAATTTATAGAATAAGAGGATCAAAAAAATGCTGGAGTTAGAACAATGCTCAATGCACTCAGCTCTCCAAGTGAAAATCCATGGTGCCAGAGAATTCTTGAGCTAAAAGTGTTAGCACAGATCATCTAGTTAATCCCTCACTTGTCACTAAAGAGCATTTCACTCCATCCATCCCAGACACCTAATTCATCCTAGACACAGTTGCATTAACTGGCTAGTAACACCATTGACAGTAATTGCCCTTCCTGGGCTTCATGAGAAAAACTTAGGTGTGGCCCAGACTGGAAAGAAATTCTCACATGAACAATGTTAGTATCACACACACACACACACACACACATGCAAACACACATATCTTATTGAGCCAGTGGACATTTCCCTCCAACTGATGAAGACTCCATTAGAAGAAAGATGAAGGCTTTTCATGTCCCTAACCTTAAGAACCTAAGGTTGATATGTTAGTGAGAGAGAGGAAGCAGAATATTTTTATCTTTTCTGAATAACAGAGAATATCAACTTCAAGAAATGCTGAGCAGTATGAATGGAGGTTGTCTACAACAATTTGAGGTTTTAGAAATTGATAGTTTAAAAATTCAACATTATCCTTCTAGTTCTCTCCCCCTTGCAACTGGGTTTTGAGGCAACTTCACTTCTTTCACTGACACTAAGGCCATTGTGGACACACCGCACTTCCAGGAAGAATTTAGGACATTTCCATAAAATAGGGTTAAATCAGAGAGATGCTTTCTGGTCATATGGCCAAAGTTTCTTATATCATTTTCAACTTTAGATTTCCTGGAACTTCTTTGTTTCATTAAAAGAAAAATTTGTGGGCTTTTTTATTTATATACATTATAGAAATATTGAACAGTAATGGAAAAAAATGAAGTTAAATCTCATCATGCACTCCTTTAACAGATATTTATTGAAAGCACACTACATGTCAGGCTGGTGTTTCAGTTTATTACTGTGTAGCTGACTAGCTCAAAATATAGTGGCTTAGGGCCGGTGAGATGGCTCAGCGGCGTAAGCTTCTGCCTTGCAAGCTCGAGGGCCCGAGTTCGACTCCCGGATCCCACATATGAAAAAGGGGCCGGTGATATCGCTCAGCAGCACGGGTGCCTGTTGGCGCGCGAGGTCCTGAGGTCGACACCCCGGTACTCACAAAAAAAAAAACAAACAAAATAAAGTGGCTTAAACAACTATTGTGTTGCACTTATGATTTCCGTCTTCCTCTACCTCTCCCTTTTCCCTCTCTCTTCCTCCTCTTACTCTCCCTTGTTGTGGCATCAAGTCTTCTCCACTTCATTTAGATTCCTCATAGCATGGTCACCTCACAGTAGCCATCTTCCTTACATAATGACTGGCTTCCTCACAGGAAGTATTCCAAGAAGCCCAAGTGGAGACTTTGGAACTCCTTGAGCATCCCCTTGGCCACATTCTATAGAGCAAAGTGAACCATTAAGACCAACCCAAATTCAAGGAACAGGAAGGAATAGGCTCTACCTCTCCATGGGAGTGTGGTATGCAGTTTGGGGGTGAGAAAGACTTGATGGTCACCATATTGAAGAGAAGCCACCACACCTGGTGCTATACAAATCTAGACACAAGCTCTGTTCTCGCAGAAACATCAAGTGACACAACCAATTAAATAGGTATTTACAATGACAGAAGGGGTGTGCTATGAATAGGGACACATTAAGGAAAACTCAACCCAGACTTGGGGGGTCCAGAAATAATTTTGGAGTAGAAAATATTTTATATGTCGGGCCGGTGAGATGGCTCAGCGGCGTAAGTGCCTGCCTTGCAAGCGCGAGGGCCCGAGTTCGACTCCCGGAACCCACATACGAAAAAGGGGCCGGTGATATCGCTCAGTGGCACGAGTGCCTGTTGACGTGCGAGGTCCTGAGGTAGACCCCCGGTACCCACCAAAAAAAAAAAAAAAAAAGAAAATATTTTATGTGAGCCCTGGGCAAAATTTGAGGTTCTTGAGAAAGGGAAGACAGGAGAGAAGTGGACACATATGCTAGATGGCCCAGGAGAAAGAAAGAAAAGTGTATTTTCCTTAAAAAAAAAAAAAATGGAAATAATTCCAATCAGTTTGAGCAGTAGAGGAAAAGGGCATGAATGTTGAAAGATGAAGTTGCAGAGACCAGAATATAAATCACCATTGTACTATATGAAAGTAGATTTTTTTAACTAAGGGTTTTTATTTTGTTTTTTGCTTTACAAAAATATGTCTAGGTTCTTTATGCTTTGTTTTAGTTCTGAAGTTTCTATTTTTTTATTTTTTTTTCTTTTAAAGAGAAAAAAACAAACAATAGAAACAATGATACAGAATTTCAAAACAAGATAATAGGAAATTAACCAGTTAATACATTGTGTATTGTTATCTTCAAAGTAGTTGCTCAGTTTACAAGACATAGGCATGCAAAATTGATCAAACAATACGAGCACAAACTGTCCTTTTCAATCAATTAAAAGAAATTAGTTGTATAATTATCTTAGCTATCTTGTGTATACCCATATATATTTTTTTTTTCTTTTCCCTTCCTTCTTTTCTCCTTTTCCCCATCCCAATTGTTCTTTCCTTCTGAGAAGATACTTTCCCTTTCACAATATCTATTGTAGATTCTGGATCTTATTTACTTTTTCAGTTTCTTACACTAGGGAGAAAATATGATGTTTACACATGCAAGTTTGATTTATTTCACTTGTGAGTATGATCTGTAGTTGCATCCATTTACCTATAAAAGCCTCGAGTTTATCCTTCTTTATAGCTCAGTAGTACTCCATTATATAAAAATAGCACATATTTATAAGGTTTTGTGATCCACTTCTATCACTTACTATTGTTAACATCTTTTCCTTCTCAATAAATACACTTCTATAATAGCACTTTAAGTAAACCACTTACTTAGTATGGGATGTGTAGGGAATTTCTGATTTCTTTTTACATTTATTCTTAGAGTTAAATCTTAATGGTCTTTAGTGACTCTCTAGATACAGAACTTTTGGCTCATCATGTTTGAAAAACATTTGAAAGTTTTTGATACATTGGGCCAAATCATTCAGGAAGTTTTATTTATGTATAGTATCACCAGAAATGTAGTTAAATAATCTGTTTCCCTCAATTTTCCATTAATGAGAAAAATTAGTTTGTTTCTAATTTTGCCAATTTCATGTTTAAATTTGCATTTCTGTAATAACTAGGGAAACTGAACTTTCTGTGTACTGGTATTTCTTTTTCAGGTAAGCTTCTCAGTATAATAAACATATCAAAAATAAATTAACAAGTAGTTGTACTGTAAACTTCAAAATGCTATAAAATGTGATATCAGACAAAATTTAATCTGTTAGCAAATTTAAACTATAGTTTGACGATACCTCTGCTGGCCTTTGTTTCCTCATAAATGGTGTCACTGAGCTGTTCTGAAACAGTTCCAATGTCTTGCTATGGAAAGGAGGAAAGGAAGTCAAAGGTTGTGACTATACCAGAGACCCAGACCGAGTTCAATTCCAGTTAAATAGGTGAAGTGGGGTGAGTAGGGGGCTTTATTTCATCCATGCTAGCTCGTTGGCTCCCTCCTTTAATGCATTTAATGATCCTGTGAGCTTAATGACTATTGCAATTAAAGTCACTCTGTTTAAGTATTGTGAATTACATTATGCTTGTTAGTGGCTGCCACTGATAAAACATAATAGCAAGTCTTCTCTTTTACATCATAACTCATTTTAAATATTGCTTTTCTGTATCTGTCCTTTGCCAGTTGATTTATTACCTGGTACTCCTAAGAAGTGTAATAAAAAGAAACTTAGGACATGACTAATTCTTCCAGTGTCTGGATAAGTGGGCAGCCTGGGGGAGTGGCCATCGGATTGGCCAGCCTAAAAGCAGAGGCAGGGATGAGGATAGCTCATCTAGTTTAACCAGGAATTAAATTAGACAAGTTGTACAAAAGGAACATATTAGTGTTTTGTGGCCTCCTTGTCCTCCCTCTCTTTCGATAATCAAAGAAACTAGGCCTCCATGAGGAAAATGTGAGATATTTCCTCATCCAGATAAACCAAAGGAATGGATCTGAGGACCAGGACCTGTTTTTGTCTACTCAACTTTACAAAGGCAGGTTTCAACATACAGATTGCAAATCAAAATGAAAAATCTGGTAAAATTGACTAATATTAATTATTTAAAATTAAAAAGAAAAGTCCCCAAAACCCTCATGTTGTTTTTTTAAGAACCCTCTACATCCACTCCCAAGTTATAAAAATCATTGTTTTAATTCCCTTCTCTTTGTTCTAGCAAACAAGTCCCCAATCTTTTGGCCATTTAGTGCACATATTTTCCCAGAGTCAAACCCATCAGTGCTTAATGTTATTTTTACGTGAATTGTACCCTTTTCATCCAAAATTTCCGTCTGTATTAATAATATTTACACAAGATGCAATTGGAGTGAAAAAAGTATTTGTTATTTTAGATAAAATAAATCTCGGTCATTCACAGTGAGCTCACGCACGCGTCTCCAGTGATAGTGTATAGAATTACAGGTGGAAAATACCTATGGGAGAGTGCAATCTTGGTGACCTGTTGAGAATCCTTCCCTCGTATATGTTGATTTGGTGTTTTAGTCAACTATAACTGACTCTGTTGTAATGTCTCCGGAAAAGGCCTTGAGTTGACTGATGTAATAAAGAGTTCAAAAATCATTATGAAAATCCTTATTGTCATGGCTAATAAAATAACTTTTTGGGATGCAGAATAATTAGTTAAAAATGCACTACCCCAGAATAAGAAGACCTGGACTTGAGACCCATCTCTGATACTACCCTGCTATGTCTCTATTGACAAATTATTTTAACTACAGTGGATCACAGTTTCTTCACCTATAAAAAGAAGTGTTAGATTCTGTTATCTTTAAATCTGTTTGAGCTCTTAATGACCATCACACCACATTCCTGTCCTGATCACCACCAATGGGTTTTGTGATATAAATTTAATAACTTTCCCTTCTAAGGCATTTTCCAATGAAGATATATATTCTGAAAATATCTGTCCTTTCCATAACTGAACAAATAAAATAATAATGTAAAATCTTTAGAGGAAAGTCAGTGAATAGTTTTATTTATACCTATATATATATATACTCATACATGCATCTACATATATATGTATATATAAAACACCAAATTAATTTGGCTTTGACTTTGTAATTCACCAAAGGAGAAAAGATTCACAATAGTGGTGATGCAATGAAATTAGATCTCTTCCATTTTTAATGTATGCATGATTTATCCTTCAGTTTTAATATATTCCCTTACAACACTGTGATCTACTATGTTTTTCTTAATTTGCTGTAGCATACTCATCTCAGACATGTCATTTGCCTAAATTCTATTTTTTCTTGAAAAATAATAACAGTAGCTCAGACTTCTATTCTGCTTTAAAATCCATAGAATTTAAAGTTAATACAACACACATAAGGATTATATTAGTGACACTAAATCAACAATTCAGAAGATAACATCTATAATTTCACAAAAATGCTCTGAGTAATTTATTAATATTAAATAGATATCATGTGTTAAAATTACACTGATCCAAGAGTACCCTCTTTAAGAAAAATGAGGTTAACAAAACAGTGTAAGTGATAAAATATAAAATAAGTACAATGAAAAGGGTATTCCAATACCCATTAATAAAAATACATATAACTGGTACAATCTTTCTGAAAATAAACTTGGAGAAATGTACTTGGAGACTAAAATATTCATACATTGGTGATTACCTTTCTACTAATATATCCTAAGGAAACTATCTGAAACACAGGTCTTTATTTTTTAAATAAAGAACTTCAAGTACAAATCATTTTTAATAAGAAAAACTTGGATCTAGTCTAAAAAACCAGTATAAAGTCATGGCTTGGTAAATTATAGTCTGTCTATAGGATGAAACAGTACATAGTCACTAAAAAATATGTTTTTTCAGAATTTTTAATACCATGGAAAATTCCTTTGATGATATACTCAGTGAAAAATATCTTTAAATTACATGTTGAAATTTAATCTCAAAAGTTACATAACCAATAAAGAGAACAAAGTATCTCAATATGTACTATCATTATTATTTTCTTTTTAAATTTCATGTAATCTTCAAAATTTCCAAATTGGGAATCTGCTACTTTTAAAATCAGAAAAAAAAAAAAAAAAGATAATTGAAAAATAAACATGAGACTCTCCTGGTATCATGACTTCCTGTGACCAGAATACTCCAGGGAGGAAGTGGTTTGGTAGATGAAATGATGTGACAAACATAATTAACTAGGAATCCTTTTCTGAATATCTTCGCTGAAAATCAAACAATCAGCCAATAATTGTTTTCTGAGGACCTAACACATACATCATTCGGGGCTCGGGGGCTGTTGCTATTCAGTCCCAGTGGCACCTTGAGGGATTCCAAGCAACTTCCATTTAGTGAGCACAAATATGTGCCAGGCAGTGGGGGCACCAAGCTAAATGATAATATGTCCCTCATCCTGGCAGAGCACACGGTCCTAACGAAGAAGAGACCTGAAGCAATGAACTCTGAAATATAGGTACAATTGTTGAATGAACAAAGGACTAAAGTTCTAGGACATCATTGTAGAAGGAGTTATAATTTTACCTGGAGAGTTCAAGAAAGATCTCCACAAAAGACCAGAGAAAAGGGGAGCTTGCAGAATGGGCAAGATTACAAGAGAAACTGAGCTGCTTTGCCTCATCTTAGCCAGGCGGAACAAGGTGGACAGAAGTCCCAAGATAGGAAGGAAGCCAGGCATTTAGGGATCCTCCCAGAAAAGAGCAAAGGATCTCTTGCTAGGATGTGGTGGGCAGGTTTTCCCAAGGAATTAATTTGCTTTCTAAACCAGTAAATAATGGCCATAAATGAGTCTTTTCTCAATTATCATAGACATTTTGATGCCCCAATCACCCACTGTAACATTGAAAACCACATTATACTTTTGTAAATGTACATGTCAAAGGCACATAGATACAGCTCTAAATAATAACGGTGTTCCCTCACCGTCAGATAGCACCTTTCAATTTTTTTTTTTTTTTTTTTTTTTTTTGTGGGTACCGGGGGGACGACCTCAGGACCTCGCGCGCCAACAGGCTCCCGTGCCGCTGAGCGATATCACCGGCCCCTTTTTCGTATGTGGGATCCGGGAGTCGAACTCGGGCCCTCGCGCTTGCAAGGCAGGCGCTTATGCCGCTGAGCCATCTCACCGGCCCAGCACCTTTCAATTTACAAAGCTTTTCCCTGTGGTTTATCTCATTTACTCTTCACAGCCACCCTATGAGACAAGCATTATTATCACCATTTTACTGATAAGGAAACACTCCAAGAAATCTAATGAATCATTCCCAGTACGCTACTAGTAAGTGAGGATTGGGTTTCAGACCTTGTATGAGCAACTGAGCCGCGTTCTTTTCTGCACCACAGCTGTTTGACCCAGGGACACACCCTGAGTCAGTCCAAATCTCTCTTACCTCTTTCCCAATTTTATTTTAATCACTGTCATATTTCTTTCTTCTTGGATTGTAGAGTGCAGAGGATTCTGTTTAGATTGGGTTTGGATTCATCAAAGCAATCCTCTACTTTCAAAGTGTTTTCACACCTCATTTATCCTTACAACTTTGCAGGTAATTCAGACAAATTGAAAACTTTACTTTAGTCTAAATACATCAAAGACAGAATAGGAGCAGAAGGGGTAGGAACAGCTAATTTACCCTACTTTTAGATTCACTTTGTGTTACATAGACTTCGGTAGAAAGGACCCTATACACACTGAAGATGTTAACAAGTACTATGGACTTTTGTCCTTCACAGGTTGACAGACTCCTGGAACTATAAAAGGCATTAAATCGCTCTTTATGAATTACATTTTTGTTGCACCACTTTTACTACCAAAGCCTCTTTCAACATTTGGTTCCATAAGTAAAACAGTTCTGTCATATGGTTTCAAGTAATCCTCACACTTCTAAAATCGAATATGGCTGCCAACTAATATTGCAAGAACTAAATAGATGACATCTGGAAAGAAGAATTTAAAACCCACAGTTTCATTACCCCCACCTGTGTCTTTTATAGGCAGTGTGAAAGGGAGAGATGAAGCAGCAAAGAGATTCCCCTTAAAATTTCTTTGGAGGAAAGGAAGAGGGAAAAACTGATGCAAACAGTATGATTCATTGTCTGTATTCTCCTGATTCACCAAATATATCTCAAAAGGGGTGAAACAGAAGGTTGCATATGAAGCCAATGAGTTCAGAATGTCTTTACAGCCAATTATCTCCCAAAACTACAAATCCTATTGCCTAAATCATCAGGCTTGCTATGGGTTTGAGCTAAGATATAATGAACAGATAAATCAATGATACTTATTGAGCACTTCCCATGTCCCCAGTGTAACTTGAGACAAATCATTTAATATTTCTTACTCCAGCTTTGCCATCAGAAAATTAGGATACCAATAATACTTGCTTCTCCAAACTGACAGAATTATTGTGAAGCTCCAATAAGGTAATATATGTAGAAGGGGTTTCTAAGTTATAATGCCAGAGAAATGTAAAGTACCGTTATTGTATAATGAATGAAATATTGGATCTGACCCTTGCTCTTAAAGTTCTTGTAACCTATTTAGAGGAACAAAGCATAAACATATCAAATTTAAGTAATAGTACAAGGATTAAATTATCAAAAAGATAACACTGCAAGTGATTTGGCCATATAATATGTAATTACTTGCAAGTGAGAGGTAGAGACAATGAGATTTCAACTTGAGACAATACTCAAAAGTGAAATAAATCAGACTCACATGTGCTAACATCATATTGTCTCCCTGGTGTTAGAAACTGAAAGAGTAAATAAGGTCTAAAATGTACAATAGATATTGTGAAATGGGAAGAAATTGTTTAAAAGGAAATAGGAACTACAATGGGGGAAAGAGGAAAGGAAGGAAGGGAAAAGGGAGAAAAATGCAAGTTAGCTATACTATTAGTGTCTCTTAGCTCATTGAAAAGGAAGGTTTGTACTAATATCGATTGGAGAATTTTTATGCCCATATCTTGTACTCTGAGTAACTACTTTGAAGATGACAATACGCAATATATTAACTATTGTTATTCTCCTAATAGTTTGTTATGAAATTCTGTTTTACTTTTTTTCCCTAAAATAAAAAATTGGGCAGCAGTCTCAGTCAGCTGGAGTGATGTGGACAGAAATGACTCTGAATCTGGCCTGAGACGCTGTCTTAGTCCATTTTCTGTGTTATACCTGAATACTACACACTGGGTAATTTATTTAAGAAACAGGTTTATTTAGCTCATGGCCCTTGAGGCTGGAAGCAGAGAGATTGGCTGGTCCCTCCTCGCTGCATCATAACAAAGCAGAATGAACCACACAAGACAAGACAGAGCCAGCAGCCAGCTCAGGTCTCTCTTCCTCTTCTATTAGAGCCTCCAATGCCATTGTGGAGCCATATCCTCAGGACTCATTGATCCTAATCACCTCCTAATGTCCAACCTCCTAGTATCATCAACATATGAATACATAAACTTTAGGGGACACAGTCAAAGCATAGCAGAGGGTGGGTAGAATGAAGAGAAAAAAGTACAAGATGTCCCAGAATCTAACCCAAGCTCATGTGCAGATACACATGAAGCCATGAAGAGATGGGATTCGTAAATCACCCCTTCATATGGTCCGACATCTAAGGCCAGTTGAGACCACATCTTTTTTGCTATCAAGACATGGTGGGCTTTGAAAAAAGCCCCTGACCACTACTATATCATAGAGACTCAATTTGGAATCCTTTTCCCACCTCACAACCATGAACTACCAACTAGATCCTCATACTCGGTCACTACACTCTTCTCATTCACACTTAACTCACCTGTTAAACTGCAAGGTGTCTTACAGAAGGAGAATATAGTTGTTACATGTGGCATTTCCTACCTGAGGTCATAAGTGTGCTACACTGTGGTTGGCAAACTTGCTACTAGTGGGAACCACATGAACAAAGATAAAAAGGAAAGAACACAAGGTGTGTCTCATTTCAAAACCATTCACTTAGCTACTACAGATATATCAGGAAAGTCTTTTATTTATGATGATGTACTGTACTGAGTCCCAAGCAAAAGGAAAGTGGTTGTGAAGTGTACTTGAGTTGGTTAGAGCAAGGTGCTGATGAGACAAGTGGTAGAGATACAATTTCCTACCCATTCATTCAAAAAGCAGTTACTGGTCAAAGGAAGCCATCAAGTCCTATCTGTTCACTATTCCAGTGTATTGTGTGGGTCAGAAGGCAGTTCAGGGCAGGGTGTAAATAATTCAGCCCAGACACTGCCACACAGACAGATAGATGCTTAGGAAGCAGACCAAAGCCTACTACGCTGCCCAGGCCCTAATTCCCCCTCCTAAATGCCTTTCTCCACTGGTCTATCTGGTCACCCACTATGGCAAACACATTTCCCAATCTATAATTTTCTTCTAGCTCTACTTCTTCCCCCTTTGCTCTGCCATTTCTCTCATGTATAACACTGACTCAAAATTTCTACTTTCTTCAGGACTTACATTTTAATTGCTGCCTCCTCTACAAGGCCATTTTTAATACTCCAGTCTTCTTGGTGTTCCCCTTGTCTTGATCCCTGGCACACTAACAGAGCCTTTCATTTTGACCCTGGGACTACTCCCTTGATCTTGGCCCAGTACTTGGTACATAGTAAGCTCTTTTCAAATGTGTGTGTAAGACGTTAATTCCAGTCACATAGGATGAGGGGTAGCTAGAAAGAACAGCCTGTGACTTTGCTTGGGGCTTATCTATTTAGGCTGTAAATGTTTTATCTCTTCAAACAGCACATTCATAGTAGCATCAAACAGGAACAGTTGAAGTAATAGGAGGAGGAGAAAGAGTTAGGATTAGTCTTTGATTTTGTAATAGGGAGAAAATATTTGGTTGTACCAGGCAAGAGAAGAATTATTCATAAAATTGAATCCATTATTTAAATAACTGGAGTAAACAGTCTGGGCAGAGAATCATAGACTTTTGAAGCATGAAAACAAAGGAATCATCATCTCCTGACCCCTGTCATTGTCCCTCTTCTCCAAAATCTAGTTAGCCACAGATGTGGCTTCTCCCTCTAAAATGTTTCCCATATCTCCTCCCATTTCTGCTTCATCCTCCATCTGGACTGGTACAGATACCTTACCTTGCATCCACCTCTTCTGCCTTTTCCTTTCTTTAATACTTCTTATCAAGGCTAACAATGAACGTGTCATTCCTTGCTTATTAAGCCATGAAATCCATCCCACCTATACCCCATTCCCTCAACAATAAAGTCTGTAGTCAGCATGGCTTTCTATCTTGGCCACAAACCACTTTTCCACTAATTTTTCTATGTGACCCTGCACATCTCGTCCTCTAAACATGTCTAACAGTTTAGTTAGTCTAACTGCCCCAAACATAGAGTATCTTTTCACACAGCCTTGTCTTTGCCCTCTGCTGTCTCTGCTTTGGTACCTCCCTGCTCATACTGCCACTCATCCTGTAAAAACCAGTTTAAAAGTCACTCCTGAGAAGCTTCTCCAACCGTGCTCCTCTTCCCCCATACCCTGACTCCTTGATCAGCTTCCTCACAGAGGACTATCACAATTATTTCCTCACACCTTGTACAAGCCCAGTACCCTAAGTCCCTGTAGAGGTGGAGACTGTGTCTTACCTCTGCAGTTTCAGCACCTGGACACGAAGGAAGCTCAGCACACATTTGTTGTATCTTCACTGAACGAATTCAGATGGGCTGTCCACACCATTAAATCCACCTCCTAACCTCAGTCCTTCACTCTGCTTTGCCCCTGTGGTTGATTCATTTGCCTTCCTTGATGTACTCATTAAAAACAAGGCATTCATGAAAATGAAACACTGAATCACCAGCTACAAAACAAAACATTTCTAGAACAATTCTAACATCCCCATTATTGACTTTTCTTCACTTTTCCCAAATCTGGTCAGTCACAGGTCTTCCTGATTCCCCTTTTAAAATGTCTCCTACATCTGTCCTTACTTGTATGCCATCCTTAATCCTTAGCCATAACTTACATGAAACAAACCAGGAGAATTCTATTGACCCAAAACTAAATTTTTTTTTCTGATTTATGGCCTCACCCCATTCTGAAAACAAGAATCTACAACTCTTTTGTCTTATGTCTCCCTAGCATTGCCATACCTTCAAGACAATCTGATATGAAAGAGGGACTTTGGATTGTGAATCCAAACACAAAGCTTTTAGTTCCCACCTCTGCCACTAATTGATGGGGTGGCCTTGGTCAAGATTCCTCCCCTCTTTAAGTATAAGATTCATTTACTATTGTCAATGTTTTTTTAAAAGTCAACTGTTAAAAGCATTGTAGAATAAATAAATTTTGAACTGGTCTTTTATGGGACAATATTTTCTGAAAAATCTTCTAACTGCAACATTTGGGATCCAGAGTATCACACTTCCACTTGTTTGCCCTCTACTCTTTTCCCTCTTTTCCCTTTCGCATCTGCCTGACCAAAGCCTTGACTTTTTATTAGAATTTATTTCACTACTACCTTTGTGCCAAGACCTCCTACCAAAAATAGGAGGGATGAATATAAAAGATCTATTTCCTTTCCATTGTGTTCTCTCTTCCCCTCTCACATGGGAATGGCCTATTTGGAGAAGCCAAAATGCTTTTGAATTGAATTCACCAAAGTAACATACACAAGGTTTTAATTTAGGTCTCCAGGTCCCTACATATGAGATCCATAAATGAGACGTGTTGCTACAATCAGTCCCTTTGGGAGAGGCTGGACTTAGACTGAGAACAGCTGTAGAGCTGTAATCCAACAACATCAGCTTCTGAATCAGATATAAATTATCGGTTCAGTCACGAAGCTATGTATATGTTTTCCCCATGGGCACTCACGTGTGACCTTTTGCAGAAATAAAAATACCTTTTCCCTCCTTTGCTAGGTTTGGTTAATAAAGAATCTCCATTTGGCATACTTTCTTATGTCTCAACTTCCTTTCTCTTTGTTCTCATTTTGATTTTCTCAAGATCTCAGAACATCCGCCTGAGCAAGGTGAGGCTAATATCTCCTGTGAGTCCTTTAAAGCTAATGGGAGTCAATGCTGTATCCTGGGAACACACAAAGTTCTTGCAAGAAGCCCAGTGCTCACATTGTACCCCAGATCAATTAAATTGGAGGCTCTGAGATTGAGAACAAAGCATCAATACTTTTTTAAGCACTGAAATGATTCCACTATATAATCAACATTCAAATCACTGTTTTAAAGCAAATTATGTCTAAAATATACAGAGCATTTTTCCCTATCCCCAAACCATGTGTAGGAAATAAGGATACAAAATACTTCCTTCTTCAAACTGAAATTTTCAAAATACTCAGGTCCTGAGACAAAGACTTGTCTTCTAAACCAAGTTGTGTAGCCAAAACCTCAATAAGTTTATCAGCTAATATCTAGCACATCAGCCTTTTGGTCCCAAAAGCATTTGGCCATGAAGGGTTACATGGAGCAGGGAGAAATGTATGAGAGCTCAGTGGCAATAAACCAGGCCTGAGAGAGGCTCTTTCTGGTATTACTGCCAAAGAAAGAGCCTATTCAAATTTGGGAGCTCATTTCCTCATGTGCAAATGAATGTGGAGGTTGGTGGATTATCACTGTTATGGTTTAGATGTAGATATCCCCCAAGAGCCTCACATGCGCAAAGGCAGGAATTTTGGAAGATGACTAAATCATGGGGATCATATAGTTAACTTGCTGTTGGGAGACAGATTCTGATCACAAGAGATGAGTCACTGGGGCTGTGACTTGAAGGGTTATATCTCCCTCTCTGGCTTTCTTTCTCTTTTGTTCTCTGGCTGCCATGATGTGAGCAGCTTTCCTCTGCTCAGGCGTTTCCACTGTGCCACTTCTGTGTTAAAGCCTGCCAAACATGGACCAAAACTTCTGAAACTGTGAGCCATATAAACCCTTTTTTCTTTAAGTTGTGGATGTCTGATATTGTGTGCCAGCAACAAGAAAGTAACTAAGACAGATTTTTGTACTGGAGAAGTGGGGTCATTGCTGTGAGTACCTGACCATTTGGTTTTAGAAGCCTTTTTGGGGGGGTGCCAGGAATCAAACTCAGGACCTTGCACTTGCCAGGCAGGCACTGTGCCGCTGAGCTATATCCCTGGCCCCTAGAAGACTTTTGAACTGGTTCACAGGAGGAGTTTGGAAAGGTTTGGCAATGCTGGCTAGAGAAGCCCTAAAATGCTGTAAGCTGAGCTTGATGTGAAATACTAGTCAGAGCTCAGAAGACCAGAATGCTGATAAAAATTCAGGCTGTAAAGATCAGGCTTAGGAGTTTCAGTTGAGAACAAGAACTCCATTGGCAGTTAGACACCAGGCCATGGGTGTTATGCTCAGGCAGAAAATTTGTCTATATTTTGCTAGTGTCCTGACACTTTTTGGGAGACTGAGCATAAGGATGGAAGACTCATTAATCTGGTGAAGGAAATTTCAAAAAGGCATCCCAACAGTCAGGCTGTACCATGGGCTGCTTGCTGCTTTTAGTGAGATTTACACTGAGAAACAGAAGCAAAACCCCCATTTAAAAAGCTCAGTTTTCCCAAAAAGAAAACACCTAGAAAGTTGGAACAGAGGAGAGACTGGTTGCTAAACAGATTAGCACTTTTAAAAAGCCAAGTACTTTACATAAGGACAATAATAATGATGCCTTAAGGGAATCCCTGGAATCAGCAATACCCCACCTTTTACAGGCTCAAGGGTCCAAAAGTGAAAGACTTTGCTTTGAGAAGAAAGTCCCAGGGAAAACTACTCCAAAAGAGCTGTCTAGAGAATTTTTTTGCTTGGATTTATCTCACAGTGTTCAGACATCCAAGCAGTCAGAGGCCACTGCAGCCATGATCTCAGGGGGCCTGCCTTCTGCTCAAGCTGGTGGCAGATCTTGTGATCCAGGTGATGCTAGTTTTTCAGGCATGCAGAATGCAAGAGTTGTGGGGGTCAGGAAGGCTTCCACCAAGATTTCAGAACAATTTTTGGGAGGCCAGGTAGTGTGCCCTGAAGAAGACAATGGATGAAGCTGTGAGAGTAAAGCCAAAAGTTGCAGTGGAGACTCCAGGAAGTTGGAGAAGCCAAATATGGGAAATTTCTGAGGAAAGCCACAGGCAGTGAACAAAGCTACCCCTATGAGAAAGGCCATGGGCGCTTCAACCTGCAATGCCATAGGAGCAGGGATGCCCGAGCCACTTGGGTTTCACATCTTTGTCCCTGGTGCTGGACAACAGGAATTTAATGTTTGCCATACTGGGTTTCAGTCTTGCTTTGGTCCATTTGTTTCTATTCCCTATTCCCCCCTTTGGGGATGAGAATTTTTAGTCTGTGCCATTGTATGTCAGCAGTGTTTAACTTCCTTTTTGAGTTTTACAGAGCCACATAGCTAAGAACTTGGCTTGAGTCTCAGAGGAGTCTTTGGACTTGGACTTTTTAGTAATACTGGAATTCTTAGATCTTTGGCAACTCTTAGAGGTGGACTAAATGAATTTTGCATGAAGACATGTACATGAGCCTATGGGGGCCAGGGACAGAATGTTATGGTTTAAATCTAGATGTCCCCTGTGAGCATCATGTGTTCATAGGTGGGAGCTTTTAGAAGAGATTGAATCATCAGGGCAATATAGCTGACCTATTGTTGGGAGATAGTCTAATTGAAAGAGGCAGGTCACTTGGGGTTTAACCTGAAGGGATGTATCTCTCTCTCTCTGGCTTCTCCTTTCTTTCTCTGCTTCCTGGCCACCATGATGTGAGCAACTTTCCTGCTCAGGCCCTTTCACCATGTTGTTTCTGTGTTTAAGCCTGTTGAACATTGGCTAAAACTTCTGGAACTGTAAGCCAAAATAAACCTCTCCTCCCTTCAATTGTAGTGGTTTGATATTTTGTCCCAGTAATGAGGAAAGTGACTAAGACAATCTTTTCATATTTGATAAAAATATTGTGGTGCCTCAGTTCACAAACTTAATTCTTCCCACAATTCTGGTTGCAAACCAAATTGGTCAAGAACTGAATCAAATTTAACAGTTAGGTTCAAGGTTGACCTTATGGGGAAATTTGATTGGTTCAAAATCCAATTCAGTTTGCAACCAGAATCATGGAAAGAATTAAATTCATGAACTGAGGTCCCACTGTATGTAAAATGCCACCCCTCTTTTAAACATTGCCCATTTAAATATAAAATTAATAAAAGTAGTAAACACAATTATAAATACCAGTAAGTAAACACTACTCTTTCCAGAATTTCCAAATATTTAGAAATAAAACTGAAGGAAGTTTAGGGTGAGTCATCCAGTTATAAGATCTTCACCTTGATATTGGACAATACAACAATAAAGAAACTACACCCGATCATTTCAGCCATTATAAGGCCACAAAGATTTCTGCCATGTTGGGGAATGCGAATCTTTTCTGAGCCTCCTGTTCTTCCTCCACTGTAAAGGACCGAGTTCAGTCATGCATTTACTGAAGATATCTAGTTTCAGGGACCATTTTAAGCCCCTGGGTCTATATTATGAGTTCTAAATCATTTGAATCAGCTTGGCCATGGCCACACTTAGGCAGTTTCTCCCCTTTCCTGAAGGGTAAATAATGATGTTACACTTGGAAATATGCTCTCTTGCCTGATTGATTGGAATAATTCATGTTGGGTGTGCTTCTCTACCTCAAATTTCACATACAATTGTTTCTCTTATGTATTCTATCTTTAAATAATTTTTTAAATATCTTAAACGCACTCTTTCCTTTCTAACCCCATGGCCATTGCCCAGATTCAAGGCCTCTATTCTTAAGGAAAGCTGTGCTTCACAAGAGATGTCTGTGGACAGGAAAGGAACAGAGGGTACACACAACCAATCAATAAATTCAGAAGGACTGGAAGGCTTGTGGGAAAAGTGAAAACCACATATCTTTTACATCACAGTCCAGCTCATCATTATTCCTTCCCCCAGACAATTGTAGCAGCCTCCTGGTGTGTCCATTTCCCTTTCCAACCACCCATCCTTCTTGAATAAATGATGCATACAGAGCACCATGCTTGGTGCTAAAGATAAAACACCCTTGTGTTGCCTTCCAGGATCTCCCCATCTAGCAGAGGAGATACAGGTAAGGAAACCATTGCCACAGTTTGGTGAGTTTGGGGCCAAAAGGAAGTATCAAAAAGTATCAAAAAGGAAGATGTGTTACACTCTGGAGGGAGGAATCAGAGAAGGCTTCAGAGCAGAGGTTGTGTTTTAGCTGGGGGACATTCCAAAAAGAAGGAATGGCATGAACAACAAAAGTAGGAAAGGTTGTGATTCACTTTTGAGTTGCAAGTAGCTCAATATAATGAGCATGAGGGAAAAAAGCCCTGAGGGCCAGGGACTTATCAAGTAGGTGTGAGCCAAAATCATAGAAAGCTATAGACCCATGTGGCAGTAAGGAATTTGGAATTTCTCCCCTAGTCCGTGAGGTACCAGTGGAGGTTTTAGGCAGAGAAATCACCTGATCATACTTTAGATTTAGAGACCAACCATGGGGACAGGTGAAGCTGATAAAGAATGTTGCAAAAGTCGAGGGGAGAAAAGATGAAGCCTAAATAAAGATGGTGTTATGGCTTGTGTTTAGAACCCCCCCCAAAGACTCATACAATTATAGGTGGGGCTTTTTCAAAGGTAACTGAATCTAGAGTGTGTGACACTGGAATTGATTCATGGTGCAATGCTAGCATCAAAGGCATGGGGATTAAGGGTGTGAGTGCTACCCACCCTAAGTAGTCTGGATAAGATATAAGGGCTAGAAAGCTGTGGTCAACCCTTGTTGCTTTGCTACTTTCTGCCTGCCATAAACTGTTTCTCCCCCACTATGCCTGTCTGCCATGCCACCCTGCCTTGGAGCCAGCTGACTATGGACTGAAACCTCTACAAACTGTGAGCTAAATAAACCTTTTCACTTTTATCTTTGGTTGTCAGATATTTTGTTTCAGCAATGAGAAAAAAGTAACTAAGACAGAATTTGGTACAGAGAGTAGGGTCCTTGCTGTGACTTTATCTGACCACGTGGTTCAGAAACCTTTGGGATTGGCTTGTGGGAAGAGTTTGGAAAGGTTCCAAGATGCCAGCTGAAAAAGCAGAGCTGGAAGGTCTTAGGCTATATTTGGTGGGAGATTCTGGTCAGAGCTAAGACCAGAATGCTGATAGAAATTCTGCCAGTAAAGACCAGGCTCAGGAGGTTTCTGCTAGGAAGAAGGATGCTTTAGGTGTTGGATGCCAGACAATGTGTGTTATGCCTTGGCAGAAAGTTTGTCTGCATTTTGCTTGTGTCCAGAAACTGCCTGAGACTGAAATTAAGAGTTGCAGACTAATTAATCTGCCAGAAGAAATTTCAACACAGTTTAATGTTGAAGTAGTGGCATGGCTACTGTTGGGGGCTTTTAGCCACATTTATGTTGAGAATCAAGAGCAGAGAGCTCAGCAGAATAATTTAAAATGTTTTGAGGTTGGCCAGAAAGGAAGCTCCAGTAAAGTTGTGGACTGCAAAGATGGAACAGAGGAGAAATAGGTCACTGAAAAGTCTAGCAAGAAAAAGCCAAGTATTTCAGAAGAATACAATAGAAAAGATGGCTTGAGGACATCACAAGGACCAACATTATTCCAACCTCTGAAGCCTCAGAGTTGCAAAGGTGAAAGAGTTTGTTTTGAGAAGAGAGCCACAGAGCACCATGTTCCAAAATGGCAGAAGCCTAGGACACTTTTCCTCCATATATGGTTCATAGGCACACGACCCTGCAACTAAAAGAGAAGAAAGCCTGGGTACTGCTCCAGCTGGCAGAAGACCCTGGCATCATCTACATGGTGCTGGTTTTGGGTGCATGCAGAATGCAAGAGTTTGGGGTAAGGAGGGCTCCCACCTAGATCTCAGAAGAAAGCCTGGGAGACTAAGTGGTGTGCCCCTGAGAGGGCAGTGTGTGACGCTGTGAGTGTAAAGCCAAACATTCAGTGGAGACCCCAGAAGCTTGGAGACACCAGGAACATGGATCACCTGGGGAAAACTGCAAGGAGGGAGCAGAGCCAGCCCCAGAGAGAAGCCGTGGGAGCTACAACCAGTGGCATGGCCACCCAATCACTTTGGAGTCCACAACTTGCCAAGATTGCAGGGGATGCTGGAAGTGGGACTGTGGGATTAAATGTTTGCCCTACTGAATTTTGGTCTTGCTTTGTTCCCATTCCTTGCTATCCCCCTGTTTGTAATTTTTGGAATGGAAATGTCTGTCTTGTGCCACGAATGTTGGAAGTGTTTAACTTTCTTTTCATTTGTACAGGGGCTTCCAGCTAATATTTGCCTTAAATCTCAGAGGAGACTTTGGATTTGAACTTTCCAGCAATGCTGAAACTCTTAGACCTTTGGCAACTCTCAGAGATGGACTAAATGCCTTTTGCATAAAGGCAACTTCCTTTTGCATAAAGGAATATGCATGAGTCTTTGAGGAGGGAGTGATGGGATATTATAGCTTATGTTTCAATGTCCTCCCAAAGCCTCATGCGGGAGGTGAGGCCTTTTCAGAGGTGCCTGGATCTACAGTGTGTGACACTGAAATTGATTTATGGTACAATGCTAGGATCAAGGGCACTAGGATTAAGGGTTTGAGTACTACCCACCCTAAGGACGGATAGCCTGGGTAAAATAAAAGGGGCAGAAAGACGCTATTAAAATCCCTTGTTTATACCTCCTGCCCACCATGAACTGTTTCTCCTCGGCGATGCCTGTCTGCTGTGCCACCCTGCCTTGGAGCCAGCTGATTACGGACTAAAACCTCTACAAACTGTGAGCTAAATAAACTTTTCCTCTTTTAACTTTGGCTGTAGGATATTTTGTCTCAGTAACAAGAGAAAAGTAACTAAGACAAGTGGTAATGGTGAGACTAAAAAGAAAACAAACTTTAAATTATGTAAATATATCTCCTGATTCTTCCAGGAATATGGGTCTTGTTTGTTTGTTTGTTTGTTTATGTGTATTGTGAAGTCTTGTGCTTTCCTACCTATTAATTAAAATATTCCTAAAATCCCTGCAAAATATCCCTAAGAAAAAAAAATATCTATATCTATATCTATATCGATATAGATATAGATATAGATATATCTTAGTTTTAGGAATGAGGAAATTGGCTCTGAGAATTTAAATAAACTCGCTCAAAGCCACACAGGTAAAGGCAACAATATCCTGGTACTCAGATTTTCTGACTAAGTCAAGTGTTCTTCCAACTGCACCTCTACCAAGTAGTCCCAGACTCCTTCTTACTCTATTTCTTTCCCATTCCCAACAGAACATGGCAGATATACCATTTGTCTGGGTACAACTTTGGCTCAGAAGGCAGCTACAGATAAAAGCCCAGCTTGGGAGCCTGAGCAAACAGAGTCTGATTTCTTGAGCAATAACCCTGGAGACTCAATCTCTTCATCTGTCACCAGAGGGCAATGACATCACTCAGAGGGATTTTTGTAAGGGTTCAATGAGATCAAAGCCCCCAGTGCAATGTCTGGTACACGGTCTGCTCTCACAAAATGGCAACCTTTGTTTCTCCAGAATAGTCAAGGAGGATGGAGCCACACCCAGAAGAGATGCCCTGCATTTAATACAGTTGTATGCTAGAGGAAGTAGGAAAGACACATAAACCAGGAACTGAGAAAAAAAATTTTTCATGATTTTTATATTGCCCCTGTCACCTCTAAGGTATTTTTTCCCACTTCCTTCTGTGTCACTGAGGTCACTGGAAAGAAGCCCCCCCACAAAGCCCTCCCCAAGCAAGCTCAATACCAAGCTCACCAGAGCCTTGGGCTAAGCTCCTGTAGGGGGGTTTTCTGCTCTGTTTTTTGTTTTTTTTTTTTTGTCCTGTCTCCTTTCACGCTAGAATTAAGAAACCTGTAACTTGCTGCTTATCTCATTATCTCCTGCCTTGCATTTTAATGTGTTGCCTCTAAAAAGAACTCATTGATATTCTGGTTATGTAAGTGTTTGTTTGTGTCTCTCAGGAAAATTTGCTACCGATCTTCTTCGAAGTTGAGCACCAGCATCCTCACAGCTCAAAGTTGGTTCTCTCTTTTGTGTAAAATAAGTGGAGATGGTTTGAATATTTTGCATCCACAAGAAATTGTAAATAAATAGCTGAAGAGCTTCTATCCAAACTATGCACAAAAAGGCAGGTGAAGAATTGGGAATCTTCCCAGCCTGCTGGGTTATGTCGATGAATAATTCAAGCTTAAAAGCTCTTAAAACGACACAGTTACCTGGTTTTCCAGATAATTAGAGACCCTGACAAAAAGGTTTTAACCTAATTTAACCAGATAATTAACCAGGTCATCCAGAAAAGAGCAAGCTTTTTATCCTGCCTAAATTATCCACTTTCATCATTATTAGGCTACTGACAACCTTCTCCATTGTTGCTACGTAGGGTTTACGTTGTAGACAGGGCTGAATCAAACCTTAAGTTAACAGGTGATGTGAAGAGGAGAATAACGAATCCTCTTACAAAACCTAGTTGCTCTTTTCAAGCGTTATGGAACATGGCTACATTCATACAAAGCATATTGGGAAGCTGAGGGAATTATCCACATTTTAAAAAAATCTCACCATTAGGAGAAACTAGATAGCGAGGATACCTGATTTTATTGTTTAAACAAATTGAATTATTTAAATAACAGCTTGCTTCAAATGACTTTGCTAACTAGAAGATAGAAGTAGATACACATTTTGTATCTGATGTAGCAACAATTACTACAGCTCATGGAATTTTCTCACTTATTAATCAGCATCTGCTTCCTCAGAACAATCCACTAACCTATGTGAGGAGATGCCCACTGCTGATAAAACATACCTTACTAAGTACAAAGCATGTGCCAAGTCTCTAAAATGTATCACTTTGTTTAAACCTGGGAAAGGTCCTTCATGGCAGGTTTTATTATTCCCATTTTACTGATGAGAAAAACTGAGATTTTTAAGCAGTAATGCAACAGGGAGGGGCTGTGGCAGCCTATAGACTCAGGTTGGGTGAGTCTAGAATGCCCACTGCCCAAGGTCTGCCCACATAAAGTACTTTTATATGAACAGAAATCTTCACTAACTTTCAGCATTGCCAACATCACACTTTCAGAAGTATGAATCAGGATCCTAAGAACAATCACAAGAATGGAAAGCAAAATCTGCCACAGCTTCTAACTACTGTATTTAAAGTCAAATAGAGTAAGGAAAATTTGATGATTAAAACAATGGTCACTGGGCTTGACCTGGATTGAATTCTAGATCTACTATTTATTAGCTATGTGGTCTTGAACTAATTTTGCTCTCTAATTTCAATGTTCTCCTTTGTGAAATAAAGGGACCGTTATAAATATTAAAAGAGTTGAGCCATGCACAATATTTGGTAAGCATTTAATAAACTGTGATTTTTAAACATGGAGTAGAGCGATCATTACTAGGAATGAAATGAATGATATAAGCAATCCTTCATCAATAGCCAGTGATCTGGATAATGTAACTGGGTGCAGTTAACATTTATGGATCTGGGTACTGTTTAAAGTGCTTTGTACATGTTAATTTGTTTAATTAATACTTGCAATAAGCCTCTGAAGTGAGCAACCATCATTATGCCATTTACAGATGAGAAAGTTCCTTCAACTCTGAGAAAAGGAGAGGTTGACAAAAACAAGTCCGAGGTCACAGAGCTTGTAAGTATCAGAGCGGTGATTTGAACCCAAGGAGTCCAGCTCCAGACTCCATCATGTTAGCCGTTCTGGAGCTGGAATGGCTGTTCTGCCTCCCCCAGCAGAAGTAGAGAAGGGTGTTTACAACAGGTACAGGCCATTCCATCCCTGTCACCATTGTCCTGCGTCTGAAACAGGTCCTTGGCCTCAGCTTCCCTTATGTGCCCAGCAGTAAGGGCACACCCACCAGGGCAGCGATATAGATGGAAATTATCACTGTCACCTCTTAGGTTCAACCATTTATTTTTGCCCCCTTAGACTTGTCGAATCAATAACAAGAAACAAAAACTAGTCCTATGTAGCCAGATTCTAGACATCCGTTTGGTCGATAGAGAGTATTAACAAGCAAACCTACTTCGCCTTGACAAGAAGTAGTGGAAGAGAGCCAGATGTCCCACTAAAAGCCCTTGCTAACCTAAATGAGTTTGTGACTATGTGTGTTTATACATGTGAGGATAAAACATACTGTGAGCACCGTCTCTCCTAGTGTATAAGCTGTTCTTAGAGAATGAGGCGCTTCAGGAGGCTAATTGAGCACTGGAGGCTGTCTAACTGGCAGAGGGGAGATTTGGAGCCTCCCCCCCTGCCCCGAACACACATGCACTCCCACGCACACACACATACACACACTCACTCACACGCACTCAAGAGAAACACTGTTAAATCACCTAAACAGTTCAATTTCACCCAAGAGTTGATAAAATAGTCTTCATTTTGCTTCTACAGACAAACTATTTTTGTTTTCAGGATCCTGGGCTTTCAGATGCCCGAATAAGTCTCAGAGTTCCTGCAGTCCTCGTGAGTAATCATTTTGCTCTGCCCGTTTCTGCCTCAGACTCTGCCACAATACACAGATACACCAGGATTGTCTTTAGGAGACTTACTGCTTCAGCTTCTGCCCTTTTCTCATTTAGTAGAGTGCACACAAAGCAGAATACAAAGGTGAAACTGAATCCTGCTAAAGACCGATCTCATATTTTGCATAAAGTTTTTTATTGGTTATTTATTATTGTTGGCCTTTTTGGATTAATTATGGCGCCATTTTTATAAGTGGCAGGAGCAATCTGTCACCCAGAATTACACAGCAGGCCACCCAAGTTCTGGGCTTCCTGTTATCCTGCTGTAAATCAGTGTAACTTGCAGGAAAGCATGCCACAAGGCACCGATGGCCAGGCTGTCCCCATCACAATCAATGTAGTGCCCACCGCTCCCCTCTTCTCACCCCCAAAGGGTCCTGAAAGAGGATTTGTCCAGGAATGCCACAGCCCCACAGTGAGCTGACTTTATAAAGAGGCGAGGTGAAGTAACACTTTTCTTTTTAATACCCCATGGTGTTGAACTGAAATTGCAGCCTGCTCCTATTTTCAGAGGCCTCCTTGGTAAGAGAATGTTTTTTATCTGGAGATACAATGACTGTGCCCCGTACCCTGCAGTTCCCATGGAGCCCTTGCCAAAGCCCATGAATGCTTGCTTTATGAATTGGTCTTGCAGGTGTTCAGGGGGTATGTAATCACTAATGAATAGTCGAAAAACACAGAAACTCTCCGCAGCCGCTGGCACCGAGAGCTGCCGGGCTTTATAATTCTGTGAGAAAACACACATGCAACCAGAGCTTTCCCTGGACTTCAGCGTTGCCTGAGGCCAAATATTCGTCACAGCCCATCCCTGGACTGGTGGTACAGTCCAGAAAGGAAGAGATCTGCAGTCACCCTGTGGGCTGGAAAGTTTGTGGCTCTTATACAATTTCCGTGCTCTGACTTGGTACAGACATGATTTTGGACAAGGGGACCATCTTAGTGCACGGTTCATTTATGTAACCCCGCAGGCTAGACCACCTGGAGCTCTTACGTGACCTTACGGACTCAGGCCCAGGTGGGCTAGCTGGCTGGGAAAGAAGGCATTCAGAGGTCAAGGGCAAATGACCTCAGGTAATGTACATGTATCCTTGGCAGCAGCGGCAAAGGGGATGGGGGTGGGGGTCTAGAACTATGGAGAGTCAAGAATAAAATATTTTTCTCAAGCATGCTGGGTAAGAAGGAGAGGAAGTAGGAAAAAATAGCATCCTGGGTTTGATTTGGGGTGCCCATAGAGCAAGAGGCCTTAAATCTATTAAGAATCTACTGTGTCACCTCTGCCCAAGAAGAGTTACCCAAGAATCAAGGATAATGGAGAGAAAAATCCCTATTAGTGAATCTAGCTTGTCCTGCCCAGCCTCAACCCAGGGAGAAACAAAGCTTAAACACTGCAGTTATGGGAGGAAATGCTTGTTATTCTCACTTCCTTTACCTGCCCTTTCTCTCTACCACCATAAGAGGCTCTCTTTGAACTGATAATTAGAAAAACCTTAATGGTGGTAACTAGATCAACTCTCTGGCCCTCCTGAAGGCTACAAAAAATTGAGGAACATTTCTGAGAGATAACTTCTCTGGCAGGTTGAAAGTGTAGTGAAATCTCTTTGTCAATATAGACATCATCGCCAGTGGTGGCAAAATGAAAACACAACACCAGGAGACAGGGTGAAAACTGAAGCCCACTATGGGAAGAACAGAACATTAGGTGGTAGCATGTGGCTCCTTCCATAGCTGAGAATGGCCCAAATGCCTGACACGGAGGGTACCCCAGGTGCAGCTGAAAGAAAAGAGGGAGCTGGCTGGCCTAGCAGGGTGTGGCCGGAGAGGAAGGCTTCCGGTCTACAGCACTGGGGTCTGAGTGTCCTCTCTCTTGTCCAGATCCAACAGAAGTGACTCCAAGGCAGAGTTATTGGAATTCAGAATCTGAGCCCTCAAGATTACTCACAAACATTGAAAAATACTGACATCTGCAATTGAAGAATAAAAAGAATTTCAATACATGGGAGCTACAAAGATAGCAAACTCTTTCTCACAAAATAGCTGCCTCCCTCAATTTTCATATCTGTCTTAATTCAGGTTGCTCTAAAATTTCCCGTTACTTACACTGACCCCTGAGATGCCAAGACTACCTTATGAGCCAGTGAACAGTTATAATTACGTGGAAGGGAAGTCTGAATTAGTGATATTTCAGAACATTCTATTTCTAAAAATATTTCACAACTTAGCCCCCTGATGCCAGAAATTCTACTTAGAGATGTATTTGTTTGGTTTAACCCAAATATTGTGCTACCATGAACAATTTATTCAGCAAATATCTACTGAATATCTTTGAGCCATACACTGTGCTGGACATTAGATAGTTGGAGTAAATGACCTAGACAAGATTTCTCCTCTCAAGGCACTTGCTCATATCAGTCCTTTAAGAATGAGTTTATCAAAATATTTTCTGAAAGCACATTTTTAACAGAAGAAGGGAACTATAATAGGACCATCTAAAGAGGAGAAGAATTGGAATAGGCTGCCTCTGAATGATAATTTGAAAGGACAAGGATGGCCAGGCAGTGGCCACTTATCCAGGAGGATAAATTTCACCTGTTTCTTCATTCATTGACTCATTCATTAAATATGTTTTTAGCATCTCTTCAGAGCCAAATACTGGTGATATATCAATGAACAAGACGGATAGATTACCTGCCCTCAAAAAGCTTATATGTAGTTTGGGAGGCAGAGGAGCAATTAAACAATTCCAGGAAAATGTGACTTGTGCAAGTTGGGGTAGGCATAGGATGTTAAAAGTGCACACGTGAGGGGCACGCAAACCAGAGCAGGGGTGAAGGGTGGGACAGGGAGAGCTCTATGAAGGGAGCAAAATCACAGGAGTGGAGGTGGAAGATCTAGTATATCAGAGGATGAGAATAGCAAATAGTTTTAAAATGAAAGAAGAGTAGTACCCCTTATCCACAATTTCATTTTCCACAATTTCAGTTACCTGAAGTCAACCACACTCTGAAAATATTAAGTGGAATATTCTAGAAAGAAACACTTCCTGTGTTTTAGAACACATACCATTCTGTGTAACATGATGAAATCTCCCGTTGTCCCTTTTCATCCCACCTGAGACAAGAATCACCCCTTCGTTCAGTATATCTACACTGTGAAAGCTACATGCCATTAGTCACTTAATAACCTTCTCAGTTATCAGATGGACTATCCTGGCATTGTAGTGCTTATGCATAGGCACTCATCTGAGGTTCCAGGTACATCCTGAGGGGACTTGGAATGTGCCTTCCCTGGATAAAGGGAGAGTACCATACTATCTATTGTGCTCCCCAGTTCTGCAGCTGAGGGGTAGAATGTAAATGTACAGCCAAAGCAAGAGTGCATACATATCACCTGTGGGTCTAAACCAAGGGTCAGTAACTTTTCCTGCTGATGGCCAGATGGCAAACATTACAGGCTCTATGGTACATGTAGTCCATGTCACTTCTGGTCAACAATCTTACTGTGGCAGGAAAGCAGTCATGGCCATTGGTAAGTAAATGAGCACAACCATGTTTCAATAAAACTTTATTTACAAGAAAAGATAATAGGATGGATTTTACCTATGAACCGTATGTAGTTTTTCAGCTTCTAAACCAACCAAAGTGTTGGAGCTAAACCAAGGAAACTTTATCTGGTAAGTTGAGCCTCCCTGTGAAAGGTAATATTTGTGGCAAAAGAATTCTAGTCCTTGATCAGGGCACAAACTCTAGGATAACGTCTCTGAAGCAGTTTCCTCATCCACAAAATGAAAGAGTAGAATATGATGGTCTCTAAGGCCTCTTCTGCAAAAGTCTAGAGCAGGGCTATTTAACCTAGAGTATAGGGATACCCTAGAGTCTTTGCTAATATTTAGGGATCCATGGACTTTAATATTATATTTTTATGTTCATTTATTTCTAACTAAAATGTAGTATTTGCCTCAACTACATGTTTATGCAACCAACCACAATAATTATCTCCAAACATGGATATTTTCATACCATGTTACAGTTGGTACATGTGAGAACATCTTAAAATATCAACTATGTTCATCACTTCTTTGAATTTATGGTAATTATTAAACCTGCAACCAGACCTTGCTATTTAATGTGTTAATAGAGACACACATATTTCTATATTGCAAGTTGAGTTTTTTTTATTTGATAACTGTATTTTAGTGCAATTGGTTTTTCTTTGTAATCTTATGTAATTTATTTTGCTCATCAAAACCAGTATTCTGCGGACTCTATGGCCCCCAAAATGGTTAAGAACCTACTGTCTAGAGAAATGAGTTATTAATTTATATTTATTATACTGGCAAAATATTTCTTCAGAAATAAATGTGGCAAAGGAGTATTTTCTTAAATATCTGATAAAAATGAGAATTTTTACAGCCTTTTAGAAAGTCATGTGGCAATAATTACTAAAGTTTTAAAATATATGTATGTATTCTGTAATCTCCCTCTGGGAATTTAGTTTATACATATAAAAATCCTGGTACCAAAAAAAAAAAAATGATAGATGGACAAGCATTGTTCATAGTGTTAAAAAGAAACAAACAAACACACCTAGAAACAAAGAGAATATCTATAGTTAAATGGGTGGTTGGGAAATGATAATAAATCCACATGGCAGAATATTACATAGTCATTGAAAAGAATGAGTAAGAGCTATATTAGATACCCTGGAATTTCCTTAAAGTATCATTGAAAGAAGGGAGAGAGTAATGCAATTTTATTTTATGTAATTAAAATGTGCTGTCTCAAAAGGCATGTCATGTGTGTATGATGGAATGTGTTTGTAATTATATGAGCATAGAGGAAGTTGAGGGAAGAGATATCTTAGGATGCTCACATGTGTTTCAGGGAAGGAAGTAAAGCTGACGGAGAAATGAGTGAAAGGAAAAGGAGCTAAACATAAACAGAAAAAAAAAAAAACCACACCAGCCACAACTACAAAGTATATGTATAATATGATTGTATTTTTCTATTGATATGAAAGTATATTTGTGTGACTAAAGGAAGAAATAATTCCCTCCACCTGTCACAGAATCTGTCTTCTCAGGGATCTAACATTATCAGTTAACTGTTAATCCATTCAGTATTTTTTTTTTAATCCTTATTAGCTCAAAATTGTACCCAACATCTCGGGCAACTTATTTGGGAATTTAAAAGATAAATCACAACAGTCAACACGGTTCTATTTTATAAGTGAAAGTCTATTTGAATATAAACCACGTATTCATTCATTCCCAGAGGACTATTAAGTGCCAGGGACTCTGAAGAAAAAGAAGCAAACAATACAGGAGGGGAAGACAATTTTCCACTCTTCTTTGTCTTTAGATTGTTTCGTTGCTGGTGCTAATTAGTGTCCATGGTGTATTTTTTCTCATTTCTTCTGCTCACGCCTATGCCTGCTCACAAAGTCTCATCAGATAAGATCAGTGCTCTGCGCACCACAGATGCTCAACAGAGGCTTACAGAGCCATGAATGCAGATCCACTTGTCACACTTCTCAAGGTCAGAAAGGACGAACAGTGGCTCCAGCCAGGCGCCATCCTGCCCAGTGACCTAGAAGTTCAGGAATCTGATCAGGCCACTCTGCAGAGGCGTCCACTCCACCAACTGCCCATCAGTTTCTATTCCGCTGGCTGAGAGAGAGAACAAAAGAAGTGAAATGCCAGCAGCTTTCAGTCTCTCCTCGTCCAGTTCCATGGCTCTTTTGTTTCTAGCTATTCAGATCTAGTCTAGGACCTAGTAACCAAAGAATAGTCTGAATCTCTCAAACTGCTATTCAGAACTCTTAGGAAGAAAAAAATCTTTCAATTTCCCCCTTGCACAAAGTAGAAGATGAATTCTAGACATAGTGGATTCTTTATTACAGGTGGCAACTACCACTACCCAATAATAATTGTAATTCCTTAGCACCAATGCCACACATTCCAAAATGATTCCTCCTACCTACAAAATTCTGTGAGAGACAGGCAGCATAGGCAATATTATACTAACATCTGGTGAGGAATCTGAAGCTAGAGATGACCTACTAGTCATACGGGAACTAGGAGATGAACCCACATCTCTCAGACAGTCATAGGAATTCAGAAGCAATCAGCATTTTAGAGAAAATAAATTGTTGCACCACCCAACAGAGATATAAGGTGAGCCATACAGAAGTGGCCATATGAACAAAGTAAAATAAAAACAGATTAATTTAATTTTATATTTACGTTCAACCCTAATATATTAGAATATCATTTTATTATGTGGCCAACATAGACATTTTAAGCAAGTTATTTTACCTTTTATGAAGTCTAATGTACACTTTTCTTTTCTCTCTTGTTTTTGTACTGATGACTAAACTCAGGGATGCTCTACCACTGAGCTGCATCTTCCGTCTTTTTTTTTAAGATAGGATCTCACTGAGTTGCCCACACTGGCACTTAACTTATGACTCTCCTGCCTCAGTCTCCCAATAACTGGCATTATGGGCATGCACCACCACTCTCATTTAGTGTACTTTTTATCCAGAGGACATCTGAATTTGGATCAGCCCTATGTCAAGAATGCGATAGCTACATGTGGCTGATGACTACCGTATAGAGCAGCATGCAAACACAGATAAATGGAGACAAATAAGACAACAGATTGCATTGACAAATTGAGTGAAATTCCCCTTAAAAAGAAGAAATTTCTGTTGTACACATGTTTCACTGGAAATGCAGCTGCGAAATCTAGCATTGACCCTTCAATGGCCCCCAGCTGTGCAACTGAAGGCTCTGATATTGCACTGTATAAGGGGTCACCCAGGAAGACAATGTCAAACCGTCAGTAACAGAAGCAAAGCCTGGAAAGGTTATGGAGAAGCTGTTCCTTCCAGGGTGAAGGCAGGAACAAACATCCCAGGACCTTATGAAGCCTCTGTCAATAAGAAACTGGGCTCCACAATAATTTTCAACCACTGTGAGCCCTGACAGGAAACTGACCTAGTAAACCAGACAAATTACTGCTGCAGCTTGCCCAGCCCGCCTCCCACTCCATCCCCCAGTGAAACTCCAGCTGTTTGGAAGCTACTTCTGAGTTTTCTGGAAGATAAGAAAGGGGGGTTCGCAAGGAGGACATGAGTGCTCTGGACAGCCCAAACTACAAGCCCTAGAGTTCTAGGTCACTGTCATATTGAAAAGTGATGACACAGGGGTATGCACTGGGAGCACTCAGTGCTATCTCGCTAGGTGTCTCTGAGGCTGGCTGGTTTTCTGCTGTGGTCTTTCAGTCTCCCTGACCAGAAGTAGCCATACTGTTGCCCTCTCCTCTGGGACCATACCCAGTAAAGTAGTGAGTTCCTCAGCTAGCAAGAGACCATTCATCGACATGATATTCGATCTAAATTTGGATAAAATGGTCTGTGGGCTCATGTGGGAATCCTTGGGATTTGATTCCTGACAAGGAGGCTGGAGAGACATAAGAAAAAGAAAACACTGTAAAACAAAAGTTATACTATAAAAGTCTAAATCTCAGGAAAAGGATCTTGTGGAAATAGATTTGAGAGGTATCAGCAAAGCCCAAGTGGATAGGAAACAGCCTCCTTGGCTGGAGTTTACTCCAACTCTGTCCCCTTTGAAGACAGGAAGCCTGGGACCTTGCTTCACAATTATAAACAGCCAACTGCAAATGTGAACAAAGGTGGTGTCAACTCAAAGTCTATTGAAGTAGGGCACCTGGGATTATTTGAATAACACTTGACTGGTTAGTTAGAAGTCCTCAAGCGAGTCACAGCAGCACTCTGAGCCCCATTAGGTACATAGGAAACAAGTAAAGATGCCTTCTGCCTCTGATGTCATCTGGATCTATTTCAGAATCCTCTGCACATTCTGTATGTGCCACAGGCTCTTAAACACTCACTAAATAGACACAGCAGTGCCTATCTCCACAAGAAAGCAAGATGACTCTGGTCTCGTTTTCTCCTGGTTCTCACTCAAAATGTCAAGAAGCTAGAGATCCTGTTCTATAGAAAAGAACAGAAAGATGAGTAGTAGCTTGGAAAGGGCAGAAACAATGGAATTTGAGGAGCCTGGAGTCCTGACACCCCATGTACGACTTTCCTGCCTCCATCTGCACCTGGGTCCTGAGCTTTCGCGTTGGGCTCTTTCCAGTCTAGTTGTGTCCCCTCAATCTGTAGAACTTCTCAAGTGCTCCAGATTTTCTGGCTAGTTTAACATCCTTATGGAGGGGTTAAAATCTCAAATTCAAACTGTCAAAGCTATTTAAGGTCTAACAAAGCCTCAGTGATTTAGCTGTGAAACCAGGTTCTTTTCCAGGATGAGATACAAACAAGCACCACAGTCATTTGTTTTTGCAAATTCCTCTTTTTCTACAGATGTTAAGCATTCTTAATATAATCTTAGAAAGCAACTAAGTGTATAAGAAAACAAAGGCAATGAAAATTTTTGGTAATGCCTTTTGCTTTAATTCATATCACTCAAAATGGTGATTCCTGGTGGGAATGTAACCTAATGTGACCTGTGGGGACCGTGCTGGAAGAAGCTGTCAAGACATGGTCTTTCTCTTACATCTTCACCACTGATTTTCAGTAAAAATCTGGACAATTTTGTTGAATCTCTGAGCCTCAGTTTCATCGTATATAAAAAGAATAAAGCAGCCTTTTTTTTTTTTTTTTTGCATTATTGGGAACTGAACCCATAGCCTTCACACTAAATTACATCCCTACCCTTTTTATTTTATTTTCAGACAGGATCTCACGAAGTCACTAAATTGCCCATCCTGGGCTCAAACTTGCAATATTCTTGCCTCAGCTTTCCAGATTGTGGGGAACTACAGACACGTGCCACTACATCTGGCCAGAAAGCAGTCTATTTTCTACCTAGTAAGCTATCAGTAGAAACTTATCAATATATTATCTTAATAATATAAGAGTAAATTGAAGGAGGAAAAGACCAAGATAGCAAAAAGGATTGTGATAGTTTTATAGATTGATTTTTCTCAATCTTCCAAGAGTTTTTGAAATGTGATTACATTAATTCACATGAAGAAAAATAAATTTGTTATAAAATTTAACATAAAGTTACTTGATATTGATGAACAGCATCAGAGGCAAGTCACAGTCAATTCTTAATTATCCATGCACCACTGAATTCCTGATCTACAGTCAATTTTTAAAAGTCCAAATGGAATTCCCTTGGTCACTAAGAATACCTCAGAAATAGCCTCAATCAGTCAGTCAATCAAGAACTATGTACATATACATTTATTTTCAACTGTCAGCTCAGCACTGTGGAAAACACTTAGGAAGGCTGGAGAGCTCTGGTCTTGACCTGAAAGAATCATAATGATATCAGAAAAATAAGATCAAACTATATAATAAATACAAAGGATAAAACTGCATCTATAATCAAGGGTTAAACTGTAAGCATCAAAGTCTGCAAATGAAAGAATGTTCAAGTAAATGGTGGACAGTATTAAATTGGGATTCAGGGAAACCTTGAAAAGTAGATAATTTATTTACTCATTTATCTGTGAGATAGAATGGAGAAAGGAGGAAAGAGGAACAAGCACTACTATTCCAGTCAGTTGTAGGTGACTTTACATATATAACCATATTGGCTCCTCACAGTCACCCTATGAAATAACCACTTTTAGTATCTCCACTTGATGGATGAGAAAAACTGAGCCTCAACTTTGGTGCTGTTCATGAGATAATGAAGGAATTTTCCTGATTGCTGGAGGCAGGTTTGACTGGAAATATAATGGTATTAGTCACTTTCTTGTTGCTGGCACAAAATACCCAACATCAGCAACATAATGGAAGAAAGGTTTATTTTGGTTTGTGATTTCAGAGGGTTCAGTCCATGTGTGGTTGGCAGTCTCCAAAGCAGAAGCGGCATGGCAGAAAGGCATGGCGGAGGAATGCTGCTAAAACATGGGCAGCCAGAAAGCAGAGAGGAAAAGAAGAGCAGGAGACAAGAATACACTCTTCTAGGTTATACCCCCAGTGGCCCACTTAACAGCACATTCAGCCAGGAACTCACCAGTGGATTAATCCACTGATGAATATATCCCCCACCAGGATCCAATCACCTCCCAAAAGCTCCACCTCTGAACATGAGACATTTGGGGTACATTTGAGATCTAACTCATAACAACAATGAAGCATAAAATAGAATAAAAAAGGGCCAGATTATAATAACTGTGCTGTTCAATATGGTAGCCACAGCCACTGTGCCTACCGACCACTGAGACATGTCCAGACTGGTTAAAGAGCTGAAACAGTGAGAATATTTTTCTGTTAAGCACAACACAAATTTATCATGTTGGCAGAACTACATTTTACGTTGACTATTGAAAATTTAGCTTCTAAATTAAGAAGTAGTACAAGTTTTAAAATATACACTGAATTTCAAAATGTATGAGAATGGAATGCAAATATCTCATTAACAATGTTTAATATTTATTATATGATAATATATTGAAATACTGGATGAAATATTATACAGTAATAAAAATCACTTCACTTATTTCTTCTTTTATCTTTATGTGGCTGCTAGAAAATTTGAAATTACAGACATGGCTCTTACTGTGTTGCTATTACACTGGCAGAAAACACTATGCCATCAGGGGTGAGTGCATGACAGAGAATAGGTCACAGTAGGAGTACGGAGTACTAGTCTGTCTTCTACAAGAATACGAGCCCCATGCAAGTAAAAACTTTGTTTACTAATGGATCCTCACACCTACAATGAAACAGTATCTGGCATATTGTGGACACTCAACAATGTTGACTCCCAATTTCTGCCATTGGTGCTGCCATCACCCTAGTCAATAAATCTTTAAAGTTTGGGGTCTCTTTTGTTCGCCAGTGTCTGTCATCTTTGGTCAATTCCACGACCTGCCATTTCTCACTCTGTAGGAGCTCTAATATCTGTCCTATTTCTTCATGTCCTCTGCCTTCACCCCAAATCTTTACATCTTAATTTCCTGAAGTATCTTAAATGTTTCATAACTTATCTCTCTGCCTCTGCCAATACATTATTTATAACTCACCTTACTCCACAAAAACTAAAGGTTGTTTCTATCCTATTAATTTCTTGCTCAGAACTGTTTAGACATTCCCCCACTAACTAATGGACAAAGCTCAAATTCAAAGTTCTGAACCATGAGTTGGTAGTGCTTACTTTTTAATCCCTCCTTTCTTTCTTTTCATACTTCCCTGCCTCAGAACATGCCTCTCTCCTGCTTAATTATGCTCATGATGTTCTTTACTGCTTTAGGATACCTCTCCTCACCCATTTATCCACTTTTACCTGCCACTCAAAGTCTATATCAAGCCCTATTTCTCCCTCAGGGACTCTGCAAATTCTGTCATGCAAAAATGAACATTCCAGGGGCCGGGCATATAGCTCAGTGGCACAGTGCCTGCCTGGCTATTACAAGGTCATGAGTTCGATTCCTGGTACCCTCTCGCAAAAAAAGAATATCCCCTGCTCTGTTCTCCTGCAAGTATTACTATTAGCATTAGATATTTGTCACTTAACACCCTCAACAGCCATCCTCTATCATATATTATCAACATTTTCTTGTACTCGACCAATTCAATGATATTGCAGACTCTTCAGAAGAGAAAACTAAGATTTTAAACTACTCTTGATGCTCTATGCACACGACATATGGATATTAAATTACTGTTCAGAAAAAATGTGGTCCGTTTCATGACTGTGTTATTACACATATTGTTCCGTTCAGCTGGAATACTGAACTGCTCTCCACTGCTCTTATTTCTACCTGTTGGAAAAATTCTCACTCATCTCTAAATAATACAAACTAGTCTGATCTGTCCTTCTTTTGGATATTGTTATGATTTAGATCTAAAATGGCCCCCAAAGCCTCCCGTGTTTGAAGGTGACTGGATTATGGGAGAGCTATAATTGACTTGCTATTAGGACATGGAGCCTGGCTGCAAGAGGTAGGTCACTGGGAGTGCGACTTGAAAATGTTTATCTCCCTTCCAGCTCCTCCCTTCTCTCTCTGCTTCCAGGCCACCATGATGCGAGTAGCTTTCCTCTACCCAGACTGATCCATCTACCATGCTGCTTCTGTTTTTGAGCCTGCCAAACGTGGACTGAAACTTCTAAAATGTGAGTCAAAATAAACCTCTCCTCCTGTGAGTTGTGCGTGTCAGGTATTTGTATCAGCAATGAGGAAAGTGACTAAGACAGGTCTCCTTTACCCCAACACACTGGACACTCAATGTACTTGTCTAGCTCTTATCCTTAGGCTTTCTTCTCTCATATCTGTTGAATGATTTTCCCTCCTAAAACCATGAACAATGACATTCTATGGTACACTCAAGTATGTTATGTTCTTCACAAGAAAAGCACTAATTAACTCTGTGCAGGTGTTGTAATCATTGTTATACCAAATATATCTATGAACTTTAGATGCACATTCTCGTCACTAGTACCTCGTGTATCTAAAATGTGTTTCTTCCTTTCTGCCCTTACAACATCCATGTGAAGCTGCTATGGAACCTACCCATATTGCATTTGAACAAATGTGTTCTATTGTTTCTTGCTTCTGTTGTTGTTCTGTTGTTGTTCTGTTCCATTTGTCAGGAATGCCCTAAAAGTAAAAAGAAACCAAGTGCATTCATTAGTAAAATAAACCCAATATATACTGAAGGATCCACATTATTTCTCATATTTTCCATTTTTGGAGTACTTCAAATGATACTTAGAAACAATAAAAAAAGTTAAGATATTTGATATTAATACAAATTTTAATCAATCGCGAAGATAGATAGAAGGTGATGCTAAGGATATTCCAGTGGTTAAAATGGTATTTTCTAGTCGTTGACTCAGATTTCATCTCCAGCTCTTCCTGGTTGCATGTTGTTGGGCATGTTATATTACATTTCTAAATACTACTTTCTTCAACTATTAAGTGAAGCCAAGTGTGGTGACACACACCTATAATCCCAGCACTCAGGAGGCTGAGGCAGGAGGATAACCACAAGTTCAAGGCCAGCCTGGGCTATGTAGTGATCTCAAGGTCAGCCTGAACTACACAGTGAGACCCTGTCTCAAAAAATAAAATATATATTAACTATTAAGTGAAGATAATAAAAGAACACAATTCACAGTATTGTGATAGCTCAAAATTGTGTCTATAAAGTAGGTGGCATACAGCTAAGTATTAGTACATAGTAAGGCATACTATAAGTAAATAATTGTTATTGATAAATATTGTGTAAAAATAAGAGAAATAAATGTTTTCATATTTTTAAAAAATCAAGTTCCAAAAAGTTGATGAACATTATATTTTCTGGCAGAATCATAGAAAATGTTTTTAAACAATTGACTTACAAAGAGAAAGAGGCGATCCCTGTAGGTTAGCATGGGTTTATTACCTCTAAGACAAATCCACTAATCTTATTTCCTGTTTCAAAAGAATGATTAGGTGAATTAATGTGATCGTACAGAAGTCATGCATCCTCATTTTTTGTTAGGTTCTATACTCTCTTTGTTGATTCCTTTAGAAGAGATATAAACACAGTGAGAATTCTGTAGTATAAGCTGGGTAAAAATATATCATTGTCTACCATGGAATAGATCAATGACCACGACACAGGTTTTCCCTCTTGTGATAAATAGCTAAGGAACTGGACAAAAGAAATGAAACTCTTGTTTTCAGACATTAGAGAATAAGCAGTGCTGAATTGTGATCCCTGAAAAAGGAGAAGCAAGCTAGACGATTCTGATGTTAGGCTAGGTACTCTGTCTGGAAGAATTTTCAAGGCCACAGTATAAATAGAAGCAGCCCAGGCAATGCATAGCAGTCTTGCTGAATTGAGGAGCAGAAACCAGAGCATGAGCAGGCCAAGGCAGCTGGAATTCATGGAACAGAACACCACAGAGAAGGACCTATGCAGGAAAAGAACACCAAAATTTGCACAGTGGTTCCTTTTAGTTTTCTCAGTACTCAGCTGTACATGTTCAGGAAGAAACTCTATGAGGCCTGGTAAAGAACAGATATTAGGGATCTGTAAACTAAATAATTCCTATAGCTCTCATGGGACAATGAGATAAGTTCCAACCATCAAGGATGGGGAGAGTTCATTGGACCTCAGGACATTCAGTAGAGACTCCAGAAGGGCTCATTATCCTGATCTTACCACTACATTGTACACCTGTAAATGTCACACTGTACCTCATAATATGTGCAGTTATTATGTGTAAATTTAAAATAAAAATTTAAAAATAAATGCTATGCATAAGGGTTTAAAAGAAAAATATAAAAGTTATGAGGTAAGTTGAAGATATGAAAAAGAATCAAACTAGAACTTCCAGAGCTGAAAAATATTATATATTTCTGAAGTGAAAAACTTGCTAAATGGACTTACTTAAAGCAGGTTAGGTGCTACAGAAAAAAAAAGACCCTGAAATTTTAAGCAAAGCAATAGGAATTATCAAAATTAAAGCAGCAAAAGGAAAAAGATTGGAAGAAAATGAGCATATCATCAGCAACATTCAAGACAACAGAAAGCAATCTAACATATGTGTATTTGGAGTTTAAGGGCAAGAATAAAGGAATATTTAAATAAATAATGATCAAAACTTACCAAATTAGATGACAATTAGAAACCCAGAGGTCTAAGTCATCCAACCAAGAGCATGAGGAAAGGCAAAAGAGGACACATGATAGCAAAACTGTAAATCAAAGGGAAGGGAAAAATTGTAATAGCATCCTGATGAGAAAAACATATATACAAAGAAGCAAAATAATAATGACTGCAGACGTCCCTCAGAAAAAAATACAAGCTTGAAGGCAACTGAGTGACTGCTTCAAAGTGAAAGAAAACCAGCCAGCCAGAATTCTGTATCCAATGAAGCTATTACTCAAAAATGGAAGCAAAATAGTTTAAAACACAGAAGCTAACAAGCTAACAATGTATTGCATTATCACACTGTATCCCATAAATATGTATAATTGTTTATGCAAATAATAATAAATAAAAAGAATTTGTCACCAGCATATTGGCATATAAAAATGTTAAAGAAGTTCAGGCTGAGGAAAAATGACATCAGAATCATCAGAAGGAAACTTAGATTTGCATAAGTAAAAAGCACTAAAGTGAGGAATGTATTAGTGAATGTAAGATATATTTAAATAAATTAAATTAATAATTTTCCCAAAAAGTAAACTACAACTTCAGGTGGTATCACTAGTGAGTTCTATCAAATCTGTACAGAAGAAATAATACTGTTCTCACAAAAACTTTCCAGAAAATGAAAAAGAGGGAATCCTGGCCAACTCATTTTAAAGGACAGCAATATTATGATAAAAATAAAATAATAAAACTAGAAGAAAAACTTTCAAAAATATATCATTCATAAATATAGACACAAAAGTGTTCACGAATATTAGCAAATTAAACTCAGTAATGTATAAAAAAAAGTGTGTATCACGATCAAATGGGGTTTGCAGTAATAATGCAATGCTGCTTCAACATGAAAATCAACCACTGAGATTCACCATAACGACAAAATTAAGGAGAAAATTATGACCATCTCAATATACACAGGAGAAGCACTTAACAAATTTTAACACTCAGTCATAATAAAAGCTCTCAGCAAAGAAAACTCTTTCAACCTGGTAAAGGACATCTATGAAAACTTACAGCTAATTTCATACTTGGTGTTGAACACTTGACTGATACTTTTCCTTTGTTACCAAAAATCTTACCACTTTTGGTCAACTTTGTACTGGAGATCCTAGCAAAAGAAAAGCTATAAAAAGACTAGCTAGTGGAAAAGATAACACAATATGCAATGTATGAACCATTGTTACCCTCCTATTATCTTGTTTTGAAATTTCGTTCTATTTTTTTTCTCTTTAAAATAAAAAAAAATAAGTGGAACTGGTTTTATTTACAGCAATACTTTTTTTTTTTTTTTTTTGGTACCGAGGATCGAACTCATGACCTCACACTTGCCAGGCAGGCGCTGTGCCGCTGAGCTAGATCCCCGGCCCAGCAATACTATTATGTACGTAGAAAATCCTAAGGAATCTAAGAAATCATTGGAATTAAGTCAATTGACATGTCCCAATAAGCTAGGTCAATGCACAACAATCCATTATATTTCTATACATAAAACAATAAAAATAAAATCTAAAGACAATGTAAACACCACATTTTCTTTATCCATTCATCAGTTGATGGACACTGTGAAGATTTAGCTATTATGAATTGTGCTGCTATAAACATGGGTATGCATTTGTCTCTGTAATGTCTTTAACTATTTTGGGAAGATACTGTGGTGGATTAACTAATGGTCAACATGTAACACCCAGCTGAACTGAATCAGCGTGGTGCTGGGTGTGGAAGGCCCAACTGAGGATTGTTGTCAACAGCATAAAAAAGAGAACTGGAGGGGAAGATGGTGCTATTGATTCTCCTGGAGAAGCTTGTCATGCTGGCTTTCCTGATAGGAACTCAGCTGTTCTCATTGTGGAAGGAGCTCGGGTCCTCGCTGTTGCTGAAGATGGCTGCAGTCCTTTGGGGGAGCTCTGGTCCTTACCTTGAGCATCGCTTCCTGGCTCCAGTGCAGATTCCTCAGCCTGGTGGCACAGATCCTTCATCCCGCTGGCGCAGACTTTCCAGCTTCCACCACTGACCTTTGGGCCTTCCCAGTGTGGATCTTTGATACAGACTTGCATGAGACATTGTCGTGGGCTGTAGGCCTTCAGATGGACTCATGGAGGACATTGCCATGGGCTCTGGGTCTTCAACTGGACTTGTGTAGGACATTGACGTGGGATCCAGGCCCTCAGCTGGATTCTTTGGGTCTGTAGTGTGTGGACAGATCTCCCGCACTCTTTTGCATTTAACTCTTTGGGTGAATATTATAAAATAATCCTATAAATTATGTGTCCTGTATTAAATCTATTCCCTTGTAAATCCTGATCACAACAGATACCTAGAATGGAAATAGCTGGGTCAAATGGAATTTTTAGTTTTAGTTTTTTTATGAAATCTAGAGTAAAAATAAAGAGCGAAATAAAAGATAGTCACAAGATAGATCACTCTCAAAGGGGAAGGGGTTCAAGAGATGCAGGGAGGGAAGAGGAAGGGAAGGGATAAGGCATGAAAAAGAATTAGGATGTGTTATGTACATGTACCAATTCCATGCAAGGACCGTAAACATTATGTACTGCAAACATGTACACACACACAAAAAAGTAAAGGGATCAAGGAATGGGTGGAGGGGGGAGGGAGGGCAGGGAAAGGGGATGTACCAACTTCCCACAAGGAATGTCAGCATTATGTACTACACACGTGCACTACTAATACACTAAAATTTTAACAATAAAGATAAAGAACAATGTGATTTGTGATAGCATCCAAAACCATGGAATAACTGGGGATAAATACAGAAATATTTGCAAGATCTGTACAGTGACAACAGAAAAGCAAAAACATTGTTGAGAAAAATTAGAGAAGACCTAAATAAATGTCAAGATATATCCCATATCAGTGGATTAGAAGAATACTAAATATTAAGATATCAATTCCCTCCCAAATTAACCCCTAGAGTCAATATAACTTAATTCAAAACTTTAAAAGATTTTTTTATAAAATTTGACAAACCATTTCCAATATGTGTATGGAAAGGCAAAGGATCTATAATATCTAATAAATCTTGGATAGAAAGGAATGAAGTTGGAAGATTACCCTGACTACGTTTCCTAGAAGCCACATTAAACAGCATGGTGTGATGCTGCTGTGGGGATAAGACACAATTCAGCTCTGATTACAGAGGACCCACACACATCTGGTGAAGTGATTTTTCAACATTTCGGTCAGTGAACTCAAAGAGTTGAATTACCAAGGTATATGACAGGGGAACGACAATCATTTTTTGTAAGCGGTGTTAGGATAACTGGGTATTTGTGGAGAAAACTATAAATCTTGACTTTTACTTCACACCACATACAGAAGGTAACTTAAAACAGATCATTAAATTCAACCTAAAGTTTACAAAGATGGAAACATAGGAAGATATTTTTTCAATCTTGGGCTAGACAATGATGGACAAATAAAACATTAATTATAAAAAATGACAAAATAAATTCCATCTACACTAAAAATTTCGCTTCTTTTCTTTGAAACACATTCTTAAGAAAATAAAAAGGGAAGCCAAAACTTAGGGTAGGGAGAAAATATTTTTCCCCCAGGATTTATGTCCAAAATTTAAAAAAATAAATAAAACTTACATCTTGGCAACAAAAATATGTATAAAAACAACCCAATTTAAAAACAAACACAATAATTGGAATAGACACTTCACAAATGAAGATATGCAAATGGCCAGTTTGCATATGAAAACAAGCTCAACTTCACTAGTAATCATAAAAATAAAAATTAACTGCACAATGAGATACAGCTATATATAATAACAAGTGTTGGCAAGTATGCAAAACAACTGAACTCTCATTTATTGCTGGTGGAAGGGTGTTATGATTTAGGTCCCGCATGTCCTCCAGAATTCTCAGGGGTTCAATGGTGGGGCTTTTGGAAGGTGACTGGGTTATGCGGGCACTATAGATGACTTGCTTATGGGAGGTGGGGTGTGGTTGGAAGCGGGTCACTGGGCCTGAGGTCTGCAAAGGCACGGCTCCCTCCCTGGGTCTTCCCCTCTCTCTCCGCTTCCTGGCCCTCATGATGTGAGCAGTTTTCCTCCACCCAAGCCTTTCTACCTTACTGTTTCTGTGTTGAACCTGAGCTGAAACTTCTGAAACTGTCGAGCCAAAATAAACCTCTCTTTCCTTAAATTGTGGGCATTGGGCAGGATATCTCAGCAGTGAGGAAAGTGACTAAGACACAAGGTAAAAAGGGAAAACTATTTTGGAAAACTACTGGACTATTTCTAGTAAAATTAAGCATCTACTTACCTTATGACCTAATAGTTCTTCAGTATTTATCTAAAAGAACTCAAATATATGTCTACACAAAGACTCATACAGAAACGTATGAGACTGATTTAATTATGATAGCTCAAAACTGGAGATCACCCACATGTCTGCAGACAGGTGAATGAATAAACATGTTGTGAGAAATCCACACAGTGGAATAATTCTCAGCAATAAAAGGAACAACATGTTTTAAGATTTACCTCAAAAACTCAAAAGGCCGATGAGATAGCTCAGTGGCATAAGTGCCTGCCTGACAAGCGTGAGGTCCTGAGTTCGACTCCTGGAATCCACATAAATGAAAAAAAGGGCTGGTGATATCGCTCAGCGGCACAAGCACCTGCTGGCAAGCACGAGGTCCTGAGGTCAACTCCCGGCACCCACATTAAAAAAAAAAAAACTCAAAAGCTCAAAAACTTTATGCAGAGTAAAACTATCCATATGCAAATAGTACATAGTATGATTCCATTTATATGAAATTCTAGAACATACAAGACTGAACTAATGTACACATGCATGTAGTGACAGGATGTTGCATAGGCTAATTGAGAGTGAAGAGGGCAAACAAAGGAACATGGTAGATGACAGGAATATTCCACGTCTTAATTGTGGTGGTGTTTGTATGGGGTACATGCATTGTCAAAAACTAATCAAAGTGTACATTTTAAGTGGCTTCATTTTAAAATATTCATTTATATGTAAATTATATCTCAATAATATTGATTTCAAATAATCAAAAAATGACTAAATTGGATTAAACATACAGAGCTTGGTTCTCAACCTTGCCCTATTGCATACTTTTATATAACAAAGAGATCCTGTTCATCAAATTTATTGATGGAACATAGTTGGAAGACTTTCTTTTATTTGTTTATTTTTAAAAAATACTCCTTAAGCACCTACTATTTGCCAGGCACAAGACTATACTGATGAAGAAAAATATAAAGTCTCCATTCTCATAGCATCATAATCTTATATGGGAGACAGACATTAGTTAAGTAAAATGTGTGATGTTAAGGGGAAGGAAGCTAACCAGTTCTTTGAGACCCTATAATAAGTCCTGAGGGGTAGGAGGAGACTTCCTGATAAAATATCTGTTCTAACTGGATCTTACATCCAGCTGGGAGTAGCTAGGATATATCTAGTTGGGGAGTACATTTTTGCATTTCCCTCTTTGTGGGAGAGAGAAGCATTTTGAAGATTATATTCTTAGGACTGGAGCCAAAGAAGAATGAATTGAGATAAAGCATGCAAGGCAGGGAGCCATGTGCAAGTCACCAAGGGGCACTAAGCAGGAGCAATAACATTAATGCAAGTCTGGGTGGGAGAATTGGGAATTTATATTAAGCTGATAGCAGTGAGGAGTGGGGAAACCATGCATTTGAAAAATAGTTGGGAGGTAAAGTCAGTGCTTCTTGATGAAGAACTGGATATGGGGATGAGGAACCATGAGATGGGTCAAGAATGACAGCCATGTGTCTGCCCCAGACAATTCTACAGGTGGAAGCATTCTTCACTGATGAAGAGGCACCCACACAAGATGAAGAGGCAAACTGAAGGGTGGAGGAGAAGATGAAGGACATATTGAATCTAACATACCTGGAAACACATAGAAGGAAAAGTCCAGATGCATGGACACATGATCTTGCTATAGGTTAGGCAGCCAACAGGATAGAACAGATTGTCAAAAACCTTTGGAAGGATGAGATCACAAAAGCAGAGATGGAGGAGAACAGATCCCAGAGGAGAACCAACATTGAAGTCTCAGTAAGAAGAAGCAGTTTTCACAAAGAACAATGGAAAGAATGATCCAGGAAGCAGGAGGAAACAGAAAGATGTTACACCACAGAAGCCAAGGAAGGAAAGAGAGCATTTCAAAGAGGATATAGTTGGTAATGGCAACCCTTCTATACCAAGGTTCTGGGTCCATGCACAAGACCAGTGGAAGGGCAGCAGTGATGAAGCTGATGTGATTGGGAATTTACCATGCACTCTAGACACCACTCTACGCATGTTATGAGAATCATCTCATGCCATCACTACCACAGTAGCATTGGGTGGAAGAAGAGTGGGTCACTCTCCTCTAGATCTCCCCGCCCAAGCCAGATGGACTCCCTTTTCCAGTGCTCCTTCCCCATAGTACCCTTTCACTAGTCTGTCCCACCTGCTCATTTATCTCTCCAAAACTGCCCCTCAAGCTAGGTGATCCAAATTCTCTGCATCATGGGATGTGATGCTCACCAAAGATATTTGAGACTTTGAGCTTCCGGTCTGTTCCATCCTCCTGGTCCACCCTGGGGCCAGCTGACTCTGTGGCAGGTGGCAGGTGTGTCTGTAGGGAACATCTCTACTCCTGCAGGCACCAGATCCAGCGCGCCTCCCACACTCACCCTTTACTATTCCTCCAACGGCACACAGTTGGTGTCAAAACTGGAGCAGTAGGAGTTATCCCTGCAACCTGTGTGGCTGGGGCTAACGGTGACACATCTCCAGCTCCATCCCTACAGTGGCCTCCCCTACACCGTCCTCCCTTCTCCACCTCCCAGACCCTTAGGCTGCCATCTTTCTCTTTCCTTCCCGGGCCTTATATAGTCACGAGGTTTCACAAGTCCCCACCCTGCTGCCCAGGCGATGTCTGAGGCGAGGGCAGCAGAGCTGGATACCCAATAGGTCTATTTTCTGCTTCTCCAGCAAGCGCCACCCCCTCGCCCCGACGGCTCTAGAGGACTCTTTCCAGCTGCAGCTACTGGCACTGCACACGTGCTTGCAAGTTGAGCAGGACGCCGGAGTGGGCGGCCTAGTGCCTAGGACGGAGGGGTCGGGGTCGCGGCTGGGCCGGCTGTGCACCACGCACGTGGGCGCCCGGCAGGTGCCAGCCCCGCCCTTCCCTCGGTGCCTGCGCAAGGCTGCGGCTCTTTGTGTCTGAGTCTCTGCTCCCTGTCTGCGCTAGACTGGGTGGGGTGGGGGAAGCCGAAAGCGGCAAATCAGCGTCTGGTTCTTGAAAAACGCCTAGAAGGATGGACATTTGCATTAGAAACCCGTGCCTACTTGGAAAGAACAAGTCTGTGGGGGGAGGGGGAGGCCCTGCCCCTCACGCCCACTCCCTATCAGCTCTCCGGGGTTTCACTACCAGCCCCCTCCTCCCCTGGTCATCTGGATCTCGTTGTTCAGCGTTTTCCCAGCTGCCTGTCTGCATTCGCAGCCCCGCACGTGCACAGACACACACGTGCTCCGGCACCCCCCGCCCCTGCGGCCCTTTACCCCACAACCCCACACCTTCGGCAGATGCTCAAGGCAATTCCTTCTCTGGCTCCAGGACCCCGTAAAGAATGGGCCCTTTATTCCAAAGTAGTAATAGAAAGAGCCTTGGGGATCATTAACTGCAGCAAGAGAAACCACCAGGAAGGGCTGCATTTTTGTATGGGACAGTGGGTGGGCGGCTTGTGTGGTTTGGGACATTTTAGTCTTTCCCAAATAATATATGACCAATATATTTCTTCACTCTGGGGTTTTTTCTGAATGAAGACTTTCTGAAGGCCTGAGGCCTTTCTGGAACACCATGAGAAAAGTGTTTCTCGTCATTTTACCTAAAGGGCTTTTACTCCTTTCAGTTACTGTTCATTTTATATTTTATATGTTAACTAATATGCTTTAGAAAACAGCAAAAATCTAGGACATTGTCACTTTAAGAATCTAGACTAGAACACCTTAAATGAACTCTGCAGCAGACAGATGAAGAAAAAAAAAACCTTCTCTGCTGGCCTTTGCTTCTTTTGCCATTATTCATGATGTAATTTTTCAGGTGTTAGTTTGGCAGAGAAAGATTGGAACAAGCTTGTTGCTAGGACATGAATGAAGAAGAGGAATCTCATTGGTTCTCTGAGACTTAGCAGGAACCAATGGGAATGAAGGGTATGGGGGGGGAGCCACCAAAAAAAAAAAAAAAAAAAGACTGGTCAGACTATTACTGCGTTTGCTATGTTAAAGTAAAGTGAGGTATTGCAAAGTTATGGGGGGGGTCTTTCCAGTCTATTTTTCGAGTGTAGATGAACAGTTGTGCCCAGTGAACCAATTCTGAAGAATAAGCAATTAAGAGGCATCTTTGTACAGACTGTGCTGGGTCACACTAATAACTCTCTGTCACTTGCAGTCTGAAGCAGTACGCAAAAGAGGCTGAGTACATTTCACACCCTCACCCTACTGCCATACACCGTTTTGGGGGATGCAATTATGCTAAAGCTGGAGGCAAGGGGTAGGATGAGGGTGGAGGGGCTCTGAGGTTCTTCCTCTGGCCTTGATCAGGATGAGATGGACTCCAGACAACCTTCTGCCATGCAAGTGCAACTGCTTTGTGCTTGCATAAACAGGGGCTCCCTGCTCAAAGCCTTGGAGCAGCTCCCTACCACCACACTGCCCTGGGCATCTCAATGGGGTGCAAGAAGACCTGACCTAGCAAACTCTCCGACTCTGACAATATCCACATGGATGCACTGTGCAGCAGAGAATGTCACTGAGGTTTCAAGACCAGAGCTGTACAACTTTCACCCATTTCAGGTATTTAAGCCTTAGCCTCCTGGCTAGCAGAGTAAGCAGTTCTGGGTGCCAAGCATGCTTGGCTGCTTAATTGGAGGCAGTTCCTTGCAAACCCAGGAAGGAAGAAAAGCACTGAAGCTGCCTGGGTCTCCTCTTTCCCACCATTGACTGTGTGGTCACAGTCACTGCAGTCACTGTATTCTATTGTTTGAGCTCCTGCTGTATCCCACACCTTTTCTATAATAAATGGGCAGGGCTTGGGCCGAATGATTTGAAACACACACAATAAACTGACTTCTATTGGGTTATAGACCTGGCTGGTTTATTTACACCCTGGAGGGGGTTCAACCTCTGCCAGATTCCTAACTTCAGAGATTTTGTGGCTGGAGTCCAGCAACATAAAAGGATTTCTCCTTGTAATCAGAGCACTTCCTAAAACCACAGGCAGTTTCAACCAATTAACATCTCTGATTGCAATACAAAAATTTTAGGAGACTCAAAAGGACCAGGAGGATTTTTCAACCACAAGCTTTTTTTAGATCCATGGCAAGAATTGATCTGATTATTGATTTATTTCTGCCTATTTTTGTGATTTCCCAGGTTATGAAAGATTTGGGAGGATAAAGGGTGGGGAGTGGGCAGAAAATGCAAAGAGAGGAAACAAAAAGACAGGTTTTCTTAGTGGGCCTTTCTTTTCTTTTTTCCAGCCCAACAGATTTCTACTCACATCCACTCCTCAGCACTGACAGAAAACATAGCTCCAAGTACAGACCCTAATTGCACCCTTCAGGTGACAGGTAGCATGTGCACCTCAGTTCAAAGCCAAAGTCTGGGTTGAATAAATCTGATTTCAGACAGTCAGCATTTCAAAATAAAAGTGTGCAAGCTGAGCCCCAAATGGGAAGTCTCCTTGCAGCCTTTCACCAGGAATCCTATGAGATGCTCTCAGTCAAGATCTCCACTCACTGCATTTTGTTCTCAGTTCTCGTAAAACCTCCAAATGCTTGCAGAGCTGCCCCGCCCCAACTAAGTGGAGGCTCCAGAGACCGGTGCCAGGGAGTGTAAAACGCATAGGAACCATGTTGCAGGCAGCCAGCCTGCACTAGGGACTGGGGAGCCACACAGCCAGGGAGGGACAAAAGGGTCCTAGAAAAAGAAGAGGGAAAGTGGCTTGGTATTTCTCTCCCTGTATTTCAACGTATTAATCAATCGAGGATGCTTCTACATTTAGTGAGTAAAATGGGTGAAAATCATATGCTTTTTTTTGTGTGTGTGTGGGTACCGGAGGTCGACCTCAGGACCTCGCACACCAGCAGGCACCCGTGCCGCTGAGTGATATCACCGGCCCTTTTTTCCTATGTGGGATCCGGGAGTTGAACTCAGGCCCTCGTGCTTGCCAGGCAGGTGCGTACGCCGCTGAGCCATCTCACCGGCCCTGAAAATCATAAGCTTTGAGCTCCCCTTTGCATGGTTAAAAATAAAATAGAAAGGACTATGAGGCCAGTTGAACAGCCAACAGTACAACTCTGTCATTTAAGCCATATAGGTTATAGTCAAAACCAGGCTCTAACATGCAGCCTCCAAATAGCCAACCTGTGTGTTACTAAGTCTGTATAAAAGCCCTGTCAGTCCTTGATGGAAAGAATTAACGAAGGATTCACAAGTTAAGAGATTTGCTTAGTGACACCCAGTCAGCCTGGGTCAGGAGCCAGAAAGGGACACACCATTCAGATCAGGAAAGGACCCTGCACCAACAGACTTTAAAAAGGAGAACATCTTCATTGCCACTGCATGATATATAAGCTAATTATGTTTTCCTGCAAGGGAAGCAAATTATATTGATTGTACAATAAAAGCTATTGTCATTCCCAGTATATTCATCATGACTCAGAAAGATGCAAAAATATTGACTTGCTCTAAATAGCATTTTACTTTTGTCTCCAGACGGCAATGTTTTAGGCACAGAATGGCCCAAGATGGTTTTGTTAACTGGCCTTAGGGAGGGAATGTGCTGGAAGAGGCAGGCATTTAGGGGCATGACTGGTGGCATCTGTAAAGGACGAATCACTCTACAGAATAGGATACACATTTCAGACCCCATGAAAGAGTTAACCTGAGTTATTACATATATATTTTTAAAATTCCTTAAAACTCCCAATAGTACCTACAGTAACACAAAAATAATGAAGCCCACTGACATCTCTGAAAAGGTGATTAATTAAAGTAATTAGGCTACACTGAATTATTAAAATATGAAATCTTCTGTAGGAATGACCAAAAAAGGCAGAACATTTTAGCAGTTCAGAAATTAAAACCATATTCTGGTTCATTAGCTGAGATGGGAACTCACACGTTTTAGCCTACAATCTTATTCACAGATGCGTAAGTGTCTAATATTTCACACCTTTGTAATGGCTCTTGTAAAAAGAAAAAGAAAAAAAAGGAGAAAACAACAACCTGACTTCAATTATTTTATTGCTTGTAGAGAAGAGGAAATCTTTTGAAAGAATAGCAAGGAGACTTTGAATATGGCCCCAGGCTTTGAAAGTCCAGGTGTGTTGGGCCCAGGAGTAGAGTCAGACTGAGGACAGTGAGGGAGGAAGAGACAATACTTAACTCATTCCTACACTGTGTCTTCAAAGCGCTGATGTCTCTTCTCTTCCTACTAAATTGGACTGAACTCCCTGGCCCGACTTTAGAATCACTCACCATATTGCTTGCCCTGTCTTTACTCACATTAGGAAATCTGCACCAGTCAGAAAAATCTCATTATCTTGTTCCACACAATATTCATTCCTACTTCTACATCCCCAGTGAGCTTATCCTTGCCTGGAATATTCTTTATTTTTCTCTGATTGGTCATAGCCTCTGCAACACTGAAAAACAGCTCCAGGTCCTCTCTTCTGCACTTCTCCCAAGTCCCCATGCTTTATTGTTTATGATTTAATTATCAATCTTATCATATCATTCCCCCTATGAAATCCTCAGTTTCACCTTTTGCTTTCAGAGTAAATACTCAGGCACATTACCCTGGTATTCATGACCTTCTGGAATCTAGCCCTCACCTGCTCCTTTAATGAGTGAACCCTAGAGAGAGAACCCTAGCTCTGTCATTTACTAGTGTGGCCCTGGGCAAATTACTGAATTTCTTTGAGCCTCACTTTTGACCAAAGACTATTGAAATGAGTGAATATATAAGAAGACTTAGACTTGGGCCAGGTATGTATTTGGTGCTCCATTCATTATTGGTCATTCATGACTGAATGGTGCTCCATTCAGTCATTCATTATTGCTGTCATTAGTATTATTTTTTATCACATAGTCTACCATCAAGTAAATTAATTATTGCTTTTGTTGCTTTTCTACCAACATATCTTTCTTCAAAAATAAATCTATCAAAGCCTACCAATCCTTCAGTCCCTCCTTGTAATGCCATGTTCTCTGATATCCTGTCCAGGACTCAATCCTGCCAATCTTCCCAGCACCTCAACTTCTTCAGCACTTTATCTGTATCTCTGTAAAGATACGAAGTACCATGTGTTTTGTATCATTGTTTTGAACAGAAATTGAGAGTAGGGACTATATCTACTTTTATATCCACTCCCCACTTGTAGCAGAAACTGTTAAAGCTCATCAAATATTTCAAGTGTTCTGCATTATCCAACCTTCTTTACATGACCTTGTAGTCATGTGACTTGTTCAGACCAGTGGACTGTGAGCAGAAGTAACAGATATTATTTGTAGACCGAGGGTTGAAAGCCAGTGTTCTCGTTCATCTTTTTCTTCCTTTCCCTGGAGGTCACGTGTCCCAGAAAGTTCAGCTATAAGATGGTGAGCTTCTAACAGTATTTGTCCCCAAGTAACTCAGAGGAGCAGGTAACTCCTAACAATTCTTGTTTCATGTGATACCTGAGCAAGAAATGAACTTTTGTTGTATTAAAGCCCTGAAATTTGGAGATTATTGTTACTTCAGCAAAGTCTTGCTTATACTATTATACTACCCATCTGTTCAACTACACATAATTATTCAATATCCAAATGCTGAATAGATAATGTACAAAGTTACTCTTTTTATGAACATGCCTAATTGTTTAAATTGTCAATCACATTTCAGATATTTTATTTTGATTCTGTTATGGTTAGGATACAAAATATCCCCCTCAAAAGGATCATTGTGTTGAAGGCTTGGTTGCTGATAGACTTTGGGGGAAGTGATTAGATCATGAGGTTTGTAACTTCATAGCTTGAGATCATAATTTGATGGCATTATTGGAAGGTAATGAACACAGGAAATATTCTAGTTGAAGGTCCTAGCTGAAGGGAGTGGATCATGAGGACATGACCTTGGAATCTATATCTAGTCCCTGGGCCCTTCCTCTCTGGCTTGTTCCTCTCTCTCTCTCTCTCTCTCTCTCTCTCTCTCTCTCTGCTTTCTGGCTGCCATGAGGTGGGCAGCTGTCCTCTGCCATGACATTCCACCATGATGTTTTTGCCTTAGAGCCAGCCCACCATGGACTGAAACCTCTGAAACTGTGAGCCAAAATAAACCTCTCCTCTCAGTTTTTATGTATTTTGTCATGGCAGAGAAAAACTGAGTAACACAGATTTCTTACCTAAAATTCACATCCCTTTGGGAATTTTTATTGCCCAGAGAACCACGCACAGTACTGGGCATGTGCTTACTAAGACTTGTTGGTTAGTGAGGGTCAGCCTCGGCTCACCAATTCACCAGAAGTTCACCCGTCTGAGACCACAGCCAACTGCAAGGGCTCCAGTGACAGCCGGTTCCTCTGGAGTGAGATCATGATGAGATGATGATCGCCATTGCACCGGCTCAGAAACCATGGCTCCTTGGTCAGAATAGAGGACAAAAAAGACCAACTTTTTAAAAAGTATTTTTTATTTGTACCAATTAGTCAAGATTTTTTTAGTACTTTTGCTATGCAGTTTATGTTACAAGCATTCATCCTCTAAAGATAAAAGAAAAATGAACATATCTCTAAAACAATGCTTTTTTTTTTTTCCTTCGCCCACTCTAAAGATCCTGACACCCATCGAATGGGCAGAGATGTAGTTGAGGCCCTATTCAGAGTAGCTTTCTGTCATCTTCATTCCAGAGGGATGGACCAGGTATCACATGTGACTCCTCACACCCTCACAGAAATTCCTGTGCTAGGAATCTGAAGACCCAAGTTCAGATCCCAAATCCTAGTAAATAATTCATCCCCTCTATGTCTCAGTTACCATCGGTAGAGGGTAGAGGGTGGGATTTCTCTTCCCATAGTATTGTTGTAATAAAGATTAAATGAGATACAACGGAAATATGCTTTGAAATAAGGAAGTTATGAGCATTTTTCCTCCAGTTGCTAATAAAAGTCCTTATCCACTAGAACTCTCTTAGAAATCTGCCCTTACGGGCTTTCACATGCACCTGGAGCATATTTTCTAGCTCCTGATGAGAATGCAGCACTGAGAAATGTCAGCATCACACTCCCATCACTGTCAGGGTCATAGGAAGCTGCCACAGAGAAAAAGACTAACATGGCTATAGAATAAAAACAACTCATTTCAGAAGGAGTAGGGTAAACTTTGAGATTTCTTTATTGTCTGGGGCATAAGAAAAAGCCAAGAAGATTAAGAGGAGGTCAATTGCGCCAACTTAGCTGGGAGAAATTTATCTACTCTGGGGTCATACAACCAAGACATCTAAACCCAAGGCTGCCCACCCTGGCAAAGGGGAAAAAAGCTGAACATCTTTAGAAGGGGGATGGTTCAAGAGGAGACATCATCTGGGTTAAACTGGGATCCTTTCCAGAATATTAAAAGAGAGCATCCAAGGATTCAGGTAATTACCATCATCCCAACTTGGGAAGTCCACCAATGGTAGATTGTGCCACAGGTCCCAGGGATCTTTCAATTGCCCTTTTAATTAGTTTTACTCTGTGCCAATTATTCTTGGAGACTTTAAATGCCAGTTTGCCCTGTGGGGCATTGCCCCTCTGTAGGCAGAATCAGATCAGAGCTGCCAGGGCCACCAGGATGTTAGGGTGCTTGGCACTACTAAATGGACAAGGTCAGGATACCCTAGAAGAAGGGTTGGCTGAAGCTGACCAAAGGAAGTCTCAGCCAAGAGAGATAGGCTTTGTCAGGTCACTGCTTAAAACGCAGCCAGTAAGCAAAGCTGGTCTCTCAGGCCAGGTGGGAGCCAAGGCTGGTAATTAAGAGGTAAGTGACACTGGAGCCAGTGGGCTGGGAATTCACTAAGCAGATGGTGGAGGTGGAAGTGCAGTCGCTCCCCAGCCAAGTGCCCTTGTGCACAAATGACATTGTTGGACAAGGGCTCCAGATCTTTGACACAGCAATGCAACCACCCTGTCTCCTGCTGAATGGAAACATACGATACCACACCCACTCCGACACTGTGCTACAAACAGCGCTGAGCTCAGCCACAGAGGCCTCAGATTTGATGGGGACCTTATTCTGCTGATTGCCCTTTGATATTTTTCTTTCCTTTTCCTTTCTTTTGCATTTATTAGACAATAATCAAATCCCATTTATGTACCCAGCTTTGTGCTATGCCCTGGCAATTCAAAGACAAATAAAATATGACTCCTGTACTCAAGTTAATTTTAATCAACGATACAGACAAAAAAGTGCAATACAGCAATATGGTTTCTAGGAGTTAAATTTCACAGAGCCGACTACTGCTTTCTTCTTCACACTGTCATCTACTTTTAGGTACCACACTCACATGGTTATTCTTCTAACTCAGTGGCTCCTCCAACTCGGCCTCTTTTCCTAGGCCTTTCTTCTCCATATCTTCACATTCAGAAAGTCTTATGGCTCATTTCTTGGTCTTCTCTTCCCCTGAGTGATCTCAATGACTTTAAGTAACATCTATGCATTGCCAGTTTCCAAATTTGTATCCCTAGTCTACTTCTCTCCTTAGGTCAACTACATGCATCCAGCTGCTGACATCTATGTTTAGATGTCTAATAGACATACTAAGCTTACCTTCCAGTGATCTATTGATTTTCCTCCACCCAGGTCAACTCCCACCTTCACCACCAAGCCATCACCCTCTCAGTCTGTGGCAAGATCTCCACCCAATTGCTCAAATAAAAAATCCAAGAATTATCTTTGTTTCTGCCCCTACTCTCATGACCTTCATTCCCTCAGTCAATAAATCCCAAATAAAACCCAGCATCTACTGCTTTTCACCACTTCTGTTCCAGCTCTCACAGTGAAATGTAGATTCTATTCCCAGGATGTTGACATACGCAATATTTTCCATGTAATTTCAGAGGTTTCATAGATTGATTCACATACCATTTGCAAGAGGGGGTTGTCAATAGATTCTAGGCTAAAAACCCAAGTCATTGACTGTTCTAAGTGAGTGTTTATATTGATTTGATAGTTTTAGATGTTGGATGTTAAGCCTTGGGACAGAGATCCTTTGTGTAATTACCTCTGTGGGATTCCTGGAACAGTGCCTCATAGTTAATCCCTTATTTAAGTCTTTTTGAATATCATATGGAGAAGAAAAGTAACCATTCATTCAATAAATATTCATTGAACACATATATGTACAGAGACCAGTGCTGGTGGTCATGAGGAATACAAAGACTTAGAAAATCATAAAGAGGAAGGTAGTCAATAACAACACGTGACATGGAAAGGAAGGGATTGAAAAGGTAGAAGAGAACAAGATAGGATTCTTAAAAAATAAGGCAACACAGCCTGGCCAGAACAGAGGGGTTGTAGGAAGGCTCAGTGGGGTCAAGGTTGGAAGGTGGAGCAGTGGAAAAAACACTCAAGCAATAGCTTTAAAGTTGACAAGAAAGATAACCTGGCACCATTTAAAACCTATTAAATCATCGAAAGGTGCCGGGAAGCCTCCTCCATTGGTCTGTTTTCTTGCTGAAAGATGGAAAATGGGTTAGATCAAACCATTTGAGGGCACTGGAGCATCCGAGTACTTACATGCTGAAAGGCCTGGGGTGCTTCATCACGTACTGTCTGTAACTGTTCTACAGGCACGGATCATGGCTTTTCAGCATGACTGTAAGCTCTTACAGAGTGACTGTAACAATCACGGCTCTCATTAGTATAGTAAAACTTGCTTTGTTTTGCTTCTCTTCTGCAGTGCTAGGGGTCAAATCTGGTGCCTTGAGCATGTTAAGCAAGCACTGCTACTGAGCTACACCCTCAGCCCTGTAGTAAACCATTTTAACATGCATCATCTTACTTAATTCTTAAAACCTCCTGGTGAAGGCGCTGTTATTAGCCAGCTATATTTCACAATGAGGAAATCCAGATTTACAGAAAGAAAGGGAAAAGAAAGTCAGATTATTGAGTATCAACTAAGCACAAACGTCAAACATATTTCATTTAATCTTCACGAAAAAAGACACAGAATAATATGAGTATTTCTGATCCACAGGTGTAGAAACTGAGGCTCAGAACACATAAATAACTTGTTCATCAAAGTGATATCAGTTTTGCAGATGGGTTTGGTCCCCTTAACACTAACATTGAGTACAATGCTAGACACCCAGCAGATATCTAATAAACTAAAAGTGCTTTCCTAACTTGAATCAGTGGATCAGTGGGCAGCAGAATCACAATGCACAGAATTTGCTCATGGGGGGTCCCTTCACCACTACAGAGAGCACAGAGCCATCCAGGGTCAAAGTGGCCCAAGAAAAGGCATCTGCAAGAAAGAACTCTGGAAACCTCAAGCAAAATTGATTTCAAACTTATCACTCCCTTTTATATAGTGGCTCCTAAACTCCCCTAGATAGAGGTTACTAGCACTTGCCTTCAGCCACTCTGAAGATCTTGCTTGTCAGCGTCTATCTCTTTTTAATGGGTCTTTTACACTGTCCACAGTTCCAGTTCTCTGTTCTGATGGTTGTGGACCCTTGGCACTGAAGTCAAGGGATAAAGAATGTTCCAAAATAATGAAGTAGGCCATTTACAGCATGCTTATCACCAGTTCTCTGAATAGCAGGCAGACGAAGAGACTATCCGTGAAGCCAGAGAATTTAGAGATAATATTTCTGAGGGAATGGGTTTTGGAAAATTAAGTTCAGAACCAAACTCTTTTGCATAGCAACTTTCATTTAAGACTTTCAGCTGAGTATAATCTCTCCCACTCTACCTGTGTCTCTGCTTCCTAGACCCTTCCTTCACACTGATCAAATAGATCTGAGGATTAAAGCAGCTCTGTAGTCCTACAAGAAATTAGAAAACCAAGAGGTGAAGATATAGACAGCCTTGAGCACGGGCTCAACATCAAACTCAGGATATAATGGCCCCATACTAGTGTAAAGCCTTATTCATGAGAGCTACTTGCCAAAAAGATCCCAGAATTTCATGAATTGGGCTAAACCAAAATGGCTCTATGGCTAGTGGTTAGAAAAGAATGTAATATATGGTTCTTTAATCATCATTAAAAACAAAAACAAAACATCCTGGTGTTCCTGGTTTGAGGAAGTAAAATAGGTGACAAACCCTCTCCCTCAATGTCTGGAGTCTCTTCATTCAATCACTTTGCTAGGCATTCATTCTTAGGCAGTAAAATCAGTCACCAAACCTACCTGAAGTTGTCCTGTGTGGGATTTAAGCTGTCATTTGATCCAACATTAAACTTTTGCTTTCTATAAGAATCCCACAAACATAGTTAGCTTGGTCTTGAATCATAAAAACAACTGGACACTTTTTTCTTATCTTTTAGAAATAGGAGCTTAGGAACAGAGGAACAGGGACAGAGAGAATATTTTGAAAACAGTAATCAAGGAAACATGGCCAGGACAAAACACACAGCCAATCCAATTACCTACCATCTGCTGTGTGGACAAGAGGTGGTTACTTAGTGATCAGAAAAAACCCCATGGTTCCTGGCTTGGGCTCTTCATGACAACTGCTCTGAAGTTGGTACCTTTGTCCCTCAGCATACAATTTGCTGGTATGTCAAACAAAGGGTAAATGGCTATGCCCCTGTGGATGTGATGACAATGCATTTTCTATACAGACTGGACAGGAATGTTACTATAGCTGCCATTGGATTTAATTACTGTTTGCTGCATACTTGAAGGATCTGCTAGTAAAAATGGCCTTATCTCAAAGCAAAGTCTCATTATTATGGTTTATGACTCAACTTATTTCCCAAGTTTTGTGTTGACATATTTTGAAATCCCACAGGCGAGATCCCATGTAATCACTTTTACATGAATCCAGAAAGGTTTCCAAAGGAACTGCTTTAGGTTTGCACTGTCTTAGGGAGTCATACTTAAAACTCTCACTAACACAGATAAATGCAGAGATGGAGCTTCAATGAAGGAGACACCCTGCAACCTATTTATAACTCTTAGATTCTACACACATAGTCAATTCTCCATTATGCACTCAAGTAAGGAACTAATGGTGCAGAGATCTATAGGGATGCCAACTTCCTTTTCTGTCCATTCATTTGTCCAGACATTCTTTCAATAGGCATTTATCGAGCACCTACTAAGTACTAGGCAGTGTGCTAAGTCGGAGATTCAAAGCTGACTTTCTGTGCAGTAACTCACAGTCTAGTAGGGAAAATGGACAAAGGACACAAGATGATCACAGCATAAAATGATAGGTACTATAAGTAATCAATGTACACAAAACTCTCCTGGGAACATGTTGGAGAAAATACTCTTATTTCCACACTGAGGAAATCCCACTGAGGAAAATCTAACTGAGAGTGGTCCCTGGTTGAGTTTAGAGAAAATAGTCAGAGATGGCTGTTGTCGAGATTGGCTTCACCTGCTCCCTGAGACATCATCAATGAATGGCAATGACTTACAAGAACAACAACCAGAAAGGCCTGGGTGCTTAATTCCATCTGTAGAAGCTGGGAAAAACTTTGCAGAGGCATGACATGTGCTTGTTTTGAAGAACGAGTAGGAGTTCACTGCTGAAAGTTCATTAATTAAGTAACTGAGCATGATGGCTATATAGCAGCCAGTTGTGGCTGCAGAATGAAATATATATTATGTTTATTCTTCTTCAAATTGTGTTTGTATGCATTCAAGGCCACCTGTCACCAGACACCAACCGATATTTATATCCCAGTGCATCCCAACCCCAACCTACGACATTCCTATTACACAGACCGGTCTACGTTCCCCAAACAGCCTCTATAACTTTGCTTCTATGATTCCCTTGGCCCTCTTCAGAATAAAATTGTACACACTTTTTTATACCCAACTCAAATACTGCCCCATCTTGGAAACTTCTCTCACTACCACCAATTCCCTAGGTAAAATTAACCCTTCTCTATTCTGAACCTCCCAAATCTATCACTTGCTCCTCCACCAGCCATGCTTTCTTCTGCCTTGGATCAAACATAGCAATTCACACACTGCTGAGCAGAAAATGGTAAACAAATAGAAATGTTAAGTCCTGATGGACAGGGACACACTCTTTTTGGCCTTTTTTTAATTTTGAAAAATTTTCATCTACAGAAAATTGAATAGCTAATGAACACCCCATACCACATCTTTAATCCACCAGCTGCTAACATTCTGGCACACTCACTTTTTTTCTGAGTCACATGAAGGTGAGTTGCAAACCTCATGGCATTCATTCCTAAATACTTCATTCATTCAGTGTGCCTCTTCAGTGACAAGAACTTCACCTATGAAGCCACATTGCTATCATTGGGTCTAAAATATGATCAATAATCCCGTTCCGAGAGGTATGGATTTCCACAATTGCCTCAAAAATGTCTTTGCTAACATTCCCCTGCTTGGATGGAGGACCCAGTCAAGGTTCATATGTAGTATTGTTATAATGCTTCATTAGTCTTTTTTAATTTAGAAGAGTCATTCTTGGTAATGAGCATTTCTTACTCATTTTTACTTTTTTAACCTAGTAGGTACTTTACAAATGTGTATAAAATGGAAAGAAATGAGTAGATGGAGAAACTACTTTGGTGATGAAAGATCCATGAGCAGTTTTCCCAAGAAGAGACATAATTCTAGAGGAGGGATTTATATCAAGTACTCTTTGTGAAATCACCAGTCACTGGGTAGGAGACCCAGTCATTGTCTTTCTGTGGTTGTTCATCTCCAGACTTCCTTCTTAAAAAATCATGAGCTAGTCCTTAGCCCACAAGGAAATGCCTCAAGAGTAATGGACTTGAAGAGAAAAGAGAATTTGGACCCTCATATCTGACTGAAGATGGAAGTTTCTAGAAACCAGAGGCTCATTGCCTCTTGAGATGTTAGATCTGGAAGAGACCTCAGAAATCACCTCCAATTTCCTGGCTTTCCAGAGGAGAGAATCCAGGTCCACAGAGGTACAGTGGCTTGTCCTAAGTCACACAGGACACCTTTGCCCCAACTTACTGTCCAACTTCCTTTCCACTTTCCCTGGTCATTGTGACAATACCCAGATTCTTTGTCTTTCTTCTTCCCAGTGAGGGAAGGTAATTTCCCCAGGCTTCAAACATCAAAGATCTTAAAGTATCCAAGGCAAACCCACTCTCAGATGCAGAAGGATGAGGCAGGGATTCCTCTGGGCAAGATAGTTATTTTTGGGGTGCTTATTTTATCCAGTGGGGAAAAGACTAAGAAGCAAAGGGCACCTCGAGCAGCCCCAGGAGAAGGTAGTGCAAATAAAGCTGGTTATCCTGCTGGGCCAGGAGGTAGGATGCCTTCTTATTTATTTTGCCTCTGCCATCTACTTTAGCCTCAACATGTCACTGAACTTTTCTAGGGCCCACAAGCCTCACCCATAAAAATAGATCCTGGCAGATTAGTTAGCGCAATGATGGCCATTTACAGGTGTGAATCCCTTTTGGAAACATAAGAGGTAAATGAGAGAAATCAGGGTGAGGGGCGATTCTTATTTCTAACTGTTGGAATATTAGCATTTATTTAAAGCAGCAAAACAAAAATTCCTCAGTAACTATAAAGCATTTGTTCTTTCCAAATTTTTCACAGACCAACAGGAACACAGGTTAGTAGTTGGTAGATAACTTCATCGAACAGGGAAAACAAGAGATCGGCTCAGTCACTAACAGTTTGAAGATTTTTGAGGAAAAGCCTCAATCGTCACTGAGGAGCCAGATCGTCACTGAGGAGCCAGAGGTCTTACATAGAAAATCCAGGCTTGAACTTGAGCTTGTGTGACCTTGGCTGAGCTGTTTAACGCTTACAAACCTCTTCCGTAAAACAAGGAAATTTAGGTTACAAGTGCAATGCAGTGATTTATTTCTTTAAGTCTGGCTTATACATCACAATCACCCTGGGAGGAGGGGTGTTAAAAATTATGATTTTAATCCACCATGCCCTTTTTATTGTGGTATAAGTTGTTCTGGGGTGGGATCCATATAATCCTCAGGTAGCCAGGACTGAGAATCACTGCACAATAGGATGTCCAAAAGCTGATTCTCAGGAGGGAATAAAGGAAGTGTACAAGTGTGCAGGAAATATTGGGTTTCTCAACTATTCCTTGGACACACCTGGTAGTTAGTATTGAGCTCCCATATCGACTGAAGTTGGTTATTCCCCTCATCCCCACCCTAGGTCCAGCATCCCCTAGAATCAACGAGCAGCTCCTGCCAAGGCAGTCAACACTTCCCTACCAATCTGTGAGGACACATGCATTTTTCAGCCTTAAAGGAAGATTCGGGAAGCTTGGATCCTTAAACATACTGGCCAGGCCCCCCACCACCTTTCCCATGCTTAACGCACACCATGGGTGCAGCCACTGGAACAGGGAAGACACAAGAACAAGATAGCGTTCAGCCTGCCTGCCTGGCAGACGCCAGCACCAGCCACTCGCTCCCGGCAGGCAGGACTTGAAGCATCTGCCAGACGGGTGTCGGCTTTTGATCAGTACCATGTCAAGCCAGAGACCCGCAGGGAAACGGCCAGGCTCCCTGGGGTTGGCTAGCAGGAGTCTTTCTTGCAGCCTGGAGAGAGGTACTTGAAGAATTTGAGCACAGACTGAAAAGTGGGGTGCAGATGGGGGAAAGGGAAAAGCATGGCGGAGAAGGTCTCTTCCAAGGCCAGGTTACTCCTTCTCAGCAAAGGGAAGCCAGACACCCTTTCTTGTCTGGAGACTGCAGCGAGCTTTCTGGGCTGCCTTTGCAGATTGGATTGCTCTGCTCCAGGGCTCTAAGAATCTTTTAGACTCAGCTGACACACATGTAACACGGACTCCACAGGAATAGGTCTCCACCGAGCTGACACCAAGGCCCCACTTGCCCCCCACAACCCTTTGTCAAGCACTGGGTGTGGAGGTCACACCTTGGCAGGGCTGTTTACAAGACACTTGATGACTCCACCAGGTCCACTGGCCAGAGGCCCTGCAGGAGGCCTCCTTGAGATCTCAAGGGGTCCTCTGGGTCCTGAGCTGATGTCCTTAGGAAACCCAGTCTGCATTCTTGACATGGAGATAGAAGCCCCAAAAGGTCGCTTGCTAGGAGAGAGTGTCCCCTCCTCCCTGCCCTTACTGGAACAGCCAGGCCAAGTGTTAAACAGAGGCCCGGTCCAGATACGGCATGCTCTGAGCCTAACAAGAGCAGCCTACGTGACTTGAAGGCTCTTCTCTTAGTAAACCAAATGCCCACCAGTTTTGCTTATTTGCTCTAACCTTCAAAGAGCCCAGAGGTCCCTTCCTAGTTCAACAAATAAATCCAGCTCCACTCTTGCAGGCTTCAGCCGACAAAGTTCTATTGTTACGCCCTCCCTGAACTTCCAGTGTTCTCCAGCTCTCAGGGCACCCTAGCCCCATGCCTGCTCGCCCTTCTTTCGTTCGGGGATAAATCAACCTCCGTTTTGGTTTTGTTTTAATTCTTTCAAAGGGTAAGGAATGTTGACACTCCCCGGAACATGCCTCTCATGTCTGGTTAGACTTCAGACGGCTGTATTTGAGCGTGTGCTGACGCAATCGGGTAGATTGGGTTAAACCAAATATTACAATTGCAAGAACTCATCTGGAACTAATAATTTTGAGGCCACCGAAAGTAAAAGGGCCCTGCTTTGGGCTGGCCAGAGGCAGAGGCCAGCTCAGGCCAATGCTGCCACCTGCCGGGGGTGCGGGGAACAGGGCGCGCCGCCGCGGCCCTAGCGTTGTGTGCACGACCCGGCAGCTCCCACGCAGCCAGCCAGCCAGCCAGACCAAGGCTATTTTAAAAGGCGAGGGCCTCTCCCAGCCCTCGGTGTAAAGATAGCTAGTCTGGCTGCTCTGCGTCTTTCCTGAAAAAAGACAACGTCCCAATTATAAAGCCAGGGCTGGCTACCAGGGCAGTTGCAGTTGGAGCTCGATTAAACATGTGCCCCTTGGACTAAACAAATCATGTGTTGCTTGCTGGCTTAGGAGGAAGGCTGGTTTAAGCGGGAATTTTTATTTTGCGGGGGATGAAGGGAACGCACAACTCGGGAGTTATGTCGGCATATTGCTGAACTGCAAGTCATATGCCAGATCCAGAAATGATGAAAACATCTGTTTTTGCTTTAGACAAGCAAGGCCCTGGCGGAGGGAAGAGGAGGGCCGGGAATCGTTCTGCTCTCGAGCGCCATCTGCCGAGCCTGGTGGAGAAACGCGTGCATCCCGAGCAACAATGCAGGTTGCGGATCACCCCGGGAAGGGGGCGATCAACAGGTGGAGGGGGGTCTCTACCCGGACGATCGCTCTCCTTGGAGGACAGCTCTGATTGTGCCCTGGGGAGCGTGCAATTCCATATTGTCTCGGAGTGTTCGCAACAAAGACCTTTGTCCCCGGGGACTGCTCTGGGGCAGAGGAGGAGAGAGAAGCAGCAAATGAATTCCCAGGGTGGAAAGGAAGGTGGGAAAGGGGGAGAGGAGGAGCTCGCTGGTGGTTTGCAGACAGTAAAATTTTGCTTTTCCATCTGGTTGAAATCTACCAGAACAAAGGAACTGCGTTTTTAGGAAAGCCCCCCTGCACGTCCCCCAGCCAGCCACCTTTCCTGCTATGGTGGCCTTTACTCAGCAGGTCTGAGAATGTTCTGGTATTCACAGAGCCCGTTCTGGTCAGACAACCCCCGACTAGCCCTTTAACGTGAAATCTGCCAGCCTCAAGAGCTCAGAGCTGCTGCAGGGTTCTGAATAGGAGCCCATACGGACAGCCCAGCCGCAGCCTTCTTTCAACCTTCGGCAAATATTTACTGCCTGCCTGCAAGGTGCCCGGCACTCACTCAACACAACTATTTGTCATACAATTTAAAAAACAATACAAATAATGTCAGAAGAAAATGTATGTTTAGTGTCAAGTCAGTGTTGAAGACAATGACAGCTCTGAGTTCAGAAGCAGGGAGAGGATTACAGATCCTGAATCTACATTTTCTCGGTGTTTGGGGGCAATTTGAGACGAAGCTTGATGCTTCAACTCACCAGTTGGATAGCCCATCCTCTCCCTGGGTGACTGATACCTGTCAACCTGCTTCAGTTCTGACCTCCAGTCCCCCAGCCTTAAAGATGAGCCCTTCCCTACAGTTTCTGGGGACTCCGGGGCAGAGGGCCATCAACTGTATCCTGTCACTCACGGAGCTGGGTGGGGGCTGAGACAGGTGCAAAATCTGAGATACAACCACATGAACGGTGCTTTTGACTGGTGGCCGGGGGGGTTAATCAAAAAGAGAAAAATCTTCAGACAGATGTAAAAACCCAGGCTTGCAGACCTCAATAAGGACTGTTGCCTTCTCTTAACCCTTAGCTGCTGAACACACTCTCAGTTCTCTGCTGCCCACATTTGAGGTTTCCAGAAGAGTAAATGCTGCTAATTAAGACAGAAGTCAATCTATCTCCTCACTTGGAACCCTCTTGTCTATAAACTTCCAAGTTCAAAAAGGAAACTGAGGCTCTCTATTGGCACCCAATCCTTACCATTCTTCATTTCACCCCCAAATAAGTATAAAAAGAACCACCCTTTGAATGGGTCTGGGAGCCTGTCTACCATCTCAGGGGTGGGTCAGGAAACAACAACTTTTCATTGGACAATTGGGAAAACACTGTGAGAACCACAGCTCTTCATAGCGCTTCACATGTCTTGCCATTAACTGTATCCCCAGTAACCACATCTGTTTCTGTAGGACCCATATTTTTAAGAGACTTTTTTTTTTTTTTTTTTGGTCTTTTTTTTTTTGTTTACTATTTTCTTTTTTGGTACCAGAAATCAAACTCAGGGCCTTGTGCCACATTTTTATATTGTTAGGTCCCAAACTAATCCTCAAAGTTGCTTGCTGGTCCATCTGTCACTGGTGGCACTTTGTTCTCTTATTGGAAAAAAAATCACTAGTTCAAGGGGACGTGTGCAAACCAGTATGATCAACCCCACTTTCTATCTCAGGCCTTAAAAGATTAGCACATGAGACTTCATTTTAGTCTGGCTTGGTGTTGGTCTATTGTAGAGCAATTTTGATGGATTTCCTTTGTCTTACAAACTGAGGACACCTAGTCTCTGACCCATGTTTCTTTTCTAGACTCTTCTTGACACTTTTTCTCATTTCTGTCTGGTTTTACGACAAGTCTATATTTGGATCTATTGAGAGCTGGCTATGAAATTTTTCATGCCACATTGACATCTGTGAGCTCAGAATTTTATTTACATTCAGCAAAATAAAATCCCTGCACCAGCCTTTAACAATAGGGCAGAAACAAAGGTGGCACAAAAATGAACATTGGTGATTTTGTGTTTCCCTAAATGTGAATACCAACCTTCTAAACTGCTTTTCCAGTTCTCTCCAAGACTCTTTCCCTCATTATAGAAATAATTTCTATTGCTCGGCTTCATTCCATACATCTTGGTGTGATTCTCTTCACACAGAGAAATAACCTTTGTTCGAAGCTCTGCTTCTCTAAGCTGTGCTGAATTCTGCAAGATCACTCTCCACATACAAGATTAGCACCTCCTTTCCAGCTCCAAATAGACTATAATCCAAAAGCTGCTCTTTTAAATAGAGGTTCCTTTTATGCTTAAATTCCTAAATAAAAGAAACATCAATGCTACTGCTAGTCTCCCTAGTTAAATCCGATTTGCAAGAAATGCTGCATGTTCAAAACTCTGGGTGTGAGCTGAAGTCTGGGCTCAGGGAACACATTTGGGATTCTCCAACCATTCTCTATCTGGAGGGCCCTCCAGTGGCCAAAATAATACCTGATATAAACAAAGACCACCAAAGCAAGTATTACAACAAAGACAGAGGGTGGACGCTAGCCTGCATGTAAAATGCTGCAAGCAAGCCCCATATTTTGCTCCATAGAGGTGTGTTTCCTTTAAAGAAAGCCAAGACAGAATCTCAGCTCACAGAATGGTGACATTATTTGCATTACAAAAGGACCCTTCACTTGTTAAAAGGAGGCAAGTTTGAACTCCATTAAAGGACAACTCCCCTAATTTCTTTATGATTCTATTGAATTTGGAAAAAAAAAAAAAAAAAAAAGGCAGACTGACATGCAAATTTCCGAATGCATCTGTGGCATATAACATGGTACATTTGTACTTACTCTTCTCAAACCCCACCTACATTTCCACCTGGGAAAGCCTCATCAGCACTCTGACCATGAGACATAGCAGAGTGCAGAGGTCAGAATTGGTGGGGTTGAAATGAGAAGAGTAAGGGCAAGTTCAAGGTCCTCAGCGCCCAGAGCTGCCCTTCTGGAGGACTCTGACAAAGCAGGCAGTCTCTACAACCCTCTTCACTCTGGATTTGAAGGATGTGGCAGGTTTTCCAGAAGATTCTGCCACACGTTAGCATGCCACATCACCAGACATGCCTCAGTTTCTTCTGGTGTAAAATGAAGGAGCCGATAACACAAGCCAGATATAAAGATCTAGGACCTTGGATTGCTGGTCATTGTGATGATCTTTGTGTCCTGAAAACATTGGGGAAGGAGAAGGCTTTCTTCCATGAAGTCCCTTAAGCACTTCTACACACACACAGACACACACACGCATGCACCATGCATGTCTTCACGCACCTGCCCTCACCCCATTCCTTAAGAAAACTTCTATTCATTCCTCATGGCCCAGGTCAAATGCCAGTCCACCTTGAAGCCTCCTTACTGACTTACCCAAAATTCAGAAGTTTTTCACCCCACTTTGTATTCCCAAAGCACTGATGCTACCTCCATCTCATTTATGCTTTGGGAACACAAACTGGGGTGAAAAACATCTGAATTTTGGGTAAGTTGGGTAAGGCCTGAGGGTAGACTGGCATTTGACCTAGGCCATGAGGAATGAGTAGGCTAGTTCCCTCCAGCCTGAGATTTGGGGTGTGTGTGTGTGTGTGTGTGTGTGTGTACGTGTTCCTATGCCTCCATTCCTAGAGCTTAGTGTTGAGCTAGGGGCATAATGGCTGAGTGAAAGTTGCGTGAAAGAAGTGAGTTCTGAAAGCAGGGCCTCTCCCATTGCCTTAGGAAGGAGACATTGGTGGGGGCCAGCAGTCCCTCCCCCAGACCTGCCCTGGCCAAGGACCGCAACATGCCACTCATCCCCTCTGCATGGTGTTGTGGTGGTGGAGGAGATGTCCTGTCTTCCTCATTCTTCTCTCTCAATCAGGCACCTGCTATCAGTCAGACCCATCTTTCTGCTCAAAACTAACCCCTCCAATTTATTGGTTGAAATCTAACCCCAAAGTGATAGTATTGGAAGGTGGGGCCTTTGGAAGGCGATCAGGCAATGAGGGCAGAGCCCAATGAAGGGGATTATTGTCCTTGTAAAAGAGGCCCCAGAGAGCTGCCTCATCCCTTTTTCCTTGTGAGGACCCAGCAAGAAGTCTATAAACCAAGACACAGGCCCTTGCCAGACACCAAATCTGCTGGTGTCTTTGTCTTGGGTTTCCAGGACTATGAGTAATAAGTTTCTATTGTTCGGAAGCCCCTCCCTCTCTCCCAGTCTGCAGTGTTTTGTCATAGCAGCCCCAACTGACGGAGACAACCTAGCTTTTCTTTTTATACTCACAGCAGCAGCCATGCGAACATTCTAGAGTGGCAAGTACTGTGTCTGCTGGGACTTCTGCAAGGGCCAGGCCAGGTCCATCTAGTTCAGGAGGAAGGACATGTTGGGAAAGGATGACTGTCTGTGGAAGGGGATGTGTGGGCAGCAGGGCTATGAATTCCAAGGCAGCAGAGGTGATCAAGCACCCAGGGACAAGCGGCAGGGCCAGCATCCTGCTCCCAAAGCATGTCACCAAGCATGCCCCAGTTGTTCCCAGGGTCACACCCCCCTTCCTGGGATCCTTTTTCACACCAAACCTACTGTCCTATTTCAAATTCAGAGAGCTGCTTCATGTCACTTCTCCTCCTCACCTCCCATGCTCTGCCCAACCTGTCTGTACCAATCAGTGTCTGTGCACATGGCATCCTGAAACCTTCTTATGTAGGACACCAGCGATTCCCTCCTCTGTAAAAATGGAGCCTGCTTCACACAGGGCTGCAGGAAGGGGGACACTCACAGGTGACTGCACAGCCCTGGCATTTGACATATACTACCCAATGTATTTAATTATCGAATTGTATCCTCACAACAACCCTTTGAGTTAGGTGCTACACCATCCTTATTTGCAGGGGAGAAAAGTACAGTGCTTAAAATGTTAATCTCCTCAGAGTCACACGGCTTCCAAGTCAGGACTGGAATCCAGGACATCTGCCCCAGCACCCAGACCCTCAACCACATGCAGGTGCACCCAGAAAACATGGTGTGGAATGGTGCCTGGCAGGGAGACGGCTCCCAGCCCTCAGCCTTGAGCTGCCTGTGGTGCTTCACGGAAATCACCCTCAGCCCCTGAACACATATCTCCCTGGCCTCCCCAACACAGCCTGACCCAGGATCAACTTTGGAAGAGTCTCAAAATGCAGGTGCTACTTTGAGATCTTGTCTAGCTCCTGACATCTCTCTCCAGACTTTTCTATCTACCCTTTCCCACTACCCTTCTGTCATCACTCTCTGTATAGATCACCATCACACGTCCAACCTCACTGTCTCTGAACTCCACATACTACGTCATTTAGCCCCCTCTCTTGCTTACTGTGTCTGCCTGGGCTCACTACTAAGCTCCCTGAAGACAGGGGAGTTTTTTGTTCATTGTGTCCACTAAAGTATCTCCAGCACCTGGAGTGTTCCTAGTACACAAGCATTCAGGCAAGGTTTACTATATGACAGGAGCCAGCTTTCAACTGCTCGCCTCTGCTGGGCTGGGATACTAGCATCTCAAGATCCCACATTCTGTTCTCATGTCCAGAACAGAACTCACCATCCTTCTGGCCCCAGTCCTTTCTCTGCCCTTCCTGTCCCGGCTGACATCATTTCCCCAACAGCACTGGCCTTGTAGACTGAGGATGTCAGAATTGTCCTGCACCTTGCTCTGTTCCCATCTCGTTTTTCTGCTAAAGGCAACGCTAGCTGTGTTGCATTCTTGGAAGATGGTATGCTCCTCCGAGTTTTGCAAAAATCCACCTTTGATCTCTGCTCAAGGAAATTCCTTGCAACCTCAGTGGGAAGAAGTTTTCCTAGATGAAAGTGTTGCGGACCAGGGCCGGTGAGATGGCTCAGCAGTGTACGCACCTGCCTGGCAAGCACGAGGGCCTGAGTTCAACTCCCGGATCCCACATATGAGAAAAGGGCCGGTGATATCGCTCAGTGGCACGGGCGCCTGCTGGCACACGAGGTCCTGAGGTCAACCTCCGGTACCCACAAAAAAAAAAAAAAAGAAAGAAAGTGTTGCGGACCAATGTAAGACTGGATGATAAAATGAGTGGCAGAAATAATGGTGAAATCCTCACAAGAGAGTTTGTTTTGAAGGGATCATTGCCGGGACACCTTCTGTTGCTGAGCGCCTGTGGAAGCTGCATTCATAAAGCACCTTCCCGTTTAAAAGAACTGTACATCTGTTTCCTGCATACCTTCTAACACCCCTGTGGGGCCAGCTTCAGCAAAATCCCACTTCAGGGACAAGAGCACTAAGGCACTGAGTGATTGGGCAGATCGTCACACAGCCCATAAGCACAGAGCCAGGCTGACAACTCAACCTCTACGGCCTCCCTTAGATAGGGACCTCGCCAACTTGCCCTCCATGTCAGCTGAGTTGCTTCCTAACTTTTCATTTGACTTACTTTTGTCTACCAGAGACTGTATCCAGAGATCCCCAGTTGCCTGGGTGATACGTATTCTCTCCTTCCTCCTTCCAGGGATGGAAGTGGCATTAAGTCAGACTAAATGAACTGTACCTCTCAGACTCCTCGCAGAAGCAGGTGGTCAGTGCAACGTAATCAGAAGTTGTTAGATGGAGGGAGATCATGGGAGAACTCTTCAAAAGGGCCCAACACAGCAGTAAGGTTGTGTTTTGCCTTTGCCTTCTCCTTCTCGATGCCTGGACCTTGGACACAGTGGCTGGAATGTGAGTTCCATGCAGACTGCAGACTGAGTAGACCTAAAGGGAGATGTCATGGTATCAGACGTGATAAAAAAAAAAAGACGAATGTTTAATTTTAAAAAATGTATTACCGGGGCCGGTGAGACGGCTCAGCGGCATAAGCACCTGCCTGGCAAGCGTAAGGTCCTGAGTTTGACTCCCGGTACCCACATAAAGGAAAAAAAGGGCCGGTGATATTGCTCAGCGGCACAAGTGCTTGCTGGTAAGCACAAGGTCCTGAAGTCAACCCCCGGTACCCACATTAAAAAAAAAAAAAGTATTACCATAAAAGACACATGGCCATTAATCCCCCTCAAATAGTTCCACTCCCTTCAAACACATGCATCCCATTATTCTTGCCATTTCTGAAGCAGTTCTGAAAGTTCTTTCTTGAGTGTCTTTAGTTGTGGTGTCGTGGCTGCCTCAATGTCCTGAATTGAATTAAAACATTTACTTGGCATGGTCGTTTGGACTTAGGGGAAGAGCCAGAGTTGCACAGTGCCAGATCCGGTGAATAGGTGAACGAGGATGCACCATGTCTTCTCGAGCCTGCCTTTCCATTGGATGCTGCTCAGCAGCAGCATTCACTGTGTTTTTCATCACACCTCATCAAGAACTCGTGAAATATGACTTCAAAAATTGCTTCAGAAAGAGGCAAAAATAAGGGGATAAGTGGGGGGTATTTTGAGGGAGATTAGTGGCAACATGTCTTTTATTGTAATAAATTTTTAAAATTTAAGCATTAACCAAAATTTTAATTTTGATTGCACCCCAAAGGGATGAAAAAGCAGAAAGATTGGGAGAAACCTGAAGCTTTTGTCTTGTTTGCAATGCTGGAGATTGAACACAAGGAACTCTGAGCTACAGCCTATTTCTTTCTTTCTTTCTTTAGGCTCTCACTAAGCTCTCCAGGTTGGCCTCAAACTTGCTCCATTTAGAAATGGCAGAGAGAAATCCTAAAAAAGCCTTCACAGGTAGGTTATTAAAAATGCATTCCTTATGTGTGTTTTGTAAACCAAAAAGATTTCTCACCTTTGTACATTTTGCTGAGGTTATTAAATAAGCTTCCATTTTCTGAAGATAAAATAGCAGAATATTGTGATGTTATTGGGTACCAGGCTGTTCAATTCACCCCCTTCTACATATAAAAACATGGGCCAAAGGTAAAAAGGTAGCACAGTATTATTCATGAATTTTGGGTAAGCAGCCAATACCACATTTTCCTACTCCAACACAGGACTTCTCTGAAGTTCAGTTGGAGCCTGTGGCTCAGGCAGGAAATCACACTGGATCCTGCTACCTCACCCCAGCAGAATTGTGGGGTACACAAGAACAGGCTTGATTTCAGGGTTTTAGGACTAAGTCTACTAACTCACTGCTTAGCTGAGCTCTCGGGCATTTAACATCCTTAATTTCCATTTCCTCTTTTATAAAATCATTTATACCACGTGACTCAAAATTTTCTCTCAACCCTGAGGTTTCATTGTATGTTGTTCCAGAGAGCAGGCCTTATTCCCGGTCTATTCCACGTTGTATTTCCAGGAGCTAATAAAAGACTGTGCTATGGTTTAGCTCTAAAATGGCCTCAGACGAAGAGAGGGAGGGAGTGGGGAGGGAAGGGAGCAGTGACGGGGAAGGGAAGGTGGAAGCAAAAAAGAATTAAGATGTGTTATGTACATGGACCAGTTCCCCATGATGAATGTAATCATTATGTACTAATAAAAATTTTTGAAAAATTAAGATTAAAAAAATAAAATAGCTCCCAAAGCCTCATCTGTTTGGAAGATGATTGTATTACGGGTGTCCTATAGCTGACTTGCTGTTAGGATGTGGGGCTTGATCAGAAGCAGCAGTCACCGGGGTTATGACCTGGAAGGGTCTCTCTCTCTCTCTCTCTCTCTCTCTTTCTCTCTCTCTCCGCTCCTTCCTTGTCTCTCTGCTTTCTGGCCACCACGATGTGAGCAGCTTTCCACCTCCAGGCCCTTCCACCATGCCTTTCTGCCTTGGAGCAGCTATGAATTGAAACCTCTAAGAACCATGAGCCAAAATAAACCTCTCCTCATTGAAGTTGTGGGTGTGAAGACTACACACTCATCTTCAGTTTCTCCAGGAACTGCCCCAGTCCTCATGATCCTCTCTTAGCCCAGCCCGATACTGCTCTAACCTAGAGAACTTAGACATCTACGACATTCCAACACGAGGCACAGCATCTATTCACATGGAAGCCACATTTTATACCCTTTGGCTGTGGCATAATGAATTTTGTAATATCCTTGTGCTGCAGTTTAATACTTAGAAAAAACATTTTGTCATTTAATAACTTCCTGCCCAGTTGAAATGGAGACAGTACTTGCTATCCACCACTAAGAACCTCCCAAACTCCTTCCAACTCTTCTTCCCACCCCATCACACAGACCCATGAAGACTGCTCCACCACCTACCCTTAGCAACCTTCAGGCTGCTCTCTTTTATTCCCTAGAGTTTGGACACATCCTGCTGGACAGTCAGGTAAAATGTGCGTAAAGTGACAACCATGTTTGTGACCCATTTTATGCTTACGTGCTTGCTCTCTTATGTCTACTTCTGTTCTCTACTTCCTGGGATGTACTGATAGAGGTTCTTCCCATCTTCCAAGAAGCAAAATGCTAATTTAGTGAGCCAAAGATAAGGAGAAGACCCAAACGAATCCTCTTAGGAACTCTGTTACTGTGGACAATGGCTCAAAGCTGCAGCAATAGGAGAGGGGAAGATGCAGCTGGTAGTAAGGAGACAACCTGCTGACCACTGCTTTTCAGAGTCTGCATCAACACTGCTTATAGGGACAAAGGAAAAATATCACTTTGCTTCTGACATCTGAATTCAGACTTGTCTTTTTAGTTAGAACTAGAACCTAAGAGAAGAGGCAGAGGCTTGCACCACCCCCTCACAACCGGATATGGACTTAGCCTTATTCACAACAGAACCATAAGCAGATGCAATTACTCCTACAGAACAAAGTGATAAACACACACGCATTAGATGTGCACAGAGGTTTTCTCTGGGATTACTAGAAAATCTTGTTTTCTTCTTGATGGTTTCATATTTCCAAATTTTCATAATGGGTACAAATTCCTTTCATAACCACCCCCCAAGAACATTATTTAGAAAGGTAAACAAGCAAGTTAAAATAAATTCCTAATATATACACCCTTGTTTTACTTTCCTTGGCCATAACATGACCATAATACCACCTTCCTTAAAGTATTGCTGTGAGGATTTAGTGAGTTAATACACAAAAAGCCCAAAGGAGAGTGTCTGGCATGTAGTAATTATGTATTTGCTGTTATTCCATTGCAGCGGGATTGTCGTTGCTCAAAGTATTTTAGACCACTTTGGGGGAGCATCCTGTTCAGCTTCTTAAACACATTCGCTTGAATCACCTCGATGGGACTAAATGTCCTCTCTTGAAGGTGTACTAATTCTTGAGAGCAGTCAAGCAGTTTGGGGTCCAAAACAGGGTGTACTTATGAAGCCGAGGGCTTGGTATACTGGGTTATCTAGAGAAGAATTCCATGCATCACGCATGCGCACACACATCCAGACCGTTGAGCACCATTTGGGGCTGGATCGATCCCTGAGTAGCTAATAGGTTCTGCCTTTGTTAGAAAGAGATTGAAAAATAAGTCTTCATTATGAAAACTCTTTGATCGATACTGAAGGCTTTACAGATTGGTGTACAACCAAAGGGCAAATTTCATAAAAGCCTGTTTTACATTTAAATCCAAGTCTTTTTCTCCCTCAAAGTTTGCTGATGCCAAGTTTTAACTATGAAATGTCATTGTTTTCATACAAATATTCCCAAACACTACCAGTTGTCACTTCAGCATTAAATAGGGTTGCGACATTATAATATTAGCATTCTTAAAAGCATAACATCATTGTTCTGTAAATTATTGCAAGATCACATTACCCCACATACAATCTTCTTAAAAAATTAATGGGGCACTAGCATCAAAGCTAGTGGGGCTGATAAAAAGAATGGCAGCTACTTCCTTTTGCTGGGATCCCAATGGTCTTGTGCTAGCCCTATTATTGCCCTAATAGAACATGTTGTCATAGTGTGCCTCACTGTGTGGGTAAAGGTTAAAAAAAAAAAAAACACGCACTGAAAATCTTTTCCCAAGATGCAAAGGATTTTGATAAAATTTTACTGAGTTGTTGCAAAGCAAAAGAATCCTCTGTGTTCCTAATTATGGCATCCTTTACAAAAACATTTACCAATTTAAAAAAGAAAAGGCTTAATTGCCCTACCATTAGCAGAGAATCTTGTGTTCCACATAAGTGACTTTGCAAAGAAATCTAAGTATATTTCTTTACATCTCTGACCATCATTTTTAATCTTTTGAGTGGAAATGATTTTTTAAATGTGTTACCTGTGCTCTTGGAGTCCCTAGACAGAGTCACTGGAACAGACATCTAGTATTGTACTGTGGTGGGTTAACTAAAGGTGAACTTATAACACTCAGCTGAACTGAGTCTGTGTGGTGCCGGGTGTGGAAGGCCCACCTGAGGATCGTTGCCAATAGCATAGAAAGGAGAACTGGAGGGGGAGATGGTGCTGTTGATTCTCCTGGAGAAGCTTGTCACGCTGGCTTTCCTGATAGGAACTCAGCTGTTCTCATCATGGGAGGAGCTCAGGTCCTCGCTGTTGCTGAGGATGGCTGCGGTTTTTTTGGGGGGAGCCCTGGTCCTTACTTTGGGCATCGCTTCCTGGCTCCAGTGCAGATCCCTCAGCCTGCTGGCACAGATTCTTCATCCCACTGGTGCACACTTTCTAGCTTCCACCACTGACCTTTGGGCCTTCCCAGTGCAGATCCTTGATACAGATTTGTGTGAGTCATCGTCATGGGCTCTAGGCCTCCAGCTGGACTCGTGCAGGACATTGATGAGAGATCCAGACCCTCAGCTGGATTCTTTTGGTCTCTAGTGCATGGACAGATTTCCTGCACTCTTCTGCATTTGACTCTTTGGGTGAATATTATAAAATAATCCTACAAATTATGTGTCCTGTATTAAATCTATTCCCTTGCAAACCCTGACTAAAACATGTGTGGACAGGGCAATAGCACGGCAATTAACAGCACACACCTAAGAATGGTTTATCTCACTGACTCTTCCACTTTTTTATGTATTTGCAGTAATGTTTACATTCCTTGTGTGGAATTGGTACATGCACATCTTAATTCCTTTTTCCATCCCATTCCCTCTCCTCCCTCCATCTCTTGATCCCCTTCCCATCTGAGAAAGATCTAGCTTCCTATTATCTATCGTGGACTCTTCTACTTTACTATGTGTGAGAGTTTGGAGACCTTACTCCTCTTAAGAGCAACGTTCTTCTTTTAAAACAAAGACTAATACCAAAATCAAAAGATCGCTTTTAGAATTTTTAAAAAAGTATTTCCTAAAAGAGTTTAGCAGGGACTCCATAGACAGGAATAACTGTAATTCTTCTAATCAGATGGGCTGAAGTATGGGACTCCATCTCAGTGCCAAATGGACCCCACTGGCTGTTTGTTGGAGTTCCATTATCTCTTACACCGTTTTCTACTAAGATAACTCTAAAGCCGTTAGCTTCTCTTCTACTGTTGTCAGGGTTACTTGCCTTTAGCAACCTCTTCCTGGTTTTAATTTGCTGTGGGCTGGGGATCACATAATCATAGCTGACAGATGTACTCAGAACTTGGGAGCTACACTGAGGTTTCTCCTAGGATTCAGAAAGTGTCTTCCCAGAATTAAACTTCAAAATCAACACATAAGAGGCAGAATCATCTGCCAGATATAATGACTCTCGAGCCAGGAAGTTTCTGTTGTAACCTAGTCTGACTGGGTTAATATTAGCTACAGTGTTTTAGTGAGTTTGTTCAGCAACAAAACACACAAAGCCATGAGTCAGAGGGCCAATATGGGGAGTTCCCAAAACTGTCTAGGGAAGCCTTAACAAATGGACTTGCAAGTATCAGATCCCAGTAGCAGGGCCTTAGAAGAAACGGATATAGGGAGCTGTAACCTGAAGGTGTGCATGGAGATGATTCTTACCGTGCTGTGCCACTCATTCATACGTTCACTCAATATTTATCAGGCAACCACTCGTGTAGCCCAGGCCCCTCCTCCTTCCCTTATTCTTCATCCATCCTCACTAAGTCCCCTTCTAGTTGTGATCGGCTTCCTAAGCAGATCTCCCTACGGGGAAAGGATGCACTGGTAATGAGATACTCTAAGTGACAGGACTATTCCCTGTGGTCAGTCACTAAGAGGACATTATGATGTTACATGTCAGTCTCTTGAGTTTGGTTAAGGTGAGTTCGGCTGTGAGAGATGAATGCACTATAGTGTTTAGGTGACAAGTTATCTAAGCCTGAAAAGTTAAGGCTAGGCCACGACCAGGTAAACTCACCCAGCTAGTAAGTCTCACCTTGAGATTTCTGCGTTGGGATGACACTAAGTGGCCACATGAGGCTGTGAGGCACAATGATACAGAGCATATCTAGGGTCAGAAGGACCTGGGACTGACGGCTGATTTTACCATTTATTCTGGTTTCTCCTAAGCAAATTATTGAACCTCTATGAGCCTCTTTTTAAAACCTTGTCTATAAAACTAGATAAAAAAAAAAGTATGAGTTTTGTTTTAGCTAAGTATTTAAAAATAAGCAGCTATCCAAAGAACTGTTACCCTCCAATCTTGACTTCTAGGTTCAACCGCCAGTCATTTGCCCATGAGAGGTGAATGCAGCATTCTTCGCCAGACTTCTCCATCTACAGAAATCTCCTGCAAGTGCAGCCCTTTGCACTTCATGCTGCCTTACATTTGAAAATTGTCTTCTTAGCAAATGTAGTTACAGCTCTAAGGGAGCCACTTTTGTCACCCCCCTATGGAATAGTTCTATTTACTTTAAACCAGCTGCTATGACATCTCCCCACTCCGCAGCCAACACAAAGACATCATGTTCTTCAAGGATCCACCACCTGAGACCATCCTGTTAATAACAAAACTATTCCAGGTTTTAGTGTTCTCTCATCTATGAAATAAACATCCTTTAAGAGACAAATCAGATGGTGTTCAGAGACTGGATTCGCCATCTTTACAGCACTCCAAAGAACAACTCAAGACACGCACAAAGTGGATTTTCAAGTAGATTTTTTTTTTGACCCAGTTAAATTTTTATTCAGTGAAAAAAGTTGACATTGAGACAAAAATTATCTTAAAATTGTGCAATATAGTAAAATCTTCAGCAGAAATCAGTGACTTGGAAACTTACCAAGGCAATTGAAATTATAAATACCTAATTTCACTCTGGAGAGAAACAAATTTACAGTGTTTCACTTTAAATAAGAGCAGAACAGGCCTTTATTTTGCTGCAAATACTTTTGACTTTGCCTAAAGTTTCTAATAATTCTGAACAAGAGTCTTTAAATGAGAAGTGACATGGAATATCTGAGGATAATGTTCCATTTCAGCATTCATGCTTATTCCATTTGCGCTGTTACACATGAAACTAATACCATTCTTGGGTTATTACTTGGCTCTGATGATTTAATTCATAATATGGCTGCTCAAAATTAGTGGGCAGAAATATATACAACCTATCCTCCCTCAACCATGTTCAGTGGTGGTACTCCTTCTGAAAACACATTTCTTGTCCATGTACCCAACAGTATGCATCTCTTGCTGTCTATTCCATATCTCAGTCTTGCATAGAAAGTAGTCTGTATAAACTTAATGCACTAGCGTTTATTACACAAAAATTGTACCTGAAAGGCAGCACACACCCCATTTCTGAAAAATAACCTAATAGGAATGTCAAAATACAATCCCAGTACAAGTGAAGATACTGCACAGTTTTCAAGTCATTTCCTACAATCCCTATGCGGATGGTATTCAGTTTGGTTCTGGATTTCTTCCCTGAGGGGCCTCCTAACTCTGCTAAAGCAAGAGAATTTCGGGAATTCTTTGCGACTCCCTCAGTAGGCGGGGGGGGGGGGGGGGGGGGGGGGGACAACCAAAGCTGCTGGGGTGGGGTTTGGTTCTTTAAGGGAGGACTGGAGATACAATCTTTAGGATATAGTGACCACTAGGTGGGTGTCTGAAGGCAGGATTCTCCAAGGAGAAGTGGGTGCTTATCTACAAGGGGCTCACCACACCATTGGTCTCCCCAGTCCCCTGCCAAATGCTTCCTGTGTAATGTGTAGTGAGTACAGCTTCATTTAGTGGGTTGCATGATGGGCAACAGGGAGTGTGCACCTGTGTTCCCCATCTGTCCCACAAATAGCCCTAGTGAAACTTCCACAGATGGAACACCAGGAACCCCTCTTCCGAAAGTCAGAAGTTCCAACCAGGTACCCAGCGGTATGACTACCTACCCAGCTTGCCAGGGCTGCCAGTAGCTACTGGAACTGTTATTCTGACTGGAAATAGATGTGCCACCTCTGGGGTCCCTGGAGGAACTCTACTCTGTCATTGCATCCACATGGACCCATGTCTCACAAAGTTCAAGGATGCTCAATACCGAAAGGAGCAAAATCAACTTCCAGAGAAAACACATACACAGTGCCCCTGCCCACCAAATTTTAGTGGCCCAATGGTGGTCTACAGAGATGTCGGCATCTTGTCAGATATACCTGGGACAGAATAAAATCTTTGCCCATACAGTGGTAAGTTTCAAGGGGGCACCTACACAGTACAAAAGCCCCTGCTCTGCAAGCAACCAGGGGGTCCAAATGGTCACAGTGAAGAGTTATCCAGTCACCTTCAAAGACTTCACACAGTTTTTGTTTTCACTTGCAACTGTCACTCCAACCTCTGGACTCTTGCAGACGGCATAAGGAACATCAAAACCTCCACAAAACTGTGTAGCAGGAAACAAGAAGTGCGTGCTTCAAAAGTTCAGAAAAATATACAATTTACACATAACTGCATCTATCTAGCTTAGTCTTCAGGACCTTAGCTCTTCTGTTTATATAAAATACTCTAGCCCTAAAAGGCTGCTTTGTTTTCAAACAGCACAGTGGCATCTTCTGAGGAGGGGCGATGGCCTGTCTGTACAGTACTGTGCACTGAGCACCGGGAGGCACTGGAAACTAGAACTGGAGGCTTCGAAGCATCTCACACTGCCAACTGGAGATACACGCTCTGTAAAAAGGCTCGCCTATGGCATCATTGGAAATAACGTCTTAGAGCCTTTTTGTCAGCTTTTACAGATGCCACCAAAAAGTTGACAGAAGAAAGGAAGAAAATATACTTTCCCTTGGTTCAATTAAATGACTTGCCTCCCACCAGACTATTAATCTTTCAGCTACTTAAAAAGTTTATTAAAGCAGAGGTGGTAGGGCATGGGATTTTGAACAAAACTCCAAGACAAGATAAAAGTGAAGTAAATTCCAGTCTGACAAAAGAAAAATTAAAAAGGAAAGAGGAAAGAAGAGAAAATAAGCCAGAACAATGCTCATCATTCCCATCATTTGTTAACATGAACTCCAGCCCTACTCATGTGACATACTAAATGACTATAGGTGAAAATACTCATCTAAAATATGTATGTATAAATAAAAATTCAAAAAACTAAAACATTTAATTGGTTCTTTGTTTTCTAAACAATCCCTAGGTAGAATGAAACTATATTACCACCCAAGAATGATATTTTTGGTTAAAAAGAAAAAACCAACATTTGTGAGAAGGTAACAGACTACATGGAGGGGAGATGGAGTTTTACAAAGCTTGCATATATAAAGGACACATACTTGGAGGCATGACTTTGGAAAATTCCCAGAGCTCACTGCATCTTGGCTGGGAGGAAATTCTGCATTGAGGATGTTCATACAGTACAAATGACAATAATGTTAAGACATCAACGCCTACAATGCTAAGTCTAAAGGAGGGGCATCGGTCCGCAATAGATTCCACACAGCTTTCAAGTGACCATGATTTGAATACAGGGGTGGCATTGTAATGCAGAGGGAAAAAAAGCACAGGTTGTTTTATGGTGAATAAGTAAACTCCAATATTGCTGCTACTGTGGACTGCAAGAAGGGGCCAAATGCTTGGGGCCTCTTACCTCTGTAAGTGTATATAGCATTTTCTCTGTAGATTGGGTGAGGGCATGGCTGAGGGAGGTGGAAGAAAAGCAAAAGAGAGAGAGAAGGCACTGACCCAATTCAAAATGCCTGCATATATCAGTGTGAAATTTTAAGGACAGTTTAGTGGCCACCTAGACTCAAATATAACATTTTACATTTGAGATTCTTTGGTGGTAGTGAAAACAAACAAAAAATTTCAAATGGAGAAATTACATACTATATTTGCCAGTGTATCTATCATGGCACAGATCTGGAACTCTCCTACAACCAAAGTAACTTTTTACAATGACAATGATCCCAGTGTATAAGAGAGCAGTGTTAGCATTTGGTAGCTTTCAAAGCTACACCTTGTATAGAGGCATTTACAGTAAGATCCAATCAATTAATATAAGAGGAAGCTGTGGCTTGCGGGGCTTCCAAAGTTGTAGCTCTGTTTAACTGAAATATAGCTATGACTCAGAGCTTTCTTCTGCCAAAGACTGTTACATGACACACAAGTAAATAAAATGGATTGCTTTTGGAATGGCAACAAAATCTTCTGTTTCCTATCCCCCAACCCTATGGGCCAGGGTATCATAACACACACGGTGTCAGATGACCACAAAAGGCTGGCCTTATACAGAGTCCCAATAAATTAACAAAAGATCATAAAAGAACCTTTCCCCAAACATTTTCATGTAAACTAAAGCCAAACAAAATTTAAACTTTGAACACGCTTTCAAGGAGAAGGGATTCTACCCATTACTCTCGCTTGAAGTTTTTATTAAATACATTTCTGTGTCTTAGAAAAATAAAAAGAATGGCCAATTTATTGAACCAAAATTATCTCACAGACTTAAAAGCATGCCCAGCAAGCACAGCCCTGTAAGACTACATTAACATCAAATCAAAGCAATTTGGTTACTAAAATCAACCCAGTTTGAAGTTCACAGTTGATTACTACAAAGTTTATTCATTCCTTTCTTTCCTTTTTTTTTTTTTTTGTTTCTTTTTGTTTTGTTTTTTTGTCTTTGGCCCATATAAAAATAACATATTGCAACTCAAAGTGCATCTTTTAAAATAAACCATCAACTATCTTTATCAAATAAAATATTTACACCATTTGGTTTCTAGTGAGGAAAGCTCTTTCAGGCTATCACCATGGGGACATCATCTGAAAATCCAGTTATCATAGGAGCATCTTCATCATCTTCCCCTAGAAACAAAAAGACAGGCCTTCATGAGTTCCAGCACCGTTTCCCCTCACCTCAGCCCCACAGCGGTACCCATCTCCCACTCCTATCACAACTCTCAGCTAAACCATACCACAGCCAGCCGGGCACAGTAATCAGTCCTGAAAGTCAGCTCAGCTTCCTCTGCCACTCTTGGGCCACCTTCTTGCCATCAATAGGTGACCAAACTTATTTTAAAGGTAGCTTAAACTTAGCTAAATCAAGCAAATAAAACTTTCAGGAAGAAAGTTACCTACCCAAAAGTCAAATGGGTGATTTGGGTTCCCCAATTTGAGTTATCCACACCCTACATGAGTGCAATGAACTTCATTGTTTCCTTTCACTTTTGAATTTGAACTTAAACTGCTTTGAGGAAAAGGATCTTGGGGGGGTTTAAGAATTTGGGGGACATCCTCCCAGATGAATCGCTGTCCCTTTGAGAACTTTGTATAATCCTGTGGAACTGCTGATCTGCATTCAGTGATCAGTGCACAGAGGTGCAAGAGGTCAATTCTTTTGTCCCCAACAGCAGGAAGCAAAGCCACCACCCCCATTCATGTGAGGCAATCCAGGTACTTGGTGATTAAACAAGGAAAGAAATTAAGAAGAAAAAGTAGGGCTAATATCACATGATCAGCGAGTGGGAATACATAAATGTCTTCATAAACAAGGGAAAATAGTAATTATAACCAGTTCACAGAAAAAGTAAACCACCAAACTCACACGCAGCAGTTTGAGTTTAGGGAAGCCTTTGACACACCCACTTCATTATATTATGTGGTCTACTAGCTCTCTTAGTGTTTAGGAATTTCAGTGTGCAAAGATTTCTAAAAGGCATAAAAAGATTTCCTTCTTTTTCCCACACTATGTGTTATCAACACATAAAGTCAGATTGGCTGGTGAGACTGCGCTAGCAATTGGAAAGAGAAAGAGCCAGATGGAAGGGCTTCTTCCCATAGAAGCTGATGAGAGAAGCATTATTTTTTATCTTGACTAGGATCTCCTGGAATGTCAGACCTCCAGGTCTATGAAAGGTGAGACAGTGGTCAGGTGGATGCTGCTGAGGATTTTCTGTTAATTTGGGAGTCCAACTCTCAGAGCCTATCTATCTTGCCTGTACAAGACAAGCTCCGAGCAGGTCTTCCCTGTTTCTGGCCAAAACCACATTACTGAAGTAAATGTCATATTTTGATTTAGGAGCAAGTTAAAAGCCAGCTGGTTTTTTCTTATGTGGGGGATTCACTAGTTAATGAATATATTCTCTCATGTCAAAGAAGATATGCTTCTCTCATATCAAAAGATAAGCTGAAGGCAAATCCTTCCTAACCAGGTCATTGCTTTGTGGGGGTCCACCCTGAGAGGAAGAGCCAGCTTCCCCTGCCCACTTACCCAGGTCATCCCCTGAGGAGAAGATGGCTGAGCCCAGCCTAGAGCTGTAGTGGCTGTTGGCAAAAGCAGTAAAGCTGCTCTGCAGCCTCCGGTGCTTGGTGTACAGGATGGCGAACCCGACCCCCAGGCTCAGCAGTATCAGGAACAAGATGGGAACCACCACCGCAGCAACATCGGTGGACCTGGAAGCCTGGACTGCTGCCGTGTCTCCACCTGCCGAGGCAAGATCCCCACCAGTGAGCCTCCTACCTGAAGGCAGGAGAATGGACCAGGCAATCCTCAAGGCCCCGCCCACCAAAAAAGCTGGGAGTTAGAAACAGCTACCAAAACTGCATGATGCCTGAGTGTTTCCTGACTACTTACTATGAGCTGATAGACCACGGGCCTTGTGCATGCAAATACGGTAATTACATTAGACTCCTAATCACTGCCTTGTTGGTTATTTAGATAATCTCTTGGAAGGGAGACCTTTGTTGGGGTATCAACATTGATTTCATTAGCATTATTACTTAAGACCACTTGCTTGCCTTACATAAGAGGATGTGAAATCAGACCACTAATTAACGAGATTGCAATTATTTCCCCCTACTTGGCACCAAAGTCACTCTGAACTGCAATTACCTGAAGCTCCATTAAGTGATACAAACGAGATTCCTTTACTACAATACTGACTTAACAGCTCATGAAGTTTTACGAGGTTTTTTACTTAAGTAAAAAGGAGAAACAACCTTCCCATATACATTTAACATTTTTTAAAGCTCTCTGAAAAGCCATTTAGGTGTTTATAACCTAACAAAGATGCTGCCTTCCCATGGCCTTAAACAAATGCAGGCTTTGTGATGATTTACTAATTTCTACCCCTTGGCACTCTTGGGTCAATGTCATCCCCCACCTCGCACCCTGTTGGTGTGGGGGCCATCACTTTTCATATTCAAAATCCTGAGGCAAGTCTGAACTTCAGGAAGTAAAATGGAGCTTAGGAATCAGGTTGTAGCAAAAGTAGCAGTGTGGATTTTCCTCCAAGTCTCTATAGGCTTGGGCTTCTTCCCTGGTGGAGTGGGAGGTGGCAGGGGGCAGAGGGCAGAAGCAAGGCTTCTCCCTTTTGCAGAAAGCAACACAGCTACCCAGGGATTCATCCTAATGGAGTACTCACAAAGATGGGCCAGTTCTTGTAAGCCTAATCTAGCAATTCAATATTCATCTGTTTTTACATTAACTCATTATTTCCTGGTCAGAAAAAAACTCTGGCAAAATCTTAATGGTTCCAGCCTATTCCAAGTGTGTAGCTGTAAATGCAAGGGAAGTGTGCACTTGGCTGGAGCATGGTGGAGGTGACAGGAATGAGTGAGCTCCCAACAAGCTTGGTTTCCTAAAGGCAGCTGGTAGGGGGCCTCACAACAGGTTTTTTGCTAAGAATATTTCACAGGTTGCTGACTGGTTTTGCTTAAAACAGAATGCTATGAAGGAAGGAAGCACTAGGTTAATAAGAGTTGTGCTTTTTGGATTTTGGACCTTTTTGGAGCCTCCAGTATGCATGATTCTCTAAAAGGAAGTGGAAGACAATGTTTCCCTCTTTTGGGAGGATGAGTATTCTGCAAGATCACACCCTGGGAAGCATTATGTGATGGAACATTCAACAACTCCAACACCAGATTTTGGCTTGAGCCTTTCTGACTAGGAGTAAATGTAATTAACAAGACCAGTGGCAAAATATCTATGGAAACCCTAGCCAAGCTACTATAACATAAGCAGACTTTCTATGTAAACCACTAGTGTGGCCCAACACTGATACCTAGGATTGTCCTAAGATAGGGATCCCAGGCCAAAGTCAGGTTTTTTTTTTTTTTTTTCAAAGTCAGGTCTTCATCTGATGCTGACAGCTAAATTGATGGGAAGGGCTATACAGTCAGCACTCCACAGTGAGGAGACACGGTACAAGGGCTCTGAGAAATCTTCCAAAAGCAAACAACAAAACTCTTGTTAACCTAGCATTTCTCATACAGAGCCTCCTTTTTAAACAGAACCTTTCCTTCCTTGCACTTTATATTCAGAATATGGTCTCCTTGTAAACTTGGCTTCTCATGCCATGCCTGGCTCAAGAAGTATTTATTTGTTCACAGAATCAGTACCTGATGCAACCGATACCTAAGTGCTTTTCTTCTGAGCTGAGAGCAGATTTTAAACATGTTTTAGGATGACACATGTTCATCAGACCATACTATATCCCTGCTATTTCCCCAGATGGAAGCCCGAAGCTGGCAGCCACAGTGACTTACCAGACCCCAGCTCATCATATAGCAGGACAGCAGGCTCCCCACAGATCTGGCTGCCAAAGAGGCATCGTGCTTGGACGGTGAAAGTGTAATTATGGCCCATCTTCAGGTTGGAAATTTTAAAGAAATTGTCAGTAGTATTCCCAAGGTAAGCTGTGATATTCATGGCACTATCAAACATGTGTATCTCGTAGCCCTGAAAGAAACACACAGGAGATTGCTCAGGAAGTCTGTTACCGGTTCCAACCATACGTGAGCCTCATCCTGCAGACTTCTACAGAGGCTAAAGCACTTCTGGTTTCTCATTAGTTCTTTTCATATGAGCACTGCGATACTGGATGCAGACCTAGAAAAGAGGAATTCTTCTCAACCCAGTGTTTCAAAACTATGATACCTACTTAGGAGCTGCAGTGTGGAACTGAAAGTGTAGCCTCAAGGAAAGCCACTTCAACAAATACACCTTGAAAGTCTCACTCTGCTGTCCCTCCTCTCAAGCAATATTAAATGCTGCAAACAACCTGACCATCTCAGCAACAGCTTGCAGTGTCGAATTTGACAAATAATAAATCCTGGCCACGGTGGCCTTCAGCAATGGATTAAGATGAGGAAACTCACAATTAGAAAAGATAGCAAGTTTCTCCTTAGAAGAGTACTTAAGAAGGCTACTGTCATCCTGCTTCCTGTCTCCTTGCTTTCTAGCTCTTCCTAAGCTGATCCCAACCCTGAACATCCTGGCTTTGATGTAAGAGGGACTTTAATAGGCTCAGGGACCTATCACCACAGGACAGGATGGAATAATATTCCCAGACTCAGAGACAGACCTGGAATCCTATGTTGGAAAAAGTCATCCTGTGACAGCCCTGACCCAGGCTGCTGGCTGGGATTAGGATGACCAGTGGATTTGCTTGCTTATCTCCCAGCATTCTAGTGTCAAAGCTACCAACACTCACTTCAGGTGCCACCCTCTCCCCTCAAATAAAGACTGCATTCCTTGTCTCTATTCACATACTGGGCTCACTCATAAGCATGGTCTCTTGGTCCCCAATCCACTGACCTCTCTATTTTTTGAACCCCAGGCCAGGTGGGAAGAAGAGCATGCTTGTGTCTATGCCAGAACCCTACATTAGGAACAGAATGCTGACCCATAACCCCAGCCTAAAAGCTGGGCTTTCAGAGCCTAGGAAGGATCTCCTAATGGCAACAGGCTGCTAGACTGGGCTTCCCAACACCTGCCTGGCATCCTACTCCTGTATTTTGTTTTTCACAAACTAGCAGTTATTATTTACTATCTAACAGATATTCAGTATAGAACATTTGCAAAATATAAAAAGGTTTAAAGAAGCTAAATTAAATTACATACCCAAACATCGACTACCTATATTTCAATAATTCTCTCTTGTTGTGCATTTAGAGTGTTTCCTCTTTTTTATTGTCATAATTAGTGTATATGAATCTTATATGTGCATTGTTTCTTTAGGGTAAAACCCTGGAATTGCTGGATCAAGAAGTATAAACACGTTCAAGGTTTCTGATTCGTACTAACCACGAAGCCTCTCCAAAGGTTAAGCCAATTTATATTCTGAGAGTGCTAAGGTCCCCGACTATTGCTCACACTGGTAACAGCCCTCCCCCAGATCTTTGCCGAGGTAACACACAAGTGCCACATCTTTGCTGTTTGAATTCCTAGTAAGGTTGAACCTTTCCCCTTTAGTTCACCACTGCCGGAGATTTTTACTTTGTTACTTGTATCTTTTTCAAAATTGGAATACTTCTGCTTTGAATTGACTAGAAAGCATTCTTTTTATTTAAGGATATTAACCATGTAGATGTCACAGTTGTGAGAGTTGTACGAATTCTCCAGAGTGGTGCGGCTTTCCAAATTTGAACCGAGCTTTGCTTCTGGCATCACCCTGTATCTGTGGAGGACCCTGGGGCTCTTTGCCATGGAGCCACAACAGAGTCATCGTGGCCTAACTGAGCTCATGGTCTGTTGTCAATGGAATGAACCCACCTCCATTCAAGAATGTGTCCACCATGGGGTGGCAAATCTCCCAGGTCTCGCTCTCCCTTCCCCAGGTCCCTCATCAATGTAGTGTTGGCTTACAATAGCAAAATGACACAAAACAAAGGTGTTTATTAGGCAGCAGAGAATCTTCAAGTTCTTCTGCTGTAAGAGTTCTAGGAAGGAAGGGATGAGATGCCGGGATGAGAGTGTGCCTCCGCTCCCCAGCAGTGCAGGCAGTCAGAGGGCCTGGGAAAGGTGGGATCTTGCTTTGGATGCTAAGCCCCTGCCCAGCTCCAGGAAGCACAGTGAGTACTCCAGCCCACGTCCCTTTCTGCCAGGGAAGAAAGTGCAGGACTTAAAAGTGCTTAGTGCAGAGATTCTCATCTTTAACGGGCAGTATAAACATTTCACTAATTAGCAATCCCACAGAAAGTAGTCCTTTAATTCTCAAATTCACTTCCATGCCCTACTCTTTTTTTTTACACTATCTTTGCCAGCATGCTGTTAATGAGCTCATCTCTGAAACAGCATTTCAATTAGATTTCCAGAGTCACTGACAATGGAGGAACTTACCCTGCTTTCATTAAAATGTTTTTCTTTTAAAGCGAGACTTTTCCAAAACAGAAGAACATGGTCATTTTCCGTTATGATTTTTAAGGCATCAGGTGCTGATAACGAAACTGAAAATCAAAGATGAGACAGGACAGAGTTACTGGATATACATCTGAAGAAATAAAACATACCGCTTACGGTAGACTCTAGCACAGAGTAGGTATCTTTTGATTGGCATCCATTTGCTGTTTTATAACAATTTTAGCCAAGAAATGTGGCCAGTATCTAATTTAATAATAGCCCTTGGACCCAAGGACAGACCAAAACAGATGAGGCAAGAGGGTGGCAAGAAAGGGATGGGATACAATAAGGTGTCTGCTTAAACCCAGGGCACTGGAATAATACTAAAGTATGACCCGGGCCTACTGCTCACACCACCAGCCTAACGAGGGCTGAAACTCCTCACACTGTCTGCTGCTGTCCAAGTAACTGAGCTTCTTACTTTGCGAACTTGACACTGAATACCCTTTAATCTATGGCCCAGTTATTGATCTGCCTCCATTTCTACATGTCAGATTGCTACAACGAACCCCTGAACCTTAGTCCAGCTCTTCAGATGCCATGCTTTGCCTTGGTGGTAAATATCACTTATATTTTCTAACTCTTGGGCAGTCCTCCTCTCTTCCCCCCAGTGATGTCAAAACAAGCTAGGAAAAAGAATAAAAAAGAGAGCCACTCCCCAGCCCACTGTGCCTTGGCAATTTCACTGCAGCCTGGATTTGGGACCCCTGCTCCACATACTGCCCTGGCACAGCATGGAGACACAGGGCAGCACTGGCATATGCCAGGCAACTCCTGATGGAAAGTCACTGCCTCAAAGTCCAGTAGCGCTGTAAGTGCTCAGCTGTGCGAGAAGGGCTCTGTGCTCTCCCCTGCTCACCTGTAGTAACTTTTATGCTGGAATCTTTGCTCATGTTCCCTAGTTGGACAATGACATGATATTTCCCTCCAGGTTCCAACTTGCTAATGGTGTACTCCACAGTACTGTTGCGGGATTTTACTTTGTAGCTCCTGTCAGTCTTTCTAATCAGATCTTTAACTGCAATTGCATAGAACTGGGACAAAAAAAAAAAAAAAGAGCATCTGAGTGGAAATCAGAAACTTGGCATTCTTTACTCTTTACAGTTCAAAGGCAGACAATGTAACACAAATACAGTCCTCCCTCTATCTCTACTGATTCCAGGAGCCTGGTAGATACCAAGTGCCTTACATAAAATGGTGTAGTGGTACCAGATAATGCATACATATCCTCCTGTATACTTTAAATCATCTTTAGATTAATGAGAACAGCTAATACAATGCAAATGCTATGCAAAAAATTGTAGTAGTATATTCTTTAGGGAATAATGACAAGAAAAAATATCAGTACATGTTCAATATAGACACAATTCCTTTTTCAAATATTTTCTATCTGCAATTGATTGAATCTGCAGATACAGAGGGTCAACTATATGACAGTGGCTGAGACCCTCAACCACAATATTCAACAATATTCCAAAAATCTGATTCTGTTCTTCAGAAGGCCTTTGGATTGAACAAGGCGAGCACCATAACAAGTATGCACTGAGAGAATTGCACGTAGAATTATCAACTAGATCCAAAAAAAGAAACAAAACAAAACAAAACAAAAAAACCTCTAGGGTAAGCCACATTTATTGTGGTATCAGAAGCTAGGTTGGAACAAGCAAGAACATACAAATCTAGCACTCAACTTCTGTATTGCCACCACTGCAACAGTTTACAGATATTGTCAGTGGAGAGACAATGAACAAAAGTGCTCTAGAGGACAAACGCTCTACTGAATGTCTCTAGGGTGTTTCTTTTTTTTTTTCTGGGTGCCGGGGGTCGACCTCAGGACCTCACGTGCCAGCAGGTGCCCGTGCCGCTGAGCGATATCACCGGTCCCTTTTTTTTTTTTTTGTAAGTGGGTTCCGGGAGTTGTACTCAGGACCTCACGCTTGCCAGGCAGGCACTTATGCCGCTGAGCCATCTCACCAGCCCTCTAGGGCATTTCTTGCATAGTATGTGGGTGGGGAAAATATAGGCACATGGAATAAGCACAAGGAACTTGATAATCAGGAAGAAGCTTAGAGTTAAGAGGAGTATTCACAACCAAGCATTTTATACCAACCGCCCCTAGGATGGAGGGGAGAAGAGAGGGAGCAGAGGTAAAAATAGCCCAGAGTAAGGAAAACTGAAAGCTATTTTCCAAGATCAATGCCTCTTCTTTTACCAGGGGCCAGCAAACATTCTGAAAAGGTTCAGATACTGAATTTTTTAGGCTTCAAGGGCCAGATGGTCCCCACCACAATTATTTAACTCTGCTGTTCGAAGCACAGAAGCAGATACGGATCATATATAAACAAATGGGTGTGGCCTTGTTCGAATAAATCTTTATTTAAAAAAAAAAAAAAACAAAAACAGATGGGCCAGATTTGGCCTACAGGCATTTGTTTGATGAACTCTGTTTCAGAGGGTTAAGGTGTAGGATGTGAGCATCAAAGAAGGAAGGAGAAACCAATATGACAGCTGGAAATAACAAAAGAGTACTACCTTAAAAGAAAAGGGTTCCTATAAAGAGCCTATATTTTCCTGGATAGAAATGGGAGAGACCTGCTGAGCTGCACCATTAGGCCTGTATTTCCTGCTCCATTATTGGACTACCTTCCAGGCCATGCCACCCTAGGCATGCTAAGAATAAGCAAGGCTGCCTGGATGTCCAGCCTGCTCACCAGATCCTGGTCAGGAGAGTCATATGGAGATTCCCACTTGATGACAGCTGAGGTTCTGCCTGTGTGAACTGCGTGGAGGTGACGGGGTGGAAGCCTGCTGTCCGGGATCATCTTCACAACAACGTAGTCCGAGGACGGCCCTTGGTAAGGAACCAACACCCGGACCTAGAGCCCAAGCACACGCATGAGGGGGGAAAAACATAGAGTTTCACACAATCTTCACTAAACTGTTTTTCAACAAAATAGTGACCCATATATACAATTAAAGTTCAATTAGTATCAAAGATATAAAATAGTTCCCTCCATCCCAGATGATTGCTAACAGATTTGTGCACTTCCTTCCAGAAATGTCCCAGGCAGGGGCTGGGGATATAGCTCATTATTATAGCTCACATTCTCTTACATGTGCAAAGCCCTGGGTTCAATCCCCAGTGCTACCAAAAAGAAGCCCCCAAAATGTCCAAGGCATATATAAGAACAGATACGTTTATGGATATAAATTTATCCTTGTATGCAAGTGTGTATGCATATATGTGTAGCCTATCTTTAACTTTACACAATCAAGAAAACACTACATGTATTATGCTCTTCACTTCTTACACTTAATAATACAGTTTAAAGATTTTTGCACTTCAGTATATGTAAGGTAATATTTCTTTTGGATGGCTGCCATGTTTCCATTCCATGAATATGCCATAACATTTTTAATTACTCCTTTTTTGAGGGACACTTAAGTTATTTCAAATCTTTTGCTATCACACGTAATAATGGACCACACATCTTTTTCCATATGTCTTGGTAAATGTGTAAAAATACATAGTGGAATATGACAAACACTTTTGATTTGTTTGTATCTATCACCAATCCTCCACGGTGGGCTGCAGTTAACTAAGTGCCTGTGATGCTTATGACAAAGAAGAGATTTCTTCCCACACACACTGATCCCTGGAATCCAGGTGTCCAGTTCTCCAAGTCCAGGATCGAACTCAGGAGCCCAAGACTTAAGACAGCCCTTAAGAAGTAGAAACTCATCCTGCCTTGCAGGTACAGAAACTTACCAAAAACAAATACTGCTCATCTTTACTGACAATGACTGTCTTGTTGTGGAGTGAGGTAGTCACACTCTTTGGGCTTCGATAGAGGTCAAGAAAGGATGTGGCATAGAAAATACCATAAACCTGGTAAAAGAAAAGAATGGAAAACAATATCAGCTCATGGGCCAGTGACATCATTTTCTCGAAATCCCTAATTTAAGTGAATGCTGCGGCCAGATGCCATCCAATGGAAACACAGTCTCCTAAAAACATTACACTGTGTCCTCATCCACTTCATTCACCAGATCTGCCACCATGCAACTTCGGCTCCTCCTCAGAGTTAAAATGACCTGGAAGGGTGAATGTTTTAAATATACTCAGGACATCAAAGCAGTCACTACAGTGCAACTAAAGACATTCATGAAAGAGGACTTTAAGAACTGCTTCAAAAGTAGCAAGAATGCCAGGCCTAAAGCATCAGGTGCCTCTAGAAAGTCATTCAGATCTGACAGAGAGGGTGGCTTGCGTTTGGGGTGAGAAAGGAAGACACAGCTGCAGAGAACAAAGTCCTGTAGCTGCCCAGTGGCTCAGTATGGAGGCATGGGGGGTTGGGTCCATATTCATTTTGGGACAGTCATTCCAACCCACTCACCACATTCCTGGGGCCAGTCCAGGTGCATTCCACTGCGGTCTGGTTGATAGCTTTGGCTTTGAGGCTAGGAGCTGGTGGGCGAACTCCTCGGGTCATGACATGCTCAAACGCTAGAGGACTATCCCCCAAATCAGTCTTGGCCCAGGCAGAAATCTCATAGGATGTATGAGCTGTCAGATTGTCAACTGTGAAAACAAGGACAAGGGACACCAGGAGGAAACTGGAGTTGTTAATGAAGAATTTATGTCACTAAAAGACACCCCATGTAAAAAAAAGTAATCACTCAATCTGAGTCCTAAATGCTGTAGGACCTCATCAATTTACAAGTTTATTTAACATTTATTTACTCATGACTTAATATATGCAGCACATCTCATGGGCACTGGGTAATTTCTCTTAAAGCTGACCATGTGGGGATAAAATTCATCCAATCCTCCTGGGCAGGCATTTGGCCTTGTGTTACAAGAGCTTTGAAAAAAATCATGCCCTTCCATCCAGCCATCCCATGAAATCAGAGAGGGACTCAAAAAATCTGTGGACAAAGATTTGCATCTCAGTGTCTGTTGCAGTAGAAGAATACAGTTATGACCTGGCTGTTGGGCAACGGGGTGATAATTGAACCAGGTTATGTTCCTCCAACTACTATGCAGCCACTAAAACTTGCTCCAGAGAATATTTAATGACACGGGAAAATTCTCACAATTTTATAATAAGTGAAAAGGCAAGGATACAACACTATACGTACTATTCTCATTTTGTAAAAAGAAAAAAAAAGATATAAAAAGATTAATGCATAGAAAAATATATGGGAGGTATCTGAAATGCAAAAGTGAAATTACAGAAAATTTTAATATTCACTATACATTTTTGTCTTCTAAATTTTCTGAAACACGCATGTATTCCTTTTCTAACTGAGGGATGAAAACTAAAAGAAGCGTGAACAGAGTGGAGGATGTGTTGAAGGACAACCTTGGGAATCAGCAGGATTGGGGGAGGGGCTGAGGCCTGTGCTTTGTGGTTACATATCCCTGGTAAAGTATTTACATGCTCTGTTTCCTTGTTTGCAAGATGGAGAGAAATAACAGCACTTACAGCAGCTGGCTGTTTCAGGGATTAAAAAAGAAACTGCTCATAAAGTGCCTGGCATGATGCCTAACATGAAGTTGGTCCTCCACAGACCTCAGGCAACAGCTAGGAAGCCTCCGCCAGTTGTACTAGTATGAGGGCAAGGCAATGGGATCACAGGTTTTGGAAGTGGAAGACACGATTCCAACTGTGGCTCTGCCACCTTCAGAGGGAACCCCCTATTCTCCAAACCTGGGTTTTGCTTCTGTTGAACAAGGAGAGCTCATGGAGTTACAGTATTATTGGCGTTCTACAGAACAATAATCCCAACAACCCAGAATAGCTAGATAAATGACTGTTCACAGCAGGTGCTGAATGTTATTTCTCCCTTGCATGACCCCAAAAGGCAAATTAGTGAACCTAGTAGACCTTCAGTTTCAAAATAATAACAATAACAATAATAATAATAATAATAGATTTATAGATTCTATTTCATAAGGAACAAATGAAAATGTGATGGAAATAATCTGCAAACAGGCAAAGGAGGAAGCTCCCATGTCATTCTCCACATTCAGAGGCAGCTTTGGGGATTGAAAGTTTTGTCTTGGAAGCAAATTAAAATCTGTGCATTAGCCCTCTTCCAGACAGAAGGCTGAGGATCTTCTCTTGCACAGATGAAAGAGGGGTTGGACCGCTTCCTTCCTCATTTGCTTGGTCCATTCACTCCATCAACAAACGCTTACCACGTACCAGGCTTTGTGCTACTTATTAGCATGGGGAAGTGAACCGTGATTAAATCTAGGAACTTCTCCCTGTGGAGCACAAAAATCATCTGGAAGAGTTAAACTGGCCTTTTTCCAGTTCTTCCTCCTCTGTGACCTCCGGCTTCCATGAAGGTAGGAGGGGGCTTACACAGAGACAGCAAGCGAAGGTTTTCCTACCAAGCCGGGAGAACACTGATAGTGTCCGCAATGGACAACAACCTGTCTGCCTCCAAAGATGCTCCCGCTCCCAGACACCCCAAAACAAGCTCTGCTGCCAGGAGAGCACTGATCCAGCCTTACGCCTTCCCCTCACACCGACTAGGCTCAGGTGTTACCTTTGTGTGACAATGTGCTCCCTCGGAAGCTCAAGGTTCTCTTCTCTTGTTTGTGGGCGTCAAACGCCCAGAACAGGTTCACCACATAGCCATTTGCCTGCCAAGAACCAGGGAGCATATGAGAGAACAGCTAACATAGTCAGGGCATGCCAAATACAGCAGGCAGGACCAAGAGTACGTCTCTTTTCTGTTTCTTTAGGAATCTCAATTCTTACAATGGACAGATGGTTTCTTCTGACTTTTAAGCAAGTTCTATTTATGCTATTATTAAATAATATTTAGCTAGGGCTCAGAGATGTAGCTCAATGGTAGAGCACTTGTGTAGCATATGTGAGGCCCTGGATTTGATCTCCAGGACCACAAATAGCAATGATATTTAGTTACGTTCTATGTACTTCTAAAAATAAACATGAGATCATTTATAATATAAAATATATCCAAGGAAACCAAAAAATTAATGCAGCCTAAAAGGATAAGAACGAAGAAGTAAAGGTAGAAACAGGAAAAGTTGAAAAGATAATCAGGCCATGGTAATTAAGGGTCAATCTCAGCTCAGGCTGTCCTTGCAGTCAAGGCCAAGAGGTCAGTAAATGTGGATTGGAGAAATCTCACCATCTAACATGAGTAAATACATCCATGCACTAGGCAAGATGGCCTTCATTAAGTCCTGAGCTCATAGAAGGCTTTGATATAAAGATCTTTAAATGTGGGACAAAAAAAAAAAAAAAAATGTTTTCAAGACCAAAGACAAGGACTGTATGAAAGCCATCACTTGTATCAGCCCTTAATGAAGCCAAGGACATGATATTAAATTGTAGTTAAGTAGATGGCACAAGGATTCCAAAGGCTTCTTGTCCCACCACAACCTCATGGATAGGGAGAAGCAGCAAACAGACAAGAAAACCGTTATAGAAAGTGGATCTCAACTGAGATACCTCCGGGAAACAGGTAACTATGGTGGAATCTGCGTGTAGACGAACCAAGCCCAACAGCCAGTGGTAGTGGAAAGGAATGAGCTGGGAGATACACAGAAATACAAGATGGATGTGTCCCAAGACATCGATTCTCACAAGAGGGTTGCTCTTCCACTGTGAGAACCTCTGCATTAGCACTTAGCACCAGGAAATCCAATAAAGCTGAAAATTACAGGGCATACATATTCTGTTAACACCAACTCTTTATTTGCACTGTAGCTGTGAACCATTTAATTATATGGTTAAAGAAAAAAGGCACCAGGCTGAGGCAGAGTAATTACATATAGAGACTCAAGTTGTTCTTCATGGGGGAAGGAACAAACCTAGTTCTGGTATTTTAGCTTCTCTAGATAAAGACATTCATTTTTTTCCTAATCTTACTATACAAAGTCCTCAAGTTCCCATACAAAACAAAGCCCCACCCATCTGCTAGTTTGAAATTACATTACCTTGATATCACTGTCCATGGTTAGGGTGAAGCTTAGAGAATTTTCATCATAGCAGTCAATGTGGATATCTGGTGGTGGAATCACTAAAAAGAAACAAGCAATTCAAATAAAGAAACAACAGGGTGAAAAGTGAGGAAGGCAGGACTTCACAGATTTCAACTCAACAGACAAAGCCATCTTTCAGCTGGGGAAGAAAAGGCATTTCTTTGGCTGTCTTTAATGTCCTTCTCTTTTACCACTGTTTTCCTGCAGCTTGCTTGGTGAGCACAGAGGAATCCTGGCTCAGTCAGCCAGCCTGGCAATTAGGTAAGGCAAAAAAGTTTCATTAAGTAAATGGTCCCAAATAACCCAGCTTCAGTGTGATTCTCAAAGGTGCAGAGGTCCCTGAAAACATCATCTTCATTGGTACTAACAAAGTCCCAGTGGTCGCAAGACCTTCTAATAGGATGATAATAAAATGAATCATAAATTATAAATGTACGTGTGGCATAAGTGGGAAAGCACAGCCTCTGGAGTCACACAAACTTGAGTTCAAATTCCTGACGCTTAACAGCCATGTAACCTGAGGCAACTTACTTATCTTCATTGAGCTTAGAGATATGCATCTCTTCACTTCAGAGAGCTGGGAAGGTTCATTAAAATAATGTATGTATACTGCCTAAAGTTCAACTAATGTTTCTGTTCTATTTCCACGAAAGCCTAATTTATAACAGATTAAAGAGCCAGGAAGCAACCAATGCTTTCCCAAAGATCAGAGCTAAAGCTGAGAGTCGAAGGGGCAAGGAGAATGTGGCCAAGAGAAGAGATCCCTCAGTTCATGGTTGTCATTTGAAGTACTACTTACAAGAAAGCTCACAGTATCCAGCCTAGTATAACTGAAATGGGATCTGTGGGACACATATGATCACAAGACACTACTCAAGGGACAACTGGTTTACTAGACTCTCAGCATATATGCCTCTTATACAGGAGAGGCAAGAGAGACTCAAGATCTGGTGGCATAGGAGAAGGGTCAAAATGTAGAGAAGCCCCTTCAGATGGTCAAGCATTTCATAAAACTGGGCTTGAGAAAAACCCAAGAATCACAAGAAAAGCCATTAGAAGCTTTAGACAGCTAACTCAGAGCCAATTGGCGGGGTGCTACAATAAAGCCTACTTGAGTTATAATTATGGTGACCAGGGGAGGCCACAGTTCTTTCCACAACCAGTTTATCCACCTACAAAATGAGATAAAAATATTTATCTCGGGGCCGGTGATACAGCTCAGCGGCATAAGCACCTGCCTGGCAAGCACGAGGTCCTGAGTTCAATTCCTGGCACCCACATATTAAAAAAAAATTATGTCATAAATTTACATAGAGCAAGTAATGTATTTAGCACATAAGAAGTTCTCAATAATTGGTGGCTTTTCTCATTGCTATTAATTCACTACATTCACTAATGAAACTTGTGCTTCTAGCGGACACTGCTTCTGGCTTTAACCTTTGTTTCCTTAAGTAATTATGATCCCAGGTCTCAGATATCTCAGGGAAATACTTTTGGGCACAGCACACAGTTGCCTTCTGCATACGCCCTAATCAAAACACATGGGAGGAGCTCCGATGTATCAAAATCAGAGAAGTTGAAGAAAAGCCCAGCCACCCACTGAGATTTTCAAATGCATGTGTGACTTCTTCTTTCAGAACTCCAAGTGCATGTTGACCTTCAAAAGTCTCCTCTTTGTATATGAATGGCCAGTAAGTGTTGACCTACCTAGTGTAGAGAGAAATGAAAATACAATAAAAACTCTAGGGGAGAATGAATTCAACACACTTTCTTTATTGCCAAGTATTCTGTCTACCGACTGATTAGTGCCACTAAGTCTGGTAGCCTGCTGTCCTCATGTCCATATTCTAGACTATAAAAGGAGCAGGGAATGACTCTCAGTGACTCAGAGCTTATGTCACAGGTTCAGGTTAAAGTAAACCCCCAATCACATTCATGCCACTGTGCTCATCTGGTTTTATGTCTTCACATCTAGAAATGAAAGTCCCAGAGCCGAGAGGAAGATGAGGAAAACCACTCAGGAAGACCACTCGTGGTTCATCTCCCAACATGTGCCAGAATCCTGCATTTATTTGCTTTGATTCACTCATTCACCAACTATTTCTTCGGTTCCACTAGACACCAGTGATAGAGTGGAGAAAAATAGACCAGATCACAGCCCTGATGAGACACACATGCAAGATGACAAGCCAGCCACCCCAGCAAGCAGAGCAATCCAGTGGGGTTCAGATGCCTCAGCCCAGAGGGAAGCATGTAGCACAATGGTTAAGAGCACGGGCTTCATGGTCAGGTGTGCTGTGTGCTCATCCCAGCTTGGTCACTGACTGTGTGGCCTGGGACAAGTGAGGTACCTCTTTCCACCTCCTTATCTGACCTCGTAGTGTTCAGAGGATCAGTCGGGTGAGCTGATGTATGCGAAGTAGTGCACACTGCAGAGTGCCCAAAGACCAGCCCTACCACTGGAAACCACCACTGACACACGGTTTGTCCGTGGCACTGGGAGGAAGGAGTCTCGAGGGTCACCATGGAGCTTTCTTCAAACCACCACAAATGGACACATACAAAGCCACCTTTATCTTTAGTGAAAAGTCGGACTCCTTCTGTTTTAGATGTTGTATATGCTCACAAAGGGATAGGAATGACGGCCTTTGGAAATTCCTTCAATTCTAGGAGGAAAACTACAGTCAACAGTCACCCAAAGAGACTTTGTCTCTAAAACACCACAGAAATACCTAGAAGTGTGCAAGTGTTAGGGAAAAGGAAATTGTATGAAGTTTTCTCATCTACGCTTCTCCTTTCCAGTCATATTGAAAGTCATTTCCAAAGGGGTTTCTATCTTCTCTAAATCTGCAAATGCTGAAATCATTTACCTTTTCCTTTTATGGTGGTAATGGATTTAGAATCGCTCCAGTTTCCTATTCCACGACTAGTCACCGCAGCCACCTTTTCAAATCAGAGTGTGAATTAGTATGAAATAAAGGTAATACACCACACAGCAAGAATTCTGAATGAGCTAAAGGAGTGAGATTTTGGCAATGAGGGTGAAAAATTATATACAGAGTGACCCAGAATATTCAGATTCAATATCCAGCAGCTGATAAAAGAGGGGTAAAAGACAAAGGAAAGGAACTTAGATGAAGGCAATTATGATAGTCCTAAAATTATGGAACCTCATTTGATTGACAGATGTCAAGGTTCTTCTAAAGGGCAGGGGTGTGTGTATTCATATACAATCTAAATTCTATATCCATACACACACATTAAGAGTACTGGGGAAGGGCCGGTGAGATGGCTCAGCGGCTTAAGCGCCTGCCCAGCAAGCGCGAGGGCCCGAGTTCGACTCCCGGAACCCACATACAAAAAAGGGGCCGGTGATATCGCTCAGCGGCACGGGCGCCTGCTGGCGTGCGAGGTCCTGAGGTCGACCCCCCGGTACCCACAAAAAAAAAAAAAAAAAAGAGTACTGGGGAAATTATCAGTGCAAGGGACTCTCTGGAGTGTATGTACTTAATGGTCTCAACAAACATGTTTGGCAAAAAATCTATCTCCTTTTCTCTAAAGATAACATGACAATTCATAAGAACCTCACAAAATTAGTTTATAAATGCCAGTTATCATAGTTCTGAATCACCCTGTAGCTAAAAATAAGCAGAAAAGAGGTAGGTGCAAAAGTATAGGTGCTGGAAAGCTAATAGGATATTTGGGTTACAAGCAGGTAAAGCTGCATTACCATGAAGTTTTAGTTATCTGAAGGACGTCTGATTTCCCCCTCAGCACAAGGAGCCAGGTATTTTGCAGACTACTAATATGTATCTCTTAAAAGTAAGCAAAGACTTTTTACAAAATGGGAACATCGCTCTAGGTTCTGAGACTGCCCAGATGGCTGGAACTGACGCAAACACTCACTCTGACAGTGTATAGAGCGTTGACCAACAAGTTCTTTATTTCTGTAGCATTACTAGCAGCCCTCTGGGATGCCCACACCTTGGAACCACTCCTGCTGTATTCTACCTAAAGTAAGAAGAAAAATATGAGTAAAAGGTAACCAGAGGTATGGAGTACCCTATTACCTTCAAAGAGGCCAGTGGAAAGAGGGGAAGGCAGGGTATTAAGTGTTCTTATAGGTGGGTCATTATCCATAAAACTACACCAAATAATTCCTAGTCATATAGAACACCCACAAATCTCTAGCTCTCTGATACTCACTCTAACAACTGGAAGGTACTTACAATGTACTCACGAATGAGACCATGAGCATGGATGGGAGGAGTCCAGTGTCCAATAATCACACCTTCTGCTTCCCTGTGGAGTGACAGCTGCAGATTTCGAGGGGCATCTGGCACTAGAAAAGAATCAATTCAGAAGTCAACCTACCCCTTGATGGAGACAATCTGATCTCATATACAGAAAAACCTAAGAACTAAGCAAAAACCTGTTACAAGTGCTAACTGAATTCAGCAAAGTTGCAAGATACAATATCAACATATGAAAATCAATAATACTTCTATACACCAATAAAAAACTAACTGAAAAAGAAAACAAGAAATCAGTAATACCATTTACAATAGGTACAAAACAACCTAGGAATAAATTTAACCAAGGAGGTGAAAGATCTCTACAATGAAAACTAGAAAACACTGATGAAAGAAATTAAAGAACACAAAAATACAAAGACAACCCAGATTCATGGACTAGAAGAATATTGTTAAAATGTGGATACTACCTAAAGAAAACTACAAATGTGGTGCAACAGAAAACAAATCACATTCTTCATAGAATTCTTTTTAAACTTCCTAAAATTTTTGTGGAATCATAAAGGACTCCAAATAACCAAAGCGGTCCTGAGCAAAAAAAAAAAAAAAAAAGCCAGAAGCATCATACTACTTAACCTCAAAATGTACTACAAAGCTGTAGTAACCAAAACAGTATGGTACGGCTATAAAAAATAAACACACAGACCAATGGAAAAGAATAAAGAATCCAGAATAAATATATGTATTTACACCAACTGACTTTTTTGGACAAATGCACCAATAACATGCACTGGAGAAAGAATATGTACTGTAGGTTCTTCTATAAAGGGGGCTGGGAAAATTGAGAATAATGAATTGAAATTACTGTCTTTCACCATATACAAAAGCATCTCAACATAGACCAAGACTTAAATGTAAGACCCAAAACTATGACACTAATAGAAGAATAAGGAAATGCTTCAGGACATTGGTTTGAACAAAGACTTTTTAATGTGACCTCAAAAATTACAGACTATAAAAGTAAAAATTAACACATGAGCCTACTACAAACTAAAACACTTCTACATAGCAAAAACAATTAGTGGTAAAGATACAATCTACGGGATGGAAGAAATTATTTGCAACCTATTCACCCAATTAAGAATTAATATCTAGAATATATAAGGAATTCAAACAATCAACTGTAACAAAAATCTGATTAAAAAATGGGCAAATGATTGAAATAGACATTTCTCAAAAAGAATAGCCAAAAAGAATGAACAAAATATGAACATCATTAATCATCAGAGAAATACAAATTAAAACAACAATGAGACATCATTTCACTCCAGTTAGAAAAGCAATTATCAAACAGACAAAAAAAAAAAAAATGCTGGCAAAGATTCAGAGAAAGGGGAATTCTCCTAAACTGTTGGAGGAAATATAAATTAGCACAGCCATTATGGAAAAGAGTGTGGAAATTTCTCAAAAATCTACCAATAGAATTAGCCCATGATCTAACAATTATACCACCGGAGATATAGAAAAAATAACTAAAACAAGCAAATAGTCACATGTCAACTACATTTAAGGAGAAAGAGAAAACTTTCTTAGACACATAAATTTGGTAAATTTCTTTAAAACCCAGCCACAAAACTGCTGACATGCTTCATATTTTAATGATGGTGAGCTAGTAAGTACTAAATACTGGAAAATATTAGAGAAAAAAGAGGCAGAAACTATACAAGAAATGCAAATGAGCGCAATAGTAGAGAGAATTTAAAATTAACTTCTTAAGGAATAAGAACATTCTCTGCCATAGGGAGAATAAATGATCAACAACTCAGCAAGACCATTACACTTAGCCCCAATACTTCCACACATGTAAGACACATAAAAGGATGTTTCCTGAGCAGCCTTGAGAAAACTAAGGTCTTGTACACATCATAAACATGAATTATAACACTTACGCCCTTCTGGAGTCCTCAGGGTGACAAAGTCATTGGTGTTGTGTGCCTTGCTCAGACATTGAACCTGTACTTTAACCTGATATGTGGTATCTGGTTTCAAGACTTTTAATACAGTGTTTGTTTTATTGCTGTGCGTCTCCAGAGTCTTCCATATGCTCTCTCCAACCACTCTGACCAAAAGAACAAAGATATTGTCACAGCAAAGCAGCATGGGGTGGCTGAGATGTATGACTTCGCTAATAAAGAGGCTCACTATAAACATCACAGTTTATGGAACATTCAGTGAAAATGAAGATCTTGGCAAAGATGGGACCCACCTGTAGTAGACATTATACACACAAGAAGTAGAGGGCATTTTTTTTGGCCGCATCCAGGTCAAAGTTACATCCCCAGAGAAGTCAGCTGTCCACTGAAGATTCTGTACTTTGTACACAGTTAACTCATCTAAAGAAATAAAGGGGGAAAAGTCACAGAAATTTATGTATTACAAATCCTTGGATTTGAAAAGACCTATGCTTTTAGGTGGAGCTACCATGATCTAAATTGTCGGGAAATCACAATCACTATCTGAAAAGACCTCCTAGAAAATGTAGCTGAAACCTCCTTCTACAACTTTTCCTAGGGAAGTTTAGGAACGTCCAGTCTGGCTACTTTTCCTTGCATTTCCCCTCCTTCCTGCATTTTGAGCTTGATTCTCAATAGAAAATGCTGTAATACCAAGGACAACGTCACAGCAGGATCTATTACCAAATGCATTCCATAGAAGAGGACTGAACTGATGAGGAGCCTGGCTCGTGAACAATGGTACATCAGCAAGAGGTCCCCAGAAAACAAATCTATACCGGAATTTCATCCACAGGGAGAGGTGGCAGGAAGCCACAGGAAGCCTCACGTCACTAGGTGCTCCAGAGTTGGGTATGGATCTCTTTCACTTTCAGAGGGAGCAAAAGCTCTAAAAGGTCCTTGCTGGACATCCCCACAGCAAATGAGTCCCCTAGCCCAGCCCAGCCAGCACTCACCACTGCATGCCTTCTCATCGCTCTCATCTGAGCAGTCCAGGAAGCCATCACAGCGCTCCGAGAGAACAATGCAGGCCTCGCCATCCTCGCACTTGAACTCCCTGCTCATACAGGTCAAGGTGCTGTGTGTGGCTGGAACACAAGGAACTTCCTTAAACCCACAAGGGAAGTGCCATGTTGTGCGAAAGGTCTGCGTTTATGCATCAGACTGTTTGGGAAGAACAGTTTGAAACCTTTCTGAACTAATTGGCTGCTTCCAAGTACGTCTCTGGAATGAGTAGAATGGCCTCTTGCACTGTGGTCCATCTTATTTAACAGTAACAATTGGGATCTTGTTCCAGGAAGGATGCAAGCTCTGGAGTCAAACAAATTAGGGCATAAGCTTTCTTTTTTTTTTTTTTTTTTTTTTTTTGGTGGGTACCGGGGGTCTACCTCAGGACCTTGCGTGCCAGCAGGCGCCCATGCCGCTGAGCGATATCACCGGCCCTTTTTCCGTATGTGGGTTCTGGGAGTCGAACTTGGGCCCTCGCGCTTGCCAGGCAGGCGCTTATGCCACTGAGCCATCTCACCGGCCCAGGGCATAAGCTTTCATTCTGTGTGAGCGTGAGGAAGCTGCTTAACATCACCCAAGTTCAATTCACCCTATTAAAACTGGGGTGACAGGGCTGGTGAGATGGCTCAGAGGCATAAGCACCTGCCTGGCAAGCGCGAGGTCTTGAGGCCGACTCTTGGTACCCAAAAAACAAAAACCTGGGGTGACAATTCCATGGCTATTTCATCTGTGGGATCTAATGAGATCGAGCACCTGCACCAGTGCCAGGCTCTCGGCAGGTGTCAACAAATTGTATCTACTCCTGTATAAGACTAATTACTCCGGTCCTATTAGTTTGCCGTCTAGAATGATGCTCTGATTTCTGATTTGAGTGATATAAATAATGAGATAAATCACAATGTTAAGATGCATGTCTACTTTGTATGGTTTTTTTTAATTGTACAAGTTTCCAAATTATTTTCACAGAAAATGAAATAATGCAAAATAAAGATCAGTGGTAAGTGAGGAGTTAATCAACTCGATGGCAGGCTATTAACCAAAATGTTTCTCGCCAGCAGGGGAGGCTCTAAAAGAAAGGATGCTAACGGAGAGGACAGAAGGAAATGGCTATAAGGAACTGGATCTGCTACCCCATGGGGGTTTGAGGCAGCCCGAGGTACTTCACACTTTCATTATTCTGGATCCTGGACAAGGAAGGGTGACATCAGAGACCCAATACCATCAGTAAGTGGGGTCTAAAATTGACCTTGTGCCTCTAGTTCAAAGATTTTCATATTCTAATCCCTGGAACTTAATAATAGGTTACTTTATATGGCAAAAGAGATTTTGCAGATGTGATCAAATTAAGGACCTGTATTATCCAGGTGGGCCCAATCTAACCACATGTTTGGAGATACAGGCAGAGAAACTGGATAATGCTCATTGCATTACAGAAATCTATCATGTGCTGAGCTGACATTGGTTTGTCTTGGGGAAGTGTCTGAGGGAGCATACTACAGATAAAAGCATATCAGAGTATTAAAAAATGGTTCAAGAATGACTGCTATAATGGCTTCAGGAACCCAAGATGGAATTCACCCATCTGTGCCGTGAACACCGATGAAGAGCCTACCATGAATCAGGTTCTATGCCAGTTGCTAAGAATATGATAATGTGTCAAACTGACAAAGACCTACCCTCAGAGAGTTTATCATCCAATGAAAGAAACTACAAACAAGTCAGCCAACAAATATGTCATTTTGGATAGTGTAAGAGGTGCAGAGAAACTTAAAAAAAGTGTGAGTTAAAGGGCGGATGGGTTGCACCACTTTATACAGCTGCTCAGGGAGGGGATTGTTTTTAAAAAAAAAATACACGATCATCATCACAGAAGTTTTCCACTTGGTAAGAATGTGAGAAAATACTGGCAAACAACAGATTAGTAAGGCATCTGGCGAATGTTTGAGACTTCTTTATAAAATGTATCTCAAAACTTTAAAAGCAGAAAAATATAGGTTTCAGAATCTAGAAATCGGGTTGTCATTACTCTCTGAAAATTCTTAAGCTGATTATTAAAGAGATGACTGATGGCTGCTTCGCACAGAATATAGTAGCCATCAGTTTCTCTCAGAAGAATCATGTTACACTAACCACATTTTGTTTTTGACAAGGTGATCAGGTTAATGGATTGAGGAAAATTATGGATATGGCACATTTTGATTTTAAACCCCTTAACTAAACAGCATTGTTGTGAAGAAGACAGATTTAAAACAGGCTGAAGACACTGGCTTAAACTTTCAATTAATGAGTTACTATCACCTAGGAGGGTGATCCTATTTCTTTTTCTCTTTATTAATTATTTTTCATGTTTACCTTAATGTGCAGTTACTGGGCTCAAATGTTCCTATTGTCATTTTGGTGAGTGTAGGGTCAACCTGTCATGTTGTTTTAACGTCCCAGGGGTCAACTTTTTCATTGTTTTAATATAAGCATATTATTTTGCACTAATCCCTATTTAAATTTTCAGTGTAACATGTGGTATACCCTACCATCATAAGAACTTTCAACACAAGTAACATGATGGAAAGATCACAAGCCTTTACCTAAGTAAATATCTCAGCCTGTTACTGACTAGGTGATCCTCTTCGAACCTTAGTTTTCCTATCTCTAAAATGGAACAACACCAAATCACAAGGTTGAAAATTAAATGGAATAAATACATGACTTACATGAGAATAATGAATGATACATTAAACCCCATTGTCAAATGTTAATTTTCTTTCTTAAGTCTTAATTATTTCACAAAAAAATAATTATCCTGTTGACTTTTTATTGCCTGAATGTATAAGAGTGCCTTTCAATTTTTCATCCAAGTCACTGACGACATTTTGAATAGGATAGAGCTACTTGAAAAGTAACAGGGAACATTACAACAGCAAATATAAGGAGCAAAGTAGAAGCAGTCTGAAGAAGACCACTTATGATAAAGTAAAGAGAAAAATAAAACAAAAGCTAAAAAAGCAAGAATGCCAATAGGCATAATAATGAAAAAAATACTAATACACAGACAATATAGTCAGAGGCTTTTTGGTTCCTGAGTTCCAGATAATTAGAAGCAAGTGTACTGACACACAATTTATCCCCAAAAGGTACCTGCATCTACTCAGTCCCTGATTACTGAGGATATTATTAATGGGACACCTTACCATTTTCCTAATCGAAACAACAAGCAAGCAAAACAAATTAACCTAGCCTAGAAAATGAAGAAGTGGCAAAAGTTAAAGGATATTTCTTGAAAAGAGACCCCTAAGTAGCAACTTATCAACTTTGTCCTCCTTGACATTTGGACAAAGAAAGGATCCTTCAGACAAACAAAACAAAAGTAGAAGTGACTTTGTGGAGAAGAAAAGCAGCACAATTGACGGGGGTCTTATAACCCGTATAGAAAAAGCACACGTGAAGAAGAAAAAAACATACATTTGGTAACAAATAAGTTTCATATGTTAGGTTAAGAACTTGGCTAAGACAACATTTCTGTCTCAACTCAGTAGCCTATCAAGACCTTCAGGACCTAATGAAATCTGTATCCACAGGTTGATAACTACAGAGACAGTTACGGGGAACCACGGAAGTATGAAACCTGGCAAAGACTCATTGGAGATCATGTGGAGAAGACCCCTGCCAAAAATGATGTCACATGAGCAGGATGAAAACAACTGCTACAATGACAGACCTATCCTCTAACTTTCTACTAGGAAGCCTCACACTAGCTTAGCCTCCACGGTCAGTCAATGAGCCCATTATGGTCCCAGCCCCACACAAGGAAGCCTGGCATCCCCCACGTTGGCTGGCAGCTACTGTATTCCAGTCATCCAGAGGAGGAGACCTTACTCTTCCTTCCTCGTGATTGCCACGGCCCCTGATATACCAAGATATATTCCTCCTGTTTCACCTTCACAATCCTATCACAGCCTCCTCACTAGCACTGGATTCCAATCTCACCCCATTCCTTCTAACCCATTTCCCCTCATAACGAAGTCCAAGTGATCTAAAATGTAAAGGCACCCCCATTCTTGCTAAAATCTGCAATGGTTCCCTATGACCAGAAGGATAAAGTCCTACTATGGATGCGCTACCCAAGGCCCCTGCCTGTCCCCCTGCATTCAACTTCTGCCCTGCCCATGGCCCTCTTCAGACCTGTCTTCTTATGCCTCTGAGCCTCTGGGTGTTCGTGCTATCCCTAGGATGCCTGTTATCTGTCACTTTACCTCACTGTTCTCCATTAATACTCTTTCAGAGCGGAGAAAGGTGGTGGGCACCTGTAGTCCCTGCTACTTGGCTGAGGCTTGAGGATCACCTGAGCCCAAGAGTTCAAGGCTACCCTGGGTAACATAGTAGAAAAACATTTCTTAAAATAAACAAGCAAACAAAAACTACTCAGGAGTCATCAGCTAGATGCTTTTCCTGACCAGTTCCCACCTCTCCAGGAAGATGGCGAGATCTACCTCTGAACTGTATCAGATCCTTGAACACACTTCTGTTACTGCTCACCTTACACTGGGATGCAACTAGGGACTCATGTTTCTCCCACTAGAATTTGTGTCTCCAATAGCCTGATCAGTGCCCGCCACATCCTGTGTGATCAACAACTATTTGTCCAACCAGACTGAAGATGTTACCAGACACACACCAAATATCTAGGATAGCACAGAATTTACCACACTTGTCTGATACTAAGAATCACACATAGATGGACTCCTGAGTGTCCTCCTGGCAACTGCTCCTGATTCAATGGTCAAAGATGACCAAACTTACATTTTTCATAAGCACTTCTCACATGATTCCGCTGTTACGTATATTTTATAACTACTGAGAAAAATTAAGAGATAACTAACGTTCTCTGTCTTTAATCCAAGTCTACCCTGAAATGGTAACATTTGATAGAGTTCGATTTGGGGCTTCAATTTTCACTTATGAACTGTTAAAGAAAGAAATGGGACCAGAACAGGGATCAAAGAAGAGGAATGGAGACACTTGCTGCTTGGGTTAGGGCTAGGGAAGGCTCCCTGCTGAGAGGAGGGTCAATCTTTGCCACTCTATGTTCACCAGAAGATAAATTAGACATAGATAAATGCTCTTCCTGGTAGTAAAGGGTATGTGATTGGCTGGGACATCTTTTGCCTGTAGTCAGTAGGTGACTAGATGGAGAGGAAACCCCCAAAAGGAGGGAGCCCCAACCTACAGCAGTGTCCATCATCAGAGAGGCATGCTGATGATGGGTGGATGGGCACTCTTTGGCCACACACTTCCTAAATCTTTATTGTTCTACCCATCAGACCAGAGGTGGACTTTGTGTGCAACCAGGGACCAAAAGGCTCTGTCTTTCAGATGAGGGGGAAATGCATGACCTCATCTCTGTCTCCTGACCTCCAGGCTGTCTACTTCTACCCCTTGCCTCCTGAGAGTCATCCTGAGATGCAGGACATCCTTACTGAGCTCACACTGCGAACCTCAGTCAGTTCACAGAGCCACGTCTCCCTCTATCACCTACCCCAAGGGTCCTCCCTGGGTACACTGGACAAGCAGGGGTCAGGACCTATTATGTTTGACAACTATCTCCACTCAGAACCCACAGACAGTGGGTACATTATCTCTCACTGGGCTCAGGCTCTGCAACTGGAATTACCCTAAGGGGCTAAGGCTAAATTTCTTAATGGGGTACTGGAGGGGGTCCTGCCCAAACAATATGGTCTCTACACCTCGTAGATGCAAAGAATGACTGCGCACATGAAAGGTAATGGCTTTACCCACAGGTATCTCAATCAGTTGAAATATATAGCAAAATCCCTATTTATTTTTCTCATTCATTCAGAAAATGTTTTAATGGATCTGCTCCTGGTATTTAAAATAAACCAGTTCACTTATTTAAAAATGTGGCTATCATATAATATGATATGGATTTGTGCAATAAAGTCCCTATGGAGAATGCTATAAAAGTATAGTCACACAGAAGTGCCTGGACTCCTCTCTTTCTCTCTCTCTCTCTCTCTCTCTCTCTCTCTCTCTCTCTCTCTCTCTGACACATACACACACACACAGTGCAGCTCTCTCAAGTCTGCCCTGGGCTGGGTGCTCTCTAACTACTCACGGCAGTTGGCCTCATCCTGGCCATCCTGGCAATCCTGATGGCCATCGCAGCGCTTCCAGTTGGGGATACACTTCTTCGGTTGGTGGCACTCGAACTCAAATCGGTCACATCGCCCAACCTGGGTGGGAGTGGAGGGGGCAGTGACGTTTGCTAGAAAAGAGATTTTAAAAATTCACATGTTAATATTGAGGAGCTTGGCAGTAACGGCAATAGCTCGATGTGTTAGGAAAGTACAGCGCTTCAGGGACTGCTATGGGCACCTGAAGATGAGTGTGAGCTCTGGACCGAGACGGCAGAGTGAATGCTGACACCTAATTCACTCCCTCACAGGACCCACTAGAGACCTAGTTCAGAGACTGGTTTTAAAGACTTAAACCCACAAGGGCATGGAGAATAGGAAAATAGGAAAAGTAATGAAATTTAGGAAGCTGGAAAGCAGACAGACAGTGGCAAGTGACTAAAGAGATGAAAGAGGCTTATATCCTACTCTGAGCTGTAAGAGGAGGAAGACAAGAACCAACCAGCTCAGTATCACAAATCCCTCAAAAAGCTCAGGAAGTGGCTCCTCTTAACTGGGAGTGAAGAAGAGGAAAAGTAAAATAAAGGAACCAACTGAAAGATGTTTAAGAAGCATCTACAGGGCAGGGAGCGTAGCCCGGGGGTAGAATGCTTACCTAGCATGCACAAAGCCTGGGTTCCACCCCAGTACCACAAAAACAACAACAAAAAAGAAGTGGCTGCATTCCCTACATCCCTTCCACCTAACAGCCCCATGAGACAATCACCGCATACCTCATCGCGACAAAAAGACTGGCAGGTTGTCATGTGAACAAAATAAAAACAGAGAGCTGCTCAGAGAGGCATAGTGGAAGCAAGAACATCTTACTATAAACCTGGGATTAAACCTACACACAGCATAATGTGAAGATCTCATTTCTTGTGCCAAGAACCCAATAAAGAAAATCCCTATTGTCTATTGTCTAGATTGCAGGAATTCTCTCTGGGGAAACTGACCAGCCTCAGAGATAACTCTAAAATTACCAAGGTCCTAGAAAGCTAAGCCAAGGCAAATGATGCCACTTACTCTTGGACAAGAAGGGAGCCACTGGAAAGCCCCAAGAGTGGGGGTGGCTATGATCATGTATGGGCTTGTGTCTTACTGGAAGACAAACCGAAAGGGAGAGAAATGAGGATAAGAAACCAATTAGGAGACTTCTACACTAAAGAAATAAGAGGTGACAGTTGGAGACAACACCAAGTTCAAATTTGCACCAACAATCCACACAGGAAAAAGGCACAAAAGCTGAATGAGATGTGCAATTAGGGGTTTGCTCACTAGATTAGTCAGAATTTGCTAGCGTATGTTAATATCCTGGTCAGAGTCTTAATAATCAAAAACAATTTTCAGAGAAGGATAAGCAAGTTATTCGATAGACAGATGGGCCTTGAAAGGAAAGGATAGAGGTAACAGATTTCTTTTTTTATAGTGCATTTTAGTTTGAGAAGCATGTATGGGCCACCAACTAGTTGCCTATCACTGTGGTAGACACAGCAAAAGATTCAAAGTAGTGTACAGCATGATCCCAAAGCCAGAGCTCTACATAACTTCTACAGAAAAAAAAAGGTCTACACACGTGAAAAAATTAGGCAGCAATATAGGGCAGGTCACAGTTAAGAATCCAAAAAGCCACGGTAAATCCAATGATATTGGAAAACACCTGCACATCAGTTAAAGGAGTCGGGGAAAGCTACCTGGAGGTGGGCTTTGAAGGGGGAGAATCAAGCCATAGTGGTTTGAAGCACGAACCTCAAATTTAGTGAACCTAAGAAGCATATGGGGCTCTCCTAGGCTCCACCCACCTCAGGTGATTCTATTACAGGTAGTCAGTGGGCCATACTTTGAGAAATGCTTATAACATAGCAAGGTCTCTTTCCTATAAAATCCAGGCTTCAGTTTGACTGGATGGGTGGAGAGTTTCAGAGACAGGAAAAGTAGGAGAGGGAGGCAGAGGGTACAGGAGTTTCTGCAAGGGCAGAAGCCTTGCTGCAGATGTACAGGTGGGAAGGAAGCAAGTCTGGCATGGATGAGGGGTTTAGCTGGGCTGATATAAGAATTAAGGGAGGTAAGGAGAAGTTGGTTCACATAGGGCCTTGGAAACAGGAAATAAGCATCAAGAATTGATCTTCTAGAAAAAAGAGCAAGAGGATATCATCGGTGATTTTTAAATAGGGAAGTGCAGCTACACAGGAAGAAAATCAGACTGTTAGATATCTGCTAGGACAAGGATTATGCAAAGCATAGCAAACAAGTGTCTACTCTCTTCTCGTCAATGGCTTTAAAACACACTTCCGCTTAGAGAGTAACACAGCATCCTGAGCTTTTCTGCTCGCAGTGTAGGGCACACACCAAGTAGACGGGATCTGGAGCAGCCAGCCCCCCACCCACTCCAGCACCGCAGTTCCTGCACAGACCTGCAGCTGCCTCGGTGTTCAGCCACTAGATGGCAGTGCTCACTCTTCTTTTAGAAGCACAGGCCAGACAACCAGCAAGCAGGAAAATTGGGCCTTCTCCCCTGAGAGTTTAATACACAAAAACCTCCCCAAAATCCCAACTGCAATTTCCCACTGAGAAGGAAGCAGAGGCCACCCAGCCGCAGCAGGGGTGGGAAGCAGGTGGCTGGCCTTTTCTGGCAGGGAGTTCAGAGGGCAGTTTGGGAAATGAGATGCTGCAGTTTCAGGCTCCCATGGACTTTCTATCCCAGGAGCAGCACAGGAAGTCTCCCTGCCCTAAAGGCACAATGTTGGTGAGAAGCAGGGGCTGTGGCCATGCTGTGCTCCTAGAAAGTCCTCTCCCCACAACAGGAGCCACAGGAGGGAGGCAGGGACGGGGCTCACCAAGCGAGGGGCAGGCTTCCTCATCCGAGCCATCTGCACAGTCCCGGTACCCGTCGCACACCCAGGTGTCCATCACGCAGGCCCCATTGCTGCAGCGGAAGTAATTGGGCAGACACGTGGAGGGCCCAGGTGTGGGGGAGGGAAGAATGTGTGAATCTGAGGAAAATACCAAGTGAGGAAATCCAGAGCATTACTAGAAGCTTGATCTCAGACCAAAATGTGTCCCAACCTAGTGCAGACAGGTGACACTGTTCTGGTGTGTCACAGCTGTGGGGTTGTCCAAGTACTACTCGGGGGCCCCCCCTCTTACCTCCACAATCCTTCTCATCAGACCAGTCCCCACAGTCATTCTCCCTGTCACATTTCCACCTGTTGGGGATGCAGTGTCCATTTTCACACCGGAACTGGAAGTAGCGGGAACAGTTTGGCGCTTCTGTGGGGTTTTCTGCAGAAATCAATCACACCATCAGCCATTCCCCCCGAGCCAGGGTGAACACCGAGCTCCTCCTGTACACCTCCTCCTCGAGACCCGAGTCCAGGGCTGCCTGCACTTGCCTTCCAGAGACTGTAGCTTCGGGGACCCAAGGACAACATAACATATGCACAAACTCAACAGCACGCAGTTCTCGGCCCTCAACGCTTGTTTCTCTGCCTTACATTTGGTATCCTTGGAATAATCACCTGAGTTTTTATTTTGACATTTCGTCAAAGGAATAACCTCAGTATCGATGATAACTCAGTGGTGATGTTGTAGTCCGTAACTTCAGGGAAGAAAAAGTACTCTCTGTAATGTGTACCATGAGTCCTCACCTAGCCTATGTTCTCTAGATATAATGTGATCCTCCTAACTGGAGAAGGACAGGAAATGGAATAAACATTTCCCAGGCACCTACAAGAGCTGAGGTTCTCACTTCACTCAATTCTTTAACTGGGGATTCGAGAACTGCAGCAGGTACTGCTAAGGAAGGAGAAGACAAAGTCTTCAGGGTGATTTCTAGCTAACATTTTCTCCTTAAATACAGGTATCACTGTCACTGGAAGGCCAGGATACACAGAGGCAGATCTAAAAATCTCACCACAGTTGGCTTCATCAGAGTCATCGCCGCAATCATCCATCCCATCGCATTTCCAAATCAAACTGATGCACACTCCATTCTGACACTGGAAACCAAATTCATCACACACCTTGTGGAACTCGGGGTCTTGGGCTACATAAGGAACAAACATCCGTAAGTCCAGATTACTTCGGTGCTGGAGAGAGAAGTCAAGGCAACAGTGCTGCCTCAGAAACAAGATGGAAGAGCGAACTAAATCTCAATAGAAAACGCCTTTTGTTAATTAATCCATTCTGTAAAACTTTATGAGTACTATTACTGACTGAGTTTATCCTCCCAAAATTTAAAGGTTGAAGTCCTACTCCCCAGTACTTCAAACGAGTGACTGTTCGGACATAATGTTTAAAGAGCTAATTAAAGTTTAAATGAGGGCATGAGGGTGGGCCCTAATCCAATATGATTCATATTCTTATAAATTTAGGCACAGGCATGTAGAGAGGAATGGCCATGCAAAGATACAGGGAGAAGATGGCCATCTACCAGGTCAAAAAAGAGGTCTCAGGGGAAACCAGCTCTGCCAACACTTTGACCTTGGACTTCCCATCTCCATCACTGCAAGAGAATATATTTCTGTTGTGTAAGTCATTCAATCTGTGGCACTTTGCTTTGGCAGCCCAAGCAAACAGGGGCTATAAGCAGGGCACTGTTTGAGGAATGGGGCTATGTCAATGAATAAACCAAAGCCCCTACTCTGGTGACACTCATATTCTGGCAGGGGAGGTAGATAGTAAAATAAATACATAGTGTATAAAATGGGGAAAAAGTGCTGTGAAGACCTTGGGAACAGGCAGGGGGGTACAGAGGCTGGCTACTGAGTACAGAATGGTAAGCAAGGCTTCTGGACAAGGTGACGCTTGAGCCAAGATCATGGTCATTCACCACAGAGTGAAGCCTAATCCTTTTATCCATATACTAACAGCTAAAAAGCAGCACTTCTTAAGTAAGAAAGGTAACTCTCAGAAAAGGCAAACTTAGACACTCTGTTGAGACCTGTTAACCAGGCAGAAGTGCATTCCAAGATAGCTCAACCTCATGCCCATGAATGACCTCCTCGCCGGCCCCACTCACAGCATCCGGCGAACACAGGATCCTCATCTGATCCATCCCGGCACTGAATGATCCCATCACACACCATGGAGTGGAAGAGGCACTGCTGGCGGTTCTTACACACAAAGTCCATGAAGCGCGTACACAGGGGCTCTGCGAGGGGGTGGGGAGAGAAACAGCCATGAGTGCCTGGGGCCGGCTAGGCTCCCTCCACCTCTGGGCAAGTGACACTGGTATACATGTGCCTTTGGGAAACAACAGTCACAGCCACTGCTGATCAAGCACTTGCTCTGTGCCAAGGCCAGAGCTAAAGCACTTGTTATAAAGAGCATCATTAAACCCTCACGACAACATTACAAGAGATTTACTCATCTGTTTTTAAAATGAAAAAAACAGGGGTAGCAGCATTGAGCATTGTGCCAAGAATAAACAACTGATGAAGGGGAAGCCAAAGGGAAATCCAGATCTAATTGGCATCAAAGCCCATGCTCTAACTCACTATTAATATGACCCTGACTACAATACAGGCGTTGGCAAACTTTTACTGTATGGGACCAGTGTTATGAACTGAGTTATGTCTACCCTTCCTCCCCAGAATTCTTATATGGAAATTCTCACCCCCAAGTGTGAATGAACTCAGAGAGAGGACCTTTAAAAAAATGTTGTTAGGTTAAATGAAGTCATAAGAGTCGGGCCCTAATCCAGCAGGATTGGTGTCATAAGATATACCAGGTATGTAAACAGGGAGAAAAGGCCATGGGAGCACACAGCAGAAACATGGCCTTCAAACGTGAATTACAACTGCTTCTCTCCTGGGTCTCCAGCCGACAGCCTCCAGATTTGACCTGTGACCTCAGCTTGCCATGAATCTCCACCCTGCCGGTTCACTCTGCAAATCTTGTATTTGCCAGTCCCCTTGTGAAACAAGAACTTATAATAAATGTGTCTGTCTGTCTCTCTGTCTGTTTCTTTCTCTAATATCTTATTGGTTTTGTTTCTGTAAAGAACCCAATTAACACAACCAGAGGCAAAGATGTTAGGCTTTGCAAACACACAGCCTGCTATAGAGGCTCGATTTCACCACTATAGCATGAGATCAGCCCATGCAATAATACATAAGCAAACAGTAGTTACTGTGCTCAAATACTACTCCATTTAAAAGAACAGATTACGGGCTGAATCTTGCCCACAGGCCAGCTCGCCACCCACTACCTAACACATTATTTCTCACTGTGGACCGCACATTAGAAATACCTGGAACACTGTTTAAGAAAAAACAAACAAAAACCCAAGGCCCAAGCCACATTCTAATCAACTCAGAATGTTTGGCGTTGATGCCCAGGCACTGGCTCTGCAGGTGATTCCACTGTATACACAAGGATGAGCACCACCAACCCAAGATAATCTAAAGAAAATTGGGGATAGAAAGGGTCACCTGACATATAAATGCTTCCTAAGTGACAATCAGCAACACTAATGAAACTCATCAAGGAGAAGCAAGTGTCTAATTGAAAATAAATGGCTGACATGTAGTAATCCTTCCATGTCTAATGTTCCAGTTTTGGAACACCTGTAACAATTGAACGTAACAAAATTTTTTTCTCTTCAAATTCTTATTTCTTGACTTTTCCTACATAACATATGAATGCTATGCAAAAATTCAAAACATTGCCATTTTCAATATAAATGAGGTATATGTGGTAGCCAAACAATAATATTCACCCAAGTATAAATTAATCCCACAATCACCAACCCCAGCCCTCTTCCTGCTCTCCTCTGCCCAAACCTTGTCTCCCTGCCTGATCAGTTCCTAAATCCTAGCCGAGCACTCCACAGTCAAGGGTAAAAAGCTAACCGAATAGAGGGACTGCAGAAACAACTGGATTTGATCCACCTGATGCTCTTCATCCACAACAACTGGGCTCTGGCGAGGTGAGAGGACTCACCACAGTGCTGTTCGTCCGAGCCATCAGAGCAATCCCGCAGCCCATCGCAGTGTTTGCTGGATGGGATACACGTGCCATTGGGGCAGCGGAATCCATTGCACTTCTTCTCTGAAATGTAATCCAACAACAGCAAAGAATGACAAAGAAGAAACAGGCAGGCGCTCACATCCTTTGTTGGCAGGGTATAAATCTGTATCAACCCTAAGACAATTTGGCAATAACTAGCAAAATTACAAATATATATATACTTGGACCCAACAATTACAAATGTAGAAATGTGTTCTACATAATTGAAAAATAATGTAAATATAAGATTAAAAAAAAACTGTACTTAATTTTAAGTACAAGTGTTACATTTCATTGCTAGTTATAATAGATCAAAAACCACCTACATGTCCATCATTAGGGGACTGTTTAATAAATGTACTGTACATTCGAACACTAGACAGGGGCACAGAGATTCAAAAGGAGCAATATGGAAAATTTCTTCCCAGATATACAGTTATGTGAAAGGTACAAAACCACATGCACAGTATAATATTATTTGTATAAAATAGGACAAGAATACAGAGCGTATTTAAATTTTGTTTATATAGCTATGCATCACCACAACAGCTACGTTCTAAGAAACATATCATTAGTCAGTTTTTTTGCCATTTGAAAATCAGAATGTACTTACACAGACCTAGCTGGTGAGACAGATCGCTCAACACGCTCTCTTGATGCATTCAAGGGATGTGGTAAATACAACATGTATGAGGTTGCTGCCAGTGTAGTGCAGCAGAATACACTACAGTTAACTTTTCTTCTAGTAATTAGAAGGGGTGCGCTGTACCATAGCGGTAAAAAGTATTGTTTTTATAATAAACAGGTAAGCCAGTGATACAGCTGTTTAGTATTAATTATCACACGCTGTCATTTTATGTGCTATACTTTTATACAACTAGCAGTGCAGTATGTTTCTTACCACCCCAAACACTTGAGTAAAGCACTGCACTATGAGAAAGGCGACAGTGTTACTAGGTGATAGAAAAGTTTCAGCTCCATTGTAATCTCATGGGACCACCATCACAAACGTAGTCCGTCACTGACAGAAATATCACGACGCACTGCATGACTGTACATGCACAAAATATTCTGAAAAGATTTTAAAGCGCTGTTTCCTACAGGGACAGGGTCAGAACAGGGCAGACAGGAAGAGCAACTTCTACTGTAGTGTTTTCATACTTTCCCCAGTTTGAACCAGGTAAACGTATTACATATTCAAAAATTAAGTATATTTTTAGGTCAAAAAGTAAAGTTTCAGTGAATAGAAAAGAATGAGCACATGAATTCGCATCATAAAATCCTAGATTTTAAATCTCTTTGAATCACTCGCGACCTTAATACTTCAGGAATTCTAACACAAAACCTATTTGGAAAAAGTCTGCCTAAAAATGTTTAAAAGCCTGACATTTCATAACCAGTTCCAGGGGAAATTAAGCTAGAACCAAGATATCTTGATCAGAAGCCCTAACACTAGTTTACCCTCTCTCCCAAGCAGAGTCACTGCTCAGAATTAGACTTAAACATCAGTTCTACCAGGGCAGCTGTAGCCTTGCAAAACCAGTGTTTGGCAGATAGTTCCATGGGGATTAGATAAAAGGCAATGTTTTAATTAAATGTGTTTTAATCCCAGAAAAGGTCACCATTCCTAGGAAATTAGTCAAAGGACAGGAAAGTGATTAGATCATGGGGACACAATCATTGACCTGCTGTTGGGAGGTGGGGCTGGTTGGAGGTGGGAGTGTGACCTGATAGGCTGTATCTCCCTCCCTAGTTCCTACTTTTCCTTTCTGCTTCCTGGTCACCATGATGTGAGCATCTTTCCTCCGCAATGCCTCTCTGCCATGGTGTTTCTGCCTTGGAGCCAACCCAGCGTGATCTGTAACCATGAGCCAAAGTAAACCTCTCCTCCTTTAAGTTGGGAGTGTTGAGTATTGTGACTCAGCGATGAAAAAAGTGACTAAGACAATATTCCAGGAAATGTCCCAAAAGAAAAACAGGCTCTCACTTCCAAGGACACGAATAGCTGTACTAGTAAAACAATGTAAAACTAAAAGCACTCAAATGCCCAGGCAGGAATCAACTAAGTAAACTAGGTTGTGGCAACAAAAACTGAATATGAAGCTTCCATAAAACATGCTCACTATGGAAAATACAAATATACAGAAACAACTTTTTAAAGTACTGAAATGTGAAAGGAATTAAGATGTGTTATGTGCATGTACCAACTCCCCACAATGTATGTAGTCATTATATACTACAAACTTGCACTAATAAATTTTTTTTAAAAGTAAGCAATATAAAGACATGTAGACAAGTATAATCCTATTAAACTTTGGATTGTTTGGCAAAGGGATAAGGACAGAAAACCTTAAGACTATTTGATGTCAAACAGCACCATGCATACTGATTTTGTGGTGTGGTGGCATCTCAGACTCTTCCTTGTGTGAGAGGCAAAGCGCTGGCCAGAGAATGAAGACTACATGGTCCACTCAAGACGTCACAGGAGAAAATGGGCTTGTTCAGGTGAGAGGAAACCTGGGAGCAGCAATCCAGTATTTCATCTCCTGGCCTGGCTGCTGCCTCATCTTGAACGCCAGCCACTGAGGAAGCTCCAGAGTGAGCAAGGCATCTGCACTTACCACAGTTGACAGGATCCTCATCAGAACCATCTTGGCAGTCTGAGTCACCATCACACGCCCACCGCTGCGGTATGCAGTGCCCATTGTGGCACTGGAAGTTGGAGGCCTCACAGGTGTGATAGATGGCTGCCAACACAGAAGAGGGACAGTCGCACTTCACTCCTCTCCTCCTCATCTACTATCAAGGGTGGACAAAGAAGAGGCCGGGCCCTAGGGATTGAGGTGTGAACTGCTGGAGCACCGCGAGGACCCAGGTAGCTGGGGCTGACCGTAGGGGGAAGGTGCTCCCTCAACTCACCCCTCTGCGCAACGACCTATGAGGTCAGTGTTTATCCCTTTCCACAAATGAGAAACAGGCTTGCAAAAGTGAAGAAACTTATATATAATAGCACGGCTTGTACTTTTTCTATTACACCTTGCCACTTTATCCTCTCATGTAAGTCCTCCTATTCACCCAGATGCTATGAAATAAGGAAGGGTGGTGTGCGCTCTGGAGATAAAGTTCCACACCTGGTCCAACCACTCTCCGGAAGCCTCCATGTTATCTCCTTATATTGACATCTAAGTGATCTCTGAAGGTCTGAAGGTACATGAATTTATAAAATTCTAAAAAAACAGAAAGACCCAATTTCAACTTCACACCCCAAGAACATTAAGATTCATCCAAAGCTTCAAAGAAAACAGACCTCAGAACCTAGACCAACCTAGTCTTCTGGACAGTTGAGGGGAACATCCACCAACCAGTAATAAATAGTGTCCGCCACACTCACCTTAAAAAAGAGAAAGAAGAGGAGGAGAAGTAGTAGTAGAAAGAGAAGAAGAGGGAAAGGAGGAACAGGAGGGGCCAGAGGAGGAGGAGGAGCAGGAGGAGCAGCAGCAGCTAGTGAAACAGACAATCACTGTTATGAGTGAACCTCATTTCCATACATGGGTTGAGGTCACCCGAAGTCATTTAGAAACATCGTAAAATATTGGTCAAAAACCAAGATTCTGGGGCTGGGGATGTGGCTCAGTGGTAGAGCTCTTGCCCTCCATGCACAAGGCCCAGGCACAATCCCCAGCACTACAAAAACAAACAAAAAACAAAAAACAAAACAAAGCAAAAAGATTCAAGTGTATAGTATCTGCCTCAAACCCAACCAACACTATTAGTGCCTTTTGCATCAGATTTCCCCTTCCTCCTCTGAAACAGAAGCTGTTTGTGTCTATTTGTTGTTGAAGAAAAGCCAGAACTGGCCTTGTTACAACCAGAATAAAATAACTTACAGTAATCCTCTGACCCCCAGGGAAACATTCTGAGATGTTTTATGGATGCCTAAAACTTTGGATATTACTGAAATATATATATATTAATTTATATTATATTAATTTATATTATATATAAATATATAATTATATACTATATAAATATATATTTATATAAATTATATAAATTTATATAAATTATATAAATTTATATAATAAACTAAATATATAATATAAATTTATATTTATATAAATTATATAAATAATTATGTATTATATAAATACAATATAAATATAATTATATTTTATATTAATATAAATTATATGAATAATTATATATTATATAATTACAATATAAATATAATTATATTATATATTTATATTATGTATTGATTTATATTATATTTATTTATATATATGTATCATGTTTTTCCAGTGTAGACACACCAACGATGAAGTTTAATCATACGCCCCGTAAGAGATTAACAACAAAAAATAATGAAATAGAACAATTATAAAAATATGAATAATAAAAGTCATTTAAGACTTATGAATTATTTATTTTTGGAAATTTCCCTGTAAAATTTTTGGACTATGGTTGATGACAGGTATCTGAAATGATGGATAGAAAAACCACAGAAGAGGTGTGAGGAAGAGGCTACCGTAATCTAGAAAGGCTATTTGTGAGTTTCTGTGTGAACAGGGTGTCTTCTTAAGAGAAGGAGGCAACACAAACAAAAGTGGGTTGCCGAAAGCAAACTACAATTTTCTATTCAATTGAGGTAGCTGGCAATAAGCTGCTCAAGGGTTGGGGAAATGGGCTTACTTTGAGGCTATTATTTTGCAATGGTTGGAAATACAAAGAATCTGACTTTTCAAACCACTTAAAACAGTGTGCTCCATTATCTGCGTCTTTTCGTCTATCTGAACACCAAGGCTGAGTTTGGTAGCATGGAAATAAGTCTATAAGAAGTTTCAATATTTACAACCATTAGCACTTAGAATCCATTAAACATCTTTTAAAAATATACTTATCTCTGTTAAGAAGAATAAATGAATCATACATGTTACATGAATTTCTGCTCCAGTAACAGCCATCGCTGGGAATATTTTTGATTTATTGGTGTCACAAGTCTGGCAGCTTTAAAATAAAATTCCTCACCAAATCCTCGCTTGCTTTCATAAAATATAAAGTTGCCTAAACTGATTACCATACTAATCTACTCGTTATTATTCAGCCTATGCATTTCGTTTTCAATTGAAAACAATTTCAAAGTGCTAGTGGGGCTTCCAAATGACAATTCTGGGAGGCATGTTGGAGATTTCCAGATACAGTCCCAGAAGCTGAGATCAGAAACATTAATCAGTTCACACAATTACGCTCAAGTGGTCAGGCATGACCAGAATGCTTACTCGATTCTCTCTTTCTGGAATTTTCTACCTCTTGAGTAGTTACACTTATTAGGCTCTGACTTTCAGTGCCTGGTAAATAACATATGTTTAATTTTTTTAAAAAATTACACAGGAGATTGATTTTAATCCAGACTGAAAAATTTGGGGAAGAAAAGAAGAATCTTCTACACAAGTGGATTTGCTATAAATGTGGGAACAGCAGGACTAACAGAATAAATAATTGTTATTATCTTAAATAAAAGTCATTATCCTAGACTTGCTCTCTGACTTAGATCTTCCCGGACTTACCAGGGCCTCCTGGAACATCTGACCAAAAGAATTAGTAAAGCATAAATGGAACAAAACAGATTAATTGTGTGCTCCAATGAGGAAAAGTATTGCCTCATTTCTTACACTCGACCATTAGGAAGTACACGAAGAAAAAGAAATGTGAATATAAACACACTTTGAATAATTAATGATATGAAAAGAAAAAACAAAGCATAGAGAAAAACTTTAAAAATAAAAAGGTACATCTGAAAAAAATTAAACAGATAGACAAGATGTAAAAACTATAATCACAGTAATAAAAAGCTCAACAGATACATAACAGCAGACTAGATTTAGCTGAAAAGAGAACTGTTAAACTAGAAGGTAAGTGGGAAGAAATAACTCAGATTCTAGCACAGAGCCCTGAAGAGACAGCAAAAATAAAAACAGGAGGCATGAATAAAAGAATGAGTCCAACAAATAGCTTACAGCAATTCCTTAAAATAAGACCAGAGCCAACCGCCATCCCTGAATTATAAGATATTATAACCCAGAATTGATGAGAAACATAAATTGTCTGACCTTAAAAAGAAAACAAGACTCAATTGGGATAAATAAAAATAACTGCACATATAGGTAGGGGAAACTGCGTAACAACAGGAATAAATAAAGGTAAATGGAGAGCAAAGAGCCTTGTTATTTTAACAGATAATCTCACAGCAGATTTCCAACCAGAAAGAAATGGAATAGGTACAGAAAATTGTTATAAACCTAGAAATTCAGACCTATTCGAGTTCAAGATTGAGCATTAACACATTCACGACAGGGCCATAATTTATACATCTCACTGCTGGGCTGCTCTGAACCAGTGGTGGTACATGTGTGATTCACCTATCGGGTGGCAAGGGACGGTCCCATCAGGTAGTACAAGCCACCTGACGGGACAGTCATGCATTTACCACTGGTGGTTTAAGCCAGGAGGAACATGTTAAAGACATGTTACACTAATGAAACCTTGAGTTTACCTCTCTCAGACTTGTGCTGTGAGAATAACGGAAAAAGCCACTGGATACAAGAAGCAAAGATCCCTGGCAAATAGTTATGTCCCTACAGAGGTAAGTTGGGTTATTAAGATGAATAAAAATGACCAAATTTTTGTTTGTTTATTGGTTCTGGGGATAGAACCAAGGGTCTGATACACACTAGGCAAGCACTCGTCCCTGAGCTGTGTACTCCGAACCCTAATTTTAGGATTTTTAAATAGTAAAGTTAAAATACTAAATATTTAGTGTTTTATTTTTTTATTTTATTTTTTTTTGTGGGTCGACCTCAGGACCGCACGCGCCAGCAGGCGCCCGTGCCACTGAGCTATATCACCGGCCCTTTTTTCGTATGTGGTGTGGGTTCCAGGAGTTGAACTCAGGACCTCGTGCTTGCCAGGCAGGCGCTTATGCTGCTGAGCCATCTCACTGGCCCTAGTGTTTTAAAATACACAATATTTTATTAAGTATTTTAGTGTTGGAACTGTGGGCAGGGATTTTAGGGCTTGTATATCTAGGAGAGGGGAACAATATTAAGAATACACATACAAGGTCTAAAGGTAGTAGCTAAAAAATATCAAAGGTATATGCCCAAAACCAGAGAGGGGTGTGTTGAAGGGAATAAAGACCACCCAGACCCCCATGGGTAGCAAAAGAGGAAGCAGAACAAGCATACAGAATGTACACACACCAAGGCAAAGGGAGGTCAGCTAGCTCTGACTTATTTTCTCTGACATTGTACATAGCTAATTTAATACATCAGGAAATGAAATGTCACATCACACGTTATAATAAGCTCACATCAGCTCTCCAACCACTCTGACATGAGAAGGAGAATCATCCTTAAAACACCTGGATAAACAGCCATTGGAACAAGGCTGCAGTTGAGTGGCAAGAACTGTAAATTTTCCCAGTGAGCCCTGGAAGAAAAAAGCCAGAGAGAACACCGGGAGTGTATGACAAACTCACCCACAGAACTGAAGTTAGTAATTCACTCTGGAAGACCAGCACTGCTGCTGAGACACAAGACTCACTAATGTGATTGTGCAAACACGATGTTCTATCACACTGCGATTCACACACTAAAATGCTCAAGTGCATCCCTCTAATTTGTTAACCAATTATCCATCTAAACCCAAAGCTTCCAGTCAGAGTCTGTGTGTTTCCTGGGCTAATAGCACCTCCTTCACCCACCTATATGGGCCACACTTGTACACAAAAGCATTTTCCAGAAGCAGAGGCATAGACACTGAGACTGCAACGGAAAGGACACGAGGGAGCTTTCTCGAGGACTGCAATGTGGCAACATCACAAAGCATCCTGTGTGATGTATATGGCCACTGTCCTGAATGTCTACGGGCACCATCCTGTACATGGGAGGCAAAGTTCTACCTACTTCCCCCACCATAATGCATGTGGCCACCACTCATTCATTCACTGATTCATAAAAATACTATCACAAACATGAGTGAACCTAAATCAAGTATTACAACACTGTCCCTCTTATACCACCTGTTATTCCCTTCACATTTATGATGTTTCTGACTTCATTCTTAGTGAAATTTTATCTCAAATAGGCACAAGTACAGTTTACTTTTAATTGTTTAGGAGACCCTGAGATGCTCCATTTGAAAAATATGGGCTAGCTTAGTCCTACTCCAAGCATTGCCCCCAGACCAGGGGCTGATGTGTGAACTGTTTATTGCTGCTCCCAAAGAATTGAGAGGAGTGAACCAGAATAAAACCAACTGTATCACTCAGAACACTGTTTAGTTCTACTGACACTTTTCTTACTAAGTCTTGGAAGCAGGTTGTTAATCTGTATTCTAGCACAAGCTCCTTGTCTCAACCCAGCTCTCTGAGAAGCACTAATCGGTTGACTTCTAAAGTCCAAGCTGATTCTCAGACTTTAGATTCTATGGCCAGGTACGGATGTATGCTAACTAGCACATGAACAGGTGAGTACTGGTAACTGAGTCTTGGAAGTACTGACCGGTACAGTTGGCTTCGTCAGACCAGTCCCTGCAGTCGTTGTCCCCATCGCACACCCAGGAGGAGCGGATGCACATACCAGAGCTGCAGTTGTACTCATCACTCCGGCACTGGTGCATTTCTGCAGGGGAGACAACAAATACTGATGTAAAGATAAAGGCTTGCTCAGAATTCTGTATCAAAGCTCATAGGGCTGGAGACAGGCCCATATCATGGGCCGTACATAACTCAGATAAAGAGAACTGTCACTAGGGATGTTTATCGTTTATTGTCTGTAGATTGCATGGACAGAGAGACTTTTAACCAGGGATATATGTTCATCTAGAGTAATTTCCACTGAGTGTGATGCAAATGGATTATTAATGCCTTTGGACTCATACAGTGGGTCACCTCTCAGCAAGAGCAGTCTTGCATATTTATGCTGGCGTGGTCCACAGATATCATCATCTTCTGTGCTATGATGGGAACAGAGTAGGCAGCAGTGATGGAGGAGATCAAAGAGCAGGATTTTCAAGGAAATAAAAGACTCCTAGAGACACGGCATGTGGTTGGAGAAAACGAGTAACAACAAGTCCATGTGTGCTGATCACGTGGAGAGGCTCAGCTCCAGGAAAGGAAGATGAGTGCTGAGCTTCCACGCAGGAGGAAACACAGCTGAGGCCTTCTGTGGGCACAGTTCTGGATGTCAGTGGGCAGGCTGTCTCGAAACCAGTGTACCCCGAGATGAGAAAGGAGGCTGCTACGACATCTTTCCTAGGTCCACGGAGATCATTAAAACAGAAGCTAAGGTCTGAATATGTTCCCTAAAATTCATATGTGGAAATGTAATCACCAGTGCAATAACATCAAGAGGTGAAGCCTTTTGGAGGTGATTAAGAATAGGATTAGTGACCTTACAAAGGAGGTACAAGGGAACTGTCCACCCTTTCTCCCATGAGGACATAGAGAAGGAATAGTCATGTGGGAATAGGTCCTCACAAATCTGGGAATCTGGTGGTGACCTGATCTTACACTTCCCAGCCTCCAGAACTGGGAAAAATAAATGTCCATTGCTAATTAATTACTCACTCTAAGGTATTTTGTAACAGCAGCCCCAAAAGACTGAGACGTGGAACTTTCAAGTGGTATTTTCCACAGCCTCAGAAAGCAGGAGTAGCTAAGCAGAGACAGGTTGACGGTGAAGCTAGTGAAGCAGATACTTGCACGGAAAGATTCTGGAGGCATGAAGAGCACCTGCATCAGAGAAAGGACTAAGTGGGACCTTGGGGTGGATTCAGGACCAACCAGCAGGAATGGGGAATAATGGAGGACTTGTTGAGTAGCTGACCACATGCCCTGAGGGAGCTGGGTGACATGGGAACACAGAGCCATGTGGAGCTTCCTCCTTCCTAATCAAGAACTTTGGCTCACTTCAGCCTCCTCAGAACAGCGGAGGCAAAGGCTGGAACAAGAGGAGAAATGCCTGAGAATCCCAAGCAATGCCTGAGAATCCCAAGCCCCCACTGAAGGAGAATTATAGAACGAAAAAGAGAAAAAAATTCCTCCCAGAGCCAAACCAGGGTCATTGTCCATGTGAAAGCGGCCCTGAATGTGCTCCATTAGTTTCCTTGTGTTAAAGTGATTTATGAGCAGCTCCTGCTCCCTTTATTTCAGTCCCTGTGAGTCAAACCACCTGCCCCTCACACAGCAAGCCCTATCCATACGCACATGCACAGCCTGGCTGGATCTGACCGTGCAGACGTGAGAGAGGGCCCAGCCAGGCACACCAACTCATTGCCATGGCTGGGTCAGCTTCTGGCCTCCATCCTCACTTCCCTTCCGTGCCTATGGTCCCTCCACTCTGGCACTCTGTGCGTTGCACAGTGTTTTCTCCAGGGGTCAGCAGCTATAAGGACAGAACCAGAGCCTGCTAAGGGCTCATGAAACTGACAGGGCAATGTTGTGCCTCAGAAAGAGCATGGGAGGCGAAAATAAGAGACACAGGTCCCAGTCTCCTCCCACTGCATTCTGATATAGACTAATTGTGTCACCTTGAATACGCCTTCCAACCCTACGGACCTCACTTACTCAATGTGGAGATTCAAAGGACTGGACAAGAGAATACTTATCCTTCCCTGCCACTGTTACACACTATTCTAAAATTTTAAATTCTCATTTTAGAAAAGATGCTCAATCAAAGCTTGCATCATCCGCTGACTTTTAACAGAGTTTACTGAATGAGGCCGGCTTTGAAAAATAAACAGTTGGGGCCGGTGAGATGGCTCAGCGGCGTAAGCGCCTGCCTTGCAAGCACGAGGGCCCGAGTTCGACTCCCGGGTCCCACATACGAAAAAAGGGCCGGTGATATCGCTCAGCGGCACGGGTGCCTGTTGGCGCGTGAGGTCCTGAGGTCGACCCCCTGGTACCCACAAAAAAATTAAAAGAAAAAAAAAAAAAAAGAAAAATAAACAGTTGGGGGCTGGTGAGATGACTCAGCAGCATAAGCGCCTGCCCGGCAAGCGCGAGGTCCTGAGTTCGACTCCCGGAACCCACATAAAGGAAAGATGGGCCGGTGATATTGCTCAGCGGCATGGGCGCCTGCTGGCACGCAAGGTCCTGAGGTTGACTCCCGGTACCCACAAAAAAAATAAAAATAAAGAAATGAACAGTTCACAAAGGTACAGATCTGTGCCTTCAAGCAGCTTGACTCACACCCACTCCAAGGTGTGGGCCAAGTCTGTGTAGCTGTTAACCACCCACTGAAACCATTCAGAAATCTTCCTCACCATCACATTTCACCCTTACAGCATCTCTGCAAGACAAAGCAGGGTCTGTTTTCTCACTTTCCAGATTAAAAAACAAAAGCTAAGCAAAGAGAAAATAAGTGACAGGAGCTGAGTCTAGGCTCTGTCTTTTCTGACCATGAATTCAGTGTCCCATTAACTCTGGATCAGATATTTCTAGAACTGAATTTTCATGAAAGAGAGCAAGTTCTGTCACAACACAGGAAGGAAACAACTCAATGCTGCCATGTAGATGGAGACGACCATGCAATTGGAAGATCATAAATACTGAAATGGATATCAGAAATCTCCATTTCCCAGCCATCCCATCCACTAGTATAACCCAGTGAAGTATGATGACCGCTCTACCCCCTCCCCCAGAATGGGCTTCTGAAGAACATGTGCCCTTACCACAGTGACTTTCATCACTGTTGTCTCCACAGTCATCCTCAAGGTCACATTTATAGGAGAGTGGGATACAAGTCCCAGACTCCTGGCACCGGAACTGGGTGTCCAGATCACAGATGGTGGTAGCTAAAATGGGAAAGAGAGATGACATACTTGTTAGGTAGAGTTCATCCCCCTGATACACAAACTTTCTACTGGAAAACCAATTAAAAAACAGAAGGAAGCCAGATGTCATGGCGCACGCCTGTAATCCCAGCACACAGGAGGCTGAGCCAGGAGGGTCACCGTGAGTTCAAGGCCAGTCTGAGCTACACGGCAAGACCCTGTCTCATAAAACAAAAATAGAAGGAAGCAGATTTTAAGTGTAACAACAGAAATTAGACCTAGACTTAATGGAAGAAGTACATTCCCTGAGAATGTGCAATTAATAACCAAGGGAGGTAAGAGCACATCTTTCCAAGGACAGCTTCAGAGAGCAACAGGGCCTGGAAAAGAAAGAAACTGTCATCTGGCTGGGAGAGAGAGTGAGGGGCTAGATGGCCTCCTACTACTCCTTCAGAAATGAAGGCCTACGACATGAACATATCTTCCTATGCAGGTGACAGAAACACCTTTAGCTACAAAACTACCACCAGGGAAGTCCAATTCCGCATAAGAAGCTGGCACCATACTGTACACACACAGATACGAAAGGTAATGCAGAGGTAGAATTTTGTAGCAGAAACCTGGATTCTGTCTGTAGTCAGTCAAGGCTGGGTATCAAATTCTGGGTATACCTCTTTCTTGGGTGATCAATTTTAACCTCCCTGAGCCTCAGTTTCCCCAACAGTAAAATAAGGGTAAGGTAATATGATTGTGTACTTGTGATCACAGTCAGAAAGACTAAATTTGGAGTTTATTCTACCACCTACAATTTACTTAACCTAGCCCTCTTTGCCTTCTTTATTCTCTCTATAACAGAATGCAGATATTAACTACCTTGGGAGCATGATGATGAAAAACAGGAAGAAAACAAGATTGGGATCACAGCCTATTGAACAGGATATATAAAAATAATGGGCTCTAAACAAATGTCACTTTTCTTCCTCACGATGTTTCATGCCCTTCTGGCGTCACAATGAGTACAGAATTGGATTTTCTCCCTCTGCTAAATGTAAGCTTCCTGAGCTTCTGCACAAACCTTAGGATGCAAGGAAGGACCCTGCAGGATAGAGACGGGAGAGGAAGGCTGCTCTCCTGAGATGTGGAGGGGCTGGTACAGAAGACAGCATGTGGCAGAACCGAATCCCGGGATGGAGGTGGGGGTGTGCTGCGCAATGAAATGCCAAATGGCAACACTGCTATTAGACATCCCAGCAGCTCTTATTTGAGGTTCCATTTCTTCTCTGTAATTGAGCTCATGGTGGGAGGCAGAGGATGAATGTGAAATGACAAGGCTGTAGGGGATTCACGTCAAAACCCTCGTGCCTGACATCCACCCAGCTGGAGGAGTTTGTTTAAGAGGAAGGGAAATCGATTGACAACATCCCTCCTGCACCGCCTCCCTCACCCCTCCTCAGCTCTTCCCTGGCAGCTGAACTCCCAACACCACAGAACCCCATCATGTTCGTCCCTCTCCTGCTGCCTGCCTGTGGACAAGGGTGCCTCACAGTGTCTCGATAAGCACACTGAAAGGGAGACCATGGAAGCCTTGCCCCCACGCCTTAGCTTTGTTCCCAAAATACTGCTTATCCCTTCACCTCTGTCACATCTGTTGGGTGGTGCTGTGAGCCAAGTGTAACTGGGAGAGAGCAGAGGAGAAAGCAAGTTTCAGGGTTTCAGGAAAATCAGCCCAGCTGACATTGACACCAAACCAGGAAGAACCAAGCCAGCTCCATACTACATCCCTGGGCAGAAGCTGAAGCCATAGGAAGCTGTGAGGTCAGGCCCAGACCTGAGGTGAGGAAAGAGGAGGACCTCGCTGAGGGTAGCATGAAGCTAGAGGTACTTCCTTCACAATCTGGAACCAATATGAGATCCAGTTTGCCTATCTAGTAGACATTTAGCCCAGGGGTAGAGGAGAAGTAACATGCTACCTGGTGTCCCTAAGTACTGGACATCTAGTTTGTATCTCTCTGCTTCTACTATGCCTAAATATGTTTAGGCAGTTTTTCTCACATGTGTAAACCCTAAGAAGGTCCTCTTCCCCCACTCTGATTTGTAATAAACGCTATTCCACTGCCTGCTTCATGTTGCTAATAATGTTTATTAATGTTTTTGAAGAGCCTTGGCTAATCCCTCACAAATATCACACCTTCCTGTGTCCCTGATAAATGAAGATGGCTGTATCTTTATCAGAGTCCTTTTTTGCAAAAGACAGACATGGAGAGGCTGTGCCTTCCAAACCTGCCACTATGTGGACACTCTTCCCTGGGTATAAGAGGCATCACTGAAGCCAAGGAAAAATAATGACAGAGGGCCTCATACACAACCTCCTGCCAGCCAAGAGGAGCAGCGCACAGCACTGTGGGGCCCAGACCAGCTTGATGACTTGCGTGTTTCTACAGCTGCTTTCTTCTGGGTGAAGTGGTGTGGGAACCTGGCCCCTGCTCCAAGATGGCCGCCTACATTCACCTGCCAGGGACCAGAGGAGTATGCAGAGCTGCGCGCTAACATGTTCTTATAGCACAGTTAGTAAGTGGGTCTCTGGGTTAGGAAAGGAAAGGTAACATCCTTGAAAAAGAAGCCTTCTCATTTGCCTTCACGCTTCCCTGCTTCTAGTCTTTCTCCCACTCAATTCATTCTGCCCACAGCTTTTCTTTCCAAAGGTAAAATTTTATCATGTTAGTTCAATGGTTCCCAATTGCCCTTCCAATAAAGTCCAAAAGGCTCCTGCAGATCTGGGCTCTGCCTACTCATTCAGCTTCTCCTTGGCCCACTGGGCCCGATTCTCAACAGTCTACACAAGTCCTGATACTCGGACTTCTGCCCTTCAGACAAGCTGCACCCTCGCCCGGGGCTTTCTTCCCTTCACCTCTGCTTGGTGCACCCACACACCCTTCAGGGCTGTTGACTAGGGTGTCCTCCTATATCATACAGTACTTTCCCATCACAGCACTCATTGTTTGCTGTAACTGCTGCTTAACTTTTCGAACTTGTCCTTCAGAGTGTAAACTCCCTGATTCCACCCTGATCACCAGGACAGAGCTTGGAACAGAGGGTGCTCAATAAACACACATTGGGTGAATGTACAACTGACAGAGGGCAAAGCGTTTCCTTGATAAAATGAGGTCAAAGCTATTACGATTTGTAGTCAATACAGTAATTATCCACATAAGCAGTTTTCTTTAAATCCTTCTAAGCAAAGTCATATACTTTACTTAGACCTTACTATTCAGTACAAAGATGACATTTACACAGGACGCCTACCAAGATCCCCATGTTCCAGGCCAAACTATGCATCACCAATCAATTACAACCTTCCATAAGATTGGCAGGCAGCTGACATCGCCTAACTGGAGCAGCACGCAAGGTGACACCTGTTGCCCATCCCTGGGAAGGCTGACCATTAAACTTACAAATCCAACAACGGCACCCGGTCATCCACTCCAAGTCACCAGTTTTCTTGCAGGGCCAAAACCAAGGTTAGAACCCAGACTGTCAATCAGCTCAGTGTCAGTCACACAATGGACACTTATTTTATAAGTCTCTTGCGATGATCAGCCAGCTAACTGATTAAATACATGTGTGTGCGTCTATGAGATGATTCTATTTATCTAATGCACATGTGCATGTGGGACTGAGCTTTCTCTGTTAGCCAAGCCCCATCCCCGACAGAGAAGCTGACCAGCCTTCTGAGTAAGACTTAGCATCCTGATAACTGGGCCAAGCCACAAGACTCACGGCAGTTCCTCTCATCGCTCATGTCCCCACAGTCATTGTCGAAATCACACCACCAAATGCTGTTGATACAGTTCCCGTTGCTGCAGCGATATTGGTTGCGAAGACAGGTGTTCTCTAAATGGGGAGGAAACGAAATCAGTATTATTCTTCCCACTGGACCACAGGAATATCTGAGTTTCCATTTCCCTTCCTCAAATAACACTGTGCCTTGAGTGATAGAGAAGGGAGGGCTGCCAAGCACACAGGCATGCAAGGAAGGAAGCATCTTCCTCCTCCTTTCCTCCTTGATGCTGTGAGAGAAGAAGCAGGTTGGAAGGAGTATTAAGAAGTGATTACAGATGAGATTGGGCACGTTCAGGGTGGGATCGCCATAATGGGGGCGGGGAGAAGAGTAAAGATACATTACGCACAGGTATAAATTCCCTACGGGATAATGATGACAGCAGGTGGGTCTGCTGGGAGGCAAGGACAGTGAGCAGCATTATATAATACTCATCACACAAGCAACTCCTTAACGGTCTGTGTCTACGAAGGATTGAAACATATATATATATATATGAAACCATATCCATGGGTTCCACATCTACAGATTCCAACAACCACAGATTGAAAATATTCCAGGGAAAAATGTGTCAGTACTAAACATGTATAAACTATTTTTTCTTGTCATTACCCCTACACAATACAGAACACACATTTACAAACCAATTACATTGTATTAGGTATTGTAAGTAATCTAGACACATTTTAACATATATGAGAGGATATGGTTTAACATGTACGGGAGGATGTGTGTAGGTTATGTGCAAATACTATATCATTTTGAACAAGGGATGGGAGCATCTGTGGAATAAGGTATTCAAAGAAATCCTAGAACCAGCCCACCTAGGAATATCTGTATATAATTATATATAGTATATATCCATATTTATTTAATGTAATACCCAGCTGGCTCACTAAGACTACTAAGATTTTTTTCTGCCCCATTACTTCTCTAAAACAAGTATTTACACATGAAAAATGCATTGTTTAATAAGCTGGATTAAGAGCACATGATGATTACTCTGGATAATCAGTGCCATTCTAATGGGGAATATGGGGGAGCTGTTAGCCCTTCTCTTGGAATTTAGTGTTGACTCTATTTCTTTCCAAACAGTGTTAAGATGATGTCCGAGCCTGAATGCTTCCTGTTTCTAAGGAAGGACGGTCCATCTTTTTTCTCATTGTATTTCTTAAGGAAGATGGACTACAAGGCTTCCATTGTGTGTCTGCCCGCCCTGGCCTCACAGGCTGCTGTGAGAAGTGAGGTTAGGATTACAAAGCAAATACAACCTGGAGCCTAAAGAAACGCAGGAATTTTGGCCATCAATCCAGGTACTTGGTGGCAAAGCTTCCTTTAGAGGTTCAGCATACTGACAGAAAAATGAGGTTGAGGACTGAGAAAGTAGTAATGATGAGAAGTACACAAGAAAAAAATTAAGCAGTGTCTCAGAAGAAAAGATTTTAAACCCATGTATTCGAATTGCAAGTAAGGAGGAAGTAAGGCTGCTTGGTCATGGCTTGGAAGCCAAGACTTTCAGACCTTTATTTAACACTGGTCTGAAAGTTCAGCCCTTCTGGGCTGGAGGTGGTGGAAAGATGACTGGTGGATGACAGCAGTTGACTCTCACAGAGTCAAGCCAGATATGTTTTCAAGGTAAGTAAGTCCAACTTATAAGAAATAGAAGCTGCAGAACCTAGATGTGAGGGGTGGGTGAAGACAGGAAGACACAAAAGAAAACAAGGGTGGACCATGACGATGACGGTGTTGGCTGACAGTAAACCCAAAGACACAATTATGACTTTTACAGCTTGGGCCTCTTCTGAATGAGCACTGAAGTGCCCCACACCCTAGCACCCAAACCAGGATCCTCCGGGTATCTAGTGAGTTTCATTTTCACCTGGGACTTTTTCCAATATCACAAAGGGTTTTTCCAATATCACAAAGGGAATATGGAGCCACGGAAAATGGGAAAAAGGGAAAGAGAACAGGGCAGAAACAAAAAGTGACTCACCTTCTTTGACACAGGTATTGTTCTTCAGCTGATAGCCTTTAGGGCAGTCACACATGAGGTCCCCAGAAGGGAGGACACTGCTGGCCACTCCCTCTGGACACCTGCAGCTTTTGCTGTTGTTGGCCTTGGGTAGGCAGAGAAGGCTGCATGGACTGGGCACGCAGGCATTGCTTCCTGGAGAGGAGACAGAGAGCCACAGTACTGTGGTTAATGTACACGCGGGGGTCACTGAACAGAGGAGACCTGCAGCAACTGTCTCATCCTACAGACACCACATTGAGAAGCTTAGGAAGGCGACGTGGCCAGCCCAAGACACCTTCTGTGCTGAGAGCCTTTGCTCAGATACCTCAGCAGAACTGACCTCCACAGCCCTGCTTTCCTCAAAGACTTGCCTCTCTATCTCACTCCATCAAACTGCCCTGGAGCCAAACCAGGCCGCAGAGGGTCCTTCCCCATGGACCCGGTTGCTGAAGACTAAGAAAACAACCAGGGAGCTGGAGCTTGGAGAAGAGTCACAGAGCGCATGTGCCAAGGTAAAAGCTGTGCCAAGACAAACTTGAGTGTGCAGCTATCGTCAGTCTGAAGAGAGGACACAGGGCGAGTTATGGAGAGGATCCCACCAGGGCCCCAGATAGAAAAATGATGGCTTTGCCATTCCCAGCTGCAGTCCACATAAGACTCACCTAGAACTCCCATGTCTGGGTTCCTTACTAGCTCCCTTGCTTCGCTCAATAACACTTTTCGTCATTTAGGCTAGCCCGAGTAGGTTCTGCTCCTTAGCACACAAAAGCCTTTCCTTCAAAGGACACGCTGGGCCTAGATAAAAATCCAGTGCTCCCCTTTCCACTTCCTTGATGTGGAACAGTTAAGGAAACAACCACAGTACTCATTAGCTACTGTCATGCAACAAATCCACAGAACAACTGGTTCATGTCGATCTATCCCACTATTTTCAATCTTCTCTCTGGGTCAGCTTAGCAAAGACAGTGTCACATAGAGTCCAAAGCATCCATCACTGTATTTTTGAGAGAGCTGTGCGGGTGACCAAAAATGGCAAAAGTGTTTTTCTGTCCCCCATATCTTCAGGGGGGTGGGTAGAGGATGTATAACCTATTTTGTAACAACTGATAAGTAACACAAAAGCCAAAATTATAAACTGTATGTTGTTTTCTTTTGCTTGGGGCCATTTAAACTTTAAAAACTTTGGTAAAACTCAACACTGATTCTTTTCTTGTGCTGTCTCACAGACAGAGACACTCCGCCATCAGATATTCTAGTACTATAATCTGTGTCACCCAGCCAAAACCTCAGCTAAGCTATCTTGACCCACAGGTTGGAAGACAGGCTTCCTTAATGACAACCAGTGCTGATACAGATGACAATACACTCGACGGCTTTGGATATGTTGGCATCCCATCATTTTTAAGTCACATTATGAATTTTTTTAAACCACAATGATTTAGTCACAATGTCACTTCGATGCTAAAGAAAAGAATAAGTGGCATTGCTAAACAGACAAAATATACACATCCAGTGAGAGAAATCCATGTGATGAAATATCCAAAAAGGCTCAGCAAATAATCAACCATAATGGCTTAATTACCACAGTAAACTAATCAGTTGATCAGAAGGAGCCTTCGGCTGATGTTCACTGGTAATGTGTGGGCTCAGACGGCGCCTTTCGCTAAATATACAAGCCCGTGGCCCCAGAGAGGATGTGGAATTGACACAGAGCCACCACTACTGAAAAACAACTCAGTGGATTTGGTACCTGTTCTTCGTATTCAGAGGACAGCATACCACTCAGTGTTCTAAGAAAATAAGCAATAACAGAGTATGTTATTGAAACATATTCAATTACAGGATGATATTTCCACATGGGTTAGGTCTGTAAAGTAATGTGCACAGCAGATGTTCCCTCCCAACCAAGAGCGAAGAGTGCAGAACCAAAAATGTGTTCTATTTCCAGAGGATGATCTAGGCAAAGATGGAAGAAATGGTAGTCTGAGCAGTAGTGTCAAGGGCAAACTGCAAACCAAGCCAATCAGGTCCACTGCAACAGGTAGGCAGGCCAGGAGCATTTGGCTAGGGACAAAGCGAGGGAACAGAAAATGGGAGTGCTGCACCAGATGGTACCTAGAAGGGGACAGAAGGAGAAAGCAGCAGAGTTCCCACCATGGCCACAGACCCTTCAGGATGCCAATCATCCTGTGTAGGCAGGTGTATGAAGACCATCCTCACCGTATGGAGAATGAAAAAGTAAGAAAGGTCATCTTCAAAGATGTCCCTTTAGAAGACCAAACATCCCCAGGATATCTTCACAGAGCATATTCGGAACATTTTCAGATTTCCTCTTTGAAAAAATTCCTCCAGAGTCAGTATAGGACCCACAAATACTATTATCTCACTGAAGTATCTATGCACTTGACAATCATCAAAATTATGTCTATCCCCAAATAATGAATATTTGCCCTCATTATAAATGTGTAAGAGGCTGTAGTTAATGCATGCTCTGAAGAATTTACAAGGACTACAAAATATTTTAAAATATTGCACCATTGATTGACCACATCAATAATCTTGTAAAGTAATCTTTTTAAAGGAAAAAAATTCTTTATGAAAAATAAATTCCAGTGACACTACTTAAAAATCAGCCAGGTATCAAGACAAGAAATCCACCCACTTATAAACAAAATTAATAAATCTTCCAAGTGAGCATTTTTAGCAAAACCAGCATTAATCAAAATGTAGTATCCTAAATTATTGCCATGTTACCAGAGTGCTGCCATTTCAGTAACAGAGGGCAGACAGCGCACAGCATGATGGTTTCACTGAAGTTCACTTAGGTCAAGTAGTTCATGGCTCGAATTCTTACCACTTACTAAGTGTATGACCTGGACGAGTTACTGAACCCAATTTTTATGTTCTCATCTATAAAGTGGGAATATTCATAGTACACATTAATTTAGGGAAGACTAAGGAGATTATCCAAGCTTAAGAGCACATTAGTGTGGCGAGTATGACACAGTAACCCCTTAATAAATGTACTTATCATTGTTTTGCATTTGACTAATACAAAGTCCTGTACGTATTTGGAGCAGATAACAAAAATAATACAGATGGACTGGCATCAGGGCTTGCAAACCTGTATCAAGAACTTGCAATACCCTTCTGGTGTGCTAACAAGGCAGGCAGGTTAAAGGAAACAAGCTGAAAGCCAAGAGGTAGGCAGTGTACACAGGCTGCACTGGCAGCCAGATGCCGTAGCAAAAGCTCTGATTTAACTCCAAGTAGCCTGAGAGGTTGTGTGCTTGTTTCTCTATCCCTGTATCTATAGGTAAGAGGACACCAGGAAGTGTCTTGCTCGCAACCAATGGACAGCCAGAGAATCGCAACACAAACAGAGACAGGAGCAGAGATTCGGCAACTGGCCCTGGGCCAAAGGCACAGTCACTACTAATCTTACACAACCCACAATCTGGGTTTCACCCAATAGCACACATCGCTCTTTCAAGCCAGGGTTTACTCAATCCAGACCCTAGCCTGACCCCTAGAATTACTCTGGCTGCTTTAAATGAAGGTGACTCTTTGAGACCTAAAAGGGAAATACACTAAGAAGTACAGGCCTGTCTGTCCTGTACCAGGAGACCACAAGTGCTCGGCTATGTTCCCGCTGTTGGGGTGACGTGTGAACCAAAACAGGAGTGGGGAGCCCAGGGACCACCAGCCTCACCTGAACATGGCACTGCAGAAGCTGCTGTGTGCACACCAAAAATGCGCTTGCGCACATTTGTAAAATGGAGTCCAGCTCTTCTGGACTAGGTGCCAACTTAGAGAAACACTGGCAACGCACTCCACAAGGCAGTGGGAGGAATGGGGCCTCCGTCAAATAGAGGCCCAGAGATTTCAGCTGCTGGTGCAAGCAAGATTCTCTCATCACTCCCTGTTTTAAAACATGCATCTCCTCTCAAAAGAATGTGACTTCTCCAAGACTGCAACCAAAGCTCAGCCCATATACTAGTGAGAACTTTTGAGAAAGCTAATTAATATCTAAGCTTTCTTTCCCTAATCTGCAAACCATGAATCATAATACCAATCTTTCCACTGACAGGTTAGGCTTAACAGACAGGGAAGGCTTAACAGGAAGACAGATCTACATTTGTAGGACACTTTATTGTCTTCCAGGGGAGTTCTCATGCCATCTTCCTTAGTCCCAAAGGGATAACAATGTTATCTATAACCATATTATTTTCCTTGTCATTTTTCTGTTAGTACAAGGTAAGCCAAGAACCAGAGAAACAGTATCAACATTCTAGTTCAAAACAAGAAACCTAGAGGTTGTCAATAAAGGAGAGTCAGCATAGCCAGGATGCTATTTAATCCTGTGGCAATAAGGAGGGTAATTCTTTTTTTTTTTTTTTTTTGTGGGTACCGGGGGGGTCGACCTCAGGACCTCACGTGCCAGCAGGCGCCCGTGCCGCTGAGCGATATCACCGGCCCCTTTTTCGTATGTGGGTTCCGGGAGTCGAACTTGGGCCCTCGCGCTTGCCGGGCAGGCGCTTAAGCCGCTGAGCCATCTCACCGGCCAGGAGGGTAATTCTTAAAGGGCCTATTTTTCTGGGGAGTGCCCTGGTCTTTCTCCAGAATTGCCAGCATGGGTGGAGACACACAAGAGTAAAGGGCAGTCAAGGAAGGAAGGGGGCTTTCTGCTGAAGAGTCACAGCTTCCAGGACCAGCAGGTCAAAGCCTGTAGCAGGGCTTAAAGACTCCCCCACCCAACAGGTCATAAAATGGCAAACGTCTACACCCAGTGCAGCCCTTCCCTTCTCTCTTCATCCTTTCTTCCTTCAACAAATACAAACTGAGCACCTACGAAAGGCTGGTAAAACTGTTGAGAAAGAAAGGCATAATCTTTTCCTTGATGGGGTTTAGAGGTTCAGGGAGGGAAACATGAATGAAAGCAAAGTACAACTACACACAGCATCACAACAGAGGTGGGTATGTTCGGGGGGCACATGATTGTGTGAGCACCCAGCCCAGAGCACAGCATGACTCCTTGTAAGTGTGCCAAGTGGGGATTAGGCACATGCTGGGGCCTCTCCCAGCTGCAACCGAAGCCACACCACCAATCAGTGAGAGGCCGAGGGCAGAAGGAGGCTGTAATTACCCACCAAGCACCAACACTCTCGGCAGGCAAAAACATGCTGTCTTCCAGCTGTTTGCGTATCATTAGAAAAGAAATTAAGATATCATTAGGAAGAAATTAAATAATGTGCATGTTGTCGTGACAACAAAGACGCAGGCTGCCAGATCCTGCTCTGAGTGGAGATTGCCCACACGCAGCCCCTTTCTTGAGATCAACTCTGGGGAGACAGAGGAGAAGACTCTATCTTACCAGTGTTTTTCCCCTTGTAGAAAATCTTCATGTCCATCAGCCCTGTAAGCTGGCTGGCCAAAATCTCCATCTGGGACCCGCTGTATTTGGAAGCTCGGAATATGCTGAGCTGTGACCAGTCATCCCAGTAGATTTCGTTCTAAAAAGAAAACCTTTGCCTGTTAGGCCAGCTCTTCTATGCTTTGTTATGGACCCTCTGCAAAGACAAGAGCTCCCCCATACAGGAGACAAGTAACATTTACTGGCTGAATACTGGCTTAAGATTCTACTCAAATGCAAGAGTCAGCGGTTTTATCCAAACCTCACCAACTATGCACACTGAAGGAACTGCCCCCCAAAAAACTATCTGGTGAGCATTGACCTTTGACTACAGTTAAGCTCCTCAGTTTGAAATCTGCTTCCCAATATTGGGCAGAGGTCTTTGGAATACAAACAGACCTGAAAGGCAACAGAAGGAATATACTCTTCTTCTTCAGTCAGTGAGGAAGGAAGTAAAGAAATTTTACAGAAGGTGAAGACGCAGAACCCAAATGAAGCTACCAGTACTGAAGGGCAAATCCAGAAAACTCATGAGATATAATCTTAGCTCTTAACCCTTTGAAATATTAGTGGTCTGGAAACCAGGTCCTCTGGCACCTTTGTCTGGCATCCCTCCTTAAGAGCTTAAACAACTTACCTCAAATTTAGAAAAAAGCCTATTTCCTAGAAGTCTAACAGTATCTCTGCAAAAACCCAAAAGCTCCTGGCTCTGGACCTCAGGAGGCTCTTGACCTCCTCTGCAGAATGCCCACCAGTGGGACAAATGAGGACTCACCTTGAAGACAGCAATGGCATAGGGGTGTGGGAGGTCATCCAGAATGACCGAGCGCTGCTGGCCACTGAAGGTGATGCGCTCAATGCAGTCCAGGTAGGCATCTGTCCAGTAGATCCACTGGCCATCCACTGAGATGCCATTGGGCCACTTCACATCCTCTGACACAAGACGATGAGCAGAAGAACCATCCATATTGCTCCGATAAATTCCAGGCTTCAGGTCTCCCCAGTCAGTCCAGAACATCACCCTGGTCAAAACAAGGATAGAACACCCATCTCATCAAAAAAATGGGGATGGGAGCTGAGAACTACTCCAATGAAGGAAGAAACCCCCCTAGAACAATCATTACCATAATCATCTGGAACTGTAATATCTGAAACCGGTAAACCCCTTGACCTACAAATCCCTCTCCTGGAATTTATTTATAATCAAATTATGTGAAGATAATGTATAAAAATGTACATATATGTATATTAATCACAATGTCCTCAGTAGAGAAAAGCAATAAATGATAGTACATACAGTAGAATATAATGAAAGCTAAAAACCTGTATGTAAATGGAACTGTCATACATACGGATACAGATATACATCTCAATATCGATCTCTCTTTCTCTCTCTCTCTCTCTCTCTATATATATATTATTTAAAAGTTACAAAGTAGTAACTGCACTATGATTCTATTTGGTGTGTGCATGTGCATCTAGGTATAGGGGATATGTTTTAAAGATAATGCTTGCATGTGGGTAAAAAATAATTCTGAATGATATACAAGAAACTATTAACAATGATTAGCCTAGGATGTATGATGGTAAAGAGTGAAGAAGGAGAATAGGAGAAACAAATACATCTCATTTCATAAACTTCTATTCTCTTTTAATATTTGTAATCAGTACATAGATTGCCTCTAGAATTTTCTTTTTAAAAATGAATGCTAATTCTCAATCGTAAGAGGTATGAAGGAGGAAAGGCAAGGAAAACTAATACAGAATTTCCATGTTAGCTGTTTCCTTCAGTTAAACAGTTAATGAAAAGCACCTTTGCGTTCCCCAAGTGCATACTAATTTTGAGTCAGAATGGACACATATCCTGGGGGAGGTAGACAGGGAAAGATGGATTGAATTAAATGTTTGTGCCATGCATGAAACTCAAGACAAAAAATTCTCACAATATATAAGCAGGCCTGTGTAGTCTACAAAGACTCTCTTCTAATATTACCTTTTCTAGAGAACACCCCACAGATGCAAGACATCTGGATGCCTAGAGCGTCTGATCCTTGCTAGTGAGAAGCAAATGTAGTTACCTGACCACAATGAGTGCGCGACAACAAACTCTCAGTTAATGGATTATTTCCATCAAATTCATGAGAAGCAGCGTTTTTGCCCAGAGGTTTGCATTTCCATGAGAATCTATTGTTGCAACATCTGCCATAATGCTGATTCCCCTTTGGGGATATACTTACCCTTCTTGGGGCACGAGGACCAGGGCCCTGGGCCGATCAAGCACAGAGGAATTGACGACTGTGAGCCGGAAGTCACCATCTGGATTAGCTACCTGACAAAAAGAGGAGGGGAAGGCCAAACTCGGTCTGAGCTCTTTAAAAGACCCTTATTGCCAAAATCCCCTATCGGTTTCTATCTACAGATGCATACCCTCTATACCCACCTGATTCCCTTTCCCAGAGCCATCTCAGAAACCTGCCTCAATTTTAGTCAAAATGAACTGACTCCTCCTCTGGCTCATGTGAGGATTTTCACAAAGTCTGATAGAGAAGTTAGAACTACATATGCCTTACCCTCATTCCCCCATTCCTGTGGCTCGATGACCTACATAGTTAAAAGCAGTCATCCCTCAGTATCCACAGGGAGTTGCTTCTAAGACCTCCCTCCACACACATACACACGACCAGATACCAAACTCCAAGGATATTCGAGCCTGTAATACTGCATATAATCTGCATATAACCTGTGCACCTCCTGCTACATACTTTAAATCATCTTTAGACTATTTATAATACCTAATGCCATGTAAATGCTATGCAAATAGTCTACACTGTATTGCTTAGGGAATAATAAGAAAAGCAAGACAGTACATGTTCAGTACACTTTTGATTTGCTTTGCTGAGTATTTTCGACCCATAGATACAAAACACACAGACTGGGAGGGCCAACTGTACTCAATTTTGTTTACTTATTACCCCACCCACTTTACTCCACGCTTCAAAGCCACCAACAGCTCTCTACTGCCCACAAAACAAATTCTTGATATCACAGTCTTGCAATGAAGACTCCACATTCCCCCTTTCCTGTTTTGGCTGGGCTGATTATCTCATAGTTCTCCAAGCCTGACATACTCACTCCTGTCCTCTTCTGCCATGTCCCATCCCAGGCCTGTCCTCCACTCCACTGGCTCTAAACACATGGTAACTTATCTTCAACACCCAGCTCCAGGTGACCTCCTTTCTGAAATCTTGTGACCCACCTTGGTCAAAGCACATCAGTGGCTCGGGTTACAGGCTCATTTTACAACACTTGCACCCACAGTATTTGAGGTGAGTGAGCAGTAGTCACCCAGCAAGATTGTGAAAATGTGGTAGTTTACATGTCACCTGCATTTTTCCAACACCTAACAAACACACACCTAGCTGGCCACACACAAGAAAGGAAAGGACAGAAACAAAGACAAGACCACCAAGGTGGCATTCAGTAGGCACCAGGCACTCTGTATCTCTCCACTGTCAATATCCCTGGGAGGGATGCAATTATCCCATTCACAGTCAGGCTTAGCTCAGACGCCACAGCCTCAGGAGGCCTCCCCTGTCCACCTTCCTCATGCTGCCTCGCTCTCAGCCATGCAAACGCAGGCCCTGCCTTATGTTTAACTTTACAGCACTCAGCAGCAGCAGAATTAACGCTGCATTTCTTCATCATTTTGCTTCCTCCACTGAACCTCAAGGTCTATCAGAACAGGAACCTGCATGTTTTGACAACTGCTGTGTCATCAGAACCTAAGACTACATCTGACAAACAGCAGACACAAAGAGCACTTGTGGAATGGCTGAATGAGTAACTGAATCTTTGTCTTACCCATGAAGAAACAGAAGCTTGAAGAAAATAAGTCCCTTGTGCCATGTCACTTAGTTGGCAAGGTAAAGCCTGAATTCAGGCTGCCTTTCAAGGCTGTGTCTTTTGTCTTGTAACTGCACGTGGCTCTCCACGTTGCCTGGCTTCTACTGCCATTCCCAATTAACATGCCCACTGTACCTCTGTACAGTGACTGCGCAAAGAGCTGCCGAGCGGAGCTGCCGAGGCAGTGCATGAGTTGAGCGCACCTATATTCCTAAACGCAGTGCTCATGGTGGTTTACAGGCCAGTTATTACCATCACATTGTCTTGAGTAGATAAGAGGGGACAAGTTACTGGGTAGCTTAGTGACAAACAGGTGCAGATTAATAATACTGAGGAGGAGGATGACATTGTTATTATTATTCTAGAATAATCATGGACTACCATTGATATGGCATTATTATCATTATGGTTAAGACACTACGCTTATGTAGTCAAAGGATAAACTTTCAGATGCCTTAACGAAATCTGATAGATTCAGCATGCTGTTCTCACATGGCACTTTCTTGGCAGTGAACAATCGTTCTGAGATGACCCCGTGCCCCTTTTCTCCCTTCTCCAGAGGCTCAGCCACTCCATTCCCTAGTTCGCAGGAAATTTCCAGAGCAATTTGAAACACTGACCCCTACCTCTGTGTCAATCTGGCCCAGCGCCCAGGTGCTCTGCCTGCTCACTTACTCAAGAACAACATGAGACTACGCATACCTCAATCTTTTTAAATCCAGCATCCACCCAGTAAAGTAACTGGCTGAGGGGCTCGAAGGCCAAAGCTTCTACTGTCTCCAGGCCGGAATTGATGATCACCTCTTGCCCAGTACTCCCATTCAAACAGAGACGCTAAACAGAGAAAAACAGGAGTAAATGCTGTGAAATGCTCAGACGACCCCTTGAGAGCTCATCCCACAAAGGGGAGGTAACCCTTTATTCAACTGGCTGGACTGCCAAGGGATGAGGCCTTTAATAGTCGTAAACTTTCCAGATACATGAAGCTGGGTTTAAAAGCCGGGCGTGGTGGCACGTGCCTATAATCCCAGCACTTAGAAGGCTGAGGCAGGAGGATCACTAGGAGTTCAAGGCCAGCCTGGGCTATATAGTAAGTTCAAGAACAGCCTGAACTACATAGCAAGACCCTGTCTCAAAACAAAACAAAACGTGAAGCTAGGTTTTAAAAAGAACACTGCTAAAATGTATTATGATGTCCTGTTTTAAACAGAACAACACAGAGAATTTAATCATTTATATTTCTCTGCATTATCATCATGAACACTGGCTACTTAACTAGGCCCTGTATCACAATAATGAAGTCAGAGATTACCGAGACGCATGAGTCTGCTTTTAAAATAAATGAACCAGACCGCTGCTGTGTTCATGTTTGCGTGCCTGCTTTTACAGTCCCTCTTCCTTCAGAAGGCTGTTGGCTATCGAGGGCTACCACTGGGACAGGTACAATTGATCAGCAGTCACCAACATCCATGACCACCCCCAACACCCAGGCACTGAAAAATTTCCACTGGGTTGAGAATAGAAACTGCTTTTCTAAATAGATGAAGTAGACACTGAATACAGATCAAAAAGTTTTCCTTTAAAATGTATGGATTCCAGGGTATGAGTGTATGGATATGTGCCTGGCCTGTTCAGGGACCTTTAATGCTTACTTCCTGGTTTTATGTGTATGAGTGTGTGTATTTCATGTGTGTGTTTTATTATTGTGTTTGTTTTTAAGAAATGGAATCTCACTATGTTGCCCAGGATGGCCCAAACTCTTGGGCTCAAATGATCTTCCTGCCTCAGCCTCCCACGTAACTGGGACTACAGTCATAAAACATAGTACCCAGCTACTTCCTGGCTCTGGTCTGTGTTCAGAATAACTTAAGTGGATAATTACATGAAGTGTGGATAAGTCAAGTGTTACGATATCATGATTTAGGGGGCAACTAAAAATCCTATATTCTTAGTCCTAGCATTTTCCCAGTTGGAAAAGTAAGACCTTACTTACAGTCAAGGACATGTATTTGTGGCTTCTCTTATCCTTCTTTTATGGACAGAAGTTCACAAGAAAAGAAAACACCATAGCACACAACTGACGAGTTTTTCTGTCAGCCCTCAGATGAGTTACCACACGCCAGCCTCTTGCTACACATGTCCTGAGCCCTTGCTAGAAGCTTAGCCCCAGGACCAGACTGAGCGCTGACTCACCTGGATGATGTCCAAGGCCAGGTCAGACCAATACAAGCAGTTATGCTCATAGTCAAAGTCCAGGGCCACCGCTGCCCGCAGCCCTGTAAGTGGCAACTGCTCAGTTGCTCCGGACGCAAGGTCGTAGCGGTGGATGGACTTCCGCATGGCGTACAGGATGAACTCATTCTCCTCTGCCAGGCACAGAAAACAGGGGTGAGCCCAGGGGAGGCTGAAGGCTCCCAGCAAGTCTGTTCTATTTTTTTCTCATACACCAACCTCAACCCCATTGTCACGTGGTCTGAATAAAGTGCAAGAGCAATCGAGACTCAGAAGGCATGTAATGGAATCACAGTTCTGCCTTGGGCAAGTGACTTCAATTCCAGTGAATCTGTTTCTACATCTGCAACTATTTTATTACTTTTTTATTTTCGGCACTGGAGATTGAACCTAGCGCCTTTGTACTGAGCTGTATCTCCAGCCCCTTTTTTGAGACAAGGTCTTGCTCAGTGGCAAAGGTGCCCAGGCTAGGCACAAGCCTGTGATCCTCCCGCCTCATCAGCATTCACGTTTCTGAGTCCAGTATAAAGATTTTAGAGTCACATTCATCAACATAAATGAGACCAATCCCCATGTTCTCCCTTGCTGTGACTCTACCCTGTAGCGCCATGCTATAGTTTTTATCTGGAATGTCCCCAAAGGCTCATGTGTTAAAGGCTTTGTCCCCAGGTTGGCTCTATTGGGAAGTAATAGAAACCTTAAGAGGTGGGGCCCAGTGGGAGGCTTTCGATCACCGGGGCTGTGCCATTGCAGGAGACGGGGGAGCCCCAGCAGGCACCTCTTCCGCTTTTTCGCTTCTTGGCCACCACGAGGTTTTGCTCTACCTCATACTCCCCACCATCACATGCTACCTCACCAAAGGTCCAAAGCCAATGAATGATGGACTAGTGTCCAAAACTGTGAGCCAACAAACCTTCTCTCTTTACAAGTTAATAATCTCATGGATATGTTACAATATAGAAAGCTAACATACACCATGATCTTGTTGACCACAGACCAGTAGTCACCAACGACTACTAATCAAGTTTTCTAACCAATTTGCTCACTCATCTATATTGTTCACAATGACATGTGGCCATTAGATCAACCTGTTCGATATTTCAAAGCAATAATACATTACTTCTGGACTATCTGTTGATTTATAATGTGACTCTTTCAGCCCACAATCATCACAAAAATTCTGTTTCTGCTTAACAAATACTTCCATGATGTACAAACTATGTACCAAGCACTGTTTAATCCTCATACCAACTATGATGGAAGAACTATTATGAGCCCAATTTTACAGATGAGAAAACTGAGGCCAGAAAGGTTACATAACTCACACAAGGTCACACAACCGGTAAGCAGCGGAACCAAGATCTGAACTCAGGCAGTCGGATCCTGAGCCTATATTTAACCACTATACTATGGTACCCCTTATACTGGAAATATTAATCACATCTATGTCTTTCTTTTTTTTGTTTGTTTGTTTTGCTTTTTGATGCTAAGGCTCAAAGCCCAGGCCCCTACAGATGCTAAGCATATGCAAATGCTCAACCACTGAGCTATACTTCCAGCCTGCCATTTTAAGACGTAGAAAGACCCAGGGTACTTAAGAAACTTACCTAATGTGAACCAATCAGTAACAGAAGACCTAGTGCTTTCTCTTTTCCACATAGGAATACCCTGGAAGACATTCAGATTCTTCCACGGGAGTAGAGATGAGCAGAACCTTAGTGTCTCTGCCTATGAATCCGTGTGAGAGCTACTGAGCAGCCAATCCCAAAGAAGTCTCTGGAGGACAATGCACCCAGGAAGGGCACAGAACCGGCACACCCCCCTCTCCTACAACTCTCCTATACATCTCTTCCATCTGGCTGTTCATCTGTATCCTTCGCAAAATTATTTATAATACATGGGTAAATTAGGACCCAATCAGAGAAGCTAGAGAGGCCAAACCACAGAGGCAAAACCCAGAGGAACTGCCACAGTGCCATCCAGAAGAAGGGTTTGGAGGAAGGAGGATTAGAAGAAGCTGGGACTAAGTGGGGCTCAGGGTAAAACCAAAGATAATGTTCAGTTGCTATTTCTCAAATTTGTGTCCCCATCCAAATATTTGTTACTTGTGTCATCTCCCTAGAGAGACTAGAAATAAATGACTCTTAAAATGAAAAATAAATAATTTTTAAAGCATCTATTTTGACAGGAGGCTGCATATGGTACCAAGATGCAATCTGAATCTCTCTGCCTCACGCCTGGATTAGTCCCTTCCTCCCGCCCCTCCCCCCAGCCATCACATCCACTCAGTGAGTTCAATGCACTAGCCACTTCTTTATTTAAAAAAAAAAAAAAAAAGCCTTTGATATAGAAAATTAGACAAAAAATAAATCCACCTGAAAATTTTAAGGTGGTAAAGTTGTCTTCCTTTCCTTTGGTCTTTCTTCAATTTAAAAATACCTAAGCTACTACCACATGATAACGAAATGTCTCATTTTGTTGTCACTGTAATTCCTAAGTAGCATGACAACAAAGACTCGGAGCACGTACTGAAAGCCACATGTGACAGCAGTCTTTCTCCCCACATCACTTTCCAGCATCTAAAAACCTCACTGCCACCTTGTTTCTTCTCAGAAACTAACGCCCACATAGGACAGCCCCGGTCCAGAAAGGCCTCTTTAGGGTTAGGTAGACAGCAGCAAGCAGTGCAGTCATGCGCACTGCCTGACCTCAGAAAGGAACAGGATTCTCAGCTGAGGCCTAGAAATGTGTGTTATTACAGCAATCATAAAGGAGGAAAAATTACCGCATTTAAAAAGTCCTTCCAGATGCCCAGGTTACTTCATCTTTGCAAAAATGTTATGGTTCCCATTAGTCCTGTAAAACCATCATTATTTTTCTCTGGGCACTTCCCCACCTTTTTATTTTCCTTTTTCTTTGACATTTAGGAGGGTGGCCTACCCTGAAATGAGACTTTTCTACCTCATTCCCTATTCTATCTTCTCCTATCAGAAGAGAAAATAGCTTTCCTGCCAGTTTTGATGGCTTTAAACAAACTGTTTTCTCCCTCGATGAATTATCTTCGGAAATATTTATTACAAAAGTATGTACTCCAGCCCCTTAAGAGCAATCACTCCAACCCCACTCACGCAACCCTCATCAGTAACAGCTCTTGTGAGGGGAATATTTAATATTATCTGCTCATTTGTAGGAATCTGCTGAAGCCATGGTTCTTTCTAAGTCTCCACAGTGAGGTATGTTAATTGCTGTGGTAATGATGGAAGATTAAATTAAGGGACTAATGAGCTTAGTATGAAAAACACCAGGGCAAGCTGGCGAGCAGTGAGCCAACGAGAGGCTGTCCTGCCTGCCTGTGGAAGACAGCACTTCTTTTAGGATCTGGTTGGCACTTACAGCGGTTCCATAGGACACCACCACTGCTGACCAAGTCAGCATCGAGCACCTCCCCTCACCAAGAGGGAAAAAGGAAGCTCTACATGAGTAAGAACTAGAAAGGCAGTGAAGAAAGAAAAGATGCAAAGAGATGAACTCTCCATTAAAGTATCATAATTTCATTTATATTATGATCCCCCATGTTATATCATCAACTTTAAAAACTGTTCTGAATTATACTATACCTTTACAGCATGTGCAGTCACACCAAAGAAGTTTTTCTTAATAAGTAGAAATAATGTTCATATAAAATAATATGAGTGACACTTACTTGCCATTTGGGTGATGTCCAATGAGGGGCCTTAGAGTGTGAATTTTAATTCTGTCACTTAAGAAATGTGTGACCTTCTGTAAATCGTTTTGCCCTTTCCTCTGAATGTACTTATATTTACACATACATACATATACATCTGATAGTGCCTGCCTCATAGGGCTAAAAAGATTAAATTGGTAACACATTGAAAAGTATACTAAAATCTGTAAAATTCGATTAAAATGTTAGTTATAATAATTATTATTATAAAATTAAAATAGACCATTTATTTACTTCTTAAGAAGTCATAAGTCTCTTTATATTCAACTTTGACAAACAAAAGTCTTTTGTTAAAAAACAAAAGTCTGAGGGCTCTCCTCAGCCTCCAGTGGCAAGCACATAACAGGTGCAAAATAAATATTTTTCAATAAACAGAGGGATTTCCCTCAAAACACTGAGCCAACACAAGATACTTTACATTCCTTTAAAGATGTGAGACTAATATAAATTTAGTTTGGATACTAAGCTTAAGGGGAAGAGAATTCTGTGATGCTTGTAATTATCATTTTTTTCTCTGCTAAGTTAGGAGAGCCACAGCCTGACTTGGGAGAGGTCATGGCAATGCTTCAAAGATGCTTCAAGGTGTCAAGGGAAGAAACCAGCTCTTACCTGCCAGAGGACAAGGGACCAGTTCTCCTTCCAGTCGCGCTTCAACATCTCCTCCACTGCAAGTGTCCCCAGAAATCTTCCGGTAGCTGTTACCCACCCCCAAAGAAAGAGATCAGAATCATCAAAGAAAAGCCATAGAGATACCACAGTTGGGAACATTTCCCCACCAGGAACAAGAGATTCCACGCACACATTTCCCTACAGAACTAGGAGGAAGGTGTTGGGTCATTCTGAGTCAGTCCTGCTTGTAATTAGACAAAACAGGTCCAGACAATTCAGCATCCCAGGCAACACTGTTAAATTATCTCATCTCTAGTCTCCTCAGAAGACTTTTCCCTGCTGAGGTGTATGACTTAAGACGTGCTTGGAGCTGCACAGATACTCACAGACTCCCACAGGTACTTGTTTCCCCACGGGGAAGAGAAGAGTTTGCAGTCTTCATAGTTTTAACTGTTGCCCAACTGCTTGCAACCTGCTGATTTGGAATTCTAGGACTTGGAGTAGGAAAGGAGTCCGGGCAGGCCTGGGTGCTCTCTCCTCTTACGAGTGGCCTTAACAAAGGTATAATACATACCCTCTCGTTCTCCTGTAAGTGGAACCCACGGGGCAAGGCACAGGAGGGGAGTATGGCCTCCCAGAAAATTCCGGGTCTGGAACACATACTTCTAAGGACAAATCTTCACTCATCTTGAAGCCAAAATCACTGAAAAAGAATGTGGGGTTCATTCAGGCCAGTGGACTGCACATTTCAGGCGCTTCAGTAGCGACCCTGAAACTTATACCATATTACTCATCACTTGTACAATAAGTTATTTAGTATGCTCTTTTAAAAACATACTCACTTTTCTAGACAAAAATACATCTGTGAAAGAACATTTTGATCACACCTCCACTGGAAAGCCACTAGTATATGCCACAGACAAACAAAAATCACCATGCCATAAACAGAATAACATCAGATTTTACCTGGCCCCAGCTCCCTACCTAAAGACTCTGGGCCTGCCCTCTCTTAGTTAAAATGAACTGGCAAACGTTAAATAATTACTAGCTCCAGTGAGACTTTCTCCTTCACATAATCAGGAGAATTGCCAGAGAAATTTAAAAAGAACTTTTAAAAAGTTATTTTGACTAAAGATTCAATGTCACTTCAGACCCTGTTTACATACTACCTACATCACTTAAGAGTCCTCGTCCTGTACTTTGGGATCTAGAAGTTTGGTTCACAAGGCTTCCCATGATCTGGGGCATCACATGGCCCAAAGCTCCCAGCTCTGGGAGTAGGAAGCACAAGGTCTTGGATGAATCTTGGCTCTGCCTTTAACTGTGCAGCTTCTCTGGGCCGCGTGTAATAACTTGAAAGCCAGGCAGCTGTACAACATACTTTCTAAGCTCTATCTGAGCTGCCAAGTCTATAATTCAAAGGGATTTTTCACATCCCTGGGCTCTACCTGAAAAAGCTTCATTTACTTTATTCAATTCTACAATATTTATTAAACATTTCTTAGATGAGAAGTATGATCAGACACAGGGCAAACTGGTTTGTGTGTTTTATATAATCCAATCCTACTGTGTCTGACCTTTTTGACCTCATCTCCACTCGCTGCTCCTGCTTGCTACCTCCAAAAAGGATCCAAACTAAACTGCCAACGCTCTCCTGCCTCCACACTGCTGCTGCATGGTCTTGGATGCCCTATCCACATATCCTGATGCTTCTGTAAAGTCCATCTCAAACAGGACTTCCTCCAAATCTTCACTGACCCCCAACTGCAACATCGCCTTTGCCTTCTTTTCAATAGTCTCAATAAAAGCACCTGTTCTCCCACAAGGCACTTGCCCCTTTCCATCTCCTGCCACAATTATTTAGACATATGTCACTTCTATCCTTAGTATTTCCAACAGTGCCTTGGATATTTTGCTCACAGAGTAAGTTATGAAAAAAAGTACACACACACATACACACACACGCACACAACACACTGCCTCATTTCGGAGAAATAAGTCTTTCTAGGATACGGATCCTATGAAAAAGCAGTTACCTACAATGGACCCTTCAGCATTCTCCTTTTTCAGGTCACCCTTCTAGAAGTAAATTCCAGAGCTTTTATCCCTGAATAAATGACTGTAGCTTCCCTGAGTCACAACACCCCAACTGCATCATATGGGTGTGAGGGCAACTTCTGAAAAAGTGTCTAGTATAGTTCCTGGCACATAAAAGATACTTTTAAAATGTTTATTTCCTTCTATTTCTTTCCTTTCAACAGGAGAAGGGGCCATGCACTTGTCTGTCTCCCCTGTCCTGCTGAGAAAATATAAAGCAACTTGATGCCCCAGCAGTGCAAGAAGAACCAACCATTCATAGTCCTCCCGAGTGCAGGAGCAATTGGACACAACCACCGGCCTATCAAAGTCTTCTCCGTTAAAGCATGTTGCGTGCGGTGTTCTCCGTTTGAAAACAGTCTTGTGTCCGAGCAAACACTCATTGCCCCGTTCATCAGAAGGTGACCATAGTTTGTAGTCATTCTCTGTGCAGGGAACCCCTGAAGACAAACCAAGATAACGCGAAGCATCAGAGTCAGGCCCATGTGGAGTTTCCTGTCTCACTTGCCCCATCAGCCTAGTGCCCCACTTCCTATGCACACTGCTGCCGCCCAGCAAGCACACAGAGCTCAGGAGCTCTAACTGACTTGAGCTGAAGCTGGCAGCACCCATGAAAATAAAAATGATGCCACCTGAGACACAAATGTTCATCTTAGAAAGCCAGGAAGAAATAAGCCATTTTTTAGCATTATCCAAACTTCTGAATTATTTTGAGAGAGTTAGCAGTTCGCTTTTCATGACCAGGAGTGCTTCTTTCCTAGGGAAGTAGGGACAGGTGATGCTAGGTGATATCATTCAGGGCTATTGTTCCCTGCCTGCTTCCTCAGTAGTATGGACACATCTGGTAGGACAGCTGAGCACAATGGAGAATTCACTTGCCTTTCGGGGAGGTGCAGGATCTTCATGGAAAGAGGGTGAGAAATGGCAAGACAACTTGCAGTCACCCTGCCAGTCCACATGAATTTCAAATGTCAGTAGAGTACTTTCTATGGGAATTCCAGATATACCTGTGTCCATGCTGGTACCTGTGTCTTTTAGATCTGTCTTCAGTGAGACTAAATACCACCTGAAGCTGATACAGAACCATCAGTTCAGTGCCATTCAAATCAACAAAGACTTATTCAACCCTGATGTGAGATAATCAGGCCACTCAGCAGGTGGAATACAAGCTTGTGCAGGACTTATTCTTGTTTTTAGGGGCCTTAATCTAGTTGAGGGAAGATGACACACAAAGAGTAACAGATACAAATTATAACTCAAGGAGTAATTAATACGCTTTATTTCTGGGCATAGAGAAGACAGATGTCTTCTGGTTGTGTTGAATCTGGAGATGTAAAGAATTTCAAATAATGGAAGCAAAATGGCTGGAGGCAAGAAGGCTCAGGTGAAGTTCTGGGCAGCTGGAAAAATGTTGGCCCAGGCTGATTAGTAGGAAAAAGGCAGGAGAACGTGGGGCAGTACAGAAGGTACATGAAGAGCTTCCCTCCTCCCTGTTTACTCACATGTTCCATGTCTAGACTAGCAACACTTAACTGGACCCCAGAGAGTTTTGAGAGGACTGTGGACCACTGGGCCCAATGCCTTACAGATAATACGTCGTTGCTGTAGTTTGACCTGCCATATTCCTCAAAGGGCCAGTATTGAAGCATCCTGTGCTGTTACTGTGAAGAGGTGGAGGTAAGGCCTCATGGGAGGAAATCAGGTCACTGGGGGACCTTAGTGGGACCTCAGACCCTCCTCTCTTTTTTATCCAAGCAGCCATGAGGTGAGTACGCTTCCTCCACCACATCTCCCACCATGATGTGCTACACTTTGTGTGGACTGAAATCACAAGCCAAAATTAATCTTTTCTCCTTTTAAATTGATTTTCTCAGGTATTCTGTTAAACTGACAGAAAGCTAACAAAGACATACTCACTGAATATGTCCTCTTGGAACTGCTGATTTGGAAAAGTGTTTTTCACTCATTAGTTCATTCGGTCATTCATTCAATCATCCACATATGTGTCAGCCATAGATTTAGACCTACTATGTGCCAGGGACTGCACAAGGAGACCAAGATGCAAAGAATAACACACACCCCTATAATAGAACTGGGTAGACCTTCATTTGCTACTGTGTGTTTTGCTAACTTGCATGTGCCCATCTCCTCCAAAGAATCACAAACTTCTGTGGATGTACCAGGAAGTCAGGCAGTATCTGCGGAAAGGGCCAAAGGGACAATGGCTTACCCAAGGCATCAGTGGCATTGACCTGGAGGATGAGCCAGCTGTGGACATTTTCCTTGTTGGACCCAAAAATAGTGAAGACAGTGCTCTTCTCCCCAGGTTCTGTGAGGAGCCCGTACACAAACACAGGCTTCTCAGAGAAGATGAATGTCTTCCAGGTCTCCCCTTCGTTGGTACTGTATCTGCCCAATGCAAGAAAAAGAAGTTATGTAGTTACAGTCCCGGCTACAGCAGGGCAATTTACAGCTGTACAAGCAAGCAAGGAAGCTTCAGAGACTAATGAAGCCACCTCAGAAGGACACAAGAGCCAAATGATGGGACTCCAAATGGCCACATTTAGGAAAACTTAAACTTTTTATAAAAAAAAGGAAAATGGTAGTGATAGATTACATACTGGATGAAAATAAAGCATGGATCTCTACTAATACTACAAGGAAGATAAGCAAAGGAGGGAAAAGTTTATTACATTAGATGTCACCTCGTAAACATTAAAAACAGAATGAGAAAAATTATCATTCTGTAGCCCTCACTATAATAACCAAACAAGAAAAGGATCCTGACAGGATGCTAAAATGACTCGTTGAAAGTTTTGGAGACCAGGATGTTCACATGGCCTGAATATAAAACTCCTAGATAAATCATTCTCTACACAAGGGGAAATGTAATTTTACAGTAGATGATGAGTCACAGCCTTAACCAAATTTAGCATCACCAATAGCCAGACAATCTGAAATTACGTTCCTGCTGAGTGAAGTATCAAGAACAACGCATCATCTAACCACTCCATACAAGTGGACAAATCTAAAACGTGAACATTCAACATGATGACTGCTACGGATCCTTCAAAAAAAAGTCAAGGCCACAGAAACCAAGCAAACAAAACAGGCCGAGGGCTTGTTACAGATTAAGAGAGACCAAAGAAGTAAACTACCAAACACAATGTATAAACCAATCCAGGATACAGGGCTAGATTGACTGAACATTGTACTACAGGAAAATATTTTTAAATGCATGGGTCAACAGCAAATGGGATAACTGAGAAAATGTAACTATAGCCTGTAAGTAACAAGGAGTTCATCTTAGTTCTCTTGGGTTTGGTACTAGCCTTGTGATTAAATAGGACAACATTCTTACTGGAGATACATGTTTAAGTACATATTAAATGGTGAAGGAGCATGAGTTTGCTACCTTGCTTGCTACATTGCTACCTTCAAATGATTCAGGCTCAAAAAAGATGAACAGTTTGACAGGATAGATAAATATATAGATAGTAGAAGAAAGGAAATTGGCAAAATATCAACGGTTGGTGACTCTAGGGGAAGATAACACAGGTGTTTCTTTACATAGTCTTTCCAGCTTCTCTGTGGTCTGAAAAATTCAAAGGTTGAAGGAAAATTATGTCAAGGGAGACACATCAGAACCAGAAAGCAAGCCCTTGAGGGGAAATGCAGCACTTAAGTAACTGTACTAATTTTAAATCATCCGTTGTATAGAAAGGAGGGTAGAGGAGAAATAGAGAGGGGAGACAAGAAAATCTGCCTGATACTTGCTTTATCACCCAGTGAGCTGTGAGAAACCACCCCATTAGAGCTTTCTTTAGACCCACAGGGCTATGGGGCTCTCTTAACTCCTAATTAAATGTAAACCTGTTTCCTTCACTTATCCCATTTTTTGAGATTTTAGTTTTATTCCCTCAGGACTCCAATACTTGACACAAATCTTTTCACCACCTTATTCAATCCAGATGCTTTCTCTCATATTGAGATTTCTTACATTGATAATTCTTTTTTAGAAAGCTACAGGAGAAGTCAAGTGGTGGGGCTGCATAGCAATGTAATGAATGTCAATGGAAGACTAAGCGACCCCTCCACAGATCTTGTAAGAGGGGAAGTTCTTATAGCTTTTTTGGTTTAAGTGAATCTTAAAGCAAGTTTAAGTAAATTTTGGAATTTGGATGAATTAACTCATTCAATCTTCTTGTACCAATGTGATGAACTAAAGACATAGCTAGGACCACTTTTTTTTTTTTTTTTTGAACCAGGAATTGAACTTAGGACCTCACACTTTTTTTTTTTTTTTTTGTGGGTACCGGGGGTCGACCTCAGGACCTCGTGCACCAGCAGGTGCCCATGCTGCTGAGTGATATCACTGGCCCTTTTTTCGTATGTGGGTTCCAGGAGTTGAACTCAGGCCCTCGGCGCTTGCCAGGCAGGCACTTACGCCGCTGAGCCATCTCACCGGCCAGGACCTCACACTTGCCAGGCAGGCACCATGACACTGAACTATATCCCTGGCCTAGGACCACTCTTAAAGCAAACTGCAGAGTTAAATTGGTTTATTAATCATATATGATGTGAACAATCCACCCACTCTGTGATGATATTGGTAGATCATCTATTTTGTACAGTGCCAAGTTAATTCCATTTAAGAGCTCCTCCAACCAAGGATAACCTCAGGAAATGAATCATCCCATCACTTGAAAAAGTCCCAGAGGACTCCAACAGTAACTCATTAATGAGACCAACCAGCAGGTGCACAGCCAAGCGCAGCCTTGTATCTGAGAATAAACTGCTCATTTAGAAAACAGAGTGGTTTCCTTTTCTAGAATTTTGGGGACAGGGCAGAGACATTACCAAATCCAGTGGTTAAGGAAACTTCTATTATGGACTGAATTCTGATTCATAAAGCAGAACTTGTGTGGGTAAAATGAAAGTGCCAAGAATCTCAAAAGAGAACAAATCAACTCCTCTTTGTATTAAGTCAAGAAAGAGGAGCTACATACTAGGGCATAGTCCTTAGCAATGGAGAATTTAAATTGTTTAGTTAAAAAAAAAAAGACAAAAATCCCATGGACAAAAACTCTCAAGAGAATAGAAAGTTGGATTAATAATAGTACAAAATAATAAAACATAGCCACAGATACTTTAAAAGGGGATAGCCGTGGTAGGCACCTACCTTATAATGGTATCATGTGGCTACACAGAAAGATCGTTGATAATCTCAGACTTATAAAAAACATGTTCAAGATAAGAAGAGTCACAGAACCAAGGGCAAAAAATTAAAGAGCAGCAATCACCTGCCAGTTCATTCTAGCTGCAAGTTTTATAGGTAGGAATCTGCTGGAAGAGTAGCCAGATAACTCAGGGTCAAGAGGACTCAAGGGTTATGTTTCAAATTACTAAAATAACTGGTAGATCAGTGGGTCAATGGAATGGTGTGCTGGTTAACTAAAATGTCTTGTAAAGGATTAGAAAAGGAACGGAGCCATTGTTCTGATCGCCAATGGTTTAAATACTGATAGGAAAAGAAAAAAAGAATTTCTATTTGACTTTATCTTTGTGACAAAAAGAATATCTTCAAACTGGACAAGGACAAAGATAAAGAAAAGGGGAGGGTTAAAGGAAAATGAGTACAAAATAAATTCTAGAGAACAGAAAAACATAAAGATAGGATGACTACAGAGTCCTTCTTTGGCAGGGGGCAGTACTAGGGATTAAATCCAGGGCCTTCCTACTGAGCTACATCCCCAGCCATTTTACATTTTGTTTTGTTTTGTTTTGTGACACTGACTTGCTAAATTGCCCAGGCTGGGCTCAAACTTGTAATCTTCCTGCCTCAGCCTCCCAAAGTCCTGAGATTACAGGCCTATACCATCATGCCTGGCTCAGAGTTCCTTTTAATAACCTCTGGGATAGTCCTGAAGAACAAAGATCTCAACGTCTAGAGGGGGAAAATTGGTTTTATTTACCTAAAGAAAAGGTGGCTTTGAGAATGGACTGAAACAGACAATTTGAGAGCTCTTAGGAATAAAAGGGAGTCAACGCTGGCAACACAAATGGTTTCATACCCAAGTCACAACAAACTAATCCCTCTTTCTTTTCTTCTGGTTAACTCTTGATTTGAAGAACAAGATAATGATAGCATTATTTTCCCTTGAAGGTCTTTGCAGATCACACTGGTAGGTAACATTCATTCATTAACTGCTGATAAAACAAACAGATGTGAAGGGAGCTGGTACATAGTTTGATCCTAACCCAAAATAAGACTTCGACTTCTCACAGAGCTCAACACATCTGCCAAGGATCTGGACAGCCATCTGCAAGGTAATCTACCACACTTGCAAAGGTATAAGGCTAAGTGTACAGATGCTACAATAAATGCCAAAACTGGAATTCAAAATGGTTTCATACATCAAAAGAATAAGCAAAAACAAGAATAAAATAAAACTTCCTCATATAGTTGCAAAAATTTACCTGCTTAAATATAACATAGGAAAACATCTGGTCTTTAATAAGATCCATGAGAAAAAGGAACCTCTGAGATTTCAAGTTTCATTGAACTCAACCTTTTGATTTAAGTTACAAGACAGAGAAAGCTCAAAAAAATTATGCTGAGGGCCGGCGAGATGGCTCAGTGGCATAAGTGCCTGCCTGGCAAGCGCGAGGGCCCGAGTTCGACTCCCGGAACCCACATACGAAAAAAGGGCTGGTGATATCGCTCAGCGGCACGGGTGCCTGCTGGCGCACGAGGTCCTGAGGTCGACCCCTGGTACCCACAAAAAAAAAAAAAAAAATTATGCTGAGTAAAAGAAACCAAATACAAAAACAAAGTAAATAAATCAACATACAAAATTGTGAAATAGTCAAAATTAGCCTACAGTGATGAAATAAAATCCATCTACTGGGTGGGAAGATGGGGGTGAGTAATACTGATGAAGAAGGTGCACACAGGTGTTTTCTGGGATGATGGTAATGCTCCACATCTTGACATGCATCCTTCAGAATTGATTAAATGGTGTATTTAAGATCTGAGCAGGACCGGTGAGATGGCTCAGCGGTGTAGGTGCCCGCTGACGCACAGGTCCTGAGGTCAACCCCCAGTACTCACAAAAAAAAAAAAAAGATCTGAGCATCTTGTGGTACATAAATGATATCTCAATTTTTAAAACAATTTAATTGAAGTCACGAGTTTGAGGTTACTTTCAAAAATGAAAATGCAGGGGGTCGGTGAGATGGCTCAGCAGCTTAAGCGCCTGCCTGGCAAGCGCGAGGTGCTGAGTTCGACTCCCGGTACCCACATAAAGGAAAAAAAAGGCCGGTGATATCGCTCAGAGGCACAAGCGCTTGCTGGCAAGTGTGAGGTCCTGAGGTCGACTCCTGGTACCCACATTTAAAAAAAAAATGAAAATGCAGGGGACTGGGGATATGGTGCAATGGTAGAACATTTAGCATGCATGAGATCCCGGGTTCAATCAGCACTATAAAAAAAAGGGGAAACGTAGCCTTAGGTTTGTATTAGTAGGAATAGTAGTTTTATGTAGGTCATCTGCTGCGTGCTTCAGGTTATTGGAGTCAGATCTGGAACCCACATTTTAAGGCACCAACATCATGAGGCAGACCTGTGGCGGAACCTAGAAGGTAGAGATTCAGGATCCTATGGCACACGAGGAAAGGAATTGGGGACATTTTCCTGGAAATGGTGGCTGCTCAGAAGGATAAGGATGGAGTCCTTGAATGTCTGAAAGGCTTTCTGACAGGATGCAACATCTGTTGTCTGTTTCCAGGGAGCAGAATTAAGCCCACTGAACAGAAATTGGAGTACAGAAAACTTGGGATCTCTCCTATCAGAAAAGTTTCACTCATAAACAAAGGAATGAACAAACAAACGAACTGCTGCACAGTGAAATGGAAGCCTTTTGACCCGAAATTCCCCATTACTAGAACTGTTCAAGCAAGACTGAGATGATCCTCTTATCACAGGTGACAGAAGGCTGAACCAGATGACATCCTACATCCAGGTCACTGTCACTGGACGTCTCCCCTGGAACACATGGTAGCCACTTCAGTCCAGCTGCCTTCATGACATAGCCTGGCACGCCTCCTCCTTTCCCTGTTTTGGTGCGAGTGGTACAGTCACCAGTCCCGCTGCCCCAGGCCGGTGAGAAAGTGTGTCCTCAAACCTACCCAGCACCAGCTCCCATTTCCAGCCTTGCCCCTCTTAATCCATCCTCTGCATCCTCCAGAGCTATCTCCCTGTAATGCAATTGCGGCCATGTCATTCCCCATTCAAAACTCTCAAAGGACCCTATGATCTCAAAAACAAAGTTTAATCTCTACATAAGGCACAGTGAAGGCCCCCAGCGCCTAGCCTCTACCTATACACCTACCTTCAGCCTTGTTTCTCACCATCCAACTCATAATTTGCATCCTACTAATACAAAAGAGCCACGTGTACAGTGATTCATGCCGCCACCTTTGCTCAAGTTCCTGAAATGGCACTGGACCTTGCTTTTTATCCTCCAATCTCAGCTCATCTCTTCGGAGAATCCTTCCCTATCCCCTACGTAGCACCACCTGGTCTGCACTGGGTGTTAAGGCTTAGAACTAAAATGTCCCCCAAGAGGCTCATGTGTTCAGAGGTGGGACTTTTGGAAAGTGATTGGATCATGTGGGATCTTACTCATCAGGGGGTTGTTAGGAGGTTCAGCCTGATCAGAAGAGGCAGGTCACTGGGGACATGACCTGGAAGGGTGCATTCTCGTCCCTGGTTCCTCCCTTCTCTCTGCTTGGCCACCGTGGGTTAAGTAGCTTTCCTCCTCCAGGCCTTCTGCCTGGACTAAACCTCTGAAATCATGATCCAGAATAAAGCTCTCCTCCTGAAAGCTGCCAGTATTATTGTCCCAATGATAGGAAAGTGATTAACATACCGGGGCTCCCACTGTACCCTATGCTCCGTTCAATCTCACACCCTAATATATTTAAATGACCTGATTCTGTGAGAGTTTTCCGCTACGCTGCCACTCACAACTTCTTAAACTGAGGTTAAAAGGTGATAAGGGCCTCTGTTCCCGTACCTCTCTAGGGGCAGGAGAAACCCCATGGGGTCAGAACGAAGCAGGGGCGGTTCTCTCCACAACCGCACCGTTACTGCTGCTTGCTTTAGGTGCTGGATCTAGTGAAGAGGTTAACCGTGACTTCACACGTTCAGGAACGGTGGGGCTGCTTCCAGAACCCAGATGCAGAAAAGACAGCTGCTCTGCTGCATGGAGTCTCTGAGGGGCTTTTCAGGATTCCCACAGGGAATCCCTAGGAAATCGGAAATCTCCTGAGAGAAAACATGCTTTCAGGCAAATGCGAAATATTAGTAACCATCAATAACATCATCATGCTGACAGGCGAACTGCCAAGAAGAAACGGAAATTGATCTCATCCCTCATGATCAGGCTGACAAACTTGTGTTTGGTCTTTTCAGTCAGGGCACAAAAACTCGACAGCCTCTTCTCTAAAGGACGCTGATTATACATGAAACTGCTCCAATACATCCCCTGGGCTGGCCTGGTAACCATGTGCTGAATGGGTGCATAAGTGAATCCCCAGCACAGGTTATTATTTGTTCATTTCAGACCTGCAGACACAACTGCAAAACAAAGCATTCCACTTCTTGCTCTCAATTTCAATTAACAATAACAAAAGCAACAGTCTCCGTGGAGAATTAAGGCAGGAGCTGAAACAAACGACAGTGGACTCAGTTATCTGTGGTAATCAGGGAGAGAAAGACATGAATAATTTAAATGAACAACCACAAAGAAAAAAAGTAAAAAAAAAACCCAACTTTTACTGTGAGCAGCATTCCTACTGCTGGCCCAGTACCTCTTACTGGAATGACTGACACTCTTCTACTCAGCTTTCCTCCCTAAAAATAGATATCAGGTCAGAAAATTACCCATCAAAACAAGCCCCTCCCCCAAGCCTCTGGCTCTAACTGACTAGAAAACATCTCCAAGCCGTGGTGGGCACAGACAGCTCCTAAACCATGCCTCACTCACCTTGGTGTCCTTGGCGTCTAGCACAACGTCTGGTTCCTTGTCGATGTTTAACAAATGTTTGGGGCCGGTGAGATAGCTCAGTGGCATAAGCGCCTGCCTGGCAAGCGCGAGATCCTGAGTTTGACCCCCAGTACCCACAAAAAAAAAAAAAGAAGTTTGTGTAATTGACCTGAAATTACTCCTAACAGAAATATGCTCACGTTCCAGCGTGGGCACTAGCTCCTGACAAATCATATTATTTCCTTGTGTTCTGAAGGTAGACTGGATGATCTCTGGAGCCTCTTGGGCATCACCAGGTTATATATATCCAGGGAGCCCCCGCCGTCCTCAGGGGTTGTCATTTACACCAAACACAACGGCAATCGTCCCCCTTAGGGTTGTGCAAATGGCACCACACCCAGATCCCTTCCAGGTTTATAGACGAGCAAAAAAAAAAAAAAAAAAAAAAAAAGAAGAAGAAAAAGAAAAGCAATCTTGGAAAATTAAGTATGCGTGACCTATTTATTGAGCAATCCAATATTTGCTAAGTGCCTGCTATCCTGTAGAGAATAGAAATTCTTGTCTACAAAGGCCTTTCTAATGAGTTGAAGAATTCAGGTGTATAATGAGAAGGTAGCTTTAAAGAGGAGTCAGAATATAATCAATGCCTGATTAATGGGACAGCCAATAAATGCCACGAGATTGAAAGGACAGAGGTCATTACGGTTGGAGAGGACAGGCAGAAGGGATCTGAAAAGCTATACCAGAGCCCAAATCCTGCTTGACAGAAGCAGCCTCACTGGTAGTTGGGGATCACAGTAAACCACCCCTCTGGTGTGAGAGTATGAACTAACTTCAATATTATCTCCTGCTTTTCAGAGCAGCAGGAAGAGAAGTAAAACACGTCTGTGAGCAACGCACTGAGAAAATGCCAGGTGGCTATGCAGATTTGGGCCAAGCTCAGGGGGATATTTGGGACACACATGTACCTATCAAAGGAGGCCTGTTTATACTGTCATATTTATAAATGCTTTATCTGAATCATGCATTATAGATACCTCCAAATGTCCCATCCAAATAGAGGGATGCTACTATGTCCATAATCTCCAAAGTCTATAGCCTCAAAGTCATTATGAAATGTCTGGGGAGGGCATTATGATTTCCCGGCAGCAGGTTTACTTTTTCTGGTCATGTTTTGCTCCAGCTAGTGTAGAATGGCGCTGCGTTCCCTGAGCCCATATGCACCGACAGATGGTGTAAGAGGACTAGGATCACACGAACTCCTTCAGAGGAGCCAGCTTGGAATGCAAATGTAATCTGTGGAGAAGTTAAACAAGGAAAATTGAGAATTGACTCTGAACTCCGAAAGTCATACAAAGAACGAAATGTATTCCTAGCAAGCCAAACTCTGTCCCCGCATGACTTCTACACAGAGAAATATGCTAAACACAATTGTTTCCTTGCCTGTTTTACAACTGAGGGTGGAATAGAATGCTTAAAGGCAGGAGGACAACATCCTGGGGCTCTTTAGATACACAGTACCTTCCACAAGCAATGCTGGCTAAATGTGTGAGAAGTGAATTAAATTAACAGATACACACATGTCAGCATGAATGTGGGGAGCACCGCCCTTTGTGACTGCCAGCTCTGCGACGGTCATCATCTCAGCAAACGCCAATCCAAACACAGATTCAGAGTGTTGCGTGCGAACAGTGTTGTGTCCTCTGACTCTTGGCTCTGCAGAAGCAACTGACCAGTGCTCACAGAAGAGAGGACAGTCAGGTGGGAAGCCAAATGCCAGAGCTTTGTTTCCCCCAGCTTCCTGGAAGCTGGGCTGCTCTGCACATGTCAAATTAACCACAAGGGGAAACCAGCTGCTAAGATCTCTTTTTCAAACCACCCACCCTTCTCTTGTTGCTGGCCCTGATTCTAAAAGCAACGAAGAAAAAGAAAGCGTTCTACTTTGCTGTAAATGAGATGACTACAGAAGCCCTCTCCGTCTCCCTCAGTAATCCATCTAACAGGCTCAGCTCAAAAATGGAGAGAAATGAGGGCCACCCTTTCCTGACAAACATCAACTGTTCAATAACTACAAGGAAGTAATCAAAGAACCAGTTCTGATAAAGTCAGGACCTAAGGAAATACAAGTTACAAACTCTTCACACTTTTGTTTTTCAGCACAATATACTGCAAAGAATATAGGACATAAACTAAATATTTAGGTGTTAATAACACCTCTGTCACTAACAAGCGGGAAGACGTTGGGGAAGTCACTTTACCTTGTTGAGCTTCAGTCTCCTCATCTGTAAAATGAAGCAGTTGACTCCAAAGTCCCTTCAAGCTCTATCTATGAGAACCCCAACATCAAGTACAGCATAGCAAAAGTTGACTGGCTCCCGGGCCAGTGAGATGGCTCAGCAGCATAAGTGCCTGCCTGGCAAGTGTGAGGTTCTGAGTTCGACTTCTGAAACCCACATAGGAAAAAAGGGCCGGTGATATCGCTCAGCGGCACGGGTGCCTGCTGGTGCACGAGGTCCTGAGTTCAACTCCCAGTACCCACAAAAAAAAAAAAAAAAGGTTGACTGGCTCCCAAGTTATATGCTTTCTGTAATTATTATTTCTCTATTTTTTTTGTTATTTGTTATTATTCTATGAGTAAATCTCTATGTACAGTATGTCACACTTATACAAAGCAAGGGAAGACAAATTAAGGAGTTTCTAGTTAATTTTTAGTCATTATCAATTCACTATATTTATACAGAGTTGTGCTCTTTCAGGTCAATAAAATTATTTCACTTATTTCTCACAATACCTTTTGAGATAAAAAAAAAGGGGGGGCAGGTTATTGTGCACATTTTCTAAATAAGAAAAGTTAAAGTAATTTCCACAGGTCCCAAATTGTGCTGTGAACTACCTACAGCTGTAGAGAGATAATCACCTATTACCACAGACGTGAATCTCTGGAAGAACAGCTAGATGTTAAAAGAAAAGGCTTAATCAGACACACTTACTTCAGCTCATTGGTTTCCATTCCCTGGGCAATAGCCATGATGATGCCGCCATGGTCTCCCCATGTATAGTAGTGAGGTCCAGGAAGTGCCTGAAGAGGAAAGAAGCCATGATGCCACTGCTGTGCAGGTAACTGTGCAAAAGCTGTGCACATACTGTATGCATGCACACGTGCAGGTGCACACAGACACACTAGTCTACATACACTCACACATACACAGCACCAATGTCAACCGCTCAAATACAATGTTACAGTTTAGCGAACACATCCACCATTTTATTGTGCCCCACACAATCCTGAGACCAGGCAGAGCTATTCTCATATCCCAATTATTTCCCAAACAAAGAAATAAGGCGGAATATAAACAGCAAAGGTGGGACTCAAACTCAAATCTCTGACTCTTGCCAACTAGTGATTAAAAATTAAACAAATGGGGTTTGGGGGTGAAGCTCATTAGTAGAGCACTTGTACGAGGCCTTGGGTTCCATGCCCAGCACAGACAAAAAAAATTAACCCTGTGGCGTTCCAGTTCTGCTCTGCTAGTGTAAGCCCCCTGTAGCCCATCACTCCTATTAATTACAACTAAAAGCTTTGCACAAAATACAGAGAGAGAGAGAGAGAGAGAGAGAGAAATGAAAAGAAGAGAAAAGAAAGGAGAGGAGAGGAGAGGAAAGCAGAGGAGGGAAAGGAAGGGAAGGGGAGGGAAGGGGAGGGGATGGGAGAGGAGGGGAAGGGAGAGGAGAGGAGAGGAGAAGAGAGCAAAGCCACCTGCAGAGGGTGCTGACAAAGTAAACAAATGCAAGCAGCTTGTGGAGGGGATTTAAAGCCTGTAGAATCTACCTACCGTGTGTGTTTCCTGGTGCTACACTGCCCAGCAGGAAAACCGCAGCCACTGAGCACCTCAGTGCAAGCCAGAGAACTCAAACTTCAGTAGAAACTGTTTCTACTAAAGAAGCCAGGAAAAGAGTCCCCGCAAGCTGAGGAAAACGTGAGAGGAACCCCAGAGGGGAGGCTGTCAAAAAGTAAATCTAGGGCCGGTGAGATGGCTCAGCGGCATAAGCGCCTGCCTTGCAAGCGCGAGGGCCCGAGTTCGACTCCCGGATCCCACATACGAAAAAGGGGCCGGTGATATCGCTCAGCGGCACGGGTGCCTGTTGGCGCACGAGGTCCTGAGGTCGACCCCCCGGTACCCACCAAAAAAAAAAAAAAAAAAAAAAAAAAAAAAAGTAAATCTAATTCTGTTATGAACTTACCTAAGCCTCAGCTTAACCCCTAAACTACTCCCATAGGAAACAGATCCAACCCAGCACAGCAAAGGCTCGGCAGAACTAACTGACATTTGAGCTACCACCTACAGAGAGCAAGACGGAACTTATGGTCATAACCTAAATAAACAACCTGATCGCACACTAAAACAAAAATAGCAACCTTCTGCACAAGATTGAAATTCAGACATTTTATTCACATGCCTAGAATACAAACTCAAATTTCCCAACATATAAACACATCCATAAAACAGTCTAATTCTCAAGGAAAAAGAAAATCAATGAGTCAATCCCAAAAATGATCTATATATTGGGATTTTAAAATAGCTTTTATAACCATGTTCCATGAGGTAAAGGAAAGCACATGTGAAATAGAAGATAAGAATTCTTCTCCAGAGAAGTGGAAAGTATGTTAAAAAACTAAATAGAAACTTTATAATACAAAAATACAGTATCTGAACTAAGATATACAATGAGGGGATCAATATCAGACTAGAAATATCAGAAGAATTAATGAACTTGAAGATATATATCTGTATTTACTGATCAGTAGAAAATATCCATTCTAGAGAAAATATAAAGGGAAATAAAAAAGAGCACCAAAGATCTGTGAGACAACAGCAAAATGTCTAATATGACCTTTTAGTCAGAGAAGAACAGAAGAAAAGGACTTGGAGAGAAAAAGTCTTGAAGAAATAATGGCTGAGAATATCCCAAATTTGGTGAAAGTTATAAATTTACAAATTCAAGATCAGTATCCAAAAAGAAGATAAACTCAAAGAAAACTGCTCTAGATATATCATAACAAAAACTGCAGATAAAGATGAAAATGTCTTGAAAGCATTTAGAAAAAAATGGCATGTTACATACATGCATGTAAAGTGCATGCATACATAAAAATGGCATGGTACCTGCACACATGACAACTGAAATGATTATGGGTTTTTCAGCAAAATTCCAGGAAAGCAAGACAGCAGAAGATCTTTGAAGTAATGTCAACTCAGATTATTGTCAACCTAGAGTTCAATAATACAACGAACATAACCTTTGGGAAAATAGATGAAATAAAGAGATTCTCAAGTGAAGGAAAACCGAGAGAATTCATAGGTGGTAGACTGCTCTACAAGAAATGCTAAAGGAATTTCTTCAGGCTGTCAGGAAATTTCCCAGGGGTAATCGATCTTTAGGAATGAAGGAAAACCAAGAAATGGTATTTATCTGGGTAAAAATTCAGGACTGCTCTTTTACTCTCACATTCTTTAAAATTCATATGATGACTTAAAACAAAAACAGACTTTATCTTGAGAGTTTTCAATATATGTTGATGTGATACATATTGCAATAACATATAGTGGGGAAGAGAATGGGGCTATACTGTTTCGAAGTCTCTAAATTTTATGTTAAATATAATATTAACTCAAGAAAACTATGAAAGATTAAATATGCATGTTTTTATCTTTAGAGCAACCAGTGAAAAAATACAGAGAAATAAAAGAGACAACACCTAAATAAAATTATCAAAACAGAGACAGAAGAGAAGGGGCAGAGAAACTAAAAACCAGAAGAGATAAAAAGAAAGGAAGTAGTAAAATATTGGTTTGAAATTCAACCATATCAATAATTATATTAAATTGTAAAGGTCTAGCTTCTGCTAAAAAGCAAAGCTTAACAGACTGAATAAAAAAGCAAGACCCTACTATATGTTGCCTACTGAAAAAAAAAACAACACATTTTAAATATAAAGACAAGTAGAAAATAAATAAATTGTAAAAGATATAAAAATAGCAGAAGAAAGCTGGAGAAACTATTTCTGTATCACGTAAAATAGAATGCGAGGTAAAGGGTATGACCATAGGTAAAGAGTGATATTTTATAATGATAAAAGGGAAAATTTATCAGAAAAGATAATCATAATTGTTAAGTCAGGCACGGTGGTGCATGCTCATGCTCTTAGCTACTTGGAAGGCTGAAGCAGGAGGATGGCCAAGCTCAAGCTCAGCTCAGACAACTTAGTGAGACCCTGCTTCCATAAATAAATAAACAGGGATAGGAGTATAGTTTAGTGCAAAGGTCCTGGGTTCAATCCCCAGTACTGCCCCCCCCAAAATGTGAATACACTTACTAATAGAGACTCAAAATATATAGCAAAATAAAAACAAAAATTAACAGGATTTAAAGAAAAAAATAGATAATTCCACAACTGAAGTAGGAGATCTCACCACCTGTCCATTAGCAATTTACAGAAGTAGCTCCTTCCCGCAGAAATCAGAATAAACACAGAAGATCTAAATAACATGATCAACTACTTTTGTGTAATTAACATCCATGCACACTTGATGAAACAACTGCAGAACACACTTTCTTTGCGGTACACATGATGTGGTCATAATATAGGCCACCGTTGGGATCACAAAATAAGTCCCAACCAAAGAAGTCAAAATCATACAAAGTATATTCTCAGACCACAGGAGACCAAATTAGAAATCAACACAATATCTACTAAGCCCCCAAAATATATGTCTTTAACCTATCAGTTAAAGACAAAAATCAAAAGAGATGCTCTGGAGTATTGCAAATCATCTGAAATTAGCAGTGATGGTCGTGACTCCACTAAACAGCCTTGAACTATTTTTAAATGGTTGGTTTTATGATACATGAATCATATCTCAATTTTTAAAAGGGGCATTAAAAAGTCTGACCTTAAAAACAATAAAAATATTACATATCTAACTATAAGATATTTAGGGAGAGCAGTATCTAGAGAAAAACTAGCAGCATTAAATATATTATATTTATTATATTTATATTTTATATTATTATATTTATATTATACTTATTATTTACATTATATTTATATTAGAAAAGAAAATACAAAAATCAAAGACCTGAGGTTATACCTTAACAAACAAAATAAAGGGAAAATAATAATAAAGATAAGAAATCCACAAAACAGAGAGACAATAAAGAAAATTAGCAGAGTCAAAAGCAGATTCTTTGATAAGATCAATAATAATGACCAATCCAAAACTCAAGGAAAATAAAATATACAAATCACCAGTATCAGGAATGAAATTATCGCCAAAGCTCCTACAAACATTAAGACGGTAAAAAGAAGGTAGAGCCTGTTACCCCAGCACTCTGAGAGGATGAGGCAGAAAGATCTTCAGTGTGGCCAGGGCCTAGAGAATTTCCCCGGTAAATTACTCAAGGAAAAAATAACACCAATCTTAATATAAACATTGCCAGAAAATAGAGAAAAATCATTAATCTGCTTGTTTCATGACACCTCCCAAACCCTAGTGCCCTTGATAAAGACATTACAAAAAAAGAAAATTACAGACCAATACCTCTCACAAAGAATCCAAAACCCTTAGTAAGTTTTAGTAAATCAAACCTGGCCATATATAAAAAGGCTTATCCTAAACAAGTAGAGTTTATTCCAGTAACTGAAGGTTGGTTTAATATTCAAGAATCAATTAATGAAACCAGCTGTGCTGCACACCTGTATTCCAAGCACTCTGGGAGACCGAGGCAGGACGATCTCATGCTTGAACTTAGCCTGAACTTAAAATCGTCATGATAAGTGACAGAAGCCAGGCATAAAGGGTATATTCTGTATGAGTGTATTCATATAAAACTCTAAACATGTACAGTTTACCGTACCTCCATGTGCCTTAATAAAGTTAAAGAAAAACGTCTAGGAGAGGAATTCCGAGAGTCAGAATTTGCACAACTAATTGGGAGACACAGGAGAACCAGCAATGCGGTCATCAGTGTTGCAAATGGCCTTCCGTCCACGCGGTCTAACTTCCTCTTCCCCTGCCTCCCAGCCTGCGCCATGCCCCAGCTGGGCCTCCAAGGACTCAGATGCTCCTTCACAGTCTCAACCTTTGCCCTCCCTAGCTAGCTCCCCAAACAAGGTCCCTGTGCACTGGCTGCTGCCAGGCAGGCACTGAGCATGCTGGGGGTGGGGGGCACTGACAGCTGCGCCAGCAACAGCCGGCCGACACCACTTCACTGGAGGAGAACAGGACACGGCTTTCTACCCAGAAGGAAATCACTTGCAGATGTTCAAATCCCAGAGTACACCACCAGCAGAAGGTAGAAACAAACCGCAGGCCGATCCGCAGAGAAGAGAACCCCACCCCCATCCCAAAAGCAAAGTGCAGCGCTGCAGACCAGGAAAGCAGCTGCTTCATCGGTCCCAGGAGGAGGACAAAGAGGACCAGAAAATTCCAAACTGTTCAAACTTTTTGACTCTGCTTGCCTTATCAATCTCCTTCACCTGAATATGCTACGTTCTCTACCATGCTGTGTACAGTCCACACGTGCATGCACACACACGTATGCACGCATGCACGCACACAGAGTATCTGAGTCTCACACCTCTTGTTTGGAGAGAAGTAAGCCCTCATGAGATAAGATGTATGACAACCTCTGTAACTGCAAAGAACCAAACAAATGCTGGGGATTTTGACTGCTTTACAAAGTACAGACTTAAATATGAAGATGTGCACGTTGCATCCCCAGTAAGAAGTACCATGAGGACCGGAACCATGTCCGGTGGCTCTTCTGAGAACTCCCCACCACTTCTGACATTCTGCCCAGTAACTTCCTGCCCAGTGACCTGCTGAGCTTTATGTGGAGGGTCCCCAGCATCCTTGGGGGCAAAAAACCCCTAGAGAATGAGAACAGATGCACCTCCTTCAGCGATATAAATTAAGACAGGCTGCTGAGAAACAGCTCTGTAAGTCTGGGAACCCTCCAATGTCCAAGGCTGAGTTAGCATCTCAAGGCTGGAGAACTCACTGCACCTTCCGAATCAGCACAACTGGTGCTCAAGGATTACAACTAGTTTCAGAGCCTTACAGCAGAAGCAGTGGGCTTCCACGGCACAGAATGAGACGACAGAGGCCCATGCAGCGGGGCTCCAGCTTCAACATCATGCAGACAAACAGGAAATATAACCAGTTTCAGACCCCATACCACTACAGCCCCACTATAATCCACGGTACACTCAGCCAACATTTATGCAGCATTTGCTCCATGCCGAGTACTGGTAGGCCCCAGCGTTACAGATGTAAGCGAAACAATCATTGTCTTTGCCCTCATGGAACATACACATGAAAATCTGGTCAAATTCACAGTTGTTTTTTAAAAAGTGAAGGTCTGGTTTTATTTAAAGCAACATTTTGGCAAAATCCCATCCACATTATAAGGTATAAATACGAATCAGGGCAGCTGGCTTTCACACGCGGCTTTGGGTCTCTCTCATTATATTATAGCCCTCCTGAGCATTGCAGGCCTCCACCAGGGACCCGTGTGTCCCTGAAACACTGAGCCACAATCCACATTCTCACAGAGAAGAAGCAAGGGGCGGGGCGGCTGACCTCTCGCCACCTGGCTCCTGCGCTGCTAGAGATGTACACATTGGTCTTGCTCGCCAGGTTTCTTCCCACTGAGCCTAAAATGAAAGAGGAAGGGTTATTTTTCATGTCAAGACTATGTCAGAGAATCACCTTGTCCAACCAGAAATTCTGAGTAGTATCTGGCAACCAAGTATGTCCTAAAACCACGAAGAGCAGCCGCTGCCAGAAATGTGAGTGATCATGCTGTTAACTGGCTGCACACAAGGAGACTGCTGAAGCCCCTGAGGGAAAGGCAGAGCACACTTACCCGTGGCAATGATGAGCCCAGGGGCTGACTCCTTGGACAGGATGGGCATCCTCCGGAGCTGGAGGTTCAGCAGCTGACTGAGACGCTGGGCCAGGTGCAGGGAACAGCCCTGGGAAAGCTACACAAAGAAAGTGCCAGGCAATGTCAGCATGCAACCCAATGCGTAGGTTTCCCTCAAATCTGGCAGCCTATGTAAGGACTATGTAGTTAGACCCAGAGCAAGGAGGCCTGGCCCAGAGAAAACCAGACTCACAGCCTAGCTGTCTCCACACTCTGCCCCCAGATGGAGTGGATCGTCTGAGCCCCATAAGTGTCTATCACTGAAGAAAAGAGGAAAAATAACTTTAAAACTCCTGAGACTCTGAAGGAATAATAATTATACATCAATGTCAACTCAAGATAGAAAAGAGACCCCTCACCCCCTATCACCCAGAGATTCTCTCAAGTGACTCAAAGCTAAAGAGAAATGAAATGATGTCATGATATTTATTTTCTAAATCAGTGGATATGTGTTTCCAATATAACTCCAGCAATTCTGTCAGAAAAAAAGGCAAGAATCAGAAATCATAGTCTCATTGAGAAGCTCCCAGACGTACAATGTATGAGATATGAACACCAAAGGATTCACATTAAATGTGTAAAGGAGTGTTCTGCATCTTACACAAACATGTGGTAGTTTGGAGCAAGGGTCCAAGTTATTTAAGCTGACCTCCATCAGTTACGTCTAGATTTTAATACTTCTCTGCAAATCACCACGATAGCACTTTTGATATATGCTCATGCCCAATTCTCTTGGCCAGAAAGTGATTGTTCAAGGTCATTAAGATTCATCTAGCATTCTCACAGAGGAACTCTGCATGTGTTTGTGGCACAGATAAAAAGCGTAACAAGCTTGGATTTTTTTTTCCCACAAAAGATTAATAAATATCTGCGTAACTAGCTCCCTAGTTTGGCTGATGAAAACTGGAACAAATTAGACTGAATCTCAAAAAAATATTTACTTATTCACTCCCCCTCTTTTGACTCATGCTTCTTTGTCTGCAAGGAAGTCTATTCATGAAGGTGTTTCTGTATCTTCAGTCAGATTTTAGCCATCCCTATATAATCTTTTCACAATTTGTTCTAGTTTGTACCTGAACTGTTCCCCAAAGGCCATGTGCTAAAAGCTTGGTTGACAGCCTGTGGCACTATTAGGAAGTAGGATCTAGTGAAAGGAAGTTGTATCACTGGGGTATGCCCTTGAAGGGTACACTGGGACCCACCCCTTCTCTGTTTTCTCTGCTTCCCAGCTGCCATGATGTAAGCAGCTTTGCTCCACCAGGTACTCTTCAACCATAATGCTCCGTTTTATCACAGGCCCAAAGTGGGACCAAGTAGCCATGGACGGAAACCTCTGAAACCATGAGCCAAAATAAATTCCTACACCTTATAAATAGATCTATCTTTGGTAATTTTTCCCACTGATAGAAACCTAACACACCACCTAAATTCAGAAGTAGAAAGTAAAAGCTGATTAACTATCCTACAGTTCATAAACTGATCAGTCTGGGAAATAAAAATCTGAATGGTACAATTAATTGTATTTAACCAGGCTCTGACTCCCATGGCATGCTCAAAAACGCCACAGCCCTATCTGCACCAGGATCAAGCTAAACTGCTGAGGTCATAAGACACTGCTGGGGGGCAGAGTAAGTATCTACATATTTAGTTATATCTTTCTTTAGCCTGGTGATTTCCAAAATTAGAATCAATGTGCTAAATTAAAACCTGTTACCAAAAGGAGACGAAAAGTCAAGAGGTACCCTCTAGGGTGAGAGTCTCCAAAAAAATTTTCCCAAATGTCCCAGATAAAGAATACAGAAAGGCTACCATCATTGATAAATTTAAAAATCCTGAAGACCAGGTAATTGTCTAACTAAATGTTACAGGTGAATTACTAAAATGTTACAGTTTTTCCCAAAATGAGCACTGCTTATTTTTTCTGAGTTTCTTCTGCTCACACCCTAGATTTCTTACACAAAATAGGAAGAGAGTAAGGGGTGTCACACAAAGCCAAAGACACGATCCATAAGCCACTTAGGGTTATGGGAGCACTTGATGGGACCAATAATACATTGTGATATTCTTAGCATTTTAGATAGGCCTATAGGCAGGAAAGCTACAATCCTGAGCTACATTTAGAAAAGAATTTTAAAACTAGTTCCACAGAAATAATAACTGATACAAGAGATTCCCAAATAATCTAGACTTGAAACACAATTGGTGCTGCAGTAATGTTTTATAGCAGAAGAAATGACATGAGTTTTTTACATAGCTACCTCCAAACTTATCAAGTATATATGACCTAATAACTTAGCATATGTTTGAAACAATAGTGTATACTAACTAGATTTTTAAACAATCACAATTACCTGCTAATGGAATGTAACTTTGGAATCATATAGGACACTACCACCCTCATTTCCTATTCCACCCTGATAGACTCACTTTTTTTTTCCTATCTCAGCAAAATTCAACTTCCCAAAGATACAATGTCTTCAAAAGAAATACAACATGACCTGATGTTGAAACTGTGAACTAATTCAAGCTAGTTACTTAGATAATTCACATGATCTAATAGATGTCTACTACCATGGCGGTTCCCTCAAAACTTTAAAATATGGGGCTGGGAGCGTAGCTTAATGGTAAAACGTATGTTTAGCATGTGCAAGGCCCTGGGTTCAATCCCCAGCACCAAAAAAAGCCCATGTGTTTTAAATATCCCATTGCTGCCCTGTGAGTTCACTACTGTACTCCATGATGCCTCAGCAGAGTCTGGGGCCAGCAAAGGTGGAAATACAGATAAACATTTTTTTCATGTGATATCATCAGAGGACTGTGTGATCTTGCATGTTTCTAGTAAATATTAGATGTAGGAAACCACTACAGATCAAAGTTCTTTTCCTTGTATTAGAAAGCCAAACAAGATTAAAGCATCTATACCTCACAATTGATTTTCTCTCCATATTCTGTGAAGGCTGGAGCTTGAATAAATTCCCAAGTTCCCCCTTTGTCAAAGGTGATGACCGATCTCATGTTCTCCTCATTCATAGAACCATTAATCAGAGTAGCAATGTAGACTCCTTGCAACCCTTCCACACGATGGAAGTCAGCAAATGGCTCATTTGCAAAATACCTGCAGTATGAGAAAATAAACAGATGTGAACCTCAAAATGATAATTTGCTTGGCTTTTTAAAAAATCATACATAATATAAAATTTAACCATTTTAAAGTATAAAGTTCAGTAGTGTTGAGTACATTCACAATGTTGTACAACCATCAACACCATCTAGTTCCAGAACATTCTTACCAATGACAGTCACTGTACATTTATCCTTCCGTTCCCAGGCCTTAGCAACCACTGATCTGCTTTCTATTGCTATGGGTTTGCTGAGTCTGGCTATTTCATATAAGTGGAATCATGTAATATATGGTTTTCTGTATCTGGTTACTTTCACTTAATATAATGTTTTTAAGGTTCACCCATGTTGTAACATGTAGCATACTTTGTTCCATTTTATGGATAAATGATCTGCTCTTTTAAAAAACAAAAAAAGTGATTTTGTTTTAACTTTGAAGGCCAAGATGCTTATCTGATCAACAACTCCTAACCAGGGGTTTAAAATGATGAAGATATCGTGCATAAGTTGACATAGAGTCACAACTATTTCTTCACCATGGAAACTGACCCAAATCTTCAGTGAGCCTTGACACATAAGAAACATTACACTGGACTCATAATACACAAATGACGATGCTGAGGCTTAAAATTCAACTCCATCTATAGAAAAATATAGCACAGGATTACACAGTTACTGCACAAGTACTTACGATCTAATTATCAAACACCCTGATCACACAGATGCCCACAGGGTTTTCTGTCAAGAAGCCCAACAACATGAAGATTGCTTCCCAAAGCAGCAATCCACAGAGCAAGGATAGTTCTAGAAAGCCTGAGGTTGTACTTGGTAACGGGGAAGCCGAGAATAAGATCCTTGCAGGCTGTAACTGCTATGCTAGCATACTATGCTTTCACTGAGAAGGGGTTTGCACTAAAACGGTACAAACATTACAAATATAACAGATTTCTGGGAAATGGTAACCATGGTTCACACATGGCTCTTAAAATTGGAACTCTGCCCTTTATTTCAGGGGTTCTGAGCCACTGGGCTACACAATGAAGCAGAGAATTGCTTTTTCCCATCAGATGCCAAACAAATCTCCTGAGCTGGATGATTGCTCTGCCACCTGAGACAGGGAGACGCACACAACAACCTCGGAGGCAGGAAACAGGAAGTAAGCAGCAGCACCAACAAAGCCACTGTGGAATGACAGACTGAGCAAAATCCTAAATAAAATCCAGAGTTGAGTCCAAATTCTCTGACATCTGATTCCTTAGGTCTCTCTCAGTTATTTTTCAGGTGCTGCCTTAGGAATCATCTGATGGTCTCTCACCTGCTTGCTATCTATTTACCCCAGCATTCCTGCCTTTGTTTATGTCGTCATGAAATCTGCCATCCTGAGATTTATCGGCTTCTTTCCCACGTCTGGGAGGCCTGAGTTGCTCTTGGTTAGATAGGCCCTATTTCTTTAAGCTGGTCATATTCCTGGAGTTTTATCTTTTACTTCTAAGCCAAAGGCTGTCTTCTTATACCTCACAATCCATCTGCTTTACTCTCAGCTCAGCCTTTAATTTCCTCCCTTGACTCTCCTCACCCTCAGTATACTTTAAGAATCTGGCTTCTTTCATCTTATCCTCACCAGAGTGCTTCTCTTTTTCCCAGAGTGCCCTGGGCCAAGACTTGCCAGGTAGCTCGCCAAGTCCTCTTCGGCCATACTGAGTGCAAATCTAGTCACTGGTAGCCATTCCCACTCACAGAGCCAGTGTTCCTCTTTAAGATGCCCCTATGGGCCTGACATGTCTTCAGCACATCAGCTCCTCCAGAGAGCCCTACATCTAGCTTCAACATTCCATGAGATTCCTACACAGCACATCTCATGAATTCCTGGATAATCCCCTATTAAGAGTTCTTTCTCCATTTCTCTAAGGAAATTAGAATCAGTTCCTCTAGCTCATTTCAAAGACCACAGAAGTTGGTTTAAACCAGGCTGCTCACGTCATCTAATTCACCCTTATCCCATTTCATCTGGCTGAGACTGAGATGCAAATGACAAAAGATCACCCCATTGAGCACAACCAAACCCCTGTAGTCTGAGATAAAATATGAGAAAAAGAGTCAGAAAACTCTGCAGGATGTTGGTCTTTTTACGTGAATCTATTTTCTTTTTTTTTTTTTTTTTTTTTTTTGTGGGTACCGGGGGGTCGACCTCAGGACCTCGCGCGCCAGCAGGCGCCCGTGCCGCTGAGCGATATCACCGGCCCCTTTTTCGTATGTGGGATCCGGGAGTCGAACTCGGGCCCTTGCGCTTGCCGGGCAGGCGCTTAAGCCGCTGAGCCATCTCACCGGCCCGTGAATCTATTTTCAATTTCTTAACTGGACTGCACACTCAGGCAGAGTGGGAGGAAACTTCATCACATAACAGGCTGTGTGTACGTGTGAAGTGGCCCTGTGGTCACGTAACTGCGGTCACTACTTCCTGGGAAGCCCATCCCTCCAGCTTCTGGCTCCTCCACGGTCCTACCATGAGATATTCATCTAATGAAGAAGATGAAGAAATGCTGGTAATCTGTGACTTATCTACTCCATAGCCAGAGGCTCCAGACAATAGGAAAAAAGAGTCAGTGAAAGACCCAAAGGATAATGGTTTGTGAATTTTAATTATAAAATGTAAAGATAATAGTGTTCACTTATAAAAAAGAATGAGGTACTGATATATGCTACATGTGTATAAGTCTTACAAATATTATGCTAAATGAAAGAAACCAGACTCAGAAGTGGGCATATTTTTGCATAATTCCATTTATATTAAATAGCCAAAAAAGGAAAATTTACAAAGACAAAAACTAAACTGATGGCAAGCCAGGTGTGGTGGTCCACGCCTGTTATCCCAGCACACAACAGGCTGAGGCAGGAGGATCGCCGTGAGTTCAAGGTGAGCCTGAACTACAAAGCAAGACCCTGTCTCAAAAAAAAAAGAGATAATAAAAGAAATTAAACTGATGGCTGCCTGTATGGTGGGAAGAGAGGATAGTGGAAAAAAACTATTTAATGGGTATGAAAAAGAAAAAAGATTTTCTTTTGGAGAAATGAAAATATTCTCAAACTAGATAAAGGTGGTTGTTATGGCTTATATTTAGATGTCCCCCTCAAGAGCCTCATGGGCTCAGAGGAGGGGCTTTTGGAAGGTGACTGAATCATCAGGGCAACACAGCAGTTGACTTGCTACTGGGAGGTGGGGCCTGGTCAGCAGAGGCAGGGCACCGGGGGGCTTGACCTGGAAGGGTGCAGCTCCTTCCCAAGCTCCTCCCTTCACTCTCTGCTTCCTGGCTGCTGTGAGGTGAGCAGCTTTCCTCCACCCAGACCCTTCTGCCATGCCGTTTTTGTGTTTAAGCCTGCCGAACATGGACTGAAACTTCTGAACCCTGAGCCAAAATAAACCTCTGCTCCTTTAATGGAGCTGATGTCAGGTACTGAGTCTAAGCCATGGAAAAGTGATTGAGACAGTGGTGCTTTGCGCAACTTTGCAAAAGTACTAAATGCCACTGATTTGTTCACTTTAAAATGGCTAAGCTGATGTTATGTGAATGTCACGTCAACAAGTTACTTTTTAAAAACAATAAACAGACACAGGAACCAACCTGAGGAAGCTAGGAACTACCACCAACCAAACCAGAATAACCTGAATATCAAGATGAACCATGACAGGAATGGCTTACAACAATTAAATAAAAATAACCCGTGAGTCTATATTAGGAGGGGAAAAAAAACATATGAAACACAGCAGTACCTCCAAAGGAGAAGAAACAGGAAGTGGAAACACACTATTGGAGACTATGTAAATCTATTATCTAATGAGTCTAATAATATCTAATATCTCCACCTAATAAATCCAAAACTGAATTCATGATCTCTCCCCCGTACATGTTCTTCACCCAGCTCTCCTGACTTCACCACCTAATGATGGTCCCCTGGGTACCTTATCCCATACATTGTCCAATCCATCAGCAGATCTATTGGCTCTACTTTGAAAATACATTTAGAATCAAAACACTTCAGTAATCTCCATTGATCAAATCTTCCTCTTCTACCTTTTGCCCCTACTTCAGTCAATTTCCCATAGAGCATTGAGGGTAACTTCTGTGAAAGATGAGACGTGTAGTTGTTCACTCAAAATTACTTGTAGCACGTAAATCCATTGATATTTCCTGTACTTTATGTAATGCAATTTACAATTTTTTAAATACAAAAAAATCAAGAGGGTAAGTCAGATGGTGTCTATCTCACTTATTAAAAAATACCATTATTTCTTTCCATGCCCTTGAATGTCCTACACCACCTGAGCCCTGCTCTCTAGAACCCTGTCACCTCCTTCTCTCTGCTATCCTTCAGTGGTTGGAAGCACAGCGTCAGGCACAGCACGACAGGCCCACCTCTGTCACTGCGCTAGCTGTCCCTCTGCCTTCAGGGCTCTCCCCATGGTGTCTCCTTTCCTGGCTGGCATTCTCCTTTCTGTAACTCAGGCACCTGCTCAAATATACCTTCCTGGAACTGCCTATATAAACCAACACCTACTAATTTGCTATACCTTTACAGGGATTTATTTTTCTCCCTGGCAGATTACGTATTGGTTTGTACTCTGTTTCCCTCCAACTAGAATATAAGCTCCACAGAGCAGGGACTTTGATGTCTCACTGCCATCTACATGACTTTGCTGTGAACCTAGAACCCTACCGGGCACCGAGCAGCAGCAGCCTGCTGTGGACCAAACTGGTGACACAATGAGTAATCAGCACAAGGGAAGGGTGTGAGCAATAGGCACATGTCCTCTGACCTGGAGAAATGGCTGCAGGCCAGACCTCACCCCAGACCAGAGAGCTTCACACAGCTGCCCTTTCCAAGAGCAGAAAATGAGCCCGTCATGGTCACACTGAGTTGTCAGATGAGAAATGACAATAAATGGATTTATAGCACTCAAAAGATCTTAGAAATCTACTCATCCCTGCCAAACCCCAACTCATAATCAGCCCTTTGATAGGTATGCTGCTCAGAGAACCCCTTAGCTAGGACTACAAAATTGCTCCATGCATTTGATTTACAGATAAAGGATCAATGATGCAAAACACAATCTTGCAATTATCTTTTAAAAAGGGAGAGATGATGTCAATTAACCTGAGTCACTTGGAGGCAGGGCCCCATGGCCACATATGCCAGCTCTCTCTGGCTTGATATTTTCCAAGTGCTTTTTCTTGCTGGCTCAGAGACCACAAAAACGAGATAACTGAATGGAGCGAGCCCGAGGGAGTGGTTAACAGAGCAGCTGTGACCCTAAATGTCATCTAGAACAGTGGCTCTCAGCCTTGGCTGCACATAAGGATCACCTGGGGAAATGTTTTTAAACTCCTCAAATCCAGCTGTACCTCAAACCAATTTAATTGAAATCTTTGGGCGTGTGGGTCAGGTATCGTAGCTCTAAAAGTACCCAGGTTGGGTACTTCCAATATCCACACGTGCAGTGGATACTGGAAAACACGTGCTATGGTGTAAATATGAAGTTTCAGGCTGGGGGTGCCGTTCATGGCACTGGCCTTGCATGAGCGAGGCCCTGGGTTGAATCCCAAGCATTGCCCAAAAAATGATCCCCCAAAGAGTCATGTATTGAGAGCCTGATTCTCAGTGCAGCAGTGTTCAGCGGGAGGGGGGGGGGCTTGAGAGGTGACTGGATCATGAGGGCATTGATCTCATCAATGGTTTAATGCATTGATGAGTGCATAGCAGAATGGGCTGTTAGGAGGTAGGCCTTGGTTGGAGGAAGTAGGTCACAGGGGACATGGCTTCAAAAGCCCCTCCCTCTCCTCCACATCCCAGTTGCCATAAGGTAAGCAGCTTCACTTCACCACACTCTTCTGCCATGGTGTTCTGCCTCATCTCAGGTCCACAGGAACAGAATCATCTGAGTCAGCTGATTAACTGAAATCTCTGGAACCATGAGCCAAAACCAACCCATCCTCCTTTAAGTTGACTTTCCCAGGAATTTTGTCACAATGGCAGCAATTTAACTAACACAGAAAGCACTGAACTGGAAGAGGCTGGTGGCCATGTTGATCTAAGAAGGCGGAGGAGGGTCCCACAATCTCCTTACCTCACTAGTGTGTCACTGCCGGCTCCTCCTGGGCTGTAATACAGCATATTCTCCAAGGATAGAGAGAACTTCAGCCCCTCTGCCTCTGAGATGTATAAATTCGTGCGATTGTTACTATGACTGACACACACGAAGACCTGGTCCTCTGAGGCATCTGCAATGTAATACTCCTTTGGAATCAAGATTCAAGAAATATATAAGTCAAAAAATGATTATGCCTTGTAGACTTTTTCTACACATATTCAATCAATGACTTCTAAATGTCCCAGTGACATAAGTAGGTACCAAGCCCACAGAAAAGTCCCCAACTTTGACAAACACACTTTGATGACTTTCCATTCAGAGAACCTGAGGCTGCTCTGCAGCTGGACCAGGATCTTTAGGGGGCACAAAAAAAGAACTGGACTCTGAGCTCCAAAAATGCCCTGTAAACCTCTCTTTGGGTATTAATGCCTTCCTCTTTTACTCAAGAGACTTTTCATTAGTACAAAATATAATATAGATTAACACGCATTTCATTTCCTTTTCTTTTCCCTAAGGTGATTTAAAGGAAGACAGAACCTACAGAGAGTGGAAAAGAACTGGTAAGATTGTTCTCCATCACATTCCCCTCTGAGCCACTAACTTTCCACCAAATAACTGCTAATGTCAAGGCCTGCAAGGGGACCTCCTCCCCACAGTTACTTCCCTGATGACCCCTCTCTGAGCTGATCTTTCCTATCAAACTCTGAGTAACAACGTTGCATGTTCAAGGACTTGACTTTGGTATATTCCTCTGCTCTGTTCTTGGTCTCTCTAGTCTTTTTCTAAAAGGTAAGTGTCTCCAAATCTGTCCCCTTTGGGAGCCCGGTTACCTGCAAGCAATACTGCAGGTACTCAATAAGTAAGCACTTTGGGCACACACTTCCCACTCCTTCAGCACTGCCACACGAGGCCACTGACTCTAATACAGCCCCTCTACTAATCTTACTCCACTTAAAGCAAATCAAGGTTGCTGTTAAGCTCCACATCAAACAATGACATGGGCAACAACAGGCCAACATGCCCAAAGCACTAATGGCCCTTTCTAGAGCCTTCTCTGGAAAGGGACTTCAGGGACCCTTCCTAAAATATCCACCCCAGCAGAACACCCCCATCCCACCCACTCCCCAACCTCTGATGGGGCAGTAAGATTTCTTCCCAACCTCTAGCAGACCTCACTCACATTAATAGGATGTCTTGTGACAAACTGGGCTGCTCGCATGGGCTTCCGGCCACAGGAGACCCAGAGCTGGATGGAAGACTGTTGGTGATTGCCCAGGAGATGCTGCCAAGGAAGAGGAAAAAATAATTATTTGTGCCAAATGATAGCTGTTCAACACAACTGAAGAAGGAAACAAGTTAGACCCTTTTAATTCCACTGAAAACAAAATAGAGACAATGACTACAAATTCATATTTTTGCAAAATGACTGCCCTCACTGGACAACCTGGCTGGGCTGTTTCGTGCTGGATACCTGGTCTGCAATAGATACCAGATATTAGATAGGAAGGACAAAGGTATGATGGGAGAACTTGGACTTGTGCAGTGTGCTGGAAACACCAATGCTTACGAAGAGTGAGAAAAGGAGAGAGGGTCGTGGAACAAGGCTGAAGAGAAGGGAGGGCACAACCTACAGCCTCCAAGCTAGCACAGAGGAGATCAGCCACGGGAAGACACACCTTTCTACTCACACTTTTTTTGAAGTCACGAGGCTTAAATTTATACTAAGACTCAAGGGAACCCTCAGTGATCCTATTTTCTAATCTCTGAGTAAGATCTCTTGCTGGAACATATATTCTTTGATAGAATATTCAACATGATATTGACTACATCACATTGCGTTTCAGAGATTCTGAGCCACCAATGCAATCTTAAAATGTGTATAAAAGCAGTAGATTAAGAGGATCTTGACTTCTCTGTGGATGGATAGGTTTAAATGATTTAAATGAAAATATATATATATATATATATATATATATATATATATATATATATGTTTAGGAACCCCGTGAATACATATATATATATGCAAATTTTTGCTCATACATACTAAGTCATTTTGCTAATTCATTGTAAAACAAACTCTTTTTTTTTTTTTTTTTGTGGGTACCGGGGGTTGAACTTGGGACCTTGCGCACCAGCAGGCGCCCGTGCTGCTGAGCAATATCACTGGCCCTTTTTTCGTATGTGGGTTCCGGGAGTCGAACTCGGGCCCTCGCACTTGCCAGGCAGGCGCTTACGCTGCTGAGCCATCTCACTGGCCCCCAAAACAAACTCTTTTTAACCATTTGTGCAGTGACACTTTGAACATATATATGTAATTTTGTGTTTATCAGCTTGATCCTCACATCGTATCTGTGGGGCACACATGTGCAGAGGATACTGAGTTGCCGTTGGTTGTTCTCCACCCTCTGTAAGGAAGTCAGTGTCTATAATAAAGAGCAAAGACATGGAGAGTCCATATTTTTCATCAGAGTTTTAAAGAGTCCATGACTCAAAAAATATAAGAACTGGGCCGGTGAGATGGCTCAGCGGCTTAAGCGCCTGCCCAGCAAAGCGCGAGGGCCCGAGTTCGACTCCCAGAACCCACATACGAAAAAGGGGCCGGTGATACCGCTCAGTGGCACGGGCGCCTGCTGGCGCGCGAGGTCCTGAGGTCGACCCCCCGGTACCCACAAAAAAAAAAAAAAAAAAATAAGAACTGTCATAAAGACAGTGTATTTTTCCAACTCTAATAAAAATATGTGACTGGGAATTAAAAGCAAATGCTGCACATCTATCAGAAAAGACACAGGGATACATACCACTAAGTGGACACAATCACACAAATGACTATTAAACTTATTTAAATGTTTTGATCTGCAGCCAGAAGGGGTGAGTGTGGCTTCATTATCCTTGACTAGTTTGCTACTTATTACAATTATTAACTTCCCACAGAAGGTCAAGAACATAGCAGTTGGGCTGGTGAGATGGCTCAGCGTCATAAGCACATGCCTGGCAAGTGCGAGGTCCTGAGTTCGATTCCTGGTACCCACATAAAGGAAAAAAAGGGCCGGTGATATAGCTCAGTGGCACAAGCGCTTGCTGGCAAGCGCGAGGTCCTGAGGTTGACTCCTGGTACCCACATTAAAAAAAAAAAAAAAAAGAACATAGCAATTGTCTTAACTGCAATATAACAACAATTCAATACCCTCTGCTCATGTATGCCCCACAAATACTACGTGAGGACCCAGCTGATATATACAAAATTACTTCTAATTCATTTAGCCAATACACACATTCAAACCACCACTGCGCAAATGGTTAAAAATAGGTTGTTATAAAGAAGCCAGGTAGAGAAGTACAAAAGACTGCCTCCCCAAAATGGTACCTAGAAAACCATGTTAATAGCTTGTATTCAGTATGGAGCAATAGGAAATGATAAATCTATTAAAAGCGTAAGAACATATTACTATACATGAATGAAAAACAAGTTTCCATCAGAACCTGTTAAATATAATTTTCCTAGTTGAATTAATTATATTTTCTAATTATGTTAGAGGACTATTTTAAGAGGCCCAATACATATATAAATCTTTGTGCACATATATGTGAATGTACAGATATCGATGAAATACACATATTATACTTTGCAATTTTCCCTACTTCCAGCTCTAAGTATAAAAAAGGAAAGTTCTCAGTGACAACCAGGCCCATCATTAATTAAAAGTTCTTAATAACTGTGGCTCAGAGACCTGAGAATTGAGAATGTATATCAAGGCCAGTTTTATCCCAAAAATGCAAAAAAATCACAGAATACTATAATCATTAAAATTTGAAAATGCATCCATCTTACTACATTCTGGGAGAATTCCTACTAAACCTGACAATTCAGGTTCACTCCTACAGTATTCTCAAGGAGTTACTGTACTACTGTATTTCACTGCCACCAAGAAAAATATTAGTATTGAACCATGGCATGCTACTGATTTTAAGATGCATTATAAGCCTCTGATTCATTCTTTTAGACATTTTCTGTGCCTTCACACACAAGCATGTTCATATAGTAACAGATACTGCTACTCCCAACACCAGTATCCCTTTCCTCCAGGATAAGAAGGCCCTGAACACCATCCAGAATAAAATACTACAGTTATCTACCTTTTCTGTAGCTATGCATGGTCATGTGACTAAGTACTAGTCAGAGAGATGCAGCCAGAAGTACAGAAGAACTATTTTGCCTTTATGTCTCTCCCTCTTCTTCCAAACTGCAATAAGGACTCAATGGCTAGTGTGGACATCTTCAGAAAGGAACTTATTACGTAGAATGAGAGAACAGATAGATGTCTGGGTCCCCTTCAAGAGATGGAGGGAGGAGGATGGGGAAGGGGGATAAGAAAAAATTAAGGTGTGTTATGTACATGTACTAACTCCCCATAATGAATATAATCACTATGTTCTGCAAACATGTACTGATAAAGTAAATAATAATAAATTCAAAAAAAAAAAGTCTGGGTCCCCAGCATATCGACATTCCACCACACCAGTCCCTAACTTACCTACTCCGAGCAGCACTGAAGAGAAAACTGAACGCCTATCTTGGTTAAGCCAGTTTTACTTCGTGTCTGTTATCAGCAGTCTACCATAATTCCAAACCGTCACACGCAGCTGTGTGCAGTGGCGTGAGCATCTGTAATCCCAGCTACTCAGGGGGGTGAGGCAGGAGGATCACAAGTTCAAGCCTAGTAGAGAGCTTATCAAGATGCTGTCTCCAAATTAAAAAAAAAAAAAAAAAAAAATAGTAAAGAGTGGAGGATGTAGCTTAGTGGTAGAGCATCCCAGGTTTTCTTCCTGGGGGTGGGAAGGGACGTGATCCATGTGATTTAATCTTTCACATACAAATCAAGTCGTGATATAAACACACTATAATGCACAACTTTTTCAGTGAATTATGTATCTCACAATTCAACTTTTTTTCATTAACAGTGTATCTTAGACATTTTTCCACTTAACAGCTATTGATACACATGTAGGCTGTTTTCAGAAGTACTCTTCAAAGAGCACGTAAGTACATATTACCTTTTTCAGAATCTCACAACACTTTGTAGAATGCAGTCTTAGAAGAATGCCTGGGACAGCTCTTTTATTTTTGATAAACATCACAAAATGATCCATAGCACCAGCATGCATTCCTTCACCAACAACTAAGAATTATTTAAATATGTTAATTTAGGTCAATCCTATAGGGTCTGAGATTTTGTAAGATTTTTTTAATTTTGTGTTTTCAGTTCTGATCATTAAATAATTGATACAAGTATCTAAAATACCCTTAATTTCAATTTAAATTTGAAATTAAATTGAGAGCAAAAAGAATGAAATGGAGAGAAAGAAGAAAGTAAATAAATGACACATTCTTCTCAAATGAAGGCCAAAGGATATTGCAGTGAACTACTCAACTGAAAATCTCATAGTGGTGCCTCTGGAGATAATCAGTAGAAGTATGAGGCCTCCCCAGGCATATGGTGGCACAGGGACAATACTTAAGAAGCACCTGAGCCTTGGCTATGGCATTCAGTGTTACATTCTCCTTTGAAACCGTATCTCATTTTCCGCAAAACATCACCCACATTTGTGTTGTTCATACTGAACACCATACATAGAATTAAAAAGCCAGGTGCAGTGGAATGCCAGTAGTCCCACCTACTCAGAAAGGGGAGGCGAGAGGATCCCTTGAACCCAGAATTTCATGAATAGCCTAGGCAACATAGTGAGACCCCAATCTCAATTAAAAAAAAAAAAAAAAAAAAGAGATAAAACACGACATCTGGGATTTGTTTTAAAATATTCTAGGGAAAAAATAAGTAGTAATTAAAGAGACACTGGCAAATGCACATAATATTAAAGCTGGCTGAGGGCATATGAGAAGGTCATATCATTATTATTAAGTGTTCTTTTGTGTAGGCAGGAAAAGGTTCATAATCAAGTTTACAAGGTTAATATTAATTGGAAGCATATCCTGAATGGCAGAGGAAGGGATGTTAAATATTCACTGACACGTTTAAAAAAGCAAGAAAAATGGACAAATTCTCAAAATCAACTTTTTTAGAATTCTGAAAATTAAATAAAACTTTGCAAAAATCCAAGGAGCATTTCATTCAAGAACAATGGTGGAATCTTGGCAAGACAAGCCCACTTCGTGAATTTTTCACTTGGCCTAATCCCATCCCCTCTGCTCTGTGGTAGCCTTGGAGACGCACAGCCTCACAGCTACAATAGCTGTGGAAACCAGCAACCTTACTACTGAAGAGGACAGAATAGGGTTCCCAAAAACTTCTATAATTAGAAAACTTTCCCTGTTTCACCCCTCTGGTGGCTCACAGGAGAGCTGCATTCTCTTATCTTTATACAATTTAACTGTAAAAACAGCCCCACAACCAGCCAGGGTACTCAGGGAAACAGTGGCCCATAGCTGGCAAATGTCTAACATCACAGTTGCCAGAGCCAGCATTAACAGGTGGGGCTCACTGGAGACTAACCTTAAAAGGTTAACTGGGAAGGAAAAGGAAAAACTGGGAAGATATTTGGTAAACTCTGGAAGATTCCTGGGAATCTATCAAGTGAATCACATAAAATCTATGAATATGCTTAGGAAAGAACTGAGAAGTATGCAATTTCTCACCTCCAGCCAACCTTGAGGCTCTGCCCCAAAAGGAAGTGAAGGCTAGGGCAACTTTGTAAATTGCCTGCACAAGCAATGAAGGTTTATCCCAACACACCCTGAGGCTATCAGGAAGGGCTGAGAGACTTACTGGTTCAAAGCACTTAAGGAAATCCCTGTCAAATCATTAGCTAACCACTAACCTAAATTATCAAACACTTCAGAAGCTATACAAGAGACAGAGCAGGAAAGGCCCAAATTCCCCCACCAAGGTCTCCTACAGAATGCAAAGGAGCTGCTGATTCCTCCTCCAAGCTTTCCAGCAACCCCTTCACTTGCGATATGCCTGAACTTGACCTACATTTGACTTTCCTGGAGTCAGCACCACTACAGTGTGTGCATGAGTGTGTGTGTGTGTGTGTGTGATACCAGGGATTGAACCTAGGCCTTTGAACTGAGCTACATCCCCAGACCTTTTTCTTTCTTTTTTCTGTTTTTTATTTTGAAACAGTTGCCCAGGCTGGGTTCAAACTTGCAAGCCTCTTGTCTCGGCCTCCCAGAGTACTGGGACAGCACGCAGCATGGCTACACCATCTTTTGCAAGCCAATCACAGATTGCTGTGTCAAGTGCAAACCCTAGTGCCAAAAGCAAAAAACTGACAAGACGTGAAGAAAATCCTGAGATCACATGCAACAACTGTGCATTTGCACAAGCCCTACTGTTTTTGTCTGTAAGCTTTACTTCTTGAGTCCTTAGAGCTCTAACCTGTGCACTGTCTCTGTTGTACTCAAGCATGCGCCCCAGTGAAGCCTCACTGGGACAGTACTGCTTGCCTTTTCATGATTTCTGTCTTGAATTGAGCAAAAGATATCTGGTAACACCAAAATGAGCTGCTACCATCAAAAAGCTGTATTTTGCCTTTTTGTGATTTCTGTCCCAAATTGAACAAAAGAGTTCAATTGGCTGATTGGTAACATACACAATAAAGAATAAAAGCTGAGATGGTTAATCTTGATTGCTAACTATATCAGATTCAGAAACACCTAGAAAATTAGTATCATACCCTTCTGAGAGTGTCTGTGAGAATGTTTCCAGAGATGACTGACACATGGGACAGAAAACAGGTAGGATCCCCACCCTGAATGTGCGCAGCCTCACCCAATTGGCTGGGGCCCAGAACAGAATAAAAGCGGAAAGAGGAAGTGTATGCACCAGTGTATGCATTCTCTCTCTTTGCTTCTGTGCTGCATAAGATGAGCAACTTATTTCTACCACACCCTTCCCACACAATGTTTCTGCCTCACCACAGGCCTAAAAGCGATGGAGCCAACCGACCATGGACAGAAGTCTCTGATACCATGAGCCAAAAGCTTCTCCTTTAAGTTGTTTAAGTTGTTTTTCTCAGGTATTTGGTCAGGACTAAAAGCTGACTAACAGAGCAGCAGCATAGTAAATTCACTGAGCAAAAAACCAACAAAAACAACAACAAAGAGAGAAAAATAGAAGCCCAGGGAGTGGGAATTTTGATATAAGGTCATGCCACACAATTTTAAACATCTAATTAAAAAAAAAAAAAAACTGAAGGACAAGCAAGTAAACAGCAAGGAACAGGCCATGCACAGGAAAGAAAGAGCACTGAATAGAAGCAGTGAGAAGGCCTATACCGGACTTAGTAAATAAAAATGTAAATCAGCTATTATAAATATGTTCAAAGAACTAAAGGACATACGTTAAAAAATTCAAGTATGAAAACAATGACTTATCAAAGACAGAATATTAATAAAGAAAGAAATTATATAAGAGAAATAAACAGAAATTCTGGACCTGAAAAATATAACTCACAAAAAAACATTCACTAGCGTTTCAACAACAGATCTAAGCTAACAAGAAAAATGCAGCAGTAAATTTTAAGAACTGTCAATTGTGATGATTCAGTGTGAGGAAAAGAGAGAAAATGAATTCAAAAGAGAGCTGGGCAGATAGTACAGCTCAGTTTGCCTGGCAAGTATGTGCAAGGCCTTGGGTTCAACCTCCAACACCACACACACACACACACACACACACACACATACACACACAAGCGTAAGAGACCTAATTCAGAAAAGAATTAAAGAATTATTTATACTGGAATCAAATACTTATGGAAAACATCTAACGGAGGAAGTCCAAGACTTGTAAACTGAAAACTAAAAAACACAATTGAAAGAGATAAAAGACTAAATAAATAGACAGATACTCTATGTCTACAAAGACAAATTGGTCTTCAGAATCAACACTATCCCTATCAAAATCCTTTCTGCCTTTGTTTTGCAAAAATGGATAAGCTGATCTTAAAATACACATGGAAATACAAGGAAACAAAAAAGCCAACACAATTTTAAAAAAGAACAAAATTTTAAAAGTCTCCAAATTAAAAACTTATAAAGCTGCAGTAATCAAAATGACATGATGCTGCATAAGGAGAGACATACAGATGAACAGAACAGAATTAGGAATCCAAAAATAAATCCTTAGATTTATGGCCAATTAATTTTCAACAAAGATGTCTAGACAATTCAAAGGGAAAGTATAGTCTGTTAAATAAAGGGTGCTGGGACAACTGGTTATCTACTATAAAAATAATCAAAGTAAATATCTACTTCACACTATACACAAAAATTAATGAAAATGAATCACAGACCTAACTATGAGCACTAAAACTATAAAACTATTAAGGAAATCTTTGACCTTGGATTAAGTTATAGCTTCTTAGATAAGACAGCAATAACACAAGCAACAAAAGAAATTATCATTTATAACTCCTTAGATAAGATACCAACAGCTCAAGCAACAAAAGAAATTATGGATAAATTGGGCTTCATCAAACTTTAAAACTTTTGTGCAGAAAAGAATACCAGGAAGAAAGTGAAAAGACCCACAGATTAGTAGAAAATATTGGGAAATCATATCTTATGTACATAATACAGATTAATGCAGAACTCAATGATAAAAAAAGATTTTAAAAACCTAAAAATAGACAAAGGATTCGAATAGAGATCCGTTCTAGGAAGATCAACAGTTACACAAAAAGATGTTCAACATCATTAGCCAGACGGAATTACAAATCAAAACCACTTCTCACAAGGATAGCTATAATCAAAAGACTGAAATAAATATTGGAAGGATATAAAGAAATTGCAAACTTAATACATTACTAGTGGGAACATAAATTGGTATGGTCACTTTAGAAAACAATTTGACAGTTTCTCATGAAGTTAAACATAGAATTACCATATGGTCCAGAAATTCCAATTCTAAGTACATGCCCAATAGAAACTAAAAAAATGCTCCCCATACAAACTGCACCTAAATGTTCATAGTAGCACTACACAGAATAGCCAAAAAGTACAAATAACCCAAATGACCACCAACTAATGGATAGATAAATAAAATGCGTTATCCTTATAAGAAAATACTATTCAGTCATTTAAAATGATTGATGTAAGCCAGGCACGGTAATACACACCCATAATCCCAGCCCTGGTGTGACTGAAGCAGGAGAACTGTGAATTCAAGCCCAGAGTGGGTGACATAGCAAGTTCAAGGCCAGTCTACTACATAGCAAGACTCTGTCTTCCAAAAAAAAAAAGAAAAAAGAAAAGTAAAGAAAAAGGTTGAAGTAATGATACATGCTACAACCTGGATGAAAAGAGAAGGCGTTATATTGTTTCTAAAAGTCATAAAGGTTCATGTATTATATGGTTCCCCTTATATAAAATGCCCAAACAGAAAGTAGATTAGTGGTTACTAGTGGCTGGAAGAAGGAAAGGAATACCAAAGGATATGGAGTTTCTTCGAGGAGTGATGAAAATATTTAGAATTAGGCAGTAGTGACCACTGTATCAACTTTTGTGAATCTATTAAAAGCTACTGAGTTATAACCTTAACAAGAGAGAATTTTTATAAAGCCAGGTATGCTGGTGCACACCTGTAAACCCTGCACTCTGGGAGGCTGAGGCTAGAGGTTCCCAAGTTTGAACCCAGCCTGGGCCATTTAGCAAGACCCTGTCTCAAAATAAAAAATTTTAAAAAGAGCAGGGTGCTCTTTGCAAAAGCCCTGGGTTCAATCTTCACTACCACAAAAAAGTGAATTTTTATGATATATAAATTACACATAAATTAAGAGTTAACATATTAGTACTAACTTTAATTCAAAGGATATTACAATTTTAATTTGTAAATGTTTGGGTTTTACTGCTGTATTTGAAAGCTATAAGCATTAGATGCTTATTCCTGGCTTTATATTTGCATACATTTAAGTAATTACATAATTAAAATAATTTGTCAATAGTTTGGTTTTGCTCAGTTATCCTAAAATTCGTAGGCTAGTTTTGGCCAACAAACTTTTCATCTGGAAGCCCACAACCCTGAGGCAATTAGTGAGCTTTTCTGTTATCTCTGAGCAACATTAGAGACTTTAAATTAGCATAATAAATATTTAGAAATGGGTTTTCAGTAGTGAAATTAGTGGTTGATTAGTCAGAATCATGAAAATACAAATAGGCTCTCATGAAGGAGATGAGTGGCATTCAAGATATGGTAATGGACTTAATATCCTAAAGACTCCACCCTGGAATTAGCAGAGTGCAACCATTTAGGGAGCCTGTTACCTGAACTGTTCAGTATCATGCCTCAGATTTGTCACAACCTTGCAGTTCTGGTTATCTGATGCCAGCTGAAAGGGTAACAGACGATGGGGGTCAGCAAACTTTATCTGTAAGGGTGCAGAGAGTAGATATTTTATGCTTAGTAGCTACACTGCCTCTTTGCAGCTATTTAGTTCTTCCACTGTGGCATTAAAGCAGCCGGAGATCACACATAACCAAAAGCAGGTGGTGGCCCAGTGTTTGTCAGTGCTTATTCTAGAACGTATTTTCTGTATCACATAAGGTGTGGGGTGCAACATCCTCTGCAAGGACACAAAAGAGACTTCAGCAAGCCCACAGATCATGTCCTTGCTTACTGACACACATTTGTGCAAGAAATGCCTGAGCCTGGCTTGCACCATTATCTGATAGTGAGGTTGAAGAGAGTAGCTGACCCACACCAAGTTTAAACTTTTGGGCAAGTGTTATTTGCCAGAAAAAACTTAACAGTACTATATTATTAGCACATTAACAGATCATAGAGGTACCCCATTGCTTCTTTAAAGGCCCTATCATTTTGATATCGTCTATTAAGACAAATAAGTGAACTTCATGTCAAAAAGCAAGGACTGAAAATTAAATTTGGGATAAGAAAACCCAAGTATATCAAATACAATGCACACAGAAAGTCAGAGTCAGTCTAACAGAGCACCATGAAGTTCTAAAGACCGGGCACCAGCTCCAGTCTAGAGCCCTGGTGGTGGACTCCACATGAACTGAGAAAGTAACTTGCAAAAGATTAAAATCATTTGTAGCACTGGAAGGAAGCAAAAGAGTTATTCACCTAAAACCAACTACCTGTGATTTTCAAATTGGTTCCTTGATTTTCTAAATTTGATATGAATCCTTCTAACATTCAAGGCAGCTGGAATTCCCCAAGCCAAGGCAGCCCTAAAGCTAAGCAGATCACATTAACAGCTACACTTGGAGGCTTCAACACTCCTACTGGAAGGGTTAACTGATCAAATTCAATTCTGCTTATCCTTGTGGTTTAGCAGTGTAATATAATAAAAAGAAAAAAAAATGCTGCTTTATCACCCACTGCAAGTTGCGTTTCTTCTCTCATCAATTCATCCTTTGAAAGACATTCTGTTGACTGTATCACTGACTATTGAGTAAAGCCATCAGAGCAGTTTTCCAAACTTCGCTGGTTCCCCTAAGGCATCCCAAGGATGTTGAGAAGAAAAGTGCATTTGGGCCCTGCCACCTGCATTTGTAACAACTATCCCTGCATAATGCTGCTACGGATTCCCTTAAGACCATAGGGAAACATTTTCAAATGGTGGCCTAGCACATTAAATTTGGAGCCACTATCTTGCAACCTGGAAGCCTGTCCATGTGCAGGAAAGAGAAGCCAATAGATAACTCCAACTTTTTTTACCAATAGCAGATAAATAAATAGAGAGTTGACATATAGAGAGTTGACAGTTGACTCTAAAGTACCAGTAATATAATATCCCCTCACCAAATTAAAAAAAAAAAATCTACCAGTATATGCTTTTTAAGTTAGTTAAAGAAAAAAAAAAAAAAAAAAGATGGCACGCATTCAACTCTACTGCACACCTGCTATGTACCAAGTATTGTGTAAGACCTTGGGTACTGTATCAGCAACGATCAAAACAAATATGTCCCCTCATCTTATCAGCAATAAAGGAGTAATAAAAACTCACTGCAGGACTCTAACAAGCTGTTAGATTGGAATGGAGGACACAGAAATCTCCAACAGGGATATAACTTAAACACATGAGTGTGAGATCTAGGAATAATGGGATAGGAGAAACATGCAGCAGCCATCTACCTGGCCCAACTAAGGCCAAAAAGGAGGGCAAACCAGGGGGTCTGTTGCTGTGTTCTAGAATTGAGAAATTAAAACCATACAGTAACTCCAGGCCAAGAAACTCTGATAGGAAAGGCCTGTGATGACAGAGAACTGGACATAAGGTTTCAAAGCTACACTGAAACTTAGGATTGTCCACCAGAAGGTTATGGGACACCAGTGCTTGGGCTTGATTTCCACCTGTGTGTTCCCATAACTCCATCCTGCCCAAGGCAATTCCAGCATGCTGTGTTCTTGGGCTGTTTGGTGTGTATGTGTAGGTGTAGGTGTGTAAGACAAAGACAGCCAGGTGAGGCAGGGAGTGATCCAATGTCTGAGAGTCAATGCAAACACCTGACAGAAGAAAAATTGCTGCAGTCTAATGGTTTTAAAAAACATTTTGCAAGTAACATAATGGGGAATGCCTCTTGGGTCTAGCCACTCATCTCTTCTCATTCTGACCTTCTATGCTTTCCTTGCTGGAGAGGTCCTCTCTGGACCCTAACATCCTACCGAGAAGGCTGATCTATAGTACTTTTCCTTAGCCTGCTGCCAATTATAGAAATAAAGGAGAACCTAAGAGCTAAGTGCAGTGGCACAAACCTGTAATTCCAACACCTGCAGGAAAGCATTATGTCTAATTTCAGTCCCTAAGATTACCAGAGGCCTTTAACAGAGCCTGAGTTGAGGAAATGGCCATCACGGTAGCCCCAAGAACACTGACCCAATATGCTCTTGGTGGAGCCTGGTTTCCTTCCTTTGTAACACAGCAATAAGGACTGAACTCAATACAGTTGCACAGCAACTCCTGTTCAATAATCAGCTCCAGTTTTAAATGAGCAAAGCCCTCCATTTCAGCATCTGGCTCCAACACATCAAATTAAGGGGAAGATTTTCCCAAAGGCTGAGAGGTAAGCTACTTACTGACAGCTGGAAGCTTAATTACTGCTTTTCTTAGAGCATTAACTCGCACTAGCCAATGACTACACATCCTATTAGCCATGTAAATTAATGTGTCCAAAAATCTCAAAGAAATTGGTCTAAATTTAAAGAAAATCAGCCAGTAGGATTAAAAAAAAAAAAAAACACTGAACACCAACTCTCCTCTCTGGTATTTGTTTGTTTGTTTTTGTAGTGCTGGGGATAGAACCCAGGGCCTCACGCATGCTAAGCAAGCACTCCACTACTGAGCTACGTCCCCAACCCCTTTCCGTGCTGTGAAGGAGGCTTGGGTACCAGGAGACACTCTGAGTGCTTGTCCAAGGCTTCTCCACTCCTCCAGTACCTTCCAAGCCCTTTGGAAATGTTCATCCATGCCCAGAATCAAATGAACCAAGTTCTGCTATGTGAACTCACTGATTGGCCACAAAATACCAAACCTCACGAAGGAAATTCTCAAGCAGTTCAGCGTGTTCTTTCATGTGCTCTACTTACCACCACCTTTGTAGCAAACATGTACTTGTCCCGAAGCTGAAAGTCTCTCACTTCTTCAAGGATGACTTCCTGGTTTTCCCGGGACTGGAAGAAGTCTGTACTTCTGAAAACCGTGGAGTAGCCAGAGGGTTCATGCCGTTCAATATAGATGGTGTTCGGTTTGTCATAGGGATCAATTCCCCTGGAATAAAAGAAAAGTGTTATCATTTCCATATTTAATCATCAGAAGCATGGAGTTTGTGCCATAAGTACAATCAACTAAAATTTAGGGGCACCATGATGCAAGCTAGAAATGATATTCTCTGTGCCTTAAATGCAGCCCTTTGGTTACTCCTTGGCTAAGCATAGAGGAAGAGGAACTGCCATTTATAAAGTGTTATATGTTGCTACTGTTGTTTGGAGAGCATTCTGGCTTTAGCTCAAGGCAAGCCCTGGCCCTGCTTAAGAAAAGTAAAAAGTAGAAAAAGCACAAGGTAGAATATTTCTGAATAAACAATGGACTCCTTGAGGCTGTCAGCAAGTTTCTAGCCTCAAGTCATGAACCTCAGTGGAATGAAGGAAAGTTTTCCTAAGGTACTCCAGAAGTACAGCACTAGAAAGAGCCACATTAGGAACCTCTGAGGCAAGTCGGTCCCACGGATCCTGCCCCATCAGTCCCTGGCTAATGTCACTGATCCACGCCATCTGGAGTCATCCCACCAGAGCATCTCAGTCCCGTGAGGTACCTTCACAAACTCTTTCTCACACACCCATGTCCTTAACATCCTTCAGAAAGGGAGGACACATTTCTCCCTCTGTGTTTTTTCAAAAATAACACCCCTGTGTGTGGTGGAGATGCCTCTGCACACTGATACCCTCACCTAAATTCTACTCTCCTCTGAGGTCAAGATCAAGTCTCCATCATCCAGGAAGCCATCCCTCAACATTCCCTCTCTTCTCCCAACACCCGCAAAACATCTGTGCACCATTCAAATTCAAGCATTTTATGAGTTTTAATTCTCACAGAAACATAAAACCACTTAGGTTGGGTGAATAGGTATTGTGGTAGATTGACAACTGATGGTCAACTTGTAACACCAAAATGAACTGAATCAGCATGGTGCTGTGTGTGGAGGGCCCACCTCAGGAGTGTTGCCAACAACATAAAATGGAGAAGTGGAGAGGAAGAGGTGGTGCTGTTGGTTCTCCTGGGAGAGCTTGTTGCGCTGGCTTTCCTGATAGGAACTTGGCTGTTCTCATTGTTGGAGGAGCTCAGGACCTCATTGTCGCTGAGGATGGCTGTAGTACTTTTCAGGGGAGCACTGGTCCTTACTCTGAGTGTCGCTTTCTGGCTCTGGTGCAGATCCCTCAGCCTGCTGGCGCAGATCCTTCATCCTGCTGGCACAGTCTTTCTAGCTTCCACCACTGACCTTTGGGCCTTCCAGCACAGATCCATGAAACAGACTTGCATGAGACATTGTTGTGGGCTCTGGGCCTCCAGTTGGACTCGTGTGGGCATGGCCACGGGCTCTAGGTCTTCAGCTGGACTCATGCAGGACATTGCTGTGGAATCCAGGCCCTCAGCTGGATTCTTTGGGTCTGTAAATGTGTGGCCAGATTTCCTGCACTCTTTTGTATATGACCCTTTGGGTGACTATTATAAAATAATCCTATAAATTATGTGTCCTGTATTGTATTGTTTCCCCTGCAAACCCTGACTACAATAGGTATAATTATTTTATACAATGGGTTTCTTACACATGTTTGTTGAGCTGTCTAGTCAGAGGCCATGTCTTTTATTTCTTGTTTCTCTACTGCATCCCTAGATGAAGTGATGCTCCTATACTGGATTCATGGACCACAATTATAGATGCTAATCAAAAATGCAACTGTAGAATGACAAGGTCATACGACCTTGGAGAAAAAGTTCTGAACTAGTAGGTCCCCAAAAAGGACCCAGCCAGCAGCTAGAAGGATGACAGATCTGCCCAGGTTTTGTGACATGGGAACACCAAGGTTGGGCAGACCAGTCAGCATATGGGAAAAATAATCAGGAAGTCAGGAAAAAAGATTTACAGTGAGCATGCAGAGTGATGACTCAGGGAGAGAAAGAGGCCTCATTTCTGTCACTCCCTTTATCAAGTTCAACACATGACAATGCTCATAATAATGAAGGTGATGATCTCAAACTCCTTCCAAAATAAGACACAATGTGAGACTGTCAAGAGCATGTTCACCAAGCCAAAAATGAAAAAGGAAAGGAAAGAGGAAGGAAGGAGGGTAAGAAATAGAAAAAGAAGTCTCTTTATAACAGTAGAAGGCTTGACTTTTGCCCTACAATCTGGAGTCTGAGCAGGGCAGTGGAGAAAACAGCAGCCTGGGCCCTGATGTGGGAGAAATCTATTCTTCATTACCAGATGATCGGTGTGTGGGTGAGTGGTGGCATGTTCCCTTCTTTTCCATAATTAGAAGTACTGATTAAAGTACTTCCTGTAGCCTAGAGGATATGCAAATTAAAATGAAGCTGCTGGGTATTTTTTAAAAGGCAGAGAGGAAAGAACCTTTCTTGAGATATTTTGAGATGAGCTGATCTCTTATTATTCCTTCCAAGCCAAAAGAGGAAGTCAACACAGAGATAGAAAGAACTGTGACTCTCATCCCTATTCTCTTCCATAATCCATATCTGGACCTCCCACATCTATGAGCTGCTCCACATACAAATTCTTCCATGCCATCACCTAGCCTTCTAACTGCTTAGGCTCACAGAACAGGCTTACTACCTGTTCTCTTTGTCCTTGATTTGGAAATTCCAATCCTTGTTCCTCTGAGCGTAATCATCGATGCTTACCTGCCTCACTTCCCACCCCTCAGGGATATTGCACTGGGCATCCTCGAGTCCCTCCCCCATCGGTCTTCTGCTGTCTTGTCTTGCCACTCTCCAGCTCTGGACAACACAAATTACTGGTCGAACAAATGTATGTTATTGTTCCCAGAGAGATCAGATTATACTCTCTCTTCCTGTAGGGAAGCCTGCAGGAAAAATCCCCTAAATAACCCAAAATCCCAATATAAGACATACAACTACTTAATATGAAATAGAACAATCCCTTCTCCTAAGACACCTGCCATGTCTTCAGAAGGTAAAATAAACAAATTCCTAAACTCGAAATTCCTTTACATAGTAATCCTGCTGGTTTGCCAGCTTAATATGTAGTTCCTTAAACTGATGAAAGATCAACCTCTTCTTCTAAAGTCAAAACAAGCAAAAGAAATTTATAACGGTATTCCTTGGTAGAAGTTGTCCTTAGATAACACTATGCTTATAATTTCATTAGGACCCCAAAACATCTGCCCAAAGAAAATGACAAAAAGGTCAGGAACAGCCTCCCTCTGTTACAAAGAACATCCGCAGGAGTTAGAAGATGCCACAGGGCTCCTCCCTTTACCCCTGCACCATCTTCCGTTACTAAGAAGTAACGCCAACTTGACTCATTCAGCTTTAAACACAGTGCTAAAAGCAGCACAGACAGTATGTACATCTTGTTGGGTCATTGTATTTAATATGGACTAATACTACATGTAAAAGTCAAAAGACAAATGAAAACCTGACAAATACAAGTGTACACACATACACACACGCGCACACACACACACACAAACTGCTTGTCTCACATCACAGCCAAAGGGCTAATCTCTAATATATAAAAAACTCCTGGAAATCAATAATAAAAAGACTGAAAATCAGATTTAAAAAAGTGAAAAGGACATGAACAGGTCCGTCAAAATAAAAAATGACCCTTAAGCAGGGTAAAAGATGTTTAAAGTCATTCACAAGGAAAAAAAATGCTCATTAAAGCTGCAATGAGACACTATTTCTTACCTAATAGCTATGGAGAAACACAACATGGTTAAGTGCAAATTTGATACTTCCCATAGAAAGTTTTGCAATGTCTACCAAAGTTACAGTTTCACTAGGGACAAATCTGTACAAAAACAACACAAGTCCCTGCCTTTAGAAGGCTTTCATTTACTGAAGAAAGTCAAGTAATGTGCATAATAACTGTATATAAGGATGTAATAAAGGACTGTACAAAAAATAGAACACACAGTACACTGGAAACAATAGGGTAATAGATGCACTTTCAAATAGGGTCCTTAGTGATGGTAATCGAACTACTTGAGACATCACCTCACTCACATTAGAATAGCTATTACCAAAAAGACAAGAGACAGTAGAGTGTAGCGTGGTACGGAGAAAAGAGCTCTAGTACCCTCTGGAAATGTAGACTGGTGTGCAGTCATTATGGAAAACAGTCAGGAGGATCCAAAAAAGAGTTACAAACTGAACAAGTGTCTGTCTTCTGGGTAGAAATAAAACCACCCCCTTTATAAAGATGGCTGTATGTCCACGATTACTGAAGCATTATTCACAATGGGCAAGACATAGAAACAACTTCTGTGCCCATCAACAAAAAAATGAACAAAGAAACCCTGGTATACAGATGTAATGAAATATTGCTCAACCTTTAAAAAAGAGGAGACATTTGCAACAACTTGGATAGACCTAGAAGACATTATGCTTCTATAATAAGCATAAGCCAGACATAAAGAAAAACATTGTATGCTCTCAGTTACATGTAGAACAAAAAGACAAAATAGACAGAAATAAAAAATAAGACAGGGTGGGAGTGGGAAGGATAGGAGACAGAGGTTAAAGGATACAAGTTGCCAGATGTGCAGAGTCTGGTCCTGCCACTAGTGTACCACGTGAGGTCTGTACCCAGTAATAGTGTACCCTATTGGGGATTTACGCTACATGTATAAACTACAGCTACCCTTGTCACACAAATTAATTATGTGAGATGATGGATATGTTCGTTTGCTTCACTATACTAACATTATTAATTACATATAGAATTTCATAACATCATACTGTCTACTTTATTATTTATTTATTTTTTTGTGGGTACTGGGGGGTCGACCTCAGGACCTTGCACGCCAGCAGGCGCCCATGCCGCTGAGCGATATCACTGGCCCTTTTTTCGTATGTGGGTTCCGGGAGTCGAACTCAGGCCCTCGCACTTGCCAGGCAGGTGCTTACGCCGCTGAGCCATCTCACCGGCCCCCCTCATACTGTCTACTTTAAATGTACCCAATACAATTTATTTTAAGTAAATAAATAAATACAATCATTTGGGTAGGCCTCATTTAGAAGGAGTTCTTTGAGCAGGATGTAATGAGCTAAGGGAACAAGCAATGCATTACACTGATAAAAGCAATCTAGGTAGAGAAAACAGCAAGTGCAAAGGCCCAGGGTCCTGTGGAGAAGGATACCTGATATTTCATCGAAGAAAGATGAAGGTGCTTTGAAAGGTTCTAAGGAGAACAAAAATAAGCCCTGACCTGTTCTTCATAGGAATGATCTGTCCGTGTACTGGGCACTGGCTGCAGAAGGACGAGAGTGAAAGCAGAAAGACCACTTGGGAGACTCGTGAGCAACATGAGGAAAGCAGCAGTGAGTGGGACCTGTGGATACGCACTGCAGCTGCGGCCAACAGGATCTCCTGACAAATTGAGTGTGAAGCATGAAACAAACGTAGAATCAACTATAACTCAAAAGTTCTTGGCCTAAACAACCAGAAACTGAACCAGGGAAGGTAATGCAGGGAAATGGTTTGGGATGGTGAGGATCAAAAGTCAACTTGGGCAGCATCAAATCTGTGGTGTCTATTAGTTACACATGTGAATGGGTTCCTGAGTGGTTAAATAATCCACTAACCTCCCATCTCACTCCTAGAAATCTGCACCACACATGTCCTGCACACATACAAACACACATGCTCAAGCTCACACACTGTGCCACTGTCACAGCACAAGGTCAGAAGCAACCATGACTGGGAACAACTGTCCTTCACGTACACCCTCTTTCGCTCACCTCCACAAAAACCTGCAATGGCTTCCCACTGCTTTTAGAATTTGGTTCAAGGTCCTTTTGCAAGCACTGCAGATTCTGATACCAACCTCCCTTTCTAAAGGGAGTTCCTGTCTGGAACTTCTGCTCTCCACCCACACGTGCTACCTCCTACCTGCTGGGCGCACCTCCTCCAGGACACTGTCCTGGAGCATCCCATCGGGAAGATAGAGTCCCTCCCCCAGCCTCTCATCTTGTCTATTAGTGCTGTGCTTGTCGCACAGATTGTGTTGTGAACATGAAATGTCTTTTCTTACCTCTAAACTGCATTTTCCTTAATAACTATATCCACAAATTATTCAATTTCTTATACCCTAAAGTATCTTGGAGATTTTATATTTAACAGAAGACACTGAAAAAAATGTTATGAATGAATAAATGCCTGAGTTTTATATAGAGAAACCCCCACTATGATGCTCTAAAAATGAAGGTCTTTAATAACTCTATTACATGCAAGAGCCAAGATTCCCCCGGGTTCCCTGATGGAAGGAAAAATGCAAAAGCCCTGCAACTCCTCTTGTAAATAATCTTTTCTCATTGCCCCTAGTGACTGCCTTACACGTGCAGCTCTCTCAGGGCTGGGAAATTTATTTTCTGAGCAAATGCCACATATTTCAAGTTAGGACTAAAGATGTGTCTACCACAAAAGAGCCAGAACTGGAGAGAGGAGCTTATGTAAGTCAAGATTTCCTAGACAACACAACTTACCAAGAAAAGGACTTCACATGCTCCTGAATCATGATCCAGGTCTGGCCAAAATCATCAGACTTCCATAGCTGCAAAGACCGAGACAACAAGAAGGGGGCATGATGTGAGAACTGTGCACAGTCTGAAAGGCATTACTGTCCAACACCCACTGAGATCCTGCCCTCCATAGCACACTGTCTATGAAGACAGGCACTCAGATCACCAAAGCCAGCTCAGGCATTCCACAGCAAACAGGCGCAGAGGGCACGACAGGACTGCACCTTTGCATTTCACTTCAGTCACGAGGCTTTCAGCAGAAACCAGAAGCAAAAATGACTGTGGCTTGCCCTCTACTTATGTATTACCAGAAATGATATTTTACTCAAGAGTAACCCCCAAGGCTGGTGAGATGGCTCAGCGGCATAAGTGCCTGCCTGGCAAGCACTAAGTCCTGAGTTCAACTTCCGATACCCACATAAAAAGGGCTGGTGATATCGCTCAGTGGCGTAAGCGCCTGCTGGCAAGTGCAAGGTCCTCAGTTCGACCCCCGGTACCCACATAAAAAAAAAAAAGAGTAACCCCCAGATAGTGGGGTTACTCTTGAGTAACTGGGAAACAGTGTCTTTAAAAATTTGTAATAGATGGCAGCATTATTCACAATACTCAAAATGTGGAAGCAATCAAAGTGCCCGTCACAGGATAAATGAATGAGTAAAATGTGATCAGTACGTACAATGGACTATCACTCAGTAGGGAAGGACACTCTGACCCATGCTACTGTGTACATGAACCCTGAACACTGAAGGCATCGTGCCAAGTGAAATAAGCCAGTCACAAAAAGACCAGTTGTGTATGATTCCACTTGCAGTATCTGGAGTAGTCAAAATTACAGACAGAATGTCGAATGGTAGTTAACAGGGTCTGGAGGAAGGCAAAATGGGAAGGTAAGTATTTAACAGGCACGGAGTTTTAGTTCTCTAAGACGAAAAGAGTTTTGGAGATGGGTGGTAGTAATGCTGCACCACAATATGAATGTATGTAAACCACTGAACTGTACACTTTAAAATGTCAGACAGTGCATTTTACTTCCTATGTATTTCACCACAATAAAAAATAAGGAAGAATAAAAACTATGGGCGGGGGTATAGGGTGGTGGTAAAGCACTTGCCTAGCATTTAAGAGCCCCTGCACTTAATTCCTGGCACCAAAACAAAAATAAAAACTGTAATGAGCCTTGGTCATTAAAGCTGTCTACAAAGGACACTAAGGACACTGGCTAAGTACAGAATACCAAAGGAATAAAGTGCATGTGCGGACTTGGCCATGAGCAATTAACTTGCTAATCTTTGCCAAAGTCCCTCAACCTCCACAGATGAGACCCAAGGGTTCCTTTGGCCCTAACAAACATGTATTAAGAAGCATGAGACCAAAAATAACAATATAATCTACCTCCTCTGGTAAACTGACCCAGCCCACATAAGCTTAGGTTACTCCCTAAGGCAAGCAAAGGTAAACAGATCCGTGTTTTAGTTAAACAGCCTGTGAAGCAAAAGAAATGTTCCAAGGCTCTTCTCAACAAAAACATTCAGGACTCATTGTTAATCCAATCATACAAGATCTACAGGTTGCATAGGTTTATGCCCAGCCAATACTCTTGACATGGCAAGTTTCAACCTTGAGATATAAATCTTACTCGGGCTCTCTCTTCACTTGTCAACTTTCCTTCACACGTGAATTCAAGGAGGAAAATAAATGCTTTTCTATTATACACACATGCATCCACACGCACACAAAGGAAGAACATCAGCGCTAATGGTAACTTCAAACAAATGGTAGGCAAAAATGTTTCAGGTAGGGGCCAGAGGGGTAGCTCAATAGAACACTTGCCTAGCATACTTAAGGCCCTGGGTTCCATCACTAGTACCAAAAAAAAAAAAAGTTTAAAACCAAGAGGTCACAGAAGAGCTCCAGATTAGAATTCTTCATGTGGCTCTGTGACTAAACCCCAAGGCCTTGATGTAGCCCACAAGCTAACAAAGGTGCACCTGCCTGGGGAGGGCATGGTGTTGAACTCACAGGGCCTGCCAAGTGCTGGGTACTGCATGCTGGCTGGGACACAGGCACAGAGGGCCAGGGGGATATACTTTTCTTTAGCTGTGGTAAGTGAAATAGTAGCTACAAAGGCTAAGCCTGAGAGGAGGGAGGGAGGAAGCAGGAGGCAAGGTCACTCAAAGGACACACAGTCCAGCCAGGCACAGTGGAATCACAGGTACCGCACATGACCGTGCTCCGGAAGCTCTCTTACCTGCTTGTTGGGATGAGATCTGTCAAAGCCCAGAAGAAGGTTGGAGGCTTTGCTATGGAGGAGGAGATCAGCAGCCCGGAATGGGATGGAAAAGCCATGAATGGTGTTGCAAAAGTCAAATGTGATCCAGAGGTACTGGGCATAAGCGTCTGCGAAGATGTACTGCAAGAGAAAACAGATAAGCTCAGAGAAGTGCTTGGCCAGAGCCACCCCACTCCTTGTGTCCTCTGAGCAGCTACAAGAATGCCTTTCCAGGAAAATTGTTAAAATCACACCCAATGAAAAGATAAGCTGCTCTACTATGGCAGGTGGCCAGGCAGCTCTGGGACCAACACAGCTGGCAGACACACTCCGAGGCACAGCAGGAAGCTGCTCTGGTGAGCAGGGGCCTTGCCTTATTTTGCTTCGTGTGGACCAGTGACTTAGAACAAGTTTGGCTAGATAGAGGCTCCCTCAGGAGTTCTCTAGGGGCAGGATCAAGGCAGTTCAAATTAACAGGTGTGTACTACCGGCCCGCCAGGGGCCAAACATAGGGGACGCCACCATGAGACACCAGGATCCTTTCCCTCAGCAGCTGGCAACCTAATGTGGAAGACAAGCATGTCCACAGCTAACCACATTTCAATGTAAAATGAGAATCCACAGGCAGAGTCCTGTGAGAACCTGTCCAGCTTGAGATATCAGAAATGACTCTACAAAAGAGATGGGTGTTGAAGGGCAGGCAAGATTTCCACAGGGAAAGAACATTCCATATCTAGGGCAGCTTAAATTTGGTCAAAAAGGAGGGGAATAAAACTATCAAGTGGGTTTGCTGATAGCCTTGAGGGTCTAAGGAAATGACAGGAAAACAAGGCTGGGAAACACAGATGCTGAGAGGGCTTGAGTGCACAGGAGAGACCTGGGGCCAGGCCTGTTCCCAGAAGAACCAGGGCAGCCCAGGGGATGGGGCTGTGAATCAGAAACGAGGGCAACAGGGCCCAGCTCCGCAACCAGTCATTCACACCCTAGAAGTCAACCAAGCTGAGAGAATTAGCCCAAGGACACTTTTCCTAATTGACAACACCTGACCCAGATCAAACTCTGGCTCTGACTCCATTCAGCACTGAGCCTGGGCCTGGACAAATACTTTACACTTGTTCCCATGTTGCTTTCATCTGTTACTGCTTCCCATTCACTCACTCTCTCCCCAAATCCAGACCTTAAACTTTCCAGGGCCCATTTTGTGCATCCTTTCTCTTATGTTTCTTTTCCAGCATTTAATGTAAATCTCTACACTCTGTAGAAGCCTAATTAAATCTAACAAAAAGGTAGTAAATGTTTTGAAAGCAAAACCTATTCTAAGCAAATGAAATAAAAACAATTATGATCCTTGGAGAATCATCATAATTTTTATCATGAAAGTATTCCCTAGACAGAGCCTCTTTCCTTGTTCCCAAACCATCGTGATTACTAGGGAAGGGAGTATATTCTCAGTTCAAAAATAGGTTTCTCCAGAAATCCATTTCATGGCTTGCTGCAATCTCTCATTTGTGAATCCAAAAAAGTTATGCACCCCATCATAGAACTTATTATTTGTGGAAGACCAGTTACGGAGAACTGTGGCCACCTGGCCTCCTCTGTGAGCACGAAGGAGAAAGGCAGCAGGTTGCATTCCTTTGGCGACATGCAGGGATGATGGCATGTTGCAGGTTCTAGGGAAAAGTCAATACAGCTGAGATCAGGTTGTTTACCTGGGCATGCACTAATGGATAAGGGATGGCAGATGAATCTTGTGTTACTTTAACTGCTTGTACCCATGTTTGAATGAATAAAAGCAGGATAAGCTAGACGCTTAGGGCTCCTCTGCCTATTACAGGCAGGAGCCCTTTGGCTGCCTGCATGCTAAACTGACTCTGTGTCTGTCTTTCATCCTCATTCACCCACCGGTCAGGGTGACAAACTAGCAGGACTAGGTCCCTACAAGTGGCACTTGGGTGGGGAAAGACTGGAGTGGGCTGGTTCCCCACGGGTGGCACCTGGGCAGTGACCTGGGACCAGCATAGACTGGTTCACTACAATTTTTTTTTGTGGGTACTGGGGGTTGAACTCAGGACCTCGCGCGCCAGCAGGCGCCCCTGCCACTGGGCAATATCACCAGCCCTTTTTTCGTATGTGGGTACCGGGAGTCGAACTCAGGACCTCACGCCTGTCAGGCAGGCGCTCATGCCGCTGAGCTATCTCACAGGCCCTACAATTATTTTTTGCAATGGTAGATAAAAATTTTGGGGGAACACAGTTACTATGTCCCAGGCACCAAGCTTAAAGTTTTGTATGCCTTGTGTCAGTCCACTCAGCACTCACAGTAACTCACCTCTTTGTGTAGTATTGTTACCCACCCCCTTTAATAATGGGAACACTGAAGCTTTGAGGGGACAGCTGTCAAAATGACCCAGGAGCAGGCAGCATTTACATCGGTATCTAGCCAGGGCAGAGCCCATCTCTGAGCAGTCCATCAATGTGTGTCTTTCTTCCTCTAGGGAAGCATTTCCTGAACTTAATTGAGAGGTCTCACATTCTACTATTTAACTCATTTATGTGCTTCCTTCCTAATTCACCATTATGTTTTTACTGTCTCTTCCCTCACCTGCAGGGCTCTTCCAGTCCAACTCCCCACCCCCACACCAGCCACCTCAGACCTTGATGCTTCTTCACAGGTTCCTCTACCTTCACTCACCCCCTATCCTCAAATCTCATGTCTCCTCCGTCCTTTACTAATCTGGCTTATTCTTCCACACAGCTGCAACTATTGCCTTATGATCAATCACTGCATGCCTGCTATCATTTGGATGTGGTTTGTCCCCCACAGGCTCATAAATTGGAAGCTTGGTCCTCAGTGTGATAACGTTAAGAGGTGGTGGAACCTTTAAGAGGTGGGGCCTCATGCAAAGTAATTGGCTCATTCAGGGTGCTGCTCTCAGAAGGAACAAATGTAGTCCTTTCCTCCCCACTCTCTGGCTTCCTGTCACACCTCTCACACACACTTTCACCGTAAGACCATCCACCATGACTGTATGCGGCCAAGGGAGCCAAGTTGATGGGGCCAATCTAAGATTTTCAGCCTCTAAAACTATGAGCCAACCAAAACCTCTCTTCTTTATAAGGTACCCAGTCTCAGGTATTTTATTATAGTGACAAAAAATAGCTTAATACAACAACTTTCATAGCTACAGGCTAAATCTGACTTCTCACTAAAATTCTATTTTCATTACCTTTGTTACCTTCTCTGCCATCTCCACTTGGATGGATCAGGATATTTCACTGGGTTTAAAACTGAATTCTTGGGGCCAGTGAGATGGTTTAGCAGCTTAAGTGCCTACCTGGAAAGCACAAGGGCCCGAGTTCGACTCCCGGAACCCACATATGAAAAAAGGGCCAGTGATATTGCTCAGCAGCACGGGTGCCTGCTGGCACGTGAGGTCCTGAGGTCGACCCCTGGTACCCATCAAAAAAAAAAAAAAAAAACTGAATTCTTCAACACTTTCCCACCAAAATCCAATTCTCCAGCCCTATGCCCCAAGTTCCAACCATGCTCTACCCCAGCCCCATGATTTACAGTCAGGGTTGGGTTTTGACTACATTCCCTCCCTTAGTTTCCATTTTCAAGCACCTATCTACCCATTAAGTATTCCTCTAATATCTCTTTCAAAATCTGTGTCTTCCTTCTTATTCCCAGTACTACTACTGTGGCCTATGTCCCTGTTAGAGAATGACCAAATAGAGTCAGGCACTAGGTTTTACTCATCCTCGTATCTTCTAGAACTAGCGAGGTGTGAAATACGTGGGGGGACTAGGAGATCTGGGTGAGCAACTGAGCAACTTCATTGCCCCAATGGTTCCCTTTCCATGCTCTTTTCAATCTTTCCCTCCCAACGCACCATGCATACTCCCAGGAGACACACTTTCCGAAAAGACACTAGTTACTTCCCTGCTCAAAGATTCTTCCATGGCTTCCCACAGTCCTCAAGGTAAAAGAGAATTCTCTCCATCTCAAAAGGGGGCCAGGTAGACATGGTAGAGTAGCTCAGTGCAAACCCTCTGTCCCTGAGAAGCAATCTCCTGAGTATCCTACACAGAAACTAAGGCAGGCACTTTTAGCATGCCCACGTCTTTTGTGTGGTAGATGGCTCCCACCAACTCTACTCCACCTATTGACATTATGTGTCCATCCTGGAAGCTCCATTTCTAATCCAAAGCACCCCATGAAGACTGTACTCCTTTGATCCACCCTGCCTTAATCCTCCAGCTTTACTTAGCAACAGGTTCCATGCATCACCGACACATGGTGCACCTTGCTGTTATGTGATGCGTCACACAAGCACATGGTAGGAAAGCACAGATTGTCCCATGCTGCTGTTAAGCCTGGCTGTCAAGTTCACTGGCAGCCAACCCCACAGGTCTGCCAACAGTGCTGCCCTGCAGATGCTTCCTAAACTGTGTCATCTTAGGAACATCTTCACCTCCTCCCACTTCTTCAGCCCTGTTTGCAAGCACTTAATATTCCAGAGGAGCTTCCTTCTTTCCTCTGAAAACACACATACTATACCACTGCAAAGATAACAAACTGAGCTGCAGATGTATCCATATGTTAACAACACAAGTGATGGTCTCCAGTTTTGAGTGCAGAAACCAAGAGTACAGTGAGAAGGGGAAAGGGTGGAGCAGGTAATGAGGGAAGAAAGGGAAACAGAATTATTTACAGCTTTAAGACCAACCTCTGCCTGGGAAATGGCAGGTTCAATTCTCACTTCTGCTAAGGCTGAGGCTATGAAGCCCCACTGCACTTCAGTGGTCCTTTTCAAAAAAGCCAGAATCAGGGCCGGTGAGATGGCTCAGCGGCGTAAGCGCCTGCCTTGCAAGCGCAAGGGCCCGAGTTTGACTCCTGGAACCCATATACGAAAAAAGGGCCGGTGATATCGCTCAGCGGCACGGGTGCCTGTTGGCATGCGAGGTCCTGAGGTCGACCCCCCGGTACCCACAAAAAAAAAAAAAAAAAAGCCAGAATCAGTTAGACGCTGCCTGATCCATCTCTGAGGCTGGCAAGGCTAATGGAACAGCCAGGTGGCTGGAGCTGCACACAGGGGATTAAGGAGAGGAAGTGAGGCTGCAGGCTATGCGAAAATAGACCTGAACACTCAGGTGCCTCGCAACCACTCCATCTCCATCAAAAGCCAAAGCCACAGACTGGAGCTGGCTGCCTCCTCACTCCTTCTTTCCCCTTCCACAGGCACACATTCCCCTCAGCCTTCCATGCTGCCCTTCCCTCCTGATATTTTAACCCTCCAGAGCAGCTGCTGACATTAGCTTCAAGTGTTGACTGGTGAGGGCCTAGCATCCTGCTATTGACAGGGAGGCAACCAGCCCTGTGTGGTTTATCCGGAAGTGGTAGGTCTGGTGAGGCAATTTGCCTTCCAAGGGACAAAGGTAAAAGTCACAAAAGCAATCAGCATAATAAGAAGCATCACTTCCTGAGATGTCTCAGGAGGGTAACAGCTTTCTCTGGGGAACTAGAAAGGCTCCAACGAAGTCTGCCTCCCTCCCTCAGCCTGCTCCAAGCCTCAGATCCAGCCATATGGGGTTCTCTAAGAAGGCAGCATCTCTGTTCTCCTAACTCCCCATCCCCTCCAAAGGTAAAGCGCAGCCAACGTACCCACAAGTAAGCTAAAATGCATCACTCTGAATGACAGGAGGTACTCAGGCTGCATACGTGTGGCACATGTGGCCCCATTTCACCATGCAACACCTAAACCTCTTCTATAGCAATCATCCCAGTGTTCTTCCCTCTGGCCCCAAGGCCATGGCCCCTGTTGAGCCCTGTGCACACCTAATGCGCCAAAACCCCCTGTCCTCTGCCTGCACCAAACCTCCTCTGGGGGCCCCAAGCATCATCCTTCCTGCCTTCGACTCTTCAGACTCCAGGTGTGAGCAGTCAGTTGCTCGCCGCAACCCACAACTACCAGGAAGGACGATGTAAGCCACTTGTAGGCATCTGTGCCCTGAAGGTGGGAAGGGCCAGATGGAGCTGAAAAGGGAGAGTCCAGAGAGCTACAGGGCAGCTTCACAGTGTGGCTACTGACACAGTTGGAGATAATGTAGAAATGTAAGAGTAATAACAAAGATTAAACATGGCCTCACAAAGTGAGCAATCCAAGTGTCATTTGCTTCTTGCCAGGCAGGGATGCACAGATGTATCCAGAGGAGAGGTGGCACAACCTGCAATCAGTCCCTAAAGGGAGCTCCTCACCTTTCAGGAATCCAGAGGGAAGTGAGCAGGGGAACCAGGCCACCTGTAGAGCCCCTGGGACCAGGCCTGACAAGCCACAGGAAGGGGACAGGAGCAGAGGGACATCAAAGCCAGCTGTCTGGCCCACAGAGCCAGCTTCCTCCACCACTTTCTCTTTGCTTTTCATCTCAGGGGGAACTGCTCAGTCGCCCTGCAGTTAGGTAAGAGAGGGGAGTTTGCACCTAACTGCAGCTTCACTCTAGGCAGGACTGATGTGTAACCAGTATGTACCAGTAATGCCCATTCTGGTTATTACTTTTTTAATTGTTCTGTACCAGCTAATAAATAGCCATCACTGGGGAAACCCCGGAGTGGCTCCTCCTAAAGCCCTAAAGGCGGGGCCCCTACCCCAGAACCTCCCACCAATTTAGCAACTTAAAGATTAATGCCTAGCCCACCAGGGAGCCTCCTGGACCCAGCTCCCTCCAGACAGTATCTGTTCCGATTGGTCAGGGCCTCAACCACACTAGTTGCTAAATATTTTTAATGCTGCCCATGCTAGGAGACTACAAGCAACCTAAGAAGCCAGCGATGGGGACCTGGAAGAAGGCCCTTCTGGGTCTCCTTCATTGAGCCCATTCTGGATTAGCAGAAAGTAGCAGCTTCCCTTGCCTTAGAAAACTTCTACTACTATGTGTTTCTACAAAGGGTTTTTCCCTCAAAGAAGCCATTCGGCCCTAAAAAAGAAGCTAGGCAACATAAGAGGGGTAGAAAGCAATCAAACACAACTCTCAGAGCTAAGAGCTACCAGATCAGCAGGAAAGCTTTGCAGGCTGCTGGGTTCCTGACCTCCCTCTCCATCTGCCTGGAGGCCCAGTGTCAAAGCGTCCTTGAGTCCAACTCCCTGGGGGTTCTGACCCAAGAAACAAAGCCTCCAGGCATGCCACCTGGGAAAGCAAAGCGGGAGGCACGGCCATATCTGCTGCCTTAGTTTTCTTTTCTATGTTCATATAGGTTCAGAGAAGGGGAAAGAGGAATGCACAAACACACTCACGTCTGCACACATCCATGTACACACACCCATGCTGCAATGCCAACTAACCAAGAGGTCGGCAGCTGCTCTTGGAAACTGTGGATTAGACTGCCATGCAAGTCCCAGAATAGCTGGGAAACATTTTTGCCACGAGTGAGTTCAGCAATTTATTGGTTGGCAGATTTTCTTTGGTTTAACCTACCCTTGTTTGTCTGGAAATCCTGCCTGACCAGTACTTGCCGGCCTGATTATGTATAGACCCACCCTGAGAACTGTACTGTCACAATCTCCCAGGGTAGCAGAAACACAGTTGATGGCTACCAGTCACGCTGCAAAGACCACGAAGGGCTCCATCTCCCAGCACCCATTCAGAGCAGCAATCTTCCCACAATACAGTCCCGTGAGGTCCGAACTGTCTGATCAGCAGCTTCCTTACCCGCTTGTTGTCCGCAGGACTGTGGTAGAACTGGGCAATCACAGCTTCACTGGTATTTCCTATGCCAAAGTTCAGCTTCTCTGAAATCTTACTGAATGATTTTCCATAGTCATAAGACACGTACACCTGGAATACAGAGAAGAAGAAGAGGGAAAGAGTTGCTTGAGGAATCAGGCAGAAAGATCTTCACTGTTCTTCCCAGCATCCCACTCTGGATCCTGCATATAGTTCCCACTGGGTCCCTGACAACCTGAATTACTGATGTTACCAGACAGCTCACAAAAGGAAAGCAGAGTACCTCTGTATCTGTCCCCAAGCTTGTGGGAGGCAGAAAGCACAGAAGGGCTGCAGCCACCTCTGCCTATAATGTGTTGGCCTCTTTTCTGAGGCAAAGCTAAGTCCCTGAAGCACGGGATAAACACAGAAATACTGATAACATCCCCATTATGGCCAGGTTAAGTGTTTAACAAATTAGATCCAGAGGCAGAGAGAATGTGCTCCTCTAAAGGGTAAAAGGTTAGAAATTTGTTTTGCCATCTGTGGAAATGAATCCAGAAGGGCAATCTAATTCTTCATCCCTCTGCTAGGAAGTTCACTTCTTAGAGCATCCCATGCTCAGACAAAGAAAACCCTCATGGGCCTCCATGAGATGAAAGAGTCCTAAGTGATTAAATATGCACAGAGGTGTAGTTCATGGTACAGGACTAGCCTAGCATGCACGAGGCCCTGGGTTCCATCCCAGCACTGAGAAAAATAATCAGTACCAGAATCCCTTTCTGCACTAGTTTTTTTGTGATTCTGCAGCATGGGAGATGATAGTGGCAGCAGGATCCATGTCCAGGCTAGCAAAATTTGCTTCTCCCCTGCTTCCTGGTTTCTTGCAATGTAGTAACCACATAGATAAAACAAAGAACAATCGTCATTCACTGAGTGCTTACTATGTGCAGAGGCGGTACTAACCTCTTCCAGTGAATGAGCTCAGGGAACTCTCACAACAATCCTATGGCAAATGTAATTGTTAAAATCATTTTACAAAGAAGATGATAAGGGCTCGTGCGATTAGGAACTCGCCACAGTCATAACAAGGAAAGTAAGCAGCAGATTGGGATCCTGACTTAGACTGCCTGCCTTCAAAGCCGGCAATCTCAAAGCCATCATCACCTCAACTCATGAAGGGCAGCATGGAAGCTGTCAGATAAAACAGACCTAGACTTGACTACCTATGAGACCTGAAAAGTCACTAGCATAATCGAGAGCCTAAAAAAACAAACCTGGTAGATGACTGAAACAGTGAACATAATAACTCAGTCATTTTTCAAATGATGTATGGGAAAGAGAATAGAGGGACACACTAAAGAAAAACGTCAGGTGAATCCCAAGAAAAATGAGAATTACTAGACAAATCCCAAAAAGTTTATGGCCAGCCCTTCCCATTTGATTCTATAGTAAACATGCCTTGAGGGTTTCACAAGAGCCAGGAACTACGCTGGGTGCCAGAAGTACAAATATAAAGACTAATGAAAGACATGGACAGATGGGCATGTAAACATGTGGATGTTTGCTGACACGCCCTGGGTAAACAATGAAAGCGGGGGCTGTACACCAGGAACTGAGAGTTCATGAGGGTCATTAACATTTAATAGAAGTCAAGGTTAGAAGCAGCTAAGACAGAGGCTCTGTCTTTTTCTGGATCACCATGGAAGGAACTACTAGGAACACACAGCCTACATTCCCAATGACCAAACACACAGTAGTAAGGGGCTGCTAAAAATGCAGCTTCAGGAATTCAGCAGGTTGAGAGCTCATAGATAATTTGGGTGGGTAAAAAGACAAAGTGGGACTTTCTCACTTCCATTTCCCAGGCCAAGAATGAACACCACGTCCCAGGTAGGTTCAGAAGTTGTGTGTAACAAACTAATGGCTTCTCAAACAGAGAACTAAGGCCCTTCCTGGCTCCAGAATCTCATAACTCGATAATCCACTATCATTTAGTTCTTGAGAGACACAAATTTGATATGTTCACACAGGGTAGCATTTTCCAGTATCCAATACTGTTTTGTATTATCATTTATCTCTCTTCCTCTTTAAAAATCCCACATTAGTTTTACCTTCAGGGCATGTGGAACATACCAAGTAGTCAAAAAAGACTTCTGCAAAGAATAAGTATGATTATAAACCAAAGAGCAACTAAATGAATGTGTTAAATAAATGAACAAAAAAGTGAACTGAATGAATCAGTGAGTGACAGAATACAGGTGTCTTTCCATATACACAGGGGACTTGGTTCCAGAACCCCATGGATACTAAAATCAGTGGATGGTCGAGTTCCTTACATAAAACAGAGTAGTATTTGCATATCACCTACCCACATCTTTTGTGTATTCTCAATCATCTCTAGAGTATTTATACTACCTAAGACAATGTAATTGCTATGTAAATAGTTGTCATACAAGGAAAATGTGTGCGTATTCAGTACAGATGCAACTGTTTTCCTACCATTTTCAATTTCCAGTTGGCTGAATCATAAATGCAGAACCCACAGATTTGGAGGGTTGACTATCATGATTTCCATTTAAGAGAAAACAAAAACTAAGACTGTTAGGATGGAATGACTAGCCCAGGGTCTTATTGTTAGTAAGTTAAAAAAAAAAATTACATCGCTTTTTTCCAATTGTAATCTAGTCATCTGTTCAGTCTGCAAGTCACCTTCTTGGAGAAGGTTCTCTTCTCTGTACTTTCATTCCACTGTACACCAAATGACAGTCCCAGCACTGGAAGAAGTGCCAGCCAGCAAGGAAGACAAGACCTACTCCAGCAAAGTACAGAGCCTTTCCTGGATTCTCAGCCACTGTTCCCACTGTGCACTTGGAGGTGAAACCATTCTCACTACAAAAAAGCTCTTTCTTATTTCCACCCAGCAAGCAAAACCCATCTCTTGGGTCTTATACTTATTAGAGGTTAAGAGTACGTACAGGCCGAGCATGGTGGAGCACTCCTATAATCCCACCTACTTGGCAGGCAGAGGCAGGAGGGTCACAGGTTTGAGGCCAGCCTAAGCAATGTAGCAAAATCCTGTCTCAAAAAATGAAAAGGGCTGGGGATGTAGCTCAGTGATAGAGTGCCCCTGAGTTGATCCCCAGTTCTGGGGAAGTGGGTGGAGAGTAAGTACATAAGGGTCTATCTTATATCTGAAAGCAATCATAGTTGCTCATCAACCTGCCTTGCCTTGTCCAGGATGAACAATTCCAACATGGTATTTTTATACTACCCTCATAATTCTAGTTTCTATTTGATTGACACAGACCATAAGCACCACAGGGCAAATACCAGGCTCAAGGCTGGTGCAGTTATCCACTTGTTTCTACACAGAATAGCATACAGAAGGTCTTGACTGTGCTGAGTTAAACTTCAGTGGGCTGATGGCTTTGCGGACTCCATACTGCACCTGCAAATGTGAGTTCTGGCTCAGGCTTTGTGCACAGCAGCAAGATACTGCTGACTCACTGTCCACTGTCATCTCCAGATAAACTAGAGCTGACACCCCATACTCCCTCTTCCGGGTCTTCCACAGTTTGTTTCCATCCAGACACAGCTTTCTGCACTAATTAGTCCTCTCTGACCTCAATACGACACTGTGTTCCCTGTAAAACAAAATTTTACATGGGAGGAGTTACTAAGCTACCCATAGTTGCTAGTTACATCATTTTCTTTCCTACAAAGATCGTTCTCTGAAGTGCATAGTTTAAAACTCTTTTCCTTGTACTTTAAAACTAGATAATAATAATAATGGGGGGACTAAAATGTACAGAAAACATCTCCACATCTGGCACCTTTCCCAGTCTTGTACAGCACTGCTTCTCAAATTTTAATGTGCTTACAAATTACCACTCAGCAGGACACTGGCCAAGTGCAGGTTCTGATTCAAAAAGTCTGGGTGGGATCTGAGAGTGTGCATTTCAAAACAGCTCCCAGAAAATCCTCACATGGTCCACACAACTCACTTCGATCCACACAACTCACTTTGGCTAGCAAGGTACTGTCTCAGTGATAAACTGCTCTCGTTTGAACCTTGAAAGCCCCCAAAGGCCCATGTGTTAAAGGCTTGGTGGTGTGAAGGAGAGGTGGTGGAATTTGAAGGGGTTGGGCCCCCATGGGAGGTATTTAGATCATTGTGGGTGTGTCCTTGAGGGGATTCTGAGGCCCTGGTCCCCTCCTCACTGTCTTTGTCCCCTGGCTCCTGATGTGTTTTTGTTCCACCATTTACTCCCCACTACTGCCCATCCAGTAAGTACATCTACCCAAGACCTAAAAACAGTGGTGACAACAATCATAGACTGAAACCTTCAAAACTGTGAGCCAAAATAAACCTTTTCTCTTTATATGTTGATTACTAGAGGTATTTTGCTACAGTAACACAAAGCTGACTAGCACAAAGACCAATAGGAAGGTTAGAAAAAAAAAAAAAAAAACACTAGCCCAGGAGCAGATCACTAATGAACGTCAGAGCCAGGAGTCCAACCCAGGTGTTCTGATTTCAGAGCCTATGCTCAGCCAGACACCAGCCTCCCAGGGACTACCAAGTTCTGCTCTGTTAGCAAGGACTGGCCCTGCAAATCAGTCAAATTTGGAGGGGACAAATTGTAACACTGCACTACTGTGGTGTGACTGGGGAGAAAAGGGCACTGAGTTCTGTCATTCAGCATTCATACATCTTCCTAGCTGAGCCTGATCTTTTTTTTTTTCTTTTTCTTTTTTTCTTTTTGAGACAGGGTGTTGCTATGTAGTGCAGGCTGGCCTTGAACTCACAGCAATCCTCTGGCCTCAGCCTCCCAAGTGCTGGGATTATAGGTATATGCCACCACACCCAGCAATCCTGATCTTCTGATGGATAGTATCTCTAAGTAGTTCTTTGGCTCATTATACCGTAACTAAGAACTTTGCAAAATACAACATGAGAAAGCAGAAAAAGGAAATGTCAAAATAAACTACATCTATTGTTCCATTTCATCAACTTATCATAGATACAGATCAGTGTTCCTTATACAATCATACTGGCACAAGTTCATCAGGTGATAAGTACTTTTGTTCCTGCTTAAGAGCAAACTATCTGGGATTCCAGCTTCCAGACCCATCATGCTCTTTCTTATACTAAATATGCATGACCTTGGCCATTTCCCACGGTTCACACAGGTCCTTATCTGTATAAATTCTTTCCCTTCAGACTTCTAATGGGGCCTTATGAACCAACCTTGCAGTCTTCTGTAAAAGAAAAGTTGGATTGTTACTGCTCCAACAGCACCAACTCTGCCTCTGAGTCACAGTTTATTTTTGTATTAACTTTTCATATCAGAACATCTTGGTTTCATCTGCCAATTCTTTAATGTAGTTTGTATACAGATGGAGGAAATTACTGCCATCCCTATTTATTAACTCTGGGCATTACATCTCGTTTCCATTTAATCTTATCTTATATTTCATTCCAAAGTAATTAATCACTTCGAATGTTCAATGGGTTCTTAGTATGACATACCCCAATATTTACACAGAGTAAGAACTAAGCTGGAGGGCCAGTGAGATGGCTCAGCGGCATAAGCGCCTGCCTGGCAAACACGAGGTCCTGAGTTCGACTCCCGGTACCCACATACAAAAAAAAAAAGGGCCGGTGATATTGCTCAGCAGCACAGGCGCCTGCTGGTGCGCGAGGTCCTGAGTTCGATCCCTGGTACCCACCAAAAAAAAAAAAAAAAGAACTAAGCTGGATAGACCAGCAATACTTAAAATCACCAATCCTTCTGGTTCACCCAGGACTGGAGGGACAGGGGTTCTAGGACATGGGGCTTTCATTGCTGATCCCAGACAAGTAGGTCATTTGATGATACCACAGTCTCATACACTGAATATATGATGGGGTCTTAATCTCATCACCCCCAAACTTACCCACACACATGCTGAGTAACTCCATGTGAATCTTTTTATGCCTCTAAGCTCCTATTTGTCCAGCAAAACTATGAAATAAGTATTAGGTTGTCTTACCTAGCTTGCAAATACTCATTCATTCATTTATTCATTTTCTGGTCAAAGAATTTTTTTAAAGCATAAAAACCCTATGGAGGATTTCTTAACATGGTATAGCCCAGAGCTGGCTCCTGTGCCCAAAAGGGATACGAAGAAACACTGCTGTTCTGAACACATGTACAGGTGCCTATAGAGCATCATGGGACCAGCAAGCATTCATATGTGGCTGCCTGTGACCATAGCTGCTGCTTGTAAACCCTTATCATATTTAGAAATTGGCCAAAGTCATTGCCCTAAACTACTCTAGCCCTGCTCCAGGGCACTATACCCAGACCAGCTGTCAGTTGCTGTGCTTCCCCACGTACCATGGCTCTGAACCCACTCAGGGCAAAGGTACCCATCATTACAGCCAGCCATTCTTTGGCCCTCCCTGTCTGTGGCTGCCTAATTCAATTCACTAGACACAGCCCAAGGCTCCCTCTGGTCACTTCCCTCTGAATACATACAACCGGACAGTAGATATAAAAGAGGGACATCATGAAGACCAAGCCTACATTCAAGAATTACAAGTGTATCCTTAAGGCTGATGTAAAGTGCCAGCAAATCCATCAGGTTTCCTCTGGCCACAACACTGGGTAACCAATGCTCAGTGTGTTATTCTGTCCAGAGCCTCACCCTTATCACCACAGCAGACCCCCGTCTGGGGCAGGGGAGGTTCCTCCTGCCCACAAGGAGAAGTCTGGAACACAGGTTACAGACTGGGGACCCAACGGCCAGCTCTGACCCTCTCTTATATTTTACTTGGCCCAGACAGTGTTTGTAAAATTATACATTGGCTGCCAATTTGGAAGACTCAGCAGTTTCACATAAACATCCAGACCTCTGGGCTTCTCTCGATAAAATCAGACCTGGCAACACTAGACTCGGCATCCTAGATGCAATTAGAGCCTAGAACTGATGAGCAAGAGCCCCTTTCTTCTTCCTAACACCTCCGCATCACAGAGATGAAGTACCAATTGGCACATTCAAATTAAGACACCGGGGAATGTTTCTTGACCCTGGATTGCTATCAAAACTGGGGATATGGCCTATTATCCAAGCAGGTCACAGACTTGAAGAAAAATGGGACAACCCTTTTCTATTTGTGGATATAAAGAATGTTGTGGACTTAGAGCTGGCCTCCTCCCCCTCCTTTACCTGCCCTCTTACAGGTCTTTGAGTTTGTAACTCTTCCTACTTCTCGGTCTGTTGGCTGAGATGAAGTGAGTTTGTAACCCTTGGTCTCCTGTCTTTAAAGCATTTAATCTATTAAACATAGTCAGCGGCCAATGGTGGAAATTAAGAAAATGAAAGCATCCATTTCAACAGTTCATCCAACTGTCATGGGTTAGAAGACACTGGCACATGGAAAAAACCAATTACGTGGGTGAGCAAATTGTTGAGCAGATATAATAATCCAGACCACCTAGAACTTCACAAAAACAATCACACGTTGCACACATCTGCTTGGAACACAGACTGCACCCCTCTGTGCTCAGTAAACAAGGAATATATGCATTATTTCCCGACTCTCTTCCCTGTCATATAATTCACCCCGACCATTCTCTAATTACCACTATTTTTTCTGGCACGATAATCTCAGAGGATCAAAAAGGGCATATTGAGGGCACCAAGGAGTTCCCAGAGCAACACAAATACTTACATCACTGCTCTTGGGCCTGGCCAACGCCAGGCTGTCCCGGGCCAAGGCCACAATGACATTGCTTTTCTCTCCAGCCCAGTGCACCACCATCTGATTGTGGGAGTCATTCAGACTGACCTGAAAGAGACAAACACAGGAATCAGGAACCATGGGTGACAGCCATACACATTCAAAATCAAGATCTCCCCTCCCCTGTCACTCAGAAATGGCAAGATTCTGAAATGCGAAACATTGGGCCAGGATGGCCTATTCTCCCCTCTGTGGACACTCTACCACACTCAGCTTCTCAACAAGAAACACTAGTCTGCTCATTACATTCAGTTATATTTTGCATGTAGTTGGACTGCAGAAAATCTTCTCAGGATTTCACTGGCATAAACTATTCTTTTGCTTTATTTTCATCCTTCATGACATCAGTCTTGTTACTCTGACCCTTACTCCATGTGTGTGACATGCACTTGTAAGAGCCTACACCAAAACACTGACACTTCTCTCTTATTCAAAAAGAGAAAAGAAAAACTTCCCCAGCAGTCGGGAAGGGCAGGGAAGAGTGATAGAAGATGGTTACGGGTGCACAAGAGCATCTGGACAGTGTGAACAGTGCCTGCCACACATGCATAAAGCCCTGGGTTCAAAAAGAAAAAATAAAAAAGCAGTTGGATAGAAGTAATGACTTCTAATGTTCTGTAGCAAAGTGAGATACTGTGATTGATAAATATTAATTGTATATTTCAAAATAGCTAGCAGAGAAGACTTTGAATGTTCTCAACACAAAGAAATGATAAATGTTTAAGGTGATGCAGAGGCCAATTACCTGGACATCCCAGTTACCTGATTATTACATGCTGAATACATCTACTGAAATAGCACACTGTACCCCATAACTATATAATTATGTATTAATCAAAATTATCTTAAGTAAAGAAATATTTTCCAGAAGTCAACAGAAATGGCCTTTGGGTTACTGCTTGAACAGTACTTCCCAGGCTTTTTGTAAACCAGTAAAATAAAAATAGATTAGGAAGGTCAACAGAGGATTGGATACTGATTTCTAGTTTACCAGGAAAAGATATGAACAAAACCAGCCGTGGTATCAGAGGTTAACTAGCTGTTCTCTCAGTTTTCTTCCTCTACTTCGCGAGGACACCACGGACTTACCAGACTCTGTGGTTGCAAGATGAGGCCCTGGGATCCAGGGTGCTCAGGGCCACCACAGCCCTGGCCCACACACAGTCCCATTTTCTTCTCTTGTCTGGACACAGGCTGCATTCAAAGGACCCCAAAGCCTTAGAACAGTGACAGTGAACCTTTTGGAGCTTTCAATGATACAAAGAGCCTGCTACAGCATGCGTGCCATAAGTTCGCCACCACTGCCCTAGAAGAGAGCAAAGCCAGAGCACGGATGGAAGGAGCCCGTGTCTCTGAGAAGGCGATCCTCTGACCAGTCACGCCTCGAACTTCTCGGAATCAGGTGTTCTAGCTATATCACTGAGGTTTGGGGATTCATTTGTTAAAACTGAGGAAGGATATAATCTCAGAATAAAGAGGAAAGTTCTTTTAGATGACTTTTTTGCCCTATGGAAAAATAACTACATCACTTTTGTTTTCCTTATCTCATTCTTCCATCTGTTGGCTGTGCCATCTTAAACACATGCTATCTTATTTCACTGTCCACTGATGGACACCAGTTCAAGCACTGGCACTTCAGGACACCTAAGTTATTCAAGTCACTGAACTGTATGGAAAAGAAATGGGTGAGGATACTAACAAACTTTCTGGCAGCTAGTGCGATGTGCAGAAGCAGGGCCAGCCCCCAAATCAGGAGCACGTGCCATCTCTCTTATTGAGTAATGTCAGAGATAAGCCTATTCCACGAGCTACCTCAGTTGTCGTGGGCACACTGGGCAGAAAATTGAGCTTTGGGGACTCAGAGATGCCCCTGAGGGTCCAGCCTGGAGTACCCCACCTATTCCACCACCAATTCTTGAACTAATGAAGTTCAAGTCGGGGCTGACCTGCCCCAAGAGCCGTCCTTTTAGCACAGCTCTGCAGCAGAAAACCCTCCCCGCATACCTCCTTTCTCCATCTTTCCTTCCCTTCCTCCCCCACCACACCCTAACTTGCCCCACCTACTCCTTCAGGGTCTCTCAGATGTCACAGGAGTACAAACACCTGGGCCACAAATTTGGCAGCCAGATCAACCAAGGAGCTAATCCATAACGACTCTGCTTTGGGCTTTAAGCACCTGCATCTAATTTGATCCAGTATCCAAACTCTTTTCAAAAGCATTTGAAATAAGTCCTCTTTAAAGAAAAAGACCCTTGATATTTTTTAGGAAAACATGCCATTCGAAAAAGTCACTTCTCATTCCTGATAGATAAGTCCAGACAAGCATCAACAAAGAACTGCAAATAAAAAATATAAATTATTTAACCCAGGATGCTACCAGCAGAAAGCAGCTAAGGGAATCTCCCTGGGCTGCTGAAGCCTTCCTTCAACCTTCCCCTCCCCCATTCTCCTTCCAGCCCAGGCTTCTGGGAAGAACCTAGAAGCATTTGTGGATCAGAAGCCCACTAGCACAGGCACCCTGGGAATTCAGGCTAAAGTCTTCTCCCCTACCAAACCATCCTCACCCTTGGAACCAAACGGGAATAAATAGAGAACTACACAAATGTCAGTACAATAAAGGATTAAGAACCTGCAAGAGCCACTCAAGTTCACTGGGGTCTGGTATGAAAAAGTCCACCAATGTCCAACCTGGGCATCCTCAAAGGTGCGGTCAAAGCACCCCCTCTGGCAGGCAACAATCAGACGATGCTTTGAACAGGCTACAAAGCTTTCAGGGATCAGAGTGGAGAAGAGGTCTGAAAACAACTTGCTGAAGTCTTTCTACACAGAAGATATGAGATTATGAGACCTCCCTCAATCATCCCAAGGGGAGAGAGGGATGAGCACAAAGACAAGCATCAAAACATCCAAAGGCTTTTTTAAATTTTTTCCTTAATAAAGAAAGCCTGCAGAAGGCAAGCTTGGTGAAACACCTATTTAGAAAAAAACGAGGCTTTTCTATTACATATCTGCTTTTTTTCTAAGAGCAGACTGAAAAAGGGCAGCCCAATGGAGGGAAAGAAAAATATCCTCAGCAAGAAACAGATTGTCCGAGGGCCACCAGGCACTCACACAAACTGCTCTGCTCCTTGCCTTGGCGAGAAGTCAGGCACATCCTGGTCGTGAGGATAACTCCCTGGTGAGTCAGGCTGATCCCCACAGCAGCCCAGGTGCCCATCCCCCAGAGCACACGACCAGAATCAGTTGCGGAAATCCATGCACCAAGAGCATGACAAGAGGCTAGCAGGCCATCATTGTTATTAAAGCCAAGACATGCAATCTAATTTCTGGCTTCACCTTCTTCCTCTCCATCTCCACCCCCACAGTCTCAAGCAACCAAGAAACCAGCAGGCCAGTGCAGCTCCTGTAATGAAGAACAACCCACAGGTCCCCAGCTAGATCCTCTACTTAAAGAGGTGGTTTCCTGTTTGTTTGGGTCCTTTTCCCATCCAGGCATCCCCTCCTCCAGCCCTCCTCATCACCAGCGCTCTGAGCAGCTGCAGGCCTCTAGATCTCTCAAATCATCCTCTCCCACTCTGGTCCCACACAGGGATCCAGAAGACACAGGCCCAGGAGGGGTGAGAGGAGGTGGGAGTGTGGCTTTTCTAGGAACATAACCTTGACATGAAGTCAGTTATAATCACAACCCCAGGGCGTGAACAACATTCCCTCTCCCATCTCTGGCTCACAAGCTGGAGCTTGATAAATGACACACAATTAATTGAAGCTATAAAGGCAGCAGGGAGGGGTCCAGGGTCTCCCCCCAGAAGGCAAACACATCTCTGATCAGCAACTGCATCAGGAACCACGGGCAGGGCCTGGGAGGTGCTTCTGCCTCTGCTAGGTTCACAGGCAGGTGGTTAAGATAATGCCTGGGGTCGCTGGTCTAGGATCAGAAGCATCTGAGACCCCACCCAGCCCTACTGATTCAGCAACCCTCTGAATGGAGCTCAGGAATAGGCATTTTTTTAAAAGACTCCAGATATCTCTAATGCAGCTTACTTGGGCATTCCCAAATCTAGTCCATTCCCCTGCTTTCAGGCTGGACCTATCACTAAATTAGAAGGGGTGAGGGTGACTCACTCTTTTTGGGTAGGATGGGGAAGGATCTGTCTTTGGGGATTTGGTGTGGCTGTTAAGACTGATACATGCTTCAGTGTGGATGAATCTTGCAAACAATATGCTAAATGAAAGGAGCCAAACACAAAAGGTCACATATTGCATGATTCCATTTATATGAATTATCCAGGAGAGGTGAATCCACAGAGACAGAAAGTAGATTAGTGGTTACCAGGGGGAAGGCAAGAGGAGGGAGTAACTGTAAGCGGTTTGCTTTGAGAGTGATGAAAATATTTTGGAACCAAACAGAGCTGGTGGTTGCACAATATATACATGTACTAAATGCCACGAAAGTGTTCTCTTTACAATGGTTAATGTTATGTAAATATCCCCTCTGCCACCTGTGTCGAACACTACACCTTTCAAGTACGGACCCAGTACCTAGGAACTCCCACTCTTAAGAGGTGCTTCTTTCATCTCATCTCAACTCAAGCCCTCTGCTACCAATAGATGCAGCTAGAATGAGTCACAGAGGAGGCGGGCTGGGGATTGGGTCTCTGGCCAAAGCAATCCTTCAAAACACTGTCAGCAGCATCTGCAGAGCCACAGCGTCGGCATAAGCCTGGCTGTCCCCAGCTGGAGTGATGACCACAGGCTCAGGGCTAGCGTCCACTGCCAGTGCATGGCAATCACATCGCCCACACCTTGACACACCTTGGGCTTTATCAAACATCACCTCCCACACCTAGTTGTCTCTCAGCTCCCCAGCGTGCCCTGGAGAGCCATAGAGGTAAAATGATTTGCCTCCTATTATTCAGAGTAGGAGGAAGAATCTGCTGCCACCCAATCCTCCAGCTCGGGGCTGTTATAAATAAAAGGAAGGAAATAAATTGCTTGTTGCATAAAGGTACTGATTACTCATGCGTTCACTTATTGGTGAAGTATGCGCTGAGGTCTGCAAGGTGCCAGGCACACCCAATAGGCTCTTTAATGATTTCTCAAGTGTAAGAACACAGAGAACACTTCTGGGGGAAATTAGAGTTATAAGTCTGAAACAAGCAGGAGAATTTTCCAAGAAAACCACTGAAGACTATAAGATCGTCGAAGCTTATTCAGGAAGAAGGGGTCCTTCATTGAATGGGTCAGAAATGTTCTCTCCATTCATTTTTTCTGCTGTTACCTCCTTCCATTGGTCAACCCAAAGCTCAGGATGTCCTAAACACCCACGGCTTGACATCCTCACACCGCCCACACAGCTTCTTTCCAGAACACAGTATGAGGCGTTACAAACAAGGCAGTCTGGCTCATTTCTCAGCTGCACTAGCAGTGAAATACAAAGAAGCATTTTTAAAATTCTACAATGAACTATAAAACAAATATCCTGTCCTTCAACTCTGAGCACAGAGGCGGCCGCTAAATGCCCAGAACGATATGATACCATGGGCCTTGCAGAAACCAAAGACTGACTCCCCAGGTCCAAGAACAACAAGGTTTTCTCAAACCATGCGACCTAAATGCTAGGCATGCAAATCACCTCCCAGTATCCCCTTTCAAGACGGTGTTCTCACTATATTTAGAAAGCTCATTACCCTCCCGGACTCTCCCCCTCAGGAGAGCTGAAATCTAGTTTATGAGGGCTCCCCGAAGACAGCGAGGTTGGAGAATCTCAGCACACACACTTGACTTTGTGTTGGCCCAAGATACTCCCATCACCCACAGAACTCATTACCCACTCCCCTGACAAACTTACACTGCCCATTTTACAGATGAGAAAACAAAAGAAGACTGCCCTTGGACTACAGTTTGGCATTTCAATAGATTTTTCTAAAATATGCCTTTTCCTTCCTCCTGGCCAAAAGGATAAGAAGCGTATTCTCACTGACTTACAGTTCAGAAAGTGTCATTCCTCGCTGACCCAAGGGAGGACTTTATGTGCTGGCCACAGGGTTCCCTATAACACAGCCTCTGAAAAACCTGAGCCATGAACACAACTGCCTTTTCCCTTAGTAGTGGGTAAGAAATAGAAGAAGATGCCAGAGCCATGAGGAAGCTCAGAGACCAGCCAGACCCTACTGCTACCTTTTCCTGGAGAGGTTCACCTCAGAGAGAGATGAGGCAAGTGCTCCAGCAGCACCTTAAAACACAGGCTCAGAGTCGGGCTAACAGCACAGCAAGCACCCCACAAGGGAGTCAGCTGGCTGCCGAGCACCCTCAGCCAGGGCCTGCCTGCCTGCCTTCCAGAGATTCACCTAAGAACACAAAGCCATTTCTATGAGCTCTTAAGACAGTTTCAGACCACCTACCCTCCCTGACTCCCCTATTTGGCTCCACAGCTTCACCATAAATAGCTCCCTCACTTTATTCATGCAATAAATGTTTATTGAGTACTTACTATAAACCAGATGCTACGTGAGGTGTTGGGAAAGCAGCAGACTTCTAGGCCCTGCCTCGTGGCTCTTCAATTAGTAGAGGAAACAAGCATTAAACAACAAATTCAACAAATAATGATAAAATTCCAGTTGTTAAACAGAGGGCTTCAGGTGAGGGAGTGAGGGACACTGCAGGGAAGACTCCACTTATTTGCTGCCTGATTGCATAAGGATGAGGAGGGGGGGATGGAGAGGTGGGAAGTGAAGAGAGCCCTGAACCTAGGGGCAAGAAGAGCAAGAGTCAGTGACAGGAAGGGCCCTAGGATGTTATGCATTTGAAAAGTTAAAAGACCAGTGCATCCAGGAGAGCCCAGGAGATGATGGATGACATGAGATTTTAGGATTTTTTTTTTTTGGAGGGGGGTTCACAGCAACAACAACGACAAAAACAAAAAACAGTGGATCAGCCGGGCATGGTGGTACACATCTGTGATCTGTGATCCTGACTATTCAGGAGGCTGAGGCAGGAGGATTACAAGTTCAAGGCCAGTTTAAGCAACTTATTAAGACCCTGTCTCAGAAAGATAAAAGGGTCTGGGGATGTAGCTCAGTGGTAGAGTATTTGCCTAGCATGTGTGAGGCCCTGTGTTCAGTCCCTGGTAATGCAAAAAGAAAAAATAAAGCTTCATATCTCTGCCTTAGAGAAAAGATTCCACTATATCACTAGATTATGCAGGAGAGGCACAGTGTCATAGTAAAATTGAAGCAAGTCAGAGCCCTGGTTTGAGTGTCAGTTTCCACAATTCATAGCTGTCTAACTTTGGGTAAATCATTTCACTTTCTAAACCACAAGCTACCTCTCTGTGAAATGAGATGCATAATAATTCCTATCTTCCCAAGTTTGCAGGACTGTTGCTAGATGCAAATGAGATGTGACCCATGAATGTATTTCATAATATCAATCTCCATAAACACCATTTCTTTTCATGTCCAAATGGCTCTCTACCAAAATAGGCCATTCTTCACAAAATAGCACACATAAAAAATTAACATTCGCATCACCAGGGTCAGAACACAGACACTCAGGAGCAAGCAGTGACATAAATACAATGACAAAACACCGCATGCTTGAGCCAATCTCAGAACTCTCGGCCAAGTGACGTTTTCAGGCAGTCTTCCTGACACTCCGCTGTGGAGCGCAGGCTCCTGGCTGGAGACTGCCTCCAAGGCCCAGGCCTCCAGTGCTCAGGTGACATGGTCTTCTAGCACTTCCCTCACCCCAAAGGGAAAGCATTTCAATGCTATATCCTTGAGCCAAAGGCCTCATGAGTGGCTCCCTTCCCACAGTAGGACAGAAGCTACACACCAGACTACTCGAAAAGGGACAGCATGTCAACCTCCCAAAATGCAGCCAATTTCTCAGTGACAGATGGCCTCAGTGCTACCAGGAGGGCCAGGCAACTGTCCAAGCACTCTTCTGCTTGCCTCACTCTCGAGCTTTGTTTTGGAAGTTCTTTTGCCTCTCCCCAACTTCCCACATCCACTCCTCAGTGCCTCTCTTCTAGCCACTCAAAGCCTGCTTCCTGAGGTAACCCTCCTGTCACCAGGCCCCAAGGCACACAGTGCCAAATTCAGCAAACCCTATGCAGTTAACTGCAAGATTTTTTTTTAACTATCCAGTGAGAGAATTTCAGGGAACTAAATGTACACAGATGAGGTAAGTAATAGGTAATGGGTCTCATGTTACTCAATTAATTGAGCACAGGTTTAAAAAGCTCGAGTTCTCCCAAATGCTCCCTGCTTCACAGGGCACTCCCCTAGCTCTGCTCTGCTCTGTCCTCGCTCCATGCATCGGGTTCCTCTGCTGAGACCCTCAGGAAGCCCAACAGGTCAGCCTTGCCTTTCTCCCAGGTCCCAGGCTGGCCAACAGGCCTCTGTCTCACACGTATCCTCTGCGCTAATGGAAAGTGAGGTGTTTACCTATCTAGGCCCTTCGCCCCGGATATTGCAGACACCCACTCTAGTGTCTCTAGTGACAGTCCGTGAACTAGCCCCTCTCCCCAGGAGGCTTTTAACCCAAGCCCTCCAGGCACAATCAGACCAGACCAGCCTCCCCAAACACATGCCCCATGCCCCCTGGCACAAAGGGGCCAGGGGGCCCCTAAGAGTTAAAAGTGTTACTGAGCCACTATTTCTCAGCTGCCAGTCCACCAAAGTAGGATGGAACTCACCTCAGCACCTCTAACCTACTAAAATCCTGACTAAGGACCCACTGGGTCCATACCCTCACTTACTCCACATGGCAGCCACCACGGCCGCTTTCCACCAGAACTCCCTCCAACGCAGTTATCGGGGAAAAGGTTTCTACTCAGCAGATTACTCTCCTTTCCAATAACTGAAGCCCTACCAGCTACCTCCTTCATTTTTTTTAAATGAAAGGAAGGGGTAATAAAGAGTATGTTGGCCCCTTCATGGCACAAAACGCATTTGATAAACGTACATCTTTTTATTGCCCTTGTCTGCCACTCAGATTTCGGATATAATCACATCAGCCTGCCTTTCTGAGAATTCGTAGCTGTGTTTTGAATCTAATTCAGGGGACTGGAGATAAATCATCGTGAAGGGTCCCGATTTTCCAAGCCAAGAGCCTGCAGCGGCAGCAACAGCAATGGCATGCTAAGCTAAAGGGCCAGCCAGGAGGGGGCGGGGACTTGCATGCAGTGATGAAGACCACACGCCTCTATTGTTTGTCTTCATGCCAGTCTGAAGGCTTGAAGGGATGAAAGACAGACCGGGCTGCATTGAGGTAAGTCAACAAGCACACAGGAAGCAAAGGGCAGGGGCGGGGAGATGGCTTCACTGTTAAGGCACTGTTTACATCTTTCACTGCTATACAGAACACACACATGGGCTCTGCACAGCACCTCAGCACAGCCCGGAAACCAGGGGACTGTCTGTGACAGGCCAGGTCACAAGGGAAGGCACAGAGGTGTGGCAGCCCTTGTGAATGGTCAGCCTTCAAGGCCTAAGTGACCAAAGGAAGGAGGCAACTATGCAGAGGCATCTCCCAAAGTTGACCTCTGTGCCAGCCTGCACTCCATGGTGCCCCGATGGACCCCTCCCTACCTAGGAAGAAGAGCCACTGTCTTCTGACCCTCAATGTGACAGTCAACAGCCTCCAAAACCCAAGGTTTATGAAGCCCTCAACTCTCGCTTTCACTCCCTATTTGTGAAGCACACAATGCAGGCCTTTGCTCTAACTTCTCTCCTGGGTGAAACAGGGGTTGCCTCTGGCTGGGAAATGAGGCCTCCTGCAACCCATCAGAGCCATGCGGGCTATGCAAGAGCCAGAAGCCACATGTAGCTATTTAAATGTTAACTTAACTGAAAGGAAGTAAAAGAACTCTTCAGTCACACTAGCCTCATTTCAAGTGCTCACTGGCTATATATGGCTAGTAGACATACTGGCCACATGGATACTGAACATTACTGCAGAAACACCCGTCCAACAGTGCTGTTTTGGAAGATCTTCCATGAGATAAGGGACACAGGATCACCAAGCTCTTAGTAGCAGCACCACGGCCATGGATGTAGCATTATAATTAAGAATTACCCAGGGCTGGCTGTGTAGCTCAGCGGTAGAACATATGCTTGGCATGCACAAGGTACTGGGTTTAACCCCAGCACTCTCCCCAACAAAAAAGAATGTATAATATGTGTATATTTATACAGGATCTGTGTGGAATAAAGTAGTATTTGACATATACATTTACAAGTATAGATAATTAAAAATTACTCAGTAACAGAAATTTGTGATTATTTTTTAATTCACTACTGTAGTTTTGATTGTTATAAAGTCCTATCTTCACAGAACCCACCCTAACATGCGCAAAGCATTCCTCATGTTTCAATTTAAAAACACAGCATCTCACAACAACATAACATGAAACCCAAATCTTGATCATGACCAGCAGCCCACCCTGCCTTCTCTGGGTTTTAGCATCATCAGCCACTTTGATGCTAGAAGGCCGCCCAGGCCACTTCTTCGAAGGCCCAAGGTTCACAGGTCGATAAACCAATAAATTAGGTTGAAATTAACTGTGGCTCATTTTAAACTGAGGGAAATTGATTTTTGCATGTACGTGGCTGGACTGAATATGCCATCTGCCCATGGATTCTGGCATAGCTAGAGAATGCATAGGAAGGTCCCACTCTCATAAACAAAGAGAACACCTCCCCTATCACCCAGACCACTTCTGGAGAAATACTAATCCCAAATGCTTTCAACCCAAAATGTAGTGCGCTCTCCTTTCCTTTCCGTCACATTTATCTAAATCGAAATAAATGAAGGAAAAGTCAATGTAATACCCCAGTTTTAATACAGTTCTATGCAGTCAACTCTCAACTATCTACATCTGAATTATTGTTGAATATTCTAAACTCCAAACTGGCTTTCCCTGAACACATTTATGCCAGCCATTTCCCCTGTGAGCAGCTCAAAGAATGCAAACTCATTTTAATATTCACCTAAGCAAAATTTAATTAAGAAGGTAAACTGATGCTTTAAAAAAAACAGAGTAAATACATAGCAAAAGCAAAATTATTAGGGGAATGCCTGTTTTCCAGATTAGAATGCCTCTCTGTCCCTCCATTATAGTGGACAAGACAGGGCTGGCTCTATCTACTTCTGCTCTGGGATTAAACAATGACACTACAAAGATGGCTGTGATCTCTACAGAGGAACACACTAAAATCTGACAATGAACTGTGCCTACAACATCCACCCTTTGCGTTAAGATTTTCATTGCTGTTAGGATCTACCTTGTGGAACCCAACTCTCAAAGCAATTTATTAAGCATACCATTTACTTCATTTTACAGAATATAATGAAAACAGTCTCAAAAAGAACACAAGTTAAAACCAATATCCAGGATCTCTCTATTCTGATGTTCTCACAGACCTGGGCTCTCCATCTGTAAGAATAAGTAGGCTTCATGATGCTGCCCTCCTCACTCACAGGAACCCTCAGGGGAAATGAGAGAGAAGTTTTCTTTCACCTTGCCTGGAGAAAGGTAACCATCTGTTTTATACTGTGACACTTCAGGTAACATTCTCTCTGACTATTCTCAGCCATGCCACAAATATATTTTAGAGCTAATGTTAATCTCATTACCCATAACACCAAAGGCTACAGGTAACAGAAAGACACTGATCCTTCAAGCTTGAATTTTATGTACATGCATGTTATATATGCATAGAATATTTCTGGAAGGATATACAAAAATCTGATGACAGTGGTTACCAACTGAGAAGTAGCTTGGGAAGAATAAGGGCATGAAAAGGAGGGAAATATATTTGTCACTACAGACTCCTTTGTACAAATTTTGTTTTATAAACATACATTACCTACTGAAGGTCAAGTAAACAAATTGGATGGCTTTTCAGCTCATCCCTTTAACTTTCTTTTTTTATTTATTTCTTTTTATTAGTACATGTTTGCAGTACATAATACTTACATTCATTGTGGGAAGTTGGTCCATGTACGTAACACATCTTAATTCTTTTTTTTTTTTATGCCCTTCCCTACTTTCCTCTTCAATCCTTTCCCTCCCCTCCACCTCTTGGTCCCCTTCCCTCTTGCAAAAGTTCTATCATCCCTTTAATTCTCAATCTCACTCCACTAAGGTTTCCTTTCCTCCATTCCTTCCACCACTCAAAGTCCCCACTCTCCAGGCTCAAGACATGAAAACTACTGATGAACCAAACAGCAGCCAGAGACAGGACAAAACTCAGTAAGAGAACCCGAGTGCAACCAGGAAGTTTTTCAAGGTCACATTCCTTACTGAGCCAACCTAAGATGCCAAGCAAGTCTTTACCTACATAGAAGCCAACTTAAAATAGCAAATGTTTTGCCTTCTCATCTTCATTTGGAATCACACAGGTCAAACATCCTAACTTCAGAATCAACTAACCAATTCTTTTCCAAGCAAATGTATCATGCAGGAATCTACACAGAAGAGATCTAAAGCCAAATAGTATTCTACCCCCAAAGGAGGGCCTTTGTTCCCGGGCCTCGTGCTGTAACAGACACTTGACTTTCAGTCTCAAATCAGGATACACAATACTCCCTGGCCTCTACAATGCAAGAATGATGAAAAGAGAGCTTGTTGGAAGCAAAATAAACCTGTAAATCCTGTTAGGCTTTGTGCATCATTCCAAACAATTTTTCCCCCAAAACAGTACCATTAGTACACACCAATATGATAGTCCTCCGAGGGATGATTCTGTAAAATAAATCCTACCTCTTCACTCACAGTAACTCCCAGATAGCATAGGAAAATCACGGCTCCACCACCCAAGGGCCAGGTCATCTGCATCCTCACCACTGAGCAAGCCAACTCATTTCACCATTCATTTGTGTGCTCACCACAGTCCTCCTTATAAAAGTACCTTTTGTATAACTTGAATGTGCTCCCTACCCTTCAGGCTTTTCTTCCAGGTGTGCAGTTGGTCCACAAATATTCATTAAGGGCCTCCCAGTGCCAGGAAACACAGAGAAAAGCTAGATTCATGCCCTCCAGCAGCACATAGGGCAGTGAAGCAAGTATAACACGGGGCGGTCAGGACTGGAATCAAGCTCAAAGAACTCTTTGCGCTAGACCCTGGGAATACCAAAAGGTACTGCATGACATTGAAGAATGGAACAGGGATTTTCAGGCCAAGGCAAAAGTGGAGAATGACAAGGACAAAGCAAGTACAATGGCAGAGAGGCAAGAAGCCAACATGAAATCAGGAAGAAATCACAGGAGCAGGAACTTGGGAGTCCCTCTTCTTGAACTTGGCCTTTTTAAGGAAAGGCTTACCTAACATAGATTTTCATTATTACAAACATTACCTCTCAGAAGTCATGTCAGAAGCCAGTCTCCCATTGCTAGAGATTTTCCTAGTTGACTCCAAAAGTTAGCAGGGCAAAGGGAAAAGAATTGCTATGGACTCCAATGCAGGCTCTTTCTCAGATTCAAATATACCTCGCAAAAGCCTTCCTTTCCTTTCCTTTCCCTGCCCCTGAAGCTGGTGGCCTCCCGCTCACCGCTCACCTCTCACCTCTCAGGCTGCATTCAGGCAGCTCCTGCTTTCAGCCTTGACCTGTGCAGCTAGAGCAGAAGTCAAGAAGCTGCAGAATGACTGTGCCCCTTACCACCCCATCCCTGGAGCCCCTCCTGTCACACAGTCCACTAATGCGCAGCTCTGCATCCAAGTTCACTGTGCCCACGTGGTACAGTTACATGCCTGTATTTGCATCTGCTTCATCTCCTCCTTAACTTGTAAGTTTCCTGAAAGCAGGGATAAAATCTTATTCCCCACCTCCTCTCCATCCTCTGAGCTCCATTCAGAAAACACTACAATTACTTAGGCTTAAAAGTTGAAGGAGACCTGGATACAATGGCTCGTGCCTGTAATCCCAGCCACTCAAAAGGCCAAGGAAGAAGGATGACATGTTCCAGGTCAGCCTGGGCAACTCAGTAAGACCCTGTCACAAAAGAGATTTTAAAAGGGGGTTGGGGGGCTGTTCATGTAGCTCATTGCTCACTGAGTTCAATCCCCAGTATGAGGGGAAAATTTGAATGGGGATTATGAAGTGGAACTTGGCATAGGGTTAGAAGTAGAATGACTCTATCCTGACACTTTTGCGAGTGAAGGGGACACTAGCATAACTGGGTCTGTCCCAGGAGAAACAGGAAAATGGTCATCCTTGCTAGAAAGTTCATTCCAAAGAGATGTGAGCTACACTGGAGCTCCAAGGAGACCCAGACCCCTGCAGTCACTGATTTCTGTGACCGAAGGGTCTGCACCAGATAGCACTGGAGGCAGAAAACTTATACCAGAAAGTTCTTCCTTAAAGATTTAAGGACCGACTCAGATCCTTAAAGATTTTTGTTAATGCCACCATTAACCTCAGGGCAACAGAGAACAAGGACATAGGAAAGCAGCCACAAAGGAGGAGAAACGCTGCCTTTGCTCTTCACCATTCTCTAGGAATGTCTCATTATGAGTTCTGTGGCTAGTTCTGCATCCTTCAGCTGAACTAAAACTCAGTCTGCCTGGCCCAGAAACATAAAAGCTGAAGGATCTGGAATTGCTCCCAATGAGAACAGAGTTCATCTCTAACTTTCCCCAAATCCCCAAGAGATTTTCACAAGCCAAACCCAAAGAAGAAATGGCACCTGTGTGCATATTTTTGAGACCAGAAAGCTCCTCTCCCAACCAAAACTATGGCTTCAGGGAACCTAAGCTCTGGGAAAGATTGTCCCCCACCTTCCACTTCTGGCCAAAGAGCAAGGCAGAGCTGGACTGGCTGGAGAGACTCAGTGAACAAGGGAGCATTTATCCCCCACCCCAAACAGCTCCAAGCTGGTGTCCCTGTTGTAAGCAAGGACCTTGCTGACTTCCTTTCAGCAATACAAAAAACAAGTTTCAGATGGGGTGGGGGGGGTAGGAGATGGGTCCAAGAGCTGGTGGACTCCAGCAGCCTGAGCCCCCCAGCAGTTACAGCCCCTCTGGCACAGGGGTGGTGGTGGATGAAAGTTAAATACTCCCACCCATTCATCCCTACCCCATCCCCCCTTTAGAGCCATATATATATTTTATTCTAGAAAGGAGGTATTTAAGAAGCACTGTATAAAAGAATGTGATTCCCATCACCCAGAGGTCAGTGAGACAATGCAGACAAAAGCTAAAGACCTTCTCATTATGACCTTGGGCTAGTCACTACACCTGCCCCAATTTCGATTTCTTCAGCAAGAAAACGACACAACAGGATGACACGGTATATAGGGTTTTTCCTGGCTCCAAGAATTGAACACTTAACTCTACATATTTCCTGAAGGGAAGAATTGGCTACAGCAAAATCGATGAAGTCAGGCAGAACTCAGGCTAATCATTTAATTTCTACTTTAAAAGGGAACATTTTGACTCTGGACCGGTGCATGTTTACCACCTCCACCGGCCCCATCTTTTCTCCCACAGGGACCTTCTAGTTTTGCTGATGTCAGTCTTAACCGCAGAACTGGGAGTCTCATGAGGCAGTAACATGGGCAAATTAATTTTGCCGATGCTGACATTAACCTACAAACTCAGTTTGCAATTCCTTGCAGTAAGTCTAGCCATAAAAGTAAAATTCATGTTACTTATGATCTAATAAACCCATTGCCTGGATAGAAATAAATCACTTACTGAATAATAATCCCCACCAAATTTCCTGCAGTCTTTTTAAATACCCAAGTACCATGAGGGATATTCTTGCGCCAAATAAAGTCATTAGGAGGGTGGGGAGTGGATTGCACCTCACACCCCCACAAAAATAAAAAACAAAAAATTCAGCCCTTACACTTTACAGAGAGAGAGAGAGACCCTCTTCTTTCGACTATACATATGTGGTTGCCAGTCTTCCGGGTTTGCCCACCTTTATTGGGGTTCAGAACGGTGTATGGAACCCCCTCCGCCTGCTGTTCTGTGTAAGTGCACTGCAACCGCAGGGCGCTCGCCTCCACTGCCAACTGATGATACACTAAAGAAAGCCCTTGTTTTATCCAGAGATAAAAAGGAGGCTAGACGCTCTCATACCTGCCGAAACTACCCCGGTCTGCGCACACCCTGGGGAAATATGCACAGCACCTCGCGAGTTACCTGGAATAGGTTGCTAAGACCGACAGGAAGAAGGAAAGATTAACGCGATTCAAGTGCTGACGGTTGTACTCATGTGAGGGGGGAAAAAACAAATGCAAGCCGGGAAGTCCCTGGTGGTGCCCGCACCTGGGAGGCGACTGCAAAGGATGGATGCGGGGTGAGGAAGTGCAAGGAGAGGAAAGAGCTGGAAGGAGGCGGGTAGCAGCAGCCCTGCTCACCTGTCCGTACACCTTGATGGGCTGGGACTGCAGGGCAGCGCTCCGCCGCGTCCGGAGCGGCTTCTGGTCCGCCGGGCTCGCCCCCCTGGCATCCCCGCGCGCCCACAGCCGCAGCTCGCGCGGGTCGCCCTGCACCACGCGGAAGCCCCGGTCCTGGGGCAAAGGCGCGCGGCCGCAGTGCAGTCTCTGAGTCCAGTCCTCGCAGAGAGCCCCGGGCGGCAGCAGCGCGACCAGGGTGAATAGGAAAGGGAGTCGCGACTCCCTCCTGCTGCTCCGTGTCGCCATGTTCGGGCGAACGCTACTGCAGGTGGCGCCGCCGCCAGGAGAGAATGTGCAGCGCGAGGCCGGGAGAGCGCTGGGCCGGGGCCGCGCGCGCCGCTCCCGGGGCTCCAGGCCGCCCGCGCCGCTCCGGGCCGTCTCCGCCGTCTGGTCCCGCTCGGCTGGGCGCCGCGCCGTCACGTGTGCGCTCGCAGCGCGTCCCCTTCGCGCACTTTCTCCGCTCGGCGGCCTCGGTGGCGACTCCGGCCCCTCCCCCGCAGGTATGGGGAAGTCGAGGCAGCGAGCGCCGGCGAGCGTGCGTCCGGTTCCTGGGCGCGCACACCGCGTTCTTCCTGCAGAGTTAGAATTACGCGGGGCTCACCCTTTTTTCCCTGGAGTTGGTTGCCTCCTCCACAGGGTCGTGCCCAGGTCGTCCTAAACTGGGGTCGGTCACCTTTCCTGGATGCCCAGCCCCCTGTCCAGCCTGACCACCATCGCCCCCAGCCCTGGCTTCACACCCACCTGTATAAGAGAGCTGAAAGCCAAAGGACCTGCTCCAGAAACACCGCCCGTCCCCGTTGTGAAACTCACAGTTTCAACTACTTTGGGCACAGAAACATATTCGATGTGGCCACAGCCAGAAATTACCCTTGTTCAACCTAAACTGCCCCTGTCCCCAAGCATACATCCTGCACAGAAGCAGTAAAAAACGAGGGCACAGCCGACAAGGAACTTGACACACCTGGACAGTTACGGTTATAGAATATGTCCTTGCACGCATGAATGCCTAAGCATGGCCCGGGGCCCCAGGGCACTGCCTTGATTGCGATCCCTCCACGGTGGCCAAGCACTCAGCCACCCCACCGCAGCAGTCAATGGGCGTATTTACCAGTCCTTCCCTTCACCTTGCAGCCCACACTGCTTGCACACGCCAAGGGTGTAATAATAACGGCTGTGACTGGTAGCAGAAACCCAAAGAGGAGGGAGGACACGCTTTAAAATCAGCTCCAAGAGCCAGACTCTCTGCACTTTCTGAACCACAGGAGATAAAACTTCTGTGAACTGCTCAGGTATACACGAAGAACACCTTTTTCTTTGGGGGTTGGGGGGGCAGGTCGGTGAGATAGGATACTGCAGCCTCCCATGTTTCATTTTATGTTTCTCTGTGCTCTGCCCTCAGATTCTGGTTATCGAGAAAAGTGAAGACAGAGAGAGTAGGGCTGGAAGAGGAACTACTTCTATGGATCCATAAGGATTATTGGTTAGAAGAAGAAGAAACTGCTGACTTGAGGATCGGATGGCAATTTGCCTGGATAGATTAGTGGGACAAGGCCAGCTACTTGCTTATTTTGATTTTGATTTCTAACTTTGATGATGGAAAACTGGCATGAAAGCTCAAACATGATTAATTTGCTTCTTGCAAGCCCTCTCCTCTAATTATTATCTACATTCTAAGTCATTCTCAGGTGGCTAATCAGTGACCCTTGAGACTGTGTGCCATGTAACCACAGGGCACAATAGGAAACACTTTGAATTTTGAGTCAGAATGTCCAACTTTGTGGCTACGGGAACTGGGCTAAATGACCTCCACTAAGCTTCAGTTTTCTCATCTGCAAAATAAGGATCTTAATCCTACCTAACTCACAGAACAGCTAAGAGTACCAGATGATATCATGTATATAAAATGGGTGTGCAAGCCAGGCATACACCTGTAATTGCAGCACTCTGAGAGGCTGAGACAGGAGGATCTCGAGTTCAAGTTGTCCAGCCTGGACAACTTAGTGACTTAACAAGACCCTAATTCAAAATAAAAAACATTTTTAAAAGGACTGGGAGTGTAGCTCAATGTGAAGGCCCTAGATCAAAAAAAAGGGGGGGGCTGTGCAATATTGTGAAGACCCTCAGATAAGAGTCTAGTATGCAGGTTGTATTAGAGACATGGGTTCTAATCCTAGTTCTGCAATCAAGTTACTACATGATTTTTGTCCTGGTTGAGGAGACTTTGCAGTCCTGATCATTCTTTACCCCTGCAGGCCTCCACAGAAGTACAAAACAGGAACAGCTATAGGCAAAGTCACTTGGAACAGGAGTTGAAGCTGAATTGTGCAATATGAGTGGGGTGTTCCTCCTAGCTTCAAAACAGACTCTGGCTTGTAAACAAGCCTCCACTTCACTTCCTCCATTCCTCTGCAGTAACATCCAAGTTGGGATGGGGATATAGACAGAGGGAGGCCATACTCCATCCCGCTCTACCCCAGCTTCCGTGGCCTTGCGCCAATGCTACCTAACATCATGATGAAAATCAACAGGCACAGCAAATTTTTTTCTGATGCTGAAGATAAATCTAGGACCTTGCAATGCTAGGCAAACACTCTACCACTGAGGCACATCCCCAATCTCAACATGGACAGTAGTAATTTCATGATAGACTCACAGTTGTGTATAAGAACATTCTAAGCCTATGATCAGACTTTAAATTGCCATCCTGTGTCCTTCTGTCTCCCTACGGCCACCCTAAGCTAGGGCTGGAGATGAGGCTACAGAAAAACCATCAGGGGTTGTAGTGTGCTTCATTTTTATTTGGGTCTAGTCACGTTTAAAATTGCAGTGAGGACAGCTACAAAGAGAAAAGGGGAAACTCCTAAATGCCTAATTTTTTTTTTTTTTTGTACCGGGGATTGATAAATGCCTAATTTGACTTACTTCTCACCTACTGGTCTTCCCGTATGCTCACCCTCCTCTCTAACCCCTGGCTGGCCAACTTCTATTCACCCTTTACTTTTCAGAGAAGCCTCCCTTAGTACCTAGGCTGATTACATCCTTGCTCTAAGGTTCTAGTCCTCTCTGGTCACATTACTTAACTCTGTCTTCTTAAACTGGAAGCAGCAGTGTTACCAATACGCTGAGGGTTCTTTTGCTCAATTGGTATAGAAATAATGAATAGACAAAGTGTATCTCTTTTAGTGCTAACAACTCTGAGCTTTCCATGCCAGTGGCTCTCAGCTCTTAGTGTTATTCAGCCTCCACCACTATCTGGCAGCCAGAGGCAGCAGTTACTAGCAACCTCAGAAACACTTCTAGTGGCAGCTCTTGACAATTCTCCATCATCTGCCATTGTTCTCTGCTGCTAGCTACCTTCTGTGCAACCAGCTCTGATCCAAACTGCTCTCAATGCCTGCAGTCTTTAGTGTTACCAGCTCTCAGTGTATCAGCTCAGCCTCTTCTACTCCAGATAGAAAAAAATCACAAATATGCAAAAATGCTGTCATAAAGAGGCTTTATTAGGATTATGCTGCAGCCTAAGGACAAACAGAGCATGGACTAACCTCCTAAGGGTACGGGGAGGTTGCTTATATAAAAGAAAAAGGCAGGCTTGTGTATGCACAATTTCAGACTTCTGGGTGGGGTGGGGACTGGTTCTTGATTGAGAATGGCTGCAGAGGGGTGGAGCTACCTGGAGTGGACCGGTGACCAAAGCTTGCTGTGGCCAAAGCAAATGTCTCCTGGGACAACTGTGGGGCATCTGACATATCCAAGGGCTAAAGTGTTTGGACCATCTGCAGAACAGAAAAAAAAAAAAAAGTACAGTATCCATTTCCTGCCTCAGCAGGAAGGCAAAACCAGTCTGTCTTCATCATGTTTGTGTCCCCAGTCCCCAGTCCCAGTACCTAGTACATTTCTGGCACATGGTGGGTGCTCAGTGATATTTATAGAATGTATAGGAGCAAAGAGATCTGTCCTTCTACCTTCTGAAGGTTCAGTGTCTGAGACTGAAATAAACTGACAATAGATTGACAGGAGAAGAAGTATCCATATTTATCATGTGCCTTTGTGACCAGGAGCCGCACAAAATATGAGACTCAAAGAAAGCCCCACTGGTTGAAGTTTATTTAGCGTCCTGAGGTTCAGAAGCTTGGGGTTTCTGGGAGGAGGCTGCCACAGGCTAGGGGAAGGCAAGGGGAGGTAATAAATAGCAAACAAATTATCTTCTTAAGGACAAATGGTCTCTTCGTAGCATTCTCAGAAGAAGAAATGGTACAATCTTTAGCCTTTCCTGAGAATTCGTCTCTGTTTGACGAGACCGTGTACCGTATATGGAGGGGACTCAAGACAGCTACACTCCTGGAAGAATTTCCCTGAGTCACATAAGGAACTTCAGAGAAAGGCCCTCCCTGCTCTTCTGGAAAGAAAGTGTAAGGGAAGGGCAGAGAAAGTCAGACACACTTTGGTACTCAAGCTGTTTCTGAGGCTTTTCAATCTCTTTTAGTTTAAAGGACTCAGCATACCAAATCACCATGTTTGAGGGTATATTCGCTAATCCCCAACTAAAGCATGTCAAAAAATGAAGTAGAGAGGTGACACCTCTTCCCTTTCTTCTGGTGGTAAGAGTTGGTTGGTTAAGAGGCCAGTATAGATGAATCTTAGATCACCATATATTCTCCGCTTCTTTCCCCCAAATCTGGCCTCTCCAAGTCATAGCCAGAGTCATTAAAGCAGAAAGGGACCCTGCTGCACTAAGGATTAATGAACTTCATTTCCTCTTTCATATAACTTTACCAAATAACTGTGATTTACCTCACCAGCCAGGGTAAAACAGAAATACTTTCCTGTCCCAAAGAAATAACTCTTTTTTCCTACTGATGCCAAAACCTACTTTAGTTAAGACAAAGTTCATGATAATTGATGAAATTTAAAATATGGAGACATCCAGAACATAGAATAAGAAACTTATATTCTCATTCTTGAATAAATTAAATTCAAAAAGGAGGTTCTGGAAATAGCAATTACTTACTTTTGCATAGAAGTGATTTACATTTGCATATCATTATAATAGTATTATCTTTTTCGTCTCACAGTAACCCTTTGAAGTGAGCCAAAGCGGGCATTATTATTACTCCCAATTTACAAATTTTAAGAACTGAGGCTCAGGAATGAAGGTTATTTATTTGCCCAAAGACACACAAGCCTATGAACTTACAGTTTTAAAGTTACAAACCCAGGCTCTCTGACTTTTTCTGCCACATCTGATACCCTGTTTCCAAAAACAAATCTGCAGTTTCAAGTCCCATGTAGAGCCAGTGAGACCAGAAGAGAAGGAGAAAAGCCAGTGGCCCACCTCTCTCCACCACTCAGCTTGTTTTAACCCTATGCCAACCACCCTGTCTCCCCACTGGGCACCTTGCGTAGGTATGATGCTTCTACAATGCCTGACCCTCTCCTCAAGCCCCGATTGGGACAAGTAGGCAGTAATGTTCCTGTTACACAGTTCCCATGACCAATCCTGTTTTCTATACTTTTCTAGAAGATAGGGATTTGATTTCCAAGGTGGTTTAAAGCTTATGAAGGAACACAGAGTTTAAGCGCTACCCGCAAGTGTTGCTTCCACTGCTTACCCTTATCTGGCATTGATCTTTGTTTAGATCTGTCTCACAAAGTGTGTACAGTGAAAACCTACTCAAGTTCATTATTGTTATGTAGACACAAGGACAAAAACCTGCTGTCATTATCTCCTTCCCAGTGAAAATGGAAGAAAGGAGCCCTCTCCCAGGGGTTTTGAGATGAATGGGAAGATCTGAAATGGAAGGTCCTCTGAAAACCCTTGAATAATTACATATCAAAAGCTTGTATATCTTTCCCTTGGGACCTTTCAGTTACATTAAGTGGGCAAGCAAGTCTTTAAGCACAGAAGTGGCAATGGAGGCCACCAATCAGCTTGGACACAACTTAGTTTAAACGTGGGGTGCTTTATTTCAACAGATGCCTCAGTGCTGTCTCGGAGCTACTGAGACCGGAAAAGCAGCTGCTGGGCAGCTCCTAGTCCCCTTCTCCCAGATACATTCTGCATAGATCTAGGATACCCAGACCCCTCTTTCCTTTCTGTACCAGTTAGAATAGATCAAAATGCTCCTTCCCCTGGGCATTGTTTTTGCATTAACTAAAAGACCACTTCTTGCCCGGCATGGTGGCCCTACAGGAAGGCTGAGGCAGGAGGATCAGAAGTTTGAGGGCAGGGCCGGTGAGATGGCTCAGCGGCGTAAGCGCCTGCCTTGCAAGCGCGAGGGCCCGAGTTCGACTCCCGGATCCCACATACGAAAAAGGGGCCGGTGATATCGCTCAGCGGCACGGGAGCCTGTTGGTGCGCGAGGTCCTGAGGTCGACCCCCCGGTACCCACAAAAAAAAAAAAAAAAAAAAAAAAAAAAAAGAAGTTTGAGGGCAACCCGGGCTATACAGCATGTTCAAGGCCAGCCTGGACTACATAGTGAATTCCTGTTTCAAAAAACAAAATACGCAAGTAAGTAAATAAGTAAAAGGCCACTTCTTGATCTCTTTCAAAATTTCCCCTGGCCACTAAGAAGCCCTGAAATGCTCAAACGTTGATGGAGTTCTGTCTTCTATTATAGCATCTTAGTGTTTACCTCGTTTTCTAAATTGTAATTATGTCTTTGGATCTATCTTCCTGTTCTGCATATAATAGGAGTACATTGGGGAGGGGAATAATTTTACCCAGGCACCTCATACTCTTGGGCAGTTGATTGTATAGCAAAGAAGAGTTTCGAATTAATGCTCTTGGGAGGCTGAATTTCTCATCCTAGTTTCCTCTCCAAGCGATTCTAGAAAGACAGCTGAGGGACCCGTCAGTACCAGGTAAATCAGCCTGGCGAATAAAATGAGTCTTTTTGTTACAAGATACTTTGATGTACTCTTACTCATTATCCACTGCCTGATAATAGGATCCAAGTGTCCCTAAAGGATACAGCCACTACCTGCAAGGGATCTGAAGAAAAAAAAGATAAATATAAAACTAGAAGAAATATATGAACTCAGGAAGAGTTCTGTTTTGTGAAAGGGGATGACCACCAAGCGTGTGGTGCCTGCCAGTAATCCCAGCACTCGGGAGACTGAGGCAGCAGGATTGCTGCAAGTTTGAGGCAAGCATGGGCTACAAAGTGAGTTCAAGAGCCATCTGAACTACACAGTGAGACCCTGTCTTGGGAGGGAGGAGAAAAAGGCATGACCAGTCGCTTTGGAGAAGGAGCATGGGGCAAACTTTCTGGAGAACAAGATGTCAGAGCTGTGGTTCCTGTTAGTGCATTGTAGTGAGGGTGGGGCAAGTAAGGAAGGTTGTAATGCTCTATCCAAGACTAGGAGAAAGTTATTGTAAGTGCCTGATGACAAAGAGGAAAGGCTCCAGGGGAGGAGATGGTGGCAAGATAGGGTGCAGGGAGCAATTAGTTTGGGTGGGACCCACTGGGGGAAACTGGGAGAGCCGAGGGTGAAGAAAACAGTTGAGAGCTATGGAGACAGCAGAACCTGGAGTAGAGATGCTCATCTGATTCATTTTAGCACGTAGCAAGGGGGCCAGATGGACACTGTGCAACCAGGACACCCTGAAAAGCACTTTGTCAAGAAACTGCTTCATCAGGAGCATGAGACAAGCTCCGTAATGCCACTTTAGCCCATCTCTTGTCCCAGCACTGGATGGCACCTGTCTGCCAGGCATGTAGTCTTCTGTAGTGTACTACAGACTGTCTGTACCTCTGCTGTCTACCATCTCTAAATCCGTCACACTGGCAATTTTACATGGTGTCATCAGCTAAATTAACACCTGTTAAAATCGCCATTCCCACCAGACTCAAAATTGCAAGCACTTTTAATGAGGCCCTGCATAATAAAAGGAATACATTTTCTCGGGACCCTAAACAAATTGTATTAAATCCTCCACACCAAATAAATTATTGAAGCAGCAATTAGGGTTTGCTTTATACCAATGGACCTGCTCAGAGATATACACATTCTCATTTGGGGTTCAACCTGACACTAGGGTTAGAAAACACCCCAACCACCTCAGCTGAGGGGTAAGTTGAAGAATTCATTCCTTTTCATTGGTTATTTAAACAAGAACTTCAGTGCTAAATTAGCAGCGGGCTTTTGTATATGAATTTTCTTTGCATTCTAACATTATGTAAATGAAAAACCCAACGAAGTGCAAATTAAGACTATTCTTAATTCTAAAAGGCTGCTATTCTGTGATAATGATGTCATGGGATTCTTCACAGTCTGCCAAGCACGGTGTGTGGCTCCTGCTGCCCCCATCTGTCTTCTATGTCTCCCAGCAGGGGGACACCCACTGTGCCCTTCCTCTTTTTTTTTTTTTTTCCTGCCCACTTAAGTCAGATCCAGTCCACCCCCCTCCTCCTTTAGAATTTAATCCCACCAAGATCATTTAATCACCTAAAACAGAATAAGAGGCTGAAATGGACTTAACCTCCATCACGGAGCAGCGTCAAGAGGTCCCAGAGGCCTGACACCTGGGAGCCAGCTCACCTGGTTTCTAGCCCAGCTCTGTTATGGACCAGCTGCAACATCATCTCAAGCCTTTTCTCAGAATCTAACTTTCTTCATCTGTAAAATGAATTACTTTCCTCTGCAGGTTTAAAAGATCACATGAGATTATGTATGTTAAGATTTAAATCAAAACCTGGCACATAAAACTTGTTCAACGAATGATCCCTATTGCTATTTTGGAAAGTTTGGGTTAGCTATTGTTGCTGAATCAATTTGGTCATTCAGCAATTGTTAGGTTTTTATTCGGGTTTATATGTGGTCTTTCTACTTCACTACCAGGCAATAGGTTGCAATAAAAAGTAATTGTGGGGCTGGAGGTGTAGCTTGTGATAGAGTGGGTTTGGAGCCCTGGGTTCAATTCCCGGCACCGATCCAAACCTCTTCCCTCCCCACAAAGAACACCTAGTCTCAGGTACACACAAATGAAAAGACCGAGGGTCCATCACGTAGCAGCCCCAGCAAGGGCATGGAAGGCTCAGGTTTCTCTCACGTATTGCTCTCTTCTCCAAGGCTATTGCAGGAAAACCTGAATTCCAGGCAGACATACCAGGGTTCTGAGGTCACATCAGGTAACAGTTTCACATAAACAGAGGGACAAAAGACCAGATGAACGCCCAGCTTTAGTATGGCTCTAAAGGACCAGTTAGCCTGCCAGGTTTGTTGGATTATTTGGCAGGAGGAGTGTTGCATTTTGTTTTTTGCTTTTGTTTTTGTTTTTGAGACAGGGTCTTACTATGTAGTTTGTGCTGGACTTGAACTCACTATTTAGCCCAGGCTGGCCTTGCACTCATGGTGATCTTCCTGCCTCAGCCTCCAGAGTGCTGGGATTATAGGTGTGTACCATACCAGCCTATGGATTCTTATATTTCACTCTTCCGAGCCTCCTCTAGCTAATCGTGTTTCTTAGGCAGCACAAATTTCACCAATGAAAAAACATTTCTAATATTCTTCAGGCTAACTGATTCAGATTTCAATTATGATATTGACCTTAGAGGAGCCACCTGTCCAGTTTGGATTCCTGACCAGATGCTTCAAATGCTGATCACACTTTAAGAGCATGTATTCCTGATGCGGACCCTTCAGACGTTAACTATTCACACCCTGCCCCGTGTGGATTGAAGTCAATTTATGTGCAAGTACATGATACTGTTTATATTAATGTATTTAAAAGTAAATTATAGACAATATAGCAAGGATAAATAAGGAGAGACTTCCCACATCAACTAAACAGGAAAGTTATAAAACTATGGATTCTCCTTTAGTGGCAGTATTTGTGCCTTAGCTTCTTGTCTATTGGATGTGGCATTATGATGCCTAAGAGTCATGTGAGATACTTCATAGAAATAGACAGCCAGTCTATTTCTGCATTAGTTTGGGTGGCGCTCTGGGGTAGTCATTTGCTCACTAAGGGATTCTTGCTTCAGAGTGGTCAGCTAGTATTAGAAAGCCTATACTCCAAGGTACCTATTAGAAGTGCTTTGGTGATCCTAATCTCCATCAATGCAAGTGATTTTTTTTTTAACTAATTAACATAACAAATGTTGAGAGTGGATTTTCATTAGCGGCCAGCTAATTGAAAGAGTATTACAAATGGGTTCTCATTAGTAAATTCAGAAGTATTCAAGACCTATGGCTTATCAAAGTTATTTTAAAAGCACACCACCCTTCCTTTGCATGGACAAGTAAGTATAGGAATATAATGAATCCTCTAGCCTCAGACATGGCAACTGAGTCTCCAGTCCTAATTCACCCTGCATCCTTGGGTCTGAAGACTCTGGTTGCCTGTTACCAACTGTAGTTTGACTGAATGTTGACTCTGAAATGTTCTATCTTCATCTAGTAAAAACGCATGTTTCTTATGCCCTGTTGCTAATAAGTACTTATTTAATAAACATCTGCATGTGTGGCAGAATCTGTTCAAATCTGTTGGTGAGATCATGAGAGTAACTAAGCCTAACAAACTTGACAGCTACCCCTATCTATCAAAAATAACTAATAATGGTCTTGAATAAAGTCATAATATGCAGTTATAGAGTGATCCCATGAGAAAACCAGGATAAGGCTAGGGTAGCAGGACACAAATTTTTTAGGACCCGTCTATTAGCTGGAATAAAACTTCCTTTGCATGTTGTAGAGACCCAAAATGCCGATGGGTTTACACCAGACAGAAGTTTATTTCTCTCACACATTACTTAGTATGGTTTTTCTGCCATCCCAGGGTACTTCCTTTGTCTTCTTGGTTCACAATGGCTCACATCTTCAGTCTAGCCAGTGGAAGGAAGGGCACAAACTAATGTGTACATATCACTTCTGCTCACATCCCATTGGCCAAAACTCAGTCACATGGCCACCTGCAAGGGATGCTGGGAGATAGAGGCTGATGTATTGATTGATTTTTTTTTTTTTTTGAGACAGAGTCTTACTATATAGTTCAGGCTGGCCTTGAACTCCCAGCAATCCTACTGCTTCAGCCTTCCAAATGCTGGGATTACAGGCTTGGACCACCACACCTGGCTTGATTGATTTTTTTTTTTTTGTGGGTACCGGGGGGTCGACCTCAGGACCTCGTGCGCCAACAGGCACCCGTGCCACTGAGTGATATCACCAGCCCCTTTTTCGTATGTGGGATCCGGGAGTCAAACTCGGGCCCTCGCGCTTGCAAGGCAGGCGCTTACGCCGCTGAGCCATCTCACCGGCCCGGCTTGATTGATTTTGAGACAGAGTCTCACTAGGCAACTCAGGCAGGTCTTGAATTTGCAATTCTCTTGCCTCAGCCTCCTGAATAGATGGGATTATAGCCATGCCCCGCCAGAGACTTAATTCTGAGCATCTATGTGCCCACCTGCAAATCAAGCATTCTCCCAGCATTAGAAGACGTGGAAAACAATACTAAAAAAAGAGCTGTTTCCTTGCAAAACCGTAAAGTAATAAAAGAGAGAACAAGATTGAGAATCAGTAGGCAGTTTCCAATCATGATACTATGGCTGTAAAAACATTGAAATATTTGTATTTCCATTGGTAAATAGTCACTTCCTTAATCCCTAAGCAATATCACCCCCCACCCCGTCCCAGACACCCTGCCTGTCTACCAGGATGTCATGGTCCCTCCCACCAGGATTCAGTTACTAAACATTAATTAATGTGTGGCTTCCCAGGCTCTGACCCAACCCAGTGGCCGTATCTCTCTGGTTGGTCAATGGGCTTGCCTTACTGAATTTTGAAATGTTTCAAATATAATTAGCACCACCAATGTCTGGGAATCGTATTTTAGGAAAAAGTTGAAGAAGTAGAGATATTCAACTTAGAATAGAGGAGGTTTAGCAGAAAGGACAGCTCATTTTAGGTTTTATTTTAATTGCCAATCATGTGTCAAAATCTAAACTGGGCCCAATGTGTTTGTGTGTGTGTGTGTGTGTGTGTGTGTGTTTCTCCTAGTGCTGGGGATGGAACCCAGGGCCTCTATCACTCACCTACATGCTCCCTCAAACTCTCGAAGCCATCCTATATGCTGGAAATTATTATCATTTTATTGGCAAAGTCACTGAAGGTCAGGAACATTGAGTTACTTATACAGGACACACAGACAGTCAAAATTCAAACCCCTGGGTATTTGACTCCACACTGGAAAATTTCTCCACACTACCAAAGCACTCATAAACAGAAAAATGAAGAACTCTTACAATACATCATATATATATACATATATATATGTATATATTCAGTGGGCAAAAGACTTGGAGAAACACTAAAGAGAATGCATGCACAGCCAGCAGCATTAAAGAGATGCTCTGCATTGTTGGCCATCAGGGAAATGCACATCAAAACCATGGTGGGCACCACTACACACCCACTGGCATGGTGGAAATTTTAAAATTCTAACAGTGCCAAATGTTTCAGAAGCTGTGGAGCAACTGGATCTTTTATACATTGCTAGTAAAAATAAAAAATGTTCCAACCATTTGGAAAACTGGCATTTTCTTTTCTTTTTTGGGTTTTTTGTTTTGTTTTGCTTTGTTTTGTTTTTAATTTGTTTCTTTTTTTGAGACAGGATCTTATACAGGCTAAGCTGAACTTCAGCTTGTGATCCTCCTGCCTCAGCTTCCCAAGTGCTGAGACTGCAAGCAGCTATCAGCATATTGGGCTTAATCTCTTTCTTTCTTTCTTTCTTTCTTTCTTTCTTTCTTTCTTTCTTTCTTTCTTCCTGTCTTTCTCTTTTCCTTCCTTTCTTCCTTCCATTTTCCTTTATTCAGCTACCCTATAATCCAGGAATTCCAAAAGAAATGACATATCACATATCTACAGAGAAAGTCCATATAAGAATGCTCACTGTGGCTATGGATGATGGCACATGCCAATAATTCTAGCTTTTCAGGAGGCTGAGACTGAAGGATCAAAAGTTTGAGCCCAGCCTGGGCAACTTAGTAAGACTTTGTCTCAAAATAAAAATAAAAAAAGGGACTGAGGATATACTCAGTGCTCTCCCAGCCCAACCTCGGAAATAATGCAAATGTCCATTAATAGGAGAATGAATAAACAAATTGAGGTATTTTCATACAGTGAGATATTGTCCAGCCACACAAAGAAACTATGCACACTGTAAACATACAACATAGATGAATCTTGAAACTATTATCCTTTTTTTATTAGTCATACATATTTGTAGTACATAATGTTTACATTCCTTTTGGGGACTGGTACATGTCCATAATACACTTTAATTCCTTTGCTTTTTCATCCTCTTGCCCTCCCCCCATCCATCTCTTGACCCCTTCAAAAATATTCTTTTAAATGATAAAAGCAGACACACCAGAGTATGTACGCAGAGTGAAGTCTCCACTTACGTGAAGTCCAGGAACATGCAAATCTAATCAATGGGAATGAATACAAATCAGAAAGTGGTTCTGTGTGGGCCGGTGAGGGGAAAATGGTTAACTGGAAAAGAGCAAGGAGGAATCTTCTGGGGGATGCAATCTTCTATGTTTTAATTAAGCCATTGCATACACAGGTTTATTTAGCAAAACTCATCAACTACATACTTCAGGTCTGTGCATTTTATTGTATGTAATTATGCCTCAGCAAAAATGAATGTTAAAGAATAGAATGAAAGGAATTGCTTCTCCCAGTATTATGCACCTTGCCGTTGCAAGTATTCAAGGTAGACTAAAGCTTGTCAGGGATATTATAGAGGGTTCAGATTAAATAATTTTAAAGACTTTTATATATATGTTGCTGAACTAATCATATATTCTGGAAAAGGCAAAATCTACCTTCATCCTCTATTTCAGAAAACTAGACCTAGATTGGGAAATTTATGTTACCAAAAGCATAAAACCATTTAAAAAATTTTTTTTTTCTCTTTTGAAGTTCTTCTACTTATTAGCATTATCTCTAACTACTTCCCTCCTGACACCCTTAGCCAATCTACATTCCTATATTTTAGAACATGATGTTTTTGCACATTTTCTTTGTTCAACATCCTCCCCACCCCCACCTTCCATCAATTCCTGAACCATTGTGAAGACTGCGCAAAAGTCAACAGCACCTGTAAAACTTCTTGTAACACCACAGCTCATGTGGGAGTTCTATGTCCATACCGGGTTTACCATGGCAGAGCATTTATCCCAGGCTACGTGATGCCAAGGTTACCTCTAGCTCGAAGTTCTAGCTCTTTGAACATGTGTTTCCAGGCTTGAAGAATGAAGAGAGATGGCCAGGCCATCAGCAGTAGCATCTTTGTAGGTTCTACACGAGATATACCAAAGAACACAATAGGACCTGAGACATTTTTCTGTAGAAACTGAACTACTTAGAGTTAGGCTGGAAGTTGCAATTCCAGTTGACTACAAGAGCCACTTAAGACTGTCAAACTGTGTAGAGTTAGAGTCTTGCAGACTTGGAACAGGATGTGAAGGAACTAAGCTCAGTTGTTACAAGAGGATGGGTCTGAGTGGATGCTATGGACATGGGGACTGAAAGAAAAGGGTGAATAAAACTCAAGACTAAATGCCGAAGCTAATATTTACTGAGAAATTTCTATGGTGCCAGATCCTGTGCTAAACACTTTGTATTATGCCTTTCTGTAGAGAGTTTAAATAGGATGCCCAAGATTTTTCAGCTAGTGAGTAATAGAACTGAGCTCCATATCCATGTCTAACTCCCAAGTCCATGCTCCTAATTCATTAGGCTCCACTGTGTCCCCGAGAATTGCCCAAGTACAGAGCCCTGTCTCTTGATTCCAAGCGCTTCAAACAGCCCAACCTGGCAACCTCCTTTCTGATCAGTTTTAGGTTCCAGGAAGTGGGGTCTATAGCATTCATCAGCAACCTGTTACAGTGTCCCTAACATCTTTAGCAAGGAGACCCTTCTTTGTGCTTTATCTGAGTCTCCCCTAGTCTTGTTTTTTCATCAGTAGATGAGCTGAAGGCTCCATTCACGCTTACAATTTCAGTGGAGGCAAGAGGAGGCAGAAACTGCTGCAGTAAGAACTTCAGATATTTGGGTGCATCTTCTGTTCATCTGAGGTCTGTCAGGTTTCTACAGCAGTAAGGAGCCATATGAAGAGAAATTAATACGGGTACATGCCAACATCCCTAAGGTGCCATCTTAGCAGACTGGAGCGAGCTATGACACACAATGTGGTCCAGCCAAGGAAAATGCGAGAAACAAATCTGACACACATGGGAAATAGGAACTGGAGTCACTAAGCAATGTTACACTGAGGTTTTGCAATAGTCTTTCTCTTTCAGTCACTTTGTCTAAATAAACTAAAAGCAGGTCTAGTATATTTAGCACCTATGGGGAAACTCATTTCTTCTTCCTCTTCTGTGCATGTGACCATCTTACTGAAAGTGCTTGTGCTCAATAACAGTATCACAAGAGCCTGACCATGATTCTTATAGTTGCAACCCAAGACGCCTCAGACCACCAGCCTGGGCAGTAAGAGGCTTTTTCTTTCCCTTTCCCTTTCTTTTTTCCCTTCCTTTCCCTTCCCTTCTCTTCTTTTATTTTTTTTTTCCTGGTACTGGGGATTGAACCCAGGGCTTTGGCCCTGAGCTATACCTGCCCTCCCTCACTTTTTAGACAGTGTCTCGCTAATTTGCCCAGGCTGGGTTCGAACTTGTGGTCCTCCAGTCTCAGCCTCCCAGAATGCTAGGATAACAGGCATGTACCACAATGCCTGGCTACTAGGAGGTTTTAAAGCTCTGATCCAAAGGCTGGTAAGAGACAAGCACTTACACACGAACCCAGGCAGTCAAGACCCAATCAGGAAGCTTCGTTGTTAACCAGCTGGCTTGTGATAAAATCATTCCTAATGCCCTGTTCACAAGAGAAATATCTAGGAAGGACTAACCCTTTTAGCCAGTGGTGCACAACCATTTTTTTTTTCTTTTAAGCAGCAACATAGGAATTTTTACAACTAAAATCTTACATGGAGCTTCAGTGTATAAAATAGATGAAAACAGAAATGTGGTGTTTGAAGGATGAGTAGGGGATCTGAAGCCCTGCTTGCTTATCCTTCCTCTTGGTGCTCTCCTTTTACCAAGGAAGAGTCTGGAATAACTGCAGGTACCTGGGGTCCTTCAGAACACACCATGAGAACTAAGAGATCACTAAGTTAGTAATAGAAAATTGATCTTTTTCTTCTTTTAATCTTTTTCCATTTTTTTCAACCAAATGTGAGAAATGAGACTCAAGGCAGGTATGTTTTAAACTGGTCCACACTTACACCAACTAGTCCAGAGATTGAGGCAGGGGGATTGCAAATTCAATCCCACACTGGGCAATTTAGACACTTAGCAAGAGTCTGCCTCAAAATAAAAAATGTTAAAAAGGCAGGAAAGGATCAGTGGCTCAGAGGTAGAGTGCCTGCTGAGCATGCATGAGGCCCTGGGTTCAATTCGCAGTATGTACTAGAAAGACAGAAAGAGAGAGAGACTGAGATTCTGATAGAGATCAGACCTAAGAACCAGTGCATAGAGTATTTTTCAGGAGAACAGAGCTGAGCAAAGCCTCACAGTGGACTGGCCAAGGTGAGCAGTAGCATGAGATCACATGGAAAAGTAGGTGCCTATTACCAGCCTCAGGTACTTTAGGAGGAAGGATAAAGAAAACAAGCTCTTTTAACATGTTGACACTTTCCTGTCCCCACCCAATGCCCTGAACAAATACACAGGCTCCTGCATCCCTTCTTGCTTCCTACACAAAAACCCCATGTGCTTTGCACAAGCCCAGAAACAGGAACCAAGTTTTCTGGCCTTTGTTTAGGTCTGTCGGTAACCTTTGTGAGCCTACCTCAGGACATATGTCTACTGAGCAGATGGGATTGTGAAATTTCCAAGTTAGAGAAGAGGAAGCAGTTGGCCTAAACAACAGCTCTCCCCTCCCCCAGAGGTCAGGGTCTGGTGTGAATGCAGAGTGGGAATTTGAGCCAGAGGGGATCTTCAGAGGTTCTCTGCACTTTGAGCCAGCTGGTGAAAGAAGAGCACCAAGGAAACCAAAACTGTGGGTTGACCTTTTTGTGTGGAGGCCTCTTTGCCTATAATGGAAATGTCATGGATCAGGAAAGAGACTGAGAGAGGATTACTATGTCAGCCTGACTCACTGCATAGGCTAGTACGAGAATCCCCAGTTGGTGGGGACACCAGATCCAGGAGCTAGATCCAAGATTTGGGCCATTAGCAATCTCAGATATACTGTCCATTGCCTATAAGATGGTCTTCATTCTCTCTCATCATTGTCTGTGTTTCACAAGGCCGGCAGTGCCAAATACATCACCAGGATTCCTGACACTCTGGCTTCCAGCTGGCTGTGGCTAATTAGAGGCAGTGGCAGGAGATTATAGTGTGATAAAGAAAGGAGGTTGGGGTAATTCTTCCTCTACTTTCCTGCAGTCTAGGTAGCTATAGGTTAGCTACCTGTTAGTCCCTCTATTAAAGGCAATAGTTCCCCTCAGGCAGTCCTCCTCCATACACCTACCCTCTCTGGGTTCCAGTAACCAGCCCAGAATACTGTGTCACCCCTTGTACATGTCATTACACTTTATAAATCTGACCTTTATCAAACTCTTAAAATATCCAATTATATGTGCCATCTCAGAACATTTCTAATAGTTAATCAACATCTGCCAAACTGGCAGCAAGGAAGTCCTGAATAAGTTAGGTTTATATACTGACTGTGGTTATAGCCTATAACTTTGTTAATTTGGATTGTTGCAAAGGAAATTTTGAAAAGCTCTTAATTTTTTTTCCTGTATACTATGCCTTCAATTTGAATAAACTCTCCCCAGATGAATGGTAGTACCTGGGTAATAGCTTTGTTAAATATGTACTGATATTAGATATCCTTGTTTTTCCACTCAATTTTATAAGAATGTCAAACTAAAACTGTACTGAAATAGTAAATTATTAAGAGTACTAAATATTAATAGATTATAGGGCAGTAAGTCAGACCACACACTTTTAGGTAAGACAGATAAAGACTCAACTTTTTGAACTGTGGGCTTTGGAAAGTTATTTAATCACTCCAAGTCTTAGTTTTCTTTTCCATGCAATACTTGTATAACTGGAATCAATTGAACAATTTGTTGCTGCAGTCAAATTCTTCAATTGGTCTTCTATTTTCTATCCTTAAGGTCTGTGGAAGTCACCAAGGAAGCAGCTGCTATTACTGATGAAATTTTGATCCTACTGAGGTTGATACCTATGATTTTTGTCACAAAGTATCCAAGCATTACTATGAGCTGCATCTGATAAAACCTGGTGGTCCAGGTTATTACTGAAAATTGACAGGTCCTTTTTTAGTCTCAAAATCAAGTATCATCACAGCTGTTCTCCCAGGAGGGAAATACGGAGTTTTGGTATTGTAGATACTACCCATGAACTAGCTATAGATTATTTGGAAATTGTTACCAACTGTTCTACCCAATCTTTGCTGGCTATTTTGCAATGCATAGCTCAGCCTGGTTCTGGGTGCTCTCCAGTTCATGAGCTGTACAGAATAACATTCAGTCTCTCCTTGGTTTCAACAAGCTCAGGTTAGCCATAACGATCTCAAGTTCCAATTTGTGTCACTGCTTGGCAAGCACACACAAAACACTGAATCCTGTTGGAACAAATGTAAAGCCAAGTGCAAAACTATGAAAGGGTTCATGGAGAAGCAGACATGGCAGAGTTTATGTGGTGCATTTGATTTGGATATAATGTATTCAATTCTCTTTTATCTACATATATCACAACAATTTCCTGTTAACAAATAGGACATTTTTACTTTGGATTTAGTGCAAATATCCAGGGGCAAATTCTTCAGCTGAGTACATCTGAGAGACAAACTGTTCAATTGATTCAATAACTGTAGCTATTTCTTATGTGTGATGTGAAGACTAAGTGAGATTTATAAACTATGAATAGAGTTAGCACTTGAAAAAAAAATTTTTGTGTGCTAGGGATTGAACTCAGAGCCTTCTCTTTGAACTACACTTCCCAGCCCTTTTATAATTTTTTATCTTAAGACAGGGCCTCAATAAGTTGCTAAATTGCCCAGGCTGGGTCCAAACTTGTTATCCTCTTGACTCAGCCTCCCAGAGTGCTGGGATTACAGGCATGTAGGACCACACCTCACTACCTTCCTGACCACATACGTAGTTAAGTACTGAATTTTTAGCATTGGGTCAACTTATAGTCAAAAGCTATTTTAAATAATTTTTCATTCCACAAACTGTTAAATGAGATCTATATGTCTTTTCACCATAGTGGCAGAGCAACTGAGACTTTGCTTCCCAATCCAACCCCTCATCTTCACCCAACCCAAGTGACATAAACAGGGAAACAAATGACTAGGGAGAGGTGTCTGGGCCCAGAGTTGTTCATTCTCTTTTAATTTAGGAATTTATATCCATTAAATTGGAAGATAACTCAGGAGAGTGAAGGGATAAGTGTTTTCTGTTTAAAATGAGCCAAAATTACTGCTCTCCAAGTGCCAAATTTATGGTAATGGAAAATATAAATTTCTTATTTAGACCACATGAATGGTTTCATGACTGAATTAATCCTTGACTTCATGGCCTGTGTTCAGTTAGATAGAGGAAGGCACCCATGGTCCGGGGTGGGATATTTCACTCTTCCCCCATCATAAGGACAGATGCTTCAACTTCTTTTCCTGAGGAAGCTGACAGACCCAACATCAGAACCTTCTGGTCCCAAATGTAGAATAGCAATTCTGCTTTTTTATTTTTTGCTTTTCTCCTTCCTTCCTTCCTTTCTTCCTTTCTTTTTTCTTTTCTTTTTTGCCGAACCTGGGATCCAACCCAGGACCTTGTTCATGCTAGGCAAATGCTCTACCACTAAGCTGCATCCCTAGCCCCAGAACCACAATTCTGAGTATGAGTAAAACCAATGATATCCTATACAGCCCAAGAATATAAAATTTACTATATACAAGAAAAAAACTTAGGGAGACTAAAATTTCACCATTAAAAGATGGTAGATTCGGGGGCTGGTGAGATAGCTCAGCGGCATCAGCACCTGCCTGGCAAGCACGAGGTCCTGAGTTCAACTCCCGGTACCCACATATGGAAAAAGGGCCGGTGATATCGCTCAGCAGCATGGGCACCTGCTGGCACGCGAAGTCTTGAGTTCGACCCCCGGTACCCACACACACACACACACAAAAAAAGATGGTAGATTCCAAAAGAAAAAGGAATTGGATGGGAAGCAGAAGGAGAAAGAGTTAAAGAGAAAAGGGTAATAAAGATGAGAGAAGATAGGAAGTTGGAAACAAGGGAATGTCTATGAGGGATGCCCTCTGAAAGCCCAGACAATATGATTCCTACAGATAGCACAAAGAAACAAATTATCTAGACTAGGCACCATGCTTGATTTCTCGAATCCTTTTCCCTGTGTATTAGTCAGGATTCTTTTTGATGTTAGCGGTAGAAACTTAAACAACCTTAAACGTTAAAGGGAATTTGTTGACTGAACCAAGAATTCTGAGTGTTAAATTTAGGTTTATCTAGATCCAGAGGTCCAAATTACAACATAAAGACCATGTTTTCTTTGCTATAACTTAGTTCTATAAGCAGTTAATTCTCTTAGTTCCAGGTAGATTTCCTTCCTGTGACCTAAAAGATGATCGCCAATTATCCTTGAATTGCATCATCCTTCAAGGCTGAGAGAAAACAAAGAATCTTCTTTCCCAGCACATTATTCAGTCCCTATTAGTCCCTGAAGTGGATCCTGCTGAGGCCACACGCCCATCTTTCTGTATCCAGGAGGATAAGGTATCCTGTAATAATCACATGGTGTGGGACAAGGGCACTTCCCAAGTAAAGGGCTTGGAGGGCAGCTGCCCGTGACAGTCTCCAATTCAATGTGACTAGGATCCTTTTCTTAACTCGGCAGTAAAACTATGATAACATCCATAGAGTTGGTGTGCATTCAATTTGGGGAAAGGGTTTGATGTCACCATGGGCATTAAGGATGGGTCAGAATTATCCTCTAAGAGTCTGTATGTCAAGGTGGACCATTAGGTGATAGCCTACTTAGACACTGGGTCCACAATCTACTTAGGAATTGCAATGTAGATTTTATTTAATTTAAATTTATTTATTTATTTATTTATTTATTTATTTATTTTTGGGTACCAGGAATCAAATTCAGGACCTCACACTTGCCAGGCAGGCGCTGTGCCACTGAGCTAAATCCCCAGCCCTTGCAATGTAGATTTTAAAAATTGGATGGTCACTCAACTGCACCACCACCCCAACATGCTCTCCCACATCTCTAGCTAGTAACTAAAGACACACCTGAAAGACAAGAAGAGAAAGTCTTTCTGCACTGATTACATCATTACATTAGCCATGTTTATTCTCTTAATTGCTCAATCTGCTTTTTCCTTTCCATTGGGGTAAAACCAAAAAGACATAAGGAGACCCTTCCATATTATTAAGAATTCCTCTGTGATAACACCTTGATGACCCCTTATTTTTCAGTGAAGTTTTTGGGATTTTTTGACAGCTAACTTTTTAAGTTCATCTACTAGATAGTTTCAATTTAATGACCAATTCTTTTTTAATAACCTTGCAGGCCCCCTAGAGTTTCAGTCATTTAAACAGAACCTAATACAATTTTCTCAAGAAATAAAAAGTGATTTATTTATACAGGTTCTCACATTCAAACATATACTTGGTCCATATGAAAAGCTAGAGCTAATGAATTTATGAAAGAAATTCTCATTTTCCTAGGCTCAGAATCCTCTCCCCTTTGCATCTTTCAAAGCCCTTACCTGAAATTACTCCCTCCAGGAAGTCTTCCTTGATTAATCACTCCCCAATCTACTTCTGTAGTTTTTCATCGGATGAACAATAGCTGTGGATATTGTTCCAATTTGGTTCACCTTCTCTGGTGAAACCATAAATGGATTTGAAGTTGAAATCTTGGGATGTGGTTGTATCCTCCACATTCCCAACTCTTGGGCAAGGATTTTTCTCTTTTGTCTCCAGGAAATCCATCCTTTCCCTTATTGCCAGGACTGCATTATGAAAAGATGATAGGGGAACTTATTTACTGGTGTAATGAGAGGTCTTGGACTCTGTACATTGCCAGAACTGAGGTGAAATTCCTGCTTTGCTATTTATTAGCTGCATGGGGGAAAGAGTCCATTTTTTGAATAAAAAAGATAAATTCTTCAGGGTTTGTGTGATAGTTAAATAAATTGTATGCTCAAAAACACTTAAGGATACTTGTAGCCTTTAAAAAGTACTTGTATTCTTAGTGATATGGCTGTAGAAGCTACTGAATCCATGAAATATCTGTCTCATTTGTTGTTGGCATCTAAAATTCTTTTCCAGAAGACAATGCCTTTTATGCCAAATTAGAAATAAGATTGAAATTGCAAATAATGTTGGGGCAAGTAATAATGACCTAAAACATATTCACTCTGTCACATATGATAAGTACCTGGCTCAACGTCTCATTATGGCTCCTGCCTTTACCTGTGATCGACAGTGTTAATTGGCCATCCCTTACCTGTGATTGGCAGTGTTAATTGGCCATCCCCACTCAGCCTGTGGTCTGCCTCAGAACTCTTCACACAGGGCTCCAGACAGACACTGCCAATCAACTGGAGAGTGGGAGACAATGAAAAACCCTTTTTGTTCAGCCCATGCTAAGATAGGCATCATGGACACAGGTTAGTTTTCAAAGAGCAGGATTTGATTAAAAGATGAGAGGAAGATTAGAGGAAGAGAAAAAAGGAGCAATCATTGCTGGCTATGGAACTGAGAAAAGGCACCGGAGAGAAAATGTGCAAATTTGTTAGCCTGATGTATTTTTCAAGCTCTCACCATTACTGATAGGAATTCCTCCAGACCCGGTAGAAGGATTGCCCCATGGAATGCTATCTGTTGACCTACTTCCACATTTTCATATCTTTACTGTCAGCTTCCATCCATTTCTCCTTTCCGAAGTCCATGTATCTGACTCCCCTAATTTTGAGAGGAATTAGGGAATTGGTCTATGTCCAAGAGCTACTGTTATCCTAGACTCCAGACTCTTTGTTTCAAACTTTAGGTTCCCTTCTCCACTCAGCCTTCCCCTTCTGGATTAACACTGTGACTGGAAGATTTCTCAATAATGACCCAATTATCACAAGTGTGGCAAACTCCCGTACTTATATGCCGATCTCATAGGCTACATTATCGGACATAGTCTGATCACTAATGAGATTAGACAGACTAAAAATTACAAGTCTCACTGTTTTCCTTGATTTCCCCAGGCCAGGACAAAGTCATCCACAGAGAGACAAACACACTGGGGTCAACCCAAAGTGACTTAGGGGTACCTAAAGTTAGTGAAAAATCTTCAGCTATAGTTATAACTTGCTTACATGTTAACAATATTTCTAGGCTTAGAAATATTTGTTTTCTGAACCTTGGTTTCCTACCCTGACCAATAAGGGGGACTAAATTACTTCACATATACTCTAAGGCCCCTGTTAGTTCTACATCCTATGCTTCTCTGTAGAAAATGGATTGGCCAGTAGTGGACTGCATGCAAATGTTGCCAATCAGTTGAGGATTTTTCTGCTTGATTCAGATAGAAATCACAAATCAGCAAAGTGCAGCTCTGCTAGCAGCTCCAAGCTTTGAGCACCCATGGTACCTAGCCTTTAAGTGTAAAGCTCTGGGACTCCAAGTGTGATTTGTTCTGTTACAGCTCTGGGCCTCCAAACCACCCCTATCTTCTGGTCTTCATCAAACATTATGGATTGGTGCTGCTTGGTCATCATGCCCAGTTGATGCAGCCAGCTGCTGCTGCCCCCAGACACTGCTGCCTGACCAGTCAACACTGCTGATCTCTGCTCATCTTCTTTGGCTACTGGTCTCTGCTGTTGGTCTCTGGAACTCTGAAAGGGTAGGGAGTCCCTCATGTTTGTAGCTTCTTTAAAGTAGCCATCTCTGCCCACACTTCTCAGGGTAAGAATCCTGAGTATACTTTTGGGACCTTCCAAACCCATACTACCCAAGAAATACATCATGAGAAGATTTACAGGACCACAGGAAGGAGAGTTTATTTGGACAGGTCTTGTGTTGCATCACAGCAGAAACCAAAGGGAGCCCTCCCAGATTAACACAAAGAAGATGAAGAGAGCACTCTTTTTATAGTGCATAAGAGGTGGAAGAGTCATCTTAGATTGGCCCAAATCCAAGGCTGTTGACTGGTCCAAATTTGAGGCTAATTAGTCCACATTGGCCAAATTCAAGCCTGCTGCTTGGTACAAATTCAAGCCTGGTATCAGTGCAGATGTCATACACGCCTCCTTCATCTGGCACAAGGTGTATAGGACAGCTACAGCTGTTATGGTAGCAGTTTGACAGAACACAGGAAAGCTAGCTGTGTTGGTCTTGGTCTTTTAGGGTGTGAAAATTTGGGGGTTAACAATAGGGGGCCCTAAATTCCTTCAGGATTTTAATTTTATCAAGAATGGTTTCCCCAATCTCCTCAGAGTAGGAAGAGCAGGAAAGGGGCACTGTGCCAGCCAGTGTTTCACCTGTCAGCCCAGCCCAGAGGGCTACTGTGAAGTAATTTCAAGTGTGGCGGGTAAACACAAGGCCAAGGTGTCCAGTCCACCATTATGGACCAAAGTTGGGGGGCAGTGCATGACAGCTGTGGGGCAGAATGCACCCCCTTCCAGTTGGCAACCAAAAAGGGGCCATCTCAAAGCATTCTGAGACTTCTGAGATGTGAGGGACTGAGTCTAGGACCCAGGGCAGTCTTGCCTATCCTTTGTTTTCACTAATTCTTACCTGATTAAACAGAAGCTCTTCTCACGGTAGGGTTGAGCATCCCTAACCCAAAAATCTGAAATAACCCAAAAATGTTTGAGCCCCAACATGATGCCACAAATGGAAAATTCCACATCATGAAACTTTGTCTCCTGTACAAATTATTAAAACTAATCTAAAGTTGACTTCAGATTATAAGGCATATAAGAAACATAAATAAATTTCCTGTTTAGACTTGGATCCCATCCCAAGATATCTCATTATGTACATGCGAATATTCTAGAATCTCAAAATTTCCAAAATCCAAAATACTTCTGGTCCTAAGCATTTTGAATAACAGATACTCAACTTTCACCCAGAGGAAAGGCTAAGAGATGCTAATACATTACATCATTCTCCATTTATACATCCCTTCATCAGTCTATTTGCCCACCTATATATCTATTTTTTTCACTGTCTATAAATATGCAAATATGAACCATATATATGAGACACTTGGCTACAGTAATAAACTACTGAGCCGTAAAAACCACGTTAGGGACCTACAGTTTAATTGCGGGCACAGAAATAAACAAGTCTAAATACTAATACTAAATAAATACTAATAATAAATAAATAATATAATAATACTAATAATAAATAAATACTAATACTAAAACTAAATAACATAATTACTAATTGTGGAGTGACTGAAGTGAAAAACTAGGGTGGTATGATAGAAAATGATCCAAGGACAGGCCATGGGCTCCAGTCAGAGGAAAACCTGGGCCTGGTGCTTGGTCCAGAGGCATCCTGGAACTGTGCCCAGACAGATGGGTGAGGTTATATTTGGCGAAGGAGGTGCCAGCACAGAGGTTCCACAGTGAGCAGCTCCTGGGCAAAGTGGGCAGGTGTGGCTGGGCCAAGCTGGGCAAGGTGCCTCAGCAGTAAGCGTGGGTGCCACTGCTGGGGCCTCATGCATGTCTTGTGTCACGCCCCTTCTGCCTTGCTGTGCTGACCTTCGACCTAGAAAAACTTCTCCAGGAAAGACATTTCCTCCCCTGAGAATTCTGCCCTAGAGACAGGGGAATCTGTATCTCCAGTTTAAGTCTGCTCTCACTTCTTCAGGGTCTGCTGTTTAGGCTCCCAAATGCACCCACCCCACCCCATCACAGAGCACATTATGAATGAGGAGCATTGGACACCAGATTTGGGACAAGCTTGCCCACAGTCAGGTAATGTCACTTGCAGTCCCTTTTTCTAGAATTTGAAATTGTAATAGAGACAAGATGAGACTACATCTTGAGTCGTGGAGAAGAAGGACCCTGAAGTCACAGCGAGCAGAGGCAAAGCCCTAGAGGAGGAGCTGGATTCCAAGAAAAAGCATGAATATGGGAAAAATATGATTTTCCATAAATTCCAAGGTCAAGTGGGCCTTGAACCAGAACAAATTCTCAGATAATGGCAGAGGGACTGCCTCCATCTGGATTTCTAGTGAAAACATCCCTCAAGGAAAGGATACTCCAGATTGCACCCTGGGGTGCCATGAATCCCATCCAAGCCATGCCTCAGCTGCAAAACTGTAGTCCAGCAACCTGCATGGGATCCTTGACTGCACCTCCTGGCTGTCTTTTTTTTTTTTTTTTTTTTTTTTTTTTTTTTAATTTTATTTTAAAGAGAAGAAAAAACAAAACAAATCAAAAGAAGAACAAATTTTCAAAACAACATAATAGGAGGGTAAGAATGGTTAATACATTGCGTATTACTATCTTTAAGTTAGTTATTCAGGACACCAGACATTAGCATTTAATTATCCAAACATTATTGGCACAAACCTTACTTTTCAATGAACTAAGTAAAAATCGTAGTGTATCTATCTTAACCATCTTATATATATATATACAATTTTTTTTCCCTTTCCCTTCTTTCTTTTCCCTATTCCAGCCTCTCTTTCCTTTTGACCAGTTTCTTTTTGATTCACCATGTCTATTGTACATTTTGGATCTTATTTACTCTTTCAGTTTCTCATACTAGAGAGACAATACGATGCTTACACATGTGCTTCTGGTTTATTTCACTTATGAGTATTTTCTCGAGTTGCATCCATTTACCTATAAAAGTCTCCAGTTTATCCTTCTTTATGGCTGAATAGTACTCCATTGTATAAAAATACCACATCTTTCTTATCCATTCCTCAGTTGATGGGCATTTGGGTTGTTTCCAAGATCTGGCTATTACAAATTGTGCTGCTATAAACATGGGTGCACATATATCGCTGTGGTATGATGTTTTTAATTCTTCTGGGAAGATGCCCAGAAGGGGAATAGCTGGGTCAAATGGGACCTCCAACCCTAGCTTTTTGAGGAATCTCCACACTGACTTCCACAGTGGCTGTACCAGTCGACACTCCCACCAACAGTGGAGAAGGGTTCCTTTTTCCCCACAGCCCCTCCAGCATTTGTTATTAGTTGATTTCTTTATAGTAGCCATTCTTTCTGGGGTGAGATGGTATCTCAGTGTTGTTTTAATTTGCATCTCTAGAATGACTAGTGATGTTGCACATTTTTTTGTATATTTATTTGCCATTAGTATTTCTTCATCTGAGAAATGTGTATTCATCTCAGATGCCCATTTTTGGAGTGGGTCTTTAAATTTGGGAGGTCTGATTTTTTTGAGTTCTTTATATGTTCTCGATAGTAATCCTTTGTCTGAGGAACAGCTGGCAAACATTTTTTCCCACATTGTGGGTTGTCTCTTCACTCTGTTGGTGGTTTCTCTTGCTGTGCAAAAGCTTTTTAATAAGATGAGATCCCAGTTACTGATTCTTTGGGATAGTTCCCGTGCGGTTGAGTTTTTATTCATAAAGTCTTTGCCTACACCAATGTCTCCAAGGGTTTTACCTATCCTACCTTCCAGCAGATTTAATGTTTCTGTTTTAATATTTAGATCTCTGATCCATTTTGAATTTAGTTTAGTGCATGGTGAAAGATATGGGTCTAGTTTTAATCTTCGGCATGTGTAGAGCCAGTTTTTCCAGCACCATTTATTAAAGAGGCTATCTTTCTTCCAGCGAATGTGTTTGGCACCTTTGTCAAAGATAAGGTGGCTTAGTATGTCTGGGGTTGTTTCAGCATCTTCTAATCTGTTCCATTGATCTTCAGGTCTGTTTTTTTGCCAGTACCACACTGTTTTTATCACAGTAGCTTTATAGTATAATTTCAAGTCGGGGATTGTGATGCCCCCTGCCTTGCCTTTGTTGCCCAGAATTGCCTTTGCTATTCTAGGTCTCTTCTGATTCCAAATGAATTTTAGGATTGTTTTCTCTAATTCTGTGAGATATGCTGTTGGAATTTTGATTGGAATTGCATTAAATCTGTATAACAATTTTGGAAGTATGGCCATTTTCACTATATTGGTTCTTCCTATCCAGGAGCAAGGGATATCTTTCCATTTTCTGATATCCTCTTCAATCTCCTTTTTCAGAGTACTGTAGTTTTCAGTATAGAGGTCTTTTACATCCTTCGTGAGGTTGATTCCTAGGTATTTCATTTTTTTGGATGTTATTGTGAAAGGTATTGTTTCCCTAATTTCTCTTTCAGTAAGTTTGTTATCTGTGTACAGGAAGGCTATTGACTTTTGAGTATTGACTTTGTATCCAGCTACACTACTGAATTTGCTTATCAAATCTAGCAGTTTTTTAGTGGAGTTTTTGGGGTCTTCTGTGTAGAGTATCATGTCATCTGCAAATAATGATAATTTAACTTCTTCCTTTCCGATCATTATTCCTTTTATTTCTTTCTCTTGTCTAATCGCTCTGGCTAAAGTTTCCAGAACTATGTTGAATAAGAGTGGGGACAGTGGACATCCTTGTCTTGTTCCTGATTTTAGAGGGAAGGCTTTCAGTTTTTGGCCATTTAGTATGATATTGGCTGTTGGTTTGTCATAGATAGCTTTTACCAGATTGAGATAAAGACCCTCTATTCCAATTTTCTGTAGGGTTTTTATCATGAAAAGGTGCTGGACTTTGTCAAAAGCTTTTTCTGCATCTATTGAGATGATCATGTGATTTTTGTCTTTGGTTCTGTTAATATGCTGTATTACATTTATTGATTTACGTATGTTGAACCATCCCTGCATCCCTGGGATGAATCCAACTTGGTCATGGTGTATAATCTTCTTGATGATTTGTTGGATTCTGTTTCTTCCTGGCTGTCTTTGTCTGCGATGACTGCTAGAGCCTGGACACTGCCACACACAGGAATTGTAGGGAAGCAAGATGACACAGATATACCAAACAACATCACCTTAAAGCCTTAACAATGTTAATAATAACTTCTACCTTGTAATTCCATTTCTAGTACTTTATCACAGGAAAATATATCAGAGAAAAGTACCTAGGTGTTGCTTGACACATTATTTAGAATGTCCTGTCCTGGAATTACTGAAGCGCTTGCCCTCATGGTACTTATATTATGCTTTATGGGATGGCGATGTGAGTTTGTGTGTATGTGCGAAAATAAGTACATAATGTGCCAAGTGGTAGTGATAAGTCCTATGAATAAAAAGAAGCAATGTAAATGTAAGGAGTAAAACGAAGAAAAAGAGAGAGAGAGAGAGAGAGAGAATATGGAGTAGTTTGCTATTTTAAAAGTGGTAGTTAGTCAAATTGACAAGGTGACATTTGATTGGAAAATTGCAGGAGTTGAGAAAACAAACCATATGGATGTCTGGGGTATTTTGGCGAAAAGAACAATAAGTAGCAAGGCCCTGTTTGTTGTATCCCCAGAGCTGTAAGGAGACCCATGTCCCTGGAGTAGATAGAGTGAAACAGGAAGGTGCACAGAGGAGATAAGGTTGGGTAGCAGGTGGCCAAGTCTCACAGGGCTGGCAGGAAATTTGGATGTGACTGTGAATAAGATGGGGAGCCACTGTAATGTTTCTACCTTCCTTGAGAACCCACCAAAGGTCCTATTTTCTTAGTAAAAGAGGATAAGTTTCATCCATAGTCCATTTGCAGTGAAGCATAAGAAACCAACACCTCACACCTGTTAGGATGACTACTATTAAAACAAACAAAACAGGAAAATAAGTGTGTGGAGAAATTGCAGCCTTTGTGCACTGTTGGTGGGAGTGAAAAATAGTATGAAAATTCCTCAAAACCTTAAAAATAAAATTGCCTTATAATTCAGCCATCTTAGTTCTGGTTTCCTTAAAGCAAGATGTTGAAGAGATGTGCACGTCCACGTTCATAGTAGCATTCATTATTCCTAATTGCCAAGAGGTGAAAGCAACCCAAATGTCCATTAATGGATGAATGGAGAAGCAAAATGTATTAGCAGTGGAGTATTATTCAGCCTTAAAAAGAAAGGAAATTCCCTCCTATATTATAACCTGGATAAACCTTAACCAAGGTCATTGTGCTAAGTTTAAAAGCTAGTCACACAAACAAATACTGTACAATTCCATTTATATGAGGTATCTAAAAGAAGTCAAGTTCATGGAGACAGAAAGTAAAAAAAGGTTTCCAGAGGCTGCGGGTGGGAAGATGGGGAACCGTTTAATGGATAGAGTTTGTTTTGCAAGGTAAAAAAGCTCTGAATATTGGTTGCACAGAAACATGAATACACTTAATGAACTGCACATTTAAAGTGGCTAGATGTTGACTTTTATGCTATATGTGCTTCATTGCAATAAAAACTCATTTGCAATTATTGACTTGCCTAAATCAAGATTCTCTCAATAGCATGTCACCCAGACACTAATTAGGAAAAGGAATAGGTTGAGAATAAAATGATGAAATAAATGTATGTTCATGTCAAATTAGCAAAAAATACCTAAAATATTGAGATACCTCTTATCTAAGCAATTTCACCATTGAATAGCTTTGGGTATAATATCTGCAGCTGGCAAATTCTGCTGGGGGGCGTAATCAGAGAAATTTTAAAAAGCCCATTATTCACTCAAGATTTCACAACTACCCAAAATCTTATCTATCCATCCATCCGTCAGTCCACTCAATCACATTATATTTATTGATCTTCACCACTTGTATAGTAATATTTTAGGTACCACGAACAGATACAGATAGATAAGAAATCTCTTCCTTCCCTTTGTTCTTGACTTAATTTTCTCTTTGTCCTGCCTAAAATAGGGTTTCTGTGCTCAAGTAGTCATGATCCATGTTCTCTGGGCCACTGAGACCTGGAAAATGGGTACTGACTGTTTTTTGTAGAACTATTTGCTTTACTTGAGGTTCACTACTTCTTGGCTCCATCCCTAGTAGGCAAAAGACTTGCCCTTCAGTTGTCTTTAGTCACAGTTTCAAATCTTCATATCCCTTATACTCCTCCAAGAAAACCTAGAATATCTTCAGGTCATTGCCCAATCTTAGGGATACATTTCCACTCTAGTTATCATGGTTAATGCCTGAGCTTTAATGTTCCCTCCTGAGCTATGTTTCATCCAGCTAAGTCAGGCTTTAGTAATAATTAGAAAGGAGGTGACCGACATGCGGATTGGATTCCCTCGCTTAGTTGTTCAGGAGATAGGCTTTCTTTTTCCTGCTAACTTATACGACAAATCTGGGAGATTCTATTGGCTACCAGAATTTATTTCAGTGAGGTGAGAGGTTGTGATTTTTCTAACTTTTCCATTGAGCTTACTGACCTTTACAAAGTCAGAAAAATTTGTTAATATCTAGGCATCCTTATAGAATCTATGCTAAATGCTAGCAATTCAAGTGGATCCCATCTATGTTCTCTGAGTATTTATATACCAAAGTTGACACCATCACAAAACAGTTTACACAATACAGTACGTGAATATGTGCATAGGTTATAATGATTTAATTCACAACTACTTCCTAGCTAAAGTTTTATTTATTTTTATTTATTTATTTATTTTTTTTTTGTGGGTACCGGGGTTTGACCTCAGGACCTCGCGCAGCAGCAGGTGCCCGTGCCGCTGAGCGATATCACTGGCCCTTTTTTTGTATGTGGGTTCCAGGAGTCGAACTCGGGCCCTCGTGCTTGCCAGGCAGGCGCGTAGGCCGCTGAGCCATCTCACCAGCCCCGCTAACTAAAGTTTTAGAAAGTAAGCATTGAGTCTCCCCTACTATCAGACCTGTAAAATACACTGGAATTGCCAGGGGCTCACCAATGGTCCCCATAACAGTGAAAATATTCATTGACCACTTCCAAAGTCTTAGTTCTCCAACTGGTTTTAGTCTAGGTGCCCCAGTAACTTGGGGTTTTGATTCAACATCAGGCTTCATTCAACTAGCTATAACCTTTTAAATAACTTCATCTTCTTCACAATGTACATTCAATAAGAATTCTTCAGGCATGTCCAAAGAAACTTCTCAGTGACTTTGGTTTTGCAGCACATAGCTGCATGCCATCTGCCCACCCCTCAGGAGAACTGTAACCATAGCCCCACTCCTTCCATCTTTCTACATTGCCAGTGGGAGTGGATTCTAACAATTTAATCCTGAACTTTATAGGTCAGCTAGCATTTATCTGAGTAATTAACAAACCTAGCTTCCTGCTGTGCTAAACCTTTTCAACATAAAAAGCTGGACCTGTAAATTCCTAATCCCACTTCCACCCCCTTGGCATGGTCTTGGTGTTCTGTTCACTTTGCATGGGTTTATTCTTCAGAGTGCGAGAAAAAAAAAATCACTTTGGATGGGGGGGATTGCAAGACAAGAAACAGAGATTGGCAGGGAGAGGTGTCAAGTAAAGAGAAATTCCACGCCGCTCTAGAGGGAAACGGACTGAAACCAAAGAGAGAGGGGTTTCAAGCCTATGTCAGCTGAAATCTACCCACATTTGGACAGTAGCATAGAAGTTATTTTTATGTATTTGTGACTGAAAATGCGCTAGCAATCACAGTATGTAGGGATTGTGCAAGCTGGTTATGAAAGAAACACCTTTGTCTTACTTTGCTGTCAACTCACACTTTTTAAAAAGTGCTTTAACTAGTTTGACGTTAACTATTTTACTGGACTTGTTAATACATATCAGTGCCTTCATATACATCTTATTTCCCCGCAGAAAAGGCAAAAACCTGTATAACGGACAGTGCTGCTAGAGTAGTGTCCATGAACAGTATGCAAATGAAAATCGGCTGTCAGCCCCGCCTCCACCCCACCCTGTCACTCATTTTCAGGGTACTGCCATTGCTCTCTGCCTTCTGACTTTGGAACTGTCAGAGGGGGAATTTTCTAGCTCTCTCATTTACTATATTAGCTTTAGAACTGATTCACGAGTCATTAAAAAATAAGTTTGGATGTTTTATAGTCTTCACACTTCATTTCTTTTTTAAAGCTTTACTTCTAAAATACAATTTACAAATAATAAAATTCACCCATCTTAATTGTACAATTTAATGATTTTTCATAAAGTTACAGAATTGGGTGACCATCACCCCAGCCCAATTTTAGAACATCTTCACCACCTGTTCCTACTGTTAGCTCTGGGAAACTGCTAATCTAGTTTGTCTCCAGATGTTGGTTTTTTTCTAGCTGTCTCATATGAAAGGATCCTGTAATATATGGTCTTTTCTGTCTGGTGTTTTTTACTTAGCATAATATTTTTAGCACTCATCCATGTGGTAGCGTGTATCAGTACTCCATTCCTATTGCTAAATGATAGCCCATTGTATGGATATACATTTTGTGTATCCGTCCATCAGTTGATAGATATCGGGATTGCTTCCAGTTTTTGGTTTATTGTAAAGCTACTCCAAGGAGTCACATAAAAGTTTTTAAGCTGACTTCATTTGTATTTTTTATTAGATATATTCCTCAATTTTATGTTGCCTCTGTAGTCACGATAGCTTTACAAAATCAAGCATATTTAAAAGAATGTACCACAGGCTCTGAAGGTGAAGTATTTTCCAAAAATACTTTCTACACAGACTACCACAGGACCAAAAAGCATAGTTCCCTGAAGACAATGTTCTGAAGAAATATGTGTATGTGTGTGCGTTGGTTGTAAAATAGTTAATCTCATATGCACAACTTACTTACACCCTTCCTGGAATCTAGGACAGTTTAGCAAAATACCTTGCTCGATAAATATTTGTTGATTGATTTTTAAAATGTCCGCCAAGGTTCCTTTTGGAAAATAAAATATCAAAAGGTTCAATGTTTAACAGCATTTTTCCATTTTGTGTAAATAGCTAAAGTCCTCTGAGAGAACACTACAAGCTATCCAAAAAGCCCCAAGTCACAATTACCTATTGGACAACCTTATCGATCTTTCTTCAGCTCAGTGGCCCAGTCAGAGCAATTTGCTCAGGGGCTCGGAGGGGCAGTTTGCGCTGGGCAGTGGGCTGGTTTAGTGTCCCCCAGGTCATTCCTCCCTGAGAAACAGAGGAGGACAGTTCTCCTGGCAAGAGCCCGCTCCGCGCAGGCGCGTTTTCCTGGAAGGTTGACGGGCCTGGATCCAGTGTTGGCTAACTTCATCTTAGTCTCGCCCTTGCACACAGTTCCAAGTATGTATGGTTAGATTTGGGCTGTGAAACACTCCAACCGCAGGAAACGAGACCTGCTCTATGGCCCTGCTTTCTGACATTTTAGCCCGCATTGGCTCTGGGCAGTCGCTAATGCCTCTATGCCTGTGGTCTGTGGGCTCTGGGTCAGCCCTCAGTGAAAGCCTCTTTAATTGCACAAATGGGTTTCCCAGTGCTCAAGGAAACGGGACGGAAACACAGCCCACAGGTCTGCCCACAGCATGTGCTCTGCCCAGGACAGGCCCCAAGGGCAGGCGGGCCTCAGGGCCTCCATAGCCAGCTCTTTCCACTAACATGCAGTCCCAAGTTACTCCTGTTTTAATCTTCAAAGCACCTTTTCATATGCATATTAACCTTATACTAATGCAGGTTTTAGACTCTATTGTAAAATATATTTAAATAATTATATTTCTTTCCCACAAAATATTAAATTTCACTCTTAGTAGATAGCAATTAAAAATCAATGCACTCAACATTTTATTGTTTCCTCATTACTCACTTATCTCCCTTAAAAAAGCAGTAGCTCCCCCCATATAAAATTTCAATTTCCTCACTTTCAGTTATTGAAAGTGGAAGATTCCAGGAATTTAACAAATGCATGTTTTAAATGGTGTGTGGTTTTGAGTAGTATGATAAAATCTTCCAGTGTTCTATTCTATCCCACCCAGGTATAACTCATCCCTTTGTCAATAAGATATTTTTAGAAAAAGACTACATTCACATAACTTTTTTTTTTTTTTTTTTTTTGGGTACCGGGGTCAACCTCAGGACCTCGCGTGCCAGCAGGCGCCTGTGCTGCTGAGCAATATCACCGGCCCCTTTTTTCGTATGTGGGTTCCGGGAGTCGAACTCCGGCCGTCGCGCTTGCCAGGCAGGCGCTTAGGCCGCTGAGCTATCTCACCAGCCCCACATAACTTTTATTATAGTATCTTGTTGTAATTCTCCTTCTTTAAGTTATTACTGTCTTACTGGGGCTAATTTATAATTGAACTTCATCATAGATGCATATGAACAGGAGGAAGAGCATATAGAGGCACCTATCGAGTGTTGGAATGTATTTCCCATGGATAAGGGGGGATTCCTGTATATGTCATTCACCAGTCAATTAAATTTCTTCTCTGCCATTGCTGTGGTCTTATCGACTCTATCCTTAGAATATTGTAGTGCTTTCTACTTTTCCTTGAATAATAATCTTCAGTGTCTTTCTTTGAATTTTTGATTCACCCACTGTAGGGCACTGTTTATTTTTGTTTGTCCACTTCTCTTCCCTTCTGGGAGAAGCGCATAACTCCCTCCTGGTAACACTCCATTCCTGTCCCCCAGCCAAGTTGTTCACATGACTCTTTCTTCTTCTTACCTAACTGTGACCTCCTGGCTCAGGAATGGACAATGACCCAATTTGGTCAATCACAGACCTTTCCTATAATTTCCCCAACTGGAACTGGAAGGGAAGAGGTTTCTTACTTGCCTAAGCAAGTTCCACCACCAAAAGCCTTGACTTATGTACCTGCTTTTTTTTTTTTCTTATAATCTTGCTCACAGTCTTTCTGCTCTTAGAAGTTTATTATAATTTTTTATATTTTTTAGCACTGAGAATCAAACCCATGAGGTGTTTTACCACTGAGACACATCCCCAGTCCTTTCTTCATTTTTTATTTTAAGACAGAGTCTCACTAAGTTGCCCAGGCTGGCCTCAAACTTACTATCCTCCTGCCTCAGCCTCCCAAGTAGCTGGGTTTAGGGCATGAGCCACCACACCTGGCTATTACAGACTTTTTAATCAGCAAATTTTTAAAATGCCATGATTTTTTTTTGCTTTGTCTCTGGCTGACTGGCTCTGAGGGTCACCAGAGACGAGAAGAAGAGAGGAAGGCTTTTGGAAACTGTATCATTATGGAATGTTACAGACAATTGATGTTCAACTGGGAGTAAAACAGTCTAAGGGGAAAGGTTGTGGATGCAAGCCATTTGCAATTACTTGAAAAGTTATTATGTGATGAAAGAAATAGAGTTGTTATTTGTCATCTTGAAGGGCATTAATTCCCGTGGTTGGAATTTGTAGAGAGGCTGATTCCTGTTCTTTATTAAAATACTTTCTCATAACCAGAGTGGACCAAAAATGAAACCAACTGCCACTCAAAAAGCAAGATTTCAAGGGACTTAGAGTTTACCTTTCTAAGGGCCCCTAGGTGCGAGATATAACCTTGAAGGCCCTCTTAACTTTTCAGAGTCTATGGTGTTAAAACTGAGATGAAGCGGGGATATTGCTGATGAAAGAGCTCAGGACATGAACCTCTGCCTTGGATTTGAACCAGGCTCTATCTGAGATAGAAACAGGTCCACATCCTGTGTCCTGCCATGCCAAGTGACTCGCCATTAACTTCCTTGATTTTATGTTCTTTCACAGCTGCCTGTCATAATTTTTATTTGGTACAACGGAAAGATAAAATACCTGAGGATACTTAAGTGGTAGGTGGAGGACACTGCTTCTCTGGATCTTGGGTTTCTTGTACATAAATGAGAAACTTGGACTATATGCAGAATTTCCTAGAGAGAACTGAGAAAGAATACTAAAGATGGAGAGATGAGAAACCGCAATCTCCAGTGTTTCATATGCAATGCTTTACCTGTCTCCAGCTAGTGGAAACATCATAGGAAAGGTACAGAGAAGGAGGGAATGATGGAACCCAAGAGTATATATACAAGATTGGACACATAATTGTAAATTCCAGTACAAAAGGAAAATACAGCCCTCCCCCACCAAAAAAAAAAAAATGAAAAAAGAAACTATATGGCCTATGTTCAAAAATAGTAAGAATTTCAAGAGAGCAACAGTGGAACATTGGACTGAGCACAGATTAGGTTTGGGGCCCTGGGCAATTGCAGAGGTCATATACTGATGAAACCTGCCTGGGATGTATGACAACACACTTTATTAATTGGACTTAATTAATTGTTTAAAATAATAGATATGGGCTGGGGTATAGCTCAGTGATAGGCCATGTGCTTAACATGCGCAAGGCCCTGGGTTCAATTCTCAGCACCAAAAAACAAAACAAAACAAGAAAAGCACCTGTAAATTTGAGGGGCCTTGTCTAGATGATTGTGAACCTCTCTTTTGGCTATAATAGAAGATACTTCAATGGCTGGAGGTATATCTCAGTGGTAGAGTGCTTACCTAGCATGCAGAGGGCCTTGGGTTCTATCCCCAGTACCACAAAAACAAACAAATAAACAAGATCAAGCTTCATTGAACATCTATATACTAAAAAATTTGTAATTCTATAAGTAAACAATAAAAGAAACCAAATAAATGCCCAGTGATTACTACATTTCTCTGAGTCCAAAATTGCAACAATTGTGACTTAGGCTCATTATGATGATCTGCCTCCAATGAAGATTTGCCTGTACAGTTTAAACAAACATCTTATCTTCAGTTGTCTTTATTTAGAATCAAATACATCCCTTTACCCTCTCCTCTGGGAATGGTGTCAGCAAACCACTTTTTCGCACTTATTCATTCAGTAACTACTTTGTTAAGCATGTCATAGCAAGCTAAGTACTATAAGGTGCTGGGTACCAGGCCACAGCCGAGGGTGGTTACAGGGCAGGGTGAAGAGTTGGCTAAAGGAAGGGAGTCAGTGAATCAATGGAGAAAAGTCAAATCTTAAGCTAGGAAACGGCACAGAGTCCAGTGTGGTTGGAGCGTGGAGCGATGGGGAAAAAATGCCAGATGTGAATATGGAAGGGAAAGTTGGAAATGACGGCAGAAGGTCTGTGAGTGCCAGAAAAGTTTGTCCTTGATCACATGCATAAGAAGGCATTTTGAGCAAACAAGTGCGAAGATTAGAATTGTCTTGTTAGGAATTTCATTTGTCAGTCACCCTAAGCACTAATAAATGACAGCTATTATTATTACTATCATAAAATTGTTGTGTCATAGTTTACACATCATTTGTTTATTTAGAAAATAGAACCACAAATAATGTGCAGCAATGCCCTTTCCCCATCGTGTCTCCAGTCTGGTGAACCATCAACTCTTATTGTGTATTTCTCCATTTCATTAGGTCTTAATTTCTCAGTGTAGAGCATTTACACATCATTCATTAAATTCATTCCCAAGGATTTTTACTTACACTATTACAAATAGTACTTTAAAAATCATGTCAAATTGTTTATTGGTAATATATAAAAATAAAATTGATTTTTAAATGTCAACATTATATCTTATGACCTTGCTAAATTCATTTATTTATATTAGGCTAAAGTTTTGGGGGTAGATTTTTATAAATCATTTTCTATGTATACAATCATATTGTTTATGAATACAGTACTTCTTTATCTACCTTTCTAATCTGTAAGCTTTTTCTTTCTTTTTCTCAATTTACTTTCCTCGCTAGTACTAATAGAAGTACAAAGCAGGTATCTTTTGCCTTGTTTGCAATCTCAGCTGAAAGCATTCAATCATTTACCATCAAGTACGATGTTAGCTATAGGCCTTGTAAATGCCCTTTATCAGACTGCAAATGTTCTCTTCCTTTTCTAGTTTTCTGAAAGTTTTAAGTGGATTTTGTCAATTTTTCTGCATCTAGTAAGCTAATCTGATGATTTTCTATTTTATTCCATTAATGAGGTGAACAACAGTGATTGATTTTTTTTTTTTCTTTTTGGTACTGGGAATCGAACTCACGACCCTGCACTTGCCAGGCAGGCACTGTGCCGCTGAACTATATCCCCGCCCCATTGATTGATTTTTATTATTGAACTAACTTTACATTCCTATATGCAACCTACTTGATTATGATGCATTTTTCTAATGGACTATTTCTGGACTCCACCCCCTTTCCCCATTGCTGAGGTTGGAAACATGGGTCTTGAACATGCTGGGTAAGAGATCTACCACTGAGCAACATGTATTGCTGGATTCAGTGTTATTTTGTTAAATAATAAATATTATTGTAAAAATTCTATTCATATGTGCACCAGAAAGCAGAGCCCCAAAGTACATGAAGCAAAACTGAGAATTAAAATGAGAAATGGGCAATTCAGTAATAATAGCTGGAGACTTTAGTACCTTACTTTCAAAAATTGATAGAACAGAAGATTAATTAGGAAATAGAAGACTGGAGCAATACTATCAACCAAACAATCTAACAGATATCTATAAGACATTCCACCCTACAAGAGCAAAAGTATGTGAAACATAATCCAGGGTAGTCCATATGTGAGGCCATAAGATAAACATTCCTAAATTTTCAACACTTGAAATATTCACGTGAAGGGCATCCTTTGACTACAATGAAATGAAATTAGAAATCAATTACAGAAAGAAATTTGGGAAATCCCTAAGTATGGAGAAATTAAACTATACACTCCAAATACCCATTGGTTCAAAGGAGAAATTAGAAAATATTTTAAGATGAATGACAAAAATGTAGTATTACAAAACTTGGTTTGGGACCCAAGATTAGTTTAACATTTTAAAATTTATTAACGTAATACATCATATCAATAGAATAAAGGAAAAGAAACCCACATGATTATCTACTTACATTAGAAAAGCCTGCAAAAGATGTGACTGTTTACATAATAAAAATAATCATTAAGCTATGATAAAAGGGTACTTCCTCAGCCTGATAAAAGCGTCTATTAAAAGTCCAAATTAACAACACTTATAATGATGGAAAATGAAAAGATCAGCACCAAACCAAGGACATGTGCTTTTCTTACTTCTTTTCAACATTTTACTAGAGTAACAAAGGCTCAAATATACAGCTGAACTTGATGGAATTTATCCAGATAAGAGTTTAATCAGATAGAAAGTTTCTCTTACTTATTCCAAGGAGTCCAAGGCTGAGAAGGTGAGTCCTTTATGTCAGGAACTCAAGCTTCTTCCATGTTATTGCTCTACCGTTTTGAGGTTCAGTCACATGGTTAAAGAAGATTCATCACGACTGCATTCCAGGCTGGAAAAGGAGGAGAGACAGAGAAAGAGGGCTGCTCCTTTCCTTGTAAAGGTGTGAGCAAGGGGTAGCACCCATCATTTCTGTACATATCCAATTGGTCTGAACCTAATTCCATAGCCATAGCAATGAAGAATAGAAAAAAATGTAATCCTTAGTTGGAGAGCCAGAGACCCAGCTTACACTTCTGTTGCCAAAAAGCAATAGAAGAATGGGTGCTGGAGGGACCATCGCAGTGCTCCCCGCAACTGCTGTGATCCTGCTGTGGAGAGGTCTGCGTTCACTGAACTGAGTGTGCCTGCCTGACACTCACCCAGAACCAAACAGCGTAATCCTCTTTTCTCACATGATGGCCCTTCAAGTATTTGAAGACAGCTGTGACTTCCTCCAATTTTCCAGGTTCGACATCTCAATGTTATTTCTTTATTTCTCATATGACATGTTTTTCAGACTCTCATGATTCTGGCCAGTGCTTTCTATATACCCCTTTGGTACGCTTTGTCCTACTTAAAATATGGACTCAGTGCATTCGGCCACATGAATAGGATTCACCTTCCTTGCTCTGGAGAGTATGGTTCAATTAGTATTGTTCGTGCAGCCCAAGAATATATGTGGATGCTTCATTTACACTACTGACTCAAGGGGAGTTGGAGAACAGCTCTTTTCTCAGCTCTAGGTCAAGTTAGGTCTCTACCTGGTGTTTTTGTGGTTTATCTCATCAGATTAAATACAACACACGTACATTTATATTTACTACTTTCCATCTTATTACCCTTAGCCTAAAATTCCAGGACGTCAACAGGATCTAATCTGTTACCTATAACTTCCACCATAGATTAAAAGTAATGAGTGAATTGAAACCAAAATAATAACCAATTCTAGGAAAAACAAAATGTACAGCAAAGGAAACAATGATAGTGTACTACTGTTCTTAATTCACGTGAGTATACTACTTAATACTATCACTCCTAAGTATATTATTTAATATTGTTTAATTAAGAGTATGCTTTTTTGTTTCTTTTCTTTTTTTTTTTTTTTTTTTTCTTTTGAAACAGAGTCTCACTGTGTAGTTCAGGTTGGTCTTGAACTCACTATGTAGCCTAGGCTGGCCTGGAATTCGCAGTGATCCTTCTGCTTCAGCTTCCCAAGTGCTGGGATTATAGGAATGTGCCACCATGCCTAGCAAGAGTATACTTTTCTTAGTTCACTAATAGTGTGCAGTGAGCAATAATGAATGTTATTTATATAGCTATAATAACAACAAATACTGAATAAAATTAATAAAATTGAGATGAATAATAACAAAATAGAAAGATGAGCAGATTTTTTAAATTGACAAACAAATGTATAACAGTATAAGTATTTTATTTATAAGTAACAGAAAGAAACACCAGAAGAAACAGCTTAAAACTAAAAGCAAATGTGTCTGAGGAGTGGAGTTAGGAACAGGAGGCAAGCAAGGAAGGGACAGAAGTTTTTCGTTTGTCTTCTTATTACCATTTGACTTTTTGTAAAAATAAACATTAATTTTTTTAAAACCTCAGTTAATTTAAGCTGCTCAATAAGCCCCAGTTTAAGACTATTGATTACTCCTTATGTGTCATTACCTAACATTTTGAAACAGGAAAGAAAGATGCCATTTTTTACACAACGTAACACTGCCTTCGGTGTAGTTATCACTTGTGTCAGGAAGATAAATTTAATCACCACTTTGGTGTCCCGTTGTTACGAAGTGACAAAGCTAATGCAATCTACTCAGTACTCTTGTTTCATTATTAATGTGTCACACAGAATAAGGGTCTAATTTTATGAAACGACTTAATTTTTGTTCTTGCTTTTAAAAGTATCATTTCTGCCAGTTTACTTTTTTGAAAATCAGGAGTTTGAATGAGAAATTCAGATCTAATTCTCTAAACTGTTTGGTGATGGGGGAAGGCTTTTTCAGTGAGAAAGTGTACTGTCATTTGTTACTTCTAAAAATTAATATACCTCAGGTGATAAAAGTCATAGTGGTCACCTAATGGAAACTTCCCCTTAGGCACTCAAGTAAACTGAGGCAAGGAGAAAAATTAGAATTGTATCAGTATTGCAATGATGCTATAGCTAAAGTAACCATTCCTCTTGATGACCTTATCCTATTTTGGTTCATTGGATTTTGACTCAGTTTGAAAGAAAGCCGAGACTTATTCTTTGGTTTGTTCCACATGCTATCGGTGCCTTTTAATAGTCATTTGTTCGGCAAATATTTATTTGGCTTCTTTAGTGTGTGCAAGACTATGGGTTGAATATTAGCCCAACTCTCCATTTTGAGAAAGATTTTAGGGGTTTGTGTAAGACCTGGAACTCCTTTGCTGCCCTATGCAGGGTGTAGAAATATTCCACGTGCCAAGGAAGAGACTGAGGTGTTCGCAGCACTGTGTAGCTGTGCTGCAGTCCCTGAGAAGGAGGACGGCAGTTCAGAGGAATTGGGCAATCGTCCCTCAGAGGGCTCCTCTTTGATCAAAGCAAAGTTACTAGAGTTTGTGTATGTGCGTGGGGGGTGCACAAAGTGCCAGACACAAGAGGCAAACATGCACCCTTGGGATCTTTGCAGCTCTCTCCGTGTGCCTGTAATGGGCCAGAGCAGGCCAAGAGTCTGACTTAAAACCTTTCCTAGGCATTACAATACGGAGTGGTGGAAGGTGTTAAAATGACTTTATGGAGAATAACACGTTGGATAATGTGGGAAATTATAATGACTCTTTTTCAGATCTCCTTCTTTTTGCCCTTATTACCATGAAACTAGGGAAGCACTGTGGAAAGAACACGTGTTTGGGAACCAGGCAAAACTGGGTGGAAGTCTGGGCTTCCCGTCTTAATGCAAATGACACTGCTCAGTCACTCTCGAGTGCTGAGCTGCAGTTTCCCTTTCTATGAAACAGACATATTGCCCACCTAGCATGTTGTAAGTGAAGCTCTGGAAACACGGCAAGCATCCACTCAGTGGGAGCTCTCAAGTTGTGTTTGTGGAACACCAGCAGAATTCAGTATAAACTGTGGAGCCAGGAAACCATCCTCATATTTTCTACCCCATGTCACTTAGCATTATGTCTTATACCTGATAAATCCCCCATGAATATCTGAAGGTCCCTTTCATGTCATCACTGGTGCTTCTTCAACATTCCACAGGTGATGTGGCTTCAAGTCTCTACTGTTTCACTGCTTGCTACCCCTGACATCCTTTTCTATGTCTATAATGCTCTTCAAATGAAGCCCATGGAAGAAAATTAAATATTTCAGCTGTGGACTGACCAGTCCAGAACACGGACTGTAAAAGGGCCATAACATTAAAAGTTCTCCATAGAGGTTAATATCAACCCATTAGTCTGAACCCTTATGGTCACTCAAGCAATTATAAACCCACCTAGTTTTTCTTGGCTTTAATCCACATTTCTCCATCTTGAGCACACAGATATAACGGATCTGATAAATACTGCTCAAGTTCTGAAACGCTCTGTCAGTTATAGTGCTTTAGTCTACCTGAATAATGTATTAAGTACTAGGATATACTTCTATCTGCATAGCTTAAACAGTTTCCTTCATGAAAAATCCGAGCTAGTATGGTGGCTTTGATTCATGAAATTATCAGGGGAATAGGTTCTTGTTGTTAAACAACACCCAGGTACTGGCCTCCTCTGCCAGGTCTCCAAAGGCTCACTGGCTCACTTTTCAGCAAATAGCATGCAATTTCTTTTAAAGGCACAACAGAAGGAGAACATTTCACTTTGCTTTATCAACATAGATAACAGAGAGAGATTCCCCAAAGATGAATATGTTTATTTGGGACCAGAATTGTAATGGGAATATACTTGCCTTAGTAAACTCTGTGTATACTCAAGGAGCTTGAGGCAAGAGAAAGTTTTTAAAGGCAACATGAGGAAAATTATATAAGATATTTTGCAACAATGATCCTTGGTTAGAAGGATCAATAATGAGGGTGGGGTCTGTCCAAAATTAAACAGATATTTGTTGGGCAGATGTCCTTGTCAAGTTTGTTTTTTGTATACAAGGTTGTGGTTCTGGAAGAGACTTTTATGATTATTTCTTGTTAACAGACATATTTGCATAAAATTCATAACTCTTAGCTTTATTTATTTAGGGCTTCACATAATGAGTCTATTTAGATTCTGCCAACTCTCACAGCTCATATATATTGCCAGAATTTGGTCACAGGTGTAAGTTAGTCTAAGAAGCTTGTTTTCTTTCTTTCTTTCTTTCTTTTTCTTTTTTTTTTTTTTTTTTTTGTGGGTACTGGGGGTTGACCTCAGGACCTCGTGCACCAGCAGGCGCCCGTGCCGCTGAGCGATATCACCGGCCCTTTTTTCATATGTGGATTCTAGGAGTCGAACTCGGGCCCTTGCACTTGCCAGACAGGCACATACACTGCTGAGCCATATCACCGGCCCCCTTTCTTTCTTTCTCTTTCTTTCTTTCTTTCTTTCTTTCTTTCTTTCTTTCTTTCTTTCTTTCTTTCTTTCTTTCTTTCTTTTTCTTTCTTTCTCCTTTCTTTCCTCTTTCTTTTCTTTCTTTCTCTTTTTCTTTCTCCCCCTTTCTTCCTCCCCTCCCTCCTTCTCTCCCTCCCTCCTTCCTTTCTTTCCTTCCTTCCATCCTTCTTTCTTTTTTCCTTTAGTACTAAGGATTAAACCCAGGATCTTTGCACCAAGCCACACCTCCAGACCATTTTTGTAGGATCTAGCTAAGTTGCCTAGGCTGGGCTCAAACTTGTAATTCTCCTGCCTCAGTCTCCCAGAGTGCTGAGATTACAGGCATGCACCACCACACCCAGCTGGGAAATTTAGTTTCTATTTTGGCTAACGAAAGTAGGCTGAGTCAGGGCTTCCAAAAGTGTCCCAATCCCTGAAACCCACCAATTCATTACATTACTTGTAAAAGAAACTTTGCAGATAAGGTTAAATTAAGGATTTTGAGAGGAGGAGCTTATCCTACTGTATCTAGAAGGGCTCAATGCAATAAAAAGGGTCTTTCTTGAAGGGATGCAGGAGAGTCAGAGTGGGTGAAGGCAGAGGATGAAAGCAGAGGAGACGTAGAGAGTGAGCTGAAGATGCTATGTTGCTGCTTTTGAAGATGGAGGAAAGGTCTGTAAGTCAGAGTTCATGTGGCTTCTGAAAGCTTCGAAAGGCAAGAACAGATTGTCCTTCTCTGGTCTTCAGAAGAAGTGTAGCCCCACAGATCCATTTTAGGGTTCTGGCTTCCAGAACTATACAATAATAAATCTGTGTTGATTTAAGCTGCAATAGTGTTTATTAGTTCTATAAAATTTCTGTTACTACGGAAAAATAAGAGAACAGACACTGGGAGGTAATCAGCAATCTCTATCATATCTTCTTTTCATAATTATCTTCAACCTATTCCTGAAGATCACATCTTTCTCTTCAAATTGCCCACAAATATTCTTTAAAAAATTCTATGGTTTATCTTGCTTGCACTCATTGCAAAACTCAATGATTGTAGTTCTGAGAGTCTCATCTATTTCCAAAAATAAATCTCCGTCTTCTAGTACTTCTCTGGTTGTCCTTGATGCACCAAAGACAACCATCTAGGCTTCAACCTTTTGAGTTGCATATCCTCTTGGTATTGGGGGTATACATGGCATGGACCCAAGATGTGAAGTCATTAAAACATTAGGGCATTCTCACCCTTCTTTTAAGCATTTTAGAGCAGCTATCACCACCTATGAATGGCTGTTCACCCTTTTCAATAGGAAGATCATTCTCCTTGTGCCAGTATTCAGAAACAACATATATGCTGAGGTGTTCTACTATCTTTATGTCACCCATTAGCAGTAGTCCATCAGCATTCAGCAACAGATTTTGAAGTTGCTCCTTAATTACGTTCACTGTCATGTCATTTCCACAGGATTCACGGAGGCAGGAGGCATGGCTATTCCTTCTTGTTTCAGAAAAATGCAGAGGATTCCATTTCTCCTTAGGTCTCTTAGCAGTAGTTTAATTGCCTTTCAAATGGAATCAAAAGTCCACATTTCTGAGCCCGTGCCCCCCCATTAGTCCTCTGCTTCTACCACCAGTAGTTTCAGGGTTGCTAGTTTACCCACGATCCACTGCTTTTTCAAAGAGCCATTTGCTCCTAGAGAAACAGCCTATGTAGAGACAGCCAGGATAATGAGGAAATGAAATAATTCTAAGGTGTAAAGTTTCCAAGAGATGAATGCATTTTCTCTGTTTTGTTCTCCTCACCTGCTTGGCATTCTCTCTGCCAATGCTCGCTCTGCCCCAGCTTTGTTGGCAGTCAAGGCAGGAACCAACTGTCTACTAAGGCGTCCTCATTAAAATGCGCTGCTCTAGCTAATTAGGAGGCAAGGTTCTCCCACGGTGGGCTTGGCCTGGGTATTGCCATTATCTTCATAAATGGACTCTTTACTTTGCAAATGGTGCTGTCATGGCCAGGCATTCCTGACCTGGCAAATGCTTTGTGCATTCTTGAGTGGTGGAGGGAATGTGTTAGCCAGAGAAGGCAGAAGCATTCATGATGAAGCAGGGCTCTGTCCTGAGCTCACCCTGCTCAGTCTGGGCAGCAGGCAGCCAATGGCTGAATCTGCATGTACAACCACAGTGTGAAGTAACAGATGGCCCAGATTTTCTGGGAGATCTTATTTCCCATCATCTTAATCTTTACAGTAAAGGCAACTTGTAAATTGCATAAAACAGGTAAATATTTTTTAAAAGTTATCTAATTGCTTTTCTTTTAAAAGAATGTTCCTAGCTATAAATTCACAAAACAGGGAGAAAAAATTCAGATGATTTCTTGCCTTATGCAATCTCATCTCAGGAAATGTATTTACTTATTTAAGTTCCATCACCTACAACACACTCTCTGTACAATTTCTGCCGGTTTAAGGCTCAATTGCCATTTCCAGCACCAGTTCTTCTACAAAGCTCTTCTGATTTCCCAATTAAATGCAATCACTCCGGTTTTGGCAATATCAGAGTAAGTTTAACCCTCTCTTATGCCACTTACTACTACTACTATTATTGTTATTATTATTATTATTTACCATGGCAGCTACCACTGCAGCTGAGGAAGGTTGACTCTGTACCCTGCCCAGCACTTTGTACTCATCATCTCTAATCCTGATGCTCAACTTGCAGTTTAGGTGTTCTCTCCATTTTATAGATGAGAAAACTGAGGCTCAGGGACATCAACAAACTTGTTCCAGGGAAAACCCCTTGAGCAAGAAGTAGAGCAAGGCTTGAAATTCTGAGTCATAGTTCTTATTGAACCTTATTGTATTACTAGATAGCCAGCTACTAAAGGGAAGTCCGTCTCTGTCTGTCTTTTTGCCCATAGGTGCTCAAGAGGAATGAATCAAAGTAACATAGTCCTTGACCACAAACTAATTAAGTAGATAAGTATTGTTGTCAAGAAAAGCAGCTATATTAAAACGCAATCTAAAAGTGTAGTTGGCATGAAGAATATACCTTTTGGCAAACTCTCACATTCTGCAAAAGTTACTATAAAATGTTCCTATAGCATGATTACATTATAAGGCAAGTTGCCAGTCTTCCCATCAATACCAGGACTGTAGTGAAGCTCTTCTTAAACTCTAATGTGTGTATGAATAACCCTAGGATCTGGTTAAAATGCAGGTTCCCAGGTAGGTCTAGGTTGTCATTTCTCTAAAGCTCTAGTGATGTGGTGGCTGCTGGTCGCTCTTTAAGTGGCGAGGTGTAAGAGACCACACTATAAACGATATAATTGGGGCAACGTGGAATACAGAGAAGCAGAAGAGGGTCTGTGCAGATTTGAGGCTGGAAGAGATCAGCCAGGGAAGAAAGTGGGAAGATAGTTTTATGGCTTGCTGGTTTCTTACGGGCCTCCTTGTCTATTCTCCTGTTGTACCCTTTTCCTGGAAAACCCTTGCACAAGTTTTCGTGCAATAAACTTTTATTCATTTTTTGAGGCAGCTCAGAGTTCCTTGTCAGTCAGCTTTGCTGACCTCCATGTTAGGCTGAGCGCTCCTCTCCTGTGTGTGCATGGCGTTCAGGGCACTTTTCAGTTCCTCCTGCTTCCGTGCATGACTATCCATTCTGTGAGGCCAGGGATATGTATTAATGATCTAACGCATGATGGGTTCTTTAATAAGCTGAGCTTCTAATAGGTACTAAGGGGTCGTGTAGGAAGGCCAAACTTTACCTTTTCCCTCTTAGGGTATTTTTGCTTGGCCTGAGAATTAAACTGGTATAACACAGATCCACAGGGGAAAAAAATACACATTTATTTAATACAAGTTGTACATGGTGTAAAGAAGTGAAAACCCAAAGACTTACTGAATTGGACAAACAGAAGTAAATCATAAAAATGTGACAAGGCACCGGGGCTTGGGCTGGGATAGTTAACTGGGCGAAGAAGTTTAGTCTAACAAGGTTCACTTATGCAGATTTCCTTCCACCTCAACCTTCCATTCTTGATCAGATACTTTCCTTCAGGTATAGGGAAGGCATCTTTCACTTAAGAATTTTATCTCCTGCTTTTAAGAAAGAGAAGGAAGGTCAGGGTGATCTTGCACCTGTTGCTTTGTTAAGTCCCTTCCACTCAAAAAAGTCAATATGCCCGAGTGTCATATTTTGGGGTAGCGTGTCTGAACTCCTCAGTAGATGGTAAGGAGGCAGCAGTATAGTACTAACGATGGGAAAGAAAAAAAGAATGGTGAAGGGGTTCTATACCACCTACCTACCATCCCAACATTGCCATTTAAGACAGAACCATCAAACATCACACTTTAAAACAAGCTGCACACAAAGAAGTATGGGTCAGCTGGGCAGCTTTGAGCTCAGCAGGTTCTCTCGTGTGTCTGCACTTGTTGGCAGGTCGCCTGCAGGCCGGCTTTGCATGTGAGAGCTCTCTCACATGCCTAGGGCACTCGTCCATGTAGTCTTTCATTCTAGCAGGTGAGCCCAGATTTGGACTCACCAAATCCTTGGACTCACCTGCTCGTCGTTCAAGGCCGTGTTCCAAGAGAGGGAGCAAAACGTGACAGCTCTTCTGATCCCCGGTCTGGATGCGGCACACCAATCCTTTGCTTCATTTTATTGGCCAAAGCAAGTTAAAAGGCCAGCCTAGAGTTAAGAGAAATAAACATTAACTCTAGTAAGAAGAGGTATAACTCTAATTGTAAGGAGGAGATTACAAAGGATGGCTACAAGGAGGGGAACAATCAGGGGCATTTTGATAATCAGTTACCATAGTTTCACATTGCATCACACTCTTTGACTGTTAATGAGCGAGACCGTGAATAATAGGGCAACCTCGTAATGGGTCTCAACTTTAATGCTGTTGCCTGTAGGAGACACCTGGGCTACGGGTCATGGCCACTCTTGATTGTTTGCATACCCGTCACCCCAAGCAAATGTTCTTCCCAGAGTGGCCTCTTAGCTGCTTCCTCCTACTGTCCAGCTGGTATGTGTTTATGTAATTCGGATGTGATCTAAAATTAGGGTGAACAAAACATGATCAGAGAGACACATCTATTGCTAAAAAAGTAAAACCAAACAAAATATAAATACTTTTAAGTTTAGTTCCATTTGGATTACCTATGTTCCTATAATCAGTGTAGATACTTGAGTTGTTCATACGTGCATATATTTTTAATTTAATGTTTTGAATAGGTAATATATTAACTAAAGTTTAAAACATCATATGGGAATCTTCACTTACACTTCTTCCCCCAGCCATGTAGTCCTCTCAGAGGCAAAAAAGAGAAAGCTATTTTAAAGTATATCCTTCCAGAAATGAACATATAATTTGATAAAAACAAAGGCATATGTTCTGTCCTTGACTGTGCATTTTGCTTTTATTTTTTATTAACATTGTATCTATGAAGATATTTTCAAATCAGGGCATAAAATCTTTTTCATTCTTGTTTAGGGCTGCATGACTTTCCATTGTGTAGGTGTATTATAACTCATTTAACCAGTCCCTACTTACAGCCATTTAATTTGTTTCCATTCTATTACTATTGTATAATTAAATCTAGAGATGACTTGTGGGAACACAGTGGTGAATTCCAAAATTTGGTCTTATAAATGGATTGATGACGATGACTGCTCTGTTTTCTTCTGATTGGGTCCTTTGCCACAGTTTGTAACCTTGAAACATTACAAACAAACAGAAAATTCCATGAAGACACTGGTTTTGGCATATATCCAGTATTTTTTGAAACTTTATGTTCTAAGTGTCCTCTAGAGGAAGCCATGTGGGAAGGCAGGATGATGAGGAGGGAATGAGGTGATTAAAAATAAAATCAGGGCTGGGACCATAGCTCAGCGGTAGAGTACAGGCTTAGCATGCCCAAAGCTCTGAGTTCAAGCCCCAGCATTGGAAAAAAAAATATTTTTAAATACAGTCAGCTATGCTGAAATTTTAAAAGGCTATTGAACATTGTTCAGGAGAAATGCCAGTTTGCTAAAGCATCTCTTCATGCATAAGAGCTTTTCCATATTAGCTACCTCTTTTGGTTCTGGAGAGTGGATTGGAGATATGCAGAACTAGTATCTTGGAACAACTATGATACGGGTATGATAACTGGATTCGAAATAGCCTAAATGACACAGTTGCTATCTGAGATTCAGGGATATTGAATCAACTAGGCTCTTAATTTATCCAGAGCCATGATGTGCACCATTTGTTTCTGAATGCTAGCTCATGCACCTGCTGCTTCAAAATCACCCTAGATGCATTGTTAAGAAACAGATTCCTGGGCCCCATCGCAGCATCAGACCTATAGAGTTGGCCTCTCTGGGATCTATAATCAGCTCCCTAGGTAACTAGGAAGCATCACCAGGTCTGGGAACTCTACCAAGGCAACAGTGCAGATAAACATGACTACATTTAGAAATCAGGAAGCTCAGACTGTACAGACTCTATATATGGGACACACCAAATGTTCTGAGCTCTGCCGGCCTGATGCTAATGCACGGGAAGACTTAGCATCCTTTCCGGCTTCAAAAGGTTTAAATGTGAAGTTCTGTCTCCTATCAGCTTCTTGTCACTACTGACCAAGTCCCTGTATAGGACTGAAATAGTGACCTACTGAGAAATACGTGGTAGGGCAATGCTGACTGGAGGACCAGCCTAAATCTTCCCCTCTGCCTTATAGTAATAGGCACAGTCCCTCAGAGTGAATTAATGATAGTGTGACGATAGGTTAGACTGTGGAATTGGTCCTTTTGGCAAAGAAGCGGCCTGAGAGAGACACTGGGTCTAAAGCTGGGCCGCAGGCCCCCAGGTGGGCATGAATGACTCCTAGGAGGCGGCCCTGCCCAAGGAAGAGCCTCCGCTTACTTGAGGAGGTTGCACAGATTTAGGCCGCAGGGTAGTGGCAGAGGGAAGGCAGACAGGGAGACTCAGAGAGAACTGTCTGGTCTTAAAATCCTGAGTCAATTTTGGGAGCATTGTGTTCCCTGGGGGGAACTAGGTCTCCTCACCCAAATGAAATGCTGGGGGCCCCAGCCTAGGTCCTGACTGTAAATGGAGATGTTGCCCTGGAGGTGAACCATTCCTGGGGGCAGCCACTTTCTCTCTCAGAGTGAACTTGTCTTTTCATATAGTAGAGACATATTTTCTTACTTCTATATAAATGCAGTGAAGAATTAATTTGCAAAGTCCCACCAGGATTCTTCAGAAGTAGGCAATAACACTTTGCTATTTCAGGATGGGGCTCTGCAAATGAATCCTCTTTTAAAGCTCAGAGCAGTTTCTCAAAGTCCTCACAGTGCTTTGCATGGGGCGGGTCCTCCATAAACGGGTGGTAAGTCACCTAGGACAGATCCGTTATCACTCTGAAAGTGCCATCCAGATACAAAAAGATAGCCTCTCCTATGATGTGGGGAACACAAATGCTTTTGTATTTCCCAGTGTTCCGAGTCTACACTAGGATATTGGCCCTCGATGACTGGCAAGAATCCTTTGTGATTTGAAAATATCCCACTCTGTGAAGGAATAAATGGATAAAAATTCACATGTGTGGGGGCCGAAAGGCGTGAAACCTTTCCTTACTCCTCATAAGAGTCATGGCTAACAACCCTGTAACAAAAGACAGGTAAATGAAAGAAATGTGTAACTCATTCTCATTCCCTCTCTCTCTTTCTGTGTCTCTCGCTGTCTTTATCTCTTGCTGTCTCTGTCTCTCTCTCTCAGCACTGGAGATTGAACCTAAGGGCTCTCACATACTAGGCAAGTGCTCAACCACTGAGCTATTTCCCCAGCTCTTTTATTTTTATTTTATACAGGGTCTTGCTAAGTTGCCCAGCCTGGTGTCAACCTTGCGATCCTCCTGCCTCAGCCTCTGGAGTAGCTGGGGTTACAGATGTGCCCCACCACACCCAGCAACAGATTTTTAAAATGAAAGTTTCATGTGACATGGAAGACTTCAGAAGTAAAGACCCAAAGAACCAGGGAAAACTGCCCATTTTTATGATTAGATTTAATGAGGAAACATCAGCCATGTAGAAATGTGATCAGCCACAAGAGGTCTGATTTAATGGTAATAGGCTGAGGGAGGAGCAGCAAGGCCTGGCAGTTTAGCTTCTTGGTTTCTCTGTGTGATGACCTCCTTCCTCTTGGGCATGGGACAGGGCGCCCTCTAGAACGAGGGTCGTATGATCCACTGTCAGGAAAAGTAGATCAGAGAATTTCTTTATGGCAAAATCCTTTACAGAAAGGCAAAGGGGAGGTTAGGGTAACATTTCTAGGTTTCGTGGCTGGCTTCAGGCCACGGGGCTCTGGATTTTTATGATCTGCCTTAACGGAGAAAGAGGAGCAGGAGAAAGAAGGGCAGGGAAAGTCAGAAAGAGACTGCTCTGAGGCCCTTCCAGCATCTTTCAGCTCAAAGTACTCAGCACGCCAAGGTGCCAAGCTTCAGGGTGTTGTTTTCCAAGCCCCAACACATGAAAATGCCTTCATGGGTGAAAGAATTTGTCTTCAGAGAGGACAAGAGAGCGCTGCTCTGACTCTTTCTCCACGTACCAGTCTGTGGTAAAACCCAAGGCACCAAGAAGCGGGTGCGCCCAGCCTCTCCTTAGAGTTTGTACTGGCCTGGGTGAACGGAAGATCCCAAGCAGAGAACAGCAGGCTGATGAAGAGCTTTTGTCTTACTAAGTTGGAAATGAATGGCTGCCAGACTGGGGGCAACGTGAAAGAGGAAAAGAGAGGAAAAACCGAAGTAAGCCCAGAGGGAAGCTCAGAGACCCTGCATAGAAAGAGAGGGAGAGGGGCATCTGATAACTGGTTTAAGGCATGGAGCTCTGAAGGGGTTGGGGTAGATAGGAGGGGGTTGGAGATGAGGGAGGTAGAAGGACGGGGAGACTTTAATGGGAAGTTTTAGTGTGGCATAATTATTTTTTCTGTCTTCATCCAACCCTCTAGTAAATCCCTATCACTCATGGACCTGCATTTTCATCATGAGAGTGAGATGTATTTCTAATGGGACACTTCCAGATAAGTACAAGGTAAGAGAAGAGTTGGCTCAAGAAGACCTAGTTACATTCAGAATATATGGGATATTACTATATGCTTATACTTTTAATTTTAAAAAGTTATAAAAATCAGGCTAGGAAGAGTGGTTGCATGCCTGCAGTCCCACACACTCAGGAGGATGGGGCAGGAAGATCCCTTGAGTCCAGGAGTTCAAGATCAGCCTGGGTAATATGGCAAGGCCTCAGCTCAAAAATAAACAAACATTTTACAAATAAAAAAATAGAGACTAATAAAACGCAAATTCCTATATCCATTATTTAAGTTGAACTACTGCTAATATTTCCCAATGTGTTTTCTTCTGAATTAAAAAGATTTTAAGTAGGCTATGTCTTAGTTACTTTTCTCATTGCTGAGACAAAATACCTGACACACAAAGTTAAAAGGGGAAAGGTTTATTTAGCTCACAGTTCATAGAGGTCTCAGTCCATAGTTATCTGGCTCCAAGGTAGTGTGGCACATGGCAGAGGGGCATTGCAGAGGAGAACAGTTAATGGCACCCACAAGGTAGTAAAAGCAACAAGGAAGAGAGAGAGGACAAGCCTCTTTCCATCCCTCATATTGGTAGCAGGCTATCCACCCTAGGGCAGGTATAGCACTCATACCCTTAGCCCCGGCATTGGACCATGAATCAGTCACAAACTCTAGATTCAGCCACGTCTGAAAAGCCTGCCCCGTGACTGCATGAGGCTTTGGGGGGACATCTAGACACAAACCATAACAGGGTAAAACACACCTAACATAAAATTTACCATCTTAACCAGTTGAAATGTATAGTTATTAGTGTTGTGTGTATTTGCGCAACAGGTCTCAGTTTCATCTTTCAAAACTAAAATTCGGTACCCACTAAACAGCTCCCCTTTCTCCTCTCTTCCTCTGGCCCTGCCTACTGACTTTGACTACTTTGGATAACTATATAGGTGAAATCACACTGTATTTCTTTTTGTGACTGGTTTATTTCATTTAGCATTATGTCCTTAAGGTTCATCCGTGTTGTAGCACGTAACAAGATTTCCTTTCTTTGTAAGGCTGAATACTTCTCCAGTGCATGGATATATCACATTTTGTTTATTCACTCAACTGCTGATGGTCATTTGAGTTGTTTCCACCTCTTGGCTATTGTAAGTACTGCTACCATGAACATGGGTATGTAAATATCTCTTCAAGATCTCATTTTCAACTCTTTTGGATATATATCCAGCAGTGGGATTACTGGACCATATGGTGATTCTAGTTTCAGTTTTTGAGACCTCCATACTATTTTCCACAGCTGTAGCATTTTCCAACAGAGGCACCACTTTACCTTTCCATCAACTGTGCACAAAGATTCCAAATTCCCCACATCCTTGCCAATATTGTTGTTTTCTATGGTTTTTTTTTTTTGGGGGGGGGGCTTTGTTTTCTTGTTATTTTCTGCTACTTTGTTTCAGGATTTTAAAAAATATAATGGTCATCCTCAAATGTGTGAGGTGGCATTTCATGATTTTGATCTGTATTTCTCTAAGAAATAGAAATGTTAAGTACATTTTCACATGCTGTTGTCCCTGGTATCTTATCTAGAGTAATATCTGTTCAAATCTTTCACTTTTGTTGATATTTTTATTTTTATTTATTTATTTATTTATTTTTTATATGCGGGTACCAGGAGTCGAATTCAGGACCTCGCGCTTGCCAGGCAGGCGCTTATGCCGCTGAGCTATATCACCAGCCCCAATATTTTTAAATAAATTACAAACGTACAAATATTTTATCATTAAACACTTTAACACGCATCTTCAAAAAAGTAAGGACATTTGTCTCCATTACCCCAGTACCACTATTACGTCTTTAAAAATTAACAATAATTCTTTAGTCTATAATCCATACCCCCCAAGTCAGCACGTATTTTTTGAAAATTCAAATTACTCTGTTATTTAATTCTAATCAAGTTTCAGTCATCCCTTTGGCAATGTGTGTGTGTGTGTGTGTGTGTGTGTGTGTGTGTGTGTGTGTGTGTTACTGATGGTTAAACCCAGGGCCTTGTACCCTTCTACCTCTGAGCTACATCCCCAGCCCTTCTTCCTTCTTCAGAACAATCTCTTCCCTTTGCCTTTTTGCATGACCTTGCTGTGTTGAATAAACAACACCAGTTGTCCTGGAATGGTCTTTTTCATTCTGGGTGAGTTTTGATAGTCTGTTGAATATACGTTCATAGTGGTGTTTTTTTATAGTATTTCCTCATTATCCTTTTAATGCCTTTTTAGGTTTGTACTGATAACTCCTGTTTAATACCTGATATTAATAACTTGTGTCTTTGCTGTTTTTACCTTACCAGTCTTACTGAGAAATTTATCAGTTTTATTGCTCTTTTCAAAGAAACAGCTTTTAGTTTTCTCTATTGATTTTCTGTTTTCAATTTTATTCCTGCTCTTGCCTTTGTTATTTTCTGTTGTGCTCAGTTCCTCTCCATTTCTCCACCTCCCTCCCTTTCCTTCTCCCTCCTCTACCCCTTCATTTCTTCCGAGGTGTTTTTCTTTTTCTCTAGTCTTCAGGAAGTTGATTATAATATGTTGTGGTATGGATTTCTTTATATTTATGCCTTTCAGAGTTTTCTAAGCTTCTTGAATCTATATTCATGTCTTTCACCAAATTTGGGACATTTTAGAGCATTCAAGTTTTTTTGTATTTTGTTTTTTGTTTTTCTGTACTCCATTCATTCTATTCCCTTCCTGGTACTTCAGTGACATAAAAGTTAGAATTTTGGTATTGCTCCATATGTCTCTAGGGCTATGTTTATCTTTTTTTTTCTCCTGTCTTTTATCTTTGTTGTACAGGTTGGATATTTCTTATTAACCTATTCTCAAATTTGTTGATTCTGTCTTCTATTATCTCCATTTTTGCTATTGAGCCAATCCAATATGTTTTTTAAATTTATATTGTATTATTTAATTCTAAAATTTCTTCTGTTTCTTTGCTAAAATTTTCTATTCAGTCCAGAATTGCTTACCTCGTGCAGGATTTTTGTAACAGCTGCTTTAATTCTAATATCTGTATAATCTTATATTTGGCATCTACTGGTTTTCTTACGCAAGTTGATTTTTCTGGTTCATGTATTCCAAATGATTTTAGACTACATACTGGATATTTTCCAATTAGGTCTCAAACATGGTTCTTGTTTAAATTGTACGGAGACTGTTGATGTTTTTGTTTTAATAGGCATTTAACATGATTGGATTTGAGTCATATACTCCAACCACAGTTCTGTACGTGCAGTTCTACTGTGAGAACGTCCTAAAATCCTTTGCAGTACTATTCCGATCTACCCCCATAGGTACCACAGCTAGTGGCCAGTCTGGGAGGCATCAGTGAACATATTTCCAGTCCAGTTTTCAAAGTCTAGAGTGTGTTCTTTAGGGTCAGATCCATGCATGTCCTGCTTGTGACTAAGCTCAGGAATTCATAAACAACCATCCCAAGTTTCTCCCTCTCTGTGATTCCTTTTTTGGCTTTTTTAGGCTTTTTTGGCCTTTTTTGGACCAAGGCTTTCCAATGCGAGATTTAGGTGCCCGTGGATTCTGCTGCTACAGTTGCCCCAACACTCTAAAATTGTCTGGGGGCACAATAGGATGCAGGAAAAAAGAAAAATGGACCATCATCCCCACATCTCTCAGTATTAAGAGTCTCAGTATTAAGTAATTTTTCCTAGGACTCTTTCTTTCCATGCCTGGTTATCACTTCCAGTTTGGGGTCTACCCTGAGTCTAGATCAGGGGATACTGAGGGATTAGAAAGTAGGCAAAATTCACAGCTGGCTCACTGTTACTTCACATTCCGGTTGTCTTTCCCAACCCACCTCCTATCATTTGCTTTTCTGAGTCCTCAAGCTGCTGCTCCGCACAGTCTTTGCAGTCTTCATCGTTGTGTTCAGAGGCTGAGAGAGAGAGATGTGTGCCTGTGTTTGTATACACAGTCTTCAACTTACAAGGGCTTGACTTGTGATTTTTCAACTTTACAATGGTATGAAAATTGTAGAGATTCAGTAGAATCCGTATTTTGAATTTTGGGCTTTGGTCTTTTCCCAGGCTAGTAATAGCTGATACAGTATTCTCTGCTGATACCGTTCCAGTGAACTACAGCTCCCAGTCGGCCACACGGTTAGGAGGGAAAACAACCTCAGACTGTGTTGCTGAGCTAGGACACTTGATAGGTTTGGTGTATTAAATGTATTTTTGACTTGTGATATATTCAATTTAAGATGAGTTTAATTCCATCATAAGTCGAGGAGGATCTGTGTTTTGCTTTATGAGGATTTCATTTAGCTTTACTAAACAGATTATAAACCAATGAAATAGGCTTTATGTTCATTTTTTTAAAAAATGTTCATTTTATTTCATTCTGAGACAAATTCACCAAAGCAAAAATCACTAAAGGAGAAAATTTATCTCTTAAGCGAAGTAAAATATGTTTGGTTTCTGAGATTTTTAGATCACTTTGTTTCCCCTTTAAGATCATAGGCAAGAGAAATCAACAGCAGAGCCTGATACTACACATTACTTGCTGAGAAAAAACATTTTCAAAGCTTACAAGCTCAGAGTGTAAAGTTAAATTCCTCTGGGAGCTTCCTCTCAGAGATGTGGCTCAAGAAAATAAGGCTGCTGCTCGTACCCAGAGGCCTCTCATATACGCCCTGGGCCTTAAATACAATTCACAGAAAAGCCCTAAAATGTTGCTTTCTTGAAGCTTGTTGAAAATATGCAGTGAACTGCCAAGACCAAGATGTTCTTCATCAAGGACTTCTGAGGAGATAAGATTTAATTTGCTCTTTTGTCGGCCTTGTTGGGATGGGTGAATTCCAGAGAGTGATGTATGCTTTCTGTAAAGTCAGCAAGCCATTGTTGAACAGAATTTCTGCAGATATTGTCAGTGGGAACGTAATTTGGGTCAATGAATCATGAATTCTATTTTGGTAGTTTGCCGAAGACAACATTGTGAGCGCAGCTATCCCGATGGGGAAAATTGGAAAGAGATAGTAATAAATAAACAGCATAGCAGTCGGGCAGGGGGTAAAGAAGTAAGAACACTGCCCAACAGATCGAAGACTCCCCTTCAAATGTTCAGTTACCAAGGAGGTTGGATCTTTTCTTCCCTGCAGGCCTTGGGAGTGACTGGAAAGCAATGAACACAGACCGCATGGTCACAAAAGGGGAACATGACACTGGAAGGTAGGCCCCCTAAGGCACTCAGATGACTGCCTCTGTTCAGTTTATCAACTCGTAAACAATCCAAACTTGTCTCTTACCACAGATCCACAGATATTAATGCAACAGTCTTGTGCAGTGTGCATTGTCCTAGTTTCTGTAGGTTACAGAAAACAGCCAGGTCACACACTAGCTTTATCTCTCCTTTCTTTCAGTTCATGGAGTTCAGGTGCAGCTATTGGTGGTGCAAGGTGGGTGGGTGGCAGGAGGAGCAGTAGAAATCAATGCAAATGAGAACGGCTGATCATTAGAGGTGGACTTCCCGCAACACAATTCTGTCTGACTTTATAAATGAAAAAGCTGGGCATGAACCATAATCACAACCCCAAGTCCCAATTACTCATTGTGGGAATTAAATTTGAGATCTTCAACTCAAATGCCCTTTTGTTTAGCTCATTAGGATCCTGCAGGAAGAAAATTTTACCTGAGGGTTTACTCCAAAACAAGGTCAGACAGTTCTGCATTCAGCCCTTACAACCAGCCTCTGCACTGGTCCTCAGAGCTTTGTGCAAGCAAGAACAGCTGTCCTTTGTTTCTGACAAGGACAAGCAAGGAAAGTGAAGTTCAGTTGCAGTAGGAGGGATTCGGATTAGATATGAGAAAGATTTCTTGGTTTCCAAGTACTATGAGGCTGAGGAATGAGTTATAGGGAACAGTGACAGAATCTTCAAAGGAGTTTAGAGACAGCTCTCCTTCTGGAATGGCCAAAGATGGTTTTTCCAGGAGGACCAATTATAGAATCAGCCCTTGGCATCAACCATTTCTGTACTCATTCTTCTGGATAATTGAGGGGGTTCTGCTGCTGGCCCTCAAAGCAGGTCTCTCAGCCGTGACAGCTGAAGCAGACGGTTTTCATCTCCTCTCCAGTGTGTCTGCTCTCATAGGACTCCGGTTCACAGGGATTATCGGTTTCATGAGAGGAAGGGAAGGAAAAATGACCTTATTTCACAATGAATAATTACTAACCCCTCACTATGAAACAACTACTTAAGATTTCTCAAGGAGAACAGAAAACCACCTTGTAAAATCTAGAAGACAGGGCCGGTGAGATGGCTCAGCGGCTTAAGCGCCTGCCCGGCAAGCGCAAGGGCCCGAGTTCGACTCCCGGATCCCACATACGAAAAAGGGGCCAGTGATATCGCTCAGCGGCACGGGCGCCTGCTGGCGCGCGAGGTCCTGAGGTCGACCCCCCGGTACCCACAAAAAAAAAAAAAAAAAATCTAGAAGACGTTCTTCACACCAGACCAGCACCAGTGCCCTAAAGCTAGAGCTACCTGGTCACTCATTGGACTTACTGGAGACCTTGGGCCCCATTTCAGTCCAATTAAAATAGGTGGTAGGCATTGGTATTTATTTTTAAATAGCTTTTTAGGAGATTTGTGTGACATAAATTTACAGGATGTTCTACAGTTTGTATATTGAGTGTCTTCCAAAGGCCCGTGTATTAAAGGCTTGGTCCCCAGTCCATGGTGGTATTGGGAGGTGATGGAACCTTTAAGAGGTGGAGCCTAGTGGAAGGTCTGTAGGTCATTGGAGATATGACCTTGAAGGGGACTGTGGAACTCTGGTCCTCCTTTTGCTCTCTTTTTCTCCTTAGCTCATGATGAGGTAAATGGTTTTTTTCTGCCACATGCTCCTGTCATAAGGTGCTGCCGTGGCACAAACCTAAAAGCAATGGGACCAATTAATTATGAACTGAATCTTCTGAAAGTATGATCCAAAATAAACCTTTCCTCTTTGTAAGTTGATTATCTCAGATATTTGTTATACTAATGTGAAGCTAAAACAAGAGACTATTGGTTTGGACTAAGCTTTGCACTAGTCCCTACAGGCCAAACCAAAATGGAGTTACTCACGGTGAAATTCCACCCCACTAAGCTGAAACTAAGTTATTTATCTAATCTTCTGAGAAATGAGGAAGGAGAAAAATAATCGTCAAATCTCCAAGCAAACTAGCTTTAACCAATATGATAAGCAAGTCCCCTCTGCCTTCCAAAAGACTATGTCAACAAATTAGCTTTGTTCCCTAGTGTTCTGTTTCCTTGTTCCCATCTTATAAAACCCACTGTTCTGCTATTGCCCAGGTAGAGCTCTCATTCTATCTTGTAGCATAAGGTCTTCCCTGATTCATGAGTCACAAATAAAAGCCAATTAGATCTGCAACCAAATTTGTTGTCATTTTGTCTTTTGACACTCAAAAGTGTATTCAAGGTTGAGGCAGCATCAAAGCAGCCTAATTGATATACATGTCCTCTTAGAGATTGTACTTGTAGTTCAAAATTTGGACAGGCTAAGTGAAGGGAAGTACATGTCTACTTAAATGAACTGTTTTAGTTTACTGTCATGGGATTGCTGTGTTGGAGGATTAGAGCCCCAGCCATCACATGATGAAACAAGTGGCTTACTGACTTGCTGTGAGCTTGGAGGGAGCCTGTTCTGTGACTGTGTTTTAGTATATGTGCTGCCAAAGTGAGCATGTTGTTACTGTGCTTTAGGAGCTTTCAAAAGACAGATCCTGGGGCTCTCCGGGCTGTCTTGTAGGCTCCCTACTGCAAATGGGAGCCTGATTCTATTACTAGGGTCAGGGTTTCTAAGCTGCTCATTACAAGCTATTGATCCATCTCCAGCCTCAGAAAGCAGACTGTAGCATTTCCAAAACAATGAGACAGTTGTCTCTCATACAAAGAAGACACAGTTACTTGTGGAGGCCTTGTGGCTGAAGATACAAAGGCAACAAAGCAGGCACAGGGGTTAAGAATTAGGAGTCTGGATTTAAACCACCCTTGAGTCTCCTCCTGCCACTTACTAGCTATGTGCCCTCAGGCATATTACTTAATGCCTTTCAGTGTCAGTGTCTTTATCTGCAGAGTGAGGATAATTAGGCAAAGTACTTCGTTTCATTTGGTTGTGATGATTTAGAAAGTGATAGGTGTAACACTTAGCATACTGAGTTCAGTAAGATTCATCTATACTTGTTTGGTTGGGGCAATGGAGTCTCTGCAGAAGGGAATGTGTAAAAAAGTGTTTTCCTATGACCAGGGCAGTGACATTGAAATTGGAAGAGGAAGTGGTATCCTTGGCCAGGATACCAGCTGGTGCCAATAGGCCATTCTCAAAGTCAAGGTACCCATTTGTTAGGCCTTTATAGCCCCAGCACTTGGTAGGGAAAGAGGGCACCTCTCAACCCCAGACTATGCAGCCTCAGGTCTTTAACTTTTTGAGTAAGGGAAGCTGTCACTAGGTCTTTGTCCTCTTAGTCATCCCTTGAGCTGCTGACTGGGAAAGTTTGGGGCAGAGCCAAGGAATCTGTATTTTCCTAAGGGCTCTTTGATGACTCAGCAGCACAAGCAGCTTGGGAACTATGGTGAAGGCTGCTCAGTACATTTAAAAGGGTTCATGGAAGAGCCTCTCCCTGAGCTGTGTACTTGCTCTTTGCCACAGATCATTAGTCCTGCAATTCCATGAAACAGACTTTTGTTTGTATTAAAAAGTATCCTCATTTGAACTGCACTTGTGCCTTGATGTGAAGTCACAGAGTCCTAGCACTGAAGATCAAATTCAACAAGTGTACAAATTCTGGAGAAGGAGAAGGGAAAGAGTTGATCTGGGAAAATGGTATGAAGTGGAAACATCAGACTTGTCCTGGGCCCCGGAAGAGTGAGCATTGGGCAACACGAAAGGAGACAGACAAAGGGGTCAGGAGGTGGAAAAAGGGCCCAGAATGAATGGAGCAGGTTCTAAGGACAAAGAGCCTCTTTAGTCAGCTAGGTACAGCCCTTAAACTGACATCGACAGAGCCCTTACCAGATGACAGACACTGAGCCAAATATTTTAATGTCAATTCGAGCTTCTTTATGATCTGGCCATAAAGGCCTTGTAGAATTACAAGTGAAGAAGTAATTACCTTACAAGTGAAGAAGTAATTACCTTGTCCAATGAGGCGGACAGGTGGCCTTACATCCTTGAGTCTTAGATGTGAAGAGGCAAGAGCAAGCATTTTTGGAGAAAAGTTCTGGCTGGTGATTAGGCCTCCTGTAACCTTCAATCCCTTGTTTTTCTAGACCCATCCAGCAACAAGCAGCTTCAGCCCATCCCATTCCTAAGGATGGAGGGAAGGAACTAACCCCAACTAAGTTGCCATATGCTACACCTGTATTCAAAGATTGTCAGAGTAGGGCACCAACAAAATACTGTCCTCCCAGCTCCCAGCTCCCAGCTCCCACCTCCCACCTCCCAGCTACCAGAGGCAGCAAACACATTTGGAGAATACCTCTCTCAGCTTCTGGCACTCATGGCAAACCACTACTATTACAGCCCAGAACTCTTCCTTGAATGGCTCTGTCTGCCTCAGAACCTATCTCAGGATATTGTTCCTAGGAGTTGGATGCAGTTGAGACTGAGTTAAGCACACTGACTCTTCCTACTTAATTTATATCCTTAGACAAGTTGCTTATGATACTGGTGTCCTGCCTCTAACCCTGATGCATGCCTTGCCCTCATCAGCCCTCTCTCTAAGTGCTCGGGTCTGTCCTCTGTTCTCCTGCTACTAAAATAGACCAATCACTTGCAGGCATAGTGTCACTGCTCTTTCAGCTGTTAAGTGTAGAGTTCCTGAATCTTTTTGCTGCTGTCCCCTACCCACTGGATTTGCTCTCTTAGGATACCAACCCAGCCCAAGTCAATACTGTCAGCCTTTTATAACTATTACAAACAGGGCCATTGACTACTGAGAGGTAGTCTTATATTCTTTTCAGTTCTTTATTTATTCATTCACACATATTTACTGAGCTCTTTCTTATGCTTAGCAAATGACTGGGACCTCAGTATACGATGGTGAATAAAACAGTCCCCCATCCATCCACATCCAGTATAAACTCCTCAATCAGGCAGCAAGGGTGCCTCATCTCATGGACCAGAGAAGGTCTCTGAAGATATTCAGCTAGGACCTAGTGGATAGTTTAGCAAGAAAAACAAGAGGGGAAAGGATGCCAGGAACAGGGAAGAGTATGAATGATAACCAGAGCAAGATGGGGGGTGACCTACTGAAGAAACAGGAAGAGGTTCCGTAGGCCTAGAGAGCTGGGCATGAGCTGGCGTATTACATTTACTACTGCATGCTTCATCTTAAGGTATGAATATTGGCTGTGTCTCTGTACTAGCCGATGAGCTCTGTGAAGGTCATGCCTGTATTTTTCTTTATATCCTCAGCCATGTAGCTAGCACAGAGTAAGGGCTCACTAAAGGCCTGCTGCACTGAACTGACTGGAGCCAGTGGCCCTAGCCTTGGCCTGGTCTAGTGTTTGTCCATTTCCCAGCACTCCCATTCTTAGCTCATGTGTCTGAATTTGCTCGCATTATAGCAGTGCTCTTGCTACTCTAGAACACAGCAATATCCAAGACTCACACACCTACATGAGGAAGTGAGAACTCCCCTGAGAATTTTGATGCACGAATAACTCAGATGTTTGGAGCACAAAAGCTTATTGATGCAGACAAGGTAGACATGCCTTGACATAAAACCTGCCTTATTTCCTTACTTGTCAGAAAACTTTGTAAAATATTTGGAAAGACCATTGGTTTCCAAGGTCCTATCTCCTACAAGTGCAATTCACTCTCTAATTTTTGTCTTCTTGTCTATATTTTCAGGCAAGTTGTCTTATTAGGTAAAGAAAACTACATGCTTAATAACTAGCTTCTATATATCTGTTCTTCTGCAAGGTTCTTCTTGGCTATAGGTGGGCTTTAAGAAATCTGGAGCAAGCCCGCATTTGGTCCATCCGGTTGCTCCACAGTTCTGCCCGTGAAGTTCCAGGTCCACACTACATACCTGCAGTTGGAGTCTATGACCCTCCTAACCCCGCCTTCCATGTTCAACTTCCTAATTAGTACACACAGAGGAAAACCCAGCCTACTGCTCTCAGGATAACTTCTGTCACCACTATTCTCAGTACTTATCAATATTAGCTCATTTAATCTTCTTAACAGTCTTCTGAAGTAGGTATATTATTCTTACTTTAAACACGAGGAAGCTGAGGCAGCCTGACTCCAAACTTCACTCTCTTAACAATCATATTCTGCTCCTTTTCTCCTGAACAGCCACTGTAGCATGGTGGAAAGTGGCTCTGAGGTTTGTGATATCCTGCTTTTTGACACTTCTGAATGGAGTGATTTTGAGCAGGTTACTCAACTTCTCTGAGCCTCAGTTTCATTAGCTGTAAATGAGGTATAATTTTGACTGTTGTAATAATGAGCAAATGAGAAGAACTTGAACTCACTATGTAGCCCAGGCTGGCCTCAAACTTATGGCAATCCTCCTGCCTCAGCCTCCCGAGTGCTGGGATTATAGGCATGTGCCACCACCCCCAGAAGGCTATAACTTCTTATCCCACTACTTTTCTAGTAACTGGGAAGTTTCCTTAAAATAAAATATTGTAAATTATTTGACTTCATCTTTGAGCAATCCCATTTTTAGCTTTGTAACACTCCCTATTTATAGTCTGTTTGAATTATAGAATCTCAGATATTTGAGTTTCCTCTACAATATCTCTGCTAAGAGGAGTCCACGGTAAGATCAATAGACAGTTGCTTTCACTCTTGCTGGAGATGAAGAGATGACACTCTGGACAAATGGCCTTCGTCCTGCCCTTGCCCGTGGGCCTCTGTTTCCTCCTCCTTCTGAGGGGCTGGCTGTTGCCTCTTCACCTGCTTTCTGCATATGCATTTATCAATGTCACCCAGGCTAGCTGTGCAATAGAATCATCTGGGGAGGTTTTTTAATAACACACACCCACACACACGTTTAATCAGCATCTCTGGGAGTAGGACATAGAAAATTACATCTCCGCGAAGCTCCCCAGATGACTGTCATGGTCAGCCATGTGTGGCAGCCGGGATGAGGTCCACAAGAGCTGTGTAGCTGTGAGTGACACTGTACAGCTGAGACAAAGTACTTACAGACTGCATATGGATCTCAAATAGTAGTTTGTTCTGACCCCTACGGGGCCTGCCTTATGCCTTAGCGACCACCTACCTTACAGGCTCCTCACCCCACACTGCCCAGCACACAGCTGTGGAATTGGATGGTTCCCTCTGCATAGACTTTGACATCTTCAAAACAAGACAATCTAGCTGTCCGTCTTGTGTGTTTTCAAAGGAATGTCACTAAAGGTCTCCGTGTGTGTTCTAAAAGCTTTTCAACATCCCTTAGTACAGTGGTGGCAAACCTATTGCGTGCATGCCACAGCAGGCTGTTTGCTATCATTGAAAGCTCTAAAAGGTTTGCCATCACTACCTTAGCAGATAAGCATTGTCTTAGTCATCGTGTCAATAGAATGTAAAACCCAAACAGGAGCACAGTAGAATCAGGTACAAAAATGTATATTTAAGATGCACAATCAACAATCTCTCTAACAAGCCATCCTGTGGTTGTACCTCTGCACAACACGTGCAAGGGAAAACTGAGTAGCTCCCTGAGAGTGGTGTGTCATTGCTGCTTACTGCAAGTTATCCTTTGGATCAGATATCTAACTGGGTCCTCTAAAGGTGATTCCCACGGTAGGGCATGACTTGGATGGTGACTAACTGTTTCTCCAAGTTCCTGGCAACAGTGCCTGGAAAGTGCTCAACAAGTTTCAATGAACAAAGAATAGTTGTTCCTTGTTTTTGGCCATGGCCTCTGCTAGTGCACTGAGCCTGCTCAATGCCAATACCAACTTGGTACTATGCATAAAGAAAATGGTCATATTAAAAATGTACCATCTGTTAGCACAGTGCTCAATGCTTTCCATGAATCATCTTACTTAATCCTCCCAATGATTCTGTGAGGAAGGCATTACTATTGTCATTTTATGCATGAAGAAGTTCAAGTTTAGGGAGATAATGGTATTGCTCAGTGTGAAAGCTTGTAAGTGGAAGAGCTCATATTCAACCATCAAGACCGAACAGTTGCAAAGGCTTTTCTTTGTCTGCCTCCTTCCTTGTAAGAAGCTATTTTAGCCTGATTAATTCCTCTCACTGTGAATTTCTCCAAGGCTGTCTCCCCTTTCCAGGCTTTTTCACAGTCAATGTAGGTCCAAGTTGGTGCTTTCCCTGGCATATTGTCCCTGGACTCTCAGCCCTGGGTGTCCCATCCACCTCCCTTCCCCACCTTCTAGTTCGTCTCCTTCCTTCTCAGTCCTTGGTGCCCTTGCTTTTTCCCTGCCTTGTCATCTTGAAGAGCTGTTGGTGAGTGAGCTGGGTGTGACTGATCATGACCTGTCTCACTGTTTCATTCCTCTTCTGCACTCTGTGGGCTTCAGTTCTCTCTCACGCCACAGGCACATCAGTTGGTGACAGAGAACAGAAAAGGGGGCCATCTCAATGAGTTTAACTTTTTTATCCTCAAATTAGTGACTTTGTGCCATTAGTTTCTTACAATGCCTCTCTTCCTTGAATATTTCATTTACATACTCTTTCCCTTCTTATATTTCCCAACATTGAACAAATTCCTTCAGGACCTTTGGGGTCAATGAACACTATAAATAGTGCCATCTCCATTGGCATCCCCTCAGGTCCCCGACTGATTTGCTGTACTCCAGCACTCTCCTGGTCTGCTTCAAGGCAGAGATTCTGTCCCATTCCCCTGTTGTGAGAGAGTGTAAGACTGACCCGAATACAAACTGCCTCTCTGGATCAGTCTTCAGGGGTTTCCCCCAAAAAGGTGAGGAAAACCAGACCTCACAGATGGCCTAACCCACAAGATAACAGCTGATAAGGCTAAAGTCAGAGCTGGTAATTTTCCTCTGTGCTTGAGAAATGGCAATTTATGCCAAGAGGAATAAATAACTATGAACAGGTTTTTCAAAACAGAATCATGAGTCTGGTTAGGTTAAATGACATATTGGTACAGTCAGGTTGTAAATGTGATTTTTGCTTTGTTTTTGTTTTTCTGCTCTGCCTTTGACATGCGACCAGTCATCCTTCAGTCACACAGTAAACACTTGGTCAGTGTCTTCTAAATTCCTGGGGACATCATGGTGAAGAAGACATATAGAGAGTTCTGGTCTTCAGGAGTCAAGACTGAATGGACACTAACTATGTGCCACTTTTCACTTACTGAAAATGATGTTGAATACCGAAAAACCAAATGAGTGAATTTCTAAAATGGTCTAAGTATCTGGCAGATTAATTTCAACTTTGCTTTATTGGTTATTAGTCTTCACTGGCTCCCAGTTGGAGACAGCAGAGTGACAAGATGGAGAGAGGAATGGGGAAGGAGAAGCAAAAGCCAGTAAACAGTAGGTCTTGCTTGTCTCAGAGAGGTTCAAATGAGGCTGTTTATGTAACCTCTGGTGCCAAGATGTGCTCAGGGGCCATTTGTTCAATTATTCATTTATCAAACATTTACTGTGCTTGGCACTGTGCTTAGTACTATAAGCTCGAAGTCAAGTAAGAGATAAGCCTCTGTCCCCAAGAAGCTTTTATTCTAATAGTTGAGACTATCATATAAATCAGCTATTACATAGACTATAACAAAGATTTTACAGGGTATAGTGGGACCCAGAAGAGAGATTGGTCAACTTTACCTTCAAGATGTTGTATCTCTTTCTCTCTATTTTTTTCAGTGCCGGGTATTGAACCTCAGGCATGTGCCATTGAGCCACAACCCCAGCCCACGACACAGCATGTCTTGATGAATGTGTGCACAGTGGCAGGACGCTCCATTCCTCCTGCCTGCATCATATGCTCTGTGTGGGGCAGTTACTGTGCTGTGTGTAGGCTGCTTGTGTGGCTCATAAGCATCACAGTTCCAGTGCCAGGAGTATGGCTGGTCACTGGAGCTTTAGGGGATTTGGTGCACAGAGGACAAAGTGGGCCCCTTGTGGTCAGGTTGCTTGTTAGGTAGGTAATTGCCTTAGAGAAGGCTATTTTGAGGCAGTGATTTCCAGAGGGCAACCTCCTTGCCGGCCCTGTTGGCAAAGAACACAGGGATGGGAGCAGCTCCCTGGGGTTTGGGGAAGGCTGGCTGGCCAGCCTACAGAAGGTTCACAGCTGCTGAAACTCTCCCACTGGCTTCCAGATCTGAGAGGCAGTGTGGGCTGTGGAGGACATGCCATTTCTCATGCTAATTAGGAAGGGAGGCAGCACCCATGGAGCCACTGATTTGTGTTTTTATGTTGTGCATCAGGCCTTATTTAAGGATAGATGAGAACAAGGACCTCTCAGAGCATTAGTGTCAATCTTCCCTGACCTCATGAAGGTACAGGGTGCCTGAGCTCAGCCTCTTCTCACACTGCCTCTAATGGGGCCACCATGCACTTCTTCCTAACTGTCCTCATAGCAAGAGCTGTGACCAGAGCTAAGGCTGGGAGTATCTGTAGAGTTGGAGGAAATCATCTTCCAGCTCCTATTAGTTAATTAAACTCACCCATGACCCTAAACTTTTTGATCTCTGTGGGCATCTTTGGGACATGAAGCTCCTATTTGCAAGTTACCCTAATGTGTATGTGTGCACACATGAGTTTAAAAGGGCTTGTAAGTCTTGGAAAGAAATCCTCCATATATTGTTCAATGAAGAAAGCAAGTTTTAAAACATTAGATACAGCATGAACCTGGTGTCATGAAATATATCATGAATACTTATACATACCATTGCCTTGTGGTGTCCATGGGGGATTGATTCTAGGACCCTGAGGATACCAAAACTTGCAGATGCTCAAGTGTCTTCCATAAAATGGAGTAGTATTTGCACATAACCTATGAACACCCTACTGTATACTTTAAATCATCCTTAGAGTGCTTACAATACCTAAAACAGTGTATGCGCTATATAAAATGTTATTACACTATATTGTTTAGGAAATAATGACAGGAAAAAAGGCTGTACATGTTCAGGACAGATACATCTTTTCCTGAATATCTTCTAGCAGCAGTTGATTGAACCTGCAGATACAGAAACCATATATTTGAGGGCCCGATTACACTCCTGCCTGTAGTTACACACAGAGAAAACCTGGAAAGATATACAGTACGTGAAAATGTTAGCTGTTGTTTTCTATTATAAGATTCAAGGTAGTGTAAGTGTGTACAGCATGTGTTTTGTCTTTTGGCATCTTTATTCCTTCTTTTTTATTTTTATTTATTTTTGCTGTGCTGTGAATTGAACCCAGGGCCTCCCACAGGCTAGGCAAGCATTCTACTACTGAGCTATACCTGCAGGCCCTCTTTATTTTCTAATGAATATGTACTGCTTATATAAAAATAGCAATACTGCTAAGAATAAACATAAGACAACAAAGACTTAAAAATTCCTATCCTGATACATTTCTAGCACAAGGCCTGAAAACAGCCAGGGCAGACCTGAGAGAGATGAAGGTCACAAGCCTGAGAGAACTCAGAGGACTCTGCCCCTCAGCCCTGTGTGGATTCTCCTGCAGTTCTGTGTGGAGCACAGGAAAATGGGACACGCACCGACCCACTTTGACGGCTGTGTTTTCTGAGTGTACGCCTGCAGGGGTAAGGGAGGACAAGGGTGACTAAACTGGTGCAGGATTGGAGGTGGGAAGGAGGCAGAATAAGCAAAGAAAACGTAAACATAAGAAGAACCCTTGCTAACTATGTTTGCTAATTGGAATTTTTGCAGCGGAATTACCTGTGAATAATATTCATATTAGCAAAGCAGGTGACACTCAGTCCATTTTTTTTTTTTTTTGGAAAAACCCGTGCTATATTATCCACCCACCTCCCCAACCCTTATTCTGGGACCATAAACCCCACCCCAAACTTGGAGTAGCTGAATTTTTTGGAGTCTGACACAGTTGGAAGTGTGAAATGCAGCCATCTGGTAGGCCAGAAAGCAAGTGGTTTTGAAATATTTATGTCCATGAAGCATCAGCCATGACTTTTTAACCATGTATTAGAGTTTCTGAGCAGAAGCAATGCCTGGGGCTCCGGCTACTCAGCCAAGATCTCTTGGCAGGCTTTTTCCTTTAGGAGGAAGCACATAAGAAACATAACAAGAAAAATTCATAGTTCCCTTTCCACTTCATAGTGGAAAGGCCCTTTTATGTATTTTTGTAGGAATGCTGGTTGAGAGGAGTGTGCCGGTGCTGAGATTAATAACCCAAGAGACTGTCAGAGTCCCCCTGAGCTTTAAAAATGTTTTACAGCTCTGAGTAATTAAGAGTAGGGGAGAAGAGCCCATCTTAATCAGCAGCATGAGTTTAAATTTTGGGCTCCCTAGTTAAGTGTCTGCAAGGGTCATTACCTTTCATTTATTACGTAATAAACAACACTTCAGCAGAAAAGGGCCACTGGCTCTTTTGGGAGACAGGATTGGGAGGCAGGTCAGGTGCCCTCTGACTGATAGCCATATCCTGGATCCAGGGAGATAGTCCTCCCCTCTGTACACTCTTCAGAGAAACTCAACTCTGCATGGACCAGCCTCTTTCCAGGGTGGGAGATGGACCCCCTAGAACATACCTAGAAGAATCTTTATGTATTATTCTCCTCTCAACTTTTTTTAAAATTAATTAATATCATTGGTATCTTTCATATATACATAATGATCACATTCATCACAGTCCCACCAAAATGTATTGTTGGAAGATTTCTTGATAATAGCCATTCTTTCTGGAATGAGATGGAATCTCAGCATTGTTTTAATTTGCATCTCTCAGATGACCAGTGATGTTGAACCTTTTTTCATATATTTATTTGCTATTTCTACTTCTTCATCTGAGAAATGTCTATTCATTTCAGATGCCCATTTTTTGATAGGATCATTAAATTTGGGGGGTCTGATTTTTTGAGTTCTTTATATATTCTAGATATTAGTCCTTTGCATGAGGAACAGCTGGCAAAAATTTTTTCCCACACTGTGGGTTGTCTCTTCATTCTGTTGGTGGTTTCTCTTGCTGTGCAAAAGATTTTTAATAAGATGAGATCCAAGTTGTTGATTCTTTGTAATATTTCCTGTGTGATCAGGGTTTTATTCATAAAGTCTTTGCCTACACCTACGTCTTAAAGAGTTCTACCTATTCTATCTCCCAGCAGATTTAGTGTTTCTGTTTTAATATTCAGATCTTTGATCCATTTTGATTTTAGTTTAGTGCATGGTGAGAGATATGGGTCTGAGTTCAGTCTTTGGCACATGGAAAGTCAGTTTTTCCAGCACCATTCATTAAAGAGGCTATCTTTTTTCCAGTCAAAGTGTTTGGCTCCTTTGTCAAAGATAAGGTGGCTGAGTGTGTCTGGAGTTGTTTCTGCATCTTCTATCTGTTTTATTGATCCTAGGGTCTATTTTTTTCTGCTAGTACCATGCTGGTTTTTTTTTTTTTTTTTTTTTTTTGTGAGTACCAGGGGATCGACCTCAGGACCTCGCGCGCCAACAGGCACCCGTGCCACTGAGCGATATCACCGGCCCCTTTTTCGTATGTGGGATCCGGGAGTCAAACTCGGGCCCTCGCGCTTGCAAGGCAGGCGCTTACGCCACTGAGCCATCTCACCAGCCCCACCATGCTGTTTATATCACAGTAGTTTTGTAGCATAATTTTAAGTCAGGGATTGTGATGTCCCCGCCCTTGCCTTTATTGCCCAGAATTGCCTTTGTTATTCTAGGTCTTTTCTGGTTCCAAATGAATTTTAAGATTGTTTTCTCTAATTCTGTGAGATATGCAGTTGGAATTTTGACTGGGATTGCACTAAATCTGTATAACAATTTCAGAAGTATAGCCATTTTTCACTATATTGGTTCTTCCTACCCAAGAACAAGGGGTATCTTTTCATTTTCTGATATCCTTTTTTGATCTTTTTCAGAGTACTGTAGTTTTCAATGTAGAGGTCTTTTACTTCCCTCGTTAGATTGATTCCTAGGTATTTCATTTTTTTAGATGCAATTGTGAAAGATATTGTTTTCCTAATTTCTCTCTCAGGGAGTTTGTTATTGATGTACAGGAATGCTATTGATTTTTCAGTGTTGACTTTGTATCCAGCCATGGGACTGAAATTGGTTATTAAATCTAGAAGTCTTTGGTGGAGTTTTTGGGGTCTTGTGTGTAGAGTATCATGTCATTCACAAATAATACAATTTAACTTCTTCCTTTCCTATCTTTATTCCTTTTATTTCTCTCTCTTGTCTAATTGCTCTGGCTCATGTTTCCAGAACTATATTGAATAGGAGCAGTGATAACAGACATCCTTGTCTTGTTCCTGATTTTAGAGTGAAAGCTTTCAGTTTCTGACCATTTAGTATGATGTTGACTGTTGATTTGTCATAGATGGCTTTTATCAGATTGATATAAAAGCCATCTATTCCAATTTTCTGTAGGTTTTTTTTTTAATCATGAATGGGTGTCAAACTTTGTCAAATGCTTTTTCTGCATCTATTGTCCTCTCCACTGTTGTCAGACAAAATAGGGGCAGCAAAGACAGACAGATAGAACAAAGATTTTTCCCCCCATTTCCAGCTGAAGCAGTTAATATTGGATCACTTACATGGGAGATGTTCTTGGGACTTTTCCAGATTATTTTAAGAAGGCAAGCATTTTCTGAAAATGAGCATTCTGCTTTTGGTAATGTTTGAAGCCCATCTGTGATTGATTTACTAGCATGCCAATAATATTTTGCTTTCTTCTGTTTTCTCTCCAAAGCACCATAAACGTCTTCCCTATTCCTGTGTATATACCAGCTCAGTGGTAGAGAGCCCAGAGTCAAAGATTTTAAGACCTCATGGTATTTACAGTTTTATTGGAAAGCTAAGTTAAGAGCCAATGCTCTTCTCCTAACCTAATGTTGGGGTGGAGAGCATCTTCTGTCAAAACGAAATGGATTTCAGAATTTGTGTTCTGGGTTGTCTTCTCCACCTCAGAAAATAAAGTCATGGAAGAAACAAGTAGAAAAGCCAATGAGAGGTTCTATGTCTAACATGGATTTAACACTCATAGCTGCCTGTGGGTATGGAGCCAGACACTATACTAAGGACTTGTATGAAATTCTTATTTAATCCTAGTACCTGTGACGAAGGTACTAGTGTGACTACTTCATAGACAGGGAAATTGTAGATTAGAAAGTAAAGCAACCTGCCCAAGTCTTCATGCTAATGTGGGGCCAGGATGTGAATCCAGATCATTCTATATAATGGCTTGAGCTCTTATACCCAATATTTTATTCCCCTGAAAGCAGTAGGGAGGAGGCATTTGACAATTACCCTATTCCTTTAAGAAATTATCCTCCAAGTTAGAAGAACCATTTCCTAGCTTTAATCCAACTGTTTCAACTCCAGTTATAAACCCTCACTCTCAGTAGTCTGTTTGATGCTTTACTCTTTGCACTGTGGATTTTGGTGCTAGGAAGAGAATATTAATTAGAGGATTTAGGGGTCTCCTGCCAGAGAACTCATCTGGAAGGAGACAGCTGCCAGGAAAGGGCAATCCCAAGTACAGCATGGTGTCAGTCACTAAGATCTGTGCCCTCGTTCCACATCTGAGTCCCGCAGAGAGCAAGGAAAGGGCTGATTATCTGGTCTATTTCCATTCTCCTCTTGACATCACTTGTGTCAGTGTGCCTCATTAGAGAAGCTTGTTAGAGCATCCTGATAGTAGGTGCCTTTGGGTTGTTTGCCTGGCTGGCCCATTTTTCCCAGACAGTGCCATTTACAGCCACATCACAGCATTGTGCAGGTGCCCACTCCTGGCCTTACCCCACCCTATTTGTGCAGAGCTGGATTTTTGAGTAAAACTGGGCCAATCAGAGTCCCTTCCCTAGAATTAGGAATTGGCTCTGTATGTTAATGGCTGGACCAATAATGTGTGGACTTAGGAGCCATTTCCATCAAGAAAACTAGTCTTTATACAGAAAAAAATAAATCAATCACAGAGAGAGGAGCAGAGACAGGTGGAGAGCAAAGACAGCTGCCTTTCCTGTCTCTGCGTCCAGTCCCCTTTTTCCCGCCCTTGTCTCTGCAATATCCTATTTTTGTTTTTATAATAAAATCCTTGCAACAGGGAATTCTAACCTTTCTAAGCTTTATGAGTTAGAACACAGTTGAAATCTGCTCACTGAAGCCACAGTGTGAGGTCTACTTCCCCCCTGTAGGTGAATTAATTTTGCTCAACCCTAAAGCAATAGTTTATCTCCTCATCTACTTTCGCAAGGTGAGGAATGAGGTATGGATAAAGCAATACTAGTAGAAAAATGGCTGAAAAGCAAATGTACTTTAGAGGATGAACATCTATTATCTTAGAACATGATTGATGGCACATTATCTAACTGGGCTGTTTTCTTTTCTGCTTCTCCATGCACCCTAAACCCTGAGGATACTAGAGAAACAAATTTTGTACACAGAAGCACGTGCTCTTCTTTATGTCTCCAGAAAGATGTGAGCCAGGAAGACTGAAAGTCTTCGCTGTTGTCAAGTCAAAATCAAATGGGGGGGAGCAGTGAGATAGCTCAGCAGCATAAGTGCCTGCCTGGCAAGCGCGAGGTCCTGAGTTTGACTCCCGATACCCACATACGATAAAAGAGCCAGTGATATCACGCAGTGGCACAGGTGCCTGCTGGAGCGTGAGGTCCTGAGTTTGACTCCCGGTACGCACACAAAAAAAAAATCAAATGGGAAAGGACATGAGTAGGAGTGAGGCCCAGGAGGCTCTGGGGATAAACAACCCAGCTGTAGAGTCAAAAGGAGAACATACTGTTGCAAAGTTCACCAGCATAGCAGGGCTGCAGTCTCTACCCTGCTGCCTTTGCATCCCCTGGGAGGATAGTCAGGGGAACAACAAGGCACTTGTATAAGTTTTCCAGGGCTGCTATAACAAAGTACCACAAGTTGGTTAGCTTAAAACAACAGAAATGTATTGTCTTACCATAGCTCTGAAAGCTAGAAATCCAAAATTCAACTGTTTGAAGGGCTGTGAAACCAATGAAATCTGTAAGGCAATATCATTTCTTGCCTTTTCTGGCTCACAGGAGTTCCACATGCCCCTTGATTTGCATCTGCACAGCTCTATTCTTTGTCTCTGTCATCACATGGTGGACTTTCCTCCCACGTGTTCATACTGTGTGAGTTTGTATCCACATTTCTCTCTTCTTATAGTGAAACCAGTTTCATTGGATGAGGGACTCACCTTACTACAAAATGGCTTCATCCTCACTAATTACATCTATAACAACCCTATTTCTAAATGAGGTCACATTCTAAGATACTGAGGATTAGGATTTCAACACGTCTTTTGTGGGTAGGGAGCATAATTTAAACCATTTGATATGACTTGAAGCAATTGAAGTGTCTCAAGGAACCTGATGCAGTGGGTATGTTAAGGTACGTGATGAGCCTCAGGAAATTTGGTAAATTGATTGAGTCACTAGTAAAAGACAGTTTCATGAAGAGCCAAGATTGAGAATTTATACTAAAGGAAGAAAGAAGCAGGCACTGACTTTGGGGAAAGCTTTTGCTCAAAATGGAAGAGGGATAATTTTTTTTTTTGAACTAGTAATCAAACTTAGGACCTCATGCTTGCTGTGCCGCTGAGCTATATTCCCAATCCCTAGAAGAGGGATAATTTTGAGGAGAGCATCCAGTCAGCTTCTTGATTCTCTCCAGGTCTAGCAATTGCTAACATGTAGGAAGAAATGTCTAAAATAGTGCTCTGGCTTGTGTATGGTTTTAGTGTGTCCCCCAAAGGTTCATATGCTGCAAGCTCGATACCCAGGGTGGTGTTGTTGAGTTAGTGGAACCTTTAAGATGTGGGCCCTTGTGCAAGTTAATTAAGTCAATTGAGTTCTGCCCTTGGAAGGGATTAATGTGGTTCTTGTGAAGTGGAGTTAGTTCTCAGACTGTGGGTTAGTAGAAAGCAGGGCCACAGCATGCACTTATCCCCTTCTATACATGGCTATTTCCCCTTCTGCTTCTCTGTTATGTTGTGATGCAGCCAGGGAGCCCACACCAGAGGCTGAATAGGTGGGGCCAACTGATTTTGGACTTTCTACTTCCAAATCTGTGAGCTAAATAAACCTCTTTTCCTTTATAAAGAACACACCCTCAGGTATTTTGTTATAGCAATGAAAAAATAACAAATAAAAACTCTATAACACATATTGGAACCCATACCTATAGCAGTCAGTCATGCCAAAAATGAGCTATTATGGTTACTATGATGCCATCTATGCCCTAAGGTTGGTAAAATATAGGAAACCCTACTTACATCAAAATTAGACAGATGGCAGCATGAGGAATAGAGGAGGAAATAGCAAGAGGCAATCTCAGTTCCACTCTCATATAAAGATTGGCTCTAGGAGAACAATGTAGGAGCTGTTAGTGAAACTTCAACCAAGTGGTCGGGGGTCTCAAGTCAGGTCTACAATCCCAAGACTAGAACTGTTTGCGTGACCGAGAAGTGGAGACAGAAATCCCACTAAATGACTTACATATGTGTGGTCGAGATTAAGAAAAAAGATAACGTCATGGAGAACTCACAATTAGACACTGGCTTTAGGGAAGGTTGATACTAGAATGCCCTGTTTGCCTCCTTACCTGAAGGATTAGGGAGGGATTATATCCTCCACATTTCTATTCCCATCAAAAGCACAGGACACATTTCAAACCAAGGGCTCAATGAATACATGCTGGATGGAGGAACATGGCATACACAACTTGATGAAGACCGGCTGGTAAATAGAGCAGGACTGAACCTACGGAATTAGATCCAACAGCTGGGCGTGGCAGAAGGAGAGGGACTGACGTATCAGTGTTAGAGTTTATGTGATCTGTCCCTAGCAGGGTGTGAGGAGGAAGAAAACACAAGGTAGAGAGAAAGAAGGAGGAAGCTTGAAAGCATTATAGCTCCTTCGGGGTTGGCTCTTGCTAATTAAGTTTCATTATCAGGTTTGTAATATATCAATAGGTGTTCCATATTCAAGTTTAAGAATTTATTATCTTCTCAACTGAAATATGAATTTAAATTATCCTTGTCATTGTTTCTCTGTATTGCTTAATTGGTTATATTGATTTTTTTTCTTTCTGGGAAATATATCAGAAACTATGCATGATTACCATGAAGAAGGCTTGCTCCTGTTATAGAACTGGAAGTATTTTTGGAATAATCAACGTGCCACTGAGCACACATTCTTATTGTTACAGCTCATGAGGGCTAAGGGCAGAGAGTTTGGGGACAAATTCTAATCCTAATCCTATTCATAGAATCAGAAGATAATGTTAGAGAGTTTTTCCATTGCAGAGTAACTCCCCGCAGGTGAGAACTTTCACTGACTTTGCAAAAGTTGATCATCTAGCCACTACTAGAACACTTCCAGGGATGAGCAGCACATCTGTTTGCCAGGCAATAAGCTTTGCTATTGGACAACAGTCTGAGACTCTGACATAGTAGGTCTGGGATGAGACCCAAGAATCTGTACTGTACTGTTAATGATGCTGTGTTATCAAGTTATAGCAATGTTTGACCATGTTCTGTAACCTCTGTTTCCAATTGGTGTTTTTCAAAATTATTTCAGCCACATAGCCTATAGATAGAAAACCACAACCTCTACAGAACCAGGATCCTCAGGGGAGGACAAAGAGTAGGAGGGCCATTAGGCTGGAGCTCTGAATTCAAGAAAATCCTCAAATGTATGCAACTGTCTAGTGATGGGGTCAGGTCTGGTCACTAGTTCTAGTTATAGCCTTTCAGCCTCTAAAAGCTACTGTAAAGTTAGAAAAAAAGACCTAGGGTAAGGGATGTCAATTTTACAAATACTCCAGGCATCATTGTGTGGAAACTGAATAGGGAAAACCAGTAAAAGAAGAGCTAAGGTAGAGCTCCAAGCCTGCTTGCTAGGGTGCCCCCCAACCCCAGTGTGCCCACCCTGGCAAAGAACTCCTATATGCTCATGGGTAATTCTCAAACTATTGCTTGAGAATTATTGGTACAGATGTTTTCCTGTTTGTCAACATCTATCCTAATCAAAATGGTCCATATGCCCACCAACCTCAAGAAGGATACAGGCATAATTTATTGCAAGACAGAAAACAATTTCCTACCATCTTGCTATGAGCACACAAAGACCAAACAAGGTTCCAAAGCTTTACTTTCCCCTGAAGATGGTTTTATTAATTTCGTTCCCTGAAGTACTTCATGGAGACCTTCTCTGTCTGGTGTCCCTACCTCTTGGCTTCAGGATCAACATGTCTTGGATTTTCCTTGTAAGAATGGGTGAAATTCCTTACTGCAATGGGAGTACACTTATGTGTTCCAGATTCTTCAGAATGGAACAGTCCTAATGCCACACTTGAATCATTTCTCATGGCAAATTTTCAACGAGTTACTAAAATAAAAAAATTGGCTTTTGGGCTGGGGGAAGTAGTTCAGTAGAACAGTACTTGCCCAGCATGTGCAAGGCCATGGGTTTGATCCCCAGAACCACAAACACACACACACACACACACACACATACACACACACACACACACTCCCCAAAACCATTTTACCATGACCTTCAAAAACTCCTATTCCCACCAGGGAAAAGTTAATGAAGGAATGAGAAGAATGAGAGAAATAAAAGTTTCAGCTTCCACATACATGGTCCAGATGGAGTCTGACTGAACAGTCACTGGGATTATTACTTCTTTTCTCTGGACTCTTACATTATATTTCATTGTTTCTAAGATACTCGTTCCCCCTGTAATTTTAACATGTCTGGAACTGGAAGACAGCTTGCAATCAATGATGTGTCTTTCTTATTTGGCAGTTTTTTTCTTAGTTGTATGTAACGAAGTGATGCATTTCCAATAAGACTCAAAGTCAGTGAAATCCAACAATTTGAACCTGCTTTTCTTCTTTATTAAAGTAGCTCACCATAGGCCCACATCCTTGGGCATAACTCTTTAAGTTACCTAGCATTAGCTATGAACAAGTGACAGATTTTGTGCGTGCCTCAGTGAAAGAAAGATACAGTACTTTTAAAACTTGCCATTCTAATGACCCTGTTTTTATTTATTTATTTTTAAAAAGTTTTTCTCTGTTAACACACATTTGCAGTACATAATGATTACATTCTTTGTAGCCAGTTGGTACATGTACATAGTACGTCTTAATTCTTTTTTCATCCCCTTCCTCTCTGCCCTCAATCTCTTGAGCCCCTTCCCATCTGAAAAACCTCCATTATCTGTCTTTTATTTTGCTCTTTATTTATTCTTTGGGTTTCTCATATAAGAGAAGCCATGTAATATTTAAGCTTGTGTGTCTGATTTATTTCACTTAATATTATGGTCTCAAGATGCATCCATTTTCCTACAAAAGAGTCAAGTTTATCTTTATGGCAGAGTAGTACTTTGTTGTGTATAAATATCATATTTTCTTTATCCATTCATCTGTGGATTCACATATAGGCTGCTTCCAAGATTTAGCTATTATAAATTGCGCTGCTATAAAAATGAGTAAATATGTAACACTGTGGTATGATGTCTTTAACTCTTTGGGGGAGACACCTAGGCGGGGAATACAGTAGCTGTCAAATGGAATTTCTATTTTTAGTTTTTTGAGGAATCTCCATGCTGATTTCTATGGTGATTGTACTCATTTATGTTCCCACCAACAATGTAGTAATGTTCCTTTTATCCTGCAGCAAAATTTGTTATCATCAACATTTGTTATTTGATTTCTTGATGATAGCCGTTTTTTCTGGAGTAAGATGGAATCTCATTGTTGTTTTATTTTGCATTTCTCTAGTGGCCAGTGATGCTGAACATTTCTTCATGTTTTTGTTGGCCATTTGTACTTCTTCTAAGAAGTGTCTATTCATTTCCCTTGCCCATTTTTTGATTGGGTCTTTCATTTTGGAGATCTAATTTTTTTTAGTTCCTGATGTATTCTAGATACTAGTCCTCTGTCTGAGGAATGACACCATTTTTAAGGGCAGTTTATTAACTTAATCAGTAACTTTTAAAATGAATATCTATTTGCACCAACTACAGTTCTAAATGTAAGTATATATAGGAGTCTCCCCTCATTCATGGAGCATACATTCCAACAGGGTCTTCAGATGCAGATAGCACCAAACCCTAAAAATACTCTGTGATTTCCTATAAAAACATATGTATGATTTAGTTTAATATATAAATTAGTCTGAGTAACACATTAACAAGAATAGTAATATAATAGAACAATTATAATAATATACTGTAATAAGAATTATACAAAATGTATGATTTTTTTTATTTGTGAAATTTTCTATTAAATGTTTATAGATCACAGATGACCATAGGTAAATAATCCCAAAAGTGAAACCAAGGATAAAGGGGATTACTGTAATTTTAATATTATGCTATATTTAACTGAATATAAGCAAAATATTTATTAATGAGACATTTTGCATTCTTTTTTGTACCTGGTCATCAAACTCCAGTGTGTATTTTTAGGAATAACACATCCCCACTAGAACTAGCCACATTTCAAGCACCACATAGCCTCCTTTGGCTAGTAGCTACTATTTAGAGGAGCATAGTTCCAGGAGGTGGAGACAGATAATATAGAAGTGAACAAATAGGATCCCTTTAGATGGGGATAGATATGAAGCAAATAAAATAAGATCATGGGATCAAGAGTGACTGAATGGGAACTATTATGATAAAGCCTTTTCACTTTATTTTACTCCATTTTAATTCATTTTATTTTATTGATGTAATAATCCTTAACATGAGATTTACTCTCTTACCATATGTGCTATAAGTGTAAGACAAATTGTTATTGACTGTAGATCCAATGTTGTACAGTGGGCCCCTAGAAATTATTCATCCTGCTTAACTGAAACTTTGTACTTATTGATTAGCAGCTCCCACTTCACCTTCCTGCCAGCCCCTGACATCCACCATTTCACCCTTTGAAGCTATGAATTTAACTACTTTGGGTATCACATATAAGTGGAATCATGCAGTATTAGTCTATGGCTGACTTATTTCACTTAGTACCAGGTACTTAGGTCTCATCCATGTTGTCCCATGTTGTAGGATTTCCTTCTCTTATAAGGCTGAATAATAATAGTCCTTTCTGAGAAGCTCAAGTTGAGATAAAATCTAGCACCTGAGTAGTAGCCTGCGGTACTAATATGAGACGGAAGAGGGCTCCAGGTGGCAAGAATAGTGAGAGCAAATTTCCTGGGTAGAAATAAATTTGGAAGACAATGAAGGTTGGCATCACTTTAGCAGAGTGCGTGCGTGTGTGTGTGTGTGTGTGTGTGTGTGTGTGTGTGCGCGTGCGCAGGTGTTTGGGTGAGGATGGAAGTGGAATGGGATGAACAGTTAAACAGGTACCAGATGCTGACAGACCTTGTGGGATTATAAAGAATGGGGAAATGATGTTGTTTTATATGCCTTTTTTTCATACGAAATCACACTTAATTTCTAGTGACAACTGCATTCATTTTTAAAGTATTTATGTCCACTTGTTTAACAATCAAGTATGAAATCTACCAGGGATTTGTCTTTGTTTTCTGTTACTATAACAAAATACCTGATACTGAGTAATTATAACATGGAGAAATTTATTTGGTTCGCAACTATGGAGGCTAGAAAGCCCAAAAGCATGCTGTTAGCATTTGCTTGGCATCTGGTTGGCAAGAACATGGTTCTGGCATCTTCTCAGTACATGGTAACATGGTGGAGGGTACTTCATGGTGAAATAGAGCAAGAATGTGAACTCAAGTCTCTCATCTACTTATTAGGCCACTAATGCCATCAGGGGGACTCCATCCTCATCTAATCCTAATGACCTTTCTAAGGCTCCACCCCTGAATACCATTGACATGTAGATTTGGTGATTACATTTCCAATGCATGAACTTTGGGGGTAAACATTCAAACCATAGCAGGACTTGTGTCTAGATTTTTAGTGTAAGATCTTCAAAAGCCATCCCTTTTCCTTTGATGCAAGTTGGGACAGCATCTTTTGGCATCTTTCCTCTTTTTTGTGATATTTTAAAGATGACCTGAGCCCATGCATGCAAATTCCCCCAGTGCTTAAGGGCATCATCCCAATAGGCCTGGAGGCATAATTTGATTTTTAGTGAGCAAAGTATTTTTCCCTACATTGCCCCATATCTTCACTTTCATTTCTCTTTTTATGTCATTTGTAGTATTCTTTTCAGTTTAAAGAAATCACTTGATGGTGAAGGCAGAAGTACAATAGCAATTGAATTAATTCCACTTTCTACCATCTCTTAAAATTATATCATTTTCCCTACCTTCTCTTTTCTTCTCTGAACATACAAAATTTTTTTTTTTTTTTTACATGAGCTTCAACTCATGCAGGTACTACTTTCTAAGCGTCGATGTTTATATTAGCCTTGTCTTTTGTGTTGTGGATGATGGATGGTGGTAATCATCTTTCCCCCAGGTTTCCAGGCATCAAGGCAGCACTGACTCAGTTTACCTTAGGTCCAGCATTGGGCCAGTCCTTACGCTAGTCAGGGCTCTCAGTTGAGTATTACAGAAATACAGTTCAATTGATTTAAACCAAGAACAAGTGCACTGGTCTGGGAACAGTGGACTGGGAAGTTCACTGATCTAGGACACAGCAGAACCCAAGTCTTAAAGATGTTAACAAGGTTCTACCTCTGTCTTTTTGCTTTGTTTTTTGCCATTTTTTTTTAATGTGGGTACTGGGAGTCAAACTCAGGACCTTGAGCTTGCCAGCAGGTGCTTATGCCACTGAGCGATATCACCGGCCCTTTTTTCATATGTGGGTACTGGGAGTCAAACTCAGGACCTTGAGCTTGCCAGCAGGTGCTTATGCCACTGAGCAATATCACCGGCCCTTTTTTCATATGTGGGTACTGGGAGTCGAACTCAGGACCTCGTACTTGCCAGGCAGGTGCTTATGCTGCTGAGCTATCTCACTGGCCCTGTTTTCATTCTTGAAAGGCCCTCTAGCTTGGTCCTGCCAGCCAAGAAAGAAAAAAAGTGTCTCTTTCTTAGTAGCATTAGCAAAGTCTCAGATATGGTTTCCATTGGCCACCCTTAGGGCCCAAGCCTACTCCACACCAGTCCTCAGGGAGATACGGTCTTCTTATTGGCTAAATTTGGGGTATGTGCCTTATGCAAGCCACATAGCCTGTGAATGTTAAAGATGATTTCTCATAGGAAGATCGATCAGAGTTCTGTTACAAGCAGAAAGGAAAATGGATAATAGGCAGGTACAAAATACCAAATGATCCCCACCGTCCTGTGTCTTGTTGCTTCTTCCCTTTAGTTCTCACTTGTATTTGCTATGCCTTTACATTAGCTGAGTTACCTATAATTTTTTGCCTAGGTTGTTGAAAAGCCACTTAACTAGTCTTCCAGCTTCCACCTTCTTTAGCACAATTGACAGGACACTGTTTATGTGAAAAACTATATGAGTATGCCAGCCAGCACCATGGACTTGACCTTCTCCCCAACTCCACTACCAGCCAGGTGATGCTCTTCAAATAGTTTTCCAAAGTAACTATAGAGTTCTGGGTATGTCACTATCTGCAGAATTGTCACTAGACCTCAAAAGAAACCAGAAAGATCATCAACCAGAGGAGGTAAAGAAACACCCAGTTTAAAATGTGGGAGCTGAATTTGGTGAAACAGTGAGAAGGAATAGCTATCTTGTATGAGACTAACCAATGTAAGGAACACAAAGCAGTGCCAGCAATGTCCCCTAAATAGCAAGAATTTACAATATTACAATATGGCACAGGGAGAATCCTGTGAGTGTGTATCTATGATATGCTAGTACCTAGGAGAAGCCATATGAGGTATTCTGCTCATAGTTCATTGATAACTTGCAACTAGAACCATGAGGGACAGAATTGTGGTGGAAGTTGCATTTAAGCTGATCCTTAAAAAATAGGGTTTTACTGACTAAGAGAAGGTGAGGGGAAAGCAAGGCTGGCAAAGAGAACAGCTCAAACAAGCCCATGGAAAGTTGGCCAGTAGGTCAGAGAATAACGCATAGGTCCCATAGGCTGCTTCCATAGGGTGCTTGGGGACAGACAGTAGGACTAGGTTTAGGCCAGATTGTTCAGGATATTGAATAGGATTTTGAAGATGCTGGAATGTGTCAGGTTACTGTAAAAGATATATAATCCCAGGGACAAGCAGGCATCTGTCCAGTGGTCTGGGGCTATTTGCCCTTTATCTGTTTTCAAGAGAGAGAGAGACCTGAGCTCCTGGGATCCAGCACGGTGGGGCTGGCACCTCCTGCCCTCTTCATGGGAGAATGGGCCTGTCACCTCAGCAACTAAGACTCATGTCCCAGAACACAGCTTAGCACGGGGTCCTCAGAGCCATCTTGATATTGCATCCTTATTCCTGGCCCCATTTTTGCCCCCTGCCAGGTTGTGCTCATTTGGGATTCTTCAGTGTAATTGAGATGGCCCCAGGGGGCTATGCAAGGTTTTAGAGCAGCAGTGGACAGAGTAGCCAAGAGACAGTGTGGGCCTTATTTGCATGCTCAGTGTGTGGTGTAATTTCCCAACTGGCCTGAAAGGTCAGCCAGGGGATCTTGTTTGTGAAACTAGAAAGAAGCGTAAGTTGCTGACTATTTCTTTCTTAATTCTTTCTCCTACCCTGGGATTGGAAGTTGGGTTATGCTTCTTGCCAGGAGCCTTCCTTCCTTGTCAACTGACTGCCTCTCTTTCTTCCCCTCTAAAAGGGAAGGGATGTGTTTCTTGGCTGTATTTTTGATAGTTTCTGAAAGGCCTTCAATTTTTCACTGCCAGAGGCGGTTTCTGTGTGACTTGTGTGACATGACATGATGTGTGTGTCAGGACTTTGCCCCCAGGTGCCCCAGGAAACATACCCCAGCAAGGTGGCCCCTACTGTCCCCTCAGAGGTCCCTGGATTGAGGAAGCAAGGGGTGGTAGAGTCAGAAACGTTAGTGTGAATTAGCATGCATGACCAATTTGAGTGGCTTCCCATTCCCCATGAGGCTAGGCCATTAGGAGGAGGTTGCAGATACCTCCTCTCTGATCCAGACCAGTTTAGAAAATACGGGGTAGGGCCGGTGAGATGGCTCAGCGGCTTAAGCGCCTGCCCGGCAAGCGCGAGGGCCCGAGTTCGACTCCCGGAACCCACATACGAAAAAAGGGGCCGGTGATATCGCTCAGCAGCACGGGCGCCTGTTGGCGCGCGAGGTCCTGAGGTCGACCCCCCGGTACCCACCAAAAAAAAAAAAAAAGAAAAGAAAATACGGGGTGATGAACAGATGCCCATGGGGAGGATTCTTTTCTGGAAGACTTGTCCTTCTCCTGGACTGCGTTTCAACAAGATCCTGCCCCCTTTCTCCTGTTCTGCTGCTGGTGGTGGGGATTAGCAGTGGATCTTCACTAGAGCAGAATGTTGATGCCTCTGACCCAGCCCATCAGAAGAGGAGACACTGATCTGTTGGTTGGAAATATTCCTGGGCTTTGGTTGGAATATACTAGAGAATTTGCACACTCACACACACACACACACACACACTGTGAAGGAAGCCCACTCCAGCTCTTCATTAAAAGGAAGTGTCTTCTGTAGGTCAGAAGAGCATCTGCTAAAGGGCTGGGGATGTGGCTCAATGGTAGAGAGGCCAGCACCCCGCATAAGGAGACAGAGAATCTGTTAGAATTAGACGACCCAAGTAAAACTTCCAACTCTCCATCTCTTCTTGCCTGTGAGCTCGGACAAGTTACATTCAGAGCATCAGTTTCCACACCTGTTAAACAGGTCACTGTTAGCTCTTACGGTGCCGTTGAAAGCACTAGACAAGATAATGTACAGGGTCTAGCATGGAGCTTGGTGCATATCATGCACTCAATAAGGGGTGGCCAGGTTATTACCAAGGTGATGGTTTTGCCATGATTGCTTGACAGTGATTAATTGAAGAGAATGGTCCAGAAGTAGAATCCCAATGCTCCAACTGCTGTAGCTCCCACAAACATCCCAGGCAGCTGTCACAAAATGGCTTTTACATGGAGGCTAACTTAACACAATATTAATTTTAGGATGCAGCTGGGTCATCTCCAGGCTTCAGCAACTTCCCACTCATGACTGGCACACAGCCTCGCAACTGCAGTCTTCTCTGTGACTTCCAGATTGACTTCGGGAGGGTGGTTGTGGTCAGCTATCAAAGGGTTGTTAATTTTACACACATACCACATTAACACACACTTTAAACTGTCTCATTAGTTTTTCTGCTGATATTCAGCTTCAAAATTATTGCTCTGGCTGTACAGCCCCTGCGGACATGGGCTCTCATTATTTTTAGGGATAACACCCCTGCTCTCTCATAAATCTAAGACAGCTTCTATTTGGGCTTTTCCCGGGGTTCACTTGTCCTGTTAGATTGGAGAGATGGTATGTCAGAAACTTCCATTTTGCTGTTCCACTGGGACAAACGTAAGCAGGGTAACTCAACTGCATGAATGCAGGAAGACAGCTGCTACATAGGCGAGAAGAATCAGGTGCTACCGTGGACCACAAACTTGAGAGCAGTCAGCAGTACGACTCCGTTCAAAGGACTTAAACTGATTACGTTGAGTGTGTGTGCACCTGTGCCTTATGCTCAGCCTCCTTAGTCCTCCAAAGAAGAAACACTCGGCAGAAGAGGGGCTCAGTACATCTTACAAAATTTCAAAGGAGGATTATTAATGGCCAGCCCTGGGTGTATCTCAATAGCTCCTCTTACCTCTGAGTGCCAGAATGTTACATTTTAAAATTTGCTCTTTCGGGCCGGTGAGATGGCTCAGCGGCATAAGCGCCTGCCTTGCAAGCGCGAGGGCCCGAGTTCGACTCCCGGATCCCACATACGAAAAAGGGGCCGGTGATATCGCTCAGAGGCACGGGCGCCTGCTGGTGCGCGAGGTCCTGAGGTCGACCCCCCGGTACCCACAAAAAAAAAAAATAAAATAAAATAAATAATAAAATTTGCTCTTTCTAGATGACTCAGAGCCTTTATTTCTCAGGGTTTTTTTAAAAATAAAAATTATCTCACATGTTTTGATTGTTGAAGCTGTGCATGTACTGTATGGAGCCCCCTGGGGCCAAGTGTATGTACGAGGGCCCAAAGCTCTGAAGCCCACTCCTTTATTAGCGATTGGAGGAGGGCCTCAGTGGGGCTGGTGGTTAGAATTCGCTCTCATGGCCTCCCCTGGCTTCTGCTCGAGGGGCTATGGCAAGACAGCCTGAAAAATGTTTCCTTTTCTTTTGCTTTTGGGCTGAGTTTGAAGGTCATTCTGAAACTTCGCTACATCTTCTCTACAGCCAGCATCCATAAAAAGGAACTCTGGCTAACCATAAGCCTCGGTTCTGGCAGATAGCTGTGCATACTGTGTGTCTGTGTGTCTCATTAGCAAACCAACAATGGTAAAACTCAATTGTGGGGACTTTCAGTGGGTAGCCACCTACCCTCTAGTTCATAACCAACACTAACCAAGCATGCATGGGCATTTTGCCAAGACAGTTTCCCACGTAGTTGTCATTTAGCATCTATCCTCCCTGTTGGGTTACAAACTCCAAGAGCCCAGGTCTCTTCATCACAATGGACTCAGCATGGATTCCAGCACCCAGTGAGCATTTGTGAATGAAGGAATTATAGCTACACATAAACATGCCCTGAATTAAGAACTTTGAGCTGAATCATCCTCTTGTGGTTGTGTGTGTTTAAATATAAAAAAGTATTTATTACACATAATTGAGCAAAGAAAACAAGTTATGGAACATTATGTACTTAAAATTCCAGTTTTGCAAGAGACAGAAACCCAGACAGAGGAAGATGTCAGGAGAGAGAGCAAGAGATAAGGGGACCTTCAAAGAGCTGGGAGAGTCAGAGAAAACCAACCCTAAATCTTAATAGGGATATTCATAGGTGGGTAATAGGTATTTTCTCTTGTGTCTCTTTGTATTCTCCAAAAATTTTATAGTGTACATATATTAGAAACACTGCTGGGCCGGTGATATGGCTCAGCAGCATAAGCTCCTGCCTGGCAAGCGCGAGGTCCTGAGTTCGACTTCCGGTACCCACATAAAGGAAAAAAAGGGCCGGTGATATCACTCAGTGGCACAAGTGCCTGCTGGCAAGCACAAGGTCCTGAGTTCATCTCCTGGTACCTACATAAAAAAAAAAGAGAAAGAAACACTTCTATCAAAATTATTAACAGATCCCAAATACACTGAAACATGTCTTATTATAGTAACTTGGCAAACTAAGTGTCACCTTAGTTTTGGAGACCCTTTCATCATCTGCAGTCACCTTATTTATGCATCCTCCTTTCCTCTGAGGGCTGTAATTTGTATTTTAACTTGCAGAACTAGGCGATGGGGGAAAGAATAACTCAAAAAATTCATAGTAATCTGGAGGCTGAATTTTCTCCAAGCAAGCAGATTTCTTTGGGGGAAGTAGGGAACAATCGTACTGAATGAAGAGGTGAGCTAAGGTCAGCATTAAAAAGATGTGTTGCTTTTCCCAGAGTTGGCTGAAAAGATCAAGTGACTTCCTCTAGTGAGAAGTTACAATTTGATGTTTAACAGAATTTCCTCACAGCTTTGCAGGCTTCAGTTCTTATTCTCCCAAGTGCTGGCCTCATTGCTTTCTCTCCTCTCCAGGGAACAGCAGTCAGAATTGCAATTCCCAGGGAGAAACAGCAGAGTTGCAATTTACTGGTGAGACTCAGTATTTAAGGTGGTCAGGGGGAGGCAGACTGGAGACCAAAGAGGGCAGGGAGAAGCATCCAAAAATAAGAGCTGTCACACCAGCTGCTCTGGAGGGTTTATAATCTAGTTGAAACTCCTTTTACTGCTTGAAAATCCACCCTGCACCCCTCAGTGATAATTAGATTTTGTAGCTATTCTGAAATCATATGGGAAAAGGTACATAATAATTCCTTTTATTAAAGGTGCCCTAATTTCAAGGCATTCATGCATTAAACTCATTGTTTAAATGTAATAACCATCTAATCCCACATGCTTTTGCATACTATCTTGCTCTTGGTATATAATGTCTTATTTATTTGCTTCTTCTTTATGTAGTTTTGTATTATAATCTACCGCGCAGCCTATTGAACACTCTTTCGAGCTGCAGTGTGGTATAAATTCATTCATTACATTTTTTGAAGTGTAAGGTAAACTCTAAACTACTATAACAGGGAGTGTAGACTGGTACAACCACTGTGGAAATCAGTGTGGAGATTCTTCAAAAAACTAGGACAAGATGTGCCATTTGACCCAGCTATTCCCCTTCTAGGTATCTTCCCAGAAGAATTAAAAACAACGTACCACAGCAATATATGTGCAACCATGTTTATAGCAGCACAATTTGTAATAGCTAGACCTTGGAAACAACCCAAATGCCCATCAACTGAGGAATGGATAAAAAGGATGTGGTCTTTTTATACAATGGAGTACCACTCAGCCATAAAGAAGGATAAACTGGAGACTTTTATAGGTAAATGGATGCAACTTGAGATGCACTCATAAGTGAAATAAATCAGACTCACATGTGTAAACATCATATTGTCTTCCTAGTGTGAGAAGCTGAAAGAGTAAATAAGATACAAAATATACAATAGATATTGTGAAATGGGAAGAAACTGTTCAAAAGGAAAGACAAACTGGGATGGGGGAAAGGAGAAAAGAAGGAAAGGAAAAGCAAATATAGATATACAAGATAGTTAAGATAGTTATACTAGTAATTTCCTCTTAATTCATTGAAAAGAAAGGTTTGTGCTAATATTGTTTGGACAATTAAATGCCTATATCTTGTACTCAGAGTAACTAATTTAAAGATAACAATATGCAATCTATTAACCATTGTTACTCTCCTATTATCTTGTTTTGAATTTTTGTGGTATTTTTTTCTTTTAAAATAAAATTTAAAAAAATAACTGCTATAACAAAAGTGTGCCCTTTTCTTTATTACGTGCACTCCCAGTGTCAGCAGTCTAAGCTGTGGGCTAAGGAGGAGGCTGTGCCTCATTAATCCCTGAATATATATATATGTATTTTATAAAAATATGTATTTTATATAATATATAATATGTATATATTTTATAATATGCATTTTATATAATATATATGTATTATATATGTATGTACATATATATATATATATATATATATATATATATATATATATGTATGTATTTACAAGACCTCACTAAATTATCCAGGCTGACCTTGAACTTGTGATCCTCCTGCCTCAGCCTTCCAAGTAGCTGGGATTGTAGGCCTACACCTCTGTGCCCAGCTTCTTGCATTCCTCTGGGGGTGCATCCCAAGTTTTGTTGCCCTGCTATCAAATAGGGTTATGTCACTGCATAATCACTGTGGCCTTTAGACACGTCTACATTTCAGCTTATAAGAAGGAGAGACAGAGGAAATCCAGGGTAACCTGCTTATCTTTTCTTTTAGTTATTAAGAAAGTTTACATTTTAGAGTAGCTGTAGATTCACAGCAAAATTGAGCAGAAAGTATACTGAGAGGTTACATACCCCCTGCCCTTTCCCAGGAATATCCCACACCAGAATGGGATGCTTTTTATATTCAGTGAAACTATGTGGACACATCATTATTCCTTGAAGCTCATAAGTCATATTTGGCTTCACTCTGAATAGCTATATAATCAGTGGGTTTTACAAATGCATGACGCATATCTACAAAGTAGTATTTTATAGAATAGTTTCACTGCTCCCCCAAAACCCTCTGTGTTCTTCCTGTTCATCCCTCTCTCCCCATAGCCTTTGGTGAGTACTGATTTTTGATTCGTTTTGTTTTGTTTTTGCTTTTTGAGACAGGATCTCACTATGTAGTCTAGGCTGACCTTGAACTCACCATGTAGCCCAGGCTTGCCTCAAAACACGCAGTGATTCTCTTCTCTCAGCACCCCAAGTGCTGGCATTACAGGTGTGTACCACCACGCCCGCTGATCTTTTTACTGTCTCTAAAGTTTTGCCTTTCCCAGAATGCCATGTAGTTAGAATCCAACAGTATGCAATCTTTTCACTTCTTTCACTTAGCTCATTCCTTTTTAGCTTTGAACATTTCAGTGTCCAGACATGCCACAGATTATTCACTCACCTACGTAAAGACATTTTTATTGCTTCTAAGTTTTGTCAATTACGGATAAAGCTGCAATAAACATCCACATGCAGTCTTGTGGACATAAGTTTTCAGTCCATTTAAGTAAATAACCAAGAAACATGGCTATTGGATTATATGGTGAGAGTATGTTTAGTTTTGTAAGAAACTGCTAAAACGTCTTCAAAGCGGCTGAACCATTTTGCATTCCAGCCAGAAATGAATGAGAATTCCTGTTACTCCACATCTTCGCCAGCCTGTTTTGTTTTTAGTGTTTCAGATTTTGACCATTCTAACAGGCTGTGTAGTGATAACTTATTGTTTTAACTTGCAATTCTCTGTTGACGTGCGATACTGAATACCTTCTAAAATGCTTATTTGCCGTCTATTATATATCTTTCTTGATGACATATTTGTTCAGCTTTTGCAAGTTTTAAACTGGGCCATTTATTTTCTTACATTGAGTTTTAAGACATCTTTGATACTATACTCAGTCTTTTATATATGTTTTGCCTTCTAGATTAGTTTCTGCAGTGGTTTGGATATGGCCTGAGTGTGTACCCATAGGGTTCGTGTGTTGTCTCGGGCCTTAGTGTGGCAATATGAGACGTACTGGAACCTTTCAACAATAAGCTTGGTAAGCAGTCCTGGGTTACTGACAGAGCTACCAGCAGACAGGATTAAGGTAATTCCTGTGGAACCCTTGAGCACTCATGAGAGCAAGTTGTTACAAGAGTGAGTAGGTGCTTGAGTCATTTCCTTGCTTCCCATTTGGTGATTTAAGTCTTTTCCTCCCATAGGAGCTCTTGCCATTATACAATCTGCTGTTAGGCTGTCACCAGAGGCCAAACCAATGGGGCTGCCCAATCTTGGACTTACAGCCTCTGAAACCACGAGTTAAATAAACCCCTTTCTTCTTTCTTTTTCAAAAAGAAATCTGTATATTTATTTATCCATTCTGTGATGGTGGGAATTAAACCTAGGGTTTCGCAAATGCTAGGCAAGCACTTCACCAGTGAGTTACACCCCAGTGACACCTCTTTATAACATTAGCCTGATATTTTGTCATAGTAGCAGAACAAAGACTAATACACTTTCTCTGGCAACCGTACAGAGCACGGAAGTACAGGGAAGAAGAGGGATATAAATGATACCAGAGCAAGGGAGACCAACCTAGAAGTGACTGAACTAGATTAACCAGGAGGCTGCGTGCTGAGCTAGTGCAGATGAGAAAACACAGAAAGGAGAAGTCAATCAGGAATGTGGTTAGGAAATTACAGAAATAGGATTTAATGGCCAATTGCAGTGGGGTGAATTAGAAAGAATAGTGTGGGATGAGTCCTAGTTTTCTAACTCTGGTAACTGAGGGGATTATAATGGCTGATACAGAGAGAGGAAGGAAAGGAAAAGAATCCAAACTGGAGGCTGTGAAGCAGTGATGTATTTAGTTTGGGCCGTATTAGTTTCCATGTGCAATTTCCAGGGCAGATGCCTAGCGGACTAAAACTGGTCACGTCTGAAGTCAGGCAGCAGTGTCGGTTTTGGAGATTTAGATTTGAGAGCCATCAGCACAGGGAGGTGAGGATTAAAATTGTAACTGTGCTGGATAGTGTCTGAAAACAAAGCAGTGGACCAGAAGGAAACCCTTAGGACACCGTTAGGTGCTGATGCCACAACATCCCAACACCTCTGGACCCTAGAGTGGATATGTTCCTACAACAGCCCTGTGTCCACCACTTTGGCCAGAAATTTTGTTCTGCCAGACCCAGTTAAGGAGACCAAATCCACGCAGAAGTTGGAAAGAAGGTGAACAAGTTGATTGCCATGGATCATGCCAGATCTTTGCCATGGTGCACTTTGCCAGCCACTAGTAGAAGGTGACATCCAAAGACCTTATTTTAATTGAAAATGATTAGATATTAAATACTTGGAAAAGGTTTGACCAGAGCAGGTCCTTTTGGTTGGGGCCTACAAGTTCACGGTTCTTGGCAAGTCACTCTTTAGAAAAGATCTTATTTGAATCCAAGCTACAGTCATTGAAAAGACAGCCAAGAGGCCGGTGAGATAGCTCAGCGGCCTAAGCGCCTGCCTGGCAAGCGCAAGGTCCTGAGTTCGACTCCCGGAACCCACATAAAGGAAAAAAAGGGCCGGTGATATCGCTCAGCGGCACAAGCGCTTGCTAGCAAGCGCAGGGTCCTGAGGTCGACTCCCGGTACCCACATTAAAAAAAAAAAGAATAGAAAAGACAGCCATGGCCAAAAGTCAATATGAAATTTAAGAAAACAAAAACTTCAGGAAAAAGAGAATTACTGTGACCCTGCAGACTGTCCCCTGGATTAACACCCCTGAGGTTGCTCCATGTTTGCTGTGACTGCAATGTAATAATTAATAAGTGTAAGAATAAACTCCCGATTTCCAAGGGGAAAAAAGAACTGAGGAAGTAAAGACCCCAAGTGCAGGTGCTATTTTGCAAGATTCTTGGCTGAGAAGTAAAGGAGAGGTCAACAGAGACTTGCTCTTTAATAGGCATGTCTTGGGCCGGTGAGATGGCTCAGCGGTGTAAGCGCCTGCCTGGCAAGCGCGAGGGCCTGAGTTTGACTCATGGAACCCACATACGAAAAAAGGGGCCGGTGATATCACTCAGCAGCACAGGCGCCTGCTGGCGCGCAAGGTCCTGAGGTCGACCCCCCGGTACTCACACACACACACACACACAAATAGGCGTGTCTTGATGTATTTAATAGGCATGTCTTGATGTATTTCTGAGGGCAGTGAAGTAAAAGAAAGCAAGAGAACAAATTTATATACAAAAGCGGATTATGGATGGAGCAAGGTTCCAAAAGTTAAAGTAGATAATGAGTAAAAAGCTGAGATGGTGATGGAAGGTGGAGTGGGATTCTGTATGTGTCAGAGTGGAGTAGGAAAGCATCTTGAACAGAACAGAGGCCTTCTTCCCTGGAATCCTTAAAAGAGGGAAATGATACAGTGGCTTCTTGGTTGCTGATGGTTGTGGCAGAATTTCAGGCTAATGGCCTCAGTTTTCTTGATGAAAGATAGGGCAAGGCCATGTGCTAAGAGATGGCTGGGGCTGGATGGGAAGGTTTGGAATGAACACTACGTGGAATGGAAGAGCAGATGCCAACCCAGAACTGATATAGAAAAGAGAGGAAGACCAGAAGATCTTGCAGACTGGGTGACAATGGAAAGAGCGAGGGACTTGTACAGTATTCTATGAAATACTAACAGTGGCAACAGTGCATGAGAGCAAGGGGAAGGGAAATATATTTCGCAAATATATTTCAGTTAGTTCTAAAGCAGTAACTAACTCTTGGGCATTTTAGGTCAGTTTTCACAGTAGCGTTATGAAGCATGTTACTATCTCATTCTCTGTAGATAAAGTGAGACACAAAAATGGTGACTTAGGTCAGACAATCAGCAAAGGCAGGACTTAAAACTAGATATATGGACTCCTGGCTTCACACAGACATCAAGTGATATTTAAAGAATTGCTGATCTAAATCAGGAATAAAAATATGCATCTTGGTTTGATCTTTGCAGAAGTGAACACGAACCTTCTCTTTTCTCATCTACTTGTGACCATAATCACGGTGCAGTGAGTGGCTTGCAGCATGATGTTGACATTAAGGTGAGCCTTGGCTTTCTGAAATTTAATCTACCACACAGACTTCCTAGGTCCACACACACCACATGCTTAGTCACAGCTGCGTGCCTCCGTACCTGCTGCCTTTCTTTCTTCCTGGAATATCCTCCCTTGATTGTCCCCTGGCCAACTCCTACATCTTTGAAATCTCTAGCTAACTTTTTCCTGAGGGCAGAGCTAAATGCCCTAGTTTGTGCTTCTACACATACCTTGGGCTCATCCTTTATTCCATCACATTGGAATTTTTGCCTACACACATTTCCCTCACTAGATCAGGAGTTCCTCACAGGTAAGCACTCTGCTTTGTGTGTCTTTGTATCTCCATATGAAATGCCCAGAACAGTGCTTGGTGTAAATATGGGTTAGTAACCTGCAAATACAGGAAATGGACCTGCCCCTTTGGGTGTATCTCAGTGGAAACCAGCCCAAAACATCAATTAACTTGCCACACGAGTAGTCTTAACACAAGCTCATTGTTCTTTGGCTGAGATGACAAGATGTGGCAGAAACACAGAGAGAAATAATTAAGAAAATATTTCTTCCTTTCCCTGAGACTTGTCTTTCTTTTCATCTTCAAATGTGTAGTATTTTAATACACCCAGAAATTAACTACCCTCCTCTGCTCTACAACTACTATTATTCTGGTCCAGGCCAACATCCTTTTTTGAATGGATGATTGCAGCAACCTCCTAACTGGTTTCCCTGCTTTCCCCTTCCCAGAACCGAGCTTATTCCCCATACCTAGATTCTGCGTCACAGCGACCATGTTGCAGTGTAAGACTGTGTCCTTTCTCTGCTCCATCCCTTTCAGTGGCTCCCATCTCATTCCATGTGAAATCCAAAGTCCTTTCAAATCTTCCAGTGCTCAGCACTATCTGGCCCCTGTTATCTCTGATTCCACCCTCTCCTCAGCTCCCTGGGCATCCCCACCATTCTAAAGGTACCAGGCCCACATCCACCCGAGAAGTGTGCATGGAATCACTTGCCTGGAATTCTCTCCCAGCCAATTCCGCTATTACTCTTTTCTTCCCTTCCAATCTTTCATTCAGGCATCTCCTTCTTGGCAGGGCAGCCTTGATACCCTATGAAGCATTGCTATATTCTACTCCTGCCCCTCTTATTACCTATCCATTTCTCTGTTTTATTTTCTCCTTAGTCTCAATGCCAGATAGCATACCATATGTTTTACTTACCTATCTTGCTTATTTTCTGCCTGCCATAGAAGGGCAATGATTTAGATCCCTTGCTCATTTCTGTATCCTTCACACATAGAACAGGCACTCAATGCATATTTGTTGATTGAGTTGTGATTCAAAGCTGACCTTTTATTTCCTGGTTAAAAATGCATGGTTCTCAAATTGCTTGTTTGTTTAAATAGAGTGTATTCCTTTCAAAAGGACAGAACTTTTACACTTCATTCCTCTTGATCAATGCAAAGTGATGGCCCTCATAGTTCACTGCATCTGTCCTGCGAGTTGTTCACTCCCTTTATGCCTGATCAGCTCAGCCATCCCAGACTGCAGCGTTTCCCTTCTCACTCCCTCAATTACCTTGTTTCAGGAAAACCTCATCATTCCTGGAGAAATTCTTTCTTTCTACCACTTCTGCTGATTTAATATTTGCTTTTTAATCAGCTCTAAGAAGGTGGGGGTGGAAGTGGAGAATGTACTCAGACCATCATACATCATTTTATGGAAGAAAAGACCTGACATTTTCATTGGCAAAATCAATCCTGGAGCTCTGGGACTGGAAAGGACCTATGAGGTCAGCCCATCCATCTTCACACCTCTGGGCAGTACTGTATTGAAAAGTCACCCACCACATGCTACTGTCTTGCTTTTTCTCTGACTATTCTCTAAGGAAAATACCTTCTTGACCTCTTTAGAAAAGCCATTTTGGTGCCTTAGTGGAAAATATAAAATTATTGTTAAAGTACTTGCAATACCGTAGGGCATGGAATTGGAGTATAAGTGAACAACCCCAGAGGTGTAGGCAGGAGGTGGGCTCTGAGGTCAGACCAGCTTGAGGATGAATTTTGCATTGACCACTAGCTAACTGGGTGACTTTGTGAAGATTAGCCTTAAAGGAAAAAATCATAAAACAAGAAGAAAATTTTAGAAAGAAGTCCTAAGGAATTTATAAGTGCATATATACATACAAGAAAATAATAAATCTTTATGGCCAATATGTATAAGTAAACAAATATACCCTGTCATAGTGGCACATGTCTACAGTCACAGCTACTTGGGAGGCTGAGGCAGGAGAATTGCACATGGGAGGCCAGCCTGGGCAACTTAGTGAGACCCTGTCTCAAATAAAAAATAAAAATGGCTGACAATGATGATAATAACATTTGCTAGTATTTAATAGGTACTGTCCATTTCATATACATCAGGCAATCAGAGGAGACTTACATATATCAACTCATTAACAGTAAGTGAGTTACTGCTTTCACTCAAGGTTATTGCTTTATTATTACTATTATCATTTTTTGAAGGCCCCAGGAGGAATATGATAAATAGCTTTTCTCTCTCAATTGATCCATTATTTTGTTGCTAAAGCCAATGAGGTGCATCTAAGTCAGTGCGAGTGGTTGATGTCAACTCTGCTAAAGAGAACAACAGGAGAGGAGGAAGGGGTCGAAAAGGAATGCATGGAGTCAGTCAGTAAGAGGAGCAGCCTGCTACCCTGAGCACCTTCTTAACTGCACAGGTGCTGGGCACTGAAATTCAATTTGAAAAGAGGAAAAGGTTTGTTTTTGCTCACAGTTTCAGAGGTTTCAGTCCATAGTCAAGGGGACCCATTACTTTTGGGCCTGTGATGAGGCAGAAAATCACAATGGGGAGCATGTGGTAGAACAAGTTGCTCACCTCAGGGCCAGTGGGAAGCAAAGAGAGAGGAAGATGAAGCCATAGAAGTCCCACAGTTCCCTTCAAGGGCACTCCCCAACGACCTAACTTCTTCCCACTACACCCACCTCTCAAAGGAGTTTGACAGGCTGGGGAATCAAGCCTTTAATACATGGGCCTTTGGGGAACATTTAGCCAAACTATAGCAACAGTATTGCACAATTCTCAAAAAATTAGTTTCATTTACATTTTTTTGACTGTAAGGAATTTATAATTGTTATTTCCAAAAAACTAAAGAAAATGTAGCAAAAGAAAATTATGGAGACTATGACTATTACAATTTATTATAAAGGAAAAAGACCCCTGCTATATATTAAAGACACCTCTAGTAGCCGAATATCCAGAGGATGCCTAACACAGAAATATCTGAGGTATAGCAGTTTTCCACACTAAAAGAAGGCGATGGGCCAGTTACAAAGAATAGTGCAATTCAAATCGCCTGAATTGGTACCAAACCTAAAATGTCCTTCCTAAATTGCTACACTCTAGTTCAAATTAATAACACATCAGTTTCTAAATTGTTAAACAGGTAGATGCTTTCTAAGAGCATTTTTGAATGAGCTCCTTGTATTCTGGGAGACAACAGGAGAAGTAAGTCCACACTTCTTAGGAAGTGCCTCCCATTCTCTTCAAACTTCCCACATCTGTTCCTCTTTTATTCATTCATCACCCAGAGCCACACCCAGAACTTTCCAACCTCAGACCTTCCCACTTTATGTAGCAATTTCTCCCTCCCTCTTCCCTTAGTTGTTGGTCACTCATCCTCTAAGTCTGGGTTAAATATTGCCCACTGAGAGAGGCTTTTCTGGACCACTCTATTCAAAGCAGGCTGCCCCACCATGGTCTAACTTGTAGTGTGCTGATTATTTCCTGGCACATCAATTTATTTATTTTCCTGTTAATGATTTCTCCCTATGAGGCTGTAGAGTAGCTGAGACTATCTGGCCTAAGCTACTCTAAGCTAGTTGAGGCTAAACTAGGCAGAAGTCACGTCTGTCTCATTTCTCATGATGGCCTCAGCATCTAGCACAGTGACTGAGGTCAAGGAGAAACTTAATATATATCAGTTTGTTACATTTGGTCCAAAGCTGTCTCTGGGCATATTTCAAGTTTGCCCTTCATAGTGAACTCTAACTTAACTTTGTGTGTAAAGATTGTAATCTACTCTTACAACAAGTAGCTAATTGTTCAGATCATGCTCAAATAAGACAGACAGTAGCTGCAACCAATGATCCTGTCTCTATACAGTACATCACTTTCTTTTTTCTGGCAACAAATATAACCAATACATAAGGTAGGGCAGGGAATTTTGAACCATTTTTTGGTCCAAACAGCTGCCCAATTTTAAAATCACAAATAAAGCCAATTAAGTTCTGCAAAACTAGATTTGTTATGGTTTTGTCTTTTAACAGTTCAATTAAGAGGAGTGAAATTTTTCCTTTTAATATGACACATTTATGGAAAAAAATAAACACGCAGAATACTAGTCCATTCTCAGCTATGTATAAGGTCTATGTAGGAGGTTGTTATCATTTGACCTTAGGTTATTCAAGACCCAGAATAAGGTTGTCAAAATATATTAACTTAAATAAACACAGTTTGATTTAAGGTTCACCTCTGTTTGGGTAGTTGGGGTTGGGGGGGGTCTTACCATTTAAAAGAAAAATGAAAAATGCCTTTCACATTGGGCTCTTTAGTATCTACAAAGGCAATATCTCGTGCAGCATGGGGGCAAATAGCCATATTCCCTGTCCTTATACAACTGTACAAGGTAAACGACAAAGCTCAGACTCTTATTAACAGCTGGATTGAGAACACACTTTCTGCCAGGCCCTGAGATAATGTTACAATAATGCTTGGCACTCTTCTCATTCTACTAAAGATGAAAATGAGGCCAGAGAAATTTAATAATTTTTCCATGTCTTCAAACTTAGCAAGTGGCAAGAGAAGAGGCACAGTCAAATACCAGATCTGCCTAATGCCTACACTCACACATTTAGCCCTCATTACAAATAAACAGCCTAACTAGGAGTACTGTCTGAAGCTGTGCAATGTGGATCCAGGAATGGGCAACCTAGGAAAGAAAAAAAGAAAGCAGATGGCTGCCAGGTCTTTCCTTAGAACACATCATCAAACATATACTAGAAAACATCAGCTTCACCGAGCAAGAATGAGCCTAACATTTCTGAACAATTAAATAAATGAAAGTCAACAAGAATGAGATAATAGCAATGGAAAAGACTGATGAAATACTCTCAGGAAGAATGGAGTCAGCTAGATTTTCTTAAACGAATTGAGGAAGAGGGGAAGGAAGTATATGAGTACAACTTCCTTAATGGTCACTTCTGCCCCCTCCCCTCGACAATATCCGATATCAGCTGTATAGACTTTGGCTTCAAATGCAGCCAGGAAGGGTGGGAGGAATGGTCTGAATATTCCAGGCCTGTGTTTGATGGCCAGCATTGGCCTAGGAGATTCAAGGTACACACAAACTAGGGAACTAGGGAGGTGAACTTTAGGAGAAGCAGATATTCGTTTCCTGCATACGTGCAGTCTTGTACTTTAGTCATACTATATCAAAGCAGTTTTAAAATAAACAAATGCATGAAATCAAGCACTATTTTTTGGAAAGGGGGCTAGATATGTATCCATAGTACCAGCTTTCTCAGAGGCTGAGGCAGGAGGATCACTTGAGCCCAAGAGTCTGAGATCAGCCTGGGCAACATAGCAATATACGGAAACCCCATCTCAACAAAACAAAACAAAACATCAAAGAAGGTTATGGGTATAGCTCAGTGGTAGATTGTGTACTTAGCATGCTGAAGGTTCTAGGTTCAAACCCCAACACAGGAAGAAAGAAAAAGGGAGAGAGGGAAGGAGGGAGGCAAAGCTGAAAGAAATTTTGCACACTTTTGTACACTTATGAGTTTCTAGTTGATTCCCAACTGTGCTGAAGAGGACAATTTTGGTTCCTTTTGTTAGTGTATGTTTGCGATACAGAAGAGTGACGTTCATTTGGAGGAACTGATACATTCATATAATGTATCTTGATCATTTTTTATCCCTTTGCTCTCCTCCCCTCCCCATCCCCTTCGCCATTTCCAAAAGTCTGCCTTCTTGTTTCCTACTATCCCTCCTTTATTTTAGTCATTTTATTTATTTATTTTTTTATATTTTAGGTTTCTCATGTAAGGGAAACCATGCAATATTTGAAGAGGACAACTGTCTTGTTTACTTTTCTTGTTGCTGAGACAAAATGCCTGACATCCAAAGTGAAGGGAGGAAACGTTTATTTAGCTCAGTTTGTGAGGTTTCAGGCCACAGGCAGCTGACTGCAAGGTAGAAGGGCAGAGGAGAAACAATTCTTGGCAGGCAGAAGACGGCAAAGCAAGGGACCTTAGCAGCTTTTTTTTGCCCTTTTTTTTTGCCCTTTTTATATTCTGTCTAGGCTACTGGCACTAGGGCAGTGCCAAACTAATCAATGGACTGATTTAGTAATCACCTACACTTAATCCTAACATCACACACTCTTAATCCTAGCACCCTTTAATCCTAGCATTGCACCATGAATCAATCACACACTCTAGATCCAGCCACCTCTGAAAAAGCCCCACAAATGACTGCATGAGGCCTTGCGGGTACATCTGGACACGAGCCATAACACCAGCTAATAAGGAAAATTTTGCAAAGAAGATGCCCAGGGTGCTGAGATCTGAAGGAATGTTATTACAATTACTTGAGGAAATTTTCTGTAGAATCTTGAGCAGCATGTTCCCATTTTCCTGTCTTCAATCTTGGGTTGGAAAGAAAGAAAACACATAGAATTTCAGTTCCTGCTGTGAAGAAGCCCTCCCAGTGCCTTACTAGTCCTTTTCCAGAGGACAAGGGCTTCTTCCTTTCAGTAATACAGAAATGACTGGAGCTTCAGTGAGGAAGATTAACTCTTTATGGTTCAGATTACTGGGTTCTGTATAATGATGCTAAGACAAGCAAATGTGCTCACTTTCTCACACCCTCCTCTGCTCTGGGATGGTTGCCATACGAATAAGAGCATGATTTATTCATCCTGGTAAATTTCTTCAAATGTCATTAACTCTATTTGCGTACATCCTTATTGGACCATGCTGTGATATTTAGTATGCTCTTAAAGTGGATATCAAGGAAAGCACTTGCTTATTACCAGCATTTAATACAAGTATCTAATTAAGTTTGGGTTATTGTGTTAATTATCATTTAGATCTATAAAGTTTATTAAGCTATCTGATTTTAATGTAATCCTACTGCAATTAGTGGTTATGTATTCATCCAACTGCTAAGATAAAAAAACATTAAATCTGGATATGTAATGAGAATTGTTTCAATTCACCCAACCATTAGATTTGACCATAAAATGTTTATTAGAATAAGAGGCACAGTTTTAGTTTAAATTCATATCTTTCGAGCACCCATCATCAATTCTTATAGGCAAAACTCTTACAGTCAGTGTCTTCCTTTCAGACCCTATATTAGCCATGAATTCCATTTGCCTAGATTTGTTTTTAAAAACACAAAACTTTAGGAATTTTCTATTCCTTTCTCAACTTCATAAATGCTATTTAAAAACTTCCCCTTGACAAGGAATTTAAACTTTCACAATAAATATGTTAAACAAAAGTACTCCTTGTACCTTTTACTCTCACAGAGAAAATGAGAGTCTTCCAACAAAAATGTGCACCTCTGCTATAAGAAATAGGGTTTGCATCTAATTGAAAAGGCGTCTACCATCTGATTCAAATAACTCACAGCTATTTTTTTTTTCTCAAACCTGCTGAGAAGTTTGCACATGTACTCTAAAACCTGATTTGGGTATTATGATTAATAGGGTCATGAAAACATTTTCCTTTTAACATCTAAAAAGTATTTACTATACTACTAAACATAGTTTCATTAACTCTAGATTTTTCCAAAGGGGAAAAAAACAGGGGGCTGGGGAGGTAGCTGAGTGGTAGAATGCTTGCCTAGCAAAAAAACCATTGAAACAATACAATTGTAGTTTCTAATGAAAAGGCGTATAAATATGCAGATATTTTAACTTCATAGAAAAACTTCCAGGAGTGTACTACTTTCATATCATTGAGAACAATCTTTTCATATGCTTCCTGCTGGTGAGACACAAGGAATGGGGAATGAATGGGTCTTCCTGCAGCCTATAGAAATGCTGAATCTCTTTAGACCTTGCCCTTCTCATTCTTAATTCTGCCATTTGGAAAGATCCTTGCTTGGTGTTTTCTCTCTCTCTGCATCCAAACCTAAAATATTGGGAAATCTCAACCTCAGCTAAATACATTTCATGAGAATTTTTAAAAAAGCAGAATCAAAGAAAACCATTACTCAGTTATCGGAATGGAGAGAATGACTGATATTCTGCATCACCAAGATGGATATTTTGTCCCGTAGGGAAGAAGATGTGTGTGCATCCACATATTGGACTTTATTTGAAATGTGTTTTTTGTGGGCTTTGTTTTTGCTGCTTTTGTTGAGCCTAAAAGAAATGACCAGAGATGGAACAGTGGAGCTTTAGCCACTGTTAAAAAGAACACAGCAGGGAGCATGCGTCACCACCAGCCTGATTTAGGAGCATGGTTTTCTAAAGACAAGAAAGGGAGTAGATGACCTTTCCGGATCCCTCCGGTCTGAAGGTTTTATGATTCCACGCACGTCTTCCGTCCAGACAGAAAACGTGGATGCTTTTGCTTTTACAGCTGTAACATGGGAAAAAGTATAACTGCTCCACCTACAGTCTGACCCTAGAAACTGCTCGGTGTTAAGCAGAAAAACACCCGAACCACACAAAACAAGGGAGAACACCCCGCTGAAAAGAATAAAATTTCAGAGTGCATAACAGAGAATATACCCCCCCAAGAATCTATATTTATTTTTAGTCTAGCCTGTCTGACAGTAACTGTAATATCTGTGACTTGCACCATTCCCAGTAATTACTCATTCATGTATTTAATGTCTTATAGGGAACCCCACCCTATGAGGAGATAGAAAACGTGGCTCTTCTTTTGACATGTCGGGAACAAAGACCTGGAAAGGTAAGCTGGCTGTCCCCAGTTACACAGGGACCAAGACAAGAGCACATTACCAATGGTGGAAAAATTCTCTGCTTCTGGGGTGGCCCCAACCCTGCAGTGCTGTCTGTAGATATTGTACCTCAAAGTCTTCCTCCCCTCACTCTCAGGTTCTTTACTTACTCTTCTATGTCCCAAATTACTTATCCTCTTTGTCCCTTCTGACTTCCTCAGCTTTGTCTTTATAAATTGCCTCCCATATCTATAATTTTCCAGATCTTATCAGGCTCAGGTCCTAGCAGCTTCCTTGTCTTTTCTCAAGCATACCAAAGACCAGTCTTGGATGCTTCTCTCTCAGATCTCAACGAAGGCCTGCTCTTCCTCTTCTCTCCGGTCTCTACTGATGTGACCTCTTTGGAGAGGACTTCCTCCATCGCCATATTGAACAGCACCCCATGAATTCTTCCTTCTTTATTTTTTAAAGATCAATTAAATATATATGTTAGACCTTTAATTGTCTGGAGATGTAATATGCATACTGAGCACCGCATGAAGCCCAATGCTCTCCTCAGCCCACTAGGCCTCAAGTTCCTTGTTTGAACCCACCTGATGGACTTAGGACTGAATTATTGAGAAAAAGGAAGACAGGTAAAGGAAGGGAGGAAACACCTTTATACCACTTTGATTTTTTTTTTTTTCATCTTTTTGAGATAGGTCTCGCTATGCAGTTCAGGCTGGACTTGAGCTCACTTTGTAGCCCAGGCTGGTCTCAAACTTGCAACAATCCTCCTGCCTCAGCCTCCCAAGTGCTGGGATTACAGGTTTGTGCCACCATGCCTGGCTATATACCACTTTGAATCCTCATTCTCAGTCCTAACCAAGTTCTACTTTTGGGCCCAGTGTAGGCCTTCCCCATCAACAAGCTCCCATTTTCTAATTCCTATTCAAGAGATTGGATGCTTGGCATCCCCAAAGTAGTGGAAACTTCCCAGCCAACTCCTAACCCAAAAGTCTGACCAACAAATTTCTTAATTTCCAGTAGGATGGTGCTTGGAGCAATAAATCTTTTAAGGATTATCCACAACCACTCGGTAAATGATTTAACACTCATCAAAAGATTACTTTTTCCACAAATCTAACAGTGTAAAAAAGTTTACAACTGTAGTTGCCTTGCATGATTTCATTAGCATAGTGGCTATAGAGAGGATCTGAACACTTAATTTTGACATGTTTTGTCCTCTTGACTTTCTCAATAGAGCTACCATTCCAGCTTACAAACTCACTGTGCGACATTGAGCAATGCACCTTATCTCTTCAGATTTGCTTCTTCTTCTGCAAATAAAAGGTTGATCTCATGACCCCTAATGTTCTAGCTAGGTCTACCACTTTGTTACTAAGACATTAGTCATTCACACCTATGTGTGAATCATAGAGGCTTGAACCTAGAAAAAGAGACCGAGAGGTGAACTGGATTTGAAGACCCTCGTCCTGTGGGAGGAGTTAAGGTGTATGTGTGGTGGGGGGGTTAGCTGATTTAGAATGAATAATAATGACAGCCATTTCACAGGCTGTGAAATGAAGCTGATCTGAGTTTAAATCCTGAGTTCAAAGCCTCATTTTGCCATTAACTTGTTCTGTGATTTTGGACAAATTACCTAAAACTGCCAGTCTCAAATATATTCATCTGTAAAGTATGGAATTTGCCCCCTACGTTTTGGGGGGAGGATTAACTGATACAATACAAAGGGGTCTGTACAATATATTACACAAAATAGGGATTTAACAATGGCAGCTATTTGCAATACAGTAGACGCTTAATTCCTAAATAGAAGCTCAGAACCAATATCTGACTCCATGTCAGCTTCATGCTGTACCTCCTTTTGCTAAAGAGTGCTGCCTCAAAACACTTACTTACTATTCAATTTTCTCTGTTATTGGCAAATAAAGGTTCAAGGTCTTCAGTTTCACAGAAAGGTGTCTGTTACTTCCTATATATGTTTAGAGTCCCACTCCTTCCCAATCAATATCATAACTTTATTTTTTTAATTGTTTTATTAGTACACTTTTGCAGTATATAATGTTCACATTCACCTTAGGGAGTAGGTACATATACTTAATACACCTTAATTATTTTTATCTATTTTCCTTCCTCTTCCCCACCCCTGTCTCTAGACATATAATGATCACTTTCATTGTGGGTAGTTGGTACATTACAACATATCCCAGTTCTTTCCACATCCCCTTCCCCTCCTCTTCTCTCCTACCTTCCATCTCTTGCTCCCCTTCCCATTAATATATAAAACTCAGTAAGGATGGGAATTCAGCTTGCTGCCTGTACAACACTGAGATAGATTTCTGAAATATTAGCCTTACAACTATAGGAGATAAGGGTTTATTTTAAGTCATAGTGAGGTAGGATAGAAGAAATAAAAACTAGGTAGAAAGGAAACATGGAAATTGAAATTTTAAAATTAAGAAACACTACAGCTTCAAAACACAAAAGTTACTCAAGGCGTTTCCCTTCTAGGAAACTAACTAAAAAAAAAAAAATTCCTGAAGTTCCTTTTATACTAAGCCTGTAAATCAGAGCTCTTAACCTGTCCTCACCTATAAATTGTAGATACTCCATTCTCAGGAAGCAGCAATATTGGTGGGCAACATATCTCAACTTTGAACACAAGCAGATGGCTTGTACTGTAACTTGACAGTGGGAATACACATCTTGATCACCCATCTTGAAGCCACCCCCTTAAATGTACCCCAGTCTGGCTTGCAACAAGACTCACTTCTCTAGGCACTCACACTCCACTCTTCAGTGCATCCTAATAAACCCTTATGTGTTTTTTACTAATGTGTCCTGAAAATTCTTTTTCTGCAACTAGAGTCAGTGAATTTGCTAACTTACTTTATTTTTTTATTTATTTTTTTTGTGGGTACTGGGGGTCGACCTCAGGACCTCATGTGCCAGCAGGCCCCCGTGCCACTGAGCGATATCACTGGCCCTTTTTTTGTATGTGGGTTCCGGGAGTTGAACTCGGGCCCTCGCGCTTGCCAGGCAGGCGCTTACGCTGCTGAGCCATCTCACCGGCCCCTGCTAACTTACTTTAAAAGAGTGGGCTAGGTTCCTTATTTCAGCCTGAATGACAATAGGATTTTGTGGTTCTTCAATTGGACCCTGAACTGGGAATTTAATCATGAGCTCATCATTTTCTCTGCTCAAGTTTCTCAGTGCACTTAGGAGCAACTAATCAACCCCATCACAGCCCTTATTTCCCCTAAAAGTGTTCTATGCAGAAAATACTGGTTTCTCCAGTCTTTCCTTCTATAGGTACTTAGTACAGGTATCCATAGGTGAACCTTAACTGTTTTGCCACTGCATTCCACAGACTTCCAATGTCCTCTTTACTGTTGGAAACAAGGTCATCGATGACTTTAAATTTAATTGTATCAGAGAACAGATTGCAGATAACGCAGGGCCAATTTTGAGAACCCATCCTTAAGCTTCTGACCTCCAGAGCCACTCTCAATGCCAAGCTCATTTTCAGTGTTTCATCAGAAAAGTGAGGATTCCACCATGGGCAACTGGGAAAGCTGCTTAACAGGCTATGGGAGGTGATTGTTTCTGTGTTTGCTGTTGGAACGTGGAAAGACAGAGCAGGAAGAAAGGAAAGATACATGTGAGGTCGGGGAAGCAAGGACACACTAGAACTTGAGAGGTTTAGCTGGACAACTCATTATGGTAGAATAGTTCCTGTCATCCTCTCATCTCCAAAGCTTAACTTGGAGGAAAGACTGCCTTGCACTGGGGGCTGCTATCCTTTGTTACAGTTTAGATCTAAAATGTCCTCCTGAAGTCTCATGTATCTGGAAGCTGATTGGATCATGGGGGTGCTATACTCACCAATGGATTCATCTGTTGATGAGTTCAGTAGCTAAACACGCTGTTAGGAGGTTGGGCCTGTTTGGAGGTGGGTCTTTGCAGGTATTGACAGGGAAGGGTGTGTTTTCATCACAGGCTCTTCTCCCTACTTCCTGGCTGCCTTGGATTGAGCAGCTTTTCTCTGTCATCCCCTTTCACAATTGGGGCTTCTGCCTTGGAGTCAGCCAACCATGGACTGAACCTACTGGAAACTGTGAACCAAATGAATCTCTCCTCTTTTAAATTGTGTTGTGCATTTTGTCCTAGAGATGGAAAAGTAGCTAATATGCCCTTCATCATGGAGTTAAACAAAAATCAGGCCCAGAATCTGGAGCTTCACTGGGCAGATCAGACGGGTGATAAGTGACAAATGAGTGAACTGCAAGTATTTTATGCACTAGTCCATCTTCCCAAAGGTGGCTACTGCTCCACTTACACCTTCTAAGTCACACACAAAACAACTTGTGTAACCTTGCTAACCTGGAAGTAGGCAGGAAAGTCATTTGGGAGCCAGAGCTCTGGCTCAGATGAGGTAACAAAAGTCCACCACACCATTGGTCAAAGGAGAAATCCCACTGAAATAAAGTACTTTGAACTTAATAATAATGAAAATAGTATGTATTTGATACTATGTATCAAAATGTGTAGGTTACAGTTACAGGAATCCTTACAAGGAACTTGGTGGCTTTCAGAGTTTATAAAGGAAAAAATTAAATCAATAATCTGAGCAATGAAACTGAAGACAAGCAATAAGAGGAAAATCAACCCCACCCAAAGTTAGCGTCTTAGTCCACTTGTGCCGCTATAGCAAAATACCTGAAAACTGGATAATGTATAAACAACAGACTTACTTCCCACATTTCTAGAAATGAAGGCCTGATCTCTGTTTCTAAGATGATGCCTTGAATGCTTTATCCTCTGGCAGGGATGAATGCTGTGTCCTCACATGGTAGAAGGGATGGAAAATGTGGGGAACAGTTGTCTGAAGTCTTTTTTTATAATGCCATTAACCTCACCTGTAGGAGGTAACCTTAATTACCTCCCAAAGTCTTAATATCATCAAATTGATGATTAAGTTTCAAATATGAATTTGGGAGGAGGGGTAGTTAGTTCTTTTAAATGATCAATAAAATTGATAGTCTCTCAGAATGATCAAGAAAAAAGAGAAAACAGCTAGGAGCATCCAGGCATACCCGTGAGCCCAGCACTAGGGAGGCAGAAGCAGGAAGATGAGTTCAAGACCAGCCTGGGCAACAGAGACCGACCCTCTCTCTCAAAAAAGGAAAATCAATCAATCAATCATCAATATGTTATTAAAAAGGAAGTATCACTATGGGTGCTACGGGCATTAAAATGTTAATGGGGGAATGGGGAATATTCAAATTACTTTATGGCATCAAATTTTATAACTTTTTTTTTTGTGGGTACCGGGGGGTCGACCTCAGGACCTCGCGCGCCAGCAGGCGCCCGTGCCGCTGAGCGATATCACCGGCCCCTTTTTCGTATGTGGGTTCCGGGAGTCGAACTTGGGCCCTCGCGCTTGCCGGGCAGGTGCTTAAGCCGCTGAGCCATCTCACCGGCCCCAAATTTTATAACTTAAATGAACATATTTCTTGAAAAAGTATTCAAACTAATAAAAAGGAAATAAAATTATGAAGAGTTCTATTAAAAATTGAATTCATGGGCCAGTGATATGGCTCAGCTGCATAAGCGCCTGCCTGGCAAGCCCAAGGTCCTGAGTTCGACTCCCGGTACCCACATTAAAAAAAAAATTGAATTCATTACCAAAAACCTCACAAAGAAAATTTCAGGCTTGCAATGAGGTAAGCAATGACTTCTTAGGTGTGACATAAAACGCTGTAATTATGCAAGTAATTGGTAAGTTGGTCTTAATCAAAATTAAACATTTTCCTGTAGCATATCATTAAGGAAATGAAAATGCAAGCTAAATGAGTAAAATATTTGTAATAAGTACATCTGATGAAAAATTTATCTCAATTTATAAAGAATTCTTGTAAGGCAATGATGCAAAGAAAAGCCACCCTCCAACAGCCCCCCACCACAATACTAGGGATTGAACCCGGGGCCTTTATGCTTGCTGTATCTATCTCCCAACCCTTTATTTTTTGAGACAGGGTCTCTTACATTACTAAGTTTTCTAGCCTTGGCTTGCATCCTGCTGCCTCAGCCTCCCAGAGTACTGAGAAAACTCATTTTTAAAAAAATAGTCCCAAAACTTGGATACTTCACAAAAAGATATAAAAAGTAAAAAACAAAAACAAAAACAAACCATGAGAAAAGGTGCTTAACATCATTATTCAAAGGAAAATGTAAATTAAGCCACAATAGGACACTACACCCACTAAAAAGCCTTAAAAATAAAGATAAAACTGGAAAAAATGGAATTGTCACTACTGGTGGTAGAAATGTAAAATGGTAGTCACTTTGGAAAAGTTTAAATTTCTTAAAAAATTAAACATCCACACACCCTATAACTCAATTCTAATAGGTATTTACCTAAGAGAAATTAAAACATAAATACACAAAACTTGAGACAAATATTTGTAGCAACTTTATTTATAATAACCCATACTGGAAATAACCCAAATAACCATCAACCAATGGATTAAAAAATAGCAATACACTTCAATGGAATACTATCTAGTAATGAAAAGCGACAAACCACAGGTTTATGCAACAGCATGAATCTCAAAATGTGTTAAGCTAAAGAAACCAAACACAAGAGCACATACTGTCTGATTCAATTGAAATGAAATTCTAAAACAGGCAAAATTAACCTCCAGTAAACCGAAAATAGTTCAGTGGTTACCTAGGGCTGGGGAGAGATCAACTGCAGAGGGAGATGAAACTTTTTCTGGTAAGGAAAATGTTCTAAATCTTGATTGGAGATGACATTGGTGTATAAAATTGTCAAGGCTGATTAAGCTGTATGTTAAAATGGGTACATTTTATGTAAATTATACTTACACTAAGCTAACCAAAAAAAAAAAAAGAAAAAAAGACAAGACAGAAATCGCCAGTATATCTGAATGTGCACTAAGTTTCTAGGTTTCTGTTTGTTTCGTTTGGTAGAACCTGTCAGAGGTCAAGTTTACATTTAAATAAATGGCTTAGCTAAATTATAATCATGAAATAGAGGAAGATACAGTAAATGATGCAGAGTGAATAAAAGGCTATGATATGCTTTTAAGTGCCTAGCTTTTGATGCCAATATGATATTTTGTGATTAAACATTTATCAAAAGTTGTCAAAGTACTTAGAAAAATCTATCAAGTAGACAGTCTGCCTCTTGGGGGATTTAATCAATATATTAAGCCTTTTATCAAATGTTTAAGAAACCATGATTAATAAAGTGGTGTTAAATGTTTAGAATTTGATGAGTAATATTTATGAATTATTAATCAAAGAAATGAGATTTTTTTTCACAAATTTTACTGTACTTGTAACTTAGTAATATGGTCTTCAAGTTGACCATAGAGATTTAAGGGCGCAGACACACGCAATGCTAGGGATCAAACCTAGGGCGCATCCTCAGTTCCAGAAAAACTGTATTTATTGCAACAAGTATGTGTGCTTTTCTTTGCATATGAAAAACCCTCCTTGACAGTAAAGCTGACACATAGTTCACACTTCCTCCTTGCATGTGAAAATTCTTTCTTTAGAGAAGCTGTTTCTATTTTATCACCAAATTCTGTAGACTACCATTATGATTTATAGCAATGTTTTTAGAATGAAGTTATATGGCAACAATCTAGTTTACCTCTGATAATTTACAGTACATACTGTATCATTTTTTAATTTTACTTACACGGTTTCCTCTGTACCCCCTACCTATAGTTCATTTCAATGTCTTTTATCTTCCAGTTTTAAGGTGTAAGTACCTAGGCATTCCCCTTTCCCCCCTGCAACTTCTGAGGTCCTACCCAAGGCATAATGACAATAACCATTGAGCCTAGAAAGGAAAAGCATGAAGCACAATTTACACATATAACACTTTAGTTGACATTTGAGTGTTTCTAACTCAAACTTGGTGGTTCTGTCCATTTACAGATGGAGAAATCAAGGTCATGCAGAGCCAAGACTCACACTTGTCCGTTTGTGTCGAAAGCTCTATGCAACTCTGAGCAGCCTGCCTTTTCTTGGTGTAATCAACCCTTTTCTTTGAGGATCCATTCATACCCACAGCACTGTGTTAAGAGAGGCAGACAGATTCATTGACTTCCTAATCAGTACTCCATTACAAATTTGGATGTGGTCAGAATCGGGGCTACTGGTTGATTGAGTGAGGCAAAACAATGTCTTCAAGTAAGTACAATCTTTGACTCTTTACTTCTTTTGACTCCCCCAAGGCACTCAAGAAATATCAGGTAATGAAAACAATTTGGTGGGTAAAGAGAGCATTAGAACAGATTAAATGTTTGTATCTACTGCAGTGCTTGGTACCTATCTGGGATTCATTAAACATGCATTGAAGAGAATGACATTTTCACCATTTCATTTAATACATTCAGCAAAGTATTCACTGAAACTCAATTATGTCTCAGGCATTTTGTAAGAACGCGTGGATTAATGCAATGATAATTTCTACTTTCAAAGTCTAGAATAAATACGGTGCATGTAACAGATGATCAAAAGCAGGAACTGCTGAAATAATACTGTCAGTCAAGTTTTTTGAGTCTTAAGTTATAAACACAAGGAAGGAAAGTTCTTTCCCCTTAGTAATGTCTTGCTGCTTTCAACGGGATCATTTACAAATAGGAATTTACTTCACACAGTTCTAGAGGCTGGTAAGTCCAAGATCAAGGTGCCAGTGGGTTTGCTGTCTGGAAGACTCACTCTCTGTTTCCATAATGGCGCCTTAGTGCTGCATTCTCTGGAGGCAACAAATGCTGAGTCCTCACATGACGGAAGGAATTAAAACACAAAACGGATAGAGTTCCCTTATACTTTTAATCCACTTCGTGAGGGTGTGGCTTTATTACTCCTAATGCTCCTACCTCAACACTACCATATGGATGATTCGGTTTTAATGTACGAATTTCAGGGGACACTCAGACCACAGCATCCCTCACGTTGTTTAGTTTCTTTGGACAACTTTATTCCTGCTCTGCACAGCCAGTGCATGACTTCACATTTTTTTCTACTTAATCCCAAATCTCTACTCTAAGTTACCTCCAGATGTCATTCCTCTATAAAATAACTACCTGTGCTGTAAACAGCACACATTAAAAACTGAACTCCTAATTCTCTCCCGAACCTGCCCCTAGCTTCTAGAAGATAGGAGGCAAAAGAAAGAAGGGGAAGAGTAGATTCCTAGCATTCAGTATTAAGACAGACAGGGAGGAAGATGAAGACACAGTAAATTTCTGTGAGTTTCTGAAATGTGCTCTCAATCATCTCCATCTACCTCCCAGTTTCTACCAGCAATGTAAAAAAAAAAATAACTTTCATTTTCCCCTTCTATTCTATAACTATAAAAGGTTTCAAAGTCAAGGGGGAAAGTTTTTCAATTGCTATTCTTATAGGAAGGAATTTAGGTCCTCAGTTCCCCCAATAATCTGAATTCCTCTAATATAGAACAGGAGAAGATGAAGCATTAAAAAAAAAAAGTTAGAATCCTTCAACATGATTCAGCTTAAAAAGACCAGAACTTAAGAAGGGTAAGAAGGGAGAAATTAATTTGACTATTCTTAACACTTTAGAATTTTTTCTTCTCCTCATAAATTATGTCCTTTCCTCTATATTAGCTAGACAGGAATAAAACCTATAGAAATAAATTTCACATTGATATCGGAGTTAATGGAATTAAACACACTAAGACAACTAATGCAGAGAGAACTTGAAGTATTTTTGAGCTCATTTATCATTCTGACATCTTTATTTCCTCCATTTGCCTCATGAAGAAGGTAATAAACCACATGAATGTGGTAAAGTTTGCTATCTGTTCAAGAACCTGGCTTCCTCTTCACCCCAGCACATAGCCGGACATAGCTGATGATGAAATCTTTTCCAGTCCAGTGGGCCATGATTGAGTTTTGTCCAAGAAATGTGAGCAAAAGACATATACATTACTTCTAGGCCCGACTCAGAGAAACTCTCCACACACAGACATTTCCTTCTTTCTCCATGTGCCCCTTTGACAAAGTGGATTCTTAACTAGAAGAAAGGAAGAGCCGCACAATGGAGCTTGGGTTGCAGAACGACCACATGGAAACCTGCCCGCTGCCCAGAAACATCTGCATGAGAGTTTCTGTGAGAAACCCTGCAACACCTACTTAACTTCAAGTCCTAGTTTCTTCACGTCAAAGACCCACAGCAATGCCTAGTGAAGACGAAAAACTCAATACATATTAGATGTCACTACTATTAAGAAACAAGTTTACTTCTCTTTAATTTCCTTCTTTTTCTTAGGCAAAGTGGAGCACTGGGCTGGATGGCACAGTGAAAAGTACTGCATTTAGCTGTTAAAAAAAACTAACTGGTACATTGAATTCAACATTTTAACAATTAAAAAACATTTTCTTCTGGATCCCAGTTATTAAATTTTATGACTAGACTCCTGCTAAAATACAGTAGTGCCTTGGTTCACAAACTCAATTCTATCCACGACTCTGGTCACAAATTGAACTGGATGAGAACCGAATCAAATTTCCCCACAAGGTCAACACTGAACCTAACCATAAATCTAATAAAGATGTGAGATATAACAAGAATGTAATAACCCCCTTCTCTCTTCCTCTGCTTGACAGTGAGCATCTGGGAAGGTTCTAGAACAGTTTTAACAATCCACATCATCTCTGGTTTCAAATTTACATCAATTTGTACAACAAATGTTTTGTACAATTACAATATTTAACTGATGCAGCTTAATAACAGTATGATCTTTTATTGATTTTACATAAATAGCAATAGAGTATATTTAAAATTATGTTTTTCCAACACATTTACGCTACAACACACAACATTTTTTCATGAAAGTATCTGTCATATCTTTTTGAAGAGGCAGTGTGGGAAAGTGATGACAGAGAAAGAGAAGAATGAGATTTGTACACAAATCTTCAAAGATAGACCTAAATATTTGGCAATCATTTCCTGTTATGAAACAGGTTTGTAACTCTGAAAAATATCAAAAGTGCAGTGCATTGATTTAATTAAAAAATCATCAGTGCCAAATATATTATTTGAGCATCAAATTTCCCTAACTATACTGTTTCCTGATTTTTATGCTTATTAAATAATAGTTTAAATGATAAACATCAATATCTTCAGTTAAATAATCTCATATCTGAATTAAATCATGGTAGAACTGTTATTTTTTAAAATTCCAATTTATTTATTCATCCGTAAAATGGACCATTTGACGATATCCCCAGAAAATGAGGCTTTTATAAGAAAATGATAATCTTATACCTGCTACTGTCATTGTATAACTGCTAATACATCAGACTTTTTTCCACACTGATGTTTCTACTTGAGCAAAATCCTACAAGTAGTCATTATCATACCAATACTGACGAATTAACCATTCCTCAAACAAAGAACCATCTTCACATTAGTATTTCTTGGTTATGGTACTTAGTCTTGGTATTATTGAACACAGTGAATTTTTCTTACTGAATATGGGTGGATTAAGGCAAAAGGATATATAGCCAGGTCCCCTCAGTAGTTTATTCTTTAATTTAAAACTGTTGTTGAGACTATAAAAACTATAGATCTGCTGGTTGGAAAGACACAAATTGTCCTTGGACCAACACTCAGTACTTGAGACACGGTATTAGAATCCTGGTGTTCACAGCATCTTCCTTTGTTCTACCATAATGGCCATTCCTCAGTAGTGTGCACAATGCTGATTTTCAAATGATGCTATTTACTTGCCATGTATCTTCACTGGGTATCAACTATTTCTCCTTATTAAAAATATTTAAGATTTGGACAATAATCTACTCTATCTTTGTGAGCTCTCCATTGCCTAATTTTTCATTTTTATAACCATTTTCTGAAGGGCTATTGCACTTTTGTTCTGTCATATTCTTCACATAACTATGTGGTCCTTTCCCCTCAAAGGAGGAAGGATTTTTGAATGAGCCTCCAATTCTATCCCACAATGTGAAGTACTGTCCATAGTTATAGTCAAATAACAGGTGGTGGTCTGTATGGTGAGCTGAGCCATTAATAAACGGCCTGAAGATCTGGGGGACACGAAAATCACCATCATGAATGGAAATTGTCCAGATATTAACAAAGATGTACAAACCTAAGTAAACCAACTTGTGTAATGGAAAAATAAAAGGGTATATATGATAAGGTAGACTCTGAAGAAAGCCATCCAAAGGGTGAAAAGCATGACTTGCAAATGGAGTAGGAATCTTCCACATATGATGAGGTTTATGTATGCGCTAAAGAAGAAAGGCACATAATTAGCACCATGAACTTTACCCAGTGCAACAGTCAACTTAACTTTTCATACTCATGTTATGGAGATGACCTAACTAAAAGATCCCTTTGAAATCAGCAAAATTGCTTTATAAAAGGGCCTCCTTCTTTAACCCACAAGTGAAATTTCAACACAGCCCCTCTAGATCCATAAAGAAGAATATGAACAAAATGTACCTGGTACCAGCAATGACTCTAGCTACTTAAACATTTACTACAGGAAATTCTTGGGAAAGAGAATAAAATTTATAATCATACATTGCTGAAATGTGTAATAGTTTTTCTATTTCCCCTTCTAATGACTCTACCTTGTATACAAGTTTATGATGAAGGCCTCTGTGAATCCAATAGATCAGCATGTCGGTGAAAAAGAGGAAGGCTATTATGCTAGTAACAAGGTAAAGCCAGCCTAGAAAAGACAACAGGGAACAGGAGAATCAAGATTCGGCTGCTGGGACTACAGTTCACTTTTCATAGGTCCATGCAAGTGCAAAATGGAATCCTAGAGTCAAACAATATAAACTGTTTTGGCTATCTCAATACATTATAAATTAATCTCCCCTCATTCCATGGAATCTGGTCATTTCCTTATTTTTCTTCTCATAAGAACTTGAAATGGCCAACATTTAATCGATTTTTTTTACATTATTTTTAATTGATACACAAAAAACAAAAATTTTACACATAAATAATTAATTTCTTTTTTGTGTGTGTGGGTACCGGGGGGTCAACCTCAGGACCTCGCGCGCCAACAGGCGCCCATGCCGCTGAGCGATATCACCGGCCCCTTTTTCGTATGTGGGTTCCGGGAGTCGAACTCGGGCCCTCGCGCTTGCAAGGCAGGCGCTTACGCCGCTGAGCCATCTCACTGGCTCCCTTAATTTCTTATTAAATCATAAAGATACATATGAGACAGAAAAGGAAATTCCTGAGACATCTTTAATGTTATTTAAATCTCTGAGAATAATGCTACTTGATCATTTTCCTTCATAGTAACCTTCCTAAAACATTATCTTACAATAGGATCTTCTTGCTTAGAACTCTGTTTTCTACTAAATACCTCTGCCTAGCATTAACTCATAATCTGCTACTTTCTAACCTTTCTAACCTTTTCATTCCCACATTTGCTTTAACCAGGTGAGTTTACTCAACGTCCTCCTGAAATGTTGATACTCTTAACTTCTGTCTCTTTACTGTCCATAAGTCAAGTAGCACATGTCAAGGACTCACATGCCCATAAATCTAGAATGCTCCCCTTCCCTCTATTTTTATTTGCCTAACCATTTTTCAAAGTCCAGGCAATTCCAGTGTATAATTTTGTTCCCTCCTCTAAGTAACTAACCTCTCGCTTTGAGAGCATGATTCTAGTGCCAGCATGCCTGGGTTCAAGTCTTAGATCTGCCATCCATTTGCTGAGTGATATAAGCAAGTTACTGAAATTCTCTGTTTACCTAATCTACTCACCTATAAAAGGAACACAGTAACAGCTGCCACCTCATAGAACTGTTGTAGAAAAAAATGGATCAAGACATGTGAAGAGCTCAGGACTGTCACTAGCACATTGTAATACTCTATGAACACTGCTATTCTTATTTTCTCTAGTCTAAATACCAGAAATATATCTTGGTGAAATAATTTCAGAATTTTACAAAAGTCTGGGACAGGGACATAGCTCAGCAGCACAGCGCTTGCCTCGAAAGCACAAGATCCTGAGTTCGATTTCCAGTACCAAAAAAACAAACAAAAAAACAAAAAACAAAAAGTTTAATTATTGTGGGACTGTTTACAACAGAAACAAATATAAATATCTAAAGGTCTAATGATTAGGGATCAATTAATAAATTATAGACTTGTACACAATAAGATACTGTAACTAATGTACTATTTAATGTCAACATTTATTGATATGAAATTATGTCTATATTTATTGAGGTGAAAAAAGCTGGGTGCAAACCAGCATGTATAGTACAATTTCATTTTTACAATGTAAACAATGAAGTATACAGGCACAGAAAAGCTGGAAAATATGTGACAAAAGATTTGTGGTTTTTTAAAAATCTGTGTTTTCTGATTTTCAGCAACATTCATGTGCTACTTGACTCATTTTTTAGAAGTCTGAATTCAATAAAAATAATATGAAACAACCCTGTCTGATCACTTAATTTTCTCCCAGGCACAATTTCATCTTTAAAATAGATAGACTTTAAAATTGATAGATAAAATGAAAGAAATATACATATGTGGCAAGATATGAATGCATGAAAGCAGAAGGTTAAAAACAACTGAACAATTTAAACGAAGGAAAAAAAGAGGGACAATTGTTTCTATAAAGAAATCAGCCCAGTTTAGACCAGTCTCCTGACCGTTGTCTTTACTTACCATGTGGAAACTCTATGTTGTCATACAATTTGCTGTAACCTTTCACCTCTAGCAGGAACAATCCAACAGTGGGAATACTGATCCATGGCATTGACTGGACAGTGAACTTAATCTCTCGATAGACTTGATTCTGAAAATAAAATCTCCAGTATTTCAAAGTCACAAAATCTATGTTCTACAAAAATGGCATAAAATTGTTTTGGATTGGATTTTTAAACTCTCACTTACATATATTAAAGGGTTTATCTCCATACTGTTTCTACAAAAATTTCAATACATGGGAGCATGTAAGAAAAACACTCCTTTTTAACCTAACTATCCTAAATTCTCCTTCCCACAAAATTTGTATTGTAAATTTCTATTTACAAAATAATCATTTCTTTCATAATTAACTTCCATCCCCAACCCTACTATTATAAAAAAATTCAGGACAGGGATGTAGCTCAGTGGTGCAGCACCTGCCTGGGAAGTGAGAAGCCCCGAGTTTGATTCCTGGTACCAAAAAAGAAAAAAAGAAAAAAAAAAAAAAACCCCGCAACAACAAAAAAAAAAAAGCCGCCCACAACAACAAAAAAAAAGCCCCTAAAAAAATGTTTAGTCCTTGGAGTAACTGACAAATACAAATAATTGAATGACTATGAACAACTCTAATGCTATGAGTTTGAATCCCATCTGACCAAAGAAAAACATACTGTTTAAAACATATTTCAGTTTGTGAAAGTCGAACAAAATAATTACATAAATGAGTACATTTATTATTCATCAATACTGTATTAGCAAAAAAATTCTCATCTATGTATCTAGCAAGGTAAGATAGTAGGCTTATAGTAAAAAAATTAGGTTCACTCATATGTTTAAATTAGGGATGAAGAGAGGAGAATATCACTCAGAAAAATGTCTAAACCATTTTAGGGGGTGGTTTCAAAAATTTTAATGGTTACATATACCCAGTTTAATCTGAAAATCTGGCAAAAACATCACATATTTTTACTATATATCACATTTTATTTTACTGTAACAGTAGTTAGAAAATAGGTAAAAAAATCTTACCTTTAAAAATTGTGGATGTTTCATCAATGAATGGTCATAGATAAAATAATAGCTCAGTGTTGCACAGAAGAAATAAAGGACAAAAGCACCAAGGTTTGTTACAATCAGGAGACTAATAGTTTGTCGGAAAATGTCATCCTCTGGCCATGTGGATGGATATACATATGGTGTAAAAAAATAATAATCTGCGCCATTGAGAACATAGTCCATCTTCCTCCCTGAAAGATAAACATGTGCAACAATTACTTATCACATCAACATTTTTCTAAGCAAAACTTTTACAGAAAAATTAAGCATGAAGTTTCCAATTTAAGATTATATATAGCACAAGTTTATTACCCACAGATTCCTCTAAATGCCATCTTTAGCATCAGAAGAGATCTAAATACCATCTCTAGCCCAATCTCCTCATATTACACATGAAGTCACTAAAGCTCAGCTAGAGAAACTGAGGCCCAGAAACCTTTTCCTCTAAGGCCATCAAGCTAATAAATGACATAAACCCAGTTCTATTTCCATGTCAGGGTTCCTGTGGCAACACGGCACATCATGAAGATGGCAATGGAGAAGACTAGGTACCCAAATGGCTACAAGTTTCATCACATTTCTGTCCTCTGAAGGACTCATATTTCAGATTTTTATTTCAGTGCAGTCTTTCTTTGCTCAACAAGTCCAACGCCTGGGCTTTCTTAGGGACAGTTTATAGTGACTCTCTTTTTCAGTGTATACAGGTCCATACTTTCCCATTTCTTTGTATGTCTCATAATTTCTTTTGTAGAAAAGGAGTATTTTAAATAATGTAACATGGCAACTCTGGAAATCATATTATCTATACGCTTCCCCTCCCCACCCGCAGGGTTTCATGTTGCTGTTCATTTAACTGATTACTTGTATAATACCTGAATTACTTGTATAATATCTGTATTCTTTGTTGGGCACAATCACTGAAACTCTAGTGATAACTGGATACAATTTCCGTGAAAGCCTTGAATCAACAGATCTCTCAGCCTTTGCTGAGGTGCCGTGTGTGGGGGGCCATGATTTCAGTATTTCTGTGGATAGTTTACAGCCCTGACTTGGTCTTCACTTCCAGCTTGAACAAATCTCCAAACTCAAAGATGAGAGATCAGGGCCTGTTCCTTTCTTTTTTGGGTACATGCACAGCCCTTTGTCTCTTCCCATGTGTGGAGGACCACCTGGAGGCCTCTCCTTGAAAGAAGAGCAATTATCTCCATTTTGGCTAAACCTGGCCCTATTTCCATGTATTGGTATGTACAGAGCTGGCTAGGACTCTTCCTTATCCCTTCAATTGGCTTTAAGCAATGCAAATTGCTCCAGCCGAGGTGCTGCTGTGTAGTCTTTGACACAAGGCGACAGGTCAGTGTTTCCCCGCCCCTGTAGCTCCCAAAACACATGGGTGAGCCTGGCGGGATGGAGAGCCGTGCTCCACGCTGTCAGCTGGGATCGAGCCTCGAGAAAGAGGCTATGACTTCCCGGGCATAGAAGATTACACATCAGAGCTGAAGCAGCTGCCCTCAAACATTAGATGCTATCTTGAATTGTGTTACGCAGTTTACTCCTTCTGCATATCCTTTCCTCTGCATATTGCAAAGGTGATTTCAGGCCACCTACCTAGCCCAGCTCACGGTACTCACAGACTTCCTGCCATTCTCACAGTCACTCATCCCCGAGCCACTTCCCTCCCTAAGAATAAAACCCAGGTTCAGCCCTTGGTTGAGGCCTTTGTTCCAGTAACCACCACCCTGGCTGGACTTAGGACACCGTGGTGCCTCACATCTATAAATATGCCTTAGTGTCTTTATTCTCGCCGTGGGTTGCACTGGAAGTGGTAGATTGGAATTAACTTGCTAGAATTCCAATAACTTTTCCATGAGATTACAAATATAAACTTCCCGGATCGCGACAAGAACCGGGAAGACCTCGCTATACCCATGGACATCTTGTTGTCCCGAGTGATCTTTTTAATTTTTTGGTCAGACTCTTCTTAGGGCCTGCTGGTAACAGCACGTCCAGGAGCTCTCATGTTAAACAATGATTACTCTTGACAAACACCTTGGTAAGGATAGGATGTTTACGGTAAGTAAGTTCTAAGACAGATCTAAGAGAGACAAGCCTGGAGAATGGAGTTTTTCAGGGTACTGCCCGAAAGGTCAAACAGTGACAATTCTTCAGGCGGGGCTTCTGGGGGAGTTGCAAACTTGTTCTGTTTCCCCCAGTGGTTGCCAGGCTACTGTTTTTCTGTGATTATGTTACAAGGCTGTTATTTCAAAACTACCAGGGAGATAAAGAAAGGGCAAGTTACAATGCCACAAAGCTCATTGTTCCTACTGGGATTTAGCAATTTTTCTCAAATTAATGCTTCCTAGAATTACTGCAAACCTTTACTTTCTAGAGATCCAAAAATCCTGATTTTGACAACTTTTGTTAGTATTTTTTGTTTTTTTGTTTTGCTTTTATAGAGAAGCAGATTTTCAAAGGTTCTTACTGTACTATTCTGGAAGTCACTGTTTCTTTTTACAGTACAGGTCTACCATTCTCACTTAAAACATCTGGCTGGCCTCAGGTATATTTTGAAATTCAGAATTTCTAGGCTTTGCAAAGATCATAAATATCACCTTGTCACATTAATATTTGTTTAGTAAATGTATGAATATCCACATTAAGTGGGATAAATAGTATAAACAGTATTATAGTTTATATGAGGATAACTTCTTACGTATATACTTACAAATATAGTAAGCTAAAATACGTAACAGTCTAATAACAGATTATAGAATTAGTAAAGATTATAAAAACTTTATTGCTTTTCTTTTTACAATGGGTAAACTCTCAAATACATACAAAATCAAAGCTAAATCCCTGTGGATGCAGATGTTCATGTTTGTGAAAAAGAATCATCACATCTGGTCACTGGAGGATCTTAAAGAGAAGTGTCCACAGGCTGGAATTAGACACTGATGATGTTCCAGGATCAGGGTTCTCAGGTGATGACACACTGCCACCCACGGTGGCCTTCTGAAAAGATTTCTACCAATGCCATGTCTTACCAACACGTTTCTGTCTGTGTGATGTCTCTTTATTTGCCACAGTGACTTAGTGATTCTGCCATCTGTGCTCACAATGTAGCCACTGACATCATTCACATTATCATTACTGTCCTCATGCTTATGTGTCTTTAAAAACCTCCCAGTAATTCTTCCATCACCCAACAAATGACTGACAGAAGCATCATAACCAATGTTTAGCATTTCAAGGGCAGCTTCTTCTGACTTATTAATGGTTTTGGCCATTCAATGTATCGTGCAATTAATGAGGTTAGGTATCATTGTCTCACTAGTGATAGAAAATCCTTAAAAATATTTGTAGGCTCATTTTCAAATCTCACTGTCAGCTAAAATACAAAACATTTACTAATATGGATTTATCAACATCATTTTGGGCATTAAGTAACTTTGAAAACAGACCTTTATGGCTCTTAAGGAAGTTTTGATTCCTGGGCCGCCATCAGTTGTGTGGGCAGTACAAATACTTTTCCAGGCATGACACTCCTTGGCAAGAAAGCCTGCATTCCAGTCACAACATACATGTGTGTTTGGAGGTATGTGTGTTGGGGAGGGAATAAATGCTAGTAACATTACTTTTACCATAAAGTAAGAGAATTATCTAGCAATAATAAAAACTTTCAGTCTGCTACACTTTCACACTGCTCCCCAAATCTGTGAATCCTTCCTTCTTAATACTACTATTTTTCCTGAGTGGCAGTTCTTCATATACGCTTGGTTGATTCATGATCTACAGAGCAATGAGTGCCATTTATTTATTTCCTTACTGTCAAATCTACTTAATCAAACATGGTTAGGATCTTTATTTTCTGTTCCACACGATTTCTTCCTACTTTTCATTAGTTATTGGTCTTTGCTGCCACTGTAAAACAATCTTTGTCTTCCTTATGTCACGTTAGTGGTTCCCACAGTCTTCTTCACTAAGATGTCTCAACAGACATAATGCGGAGCAGCGTCTCTAAAAACCCTACTTTCTGCTCTGCGCAATTAATAGTGACAGATGTCAATTCATTTTCATTATTACTCATCAGGTTAAACCATTTTTGATGTTTTCACATGCAATTAAATCCAAAGTAACAAACCAACAAAAAAAGTGAAGCAGTATCAGCAAGCAAAAGGCAGGAATACCTGTAGGTGCACTAAGACAAAACGGGCTTTTCAGTCGGAGTTAGGATTCAACATCAAATGGGCTTGAGGGCTAATGCTAAAACAAAATCAAAGGCAAAAACAACCTTTTGGTTTTCAGGTCTTTCCAGACTTGGAGATTGTGACTAACCCTATATTGAGTAAATGTCTACAAGCACTAGAGCCAGAGCCAGTCAAAGGGAAATTGTACTTACAAACATTTTATAAACACATACTGTTAAATTCCTCCCCATAGTGGGTGTTCTACTTTGTGAGTGCTCAAACAATGGAAGATTGTGCCTATTTCTCTACAACGTTACTAACGGGAGGATATTATCAAACTTTTGGACATTCATCAATTTAACAGGAAAGAAAAAACAGCTTGATGTACATTTAATGTACATTCACCTTATGAGTATGGTTAAACATCATTTTTTTCTGTGAAAGATCTGTTTTTAATCCCTCGCCCATTTCCTCTTTGAGTTGTTTAGTTTCTTCATAAAAATCAAATTCTAGAAGCTCATTATTTGTGAGTTTAGACTTCCACTTATAATATGAATTTCAAACTTTTTTCATTACTTTTCAGGGAAAGAAAAATTTAACACCAAGTGCTAAGTATTCACACAAATAATAAGTAACTCCAGGGAACATAAACACTCAATAATTAAAAAAGGATGTTGCTATATCACTAAATGTTGGTAAGAACTGGACTAATCTACATGTTGCCGATACAGATATTCCTTGGGGTTATGTCCCAATAAACCTATCATAAATAGAAAATATCAACTGAAAATACCTTTAATATACCCATCCTTCTGAAAATCCTAGATCAGCAACACCGTACACTGTAGAGTTTTGGCTGTTTCTCCTGATGATGGTGTGGCTGACTGGGACGTGTGGCTCACTGCTACTGACCAGCAAATGGGAGCAATTTATGGCACATTTCAAGCCAGGGGAAAGAATAAAATTCAAAATTTGATATCTAGCAAATGTGAATCACTCTCATACCATTTTAAGCCAAAAAAAAAAAAAATCTTACTTTGAACTATCATTAAGTAATAGGGACAATCCGTAATGCCACAGAGCCCTAATTCAATATAGTACCGTACACAGAATAGTATGGTACAACCAAAAAAAGAATTCCAACATTAACTAGGAATCTTCTTCATTCAATCTTATTATCAGATATAAATAAAACCTTAACAGAATCTCAGTCCTTCACTTTAAAAATCTCTCAGCTGGGTATGTAGGCACACATCTGTAATCCCTGCACTCTAGGAGGCTGAGGAAGGAGGACTGCAAATTTAAGCACAGGCAGGGCAATTTAGCAAGACACTGCCTCAAAATTTAAAGTTTAAAAAAGGCTGGGATATAGCTCCTTATAAAGGCCCTGGGTTCAGTCCCCTGTATGGGGGAAAAAAAACACATTACCACAAAACCTAAGAAAGCCTCTTTAATTTTCCTTTTAAAGCCATGCTTATTGTGTTAATTTGTATATTCCCTGCACATGATTGCTCTAACAGTAAATCAGTGCCAGGGAGGGGAAATGTCCCTCAGTTAATCTAGAGGTAATACTATGTTAACCTTGTTCTCATTAAGTTTGGGTTTTAATTAATTATATTTGTTGAATGCATTCACAAATACACTGTAATTTCTGACATCTAACACCAAAAAAATCTGATGGATACAATCTCAAAACAATTAAATTTTGAGGTAAGTTTATATTCCAACTCAAAAGTGTAGAACACAGATAACAGACCTAAGCAATAGAACTGTAAGCTTTAGGGACTAAGTAGTCTTTTGACACATCTGACACTCAGGAGATACTGGACAAATAGGAATTACTACTATTACTACTGTGGGAGCCAAAGCTGAGTCAAAATTACTTTAATATAAGGCCAAAAAAGGTGTCATTTCACTTTTCTTTGCAAAATAATTCATAATTATGATTAACATTTACTACATATTAGGAACTGTAAATACTTTACATATATTAACTCACTGAACTCTTTCAAAAAGCTCCAAGAGTCAGAGTATTATCCTTATTTTACTGATGAAGAAGGTGGGCACTGAAAATTCAAGTAACCTGCCCAAGGTCACAGTAAATGAAGGCTGGAGCTAGAATTCAAACACACGCAGTCTGGTTTCAATGTCCATGCACTTCACCCAAGTCCTGCTGCCTCTGCACCACTATGTCAACTGTTCAATTCCCCACATTTCAAAAAGTCCTCAGTGAGTCGATAAGCTCAGATAATTTTAAGGGGTCACACCACCTCAAGTTAGGGGCTTAACCCTAAATACTACTGCTTGAAACAGATGTTTATATTAAATATTATTTTGCCTCTGCAGAAACAGACGTTTTCTTAAAACACAATTATCAACAAAAACACTACTAGGCTCAGAATGACTGAATCTACTATTCCTTTCTGCTTAACTTTAAAAATATAGATAAAAACAGCTAACATTTGTTGTATTATTATAACCTCATTTAACTCTCCCAACTCTATGACGCAGGTTCTTCTATAATTTCCACTACACAGACAGGAAACTGAAATCAGGACTATTTAAATAATGTGTCCAGTAACAAGTAACAGCTGTGATGTGCAGTACATTCCACAGCCTGTTCTCTTAGCTACTCACATTGTCTCAAGATGTCATACAGTCCACTGAGGAATTCGGAGTAATTTCATTACATAACGAGCAGAAAAGCACTCCGTAAGTGATTATAGATCATGTATTCATTACTAGATATCTATCATAAGAAACTAAAAGAGAAATGATGGTGGTATAAAAGTGACCACCTAGTCGGTTTCCATTAACAGTATCAGATTGACACAAACTTTCCAGTCTGGCAACCTTCTCCACCGAGGCAATGTTTTCTTCACCTACACCGCCTTCACCAATTATCCTGCAGTAACACAGGAATGCCAGAATACAGCAGTTTTCTTTTTACGATTCTAAAGCAATAATTCTCCGCTCCCTTCTAATCGTCTGAAACCGGGGACTGCCCGGGGATTGCTCTACTTTAATTACATTGCAGAAATGACGGATAATTCTTCAGCCTAATTCCTTTGGCCCTTAAAATCACTCCCCAAAAGCACGGAAATCAGTAGCAAAGTAAAGCATCACAGTGCTCAGCGGCCACATTTCCCGCAACAGCCAACACCAAATACTGGCCTGTCCTTCCCGCCCAACCCGCGCCAGTCTCCATCCCGTCCGGGCCTCGCCCTGGCCGCCAGCCCACCGACCCCGCCGCGCCGCGCGCCGCCCGAGGCCGCTCCGCCGCCGGTGCCGGGCTCGCCTCCAGCCGCGGGCCGCACACCCGCCCAGCCCCGGCGCGGCCCAGAACGCCCGACTCCCGCCCTCCTGTGCTGCTGGAGAGCGTCTCTGCACCGCACCCGGGACCTGGCATCTGGGAGGCACGCGAGACCCCTGCGACGCGGGGAGAAAGGCAGGTCCGGGCACTGGCCCCGCTCCCGCACCTGAGCCGCGCCTCAGGTGAATTCCACCTGCTGGCTTCGTGCACTTGCACCTACCTGGACAGGCGTGAAAGTGCTCCAGACGGCCCTGCTAGGCTGCGTGCTGCTGCTGGCGTCCGCGGGCAGCGCGCCCAAAGAGACGACCTGAGCCGCGCGCAGGCGGCAGGCGCGGCAGCCAATCAGCGGCCGGCGCCATAAGCCGATATGACGGCGGATCACGCGACTCGGCGGCTCCCACCCTCCGCGGTCACGTGTCCCCGCGCTGCGGGCCACGCCCCCTCGCCCTCTCCGAGCTAATTAATTCAAGTACATGAGATGGCAGAAGATGTAATTACAAGTTATGTTTCTAAGTTGAGTTGGCTTTTATTTGCAATTCTAGAATTGGGCAACATTTCATTCTCCAGACGGAAGTAGTACACCATTGGGCACGGTAGAATCCCTGGTTTTTATAAGGTAGGAGCAAAGAAACAGCACCAAAAGAAAGCAGATTGGTTAACATCAGGTTCATCGGGCAGGCTGGAGCTCGAGTGTCTCACTGGAACCGCACGGCATGGAGTTTTTCAGGTTACAAGTTTGTTTGCTTGCTTTCTAACCGGCTGTGACTCCTACTTTGTAAACATTTTTAAAAATGATGCAATTCCCTGAGGAAAGGACGCGTAGGCTGGGAAGTGTAAGGCGTATGCATTATCCCATGCAAGTGAGGGAGGCCGAGGCGCTTATCAGTTGTTGAGCCCATTGTTGTGGAGTGGAGAATGGCTACACCCTGGCCAAACGATTATGAAGTGTTCACTGGCCAGAGGAGGAGAAAGATAGTCTTCATTATACAAGTACAACAACCTTACAGCTCGAATTGGCCTTTATTTCTAATTCATGAATCCAGGTAGCATCCCATTCTGTGAAATAGAAGACCCACAACCTGATTGGCTTTATAGGCCAGAAGGGGCTGAAGAAAGCATACATAAAGAAAAGTAAAATTATTTCAGGGTTGCTTTCCTTGAAGAGTTAAAAAGTTTTTGTCATGCTGACTCAGGCAAATTGGACCCTTTCTGGTTGGTTACAGCGTCTCTCCTAGTTTTTTAGGAAAACTAGAAGATCACTGGAAATGCTATCGTGTAAGGACAGAAATTATTAGACTCCCATTATTAAAGCCGTCTATGTGCATATTGTATTACATATCTGTTGCTAGGCTCCTACTTTTAAAATCGCATTTCTTCTCCTTTGTTTCCCTTGTTATTCTTATTTCATTCCATGACTTTTGAAATTAAGATTTTTACATTCATTTCTGAAGAAAACAAAAATGTGGTTTAAAGAATAATTCCCTAGTGTAAGAGTTCTACGTTTGTGGCTGCTGCGTGATGAAGTTGGCCTATGCAATTTGTTTAGTAAACAAGTATTTTTTTCCCTGTGAAACAAATTTTGTGGGAAGCCATTGCTTTTGAATTGAGCTCCTGCCCAAACCAAACCAAAATGGAGTTGGACACTAAGTACTATATGATCAAACTTTAAAGAAACAAGTAAATCCTCGAACAGGAGATTCTAGGCAACCAATTGGAAAAGATTCAGTCAACCTGAGTCAGTAAAATTAATTAGGTAGTTCCTTCTGCTTTAACCCTTTTAAATAAACTGATGTTAATCAATCTGCGTTCTTTTGGTGCTCTGTTTCTTTGTTCTTACCTTATAAAAACCAAGGATTCTGCCATACCCAATGGTGTACTACTTCTGTTTATAGAATGAAAGGTTGTCCAATTCTAGAATTGCAAATAAAAGCCAATTCAATTTCAAAACATAACTTGTAATTACATCTTCTGCCATCTTATTTACTTGAATTAAGTTTACACTTTAAAAAAATAGATTTCTGGGCCAGGGGTGTACCTCAGCAGCACAGTGCCTGCCTTCCAGGTCATACCCCAGTGACCCACCTCTTCCAACCAGACTCCCAACAGCAGCAAGTCAGCTATATCACCCCCATGATTTCAATCACCTTCCAAAAGTGCACATGGCCTTTGGGGTACATTCTAAACCTAAACCATGGTACAGACACCTGGCTTATCTATGAACTCATTGACACTGACTGACTAATATAGAACTTTGCAAAAAATAATAAATAAATAAATAAATAAATAAATCATCCTGACCATTGTGTCTGGAGAGAGAAAGCATATAGGAGTGCATCCTAGGATATACTGTTAACACATTTAAAATTGATTTTTAGAAAAGACTTGTTCTCACAGGTTTATTTATTACTATTTTGGGTTGTCAACAGCAGATTGTTCATTTCCTTTTTTAAAAAATTTTCTATTGTATGTGTTTTCAATACATATTAATTACATCCATCTTGGGGAATGACATAGTACATATACATATCACATCTTAATAATTTTTACTTTCTCTTCCCCTCTTGGCACTCCCCTCTTCTCCTATTCCCAAATCTCATCTCCATAGTCTACCTCGTTTCCTGTCATCTCTCTTTCATTTTTCTGTTTAAATTAGTTATATTTTTGGTTTCTCATATAAGAGAAACCATGTAATATTTAATCTTCTGTGTTTGATTTATTTTGCTTAACATTATGCTCTCAAGATGCATTTATTTTCTTACTATCCCTCTTTATGGCATATAGATAGATAGATCACATTTTCTTTATTCATTTGTTGATGGTCATACAGGCCACTTCCAATATTTAGCTATTATGAGTTATGCTACTATAAAATTAGGTATGCATGTATCACTGTAGTATGATGCCTTTAGCTCTTTTGGGAAGATATCCAGAAGAGATATAGCTGTATCAAATGGAATTGCTAGTTTTAGTTTTTTGAGGAATACCCATACTGATTTCCATAGCGGTTTTACCAGCTTACATTCCCACCAACAATATAGAAGTGTTCCTTTTCCTCCAAAACCTCTCCATCATTTGTTTTGTTTGTTTTTTAGTTGTTAATAATAGCCGTTCTTTCTGGGAAAAGATAGAAGCTCAGTGTTGTCTTGATTGCATTTCTCTAATGGTCAAAAATGCTGAACATTTTTTCATGTATTTATTGGCCATTTGTACTTCTTTTGAGAAGTGTCTATTCATTTCAATTGCCGTTTTTGATTGGACACAAGCAAAATGCAAACAAACTTTCTGCCAAGGTATAACACACATCATTTGAAGTCCCAACAACCAATGCAGTCCTTCCCAGTAGAAACCTCCTAAGGCTGGTCTTTACTGGCGGCATTTCCATCACCTTTCTGGTCTTCTGAGCTGTGACCAGAATCTCTCATCAAGTACAGTGTAAGGCTTTTCAACTCTCCTTTTTTAGGTGGCATTTCCAAACTCTTCCTAATTCTTTCCTTTTCCACAAGCCATTTCCAAAGACTCTTGAGCCACATGACTAGGTAATGTCACAGCAACGACCCCCCGCCCCAGTACCAAAATCTGTCTTGGTTTCTTTTCTGTCATTGTTGAGCCAAAATACCCAACACCAAAAGTTAAAAAGGGAAAGGTTTATTTAGCTTGCAATTTGTAGAGGTTTCCGTCCATAATCGGCTGGCTCCAAGGCAGGGTGACTTTGCAGAGAAGAACAGTTCAAGGTGGCTAGAAGGTAGAAAAACAAACAAGGAACCTCAACAGCATCTTTCTTCCCCTTTTATATTGTATCTAGGCTGCCAGGATTAGGATGTGCCAAACCAGTGAACTGATTTAGTAATCACCCAACCTTAATTCTAGTACCCTTAATCCTAGCATTGCACCATGAATCAATCACACACTCTAGATTCAGCCACCTCTGAAAAAGCCCCACAAATGACTGCATGGGGCTTTGAAGGGACATCTAGGCACAAGCCATAACAGATCTGTTCTTCAGAGAGAAAGGAATCTTCAAGGAAAATGTAGGGGCGCATGTATCCAAAAGCAGATCAGAGGAAGAGAATGTGTTCGTTCCTCAACCTGACCCCATGGGTTAGGTTTTAATTTAAAGTATGATACTTAACATTGTAGAGATAATATACTCCTCTGAAAATTAGATGAAAACTATGGATTGTGTCCCACAAATATGTTAGTGTGTACACATAGAAGAAACTTTTCCTAACCATATACTACTTATTTAAGTTTCTCAATTCCTTTTCTGATCCCTATAAGACACTAGATATTCAGAACAAATATGTTCGTGTGTGCACATAGAAGAAACTTTTCTTAACCATATACTACTATTTAAGTTTCTCAATTCCCTTTCTGATCCCTATAAAATACTGGATATTCAGAGCTGGTAGCCTTCACTTGTTTCATCCTTTCATAACTGCTTCCAGCAGCTGAGTGGAACACTTACCAAGAGTCAATTGTATTTGTTCCCTAATTGTTTATGTCCATTGTATGCCTCATAATTATACAATTTAATTAAATTACATCAATTGGTGAAATTTGATTCTACAAAGAAAAAATAGTTTTTATATGAAAACCAAAAACAATGCTTTGGAAAAATTGGCTAAAGATAAGTGCTAATAAAAACTGCTATTGAATTAGATTAGGTAAGGTAGTTACAAAAGACTAGAGAAAATTTTAAAAGCCTCAAATCTACTAGGATTCTGTGTTCACATTGCTCTGCAAGTGTTTGTCTTCCTCCACTTTTTGTTTTTAGTTTCATTTCTTTTTTGAGGGGGAGCATAGTTTCACTATGTAGTTCAAGCTGACCTTGAATTCACTATGTAGCCTAGGCTGGCCTCAAACTCAGAGTGATCCTCCTGCCTCAGCCTCTCAAGTGCTGGAATTACAGGTGTGCACCACCATGCCTGGCCTTCTTTTTCCACTTTGTGCACAAAATGAAACTGAAAAGCTAATGCAAAGTACTAGGGGTATAATTCATGTAAGAAAGACTACTCGGAACTTCATTAAGGGGAGCTTTACTCAAAAGAAAGGATTTAATGGATAGAGAATGAATATTTAGGTATGAATAAAATTCTTGAGGTATATATATAAATAAGGATCTAAGTTAAGCTTTGTTACAGACACCCAAAACAACAGTGGTTAACTCCAGAGAAAACTTAAGTATTTCTTCACATAAAAGTGTTAATTAGGATTTATCTATGGTAGCAAATTGCAAAATTATGACTCAAATGCAACAGAAATTTATTTCTCATTCATATAAAAGTCCAAATTGGGTAAAACTGATCAGTGGGCTGCCCTCCTGCACATGGTGATTCAAGGGTCCAATATTTTCCGTTTTGTAGCTCTACCATTATAATTTTGTATGCCCTAACTACAGAAATAGAAAAGGAGTATGAGGTATGCATAGCTACTTTTTAAAAACCTTGGTCTGAAAACTGCCCACATAGCCTTTCATATTCTGTGGCCTACAACTCAGTCAGATAAGCACATCTAACTGTCAGGAAGGTAGTTATTCTGGTGGTCTGTTTTTCCAGCTCCAAACAGAGTTTCTATTATTATAATAGTTATCTATTAATTTTAACAAATTATTCCAAAAATGACAGCTTAAAACAATATTAATATCTCACAGTTTCTGTGGATCGGGAGTTTGGATGAAGCTTAGCTAGATGCTTTGGCTCTGGCTTTTTCAGAAAGCCACAGTTAAGTTTCTAGTCTGGGAGCTGGGTGTGGCAGCACACACATGTAATCCAGGCATTTAAAAGGCTGAGGAAGGATTGCAGCAAGTTCGAATCCAGCCTGGACTATAGAGTGAGTTCATGGTGAGCCTGAGCTACATAGTGAGACCCTGTTTCAAAAAATTAACAACAACAACAACAACAAAAAACTGGTTTCTAGCCAGGGCTGTAGTCATCTCTAGGCTCTGTTTAGGCAATCTCCCTCATATGGCTGTTGGCAGCTATCAAATACTTATTAGCTATTGCCAGAAAAATTGGTTCTTTGCAGTGTGGTTCCCTCCCCAGGGCTGCTCACAACATGGCAGTGGGTTTCACTTAGAATAAATGAGGGAGAAAGCAAGGTTATGAGCAAAAGAAAATCTAGGATCTTTTTGTGGCTTAATCTAAGAAGTAATATGCCATCACTTTTGCTATATTCTAGTAGAAGCAAGTCACTAGATCTAACTGATGTGCAAGGGGAGGAAATTCCACAAGGAATTGAAGACAAGAAGACAGAAGTCATTAAGTAACATTTTAAAGGTTATCACAATCTAGAGGGAAAGGAAAAACAATGTTATGGTTAAATATGGTAATATCAGATATACACACTTGTAATCTTAGCACTCTGGGAGGCTGAGGCAGGAGGATTGCAAATTTGTGCCCAGCCTGGACAATGTAGTGAGACTTGTTTCAAAATAATTTTTTTTGAAGGCCTGGGAGTGTAGCCTAGTGAAAAGGCCCTGGGTTCCATCTCCAGTACCACAAAAGGGGAGGGGTTAATCCCCAAAGGTCTATGTGTTAAAGGCTTGGCTCCCAGATTGATTCTATTGAGAAGTGCTCTGGACCTTTAGGAAGTGAGGGCCAGTGGTAGCTTCTTTGATAATTGAGGATGTTTTCTTGAAGGGGATTATGGAACCCTGGCCCAATGTCCGTCTTTGCTTTTCATCTTATGATATGACCAGTCTGCTCTGCCATGATCTTCCTGCCATTGGCATTTGGAGCTTTACCAGAGGCTCAAAATTAAATGACCACAAAATCATGGGCTGGAACTTTCAGAGCAATTAGCTCAATAAACCTTTTCTCTTTATAAGTTAATTACTTCAGGTCTTTTGCTATAGTAAAGTGAATCTGACTAATATGTAAAATTGTGAAAAATGAAAAATGGACCCAACAGCTCCTAGACGATGCAAAGAAAACTAATTTAAGATTAATTGAAATAAGTAAAAAATCAGAAGACACCACAAATTCCATAAAAAAACCTGTTTACAGAAATAATAGAGGGCCGGTGAGATGGCTCAGTGGCGTAAGCGCCTGCCTGGCAAGCACGAGGGCCTGAGTTGGACTCCCGCAGCCCACATATGAAAAAAGGGCCGGTGATATCGCTCAGCGGCATGGGCGCCTGCTGGCACACGAGGTCCTGAGGTTGACCCCCGGTACCCACAAAAAAAAAAAAAAAAAAAGAAAGAAATAACAGAAAACTTCCCAAATGTTGGGAAAGAATTAAACATAGAGATAACTGAGGCATATAGAACCCCAAATAGCCATGATCAAAAGAGAACCTCTCCATGTCACATCATAGTCAAAATACCAGGAGTTCTGGGCCGGTGAGATGGCTCAGCGGCGTAAGCGCCTGCCCGGCAAGCGCGAGGGCCCGAGTTCGACTCCCGGAACCCACATAAGAAAAAAGGGCCGGTGATATCACTCAGCGGCACGGGCGCCTGCTGGCGCGCGAGGTCCTGAGGTCGACCCCCCGGTACCCAAAAAAAAAAAAAAAAAAATACCAGGAGTTCAGCAGAGAGACAGAATCTTTAAAGCTGTTAGAGAAAAGCAATGAATCATTTACATATGTACACCCACTAGAATTACAGCAGGCTTCCCAACACAAATCTTAGAAGGCCAGAGGAGCTTGGAGTGGAGTGTTTCAAACCCTGAAAGATAACAACTTCCACCAGGTATGGTTGTGCCTCCTATAATTCTGGCACTTGAGAGGCTAAGGCAGGAGGATCACTGCAAATTTGAGGCTAGCCTGGGTTACAAACTGAGAAAAAAATAAAATAAAATTGTTACCAAGTAATGGGGCCATTACTACTGTATATACCTGAAGAAGTGAAGGAGAATTTGGGAAAGCTTATGAGAAGAATTTGGAGGAGTTTGGAAGAGCAGGCTATAGAAAGCCTAAAACACAGGTAGAAGAGCTTATTGGGTGGCTTTTGTGAGAGCTTATATGACTGTTAATCATGATATGTCAACTTGAATGGATTATGAAATGCCTATATTATTAAAGAAGCACAGTTCTAGGTGTGTCTGTGGATGGTTGGCATGTAGGCCAGCAAACTGAGCAGGGAAGACCGAATGTGGGTGTCACCAACCAATAGGCTTTTAGTATGGATGGAATAAAAAAAGGAAAGGAAGAAAGAAGTGTGCTCATTTTGAAGGGCTTCAGTCTTGAGCAGGGTCATTCTTTGCTGCCTTTAAACATCATTGTCCAGGCCTCCCAGTTTCTTCAGCCTTCCAACACAGACCCTCACTGGCAACTCCAGTGAGGCTTCAAGCCTTTGACTTTGGACTGGTGGTACATCCTTGATCCCTCTTGTTCTATGGTTTCCATGCTAAGCAGCTGTTGCATCCTCCAGCTCTCGTGTACATACTACTATTGTTGACTCTCCCACCTCTGATCTCAAAAGCCTACCTAATAAATCTCTTTGCATAATTATCCATACATTTTAAAAATTTTGTTCCTGTAGAGAATCTTAACTACTACAGTTTAGAAAACTAGAAGGCTGATAAGGATGTAGACAATAAAAGCAATACTGATGAGGTTTTAGATAGAAACAAATATTCTGTGGACAACTGCAGAAAGACTGTCCTTGTTATACCACAGCAAAGAATTTGGCCATGCCACAGAACTTTGAAGGAGACTGAGTTTAAAGGTGATAGACTAAAAATTAAATACATGGGAATTAACCTAACCAAGGAAGTGAAAGATCTCTACAATGAAAATTATATCACTATGAAAAAGGAAATGAAAAAGGACATCAAATTGAAAGATACCCCATGTCCCTGATTAGGCAGAACCAATATAGTCAAAATGGTTATACTTCAAAAACTGATGTATAGATTTAACACAGTCCCAAGCAAAATACCAACAGTATTCCTCAGAGATCTAGAGAAAACAATCCAAAAATTCATGTGGAACTAGAAGAGACCCAGAATAGCAAGTTTAAATATTGCATGGTTTCTTTTATATGAGAAACCCAAAATATAATTAAAATATAATTAAAGAGCAAAATAAAAGTTATGTTCCCAAACATTATTGTGAGACCCTATCCCGTCCTCTCTTGCTTTTTCCTGGCTTATAATGTGAGCAGTTTTCTCTACTGTGTGCTCCCTGCCATTGCTGTCTGGCACCCTCACCAGAGGCCAAAAACTATGGACCTGCCTCAACTTGGGCCAGAACCTCAAGAACCATAAACAAAATAAACACTTTCTCTTTATAAACTTTAGGTATTTTATAATAGTAACATGAAGCTTATTTATGCAATGAGAAAATGGAAAAAATCTCTTGTATATGTTTGAGATTTTGGTGATTCTCATTTTAATAAACTTTTTCAATTAACTAACCAATTCCAAATATTTTGGATAATAATAGTAACAGATACTATTTAACAATTGTCAGGTATTATTCTAAGTCTTTTAAGTAAATTAACTCCTTCAATGCTTATACCATCTCTTTGCGGTAAGTACCATTATTTTTGTCCCCGGCATAGGCAGAGAAAATGAAACACAAGAATCTGTTTAAAGTTCTTCTCTGTCCTTAGGCCAGCACTTTGTAGAGACCATGGGTGGAGAGAAACAAGCAGCCACCCTGGTTCGTTTTTCTGTTTGTCTCTTCCCACGGAATGCAGGCCTCACAGCACCTGCATGAAAGGCTTAATTTTTTAAAATTAATCTTAAAAGTTATTTTTCAGCTTTATTGAGGTATACTTGACAAATACAATTAATTGTATATATTTAAGATACAAAAGATGATGATTTTATAAAAATCATTATAAAAATATATTATGATTGTGATCAAGGTATTTAACCATCCATTACATCACATAGTTGACCTTTTTTTGACAAGAATACTTAAAAGCTACTCTCAGTAAATTTCAAGCATAAAACACTCTATTAACTATCATCACCATTAGATCTCAGAATTTATTCATCTTATAACTTGGTACCCCTTGACCAGAATCTTCCAATGTTCCCACCACTCTATCCCTGGAAACCACCATCCTTCTTTCTGTTTCTGAAGTTCAGAGTTTGATATTTTTAGATTTCATATATAAGTGAGATACAGTACTTTATTTTCTGTGTCTGGATTATTTCACTGAACACAATGTCCTCCAGGTTGATCATATTGTCACTAATGACAGGAGTTTCTTTTTCATGGCTGAGTAATATTCCATTGTATATTGTATATGCACACACACATTTCTGTATTGCTTCATCCATTGAAAAGCTCTTAGGTGGTTTCCTTTTCTTGGTTGTTCTGAATATGTTGCAGTGAACATAGAAGTTATAGATATGTCTTGAAGATTTTGACTTCATTTTTTCTGGGTATATACCCAGAAGTGAAAATGAAAGATCACATGGTAGTTCTATTTTTTCTCGGAGGACCTTCCATGCTATTTTCCATAATGGCTGTACCACATTCTACCTACAATATGCTAGGGGTCCCCTTATACCCTTCCTTAATCTCTTTTATAATAGCCACACTAAAAGATATGAGGTGATATTTCATTGTGCTTTTGATTAGTATTTCCCTGATGATTAGGGATGTTGAATGCCTTTTTATACATCTCTTGCCACTTGTATATCTTATTTGTGAAAGTGTCTATTCATATACTTTGTCCATTTTTAAACTAGGTTATTTGTTTTATTGCTATTAAGTTGTATGAGAGCTGCAATGGGCTGAATATTTGTCTACCCCAAATTCATATGTGGAAATCCTAACCCCAAGATTATGGGATTATGGGATTAAGAGGTAGAAAATTTGAGAAGTGAAGAGGTTATGAGGATGTAGTTCATGTGAATGGTATTAAAAGACCCCTAAAAGATCCCTCAATCCTGCTGCCAGCTGAGATACAGTAAGAAGATAACACTCTATGAGGAAGTGGGCCCTTACCAGACACCAAATTTGATAACACCTTGATTTTGTACTTCTCAGCCTATTGAACTCAGAAGTAAATTTCTGTTGTTTGTAAGTCACCCAGTTTATGATATTTTGTTACAGCAGCACAGCCCAGTGAACTAGTTCCTAATATATTTTAGACATTAAATCCATATCAACATATGTGTTATCAGTGTCTGTGCCTTTTTAGGTTCTTATTGTCCTGAACAAAGAATTGGACAAGAAAATGTGCAAGAAATAGTGAAGTTTTAGATTTATTAAAGGTAGGAAAAGAAGTATATGCTCCAGAGTGCAGAGCAGGCCACCGAGAAAGAAAGAACACAGTGACCACAAAATTAATGGCAACTGTCTTACATATCCCCCATTCTGACATTAGATCTAGGTCATCTTATCAAAAACCTTCTTGATTTTGTGTCAGAAGAATTAAAGATAGCATTCTCTGATTGGTACCACGTGCAAGGCTTGGAAACTCTTCTGCACATGTGTCCTAATCTCTGTGATCGACAGGTCACACCCACTTGCCTAGCCACTTTGCCTAACCCTAATCTCCTGCTAATTTCAGAGACAAAAATCTCCATAATTATTTATGGGTTGCTGAGGGTGTGGAGGTCTCTGTCTTCATATAGCTACATCCAGCTAGAGGGGGCTATAGGCCTTTCCTTCTGGGATTTATGTGTTCTCCGACTACCTTGGGATTTTGTGGCTCACCAGCTGGAGTTAAAAAAAAAATGTCATAGGACAATAAAAAAAGAGTTAGTATCTATATGTGAAGAACTACTGAGCTACCTGTTTAATGGGAGAAAACTTGATGAATTTGTAAGGAAAGAAACTTTACTATTAGGTTGGAGATGTAGAGCCCAAGTATGAGAAGAAGCATGTCAGATTTCCATGCTTCCCATGGAGGAGAAAGTGTGGCAAGAGGGATGTTAGATAGATTACTGAGACCCTGGGAGTCGTAGACCTACATTATGATTACCCACATTATGAGTCTAATTAAAAGCAGCAGTCACAATACAGTGCCCAATTAAATTGTGGTGGATTAGGGATCATTAATGACTACTTATCTACCCTTGGAGCAGAACTAGGTCTTGCTTTTTGAAAAGGAATCTCAGTTCTTTCAGAGGTTCACAGGAGCAGCTTTCTTCTTTTGGGTGGTCTTTTTCCCTAGACAGTTCAGGTGGAGCTGAATTTGTCCTAGAAAGATGAATGCAGCTATCTGTCTCTGCCACCTTTACTGCAGTGAGTATGGCAAAGATCACTGAAAAGAGGCCCTTCTATTTTGGTTTTAATTGGCCTGCGGGAGCCCCTTCTTCCAAGTTTTAATGAGCACTTGGTCTCCAGGGCAGACACCAGCTGGTCCCCCAGGCCAGGGGTTGGCAGGACTTTGTTCCCACATACATTGGGTAGATTAATAAAATACTGTACGAGTCTCGTGGTCTCTGGGTCCACTACCATATCAGAAGATAGGAAAGGACTTCAATAGAACATCTCAAGTGGACTCATATTTAGCCCAGTTCGGTGGTGTTTCAAAACTTCATGAGGGCTACTGGCAATAATTGGAGCCAAGACTCAGACATTTCTTGGCAATGTTTTTGCCAGAGTTCACATTACAGTTTGGTTGCATCTCTTGACCTTTCCAGAGGACCAAGGTCTCCATGCAGAATGGAAATGACACTTTATTCCTAAAGACTTTGGAACTGGGCAAGTCCAAACCAAGGAATGATTTCTTTGAGGAGCACTTTGACTACCTCCATAGTCTTCTCTGAATGGGTAGGAAAGGACTCAATCCAATCTGTAAAGGTGTGGATTAGGACCAATATTTGTTTATATCCTCAAAAAAGTGGGATGTAAATAAGGTCTAATTACTAGTCTTCCCCAGGATATATCCCTGTCCTCTGTACAGATTCTAGCAAAGGAGGTGGTTTGAGCTTTCAGGGTTATTGCAGATACAGAGCAGGTAAGCTTTGCAGACCTGCCAAGTGGTCACTACTAGTCCTAGTCCTATCCCTGTGAAAATTTGAGTGACCATTTCCCATGTGGCATCTCTTCCTATATGGATGATATGGCTAAAGTGACTCCATTTTCTTTTTAGACTCCAGTTTGTCTTCACTTAACCCCTAGATGCACTCACTCCCCAACCCTTTTAGATATTAAGACACTAACCCATAGAGAAACTCACTCCTCAGACCCCTTCCCAGTTAACCATAAAACCCATAAAAGGAGGAACAAACAGCTACAGCAAACGGACCAGATGTTTGGAGAGGGCCTGTGATAAACCTAGTGATGTTCCTGTGAAATTCCAGAAAGATGATGTGGTGTCACGTGGTTACTAAGTTTACGCGGGGGGGGGGAATCTGTGGGGAACCTGTAATATATAAAAACCCTAGAAAACAAAGACTGGGCAGTTGATGCCTAACCCAAAAGCTGGGACATCATCCGCCAGCCAATAGAGCTCCTTGTGTCCACACTCAGCCTCTGTGAGTGATTCTTGCAATTTTGCCGTACAATTTTGGAGGCCCCAGTGAGATCCTTCACAGAAAGGTCCTTATTTGAGGGGGTCCCGTGCCTCCTTGCCTGGTGGTCCATCCTCCAGTGGCAGGGTGCCCCAGCTGACTTCAGCTGGCCACCTCAGGTGACTATAAGATAGGACACCCGTGGCTACAAAGTGGAACAACTGAGCCCCGCCTCTGGACCAAGGTAAGAATTCAGATTTGGTTTTTAGTTTCACTTTTGGGCACGTCCAGGGACTTGTTTTCTTTGGACTGGCATTTGGTTAAATTTGTGAAATGTTTGTTTAGGGCCCAGACCCTGGACGCGGTGGTCATTTGGTCTCAGTGTAAGCTAGGAGTTTGGTCAGAGCTTGCAGTCTCTGAATTTAAGTCAGGGCTTGTCCCTGAATTTGGTCAGTTTACCTCTGAATTTGTTTTCCCAGCATACCTGACAATTTGGTCAGAACTTGTCTCTGAATTTGTTCCAAATTGTTAGGTCGGGAGCGGTGAATATTTTTCCTTGGTTGTTTGTCCTTTTGTGTGTTTGTGTTGCCCTGAATGCTCCCACGGTTTCAAGCCACTGTTGAATCTGTCATTTGGTTTGGAGGATTAGTGGCCACTCTGCTTTCTGCCCCTCACACTTCTCTACCCGGAATCTCTGGGGGACCCAGATGGTCTACCCCACACCATCGCCATAATGGCAGTCTTCTTGAATTTCATCAGCCTAGGACTTTTTGTTCATACTGCTGGGAGAGTGGGGGAGGGACGGTTTGCTGAGGTAAGCTGCTCTTTTGCTCTAAATCAAGCTAAAATGAGCTCCGCCTGCAGTAAACCAACTGTTTTGGAATGCATGATTACGAATTTTGATAAGTTTAAGGGAGACTGTCAGGTAAAGACAAAGCCAAAGAGGCTCCACACTCTATGTAAATTAAAATGGCCCTCTTTTGGTGTAGGCTGGCCAGTAGATGGGCTATTTGATCCCTGGGCAACCAGTAGGATATGAAATATTGCCACTGGGAAGCCCAGACACCCGGATCAGTTCCCATATATAAACTCCTGGTTGCATGAAGTGCAAGCACTACCCCAATGGCCAGCCCTGACATCACCAGCCTGCAAGCATCTAGGAAAGTTTTACAGGAGAAGTCAAATTACAAATCTTAATTAATTGGGTATTATACTTTTGGTTTTCAGTTTGAATTGATGTGCATAAAACATTTCTTGTGCACTACAAACTCCTAAGTGGCAATTAGTCAAAATTAATATCAGAGAAAAAAAAAAGGAAAAAAAAAGGGGACACTTTAAAATCCAAGCAGCTATAGTCAAGTTTGTTGTAAAAGGTTATAATAAGTCAGAAAAAAATATTAAGAAGGCCATAAATGTAAGAGATATACTTTTGATATGAGAGGATTCTGTATGATAAAAGTCTTGTCCTGCTAAAGAGCTCACAGCACAGGTGTCTGCCCCCAAAGCAGAGTCCTTAAAGGGACCACCTCAGCAGGAGTCAGAGCCTTTAAAAAGAACATACCATATGGCTCTATCCAGAAACTCACAGGTTTTAAGGGGCAACCAGCTGCAAAAAGGGAAATCCTTGGCACCCCTGCTTGCTTCTCAATTGGAATTCAAGGAGATGTGGGGGATGAGGAGCCTCTGTGGGGAGAACTAACTTCCCAGGCACACACAGAGTCTCTGCTCTTAAATCACAAATGGCTGCAGCATTTGCAGCCAACAGGAAACTGTTTGGGTGTAGTCATAACAACCCAGGAGCAAGGGGTCTGGATGAACCTTGGCAAAGATTATCAAAGGAAATTTACATAAGTGATATTTTTACAGAAATAAATGCTAATAGAATAAAAGTAAGATTCGAGTGTGTGACAAAGGGTGTGGAGATGACTGAGCTGGAAGCTACACGAAAGAAAAACATGAAAGTTGTCTGTATTCTGGTGAGAGAATTTAATTTTGTTTTTTCCAAATTCTTCTTATAAGAGATCTCTGCTATTGACCTACAAATAATTATGACTAGTCTTTTTATAATTACAAACTTCTAAAATTGTAAAAGAGTTACTATAATTCAATTTGGCCAAAATTATACATATAAGTGCACTCTGATTTTATGAACATATTTGTCCTGTGTATTTTGTTTGTTTGTTTGTCTGTGTGCCCAACCTATAAACAGCTGTTTTATTTGAGCTCAACAAATTTTTCTTCTTTTTACATTTTTGGATTTTTATAGCATTTGTCTGATATGCTTCCACCAAAGTTGCCAGCTGGCCAAAATGATGTTAAAATTGGTTTAATAAATGTAGTACATGTTTTTGTTTATTGTTTATTGTTGTATTATGATTTCAGAGTTTCCCATTGTTCAAGAATAATGTGTTAAATGATACAATCTGGTTTTCATAAGTCTTCAAAAATTGTTAAGCAAAATATATTATTGTGATATGTGTATATTGGTCATTGTCAACAGGTTAAATTTTCTAGAAATAGGACAATGAGATTTTCTGATTTAGAGATGCTCTGGTACAAAACTAAATTAAGAAACAAAGGTTTTCATATGGCTATGATAATTCATTATTGCTAATCTCATAGTGTATTAAGTGTATTCATATCTTCCACATGTACAGGTCTTCTGAAATTGAGATTGTTTATGAAACTGAGATTGTTTATGGAGATAAACATTTTCTTTCAGATTCAGGCATCTACCTTTTGCTTGTGCTCCAGACATTTATGATAAGAGGTTCATGCCAGTATGAGGTCACCAGTCAAATGATAATTTTTAACAAAAACCTATGTGGTATATATGCTACATATGTGCCACTGTACTTAGAGATGCCTAGATAATTAAACAGCCCAGACAATGTCATAAATTTATTCAGTGACATCCTATTAAAGGACAACAAGTTAGATAAAAGCTTCTTATGCACTAGATAGAGATGATTGACCTTTGGGCCTAAAGGAGCCTGTGACTAGAAAAGACTTAAGGGAATTCCTGGGAATGGTTGGGTACTGCCATCTCTGGGTTCCAAATTTTGCAGCCATTGAAAAACCCCTATATGAGGCCTTAAAGAGAGGAAACAACCCCTCACTTGAGTGGAGCCCCAGGTGCCAGGTAGCCTTCAAGACTTAAAAAAAACATTGTTGAGTGCCCCCACCTTGGCATTTTCTGATGTTACCAAGCCTTTCCAGTTGTTTGTACATAAAAAAGGAGGCACTGCCTGGGGTGTTTTGACTCAGACACTGGGGCCTTGGAAGCGCCCCATGACATATTTGTCAAAAAACTAGACCTGATGACAGCTGGGTGGCTCCCTTGCATGCGGGCTACTGCAGCCACCACAATCCTGGTGAAAAAAGCTGATAAGCTGATTCTAGGACAAAAATTAAATGTGTTTGTTCCTCATACTATAGAGACTTTGCTGAGAGGACCTGATGGTAAATGGCTGTCAGGAACTAGACTGGCTCAATATCAAGGTGCTCTTTTGGAAGATCCCAGACTATTGAAACCATTCAGGCCCTTAACCCAGCTCCCTTTTGCCCACATCCTTGGAGCCACCTGAACATGACTACACAGAGGCACTCGAGACAGTCTACTCAGCCCAACCAGATTTACAGGACACTCCCCTCCAGAACCCTGATCTGACCGTTTTCAGATAGCAACAACTTGGTAATCATTGGGGTTCAGAGGGCAAGAGCAACTGTTGTCACCTTGGAGTGAACCATCTGGTCAGAGGCTCTGCCTCCTGGGACATCTGCTCAGAGAGCCAAACTGATAGTCCTCACTTGGGCCTTGGAGGCAGGAAAAGACAAACAGGTGAACATTTACACTGATTCCCTTTATGCTTTTGCTACTCTGCATGTGCACAACACCATTTATAAGGAAAGAGGCCTCCTCACTGCAGGAGGCAAGGACATCAAAAATTCCCAAGAAATATTAAATCTGCTGCAGGGCGTTTGGCTGCCTGCAAGGGTGGCCATGCTCCATTGTCCTAGACACCAAATGGGCAGCTCAACAAATCACCACTGGAGAACTGCATCCTGCAGCCCATGTCCCAGTGGCCCCACTTCTTAAGCCAAATATTCAGAAACAGAATTAAAATGGACAAAAATGGGAGGAGCCACCGAGAAAGACAGCTGACAGTTACTGGTTATGCTCCATGGACCCATCGCTCCTGAGTCAAAAAGTGGACACTTGGGCTCACAGAAGTGCAACCATCTGCCCCAGAGACCTTCAGACCTCGATGCACCAAGAGACTTCAACAAAAGCTGCTGTGGCTAAACACCAACATGACTCCAGTCATGGCCCTCATCCTGTGTAGCCTCCTCCCAGGATGAGGAGAGTTATGCACAGCCTTGGGGGAAAAATGCTGTTTTTATACAAACAACTCTGGAATTAAAATAGATACTCTAGACGAGATAAAACAGAGATTAGATGAGTGAGCTAAAGCTCATTAAATTAATCAAGGATGATATGAATGGTTATTCAATTGGAATCCTTGGCTGACTTCCCTTATCACTGGACTCACAGGGCCAATAATTCTTATTCTATCTTTGTCATTGGGCCCTGCCTGATTAATTGGATAAGAGGTACAATTCAAAGTACTGTGAGCCAGGTACAGATGTTGGTACTAACTGAAACAACTAAATATGAGCCACCACCATATGAAGGACTATATATGTCCTAGACAGAAAATATGTCCTTAAGGGGGGAATGATATGGCTAAAGTGACTCTATTTTCTTTTTAGACTCCAGTTTATCTTCACTTAATCCCTAGATGCACTCACTCCCCAACCCTTTTAGATATTAAGACACTAACCCATAGAGAAACTCACTCCTCAGACCCCTTCCCAGTTAACCATAAAACCCATAAAAGGAGGAACAAACAGCTACAGCAAACAGACCAGATGTTTGGAGAGGGCCTATGATAAACCTAGTGATGTTCCTGTGAAATTCCAGAAAGATGATGTGGTGTCATGTGGTTACTAAGCTTATGGGGGGGTACTTGACATCATTTGCTGGGACATCATTTGCTGTCCGTAAAGCTCCTTGTGTCCACACTCAGCCTCTGTGAGTGATTCTTGTGATTTTGCCGTAACATGGACAGAATCATGAAGCATTTTTATAGCCTTCCACTGTTCCCCTTGAGGAAAGACCAGCTTGTTTTCTAAGCACACTAGAGTCCCTTTTTACTTCCCCCTTGTGCTAAGGCCCATGTATTTTCCTGGTGGTATAGACTGGTTTTAATTGTTCCTCAGGAACTGAAAAAAAGGCTAGGGTCTTGAGGGGCTGTAAGTCTGCCTTTTCCTCTCCATCAGCCTTTTAATTTCCCCATGAGACTTTAGACATGTCTCTTTAGTGTCCCTTGCAGTGAATGATAGCAACCTGCTTGGAAAGATAGACTGCCGCTAGGAGATACAGAATTTTGTTTTTGTGCTTTATAGATAATTGCTTAATAATTAGCATCCCCTTTCTTTCCAGATGCTGCATGGGCATGTTATACTAGAAAGGCATAGAGTCTATGGAGATATTTAGCTTTTTGCCTTTTCATAGTAGCAATGCCTGAGTAAGGGCTATGAGCTCTCCTTTTTGAGCAGTGGTCCCTAGGGGAGAGGGTTTGACCACAATGACCTATTGTGAATTGACAACTGCATGCATTCCCTTTGGATGTCCTTCTTGGACAAAGCTATTTTCATCAGGGAACCACACCTCCTCAGGATCTTGGAGGAATAGGTCACTGATGTCCTGCCTGCTTGTATGGGTCTGGGAAATCACTTGTTCATGAGGGTGGCTAACCTCTGAGCCTGTAGGCATCAGTGAGGCAGGATTAAGAGTATTGTCAGCACTTATAGTTTCCTCAGAGGTGTCTAAAAGCATGGTCTTGTACTTGGTAAGCTGTTCCTTTGTCAACCACAAGTAACCTTTTGTCTCAAGAATAGCTCTCAACTGATGGGGAGTCAGAACTTCTAGCTCTTGCCCTAAAATTATTTTTGCAACTTCTCCTATTAGTGTAGTTGTAGCTGTCACTGCCTTCAGACAGGGTGGCCATCCCGCAACCACTCCTAACTTTTTTGAAAAGTAAACCACTGGATGGAATTCTCATCTCAGCCTTTGGATCAAGACACCTAAAGCAATTCCTCTCTTTTATGACATGTCATGAAAGAAAGGTTTTCTTAAGTCAGGTATTCCTAGTGCTGGAGCCTGAGTAAGGGCATGTTTTATTTCTCAAAAGGCATTCTGATCACTTTTGTCCCTTCTAGGGGCACAGACTCAGGACATTTGACAGCCTCATATAAAGGTCTTCCCATTAGTCTAAAATTAGGTTTCAAGATCCAACAGAAACTGGCCACTCCTAGGAAGGAATGAAGTCATTGTTTGGTGACAGGGTGGGGGGGCAGGATCACAGAGAGCCTGGATCTGGTCCCTAGACAGTTGTCATTCCCTGGGTGTAAGAATGTATCCCAAGTATTGGACTTTCTGAAGGGATTCCTGAGCCTTTTCATTTGAGACTTTATATCCCTTCTTAGCTAGAAAATTGAGGGTTTGGATAATATTATGGCTGGATAGCTCCCAAGTTGGGCTGCAGATTAGAATGTCATCAATATACTGCAGGATATTTCCCTTTTAAGCTCTAGGTTTCTTAAGACCCTTTCCAGTGCCTGAGAAAAAGGTGAGGTCTATTTCTAAAGCCCTATGAGAGAACTGTCTGAGTATATTGTTATTTTTCTTTCACATAGGATTTTTTTATTAAAGGGCAAACAGGAACTGGGAATCTGGATAGAGGGGAAAAGAACATAAAGCATCTTTGAAGTCTAAGATGGAACCAATTTTTGTCTCTTAGAATTTGGGAGAGCATTTTATATGGATTTGCCATGAGAAGGTGAATTGGGATTACAGCCTCATTAAGGAGGCAGAGGTCTTGTACTATCCTATATTCTCCTGAAAGCTTTACTATGAAGGAATGGGAGTATTGCAGGAGGACCGCAAGGCAGGAGAAGGCCATGTTTGAGAAAGCTGTCTATGTGGGCCTGGAGGCTTTTATGGGCCTCTTCTTTGATTGCATATTGTTTTCAGTTGAGAAATTGGCTGGATCCACTTGTTGGCCAGTTATCTCGGAGAGGTCTGAATAGACCCAGCAGGTAAAATCTGCTTTGATCTTTGCCAGAATTTGAGAATTGTACCTAATTTTGCTAGTAAATCTCTTTCTAACAAGGAAGCAGTACACCGTAGGACAATTAAAAACTCAGGGTTAAACACTTTACCTTTGAACTGACATGTCAGAGCAAGTGCAAAGTTCTGACTAGAGGTCTCTTGGTCCTAATTTTTGCTGTAGATCTGGAGGATGGTTTTCCAGAAAGGGACATTAAAACAGAATGAGTCACCCCTATATCTACCAGCAATTGAATTAGTTCACCCATCATGTCCAGGGTCACCCAGGGTTCCTCACAGGAGAAGTAGATGTCCATGACAGGGGCATTGTAGGTTGCCCTAGGCCCCTTCAGCCCTCTTCATCAGAGTGGGAGATGAGGGTTTTGGCTGGCCTAGCCCCTCTCTGTGACAGTCAGTCATCCAGTGCCATGAGTCAGGTACATCAGCCACCTGACACACACAGCAGTACCTGGGCAGTGGCCTAGTGTCTAGCCTTCTCACATTTAAAGTAGGAATGCTTTTCCTGATTAACGTTGGGTTTTCCTTTATAGGCCTTGGGTTTGCTTAAAGTATGGCCAATTGTGACAGCCTTAATTTTTGCTCGTCTTTTTTTCTCGGCCTTTCTCATTTCATCCTCTTCCAGATCCTGATTATTGAACACAGAAAAGGCCATTCCAGGAACTGGGTCATAGGAGTCTGGGTTTTTGTAATTTGCACTGAATATCTGGGGCTGATTGACTAATGAAATGCTTTCCCATCAATTTCTGTTACTGAGTTCTAGGGTTCTGGGGTCTCCTCCCAGAGGTGGTTTCTAGGTTCTTCTTCTCTTGAACAAAGAATTGAACAAAATATGAGCAAAAAGTAGTGAAGTTTTACATTTATTAAAGGTAGGGAAAAAAATGTGCTCTGCAGAATGAGTCTGAGCCAAGTAAAAGTAGGAAAAAAATACACTCTACAGCATAAGAGTGGACTGCTGCAAAAGTGAGAACACAGTAGCAGAGAGCTCACTGGCAACTGCCCTTTTGCATCTCTCACTCCTCAGGCTGACGTCAAGTCTAGGCCATCCTATCGAAAACTTGTTTGTGTTCTCACAAAAAGAATTGAAGACAGCACTCTGATTGGCTCGACATGCAGGGCTTTTGTAACTGTTCTGCACATGTGTCCTGGGATGTTGTAATTTAACAGGTCGTGCCTACTTCTCCAGCCAGTTTGTCACACTCTAATCTCCTGTCTCAAATCTGTAGAAGATGTATCTAAGGTTGTATATTTACAGAAAGTTTCTACTAATCAGCTGTGGAATAAGATTTTCTTCTTTGCCCTATGTAACCACTCTCACTCCTTCATAATTAGCAGGTTTCTTAGTACATCATTTTATTCCCATGAGAAGATCAGTTGTCATTTAAGACCTCATTTCTAGTCCACTGATAATATTATAGTTTGGTTCTATTGGAAGGATAACAACTTCCCCGGGTGATTTCCTTCTCTTCTTGCAGCGTATTATTCATCTGCATATCTCCTAGCCTCTTGTAGGATTTTTTCTTTTTCTTCTGGGCTATAACAAGTGGCCAAGATAAGTTGGACATCTCACCATGTAAGGTGAAAAGCAAGGGTCAAAGTTTGAAATCCATCTCCAAATCTGCCAGGATCTTCTGAAAATTTCTTTAGCTGTTCTTTGCATTGTTGGGTATCTGTCATTTCAAAAGGAACCTGGACCCCAGTAGTTCCTTCTGCTCCTGAGACCTCTCTTAGGAGCAGGATGAGAGGTGAGTTAGAAGAGTATCTTCACTCTAATTATGTCCTGTGGGGCTTAAACTTGTCTGAGGAGTGCAAGGAGGGGGCTGAGAAATACTGGGTCTCTCTGGGGGCACCAGCCTCTGGTAGAGTTCCTGAGTCACTTGAAGAAAATCCCACTGATTTACTAGCCTGAGGATTTTAAGGAGGTTAAGGACACTACCCCTGTGGTTGTTTTCATTAAACAGGTGGGAGAGAACCATATCTCCCAGAAAGTCAGGAGGGCATCTGAGGACAGGATCATCAACAATATCCATTTCCTCTTCCTTGGAGGCCTTTTTAAGTACCATAGTTTTGGGACATTTCCAGAGATAAACAGCCATAAAACCACGGACATAAATGATTTCACACCACTTTCCTGGACTTTTGCAAAAAAGATCTAACTGAGGAATAGTACAGTAAGTCCCCAACTTATGAACAAGTTCCATCCACCATAAGTCTGATTCATTCATAAGTATGGCGAAGGTCTTACACACCTTTGACACAAATATACAATGTAAAGCATTAAAAAACCCAAACACACACACAAATACTGTAAATAAACTATTTTTATTTTTACAGTTATCTTAAAATGGTGGTATAAGTTTAGGATTAGGGTGAGCTACTTCTGAGGTTTGTTCATATCTATGAATGTTCGTAATGCGAAGTCCATTCATATCTGTGAAAGTTCACCATCAAATGTTCATTGAGTCCATAAGTCAGGGACTTACCATATCATAATTTAGACTACAATTCTGTTCCCATCTTTCACCATTTATTAGTTCATAATGGACCAAAATAGTATTGCAGTAGAAGATAATTTGTTTTTTCTGTTGTTGTTTTGTTTTGTTTTTATTTTTCCGATTGCTGGGATAAAATTGTTCCCAATTTTTAATGATACGACCTAATGGTGAGGTCGCTGAGATCCACAGGGTATTTCCATGGTGCACCATGGAGCCTAGGAAGAGAGAAAGACTGGGTCTGAGGTCCTTCAGGTGGCATCCCATCAGAAGGATGCAGACCTGCTGAGTCCCCAAGAGCGTTCTCCTTGAAACGCAATTGTACTACCTACCAGATATCTCTGGTGTAGCAGCACTGTTGCCTTCTTATTTATTTATTTATTTTCAACTTAGAACTGTCTATACCCTGTGTCCCACTATGATTCCTTAGGGAGAAGGGTGGAGATGCCTGACGCCACCAACTAGCTACTTGAGAGAAAATCTGGGGCTCCACCTAGCTACCTGAGAAACAATATTCCTTACCTTTATCCCAATAATAAAAACTTTGGTAATTACTTTAAGGAAGTAGATATAGAAACCTCTTTTTTTATCATTGAAGAGAAGAAAAGAAAAAAAAATCTTAAAAAGTTCTATGTACAAGGATAACTCTATTTTGCATACTCACAGCTGGTTGAATTAACCTTTACTGGTTGTTCCTTTGTTCTGCTCAGGCTCTCAGACACATGTTTCTAAATTACCTGAATTTCTGTTAGAAGAAACAGGGAGGGGATCTAATCTGATTCAGAAGAGAAGAGGGGAGGAGTCCCATATGGTCCCTGAATGTGGAGGATTTAGATATAACAAACATGGAAGAATCACATGGACTGGGATGGCTCTCTGAAAAAGTGATACTCAGAGAAAAAACGCCATCTAAGGGAATAGTGCAGGTAAGACTTTGAGCACAAAAAGGCCAGGCTAGGTTAGGCAGCTACTCAAGCAGGAGACCAAGTTACCAATAGCTATTTCTCCCCCCAAATGTGAGAATGATGAACAGGCTCTCTTGTAGCCCCCAGCCTGTGTGACCATAGAGGACACTATAATACCATGTCCCACAGGTTGCCAATGGGGCATGTGTCCCCAAGTGCAGCCATCCACACACACTTCAGGCCCCAGCACAAACCCATCCAGTTGGAGCATGGGCTGGGAGGGAACCTGGTGGGAAACAGGGCAAGGGTGAGAGAAGTGACAAGAAGTGGGGCAAGGCAGAGAGGAGAAAGAGGAAGTGGATGAGGGAGAGAGAGGTCCCAGCAGCAGCCCCTCTGGGTGTGGCCCAGAATGGGGAGGGAGGCATGATGCGAAGCATCATGAGCAAGCAGCCAGAGACTGGCCCATCCTGGGTGCAGGATGAAGGCACAGCTTCCACTAAGTTTTCTTACCTCCTGGCTGGCTTCGCCAAAACTATGTGGTTGAGGTCTGGGTCTTTCTAGGTACTTGTTGTCCTGAACAAAGAACTGGACAAGAAAATATGCAAAAGGTAGAGAGGTTTCATATTTATTAAAGGTATTCATGGTAGGAAAAGAAATATGTTCTGCAGAGTGCAGAGCAGGCCGCTGAGAAAGAAAGAATGCAGTGGCTATGATGTCAATGATAACCATCTTTCATATCCCCCATTCTGACAGCAGATCTGAGCCATATTTTCAGAAACTGTCTTGATCTTGTGCCAGAACAGTTGAAAACAGCATTCTCTGGTTGGTACCAGGTATAGGGCTTGGAAACTTGTGCACTGGATCTCTGTGATTGACAGGTCATTCTCACTTGCCAGCTGCATTTCCTCACCCTAATCTCCTGCCTCTTATGGCTTGAAAATATTTTCTCCCATTCAATTGGTTGCCTTTTCTTTTGTTGATTGTTTTCATTGCTGTTCTGAAGCTTTTCAGTTTAATGTTGTCCCACTTGTTTATTTTTGCTTTTGTTCTGCTTTCATTGTCTTGTCCAAAAAATTATTGCCAAGACTAATGTCAAAGAGCATTCACCCTGTGTTTTCTTCTGGGAGTCTTATGGTTTCAGGACCTACATTTGAATCTTTAATCCATTTTTAGTTAATTGTTGTGTATGTTGAAGAGAGGTTTAGTTAGTCTCATGTTTTAGAATTTTCATGTTTTCCATGCTTAAACATAGAATGGCATGGTGGAAGTGCCTGGCAAGGGAAAACTGCTCACATCACGGTGGCTAGGAAAGGTCCAATTCTATTCTTTTTTATGTCCAGTTGTTATCCATTTTCCCCATAATCATTTATCAAAAAAGGCTATCTTTCCTTTGCTATGTGTCACTGGCAGCTTTAAAGAAGATTAGTTAGCCATATGTGTGTGTGTTTCTTTCTGTTCCATTGGTCCATGTGTCATTTATGCCAGGACCACATTGTAGTGACTTTAGCTTTGTAATGTAGTTTGAAATCAGGATGTGTGAAACCTCAAGTAAACCTCAAGTTTGTTTTCTCAGGATTGCTTTGGCTATCCTGGGCCTTTTGTAATTCCATACAAATTTTAACACTTTTTCCCTAATTCTGTGGAAAATGCCATTGGAATTTTTATAGGGATTACACTGAATTTTTAGATTTCTCTGGGTAGTACGAACATCTTAACAATATTAATTTCCTCAGTCCATAAACAGGGGGTAGTGTATTAGTCAGCTTTCCTTTCACTGGAACCAAAAACCTGGCACTAACAACTTTAACAAATAGATTCATAGTTGCGGAGAGTTTAGTCTACTGTCAGCTGGCTTTGAGACAGAAAAACATGGTGGAAAGGTATAGTGGAGGAAAGCTGCTTAGTTTGTGGTGGACAGGAAACAGAGCAGGGGAACTACATCAGAGAGAAAAGGGCAAGGGACCAGACATAGACCCGAAGGTCATTTCTCTATGGTCCACCCAGATATACCCTAAAATATGCTTATGCTTTACTAATCTCCTGGGTGGTTCTCAAGCCAATCAACTTGACAATCCAGTATATAACATCACATTCCTTGTCAACCTGATATCTAAATACATTTTAAACCATATTTAATCTCTGAACACAGGTCATAATTCCACTTAACATGATACTACTATCCCACATTTAACCAAAACACAATAATCCCTTTCCCAAATTCTCAACAGTTCCATTATTTTTTGAATCCATGTCAATTTCTTTTTTGCAACTCAAGGCAAACTCCTAGCTGTGAATCTCTATGAAAATGAAAAACAAGTTATAATCCCAAGGTGGCACAGGATAAACATTCCCATTCCAAAAGAGAGGAATTGGGAGTAGAAAAGAATCAGACCAAAACCCAGTACAGGAAACATTAAATTCTCTAACCCCATGTCCAGCATCTGGGTACATAGCAGTGAGGTGTGAGTTCCAGATGTCTACCTATCTTAGTCATTTTCTTCATTCCTGGAATACTTGACACCCTCAACTTAAACAAAGAGAGGTTTATTTAGGCTCATGTTTTTAAAATTTCATGTTTGGCAGGCTTAAACATACAATGCCATAGTGGAAGGGCCTGGGAAAGGGAAAGCTGCTGACATCATTGTGGCCAGGAAGCAGAGAGAGAAGGGAAAGCCAGAGGGGAGAAATGGCCTTCCATTTCATGCTCCTATTGACCCACCTCTTCTGAGCAAGCCCCACATCCCAATACCACACTTAGCTCTGAACACTTTGGTGACATGTTCTAATCTGCATGATCTAATCACATTCCAAAAGCCCTACTTCTGAGCACATGAGGCTTTGGGGAGGCATTCCAGATCTAAACCACAATACCACCTCTATGGCATTGCTGATTATGGCCTCTTGGACTGGCTTCCCTCAAGGCCTGCAGCCCTTCTTAGCAGACATTCCATGTTCCTGGCATCTCCAACTTCCTTGGGTCTCCAAGGAAGATTTTATTCATATAGCTTCACAGATTGCCCTCCCAGAGGCTCCTTGCCTGGTATCCCAGGTCTTTCTTTGAAATTTGCATAGACGCCTTCCTGACCCCACAACTCTTGCATTTTGCATTCAGGTAAAACCAGCATCACTTGGATTATGCCAAGGTCTACTATCAGTAGGAGTAGTAGCCAGGCCACCTAAGATCATGGAAATAGTAGCTCCTCAAGTGTCTGGATGGCTGAGCACTGTGAAATGAATCCCAGGGAACCAATTCCCTAGGAGGCTCTTCTCAAGCAAGGGTCTCAGGGACTCACTTCTCAAATGAAAAGCTGACACTTTGCACCATTGAGCCTGCAGTAGGTGGGGGCTTGCTGATTTCTCAGAATCCCTCTAGGCATTTTTCTTTTTGTCATTGTACAAAGTACTTGATTTCTTTTTAGTAGTGTTAATCTGTTATACAGTCATACCTGCTTTGGCTCCAACTTTATACATAGTTCCTTGTGAGTCAAAATTTAAATTTTTCAAATTTTTGTGCCCCACTTTTTGTCATCAATTCATACCATGAATCCAGCTAAAAGCAGAGAGCAGTACACATGCCACAGCCTGAAGGTTGAGCTGCTTTGAAATTCTATCCACCAGATTTATTAGTCCACCACCCTTAATCTCAATCTCCCACAAAATGTCAGGACTTAGGAAAATGTAGACAAATTTTCTACCAAACCATAGCATACATGGCCTCCAGTCCAACTGTCAATAGAGTCTATGTTATAACTGAAACCTCTTGAGCCTAGTCTCTACTTTCTGCATTCTGACCTTCTGAGCTCTGCTTATAGAACTCGAGGGCTTTTCTAGCCCACATTGCTAAACTTTCCCAAACCCTTACAATGAAAGCAGTTCCACAGGCTTCTAAACCACATGGTCAGTTACAGTGACAACAACAACCCACATTGAGTACCAATTTTCTGTATTAGTCAGCTTTCCCATTGATGGAGCATGACCCTGACACCCACAATGTAAAGAGGAGAGTTTTAATTTGTTTACAGTTTTAGTCTACGATTGGCTGGTTCCAAGCCAAAAAGAAAAAAAATCATGGCAGAACGATGTGGAGGAGCAAATCTGATCAGTTCATGGCTGCCAGGAAGCACAGCAGTGGAACAGTGCCAGAAAGGAAGGGGCTGGGGACCACGTTTAGTGTCCAAAGTCATGCCTCCATGACCAACTCAAACACATCTAGGAATATGTTCCACCAATCCCCTGAGTAGCTCCTAAGCCAATGAAGGAAACACAATCAAGCTTAACCAGCATATTGAGAAAGTTGAAATCATTTATACAGTTACATGGCTAATAAGCATCAAAGTTGGGATTCATCTATGTAGTTGATATTATAGCCTGTCCTCTTATGTGTCTGTGTGTGTTGGTTTTGTATTATGCCATCTTACCAAGTACGTTTTACTAGTTCTGCCAGATTTTGGGTGGAGTCTCTAGGCTTTTCTATTTATAAGATTATGTCATCTACAAAGACAATTTAACTCTTTCCTTCTTGAATGATTTTGTTTCTTTTTCTTGCCTAATTGTTCTGATTAGGACTTCATACTATGCTGAAAAGAAAAAGCACCCTTTTCTTATTTTTGATGTTAAAGGAAAACTTTTCTTATTTTACGATTGAATATGAGATTAGCTGTGGATTTACCATATATGACCTTTATTATATTGAAATAGATTAATTCTATAACGATTTGTTTAAAGTTTTTAATCATGAATGTTGAATTTAATAAGTGGTTTTTCTGGATGTATTGAAATGATCATATGATTTTTATCCTTCATTTGGTGTATCACATGGTGTATCACATTTATTGGCTTGTGTATGTCGAACTGTCCTTGTATCATCAGGATAAACCATACTTGATCATGGTGTTTGTTCCTTTTAATGTGCTATTGCATTTGATCTGCTAGTAATTTGCTAATAATATTTGTATCCATCCTTACCAAGAATATTAATTATAATTTTATTTTCTTATAATATCTTCTCTGTCTTTGGTATGAGGTAATACTGCTTCATAAAATTAGTTTGGAAGTATTGCTTCATTTTCAATATTTTGGAATATTTGAGAAGGATTGATATTAGTCCTCTTTAAAAAAATGTTTGGTAGAATTCACCTGTGAATTCACTGGGTCCTGGGTTTATCCCTATTGGGAAGTTTTTGATTACTGCATCAATATCCTTACTTGTTATTTGTCTGTTCAGAGTTTTTGTTTCTTCATGTTGCAGTCTTGGTAACTTGTATGTTTCTAATAAGTTTTCCATTTTCTACTTGTTTATTCAATTTATTTGGCATATAATTACTCATAGTAGTCTCTTACAATCCTTTGCATTTCTGTAGTATCAACCTTAACATCTCCTCTTTCATTTATAATTTCATTTATTTGTGTTTTCTTTTTTTGGTTAATCTAAAGTTTTGTCAATTTTGTTTATCTTTTTTAAAACTCAGCTTGTAGTTTGGCTAATCATGTCTATTATCTTTCTAGTTTCTATTTCATTAACTTCTGCTGGAATACTTATTTCTTACCTTCTGAAGCATAAAGAACATAAAAAACTTTCCCATGACACATCATGTAAGAGGCTGTTGTAATCTCAATGCTTGCATTATTCTGTAGTTCATGTATTGAAACCTAACCACCAATGTATTAATATTAAAGGGTGATTAGTTCAAGAAGGCAGAGCCTTGATAAACACGTCAAGTATCCCTATAAAAATACTCCAGAGAGGTGCCTTGCCTCATCCAACACCTAAGGACACAGCAAAATGGTAGCCATCCATGAACTAGAAAGAAAGCCCTCACCAGACACTAATTTTCTTATCCCCTTGCTCTTGGACTTCCCAGCCCTCAGAACTGTGAGAGATAAATTTCTGTTGTTTATAGTCCACCCAATCTATTGTATTATGTTATAGCAGCCTGAATGGACTAAGAGTATATCCAGAATCGTAAGTGTTTCCCCCTGGTGGGTAGTTGGCCCTATGTGAGTTCCATCCTAGTTCCATATCATCCTCCTGGATGTCTTTTCCTCTTGCCTGAGTAGTGTGAAGAGAAAGTTGTCAGAAACAAAATGGAGTCACATTTGTCAATCCCTAACCAAAAGAAGGAAGAATGATAGGAACGGGGAAAGGCAGGTAAGCAGAAAAGAAGGATGGACAAAAGAGGTTATGAAAGAGGGAATCTCATGCATTTATGCCTTATAAAAAAGATCTATTCATAGAAGTCTGTATCATGACTTGAACAAAAGCCACTTAAAAATTGAACAGGGCCGGTGAGATGGCTCAGTGGCATAAGCGCCTGCCTGGCAAGCGTGAGGTCCTGAGTTCGACTCCTGGAATCCACATAAAGAAAAAAAACGGGCCGGTGATATCGCTCAGCGGCACAAGCGCTTGCTGGCAAGTGTGAGGTCCTGAGGTTGACTCCCAGTACCCACATTAAAAAAAAAAATTGAACAAAATTGTTTCTGCAATAACATCTGCCCAGTAAATACTTGTGTAATCATGGACTTGTGAAACTTGATATTGATCCTTGTAGCCAAGGACTATTATTTCAAAATACCTTATATAATCTTCCTCCACTCACGTTGAGAAACTGGAGTCAATCTCTCTGAATATGCTTATAGTTTACTATGTATGGAATGCATATTCCCATTGCAATATTCTTCTATCCCCAAACTAATACCATTACTCTTTAGACTATATCTCTGATTTTTTTTTAGGTTGAAAATAGATCTTATAATGCATGTGCCAATCCATACTGAAGGAGGACTCTCCACAGAATCCCTCCTTGATATTTTCTCTGTACGTAGCTTTCTCTAGTACTTTGTTCAATGAACCCTGGCTGTCTTCTTCTCTCCATTCACTCAGCTCTGTGTCCTCAATTCAGAGAGTCCACTGAGCTCCTTTTTAGTTCTATATCCTTACACTGTAGCAAAAAATTTCTCTCAGGCAGTAATCTGGGGCAATTCTTGGGCTTATTCCTTTGTTTCCTATTTTTTTGGGTAACACTGTCTCTCATGGCTTGATATCCAGTATCTGGAAAGCTGTTTTTAGTGTATTTTGTTTTGTGTTTTATAGTTTGTTTCAGACAGGAAGATAAATATCTTCCCTGTTATTCCATCTTGTCTAAAAGTAGAAGGTAGAGTTTGTACCCTAATCACCACCCTATACTATTTGCTATAGTGCATAAAAGTGCATATGTTTTCAAGAAGTTTGTGACTATCTTTGCTGCCGTCCATGAAACCATGATCCCATGTTTCAGGGTTGCAGGCAGAAAGTGAAGAAAAGTTTTATAAAGATTTCTGTGAATTATAGAGATAGGGGCAACGTTATTTCAAAACCAGTTGACAGGGCCGGTGAGATGGCTCAGCGGCTTAAGCGCCTGCCCGGCAAGCGCGAGGGCCCGAGTTCGACTCCCGGATCCCACATACGAAAAAGGGGCCGATGATATCGCTCAGCGGCACGGGCGCCTGCTGGCGCGCGAGGTCCTGAGGTCGACCCCCTGGTACCCACAAAAAAAAAAAAAAAAAAAAAACAGTTGAAAAATGAGACACACAGTGAGAGGCCAGGATGTCTCCTCGTTTCTTCACAGAACATATTCTGACTGCAGTGCAAGCATGCTGTGCCATTTTATTCTATTTTTATCAAAGATACAAATGTATATCATTTTAAAATACAAAGAATACATAGTAGCCTATAAAAGCAAGCAACAAAGAAAAAAACAGTGCCATCTCGAATCCTTTGTAAAGACAAGTACTCTTTTAAAATTCTAGCTATATATTCTCCCATTTTATTTCTATTAAAACAGACAAACAAAAAATAATCAAATTTGCTGTGCCATTTGGATACCTCTATGCTCTTTCTGTTTGGAGCTCTGGGGTTAGGCATCTGGGCTAGGAAAAATGCTCTTCCAGAAAGCTGGTTCTGGAACTCCCTTAGCAGCAACAAGGTTGTTCACAGGCACACATGGGACAAACAATTAAGGGAGACTTTGTGTAAGACCATTGGATAAAGGAGTGATTAATCTGTGAACACTGGAACTATTAATGTTGATGTGTTGGCATTCATAGTCATGAGCAAGTGGGACCTGGGAAATTTGGGATGTAAATGAAAATATGGCTAAAATAGTACGGGAACCTTGGGGGGTGGGTATTGATTTTCTCTAGTTACAGAGATAATTAAAGTGTTCATGGGAGTCAAAGAAGCTTCACGGCTTAAGCTAAGACTTTAAGGAGCACTGGGAGTTGACTAGGTCAGGTGATAGACCTGGAAGGCATAGAGAATTGCCTATGCAATGATTACAACATGAGGCATTGTATTAGTCACTTTTCTGTTTCTGGGACAAAATACTTGACATTCACAAAGACTAAAAGGCTTATTTTGGCTCATGGTCTCAGAGGTTTCAGTCCATAGTTAGCTGGTTCCAGTACAGTGTATCTACACGAAGTCACAATTCAGAGTTAGCGGCCTCAGTCCTTCACGATTTTTCCTTAGAACCTAACCATTTCCTAATTATTCAGAGAAACCAGCACAATTTTGCAGAAACCGCAAATATCCTCCGCAATTGTTTTTTGGCAAGAGATTTGCAAGTAGACAATCTGAGAGCGTTATTCAGTTCTTACTGCTGATTGGCTACTGCCCCATAACCCCTCTCCAGCAGGTGCACCAGCATTCCCACATCATACAGGTTGCCATACTGCATGTAAGTGTTCTCACATTTTGTTCTTCTTAAAGCCCTAAGATCCCTAAGATGCCGTCAAGAAGCCCTGCACCTTTTGAGGCTTTATTAATACAGTATTTTATTAAATTAAATTACATAAATGTGGGAGACATAGCATATTTAGGGTTTAAACTACAAAAGTCGACATTTATAGGCATTTTTCTGACCATATCTGAAATTTGTGCATTTTCGCAATTTGGGGTTGCTCCAGGAACATAAACCTTACAGATTTAGGGGGTCAACTGTACAAAAACATCAGAATGGAAGGGCATGGTGGGGGAAAGCTGCTCATTTCATGGTATCCAGAAGCAGAGAGAGAGAGAGAGAGAGAGAGAGGCTTTTCAAAGGCGTACTCCCAGTGAGCCACCCCCACCAAATGGGCTTCATCTCCTAACAGGCCATTGAGCTATGAACTGATCCAGTGACGAGGTTAGCGCAGTCATGATCCAATTGCCTTCTTAAAGCCCCACCCCTGAACACATGAGACTTTTGGGTAAAATTTTAGATTCCAAACATAACAAGCATATTCCACAGTGTGAAAATGGTAACATATACTACTAAATCAAAGAATTGACTTATATATAAGGCATAATGATAAATTATTTCTGTTAGAATTCTTTGAGGGATAAAATTTTCCATGAGGGAATTTAATTTACTTCAGCCAGTCTTTGGGGGGAGGTACTTCTAATCCAAGATTAGTATAATTTAAATTTTCATTCAGAGGTTTTTAATACCACAAGATGGCAAGAATTTAGCTTCTAAAATCTATAAGAGCTGGCTTTCCATACCAAATTCTTGTCAGTAGTTTTCCTCCCTTTGCTGAGAATGAATATTTAAATAGTTGATTATGTAGTCCCCTGAAGCCAGAAATGTTAATATATTTTTAGTATATAATTTATCAGTTATGCATATTAGGAATATATTCTACCAAATTAATTTAAATCTCTTTGTTTTAATGACAGGTATACATATGTAGTTTTTGTTAGATTTATTACTAAGTATTTGATTTTTAAATGCTGTTGGAAATTACGTGATCTTAATTTTATGTTTAAAATTATTGACCTTGTCTTTTATATTTGGTGCTCTTTGGATCTTATTTAAGAAATCTTTACTTGCCCAAACTCACAAAGACATCTTGTATTATCTTCTAAAATCTTTTCCTGAATTTTGCATTTACATCAACAATCAACATGAATTGATTTTTATGTACAGTGTAATGTAAGGATCATGATTCATGCCTGTGATTCTCCAATCGATCCAACACTATTTACCAAAAAATGCATGCCTTGCATCAAGACTGAATGTGGGCCTTGCATGTGCTAGGTAAGTGCTCCCACTGATCCACATCTCTATCCCTTAAAGTATCTATTATTCTTGCTCTGCAGGACCACATTTGTGAGCCATTCAAGCATCCATATGTATGTGAGCCCTGTTTCTGGACTCTAATCTGTTTAATTGCTTTTTCTAGCTATTCTTGCACCATTATCTTATCTTCATTCCTAAAGCTTTATAAGGAAATCCAGTTTTATAAAATAAGAATCAATAACCTATAGCATAAGCCTTCCAATTTTGCTCTTCTCTTTAAAGGTCATTGTGACTATCCTGGCTCTTTCTATACCACAATAGGTAAATCCACAGAGACAGAAAACAGATTAGGGATTACGAGGCTGAGAGAAAGGATGGATGGGGAGTGATTGCTTAATGGATGAAAAGTCACCTTTTGTAAAGGTGAAAATGTCTTTTAACCAGAGAAAGATGATAGTTGATCAACACTGTGACTGATAAATGTCACAGAATTGTGAATTTTAAATGGTTGCTTTTATTATATGAATTTTACCTCAACTTTTTAAAAAAGGAAAAAGAAACTAAATAATAGTGGTATGGGTAAGATAAAAGAAAAGAAAAAAGCAAAGGGGAAAAAAAAGAAAAGAAAAGAAAAGAAAAGTTATCCTAGATGGGAAGTTGATGAGAACATTGTTTTCTTGGTTGCCCTAGATAGGGAATCCACCAACCTGGGGCACACAGTGATGTGATAGTGAAATGTCATGGTGCTAAACTGAAGACTAAAGTAAAACTCATGAGAGAGGAGAGAGTGGAGAAGAAAGAAGAGGGCAGTGCATGAAGCTGTGATACTGAAGCCAAAAGTGCAGTGGAGACTCTAAGAAGTTGGAGAAGCCAGGAATGTGGAACATCTGCTGAGAAAAGCCACAGGCAGTGACCAAGGCCACCCCAAGAGAGAGGCCACGAGAGCTGCAACCAGCAATGCTGTGAAGGCAGGGCTGCCCCAAGCCTTTTAGAGCTCACATCTTTACCCCAGGTGCTGGTCATGGAGCTACAGGATTTAATATTTGTCCTGCTGAGTTTAAGTCTTGCTTTTGGTCTGATTCCTTTCTATCCTTCCATTCTTCCCTTTTGGAATGGGAATGGTTATCCAGTCCCATTATATGTCTGAAGTGTTTTTGTTTTGTTTTGTTTTGTTTTGTTTCCACAGGGGCTTACAGCTAACAGTTTGCCTTGAGTCACAGCAGAGACTTTTGACTTTGTCTTAGTTACTTTCTTCTTACTGGGACACAATACCTGACACCCACAATTTAAAGAAGGAGAGGTTTCTAAATATAACAAGGACAAACACCCATTAGCACCTGTTTCTCCTAACAAATAAAATCAGTGTACCAGTAACTGAAGTTAGAGAAGTTGTAGTGTGAGCAAACCTGCCAAGTGAGGCAAATGTGATTGCCTGATCCTTAAGGAAATATCTAAACTCATGTACCAACATTCAAAGGAAGCAGATTGCAGAAGTAGGATGACCTTCTGCAAGAAATTCTTTTTGAGGGCGCAAAAAGACTTGAAGGACATGGTCAAGGAAATTCTTCCCAAGACATAGAAAATAGAGCAGTCATAATGGATGATCAAATTATTCCACTTTCATGAAGTTGAGTCAATAAATTGTTAAGCACAGGTTTTACTTAGTATCTATGTCCTGAAGAAGATGGTGTATGCTCTGGACTGGTACCCTAAATGTTTTCTATTTACCTGTTTTTCTTCAGCCATGGGTGTTTGTCCTTGTTATATTTAGGGAGTTGGCATGTATTTCTTAGGCTAAAAACTGTAAAAGACTATGTGGTAAACAGAGCAAGAAAAATGGATGTGTCTCTCAGAGAATCTGGATTCGTAAATTTTTAGAGGATTTTAAGGAATTTTGTATCTGTTTTTGTAAACATTGCACAAGCAATAAGGAGCCTGTAACAGATACTTCTGGGGTTTTCTGCAAAGCACTCCACTTCCAACCGTTCTGTGCAACATGACGCTGGCCTACTCACAATGAGACATGAAATGAAACATTTTCACTGGACTTCCTCACAAGATGTGTCCTTTTGGACTGAAAATAATTCTCTTTTGTCTTATGCTAATGTTCACATAAATTAGTTCTGGATGTTTGTAAAGAGTTTACGGTTTTAAATAGCCACATTCTCAAAGAGCCAATTAAAAAGCAATATTGTTTTAGATTAGGCCGGCCTTTATAACACTGAAATTTCTGCATGTGCCAGCTAATCTTCATTGTCAATTTAACTGGATTCTGAGCCTCCTGGAAAAGGTAATTGGATTATGGGGCTGCTGTATCCATCAATGGATTAGTCCAATGATGCTCGTAGCTAAATGTCCTTGTAGGAGGTGGGGCCCAGTTGAAGGCTGATCACTGGGGGGTACATCTCTCACTGTCCTCTTCCCCTCTGCTCTGCTTTCCTGCCACCATGAAGTGAGAAGCTTCACTCCACCACACTCTTCTGCCACAGTGTTTCCCCTTTGAAGCCAACCAATCATGTACTGAAACCTCTGAAACTCTGGGCAGAAGTAAACCTCTCCTCCTCTAGTTGTGCGTACTAAGTACTTTGTCCCAGCAGTGGGTTAGTTGACCAATACATTGCGAAAGGAAATTCATTACTCTTTGAACCCTGTACACCCAGTTCCATATAACCTATTGTCAATCAAATAAAGTTTTTAGTTACCTTACTATCCTAAAGGACACTTACTATTATATCACAGAGTAACTAATTCTGTTACACAAGTGAAATAAAGAATAACCTAGTTGATACTAGAGGTGTGTTTCAGTGATAGAGTGCTTATCTAGCATGCTCAAGGCCCTGACTTTGATCCCCAGAACCGCAAAGAAAAACCTAGTTACATGAAATGATAGATCCTTTTATTACAATTCTTTCTCATTATATCTCCCAGAGGAAACAATATTAAATAATTAAAATAAAATGTTATACTGTAATTTTATTTTTCCATATATTTAATTAGTGCTTAATAATTTTACAAAATATTGGATTTTAGTATAGCATTTCCATGCATTTATATATTGTGATTGTATCTATCTGCCCATTATCTTCTCTCATACACTCACCCATTCCCTTCCTCTTGTCTAGCAATAGAATCCCTTCTACTTTCAAGTTATCTTTTTAGATTTCACATATTAGGGAAAAACATGTCATACTTGTCTTTCTGTGTCTGGAATATTTTGCTCAGAATATATTAACTTGATGCAATCTAGTTCATCCACTGTTTCCTGCAAATGACATAATTTTGTTGGGTTTTTTCTTTACGGCTGAAAAATGCTCCATTGTGGATATACGCTGATACCTTGGTTGTTGAACGTCTCCAAGCTTGAACTTTCCACTGCTCAAACAGCCAAGTTCAAAAAAGAATCTGCTCAGTTTTCATAATTTTGCTCGATAATTGAACCAAAAATCTGCTTTGAAAAAAACCTAGTACAGGGCAAGCGTGACTCACACATCACATCTCACCACAGATGCAAAGAAGTGAGCTTCATTCTAAGCACCACTCTCACCCGGAGAACATACAGTGCTTGTGTTAGGCCATTAAAATGTTCAGTACTATGCTTTTTCATGCTTTATTTATGTAAAATATCATAACCATGGCTCCAGAGAAAGTTAGTGATACCAACAGAAAAGCTAAGTGGAAAATGGTGAGAACCACAATAGAGTTGAAGAAAGAAATTATTGTGAAATTTCTTAAAGTCCTGGAAAATACATTTGTAAGTGTAATTTTGGGGCCTCAGAACCAATTATTTGGTTTTCCATTGTGTCTTACGGGAAAAATATGTTGAGTTCTTCAACTTTTTAGTATTTGAACACGAATTTGGAATGAACTGAGTTTGGCAACCAAGGTATCATTGTATACCACATTTTCCTTATCTATCTGTTGACAAGCACCTGCGCTGGTTCCATATCTGGGCTATTGTGAACTGTGTGAAAATAAATATGGGTGTGCAAGTATCCCATATATAAAGTAAGCTGATTTTAATTGTTTCAGGTGCATACCAAGAAGAAGTACAGCTGGATCAAATGGTAGTTCTATTTTTAGATTTTTTTAGGGACTAAAAAACTAGTTTCCATAGTGTCTATACTAACTTACATTCCCACAACAGTGTAAAAGGATTCCTTTTTTTGTCACATCCTCACCAGAAGTTTTTGTTTTTTGTATTTTTGACAATAGCTCTTCTGACTGGCATGAGATAGAATCTCAAATGCACTTTTGATCTGCATTTCCCTAATGGTTAAAGATGCTGAACATTTTGAGAAGTGTCTGTTTATTCATTTGCCCACTTATTGATTGGTCTATTTGATTTTTTGTGTTGTTTTTGAGGTTTTTTTTAAATGTGTTTTAAACATTAATTTCTGTTGGAAGAGTAGCTGGCAAAGATTTTTTCCCATTCTATAGGCAATCTCTTCCCTCTCCTGGTTGTTTCTCTTGCTGTGCAGAAAATATTTAATTTGATGTAGTACTGTTTGTTGATTCCTGAATAGGAGCTCTTTGCCTATTCTGGAAGTCTGTGCCTGTGCCTATGGCTTCAAGTGTTTCCCTTATGTTTTCTTCCAGGAGTTTCAAAGCTTCATATTCTATATGTAGGTCTTTGATCTACTTTGAATTGATTTTCATATAAGGTGAGAGATAATGATCTAATTTCATTCTTCCATGTATGAGTATCTAGTTTTCCCAGCACCATTTGCTAAAGAGGTTGTCTTTTCTCCAATGTCTATTTTCAGCTCCTTTGTCAAGAATAAGATGGTTGTATTTGTGGGGGCTGTTTGTGTGTCTCTTTTCTAATCCATTGATCCACATTTCTATTTTTCTGCCAGTACCATGCTATTCTTGTTGCTATGGCTTTGTAGTATATTAGAAATCAGATATTATGGTACCATCAGCCTTACTGTTTGCTTAGGATTGCTTTGGCTCTTCTGGGTCTTCTGTACTTCCATATGAGTTTTAGGATTGTTTTTCCTACTTCTGTGAAGAATGTCATTGGTATTTTGATGGGGGTTACATGGAATCTGTAGATTGTTTTTGGTAATATGGTCATTTTAACAATATTTATTCTGCCAATCTATGAACATTGAAGGGTTTTCCACCTTCTAGGGTCTTCAATTATTTCTTCAGCATTCTGTCATTTTCATGGTAGAAGTCTTTCTTTTCCTTGGTTAAATTGAGATATATATATTGACATTGTTGTGAATTGAATTATTTTCTTGATTTTTCTCTTAGCTAGTTAATTATTGGTATGTCAAAATGCTTTTGATTTATTAAAGTTGCTTTTGTTTCTGGATATTTGCTGAATTTGTCTGTCAGCTCTAAAAGTCTTTGGTGGAGTTTTTAGGGCCTTTTAAGTATAAGATCATATTGTCTGAAGCTAGAGATAATTTGATTTTCTCTTTCCTATTTGTATCCCTTTTACATTTTTCTCTTGCCTAACTGCTCTAGCTAAAAATTTCAAATACTATATTGAGTAAGAGTGATAAGAGTGGAAATCCTTGCCTCATCTTTGATTACAGAAGAAATGCTTTCAGTTTTCCCCCACTTGGAATGATGTTGGCTGTGAGTTTATTGTATATAGCCTTTACTATGTTAAGGTATACTCCTTCAATGCCTACTTCCTTCAGAGCTTTTGCCATGAAGTGACGTTAAAAATTTTTGAAGGCTTTTTCTGCATCAATTCATATGATCATGTGTTTTTTCCTTGATTCTGTTTTATGTGGTATATTATGTTTATTGATTTGTGTATGTTGAACCATCTTTGTATCCCTGGAATGAAACTAACTTGATAATAATTATCTTTTTTAATGATCTTTTTAATGTGTTGTTGAATTTTGTTTATAACTATGGATGAAGAATTTTTGTGTCTATGTTCATCAAAGATATTGGTCTATAATTTTCTTTTTTGTTGTGTTCTCCCCCAGTTTTGGAACCACAAAGATGTTGACCTTTTAGAATAAGTTTGTAAGCATTCCTTGTCTTCCTATTTCATGGCATAGTTTAAGGATAATTTGTGTTAGTTCTTCTATAAAAGGTCTGGTAGTGTTCAGCAATGAATCCTTGTGGACCTGGGCTTTTATCCGTTGGGAGACTTTTTATTACTGCTTCATCCACATTGCTTGTCATTGATATATTAGGTTTTTTTATGTTCTTTTGGTTCAATTTTGGTAGGTCACTTGTGTCTATAAATTTATCTATTTCTTCTAAATTCTCCAATATATTAGAATGTAAGTTATCAAAGTAGTCCCTAATAATCCTCCAATTTTCAGTAGTGTCTATTGTAAACATCATTTTTTTATCTCTAATTGTATTTATCAATTAAGGGTTTATCAGTCTTGTTTATCTTTTAAAGTCCCAATTCTGTTTCAGTGTTCCTAGGGATTGTTTGTTTAATCTCTGTTTTGCTAATTTCAACTCTGATCTTTATTATTTCTTTCTTACTGTTGGGTTTGTTTTGTTCTTGTTTTTCTAAGACCTTGAGATATCTCATTAAGTTGCTTACTTGAAGTTTCTCTAATTTTTTTGATGTAAGCAATCACAGCTATAAATATCCCTCTTATAACAACATTTGCTCTGTCCCAGAGATTCTGGAATGTTGTGTCTCCATTTTCATTTGATTCCAGGAAATTTTTAATTTCCTCCCTGATTTCTTCAAAGTCCCACTGATCTTTCAAAAGTGAATTTTTCATTCTCTATATATTTGTATAGTTTCTTTTGCTGTTGATTTCTAGTTTTGTTCCAATATTATCTTTTAAGATGCAATAAATTACTTCAAGCTTTTGTATTTAAGACTTCCTTTATGGCCTACATTATGATCTATTTTAAAGAATACTGCATGAGGTGCTAAAAGAATGTGTATTCTGTAGTTGATGGCTAAAATGTTTTGTAGAAATCTGTTAAGTACATTTGATCCATGGTGTAGTTTGACTCTGATATTTCTTTGTTGTTGATTCTTTGTTTGGATGACCTATCTATTGTTGAGAATGGAATACTGAAGTTACCTACTATTTTTGTATTGATATCTATGTGTCCCTTTATGTTCAGTGATTTTTGTTTTATGAATTTGGGTGCACTGATATGTGTACATGTAAATACATGTGTGTATGTATTTACTATTGTTATATGTTCTTGGTAGTTTGTTCCCTTGACTAATATGTAGTGGGCTCTTTGTCTTTCCTAATTAATTTTGTCTTGCAATCTGCTATGCCTGCTTACTTTTGGATTATCTTTGATAGAATAATGTTTTCTATCCTCTCACTTTTAGTCAGTGTGTGCCTGTGCTTGTGAGGTGTGTTTCCTGTAGGCAGCACAGATAGGTCTTTTTAAATCCAGTCTGCCAGTCTGTGTCTTTTAATTGGAGAATTGAGATAATTTTCATTCAGAGTTACTATAAAAATGTATATACTAATTCCTGTTTTTTTTCTAGTATTTGATTATTTCCCAATTATCAATAACATATCTAATCTTCCATTTATAAGTGTATAATTAATCTAAATAACTCCTACAATGCTGGTTTAGTGGTCATGAATTTCTTTAGTTTACTTACTCAGATGCTTATTTTAGAAGATCTTTATTTCTCCTTTCATTTGAAGAATAGCTTTGCTGGATACAGTAATAAGGCTGGCAGTTATTTTCTTTCAGAGCTTGAAATATATCATCCCATACCTCTGGTCTTTAGAGTTTGTGCCAAGATGTCTGCATTTATTCTTATGGGTTTGTCTCTATAATTACTGTATAATTTCTTTCTTGCAGCTTTCAATATTCTTTTATTGTTCTGTAACCCAAGGCATATTTTCTCGGAGGTGGCTGGATCTAGGGTGTGTGCTGCTGGGATCAAGGATGTGATTCTGGGATTGATTCTTGGTGCAATGCTAGGATTAAGGCTGCCCCACCCTGGGGGGTGAGTGCTACCCGCCCTTAGGGATAAGGTATAAGATATAAGGGACAGGAAGAGGGTCACTACTTATCACTTGTGGCTTGCTGCTTGGTGCCTTCTGCCTGCACTGCTTTGCCATAGACTGTTTCTCCTCTTCAGTGCCCTCTGCCATGCCACCCTGCCTTGGAGTCACATGACTATGGACTGAAATCTCTACAAATTGAGCTACAATAAACATTACCTCCTTAACTTTGGGTGTCAGGTATTTTGTCTCTGCAATGAGAAAAGTAACTAAGACAGATAATGTTGGCGGATGAGGAAAGCAAACAGAACACTAAGCTGTGTGCTGAATATAATCAGCAAGTTGGGTAGTGGCGTCAAGCAGTCTGCTGGATTTAATGCCAGCACTTTCAGACCCAGCCTCCTCAGAAAACCACGTATGACTGGCCTGGATTCTCACCACAGAGGACAGGACCACTGTGTCCTTCCCAGCCTGAGCTTCTTGTGGCTTAAACTTCTCAGAGGGGTCCATGAATAGCCTATCCCTTCTCCATGACTGCCTCCTGTGGTTGTTCCCCCACAGTCACTGTGGTAGGATGACCCCAGAAATGCTAAATTGTAGTTATTCTGTGACTTCTAGCTCCCAGAGTAGCTCAGTTTTAAATAATTAATCCCTTCCCAAAGTGGCTCCTCATTAATAATTCCCAAACATGGCATGTACTGCAATAAATATCTTTTCCACCTCTAGTCTGCCATACAGAATGATTCACTTTTAAATTAAAACCCCACACTGTATTTGTAGTTTACAGTAACAGAGCTTTTTGGGGGGCTAATTCTGCCAACCCAGTCCATTGTTTCTCCTTGGAGCTTCTTGCCCTCTCTGTGCATTTGCAGAGACAGTGTCCCCTCCTCAGGAGTTGGGTTAACATTCCATACTGCTTTGTTCTTTTGTTTGCATTGTCTTCATTTTCTCCAGTTTTTCTGGGATTTCTAGTTTACCTATGAGCTCTTTTTTGCATCACAGAGCTCTTTCTCACTGTTGTTGTTTTCTAGGTATCTGGAGTCCACATCCTGGGAAGGCTGTGATATGCTGCAAGTCCTCACTCCACCATTTTCTCCTTCTCCCTGAAGGATCAATTTAGGCAAGAGATGAAGATTCTGAGGAATAAAACAGAAATCTTAGAAGTGAAAAGCACAATAAGGCAAATAAAAAACTCAGCAGAAAGCCTCATCCATAGACAGAATCACACAGAAAGCATAATTTCAGGGTCAGAAGAACAGGTTGATTAATTATCACATACACTAATACATAAAAAGTAAGAAATTATGAACAAAATATCTAAGAACTCTGTATTATGGTTAAAAGATGAAACTTAGACATTTTTGATGGAGAAGAGGACACCACAATTTAGACTGACAGCATTAAAAAACCTATTCAATGAAATAATAAAATAAAACTCCCAGAATTTTAGGAAAGAAATTGATATCCATGTATGGGAGGCATTCAGAAACTGAAACCAACATGACCAGAAAAATATGTCTCCATGGCACATTACAGTTAAAATGCCTGGAGCAAAGGGGTCACTGAGTAAGCCCACAGTCTGTGGAGCTAGGTGGAGATAGCAGCAACTTGGGCTACCCAGAGGAATAAAGACTCTGAGAGTCAGTGGAGTGAATACAAACCTAAGGCAGAAACAAAACCACTGATTAACTCTACCTAGCAAGAAAGACAGGTCAGGAGTCAGCATACGCATGCACACACACACACACACACACACACAGTGGGTGTAGAAATTAAATAGGCTTCACTGTGACTCACAGTCCTTCCCCCACACCTGGGAGATTCTCATACTACAGGCCCTGAAAAGAAACCATTCATCTGAACCCATGGAGGAATTTTGTAGACTAATTTTTTGGGGGGTTTTCTTCATGTTTTTTGTTTATTTTTGTTTTTCTTTTTTTCCTCCTTGTTTTATTCTTTTACTTATTTTTCTTTGCTTTTTCTTATTTTTTCTGTTACTTTTAGCTAATTCTATCAACTTTCTTTTAGTCTTCAATTGGATTCTTTATCTCACTTTTCTCTCCTTCTCATCTTCCCTTTTTTTTTCAGATTTTACTTCTATATTTCCCTTTTTCTACCACCTCCATTTTTATTATTATTACACTTAAGCTGTATTAATTTTTTAGATATTTAGGTTGACTAAAAGCTGTTATTGCTGAACTCTTTTCTATTGTTATTGGTGATATAGTTGTTACATTTAGTAGATATTTACTGTATATCAATATTTGATTTGTCCTTGTGTCTATATTATTACTGTAGTTCACTTTTTTATTGATAGGGATGATACAGTTGTAGCTTCTCTTGGTTCTTATGATATGTCAATGCCTGGTTTGTCTGACTCTGCTATTTTTGCTGTTTTCTTTGCTATTGCCAATGGCGACATAGTTGTTGCTGTTAATTAGTGTTTACCATAGCCTAATAACTAGTCTGTTTGTGTCATCAAGATCAGTTTGTTTTCTCCTTTCTGTGTGGTGCTGGGGATCAAGTTCCCAGAAGGTTGGACATGAAGAAGACCCTCAAATATTATGATGAGTAGTTGAAGAGGTATATAAACACCAAAACATAACCAAACATGAGGATACATTACAGGGAAACAGATTCTAGCTAAAGATATTTACACAGTAAGGACAGAGTTGCTCTACATTAATTGATCTTCAACCTGCTGAATACAACAATAGAAATATGAAAAAGCAGGCAACAATGTACCTCCAAAAACCCTTACCTTATCAAAAGCTGATCTCATAGATACTGAAGAAGAGAAAGTTATAGCAAAGAAGTAAAAAATCAAATGGTCAAAGTTTTTGAAGAGCTCAAAGAAGAAACACACAAGTAATTTCATAAGATACTTAAAAAGTGTAAAGGGTATTTTATTAAACAGATAAAGAATTTTACTAATAAAATATTTGACAAGCTTAAAGGAGAAACAAACAATAAACTGAGTTAAACAAGACAATACAAAATATGAATGACAAATGTGGTAAAGAACTAGAAATTATAAAAAGAAAGCAAGCATAAACACAAGATATAAAAATCTGATAGAAAGCATGCTAGCAGATTCAATCAATATGAGGACAGAGTGTCAGAAACTGGAGACGAGGTGAATGTCATAGATCATAGACTCAACAGTACCTTAAAAAAAATAAGTCAAAAAGCAAACTTGATTCAACAGTTGCTATGACTTAAAAAATCTGAATTTTACAAATAAGTGAAAAATTAGAAGATGACTTGGAATAAACATTTATTCACAGAAATCATACCAGAAAACTTTCCAAAATTGGAAAAAAGTTCAATATTTAAGCACAGGATGTACATAGAACCCCAAACAGCCACAACCAGAAAAAACACTGTGACATATCATAATCAAAATTCCAGAAATTCAACAGAGAGAATACTAAAAGCTGTTAGTGAAGAGCAAGTTACTTACAGAGGTAAGCAGACTTTTCAGAACATACTTTAAAAGCCAAGAGAGATTGGAGCCAACTTTTTCGAGCCTTAGAAGAAATTTATTGTCAACCCGGACTTCTATATCCTCCAAATTAGCATTCAAAATTGACAGAGGATTAAAGACTTTCCATGACAAAGAAATCCTAAAGAAATACATGACCACAAAGCATACATTGCAGAAAATTCTTAAGGGAATCCTAAATATAAACAGGGATGACACCAGTACCAAAGAGCCCAAAGGAAATTATACATCTAACTTGGAGATCAGTTAAACAAAAAGAAAAATAAAGGAAACATCACTGGATAAATAATTCAATAATAATAATAATGCAATTCATTAAATACCTTTTAATAATTCTCAATGTCAGTGTTCTTAACTCCCCAATCAAAAGACACAGACTGGAAGATTAGGTCAAAAAACAAAATGTTATCATGTAGTCCCTAGAGGAGACAGGAGTCATCCAAAATAAAACGCATAGGCTAAAGATGAAAGGATGGAAAATAATACTCCATGTAATCAGGGCCCCAAATCAAACAGGAGTAGCTATCTTATTTTCAGACACAGCAGACTTTAGCCTAAGCTAGCCAAAACAGACAAAGATGGCCATTTCACACTGGTAAAGGGAACAACTAAGAGGAAGAGATAATTATAAATACATATGCAACAAAGTTGGGCCACCCTACTTCATAAAACAAAAACTACTGCACCTAAAAGGACAGATAGATACAAATATGAACATAACAGGATATTTCAGCATCCCACTCTCATGTTAGACAGGTATACCCCACAAAAAATACAGCTTTTTCTCAGCAGTGCATGAAACGTTTTCCAAAACAGACCACATCTTAGGCCATAAAGCATGGTCTAAATAAATACAAAAGAATTAAAATAATCTCCTGCATACTGTCAGATCACAGTGGAACGAAACTAGAAATCAACAGCAAAAAACACACAGAAATTACAAACACATGTAGATTAAACAATACATTACTTAATAATCGATGGATCACAGAAGAAATTTAAAAGGGTTCTACGACCAAGTGACCATGGAAGCAAAACATTCCAAGACCTATGGGACACAATGGAAACAATTCCAAGAGGGAAGCTTATGGCTGTGAATGTATGCATTTGAAGAACTGAGCAACCTCAGATAGATAGCCTAATGATGTGTCTCGCAGTCCTATAAAAGTAAGAGCAATCCAAATATGATGTTAATTGTAGGAGAGAAATTATAAAAATGAGAGTGGAAATTAATAAAATTGAGACCAAAAAAAACCACAATACAAATGAGCAATCAAAGTGGGTTCTTTGAAAGAATAAATAAGATTGATAAACTCAGCCAAAGTTACCAAAAAAAGGAAAGAAAGCCCCATATCAATAAAATTAGGAATGAAAAAGGCAAAATCACAACCAACACCACCAAAAGCTCGAGGATTAAAGAGAAACTATTGCAAAAATTTATGTTCCAATATATTGGAAAACCTAGAAGAAATGGAGAAATTCCCTACACATATGAATTACCAAAATTGAACAAAGAATATATAAAAACTGAACAGACTGATAACAGGCAAGGAAATAGAGGCAGCATGGTACTGGCACAAAAACAGATATCCAGATCAGTGGTACAGAGAGAGGACTCAGAAATAATCCCAGGCACACTCAGTCATCTGATATTTGACAAAGTGGCCAAAAACAAGCTGGAGAAATATAGTCTTTTCAACAAAATGGAGCTGGAAAAATTGATTATCCACACATAGATGAATGAATTTAGACCCACTTCTCTCACCCTGTACTAAAATAAAATCAAAATTTATCAAAGACCTAGATACTAAAACAGAAACACTAAATCTGCTGGAAGATAAAGTAAGAAACTGTTGAAGACATAGGCATAAGAAAGGACTTTCTGAACAGAACCCTAACTGCACAAGAAATAACACCAAGAATCAATAAAAAGATTTGTAACAAATTAAAAATCCTCTGCACAGCAAGAAAAACAATCAACAGAATAAAGAAACAACCTATAGAATGGGAAAAAATGTTTGCCAGCTACTTCTCAAACATATGACTAATATCTAGAATGTATAAAGAACTAAAAAATTAGAACCTGCCCCCAAAGAGCCAATCAAGAAACGGGCAAGTAAAATGAATTCACATCTCTCAGAAGAAGTACAAATGGCCCGTAAGTTCATGAAAAAATGTTCGGCATCTTCAACTATTAGAGAAATGCAAATCAAAACAACACTGAGATTCCATCTTTTCCCAGAAAGAATGCCTATCATCAAGAACTAAATAAAATAAGAAATGCTAGGGGGGATATGGAGAAAAATAAGTCCTTCTGCATCATTGGTGGAAAGGTAAACTAGTAGAACCACTTTGGAAATCAGTATGGAAAATCCTCAAAAAATTAAAATAGAAACTCCATTCAACCCAACTGTATCTCTTTTGGGTATCTTCCAAAAAGACCATGTTTATAGCAGCATAACTCATAATTACTAAATATTGGAAGTGGCCAATAAATTAAAAAAGTGGTATATATGCACAATGGAATACTACTCATCCTTAAAGTAGGATAAATTTGAGTCATTTGTAGGAAAATGTATGCACCTTGAGATCATAATATTAAGTGAAATAAATCAGACATAGAAGATTAAATACAGCATGATTTCTCTTATATGGATAACTCGAAGTAGAGACTTCCAGAAAGATGGTGGAGTAGCAGTGAACAACAGTGAATAACCTCTCCAAAATTTGGAGTCCAGACACTGGAATATAGCAATGTGGGGAAGAAAAGAAGGAGGGAAGTGGGTTCAGGGACCCAGCAAGGATGAGAAGCGAGAATTGGAGCCCACAGGGAGAGGGCTCTCAACACAGAACAGGAAGGTGGCAAGTGGTGCTTTTTCCCTGAGTCCCAGCTCACAATGTGGGATGGGCAGCTCAAACCTGCAGAGGCATGGTGACTACTTGTGACTTCAGAGGCCTCCACAAAGAAACACACCAATGGAATGGAGCAGCGGATGCTGCAGACTGCAGTGGCTAGTGAGTGAGTCCAATTTGGTTTGGGCATCCCCAGGAGAGGGCAATTGGCTGGTTGCCATTTTGGAAAGGGGCCAACTGAACTCAGGACTCAGAACAGCCATGGGTTGGCTCCATCTTGGGGCTCCCTGTGTCAGGGTGAGATGCAGCTATGGGAGACACCCAGGGTCAGGAAGCCATGTTCAAGCTGGCTGGAGGCACCTGGAGTATTGTGGGCTGAACAACTCGGGTCCCAGCCTCAAAGCCAGAAACCAGAAGCATGCTGAACTTCAGTGGAGCACAGGCTCGCTGGGATTATCCACCACCAAGCCATAACTCTCAGGAGGCTCTGGAGCCAGCCAGCCACATGAGGACTGAAAGTACTGAAATGTGGGCCAAAATAATACTCTCCTCCTTTAAGTTTTGGGTTTCAGGTATTGTGTCCCAGCAACTAAGGAAGTAACTAAGCCAAGGAAAAAAGAAAGAACAAAATGTAATTGCCAAGCCAGATCTGAATGGTGCTTCAGGTGAATAGATTTTAAAACCACAAATTAAAACAAAGCCAATGGACGTCTGAAGGCTCCTTAGGAAAAGATCAAATTTCAGGGCATGGCCAGCCTCAAACGTGGACTCAAAAAATAAGACAGACAAAACAAGATATCCCCTTGAAAGGGAAAAGTGTACAAGAAAAATTGTTCTTTTCAAAATTTTGTTCTTTTGAAAGTGCCTCGCTCTGTAACTGCTTCGTAGCTTTGTAATTACTTGCTTGACCCCTGTAACCACGAGAGCATAGCTGGACATGCCAGATGTGTGATTGTGCCAAGCTTCATGATCATTAATCCAGCCTTGTAACCAACGATCTCACCCTGCTAGGTAATCAGAGAACTGCCAGGCTATTCTGTCACACCTTTGTACCTCCTGCTTGTGCATCATGTAAAAATACTAGCCCATGGGCACTGGGTGCATGGTTTTGTTAAGGGACAGATCCCAGCCAGGACCACCAGTGTAAATAAAGCTGTTCACTCCTCCTGACTTCCTCAGGTGTCGTTCCTCTCCTGGACTCAGTTTTGCTGCAACACCCTCACAAGAACTCAAAGAAGGATCCTAGTTCAAGCCTGAGAGGAACCATTTCCTCTACTGGGAAAAAAAAAAAAAAAAAACAGCTAGACAAACAGGCGTTTGGGAATTAAGTATGCAATATTGTTGCGGAACCAAAGGTCTCTAGAGCAGAATGGAGCCCATGAATTTCTTGATATATGGTTCAAATGAGAGATCAGGTCTGACAGCTCAGCAGCAACAAATCAACCTGTCAACACTCCCAGAGAGGGCTCATCATTTTCCTTCCTCTGATTCTGTCAGCAGCAACCACATATATCCACCTGCCCCTCTGCCAGCCTGTGTGTTCTTCGCTCCTTTGGATACCTTCATGGTCTGTATGAGCCAAAGACCAAGTGTCCCAGTCATGCAGCTCACACAGTCTACACTGGCAGGAGGGAATGAACTCCGACCTTCTCCCACACCCTCTCCCTCCATTTTTGCCCCTGGGTCAGATGCCAGAACTGCTGACTCCACGAGAGTCAAGATACTCATGCTCCTTTCTGGCTCCAGTACCAAGAAAAATATCCAAACCACAAAAACACATTGGCACAGGAGTTCTGTGGTTCAAACACTATTCTCAGCCTCATCCTGAGCACATTAAACAATGATTTCAGGATCTGTGCCATACTGGCTTATCTTACATTATGCAATAGTGAGACAAGGGCTTCTAGGCTCTGATTGCAGAATGGAAGCCTTCCCAAGGGACACACTGAGACACACCTATGGCAGCAGCAGGTACTTGGCTGGAGATCCATTACATCCACTCCAACTGTACCGGAAATATGTAAAAACTTCAACCTTTTAGATTAAGTCCTGCCATCCACAGATTCTCAGAAATAAGTACAACATTTTCCGAGTCCTGATGTGCAGAAAAAAGCCCCCAGGGTCCCACTGACTCCTCACTGAGGATGATTGTCAGGCTCTGCTCCACATGCTGCAAATTTCACCATGGGCTTAGCTCCAGGAGAAGGAAGGTATCATTCACAGGTCCCTGGTCCAGGTCTCCTTTCCTTTGATGCAGAATCACTATGATTAAAAGGACAATTAACAATAAGGACATCTTGTCCTGAAGCAAGACTAATGCAAGGGAAAAGGTAAGCTGCTTGGAAACTCAGAGGTTTCTCTTGCTGTGGGTAGTGATTAATTTCTGTACCCATCTTGCTGAGTAAATGAGTGTTTCAAAGCTCCAGACTGCTGCCAGAAGCATTGGAGGCCCAGGTAGTGTGCACATCTGCTGAATCCTGAACAAAAGCATTTTCTAATCTGGAAAGTCCATGAACTCTGAGCCAAGGCAAGGAGAACAGGTCTGCAAGACACACATTGACATTTGTTTCCTTCTGGTGAGGGACTAAAGCAAATGTGAAATTAGTTTGAAGTATAGAAAATAAGGGGATACTACATTTTCTGGTAGGAACTGGAAACAACTTCAGCCTCACCAGCATTTGTTATTGATTGATTTCCTAATGATTGCCATTCTTTCTGTAGTAAGATGGAATCTTAGCAGGTTTAATTTGCATTTCTCTAATGGCCAGAGATGTTAAGCATTTTTTCATATATTTGTTGATCATTTGTATTTCTTCCTCTATTAGGTGTCTGTGCATTTCTCTTTCCCATGTCTTGACTGGATCATTAATTTTAGGTGGTTTACATTTTTTTGTTTTGTTTTTTAGTTACTCATATATTCTAGACAGCAGTACCTTGTCTGAGGAGTAGCTAACAAAAACTTTTTCCAGCCAGGGATATAGCTCAGCGGCACAAGTGCCTGCTTGGCAAGCACAAAGTCCTGAGTTTGATTTCTGGTACCAAAAAAAAATTTTTTTCCCCATTCTGTAAGTTGTCTCTTTACTTATTGATTCTTTTGCTGTACAGAAGCTTTTTAGTCTCATATAATCCCACTTGTTTATTCTTGCTGTTATTTCTTGTTCTGTTTAGAAAATCTTTTCCTCCACCTGTCTTCAAATGTTTTATTTTATTTTCCAGTAGGTTTGATGTTTAGATCTTTGTCCATTTTTGTTTTAATTTAGTATACAGTGTGAGATAAGGGTCCAGTTTCAGTCTTCTGCACACAGCACCACTTGTTGAAGAGGCTATATTTCCTCCAACATATGCTTTTGGCCCCTTTGTCAAAGATCAAATAGCCGAATATGTCTCGGGAAGTTTGTGTATCCTCTATTCTGTTTCATTGATCCATCTGTCTGTTTTTATTCCAGTACCATGCCATTTTTATCACTGTTGCTTTGTAGTATAGCTTGAAGTCAGATACTGCTATGCCTCCTGCTTTCTTCTTGTTGCCCAAAATTGGTTTTGCTATTCTGGGTCTCTTCTGGATCCATATGAATTTTAAGACATTTTTTAAAAGATCTGTAAAGTATGCTGTTGGTGTTTTGATTGGGACTGCGTAGAATCCATATAATGGTTTTGAGAGTATGCCCGTTTTGACAATATTCATTCTGCCTATCCAAGAACTAGGGACATCTTTCCATTTTCTGATGACCTCTTCAATCTCCTTTTCCAGAGTACTGTAGTTTTCTTTGTAGAGGTTTTTCACTTCCTTGGTTAGGTTAATTCCTACATATTTCATTTTTCCTTCTCATCCCATTCATTGTTGGTGTTCATAAATGCTACTGATTTTTGCGTGTTGCTCTTGTATCCTGCTACACTACTGAAGTTCATTATTAATTCTAAGAGCTTTTTGGTGGAGTTCTTTGGGTCTTTTACATAGAGCATCAAGTCATCGGCAAATAATGATAAATTGAGTTCTTCTTTTCCTATATTTACCCCCTTTTCTTTCTTTCTCTTGCCTAATTGCTCTAGCTAATGTTTCAAGTAGTATGTTGAATAGAAGAGATAATAGTGGACATCCCTGGCTTGTTCCTGATTTTAGGAGGAATGCCTTTAGTTTTTCTCCATTAATATGATGCTGACTATTGGTTTGTCATATATAGCTTTTATCATATTCAGGTATGGTCCTTCTATACTTGTTTTCTTCAGGATTTTTATCATGAAGGGGAGCTGGATTTTGTTGAAAGCCTCTTCTGTATCTATTGATATGATAATATGGTTTTTTACCTTGTTTCTGTTTATGTGATATATTATATTTATTGACACGTATATTGAACTATCCTTGCATATCTGGGATGAAACTTACTTGATCATGATGGATGATCTTTTTGATAATGTGCTGCATTCTATTTCTTAATATCTTGTTGGGGATTTTTGCATCTATGTTCATTAAGGAGATCAGCCTGTAATTTTCTTCTTTAGTTGGATCTTTATCAAGTTTGGGGATCAGATTGATACTAGATCCCGTAAATGAGTTTGGAACCACTCCATCTCTTTCAATTTCTTTGAAAAGCATGAGTAGTGTTGGTGATATAACATGCATAATTGTTTTGTAGAATTCAGGAGTGAATCCGTCAGGTTCTGGGTTTTTTTTTAATTGGTACATTCTTTATTACTGTGTCAATTTCATTGATTGTTACTGGATTGTTAAACATATTTATGTCTTCTTAGGTTAGTTTTGGTCATTTGTAAGTGTCTAGGAATCTGTCCATTTCTTCAAAATTTGCTAATTTTTTGGAATACAGTTTTTCAAAGTGGTTACTATCTTCTGGATTTCCACAGTGTCTGTTGTGATTTCACCTCTTCATTTCTAATTGCATTGATGTGAGTCTTTTCTCACTTTCTCTTGGTGAGTCTGGCTAGAGGCTTATCTATTTTATTTATTCTTTCAAAGAACCAGCTCTTCGATTCATTGGTTTATTTTACTGTTTTTATAGCCTCAATTTCATTGATTTGCACTCTCATCTTTATAATTTCCCTCCTTAATTTCAGTTTGGGGTTGGTTTTTTGTTGTTTCTCAAGTATCTTAAGATTTCTCATAAGGCTGTCTATTTGAGTTTGCTCTGTTTTCCTAAGGTGAGCATTGATTGTGATGAATTTTCCTCTTAAAACTGCTTTCATAGTGTCCCAGAGGTTTCCACAAGTTGTACTGTCATCGTTGTTAACTTCCAGAACATTTTTAATTTCTTCTTTGATTTCTTCTGTGACCCATTGTTTGTTTAGTATATTGTTAATTATCTGGGAGCTTTTGCCTTTTCCAAAATTTCTTCTGTTGTTGATTTCTATTTTCATTGCACAGTGATCTGATAGTAGATATGGGGTAATTTCTATTCTTTTATATTTACTTAAGCAGGCTTTGTGGACTAGTATGTGATCTATTTTGGAAAAAGTACTATGTGCTGCTGATAAGAGTGTATTGTCTGTTGTAGAGGGGTGGAATACTCTGTATATATCCATTAAGTCCACATGTTTAAGGTTGTGGTTCCACTCTGAAATTTCTTTATTGGTTTTTTGTTTAGTTGATTTATGTATTTGCAAAAGTGGGGTGTTAAAATCCTCTATTATGATTACGTGTTTATTTGATCTTTTAATTTCAGCAGTGTTCGTTTTATGAAGATAGGTGCTCCAGTGTTCAGTGCATATAGGTTTTTTTTTTTTTCTGTTTTTTTTTTTTTTATATGGGGGTACCAGGAGTCAAACTCAGGACCTCGTGCTTGCCAGGCAGGCGCTTGTGCCGCTGAACTGTATCACCTGCCCACATATATGTTTGTAATGTTAACTCTTCTTGTTGAATTGTTCCCTTACTAGTATGTCTGATGTCTCTTCTAATCAAATTTAGCTTGAAGTTTACCATGTCTGATATTAGAATTGCTACCCCTGCTTGTTTTGGGAGTCCTGGTGCATGAAAAGTTGTTTTTCATCCTTTAATTTTTAGTCTATGAGTTTCTTTTGGAATTAGATGAGTTTTTTTGAATGCAACAGATTGTTGGGTTCTGTTTTTTGATCCAGTTGGCCAGTTTGTGTCTTTTAATTGAAGACTTGAGGCAGTTAACATTGAGAGATATTACTGAGATGTGTTAGTTATTTACTATCATTTCCTTCTTTATCTGTTGGTATACCTTTGTTTTTCTTTTCCTGATATTTTTTGTTGCTATTTATCCATTGACCTCACTAGTTTCCTCTGTGTTTTCAGCTATGTCTAACTTGTTGTTTCTGTTGAGAATATTTTTTAAGTATTTTCTCTAGAGCTGGTTTAGTACTCATATATTTTCTGAGCTGGTCTTTTTCATGGAAATAGCTTATTTCTCCTATTATGAAGGATAGCTTTGCAGGGTAAGTTAATCTGGTTTGGAAGTTATTTGCTCTTAGGGCTTGAAATACTACACTTCAAGCTCTTCTGTCCTTCAGGTTTTGTGTTGAGAAGTCTGCTGTGATTCTAATTGGTTTATCTTTATATGTAATATTTTGCTTTTCTCTGGCTGCTTTTAAAATTCTGTTTTTCTTTTTTTTTTTTTTTTGCTGGATATCTGGGAATTTAATAAGGATAGGCCTTAGTGAGCTTCTTTATTCATTCTCAATTGTTTGATGTTCCATACGCATCACTTACTTGTGTTCTAAACTCTTTTCTTGTATTTGGGAAATTTTCCTCCATAATTACTGTAAGCATGTTAGTGAATCCATCTGTGCTATCTTCTAAGTTTTCTCTAAATCTGATTAGCCTTAGATTGGTCTTTAGTTGTCATCTAGTATCTTCTGGATAGTTCCCTCTTGTTCTTTTATTTTCTTTTTGGCTTCTTTGAGCTCTTTATCATAACTCACTATTTTGTCCTCAATATCAGACACTCTGTGTTCACATTGGTCATTTCTCCTGTGTATGAATTCTATAATGATTTTTTCTTTCAGGTATTTTCTGTCTGACATCTTTTTGAGGATTCCATATCCTTATTGAATCTTTCATTCAAATTTTGAACTGTTTTGGTTAACTTGTCAAGTTTTTTGCCTATTTCCCCAAAATTCACCATGGAAATGTTGAGTGAAACTGATGTGAATTTTGGTTCACTTTCTCTTTGAAGTCATCTATTTTCTTCATCCCTACTATGAACTTTTCGTAGTTTTCTGCTACCTGGTATTTGTTCTCATCTCCCTTTGCAACCCCTGGCTATGCCTTGGGAGAGTTGTAGTCCCTGTGGTTCAGCTCTTCCTGGACATGATTTCTGCAAGTGCAATCACTAGAGGTGCCACCAGCCCCCAACATGATGCAACTTGACAATGAGTTAAATAGCCTGCTGAGGATCTGGGGCATTTAGGGGAATCTGTCTCCCTGCAGCCTCCAACTACCCTGGACTCTCTCCCTCAACCCCTGCTTATTGTTCACTGGTCCAATCACACCCTACCCCCAGAGCATGTTTTTCTGCCTTCTTTTAAATGAACAGAGTATTTTTAAAATTTCATTTTACCTTCTCTAACTATACCTGTAAGAGTAATTTATGATGGCATGGAGATTACATCTTCAAGTCAGTAGGCTATCTTGAAATGGTATACTACTTCATGAACAACATAATAATCTTACAATAGTGAGGGTTCTGTTTATTCTCCTTTTACACTTTATGCCCTTGTTGTATATTTTACTTTTATGTATACTACATACCCACAAACTGTGGTGGTATTATTACTACCGTACTATGGTTTGAGATCATTGCCTTTCAGACTGAAGAACTCCTTTAGCATTTCTTATAATGAAGGTCTTCTGGGGACAGAACTCCTCCACTTTGGCTTCTGAAAACACTTCCGTTCCGACTTTTCTTTTAAGGAATATATTATGTTGTATATGCAACTCTAGGTTGACTTTTTTCCTCAAGCATTTAAATCTTTTCTTTATTGTCTTTTACCCTATATTGTTTCTATGAGAAGTCAGCAGTAATTCTTACTGTTGTTTTCATGTGTGCAGTGCCTAATGGTTTTAGATCTTCTCTTTATCTTGGTTTTCAGCAGTTTGAATCTGATGTTCTGAAGTGTGTTGTGTAGTGTTTGTGTGTGTGTGTGTGTGCACATGTGCATGCACAAGCATGTAGTTATCTTTTTGAAGTTTGCTGACAGATATCTTTAAGCAATTTTGGAAAACCAAGTTGTCTCTTTAAATATTTCTTCTGGCCAGTTCTCTCCTTTTCTCTGGTACTCTAATTATATAAATGTGTCCTAAGGATCTCAGAAATTTTATTGTACTTTCTATATTTTTCTATTTTTGTGTTTCTCTATATATGACTCACATTACTGTCACCAGACAGGGTCTAAGGAGGTTCCTGAAGCTGAGATAAGGAACTTTTAGTAGATAGCGTTGCCTGAAAGCTAACATACAGAAACATATATATTAACCTAAGTCATACATAAACTTTATGTTACCAAAGTTTAAGGTTATTTGCAAGTTTTGTGTAGGCCTTGAGCCTAGAAGTTTTTATCTTGTAATGTTTTGATTTTGATTACCCTTGAATATTTGTATAATGAATTTTTTATGGAAAGCCCTAACAGAGACAGAACACTGTAAAGGCAAAAAATAAAAAAATAAAAATTTAAATGAATATGAACTCAAAAAAATTTAATGAAACAGTTGCAGGTACTTTAATCAATTGTTAAAACAGACTAACAGCCAGATAAACAGACAAGAAAATATATAACACATAAAACAATTACATTAAATCAAAGTGTACTTTTAGATGCATTGGCCATGCCAAATTATAAAAATCTTTTTCATAGTTTTAGGTTTATAACTGTAGACTAGTCAGAATTTTCCCTAGGAGATATCAGTTAACACTCCTTTTCTTATATAAGTGCTAACAGTATTTTCTTTAATGCTTTTAGCTACTCTGAGTACTTTTTTATGTTAAAGTACACCATAGATTATAACCAGTATGAGTCAGAAGGGGAAAAAGGAGAAGAGTTATAGATTGCTGGGTAGAATCTTTGTTCACTATCCCTCCTTAAAATAAAATCAAGTTTGAGGCCTTGTCTGTTTACTGTTTGATTTACATTTGGAGAAAACAAATCAACCTTGTAAAAAATCTCCATTTTAAATTGGTCCCATGTTCATAAAATATAATGTAAAGGCGACATTTTGGAGACAGACATTGAGTTACCCATAATCATTTATGATGTATTACGTGGCTTTAAGATCTCTCTTGTATACTTTTAGAAAAAGAGAAAGAAAAGAAAAATAAAAGAGAGAGAAGACAGGATCCTACTTCCATCTCCCAATGTTAGGCTTCATGAGCCACTTGCCTTATCCTGAGGTCACACTCTATGAGCAGCCTGCCCTAATTCCCAGAGCCAGAACTGCCCAGGTGTTACCTCAGGTGCAGAGCCACCCACAATTGGGAGCTGTCATTGACTAGTCCAGGCATCCCTTCTACACATGTAAAAATCTGTTGCTCTTGTCCAAGACAAGCGTCCCTGTTCCTGGGATATAGCTACTCCAAGCTTCACCAACAGATCAGGAGAGCAGGAAAAAAGAGTTGTGCACATCAGCTGGGATTTACTCAAAAATTTTACCCCGAAGATCTTTATATCTAGGAACCCGTGGCACACATAAATAATTCATAGAGTGTTTTAAAAGTCTGGAGATGTCACTTAGCACATACCATTTTAGACAGAAGGAGAAACTTGAGGCCAAAATTTTTATAAGAATACCAGAAAGAAATAAGCAAACCAGCAATAGAAAAGCAACCCCAAGAGGCTCTCAGAAAAAATACATAAAGGCAAGCCTGGACAGGCAGCCCTGGGACCCAAAAAAGTCATGGTAAACAGCTGAGAAGGGCTGAAATGGAACCCTTCCCACAAACCTGTGGGTCTCCCCTACCAGCAGGAAAATACATCTGATTCATCTTCAGGTCTGCTCTTTCCTCTCATGATCACAAGCTCTGTTTTTGTTTTTTCTTTCTCATGTGTCTTGCAGTTTTAATTGGACATAGTACATGAACGAACAGTAACACCTGCCATAAATTATGTTTTCCCCAGAAAATTCTCAGCTCTTCTTCTGTCAGAAAGCTGTGAATTTCTAACCCTGAAGAAGCACCAAGTAAGTACCAGTAAGACATCAGAAATTTTTTTGCTGTTTTATAGCACAGACACCAGCTTTCTGAACCATGAATGATTTCTCAAGTCCAGCTTTTAGTGTGGAACTGAGAATTTTTTTGTTGTTCTTCAGATCCACTCCCATCTTTATAGATGGTCTCTGTGCCCTACTGGCCTACTTCTAGTTTCTAGAGGATCACTTTTTTATTCCCAGTAATGGCTTACTATGTCTTAAAGATATTTTCAAGCTTTCCTGCCCTGCATTCAGTGAAAGCCAGAGTGACTCAGAGGGACTTCTATCCTCTTTCTGTTCTGTCCCACACTTCACTGGGCCATTACGTTACCTTGGCCCAGGAAGGGGTAGATCACTTTATATTAGGAGTCTCTAAGTTCTTCTGCTCTCCTTCCAGCCTTCACTACACCATCCAATGTAGCTAATCTGGTTTATGATTGTTGTCATAGTAGCAGCAACGGTCTCTTGTGACTCAACTTAAAAGGTCTACAACTTGTGATTTAATGGCATATATTGGCTAGGAGGAAAAAATCTGGACTCTAATAGTACAATTAGAAACACTGGAGCTGAGAAAGTCACTCACTTCCATCCATTTAATTCTAAACAGTACCCTACTATCATTCCTTCTATTGTCCTAAGAGAGGTAGAAAATGAAATAACAAAAACTCAGGAGATCTCTGGTGCCCTCAGTAAGCACACGCATGTTGTATCTCCTAGCACAACCTTCAGTCACCTTCACCCTACTCCCACCTCATTAAGGGTTCATAAATAGGCACCATATGTCATAAATATAACTAAGGCCAGAGTAAATTCTGGTACAAGCATGCATACTGAAAGTCCCTAAGATGACTCATCACCCTGTCAATCATGCCTGTCAATCGCACTTAAGAGATTCAGGGGGAAGCACCTGGGCCGAGGTGCATATCCTTTAAATTCCCAAAGCCTGATTTTTAAGGGGTTGTTTTTGCTGTTGCTGCTACCATGTTGCTATGACCTGTGTGTTGTACTGCTACCTTTACTTTTTCTTTTCATGCTGACCCCTTTTTTATCTGTGTCCTATCTTTTTATGGCACAGACTCACCCTGAGCCAACTTCCTGTAATCCTCAATAAATGTAGCTACTGGTACTTGCTACTGGGTGTACACTTGACAACTCTTTCTCCTCATACACAAGACCCTGGACTGCATTGGCACTCCACAGTAACACTAAGAAGGGTAGAAAGTAGAATCCAAAATTCTAGCATAAGCCAGAACTCTAGAAAGAGCTTTTGTAGAAACTAATCACTCAAATGGACACTTGCTTATTTGTGCTTGGCTCGAGTATGAATAGGGGAAACAATGAGGAATTTCCTCTGAGAATTTTAAACCACAAGTGTAACCAGCACTGCAAAATGGAACTTTAATAGTTTTTTCTTTTAGAGACACACAACTTCTCCAAACTTCCTCCTATCAAGTACATGGTCAACAACCCCTCTTCTCTTCAGCCCAAAATAAGTGACAAAATATGACGATACTGCTTCCAGGAGGCCAGTAGCCTGGTTTCTTTTATACAAGAAAGAGGAGAATGAGCTGAAGATGCTGAAAGTGACAAAGCAAGTGTAGACATCTACATTATCACTCTGCGGTCCCCTCCCTTCTGTTCCTTCCTTACTATAAAAGACCCTTGCCCACCTTTATGTGGTGAGATGGTGACTTTAGACAAATGGGCCTATCCATCTCATTGGAGATAGCTTTAAATTAATTTTTTTCTTTTCCTTCTTACCAAAATATATGGCCTCCTTTGATTTGATCAGCTGTGAGCGAATGAACATAAGTGTGCAAACCTGAGTGACCCATGATACAAGCACACACTCACGCTGGTTTAGTAGTATAATCTATGCTACCTACATGATTTCAACACCAGCAAGTCAAGATTTCTCTTTAAAGTAGCTTCAGGTTGGCATTGCCCTTATAAGCCTGGCAGAGGCAAATCAAATCCTCCTCCTTGAGTTCATGTAATACATCGCTTTCAGTTTTTGTTTTGTTTTGTTTTGTTTCGTTTTGTTTGTACCTACGTTATCCATGGCTTGTGGTCCTGAAGTATATAAGAACTCCAAAGGATTGGATGCACAAAGTGAGTGGTGTATTTGCCCTTCACACATTCATGGCCCGGTCAAGCTGCTCCCTCTCATCTATTCCCTGAGGACCAGATTTATATGTGCTCTGACTGGGAAGGAATAAAGAAATTTGCATGCAGTGTTTCTTAAGATTAAGGGCAAATGCCACTCTGATGTAAAACACCCTAGCAAGTGTATGCATGGATGAAACCAGTGAGAATTTTCATCTGATGTGTGAACCAAGGGTCATCTTGCTGTTCACCAAATTATGCCTGAGTATGAGTTTTACAAATGAGAAAGATCTTTATGGCCACCACTTAGATTGCCATCCTCCAGACTGATTGGGAGTTTGGCCAAGTTAGTTAGGCATTTTAATCAAGTTATATTAACCTAGGTATGTTGACTATAAGCACTAACCAGTGATCACCAACAAGAATAAAGAGACAGAAACAGGTAACACAACTCTTGATATGGCTCATGTGAAAGATACCAGTGGCAACAGATTTGCCAACATGCTTTCCAACTTATTTACCACTGGAGAAGACAATAGGCCATAGATTATTCTGACCCAGGAAAAGGTACTTGCTTCACAGTTGCTTAATACGGACATAGTCTTTTAGCCAAATAGAGCAATGGGTGAAATGATCTCCAGAAGAGAGAAATGGTGACCTCCTTGTGGCTAAAGATATAACAGCATGAGGAAAAATGAAACTTTTTTTGGAGAATTTCCATGCACTCATAATTTTTTAAAAATTACTAAAACACAAGGAACCAGGTCCAAATGAATGAAAGTCACAAGAAAAGATAAAAGATCAGACTCCCAGAAGATTGCCATTGGAATTATTAGACATGGGTTATGTATGAAGGATGTTTAATCTACCTAAATTTTAGATACTTAGATGAATATGAAAATCATAATGTCAAGTGGAAAAAGCTAGTCCCAAATCAGTAAAATAGGAAAATTAATGTTAGTCTATTTATATAACACAATACTACAGAATGGTTTTTAAAATCCATTAGAGCCATACACATCAACATGCGTGAATTTCTGAAATGTAATGATAAGTGGAAAATACAAGACAGAGAAAAATACATACAATAGGAGTTTCTTTTTTCTCTTTGATCAGGTCATTATTCAAAATAAGCTGTCCAAACTTACGTGAGCTCTGGATTGATCACCTGTGCACGGGCAGGTTACACTTACTCTTGAGGGAAGCATCTTTAAACCAAGTGCCATACAATTTGTCTAGTTTCCAGAAAGCCCTTTCAGTCCAAATGCAGAAACGTCCTACGTGCCCACCAGGTGGAAGTTTCAAAATGTTCAGTTTGCTTACATTAAGCAGAATAATGGTTGGAATATATCTGACAGCCTTCATGATACCATTGTCTTTATTATAGGTGATGCAGAGTGCCCTGCACTGGATATGATGGCAGTTTCTCATTTTGCCCTTTTCAGCTCTCATTTGCTGAGAAGTGTAAACCTTTATTGATATCACTCTGGGCTTAATTTCTTAAGGAGCAAAATGGCCTCCTTGGTCTTCTTGTAACCTTTAACTTTATCTTTGACTACCAAAGAAAGTTTAGGAACTTTAATACGATGCTCTTCAGACATGACCGATGCTGGTAAGGCTGAGGCAGCCAGAGCAGAGCAGATAGCATATAGCTATTGGGTTGTGTTCACTCTGCCAGTGATGCCAGGTTTTGGTGGGTGCAAACAAACAGGCTCCATGACACATGTTTCCAAAGGCACTGTGGCTAGAAAAGTGGGTTCTACCAACTCATTCTGGGAATTAGAGCCATAGGTCTGCCAGTTTACCAAGTGTCAGCACTGGTCTGATGACCTTCTAGTTCACTGACAGTATAGGAGTTTTTAAAATTCAAATTTCAAGACCAGAACAAATTAAACATTATATTATTTAGGGATGCATCATACATTATAAAACTATTTTTTAAAGTAACTGGTAATTTATAAATAAGAGTGGTGATTTATTTGGGTGGGAAATAGAAAAGATTGGTGAGGGAGCATTGTTGGCTTCAAAGATTTGTGTGGCTATATTAATTACCACCAGAAGGTGATGATTATACTGGTGTTTGTTTTTAATTAACATTATTTAAATATACAGGCAACTTCTATTAATTATTTTTATAAGTGATTTTACGTTTTTAAAACTTCAATCACTTCTTGGCCTTTTGGCTAAGATCAAGTGTATTTTTAAAACTTCAAATAAATCCCATTTGAAGATCAACAGTTTACATCTGAGTCAGAAAGATCTGAGTATGAACTTCCACTTTCTTGGAAGACAAAAATAGCAAATGGGTCCATCTAGTGGTGAATCAGAGAAGCGCCAAGGCAGGAATTTCCCAACTCAAGGAATACACTGGTTTGTAAGGCCTTTATTTCAAAATAACCCATTCAAAAAACATAGACATAAAAAGAAAAAAATTAAGTGAATAACTTTGTTTTCTGTAGCATGCTTACACTGTTCAATTATTCTCCAACTTGTTCAAAATTACAAGTCATTTTTGACATTTTTGTGAGGCCCCGGCCTCCTTTACCCGCATGACTTTTACCTCGTTGGCAGTACTTCCCCCTCTTATATGGCAGCACCATATTCAGGTGCTGTGGCACTTTCCTCCAGCACACCCATTCTTTTTGCATCCTCCCCACCTGGGCATTAGGTAACTCCTTACATAATCCCTTATCTAAGCATAGCTGCTGGTCTCACTTTAGCTTCTAGGTCATGAGATAGATTCATGCAGCTACACAAAGTTTGTTCAGGTCATTCTCCAGGTATGAAAATCTTTTAAATGAAAATAAGTGAGGTGCAGAGCTGTGCATGGCATGAATTCCACATGTATTTTTAGAAAGAATACATTTCGTATATGTATAATATTTGGGGAAGGACATGCAAGAAACTGATCATCTTAGGCCTCTAGGGAAGAAGATTCTAGGGAAAATGAGAAATAGACTTTTCAAAATGTCTGTTTATTGATGTCGATTGAGTTTTGCAACAATGTCCATGTATTACTTCCTCATACATATTTTAAAGAGAGAAAAAGATGTATGCATTATATATGTAGATGATACCACCATGAGAAATATCCTATAGATGAATAACATGATGCTTTCTATTGGATTTTATGTCCTAGTGTTTTTGCATGGTAGCCATCACATAGGGCAATCTTGGGTTATGAGAGGGTCTTCCCTGGGTTGAAAGAATCTTTCTAGCTATGCATGTGCTTGGACATATTTATTATCCTCAGTACTTAGAAAGTCTTTTAAAAGTTATTTATCTTATTACTAATACTTTACATTGAACACAATTAGATTGAAAACATCAGTCTATATTTCTTCTTTATATTTGAATCTTGATGCCTTATAAATTGCTGGAATCTAACATGATTCCCAGCCTGGCACTTAGTTTTTACAGAGATCTACTTTAGATGCTAGCCAACAGAAACACTATATGTAATTTCTTGAATTTCAGTGGACTTCAAAATGAATATATAATCAAGTGTCACTTCAGGAGATACATAAGTGTTTCTGAACAAATCTCTTATAGGATGGAGAGGATGACTTTTGAACATATTTCCCTATGCCTTTGTGTTGCAACAATGAACTTTAAACACTGACCTGAGATCAGTGGATGAGACTGGCAGCAAGCCAATTAGTGTTGCTTCAAGGACCCAGCCCTGCCATTGTTTGGAAGAGGAGACAAACTGACCCCCAAAGACGGAAGATCAAGATTTGTCTGGTTTCTTAGGGAAGCAATTGCTCTCTGCTGGATGTGAAAAAGAAAGTAAGCATGCCCCTCTGTGACTGGCAGCTGTCCTACAATACAGAGGAAAACCAGACTGAAAATGATACTAATCTAGGGCCACACACATCCTAGGCAAGCAGTTCACCACTGAACAAGGGCAGAAAGCAAAGAGAAGGAAAGAACCGAGGCTCTTAATTCATGGTCAGCCTCAAAACCAATCAACCTTGGAGTTTGCCCTCTCTCTGGACTTTGTACAAATGCCGGCTTATTAATTTTTCATTAAGTCCAGTTAGGTTGTTTTTTCTATTACTTCCCATTGAAAGCATCCTAACTGGTCCATATTTTAATAGTATAATAAGAAAATTCATCTGTAAATAAATTCCACAGTAGCTACTCTAGACTTTGAGTGCCCTTCTGTCATATTCCATGAATACTTTAATTGTAAAAGTATAAACATATTCCAGAGTAGTAGATATGGTAAAGGGGATTGGATTTTATAATTTCTCACATTATGGATAATAGAACATAAAATGAATAGCATTAAACACTAGTCTGGGTTAAAAGCTCTAGATGAATCATTAAACAAAATAAGCACATGCTTAGGGAACTAAGGCAAGAGTTTATCACGCCACACTCAGTTTTAGTTGCATTTTTGTGATTTTTTAACTGATCCTTGAGCTCTTTCACATTGAAGGGCATAAGGACATCATTTTTGGGTTGTGTTTGAGTCATCGGTTGGCTTTAACTGGCCCTGCAGTTAGACTTCAGATTGTTAGACAAATGTGTTAAGGTAGGCTTAATGGGGACTGGGGATTGAACCCAGGGCCACACACATCCTAGGCAAGCAGTTCACCACTGAGCTACATCCCCAGTCCTTTTTATTTTTTATCTTGTGATGAGGTCTGCTAAGTTGCCCAGGCTGATCTTGAACGAGATCCTCCTGCCCCAAACTGCCAAGTAGCTAGAATTATATGTGTTTACCATCAGCATTATAGACCAAACAAAATATTTTTGCTTCAACCGTGCTATAGTCTAGAATTTTCTCTGCTTGTCTACAGTTGAATATAATAAATCTCCACAATACTTCTCATACAGGTAATAGTTAGAATTCAACTGAAATTAGTGTTCAGATGCTAGAAAAACCAGCTTGTTTATGCTGAAAAAATAAGAGATCTATAAATATGAAATACTATTATAATACAATTAGAAATCACTTACAGACTTTTTAAACTTTAAAAAAGCCAGTAGCAGATTAGGGCTTAGAAATTTATAATATTGTTATGCTTAATTTAGAGGCAAAGTTAGGTTCAGAAACTACATTTAAATTGTTTAGTTTTCTATCTATGTATCTGTCATCCATTTATCTTCTCTATCAATGATCAATTTTAAACCCCTAATTCAGTTTCTTTCATAGCTTCCTATTTTTCCAGTTACATTAGCTTCCTATTTTTTCTTGACTCAACTATAGTAGAAAAACATTTATATTTTTAGGAAATTGTTCATTTTATCTACTTTTTCAAATCCAATGGTAGAAAATTCTTCAATTTTTTTTTTTTTTTTAGTTTTAAAATCCATGCTGCTTTTATGTCCTCTTTTATATTCCAAAGTTTTAAGAAAAGTTATAAGTCTGTCAGGGATTTTCTTTTGTTTGGTTTTACTGTTTTAAAAAACAATTAACATATGCCTCTGTTGGCTCTATATTTTATCAGCATTTTATATTTTAGTAATTTCTTCAGTTCTTCATGGATGTGTTTGGGTGGGTCATGGATGCATGACTTTGTATACTAAACATGGTCCCTGGACACTTCCTGCCTGGCATTGTTCCACTGCTCTGCTTCTGGCAGCTATGAACTAAATAGCTTTGCTCTTCCACATCCTTCTGCCATGAATTTTTTTTTTTTTTTTTTTTTTTTTTGCCTGGGAATCTGTCAATTATAGACTGAAACTGAGCAAATTAAAACTCTCCTCCTTACATTGTGAGTGTCAGGTATCATGACCCATCAATGGGAAAGCTGACTAATACAGAAAATTAGTACCAGATGTGAGGTTGCTGCTGTCACCATACCTGACCATATGGTTTGAAAGCCTGTGGAACTGGTTTTGCTGCAAGAATTTGGAAAAGTTCAGAGATGAGGACTAGAGAAGCCCTAGAGTCCTATAAGCAGAGCTCAGGAGACCAGAATGCTCATAGGAATGCAGACTGTAAAGATCAGGCTCAACAAGCACTCCATTAATAGTTAGACTGGAGGCCATGTATGCTATGCTTTAGTAGAGAATATCTCTGCATTTTTCCCATGTCCTAAGACTTTATAGGAGACTGAGATTAAGGGTGGTATACTAGTACTTCTGGTGGATAAAATTTCAAAGCACCCCAACATTCAGGGTGTGTCATGAGTACTGCTAACTGCTATTACAGACTCATACTGAGAACTGATGAGAAAAACCACAAACATTTGAAAAACTTAAATTTTGACTCACAAGGCACCATGTGTAAAGTTGGGGCCAAAGCAGGTCTGACTATTTAAGAGATTAACACTATTAAAATGAAACCAAGTATTTTGTACAAGGACAAAAAGAAAAATGCATAGAGAGATTATGAGAAATCAGCAACCCCCACCTATTGCAGGCTCAAGAGTGCAAAGTGTAAACTTTTCATTTGTGAAAAGAGTCTTGGGATTCTTGCTGGGAAAATCTGCCTAGGGAACTAGTTCCATGGGATTCATTTCACAGTGCTTAGCCATCCAAGCATTCAGAGGTCACTTCTGCCATGGTCCAAGGGGAACCTGGCTACTGCTCCTGCTGACAATAAATCTTGGCATTGTCCAAATGATGCTGGTTTTAGTAGAATGCAAAATGCAAAATGTGGGGTTGGGAAGGTTTCCACCCTGGTTTTAGGGGAAGGCCTGGAAGGCCAGGCAAGGAGCCTCTGAGGGGGCATGGAGCTACGGGAATAAAGCCAAAGGTACAGTGGACACCCCAGGAAGTCAGAGATGCCAGGTACATGGAACACCTGCTAAAGAAAGCTGCAGGCCATGAGTGGAGCCAGGACAAGAAAGAGGCCATGTAGGCTGCAACCAACTGACAGGCCACAAGTGTGGGGCCACCCTTTGGAATTCACATTTTACCACTGTGTGCCCTGGATTCTGGATATGGAGCTATAGACTTAATGCTTGCCCTGCTGGGATTTCGTCTTTCTTTTCTACCCCCTCATTCCTCCCTTTTGTAATGAAAATGTTTACTCTGTGTCATTTTTACCTTGGGATTCTGTAATTTGCTTTTATTTTAACAGAGGTTCACTGCTAAGAGTTTGCCTTGAGACCCTGAAAAGAACTGGACTTGGACAATTGACAAATGCTGGAACTGTGGAAACTTTGGAGACGAAATTACTGCATTTTCAGCTGTACACAAGACAGTTTTATCATTTTAGGCAGAATTATGACTTTGTGTTTATTCAAGGATTATACACGTTTTAAGGTGTGTTTGGGTGCCAAGCTGACAAGGGATGGCATATGACAGTTAAGATTGATTGGATCAACTTGATTGGCTTAGGAGCTGCCCGAGGAATTGGTGAAGCATACTTCCGGGTGTTTCAGGGTAGGTCATAGATGTGGACTTTGGGTACTATATATGATCCTTGGCCCTTTTCCCTCTGGCACTGTTCTCCTGCTCTGCTTCCTGCAACCATGCACTGAGCAGCCTTACCCCCCACATCCTCCCTTCACAATGTTTTCGCCTTGGAGCCAGCTGATCATAGACTGACACTGTGAGCAGACTAAGCCTTTTCTTAAATTGTAGGTGTTGGGTATCATGGCTCAGTGACGGGAAAATTTGGTTTCCTCATTTGTAGAATAAAGATTAGAATTATCCCCTTTTCAAAGGTTATTGTAAAAACTAAGTGATTAATAAACATAATGTGGTGGATTAACTAATGGTCAACTTGTAACACCCAACTAAAGTAAATCAGCATGGTTCTGGGTGTGGAAGGCCCACCTGAGGACGGCTACCAACAACATAAAAGGAGAACTGGAGGGGAAGATGGTGCTGTTGATTCTCCTGGAGAAGCTCGTCACACTGGTTTTCCTGATATGAACTCAGCTGTTCTCATCATGGGAGGAGCTCAGGTCCTCAATCTCACTGAGAATGGCTGTGGTTCTCTTCGGGGGAGCTCTGGTCCTTACCTTCAGTGTCACTTCCTGCCTCCAGTGCAGATCCCTCAGCCTGGTGGCACAGATCCTTCACCCCGCTGGCGCAGACTTTCTAGCTTCTACCACTGATCTTTGGGTCTTCCCAGTGCAGGTCCTTGATACAGATTTGCATGAGACATTGTGCTGGGCTCTAGACCTCCAGCTGGACTCCTGGAGGACATTGCCATGGGATCCAGGCCCTCAGCTGGGTTCTTTGGGTCTCTAGTGCGTGGACAGATCACTTGCACTCTTCAGCATTTGACTCTTTGGGTGGATATTATAAAATAATTCTGTAAATTATGTGTCTTGTATTAAATTTATTCCCTCTGTAAACCCTGATTACAACACACAACAACAACAATACCTAGAACATAAGCACTCAGTAAAGGTTAGTTGTGCTTTTAAATTTGCAAAGACAGAATATTTTGTATTATTTTTAGCTTTTCAAAAGTTGTTGACTTTTGGGCCTAAGGGTATATAGCTCAGTGGTAGAATGTGTGCCTAACATACTCAAGGCCCTGGGTTCCATCCCCAGCACCACCACCCACAAAATAACTTTTTATTTGTTTATTATGTTTTTTAAAATTGTTGTTTGTGGTGCTGGAGATGGAATCCAGGGCCTCGTGTGTGCTAGGGAAGTACTCTATGACTGAGCCACATTCCTACCCCTTTCTTTTCTTTCTTCCATTTAGTTGTTTTGTTCTCTTTGTTGAGATGTAGTATATGTTGCCCAGGTTGGTCTTGAATTCCTAGGCTCCAGTGACCCTTCTGCCTCAGCCTACTGAGTAGCTGAAACTATAGGCCCATGTCCCCTGGCTTTGACTTTTAATATCATTATATTGTGGTCAGAGAATGTGCTTTGTATAATACAGATTATTTGAAAGATTGGGATAGTTACTTTTGGCCTGGTACATAGTCCAACTTGATAATGCTACACATGTACTTAAAAATGTACAAATTCTCATTTATTGAAAAAGCTCAATTTTGTTAACTGTGCTATTCAAATCTCTTTCTAGTCTTTTAATGGTTTAATTTTCTAATTACTAAGAAAGGTATATTAAAATCTCAAATATGATAGTAGCTTTTCAATTTTCCTCTCTTCTCTCAATTTTTGCTTTAAGTATTGTAAAGCTATACTGTTCAGTGCATACAAATTCAGAATATTTATATCATTTTGGCAAAATGAAAATTTTATCATAATATAGTAATTTTAATTATGCTAAACCTTTAAACCTGTCTTGTTGGAATCCACTTTCTTTTTATTAGCATATGCCTACTATATTTTGTCTACTTTTTATTTTAATTTCTATTTGTCATGTTTTACGTCATTATGAATAACATAAAGAGGGACTTTAAAAACTTCAATCTAACAAACTGTAGTTTAAGTAGTAAGTTTCATTCATCTACATGTGTTATGATTAAAGTTTTTTGGGCTGGTTTCTACAATATGTTTTGTATGTTTTTCTATGTTTCATTGTTTTTCTTCTTCTTTGGGAATATTGTAATTTTACCCCTTTGCCTTTCCCTTAATTAGTTTGAAAATTAAGCAATCTATTTCTACTATGTTAGTAGTTTCACTTGAATATTTAGCATTTGCACTCAATATAAAAATGTTTTAAGGTAATCAAGATACCAGATACAGAATGCTAATTTAGAGTGTTTCTCACCTACTATTTTACTTGTCTCTGTAGTTCAGAAATGTAGTCCTCTCTCTTTCTATTCTCCATATGAGGCATTACAGTTATTATTTTAAATGGGAAAATTTTTTATATTCAGTCACATAAAACAGACCATTTTCTTTGTTTACCATTATTTCTTGTGTCTCAGACCTTTATTATAAGAAAAATTGTCCTTTAGTCTGAAATACAACCTTTAGAACTCCCTTTAGGAAGATTTATTAAGTGGTAAATTCTCTGTTTTGTTCATCTAAAATTGTTTTATTACTCCCTCATTATTGAATTTTTTTCAGGGTATAATACTTTAAGTTAGCGTTGCTTTTTGCTCAGCAATTTAATTGTTTCCCACTGTTTTCTGGCTCTTGTTTTTGCTATTAAGAATCTGTTGTCGGGCCGGTGAGATGGCTCAGCGGCGTAAGCGCCTGCCTGGCAAGCGCGAGGGCGCGAGTTCGACTCCCGGAACCCACATACGATAAACGGCCGGTGATATCGCTCAGCGGCACGGGCGCCTGCTGGCGCGCGAGGTCCTGAGGTCGACCCCCCGGTACCCACCAAAAAAAAAGAAAAAAAAGAATCTGTTGTCAATTCATATTCTTTTGCAGATGTTTTGTCTTTGCTTTCTGGCTGCTTTTACAGTAATCTCATTATCTTTAAGGTGTTGTACAGTTTCATTACTATTGCATAAATGTGGCTTTTTAAAACAGGATTTCTTTTCCTGTTTCCAAGGATTCCTGCTTTCTGTTAATTTTGCAAAACTCTTAACTATTGTATCTTTAATTATTTCCTTTCTCTTGTTTTTATCCTGTGCTACATATCTCCTAACCATGAAACATGTTTTTAAAATTTATCACCTTATGTTTTCTTAGACTATGCAGTTCCTATAAAATTCAAATTTTGGAGCCACTATGCATAGAGCCATGTTTACATATTTTCAAGGGTTACTTTTCCACAGCCCATGCCAAGGCAAAAAATTTCCCTTATGGTTTTCCCTTGCTCCTATGTGAATTTTCCTGGTTGATCCTTTTTCATCATGAATATTAACCTTTAAGGGTCCACACTTTCTGCACAGGTTCATTTTCTGTCTTCCATTAGTCATTAGAGTAGCCATTTTGGGATCACCAACATTGCCAAATACAGAAAGGAAAGCAAGTGAAAGTGGCATTGTCAGTTTTCTACTCTGGTTTCCTGCTCCCTTTCATTTATTTTTTAGTTTGTCTTTTGAGACAGGGTCTTGCTAGGTTGACCAGGTTGGTCTTGAACTCCTTGGTTTACCTAGTCCTCCCAGCTCAGCCTCCCCAGTAGGTGTGTGTAACTGAACCGAGCCCTTTTATTTTTGAATGAGGGTTACTTTTACCTCCTTGGTAGTTCATTTATACCTTTATAAATATGATAATCATATATTTTATCTAGCATTTCCAGATGTTTGTAATTGAAAAATGTTTAGGTTATTTGATCCATCATGTCATTGGGTATATAAGCCCTCAATCCAATAGTCCATCCTATCCCACAGTTGTTGCCATTTGCAAAGAATGAGCCCTCAAGGTCTCCATGGAAAACAATGACCTCTGCCATACAGTCCTCATTCCCACCCTCTCACCCACCTATTTTCTTCTTAATTCCTGCTTAATTTTCACTACTCTAGAAGTCTTTGGTCACCTCTTCTTTGCTGCTCCTTCATGATGATATTTGAAATGAACCAGCTTCTCAGCTCTAGCTGAGAAACAGACTGAGGGAAAAAATATATATACATTTCATTTCTTAACTTCCATTACTCAACATTTCCAAAATTGTACATAGTACCCCTCTATGTCCTGTTCCGTATTACAATCCCTCCCTTGAAGTGAGCATTCCTAGCTGCAGCAATAGCTCTGCCCTATCCCTACAAAATTGGACATCCACCAAGCTGCAGCTGCTTCTGCAATCTGAAGTCCCATGATATCCACTCCTACCCTCGAAGAAAGATGAGAACTCTGTGTGCTCAGTTTGAGATCTTAGGCAATTTTTGGGCTAACATCAAAATGAACCCATTTTCTTGCCAATCTACAGCCATTTGGGACCACAGCAGGAGACTGAGAGCCCTGCCTGTGGATTCCAGCCACCACCAGCTGTCAGATTGACGACTACCCCTGTCACTCTCAGTGACATCACTACGGCCTCACTGTGGAGTCCTGTCTCCATACTTGGCCAGGCTGCTGCACACAGCGTTCAGGTTGTGCACTGAATGACTTTAGACAACACCATCCGTGCTGTATTCATCATAGATTTCTATTTATTAAGATAAATGATTGTGGCAGAAGGCATTCAAATATCTTGAATTGTGAGAATTTGCTAATTCACGCAAAGACACCGCGTGGACCAGAAGCACTTCTGCGCACAGCAGTGTTCCCATATGCCGGTTTCTGGGCATATTGGTATTTGGTCTCATGGAGGCACCAATATGCTAAATATTGGGGACTAGGAAATTAAATACCCCTTTATTTAGAGGTGTTAGCAATAACAGGCAATAAGTAATACTAGGGAATAAGTATTGTCTGGGTAATAAAGTTATTTGGAAAATTTAGCATGAGCCAGGGAGGCTTTTGAGACCTGCTCCCATGTGCAATGTCCATTCCTCAGAGCAGACCACCCAATTTTAGAAGAGATACTGGGTCAGAGCCTACATGCACAGACATGTATCCTTTTCACAGAGTACCCCTTTCCACTGGTGAAACATGTGCCAGTGAATTTCCCAAACTATCAACAAGGAGATGCAACACTACAGATTCTAGGTCCAGCATGGCAAGGCCATGGAGAATGGGTCTTCCCCCAGAAGTGAAGTAGAAATGTGAAGAGAGGGAACTGTAACCTCATCTTCCCTCCTTTCTCTATTACTCTTTTTATTATGTTGCTTTAAAAATTACAATGTGATAAAATAATATTACTTGAAAGAAATATAAAACATTATTTGTAAGTAATAAAATTAAGAAAAGTCTCAAAAAGGAATATATGTATATAAGAAAAATCATAGATATATATTTTTTTATTTTTTATTTTTGGTACTGGGACTCAAACTCAGGACCTTGAGCTTGCCAGGCAGGCACTTGTGCCACTGAGCTGCATCCCTGGCCCCTGAAAATCATATTTTGCTTTAAAGATATATATATATATATATATATATATATATATCATTGAATATATAATAGCATTTTTTTAAAGATGAAAGTGCATTTAAACTAAGATGTTAAAAGCCAATGAATTCCAGTTAAATTGTTCTTTATTTCTTTATTTTTAAAACTATACTTCAAAAATTCATTTCCATGACAAAATATTTTGTAATAAAAAGACATTATTTTAAGTGAAATACAAACACCCTGACAAATAAGCTTAGAGCTTTTTGTGACAATTAGAGACTCTAGTAAAGTTAAAAAAAAAAAAAAAACTATGAATTAGCCTAGGATGTGCATGTTCACATTAAGATAAATTTTGAAATATACTGGGGTACAGAAAAGAATACTTTAGAGATCTATTATATACTAGTGAAAAATTAAATAATTTCCAAGTTACTAGATAGTTTGTATTAATCAATATCAATCAAAATTTTAATTTGTTTTATGAACTCATTGAGTAATTTTAAAATCACTTTGGATAAATTGGCAAACGATGATAATAAATAATCTAATATACAAGAAGATTGTTGGGGACCACAAATTATAAATTGACACAGAATCTGTCTGAGGCCCTTCTTGCCTTACTTTGTGCACTGATTGGAATGTGGAAACAACTGCTTTTTCTCTTGGCCACGGTTGAGACCTCAATGGCCCATGATGCTGCGGTGCTCACAGGGCAGGATGAGGTCTGCTGAGGACAATACAGGGAGCATGGGGATGGATCTTAACTAGTTTATTTTATGATGTTAAACTAGCCCATTCCACAGTACTTCGATGCTGTTCTAGAAAAAGCACCCTACCCCTCCCTTTGCCCTGGCTAATAAAAGGAGTGGCAAGTTGGAGAGTCTTTGTCTTTGCCCAACCTGCAGCATTGATCTCTTAGTGCCTCTTTTATGAATTACTAAATTTGTTTCTGCTTTTCCTTCAACCTTCACCCTACCCCTCATACAGGCAGCTGGGGATCTTTGCCAGGTCCCCCATAGAAGATGATGAAGAAGTAAAAGGAAAAGGAAGAAATGGAAGAGGAAGAGAAAGGAATATTTCTTTCACATTTTGAAAATCCATTTTAAATGTGATGCTGACATACAGACAGAAATTTCAAATAGTATAGAAAATCCATAAAAATAGGAAATTACACATAAAATTTTATATATAATGAAATGAGTGTCTTAAGTATATATGTGTGTATATGTATATATGCATACCCATATAATACACCTTATTATTCTTTGTAACCTCATTGGTAAAGTACATGAATAGTCCAGTCACATGAAATGAAAATCAGTTATTAAACATTTTAAAATCTAACTTTCCTAGTCATTATAACACAAATCCAAACTGTAAGAACTCATTTAGATTTATTAAGCAAATAAGAGAATAAAACAAGCATATATTATTGAGGTATGTCTTAAGATAACTGGTGATTTCTTTTTTTTTTTTTCTTTGTGGGTACCGGGGGGTCGACCTCAGGACCTCGCGTGCCAACAGGCACCCGTGCCGCTGAGTGATATCACCGACCCCTTTTTCGTATGTGGGATCCAGGAGTCGAACTCGGGCCCTCACACTTGCAAGGCAGGCGCTTACGCTGCTGAGTCATCTCACCGGCTCCATTTTTTTTTTTTTTTTGATAACTGGTGATTTCTTGATATGTTTAGGAATCCTTTATTAATCTCTTTTGAATCCCTATTTGACAATATACATCAAAATCAATAGAAATTCCTATACTCCTTGTTCTAGTGAAGATCATAAGGATTTATCTTAAAATAATTCAAAGGATAAAGCTACATTCATGATGATGTTTACTTCAGCATTAATAGTAAAAATGGAAAATTAGGGCAAATTTGAAATGTTTGACAATAGAGGTAATGGTTAGGGAAAGTATCATTTTAAAATCAGACTAACCATTCTGTGCTTCTTAAAAAGTAAGAGCATTGGCCTGTAATGCCAGCTACTTGGGAGGCTGAGGCAGGAGTGAGGCAGGAGATTAGGGCATGGCCAGCCAGCTGGGCAAGTGGGTGTGACCTGTCAAAGAGGGAGATCCAGGACACATACCTCCTATCTGATGTTAGCCTGAGGAGTGGGGATACAAAAGACTTCTGCAAATTAACCTCATTGCCACTGTGCTCTCTTTCCCCAGTGGCCCACTCTGCACTCTGCAGAGTATAGTTCTTTTCCACTTTTAATTGGTCTGCACTCACTCTGCAGAGCATATTTCTTTTCCTATCTTTTTTTTTTTTCTTTTCCTTTATGTGGGTACCGGGAATCAAACTCAGGACCTCACGCTTGCCAGGCAGGCACTTATGCCGCTAAGCTATCTCACCAGCCCTCCTATCTTTAATAAATGTAAAACCTCACTACCTTTTGTGCTTGTCTTTACCAATTATTTGTTCAGAACAACAAAAACCTGGAAAGACTCTCTAGCAGTAATCCAGAGCACCCCAGAACCCCAATAAAAGGAGAATCACAAGTTTGAGGCCAACATGGGCACCTTAGTGAGACCTTGTCTCAAAATTAAGAAAAAACAGTTAAACATTGAATTTGATGTATATGTGTCACTATTATTGAGGACTTGCTGTAAAGAAAATACCGTGAGTGTGTGCGTGTGTGTATGTGTGTATATTCTCCAACTCTCACAATTACTCTGTAAGTCAAATATTTTTCATTCTCAACGTAAAGATCTGACATCTAGTGCTCTAATGAGATTAAATCACTTACTCAGGGCAGTGAGAGGTGCAATGTAAGATAAGGCTATTCACTTTGATATGGTCTGACAGAGAAAGCTCTGCCAGAGAGAAGAGCAGAATCACCAAAATTATCTAACTCTCTCACAGGTTAAAGTTTAGAAATACAGAGCAAATCAGGCGGTGTTGGAAGCTGAAGCTGGGAGAATGTGCGATAAATATAGAAGGTACTCCTGAATAAAAATGGCAGGAGTCACTACTGTGACTTCGCTGTGGTAGGGCCGCAGCAGGCCAGATTAAAAATTAGAATGGAGTCACTTATGCTGAATTCCAACAAACTGACACTAAGTTGTTAAGTAACTTGAGAAGTCAGGAGAGATTAGCCAAATTTCCAAAAGATGCCTTTTGCAACAACGACAATAACCTTCCTTCTGTTAATCTTTACCTCCTCACCCTCAAAAAAATACTGGTTAGTTAACCAGCTCTTTTGCTGTTGTTCTCTTTCTGTCCTTGACTTACCAGGAGAGTAACTTGAAAATAACCAGTCCACTCTTTTTTTTTTTTTTCCTTTGCTTCTGTTTTCTTCAGACCTTCAGGTAACTGAGATGATTCCTCTCTTTTCTCTGGCAGAGATTTCTGTCAGACCCTATCGTGGGCTGCTAGCCTGATCATTCACTGGCTGCCCGGAGGTCAAGTCTGCTGGTGGTAGAAAAGGCAATGTGGATAAGAGTTAAGAAATCACAGGACAGAATGTGACTGCCAAGAGCTTCTCCCATCAGCAGAAATGCTCTTCTGCTGACCTCATTGGTTTGGTTTGGTTTGGTTTGGTTTGGTTTGGTTTGGTTTGGTTTGGTTTGAGACAAGATATCTCTCCAGTTCATGTGGACTGGAACTCACTCTAACCCCCAGGCCGGCCTCAAACTCACAGCAATCCTCCTACCTCAGCCTCTACTTGCTCTATTTTATGGAAGGACAGGTTGACTGATTCCTGAATCACAAATGAAGCCAACTGAGGTCATTACAACTAAATGCGTTGTAATTTTGTCTCCTGGCAGTGCTATGATTTGAATGTGTTCCCCTAAAGTCTATGTGTGAACACCCTAATTCCCAATGCTGCAATATTTAGAGGTGGGATCTTTAAGAGGTGATCAGGTTGAGAGAGCTCTGCCCTTAGGAGTGGACTAACGCCATTATTGTGAAAGTGGGTTTGTCATCATGATAGTGGTTTGTTAAAAAGACATTTGCCCCTGTCCTGCTGTCTCCCCCTCAGCCATAGAATAACGAAACACAAAGACTCTTGCCTACACCCCTGGATTTGGACTTCCACCACTAGAACTGTAAAAGTAAATGTCTTTTCTTATACATTACCCAGTATTCTACTATAGCGACACAAAACAAAGGCCAAAGGCATTTAAGAATGCTCTCAAGAAAAACTTCTAAGTTGCTAAGATAGAACTAAACTGTTAGATCTTGAACAGCAGAAAGACCATGCAGAAGAGGGGATAGATGGAAGGACTGAGATGGGTAAAGGGAAATAGTTCTCATCACCGTACATTCTGCAAACAGTGTGTAAGGTATGAAATCAAGCTCGTTTCATGATCTCATCCCTTCTTGACCTCACCATGTCTCCAGGTTCAGCTCCTGCAGGCCTCTGCCTGATCTCTGCTCTCCAGCTACCCAAACAGCTGGTATTTCTGCAAGCGTGCTGTGCTGGTTATTAGCATATTACCTCTCATTTTCAAATGCTCTCTTTTGCCTGGACTAGTGAGTATACCATAATGTCCTAGAGGACAGTATGTTATCCTGGCTTTTTCCATGCATCCTCCAAGACTTGGCTCAAGAGAAACGGCCTCTAAGAAGCTTTCTAGGATCTTCTCCATCAGATTGAATCCACCTGAGCACAATCCCACTGCAACATCCTTGCCTACCACGGCTTTCTATGTAAAGATGTTAGTCGGAGAGCTCTAAGTAATGAGCGGGCAGGAAACATGCAGAAAACTAGAGAGAATCGATTAAGCTTCAGTTACAGCCAAGTACTGAGTCAAGAATGGAAAATATACCAGAAAGTGTCCTCTGGAGACAGGGAGGCACGTACTTGGGTTACAATCATCCTCACATCCTTATTGTACCTCCTGAGTTAAAGTAGATGAATTTTTAAAATATAGTTGAAGACACTAACGCACATACACACACACATATTCAATGTATATTATTGAAAGTCTAAAATGAACAGACTTTTTAATCCATTCTAACTCAGGCAAAACTGATCCGGTCCTAAGCTAAAGAGAATACCACACTGAAAGAATGATTTATTATAAAGGGGTTTGAGGCAACCATCTGCACTACAACAAATAAATTTCCTTCTGAAACTACAAGGCAATATTCTGCTGAGGCTACAGAGAATGCCCATGTTAATTTGCCTGGCTTATTGCCTTTGCTTTATCCATTTGGCTCACCAGCTTGTGAGCAAATTTCTATATAAAATTTCAAAAGCTGGCTGAGGACCCTAGAGTGGGTGAAAAATAATGGCAGTAATTTGTATTTGTGTAAGCAGAATACTTGTCCTAAATGATCAGCTCATTTCAAAATATTCTCTCATTCATTTCTGCCATAATACCACAAGCTTGGGAAGGATAAACACACATTTAGAAAGGATGATTTGGTAAGAAACATTCCCAGTCATCTACATTAATTTGAACAAAACATGAGTGTTGTGATATGTATGTTCCTGGGGAATGATTTTTTTCAATTCCTAAATTGATTTTTCCCCAAATGACTGAGATCACATTGATTTTCTTTAATCTACGATATATATATATATATATATATATATATATATATATATGATCTACCAAATGTGAACTTGAAACTAGAAATAAAGTCATAAGACACAAACTTTGTAACACAAGAAACTTACAGCCTCATTATTCATTTCTTCTTTTTCTTTTTTTTAATTAATTAAGTTAATTGGTACATTTTAGGAATATATAATGATCACATTCATCATAGGGAATTTATACCTGTACATGATATATCTTCATTCTTTTTTTTCCCCATTCCCCTACCCTCCCTTCAACCTCTCTTTCCCTCCTTATTTACAAAAGCTTTGTTTTGATCTTGTCCTTCCTTTTTGTTTTTCTTTCATTTCCCTTCCTTCCTTCCCCTCTCCTCCCTCCTAGTTCCCCTTCCCATTTTAACATTTTCTTCCTATTTCACAATATCAATTATACATTTTGGTCCTTATTTACACTTTTGGTTTCTCACACCCGAGAAACAAAGTGGTATTTACACACGTGTGTCTGATTTGTTTCATTTAAGAGTATGGTCTCAAGGTGCATCCATTTACCAAGAAATGTCTCAATCCTTTATGGCTGAGTAGTACTTCACTGTATAAAAAAAATCACATCTTCTTTATCGGTTCACCCATTGATGGGCATTTGGGCTATTTCCAAGATTTAGCTATTACAAACTGTGCTGCTATAAACATAGGTATACATATATCGCTGTGGTATGATGCTTTTAATTCTATCAGGAAGATACCAAGAAGGGAAATAGCTGGATCCAATGCAACCTCTAGTCCTAGTTTTTTAAGGAATCTCCATACTGATTTCCACAGTGGCTGCATCATTCTACACCCCCCCAACAGTGGAGAAGGGTTCCTTTTTCCCCACAGCCCCTCCAGCATTTGTTATTGATTGATTTCTTGATGATAGCCATTCTTTCTGGAGTGAGTGGGAAGCTCAGTGTTGTTTTAATTTGCATCTCTCAAATGACCAGTGATGTTGAACATTTTTTTCATATAGTTATTTACCATTTGTATTTCTTCATCTGAAAAGTGTGTGTCCATCTCAGATGCCCATTTTTGGAGTGGGTCTTTGAATTTGGGAGACCTGAGTTTTTTCAATTCTTTGTATGCTCTAGACAGAAGTCCTTTGTCTGAGGGACAGTTGGCTAAATTTTTTTCCCGCTCTGTGGGTTTTCTTTTCACTCTGTTGGTGATTTCTGTTGCTGTGCAATAGCTTTTAAATAAGATGGATCCCAGTTGTTGATTCTTTGAAGTATTTCCTGTGCAGTTTGGGTTTTGTTCATGAACTCTCTGCCTACACCTATGTCCTCAAGATTTCTACCTACTTTCTCTTCCAGATTTAGTAGATTTAGTGTTTCTGTTTTAATATTTAGATCTTTGATCCATTTTGGCTTTAGCTTAGTGCATGGTGTTAGACATGGGTCTAGTTTTAGTCTTCGGCATGTAGAGAGCCAGTTTTTCCAGCACCGTTTATTAAAGAGGCTATCTTTCTTCCAGTGAACATGTTTGGCCCCTTTGTCAAAGCTAAGGTGGTTGGGTGTGTTTGTAGTTGTGTCTGCATCTTCTAATCTGTTCCACTGATCCTTTGGCCTGCTTTTTTTGCTAGTATCATGCTGTTTTTGTCACAGTAGCTTTGTAGTTTAATTTGAAGTCAGGGATTGTGATGCCTCCTGCCTTGCCTTTGTCGCCCAGAATTGTCTTTGCTATTCTAGGTCTTTTCTGGTTCCAAGTGAATTTTAGTATTGTTTTCTCTAATTCTGTGAGGTATACTTTTAGAATTTTGATTAGGATTGCACTAAATCTGTGTAACTATTTTGGAAGTATGGCCATTTTCACTATATTGGTTCTTCTTACCCAAGAACAAGGGATAACTTTCTGTTTTCTGATATCCTGTTCTATCTCATTTTTCAGAGTACTGTAGTTTTCAATGTAGAGGTCTTTTACTTCCTTTGTTAGATTGATTCCTAAGTATTTCATTTTTTGATGCTACTGTGAAGAGTGTGGTTTCCCTAATGTCTCTCTCAGTGAACTTGTTATTTATGTAAGGAAGGCTATTGATTTTTGAGTGAACTTTGTATCCAGCTATGCTACTGAATTTGGTTATTAAATCTAGAAGTCTTTTGGTGGAGTTTTTGGGGTCTTCTATGTAAAGTATCATGTCATCTGCAAATAATAATAATTTAAATTCTTCCTTTCCTATTCTTATTCTTTTTATTTCTTTCTTTTGTGTAACTGTTCTGGCTAATATTTCCAGAGCTATTGAATAAGAGTGGTGACAGTGAACAACCTTGTTTTGTTCCTTAGTTTAGAGTGAAAGCTTTCAGTTGATGTCCATTTACTATGATGTTAGCTATTGGTTTGTCATAGATGGCTTTTAAAGACCCTCTATTCCAATTTTCTGTTGGGCTTTTATCATGAATGGGTGTTGGACTTTGTCAAATTCTTTTTCTACATCTATTGAGATGATCATATGGTTTTTATCCTTGGCTCTGTTACTATGGTGTATTACATTTATTGATTTGTGTATGTTGAACCATCCCTGCATTCCTGGGATGAATCCTACTTAGTGGTGGTGTATAATTTCCTTGATGATTTTCTGCATTCTGTTTGCCAGTATCTTATGAGGCATTTTTGCATCCATGTTCATTAGGTAGATTGCCCTGTAGTTCTTTTTTTTGGTGGGATCCTTCTCTGGTTTTGGTATGAGGGTGACACTTGCTTCCAGGAATGAATTTGGGAGTATTGCTTCCCTTTCAATTTTACTGAAGAGTTTGAGAAGTAGCAGCATTAGGTCTACTCTAAATTTCTTGTAGAATTCAGCAGTGAATCCGTCAGGGCATGTGTTTGTTGGTAAGTTTTTAATCACCTCTTCCATTTCATTGACTGATATTGGTTTATTTAGAATTTTTATATCTTCTTGATTCAGCTTTAGTAATTCATATGTATCTAGGAATGTGTCCATTTCTTTTCTTTTTTCCATCTTATTAGAATACAGGTTCTCAAAGTAGGTATCGATCTTCTGGATTTCTGCAGGATCTGTTGTGATTTCACCCTTTTCATTCCTAATTGCATGGATTTGAGTCTTTTCTTTCCTTTTGTGATAGGTTTGGCTAAGGGACAGTCAATTTTATTTAATCTTTCAAATAACCAAATCTTTGATTCACTGATTCTTTGTATTATTTTCTTAGTCTCAGTTGCATTGATTTCTGCTCTGATCTTTATAATTTCCTCCCTCATATGAGATTTGGGATTGACTTGCTCTTCTTATTCTAGAAGATTGAGGTTCAACATTAGGTTGTTTATTTGAGCTCACTCTGTTTTCCTGATATGGGTATTCACCACTATAAATTTCCCTTGTAGGAGTGCTTTCATTGTGTCCCATAAGTTCCAGTATATTTTATTTGCATTATTGTTTAATTGTAGAAACTGTAATTTTTTCTTTATACTGTTTTCTGTATTTTTTTTCTTCATTTGTGACCCATTATTTATTTAAGAAGGTGTTATTTAATTTATACCTGTTTATGAAGTTTTTGTGGTTTCTTTTGCCCTGGATTTTCAATTTCATTGCACTATGGTCTGCATGAAATAATTTCAGTTCCTTTGTATTTGCTTAAGCAGGTTCTATGAGCTAGTATATGGTCTATTTTGAAGAATGTCCCATGTGCAGCTGAGAAGAATGTATATTGTGATGTTGTGGGATAGAACACCCTGTAGATTTCTACTAAGTCCATTTGTTCAAAAGTTTGGTTTAGTTCTAATATTTCATTGTTGATTTTTTTTCTGTTTGATCTGTTTGTGACAGTGGGGCATTGAGGTCCCCCATTACAATTGTATTAGTGCTCAGTTGATTTTTCATGTCCATTAATACTTGTTTTATATAGTTTGGTGCACTGGTTTTGTTGCATATATATTTATGACTGTTATCTCTTCCTCTTGGATTGTTCCCTTTACAAGGATGTAGTGACCTTCTTAGTCTCTCTTAATCAATCTTAGCTTGAAATCCACTTTGTCTGCAAATAGACTATCTATCCCTGCTTTTTTCCAGATTCCTGTCACATGGAGTATTGTTTTCCATCCTTTGACTTTCAGTCTATGAATTCCTTTTTGAATTAAATGTGTTTCTTGTATGCAGGATATTGTTGGGTCTTGCTTCATGTTCCATTCTGCCAGTCTGTTTCTTTGATTGGTGAATTGAAACCATTAACATTGTTGGTTCTAACTGATATGTATTGACTTATCGTTGACATGTTATTTTCCTGTTGTTAGCTCCCTTTTTTCCCCTCTGTTTAATTGCTTGCCTTGCCTGGTGGATTCATTCTGTTGGGGTTCATGTATATGTAATCCTTGTTATCTCTTTCTAGGATAACTTTCAGAACATTTTGGAGTGCTGGTTTGGTGTTCATGAATTTCCTTGGGTGTTCTTTGTCATGAAGTATCTTATTTATCTGTCAATTTTGAAAGGTAGTTTTGCAGGGTACATCAATCTGGCTTGGAGGTTGTTTTCTTTTAGGGCTTGAAATACTTCCCTCCACGCTTTCCTTGACTTGGTTTGCATTCAGAAGTCTGCTGTGATTCTGATGGGCTTTCCTTTATGGGTGATTTTTTTTCTTTTTTCTAACAGCTTTTAATATTCTCTTCTTATGTTGAATTTCTAGAAGCTTGACTTTTATGTGCTTTGGTGTAGATTTTCTTGTGATCATGGCTAATTGGAGTTCTACATGCCTCACTTATCTGTATGTCCAATTATTTTTCCCTGCCTGGGAATTTTTCTGCCATTACTTCTGTGAACAGGTTTTTTATGTCATTTGCACTATCTCCTGCTTTTTCATTGACTCCAATCAAACTTATTGTTCTTTGCATTACCTAGCAGCTGCTGGATTGATTTCTCATGGTCCTTTGCTATTTTTAAGAAATCTTTCTTTTCATGATCCTTAACCACAATCCTGTCTTCTGTAGCTGATATTCTGTCCTCACAGTTGCTCATTCTGCTGCATATAATTTCAGTGGAAATTTTAATTTGGATATCTGTTTGAATCTGTTTCATGGATTCCATTTCTTTCCTATGTTGGGTGTTCATGGTTGCCATCATTTTCCTAAGCGCCTCTATTTTTTTTTTTAATCTGTGTCTGCTGTATAATCACTAAGCATGTCTTTCATTATGGTCACCATCTCTGTAATTATATGAGAAACTATTTCTCATCTGATTTTTTTCTAGAGCCTCATTCATCTGCTTTATTACTTCCGCTGTTACCATCTCAGACAGTCCAGGTGGGTGGCTTTTGGATTGTTCTACCTCATTGCCCCCTGAGTTTCCCTTTGGTGAGTTGGAAGTCTAGGGTTGCATCTTGTTTTAAGTGTCTTCTCATTTTCTTTTCTTTTTTTTTTTTTTTCTTTTCTTTCTTTCGTTCATTTTTTTTTTTTTTTTTAGTTTAACTCCTGGGTTGATGCTTGAAAATTGCTTATGGCAAGTAGCTTTATTGCTAGTACTTAAAACACTTAGGAAATGACTACTTCTCAGAGGTGCCTTCCAGGTGTAGCCAGCTTTTGGGGTTTGAGTCTGTTGCAAGATTCTACCTCTTCAATTTATTGGGGATGAGAAATTGTTACCAACTTGGCCCAGCCCCTGTTTCTTTGGCACCAGCCTATAGTATTTTTTATGACCCTTAGGCAGTCTCAGTCTTGGTATACCAGGAAAAACAACTGATTAGAATAACGTGTCACCTTGGCTAAAGTAGTACAATCAGCAATAACAATAGCATAAACACAGCCTAGAAAATGACAAACTGTGGTAAATTGTAATTTGCCACCTTTAACCGTATGAACTAGATTTGTTGTTGTATAACAAAATCTAAAGTGAACCATAAAATTATATGCAGTAAAGAGGCCCTCAACATGGTGCTTTTTCCTTTGGGCAGAAAATTGTAAAGGGGTTGGGGGGAAAATAAAGAAATAGAAGAAAAGGAAGAGATTAGAAGCAAGGCTGGAGGACAAAGGAAGATCACACAAACTTTGGGAAACTGGTAAAGAAGACAGGAGGGAAAGAGAGAAGGAAGAAATAAAAACAAGAACAGAACAGAACAACAACAAAAAACTAGAAACCATGATCACAATCATATAAAAACATGAACAATCAAGAAAATAAAACAAAACAAAACAAAAACAAGAAAAGAGAGAAAAAAGAAAATAAGGAAAAAAAAAGTCCCCTTCAACATGTGTCTCTGCTGTCACTGGTAGACAGTGTTGGCAGAGTCCAGATCTGAGATGATTAATCCCAGCAAGTCAGCTGTAGATTTACAGTGGGATAGTAGATAGTCCCAGCAAACCTGCACCTTTAGTTCCATTGAAATTTAGACTGTTTTCTGGCTGTGTGGCTGGAACTGGATTTGTTCAGCCTGCAACAGTTTGTGTGCCTCCTGGCAGCTTGAACTCAGCTTCCTGCTGGCTTGAACTCAGCTCCCTGACCTCCTGTCAACTTGAATTCTGCAGCCTTTAGCTGTTCTGAGTTCTGAGCTCAGTTGGCCCTTTTCAGGATGGCTCCGGGCCAATCGCCCTGTCCTGGGGGATGTCTAAATCCAAATAACTCACCAGCCACTACAGTCCGTTGCATCCACTGCTCCGTTCCACTGGTGCATTTCTCTGTGGAGGTTTCTGGGGTCTCCAGTAGCCACTGTGCCTCTGCAGGTTTACACCGCCCCTCCCACACAATGAGTCCGCATTCAGGGAGAAAGCACTGCCTGCCACCTCCTTCTTCTTCACTGAATTCTCTTTGCTCTCCCCATGGGCTTCAATTCTTGCTTCAGATCCTTGCTGGGTCCTGGGGACCCACTTCCCTCCTTCTTCTCTTCCTCATGTCGCTATATTCCAGTGTCTGGACACCAGATCTTAGAGAGGCTTTTTCTCTGCTGCTCACCACTCCACCATCTTATTAGAAGTCCCAGACTCATTCTTAGCAGTAACTTTGCACATCTTCTAAAAATAAGACACTTGTTTTCTGGCATGTTTTAAAAAATGTCTTATTATAGATTTAATTCAAACTTATTGTAAAAATTGTTTAAAATATAAAAAGAGAAAAGAAGAAAATCAAGCCACCTATGTCTTAATACTCAAGAATAGGCTATTTTTTTTCTTTTTTTTTTTGTGGTATCGGGGGTCGACCTCAGGACCTCACACACCCATGCTGCTGAGCGATATCACTGGCCCTTTTTTCATATGTGGGTTCCGGGAATCGAGCTCAGGACCTCATACTTGCCAGGCAGGCGCTTATGCCACTGAGCTATCTCACCGGCCCAAAAATAGGCTATTTTAACCAGGTAGTATACTTTTCTTTCAGTCTTTTTAAAATGTTCATCATGTACTCACAGCACTCCGTGAAGCTGAGGCAGGAAGGTCACAAGTTTGAGCCCAGCATGGGAAACTTAGCAACTTAGCAAAACTGTCTCAACAAAAAAGATAAGAAAACGCATCTTAATATATAAATCTTATATAATCCATGTTAATCTTATTTTTCAATTGATAATTTTAATTTTCTGAAATGATTAAATATTCTTTAATATTTATTACAAGCAACCATTATATATTATTTTTCACCCATATCTAATTATGACAAGTCCATTGCTGTCAGATTTAAGTACAAACCTGGCATAGCCTACACAACTACTCTTAAACTTTCCCTTTCCTCTCTCTTACCTTTTTCCCCCCTTCGTGTTCTGGACTCCACCAATACTCAGTGAATTTCCATGCATCGTGTCCTCTCTCCTCCTGGATATTGCAGATGCTGATCTTTCTAAGACATGTTGCTTTTCATCTTTCCCACTTCCCCACTCCTTTTTTTCTTATTAATACCTGGTGACCTTTAATGGAGATATTTGTAGGCAGAAAAAAAAGAAGAGAGGGCCAGGGCCTAGGATCAATTTCTGGATCCCTCAGTTTTCAGAAGGGTGTAAACAAAAGAGACGGAGGAATGGCCAGAGAAGAAAACCAGGAGAATACGGCATCACAGAAAGCAAGTAGGGTATAAAATGTCAAAATTTATAAGCTAATGGAATAGAATATGGTCCAGAAATAGACTTGTGTACTCATATATACTATTGATCAATTTGTTTACAAAAGAGAAAATAGGACAGTCTTTTTTACAAGAGGAAGATGAGACAGTCTTCAACAAAATGTGCCAGACCACATGATAATGAAGAACTTTAGACCTTACCTCACCTCATATACAAAAATTAATTCAAAATAAATCTTAGATCAAAATCTGAGTGTTCAAACTATAAAACATCTACAAGAAAATATAGAACAAAATCTTGAGACTTTGGAGTGGGTGAAGAATTCTTAGGTAGAACACAAAGCATGACAGAAAACATTTCATAAATGAGCTTTTACATAATTAAAATCTTGTACTTCTTAAACAACACAATGAAGACAATGAAAAGGCAAGCCATACATCAGGAAAAAAATACCCTATTACACATGTACCTGACAGAGGATTAAGAATGTACAGAGAACTGATAATAAGAAGATAAACAACCCATTAAAAAATAAGCAAAAGATTTAAACAAACACTTCACTAAAGAAGATATATGAATGACCAATTAGCACATGAAAACATGTCTATTATTAATCATTATGGAAACACAAATTATGAACACCATAAGCTACCACAGCACATCCATTAGAATGGCAACAGCAACTGTGGTGGGGTTACAGAGCAACTAAAATACATTTCTTTTTTTTTTCATAATGGAGATTGAACCCAGGGCCTTCCCACTGAGCTATATTTCCAACTATTTTTTGTTTGTTTGTTTGCTTTTTTCATTTTGAAACAGGGTCTTGCTAAGTTGCTAAATTGCCTGGCTGGGCTCACACTCAGTGACCCACCTGCCTCAGTCTCCCAGAGTGTTGGGATTACAGGAGTGTGCCATCACGCCCAGGTAAAATACACAATTCTTTAAAGAACTTTTGCTCTGAACTGAAGATGCTTGAAGGTCATGTGGTGAACAAGGCACATATTTTAAAAATTGGTATTATTAAGGCATAGCTGTATGTTTCTGGGAATAAAGAGTAAAGAGAGGGAAAGTGAGGTTGCAAAAGAAAATTGTGAAGATGGCAAGAGGGTATGGGATGCAAAGCAAAAGATGAGGCATTTACCTCTGCTCACAGCTGGAGTGTGTCATCTGTATTAGTAGAAGAGAAGGCAGACGGGATACAGATGTGTACAGCTCGTTAGACATGGTGAACGGATGGAGAAGGGTGACTCACCAGATTGATGTTTTTTCTGAGTGAACTAAGAATGACTGGATGATGCGGGAAGATTGCAAGTATGAGCCCGGTCTGAGTAATTCCCAGTATATGCTTAGGAAAAAAATGAAGTAGAAGGTGTTAGAGGCTTGAAGGGAGACTTTAAGTTGGGAAACAGTCTCTTTGGAGAGAAGGAGCGAATTCACTAGAAAATATGGGAGGACTCTCTGGTTGAGATGACTTCCCATATGGGTTTTTGATCATTCATTCAAAGCGAAACCAATGGCCACAGGCATGTGGTTTTCTCTAGCACTGTTCAGTTTCTGGGCTGCAGGCGCACAGTGCACAGGATCCTGTATTATCTAAGGCTGGCATATTCCACGTGATGCACCAGAAGAACTGTGCAAAAGGTTTTAGCGTGGTTACAAGGGAGTGGTTGCATAGCAGACCATAGAATCTATGCTAGATAATATAGCAAGTGAAGAAAAGAGGAGTGTGATGGATGGAGGAAAGTGTTTATTGACAAATCTAAGGTTATGCCAGAATCAGAGAATTGATGAGATGTGAATCAGTGAATTGAAAGACTAATAGATGGGAGCCAGGAATGTGGTATTTAAAATCAAGTTTGCAGATCTGGTTCAATTATTTTGCTTTGTTTGTTTTGTTTTGTGGCTCCATTCTTTAGATCATAAGATTGGGGTGTGTCCACGGGGGTGATGACGGAGCTGAGTGGAGGTCAGAACCCTAACAGTCCAAGGCTTTAGATAGATCATCATCTTTCTATGCATTTTAAATCTCCAAGAATGATTACAGGAGCACAACAGAAAGGAGAGAAGTAAGCAAGGGCTAGAGGCGTGAGTAAAGGAGGGTGAGTGGCCAGCTGGAATTAGCAGGCGTTAGCCACACAGAAGCAGCAATTGTAGTCTGATGGCTTGCTTGTCCCCTGATCCCTAACCACTGGCTCCTAATTACTAAGTACTAATCTCCCCTTGATATAATTTTAAAGGTGGGGAGAAATAAACAAAACAAAATTGATTTTATCTGGGTTTTAATGTATTGATTTTTCCTCTATTTATTGATTTTTCACCTTGGATCACCTACTTGTGTTTTGATGGATAAATAGTTTTGAGAGGACTCTCTGTTGATGGGATTAGAAGTCTTTGGAAGGATTTGCTTGATGATTGGCTAATGCAAAGAACTACTTGCATCACTGTGAGTGAAATTGCTGCTGAAGGACTTAGAATGACTTTGCTGAACTTGTTACTATGTTACACAAGGCCCAAAGAGCCAGCTATTTTTACTTGGCATTATACAAAGATCCCATTTACCTGTGAGGGCCGGACTCATCCTCAGGTTCCTTATTGCAATCAGTGATGTCACTCAAACAAAAAAGCTGTTAATAATAATAAATACTATTATAATAATGACAATTACCATTTCTTGAATACCTACCATGTGCCAGATACTGTACTGGCTTTATAACACTTAGCATCCATTGAGCCCAATTACATGCAGGTGCCTGTGCTTTACTGTGTGATCTAATTTTGTCCTCACAGCAGCCTGATGAAGGATTAAGATACAGACAGCATGTCCCAAATATTCTTGGCTATGATCTCAGAGTTATTAAAAGCTGAGTACAGATGGGACTCTGAAATGTATGTGTTTACACTCTGCTATCTTTACCTTTACCATGTACCTTACCATTTGCAAAGATGTATGGCCTTCATGATGGTTATTGCCCACCAGAGAGAAGTAGATCTGTAAACAAATATTTGTGAGATAAAGATCTATAGAAACATAACAAAAAGCCCACACAGTGTTTGCAAAGAAGAGAGCTCTGCTAAGTAGATGAAAATGAATTTGAGACATTTAAATAATGTTTTTTCAAAAAACCACATTCGGCATTTAGTAAACTGACCTGTTGCCTAAGTACAACAAAGCCTTGTGGGTGGGGAGCTCCTGTCACTAGGCCTTTCTTCTGCATCATTCTATCACTGCTCAAAATTTACCTTCTTAAAACATCTGCACCTAAAAATATAGACTTGTTGCAATTTGCTTGTCATTGTGTGCAGACATCAGTGCTTATCTTGGGGAAGGGGGGAGTTCTGGCGATCAAACCTAGGCCCTTGCACATGCTAGACAAGCACGCCACCACTGAACCGTATCTCCAGCCTATATGTGCTTAAGCTTTTGATGCCCACTCTTCTTCATGAAATTATTTCTGACTCCTGCTACAGTAAAAAACATGGGAATTTCTGTCCCAAACTTTCCCCTGCTTCCACACCTGCCCTCCTTCCTATGTGCATGGCCTCTTGCCCACACTGGCTTCCTACACATGGCAGGAGATAAGCCGCCAGCAGCTCCTGCCTTGTCCTGTATGGCTTTTTCCTGCAAAAGAAGCCCAACTCTTCTTCATGTCTGAAGTGAAAAACTCTGGAGTGGGACTTTCACTGTGGACAAACTAAATTTGGGGTGCCCAAAGGGCATTGTAGGGAAGAATTAGTTAATTAGCATTCACTTAGAGGTGCAGATCTGTAGATAATCCCATGGAAGGGACGAATGAAACTGGAGGAGGGGGAGGTTGTCAATGAGCTGGTAAAGTGAGACAAAGCATGGGTCAGACATGAGCCTTAAGCAGAAACCATCCATTTAAAAAAATGATGGTGAAAGAAAAGCCAGTGAAAGACAGTGAGGAAGAAGCAAGAGAACTACTTCCACAAGGCTAAAGCCCAGATAACATTTCAAAGCCAGATAACATTTCAAAGTATTAAACCAAGTGTTCCCTACCCCTTGGTCCCAATTGTCTCATACCCTCTGTTCACCCCTCCACACCACACCAGTGTTTATCACTTTGCTGCTGCCTTTGTCTATTTTTGAATTATAGTTTTAACTATATTTTAAATATAGTTATATATTTTCAAGGTATAGATTAACTGAATACCAAAGACTGTGTGATTTATAAAGAATAGAGGTTTATTTAATTCATGGTTCTGGAGGCTGGGAATCCTAATATCAACGTGCTGACATCTGCTGAGGGCCTTCTTGCTATATCATAACACAGTTGAGGCATCACATGGTGAGAAAAAGCCAGTACACTAGCTCTGTCCCTTTACTTTTTCCTATAAAGCCACCAATGCCATTGCGAGGACCCCACCCTAATGAGCTCATCTTATCCCAATTACCCCCAGAAAGCTCCACCTCCAAACACAATCAACATATGCTTTTGGGGATTAAATTTCAACATGAGTCTCAGGGACTTTTCAAACCATGACAACTGCTTTGGGAAAGAGATGTAAGGTGAAACAGGAAAGACAAATGCTTGGATTTTGAGTTTCAAAATACCTGGTCCAACTTTTGAGATGCGACAATAAGAAAACAAATAAAGCAAATTAAAAGCAGGCTAAAGATCTGAACAGACACCTCATCAAATAAGGTACACATATGGAAAATAAGCATATCAAAAGGCATTCAATCTCATGTGTCATTAAGGAATTGCAAATTAAAACTACAGTGAGGTACTACTGTACACTTATTAAGAATGGCTAAAATCCAAAACAAAAACAAAAATTGACAATATCAAATGCTGGTGAGGACGCAGAGCAGCAGGCGCTCTGATTCACTGTTGGGGTAATGCAAAACTGTAGAGCCACTTTGGAAGAGAGTTTAGCAGTTTTGTCAAGTTAAACATAGCTTTTCCATGGGCAAATTGTAATTTTTAAATTGGAAAACAAATATACAACTTGGAATGGATTTGAGGAAAATTATACCATATGCAGATTTTATTTAGGTGGCTAAACAAAGTGTAAAAAGCAAGAAACAATAACAGAAACTGTTTCTGGTGCGGGATCAGCAGTACAAAAGTGTGAGTACTTGTATAATAAACCAATCTTGCAGCAATGCAACTTTATGTACATATTGTTCACTTCCACAATCCATGCAGTTACACTTTCTCTTTTCAACATCACACTGACTGTCCCTAAAGATGATCCCTAGCTAGGTAGGATCAATGCCCCCCTCATCCTGAAGCATCCGTAAGAAGGGAGGATGAGACAGAGTAGGAAAAATAAGATCAATAGAAAAGAACAAGAAAATGGTAATTTTTAAATTATACATTTAATAAAAACTGCAGGTTCAGGACACAAACCCTGTCAAAGTCTTAAGGTCCTTAAAAACATAGTACACCAGGGCCACTCCCTTTTACCTGTAAATGGACCTGTAAATGGGCCTTTTTTACCTGTGAATAGACCATCCCTTTTCTTTGGTAAAACAGGCCTTTCCCTATGGGTGAGCTACAGCTCTATCACCTGTGATGGCTGTCACCTATGAAGGGGCCATCACCCTTCTCCTGCAGAAAGAGCTGTTGCCTTTCATCTGTAAATTGAATCCTCTCTTTCCATAGTTTCATGAGTTCTATGGATTCCACCTTCTCCACAAAAATATACCCAGCTGAGACTACAGTGCACCTCTGTCTCTCTTTCTTGAGGGCCCAACCTTTATTTCTTTGAGTGCATACTTTTAAAATTCTGCTTAATAAATCCTTTTATGCCTCTTAAGAAAAAAGGAAGAAAGATGACTGATGCACCAATCATACATATTAGAGAAAAGGTTAAAATATGAACAGTTTAAAAAGATCTGTGGCTGCCAAGGGATTGTGGGTAAAAGGAGGAATGAACGTGTGGAGCACAGAGGATTTTTAGGGCAAGGAGACTATTCTGTAAGACACGGTAACAATAGATACGCAACACACGGATTTGTCAAAACCCGTAGATATTTGCTTGCCTTTCCCAGCTTCTAGAGGCTGCTGTGTTCCTCAGCTCATGCTGTTATAGGCAGCTAAGTTAGATAAAATATTATAGGCCATCAGATAGGTCTAGGCCCTCCAAGGAGCCAGTGCAGAAGATGAGATGCCTTGCAACTGTGGGGGAGACAGGCCCCTCTGCTGTGGGCCAGACCTCAAGACAAAAGATACAACAAATGCACCCACATACTTCCTAAGGATACACATTGGGGACTGATATTTTAAAATAGGTATGGATCACCTTGAGGAAGCCAGGAAGAGCCACTGACCCAACCCCCTATAGGAAATCTCCTGTTCTGTATTCATGCCTGCTTGCTACACGACTTGCTTCCCCATTTGATCCTGATTTAATCAATTTCACCTGAGCAATTATAATCTTATTGGTTGACCATAGTTTTGTCCCTCCTCATGCCCACCTTGTGATTTCCCATTTTTCCCCACCTTGGACTCTCCTCACCTTGTGGTTTTGCTCTATAAAATCCCTACAAAAGGCAGGGTCCTTGCCAACCTGCTCGGGACCCCTTCTGTCTCTCTCTCGGACAGAAGCTTTCTTTCCCCCAATAAATATATTCTGCTCTTAACCTCCGTTGTTCCTAAAATTCGTTCTTTGGTTTTAGAGAACATGAACTTGTACCGGCCATCTAGCAGGTTGGGAGTTTCTTTCCTCTGTATCAATGGCGCCTCCTTCTGTCTTCAAAGTGAGCACCACAGCACCTCTAGGTCTCTCTCTCTGCACATCGGGCTTCTGCCTCTGTCATTTCCTCCCCTCTCACTCTGACCCCCACACACAGACCCTGCCTCCCTTTTATAAAGGCCCTGTGATTACACTAGGCCTACCCAGACTTCAGCATAATGTTCCCATGTCAAGATCCTTAACCGAATCACCTCTGCAAAGTCTTTTTGCCTTGTAAGTTACCACAGTCACAGGTTCTGGGCATTAGGATGTGGACATCTTTATGGGGGTAGCATTATTCTGTCTACCAAAGATGGTTACAGCAATTTGCATAAATGTAGTTTAGTACACATGCATATATCTCCTTGTTCTGTCAGCTGGGAGGGCCTAGAACAATGACGCCACAGTAGCAACCGTCACACATTGTGCCCAGATCTTGAGTTTTTGAAACGATCTTCCAATTCCGACTAACCAGAGTCCATCGGAGAAATGGCTGGTTCTAGGATTGGAGCATCTTGTAGTTACCAGAAAGTAAAGAAGTGCTACTGAAGCAAACAAAACTCCAGTGATGGCTGTGTCAAAAAGACACAGGACCCGACCTACAGCCCACTGCTGTTGCTGCCAGTGCTGGCGCAGATGGACTGACTGCTCCGGAGAGGTGACACCAAGTAGACTGTGAATTTGCTGGTAGAAGACAGCAAGAAGCTAGATGAGATCCTGTTGGCGACTCTGGGCTCTGATGGGTCCGAAGAGGGTCTGCTCCACTGCCAGAACCACTTTTTATTTTTTTCATTTTGTCACTAAAAAGAACCATACAGGTTTTCTAAGGGAGTCTGTGGGACCACTTTCTTTATGATGCGCTTCTTCCTATTGACTGAAGTTGCAAATGGAGGGAGAGTGGCAACCGCAGCGTGCCCCCTCCACTTGCTGCAAAGATCTAGAATATTACTGCTCTAGATATGCAGGGAAAGTGCGAAATTCAACACTTTGGATTATTTGAATTTTTTTAAACTTTGGCAGGCACATGGATCCAGAGAATTCTTCCCACGCTGTCGAATGGAGAGGCTCCCAGTGTGCACCTGCGCCTTCCATGCTATTCTGACTCATTTCTTCTGTTCTCGCTCCAGTGCCGGAGAGCAGCCAAGCAGTCAGTTAGTCCAGCTCCGGTCCCCACCCCTCTTCACTGAATTGCTCCTAACCAAGAGTTCTCACAGTCTCAAAAGGGGGTAGGAACTAATGCCCGTGGGAGGGGAAGGACCCTGCCCATCCGTAACTCTATGCTTTTACCTTTTGTTCTTTGAAGCATGAAGATGTTGAGAGGGACATGCCCACAATACGAAGCAGACAAACGCAGCCCAGCAGTAGCATAAATCAGGCACTGTGAGTTTCTGTGGGGCAGAGGCAGCAGCTTCAACCACAGGATGAAGTCGTGGAGGACAGAGTGGGAGCTCATTTCCTTGGCTCCTAGACCTGTGAGTGCATGTATGAAAAATAGCGCCTACCTTTTTGCATTTAAATATTTTAAATGCTTCCAACTGGGGGGGAAAGACACAGAATCCAACTGATAGAGATCCCAAGACCAAAGTTGGTAGGATTTGAGCAACAAAATTAAGTAGTACTGGGTTACAGCCCACAATATAAATATCTTTGAGCTTACAATAATATAAATGAAGGAAGGAGGGATGGAGAACAGACAAATCTTGTGTGTAGAAGAATTTCAAAAAATTTATGTAGATACTCTGCACTTAGCCAGCTAAAGCAGAGCCTCCCTGCTCTTCAAGTGTGGGCTATGCATAGTGACTTCTTTCCAAAGAGCACAACGTGGAGGGGAAAAAATTAAAGAATAAATCTGCAATGGTGAAAAGTAACACTACCTCAGCCCAGACAATCAAAGTTAACATCGGTAGTGATATGTCACATTGGTGTGTTGTGATGACAATGGCACTTTACCTCTGTGGTCTTCCTCCCCAAAACACAATCCCAGCCTAATTATAGGAAAAACACCAGACAAATCCCAACTGAGGGTTACTCTATACAATTTCTGTAACAGTACTGACTAGTACTCCTAAAAACTGTCAAGGTCATCAAAAATGAGGACAAATCTGAGAAATGTCACAGCCAAGAAGAGCCTAAGAAGATACGACAGCTAAATATAATGCAGCAAGTCATTGCAGGACAAAAAACATCAGGTAAGAATTATGGAAATTGAATAAAGTATGGACCTTAGTTAAACAGATCAATATTAGCTTATCAGTTATAACGAATGTACCATGCCAATGCGAGATGTTTGATAATGGGGAAACTTGGTATGCGTATATGGGAATTTTATACTATCTGCATTTTTCTGCAAATCTAAAATGGATCTGAAGTATGAAATTTATTTTAAAAATCATAATACATGAGAAAAAAAAAAAAACGCCTGGGTGGGAAATGACAGATTTGGAAGAAGACTGGTTAGTCAAAGCCATTTTTTCACCACCCAGAGGGAAAAAAAAAAGATTTCCTGTGTGGGAGAGAAAAGAGGAGTCAGTAGAAGGGAAAAATTTACATTTCCCAAAGAAAGGAGCCCATGCCGTGCTAAATTCAGAGAAGTTTGGGGATTATACCTTGTTTTTCTAAGGAGGGAAAACTGACCAGTCCTCAGCGTACCACATGAGTATGGCAGTAGGAATGACTGGGAAGGGATTTCTAGATAGCTTGGCCTGAGACAGCTTCATAGTCTCTGCCTGTCCCAGCATGGTGCAGAAACCAGCAGACTGTTTTCCTGTGTAGCTAATGTGGATGTGGCCCAGGGTGCCAGCAGACTGGGACAGACTTGCAGTTGGTACAGTGACTGGAGACCGGATAATAATAGGAATATATAAATGAATTCCACAACAGGCAGATAACAAAGTCCTATATGTTTGCCTCCCAAAACCTTGGCAATCTGTAAGCCTCCTAAGCTTAGATAAAAGCTCAAGGAGCCTACCATGGCTTTCCATGATAGCCTGCCTGTATCCTCCAGGGTATACTTTTATCTTACTTTTTCCTCTTTTACTTGACCCAAGCTTGATGCGCGGAGCCAGTTTCTCTCTCACTCTTTACTTTTACTTTTTCAAATAAACTTTACTATTGCTAAAAAAAAAAAATCTCAAGGGAAGAGAATGAAAGTCTCAGTAGTGGTTGGTGTTTCTCAAATTAACAAAGGTTAGGATTCTACCACCCAGAGAAACAAAGGCCAGCCATAGAGAAATAAAATATATTTCTTGTACTGCTAAGTGGACAAGCTCACAATTCATACATATGAACAGTGAACACAGAAAGAGAGTAAGGCCGCATCAAAGCGTTGGGTAAATGATACACACAGGTTGAGGAGCCTGCATCAGTTTCCTATAGCTGTCATAACAGTTTACCACAAAGCGAGTGGCTTAAAACAACAGAAATAGAGTCTCTCACAATTCTGGAGGCTACAAGTCCAAAATCAAAGTGTCGGCAGGGCCACGCTCTCTCTGAAAGCACTACAGAAGAATCTTACGTTGCCCTCCCTTGGCTTGGGATTCATGACTCCAGTCTCTGCCTCCATCATTATGTAGCTTCCTTCCTTGTGTGTCTACATCTCTCTGTGTCCAAACTTCCTCTCCTTTCTCTTATGAAGACTCCAGTCACTGGATTTAGGGCTCACCCTAACCCAGTATGATATCATCTTAACTTGATTTACATGTGCAAAGATTCTTTGTCCAAATAAGGTGACATTCGAGGTGGGAAGCTGGGTTAGGATTTCAATAGCATGGGGAAGAAATTTGACCTCCAACAGAATTGGAGGTCCAGGAAGAGGCCATCAGAGTTAGGAAGTCACTGGCATCCTTGAAGGTGTTTCAAAAGTATAGTGAGGGCAAACCCAGGTAAGAGGTTGTGTAATGAAGGGAAGAGATACTTTGTGGAATACCGTGTTCAAAGAAAATTTCTGGAATTAAGGATATTTGAATATGTTATCACTTTCAGTTTTACAATGAATTAAACTGCAATTTAAAACAAAAAGAGTTAATCTTTTTAAACTTTTGACCCTTGTCAAACTTTTAAGTATAAAGCAGGTAAGCATATACAACAGTTTAGAAAACATTCCTTTTTGAAATAAATTTATAGCAAATAAATTATTGATGTGTTTTTCTGGTAATTACAATATTTCATTCTGTAATTTTTAAAAATTATTTGTTTATGGTGAGTACATTCAAAATTCTCTCTCCTATCTGTTTTGAGATATCTAGCACAAAACAAATAGTTAATTTTAACTGGAACAAAACTTTAAACGTAAAAATAACCATAAATATCTCGAAAACAGAAGGATGGATAGATAATGAGAGAGAACAGAGAGCTTCTAAATATGATGTAAAAAGAAACCTTTGACTGTATGAAATTAAAAATTATATAGGTTCTTAAAAACCCATATTAGAAAAACCCATATAAAAGTCAAAAAGTAACAACCTGAGAATAAACAACATACATTTATATTTTTTATTTAAGATATATTCTCAATACAATATAAATCAATAGGGAAATGCAAGTTCCCAGAATAAAATGGTTAAGGAGTAGGATATTAATAGCCATTCATAGAAGAATACATGAGAGAAAGAGATAGAAAGAGAGAAAGAGGCAGAGACACACAGAGATGAATCTAATTAGTAGTCAAATAAATCACAAAAAAGATATTAGATTCTGCTTCTCAAATGACAAAGATAAACAATGATAATAAGCTGGGGAGATTGTGGTAATGTGAAGAAAATAGCAGGCAGGGCATGGCTGGTGAGACTGGACGGCTTTCTGGAGGAAATACACATATCATTGTCCCAGCTATTTGCTTTCTAGAAATTAATCCAGAGCAAGTAATTAGGAGTAGATGTAGTAATTTAGCTACAAGAAGACTAATTACAATGTTTAAAAGATAAAAACTGTAAGCTACTTAAGTATATAAAGTAGAGGATTGTTTAAATTGTGTCCATCAAACATGCAGTAACCATGACAATGATACAATGGATGTATATGTTCCTGGATATGGAAAGTTGTTCCTCCTTTTCCATTTTCTCAAGTTCTAGCCATGACAGCAGCTTCGCTCTGCTACGTTCTCCTGTCATCACGTGCTATCACCAGCCCAGAGCAACAGGGCCAACCCCATTATAAACACTGTGAACTAATATAAACCTTTTCTCTCTTTTTTTTTTTGTTTTTTTTTGTGTGTGTGTGTTTTTGTTTTTGTTTTTTTGTTTTTTTTGAGACAGCCTCTGGCTATGTAGCTCAGGCCGGCCCTGAACTCACTGTATAGTCCAAGCTGGCCTCGAATTTGTGACTAGCCTTCTGCCTCAGCCTCCCAAGTGCTGGGATACAGGCATACACCACCACACCCAGCCAAAACTTTTTTCTTTGTAAATTGATTATCTCAGGTACTTGTTACAGTGACACACACCAGCCAGTGAATACAAAATCAGAGTATTTTGAAGTCCCATATAGACATTTCTTTTGTCCTCAGAATTTTGGTTATTTATTTTGCTTCAAGGGGACACCAGCTCCTTTCTGCTACCTCCAATGGTGGTCAGGCTGCTGGTTTTCATGGCTACCATAGAACTCAAGAGAGGCGCTTGTAGATTGAGTTAGAACATAACAATTCTTCTTCTTACCAAGATTGAACCACTTTTTTTTGAAAAAGGAAATGCTTTCTGACTGCTTCAAGCCTTTGCTTTATTTCCAGAGTGCTGAAAAAGTTGATTAAGTTCATTTTTGCCAGTGTTCTCATTGCTTTCATGGAGTGGAGAATATTTGGAAGTTTTTACGTTGACACTTTCACTGATGTCACCTGCATAGTCTTTTTTTAGATTAGTTTCTTAAATTGAATATAACTATCAAATGTATTTTACGTACTGTGAAAGAGCGTTGTCTGTTTACACTGTATATAAGAATATTGATGTAGATCTTCCAAAGCAAAATATTTTATTGTGCAGTGAGGTGCTGAAGGAAAGGCAACGAGGGAATGAAGAGCTTGCTTTACATCCCGATGCTGTAAGCGATCTGTGTAGCTGGGAGCTGCATGTAAACATCAGTTTAGAGACAGATTTGTTCAGATATTAAGTGAAGTAGAAATAAACATTCATATTCCTCAAATACTGTTAATAAAACTTGAGGATGTTTGTCGAGTTAAGGAGGCCTGTACAGCTAGGTTAAAGATGACTGAGGGAATGTTTTCCTTTGAAAATTCAACCGCACTTAGTACTTGGAACACATCTCTTACTTTATAATTTTGGCCTTCTCTTTCTTTTTCAACAAAACTCTACAATAAAACCTCCCATACACTGTTGTCTCTTTTGATAATCTCCAGCCTTCAGATATTTTAGGATCTTAAGGAGATGCATGGGGACACTCTGTCCTCTGGCCAGTAGATGATTCAAATCAGTGTGACAGCAGTGGGCACCCTCCAAAAAACGGCAGTCCTCAGCCTTTCCTTGCTGCTGTCACTCGATAAATGATTCTCTTACGTGTGGTAAACTGCTGAGAACACACTCTTTATTTTGACAAACATCTCCCAAGTTTGGAAGTCATGCACTGGGATAATTTGTAATCATCAGAACATTTAACCATCCATCCGCCTTGGGAACTCTTTGTGATCTACGGTAGAGATGAACTTGGGCTATGTGTGAGGACTGTGCTCAGCATGCTGGCTACAATGCCCTTCTTTTCCTTCCAGCATGCTGGTCATGAAGGTGATATCAAAATACTGAGGGATTCCTTGAGATCCATTCTAATTTGAAATATCCTAGACAAATGGGTAGATAGACGATAGACACAGACAGATGAGAGACAGATTTTTTTAGGAAAGTTCAGCACATTTTCTTTGATGTTTGGATCCATTACATCTCCCAGTCTTTTCCAGAGCACCCCATGTGTGTGTCGAGGCATGCCTTCAACACCCACCCAGGAGATCCTCACCCTTTGCCCCCTGCTTGAGTAGAGCTGAAGTTGAGGGCTTAGGGCTTCTCAGGACTTTCAGCTGCTTTAACTAGAAAACAACTTAACATATTGCTATTACTGTCACTACACAGCCTGTGGAGGCAGATCACGCAGGATGGAATCTGAATCCACAGGGTATTGCTTACGTGGGCCCCCAGCGTTGTGCTGCATCTCCATGCTTTACTTCCCGTACCTGCCAGTGGAGATGGTAACAGTGCCTGTGTCTTGAGGCAGTTGTCTTCAGCAAATCAACATATACCGAGGACAGCTGAGTACTGGATGTGAGAAGCCAGTCCTGCTTTTCACACTGGGCATTCTTCTGTTTTGAATGAATCATTATAGCTCACCTTACAGATGATGGTTCAAAAGGTAGAATTCCCTAAAACCCTAATAGTTGAGTGTGTTTTCCCACATGTTTAAGCCAGTGCATCAGTCGTTTTGAAAATTTTTTTGCTTCAGAGGTTGAGTCGTTTACTCACATGAAACATTACACGGAGCCCCATGTAGAAAACAAAAGCAAACTGAAGGTGCTCTGTTCACAGTAAGGGTGGGAGGGGAGGTCAGCAGCCCCATCCACTCTGTCTGCAGCAGTCCTTGCAGAAGAAGTGAGGAATTCTAGGAGTCCAAAGAACACAGCTGGAAAGTCTGCAGTCTGTTTTGTCACCTTATTTCATGGTCAACATTCTCTTATTTTCTTGACAACATGTGAACATGTAAAATTATGTCTAACTTTGCCTTTATATATTTCAACAATGTCAACATATAGTCTAGAAGGCGTCCCTTTTGCATTATTCAGCTTGTAAGTTCATCTGGAGAATTCAACAATGTATGTATTTAGGACATTTTTCACCTGGGAATGCAGTACACACACCTATTTAGCTAGTGAAATTATAAAGGGTAGTGATTCTCAGACATTGACATATGTGAGGGACTTATTTTCAGTAAATCTATACTAATCCGCAGTCTTAGAAAATTTTGAAGTTTTATTTAATTCAATTTAACAGGTTCCTACTATGGGCCAAGAAAGTTCTTTGATAAATACTGAGTAAAATAGATGAACAGCTACTTGAGGAAGATAATAATCTAGTGGGAGGCAGACAAGTAAACAGGCAATTGCAGTAGGATGTCATAAGTACTGTACTCTAATGGCATAAGAAAGGCTGGGGAACCCCTATGTGGGCTCCAACCTATATCATCATTGGGACTCAGGAAAGGCTCAGGTCCTAGGAGATGGTCTACTCTCCTTTAAAAATTAGTTAATTAATTTTAATTGGCAAATACAGATGGTCTATATTCATCATGTACAACATGATATTTTGAAATATGTATACATTTTTGAATGGCCAAATTAAGCTAATCAACATATGTATTACCTCATACACATTATTTTTGCAGTAAAAACACCAAAAATCTGCTTGCTTAGCTATGACAACATGTCATTATTATTAGTCACCATGTTGTACAAGAGATCTCTTCAAATTATCCCTCCTGTCTAAATAAAATTTTGTATTTTTTCACCAACATCTCCGCAACACTTCTCTTCACATCTACTCTCTTTCCCTCTTTCTTTGATACAAGGTTTCTCTAAATTGCTAAATTGCCCATCTGGGCTCAAATTTGTGATCCTGCTATCTAAACCTCAGACTCCCATGGTGCTGGGATTATAGACGTACCACCATGCCTGGCCCACATCTATCCTTAAAATCGTAAAACACTCTCACCTAGAAGACACCCTAAGAAATATTTGGTAGGTTTTATTTATAGTTAGCTTTCATATACCAAAATAATCTTGTCAAGGAGTCTAAAATTCACTTCTGTCTTTTTATATTCATTATTCTAAGAACTAAGACAAGTTTCTGGCAAGTCGCAGGAGCGTGACCCTTCACACAAGCAAATGAAGAAAGGGAAATTCTTGCTCTCTAAGCTTGAGCAACTGGAACAGTAATAGGAGAAATTCCTGTAAGTGGTTTTCATTTCTATTCCTTTTAAAGTGTAATTAGAATGACTGGTCTATTTGGTCAGCAAATATTTGCTAGTAAACTGGTCTAGCAATATTTGCTAGTAAACAACTTATTGACATGTTTCTTCTGAAATACTGGATTAGAGTGATTAAAATGCATGAGGCTGTGTTTTCTGGAATGACTCATTCAAATATCATTTTAGATGGTGAGCACTGAATTGGAAAAAAGAAAGCCTGCATCACTTCAATATACTTAAAAATCTCTATATGGTATTTTTCCTATGACAGGATTTCACGTACTTCATAAACACTCACTAACTTGGTAACACTAATAACTTAAATTATTTTCCATAACACCCATTTCAATGAATGAGATGTCAAAAACTAAAACCATTTTGACCACTACTTTACGGCCCTTGGTTGTCATGCTACCCCTGGCTTCCTCACACCCATTCCCAATTTTTAATTTGAATAGAAATAAATAGACAGTGGAAATTTTGGAAACAGTGGTGGAAATGGGAATTATAATGACTGGCGTGCATTGAGAATTTATTTTTTAGGACTTTCAGCTCAACAGAACCTCGCTGATCTCCAGGTATCTAACACCCAGGACCTACCAGCTTTGTGAAGAGGGGGGACCTTCACAGGGTAATATGGAATTTGCATATTCTAGCCATTCTTCATTGTGTACAATGTTTCTTTACTCTTTTTAGTTTTAGAGCTTCCTGTGATAAATGTGAAAATCTTCTCCTCCTCCCAGAGGTTGTGATGTGCTCTGTTCTTCAGAATCACCACTCAAGATGATCATCTTTGTGTCAGAAACACGTCCCCATGTCTCTATTGCCATCTGCGGATGAGAACTACTACTCCAGATGAGTGGATTCCAAATCCACTGAGAGGTGGTGGGAAGACATCAAATTTTATCTACATCATTATTATTATTTCAGTTATCAGGGGGAATAAATTAAACTGCACTAGTAATTAACACATTAGTTAACTCTGAGGCACTCATTTGACTGGTAAATCAGACAGTTGCTGTGACATCCTGGTCCTGAGTATTCTAAGTAAAGAATCGGAATATCGCAAGGTAGAAGGCTTAACAGTGGTACATTCGATCACTTACTATCTTTCACAGTACCTTGATTTAGGAAACGTATTTACACTAATTGAAGAGAAATTTATGGTTTCCAAATGAATGTGGCTGAAAAAGATTCCTACAAAGAAACAACAGGTAAATACTGTAACACTGTAAGTGATACAACACAATAAGAAGGTCACAATTCAGGGTCCGAAATGTGAAACAAACTGCACAATATTAAATGAAGTTTAGAATCATGAAATGCTATATGTAGCTTTAAACATTTCACTAAACTTAATACTGAATTTTATAGTAGAAATTAGAAAATACTTTTAAATGAGTAATAATAGGAAATGCCACATATCAAAACTTCTAGGATTGGACTACTGTGGTTCTTTGACAGAAATTTATAAGTTTCAATACTATTGTTAGAAAAAGGAATTACTTAAAATTAATTAGCTAAGGCTACATTTTGAAAAGTTAGAAAGAAAAACAAAATTAACTAAAAATATATATAAAAATAACAGAAATTAATAAAACAGAAAGCATAAATATTTTTAGCAAAATCAGTTTGGGGTGTGTGTGTGTGTGCACGTGTGTGGTACTGGGGATTAAATTCAGTGTCTTGGTACTGAGCTAAGTCCTCAGATTTTTTTTTTTTTTCTGTGACAGGGTCTCACTAAATTACCCAGGCTAGGCTCAAACTTGTGATCCTCCTGCCTCAGCCTCCCTGAGTGCTGGGATTACAGGTGAGAGTAACGAAGACCAGTCAGAGGTTGGCTTTTTAAAAGCCTAATAAAACTGACAAACCTCTATTGAGATTAGTTATGGAAAAAAAGGCCAAAATAATCAATATCAGAAATAAAAAAGAACACTATTGCAGCTGTTGCAAACATCTAATAAATAAAGATGTTAATAAATAATAAATAAATAATAAAATAAATAAATAAAAGAAAGAAAGAAAGAAAGAATTTTATGTCAATAACATTCACAATTTTTTTTTTTAATGTGGGTACCAGGAGTTGACCTCAGGACCTCGCGCTTGCCAAGAAGCGCTTGTGCTGCTGAGCGATACCACCAGCCCTATTTTTCCTTTATGTGGGTTCCAGGAGTCAAACTCAGGACCTCGCGCTTGCCAGGCTGGTGCTTATGCCACTGAGCTATCTCACTGGCCCCACAATTTTTTAAAAATGGAAAAATTCCTATAAAAATACAAAATCAAAACTTAAGAAGAAATAGAAAAATCAGAAGGTCTTATAACTATGAAAGAAATTTAATCAGTGATTAAAAATTATTACACACACACACACACACACTAAACCAAACCTGAAAACTCTAGGACTACATGGGTTCTATAAAACATCAAAAGAGAAAACAATTCCAATCTTGGAGAATTTGAAAAAATAAGAAACATTCTAGAATTCTCTTTATGAGGGTAGCATAATTTGGTATGAAAATTCAACAAAGCCTATATGAGAAGGAAAAATACAGGACAATATAAACTAATTATTAGCAATTTAGCAATGTTTTTAAAGGTTCGTGTTTCATAAGCAAGTTTTTTTTTATTACAGGAATGCAAGCTTGACCCAATATTAGAAAATCAATGAAGCAATTGATCACATTAGCAAGTTAAAGGAGGAAAATCCTATGATAAACTCAATAGATACTGAAAAAGCACGTGAGAAAATTTCATATCCAGTCATAATGAAAATTATTAGCAAAATAGAAACATAAGAGAACTTCCATAAACTGATTGAGAATGTTCATAAAAAATTTGAAAGCAAAAGCGTACTTAATGGAGAAGTATTGAAAGTTTTCTTTTGTGGTCAGGAGTAAGAGAAAAACATCTGCTATCACTCCTAGTAAACATTACCCTAGATCTCTTACCCAACACAGTAAGACAAGAAAAAAAAAATGATATAAGAATTGGAATGGGACTCAGGGTATAGCTAGCTCAGTAGCAGAGTGCTAGCCTAGTATATGCTAAACTTGACACCACACACAAAAGAGAGACAGAAAAATAGGAGAGAGCTGGAATGGGGAAAACAAAATCGTTATTATTTTCAGATTGCATGATTGTAACATATAGAAAAGCCAAAGATTCTACAGCTAAATTATTAGAATTAGAGTTTGTCAAGATTATGAGATATTGAATATACAAAAACAATTGTTTTTTAACATTAGTAACAACTACAAAATGTGTTAAAAAACAAATACCATTTACATAGCAACCAGAATTTTTTGAAAAACGTATTTATGAAAGTCTAGGAAGAAAAAAATACAAATATTTGAAAAGATATTAAAAATCTAAATAAATACAAAATACTATGTTTATCAGTAGGAAATCTTAATGTCATAAATATGTCAGTTGTCAAATGGATCTTTGGATTCAATCTAATTCCTATAAAAATCTTACCAGATTTTTTTATATGTTCAAAGGTGTATATTTTTAATTGAAAAAAGGTAAAACAGAATTTCATAACAAAATAATAAGAGAATAACAGTAGTTAATGCATTGTATATTGTGATCTTCAAAGTAGTTACTCAGAGAACAAGATATGGGCATAAAAAATTCTCCAATTGATTTTAGCATGAACCTTCCTTTTCAATGAACTAAGAGACACTGATAGTATAGCTAACTTGCACTTCTCTCCATTTTCCCTTCCTTCCTTTCCCCTTTCCCTCATCCTAGTTCCTTTTTCCATTTAAACAATTTCTTCCCATTTCACAATATGTATTGTACATTTTAGACCTTATTTCCTCTTCCAATTTCTCACACCAGGGAGACAATACGATATTTACACAAGTGAGTCTGATTTATTTCACTTATGAGTATGGTCTCAAGTTGCATCCATTTACCTATAAAAGTCTCAAGTTTACCCTTTTTATGGCTGAGTAGTACTCCATTGTATAAAAATACCACATCTTTTTTATCCATTCATCTGTTGATGGGCATTTGGATTGTTTCCAAGATCTAGCTATTACAAATTGTGCTGCTATAAATATGGGTGCACATATATCACTGTGGTATGATGAAGTATGATGAAGTATTTTAAATCTTTTGGGAAGATACCCAGAAGGAGAATAGCTGGGTCTATTGGGACCTCTAATTCTAGCTTTTTGAGGAAGCTCCATGTTGATTTCCACAGTGGTTGCACCAGTCTGCACTCCCACCAACAATGGAGAAGGGTTCCTTTTTCCCCACAGCCCCTCCAGCATTTGTTATTGGTTGATATCTTGATGACAGCCATTCTTTATGGAGTGAGATGGAATCTCAGTGTTGTTTTAATTTACATCTCTCGAATGACCAGTGATGCTGAACATTTTTTCATATATTTATTTGCCATTTGTATTTCTTCATCTGAAAAGTGTGTATTCATCTCAGATGCCCATTTTTGGATTGGCTCTTTGAATCGGGGGATCTGAGTTTTTTCAATTCTTTGTATGTTCTAGATAGAAGTCCTTTGTCTGAGGGACAATTGGCTAAAATTTTTTCCCAATCTGTGTGTTGTCTTTTCACTTTGTTGGTGATTTCTTTCCATGTTCAAAAGCTTTTAGTAAGATGAGATCCCAGTTGTTGATTCTTTGAAGTATTTTCCAAGTGATCTGGGTTTTATTCATGAACTCTCTGCCTACACCTATGTCTTCAAGATTTCTACCTACTTTCTCTTCCAGTAGATTTAGTGTTTCTGTTTTAATATTTAGATCTTTGATCCATTTTGACTTTAGTTTGGTGGATGGTGTTAGACATGGGTCTAATTTTAGTCTTCGGCATGTAGAGAGCCAGTTTCCAGCACCATTTATTAAAGAGGCTATCTTTCTTCTGGTGAACATGTTTGGCTCGTTTGTCAAACATAAGGTGGCTGAGTGTGTTTGTAGTTGTGTCTGCATCTTTTAATCTATTCCACTGATCCTCAGGTCTGTTTTTTTGCCAGTACCATGCTGATTTTATCACAGTAGCTTTGTAGTATAATTTCAAGTCAGGGATTGTGATGCCTCCTGCCTTGCCTTTGGTGCCCAGGATTGCTTTTTCTATTATAGGTGTCTTCTGTTTCCAGAGGAATTTTAGGAATGTTTTCTCTAGTTCTGTGAAGTAAGCTAATGGTATTTTGATCAGGATTGCATTAAATCTGTGTAACAGTTTTGGGAGTATGGCCATTTTCACTATGTTGATTCTTCCTATCCATGAGCAAGGGATATCTTTCTATTTTCTGATATCCTCTTTAAGCTCCTTTTTCAGAGTACTGTAATTTTCTTTTACTTCCTTGTTAGATTGATTCCTAAATATTTCAGTTTTTTGGATGCTATTGTGAAGGGTGTGGTTTCCCTAATTTCTCTCTCAGTGAGTTTGTTGTTTGTGTACAGGGATGCTATTGAGTTTTGAGTGTTGACTTTATATTCAGCTACATTACTGAATTTGGTTATTAAATCTAGAAGTCTTTTGGTGGAATTTTTGGAGTCTTCTATGTAGAGTATCATGTCATCTGCGAATAATGATAATTTAACTTCTTCCTTTCATATCTTTATTCCTTTTATTTCTCTCTCTTGTCTAATTGCTCTGGCTAATGTTTCCAGAACTATATTGAATAAAAGTGGTGATAGTGGACATCCTTGTCTTGTTCCTGATTTTAGAGTGAAAGCTTTCAAGTTATGTCCATTTAGTATGATGTTGGCTATTGGTGTGTCATAAATGGCTTTGATCAGATTGATTACCAGGTGTTTTTTGATTGTTTTGAATTTGGAGAACTTAAGGAGCTGATTCTAAAATTTATATGTATGAGCAAATACCTAAGAATAGCCCAGATGCCTTGACAAAAAGAATAAAACAAAAGGATGTGCCCGTCTTTGTATGAAGCTATAATAATTAAGACTGTAATTTTAGGACAAGGATAAATAAATAGGCCAATAGATTAAATAGCTCAGAAAAAAATCCACATATAAAAATAGGTACTAAAAAACAATGAAGGGGGCCAGTGAGATGGCTCAGAGGTGTAAGCACCTGCCTGGCAAGTGCGAGGGCCCGAGTTCAACTCCTGGAACCCACATACGAAAAAAGGGCCAGTGATATCGCTCAGCGGCATGGGTGCCTGCTGGCGCGTGAGGTCCCGACTCCCGGTACCAACAAAAAAATAAATAAATAATAAAAAAAATAAAAAACAATGAAGAAAAGATAGACTATTATATAATGTATTTAGATTTTTTTGTTACTAAATGGTAAGAGAATTTAAATTGTATCTCAATTTCCCACAAAGCTAAATCTTAATGTATTGAAGGAATAATTATAAAATTTGAAATTTAAAGTGTTTTAGAGAATAGCTTTATGAACTTGGGGTAAGAAAGAATTTCTCAAATACACACAGACACTACTAACCATTAATTGATTAATCAACTGTTTTAAAATTAATAATTTATCATTGGGCAGGGTAGCAAACACCTGTCAGCACTCAGGAGGCTGAGGCAACAGGATCACTGCAAGTTTGAGGCCAACCTGGACTATATAGTAAGTTCAAGGCCAGCCTGAGCAACATTGTGAGACCCTGTCTCAAAAAATTAAGAACTTGTGTTCCTTTTAAAGAAGAGAGGGCCGGTGAGAGGGCTCAGCGGCTTAAGTGCCTGCCCGGCAAGCGCGAGGGCCCGAGTTCGACTCCCGGAACCCACATACGAAAAAGGGGCCGGTGATATCGCTCAGTGGCACGGGCGCCTGCTGGTGCGCGAGGTCCTGAGGTCGACCCCCCGGTACCCACAAAAAAAATAAATAAATAAATAAATAAAATAAAGAAGAGAAAGGGGAGTATAAAAATAGCTCCAAATTGGGGGGATATATTTTCAGTATATTTAAGTATAAAAATTAGGGTTCAGAATATAAAAGAATTCTATGAATCAATAAGAAAGTGATGAACAACTTATTAGAAGAATGAGCAAAAGACACAAAGAGATGGTACAGAAGAGGCACCCAAAATGGCTCATAAATTCATATAATAATACTTAACCTTGGTAGTAATCAAGAAAATTTAAATTAAAACTCTGAGTTACCATTTCAGACCCAACAGATTGGAAAAAAGATAAACTTTACAAACCCAAGCATGGGCAAGGATGCAGAGCAATATTCATTTTCATGCACTGAGAACAAATTGACACAAAAAACCAAACTGACACCACTGCTTCAGAAAATTGTTGGTTTGCATAGGAAAGCTGCACATTTCCCATGACCCAGCAAATGCGTTCCTGCATTTATATTTGAGAAACTCTTAGACCTGTGCCACAGAAGATGTGTACAAAAATGTAGATGGGAGCATGCTTTATAAAAAAATGAATATAATCCAGATGCCCACCTGCGAGGGAATGGTAAACTAATGTAGGTTATTTCTATCATGAACTACTATACAGAAATGAAAATGAACTCACCCTACTCGCATTAGTATGGATGGATCTCAAGATGACAGTGTGTGGTGAAGGAGTAAGTCAATGCATACAATACAATCTCTCTTATATACAGTTTGAACAAAGGAAAAGGAAGTAATGCATTGTTTAGAAGTACATATATAGCTATTAAAATTATAGAGAAAAACAGAGGAATGATTAATAAGATGGAGGTTACCTTGAAGTGGGGCATGCATAAAAATCTGAGGAGAGAGGGAGGATCATCCAAGGAGATCATTTTAAATCTGGAGTTGGTATATAAGTGTTCAGTTTCTTATACTTCTTTAAACAGTTTACATACTCTTATAAATGTGATATATTTCACAAGAAAAATTTTAATTAGACATTTACAATCCTGTAAAGTAAATACTTGGACATTTTCTTTGATTATTTGCAAACATGTTTCTCAAAATATTTTAACAAATCAGAAATCATATTCATGGGCAAAAATAACATTAGCACTAGAAAACCTTATTAATTTGCTAGTATTTGCCTGATGCTTACAGAATTCCCAGGTATCTAAAATATTTCAGAAATAACAGGGTTTATCTTTCTTCCCTAGTGAGACTTCATTATATGATAATTATTTAAAATTTCATCCTTTAACATTTTTTGTATGCTTCATAATATACATGGTGTACCAGTCAGCTAGTATTGCTATCTAATTTGCACATAAACACGAATACTAAACTGGAGAAGCCTGCTCAAAACATTTCTTACTGAGCAACCCAGATGTTTGGAGATCATTGCTCAAGACACAGACAGCAATTCTCAAACTGGAGGTGCCTACGACCCACCTGAGTGCGTGTTGAACATTCTGTGCCCTGAAAATGACCCCCAGGATTCTGAGTCAGTGAGTCTGGAGACGGTCTTGGAACACCCATTTTTAATACACACCCCAGGTGATTCTGCAGCAGGTAGTCCACCTCCCACCATTTTGCTCCAAGCTCAAACCGCAATCCAGCCACATCCTCAGAGAGCTGCGCACCCTGACTGCAGAACTGCTCTTCCGGAGCTGAACTTCAGCATGCTGCCATTGAGCTGTAGCAAAGGGCTCCATAAGGAAAACAGGGCCCTTTCTTAATCCATGCCAGCTACTAGAATGAAGAAGTAATTGATATAATGTGTGGAGGGGGCAGATCACAGAGCCTGGTACACTGTGAGTACTTGGTTCATGGTGGCTTCTTACTGTTACAAGACCGTGAATTCCTAATTAGAGCACTTAGGAGCTCGTTCTTTCTGTTCTTATCATGGGGAAGGATTATGCTATTTTTGTAATACAGTGACTTGATGGTCTGGTTCTGTTCAATTTATTTGCATTCTTGGCTGTCATAGCAGACAAAAGGTACCTCCCCTGGATATGCAGATCCCAACAGAAGTCAGTTATTGGTTGGTCTTACTGAGGGGTTATATCTGTTTTATGTACCTCAACTACCAGCTATCTTAAACTGTTTTCCTTTTATTTTATAGACACTCAATTGAGTGACTTTTGGACTGTTTTCTAGAGAGCTTAGAATCAAAGACACAATCAGGCAGCAGTTCTCAAACTAAGATGCACCTGAGTGCATATTAAACTCACTGTGCCCTCAACATGACCCCCAAGATTATGATTCAGTTACTCTGGCCCATCCTTAGCACTTATGTAGCATTTCGTGCCATGAAAAAGTGTCAAAGTTTGGTATGATTTTATATTCTTACTTCCCCTTTCTCATCTTCTAAATAATTATATTTTAAAATTTCTATATTCCTATTATTGCCTTAAAGAGTTCTTGGAATACAGTGAGAAGAAGGAAAGGAAGAGAGTGCAAGTCGAACATGAAGGAGAGGAGAAAAATGAGAAGGCACCGAAGCATCTTGATCAGGTGAGGCTTCTGCATACCCTACCGCAATAATCAGTATTACTGTCTATGTATACAATTCGTATCATAATCTTTCACAGGCTTTTCCCTTTCATGATATCTATACTCTAATTCTATATTCATTGGGCAAATTATGAACAAATTAATAAGCTTTCTTAAGAAGAATTATCTGTTATTTTTGTTTATAAAATTGTCTCCATTGCTTTATCAAAAGTTCAAGATGCGTTGTTTTAGTTAGTTGGAAAAAATTTCCACATGTTCAATTTGGAGAATGTTGGGTAGCTGTCCTTTGATTTCTCTTGGAATCTTTTTGCAACTTTAGAAAGTTTATTTTAAATCTTCAAAGTTTTACTAGTCAAATTTCCCTAAGCTAAAGTAACTGTGATCACTTCAAAGAGTCTTAATAGAACTCTGTGAGGATCACTCTTTCGAAAAGAAAATTCTGTTTTTTTAACGATAGGGAAAAGCAGATTTTTATCTTATATTTCTACCTGCTGATAACATTTAGCAAAAAGACCTAAGTGCATTAATAATGGATCTGAAATGAGTGTGTTTACATAATTTTTAATAAATGAATTCTGTTCATTTTCTTTTCATTAATGTGTTACTGCTTTTAGTAGCTTTTAATTTCTCTTACCATTTAGGAAAGCCTGCATGCTTGATGATTTTCCTTTTGAAATAGCACTTCAGCATTCAGAAACACAAGTGAGCTCTTTGGAAACTATTCCCATAAGAGATTTCTGTAGAATAGCTTTTGCCATAAGTGTTTTAGTGTTTTTAAAATGTTAATAACTTTGCTGATTTGGTCCCTCTTTAGGTTGCAGTTAAAATTAATTGGAAAATAACAAAACACTCCTAAACTTTACCTGGAAACCAAATAGTATTAGAGAATGATGGACTAGTCAAGCCAATTTTTAAGTAGTTAATGGTGTTCCCATTCACTGATACTGAAATAATAGTTTACTAAAGGAAGAAATTCATGCTCATACCTTTTTAAAGATCTATAACATCAGTAAGGAAAGAGGAAGAGTAAAAACTAGTTTAATTGATATTCTTATAGGCACAGTTCTCTGCTAGCCAAGCTCCTGCACTTTTACAGTAACTGAGGACATAAAAATATTACAAGATTTTTTAAACTACTGTATAATTAATACACACATAAGTAACTGAAATTTGTCTTTTCTTTTATTCTCTGAACAGGTATAGGGTCAAGTAGTGCTTATATTTTCATCTATTTATAAATTTCATAGGTTTTAGAAAGGTTAAATATTTTGCCTAAGATCCTCCCGTGCTCAATGATTAGCCACTTTCCCCTGCATCTCCTTCCTTGGAATTAGCCGCATAATCCTCTTGAGTTTCCCTTGGCTTTTTCTGGTTATCCCTTGGTTTCTTTATGTAATTTCTCCCTCTGTTTCTAAATTTAGATCCCATACATTGTGAAGTCTCTTGTTCTTGAGGCTCCTTTCATTCATTCTGTCTGTCTGTCTGTCTGTCTTTCTTCCTCCCTAGATTTAAAATACCATTTAAATGTATATGATTCCTATATGGCTTATTACGATCCCAGTCTCATCTGATGCGCTCCCGTCATCTACTCTGCTGCCTGCTTGACACCTCCACTTGGAACTCTTACAGACATCTCGCACTCAATGTGTACAAAATTCAGCACTTGATTTTCTCCCTGAAACTATTTCTCACCAAAATCTTCCCAGCTCAGTAAAGCTATGTCATCATCCATTTCCTTATACAGATCAGAAACAAGTTGGATTTCTCCTACCCCTCTTCAAATCCAAGATGTGCCCTAATCCCATACTTCTTTCTCCAAAATCCAGCCTGAAGCCATCCATTTCTTCCAATATCCCATGTCCCTGCCCTTTTGCCAACATAGTTGCTCCTCAGTATCCACTGGGATCCAGGACTCCCCTCAGACACAAAAAATCTGTGGCACTCAAAATGGCATAGTATTTGCATATAGCCTATAGGTATCCTCCTGTAGATTTTAAATAATCTCAGGGTGCCATAATATCTGATACAATGTAAATACAAGTAAATAGTTATAATGTATTGCTTAGGGAATAATGATGAGAAAAAAGTCTTTCCACGTTCAGTACAGATGCAATTTTTAAAAAATATTTGCAATCCGTAGCTGATTGAATCCATGAATGTGCAACTTCTAGATATACAGAACAAACTGTACTCCAACCGTGGACTAATACAATAGTCATTTGTTTTCCCTGCTTCTTCTGTTTTTCCCTCCTGAGTCAATCTCTGTATAGTATTTGCAATTATGTTAAGAGTGTAAATTGAATGGTGCCGCTATTTACAATCCTTTAGTAGATCATTATTTTCTCCTGAAATAAATTCAGACTCCTTCCTGTGACTGACAAGTTCCTGCCAACTTCTCCAACCCTAACTAGCCCTAACTCCAGCCATTCTAGAATATTCCATCCACACTAGCTGCTTCTTATGCCAGCAAACCTGCCACCCACGGCGCTTTGGACCTTGCCCCTGTTCTGGCCTCCCTCTGAAACCCTCCCTGACTCCCCCACCTTCATACTCGCTTGCTTCCTACTTAATCCTTAATCTCAGTTGAAATGCTACCGTCTCAGCAGACCTGCTTGACTGCTTTACCTAAATGCGTTCTCTACCATTTTTTTCTATAACATTCTATTTCTTCATAGGACTTTAGTGATTACACCTTTCTTGGTTTGTTTGCCTGTTTGTTATTGCTATGTTCCATTAAACTATAAATTCTCTGAGGGCAGAGACTATACCTGGTTGATTTAACACTGTATCCCTAACACCTACTACTAGGTAGACAATAATATTTGATGAATATGAGAATGAAGTACATCTGACTAGTAAGCAATGGAACTAGGATTCCAATTCAGATCTGTACGATCCCAGAATCTGTGCTCTGAACTGTTATACTCTGAGTGAAAAATTAATTCACATTGGGTAGAATTTCAGTGTGAAATTAATTTTAATATAAAAATCTAAAATTCTCTTAAAATGTTGTAATCCATGTGATAAACCTCTGTTAATGATTGTTTCTTGGTTGACCTCTACCACCCAAATCGACATTAATGTTGGGTAACAAATTTTACCATATTGGCAGCTTGTTTCTAAGATGTTCCTTGCAATGATCTTTCAACTCTATCAAAAATTCTATGGAATCAAATAAAATGACTTTGAACAAGTCACTTAATCTCTGTGAACCACTGTTTATTCACTTATAAAATCAAGAAAACATTGATTCATAGAATTCTTGAGGAGGAACTAAAGGAAATAACAGACGCTAACCCCTCACCATAGGGCTTTGTATATCATAAGTGAATAATAACTAGTTTGTAAAAAAATTCTTTAGTAAACTAGAAGGATTTAATCTTTGGAGTCAACAACCAGTATTCTTTTTTAAAAAATTGTTTCTAAATCCTAACATAGTTCAGATGAGTTTGATTGACAGGACAAGTCACCAAAGATTAAAGAAAAAGGAAAGGAATAGGTAAGAGTGTTACCTCTAAGGGGAACCTTAGAAAACCACAAATAAGCTCAAAATCTAGACACATCAGGCACAAAATTTCCATTGATTTTGTACTTCACAAGTGTTGGGAAAGACAGCTACTTTCCCAGTTTGAGTTTGGTTCCATTCTTGGAATTTGTGTCTGGCTCATAAATTTCCATTTCACACTAAGGCATAACTTTTTGTTACAGAGGAATATAGCAGTATATATGTCCTCTAATTTAGTAATTTAGAAAATTACTTTTAAAGGGGAGTTTGATTCAATTAATTGACTTTGGCTAAGTAACAACAACAAAAAAGGTAAAAATACTGACTTTTTGGTGATGAGAATGTCTTTTTTTCTCCCTTTCTTTCCTTCTCCTTCCTTCCCTTCTTTCTTTCTTTCTTTTTTTTCTTTTTCTTTCTTTCTTTCCTTTTTCTCTCCCACACCACCTAGAGGACTTTGTTACCCAGTACTTGCCATGTGTTCTGTTTCATGTGGTTTTAATAAAAGTCTTGGATCTCATCTTTCTTCCAGATCTGTTTGAAAGGACCATATTTCTTTTACAAAATCAAAACACAACCAAACCTCAAAAATTCTTTTCTACTGCTCCAGGTTTGAATATTATCATGACAAAACTAAGGCAAGCTGGCAGAGGAAGATACAGAAGTTCTTTGAGCCTCTGAAAGACTAGCAAATGGAGATCAATGGATATTGAACAATAGATTCCTGCTACTATCTAACTTTGGAGAAAAATAGAGCTTTTGCTAAATAATAACATGATTTGGAGGAGAAAATCTTAGAGCTAAGTATTAAAATTTTAAGATTCACCAGATGAAGTCCTTTCCTTGCAACTCACTTAAGACCTGAAATTTACATGAGAGAGAGAGAGAGACAGAGAGAGAGAGAGAGAGGGAGAGAGAGAGAGGAGAGAGGACCCCATAGAAATAAAGTGAACATGCTCTTAGTGACTGCAAGGAAATGGTTAACAACATCCTGGAGGAAAATAATCAGTGTATCTTATGTTTCCTATAGATCGGTTTTAATATTTATTTACTTACTGTTTAGGCTAATCTGTTTAGGTTTTTCTCATTTATGAGATCTTGTGTTTATTCACAGATAAGCGCGTTCTTTCCTTTAGTGTCCACACAGACTTATTTCGTTAAGTTCAACTTTCTTCCTTGGGGAAATCCTGTCTTTATATTTATTTCATTTCTTGGGTCCAGTAGATTTTTTCCTTGTATTAAATCTGAGCGAGTCATTGTTCTTCTAATAGTATTTCTAAGTATCTCAGCATTAAGATCATTTTCTCTAACCTCTTAATAAAATCTGCTAAGGAGTTTTGAAAAAAGTGAACTTTCCCTTCTTGAGGTTTCTGGAAGGGGAAGATGCCTTCGATGGGATCTTGTGGTCCCGGCTAACTCAAGGATCCAGAGAGGGGTGTGGGGCTCACCTGCAGCCCCTGAGCCCTCGCCTTCCCTCCACCATCCTCAGCTGCCTGTGTTACACATTTGAATGGCATTTTCTTATCTCATCTTCAGAAAACTAAAATGTTCTGTCACCCTCATTTTGCCAACCCATGTGCGTGTCCATTCTTCTAGTGAGAAGAAAAACTCACCATAGGACTGGGATCTATAATGTGGAAGTTGATTAAAAAGCTTGCATTTTCAGTTGTTTATACAAATAAAATCATAAGCGCAAACTGCCAGTAGTCAATGACTCAAATCTCATGCTTTGTGGGTGATATTTTTAAAAACCCACCTTTAAGAAGAGACCCAAAGATGACAAATTTTATTGTTGATTTTGCTGCTTACATTAGAGCACCCAGAATGATATTTTCTAGTAGAAGACTTAGAAACATACACATTTGATAATATTTGATTGTAGAGCAGGGAATGGTGGTACACACCTGTAATCCTAGCACTAGGGAGGCTGAGGCAGGAGGATTGCAACAAGTCTGAGGCCAGCCTGGGCTGCATAGTGAGTTCAAGGCCAGCCTGAACTACATAATGAGATCCTCTCTCAAATAACATAATAATAATAATAACAACAACAGTACTCGATTGTGAAATGTTTCAAATCACCATATGTTAAATTGTATAGTTTAATGCTTTTAATTAATGTATGGGAAACCTTAAGACAGAGGAAATAGAAATTGCACTGATGTGTGTTTGGGGTGTGGATTAGGGCTGCCTCATGACAGTCTATGGGGAAAGTTGACTTTTGTTGAATTTATGTTTTTAGGAGTATAATGTCTAGAAATTCAGCAAAGTTCTTGTGTGTTGTGACTATCTAAAACTATTTTTCATAATAAAAATATGTAGTGTTGTATGATGCAGACATGTTCCCACGTGATTTAACCAGCTGTGGCTTTGGGCAGTTTGTCTAAATACCATACATTTAAACTGGTTGCAGTCATTGCCTTTGCTGCGGTCTGGGGGATTTCTCACCTTCTGTTAGCTTAGTTCCTGGGCTCCACTTAAAGCTGACTAATGAAGTAATTGTCTCTGAAAAGAACCAGGTTAAAAATACAGTTAGACCACGTTAACACGGGCATGAATAAAATCTAGAGTGGCCGAGCAGCTCTAGGCTCAAGACATTTCTGCTAATCTTTAATATTCAGAGTACTTCCACTACTCTTCTTGCTTGGATGTTCAAAGCAAGCGTTTAGAATCTGGGGTTTTTTTTAAGGGCAAAAATTGTGTTCTGTGCTATTCCCAGCTCTTTTTCTCATTTTATGCTGTGAATATTCTGATATGACACCCTGATGCTTTCACATTATATGTTGAATCATTTTCCCCTTGTCAAATTCGCTTGCCAAATTGCTTTCCGATTGTGGTTCTTCAGGACTCCCTGCCCTATGTGGATAGAGCCGCCCTTAACAGCATTTTGTAGTCACCAGTGTAAAGACTGACAGTGTGAATGAGCACACTCATGCGACTTCTGGATTCCAATCCTATGTAGTTATATAAACAACATTTAAGGACCAGGTGACTATTGAATTAACAACACTTGTGTAAGGAAAAAGGAAAATACTAGGAACCATGTATTCTCTGCCTTGGGTTAACAAATAAACAACTTAGTAGCGTATTTCTGTGTAACTATAATGTTTTTTTGTTTCTGCAGTGCTGGGGATTGAACCCAGGGCCTCTGCATGCTGAGCAGTGCTCTGCCATGGAGCTATGTTGGCAGCTTGAGTATAGTCTTTAAAAAATAAATAAACCTTCTACGAATTCTGGGTAGATCCAATGTAAAGATTTGAAAGCCTCAGGGTAATTAAATATGCTATCTTCTTGAGTAAAATAATGTATGTTTGCTCAATTAAAATAGGGTAGCATGCATGGATTTTTGCACGCTAAGTATTCCACAAAGATAATTTAAAAATTAAGGGGAGAAAATCCAGAACTCTGTTTCCTTGGTTCTTTGCTCTTCAAAGGCTATTATCGTTCTAATATGTCTCATTAGAAACTGAAATTTACTAAATAAATTTATACAGACAAGCACACATATTTATGTGGGCTTGCATTTTTCTTTAGTTAATACTTTATGCCATATGCAGTATAACTTCAGCTTAACACTTCTCTAATCTCTTTGCCAAAAGGCAGCCTTATTCAATATTGAGTAGTATTAAATACAGGTGAGAAAGCATTAGTTATGGGAGATGCAACATCAGCACGAAGTATTGTTATTTCATCTAATGGGAGAACATTTTATTTTCAAAAATACTTCACAACCAGTATTTTATGCTAAGGAATAAAAGAGTCGCTAAGCTAGAGGCTATGTACAAACAGAAACCCAACAAACACACAGTGAATCTTCCTCCTGTATTTGTTTCTTTAGCAAATAGAATTTGATTGCCGAGTTCTTCATGGAACGATGAGTCTTTTGTATTTTATTTCTATCTATAGACACTGAGATCTGTCCCTCTGCCATAGAGATGTTGTCTTAGAGGAGAGTCCTATTTCAGCAAACATAATTAAACCATCACAAACAGAGCCTTCCATTAGTCAGAGCAGAGTTATTGCTCTAGCGCTGTAGATGCATAGGAAAGTATTTCACATTCTGCTGGGGGAGAAAAGGCCACTAAATATTTCGTGGGTTTTTCTTAATCAGATTGTTTATTTCTCAACATTTTAAAGAGATACTTAATTTTTCTCAGCGGCTATTTTTGTCATTACGTTAGAGAAATAGATATTAAGGGCAAAATTTGCATGGGAAGACAAACGCTGGTATTTTCCTGGAATAAGGCTAACTGTGGGCATAAAAATAAATCTCATACTGTTCTCCAGAAAATGTCCTTGGCATTTGATGTGTTTTCTAAAGCTATATTCTGGCAATGTGGGGTGGGGGGTGGAAATCGTAATATGATTGGTGTGATTTGATACACATTTGAATTTCTGTGAAAATAAAAAGTGGACGCTAGAGGGTGCTGTTTGATTTTCTTTCTCACAGGATTGCGCTTTATGTCAGCGCATGGGGAAAAATGTCGTCGTGTTCTAAACAGGACCAAATTGCAATAAGATACGAGGTGTAGAAATGCTTTAAGTTTTGGGAGGGAGTCTGGGAGGTTCAGAATGGGCCAATGCTTAGTTAATTCAGAATTAGTAAAGAGAAGAAATAATTCTTTATTACCCTAGCCCTGCATGATTGTCATCTTTTGAAAATTACTTAATTCATTTGGTTGAAAGAAATTTTATTAGATTTCAAGCTCTTGCTAAATGTCAAATGGTTCTAAAAGTAGAATATTAGACTATGTTAAGCAAGTAGTGCTCTCAAGATATGCCATTAGGAGTTTGAGTAGAGCACATACCTACTACTGATAAAAATAAATAAATAAATAAATAAATAAATAAATAAATAAAATAAAAAATATATATATATAATAGAATTTCCAGTTGTCAGAAATGCCAGCCCCCAAAAGGTTATTTCTTTATACCAAGTCAGCAAGATTCCCAATTAATTTGCTATTTAACATTTGCTAAGCATGTACTTGCTTTCTTTCTTTCTTCTTCTCTTTCTTTCTCTTCCTTGTGGCAAGTCTTTTGAGTACAACAAAAAGGTAATGTTCTGGAATTATCTAAATGTATACTGTCACATGTCTTATGTTCAGTGTCATTTCCTAACATAAAAACATTTGAAAAGAAGCTTAGTGTTCTCATTATACAGACAGGCAAATAAGGTCTCGAGGCACTGAATGGCCCGTGTTTTGAGAAGAGAATGAGTAGGAGGGTCAAGATCATCTCCCAACTCTTCCGCTCTCTGGGAAATTCACTAAGGGTGCTGTGTTGTAGGCTCTGTTGGACGCATTCCTCGAACCAGAGAGAAGTGCTTGATCTGAAGACGGCGTGAGAGCCACACCACTGATTTCCAGTTCCTCCTTCGAGGCACACAGGAAGCTTCCACTTCCAGGTCTCTGAAAGTTAGCTACAGCCATATGATTTACATTGGCCAGTGGAATGGGGACAGCAGCAATAAGCATCATTTCTGGGCAAACACATGAAAGAGCTAGGATATGATTGCCTGTGTCCTCATCCCTTGCTGAGAGGGATCTTGAAGCCGCATATTGAGCTGGTGACATCAAAAGATAATGAAGCCTCCACCGATCTCCTCTCCAGGATGAAGACTATTCACACAAGCAAGAAACAGACTGTTGTTGTTCGAGCCATAGAGACCCTGGGGTCTCCCATTAGGGCACCATAATGTGGCTTATTCCAATGACAGACAAATGAAAGATGCCATCGAAGGGAGAAAGCCAGATACCAAGAACAAAAATGTGGCAAGAAAGGATCTAATTTAAAAGCCTTAAAAAAAAACCCTATAGATTGTAGTTTAGTGATTTCTTAGTACTTTGACATAAGAATCAATAAAAACAAGTTAGCAAGTGTATTATATTTCATTTCCACTTATTACGTTTTCACTTAAAATTCATCTAAGGGACTCAAGTAAAACAATACCTGAAACATGATTGCGTGCAACCCATACTCTGTCTGATTTTGCAAATCTTAACCTCTGTGGTGTGAATAGAAATGGTACAATGAACTCATCTGAATCTTCTGAACTTGAAGTCTGGGACAGTCAAGAGTTGTGTTTTTATGTAAACAAAGAACATGCTCATGACATCAGCTTCTGTCACAGTAAGGATGAAACACTGTGACTCGGGTTGAATAGATGGTTTGACTCCTTCATTTATCTCAATGTTCAGCATTTTCCCAAAAGATCTTAAGATGCCAAGCACAAGCAGACGCCTATTTTTCTCCATCAATACCAGTTGTCCTCTTAGCCGCTGTGCATGTGTGACTGCTGAGACCAGCTAGAATTTGCTGGCTTTCCCAGAGAGGTGAGGGATGGGAAAACAAAGCAGCTCAAGGTGGACTTGGTCTACACCCTTCTCTTTCAGCGCAGTTACACATGATGCGGGGGCCTTTGACATGAATTGCATCATGCCCATGTTCGAGGATGCTAAGCACTTTTGCTCACCTTTTCAGAGTGCTGAGAAAAAGTTTTAAAATGCTATTAATTTTAATCTAATGTAACTTCAAAATAAACTTGAAGTGGGTATTGATTTTTGTTTAACCTTAAAAAGTGAGGGACTCCAGGGGTATATTTAACAAGCCCTCTATTTTGTAGCTAATTACAGTGTGTGTTTATATGCTGCTTACAAAGGAGGACGCTGCCTGCTTCTCTTCTGCAAAGCACCTTGCTGCTCTCCTAATGCTCTACAAGCACTCATGACAGGAATGTAACACAGCACATTAAAGCTCTGGCCCTCAGCATCTGCCTGGTCCAGTAGCTGCTGCTTGTTCTTTTCTGTTTTTAATCATGGTCTGGTATTTACTGTCAAAGCTTAACATCAGTAAGAATGATTCCAGCCACCAAATAATAAGAATACTCAAACATAGTTTATTTAAAGATAAAACATGTTTAAAATTTGGTTGATCTGTAAAAAGAGAAAGACTGGGTTTGAGGGATGAAATGGAGTTGGGGATGGGGTGACCTTCCCCAGGTGGCCAAACCCAGCATGGCAAGGTGGAAGGCCACAGGGGTGGGGAAGGGGCTTCTCATGACAGAAGAGAGCAACACATGCGTATCAGAGATCAGACTCTTCCAAACATCAGAATGATTCCTTACAGAGGGTCAGACCTTCCCATCATTACTTCAAAATCATTCCAGCGGGCCCTCTGTCTGTAAAAACTGTCATCCAGAAACAGCAGTGGCTTGACAGATTTCTCCGCTCGGGTGTTAGGGCAGACTTCTACAACCAGAATTTTTCCTTTACTGGCTTTTTGTGTGAACCAAAGCTCCTTGTGGCAACTGTGTGAGAATTTTAGGTATTTACATGCCTGCCACAACTGGCTTTCAGAAGCCCCGCTGCATACTTTAAAAGAGGAACCTGGAATGTCGCTCACCTCCAGACCTCTGACTGCTGGAGGAAGGTGATGAGACTTTGAGATGCTGGACATTTTCAAATAGGTTCTGATTTAGGGACACACACTCTTTATCCTACAGCGAGTTGAAGTAAGTAAATTACAGTACTTTATATAGCAACCTTGAGTAAATTATGAGGTCGTGCCTGACTTATAGACAAAATGCCATAGTGAAATCTGGGTCATGATGAGGAGCAGCATCCATACTTGAAGTTCACTTGAAGAATTAGAGGCTGTGGACAGAGAGGAACATAGTACACGGAGGAAAATGTCAGTTTGATGGGGATCCGACATCTCTGCGGCACTCAGCTAAATAAAGGACATTTCATGGCCAAGAACCCACTTTATACAAATGACCCTGGCTAAAACAGCAAAGAAGAAGAATTAATTCAACCTTGAAGGGAGTCCTGCTAACCTCACAGGGTAACGGGGGAAACATGTTCTAAACTATCTTGTTTGCTGAAGCAAACGCCCCAATGCTAGGCTCACCCTAGTAGACTTGGTGGCTAGATTTATGACCCGTATATAGTCCTGAAATGGTCAGATACTTTTTAAAAATATCTTTTGGGTGACAAAGCAGGGACTCAAAAATTTTTTTTCAAAATGGTGCTAGAATTCCTCAGGCCTTTCCTTTATCTTTCCTTCTTCATTTCTGGAATCTTCATAGGTAAATTGCTGAGTGGGCCCCAAATATGAGTTTGTCTCTTGGTATAAGGAATGCCCTGTCCCCGAGCTGCCTGCACCAATGTGGAGGAGCCATTACCTCTGCAACTTCTGCCGTCCTCTTGCAGGGTCCCAGTCACACAGCTGCACAGAGGCCCATCCACCCGGCTTGTGCAAATCTGCTCACACCCCCCATTGTCCTCACACCAGTCCAGTCCTGAAAAACGAGTAGTGCGCAAATTAATTATAGACAGTTCCATCCTTCAGTTCGTATCTAAGGGAAGGCTTTAAAGAGAGGAGGGGACACAGCAAAGCCCATTGAGCTTTTAAAAGCCAAAGAAAAGATTTGCAGGAGGGAGTAGGCAGTCAGCTTCTTACACTGCTGTCCCCAATGCCACCTTCACATCCACTAGACCAACATCACAGGTGAAGCACATCTGAGCCTTCAAATCCCATTGTTTCAATAATTTATAGTGTGTTTTAGGGAGCATACATACTTTTTCTCCTAATAGGTCCCACTGAAATTATCTGTTCTTTAGGTTCTTTTGTATAATCTGTAGCAATCCTGGAATTTTGTGGGCAATCCTGAAAGACAGAACACCAGAGGGAAAATTTCACACAACTAAGCTGATGACTTATTCTTCACCACGTTTCCACCTCCAAAAGAGGCAGTGGCTCCAGCCTCCAGCACTACTGCTGCTCAGATTAATTAGAACCACTGCATTCTTGATCATCGGGCCCCCTGGGACTCTAGGCTTTATGTTGAGCAGAATTAAATATATTCTCCACACTGGAATTAGATTCAAAGAAGCTCTCTGCTCAGGAATGAGGATTGTTGTATCCCATCGGACACTAATGTATGCTACACCATCTGTAGCTCCAGCCATAATTCACATCTTGGTTCTACAAACATGCGATAATCAAAAAATTGGAACGTTAAAGGTTAGAGGCCAGGTACCAGTGCAATCAAATCTTAAGGACATAGCCATACATGTGGGGGTGTAAAACAGGCATAGAAGAGATGCTTGGTTTGCACTTCATGCCACCAACCCCTCTAGAACCTCAGGCCCTGGTATAGATCAGAAGAGCTGTAGGACGCTGAGTTAACTGCATTCTGAGCCCAGGATTTTGGCTCCACAGTAGAGGAGAGCTCAGCCCAGTGGTCATCAGATCTGCTCATTGAGACTCTGGTCAAGTGGTACTCAACCAGGTCAATTCTGTCCCCCAGAGAACACTTGGCAATCTGAAGGATTTTTAGGGTGTTGCAACTAGAGGGTAGATGCTACTGGCATCTGGTGAGTAGAGGCCAAGAATGCTGCAGACATTCATTGCAAAATGTGAGTAAGGCCAAGGCTGAGGGGCCCTGGCCCGGTGTTAAGCCAAAGACCAGCAGACACTTCAGAGGCAGAGGGGAAGGTGGGCATTGTTCCACTGTGTTCTCCTTCCCAAAGATGACTGCCCGCTCCTAGATATGCACAGGTGATTCCATTCGGTCACCCAACATTCCTGGTTGCCATACTGGGAAAACCAAGACTGTGAGAAATGAGACTAAACTTTCCATGTTTATGCTCTCACTTACAATTTTACAGGAGTACTTTTCTGAATCACAAAGAGACACTGCACAGTGAAGATGAACTTCATCGTAATCCCCAATGAATTTAAAGACGGTGACGTGAAAGCGACAGGTTAGGGAGACTCCATTCTCCTCAATGCCAATGGTGTTATCTTTAATGTTCTGGCACCTATTCAGAACAAATAATAGAATCTTTGCTTCACATTGTTTTGTTTTGTTTTTGTTGTTTTTCTTTTTTTTTTTTTTTTTGCTCACACATTAATCCCCATCTTCATTTCAAAATTTTGCATCTCACATAAAACCATCAGAAGTGGTAAAAATGACTTTGCATTTGAAAGTGACCTCTGGATGGCATGAGTTTGTCACTTATTATCACTCCCTCATTGTCTGCTTTGAAAGATCAAATATAACCTTGAGTTAGTGCCTTCACTACAACTAAAAACTAAATGACTATAGGGACTGCACTCCATTTCCTTATGCTTCAGGTCCTCAGTCCGCCCCCTCATAATGCTGTGTTTTACTGATAACAATTTAACAAACACAAGATTAGTTCTTACTTCCTCTGCACTTTCTTCAGTTAATTATCAATGTTGGCAGGGCTCTCTATTCAAACCCCAGTGGGAACTCTTCCCATGCAGTAAAATAGGTAAGAGCTGGAGGGGAAAGCAGTACCATGGAGGATGCACTGGGGAATCATCTTGGCAGAGGTGACCACCTCTTCTCTCAACTTCCTTCCCTCTTGTGGTATTGTGCTAATATCCAGGCACAGCCAAGACATACTCAGGCACAGAGATTTTGCTTCACCTACTTAAAAGTTCCTCAAATGCATCCCAATCTCTTGTGCTCCAGCATCTTCATGGCATATTTTCCCCACTGGAAGGTATTTTTGTTCTTCTTCCCATGCATAACTCCCGCTCTTTCCTCTGCACTAGTCTATCGCATTCTCCAGGTATACCCTGAGCAAGCAGGAATGGGTGGCCTTTCCTAGATTGGCCAACAGCACCCATTTGAGTTCCCGAAGTGCAAGAATCAAGTCACCATCCTCACTGTGCTTCCAGCACATTACATGGTCTGAATAGACATATTAAAATCTTTGTCGGATGAATGAAAGAATGAATGAACGAATTGTCCTGCCATGGCCAAGGTGGGCCCATAAGAGTCAAGAGGCTTTTTAAATGATAAAAACAAAGGAGGAGATTCTTTTCTTTCTAATGTTTCTTTCCCCCAAGCCCACAGGATTAAAAAGCTTAGCAATAGTGAAAATTAAAAATTGAAGTTATCCTTCAGCATCCTCACACCTCTTAAGTTTTGTAATTAGTCTTCTAGGCAAAGTGCAAGTGCAAAAACTTAACATGCCATGCTTCTCCTTATCATTCTTCATTTGGATAATCTAAATCAGCTCAAGGGTTCTGAAATGGTAGCAGCCTCCAGTCTTCACACAGACCTTTCCTCTAAGTCAGACCATCCACTCTCTCCCAGGGACATGGCTTGGAGTTTAGGTAATAGAAAAATATGGAGCAGAATGAAGGGGCCTAGGAGATAAGGGATAGCTGTCTGGGTGCCTCTCTTACAGCAGGCAAACAAGCTAAGCATGAGAACTTTTAGTCCCCTGACAATGAACACTTGTCCTCCCCTCTGTCCAGGAACATGAAGAGAAGACAGAAGTGGTCAGCGTTTTCCCAGCTTTTGAGCTACTGACAGAAGCTGGTGCTACCTCCACACAGCTGGCCTTCCACACCTCTGAAGTGGATCCATTTTGCTGCTCAATCATTACCAATGAGCATCAGTTTTCCCATAAGTTCAGCAGAAAACAAAATAACCACATCTCTCCAAGAAAGGTTAGAAGGACTGATGGATTCAAATCTTCCCAAATGACAACGGCATTTCCCACCTAACAACAGTTTAATTCACAGGCCTTTATTCAAACAGACCCTGGGGTAAGCTGAGATTTATGAACATGCTCGCTGGCTCACTCTCCCTCTCTGGGTCAAGTCCATTAAATACTATTTTAAAAATGCTAAATACCACCTTGTCCTTCAAAGGAGACACAAGCTCTGTAATCTAGGTTTACATTTGTAGAGGGGCTCAGGTCTTAACTCTTTTATTTTGGGAAGGTAAGGGGAGGCAAAAAACCTGGGGAAAAGAAAAGCGTGTCATTAACACATTAAGGATCAGAAGAGACCAAGTAGTCACCAAGTCCCTCCCTTCACCTCTGAGAAGGCGAAACACCAATTCAAAGAGACAAATGCCTCAGTGAGGACTTTGAGAAAAGTTCTACAACACAATGGCAACCCATGTCATGCACCATGCCTGGCCCATTAGGGAGCTATGAGTTCTGATACCAAGGAAGATCCCTTCTCTACCCCTTGCTAGTTGGGTGGCTGTGGATGAGCTCTATGCTTAACTTCTCCAAGCTTGTTCCATCTGCAAAATGCTATATGTTTATTATTTGTTCAGAGCCACACCCTTATTCTTTTGAGGCACCATTCCTCTTGCCCCCAAACACAAAGCTAATTATGTATCCATAGCACCCCCTACCCACCACAGGGGTGGATGCTGACCCAGCCCAGGCAATTCCAATGGCGCATTCACCAAAAGGTCAGGAAAGTGATCCAAGACAGGTGAGTCATATTCCTTCTTTGGAATTACCTGAGTTGAAATTAAAAATGCTCTCTCTTCTGTGGTGACAATGGTGTAAGTATATGAGGGCAGCATCGCTACTGATTAAGAAGATCAATGAGAGGGAGAGAAGCAAAGACAAAAGACAGAGCAAGAAGAGTGTCTTGACAGCTACATTTACTCTTGCAATTTGGTTTTATAACCACTAAGTACCTTGCTCTTTTGCAAAAACTAATTTAAATTGGCCTCTACCAATTATAACAGAATCTGATTAATACAACCACTTGCTTTAAGAACTATTGTATTGGGTGATGGAATTGTTCTAAAATTAGATCATGGTGGTAATGTACTCCTCTTCAGATTTACTAAAAATCACTGAAATTTACCCTTAAAGCAAGTAAATTGCATTGCATTTAAATTATGTATGCATAAAGCTGTTGAGAATTAATTATTGCAAAACTTATTATTATATGCATAAATTGCCTGACATAATCATTAAATGTTTTTTAAAAATTAAGATAATTATTCTTTGGTTGTTTGGTCTATATTCTTTTCTTCTCATTTATTTATTCATTCATTTATTCAATAAATGTTGCAGTATAATAATATGTTTCAGGAAATAAATGCAGTGGTAGTCATATATAGAAGAAAAAGAAACCTGTTGAGCTTGTAGGCATTATGGTGTTATGGTTTATATCTAGATGTCCTCTTAAAGCCACATGGAATCACAGGTGGGACCTTTGGAAGGTAACTGGATTACAGGGGCTTATAGATGACTTCCTGTTAGGAGGTTGGGAATGGTTGGAAGAGGCGGGGCACTGTGGCATGACCCAGAAGGTTCTCTCTCCCTTCCTGGCTCCTCCCTTGACTCTCTCTGTCCACCATGCCACAAGCAGCTTTCCCTCTGCCATGCCCCTCTGCCTCTGCTGTGCTGTTCTGACTGGACTGAAATGTGAGCCAGAGTAAACTTCTCCTCCCTTCAGTTGTAGGTGTCAGGTATTTTGTCCTAGTGACTAAGACACACAGTATGTCTTATCCACAGTTTCACTTTCTGCAGTTTCCATCAGCAGTATGAAAGTATTAAATGGAAAATTCCAGAAATAACTCATAAATTTGAAACTGCATGCCATTCTAAGTAGCATGATGAAATCTCGTACTGTCCTGATCTATCCTTCTAGGACATGAATCATCCTTTGCCTGGTGTATCCCTGTTATATATGCTACCTGCCACTAGTCACCCAGTAGCCATCTACTGTCGTAGTATCCCAGTGCTTGTGTTCAAGTGACCCTTACACAGTAGACTGACACCATACACAATGCCTGCATCCCATGCCTCCTTCATTTTATCAGGTCAGCACCGCATCATCTCACATTGTCACAAGAAGATGAAGGGTGAATATAGTACAGCAAGACTTTGAAAGAGAGAGAGAGATTATGTTCATGTAGCTTTTATCGCAGCATATTGTTATAATAGTTCTATTTTATCATTAGTCATAGGTGTTAAACTCTTACTGTGCCTAATTCACGAATTAAACTTTATCACAGATATGATACATAGGAAAAAACAGCATACATATTGTTCAGTACTATCCATAGTTTTAGGCATTTTCTGAGGGTCTTGGAATGTGCTTCCCTCAGATAAGAGGGGGACTAATGTATTCTAATTTCTGTTTTATTTTGATAGATGCTTATTCATTAGCCTTTAGTTACTCTCATTGCATTCTTTCATTTATAGAATTCCATATCCCTTTTGAGTTGAAGGTTAAAGTAACAGGACAGAATCCCCTCCTCTGTGATCACAATGAAAAAAAGCATCTTATAGTAAGTGCCACATGACTTGAGGATCTGCCGTTGACTTATTGTATAGCTATAAAGCAAGTTGCTTGATTTCATCTATAAATATGAATGAGGTTTACAAAACCTGCCTCAGAGGTTATAAAAATTAGATGAACTTACTAGTACAAAATGCTGGTTCTATAGATGTCAAGAAATGCTAGCTCCTATTCCTTTCCTTAAAAAAATAATGTAAATATTGCACTACAAATTCTAAGACACTCATCTGTCAAAAAGCCACTCACCCTCCTTCAATGATGAAGTACCGGAGTTTGTCATTGCTGTCGCGAGAGGGGGTGGCATAGCATTTGTTGAGTGTGAGGATCAAATGGGTGGAGTCAGCCCCAACTACAAAGACCCCTACATACAGCACATCTCGAGTAGTCAATACTACTTCACCCTGGCGGTAAGGATGTTTGTAGGAGGCATTTTTGTAGAGTGCCATCTTGGTAGTGAAGCTGCCTTCTTGGGTTGGAACTGTCAGGTTAATGACACTAAAACAGAAACAGTCATGAGGGAGAGAATTGAAAAAAAAATTATTTATTCAATTACCTACCATTTTTCAAGCTGAGAAAAGAGAAGGAAGGCGAAGCACATAGTAGTAAAGTTTAAGACAATGCTGTCCAATATGGTACCAACTAGGTGCAAGGGGTTTACATTTAAATAAAATTAAAATAAATACAATAAAAATTCAATTCCCAAACCCCTTGAGCCACATTGCAAGTGTTCAGTGACCACATGTAGCTACCATATTGGCTAGTTCAGATATGGAACATTTCCAGTATCACAGAAAATCTATTGATTAATGCTGCTCTAAAGCATTTAGGTTCAGGAAATAGGAATTATATTTTCTGTAGTGCTTCAAAGACAAATGTGATCAGTTTTGATTATGCTAACCTTAACTGTCAAGGAAAGACAAAGCAATAAGCCTAGCCCATGTAATCTTTTACCTTAGCATAGGCTTCACAACAGAATCCAGGGAGATTTTGATATCCAGCTCATAAGCACAAGAAAATTCCACATTGATTGTGCGGTCCCTCGTGATAATGTTGCCCGTGTTGTTGGCACTTTCGATCCAGACTGTGTTTTTATACATGATATGAGTGCCGTTGGACTGCAGACCAAGGAGAGGTCAGAAATCATTAGATCTGGGAGTGAGAACATGGCTTGCATTTTAATCCATATCCCTGAAAGTGGAGAAATGGCTTCATTCCATATATAATCCAGAGGCCAGTATAAATCAGCATGAAGCTGGCCTCAGCATTTACTGGGGGAGGGGGGAAGTACTACAACAGGTGCCAACAGTACCCCTCAGTCTGATAACCTTGAATGCCCACAGAACGTAGATTCCTCGTCCCACTGAATTCTAACTACCACCAACTCCCAGTTATCTATGGGAACCTGAGCCAGGGAAAGCATGAAATATTGCCATTGCAAGGTAATATAAATTGAACTGAAAAGTCCTTTTTCAGTCCTTAATTCAAAATCTCTCCTCCACTAAACCTTTTACCAGACACACCTATAAGTAGCACAATGAGCGTGAGAATTTCAGTTCCTTATTCCTTTTGCCCTCTGATAAAAGTGTTAGTGAGCATGGTCATGAAGAAAAGAGGCATCACAGGAGGCTCAGGAAGAGAAGCAAGACACTTGCTAATGTACACACACATCAGCAAAATCTGAGGCTCGAAGCTGGGACCATGCTGTACTTTGCTAGGCTGTTAAATGATGTTTGGGACATCCTTACTACCCCAAATAGCTAAGCCAGGCTATATTTACCCAAAAGGACAATAGAAGCGTAAGAGGGGTCGCAACAATCTGGAAAATGCACAGAATAAATGATGACAGCAGGCATCACAGAGCAAGGAAAGAAACACGTAATTTATAGTGTTCCTTCAGTTCAGTCAACCACTTAGCACCAAATGATGGCTGCCCCTGCTGTCTTTTATTTTGTACATCCCCTTTGCTGTTCTCCAAAGAGCATATTTCTAACTAGACCACCCTGATTCAGGGACAATCAATGTGCAAACACCAGGAGCTGTCACTTCCTCTGCCAGATGCTCTTTCCTGACCCATTTTCTCACCTGCACAATGTTTCCACAATTCCCTTTGGTGTTGTTGATCTGAAAGGAGATAAAATCTTCTCCCTCAATGTGGGAACACTGTCTGTCATTGATCCTCACACCCTCTCTCTCAAAGCCAAGCTGGAAAAGTTTGCATTTTGATATGGACACTTCCATCTGGGCTGCCTTACAGGTCACCTCTGCATCAATGATGTCATGCGAGTCTATGAAAACAGTTATTACAAAACCAATCGGTAGGAGGCAGTCTTGCCACAGGGGTGGGGGGAAGCATCCCATTGCCCTTCTTTTTAGAAGAGGCAAAAGATCTCCACTCAGAGACGACAAGCATTTCTAATTAAGCTTTGATCACACCAAATGAATATATTAATTCATTCAAAGCAATAACATGTAGAGCCTCATTAAAAAGACAAAAATGCTAATAAAGTACATTTTGTCTTTTCTTTGTAACCCAGGCTTTCCTCCCCCACACACTGGGGAGCTACTTTCCTATAAGTGACATACAGAAGCTGGCACATTGTGGCCTAAGGAGCATGCCCCCAGTTACAGCAACAGTAGCCTGGCCGCACCCGAAGCCCTGGCTGAATCCAACTCAGAAAAACCTCATGAGAGGCAACCACCAGGAATTGGCTTTTTGACACAGTGATGCACCAGTTGACATTTTCTCTGAGTACATAAACTCCCAATAAAAAGCACTAGAGAAACATAGAAATATTTTTATCTGCTTAGGTGACGCAGCTGTCCCTCCTATGGAGCCTTTCAGTTAATTAGACTTTCATTCTCATATGGTGTTAAATTTAGCACATCTCTGAGGTGATTCATTTAGGAAAAGGTGTGGAGCTGGAAAGCAGCTCACCTTCAGGCTGACATCCAGGTAGGCTCAGACTAGGAAACTACAGTTAGGAACAAGACCAAGAGTCCTAATTATTAGTTGCTTGCTTCAAACACTTTAGTTGCATCTTCAGGGCCAAACAGCTCTGGGCCAGGTGAAGCTGGCTTTTCTCTAGTCTCCAGACACCTGGCCCTGTCCTCTAAATTTCTTCCTATTGGTGTCAAAACAACTAACTTTCTCATGAGCCTAGAAGATCAACTTGGTTCTTTGATGTTCAACATGGCTTCTGATGGAATTGGTTGATTTCACTTATATACTGTACAAATTTGAGTGCTACAATGTATTGAAGAAAAGGATGTAGCTATGAGGAAATGAACACTGGCCTACTTAGAAGTGGTCAGATTGCCTCTTTGTTCTGCTCCAATGCTCCTGAAAGCTTTTCTATTTGTGTTTCTAACCAATGGAGTGGGACATATTGAGGCCCTTCCCTGGAGCTTTCCTACATCACCACTGCCAGGCTTCCCTCCATGGGCCTTTCAGGGTGGAAAGTGGCACTCATCACTCACTGTTTCCATAGGGTGGTGGCTCGATACAGCCACACAGCTCTCTTCCATTGTCCAGCTCACAGGTTCGATTGGGACAGTCCACCCCAACACAGGGATCTTCAACCACTCCTGCTAAAAAGGAAAACACACAGAAGCACAACATGATTTTCACACCCACACGAAGCAGCATTTGGTTCCACTCAGGACTTGCCACTTTAGTCCAGCTGGATATGCTCGGATGGCAGCTGCAAGTTACAAGACAAGGCAGCCTTCCAGAAAATAATAGCAATAGCGAGTGGTAGATGCTTGTTAAGGGCCTGGCACTGAGATTAGGGCTTCAAGTGAATTAGTGCATTTGACTTTCATAAGCACTCCTCAAGCTAAGTATCATAACCCCATTTCAAAGCTAGTACTTGCTCCAGATCACCATGAAGGTACATGGTAAAGACAGAATACACAGACACTCTTCCCTGCCAAGGTATACCATGATTACTGCACCTGATTTACCATACTGTAACTGCGCACATTTCTCCCTCTATAACTATATGAAGAGTAGATTTCAAATCATTTATCTCTATATTGCCAGCACCCAGCCACCTCAGAGTTAATCCTCAATAAATATTTATCAATAATGAGAATTTTAGGACCATTACGATCCCAGAGAGGTTCCCCATAACGGGACTACTTTGGTTTGTTCTCCATAAACATCTACTTGATATTTTAAAAAACAGATGAATCAAAACCTACACATAATTCACCAGCACTGGCTTAACAGTACTGTTTTGCCAAAAGGGTAGAACTATAAGTAAAATATATTTGCAAGTGTATACAATATATCACACCCAACGTTATTAGAAACAATATGTCTGTAACAGACTACGCTCAAGTATTCAGCACCTCCACTGGAGATGCACTAATTTAGAGCATTTTCTTCAAGAGAAAAATTTTTATTTAAATTTATGCTTTATAAATTCTTTATTTAAAGAATCTCTTTCTTGTCAAGATAGAAGAAGCCTTGTTCATCACCATGGGTAGTGCTAAAGAAACAAATGTTCAGCATGTGCTAAGTTAGCACAGAGAATTTTTAAAAAGAGTTCTAAAAGGATACAAAATTTCAGTTAGGAATAAACTGAAGAGATCTACCGTATCTCATGGTAATAGTTAATAACAATATGTTCAAGTACAATAGATTTGAAAAGACTAAGGGAGTCGATTTTAAGCATTCACAACACAGATATATTTGCATACAGAAAAAAAGAGGTGAAAGGAGCCAGTGAGATGGCTCAGCAGCATAAGTGCCTGCCTGGCAAGCACGAGGTCCTGAGTTCGACCCCCAGTACCCACACACACAAAAAAAAATAAAGTTGAAAAACAAAATACAGCTCCATACACCTCATCTGACTCAGCTGCCACAGCCCTCTGGTAAATAAGCAATTCGAGGTAGAACATGGATGGCCTGGTGCCGGCCTGTCTTAATTTCTGAGAAGCCATCAGCATCGCGTAGACATATTTATGTGGAAAGGCTTCCTGTTACTAAGACCCTTTCACTCGTCCAGTGTGTTACGTGTATAACACAGTGCCAACCACACAGCAGACAGTCAGTGAATGGCACGGCTAACATAGTATGAGAACCACCAAAGGCAATTACAGAGAGGAAGTGTGGAGTTTAGAGTCCACAGGAAGAAAAGGAAAACTCTCATTTAAAATGTGGTGGCCCATCAGCCAATTGGTAATAGAGACATGCCTTTAGACAAAGGGAAACTTTGAGTTAAAAAAAAATAAATAAGTAAAAATATATACATGTACTCCAGATAATTTTCAAAGTTCAAAACACTTCATTTTAAAGTTATTTGAGGTGTTTCTTTTAATACAGCAAAGTAAAATATTAAGTTGCCATACAAAACATTTTTGTTGATATTCAACAGACTAGCAATTTGCTTAACAACTTTTGAAATCATTAAATATATATTTCAATAAGTTACAGTACATTGTCTTTAGATTCTGAATAGTACATTCCTATACTTCATTAGGTTTAGTCTATAAATTTACCACTGTGTATGTAGAGCCTTGGATTGGGCCTGTATGCACACTGGTACCTGTGTACACACACGGGGCAGGTGTTGTGTGTGCAACACACATTTTAACTACAGTATCATACCACATTAATGGGAATGGCCATTCATGTATATGGATACACATGTATGTATATGGCAAGTTTATATGTGTTTTAATACATTTATATTCATCTATTTGATTTACATAAAAAGAAAATGAATAATGGAAATACCAAAGATGAAATAAAAATTTTTTGAGACAGGGTCTCACTGTGTAGTTTAGGCTGGCCTTGAACTCACTATGGAGCCCAGGCTGGCCTCAAACTTGCAGTGATCCTCCTGCCTCAGCCTCCCTAGTGCTGGGATTACAGGCATGCACGACCATGCCCACATTGAAATAATTTTCTTCCTACAAAAAAACCCACAAGAATCTATAGGTCTTTATTTTACTATCTAGTTTATGGAATCCCTTTATAAATCCAACTGCAGCTTCCTTCCAACTGGCAGATAAGCCAGCTCAATTGCAATTCCACTTGCCATATACCTCCCCATTCTGATATGGGCTGAGACTCATGATAAAGAAACCGAGAGAGTTGAGTTTTTGAACTAACATTAATCATGAGTCTTATACTATGTGCCTTTGCTCCTGCAACCAAGAGACCCTCATCTCCCCAAGTTTTTTTGTTGTTGTTGTTTATTTGTTTTCAGATTCCTTCAGTGGTCTAGCCTGGAAGTGCTCCTCATTGACTCTCCACCTCAGTTCACAGCTCCCTACTCCCCACCCCTGGAGGCAGACAAATGTGGAAAGATGGAGAGGACCAGGCATCTCTAGATGAAGCAATGCTACCAGCCAAGAATCCACAGAAACAGAATAATTATCTTACAGCAGTTCTCCTTCTCAATCCACTCTGTGCTGAGGATGCCGAAGGAGCGGCAGGCCTCCCCATAGGCAGCCAGGGAGCCACACAGCTGGAACTTCTTGTGGTTGTAGCAGCCATCCAGGTAGCAGGACTCATAGAAGGGGAGGGGATCGAGGAGCCCATAGCAGGGCTGGAAGAAGCCCTTCATATCGGTGAGCTTCAGGCAGTAGCCATCGCCCTGCATCATCTGGATGTGCACGTTGTCGCACGTGGCTGCATACTGTGAGAACTGCAGCTCGTTGCAGCTGGGGGCAAAAGGGCTGGTCAGAATAAGTGAAACAAAAACAACCATCTGAGATCTCCTGTGGAAAGTAGGACCACACCGGAACGTGTGTGATGTGCTAGCCCTGAAGTTAGCATAATATGGCAATTCCCATGATAATTAGCTGCATGACCTTCAGGATGCCAGGTACCAATGGTCTCTATCTATCCATAAGAAAGTAAAACAGTAATCCCTATTGTTTATATAATGGGGATACAGTAGAGGTAAAATAAAGTAATAGACTGATAGCCAAAGTGCCACACAAAAGGTGGATATTGATATAATAACCATTAACACTTTGATATAATTGATTGATATCATTGATATAATAACCATTGACAGGTATGGACAGAATAACCAATAACAATAGCAATAATAATGATACTTGGCAAAATTAAAGATTTGAAAGGAAATCCTGGAGTCTTGTAAACCAGTTCTAGTTTAGGTATCAGAGGCCAAAAGTAAGCTTTCCCTAAAGTGGTGTCCAACTGGTTACAGTTTATAAAAGTAAAAAGAAAGGAAGGGAAGGAAAGAGTGGAGGGATGAAGGTGGGAAAAGAAACTGAATTTTGCTTATCATTGGAAGATTCATAATGGCTTAAATGTTCAATACTGTCTTCTTTCTAAAGAATTATTTTATTTTTGGTGGTGCTGGGGATCAAACCCAGGGCCTCATGCATGTTGGCCAAGGTCTTTACCACTGAGCTGCATCCTCAGCCCAAAGCTGTCTTCTTTCTATCTATGGGTCACTAGGTGTCACTCCAGAGAAAGCCTCAATTTAGGACTCCTGCCATCTAGTGCTGGCTTGCCACTTGCCAGGCGCCCTCATGTAAGTAAGCCATTGTCTTAGGTCTGTTTCACCAAGCAGAACAAACTGGACTAGATATTGTCCAAGGTTCTGCCCAGCTCTGTGTCCCATAATTCACAGGATAATCTAACATATAATACATATTCAGTTCATACTTGGGGCAAGGTCAAAGAGGGCTTGAAACATCATTTCTACAACTACGTATTTACCTGATACTTTGCATGTAAATCTTAAAGGGTTCAAGCTATTGTGCAAGCAAAGAAACACCAGAAAAGAGAAGCCCATCTATACTTCCAGAAAGGAATCAGTATAATTCCACAGCCCAGAGCGACCCTAACTTAAAAACCTTCAGAATAACTTGTTTAGCTCGTTCATCTCAACTACCCTGAGGTGGGTCTGATAATAACCTTCCTGACATATGTGTTTTTAAAAAGACTTTGCTGATTCCCACCAACTTCTGCTTGTGCCACCCTAATCAAGCCTCCTAGTAAAAGTCAAGGTCACTTAATTAGGTCTAGCACTAGAAAGCAAAGGGCTGCCCTCCTTCTTCTGAATCAACTCCTAATTCTTCCTCCAGCAAGGGGCACCTAGGTCCCAGGCGGGCACCTGGTTAAATCTTTAGAGTTCTAATCCTGGGTACGCTCTTCTGTTTAGCTGATGGCTGAATGACATGATCATTTAGTCATACTGTCTAAACCCAGTTCCTTCCTCTGCAGTTCAAGAAATTTCTGGGGTCATTGATGTGCCTATTTGTAGCATCAAAACTCCGAAGCTGTGCTCTGTAAGAGGAAAGGTGCAGGATGTTAAGGGATGTGCACTCAGTGGTTTGAGCTATGCACTTGCTCACCTCCTCTGCATGCCATTGGTTTTCCAGCTCTGAGCAAGCACCACGCTGCTTACCACTGGCTTCCCCCGCAAGGTCACGTAGTCATCAGTCAGGTCCCCATTGAAGTTGCCACAGAGGCCACACACTTTGTTCTGCAGCCTCTCACTGATGCTGATTTTAATGACATTGAAGCCATTGTAGTATATCTGGATGTCAGGGCTGGTGTCAATCACCAGAAACCCTTCACTGCTATAGATTTTGGTTGCCAAGCCAGTTATAAATGGAACATTCACTTGGGTGCCATTCACCTGTTGGAGGAGGGGAAAAGGAAGTCATTATCCTTAGAGCTGGGGTTGGCTAACTTTTCCATAAAGGGCCAGGCTGTTGCAGGCCCTAGGATTGTTATGATAACTACTCAACTCTGCCCTTCTGGCATGACAGAAGCCACAGACAATATGTAACTAGATGAGGGTAGCCATGTTCCAATAAAGCTTTATTTACAAAACAAGCAGTAAATGGATTCGGCACAAGCCATAGTTTGCAAACCCCTGCCCTCCAGTTTAAGGGCATACACCAATAGTATTATCTACAGTTCCCCCAAAGGAAACAAACTACGGAACAAAGGAGGGAGAGGAAAGCAGGAGAGAAGAGAAGTTTAGAAAAGTGTAACTCATAGTCAGTGGCTGGATATTTGTGTAAAACTTTCCCTGGCATAAACCAATTACTGAAAATGGCATTCTAATCCTGCACCAGAAAGAGTCCAACACAGTTAAAACGAATCTGGGGAACACTGTCATATTTATTGCTCTCTTGTTTATAATGTTCAACCTTGAGGTCTCCCCCACTCTGAGGTCCTATAGGCACAGTATTTTCAGCATTTGTCATTTTCCTGCTCTGTAACATTTTCTTTTCTTAGCCCTTGGGATAGATTATAATGTGCATTTCCCATACTTACAAAATAAATTGTTTTCCCCCCACAGGTTATTAGTAACTTTTGTTTCATAAAAAAGCAGATGGCTTTTTAAAAACATTCCTTTACTATTTTGGCTAGCTTGGGGTATTTTATTCAGCAACAATCTCAATTTTGCTATCTCGAGTGGACACTTACGCTTTCTTGCTCCTGTATCATGCACCAATGGAGTTGTGTCCTCGTGGGCCAATTTACAACAGGAATTAGAATGTCAAAAACAGTACAGCTTTCACTAAAGTTAAAACCCAGTATTAAAATCCAGGTTCTTCCTTTTAAGCTCATAAAATACAGCCAGTCTTTTCCCTAACGCTGGATACTAATCTGTTTGATGACTCTTCGAATAAAGGTATACTCAATGCTTGGTTATTCAAGCCAGTAGTGGAAAGCAGATATAGACACTCAATTCCAAAACAAAAAATATGTTAATGCAGTTCTCCCCCCATCACCCTATCTGTGCCCATAGTGATGCAACCTGGTCCATCAGCTATGACCAGCGTGGTTCAGCTGAGAGATTGGGGTCATTGTCAAAAATTCATCAGAGCTGATTATCTTCTTGAGTGGAAGAGGTGAAGGAATTCAAGTTGTATATTAATTACAGGGGTGGGCAGGAGCTTTACATAGGCCTAAGATACACACACACACAAACACACACACACACACACACGGAGCCAGGCAACGAGCCTAAAGAAGTCAACCTAAGAAAAACTCCCCATATTCAGCCTCCTTTTTTCTTTCAGCCTCTATCTTCTTTCACATGGCATGTCATCCTGGGGCCTCTGACAGTGTGGATGCTCTCACAGGTTTTATTTAGGTAGTTCTTAGTTTTGAGAAAGAATGGCAGAGACAAGTGCTCGTCTAGGTACAGGTGGGAAGAGCCAAGAATAATTTTAAGGGCTCTTAAAAACAAATGAGATGCTTTTGGAAACTAATACGAAGTAAAAACTGATTTATCTGCCATTTTATCACCTGAAGTTCTATTACCACCCATGCTATTCTTACAGCCCGAGACCTAACTTTCCTGCAAGGCCTTTGGAACGAAGCTTATGCTTCAGTTCTTTGATATCTGGCCATCTGTGTATGGCCAGCAATCGCCTATTTATTATTCTAGAACTTGATTAGCTGGGAAAACCACAATAAACAGACCATTAGCCAAACCCGTGCTTCCCGGCTACATTTCTCAAGAATGAAGGTCAGGTCGGTCACCTTGACCGTGTTGCGGTCATTGATGAGAATCTGCTCCTCGTTGATGTAGAAATAGATGGGCGAAATGATGGTGAGGTTGGGGGAGGACCACTTGTCGAAGTTGATGATAAGCTGGAAGGAGATGTCGGGGAGTTTCTGGCAGATGGTGGAGAGCACGAAGGCGCAGTTGGCTGGGAAGCGGAGGAAGGCGCCGTCGAAGGTGCGGAAGACGCCGCCGCCGGCAGCCAGGCAGTAGGAGGTCCTGGTGCTGAAGCAGCCGCGCACCCCGTTGCGCAGGGCGCACTCCTCGTCTGACTTGCACTGGCGCGGGTCGCACTGGATCAGGTTGCGCCGGAAGCAGCGGCAGCGCCGTGTGCAGTCGCTGTTCCAGAACAGCTGCTTGGGCTGGAAGAGAATTGTCTGCATTAAAAGTCAGGCTGTGGTCAGGAGTGGGAACCCCAAAGCCCAGTCCATCTGGACCCTTTACTGGCCTATCCTTAATGGGGCTGGAGTTGCAACAGGGAGCAGTAGGGAGGCGGTTTCGATTCAAATGCCACAGCAGTTCCACGCAACTCAGATGCCAAATAATATGCAATTTAGACTTTATTGGTTACAATCAAGAACTCTGGAATCTTTATGGCTGGGTCGTAGAACTAATCACTGCCAACCTGAACGTGCAGCTGTCAGGGGAACTAAGGGAAAAGGAAAACTACATTGTAAATTTCTTCTCTTTTCTTTTCTTTTTTTCTTTTCTTTTCCTTTCCTTTCTTTTCTTTCTTTGCCTTCCTTCCTTCTTCCTTCCTTCCTTCCTGTCTGTCTGTCTCTCTCTCTCCCTCCCTCTTTCTTTTAAACCAAGGAATCATGTTTAACAAGGGCAGGCTCCGCACTTGTTTTAATTTGAATTCACTCAAGAGTGAGAAACCAGCCATTCAAATCTTAAATATTCAAAAGAAAGTGATAACCAACTCTTAGTATTAACCCTTTGAACACTCCACAATATTCACTCTTCCTAGTATTTCCCTTGTGTCTTGTCCCTTGTGTCTTCTGCAGCAAGTAGCTCCATTTCACTAGGTCCTGAATTGTGAGTGATCTATCAAACAGCTGGATTTTGGAGAAAGGAAACTTCCATTCTCAGACGGACCACTTTGGTGTCAGTCTCAGCCCTGTCACCCTACATGTGCTATCCCGAAGAATATCGTTAACTCCCCAGAGTGTCAGTTTGTTCATCTCTAAATTGGAAATTACAATCATGTCTTGCAGGGCAATTGTGAAGGTTAAATTAAGATGTGTAAAATATACTTCCTGGGGTAGAGAGGGTACATTCATCTGCCTTCACATGCTGAAGAGATTATATTAAAACACCTACAACATAGTATACCCTCAATTGGAGGCGGGTATTACTTTCAGGCAACAATCTGTAGTAGACATAATTCTACTTGGTGAAGTTTGTATTCTTGATCTTGTACTAAGGGAACTGTTAGAAATTAATCATGATTGTCCAAGTGGGGTGTGGCCTGGATAAATATACCATGACATAGAAATATGGACACACAGTGCATTACGAGTTGAATATCCTGGTTGAGTATTCCTTATCTTAAGTGCCTGGGACCAAAAGTGTTTTAGATTTTTTGATTTTTTCAGATTTTGGAACATTTATATATAATGTAGATAGATAGATAATAGATAGATAATAGATAATAGATCGATCGATTTTGGGGATGTAACCCAGTCTAAAATAAAATTCACTTATGTTTCAATGTTTCATATACATCTTATACACATATCGTGAAGGTAATTTAAAGCATTATTTTGATAATTTTGTTCATAAAACAAAATTCCATGGTGTAGAATTTTTTTACTTCTGGCATCATATCAACCCTTAAAAAGTTTTGGAGCATTTCAGAGTTCAGCTTTTTTTTTTTTTTTTTTTTTTGTGGGTACCAGGGGGTTGACCTCAGGACCTCGCGTGCCAGCAGGTGCCCATGCCACTGAGTGATATCACCAGCCCCTTTTTCGTATGTGGGTTCCGGGAGTCAAACTCGGGCCCTCGTGCTTGCCGGGCAGGCGCTTAAGCCGCTGAGCCATCTCACCGGCCCAGAGTTCAGCTTTTCAGATAAGAGATGTTCAACTTACATCAATTTACCAAAACAGTGCTATCCAGAAAATATGTTTTAATGGCACAAAAAATCTATGATTTTGTCTTTTCACTGTGTTCTGCTTTAACTATAGATTTACCAAAACTCTATGTCAACAATAGTTAACACTCAGGTGTAAGCATAAATAGATAGACAGTGAAATATTGCACTTCAAGATGCCATTGTTGATTCTTTCATGCTCAAAGTGAAGCAGTTCCTAGAACCACATCTTCTCTTCTCCCAGATCTATAACATATTCTGGGTGCCAGCAGCCTTACAAATTGACTTCATTTCTCTTATCAGATTTACAGAATAACTGAGTGGTTGGTCTGGCCTCTCTCTGATAAGAATTCAGACATTACATTGTTGGAAAGAGAAAAACAACTTGATGTATGTGGATATGATCAAGGGTAAATAACTCATCCCCAGAAGAACTTGATCATGGAACTAGCATGGCAGGGAAGTGGCTGGCCCCATGCTGCTTTCTTTACCTTAATTAGACATGACAATGACAGCTGGGTGATTACTCTACATACTAATGGCTAAATGTGTTCTCTCTTTATTTCCAAAGAAATGCGCTATATAAACAAGCCCCCAAGCTTGTTTGAATTGTGGGAAGTGGATGTGGATTATTTATTCTGTGAGTTCACTACTTCCCAGATTATAAGCGGTTGTCAAAACCCACTGATTTTCTGATGAAAAACAGATAATAATGTTTACAGTAACAATAGCTGCTGAGAAGCGTACTGTGCCTTTTTGAGAGTTCCAAGGGCTTTTATATGCATCATTTCATTAACATGCCTGTATTTTTTATATACAAAATATCCCTCAAGAGAAGAGCAACAACAACAACATCAGCTACCAATTATTGAAAGACTAGGTGACAAGTAGCAGGCCAGGCACCTACTGCAGATTATACAACAACCCTACTGAGTTGATATTTTTAACCCCCCTTCATTCAGCGGGAAAGAGAAGCTCAGCAAAACGACACACTTGGTTCAGTGTGACACCTCCCGCAGTGGTGGAGCTAGGATCAAATCCAGGTCTCATTTGCTTCTGCCACACTGACACTCAGCATCACAGATGAGGGGCGCACAACACAGTTGATGGATATATTTTGATTAGTTTCTGGGTCAGGGAGCAGTTTACAAGCATGCTCTTTGAGTTTTGAGCCTGGTCATATCTTCTCCCAGATTACAAGAAAACCGAATTATTATTATTTTCTCCTACATATTCTTCCTCTTCCTTTAAATATTCCTGAGGTTAACATGAACACTACCTCTCCCAAGAAATTATTTCTACTATTTTATTCTATGTTTTTTCTGCTTCTAATATAGCACTTAAACACATTTTCTAATGAAGTCAAAAGTAACATCTGCATTCCTGTTCTTTTATTTATTTCCAAGGTAAAGGCAACTTAGTTGTTTTTGAACAAGTCAATGCATCTTTGCAAAAAGGAGACATTACTTATTGTTTGCCTAGTTGATTTCCCATTCAGATATTTCAATTAGATTTCTTTTAAATGCTACTATTCTCTTTCATTTAAAATTGATTAGTTCTACAGGGTATTATTTTTCACTTGTTAATATGTTATTTTGTAATTTTTCTCTTGTTCTTTAAAGCACTTTTTTTTTTCGCTCCTGAATAGACTTTTAGTTCCTTAACGCAGGGAACATGATTTCTCATACAACACAATACCACCAGCAGAGTGGTTTACAAATAGCAGGTACTCAGTTTATTTTGTTTTTTTTGTGTTTGTGTGTGGGTACCGGGGGGTCGACCTCAGGATCTCGAGCGCCAGCAGGCGCCCGTGCTGCTGAGCGATATCACCGGCCCCTTTTTCGTATGTGGGATCCGGGAGTCAAACTCGGGCCCTCACGCTTGCCAGGCAGGCGCTTAAGCCGCTGAGCCATCTCACCGGCCCAGGTACTCAGTTTTTGCAGTTGTTAACTGTCTGCTTACCCACAGAAGGTTTTGACATCATTTAAACAGGGAATGGGCTTGAGGCATAGCCATAAACGAAGACCATCTCTAGCAAGGCCTTTTCTACCCCAGTACCATGGCACATTAGAAAAGATTACAGAGCTGGGGTGTATCTCAGTAGTACAGACCTTGCCTGGTATGCTAGTGGCCCTAGTTTTGATCCCTAGTACAGGGTAGGGATGCAAGGGTGGGAGATTAAAAAGTCTAAAAAGTAAAATGATTTAGTGAGCTGATATGTCTCATTGGAAAACATCAATGAGAGGCCTCCTCATCTGTGTTTAAGCCCCCATAAAGAGAAAGAGGGTGGGATGTCAGAGCACAGCAGAAAGTAGCCCAGACCTAACTCTCTGGGGATGATATCAGAGTGATAAATAGCACATTTGGAGATGGTAACCATAGCTCACCCTCTGGGAGCTTCAATCGCCAGAAAGGGAAGGTCGCCCTCCATACATTCCAGTTAAAAAACATACTTCGCTGAGACAGCTACAAATGTCAGAATTACAGCCATCATATTTCCAAACAACAGCCCTTCAAATGCAGATGTACAAGAGAGGAATTCAGAGGGGCCTCCAGAGAAAGGCACTGGAGAGAGGAAAAGGCCTTGCCCACTTGGAAGAGAGAGGAGGATGAGGCCCAGAGCTCTTCCAATTCCCACAGTGAGCAAGAGCCTCCTCCAAACAGTGTTTGACCTCTTTCCCACTCCACCTGCCTGGCAATAAGCACCACATTCTACATCATGAGGTGGGAAGACTGGTCAACCCCAACCACCTTGGAGTGAAACCTGGTGATTGGCAAAAAGGAAAACTGGGGCCTCCTGTACCTCGTAGTATTTGCCATCCGAATAGCAGCCGCAGTTGTGAGGCAGGATGCAGCTCTTGCCATTGAGGACATAGCCCGCATCACACTGACAGCCTTCCACACAGTAGTGGTTGCAGTCACTCTTCAGGCGGATGGCAGCACAGCGGGGCTGGCAGACGCTCACACAGCTCTCATAATGGCTGTTGGGAGGGCAGGTGACCGCTGGAACAGAAGAAGAAGAGACAAGTCAAGACTTGCTCAGTCTCATGCGCTGTAAATTGCTTTCTTACAGCCTTTGCTCAGGGAGACGGAGGCATGTGGTGAGGCTGGCTGCTCTTCCTCATTATGCTCTACTTCTTGGAAGCCTCTATGACTCGTTATGGATTAAATAATGGGCCAATGTTCAGATGGAAGCTGCTGGAGCCTCCTTCCATAGTCTTAGTCCTGTCTTCAGCCTTGGTTTCTGAGATCTTCATTACCAGCCACCTTAAACCCATCTCCCCACATGGAACTCCATTCCCGTTAGACATGTCACCTACACCCTTCCTGCCTTGAGGTCTCCACTCACATTGACCTCTCTTATTCACACCCTTAATTTGTCCTCTCAACCTGTCCCAATTCCCCATTCTTCAAGTCCCAGTTGGAATCTCACCCATATGGCTCCCTCCTTCTGGGATGCCAAGTCATCTTCACCTCATAACTTCTACAGAATATTTCTTTAAAACCAGTAGTTAATCAACAGTAGACACCTGAGCCCCATGAGGCAAATGCGTGTTGTGTGTTGTGTGAGTGTATGTGCAAGTGTGCAAACTGACTCACGTTGGTTATGTTCTACCCTTTTTCAGATATATCTAGGTGCATTTATGGAAGCCAGGCAAGGTCCCAGGGAAGAACACAGGCTCTGGTAAATGAACCAGGTGAGTCATTTAGGCTGTCTGAGCCTCAGCTTCCTTGTCTATAAAATGCAGACACCAATATCATCTACCTCATGCCTGGTTGCAAGGGATTAAATGAGTTTGTATGCTGGGCACTTAGGTGTTCAATAGATTGTTCAAAAGATTTATAGATGCTAATATATTAATATATACTATAAGTACAATTACAGTTACATGGGAACTAATATCCAATACAATAAAATATAGTATGTGTCTGGGGGCTTATTTTTTATCTAGTGGTAAAATGCACTTTTGGAATGCACAGATTTATGAATTTTAACACATCTATACATTGACATAACCACAGCGACAGTATACTATATAATTTTAAAAATACTTAGTTCAGAAGATGATATCTCTATGTGATGGAAAATGCAAAGTACAAAGAAAAGGCAACCTCTGAAAACAAATGATAATAAACTCTTCCAGAAATTTTCTATGTATGTACAAGCATGTGTGCACATCTTCTATCTACTTTTCTTTTTACATAAATCAGAACACAGTCTACAAACCTTTCCGCTCATTCATTTCTCACGATGATCTTTCTTCCGTTTAGTCTCAAATCGTCGTTCCTGCACCGCTGCATGGTGTGTGTATTTTATGTGCTTAGGAAGATGTGGCTGTGAGTATCACTGCACTGTATTCCTGCCCTCATAAGGGAGCCTCCAGAACAAGTCCCTGGAAATGGAACTTCTGAGTTTAAAGGTACATACCTTTAATTTTTTTGTTTTGGTGATACTGGGAATGGAAGTCAGGGCCTCATGCACACTAGGCAAGCACAATACCACTAAACCACACCCTCCCAGCTACTTAAATTTTTGACACTTGCCACCGAGCGGCCCTCTGAAGAGACTGGGCCAGTGAATCCCACAAGGGCTCCACAAGGCAATTTGTTTTCCCACATCCTCACTTACTGTTTATCATCAAATTTTCTGATTCCTAGAAATATGAAAGGTGGAAAATGCTGTATCTGCTATATGTGCGTTTAGTTTGCATTTCTTTGTGAGGTGATCATCTTTTCACTTTCTTATAATCCATTTTATGTCTTTTGCTGTGAATTATTGGCTTTTTGCAATATCTTGTGTAGTTGGAACTTTGTTTTTAATTTGCAAAAGTGCTTTATAAATTAAAAATAAACTCATGTGTCATATGTGTTATAAAATATTTATCACTTGACTTTGTTTCTTTTAAAAAATTTTGTACTTTGTTTGAGTTTTGATTAGGTTTTTGTTATGCAGAGATATAAAATTTTAATATGGTTAAATTTATCAGGTTTTCCCTTACTGCCTGAATGTTTTGCTTAGAAAGGTCCTCTCTATTGCAAGATTACTAAAAAATAACAGCAAAAACTCCTTTGTTTTCTTCTAGTACTTTTATAATTCGATTTTTTATGTTCAATTTTAATCTTTGTTCTTTTGGACTTTATTTTGCAGCAAGGAATAAAGGAGGGATTCAGCTATTTTTTTTTTTGCAGCTAAGCCCTTTATCTCATTATTATTTATTAAACAATACATTTCTTCCAATGATTTGAAATGCCAGTTTTACTATACACTAATTTTCCTTTAGTATTCAGGCCTATTTCCTTCCGGCCATTCTTGTCTCATCTTGGCTGGTCTTTCTATTCGTATGCCAGTAACAACTTGCTGAATTTTTCTTATTTAACTTGCTTTATTTAACTTTTTCATGTACTGGAATTAACAGTGATAGAAGCTCTATAATACATTTGTATATCCAGTAATATGCTCATTGTTCTTTCAAGTCTTTCGAATAAATCTTATTTCTTTAATGAAACTATAAACTCCTTATTTTATACTTCATATTCTTCCATGACACCTAAAACAGTGCTGAGAACATGGCAAATGTTTAATAGATATTTGACTCTCAGAAGCAAATTTTCACCTTCTTCACACTGGTTTGCTGCTTCCCCCCTCCCTCAATGAAGTCCCGAGAGCTGTGCATGATAAATGGGCTCTACACCTAGCTATGATCACGAACAAGGACATATCTTTTCCTTCAGCCAGGCCGGTAGTTAGCCTTGCATATGTACTCTTGGGGGACAGAAGTATGAATGGACTCCCCTGAGAAGCCATCTAATACAATGAAATGGACAAAGGCTTTGGAGTCAGGCTGCTCCGTGTATGACCCCCAAGTCTGCCACTAACTAGCAATCTCCCCTTGGGCATGTTCCTTACCCTCTCTGAACTTCTGTCTTCTCATCTGTAAAATGGGGATGATACTCTCTCCCTCATCAAGTAGTTGTGGAGATAAAATGAGATGTAATTTGTAAAGCTCCTCAAACTTTCCTTTTCCTTCCCATGAAGGACAAAGTGCCTGGTACTTCACTAATAACTTCTGTTATGGATGGTGGTAACAGTCATTGTAGTGGGAACATTTTAAAATTATTCATGGGGCCGGTGAGATGGCTCAGTGGCATAAGTGCCTGCCTGGCAAGCGTGAGGGCCTGAGTTCGACTCCCGGAATCCACATATGAAAAAAGGGCTGGTGATATCGCTCAACGGCACGGGTGCCCACTGGCGCGCGAGGTCCTGAGGTCGACCCCCAGTACCCACAAAAAAAAATAATAATAAAATAAAATTATTCAACAGAATTTATTGGATAGGAAGAGAAATAAAAAAAACCCTAGCTGCCAGACTTTGAACCCAGGACTCTGAAGTAGCAAAATGTTCTTCTGATAAAAATGGAAAAGAATAATGATTGCTGACCTTGTCTGACCACCTCCCACAGGTCAGGTGTGAGTGCAGAATCAGAGAGGCAGCATTGCCCTGGGGGAGACATTCTCCCATTCCCTTATTTACCCAATGCTCCTCCCTGGGAAAGTAGCTGTGTTTCTCAGCTTCCTCCCCTTGGGAACAGAATTGTCCCTAGCACCTGCCATAGAGAGGCAGGGTAAGGAGTGCAGGGGTCAGTTCACACCTCACAACCACAACAGGACCAGGCACATAGTACTAGCTAAGGAACAGCTGCTTATTTAGTTGTTATTTGTTTCTCTTACTCTACACCCATCATCTACTATTGTAATTTAAGTCCTTTATATGGGACTGGCAGAATGATGGACTCAGCTGAACAAATTTTAAGGAGGCATTAGTAATTAAGGCAATTCACCACCCTTTCTCCCTCTCAGTCTATTTGTTCAACTTGCATGAAGAGGTTTTCCAATGAATTTACAAATAAAGTTATTGTGTAATAAATTATCCCATCAATAGGAATGTCCAAATCATTGAAAAACGTTGGCATTCTACCTTGTTACCAATAAAGCACAAGTTTAACGGCACTCTGATTTGACTCCTTTTCTCCTGAAAACACGGTTTTTCATGTCTCAACACATATGTTGGAATGGACTAATTTTTAGTAGAATAATGGGGTGTGTCAGTCCTGCCCTGCTCCTCCGAAGTCAAAGTCAACTCAAATATAGTTACAAATGAACATGTTCAGGCCAACTGTCTGTTGAATGACTGATGTAGGGCTCAATATTTCACAGCATTTCTCTGTTTCTGGAATTCAAAATGGAAAACTAGGTAGCTTCCAACTATACCTTTTCCCCCACCCTCAACCCACACACCATCTTCAAAGTATGTACTTGCTTCCTTAGCTTTTCTTTTTGCAATTCATGACCAGCAACTCCCCAGATGCTCTGTCTTTTGGATCCTGGTTCTGAAATGTTGATGCAGAGGAAGGTTGAAAGGGCCTCATGGTGGTAACCTTTCTTAGTTAATTGCTGGCACTGATGCATCAGCCTGGGCCACACTAGAGGCAGTTGGTCTGCAGCAGGGAAGAGACCTGAGGCTGAGGCAGGCCGACCTGGCTCTGAATGCCCTGGATAGAGCCCCCAGGACTAGTTTAGCTAATGTAAGGGCAGGCAACCAACGTTTGGACAGAACTTTGAGGAGAGGAAAGGGCAGTGTTAAACTGGTAGGCAGGACAGGAAGACAAGAAAAACGTTCTTCATATCCTTTACCATCAGCCAGACCCCATAGGAGTGAGGTGACCTTCTTCCTTGGAGGAAAGGTTACTGGGCCTGCTGATTCAATTCCTTTTCCTTCCCATAAATGACAAAAATCAAGTCCCATCAGTTGAGGCGAAAATTCCTCGCATTCGCCCCATGAATACATTTGCCTATTCATTATAGCTAGAAACAATGGTTTTTGGCATACACGATGCCTCTGATCCCAGCCACCCCATAGAGCAGCATGTGACCACATGTGGCTACAGGTGAAGGGGGACCCCTCTGTATAGGTTTCAAGAAGAAACAGGCTGACTCTCCCCTTCCAAACCTATGTTTTTGAGCCTGTATCACTTTTAGGCCTGTAGGTCCAAAGACTGGTTTTGAGATTTAGAGGAAGGCAAGCCCTCTAGTCCCACTGTGGTAACCCCAGTGAATCCCAAGGAGCACTGGAGATTTATCCAGATCTGGCTTTTTTAAAGATGCCAGAGGACAGTTTGAACAGTCACCCCTACTGGCACCTCCCTTGCTCAGGACTGAGCCTGGATGAAGTGGTGCTGGCACCTTCGCCATCCCTCCCTTCTGTATTTTCTCAACGTTCCTCCACACTTCCTATGAATCCTATGACTGGATGTGGATTATAAACTGACTGTGTGGACATTAAACCATAATACTATTTCTGGTTTTTCATCCAAATTTCTTTTCCAGGATGAAAATGGATGTTTATTCTCTGGGAACCCTGCTGGGTACCTTATTTAGAGCTCTGGGCATTCAGCATCAATTTGCAGTCTTTTTGTACAGCCAGAACTTCTAAAAGAAATTTGCTATAGTTAATAAGATTGAGACAGGAAAATAGACCATGGAGGGTTAGCCAAAGACTAACAGTGGTTTCTCCTCCTGACCTTTTCCTGTTTGCACTTGCTAAGTGTAGGCAAATATCTCAGTGCACAGTCCACTATTATAGGGTATAGCCTTTGGGGTTAGAAGATCAAATCCTGACTTTGCCACTGAGATTATATGACCTTAAGCAAGTTATTTAACTCCTTTGAGTCTCAATTTCTCTTTGCCTAATTGGGTTGCTGAAAAGAATAAATGGGATAATGTTGCTAAAGTGTTGTTGCACTGTGCTTGGCTCACAGCAAGCCATGAATATAACCATACCACTTAGCAGGCACTGCATGTGCTGGTGCTCCAATTATCTAAGTTGATCCTCCTGACATTTCTGTGGCATAAACGGTATAGGCAGCATTATCCTCTCTTTTCAGAGGGGGAAACTGAGCACCAGAGAGGAAGTATGAATTGCTCCAAGGTCTCACAGATCCTGAAAGACAGAGTCAAGGCAGAATCCAGGAGTTCTAATTTCATGTCTAATATTCTAAATATTCTGGTATGTTTCATAAGCACAAAGACTGGAACATGCCATATGTGAATCAACTAGAATGGCACACTGAAAGAAAGCAGGTAAGCTATCCATACAGTGATGGACTCATGAGGGTCTAGAATAAATCAGTAAACTAACCTGATAGCTAACTCTTTCCTGATTAGTCTCTGGTTAATATTTTATTGGGCACTTGTTGAATCCAAATGCTACATATGGTGCTCTGTGTTTATATACAAGTTTTTATTTTATCCTCCAGAGAAATCTTTGAAATGAGTGGCACTAATCCCATTCTACAGATAAGGAAATGGAGGCTCTGGAAGTTTACATATTCTGTTTCTAATAATGAACTCAATTCCAAAGTGCATATTCTTTGATCACTCTACTCAATCTACTTTAATGCTTACAGAGTTAGAAACTGGCCTCCCACGCCAATCATGAATGATAAGAAGCTACCAGGAGAGATGAGAAGGACTCACAGCAGGATGTGTAGTTCCTCCAGCCTGTCACTGCGATCCCCTGAGTCTGGCAGGTGCTAGCATAGTTCTGCAACCAGCTGCAGGCAGTCTGTACGGCACCCCCATCGATGCATGAGTCAAACAGGCAGTTTTTATAGAAGAAGGTGGGGTTGACTTTGCTGTGGCACTGGGAGAAGCCAGCGTTCTGGTTGGGGATCAGGCTGCACAGCTGCTGTACCTTGGAGAAACCTTCAACCTTGGCACAGGATGGACAGCGGTCCCCACAGCCCACCTGGCAGAAAGTGTCCCTCTTCACCCAGCTCTGCCCAAACTCATTGATACTCAGTGCAAGCAGACCCATGGGCATCTCCAGGTCATCATCTGGGTTGCCATTGTAGTGACCACACAGGCCATAGGTGCTATTCTGCATGCTCCGAGGAACCGTGATGGATAGGAAGGTCTTCCAGTCATACACAACCTTCAAGCCAAAGTCAGTTTCCACCACCACATGGAAGCCAAAGGAAAAGATGTTTATCTTCCCTTGCCCCAACTTCAAGGGCAGATACAGCCGTTCATTGTTGACCTGTATATAAAGAGCAAAGGTAGAAAAATACAGCTGGCCCTGTGCCACTGTAGAAAAAAGCAGAGATTCCCCAGCCCTACTGATTAGTGTCTAGAAAGACGAGTCCCAAAGGGAGCTCGGACAGGTTGTATGCAGCTTTGCATGCAGTGTTGTTTATATCAGTCAACTATTATTATTAGGGTTCGAACAGACTTAAATGACTATCCTTTGTACACTAATATACCTATTTATTTCAGTGTCTTCTGTTTATGTAACATTATTTTCCCCCAGGAGTTCAAATTGTTTCCTCCAAGGTAATGAAAGGGTAATAAGAATTCAATTAAAGTTTAGACTACAATACCAAAACCTAAAATTCCTGTGTTTCTATTTCCAGCTCTACTGTGGATTTATTTTAGTTAGACAAGCCCCACTTTATTAATAATTTCGGGATTTTTTTCCTTTGGAAGACAACTTCACTTTGCTGATCCTTCTGCCTGGCAAGCCGGTCTTCACCGGTCAGCGTCCCTCTCATCTTCCAGACCCTGGGCCACTGTCACCTCGCCTGTAAAGCAGCCTTCTGAGTCCAAGACCATGGTCAAGATTAATTGCTCCCTTGCCTCAGTGAGCAGATCGTATTATTTATATTTCTCTTGTATCCTTCTGTACTTTGGGCCAAGATCAGACGTGTGCTCGCTGCCACTGTAGCGCACATCACAGTCAGACTTAGATTATAGACAGCCACGTGCTTCTGCCTCACCTATAAGATTATGAGCAACCTGAGGGCAGGAATCACATTTTATGGATTTTTGTGTCCACTTTCCCTGTGACCCCCAAGCAGGTGCACAACATGATGTCACTCAAACAAGGGGCAGCTTGAAAAATATTTCCTCCATATGTTTTTAAATTTAGACTAAACTCCTGAACTGCTCTTCCCTTGAACTAGTCTGATTTAGATGAGACACATCTTATAGCCTGTGGCTGGGTTAGAGCAGGATGGAAAATACAGATTTCCAGCTCCTTACTGCAGCTGGGGTAAACTGAATAGGTCTTCCTTGCAGAGAAGTGGGTATTTTGAACATGCTCTGACTAGAAACTCTTTCTCCAAACTTCCTTTATTATTCTTTCAGCTGATATTCCTCCCAACCCCACAGCCCCTGCCTTGCTTCAGATTCATCATCTTTCACCTTGATGACTGAATTACCTCCTAACTTGTCTCCCTGGCCTCAGGCTCACCCCTCTCCTTCACTCACTCACTCCTGCCATACTAACATTTAAAAAATGCAACTGAAAGGAATTGAGTCAACACGCTCCAGGACTTGAATCAATGTCTGACATGCTTAACAAGTCCCCCTGGGCTCTCCAGGAGCTCGTCCAGCCTCTCTGAGCTAGCTCACTTGCTTCCTCCACTCCAGCTTCACCCTACAGTGTACAGTTTCCTAAATGGACTGAGTTGTGACATCCTACTCCACTATTTCCTGTGTTTCAAGTGTGATGGATGCCTTCTGTGTCCCTCCCAGAGTCCCTAATCCCCAGTCACTGTGATTGGATTAATGATAACTCAGCTGGCCTTGGCCCAAGGGGAGCCACTTCGCAGAGGGTTGTGAGCCCTCACTCCAAATCCTCACCCTGAGCAATACTGGGGACCAATTCTGTGCTATGCGTCAGGCTCAGAGCTTCCAGTAGCCCAGGCAGACGCTGGTCTCCAGTTTAGAATGTGTCCCTGTTGACCCTCTTCTGGTGCTGCTTACTTCCCTTTCCCAAGACACCCAATCGCAAACCTTGCTGCTAGGGAACCTGCCCTAAGGCAGCAAGGAAGCCCTTTCCCTGCCACCCTTCCTCAGGGGAATGCCTGCCCTTCAGTGCCCAGCCTCCTCCTCTTCTGTGAATATTCATCAGGGCACAATGTGGTCATTCATCCAGCGGACATCAGTTTGGCCCTACTCTGTGCCAGGCACTGTGCTACGCTGGGTTAAGTACAGGGCCTTTTCTCTAGGAGCTCATTGTCATATGGCAGAGACAAGAATACGCAGATGATAAGATCTGATGATAGTGTCCGGTGAACAGAGGCACAAGCACCAGACGGTCTGGGAACTGAATCAGCTGGGTCTGCAGAGACAACGCCCCCACCAGCTCCCAAAGGATAAACAAGGGTTGACTCGTCCAAGAGGGACGAGCGCGAAGACAAGGGAATTCCAAGGAAAGGGCATGGCCCCAGCTAAAGCCCAGCTGAGAGAGAAAAAGCCCTAATAAATATGAAGAATTACCATGATTTAGTGCTGCGGGAGCATAAAATGTGGCCTTGTGAGCAGCAGAAGATGAATTTGAAGATGGAGAGGCAGGAGGACCTCATATGCAGGGTCACACACGGCAAAGGGGCCATGACATAAACCCATTTGTTTGTTTTGTTTTTGTCATTTGTGATTTTTTTTTTTTTTTTTTTTTTTTGTGGGTACCAGGGGTTGAACTCATGACCTCGCGCACCAGCAGGCACCTGTGACGCTGAGCGATATCACCGGCCCTTTTTTCGTATGTGGGTTCCGGGAGCCGAACTCAGGACCTCGTGCTTGCCAGGCAGGTGCTTATGCCACTGAGCCATCTCACCGGCCCATCATTCGTGATCTTAATAAGAGAAGTTAAGTAGAACGATTATGCCCAACGTAGACTGCATAAGCTAGCAGCAAGTAAAACGGCAAATATGAAATGGAAATGTAGGAGTTTGGCCAGGAAGAGAGAAGAGAGACTAGAAGGCAGCTGGGGGAGGGCTGAAGTCAAGGCTTGTATTAGAGCGAGCATGTTTATGGCTATAGAAAGTAAAAAAAAAAAAAAAAAAAAAGAAAAGTAAAGAAAGTACAAGGCTGAAGACATAGGAGGGGGTGGGGATAACAGAGAGGCACGATGGCTGGGAGGGTAGCAATGGTGGGAAAAGGAGATGCCTCATTTTCTGCACCTGACAAATAGGGCATAGGATGTGAGGAGGAGTCATTAAGAGACAAGGTGCCTGATGACAGGACCAGGAGGGAGAGTGTGCTGGTGAGAACAGCTTTCTCAACCAGGAGGCCCAGAGACGAATGCAATCACAGAACACAGATGGGACAAGTCACTCAGGGACCCAGAGGCCTTGAAGACTCTGGTCCTCCCAGAAGACTCAGAATCAGGAAAGCAAAAGCTACGCATTCGAAGGCTGAAGTGTGCTGGCCTGCTTCCTCTGTGAGTTGAGCTCTTGGCTACCTGGTGTCAGAGAGGAGGCAATACCACGGAGAAGCAAAATAACGTGATCAAAGCCTAAGGCTTGTGAATTCTGCCAGTGCCGAGGAGAACCCTGAGAAAGGCGCATCCTTGACTCCAGGCTCAGTATTCTCTGTCTCTGACGCCCCATGAATGCTGCCTCCAATCTACTCCGCTGCCCTGCCTCTCTCTCTCTCTCTCTCTCTCTCTCTCTCTCTCTGTCTCTCTCTCTCCCCCTTTTTCTCTCTGGCAGTGAGAAATGGAGAGAGAGAGAGGGAGCAGAGGGAGAGGAGGTCAGAGAAAGGAGAGGTTGGTATGGCAACAGAGCTTGATGGGTAGAGGAGGCAGGTGCACAGGAGGACAAGAAGAAGGTGTAAGGATGAGCGTGGGCAGATGTGTTCCAGAGACTTAAGTAAAGCCACCCCTCAGTGTCCACAGGGGATTGGTTTCGGGACCCCCGCAGGTAGCAGTCTCTGAGCACGCTGAGGTCCTTTGTATATAATGGTGTCGTATTTGCCTATAACCTACACACATCTTCTTGCTCACTTTAAGTCACCTCTAGATTACTGTCTTTCAGGACCTAATGCAATGTAAGCGTTATGTAAGGAGGGTTTCATTGTATGATTTAGGGAATAATGACCAAAAACATCTGTACATGTTCAGTACAGGTACAATTTTAAGTGTGTGTGGGTAAGTGTGTATGGTATATATTTTCACTTTGCATTTAATGGAATCTGTGGGTACGGAACCTGTGGATGACTATTGGAAATAAGATCACTTATTGAGCTTCAGTGGAGTTTTTCTTTAAACAACTGATCCTGATTTCCTTGCACAGCTTCTTTGGGCCTCATACTCCACGCTTAGCTATCCCCTGGGTCCTCACTGATGTTTCCCCTCCATAGATGCTTTCATCAGACTCTCGGTCTGGCAGATGTCCTCCTTTCAGGTGTCAGACTTAGTCACCTTTTCCAGGAAGCCTTCCCTGAAGCCCCAGGCTGATTGAGGCAGCCTCTCCACTGTGTGCTCATCACCCCCCATGAGGAACATTTTTACAACACTGCATATTACACTGGCATTCACTATTAACAGGTCCATCTCTCCACTAGACATTGAGCTCTCTTAGGACAGAAATCATATTTGATTTTTTTTTTCATTTTCATGTTTGATACCACTTTTTAAGAAATTTTTGTTTCTTGGCACAAAATTGGCATCAACACGAGCTTGTGGAACTAAACCGAGCTACAACAATGCTCAAAACCTCACTCTTTTCTGACAGCCAACAGATTGTTAATAAATAAAAAGGCACAGGCTTTGAGGCCCCAGAAACCTCCTTGTTGTCCTGGACCATCAGGGATGTGGCTGTGCTGGAGCCTGGTGGCAGGCAGGAGGCCACCTCTTCAGCGCTGGCTGTAGACAGCTGAGCCTGGGCTGCTGCAGTGTCCCAGAGTGGCTCGCTTCTGCCGCTCACTCCTATCACTCTACCTAGTTTACAGATAGCACGTTTATTTCTAACCTCTTTTGGTTTGTGTATTTTCCCATGTCCCACGGAGCTGTTTAATACAGAGAAAGGTCAGAGCCATAGAAGGGATCTAATGTCCCAAGGAGTCACAGCTATGTCACTCTCCATTTCTGAGAGTCCTCTCCATTTCTGAGAGGACTGGCAGGGACCTGGGAGCCTGGGCTATGTTTTGTCCTGCACTTCATTTCACACTGTCATTATTATGGCCATTATTCTTCAAGCTCAGGGAGAGATGGTGACTAATAAAAACATCATGGGAAAAACAAATGCAAATTATTGAATAAGCAGATCCTGTAATGCATATTAATAATTCAAAGTAACTGCTAAATCTATCCCACAGGTCCCCTAAGAAAAGAACCTCTGTTGCATGGTGAAGTTGGTCTTGCTGGGGGTTTGAAAGCTGTCTACTCCACTCCCATATGAGGCGCTTAGGACTTCTAGGTGACTGAGATAAAAGGACCCTGGCACAGAGTCCTCCTGTCCCTTTAATCTACTCTCCCTTTATGTCAATCTCTCTCTAATTGGCCCCTAGTGTGGGTGAAATCGTGTCCTTAAAAAGAAATGTTGAGACGTGTGGTAGTTGTGACTATAACCTTACTTGGAAATAGGGTATTTATAAATATAATAAGCTAGGACAAGTCCATATGGATAATAAAATTGACCCCAATTGCAATGACTGGTGTTCTTAAAAAGAGGAATATGTGGACGCAAAGAAACAGGAGAGGGAAGAAAGAAGGCACCTGAAGACGGAAGTACAGACTAGAGTTATGTTGTCACAAGGCAAGGAACACTGAAGATAGCCCACATCTACCGGAAACTAGAACAGAGGCATGGGCCAGATTCTTCCCTAGACCTCAGAAGAAGCATGACCCTACCATCACCTTGAGCTTGAACTTCCAGCCTCCAGGACTGTGAGAGAATAAATTTCTGTTGTTTGAAGAAACCCAGGTCATGCTGTTTTGTTACAGCAGCCTTAAGAAACTAATACATGCCTCACTTTCCATCTGTCTATATGAGGAAGAAATTAGCTATGTAATTTCCATGGTTCTTGACTTTAGCAATGAGTGCATCTCATGAGATGGGAGCAAGGTACGTACCTTGAATGTGATTAACCCAGTAGGGGCTTAACCCTAAAGTGGAAGGAAAGGAAAGGAAAGGAAAGGAAAGGAAAGGAAAGGAAAGAAGAGGAGAAGAGAGGAGAGGAGAGGAAAGGAAAGGAAATACTCAGAGAGAGTGAGTCATCAGTTACTAGGAAGGGGAGAGAATCAGTTACTATAACATGAAAAGGATTAAGGGTCATGAGAATCCCATGGTTTATGTGCAAACAACTAGGAAAAGGTCAGAAAATACAATATACAAACTCAGATATCCATATATCTAAAAGCTGAGAACATGTAACACAAGGCAGAAATACAATTCATATGAACTAAGGGGGACAGGAACAATGACAGATAATATTTTAAAAGAAAAGGAAAAATATCTCAGAAAGATGGAAGGGTGGTGAATGTCAATGAGATAAATAACTACATGAAAATGTGTATGCCTAAGGGTGGAAATCTATCACCTATGCAGCTAAAAGGAGGAAGGACAAACAGGATGCTAGCCTTGTGCACAACATGACTGATACATTCGTTTTAACCTATGATGAAAATGGAATAGAGGGAAGGTCCAGCTATTCAGGTGTCTGCTGGAAATCTTATGTGGCAAAGAAGCCAAAGCCTCTGATACATTCCTAACTAGCCTCTTTGGCCCATTTAATCTCTCAGATTGCCAAAGAATGACCAGGAGCAAAAGGAAACTCACATAAACCTTGGAGGAAAAAGGTTATTACATCACCTCATTTGTTCATTTGACAAATGTTTTGAATGTCACTATTTACAGGACACTGCGTACTCATCCAACATAAAGATGAATTAGATGTGGTTCCTGTCCTTAAGAAGCTCATGATTGAGATTAAAAGAATTAGACAAGAAAAAAATTCTGATTAATACAATAATGGATACAGGAATAAGTTGCTACAAGAAGCATAAAGGAAAACATTGGGATTTAAGTTCATAATATCCAAGAAAGAGAGGAAGAAATGGATAATGAGACTGCTGTCTTAGATGTTAAGAAGGAAGATTTTCCAGAAAATATAAAGGGAAGACTGTTCGAGAAGCTGGGATGATCTTCTCTTTGTTAGAGAAAGTTAAGCAAGTCCCAAAGAAAGAAATCAGTACAGTTGCTCGGGAACTCCAGCTCCAGGTAGTCAGTTTAGTTCAGTTTATCTAAGATTTTAAAGATGAGAAGGACTCCCCTTGGAGATAGATGAGTTATGGCACAGACCTGTGAGGATAAAGTCAAGAAGCCCAACACCCTAAATCAGCTGCTCCAAAATGCCAAAGCAGAGGCTGCTGGTTTGCTTGTTAGTGGTTTATATCACGCTCAGACAAGACAGTGGCGAGGAAGGGCTGGTCTGGGCCTGTCCCTGGGGCTGCTAACATCAAGCTATTCAAGGAGTGCTCAGAACTCCTCAGCTCTGCTATTCTTTGCTTTCATGGCCCAGGGAAGGTTCTTTGGGTGATAAAGATGGAAAGGGTAGAAAGAGAGCTCTGAAGCCCAAGTGAGTAAAGAGATTATAGGAGAACACTTCCCTGCTCCAGATACAAGCAAGACTCTTAACCACTATAGGCCCTGGAGGCCAAGGGGGAGCCTCAAAGTGGTGGGGGAGACCAGAGCAGACAAATGCTTTTCTGATCTCAAAAAAGAAAGGGAGTAGATGAGGACAGCAGTACCACCCAGAGAGGTCTTGGCTGTGCACGGCATGAAGCCTCTTACAGACGAATGACAGAGCTGGAGGCTGTGACCAGCCAAGGTCACACAGTGGTCACCAAGCTGGGATTGAATTTAAATCTATGCCTGCTCTAACACTCACTACTACGGCATGAAAGGTACATTTCTAGAGGTGGCTCGGCCCCCAATTTGGGGCCTGTGAATTGACCAAATCCTTTTTCTCTGAGCCTCCATTTCGTAATCTGTAAGATAAAGTGACAGACATTTTCCAAAGTCATTCTCTGCTCTAACATGCTTGATTTACTTTGAATTCTGGGCTGGCCTGATGCAGCTGCAGCCTGGCTTACTGACCAGCACCCCCCTCCTCACATCTGCATCACTTCCTTCTCAAGGGTAGCCTGGGATCACTCACCAGCACAGTGTGCTTATAGGCTCGGTGAACCACAATGTTGTAGCCAAACACAGTCACGTCCACCTGTTTGACCCACAAGGCCAGGGATGGGTCCCGATCCTCATTCTTGGCTGTCACGATGAACTTGGGAAAAAGGCCTGAGCTCAGCCTACTTCGTGTGGTACACAGGATGAGTGGGCAGCTGGTCTGGAAGTCGAAGGGGTAGCCATCAAAGGTGAGGTAGTGGCCGTAGCCCGAGATGATGCAGGAGGCGTCAGTGCGTAGCTGGCAGTAGTACAGGCCACCGTCGTCCACACAGTATTCATCATCCCTGCAGGGAATGGTCTCACAGTGGACTCTGTTATCTGTACCATTGCAATAGCAGAAGATCTGGCAGTCCTGGTCCACCCAGAAGGTCTCATTGGTGGCAAGTTGGTGTCCCTCAAAGTTGCAGCCACACTCACTTCGGGTGACACACTGGCCATCTCGCAGGGCATAGCCCTCATCACACTGACATCCCTCAGAGCAGCTGTCTACACAGATGGGGCCCAGGGCCAGGGTCTCGCAGGTCTCTGTACATGTCATACATTCCTCGAAATGGCTGTTCTCTGGGCATTCCAAAGCTGACAGTGGCAAACAGAAGACAGAGATCAAAGACAGAAGCGTGTGTGCATGTATGTGTGTGAATACACGTTTGTGGTTCATAATTGTCCACACAGTGAGTTCAGTGAAAGCCTTGTGACCAACACCATTGTCACCTTCATTTGGTGTGGTCAAAGGCCCAGTCGCCACTCACAGGCTCTGTTTGTGCACCTGGCTTCCCATGTAGAACAGTTTGAGACTATAAGCCAGTATTGAGCAACTTCTACCAGCCAAGCACCGTCCCACGCCTATTGTGTACCTTATTTCAATCACCTGGATGGTAAGGCAAATCTTATCATCCCTATAATAGGTGAGGAAATTGCAATACAATGATTTCATTATCTAACTAATAAGAACCAGAGAAAGACTAAAATCCAGGTCTCCTGGAGAGGAAGTGTTGAGAGCTAGAAGGAAAACAGGCTTTGGGGCCATAGAGACCTGGGGATGCTGCTCTCTTAATGCTGGTTTGTTAACATCTCAGAGCTTTGGCTTCTTCTTTTATTAAATAAGAGCCATATTTATCTAATAGGATTGTTCTGATGATTAATAATTTAATATATCAAGTCTACAGTAGAATCTCAATAAATAGTCTGTCCTTTCCCTCTTTGCATATCCTTTTCTTACACAGATAGGCTTCATGTAGATATTTTTACTCTGCAGATTGGTTCAACATCTTTGTCTTTCATTTTTCTACTCCAGCACCCTCTAGCCTACCCCTCTGTATATGGCCACTCCCACTGCCTTTGCTCACTCTCTTCCCTGCCTGGACAGTCCTCTCCAAAGCCAAATCCCACCCAGCCATCTCATTTCATGTCAAATTATATTTCTTAGAAGCCTTCCTGGATAGCTTAAGTCTCTGATTTACAAAGCACAGCACACAAAACAACATTTTCTCTTCACTGCGGAGTTCTAGGCCAGCATCTCACTTCTCTTTGTTTGTCACAACTTGACTGGGGCAGGGAAAGAATCCAAGAGCACAAAAGAAATCTACCTACAGGTTTGTATAGTTTAAAGTCTATGAAGATCCCTGCTATCTCCTGGGAAAATAAGGTCCCACCCTTAGAACTTTCTCTGGCTCTTATACCATCATTCCTTAATAGTGTTTTGTAATCCAAGGACATGAAGGACACTACAGAAAAGTAAATTGCGTGGCAATAATAGCTCTGCCCACAAGTACCAATGCAGTAGCTCTGCACTGTGTACTGGAAGCCAGTCATTTTTTCCTCTGGGCTAAAGGACTCCCTCCATTTCTGTTGACTATGCTACCATACGGCTTTGGAGTTGAAGGCTAGTTCAGCACTGATTATATATGTCTGTAGAGAGGGATTTTCACATTTGTCTCTAAATTATGAATGTTATAACACTGACTGCAGGTTTATGGTGATAGCAAATAACATGACTTATTTAAATGCCTCTTGCTTTATGACTTATTGTGTTGTCTGAATTTGTCTGAAAGTCTGGAGCATACAGACATGGAGTCATAAAATTTCCCCCAGCCTCTGAAATGACTCCATGAAATTACTTAATTGGGCAGCCTGGCTCTGCCAATGGGAAAGATGGATGAAAACATCTGAAGCCAGAAGCAGTGTTTCTCTCCCTGGGTTCAAAGAAGGAGGTGTTCCTGATTGGCAGCTGTTGCCCAGTTCAGCCTCCTTTCTGCAGGACCTCAACTATATCAACCCTTTTGTACCTGGAGAGTTGGTTAATCAAGCGTGCACACTTCGGTCCTTCTCGCCAGACCCAAGGCCACACGATCTAGATGAGACATCCTGGGGATGTCTTAGGTATGAATCCTGGCCCTCCACCTAAAGAAGCCATGTTCCAAGTGAATGCTTCTGCCCAATCTCTCTCTAGAAAAGGCACAGGCAAGAGCTTCCTCCAGCTTTGGGGTCCGGAGAAGGCATGATAAGAAGTTGTTCTCAACAGCCATCAAATCCAGTAAAAGAGAGGGACGATCCCCAGCATGCTGGGCTCACTTGGCATACACAGTGCTAACATCCTGTGCCCTGCGCAGTACAAAAACAATCCAGAAACACTCCCTGCTGGGTAAGAGTTAGTCATCTGAAGGGATGGCGCTGACATGGCCTGGCCACAATGCAGATATGGTATGGGGGAGACTTGGTAACTCAGTATCATGAACAAAATACACCGAGAAAGTTAAGTACGAAAGCAGGAGTAGAAATCATGTTAGATAAGGACCAAAGAGGATTCCAAAGTGCATTAAAGAGAAGGCTTTGGGAAGGTATTAAAGGTCTCACTATGTGTGGTGGTCAAAAGAAATAGTGTGGCTCTCCCGCTGTGGGTAACTTTATGAAGAGCATATTCCCAGAAGTCCAGCGTTAGCATTCACAGCACCTGCTCTCAGTCCCTCCTCTGGATGTGTAAGGCTCAGCAGGGACATTCTGCCCTCCTCTGAGAGGACAGCCATCAATCATGCTTATTGGACTTCCCAGTAGGGGTGTGTGTGTGTGTGTGTGTGTGTGTGTGTGTGTGTGTATTCTTACCTCTGTCTGTTGAAAGTGCCAAGGGACAAAGCAAAGACACCCCAAGAGCAAAGGATAACCCTCCCCCAGATCTTAGTTTCTAACAACATTCCCCACCAAAAGGCATCAGTGCTTTATGTAGCAATGGCTGACTCTAGTCTGGAGCAGAGAAGGTTAAGATATGAATGTGGAGCATCTTGTTACATCAGAAAGTAAGAAAGTGCTAACACACACACACCACACACACACAAAACGAAAGATGACATAGGCATGCCAAAAGACAGAGGAGCTTGAAGGGGCTCCCATAGGCCAAATCTGGAATATTTTTAACACCGAAAATAATTTTTAAAACATAATATGAAATAGAAGCTATGTTATAAAAATAGGAAATCATATCCACACTGATAAGATGAGAAAGAGAAGCAGAGAGTGGTGTTTGTACAAGGATGGAACAATGGGTAGACAGTAAAGGACAGGGAGGCCTCTTGCTTACAGTAGAGTTGTACCTGCTGGCTGGTTAAAGTGTGGAGAGTGCTGGAGGTTGGACAAAGTCGAGATTGATACAAACAAAAATCACCAATGGGCACTGAATCAAGGAGGGAGATTTCAAAGAACAACATATTTGCATGGTCATAAAGCATCTCCCCACAGTTTGCTTGCTGGTTTCCAGGGAAACCACGGTGACTATATAGTGGAGATGTTTGACCACATCTTGACTGGGGATCAGTGTCTACATCATCAAGGAAGGAGCCTGGACAGAGCACGACTCCCCTTGTGCTGGGCTCTCACGAGAAACCACGCACGGCCTGTGCAAAGGGCTGCGTGGGGATGCGCAGCTCATGGTCATGAAGAAACACCAAATCCAAATGGAGAGCAGTTCTATTTGCAGCAGGAGAGTCCTTCAAAAATGCTACGATCATAAAAGATAAAGAAAGCTAAGGAATTATTCCAGATCAAAGGAGACCGAAGAGAGAAGACCGTAAAATGCATCTACATACGCTTCTACAGTGGATCTGTACTGAGCCACAAAACAAAACAAACAAAAAAAGAGGCCATTACCAAGTTGATTGACAAAATGGGAATATGGATGCTAAATCATTGTATTGACATTAAATTTCCTAAGGCTGATAACTGTGCTGTGGTTATGTGACAGAGTGTCCTTATTGTAAGGAAATACATACTGAAGATTCACAGGTAAAGGAGTGCAATAATTTTGGTTTTAAGTGTCCCCCATGTGTTAAAGTCTTAGTTCCCAACTTGGCACTATAGGAAGGCAGTGGCAACTTTTTAGAGGTAGGATCTAGTGTGTGGTCTTCTGGTCACTGTGGGCATGCCTTTGAAGAGGGTAGTTGGACCCCAGGCCCTCTTTTTTCTCTCCCATTTGTTCCTGGCCATGAGATAAATTGCTTTGCTACCCCAAATGTTCCCTACTATATGCCCAAAACCAACGGGGCCAACCCCATGGACTGAAACCTTGGAAACCATGAACCAAAGTAAATCTCAATCTCTCTCTTCTCTCTCTCTCTTTCTCTCTCTCTCTCTGTCTCTCTAATGTTCCCTGCTATAAGCCCAAAACAAATAGGGCCAACCAACCATGAAATGAAACCTTGGAAACCATGAACCAAAGTAAATCTCTCTATGTCTCTGTCTCTCTGTCTTTCTCTGGCTCTGCCTCTGTCTGTCTTTCTGCTTCTCTCTCTTTCTCTCTCTCTTTCTCTCTCTCTCTCATTGGGGATTGAATCTAGGTCCTTTTCACTGAGCTACATCTCCAGCGTTTTCTTAAAAAAAAAAAAAAATACTTTTTTGAGGCAGAGCCTCAATAAGTCACTAAGTCACCCAGGTTGGGCTTGAATTTTATGATCCTCCTGTTTCAGCCTCCCAGAGTGCTAGATTACAGGCATGTACCACCATGCCCAGTCTAACCTTCTTTCTTTATAAGTTGATTATCCCAGGGATTTTATTAGAGTGGCAGAAAGCTGATTAACACAAGATACATGATATATGCAACTTACTTTCAAATGGAAAGGACTGGGGGAGAACAATAGCAATGGGTTAGTCTAAGTAATAGGTAAACAAACATTTCTGCAATTTCTATATAGCTTTGAAATTATTTCAAAATAAAAAGTTAAACAAACTTAGGAAGAAAGAAAATGGGTGAGAGCTAAACAGAAGCAGAGGATGGAATCTCAATGATAACATTGGTTTTGGCTTAGGACTGAAATTTTGGCAGGAGAGGGATGTGTGCTGAAGTCCAGGTGAGGTGGTTCTTGCTCCAGGTGTGGGTCCTGCCTTCTCAGTCATTGTTCTTCCCTGCTGCATTACTGCTGATAAGCAAGGGTGTTCTGTGTCAGGCCTTGCCAGCAGTCATTCTGATGACTACAAGTACTGTCACTGCCCTACCAAGAAGGGTCAGATCCTCTGGGGACAAAATGAAGAGCCAACAACATGGCCCACACTTGATAGCCCTTGTCAGGTTTGCCCCAGGGAGTGGTAGGAATCTCCAAACTCTGAAAGGCTCCCCAACCAATCACTCTTATCACAATGAATGGGCCCTTCTCTGCCAAGGGAAAAGGCACCTGTGGAGCCATCGGCTGCTAGATAAAACCATGAGTCAATAGGATGGCTAGCTGACCTACAGTGAAATGTATTATGTCACGAGAAATGAATGATGTTGAGAAACAGGCTAGTTTTGGGTGATGGGCCTACTGGGGGGCACATCAGACTATGAAGGGGTTACCTTGTAATTAAATGGCCCTCGAACTCAGTCCTGCCAGGAAGACAAGTTCTGAGTAAAAAGGTATGTAAAGTTGAGCTGGTCATGGTGGCACATGTCTGTAAACCTAGTACTCTGGCGAGCCGAGACAAGAGGATGGCAAGTTCGAGTCTAGCCTGGGCTGCTTAGCGACTTAGGGAAACCCTGCCTCAAAAATCAAACAAAAAATAGAAAAGAGCTGGCAAAGTAGTGTGAAGGCCCTGGGTCCAATCCCCTGTACTGAAATAAAACAAGAAGAAAGTATGGTTAGCATGCAATCTTTACCCCACCTCTCGATCTCCTCCCCTGTGAAGCAGCCCCAACTTACGGCAGAAGTCGTAGGTCCGCCAGGGATCGACCTCCACATCAGCATTCTTGCAAGCACTGGCATATCGTGCCACTGAGTCACAGAGTTCAGACTCATTGCCCCCACTCTGGCACAGGCGGAAGAGGCAAGTGCGGTAGTAGGCAGTGACATTGACCACGCCATGGCACTCCAGGAAGGAGCTGTTGGAAGGGTCGTTGATGATGCCACACCTAGAGCGGCTCCGGTAGAATTTGAGCAGCTCTGAGTCATTGTTGCAGGCCTTCAGCAGGTCCCCACACTCCCCGTTGCAGATCTCCTCGAACGTGGTCCAGCTCTCCAAGAACACCGCCAGGTTGTCTGTGCACTTGCCATTCGGGAGGCAGAACTCATCACTGGCATTGGCATTGAAGAAGCCGCACAGACCCCCGGTGCAGTTGAAGTACGCTGTGGACAGCCGGATGGCCAACAGGCCCATGTCTGAGTACTGGACAGTCACCACACCCTTGGACTCCACCATCGTACTGTTTTTGTTTTGATAAATCTCCAGCCTCCCCGAAGGATGGAAAAAAGGTAATTCCACTTCCTGACCATTCAACTGAAAAATCAAAGCACTGCCATCAATTCTAGAGACACACAGAGTATCTGACCACCATTTCCGAGGCTGTGGAATAAAGCCATAGCTCTCCAGTAACTAGTTCTTCAAGAAATATCAAGAAGCTGATGGTCTGTGGAAACCACAGTCCATAGACCAATTGTTTTTTCATGGACTTCGTGTCTTTCTTTTGAAACTCCGATTTGCTCTTTACTTGTGTGTCCTAGACTCTAATGTAGCCCTCACTCTCTCCCCAAAAAATCCAAACTTGAAATGCAAGCAAAATTTGTCTCAGACAGCTCACCTTCCTCCCCACCTTTCTGGATCCTTATTTTCCTGTGTCCCAGCCCGTTTAGGCATCTAGAGTATCTCTAACTGTTTAACTGTCCATCCACCTATCTATCTCTTACTATTTTTTACTATATTAATCTCTCCCAATATGGCAAGTAGAATGAGAATCCAGCCCTCCTCTAGTTGGTGGATGTGTATTTTTTATCTCCTTGGACTATACTGTGTTAATGTTTGTTTTCAAAACCAGACTTCATGTGAGCCCATGAAATGCACGTTAGACTGAGAAAAAAGAGATTACCTTCCTATAACTCGGCTCTGCTTCAATCAGCTAAGGGGTACTCACGTAGCCCTTTGGGATCTTCATGTGAAAATAAAGAGATGTATTAGAAGGCTCCCAAGATTTCTTCTAGAATTAATGATCTATGAGTCTAGATGCCTCTTGATGGGTATTTTAGACCTGGGAAGTACCCTTACATTACCCCACATTACCAGTAGTCCCATCTACAGGTAGCAGAGTTATACAACACAAGAGTTAAGAGCACAGATTCAAGCTTGGACTTGAATCCCATGTGGTGGTTGTGTGTCCCTGAGGGAAGTTACTGAACTTCTGTGCCTCATGTTTTGAATCTGTAAAATAATGGTAATAATACTGTCTACTTCATAGGTGTGCTGCTGCATATGAAGGGCTTAGAATAGTGCTTGGCACATAGGTAGCATTCCGTAAGCATTTGCTGTTAGGGCAAGTGATTCCTACACCATCTATCTAACTCAAGAAATTCTAACCTTACTCCTTTTCTTCACCTGATAGTCTTATTTGGTGTTGGTCTTTAGAAAATGTGTTCTGTCTCCTTTCTAGAATCCACTCATCAGCAGAAGCAGAAAGGCAAACCTGTTGCAAAGGTCAAGTTCCTTCCCTTGGTGAGATTCATCCAAAGGCCCCCAAGGGAGCAAGCCATCTTACCTTGACTTCAGAAGCCCCGGCTCCTCCTATCTTGACCTCCTGGTCAGCCACCAGGATCCGAAGACCCCGGACCCAAGTGGGCCCTGCGTCAGGCTTCTTCTTGTTGATATCTATCTCTAAGTACTCCACACGCTCAGGGCAGGTCTTTAGGAGGGTGTAGGAGAACTCGGAGTGGAAGGCATAGGCGGCGCCATCGAAGGTGTGCAGCACCTGGTTCTGGCTGAGCAGGCAGACGGTCTCACGCTTGGGGAAGCAGCCCTGGTAGCCCTCCTCCACAGCGCACACCTCCCCACTGCGGCAGGTCTTGTTGAAGCAGTAGACATCCCCTCCCTCCTCACACAGGCACTGCACCGTGCAGTTGGCCGTGGCCCAGAAGAACTCCCCCATGTTGTAGTAGTGGCCATCAAAATCACAGCCGCATTTGTGCAGTGGGACGCACTGGCTGGTGCTGAGGACGAAGCCCTCGTTGCACTCACAGCCCTCGGTGCAGGGCATGGCACAGTTCTGAGAGGCCGTCAGGTCCGAGCAGGTGTTGGGGCAGCTGCTGGTGCACACGGAATAGTGGCTGAAGCTGGGGCACTGCACCGTGGACACTGGTGCGGGGGAAAGGGAGAGAGCTGGTGAGTGGACCTGGAGGGTTGACTGGCCAGAATCCAATAAGACAGGGACAAGGAGAAAGAATGTCCTTCCTGATCATTTAGGTCCTGGAGTAAGGGACCTATTTGTGTACAGAGACTCAAGTGGCATTTATACAAACCACCTCAATTGCTTCCCTAATAACTACAGAGTAACATGGTTGGGTTGTGAAATTTAACTTGAATTTGATCTTATCCACTGAAACTAAACTTCCAGTGGCTATCTTCCCTACAGTAGACCAATTACTCAATACAGAGTTATTATTTGGTGATCTCCAACCATCAAAGATGTTTTTAGAGCTTCAGTGGATGGCCATATGAGCTCACATGATTTTAAACATCATGCCTCATTCTTAGAAGGAAGTCACTTCTAGGAGCGATAGAAAATGTAACTGTTAGAGGAGTGTTTTGAAAACATGAAATTTCCAACAGGGAGGTACTTAAAATACCTGAGTTTGACTAAGGCAGACAATGGAAATGAATTCCCTGGGATATTAAAAATAAGAAAGAGCACCATCCACCTGCAAAACCGGTGTGCCTTGTATGGGAACCAGGTGCCTTCTGAAGGCCCTTCATGCCTTAGATGCCTGCTACTCTCATTTTAAGAGCATCTGAGTCTACATAAATGTTTGGATCTGCCCAGCAGTCAGGGGCCTAGTAAACTAGTGCTCTGAGTGAAATATAATTCATCACCCTAAAGTAAGAGAGAGAGAAGTGTGGAAGATGGGAAAGCAGTGCCACTAGGAAAAATAGCCATTGTACTATGTAAAAATTTAGTTTGGCAGTTTGGATGCTCTTGGATTATATATGGATCAGAAAGAGGCCATATGCAGTCTGAACCTGAATTATGACATAGCTACTCTGGGCATGTAGAGGCTGGTCTGTTCCATAGCAAGAAAAATAACTGCTGCTTAGTAGTTTGATCAATACTCTAAGATTTGAATCTGACACATGATGATTTATGTGAATCCAACCTTTACTTACGGGGGCAAAATCTCCCTCTGGCCTTAGAATTTAAAGAAACTTTAAAATCTTCTCACCTCCAGAGCACTCTTAAATGCATGGATTACATTGTCTGTTTAATCATGTGAGGGGAAACCAAGGACTAGGAAGGAAATAAAATATTTTTAATTTTAAATTTTTACATAACTAGGAAAAGAAAGAAAAATTGATATAGTCTAGATGGAAAAAACCTAAATGATATAAAATGCTTAATCGAAAAATGTAATTCAAAAGAATCTGGACTTCCCCCCAAATTGGGGCTTCTCTTAGTGATGCTTTGCCTTTCAGAAAAAGGGCTTCTCCATTGGCGCACTCTGCATCCTATCTGCAGCCCATTCTTTGACCAGCAGCACCAGGTTAGCTGAAATGCTCCAGAGCAAAGGGCACAAACTCTGAAGAGACCAAAAGTGGAAGACAAAGAACTACGGAGCTATGGCTGCAGGTTCCATTTGCAAAGGAAACTCTTTTCCCAAAGGCAGGCTCCGATCACCCAAGCCAGGGTCTACACTAACACAACAGCCACCACTACCTCTGTAAATCCCACCCTTTGCCCAGCTCTGGGGCTGCCTCCCCGGTTTGAGCCTTCCTCCAGCCACATATTTCCCACCATCCATTTTGTGCTTCCAGACCACTTACGCTCATCATTGTGTTCTTGACTCTGCTATTGGGCGGGGTGGAGGGAAGGGGTCCTTTTACAGTTCATTCTTATAATTTGTGATATTTCAGCCTCTTCCTCACCCCTTCACCCTTGGGCCATGAGTCTTAACAAGGACATTTAGAGGAGCCCTGAAACCCTATACATGCCCCCAGCACAAGCGAGGCCTTTCACTGGGATGGGATGCCAGCTTACCACACCCAGTCTGGATTCGCCAGTCTCCGATTGGGATGCCAAGGGCTTGGCACACGAGGGCATAGGCCTGGATGGCTTGACAAAGGAGTGTGCCATTGTCCCTCACGCTACACAGGTCATACACGCAGCTATGCACAAAGGCTGTGGGGTCCACAACAGTGCCACACTCCCACAGAGGGCCATCGGTCTTGTTGAGGAAGCCACAATAGTCAGAGCCAAAGTAGAGGGCTTCAGTGGCAGCATCACACTGGGTGCAGTTGTCCACACAGCCAGGGCCGCATCTCCAGTCCTCATGGTAGACGCGCCAGCTCTCTCCCAGGTCCAGTACAGACATGGCCGGCCTGCCGTCGGGGCGCAGGAAGTCATCCAGTGGGTTTTTATTGTAGTTCCCGCAGAGCCCACAGGTGGAGTTTATATAGGAGCCTGGGATGGAAATGGAGGCGTAGTGCTGGCCGTCAAATGTCACTAAGAGCCCAAAATCCGTTTCCACGGCAGTAGACATGCCGCTCTGGTAGATTTTCACTGCCCCCAAGTCTAAGATGACGGGCAAAGAAGTCACTAGGTCATTAACCTGCCAACAACAGTAACAGTAAAAGGCAGGTGAGCAGGTGCCCAGGCAATGGGTTCCAGCAGATGTTAGAAAAGGAGGTCAGAGCAACTCAGTGTTCCAGAGAGAATGGCCACCCAAAATGTCCAGGCTCCAGTAGGCTTACCTCTTATTACAGCAAAGGCTGGAGAGAATTCTAGGGAGTAGCCGGTATGGGCCAGCCCAGCATTGTGCATCTGAGCCAGGAGAGCTGTGGCATTTCCTGTGCCACTATAGACTCCTCTGGATACAGTGGCTGTAACCCCCTCCTGGCTGTCTCTAGCTTCAAGCCTTTTCTGGAAAGACTCATCACTGTGCTTTTCCTCTAAAGATTATTAAGTATCAAGTTGTCACACATTTGACATGACCCTTACTGCCACAGACCCTTCTCCCAGCTGAAATGTGACTATATCAACTTTCGAACCCCATGGAGCTCTGGGGTTCCCTAGTACCCCAAACACATTCTCTATGTGTTTTACTCTGTGACTGCCTCATATCAGTGCCATGTCATTTAATCACTCAGCAACAACAAATCTGAACACCTGCTAGGTACCAAGCACTATGTCAGGAGCTGAGAAGTCCATGATTAAAAATAATTATTGTCCCGGACCCCCAAGGAGATCTCAGCCTACCAAAGAACACAAGTGACACTTACACTAGATTGTTTTAAATATGAACCAATATATGGTGCAATGAAAGAACAGTAAATGGACACCTACTCCAGCCTGGGGGAATCAGATAATGTTTCTAGAGGTAGTTAGGTGTGACCTGGGTTTTTAAAGATAAACAGAAGTGATCAGAGGCAGATGGGTGTGTGTGTGAGGTGGGGTAGGGCAAGAATTCCAGAACAAGTGAACAAAGACAGAGGGTTGGAGGCAGTTGTGTGTGGGGTGTGTGTCAGGGCTGGGGACTCATGGGGTGCTCTGGACTGCAGGGGGAACAGGTGGCCGGAAATGAAGCTGGGGCATGGGCCAGGCCCATCATCCCGCAAATAGCCACTTACACCTCTCTGTGGTCAAGCGCTGTTGTAAGAGTTGAGATTGGTAATGCGCGAAACAGACCAAAGTTCCTGCTCATGGACCCTATATTTTAGCTGAGAGACCAAGAGTAAACAAAATAAATGAGTGAAATATTTAATTATGTCAGATAAGTGTCATGCAGAGAAATCAAGCAAGGAATTTGAATTACAAGTGCTGAGGAAGAGGGTTTCTAATTTGCAATAGGAAGGTTAGGGCAGAGCTCCGTGGGAATGGGACATCTGAAAGGAGGAAGAAGCCGTGCCAGGATCTGGGGTGAGAGGGAGTCCCAAGGAGGGATCAGTAAGCCTTAAGCTGGGAATATCCTGGTGCCCCAGAGTGGCAGGGGGCCCAACATGGCTGGAACAGAGATGGCAGCGGAGGGCAGTGGTGGCTGACGTCAGAGCTGCAGCCAGAACAAGGCGGGCCTGTCCACCTCTGTAAAGACTTCGGCTTTGACTCTGAGTGAGAGGGTGTTTAAAGCAAAGGAGCTACACTGTCTGAGTCCCACTTTAAAAGAATTGCCCTGGCTTTGTGGAGAGAACAAATCCTGGAGGGCATTTTAAGCCATGTTAACAACAAACCAACACAACACAAAATTTGGGTTTCTATTTTGTAGGGAGAGCTCCTGAGCAGCTTTAAGCAAGGTAATGACATAGTCTGTTGTTGTTTGTTCTGTTGTTGTTGTTGATGTTGTTGTTGTTGTTTGAGACAGGGTCTCACTGTGCAGTTCAGGCTGGCCTTGAACTCATTATGTAGCCCAGGCTGGCCTCCAACTCATAGCGATCCTCCTGCCTCAGCCTCCTGAGTGCTGGGATTAGAATGACATAGTCTGACTTGCATTTTAGAAAGTCCATTCTGGCTGGCTTGAAGACCTTACTGAACTAAAACCAGGGTGAGAAGCAAAACCCAGACAACTGCTACAGGAATCCAGAGGGTGATGAAGACGAGAACTCAAACTAGATACGGACACAAAGAGGGAGGGATGAGTTTACCAAGTCTGTCAGCTGGCCCTGGTGATCTTAGCAGAAGAAACGAGAATGGGGGAAGAAAGAACAGTGAGTCCCAGGCATCTAGATAATTTAAGCAAGTGCCTTGAAAAGCTTCTAACAGATAGGTCTGGTTTTCTTCTTTCCACTGCATGCCTAGCACCTACAGATATGCAGGTTCATGGGCTAGGAGGGAACGATTAGTCCTGGTGCAGTCCTTTCCATCTGCCTCAGACCTGTACTGGTTTTGGCTTATGGGGAGGACAAGGACCTGATGTGCCACCATTTTTGTTTCTGAGTTGTGCAGAAAATTAGACAATAGACCTTCCACACATTCCTCCTGAGTTTTACATGGCACGAGTGCTCATGGCAGCCCCTCCACTCTCATCACACAGGAGTTATTGGGCTTGTGGCCTCAGTGCTCAGGGAGGGGGTTCCTGAAGAACTCTTAGCCTGACTAGTGATTGCTCATTTCGTCTGTCTAGCCCAGGCCTCACCCTGAATTTAGCAATGGTAGGCAAACCTCACCTCCTTTCTTTCCCCTTCTCCCTGTGTTCTGGTCATTTTTCGCTTCAACAGGATTTGTCCCAGGATGTGACCATGGGCAAGGTGAGGAGAAAGAAGAACCATAGAAGCATAGGTCTCAGAACTGAAAGAGATTCCTGTGGAGATAGCAATGTGGAGCCCACATGCGTTGAGTGCCTACTGTGTACCTGGATGTGCACCAAACATTGCACATACGGCTACGCTACTTCATGCCATGATAACCTTAGAAAGCCCTTATTAGTCTCCCCTTTTACAGATGAGGAAATGGAGAATCAGGGCTAGTGTAACTCGCAGGTGACAGGAACTGGCTCCTGCTGGCCAGACTCTAAAGCCGTGTTTTCACCAATGCTTCCTGCTGCCACTACCCCAGCCAAATCCAGGTGAAAGCCCAGGTGTCTTGTCTAGGAGATATGATTGCTCCCATTTTACAGATAAAGAAAATCAAGATCAACAAGGCCACTTGGTTGCCGTAGTGGCACAAGGATTTAAGCAGGTCACACACCAGAGTCTGAGCGCTTCATCACCATGAGCTATCTGGCCTTGGCTCTCTTTCCAGTGGAGGCCCCTAAACTACTGGGGTTCATGTGGAGGAGAAACAGGAAAACCTGTATTAGCTAGAAGGAGACATTTGTCAGATAATGGATTTTTAGTTATGCTGGCTGTCTTCGGGCCCCGTTAGCATACACAAGCTTAAGTTGTTTATTTTCTTAGTTGAGGACAGTTCAATGTGAAAAAATCCCTAGACAGAACACCCCCCAACCCCAGCATATGGAGTCAGGGTTGGAGAAAGGGGGTCTGTAGCTTGTGGTTTGGAAGAACGGATCTTAGCGTCTATTCCCAGCCTGGCACAATGTGGCTGAAGAAGTCAGCTGCCTCCCAGGCATCTCGGGCTCCTTTCTGCTGCCAAGCTCTCTCCCTGCCTGTCCCCACGTTACCCTGGGTCGAGGCTCTGCGTCCACCAGCCACTGTCCCAGCAGAGCAGGTGTATTCAAAGACACTAGAAACCATTTGGCAAAAGGAAAAGGAAGCCATTGTTAGCTTGCAGTTGGAGTCACATAACCTTTTCTCTCTGAAACATTTATATTCACATCCACATCTCCCTGTTGCTACAGAAAATTGAGGAATCTGTGCCCTATGCCTGGACGATGGAATAGAGCCACGCAAAATTAGCAGAGCTGCTAGGCCTGAAAGAAATGACAGGGCCCCTTTCTTTCTACAAAAAAAAGTCTGACTGTGAGTGAAAAGGAATTTTAATCAAAATGGAAAGTAGGAATAAAGCATGAACCTTTCTTTTTCAACTATTGATATCATACACATCATCCTCACATTTCAGGAGCAGGGGAAAGCTAGTGAAAAATGTTTAGCTTGAAATGTTAGCATCTATCCACTAGGATAAGGCTAGTGCTTAACAACATAATATAAATTTAAAATGGAAAAACCCCAAACTTCTGGGCCCGAATTCTTAGCTTTGATTTGACATATGAAGCTCTCCCTAGAGAGACTAACCAAATAACAAGCAAATTGGCATTTCAGTCACAGTAATAGCTCATTTTCCTAATTATGAGGTTGATAAGCTGCTTAGACCTAGGAAGGGTGCAGCCAGAAAAAGTAGAATTAGTTCCCAGTCCTGCCTTTTGTTAGATATGCTACATCAATTAAAACTACAATATTAAAAAAAAAAAAAAAAAAAGAGGAACGCCTGTATTGGCATCTGTCCTGGTTTGTAATCTCTGTAATGACCTCCATGCATGAGGATTAAGGATTGCACAGGGTTTGTAGCAATCAACCCCTTGTGGTCTTGGTTATTATTTCTGGAATAAATACATGGTCACAACAAGGACTTCATTACCACAATGAAAATTGGGGCCTCCACAAATTGAGTAATTGCCAGTGGCTTTTTGCTCTCCCTCTTTTGTCAATACCCTGCTTGAAAGGTGGACAGCAATAGGAATCATTTGCATTAGCTACATAGGCCAGCAGAGACCCAAGTTCTCTGTTAGTTTAGGCGGCAGTAGAGGGTTCTGGTAGAGGGGTTTTGGGGCAAAGCTTTCATGGGACATTTCCACATAGCCCTCAATAAGGAAGTCACCAAGGCCATTCCAGGTGCTTTCTCAGGTGGTGTCTCTGGGGTTTCCAATAAATGTGGAGGTTTCTCTGAAAATAAAACAAGTGTTGTGTGAACAGGATGGGGGCTAAGGTGGGGTGAGGATTGTTAATCAAAGGCTGTACTGAATTATAGGGTTGTATTTTGTGCGTGTACTGTGTCCATGTGATTATAACTTCGTAATAATAACTTCAAATATTATTATTTGTAATAATATAACTTCAGATCTACAGGAAATTAAACTTATCCATTTTTCCTGTTACTTCTGAGCTGTATACGTGTGTGTGTGTGTGTGTGTGCACGCACGCACATGTGCATGTATGTGTCTACCAGTGAGGGAACTAAGAATGTAAATGTACTTTAAATTTAAGAGTAGATAGACATGTTGAGGAGAGAGTTTAGTGAAGCTCTTGCACTAATAAAATTTTACCAAGTAAATCATATTACAAGATATTTCCAAGGCAGGAAGAGCATGCATCTACCTCTTTGGTACCATAGAGAGAAACGGCAGAACTAGTAGATGGGAAGATGTCATCCTCAGGCTGAAGAATCTCCAGTTTCACCATCTCCCCATGAAGGAAGGAGAGGGTCTCACCTTGACTTTTCCATAGCTTCCTTTGGGGATGAGAATCTTGTAGCCATTGACCTCAACGGAGAGCTCCTTCACCCAGGAAACAGCCGAGCCACCTCGGTGCTCATTCTTGGCCTCCACACTGAAGAAGGGGAGGCTAGAAGTCTGCAAACACTGTCGGGCTAGCAGATAGGCACAGGAGCCTTGGAAGTGGAAGAGGAAGCCATCAAAAGTGTGGTAGTGTGGCTCCCCAAACACCACACATGTGCTGGTCTCCACAGGGCTGCAGTAGAAGAATTTGCCTTTGGGTTCGCACACCTCGTAGGGGCTACATGAGGCCTCCTGGCAGTAGATCTCATTGTTGAAATCTAGACAGCGGCACTTGATGGTGCAGTTCAGTTCATCCCAAAACACTTCCCCTCGACGAAGGAACTGTCCTGGGGAATAATGACATCAGAGCCAACATTTATTGAGTACTTATCCTCTGTGCCAGGCATTGGGCTACATGCTTTACTTCCATTATACTATGTAATCCACTTAAGAACTCTATTGGGTAGGGATTGTTGCCCTCGTGTGACAAGTGAGGAAACTGAGGCTTAAGTGCATTTGAGAAATTCATCCACAATCACTCAGCAGCTCAGTGGCGAGACCAAGATTCCAAGCTGAGTGTGTTTGGATCCAGAGGAGGCTCAGCATTATTAACTCCACAACGGGTGAACATACCCACATTAAAGGAAAGACACATTGTCTTCATCTTTGGGAAGGACTACAACACTCAGGAATCATTTCCTTTTCAGGAATATGAGGAAGGGTATTCAGAAAGAAGACCCAAAATACTCAGGTAACTCAGTAATACTGTTTGTTTATTTGCTGATTTGTTCATTCAATCAACAGACATTTATCAGAGGCCCAGTATGTGTCAAAAAGGCCAATAGCACAAATCAGGAGTCTGATGCACAAATATAAATCCCAGCTCCCTGGGAAGATTCTGGAAAGGGCTGATCACTTATGTGGTATTTTCAAAGGCTTGTAAATCCTGCTGGCACTGCTTAGACAGAGCTTCTGTTCAAGTTACCTCCCCCACAGCTCCAAGCCCTGCCAAAATCCAGTACTCTCCTCTCTTCATCCACTGGACAGAACTTGAAAATTCCAGGTCAGGAGGAGAATGAGACTGGCAAAAGGGAATGGTTTTAAAAGGTGTGCTAATTTTTAAAATATTCACTGCTATTTATTTGGTAGACATTTCATCTTTAAAATTATTTACCTAAATAAATAATCTCCCCCACAAAAAGACTATGAAATTTGCTGGTTGCTAACATCATCCTTCAACAGAAATAGAGACATCTCTGGGCTGGGGACTGATCTAGAATTTGGAGGTGGTGTCAAGGGACCTGAGTGATTGTCACAACTCTGAAATCAATTTCCAATTGACTATTGACTTAAATTCCACGTGTCTCTGTTTCCTTAACCTGTAAAACATGTATAATGCTATGTTCTCATCCCGTATGCAGGACAGGGATGCTATGAAAGAGCTGACACATATTAACAGAGGCAGCAGCATTCGCAGATCAGGGAAGTCTCACAGGAACATATCAAAGGTGCAATATTAAGAAATGTAAATATGTCATAGTATCCACAAGGTCCCTGGCATGAAAAAAAAAGTGATGTACCAGAAGTAACCGTAGTTTGAAAAGATTCAGCCAAGATTTCTCAAGTATTTATAAAACTGAATATCTTGTGAATTGCACAAGGCTACAAGCTTAACCTATGCCAAAGACCTGGGTGCCTCAGGAATAGTACTTTCTATATCTGTCTAAAAGGAACACATCTCAATAGGCAATTATGTTTTGTACCTGTTGAGAATAGTACCCAAAAATGAGATAATGCATTTATTCACATTCCCAGTAGGTCATATGTATCAGCCCTTAAAACAGACCTTCAATCCTCAACACTCTTTGGCACTGGTTCAAGGATGCATATATCGTAACAGCCTCTATTTAGTATCATTTCCAGTCTCTGCTTTTTCAGGCTTCCAATAAGTGAGAGGAAAATGCTTTCAAATAGAGGAGGTTTGGATCAAAAGGCAGACTCTCTGTGATAATTTTGTTTATGAAATGATAATATAATAAACTAGCTCTATGGAACTGCATCCCCTGCTACAAGCCAGGCCAAATCCCAATCTCATTAGATTGATACACATCCAGTGATACATAAAATGCACAGCAGTCTGTATAAAGATACTGAATTTGTCCTGTGTGTGAAACCCAAGCCCCATAACTCAGGAGGAAAGGAATAAAGTTGGAATGGGGACTTTGCACATAGCTGGCATCTGACCAACTCCACAGCTCTGCAAGCCAATGTTTTCCCTTATCACAACATTTCATTCCCAGGACTCAGGTGAGAGGCTGCCACTGGGCACTTATGTTGCAGGTCCACAGCCACTCAGCTCTATGATGCTTGGACAAGGGAAGAGGTGTCTGGGTAAGAGTCTGCAACTTATCAGGCTTGAGTCCAGGCCAGAAAGGGGAGAAATAATGAGGCATGGAAACAGCATCTCTCATGGACACAAGTGATGCTGTATTTCCACTCCATGAGATAAGAGCGCACAATCTCAGAAATCCTGGTGAGCTTTGAGACTAGATTCTCCCCTATCCGTTTAATACCAACTTAGTACCTAAGCATTTATTTGCCATTCTGAATATGAGAGACTTCCTCGAGTCCAGAGGCAAGGCTGTTAGGGCAGGCCTCCTTCACACATGACCTTGCCTTAGGGGAAAGGCGGAGGTTTGATAAGCCTCGCCACAATGCAAGGAGTGAGGACAGAGGGCATGGGCATTTCCAACCATGTGAATATGACTTTTCTATATACAGGCACTAAGCAATTGAGTCAAGAGAGGGTTAAATCTTCTCAGAGATGCCAAAACATGTGGGCTATGGTTTTTATCCAAGGAGAGGAAGAGCCCTTCTTATCCCAATCCAAAGCTTTCTTAAAGATCTGAAAACACTTTGCCCAAGGTCTTCCTCTGTGTTTACACAGTACCTTGCATTTGTGTCTACCGTAATGTATCTACACTGCCTTACCACTGTTCCTGCGGCTGTCTCTTCCACCACAGTGGTGTCATGGGAGACTACAGTACCGTCACTTTCAGCACCTAACAGCATGACTGGCACCTCGTGGCAGCTCTCAAATGCTCTTTGGGAAGATGTGATGGCAGGATGGCTGGCTTGATGGACAAATGTGTGGACAGATGGATGTGTGGATAGAGATGAGTGATTGGATGGCTGCATGGAAGGGTGGATGGATGGATGGGGATGGATGGATGGATGGATGGGGGTCGATGGATTGGATGGGTAGGTAAGTGGGTGGGTGGACAGGTGGATGGGTAGGTGGACATGAGTTGCTGGGTAGATGAGTGGGTGGATGGGTGGTTGGTAGATGGATGAATGGGTGAGCAAATGGATGGATGAATAGGTGGATGGGTAGGGATGGTTGGGTGGGTAGGTGGGGTAATTGATGGAGGGACATGTGATTTTCTGCTGTTAGTTGCTATAGCCTCTACTCCTGGAAGCAGAATTATTAACAGAAATTCTGTTTTCTGAATACTGTACTTTGAACACATAAGAGGCAGGAAACTACACATAGGGATGCTCCTGTGAGAGTCCAGGGCTATTTTGCACATCCAAAGGGGTCTTGACAGTTCAGAGAAGGTTCCAAACCTTGGATGCCAGTATAAAAGAAACCCACTGAAGTTCAGCTACAGCTTGTTCAGAGACCTAAAGCCAGCTTTGATTTTCCCCACATTCCTTCATGTTTTGTGGCTGCAGGGAGGATTTAAGGAGAAGTTGCCCTTAAGACTGTGCTACTTTCTTTTCTTGCTTTCTACTCATACTAGGAAGTGCTGATTTACCCTTGTAGGGACTTGGCAACACTCCAAGATCACCCACTCCTGTGGATCTACAAAGTGCAGGTGGCAGAACAAGAATAAGGGGAGAAAAAAAACTTAAAGGGGAGGATAGCAACAACAACAACAAAAATAATGTTAAACAGGAGGCCTCCCTTCTGGCTGGCTGGCTAAGAAATCGCTCAAGATCCTGGTCCACTTTGGAGTGGTTCTGAGCTACATTCCCACTGCAAGCAAGGGCTTCAAAAGCTGCAGTATAGCAAATGCAGTTTCAGCTCCCAGTGTGATGAATGTGAATGCTAAAATTACCTTGATCTCCATTACCCAGCTGAGAGATGTCAAAAGAGTAAGGCATGAGGAACAAGCCCGCCCCCATGGCTGAAAAGCTTGCCTGTCAATCTAAACTAAACAAACCCCGCTTTACCACAGAGTAAAGGAAATACTTTACCCCTGGAGGTACAGCCATTGGCTGGGTCAATTTCCTTCCCATCAACTTTAAATGCCCAGCGGCCAGGAACATTGACATTTGTGGTCTCTCGGATATTCACAATCTCAGGGGTTCTTGACCCTGGGAGGCTGAAGAAATTGGTGAGGTTTCCACCATTAAATCCTGCCTGGAGCACAAAGGGAAGACGAGACTTTTGAGCATACACATCACCCCATCGGTTAGCTGACCCAACTGCCTTATTTCGGAATCTGGCTCATCTGGAATCGAGAGAGCCCCCTTTGCCAGGTGTGGTGGCACACACTTGTAGTCCCATTACTTGAGAGACTGAGGCAGGAGGATTGCTAGTTCAAGGCCAGCCTAGGCTACATAAGTTCAAGTCCAGCCTGGGCTGCATAGAAATACCCTATCTCAAAAGAAGAACAAAACAAAACAAAAAACTAAGGAATAAACAAAATCAGAAGAAGAGACACATTTTCCCAGAGTTCCAGGGAAAGTGCCTGTCTCCTTCATCCCACAGCTGGGTCAAGAAATCAGAGACAGGCAAGATTAGCCTCTTAGTCCACCTGCAAGTTCAGTCACACTTTTCTAATTAAAAGCTATTTGCGGGGTTCTGTCCAGGATGCTGAGTGAAACAAGCAGGGAGTGTGGTTACTGCAATCTGTGGGAGGATGACTTGGAGAATCACCTACCTGTGCCATCACTCCTCCCAGACCTGTCAGGGGGTCACCGCCGCTCGCTGTCCCAGTGGTCCAGTTGATTTCATAGTAATTGAAGAGAGTGAATGTGTAGGAGCCATCAGACACCAGCACAGCCTGGAAGGTGTTCACCTACGTGATGGGACAGGACGGGCTCATGACTCACACTCCCAGGAGGTCCCTGCCCCAATGGCAGCCTCCTAACTCCATGTCCCCTCCACACATCCCCACCCCTCCCCCTCCAGGCAGTTCAAGCGCTACTCTGCAGCCCAGGCCTCGTGCTCTGTCTTCTCGCTGAATTCATTCTCGCCTCCAGTGGGAAAAGCAAGACATGTGGGATTGGGCATCTAAAAGAGAAATTGCCTGAGATAAACCTGGAGTCTGACTCAGCACCCCGCTCACATGTCTGTCTTAGACCAGACAGAAGATTCAGGGCTCGTGCTGCTATGGCGGCACCTATAGATGGCAGCATGAGAATAAACTATAGGAAACAGTGAAGCCAGGGAAGGGGATGCAAATACCTGTTCCCAAAGCAGGGGTGGGGAGGGTGGGTGGGGAGGGGAAGAATGAGCCAACGCTGGTCAGTGCGATTAAAAGGGTCCTCTGGATTGTGTTTTCTTCATTCCTGGAAAACACTGTTAATCTTGACAAGATGACTCCCCTTTTTATTTTTTTTAGTTTTTGGTCCCCTTTTTAAAATGGAAGTTGGGAAGTGATTTTTAAAAAGCACTTTGTGGGGAAAAATTGCTCCTTTAATAGAGCACTTATGTATTACTTTCTATTTGTAAAATTCTCGGTGCTCATCTCTAACTCAGACGGGCACTGTTTTTGGCCTGTTCCCAAATTCCCACTAAGAAAACTGAGGACTAAAGGAAATGAGTTGCTGGAAATTTCAGTGACCCAGCCACAGAAAATGGGATTTGGACCAGAGATCCCAGTCTCTCTCCTTGTGCACTGTCATTATATGCTGTCTTAATTTTAAACATTTCAGGACAGAGATGTTATATAAATTCAAACAAACCTTGTGAACAGTTCTCAGAAATAAACTGTGGCAAACTGCCCTTTGCTCTTTCTCTTTCCTAATCCTCACCCTTGGATACATGATTTTAGGAAATGCAAATAAAAATAGAGCTAAAAGGAGAGGCCACATTAACCTTTCTCTATTCAAACACAGCCTTCTTCCCAGCTGCCTGATACCACCCCAGTTAACATTCTGTCCAACGTAGAGGGAGACCCAAATCCCTATCCTGTGTAATCAAACTGGGGTAGAGGATCTTGGAAGCCTGAAATCTTCCCATTCTAGAAGGTCCCAGGGAGGGGCAAGGTGCAGGTAAAGAAAAGCGCTTTTTGTAAAGGAGAACTTTCTCCTCTAGCTCCGTGCCTGCCACAGCTGATGGTGTGAATGATAGAATTGCCCAGCTATATGCCTTCATTCTCTGGCCCCATTCAACAAAAGAGGAAAGTGGGACAGAGATGAGTGGGGAATCAGCTCAAGATTGCTATAATAAGGTCGCTAGTGAGGTCGGGTTCAATGAATGGGTGCAAAGTCAAGGTCACTTAAAGACTAACGCTAGACCCTCTTTCAGACCGGGATTCTCCTTCAGAAGTGAATTCGTCATCCCAAAACAAAGTTGGGAATATCTTGGTACAAGCAGCTCTTGAGAACAACTTATTTGCTACCCCAAACCAACCAGCCACCCCAGTGATCCCCCACGGCTGCCTGTGATACCCACATGCCTACACACCCCCACGAATACCCTTGATAGCTCTCACACACCCCTACAGATACACATTTCATCCACATTCTTTTTTTTTTTACGTGGGTACCGGGAGTCGAACTCAGGACCTTGCGCTTGCCAGCAGGCACTTGTGCCACTGAGCAATATCACCGGCCCCTTTTTTTTCCTTTATGTAGGTACCGGGAGTCGAACTCAGGACTTCACACTTGCCAGGCAGGTGCTTAAGCCGCTGAGCCATCTCACCGGCCCATCCATATTCATTTTAAGATTTTTCTGTATCAGTTTTTTTGTAAAGCCCTATTTTTCAATTCTTAAAAAGTACTTTTTGCTTCCAAGGACTTCCCATGACACCTGGAAGGAGGAGGCTGCTGAGGAAAGAGTTCAGGATTCAGTCAGCAGACTCTAGTGTGTGCCCTGCTCTGCCTCTTGGGAGGTTCAAATCCCTCTTCTGTCACTTGGGCAAATTACTTCACCTTGAAAGTTGAGAAGGTACGTATTTGTTGGGGAACATTTTTGTGTGGATTAAATGATACCAAAAAATGTGGCCTCTTACAGTGCCAAGCACATAGTAAGCCCTTAATAAATACTGATTTTCCTTCCTTGAAGTAAACGGCTCCTTCCCTTTTTGTTGGGCTTCCATGATGCTTTCTTTCTGTCTCTAAAGGATCTCGAGCTCAGTGTAGTTGGCCAGATGATACATTTTCCTATGGATAAGGTGGAGCCCATTTCAAAGGCAAGGATGGATGGACACTTTTGTAGCTCTAGAGAACATCACTTTTTTTCTCCAAGGAGCTCAAAGCACTTAGATGTTTCCTCATTCATCCTCACAGAAAGAGATCTCACCTAGTCCAGAAATTCACTCCAAGTACAAACCAGAAAGTACCTAAATTATCTTGCCATTTTTATTGCCGGTGGAAGATTTTTGAAAAAAATGGTGGTCAGCATTTGATGGGCATTTCTTCTCTTTTTTTCCCCCACTGATGCTAAAATTTATTGATTGCTGGCATCCTGCATTCTAACTCTGTAAGATATGAGGCTTAAAGGACATAAAACATCACCTGAGGAGTCGTTAGTGATCCATAACATGACAGAGGAAAATGTATGCTTCTTTAGAGGTTATTTCTAGCCAATGCATCCACTGTTTAAACTTGTGTCTTTCTGTTCTGCGGTACCTCTTAGCGATAAAGTGCTTCAAGATGCTCTGGACTGAAAGCGCTAAAACACAATGTGTTCATTGCGTTGTAGATATGAATTGCAAGACCAGCACTTTTTCACCTCTCTCTGACTCTTTCTGTTCCATTCCTAAACAACTGACTCATTGCCAAGGATACTGGGAAACAGATGGAATTAGAAATAATTCTAAGAAAGTGGAGGGCAGATTTCTGAGTGTCTTTGCTTACTGGGGAATTACGCATTTGAAGTTGCGTGCGTCTGCTACTTTCAAAATCTCCACGGTCAGAGTCACCCAAACAAGCTGTAGGCTTTCGTGAAAACTGCAGTCTGTCCCTTTATGTAGCAAGTTGATTATCTCTACGATAATGCCAGCGATAATCTTTCTTATTTGACTGCTCATTTGGGATTTCAGAGCAGATGTTGAAACTTTATTCATGTAATGCTTTAACTGCCCACTCTAATTAACATCAAATATGAATAATTTCAGTCTTGGTCACAACAGAGAAAACTCATAACATAATAAAATGAGCCAGGTCATTGGTGCCCAAATCCACCACCCTACTTTTCCTTCTCTACCAAATTTTATGGAGGGGATAAAAAGGAAATTATTGATGGAGAGAACCATTTGTGCCTCTGGCAGGAGAAAAAGACCTGTGAGCCCCTCCCTGGATCCCTAAGTCACATGCTCTGGAAAGGACTCCACGCTTCAAACGGTCTCTTGTAAAACAGAAATGCTACCTACTGCAAGAACATTGGTGAGGGGTTCTTTTCAGACATTTGTAATGAATTGTGATGGGGTGACACATCATCTGAAATATTACAGCTGACTGGACTGGTCTGCTCTGATATTTCCCTCTGTTTCCTGGAATGAGGGTGGCAAGACCCATTAGTTTAACTCAAACAAACTGACATTCCTCAGCTCTACCAATTAGATGCCTTCACAGTAGTGAAGATGGACAAGAATTAGATGTCAGGGTATGAAGTGGAAAGTGGAAAATATGAATTATTACAGGTGTGGTGCTGCTGCCTCCATAAAACGTGACTTCCTCCCACGTCACAATGAAAACCCAAGTGGCAGAGAAGGTTGCCATGTCTTTGAAGTACTTCCTGATGTCCTTGGTGGCTCTTTTCAAGATGACAGGATCCAAGGTCTCTCTGTAATAGATCTCGCCTCGAATCCCATTGTGCACATCTGCCCAAAAGGGGGCGATGAAGGCCCTCCCGTCCGTCAGGGGAAAGGACTCAGGGGTGAACTGGCTCACTAGCACATTGAAGGAAACAACACCGTTGTTATTGACCTAAAAAATAAAAGAGGTTTGCACAGTGGATCTGAAACCAGGACAATGTCAGAGTCACAAACCAATACAGACATCTGCCTAGCTATATGAATGAAAATAAATTTTAAACTGCTGAATTAGAACCCCAAATACCAGCTCCCGTTGTTCAAATGAGGAGGTTCATTTACTTTTAGACACACTCATTGGTTTTCTTTCACTTTCAATTTGTTGTCAACTTTGTTTCCTATTATTAAATCAGTCTCATTTTCGTGTTCTCTATCCTATCTCTATTTGCACTTACCAAATGCTACTGGGCTCTATGTGCGTGTGTGTGTGTGTGTGTACATGTACACTAGGCCAGCCTGAGGGCCACGTGGATAATAAAGACAGATTCAGAGTCACAGATGCAAAGTAAACAGGAAAACAAACAACATAGAAGCAAGTTAAATTTGAAAATTGAGGAGCTTGATATTAGACCTTGATTCCTACTTTATGACAAAGGAGGAGTGTCAGAGAAAGACCAAATATTCCTTCACTGAACTCAGATCTCAGGATGAACCGTATCCTTCTCTGGATGAGACTTCTATTGATGTCACAACACTTCTGGTCTCAGAACAAGGACAAGATCTACAGATGCCCAGTTCCACTCTGGCTCTTACAGTTTGATAGCTTCTTTGTATAATCACTACATGAAAACTGAGCCTTGAGTACCTTTACATTGTACTGTATATGTAAATAACTAGACTGTGGTGATTTTTTTTGTGTGTGTGTGTGGGTACCGGAGGTCGACCTCAGGACCTTGCGCTCCAGCAGGCGCCCATGCCGCTGAGTGATATCAACGGCCCCTTTATTGTATGTGGGTTCTGGGAGTTGAATTCAGGACCTCGCGCTTGCCAGGCAGGCACTTATGCCGCTGAGCCATCTCGCCAGCCCCTGTGGTGATTTTTTTATGATTTAGAAATGGCTTAGTAAACTTAGGAAACCTTTCTGCAAATCACAAGCCAGTATGTCCCCTCATTTCTAATAGGACCTATAAACAATCCAACCTGTCCCTGAGTCTGAGATGAACTGATTTAACCTGGTGGCTTGTATGTACACGGCTTCAGCAGCAGAAATATCTGTGATGGTGATCTTTGCAATTCCTAGATAGAGAAAACCTGGGGATCATTTCCCTCTACATTCCAGTTGTTTGTTATGTTAATCTGAATAAGGTATATCACAGACATTAACAAGGACCCAAGTCCCGTAGATTGGTTGGCTAAGGGTATATAACCAGGCCTTAGAAGCAAGGGTGTGGGGTTTGGGAAGGAAGATGGAGACCAGGCTATGGAGGTATTAAGAGCTATTGTCTTCACATAACAAGGAATAACCCAGAGGCTTGCAAAAGATTGTACTGCTCAAGTGGTAGAAACTTAAGGAACAATTTACCCTCAAATAAGTCTGCCCAAACTATGATCCATCATTCTGCAAGGGCAAGAATTCTTCAGACTCCATGTCATATTGTGCAGTGGAGGAGAAAGAGGCACTTAACTAAATACATTTGTTCTAGAGGCCCTGGAAGCTAAGCCTTCAAGAATGAAAGCCTTGCACTCCCCTCTTATCTCCAAAATCAGGTCAACACACTCTATAAGTTACAATCAGTAATGACAAACATAGACTGGGAGCCCCTGCTGGGAGGACAGAATAAGAGGCATTTCAGAATGCCTGAGCAATGGCTTTGCTAGGGAGTAATAGGTGTAATTAAAACACACAGCCTTGCCAAGAAAGCTTGCGATGACTCACATGTGTTTTGATTATGTTCTATAGTTAAGATTGGAGAGTCTCAAAATTTTGTGGGCATCATAATCACCTGAAGGGCTCGTTAAACTGGATTGCCAGGCTCCTCTCCCAGAGTTTCTCATTCAGTACGATAGGCGTGGGGCCCAAAGACCAACACTGCTAAAGAGTGTCCAGATAACGCTGATGCTGCCAGTGCAGGGGCCACTAATTAGGTGATAACCACTGGTTAGGTAATGGAAGAGGGAACTATTTTCTAGTGGGAATCAGCCCTGAATTACGCACTGGAAGCTGGGGAAGGAGAGGTCTCAGATGTGGAGATGGCCAGAGATGGAGATGCCCAGAGTTTCATGTATTCCCCCCAGGACACAGATTAGGATAGGACGTAGTGTGACCTACACATGCCTCCCTTAGCCCTTTAAGCCCAAAGATAAAGAGAGGCTCAGCTGCTCTGAACCTTCTTCTTAATGTGCAAGTCTCACTGGTAGCAAACCCAATGATCAAAATAATAATAATAATAATAATAATAATAACAATAACCTAGGAATGAAGTGCCCAGGAGAGCCCTGACAGCCAAAGGAATAATTTCTTAGTGCAGGTTTGACAATGCAACTCTCTGGCATAGCTACAGAACTAAGGATGGTGGCCAATTCTGCAAACGACTGTTATATAATTGTCGATTACCCACCAACTCCGCTCCAACTCTGCTTCAAATTGGTAGGAAGTCTAAGAACAGCACATACCTAAACTTTTCACACTCCCAGAAGGGAAAGAAAAATGATATTGCTCCTATTGTGGTTCATTGTATCTTTTTATCTTGTCAAGTAGCAGAAATAATGCTCATGGCATTGGGGCCTCTGCTTCACTTCTGTGTTTAATCACCCACAAAAGCTATTTATTGCCCTGTATACTCCTCTCCTATGAACATTAGCCATTACATATACCTTGGACTTTCTTAATCATAAAACCTATCAGCTCATGAAATCTCAAAACTTTTCATTTTGGCTGCCAATGACTCTATTCCCAAAGCCCTGGAAGAGCATATTTAAAATGCTTTCATTAATGACAAACGAAAGGGAGAGCCACAGAGCAGCAGCTGGGCTAGGTCTCCACTTACATAGACAGTGCGGTAAGGAACACCAAAGAAGAACACGGGAATGGCCAACTTAATCTCAGACGAGCTTCCATCGTCTACTTTGGGGGTTTTGGTGTCATTCTGCCAAAATGGATACATGAGCTCCCTGGGCTGAGCTGTCAAGAGAGATGGTGGTTAGATAGACAGCAGCTCCCTCCTCTGTTTGGCAAGCTGCTTCCCTCCCAGCTAGTAAAACCAGCTTCTCTGAGGATGGCTTATGAGCTCAACACAAGTCAGATGACCTTACCACTAATCCTACACCCAAGCCATGCACTGGGCACCATCTTTTGCCTCCAGGAGAGAGAGAAGGAGAGCAGTACCATTTCTCCTTGGAACAAAGCCCTTCCCGCTTCATTCCTATGCCCCCTTGCATTTTGGAGACAGTAATAGAGACGAGTGGCTAGACAGTTGTGAAATCACTGCTGCCTCAGCTCTCAGAGTACTGAAAGGCAGCCTCCAGGTCTGGCAGGCAGGGGTGGGCTTGCCTCTTAATGAGACAGCAGGGTGGGAAGAAGGTGGCTGTGGCTGTGGAGCTCCCTTCCAGCCCAAGAATTCTACTATCGTGTCTTTTTCTGAAAGGAGTCTCCTCCCGCTACACAATAGGAAAAGATACCAGAACCCAGAAGGAAATAAACAACAGTTGGAACCAGGACAGAAGTGGGAGGAGAGGGTTTGTAGTAACTGGTCTGAGAATGACCTTGATTGAGGGCCAGCCCCAGAGGCTCTCTGCCCAGCTCCTGTTCACAAAAGGCGGAAATGGGATCCTCCGGGCCCAGGGACATTGGGCCCCGGAGAAGATCTCTCTGGAGAGGAGGTACAGGGTTCTCCCTTGTCCTTCTGGTCAAAGGTGAGAGTCATCACACAAGCACTCACAGGCCCCTCCTGTGACAGTGTCGCCACCTCCCTACACACCTGCCTCACTTCTCGAAAGTTTCCCACCCAAACTCTTGCGACGTGTGGTTCCGTCTAGCAAGAGAAATGAGACAACTTCCCCCAGGGTCTACTTTACTGAGAACCAGGTCCAATCACCTCAGTAAAATAATCTACATTTCAAGCATTTCACTTTTGTCTGCTTCTGCTCTTTCTTTCCTTGAATGAAAATAGATCATCTTTTAGTCCCTTTAAAAACTGTATTTTTCAGGGGCAGCAGCAGACCCATTCTGGGCTTCTAGCCACAGCATCTGAGGCACCTGCTCCCAGCCATCCAGAGGCAGACATCTGTTCTCCTGTTGGCCCTCTCCATGGGAAAGTCCCGGTTCTGTGCTGATGGAGCTGATAGGACGATAGGAAGTGAGCAGTTGGCCAAAGGCTGCCCTGCCCTCTGGGCACCTTTCGGTGAGCAGACTACAGCTCCTGTTAAGGAGCATGAAGAGTGGCCAGAGAGTGGTCAGGCAGCACAAGGCGAAGCACCAGCCCTCTAGTTCTGGACTTGAGCGCAGGAAGAGATCTGCCCGCGCAGAGAACTCATCTCTTTCTGATGGTTAATATCAGAGGAGAGCAGGGCAACTACCACGGTCATTGGTGTACAGTATATGCATTGTTTCCCAAGCCCAAGAAGTTTCTAGGGAGCTGACCAAATCTTAACCCATAGGAGGCACTAACACTGCTTTCACAGCCATTGCTGTATTTTACACTACAATCAGTAGTTGCAAAAGGGTCTTCTAACATTACTGTACATGGAATAGTAACAAAATCCAAATTCCTAGAAGATAGGAACTTTATTTTTTTTTTTCATTATAATCCCTACTACACCTTTAAACACAAGCACTGTTAAATTTGAAGGGTGATAGATTTCCTTGAATTAATAGTAGCAAATGAAGTCATGCTATAGGTTTGTCCTTCATGGAGAAATTTTTAGGAGCTCCGCTTCATACTAAATCATAACCATTTTCAGGGAAAATTTCATTGATGTTTGGAGCAGCTTTGGCCAATCTGCCTAAGGAATTAAAAACCTGTAACCCCTCATGGAAGAGACAGAAAATAATGGCCATGGAGACTGTGTCCAACTTCTCTGCCTCTCCCAAACATGAGGGAAATTCTACAGTTTTCCTCTTAATAAGTGTTCTTGACAAGTTTGTTATTTTGTACAGGATAATAGAGACTCTTAAAATTTCTCAACCTTAACAAGTAATAAAGATATGTAATACTGTAAATACTGAATATGTATTGAATTAAAAGGGGTGCTTAATAAAAGGGAGTGGGTTTAAACTACTGTAATTTCCATCACAGAAGTCATTGTGTGTGTGTGTGTGTGTGTGTGTGTGTGTGTGTGTGTGTGTGTATTTAACTGTTGACAGTATGGCTTACCAATATTATCAGAATTAGTAAAAGAAACAATATCCCTACCTACGCTTGCTCTGTCACGGAAATTTCAAATAAACATGTTTTTAGGATTTCTTCCTTCATCAAGGAAAATGTATTGTTTTGGAGTAAGAATGGGATGTTGGAATCAGTGGAGTTGTTGCGGGGTTTACATGCTACAATTATTACTATGTTTTATATGCTATAACTGTTTAAATTTACTCAACCTTGGAAAACTGTTAGGATTGCCCATGGTCTTACAAAGCTATTCATCTCAGATGTGTAACAATGTGTCAATTGAACTTAACAAACAAACCAGCAAAATAAATATGCTGTAGCATTTTAGCCATAAAAGTTTAACATCTATGGGGATAGCCCCATTTTCCTTGTCTAAAATCCAAAAACGACAGTAAAAAGAAGTACATGTGGACTTTCATTTGCCCAGGAAAATGCTACAACAGAGAAAAGAAGGAATCACTGACGGGGATCATTGTCTTATTTCACTTACAGTTTAGATTTTTGGACATGTCATAGATCAATGGTACACAAGCAAGCAACATCAGAGTTGTTATAACTTTCTAATTTTTGGCTCAAATAAATATATTCTTTAAAGTCTCCAATGCAAGTTTAAAGCCTTAATGGAAACCAGTGATAAGCCATGGGATGCCCACACACAGACACTCTATATTTTAATGGAAATAGTTTGCATTACCTTGAAGAACTTCTTTGGAATATACAAATTGTGTTCCAAGTTAAATAAGAAAAAGTGGGAAAGTAAGTGAACATCATTCAAAGTTAATGTATTTTACCCTTGACAACAGAATTTAATTTACATTTTTTTCTTGTTGTATCTGTATACACATGTACACCTGCCCTTACAATTATGGTTCCAACAATAATGTCTCTTTATAAATTCAAGAGCATGCTAATCAAGAGCTGTATGGAATTCTGTAGTACTCACCTTGGTGCCGTACAACTGCGAAGATGAAAGAGACCGAAATTCTAAGTAATGATGAATAATTCATCCTGAAATTTTAAAAAGAAAAAGAAAAAATCCCCAGCTTGCCAGAGTAAATAGAACACCAGGTGTGTTTGGTGGCAAATCCCAAGACACATCTCGACTATCATAGAACAAATTCACATCACAACATCAATAGTTCTGAGTCATGCTGAAATTCCTTGAAGGCGAGCAGGTCCTCCTAAGTTCAAGATTTCATGAACAAATTAGACCCCAGAAGAAGTCAGTCTGGAAATGCAAAGAGATCATGCCAATTGCCGAGTAGTTTTATAGGATCAGTGTGAGAAGCAAGGAGGAAATGGAAAGTATCTACTCTGATCTGACAAAGCACTGAAAAATAGGACCCAACTCCAAAGGTTTGGGTCCCAGTTGTTTCTAGAACAGAAACTCAGTCCTCCGTGAGACCCGGCTCTCCCAAATTTCAAAATGGCTTTCCTTCACTATCAAAGCAATACTGCTTGAAACACCACGTCTTTCTACAGGTAAGAGGATTTGGAGCTTGCCACGACCCCCTGGGTGACATGGAGCCCATCACTTTTCTGACCAGAGTAAAATGTGGTCTAAGATTCTCTCCGCTGCTTTTTCATAGCGAAATGAGTGATAGCTACATTAGTAATAAAAAAGAACCACCCCAGGGTTGCTCCTTGGAATTACACTAAGAATAGAACCCAACACACAAGCAAGTAATTAGTTCCAGCAAGTTAATTAAAGAAGGAACATCACAAAAATGAACTTGTTTTCATGTTAGTTTACAATCAGTTCCAATGGTGACTTTACTCTCCATTAGGAGTGTGCAAGGTGTGTGCCACTCAGTAAGGCTGAGATGAAAACACAAACTCCAAGTTCGACGTACCCCTGCATGAGAGCCAAAGCGAGCGGCTGCACCATGAAGTTTGTTCCTGACAGTCTTCTTAAAGATAGAAACTCCCCTCTTATTATTTGAGGTTATCATCATTCTTCAGCCACACTTCATGAAAAAGCAATGAATTTATCCCATGAGAGTTTTATTGTAAGTAAATCTTCAGTTGTCAAGTACACACATTGAAATTTCAAGCACATATTAAATATTAGCCAGTTTTGCTGAGAACAGTGCGAGGATTTCAGCAGAGATCACAGGCAGCTTTAGCAAGAGGCAGGTGCCTTGCAAGTGGAAGACATGAGCCCTTAGGGAAACAGTACAGAGAGCAGGAAGGAGGATTCATTTAGATATTTGTATTTATGAAAAATGTCACTAACCTGTTCTGTAGAGACTGGAGGAATTGAGTCAGAAATGTTAACCCAAATCTTGGTAAACCAGGAAAAAATTAAGTAAAACAAAAATTACTGTCAGTCCTCCTCAACTTGCTGCCAATTATTTCTGATCCCTGAAATGATGTCTGCATCCTGTACTCCTAAAACCAAAAATTCAGTTAGTCCTGCAGTAGAGTCAGGTTAGTGTTGAGTTGCAACCAAGTTTTTTTTTCTATTGATTAAGGAAAAGTAAATCTAAAGATCAGTTTCAGGATTGCGTAGAGAGGTTCTTTTCCTGAAAAACTAGACCTTCCCCCACGCTTAAAAAAAAAAGTAGATTCAGATGGAAATGTCAGGGACTTGGAGCTGAAACCTCGGTTCTTTCTGATCAGAATCACTTTGCACTGAAAAACACAAAAGAAAACCCCCCTTCTCCTTTTGTACCCAAAAGAAGGCAACTGTATAATGTTACAGAATTAGCATCCACGGGCATGGGATTAAAACTCCAAACAAAGCTGCTGCCTCCAACATTTGAATGAAGTTGGTTTTCTACTAAAGCCTTTTTTTTTTTTTTTTTTTTTTTTTGGTGGCTGTTCACAGGCCTTACTCTTATTTTTCACAGGTATGCATGAAATATTTTAAACAACTGTCCCAAACTTTTCTAGGTTTATTTTCCTTCTTTTTCTCTCTATTACACTGCAGTGCAGCAGGACAGGCCACAGCACTTTCTAGGAGGCAGGATCTCTCGCAAGGGAAACACTCACGATGTCCTGGACACCTCCACAGGTGCCCGCTTCTGATCCTTGTAGAGAGCAGGGAGAGAATAGAACACTTCCTGATGGGATGTGCAGAAAATGAAGACTTTAATGCCACTGTGAACAAGGGGGCAACATGTTAGGTTTGATGCATTCAGGCACCTGTGAATATGGAATGAGAAAAATTGGCCACAGCATAAACTAAGTCTACCATTCAACATGTTTAAAAGGGTATTTATTTAGAAAGAACTAATTTGAACACAGCCAAAAAAAAAAAAATCTTGTAAATCAATGAGAATTTAAAAATTACTCCCCCAAAAAAGAAAAAAAATAGACTCCAATTTTTTTCTTTGACTAGACATTTAAATTCTGACTGTACAAAAAATAAAAATCAAATTCCATCTGATAATTCTGAGTTTGAGTAAGTTGTCCTAAGATGGACAAGAGTGTTTGGAGAAATAATTTTTTAGCCTAAATTATCCAATGTTTCTCCAAAAACCTGTGATAATTCAGTAGGTATTACACAATACATTTATTCTGTCACCAGTAACATGAATCCTATAACATGTGTTTGTAGATGTCAAATGGATATTTTCCTCTAAAAATGACAATATTTGTATAATAGATCTAGTTTGAGAGTGCTTAGGTAAAGTAAAATTAAATCAAATGCAAGACACATCTAGAGAAGCACTCTCCTCACCCAGTCTGTATATTAAGGTTTTAATCCAATAGTCCATCTAAATCTCTTGAAGCAAAATAATCTATTTAGAAAGCTGCTAGTGGTGTACTAATTGCTTTGGTTTTTTTTCACACACTCAAGGATACCTATGTCACAACCTTTTTGACCCATATTAAATGCTTCACTCTTCTTGAGGCAGGACTGCTGCTGGGATAAATGCCATCTGGGCATCACCAGATATGGAAAGTGGTAGCATAAATGACTGGGATGCCGGCTGAGAGTGAGCACCTGGTCCTTGGAGAGAAGCTGGTCTGACTTTTTGTGCATTGGGTTAGGAGGCTGATTGGTGAATGTATCCTGGTTTTACGCTGAGGTCAGAAATGGACAAATGACAGAAATCTCTTTTTACGGCATGTCAGCAGGAGAAGGTATTTTGTTGAAAGTGTGAAGTGAGCAAAGATTTCTGCCAAGATTTACACCAGAGATAGGTGGAGTGGGCGTGGCTTTGAGGTAGTCACCCAAAATATCTGAGCTTTATAAAGATGGTATAGATTAATGCTGCTTTTTTAGACAAGAGGAGAGACCCTGCAAACAAAACAAATTCCCAAGAAACAAGTAGCATGGGTGAAATATTTTTGTTTTGTTTTGTTCTCTTAGGTTTCCTACACATTTTCTGTGAAGGACAGGGTCAGATTTCATCTAGTTTGAAATGATGTAGCCATTGGTTATGGTGAACACAGAGATATGTCACTTAAATTCTCTTCAAAAGAGACGTGGTGAGATGTGGTTAGGCAACAGCTTCAGCCAGTAGCCCCTCGGGCTCGGTCTCAGCACAAGAGCCAACAGCACGCTCACTCTTCATGGCCGAAACCTAGGCAAGGTGGTACTGCAGCGGCCTAGCACTTTCCACTCAAAGCAGGACTCCCCCACGGTGCAGTTTCTGCTCCAGAGATCTCTGTTGAGAGGCAGACTCTGCCAAGTGCTCAAACGAGGCAACAACAGGGCCTGCCTGGCTGGGAATATCATATACATATATACATGCACATGTATAATTTATTATACATCCATGCCCATATGTAAATATTTATGTATATTACATATGTGTATATAGCATTGTATATACTTATATATACAGTTATGTGGCACATGATGATATTTCAGTGACAGATCACATATACAAGTGTGGTCACATAAGGTTATATGAGCTGGTGATGCTATAGCCATCTTAATTTATGTAAGGTGCACTTTGTTGTTCTAGAGCTTGTACAACAATGAAATTGTCTAACAGTGCATTTTTCAGAAGGTATTTCCATTGCTAAGCAGGGAGATACACATGCATATGTATACATACACACAAAAAAAGGAGCTATCTAGTAGATGCCCCCAAATGTTGGTAACTCCCCAGATTTCTCAAAACTTCAGATCCTTCAGATATGTCCAACTTTACCCCATTAAGAGCTAAAATTTCTCCCAACACGGAAGACAATAGAGAGGAATTTCCCCCATAAGGCAACAGTTCCCTTCTCAGAAGCTGCTCCCGTCTCCCTCCTGACTGCCAGGCCCATAATCAGGGTCAGGTTGCAGCATAACCCTGCAAGATTAGAAAGCCAAGGGCCTAAACCCTTTCCTGCAAGACCAAGCCAGTAAATACTGGCATGTGATGGGGGGGCAAGATGAGTACCCAGGAACTGGATTCTGAGAGTACTTGGTCAAGTTAGCAGAGGGATGACACAGAATAACCCAGAGCTCGTTGACTTTGGAATACTCTACAGGCTTTAACACCATGTCAAGGACCCTAGAGGAAGGTATAAAGTCATTCCTGGGGCAGCTTCTAGAAACCTGGGAAAGTGATGGCTCACACTAAATAGTGAGGCTGATTTTTGGGGGCAGGTGGCAGAAGAAGGAGTCCAAAGGCTCAGGATAAAGAGCATGCTGAAACAGATATACTATGTGAGTCCGCATTTTGACAGTCTGACAGTCACATTCCATGGAGGGCCCAGGGCACAGACACGCCATCCCCACAGGCCAATGTGAGGATGCTGGTACAGGAGTCACATCACTAGCAAGCTCCGCAAGCTCAGTGGTGACTCCCTTCTACCAGCTAGGGTGAAAGTCAGGTGGTGACCACAGAGCATGGCTTTCTGATGGCAATGGAGACAATGGGTCCCTCAAGAAACAGAGCCCAGGTGACAGCCTTCTACTGCCTGGAGGTTGTCATAATTTTCATAATAACCTAGAAGATCAGAGTGGCAGCCAAGGGACCCTGATCCATAAAGGTCTCTGGAGATGGTCCAAGCCAACAGGGGTATTGCTTACTACATGTAACTTAAAAAGAGGAAGAATGGAGAGCAAAGGCTAAGAACTGTTGCCCCATTAAAAAGTAATGGTCCCTCTTCAGTTTCTGGATCTGAGCCAGTTTTCAAACCTAGACTCTGTAGACTGAAATGGCAAATGGTCTCCAAAGGGAAGGACCCGGCAACAACATGACAAGTACGTACTTTAATGCTTCTCCCAGGCATCCCTCAAAAATATCTATTGCTATTTACTCAAAAGTCTGTAGGCTGGGGACAAATGAATGCCTAGACATTTTGAGGACTATTGGACAAGGGGATTGGGGTTAACGCTGATATTCAAAGATCCAGTTAGAATACGAATGTATAGGGCCCAGGGAATTAAAGGAGCCCTGGCAAAGTGCATCTTACTATGGGTCCTCAGGGCTGCAGATCCACCTGGATGTCATTTTTTCCAGTACCAATATATAATTAAGATTGATGTATTTGGCAAAGTGGGTCCTTAGTCTGTGGTGTAGAGCTAGCATAGTAAGGAAGGCAAGGCAGTAAATACAAAAAGGTACTACATCCTGGGCTGGGGGTGGGGACTGATCAAGACTAGTGTTAGTCTCAAAAAGAGTAGGGTGGTTAATGCTATGATATTGCCATCACACTGGCCAGAATGGATGCTGGAGGTTGACTGTGAAATACTACAAGCTCAGACAAGTAGCACCCCCAATTGCAGCTGCTGTGTAAATATAGAATCTTTTCTAGAGTGAATTAACTTGGCTTCAGGTACATGATATGCAGCCATTCATTTGGCAAATGCGTTTCCTGCCTTATCTGAATCAGAAATGACAATCTGATATAGTTCATATCATATGATACTAACATTAATACACATTTGTAGTTTTGCCCTAGGGTTACAAGGATAAATCTCCCATTGCTGTGGTTTGAATATGGTTTGTCCCTGCCAAACCATGTTGAGGCTTAATTCTTCAATGCTGCAGTGTTGGGAAGTTGGGTCAACTGGGAGTTGTTTAGGTGATGGGAACAGAGCCCTCCTGAATATACTAGTGCTCTCTTGTGGGAGTGAATTCTCACTGTCATGGTCAGGGAAAAGATTAGTTATCATAGGAGCAGACTGTTAAGTATTTGGCCTCCTTTGCCCCCTCCTCTCTTTCATACTTGCTCACTTGCCCTTCTTCATGGAGCGGTGTGTGGCCTTTACCAGAACTTGAGAATATGCTGGCACCATAATCTTGGGCTTCCAGAACTGTGAGCCAAAATAACCCTCTCTTCTTTACAAACTACTCAGTCTTAACTATTCTGTTATAGCAACAGAAAAAAAAAAAGACTAAGACACTCGCCTTATTTCATAGTACAGTGCAAAGAGATCTGACCATCTGGGTCCACAAAACATCACCTTGATTCACTACATTAATAACATCAATCACCTGGGCATGACAAAGAGATGGCTAGCGAGATGCATGCCTTGGTAAGACATATGAGGTCCAGAAGGCGGGAGATAAATCTTACAAAGCTTCAAGGCTGCTACTTCAGTAAAGTTTTTAGGAATCCTGTGGTGAGGCATATGTCCTCCAAAGTAAAAGACAAATCACTATTTACAGCCTCTCTTTTGAGATTCTTCCTCCTCTGTATGTTTCTTTGGGTTTGGAGGCACACATTCCAAACCTAGGAAAACCTCCAGTCCATATTCTAGATGACATGGAATTAAGCCTGCTTTGCATTGGGCTGAAAACAAAATTGAATTCTGCAGCAGCTCCAGGCTACAATGGAAGTAGCTCTGTCACTTGGGCCATATGTGCAGTTGACCTTTTGATGTTGACCGTTTGAGTGGTGGAAAGTGATGAAATGTGGAGTTGAGGTATCATGAAGGCCCCAGAAGTTCTGTGTGGTGTTTCTTAACCTGTGGTGGCAAAGAATCACATACCTCCTGAAAATCAACTGCCACAGTTGCAGCAATACCCCTTCCCCCAACCCAGGTCCTGGATCACATAAATGGCTGTATGTCGTGAGGGGTGTATACCACACAGGAGGAGGAAAAACAAGCCTAAACTTAGTGTATGGATGCATGGGGTGGTGTATATGAGTGTGCAAACTTAAAGCAGGTGGGACTACATGACAGCCTCATTCATACTTCTGGTGCAATCATTGGAAAATTTTCATGAGAGGGGTTGTTGGTTTTGAAAGACAATAAAGAAACATATTCCCAGTGTGTGGAGCTTAGGGCGATATGTCTTGATGTATCCTTTGTGTCAAAGGAGATCTGTCCTGAGGTGAGAACAGGTACAAACTAGAAGGCAGTGGTGATTCCCATAGCCAGCTAGACAAAGCCTTGGAAAGACAAAGATGGGAAAACCAGTAACAAAGAGGCCCAGAGTGGAGACATGTGGAGGGAGAGATGAACAAAGTATGATGATCTTTGTATGACATGTTAACATCCACCAGCAAGCATAGGAGAGAGGTACTAAGCAATCAAGTGGAGAAAATGGCTCAGCCAGTTGATGTGAAGCAGCCTTTGTCAGTGTTGGTGCAGCGGACACACAAAGTAGCCTTGTCAACAGGGGTGGAGGTACATGGCACCAACAGCATGAAGTCCCATTTACCATGGCTGTTCTAGTGACCCTGGTCTCTGAATGTGCAACATGTCCATGACAGACCAAAGCCGAATCTCCAGTATGTCTGTTCCTTGGGGAAATCGGCTGGCCAACTGGTGACAAAATGATGTATTGACTTTTTTCTTCCTGGAAGGGCCAATGGTCCCTTTCCATAGGATAAAGATCAAAACATGCCTTTCTTGCCCAGAGGCCTCAGCCAGTATTACTAAAGAGAGACAGGTAGGATGCCTGATATCTAGGCATAGAATTCCATGTGAAGTAGCACTGACTAGAGACCCATTTTACAGGAAAAGCAATGTAAGCCTGGGCCTGTGACTATGGGATCTGCTGATTGGACTATAAAGAGTATGATACAGAAGATGACACCCCAGGAGAGGACTGAAATAAATGGCTTAGGAAGCAGGTAAAGCGCCATCTTGAGGATACTGTCCTATGAAGACAAGGTGCTATTCTCCAGGACATTGTACACAACGAGTCCGAGACGTTTGTGGAGTGCAGTCCCCAACAGCAAGACTACATGGATCCAGGAACCAAACCGTGGATGCAGGAGTGGCCCCACTTGCCATTACTTTTGGTAATAGTACTAGGGGATACTATGGTTTGAGCATCCCCTAAAGGTCCACTGTGACTGAAGGCTTGGTCCCTAAGGTGGTGATGTTGGGGAGGCAGTGTGACTTTGCAAGGTGGAGGCTAGGAGCACTTTAGATCACTAAAAGCACGAGGTTATTTCTCATGTGATCCTTCTGGTAGTTCTTGTGAGAGGGTTGTTATAAAAGAACAAGTCTGTCCCTACTCACCCTCTTTCTCTCCAGTCCGAAGATGTGACCGCTTGTTCCTACATATGCTCCTACCACGAAGTGCTTCCACCATTGCCCTCACTAGAGGCCAAACCACTGGGGCTGCCCAATCCTGGACTTTGAACTTACAAACCTGTGAGCTAGATTAACCTCCTTTTCTTCAAAAATAGCCCGTGCCAGGTATTTCACTGTAGTAATGAAAGCTGGCTAATACAGGGGACTTTATGCTTCCCAACCCCTCATTTCTGGGCTCTGTAGAATCTGAATTCCTGGATTCTTCTGAGGGCATACTTTCACCAGGAGGCATAGCAGTGCTGCCTTGGCACTCTGTGTTCCTTGTGTCCAAAGACTAGCAAGAAAGGAGATGAACCACCAACCTGTGAGGACCTGCAAGAGGTAGGACATCCATCACATACTAAGTTTAAGGGATAATGTGTGGAATTCAGGTGACCTGCTTTGGTGATACTCCCTCATACTTCCTTGCCCAGTCATGACTGCAATCTTGGTCTGAACAGCATATGGTGGTCAGGGTGGCCGGGATCTCAGAATACTCAGAAATTCAGGTTTGAATGAAATCATCACATAAGCCACTGAGAGGAGCAGAGGTGGTAGTTGAGGAGATACAATGGATAGAGGCAGAGAGAAACAGTGGGTACCACTTGTGGCCTTGAAACCAACTGCAGTGACATGGGTCATAGTTCCTTCTCCTTAACTACCTCTTCTAAGTTTCCCCTCAGGAAGACAGGCCCCCCACAGAGCCCTGAAGCAACCGCTCCCAAGCACAGATGGAGAACCAGATCTACACATTGCTTGGGTCAGACATGACCTCTCAGATCACTTTCAATAATTTCTTACTACAAGGAATGTGATTAGCAGAAAGATTCTAACAGCTGGCTCCTCTGTATCTACACTAGTCTTTAGGTTGATATCATGTTCCAGTTTTACTACTCAGTCAACAACTGAGAAAAAGGCCCGAGCCATTTCTGCTCAAGGTAGGACTTGTCTAACAGAACATCTTTGCTCCAGGACATCTCACTGGACTAGCCAACCGTGTCAGGTCTAGTATGGTTCGGTGGCCTCTCCTGCCAACCCTGATGCCACCCCTGCTCTCACAGCTATTACTCCCCTGTAAACCTCTTACACTCCCAACTCCATTTTCATGGTTGTTTCTGTATAATCAACCATGGGGAGTCGATATTTCTGCAATGCATTATTTCTACCACTTATCCACTGAGTGACTTCCAACCTCCCACATCTGGCTCATCAAGGCAATTACATCTAAGGCTACACTTAACCTTCTTCCTGAAAAGGGTAATGTTACCCACAGCAGAATCTTTGAAGTGGATAAGGTGATGGAGAAAATTCAATTGGACTCCTAAAGACTTCTCCTTACTAACATTAATAAAGAACAAACATTTTAAAAGCCTACATCTGGAAGTTAGCCTTATAATTCTGTGGAATCTTCATTCCTGGACATCTAAGCTAACATTCCTAAAATGGGATGCTTATGCAGTATATCAGCATTTCATTTTTGAAATGATATTTTTAATAAAACCTCATGTAATATGTCTAAAGTTTTTCACATTTATTAGTATCATGGTAATAATCTTAACTGTACACTGCAAACATCGTTTAAATTGTAGAACAAATGCTTTAGAATCCATCTTTTAAAAGAATACTACGTGCCTGCAAGTTTCTTTCCATGCTGGTTTTATTCACACTAGAGTCTGGGTTTAATATTAATAAATATGAAAAATACAGTGTCGGCTCTTTGTAAACCATATTGACACTTACTAATGTTTATTAACTAATCAGCAGTATTTTCTAGATCTAAGGGCTCAATAACAGATGTTCATCTCTGAAGAATAATTTGAAGACAGTTTCTAAAATCAACTGCAGTACCTCTAGTCAAGGGGTTTATAATAGCTAGTTGCACGTAGAGTGCCATAACTAAATCTCACAATTGGCCTTACTGCTAGCACATTAGGAATCAAGTTGAAAAATGGAGGGAAGTGGACACACTGTATTTGTAATATTTGCTATCCTCTAATGAGCACCATGCAATTTCTCTACAAAAGATTTCACTGGTAGGCAAGAGCCTGTTCTGATGAAAGCTTAGTGCAGACAATAAGCACAGGATTTCAGGGTAATTAATTCATCACTTTTCAGGTGCACTCAGCTGGAACAAGTTATCACATATTGTTAAGGATAAATAGTACATATACCTTCTGCTGCAGAGATGAAATCTCACCTATCAATGATTAAAAATTATAGGTTGCAGAGGAAAGATGACTCCTAAGATAGATGTGCGATTTACCAAATCTATCATGTGTTGATGCCCAGGGCCTAGATTTGCAAGGCCTCACTGGGAAGATGGCGATCTGAAATCATATCAAGCTGAAGATCAGAGAAGTCTTTCATTTTGCAGGGATGTGAAAAATAATAAAACCAGAAAAAAAGAAATGCTCATTTTACATAACCACACTGGAGAACAATTTGGCAATATTTACCAAAATTACAAACACTTTGTTTGACCTTTTGATCCAGCAACCTCACTTCTGGGAATGTATTCTACAGATATATTTCAAACATGTAAAAGAACATATGCTATTTACTGCAACAAATTGAAAATAATAAAAACAGGAAGAGATTAAGAGAAAAATTCAAATGTCAGTGAATAGGGTACTGATTAAATAAATTATAGTACATCTACTATAAAAGGTATGCCTGCGTTATATATAAGAATAAGATGGGGCCGGTGAGATGGCTCAGCGGCTTAAGCGCCTGCCCGGCAAGCGCAAGGGCCCGAGTTCGACTCCCGGATCCCACATACGAAAAAGGGGCTGGTGATATCGCTCAGCGGCACGGGCGCCTGCTGGCGCGCGAGGTCCTGAGGTCGACCCCCCGGTACCCACAAAAAAAAAAAAAAAAAAAAAAAGAATAAGATGATTCCCTATGTACAATTACAGAGATCTCCAAAATATATTTTAAAGTGAAAAAAAAAAGTACATGATAGTGTATAATATGCTAACTTTGCTGTATATGAGGAAAAATCAAAAATATATTTGCTATTATTTGTGTAAATACTGGGAGGGCACATAATAAGAGTAGAAGCATTAGAATGGAATTTTTCAATGGATACTTTTAAGTATGTAGTTTGACTTATGAACCATGTGAATGTAATGTTTAAAAATTAAATGTTTTTTCAGACATTTTTTTTAAGCAAACTGAAATTTAAGCAAATAAAATTTTAATACAATTGAGGCAGTTTCATTGTCCTTGTTCTTTTCCGTCAGTGGATTAAATGTGGCATCTGCCCTCAAATGTATCTGATATTTTGTAAAACATTTTTCTCTTTAGTCTGTATTCATTAATCTTTTCCTCCTCTATTCCCATTCTTATTTATACCTTAATTGTATTACTTAGAGTGACAAAGATGCATTCAAGGATGAGTCTGTGAAAGACTCAACTGAAATTGCATTGCTTTTTTTTTTTTTTTTTTTTTTTGCAGATCCAGGTCTTGCAGACCATAACAGATAACCCATCTTCCCTATTTCGTAAACATTATTTGTATTCTTCACAAGGCTCTCTTTTGAATGTTAAGGAACAGCAGTGACAGCCTCATCCTTTCCTGTAACAAAGCCTCTCATAAAGGCTCCACTGGACTTTTTTCAGTGAACACTAACTTTTACGTTCACTTAGAATACTGGGCCTCTTTGATAGGAGCGTGACTTGGAATTGAGTGTCTATCTACTAAAATCAAGTTTTAAGGCTCTAGAATGTCCCAATTACAAATCAAGTGACCAGTCCTCCCGCCTCAGCTCACCGGTTCGTTTATTCTTGTCAACAGGACCCATCACAAGCACCTAATATGGATTTCAGAGGAGCAGGGAGGACAGCAGACAACGTCACAGTGCTGGAATTGCCACAGGGACACATTTGAATCTAAATTTAAAGCTATCAGCCACATCAGTGATTCCATTACAGAGTGAATCAATTTAGTAAATGGATATAGAGGAATATCTCATTTTAGTGTTTTAGCAAAACGAAGACTAATAATAAAAGTGTGTGCTGGGTGGGGGCAGCAGGCCCTGCAGCATGGATTCTGCAGCTACCTTACCTGTGTCTGAACCCTGGCCTCATGATTTATCAACTGTGTGACGTTGGACCAGTTACTTAACCTGTCTGTGTGTCAGTTTCCTCCTTAGTAAGAAAATGGGGATGACAGGGCTGACTTTCATGGGAAGACCAAATGCAAACCTCTTTTCCAGAGGAGTTGGAAACAGAAGTGCGACTCCAAAGGTCAACCTTTTTATGTGCACTCAAATAACTGGAGAAAGTCATGGCATTTTTCAGTCCAATAAGTATTAGATGTGTAGATATATGTCTACATGGTAAGTACTCTGAGAAGCTCACAATAAATAATGATTAAATAGAATTTAACACAAGTTAAAATTATAATTCTTTGAAATTTGAATAGGAGGCAGAAATAATCTTAAATTTAAATAGATGAGATACATTTGCACTTCTGAAGCATTATCTTTTAAGAGAAGTTCATGGACTATGTCCTTTAAGAACAGAAACAAAGTACAGTCTTTAGATCGTAATTCTTCATACGAGCTTACCAAGAAATTATTGATAAGCAGGCAGGATTCAAGTGTTGAAAACTCATACTTGTAGAAAATTATTTTTCAAAGGGAAAAAGCAACTCCTGAATAAAAACTGGCAAATTTTTAATTTCACCAAAATGAGATTTTCAGTCTTACTAGAAAAGGTGATACCAAATATCTCAAAAGAAGTTTTGTCCCCAAAGGACAAAACAATACAGAAACCATGTTAGAAATATAACATTTTGCTAACAGAAAAGCAATTGCACATTCCTCATGAATCTTTGTGATTTTTCATCTTTAGCAAAATTCCAGTTATTTAAAAAATGGTCAGACTATTACTGGTTTAAGTCAATCTTCTAATGAACTCAACCACAGAACCAATGTCCATTTTGAGCTATATAAAAATAAACAACACTCCAGAAAAAAAAAATCAGAACACAAAGAGAAAATGGACTTGGATTTTTAATATTTTAAAGATTAACTATCTATATATATATTAATAAAAAGTGCAAAGAATAGACCTTCATGTTTAAATTATATTCTAAAATAAAATATATATTTCCATTAATGCAGGAGACAACTGGCAAGTAAAGAGCCTGAGCGAGTCCAGTCCCTCTCCATCACTATAATGGACGTACAATTCAAGCACCTATGAAAAACAGTAGTGTTCACAACACATCTGGTACCACAGATAGCTTCTGGATGTTCTTGAAAGCAGTTTGCTTATATTTTCAATCTAACATGAAAGGAGGAAAAAATCAAATTTGTAAACAGAAATGACATAACTTAGAACAGCCCAGGATTCTGAATTCAGGTTTCACATGGCCTGGAGCCCAGCACTTCCCATGTAGCAAGTCACACTCACGTGTGTATTAGTAAAAGCAATCAGCAGTAAGTCTCGAGTGCTGACCAGTCCTTTGTGCCAAGAACGTCCTCTGCTCCTAACACTGCTGGTTTAGCCACACAGCTGAAAATCTAGTTAAAGTTGAGTTTTTAAAAAAGTAAACAAAAAGCAAACAAAAAGTACACAAGTTTTTAGAAAGTGCATCATAGCATTCACTCCTGTCACACAGAACTGGGCTTATATTTTGGGCTTCATTTTCACCAAAAGGTCTTAAAAAACAAGGGGCTTATAATTTCTGCTTCCTTATGTATTTATGGCAATTGTGGCAACAGGTTACAGAAACAACAATTTTTAACAATAAAGACATATAACTCTGGACTTTAAAAAAAAAGAAATCTAGGATAGTTCAACAATTCAAATTCAAAAACTGACTTCTGTGGCTTCAGCAGCTGTGGATCCTCAAGTAGAAAGGATTCCTTGGTTTTGACGCAGCTTTCTTTTATTATTCTTTTTTGATAACTGAAAAGAATTTCTGCTTTAGAAAAGGTGTGTTCTATACACTATGCCTGAAGCATCGTATCTATAATACTGGCTACAGCTGCATTTCACCTCATAAATGTCAGTAATATGCTCCTACTGGATCTGGATGAAGTCAGTATTAAAATACAGATAAACTACAGATAATCCACTATGCATAACTTGGAGACTCAAAGGTCCATGGTTTCTTCTCTCCCTCTTTCAGGCCTGTTATAAAAATAATTTTGGTTACAAGTGTCTACACAGCACCAGTTTTATTTCAAAAGCAGCATCTTTACTTAGCCACCCAAATGAATCTGTAAGTACACATGCTCAAATAGCTTTTCTCCTTTACTTCTGTAACTCTGAAAGACCAATAATTGTATTAGACTTTTTATTAATCAAAAATTATTCAGCAATTTTAAAACCATCAATTACAATGCCCTAAAAATACCCACATCAGCTGAATTAAATGGGACGTTCCCTCGACATGCAACTGTATAATAAAAGAAATATGCCTGCAGTTGATAAACACTGTGTTCTGTAATAACAGAAGAATCAGGTCTCTAGTAGTAAAAAAGCATTTCATAAAACTTTGTCATATATAAAATATCTTATTGTGACCATTCCACTTATGATTAAAGCATAAGTGTTCACTCTGCCTTCTGCTGTGTGACAATCAGTGGTCATACAACTTCAAAAAATAAGAGTGCATCTGTTTCCCAGGCTGACAAAACCAAGGGGTTCAATTACATTGTTTCTCTCTCAAACTCATCTGTACTCATACGCACATACACAAAGCACTCACAGTTTTAGTCTTCATGACACTTACCACACGTTTTTTCCTATTTCCAAAAATCGGTCAGGAAAATGTGAATGCAAAATAATTGTTCTTGTCTATACTCAGCCTGGATCTCCATTGCTCATTTTTGTGATTTTGAAAGATAAAAGTCTGCAGCAGAAGGAGAATAGGCTTCATTCATCTTTCTCAAACCCTTTGGTTTCCATCTTTAATGTTACAGTGAATGTAGATTTGCCTCAGAAGGACTGAGTCAAAGGCTTTATAGATACTGAACCTGAAGTGCATTAAGAGAATAAACATCTGCCACATGGCATAGGAAAATTTAAAAAGTAGCAATAATAAACACAACTCCCCAACACATAAGAACTGACAATCATCATCTAAAAATTCCCTAACAAATTAAATTCACAGGAGGGGTGGAATCATTAACAAAGGTCAAAAGATCAAATGCAACTAGATAATAATTGTATTATCTGAAAAATACTTTACTTGCCTACCTTCTGCCTACCTGCCCTAGTTAAGTATTTCTCAAGTCTCCCACCTATAAACATGGTGGACCCAAGAAAGATATATACTAAAGAAGAGGATTACAGCTTATTTAAAAAGGAATAGAGAACAAACAAAAAGAATTGAGGGCAAGTAAAGGACAGGCTTTTAAAGGAAAAGTGCTTTAAATGTGCTTCTGCAAATAATATGACTTGGGTGCAATTTGGAAGTTGTTTTTTTTTTTTTTGTGGGTACCGGGGGGTCGACCTCAGGACCTCGCGTGCCAGCAGGCGCCCGTGCTGCTGAGCGATATCACCGGCCCTTTTTTCGTATGTGGGTTCCGGGAGTCGAACTTGAGCCCTCGCGCTTGCCAGGCAGGCGCTTACGCCACTGAGCCATCTCACCAGCCCAATTTGGAAGTTTTGACATTTACAGATTAGGCAGAGTTATTCTCCTATGGAGGCAATTAAACTGAAATGTAAAGCAAGAAGAACTGTTCAAATATTACATCACAAAACCCCATAAAATGGGAAGCAAAACTTCCTTTGATTAAAATTTCCCACCTTTAATGCAAAGTGCAAGAACAAGGGCTTCAAGCGGGTGACAAGCAAATCATGAAGCCCATTCGCCTATATCCTCCACCCCATTCCTTAACACGCACAGCACAGATCATCGATTAGCTGATTCTCTGCTCTCCTGCCATGCACATCCAGTATTCTACTGGCTTCTTCATAAAATCAGGTCTCTATTCTCAACAGTTTAAATTAATGAAAAAGAAAGAGGAAATACATTCAATAAGCAAAAATAAAATAACTCTGTAATCTGACATATTTCATGTTACGGAAGTAACGACTTACGCACTCTATAAGGGACAGTGAAAGTGAGAGAGTAGCATATAAAGAGATCAGACTGCTCTACCAGTACTTTCAGAATAACAGCAAATTCTCCTGGAGTTTTAACTTCCAGCTATTCTTTAATATCCTAACAGAGTGTAGTAGGTTTTCACCGAGTACCTGAGATCAGAATCAGGTTGCAAAATGCTTAAAACATTCAAAATTATTTCAAAAGGGAGAAATGAAAAAAAAATCACTCAAATTGAGAGGTAAGTTAATTATGAATGGGATAAAATTATTAGCTAAACATATGCTGACACAAATCAAAGAGAAAAACTGAAACAAATGAGGAAAGGAGGGAGAGGAAGGCAGAAAAAACACGAGAGAGAAATGCCAGTCCTTCCTGTGAAGAGTCCTTGTCTCCTGATGTAAATACTGTAAGACACCTTCAGAGGGGTTATGCTGTTCCCGCTCTCTTCACAAGCATACCCACTGGTAACAAAACCAAGTGGCAGACGAACCCCAGTGAACACAGTAAGAAGTCGGTGATTTCTTTGTCATCTTTATGCGAGAGGGCACATGGACGGCAGATGTGGCCAATTCTGCCAGCTGAGCTGAAGAAATCTGTAATAGAAAATACCAAAAACAGCCCCCTACCCATTCTAGGGGAAAAAATATACAAAATCCCTTCCAAAGATAAACAAAAAACAAAACAAAAAAAAAAGCCTTCTCCCTCCTAAAGAAAACCACACTGGAAACAAATGCCCTGCAAGAGTTCTTATGTGTGTTTTTACAAGGCTGGTAGAGGTTATTTTGTTTTGGATTCCACATAAATTTTATCTCCATCCCTAATGCCAAAAGAATGCAATGCCCGAGAGCTGTACTTCATTTCTTCTGGGCCAAAGGGTGCTTCCTGGTCGAAATAGTAGAGAAGCATGTTGCTTGTGGGTAGCTGCACCAGAGTTTTTAACTGTTTCTTTAGTTCTGCAACTGTTTGGTCCAGACGAATGCTCATTTCTTCCACTTGATCGTTAAAGTGGACTTCTACTTTTGCACTGCTCTGGGGTCTCAGGTCTACTTCTGCCAAAGGCTCCAACCTCCCATATTTTGTGATCAGTTCGTGATACCTAGAATGATAAAAACAACAGTGTCAGTTTAAAGTATTAGCTCACGATTCCGTGGACTTCTTCTGAATCACAGGTAAACTACACTGTTACTCTCAACTTTCTAGTATCTCTTACTAATATTACCCCTCTATTTCTGAGTCTGTCTGTACTGTGGTTTCTTTGACCTGATACAGTTGCCCTGTTGAGGCCTCAGTAAAACCACATCCTTGAGGACAGAGGAAGAGTTTCTCCTGAAGATAGTCAACACCTGCCTCACAGTAAGAATAAGCTTAGAAAGAAATAGAACATAGAAGAGCAAATGCTACAAAGAGAGAAAAGTTCAATCTCTCCACAGAACTAGCTTTCTTGGGTGCCACTGAGAAGGGCAGATATCTAAGCACATGTTCTTTAGTAATAAAGATGGAAGGAGGGCAGTGGTGTCTGAGGCCTGAGAAGCCATAACTTGTAGATGAAAACACGTATGTTAACTATTAACCCAACTCTTTCAGTGCGCCCTGGTCTGAATGTTCCATTCCAGCCTCAGGTGTAATACAAGGAATTTATGGACTAGTCAAGGATACATTCTTGGGGGAAAAACCCGAAAAAAGAGAATACATGTTCTTTCACCAAAGCAGGGATAAAAAGCAAAGCACACGAAGAGGAAAGCAAATTACAGACATGACAATAGGGCCCACAAGGTTGTTTCCCATGTGGAAAACCTTGTATCCACTTCCAGCCTTGGAGAATGTAGGTCTGATTTTACTGAATTTTGTCCAGATTCCTACATACTGGAGAGGGAAAAATAACGAAAAGATTTAATATTAGTTTTATTATAACTGAGAAACACTGAGGTTAATTAAGGATCAGAATACCACAGTCACATAAGACTTATTATTCTCAAACCTCTCCCACTCCACTTTTGGCTTTTACTCAGTAAAATCAGTGTCATAACAAGGTTTGTAAGAACATTAATGACATGGTGAGACATCTGTGCTTAGAGATGGAGGTAATTATTTCCTTTAAATGGAGAAACAGGGTATGGTAAAAATAGCACTGGCTCTGCCTTCAGAGTCTTGACTCCATCTTATAATTAGCTGTGTGACTTGGCAACTCACTCAATCTTTTGACTCTGTTTTCTCATTAGTAAAACTAGGATAAGTCTTGCCCTTCCTACTTTATATGATAGCCTTAAATATTAAATAAAATAGAAGATTAGTAAACGTAAGTTTACTAGTACCAATTAGGAGTTCATATACAAATAAAAATATTAACCTACATTCCTACTGCTCTGGAGCTTATATTATTTAAGTAAACATACCCCTTAGAAAATGTAAGACTGAAATCTACTTAGGTGGGACTTCTTGGGAAAGGCATTGATTGGTACGATCAAACGGAGTACAGAATCTGCTCCCAGAACTTCAATCAAAAACAGTATTTTTAAAAGGGATAAAAAAAATCACCAGCAGTAACAAAAGAAATAATCTTATTGTCACAACCTTTTAAAGGGAACTGAAAGCTCTATACTATTTAGTTCAGTTAATCGAAGATCTGCACCCCATTCCCACAAACCACTATGGAGAACAAAAGCAAAGAGACAAAAATTTGAGCATAGTGACTACAGCTTCCTTATTTAAACAAAAGTGGACCAAGGGGCTAAAGAGTCACTCAGATTAAAATCTCAGGAAAGACAGCAGAATCCACATGGTCAAATATCAGTTGAACACTAACTCCAGAGATGCTCTCCCTTCAAACTACCGAAAAGCAGGCAGACCAATAGTACCCCATGAGGGTTTTGCCTGGGAGGGACAAAATAAGAATGGGAAAGGCTCAAGGAGAGTTAACTCATATTATGTTTTAGCCAAGAGACAGTCTGGATAGAAGTGCCCAGTTTTTTTTTTTTAACTTCATAAAAATAAAATGTCATAACAAAATACAGTAACAACAGTTAACACACTGTGTATCACAATCTTAAAAGTAGTTACAGTACAAGACATAGACAAAAAAGACTCCCTCTTACAAAGAAGAAACAAACAGACAGTAGCACAAAACTTCCTTTTCAATGAGAAAAGACAAACTAGCAGTATGAATGAATCAAATTAGCACGTGTATTAAAATATTTTTGAAACAATGGAATAGGTAATTTGGGCAATTATTTGAACTTTCTCCTACTTCCTATTTATCTATCTTCTATTTTGCTCTTTATCTGTAGATATATTTTTTTAGTTTCTCATAAGAGAAATCATGAGATATTTAAGCTTGTGTATCTCACTCATTTCACTTAACATTATGTTGTCAAGTTGCATCCAGTTACCTATGAATGCCTCAAGTTTATCTTTCTTTATGGCACAGTAGTACCCCATTATGTATAAATACTACATTTTCCTTATCCATTCACGAGTGTATCCAACATATACACTGTTTCCAAGATCTATTAAATTGTGCTGCTATTAAAAATTATGCTGTTATAGCTATTAAAAATTATGCTGCTATAAACATGAGTGTGCATGTATTCCTGTAACATAATGATTTTAATTCTTGTAGGATGATACTTAAAAGAGGGATAACTGGATCAATGGAATTTCCATTTTTAGATTTTTTGAGCAATCACCACACTGATTTCTATAGTGGCTGTACTAGTTTACATTCCCACCAACAACGCAGAAGAGTTCCATTGTCTCCACATCCTTGCCAGCATTTGTTATTATTAAATTTTTTATGATAGCCGTTCTTTCTGGGGCTAAGATGGTATCTCAGTGTAGCTTCAATTTGCATTTCTCTGATGGCCAGTGATGCTGAACATTTTTTCATGTATTCATTGGCCATCTGTAGAAAAGTGCCCACTGTTAGGCATAAATAAGAAATAAAATAGCACAAAATAAATACGACACAAAATAGCAACTAAGAACATACCACAGCAAAAAGAACAGAGAGGAACACATAAATAAGTAGAAAGCAGAGGCAGAACTCAATCTAAAAGAACAGATAACTGAGAGGGGGAAAAAAGCCCTATACTCATAAGTTCTAGAAATTATTAACCACATGAATACAGAAAAACAAGAGCTCAAAGACAAATGATAAGCTGTAGGATGAGATGAAAAGTGAGAGTGCAGAGCTAATGAAACACACTGAAGAGCAAAAGAGCATCATTAATGACCAAATAAATTAAAAAGGATGACCCAAGAATGTATTTAGCTTAGTTTTGTTCAGAAATAAATTTAACAAACAGATATCCTAAAACAAGAAAGAATTTAAGGAATAAGTGTCCATGAGTCCTTTTAGGGGAAAACAAAAATAAAAATTATTCAATAATGATATTAAAGGACTAGTAAAAGGGCTTGTATCTAAATATCAAACTAAATTTTATAATAACAGTAATTCTTGGACTCATTTACACTTGACACTATAGCCAACTGTATCAATCTCAATCACAGGCATGTTTGCACACAAAATTATGACCCACACACAGAAAGTAGCACAGTTGCTATAATGAGCATGTAAATCTACAAATTAAATGACCTATAAATTGGAACACTGTGACATTCTACAGTTTTCTTAAAATTGATATGCCTAGGAATAATTCATGCCACTCCTAATGATCTTCTCTCCCAGTCTTTTATATCTTAGTAAATATTACTAAAATCTACCTAATTATCCTACTCAGAAACTAGATGGTTATTCCAATTCCTTCTACACTATTCTCATTCCAACAATTAACATGTCTTACTAATTCTCCCTCTAAATAATTAATCTAGCCACATCTCTCGTGTCTAGTTGTCTTATAAATTCAAGTCATTATTATTATAATTTGGATTGCTATGATTTCCTATGGATGCATAAGCTAGATGAGCTTTCTTAGCATCTGTTCCAACCTCTCCCAGTAGGGCTTCCTATACTGGAAATATTGGAAAGCCCTGAAATCTATTGTCCTATGCCACATTGCAGATAAAATGTAGCATCTACAAATCCTGGTCAGCTCTAGGTTTTGAAAGATGTAGTGAGCCTAGCAGACATGGTATGGAACAGTTTAGGGGCAGGCTTGCTAACTGCCAGACTTAAGTGCATGCAGTCTTGTTCTTGGAGCCAACAGCCCCAGCAGCAGCCACTGACCTCCAGATCACAGCTAAGGTGGTCAGTACCACGGACAGCGCCCCATCATTCTTCCCTTTGCCTGATTCTGGTGGAGGTAGCAACGTCTTGGTAGGCCAGTTCTGTATGTGGTACTACCTATTCTTGAGGCAATTCTAGGGAGGCAGCCTAAGTAAGTCTGCTCCTCCAGATCTTCCAAAGATTTTATAAGCACTTTATTCACTGTGTGAAATCCCTTTCTTCCTAAAATAGCTAATGACTTTTCCATGACTTCAGGTAGCCTCAAGACAATCCTTGTGTATATTACTGCCAAAGTAATTACTACAAAACACAAATTTGATCACCTCACTCTTCTTAAAATATACAATAATCATCAAAATAAAGGCCAACTTTTTTTTACATGACTGCGGTAGGCAGAATTTCAGCCCCCATGTCTGGGTGTGCCTAATCCGAAATCAGAGATGTTTCTCCAGCTAGAAGCAGAAGAGAAAACCAGAGATTTTCCAGCTGGCAGAATGAGAAGGATCTGACACACCATTACTGGCTTAAAGATGGAGGGGGCCACACGGAAAGTGTAAGAAGGGACACGATTCTGCTGTCATCCTGAATGAGCCTTCAGGGCGATTCTTCTGCAGAGTCTCCAGTAAGGAAAACTGCCCCAGCTGACACCTTGACCTCAGCCTTGTGAGATCCTAATCTGAGAACCCAGCTAGGCCACAACGTGCCCAGGGTTCTGACTCACAGAAACTATGACCGGAGTAAGTAGGTACTGTTTTAAGCTACTACATTTACAGTGATTTGTTACAACAGTGATTAAAAACTGAATATAAAAGGTACTTTGTGTTCTGCTCCCTTCAAAACTTCCCATCTTTATTTAGGGCCATCACCATTACCATTTCTGCACCTTCCTATTTGTTTAAACCTTAAAATCAACATTAATTTATTCATTAGGAGGTAAGGCCAGCAGATTTTGTATACAAGTTAGATTCTGGATGTGGGCTATAAAAGAAGTAAACACTATTAAATAGAAATAAAGATTATTAAAGTTGTGATTCACTACCCATACTGGATATGTTCCCTGAAAAGTTATACAAATAAAAACCAAGATTTTAAGATAAGCTGTTTACTCCCAATTTTCTTATTCTCCAATCTGTCTGCAGGAAAAATTGGTAAATATAATAAATCTTGATTTTATGAAATGCCTACTAAATCTCAGAAATCAATTTCTTCCTATTCTTCCAGCTTGGAAACTTTATTCATTATTCAAAAGTCCATCCAAACTGAACTATATCTGCATAATTTATAGTATCTGGGCTTTTTTAGCATCAGGTCAATGTCTTGCCAAACCTATAGTTTCAAGATGTAAACAGTTCCTGATGACTAAGTATTCTTCAAAACGAATTATCTTAATTTACATTCTATCAATCAGTACCTTCGCCTGGTAATTAACAAGTTCTTGATATATTAAGACTCATTTTGAAGTGGACAAAATGCTATAAACCTACTTTGGAAAATACTGATAGGACATACCGCAATCATAAAATGTAATATGAACTGTATTTGTGTTTACACACGAAACAGTATCTGGTCCATTCCACCATGATCTTCTAACATAAAATGACCAATCACAGGAAAAACAAAATTTACTGCATACCACATAAAAGCCAGCATGACCTCATGGGCAACTGAAAATGATAAATGGAAACCAAATGTCAAGGAAACCTTGTGGAGAAGACCATTCATGGGCAAATGAAGGTTGTGCAGCCTCTTTCTATTAAGTAAAAATACTCATTTGTTTGAGAGAAAAGGTTTATAAAACTTCAAAGGTCATTAAATTGTGAGTAGTTAGCCTTAAGCTACCAGCAGAGTGGGGCTGAAGATGGCACCACCAAAAAGGAAAGGTGAATGAAGCCATTCTTGGCAGAGCTAGGCGAGCTCTGCCCCCCGTGTATGTAAGCAGACTTTCACACACATGGGTTCCTGGGTCAAGGCAGGCCTGCCTAATGTGATAAATGAGTAGATTTAGTAGCATGATAGTCAAGTTTGAGAAGAGTATATCTCTTTCTCCTTACTGCCCATCCTTACTATTAATTCTCAAGAATGGGGAGCCTTTCAGTCACAATTCATAAGCCTATGACTCCCGAATAAATTAAGACTTAATAAGCTACTTAAAAAAGACTTCAGATTCCTGCCATAAATCTTAATCTAAGGGTGATGGATAGAGAAGGTTAACTCATTCTCAAGAGTATTTTTTGGTGTGAAAAAGCTTCCACATTTGGATATAAGGTCTCAAAATCCCATAAAATAAGTATGGCAGCTTCCTAAAGAAAAATGAAGGGATTTACAATTTCTACAAATGCCTGCACCACAATGCAATCATAAATATTTCAGAGATGCTCTATTTATCCTTACAATTGCCTAGAGGTATGCTCACAGGTGGCCTAAGTCTTTTTTTTTTTTTTAAAGAGAAAAAACAATAAAAACAATGATACAAAATTTCAAAACAAGATAGTAGGAGAGTAACAATGGTTAATACATTGTGTATTGTTATCTTCAAAGTAGTTGCTCAGATTACAAGATATAGGCATGAAAAACTGATCAAACAATATAGGCACAAAGCTTTCTTTTCAATGAACTAATAAAAATTAGTAGTATAACTATCTTAACTACCTTGTGTGTATATATGTGTGTATATATATATATATTTATTTTTCCTTTTCCTTTCCCTCTTTTCTCCTTTCCCCCATTCCAGTTTCTCTTTCCTTTTGAACAGTTTCTTCCCATTTCACAATATCTATTGTACATTTTGGATCTTATTAACTCTTTCAGCTTCTTACACTAGGGAGACAATACGATGTTTACAAATGTGAGTCTGAGTTATTTCACTTATGAGTATGGTCTCAAGTTGCATCCACTTACCTATAAAAGTCTTCAGTTTATCCTTCTTTATAGCTGAGTAGTACTCCATTGTACAAAAATACATCTTTTTTATCCATTCCTCAGTTGATAGGCATTTGGGTTGTTTTCAAGATTTAACTATTACAAATTGTGCTGCTATAAACGTGGGTGCACATATATCGCTGTGGTGTGATGTTATTAATTCTTCTGGGAAAATACCCAGAAGGGGAACAGCTGGGTCGAATGGGACCTCTAATCCTAGTTTGTTTGTTTTTTGTGGGTACCAGGGGTCGACCTCAGGACCTTGCGCGCCAGCAGGCGCCTGTGCCACTGAGCGATATCACCAGCCCCCCCTTTTTTTTTTCGTATGTGGGTTCTGGGAGTTGAACTCGGGCCCTCGCGCTTACCAGGCAGGTGCATATGCCGCTGAGCCATCTCACCGGCCCTAATCCTAGTTTTTTGAGGAACACCCACACTGATTTCCACAGTGGTTGTACTAGTCTACACTCCTACCACCAGTGGAGAAGGGTTCCTTTTTCCCCACAGCCCCGCCAGCATCTGTCATTGGTTGATTTCTTGATGCAAGTCATCCTTTCTTGATGCAAGTCATTGGTCATTTGTATCTCTCAAATGACCAATGATGTTGAACATTTTTTCATATATTTATTTGCCATTTGTATTTCTTCACCTGAGAAGTGTGTATTCATCTCAGATGCCCATTTTTGGATTGGGTCTTTGAATTTAGGGGGTCTGAGTTTTTTCAATTCTTTATATGTTCTAAATAAGTCCTTTGTCTGAGGGACAGTTGGCTAAATTTTTTCCCACTCTTTTCACTGTTTGTGATTTCTTTTGTTGTGCAAAAGCTTTTTAATAAGATGAGATCCCAGTTGTTGATTCTTTGAAGTATTTCCTGTGCAGTTTGGGTTTTGTTCATGAACTCTCTGCCTACACCTATGTCTTCAAGATTTCTACCTACTTTCTCTTCCAGTAGATCTAGTGTTTCAGTTTTAATATTTAGATCTTTGATCCATTTTGACTTTAGTTTAGTGCATGGTGTTAGACATGGGTCTAGTTTTAGTCTTTGGCATGTGGAGAGCCAGTTTTCCAGCACCATTTATTAAAGAGACTATCTTTCTTCCAGTGAACATGTTTGGCTCCTTTATCAAGGATAAGGTGTCTGAGTATGCTTGTAGTTGTGTCTGCATCTTCTAATGTGTTCCACTGATCCTCAGGTCTGTTTCTGCCAATACAGTAGCTTTGTAGTATAATTTCAGGTCAGGGATTGTGATGCCTCCTGCCTTGCCTTTGTTGCCCAGAATTGCTTTTGCTATTCTAGGTCTCTTCTAGTTCCAAATGAATTTTAAGAATGTTTTCTCTAGTTTGTGTGAGGTGCGCTAATGGTATTTTGATCAGTATTGCGTTAAATCTGTGTAACAATTTTGGTAGTATGGCCATTTTCACTGTTGTTTCTTCCTATCCATGAGCAAGGGATATTTTTCCATTTTCTGATATCCTCTTCAATCTCCTTTTTCAGAGTACTGTAATTTCAATATATATCTTTTACTTCCTTTATTGGATTGATTCCTAAGTATTTCATTTTTTTGGATGCTATTGTGAACGATGTGGTTTCCCTAATTTCTCTCTCAGTGAGTTTGTTGTTTGTGCACCGGAATGCTATTGATTTTTGAGTGCTGACTTTGTATCCAGCTACACTACTGAATTTGGTTATTAAATCTAGAAGTCTTTTGCTGGAGTTTTGGGGTCTTCTATGTAGAGCATCTTGTCATCTGCGAATAATGATAATTAAACTTCTTCCTTTCCTGTCTTTATTCCTTTTATTTCTTGCTTTTGTCTAATTGATCTGGCTAATGTTTCCAGAAGTATATTGAATAGGAGTGGTGACAGTGGACATCCTTGTTTTGTTCCTGATTTTAGAGTGAAACCTTTCAGGTTTTGTCCTTTTAATATGATGTTGGCTATTAGTTTGTCATAGATGGCTTTTATCAGATTGAGGTAAAGACCATCTATTCTGATTTTCTGTAGGGTTTTTATCATGAATGAGTGTTGGACTCTGTCAAAAGCTTTTTCTGCATATACTGAGATGATCATGTGATTTTTGTCTTTGGCTCTGATGATAGGGTATATTACACTTATTGATTTGTGTATGTTGAACCATCCCTGCATTCCTGGGATGAATCCCACTTGGTCATGGTGTATGATCTTCTTGATGATTTGCTGCATTCTGATTGCTAGTATCTTATTGAGATTTTTGCATCTATGTTCATTAGGTAGATTGGCCTATAGTTCTCATTTTTGGTTGGGTTGTTCTCTGGTTTTGGTATCAGGGTAATACTTGCCTCCAGGAATCAGTTAGGGAGTATTGCTTCCCTTTCAATTTCATTAAAGAGTTTGAGGAGTACTGGCATTTAATCTTCTCTAAATTTCTTGTAGAATTCAGCAGTGAATCCATCAGGATCTGGGCTTTTCTTTGTTGGTAAGTTTTTAATACCATTTTCAATCTCATTAACTGATATTGCATTATTCTGAATTTTTATATCTTCTTGATTCAGCTTTGGTAATTCAAACTTATCTAGGAATCTGTCTATTTCTGTGTTTTCCATCCTATGAGAGCAAAGATTTTTGAAGTAGGTATTGATGATCTTCTGAATTTCCACAGGATCTGTACTGATTTCACCCTTTTCATTCCTAAGTAGCAGTGCTAAATTAACAATTCTGTTATTCTGTCATTCCTCAAATGTGCTTACATGCTGTCTTACTTACTTTTCTCCTTGCTGAGACAAAATACCCAATACCCAAAGTAAAAGGGGAAAGTTTTATTTTGGCTCACAGTTTGCAGAAGTTTCATTCCATAGCTGGCTCCAAGGCAAGGTGGTATGGTAGAGGGGCAGTGCAGAGAAGAAACAGTCCATAGCACATTAGGGCAGGCAGTAGGCAGCAAAGCAGTGAAGCAGCGAAGTGACACTAGCAGCCCTCTTTCTGTCCCTTATTCTCCATCTGGGCTACCCCAGATGTCTTAGTTACTTTTCTCATTTCTGAGACAAAACACCTGACACCCAAAATTAAAGGAGCAAAGGTTTATTTGGCACACAGTTTGTAAAGGTTTCAGTCCATAATCAGCTGGCCCCAAGGTAGTGTGGCATGGCAGATGGCCATCACAGAGGAGAAAAGCAACAAGGGAGGGAGAGACAACTCTCTTTCTGTCCCTTATATTGTATGCAGGCTACCCACCCTAGGGCAGATGTAGTACTCATACCCTTAATCATAGCCAGAACTATGCCAAACCAATTGTGGACTGATTTACTAATCACACACCCTTGATCCCAGCACCACACACTCTAGATAGAGCGAACTCTGAAAAGCCCACCCCCCCATGACTACATGAGGCTTTGGAGGGACATCTAGACGCAAACCATAACGCTATCCAGGGTGGGGCACCATTAAGCCCAGCATCACATCCTTAATCCCAGCATCACACACCCTAGATCCAGCCACCTCCAAAAAGCCCCACCTATGACAGCATAAGGAACTCAAAACTTCCTGATTGCCACAATCTAATCTCTTTTGCTATAGTATTTCTGCTGTCACTTTGCTATGGTTTCATATCATGGCACATCAAAGAAATCTCCTTAAAAGTTTTCAACTAGAATATTAAACTCTGTAGAAACAATTATGCTAGGGTCACCAATATTCTATTTACTAAAATGCATTAACATCACATTTTAGAGGCAGAAGGAACCTTAGAGATCATCCATTATATACTTCACAGCTATAATGATTGGGACCCAGTTTGTTAACTCAGAGCCTCTTAGCTAGTGAATGATAGGAACAGTAGTCATTAGAATTCAAATCTTGTTCTCAGGCTATCACTTTTCTTAGGTCTCATCATCTTCATGGTTTGTGGCAATAAAGAATCCTGTTCTGGAAACTCTTTTCTCCTTCCTACATTTCAAACACTCCCTTTTCTATCTCTCTTCAGGGTTTCTCATTCCCTTTTTTGTCATCTATACATTAGTGGTCCTAAAATTTTACTCCTCGATTCTCTTTTTTTTCTTTACAGCTCTTCCATCACAGAGAACAGTCTCTTAAGTCACAGATGTTTCCCAACTGTCTTCCTCAAGGCTCTGCATTTCACCTACCTCCAGAATTTATTATCTTTCACATAGAGTAAAATATTTTGAACAGAACCCAGTATTTTCCACACAGCTTTTCATCAAGACATAGGTCACGAAACTACTTGTTTCAACTCACACTTTTTTAAATTCAAGCTTTGTCAAAATTACCAATGAATGGATAGAGTGTGATATATTCAAGTGACAGAAAACCATATAGCAGTTAAAAATGACTCTGTATTTATCAAAATGGCTCTACAAGTTCACATTTTAATGTACTTCTAAACTCAGAGTAACAATGGATAAAATATAAAACACTGAAATCCAAGAAGATATAATATAGGCTCAAAAATAACAGAGTTCGGGCTGGTGAGATGGCTCAGCGGCGTAAGCGCCTGCCTTGCAAGCGCAAGGGCCCGAGTTCGACTCCCGGATCCCACATACGAAAAAAGGGGCCGGTGATATCGCTCAGTGGCACGGGTGCCTGTTGGCGCACGAGGTCCTGAGGTCGACCCCCCGGTACCCACCAAAAAAAAAAAAAAAACAGAGTTCATCCACAGACCTGAAATTGAACATAAATACAAATACTGTACTTGAGACCAAAAAATAATTGAGTTCTAAATCCAGAGCAGGTAGTAGCAGGAACTCAGGTCCACTTAGGCAAAGGAGATTAAATATGCTCCATGGGAAAGAGGGAAACTAGAGCCAGGTTCACTGCTTGAAGCACGATAAAGTTTGGGTGATGTGAGATTGAGCGTAAGGTAATAACAAAATCTGCTGCAGATCTACTGTCTAGGGCTATTTCTCTACAGCAACAGGTCTAGGTAAAAGAAGTAAGAAAGAAAAGCTCTGCCACACCAGGAATGGGATAAAATCATCTGCTGCCTATGTGACTAGGTCTGAACTATCTCTATAATTCTTGTGAGAAAAGCTCTCCAAAATCCATTATAAGAGCTCCTTCTAGACCATGAGTCTGGAAGCTAGTTAGAGGCAACTGCAAAACCATTAGACAAGGAGAAGCTCAAACAGGAAGACCTAGCAGTCCGAAACGCAAATGTACTTAAAAACAGATATATACACAGAAGATAAATAAAACGAAAACTGACGGAACAAGAAGTAAAAACAGACACATCAATTATAGCTAGAGACAGTACTCTTTTCTCAGTAACTGATAAAACAAACAGGCACAGAGAATAATTGTTAATGATTTAGAAGACCTGAACAACACTAACTACTTGACCTAAGTGATATTATACACACCACCCAGTAACATCAGATTACACATTTTTCCCCTAAAGTGCATGACGTACTGACAAACACCTTTTTCTAAGCCAAAAACATAACTCAAAAACACCACGACACACTAAAAAGAACTGAAATAACATTGCCTCACCCTGATAAAATTAAACTAGAAATAAGTAACAAAAAGATAACTGTAAAATCCTCAAATATTTGGGAAATAAGCAGCACACTTGTAAATAATTTATGAGTCAAAGAGGAAGTCACAAGGGAAATTAGAAAATATTTTAAATTCAATGAAAATATAATACATGGAAAATTATAGAATATATCTAAACTAGTATTTAAAAGGAAATTTATAGAATTAAATGTTTATAATAGGGCCGGTGAGATAGCTCAGTGGCATAAGCACCTGCCTGGCAAGCGCAAGGTCCTGAGTTCGACTCCCGGAACCCACATAAGAAAAAAGGGCCAGTGATATCGCTCAGCAGCACGGGTGCCTGCTGGCGCTTGAGGTCCTGAGGTCGACCCCCGGTACTCACAAAAAAAAAAAAAAAATGTGTATCATAAAAAAGAAGAATGGTCTCAAGTTGATGATCTAAGCTTAAGGAAGTAGTAAAAGATGAGCAAATTAAACTCAAAGCAAGAAGGAGGAAAGAACTAATAAAAGATATGAGCAGAAACCAATGAAATAGAATACAGAGGAAAAAGTAGAGAAAAACATGAAACTTAAAGCTGGTTCTTTAAAAGGTCAGTAAATTTGATAAATCTCTAACTAGACTAAGCAGGAAAAGATGCTAAAATCAGGACTAAAAGAAGGAACACTATTACAATCCTTATAGACATTAAAGGTTCATAATTAGTGAATATTATGAATAACTTTATGAATTCAATAATTAGGATGAAATGGGCAAATTACTTTAAGGACACAACCTACTAAGGCTCACTCAAGAAATAGACAACATGAATCATGCTGTATCTATTAAATAATCAATTCATAGTTAAACCTCCAACATAGAAAATTCTAGGCCCAGATGGCTTCACTGACAGATCCTACAAAGTATGTTAGTAAGAAATAACACTAATTCTATACAAGCTTTTCTAGATAAAAGAAAGACCACTAATGAATTTCCTTCAAGGCCATACTCGTGCGTGTATGTGTGTCTGTTGTTATAATTCATTATAACCAAGAGGGATTTATCCTGACAATTCAAAATTCAAGGCTGGTTAAACATTCAAAAATTCAGTGGATATAATTCACTGTATTGATACATAAATTTTAAAAAATGGTATGAATTCAAGAGATACAAAAAATAAATTTCTGTATTCATGATATAAAAAAAAAAAGTCTTGGGAATCTCCTTAATTTAATAAATCCATAAACAAAAGGCCCGATAGCTAACAACAAATTTAGTGATGAAAAGATTAAGATTCATATGGAGGGCCGGTGAGATGGCTCAGTGGCGTAAGTGCCTGCCTGGCAAGCGCGAGGTCCTGAGTTCGACTCTCAGAACCCACATACGAAAAAAGGGCCGGTGATATTGCTCAGCGGCACAGGCACCTGCTGGCACGCGAGGTCCTGAGGTTGACCCCCAGTACCCAAAAAAAAAAAAAAAGATTCATATGGAATCACAAGGGAATTCCAATTGCCAAAACAATTCTATAAGAAAAACAAAATCACACCGTTTGACTTCAAAATATGTCACCAAGTCAGTGTAATCAAAACAGGGTGGTATTTTGTTAAAGACAAACATATAAGCCAATGCAACAGAAAAAAGAACAGAAATAAAGTCTTTGAAAAGGGTGCCAAGAATATTCAATGGGATGCTGGGAAAACTAGGTATTAATATGCCAAAGAATGAAGATGGACCCTGATCTGGCATCACGTATTAAAATTAACTCAAAATTGACTAAAGATCTAAATGTAAGACCCAAACTAAACATGACATTACCATATGACCCAGAACTTTCACTCCTGGATATTTATTCCTCAGGAACAAAAACTTACATTCACATAAATATCTGAATATATTAATAGAAGATGACAAGGTATGACTGAAAACTATGGTGAATGTTTAAAATTTTTAAAAATTTTATTGCAGTAAAAGACATATTGCCATTAACCCTCCTCAAAATATTTCTCTTTATTTCTAACACATTTATCCCATTGTTCTTGCCACTTCCTGAAGCAGTTCTGTAAGTCCTCTTGTGAGTATCTTTAGTTGCATTGTCATAGCTACATTGATGTCCTGAATAGATTTACAGCATTTACCTTTCATGGTCATTTTCATTTTGGGGAAGAGTCAGAAGTTGCAAGATGCTAGATCTGGTGAATAAGGTAGATAAGACACACCATGTTTTTACAAGCGCGCCTTTCCAGTGAATGGCATTCAATAGCAGCAGCATTCACTCTGTTTTTGAACATAACTCACAGACACTCACAAAAGAGATTTTGGTTGTGACACTATATTAGAGTTCTGCAAAATGCTGCAACTAGGGAAACTGGATAAAGGATATATGGGATTTTGCCACATTATTTTTTACAACTGCATGTGAATCTACAATTATCTCAAAAAATTTTTAATTTAAAAAGGGTTATACACTATATGATTCCATTTGTATGACATTCTGGAAAAGTCAAAACTATAGGGACAAAAAACAAATTAGTAGTTGCCAAAGGGTAGGAGTCAGGGAGAAAGACTGAGGAGTTTGAGATATTTTTAGATGGTAAGAACTGTTTTATATTCTGATTGTTCTAGTAGTTACATATTGGGAGCATTTGTCAAAACTCAGAAATATAAAGTAGTGCAAGACCCTGGGTTTGATACCAGGCACTTGAAAAGAAATTGCAGATTCAGAAATGTAAACCACTACATTTCAATAAACCTGATTTATACAAGGATGCTAGTTAAACTTAACTATTTAGCAGGTCTGATCAGGAGAAAAGGCAAAGACAGACATAAACATTTAAGAAATTTTAAAAAATGAGATGAATATTGATACAGTATGATTTTTAAAAGACAAGATTTCTCAATATAGAAAGATATTGAAGACTACTAAATAAAAAAGGCAAAATGTAGCACTGAGTGTATGGTTTTGTGATTATCTGTGTGCAAAAATTATGCAATGAGCAGCAAGAGGAACTATAACAAGAAACTTGTATCACTGTTTGCCTGGGGAACCAAATACTTCGGTGGTTGCTAAGGATTGAGCAAGACAACTTACATCTAGTTTAACGTTTTTAGTCAGGTTCCATGTGGAAGTATTAGCCATCAAAATGAAAATTAAACACAGTAAAATAATTTTAAAACTAAAATGTCTCCTCTCAAAAGGACATTGGAAATGACTAAAAGGAAAATATGTAATTACCAACTCAGTTCATTTAATAAACTTCCTAAAAACAACCATAGAAAATTACAGGTCAATTTTATATTTGAAAATAGATGGAAACATCCCTAATAACATTATAAAATTAAATTCTATGTATTTCTAAAGAAAATTTCATGTTTCACAACCAAGTTGAATATTCCTGGGATGCAAAGATGGTTCAACATAGAAAATATATCCTTAAAATTCAGATTATCTGAAGAATATACGGTAATCTCAATGCAAATATTACATTCCTATAAAGTCAGTGTTCATTTACAATAAAAGAAACCTTTAGACAGCCACAAACAGAAATTACCTTAACCCAATGAAGAGTATCTATCAAAAGCCTACAGTAAAAGTCTTACTTCATATCAAAATACTTCATACTGAAACTTTAGAAGCAATTCCTTTAAAAGAGAAAGAACATAAAGATGGCCTCTTTTACTGTTCATTTTTAATATTGCATTGGAAGTTGTACAAAGGAAGAGAAACAAGCAAAGAAATCATTTCCAGATATGGCTACCTACACAAAAATCCAAAAGAAAGTAAAGACTAGCTATTCTATATGCCAATAAGACTGATGGGTAGATGAACACTATACAAAAACCAATGATATTCCTAAACACCAACAATACCCAAAGGGAAACAGTAACAGAAAAAAGTGATCTCATTTAAAACAGCAACAAAATGAGTAAGACACCTAGAAAGAAATTTAACAGAGGCACAAGGCCTTTGTGAGGAAATCAGAAAACATTATTGATAGATATAAAAACTCTGAATGGAATGGAAAGACATCATCTATTCATACATAGGGCACATAATGGCATCACAATGCCAGTTCTCCCCAAATAAGTCACTAAAGCATTCAAAATCCAATTACAGCAGGTTTCTGTGGAATTTATAAGTAATTCTAAAATTCATACAGAAGATAAATGGGTCTACAGTAATAAGGTAATTGTGAAAACCACAACTTACCATTAGCTGGAACTAAGACAAAATGTAAAGTAATTTAGCAATGTTTTAATAATGGTACAAGGATGGACATATACATTGATGGAACACAATAGGATCCTGAAACAGAACCATGTATTAAAAAAAAGACATTTGATCTAGGTGGTGTTATATAGATGAGTAGAGAACATAAATTATCTGTATAGCAGAGAAAGAGGGAACTCTCAGATCTCTAGCTGAAACTACACAAAAACAAATTCCAGGTGGGCTAAATCATAAATGTGAAAACTTCCAGCAACAAAAATTAGATTACAGGGGGCCGGTGATATAGCTCAGTGGCATAAGCGCCTGCCTGGCAAGCACAAGGTCCTGAGTTCGGTTTCCAGTACCCACATAAAGGAAAAAAAAAAATTAGATTATATGAAGTGATCTTTGGGAAGGAAGAAATTTCAAAAAAAAAAAAAAAAAAAAAGCATTAAGAGAATAAAGCATATAGTAACGGACAGATAAATTTGACATTAAAATTTAATGCTCTTTTCAAAAAATATAAAGTGAAAAGACAAGATTGAAAAGCTACAGACTTAGGGAAGAAACTGCAATGTGTACTGACAGAGAATTATAAAATCTCACTTTATATTTTAGTGGAGATATAAAAAGTAGACACCAAAGATACACATCAAATCTGTACTAGTGGTTACTGCTTGGAGTAAGAAAGAAGACCAAGGGCAGAGACACAAAAAAAAAGTACCCAATTTTATCTGTAATATTATTTCTTTTTAATTAAAAATGAAGTCTAGTAAAATATCAATTATCATCGGTTCTTAACATTGTAAACATCAATGTTTTATTATTTAGATTTTCATAATTCTAAAAAGCAAACGAAAACAAAAAAAGTTTTCTGTCATGCCCTAAACAAAAGTTCATTCAGAGAAGTTAACGTCCCCCACAATCACAATTTGGGAGGAATGGTACCCATTATCTCTTTCCTTTGCAGACATATTCAAATACTCATATATAACTCCAATCAAGATTAGGAAGGTAGCCTATCTCCTGCTGGGCTGGGAAAGTGGCGAGAAGTCAAAATAAGGTCCAAGATAACTGGAATGACAAAGGCTGCAAGCAACAGGGAAAGCTAACATTTCAGAGGCTCTCCCTGGTGTGCCCAGGAGAATGCCGCTTTTGTTTCTCATCAGACTTGAGCTGAATATGAGGAGTGCTGTGTCATGGCCCTTGTCAGAGGATGATGGAGCCTGGCAAGATGGAGAACCCCAGGAGACTCATGCCCAGTGTAGGAATGTTCCTCCACAACAGCAGGTGCTGTGTCTGGAAGGAACATGAGGTAATGGACACAGCACACTAGGATTTCTCTAGCATCCAAGACAAAATGAGCCTTCATCCAGGTGGTGTCCAAATACAGGCTGCTCCCCGCTCTCACAATAATGTGGAGATACAATCAGCTCTATTTAGAAGAGCCATTACTCTCGAGCAGGGCAAAAAGTCATATTCTCCGTATTTTAAAAAGCATACCACTAATGACATCAAATAAGCGTCTGAAGAATTCCTAATACTTGACATCACAAAAAAGCATTTCCCAGGACAGTTTAAGGATTCCCCAGGACAGACAGAAAGTGAAATACTAAAGAAGAGCAAAGGCAAAGAAACACCATTAAGAAATCTGTTAATGGCTCTGCCACTCCGACAACAGCATCTCTTCCTTCCATCTAATAGTTGTTTACTATGCCTCTTACAATTCCTCTTTATGAAAAGCGAAACTTAAGTCCGAAAAAGGAGACATTCCAAATCAATGTATTCAAAAATAAAAAGGAAACACTGAGCTGCCAGAGATACATGATATGTGGATTTCTAAAAGAAAAGCTGCATCTTTTTTCCCTTTCTCTCTTTAAAATTAAACAAAGGACTATATGAACTTAGTATAAAAGAAGCAATTTAAATTCAGTCTCAGAGGAAATGGATAAAAGGAAAACTGATAAATATAGGCAATGTGGACAGACACCTGATAAAGGGCAAGACAAATATAATAAATGTGTGACAGAACCATAAACATGGAGGTTTCTTTCTCTTAAATGATATTTATATATCCCGAAAGAAATCAGGGCTATAAATACCAGAAAACAAAACTGTACAATGTGTTTTCTGGCTATTGCAAGATCTATAGTGAAATTCAGTCCTAATATGTGTATCTCCTCAAAAACAAAAGAAAACAAGCAACCTCCAATACACATGTCCTCCTTTATTAAAGTCTCAGTCATTAACTAGGTTTCCAGATGTCTCTCAGCCATCCTACAAACAAACCAAAATCCGCCCTTGAACTTCTCCCCTACTACTTACCAGAAAAAGCCCTCACTTCCCAGCACAGCAAACCTTCCCTGGCCCACACCATCTTCTCCAGCATTATCTGCCACCACTTCCCACTTCAAACTGCTGTCATTCCTTCCTTGCACACAAAGACTTACTATCCTCTGTGACTTTACTTCCTAAGTACTCAGAATATTCTCCCTCACTCTCACCAGATTAACTCAATCATCTAGGAAAGTGCCATCTTCCAGCAGACCTAAATCCTCTTCTGGTGCCCCCAGAGCATAATGTGAATATTCATCATTTTATTGGAGACTGCTCTACTGCCAGGTGCTGCTCTAGGCCCCGAGGAGATAACCAGGTCTCAACAGATAAGTTCCCACTTCTGCACAGCTTATAGTACTGTGGGTGGAGACAGACAATATATCAGAAATATAGGTTAGGAGTTGATAAATGACAAAAAAAAAAAAAAAGTAGGTTAAAAGAATTACAGGAGACAGAGGTGTGCTATTTTAGCTAGAGCAGAGAAGGAATTGTGAATAAGATGCCAGCGATAGAGAGTCAAGCAGACAACCTGGTGCATTCCAGACAACAAGAAAAGTGCAAAATCTAAGATGCAAGTGCGCTTGATGTATGTGAAGAACAGCAAGGACGGTTTGTTTGTTTGTTTGAATATATATAAACCTGAGTTCTAACCCAGGCGTGGTGGCACATGCCTGTTATCCCAGCACTCAGGGTGCTGAGCCAGGAGGACCGCCTTGAGTTCAATCCCAGCCTGGACTACATAGTGAGTTCAAGGCCAGCCTGGACCATAAACCAAGACCCTGTCTCAAAAAAAAAAAAAAAAAAAAAAAAAGACAAACCTGAATTCTTAACAACTGGCTGCTTTGCAGAGAGCAGGCAATACAGGAACAAGGGTGGCTGCAGGGCCACTGTAATTACACAGGTAAGAGATGGTAAAGGCTTAGACTGAAGTGAATGGAAAAAATAGCCAAGCTCTACATACACTTTTTGAACACATAACTGAAAGGAAAAAACAAAAAAACAAAAAAACCCAGATGGATTAGATGTGAGCAAGGGAGAATGAAAGCAAGAGTGACTCCAATGGTTTTGCACTGAGCAACTGAAAGAATGGGAAATGGAAACATGCAGAGGAGCAGATACAGAGGTGGAGCATTGGGTAGGAAGGGCACCCAATCAAAGATCTGGTTTTATACGCATTGGATTTAAACACTCAGATGGCAATGTCAAGCAGGTAGTTGGAAATATTAGTCTGGACTTTAGGGGCAGGTCAGGGCTAGTGGTACAGATTTGGCAGTTATTAGAATACAACAGGCATTGAAAGCCACAGGACTGGTTAAAATGGAGGATGAGTAAAGAGGTACAAGGACCAACCTGAGATAATTCAACCTTTAGAAGTCAAGAACACAGGAGGATTCAGCAAAGGAAATACCTCCAGCGTGGCCCCGAGGGCAAGCTTCTTGAGAATAGACACTACTTTTTTTGTCCTTTTATCTCCAGCTTCTGGCCAGGTGCCTCCTGGTTTATAGTAGGTATTCAGTAAATAAATTAAACTGTCCCCTGAAACCCAGCTAGAATCTAGAGTTATTTCCTAGAAGTTCTGCTTATAAGGCCTAAGAAGAGCCCAATAACTGAATATGACCGGTCCAGGGAGGACATCTTCTCAAACACCTGTAGCACACACTGAACTTACTATGACACAGCACACCACAGCTACCCAGCCACGAGGAGCGGAGGCACGAAGAAAGGCTTCAAAAGCAAAAGTCTATTGACTAGAAAAGCAAACACTGTGATGTTCAAAGAGGAAGAGTCAGAAAACAGAAGCTTTTCATCTTGGGTAGTTTCACAAAGTAAATAAATGTGAAACATATGGCTGATTGCTCAGTTTCTGTGGGAGGCTAAGGTTCCAGTTCCACCTATTAGGAGAAGGCAATAAATGAGATAATTGAACACCTGTAAGAAATTACAAAACTCTTACAAGAAATACTTATAAAATGCATAAGTATTTTCCCTTTAGTGCCCTAAACATTTTATTCTGGGATAGGAAAAACAGAACATGTAAATCTCTAGATCATCCTTAAAGACTTCCATTGGCAAAATAACTTATCAAATGGAAACAGATGTGAATAATCCAGCTGACTCAAAAAATAACTTTGCTGCCATAAAGGACACTCAGCTGATCATAATGACATTTATTCATGCCCTCAAAGACATTTTGGGCAATTTACCTCACTTATGTCTAAGTAGAGCTATTTCACGTTTAACTGACACAAGATAGGAAAATGAAAGCAGGAGGAAAAGCTCAGGGAACCAAAATGAGGGAAGGTTGTTGTGAAAGTTAGAATTTACAGCAAAATAAAGTCAAACATTGATTTAAAAACAAAAATGCTAGGCATAGTGGTGCTACGCAGGAGGCTGAGGCAAGAGGATCAAAAATTCAAGCCAGCCTCAGCAATTCAGTACCCTGTCTCAAAATAAAAAATTGAATAAAGATGTAGATCAGTGCTCCCTGGGTTCATTCCCTAGTAGTGGGGGGAAAAAAAATCCATGACAAAATTAAATCTTTTCTCCAAAAGGAAACCTCCACCCTTCCCGCAAAATAGAGCTCAAATATGATCTTGTATGAGATGCTGAATTATCTAATGGGCCAAATTTTCATTACTATGCACTGTGCTCTTCATTATTTATTAGTATTTTAGGGAGGGATTATGCATATAATTTGGAATATAGATTAAGAAGTATGGTCCTAATGCTCTGTTTACACATCCCTATTCTTTTTTTTTTTTTTTTTTTTTTTTTTTTGTGGGTACCGGGGGTCGACCTCATGACCTCATGTGCCAGCAGGTGCCCATGCTGCTGAGCAATATCACCGGCCCTTTTTTCATATGTGGGGTTCCCTATTCTTAATTCATGACAAACACATTTTAATACAAATTCCTGTGCTCTTACTCACCAGTCTGTCTTGCCATCAGGGTGAATGCTGTTACAGTTCCTTTTAAGTGCCTTACAGAGCTTCTGGCCATCACAAGTGATTGAAAATATCTGCCGAGTAAATGGCTTGTTATGCTGGGATCTAATATGCCCCCTTACCCCCAAAATGACTCATGTGTTGAAGAATCAGTTGAGAAATGACTGGATCATGAAGCTCTAACTTCATCAGTGGATCCATAATTTGGAGGTGAAGGGAGTGGCTGAGGGTGTGACCTTGAGGACTAGATCTTTTCTCCAACCCCTTCCTCTCTAGCTCTTTCTGCACTCTTTCTCTTTCTCTATTTCCTGCCCTCCATGAGTCAAGAAGCTTTCCTCCACCATGCCTTCTTTGCCATATGTTCTACCTCACCCAGCCCAGAAACAATAAAGCTGTGTGACCACAGACTGAAACCTCTGAAACCATGAGCCAGAATCAACTCTTCCTTCTCTAAATAGAGTTTCTCAAGTGTTTGTTCGCAGCAACAAAAAGCTGACCAACACATGGATAATCCAATCAATGGACTTATATGAAAAACCATTAGGAAACAGGTACTATAGTGAATATATGTCAACTTTGGCTAGCTAGCATCTAAATGCCCTACTGACTGGGGAGGATACCTATTTTAAAGAGTAATGCAGACACAAAGTTGCAATGAGATTAGTAACAGTAGATATAGGGAAGTCAAAAAATCACGCCAAGTGCACAGGCACACACCTATAATCCCTATGCTCTAGAGGCTGAGATTAGGCGAAAGAGGATCACAAGTTCAGCCTGGACTACATATTGAGACTCTATCATAACAGGGGAAAAAAAAAAAAAGATACACATAATTCAAAAGTATGGCTATAAATGTCTGATGGCAGTGAAGTCCAACAGCTTGCTGATGACCACCCAACAATCAGTGTCAGAAGCATACAGATACAGAAAATACTGACACAGAAATCTTGGCTGTGCCTTGCTTCCCACCAATCCTGCCCACATCTACTTCTCTAACCTTGTCGTTTCTGTGAGCTATACAGTATTCATTATTCTTTTACTAGGTTCCTACCTACTACAACTTGTCACTAAGAAATTGTCACCAAGAAGTAGATTATGAGCAATAGACCCTCAGGCAATTATAAGCAATGTGGTTTCGTTTCTGCCCTAGAAGGGGCCAATGAATATCATATTCGTGTTCATGGAAGACAGTCTGTAAGCCCTTGACATGAAGCAGTGAAATAATTGTCATCACAGTCACATGGAAGCTCTAGTTAACTGAGAGAGTGCTGAATGCGGGGTACGAAGAATTCAAGACTATGCAGTAGCACACCTGGTATTCTATAGATACAAGATAGCATTAAAAAAAAGAAGAAACATATAAGGTAAGTCCCTATAAACTAGCCCCAATGTACAAACTAAATCCAGTTACTGTTAAGAAAAGTTATCTTTTTTCTCTTACAACAGAAATGAGGCAGCGTAAAAAAAAAAAAAAAAAAAAAAAAGGAAGGTTTGAAGCTCCAGGCTAAAGAATTACAAATTAGTTCAATTTGCATCCTGTTGAGACTACTACATGAAAGTTACAGCACTGATTAATACAGAGAAAAAGAATTGGAATGGCAGTGCCTTGGAAGACTGTGAGTTAGGTATACCCTAAATCTCTAATTCTCACTTAGGGCCCCCCTTGCTGTTGTGGAGCTCCTCTTACTTTGTCCTCTCTTTCTCTTGCTTGAGAGTGCAGTGAAATCCCCTTGCCTGAAGGAATTCCCTTGCAAGAGTAAACTAATTCCCATTTGCTTCACTCTTCATCCTTCCACACATATATCCTGCTCCACTAGCATCAGGTAATAGCATGTTCTGTGGAGTTCATTATAACATCAATTACAAGACTTTGTTCATTAAAATGGGTAAGTTAATAAAAAAAAAAAAGTACAGGTGCAGATTCTGACTGGTTTGACCAAGGAAGAACAGCAATTTTAGTTCAAACTGTTTGCTGATATAACCATGCTTGTCTGAGATTCTGAATTCAAAAGCCACCTTTAGTACCTGAGAGTGGTTCTAAATGTTTATCCAATTGACTGACAGGAAATTGGGCTTGGACATAATGATGGTCTATGCTAAAAGAATATGTGCAGTGTCACATATTCTTTAGGATAATGTAGAAATAATTTTAAAAAACTGCAAGACATAAGAATGATGGATATGATTGTAATTTATGTTACACCTTTACCCATTCTCTATAAATCTTAAAGGGTCCCAAAGGACACTTCCTACTTCATGCCTTGAAAATACAAGTACAGTGGAATGTCCACATCTCTGAAAAATACTTTATAGGAGAGATAGAAGATAATGAAATCAGACTACCCATTTCAAGAATAGAAGAGACCAAGCAAGTGGCATTTAAATACTAGGGGGCGGGAAAGTGGACATAAGTAAACAGGCAGCAGGCCAGAATGGATTAAAATAATCTGACAGTATGAATCTTTTGCAGTAGTAAAAGCATCACGGAGTCTTTCAAATTAGAATAAACCTGCATTCTAGCATTAAACTAAAAGCAACATTGTTTCGCTAAAGGGAGCAAAGACAGTGTCACCACTAAAGACTTGATGATGACATACCATATCCCTGTTCAACATTTCAGTTGATATGGATCTTGAACAAAAGTGCTGCCAGTTATTCCCTGGTCAGAAAAGGTTTACAAACCTGGGGGTAGAAGTGAAGGACATGATACACCTCAGGATTACATCTAGGTGTATCCTTGTAAAACTGTTCTTTCATATTGCTGAGCTCTGCTAGGTTTAGAGGTTTTACACTCAAGATAGGAATGTTTCCACTAGTATTACAATTACTCCACCTGGATGCTGAGTCTCTACCCATTTTAAGTTCTACAAATCATCATGCCAAAAGCATGCCACTCTCTCAAAAAGAGTGTCAGCCAAGAAAAGTAACCTTGATGGCTAAAGGGAAATACAGCAGAGGGACATGTGAGTATAGAGGGAACCAGACTATCTCCATGGTATCTCCTAGGACCTTCTGATAAAAATAATCCAGGATTGCTGAAACCACACGCAGGCAAAACTACCAAGGGTTCAAGTCCTACCACAAAAAAAAAAAAAAAAAAAGATATAAATTTACCCTTTACCCCAAAACAGGATAAAAACAGAAACAAACAAACAAAAAAAACCTCTGTCCAACAAAGGTACCTCAAGGCAATCTTAACTGCATGTAAACAAAAAGAGCAGATAATAGAAGAGGAAAGTCATAAACACCATTTATGTATTCAGGATCAATGTAGAAACATGAGAGCAGCATCAATTCATACTTATATGTTTATATTTTGTCTTTTGCTATTTCATGTAAACGTTTATAAATTTGGGGCTGGGGATATAGCTCAGTGGCACAGTGCCTGCCTGGCAAGCGCAAGGTCGTGAGTTCGATTTCCTGTACTAAAAAAAAAAAAAAATTAATTAACTTTCCTTCTCTAATTTTCCCATTATTTTGTAAAGGGTACACCAGGGTGGTTAACTTTACAACTAAAATATAGAAAGAAAGGAGAAATGGCTAGATCCAGCAATTCATAAAATCAGTGCTATCTTATTTTACAGGAAAGAAATGTGATTTCAGCTATATAATGAATACATTAAGGCAGCTAAGAATAAATTTTTATATAACTACAGGGAAAAGATAATATAGATATTGGGATGTCTAAGAGGCAGACTATAGTTACATAGCATTGTTGCTGACTTGCTCCTATTTGGGGAAAAGTACCAATATCAAGGGAAACAGTATTCTACCTCTCACTATAGAAACCAAAACTAGAACAAGTAACCCTTTCTCCCTATGGCTGTTCCTCATGATGCCCTAAACAAAGCCAATCATTTTGTTCCCAATAGATTTCTGGCTCATGGGAAATGAGGTAAAGGTCAATGAGAGAACCCATTAAAATTAAGCTTCATAAAAGTAAGAACTTTGTTCACTACTTACTTCTACAACAGCATCAGTCTTATAGTAGGAACTTAATAAATATTTTCAAATAGGAGAAAAAGGGTCAGTGAGAAATTGTTTTCAGCACTCACAGGGAAATAAGAAAATCCAATACCCACTTCAGATGTCCAGAGGTAAAGCCTGGCACTGCAGTGTCTAGAGATGACAATGCCAGCGGTGTTACATGAAGCTGAATGTGAGTAAAAACCACTGCTGTCCTTGTCCTCCTTGGATCTGGCCTATCCCTGGTTCTTCATCCTGCCCAATAATGCTTTTAGTTTCCAATGTCCTTCCAATAAAAGTCCTTCCAATACATTTCTCTCCTGATTAAATTTAATCAAAGGTGCTTTCTGTGGCTCCCATTCAAGAACACCAGCTAGTACAGAGGCTTAAATACACTTCAGGATGATTACACCAGCAGGGGCAGGAAATAATTCTCTACATATATCTTCTTGTAGGAGACTGGAATTTTAAAAATTATAATGATAGGGGCCAGTGAGATGGCTCAGCGGTGTATGCACCTGCCTGGCAAGCGCGAGGGCCCAAGTTCGACTCCCGGAACCCACATACAAAAGGGCTGGTGATATCACTCAGCGGCACAGGTGTCTGCTGGCGCGCGAGGTCCTGAGGTCGACCCCCAGTACCCACAAAATATATAAATATATATCTATATCTATATATATATATAATGATAGACTTATGCTCAAAGCTAAAATATTTACTTCTTCCTTTAATATGTTAGATTGAACCAAATGAAACTGTAGACATTGGGCCATTTGTTATCCAAGAAATCTTTTTCATACAGCTTAAGCTAATATACATCTGTTACTTTACAAGGTACAGTAAAATCTACTACTTGGTTGCTCTGTTAATTCTGAAGTTATCTCAAAAATCTTTACTTAATTTTTGTAACATTTTTAAATACTTAGGCTTTCAAACACTACTAATAATACTACAAAACGTTTTTTATATGGCATTTGTTGAGGCTTACAGAATGTCAAGCCCCTTAAAGTCTCTATAAATATTAGAGAATGGAGGGGGGCATGTATTCAATAAGAATGAATTAAAATCACAGGTATCGGTAAGTAGGAGGCCCAACTACACTGACTCACAGTCAGCCCTCACTTCCATTCCAGCTGTCTGAAATTCCTCCTGCCGAGTAGGTATCCATAGTACAGTATTCTTAAAATCATTAAGGAAGGAAAGCATACAACTGTTTTAGTAGCCATTTCTACCAACTCCTGGGAACCTGTTTTTGGCTCTTTTTTTTTCCTTATATATCTGCCTATATCACGTCAGCTACATTTCCTCTTACCTGCAGAGTTTAAAAAGTAGTTCCTCACTAAGCAATACAGATTAACTCTTCATACACTTAATAGTATTTACGAACTTAGCACTCAGCATTTCTCTTCATATTCTACCATCCTAATTCTTTAATATTTCTAAAATGTCTATCTTCCAATTGTTTTCTCTATTCTGAACCTACTGTACATCTTCCAAGTCTTCCAAAGTGCTGAAATTAGTATATCCTGAAAGCAAACACAAAATATATGAGACCAGTTTTGAGGGTCAGTAAAAATGTGCCACCAGAGAATAGAATTTAAAAAAAAAGAAGTTGATGACAAGAAGTACCCAGTGGAAACTACTGAATTGGTGAAATAATCATTCTTAATACAAGCGTGAGACGAGAAGAGATACACTGTGGAAAATGACATACAATAGGTTTGCTTTTGTGTTTCTTCCTTTATTAAAAAAAAAAAACTTATTATCAAAGTCCTCTAAGAATGATCCAATGAATAAATATTAGATTTGGCCCTACAACAATTTATTTAAAGTTGTCTCAACACTTCAGAGCTTTGCTAAGCTGATGAGAGATTTTTACCTGAATGGCACTTCTTCCTTTGGAACATCCACATAGTAACGAATAAAAAATCGCTCAGAATCTTCTCGCTCACCGTCGGTGACAACACTGCCGTTAAGTTTAGAAACTGATGGTAATCTGTCAGTTAAAACCAAAATAAAGATCTTTTAAAATACTAAAAATGTTTAAGTTTAGAAATAAAGTAATTCATTTGAGGCCCAGTCTTGTTTCTTTGACAGAACATTTGATGTAGTTTTGCTTGTGTATAAATACAGACATGGACTGAAATCATATAAAATATCAAAGAAGTCTAGTTTCATTTTTGAAAGTAACACCTTTCATAATCATATCTCATCTTTCAAAATAAGATTCTAGGCAGCACCATCCAACTTAAATTAATGCAAACCACAAATATAATTTAAAATTCTCTAGTAACCATGCTTTCCTTAAAAGAAAAAATAACAGGTGAAATTAATTTTAACAATATAATTTTATTTAATCCAGTATACCTAGGATATAATTATTTTGACATGTACAGTAGTCAATATTCAAAAATAATTATAAAGCTATTTTCTATTTTTTTACTCATACAAAGTATTTGAAATCCAGTATCTATTCTTCTCTTTAACACATTTCAATTCAGACAAGACATATTTCAGGTGTTGACAGTCACACATGGCTAGTGGCTACTATATAAAACAGTACATGTATAAAGAGTGCTCAGTATAATATGATTATATAATTCAGGAATCAATTTATCATAGTTGCAAAAGAATTGTGTGAAGACAATAATGTATAAGGCCTTCTCCAAAACTCAGTCTTCTTAAAAGACAAGTATGCTGACATTTCTTTCTTCATTGTGATACTAATACAGATGTTAACAACTGCAAAGTAGTAAGAATTTTCTAGGCATTAGTTGGTCAGAAAGATCAAAACTATGTTTAAAGAACCATTCTTCTTTAGAGAAGCTTAATGCCTACTGTTTCTCTTTCAAAACTACTACGTTTAGTGCACAAAGAGAACAAAGCATAGCTCTACGGCTCTTTCAATTTTAGCCAAAATCTCATTTCTGCTACAAAATTACCCCCAGTAGGAAATTCTAGTAGTCTGTGGAAGCAGTGTCTGAGACACAAAAGGCAGGGGAGTCAGACAAAGAAGATAATAAAAATGCTAGTCATATTTAAGTCAACATATATTTAAGAAGGAAATACAGAGGCTGATGAAATAGCCCAATTTCCATGTATTTACACTTTAAATGACCATTATGTTAATGGAGGAAATAAGGATAACTAAACAGGAATGATTCCCCACCATATGGTCTTTTACTTTGCGACCAAAAACAGCTCTTCAAATATCTTAATACGAAAAATCATAAAAATAGAGTAGATTTGTGAGGGAATATTTTGGTGGCATTGGCAGGATAACTAGGTACTACGTTTTCCTCATTGTACTCATTTTTATCCAGGACTGGAAGCTACAGATGCAGCTCCTTCAAGCATGGTCTGCTCAAGATATGGGTAGATTCATGGTGCCCACTCCCCAAATGGTGCATCAGCCCTTTAAGGAAACAATAAGGCCTTGTGAAAAGAAAACAAAAGAAATCAGGACAACAGACCTGGCTATTACCAGTTTCCTGCGCTCCTCAGTGGTGTATGGCTGCAGAAGAGGAATTCCTAATAACCTCACTTCTTCAAGTTTGGGGAATGAATTAAGTTTGTCAATGTCTTCCCAGGACTGCAAACCTAATTTGAGAAAGATATGTTTAAGTTAATACAGAAAAGCACACAAATAAAAAGAAATTATTCCAATTAATACGCTTCAGAATGTTAACATGATCATAAATTAGATTGCCTAACACAGTACCAAAGAACCAAGGACTGGGCCAAACAGGCAGCAACTTCTCATGCCCAACAAATTGAAGAGGGAGGATCTTGCAGCAGGCTCAAAACTCAAAAATAAGCTACACCTGGAAGATACCACAGAGAACTAGTCATCTCCTAAGGATTTTAAACACTAGCAATAAAGCAACTTACCATAGGTAATTTACAAACATCACCCCAGGAATTAAACTAAAGAAAGAAAAGAAAATGAAACGACACTTAAACAAGATGCAACCCCACACATCCAATTCACCAAAGGCAAACCTAGGGGGCAATGAGGTGGGACAATCCGAAAGCCACCCACCTGGCATCTCTGAAGTGGTAACAACAAAGCAACTGAATGAGGTTCTGGAAAAAATTAAATCAGAAATAATTTCACAGATAACTGCAGAGATAATGTCCACAATGAAGACCATGCTTAAGGACACTAGAGCAGATACAGACAAAAAAATAGATGAGCTTAAGAAAATGATGGAAGCCAAGAATGCTCAGCATAGGAAAGAAATGGAATCCATAAGGCAGATTCAAGCAGATATCCTGGAGAACAAAAATTGCATTGAAAGTATTTGTAGCAGATTAAGCCAATGTAAGGACAGGATCTCAGATATAGAAGACAGGCTTGCGATTAGTGATCATGAAAAGAAAGAATTCTTGAAAATAGCAAGGGACCATGAAAAATCAATCCAACAGCTGCTAGATGACGCAAAGAAGAATAACTTAAGATTAATTGGAATCAATGAAAAAGCAGGAGATAGCATAAATGACATCAGAACCCTGTTCACAGACATTATCACAGAGAATTTCCCTGGTAGAGAAAAAGAATTTGATGTTCAGATAAATGAGGCTTATAGAACTCCAACTAGCCACAATCAAAAAAAATCTTCAGCCAGACATATCGTAGTCAAGATCCCAGAAATTCAACACAAGAGCAGAATCTTAAAAGCTGTTAGAGAAAAGAGACAAATCACCTATAAAGGAAAGCCCATCAGAATCACTGCTGACTTTTCAGCACAAACCCTCAAGTCAAGAAGAGCTTGGAATGACATATTTCAAGCTGTAAAGGAAAATAACTTTCGACCTAGATTGATGTACCCTGCAAAACTATCTTTCAAAATTGATGGAGAAATAAAATACTTCCATGACAAAGAACATCTGAGAAAATTTATGACCACCGAACCAGCACTCCAAAATGTTCTAAAGGACATTCTAGAAAGAGATAACAAGGACTACAACTCCAGGAACCCCAACAGAAAGAATCCACCAGGCAGGGCAAATAATTAAACAGAGGGAGGGGGGAAAAAAAGAGGGGGAATCAACAAGTATAAGTCAATACATATCAGTTTTAACCATCAATGTTAATGGTCTCAATTCACCAATCAAAAGGCACAGACTGGCAAAATGGATCAAGAAGCAAGATCCAACAATATGCTGCATACAAGAAACACATTTAATACAGAAAGAAATTCATAGACTGAAAGTCAAAGGATGGAAAACAATACTCCATGCAACAGGAACCCAGAAAAAAGCAGGGGTAGCTACTCTTTTTGCAGACAAAGTGAATTTCAAGCCAAGAATGATTCAGAGAGATAAAGACGGTCATTACATCCTTGTAAAGGGAACAATCCAAGAGGAAGAGATAACGATCATAAATATATATGCAACAAATACCAGTGCACCCAACTATATAAAACAAATATTAAAGGACATGAAAAATCAAATAAGCACTAATACAATTATGTTGGGGGATCTCAATACTCCACTGTCACAAAAAGACAGATCAACTAGACAAAAAATCAATAATGAAATATTAGAACTGAACCAAACTTTTGAACAAATGGACTTAGTAGATGTCTACAGAGTGTTCCACCCCACAACATCAGAATACACATTCTTCTCAGCTGCACACGGGACGTTCTCCAAAATAGACCACATACTGGCTCATAAAACCTGCTTAAGTAAATGCAAAGGAATTGAAATTATCCCATGCATATTATCAGACCATAGTGCAATGAAATTGGAAATCAATGGCAAAAGAAATCACAAAAACTCCCTAAACACATGGAAATTAAACAGCACCCTCCTTAACAACCAATGGGTCACAGATGAAATTAAAGAAGAAATTAGACACTTCCTAAAACTGAATGATAGTGACAGTACAACATACCAGAACTTATGGGATACAATGAAAGCAGTCCTAAGAGGGAAATTTATAGCATTAAATACCTATATCAGGAAAATAGAGCAAGTGCAAATAAACAACTTAATGGTGAACGTCAAACTTTTAGAAAAAGAAGAGCAGGCTAAGCCAAAAGCTCATACAAGGGAGGAAATTATAAAGATCAGAGCAGAAATTAACGTATTAGAGACTAAAAAAACAATACAAAGAATCAATGAATCAAAGAGTTGGTTCTTTGAAAGAATAAATAAGATTGACAAACCCTTATCCAACCTTATTAAAAAAAAAAAGACTCAAATCCATGCAATTAACAATGAAAAGGGTGATATCGCAATGGACCCTGCAGAAATCCAGAAGATCATCTATACCAATTTTGAAAATTTATATTCTAATAAGATGGAAAATGCAGAAGAAATGGACAGATTCCTAGATACATATGAATTACCAAAGCTGAATCAAGAAGATATAAAAATCCTAAATAAACCAATATCAACCAATGAAATCGAAGATGTAATTAAAAATCTCCCAACAAAGAAAAGCCCAGGCCCTGATGGATTCACTGCCGAATTCTACAAGAAATTTAGAGAAGACCTAACACCAATACTTCTCAAACTTTTTAATGAAATTGAAAGGGAAGCAATCCTCCCAAATTCATTCCTGGAAGCAAGCATTACCCTGATACCAAAACCAGAGAAGGACCCAACTAAGAAAGAGAACTACAGGCCAATCTCCCTAATGAACATAGATGCAAAAATCCTTAATAAGATACTGGCAAACAGAATCCAGCAAATCATCAAGAAGATTATACACCATGACCAAGTTGGATTCATCCCAGGGATGCAGGGATGGTTCAATATACGAAAATCAATAAATGTAATACACCATATTAACAGAACCAAAGACAAAAATTATATGATCATCTCAGTAGATGCAGAAAAAGCTTTTGACAAAGTCCAGCACCCATTCATGATAAAAACCCTGCAGAAAATTGGAATAGATGGTCTTTATCTCAATCTGATAAAAGCTATCTATGACAAACCAACAGCCAATATTATACTAAATGGACAAAAACTGAAAGCTTTCTCTCTAAAATCAGGAACAAGACAAGGATGTCCACTGTCCCCACTCTTATTCAACACAATCCTGGAAACTTTAGCCTGAGCAATTAGACAAGAGCAAGAAATAAAAGGAATAATGATTGGAAAGGAAGAAGTTAAATTATCATTATTTGCAGATGACATGATACTCTACATAGAAGACCCCAAAAACTCCACTAAAAAATTGCTCAATTTAATAAGCAAATTCAGTAGTGTAGCTGGATACGAAGTCAATTCTCAAAAATCAATAGCCTTTCTGTACACAAATAACAAACTTACTGAAAGAGAAATTAGGGTAACAATACCTTTCACAATAACATCCAAAAAAATGAAATACCTAGGAATCAACTTCACAAAGGATGTAAAAGACCTCTACACTGAAAACTACAGTACTCTGAAAAAGGAGATTGAAGAGAATATCAGAAAATGGAAAGATATCCCTTGCTCCTGGATAGGAAGAACCAATATAGTGAAAATGGCCATACTTCCAAAATTGTTATACATATTTAATGCAATTCCAATCAAAATTCCAACAGCATATCTCACAGAATTAGAGAAAACAATCCTAAAATTCATTTGGAATCAGAAGAGACCTAGAATAGCAAAGGCAATTCTGGGCAACAAAGGCAAGGCAGGGGGCATCATAATCTCCAACTTGAAATTATACTATAAAGCTACTGAAATAAAAAACAGTGTGGTATTGCCAAAAAAACAGACCCGAAGATCAATGGAACAGATTAGAAGATGCTGAAATAACTCCAGACATACTAAGCCACCTTATATTTGACAAAGGTGCCAAACATTCACTGGAAGAAAGATAGCCTCTTTAATAAATGGTGCTGGAAAAACTGGCTCTGCACATGCAGAAGATTAAAACTAGACCCATATCTTTCACCATGCCTAAACTAAATTCAAAATGGATCAGAGATCTAAATATTAAAACAGAAACATTAAATCTGCTGGAAGGTAGGATAGGTGAAACCCTTGAAGACATTGGTGTAGGCAAAGACTTTATGAATAAAACCTCAACCGCACAGGAACTATCACAAAGAATCAACAACTGGGATCTCATCTTATTAAAAAGCTTTTGCACAGCAAGAGAAACCACCAATAGAGTGAAGAGACAACCCACAACATGGGAAAAAATGTTTGCCAGCTGTTCCTCAGACAAAGGATTATTATCGAGAACATATAAAGAACTCAAAAAAATCAGACCTCCCAAATTTAAAGACCCAATCCAAAAATGGGCATCTGAGATGAATACACACTTCCCAGGTGAAGAAATACTAATGGCAAATAAATATAAAAAAAAAAGTGCAACATCACGTCATTCAAGAGATGCAAATTAAAACAACACTGAGATACCATCTCACCCCAGAAAGAATGGCTATTATCAAGAAATCAACTAATAACAAAAGCTGGACGGGCTGTGGGGAAAAAGGAATCCTTCTCCACTGTTGGTGGGAGTGTCGACTGGTACAGCCACTGTGGAAATCAGTGTGGAGATTTCTCAAAAAGTAGGATTGGAGGTCTCATTTCATCCAGCTATTCCCCTTCTGGGTATCTTCCCAGAAGAATTAAAAACATCGTACCAGGGCCGGTGAGATGGCTCAGCGGCATAAGCGCCTGCCTTGCAAGCGCGAGGGCCCAAGTTCGACTCCCGGATCCCACATATGAGAAAGGGGCCGGTGATATCGCTCAGCGGCACGGGTGCCTGTTGGCACACGAGGTCTTGAGGTCGACCCCCCGGTACCCACACACACACAAAAAAAAAAACATCGTACCACAGCGATATATGTGCACCCATGCTTATAGCAGCACAATTTGTAATAGCCAGATCTTGGAAACAACCCAAATGCCCATCAACCGAGGAATGGATAAAAAAGATGTGGTATTTTTATACAATGGAGTACTATTCAGCCATAAAGAAGGATAAACTGGAGACTTTTATAGGTAAATGGATGCAACTCAAGAAAATACTCAAGTGAAATAAACGGGATGCACATGTGTAAACATCATATTGTCTCCCTAGTGTGAGAAACTGAAAGAGTAAATAAGATCCAAAATGTACAATAGATATGGTGAATCAGAAAGAAACTGGTCAAAAGGAAAGAGACTGGGATGGGGGAATAGGGAAAAGAAAGAAGGGAAAAGAAAAAAATTGTATATATATATAAGATAGTTAAAATAGATACACTACTAATTTTGCTTAGTTCATTGAAGAGAAAGGTTTGTGCCAGTAATGTTTGGACAATTGAATGCTGATATCTTTTACCCTGAATAACTAATTTAAAGATAACAATACGTAATGTATTAACCATTGTTACCTTCCTATTATGTTGTTTTGAAATTTTTTTCTTTAAAAAAAAAAAAATTAGAGTGCCTAAAATTTTTCCCTACCCAAAGAAAAACTGGAATATGCACCATAAAAATTTTGCCAGAGCTTCTCCTGTCTCTGTGAGCTCAGTGGTCAAGAAGAGATAGCCTTGTTCTCCAACATCCTCTCATCTCCTGATTCTACCAAAATGATTCGTAACAGGGCTCACAGATGGTTTCAGTAAGCACGCCACAATTACAGCATTATTTTAGAAAGTGGTATGCCAACTCATTTTATTTTACAGATTCATGGAATGTAATTATGGATAAGAGTTGATACTGTCATACTCAAATTTTTACCTGATAAATTCTAAAATGGGATATTGCCAACACAATTAGAAACTAAGTATTATCATTTTTATACTGTTCTCAATTTATGACAGGGAAATGGATCCAAAATCGTTGTTAAACAAGAACCCTGAACCTTTTCGTAAGGAGAACATACAACAAATTAAGATTTTCAGTCATAAAATTAAACTGACCCTATCGTTATGAGCAAATGTATTACCCAAGTTAATACTTGACTTGCAAGTCATGTAGGACTTGCAAGCAGGAAAAATATTCCTGTAATTATGAAGCTGGTCAATTTTACAGCATAGGAAATCCATTTTGGACAGCAACATACTCCCTTCCTATTGCTATAAAACTTCCACAAAGGTAGACAGAGGAACAACCTATGAGGACTCTGGTACTAATTGTTCTAAATCGCAACTGTCCCCTTCCCTCACAACATCATTTCCATCTAGGAAGAAGAATAGAGTTAGCCCAACGGGTGTCAAATTGTGAAATAAACAGCTTCCTTACATAAAATACTGGCTTTTACAACTTATTTTTCACTTGTAATATCTATGGTGAAATAAACTAAGTTTATGTTTTCTTCAGTTGTAGGTTAGAGTTACTTTCAATTATGCAGTTGTTCTAAGACACAGGATGAATGACAATGTCTCAAGAATGAGTCATATTGGGAAAATATTTCTGTAAAATACACATCTGAGGGCCGGTGAGATGGCTCAGTGGTTTAAGCGCCTGCCTTGCAAGCGCAAGGGCCCGAGTTCGACTCCTGGAACCCACATACAAAAAAGGGGCCGGTGATATCGCTCAGCGGCACGGGTGCCTGCTGGCGCGCGAGGTCCTGAGGTCGACCCCCCGGTACCCACAAAAAAAAAAAAGAAAAAAAAAAAAATACACATCTGATAAAGGACTGTTAGGGAAAAATAGAAAAAGAAAACTCAATACTAAAAAAAGACAACCCAACTAAAAATTCACAAAATACCTAAAACTGACACCTCACTCATCAAAGAAGATATGCAGATGGCAAGTAAGCACACAAAAAGATGTCCAACATTATATGTTATTAGGGAATTTCAATACTGTGACACACTGTTAGAAAAGTCAAAATCCCAAACACGGGCAGCACCAAATGCTGACAAGGATGTGGAGCAACAGGAACTCTCGGTCACTACTGGTGGCAATAAAAATGGCATAGCTACTTTGGAAGACAGTTTGGCAGTCTCTCACCAAACTAAACATATTCATAGTATATGCTCCAATAATCACGCCCTTACAATTTTCCCGAATGAGCTGAAAACTTATGTCCATACAAAGACCTACACACAGATATTTAAAGGAGTTTTATTCATAACTGCCAAAACTTGGAAGCAACAAGAAGTCCTTCAGTAGGTGAAACTGTGGTATATCCAGCAAAAAGTGTATTGTTTGGTGCTAAAAAGAAATGAGCTATTAAGCCATGAAAAGGAATGGAGGATATAAATGCATTTTACTATACAAAAGAAGCTGTTATGGCTTGTATCTCATGTGTTCCCCAAAGCCTCGTGTGTTCACAGGTGGGGCTTTTAGGAGGTGACTGGATCTAGGGTGTGTGATTCTGGGATTATGGGTGTGTGGCACTGGATTAGTCAACTCACTGGTTTATCACAGTTCTGGGTGTGGGTAATGGGAAGGCCCACCCTGGGTGTGGGTGGTACCACCCAAAAGCCTTACAGCCTGGATGGGACAAAAGGGAAAGGGAGGCCTCTTGCTTGCTGCTGCTGCCTCCCATCTGCTCTGCCATGGACTATTTCTCCTCTGTGATGCCCCTCTACCATGCCACCCTGCCTTGGAGCCAGCCAACTATGGACTGAAACCTCTACTAACTGTGAACTAAAATAAACCTTTCTGCCTTTAACTTGTGGGTATCAGGTATTTTGTCTCAGCAAGGAGAAAAGTAGCTAAGACAGAAGCCAATCTAAAAAGGCTACATATCATATGATTCCAAGTACATGACATTCTAGAAAGGGCAAAACTATCAAAAAGATCAGTGGTTATCAGGACCTAGAGGATAAATAAATGGAACAAAGGAGATTTTCTTTAGGGGAGTGAAACTATTCTGCACAACAAAACACGTAATATGCTATTACATATTTGTCAAAACCCAAAGAACATAAAACACCAAGAATGAATCCTAATGTAAATTATAATGGTGTGTCACCATAAGTTTATGAATTAAAACATTACAAATTTTATACTTTGGTGTGGGATGTTGATATTGGGGGGGTTCTACGTATATGAGGAACAGAGCATATTTGGGAACTCTCCATACATCCTGGTCAATTTGCTGTGAACTTCGAACAGCTCTAAAACAAAAAGGTTACTAATTTAAAAAAGAGAAACAGGCTGAATATATTCATTCCTGTGATATGATTAGATGGCAACAAATGGACAATAGACTATAGATAGTAGGAAGGTTAGCATTTGAAGAGACAGCAGGTTGAGATTCCTTACCCCAAATACAGAGAAAGCAGTCTAGTTTGTAATTCTTTTTACTCTGCCTTTTTACTATCTAATTCATCAACTTCATTCCACTCCTTCCATAGCATGACCTCTTTAATGTGCAAAATATAAGTTGCTAATGCAATGCTATGTCACTTAATATTTATTAGAGCATTTTAAATATGAATGCCTTGGGCCGGTGAGATGGCTCAGCGGCGTAAGCGCCTGCCTGGCAAGCGCGAGGGCCCGAGTTCAACTCCCAGAACCCACATACGAAAAAAGGGCCGGTGATATCGCTCAGTGGCGTGGGCGCCTGCTGTCGTGCGAGGTCCTGAGGTCGACCCCCCAGTACCCACAAAAAATAAATAAATAAATAAATAAATAAATAAATAAATATGAATGCCTTAAATTTAGTCAATCAGTAGGCACTGGCATATCATGTTGAAAATTGTCCTATAAAAAGGTAGAAGTATGACTGAAATAAATACATTTTCATTGTATTTCATGCATAAGCTCAGATCAATCTGCATATAGCATGAAAAAGAGCCTGTGCCTCACCTGATTTGTGGAGGCTGATGGATCGCAGATTAGGAAACAACCTGGCCAGTGAATCATCAGGCTCCTCGATGGCATTCAAATGATTGTTGGCTAGGACAAGGGTATCCAGTGAAGGAAACATAACTCCTAACTTTCGTATTTCAGTCCAGTCTTGGAGGTTATTGTCCGTTATATGTAGGAGCTTAAGAGAATGACAGCAAATAGACGAACAAGACACTGTTTCATAGTCATTAAGGCACAGGAAGAGCTCCTCCAAACTGCAAAGAAAAAGGGGAAATACTTCATTCTCTAAAGAAGTTTATAGTTTGTACTGTTACTTATTTTTATTCATTCAATAAATAAAGAGTGCCTACTATATGTGAGTCTGGTAGATATTACAGAGAAAATATAAAGATGTCTTCCTGAAGCTCAAAATACTGTATAACTGGGAAGACAAAACCTCAAACATGTAAAACAAGAGAAATAATAAAAGCTGGACTGATTTTGTGCTTAAATAATTAAATGCTAAATTAAGCAGTACTACCTGTAAGCACAATTGTGATTCATATAGGAATAAACTTGAAATTATAGCTGGGATAGCCAGGAAAAGATACATGGTATTGCAGGAGGGCTGGACTTGCATAAGTTGATGGGAAAGAGCAGAAAATTCCAGAAACAACATGAAAAAATGTTTAGGGATAGAAATAATAACTACTGAATTCCTACCCTGTGTCTGGAATATTACAGATTTTACTTCTATTTCGGCAAGGTAAATATTATTATTGCCACTTTACAGACAAGGAAGCTGAGCCCAAAGAGGGTAAGCAGTTTATTGAATGTCATATGGCTGGTAAATGGAACTGGGATTTAAGAGTTCATTCAGTATCACGCTGGAAGTTGCATGTGATAAGGAAACCAATCTCATACAGTAAAACATTAAGATGCAATAAATACTATGAGATGAAATTCTGAAGGGCTTTGATAATTTCCATATTTAGATAGTCAAAGAAACTACAGCTTCATAGCCAGGTGTGGTGGCATGCACCTGTAACCCCAGCACGGTAACCTGTAACTCCAGCATAGTAGGAGGCTGAGGCAGGAGGATTGCAAGTTCAAGCCTAGCTGGGCAATTTAGTGAGACCTTGTCTCAAATAATAAAAAAGGGTTGGGGATATAGCTCAGTGCAAAGGCCCTGGGTCAAATCCTCAGTACTGAAAAATAAATAAATAAATAAATAAATAAATAAATAAATAAATAAATAACAAAAACAAAAAAACTCCCAAAACCTACAGTTTCCGTCATGTATTTTTTTAAAGTACTTTGCACCCTTATGTGCATAAACACAGACACAAACAAAATAAAAAAAGGCATTCCTAAAATGACAAACAAAAGTATGACTTGTTTCTTAAATTGTTGAAAAGAATACCAGAGGTCCATTTTCCCATCAGGCTAGCTAGCATTTAATCATCTAAATGTTAAGATGTTTTAGAGATACTATGAATTTTTTTTCCTCACAAAGAAAAGGGTTGAAGCAAAATTCTTAAATCAGGTAATCAAAAGATTAGAATGGAGAAAGGCTGAGCTGATCTAGAAGCGGTAAGTGCTTCTCAGGAGTATTTTCTAGCCGAAGGATGACATATCTCGTGTCTGGGAGCTACTCCACACTGAATAAGTATTCCACTGGAAATGCTACCAGATTACCCTCACACCCTCATGCTAATTACTTCATTTTTCTAGCTTCTTTCTCCATTCAGGCTGTGGGTCTAGTACTTCTGAGACGGGAGAGCAGCAGTAGTTCTATGTACTAACACAGACGGCAGCACAGCTCCCTCTCCACCACCTCTCAGGCTTACTCTGGTAACTCCTGCAGGATCGTGTGTACTGTCTCCCAAGAAGCTTTGCTGTTGTTGAGGACGAGTTTGCGAACCCCAGAGAAGGACCCCGCACATGTTCTTTCTAAAACTGACAAATTCAGAGGGTTGGAACTCAGGTTTAGAAACTCCAACTGGGGAACATTTGACACAATTTTACTGACCTAGAGAAGAAAAAAAAGAGAAGAAAGGAAAAGCGTATCAGGTAGCAATCAGAGCTTTTACATAGCAATCACGCTCAAGAAGGCCTAAGTGAGTGGGTGTCCAGGCATAGGCCTATCTCCCTCAGGGAGTCCTACTTAGTGATGCTACCCACAGAGCAGCTTAAGTGATTTCAACAACTCTTGGCAAATAACTTAATCTCTTTCTATGAAAGAGTAGCATATCTGATAAGTAATGGTACAAAAAGATTTCCTATGTCACCATTAGCAAAGTTTTTGTTCTCTATGTGATAGTTTCTGTGATAAATAAAGATAAAAAAATAGTTTTAGATGACATCCCAGACTATAAATTTTTAAAGAGCTGAGACTGGGTCATGTAATTCTCTTTGATATCTTCTACTTCTCATTCTCAGGACATTAAGGCTAATTAAAGGTTTCTTTAAAACCACCCAGTAACAATTCACGTGTTCGAAACTGACTACACAGTCTCAATCAAAATGGTTTGGTGTGAAGATGTGTATCACAATTTAAAATATATTTACTTAAAAACTGAAGTATCCATAACTATACAACAAAAGTGAAAGAATAATCATCAATTTAATGATTTACTTAGCAAACTGGTAGACAGAAAAAAGGAAAACACTGAACTTAACTATTTACTTGCACAGTACTAGTGCTTTTATATAGCTTGTTCATTACATCCTCAAAACAATTTGCAAGATAAGACTACTTTTGCTCTAATAAGTGAAGAAACTGAGGTTCAAAGATGTTAAATAATTTGACTAACGTCTCAGAGTCACAAATTTGGAATTTGAAATTCAAAAATCAGAGTCATTGTTCTTCCCATACACTAGTCATCATAGCTATAAACAGAAAAAAATGAGAAGACAATTGAAGAGTAGTTGACACAATGAGTGAGAAGGACAAGCTTAAATAAGTAAGAGATAAATATTAAATGCTCAGTAAATATACTAAGCATCAAGCGTCCAGACAATGTGGTAACTAAATTATGAAAAATGGAATAGAAAGGGGTAGTCAGGATTAGTTTCAGAGATGAAAAATCTGGGTTCAAACCAGTTTGCAACTCTTCCTAGCTGTGTGGTTTCAGATAAATCAGTTTCCAGTTTCATAAAACAAGGAACACAGTAACCATCCATGTGACATGGCTGTTGGATTAAATGAAATACACATGTGATACACTCAGCACAGCCATGGGCATCTCTCTTTTTTTTTTTTTTTTTTGTGGGTACCGGGGGTCGACCTCAGGACCTCGCGCGCCAGCAGGCGCCCGTGCCGCTGAGCGATATCACCGGCCCCTTTTTCGTATGTGGGATCCGGGAGTCGAACTCGGGCCCTCGCGCTTGCCGGGCAGGCGCTTATGCCGCTCAGCCATCTCACCGGCCCAAGGGCATCTCATTTTGAAACCCATTTTCTTAATCACCCACAAATGGCATGTAAATATGGAAGCAGTGATAGTGGGGTATTTAACATTTACTGAATAAATTATGGCATGAAATGATTCAATAAATTAACTATTGCTAATATAATAAGAATACTATGAACCAGTATCTCAACCCTTGCTATCCATCAAAATATACCGATTCCCAGGTTCCACCATAAACTATTCAGTCAGAAGTTTCACAAGTGGGACAAGCTTCAGGGTTAGGACCTGGGTATCAGCTTCTTTTCAGAGCTCTGGAAAAAAGTGTATGCAGGGTTGGGGGAATCACAGGTAGAAAGAACAAGTAACTGTACTTTACATCAGGTCTTTGTTTATATTCAGCTCAGGAGCTCTAAAATCAGAGTAGATTAATTCCAATAAAGTTCAGAGGAGGATGTCAGAGGGAAAGTTCTTCACATTCACTGTTTCATCTATCCCCCACACTAAACCTCTGAAGTTAGTAGCACTTTTATTCTCATTTTAGAAATGAAGAAATAAGCTATCCTTTACGGAAAATACAGAAGACTTCTGTTTAAAGTACAGGGAATGTGTACCAGTCTGCACATGTCCTTCTGCTTGATCCTTCTGGTGACCAAAGGGTACCAAACATTTACACAATATACACAATATATTATACAATGTGTGTATATATACACACAAATATTACACAGCATATGGCTAGAATCTGGAGTTTAGCCTGTGATTACAACACAGCTACATAGTTCATGCAAGGACCAAGCTTACACTGGATTCTCTGACCTGAATACTAATGATACAAAGGACCTTCATAGAGAAGATGATGACCAGCTATATCTTACATCTTTTAAGCAGGGAAAAAAAGTGGAATTTTGCTCAATCTAAGTTTGCCTCATCTAGGCATGAAGACTAACTGCTAATTTTGGTAAAACTCAGTTAAATAGAAACAAAATGTAAGTGCTTTCTTCCCATATTTTATTTTTAAAATAAAGAGGAAGATATTAAAAAATGGATAATTTAAGGGTTTTAAAATAATTCCTGGGAGATTTACCAAGGCTAACAGATATACAATGTAATCATCAGAGCCTACATCCACACTACTGTTCAGTGGGAATACAGATTTATATTAATTGGCTGTATATTCTAAAAACATAAAATTATACTAGTCTCATAACTCAAGCAGGAAAGTAATATATGTTAGAAATAGATAAATACTGTCTTTTTTTTTTTTTTTTGTGGGTACCGGGGGGTCGACCTCAGGACCTCGCGCGCCAGCAGGCGCCCGTGCCGCTGAGCGATATCACCGGCCCCTTTTTCGTATGTGGGTTCCGGGAGTCGAACTCGGGCCCTCGCGCTTGCCGGGCAGGCGCTTAAGCCACTGAGCCATCTCACCGACCCAATACTGTCTTTTTATTTTATTTTTTTTATTTATTTTTTTTTTTGTGTGGGTACCGGGGGGTCGACCTCAGGACCTCGTGCGCCAGCAGGCGCCCGTGCCGCTGAGCAATATCACCGGCCCCTTTTTCGTATGTGGGATCCGGGAGTCGAACTCGGGCCCTCGCGCTTGCAAGGCAGGCGCTTAAGCCGCTGAGCCATCTCACCGGCCCAATACTGTCTTTTTAAAGGGCAGAAATAAAAGTTTTTGTGTAAACTCAAATTGATAAGAGTCAGAAAAATATAATATTACACAGAAAAATTTACTTATGGAAAATTTCCCAATGGCAAAGACCAACAAACATCCCATTGAGTTTCTAGGGTTGTAGACTGACTTTCCTTTCTCAAATTCTAAACAACAACAACCACCACCACCACCACAAAACCACTCCTCCAGTTGGACTGAGTTGAGTTTGCTCATGTGCAGAAACATGGAGATGAACTTGGATCACCCTCTTAGGCCTCCAGTCTTATGATTTAATAGGGGATCCTCCACACTGGCTTCTAAAAGAGAAGAAACTAAAGATTTAAGGAACACGGGGAAAGGGTTTTAAGATAACAATCTGTAATTTATACCCAAGCTATTCTCTACCTCACCTGACAGGCTAATTCCTCCCTCCTCTCAATTGCTTGATTTAATTTCTTTTGTAAAATGGTTTTGCTAAGGAAAGGAGGAAAAAAAGAGGTATCTTGGGAAAGGTCCGACAAAATTTTACTCAAAAAAAATTTAAGACAACAGCTAAAAAATTTTAAGACAACAGCTAAGAAAAATTATTTGTCCTTTACTCTTCCAGTTAGCTTCTATCAGGTAAAGTTACAATCAAGTATGTAATGTTAACTATAATAACGAGAGAATGTTATAATGCTGTTATTTGTGTACTTAGAGTTACTCTGAAGTCAAAGAAAACAGTTACATCGAACCATCAGAAGGACTTGATAATACAAGAAAAGTTCTAATATATTTGGGGTAAATTTCACTTAACAAGAATAAGTATTTTCATAATCTTGGTTTTAAGCTCTAAGAATTGTATGTCAATTGTATGTATAGTAATAAATACTGAAGCAGAAGTGGAAAAATGAGCATAGGACGTATCAGCTAGTGAAGTAGTAGAGAACTTAATGCATTGGTAGTATTCTAAACCTCTACAGACTCATCCTCTTGATGCCTGGAAAGTTCCTCAGTCCTTTTCATAATGATGAAAAACAAGCTGGCAACAACAAAGCTGTTGGAACAATCACCATAGGCAGTTGATAAAGTCATTTCTCTTGAGAGGTACAGACAACAAGAATCTCAAGTGAGAACTTGAATTCAGCAGAATACATAATAACATACACAATAGAGTGCTTATTTCTTTCACCAAAACAAGAACTTTACCTCGTGCCAGTCTTCGAGTTTGTTGTCAGAAAGATCTAATTCCGACACATGAGCACAAAAGGCAGCTATTTCTCTTTCATCTCCTGCACAGGTAATTCCACAGCTGTTCAACACTAGTACACTTGGGAGGTTGAGGCGATCTGAATCACAGAGGACACGAAACACTTTTATATCAGCCTAATTTTTGACTACCCCAGTTAGACCCCAGAAATTGTTGAGAAACAAAAGTCAAACAGTGTGAAATTGCACAAGGACCCAGAAAATGAAGAATATAATAGGATTGGAGAGCCCTGAATTCTAAGGGGAGATGGCCAAATATGGCTAGGAGGAGCTCAGAAGTTCTAAACCACCATCACCCCAAACTCTTCTGGGTTTTTACTTCCAGCAGGGTTCTTTATCTCAGTTACCGACAACACAGCCATCATCTGCGGTATCATCTTACCACTGCAACACTACACACGTGCAATCCAGGTCTGGATGACCACCACTTCCTATTGGCCTTGATTCTTTAGTTCAGTTCAAAAATATTCTGGATAGCTCTTTTCTGTCTGATGTGTCTCTTTACCTTTTGCTGCCTATGAAAATTATCTCAAACCAGTAGATTATCTGCTAAACCATTTCTGTTCTTTAAATTCATATTCATGAAATCTTCCTCACTTAAGCATATCTACTCAAAACTCTGCATGTTTCTTTCGTACTTGTCTATCAGTTATCCCCATTTCATATCCATGTAGAATGTGTCCCTTATGAAAATTAGCCTTCTTTTAAAACATAATTGTAATATGAAAAAGTGTTTCAATGAATTCAGCCAGAGGTAACAACTCTGACTACTGCCTAGTTCAAAAATATGTCTCCATAAAAATCACTCTTACTATCTCTACAAAAAGGGATAAACATAGACATTCAACCACTCTTTCCATTTGGTATAAAACAAGGAATCATGAAGGTCATATTTTATTAAATGGAGGCCTCAAATTATACAATTTTTCAACTTAATACCTTTCAGTATCAAATTTCTCAGAATGGGAATGAATCCTGAAAAAAATTACCAAGATGTCCACTTCTCTTTGCCATTCCAGGTTACATGAAGTGAAAAGATAATTGTATTGTGAAATAATAAATACTCAATGACCTCTGATAGAAACTAAAACAATGATTCACCATTAATTCCCCTTAATTACAAAGAACCAATTCCAAGGTCTATTAAGTAAAACATTAAGCTAAAAGGCAAAAACACACCTTGTACATTTCTAGTTAGTTATAGAACTTTACTCATATCTAATCTCTGTCCTAAAATGTCTTTATCTCCACTCTAAGTTCTACATTCCTGAAGGACTAGTTCAAGTCACAGCTTTGAATACCTTCCTAGTCACATTATCTAAATTTCGTCCTAATCACTGTGGCATTCATTTGGCTCAACATAAACTATCTTTGTTATATCTTTGTAAACATAAATGTCTTGTAATTTAATCAAGCTGCTAAGGTCTTTGAGACACAGGCCAGCCATGGACTGTTTCCTATTCTCCCAGTTCTTGAAAGAATATGCATTTGAAATATTGTCTTACTCAAATATTATTCTTGGGCCAGTGAGATAGCTCAGCAGCATAAGCGCCTGCCTGGCAAGCGCAAGGTCCTGAGTTTGACTCCCGGTACCCACATAAGAAAAAAGGGCCGGTGATATCGCTCAGCAGCACAGGCGCCTGCTGGTGCGTGAGGTCCTGAGTTCGACCCCCGGTACCCACAAAAAAAGAAAAAAAAAAAAATTATTCTTGCAACTAAAACACCTCCTGGCCAATCTAGAGGAAAACAAGTTCTGTGAGATTTTTTTAAATAACTGAAATCCAGCCAGGTGTGGTGGCATGTATGCCTGTAATCCCAGCACTCGGGAGGCTGAGGCAGGAGGATCACCACGAATTCAAGGCCAGCCTGGGCTACATAGTGAGTTCAAGGCCAGCCTGCACTACAAAGCAGGACCCTCTCTCAAGAAAGAAAAAAAAACAAAAACAAACAAACAAACAAAAAAACCTGAAATCCAAACAAGAAAGAATGATTAGACTCATAACTTAAAGTAAAGGTAGTCATCTGCGAATTAGACAATACTGTGAAATACATAACTTCCTAAGTACATTCCAGTAAATAAATATTCAGATCTCATTTTACCTTTCATAGGAGAGCCCTGAGGTGTGGCTGGGACATGGACTCCCATCCCAGGCCCACGGCGGTAAGGAAAGTTTTCAGGACTATATTTTTCACATAATACTTGCATAAAACTTCTTCCACTGGATTGGTCCATCCTCCTTCCCTAAAATTCTACAAGAAACCAAGAAATCACCAAAATTATTTATTTACTCATACAACAAATATTTATTGAAAACCAATTATTCACCAGGTACTAGGGTCAGCAGTGAGACACATAAGACATGGTCACTACACCCAGCCACTTACACTGTGGTGAGATCTTACGGTTTAGGGAAGCTAGACAGGCAGACAAATGACAGCAATAAAAGCTCAGGATATGATATCTGCAATATAATAAAAGAATTCCAAGATTTAGAAGGATGTGATCACTTCCAACCTAGAATAACAAGAAGGCTTCTGGTTGGTTCCAGTATTCATGTGGTAATTGGAAAAAGGCCTGAAGTTTAGATTGAACATCAGGCTGAACAGTAGCCTGATTAGTTTTTCTGTCCCTTGAAGTTTACTGTTCTCTTCTTCCATAGTGTCAAAACCTTTAACTGTACACATGGATACTTGTATTCAGAAGTAAAATATGACTCAATTCTAGCTAAGTGGGTAGGTATATAGCATTCTGTGGCAGCATCCAGGAATCACCCTTAAAAGTCAACCAGAGTGTTCTCTTGACCTCCTCCTCTGTCTTCCTCCATTCTACTGCCTAGAAAATAGATCTACTTTGTATCATGAACTTGAGAAGGCCTGATGTGCTACATCTATAAAATAAGCTATTGTTGTGTATACTACTTGTATTACAGGATTGATGCAGAGCCCTAAAATATGTAAACATACTCTAATGAAGGTGGAGAAGTGAGCTGAAAGAGACCTGGATTCCTGGGGAATTAATGGAATGGAGGTGCAATACTGGTACATTTCTCTGAAAATTTCAGTAACAGAAAACCTATTTTATGTAAGCCACTGCTCTTTTCAATTTTTCAGTCACTTATAACTGGATCCGATCCTAATTTATATAAAGTGTTGTATCTTTTGGTTTTGAGTTTGGATAGAATCTTTCCTATTAACCTCTTTTAACAGTCCAAACATTGAATAACTCCAGCATTTTTTCAAAAACATGCATACAATAAAAGAGGTAATATTAAATGTGCTAACTTCTGACAGCCTGATAACCCATTATCTGAAGGGGCTGGCCTATGCTCTGTGTTAAAATTCAACCAAATCATCAGCAACTGTAATTAACCCCTGTAATTCCATTTACGAGGTATCAGTTTACTTTTTAAAAAATAACCAGAAAAGAGGATAGAGAGTACTCAAAGAATAAATGACATCATGAGAAAAGGTATGGCAATGAGAATACACAATGTATATATGAATAACCTCAAGAAATCTCGTATTGCCAGTGCAACATGTCCATGGGAGAAATGGTCAGGAGAATCTAAATAGAAACCTCAGAGGAGAGCTTATGTGCCACACTAAGAAATTAAAATTTTTCCTACAATAAGCAGGAAGAAACTAAAAGGTTTTAAGGAAGGGAATACAACAATCTATTTTTTGGAAAGCTCTCCCAGGCAATTTTAGTTGGTGGACATATGGGAAACAAGACTGAAGGCAGAAGACAAGTTAGGAAAATATAGCAAAAACATGACTGAGATATGAAGAAGGCCTGACGTGATACATCTACAAAATAAGCTATTGTCATGTATACTACTTGTATTATAGGATTGATGCAGAGCCCTAAAATATATAAACATACTACTTGATTATAGGGCTATATTGGAAAGCTCCAAAATACATAAATGCTATTAATTATATGAGGACGTCATAGTAAGGTGGAAAGAACACAGAGGAAATTTATGCTTTCACACTACCAGGTTACCCATAAGCTATCTTCTCTACTTTTAGGTTTCTCACCTATGGATGGTTTAAACCTTTCCCTCAAGTCTGCAACAAAAATTGGGAGAGGGGTGGAGTATGAATATAAAAGCAGTCATTAAACTTGGCCAATGTCCTAGACTACAACCAGCACCATATTTACTGGGCTTTGTGAAATCAGTTCACAAATGCTTAGAACACAGTAGGTGCACGCCAAACACATTGCCATCCAATGAACAAAAGTTTTCTGAATATAATTCACCAAAGGTTAGACTATGGGATACACTTCATGAATATATCACAAGTCACTGAAAATATAGAGTTCTCCTCTGTTTTAAAAGTCTTCACTTAGGGGGCCGGGGATTTAGCTCAGTGGTCTGGACTTACTGTTATTTTTTTAAGGACTGAAAAGAGATACCAGGCACCTTCACTGGTCATTTTCCAGACTAAGCTATTGAAACAGCTTTCTAGGAATGCAGATGTACACACATGAATACATGGTTTTAATTAAGAACATTAAGGTTACAAAATGGATTGGTAACATAAGTCTACTCGATATCTGGTGGGGCAGTTTGAAGAGGAATGGTAGGTGGGAAAGGCGGGCTGAAAACCAAGAAGACTGAAAAATGAGGAAATACTGGGTGGAAAAAGATCTTTAACTGTAGACTCTTAAAATGTTTTCTGGGAGTAGAGGGGCAATCTATGACTTTCTGAAAATAACAGGTATCAAATCACATCGGTCTACCCTCTACAGCTGGCAGAATCCTAATGCATTTGTAAAAACAGTTCTGAATTAGTGCTTAAAGCCAGGGAGCCAGAAATACTGGGTGACGTTGTTTGGTTCCCTTACCAAGTCATGGAGTGTGCCTGTGAAAATCTCAACTCCTTTGTGCCTCACGATTTTGACTATAATAATATCCTCTTGTAAAGTGCTTGGAACAAGTCAGGCTGAAGCACAAGTTGGAGGATAAAGTGCCCAGAGCACTCTTGCCAGGTGGGTTAATATCAGAACTGAACATCCAGTCCCCTAAGTACCCTCAATTGCTATCAAGCAATTTGTACTTAGTTCGCAATAAAAGGGTCAGCTCAAAATTAGTATGAAACTCAACACAACTGAAAGCAGAAAATAGGAAATGCCTAACCACTCACCTTGGATGATATGAAAGATACACCTCTTCCTGTTATGCAACATCAATATTTATTTCACACACACACAAAAAAACAATGTGGAGTAGTGTACTTCAAAAAGTATAAATATAACCAGCCTTACAACTTCCAAGAGCTATAAATACCACCTGAGTGCCAAAATATAAATTCTGAATCTTATAAAAATACATTCATCATTTTGTGCATGCACAATTTTCAGAAGGAAAAAATAGTAACAAGTAGTGCCACCAGAAAACTCCAGAGAGCAAAAATGAAAGAGAAAAGAGATTTGTTCTTCAATGTCTACCCTTTTGAATCACTTGAATTTACCAAATTCATACATCACCTTTTCTAATTGTAAAATGTTTTTAAAATAATATGCCTGGGAACAACCAAAAAAATTCCCAAATTATTACATGGTTTCTATGAAAAAAATCCAAACCGGAATTTTTGTATGTGGAATATACAATACTATAATATTTTGTAAAAGAATTAGGGAAGAAGAGAATATGGATGACCAAAGAGAAATAGATAATTTTGTAAAACAGAATTAGGAAAGTAAAAGCAAGCCAAAACAAAACACCAGAGCCTCAGAACTAAAGTACAGTGAAACTAAAGGGAGGGTTTGAAATGAACAGGAAGATGACAGCACCAGAACTGCATTCTGCTGTTCTTTACCATGGTTTTAATAAGGACAAAGCAAAAAATCCACCATGGATTGTCGGGAAAGGCTGAATAACCTCAGGTCCTGCACTGCCTTTGCTAAGTTAAATGTGTTAATGAAGTTATCTGGATCCTTCCCAGGATCTGCCCAGCTGCAACCACAGCATGAGGCAGTAACACCTTGGGAACTTCAGCCCCACAGCTACCTCTGAAGGTGGAGACTAACAAGGAACAGAGAGGGGCAGCTGGCAGCAGGCAGCTACTCCTGCAGGTTTCAAGTTATAAATAGCTGAGTGCTGATTTATGCTTTGGGGGGAAAAATTTGAACTCCATGAATTTCGGATGGGGCTAAATCTTCAAAAAGAGTTTTCCTAGTTTTCATAAAAGGAAAACATCCTCAAGTAATTGCACCAAATGATTTTTGGAAGCATAATGAAGGAAGTAGGTTGATTTTGAGGTATTTTTGAAAGATAAACATTAAGTTACAGGGTGGGAGGGACATTCCAGGTACAGAGATATGGTACAGAAACACAAGACTCCTGAAAGGGGTTAACAGTGGTATTGCTAAACATAAAACACACTGCGGGGGTGGGCATGGGGGAGGCGGAGATTTGACCAGAGAGGTGAGAACAGTCCGATCATGACTGGCATTCCTCAGGCTAGACTTTATCCTGCAGAGTTAACAGTAAAGAAAAATGTTCATAGATCACTGTAAAGAGTCCACAGATGGCGTTACTGATCTCCTTAAGTAGAAAACAGGAGAGGTCAAAGTTATGAGAATTTAAAAATCCCTAAAGGACTGGGCAGTCAGGAGTTGGTTCATCTTAGAGGAAGGAAGTTCAGGATAGTCAAGAGGGTAGAGGCCATAACATAGCTTAGGGCAATGGTGGCAAACTTATGGCACAAGTGCTGCAGCGATCTGTTTTTATCACTGAAAGCGCTAAGAAGTTTGCCATCACTGTTATAGGGAGTTAAGGAACTAAGTGGAGACAATGAGCATGAACCAGTCTTCCAGAAGCTTAGATGAAAGTGCAAGAGATGACAGTGGGTGAAGAAAAGTCAAGGGTTAACAAAGGGTTTTTGTTGTTGTTGTTGTTTTTTTGTGGGTACCGGGGGGTCGACCTCAGGACCTCGCGTGCCAGCGGGCGCCCGTGCCACTGAGCAATATCACTGGCCCCTTTTTCATATGTGGGTTCCGGGAGTCGAACTCAGGCCCTTGCGCTTGCCGGGCAGGCGCTTAAGCCGCTGAGCCATCTCACCGGCCCCCTGTTTGTTTTTTAAGGACAAATGAGAAATGTATAGTCTAAGTTTGGGGTCAGGGGCTCTGAGGGAGGCAAGCAATAACTAAAACAAAACCTAAGGAGAAAAATCTCCTGGATATCTTCAAGAATCACTTAGGATCAGTAGCTTTCTGAATTTTTACAAGTTTTATTTTGTCTTGTTCTAATTTTGGCTTTATTCTTCTTTTTCTTAAGCCCATTTAACTCAGTTTGTGGATTTCTCTTTTAACCTCATCCCCAGAAACCTATTTTTGAGCAAATGCCCAATGAACCAAAAACCTTGCCAGATTCTTAGACATTTTAGGTAGCTGGAATTTCTGCTTTGTTTTCCAAATCAGCCTTTTTTATCCTCAGCATAAAGGCATCCCCCCATAAAATAGAATTACTCTGGGAAAACATATGCATATGTTATATGTTATTTTCCCTCCAGGAAAAATTAACCAAGAGAAACCTGTTAATCTGCCTTCTTCTAAATATTTGCTTTTAAAATACAATCTACAATGCAACTTCTAAAAAATTTCCAACTGAATATAACAAAACAATAACAACAGCAAAACCTATAACCCACCATGTAGTATCCCTTTTTACTGGCTAAGGATGTGTCACCAGAGCTTTCATATCTGCAGTGTATTTAGAGCCACAGCAATACCAGGAAACTTCAGTGACAGATCTAGCATGTAGATTAAGCCTGAGGATACACCTTACGGTGTGTATCATTTCATGTCACTTTTTTCAGCCTATGTAGATTTATATTTTTTACACAAAGATTAAGTTGCTTAGTTTTATATTTGTATAGTTTTATGACCTGTCTTTTTGCTATAAAGTTCATGAAAAACCTTCCATGTCAATAAATATATATTTACATAGTCATTTTTAAGGTTTGTAAAGTATTCCTTTAATAAGCTTTTCTGGCTGAAGTCATCACTAACAGCAACTTCTCCCACATAAACACTTAAAGGGCACAGTAGTCCAACTCATCGTAATTAGACTGGACAGTCTCATTCTACAAGGCTCTTCTAATTTTACTTAGCCTAAATTAGGTACACCTGTACTTCTATCTCATTTATTGCCCGATACCCTCTTTAAATGAAAAGGAAAATAATTTAATTTCAAAAAACTTTTAGAACTATTCTGTAGAATTATAATTAACCAATTCACTAACTTAACTCTTAGCATTCCAGGTGCCAAACAAGTATAGCTGATAAATTCATTATCATAATACAGCACACCACCATAATTTCACTACTAAGAACCACCCTGTTCCTCAAAGTCTCTTTCTCAAATGTGTACTATACTACATCCCAGTGTAATAATGTGTCACATCAGCTTTTCTTGGTAAATGATTAAAAGAAAACAACCAATATTGACAGATGAAATGTGAAATCAAACTCTTGATGATTCCTTCAATGCTATTCATCAGGCACTGGTACCCTCTTGTCATGCCATATCACCACACTTCTTAAAAGCATCACAAACATCAGAATATTTACCAATAATTCTTTATTTCATTGCATTAGTGACATCAAAGATGTCTAAAACCATGGCTGTCTGTTTCAGTGAGAAGTACAGCCTCTGAACTGTTAATGTTTTCTACTAAGGAACTATATTCCATTTAAGGCACATTTATTGTTGGAAAAAACACAGAATTTTCTCATCTTCAATTACACATTAGCAAATACGACTGACTCCCATATTTGTAATCTGCTGTATGGAATACAGCATTTGAAATCTCTGACTCAAATGCACTAGCCAAAGAAGTTTATAATTATAATGACAAATTTGAGAAAAAAAAATTTTTTTAACTTATTTAGAATGAAGTTAATTCTTTGTGTGGAGATATTTCAAAACACTTATTTCTTGATTTTTATTGTCCAAAAATGTTAACTTAAACCAACTGTCCGTATCCCTATTAAATTAAGCATTTTGAAATACAGAACAAAAAGCACTTCCAAGACACTCAGCAACCACAAAAAGAAAGGTTTAACATTCACTATACCCTTTGCTTCCACAGCTTCCAAGGAGAGTTCTCCATCACTCCCCTCACTCCCACCCAACTCCTTCACAAACAAATTAACATCTACCCCTACCTTTCTATTTGGCCCAGATTCAATTTGAGAAAATTCCAAAGCTTTGTTGTTGCACTTACTCAAACCAGAATTAGGCATGCACTCTTGTACTGACGTTCCTAAACCAAATGTCTCCACACTGAGATTAACAATCAATTTAAAGCCTAGTAATTTCCCACAACCACTCTGAAAGAGAAAAACTAACACTTATCTCCATGTACAGGCTAGGGAACTGGGGGAAACTGCTCAGGTTTCTGTGACTCGACCAGCACGCTAAGTCATACTTTGCGTATTCTTAATTTGCTGAGCCATGCTGTCTTATAAAGAAATATTTCATGTCAACAGTATATAGCAACACACACACACAAATCCTAAAAATGTAACTTATTAAAATGTGTAGAAACTATTACAGCCAAAATACCTCTTGTAACCACACCAAACTAAACCAAAAGACTAAGCAGCTCAGTACCGCCTAGTCTAATTACCAGAGGGGAAAATTATTCTCAACTTCTCTGTCCTTCTAAACAGCAAGTAATTTTTTTTCTTGACTGGGTTAGGTTTCATCAGAAGAAAACTGTATATGCCTGTTTTCTTGCAGCTATGAACACACCCACAAGTTTAAGATCATTACCAGCTGTTCACAGAACAGATTACCTCATTATCTCTACTCTACAGACGCCACCTTAAGGAAAAGTCTCATTAGGAAGCGACTACTAGTTCCTCACTCTGTGGCTTTCTAGAGATTACAAACCATTCTGGCTAATAATCAGGGATTGCCAGAATATTAGTACATGATCAACGTGGATAGGCTGTATAAATTTACACATTGTAAGAAATTTTACTAGCTCCTCCCACATTACATGATATGGCAATATGGCCCAATGGTAATAAATGCCAATTCTGAAACTAAACTGGCTGAGAGTCTATCTTGGCCTATTCCACACTGTGACTCAGGGCAAGATACTGGGTTCTCCAAGACTCCTCATCTACAGGAAGGGGTAATACATAGCTCCTAACTCCAAGCTCAGAGAATTGTTGAAGACTAAAAGATTATATAGCAAAAGTGTTAAGCATAAGAAAGCATTTAATAAATACTAGCTATTACTTTTACTGTCCCTATTACTACTCTCATCCCCAGTGAACACAGTAACAGGTATGTAGGGCTGGATGACTTCCAATTTGTTTTTTAAATAGATTTAACAAAATAAAGACTATGCTAATTAACATTTCAGCATAATAAAATCATCTGACACTTATAATGCTATTCTGCCTTAGCTGGAAGATGTTGTCTTTACCTCAATACTTGTCTAAATTTTATGCCTGTTTCAACACCCAATTCAAAATGTACTTTAGAGATGAAGTCTTTTCAGAGATATCTCTTGGCTTAATGTTTTCTTTGTTCTGAGCTCATGGTATTTATTGTCTAAAATTTCAATGTACAATTAATCATATATTGGCATAACATCTTTTTATTTTTGTCAATACACCATTATTAAAGTCATGCATCATGATGTAATTTTCATGTGTTTATTTCTCATATCCTCTTGTATCTTAGATAGCTTTTTGAGGGTAAGAACCATACTCCTAATGCTCTTTTGTATCCGTCATCGACCTGGACTTTGTACATAATTGGAACCCACTAAATACGCTAATAGGTTTTTCTAGTCACTTCTAATTGTACATATTAAACATTTTATAAAATATGAAAAGTGGTTTATTAATAAACTCTGAAATCAAACACAGAATTATAATATGATCAGCCATTCTACTTCTGCTGATATATGCCCAAAGGAATTGAAAGCAAGGAGTCAAACAGCTGTTTGCACACCTGTGTTCATAGCAGCATTATTCGCAATAGCCAAAAGGTGGAAACAATCCAGTTGTCCATCAAAGGGTGAACATGAATAAGCAAAACGCCATATATACAATGGAATATTATTCAACTTTAAAAAAGAAGAAATTCTAACAATACTATAACACATTGGAATGTTGAAGACATTATGCTAAACAAAATAAGCCAGACATAAAAGGACAAATCCCGTATGACTAAAATTACATGAGGTACCTGGAGTAGCCAAATTCACGGAGACAGACAGAATGGTGGCTGGGGATGGAGTTACCGATTAACCGGTACAGAGTTTCAGTCTGGAAAAATAAGAAAGATCTGGAGATGGACAGTGGTGCGTGTGTACTTAATGTCATCGAGCAATATACTTAGAAATGGTGAAACGGTGCACAATCTTCATTTATCTTTTCTTGAAATCATTTACCAATGTTCATGAGGAAAAATGTCATTAAATGAGTGAAAGGCTGCGTTTCCATAAAGACCACCTGCCTTTATAAAACGTATCCCTTTAACTATTAATAACACTTCATAAAATCTTCATTAAAAGTCACAATAAAGATTTGATAATTTGGACTTGTTTTCAACATTTTAAGAGTTGCATTTTTTTCCTAGAATTATTTGCTTTAAACATTTATCTGTGAACTAAATAATACCATGATTACAAATACAGTAATAAGAATATTCTCTAAAAAGAAGTCTCTATTGAGATAATGACATTTATCACTCAGAACACAAGATTCATTGCATTATTCTTTAAAACATTATAAAGTATATATATATATATATATATATACACACAAAATCTGATGAGGAAAGTACTAATGTGCTTTCCCAATATTTCATAGATCTAGTCTCATTCTCCATGAATTCCATATTCATGAACATGCAAATTATTTTACTTACTCAAATTTATTTCTAACACCCCAATCAATACTTGCCACAGTTTTGCAGTCATTTGTAGGTACACGCAGAGACCATGAAAACTTTGAGTAGCCAAGTGCTCACACTCCCCACTGAGGCAGAACAAGGGACACTGTCTTCTCATTTCAGTTCTCATGCCAACATATGCCCGTCTCCTGACCTATTCAGTTCCATGCTCTTCAGATTTTTGTCCTTATAAATGGTGATTTAACTATTTAGAATGAACCCCAAGAGTAGTGCTCAAATGCTAACTAGTACTCTTAAAGTACAGGAGGCTAACATGTGCCTCGTGAAGAAAATACGAGTTAGAGAGCTTCAGATATAAATTATACTACTGTTTGTAGTCAACTGAGCAAATCAAAAACATATATTAAATATAGTACCTTTAAAAAGAAACACAGGGCTGAGAATGCAGCTCAGTGGTATAAGCATTCGCCTAGTATGTGTAAGGCCCTGGGTCTGATCCCCAGCACCATGCACACAAAAACACATATAAGACAAGGTTCATGTACTGATCATTTGGCAAAAATATCACTAGGCCCACAGGAAGGCAACTCTATAGGGTACTTTCCCTAAGTAGTCATTTCATATTAACTAATTCAGTGTTTGTGGCAACTTCACATAAAAAAACTCCAAGTAACAAAACTCAAGTATGCTTTGTTAAAGAGAACAACTCTAGGGGAAAAAAATGGACCCCTGGAACACAAAACAGAGAGAGAAATGTTAGTCTTAAATAAATAAGGCATTGAAATGGCATAGAGATCAGTAAAGAAAAGTTATCCTAGTCAATAACTGGCTCTGGGACAATGAATGTCAATCTGAGAAAAAGTGAAATTGAATCCTGACCTTACAATACAGAAAAAATTTCAACTCTGAATAAAATGAGAAAGCAAACTTTCTCCTTGAGAAGAAAAGTTATTCCTTTTAATACATGTGCTTTATGATCTTGATTTAGGGAAACAGTCATTAACATTTTCTTTTTAATCCATAAAGGAAAAATTGGCCAGTAAATTGAAAAGCTTGTGACCAAAAGACATTATAACATAAAAAGATAAGTCAAAACTGGAAAAAAAACTACACATAACGCAAGTAACTAATACAAAAAACTCAAAACAATTTAAAAGGTAAACCCAATAGAAAAATGGACAAAAATATGAACCAGTATTTAACAGAAGACAAATCTCAAAAGGCTAATAAATATACATAAAAGATGTTCATGTTCAGTAGTATTAAGACACATTAAAATTTCAACGAAAATACCATTTTATATAAAGAAGCAAAACTTAAAAACTCTGGTAACATCAAGTGCTGAAGAATATATGGAAGAGTAGTAACTTTTTAAAAAAAAAGAACAGCTTATTTATTTTTGCTTTTTTGACCCAGGGTCTTACTATGTAGTTCAGGCTGGCCTTGAACTCACTACGTAACCCAGGTTGGCCTGGAACTCATGGCAATCAATCCTCCTGCCTCAACCTCCTAAGTGCTGGGATTATAAGCACGCACCACATCTGGCAAAGAAGAGTAACCTACATTGCTATTGCTGGTGGGAGTATTTATTGTGCAAATACAATTTATCACTGTTAATAGGGGTGAAATACAATACCCAGTAATTACATTTCTCAGAGAGCTCGCAGGAATTTGTACACGTGCTCCCGGGGTGAGGTACAAGAATATACTTACAGCAATATTTGCAATTGCAAAAATCCTGAAGAAAAAAAGCCCTCACATCTAAGAATATCACAAACATATTCATAAATGAAATGTTACACAACAATGGAAATCAGCAAATACCAATTCATTAAGCTTCCTTCCTCATCAATATGAATGACTTATAAAATAATGATTAATGGGTAAAACAATCACAAGAATTCAGTACAATCCCAGTTATACAAACTTCAAAAACATGGAAAATTAATCGTCTTGTCATTATTCATATACATATGTGGTAAAAACAAAAAGCCAGAGAATAAACCCAAAATTCAAAATAGTAGTATCCTTAGAGGATGGAAGTATATAATCAGGAACAGGCACACGGGGGCAAAAACAAAACTCAAAATTTCTTCTCCAAATCTGCTGCTCCTCCATAGCCTCCCATCTCAGAAGCTGTATTTTCCTCTTCCTCTCAGTAACTAATCAGCAAGACCTAATGACACCACATCCAAAACATCCCAATTCTGCCCAGTTCTTTCCATCTCTATTACTTCACTCTAGTTCAAGTCATTATCGACCTGTCACGAGGACTGTACAACAGCCTCCTCCTGGTCTCTCCTGACTCTTGTAGTCAATTCTACACAAAGCAGCCAAGTGATCTTTTCAAAATTCAAGTCAAATCACGTCCTTTAAACTTTTCAATGGCTTTCTTTCCTATTTAGAATCAAGTCCAATGTTGTGTAGTCTTCAAGGTTTCATTTAATCTGATGTCTGCTTACCTCTCTAACCTGACTTCCCTCCACTCTTTTCCTAGCCCAGCAGGCTTCAAACTCCCTGGCTTTCTACTTCTTAAATCTGCCATATTAATTTCCCCCTTTCTTTGCTCTTGGCAGAGTTGCTTCAACTCAGCATATGAATCTCAAATTTAAACACAAATGTTACGTTCTCAAAGAGGTTGCCTCTGACCACCCATCAAAAATGGCACCGTTGAAACTGTTGATCACTCATCTCTTCATCTTTCTATTCTTTACAGCACTTTCTAAGATCTGTTGGTTTAGTGTTTAAGTTCCACCAGAACTCCTGGTTCCACAGAAACAGGATCTGTCAGTCTAGTTTAATGTGACACTGAGCAGTGCCTGGCGTGTGGCAACAAGTATTTGTTAGATGAACGGAAAAGTGAATTTTATTTTGAATAGACATGAATATCTTCTGGCAGGGAAATGAAAGTCAAGTATACCATGAAATATGGCAGAACAATACTGAAAATTTCTAGAAAAGCATTATTCTAAGAACAATTTTAAACAGCAATTTTTTTCAACAGTATTTATGTATCACATTCCTAAGGATGATCAGTGAGTTACTAACGAAAGTTTCACACAGCCACAAGATCCTGAGGTTCAGAAATGTGCCACCTGCTTAAATCTGTTTATAGAAGAGCACTGTGCTTAAGAGCATGAGTTCTAGTTAATTCTGGATTATGACTGATGTGTAGTATGCACGTTACCTAGCTCTCTCTGCCTGCTTCCTCATTTGTAAAATGAGGTGATTAACAGCTGTTTCATAAAGTTACTGTGAAAACTAAGTTTTTAAAACTAAACCATCTAGCTTAGTACTTGGCATGCAGCAAATAGTCAATAAATCATTGATATTATTGCAAAAGCTGTGAGTAGGAAAGTCCAGACAGAGGAGCTAGAGAGTCAAATAAACACATCTCACTCTAGTAGAGATGGACTCATAACCAACACCAGAAACATATGCCAGAGCATATTCCATTCAAGACAAATGTACACAAAGATAAGTCTAGACAAAGCACTTTGAGGACATGGAAAGAGTAATTATCTTCACTAAGGAGTTTGGTCACACATAAAGCTGAGTCTTACAAGAAAGCAGCATAATTTACTAGATGAAAAAGGGAGAAAGCACAAGTATAGGCAACAATTAAGCAAACTAAATCCAAGATAAAGCAATGTGGACTCTTGCTAGAAGTGGGCTAGAAGATGATAATGGCTGGGTTGTCTACGGCCATACCATCCTGAACGCACCCAATCTCATCTGATAACGGCTGGGTGGCCAGATGGGAAAGGACTACGGTCCTGTTAGAAGTTTACACTTCTATTCGTTGGGCACCAGGGAAATGGGAGAAAAAATTTAACATGCTAATTTGATACCAATCTTTCTAAAGATGACAAAGTACCTTTATGACTTTAAATTACTGCATAGGCTCATGACCTGTTAACCTAAAATGGAAAATGTTGAGTCTCAATTCTTGAAACCACATGAGTAATTTGTTATTAACAATGACTGACCTGGAACCTATTCTTAAAACCATGTTTCATTTCTACAATGGCCAGCATCATTCTAGCTATCATCATTATAACAGCAGGTAAAATCCACTGAGAATTAGTTGTGCCTGTGCTGTTTTACATGGATTACCTCATGTAATTCTCACAACACTCTTATAAGAGGTATTATTATCCCCATTTTACAGACCAAAAAACTGATGCAAAGTGAGGTTCCAGGAACAAGGCTAGTAAGTGACAGACCAGGATCCAAATCTAGGCTGACTTCAAAACCATAAAAGTAAACCAACCTGCTGAACTACAATATTTATCAGTTCATTAACATCATTTGCTCAAAAACTGTGTGAGCCTCCTATAATTTAAACCATGCTAACTCAGAGATTCTTAAAATTTATTGTACAGAATAACTTCAATAGCTTGCTAAAATATTTTAGTATATGTGCTGCCGAAGTGAGCATATAGCTTGCTAAAATAGATCCCTAGATGCCACCAGATTTTGGTTCAGCAAGTCTAGAGCAGAATTCAAGGATCTGCATTTCTAGTCTGAAGTTCAATCACTTCTCCTGCACTTGGCCTATGAGCTCTGCGCTGACAGACCTTATGCTGGATGTCCTACGATTCAAGGATGTTGGAGCCTCCTGACCCCTGCATGTTTTGGATTTAAAGGGGGTAAAACAAGGTGTACAGAAAATACATACAAGACAGACTTCACAGAGGGAGGGATCATCTGATTTGAAATGAGATGAGGATGAAGAGGATTTCAAAAAGAAACTGATCCCCACCCACCCACCCTCAATGGGCTAGGTAAGCCTCTACCACTGAGCTATCCCCACAGCCCTAGGGAACATTCTGTAACACACGAGAGAAGACAGGATGATCAAAGACCTTAGAGGAAGAGGATATGCTTTGGGGAACGGAATGATATCAGAAAATTCTGAGAAAGCCTGGAGAGCCTGAATGTTCATTTAAATAAACAGTACAGGTTTTATTCAGTACTGACACCGGGAAGCAGCTAGTGGTTTTTGAGAACAATGAAATAATTACAGCCATACCCCTGGAAGAGTCAAGAAGCTATGTAAGATCTAATAAAACTAGAATATGAACAATAGGAATAGTTGTACTATTACTGTCTTGATCCAGAACTCAATAACAAGGCAGTTTGAAAAGGGGAAGAACAGTCAATCTTAATGACTAATTACTTGTAGGGCAAAGGAAACAACCACAGGTCAATAATTTCTTCACTCGTGAAACCCAAATTCATCACTATCAATTTCATATTACTTTTTAGTTCTTATATAGATGACTAGGCCCAAAATACATAAAGAGCTCACTTATTTAGAGCACAGTCCAGGACTAAGAGGTAAACAGCTACACAGTTTAAACACTAAGGGAAAAAAAGTGTGTGTGTGTGTGTGTGTGTACACATGAAACACTATTCAGAGCAACATAATTGCATTTTACACCAAATTCTAACAAATATGTAAGTACCTGATTTCCAAACCCAGAGCAGTATGGAAGCAAAAGTTACAAAAGGAAGAGAGTCTACTATAAGTCCTGAGACTTACAGTAGGGAAAAAAATGAAATATAAAAAAGCACACATAATCACTCAGAGTAAGTTCTCCATAATTGTTTATTGACAGGTACACATGATTCCCAGAAAAATGAAATTAATGAGAATCTTCCTTAATGTTCCAAACATTTACAATAAAATAAAGTCATCTTTAAACATTCCTTAAAGCTAAATACTTTAAAAACAAATAACACTTACCGGACTAAGAGAGAATCTATAAAGGATGGTTGACCCATGCCAATATTGGGCCTCGCAACCAAGATATCGTGAGCAAATAGTTAAAAGCAAGAAAGATGCATTTTACAACAAGGTTTGAAGATGAAAGCATTTGCTTTCATAAGGTATCTAATCAAGAACGTGTCCCCACCGATGAAGTTTTAAATTGGGTGATTCTGGGCCGGTGAGATGGCTCAGCGGGGTAAGTGCCTGCCTGGCAAGTGCAAGGGCCGGAGTTCGACTCCCGGAACCCACGTACGAAAAAAGGGGCTGGTGATATCGCTCAGCGGCACAGGCGCCTGCTGGCGCGTGAGGTCCTGAGGTCGACCCCAGGTACCCACAAAAAAAAAAAAAAAAAAAATTGGGTGATTCTTTCCTGATGACTGTGCCTTTGAATTCCACATCCCAAATAATATGAATTCATCCTCAACAAAAATTAGCACATTAAACTGTCTCACACACCCTATAAATTTGCCTGTTGAAATTAGGCAACATCATTTGGCACTCAATGTACAGCGACAGGCTGTGTGACAACTTTTCAAAGCACACAGCACCACATTAAGGGCTCTCACTTTGTTCACCAACACTCATTAATTTTTACTATGAATTGACACTGTCTAAGAATCTCATCTACTTTAAAAACAGAGGAAAAACATCATTTTCTTACTGGAAATTAGGCATTTAGCTGATTCAGTTATACTTGTTATGATTATATTTAAAATAATACTAAAGCCATGAACTTTATACCTTTATACACGTAGCAAAAAAGTATGCTATCTTGGAAGGATGAAGCAGGACTGAGAGCTCCAGGCCAGTCTGGTCAACTTGGGAATAAAATAAAATAAAAAGGCTAGGGGTGCAGCTCGGTGGTTCAGCATTTGTCCAGCATGCTTAAGACCCTAGGTTTTTTCTATAATACCACAAAAAGGAAAAGGTATGCCACACAATGATTATTAGAGCAAAAGAGTTAAGATGTATTTAAATAGCAGAAAAGAAAATCAATGTATTTTACAGTACTGGAAGATTGAAATAAAATACCCTTAACTATGACAAAGAGATAAAGCAGCTAAATGAAACTAAGCCTCTCATATTTCTCAGACACAGCAAAGGACAGAAAAGACACGATGCAGAAAATTTTGTCAATCAAATGATTGTGCAACATTAATATATCAATGATTAAGATTATGATACATCAGGAAACGGGAGCCAAATATGCTACATGTTACAAACATTAACCAAGTGACGCAGGCAAGTGCACTTGCTGCCTTGTACCTGCCCCAAACCCCTTCTTCTTGGAATCTTTGTTCTCTAGAAGTTTACACTACATGGACACTGACTAGTCAAATGCCTCAGAAATAGCAGTTTTCAAACTTCAGGGTGTGACCCATAAATCAATTTGGTGGATTTCGGTCAGCATTTTTCTAATGAAAGAGAATGGAATATAATAGAAATCATCAGACCACATCACATTTAATAAGGGTAAATACTGTTTGTGGGTATGTACCAGATCATTCATTCATACGTGGTTATGTACTAGATCACAATGCCAGATGTACTTATTGTGAGGTATGACTTTTTAAAAAGAGGGGTCTAAATTTGAAAGATACTACTCTAGAAATCTAGGTCTAATAGCTCAGGACCCAAAAGCTGCAGGTTTTCCTCAATCTTCAGCACCTATGTAGACTCTGCTCAAGATGGACCACAGGAAACCAATGCTAGAGTTCCATGGCAGCATGAAAAGAACGGGGCCAAGCCCCAGCTCAGCCGGTATCTGGCTGGCCCTGAAGGAACTGCTAAGTTCCCCAAACACACCCCAAACAGGAAAAGCTTACAAGCTCTGTGTAACTTAGCAACCTCTAAAGTAAAGCTCCTCCTTCCTCCACTAATTGTAAACGGTCAACTCTTCCAACCAACTTTCTCCAAATACAACTTCTGGAATCACATGCCCCCAAAGAAATCTCCCAGCAGAGGATCTAGACTCTGTACTCCCCACTCTCAATAGAGAAGTCCCACCCTGATCCCCCCAAAACCTCAAGATAGGGTACCTTCCTGCCAGCGCCCGTCTTCTTCCCCCTGCCCCATTCTCAGCGTCTCCCAACTAGGGGCAAATGTATTCTCCCCAAAGCTCTTATCAAACCACCACAACAGAGCCTAGAAAGAGCAGGCCTAGCACCCCAAGAGTCCAGGAATGGCCAGTTTCCCCATCTCCGGGGACATTTTTTTTTTTTTTTTTTTTTTTGTAATTCAGGGGTTTAGAGACAAGTTTCCCACATCCCCAGCAGTCCCAGACACGTCTCGGTCTCTACCAGTCAGAGGGCATCTTCCCAACCCCCACTCCCCGACGCACAGTGAGAAGCCGGGGTCCTCCCAGGACGGCCCCCCCAACCAGGACCAGCCTCCCGCTCCCGCCCAGGGCCTCGCTGCTCCGCCCCAGCCCAGCCAGGCCCCAGCCTCGCTCCGGCCGCAGGGCAGGCCTCGCGTCCCGCTCCGAGTCCTCCCCAGGGTCCTCCCCCGGGCCCCAACCCAGAGCCTCCGCGCCCGCCTCCTGTGCGGAGCGCCGCGGGCCCGGGACCGCAGAGCCGGCGGGCGGGCGGGCTCCACTCACCCCTCAGCCCGGGAGGCGGGGGGCCGCTGCGGCGGCTCCTCCGGCTGCGCCTCTCCTCCCCCCTCCCGGCCCCCGCCGCCGCCGCCGCTCAGCCTCCGGCCTGCTCCCGCCCGGCCCCGGCCCGGCTCCGCTTCACCTCGGCCCCCACTCCGGCCGCCGGAGCCCAGTGTCCTGCATTGACCCGGAAGCAGCTTTCCCGGCCAACAACAACACGTGACCCTGCCGCACGTGTCACGTTCGCTGCGTGAAGGGGCGGGGTCTCCGGAAGAGAGGATCCTCCCCAACCAAGCTGGGGTTGCCATGGCGACGGAGAAGGTGGTAAAACCAAGGCTTCACCAGAAACACAGCTTATCTCCTATACTTCCTCTTGCACCCCCAGGTGCAAAAGATGAGTACGGATTGTCGTTCCGAATGAAATGAAGGCAGGCCACAACAGTCTCCTTAAAGAAAGGAACGCTGGACTGGACCTCTCCAGACACGCCTGGAATCTTGGCCTGGCTCTCCTTCACTTGCTGTGTGACCTTGATCTAGTCACTTCCTGCCTCTGGCTTCAGTGTCCTTATCCATAAAATAAGGAAAGCATACTAGGCGCGACCTGCGTATCCTCTATAAGATTCCATGCTGCTTATAGATAGGGATGTGGTGGCCTTCCTTCCAAGGCCTGTGGCATCTGAAACAGTAACAGCAGCTGTCATTTATTGAGCACCTTCTGGATACAGCCATTGCACATAGGAGATTTTTAATTTTATCAGCCCTCCAAAAGTCGGTATTTTTTTTAGCCAGGCATGGTAGAGCATGCGAAACCCAGCACTTAGGAGGCTGAGGCAGGAGGATTACTGAGAGTTCTAGCCAATCTGGACTACAAATTGATTTCAAGAAGGCCAGCCAAGTCGGTATTTTCTAGAATTGAAAACTGAAGTTCAGAAGTGTGAGCTTCTATATTCAACCTCTATATTCAAGACCCTGCAGAGTAACCTCGTTGCCTAGAGCATCATGGTTGTGGAGAGATGGAATGTTGCAGATCAAAAGCCAAAGCAATCTTGGGCTATCTTTAGTTCCTTTTAATAATCATTTACTATCAACCTCCTATCTGACCAAGCATTTTTAAAACTATTGGATAAACTCTTGGAATGTATACTAAATTTCACAGGCCTCTGGCCTTCACTTACCCTAAAGCTAAGAATGTAATAACACCTCAGTCCTACAACAGATTTCCCTACTTTGTTAAAGATAACATCTAAAGCCTATAAAAGAGTCTACCTACAAATGTCCACCCCTTTGATGTCCCCACCTACTTTCTTTTGGGATTTTTCTTTCATGGAAAACCATGACCCTTAGGGGAACCTCTTTTTTTTTTTTTTTTAATGTGGGTACCAGGAGTCCACTTCAGGACCTTGCGCTTGCCAGCAAGAGCTTGTGCTGCTGAGCGATATCACTAGCCCTTTTTTTCCTTTATGTGGGTTCCGGGAGTCAAACTCAGGACCTCGCGCTTGCAGGGCAGGCGCTTATGCCATTGAGCCATCTCACCGGCTCAGGGGAACCTCTTGATCCATGTTTCCAGGCCATGATCACTCATATTAGGCTCAAAATAAGCTATTATTTCCTTAAAGCGGAGGTGTTATTTTTTTGTCTACAGAAGTCAAGTAATTGCCCACAACCACCCAGTTAGTAAAGTGACCAGGCTGAGGTTTGAATCCAAAGAAGGCTGGCACCAAAGAATATGCACTTCACATCATGCTGTGTTATTGCTTCAGCTCCATATGCGTTATATCCGACTTTTGAGTTCTTGTTGGTTATATTCTTCTTTAAACATTTCTTCTGCAGGGTCATTCATGGCTGATCTTCAGGAGAAGATCCCTGAAGTGTCCCTGAAGTGCTAGATGCTGAAGAGGTCTTTGTGCAGAGTGTACGTGCTTTTGTATGCTCCGTGTCAGGGAGGAGGTGGGGGATGTGATGCATGCGCATGCGTGTGTATCGATTCCTAGAGAGGGAAAAATAAAATTCTGTAGGGGACGGCCAATGACATTTTACCATCATCAGTTCCTGAGGACCTGTTTTTGTCACTTTATTTAATTTTGTTTTACCCCATAGATGAGGATTAGAGCAGTGTGGCTTATATTTCTCAGGTTAGGGCTTCCTCCTCCTTCCACAGAAAATAAAGTGCTCTTCTGACACCTTAAAAATTCATGGCCTTGAGAGCACTGAGGTCAGTGACACGACCACAAGCAAAAGTAGCCTCAGTGGTGAGGACCTTAAGAAGAGCAGAGTGAAATGGACAGAGAGGAAAAAGAACTATGGGGATGCTGTATGCTAATCTGTTGACTGACTTACTTGTGAGCTCAGTGGAGATTTGAGTATATGGGGCAGTGTTGTCAAATAGAGCTCGCCCACAAATAGTTGAGGCTAGATGCCTTGTGAGCAACAGGAAAAGTAAGAGCTATAAATCATAACTGTTAACTTACACTGTGTAACCTATATATAAATACATACATGGGTACTAAGGTGACTGGGTGTGATTGGTTGTGTATTTGTGTCTTTGAAATATACGTGAGTCACTTTTCTGTCTTTTGTTCTCTCCTGTGAGAGAGCAAACTCCTGAGGACAAGATAGACATCTTTATCCATCTCCTGTCAATCTCTTCAAGACAAACTGGAATTGTCTTTCTAAAACTCATATCTGATTGTATTACTCCCTGAATTTACCCTTCTGAGATTCTTCATGGCTCTCAGGATAGTCCACAATTGTTAACGTGCTTCTCCAAGTTCCTTATGATCAAGGTCCTTCTGACTTTTCCAGCTTCATCTTTTGCCTCTTTCCTCCTGTTCTTCACCTTTTCTGTTGATCTGGTAGCCACTAGCCACAAGTGGCTATTTAAATTTAAATGAATTGAGCCAGGCAGGCATGGTGGCACACACCTGTAATCCCAGCACTTGGGAGGCTGAGGCAGGAGGATCACCATGAGTTCAAGACCGGCCTGGGCTGCATAGCAAATTCAAGGCCAGCCTGAACTCCAGAGCAAGACCTGTCTCAAAAAAAATGAATAAATTTAAATGAATTGAAATTAAGTCAAGTTAACTGTCATTTTCTCAGTCACATGACACTAGTCTTGCATGTCAGTCACCAAATGTGGCTAATGGTTATCATATCGCACAGTGGATGTATAGGATATTCTCATCAACACAGCAAGTTCTGTTGGACAGTGTTGATCTATAATCTCAAATCTTCACATATGATATATTCTATGGGGATTTCTCCTGTTGAGCCATTTGAAACATGCTTCCTCCACGTCCTTGATATGGAAAATTATACATGATTGCTTATTTTCTTCTTGTCTTTCGGACAAATGTATAAGCTTCAGTAAAGGCAAAAGCTACGTCTCTGGTGTTCAACATTAACTCCCCATTATTTCTAAAGGTCTGTTGTTAAAGAAAGTAACAGGAAGTTACATGTATGGTCATTTTATGAGAAATTGTTGATAACTGATCATCTGACCTACAAGCAGCCATTTTGCATAATTCAACCTAACAATAAGGAAGAACTTTGAAAGAATCAGAGCTGCTTTAGTTGGTTACAGTGAATTCCCTGTCATTAGAATAAGTTAACCAAATGTACAATGTTAGAACAGTATATAATTTCTGAATCAGTTGGCTTAGTTGAAAATTGATTCTAAAATTCTAAGTTCAACTAATTTTTAATTCAGGATTCACTATGTCCTAATATCAATCATAGCCATTTTCTGAGATTTTACCGTGCCAGATGCTGCTTAAGATATTTTTACATCGATTGTTTCCTTTAATCCCCACAATGATCTCATAGAGAACATTTGGTGTTATCAGATTTCCCAAGTGAGAGTTGGATTAAGTGATATACCCAGCAACAGATAGCTAGCAAGTGACAGAGGCCAAAGTCATATTTAGGTCAGTCTGACATGAGAATCTGAGTTCATAATAACTCTATAGTGATGGGATATAGTTCTATTATGAAGTGTGAGCTAGATATTTGCATGTCCTTTTAACTCAACAAATGTTTACTTTATGATTGTGTGCCTTATATGTAGCCAGGTGGCTTGGGGGAAAATGGCATTCTTCATGTGAAAGAATAATGACTGGTTTGGAAATTTAGAGTCTTCAGTACCTGTTCGAGATTTTCCACTAACCAGTGTTGTCTCTTGAGCCCTTGTTGCCTTAGATCATTATGTAGTAAGTAACCTGTATTCAATAAACTGCCACAGTGAACCACCTAAAATGATGTGTACTATATTGTGTATGTTAATATTGTGTGTACCACACATATAGGTATTTTCAAGAGATTCCATCAGATTCACAAAGTAATCACAGCTCATAAATGTAGGATACATGACCCCTTTAAATTTTGCAATTCTCAAATGCTATATTTTATTTTAGTCAACATTATTGATGTATTTTCAGGAAGTAGCTTTTCATGCCAAGCTCAGTGACCAAGCACAGACCAAAATTTTAAACTGGCCAGTAATATCTGGAACTATTTAGAAAGTATCAGTGTTTCCTTACTTGGCAGAATATGGCCTTTAAAAAACTGTTCTTATTTTGCTTTTCTGTCATTTCCATAGATGGATCGGTCATAAAAAGCTTTATTTCCAAGGTCTTAACATTTATTGAGTCATTTGCAATAAATTGCTAGGAGCCTCAATAACCCCTCTTAATTTTTTTTATGAAGAATATACATATGGGGGCCGGTGAGATGGCTCAGCGGCGTAAGCGCCTGCCTTGCAAGCGCGAGGGCCCGAGTTCGACTCCCGGATCCCACATACAAAAAAGGGGCCGGTGATATCGCTCAGCGGCACGGGTGCCTGTTGGCGCGCGAGGTCCTGAGGTCGTCCCCCCGGTACCCACAAAAAAAAAAAAAAAAAAAAGAAAAAAGAATATACATATGGAAAAGTGCATATAACACAGAGAAATTTACATAGCCCAGTGAATTATCACAAACATCCATGTAACCTGTTCACATCACAGAACATTTCCAGTATCCCAAAGCCTCCCCCGCTCTGTACAAACACTGTTCTCCCTAAAGTTAACTATTCTGACTTCTAATTTTGTAGTTTATCTTCCTCTATTTTTAAGCTTTATATAAATGGAATCAAATGAGATGATATCACTTAACATTGTAGAGTCATCCTTGTTGCATGAAGCTATAATTCACTTTGTTGCTAAATATTTCATATTATAATCATATCATATAATCAAATAAATAAATGGATATATTTATTTATCCATTCCACCCATAACATATACTGGACTTGTTTTCAGTTTTTGGCTATTATGTGTAACACCGCTATGAACATTCTTGTGCTTGAAATATAGTGCACATAAATACCAACTTATGTTGGAAATACACCTGAATGAATTATAGCTTTAGATCATCATTGTCCAACAAAAATATAGTGCAAGTAAATTAAATGTAATTTAAACTTCTCTAACGGCCACATTACAGTTTTAACAAGGGTGATTATTATTAGACATACATTGTATTAACCTAGTATATCCAAAATATTATCATTTTAACATGTCATCAATATGAAAATGTTCCATAGATATTTTACATTCTTTTTTGTATATTAAATCTTCAAAATTCAGTATGTACTTCATACTTACAACAATTTGGGCTAGCCACATTTCAAGTACACAAAAGCCCAAGTGACTACTACCCACCATACTGGGCAAGTGCAGCTATAAATAATAAACAAAACATTTTTTTACAATGGTGGTACCACTTTGCCATTCCTGAAAGCAGGGTATGAGCTACAGTTGTTCCACATCTTCCTCAACACTTGGAACTGTCAGTCTTTTTAATTTTAGCCACTCTGATGGTGGTTACATGGTATATTTTGTTTTAATTTGCTTTTCCTTAATGATAAGAAGTTTAAGTATCTTTTCATGTATATTAGCCAATTGATATTCTTTTCCTTGACAAGACTGGGCCTTTTTCTATTGTACTGATTCATCTTTTTATCTGCCTCATCAGATTAGTTGAAATATCTCTTTTTCTATTCCCTGCAAATAATTACACAATATTTATTCTTCAAGTGATAGATTTCTCCAGTACAGCCATTTTGACAGCTTTCTATGTGGGACAGTTTTTAATTAACAGATTTGATGTACACCATAATTACGGTGCTATTTAAAATTTTGTGCTTCTTCCTGCTCAGCAAGAGTGCTTGCTCTAAATCCACCATTTAAAACTCCTCACAGGAAACCTGCTTGAGTAATACCATAGACCAGTGATGGCGAACCTTTCAGAGACCGAGTGCCAAACTGCAACCCCAAACCCATTTATTTATCGCCAAGTGCCAACACTGCAATTAAACCTCAATATTGAGGTTTTAGTTTAAAGAAAACAACTCATACATGAACATCTTTTGTCTTAAAATAAAAACACAATAACATGCATGCTATAGGTTTGCGGCCACTGCCCTAGACCATGATAAAGTGTTATGCCCACCTCTGTCTTGCCCGTACTCCTACTCTTCCTCCTCCTTTCCCCATTCTCTTTCACCAGCCGGTTGGACACAAATATGTCCCAAAATGGTTCCCTCCCTTCTTCCTGTTGGGCTTGCAAGGTGGCTAAGCTTTTCTCTCAGAATCTATAAGGAATACTCTGCTTCAGCTATTTCACTTCTTTTGTATATTGCCTCCTCTGTGTTGGTCCTGACCAACACACCTGAACCAAACTTCTTTCCTCGTGGGTACTCTCCTAGAGAGTGGCTATCTTGGTAGGAATAAACTAGATATCAGACAAGAGCCAAAGAGGTGTATATCAGTATTAACAAGTTTCCTATATGACAGACACCTGATCATAGGTCAGACACTTGGGCATTAGGCCATCAGCTGGGATAAAGAAGAATCCCACGAAAGGGCATTATAGTGTGGACCTGAAGTGTCTCCTGAAGGCTTGGTCCCTAATGCAGCTATGTTCAGGGGTGAAGCTTTTGGATAACTGGACTGAAAGAGCCGTGATCTCATGAGTGAATTAATCCATTGATAGATTCATAATGTGATGGAAGGTAATGGAAAATTTAAGAGTTGGAGCCAGTTGGAGGAAATAGATCACTCAGGGCATGGCCTGGAAGGGTATATCTTGTCCCTGCCCCTTCTCTCTCTCTCTCTCTCTCTCTCTCTCTCTCCCCCTCTCACTGTCTTGTTTCCTGGGTTCCATAAGGAACAGCTTTCTGCCACCATATCCTCCCACCATGATATCACCTTGACATAGGCCTAAAGGCATTGGAGTCAGCCAACCACAGACCGAAACCTCTGAAACTGTGAGCCAAAACACACCTTTGCTCCTTTAAGTTGTCAATCTCAAGTATTTTGACACCGTGACAGAAAGCTAACACATCCATTACCAAGTCCTCCGGAGCCCCTGGGCTAGAGTTCATATGCTCTCTCCAGAGACTTCAAGACCAAATTAGAGGAAAATATAAGTATATTTCTTAATTTCCAAATGTGTGGAAACTTTAAAGGGATTTAAAAAATCAATCTCTAATTTTTTCTTCATAATGCAGGGGATCAGACTCAGGGATTTCAGCATAATAGGCATGCACTCTACCAGTGAGCTACACTCCCAGACTCTAATTTCTAGTTTAATTAAACTATGATCAGAGAACGTATTTCATAGGATTTCAATCCTTTGGAAAGTATGGAGCTTTGCTTTATAACTCAGCTTATGGTAAATCTGGGATAAATTCTACTGAATGCTTAAAAAGAATTTGTATTCCTCAGTTGTTGAATGCAATGTTCTATATAAGCAATTTGATCAAGTATATTAATTGTGGGGTACAACTGCCTATATCCTTATTGACTTTTGTTACAAATTGATTTTGTAATAATTGTTTTTTTTGGGGGGGTTGTTTGTTTTTTGAGACAGAGTCTCACTATGTAGTCCGGGCTGGCCTTGAACTCACTATGTAGCCCAAGCTGGCCTTGAACTCACAGCGATCCCCCTGCCTCAGCCTCCTGAGTGCTGGGATTACAGGCCTGCACTACCACACCTAGCTTGTAATAATTGTTATAAGCAGATTGACTCCTTATATTCGTAACTGAGAAAAGTATGTCAAAATTTCTTACTGTAACTATGAATGAATCTGTTTTTCCCTATAGTTCTGATAATTTTGTATTTGGAGCTATAAAATACATAACAAAGTTACATTAAATCAATTAAAACTATATTCTTTTCCTGGTAAATTGAACTTTGTTTCATCATAAAATATCCACTTATCTCTAATGCTTTCTTAATAGTGTTAAAGACTGTTTTGTTTGATATTAATCAGGTTTCTTTTGGTAAATCTCTTTATATGATTTTATATCTGTCACTTTATATTTTAGATGTATCTCATAATAAGCATAGGGTATTGTTTTTCAATTTAGCCTGATAAAATTTATCTTTTAATTGAAGAATTTTATCTATATATTTAATATATTCATATATTTGAGTTTAAATGTACCACTTTACCATGTGATTTATTTTTGTTCTATTTCAAGTTCATTTTCCCTCCTTATATAATTGAGTATAGTTTTTACTCCATTTCCTCCACTATTATCTTTGGAGTTATAGGCACTTTTACTATTCTTTCAGTGGTTAATGGAAACTATAATAAATATCCTGGACATAATAAAATCTAATATTGCTTGATATTATTGCCATTTCCTTAAGCAATGAAAGGGTTTTTAATTCCATGTATCTCACCTGAATTGTATACTATTACAGTCTTGTATTATAGCATAAATTTGTAAAGCCCGGAAGATAGTGTTAATATTCCTTGAGTAGTCAGTATTCATTTAGATACATTTGTATAGTTATGAATTTATTGCTTTTTATGTTTATCAAACATAACATTTCCCATTTAATCACTTTTCAGTGTGCAATTCAGTGACACTAACTACATTCACAATGTTGTGTTGCCATGACCGCCCTCCATTTCTGAAACGTACTCATCATTCCAGCTACAAACTCTGTGCCCATTAAACAGTAATTTCTCATCCCTCTATCCCTTACCATGATGCGTTCTGTCATACTTTGGGATCCAGTGAATTTGCATATTCTAGGTACCTCATATAAATAGAATCATACAATAATTTGTCCTTTTCTGCATTGCTCATTTCACTTAGCATGACTTTTTATGGTTGAAAGCTTATGTTGGAATTGCAGTCATTTTAAAAGTTGTATAATATTTGAGGGAGATTGGTTCCAAGACTCCATTGCAGATACCCGAATCTGTTAATGCTCAGTTCCTTTTATAAAATGGTGTAGTATTTGCATATAACCTACATGCATTCTGCCATGTACTTTAAATCATCTTTAAATTATTGTAATATCTAATAAATAAAAATGATATGCAAATAGGTGCCATATTCGTTGTTGAGGGAATAATGACAAGAAAAAAATCCATACATGTTCAGTACATACACAAGTTTTTACTGATTATTTTCCATCCTCATCTGGTTGACTCTTTGGATGTGGAACCCAGGGATGCAGAGGGCCAACTGTACTACGTCTTGCTCACCTGTTCCATCTGTTCACAAACATTTGTGTTGTTCCCACCTTTTGAATATTATGACTAATGTTATGAACATTCGTGTCAGTACTTGTTTAATACCCAGCTTTCAATTCTTTGGGGTATATACCTTGTTATGGACTTAATGTTTGTGTCTTCCCAGAATGTATGTGTTGAAATAAACCCCCAGGGTGGCTGTATTTGGAGAAGGGCCTCTAGGGACGTGATTCATTTAAATAAAGACTCAAGAATGGGCCTGATTGGATATAATTAATGTCCTTGCAAAAAGAGATACCAGCGGGGGCCGGTGAGATGGCTCAGCGGCGTAAGCGCCTGCCTTGCAAGCGCGAGGGCCCGAGTTCGACTCCCGGAACCCACATACGAAAAAGGGGCCGGTGATATCGCTCAGAGGCACGGGTGCCTGTTGGAGCGCGAGGTCCTGAGGTCGACCCCTCGGTACCCACAAAAAAAAAAAAAGAAAAAAAAAAAGAAAAAAAAAGAGATACCAGCGAGGGAGTGTGCTCTCTTTCTCTCAAATTCTCCCCACCCTCTACATCTGCTCAGAGGAAAGCCTTTGTCTTAGACAAAGTAACCATCTGCAAGCCAGGAAATGCTCTGCTAGAAACTTGATCTTGGACTTTTCAGCCTTCAGAAGTGTGAGGAAAAAAATTTTTTTGTTGTTCTTTTAAGCCACATTGCTGGGTTCTGGCCAGCAAACCCTGTTAGACGAATGAAAATGCGAGAGATAGAGAATATCTTTGTGGCGTCAACCCAGGCGGACACTGACCCGTTGGGTGTCACAGGGGACTCCACACCATCCAGTCTGTGTTATTTTGTTATCGAAGCCAGAGATGACCCGTACATATTTAGAAGCAGAATTACTGGAACAAATTGTAACTCCATGCTGAATCTTTTGAAGAAAGATTCTGCCATACAGTTTCCCACAGTGGCTGCAGGTTTTCTCTTATTTTGTTGGCTGTGTTTTTGCCCTCCTGAGAGCGTCCCTCGATCCTTCCTTCTGTTAACAGGTACTGGGGTACCCAGAGGTCCCTTTCGGACTCTGGTCCTGTTCAAAAAATTGGATAAGACACGCAAAAAACATAGAGGTTTTACATTTATTTAAAGTATTAAAGGTAAGAAAAGCAGGGAAAAGAAGCACTCTGCAGAGCGAGTGTGGACCAATCAAAGTGCGGAAGGAAGTACACCATGCAGGGTGCAGGCTAGTGAAAAGGCTCACAGCAGCCACAAGGTTAATGGCCACCATCCTTTATTCCCCCATTCTGATGTCGGATCTAGGCCATCCTATCAAACACCTGCTTGATGTTGTGCCAGAATTGAACGTAGCATTCGCTGGTTGGTGTCAGGTGCAGAGCTCAGAATGTATTCTGTCCGTGTGTCCTGACAGTGACTGACAAGTCATGCCCACTTGCACAGCCAGTTTGCTATGCCCTAATCTCCTTCCTCCCTTCCTTCCATTTTTCTTTCCTTCCTTCCTTCCTTTCTTCCTTCCTCCTTTCTAATCACTCTGGCTAGTACTTCTAATACTATATTGAATAGAAGTGACAAAAGTGGGAATCTTTGTCTTGTTTCCAATCTTAGAGGATAAATTCCCATCTTCCCACATTGAATATGATGTTGGATGTGGGCTTTTCATATATGGCTGTGGTGGTTAATTGACTAATTGTCAGCTTTAGTGGGGAATGCCCAGCTGAATTGAATCAGCATGGTTCTGGGTGTGGAAGACCCAGAAGAGACTTCTTGTTGGAATGATATAAAAGGAGAATGGTAGGGAAGGATTTTGGCTGATCTTCCTTGGAAGAGCTTCCTTGCTGCTGACTTTGGTTCTGGCTACTTTGCCACAGAGAAGCTTCAGCTGTTCTCTTCAGCTGAACTCTGGTCTTCACCTTCACCAAGGATGGCTGCTGTTCTCTTGGGAAGAGCTCTGGTCTTCATCTTGGCTTTGAGCATTGTCTCCTCATTCTTGGTGCAGATTCTTCAGCTTCCGGCACCGGCCTTTTGGCCTGCCAGTGCACACTCTCCAGCCTCCAGCACTGGCCCTTGGGCTTTCTGGCACAGACCCTTCAGGTTACCTTTGCAGATTCCTTGGCCTCCTGATGTGGACTTGCACGAGACACTGCCATGGGCTGCAGGCCTTCAGCTGGATTCTTTGGGTCTCTAGCATGTGGACAGATCTCTTGCACTCTTTTACATTTGACTCTGTGGGTGGATATTTTCAGCTAATCTTGTAAATTTCTGTGTCCTGCATTAAATCTGTTTCTCTTGCAAATACTAATACAATGGCCTTTATTATGTTGAGGGAGTTTCCTTCTTTTCCTACTAGTTTGTTTTATCATGGAAGAATGTTAAATTTTGTTAAATTATTTTCATATATCTACTGATAGTCATGTGGCATTTTCCCTCATTCTGTTAATTTGGTATCATTACATTGATTTTCACATGGTAAAACTTTCTTGCATTCTGGGAACATTCCACTTGATAATGATGTATAACCTTTGTACTATGCTGTTAAGTTAAGTTTGCTGGTGTTTTGTTGAGGATTTTTGTATCAATATTCGCAATGGATATTGGCCCTTTTTTGTAGCATCACTATTTGACTTTGGTATCAGTATAATGCTTGTCTCATAGAACGAATTAGGCATTTGTTTCAATTTTTTGGAAAGAGTTTGAGAAGGATTAATGCACAGTCACTTAATGCCTAACAGTGAGGTTATCTTCTGAGAAATGCATCTTTAGGTGACTTGGTCATTGTGCAGACATCACCGAAGATACTTACACAGACCTAGATGGTACAGTCAATCACTCAGTGTGGCCGCTTGATGTAATTAATAGATGCAATAAATACAAGATGGATGAGGCTGCTGGAGCCATAACAGAAATAGTGCTTTACAGTTAACTTTTTTATAAGCAGAAGGAGCACAATCTAAAACAATGATAAAAAGCATAGTGAATACACGAGCCGGTAATGTAGTCACTTATTCTCAACATTAGGTACTGTTCATATTTGTATGTGCTATACATTTATACACCTGGCAGTGTTGAAAGTTTGTTAATACCAGCATCACCACAAACCACATGAGTGTTGTGTTATGACATTAAGAAGGCTTGGATGTCACTAAGTGGTAGAAATTTTCCAGCTGCCTTGCAATCTTATGGGATCACTATTGTATTCATGGTCTGTTAATTGATGAAAATATCATCATTTGATACATGACTGTGTATAAATGGCCTACTGGGTTATTAGGTCTTGGGCCTGTATTTTTCCCCCAATTTTGTCTTTCTGCCCTGTCAGAAGTACAGCTTAGTTGCTAAGCCTCTCAATCATCTCTCCTGAGTCAGCAGTTACTAGTGGAAAACAGTGGCAGCACCTCTCTGGGTTTTCTGTCTTCCCATGGATCCTGGCAACTTTTGTTTGTCTTTTTAGTTATCTGATGCTTACAAGTAGATTTTTAAAAATTTTTGTCCCATTTTCCAGCTGTCTTCAAAGGGAGGCTTAATTGATATTATCCATTTTCAACATGTTAGAAATGGAAGTTGCTAATTCATTTTGACCCTCTCTTTTTTCTGATATTTTTTACTGATCTCTGACTCCACTCAAGAAATATTGAGAATGGATATGGGTAACTTGAGAGAATTGTGGTGAGCATTTTGGTCTTAAAATAATAGTAGCTAAATATATATTGTACTTAGATTTTCAAATACTCATTCATTTAGCTGCTAAAGATACATTTTATACAAACGCAGGATAGTTTTCTCCAGTAAGTAAAGATTATTCATTTAAAAGAAAATGTTTTAAAATGATGTATTTCTAGGCTGCAAACGTTAGAGCACTTTGCCTACCATGTGTAAGGCCCTAATTTTTTAAAATTTTATTTATTTTTTTATTTTAAAGAGAAAAAAGATAAACAAACAATGAAACCAAGTTTCAAAACAGATAGGACAGTTACAATAGTTGATACATTGCATATTGTCTTCAGTAGTAGTTATTCAGAGTACAAGATATAGTCATGATATCTTGTCTAAACAATATTAGCATAAAACATTCTTTTCAAGGAATTAAGAGAAACTAGCTGTATAACTATCTTAACTGTCGTGTGTATACATATATATTTTTTCTTTTTCCCTTTCTTTCTTTCCCCTTTCCCGCATCATAGTTTGTATTTTCTTTTGAAATTTCTTTCCAATTCACAATATCTATTGTACATTTTGGATCCTATTTACTTGTTTAGCTTCTCATATTAGTGAGACAATACAATTTTTACACATATGGGACTGATTTATTTCACTTATGAGTATGATCTCAAGTTGCAATCCATTTACCTATAAAAGTCTCCTGTTTATCCTTCTTTATGGATGAGTAGTACTCCATTGTATAAAAATACCACAAGTTTTTTATCCCTTTCTTGGTTGATGGGCATCTGGGTTGTTTCCAAGATTAAGCTATTACAAATAGTGCTGCTATAAACATGGGTGCACATATATCACTGTGGTATGATACTTTTAATTATTCCTGGGAAAATACCCAGAAGGGGAATAGCTGGGTTGAATGGGACCTCTAATCCTAGTTTTTTTGAGGAATCTCCACACTGATTTCCACAGTGATTGTACCAGTCTACACTCCCACCAACAGTGAAGAGTTCCTTTTCACCCACAGCCCCACCAGCATTTGTTATTGGTTGATTTCTTGACGACAGCCATTCTTTCTAGAGTGAGATGAAGTCTCAGTGTTGTTTTGATTGGCATCTCTCGAATGACCAATGATGTTGAATGTTTTTTCATATATTTATTTGTCATTTGTATTTCTTTGAGAAGTGCATATTTATCTCAGATGACCATTTTTTGATTGGGTCTTTGAATTTGGGGTCCTGGGCTGATGAGATGGCTCAGCGGCGTAAGCGCCTGCCTGGCAAGCGCGAGGGCCTGAGTTTGACTCCCGGAACCCACATACGAAAAAAGGGTCGGTGACATCACTCAGCGGCACGGACGCCTGCTGGCGCGCGAGGTCCTGAGGTCGACCCCCAGTACCCACAAAAAATAAATAAATTACAGGGCCGGTGAGATGGCTCAGCGGCGTAAGCGCCTGCCTGGCAAGCGTGAGGGCCCGAGTTTGACTCCCGGAACCCACATACGAAAAAAGGGCCAGTGATATCGCTCAGCGGCACGGGTGCCTGTTGGTGCGCGAGGTCCTGAGGTCGACCCCCCGGTACCCACAAAAAAAAAATTTGGGGGGCCTGATTTTTTTCCAATTCTTTATAGGTTCTAGATAGAAGACCTTTGTCTGAGGGACAGTTGGCTAAAATTTTTTTCCCGCTCTGTGGGTTTTCTTTTCACTCTGTTTGTGATTTCTTTTGATGTGCAAAAGCTTTTTAATAAGATAATATCCCAGTTGTTGATTCTTTGAAGTATTTCCCATGCATTTTGGGTTTTGTTCATGAACTCTCTGCCTACACCTATGTCTTCAAGATTTCTACCTACTTTGTCATCCAATCGATTTAGTGTTTCAGTTTTAATATTTAGATCTTTGATTCATTTTTACTTTAGTTTATTGCATGGTGATAGACATGGCCCCTAATTTTGATCCCCAGCACTACCATCCCCCACAAAAAAGAGACCTGTAGTTTGACGATAACATCCCATGAGAAGTTAGTACTTGGCTATGGTAATTGGTTTTTTAAAAAAGTTGAATAAATGAATGAGTGGGTAATATTGGAACATAACTGAACTGAACTAATGGTTGTATTATTGAGTTATATTTAGAGGAACCATTTGTAGGCTCAAAGGAGGCTGTGTGGAAACACCTAAGCAACTGTGCATAGGCATGTATTAAACGATGGCTCACAATAATGAAGCTGTTTGGCTAGCCTGTTGTCCTCCACTCACTGTAAACACTTAGTTCAGCAAAATTGTGTCACTGTAAGCATTGCTTCCAAGCCAGGAACTTGTCATAGGCAAACCTGGCTTATTGTTAAGATTAAATATTGCTCAGAGGTAGCCATCTGTCTTGGAAGGTTTAACTGCTCACCTCAGAAGGTTCTATTGAACCCTGTGACTATGTCACTTTTAAAATATTGTTCCAATTTAAAAATAGTACTGGGCCAGGAATTTAGCTCAGTGGTGCAGCGCCTGCCTGGCAAGCCTGAAGTCCTGAGTCTGAGTCCCTGGTACCCCCAAAAAAATTAAAAAAATAAAAACTAAAAATAAAAATAGTACTGAGTGCAAATAAAAATACTCTATGCAATGATAGTCCAAAAGATCCAGCCAACAATTGAGGTACTAGGAGATAATTCACCTCGATATAAATCTCTCCCATTATATGGTTTAGTACTTATTTGTTAGAAGTTTATAGCTGTTTTTCACTCAAAGTTTTCAAGATACCTCCCATATGACTCCTTTAAATTTGGCCTCTACTCACATGGACTTATATAAAAGGGAAGTAGGGCAGACTTTTGAAAGAGAAAAGGAAATGAAAAAATAGAGTCAGGAGTGACTTTGCAAGATTAGATAGTACTATTCTACCCAGTCCACATGAGGAAGTTATGATAATAGGCATCACTTCAGTGCTGGTCAACTAGCTTTCCCTTTACATGAAGATCTTCCCTAATTTGATGACCCAAATCACTGACTCTGTTAGCTTTAGAATATGTCCAAGAATTCTTTGACTCTCCTTCCATTGAGTGGTGGAGTCTATGTCCTCTCTTCTGGAACCTAGATGGGCCTTTGTGAACTTCTCAGTCAGGGCAGGAAAATGACAGATACTAATGTCTTATTCTCTTGGACATTGGTGCTTAGAACTCAGCCACCATGCTGTGAGGAAGCCCAAGTAGCCACATTATATAAGTCACCAACAATCCAGACTAAGGTCTCAGGCAAATGCTAATATCAACAACCATATCTAGATTGGATATGAGCAGATTAACCCCCATGTTTCCAGTCCCTAGCACAAGTTACCCCCAGCCTTAGAGTGTTTCCATCTGAGGCCCCAAACATGGAAACAGAGATAGGTCATCCTATTATGTCTTCTCTAAATTCCTGGACCCACCAAGTCCACTAGCATAATAAAATGGCTGTTATAAGCAAAGCAAGTTTGGAGTACCCCATTGCACAGTAATAGAAACCAAGACACTCATAGTTGAAGATGGGACTCTGGGCACAGTCAGCTTTCCTGGCTCACTTCCATTATTCCTCCCACTCCTGCCCCTGCCATAACTCCTCCATTCTCTATCCTCATTACCCCCAGTATGAGCTCCTTCTATTTTTACATCCCCAAGAACTCCGTTGGTCCCAGTTGTCTTATCCTGGGTTCAGCATCAGGAAGACCTGGGCTTGAGTCCCAGATAGGCCACTCAATGGCTGAGTAATCAACCTCTTTAATCCTCACCAAAAAAATATAAGATAAAAACAGAATCTATTTGTAGATTAAGTGGCTTAAGTATGTAAAGTGCTTAGTACCTAGCACCTAGTAAAACTCAATAAACATTAGCTATTATTATAAGTTTTTTATTCCCTTAAGTGAGTTTCTATTGCACAGTATGGCTTAAATGAAATTTTTGTCTGAGCTTATATGTCAGGGATCCTTTGTGAAGACATCCCTACCCTATCAGACAAAATTTAATTGTTCCTTCCATTATATTCCCAAGTACTTTTCATATTCTTCTTTTATAGCTTTGACAAATAATTTATTGTATATGTGACCCACATTAGACCTCACATTCGTGAAGGAAAAGGTATAAGGTAAAGTCCTCACAAAAGAAAAGAATGCCTTTATCTCTTGCATATATATGTATATGCATATATTTAATATATATGTACATTAAATATCATAATAGGGAAAGGAAGTGAAAAATTAGTTGTATGAACATGGTGAGCAAGACTCAAGAATTTACAGAACCAGATCATTGTCCCAATCTCTCTCCACTCAATGAGAACACTACTTTTCAACTTTGTTTGATGATATATAAATGAAGTCATGTAAAGAGAGATGTATGGGATTCATTAGTTCTTTATTGTCCACTGTACCAGCCACTGAATTGTTACACAATTTAGATTCCATGGCCCATTGATACATTCAATCTTTTGCAAATATCACCAACTGCAAAGCCCTCTTCATTTTCTGTTCATCTTGGATGACAAATCCTAGAATGAACCTGACTAGAAAGTACTAGAGGAGCCAGATGCTGCTAGAATGATCCCATAAGTGAGCTGACTGGATGCCCTTTAACTGAAACTCTAAATACAGACAGACGCTTAGAACCGCTCGCCTCTAATACTAAGTGTTTCTACTTTCACTACATTCCCTTAGTATGCTTTTCTTTCTCTTCAGACTTCCTACATCACTCATCTTCCCTTCTCCCTGAGCTGACTTCAGAGATCATTAGGAAAAATAAACACCACCAGTGTGAATTTAGTTGTCTTTCTACTCCTCCTTAAAGTCTTGCACCTTGGCGCACATTATCCTGCTAGAATGGAGGATGTGTTCAGTCACCTATTTCAAGGCAATTCCACCATTTTTGTTCTGGACTTTTCTTCTCTCACCCACCTCAAGATCTTCCAATTTTTGGTTTCCCCTCTCTTATTCATGTGTCACCGATCTTTTCCTCTCTACTAGATCATTCCAATGAGAACATAAATATGTTCTATTTCCCTTCTTGACTTCACATTCTACACACTTTGCCCCAGATAATATATTTCTCTGCTTCCTTGTCAACATACTTTCCCTTGAAATAGTGATTTGAACATTATCTCTGCTTCTTTCCTCACACTTTTTAGTTTATTATAATCTGGATTCTCTTTATACTGCCCCTCCACAAAACCATTCTTGTGAGAATCACCAGAGCACACATCCCTGTTTTCACATTCAATTCACAGTTGCTTTTGCTTCACTTGACCCCTGATGTAGTTTGGGTATGGAGTGGCTTACAAAGGTCCATGTATTAAAGGGCTGGTCCCCAGGGTGGTGCTACTGGGGGGCAATAGAACTTCTAAGAAGTGGAGCCCTACTGAGAAGTCTTTGGATCATAAGGAATACTACCCCTTGAAGGAGATTTTGGCAGCTGTCCTTTTCCTCTTTCTCATTTTCACATTCCAGCCAAGAGTTGTAATGATTTTACTCCTCTACAGATTGCCTTCATGTTATACTACCTCACTGCAAGCCCCCAAACAACCGAGCCTCGGATCATGAACTGAAACCTCCGAAATTGTGAGCCAAAACAAATCTTTTCTCTTTATAAAGTGATTATCTCAGGTATTTGTTATACTGATGGAAAGCTGACTATCATCTTCTCTTTCCTTTCTGGCCTCTTGGGGGATTACTTGCTTGTGGTTTTTCTCTTTCGCACTGGCTGCTCCCCCTTAGTCTGCTTGAACTACTTCACCCTCCTCTATCTTCCTCCAAATGTTAGAGTTGCTTAGGATTTCATTCCAAGGCCTCTTTTCTCCTTTGTCTAATTGTTTTTGAGATTGTATGATCTATTGTTCTGGATTTAAATTATCTTCATGATGAATTCTAAATCTTCTGGGGCCCCAGACTTGTATACTAACTGACTATTTAGTACTTCTATTCAAATAGTCCATAGATGTCTCAAATTTAACATGCGACAGAGAGCACTCTCTGTCCCTTCCAAGTCTATCTCTGCCATTTTAGTAAACAATATCATTTTCCATACTGATTATTAAAGCTTGTAACATAAAATTCATTCTTAGCTCTTCCAAATACTGTCTACTTACAAAACACACTTATGTCTATCTTTGCAAACACCCATCTCAGGTACTCTATAAATATGTATTTAGTGAACAAACAAGGAGGAAAGAGATAAATGTTGCCCACTTGAGAAACTCTGGAACTGGTTGCTGGGAGTCTTAAGAAAAGAGAAATTGGTGTTCGTGTTGCTAATAGGTTAAGAAAACACTAGAATTAAAGCATGCCAAAAATGAGTGTTGAAAAGCTGTCCTCGGCTTCTGGGATAGGTTGGGGATTTTCCTAGGGACAAATGAGAGTCAAGGGGCCTAGATTCTTTTGAGTCTCTATACTGTGGTATTTGGGGAAGAATGCTCATATGGGATAGGGATCAAATGCTTCTAGTCACAACTTAGGAACTTTGTCCAAAATTTCTTCAGAGGAGAATTTGTAAACTCAGAGACTGGGATACCCAATTTGAGGTGTCTATTAAAGGAAGGGTAGTATCCTAAGAAGAGGGCTGGCTCTGGAGCAGCTGGGACAGCAAACAGCAGGAGGGAAGCAGCAGAGGTGCTTTGTAAGTCACTGACCATGCATGAAAAGGAGGTCCAGTACAGGTGTGTTTCCAGTCCTCATGCTCCCAAGTTGCTACAGGTGCTATAGGTACACACACACACACACACACACACACACACTCACATACACACTTACAAACCATGTCTCTTGTCAAAAATGTCCAGGAAAAGCCAGAAATTATCTCATCCTCTTGGAAATTACTGTACACAATTTGCATTATAAATGGCCCTACAAACTTCTACAAAAGAAAAACATGGTGCAACTTTAGTTTTTATAGTATGTTCCAAAGATGTTTGGCCTTGGAAAACTTTGTCATGTATACATTTTAACATGATATAGTTTAGGTCTAGAACATGTCCCCCAATGGCCATGTGTTAAAGGCTTTGTCTCCAGCGCATGATGCTACTGGTAAGTGGTAGAATGTTTAAGAGGTGGGCCTAGTGGGAGGCTTTAGGTCATTGGGGGTGAGCCCTTGGAGAGAATGTGGTACCCTTGGTCTCTTCCTCTCTCCTTTTCACACCCCAGCCATGAGGTGAATGGGATTCCCTCTGCAATGATTCCTATCATGAAGTGCTGTGTCACCACAGGCCCAAGAAATGAGGCCAATTGTTCATATACCAAAACTTCAAAAACTGAGCTAAAATAAACTGGTCCCTTATAGGCCAATTATCTCAAGTAATTTGTTACAGTAATGGAAGGCTAACTAACACAATATGTCATTAAACCCTAGTCCAAAAAAAACGTGGATTATAGGGAAGCAATGTTTCCTTGGACATGGACTTGGTCCCCTTGGTCTGTAGACAGTTATTCCTCAGAGGTCTGAAAATTCCCAAGTACACATGTCCTGAACATATAGGAGTTCTCAATTATACATGTACTACTTTAAAAAATATGTATCAATACATACAATTTTAAAAATACTAATTCTGGGCCGGGGATATAGCTCAGTGGCACAGCACTTGCTTGGCAAGCAACGAGGTCGTGAGTTCGATTCCTGGGTACCAAAAGAAACAAACTAATTCTGAATCACTTGATACTAAATATAAAACAGGAACTGTATTATGTGAGTAGACAATATTTTTTTCATTAGAAAGGGGTCTTAAAAAGACTGTTAAAAATTAAGTCTGTGAATCAATCATCCTTTAAAATGGTTAACCCCTATAATGATGGTTACTTGTTCTGATGCTTAATGTGCTTAGATACTGTACTAAATGCTTTACAGAGATCATATCAATTAATCCTCATAGTTACTCTATGAGGTGGATACTTTTTATAATAATTCCCATTTTATTTTATTTCATTATTTTTTTATGTGGGTACGGGAGTCGAACTCAGGACCTCGCGCTTGCCAGGCAGGTGCTTATGCCGCTGAGCCATATCACCAGGCCCATCATTCCCATTTTATATTTGAGAAAAATGAGGTTTGGTGATGTTATGTGCAACAATTTGTTGAAAGCACCACAATCTAAGTGGTAGAGCTGGGATTTGATCCAGGAGCCCTGACTTCAGAGTCAACATAAACCACTCATGTGTGATCCCTCAGCAGGCCAATGTGTCCTGAAAGGAAGAAGGCACAAGGCACATGTTTCATGCTTTTTCAAGCAAAACTGGGCACTCTGCACCCTGTCTTATGGCAGCTAGCTCTGTTCCTACAAGTTCCTGAGGAACTTCTCTATTGATCTCTCCTTTGCAAGCCCCTACTCTCCCCTCGCCTCATCATTTGTGCGATTAAAAAGCAAAGGCAATTTAGCATTTCAAGGAAAATGAAGGTAGAAAGAAAGGATTTTTTTCTTGCCTTTCTTTTAGATTAAAAAATTAACACTCTTGCCTCATAAAATCACATCCATTTCCACAGCATCTCACCAGGATTTGGCCTTAAAAATTTGCAAAAACCAAACTCTGACAGAATTCCCAAGATAGTTATGAAGCAAAACAGTTCCTGCGTAAGGGAGAATCAATGCGCTTTTTCTGCAAGGGGGATTATGGTTGGCCATTTGTGTCTGTAGGCTCTACATCAGTCAGGATAGAACATATTTCTTTCAATTGCATCTGTACTGAACAGGTACTGACTTTTCCTCCTTGTCATTATTCCTTAAACAATGCAGTAAATTATTTACATAGCATTTACATTGTATTGGATATTATGTGTTACTCTAGAGGTGATTTAGTATACACAGGAGGGACTGGGTAGGTTATATGCAAGTATTACATAGGGACTTGAAAACTGGCATCCTGAGGCCAGTGTCCTAGAGCCAGTCCCCCATGGACACCGAGAGAGGATGGTGCGCCTGGTTCCTTGCTGAGCCCCTCTCTCCTCCTTCCTGGTTATAATGCTGAATTATGTTTGCTTTTCTGAGGGAACATGATTTGTGTACGATTTGAATGTGTTAGCATGTGCTTTTGAACCTATGTAGGGTTTTAATATATACAATTTTAAAAAATAAAGGCAGAAACATCAGAGGTCCAAGGAAGACAAAAAGTATAATGGAGGTCCTTTGTGCATAAAGATGGCAATAACTGTAAAGTACAAGTCTTTGGCTTTCTGCTCCATAAATTATCTGCTGAGTGCTATTTAATGTCTCAGATTACAGTTGCTTCTGCCTCTCATTCAGCACAGAATGGACTTTTGCTTACGCATAAACAGTGCTACCCCATCCCAGAAAGTAACCCACTAGGAAAATGGAGCATAAAATTGCTTTCCTGAACTGTTTTCCTTTTAGCAAGTTATTTTCCAGAGTTCCCCAGCATGTCTCAAGCAGCACTTTCATACCTCAATCTCTGAGGTGCAACAATATTATAAATGAGGTGTTGGGAAAAATACTTTAGATCTAAATGGGAGTTAACAATTTAACTGCCTTTTAAAGGGCTACATTTCAACATGTGTATACGGTGTTTCTACGGGAGAAACAAAACTTTACACCAGTCTACTCTTTATTATTCTATTCTTAGAATACCCAGAGTACAACTCTGCATAATCTCTCCTATAGATTAGAACAGAGCACTATATTGTAGATACTGGTATATGCACCAATGTATGTGCATTTTCTAAGTGCTGGATGAAAAGAGAAGGAAAAACAAGGACAGGAATAAGATGACTTTGGGGAGGGTTTTAAAAAACGCTCACAGCAGCAAAACACACATTTTACAGGTGGGCCTCAGATTTAGGTTCTCCACACAACTCATTCAAAAAAAGGAAAAGAACTTTCATACAGTTCACAGGATCTACAGGCTTAAAACTGATTACTCAAGGGACTTTTAGCTACTTTTGTCACCAAGATCAGACGGGGGGGGGGGGTTCCCTGGAGGCCTGATGATGGACACTGTAAAATGCAGTTATCTTCATACTCAAAACTTTCTTTACTATAGAGCCAGCGAGGGTTACTGGGCTACACCTAAGTTAATAACAGCTCCACCAGAAGGTAATTCTGTAGGAAAAATTCTGTAGAGGTCTGGTATAATATAGTCCATATAAGCAGCTCTTTGTTAATCAATAAAGTGTAAAACAATAAAGGAGGTTATAATCAGAAAATATGATATTAATAAAATAACCTGGCTAATTATGATCTAAGTGCATGAACTCACAGTTTACCAATAAATACAGACAGCTTTTGATCAGCTTGCAGAGTTTTTATTCCTCATCCATTAGCACTGTAAATATTAGAAAAGGGATATAGCTGGTAGTGTGAAGAAGCCTAGAAAGCCTAGCGGCCAACCTGGAAAAGGATCACCATCAAAATCATCATCATCATCATCGTCATCGTCATCATCATCATCATCATCACTATCTCTCTATACTTCTAGGGTCCCTTATTTATCACCTCTAACACATGTATTTTTTTGTGTATTACCTCTGTGATTCTCCCAGCACACAGCTGCAAACGGTTTTATTTTATAAAAAGAAGCAGGGAGGAAGGGAGAGAAGGAGGGAGGAGGCAAGAAGAAGAGGAGGAGGAGGAAAAAGGAAAGAAGAAGAAAGAAGAAAGAGGAAGGAGAAGGAGAAGAAGAAAAGTGGAAGGGGCAGAAGGGAGGGAAGAAAGACGTGGAGATTACAACTATTAAATGAGTTGCCACTAAGTGCACAGTCGTATCATTGGAGCCAGGATTTGACTCAGTTCTAACTTGCATTGTACCCTGCTATCTCTGTACTTCTACATTTAATTTTAGAGGCATGTTTCCTCCTTTTATTTCTTGCAGTCATTTGTATTTTGTATTACTTTCTTCCAAATGCCACACAGAACTAAAAATCATTTGGAAAAAATATTAGCCTGTTGATCCTTTGAGTAGATTTAATACTCTAATAGAGAAGAAAGCAAAACACTTCTCAATCCTTTCACTGTAGTGGTAACAATAATGCAATCTGAGTTCTTGAAACAGCCAGTTCAGATTTCTGTTGACTAACATGTTCGCAATTAAAAACCACTTATCCGCATTCCTTTAACCAGGTTATTGTTCCTTTTGTGCATGTGTGGTAAAGGAAGTGCTTTTTGTTTGGCTTTCCATGTTGGATCTTTAGCTCATTCTTACACATTCAATCTACGCCAGCCCTAGTGTAAGTCCCCTCTCCACACATATATTACAGATGCACCTAAAACCTTGAGACCCCTAAGGGAAAAGTTTCCTCACGGGCGTAAGACCAAAAGATCAATAGTTCAGCTCCCCAAATACCTAACTGACACTTTGTCCATATAATTAAGAACACTTGAGTGATAGCACACTTCACCTGAACTCCTTACTTGCATAGAAATATGTAGAGCCGGTTCATTCCCTTGACTACTGTGGATTGTTGCATAGTATTATTTAAATCGTAGCTCTAAAACTCCACTCCTTTGTTGGTTTATCTTTAAACTGTTTCCAGGGTATTTTTCTTGCTTTGTTTCTGTTTTGCTGTTATAAACTGCTGCAGTGAATATTCTTATTCATGTGTACTTGTGAAAATTTGTAAGAATTTTTCTGACATATATGCAAAGATAGGGATTTGGAGGGATAAAATATTCCTCACTTTTGCCTTTACTAGAGATTATGTCAAATCGTTCTCCAGTTTACACTCTTACTAGCAGTGGATGTATGGGTGTTCTATGTTCCACATACGTACCAGCTTTTGGTACTATCAGAGTTATTTACTTATTTAACCTACCTGGTGGGTATGAAATAGCCTTTCACTGTTGTTTTGGAAGTCTTCAGGTATTTGAAAAAAAGTTGACTTGGTGGCTCTGAAAATAAAGCTTTGTTCCAAAAGAAGTGGATAACGCCCAAGAATTTACTCAGCGAGCTCCTGATGACCTGAGATCAGTTTTTCAGTGATTTGAACACTTGTATTTAAAATAAAGATGAGTTACTGGTGTTCATATTTTGACAAATGGTAAAACGTTCTTCCCCTTTTCCTATGCTAGTTACCCTTTCTCTAATCAAACTGAGTTATGAATTTGGTGTTACCCCAAAATGCAATATCAAGATTGGCACCCATCTAATTGCATAGGGAAAGCTCTTGCTCTAGAAATTTGAAGACTGGCTTTAGAAAGTGAACAAAGACATGCTTTGACTAGTTACTGGGGTGGGGTGGGTGGGGATTTGTTCTGTCACACAGAGGGAGGTTAGAAGATAGGCAGGTGGGTGCCTATAAAGGGGCCCTGTGAGGATGGACCATACTCTTGACAGCAGCCACAATTCCTGAGCCTAAATGATTAGTTACCTTTTAATCTGTGTTGATTTTCCCTTTGCTATCTCTGAGCCTTCTAGTTAAGCCTTGTTTTACTGTGTGGTCTTTCTGTGTGTCTGTTATAGGGAATTGAGGAAAGAGCCTTAAGTACTCTGGAGTCTGATTTGTAAAAAAAGCAAAAGTGGCTCCAGAAACAAGAATGGCGGCAACACTGATTTGTGACAAGACTCTGAGGGGAAGACGAGTCTTGGGGGACAGAAAATCTGGTTATTAAATCTGGCCTCCCATTCCCATGTAGAGATTCTACCTCTATGTCAATCGGGTTTCTCTTAGTGTAACAGATAACTGAGATAAATCAACTTAAAAAGAGGAAAGGTTTGCTTTGGCTCACAGTTTTGCAAGTTCCAGTCGAAGATCAAGTGGTCCTGTTGCTTTTGGGCCTGTGACGAAGCAATACTTGATGGAAGGAAGTGCAAGGCAGAACAAGGCTGCTTACTATATGGCCACTGAGAGGTGACCAAAGGCCTCCCACCAGGTTTCGCCTCGTAAAGATTCCACCATCTCTTAGTACAACAAGCTGGGACCAAGCCTTTAACACATGGGCCTCTGGGGGATCTTCTAGAGACAAACTGTAGCAATGTTCATTCCAATCATAGAAGATTTTCTTAAGGGAGACTCTGGGGTTTTTTTATAATTACACTTTCCCACATAGGCTGTGGTAGGGCAAATCCTGGCTGACCCAACTCTGAAACAAGCTCTGCATTTCTTCATTTCCAGGGAGTCAGCATGATGTCACAGAAAGAGCAGGATCTTTGAAGCCTGACAAACTTGAGTTCAGACTCATGCTGGGAGAAGTTTGTGAACTTGGGCAAATTACTTCAACTCCCTGAGTCTCTGGTTTTTTCAGCTCTAAAATAAAAGTAATCAGGTGACCTCAGAGGGGCAATTGTAAATACTGAATATGAAAATCTACAAACAGCACCTAGTATATGCCCGGAACACAAGAGACATGACAGAAACATTATTGTCCTTCTTCCCACTCCCTTTCCCGCCCTGTCCCTGGGACCAGCTTTCCCCCAGAGGCCAGTGCCTCTACAGCTCCTAGGTGGAGCCAAGATCCTCCCGGACCAGGCACCAGGCCCCTGTGAATCTCCATCAAAGCTGACTGCTTGTTGAATTTCTGTCTCTGATACTGGGTAACAACTGACTTACAATGAATTCAGTATTATATGTCCTTAATCCAAAGAAATCACTTTATTGGTGACAGTTTCAGGTACCACCGCAGCTAAGTGTCTGGGGAAGTGGAGTTTCGCAGTGATTAAAACTAACCTCCGGATCATACCATTTACCTGTGGGGCAAGCTTTGGTGTTCAATTAGAAGTGAGCAGATTTTTCTCTGAAAGCACCCAGGAGCAACTGATGTCCTCACCTTCCCTTACAGCAACTGTCTCTTCTCACAACTGGAAGAGACTTAGGATTTATAGACGGAATTACGAATATTCTTGATATTCTTTGGTCTTTGATTAAGATGATTTCAATAGTCAGTGGCTTGGTTAACAAAGATCCCTTTCATCTCTCAGTTGCTCTTTCAAATTTGCCCCTGCAACCTCATTCTCCAGGAAGAAAGTGTCCTTGATAAGGAATTTGAATGGGGTCTCAGTTCCATCCCTAACCGGTAGACACTCAGCTAGCTGGGAACATCCTTCTCTCAGGCATGACAGTCTCCTTGGGGGAACGAAAGATCAAACAAGTTTAATCTCTGACCTCCACGCTGGCCACCTAGCAGAGTTCTGTCTTGAGGGCAGGGGCATCTGAAGTAATTCATGTTGCTCTCTTCCCCGTGTTCCTTCTCCATAGGAGGCTGTAGGCTGCTCAGGGCAATCAATCTGACGTATTTCTCTAGTTCTGCACAGAGACTAAAATACCATTTAAATCTTCTTCCAACATTTCTCAAATCATGTGGGTATTACAAAGCATGAAATTATCATTAAAACTCAATTTTAAAGAACTGATTCTTCAGGAAAAATAAGAAAGAACATTTCTTCCTATTAACACTGTGCTTTGCTTCCCCCCCCCCCAATAATTTAGTTATTGTGTGTTTCTTAATCTTTGGAGATTAGGCTTGAATTTTTCACCTAGACTCCAATTTGCTCATAAATCTCTTCATTTTGTTTAATTTAAATGTTTTGGCCAACTTCACGGTTTAATAATGAGAAATAAAATTGGAACCTTAATGACTACTAAGAAAGGAATTTTCATTTCATCTGGAATTGAAAGAGCTGTTAAAGGGGTGGACATCCCATCAGACAAGCTGCTACCACCTTAGCTCGTGTGCACCAAATGCAGCTTGATATATTTATTTACACCCAGGGTAATTCTCCAATATGATTACTTGAAAATCCTTCAAATCCACCTCTGCTTACATCCATCCGATTGATATGCCCCTATTGATTAGCTGTAAACTGTTAATTGAATGCAGGCCATCTGATAAGTCCCCCATGTGCCCCATGTGTCCCTCACATGCTACCCATCAGAGCCAAGCCAAGTCACCCAGCTCCAAAATGCTTCAACATAAATTGAGAACACAATTATCAGATAACTAGGTGGTGGAGAGTACTGTTTCATCACTTCCACCTTAACAAACTTCATTTGAGAGAGAGAGAGAGAGAGAGAGAGAGAGAGGGAGAACTATTAAAAGTGTAAAAACCCTTTTCTAGTAAGTTTACCACTGGAGAAAGATATCTGCATCATGGCTATGCAGCATCAAATTCCATCCTTGTCCCAGAGCTCAGAGGAAACACTAGCTGGGTAATTCCCTTTGTAAAGAGAAAGCAGCTCTGGTTTCTTTTGCTCACATAGAATATAGTGGGTCCTCTGAGACGGTGGATGGAGAGCCTGCCTGGCACCCGGTAAAGAATGGAAACTGGATTGAGATAGATCAACCCATTCACGGGATCTTATTGGATAGTTATAGAAAAATAATCTCAGATTCTTCAGGTGTGTCCTTCAGGTATGTTCTGGGCCATCTTTCCTCATCACATACCACTTCTTATGGTAAGATGCACATCTAGCATCTTATCATACATTGTCTTGAACTTGACCTTCAAAACAGATTAAAAAGACTGAAAAACAAAATACCTCAAGAACATAAAGCTTGTTTTATATTTTTTTTGTGTGTTTACTCACTTTTGATGGGTAAATGAGTCAGCAATCCATCCACTTGTTATTCCATTACCTACACACTTAGAGAATTGGGCAATGCTTACTTCCCAGTGTTCCAGGGGCTGCAAGAGAAGTGTGCTACCTAATTTCTCACTTCCAATGCCTCACAATCTTTTGGGTAAATTTGATGTGTAAAGAGAGAAAGTTAGCTAATAATGCCATAGAAGACAGTAGGAACATAGTAATTCCAAAGCACATAAAAATGACTAGAGAACAAAATTTTAATAATGAGTGTCTTTAGGTACTTGTCGTATGGGAAATTTATTTCTTCTATTTTTGGGTTTTCCAAGTTTTCTATAATATGTGTGTATTACTTTATTGATTGTTATAAAATAAAATTTAGAGTATGAGTTAAGTACCAATACAGTAACAGAAATTTCAGAAAAACCAAGTTAAGATTTAGGACCAATTGAGTCATGATGCAGTGAGTTCCTTCAGTGTTAATCTTGTATTATACCTTCAGTGTCTAGAAAAAAAAATGTACATAGTAGAAGTTGAAGAACATTTTTGACTAATATTAAACACTTGTTGAATATCAGGTTTGTTGGTTGATAATTTCCTGTTATTCCTTTTGTAGTCATATCTTTTGGTATTAAATAAATTTTTTTCTATTATTTTGTAACTGCATTTTTCATATGTCTTCAAAGGGATAATAATGTTTTTGTGTTATGTATTATTTCCCTCTAGCATAACAGTGTGTACATACGGGTAACTTTGTCTTTCTTGAATGAAGGCAGACCCCATGTCCTATAATTATAGTGTCTCAAAGTTAGATTAAAAAGGACTATTTTTTTTTTTTTAATATGGGTACTGGGAGTCGACCTCAGGACCTCACGCTTGCTAGCAAGCGCTAGTGCCGCTGAACGATATCACCAGCCCTTTTTTCCTTTTTATGTGAGTACCAGGAGTCAAACTCAGGACCTCGCACTTGCCAGGCAGGTGCTTATGCTGCTGAACTATCTCATTGGCCCTAAAAAGTTCTTTTACAAAACTAATAAAGACTCTGGAGCCAGGCAGCTGTGTTCAAATCTGGTTCCACCACTGACTTCTAAATTGAAGCTGGCTAAGTTTCCTTGTCTGCAACATAAGGAAAATATTATCTACCGTTGCTAACATAAAAATAGCATACATAAAACAAAGTGTATCGGGTAGTTAAGTCGATAAAAGACAGCCATTATTATTATTATTATTATTATTATTATTATTATATTACCCTTATATAAACATCGTAACTATAATAAGCCAATTAGCCTTCCAACAAAATACAAGAATCTCCTCTGATATATTTAATCTGTTATGTTATCTCTGGTAACATTAATTCCTACTTACAATGACAGGGAACTCATTGCTTTGTTTAAATGTTCTCTTCGTATTCTGTGTTTCAGCAGTATGCACTATTAGTTATAGGGCCCACACAGGATATAAAGTCTACTGCCTTTCCATAGGACTTCATGCATCTTTATGCCCTTGGCTGTCCCCAGAAACCTCCCTCCCTCTCCACCAGCACAAACACAGAATTTAATACCAGGTAAAGGTTTATTTGTCTGAATTGATAAGAGTTACATATTTAGTCACAATGCCCTGGATGTGGTCGTGATGCTAGAGAAATGAACTTGCATGGAGCCATTGACTGCTGGAGGATCCTTCTAGATTTCCAAGCCAATTTGGCAAACTTCTGGATCTAGAAGGGCCTAATATATAATTTTCCTCAGTTAGATTATTTTCTCTGATCAGTGAACATGACTTTCTTACTCTGGAAAAAAAGCAGCCAGATGTTTACATAAACTAAATGACGGTTCTGGTTGGTTGATGTGTGCTGTAATAAAACTATAAAACCTCATTGTAAGAAACATCAAAGACCCCAGTAAAAAAAAAATTTTTTTTTCTTCTAATAAAATTCCATCACTTAAGTAGTATATTTAGTATTTCTGATGTTTTATGGGCATTGTAGAAGCAGGTTGTTTTACAAACTAATGCAAAATATTAGGGATGAATAAAGCTATACAATCAAAGTGACTTATCTGCTTCAGCAATAAAAAGCAAAAGTCCTAGCCAATGAAAACCAAGCAGGTATCAGACCTTGCCAGGTCTCTATCCTTTCCAGAGCAAATCCACCAGATGGGATCAGGTCATTCAATGCAATGGAGGATATCCTGGCAATGGAAAAAGGGAGAACTGGGTTTGAGTCTTTGCCCTTAACCTTGGAGCATGGCCTTTCACCAGCTGTTGAACTTTGAATGTGTTATTTTACTTCTAAAAGCTTTAATTTCTCTTCTGAAAATGGTAAGACATACCTCATGGGCCACCACAAGGATTAAATAAACAAATAAGTTTGTCATGTAGGAGATACTGGAGAAATGCTGGTTCCTTCCTCCATACCTCTCCTCTTTCTTCAATATAAATACTAACAGGAAAATAGCAGCATTTTTCTAAACTTGCCAAAACTGGCCAGACTTCCCAGTAATTACTCTAAATGTTGCCCTTCAAATCATGATGATGTTTTCACATCTTAAATGCAAACCACCAACAGGAGATTTGTCTTGGCAAGTAAGGAGGAAACAGAGGTTGACTTTGAGCACTTTGGTAAAGAAGACTGCATTTCTAAGTAAGTACCACCTTTGATGGATAGCCCATGAACCAACTTTCAGTAATTTTATTTTCGAGCAGAAATAAATTTGAGGATAATGAAAGAAGGGAAAAGGCTGGCTGATTTTTCCAAATCTGGCTTGGGAGTTGGGAGGCTGTAACCTGTCTAGCTGGACGAACATTCCCTCCTACCTCCTGACTAGAACCAGCCTGCTACTCACCTACAAATGCTATCAACCTGCTCTCCCCACCAGGTTCATTCCCAGCCAAATAAATGAAGACATATTTTTGCCTGGTATAAATTATTAAGTTGTTCTTCACATGGTTACTTTAAGTTCAAGGTGTATTAGCATATCCCCGCCGCTCAATTTTCTACCTGCAATATTTTTTATGTGGATTTGCTCTAAGTTGAATTTACCTCATTCATTCACGGGAGAAAATATGTGCCAGGAATCCTATATACTGTGAAAGAATGAAAGGTGAAAAAGTTGTTTTCTCTGCACTTTAAAGGCCTTATTTAGGTAGGTGGGAGTAAGGGTGATCTTGTATGTGTCACATAGAATGTAACATAGGGAGTTCATTCTTTCCTCCCTTGGGTTGGGGATAAAGGGGAATTCATAGGAGATGGTGCTAAAGGTGGTCTGAAATATGAGTAGGCTTTGGCAATGCAGGGGTGAACAGAGGGGTGTTCCAGGGGTTGGGAACTGCCTAAGCAAAGGTATGAAAGGAAGGCACAGGACAAACAGATAATCTCAGAGGAGTAAGTGGTGTGGTTTTATTATAGACAGCTAAATTAGGTAGAAATATTATAGGCAGTCAGACTGGGCTAGGCCCTCAAGGGAGTCAGTGCAGAAGATGACAACACATTACAACCGTGGCTGGAGGCACATCTGTCGAAGGCCACATCTTAAGATAAAGATGGAATGACCAGGCCTACATGCCTCCCCAAGGGATAAGCAATAAATTAAAGATTATACTATAATTGATACCACCTGGTCCAATAAAGTCTAGCTAGACATCAGTCGCCCAGGTGGGTGACCAGGACGTCCTGATCCATCCCTTCCTAAAAAGGTCTTTGTTCTTTCCATGCATACTTGCTATGCGACCTGCACCCCCACTGGATCAATACTACCTAAGCAGCTATACTTATAATATTATTGGTTGATCACAGTTTTGACCCACTGTGATTCCAATCACAGTCACAATCACAACCACCTTGTGATTCTGCTCTATAAAACTTCAACTTCTCCTTCGTCTTCGTCGTCTTCTTTTTGAGACAGGGTCTCACTACGTAGTTCAGGCTGGCCTTGAACTCTCGGTGATCCTCCTGCCTCAGCCTCCTGAGTGCTGGGATTACAGGAGAGTGCCATGTCAGCTATAAAACTTCTTTAAGTGGGAAACCCACTTTTGGGTGCCCTCCTGTCTCTCAGGAGCTATTTCTTTTTCTCGATAAATTTTTCCTACTCTTAACCTCCATTGTTCCTTAAAATCAATTCTTTGATTTTGGGGAACACGAACTCGATGTATGTGACATCCAGCAGGTTAGGAGTCACATTATTTCCCCTGTATCAGTCTGACTACAGCATGGGGAGAAGGGAGATGAGGAAAGTGTCAGGAGAAGGTTGAGAGATCAGCAAGGGGCCACATCAGCGAGAGCCTGGGATTCTCTGAAAATAATGACAGCCTCAGCAAATCTGCTGTTTTATTTTAAACAAAAGATAGGTTACCTGGATTAAAATGTTATTTCTGAATTCGGTACTTTACTGGTCAATCTAACCACTCAAATTTTAAAAATTTCACTGTCTGACCTTTTGGAAAATTGTTTTCTATCTCAAATGAGTGAAGCTACCAATGAGTATGGAGTAGAAATGAAAGTTGCCTGCACCACTCTTGTTCTCACTGGCTGTGTTCAATCACTCTATCGGCAAAACATTTTGTCTGGTCACTTATTAATGCTGGAGGAAGTTTGTTTTACAGCTGATGAGGGCGGAGAGGGACTAGGTTTTAAGAAGTCAGTTCAGGCATGTAATCACTCCACTGGGAACAGGATAAAAACACCTTCTGCCTCATGCATCCACATATACATTCAGCTTAGAAATAGGTTACATCAAAGACCATTCAGTAAGAACTTGGCCACTAAAGCCAAAAGACCAAACCCAGCAGTGGTACCTACTGAGAAGCACAGGAGGAACGGTGAAGTGATAAGGGACAGTCTTCTGCCTTTTGAAACGGACACAGGACATTTCAGGAACCATTAAGCCTGTGTTGAACTGCTACAGACACACACACACATATTCCACACAGCGCATACCACACACACCACACTCTCACACATTACACACACATTACACACACACACCACACTCACACATACCATACATATTACACACATACCACACTATCACACACTTATACACACTCAAATACACTCACACCCATCACACATTCATATCCATACACACACTGTACACTCACGACACCACATACATACCACACACACACTGTATACCACACATTCACATGCCACACACACCACACACTCACATACCACCCACACCACATGTACCAAACACACATGCACCACATACTTACACATCACACACAACACTCACCCATACACACTCTTACGCATACACACTCACACACCTACCACATCTCCACATTCACCCACCACACACTGACAAGAACTTATACATCTGTGCTAAACTGCTATGCAAATACACAAACACACACACACATGTGTGCACACTAGTTTAGCTTATGTACAAAAGAAAAAAAGGAATAAGGAAAAATAACATTAAGTCTCTGTACAGAACAATTTTTTTTTTTTTTTTGGGTACCGGGGGTCGACCTCAGGACCTTGCATGCCAGCAGGCACCTGTGCCACTGAGCAATATCACCAGCCCTTTTTTCGTATGTGGGTACTGGGAGTCGAACTCAGGGCCTCATGCTTGCCAGGCAGGCGCTTATGCCGCTGAGCTATCTCACCGGCCCCAGAACTATTTTTATCTGATCTCTTTAAACTGGTTTTAAAGTCCTGTCACCATGTTTGAGCTCATGGGCATGCACAGTCTCTTGGTATTGCTGGCCTGGGCTGGTTACCTGCCTGGGACATCTTTCCTTTGACCTTCACATTTGACCAAGTTTTAGTGATTTAAAATGCTATTCTGGCCTACTTGGTGCTATAGGATTATAGACAGTGTAGAAATAGAAGTTACATTCTGTTATTTTTAATGGAAAAGCTCCTAGAAAATCTAATCAGAACAATCCAAGTAGAATAACTTCCCAGGCAGTCTCCTCTTGCTACAGATAACAGGATGGTTTCATGGATTGAAGAGGAACACAGTTCCAAATATTCCTGTACAACAGAAATCAGAAATTTGGGGATTCTGTTCTGTATTAATTTCACATTGGCTCCAATCTTGAGTTCTGTATTCACTCCTTCCTCCCAATTTTAAAATTGTTTGTTCCTTTTTCTAGAAAGAGCTCATAACCCATTTCAGATGGATTCGTTGCTCATTTCAATCAGCCCTTCTGTATTCTGTAGGCTGAGGCTGTTTGTCTCTGCAGCTAATTCCACTAATACATTTAAGAAGTGTAAGGATGAGATAGTGGCAAGAATCTCTAAATAGCATCGGTAGCAAGTCAGAATTTGCATTACAGGAGAGCCAGAATTCATCTGAAAGGAATGCTGAGGGTGGGTGGGTTGGTGGAACCAGCAACAATAAACTATCTTTTATCAGAGGAGGACTGAATTCATCATCATGAATTAACCATATTTCATGCCATATGCAGCAAAATCTCATTTTTCCAGACATCAAAACCATTTTAACAACACAGAGACAAAACTGCTTCCTCCACTAAGCCTTCTCTTGCTCTCTGGACCACCTAGAATCCAGGGTCCTCTGAAATCCTACCTGGCTTATGTGCCAGACTTTATACCCTAGCACTTTGTTATTTTGTGGTTTTCTTTTGTGATTTTTTTACTGGTAAGTTTTGTCCTTTCAGGCAGAGTATTGATCCTTGTGTTTATTTCTTCATTATTTTTCACAGAGTCTAACACAGTGCTAGGTACTCCAGGCCACTCGCCGATCTGAAAAAGTGCCAACAAGCTGCCAAACCCTTTGACTCCTCTAGTACAGCCTGGAGACAATAGACTGGGCACAAGAAATACCGAACGGTGGACACCGTTGAGCTAATTTTCAAGCAGGAGGACTTTTGCAATTGCGTATTTAACCTCCACCCTCTATAATACAGACTGTGCAGTTTAATCTGTGAACTGGATCAAGTCCCCTGACATCAGCTACAGGTTTCAGTAACCCCCGGCCAGGGAAATATTTGCCTGCAAACACTTAGTTAACATATGGCCATATTATATGCTCAATTTCTTTATGTCCTTTGTAGGGCCTCAACTTTTGTGCCATTTCTGGTCAGAGAGGTTGTTTTCTACTTTAACACCTTTGTAGACTTTCTTCTTTCTTGATCTCAGCACAAGTGCAGCTATTTGCTTCATAGTAAGATTAGTCATTTTCCATTCATCTGTTCAGATTTGGAAATTAGTATGAAACTAATAAACTCAGTTGTAACAATAGTGCCAGAACTTCTCTTGCCTAGCTGCTCTTAAATAGCAATGAAGTTGTTGACCACTTCAGTTCTCAAATTTGCAGGGTTTTTTCCCCCTCCCCTTTCTGGAAGCTGCAACTGTTTATGACTTTATTTTTTTCCTGCTATGAGAAAAATCTTTTGACAGCAAGTCAGCACCAATCTTTGAGGCACACCAGAGGACAGCCAAGTTGTCAGCCCCTGAGGCCACTCTCAGTTTGGCTCTGCTAGGGACTTGTCTTTAGGGAGAAAGTCACCTTTCATGGAATTACTCAAAGCTCAAGGCAAGTTAAGATTCAGGTTTTTCTCTTGAGAAGGTCTCATAGGAAGCACTAGCTTTAAGCAAAATCTTTATGAAAGGATTCCTTCTGTGCATTTTCCAAACAGGCCTCTTTGTCATTACCCCCAAGAGAGCCGACAACCATTTGGGAATCAAATCTCCCTTATCATTTCCAGACTACCTTACCTTGCTGTGAGCACCCCACTGGTGGGAGGGCCACAAATGCTTCTCTCAAGCATCACTGCAACCACCAATCTGTGTCTGCAATGCCCCAGCCCTGTTCTGGCCTCCTACACCACAGGGAAGTCCCCCTTGGGTTCCAAAAGAAAATTAAACTCCTTGGAATCCAAAACTAATAAACTTTCACAGGGTAGCCCCAGGTAGATTGGTTATCATGATATTTCAGTCTCACTTAACCAATAAGAGGGCTGATTGGCAAGTTCCCAGGATGAATATTCTCATATGAGCATTGGATTAGAGGAAGCCAAAAGATTTTCCACCATCTACATGCTCAACTTACACCCCACCTGGGTTCTGAGGTAGAGATCTTGTGACGGTTGGGGCCCTGCAGAGCAATTAAAAGAAATAAAGCAAAGTATTATATTTTAATTGATGTAATCTTCAAGCTCCCAGTGGAATCTGGGGTGATATCTGACTAGAGTTACCCCAGGTATCAATAGATGACTATTCTGTGAAAGTGCATTTAGGAAGACAAAACCCCATGAATCCTGGACTTCATTAACATGTGTATCCGTTTTGGGAGGGGGCATTGGCTCAGACTCCCAGGACTAAAAACTGAAAGAAGCCACCTAGACTTTCCTGGGATCTGAACAAAGAGTGGAACAGGCTGGGGTGGGGCAGTGGAGACGGAGGTAGAGAAAGACGGAGAGATAGAGGGCAGGTGGAGGGGAAGGCACAAAGTGAGTTTCTACTTTATTTGCTTTTAGAGGCTGGTGCCTGGATATTAGACACACCGAACCATACTATCCAAACCAAAACAGCTCTCACCCATCACTAACATTTCAGGATTTGTTTCTGTTTTATTGTAAATATTCCAGTCGAAGAAAGATAAACAGACAAGAAAAAACTGCTTTATACAGTACACAGTCAGATAGAAAATACAGAATGGAAAAGAAAGCCAACAACCAACAGATAAAAAGTGGAAACAAACCAAGAAAGGTTGCAAATTCACACAGCAGCTGGAGGGAGGCGCAGCAACTGTGTCAGCAGCTAAGAGAAACTGCCTAGTGCTGTCAATCTTATCTTTATTCCACAAGGTGAGGGAAACATCATTTATAAATGATGCATGGGGACATTTATTTCACTAATCCATTAAAAAAGTCTGCTATTGATCAAGATATCCTGCTCATAAAAATGTGTGTTTTTTAAAAAAAAACCCTTCCTGCCCCAGTGTGATCTGACAGGAGGGACCACAAAGTCAGAAGCAGGGGATGGAGCTGTGGGATGGAGCAGTGTGGCACTGCTGGGGTCTGTGGGCAGTTGGCCTTCCCACCAATCCATGTTTCTCCCCAAGATGTCAGGCAAGGTTCAAAAATATGTAAGTGTTCCGCACAGCTGTCACTGCATGGTTACAGAAAAAAACAGATAAAAAGGGTTCAAATTCATGAAAGGGTGGAGGTCAGCTTAGGACAAAACTGGCATCCTGAATAGGAATAATCAAAGTACCCCTGGACCTCCAGGATAGCAGCTTTAACTGGATGTCCTGGCCCAAAGAGGATGCTGACCTACCCAAACTGTAAAAGCATGGAATTGAGCTCATCGTCTCCAAAAAGCCTTTATTTTAGTACATTCAAAGCAGAAGCAATGTGAGAACTCCATTCAAGGTGGTGGTGGCGGCTGTTTATTTCTCTCTCCCTCTGAATTTTCTGTTTACAATCAGAAGTTGCATAGAATTTTGTTTTCCATCAGAAAATGACAACTCTCTGTGTGAAACTCCCAAGTGGTGATGCCAAGCAAAGGTTAAGCAGCTGCTGGGAAGCCTCACCCCTCCCTTCAGGTGAGTGCTCTGGACCCTGCAGACATCTTACAAGCACAGCAGTGACCGGAAACACCTGATAACCTGGAAGTCATCAGTGTATGAACTCCTGTCCTACTCTGTGTATGGAACAGAAGTCAGATGCTTCGCGCCTAAAGTCACACGAAGGGGGTGGGTGGCTGCTGCCCAAAGCTGTGGTTAAGACCCAAGAATTCCTTCTTCCCAGGCCTGTGATTGGCTAAGGGACTCCATCCCTCTTCCAGAAACCTGGCACATTCTTGATTGCTTAAGGTCTTTCCATTTAATAAACAGACACACAAAGACACACACACACACACACACACTTGCACCCAGGTCTCACATCACAATAGCAAGAAATCACACAATCCATGATAGCATTGAGGATGGGGCATCATAGGCAGCTACCGAGTTTGGTTAAAAGGAAACGCAGTTAATAAAGTATGCACCATACCAACACGGTGGCCCTGTCCTGCGTGTTCTGTGAGCAGCAAGTTGCAGTGGAAGCCAGGTCAAATTACACCCACCTTCTGTGCTCCTTAACAAGGAAAGGACGCCGTGTGTACGGCTTTCCTTCCTCGTCTCTCTTCACAGACCACATTCACAAAAGACCAAACCCAACCCAGTAGGAGTGAAAGTCAAAAAATAAAGAGAAGACAGATTAACCCTTGAAACCCGAGACATTTCAAGGTTCCCCAAGTAAACTATGGGTTAATTGCTTTTTGGCATTTAAACTGGCTTTAATGGACTTCCACTGGGACTCTGCTCCTTTCTCCAGACCCTGGTCCTGCTCTACTCCTGCAGGCTCCCAACCAACACAGCGAGCAGAGTTCAGCACCTGAAATCACACGCAGTGGTGACTCCGTGTGCTGGAATCCTGGAGAGAGGAATAGGGATTATTCAGACTTCCATTTCCTAACCCAACCTCTCCCTCCAAAATCTACAAAACAAGTAAACAGGACTGAGAGGGCGACAAAAGAAGAAAAGGAGGGAGGAAAGAAAAGACCATTAACAAAAATATACAAATCCATAAAAGAAAAACTTCCCTGTTTTTTTTTTTTTTCCCCCCCCCGGTAAGAACTAGACCCAGGGTAAGAACAATGGCCCCTTCCTAGGGGGAAGTTCAACTGATTATTCCACCAATTCCTTGGACTGGTCTGGGCAGGGCCCCCCACCCCCAGACTCTGCTATTTGGGAGAGAAAAGCCCACTGGAAGAAGATGGGTCCTGCGCCCATGAGGGACGGCATCCCTTTGCCACTTGGGTGCAATGTCTCTGGGTGGACCCGGTCCCCGACCGGGCATCGTGTGTCTCTGGCTGGGGCGCCAGGCTCTTTGACCGTTTTGTAAAGTGACTGAATCCCAAATCCGGGGAGAAGCGTGGCCGCTGGACAAGTCCGGGCTCCCCGCGACAGCGGCGCCGGCCCAGCCCTCCCGCCTCCCCACCTGGCTCCGCGTCGGTGGCCGCTGGCTACTCCGGCTACTCGGGCTCGCTGCTGTTGGTGGTCTTCTCCCACTCCAGGCTCTCCTCGCTGCGGGCCGGGGACGGCCGCGCTCGAAGGCCCTGGAAGCGGCGGCACTCGGGGCAGACACGGATGTGCGTGCAGCCGCGGGCCACCAGGGCCGCCTCCTGGGCCAGTCTCTGCGCCAGCTGGTCGGGGTCCCCGGCCCCACACAGCTTTCCATTGCTGAGCGTCGCGGTGCCCCGGGGCCGCCGCTCCTCCGGGATAGGGGGCCGGGGCTGCGGGATCCCAGCGCGCCGCCGGCGAGGGTGGATACTGTCCTGACACAGGATAATGCTGCGCAGCTCGGTCACCATCTCCTGGCAGACAGACACCTGGAGGAGACAGGGAGGTCACAAGCAGCCTCTCAACGCCAGCCCATGATCCCTGCGGGTCTGCGGGGATGGAGGCCAAGGCCAGGGCTACAGAATCACCCCATCTTAGGTATGCGGGCCTGTCAGTCCAACTCCTCTCTCCCAATCCCATTTAATGTTCAAAAGCTCTGCCACTTGGTTGTCCAGTCCTCCAACACCAGCTAAGACAATGAGCTCACCATCTTGAGAAAGAGCCTGTACCTCTTCCCCACATAACCATTAATGCCTGCTTCCTTCTCCTTCAGCAGAATTTCTATCCCTGAAATTTTCATCCATTGATCCTAGTTAAATTTGGACTTCGACGACTACTAAAAAACAAACAAACAAACAAACCCTCTACCACCTCAGTCATTCAAGTCTCTACCATGTCCTCATGACTTCTGTTCTCAGGCCAAAGACTCTCATTTCTTTTAACTGTTTATAGCTGGAAATAATACATTCTGATAATAATTAAACCAAGAGCAACCACTGCTACTATAGGTCCACAATCTCCTAATTCAAAACACTGGGCTCCAGCTATTTCAAAATTTGGAATATTTTTTTTTCTTTTAGAGGCAAAAAGACATTTTATAATGATAAAAGAACCCATCAAGAAGATATAACAATTATAAACATATAAGCCCCTAACAAGTCCCTAAATACACAAAGTAAAATCTGACAGAATAGAAGGATGAAACAGACTAAAAAATAATAATTGGAGGCTTCAATACTCAACTTTCAACAATGCGTAAAACAACAAAATAGGAGGGCTAAAAGGAAATAGAAGACTTGAGCAATACTATTAACTAACCAGACCCGAAGGATGCAGGGGAATGCTCCATCCAACGGCAACAAAATGCACGTTCTTTTCATAGATGTGAAACATTCTCAAAGGTAGAACATATCTTAGGCCACAAAACAAGTCAAAATTTGCAATATTTTGGATTTGAGGAAGGTAATACAAAATGATACACAGCGGGTGTAGGGCAAACTCCATATTCAAACACATTAATATTTCTGTAGCAAAATGTAAGTATGATCACACTGAGTGAGATAAAGACCATAAACACTAGCTAAGTCAAGTTTTGTCACTGAATGTATTTGCATCAAATTTATATATAAAGAACTTGGAAGACGCCAAGCTTTTGGAGTTTAAGAACTGTGGATGAAGAATCATGAGCCTGTATTACTATTATTATAGCCACTCCCAGATGTGCAAATGGAGGCTCAGGGAGGTTAATATATTTTGTCAACAATTAGCTAATAAATAGCTGACTGAGAATTTGCATTTAAACCTATCTAATTCCAAGGCCCATGCATGCTTGGTTGAGTTCTCATCTCTGAGTGTGAAAGGCCATTTTCCTCAACCACCATCCTAGAAGAGCCTCCTGTTCTTCTGTGTTCTCTCCGAGTCTTATCAATGGGACAGCTGTTCCACTACAAAGAGCCAACACAGCCTTTACTCTTCATGTTAGCAATTGAGAGTGCTCTAACTTTTATTGAGTTTGTTGGTGTATGTCCAGCTGTGGGTGAGCTCTTGGGAGAAAAACCAAATGTAAAGAAGCTACAGATAGTAACACCTAATGGAATAGGACCTGCTTTAGTACTTCAGACTTAGATTTTAGACCTGTTACTAAATAGCTGAGATTCTTGGCAAGTCACATAACCTCTAACTACTATGCCAACAAAAATTTCCCTGCCTGCCTAGTCTATCACATGTGACAAGAATAAAACAACATATAGTTACTGACTGTCTACAGTGTGTCAAGCACTGTGCTTTGCAGTGGGAATAGAGAGATGAAAGACACAGCCACTCAGGCAGCTCCATATCTAGTCACTAACACAGTGTGTAAGTGCTCTACGCCTGCTTACAATGGTGCTGGGAAGGAGGAGGAGTCAAGAGCCCTACTGGTCCAGGGGAGAAGGCAGGAGAAATGAGGAAGGTTTCACAGGGAAGGGATCACCTGAACTTGGCCTTTTGGAATTAGTAAGTACCACTGTCATTTAATGAGTAGGCAAAAGTAGAAAGTCAGTAGAGACAGTGAGAAGAGTATGAGGGGAACCAAGAAAGCTTGGTGCTACACAGGGCAAGGGAAGAGAGAGATTCTGGAAGGAACTGTCCACTCTTCAGGGGGAACACTGAGGTCCGGTAAGGCCTGATGAATTCTCTTTGTTTTTGTCCTTCAATAAAACAGGTTGGATTGTTTAGCAATGGTCTTTCAGCGCAGGGATGGAAAGAAGCCAGCCAGGCAAGGATTGAGGACCAAATGGGAGGTGAGGAAAGAGAAACTGACATTACACTCAGATCTCCTTGGTTTGGAAGAAAGGAGGGATACAGCAATAATCACTTTGTAATTATTTTTGAAATATGGATAACAAGAGTGTATTTATAGATTCTGATGAGAGATCAGGAAGAAAAATATAGGACAGATGATAAACCTAGAGTACAAAGGGTGCTTGAGAAATACAGTGAATGTTTAAATTTTTAAAAAATTACAGTAAAAGACACATGGCCATTACCCTCCCTTACTTCACACACACTCATTCTTGCTACTTTCTAAAGCACTCTGGAAGTCCTCTTTCATGAGTGTCTTTAAGAGGTATGATAAAAAAATACTGTCAGTTTTGCTGCTGAGTGACATCCAACAGAACAGCAGGAATTAACCATTGCAGCATGCCATGATCCACCTTATTTACCTCATCTGGTATCATGCGACTTCTGGCTTTTCCTCAAAGTCAAAATGATCATGAAAGGAAACATTATGAATCAATTCAGGACACCAAGTCAGCTACAACTGTGCAATTAAACATACTTATGAAAAAGGACTTCCAGAACTGCTTCAGCAAGTGGCAAGAATGATGGGATAACTGTGTTCAAAGTAAGGGGAAGACTTTCGAGGGGGACTAGCAGCAGTGTGTTTTTTACTGTAAAAAATTTTATTTCAATTGCATTTTTCAATCACATCTCATAGCTAAGGAATGGCAAGATCAAGGGAGAGACAGGAGGAGAACAGGACATCTGCTGCAAATGCAGGGGTGAGAGCCACAGTTACGCACACATTTTTAGGTAGTGATTTTCATTTGGGGCAATTCACTCCTGATTTCTCGGGGAGGCTGGATGGAAAAGTCAGCTCTATTCCTGCAGGACCAGAGAACATGATGATTGAGTGACAGCATGGCACTACTGTGTGGGATGGGAAAGAGGCTCAGCTCAGAAGGAGAAAAGGACTGGCAGGCAGAGCTGCGTCGAGGTCCCATATGAGGCAGGACTCCCCAGGGTTCTAAGGGATTGGTCATACCGTCTTGAGATGTTTCTCTACCAGCAATTAGGGAAAGGGGTTTCAGGAAGATCCAGAGTTGGGAGCTTGTGGTAGAGGCTAATGTACTTTAAAAAATCTCAAAATGTAATTAACATGCAAGGATTTGTATACTTTCGCTGGAATGGAAGAGAAGAATGTTAAAAATTAGAGTCATCTTCCTTCTTCTCAGTTCCTTCCTTCAGTGTGAAGCTTATACTAACTCACCTCTAAGTTGCAAGTGGGGAAATTTACTCAAAATCCTGGAGAAGGAAGATCTAATTCTTGGGTTCCTATCTCTGAGGTTAGGATATCTCAGAGGGTCTTCATCTATAGGCCAAAAACATTCAAAATGGAAAGACTGAGTTTGTATTTTCCATCACTAACCTGGTACTTCTATGTGCACACACACACACACACACACACACACACACACATTTACTATACAATATCTTAAATTATTATTCCAGAAGACTTTGTCTGTAACACATTTTTCACATATTTGTTTGTTATGCTGTTTCAGAGAAGAATCAGGAGCTCTGAGGATGAGATTAGTACCCTTTCTATGGTTACTAAAAATCAGTAATCAGTGTAATCAGTGGATGATAAAGTATTAACCCAGATTTCCTAGCCTGGGGCTTGGGGTTCTTTCCACTGCATTCTCCCGTGCACGGTCCTGGGGACTTCACAGGTCCTGTCTAAAATACATATACAAACCTGTGACCTTTACCCACTGCCAGCACTGTAGGCCACATCCTTTTGGAAGTTTACCTCAGTTGCTTCTGAGTGTCTGAGAGTCCATAAAAACTCCAACATTGCCATAAAAATGGCCACGATTAAGCCGCAAATAAGAACCACAAAGATTCCACCAATATTCTCCATTCCCAGACCTGTAAGAAAGGGATAATAAATGAAAACTATTGTGAAAGAACAGGAAGGCACAATAATTCTACCAACCATGCCAATATCATTTAAACAGCTAGAACTTGAGTCTTGTAGATGTTTTGGAAACACATTCCTGAAAGAGATTTAATTAATTGTTTGAAAAAATGCAGGGTACCTGGAACAAAATGGGGGAGGGAGCTCTACCGGCCAATGAAGGAGACTGGAGAAGCCGCAGAAGAGTGGCTTGGCCAGGAGGTAAAGATCATTCTGAGAAAAGGGCACAGGCCAAATTTGATTTATCTTTCAGCAATATGAAACCAAAATACCTGTAAATTCTAGCAGGTTCATGAAGACTTGTCAGTCTTCTTAATACTGTGTTTGTGTAATATAATACAACTGTTCTGGATGGAAAAAAAAATGTTTACCAGTGTCAACGTGTTACAACTTGAGCAGCGCTAACCCAAAAATCTGAACCTTTGAGCACTGGGGTGATGCTCAAGAAGGTTCTGATTTTGGAGCATTTTGCATTTCCAATTTTTAGATTAGCAATGCTCAACTAGCAAGTATCACAAAATCTGAAGAACTCTGAAATTTGAAACATTTTCCAAGCATTTTGAATAAGGGATACTCAACAAGTTACTACAATACTTACTTGGAAAATAAAGCTTCTTATTCCCCAGACTATTGATTCCCAAACCTGGCTGCCATCAGAACTTCCCAGAAAGCTTGTTAAAAACAGATTCCCAGTCCTTACCCCAGACCTAGTAGGCCAGTATTTCTGGAGATGGGGCTCAGGAATCTGTATTTTAAAACAAGTTTCCCAGGTGATTTTTTGTTTAGTCAGGCAGGCCTACAATTAGTTTGCAAATTGGTGTCTTCGGAAGCATTGTAGAAGTTTTTAATCTCCTTAAAGTCTGGTCGTATCCTCATTGCCTCATATGATACCTGAAGTAGAGAATATACTCGATACATATTTGTAGAATGATATGGCTGTATTATTTTCACAGAGTCCAACAGTGAGTTTAGCTATGTAACTAAATGCTTTCTTTGGCATTAGAGAAACCCAAACTTTAGGAGGAGTGTCATAAACACATGAAAACTTCATTCAACAGGGGCGGGAATCATAAATCACAAGACATCTTTTATTCAGGAAAATACCAAGAAGGACACTTATGTCTTGTGCTTTTCAGGAATGCCTGCACCCTGGAATGCTCATCCAATCATCATGAACGTAGCGCTATGCTGTTGTCAGGGAGAGCGAGTTTCACACAACACTACAAAATGAGCCACAAGTGAGGAACAGAGATTAGAGGCTGCCTTATGCACCTTGGCAAGCTGGAAAAATAGCCCTGGCTGGCTATTTCAAGATGCACTGAGCTTCCTCCCAGAAAGGCCCAAGTGGGTGTCTGTTGTTTTTGTTTTTAAAATAACAGAGTACAGTAGCAGTCCCTGCCTACACTGGGAATCCGCTTGTGATGGTTCTGAGGACTCATACGATGGATGCATCAAATGAACTATTGATTATGGTCTATATATCCACCATAGTCAACTCTTGTGTTCCTGTGTGAATGCAGGAACCTCTGCCTTGAATAATCAAAATAGGGGATCATTAAAGGTAGGGAATCCTTCCAGGAGGAAGGTGCTTTGGTTCATTTGAACACCTGCTCCTCTCACCTGCAGCCACTTTGGAAAATGTCTTCTGACTGTGGGAGCATTAGGATCCACATTAATGGGGGACGAAAAGGGACACCAAAGAGGGAATACACATTTAAATGAGTCTGGCTGGGGTTTGTGGGCAGGTGCTCCAGTCCAAGGCTTGGGGATGGTGAGAACTGGGGTATTAGGATGTGTTCAGTGCATAGTGGACAAACTAGTTTCCCTAGCCAGGCCCTGTGATGAGGAAGTGAAAATAGTGATACTAAGGATGGCCACCTGCTCAGGTAAAGAGAGTTCCCAGATGACTTGGGATACTCTGGGACTCCCCTATCATTTTGGAAGGGGGATAGAAAAAATGGCAGGCCTCCTTGAAGGGTCTCCCCTTCTTCTTGCTTCTGAAAGGGGGTTTCTTTCTCCTGGATCTCATCCTGCCACCTGCATGACAGCTGTGTCCCCTGTCAGTCACCACCTGGGTCCTCCAATCTCTTCCTCCCTACTGGTTTTTTTCTCACTCATGTTTCTCTCTCCTTCAGGAAGTAACATCCTTCTGGCCCCTACAATTCTATTTAACCAAAACCCCTTCTCTCTCTTTTCTGCCATGGTCAAGCTTTCTGAAAGCATTGTCTACATCAGAGCTAGTTTAAGACATTCTAAAAGCCCTTAAAATGCTTACCACTGGGGGCCCCTTCCCACACAAAAGCAGGTAGGAGAAAATGCACATTGTAAATTAAATTCATTTTAACAATTTTGCTTCTGATATTACCGAGTGGCAAGAAACAGTTAATTTACAACTGGCTGTGATTTCTCAGCAACCACTGTGCATACCAGGGAATGTTTGCAAAATGAGAAAATCTAACCAAAAATTATTTCTAAATGTGATGAAGTTTTTACCAATATTAAATTTAAAAATTAATGAAGTTGAAACAATGTTCTATCTTGGAGATATTTAATTAAACATGTCTTAATTTAATTTTGCAGTTTTCTTTTTGCATCTGGAAGCCAACAATTTTTTTCAGGCCTCAAGCATAATTTGGACACCTGAAAAGCTTTTAGGCCCTGGGTGCTCTGTGTACAGCATCTAAAGAAGAAAATGATTCTGTGCTCAATCTACTTTTGCTCCTCGTATTCAATCCTCATCCCAGGGAATTTTGTCTTGCACCACTAAAACTGCTCTCTCCATTTTGTTTCTAATCTATTGGAAAATTTCCAGGCCTGATTTTATACAACCTCTCTTAGAACGTCATATTGTCAATCACACCCCCTTCTTGGTTTTTCATAAAGCCATGGCCTGCTCTGCTTTTCCAATCTTACCAATCTTTGCTTGCTCTGGGAACATTCTCTCCTCATTTTTCTACATTTGGTCTTTTGCTCCTCCTCCACATACTGGCTATTGATGATTTCACTCCTAAACACTTTTCAGCTTCTTACCCTTCTCTCCATCTCTCCTGCTATCTATCTCTTGCTTCAACCATTGCAGCAGGCTCTGAAATAACTTCCTTGCTTAGAGCTGCTTCCTCTTCAACTCTGCCCTCCACAGAGATGCCTGAGTGGTCTTGCTGAAACGTAAAATCTGGCTGTGATGTGTCTTCTAGTATCACAGAACTGTTTACAGTTCCCAGCACATACGATTGTTATTCCTACCTCTGTACTTTTACTCCTGTTAGCATATCTGCCTGGAATTCACCCTATCCCAGACACAGACCTGTCTAACCTCAGTCTTTCCTTAAAGGCTCAGCTCCAGGGCCACTTCCTCCAAGGGCCCTCTCTGACCTTACCTGACCCTGTTAGCTATACTGCTCTTGTGTTTCACAATAACACACTGTACATCACTCCAGTCGTGTAAAAAACACGTTAAGTTTATATATCAGGATTTCCTTGAGGGAAGAATCATGCCTTGCTCAATCTTATAACCCACAATCATGGCACTGGCCCACAAGAGGAACTCAATCAATGTGTTGAAAGAATAAGCAGAAAGAAAGAGGATAAAGACATTTTAGATGTAGAGGGCTGCATTACCAAAAGTTCTGGATTCATACTGTGGTATCTGTCCATTTCCCAATTAAATTTTGTTTGGCATAGTAGCAACTGTCAATTCGGCAACTGCCATTGAGGAATTCAGGTAGATGACCCAAACTGTACTGGCCAAAGGGGGACTGAATACTGACATGGGTAATACACAACATGGACCTCCTGTGTTGTCATAAATGGACATGTGATCTGTGCTGAGATAACTCTGAATCTTTCAGAGTAAGCTTCTTGGAAGAGCTAAGGTTTGAACAAGATGCCAGTCCCCCAGTCTTTCTTTCCCAGCTCCTCAAATTTCAGGGCCAGTATGTTAATCATGGATGTTGCTTCAGTGTGTCAATCCTGGCTGAGTAGGCGCCCCCCCCCGTCCTCCTCCTACTACTTCTCTTCCTCCTCCTCCATCTCCTCCTCTTCCTCTTCCTTCTTAGATTGAGGCTTGCATACCATTCGTGCTTTTAGGAAATTATTGGAAAGTGGAAGCGAGAATAGATTGCTGGCAGAGTCATAGTTGAGAAACAGATGGAGCAGGGAGTGGAAAGGGAGTGTTCAGAGAGTGCAGCAGTTCCGCTTAACGCTGTCATCAGTCATCCTTGAGAAGTCAGATGCCTTGCGCAGCACACAGCCATTCATCGGAAGGAGCCTTTCGTGTGGACTCCCTCCAGCCTGAGAGGCCCTTGCCTCACTCACAGATGCCTCCGCACCTGCAAAAGGGACTGGGAAGCCATCTACTCACCCTCTCCCTTCTCTTCTTCAGATGGAACCGCACATGAGTCATCCAGACAGATGGCTTTGAAACTGGGATTTGCTCCTGACACTCGAGTCTGCCTGAACCTCAGCTATGCCCAAGCAATCAGCCTGCATTAGCTGAAATAGAATCAAATTCTCCTAGAAAATTCCTGGTTGGTTGAATACTGACTTGGGTGTCACTCACAGATTGCCCACAAATACAAATGATAATTCACAAATGCAAATGCATCACTTTCTCTGTCTCTAGAACTGCAGAGCGGAAGAGCAACCAGGAACAGACTACCTTTGAAGAGATTTGACTCTCCACCCACCCACCTGCTCTTCCTTTGGTTCTGACTGGGTAGTGATAACTTCTTGGATTTGGGTGCACTTATGCTTTGCCCTTAAGATCCTCACATAACTCCAGGGAGCACTGTGGTTGACCACAGCAGAGGGGGACTAAGGTATGGCAGGCGCCTGTACCCCACAGGCAGAGGCAGAGAATGCAGAAACCATGAAGGCAGATGCACAGAATCCACATGTGCAGAGCGAGCAGACCAGTGCCACAGTCCACACAAGGGGCAGTGTTCTTTGATGTTACTTAGCAAGTATTTATGGAGGATCTGGAGCCATTAGTTGGGCACTGTGCTAGGTGGCAAGCTCTGTGCAATGTTATCACATCGAGAGCATTTGGGAAGTTCATGGATCCTTGGACCATCTGGTTTCAAACACTTTCCATCTCAGAGCCACATTCATTAGCATCCAAACAGATACAGCAAACAGTTCCATCTCCACGGGCTTGACATAAATACCAGTTTCTCATGCCCATGTGCAAACCGACCTATATGACCTTCCCAGAAAAAAGAAGTGATTTACTACGCGTGCTGCTGAGAACTGTAAAATAGTAAGCTCGCCATTGCTTCTTGCTCTCACTGTGACATCTGTTGAATAGAGACCTACCAGATTTGGGAGAGAATGATGGAAACATAGGCGAAAGAGATACCAACTAGAAGAGGATTTTGATAAATTTTGCAATTTATCAAAATGAAAGTTATGAGAGGCTCTTTATAATTTATCAAAATATAAGCTCAAGTATCTCATTTTTTAAAACACTTGTTGTCTCATTCAACTCTATACAGAAGACCCTATTTCATAAACAGAAATTCAGAGATCTTAAATTACCCAAGTTTTCACAGTGAATATGGGAATTTTAGATAAATCTGATTCTAAAGTTTATGATCTTTATAGATATGAGGCTGACTTCGTGACTGGTTAGTATGAGTTAGGTTTCCATGCTATTTTGCCCCTGGTACTGGAAATTTAACCTAGGGGTGCTTTTCCACTGAGTGACATCCCTAGACTTTTATATTTTTATTTGAGACCAGGTCTCCCTAAATTGCCCAACTGGCTTTGAACATGTGATCCTCCAGCCCCAGCCCCTGGAGTATGGAATTACAGGCATGTGCCACCATGCCTGGCTCCATGCTATTTTAATTCAATCCTTACAGTTGCCTTGTGACAAAACATTGTTCATACCTCTATTTTTTCTGCCAATTACCAAAGTGCAGAGAAGTTAAGTAACTTCTCTATGGCTGACAAGTGAAAGTGCCCAGACCCGTATGAAGCAGGGCCCTTGCCCTCCCCCCATCCCCAGTCCCTGGATCCACTCAGGCTGCACAGGTGGGATCACAGAGCTCGGCTTGCCACGCCAGTGCTGAGTGGGTTCATTCCCAGGAACCTCCAAAACGACAAGGGAAAGAGTTCTATGCATGGGCTACAAATTCAGCTCATCAAATTCCTTTCTGTCCAGTGCAGCATTACATCAAATGTTTGAACTGGTGATTTATCCACTTCACCTTGGCTCAGTTTCCAGACAGAAGTGGGCTGTCATCTTTATAGCTGCTGCCCTCCTCTGCGGAGGAAGTCTTTAAAGCTGCAGACTTGCTTCGGACTTGTTGGGCTACCATTTGCCTCTGTTGCTGATCCTGCTTTCTGGCACCGCCCCGGGCATTTCTCCATGACTCAGCAATCAGTCTGATTTGATTAGGGATGAGCTTCCTCTGCAGCACCTCCGAGACACTATCCAGCTCCCACATTCAGTGTTAGCCTCCATGCTCTCCAGAGAAACCAGAGAATCCAGATAGGCAAGCTGGGCCCCCAAGAAGAAAGAGAGAGAAAAATGTCCCCAGAGTCCCCCTTTCCCCATCACTTGCCCCCACTCCTACTAAAATGTCTCATGCGTTCATTCCCACTGAGCTAGACAGCAAACTTCCTGTTCTCCAAGGATTCTGAGTCAATACCTCTGGCCTCTTTTCCATTCCTGAAAGGGGACCCTGATTTTCACAGCCTGGTGGTGTTTTTATGTTCCTTTGAAGCCCGATTGTGAGCTTGTATTTTTCAAGATAAACGTATTTAATTTCCTTGGAGTTCACTGACCACCTTTTTTGTCTAGTAATTGTTCTGCAAAGCCTTCGGTAATCCAATCTCCTTGAACTGAGTTGCCAGCAACTGTGAGTGGCTAGCGATATTTCTTTTTATAGGAGATGAGTGAGAAAATAAATAAATAAAATGTGTTTTTGAAAAGAGAAGGCAGAAGCAAATGAAACTGCTTGGAATAGAGCCTTCTCCGTTTTGTAATCTCCAGTCTTCCACACGATCTGCCATTTCATTTTTCAGGTGGTTGTATAAAGGCAGACGGTCATTAAGCTATAAGCAGGGAAAGTAAGGGGTGTGAAGTGAAGGGGGAATGTTGTGGCTCTTACCAGAGCCAAGGAACACCTGACAGCAAGGCTCAAGATGGGTGGCATCGTCCAAATGTTAGGATTCTTTCCAAAGTTTGGCAGTGTTGTTTGAGCTGTAATATTGGATTAGAAGTAGGGTAAGCACCAGTTCCTTTTCTTTGCAATTTCTCACATTTTAATAGGATAACAAAGTGGAAAAGTATTAAATTAGGCACCAGCATTTCGTCTGATACATTTTAATTGAAACCAAAAGTGCCTATAGCCACTGTCGTTTTCAGAGGTCTCTGAAAGAAAGGACCCCCTTCCTACTTCCACACACAGTAACTCCATCTTTCTCTGCCAGTTCCATATTCCTCTCATTTTTTAGGCGCATGTGAAAGCCAGCTGATTCAAATTACAGAAAGAAAGATCACCTAGGAGCTGCTGTGGAAAGCAAATTAAAACTACTGCCCTCTGTTCTATTTGAGACACAAGGAAAAAAAAATGTTCCTGGGGCTTGGTTTCTGGTGGCCATTTAAAGACTTCAAGGAAGGGATCTTTCGGGTCACGGCAATCTTGTTTCTCTGAGTCTCTTGAGTAGTGAGTTTTACACTGTAGTAAGTCCAATGGCTAATTTGCCAGAGAGAGAGACAGATGAAGCAATAGCACCTCACGTTTGGGGCTAGTGCTTCTTGCGTAGCCTGGAGGAGGTTATATGAAATTTCCCTTAGCCAAAAAGGCTTTGAGCCTTTGATGTTTGCTTGGTCTCCATCATGGCCAAAATTGGGCCACTGCACAAAACTGGCTTCCCTGCTGGCCAATGCCCTTCTTTCATGGTGACTTGCACAGCATCTCCTGGACAGTCCCATGCTTGGATATCACCTTTTATTAGTAGAGATCACCCTTTGATCCAAAGGACAATGGCAGACAGGCAAGTTAATGCTGGTGGGTAGATAGGACTCAGGCATCCTCTGAAGCCCTGGGATCCAGGCAAGACAACTTCTGTTGATTATCCCCTTTTGTCTGTTCAGTCCTCTTCTCTGTTGCAGGGAACATTTGGTCCTCACGTGCAGTAGTAGAGAGAGGCTTCCTGTTCACACCTTTCTATCTTTCCTGGGAGCCTGATCTCCCTCCCTATCTGTCAGCTCTCTTCCAACCTGACCTCTGCTGTCAGATCGGTCTACCGGGACTTCTGTGGAATGGGGAAGCATTTCCAAAGCCAACAACTGCAAAAATGGTGACTATTTTTCAATGAATGAATCTAATTCTTACTTCAAACTTCCATTTCTACCCAATTGACAAATGCACAGAGAATTCTCAATCACTTCAGGTTTAAATTCAGTGTTTTCTCTTTTTCTCCTTTGCCCTGGCAGTGTATTTCAGGCCTGGGGGTCAGACGGAGGACCAGTGTCAGAGCATGGGGTGGGGATGGGTGTGTGGTCTTACCGGGGGTCCACTTAGATTTCTAATATCACTGTCTGGGGCCTAGGAAAATTCAGGCCTTTCACTGAGTCTTCTCTGCCCCCGGTTCCTATGTGTCCTCCCTCATGTGCCTACTCCACTGCGGCATATCACATATTTCTGGGGTTTGCCAAACTCCAGAAATAAGCAGAAAAATCTCTTTATAACTCTTTCGATCCCTAGCTAATTCTAGAAGTGATACTTATCACTCCTCAGCTCCCAAAAAGGCACACAGGCTCCTTTTCAGGGACTAGCCACATTCCAATGTGTCCTGCCCAGGTCATCTTTTTATCTCATTTGCAAATTTGGTGGCCTGGGCTCTTCTATTTCATTTGCTTCACTCTCTCACATCTAGCATGAACCTTATGCGCAATTTCCTTCAGGAATCCATCTCTGAATTCCAAAATAATCCCGTAGCAAATCAACAACCTTGCTTCAAGAACACTGTCTCTGCAATGAATTGTAAAAAAAAACTTGTTTTGGAACTTAAAGCTAATAATTGGATTTGGTTTCTCCTGAGGTAATAACCATTTCTTGGAAACAGGAATGCCACTAAGAGCTCAGAAATCACTTTAGGGCACCAGGCTTCATGGTGCCACATGTCACTCTAGAATCTCTGATGTTTTCAACCAGTTCTCTCAGACTGGGTCCAGCATGCTCTGCTATGCCCCGGCTGCACCTTCGGTCCCAGCACACAGCCCTGCCTACTGTACTAATTTCGGCCTCTACATCCTTGCTCAAAGTGCCTATTTGCCTGCAACACCCTCTCCCTGCTCTCCCTACCTGCTCAATTCCTGTGCATCTTCACAATCTAGTTCATTCGACTCAATCAACAAAAATGTTCTGATACTGTTCTCTGTATCTCCTCTATTTTTTCTCCCCGAGCAAATAATAGAGTTAGTCTCCTCTGCACTACACCCCCCAGGATTTAATTATAATTTGGCTAGAATCTAAAATGTTTGCTAATCACTTCAAGTTTATTGGTCTTATTTTCAGAAATCACTCTAGGATATTTAGTAATAAATCCATAGGACTTTCTTATTCTCAGGAGTAAAAATAATGGGCTATAACACTGTCACTCAGCATCTCTTTGTTGGTTGAATGGCTGTCTGGCTGTCTGTGAAAAATAACTTACCTGAAGACAGCTCAGAGAACCAGCCTGCCCTGGAGGGTTTGTTTATTTTTTGTTTGTTTGTTTTTGCTACTGGAGATTAAACCAGGACACTCTACCACTGAGCTACACCCCCAGCCCTTTCTTTTCTTTTTTTTTTTTTTTTAATTTTAAGACAAGGTCTTGCTAAGTTGCCCAGGGAGTCTTTGAACTTGAGATCCTCCTGCCTCAACCTCCTGAATACCTGGGATTACACAACCTAAAGTTGAGAGCAGTACGACATGGTAGGAGTGCAGATCAGTAACATTGTGATGGCCTGGACCCTTACCATGAGCTAAGCTCCATGCCACTTCATCCAACCTTCACAATAACCTGATAGTGCCCTGGTTACTACACTCATTTTACAGATTAAAAAGAAAAATGAGGATTCAACAGTGGTAACTAATGTGCCTAAGCTCACAGACTAGCAGTAGGTGGAGCTGGGATTCAAACAAGATCTGTCCATGCTAACGTCCACTAGTGGTCACTGCCCTCCCCAAGGGCAGCTCTGGCCTTTGCTGAGGAAGAGCCAAGAAGTGTGTGGCCTCCTCTGGTTCTTTTGAAGACAGCACTTCCTTCACATTACAAACGATTTGCTCCTTAGATCCCTATTCCCCAGACCTCTCTTTGCCAGATAGAGATCCATGTATAGACACTTAGAAACACAGACATTCATTCACTATCTCATCAAGGATAATCATTCATGCTGAGCAGAAAGGCAAGCACATGCTATCCTTCATTCTGCTCCTCAGCTATCTTCCTAGGGGGACGGTGTGCATCAGTAAATTTGTTGCATATTTTACCAAGGCTACAGTGGATTACTAGTGTGACCATATGATGTTTTGTCCAAAGCAGGACATTTTGAGAATAAAAGTTATCTAAAAATAGCTAACAGATATTAACTCATCCACAATAGATACATAATCATGGCAAACCATGATATGTTCCTCTATAGAGAATCTGGGTGTTCAGGGACCCTCCACACTCTTACTACACATGCAGTTGGTGGGAGATTGCTTTCCATTCAACCCAAAGCAAATTCAACATTTGTTCATTCATTCAGAAAAAAGTATCCAAGGGCCAGGCCCTGTGCAGAAGACAAACCCTGCCCTCATGAAACCAACTTTCTAGTAGAGGAGGTAGAAAGTAAACAACACACACATTATATCAGGTGGTAATGAGGTCTGAAAAAAGAAAGCATGGTTACAGTGGGAGGGGTAGTGAAGACCTCTCTGAGCCTCCCAGGGAGACTGGGGAGGGTGCAAGCAAGTGCCCACCTTGGTGTGGAAGCAAGCTGGGAGGCTTGGGGAGGAGAAAAGAAGAGGGAGTCCAAGGGGGAACAGATCACATAGGGCCTTGAGGTTATAGAAAGCTTGAATTTTATTCCAAGATGAGGAGCCACTGAGGGGCCAATGCTGTGATCCAATTTACATTTTAAATAAGAATCATCCAGGCTAGTAGCAGAGAATACACTATTTAGATGTAAAAATGGGAAAAGAATCCAGGCTATTGCAACCATACAGGTGGGAGATGTTGGGGGCATGGACTTAGGGTGGAAGCCATGGTGCTGGGGATTACATGGGGTAGACCCAGGACACAAAGAGGAGGTTGTGCCTGTAGTTCTTGGGGGCCAGGGGTACACTGGGTGCATACAGTATACAAGACCCTGGGACAGGGCTGACCCCAGCCAGCTCCAGTCCAGCCCTCCATGCCTTCCAGGGCTCATTCTCCCTGTGTCCTAGAAGTCATTACCTGAAATCTGGACACGAGAAACAAGTTGCTTTTGTCCTCGAGGGTGGGAGCAGAGGTCTTGAACATCCTTACCTTTAGCTCTGTGATCTTCCTCCTTGGGGCACTTCCCCCCTTCCCACCACTTGCGCTTTAGGATTTCAAGGCGGTTGTTCTCCTGCAGCTGGAGAATGGCCAGGTCGAATTCATCCCGGAAAACTGAACCTGTGGGGTTACAAGAGAGTCCAGAACACGATGTGAGTGTCCTCCTAGATGCCACTCCAGTCCCCTTCTGAGTACACCTCCTGGCTGCTCTGCCTGCTTGAACCTCAGGAAGAGGGACAGATGTGGCAGGTGGCCCCTGATCACTGGACCACTGCTGTCCACTCCGCACCCTCTCCCTCTCCGCAGTAAAGGAGAGCCTTCTGCTTCTTACAGGCTTCTTGGTCTCTTCTACTTTCCTTCTATTCTCACTGACTGGCACATCCAACCTACTGCCAAAGAACTCAGGATGGATCAAGTAATAGCTTTCCAGAAGGCCGCACCACCCCGCCTCCCCATCAAGGCACCCCCGATTTCTAAATTAAAAAGATGGCCTACACATGTTAAGTGACCTGCCCACTGATACACAGGAAGCCCATGGTAGAACTTCCCATTGGCCTCCAGGGGAGTGAAGTCTCTGTTTCTGTAGACTTCTCAGTCAGTCATCCAATTTCTATTATCTAATTTCTCAGACACTTGTAACTGTTACTATACTACACCTGACCTAGAGCAGTGGGAGCAGAGCCACCCCAGAGCGTGACAGAAGCCTCGTCTTGTCCATCTGCATGGGGTGTCCCCAAGCCTCATGGCTGCCTGCCGAATGCACCAAAACCACTGGCCTGTCTATCCTCTATCATCCCGCACCGCTCCCGCCCTCCTTAAACAGAAGGCGTCTTTCTGTTCAGTGCAATTTAAACATTTTTTTCAGATGGAATATGGTCAAGGAGCTTTGGTTCTCGAATTAAGGTTTAATCACAAAAACAGGCTTAAATAAAACTGTGGAAATCTCAATGTCCCACAGTAGTCTGAAGCCTGAGATTATTAGGAGAAAGCTGCCAAGAGAGTAGAAAACAACTAAACCGTGCAGTCTCCTTGTCCAAGCTCTATCACGGTCTGATGTCTACAGATGCCTCAGAGGAAAAAGGTTATAGTGAAGGACTTAGGCAGAAGCTTGGAACAAAGCGTTTCAAATTTTAATGTACATGGGAATCACCTGGAGATTTAGTGGAACTGCAAGTTCTGATTCAGTAGGTTTTATGTGGGGCCTAAGATTCTGCATTTCCAAAAACTCCAAGGTGATGCCCAGGCTGCTGGCCATGGGCCAAACTTTGAGAGGCAAAGAACCAGATCTCTCAGACTCCAGCAATCCAGGACACATAGGGTAGAACCTCCTGTACTATAGTCATACAATTATGCCTGGGCACACCCATGCCAAGCCTGCAGTGCTGAACATGTCTTGTAGGCTGGAGTTGGCTAACAATCAGTAGAAGTGAAGGACAACGTAACTACAGAGATGTGTATACTGTGTGTCAGTATTCTCATATGATTGTATGACCTCAACTCCTGTTTCTTCTTTGGATGGCTTGATAAAGAATACCCTGGGTACGGAGACAACTCTATGCATCAGTGGCTCTCAACGGTGCATGGAGGGGGAAGGGTGCATGTCAGAACCACCTGGAAAACATACTCAGATCTCTTCGCAATCACAACAGCAGCTAAAAATGTTCCCCTCATCTTCTGGTGGAAGCACTACCAGCAGGGGAACGCCCAAGTGTGAATGACCTTTAAAAAGCACAGCTAAGATACCTTTTTGGAAGCTAACTATCTCTACCCCTCTAAAACACAACATGCAGATGGCACCAGGCAGCAGGCTGAACACTAGGGCTTCATCGTCCTTTCCCCATTACCCATGCCGACTCAGAGCGGGTGGATCTGTGAAATCCACAAATAATTGAAAGCCATCTCACCCAATCATGTCAGTGAACTTTTCACAGTGCACACTAACAAAAAGCAAAATTCATCCATTCACTTAGGTGTTACCACTTCTTCCTTCTTCCCTCTGCTAGTAGAGATGTCAATCAGAGAAATGGCCAAAGAACAGGAAGCAGAAAAAGAGAAGCAAGTATTCACTACTAAGGGCATCAATATACCCTTTAATAATGAGAATTAGCCTGTAATAATAAATCAATTAAATAACCAATCAAGTAGCTCTCTCATATGTATGGACAGAGTGTTTACCACTGATTAGTAAAAGTATATGGGTTAGCTGTTATTTTGTTTTTAAATCTTGAGAAAGCCCACCTGAAGTCACTGTTAAATTGGTTCTGGAACAGGAGTTACTGTATACATTTATTATGTTTGTTTATCAGTACTGGAGACTGAATCCAGGACCTTGTGCACGCTAGCCAACCATTCTAGTGCTGAGCTACATCCCCAGCCTGAAATCCTGAAACAGCAGTTACTGAACTCAGCACTGTGTTCAATGGTTTTAGCTGCTCTGAGCCTGCCTAGATTAAGCTACCCGGTGAGGCTGCTCCTTGCCTGCCTACCGACTGGCATGCCAATCCCATAGCCCTTGGTGTCCAGCAGGCCCCCAATCTGAGTGAGGTTGCAGTTTCGCTGCCGATAGTACTCATTCATGGTGGACTCCAGCAGGAAGGCGTAGTTGGAGTTCAACACCCTGGCAATTCCCTCCTCTGTGCTCTTCACGAACACACTTGGCTGCTTGGAGTACATGTAATTCCACATGCGTTGGTAGGTCTGGTAGCGGGAATTCTGGGGAAAGAGCAGAAGGAAGCAGGATTGGGAAAAGAGAATAAAAATACTGGTTTAAAGAGAAAGGGGATCAAATTGGGCCATAAAATGCTGGTCCTTCCACCACTTTCCCCCTAATGACAGTCGAGAACCTTTTCTCTTCCATTTCTCAATTCAAGATATTCACTGCCTTTGCCTTTGCACAAAGATGAGGGAGCAACTGGGTCCCAAGGCACTGGGAATTCTGACTACCAGTTTAATCATCCGTTCTGCCTCATCAACCCTAGAGATCTGCCACTGACAGGTTCCATTTTCTGGTAAAACTGAAATTCTGGCTATGTCCCTTCATCATCGCTCAGTTTGGAGCAGGAAATTCAGGTTCTTTCAGGACTTAAACAGAATGCCACCTGGAGAAACAGTGCAGCTATCGGCCATCTACCCTAAAACAATTTATCTATCACATATCCAATGCTGGCGTCTATTTTACCAATCATAAGACAGAATTCTGGTGCTCTATCCAAACTCTGTGTTTGCAGGATGCTTTCTGTGGTCTCTGTGCCAACAGGCTCTGAGACTTGCACGGGAAACAGAAAACGGAAGGACTTGGGCTTGTTTCATGTGAAAACGAGCTTCTTCCACGTTAGGTTGGTTGGACACCCATTAGCCCTGGGGGAAATCTGCTTCTCTTGAGATCTTGAAGCCTCTGAAAACTACCATTCTGCCTGGCCTCGTTCTGTCAGCCTTGGTGATCAAGCAGCTTGTCAGTCAGTGAACATGTTATTGTGGGAGAGCCTTCTTCTAAGCCTTGCAAGGGAATCCCAAAGGAGCTAAGAGGGTCCCCATCTGAGGCCGATCAGCCTGGAATCAATGATACCAGTTCATCTTAATCTAGCGTTCCTCAAACGTCAGTCATTTGTGTACTGTTTTAATCTTGTTTGGTCTTAGTAACACCTAAAAAATCTACCTCATTTCTTAAAATTTAAATATATACGTTAGTCCCACCCTATACAGTAATGTAAATAAAACTATTGGTTTGACTCACAGCATATATTTTTCTAATGCACATAAATTAAACATGAAGCTATTGCATTTAAGCAAAGTTCCACCACATTAAACATAAAATCACCTCAAGTACTAACAATTGTCCAGGTGTATTACTCTGAGATAGGCTAATATTAACCCAAAGTCCTTTTGGGACCTCATTCTGGCTCATTTTGTGGAGCAGGAGAAAAATGAGCCCCATGTGGATCTCCAAACTAGACATTCAAAAGAGATAATGAAATGAGGAGAGATGTTTTTATCTCCAGTGGACAAACATCTCAACTTTTTCTGCCCAATTCCCAATGTTGGTGAGCAAACAAATGGGGTTTACTTGGAAGAAGGTCATGCTGGAGCCTCCATGAATTGTGCCATATTCAATGGCAGTCTGGTCAGCCAGGTCATCCACTGACTCAATGGGCACATCCATGCGCTGCACGGTCAGAAAGGCTGCCAGGTTGGCCGTGTAGGATGAGATGATAATCAGCGTGAATGCCCACCTATGTAGGAAAAGACCAGGAAGTCATCATAGCCCAGGCACTCCCACATGTCTTGGCCCCCAAACCCAGTCTTGCTGTGACACAGGAGAGACCAGGTGTCTGTCTGTCTTCTAAAGGAGCTCTTAGCTTAGTAGGGGAAGAGAAAGGAGGCAGGGCATATGATGTCAAGAGAAAATGAACTGAGTTTGCGAGCGTTGCCTGGAAAAAACACAATTGATTTTTTTCTTATTTCTGAAAGGAGGTGATTATTGGCTGTTATTCAAAAGATGTGCAGTCCATGCACATGAGATAGTCTGGGGACTATGGGAAATGAGTTAGTGAATGAGCTGAGAGCTCCGACCGAGGACTCTGTTCAGAGCTAGAACTGGGCTGGCCTCCTACCTCCTCATGCTGAAGTCAGCCTTCACATGTGAATGGCCAGGTCCTGAGCAACTACCATGAGCTCAGTTGCCACCCTACATAATCCCTGCAACTCCAGGAGGTAAATGTCCCATCCCGATCTTACAGGGAAGGAAACTGCAGCTGGGAAAAATAAAGTAATTTGACAAATAACACATTGATATGTGTGCATTTTAGAACCAGTTCTATAAATCTTGATAGCAAGCTACAAATCTTGAAAATCTTTAATGAAGACAAACTGGTGAAAAACACCTTCAAATTGCTAAAATGTTAGAATTTGAAAATACTCTTTTTTGGTTTTTTTTGAGACAGGGTCTTTCTATGTAGTCCAGGCTGGTCTTGAACTCACTATGTAGCCCAGGCTGGCCTCACATTTGTGGGAATCTTCCTGTCTCAGCCTCCCAAGTGCTGCAATTACAGGCATGTGCTACCACACCCAGCTGAAAGTACTCTTACAATGGTCATGCTACCTCAAATTAGAAGATTGTTTTATTGAGTAGTTATAGCCCATTTAAAGTTAGAATAATTTTGCTATGCAAGCAGAATATATGCTAAAGCCATTAACAATAGTTTGTTCACCTTGGTAGATTAAACAAGCTTTTCTCATCTGGTTAACAGTATGGATCTGCATCCCAATACTTTTGGTGTAAGGGGTTCAAAGAGAGACCAAGCACAATTTAGGTCAAAGAATCACAAATTCCAAATCAGTGAGGTCTGAATTCATGAGACTTCACTTCTCATAAAGACAGTGCTGGCTAAAGTATAGGCCACAGGGCTCAGCAGCTGGTAGCCACCAGGTGAATTTTCAAGAGCAAGAAGTCCCATTGCCTGTCATGCCACTGTCATCAGGCACTTCTTTTTCTTTTTCTTTTTTTTTTTTTTTTTTAATGTAGGTACTGGGAGTTGAACTCAGGACCTTGCGCCTGCCGTGCAGGCACTTATGCCACTGATCCATATCACCGGCCCTCATTAGGCACTTCTGCCGGCTGCCTCCCTAGGGGTGAAGCAATGAGGGTATCCACAAGGGCACAGATAGCCACTGACAGTTGTATCTTTATGCTGGCCCACCAGTGAGGTAAATGGGCTTTCAATTCTGGTCATATTCCATCTGTGAGATCACAGGGGAGGCTACTGGCTTTCTTCAAGATCATCTGTCTAATGGGACTAACAATGCCTGCTCTGCCAGTCTAGGGAAAGTTGTGACATCAAATGAGATAGTGTATCATTAGTGATCAGTAACCTGTAAAGGACTTCATGAGTGTGAGAGACAGAGAAATGTAAAGAGAGACCCTCAGCCTGCGTATTGGTGAAAATCACTTGGTTACCTCCTTATATCTTTCCCATGTGAGACCTGTAGGTGTCAGGTGTCCTTCCCTGCTTGAGACCTGCTCTCTTTGCCCTGGGTGCTGGCTTCCACCCGGTTGGAAGTTGTTTCTCATGATCATTCCCAGGAGCAAGTCAGTGTCTTCCTGCTGCTTAGCTGCACTGTTGAGAACTGGGGTTAAGTGAGCCCTGGGTAAGGACGTGGCCTCAGGGTTGGCTGGGAGTTTCCTCTCTCATCCACCGGGCTATACTCTGACATCTGTTCCACCTTGGGTAGCCTTGTGGCCGTCTACGCCTCTGGTCACAAGGGAAGGGGTCAGAGAACCTAAGTAGCTCAATGTAAGCCTGTCACCTTTGTGAGAAAGCAAAGGATGCTCATGCAATTCTTGAGGGTTGGTGGAGCCTGGCTCCTGTTTTTTTTTTTTTTTTTTTTGTGGGTACCGGGGGGACGACCTCAGGACCTCGCGCACCAGCAGGCGCCTGTGCCGCTGAGCGATATCACCGGCCCCTTTTTTGTATGTGGGTTCCGGGAGTCGAACTCGGACCCTCGCGCTTGCAGGGCAGGCGCTTAAGCCGCTGAGCCATCTCACCGGCCCCCTGGCTCCTGTTTCAAAAGGGCGTTATCAGTTGTGATGTTGGTGTTCTTGTGAGCAGCATGGCATTTTCTGTCAACTGCTCTGGTGAGGAGGCCAAGGCAACCCTGTCTTCTGACCTCCCAAACCCCAGGGAACTGACCAAACTGTGGACTTGATTTAGTGAGGGACCAGTGAGCATCCTGCAGGGTGGCTAGTGCCAAGGCCCCTTCCCAACACACTCTGGCACACACTAACCAAGCCACTGGGGCCAGCCTTTTAGAACACCAACCTGAAGGACTCACACCTCTGAAGTGCTCTAGAGGAGGGGTCTCCTGGGGTACAAGTTGGAGAGGGCTGCCAGGTGGATGAAGCAAGCAATGGGGCCTTGCTGTACTAACAACCAGGTGCACCCTCTGGAGGAAAAGGTCCAGGTATGATGAGGTCAACATCCTCAGCTGATGGGTGATCGTGTCTCAGGGCATCTGCTCTGATTCCCTGAATTTTCAGGGACCTCTGGGGCTGCCTCTGCCAAGCTATTCCTTTTTCCTGGGGACAGTGAGTCCCAGTTCTCTGCATTGATCTACTCAGTAACTTCTTGGCAATGTCTGATAATAGGTGAGCATTTTGCCCACTTTGTTCACATTGTACTATACGTATTATTTATCAAGGAAATGAATATGCCAGATAGGAAGGGCTGCTGTCCCAGTGACTAGCCCCAGCTCCAGCAGCTCCTGTGCTACCTGTGTCCAGACCACCAGTACCCACGGAAGGAAACACCACTTTTCCTTTTCCTTCAGTAATCAGGCTGAGAAGGAGGCAAGAGGACCAAGGATGTTAAGTCCTGTAAGGTGTGGCAGGCAAACTGAAGGTGGATTTTAAGAAAGGATCAGAAACTATCCCTTGCAAACTTGCCTTTCTAGGAGATATATATTTCATATATATATGATATATAATATATATATGTCATTTCCTCCATAATGTCTAATAAAAGTTATTAGGCCATACATTCATGGTGAAAACACATCCAGGTTTTCAAAGCGCTTTTCCACCCTTCGAATCCTTTGCCCACTGCTGAGTGTGTAAGAGTTTGCATTTTCCCACACCTGCTGAGGTAAACAGGCCAAGTGCCCAGAGGCAGGTGCAGGGGGACAAAGCTTCAGAGACCTGGGAGGAGGAATGCGACGTGATGTGGTAGCCTCCTCCTGAAGGGACTACCTGCTGGAGGCTCGTATTTGCATAAATCTGCATATGGCTTGCTGGCCCACCCACTCCAAGTGCAGGTCATTTTCAGGTTAGGAAGTTATCTTTGCTTGGCTGTGGGTCATAAAGGCTGTTTTCTGGCCTCTTCCTTCCTGCCTGGGCTCCCCTCTGTATCCAGACCTCAGAGGCAGAGTAAAGGGAACCAGAGAAGATAATTCAGAGTGGGTTGCATCCATTGTCTGCAATCTTTGGAGCTGGCAATAGGTAGTTCAGCTCCCTGCTGGGTCACCGTGAAAAGCAGAGGTTTTGGGGTTCTCCCGCAGGGCTTCTAAGGTTCCTGTCTACCAGCAGTGGGTCAGGGCTTAACTGCGGTCCCCCTTTGCTCCCCATGTGTCCAGGTCCCACTGCCCCTCAGTCCTGGCCCTGTCTCCCATGGGACCTTACCAGACTCCACTGACACAGCGAGTGGATAAGGCTCGAGGGGCAATGGTGGAGCCCTGCTGCATGAAGCCCCCAACTGGAAACCAGAGGCTGTTACCGAGGGAGTACTGGTTCACCAGGAGGTTGCACCGGCCTTGGGAGCATGGGTGAGGGCTATACCACTCGTAGGGTGTCAACCTGTAGAAGAAAAGGAACATACACCAGTGTTGGGGGGACAAGTGTGAAAACAGGGTGCTGGGCAGAGGGGACCAGCTATCCCTTCTGGCCTCACTGCTGTGCCTCAGTAACTGGTTTTGTTGCCTTGGCCCAGCTACTTCCTTTTGCTGAATTAGAACATTCCCCACCGCCACCACCAAAAAAGGTGCAATGGTACAATTGCACTAGGTTGGTGGATCTCATACTATTTTCTTTAAAAAGTTACACTTTTCTCCTCCAATAAATTCTGATGTGGAACTCCAATATACAAAACAGATAAAAGTGGAGCCCCTTGGCAGGAAGCTGGGAGTATCAAGGCAAGGGCAGCCAAGCAAGTTGTTTGTTCTTCTATTCCAAGTTCCCAAGGGATCAGGGAGGAACCCTGGGGTCTCACAGAACCAGGGTGTGAAAATCTCAGCCTAGTTCTGAAACTTCAGCCTATATTAGACTCACCAAGAAGGCTTGTTAAAATACAGATTGCCATGCCCTACCCCCAAAGCTTCCGAATCAGTGAGTACTGGTGAGGCCTAAAAATCTGCAAGTTCCCTGAGGATACTGATGCCTGTGGCTTCATGTCCATCCTGAGAAACAGGGGCTCACACTCCAGATACACAGCTTCTGGGGCCCCAGCCCTAGAAATTCTGAGACACTGGAGCCAGGAATTCAAAAGTTTAAAAGCTCCCGGTGTGACTTCGATGATCAGATGGCTTGTGAATGGCAGCAGTTTTTAAACATTTTTTCCTCTCTAAAATCTTATCCAGAAGTACAATACACAAGAGATAAAAGCAGAGCTGGATCTGAAAGATGAGGTATTGGGGCCCCAGAGCTGTGGTAACCCCCTGCCCCCAAATTCTCTGGTAGTTCACAGCAGCCTTTGTGCCACATAGAATCCTTCTTGCAGACCACTGCCTTAGGTCAGAATATCCTACGCTTGGATATTCTGTGTGTGAGTGTGTCTGTGTGTGTGAATTGCACTCACATGGTTAGTCCTTTAATACATTTTTTGTTAATGTTTTTGGTAATGCAGGATGCAATGTGTGAGTATGGAGGGCAGGGAAGTGGGGCAGTAAAGTCCCCAAGGGCAGGTTTAGGCTGCCTTGGGCATGATGAGGCAAGTTTGTGGGTGTGTATCTGCTGATCGAGCCCTAAGAACCTTTCAAGGGCCCTAAAGGTGACCTGGGAGCTATGGCATGACACGCACAGGGGCTCAGTCACAGGGGCCAGAGAGAATCACAGAGCAATGGAGCCGGCCGCATGCAGACAGCTTCCTAAAAGCAGCACAGACAACACTGCAAAGTGGAGAGCAGAAGTGTCAGACAGCATGCGAGCTCCCGCGCCTGGCCAGCTGTCACTGACAACAGATACTTGACAGTAGCAAGTATGAGCCCACGAGGCCCGCGAGGGGTAGGTGGTATGAGAGCAGCAAACCCAGCTGCCTCTGAAGACTATCAGGTTGTAAGCAAGGCCATTCTTTGTCAGGCTGGATCTTTGGGCTCCGGATGACCTTCCTCATCTTGGCCTTGATCTCTGCTGGAGGAGGCTCACACAGGGCAGTGGGAACTGGCCAGGGACTTAGGCACCCTAAGGCTCCTGGGGCTCAGGACGCTGTTGCTGCCTCTCCTAATCAGAGACAGCACGTGTTCCCCTTGCCCACTGAATGCCCTAGGGAGAGAGCCCACCTGCAGAAGTGAAGTATACTATAAAATCATCTGGCCCTGTCGCTGTGGCCTAGAAGCAAGAGAGACAAGGGAGAGGATACTTGCGATAGATCTCCATCAGATTGCTAGGAGCTCATCTGGGAGCTCTGCCCCCATATAACCGCTCATTGGAGTAAGCTGAGGGCTGAGCAGGGAGTAGGGACTTCAGCGAGTGGCCTGGGAGCACTGGGGCTTGTTTGACTTCTGCATAGTAAGTTCCTTCTGATTCCTTCTGAATCCCAGGTTGGTCCAAGAACTCTTAGACTCAGACAGAAATAAGCCCCTTTGTGCACATTCTTGAGAGACCACAGCCCAGGGACGTCCCCTGGGTTCCTCCATAGGTCGAGGGCAGTCCCTAGCTTCTGGGGTTAGGGGAGGGCTTATTCTCCCCAACCCCTGGTCTGGACCATTTGTCTCAACTCAACACACTACCCCAAAAGACTTCTCTCTGTCCTATCCTCTTGCCACCTGCCACCCTCCACTGTCTTATCCAGCAAGACAGCTGTGTTTTCAGAGACAGATTCAAGCTCTGTTTTCTCCCTGGCTTATGTCACTACAGCTTCCAGTCCCACCACTCTGGATGTTCAGGTTCTATTTCTCGTCATTTAGTCTTTGTGGCAGATCCTGGCAAGGACTGATGCCAGGGTAGCCAAATGCAGTGTTTAATCAGACTGATAATCTTGCCCTCCTCTCTTTCCAGAGGCGCCTATAGGAGCAGGGGCCCAGAGACTGGGGAATGGGAGGGAGCCTGACTTGGGGGTGCAGAAGAAAATCCAGTCTGCACTGCGTATGTCAGGGAGGGCACAAATACATAGACGGATAGATGGGGGAGTGTGAGGTCAACAACTGGGCAGAGAACATTTCCAGGCCAGAGTCCCTCTCCCATCCCTCTGGTTTGGCACCAAGATTTCAATTGCCCCTCTCCTCCCCACCCCCGCCCCATGCAGTTCCCAGAGGTGGACACGAGGTGGCGGTGTGAGGACAAGGAAAGGGAGCGGAGAGTACCGAGCCACGAGGAAGAGGACACAGCTGACAGCCAGATAGGCTAGAAGCATGAAGAGCCAGACGCCTGGAGAAAAGGGGTCCAGGAAGGAGAAATAGCCCGGTCTGCGTCCCTGGAAATGGAGATGAAAACATGGTTCACTATACATATTCAGTCAAAATGGCCCTTGGGCAGGGCAAGGCAGGCCAGGGTGAGTGTAGGTCTGGCCCCAGATTACATTTACTTGGGTTCTAAGCGATTGGTTGAAGGACCGTAGGGATGAAGATACAGCAGGGGCTGCTCCAAAACACACACCCAGCCCTGATCTCTGGGGATAGATCAGAGCTAGAGTGGGGGTATATCACTTCCAGGGATGAGGGAGGCTCTGCAGGAAAGTGGACCAGCCCTCAATACTCCTGTGTACTGCACTCTGTGCTAGAGGAACGTGCACGGGCTCAGGAAGCCCTCTGAGCTGCTGGTGTCTGCAGGGCTGAAGGCTGACATCAGCACCCTTCTTCCCTTTCAAGTGTTTCTCGTGAGTGTGCTAATACACAGTAAGACCTTCTCACATTAACCTTGAAACAGTCCCGGGAGGCAGAGTTTTCATTTTACTAGTGAAGAAACCAAAGCCCAGGGCTGTCAAGAGATGTGTCCAAGGTCACACCACTGGTAAGTGGAAGACCTGGGACCCAAACACACATCTGACTCAAAGCCTAGTGCTTGTCTCATTATGCCACAGGAAAACATATCCTGTGGTCCACCGACGTGCTTGGCTAGAGGATGGAGCAGGAACAGAAACTAGATGCCAAGCTCCCACCTTTTTCCCCAGGAAAACAATATGAGTGAGAAGTTTTCTGTGCCATCTTAGCTATGTGGTCTTGGGCAAGTCCTCCTTTGGCCTCAGTTAAGCTGGGCTAGATCAGAACCAACCCATTGGTAGCCTCTTGACCACATATAGCCCACAGTCTTGCTTTGTTTACCCCAAAGTATTATTATTATTATTATTCTTATTTTTTTTTTTGAGACATGGTCTTGCTATGCAGTTCCGGCCTTGAACACACTTTGTAGCCCCGGCTGGCCTCGAACTCACAGTGATCCTCTTGCCTCAGCCTCCTGAGTACTGGGATTACAGGTGTGCACCACCATGCCAGGCTCCCGAGGTATTAAATTTTATATTAATTCCCAGTAGTAAATGATTGGGTGATTTCACATAGAAATCTAGATTTCTGGCTTCTTTATGAAACTAAACAACACTGGCAACACTGGGGCTGAGTGGTGGCTGCCACTGCAGACAGAGTATGTTCTCTACAGCCCTGGATGCTACCTTGGTCTTTTACCAGGCTTTACTCTTCCATTTACTCAGAAACCACTGGTCTAGATGGTCCCTAAGGATCATTTTAAGTGGAAAATGCTATGATCGGAACCTAAGGAAGCCCATGGATAGAACTGAAAATCAGGATTAGGCTTAGGTGTTCTATTAGCAGGTAAGTTTTCAAGCTTGAGATAACATCAGCATGAGAACAACTTACTGTCAATATCCATGTACAGTGTGTCATTTTTACACTGAGATTCCTAGAAACATGAATGGGAACCACCTATGCTAATACTGTGCTAAACTCAACCAGCTCTCTGAGCTTGCACTATTCATAGGAAGCTAGAAGTGAGAAACTCCAAGTAACAGTATCTGTTCCCATAGCTGCATTAGAAGCAGGCAGGAGAGAGACACAGTTTTGCATGGTCATATTATATTTGCACAGCCTCAGTCCTGGGTGATTCTCACCTTCTCTTCTGGATGGTTTCCCACTCCTGAACCACCCAGAGTGAAGACTCCTCTTTGGGACAACATCCCAGCAGGAGCACAGAGAAGATGTCATTAGCTTTCCTGCCAAAAGCATAGCCATTGCTGGGTTTTGTGGCCATTCAGCAATGTGACAGGAGCCTCTCAGGTTTTCTTTCACAGTATATTTAGGCCAAGGAACAGCCCTTTGATATTAATTGCAAGCATCTTCCTTGTGGTACAGGCATGCTTGATGTGCATGGAACACTCAGATGATTTACTGGGAAAAGGAAACAACTTGAGGGTCGCAGCCAAGTAACTAGGGACGGGAACAGGAAAGAAATATTGAGAAGACCATTTCAGCATGTCTGGTCCCATCATTATGTAAATCCTCTTACAGGAAGCAAGGGATTCAAGAGCAGCAGAATTGGAGTCTCTGGTTGGTCATTTCAGTGTCCATCAGAAGCTGACCATGAATTCATCATCATAAAAGCCAGTGGCAGACATAGGAAGACAGACAGTGCAAAACCTAAACATGGAGTCTGGGAGGGGACAAAGGAGTTGATCCTGCAGGATAAATTACTCCAGCTGCAGCAGAGATCACTAGCTTGGTCCATACATGCAGGCCCTCTTGACCCCAGACTTTCTCTGGGCAAATGTACATGAATTCTACGTGCCCTGTCACTCAGGACTATTTCACTCTGTGTCTCTCAACTAAGAGATACCCAGGAGGGGAAAAAAAAAAAAACTTTTATTGTTGCTTTCTGAATCTGAAACCCCAATAGATGCTCAGTGTTAGAAATCTATACTTGATTATATCACAATGAATGAAATTGAGGAAAATGACAGCACTTTTTAAAGCTGCCATATTTGGTTAGGAGTGATAAGGAATGATGCACAGCCATGGGAAAAATTCTTGGAGACTCAAGTTATAAAACATAGAACATCACACAAACAAGGACCAAGACATAAACAAAGCTCTGCTAGAAACACATCAGTCAGGTTGGCAAGGCAACATTTGATCCCACATGTGACTGACAGACGCCAACCAGAAGAGCAAGGACCGGGGAGTCGTTTGAGATTTGGGTATGGGCTTACGCAGGGTTGGCACAGGCTGGGCCCACTCTGATGACACAGAGAAGCATGTTCCTTGCAAGATTCTGAATGCCTACCATTTCTTCTGTGTGGATGCTTCAGACTGCCTCCTTCCCAAAGGACACCTGAATTACTGGCACTTGACACAAGTCAGGTGTCATATCCCATAGGCATTTTTTCCAAATAATAGCATTTCCTGAACCCACAGGATGTTTGATGCTGTGCTTTTCTTCAGAACTCCAAGTGTTTTACTCTGTTCCCTTGATTTCAGTACCCAATTTTCCATACTGACAGATGGAAGGACTGAGACCCATGAAGGTTAAGTGCCTCCCTCAAATCATTGGTGATGGCTTCCATTTCTCTGGTGCTCGTTCATCAAGCTACACCACAGGCAAAGCACACTCTCCTTCGTTCGAATGGCAGCTATACCAAGTATTCTTCTCCTTTTAATCTTCGCAACTTGCTCCAATAAACTCCCTAATTAATTCCACGCCTTTTCCCCAGTGCCAGCAGAATCCCAACCTACTCTATCGTACCCCCTTGAAGTACTCGTAAACATTATTTATTTATACTCATCATCATTTATTGTGACTGTTGTATTTATAGGCATTTGTATTGATTTATACAATCAATATAATTGCTGACTACAAGTTGGGTTGTTTCCTTCTGGTGGATACAACCACTTTGGAAGTAGGTAAGTGGTGTTTTATATGTATCTGTAGATAAATATAGCTATATGTCTGTGCCCCCAAATGTCAAGGACAGGTCATACTCTGCTGATGGAATTGAAAATTAGATGGCAGCAAAAATAGAAGTATTTCCCTTGGCTTTTGGACTGTGCATCCGACTGACCACACCAGAGTCAGCACCCTTAATGCTCTTTGATGATGGGAGGGACCTGAGGGCTGGTCACCAACTGATCCTGGTGTGCTGAGGTCCTTTGAGTGATAGCAACTTGGCAGTGGGGCTGCCCATAGAGATACCAAGTGGGACTAAATTCTTCTGACATCAAAAATACATCTTATCCTTTAAAAAGTCTGCTAATTCACTGATCCTTCATTCTGCATACTGGAAGAAATGATATTATAAAAAGAGGGCATCACTTTCTCAGCATCTGAAGCCAAATGCACAGGGGACTAAAACCAGGTAATGCAGCACAGGTGATGAAGTACAATATGCTTTGTAGCCAGACTGCCCAGGGTTGAGTCCTGGCTACAACACTTACAAGCTGTGCAATGCTGGGCAAGTTACGTTACCTCCAGGTCTCTGTTTCCTCTTCTGCAACATGGGTATAATGACAAAACTTAATTCATGGGGTTGTTCTGAAGACTCAATGAGTTAAAATAGAGTACAGTCTATGTGTGCCCTGTTTTTTTAATGACAGTTGTGAGAGAAGAAGGAAGGAGAGATGGTATGTGACAGAGGAGGGAACATCCTTTTGTACTGATGCTTTCCTCAATGGAGAAGAAACACTATTTTCTGTCCTATAGTGACATATATAAAAGATGCTTGAGGGTGAATGCCATCTGGCTACAGCCACTTTTCATAACTCCTGGAGTTTCTATAGGTTATAATACATGAAGCACGAGGGTTCCCCCAGGGCTCTCTAGGGAAGCAATTAAGGCAATCCCAGACTTTCTTCTGGAATGATGGCTCTTAGAAACCAGCGATTCCAATCTTTAGAACTCTGTTTTACACCTCAGCCTTCCCAAAGAAGTCACTGGCTGGGAGGACCAGACATGTGGCAGGTTCTCCTGGGTCTGGGTTAGGACTGTGTACTCCAGTCACTATTTCTCTACACACAGAAACTAGTGATATCAACTCTCTTCCTTCTTCTAACCTGTCCCTTCCCCAAGCTCCGTGTGCTTTTGACAGTCTTTAGCACTAAACGGCAATTTATAGAGAGACCACAACGTCAGTAGTGGTCATTGGTCAAAAAACATTCTCTAGGGCTGAAGAGGAAAGAAAAACATTCTCTCAATGATTTCTTATGGGAGAGGCAGGAGGAGGTGAGATTTTTGGGTCTCATTATAGGAACCCGTCACCAGCCTCCCAGGGTGTCTACAATGAGTTTTCTTGCATGTAGTGTGGTATAGTGTGCACTTCACCTCTGACTCCAAGAGGGAAAAAGGAGACAAGCATTTCATTCCTCTCCACATACAACATCCAGATGGTATGTTGACTACATAACCCATATGCTAGCACTTTCCCCATAGCTGTTTCTACTTTGCTGCTTGGAAATCTGGTCTCAGAAGACCTGGTGTTGATCTTACTTGCTGAGTGATCCTAAGCAAGTCACCATTCGGGTGCCATTTTCCTCTTCTGTAAAATGGAGCTCCACAATCCACAAGAGAGGTAAAAGTGAGAATTAGGAAGATAATGTTGATAAGACACCTTGAGTTTCTTGAGTGAGAAGCACTCAATAAATACCCAATATTAAGATGATCATACATTCAGGGATCCATATTTCCATTAGATGGGCTATCATGTTACTTAGCTTTAAAGAATAGAACTCAATTCATTTTCTATTTCCTTATAACAGAGTATTAAGAAGCATTAGAAATGATTCACTAGTTTACTTAGCACTCTTCTCCATTTTCCTAGACAGTCTTTGTGAAACGAAACAGACCTTATTGAAAAATGGCTAATATATCCATCAAATGCCGTGTATTAATTTCATGTTGGTATTTTATTTCTCTTTCACTTTTTAATCACTGTCTGATTTTAACTTCTCTTGAGAGATAAGACTGTAGCTGAGAGCTAGGAAAAGAAAAAGAACAGAGTATGAAACATTCCCATTTATTAATGGAAGGTGAAGCAGGGCAGAATAAGGGGGAAACGGCAAGGTCACACTATCCAGGGAGTTTCAGATGCTCTGGCAGGCTTGGAACCCTACATGGGATCATAGACAGTATCCTCAGACAGGAAAGGACCTTGAAAGATCACATAACCCATGGCCTTGACACTGAGAGAAATATACCTATTGCATCATGAAGACAGGTAGTCAGAAAGTGCACAGGACTTAGAATCAGAAAACCCGGCTTCAACACTGCTACACCACTGTGTTGCCTTTCCTCTTTCCACTGCAAGGACTAGGCTCACGGAACCTCAGACCCGTGTCCTGTAAAGTGGGAACCACAGTACCTGCTTCAGGCATTGCTTTACTGAGCCAGGGCGTGAATGTGGGGGAGCTTCATAAATTAAGAGCTATTAGCCAACAGAGGGATATCATAGACATACACCGCACCTCTCCAAAGATGCCAACACTAAATTATTCGGATGAGATTTATCCATTTGGGGGTTATAATGGGCCAAATGTTGAAGCCCAAGTTGGCTTCTGGCACACTCTGCTGCTGCTTGCTCCAACAGTCAGGGTGTGCTTGAGGAATATAAACTTATTTTAATATTAGTCTGAGCAAAACAGCATTAGGCAAATTGCTACAGCAGGAGAAAAGAGAGAAAATTACATGATATCCTCTAATGTCAAATATAGATGTTTTTGTTTTTCCATGCTCTTCTCCCCTCCTCTTGCACAGCTATTTGAGAGCTCACAATATGCCTCAATACTATAAAACCCTTGTAAGCAAAATGTCTTTAGAGTTATGATGCTATACCAAATATTAAACTTCTCAGTAAGAAGAAATTAGCTCATTTGCCAGGAAAATCAAGAGTCCTTGGCTGGGCATGGTGGCGCATGCCTGTAATCCCAGCACTCAGGAGGCTGAAACAGGAGGATTACTGCAAGCTTGAGGCCAGTGAGGGCTACATAACGAGTCCAAGGCCACCCTGAACTATATACGGCCAGACCTTATCTCAAAAAAAAAAAAAAAAAAAAAAAAAAAAAAAAAAAGAGCCTTATACTTCAGAGGTCCTGTTACTTAACGGTTATCTCTGGAATACCAGGAGAAACCCAGAGTCTAATGGCTGGGCATCTATGTATGGCCTACAAGTGCATCTGGCCCTAGCCACCTTCTCAAGTGGATGCTGTGTTGTATGTGGGATATATACGGATTGCAGGGAGAAACCAATGAGTTCAGGTGGCAGCTACAGCCAGGCCTGAGCAGAAGATGCGTCTGGGCTGCCTGAAACATCTGCCTCCTATCTCAAGGTGATAAAGGAAAAAATAATTTATTAAGGATAATACTCATCCTGCTGCCTGGAATGCCATCCATGCTGGGCCTCCTAGAGGAAACCCAGATTCCTGGGACTCAGTGCTGCTCAGTCAGAAGCCGCAGAGGAAAGGACGGTGCTCTCTGACCCCAGGGTCTCTGGATTTATGACCTGCCTTCTGCATTTCCCTTGCTTCCTTCTCCTCTCCCTTCTCCCCTCCCTCTTTCTTCCTTCTTCCCTTTCATATTATCAAGTAAATACTGTATGTTTAAGATGACCACATTTCCCATACCAAAAATCATGTCATAAAAATCTACAGTCTCTGCCGGTGAGATGGCTCAGCGGCTTAAGCGCCTGCCCGGCAAGCGCAAGGGCCCGAGTTCGACTCCCGGATCCCACATACGAAAAAGGGGCCGGTGATATCGCTCAGCGGCACGGGCGCCTGCTGGCGTGCAAGGTCCTGAGGTCGACCCCCCGGTACCCACAAAAAAAAAAAAAAAAAAAAAAAAAAAAAAAATCTACAGTCTGATAAATGGGTATTTATCAATGGGGTCTACTTAGAGAGAGATAGGTGAAACACACTAACACACAACATAAAAATGTTACAACAGACAGGTAGAGAGCAGCAGCTCAGAGAAAGGGGCAATCAGCTCTATCTAGGGGGGTCATGTTGAAGAGCAAGTGTCATTTGAGCTGGGTATCAAAGGCCAGCTAAGAGTTTGCTTGATGGTTAGGAGGTAAGAAGATAAGCGTGACCTGGATGAGGAGGCAAGATGAGGCTGCAGTGATGGTAGAGTGGAAGCAGCATAGGGCCGAGGGGCCTGCAGCCAGAGAAGTGGAAATGGGACAGAAGACATGGGCTTTATCTCCATGCTAAGAGGTTGAGCATTTCTTATAATTGATGGGTAACCAGTGAATGATTTGAAGTAGCAGGCTGATATGATTACATTTGTAAAACAAGCAAGCAAGCCACCCTCAGGCTGTGGATGGAGGATGAACTGTAATGAGCAGCAATTCCCACACATTTATTAAATGTAACAGCTTAACACCTCATTATGCATTTGCCAGGCACTGTTATAAGTGCATCACATATGCAGTCTCATTTCATTTACAAGACAACTCATTTTTACAGATGAAGAAACTGAGACACGTGTGACACTCAGCTAATAATGATCAAATCTGGGAATAAAAACAGGCAGTCTGGCTCCACTTCATCATCTTCACTCTACTGCTTCTCAGTGAATGCTCATGGTGACTGCAGCTCTTTGATGGGGACAGTAAAGGATAAGAGACACTTTCCCCTCAAGGAGAATACTGTCTGCTGGAATGGCAGCAGTTCGGGTTAGAGACAGGGAGAGCCTGCACCAAGGTGGAAGAAATGAGGTTGCACAGTATGTCTGAGAACTATTCAGGAGGTGAGATGAGATGAGAGGTGAGGATAGTTCAGGGAGGCTCAGGTTACAGGAAGGAGATGCTACTAGCTGAGATGGGCCAGAAAGGAGGACTAAGTCTGAGTAAGTAATATGCTGAACGCAGTTTGAGACAGTGTTTTGGGGGGTGCCTGAGAGACATTCAGGTGGAGAGGTGAAGTAATGTGTAAGAAACACAAATACACTCCTGGAATTCAGGGTGAGGCCAGGGTTAGATTCACAGATTGGGAGCAGATGAGATGATCTAGGGAGAGAGAGAGGAGAGAGGAAGGAGAGAGAGAGATGCCAACTGAAATGATGAAGAGGTATAAGGAATACCATGAGAAAAGGGTCCTTGTATGCTAGGAATGGAGAAAGCTTTACAAAGCGAGATGGATCAATAGTAACATATGCCAAAGCCAAATGCCTTAGCTACTCCGTCAAGTAGCATGGTGTAGGTGGTGAAAGGGTAAAAGCATTCTTCTTATTTTGGTCCTAGAGATGCCTGAGCAGAAACAGAGATTGGAAAGAAGGAAAATATCCCATAATCAACTCTTGATGATCCATGCTCATGGAAAAGCTCATAATCTTAGATTGCTGGAAATTCACAAATTATTTCCAGTTATCTATAGTCCTCAGAGACATACTTGCCATCACCTATTATTCTGGAGGCTTTGGCAATAATTCTTGAGTAGGGATTACATTATGCAATGTATACATGTAGCAGAACATAAAGTGGGACCTCATTAATGTGTACAATGTCCATGTTTCTGTGTATCAGTTACAAATAAATAAAATAATTCTTAACAAGGCATTTACACTTTGAGTCAATTATCTCCACTTTTGCACACAGATTTGATTAGCACCAGATGCTCACTTTTTGCTAACAATTACTCATCAGTCAGGTGATCTCACATAGAACTAAGAGATTCTAAATCCTTATGGGCTATAAATGATATTAAATGAATCATATTTTTGCTCAATGAGAATCATCTGTTAGAGAAAACTTACAAAATAATAAACATCCAATTTTCACTTTAATTGCATTGCCTTAGTCCTATTATATGAAAGACAGCTTCCCAATGTAGTTTCAGATTTAGACTCTCCTGGTGGACTCTTCTTGCCTACATTTTAGCATTAGATATCCCTGCTAAGGCCTTGGTGTATCAGATGCAGCAAAATTCATCTCGGACTCCTTCTTACCAGGTTTCCTCTGCTTTCATCAATTCAGGATTGTTCTTTCCCAAGCTGACTTTTTGGTACCTTCTAAGCATGGTGCCTCACACGCAGAATGTGCTGGATAAATATTTGTTGAATAGATGCATAAAGTGTCAGTTCTGCTCAGTGTAAGTTATTCATGCCAGCACTCATTTTTCACTTTGTTTGGCCCCATTATAAATCAGATCTGAGCAGCCATGTGGAACACTGGGGCCTCCATGGGGAGGCCAGGGGAATAGAGGGGTCCCGACCTTATCAGTCAGGTAGGGTGCTCCTGAGAAAGAGAAACAATTGGAGATATATCTATACCTGTCATTTCATATATCATGTCATATCATATCATATCACATATCATATCTATCTAGAGAGAGGTGGATTGTGGCTCATATGGTTGTGGGAGCTAGCAACTTCAAAAGGTAAGCAGGCTGGAAACTCAGACAGGATTTCTATGTTAAGGACAGAACTCCTTCTTCAGGAAACCTCAGTTTTTGCCTGTCAAGGTCTTCAACTGACTGGAAGAGGCCCACCCACATCCTTGGGAGTATTCTCCTCTCCTTAAGATCAATTCATTGTTGATATTAACCACATCTACAAAATATCTTCAGAGTAACACCTGGAATAGTGGATGACCAAACATCTAGGTGACATAACCAATCTGGCCAAGCTTCTAGAAGCAGGTGTTACTGGGTGATGAACACTTGGGGCCAGGTGCCTTCAGCCACATATTCTTGATGGGCCATCAGGTCACCAGCAGGACTCTAGCTCCCTCAACGTTAATAAGGAAATTAAGGCCAGAGCCTAGCTGTACCCACAGCAGGGTGGTCTGGAGAAAGGCTGTGTGTCTCCATTTCTTTTGGCCGCTCCTCCACTGGAGGGAGCTGGGTGGGAAGAACCTCAGAGATGGTGCTGGCTGGAGACTGCATAGGGAGCACTGGCAGATGTAATGATGATAAGGACACTGCCTTAGAGTGAAAAGGCCTGGATTCCAGGCCCTGCCCTGAGTCAGCTACATGTGAGAGCTCGGCTTCCTTATCTGTAAACTGGAAATAATAATTCTGACCCAATTTCCTCAGGGAACAGCCCTGAGGATGCAATGAGAAAGCGTGTGCAAAGAGCCATATGAGACGAGTTACTCAAAGATCACGCACATGAGGGTGGCAGGCTAGGATCACAGAGAAAGCATAGGTTTAAATCCTGCTGTTTAACTTCTTCTCCTAGAAACTGTACCTCAGACTTTTCATTTCTAAAAGTAAGAGCAACATGTAACATAACTGTGTTAGTTCCCCAAGATTGCCATAGCAAAGGTCTATAACTGGGTGACTTAAAATAACAGAAACTTTTCATCCCTCAGTTCTGGAGACTGGAAGGGCCAAGTCAAGGTGTTGGCAGGGACAGGCTGATTCTGCAGACTCCAGGGGTGGCTTCTTCTTATCTCCTCTAGTTTCTAGTGGTTGCTGGCAATCCTCGGTGCTCCTCAGCTTATAGATGTGTCACTCCAGCATCTGCCTTTGAAATCACATGGCCTTTTCCCCTGTGTGTCTGTGTCTGAATTCCTCTCATTTTAAAAGAATACCAGTATTTGGGTTGGAACCCGCCCATATCCCACATGACTTCCTCTCAATTTGATTATATTTGAAAAGATGATTTCCAAATAAAGTCACGTCCATAGGTCCTGGGGGTTAGGACTTCAATACGTATTTGGAGGGGGACACAATTCAACCCACAACCACAATCCATATCACAGGAACCTTGTAGAGTTCTGGGACACAGGAAGGGCTCAATGAGTGGGAACTACTGTCATAGTAAACAAGAGGAAGACACTGGCCTGGAAGGATCAAAATCCCCCTTACGCCACAAGCCAGACACATCACCAATAGCACAGACTATAACGACCAAATCTTTATATTTCTTTTTGTCATAGCTCAGCAGGGGATGGGGCTTGGTGATTTTGATGTGTCTCTTCTTCCAGATTAACTGGCCATCTTTCAACAGCTGGGCAGTGACCACAATGGACACTGAGGCCCAGCACAAGATAGCACTCATCTGAGAAGCAAAGCTTGCTGCACTGGCTTTGCACCAAGGAAACCTCCAACTGGGGCATAGTTCCTGATGCCCAAAAGGCTGCCAGCAATGGTAGCCAGGCTGGGGCTGCAAAGGAAGATGACCCCCTTTCTCTAGAGCTGGGTTTTGGGATGACCTCTGGTATTGTGCACCCTCCTGGTGCCAAGTTGTGTTTGGACATATGCATGGCAGCTGAACTGTGGATCTGAAGTAACTAGAGGGCTGGGGAACTCCATATGACAGCTGTGTACTTACAGCCAGTTTGGATGAAAAGATGAGGAGAGGGCTCTTCTGTTTCAGCTCAGTAAACTAGGTGAAGTCAGCTATTTGGTGGCACTAGAATAATTATCCAGTTGATGGATGAGATCTAGCCAGGATCACTCACCTCCTGTTCATCCCACCAGCCAGGACATTTGGGGGTCTGGCCTGTCCTTGGCTGTCTACTAGTGTGTTCCATTCTGATACTCATTCTGGCCAACCAAGCCAGAGACATCTTTTTTATTTTTTTAGTGGGGATGCAGAAGGCCAGGTACATGTGTCATTACATGGTCTGCTCTATATTCACCATCAAGAGAGGAAGAAGTCTATATTTAGCTCACCAGATGCAATGCATGGAGGGAACACAGTGGACCTAAGGGTTGAAGGAATCTTTGAGAATAGTGGGGTGACTTTATGCCCCAGGAAGAAGCAGAGGATGACAGGGTCCATCACCAATGCAAGATACATCAAGTGCTGACCCATCCCTCATGGACATTCCTATTCTATGAGGCAGAAGGAATTTTTACTGGAAAACTCATAAGTGTGGCTTTTCCATCCCTCCTGTTTGCAAGATCCTGCAGCTGATGGGGGAAAAAATAGCCCAGCACATTTGCATTTAAGTCTTGAAATCTAAATATTTCTGTGAGTCATTCATTATTACCATATAACTCAGTGTTTGCATCCAAATAACTTTAATGACATAAATGCTTATAAAATAAGTCTCTTACCATATGAACTCGGTAAAGAATGCTAATTCCCAGCGTCATGAATGGCTTAGAGAAATCGATCACCTTCTCGCGCTCTGCTGTAATAGTGAGGCCTGCCACAGCCAGATCTGCTTTCTGGAAGGAACAGAGAGAACCCATCAGTGGAGCAGCCACATGAGTTGGGACTTGTCACCAGAGACTATCCCTGCTGAGGAGATGTTACTCCAGTCTGGCTTCTCCGCTCAGGGAATGACTAAGGAGACAGAGCATAGCCCAGATCTGAAAAATAACTCTTAAAAGACAAGATGTCAAAGCTGTGACTCATGTTCATTTGTAGCTAGATCCCTTTAAATACATGGGTGATGTAAAACCAAGAGGGGTCACAACCTGAATGTCCATACACAGTCTCAAAACGTCCGAGAGGAGGGACTAGAAGGTGAGGATTGGGAGACAGGCTGCTGAGTTCTCCGTATTGAGTATTTTTGATCCAACTTATTCATTTGTTCAGTCAACATAGCTTTAGTGAGTGCTTGTAAAAGTAAGACCCTTCGGTGTGGTGGTGGTAGGGATTACAATGAAAAGTAAGAATGCTGGAACCACAGAAATGAGAAACAATCTGATGCAACCCCATTCATTTCACAGAGAGGAAATGAAGACCAAGAAACTGAGCAAGTGGCCAAATGGGACACAGCCTGTCCCTGCAAGAGCTAGGGCTGGGATACAGGCCCTTTGATCATTGGCCACTTGTGCTGCCATCCAGGTAGAAATTCAAGTGTCCCAGGCAGAACCAAAGGGAGGATGTCATATATCTTTAGTGCCATATAACTGGAATTTGTTGTGAAGAGCTTTCCTTCCTTTCTCTTTGCTCCTAATTACACTGTAAGTGCCCACTTGCAAAGAGTCTGGCCCGAATTAGGGCCCTCCGGGTAAGGAGATGGCATGGTGTCCTCACTAATCTTCTTTGTCGGAGGTTCTTCTCTGTATCCCATTTAAACCCATCCTGCTAAAAGCAAGCCCACCTCCTATTCTTCTGCTCTTTGACATCCAGGGCTGTGGGAAAGCTTGGAGCTAATGCTGGGCTCCAGTCTAGGCTCTGCTCTAACTAACCAGCCCAACCGAGGCTGGTCACTTTGCTTCTCTAGTCTTCTTTAACCTTATCCACAAACCATGTGACTGTGATTCTCAAAATGTAGTCTCTGGACCATCTGCATCAGAATTGCCTGCAGGATCAATAAAAATGTGAATTCCTGAGGCTCATCACAGACCTCTGGATCAGATGCTATGATGCTATGATGGGAGGACAAAGGACTTTGTACTGTATTTGCAACAAGTGACAGAGGTGATTCTATATTACATGAATATTGAAGAACCATGTTTGTAACATAGGCACTACAGCTCAGACTGGTCTCTGCAGATTTACATTTCAGCTTCTTTAAGTCTTTCTTCTAATGACAGCAGATCAGTTGATGCAAAAGATGTACAAAGAAGTGAAGAAAAGTGGAGTGTCCAACAATCTACAAACAAGCCCATCAGTTCAGAATGAGGAGACACACACATATGCATGCGCATGCACACACGATTCTTGCTAAACCACTGCAAAGAAAAGAAACAGAACACTGCCCCTCATTTTACTCCCAAGGGGATTATGATTTGGGCACTGGAAGGATAATCCAGGGGCTGAGGCCATTTCTTTTACATCTCAATATCAGTCCTGCATTCTCTAGTCACACCCTTTCCCTGAAAGCAGTGACATGATCCAGTCAAGTTAACACACTTAGACCCTTTTAAAGTAAAGCCATCCTTAAAAGAAACTAGAGTATGGATGCAAAAGATTTTCAATGAAAAAATGGAAAAGGTGATTGACTCATTTTGTATTTCTTTAAGAGAGTGTTGATTGCCGCTACCAAGTAAATCAAGCCCTGGGTTAGAGAGTGGCGTTTGATTAGCAGATTATTAGTAACTTCATTTTGAGGGACTCTTTAGAGGACTGCTTGGGCCTTTCCGAACCTCAGCCCCTCAGTGACAGTGACACTGACTTGAATTCACCTTGTGAGCACCAGTGTAAAGCAATAGAAGCCACCTAGAAAGGCCTGGCAGATGCAGTGCCAGTGCTGAGCACGCAGGTCTGCTGCAAGTTCATGGCCCAGCCCTGCCCGAAACCCAGGGAGGAAGAAACAAGAGTTAAAAGGGTTCAGGTGAAGGAACTGAAGGACAGATTAAGAAAACTGAAACTGGTAAAATGGGCAAGAGGTAAGCACAGCATCCAATACAAATCAAGTAGTCACAGTAAACAACACTGTCTTCAAATTTCTTTTCCTCATACTCAGCTTCCCCCTAAAAAGGGCAAACTTTGGATTAAAATTTGGAAAACATTTCACAGGTTTATAGAAGTTGGCCAACAATGACATTATGCCAAAACAATTCCATATGTCCATATGGAGAGAAAGCTGGAAATGAACTACATCCCACAAGCAGGAATCTTTGCTACATACATGTAGAACAACCACATGTTCAGGGAGATCGGTGCCCCAGGCTCAGACAGGGCATTGCTGTCTAGTCACAAATAGACAGGTGCCTACACTGGGCCAGCCAGAAAAACCATTTCATTCCCATATGCTGCCCCAGGACCCGAAGCCCACGTCTCTGTCCTTTCTCCCAGTCCGGTGTAAGCTGGGAGGGAGGGCAGGGAAGGCAGGGAAGGAGATGGAAAGGGCAAGAGGAAGCTACAAGAAACAGAGAGGCTCAGTGAGGGTTGTTTTTTATATTTAATTGACTCAGTAGAGAAGAGTAATTATCTACCTTGACTTCAGTGCACCCCAGGGTGCCAGCAACAACCACATGGGATGAGATTATTTCAAAAAGACGTGTGTTCATTTTCTTTTACCTTAGTTAAAAAGACATTGTGCTATAAAACAGCCTTCAGATGAGGAGATAATGTGCCATGAAACCAAATGTAAAGGAAAGGGGGCTGGGACAGCAAAAATGCTAGGACTGGTTGGTGTGGGAGGCTGTGGGGAGTGTGGGCAGGACGGCAGCTTGTGCAAGGCCTTCTGCTCCTCTGTTCACTTGTGACCTCCGGTAGAAGAAGACTGTCTTGTCAGAGTGGGACCCCGACATCACTGTGACCTTGGGCAAGTTATTTGTCTCTCTGGAATAGCCTCCCCAACTACACAGAGGCGGGGTTCAGCTAGAGAGCCCTCTAAGCCCTTTCCCAGCTGTAAACCCCACAAGTGGCTCTGCCCGGCTGGACAAAGTATGGTTGTTTCAATTTGACTGGCCTTCCTCCTCTGCTCTAGAAGAGTCAGCAGAATCAACTGGTGGTACAAAGCAGATGAGAACAGGCTTGGAGGAGGAAACTGGTTACCAGACTGGTGAGTCAGCAACTGGCAGAGACGTCTTGTTTCAAGGAAAGAAACCCTCGAAGGTCCCCAGGAATCTGCAAACGATTCGAGGAGCTCAGGCCTGAACCCGGAACCAGGGCTAGAAAAACAGAAGGGACTAGGAGCACCAGAGCCTGAGGGGAGGTAGGGGATGTGGGAAGTAGAGGTCTGGGCAGGGCAGTGGCAAGGGTACTGCCACTGGGTTCCTGGCAGTGTCATGGGGGTGTGCACACACACACACGGGTATACAAATACATTCCCTGGGAGAGAGGCCTCTCTCCCCATTCTTCATGGAAAGCGTTCTTTGAAGAGCTCTGTGTGCTGCCTCGGAGAGATCCCTGCTTTTTATCTCCTGGATGTCTGTGGAATTTACAAGGGGAAGACAGGTGAGAGCTAGCCTGGAGGTGACTTCCAAAGCATACTCCCCTTTGCTTCATGAAGTTTAATGGGGGTCACGCAAGTGCCACCATAGCTATCAAAGCCTGAAGCTGCTGTGCTTCTCCTGAGACCTGGGCCTGCCTGGGAGGAGGGCAGCATCTTCGCACAGGGCTCTGGTCTGCATCGCCTGAGCCTGCTGCTCCCACAGGCCTCCAGAGAATAATACCCAGGGTCTGATGGCAGCAGCAGATCCAGGACTGCCTGAAGTGGACAAAGCCTTCTCTGGTGCCTTTGCTTCCTTTCTTAGACAGCTGCTGCCCCCTTTTGGGCAAAATCTTCTTCCTCTGTTCAGCAGGGCCTCAGACCTCTGTTCCTCCCCCTGCCTCCTCTGCCCACCTCCTCCCTTACACATGGCTGGGCTAAGGGGAGGAGGAGGACTCACAGGGCTGCCGCTGCCTCTTGCCAGCCACGTGTCATGGATAACTCACCTATCTTCTCTGGGACTCAACCTTCTCAGCCATAAAATGGGGGCAATGCCTGCCTATCAACATGATATAGAAGTCAAGAGAGATGATGGATGTGGAAGAGCCTTAAAAGTTGTATAAACTGTTTGGTGCTGCCATATCCATAGGGGGTAGCTGAGACTTAGCCTTCAGAGTGTGACAGACCTGTTTAGATTTTGTCATTTACTTGCTATGTGACCTTGGGTAAGTCATTTCTCTTCTCTCAGCCTCATTTTGCTCATCTATAAAGTGGGAACAACACTAACAGTTGTCTCCTGGAATTAGAGAAGGTGGGTGTGACAGCGCCTCTGAGTGCTATGCATAGGCCTGGTTCCACAGCAATACAGGTATTTGCTGTGGAATGTGGACGGTGGCAATATGATGATGAACTTGACGCTGATGACCATCTCAGCAAGGATCTCTGTGGACAGATCTCGGCCCATGAGGAGTGGCAGGTGTTTGGAGACGGCCAAGTCTGCTCTAGCGATCCTGGACCATCAGCCCCTGGTGTCTTTCCCAGGTGACCTCAGTATGCATGCTGCTGTGTCTCCCCGTGTAACTGACTGTTTCTGCAACCCACACAGGGATTCTCACGCTGGCCTGCCCTTTGGGAAACTCTAGGAAAGAGCTGGTGGGCAGCCATTCCTTGTTAAGTGACTCTCCTCTGGGAGCATGGATTAAACGGCATCCCCAGCTCTTTCTGAATTCTCTCTCAGATCCACTGTGCTCTCTGATCAGCTTCCAGATCTTCCTGCCCTGGATTTTTCACACTGCCCCCACCCCAGCGCCCAGCTTCCAGCCCCTGGTGGGGGCCAGCTGCCCCTCCAGGCAGCAGCTCTGGCTGACCTCACAAGCCACACCTTCACCCCACCCTGTCCCACCCACTGCTCAGGCCCCACTGCGCCTCTGCTTTCTGCTGTTATTTATTTAACTCAGTAACTGTGTTATTTAACTCTGGAAAGCTTTCAGAGGCTACAGTTGGAAGAAGAAAACACTACTCAGAATAAGGCTGTACTGAGCATCCTGGAACCCTCATTCCAAGGTAATTGTCTCCGGAGAGCCCTGTGTATTCAGCACTCTTCCCTGGCTCTGACTGTTCTTGTTGTTGACATTCAAGTGCATATCTTGTCTCCCCATTAGATTATGAGTTTCTTGAAGTAGGGACCAAATCTTTTAAAATCATATACAGCATTTCAAAGTTGTCAGTAGTTTTGTTTTACAAAGAAACTGAGGCCCAGAGAAATTAGGAACTTGCTAAGTACACACAGCTAGGACATGGAGAAAGCTAGCTTCAAATCCACACGTGTAGATTTCCAGGACTGTGCTTTTGTTTTCTTATTGCTGCACTGTTCACGGCGATTTTCTCTAGGTGGGCACACAATAAATCCCTAGGGAGCAACCGGCGCAGCCAACAGTGCAGGGCAAGGAGGGGAAGCCCATAAACGCAGCCTGCCCTCGAGCCCCTTTTGCAGGCAACAGAATCAGAATCTGACAGATGGCTGTATGCAAGAAGGGTTTTTTGTCGGAAAGCTGGAATGCTAGAATCAGATTCTGATCAGGCACAAGTCTTCAGTCTCGTTTCAGGAAAACTTGAAGCCCCAGTTTCCCCACTAGAGAGCGCGCTTCTCCCCTTGCCCCACTGCCAACTCTGTTCCCTTAGATGCCTTGGACAGCGCCACGCAGGGCGCCCAAGGCCAAGAGAAGCAGGCCTCACATTCCTGCTTCGGGCAGCTGTCTGCAGAGGGGTATCGCACACTGCACCTGCACCCCAGGAAGGAAGACAGATGAGGAGCACAGCCTGAGCCATAGATCAGCAGAAGGACAGGCTGCTTCCAAGTTCTTCTCAGCTCGCATCTGCATCTCAACCTATTTCAAATTAGAGTATCTGCTCACTTCTTGTCTTTGGATCGATTTACCTGCTGCAAGCCTTTCTCCCTCCCCTTCCTGCCCCAACCTGTGGAGATGCCCAGGGAACCTGCTGTGACTCACTGGGGTCACAGAGCTGCAAGGCCATAGGATCTGAAGGGGCCAGGGATGCTCGCTCCCACTCCTGGCTCCCACATGCTTTGGTGGGAGTCATCATCTAGACTTCATAATAACACGGCTCAGAATGCACACATCTGTTCTCCTGCCACTTCAGGCAGGCCCACTCCACCCACCGTGGGTGAAGCCACGGAGAAACTCTTAGGGTCACCGAGCACCTGTGAAATATTTGGCATCCTCGTCCACAGGGGAGATGGGATGTCAGTCTACCACTTCTTTCTTCTTTCAGAAGCAGGGTATGGAGATGAGGATAAGGGAATAGCAAATAGCACCCAATTAGTCATTCGCACCAACACACACACACACACACACACACACACCACCACCACCACCACCAACAACAACAACTAACCTGTACCCTTAAGCTCCCAAAAAAGGTCTGTTTTCTGTTCAGAGGGCCCCCACCCAGAGCCTTTGCAAACTAAAGTAAGCCATACCTGTAGGACTTATCCCGGCTCCCTGGGCCGAGTGTCTCCACAGCAATGTTCGAGAAGGCAGGGACCCAGAGGAGCATTAACATTCCTGGGGAAGTGGCAACGTCATTTGTAGTTCCAAGTGCTCCCTGGTGCTATTTCTTGAGGTGACAGTCTATTCTCAGGCTTGGATGAATTTCTATAGAGTTAAATTAAAATCCCCATGAAATATTTAGTTAGCTCAGCACAGGGCTGTGTTATTGGCCTTTGAGGGCAGGTTTTAGGAACGATCCAGAGTGAGGAAAGAAAGGGTTGGCAAATCCTTTGTAGAGGAAGTCGTGGGGCGCAGAGGTGCCGGCTGAGGACTGGATATTGCTCACCTTTGACCTCCTGTCACAGGCTCCCATTCACCGACCCTCTTGCCTCCACAGAGTCAGACAGATGCATGTTTGAATCCCAGCTCTGTCACTCGCCAGCTGAACACAGTACCTCAAAGCTGGGCCTCAGTTTCCTCATCTCTAAAATGGACCAATAATTTCTGCTTCTTACGACTGCTGTGAGGGTTACATCCAAGAACTGAGACAAACAGCTGATGGGTCAAATCCCCTTTTTCCACTGTGGCCAGCAGTTCTCTGGAAGAGTTAAAGCAGCTTATGCCATCTCCTCTGTATTGCTGTTTTTCATGTTATGAACCTCTTTGGCAGTCTGGTGACATCTGGCAGAACCACTTCTTTGAAAATGTTTTTAAATGATTCCATAAAAATATAGTTATCAAAATATTTTTATGGTTTTTCTGATATAGTGACATATGGACATTTTTACATAACAAGGACAGTTAGAGGTGGGTCTAATAGCATCACTATGGTACCATCAGTGACAGTCACAAGCATGTTTAATGCCACTGAAGTTTGAGGCCCATATTTATCGTTGAAGGAAATATTATATTTGTTTAGATTTAGAAAAAAATAGATGTCAATTTTTCCCTTCTAAGTTTATGGATTTTCTTAATTCCATCCTCAGACTATTGGTGGAGTGTGCACCCCAGGAAAACAACCCACTGAGACTTCCCAGTTTATTAACAGTAAAATCCCAACCCCTCACCTTGGCCCACCAGGTGCTGTGTGATCCATCCACACCCTGGGGCACACTCCCCACACTGACAGCCATGCTGACCTTTGTCCTGTCTCTCAGGCCCAAGTTCACTTCCGCCTGGGCATCTTTGCATTTGCTCTTTCCTCTCCAGAAATGCTCTGCCCTGGCCTTCGCTGCTCAGCCCTCAGCCTGAATATCATGCTGTGAGAGTGGATTTCCCTGAAAGGCCTCCTCGTGGACCCTCCTCCTGACCCTCTCTAACTCATTATGCTCCTTTTCTTTACAGCAAGCATCATGATTTAAAATTGTCTTGCTAACTTATCGATTTACTCGCTGATTGTGTGGAGTGTGAGCTCTGAGAGGCAGGGGCCTCTTGCCTGTTTTATCCACAGAGCTCCCCAGAGTATACAGCAGTGCCTGGTACAGTCAGCACTAAATAACTATTTGTTGAAGGGCACAATCAAATGAATGAACGGATGAATCTAAGAAGGCGGAGCTCAACTGAGGTGGCTGTCTCCCCTTGGCTCTCAACTGGGGGAACAACTTTGGCATGGCATGTTTTGACTAGGATCTAGGACTCTAGGGCCAGCTCCTCTACTTGCCAGCCATGTAACTGTAGGAAAATTATCTTACATCTCCATGCCTTAGTCTCCTCATCTGGGAAATGGGTATGGTGATAATATATACTTCATAAATATTCTGTGAAGGATAAGTGAATGACTACATGAAAAGCACTTAGGACAGGGTCAGGAACATAGGAAATGCTACACACACATCAGCTTGTACATTTTGTTACAACTTAAAGGATTAACTTCAATTTCTATTTTAAAAAATGAATTGTTTAGGGAAAATCAATGTAGATTTTTGAAGACAGTGCAAATAAATCTCATGGTTGGAAAATCAGTATGTATTACATATGTCATACCGTGGCTACATATGTGAAAAAGAGCCAGAATGAAGAGTTTAGGTCATGGCAGGTTACACATATGCTGTGAATTTGCAAAAGATTTGAGCTTGGCCACTTCTCATCACCACTACCACAGCCACTGTCTCATCTCTGTCCAAATGCCCCTTTCATTGACAGGACCTCCAGCCCACATGGCACTGCATTCACCAGCAGGCTGTGTGCTAAAAGGAACTAACTTGCCACCAGTGCCCACACTCTTTTGCTGGTCTCCCATCCCTCCTGGTGGCCCCAAACGCTAGCAAGCCTGGTAGCGGTGTGGGGCATCAACACCACGCAAGGCTAACTGAGCTCAGACTTACAGCCCTGATATTCTGGGCGAGTGCTTGCCCTGGGCTCACCAGCCCAGCCCTCCACCTGCCACAGGGCCAGCGGTGCCAGGCCTGTTTGGGTCCTCTGTGGCACATGCTCTGGCAAGCTCAGGCAAGTGGTTTCTGCTGCTGTAGGAATCTGACAATCCCACCAGCTCGCAGTACTATCTTTCATTTTCCTCCCCACTTGGCAGCTCTGTAATTAGGAATGTGTGATTCACAGGCCTGTTATTAGGACTGCATTTGTCGAGTGAAATAAAGTATCACCAACTGCCAGGAGCACTGCTGACAGCCATAGAGAACCAGAGGCCTCCCTGGGACCTGCTTCACTCCCAGTCAGTGAGCCCCTCTGACTGCTCTCTGTTCCAGTTCTGCCTCCAAGACCAGCCCTGAGCTGCCCCTGCACCGGGCAGAAAGGGAACAATGACCTGACAGGTGCAGAGTGTCTAGCCCTCTCCTCGTTTCCAATTGCTACATGCACAAGTCTGAGCAATGCCAAGGGCAGCAGGGCACTTTCCCAAGGACCCTGCAGTATTTGCAAGAAGAGAGCTGAGACATCATGGTCAACCTCTGGCCACTTCTCCTGGTCTACTTCAGAGAGATACCTCTCCTTGTCAGCATGGCTGTGTGTCCCTCAATAACAATATCCCCAAAGTTATTTGCCACTAATCATGTCTGAGTCCCAAACAACTTCTAAGGTCAGCAGTAGGCTATGCAGAGCACAGGAGCATGAGGGCCAACATTAAGTTGGGGATAATTCGGGAGGAGGAAGGTGTAGAGAGTGAAAGGAGGAAACAATGGGGTGGGGTGGGGACAAGGGAACTCCTCTGTGCTGGTAACGGTTTATGTCTTGGCATGGACAGTGACTAGATTGGCAAAGGTCCTTGGGATAGTTTCTCAAGCTGACTCATGGTGGTGCACTTTTCTGTCCTATTTCAATAAACATGCCTTTTAAAAAAACTAAGTAATTTGCCCAGGTAAAAGGGAGAAGGGCCACCACCAAGCCTGAGCCGAAACACCATGCTGGCTCTATGAGGGTAAAAAGCCTGGAAGAGCTCGGCACAGTGGTGCACACCTGTAACCCCAGCACTCTGAGAGGCTGAGGCAGGAAGATTGTAAATTCAAGCCCAGTCTAGTCAACTTAGTGAGACCCTGTCTCAAAATTAAAAAAGACAATTAAAAAAGAAAGGGCTGTTCAACCCCTCAGCATGTGCACACGGACACACACACACACACACACACACACACACACACACACACGGCCTGGAAGATGCACAAGGGCTCACAGGGATGGTACTAATGGTGCTACTGTCTGGTGACCTCACACATGCAGGCAGGTAAGTGCAGGCACAATGTATCTCCTGGGTTCCTCTGCTTAAACGTCTGGTGGCTTCTAATGTAGGAAGGGCTGAAGTGAACATCTGGTTGTTTTAACTGGATTTGTATTTGCATGTGGATGGAGAAAAGTCCAGCTTCCTCCTTTGGTCCAAACAGCTGAGCAGACAGTGAAACTTCCAGAGGAGGCAATGCTTCCTGCTGTGAACACCAGACAAAGCCCTGGGGAGCCTTGCTTCCTGCCAGGAGCTGCAATCCCTCTCCAGAACTTGCCAGCTACTGCTGTAGAGGGGCTTAGAACTCAGAGGACAGAGGGCCAGGACCTCCCAGATTCAACAGCAATGCTCAGAGTGCTTTGTATGAATTACTCCCCATCCCCAGAATCTGGTCATAGGCCAGAAAGAAATCAAAGGTTCTGGATTTAAGTTTGCCTCTGCTCAGCTGTGTGACCTTGCACAAGTCACTTAGCTGCTCTGAACTTGTTTTCTCATCAGCAAAGTATAAATGGCACCAGTTTCTACTTCCTGGAGTTGCTGTGGGGAGTAAACGAGCTAATGTATAGGACCTAGCACCACTTGGTGCTTAAGAGCTTGCTATTATTCTGATGCTGTTTCTGAGTCTGGGATCCTGCTTCCATCCTGTTTATTCTTCTGAATGCCAGAGCTGGCCTTTGCTTGGGGCCATATCATCCTGCCTGCTGGGGTTTTCAAAGGCCAAACCCTTCTCTCTGGTCTGCTCTGCTATGGCTGACCACTCCTTTGTGGCAGCCGGCCTGTCATTCTGCTGCCACCCAGGACACAGGTGTGCCCAGGGTTCTCCTGGATTTGTAGGGATCTGTGCCTCTGAGCAGTCCAGATCCACTGCCCTGACTCCATGCTGTCCTTTCAGAGGACCTGAGCCTTCCTTTTGTTGCCTAAATAGTGAATGTAGACCCAGCTGGGGGAGGAGTTTTTCATATGGCGAGCAGACCTGTCTGAGGGCTACAGAAGATGAAAGGTGATTCCACCATTCTGGAGAGGGTAGAACAGAGCAGGGCTCTGGGCCGGCTGCTGCTGGGGCTGGCAACACTGCCACCGGCACAACGGAGCCAGCCTGGCTCTCACAGTGATGAATGGTGGAGTGTCAGGTGCTCCTGACAAGCTATAGGACAGCAAGCAAAACAGTCGGTGAACAAGCCTTCCAAAGCATATAATGATCCTGGCCAGGAACAGTGATTGACCACTGAGGCCAAGCCATGGCAACAGACACACTGAATGGCACCAGACCTTCTGTTGAGGGATGGCCAGAGAACAGAGGGAAGTGGCACATTTGGGATTTTTTGAAACAGAGAGATTTATTCACAGGAAGGTGAGGGCAGGACAGGAAACAAAAGCAGCAGTACTGGATGACTGAGGTTCCTCTAGCTGAGTGAAACATGTTCTATGCTCAGGGCAGCACTGCTCAGTAATTAGAAAAACAGACTGTGGACCAATCCGAGTTTGCATCGTAATACTGCCACTTCACAGCCACAAGACCTTGACATGTTACTTAAGCTCTGAACCTCAGTTCTCCCATCTTTAAATTAGAACCAATAATACTTTATCTTTAAGGTTGTTTCAAGATTAAATGAGATAATATCTGTGGAGTAATTATTGGCACTGTATCCGGCAAAAAGTGCCATCCCATTAGTACCTGCAGAGCAATCTCCATCCAAGCAACAGGCAAAAGGTCACAATGGGAGCCACAGGGCATTGGGCACCGCACATGGGAAAAGTGGGCAGGGGACTCAGAGGTCCAGATGGGTAGTCCTGGCACCTGCCCCATGATGTCCAGGCTTTTATGGCCCTTCTCCACTAACACCCATGCTCAAGAAAATAAAGCCAGCAAGCTTCATGGAGTGGGCTTATTCTAAAGGCAGCTGGAATATAAATGTATATGTGGTAGGAGCTGAACAGATAACTCAGCTAAGTCAATTAAAACTTGAGTGAAAGGAGTGGCTATGACTCAGAGAATAAAACAGGATGCAGAAAAGTGACCCTGGGCCCTTCCACCTTGTAGGGAGAGCAAGGAGGGTCTCAGTGGCTTACGTTCTTTCTTGAGGTAACACTGCTGCGGGAAGTGGGATAGGTGCAGCGTGCAATGGCCCAGCTGTGAGCAGTGGGGAAGGCAGAGCAGGAGGGGAGGCAGGGATTCCAGGAAGAGTGTGCAGCTCCCTGGCTTCTGTGAGAGGCAGCTTCACAAAAACAACCACCTCCAGCAGCTCCAGCCTGATGAATGTATCAGCACATTTGGGCTATTGCTGTTATTAATCAAAGGGATTATCTGAAAACCTGCAACTAGTTCTCAGCATTGGGCTGTCTGTCCAGGCTCTAAGTTCTTTAGGGTCAAGGGCTGTAATGATTAGTTCTCTTATACCTGCCTTTACAGCCTCCATCCACCCACACTTCCATTCAAATATCTAGCCATATATACGTCCACCCATCCATACACTAAGTCATCCATATATTCATCCATCCATCCATGAGTCCATCAATCCATTGATTGATCCATCGATCCATCTACCAATCTATCCATTCACATCTATCCATTTATTCAGTGATTCATGTATTCATACATCTGTCCATTCCTCACTCTCCTATCTATCCATCCACCCATCCATTCATTCATTCAAGCATCCATGTATTCATCCATGTGTTCAACCAACCCATAATTACTAAGTGCTATTGTATGCCAAGGCCTGTTCCAGATACTACCAGTATAGGGATAAACAAGACAGATATATTTCCTAATTTCAGCAAACTTGCACTCTAGTGAGAGGAGACGGACAATAAACAAACTGTCCCATAATAAGCAAGATGATTTTGCCTGGTAATAATTTCTTTGAAAACAATGAAACAGGGTAATGTGGCAGAAAGTGACTGGGCGAGGGAATAACTCCTGTAGGGTAGCTGAGAAAAAACACTTCTTGAAGGAAGTAACAGACCTAGATAACGTGATAAAACCAAAGATTAAAGACTTGGGGAAACAGGCATCTGACAGAAGGAGGGGCAACTGTAAAGGCCACATGCTGTGAGTGGGCATGCTCTGTCCAAAGGACCAAGGACGGGCAGTCGGGATAGAGCATCGAGAGGGAGGGGCAAGCAATGGGAGATCCAGGGCCTGGTGGGCTCTTGATTAGTTCTTCCAGATTGAAGGGAAATTATGGCAGGGCACTGGGAAATGTTTATGTTAATTCAACAGTTAAGCAAATGATAGACCAGGAAGATTCTGCTAATTTACGTTCAGAGACAGGTCCTGACTTCCAGCTCAAAATATATTTCTCTATGCCCAACAGCAAGTGGACTTTCTACCACTGCCATCAACTTATAACCTAACAAGATGTAGCTCAGACACTCCCTGCCCCGGAGGGGAATTCTGCTCTTTATGTCCCCTTTACCTGCAGAGGGCAAGAAGAATAAGAGAGACAGAAACAGCGCAGCAAGCAGGTCACCAGCGCTGCATGTAACCTTGCTGGCCTCCCCATCACACGGTGAGGACTAGATACATAGTGCATCAGCTCTGCATCAACAAATTATACTGCTGAGGTCTCCAGACATAGTGTGGTGAGGACACAGGTCAGCCTAGGAGCTGGGAGGGCCTGGGCCTGGGTGAGAATGTCACAGGGCTGCAGCAGACATGTGTGCGCACGTGCATGAGTTTGGGGCTTGAGGCTGGGAGAGGAAGTATAAGCAGAGTCTTCTATGGAGAGCAAAGGAGAGGAAAGACCTAACAGTTACTGAGAGTCTACAGAGTGCCAGGTACACTAGGGATATTCAATTTCATCTGTTTCTGACAATAACCCAGGAGTGGATATTACCATTTATATTTTGAGGATGGAGACAATGCGTGTCCAAAAGGTTTGGTGACTTGTCCAAGTCTACACTGCTCATAACTGGCAAAGAAAGGATGTATACTCGAAGGACAGAAGGGAGGGATGTGCCTGTAAGAACAAGGTGAGACTGGTCCTCCCATTTCACCATCACCTGTTGCTGACAAACTTCTGATTGGAGCTCAGACCCTGCTCTGCCCTCTTGCTGGCCTTCCATACCCAGCTTACCAACATTCTGTACTCATGTCACCTACTCCTCATCTCTGCCATCTAAAGCTACTCTTTTCCCATGTACTGCTAATGATTTTCCTCTCCATCTGTCATCCCAAGCAGGAGTCAGTCTGGAGTTGTCCCTTTCCCTCCCTTCCCTGCTCTGTCCCCATTCAATAATCAAGGCCCATCCATTTTACCTCTGAAATGCCTGTTTAATCTATTACCACTACTCAACTCTTATTGCCATGGTCATCATTCGAGTAGTCACTGCACTGGTCTCTTTGCTTCCAGTTCTTTCCCACTCCATCCATCTACTAAATCCCTTGGGCATCAGGGGTTCTCAAACTCATGCTGAATTAGCAACCAGTGGTTCTCTAGCCATGTGGGTGATCAGTGGTTCTCAAACTGAGCAAGTATCAGCACCACCTGCAGGGCCTGTTAACTTGCTGCCTCTCTTCCCTGAGTTTCTGATAAGTCTGGATGGGGCCCCAGAATTTGAATTTCTGACAAGTTTTAGGTGATGCTGATGCTAAGGCCACACTTTGAGAACTGCTATACAGTATATTTCTGTATCAAAGGTAACATCATATCACTTCCCTGCTTAAAAAACTCCACAGACTCTCCATTCCTTTACCATGCAGTCTCAACTCCTTACCATGGTCTTCACTAGCTAGGCTGGGTCTGCCTCTTCAGCATCATCTGAAGCTACTGATATCCCTTCAACCTATGATGAGGCCACACTGTACTATACATGCTCCTTACATGTGTCCTGCATTTCAGACCTCACACAGTTTCCTCTGCCTGCAACTCATTTCTTCCTGTTGCTCGTCAATTTCTGCTTGTTTACCAAGGTCAAACTTGATTGTTGGCTCCCCTGGAGCACCATGGTGGGTTAGAATGACCGTGTGCTTCGATGTCAGACAGCTTTGGTTTTGAATCCAAGATGAATCACTTGTTGTCTGTGTGACCTGAGGTGCCCCTCTCGGAAGTCAAAATTAACATCTGCATCACTGTTATAAAATGTGAATAATAATATTTATCTTGTAACATTGTTGTGCAGAGAGAAAATGATGCATAATAAATGTCTTACAGAGAGTAGGTACTCAATAATTTTCATTAGCTCTGCTGTAAAGCCTTGCCTGGCTCCCTCCAGCTGATCGACTTCCTTTCTTCTCTGTGCTCCAATAGAATTTAGTACATGATTCTATTTTGCATATATCTCATGCTATGGTTTCATTTTATTTTTATACACTGGGCCTCATTCCTAGTAGAAGGGCCATTGTATGAATAATAAAAATCAACTCTCCCAGCAGACTTTTGGGCATATGGGTTGGCAAAGTGAAGGTATCTTTGCAGGAAGAAAATCTACTGCAGGTGGAGAGAGAAGATCCCCCACCAAAGCACAAGCTCGGTGAGCAGAGTGAGGGCTAGATTTCAGGCCACGTTCACTCCTTGAGCAACATACAACCGGCACAACTGTTTGTGGAAGTTCTCTGTATGCAGAATGTGAACTCTGTGAAAGTAGAAACTGTCTTATTCAACCTGAAACCTCAACCGATGTTAAATCAGTGCATCCAGGGACAGGCATACTGGCTAAGGACAGAAAATTTATCAGCAGGATCAATAAGGTCAGAGCCCTGGGTTTGGAAATAGGATCTTACTCCTGGGGAAAAGAGTGAAAGAACTAGGGTTAGCAACCTCAGAAACACAGGCATGAGAAGTAATCAGAAGCTGAATTTCTAAAACTGGGTGATGAACGAGAATGTCCCTTAGGGAGCAAGGCAGAGGAGGCATCCCTGCTTGCTTAAGTGGAGCTCTGGAAGGCATACACTGGCGCATAGCAAAGTCTGCAGGGAACAGTCTCTCCTCTGCTGTGCAGGTAGGGCTGGGACCAGAGCATTTTTATGAGACATTAAGATGCCACCGTCCATAGCTTCCTTTCCTGCCTCTGACCCAAATCAGTTCCCAACTGCCTGTCTCTTCTGCTTAACAGCAAGCCAATCTCTTAGAGGGCTTTCAGGTGCCTTAATTAACACATTCTCATTTCCTTCGCAGACCCCCTACTCCTCTCAACAGCTGGCACTCAATGGGGAAGGTGGAAAGAATTCCCAAGGAGTGACAAGTTTCCCAGGCTGCTCTAGACACCCCTGTGGTTTGGAGGAGCTCCCAGTCCGAAGCTGCTGGGACAGATCTGAACTTCGCTGAACTCCAAGCCCTTCAAGATTTCTCATGTCAACAACTTGGGCAGAAAAATATCCATCACAAGCATCTGTGGATGGGCAGGCAGGACTCTGAGGTCCTCTCCTGAATACGTGGCTGGCCTTCACTGGGCCTCCTGTTCTGTGATCCCAGGGAAGGACCAGGCTCAGCCTGCTTTATAGGAGATGAGTTCAGCTGTGCATGTTCACAGGCGGCATTACAATGTCATTCCTTAATCCTGTCCAGTGCAGGGCTCCCATGGCCCGTACCTGTGTCTACTTCCCCTATTTACACACCACCTCATCTGTAAGCTTCCAAAGAAAACAAATCTGATTTGTCCTTCACCCCTGGGACAGCAACTGACACACAGTAGGTGTTAAATCACTGCGCTGATTGATCAACTGAAGGCCTGGTTTTCTAAATTGTGTTGATATAAACCTGCTAAACGAAGCTCTCCCTAGATTTATGCAAGACTATTTAGTGCACAGTGCCTTATGGTGTATGATTCACAGGCACCATTTATTCATACTTTCCCGCGCTTCAGGTACTGTGCTAGGTGTTAAAATAGTGCACTTTCCCTCACAAGGTTGCCAGTCTTCCAATAAGAGTCCAATCTACTGGTCCCCATTCGGAGGTCATTTCTGCATCTTGCTCTATTTCAGAATGACATAGGTTGATATTTCTAAAACACCACTTACTCCACATGACCTTATGTTAAAGTAATTTCTGCCAGTGTTGGCCTGGGCTTCTAGTTGGAAAGTTCTCAAAGGAAAGGGACCTGGGCTCAAAGTCCTAGCATGTCTGGGTGTTAGCTACTCAGAGCTCTGTTTCCTTAGTCTATAAAAAGAAGGTGGTCATAATGGCATCCACTTTCCTGATAAAGGGGTTGAGGACATAAATGTCATTCAAATGCCCCTCTCAAACTGGCTGCTCAGAGCCACCCTGTTTATCACTATTGGCCCGATCAGCCTAATCTTTCCTTTCCATTTTCTTAGCAAGCAGATGCAGAGAACAGGAAGGCTTGGCCAAAACTGCTCTCTGTGACAGCCACCAGTTTTCATATGTCCCTCTGGTGCAGCAGGAAGAACATAAGATTGGGGTCTGAATAGGCTGTAAGTCTGGGCTCTGGCCATGTGCTGTGTGCCTGAACTTGGACTAATTAGTAAACTCTCCATGTCCTCATGGAGAGTTATTATGGGGCACTAATCCCTGCCTCATGGCCCTGTAAGGAGTACATGAAACAGAGATCAGAGAGCTCCTACCTGCTGTCTGGCCTTGTCAGGAGCTACCGTTCCCTACCCCTTCTACTCTGTTCCCTCCTTGTGACTCAGCCTTGAGCTGAGAAGAGCTGTAACCAAGTATCTAGAGGAGTGATGATCCCCATTCTGATCCCTGACGATACCAAGGGAAGCCAGGGAAGGAGATCTGGAAGCTCGGAATGGAGCCCTCCACTGAAAGCAGGCGACAGCCAGGTAAGGGGGTGGCTGGGCTCACACTGAGGGCAGGCTGTCATCTGGAGGCCCCGCTGCAATTTTCTGGCGAATATGCTTCCCCCTGGAGTGGGAGGCAAGCAGGAGAGCCCAGGACCGGGATGAAGCCCATCTGGTCATCTTAGAAGAAAGGAGAGGCGTTGCAGTCATGAAATTGCTTTTATTGGCTTTTTATCAGGTGGGTGAAAGCACTGAGTGACCAAAAAGAGCCTTTAGGGAACTCACAGTGAGACAGTGTTGTGAAGGGAGGGATGGTTAAAAGAGGAAGAGCAAGGGCAGTTGTGGCCCAAGACATAGTTCAAGGCTCTGATCTTTTTACTCCAAACTACAATGCCTGTTAACAATACACCAGACTGGATGGATTTCCTCCCTTTCCAGGTCTCAGGGGGTTATAAACAGAGGTCATACTTGGTGCACATCCCTCGGGAAGGGGAAGCCTTTCTAGGAAGGACTTTACAGAGGGCTGAACAGCTCATTCCCCCACCTCTGAGAGGCAGGATGACCTTAACCCTGCTCGAAAGGGAGTAAGTCTACATCACAGGGAATGGGTCTACATCAAAGGGAAGGTCCCCCTACTCAACAGGTCCTGAAGACCTAAATGCTTTCCCAGGCACCCTTGCTGTCACTGTCTTAATTCAAGTCCATCCCATCCTCCTGGATCCCTAATGAGTAATGAATGTGTAAACCTACATCTGGTCTTCCTACCTCCAACCCAACCCCCTCATTTGTCAGAGTAACCTCCTGGAACAAAAGCCCACTATGCACTCCCCTTTTTGAATAAAACAGATGAAACACATGCTCTTTCAGAGCTCCCAGTAACCTTCTGGACATAGTTTACATGTCCCCAAGTACATGAATCCCATGATGATTGGTCCCTGACCAAAGCGCTATTCCCTCTACACCTTCTCATGCTCAATTCCGGCACTGCACAGTATGTATCTCAGCACCCACCACCACACCCAGAATATCCATTTATTGATCCTCAATACTGTTGAGCCCTCTACCCATCAGGGATACATTCCAAGACACACAGTGGATGCATATAACAGTACCTAATATTGAACCCTGCAATCTAATGCCCTTTCCATCTGAAGTAAGTGCTTATCATGAATCATGGCCATACCTTTTGCAGTCTGAGGTGCAAAAGCAAAACTAGCACAAATTTCTTTTTCCTTCTTCACAATTTCATGGACAGAGAATTTCAATCTAACAATAGATCTTAGGAACTACAGCATGCGATTTTTTTTTTACTTATTAAAAGGTTCACCTTTTCACTTAGTGTGGCTTCTCTTTGGCATATCTGAATTGCCAGCATCACTACTCTTGACACCTTGGGACATTATTAAGTAAAATAAAAATTACTGGCATATAAACATTGCCACGCCAGGCAGTCAACATACCCAGTTGTTAAGTGACTAACAGTGGGTAGGAAACACAGTGTGAATATACCAAAGGGATAATTCACATCCTATGTGGATGGATCAGGACTGTGGAAGATTTTATCATGCTACCCCCAAGGGCACATAATATAAAACTTTTGAATAGCTTATTTCTGGAATTTTCCATCTAATATTTTCAGATCATGATTTACTGTGGGTAACTGAAATCACAGAAAGCAAAACTCCAGACAAGGGATGACTTCTGTGCTCGGCTCACTAGTGAGTTCCTGGTGAGCCCTTCCCTGGTGCTGTACCACATCTTGTTCATATCTGCACCCGATCTACCCCTGCCACTCACTACTCATGTGGCTTTCCACAGGTTCTCTAACTGCTTTGGGACTCTGTTTCCTTCTCTGTAACATTTGGTTGTTGTGAGGATTTGGTTAATGAAGTCAAGTGCTTACACCAGTGCCTGGCCCATAGGAAACAATAAATGCCAGACATATCCTCCTCCTCCTCTTCTTCCTCTTAATAATAATAACTATTATTATAGATAATAATAACTATTATTATATTATCTATATTATTATAGATAATAATAACTATTATTACTATAGCATGTGTTTCACTTTACAGTAATTCCCGGTTTACCTGCCTGTCTCTTTCAGGAGATCGTAAACTCCTTGTAGGCAACTCCTCACATGAAACAGTGATGTCAGAAGGTAGGCACTTTGATGTAGGAATGAATGAATACATTGTTGAGTTATAACTGAAAACCATTTCTCCTTGATACATTCCAGAAACTAAGCCTTCATGAGAAAGCTAAAGTAAAGCCCTCCCTGAGTGTCACATGTGGAAAGAGTTGGGCCCTGGATCAGTTACTTTATTTTAAAGAAAGCTGAATAGAATTCTATGACCTATTTGTAGTTAAAATAGTCTCTGGCTTCAAGGTGAAAAGTGATCCCAGAAACTAGTTTTAATTTTTTTTAGTTCAGCAAAATTTCTCTGGACAACCTTCCCAGTGGATTGAGGCCATAGACAGCCACCCCACCAGGTCTCTGGCAAATTCCCTTCCCAGGAGGGGAAATGGAATGAAGCATTTCAGCTTCATTTACACTTAATTCATCAAAATGTCATTGGTAAGAGCTATTTGATGTCCAAGGCTTATGAGCCTTGAATCTAAGCCTTCCAAAGCCCTTTTCTCTTTGAGGCTAAATGTGCTATTCTACCAACATGGAGTTGAATGTCAACAGGGTACTTTGTTCTGAATTGTGAAGCTAGATGGGGGCTCTGTCCCCTGAATGTGCTTTCCTTTCTCCCAAGCAGAACTCATTGTGACCAGAACAAAATAAATCCAAATCTGAGAGCCTCCCAAGCAGCCATCCTTCTCATCTCCCTTACTCAGACACAACCCTAGGAAGTGGGGGGGGAGTCCACCTGGCCCCTTTTATATGAATTCACTTGCTTTGGCTCCAACCACACTCCTCCCTTTAATGGGAATGTGGTTTACACCAAAAGCTATGCTCTGATAATCTTCATATACATGTGGGGAACAGGCTTGAGTGCTCTTCCAGAACTCCTGTGTGATGTGCCCCTACCCACCATCGTGGCGTGCAGATGATAACAGACTGAGGCTCAAGACCTTTCACTTAAGACAACCCTGTGCCTCTCTTTACTTCAGATTACTTGGATGTGTAAGTGGCTGCTATAGTCTTGAAACTCTCCAAAGACAGAGATTTGGGGGTCAGCCCCAAGCCCCTTGTTGGTGGTTCTACTTGATAGCAAGCCCTCATCCCTGCTGCTGCAGTCTTAGCTACACTGCCCTGGCTCTTTGTCCAGGGTACCTAAGGGGAGGGAGCTGTGTACATGCACACACCGGCACATCCTCTCCACTCCCAACTTCCATGTGTGCTACCTGAGCGAGGCCCCCAAGGAGCCACCTGTGCCTGCAGGATACTGGCTCTGGCTCCTGGGCCCCTAAGAAGACAACTCAGGTTTGCCCCAGTGCAATGCAAACAGTGGTTTTCATTTTCAGCTGCTGACAGCAGTTGACTTCATTTTATTCTTTGCAGCAGAACACATAACCATAAGCAAGAAGAGGGATGCTGAGAACAGCCTGAAGTACCTGAAAGGGCCTAATAACAGTCACTCGTGGGCCATGACAGCTTATTCTCATCCCTGGGTTTGCTCGGCCATGAGGATTTCCTCTCAACAGTCCAAGTAACCCTGTGGGAAGATGGCTCAGCACCAACTGCTTTCCAGTGGGATCCGCAAAGAAAAGACTTCATCCTCACTGCAGGGACGCTCAGCAGCTTCTGTCACAGGGGTGGCTGGGGTCATGTCATCATAGCACTTCATCTTTGTGGCTGACCTGGCCCACTGTATCTGTTCTTGCTAACTCATCGTGTTGCCTTATCTCACTTCTGCTGAGGTGTGAGCATGTGCAGGACTCTGGATCACCTGCCTGCCTAGGCCGGGCAGGGGTCATGGGTGGGGCCACATCCACCCACTGGATCTGCCTACATGATCGGCCTTGCACTTCCAGCCCTGTCTTTGTTGCCTTGGGACCTGATTTCTTGGAAGGTACCACAGGATTCTGTTGTACAGCTCAGAAGTGTGGGGAAGTGATGTCCTGCAGCATGAAATTTGGCCAACGAGAGATGCAACTCACAGATGTGAGCCTCCCTCCCTGCTGTGGACTGCTAGGCAAGCCAACAGTTTCACTGGGCCTCTGTAGACTGACCAATCAGATGTGCTTGGCACAAAGCTTTTATGGGCAGCATGCTAACATGCTGCCTCTCATGTGCTCTGCCTCTTGCCTGCCATTCTCCCCTCATTTCTCCTTCCTTGGAATTCTAATCCGTGCCTTAGCATATAATCTTTGGCCTCGCCCTGCTTTCCAGGGAGGCCAACCTAAGACAATTCTTACACTTCCTGGATGCCAAATACTCTGTTGTGTGTGAACATCACTTTAAGTCTTCACAAAAAGTTATTAGCAGTTGAACAATGGAGCCTTGAGGGGAGAGGTAGAAAGGATAGAATAACTTGCCTAAGAACACGCAGCTAATAAGTGATATATTGACATGTTAGCTTAGGTCTGTTTAAACTTGAGATTCGTGCTCTCTCAGGTCATGAGTACTAAAGTCAGACCGGCCGGGGCTGGCTCTGAACTTACGAGCTGTGTGAACTGTGTCAGGTCACTTAGCCACTCTGAGCCTCCCTTTCCTCATCTGCATAAGGGGAGGATTTAGATGTGATGACCTCTAAAGCCTTGTCCACTGTGGATATTCAGTAACCCCAACTGTCTCATGGGGGACCCTCTGCTGTTATTCTGCTAGAATTTTCTGGCACAGCTTAGAGAATGGGTCCTAGAGGATGGATCCAGGCTACCATAGTCCTAGGGAAACATCTTGGCAGATATTGAAGTCTCACCTAGGGAAGATGGGGTCCCAGCACCCCATTCCTGCCCAGGGCCAACCCCAGTGGCATTTGTTCAGGCTTCTGCTTGACGGTCTCTTCCCTCTTGCCCAGGTAACTCCTACCCCTTTTTCAGAAAGCAGCCCAACCATCCTCTTCCCAAGGGAAGCCTTCCTTGCCCTGGTTTCACCTCTCCAGACCGGACCCTCTCCCTCTGTGCTCCAGTAATTCCTACACTCTGCCACCCTTGCACATGACACAGTTTGCAACTGTATATAAATATGATCATTCATTACTGTCCTGCTTCCTAGGATGGAAAAGCCCTGAGGACAGGGTCCATGTTTATTTTTTTCCCATTTATCTCTAGAAGAGTAGAAGATGTTCAATAAGTAGTTATTGAATTAATAAGTTAATTAGTTAATTAATACCATATCTCTGAGTTTTGATGAGATCAAAGCAGCAGTGTTTTTGCTTGAAAGATGAGCTGGGGGTGAATTTTAACATCCCTGTCTGATTGCCCAAGTCACTCAGTATGTAACTGCATGTCCTTGAGTCCTGGGCTCCTTTTCCTGTCCTGTCAGCCCCTGTCTCAGCTCATTAGGGGGCTAATGAGGACATGACTGTGCATTGACTCCACCATCCCTGAAGTCACCCTACCATGTACCAGGCAGCCAGAGCGGGCTGAAGAACCAGACTCAAGGTGACCCAGTGGTGAGAAGGTCAGGAAAGCCTGGCAGTTTGGATTCCTGTGGCTAGCTGCTGGGCTGAGCCTTCACAGTGGAATCCAAACAGGAAGAATGTTCCAGGAGGGGGTCTGGGACTGCAGAGAAAAGCAGCAAATCCTTTTCTACAGAAGCGCATGCATCACCATGAGGTGCATTCCAGTCTCAAAGACTGCAAGGGGCCCCTCCTGCAGCCTTGACCCTCATCCCTACCAATCTGTCAGATTCTTCCCAGGCTCCCTTGACCGTCTGTTGACCTATCAGCCCTGCATTTGCCAGCCTCCTTCTGAGCCAGCTCCCTCTGGATACCAGTCACTCGATGCATTTCACAATTTCCTGAATGAGGCTTGCTATTTTACCCCTCAGTGTCATTGCAGACGCCATCTGAGCTACCAGGAAACCCTAAGCATCCTCCATCCTCAGCTCTCCAACACCTCTCCCATAGGTTTCGTCTATACAGAGCTTTTTACAGTGCATTGTCAAGGATTGCTTATTTAAAGTCCAACTAATATTTGTATTCTTGAAGACTGGTATTTTAAAATGTTATCTCATATTCCAAATTCAGTACATATAAGGGATTAAAATCATATTAGAGTCACAGGTTGCTTAACAATGAGGATATGTTCTGAGAAATGAGTTGGTAGGCGAATGTACGTACACAAAATAAGATGGCGATAGCATCACTAGGCAATGCAATCTAGGAGACCACTGTCATATATGCAGATCATCATTCACCTAAACATCATTACACAGTACATGATTGCAATTCAATAAATAAAGGGATCTGGGCTTAAATTCCAGCCTTGTCTCATATTAACTGTGGCTCTGAACAAGCCATTGAGCTCTGTGAGCTTCAGATTGCTCATTTGTAAAGGGGGGATAACAAGTGGCCAAAAAGTATATTTACAGAGGACTGGAGACAGTGCTTGGAAAGCACCTTGTGCATCAGGACGCTTGGAGGCTGCAGGAGCTCCTCTGCCCTTGAATGCACACAGAAAGAAAGGGGCTGGTTCAAGGTCACATTAAAAACCAAGTTCGTGCTCTCCACACTGGGTCTTCATCACCTGTCCTGATCATTGGAACTCAGTTGTAGAAACATGAACAGTGAATTAGCAATGATTTGATTAATTTTTACAGTTGTTAATAGTGTGTACAAAGAAAACAAGAGATTTCCCTCTGGAAGAACTTTTCACACCTTTGTTCGAACCTGATGGAAGACTGACATTCTAAGATGCTCACCTGCATTTTAATTAAGTCTCCACATTCACCCTGGAAATCTGCAGCACATCCAAGTGCACCTTGGCCCTTGGTCTATAAAAGGACATTAGTGATAGCAGAGGACAATACAAGAAGTAACAAAATAACCATCACTGTGACCAACTCCTCTGACAGTTGATCCATTTCCCTTGTTATTTAATCATGTATCCCTTGACAGTATCTCTCAAGTATCAAAGTCAGCAGATGCAGATGTGTTCTACTTTCCCAGGGCCTGTCCAAGCTCTGCCAGAGCAGCGTAGTGGTGAGCAATAAAATCATCAGAACAAACAAAAAGCATCTGGATTATCCAAAAATAGAAGCTACACTCCTGCATCCATATTAATGGGTCCAAGCCAAGTCAATGATTTATTCCAGGGCAGGACTGGGAGAGCCATGAGGCAGGGATCATGGGGGTCTTGTTTATCAAAGCACATCCCCCATGCCTGGCTCCATGCCAGCTCCCTAAAGTTTTGTGGAATGGACAAGTGAAAAAGGCATGAATGAGGGAGCATGTCACTGAAAGACTCATGAGTGTACAGCACTACTTTACGCCCTTCCATCACACCCCCAGTCCATCCACACATGCTGATCGTGTCCACTCCTTACCCGAGCAATCAGCTCCCCGACCATGCCCGTCCAGGTGCCATTGGCTTCCGGCACACCGTACACACCATCCCCGACCAGGCGTATCTTGTAGTTGAACCGGAGGATCTCGGCCAGCTCCTTGAGCATGTCCACACAGAAGCCTTCGTAGCGGTCATTGCCTTCCATCTCCTGGTGGTTCCCCTTCAGCATTAAGTACGGGTTTTCCTGCAGCAAAACTGGGCAGCTGTCATTCTCATCTTAGCTCTGGCATCTTGCCACACAGGACAGGGAGGGCCCGTTGGGATGTGAAAGTTGGGAACAAGATGGGGTTTGGGCAATGGGCTGCCTTCCCCTCACCCACTCCTCAAAGTGTTTCTTCCTGGTGCTTCTCTTACCAGCAACACACAGTGGCACCCACCATGGACAGGGTCAAGTCACTGTTCAAGGTCATCACATCCCTCCATCCCTTTCTCTCTCTTCCTTTTGCTTATTGCCTGACCTACTGCTGGGAAATATAGGGGACAGGGGACATGAGGATGCTTACAATAAACCAGGGTAGGTAAGAACATGACATGAACCCCTGTGACCCAAGGCAGAGTGCCAGGAAGAGGGCAGGTGGTGAACTGTCCAGAGAAGGCTATAGAGGAGGTGGGATCCACACTGGGCTCTGGAGGACAGCAAGATACTGACAGATGAAAGGGTTAGGAATGAAGGGAATAAGAGGCAGGAAAAAGGTATGACTGGGGCATAATCCCAGGTGAGGAGTGTGACCCACTCACAGCCCTGCTTGGCTCCTCCACTTTAGTTGGAGATCAGGTGGTAAGGGAGGAGAAATTTAGAATGATAAGTTAGGGTCCACGTAAGCTCAGTGCCAGGATGAGGTGACTGCAAATTATATAAGACAGAGCATCTTTGGTTTTAAAGATATAAAGCTGTGAGTAAAGAATATCAAGTAGTGAGACAAGGGGACCAGGATAGGCCTTCTCTTGGTGTGTGACACTGTATGCTGTGCTGCAAGTGGCTCAGCCTGGACTAGAGAGAGCTGGAAGCATGTAAGAGACATAGGGAAGAGCAGGCTTGATGACTGGTTGAGTATTGGGTACAGAGGACGGGGCCCCAGACCCTTGGTACCTGGGTAGGTGACTGAGAATGACATCTTCCTTGTCATGGCTTGGGAGGGAAGAAGGTTTGGAACATGTTGGATTTGGCATGGTAGCACGCTATCCACGAGGAGAAAATCACTGGCAGCATGTTTAATATGTGAGATAAGGTTAAAAAGGGGGACAGGGTCTGGGACGGTTCTGTACAGAGGTGAAGGCAGGAGGTATAGAATGTGTGACACCACTCGTAGCATGTGCCTTCCACACATGCCACCCTTGGCTCAAGCGCTTCTCTCTTCCCCAAGTCTTCTCCCTCCCCATCTTCTATCTAACCTAACCAACTGCTGTCCTTGAAGTTATCTCGCCTCCTCCCATACCAACCTGCTGCTCAGAACTCCCCCGTGCTCATGGCCAGGGGTCACGATTACCCTCCAATGTCTTCTCCTCGCACCTGAGTGCAGCTCCCAGGCACAGTGTGAGTAGGGCCTGGGACTAGCCCTCCCCCTTTTTTGGTCCCCCTACCTGGCTCCAGTGGTAAACACTTGCAGATTGTGTGACTGAGAAGAGCCAAGATGATGCCATGGACAGGGCTCAGCTGAGGGCTCCCATCCCAGGACCAGGGTATCTTTAATTATCCTAAGGGATGTCATAAAACTCTCCTCCCTAACTACTCTCTACTCTCAAGTGAATTTAAAATTCACTGACATGGTCAAAGTAAGTACCCACAAGGCTGATTTTGGAGGGAAGAGATGTTGGAGAGCCAAAATCTGTAAGATTGGGGCTCACTGACACTTTGGGAAATATGGGGTGGGGGGCTGACTGCTGTCCTGTGCAGACAGGGGTGCAGGGAGAGCCTTGGGTGACAAGGCAACAATATATTTAATGTGGAACCTGGCACAGAAAAGGTGTGTCGGGAATGGGAGCTGAGACTCATCCGCATGTTTGCTGGTATTAACTAATAAATCATTCACACGTCCCAAGTGTACCCTGACAGGAGTAAGAGACAACATAGATATGTGCTCAGCTTTAAAGGATAAATCATTCAGGATTACCATTTACAAGGGAAAACCCACAAAGGGTCACCAAGGGACTGAGTTAGGATCATCATTCCTGGTAAGAGTTGCTGATTCCCGTCAGCTCTCTGACACACTGACACACATGCACAAGAAAAGAACCAATGCTGATCTTGTTTTGAGTTGTGCTTACTATTTTGCTAAACAGTACTTCATACAGGAGCGGTCCTGTCAGGACCCCTGCCCCTCATGCACTCACACGTGGGTGTGTGAGCATGCAAATGCACACAGGCACACACACGTGCAGATCAGAGTGACTCCCAGCCTGGAAGCGGCCCAGTAGTCTCGGTTTAGCTGTAGTGGACTGTATAGAAGCTCCAAGCACAGTCAGATTCCCAGACCCTAAGAGGAAGGAAGTACAACCCAGCAAGGCCCCATCTCCCTTCCCAGATCTTCCCGGCTTTTAAGGAATTCTTTAAAATTCCTGTCCCAAGTTCTCCAGGAAGGAATTCCTCCACTCAAATTCTAATTACTGAGCTCCTACTTGTAACAGGCACCCAAATCTTGGAGGAGCTCTTGTTATAGAAGGGGAGATTCAAACTACCACCTCCCAGAGAAGATGTGCCAGATCAGAGGGGTGTAGAAAGGCTATAGATGAAGAGCACGGGAACCTGACAAGGGAAGACTCCATGGATGTGGTGACATCTGAACAGAGTTTTCAGGGTATGCAATGTCTTCCTCCTTTCCAGCAGGAGACAGGAATTCAGGGAAGGGCATTCCAGGTGGGGGGAACAGTACATGCAAGGGCAGGAGAGGCATGACGCATATCCCAAGCTGTGTGCAGAGCGAGAAGGTGAGGTGGGCGAGTCCTGATGACGGGCAGCAGGAAGGAACTCACAGGACAATTCTGATTTCAGTTGAGGAGAAGGGCAGATAGACAAAGCAACCGAGAAGGAAGCTGTGAGAACATGGGGCAGCTGAGGGCAAGAGCCAGATGGGCCTGGTTTCTGGATTGGGGTGGAGGCTGTGAATGGACAGAAGGGAACAGACTGCAGAAGTTTTTCAGGCGTCAAAAGGACAGCAGGAAGGATATCCCAGCAGTCACACTGTGCCCTCCCCCAGCTCAGCTCAGCCAGACTGTCTCCAGCTCCCAGCTGGAATGGGGACGCCACCACCCTCTAACTCTTCTGGCATTTCCCATTGCTCAGAGAAATTAAGGTTGGAGTTGGGATGGGGAGAGACTAAAACCCTTGGGAGCTGGAAATGCTCTTTCTATCATTCGCTCCAACTGCTCCTTCTGCCAGAATCTTCTCCCCAGGCAACTTCTCACCTGCATCAGGTCTCTGTGCAGATCTCACCCGATCCCCTGGGTATTAACGCCACTTCCCTCTCAGCACCCCAACCGCACTTCCCCAGCTCCCAGCTCTATCTTTTGTCCCTCAGCTTTATCACCTTCTAATTTATCATTTGGGGATGGGTCAAACATCCCTAAATCCAAAACTCCAAAATCTTTAATACTCCAAAACTGGAAACTTTTGGAATATTGACATGATACTGTCATGTGTTTCAGATTTTGAATTTTTGAATCAAGGATGCTAACCTGGTAAAGTTTTGGGTAAAAATCCCAAAACCTGAAAAAATATGCAATTTGAAACACTTCTAGTCCCAACCATTTTGAATAAGGGACATTCAACCTGTATTGATTTTTTATTATCTCTCTCATATCCACCGCTGGAATGGGATCTCCTATGGGCAGGGATTTTTGTGTTTGGTTCGCTGATGTATCCAGAGTGCCTAGAATGGTGCCAAGCATAGAGCAGCACCCAATAAGTATTCATTGGATGAATAAATGAAAATATTCAGTGACCCACTGCCTACCAAATGAATGGCATTCAAATTCCTGAGCACTATGGACCCACTTTTTGGGCTTATGCTTCTCTCTTTCTCTACCAATGCCTATTTCTGAGGAAAGCTTACACGTCTCAGCATTTCCTGAACACCTAACAATGCTCTCCTTCATTCATTTTCACCTCTCCAACTGTTCCTGTCTTTCTAAGTCAGTCTTAAATGTTTCTTCTTAAGGCGTTGCTGACCTCTGTGTGGGATGGAACCTCTCTCTCCTCTGTACCCCACAGCTCTACCTTTGTGCCTCTCTCCTGGCTTTTATCCCACTCTGTTTACAGTAGATCAATAATTCCAGCCCAGGGTTCCTGGGCCCCAGGAGTTGGAGAAGGTCATGATAGAAGTCCCCGAGCTCTTTTTTATTATCTCAAAAAGCTTAAAAGAAATGGACATGTGTGCATACTTTGCACATTTAGCAGAGATAAAGCTAAGCATGCTTTACTATACATCGGCTCTGCTTTGGGCTGAAATACTGTGACAACACTGGTTATCTCCTGCTGACAAGAAGCTGTGTGGGGCAGGGAAATACACTTTTGACTAGTTAAAAAAGGGAGAAGGGAGGAAAAAAAACCTAATTATTATTGCTTAATACACGCAGTTGGTTTAATTGACAAATCTTTTAAAATATTAGGTCTTCAGAGTGGAGAAGACAAATGATACATTGGCTGTGTATGCACTTGACTTACCTCATCTGCTAAATTACAACCTCTGGGAGGACAGAGACTGAGTCTTACTCATCTTTGGTTTCTGTGACTAAGCACCACACCTGGCACATGGCAGGGACAGGACTGAGGGATCAACTTGGTAATTATTGAAGAGAACTGAATCAAATAAAAAGGGAGATGGTCCTTTGCCCTAGGATTCATTGAGAACTCTCTTTGTACCATCTGGAAGTGAAGAAAGCTGTTGAAACCCACAGACATTTTGTGGTATCCACTTGGGGGTGGGCGGGGGCTCATTTTCTATACAGCAGGCTCCAAGCAAGGTGGGTTGCTGGGAAAGAGAGTAGCCCCCCAGGGTACTGGATGCAGCACCCCCACCTATATGGGAAGGTCCCCTGGCCATCAAGGAACCTTTGAAAGAGGCATCCACAAACTGTAGACATTTCCCATCCCATCCCTCTTCCTCAGCTGCCTGGGAATTCATCAAATATCATTTCCATATGAAACAGCAACTTGAGTGTAATTACGCTGTCATAAATTGGCCTCGGCACAGTGATTAGTGCTCCCGTATTCTGTTCCCTGGGAAGCCTGCGAGCTCTTAGAGCTCTGGGAGGCACCCTGAGGAGTTGCAGCTGGAGGCTTGGGAGACCCCCCGCTTACCAGGATGGTGGTGACGACTAGGGTGGTGTTGAAGAGGCTGTCGGAGATGTTCGAGGCGTAGAGACGGCTGTCCATGCTGAGGCCCTCTGCCACATGCCACTGGCCAATCTGAGGAGACCAACGGGAAAGGATTGGGAAGACACAAGAAGAAGCCTGGATAGTTGTGGGCCTCCTGGAGTTGTAGGTGCCCAGAGGCCAGGGCCCTGCCTCTGCTAGGCTTCACATAAGCCACAGGAAGGAGGGGCTGAAGCAGGGCAGGGGGACTGTTACGTGGGGTTAGAGGCTTGAGGGAAAAGGGCCTGTTAGGGTATGGAACAGAAGGAGCGAATACTTAGGAGAAGAAAATGGAATGTGTTCATGAAAGTTGTCCTGCCTGGAAGGGACTGGGTTACAGGAAATCATTTCTTCAGCAAGGATGAGCTACAGTGCCCTTGCGCTTTGTTTTGCCTTCAGTAATCCTCAGGATCTAAGTAAGAATCACAATGGTATATTGGGGGGAGCTGGCATATACTTGGCTTTTAACAAATGTTTGCTAAGGGGACCAAGAGATGGAGGGAAGGGAGAGGGGAAAAGAATTAAGATGTGTCATGTACATGCACCAACTCCCCACAGTGAATGTAATCACTATGTACTGCAAACATGTACTATAAAAATTTTTTTAAAAAAATAAGTGTTTGCTGAATGGTTAAACATAATGAATGAATGAAAGAATGAATGAACGAATGAATGAACCAGAAGAGGGAAGGTCCAGGTCCTGCTTCTGACTGATACATTTGCTTGCTCTGATAATTTAGAGAAGGTACCTAAGACCTCCAGTCTCATCTGTAAATGGGGATGATAACACTTCCCCACCTTCTGTCATAGCCAAGTGACATCACAGATGGCCAGTCTGACACTACCATATCTACCCAGACCTGGGCACAGAGTCACTGTGGAACCTCAAGAGAGTTTCTAAACCCGCGGGGCCCGCTTCCTTATCTGCAAAGGGGGAGCAATAACAGAAACTTCTTCAGGCCATTGTGAGGATGTATTTAACCTGGCCCTCAATAAATGTTATTTTCTTCCCACTTCCCTTTTGTTTCATTTTCCTTTCATTGCCTTTTGTTTCATTTTTATTTTGTGGTAAAAAACACAACATGAGATCTAGCCTCTCAAAAAATTTTTAAGTGTACAATATATTCCTGTCAACTAGCCCATTGTCTTAAAGACATCTTGGTGAAACAAAAATCCATAATTTAAATTAGCTCCCCACCCAGGAAGTTACCTAAGCCTAAATTCAACAGTAGTGGACGGTGAGGTCATTTTCCCCAGTAGAATCCTTTGTATAATATATCTATATCTATCTATATAGATAGATATAGATATATTATATAAATGTACATGTAAATAATATAGAAATACATTATGTATAGGTAAGTAAACTATATATAGTATATATATATAAAATCTGATATAGTGCTAGTAGCTAGACTCCCCAACAAATGGTTTCTGTTGCTGAGTGTCTGAGGTGGGCAGCCAGAGAGACAGCTGGCAGCTGGCTGCAAACCCAATGAGATGCACACAGCCACCTCTCCCAGGTATCTCCAGGAACCAGCAGCAGCTTCCCTGGAGAACTCTGTGAGTTCCATGGATGCCACGGTGCTCTGTTTCCTAGAATGGGGCTCTAGGTCCTCTTCTGGATTCCCCAACAACAGTAAAGATGTAGTTCGCCCTTGGATCTCACCCCACACCATGCAGCAAAAGAGCCCAGGGTCCCAGTGAGTAGGAGCCAGCTTCCCGCATTCAAGGTCTGGAGCAGGTAGAGGATGTAGAGGGCAGGGCCAACCCAGGACCACCTGCATTATCAACTGAGCTCTTTGGGCCTCCAGTTAAGTGAGTCCCTCAGGGAATGGGCGGGGCTTGCAGCTGCCAAATGGGAGATGACCAATGACCAAACGCTGCTCTCCATGCCTTTGTGAGGAAGCCACCTGGAAGAGGGAGCAGCTGTCTCTTCCTCTGCAGGAGCACAATGTTTCTGTGCGTGCTCTTGTTGCTTTTGAGTTTGCAAGTAGTGCTTCATGCATATCCAAGCAGCAAGCCCCATTTACAGATCAAGAAACTGAGACTCAAATTAAGAAAGCCCTCTCAACTTGTCTGAGGTCACACAGCTCGTCAGCTGAGAAGCCCGAGCTCGAAGCCCTGTGCTCTTGGCCCCAGATGAAGTCTTTCAAAGGAAGCCAGCATGGCCATCCTATCTTAACCTTCCAATGTTCTCTGAACATTTTCATTTCTCCACATGTTTTCCCAGTAGCCTGTGTGTCTCACGACAAAAACGGCAGTCTTACTTATGCTCAGACTGGACTTGGAAGCAGGGAAAGCCATCGTCTCCTGTCGCAGAGTTTTGTTATTGGTCAGGCATTGGAAGAAGGTAAGTGAACCCCTCCTCTGGCCTCTGGAGTGCCTATTGTCTCTCAAAGGGACCAGCCAGGCCATGCCATTGTCTGACCTTCCCCTACTGCCTCTCTCTGCAGGGGCAAGGAGTGGAGGGTGAAAGATACACTTCTAGACCCAAATGAAGAGGCAAAGGGTGATAGCTACTGGCATCTGTTGTGTTAGATTCAAAGTTCTGTCACCTCTTTGACTTCTTCCATGACCCTTGGGAATAGTCACAAAGTTTCAATTTTATTTCTGAAGAAACTGAGGCTCAGACAGTTTAATGGTTTGCCTAAAATCATACAGCTGGTAAAATCACACAGCTGGTAGATGTAGCACAGGCTTAAAGCCAGATCTGTTTGATTCCTAAATCCATGATCCTTCCTGTTTCTGCCACTGTCTCTCAGGGAGGGGATGCTAATGTACCCTTCACCCAAGAGGCCACGCTGAACAGGACATGGCTTCCCTGGGCCTCAGCCATGCAGTAAGAACTCCAGATACACAGCTTTCTTCTGGTTGGTCTTGGTACTCCACAGAGCCAGGTGGAATTTGCCTCTGCAAGGAGCTCAGTTTCCCTGCCTTCAAAATGGGTAGAATTGGCTCCTGATGGTCTCCTAGGATGGGAAAGGCTGTATTTGGACAGAAGGAATATAAAAAGAAATTGGGCTAGATGTCAGCATTTGAATTTTTGGTATAGGATTGAATTTTTTTGAATCCTATGTTATCACCCTAAACTTTACACTTCACACCAACAGGGCCAGTAAGACCTCAGATCTCCCTGTCTACTTTCCCACCCCCACTATTCTCAAGGGGTCCAGTGCTCACTAACCACTGCTGTAAGAGGCTCCAGCCCCAGGCTCCCTCATCTGACTCAAGCCATGAGCTAGGTCCCCTGTGAAAGCCAAGGATAGGGATGATTTATCCGGAGCCAGATCCAACAGCCTGAGCAACGTGCCCTCCCACTCATCACCTCTGGGGACCTGACGAAGAGACTAATTAGCCCCCATGCTACAGTTAGGAAATGAATCTCCCACCCACCCTCCTATTAGCCCCCAAGAAATTAATAAACCCATCAGATCTAACAAAGTGGCTTGGCAGCGACTACCCAGAGCAATCTAATTGCAAAAAGGCAGTAGGAAGGAAGGGGAGAAGCAGAGCCAGGAGCCCTGGGATACAGGCTAATTGCCCCACCCACTGGGCACCTTTGATGCCACACACATGCCAGGGGTGGGCAGGAGATACAGCTCTCTCATCACTGACAGACTGTGCCTTTGCTTGCAGCCAAATCCCTTTGCTCCACGCTCCTGACACCTGCCCCCAAACCTCCTGCAGGAATAGCTGTTTTGTAAGCTGCTTCCACACACCCACATGTGCAGGCTCGAGGTCACTTCAAATAACGTCCCTGCTTGGTGCTCTCAGTTTCTTGTCTCCCACTTGCTCTACCTTTGGACCAGTTTAGAGACCCCAGGGGATGCAGTGAAGGGCAGAGAGAGTAAACATTTGGACAGGGTCCCTACTGCCTCTGTAGCATCTTAACGCAAGTGAGAAAAAAGTAACTCTCTGGGGTGATGCGGTGCTGCCAGCGCACAGCTGGGCCTGCAGAGTTCAGGATTTCAGCCTCTACTCACCCTTGAGTTCTGTACAACCTGGGCCACCCAAGTGATGGCCTTGGAGTTGGAGGATTTGGGTTTCACTTGGCTGTTCTGCCTAGGACCAATAAGTTAATGAATCCCTCCATCTATAATATGAGGATTAAAATAGTAATTATTGCCAGAGAGTTGTTAGGGAGATTAAATGAGATGGTATATGGGCCAGATACCATGTCAGTATTCATCACAGTGCTACTGCCCGAGACAGAAAGGACAACCTCTTCTGTGTTCTCCAAGGGACTCTGCACTGTGGAGTTAGTGTATTGGACAGATTAGGCCAGTGTCTCCAAGTTTGGTGTCCAGACTGGCAGTATCAGCATCAGAAATTCTCCAGCTTTACCCCAAATGGGCTAAGGTAGAAACTCCAGGGGGAGAGCCCTGCAGTTTGTGTTGGGATCAACTGGATTCCGATGTTGGCCAGATTACAGTAGGGCAGAAAGAGAAACTCAGATTACAGGAAAAGTCTACGGTGTAGCATTGAATAGTGATCCAGAACCCACCCGTGGTGAACTAGGAAATGTTTAAAGACTGGTTTGCCCAGAAAAAGAGGCCCTGATTTACCGTATCTGCCAATTTCTGTGATATAAACACTCCCACCATGGCTGGCATGATGTTAAGAAACAGAGCTGGGAAGACATGTAGAACGGGCTCTCGCTAGCTGGGAGACTGGTGCCAGCACCCCACAGATGCTCACTGTGCAACCAGGCTCTGGGCTGGACACCAGGAGCTTAGGCATACTGGTCTCGCTGCCAGTAGGGAAAGCCAAGTCCAGATAAGTTAATAATTTTTCCAAGTCACAGAGTTGGTAAGCAGAAAAACCAGGATTCAACACAAGCCTGATGTGCTGCTTCATTGGGATGATGATATCTAAAACAAATGTGTAGTCTTTCTGACTACTGATTCAAATACTACTAGAAGAAACATTCTGTGATAGAAATGCTTAGTCAAACATGAAAATTCAGGTAAATACAACTGATATGGGACATACTTCCCCGTGCATAAAAAGCATCACTTATCCTACATCCCCAAGGGACAGATCTATATATTTACCTTGTTCCTGGAAGTACCAAATTTCAGAGATTCTAATTAAATATAATTATATATTTCCAAAAATCATTTTGAAAGGAATATATCCCTTTCTCTTCTTAAACAGAGTGGGCATTTTACCCTCACATGTGGCGATATCATTATGAAGCCAGTTGCTGCACTGTGCTGTGATACAATACTGCCCTAGGGTGACGACAATGTGCAGGGCCACTTGCCTGCAATTCTGCTTCTTGCACATTTGTCTACCTTTCACGGTGTTTTGTTTCTTACTGTGAAGAGTCATTTTTTGCTTCTAGTGGGACAACTGTCTCTGAGTCTCTGTGCTTGCCGGAGCTGTTTAACACCCCTGGTTGGAGCAGTTGGAGGCCACGCTCAGCAACACTGGTTGGAAGGAAAGCTTGGACAAGGGACCACTGGGGCCAAGGGAGCTGTAGTAAGTGGGTTCCATGGTTTCAATAGGAGTTACACAGTCCTTTGAAAGGTGACTGTGCAAATGAATGAGTATCAGACACTGGCATTTGGTCTGCTGTATGGCCCAGGTTGGCGCAAGCAAGTTGGTCACTATGGGAGGTGCTCATGCAGGGGCCCTGACCAAAGGTGTCCTCTGCTGATTCCTGATGGCACTGGCAGTATGTCACCTGGAGGCAGAAGACTTGCACTGCTATCTGGCACTCAGCCTCCACCCTCATCCAAGTTCCCACTGAACTTCCTGAGGACTAGAATCCGCTCTGGGCCTCCTTGTCCTGTTCTACATTCACACAGCAGCAGCCAGCCATAACCACAAAGTCTCCCTCCCCCACCATCAACCCAGCCTCTGCCTAGAAACTCTACAGTTCTTTCCCATTTTGGGTTCAAGGATGGGAACAAAATTCCTTACTGCGGCCTGTAAGGCTCTGCGAGGCCTGCTCTCTGCCTGCTTCCCATCCTCATCTCAGCTCCTCACTCCGGTCACACCAGCCTTCTTCCCACGCTCAAGGGCATCAAGTTCCCACCTGCCAGGGCCTTTGTGCCTTCTGTGCCATGTCTGTCTGGAGCTCTCCCTGACACATACCCCTCTGTCCCTCGCCCTCTTTCTGCTACTTTAGGGAATGGCACACTGTGGCCTACAGTCCAAATCTGCCTGTTTCAGGAAATAAGCTTTACTGGGACACAGCCATGCCTATTCATGTACACATCGTCTGTGACTGCTCTCATCTATAACAGCAGAGTTGGACAGACATGTGGTCTGCAAAGTCTAAATATCTACTCTCTGGGCCTTCAAAGAAAACATTTACCCACCCTCATCTAGTTTTCACCTGTTAGTCCTTCAGGCTTCAGCTCTAAGAGTATTTCCTTCCAGAAGCCTTTCCTTCTCTTCAAAAGACAAACTTCTTCCAGAACCACATTATTTTCCTTCAAAACATGGTGTTGTTCACTGCCCGTCTGCCTTATAGTACAATAAGCTTCATAGCAGCAGGGATTGTAGCTAGTTTTGCCTGTTCTTTTTTCCTTGGAGCCTGACACAGTGCCTGGCTTACTGTAGATGCACCAGAAACATTGCATAGATCATCCCATTTAATCCTCAGCGAAACACAAATCCAAAAGAAGTAGATCTTTCATTCTCTTTCCTTCCTTCCCTTCTTCCTTATTTTTCTCTCTTTCAGTTCTGAGGATGATACCCAGAACCTTTGCAATGAATTGTATCCCCAGTCCCATTTTTTTTTTTTTTTTTTTCAATTTTAAGACAGGATCTCACTAAATTGCCCAGGCTGGACTCAAACTAGAGATCCTCCCACCTCAGCCTCCAGGAGTGTTGGGATTGCAGGCATGTACCACCACACCCAGTTTAAGAAATAGAGCTTTTTTTTATTCATTTTACAGATGTTAAAAATCCCTTTGTCCTCCTAAAATTAGGTTGTTAAAGTCTCAAAAGTCACACACTATTAAGTACCAGAATGGAGATTCAGATGCATGTTTTCTCCATCCCCAAAGCATACACTCCTAACTTGTATGCTATTTTGTTACTAAGATTCAAGATGCTAATTCTGGCAACAGGCTTAGCACAGTGCCTGGCATGTTAGAGCCCTCTGTGCCTTCGTTCTTCCTGGCTGTCACAGATGAACCTCAGGCCTTTTCCTGCAGACCAGTCCTGGAGGTCCAGGGACTCACCCGACTGTCACCCCTGGGACTCGCATGTCCTTCCTCTGATGGGGAGCCTTGGAAATTCTGCCAGCTCAAAGCCCTCTCTCTCCTGCTTAGAAACACTGAGTTGTCATTTTGCCACTTGGTACTCTCTCCAGTAGGCAAAAAGGGATTCGTTTTTAAAGCCCCAAGGGATATTCTTATATCCTTGCCTGCATCGGCATCTGGGGATGTGTATACAATGCTACAGCACTTAGTATTTTATGTACATTTAGATGATTGTTCTTTGCAACTCAGCGCTGCCAGGACGCAGTTTCTTCCAGGGAGGCTGATGTAATTCCTGGGTAGGGTAGGTCCTTCTGTTCCAGTCAGATTCTGCAAACACTTATTGATCTTCTTTGCTTTCCGGGCACTGGGCCATGTGGTTTACTTACATAAATTTTCCTGATTCTGCATAATGATCCTGTTATTATTCCCACCTGAGAAATGTAGACAATGTATACACTTCAGACAATAATAACAATGCTCAATGTAAGTACGTTCATACAAGTTTTTGTTGAATAAATGAATGAAACAGATGCAGAGATGTCAAGCAACTTACTGAGGATCACATATTTAATAGAGATCACACAGATTAAACTGCAATTTGAACTCAGATTGTGTTTATTACTATATGATCTGGCTGAATTAGGACAGGTGTAAGATATCTTGACTTTAAGATCTAGGCCTTCTCATACACTGTTCTGATCACTGTGAACTGGTTTGTTGGCAAATATGGCCCTGAACAGAGTCAGCTGAAAGACCCCATATCAGTGTTCCTGGACACGGCCTGGGGTGGTTGCCTAGGAGCCTGGTATAAAGGGATGTCTGGGACACCAGAAGACCCACATTTTCCTTTCCCCTCTGCCACGAATAATCTGTATGACCTTGGGTAAGTCACTTAACCTTTCTGATCCTTTCTCATCTGTCAAATGCAAATGAATGACACTGTCTGCACATATGCTATAGCTTGGAGCTGGAGTGCTCCCCTCATCTTGGCACTATTGGGAGGTGGTGAAAACTTTTAAGAGGTGGGGCCCAGTGCAAGGTCAGTGGAGATGTGCCCTTGAAGAGGACAATGGGACCCCAGGTCCCTCCTGGCTCTTTTTCACTTTCTGGCCATGACCAGGAAGTGAGAAGTTTTTTCCCGCCACGTGTTCCTGCTATGATGCGCTGCTACAGGCCCAAAGCAATGATCATGGAATAAAATCTCCAAAATTCTAGCCATAACAAACCTTTACTCTTTGTAAGTTGGTTACCTGGGGTATTTGTTTTAGTAACAAAAAGCTTATTAATGTAACTCAGTATAGTAAGTTCCCAACTTACAAACATTCAAGTCGTGAACTGTCACAGGTGTACTGTATAAGACTCACTCTGTCAGATACAAGCAAACCCGACTTTCCAACATTCTCCTGGAATGGAACTCGTTTGTAAGTTGGGGACGTGCTGTACAAGGTTGTTGAAAAGCAACTGAAATAATGCAGATGATAGCTGATGATTAGGCATAATAAGCTACGAGGAAGTACAAAAACAGTACTGCTGTGCCTCTGGTAGGAACACAACTGATCAGAAGTCAGGAGATCTGGGCTCAAGGTCTGCTCTGCCTCCACGTAACATAATAGCCTTGGGGAGTCAGTTTTGCCGCCTATAAGATAAAGATAATCTCACTTCCCTTTTCCCCTTATTGGGAAGATCTGAGGCAATCACAGATATGACAACAGTTTAAAGGTCTATAAAGTCTAAATTTTTTACAGTCTAGGTCCTTCCTCTCTAAGTCCATTCAAAGTTGGATGAATCATAACTGATGGCTCATTTTTTAAGATCTCAGGTTCAGAATACTGGGCTGAAATTCTCATTAGGAAGGATGCTCATGACAACGTATTAGTGGCTTCTGGAGTCCACAGAACTGATTTTGACATACAGACAGGGAGAATGATGCCCAGGGCTTTCACAATTTGCCAGAGATCCCAGGGATGAACTGCGATTGGATTAGTGTTCCAGATTCTCTACAGTATACCGTGTACCTTGTATACCACTATATGCAGTATACAATGTACCTTGATATAAGACGAGCTAAAAAGACTTACAGTATCAGCCTCTATGGTGACCACCTGGCATAGAAGTAAAGGTATACTTAATTTAAATCCAATATTTCCAATCATAAAAGTTTAGTTCTCATGGGAGACTAGGTCATGAGCAAGCTCCCAAAGGGTGCTGGAAAGGGTGATTTGGGGAACAAAGAGATTTGCTGAACTTGGCCAAAGACTTCATTCTTTCAGCCAAAGAAGCCATCAAAATATATACTTGGGTGCAGAGTGCTATGAAAATTCAGCATCACAGGACAGCAATGGCACAGACCAAAAGTAAGAGATCAAAACCAAGTCCAGAGAGTTGGGTCCATCTCAAGTGGACATTACCTGGGCTTTATTGCCAGCTTTGACTCAGTTGGTCTAACGTAGTATTTTATTAAACTGTGGGCTGCAACCCATTAATGGGTTATGAAATCAATTTAATGGGTCAACAACTGCATTAAACAGTAAAATTTATATGTAAAATAAATTAGAGTGCAGTGCCCATAGCAGAGGTAACTGTTGTTTCATAAGATGTGGTTTCAATTGCACACAGATGGGAGTTACTGTGCATCCTGAATTGCAACCTAAATGCATGTCATTCTCAGGGTATGAAAGTGTCTGGCATTGAGGATTTATACACTCTATCTGTTCACTACTCTATCAATCCCCCAGTAGCAGAGGACATGGAACCTAGCTGATGCTCAACACATATATTTTTGGCATCAATGAACTGGTCTCGACCATTTGTTATAACTGAAGGACTAACTATAAGAACATTATACAAGCTAATACTTTTGAACATCTACCCCATGCAAAGTACTAGACTAGATGATTATACCCATTATCTTATTTAATCTTTTCAATTAGACTTCAAGGGATATAACCAAAGAAAACTGAGATTCTGGAAGTTCAAAGCCATACAGGATCACTATGTTACACTGCCATCAAAATACTGATTTTTCTGGGCTGTGGATGTGAAGTTAAACATTTGGTAAATGCTTGAATCATTATTCTTTACCCATTGGTATTTGCTGTAAGTGTCCCTTCCTGAGATTCCACATTCCTTTGCATTTCCTTGCCTTTGATTCTGACATAGGTATTTAGAAGAGAATATTTAAATAATGCTTGAGGAAATAGAATCTGGTACAGTGGAAAAGAAAAGCATCAGGAGCTCTGGCTTCCTATCCTGGCTCTGCCGTCAACTCCCATGGCCTCTGGAAGTTCACTGTTGGGGTTTGCCACACTCCCTTTCCACTCATCCATCAAGATTCAGTCTGAATGTCACTCCCTTGGGAGGGCCTTCTCACCCTCCCTGACTTGGTCAGGCCCTCTTCCTAGGATTCATGCAGCATCCTGAATCACTATGTAGCAGTACTTGCCACACTTGTAACTCTGAAACTATTCACATAACTGTTTGTTTCAAGACCATTTCCCCACCAGACAATTCATTCCATGAGTGATGAGACTCCGTCTTGTTCCCCATTATATTCCTTATGTCTGGCGCGGAATCAGGACTTCTTAAATATTTGATGACTTACATGAATAAATTTCTCTTTGTAGCTCCAGCTCCTAGGATGGTGCTTGGCCTTTAATGGGTGCTCAGTAAATATCTATTGAATTACGACATTGCTTTGGGCAAATCACTTCTTTTCAGTCTTCAGCTATTATAGCTATAAAAGAAGGATATAGCCTAGCCCCTTCCAGCTGGAAGAGAAATTCCTGAAAGTGCTGGATGTGTTTATAACGTGGTGTAGTTCCAAAGTGCTGTAGGGCAGAGCTTGAAAAGACAGGCCTAAGAGGGGCGGCACCAAGATGCCCCAGACAAGTGATTGTGGGAGGCCGCTAGAAGCACAGCGGACTAGGTGCAAAAGTGAACAGAATCTCACAGGTATAGTAAAAAATCTCTCGGACTCTTTTCTAAGTATTTTGGGGATGATCCAATGGCGTTCCTTACACTGACATGTGGCGAGGGCATGGTAGAGTCCCCAAGTTGGAAGACTCATCTGCCCTTCTCTCACATGCCTACTCAAAGGTTGAAGGTATTTCAGGTTATCTGCCAAGAAGAGCATTTGTCAGAGAGCTGGGCCATGCTGGAACCCACGTGAGGGGCTCGAGGAGACCCTTCTCCAACCTGCCACAAAACAGCCCTCCCTGAGCTCCATGAACTGAAGGCAGTCAGGAGAGGATGCAATACTCTAGATGTGTGCACTCAAGAAAGAGAACTAAGGACAAAAGGAAGAGGAAGAGAAATGTCTGCCCAATAAATGGAAGAATTTTCTAGCAATAAGAGCTTTCCAGGATGGAATATGCTGCCCCCTGTGCAGTGAATTCCCCAGTGCTGAGGCATTCAAGCACAAACTCTTCTTCATGAGGATGCACTTGCAAGAAGCCAAGCAGCCAATGAGAGCAATGGTCTTGAGGACCGTTTTTATTCTGCCTGGCCGTAGAAGTGTAGGATCTAGGCTCTACTTCTACATCAGGAAAGCAGGAGGAAGGCATGGTATCTAGAGGCACTTCATGCTCTTGGACATGGTAAGAGAAAAGGAAAGCAGGAGTATGGAGTGGTGAATGCAGAAAGAAAAGACCACGCAGGAAAACTTTAGACATAAGTTTGCTCACTCCTGGTCTTCTCTCCCGGCTGAATCTCACTCAGTACAGGTGGTTCTTGTTCTTCATAGCAGTTCTAATCTATAAAGCTGCCACACACATTGCATTAGGGAATACTAGGGGAAATACAGGGTTAGGTCTTGTGAGCCACTGATCACATTTTCACCAACTAACCAAGCATAACCTCGTTAAATTATGTGGGCTTCTGCTTCCAGATATCTCATTTAATGTATATGGTTAGTTCACTGACACTGAACAACAGCACTGTAACTCATGCCTGAAGTGACCAAAGCTGATCAAACACACTTTCCTCCGAAAGGCACATCTCAGCCTCTGTGTGCTTAGGAACACTGGGCAGCACTTGAGCACTGTGACTGGGAGTCATTTTAAACACAAGTATTACCAGAGAGAAAAGCACAAAAACACCAAACAGATGGTGAAGAGATGCCAAACACTTGTTTACGGCATGAGAGCCAAAATGAGGGCAGAGCAACACCCATTCGACCTCAGCTGAAACATGCTCATCAGGTGACTCAAGTTTTTTTGTTTTTTTTCCCCCTGCTTTGTGCATGTCTGTAAAAATGCTGCTAGTATTGATTTGGGGTTTGCAAAAAGATCCTAGTAAGTCATCAAACTTGCAAGTACAAAACCCACAAATAATAAAAATTTACTTGTGTGCTCTTGAATGTTTGGCTTTTGTCAAGATCTGCTGACTCCATCCCTAATCTCCACCTCTGGGACGCGATGCGGAATTTGGTCACCACTCTTCCTGCCAGAGAGTAAACCCACACTGGCTGTTCTCAGAGACTCCCATGACAGACAAAGGCACCTAGGGTAGGAGTGGAGCTCTAGCCACCTCTGTTGCCTCTGACTACAAATGCTACCCTCAAAGATGCTCTCATGGATTTAATTGACTTCCCTCCCAGTTCAAGTTTTCAGAAGTTAAACTTCCACAGTAGGGCTACAAAAATGATCAGGTTCCCTTTCTTTTTTGGGATGAAGTACTAAATATGGTTAGTACTTTCTTTTGCCTACATCACAACTCCCTCTTTTTGTTTCTTATGCAGTCAAAAATCCAAGACTCATTCCTCAGTATTTTGGGGACAACCCAATTGGCATTCCTCACACTGCCATGTGGCAAGACCATTGCAGAGTCCCCAAATAGGAAGACTCATCTGCCCTTTTCTCTTCTGCCTCCTTGAAGGTTGAAGGTATTTCAAATTAGCTGCCAAGAAGAGAATTTGTCAGAAAGCTGGGGTGTGCTTGAGATTTCTCATCTTATAAGAAAATTACTGCCAAAGAACACAACCCAGTCAGGGTGTACCTGGCTTCATTTGTTCAACCCTCCAGGTTAGAAGTATCTTGGGAAGGCAGTTGTACAAACCTTTGAGCTCTGAGTGGCAGGTGCTAACCAAACTCATGGTTTTAATGAAGCATCTAAGCTGAAGGAAGCTGGTCATTCACTGTCCTTCAGAAACTCACTGTCCTTAAGGATGCTGATGTCACGAGAATGCTGGAGGGTAGGGGGGTGCCATATGTGACTTCTGAGCTTTCAGTGATGAGCCAAGATTGGCTCATCCCTGTCCCTAGCTGGATGCAGGCTCACAGGTTGGGGAGAACATGTGCCTGGGTCTCAAAGTGCTCTAGGAAGATGGGCTTTTTTCCAAAAAATAACAGCTTTATGGAACTAAAATTTGCATACCATACAATTTACAAACTTAAAATGTATGATTCAGTAAGCTTTAGCATACTGACGGAGTTGTACAACCATGACCGCAATCAAATTTAGATCATTTTTGTTATCCCAAAACATTCTACCCACTAGCTATCATCTCCCAATCCCTCACCCCTAATTCTAGGCAACCACCGAGCTACTCTCTAAGATAGGGGATCTTGTGCTTCAGGGGTGTTGGTGCCCTTGTCTGAGCAGCGCTGTGCTAGGCAGGCCTGCCATGGGCTGTTACTCTCCTAGGAGTGGCCAGAGTTCCGGTTCTCCTGTCTTCATGGTCACCCAGAACCACTGCAAAGTGGACTCAGCATCATGGAGTAGAAAAAGAATAGAGGCAGGAAGGACCATGGCTAGACATGGAATGAGGCAGAGAGGAGGCAGTGGGAACTTCCTGAAGGGGCCAGGGGCTAGCACCAATTCCTGCCAGGCATGGTTGGCACAGGCTGGTGCTGGCAGCCCTCTTTCAGGGCTGCATGGTCACAGCAGGAAAGACCCAAGCATTTCAATCACCCCTGCTTTGTCCTTCTCTCTGCCCTGTGCCAGGCTAGAAGCTTGCTTCTAGGAATATTGCAAACAAAGATAGAGAGATATATAGATACACATCTCCAAGAAAGACAACACAACTAAAATTTGCACAATATAGTAGAATCCTCAAAGCACAGCTATAAACAGTGTTTCATTGTGTTCTCAATAATTTTACGATGCACATGAAGCAGATATTATTATGATCATCTTCCCTGTTTTACTGAGGAGGAAAGTGAGGAACCAAATGCAGAGAGAAAGGACGCAGCCCTGAGCCTTCTACTCCTAAGTCCTGGAGTTCTTTCACTCTGCCACACCGCCTGCCCCTGCCTGCAGCTCCCACTTACCTCCGGGTCCTCCTCCTCCTCCCTCTTGGCCTGACTTCCATCCTCACACCGCTTAGGTGGCCAGCCCCACTTCTCCTCAGAGCTGACTGAGGCAGGCTGCTCCACGAGACCAAATTAGCAGGTCGACCTCTCCCAGCTCTCCCAGACATGAGCTGGCTGAAGAGGCACAGAAAGGAGTTGCTGGCAACTGGCAAACTTCCCCAGGCTGATCTCAGGCAGAAGCGTGATAGGGCACATTAAAGAAATGTATTTAAAGTGCAGCACTTTAAAAATCCTGCTCCTTTGCCCAAAAGCAGCCCCCTGTTCAAAAATTTAAGTAGCTCTAATTTGTTTGGTGGCTCATGTGTGAATAAGCTGCTGCAGTCAATGAATCTGCCACTAAAGCTGATAAGCAGGAAGCCCCTGTGCTTTGGGCCAAAAAAAAAAAAAAAAAAAAAATTCAGATGCACAGGGACCAGGGAGGCTGTAGAACAGGAAAAACCCCTCATGTCAGAGCCTTCCAAAGCCCCTCATCGGCCCCAAAGACCATTGTCCACAGGTTCCAGAAGAGTTCAATTCCTCCTGGGAGAAGGTATGAGAACGCCTTTTAATGAACTGGAGGGGCACTGCTCTTAGACAGTGGAAGAAAGTGAAGATAGAGAAATAGACCAATAGTTCAAGGGGGCTTGCATTTCAAATTTTTAAATACCAGCTGCCAGTGGGAAGGTCTGGCATATGAGACATCTCTTGAATAAGCTGGGAGCAGTGGCTTTAGGAGATTCTTATGACAAAACCCTCAGATCCTGGGGCTCTGGGGTCCCTGTTGGCTCTGAGCTCCTTAAAGATCTGGAAGGCACATCTTGTGTGCCCTCTGCACACCTCCAGGGCCCCAGAGAGGTGGGCTTTGTGCAGCCTGGTCCCTTATTCCCTGTACCACTCGTCCTGGACTGATGACGGTGAGAACGTCACACCAGAGGCAGACCCGGAGGATGCCCCAGTGGGACAGCTTGCCTGTGTGTGCTGGGGTGTCGGGAAAGACTTCCTGTGCTGAGCGCTAGAGACAGGAGTAGGAGCAGCCAGGTGAGCAATAAGATGGGTACAGAAACCATGGTGTATAGTTGTGGCTGTGAGACAGCCTGGTGTGCCCGAGGCACCTGTCATCTAATAGCACTGGGGGACAGTGGAAGGGTTGGGAGAGGAGGCTCAAAGATAAACAGGATGCAGTGTGGCTCCCCTAAAAGCAAATGGGGTTACCGAGGGATTTGAAACCCAGCAGCGAGGCTCTCACATACACAGTCTCTGGAAGGAAAGTTGGCCTCGCTGATCTCCAGCTCTAAGAACATACGACATTCTAAGAGATGGTGTCAACTATTTTAAACTCCATGCCAATTCCCCTGCTCCTGGCTCCTTAATTAAAAAGAAGAAGTAAGTGACTTAGCAGTCACCTTCAAAGCAGCCCCCAGATCACTGGGATCTGTTGCCTCCGTTTCCTCATCAAAGGCATCTCTTCTTGGCTCCTGGGTTGGCTCTGGGGACCTGCAGGCCAAGCAGCCTCCTCAGATGGCCCACTGTCACAGGTCTGTCCCCCAGCCGGGGAGCTGGCACTAGAGGCTGCTGATTTCCAGCAATCAGAACCCCACTCCAGTGCTCTGAGCCAGGTCCCAGCAAACGTAGCTTCAAAGGATCTGCATATTTATGGTAAACTCCTTCTTCAAATTGAAAATGTATTACACAGCAGCAATCATGGGATTCTCAGAACCGCCTTCCCCCATTGGCAACCCGTCTGAGCCTTGAAGGCTGTTCTTAGCTCAGAAGGGACTAGAGCTGCCACGCAGGCAGCTGATAATAAGAGGGGCTGGAGGCAAGGGCACAGATGCCAGGCGGGACCACAATGCTCTCCTCACTGTTCCTTCAATGCCACATGAAGTCCTTGTCAGCACAGAATGTCATCTGACAGGCAGGATGTTCTTATGGTTTTCTGTTGTTCTATGTTTGATTGCTTTTGAAGTGGGGGAAGGGGTCAGGAGGTGGGAGACTGGAGCAGATCCCCCCAGCAGGTCTGCTCAAATTGCCTTCAGAGTAACAGAAGCCACTTCCTTGTGGCCCTTACCACAGAGGGCTGTAATAAGAAATGCAGCTGCTTCTGCACCCCTCAGGGGTGCTGCAAAGCAAACTCTGCCACTGCCAACACCAGAGGATCCCAGATTCCCCAGAAAGGGGGCAGATCTGCCTCTGTGTGGGTTGCTGTCAGGCAAGATAGTAGCAGGGGAGATTAAAGAGAGGCAGCCTGACCTGTGACAATGGGTGGGGACCTGCAGGACCTTCAGGAAGCAGGAGCTGGGTTCCCTGACCTTTCTACAGAGGACTCCGGGTTCCCAAGTTTCTGGCTTACAAGGATGAGCTAGATAAGCCATCTCATCCATCCTCCTGCCTCCTGCCTCTGCACTCAAATCATCCCAGAGACCAGCCTTTGAAAGCTAACTATATCTGCTTTGGAAAATAAAATAAGGCTATCAACTTACAAAGCTTTTTACTCGCCCTTTTCCAGCCAGCCTTGTCAGTCTCTCCATCTTCATATGAGCAGAGTTAAAGGGACCAGTGGTCCAAAGAAAGGGTGTGCAGGCCTACTTTCTGTTAAAAGTCCATGTGAAGGGAACTCTATATTTGGTGGGGAGGATTCAAGTCAAGTAATTAATTGACCTCCAAGGCCCAGAGTTCAGAAAGAACGAAAAATCTGAAAACAAACTCCAGTGAGCAAGCTATTATGGTGAATAGAAATGGAGTGTTTAACTGAGGCATCTGACAGTCCCACAGAATCTCACCTCTGGGCTGCGCAGCCTGTCTGGAGCCTTGTGCTTTGATACAGAGCTAGACAAACCAAAAAAAGCATCCGTGGTGAGAGATTGACAAGCCATGTCATATTGGGAATAGGTATGGGCCACTGCTCAGGGAGGGATTAAATAAGGTAAGCGTAATTAGAACACTGTACGGTAATTGTTGGCTGCAATTTTTGCCTTCCCCCAAAGATCAGGAGCTCTTAAATGGACTGTGACTCACGTCTCTTGCATTCACAGCCTTTGACAAAAGGTAGATATTAAAATCTTTGAGGTTAAATTCAGGAATGAAAGAATGAATGAGTGAACTAAAATCCAACTGTTTTTACAGAAGCAAAAGGAAATAGGGTGTTCTGTGCTGCTCCACAGGGGAGAATGAAGAGGCAGAGTTTGACCCAGTACCTGGAAGAAATTAGAATGTGTTCCTGAAGAAGTGGTGAACTCCCGAGCCCAGGACATGCTCATGGAGAGCTGAGGACTGTCTTTTGAGAGAGAACAATGCAAAATATTCTTGCACTGGGTTGGAAGATTAAATGAAAAGCCTTGAAGGTCTCCTCCAATATAGTCTGGGGCAATTTTGCATAACAGAAAGGCTTTGGACTTTGAAGAAGCTAGAAGCAGGCTTAGTTCCTGAGTCTGCCGCTCATTGGCCGTATGACAGTGGATACATTTCTTTATCTCTATGCCTTAGTTTTTCCACCTACAAGATGGGAGAGTAGCTTTCATGCAGGGTTGATAAAATGATGTGAAATTTTAAAAATGTATGTACACCACCCAGCATTGTACACCATGTAGATGACAATGAATGTTGGCTGTTTTTATATCAGTAGAGCCAGCCTTCCATGTAACCACAGGCAATCAGAAGAGGATGCCAGGCAAATCTGTCACCAGTAATCCTTGGATCCAGCCAGGCCAAAGCGGAGGGGTTACTATCTTCATCATACACAAGAGGAAAACTGAGGTACCTCTTGCAGTATACAGTGAACCAACAGCAACAGGGTAGACCGCATCTTTAGCTGGGGATGTCAAACGGCGAAGGCTTAATTAGAGCCTGTTAAGCCATTTCCGATCCTCAGGTGAAAGGTGTGCTCATCTTATTACAGCGCTAACAAAGTCGCTTGGGGGCTGCTCAGAATCTCTGATCTTTAGACCAAGTTAAATGAAAGAAATTAAATGACTTCTAATGCTATGCTTCTCTTTTTCCTAGTCTTTCAAAGAGGGCTTCTAGATCAGGAAGGGAGTCTACAACATTCCAACATTATCCAGGAGATCTTTGGAGGATAAGAAAGGAGAATATGGGATGAGAATGGTGATCTCATACAGGCTGAAATGGAGGGATGAGCTGAGGCAATATTACCAACTTCTATACTCATAAGCAAATAATTGGAGATGCTCCAGTTTCAGAATGTCATGTACAGGAGGACATCATAGGGAACATTTTTCCCAAACATGCTCCAATATAAGCTCCATTGAATCCCAAGATGTAAAACACTTTCCAAGCAGAAACAAAATAGTAATTTTTTTAAATGGTAAAAAAAAACCCGTGAATCCTAAAAGACTATTTTTAACATGGTAATAATCCTTTAATCAGCCACCAGCAGGGAATATGGTATTTGGTTCAGACATTTTACCAATTACAACCCACTGGGTCCCTGCATGGTGCTTTCTAAATAATCAAAACCAGCTCTTAATAGTCACTAGTCCAGACAGAAAGAGAAAGACTCAAACCAAATCCAAATGAGAAGATGCCATTATTAAAGAAAGCCCAGCCCAGAGGTCATTAAAACCAGGAGTCCCCTGGTTTGCAGGTGGTGGATATCAACAGCCCTGGAGAAGGTTTTGATTTGGGGGTTTAGGGATTCTAGGGCAGAAGGAAAAGCCAAGAGCAGGAGAGCCAAGAGCATGGGATTTGGGATTGGACAAACCTGAGCATGAATTCCAGTCTGGCCAAGTCCTTGCCAGAAGTGGGACTTGGGCCAAGCTCTTTACCCTCCCTAACCCTGAGTTTTCTTATTGGTGAAATGGGACTTAACCTACCGTGGAGTGTTGTCCTCAAGAAGTGATCTGCACGAAGTGCCTATGTGGTGTCTAGTATACAAAAGGTACTCAAAAGAGTACCCTGTTCCTAGTCACCTTCCCCTCCCCTGGCAGCATCACCTTGGATGGAACTGGGAGAGTATTATAGCAGAGATACTGACATTCTTCCTACCATGGATGAGAAGCCCAATTAATTATCACCCCCTAACCCATTTCTCCACCCTGCAATAAGCAGGGGAAGGACACCTGTCAAGAGGCAAAGATTGGGCGGTGATTGGAATGGGACCTGGGGACCTGCTCTGCGAAGCTACATCTGTGCTCAGGACACATCGCACACTTTCCACTTGGCACTCACGGCACCTGAATCAGACAGGAAAGCAGCAGGACAGTTACCAGATCTGCTGAAGAAAAATGGGTCATAAAGAGAATTCTTGCCATCTACTTTATAAGTCCAGTCAGGAGTGCATGTCCCTTAGGATAGCTGAAGGTCAGAAATACCATCTTTTTTAATGGTCACTTGTGTGGCAGATTCCATTTGATGTTAGTTCAAAAAATGGGGTGGGGTTCGGGGAGGTCAAATAAGAGATTCTTTCTACTCATGGAGGCTAAGCTAACACTCTTCTACTAGGGTAGGATTTATCAAAAGGTAATCTCTAAACTACCCATATTCCAATCATCCATATAGGCTCCATTTAAACAGTGGATTCCTGGAATGCACTTAATTTTACTAATCAAAATGAATAACTGTGGAGCCTTGGGAATGTACTTTTTAAAGCAAGCACCACAAGTCATTCTTGTGCACACTTACATTTGAGATATCTGTCGCATACCGCTAGTGGGTGCTGATGAGGATGGGGTGGCAGCCACTGTGGAGAGGACCTCAGGGCTGACTTGCTGGTTGGGCTGGGCTGGTGGCTTTGGGTAGGTGCTGGAGCTTGATGTTGTTTATTCTTAATGACTCAGGCAATCCTATGCCCTTGGAGCCTGAGTAGCAACTAATGCAGAAGCAGAATTAAGGTGAAGAGGAACTCTGAGCCAAAGCAGCTGTCTTTCAAGGGCGGGGGGGAATCAGGGCCACAGCAGGTGTTCCTAGATAGAAGGGGTGCCGGAAGTGGGCTCTTTCCCAGGATCTCTGGTAGAACAAGACTGAGGTCTAAGAGAATTTTTCAAAGCCTAGGATCTGGCTTCTGTAAATGGGGTTGGCATGAACATTATGTTCTCCTAGCTTAGTGATGGCGAACCATTCAGAACTTTCAACAGCCCACTGTGGCAGGTGTGCCATAGGTTTGTCACCACTGTGACCTAGCTGCTTCTCCACCATTATTCTCCCTCTACCTCCTTTCCTTTCTGCCTGGTTGTATTTTTCCTCAGTGCGCTAATCACTACTGGCATGATGTTATATATGTGTTTGTCGTCTGTCCCCTAGCAGAATATATGCTCAAAAACGCAGACTTTTTCCATTTTAAAAACCTGTACTGAGAATGGAGGCCAGCACAAAAAGGGTGCTCAACAAGTATCTCCTGAAACAATGAATGAACGTTCTTCACTCCCCCCAGGCATACTGGAGCTCAGGGAAAAGTCTGCCTGGCAAATTCCCTGTGGACTGGCAGCTTATTTATTCAGGGAATGATGAGCCTAAAGGCATGATTTGAGTTTAATAACCCAAATTGCAGCTATTTTTTTCAATTCATTCTCCCTCACCAGGCAGTGAGCTCCCTCTCAATGCAGGGATGGTGTCTTTCAGCCTTGCCTCCCCCAGACCCAGCACAGCGCCCAATGCATGCCACATGCTCAGTAAGTGATTTGTGAGATGACATGACCGATTTGTGGTACTCCTTCCCCAGGGTTCCTGGCTGCCTACCTGACCCAGCTCCCATTTGAGAAGATATAAAAAAGGGTAGTTACTGTTGCTGCTTAAAGATCATGTAGCTCTGGTGCAGAGTTGGGAGAAGCTGATGACAGAGTCACCACCAGGGATTGGGGGTCATCTAATTCTGTCCGAGGCTCTTTCCTTTTACCTTATTTTCTTCCAGGAAGGGTGATGTGGTCTTTTCACCAACAGAGTCACACAACACTACTGGACTCATGCGAAGGGCTGAGAGGAGCCCATGGGATGTGGGGACACAGTGGCAGGAGACAGATGTGATGGGCCTCTATGGTGCAAGGTTTCATCAGAACTACCCTGAGTGCCTGATGACCCAATCCATTCCAGGGCCCCATCCTAGCTTCACCCAACCAGACTTATGGGATAGAGTCTAAAAATCTGCATTTTTAACAAACTATCAAGGTGATCCTGATGCATAATTTGCCACAATGGGTAAGAACTTGGGCTTTAGAATAGATCATCATCATCATCATCATCATCATCATCATCATCATCATCATCATCATGGTAGTGGTGGTGGTGAGTGGTGAAGATGAAGGTGATGATTCTTCATTGTCTGCTAGAAGGGGTTTCAGAAATCCCTGCATGATGCATTCCCTTGTTCAGTCCCAATGATCTACAGGAGGCTCTTCAATATGCCTGCTTCCTGCTGTAATTTGTGCCAAGCTTCCTATTTCCAGCCCTTTCTAAGGTCAGAGCAGGACTCCGAATAAAGGAAGTTGATTACTATGATGATGGGGAAGACAAGAGACCTTCAGAGAGACATCTGGAGTGGCTGTCAGAATCCCTGCTTCTTCTGATGGAAGAGAAGCAGAAAAAAGAATAGGAAGGTTAGCGGAGGAGACTGACTAAAGGACTAGGGAGCTGTACGAAGCTATGAAGGACAAATCATCCCTAAGATGATGGGAGCAGACAAGTAACAGACAGGTGAGGAGGAGGTGACTGCCACAGGGAGTAGGGGGTATGGGTTGGCCAGAGAAGAGCTGACACTTGTGCCTTACCAGTGGAATTCCCTGGCGTCATCAGGATTCCAGGGTTAGGGTGAGAGTCAAGGAGCAGAATGATCCAGAGAGTAAATAAGGGCTGGGAATCCCTTCCTTAAATGACACCCTTGTCTCCCCACCTCACCCACAGAGTATGTTTGCTCCTTTTTTAGTGTTTTGGTGGGATTGGAAGTACCCATGCTGGCTGAGCTGGGGGCAAGAAGGGAGGCCAAGGCAGGCCAGGAGCCTTGCCTAGGATGCAGCCTGCAGACCTTGAGGACAACTGACAACAGATCATCCTGAGCATCAGGGAGTGGAAGAAATGGGCTAAGGACAGAGAAAGGAACGCAGAGGAGGAATCCTTCATCATCATAGCACAGCTAGGCTTACCTGCCGGAAACCATTCCTTGTGAACTGTAAGATTTTCAAGGCATAGTTGGACCTCTGGCCTTTGCTGTTGAATTCAATGTGGCCGGTGAGACCTTCCAATTCTACCTGTCCAAGAGAGAGTGAGTTACAGCACCAAATAGGCCCCATGTTCACTTGGCCCCAAGCAAGCATGCCACACACGTGGTACTTGGGGGTGCCCAAGAGAGGGGAAGGCATCAAGATCTCTTCTCCTGCCCACCCCCTACCACAGCATCTAGGCTCCCCCATACCCCGTAACTCCTACCACCTGCACAGGCCAGTACAAACAATGATGCTAACTTGAGCTCAGGCTTCCCTCTGCCCTTCGTCTAGGCCTTTGACTATAAACCACATTTATTTTCTTTGGGCAGCTGCTTAACCCCACTCCCAGGTCTGCAGGAGGTCAGGATGTCCTATATCTGACTGTAAATGCAAAATCCAAGACCCTATGTGTCAGGCCTCTCTGACAAGAGATGCCTTCTTCATGGCTGGGCAGGGGAGTTATGGGGAAACTTAGCACCAAGCCAGAAGTTTGGAGCCTGTAACTCCTGAAGGGATCACAGGCACCAGCAGCATGGACCTTCCCCAGGTATGTAGAGTTTGCTAGGATCACAGCTCAGCAGAGGCTGGTTGCAAGCCTGGAATTCAGAATACTTTAGTAGTCTAAGGTTCGAGGGCCACTGCTTTCGAAACAAACTTGTCATGGAATCCCCTTGCCTGGCAAGGATCAGGGAACTATGATCCACTCAACTGCGATCACCACAGATGACTTTTTATCTGGGGCTGTGATGAACTGGAGAAGCCTGGAGGGGAGGGGCTCTTGTGTCTTGTTGCATCAAGTATCACACCCATCAGGCCGGGCCAGCCACAGGCCCTCGGGCGCTCCTCACCATGCGCAGGTAGTTCATGAGGCTGGTGCCATGCTGCCAGATCTGGGCTGAGCCACAAGACAGGGGCTTCACACCAATCTCCTGGCTCCGATTCAGCTCCTGTACTGCTGTCACCACAGCATAGACAGCGTCAAAGAGCAGGGCCGAGGACAGCTGGGGGAGGCCGAGAACAGAGCAAAGAAAGGAATTTTAAAAAGTGTAGAGAAAGGGAGGGCAGGGAAACGGAGAGAAAAGGAGGACCCCCAGAGGAAGAAAAGCAAAAGCAAATCAAAAGGAAAGTAAGACTGACTCTCAATTGCTCCCGTCCACCCTGTCTCTGAACTCACCCTACTTCTGCTAACGATCCAGGTACTTCCCTAAGGCAGACAATAGCTGCAGTAGCTTCTCTGGGATTGAAGCATCAACCAACCTCCTGGGCTCCAAATTTTTTCAAGGATATCTTTTTCTCCCTTTTTTCCAGGGAAAGAGCAACTTCCACTGTTCCCAGGAATCTCTGAGGAGAGAGTGGGGCTGGCAGAGCGCTCTCTCATGTGAGGACTTCTCACAACCTGCCGCCCACCTGGTTGGGCTCTGGGACTCAGGAGGTTGAAGGGAGGGAAGTTATCCTGGGTTTTCTCAAGTCCCCCAGGCAGAGTGTACACAGCAGAGTGAGACAGTGTGACCCAGAGGAAAGGCCTGAAAGCAGAACTCTAACCAAGTCCAGACTCCAGTCCTTCCCTGTGTGCTGAGTAACACTGGGCACCTTGCTGGCCTCTCAGGGTGAGTTGCTGACCTCAGGAGAGGGCAGGAACTTGACCACTCCCCTCAATTTGCCCCTTCTACCAAGCACAGCTGGAAGCCACATCCTCCTAGAAGACCCAGATATTGCTTCTTCCTAGATGTACCTAGACGTATGACTGTAGTCTAATTTGCACTCTTCCATTTGATGAGTAGGCATGAAGTATGTGGTCACTTCAAAGCCCAGAGATAAGTAAAACCCCACTGCTGCCTGGAATGGGGGAGAGAAGAGAAGGAGACACAACAAAGTTTCTCTGCTCCAGTCCAAGTTCATCTGTATCCCAAAACCACCTGGCAAGTGTATCTCTTCTTCCTTCTTTTATTCTATCCCTCTCTTTCTTGCTTCTTCTTTCCTTCTTTCTCATTTCTTTTCCTTCTTCCCACTTTTATTCAGCCCCTGCCATTCAGCAGGTATAACAGTCATTCTCTACAGAGACACCCTTGGAGGTCTCAGAGTTCCCTCTTCCTCTATCGAGTCTCCTGCCTTCCCAGCTTGATCTGCCCTCCTTTCTGTCTCCTGGCTCTGAATCTACCTGTAACCTGAAGACTGAGCAGGTAAAGGTACCCAAATTCTGTGATTGGGGTCAGTGGTGACCTCTGTGGTCCTGTGAGCTGGACTCAGCAGCCACGCTCCTCTGAGTTTGTTTCATCCATCATCTTCTACACTCTTCTCCACCCACTGCCCTTCCGCTTGGCTGCTTAGCTCCTACTTCATTTGATTTAAAACTCACCTGCATGGCACCTGATGCTTATACTCCACAAACTTACACTGTCCTTGTCCTTTGCACGTAATTCATTTTCTCCTGAGCACATGTGGCTACATTATTAATGGCCTCTCACATTTCCTTGCCCAAAGGACATATAGAAACGATGAATGGTAGACTCTCCCTCCCCAGCTTAGACAAACACCTACCTGAGGGGGAATTAGTTGTTCTGATTGCTAATGGCTTTTAGATCCTTTAGTTTGGCCATTTAAATGACACTGTAAACCAATTTCCATCCCCCCTTTATCCTTGCCTCCCAGTTAATCTCTCCATTCCAAGAGCCCACAAGACAGAGTTTGAGCTGCAAGGAATCACAGAAATCAACTAGTTAGACTCATGTTACAAATGAAGAAACTGAGGTTCAAGAAGTTTTACTCTTGCCCGAGGTCACACGCAAAAAGTACGGGAGCAGAACTGGCCCTCAGCACCTCTTTGTCGAGTCTAGTTTCCTCCTGACCCTGCAGCCTGTCTTTCCACCTCACTGCCCAATAGGGCTCCTCTTGAGAGGCTCAGGTGATCAGATTCACTTCTGTGCCTAGTCTCCCAGGACAACGTGGGGCAATCTTTTAACACAGTTACCTTCTTAACAGTAAATGGGCACATGGGACACTTGAGCCAGAGCTGCGCTCAGGGAGGGCTGGCGGGCAGGCTCCTCTAGTGCCCTAGGTTTGAGTCATCACCAAGTTTACCTCCTGGCCTCCTAGGTTGTCTGTCCTCACATGAGCTCAGTTAAGAACCATTAGCCCGGGCTGGTGAGATAGCTCAGTGGCATAAGCACCTGCCTGGCAAGCGCAAGGTCCTGAGTTCGACTCGCGGTACCCACATAAAGGAAAAAAAGGGGCCGGTGATATCGCTCAGCAGCACAAGCGCTTGCTGGCAAGCGTGAGGTCCTGAGGTCGACTCCCGGTACCCACATAACAACAACAACAAAAAAGAACCATTAGCCACCAGGTTGCTTACCTAGCGCCCACTCTCCCCTTCCTCCTCCCACTTGGGGTAGGTTAGGTGTCCTCCTCTCCCCCACACTACCAGGGGCTTCACAGGAGGCTGACCCAGCCCCAGGCCCCAGGTGAGCCTGAGTGGCCCAAGTCATGTTGTCCCCCTGCCAATATGTGACTCAGGACAAGTGATTCAGTTTTGACCCAGGAGATGTGAACTGAGGTCTGGAGTGAGGGATCTGCTTCTTGGGAGCTTCTCATAGGACAGTCAGTCATTTTTCTTCCTCTGGATATTTCTATGCCCGGACAGGATGCTTAGAACTGCTGCAGCCTTCCTGGCTCTAGCCTGAGCATGGGGCTGATCTAAGGGTGACCAGGCAGAGATGGAAAGATCCTGAGCCTCCAGTCACATCACTCTAGAGTCTTGCTCTGCCAGCACACTGCCTTTTCTGCACAAGACATTTTAATTAGGAATTCTTTTTTTTTTTTTTTTTGTGGGTACCGGGGGTCGACCTCAGGACCTCGCATACCAGTAGGCGCCCATGCTGCTGAGCGATATCACTGGCCCTTTTTTCGTATGTGGGTTCCGGGAGTCAAACTCGGGCCCTCGCACTTGCCAGGCAGGTGCTTATGCCGCTGAGCCATCTCACCGGCCCTTAATTAGGAATTCTGTTACTGGAAGCTGAGAACACCCTAACTGGTATGGAAGCCCTGGGGATCCCCTGGCTCCCAGGGAACTTTTGGATCAGTCTAGAGAGGCTTGGGCCACACTCCCTTTCAAGGCCTCTTGGTCCCCTGGAGGCTGTGTGCGAGTCCCCAAGAGACTGCCATCACCGCACACTTCAGAGGAAGCTTGCCACACCATTTCTCACCCTCCCACTAAGCCCCCAATTTGACCCTGCCACACAGTAGTCACTATTTCCTCGCTGGGATGTGGTTTTTTTGGCTGATGCTCTTATTAGCACATGTTCCGGATGCTGAGAGACGAGTGTGTGCCTGTTTCAAATGTCCTTTAGCATAAGTAACTCTGGGGCCTTCAACATGTTTCGAGAGCTTCTAATAATTACAACTCTAGCTGAGAACATTGGGGCCAGGGAGCCAGTGGAAGGAAAATTGTCAAGGTTCCCATCTCATCTCCATCTATGTGCAGCCACACTCCATCAGGGTGGCATGAGTGACATGTCCCCAGAAGGCTCTGTGCTTCATAGGTCTTCTCCAGTCCAGCCTGGGCTGATCCAAGCAGATACCTCATAAGGCCTGAATATCCTTACCCCTCCGTGCATCTCCTTGGAGTCCTCCCTCCATCGCCAGGCCACATCTCTTGCAGGTGCCTGGCTGTTCATCCACCCAGGCTCTCACCTAGGTCCTCAACCTAATTCTCTGAGAAGTTTCTTTCCCCCTCCTTTGTTCCTCCAGCTCACCCACCCCAGTCGCCAATCTCCTCCCCTCACCCAATTTCACCTCCTAGGATGTGGAGTCTGCAATTGCTCTGCCTCATCAATTTCCCCTCTCATTCCAGATCTCCATTCTGAAGCATCTCTTTGCTCTCCTAATTGCATTCTCCCTCTGCTATTATTTACTAATTTAGCTCTGGAAAGCATTTGGGACTGCAATCAGGGGAAAGCGGTGTCTGTTTCAAAAGTCCTGTGTCCCTGTCTCCACTCCTGTGCCCACCTGGGAAGTGGGAGCAAGTCCTTGCTGTTCTCTTCCTTTCCCTCCCCTCCCCTGCCTGCCTTCCCTTCCATTTCCTTTTCCTCTCATAGTGCACCCCCCATCTTTCTAAGGCTTCTGTTCCCCATCTGTGTGCATGTGCCTCTCGGTTTTGTCTCTGCTCCTCCTGTCCCTGGCTCTTCTAAATATTAAATCCCCCAACTGGCTCAATCCTCATTTAAAATTCTCTCCTCTGTCTTGGCACCAAAATGTTGTTTGGCAAGGAACTCTCAATTCTCTTGTTTTTTTTTTTTTTTGTGGGTACCGGGGGGTCGACCTCAGGACCTCACGCGCCAGCAGGCGCCCGTGCCGCTGAGCGATATCACCGGCCCCTTTTTCGTATGTGGGATCCGGGAGTCGAACTCGGGCCCTCGCGCTTGCCGGGCAGGCGCTTAAGCCACTGAGCCATCTCACCGGCCCAATTCTCTTGTTTTTATATTTTCATTTGGTTCCTCATTGTTATTTTCTTTTGAGCTGTTTGCAAATTGTTTCGGGGAATGAAAGACTCAGTATAAATTAAGATGAATCAATTCTGACTCAGGGAGTTGTGGCTGGATTCCTTCCCCCTCCCGTGAAATGAAAATAACAGTATCTTCTACACACACACCTGTAACTATTGTCTCTCCCCACACCCCCAATGACTGAGTTCCCAGGATCCTCTCAGATGCACATTTGTTGCTGAACCTCTGTAAGCATAAATTCTGCCCCTTGACACAATACTGGAGCAGGAACCATAGAAATCTCATGGAATGGTTCTTACAATCTGGATTTTATTCAATGAAATAAACACTTAATTACAAACATCTGCTTTATCCTAAATTCTAATTACTTAATCTAGCCATCTGTAATTTTAATGATTTCCTGGGAATTTCATTCTTTGTAGTGTGATTAATGGGAATGACATATGCAACTGGAGGGTGAGAGTCTCAGTTCACAACACTCCCTCCTCTACTTGCATTGTCTTGGGCAGGCAGTGCATCTGCAGCCTGCTGTTGGCCACCTGGCAAGTCCTGCCTGCTTGGGTGCACTGAACTTTCCTCCTTGTTAGCTTCCCACACAACCACTCTTTTCCTGTCCTCAGAACTGGCTCCCTGTCCTGAAAGCTCCACCTGGAATCCTGGGAAGGTGAAGAAATGAGGGAGACTATCCGCCAGCTAGAAGAAGGGAAGAGGAGAAATGCCAGGCATGGAGAAAGGATGGGAAGCATGGAGGGGAAGGGAGAGAGAAATAGAAAGGAGGTCATATGGAGAAGGAAAAGGGAAGAGGGAAGAGCAAAGGGATGATGTGGGAGAAACAAAGCAAGGGAAAGAGTCTGAGATGGAGAGAAAGGGAAGAGAAGAAAAGGGCAAATAAGGGGAAGAAGGAGAAGGAAAGAGACTGTCCCTATTGAGGAAGGAGCTGGGTTTAGACTTTTTACAAGGCTCCATTGGGAGCAAAACTAGGCTGAATTTTCCTGGAATGGACTCCCTCAACTTCCAGCTCCCCATCATGGTCATGAAAGAGCTGGATGATTTGTGCCAGGAGTTTCTCAGTCCCCAGAAAGACAGGAGGAGGCAGGTTTTCAAAAGGTAAGCTGCTAAAGTGAGAAGCTTTGAGAGAGATGTGCAGCCATTGTCACTGCTGTGAGGTTCCCCTCTAGCACTTAAGAGGTGACAGCAGCGATAATACCTCCCTTCCCCCTCAGAGACCATCATAGAGATGATGGCTGGAAAGTTCCCTGCAGCAAGGGGTAGACTCAAGCTCTACACCAGGCTGTGGTAAAGTGAGGACCTTGGGAGACCCTAACGTGCCACCTAGCTCTTCTGCACTTTGGTTTCCTCATTTGTCAAAAAAGGCTGTAGGACCGCCCTTAATTGTTACTAGGATGAGATGACGAGGGAAGAAAGGCCAAGGCAGGGTAATTTTATGAGCAGTGCTACAGTGCTCTTCAGTTCTGGGTGGAGACATGAGCAGCAGCCCAGTCTCCAGAGCAAGAAAGAAAACACATCCATTTCAGAAATAAAAAAACCATAAATAAAATAAAAGGAAGGAACTGGGCCATGAGGGCCAGCTGAAGTAGGACCAGAGCCTTTGGCCACATATAGAGACCAGTTTTAGGTCCGAGGCTCAGTAATGGTAACTTTTCACACCCAGCAGGGAGGAAGCCTTCATAGAACACTTCTGGCTGTCCAAAGCCCTCCCCAAAATTCTTGGGGGGTCTGAAAAGCTGAGGCTTTGGGAAGTTCAAGACAGGACCAGGACTGGAAGGGTGACTGGTGAGGTTAAGCTTTCTATTTTTCAACTGCTCCAGGCAGCTTCTATGGGACAGGATAGCCTCTCCAGGTCGGTGGAGTGAGGCAGCCCAGAGCCCTGCTCTTCCAGGAGGCTGTGTACACTGACAGGGTTTTATAGACAGAAAGTGAGTAGCAAATCACAATCATGCATCTCTTAATGTCAGGGACACATTCTGAGAAGTGTGTCATTAGTCAATTTTGCCATTGTGTGACCATTACAGTGTGCCCTTGCACAAACCAATACAGCTAGGAAGTCATTAGGCATTATGATCTTAAGGGACCACTCTTGGGTGTGTGGTCTGTGGGTCACCAAAACATCATTATGTGGCTCATGACTATTTCTTTCCCCACCTTCTGGAAGGCTTTCCCTGACCCCTGTAAGCAAAGAGTGTTCCCTCTGCTTCTGCAGGAATGGCACAACTCTGGAGCTATTTTCCTCCGTGGGAAGATGAATTTGCTTCCTGCATGTACCTTGGACAGTGACTGTGGTCCTTCCTCACCTCACAGACTGAGTAATGAGCCCCAGTGTATCAGCTCGCCCTGCACTCAAGGATTCAGGCTCTTTGCCATGTGACTCTGTATTCCTTTTGCCCTCTGAAAGGGCAGACTACATTTCCTCCTCCTCTGGCTTTGTATGTCTTTTTTCTTGCCAAACAAAATGAAGTGGAAGAAGCCATGCTATGCCTATTCTGGGAACTTAGGTCTCAGAGGTTATGGTTTAGATTTAAAATGTCCCCCAAAGGTCTCATGTGTTCAGAGTGGGGGCTTTTGGAAGGTCACTGCATCATGGGCCCTCTACCTTCATCAGTTGATGAATCCACTGATGAGATTATAATTTGATGGCATTGTTGGGAGGTGACAGAAACTTAGGAGGTGGCACCTAGTTGACAGGAGTAGGTCATGGTCACATGGCCTTTGGACTACATCCTGGCCCCTTCCTCTAGGGCTCTCTTGCTCTCTCTGCTTCCTGCCTGTCATAAAGTGAGAAGCTTTCCTTTGCCATGCACTTCTGCCATGATGTTCTGCCTCAGGCCTAGAAGCAATGAAGCTTGCCAATGATGGACTGAAACCTCTGAAACTGTGAGCCAAAATAAATCTTTCTTCTTCTAAGTTGATTTTCTCAGGAATTTGGTCACAGTAATGAAAAGCTCATTAACACAGAGGTTTATGTGTTTCCAGTTGCATTGCTGTCCTTCTTCCAACACCATGAGGACATACCAGGCTGGCCTGCGGGTCCAGGGGAAGCAGGAGAGGCACAACAGGCTACCACGACAGGCCCAGTCTACATCAGCCAACCCAGATTTGTTGCATGACCCTGGCTGGGTCAGCAGAACTGCCGAGCTGGGTAAGCTTAGATGAGCTGATGGCCAGTGGACCCTCAGATGCATACGCCATCTAAATGTGTAAGGTTGTTTGCTTGTGAGCTTTTGTGGCTGCTTGTTGCACAGCATTGATATAGCAAAACTATCTGATATATTTACTGAGGCCTATCCCAGCATACAGATTGTAAGAAAAATTTATTCAGTGATCTTCTAGGACAGTCAAGCATAATTAGCCTAATACTACAGAAAACGGGTACAAGGCACAGAGTGGTTAGAAAACTACTTCAGATCGCATAGCAAGAAAATGGTGAAGCCGATGTTTGAGTCCAGTGGTGTTTTAGGCATGTGTGACCTCAGCCAGAGCTGGCCCGGCAGTCCTATGAGAGGCTCTGCCTGGCCTCTGTGTTGGGTCCTTACAAAGGATCCCACTGGCAACTCTTGTCTGCCTGCTCATGGCCAGTGTGAGCATTAATGGCAAGGCTGACACCCTCAAAGAGAAACTGGAAATATAACATGGAAACCTTTACTTTTACTAGCCCAGATGCCAAATGTGGTAAGTTCTGCGCTGGAGAGAAGGAGGCATTTTTTTCCCTTTCTTGACATAGTGCTGTGAGCCTTTCAACTTCATCAGTGCCTCATTAGAGTAATGCAGTGACTGTCACAAGAACCTCAGACTCTACTGGTAGAATAGGGTTCAAATTCTTGCTGGAGGATGACTCTGATCTTGTATAGGACACTGTGCTTAAAGATGTCTCTCACTGTCCCTTAAGCCATCTAATGTAGTGAGAACCCCCTTCTTCCAGATGACCCTTCTCTTGCCCCCCAAATCCTTCCTATGAATTCTTAACTCTTTCTGGTCTAAAAGAGCTTGCTGGGATGCACTCCATAAACCTTCCTCTGAAACCCTCTTCTTCTATCTGCTCTCCTGGACCAAAGCTTCCTAAGTGTTTTGACAGCTCTAACGCCTTGGTCACCATTCCTTCCTAAAATTTCCACCAGGGTATGCAATCATAAAGGCCCAGAGGTTTGTAAAAGGTCACTATCTCCATGCCTTGCCCTCAGCAGGCCCACCTTGGATCACCATGTTGCCAACTGCTAATTAGGTACCCATGTGCGCAGATTTCTAGATACGACTTTGCCTGTGGGCATGTCATATCAAAGAGAGGTATGGCTCCTGTTTTACAAGCCCACCAGAGAACTTCCTTGTCCAGGAGGGTATCCAATTCCATTGCCATCTCTGAGGCTAATTCTTTCCATATCTTTCTAGCTCATTCTACCTGACTTATTCATTCATTCGAAAAATATCTATTAAGTACTTCAATTTTCCTGGGCCTAATTACAGTTCAGTGTGGGAAGGAAATGGTGGTCCTAGAGAGGGACAGAATGGCACAGTGGTTAAAAGTACAAACTGTAAAGCCATACAAGAAAGCCTGAGTTCCAGGGCTAGGTCTAGCTGTGTGACCCTGGGCTACTCATACTTTATAAGCCTCAGTTTTACCATATGCAAAATGAAGATACTGATACACAGCACTTCTCTCAGAAAGCTATGCTAAGCTGCACATGGGCTGCTTTTTTTTTTCTTTTAAATAAAATGATATATGGAACCTGCCTAGGACAGGGCTGAGAAAGCCATGCAATCCTGAGATCCTGGGAACTTGCCATTTAAGAAATGGATACAGCAGGTATACTTGACCTGCCCAACAGCATAAGAATAGCCAACCCAATAAAGAATGACCAGGGAGAGGTCCACTGTGCACAGCATAGAAGCGTAGAAGCATAGCATTGTGCACAGCAGGGGTGAGGGAAGACTACAGGGACAAAGACATGCGGGGTCATAAAAGAAGCCTCTCTAGATGAGCTACTTGGAGCAGTGGCCCAGTGAGGTGGAAAGAGCACTGGAGCAGGAGCTCTCAGCAACAGTATCATGGAAAGTCTGACCACGGGAGACTGGTAGACAACGGTAAATGACAACTCAGAACCTCCACATGACCCTATCCCTCTGCCTTCTCACCCCGCTTGGTGTTCTGAGCTCACTACGCCCTGAACCTCATCCCTGTACTCACTTCCTAACACATCTACACGTCACTGTGAGCTGAGACTGGAGAAGGGAGAAGGCTGGGCTCCAGGAGGGCTTGTTGCCCCGCAGTCAGTTCTCAGTAGAGTGTGTGGAGCCCAGGACACCAGGGAGGAGCTCTGGGGGACACTTACCGCAGGCCCAGTGAAGGGCACGTGGTCACAGTTCTCTTGCCAGGACTGATTGAGGCTCTGGGCAAACTCTTGGAAAAAAGCATGGGACTGGTTGAAAATGGAAAATCCTAGGATGTTGACACGATCATCCACAAGGCTGTCCATTCTCTGGAGTGAGAACTCCTGAAAAGACCCAGCAGTCAGAAACAGAACAAAGTTAGGAAGGCAGGGAGTGAGGGATGGGCTGTACTGGAGCACCTCCAGTTACCTCGCTCTAGTCCAATAAGCACCAGGTGCTCTGCTGGGAGCTAAGGGTCCGGGGATTACCAAGAGTGGGTCTTCTGGGAGCTTACGGTGTCAGAGTTCACAGGATAAACAGAAATAAATAGAATAATCTCCAAGCAAGGTATATACAAAATGTACTAGATAGGGACAGAAAGAAACCTGGATATGTGTCTCTGGTATAAGCAAGACCATATTCACAGAAGATATGACTGGAGCTGAGGCCTGAAGGATGTGTAGGCCTTTTCCAAGTAGAAAATGTGACTGGACCTACGTCCTTCCAGCCAGAAATCACCATGTAGACAAAGGCATACAGGGGAGAATGTGTGTGGTCCTAGGGTGCACTTTGGTGAAAGCATGGCTCCTCAAAGTGTGATTCTACCATCAGAATAACCTTAGTATCTTTTTAAAAAGTGACAATCTCTGCACCCCACCTACCACGAGCTGTATCTGAATGGCTGGAGCTGAGGTCCAGGAGGTAGCATTTCAGCAGCATTCATCTTATGCATGACAATGTGTGGGAGCCCCTGGTTGAGCATATGGGATGCATAGGGCCTGAGGGAGGAATGCTGACACATGAAGCTGGAGGGGTTTGCAGGGACAAAGTCTAAATGCCTGGATGCCAGGCTAGGGAGCTTGCATTTTATCCTGTAGGTGATGAACACAAAGGAACTATTATAAGAGTGTCAAACAAGTTCATTTTCTAAGAATCTCAACCTGCAAATCTGTAGGCATGGTTATGCCTTCATTTGTCATTGTTTTTTCATTCATTTGGCACACATTTGTTTCTCACGTGCCCAACACTGTTTTAGGTACACAGGACATGAATAAGAGACGCACTTGGTGCTCTCAAGGACCTTGAAGGCTACTGGAAGAAACAGATAGTTAAGGAAACAAATCCATTACCATTTCAGATAGCTGAGGGGGTGGGGGCTGCATTAGGTGAGGCAATCAGAGATGCCCCATATGAGACAGTGACATCTAAAAGTTCAAGGGCATTCTCTAGGCACCCCATGGTCCTCATCCAATCACCTGGCCATGTGTGAGCCTGCAGGCCAGCAAGTGTTACTGAGAAAAGCAGAGTTCTCTGAGCTGAGAGCCTGGCAACGCCAAAGTCTTCCTTGGCCCTAAACAGGGAAACTAGGCAAGAGGGTACGTATGGATTATACAGCTTGCTGATCTCCACTCCTGGAAAAATGCCTTCAAATGTGGGTCAGGCCATCTTCTCAGACTGAAGAGGCATTCATCATACACTCATTCTACATGCTCACACATAGTTCTGCATGCCAAGAGCACAGAGTGGTTGCAGCCTCTAGGACTAACCCATCAGCCGCTCAGCCTGGCATGACAGATGGCAAGTACCTTGGGCTTACTTTCTGGCCCGGTGGAAACACAGCTTTCCTAGAGGTGGTCCCCTTTTCTGAAGACATATCTCCTCCCGCCCATGGTTCCTCCCTTACCATGTATGACCTCTGCCAAGACCCCGAGCTACAGCCTCCGCCCCCTGCCCAGAGCCCAAACTCATTAGCTTCAGCTTGTGGACTGGAGCAGCAAAGACTCCTCTGGAGCCATCACCTCCTTGATAGAGTGGAGCTGGATGGGGATTAAGTATATTTTTGATCCTGCCCAGTACCATTAGCGGGAAATGGATGTGCCAGAGAATGTACTGATTCATAAGCTGATCTTATATTCTGTTCTCTTCACAGGGCAGCTGCCCATGCACTGTGAGCTATCATCAGGTACAAGGGGGCAGATGGCTAATGAGAAGAGATACATTTGGCAAGGGTGAAGTGATAAGACACAGAGCCATGCTGCTGTTGCAAAACCAAGGGCTTGATTGGCCATGGTCAGTGAGGGCTGGAAAATGTCTTCTTACCCTGGCTTCCTATCAATATGGGCAGACACATGGCCCCCACCACCACACTCTCCCCACATGCATAGCCTAATGGGTGGAGGCTCATTTCAAGGGAGCATGATGTCTTGGATGTCCACTGACTTGCAATGGCAGTAGGGGGATAGAGTGGATAAGGGCTTCTGTATTAAATCCAGGTTCATAGTCAATCTGATGTATGACTTTAAGTAAGGTCTTTAGCATTTCTGGGCTTCAGACCCCACACTGTGTAAAATAAGAGCAATAATACTAGCAACCTCCTAGGCTATTTCAAGGAACAAGCAAAATTTATGCAAAGGTTTAGCATCATATGTGGCATATAAGTGCTCAATGTATGATAGATACTGAAACACTTTCATGAGATCTTGGGCAGCAACTAGCCCTCTCCTTTAGTTCCACATGGTGTGGAAAACTAAGTTAGGTCATTTAAATGCACATTCTGGGCAGAATAAGAATGAATGAGCTAATTGCAAGCACTTAGAGACAGTCTTTCCAGAAGTTAGACAGTCTGCCTTCCTGCCTTTTAATTCCTATCTTTTTATCCCTCTACTATATCCTATTTCCCATTTTCAAAGGCATCTTAAGATAAAAAGATCCAGGAACTTCCTTGATGATTCATTCTATTTATAATGACTCATGGGAAATCTTGCAGAAAGACAAGAAAGGGATTGGCATGTGCTTTTATTGTAATTTCGCGGGACACTCTAGGGTTCTACCCTCGAAGCAGCCTTACAGTTAAGGAAACTCTTTTTTTTTTTGTGGGTACCAGGGGTTGAACTCAGGACCTCATGCGCCACCAGGCGCCCATGCCGCTGAGCGATATCACCAGCCCTGTTTTCGTATGTGGGTACTGGGAGTCGAACTCAGGACCTCGCACTTGCCAGGCAGGCTCTTATGCCGCCGAGCTATCTCACTGGCCCGGAAACTCTTCTTTATATCTAAACTTAGACTGGCCTGCTCCTATTGAAAGGTATTTAAAAAAAAAAAAATACATGGAAAACAGCTAAACACTACCAGTTTATATACAGTGAAAACCTCCCAAGAAAGTATTTCTCAATGTGTGTTCCTCAGGACATTAGCTTCCCAAAGATATTAGAAATTTCATGAAAATAAGAGTCCATGTTAAGTAAGATGAGAAATCAGGTTAGGAGTCATTGTATACTGTATTTGCCTTTTCAAAATTCATAGCAAACACTGGTACATTAAAGGTTGAAAGAAGTCCTGCTGTAAACAGTTTAGCTAATTTTGTTTAACCCCAAACCTTCTAAACACATTGATCATGGAAACACTACTTTTCCCATTAAACCTCTGAATGTCTCATAGTAGTGTTCTATACAACACAATCTGGGAAATGCTACTATAAATGCACACTTAGAAATGTGTACTACAAATTCCAAATCAAATAGTGGAGACATTTTGTTAAGATAGGTTTTTCATAAAATTAACAGATGTAGGATTGGAAGGGATTAAAACTCATGTAGTCCCTGCTGCTCTAACCATGAACTGCATCTCAAGCTAAGAATATATAACCAGCTCATTCAGGTTCCTGTGTGCACCCCTCTAGTCTAGCTAGCCAAGACCTTTATAAAATGATTTAAGGAGTACCTGGGATGGAACAGGTTTACAGAGTTCTTGATCCTGTTCCTATAAATGTACCAGGAATGTATATTCTATAAATGCCCCAGTGTGAGTAGATTCCCATTGTCCTGACACCAGCAAAACCAGGGTGAAGAACCAGGTGAATCAGGTGAATCACTCAGTAAGGGCAAATGGCATGCTAAAGCCAAGTGGAGGAACAGAGACCAATACCAAATCTTCCACCTCTCCACTTGTGCATGGCTTTGTGTCAGCTCTTGTATGGAACTCTTTCTCCAAAGGGCTGCATGTTGCTGGACAGCATATCTTTGCTGAGCCCCACACTGCACCTAGCATAATACCTGATCCCTAGAAGCTGCTGGCTCAATGCTGGTTGAAGCACTGTTGATTGAAGACATTTCTATGCCTGGGGTCCTCACTGTTGCCACCTCTATCACTAATCACAGTCTAACACCTCCAGAAGGTATAAGAACATGTGTAACACTTGTACCAGCCCCTTACTGACCTCTGGAAGTTGCATTATTGTATTCTGAAAGACAAATTCCTGACAGGTTGTTTTCTTATTACTTGGCTTTCTTATTTAAAAGCCAAAAAATGTCCATGAGTGTGTGTGTGTGTATGTGTATATGTGCATATGCACCCATATTTGAGTGTATAAGTTTATGTAAGAATCCAAATAAGTATAGTTGAAGGTCAGGCCATAGCCACAAATGTATACAGGGAGATGTTACCCTGGAATGAAGGAATGCTTCACGGATAACAGTTTGAGGGCTACTCTGAATGGTCACCACAAGTGGTGAGGCTGAGCTGAGTGCTCCTGGCTTTCTCTGACAGATGTGATATTTTCAATGCCCTGATCTCCAATAGGACATCTTCCATGGATCTACAGCCTGTTCACCTACCTGAGTCAGGAAGCCAGGGCAGTGTGTGAGAGGGGCACTGAGTTGGGAACAGGGCCCAGGAAGATGGCAGTGTTGGAGGAAGGGAATGGGAAGAGAGGGAGGGGGAGGCTGAGATTACCCTGGTCAGGAATGGGACAACCATGGCTCACACCACATAGGGTCCAAATGCAAAACAATGCACAACTTTGGTACCAAGTATTTGGATTGGGTGAGGGTACCAGATCGCTGACCTGTGGGCAGCTTCTGCTCAGGGTGAGGGAGCAGGGAAGAAGCATCCTCTGTAAGGAGCAGGGACACACTCAGCCTGTGCTAGGCAGCCAAGTTCTAGTTAGTCAACCTTAGAGACAGGACAAGATTGGTCAAATAGAACTGCAAGCATAAGAGTCTGAATGATCCAGATTCCATTCCTGAGCTTGACTTCAAGGAGAAAAATCAAGAAATCAGAGCACACGTCCAGACAGTATCCTTAGGTAATATCTATCTCCTAACCTAGGTCAGACAGGGAAGTAGGGGAAGTGGCATTCTGTGACCTTTCTTTTCCTTGCCCAACAGTCCCTTCTCCTTTATGTTCCTAATCCAGTGAGTGTGTTACTCTTCTCCAGGGGGTCTAGGCTAGAAACTTCAGGACAACCTCAGCTCCTATCTTTTTAATTCCATACCCAGCCCATTGTCAATTCCGTCAATCTTGAATCTGTTGCTTCCTTTCCAGCACCACCAGGTTAGGCCCTCATCATTTCTCCTTTGCAACAGTTGCCTATTAGACCAAGATCATGCCTTTGGTGTTGGGAGATATGGCTGCTATACTGTACAATTCTCAGGTGCCATTTTTTCCTGATGAAAATGTGCATAGTGCCTAATTGCATTGTGCAATATGGCAGTCTCCTCAGGAAACAGCAGCATGGGTTAGGAAGAGTACAGATTTTGAAGTAAGACAGTCCTGGGTTCACACCCTAATTTCATTATACTGACTGGATGATCTCAGGGAGGTCTCTGAACCATCAGTCTGTTTCCCTGTGACCCACAGAAGGCTTCTGTCACAGAGAAGGCCCTCAGGACATGTGAGTCCTCTGCTCTTCAAGTGCAAGCCAACCTGTGCACTGCAGGTGTTAACAAAGTGGGTGAGCTGTCCCTTCTTCCTGCTTTCTCCCGCTTCCCATGCTACAGCTGGGTCCTACCAAAAGGGAAATATCTGGCCTGACAGCTTCTCCTCCCTCTTTCTCTTCCCCCTCACTCTGCAACAAGCTATTTTTTTTAAGTACATATTTGTGATACATAATGAGTACATTCATTCAGAGTGGGGAGTTGATACTTGCACATGTCAGCATCTTAATCCTCTTCACTTCCCCTTCCCTCCTCTCACTCCTCACTCCCATCTCTGAAGCTATTCTTAGCCACTTGTCAAATAAGAAAAGTTTTGCTAAGTTACCATAAGGTGTTAATTGCTTGGTGTGGCTATTTAAGTCAAGATAAGAAGGATGGAGCTGAAGTTCAGATCTTGCAACCATAAATAACATTGACAAAGAAATAATTATGAAAATAACTACTACAATTTATTGGCTACCAACTGTGTGTCAGGCAGAACGAAGCACTTCTTACACTTGCTCTCCATTCATCCTTACAGCAGCTTGCAGCCTGGGAGTTATTATTGCCCTCTTAGAGCTGTACAGTACAGCTGAGACCCAGAGCAGTGAAGTGGCTTTCCCAAGGCCAAATGGCTGGTAAACAAGGGGTTCTGGATTCAAACCCAGGTCCTGTTGACTTTACAGCCAGCGCTCTACGTTCTTGTACCATAACTCATCACAGAAGTCAGAGGTACTATGAGCTGCTTGATACTGTGCTGTAAAATAACCAGCCAGCAAAATTGAGTTAAAGCGGCTGGCAAGAATACACGTTACTACTAATTTATGTAAGGCCACTGTAAAGAAAGGTCTGTGCTTATATTGTCTGATCAATTTTTCATGCTTCTGTCTTATAATCTGAGTGACTACTTTGAAGATAACAATAAGCAATGTACTAACCACTGTTACTTTCCTATCTTGTTTTGAAATTTTGTATCATTGTTTTTCTCTTTAAAATAAAAAAAAATAAATAAAAAAGAATACACATGTTGACCTTAAGACCAGAGAGAAGATTTGAAACTACAGAACAAATGCTGGTGGTCTGAGCAAGAGAATTATCAAACATGGACTAAATTTCTGCACAAGAAGGATTTTAATTACAAACAGGTCAGGAACTTGGGATGGGCTCCAGACTGAGTACTGAAACAGTGATCTTAGGAACATGGAAGAGGTTTGGGTTGTCCCACATTGTGTCTGCTCAGCTTGCAGAACCGGGATGAGGAATAAGAGCAGTACCAGGGTTTGGCAGGTGGGGAGGAATTAGAAATAAATGCAGGATAATTGAAGACATGTGTGGCTTAGATGTGTAGGGAAATAGGCAGTCAAATGCAGCATCACGAACTTGGCCACCTTCCACAGACAGCTGTTGAGAAGCCATAGCCATCTCTAGCAAAGTCTCTCTGAGGTCACCATTATTCAGGCCATACATGCTTCCCTGCTGGCCCACGGACTCCTACCAGGTAGAGGGGGCTGTCTCACTCATGGCTGTGTCCCCAGCACCTAGAGAAAATCAGTGAAACCCAAAATCGCCTTTTTGGTTTACTTAAATGATTAACAGTACAATGGTCCTGGGAAGTATGGGTATGGATTTTAAAGCTGTAACATCTGAAAGCATATATTGGTATTTTGTCCTAGATTTTCCTCTCTAAAATCCCACATTTCAAAAACCAATCCTTGGCTTATTTTTTAACTGCTTTATTCTTATCTCTTTTAATTAGACAACTTTCATCATTAGAAAATGGGGAAAATAGTACTTCACAGAGCTGTTGTGAGACTCAAAAGGGATGACAGACAGGAATGTTCTGCGTAGATGGGAAGTACAATACAGGCTCCTTGAGTTACTGGTTTTATTAGAAGTCACAATAAAACAGCTTGAGTTAGGCATTTTCTATGCGCTTTCAGGCATTTAGGAAAATAGTGTGGACAGGGAGCCTCCTGTAGCCTACCAGATTCTGCCCAAAGGTGGCCTCTCTCTGCTTCTGAATAAGGCTCTCAGCCCCAGCCTATAATTATGAAGGAAGAATGGCTGGGAAAATCCTCAAGATTACATCACTTCTCGCTTGAACTTCTAAACTTTCCGCCCTAATCCAATCCTCTTCTTTGGTTCCCTATCTGGTAATGTTACCATTATTCACCAGTTTTTCAAACTGGAACTTGGAACTCATCCTCTACTCCTTTCACTCACTCACTGTCCTCATCTCACGCATCCATGGACTCATTCATTGTCACTTGAGAACATTTCTCCTTTACATCTCTCAATTCTGTCCCTGCCCTCCATCCCCACTGCCTCTCCCTCTGGTACTGTAATTCTCCAAGTTTCTTTGCTGTACTATTGCAGGAAGGATGTTTCTAAAATATAAATTTGATCATAAACTGCCACCTCCATATTCCTTATTGCACACAGGACAAAAGCAAAGTCCTTAACTAGACATACAAACCTTTTCAAGTTATGATTCCTGTCTACCTTTTCCACAGTTCCCCACCTTGACCTCTTCTATCACTCAAGCCAGGCAGAAGTGGCCGCTTACTTGTGTTACCATTCTACCTCCATGTATACCTACCACCATTTAGAGGTATGCATACCTATTATCATTTAGAGTTTTTTTGTCAGGTGAGATCATTCCAAACTACCTCCCCTAGACTGGCTGTTATTTGAAGCAAACACACTAACATTACCAGCATCTACTCTGATGCATCAGACATGGAAAAAAGTCAATGCTGTAGACTGAATGAATTTAGGAAGGGAGCTCCTCTCTGGTTCAGGAAAGCCCTAGGGCCACCAGAAGTCTAGAGTTTTCTGGGAACCCCTGCATCCTCTCCTTCCTTCCAGAGTACACCTAACTGTGGTACCTGTCAGTCTATTTACCTGCATCAAAGCCTGTGTTCTCTTCAGGCTGGGAGATTGCTTTTTGTGTAATAGGTCTTTGAAGACAGTAGCAGCTGGGAGGCTAATTCATACCTGTCAGTAATTCTATTTAAGGTGAGATGTGGCCCTAACCCTCCCAGCTCCCAGCTCTCCTTGATTCTTCTCCCTGCATGTTTCCTATTCACTCATTCCCTTGACCTGAGAAAGCACATCCATTCTTTCCAAGAACTCTGTCCCTTCTCTGCTTTTCTTTCCCAATGTGAGTCCACAAACAGGACTTGAAAAGCAGATCATATTCTGTCTTTATTCACGACTCTACCCAGTACACTGTACCCCATGCTTGTGCTTAGCAAGTGCTCAGTGCACATTCATTAAATGAATTAACATTCTCCTGCAAACATCCATCAGGATGGAACCACCTTTACAAAGACTTCAGTCACTCAACCCCATGAAGAGGAAGGCACAGACCAGGTGGAAAGCTCTCCCACTTTCTCTGCACAGTGGTGATTATCTTCATTTTATATTTAGAAAATTTTTCTGTCTTGGGGCACTAAACAAGTAGCTGTTAACTATGCAGTTAACTGTGCAGCTGAAATCTCTGAGTGAAACTGTTGTGAAAAATGGTGAGCACCCTGTGCTCTCTCCCTTCAGGTCAGGGAGAGTTACGGCTTTTCTGCAGGCTTGCTTTCTCCATCAGGTAGTCCTTCCTGACCTCTGAGGTCCTCTGCCCTCAGGATCCATGAATCAGGTTTGCCATATACACATTAGGAGCTAAGCCTCTCCTTTCCTGGATCCCAATGCATTAGCCTCAGGCAATCAGAGACCCAAGCCCCCCCATCTCACCAGGAATACAGAAGTTTTTTAGGAAGATGAGTGACAGTGACGCTATCAATCAATGCCTCTGCTCCTTGTTGACTTTGACTGCCCCATCTCTGCAGAAGGTTCAAACAATGAGTTCTCCATGAGTGCTGGGCATCTTGTAACTCTGACATGCTCAAGGTCACTAGGCTGTCAGATAGGTTCCCATGGTGGGAAGGGGATAACATAGCAGATTCTCAGATCCTGGCCATGTTGGCTACTCGCATTCCTTCCTTCATGCATTCAACACAGAGGTGAGTGCCTTCTCCGGGACACACACCATGCGAAGCACTTACAGTGAGTAAACCCCACCCCTGTCCTCAAAGTGCTTAAACCCAAGGGCAAGTGGGAGAGTCCTAAGGCATGTTAAGTACCAGGTGCTAGAGGTACATCCAACAAGGTAGTCCCTTCTATCACAATAGCTACTGACTTTCCTGAGCTGAGCTGAGACCTGAAAGATGAGCAGGAGTGGGCCAGGGGAAAAGGTGGAAAAAGGAACTTCACAGACAGAAACAACAACACTGCAGAGCCCAAGACAGTGAGAGTCACAATACATTCCAAGAACTGCAAGTCACTGGTTCTGGCTGGGATGTGTGGTGTATGATGGAAAGGGGGCAGAAGAAAGCCAAGGGGCAAGTTCACGAGAGGCTGCAAAAGTCAAGTTCAAGAAGTCTGGGCTTAATTCTCAAAGTAGTGGGAAGCTAACGAAGGGTCCCAACTTTGGAATCCCAGCTTTGGCATTCACGGGAGAGGTATCCACCATCTTGAGTTCTGGCTAGAGGCTTGGGCCAGATGGCAAGCACCTGCTTACCATGGGGCTGTGAATGTGTACCATCAGCCCAGATCCAGGACCTGGGGAGCCTCCGATGGTGGTTAATTGAGCTGTGGATGTCACTGACATGAATGAAGCCTGATGTTAAGAATGGAGAAGCTAGATTGCTTAATAATAACAGCACTTGCTACTAATGGTGCTTGTAATACAATAGCACTTATTATATAATAATAATAATATTTGCCATAATGTCTTTTATTCTCATTCTCCCTGTGCTTCACAAACATTGATTAAATCCCAAACGCTCCTCTCCGCAGGACCCAGATGCCTCCAGGCAGAGGACCTCCCTAGTACCTGCAGCGGCCTCTGTCTTCCCTCAGGGGCTACTTTACAGATCACCATCAGAGGTGAAGGAATGAGTTCTGCCCAGGGCCCCACCCTGGCCAGCAAGAGAACATGCTGTTTGTCATCTGCATTGTAGAGGGATGCACTGATTTCCCTACCCCAACTGTTTCCAGTATCTTCTTCCTGGTTCCTGGCTATACCTCTCCTTGTCTACCTCTTACCAGCTGCTAGAGGGGGAAGTCAAAAAAATAAACTGATATTCAGAGTTGGTGTGTGACAGACATGATTCCAAGATGACCCTTAAGACATCCCCATCTCCTTGCACACACAGTATCCCTAAGACTGTGCCTATGATGAGTTTTTCTTCTGTGATTAGGTTATGTGATATGGCATGCCTGACTTTAAAGAGGGAGATTATCCAGATGGGCCTCACCTAAGCCTGTAATCCTTTAAAAACCAAGTTTACAGTGGTTTGCAAAGAAGGAAGTCAAAGAGATCTGTGGGCCTTAGGGGCTGCACTACAGGAAGGGTTGCTATTGATGACACAGAGTTGTCACAGGGCAAAGACCTCAGAGTGGCCTCTGGATGCTGAGAGCTGTTCCTAGCCAAGCAAGAAAATAGAGATGTCAGTCCTACGTCCTCAACAAAGTGCATCTGGCTAACGACAGGAATGAGCCTGGAAGGGAACCCTGTGCTACAGAGAGAAACACAGTCTGCAGACACCCTGATTTCAGCCGGAGCAGAGCCCCCATTACACTGAACCACACTTGTGACCTACAGGACTTGGTGCCAATAAAGGTGCTGTTAGAAGCTGCTAACTTTGTGGGAATTTATTACACAGCAATAAAAACCTAATAGCACAGAAAAGCCAAAAAGATCATTTTGATAAGGACAAGATGTGGGCTGGCAGGGAAAAGGCAAATTCTCACATCCACCATGTGGCTGGAGAACCTAGACAAGATTCTCACAGTTCTCAGAGCCTCACTTTCCCACTGTGCAGAATCAGAACACAAGGTTAGTCTGAGGATGGGCAATATTGGATATAGTGCTTGGTATGGGTCTGGCTACCTTGCTGCCTTCAGAAGCAAGGGAGTAATGACTGTCACCATTCCAGCTTAGATTTTTATTAGTGCATAGATTTTTATTAATAGATTCTCTTCATTGTAGACAATTTAGAAATTGCTGGATCTGCAGACAGAGGGAAGGCACCTCTCACTGAATTAATGGCACTGCTGAATCCTTACCAGCCCTGTGTCAGAGGTCAAGGCAATCTCCCCTTCTCCAGAAGTGGTACCAGACAGGTGGGCTGGCAGTCAGAAAGACACTTCCTTCATGCTTCCAGAGACACTGAACCAGAGTGGTCCCCAGAGCCCACTTCTTATTTCAGTTTCGTTTATTTCCTACACACAGTTTGACACACTCAGTCACCAACACACACAGGCACAGAAGAAATGAGTGAAGGAGTGAGCATGCGTGCACGTGTGTGAGTTGGGGGCAGGTACGGGAACAAGTTTCAATTTTTATTAAATGCGTGATACACAAAAATCTCCAACTCAGTTCTGGGAGTCCCGTGGGACTTATCTTCACTGTCACGCTGTTTGTCAAACATTGGCAAAAGGGATGTCTGATAATTGGTTCCTCCGAGGTAAAGCAGCGTTTCTTCACCTGACCATGGTCTCAGCATCCAGGTCCTACTGATTTTCCTGCCAATATTCATTCTGTTCTCACACCCCTGGCCCCATGTGGTTAGGAATCAGTGAAGTTGGAAATTCTTGCCTCACCTTGAGTCACTAGATCTCACTGTGAGGCCCAGGTGTTGGTTCCTCCTTCTCCCCCAAGGTCTGGTAGGGATAAAGGCCTAATTAGTTCATTTCCATTTTCAATGATCTTGCACCCCATGTCTGGTTCCTCTTCAGGATAATTGACAACAATGCCTCATCCCCCCCCAGATGTCCTGATTAATCAGCCCCCGCTGAGATTAATTCCTGCTATGGGTAGAGAGCAGAAGAGATAAACAGTGTCTCAAATACGGCAGTTCTTGGAGGAGATCGGCTCCTCCAAGAACTGCCATATTTGAGACACTGTTTGGTCACCTGGGCTCCCCAAGGGAAGAGTCCTATCTCTGAGACTTTTTCTTCTCCTCCTCCCCCACAAGACTTACTGGGGAGTCATAATCCTGCCAGCCATGAAAGGCAGTAGCTTGATTCAAATACCTCCTGGTCCAGGGCCCTGTGCCAGGTACTGTCAGAGCAAAGAGGGAGAAGTCCAGAAGTTCTGAAGAAGAGTCACCATCTGTAAGTGGACAGAGTGTTGGCTGAGGGATGCCCAGGGCTGCAGTTGAAGTGAGTCCACTCTACCTGGCATTCTGGAGCTGGGGCTATATATGTATCTGCTGCCTTCTGCTCCTCTCAAGGGCTGTTATAGCTCCCTGGCAACATTTCTCCTCCAGGAAGGAGGCCCTTCCTCCTGGGATCCCATGGTTAGAAGGCTCCCATGATCAGGACAGGGGCAGACAGACTCTTGGGCTGGGAGAGTAGAGTTCTCCTATCAGATCCTTATGAGCAGCTGAAAATATGAGTAGAGCAGGACCATTCCACTTCTAGAACTGGCTATATCTCCTTCTTTCCCCAGGGAAGTTCTGGTTTATTTCTCTCTTAAGCCAGTGGTGCTCATTACCTTGGAGGAGACAATTGTTGATAGCTATCCAAGTGGTAAGCTCAGGGCCTGGGATTTGTGACAATCAGACTAGAACAAGAATTTGTGACAAGCTAAAGATGCTGACTCAGGTCCACTTGGGACACATGCTTTTCCTCTTCTCCAGCCTTACACAGGACAGGGAAATTAGTATGGAGTAGTATGACATATATTAAAGGTTCTTCCCATTCCCAAAATACTTCCTGCTCCCAAAGTACAAGTGCCATAATTTCCCATACTATTATACATTGTGTAGGATGGATGAGACATTACATGACTACATCTTTTACTTAGAATGTCCTACTCATGCCCTTTCTCTACCTCCCTAGCTCCCATTGAGTCTTCAAAGCCCAGTGGGTGAGGCCTCTTTTGGAAGTTTTCTACAAACTTGCCACGATAGTCAGAGGCCCTTCTTTGGTAGCTCCATAATACCCTGTACTGTATCTCTTCATCACTTTATTGAACCTACTTATAATAATCTGTTTGTGTTCTTCACCCCTTCCAGCCTGGCCTCATCGAAGGTCAGGACTTTTCCATAATTGTATCCCCAACACATAGCACAGTAAGTTGCTCACTCATTGTAGATCCAGTGCATGTGAGCCCACAGGGATGGAGACCTCTTCTCTCCACCCCTGCCTCATTGTGAGAGCTTACGCAAGTTATTTTTTCTCCTCAGTTCTGTTTCCTCAGCTGTATAATGACCAGATTTAGGTAGATGCTCTCAACAAGAAATTAATGCTGTCATCAGCCAATAACATGTTGGCATGAATTGGATTTTCAGATTGGGGAGGGCCATTATCTATCAGGGCCATGAGGAGTGGGTGAGGACATGGGACACAGGTCAGGTATTTCTAGGCAAAAGGGAGTGAGAAATCCTGATAGCTCATAAGACACAGGTGTTCCCCCAATTTGGGTATCTGGACAGCTGAGGGTACTGGAGGGATGAGCAAGCCAGATGAGGACACCAAAAACCATGGGGTAGGTGACACTGAAGTCACCTACTTCAGTGAAAAGGAGGCTAAGCAGGAAAATCCATCAAGACATTTGTTGTATATCCATCTAATCCATAAGCTCAACTGTATTTCAGAGTGGAAAGATCTTTTGAGGTCCTCTGACTTATGCACAGAGGAAAAGGAACTTGTCTAAGATCGCACACAGTTTTAGTGGGACAGTCTAGACAAGACCTTGGGCTTCTGATGCCAGCTCCAATGCTCAAAGTCTGGCCACCCTGCACAGCAGACAGGCCACTATCTGACCAGAACCTTCCTTTCCTGGCTCCAGCGCCATCTCTGTCTATCACATCTCCTGCTCCAGTCACCCTAGGTACCATGACCTACTCTGCCCAGTCACTCTCCCACTCTCATCTCTTGCTCATCCTTCCATAAAGAAACCACATCTGTAAACCTTTTTCCAAGCTCCCCAAGAAGCTCTAAATGTTCCCTGTCTGGGCTCCCACACCTTGCACTGATAAACTAAGACCTCAAGGAGACACATCCTGCCAGACTACTCTAGACTGGTCCTTGTATTCCTCACCACACAGCAAACACTTAATAGACATTTGCTGTGTATGTGTAGTTGATTTCAGCATTTTCCACAGAGAAGCTGCTTAATCATGGTTGGCTGGCTTTTTATTTTATAATCCTGTAACTTGGGCCAAGGAGCTTCAAGCTATTCGTCACCATTTTCGCACGTGCAAAAACAAACAAACAAAACAAGCTAAAAATCCCCAAACCCTCAGTTAATGCCTCCTGAACCCTGCACTCTGATTGTCCCTTCACTTCTCCTTCTGAGTGCACCCCCATTTTCTAATTACCTAGTTCAGAGGATACACACAGGTGAGTTCACAGGGTTGGAGTCACTGTTTGCCCTTAAAATGCTGTTGTGCCTGTGTGTGCCCAGCAGACACTTATCACTGCCAGACCTGCCACTTCCCAGAGTTCACATTGGGCGGGGGTGGTACTTTCCCAGCTCAGAGAGATACATGGTGTTCACTTCATTAGTCTATTCCAAGTTGCTCTAAAAATGCATTTATTCAACAAAGCATACTGTAGTACACAGAGTGGCTTTCCTAAAGGACTCCATAAAGCTGAAATATATGGGTACTCTTAATAATTTTACAATAAACTACACTTTAGAATCAATTGCTCTGGCACTAACCCTGAAAGTTGTCCAATTGATAGACTGTAGCTCTGGGTTTGTATTTATGTGTGTAGGAAGTGTGCTTAGGGGTGTGCATGTCTATGTGCTCAAGTTCCAACCAGGTGAGAAGCCAAATTTGAAATTTTTCTGGTAACGGCTCTGGAGTCTTGGAAAGCTAGAGACAGTAAATCAGGAAACTGAGGCCCAAGAATGAAAATACTCCATGGGGGGGCGCATTGGGCACAGTGGCACACACCTGTAATCCCAGCACTGTGGGAGGCTGAGGCAGGAGAATGGCAAGTTCAAAGCCAGCCTGGAGAACTTGGTGACTTAGAAAGACCCTGTCTCAAAAAAAAAAAAAAAAAAAAGACTGGGGATATAGCTCAGTGCAAAGGCCCTAGGTTCAATCCCCAGTACTGAAAAAGAGGTGGAGAGAGAAAGAGAAAGCAAGGAGGGAGGGAGGAGGCAGGGAAAGAGGAGAGGGAGAGGGAGAGAAAGAGGGAGGGGGAGGGGGGAGAGAGATTTATTAGCAAGCCACTGTCCATGTTCTTCACAAAAATTATGTTATGAGATGAGCATTATCTCCATTTTACAAAAGGGAAAACAGAGAGTCCAACAGGTTAAGTAACTTGCCATATGTACATCTAATGTATGGCAGATGCCACATTAAAGCTCAAATCCTCTCTGATCTGAGGTCCAGGCAACTTCAGTTAAACCATGTTTCCATCTTTGGTGTTGTGATGGTTGATTGATTGTGTCAACTTGAGTGAGTAATGCCCAACTAAAAACTAAATTGGCTCAGCATAGTTCTGGGTGTGGAAACCGCCCCCCCCCGGGGGGGATTATTGTCAGAATGCTATAAAAGGGAACTCAAGAAGGAAGAATTGCTTCTATTTTCTTTGGAGGAGCTCCAGTCTTCCTTTCACTTTGGATGTCGTCTCCTGGCTTCCAGTGTACACTCTTCAGCCTCCAGCCAGACCCTTCAGCCTTCTGGTGCAGACCCTTCAGCCTCCTGATATGGACTCAAAGGGGACACTTCATGGAACTCCAGGCTTTTGACTGGATCCTTCGGATTCCCAGTGCGCAGACTGACCTTCCGCACTCTTCCACACTTGACTCTGTGGGCAGCTCTTGTAAACCAATCTTGTAAATTCTTATATATTTGTGTATCTTGTGTTAAATCTATTTCTCTAGTAAGCACTGACAGATACAGGTGTCAACACGGTACAGTGATGAAGATCTCCCAACAACCTCATGTGTCCAGCCATGGGGACGGGGACAAGACTAATTTCATAATGATGGCAAAATAAAAATAGGTACTAGGCAGTAGGGAGACAGATCTTTCTCAAATCGGAAGGAGATCAAGAGATGAAGGGAGGGGAGGGAAAAGGGATAAAAAAGGAATTAAGATGTCTTATGTATATGTACGAACTCCACACAAGGAATGTAAAATTATGTACTGCAAACATGTACTAATAAAAATAAAAATTAAAAAATATTGAAACCTGAAGAGTAGGTTTCTTCTGAAGACCTCTGAGTGCTGGCTCCATGAATCAGGTGCTGGGTTCTGGCCTCAAGAGGCCACTTGACTCAGGCATGGTGTGGCCAGCAGGAGCAGCAGCTCTTGGTGACGGAAAGGTCACTCAGCACAGTCAACTTAGCTGTCCTTGCATTCTTTTTCTATTCTGCCTTGACGATTATCTTTAGAGCTAAGCCTTAGCCTCGGGTTTTAGAATCATCCATACTGAGCAAAGCCCCCGAACCCTGCTTCTCAGGTCCTGAACGAAACCACCTAATGGTCTTCACAGCCTTAATTTCAAATCTGTGCAGGCTGGAATGGGAAGAAAGGCATTCCAGACTGCATAGTTACCAGTTACCAGGTGGGCTATAAAAGTGCCAGGGCATCCTGGGGGACAAGGAGATGGGGCCCAACTCCCCTTGGCTGGGCTGCAGACAGCCAACTGGGCTCCTCTGTACTGAGCTTTAGGATGAGCTCAATTCCTGCTGGATACAGGGAGATGAGCTGTTACACCTGGCCAGCCCTTCCCATCCAAGAACTCTACAATATGATGAAATGCTCTATTCATCCAAACAATAAATGTTTACTGAATATCTATTATGCTCCAGTAGGCCACTGGGGTTATAGTGATGGACAAGACAGGCTTGGTCTTGCCTTTATGAGGCTCAGATTGGAAGGAGGAGTCAGATAGAGAAGAAGGAATTTCCACTTGAGTTGAATGCTACAAAATACAGACACCGACTGCTGTGAGAGTGTGTGACAGCAGACTCAATCTAGTAGTGTGTCAGGGAAGACTACCTTGGGGAAGTGACACTTAAATGAGACCTGGAAGATGGGTAGGGATGACTTGCCAAGAAAGGAGCGGAAGAGTAGGGTGGCAGCATTCTCACTTTCTCCTGGAATCAACTACTTCTCCCTCCATCTGCCCTAGCTCCTCTTTCTGTAATAATTTTAGCAATTTTAATTACTTATGGTTAATCTCTCTGATAAACTTTTGGACAAATAAACATAGCCTCAGATCTGCTTGACAATAAAATGAACCAAGAAGAGGAAGAGTGATTGCACAGATCCATTCTGACCAAACAAGACAGAGAATGAGGCCTAGAGGAATGACTGCTGCAGTGCTCACTAGGACCTGGTCCATGGAATTGGTTTCTGTTCACCAAACTGCTGGTCCCAGCATTCGGTCTCTATGATGAGGTCTCTGCTGGGGCGACCCTTCCCCTGCCTTCCAACACGGTGTACTCAGCACTCTGCCCCATCTCCCTGGATGGAGAAAAACTCTGAGGTGCCACTGCTTCTGTATGCATCCCACAAATGGCAGCCTCCCCTCCAGCGTGGGGCGGCACTCAGAGCTGGGCACTCTGGGCAGCGTGGGGCAGGCAGTGAAACAGCAGTGGGGGCATGCCACCTGCAAGGTTGAGAGCAGCCCAGGGGCCAAAAGATTGCACAGCCTGCTGCTTCTAGGGCATGATGATTTCCCACTCTTCATTGACACCACATGACCTTTGACCCTTACCCTTAAATCTCCACACTTCTCACCACCAAGGCAGCTGCTCCCTCCTATGGCACAACGCCCATCTGTGCTCTCTGACAATAGATTAGGGTGATTTTTATCTTTTCTATTAGGCAGTGATTGCAACTTTCCCTGGGTTCATTAGTTGCTAGATAATCCCTCCAGATTTATTAGCTCAAATGGAGCTTCCTCCTTCACCTCTTCTCTTCAGACAGTATCAGCCACCTTCACTGTCTCAGTGGCAGACAGTGCTTTGCCCAAAGGCCCTTAATTTTTCAAGCCCTCTATTCAAACTTCCATCAATATTATGGAAAAAAAGTCCCCTAACCAAATGTGGAGGCCATCTGGAGGACAGAGACTCCCTTTCAAACTGGAGATCAGAAAAGCCCAGTGCACCTGTTTCTCTCCTGGGCATGCCCCACCCAGATAAGAGCACCCTAGGCACAGACAAGGGAGCTGACAACCTTAAAACTAAGTGCCAATCTCCACTTTTAGGATCAATTTTCCTCTAAACGGCCAAGGCTGGGCTAAGAGGCAACTGCTTTTCTAGCATGTACAAAGGAGATGTGTGATAATGATTAAGAATTGAATGTGGCAGAGATTGCTTCCTGATCACTAAATCTGTTTCCTCATCTCCCTGGACACACAGCTAGACTACACTACCCAGCTGCCTGTAAGTTCCAGCCGGAGGAATTGTGAGAAATGAATGTATGTGCCATTTCTAGCCCTGATCCATAAACCCTCCTGTGTGTGATCCTCCATGTTTTGCTCCATTTTTGGCCTTTAAGAGTAAACATTTATGAGCTAGCAGAAACCTGGGCCTCTGAATAACATGGTGGAAGGCTACCCATTGATTGGGAACACTGTTTTGGGATTTCAAGTAATTGACATACAGTCGGTCAGCTCTCTGCCTCTGGGGGTTCCCCATGCATGGATTCAACCACCTACAGATCAAAAATATTCAGAAAAAAGTGGGTCTATACTGAATATGTAAAGACCGTTTTTGGTCATTATTCCCTGAAAAATATAGCACGGTAACTGTTTACTTAGCATTAAGCATTAAAAGGAATCTAAGATAATTTAAAGTACATGGGAGCAAATACGATGCCATTTTATATAAGTGACTTAAGCATTTGCAGATTTGTTGATCAGCAGGGCTCCTGGAATCAGTCTCTGAGAGATACTGAGGGTCAAGGGTATTTCTACTGTGTGAACCTAGGCAATTCAGGGGTTGATCATTTACATCGGATGTTGACAGATATTATTATTCACATCTTATCTATTAGGAAACAAAAGCCCCAAGAGCCCCAGGGGTACACAGCTCATTGGCTCCTGATCTGGGGATTATCACTTGTCCTGAATGATTGTAAAGACACCAGCTACTTTCTATTATAAAGCTTCTTCAGCAGCAGGACCTTTAACTACAGCCATGTGGTCTTGCTTCTTTCAATTTGCAAACTCCAAATGGAAATAAGAAACACATTTGACCACTTCACACCTATTATTTAAAAAAAAAAAACATGAAAAATAAGCCTTGGCAAGATCGTAGCAAAACTTGAACCCTTGCACAACACTGATGGGAATTAAAATTGGTACAGTTATTCTAGAAAACAGTTTGGTGGCTCCTCAATAAATTAAAGATATAATAACTGTATGATCCAGAAATTGCCCTCCTACACATATACCTAAAAAGACTGAAAACAGAGATTTGAACAGATATTTGTATATGTTCATAGTAGCTTTGTTCATACAGCCAAAAACTGAAGCAACCCAAGTGTCCGTGGATGGATTAATGGATAAAAAAATGTGGCGCATACAAACAATGGTATGTTACCCAGTCTTAAGAAGGCAGGAAATTCAAACACATGGATGGATCTAAAAGACATTAATCTAAGAGAAATAAGCCAGACCCAAATGGATAAATATTATATAATTCCATTTATACGGAGTGCACTGTTAAATTCATAGAGATAGTAGAATGGTGGTTGTCAGGCACTGGGAGGAGGGAATGGGGAGCACCTGTTTAATATGCAGGGTGCTTCGGGCTGGGAAGATGAAAACCGTTCTGGAAATGATGAAAATGATGGCTGCACAACAATGTAAACATACGTGGCACCACTGAAAGGTATACTTCGAAATAGTTAAAATGGTTATTTTTGCTATGCACATTTTATTTTCATTTTTAAAACATTTTACTATGGGAAATTTCAAACATATACCGAAGTAAACAAATAAATGCAATAAACTCCATGCACCCATCATATTTGCTATGTATATTTCATTGGAATATAAATTTTTATAAAAAGGAAAGGAGGGTCTGATACTTGCTACAACGTGGATGAACCTAGAAAATATTATCTTAAGTAAAATAAGGCAGACACAAGAGGAGAAATATTGTAGGACTCCACTTGTATGAGATGACTAGAATAGGTAAATTCATAGAGAAGAAAGAGGAGTAGAAGTTGCCAGGGCCTGGGGGAGAGGGAATGGGGAGCTGTTGTTTTATAGGCACAGTTTCTGTTTGGGTTGAGGAAAAGTTTTACAAATCGATAGTGTTGATAGTTGTATAACAATGTGAATGTATTAATGCCACCAAACTGTACAGTTAAAAATATTTAAAATGACAAATTTGATGTTTGGTCCATCTTTCACTTGGGCCTAAACTCTGGAGCTCTTACCTTGATCAGGCAGCCAGGTCGTGCTTCCTCCAGGGTCCTCTCTATGCGCCTGACTTCTGGCCAAGTACACATTCAGCTCTCAATGCACCTCTCAAGTGCTGGTGCTTTGGACCCCATGCTCCCTGGGCTCCCGCATTAGCCAGGTGCTAGTCTCACCTGTTCATCAGGGACGTGCTCTGTGGGGAATGATGCCTGATCCATGAGAACTAGAAAGCAGGGCAAGAAGCTATTTAATTGATCAAACTACCTCCAACCCTGTCTTGAAACAGATAATATGAAAGATGGATATTTGTTCGCTGTTCAATATGACTGGGTGCTTTAACATCTACATACTTCCAGCCGCAGATCTCTTCCTCTGCAGGGTCTGTCCCTGCGTGTGGGTCTTTCCCTACCTGCTAGGTGTCTCTTTACTACCTGACAACACATCTTGTCACTGAGCCAGGCTTTCCCAGGACCCACAGGCTGGCTCTTCCCTGGGCTCCTCCAGCTCCTCCCTGGTTCTGCTGTCACAACTGCAGGGCCTCCTCAGCATCCTCAGCTCCTCTGGCTCAGCTCCTCTTGTTGTGTCAATTCCCTCTGTCACTCCAGGCCCAGGGCTGGTATGCTCACTCTCTTCGCTGCCTAGACTGCGACAGGGAAAGAAACTGGCTTCTGTAGGGTCAAATGAATTGATGATTTGGAAGTCTGACTCATGGTGGACCATTTCATCCCACTCTTGTGATGTGTAATCAGCTGATCAAATCTAGAGCAGTCAACCGAATTCAGTCATTATGGATGGCCTAAATCAATCAGATTTCTTAATGCCTGGATGGGACTGAGGTATGGAAACTTGGTCAATTACTCAGTGATTACCAACACAAACTCTGCAATGGTAGGTTCACTCACGCACAATAACTGAGCTACCTAGTTCTGTTCATTCTCTGGAAATAAATAAAACAGCATTTGTCAGAGTCATTTTTACAGGCCATTAAATGCTGGGCAGAAAAAATATGCATCTCCTATTCCTTTTAGTGTATGAGAAGCAAAAACAGGACTTTTAAAATTAAGAACTTCACTTTACTAAGTTCATATTGTAAGCCAATTGCTGGATGTATATTTCTCCTGAGACAGGTACTATTAGTGTTCACTTATAGAAAAGGTCACCGAGGCTCAGAAAGGTTAAGTAGCTTGTGCAGGATCACACAGCAGGTAGGTAATCGAACTAGAACATTAGATCTGTCTACCTAATGCTGGGGTCTGTGCCTTTTTCAGTTCACCATGGTGGTTTTCAAACAGCTGATCTGCATCAATGTTACAGAATTCAGAGAGACGGGACATGATGGGGATGCCTAAGAAATTCGGAGAAGGAATAAATAAGAATAAGTCATTCTTCTCTATAAAGCTGTGGCTGTTTGGGTGGAATGTCAAAGGTACATGTACATGAAGACCTCAGGAAGTTGGAGATGCAAGAATGTGGAAAGTCTGCCAAGGAAAGCTGAAGCTCAAGAGTGAAGCCAGGGCCAGAGAGAAACCAGACTACCACCAGCAATGCTGTAGGGGAAGGGCTGGCTGAGCCCTCTGGAACTCACATCTCACTACCATGTGTCCCAGATGCTGGATACAGAGCTGCAGGACAGAATATCTGTTCTGCTAGGTTTCACTCTTATTTTGTCCAATTCTTTTCTATCCTCCTATTCTTCCCTTTCGGAATAGAAATGTTTACACTGTGCCATTATACCCTGGGATCATGTGAATTGTTTTTTACTTTTACAGAGGTTCACAGGTAAGAGTTTATCTTGAGTCTCAGAAAAGACTTTGACTTGAACTTTTGAAAAATGCTGGAACTATTAAGAATTTGCAGAAAGGATTGTTGCATTACTGGTTATATGCAGGATAGTTGTATTATTAGGCCAAATTATAAACTTGTTATTGTCTTTATTTGCAGATTAAATATGACTTAAGGAGATGTGTTTTGGCATCAAGTTGACAGGGGATGGGATGTGGTGACTAAGGTGAAGTGTCAACTTGACTGGTTTGGGATCCACCCAGTGGATGGATGCAGCACACTTCTGAGTGTGTTTGGATGGATGGAGGCATAACCATGGGTCATGTCTGGTCCCTGACTTCTTGGGCACTGTTCCCCTGCTGCACTTCCTGACCACCATGAACTAAGCAGCTTTGCTCCACCATGCCCTTCTGCCTTGATGTTCCTGCCTTAGAGCCTGCTGACCTTGGACTGAGTCTCCTGAAGTCATGAGCCAAATTAAATCTTTTCTCCTTTAAGTTGTGGGTGTCAGTTATTGTGTCTCAGTGTCAAGAAAAGTGACTCCTTCTCTGGCCCCAAACTCCAACTGCAATGGGGGAAGAAGAGTGGCTCTAAAAAGAATATTAGAGCCCTGACCCTTCCAGAAAGCCAAGGCACTAATGAGAAGCTCATAAAGTATTCCTTCACCAAATGACTTTTGCAATGGTTCTGCTTCTACTTTCTTGACTATTATTCAACCAGCATTGTCATATAGTTACTCCCTTGATTTCCCCTTGCAAACTCACAAACTATGTGAATCTTTTTAATTCTAGGTTCAAAAAACTCTCTGAGGCATGCTCCCAGAGCGATTCCTATTCTGAGCCCACTTGAAAAGGAGGCAAGCTCTTCAAAACTGAAAACTATCATAGTGTTGTGTTAAAAAATACAATGCCTTGGAAACATATAGCACTTTGAGGTTTACAATTTTTTTTTAATGGTACTAGACACTGAACCCAGAGTCTTTGCACTGACCTACATCCCCAGCCCCTGCCCCCCACTTTTTGAGACAGGGTCTCACTAAATTGCTAAGTTGATGTCTTAGTTACTTTTCTATTGTTGCTGAGACAAAATACCCAACACCCAAAGTTAAAGGGGAAAAAGTTCATTTAGCTCACAGTTTGTAGAGTCAATAATCAGCTAGCTACAAGGCAGGGGGGTACATGGCAGAGGGACAACAGTTCATGGTGGTGGAAGATAGCAAAAGGAACAAGAGAGACAAATCTCTTTTTGTCCCTTATATGGTATGTAGGCTACCTGCCCTAGGGTGGGTGCTGCACTCACACCCTTAATCCCAGCATTGGACCAGATTCAACTGCCTCTGAAAAGCCCGCCCCTCATGACTGTATGAAACTTTGGGGGGACATCCAGACACAAACCGTAATAGTTGTCCAGGCTGGGCTCGAACTTGTGATCTTCCTGCCTCAGCCTCCTAGAGTGCTGAGATTACAGGCATGTTCCACCATGTCCAACTGACAATGCATTTTTACTTAGAGAACTGTAGTTATTCCCCATAATACTGGTTTGGGTTTTGTTATTCCTGTTTTTAAAATGAGGCTCTGAGAATCAATGTGACCTACTCAAAGTCTCAGAGTGAGTATGGGGCAGAGTGGGAAATGACCCTGGGTGTCCGTTCATAGGCCAATGCTTTTTCTACTACGTAACATCATCAACACCATTCTTATTTATGGCAGGGGAATGGTGACTTGCAGTGTGTATAATGCTGCCTTCTTAAAATCTCCAAGCCAAGCACGTCCATCTGATTTTGATTATTGTCGCTGGAGCCCATATTTTGAATGACTGGCTCCCCTCCTTCCATCTGCTAAATTCTCTGTGACTCCCAGCCACCAAGATCCCCCTTCCTCTGCTGATTTTGCTGCCTAAGGCAGGGAGCCTCCCCAAAGGCTACCATGGGGTAGGCAGCCCCTGCTCTGCCTTTTGTCTCTCCTTCCCTCCCTCCTCCAGGCTTTCCAAATGGAGCACAACTGTACTTTAATCTCTCTTTACTCTTCTGCCAATTTGCCCAGGCTGCCCCAGATGCCTCCTTAGTTTAAGCAAATGCTTTTGCATTGCTCTGGGAATAGCCTAATCCTTTCCTCCTCTTTTACATGTTAATGCTCTGATTTACAGCAGCAGTGATAGACAGGAAAAAAAAAAAAAACAATAAACAAAGACATTCATTCTCTTTCACATTGTGAGGGGTGCAAGAGGGCTACTGGTGATGCTTTATTACTGGATGTGAGGGTGTCCTCTTGGAGAAAGTTCTGTGCACTGTACACATACAATATGTGTGGGCATCTTCTTTATGCATTGCTGGACTTCAATAAACAATCCCAACCAGTACATTAGCAGTCTTATGGTAGGAAACTAGCCATCTATACTCAAGTTGAAGCAAAAGGGGATGACTTTCTTATTATTCCCATCTTAAGCCTGGATCAGTACCTGGTACACAGCAGGTGCTCAAAAGCACATCTGGGTGAAGGGATCACCTAATCAAGTGATATATAAAATATAATAAACTTCTTCTCTGAGTGACCATTTGGAACAGCACTGTTTGTAATAGCCCAAAATTGGAGACAACAAAAATGCCTCTCAATTGGTTAATGGTTGAACAAATAGCACATGAGTACCAAGAAACACTGCTCTTTGATAAAAATGTAACAACTTGGGTAGATCTCAAGGGCATTACACAGAGTGGGGAAAAAAAAGCCAACCTCAGGTCACACAATGTATGATTTTATTTAAATAAAATTCTCAAAATTATAAAATTATAGAACTTAATGGCTGCTAAGGATTGGGGATGGTGGGGAAGAGGATGACAGGTGCGACTATGAAGTGGTGGCATGAGGAAGGTCTTTGCAGTGATGAAACAGTTGTGTATCTATGTACTTTAATGGCTCTGATGTTCTGATATCCTAGTTGCGACAAAGCACTGTAATTACATATGATATAGCTATTGGAGGAAACTAGGTTTAGGGTACATAGGACTATTTCTGCAACTTCCCAGGAATTATGTACGTATTTCAAAATAAAAAGTTATGTTTTTTAAAAAGCTTATTTTCTGAGGTCATTCCTACTTTCTACTTGACTGTGTCTGTATGTCACAATAACTTTCACATTTAATGCTTTACAATTTCAAAATGCTTCCATGCAGATGAAAAATCACATCATTTCAAAATCACAACAGCTCAGTAATGTAACTGCTCGTATCCCCATTTTACAGATAAAGACACCAAAACTCAGCGGTTCATTGAAGGGCACATGGTTGGCATTTGGCAAAGTAAGTACTTAAACCTGATGGAATAAAATCTACAGATCTTAGTTTTCTCAATTGCAAAATAAGGGGCTACGGCTAAGATATAGCCTCTAGATGTGTGTCCAGTTAAAACACACATGCATACTTCTTGTACCCTGGCTTCCCTACATCTGAGTTATCATAGTGGGGGGTTGGTCAGTTAGAGACTAGACTCAAGCCACTAACTGGAGCTACTGAGGAGGCTCACCCATCATTCTATTGTCCAGAAGAATCCATGCTACATAGCTAGTGGCATTTGAATGGAAGCATTAGAATGCCCAAATTTCTATTCCTTCAAGGCTTGGAGATGTGTTGGGATGTGAATCCCAGTGGGCTCATGGATCCATATATTTGTAGGATGCCTGGTGCTTGGTTGGTTTCTGCTCCTCTGCCTCTATTTGCCCACACCCTATCTTCTGGGCTTCATCCCATCACAACCCATTAACCCTGACCACTGACAACACTCTATACCAAGGAAGCAAGCTGTGAAAATGTCTTACCAGATTAGTGAAGATGTATGTGTAATAGGCTGACACCATCCCTAGTTCAGCTGCCTGCAAAAGGAAGAGAAGGAGATTAGATAACAAAAACTCACTGGCAGCAAAACAGCAGTGAGGGCTGCAAGGGGCCACAGTTTTTCTGGCCCACCACCTTCAGCACCAGGCAGAGTCTTCTATTGCCCTTGATCTTGGAGGATGGAGCACAGAAACACTGACCTCTAGAGCAGGTCTTTCCACCTCCACCCTCCTCCCTATCCCTGCAATGACACTCACAGTAGCTCATGTTCCTGTGCACAACACAGTCCCATGGGTATAATGGATATTATGGGAATGAAAATGGCTTCAAGAGAAATGAAGTAAATAAGAAAATAGACTTAATTATTTCCACAACTACTAACAAACAATATCAATGGCTAGCATTTACCCACTGTGCAGCGTGTGCCAGGCTCTATAAAGCATTCTACATGAATTAACCATATGAAGTAGACACTATTATTCTTCCTCCACTCCCACTTTACAGCAGAGGAAACTGAAACGACAACAGGCTAAGTGCCTTACACAAGGTCACATGACTCATACTGGAAAAGATGAAATAAAAGCCAGCAGCCTAATATCATTGCTCTTAACCACACTATGCTCTCCCTGAGGACTATGGTATCAGTGGAACTGCACACACACACCACTTAGGGACCTGGCATAGATAAAAGAGTCTGCCGGCCATAGGCAATGCCCAAGTGAACTCTACCCATGGGGATGCAAGTGAGATTCATTCTGCATTTGCAGTAATATAGGAAACAAGTGAATCATTTGCAAACTTTGGTCCCTCACTTGTAATGAAGAGCAAGTTGCCGGTGACATGCTTCACCCTTGAGCACAGCGCAGGAGCACAGTTGAGAACTGTGGCTTCAGAACAGGCTCCCTTTTGTCTGATCTCTGTACCTATCAAAAATACCCATGACCTACCTTCCCTGTCAGTGTGCCTGGCTTTGAGTGTGACAAGTGCTACAGAAACTGACAAGTAGATCAGGTAAATAATGAGCCCACTCTCTCCAGGGCCCCCATCCCATCTGACAGTTGGTTAGATTTTCATAATACATCCAGCAGCTCCAAGCCACTGGGAAAACATCCTTGTTGTGACTGTTGAGGTGGATGGGGGAGAAACAAGACCAGGGATGATTGCACTTCCTCTTACATAGAATTTATCTTCCAAGGAATTCAAATAACTTTGTGAGCACTCTTCTAGGACCCCTTCTGTCCTCCTTGAGAAGCAGACTAGGGATTATATCACTGTATCCCAATGGGAAGCTGAAATGCAGAAGGGCTTAGCGACAACGACAAGATCAACCGGAGGACGAAATCTCTGTGGTGAGGCTCCTTCTCCCGCTAAGCAAAGCTACATTCCTCCTCCACTTGCAAGATGAAGATATGGCAGGACACTCATCCTCCACCCACCCCACACGCACACATACTCACACTGTCCGTGGAGAAGGCAGCTGCCTCTCACACTGCCTAGACCCATGAGAGCCCACTGATGCAAGGGTGGGCTGGGGGTGGGAGCGGGCACAATGGTTAAAATCCATTTTGTGAAATCTGCTGTCCTAGACATAAAAGACAAGAGATGCTTGGTTCTTAAGACCTGAATTCTGAGTAAACACGGAGTTTGTTGCAGGAATAGCCACTCAATAAAGTAGGGGATTACTCCATAAATCCTCCTGAAATCAAAAGATGGCAGAGGGCTGCCAAGCTATAGGGGCTGGTGCTCACGTGCACACAGGGCACCCTGTACAGCCGGCATACTCACAGTTTCCCATACCGAGTCTAACCTTGTGGAGGCCCCAAGGCCCCAGGGACCCCTAGAGGGAGAAACATGGAGCCCCAGGGAAGCCTGAGGAGAGGGCAGGTCTGCCTGCCTGGGGCCACTAGGATGTCAGACAGGAACAAAGAAATGCGGCTTTGCTGAAGTCTTGCAGCTCACTGTGCAGTTTGGCTCCAAAGACTCAGAAGCTGAGGGCAGAGAGGGGGCTCAGGAAAGACGGCCATAGGGCACCCAGCAGAACTGTTTGTTAGTGAGGATCATTACAGGCAGAGTTTCCTTCATAGCAGAGCCACAAAAAACAAAAGAAGAAAAAAATAAACAACAACAACAACAAACCCATAAAGCATTTTTAACGGAAATTCTCAGTATTGGCAAGGGTGCAGTAAAATACCTATATGCTGCTGCTATGAGTATAAACTGTGGCTGATTTCTAAAAGGCAATCTGGCAAATCATCCCCAAATCCTTACAAGTACGCATACTTTTAACTCAGAATTCTACTTCGAGAAATTTACACCAAGGAAATATTCATGAATCTGCATAAAGATTTATGTACAAATATGTGCATCCCAGCACTATTTATTACAGCAAAAGATTGGAAACAACCTGTTTCTCCAACAATAAATAAATTATGGAACATCTATATGATAGAAAATGATGCAGCCATTAAAATATTTGTAGAAAAATATTAAATGACAGGGAGAAAATGCATGGCAGATAATTAAGTGAGAAAAAAAGCAATTTACAGAAAAGTTTGTGTGGGGTGGTAATAATTTGGGGGAAAAGATGTCTGGAGCAGAAAGGTTAGACATCAAAATTTAAGAGTGGTTAACTTTGGGTGATGGGATTGTGAATGATATTTATTTTTTTCCATGTGCCTTTGAAAGTACAAACTTTCAAAAATTTCAACAACTAACTAGTCACATTATTGGGGTGGGGGGAGCCCAACTTCATATGCAAGGAATCATGGAATAATCCCGTGAAAAGAGCTGATGTCCAAGGCTCCCACCTGGGAGCTGTTTAGGCAAGCTCCAGCTATTGCCCTCTGCAAGGGGGAAGGAAAGGACTCATCTACACCTACTACGCTGAAACTCACTCCCCACTCCCTTCCCCAAGGGTGACACTCAGCCCTTGAAACCTAGAGGAACTTTTCCATCCTTAATAACTCTATTGATGATAGCTCCAGACATAAGAGAAGACAAAGAAAAAGGAAGAAAAGAGAAAAAATGATGCATCTGAGGTGTGTGTGGGGATGGTTGGGTGTGACTATGAGTTGGGTATACATACAGACAAATGTGGCTTTTGTGCTATGAAAAATTACTATAGCAACAGGCTGAAGGGACAGCTCTCTATACCAAGAGAACTCATTCAGATCACTAACTGTCAGACAAAAACTAGCAGAAAAGGGGAAGATGGGAAGGAAAGAGGAAGGGAGGGAGAGGAAGAGACAATCACCTGAGTGTCTACCAGGCTCCTCACAGCTTGGCAGAAGTTAACTAGGAGCCTTGTTCCCCTAGTGGAAGATGGCAGGTTGTGTTTAAATGTGCAATTAAAATGGCCTTAGAAGAAGCCAATGTGCCTGAGAGGTTGAGGGAGTGGCTGAGGAGCCAGGGAAGAGCCTAGAAGCAGAGCTTGCTCTCTCTGGGGTGGCATATCCAGCCTGGCCACCAGCCCAGCCGAGCAACTCCCCCACTTCCCAGCTGTTTCCAGGGGTTCATCCAGAGTGTAGCCAGCACTCCCCCCCTCTCTCCAACCCCCTCAGCCCCCCACCCCCTGCCAGGCTTCACTCAGCTTTCTAGTTTGGAAGTGTGCATGTCCTGACTCCAGGCTGGTGCCTGCCCCTGTCTCTGGAGCACTGGAGAAACTGCCTGACTTGCAGGTGGATGGCTGCACAGGCTCCACTTCTCACAGGGCTGGCCTTGGACAAATCTGCTAATCTCCCAGAGGCTCAGTTTCTTCATCTGTAGGACACAGACAGCATACCTACCTCTCATCATCACTGAGAGGACTATTTCAGGAAATGACAAAGAAGCACTTTGTAAACTGCTGAACACAGCATTGGGATTAAAGACAGGGCTGACAGAAACACACACTGGTGTGACTGTCCTGGCTGCCAATATATGCAGCTACTTCCACAGCATCAACCAAGCAAGCTCTACTAGGAAACACAGGGAGAGGTTGGTCAGGGTTCAAATCCTGCTCAGGGTTGAGGAAAGACCTGGCTCAGAGATGTTTGAGGCAAGGAGGGAGGGGAGAGAAGATGCTCCACGCCCACCAGCACCCTCCCACCCCGCAGTCAGCTCCCACCTTCAGGAGAATGGTGTGGGACATGGAGGCGTTGGCATGGATGATGATGGTGGCTGTCTTGTCGTCCCGGATCTCCTTGAGGAGTGGGGTGGGGTCCCGGGTGTCATCCAGCATCCTGACGGAGAGTGTGTCCTTGGAGATTAGGAATTGCCGGAGCAGCTTCTCTAGGTTTAAAAGGCCTGGAGAGGGAGAGAGGAGGAAGTGCTTGAGGGTCTGCAGTGCTGTCTCAACAGACACTGGTACCAAACAGGATGCACACCCACCGGGGCTGGTGCTGGGGTCTCAGACAGTGCTGAGGGGCCATGACATAACCTGAGCAGGTTTTCTGGCCTCCTGGGATTTCAGTTATACCATCCACACTAAAAAGAATGCTCAAAAGGTCCTGTCCTCTCCCTGATTCCATGGGGAGTTTTCTTTTAACGAAGAGCTTGAGGCTCCCCTGGTGAATCAAGACCATTGCCACAGTGCACCCAGTGGCAAAGAACTGGTTTCAGAGACCACCAGGTCCAGGTCTCTTTCCCTCCTTCCCTGACCTTTGCATGTGGTCTTAGTTTCCCCATCTAAGTGAGGACTTTAACAGCAGTAGCTCTCAGGGGGGAGGTGTGAACATTAAATGAGGCAGCATGCAAAGAATTTACACAGCTAGTAAACTCACAAAAATGTCCTATCAGGCTCTAGAAAAGTCTTTGTTTTCATTTTAGAGTTGAGGCAGGAGGTCCCCCAAGATCCCAAAGCTCAGAAAACAGGTCTAGTAAACCTTTGAACTCCTCAGAGCTTCATGCCTGCATTAAGACGAGGTATTATTATGATTATAAAAGAACAGGCTTTCAACTACACTCCAGCAGGCAAGACTCAGCCCAGAACAGAATGAAAAAAAGAGACTGCACTAACGCTAAGCACATTCTCCCTCCCCACCTCCACCCCCCACCCCCGGCCTGGAAGTTGTGGGGGAGGAGCAGGTCCTGAATGATGCCACCGACACAAGAGGGTCTTCCTGCGGCCTTGGTTGTGGAAAGGCAGGCTGGGGAGGGTGCATGCGTGCGTGCGTGCGTGCGTGCGTGTGTGTGTCGGAAGGGTCACCTTCCAGGAAAGCAGTGGCCTCAACTCCGATGAAAGGAGACTGGTAGGCATTTCCTCCCAAAGCAGTGGCATGAGTAACATTTATCAAACACTTTATGTTCCAGCTAATGTGCTAAATTTTTTACATGGCTTATCTCATGTAAATCTTCACAACAGTCCTATAAAGTACTAAAGGCCCCAGAATTAGGAGGAGGATGGGAGCTAGGGAGGTGAGTCCCTCACCATACATGCTGTGGGTGGTGGGGCAAAGGTTGGTTTCCAGCCACGCAAAGGTCCCCAGGCTGCCAGTTTCTGTACATGCCAGTAAGAACTCTAATGTGAAGATGTCTTGAATAGAACCCCAAAGATCTTCTCTGCATCCTTCTGACTCTCAAGGATCAAAAGATGACTGAGAGGGGGTATTGAAGAACATCCACCTGCCTCCTCAGGTTACAGAGAGATGACATGACTTGCCCAGCCACACAGAGACACAAGGACACAGCTGGGACCAGAATTCACATTTTCTGATCTCTGTCCAACTCTCTGTGCAGGAGACTATGTTGTCTTTTGGGACAAACTGAGCAGGGGGCAACACTTAGTAACTGGAGAGGCCCAGTGACATGTGTCTGGGGACTTAGAGAAGGAAAGCTTATGTTCGGTGGGTGGTGTTGTTCTTGTGTTTTGTTTTAACAAGAAGAAGGACCAGTGTTAGAGAGCAAGGGCCTGGCATGATGAGACAGGAAGGAACCCTGACCTTCCTATACTGTTTTGAGAAAGCTTTCCGGGGAGCTGGCAGTTGTGGCAGGGAGGAAAGAAGCCCTGTGTGGGCCTGCTCTTTACAGAGGCTGCATAAAGAGCCATGCTGTGCAAGCCAAGATATAGAGTTGGCCTTTCCTCTGTCCCAGGCAGCACCTCTGCAGAGATTTGTAATGCTCACCTCTGTCTGTGCCCCTACGGCCCCTCCCCACAGGACCCTATCTATAGTGGCCCTGATGCCTCGGGCACTTCCTCTCAACCCTGACCCAGAAGGTCTTGATTCAAGCTCAGGTCAGCCCTCACAGACTACATGATCTTGAGAGACCATCTAATCACTGTGAGGCTCCATTTTTCAACTCTGAAGTGGGTGTAGGAGGGCGAGAACCCAAAGACCATGGAAAAGATGCTGGGAACTGGTTCAGGCTGTCTCCATGTCATAGGTGCTGTATTTACTTATCCCCCTAGGAGTTCAAGGGCAGGCCCAGAGAGGCAGCCTTCTCCAGGGTCTGCTCGACCCACACTCACTGACCTGTCCTGAATGCAAGGCCAGGCAGCGGACAAAGTAGATGGACCAGATTCAATCCCTGCCCTCAGGAGCTTGGAGTCCTTGGATATACAGCTATATTCACAGCAAAGTTCAAGTCATATTCCTATTTTGTCTGGCAGCCTGATATGTTTGGTTCTCTATGGTGCAGCCTCATTTTGTCCTATATTAAGGGGACCACTGCACCTTCCTCAGAGATGATGTCAAAAGCCAGCTCCTGCTTGGACAAAGGTCTGAGGGCCTGACCCAAAAGATACCGGAAGCCAGGGCAGGCCACAGAGGCAGTGCTCCTGGGGCCTCTGATGTCTCCTGGGCATGCTGGGGTCGAGGTAGCACCATACGTGGAAGGGGTAAACAAGGGAGGGGTGGTGTAGTGAACCCCACGAGTCCTAGTGTGTAGTGTGGAGAATCTTCGGACCCTGGATGGGAAAGAGGCCAAAACCCCTGGGATTCTTCAGATTGACAATGAAATTCAGTGGGACCATTCACAGAAGTTCATGAGAGGATAGCAAGATTATGCACAGCATGGTGATGACTGACAAAGGCAGCCCAGGGGCCCTATATCCCTTAAAAACTGGCAGGTGTGCTGCACTTCCAGGGAAAGGGAGCCCCCCCGACATCTGATATCCTGGAGACTGTGCTCCAATCAATCCCAGCCTGCTACCTCCTTGGGGTGCTCTGTTGCCCTTTCAACAAGAACAGTATATCCTCCATCCCATCTAGCATCCTGTGTGTGCAGAGGCAGAGTGGAGACAAGGCAGGAGAGAAGAGCGGCCAGCCCTGGGGCAGGTGTGCAGCCCACCCAGAATCACCTATCAGAGAGTCATCCCTTTTCCCAACCTCTTTTCTTGTGCAACAAAAAAAAGCACAATATCAGGACATGAATGCAACTCCAGCATTGCTAGGCAGGTAGTGTGGCAACACAGCACCTGTGTGTCCATATCTGTGAAATCAGAACGACTACATTGCTGGGTTATTGAAGGGGTGTTAAGGGCACCTTAGAAGGAGTCAATAAAACCTGTTTCCCATTCACTCCCAACCCCATCCCCTCCCCGAAAATGTCTCTCCCTTCTCCAGTCTCCACCCACAGCTCATTTCTCTACCTCTTACAAAATTTATTATCCAACCCCCAAAATACAGCCCTTCGTTATAAACCATATAAAATATCTGATAACATGTAGATGCTTCTCAATTTACAGTGGGGTTATGTCCTGATAAACCCATTGTAGGTTGAAAATACTGTAAGCTGAAAATGCACTCAATGCGCCTAACCTACTGCACATCACAGCACACCACAGAGTATGGGTTGTTTCCCCTCCTGACCATGTGACTGTCTGGGGGCTGTAACTTGCTGTCACTGTGCAGTGTCACAAGAGAGCATGGGACTGGATATTGCTAGCCATGGAAAAGATCCAAATGCAAAACTCCAAGTCTGTTTTCTACTGAATGTGCATCATTCTCACACCATGGTAAAGTGGAAAAACTGTAAGTTGAACCATCACAAATCGGGAACCATTTGTAGATCTATGTATGTATTATTTGTGTGTGTGATTGATACATGAATTCTTTCACAGTTTTGAACATATCTGCACATTCCCAGTACAGGCAGGGTGCACAGTGCTTGCCTGGACTGCCCTGAACTAGAGACCGTGAGGGAATAAAAGTGCATCCTAACCCACCAGGGGAGCAGCAGTGCCAGGTGGGGCTGTCAACTTGTCACTAGGGGAGAGCTGAAGGAAGGGGTGCTGGCCTGAGGAAGCATGGGCAGAACAGTCCCAAGGCAGACTTGTCCTTGGCAGCCTCAAGGACAAAAGCCAGGAACAATGAGTGGATGGGAGTCACAGGGAAACAGATTTCACCTCAGCATTGAGAAGAACCTTCTGTTTGAGCTGTTAAAGATGCGCTGGACTACACATGAAATAGTGAGGTCCCCAACACTGGAGATAGTCAAGTAGAGACTGAAGCCCCTCTTAAGGACTGTTGTAGAGATATTAAACCAGTGGGTGGAAAGCTGAATTAGAAAAACACTCATGTCTTTCCAGCCCAGAGATTCTCTAATTCTGTGAATTAGAAGAGGATATTTTTTAATTGAAGACAGAGGAAGGGATTTGCAGGAGAGAGAGTGTCGTTTAGCTATATTAAGACTATAAGGAATCTCAGTGCAGTTTGACCTTTTCCAGCTGTCATCCTCCTCATCCCTGTTTAACAGAACCAAGGGGTTTACCGGGTGCAGGGTCCACCAGGGGTTAAAATCTCCATTCTTCCAGCACCCCCCCACCCTCTTCTCCTATGGGACTCAGGCTCAGCAGCAGGTCTCATGCCAAGGCTGAAGCTGAGAGGGACCTGGGGAACCTATTAGTCTCGCATAGGATGTAGTAGGATGGATCGATGAGAGGCCCAGCAGGCCGGCTGTTCTGGGAGGAAGGAGGAGGCTGGCTTCTGGAACTGGAAGGCTAGGGGCCGGGAGGGGCTGGAGGAGGCTGGCGAGGCCATGAAAAGCACAGCCAGAGCTGAACAGGGTCATAGGTCAGGGACACAAATACCTAAGAGATGGATCTGCAGGGGATGCAGAGGACCCTTGTCTGAAAAAATAAAAATAAACTTCTCTTTCAACAGACCACCTTATGTATCTACTGCCTGATTCCCTTTGTGCAGGGTGCTGGCCCTAAACAATGCTCTATTTCCCAGGAGGAGCAGAACCTTTAAACAATCAGGGAGGCAGCGGACGTCCAACTCACCTGAGAGGAGGGTGGTGAGGGTTTAGTGAGACGACGTGGGTCTAACGTGGTGCCCCAGCCCTCAGCCTGGAGAGTGCTCATCCCTCCCGGCACCACACACGAGGCTCCCAGGTGTGGCTGTCAGACCTTTTCCACAAGCTGATTCTGCCAGGTGAGGGTGAGGGTTCCAGGTGTCATGACACCAGGTGGAGAGGGGCACAGAAGAAGTTCAGGTACTGGAACAATGTATTTCTCTATTTCCCAATCATGTCCCATTTCACTCCTGGCTTGGCCCTGAGACAGGTTGGGGGACAGCAGGGCAGCGGATGGACTGAGGGAAGGAGGGCTGACTGAGCCCCACTGAGGCCATCTCTTCTTCGACACAAGGATGGGCTGGGAGGGACCTGGCCTCCTAATTTCAGGGTGAGTGTTTCCAGCTCCGACAGTAGGCCTCTGCCCTGGGACTATCCTCCAGTGCTTCCTCGGCTCCCCATGGGCAGAGTTGAGCCAGTGCTCACCACTACCCTAGAAGGGAGGTATGAGCATCATTCCTGAGTGAAGGCAGATCACTGGGGCAGGAGAGACTCAGGGCCTGTGGTCAGAAAGTTAGAGGACTGGTCAAAGGTCAGAGGACAGAGAGTTAGAGGACCCAAGTCCTGGCATCCCACTTCACCACTCGGAGTGGAAGGTCTTGGTCCTCCTATAACACAAGAAAGACAGCCCCTCACTTCTGTCTTGTCCACGGGGCTCAGAGGGCCAGGGAGAGAGGGAGCCATGACTTTGGAAGTGGACTTCATCTCTTTGTTCTTCAAGCACATAAGGAGAATGTTAATAGAGTCCATCTTAAGTGGTTCTCATGAAGTTATGAGTTATATGAGTTTAAACTGCAAAATTTAATATTTTTTAGTGTTAGAAATAGAACCGAGGACTGGAGATTTTAACATTTTAATGAGAACATAAAAACTCTCAGTATTGGGCTCAGCACATGCTAGGTGTTCAGTAATGGGGGGACTGTCACCTTCTACATGTCAGGCCACAGGTGCATGGTTAATTTCTTATCTTTATGAGCAAAGGCCTCCCCCAGCGCCTCCTATGGGCAACCTGAGAAAGGCCCACTATTGCCCCAGTTACTCTCACATAGGGCTCTGGGCATGGTTCCCTAACACCTCATTCTCCACTCCTGCCTCACCCAGGATTGTCAGATGAAATAACAGTAATTAAATGTGCATCATACTCTGGGGCTCACGTACTTTCTCACCCAATTGCTCCAATATGTATAATTATCTTTGTGTTACGCAGGACAAAATGAAGGCTCAGAGATGTAGGTGACCTATTCTACATTACCACAGCTCCTAGGTGGTGGAGCAGCTCAGTTTGGCTCCAGAGATCGGTTCTTTTTTTACTGAGCCATCCTGCCTCTTTCTTTTGGGGAGAACACTACCTCCCTGGGGTGGGAACCGCCTCTTGTCCAAATCTGCTCCTCTCCAAAGCATAGACCATGTTTAGTGAACAGAGCGACCATGGGAGGACAGGGCCAGACCTTAGTTTACCCTTGCTCCAGGTCCTGGCAGGCCTCATTCGAAAGGGATCCATGGTGTCCTTATCGTGTACACCATGTTGTCCACTCACAGATGTCATCCTATTTAATCCCCTCAGCCATCCTAGGAGAGAGGGAGCATTATCCCCATTTTATAGATGATACAACTAAGGCCAGGGAGAAGCAGAGTCACTTTCCCCTGACTGCACAGGTAGTAAATAAGTGGCACAAGACATGGGAACATAAGGCCCAGACCCACAAAAAGGACTTAACATACATAAAAACACCAAAGCAAATATTAAAAAAACTTTTTTTGATCCATGAACAAAGGTAGTAGGGAAGCACACAGCATGGTACACCTGCTCTCTGGGTCCATCCTGGGGATCATAACAAGCAGATTCGTGGCTGGAAGGGTTAACCGACCCAGGGGTCCTGGAAGCAACCCTGGGAAGCCCCACTTTCCCTGGAAACCCCCCAAACAGCCAGCTCCTCAGGCCCCATGGGGAGGACCAGGATGGCCATTCCTGGGCCATTCACTCCACCTCCTCTCCCAGTCCAATTAGAAATGGACACTTGCAGATACTCTGAATTTTTTCTCATCAAAGGAAAATAATGTAATCCACAATATGTCTCTACTTGGTCCAAAACTTGCTTATTAAAAAATCTACTTTTTGGAAGAAGGAGAAAAAGTAGTACGATTCCCTATGGAATCATCTCCGTTATGCGTAATTTCGATGACTGAAAAATAGAATTAGATTCCTGTTCCTAATTCTGCTCGCAGTGTCTCTCGGCCCCGCATTAATAAGGGAGAGGAGGAGTGTCTCCTCCTGAGCTCTGAGCCACATTTCCTTTCTGCCCCTCATTCCCTTATCCTTTGATGAGATTTTTAATCTTCTCTGCCCTTGAAGTTCCCCTGCTGTGCCCCACCTTCCATCTCTTGGTCCTGGCTGGGTGTGACTAGAGTGGTCAGCAGCCTCAGTAGGCAGCTCTGTGAGCAGAGCAGCTCAGTGTGGCTGCTGAGGCCCCCAGGTGGTGGTGTGGCGTCTCCTGTGCCTGGACATCCTCATCTCCTCCAGGCCTTCTCTGTGCTCAGCCAGCCTGCACCTCTGCTCCAGGAACCTCAGGGACACACTGCTCTAGAGAGATCTCTGCCCTTCAAAGGATACTATCCCTGCCAGGTAGGGCCCACCCTTCTCAAGCCACTACCAAGGCTGATTGTACAGATGTGGGGTGGCGGTGCTGCAGGAGGAGGAAGCCACAGCTAGAGAGCCAGAAGATCCGAGGGAGAGTCTGACACCAACGGCACGACCTGAAGTTCCTTACCTGCTCCAAGACTGCTCTCAGCGCTCGCACGATTCAGGAGGAGGAGGAGGTAAAATGGGAAACATAAGTGAAGGTATTTTGCCTCCACAAGGAGCTGTGGTGAATGTCAGGGAATGTCCTAGTTCTAGCAGAAGCAGTCCTGGGCTGGGAAGCAACAGTCTCTAACAAAGTCTTCAGTGCATATCAGATATTTAACAAATGGAGCGATTAATTTCCCAAAGCTCAGTAAGGGCTAAAGCAGAGGAAACAGAGCTCAGCCTGTGTACCCAACACTCATTACCCCCCACCCCGTTAAGACCCCTGCTGCGTACATGGTACATGGCATGGGCCAGTTCAGGCCTGTCTGAGTGGACTGGTGGCAATCAGTTCCTGGGGAGAGCCTTTGATTCTGTTATACCAGTCATGGGCATCAGGATGCCACACTCGGGGAAGAATGAAGCATTTCCTAGCTGTGTTCCATAAAACTCTAGCATCCTGTGGACTTTTCTCAGCCTTTTGGGGCTCACATCTATTTGGAAGATGATAAAGTAAATAGTTATTATGGCCGCAGGACACCTCAAAGAGTCCAGGTTACTGTGTATTGTCTCTCTACAAGGGGGGAAAAGAATGTAGGGTTATCCAAGCTTTTTTGGGGGGGTTGTTTGTTTGTTGTTTGCATTGGAAACTGTCTAGAAACCACTCATCATCATCACCATCGCCATCAAAGCAGTGCAGGCCAATAGAGCCTTCTGTGGTGATGGGAATGCTCTGTATCTATCTGGCTACTGTGGTGGCCACCAGCCACACTGGCTATTTAGCACTTGAATTGTGGCTAGTGAGACTGAGGAATTGAATTTTTAAATTTTTATTTCATTTTAATGAATTCAGATTTAAATTTAAATAACCATGAGTGGCTTGGGGCTGCTGCACACTGGTCAATATAGATCTACAGGAACCCAGTGTGAGAAATACTTGTGTAATTGTGACAGTGCACTGGGTTGTGATCCAGGCAACCTGGGTTCAACTTCTGGCTCTAGCGTATTAGTTATGAGACCCTAGGCATGTCACACTGTTCTCTTGGCCTCGGTTTCCTCATTTGTAAAGGAAGGGGTTAGACTCTGTTTGCTGAACTCCTGCCAAAGCCCCTCCCTGCAACTCCTGCCTGAGACTCCAGTGCACTGCACTCCCTGTAAGCTCAGATTATCATTTTACTGTCTTAATTGCTCTGTCCATAGGCCCTGCTTATTCTCCAATGAGGCTGCTTCACCGTTTTTTCCTTCTTTCTCTCTCTTTTTTTTTTTTTTTTTTTTTTGGTACTGAGGATTTGAACCAGGGCCTCCGCATGCCAGGCAAGTGTTCTACTACTGAGTTACATCCCCAGCTCTTTTTAAAAATTTATAGTTAGAGACAGGGTCTCAAAGGTCACTAAATTGCCCAGGCCAGCCTCAAACTGACACTCTTCCTGTCTCAGCCTCCTGAGTATCTGGAGTTATAGACATGGACAAGATTATGTTATTCTTCTCTGCTGTCTCACATAGAGCATGACATGGTACCCCGGACATAAAAGATGCCCAGTAAATGCCCAGTGATAAACTGAGTGAGGGGCTGGCATGTTTTCACACATGCCCAACTTTCTGGCCCCTTTTAGGACCTTGCTATTGAAAAAGGGTTGAAGGCAACTTTCTTTCTCCAAGTCCTCTCAGTGCCCAGATCCTTGGATCTAGTTCCAGTTTGGCAATCCTTTTTAACGGATCCCAAAGCAGTCTTTTCCCCAGGGTCACACCCTTGATTAGATTGGCCTTTCCTCTGAGGACATTACTCAGGGGAAAGACCTTCAAGCTCCCTCTGTTGATACAGGCTGAAGTCCATGCTGTCTCACCAGCTACTCAAGGTTCTCTACTCCCTTCTCCAGCCTCTTTCCACCTTTAATATCCACTCTAGGCTTCAGCCACCTCCTTCCCAGTCACAGCATGAGGCTTCCTGCTTTCCTCACTTACATGCTCTCTCTTCACTATTTATCGGGATCTTTTTCATTCTTCAAAACCCCCTGAAACCCTGTCCTGGTCCTAAAGCCTCTCCTGACACCCCTGTACTCAGGTGCCTCTCCCTCTTGTGTAACCACCATGCACATTTGACACCTGGCACAGAATACTCGGAACTATCTCATGTTGATGGCAGAATATCTCTGTAGCCACTACAGGGCTCTGGAACGAGTGCTAGACTTGTACTGAGAAGATCTGTATTTGATTTGGGTTCTGCTGCTTAAGTTGTGTGACCTTGGGCATAGTTGAGTCTCAACTTCCTCAACTATGAGTCAGGGAATTCCAGTACCTCCAAAAACACTGAATGGTTGCAATAATTAATAAGGTATATATAAACCATATAGAATTGAGATTCTGCCACTTTGTTATTTGGGTAGTACAGAGTAAATACTCAGTAAAAGTGTGTTGAAGAAATAAATGGGTACAGGTGTGCAAGCAGGTGCAAGCAGGTGCAAGGGTCTGGTAATGCAGATGGTTCTGACCCAGGACAGGGAGGAGGGTTTTTGCCTAGAATGCTGTTGAGATCTCTGGATGGAGGAAGTATGTAAAAATGCAGATGGTTCTGAGAAGCCACAGAACGGAGTCCGGATGGAAGACACTCTGCCAGTGCAGCCCATGAAGACCTGCAGGTTAAGACCTACGCAAACACAGAGGCCAGGTTCAGGCTCTGGTCCCCTGTGTGTGCAAGTTAGCGGCCAGCACCTGCTGACTGTGTGTGGCTGTGCAGCTGCCACAGGGAGCACACAGATGTATGGGTTTGCTGGGAGGTGCTGGCTGAAATTAGCTAAATTTCATAAACACTAAACTCATGTCACAAATTGAGAGTCAGAGAAAATGCATTTCTAAACCATGTATTTGCAAAAAATGCTTTATCAAGAGTTGACCTTGGACCTTGTTCCATCAGCAAAACCTGCTCTCCAGGGGAAGAAGCTCTTCAACCTATCAAGTACAAATGCATTCAATTTGATTCTCTCTCTCTCTCTAACAGTGAGGCTGAAAACATGGGAATTGAGTTTGCAGATGCAAAATGTTTTGGCAGTTGGCCAGTTTCCCTGTAACCTTTCTGTTCTGCTTGCACCCAGGAAGTCCTAGTAAGGGTGCTCCTGGGCCAGGCATTCTCTCTCTCTCTCTCTCTCACACACACACACACACACACACACACACACACACACACACACACACACGGACAAACACCCAAGGACACATGGGAACGCCTGAACCTGCTGGTTACCAGCTCCATGATCTGAAGGAGGCCTCCTGGTGTGGCTCCAGTCAGGGGCACAGGGAGCCAGTGGAAATCAGCAAGACCACCCTGTCTGGGGTGGAGCGGCCTGGGGAGACTTACATTCTGCTTTGGCACAGATGAGGCAGGCGGTGGTGCAGTTGAAAAAGTTCAGGATCCCAGCCACAGCCACGCTGATGTCTGTGTTGCTGGGGTGCAGGTTCAGCATTGTGAATCTCTGGAACTGGAACTTCACAAACTCCTCTGGGGCCACTTTGAAATGAGGGACCTGGCAGAAGAACAAAAATGGGCAGCAAGAAGGATATAAATGAGTGAGAAGAAAAGGGAGCATGGTGGGGGAGCCAGGCTATGGAGGGTGCAGGACTCAGGGCACCTGGGCCATGGAAGGAAGATGGTGATGTCTGTGACAGGAGCCAGGATGGGACACTTATTAGCCAGAGACCTGTGTGAATGTAATGTGGATCTCAGTGCGAGGTCTGTGGCCCTGAAAAGGCAAAAGAATAGGTGTTTATTCTCAGAGGAAGTGGCTGGTGCTAGGCAGTGAGACAAATGGCCCTTGAAGGCATTCTCCCTATACTATTTTATTTGTATTCATAAATCAGAGTAGAGATGGCAGGAAGAGAAAAACACTACCCTGGGGACCAGAAGAGGAGCCCCTCAGCCCAGCACAGGCAACAGGTGTGTAAACTAGCTCCCAGCAAAGCTCCTGGGTAAATGCCTGACGTGTGTTGGATGTGTGCGGGGGGAGCCACTGCAGACCTGCCTGTGGGGAGGGAAGCAATGCAGCAGGAGAAGCCATCTAGAGCACCGCTGATGCAGCCAGGTAAATAAACACCTGCTCCAGCTGCATTATGGCAATGTCAGTTTCCCTTGGCCTCTATTTACTGATGTTTCCAGGAGGCGCTGCCCTGCCTTCTACCTCTCTTCTCTGGGGAAGAGATATTAACAGGCTGCCAGGGTTGCTTTATTGGTGGCTTAGGCTATTTGGTAGGTAATAAGAAAGTTAAAATGTAATAAGCTGCCATCCACCTTGATTTTATTCTGCCACTCTCAGAATACCAGCCAGGTACTCAGCCAGGAGGAAGCTGAGGCTGAGCATGAATTTTTACTGATGTTAAACAGAGTAAGATTGAAGGTAGATGGCAAGAAGAACCTCCTGATGGTGAGTTACTTGGCTTCTAGAATAGATTATTCAGTAATGATTACAGAAGTTTTCTTTGTCTGGCCTGGACTAGAGGTTGTGCTGCCAGGAGCCTGGGAAGATGCTGTGATAGTTTCTATAGGATTCTCGTTATTTATCCTTTTAAATTTTGGGGTGAAGCCATTCAGAGACCAGGCTCTTTTAAAATCAAGGTTGGAAGAGAGTAAAGATTTAGCAAAAACCAGTAAGAAAATTATTGAATTCAACTAGGATTAACCCTTGAACTACAGAGAGAGTGCAACCATACTTTTTCCAGTAGGGACTACGAAGTGCAGAATTGAGGAGAACCTGGCATGTTTTGAATGATGACTCTAAAGAGTGAACCTGACCAGGCACATGTCATAAGGAATGTTTCTTTTTGCTTGCATCCTGCAACCCATACTATAATCCAAAATGACTAACAAATGTACTTTGAAAGGAAAAGAGGTCACAAAAAGGCAAGATAGAGGGCGAAGCCAGGCAGAGGCAGATGCGGGCTGATTTAGACATCTGAGCACCTCCTGACCATGGTTCCCCTTTGTGTATTCTATCAGCAGCTAACCCCAGAGAGTCCTGCCCATTAGCACCCCCAACAGTGGGAGCCCTTGAAGATTCCTAAGAACGAGCCATGAGTTGGGGGAGGTGCCCTTTAGGAAAGCGAAGGACATGTGGCTTTTGAAATCTACAGACTTGGGATTTTCTTCCAGGGCAAGCCACTTAGCCTGTGTATATATACTTCATTAGGGTGAAGACAGCCATTGGTGCTTCTTAGAGCTCTGGGCAGATACAAGAGATCCCATGTGTGAAGGACATACTAGCCTAGGACCTAAGATGTACTAAGTGCTTGGCAATGCCTTTCCTCCTTTCCTTCTACTTTCTCCCCCAAAACAGGAGTTCCCATAAAGCTTGGGGGCTGGATGTGCAGGGGAGGTTGGAGGGGTTCCCTGAGAAGGGATGCTGGTGGGGAGTTTCCAGCACTGGGCCATTGGGAAAGCTACTGGGGAGGAAGTCAGCTGCTCTGCCAGCCCAGGCAGGGATAGGTCAGTCCCCCTCTGCCAATTCTTTCTTTTTTTTTTTTTTGTGGGTACCGGGGATCGACCCCAGGACCTCGTGCGCCAGCAGGCACCTGTGCCGCTAAGCGATATCACCGGCCCTTTTTTTCGTATGTGGGTTCCGGGAGTCGAACTTGGGCCCTCGCGCTTGCCAGGCAGGCACGTACGCCACTGAGCCATCTCACCCGCCCCTGCCAATTCTTTCTTTTGGACAAAGATTAATCCATAATCAATTTGCAATTTTAAAGGCATCCTACGAAGTCATCATGGAGGTGTGTAGGGGGAGCGGTGAGGCAGAAAGCAGCCAGCCACAAGGGCCACAGAGAGACATTACGAGCATTTAAAGGATGGACTCCTTGGTGAGAACTCCACTGCTTTTCCCTGGAGCTTGGGGATCAGTGTAAGGCAGTTCAGCCTCATAAAATATTAACAGAAATGTATAATAATCTGAACGAGAGGAAGAGTTGCTCTGGAAGGAACATGAGCAGACAAGGCAGGGGCAACCATCTGCCTGCTCCCTGGGTGGGCTGGCTGGCTGGTCTAGGGCATAGGGGCAAACGTAGCAGAATGAGGTGACACTGCAAATTGGGGGCTTGGTCTGTGGCCTGAAATGCCAAACAGGCAGGGCTAAGAGATCTGGCTGAGATGAAATAGCTAATGAATCCCAAGAGGAGGCCATTTTAGAGTGGGTTTGGCAGGGAAGACTATAAGGGATCAACAAGAAAGTGCAGTGTCGGGGGAGGGACAGAGGAGAAAAAAAATGGGGACCCAAAGTCTTGGTGACTTCACTTGGTGAAGATCAGAGCCACTGCTGCAATAATGGCATGCCACAGACGTGAGGTGGTCTGTGGGACCTGGCAAAGAAGACAAATTAAACGTCAAGGCTCATGTCCTGGGCTTAGGCCTGGGAGATGCTGGAAGGGACTATGGTGGGACAGAAACTGCTTGGGAGCCTATGAAGCTTAAGAGTTGTCCCCAGTAATGGACCTGGCCCCTGAAGAAAGCTCTGGCGACTCAGCCTATGGAGTGGAGCAGGAACAACCTCGGGTCAGGGCTGCAAAGCACTAGAATATGCAGATACCAATTCTGAGAGTACCTTCATGAAAGAGGGAGGATAAATACTCTGCCTGAAGCCACAGGGACTCACCAAGGCTTCTGACTCACCAAGGTTGGGGGACCAAGGGGTAGCTTCCAAGAGGACACGGGGTGGGCAGAAGCCAGTCTGCAGCTCCCTGCCTCTGCAGGGGTAGCTTGCTGAGGATGGGTTGGCCTGTCTGGCACTGGGTTTCTCCTCTATTTCCAGGAGCGGGATCCTCCTAAAACTAGAGCTTCTGAGCCTTCAGTCCTCTACGGGGATGCAAGGTAAGGCTTCTTCCCCATGCTCTTCCCTAGCCCCTCCTCAGCTCTGGATCTCATGTATCTTAACCACCAAGCTCCATCCGCCCCATACAGACCTGACTAAAACGCTCTTGGGGCACAGATGAGCCAAGGGGCCACTTGCCCATGGTCTCCCAGGGACACAGCAACAGAGGAAGGACTGACGGATTCCAGGAAGGACTAGCAAATTCCAACTCCTTCTCCAGGAAAGAAGGTGGGGAGAGTGGACAGGGACTATTGCTCTGAAACTTGCCCCTATATTTTCTCATTGAATTGAACTAGAAGAAATGGCCTCCACATTTTGGGACTAGAGAGACTCCAGTCAGAGGTCACACCTGAGGAATAACCTCCTACCTGGAGAAGTATGTGCTAGAATTGGCAAATGAGGAAAAAAGCAAAATAATATCTCTTCTTGCGAACTTACAAAACAGGCTTTCAAACTTTATTTTTGCATAAAATGTACCAATACCTTCCTCCAAACCCAGAATCCCAATGTATGAGCAGATCACCACAGAGCTGCCTATGTGGACTGAAACCTGAGGCTCAGACCTCTGCCCTCTTGTCCCCCACTTAACCTCCCTCCCTGCCACCACCAAGAGACCACTGTAGGTGCCACCATGGACCCTAAGACTCTGATGAGCTCAGCTTAGGAAACTAGTTGTCAACATCTCCAAAGGCCCCTCCATCCACGTGACTTGCAACAAAGCAAGAGCTCTACCAAGGGCCACTTCTTATTTGTACTGATATCATTAACAACACCAACACAACTGCCTCAATGGACCCTTCCAGCCTTTAAGAACCCATGATGTCCTCGGGTTCGGCCTGCGGGTATTCTTCCAACCTGGGCCAGTACTCACCTCCTTTTCCCCACAGATGTTGCTGATGATGGAACTGGAGGCAGGGCTGGACGACGGTCCCAGGACAGCAACTACTCCCTTGGGGAGGATCTGACACACTGCAGCCAGCAGCAAGGGCAGGAAAACAAACAAGGTATGCATAAGGTGGAGGCTCAGGCCAGCAGCGCTGCCTGGGCCGTGCGGCCTTGACTTCTTTTTCACCTGCTGCTCCTCACTTTCTTCCCACCCTTACCCCTTCCAGCCCCTCAAAACCCAGTGTCTGCCCTTCTCTCCCTGGAGTACTAGGCTTTGGGACAGTTTTATTGGAGTTTATGGACAGTATTAAATGAGGAAACAACCCAGGTTATGACAACATACGGCCACAGCCAATAGGGTGCATAAATCGTCTGGGCTGTCACCAAAGGACAGAGGCTAATGGAGGAAGCCTGCAGCTTCCTCCCCAGCTTGATCTGCCGGGTGGGGCAGCCCAGACATCGTTGCTGCAGGGGTGAGGGAGGGCCCAGCTCCCAGAGCAGCTGCCCAGCCTTCAATATCCTACCACCTCCCAAGTATAAAGATAATTGGGAGTAAGAAAGACAGGCAGGCTAGGTTAAAGGTGGAGAAGATGATGCAGACAAAGAGGAGGAAATTAGGCTTAGTTAAAGTCAAAAGGAGCAGGAGAGAGAGAAGAGAAAGGAGAGGCAGAAGATAAAAAATAATAGGCAGAGAGAGGTTGCAGCTACAACAGCCCTGTTTGCTTCACCCAGAGCCTGGGACATCCATTCCCTGGGTGTGTTAGGGACTGTCCTGACCACCCACATGCCCATGACCTTGCACTTCCTCAGCTGGGAAGGTGCCCTTCCCTCCTCTACTCTGGACACTCACCTGTCAAGGGTCTCCTGACACGCCACCTTCTCAGACCTCCTGGGTTCTAAGGTGGAGTTCGCCCTGCCTGGGGCTCCCAAGGTCCTCAGTTTGTACCTTTATTCTAAAACACTTGTAACTGTGTCTGCTTGTTGCTTAGTTTTACTAGATTTCAAACGCTTCCCAGTAAAGAAGACAGCCACATTTATCTCCAAACTGCCACTTCTTATTTCCTTGGGGTACAATGTTTTCTAGACAGTAGGTGCCCAGTCCACATCTGTTGAATGAATGCATGAATGAATGGGACATGTGGTCAGAAAAGGAGGAAAGAATCTAAGATTTTTAAATGCTGGAGGCTGAAAAGGAAAGATGGGAGAGAAAGAGGGAAACACAAGGAGTGAGAACACGGGCTCATTCTCTGCATACACATGTGGACCTAGAGCCAAAGTGCTGCCGCTCAAATACACAAGGTTCCCAACGGCACAGCATGCCATCGTGTCTGCAAAACCCGAAGTGCAACTCCACCCATCCCCCTGTATTCACCTTAGGAGCCAGGCAGAGCCCCTTCCCAGGCCAGGGCACTGCATGTAAGCAATGAGTGGACTGGGAGGCAACTGCAAAGTCACACCTGCAGCCTGACACTTTCCCCTGGTGACAGTCCTAACAATTGGCCTGCACGACCAAGTGATCACCTGAGTAGGGCACAGGTGGCAAGATAGATGCCAATGCCAGTGTTCAAATCCCAGAATTGCAATTTACCATAGGAACTACAGATTTTTGAGGTCTTCTCCTAGCTTGTGGCATGGGCAGGATCTCACCACATCCTAAATCTCAACTGACTGAGAGGCTGTGGGCAAAGGGCGCCGCAGGGGGTCTCATCAGCGCTAAGTGTCAGAACCATCCCCAGGGCAGAGGTCATGACCAGGCCTTACCTCCAGAGAAGGTCTGCAAAGTGCAAGCTGTTTCCACAGGAGTGACCCCACGATAGCAGCAGGTTTAACTGTTTACTGTCTTTCAATTCTGTACCTCATCACATCCCTGCAACGGCACCCCATTACACCCCTCCTGACTTTACTAGTAAGCAAATAATATCTTAGAAATATCAAGTGCCTCTCTCAGTCCACACAACTACTTGAGGTCAGAGCCAGCATTAGGGTTCAAGCCTCCTGACCCCCACCAGTTTCATTCCAGCCTCTCACAGACTATGTCTACATGGCTCCCTGCAGCACTCCTTCACTCAGCTACACTCAGCCCTTACAGCTGTGGTCTCCTTGACCACCTCGCTCTACTGAATCTGCTCTGTCCAAGGTCGCCATGACCTGTCACTGGTCCTCATCCAACTCTCTTCAGCATTTGATGCTGCTGATTGCATTGTTCTTTTAAATTTCACAACGCCACTCAGTCCTGACACTCATCCAATTCCCTGATCATATTTTTCTTTCCTGACTCTTCTTCCTTCTCCCACCTGCTAAATTTAGGTTTTACCTAGTCCTCACTCTCTCCTGGGTGATCTCACCTTTGCCTCATCTCTGCCCAGGTGACCCTACACGCTGACCTGTGTGGTGGGTTACAAAGTTAAGTTCCAAACACCTGCCTGCCAGGTGTGGCCACAGGGCTTCCCTCTGGCACGTGCAGTGACACTATGGCTGCGTGCAGTGCAGTCATTAAGAGACGGACTCTGATGCTGGGCTGCCTAGGTTTGAGCCTCAGCACTCTTCTTGCCAACTGTGAGAACCTGAACAAGCTACTGAACCTCCCTGGGCCTGTTTACTCACCTATGAAACTAAGACACTGACAGTACCTCTCACATAGGGATGCTGTGAGGATTAAAATGAGTCAATATAAACAGGTGCTAAGAATCACATCTCACGTGGTGCACAACCCTTCTTACTATTCCCACTACATTGTATTTGCTGTTTTTCATAATCTAATTTGATTTTATACTTCTATAAGGAAGATTCATTTTTACCCCCACTTAGGGGGAGACTGAGACTTAGAAAATTTAAGTAACTTATTCAAACTTGCACTAGTAATATATGGTAGAACTGGATTTGACCATGAAGAGCCATCTGACATCCAAATCCATGCCCTTAACCACTCTACTTCACTCCCCTTAGCTTCTCAAGGTCAAATCCCGGTTACCCTTGCCCCATCCTCCCCTTTCCTCACTAATTAGCCTTTCGCTATTAAGCCAGGGGCAAGATTCTGCCCACCTCACCCATTCACTTCCTGTTCCCCCTTCCTACTCCATTGCACTGTCAGGTCAGCCCCCTTCACCACCTGTTTTACCAAGGGGTCTCACTCTGTCTCCAGGATTCGCCATCTCTGATCCTTTCTCCAATCTGTGAGGCAAATTAGAATCCTAAAATATGGATCTGCATGCTCTTCTACTGCAGAGAGCGCGTCTAATTTATCTTGGTATCCTCCCTCCTGAGCACAGGGCTCTACCCTGAGTTATGTGCCCAGTAAATCACCATGGAATCGCACTAAAGCTGCACACCACCTTCCACGGAACACTGGAAATGAACAAAGTATCTAATCCTAAGGGAACAGTTACACAGCATGTGGGTCATATGCCCAAGTGGAATATTATTTAGGCATTTAAAATGCTTATGAGTAGTTTATAATAGCATTAAAATATTTATGTAATAGTACTAAGATAAAGAAGTAGGCTATAAAACTATATGTATATCTATGTAAAGGTTAAAACTAGGCAAATACAGGAAATAGTGATGCATTGAGGAATGACTGGAAGAAGATGCAATTAAAGCCAACATTTATTGAGTGCTAATTATTGTTCATTTGAAGCACTTTACAGGAACTGACTTATTTAATTCTAAAAACACAGAGATGAAGTAGGTACTGTTACGGTCATCCTCATTTCACAGATAGAAAAACAAGACAGAAAAGCTGAAGAACAGAGTGAAGATCCAGCCACTCAAGCCCTGGCGTCAGGGACCAGCTCGTCACCCGCAGCCTCCCTCAGAGAAAGGCAATTACCTGGAACGTTCCCAGAGATTGCCTTGGCCATTGGGATGCTGAGTGATTTCCTCTTTTTTTTTTTTTTTCATTACTTTCAACAATGAGCATATATCCCTTTTATAATATAAGAAATACCATGTCATAGCAAAAAAAATCTCCTGATGATAAGTGGGTTTGATCTCCCCACAACCCTGCCCTCCCCCCACTTTCTCCCATTGTGCCACCTCCCATGTCACGCCGGCTCACCTAGAACATGCTTCCTATCTTCCTATCTGAGCCCTTTTCCAGGTGGTTATCTCTGACTAGACCAGGGGTTCTCCTGTTGCCTGGGGTCTGTGGGGGCCCTGGGATCAGGATTCTATAAGCATTTGTGGGGGACAGATTACATCATTATTTTCTCTAACCCTCAGCTGAAATGTAGAATCTCCTTGCACCTTGAATGCAGGCAATAAACTACAGTACATTAACAGTATCCGTGGCATTGTCACCAGCAGAAATCACAGATGGTTTTCCATCACATCACAGAGCTGTAGATATCTTGAAATGTCTTTTACATTGTTTCTATTTCAGAATTATTCTAGTAGTGAGATCCAATGCTGGGCTTGGCTATTTAACATGTTGATAAAGAAGCACAGACATTTATATACTGATACTGAAATAGTTTAGCTGCATTTCCATATAATTGGCTTCCATGATCATCTGACTCATTTTATATTATTCAATCTGAAACATTTCTCTAAACAGGAGCCCATTAGTATCCTCAGTACACCATGGTCTAGACCCTGTCTTGCATTTCTGCCTAGCAAACTCCTTTTGATCCTCCAGGACCCAGTCAGATCTTGACCCTAGGTGAGAAGGCATCTCCTATTCTGAGTCAGCTGCCTTTAGAAGACAGGGACATTTCCTTGTTCTCTAGTTTCCTAGTCAGCTACTACCCCAAACAGGCTCATGATGTTGGCTCTCAACAGAGAGAAGTTTCTCCTAAAAGGAATTCTTACAAAAGGGTGTTTTTCACTGAGTTCATTTGGTGGCAAAATATCTACTAGAGAGATGTGTAGCTGTTTACTGGTTAAGCATATCTAATCCAAAAATCCAAAATCCGAAATGTTCTAAAATCTGAATTTTTTTAGCATTGACATAATGTTCAAGATGTTTTGGATTTTGGAGCTTTTTGGATTTCAGATTTTTGTATTAATAATGTTCAACCAGTAAAGACTATGCAAATATTAAAAAAAAAACCTCAGAAACTGAAAACATACTTCTTGTCCTAAACATTTCAGGTAAGTGATAACCAATCTGTACAATGTGTAAATACAAGAATGAAGAGTGCTTGTTTGAGATATTATTTAGTATATGGTATATGAGTCACATGATCTTTCCAATGTCTTGGAACTTCCGGATTCTGAACACATGGGGCCTCAGGAGTTTGTGGGCCTGTGGCTGCCCTTCAGAGCTCCTCACACACGTGTCCACATGTACACCTTCCTCTCTGGATCGTAAACTCATTGAGAGCAGGTTTACAGTTCTCTGATAATGCTAATTGCTCACCAGGTGTTTGCTCAACTGAACTGAAATGACCCAAAATGAGTCCAGTGAAACTGAATGGTCCTTTTAGAGGCAGCCATGGCCTGGGGATTGCCTAGGATCTGGGAAGTGGTTTTTCATTCCATGAAGGGCCTCAGTTCTAGAGCTCCCTGGGAGCCTGACTCCACAGGCCAAGGCCACCTGAGTGAGGACTCAGCATTTTGCAGGGAAAGGACACAGCTTTACCTCTGCCTTCTGGGGAGCAGGGAAGACAGAGAACAGAGAGACATGAGTGACACTGCCAGGGCAACTAAGTTCCATCCAGCAGAGGAATCGGAAGGCAACTGTCAGAGCAGCTGCTGGAATAACAGACCATGATGGGGTGTTCTAAGCCAGTGGAGGGACTTCTTCCCCTTTAGATGCCAGTTCTGGCCGGGGTTCAAAGTCCCCTCAGAAACTTGGGCTGGACAGAAAGGGCCCATGGAAGCAGAGTCCTCCCCTGAGTCCACACAGATCCCTCCCCCAAACAAGAGCAGTGCAGGGAAGGGAAAGGGCTGGCTGTGAGGTGGGTAGTGAACAGGGTTGTTAATTGCAGCCCCCTCTGGGGAAGGGATTCCTGGATGGGATGAGGAAGGCAGGTCCTCCTCACTGATAGCGTGGCACTGGATGAGCCACTCAGCTGTTCTCTGAGCCTGGGTAGTAAACAATCCTGGCTTTACAGGGCTGCCAGAGACATACAGCAGAGAGCTAGGAGAACTCAAAGACACAAAGACACTTCGCTGAGCTGAAGCTCAAGAGGAGCATGAGGACAAGGTTCCTATTTGTGTCATGGAGCATACAGGGAAACTCTGAGCATCCCAGACAAGGCATACAATGCCTCAACCCTTCTCCTCTCTCCTACCAAAGCCCTCAAGAACGCCTTCCATTCTGAATTCTCTGTGGGTACACAGGGGGCTAAGTGGATTGGACTTGCTGTTGCCAAGACAAGGAGAGGAGCATGTGAGGGAGGAGTGTTGAGTTTCTCCACCATCGTGTCCCACGTGAAGCCTGCCTGGTCAGAGTTCCTAAAGGTATCAGGGGACTCGAAACTGCCATTTCCTCCCTCACCAATAACATGCTGTGCCAAGCCCCAGCCTGGTCCTAAACTACTGTGTGAGGAGCAGTGCCACTTACTGGGGCTTTCCACACACCAGGAACTGGCTGGTAGACACACTACCCAAGTCCCTACAATGTCCCCAGAGAGAAGCATCATGGTGCCAATTCCACCACTGCTCATGGGAACATGGAAAACTACTGAGTGCTCACACCATGCCAGGCACTGCCCTAAGTCATAGCATCCTCCTTCATCCTCACAAGAATCTCATGAAGTAAGAACTCCAACCCCTCCCACTTTAGGGGGATTTTAATTATTTCCAGTGAGGATTTGGAGGCACAAGACATAGCCCCATAGTGCTGTTAGAGTAATGGATAGAAACCTGGTGCATCTGGCTCCTACCCCTGAGTGTGAGCACTGGTCTATCCCACCCTCCCACTCCGGCCCTCACTTCTGGCCCAGGTAAACTCTATCACTGCCATGCTTATCTGCCGCTGCACCGAAACCAACCCCATTTTGTCCAGGCTCAAGCCTTTGCTCATGCTATTGTCCCACCTACCTGGATGCTTTCTTCCCTTTTCTTCACCTACGGAAAGTGCCAAGGTCTGGTTCAGGCTCCTCACCTGCACACCTGGCCTGTATTCTAGTCTGACATCTTGTCTGAGCCACTCCCTGGTACACCAAAGGAGATCTACTTAGGATTTATGTCACTTTGCAGATGGGTGGATCTCAACTTCTTCCTGGAAAAGACTGTGAGACCTTTCCTCATCTGTAAAGTGAGGGAATTGGATCAGATGATTTCTAAGCACTGTAACTCAATGCATTTTCAAGTTTGTATTGTGCATATGTAACATGGGTAACTCACATCAGGGAGCAAGGAATGTTTGTTGAATGACTCATCACTATTTCATTATTTATATGCATTTCTCTTCTGGCTTCTTGATTTCTTTTTCCTTATGCTGACCTCAATTTACTCTGTCAAACTGATGGAGGGATGCTGGCCTTCACTTATTAGAGGTAGCTTCAAATCACTGGCACCATGCCCGTGGAGCCTTCAAAGAGCTCAGCAGCCTATACAAGAAGAGTGGCCTGGCAAACCCAGAACATCACATGCTGTGCCCCATGCCAGGCACACTGGAGCTACAGTAGGCCCTGTCATTAGTGAGCCTCTGGATTTCCAGGGGTGACAGTGTGGACAGCTGATGGCATGCGTGGCCTCACAGAGACAAACCGAGGCTGAGAAGGTTTGATAGGGAAGCCCCTGCTTACAGCTCTGCAGTAAATTAAACTGCAAACTGTCTCTGGCAGCAGCAGGCATGGTGCCTCGGGGTATTTGGGTGGAAAAGGGGTGGCGTTTAGTTAAGCTCTAATACAGTCACCACGGCAGACAGAGTGATCTGTGGAACAGAGGACTGCTATGCCTGGTGGGAGCTCCCTGCAAAGAGAAAGGCTGTGATGGAGATGAGATATGGAAGAGAGGGAGGAAAACTCTGGTGGGAGGGGAGATGACCTCACAGGTCTTGTCCATCCCTTTTATTTAAGATCTGTGGGCTGTGTAGGGGAGTTGGGATGTCAGACATCTAGAAGCCTGAGGCAGTAACGGTGAAAGGGCAGAGGCGGAGGAAGACCCAGTGGGTTGGAGGAAGCTTCACAAATGATCCTCACTCTAACTAAATCCACTGTAAGAAAATTTGTCTATTTGAACCTGATAGGATGGGGGAAGGTGATTTCTACTGCTATCTTTCAAGCTCCCAGGTTGGCTGGTAATTAATACCCTGTGTGATGTTTTCTATCTCTGAGCCTCATGTTCAAACATCGTATGAAGTGGATTCCTAGGTTCCAGTATCTTTACCTTCTTTGCACTTCATCGTCTTTAATTCTCAAAATAACCACTGTTTCCCTAGACTGACTTGCCACCCTGAATGTGACTCATTAAGTGTGATGTGTACCAAATTTTTTGAAACCCACCTATTACAGAAAGCAAGGCATAACTGTGCCCTGCTAGACTGATACAGCCCCAGATTCCATCAGAGTTTCTGCATTCCACTGCCAAAAACATTATCACCAGGGTCTCTTTCATTCCCTTGAAGCAGACTCCCTGGCCACAGGGCGATAGGTGTGAACTTGGGGGAGTTCAGAGTCTCAGGGCCATGCACATATTTTTAATTAGCAATGCAAATTAGCCTTGGCCCACTAGCCCAGGGAAAACAGTCTGTGACACTGAGTGGCAGCTGGCTTGGGGTAGCCCACCATAACCTCCAAGTTCAAAGCTGTCAGATGCATCAAGCCCAGATAACTAGAAAGAGAAGGGGAATATCCAATTAGGATGGCTGTTGACATTCAGCAAGCCACCTGAGAAGAGCCTGGAGACAGTGCTGCCACGTGGTTGTGGCCTAACTTTGAAACAGTGGAAAGATGCTGAGAGGCTGAGAGGCTGAGAGGCAGCCTGCTCAGCTGTGACTTGAAGAGAATAAAGCCAATAAAAAGTTGCACCTGTCACTATCACTTGTGTGCATGGCGGTAAATGTTTCACCCACTATCTTGTGGGGTACTCTGAACAACCCTGTAAAGTGACATTACCATCACTCTTGTTTTACAAATGAGGAAACTGAAGCATAAAATAGTTAAATAGCCTGTCCACATTACACAGCTAATCAACGGTACAGCCAGAATTTAACCCCAGAAGGTCGGATTCTAAAAGCCATGATCCTAATTTTTATACCACACAGACAGCTCAAAGTAAGAATCACAGAGTTTTTGGTCCTCTTCCACCCAGGGATGCTGTCTCTTTCTTACATTCCTTCCCCTACTTCCTCCACTGACATCAATCCCTGATTCAGCTAACAGCACTAACCTACCATCCATCCATCGACCCCTTACTTTGGGAGAGATGGAACCTGTCTATGAACTACTTAGGTGGTGTTTAAAACCCACTGTGGAAGAGCACTCTGGCTTCAGATGAAAGGCCTTTGGGGTAGAAAGATCCAGAAGCTTTCTTTTCTAACAAATGTTAATCATGTCTCCAACACACTGAGATGTAAAAGCTGAGTGAGGGCTACTTGCTAATAAAATACTTGGCACCTAAAAGGGCATTAAAAAGATGCCCAAAGCTCTGCAACGTAGAATAAAGATATCAATTTCCTCTATTCCCAATTCACCTGGCTTAATATTTTACATGCATTGACTTTACCAATCAGGCTGCCTGGGTCATTGGGAATGGAAATTTACATCTGCTAATGATGCCATCCACAGCAGGCAAATCTGCAGTTTTGGTCCTGCCAGAGAAGTGTGTAGGTGGAGCTGACGGACTCAGTTCCAATGGACTACAGAACTGTTCAGAAGTCTGAACCCCCATCTAAGATCTAAACAAAGAAATCCTGCAGACAGGGCTAGAAGATCCATTGGAAGCTGTTGCTGGTATATCTGATTTCACTTGGAAGATCTCAGGAAATCAAATTTTCCGTTCATGGTACTACAAATTAACCTCTATGACAACTAGGACTTTTATCTCTTCCCTGCTGAACCCTTATTCCCTAGAATCAAATATAATAGTCATTCAATGACTGAATGAGTTAATGAATACATGAACAACTATTTTGCTTCTTATTCCACCATACACTCTTCTGGAGGAATCTGTGCCCATGGGCCCTGATGGCCGCACTAGCACTGTTCTGCATAGTATGATCCACCCTCAGTCACAGTTACTGTACCCAAGGGTAGTCAGTGGACAATCTGGCCAATACCTGTGAGACTGGCCACACAGCAAAATGAGCTGGACCAACTGGGTTCTACAACTCAGGGACCCCGAGTAAGAGGCACTGCGGGAAGCTGCCACTGATGCGTACTCTGAACAGAGACTGCAAGCCACCTGAGGGCAAGGACTGTCGCTGCCTTGTTTCTGCCATTATTCCCAATCCATGATGTCCTGATTCATGCCAGAAATAGAGTAAGTCCTCAATAAAAGTTCCCCTTGATGCGTGCTCTGAACAGAGACGACAAGCCACCTGAGAGCAGGGACTGTGTCTGTCCAGTAATCACATCAGAAATAGAATAAGTCCTCCACGAAAGTTGTCAATCAATAAACAGAGTTAATCGGGCCTGGGCAGCCATTATGAGACAAGGGCAAGACAAAAGTAAGGAAACCAAACTCACAAAGAGGGAAGAGCTTAGATCCAACAGTGCAAGAGCATTACAGCAGTTGTAAGCACAAAAGAGAGAGAGGCTGGTAGGTCTTGGGTCATCACCTTCCTTCCCTTCTCCCTTTTCTGGGTCCTGACAATATCCTTACCTGTTGTACTTGTGCAGTATGAATATATTTCTTTTCTCACAATTCTAACAGCCCAGGCTAGAACATTGCTGGGTCCTCATATGGAAGACAAGATGTCTGACATAAATAAGTAACTTGTTCTTTTGTTTTATTTTATTTATTTGCTGTTGCCATTGAGTGTTGTTAAGGTCCAAATGGGTTGGAATAGGAGGAGATAGGGACTCTTCTAAGTCTTAGGGAATAAATGCTAGCTAGTCTGGGCTTAGACACTCTTGCTATAGTTTGGATTTTGAGTGTCCCCCGAAGGCCATGCATAAAGGCTTAGTTCCCAGCCTGGGTTGCTATTGGGAGGTGGTGCAACCCTTAGTAGATGGGACCTAGTAGAAGGAAGTTAGGTCATTAGGGGCCTGCCCTTGAAGGGGATAATGGGAACCCATTATCTTTTTCCTAATTCTTTTGCTTTCCAGCCACCATTGGGTGAGAGGAGCTTTTCCTCACTATCATTTCCAATTTAAAGTTGCCAAAGTAATACCAGCAACAGGCGATGGCATCACAGAGGAAGCACGGTGGATTGTGCACTGGGTTTACAAGGTCTGGGACTTGCTCAGCCACTGAATTTGTGTCCAGGTAAGTAATTCAGTAACTGTTATAGCTTGTTCCCCCAAAGACTCATGTGCTCAAAGGTGGGGCTTTTCAGAGGTGGCTGGTTCTAGGGTGTGTGATGCAGGGATTAAATTGTGTGATGCTGGGATTAAGGGCACATGGTTACTAAATTAGTCTACTGATTGGTTAAGCATAGTTCTGGGTGTGGATAATGGGAAGGCCCACCCTGGGTGTGGGTGGCACCACCCAAAAGGTGGGTAGCCTGGAACAGATAAAAGCGAGAGGTTTCTGACACTGCTTGCTGTTGCTTTGCTACTTTGCTGCTTGCTGCCTTGCTGCCTTCTGCTTGCCATAAACTGTTTCTCTTCTGTGATGCTGCTCTTCCATGCCACCCTGCCTTGGAGCCAGCCAACTATGAACTGAAAGCTCTACAAACTGTGAGCTAAATAAACCTTTCCTCCTTTAACTTTGGGTGTCAAGTATTTTGTCTCAACAACAAGAAAAGTAAATAAGACAGTAACTTTGAGTCTTGGTTTCTTTTCTAAAGTGGAGGTAATGACACTTAATTCTCAGACTGTTGTAAAAATTAAAAGCAATGACCAGCGTATAGTAAGGGTGTCCTATGTATGACTTAAATGTATGTCTGTAACACAGAAATTAATAAAGGATTTTCCTATATTTTAAGTTATTTAAATCTCATAACAATTTGCAAGATTTGCAAAATAGAGCTTAAAATTCTTATTTTAAGATGAAGAAACTGAGATTCAGGTAGGTTAAGTAGTGACTTGTCCAAGATTATTTACAGAGTAAGCAGCCCAACTCTATCCCAAGTCCAAGTCCCAGTTTCCTCTCACAATGCTGCCCTCTGCACAAGAAAACAAGACAAGCAATCAGATGTGCAATGGCTCAGCTACCATTAGGCTGGTGGTATTTCTTCTTTCTCAGTCGCGCACAAGATTTCATTAAGGGACTTGTGCACAAAATATCCAGGACATGAATGCATCAGTCTATGAAGGAATGAATGAGTAGAGAGATGAATAAATGAAAAAATTAGTGTTCTGTCTTTATTCTATACATGATTCACAACAAAAGCAGGAGTCTCATACAGGCTGCACTCGTCAAAGGACCTCCTAGTGCATATTTTCCCCCTCCCCCAGGATGTCTCTAGCAGAGGCCTGGCAATGGTGCAGCTCACACCACCAGCTAATCCTCTACCAGCCCTGTCCATTCTACGTACTGGTTTCTGCAGTCTCGTACTCGCTGTCTCTGAGAAGTTCAAAGATGTCCACTTCGACCTTGGCCTTGCCCAGCCTTTCAGGAGCGCGGTTGATGCGGTTCTTGGCCAGGGTGATGGAGAGCCTCTCCCCTCTGCTGCATTCCATGGGATCGTCCAAGATAGCAGCTGTGGGCAGGCAACCACATGGAGACAATTGGTACACCACCCACTACTGTTACCCACTGTCCTTCACAAACCTCCCAGCTACCATCTTCCATTTCCAGGCAGATCCCTAAGTCTTTCTCCACCTCAGCACTATTCCAAAAGCAAGTTCTCCACATGCTTTAGGGGCTGTTTGCAGTAAAGTGAATTTGAATGTGGATGTGTATGTCAAGAATTCTGTAATGTAATGGCAGGCCACCAGCGGTTCTGTCTGTATGAGGTTGCTGGGGCCCAGGCACAGTGATACCCTTGGACGTGTGTCTGTGTGCACACAGCGAGCCACACATGTGCTATCCTCTGAAAATGGAATTCCAGGCATATAAGAACTTCTTCCCAAGGTGAGAGAGGGCTAGAGGAGGCCAAGTCTGTGAGGGAGAGCTGCGGGGAAGCAAGGAGCAGTGTAGGATGCTGCTGACACTGACCCCAGCCTCTGGTGCCCATGAACCATGTCACCCAGGTGAGCCATGCACCTGCTCTGAACCTCTTTTCTTCATTCAACATTAGGGATAGTAAGACAACTTCACCCAGTTGGTGTGAGGATTGAGTTAAGACAGTGCAAGTAGGCGGCCCATCATCTGGACGTGATCAGTGTGGCAGTCTGTGTGAGCGACTGGAATGGTGCAGGACCAATGGCTGGCCAACTTCTGGAAGCACTGTGGAGAATCAGGGTTACGGGGTCACAGAAAGGCACTTCCACCCCTTATTTGCTATGGGACCTCAGTTTCCTCATATGAAAAATGGAGAAACTGCCTCCTTGGGCTTCTGTGAAGATGACTGGAGTAGTATGTGCTCAACATGGTATCTTGCACGTAGCAGATAAATCTAGCAACTGAAATCCTCAATTCTCTTGATAGGTTGTTACAAACATGGAAATCTACAAACAAAAATGTTTACAAACATTTATAGTTGCATTATTCTGTATGTGGCAAAGGTGGAAACAACCCAAATGTCCATCAACTGATGGAAAAGTAAGAGAATGTGCTTTTTCTATGCACTAGAATGTAATTTAACAATACAAGTGAATAAGTCCTGATACATGTTACAACACAGATCTACCTTGAAAACGTTATGCTATGTGAAAGAAGTCAGACACACAGGACGCACATACTGAATGGTTCTATATGAAATGTTTAGAATAGGTGAATCCATAGACACGGAAAGTGGACTAATGGTTGACTAGGTAGGGTTAGGGGACTTGGGGGGAAACAGGTAGTGACTGCTAATTAGTAGGGGGTTTCTGTTTGGGGTGAAAATGTTCTAAATTTATTATGGTGATGGTTGCACAGCTCTGGGAATATAGTAAAAATGACTGAACTGTATCCTTTAAATAAGTAAATTATGTGGAATATAAATTATATCTAAATAAAGCCATTATAAAAAAAAAAAGACAAATGAAACTTATCTTTCAAGCCAAACAGACTCCACCACACATGACCTCTGATTCTCTGTGGCTGGGGTAGATGGAAAGATCCAGATTCCATGCTGTCCTTTCTGTATATTGCTCCCATACCATCTCACAAGTCAAAAAACCAGGACATGGAATATTACAAAGCATTTTCCCCAATGTGTGCATGTATTTGTATGCATAACTTCACTGAACAAGAAAAGTAAAATTTCATTTACTCAGGGTGACCATTCACGAGCCAACAAAAGGGTAACCCAAGACAAAGGCAATAAAGTGGGCTCCTATGAATTAACTACCAAGGTCCATATTCACCTGAGATGTGCCACCTGCGGGGGTGGCCAAAGGATTATAAGTGTGTTACCAGGAACACTTAAAACCCCCACCAGGGTAATGTCAGGGAGAAGACAGGAATGGGATGGTTCCTCAGGAAGCAGAAACAGAAACGTTACACTGTGCTGTACCAGGTGACAACTTTTGACTAGGAGGAGAGCGGTAATAAGAGGGGTGATATTTAAATAGTGTTCTTTGGGGACCCCTGGGACTCTTCTAGAAGTTAAGCTTTCCTAGAAGCTTTCTGGGGGTGTCCAGCCCTGTGCCATCTTCAACTAGCACACCTCCACGTCTACCTATTATAGATACTGGGGTTCCACATGAGATTTGATCTAGGAAAAAACATTTCACAATTAAAACAGAAATGGTTAGGTTGGCCCTAGAGCATAGGAAAGAGATGTGTAGAATGTGAGGAACTGGCAGTGCCACACAGCACCGATCATGGGATCTGAAGCACACCAGCTTTACAGTAATCAGTGTGCATTTATTCAGCAGCAACGCTGGGGTAAGCACTTAGTGGACACAGTCTCACATGATCTCTGCAATGACTCTGTGAGGTAAGTGTTTTGTCTTCATCTGGGGATCAGAAGTCACAGGTCAGAGAAGTCTCATAACCTGCCAGGTACTTGGAACTGCTGAGCAGCAGATGATCTCCGTGGAGCCGACTTCAGACCTTGCTCCTTAATCATAGATCATCTGCCTTCTCATGAGAATCTGGCTTCTTAGGCATTTGAGCTGAGGACAGGGTGTGGTTGGCGGACTCATGAGCTTCGTAGGCACTGCGAAGGAAATGCCACCTAGGCAAATCAACTCTGAAACACCAACACACGGACTGGACTCTCGATCTCCCCAGATAATTTCTCTGCTTCCCTACCCTCTCCCCGCCTCTGAGATTTTTAGACTAGAGGCAGCTATCCTTCCCTCTGGGTGGGCCATGTGATTTCACTCTTACCAATGTTTCAGTGTACAGTCTACTAGCTATTTAAATCAGTTGTAATAGAAAGATAAAATGGAAATAAAGCTTTGTAAATAAGGAGGGGAAGAGGGGTTGAAGGCAGGGAAGGGGAATGGGAAAAAAAGAGGAATCAAGATATATCATGTACAGCTACAAATTCCCTACAGTGAATGTGATCATTATGTATATCTAAACTGTACCAATAAATTTAATTAAAATAAATAAATAATCAGTTGTAATAAAATAAATCAATAAAATAATCTCTTATAAAATGGTTTGGATCTTAAATGGCCCCCAAAGTCCCACGTATTAAAAGCTTGGTCCCCAGTCCATGACATTATTGGGAGGTGGTAGAACTTTTAGGAGGTGGAGCCTAATGGGAGAAAGTTAGGTCATTGGGGGTGTGTGCCTGAAGGGGATATCGGACCCTGGCCACCCTTTTTCTCTGTCTTTGCTTCCCAGTCACCATGAGGTGAGCAGTTTCCTCCACATGCCCATTTGCGATAATGTTCTGCTTTACCACAGGTCCAAAAGCAAGAGGGCAAAGTGACCATGCACTGAAACCATGAGCCAAAATAAATCTTTCTTGGGCCGGTGAGATGGCTCAGTGGCGCAAGCACTTGCCTGGCAAGCGCGAGGGCCCGAGTTCGACTCCCGGAACCCACATACAAAAAAAGGGCCGGTGATATCGCTCAGCGGCACGGGTGCCCGCTGGTGTGCAAGGTCCTGAGGTCGACCCCTGGTATCCACAAAAAAATATATAAATAAATAAATCTTTCTTCTTTTAAGTTTAAAACCTCAGATTATTTTGTCACAGAGGCATAAACCTAACCCAATACCCACATGCCCTGTGAATTTAGGGGCTAAGAAATTTTTTGACTTAGGTGTTTATGTTACACAGTTTCAACAGACTGCTCCTGTCCTGTTGGTACACAAAGGTATAGTTAGTTATAGCTATACCATACCAGGCAACACACACCCAAGGGGCTGGTCCACAGCTGACTGGTTCCATCTGCGCTCTCTCTCTCTCTCTCTCTCTCTCTCTCTCTCTCTCTGTAAAGAATGTTACCTATGGGCTTCATTTCCCCACCACCAATGCATATGTTGAAACCCTAACTCTTCATGTGACTGCATTTGGAAATAGAGGTGATTAAGGGATTAAAGTTACATGAGATCATAAAGGTGGAGACTTGATCTTATGGCATTAGTATCCCTCTTAGAAGAAACAGCCTCTCTCTCTCTCTCTCTCTCTCTCCTTCCTCTCTTCCTCCTTCCCTCTTTCTCCTCCCACCGTGAAAGCACACAGCAGGAAGGCAGTCATCAACAAGCCAAGACAGCCTTCACTAGGAACTGAATTGGCCAGCACCTGATCTTGTACTTCCTAGCTTTCAGAAGAGAGAAAAATAAAGTTCTAGTGTGTCAGCCAGTTGGTCTATGGCATTTTGTTATGGTAACCTGAGCTGATTAAGACAATGTGTTAATATAAATTCAATAAGCAGGACTCCAGCCAGCCAGGTAAGAGACTGAACAATCAACTCACAGAGCACCACTGCACACACTTTGAGACAGGGATAATGCGCAGAGGCAACAGGGAACATGGGAATCTTATATAAAGGAGATTGTGAAGTCCCTCTGTACCCCTTCCCTCTTTCCCTCCCATGAGGTCGGTTCAGCAGGGACTCTGCAATCAGAAGTATTTGGCAGGTGCTTGCCAACTCAGTAAGATCCACAATCCTGCTCTCCCTACTCCCTACCCCATGTCATTCTAGATGCTGTTTTTCATTAAGGTTTTAGTTCTAGACAGTGATTCATTTCTGGCAGGGAAGTACCTCAATTGGCTGGTCTGTTGGCATCAAACATATTGGGATTGGGGTAATTAGGATGACAACAGGAACTAAATTCTGGGGTTGTGGAGGCCGAAGACAAGATGGAGGATTATGCTCTCTTGGGACACCCCAGGAACATGCCCCCAGCAGGCCATTACCAAACAGCACACTTGTTCTCCAGCAGTCTCAGGAGAGGGGCCAGATGGATGAAGAGCAGCACGCTCTGAATGTGTAGTGGATGCTCCCGGCCTATGCTGTGTCCCTCAGGTCTGGCTTCCTGGCTAGGCCAGGATGTTCAGAGTTCCCAGCTGCTGCCAAATGAGGAGCAGTATGAGCCAGCATATCCTCTGGCCCTGGGGGCTGCTCCACAGGAAGTCCACCAGCAGCCACAGTGAGGCTGGCAGGTCAGGGCTGCAGCAAGTGTAGGGCTGAGATAGGAGATGTGTGGAGACTCAGTCTGACCCCCCCTCTCCAGCCCGGGGGACCCAGTGCATTATGATTCCTCCAGTCCAGGTGGACTCAATGTGCCCTCTTCATGTCCAAGAAGCCAGGAGTCTTTTGCAGTTACATTGAGCCTTTCTCCCCACAAGTCCCAAGCTCTAGACGCTCTGCCCTCTTCTCTCTGAGGCTCATGCCAAGGGAAAGGAAGCCTCCTGACTGCCCATCTCAACCTGAAGCCCCTCCCCTATTCTTGTCCCAAGACTGTGTCCCTGCTGGATAGGACACCTCTCCCGGGCTGGCAGGCCTGGTTCTGCCCACTGCAAAATTCTCTGGCTCAGCCCTAATGAGTATGGCCAGTGACTACCTGAGGAGGGTACATGGCCACTGCCCTGCTTGAAGGAGTCTGAAGGGAGGGTCCCAGTCGATCATCTGGGACTGTCTCAGGGCCACTTGCTGGCTTCCACTCACTTTCTGGGCTGCAGCATCCCCACAGTGAGGGCCTGGACTGGCCTATGCAGCCTTCCCATACATCTGCTGACATCATCTCTGTCCTTATGCCCATTTCCCTGCCAGGGCCTTTCTTCTCCCTTTAGACTCACCTCTTGCAGGAAGCCCTCCTGAACTCCCCAGCTCCAGTGTTCTCTTTGGATTTCCTTAGAGCCCCCAACACCTCAGAGGGGACACTTCCCATCTGTGTCTGTGAGTGTCCTTAGCTGCCAATATGTATGTATGTATGGATGGATGGATGGATATTTGCAGTACTAGGAATTGAAGCCAGATCTTCCACACTGAACTTCATCCCCAGCCATTTTAAAAAACTTTTGAATCAGGGTCTTGCTACATCACTAAATTGCCCCAGGTTTACATCACTAAACCTGCAATCCTCCTACCTCAGCCTCCAAGAGTGCTTAGGATTACAGGATTACAGATGTGTACACACCATCCCTGGCTTCCTGGTTGTACCTGAAAGCCCCGGAGTCTTCCCTCCTGCCTTTGAGTCTTCCCAGATTCCCCATCCCAAATTAATTCCCTCCTCTTTGAACTCCCTTACTTTGCTGTTCTGCATATTTGGTTGCCTATTTTCCCTTCCCTAGAGCGTCAGCTGCTTGAGGGTGAGGTCCATGCCTGATTCTTTTCCATACCTGCAGACCTGTGGATGCACAGTGGCCCTTGGTGAATGGTTACTGCAGGAATGAAGAGTCCAATGAACAGTCACCTGACTTTGTGTCCCCTACAGCAAATGTCAGATAAGTCACTGTCCATAGTACAGTCAGCCTAGATGATGCTCCTATGCACAGGCCTGCAGGACAGAGAAATTGGCAACACCTCCAGGGGCTTGGGGCTGGCGGTTGTTCTCCTGCTCTGCCCACCTATGCAAACTGGAACAGGGCTTACCCTCCCTTCACAGATTCTCAACAGCCCAGGCGTGACTCCTCAGATGGGAAAACTGGTCTCCTTGGTCTCTGGGCTCCTCCAGAGGTCCACTGCTGAAGATTCCAGGTACTGTGATAACTCTTACCTCTTTAAGAGGGGAATAGAACAGTTGCACTGGAGGGTCTTTATAGGCACTGTCTATAACACTGCCTGTAGCTGTTTGGCTCAGCCTGCTGCATCCCCGTACTAACAAGAGAAAGAGACAGCATGAGCCTCAGGGAGTCAGAGAGCTTTGCTCCTCAGCTGACCCCTGGCTACTCGCTCTCAGCTCCTAGTCCCCAGACACAGCCCCAGCCCCGTCCCTCATCCAGCACCAGCCTCCACTCAGCTTTGTCCTCACAGTGCCCTCCCTGCACCCTGCTGTTCCCAGGCATCCCTCTTGCTGGAGCAAATTGCACCACCATGCAGGTAGACTTGTACCACTAGCTCACACCTTCATCCAAACTTGAGACCCAACACTGGACCATCACCAGCCATCACCCAACTGGGCCAGCTCCCTCTAGTGTCACACACTGTATTCTCTGGCCAGGACGGCCATAACGAAGTGCCACACACTGGATGGCTTACACCAGAAATGTATGCCTCACAGTTCTGGGAGTGTGAGAGTGTGGGGTGGTCAGCGCTGGTTTCCTCAGAGCCCTTCTCCTCAACTTGTAGACGGCCGTCTTCTCCCTGCTCTCCATACAGTCTTTGCAGTGTGTATCTGTGTCCTAATCTCCTCCTTTTCTAAGGACTCCAGTCACACTGGATCAGGGTCCCCCGCAATGAACTCATTTTAATTTTATTACCTCCTTGAAGACACTACCTCCAAGCACAGCGACATTCTGCGGTATTTAGCAGAAGGAATTCAACATAGGAGTTGGGGGGGGGCAATTCAACCATTACACGAACCTTCACCTCTAGCCACTGCCCAGCTCCCACAGCCCTTACTCTTGGCTCAGACTGATTAAATTGAGGCCACTCTGTGGCAATTTCTTTGACCCTGTGCCCCTTTATCTTCCCAACAAGCTCAGAGAACAGGGGCTCCTCCTCCTTCAGATGAACCCCCCCATGGCTTGCCCTTCTCTCCTTGGGGTTTGTTGCCTCTTCATACCTCCTTTCTCTCCTCGGTCTTCAGTCTCTCCGAGGTCAGCCTTCTCCCCTGTGCTGGGTCGTGGTCGGGGTCCTCCCATTCCCCAACCACAAAGACCCTCCACTGACCATGTGGACAGTGTGTCTGCCCTTCCACCTCTCTTTCCATTCAAGCCAGGCTTGATGTTTCCTTGACTTGATTTCATCCCAGATTCTCCTTGACCCACTGTAATCTGCCTTCTGTCCCCACCACCTCCCTTAAGCTGCATACAGAGTCAACATCAAATATCCAATTTTGCAAAATCAGTGGACACTTCTGATTCCTTGTCTAATGATATCACTGACATCACTGTTTACTATTATCTCATTTAATCCTCATACAGTCCTACAACTTATTATTCCATTTTGCATTTCGCAAGTGAGACAAGTAAGAAAGGGGCAGGTTAATCAAATTGCCCATGGTCACGAAGCTCTTTTTGTTGTTGTTTTGAGACAGGGTCTTATAGTTCAGGCTGGCCTCAAACTCAGAGCGATCCTCCTGCCTCAGTCTCCCACGTGCTGGGACTACAGCTGTGTGCTACCATGCCCGGCCGATCACACACTCTTAATGGCAGCCTTGTCCAGGGACCATGGGCTGCTGGACAACTTCCTTAGGCCACTCTAGGGCTAATGCTCCCTTTGCATCTGAGAGTCCCGAGACCTTCAACTTCCTTGGCTTCTGTGGAGCAACTCTCCCAGGGTTCTTCTCCTAATTCACTGACCATTCTTACAGGTCTACTCCTCTTTTGCCTGTCCTTTAACTATTGGTGAGTCCTCAGGGTTCTGCAGAGCCGCCTTCTTGCTTTATTTCCAAGACCTGCTAATTTATCTCTCATTTGCAGCTACTTTCATGAAGATGATTCTCGCATATCCAAGTGGTGCTGTCTCCACATAAATGTCCAAAGAGCATCTCAAATTTATCAAGACCCAAAGTAAACTCACCCTGTCCCCTCCCCTGCTCTTTGTGCTGTATTCTAATTCTTAGTTAAAGGCAGCACCAGCTACCCAAACACTGTGCCCTTATCCTAACTCCTCAGTTCCAGGTAACCAGTCCCCAACTGCTTCTGGTTTTACCTCCTCAATATTTTTCAAATCAACCCTCTTCTCTCTAGTCCTGACTCCACTGTCCTAGTTCAGTCCTTTTACCTTAATGACTTATCTGCAACCTCTTACTCTTCCCTGGTTTCCTGCCTCCAGTGTGCACCACCACGCCAGCACTATTTGCCACTGCCTTATATCGCTTGAAAGTGTTAACCCCTGCTTAAAAGCTTTCCCTCTCAAAATGCATGGACTTCCTTGGCTTGCCAGACAAGACCTGTCTCTTTCTCTGTCTCAAACCTTACATTTGGATTCCCTGCTCATCATTCCTCGCTACTTACCCCCCCCCGCCACACACACACAGAGCCATACATCCCCTCCTCCAGAAAGACTTCCCTGAACACAGAGGCCAACTAAGCACCATAACTACGTGTTTTCATAGAAACCCATGTCCCTTATACTGAATTTCAATAATCAGTTTAGTCTTCAACTTTCATTCTTTAATTCTTTTTAACTCCAGTGCCTGGTAACTTTTCTGACAACAGGAGATATTTTTCAAATGCTTGAGTCAAACTTGCTGTGGCTTTTGAGGGATTCTATGCCAACCTCTATTCATTTCAAAATTACTATTTTGACTTGTACATACATGGAAAACTGATTTTTACAAAGGTGCAGTGGAAAAAAATAATCTTTTCAGCAAAATGTGATGACACAATTGAATATACTTTATGTTAAAGAAAAATAAATTTTAAATTCTGTCTCATACCATATATAAAAATAAAAACAAAATAGACCATAGATGTACAGGTAAAACCTAAAACTTCTACAAGAAAATCTTTATGATCTTGAATTAGGCAAAGATTTCTTAGCTTTGACACCAAAAGCACAGCTTGTGAAGTAAAAAATGGTAAACTGAACATTGACATCAGAAATGCCTGCTCTTCAAATGGTACAGTTAAAGAGAATGAACAAGACAAGTCATGAACTGGGAGAGAATAGTACATGCACAGCAAATACTAGATAAAGGACTTGAATCCAGAATACACAAAGAACTTTTTTAAAAATTTTATTTTAAAGAGAAAAAAAATAAATAAAGGGCCAGGGATATAGCTCAGCGCACAGCACCTGCCTGGCAAGTACAAGGTCCTGAGTTTGATTCCCGGTACCAAAAAAAAAAAAAAAAAAATTTTACAAAACAAGATAATAAGACAGTAACAATGGTTAATACATTGTGTATTGTTATCTTCAAAGTAGTTACTCAAAGTACAAGATATAGGTATGAAAAATTGTCCAAGCAATATTAGCACAAACCTTTCTTTTCAATAACAAAGAGAAATTAGTATAACTTTTTTTTTTTTTTTTGTGGGTACCGGGGGTTGATCTCAGGACCTCGTGTGCCAGCTGGCGCCCGTGCCGCTGAGCGATATCACCGGCCCTTTTTTCGTATGTGGGTTCCGGGAGTCGAACTCGGGCCCTCGCGCTTGCCAAGCAGGCGCTTACGCCGCTGAGCCATCTCACCGGCCCTAGTATAACTATCTTAACTATCTTGTATACATATATTTTTTTTTCCCTTTTCCCTTCCTTCTTTTCTCCTTTCCCCCTCCTTCTTTTCTCCTTTCCCCCATCCCAGTTTCTCTTTCCTTTTGAACAGTTTCTTCCTATTTCACAATGTCTTTTGTACATTTTGGATCTTATTTACTTTTTCGGCTTCTCACACTAGGGAGACAATATGATGTTTACACGTCATACACAAAGAACTTTTAACATGTTCATGACAGGGCCATAATTCATATGTCTCCGCTGCCAGGCAGCTCTGAACTACAGGTGGTTCAAGCTGGCAGGAACATGTTAAGATTCAATAAGAAAACAACTTAATTTGTTAAATGACCAAAAGATCCGAATAGAAAATTCAGTTACTCCCCAATACCCACAGCCTGACACCAACCAACCAACACCCCACCCCACTGCCCTGGTCTCCCATGATGGCCTTTCCCATGTATGGCACAGCAAACTCAACTTCAGGCTTAGTGCCTAAGCTGATGGAGAGACCATTCTAAAAGGTCTCCAGTCCATTTTCCAGGAGCAGGGGATGGCGGAGTCAGTGCACACCTGGCAGGGCCATGACTACTGAGCAACCAATGCAAACAAAAATGGTAGTTTTGCCATTTTGAGAATTTATCCACATGGATTGGTGTTGTTGGACCTTCAGAGCTACAATGGTGATGTTCAGGGCAAAGAAGAAATTGACAGCCTTTTGAACAAAGCAGGAGGATGAAAGAACTGAATCAGGACAGTTCTGGGTGGGTGAGGCAATTACCACCCATAGTTTGAGGAAGGGCCAGTGACACAGATAATGGCCCACTGCTGATGTGTTCCAGGTTGAATATGACATGAAGTGGTGTAAAATGAAGATTCACCATATCAGAACATTAAAATTCTACACAGTTTGGAAATATTCTTATCCTTAGTGGGGACATTAATTTGGCTGGATGATTTGGCCTCTCCCTGAATTCATAATGAGCAATAGCAAAGAAGATTACATTGACAAAGATGTACTGATTCTGGGAAGCAGATATTAAGTGAAATGGTCAAACTGAAACCAAAGATGGTCACTGTGGTAGAGAGTGACCAAGTGGTAATTGGTGGATTTAAGAAATACATGCAAAGAATTTATGGCAATGTCTTGGACAACCTTAAAGGAGACTGCTTTCAGGTTCTAATAAAAAAATATATTCCAGGACTAAAGAGGCATGGAAGGAAGAGCATTTAATTATGTGACAATGAGTTGACAGTTGTTCCAGTCTCCATGTCTGCAGGAGTAGATTTCACATGGGAGCTTCTCAGGCTGACTCTTGATCTCTCAATGAAAGAATCAGAACAGGATGGGAAATATTTTACACAGGGGAGCTGTGTCAATTTGACAAAGTCCCGCTGCTCTATGAAGAACAGCTCAGAGGCCTGTACTGTCCTGTGCAATCCTCAGAGGGTATCATATGTGCTCCTTCAAACTTGGGACCATGGGTGTTTACACTGTCTGGGAGAAATTGAAGTCTTAAACATGAATTCCCTTAAGCAAGTGTGCTGCGGATAGCCTTCCTCCATAGGCTCTACATGACATCAAAACAAGTCAGGAAACTGATTGTGGCTTCCTTAAAGTTTTCTCTTTTCTAAATTATTATCTTTTGTTTTAAAAACACATGGACTGAATATACATACATACATATATATATATATATATATATATATATATATATATGTGTGTGTGTGTGTGTGTGTGTGTGTGTGTGTGTGTGTGTATACATATGTTACTGTTTTAAAAGTCAACTGAAGGACAAATAAAACAGCACAGCAAAGACACTGAAACACACTGACCCCCTAGGATTTAATTTTTGTTATTCTTATTTCTGTATGGGGTTTTCTGGTTTTGATTTTATTTGGTTTGGTTTAGTTTGGTTTGGTTTGGTTTTGATCAACTGTAAATTTGGATGTACGGAGGAATGAACATCATTATTTTGTTCTAGAGGGAAGTTCTTAATGGTATTTCTTTCCTCCCAAATTTATTTAAATACAAAATTTGGGCTAATTTTAAAAAGTTATATAGGTGGGTGGCAAATAAGCATGTGGAACACCTGCTGAACATCATCTGTCACTGGGGAAAAGCAAAGTGCAACCATAATGAGACATCACTACAAACCTAATAGAATGGCTGAAATTAAAGCCTTGGGTGCACCAAGAGTTGGTGAAGATAAAGCATAGAATGTTCATATGCCCAGCTTTTTCTTTAACTCCTCTTCGCTTCTACATCTATACAAGCCTAGTTATGAGTGCTCCCCAAATCTCACACTCCAGACCTAGTCCTCAGTCCACCTGCTCTTCACTGTGTTACTCCCTTAAATAACTCAGTAATTCTCAACTCTTGGTTCCAAGCAGACAATGCCAAAATCTCTATCTCCAGGTCCAATTTTCATCCAATCATCTAATGCCTATCTCTGACTGCTACTAGGAAATGTCCCCTTGGAAGTCCTTCCAAACTCTATGTCTCAAACAAACCCCATTATTTTTTATAGAATCAGCTGACTTCTCCAGCTTCGATGAATAGCACAATTGCTCACATGCAACCCTCAGGTGGAGCCTTCTTGCCCTCACCCCATCCCTCCACCATTCCATCTGCTCCATCATCAAGGAATGCTAGGGGTCTACCTCTCACTCGCTGTTTGCTTTCTGTTCCCACTGCTGCCACCCCTTCTCTTCTGCATTTCCTTAACTTGTCTCCTGCCTCAGTTGCTCTCATACCAATGTAGCTACTCCTCACTGCAAATCCACCTGCCTGGCTCCTAGACCTTCTACACTTGGGTCCCTTTCCAGGCTCACTGTCTACTGAATTCTATGGCCACTTGGCTACATCTAAGTCATCCTTATTGAACACTAAACAAAGCATGTTGCTTCACTGTATGTTTTTTAATCCAGGTTGTCCCGTTTCCCTGGAAATCTTTCAGCTCTTCTGTAGCCCTATCTGAGTCCTACATAAACAACACCCCATTCTCATGTTTCTCTTCCACCCTAAACCCAGGAACCGAACTGCTCCAGCCCCATGGATTTCACCCTTCTCAAATCCTTCAAAGCATGTGTTGTCTGTACCATTTATTTAGAACTTAATCCTGGGGCCGGTGAGATGGCTCAGCAGCGTACGCGCCTGCCTGGCAAGCGCGAGGGCCCGAGTTCGACTCCCGGAACCCACATATGAAAAAAGGGCCAGTGATATCGCTCAGTGGCATGGGAGCCTGCTGGCATGCGAGGTCCTGAGGTCGACCCCCTGGTACCCACAAAAAAAAAAAAAAAAGAACTTAATCCTGAACTTTGTAAGTGAAACATGCAGTTCATTCATTCATTCCATCTTCCCCTATTATTAATTCATCAAATACCTATTAACCACCTACCTTAATCAAGGCACTAGATACATAGAAAGGGATGTGTTCATGCTTTCAAAGTATCCAGAGGACATGGCCACACCCAATATGGTATCAGTAATGATAACATCTTATGCTCCAGCCATGAATCAGGTGTTTGTGTGCTGGGAAATCCCAAGCAAGAAAGACAATGGTTCTCAAGGTTGTCCTAGGGGTAGGGGAGGGAGCCAGGCATTTACTGTGTAATGAAGCAAGTAGTTCCTAAGCGAGAATCATAAAATTTTAAGGAATCATGGACAAAGGAAAAACAAACTCCCCAGAGTAGCAGGGGAATTTGCCTTCATGCATTTATCTAAAACATATGTTTTAAGTACAGAAGAGGCAGCCTTGAAGGAAGCCAGTGAGTGTCCCAGGGATGCAGGGAAGTAAAGTGCCAAGTGTGTTCCACAGGCAGAGCCCTCCAGGTATGAGGAAGCCTAGGGTGACTGGCAGGGGAGATGGAGTGAGAGGACAGGAGCCAGAGCAAGAAAGACTTTGTGTGACTTGCTAGGGGATCGGGTTGGTATCGTGAAGGTGATGAGGGACAACTAGAAGACTTTCAACAGGCCATGACATCATAAGGTTTGCCTTTTAGAGCTATCACTCTTGTAGATACACTGAAAAGAGAGTAGAATATGAACTAGGAAGCTCCCTGTGGGCTAATTTAATAGTCTAGGAAAGAAAAGTGAGGCAGGTACTGAGATGAAGGGCAAGGAGGAACAAACACATAGGGCAGATCCAAGTATGATTGATGAGCTAAAGTCAACAGAGGCAGCCTGCAGAGGGTGAGATTGAGATGAGATGGGCTCCTGGCTTCTCTTACATTTAGATGATAACATCACTGCTCAGGATAAAGAATAAAGGTGATAGAGATGAGGGGTGCTCCTTTCTATTTTTTGGAGAAGGGTAAAATGATGATTTTGGTGTGGTATTTGTTATATTTGAGGCATACTGTTTTCTTTTTTTTTTCTTTCTTTCTTTTTTTATGTGGATACCGGGAGTTGAACTCAGGACCTCGTGCTTGCCAGCAGGCGCTTGTGCTGCTGAGTGATATCACTGGCCCTTTTTTTCCTTTATGTGAGTACCGGGAGTCAAACTCAGGACCTTGCGACTGCCAGGCAGGCGCTTACACTGCTGAGGCATCTCACTGGCCCAGGCATACTATTTTCTAACAAACAAAATTACTGCCCTAGCTTTCTAAGAAATAGTCCAGGCTAGAGAGAGATCTGTGAATGCTTGAAGTGAGGGCTTAATGACAATTTGGATCCAGCATTGGATGGAGAGCAAGGGGAGAGGAGGAACAAGGTTAAGATCCTGGAGATTCAATGCTTAGGGATTGTGTGTGGAACAGACTGAGAAGCAGAGTTAGGCCACGGAATCTAAGGAGGACAGAAGTCAAATAAAATAAACACTGAGGACTTTCTAGGAAGTCTGGCAATTAGGAGGTTCCTGGGAACATTAGCAGAGACGCAGAGATAGTGCTTAGATGACACTGGGTGGAAGACTGAGTGAGGAGAGAATAGAGAGGCAAGTAGCTGTCTTGGAAGGGCAAGAGCACAACTGGGGCAGTAGACAGAGGGAGTCACCCTGTCCAAGGAAGAGCTTTTGGATTAAAAGGAGAGGCGCTCAGAAAGAGGAGCCAGTGAGGAAGGGGAGCTCATCATGTCAGAAGAGAGAGGCATGGTCTGAATAAACCTTGTAAAAAGGAAGACTTAGAAAAAGCCTAGAGTGCGGGTACAGGTCTACCCAGGATGAGAGAAAGGACAGCACCTCCTCTAAGATGGCAGAGCAGGAGGGAAGGAGGCAATGATAGCTCAACAACCCTGGAACCCTTCTCCTTTTTTTTTTCTTGTTAATACTACAGTGCCCCAAGTTTTAACTGGATGCATGGTTTTCCAACCATATATTATATTTACCAGCATCCCCAGAGCTCAGGGAAGCCATGGGCTGAATTTGGGCTAGCAAATGTGACTGAAAGTGACTGAACATTCAGGTCATTCTGCGCCTTAGACTTTGCCCTTCTCTTTCTTTACTGGCTGGAAATGGTGGCAACAGGAATATATAGAAGTCACACACTGATGATGACAATACTGCTTGTCACTACCTGTTCTTAGGCTACCACTTACCCTATCTTACGTGTGCAAGAAATACACTTCTACTTTGAGTGGCTGTGTTTTCAGGTCTCTTCATTACAGTGGCTCAGCCTATATCCCAACTCACTGCTGCCCAACAGAAACAGAATGCAAAGCATCTAGGTCTTTGTAAATGTTCTACTAGCCACTCTGAAAAAGGTTGAAAGAAATATGGAGAGTATGCGATTAAACCAAAATTTCCAAATAATATTATGTCAACATTTAATCAAGACAAAAATCATTAATATATTTACACTAGTTTTCATACTAAAACTTCAAGCTCTAGTGTATATTTTACATTTAAAGCACATTTGCAATCAGACTACCTCCACTTTGAGGGCTCGACAGATTGTAGTTGCCTTTGGGTAGTGCAGGTCTAACTCAGACTAATAGACACCACTGTAAGTAAGCGCTTGGTAGGAGGGGGAGTTAAGTTAGGATGAGCAGGACAGCTTCTGTTTTCTTTGAGGAAAAGCGAAGTCTTTATCTTCTGCAATGACAGTGACAATGACAGGGTAGGTGACTTCAGGTGCAGAGGTCAGTATAGCTGCTCTGACATATAAATACATTTCTGGCCACCAGGCCCAGCTGAAGTGAAGAGATACTGGTGTGTCTTAAGACCCAGCTCAAAGTAATGTGAGTGGTTGTGGTGTGAAAACTCTCGAGAGCAGGAGGTCATCACGTGAGCGGGCAGGACAGGGATGGGGAGCTGAAGGTGCTAACAGGAACATGCTGGGGGTATGGTTATGGCCTTGGACTGGAAAGGGTGCAAAGCCCAGAAAAGGCAGTCTGGTGAGTTACACCCAGAAGAGATGAAGGTGGGGAGTATGTGGAGTGGGGGATAAGGTATGCAGAAGTACAGGAGATGCAGAAGCGAGGTGCTCAAAGCTGGATGGACAGGATGCTGTTTTCAGATCATGGGGTTTGAAAATACAAGTTTTAAGAAGCAGAGAAGCAAGGGCTGCTATGACCCATGGTTTGGCTGCAACAGTGACATGGAGTGCAAGAAAAGGTTGACAGCAAGGAAGAAACCAAGTACCCTCAAAGCAATGGCACTAGCGGGATGTGTCCATGGGCCTGAGGATGATGGGGCCAGGTAGGTTGAGAGAAAGGTGGGGAGCTGAGTCCCATCCCTTCATGATGGTGGCAGGTATAAGGTGAGTGGGGACTTGTAACAGGTAACAACAAGGGGAAAGTGATAGGAAGTTGCACCAAGGACCTAGGTGATATGACTACCACTTTTGAACAAGCAGTTCCCTTTGGAGATGGGCAGAAGGAAAACACTCTCCCTTAATGCCCCTGCAAGCAGAGGGCAATGTGTGTGATGGGAATGACACCTCAGCTGAACAGGGGCTCTGTGTGCCTGCTGCAAGGGCTGGGAAGGTGGCAATGACAGGGAGTGTGGTCTGGGGAAGGTGGAGAGCAGCAGGGGCAACTGGACAACTGAAGCTGCCCCAGGCTGCAGAGCCATCTAAACTGGGCGAACTCTGAGTGTGGGAGCCGTATCTCTTGTCATCAGCATCCCTGGCAAACTCAGCACAGAGCTGGGCACATGTAAGGCATGTGTGCCTTTCAAACTAGCTCAGAGACAGATCCTGATGTAAGTTCACAGCTGGACTTTCACAGCATGGTGCACCTTCATTGTTCACGCTCCCACAGTTAAATAAAGGACATGATCCCCGGAAAAATTATGAGTACAGTTCTGGACATAACAAGCAATTTATATCTACATTTGGTGCCTTATAAATACAGCTACTTTGTAAGGTCTCTGTGTATCTGGATGATATTCCCAGTTAAATTTGTTAAACTGGCCCTTCTTCTCCCTGCATCTTGCCACCTCCCTCCAAGTTTTCTTTTGGGGGAGACTGTCCCCATGTATTCTCTTTCGCCTGTGGTCACAGAACTCACCTCAACCTCAATATGTGTGGCAGGCTCCACTGGGCAGCTCAGACAGCCCAGATGCATGTCGGTGGTGCAGTGGTGCCCAATGTATCCACACTTACGGCTCACTGCACACAGAGCCAGGCTGGCAGAGGAACAGCAAGGTGGAGTGACCCATTTGTCTTGTCTAATGGCTGCTAGTGACAGCCTTCTGGCCGAATTGTGGGATAGAAAGGGACTAACAGCAGAAGGGACGCGGAGTGTTAGAGGCTGCTAGGAGCTTTAATGAGTTTATATGCACAAGGATGGCAGGCAAGGTTTGCCTTTTAACTCCAGAGGAGACTGAGTCCAGATCAGCTTCACTGGGGTAATTCACCTGGTGAGTATTTATTGAGTGCCTATCTCATACCAGGTGGTAGTCGGGGTAGACGCAGTTGAGAATACATGATATGAAGACATGAAGCCATAAAGTAGCCCTGGCTCTGCTGTCAAAGACTCACAGGCTATTTGGGGAGATGGGGGGTGGGGAGCTGAAGTAGAGATCACAAGCTATGTGTTGAGCAGACTCCCAAAAATGAACCCACATGGACATCTCGAAGGTGCCATTCCAAAGATCCTCTCACCTCTGAGCCGGCACCACTCCCCATTGTGTTGTGACCCACCCATCAATCTTCATCATGTCACATCACCATCGCATCATGTCACCTCCTGATTCCAGGGAAGACGACCTTAAACCATACATATTACTCATAGCTCTGAATAAATGAGTGTTATGCCCACTACAGTTTACAATACAGGACCCTGTCACTCCTGATCAGAAATGGCAATTAAATTGGGAACCAGAGGACTGATGAATTTTGTTGATGCTAACCTCTCTTCTTCCCCAGGGGAAAGGGCAAGCAAGAGAAAATGACAGATTAGAACTGCTTTGAGCTCTTTGCAAGAAGATGGCTAGAAAAATCTGAAGCGTCATTACTTTGATTGTTTCCACCTTAGAATTATCTGTTGCTTTCCCAGGAGATCAAAGCACAAGTAATTATCTTTTTTTCATTGTTGTCATCCCCCAAGGAAAAGGCCAGAATAGGGCATGGAATATTCATCCAGGAGGACACTGGAGTTTAGAGTCTAAGGTAGATACCTCCAATGGGACAAGACTGGAATATTCATGTGTTCATTCATTTGACAAATATTCAGATAATCTGTTACACTTTCTCTTTCCCTTTTCCAAGGTAGAAGGGGAGAGATTTATATCAACAAAATGTGTCTGACTTTTAGCTCACATTGTAATTATGATTTCCGATTGGGGGCAACAGCTACTGTTCCAAGCACCCAGTAGATAAGCAAAGTCCTCAAGGAGCTCGCATTTAGAATCTGGATTGGCACCCTGTCTCCTTATCCCAGGACTTCACTGCCTCCCTATAGTCTTTAGAGGTCTGAAACATCTTTTGTGGCACTTCATCAAAACAAATGCCTCTCAGAATCCCATACTACACATCATATTTTTCCTTGAAACTAACCTGACTCCTAAGCTGGTGTCCACAGGTGCCTCAGTGCTATCCTTGGAAATCATTTCTGTGTGGAAGGGGAGGTAATGAGGGCACCAACTCCAAGAGCAATGGACTTTTTTCAGGCTAGGGCCCACAAAGATAGCACAGGTGAGGAGGGAGCAGTCCGGGGTGGGGGTGGAGGAGGGGGGGTTGTATGAGGTGGGGGTGGGAGTGGAGATGCTGCATGAGAGCCCAGCAGACCAGGCCTTAGCCTTCCTCTCAGGGGAGCCTTAGGCTGACCTGTGACTGCTAACCCCTGACTGGCTGAGTTTCCTCAAGGCTATTAGCTGAAAGAATGCTAAGATAGCTATTGTCAGAATATTCAAAATGTACAGAGGGACAAGGGAAGAAAAAGAGCACTAACTGCAAGGGATAAAAAGCAGTCCCATTCAGATACCATATGCCATAGAAGTAAAAAGCTAGTAAATTTAATTTAGTACAGACCACACAATTACCCACTTTAAAAATTAAGGACCGAGACCATAAACTCACTAAACTTCAAATCTTCATAATGGGCAGTTAAATGAGAGAGACAGAAAGAGAAGGTGCAGAGGGAGGAAGGAAGACAAAAACCAGAGGAAACGGGAAAGGTGAAGGAAGGGAGAGAAGTTGGGAAGAAGGGGGTGGAGGACAAAGAACTATAGAATGAGCAAGACAGAGCTTGAGACAGGCACCGAGAGCGACACAGGGAGATAAAGAAATAGCCCTGATGCGCACACACATTCTCAGAGGAGTTTCCCATTCATGAGGTCTTCTGTTTCTGCTGCCAAAGAGACGTAAAGTCACAACTGTAGGCACAGATAGGGATCAAGCTTTTTCTGATGATTAGAAAATATTCACTCAGGTTTTTTTTTTTATTTCCACAAGTGCCTTGATACTTGTGGACCTTGATACTATTGATATTTGGGGCCAGATAATTTGTTGTAGGAGGTTATCCTAAGCATTGTAGAACGTTAAGCAGCATCCCTGGCTCTAACCACTAGATGCCAGTAGCACCCTCCCCAGCTGTGACAACTAAAAATGCCTTCAGACATTGCCAAATGGCTCTGGAGACGGGGTAGGGTTTCGGGGTGGGGGCTGCTCCAGCTGAAGGCCACCAGGCTAGACATTTCTCACGTCACACACTCCACTCTCACTCCCCAACAGCCATCATCTTACCTCTACCAGGCAGCCACGAGAGGAGTCCTACCATACAGCACCTCTTGGGTGGCATCATTTCCCTACTCATAACCACTTCAAACCATCCCAGTGTCCACTGGAAAAAAAATAATATTGGCCACCAACTGTGTGCGAGGCTTTGTCCCAAGCACTGGAAATAAGAATGGTGAACAGCACAGGAGACCCAGGCTCCAAGATCTTATGCTCTTGTTAGGAAAGGCAGATGAGAAACAGATAAAGAGAATATACAGGATAATTCCAGAGAGCAAGAAGAGCTAGAAAAAGAAGAAAATAGTGTAGACTGAGTGAATGACGGAGAGTGTTAAAGAAGGCCTGTCTCCAGTGAGGCACCGTCTATGCTGGGACCTGACTGACGATGGGGAAGAAGCTATGAAGCTTGAAAGAAGAATCTCCAAGTTGAAGGAATGAGCACTTGGAGTTCAATGTCTGGAGTGTAGTGACTGAGGGCAGAATGGAGGTCACATGATCTCAGGGGCCACAGCAAGAAGGTTAATTGTATTCTAGTCACAATGGGTGGTCTCTGGAGGTTACAAACACAACCCAAACTTTCTAGTCCTCACTCTCATAGCTTAGTCAGCTTGGGCTCTCTACTAACCTGACTGGGCATCCAAATCACCCATGGTGCTTGTTAAAACACAGATTACCAGACCCACACCCACAGTGATTCGGTATAGGTCTGGAGAGGGGCCCGTCTCTCACAAGTTCTCAGGAGCTGTTCACACTGCCAGCCCCGGGCCCATGTTGGAGCAGAACTCTTTGAAGAGGCTTGGAGCAGTGTCTTCAGTCATACCATTTCTGTGGCCCACCTTGCTTCCCCACCCTCCACTCCTGTAATCACTATGCTCTGAAATCCCAGTCAGTCTTCAAGTGCTGGTTCAAAAGCGGACTCTCACACATTCCTCCAGTGACCCCTCAGGCACATGGACCACACTCCATCAAAGCACCATACCAGACACTGTTTGCAAGATGTCACCATCTTCTGGCCTACAGAGTACACACTCGTGTGAGAGCCTCAGCCCTACTTGCAAACCACGACTTCTTCAAGGATGGGACCCAAACTAAAAATCTGCTTAAAATCCTTCTTCTTTTGCTGCTTTGAAGGTGAGCTATCATTAAACCAATTTCCTATATAAATGACTAGTAGTGTGTCTTCATATCATACCTATTAGAATAGCTATTACAAAAAAAAGTACCAAAACAAACAAAAACCAGAAATAAAAACAAACAAACAAAAAACCCAGAAAATAAAAAATGTTGGCAAGGAAATGGAGAATTAGAAGACTTGTGCATTTCTGGTAGGACTGTCAAATGGTACTGCCAGTATGAAAAACAGTATGGTGGCTCCTAAAAAAATAAGAATTACTATATGACCCAGTAATATCATCTTTGGGTATACATGCAAAGGAATCAGAGCAGGGTTTCAAACTGATATAAGTGGAATCATTCAGCATTTGTCTTTTTTGAGACTGGCTTATTTTACTTAGCATAAGGATCTCAAGGTATATCCATGTTAAGGGCAGCATTAGTCATAAAAATCAAAAACAGGAGCAGCCCAATGTCCATCACCAAATGAATGGACAAACAAAATATACACAGACAATGAAATATTATACAATGTCACAAGGAAAATCTTGACACATGCTAAAATGTGGATGAATCGTGAGATCATTATACTAAGTGAAAAAAGCCACTCTCAAAATGACAAATGTTGTATGATTCTACTTACATAATGTATATAAAACAGTCAAATTCTAGAGACAGAAAGTAGGATAGTGGTTTTCAGAGGCTTGGGGATGGGAACAATGGGAAGTTATCTTTAATGGTATAGTGTTTCAGGTTTTCAAGGTAAGATGGTGGTGTGGTAATAGTAGCACAACATAAATGTATTTAATACTACTGAATGGTACACTTAAAAACAAGATGGCTAATTTTATGTTACATGTATTTTATAACAATTAAAATAATTTTAAAATTTAAAATGTATTGCTTGATTGTTTGCAAAGTATTTTCATACAGCTTACTCACTTGTATCTTTCCACAGAATATAACAGTAAAATAGTATCATTCCCATTTTATAGATTAGTATTTAGAAACCTAGAACATCTCAAGGACACGTAATGGATATGTTGAGGGATTAGAAATAAAAAATCAGATCTTTTCCTCTGCTACCAACACTCTGTCTAGTATATCATCATGTTCTGTAGAGTAAGTCACCTTTTATGTGCTAAAAATATTGCTAGCTGGCTAGCTGGAAAAAAGAAACAAGGAGGGAGGGAGAGAAGCAAGTATTTGATTTGAGGAGGAGTCCAGTTTCATGATTTAGAGGAAGAAAGAAAATCAACATGTTCTGCCATATATGGTGGGTATTATTATTTTACAGATGATGGTAAAGAAAATAGAATCCTTAAATCATCTGATCAATTTCATCACCAAAATAAAATCTAGATCAATGTGGCTTCTGAGCCCAGGTTTCTACTACTTGGAAAATGCAGACACTTCTTTGTTCAGGAATGGTCTAGATGACAACACAGGACATTCGGGTTTCCACACCCTAGGCTAGCAGTCAGCTTATTATTTGCCCAATTCACTCTCTTTCTCCACCAGCACCCCACCAGGGTACTCAGATTTTATAGAGGTGTCTTCCAGAAACATTCTCTCTTCTCCACAGACCCACCCACTCAGCTGCACTTTGCCTGGGTCCTGACCAACTCACTATGAATGGGCTTTTCAGGATGAGGAGAGAAGGGACTAGAAAGTGTCTCTCTTCACACTTGGCATACATGAGGCCTACATACTACTTCCTCTGAGGGGGAGATGTCCCTCCTGTCTGTCAGAGAACTCCCCACCCCATGGGACAAGGGAAGAACCATATCAGGGAAATCACTCCTTTTTCAAAGCCCTTCCCCTTGCTCTTGAAGGAACACACAAGTGAGGTCTTGGTGCATCTCTCCCACCAAACTAGCACTCACCACTGACCAGGGTTCCCAGGGAGCCCAGGGAGAGAAGGGACCTGAGACGTGGAACACATCCCAGAGTCTGTAAGAGCAACCCTTTCTTGACCTTCTTAATTCACAATTGCATCTCATACCTGCTCTTCTGAGTCAGCTCTTCTTCCCACCCCCGCCTCCTTATAGTCTAGTACTTTAAAGCTGCTTGAGCCAAGCAAAGCCATCCATACCCTGCTCCAGTTTAGGAATGTGGAGGGAGCGGAGGTCCCACTGATTTAAAGCAGGTGCTCACAGAGTCTTGGGTAATGAACATGGCTGCAAAGGAACTTCCGCCTCAGATTCTCCATCAAAACCTGTCATTTTGTGCCTTCATTTCTCAGCACCCAGAACTGGTTAAATCTACCAAATGTTAACCCACTCCATGAATCTAATGGTAATGATGTCGACTTTCACTTTATTTATTGTTATAGCTGGCAGACCCAAAAGGTAATTCAGTGTTCGAAAGGCCGATGTTAAAACTTTATGTCAGGGGACTCATTGCCAAGTGCAGCCTAATAACGGCATCATTAAATATAGACTAAAGTCTTTATTTAAATTTACTTTCATCTCATCCCTGTCTATAAAACATAGGGATATATACAAAGTGAGTCTTTAATCCTCCAAACACATTTATCTGCTCTTGTTTTCTCTCCCGATCAGCCAACCTGCTGTCTCTGGAAGTTCAGTGGGTGTCCAATCCTGCCTCATGCTGACACTTTTCCACTCCTGTACATCAAAAAGACACTCATCATCCATCGGCTTCTGCCACATGCCAATGCTGTGCTAAGTAACAAGATGCAGAGTGGACAAATTCAAAGCATAGATTTTTGTGGAAACAAAAGCAGCCACAATTATGCATCATTAAGACATTTTGGTTAACAGACAGCAGTACCATGGAGGTCCCATAAAATTATAACAGAGTAGAAAAATTCCTGTAACTAGTGACGTCGTAGCCCTTGTGATGTCACAGGGCAACACACTGCTCATGTGTTTGTGATGATGCTGGTGTAAACAAGCTCACTGCACTTCCAGTCATCTGAAGGTAAAGCACATGTACAGTGCATAACACTTGATCATAATAAATGATTATGTTACTGGTTTATGTATCTACTAAAATTTTAGACCATTATTCTAGAGTGTACACCTTATAAAAATGTTTACTATAAAACAATGTGCTGAGCTATTCTGGCAGAAGCCATGTACATCTTGTGTTCACTGGGTCTCTTGATTGCATCGATTCCTCTTGTGGTTGAGTTAATCTTATGTTGTTTTGTTCACCATCGCTCTAGGAGCAATAGGCTATAGCACACACACACACACACATACACACACACATTCACATACAGAAATATACACAACATATGGCCGAGGTATGGATGTATGTTTATGCATGTGTGTATAAGCTAGGTTTGGGTAAGTATAACGACAATATTACCTAACGAGCACACCCCATCGCTAAGTAACACATGACTGCAATTACACTGTCCCTAAACAGCCTCCTAATTCAATGCCTCACTTGCTGCCTCTGCCCCATGTCACAGTAATGAACCCTTTCCTGAGTACAGTGTAGGAAGTGGCCTTCCCCTCAGGCAGGAACACTCACCTTCACTCTGCTCTACTGTATGACTGTCCATAGCACTCATCAGCACCTAACGCACTTCACATTTCTGGTGCATCTGTTCTTCTGCAGCCCCCCACAATACACATCTGTGAGGCAGGACGTGTGCACACTTTATCCCATGCTGTGCCTGCAGCCCAGCACACTGCCTGCCACACACAGGAGGCACACAGTCATACTTGCTGAATGAGGAGTGCACTGGTGCTCCAGAGAGGTACAAAGTGTTTCTGGGGTGATGAGACAGGTCTCTGCCTTCTGGGGAGTTGCCTAGGAAAGTTTCACAAAGGAGATCACAAAACTGGGTTGTGACATAGAAATCTACTGTCTGGAGAAGGGAAATGGCAAGCCTAAGGACACAGAGGAATGAAAACAAATTGTCTGTGTAGCTGGAATTTGGGGTGACTGAAGAAAAGCACAGAAAATGAAGCTGGAGGTACTGGGGGGAGGAAACGGTGAAAGGCCTTGTAAGCCATATAAGGAAACTTGAACTTTATCTCAAAAGGTACTGGTGGAGGAAGTCTTCATAGTACTTTTAGAACTGGAGGACAGGTGACAGGTGACAGGCCTCTCTACAGGACTCCACGAGTACAGGTTCCTGCCAGGCCCTGAGATGGCCATGGTGATCTTAGCCTCCTGGTTTCACACTCAACTTCTCTTCCACATGTATTGACTGAACCACTTTGTGGAAGGCAAGCAGCCCTGCTATGAGCAGCCCTACAGACAGACCTGCATAGCCAGGTGCTACAACATCCAACCAACAGCCAGCAAGGTGCTGGGGTCTGCCAACAGTCATAAGTGAGCTTGGAAGTGAACGTCCTTAGCCTCACTGGGGCCTTGAGTTGACTGCAGCCTCAGCCAACTTGACTGCAGCCTTGGGAGAGACCCTGAGCCAGAAACAGCCAGCTAAGCAGCTCCCAGATCCCTCCCCCTCAGAAGCTGTGGGAGATAATAAATGGTTGCTGTTTTAAGCTGCTAAACTTGGGGAGAATTTGTTACACAGCGATAGATCACTAACAATGCCTAATTCCTCTCCTGGAGCACACAATGATCCTTTGCCTTTGGGACAGAGACTGGGCTAGAGATGAGGGGTGTCCCTTGCATGATGGCTCCTAATCAGAGATATCTATTGAGGTCAGGCAAAAAAAGAAGGGCACTCCAACTCCTCTGCTCCAAAGCCCAGCAGGTGGGAAGAACGCCAGAAACTGAGCTTCCCCCTGAGCAGGTAGACACAGCTCTCCCTTCCTCCTGCTTCCGGGGCTTGCAGCTCCCCTACACCTGGCGCTCTGGCCCGTCCCAGTCCCAGAGGTACAGTAGAAGGAGCATCAGTCTGTTTTACTGCCTCCCCTCCACTTAATTCATGAACTAATCAGAAGACACTGCAGCCCGTCTGCACAACAATAACAGAGAACAGATGTTTCAGGGCAGGTTTATCTCCTATTGGCACAACACCCGAAGGCTGACCTTTCTCTACCACATTTATTAAGTGTTATTAACACTGTTAAGAAGGCCTTGGGTACCTAGTTTCTCAATCAACCCAGAGATGCCTTCACAGGAAGTGTTCTGCACAAGCCATCACATCATGTAGCCTGCCAGGGGAGGCTCTAATGACAACCAGGTGGCAAAAGGGGGCTTGGCCTGATCCCAACAACAATAACAAAAGTAATGTACAAATACCTGCCTTCCGCACTGTGTGGCAGGAAGACCATGGGTTTTGGAGTCAGACACTCCCGAATTCTAGTTTAATCTCTACCATTCAGTTTTTGCCCCTGGGGGCATGATATGTCATTAGTCTGAACCAAGAATTCCGCCAGCAATATTTGCTGGTGTAAATAAGAAACCGACTGAAAGTGGTCCCAGATCCACAGGATCTGGAGTGCAGCAGGTACTTGGTAAAGATTTCCATGCTGGAAGATAGCAAGTGTCTCATCCCCACCCCATCCAGCACACTGTAAAACCCCTTTTCTCTTTGTTGTGTCTATGTAGCACCTGTCATTACTGCCACGTTTTATATTTTATAAAGCCCTTCCATATTAGTGAAATCATTAGATCCTAAGACAACCTCGTTAGGTCTGAGGAGCAGGGAATATGAGCCTGTTGTGGTTTCAATATGAAGCACCCACCAAAGACTCATACATTGATGGTTTGATCCCTGATGCAGCAATGTTCAGGGGGGCCTAGAGAGGTGACTGGACCCTGACAGTGCTGTCCTCATCAACGTGCACAGCTGGATGGGCAATCAGGAGGTGAGGCCCAGTGGGGCATACCTTTGAGGGGCTACTTGTCCCTGACTCCCCTCCTTGCTGGCTCCCTCCGACTCTCTCACCCTCTCTGCTCCCCAGCTGCCATAAGATAAGCAGCTTTCTTTCCCCATACCCTTTTGCCACACTGTTTCTGCCTCATCACAAGCCTAAAAGCAATGGAGACGATCAACTATGGACTGAAACCACGAGCCAAAATAAATCTTTCCTCCTTCAAGTTGTTTTTCCTAGGTATTTGATAACAGAGACAAAAAACTGACTAACCCACAGCTCTAGTTTACCCAAGTCACATAGGTGAGAAAGGGAAGAATCAGGACCAGAGCCTGGTGCCTTGGCCAGTGATGGCGAACTGAGTGCCCAAAGTGCAACCCAAAACCCACTTATTTATCTTAAAGTGCCAATGCTGCAATTAAACCTGAATACTGAGGTTTTAGCTTAGAAAAAACAATTCACGCATTAACATTGTTTGTCTTTTTTTGTGTGTGTGTGGGTACTGGGGGTCGACCTCAGGACCTCGCGCGCCAGCAGGCGCCCATGCCGCTGAGCGATATCACCAGCCCCTTTTTTCGTATGTGGGATCCGGAAGTCGAACTCGGGCCCTCGCACTTGCCAGGCAGGCGCGTAGGCTGCTGAGCCATCTCACCAGCCCAACATCTTTTGTCTTAAAAGAAAAACAAATAACACACATGCCATAGGTTTGCCCTAGACTAATTCCCAGTCTGACCCCAGCTGGCCCTCTCAAGCACTTCTTCTTACTTCCATTCATCACAAATTTCATCACTTAGGACCTTTCTGAATGGCTTGTGTATGCTTTCATAGGTGTATGTATATGTCTAGATTCTTCAACTGATGGAAGCCTCTCAAAAGCTGGAGCCCCAGGCTTGTCAGCTGACAGTGCATAAAAAACACTGGCCCAGGGACACGTTCTAGAACACTGGATAAGGAGAGGCATGTTATAGGGTTATTCTTGAAAATCAACTCAAATTAAGTTCAAAGTGCTGAAAACAGAAGCCCTCTGGAGTGCTTGGAACAGGGAAAGGTAGGGAAGGAGGGCCTGTTGGGTGCCCTCATCTACCTATCTGCCCCCGCCCCATCTTTCTCCTCTCCTGCCTCAGTGCCAGGGATGTGATTCATGCCAGCATCAGTTAGGCCCTCTGGTGTCATTTAAGTTTTCATTCATTTATTCATTCATTCATTTATTCACTCACCCTCAGCTGAGCCCCACATAGGCCAGCAACCCTTCTCCATGGCCCTACCTTTGCGTCCCTGACTCCTCTCTCTCCTCAGCCTCTCAGCCAGCCCTGTTGCCCTCACTCTCAGCAGATTACCTTGCCTCCCTGTTCACAGACTATCTCAGGTCCCACACTGGGGGGTTCATTTTACGTGTCAACTTTGTGGGCTGTAGTGCTGAATGCTTAGTTAAGCATGAGTCTAGATGTTGCTCTGAAGATATTTTTCATCGTGATTAACATTTAAAGTAGTAGACGTTGAGTAAAGATGAGTAATCCCCATAATGCGAGTAAGCCTCATCTAATTAGTTAAAGGCCTGAAGAAAAAAAGACTAAGAGAATCCTGCTAATGGGAAGGGGGCGTGGGAAAAAAGGGAGGGAAGGAGAGAGAGAGATACCTATTAGTTCTGTCTCTCTAGAAAACCCTGACTAATGCATTGCCCTCTAACCCTAATGCCACTCTCCAGAAATCCTTCCTGCAAACGCCTATCCCTCCATCTTTCAGTCTATGCTCAAAGGTGAGCAGGGTGAGGCCTTCCCTGACTCTGATAGGTAGAGCACTTACATTAGGCCCTGAGCATCCTCAGACCCTGAGCATCCTTCCAGCATGAAAATGACTATGTGGTGCTATAATGGGCTCCATCCAATGGTTCTATTGGCTTCAGTCCTCAAGGGTGTAATCCTGATGGTTGTTTCTTCTGCTGATTCCCATTCATGTGGTATTATTTTCCTTTTTGCCACTGGTGTTGTAATTTTGGATTATAAGCTCATCTTCAGTGACTCTTTACCTTCAGGAATCCTCTGCTGCTAGGGTTGAGGGTTGTCAATTTGAAGGGTATAGTTTTCTTTCTGTCAGAAACTACAGGGCTATTACTATCCTGTGGTCATTTTTTACATGGATATCTCAACTTGACTCTTGGATCAGCAGGAAGTATAACCTTAAGTCTCACACCCAGTAAGGGTACTCCATGGATATAAATCTCCTGTGGACTGCTTTTTCTTACTCAGAGCCTAGGCTATCACCCTATACCTACTATAGTCCCCATTTCACTGAGGTCATGACTTTGGGGGCCTCATGCTTATATGAGGTTCTCACTGGTCTTTTTTTTTTTTTTTTTTTTTTTAATGTGGGTACCGGGAGTCGACCTCAGGACCTTGCACTTGCCAGCAGGCGCTTGTGCCACTAAGCGATATCACTGGCCCTTTTTTCCTTTATGTGGGTACCGGGAGTCAAACTCAGGACCTCGCGCTTGCCAGGCAGGCACTTAAGCCGCTGAGCTATCTCACCAGCCCACACTGCTAACTCTTGCCTTACACAATTCCAAGACCTTGCTTTCTTTCTCTTGTTTGACAATAAAACCCAAATCCCTCAAATCCCAAGACAAGCAACAACCAACTTCCTCCTCCAGGCTGCCCCAGCATCAATTCACATACCGCTTTGCTTTTCAGTTCTCTCTTCATTCTTGGTCCCTGGTGGTTTTCCTTAATTTTCTTCTTGTTCAGCTACCTTCTAAAATGTTTGCTACTATATTTTGTCCAGCATTCCCTGGTATTTTATAGGAGAGGGCTTTCCATTTATCTAGTCAACCTCACTGCCGGAAGTAGAAATCTGCTGTATTTTGTTTGTCGGCACATCCATCTATTCCTACAGGACCCACAAGCTTCTGGAGGCAGTGCAATCAGCAAATTCACTAGATTCAAAACCTATCCCTGCCATTTACCAGCTATGGAACCTTCGACAGGTTACCTAATCTCTATGTATGTCACAGTTTACCTATCTAAAAATGATAACATTAGCATCTATAGTTGTAATGATTAAGTAAAATAATACATACATAAAATTTCAAACAACAGGTATATGATCAACATTCAATACCTGTTACTATGGTTAGGAAAGAACACGACAGATTGGTATTCAGCAGATATGTATTGAATTTTATTATTTTCAACTTTAATATCCTCATTTCCTAGCACAATAATGCTGGCACCTCACATCATTTAATACATGTTTCACGAGTTAATGTGGCTAGATGACTAGATGAGTGAATAATGAATCAAACTGTGTACCCATTTTTCCCTCCAGTCCCAAGGAAAGAGGTACCCCTCATCTGTGTAAGGCCTAGCCCTTCCTGCCTCTTCCCATTTCTAACATACTCCAATTCCCCTCTCTCTTCTTCCACAAAATATAAAATACTCTCATTTCTTCCATGTAATCACACATACTTCCTTTGACTGTATCCCGTGTCTACCTATTATCTTTACCTGCTAACAAGTTCAGCTTCTAAACCAACTTATTTCTTGACCCCCCAAACTGGGTTGGATGCCATTCCCCATGAACCACTGTTTCCTACCCTAATTCCCATCCTGGCCCTCAATCACTGCATGCAACAGAGAATGGGAAATACAAATCTCTTGGTGTACCTAGCACCAGAGCCTACCGTGTTCTAGGTACTCAACAAATGCCAATTAAAGAAACAAATGACTAGAATCCAGTGAAGAAACAATACGCATATATCACCCCCACTTCCAGAAACAGAAAAACAGAAAATAAAAAGAAAACAAAAAAGACTCTTCAGTAGTCATAGCCTAGTCAACTGTGAGATGATCTAAGTGGATCAGTTGTTTGCCAAAGTTCCAAGTTAGATGTATCCTCATAGTTGCCCTGAGGTGCATGTTCAGAGAGGAGAGAGGCTGACCATGGGGCTGGACAGGGCTCCATGAAAAGCATACGCTTTGACATAGTCAAATCTATGTCCTATCAATTGTAGCTATGGAGCCACCTTGAGCAAGCCATTCTCTCTGAGCCTCTGGTTATTATCCTACAAAATGGGTAGAATGGTGATAGTATTACTGCAGCTTTATTATCTCACAAGGGTTTGAGCCATGGAGCCAACCCCGTGGCTTTGTTGGGCACAGCCCACACTACAACCCTCATGGGTTGGAGCACCATGCCGGCTGTTTTCCTGGGCTGGAACTGATTGCTAGTGTCTTTACTGGTCTAGGGTTCAAGGAAATGTCCTGCCCCCTTGCTTCCCTGGGCATTGCTCTAGTAGGGCTTTTTCTGGTGGCCCTGATCCCAAAGCAATTTTCTGCTTGGGCTCTGGGGCTCTTCTGGCCATCCCTGGAAATCTAGGTGGGGTCAGCCATACTCCATATTCTTCTTGGGCGCTGTACACACCTTAACCATCGCCTGCCAGAGCCACAGCTGGAAAATGGGGAGCAGAGCCCTGAGATAGCACCAAAGAGTGAGTACCAAGGTCCTACGGGTACCTATGTCCTGACATTTGAAATCATTCTATATCCCAGGCCCTGGAACTCTGGGTTTATGACGGAGGAATCACTCTGATGATCTCAAAAATACATTTAAGGTCATTTTTCTATTTCTGTCTTAGACAATAGGTTCTAGATTCCATTGAGATGGCTGATCTCCATCTATCTCCTTATCAAACAGTTGCTTGGTAATACCTTTGGTTTTCCTCTCTCTAAAATGCTTTCTTACTCTTTACAATATAGATAGGCTGAGAATTTTCTAAACCTTTCAATTCTCCTCTTTATGAACAATTGTATCTTTAGCTCTCTTTTCTCACATTTTATAAGAAGCCAAGCCACACCTTCAACACTTTGTTTAGAAATTTCCTCAGCCAAATATGCACTCTGTCACTCACAAGTTCTACCTTTGAAAAAGCACTAGAACATGAATATGCTTCAGCAAAGTTGGTTGCCACTTTGTAACAAGAATGGCCTTTCCTCCATTATCCAATAACATATTCCTTATAGACCATAGATAAAATGACCTTAACTATCCATATTTCTTATGATTGTGTTCTTGACCACTTAGGTATTGTCTAAGTCTGAGGTTTCTCTAGAGCCCTCCTTTGTTTTTTGCTTTTTTAAAACTTATTTCAACAGAATAGTATATGCTTACAGAAATATACTCATATTGGTTAACAAAATGCAATTTAACTTATCCCACACAATTTTAACCAAAAACTGGTACGTGGTTTAAGATTTTAAAAATGATTTTTGGGGCCAGTGAGATAGCTCAGCGGCACAAGCATCTGCCTGGCAAGCATGAGGTCCTGAGTTCGACTCCTGGTACCCACATAAAGGAAAAAAAAAAAGGCCGGTGATATCGCTCAGTGGCACAAGTACCTGCTGGCAAGCACAAGGTCCTGAGTTTGACTCCTGGTACCCACATTAAAAAAAAAAAAGAAAAAAGATTTTTGATCTGGTTTATTTTTATCTGTTACAAACATATAAAAGATCCTCTATCAAATGCTGCTGAAGAAGGCAGCAAAAACCTTGAGAAATATACCTTTGGTCTGCCTCAGAAAAATAACAAGTATTGCACTGTAATGTTTATAAAGTTGGTGCCACATACAACATTGTTGTAATGTTACAATACCAGTTTACAAAGTTCAGTGATAGATGTGGAAGGGGTTGGGAGGGAGCCTATGTACGCATATGGAGCTATAAAAGCTATCTATTTTAGTAACATTATATGTAGATTGTAAATCTATACAAACTAAGATTCAGATGATTTCTTAAATCTGAATTAACGCTATCAGCTCACTTCATCTGCTGAGGCCAATGAGAGACCTCAGTACACTTTAAAGTTTTTCTCATCTATACAAAGAGGAAAACTAAGCTTGTTCCCCAGCTTCTCAATTCAGAAATGACAGTACACTACAGGCAAGGTATTCTTTCCACTATCAGCATCCATGGGGTGACACGCAATGAGGTCAACTTGGGTTTTAATTTGTATCAACACTCATGTGCAAATAGTCCCCAAAGTTAGTGAGCACATGACTTTAAAAGTGACTCTAAAAAATAAAGTACCCTTCTTGGAACATTAGAGCAAAACAACCAGTCATAGTTACAAGAAGCCTTATCAAGACAATGCAGCCCCTTATGGACTATGCCTCAACAAAAAAAGCAGCCCTCAAATAAGAAGCAGCTCTGAAAAAAGAGGAAAATATATAACTTAAAATATCTTGAAAACCAATGTGAGTACAGATTCAAAAAAAAATTAAGAGATATGTTTTCATAAGATTACCTAGGATTAGGCTTATAATATATTCTAGTATTTCAAGTTTATCATTAGTTACTACACATCAATTTACAAATAGCATGTTCATTTTTTGTTCCTTTATCAAAAGGGAAATTCTAGCTTAAATTCTACTGTGGGGGGGAGGGGACTAGAAAATAAAGAGATTCTAACAGTTCCATACAAACATCATAGTCTGGAAATGGAAGAACTCCCACCTGGACCAGTTCTGATTACTTTCTGATCCCTCAACAGGATCATTAAGAGTACACTGATAGCAATGTGGGCATTTTCCTAGCCTGCACCTCAAAAGTTTCCCAACTTCTACCCTTTAGTCTGTTCCAAAGCTGCTTCTACAATTTTAGGTATTTATTACATAGCAGCAACTCCCCCATTTGGTATCAATTTTCAGTCTAATCCATTCAGGCTACTGTTAAAAAATATTCTACATTGGGTGAGTAATAAACAAAAAATTTTATTTCTCACAGTTCTGGAAGCTGGTAAGTCCAAGACCAAGGCACCAGCAGATTCAGTGTCTTGTGAGTCGGACCTTCAGTCTGGTGAGGGCTTGCATTCTGATTCATAAATGGTTCCTTCTTGCTGTGTCCTCATGTGGTGGAAGAAGCACAGCATTCTCTGGGGCCCCTCTGATAAGGGCACTGATCTCATGCAGTCAGAGCTCTCACCACCTAACCACCTCCCCAAAGGCCTTCCTAATACCACCACACTGATGATCAGATTTCAACATTTAAATTCTGAGGAGACACTGCATTGCCTCAGACCACAGCACCCCCCAAAGACAAAGTCTCTCATTGCACAAAATATAAAATTAAACATAAAAATCCCAAAATATATGCACAGTATGAGGGAAAACAACAACAACAACAACAACAACAACAACAACTCAATTCATTAAAAAGAAAGTACATCCTGTCAGTCAGTGCCTGGTGGTATTAGCCAATGACAGATCCTTATTGCTATGGATGAAGCAAGGCCACAGAAGAGAGACAGCTTGACATGGTGATGGGACTGGAAACAGTTTGCCACTAAAAGAGGGAACGCGTCTTCCGAAAGGATGGCTGGAGCCAGAAGCTGAACTTTGGTTGACTTCCCAGTTTTGCTGGGGGTCAGCCCTCATTAACTTTCACTGTGTGGCATAAACAGATGCTGGGAGTTGAGGTCATTTTATCATGCCACTGTCACCCGGGCAGCTCTGCGCTCCAGGATTTGGGAAGATTTGTGTGTGTTTGTTTTATACACCATGCTTTTGCTATAAAGTAGGATCACTGCACTCCACCTGCTTCCCTATCACACCCAGGGGGGGCTACAAACCTAGTCAGTGTTTCAATGACTACTTACTAATTGCAGGAGCTTTTTTTTGGGGGTCCAGCAACAAAAGTGGGGACCTTGTTGTCAGGAAGACCCTGCCCAAATACATAGGCTTAGGCATCATGTAGAAATGAGAGGGAAATTCCCCAGCCCATTGCCACCATTTTGAAGGAGTAATTTGTTAGACAACGTATTGGTTAAACTGAGAGGGAGCCATAGTGGTCTCCAAGCAGGAAGAAGAGAAGTGTTGTTTGTGAGCCGACGACACAGCCTTTACCCACCATGGAATATCCCACACATGTTGTCATCTTTACTGTCCACAACCCGGGCACATCACACTCTTGTGGATCCTTGGAAACCAGGCTCCCAGAGGAAGATTCTGAGATTGACTCCCATCCATTCTATCCCTTTCTCCGTGTGCAACAGCAGCAAAGATTAGGACTGAACCCTGCTCCAGGGATGAGTCCTGAAGAGTCTATGTAAGTGGTCCGAGGGCCAAATCTAGCCAGCACCTGCTTGCATGTGGGTGGTGGAGGATTGGGGGTGGCATGGTCTGTGAGCAGAGAATGATTTCTTACATTTTTAATGGTTGGAAAAATTATAGGAAGATATCTAGTGACAAAATATTTTAATTTTTATATCAATTAAAATATTACCATCCATTAATAAAGGTTTATTGGAACACAGCCATGCTCATTCATTTATGTATTGTCTACAGCTGCTTTTGCGTTACAGTGCCAGTTAAGAAACTGCAACATGGGGGCTGGTGAGATAGCTCAGCGGTATAAGCGCCTGCCTGGCAAGCGCGAGGGCCCGAGTTCGACTCCCGGAACCCACATACGGAAAAGGGGCTGGTGATATCGCTCAGCGGCACGGGCGCCCGCTGGCGAGCGAGGTCCTAAGGTCGACCCCTGGTACCCACAAAAAAATAAATAAAGAAAGAAAGAAGAAACTGCAACAAGGGGCTGGTGAGATAGCTCAGCGGCATAAGCGCCTTCCTGGCAAGCGCGAGGTCCTGAGTTCGACTCCCGGTACCCACATACAAAAAAAAGGCCGGTGATATCGCTCAGCGGCACAGGCGCCTGCTGGCGCGCAAGGTCCTGAGTTCAACTCCTGGTACCCACAAAACAAAACAAAACAACAAAAAAAAGAAACTACAACAAAGACTATAGGCTCACAAAACCTAAAATATTTACCATCTAGTCCTTTATGGAAAAAGTTTGCTAACCCCTGGCCTAGGTCAATTATAGTAATCCCATTTCCCTTACTAGGGGTTTTGTGTTTTTCCTTAAGATCCCAGACTAAGCCAGTCAGACTAAGCATCTCCCATGACAATAATCAGTTCAGTGTGGTTAGTGATCCAAATTGGCCCATTAAGGCTTTAGTGGAGAGGATGCTGTCTGCCTGGTCCTCATTCTCCTGCTAGACTTGGGAAAAATTGCTACTAATAGCCCACAAGAGGAGGTAGAGAAAAATTTCAGGATGAAGCTGATGATGTGGACAACAGAGCAAAGGGACGTAAAGAGTGGGAGTTCCTGCCACCATTGCTGAGCACAGAATAATCAATGCCACCACCCACCCACTGCTAGACATCCCTTTGTGGAGCTCAATCTATTTGCTTGTTGTGTAAGCTGCTTTGAATTTGATGTTCTGTGAGCTGCAGCCAAAAGCACCTCTGCACCCCGGCCATTTGCATATACTATTCCTTCTGCTCAGAAAGTTCCCCACTCCTCATTTTTGGCCCAACTAACATTTGCTCATCTTTTTAAAGTTCCAAAACAAAAAGCAAGGTCATAGGAAGGTCATTTGTGATCTCTTATAGTAGATAATAATCCTATGCTCTATACCACCCCATTCACAGCACACTGGCTGCTCCTTCTGTAAGACACATTGCTTATCTATTATTATGTGTCTTCTTTGCTAGTTTTTGTGTGCCATTAAAGCCAAGACTATGTTTGTGTTCTCCACTGTAACCCAGGTGCCCAGCACAGGGCCTGGCAATTAGCAGCTAACTCAACTGCATAAGGAGCAACATTACCTAGAACACATTTCATGGAGTGTTAGTGTCCCAGAAGATGTTGCTAGAAAAAGCACCAAGACATTCTTATTTCTTTCTGCCTGTCAGAAACAAATGAAGAACAGATGATTATGCTCAGCTGTCCCTCTCTCTTCCCTCCATGATATTTCACTCTAGGGTCCCATATGGACTATATCAGTCAGCCACCCTATGGTTATCAGGAGTTTCAGGTATGAGACCTAAATGATTTAGAGAAACAAAGCTATGGGATTTCTCAGAGATCTGAGTGCTGATACTGTAGTGGTGACAGTGATGATCCTGCAGTGGCGATACAGGAGGTGGCACATGCTGATTATGAGCCCATAGAGGGGAGAATGATATGCAACATATCCCAAATCTGTTTTCTGATGGTACCTTTTCTCTAAACCAAACAACATTTTACCAGATTCTACAGTTTAAAATTTTTGGGTGTGAAACTTACTGATTTAGGGCCTTTGGGGAAAGGCAAATGCAGAGGCAAGGCATTAAGAGGTCCTCCAACGTATACAGCATAAACTAACTAGTTTCCTAATGAGCTTCTGAATCATAGCTGTTGGGCATAGGGGCCTCCTTGGTCCTCAGAATGAGGAGGTGAGGCAAACAACCAGAGGAGGGTGAAACAGAGGTCTGCCACCACTATCTATTCCACTGCCCTGAACACTGTGTGACTCCTGCTTGAGAGGCAAAGATGGTGCTGCATTAACCAGTAAAGATTGCCCAGGGGTCATCCAGAGGCCAAGGGCAGCCTCAGCTGGCATCTTTAAGCCTAACTCCTACTCCTGGGCTGAGAGGTAAAACCATCTTTTAAGCTTGGATTGTTGGCTATGGAGAGAATTCCTCCAGGGAAGGGGGTACCACAGCGATGCCACTTATTCTGCATGATTCCCCTCTGCTGGTTTTACAATAGTCTCCATGCTGTAAATCTGTAAACTCTAAGGAATTCGCAAAGTCTCTTATGAAACACTGCCAAGGGGAGCTCGAATGAAGAGGCTGGAGATTTCAGTTCCCTTCATGTTTTCTGGACACATCAAGTGCAGGGTTGTGGGGGGGGAGCGCTGCTTCCTGATGCCCAGAAGGAAAGAATCCCATGCAGTACACATGTCCCCCATGCAAACCCTCCCCAGACATCTGAGACATGGTAACAGCCCTCTTATCACTAGGGAGGACTGATGGCTCCATGCCCAAGAGAGAAAACTAGTACTTAAATGTCACTCTCCTCCTTTCTGGAGCCCGGTCCTTTTTTGAAACACAGAAAATAGAATGTAGGGTCTGGGAGACTGGGGTTTCACTGCTTTCCATCTGACCCTGAGAGCTCATCTCCCTTTTATAGCTGTGGAGGTGGACGTATACTAACAATCGCTAAACCCTCCTGGCCACCCACTGTCCTTGGTATTTGCTTCTCATTTACCCTCCTAGTGAGACAGGTGGCACTCTTACCCACATTCTGCAGGGAGTGTACCTGAAGTTCAGAGAAGGTAGAGGACTTGCCCAAAAACACAGCGCAAAAGAGGTCAAACTTCAATTTAGCAGAAGTCCAGACTCTTTCCAGTAGGCCATGCCACCTTTTAGAAGCCCCAAGGCAGGTATCATAACCTAATAGACGAAATCCTTGTCCTACCTGGTGGCACTCTCCATTTCTCTCTCCCCAAAGGCTGCTTCCAGAGAACCCATTATCTGGCTGGTGGTTCCTAGTAACCAAGGGTGTACCTCCAATGGCCTCTCAGGTCACTCTGGCAGTCTCTTTCCCTGCTCAGAGAGAGGCAGCTCTATTAATGCTGCCACTCTGTCAGTGAGATAAGACACTCACGGGCCAATGAGTTGATGAGCTTACACTCAGTCCACTCAAGAGTAAATTTTGAACCTCCTTTAAGAGCAGAGAAATCAGCTCCACTGAACTGTGTTCTTCAGCAGGAAGTGAGCTGAGCATGGCTGGGCAGTCCTGCTGCAGGTGTTCAATGCAGTGGGAGGCCAAGGTGGAAAAGGAGATCAGTTATCTAGGCTGTATAAAGCCTGCAAAGTAACTGCCAGGAACAGCCTCATCTGTGTCACAGCCTGTCTTAATCAGATTTCCCGTTGTTGGACAAAATACTTGACATCCCCAGCTTAAAGGAAGAGAGACTTCTTTGGCTCATAGTTTCAGAGGATTCAGTCCATGGTTAGCTGGCTCCAAGGCAGGAACATTATGGTGGAAAGACATGGCAAAGCAAAGCTGCTTAGTTCATGGCAAATGGGAAGCAGAGCAGGTTGGAAAGAGTGCCAGAGAGGAAGGGGCCAGGAACCAGATATAGTACCCAAAGTCATGCCTCCATGACCCACCCACACATACCCAGAAGTGTGCTTTATTAATCTGCTAAGTGGCTCTAAGCCAAACAAGCTACAATCCAGTTTAACTGTCATAAAATCTTAGCACCTGGATGAGCTACCATACTTACTACTCTGTGAATAACAACGTCCAGGAGTCTTGATGTCAGATTCTGAGCAGCAGGCCCACTACAGAGCAGTGGAAAATCTGGGAGATTCCCAGGATGAGACTATTGGGGACTATAGGAGACTACGGAGCCTCCAGAGAGGAAATTTCTCCAAAGAGAAAAGGCAGTAATGGTAAACTTGGTTTAAGATCTTAAGAAGAACAGGCAGCAAGAGAAATGACTGTGAGTTCAGGGTGGCTCATGGACTTCACATTGTCCTTTGAGTTAAGGTCTAGAAAGCATGCAATAAAGAAAAATCAAAACAAGTGAGAGGTTTGCTTCAGAATACTGGGCACATGAGGCAACCTGGCTTCTGACCCTGAATAGTGGAGTGTAGCATGGGGAACTAGGGAATATTTTATAAACATCAGGACACCTCAGCAGACTTAACGGTCAGGAGTTAGAAACAGGCACAGAATCACTGGAATCCATGGAGGGTCAAGAGCAAGCTAAGGTATGGGGTCCTGGCAATTTTGCTGGAGGCTGGGAGCATAGTATAGAGAGTAGGCACATGACACATGTTAGATGAATGAAAACATACATTCAACACTGGACCTAGAAAACCCCACATTGCCATCCATTGGTGCAGGTAACTAAGAACATCATCATCCTGCGGCAGGTAGCATCGTTTCCTTCTTATGGAGGACACTACATTCACATTGTTGAGTTCCAGACAAGTTGGGAGTCCCATGCATAGGAAAGGGCTTCATGATGCTGAGAGAGAACACCTCTCTCCTAATGCCAATCCCAACCATTAATTGTCACCTTGGGCAATCACTTGTCACTTAACTTCCCAAGTTACAGTTTTCTTATGCAAATGATGACAATAACAGTTTGCCCACCAGGTTTTCATGAGGATTAAAGACAACAAAATGTCCTGGGCCCACTGAGGAGCAGGGGAAGGCATCCAACTCTGCTTGGAAGGCAGGAGAATGAGGCCAATCACATTTTCTGTTAGCACAGAAATGAAAGCCATCAAGAAGCTCAGAGGCCTCAAAAGCAGTTTATTTTTCCTAAATAGTTTTCACTGCTCATTTGCTTAGTAAACTCTTTTTAAATAGAGTTAGGTCTTCCTTCCCCAGGGCTCCCAATCACCCGGCTTTGCCATTAGCACTTGGCTGTGCCCACCCGTTGGCTGGGCTGGTATGTTTCTTGCTGATGAGTGTGGACTACAAAGGCTCTGCCTCCTTCACCCTTCCGTCCCCAGGGCATGACACGGTACCTGGTCATAGTTTCAATAACTATGTTTTGAAAGAATAGGTTTTGACTCTGCTCTAACCAATTCCAAATTACTACAGTTCAAATTAATGAGGTTTCAGTGTAATTAACACTGACATATTTTGCAGTTCAGATTCAGATGTCTTACTTCAAAGGATACCATCAAGTAAAAGACAAAGTAAAAAGACAGCCCACTTAATGGGAGAAAATACTTGCAAATTATATATATGATAAGGGACTTATATCTAGAGTCTATAAAGAACTCTTAAGACTTAATAATAGGGCCGGTGAGATGGCTCAGCGGCTTAAGCGCCTGCCCAGCAAGCTTGAGGGCCCGAGTTCGACTCCCGGAACCCACATACGAAAAAGGGGCCGGTGATATCGCTCAGCGGCACGGGCGCCTGCTGGCGCGCGAGGTCCTGAGGTCGACCCCCCGGTACCCACCAAAAAAAAAAAAAAAAAAAAAGACTTAATAATAAAAGACAAGCCAATTTAAAACGGGCAGAAGATCTGAATAGATAGACTTTCAAAGAAGATTTACAAATGGCCAATAAGCACATGAAAAGATGTTCGACATCATTAAACTCAGGGAAATGCTAATCAAAACCACACAAGACAAAACCACATAAGATAGGACGCTGGGAAATTAGCATTCTCACATGTTGCTGATGGGAATGAAAGATGCTATACCCACTTTGGAAAACTGTCTGGAGTTCCCCAAATGATTAAGGACACAGTTATGATATCATCTAGCAATTCTACTTCTTTATATGTATCCAAGAGAATTAAAAACATGAAAACATGTGTTCGCATAAAAACTTGCATGTGAATAGGAACACCACAGCAGCCAAAAAGTGGGGGGAAATATCTATGAACTAAATGAATAAAATATTGTTTATCCATAAAATGGAATTTATTCAAAAAGGAATGAAGTACTGAGGCCTGCTACAATAGGGATGAACCTTGAAAATGCTATGCTAACTGAAAGAAGTCAGACATAAAAGACTACATATTGTATTTCTTATATGAAAGGTCCAAAATGGGCACATTTATAGACAGAAAGTACACCTGGGGCTAGAAGGGATGCAGGTACTAAGGAGTGGGGGGGGCTTCTTTATGGGGTGATGGAAAGTTTCTGAAAGTGACTGTAGTGACTGTTGCACAATCCTGTGAATACCCTCAAAACCCCTGAATTGTGCACTTTAAATTAGTGAACTGTACAATGTACAAATTCATCTCAGTACAACTGTTTTCTAAAAAATGAGACAAAAAGAAAAACCAGATTTTGATTTCTTCATGTTCTTTGAGCCTCTAATTTTGGAAAACAAGAACCAGAGTTATATTTTACCTGTTTTATCCCCCATAGCACCTAAAACAGGCCTGGATTAACTAATCAGTAAATATTTTTTGAATTAAAAACCATGACTGGCCAAAAGGGAAAATAGGGCACTGAGGCACTCATTCAAATTTAACATCACCAGGGAAATATGGAGTCTCCCGAAATCTAGATGGGACTTGTTGATCTATTTCATTTTTGTCCCACCATAACCTTGTGGAAGCGAATCTTTTAGAGTTTCAATGATATAAGCGACCTGCTACAGCATGCATGCCATAGGTTTGCCATCACTGCCATAACCACTTAGAATGGGTAGAATCTCAGTTTTACAGAAGAAGAAGTTGAGAGCCAGTGGAATTAGGTCACTTGTCTGAGGTCTGACAGCTAGTGAATGATGAAGACAAAGCTCAGTTCTAGGATCTCCTCACCTGTTGGCTTTTGTTTCCTAAGCAAAGCCACCCTAATTTACCACCTGCCCCTCCCCCAAACTTCCTCCCTCCTCTTCCTCCCCCTCTGCGCACACACACAAACACACCGCTGTGGTGTGATTTATCAATTGCTGATCCAGAGTCTGACATCTGTCTCTGATTCTAAGTTGGAAGCCAGCAGCCTCCCAGGCCTCCCAGCCCCCCCACCTCCCCAGCACAGTCATTGGATTCACTAAACAGGCAGAACACAGAGAAGGGCTCAGATGAAGCACTTCTTTTCTGCTCTGAGGAAAGCCGGGCAAAACTCCAGAGCTTTCTTAACTTCTCCAAACCATACCAAGGACATGATGGGACAAGCAGGTGATGCCTCACTTACAAGCCTCCACCCAGCTGAGCACCCTGTTCCTTCCAGACCACTTCTCTGGAGCCCATGAGATGGAGCAAATGTGGAAGGGGAGGGCAGCAACCAGGAGGAGGCAACTCAAGGGCATTTTCCTGCTTCCAACCTTGGACTGGAAGGACCTCCTCTGACCTCACCATAGACGGGGCTGACAAGCTTAGAAGCCTGCTATGGTCACTGCTATGATCTGTGCCTTGGGTGTGCAAACAGTGACAACAAGAGTCAGTGGAGAGAGCTCAGATTCGGGGCAGGAGACCAAGTTCTCACTGTTTCAGGCAGTGTACAAGGTGAAATCATTCTTGAAAGTGAGACCACTTTAAGAGAAGGAAGAAAACTAAGCTGAATGACCTTTAAGGGTCATCAGGCCAACAACGGTAACCCATCTGTGGCCATGAGAAGAAACGCTGGGCTCAGAAAAGATCTCCCCACTGCCCGCCAAGCTGGGGTCACCACGGCTTTTGCAACGACTCTGAGATGGTGCCTGGTGGGCTGTGTGACTCTGGATGTGGCCCTGTCTCTGAGGACTTCGGTATCAGACAATGTGGAGGGGGCTCTGTTGAGGCGGCTCTGTCAAGGTGACCCCCTTGCAAGGTCACAGCCTCTGCTCCCTCCACTTACCAGGAAACTCTACCAGTAAAGCTGTGGCTTGCTTCACAAGGATCTCCCACGAAAATGCAGCAAGATTTAAGTTTGAAAAATGAGACTTTTAAATCAAACTCTCTTGCTTCATGGCTAAGTGACCTTGGGCAGACCCTAGCTGGCCTAAGAGTCATCACTGGTCAGTCACCTCATCTTTTCATTGTAAGAAAGATGCACAGACCTTGGCATGAGGGCCAGGGCTTGGTAAGGGCACACAGCTGACCCCTCACTCTGCAGGGAACAGTTGGCAGCTTGACACCTCCTGCTGCCCATACCTGGGAGCAGGTTCTTCCGAGGTGCTTCCTCCCCAACCTGCCTGTTAGAGATATTCGGGCCCACTCACCATATCCCACGGTAGTATCTGTGGGGGGATCCGGGAAGCCCTGGGCAAGCTACCCAGGATTATTCTGTTCACTCAACATTGAGAACTGCTGTTCAGGGAAGCACAAAAGCCAGCCTGGAAGCCCAGCATGGCTGAGGAGAGAGAAGACCCTTCCAGGGAAGGCAGTGCTATCTTCAAGATGGAGCAAAGGTCTGGAGCAACAGAACTATATGTATCCTAGTAGAACCCAGGGCTGCTTTAATTGTATCCAGGAAGCTGCCTGACTGTGAACTTGACCTGTCTACTTCCTCTGGAGTCTGAACCCTGAAACCTGCCCTAGCCTCACCCTGCCCTACCACTCAGAACCTTGCAGAGTGGGGCTCCTGGGGATTCCGAGGAAACCTCCAACCGAGCAGTAACTTCCCCCTGAGAGCACAGGTTGATGAGAGTCTGCTTGTCTGCCTCACTGGCCTGTTCATTTTATTTATTTCATGAAGCTACTGATAGGATTTCCTATGTAAATAACTCCAAGATGAGATGCAAATTGGGATTTCAAGCCTCCAAGAATCTCTGTAGCTTTTTCCTTAGTCCTTTTTTTAATTGCAACAGCACTGTAGCACCCCCTGCCTGGTCCTCTGCCCTAGGCTCAGCAGCTTCCTTGCCACATGCTTCCCTTTGGCAGCCCACTGGCAGGGCTCTGTGGCTCCTGCCAGGCACTGGTTCCGAGTTTGCTGCAGAGAGCTGCTTAATTACACTCCACATAGCAGGCCTTGGTGGTGAGTGAGCCTGGGGGTGAAAGGAACAGCTCTCTTTCCACGGAGATTCCCATGCTGGAGTCTCCTCACCTCATGTCTTCTTTACACAGGTCAAGTTTGATGCAGGTATGTTACAAGGAAGCCTCTTCAATTAACAAGCTTGGCAGCACACATATTTCTTTGAAACCCACAGGCCTGGACTCAAATCCTGACGCAACCACTAACCAGCTGTATGATTTGGGCAAATGACTGAAATTTCTCTGAGTTTCCATTCCCTTGTCCATGACCAGGATGATAATGCCTACCTCCTCACTTGGTGAAGAAGGCAAGTACTCAGCACTTTATGTAAAGTACTCAGTACAGCATCCATTGCAAAACAGCTAATCCATACGTTATTATCATATTTTAATAAATATGGAACACAGAGTACTTCACTTTGGAGAGCTTTCATTCTAGGTGAGGTGGTACAAGAATAAAAAAAGAGAGCTTCTAAAATCCTTGTTTACCAGCAGGGCAGGCACAGGGTACATCGAGACCACAGGTCTCAACAACTTCTTTCCAAGTCAGTGACTATGTTTTTCACAGCTACTGTGCATGAAGCACTGTGTGAGAAGCAAGAGGCTCCATCATGACTCACATGTAGTGTCCCTCTCTTTCCATAATTACTAGCCTGGGCGTCAAGAACCCTGGGTCCTGGTTTCGACTCTGCCATAGAGTAGACTATTGACTCCAGTAAGTCACTGTTACTTTCTGCCTCAGTTTCCCCATCAGTAAAAGACGGTGGCTGCACCAGGACCACAGAGTCTCCTTCAAGTGCCCACACTCTAGGATTCCCTACCCAAGGCTGCCAGCTTCCCTTCCCTCCCTGTCCCCGTAAGAAAGCACATTGACAAATGGCCCTGGCATACACAGTAGAGCAACCCTAAACTTGGGGCCCACTGCCTGATTGATTTCTCTAATTTGACAGTGAAAAATTAATAGAATAAAGATAAATTTTAAAATGATTCTCCAAAGAGTCCATCAGCCCATGTGCAGAGCACCAACAGGGCTGCGATGCTAAGACTGCACTGCAGGGCCTCCTGTCTGCAGCTGCCTGGGGGAGAGCAGCACAGGGGCTTACTGCCACTGCCCTGCTGTCCGTCCTTCCTCCCAGGGCTGTGCTCTGGTGCCTGGCTGAGCCCTCCACCCAGCAGGGCCAACTCAGGCCTTTGAGATCTTGGTGCAATTCCTACTGAGTTCTTCTGCTCTGCCTTTACCCCTCTTTTGCAGGAGAGCCCTGCAGATTGCACTGATTCCAGCAGTCAAATGGCTTCCACAACAGTGGGCAGCAGGGAAACAGAGGCAGGACTCTTTGCTTCTCTGTAGTTCCTCAGCCCCATGTGTAAGCTGGGCAAACAGAGGAGACCTGTCCCCATTGCCCACTCCCTCCCTGCCTCGTGCCCCAGTGCCCTGAAGCCAGCCACTCTGGAGGTCTGCAGTGTTCCGTGTGTTGTCCCAGACATCTCAGAGCAGCGGAACACTATAACAATATCTGGGGTAGGGTACTGGCAGATCTTTCCTGGAGCAAAAAGAAAGAACTACAGAGACAACCAAAGACCTGCCTTCGCCTACAAAATTCCAAAATTCCACTGAAGCTCTCATTCCTGCTTAGATATACCCACCCCAGCCAGTTTCTAAACCTTACAGATCATGAGAAGACACAGGTAGTATCTTAAAAAACTATCTTCTATACCAGTGGTTGCAAACCTAGGCACGTGTGCCACTGTTTGTATCATTGAAAGCTCTAAATGGTTTGCTATTGCTGTTCTATACTACCTTAAAAAACTAAGACAGTGGCTTAAAAATAGACCCAGAGAAGAGGCAAATAAATTAGAAGTAAGAACCCACTAAGTTTTTGATCCAGGTGATGGCTGGTGAGTACCATATGCAAGGTTGTTTTGATAGTCAAACTCTGCTAGTCTTAACTCCCCACCCCATTCTTAACATCCACAACAATGATACCGATTCCTCTGAATTCGGTTAATGGACACTAAGTTTTTCTGAGAAAGGTAAGGAAGCTTTGTAAGAGCTTCCAGGAAAGAAAGGCAGGCTTCTATAACTATCTTAGGCAGATAGAAGGGGGCAGCTTGCTCAGCTTTTCTCAGCTCTCAGGCCACTGCACAATTCCCTGCCTGATGGTTTCAATGGAAACCTCTTTTCCATGTGAGGAGCTAATGATGACGACCAGGGAGGGCTGCAGGGAGGACACAGGTTTTGAGTCCTATTGTGAATGGTGAGCTGCAGTGAGGTATAAGGGTGGGAATTCACTACCAGGTGAAAAGCCAGGTGCAAACACCAGAGGCAGGAAAACACAGACAGCATGGTTCAGCCATTCCTTCTTCCCTGCATCAGGCGCTTTCTAGACTTTCGGACACAGCCATAAGGTCGCCAGTGCACGTGTGAGACACGGAAACTGCGGATTCCATAACCAGAGGAGCTTCACCCGTCTGCCTGCCACACAGTAGCCTGTGATAGTAGCCCACTCCCTTCTTCCCACAGCTGGACGTATCAGAGAGAGGATTAAAGGTGATAAATACAAGTAAGGAGGAAATGAGGTGAAAGAAGAAGACAGAATCAATTATTCCATGCAATTTAAAAGTGCTCAGCATGGGGGAAGGAGATGGGAGGAGGAAGGGGAGACGTGGGAAGGTTTCCAGACACTACAGCTAAGTGCTGGAGGAGGACACGGGAGAGGAGGGATTATCCTGGCAGCTAGCTTTCCAGAGAACTCCTTGGGAAGCAACACAGCCAAGCCAGGGCCTCAGTGCTGAGTGCAGAGACTGAAGGCTGCTCCTCAGAGCAGAATCACATTCCCTGACAGTGCTTCTTAGAGAGGATATCGAATTAGCTACATTAATCCACAGAGGCACCAGGCTCAGGGTAGCAGTGACAAGCGTAATTAAACCACTTAGTTACTGGATCATGGGCTTAGGTTACAGCAGTCGAGTCTGTTCATCCTGTGAAGGATTCCTACCCACTGGGCCCTCACCCTGCTCACCCTGGGTCTGCTTTGGAGAGGACATTTGAAAGTGAGTGTGTGTGTGTGTGTGTGTGTGTGTGTGTGTGTGTGTGTGTGTGACAGAGAGAGAGAAAGAACAACCCCAAGATACGGTGTGAGGCCCTGTGCCTACTTGCAAGCACCTTGAGAAAATTCTGATACAATGATTGCCAGGCATGGTGGCACATGCCTGTAATCCCAGCATTCTGGGTGGCTGAGGCAGGAAGAAAAAATGTTCAAGCCCAGCCTGGGGAACTTAGCAACTCAGTGAGACCCTATCCCAAAGTAAAAAAAAATAAGAATAAACAAGGGCTGAGGATGTAGCTCAGTGCAAAGGTCCTGGCTTTAATCTCCCATACCATGAAAAAGAAACAAACAAACAAAATCACCCGATTCCATTTCAATCCTCAGACAAAAATGTCCGTGATATTGAACCACAATACCAAAAATAGTAATGGTAATACTGGGCAGTGCTGCAAATAAATCACTAAGCAAAAGTATGACAAAAGGGAAGGCTGAGTGGAAGCAAGAATCCTGGCAGCCCGCACACCTCTGCTTCCCGTCTCACCTTCCGTATTGTCCTGAAGACTTCTAAAGCAATTTCTAAAACCTTAGCTATACGTCTTAAGGTTTTCATCAGCTCAAACCACCTTAACACTCCAGTCTTTACATCTAGGGTAATCCATTTACAGGGTTTTGGACTTTCTCCATCACAGCCTGGCTTACTTCCAGACATCTTCACCACCCTTAACACTGACTCAGTTTGTCACAAGCCCTAGGAGTGGAGGAGACCACAACAAGTCAGGACAGGTGGGCCACACGCAGGCCTGGCTCAGAACTGAAGTGGCCCAGTGGCTTGGGACACGCTGTTAATCAGCTTCCCGGTACTGTGAACTAACAAGCAACAGACTAATAGAATGTGCTGAGGCAGAGTCTTCTGCTGGTCCCTAATTGCTTGTTTCCTGAACTGGTGATCACAGCACTCATTCGGGGTTGTTAGCACATCAAGGCAGTCATGGCTGCTGATTCTGAGAAAGGCCTGGGTTGGTGGGCCTTAACTGCTTGTTAGAGTTCAGCGGCAACAACACACAGGTGTTACTTTGGGGCTACCATACCTCACTGAGTCTTCCTATGTTTTACACATTTATCTCAATTAATTCTCACAGCAAGACTATGAGAAAGGCATAATTATCCTTGGTATAGATATGGAAAAAAATGGCTCAGAGTGGTTAAGTAACTTGTGCAATGTCATGCAGCTTACCAGTGGTCAAGCTGGGATTCCAACTCCATAACGTGAACCATTCTGTTGAACTACTGCCATCCTCCACCCTTGCCTCCATGGAGTAACTTTATGAATTCAAGAGTTGTCTGTGTTTGAAATTCTAAGAGTGATGTGCTAAAAGCAGGTGAGAAACCTGTGCTCTGCCCACCTCTCTGCTGAGGGATCCAGCGTTCCTGATGATGTTGGAGAGATCTTCACAGCCCATGTACTTAACTCATGGATATTTCTTGATTACTCTGGAATGGAGTGGAGCCAATTGGGCAAGCATAAGCCCCTCCCCATCTGCTCTGTAGGACAGGCCCTTGGTTCCCAGGTCCTACACCAGCACTCCATGTTCTGTGTCTTTGGACTCTGAGGGCTCAGGGCCTTTCCTTCCTGGCTAGGACAGAGTAGGGTTTTAGAGGAACAGTTGTTCTTTTTGCCCTGCTCCTATAACCTAGCTACCTATCCTTCCTACCTACCTTGTCCATCTTTCCTAGCTACCTACAGATCTGTTTACCTATCTATCTACCCACCTACTTTCCTATCTATCCTACCTACTTACCTATCTACCTTTCCCACTTACCTATCTACCTTTCCCACTTATCTATCTACCTTTCCCACTTACCTATCTACCTGTGCTTCCTGTTAATCCTATTTACCTGATCTACTTACCTTCTGTGCTACTTACCTATCTATTTATACCCATCTACCTACCTGTCCTGCTTATCTGCCTAACTCCCTGTCCCATGTTCTTCTATTAGGAGATCAGCAGCACACCCCTGCTCAGATTTACCAAACTGAGTAGATGTTCTCTGGCTAAAGATGCTACTAACCTCCACAGGGCTCTCTTACACAACTGTGCCATTTTCAAGTTTTCAGAAAGGGAAACTCTGGCTTACAGAGACTTAACAAATTTCCTAAGGGCAAAGGGCAAAGAAAGAAAACCACACATCTGTCCTTTACATCCTAGAGCTCTGATCACTGTGGTGGAGGTACGGAAGGACAGGGACACTTTTGTCAGCTCTGAAGAAACATCACCATCATTATTAATAAAGGCACTGACATTTAAGTAGCTATACTTTACAAGGCAATATTACAAGAATTACCACATTTAATTCTCAAGCTGAGCACGGTGGCACTTGCCTATAATCCCAGCACTCTGGGAGGCTGAGGCAGGAGCATCACAAATTTGAGCCCAGGTTGGGCAACTCAGTGAGAATTTATCTCAAAATACAAATTTTAAAAGGACTGGGGATATAGATCAGTGAGAAGGTCCTGGGTTCAATCTCTAGTACAGCAAAAACAAACAAACAAACAAAAACTTCACAATAGTTTAGTGAAGTATGTTTAATGGTCCCCATTTAACCCAGGAAAGAGTTTAAAAAAATACCCAAGTGCCGGGAGTGATGGCACAGGTGAGTAATCCCAGCACTTGGGTGGCTGAGGCAGGAGGATCGCTGCGAGTCTGAGGCCAGCCTGGGCTACATAATGAGTTCAAAGCCACCCTGTACTACACAGTAAGACCCTGTCTCAACAACAACAACAACAACAGAAGAAGAAAAAAAAAATACCCAAGCCCTGAGTTCATTAGCAGCAAAGTTGGAAGCCCAATGCTGGTTTGGATGTCATGTCCCAGAATGCTCCCATCATCAGCATTTGGTGGCAGATGAGGAGCAAGGTTAATCATTATCCTCTTGAACACCTCTCAGGCCACACCACTGACACCGTCAGTGGGGAGAAGGTTAAACAGCCCACATTCCAAGGCCAGCCCCATCTCTTTTCGCCCTTATCCTGGCCCCTAAATAAGGAGAGTCACCAATTCCTGAAAGGTCTTTCACAGTTTTGCTCAGTGGTCTGATATCACAAGAATCCACTTAGCCTAGAGAACAGAGGTTGTCAGATTTCATTTTTAAAGGTCAAAAACACTCAATTGATTTTAATTTAAAATGTCCATATACTTTCACTCAATTCTTTCATTTCTAGGAATTATTATGTAGAAATGCTCTTCCAGATATACGAAACCTCAGGTACAGGATAGAAACAACTCACATGTCCACCTAAAGGGAAAGAGTTACTAAAATGATGGTACAGTCACATAAAAGGAGAGCACCCAGCCTTGAAAAGAATGTAGGTATAGTAGTCAGCTTTTCATCACTGTAACAAATATATGGACTAATCGGGCCGGTGAGATGGCTCAGCGGCACAAGCGCCTGCGCAGCAAGCGCAAGGTCCTGAGTTTGACTCCCGGAACCCACATAAAGGGAAAAAAGGGCCGGTGATATCGTTCATTGGCACTAGCACTTGCTGGCAAGCAGGAGGTCCTGAGGTCGACTCCTGGTACCCACGTTAAAAAAAAAAAAAAAAAGGATAAATACATGGACTAATCAACTTATAAAAAGAGAAGGTGTATTTTGGCTCATAGTGTTCAGAGGTTTCAGTTGCTTTCAGGCCTGTGGCAAGGCAGTACATCATGGTGGGTGCACGTAGAGAGGCAAAACTACTCAGCTTATGGCAAGAGAGAAAGACAGAGGAAAAGGCTGGGGTACCACTACTCCTTCCAAGCCCCCCCCAAATGGCCCGAAGACCTCCTGTGAGACCCCACCTCTTCAAGATTACACCATCTCCCACCAGGACCGCACTGGGGACCAAGCCTTTTAACGCACGGTCTGGGGCACACGCAAGATCCAGACTGCAGCACCGAGTATAGATTTAGATGAACTGGTATAAAGGGATGCTGTTCATGGTACAATGAACAGGGTAAACTGCAATACAGTAGGGATAGAATGGACCGGGCTTTTGAAAGAAACAATGTTATAGGTGCAATATGAATAGAAAAAGCTCCAGAACAAGTTCACCTGTGGTGTTTAACTTGGCAGGTGGGAGAGAGGCAGAATTACTGGGGCTGGGAATAAGTCTTTTAGAAGATGGCCAGTGAACTCTGGCAGGAGTTTCCTCCTCTGTCTCCATTGTTTTCCCTCCAGCTGTGATGAGGATGAAAACAAAAGGCCTCTACCCAACAGTCCTATTTAGACATCAACAAGGATGTTCTAGGAAAGTCACTCCCAGTTACATCTCTCCTCAGTGCCCTTCTGCCATCAAATCTCATCGGATTCAGAATGAAATCAAATCATAAAAATGAAATGCAAATTTATTTACTACTGTGGTAGGATTGGGCCATTTTTTTCTATCAATTTCCAAGTCCAGAAATTGGCTTTTAAATAGATAATGATGATTCTGAGGGTCCAGTTATTACCTTGAAACCTCACATTTTGATATACCCAATGCTGTTCTCTTATATAAATAACAGTTATTACTATAAAGCGATTTTTCCCCTGCACTTCCAAAGTGTTCCTGCAGGAGATGGCAAGAAAATGGATGCCATTAATATTCTACTTAGAACCATAGCTTTTTCCAGCACTAACTTCCACATAAATCTCCCCCTAAGTCTTTCATACAAAAGCCATCACTTCCACCCTGTGCCATCTTACTCCTTCTGCCCTTCTCTCCTCCTGCTCTCTCATTTCCTCTTCCTAGGAAAAAGAACATTCCATTCTCTGGTGAGTTTTTAGCTGCTGGGACACCACCACTGCCTGCTTAGCCCAGGGCCTGCACCACCTAAATAGTGGCCAATGTTCCTGCTGTTGTGTTGTTTGCAGCCCCACTCTTCCTCCACCAGCCAGCAAACAAGCCCTTCAGTATTTTCTTCCTACCTACTTACTACTAATTGAAATCCCCAAGTAAAATGTCTAATGGCAGACTCAACTGATTGACTCAAGGGGGCAGGTCATGGATCTTGCAGTACTCAGGTCCTGCCCCACAAGAAAGGAGGAACCCTGGGCCCCACACAGCTTCCTGACCATTCTCAGGTCTCAGCAACTGATATCGGCAGAGTCTGATGGAGCTGAGCTTTAACAGACAACCAAAGAATCATTACATTCCTACCAGGCCTGCTTCCCCCAGAAACCTCATAGGCTCTTGTTATTAGGAAGTATTTATAAAAGACTATGACACTGCAGAGTACTTTACAATCATTTCATGGGACAGAGTAGGGTGTCAAGAGAATTGTGCTTGACTCTGTTGCTGCCTCTAGGGTCTTTCAGCTGTGTACCTAAAATGAACTATTCTGTCATTTGTGCCCTTAATACAGAGATCCGCATTTTCCTCCACAAAACTCCTACGCTAGCCTCACTGTGCTAGTCACTAAAATACAGGCCAAAGTTCACATTTTAAAGTTCTTCCACTCACAGACAATCACCTTGTCTCTTACTACCATGTGTAAAGGCAGTCAAGACAATACTATCATTCTCATTTTAAAAACGGGACGGATGAGGGCCAAGGAGATTAGCTGACTTGTTCAGGGTCACAGAGCTGGTAACCACAGGATGTTTGCAACATGATGTTTGCCACATGGTGTTTGCAACAAATCCCCAGCCAGTAATGGATAGAGCTGGATTCGAACCCAGGTCTCCTTATGATAACTCTAAGATTCTTTTACAACAACCCTTTCCTGAGTTCCTGAGATAAGCTCTCCATCTTCAGATTCTCAGGTCATGTTTGATCATCACAAGTGTCTCCATAGTAGACTACACATAACTATCACTGCACCTACCCATAGGCACAGGCCTGTATCTCCTTTTAGCTCAAGAACACTCCCAGGGCAGGGACAGCATTTTACTCCTCTCTGACCCCCAGCCTCCACCACAAGGCTCACTAGGGCCCAACAAGCTTTGACTATTTGAATGAAGGGCAAGATGCTATGGTTTGGAGGTGTCCTCCAAAGTCCCGTGTGTTGAACCACCTGGTCACCAGCTTGTGGTACTACTGGGAGGTGGTGGAACCTTCAAGTGATGGGGCCTTATTGGAGCAATTTAGGTCACCGGAGGCATGCCCTCAAAGTGGATATTGGAACCTTGGTCCCTTTTTCCTTCCCAGCTGCCATGAAGTGAACAGGCATCTTCCACTTCATGTTCCTGCTATGATGTACTGTGCTGACACAGGCTCAAAGCAACAGGGCCAACTATGAACTGAAACCTCCAAAACCATAAGCCAAAACTAACCTTTCCTCTTTTAAAGATCTTTGCTTCTGATATTGTCAGTGTCAGAAAACTGACATATAAGGCAACACTACTCGTTGATGTGTGTATGCATGCACACATACATATACCCTGATGTCCATGAGAACTAAAGGCATTTTATATTTGATCCAGCACTCACAGGAACAGCAGCCCCTTTCAGCTGAAAGGAGGTAAAAGGAGTGAAAATAGAGTCTGATTTTTGAACTTCTCTACGCCGACAATTCAACTGTACAATGAGGAGACTGTGAATGGAAAATGAGCTCATGCATGCTCAGAACCACACCTGGCACCCGATAAATGCTCAGTACTAGCAATTATATGACAGAAGAGAAGAACACAGCAGTGTGGTTCTGGAGTATTTATCAGTAACCTACCTGCCCCAGGGAAGGTGCTTGGTATGTAATACACACCCAACCCACAACCCACCTCCCTCAGATGGTTAGAGCCCTGGCCTAACCAGAAAGACCCCAGAAATGTGAGGTAGGATCGGGCATCTCAGTGCCATCTCAGCCCTGGGTTCACATAAAACCAAACCTAACCAAATCAAACCAAACCAAACAAAAAACTCAGATGTCATCTCTATGCTAAAGTGAGAATGACCCAGGAGATGACCAATAATCAAAGCATTTTGCAGAACGCATGAGTAGAAGGAAGGGGGGGGCACTGCACTATACAGACCCACTAACTGAGGCATTCAACTGAAGGCTATTGACAAGCGGGCAGAGGGACAAAGGGGCAGGGCTCCCATTTCCCTATTAGTCACTCAACTACGTGGAAACACAGATCTCACATAGCTCCTCCCACACTACCAGAGAATGCCTGGCTACTTCCTGGCAGTTCACCTGTCCTCTCCCAGATAGGGCTTTATATGGGCACAGTGCCTTGTGGGGCATGATGACCAGAGTCCCAATATAAGCAGGACCACAGGACAGTTGTGGATGATGTGTCATCAGCATGTTTCTGTGGGAAGGCCCCCATCCCTACCCTTACTCTAGCTAGAGGCTCTGCTATTCATGTGTGGAAGAAAGGCAGGAGCTGAGAGCTACTGCCAATGTGAGAGGCCAGCTGTGATTGTCCTGAGTCCCTATGGTCTTTAAATAAAAAGCAGATGCTTGGACAGCTATGACTTTCCCAGTGGCCTTACTACAACCCCAAGCTATGCTCAACCCTAGCAGGTGGAGATTCTAGAGTCCAGCCAGGCACAGGCATTTTATTAATAACCCCTGAGGCTGAGAGCATGCTCAGACACTAAAGGAGAGACAATCTGCACATATGTGATGCCAAACATCTGTGTGGGTCTGCAAAAGTTCTGCCAATTGTCCATGTAGTCCACGTTCCAAGCTGTTCCATGTCATACAAACCAGCCATCTGCATTTCCCAATCACAATATCTGGCCGCCAGATGAGCTGTCCTGGTGAATGGGGCTAAAGCACACGTGAGGTCAGCTGGCTGGAGCATAGTCCCACGACAAGGGCAGTGGGTTGGTATGTGTGTGAGCTTGTTAGCCTGACTCTGGTTATAGACACAACAGTGACCTCTAGCTTAGGCTTGCCCTAGATATTAGACAGCCATGTGATTGGACCAGTTCCGTGTAAGTTCAGTACAAATGCTAGAAAACAACTACATATGTATAGTTGACACTAAGCATTATCATCTGAGGATAGAAAGGCTACTGATAAAAACACCTATAATCCACTTAGGCCCCAAGTGCCCCATAACACAATAGCTTCAACAGGCTTATATTAAAATAAGAGATATCTAAACACTGTATCTCAGAAAAACAGAATGGGAGAGAAAATTATAGCAGTAGAAAAAGACTTCTCCCCAGTGGATCTCAGTTTACTCATTTAGAGACTCATTTCTGGGGTCCCTTGCACCTCCATGGAGGAGGTGCATCTGGAGCTAGGCCTGGAAGAAGTCTAGGCTCAGACCTGTACAAAATTCCTGACAGAGGGCAATAAAGCAGGGAAGACCCACAGGAAGCTTACAGGCCAGACCAGTTAAGATCTGCCCCCACCTGTGTAGCCAGCGCTTTTCTAAAAATTTTAAGCACAGTAACTCATCTCTGACAGCAATTCTATGAGGCAGGTGCCATTACTGTTTCTATACAGATGAGCAAACCCAAGTCTAGCTCTTTGTTCCTTGGCCATTCTGCTCAATGGGCTCTGCCCATGGGTAGGGTGGGAGGCTAAGTGTGGGGTCTGGAGCCTTGGTAACCAAACCATGGGAGAACACCAGGCTGGTATAGGTCAAGGGCTACATATAACTCCTCTAAGCTGCTGTGCTGCTCAGAAGAGGTTGTCCAGCCTGCTGCAAAACTTAGCCCCAACTTTTAAGCTCTCATCTTTCAAAGAGCAGAGGGCTATTGTGATCCTGTATGGGTGAGTGGTCAAAGTCTGCTCCCACTGGCCACATCCTCAACAGCCTTGCCCTGCCTCTTCTTTAACTCCAAGCCCTCCTGCATCACCAGGATGAGAAATGACTATGACTGGCCGTTACAGGGAAGGTACAAACAAGACACAGGGAGAACTGATTCTCTCAGCCTTACCAAAGAAGGTGGCGATGGAGATCAGAAATCTCAGCTGGCAGACAGCTTTGATCTGACAGGCATCCTCTATCAACAATTGGCTGCCATTGCCCATAAGCACAGTGTCTTCCCCCTTTCTGGCCCTGCACGTAGAACACCCCCACCTTGGAACTGTTGTCTCTACTCCCTGTCTCCACGTCACTTCCACCCGCCCCACTGGGCTTCTATCTCTTCTACTCAGGACAGTACTTAGTCGCACCTGCACCATGCCAAAGCCCAAAGCCCAGAGGGAGGCTGTGCTCACTCTGTTGAGGCTCCCTGCAGTGATTTCCAGGTAAAATTTCTTCTCTATGGTCCCCCTATGTCCCATTCATCTGTCGTGTACAGCCATTGCTGTGTTTCTCTGCCTTGCTGGGGTTTGGATGTGGTTTGTCCCCCAAGAATTCACGTGTTGGAGGCTTGGTCCTCCATGAGGCATTGTGAGAGGTGGTGGGACCTTCAAGAGGAAGGGGCAGGGGAAGGTCTTTGAGTCACTGGGAGCCCCACCCTCAGGAGAGATTAAGGTAGTTCTCTTGGGATCCTGAGTTAGTTCTCAAGAATGGCTTGTTATAAAAAAGAGCAAGTCGGTCCCTCGTGGTTCTCTGGTGATGTTATCTCTTGCTCCTACACTCACACTTGCCATTGTGATGCCATCTGTTCTGGCCCCTCACCAGTCACTAGATCCATGGGCCAAACCACCCAATCTGAGGATCTCAGCCTCCACCACTAGGAGCTGAATAAACCTTTTTTCTTTATAAAGGCAGCCTGCCTCAGGTATTTCATTATGTAGTGACAGAAAATGGGCTAATATATGCCTCAATGACCACTCCCTTCTCAGTCTCTCCTTTCACCAGACTTTCAAATGCTGGAATGCCCTCAATGCTCAGTCTTGGGCTGGCATCCTTATCTATACTTTCTCCTAAATAAGCTCATTCATTCCCATGGCTTTAAATTCCACTTATATTTTTATAACATTTTTTGTTTTCTTTCATCATTTATTGTAAAATATAGATACAGAAATCACACAAAGCAAATGGCTTAGTGAACGACTATAAGGTTAAGATACAGAACGTTGCTGGCTACCCAGAAAGTCTTCTACACCCCCATCACCACGCCAGACTCTTCTCCAGAAGTATCCACTATCTTAAACTTTTAGTGTAATCACTTTTGTGTGTGTGTGTGTGTGTGTGTGTTCTTTTATTATTTTACCACCCAAATGCATTGCTAGACACTGCAGTCTTGCCTTCTCATGTGCAGTTTAGTATGTCTTTGTATTTCTGAATTTGACAGCTGAATTCTGAAGCTTGATCAGGGTCAAGGTTAATCCCTTGAGCCAATATAGTGGTGATGCTACGCTCTTTCATCAGGGGCACCCAATGTCTGCTCTTTGCTTTTTTTTTTTTTTTTTTTTTTTTTTTTTAGTATTAGCAGCTATTGATGTCAATGTCTAAAATCTCAATTCTAGATCCATAATTCATTTTTTGTTTTCACATATCAGCTAGAATAATTTTATAAGAAGATTCTGCCCTTCATCTATTATTTGGTTACTCAGGGGTACGGTTCAGGTATGAATGACAGAATAAATGCTTATTTCCTTTTACTTGCTCAGTTTTCAAGATAAATTGATTCCCTATCACCATCATAATATGACTAGGTAATATTAATACATTACTGTATTATGAACCCATTAATGCAGAAGTATTAATCCTCTGCTTAAGCATGGGTTTCAATCTATTACCATTACTATCCTTGCCAGAGCTCAAATTGTCATCTCTGGCCAGTGGGAGTCTCTTCATGTTGGCACTTATGTCCTCTCAACATGACCTGTTCCAGGCCCACCTATTCATCTCCTGCTCAGACTTGGGTCAGCCATTTCTCCAAGAAGCCCTGGTTTCTTTCAGTGGCAAAATGGTAGATTATGACCGTAATCTGGTATAAGAGACACTCATTGCATCTTTTGGTCATAATTTCTAGTTTTTCAGTGGACAGAGCTAGAGGAGAAGATATAAGTATTTTTTTCAAGTTCAGCTCTATAACATTACCTCTTCTACATTACTCTGTACTTCTTTTGAACTGAAAATCCTGGTCCTCAAGGGCAAAGAAATTGTAGGATTAGAATGACCCACAATTATTGACTGGCTTTATCCCATAATAAACATTCAACAATCTCAGAATAACAATACTAGTACCAGTACTAGCAAATCATAAAAAAATTTAAGATGCTTTAAAAATATTATCTTCGTTCTCATTTTAATACTACGTCTTTATTGTCAGATCATCTTGTTATCACATGATATAATACATCCCCTTACCCTCTGTCTTAGTTACTTTTCTTGCTGAGACAAAATACCTAATGCCCAAAGTTAAGGGAGGAAAGGTTTATTTAGCTCACAGTTCGTAGAGGTTTCATTTCATAATCGGCTGGCTCCAAGGCAGAGTGGCACATGACAGAGGGGCAACAGTTCATGGGGATGGAAGGCAGCAAAAGCAACAAGGGACAGAAAGAAAGACGGCAAGCCTCTTTCTGTTCCTTATATTGTATGCAGGCCATCTGCCCTAGGGTGGGTGTAGCAATCGTACCCTTAATCCCAGCACTGCACTAGGAATCAATCATATACTCTAGTCAGCCACCTCCAAAAAACCCTGTGACCACATGAGGCTTTGGGGAGACATCTAGACACAAACCATAACACCCTCAGTCTTGGTCTGACATGTAACTGTAAGTTTAGTGCTCACCACTGGCCTGTGTCAATGTCTCTCTAGTATTTTGGTTGTCTGAAACTCATCCTCCAGCAGATTCCTGAGGAAGGGCTCATGGGAAAAATATTCTCTGAGTTCTTATATGCTATACTAATTAACAATAGCTTGTACTCTTTATCCTTGAAGGTCAACTTTGCTGAATATTAAAATCCTTGGCTCATGTTTACATTTTCTTTTTTGAGTACCTTTAATATTACCCCACTTTCTTCTGTCATACATTTGTGTCTTAGTTACTTTTCTCTTGTTGCTGAGACAAAATATCCAACACCCACAGTTAAAGGAGGAAAGGTTTATTTAGCTCACAGTTTGTGGAGGTTTCAGTCCATAATCAGCTGGCTCCCAGTCAGGGTGGCGTGACAGAGGGGCAACTGTTCATGGTGGCAGAAGACAGCAAAAGCAACAAGAGCATAAGGAGAGCAAAAGGTGGGGAGCAAGCCTCTTTCCTTCCTTATATTGTTTGCAGGCTACCTGCCCTAGGGCGGGTGTAGCACTCACACTCCCAATCCCAGCACTAGACAATGAAACTCTAGATTCAACAGCATCTGAAAATCCTGCCCCCCCCCGCATGACTGCATGAAGCTTAGGGGGGACATCCAGACACAAATCATAACATTCTGCCCCTGGCTCCCCGAAGACTCATGCACATCCCTTTATGCAAAAGGCATTTAGTCCATCTCTAAGAGTTGCCAAAGTCCTAACAGTTTCAGCATTGCTGAAAAGTCCAAGTCCCAAGTCTCCTCCAAGATATAAGGTAAACTCTTAGCTGTGAACCCCTGTACAAATGAAAAGAAAGTTAAACACTTCCAACATTCAATGGCACAAGATAGATATTTCCATTCCAAAAGTTACAAGTTGGGATACAAAGGAACGGGACCAAAGCAAGTCCAAAATTCAGCAGGGCAAACATTAAGTCCTATAGTTCCATGTGCAGCATCTGAGGCAATCTGTGGCAAGTTGTGAGCTCCAAAGGGCTTGAGTGACTCTGCCCCTAAGGCACTGCCAGTGGTTGTAGCTCCCATGGCTTCTCTCTCAGACTGACTTTGCTCCCTCCTTGCAGGTTTCCTCAGACAAGCCATGTTCCTGGCTTCTCCAAACTTCTGGGGTGTCCACTACAACTTTGGCTTCACCCTAACAGCTTCACTACTGCCCTCTCAGGGGCACACTGCCTGGCTTCCCAGGCATTCTGAAATCAGGGTGGAAGCCTTCTGAACCCCACAACTCTTGCATCCTGCCTGTGCCTAAAACCAGTGCCATGTGGCTGATGCCAAGGTCTGCTGCCTGCTAGAGCAGTAGCCAGCTTCCTTCCCTCTTGGTTGTAGGGGTCGAGTGCCTGGGTCACTCAGTGCTCTGAATCCAATTCTGAGGAAAAAATTCTCTATGCTGCTGCCATGCTGGAACATGGCGTTCCGTGGCTTTCTTCTCAAAGCAAAGTCTTTTACTTTTGCAATTTTAAGGTTGCAAAGGATGGAGTCCTGCTTCTTCTTGTGATGCCCTCAGGCCATCTTTTCTATTCTCCTGTTCCTTCTCAGCAACCAAGATCTCCTCTGCTCTATCTTTGCAGTCCACAGCTTTACTGGAGCTTCCTTTCTGGCCAAATTCCCAACATTTTAAATCATTCTTCTGGGCTCTTTGCTCTTGATTCTCAACATAGATATGGCTAAAACCCCCCAACAGTAGCCATGCCACCACCTCAACATTTGACTGCCTTGAAATTTCTTCTGCCAGTATAATTAGTCCACTGCCCTTAATCTCAGTCTCAGGCAAAGTCTCTGGACATGAGCAAAATGCAGACAAACTTTCTGCCAAGCCATAACACACATCATCTAGAGTCCAACAACCAATGCAGTCCTTCCCAGCAGAAACCTCTTGAGTCTGGTCTTTATTGGCAGGATTTCTATCAGCCTTCTGGTCTTCTGAGCTCTAACCAGAATCTCCCACATAGAACAGCCTAAGGCGTTCCAGCTTTACTTTTTCAGCTGGGACCTGCAAACTTTTCCAATCTCTTCCCACAAGCTATTCCCAAAGGCTCTTAAACCACATGGTCAGGTATAGTCACAGCAATGACTCTACTCTCGGTACCAAATTCTGTCTTAGTTACTTTTCACTCGTTGCTGAGACAAAATACCCAACACCCAAAGTTAAAGGAGGAAAAATTTATTTAGCTCACAGTTTGTGAAGGTTTCAGTCCATAATCAGCTGGCTCCAAGGCAGGGTGGCATGGCAGAGGGGTAACTGTTCATGGTGGCAGAAGACAGCAAAAACAACAAGAGCATAAGGAGAGCAAAAGGTGGGGAGCAAGCCTCTTTCCTTCCTTATATTGTATGCAGGCTACCTGCCCTAGGGCGGGTGTAGCACTCACACTCCCAATCCCAGCACTAGACAATGAACCAATCACAAACTCTAGATTCAGCAGCCTCTGAAAAGCTCCCCCGCATGACTGCATGAAGCTTTGGGGGGACATGCAAGCACAAACCTTAACAACATGGCTACAGAAAAGTCTAGTAACAATATCATTTGCTTTCTCATATAAGTCATCTACTCTTTTGCTTAGATGCCCAAAGGATTCTTTTTTCTTATTCTTCAAGGCCCAGCAATTTTACTAGAATGTTTTGGTCATTCTAGGTCAATAGTCTCAGTTACATAGCATGTTCTTTCAATATACAGCTTTAAACAGACATATTTCATTTCATGAGACATTTTGGCTTGTGAATGTTAGGTGGTTTTCATTTTGTTTTAGTATAGGGATTGAAACCAGGGCCTTCACACAGAGTTATATTCCCAGCCCTTTGTTTTTTAATTTTAGACAGAGTCTCACTAAGTCACTAAGTTGCCTAACTTGGGCTAGAACTTGTGATCCTCCTACCTTAGCCTTCCAGAGTTCTGGGATTACCATGCCTGGGTAGGATTTGTTGTTGCTTTGCTCTTAACATTTTTTTTTCTTCAGAGATGCCTGTTCTCTGCACATTAGGTCTTCTTTGTCTATCCTCAACATATATTGAAAATTTTCTCTCAGAGCATTTTTATTTCTTTATTGATTTCCTCATGATTCTAAAATGTTCCTTCCCTTATGCCTTTTATGTCTCACAGGCACTATTTATAGTGTTGATTTGCTCTTGTGTTTTATTTTCATTTATAATATTATATTTTTTTCTTCTATCTCTAATTTTTCTTGAATTCTGTCATCCCATTTCTAACTTTTTCAACTGATTTATGCTATCTTCCATGTCTTGAATCATTTTAAAATGTTTTTTACCTCATCATAAAATTGTATATTATAAGGCAGTGGTGGCAAACCTATGGCAAGCATGCCACAGCAGGCTGTTTGTTATCACCGAAAGCTCTAAAAGGTTTGCCATGCCAGTTATAGGGTACTGTTATTGTTTGGATCTTAAATATCCCCAAAGGCCCATGTGTTGAAGGCTTGGTCACGGTCTTTGGAGGTGGTGGAACCATTAGAAGGTGGGGCCTAGTGGAAGGAAGTTAGGTCATTGGGGGTGTGCCCCTGAAGGAGATACTGGGACCCCAGCCCCTCCTCTCCCTCTCTCTCTGCTTCCATGAGGTGAGCAACTTTGTTCCCTCATGCATGCCTCAACACAATGTTCTGCCTTGCCAAAGATCCCAAAATACTGGAGCCAACCAAGGACAGAAACTTCTGGAACTGTGGGCCAAAATTCAGGTAAGTCTTTCCTCCTTCTGAGTTGTCAGGTATTTTGTCACAGCAATGGGGATCTTACTAACAAGTTTTGGGTTTGTTTGTCCTGAGTTTTTGAGCTTTCTTCTGGTGTGCTGTCATTGTCTGACTCTCCTCATTCTCTCTTACAATAATTTTTATGGGATTTGGATGCAATCGTTTCATTTTTATGTGAAGGAAGTTTTCTGTACTGCTTGACAGAGGCTTTGTTCAGATAGCCTTTCTAACTCCACAAAGCTCACACTCTTATATGGTATTAAAACATGTTAGCTTGCTTTCTGAGATTTCCTAGTTTTTTTTTTCCCTCACCAACTCTTATCTGGACTTTCTATTTCTTTTCTCTTTATTATACTGACCTTGTTTAACTTTTACTCCACTCCCAACAAGTTGTCTTCAGTAGGTACCTGGAAGAAAGCTTCAATAGTCAGTTTTGAGACTATGCAGGAACTGGACTGCTCTAGCCCCTTCAGTCAGCTGATGGGTTTCTTGCAGTTGCCCACTAGTGGAGTGAACAGAAACCGTCCCAATTTCCACTGCTATTCTCATATTGGCCCACACTTTCCAGTGAATATCTGCCACTACATTTGAGTTCCTTCTGTTCTCAGGTCCATCTTCCTTCTCCTTTCTATGCATAGACACCAAAACAGACAAGTGTTGTATTTGTTAATGTTTCCTCCCCACCTTATTGTATTTTGGAGTCTATGGGAATGCCCTGTCACCTAAGTTTATTGTAGATGTTGCCTATGGATTTTTAGTTTTGAGGTAGTTTTTTTGTTTTGCTTTTTGTGGTGCTAGGGATTGAACCCAGGTCTTTGTTAGTCTACCACTAAGCCACACCCCCAGCCCTGGTTTTTAGGGTTTTGATTTTTGTTTTTAATTTCATTGTTCTATCTCTTATGTGGAGATTTGGGAAGATCCAAATACTACACTGCCACAATGGTCACTATTTTACCAAAATTTTCCCTGCTAATGACTCCCAAATCTCTACCTACATCTCTCTTCTGACCTTGTACACCCAACTATTAATCTCTCTCTTTGTGAACGGCTAATAGGTGTCATGAACTTAACTTGGCTAAAAAGAAACTAACTCTATCTTCACTAATTTTCTCCTTCTCACTAAATGGTACTACCTCCTTCCCAAATGCTCAGATCAAAAACTTTGGAGTCTGCCTCTTCCTTACACTCAAAAAGTAACCATATCCATAGGCCCTGGCCATTCTACTCCCCCACTGCCTTAGTCTAGGCCTCCACCATCTCTCTCCAATACCAGCTTACTAACTGATCTCTCTCTTCATTCCCCCTGCAGGGAAGCCAAAATGGTCTTTCAAAGCATAACTCAATTGCATCGTCCTCATATTCTACACATTCCAAAGGCTTTCACTGAAAACAGTAACATTCTAACACCTAAATGTGGTCTATAAAACCCCATGTAATTTGGACCCTGCTGTCCTGATTCTACCTCTCTCTACTCCTCCTATATTTCTACCTTCCCAACATTGAATTTTTTAGTTTTGTCCCTGAAGCATGCTGAAATGCTTCTCATCTCAGAGCACTTGTCCTTGCTGTTTCCTATGCTTAGAATGCTTTCCCTCTAGATCTTGCAGCCCTGCCTCTTTTTCACCATTAGCTCTGACTCAGAGAGGCCTTCTTGGATACTCCTGGTAAACCTGTTATCTATTTTAATCCTTGCCTTAGCACTCATTAGTGCCTGAAAATTTTCTTTTTTATTTGTATATATATATATATAAATATTGCTTGTTTATACACTCTCCATCACCACCATTAACACCACTAGGATTCTCCTTGTAGACATAGAGAGCATATATTTGGTTATATAATAGGTGCTCAATAAATATCTGCTAGCTGACTATATTTCTATATTCCTCTGGATATGACCAAAGGAACTAGCTCTACACCACATCAAGCTCCAAAACATTAATTATTTTCCTAAAATTTCCATCTGCCAACCTAAGTTTTTCACTCAGGACATGAACCCTGTCTGTGCAGCTGAAGTGTCTTGAATACGTAACTTTTGTAAAGAGTAGAGGTTCTCAACTCTGTAAGAACCAACACTCCCTTTCTATAATTAATATTTTGTAATGTTCCTTCCTTTTCTATTTGGAAATGAAAGTTATACATTTATAGCTGCATACCTAATTGTTTTTAAAAATCCACATAACTATAATATAAAGGAGTAATAAAAAGAAAGTAATTTATAATAAAATAGTATTTCATTATGCAAACGCTTGAGCATAACTAAACTGGAAGACATAATGAAACAGTTGGATGACTGCACCTCTATGTAGAATCACCATGAACACAGCAACTACAAATTCAGATTAATACAGGATTGCTGTGTTGGTAATTCAAATACCACAAGCCCAGTTGGCAAGAATGATGAATGGTGATGTGATTTTATGAAATGGTGCACATAAAATTGTGAACAAAACAAAGCATCATTTTCTTGATTTAATTAGTAGTTGCATTAATGGAAAATTCAATCCATACTACATTTTGAAGAAAAAAATTAGTCTATATTTATAAATAAAATATAGTTTGTTTCTAGGTTTGAATATTCATTAACAGGGCTGTCACACATGAATGTCCACCTGAACAACCAAAAGTCTTGCAGGAAATAAAAAAAATCTTTTTGTTGGATGATCCTGAATTTTGAAGGACACTCAGTGCCCTAAACCTGGCTCATTTAAATGCGAGGGGCACTCCCTCTCGAGTCACTGCAGAATCTCAAATCGACCTAATGAACTTACAAAATGCCTACTCCATTTGTATTACTATAAAATAGTAGCCTTGTTCATGATCACCAAAATCTGACAACAACCCACACGTACTACACCTGGTGAATGGAAAGATACGCTGTACTCTGTCCATGTGGTAGAATACTATTTAGTAATAAAAAGTAGCGAAGGTTTCATAAATGCAAAAATGTGGATGATTCTCAAATGCACTAAGTGAAGTGAAAGAAGCCAGGCAAAAAGGCTACATACTGTATGATTCCATTCATGTGATATTATGGGAAAGGCATAATGGGGCAGAAAACAGACTAGTGGTTGCCAGTAGCTAGGAAAGGACAGAGAGGCTGACAACAAAGCAATAAAGGGAATTTTTAGGGGTGAGGCAAGTACTCTATACCCTGGTTTAGGGGATGGTTACTTGTATTTGTCAAAACTCATAGAATTGCATACTTATAAAAGTTGAACTTTATTATATGTAAATTAACCTCAAAATTTTAAAATATTTAAAAAATAGGTATTGCTGACTTGAGAACCACTGTATCAAGCTTCACAGTTTATAAAGTATTTTCAGATGTTCTGCCCACTGTGAGGCTGGCCAGGCAAGATGCTCTGGCCCCATTCTAGAAACAAAGCTAGTATGAGAGAAACAAACCCTTGGGCTGAAAGTCTGATTCCAAGGCCTGAAACTTACCTGTACGTCTATCTGTGTGACTGGCAGCAAGTTACTTTTGTCCCTGAACTTGTTTTCTAAATGTTGGTCCCGATCCCCTTTGATTCAATGATTTGAGGTCGCAGAGCTGGTCAGTGGCGGACCCAGGGCCAGACCACAGGGCATTGATGTCTGGGCCATTAGTTCTACTCTCACTGCAAAAACTGAGTGCCTTCCCACGGGCTGGCAAAGCACAAGGGAGCCCATTAGCCATCCACACAGTTGCTGAGGGTCAGTGCGGAGAACAGGGTTGGAAACCAGTCCCTGATGAGCAGTGAATACTAGAGGGAGCTGCCTACAGCAGGGGCTCAGATGCGCAAATTGCAGCAAATCTGAGCAAGACAGCTTGGTAAAGGTGCACAAGTCAAGGCCACTCTTGCTGTAAACTATCCCAGCCTTGACCAGGTCCTCTTTCTAATGGCCAGCAGCACAGGGGTTCTCAAAAGGGCAAAGCTCTTTCCTTTAGTCTCTGTCTTGGGCTATTTAGGCTACTATCACAAAATACCACAGTCTGGCTGGCTTAACCAACAGAAATTTGTTTCTCACAGCTTTGGAGGCCAGGAAATCCAGAGTCAAGGTGCCGGCAGGTTTGCTGTGTGGTGAGGACCTGCTTCCTGGCCCACAGATGGCCACCTTCACTTAGCACCACTTTCATCACCTAATCAACTTCCAAAGGCCCCACCTCCAAATGACATTACACTGGGGTTTAGGGTTTTGACATAAGAATTTCCAGGAGGGCACAAGCATTGTTCCACTGCAGTCCCCTCTAGGGTCTCTCTTCTTTCTCCTTCCTTATTCTTTGCCCCATTCACAGTAAACCTATGGCTCAGTCTCTCCTAATGGGTTCTATCCAGTTACCTTTAAGTGGTAAAGATGGGTGCTTTGTACCACAAATCTCCAGAGGCCTTCCCAGGCTTGGGTCTGAGCCCAGACTCGAGAAAAGCCTCCAGGGACTGTTGAGAAGAGTTAATGCCAGCTGGGTGTGGTAGCACACACCTGTGATCCCAACACTCAGTAGGCTGAGGCAGGAGGATGGCCATGAGTTCAAGGCCAGCCTGGGCTACACAGTGAGTTCAAATCCAGCCTGAACTACATAGTGAGACCCTATTTCCTAAAACAAAACAAAAATAAAGAAGTAAAAATTTAAAAAAAGAGAGTTAATGCCACCTAAAGCCTGCAACACCTTTTAAAGCCTTAAGCACTGGAAGGGAGGAAGTTATCAGAAGCCGGGACAGATACACCAAACCTCAGCACCTCCTTCCTCCCTCTCCCACACCCTGCAGCCTTTGGAATTCAGAACCCTTTGTGTATGATTCTCCTATGAAGCACCATTTACTGATGAGGAATAGCTAGTGTCTGAATAAAGCCCTGTTAGTTACTGTCTCCTTTAAACCACATTAAGGAAAACATAATTGCCGAGTAAATCTCATTTGGGTTCGCTCCATGCTCCAAAGGCCCCAGCACAGACTGTTCTTCCCCCTTCTTTATAGAAAGAACAGTGTATGGGCTTGCAAAGATTCCTTGAAACCTGGAAACACTCGACATGCATGCAAATGAAGGAAGCGTGGAGTTCAGGGGAAGACGGCTGGTGCTGCCCAGAGATAGAAATGCGAGTTCCTGCTTAGAAGAACAGAAGTGCAGAGTCAGTCTCCCAGGCTGAATCAACATGTTTCTTTGGAAAAGCCTCAAAATCCTTCTGATTCTCAATTCATCCTACTGCGAAATGCCATTACCTCCATCAGGATCAAATGGAGAATTTTAAAGAAAAAAAAATCTAGAGTTGTAAGATATCTTTAACTGAAAATGGTCATTGCTGAATGGGGGATCTATACCCCTTTTTGCCTTGCTCAGCACCCCATGACAGAGGCAACACAGACTACTAGCCCGGGTGCCAGCCTTCTGTCTTGGACCCCAGTTCCAGCAATTACTACCTGTGTGATCTACTTCCAGTTTCTTAACTTCTCTGCACGTCATTCTTCATCTATAAAGTTGTACTTAACTTTTAAAGACACTGTGAGAATTGAGTTGGAACATATGTGACATATAGTTAGTGTCCAGTGTTATCTATGATTATCCCTTAACTGCTTGTTTAAATTCACTGTGTCCATCATTTTCTATATTCAGATGCTTTGACACCTTGGAGTCCTGCTGACCCAGGAGAGTCACAAACCAACCAATCCAGAGGCCAACCTCTTCCTTTATGGGGTGCTTACCTTCTCGGCCACTAGCTACCTGGCCTAATCACCCCAGAGCAGGTACTAACACCTAGGCACAGCCCTAATGCCCCAGAGCCCACAGGAGCGACTCAAACTAGTCAACCCCATACCTGCTCCCCCTGCCTTGCCTGCCCCTTCCCACAAAAATCACAGTACAGGCTCCTGCCATCTTCCCCTTCCTCCTGAGCCATGGTGGTGTCCCCATATGGTCCTAACAGTGTGGCATGCTCCCTCCTCTTGGGGACTAAGAGTGCCAAACTTTTATCAACAGCACTTGTCTCCTGGTGTGGGCCTTGCTGTACCTAAATTTGCTCTGAATATGCTGTATTTTGAAACAATGCTTTTGTCATAGCTTTAATTCTCCTGCAACTGCTCTTATGAAGGTCATCCATGATGTTCTAGCTGCCGACCAGATGGCCTCATCCATGACTAAACAGTCATGGCCTTGGCCTTACTGTCATATGTGACTTTGTTGACTAGCTCACAGCTTAGAAGCTACCTGAGCCACGGCCCCCAAGCTCCTGGCCAGTGCCGCTCGTGCTCCCACAGCTCTTGTAATTGCCCATGTTTCTGTTTATAACCTTCATCCGATTGCCAACCCCAGGCAAGCATGCCTTTCCCCCAGTGTGCAGCATGCCGCCTGCTGCTGCTGCTCAATGACTATCAGTGGAAAGAATGAATAGGTACATGAATGAATAGACCTGTCCAAATTTTAGAACTCAGAGTCATCTTGAACTATTCATCCTGCTTTCTTCTGTCCTTCCATTCTTTTGTCTTTATTTTCCTTCCCACCATAACCCTTCACTCCTCCATCTTTACCATCACATTCTGAAACGGCACTCTTAATTTATTTCTTAACTCCAGGTTCTCCCTCATCCAACCCATACTGTAGCCCTGACTTCTTAAAATAGAACTACACTCTTCAACCTCCCTCCCTCCCTACCCATCCCCATCCCCACCCTCTCAGAATAAATATAAACTCACATTTGATACCCTGGTGTCAGCACCTCCTCCCCTGCCCAGTTGTGTCTGCCTCTTCTCCAGCAACCCATGGCTGTGCATCAAAATCTGCCACCTGGAAGCTCATTCCCTTCCCAGTCCTGAGCTCACCCTGACCAATGCAGCCACATCCACACCCTCAGCTCCCATCACTCCCACTGTCCAGGCCCAGAACCATTCCAAATTGCTCCTTATCACCCACGGGTGCAGGACAGAAGCGGAGTCGGTCCTGAGACTTGGAATGTGGTAGGAAAATCTGTATGTTTTCCCATGGTTGAAAACACGTGAGAGGATGTCTGGAGAAAACAGTTTACAATAAACCAGAGTCAACACAGAATATGGTGTTGATCGATTTCATGACCAATTCTGCCTCAGCAGACCTTAATGGGCTGTGACTGTGACCAGCAGTAGCTTTAATGGTCCTTGCTTCTCAATCTCACACCCTCCTTCCCCTCCCTCTCTCCTTCTCCCCTCTATACACACACACACACCAACACACGCACTCACACACACCCACAGAGATGCACATTCCTAGTGTAAAAGTAATGCTCCTCACTTCCAGATGTGCTTCACTTTATGTAAAAGTTGCTTGTGGAAACAATTTGGATTTTTATCAATCAAATCCCACTCTCTCTAAATCTTACTTGCCACATCTATAGTACTTCCTTGTTATGTTCAGGGGAGATATTCCAAGAGCCCCAGTGGATGCCCGAAACTGCGGACAGTGCCAAACTCTATACATACTATGTTTTACCTATATATGAATATTTATGATAAAGCTTAATTTATAAATTGGGCACAAAAACAGATTAACAACTACTAATAAAAGACAGCAATTACATCAATATATTACAATAAAAGTTATGAGAAGGGGCCTATACCTCCATCTATACACATATACATTATGTAGGTATATATACTGTTATACGTATGTGTATATATATATATTTTTTTTTTAATTGTGCCACAGTCATCTTTCTTCTTGTTGACCATGGTAACTGATACTGCAGAAAACAAAACCATAGATAAGAGGGAACCACTGTACTTTATTTCTTCCTCTAATTGATGTTGAGGAAACATAGTTCCTAAAACTTAAACCTATAGCTTTCAGCCTCTCTCCTCTGCCAAATGAATGTTAGCACATAAGAAGAACAATACCCTGTAGTAAAAGAACCCTAGCAAACACCTTTTGGCAAAATAATAATAACTATAATAATAATCCTTCCATAATATGTCTAGTCATTGTCCCTTAATTTTCTATTTTTTAAATTCTGGCTTGAATATTAGGTGGGAGGGATGGTCACAAAGTATGAAAGAATACAACGAAGATTTCTAAACATTTATTACAGTATAAGATACACTGCCATTAACTCCCCCCCCCCCAAATTCTCCTCTTTACTTTTAACACTTATTGTTTGTTCTTGCCACTTTCTGAAGCACTTCTGGATGTCCTTTTTCAGGTATTTAGTTACACTACCATAGCTGTCTCAATGGCCTGAATCAATTCAAAACACTTACTTTTCATGGTCATTTTGACTTTGGGGAAGAGCTAGAAGTCATATGGTTACAGATCCAGTACGTGAAGAAGAGGAGGGCACCACAATGTTTTGGTGAGCCTGCCTTCCTGTTGGATGGCACTTGGCAGCAGCATTCACTATAGTTTTGTCACACCTGGTAAAGATACTCACAAAAGAAGACTTCCAGAACTGTTTCAGAAAGGGGCAAACCAAAGGGATAAGTGTGTTTGAAATGAGAGGAAGTATTTTGAGGGCGATTAATGACAATGACTCTTTTACTACAGCACATTTTTTATTTAAACATTCACCATATATTTTGGTCCCCCCTTGTATCTGACTCTTTCCTTTCAGATACAATAATATTTTAGTATGAGCAGGAGTGTGTACAAACACCTTGGCTCCTGAGGCTTGAAGGAAAAGAAGAGCAAGAATAAGGCAGCAATCATATGGATGAGCTGCTCGCCAGTGTTCTAGACTGACTTCACCTACTTTATCTCTACTCATCTTCACAACTAGGGTAACAGTAACTATTATTATCAGACTGAATTTACCAAAACAGACAGCACTCAATATCTAAGTACTAGAGTAGGTGGCCTAAAGTCATACAGGCAGTGAGTGTCATACCAAGGATTTGAACCTAGGTCTGTCTGACTCTAAACTCTTCACATTCTCCCAGGTTCTCTCTGAAAGGAAGTTGTCTGATCAGTTGCCCCCAACATAGACACCACTTCTATGTAGTCAGACAGATGACAGGAAATAGCACTTACGTGTGCCCATAAAAGTTACTATATAGTCTTTCTATTATTTTAAAAAACTATTTTTAATTAAAGACTCATCCAATCATGCATAAAATACTATTCAGTTATTAATGGTGTACTTATAGAAGAATTTGAGATCTTTCATTCATTGGACTTCTTAAAAATCTGGTTTATTTAAAATTCAAAATATTCATCACATACTTAAATAATACTCGTTCATGCAACTTACCAAAGCAAAGAGCTAATATGTCTATTTAAAAAGCCCAAAACCTATTATTTTACTTCTTTAAGCACTACCTTATTCTATTAAGAACTGGAGGAGGCCATGTTTTTCTTAGCAAATCACTCAGAAGAGTAACAACTCCGATGTCAAAACAAGGGCTCAGATAGTCATGAAACCATTCAAATTAGACTCAGCATGGAACTGAAACCAGGCAAGATGATGAGGAACAGGTGAAGGAGCCAAGCAGCCTTGAGGGAAGGGACTGGCAAAGAGGTACATGAAAGCAAGACCAAGGTGGCACTGGCAGACCCTGAGACAGGACATAGGCAATATGGCCAGGCTGACCTCTTGCCCTGGGCATCCATCTATCCGCTGGGGTGAGGAGGGCACTGGACAGAAAGGTGCCCTGCTCAGCACTGGCATGCAGACAGTGCTCAATGTGTGTGAAACTTCTCCCACCCCACTTCCAGCTCAGAGACTGTAATAATCCCATGGCCGGCAAGGCTACATTTACAACCAGAAGTTGAATGTTCCAGGCTTAGAACACTACAGGGGATGGAAGCAAGGAGCTGAGCAAATCACCACTACATCTAGAGTCACAGAGCTCTTCCTTAACCCCAGCCTAAATCTGGCTGGCTGCTGCCAAAGCCTATTTCTTCCTGCCTTGTACTCACGGAAAATGGAAACTGGCCAGCATCCTCCCTTGAATATGGATGTGTTGGTGACTAGAGCCATTGGTCACTGCACCCTTCAGTCTACTAGGAGTCTGAAGTCTTTCAGCTCCTTCCAGAATGCCTAGATAAAGATGGAGAGGAGGAGTGGCTGGGTGGCCATTGATAAACTTATAGATCTGCAGGGCATGAAGGGCAAATCTACATCTGACCTGAGTGGGCTTCCTGAGAAGTCCAGTGACAGTCACACGACTGCAGTCTTGCAGCTTCAGGGCTTAGCCCTGCCTTTGTGTGGGAGAAGGAAGGAAGGCATCTGAACAGAGAGGAGATGGCCAGAGGGAGAAGTCAGGCTTCTCAGCACTCAAAACATCAAGCAAATGGCTTATGATCTTCCTTGCCCAGAATCAGGTGCTGTGTCTAGACAGACACTTAAGAGGAAAAAAGCTGCACTGGCTTAATTCTATTCAGAATTTCCTCCAGCCCACTTGCCACAGATGGCTGCCTGGGTTCAGAAAGAGCAGAGCTGGCACTGGGAAGTGTGTGCTGGGGAGGCCCATGCTGGGGAGGTGCACACTGAAGAGGCAAAGCCTAAAAGTCCCTGCCCAGTAGTGCAAATTGCCTGAGTGAGCCCCCAGCAGCTCGGCCACAGGGACAGCAGGTTCCTGCCCACTAAATGCAGGGCCAGGAGGTGGATGGGATAGGCTTCCCAGATTAGCACCCCCCACACACCTGATGGTCTTCCCCAATGACTTTCACTCCTTCATTATCTCATTTAGTCTCTTCTTTCATATCACTTGGGTGAAACAGGAAGCAGGAGGATTTTTATTTTCTTTTGTGTAAGTAAGGAAATGGCGACTAAATAGGATGATACAACCAACATTAGAAATCAAATTCTAGAGGCCAGGGATTTTTTTTTTTTTTTTTTTTCACCCTTGGAGTTCAGATTTCCTTGCCCTATGCTCTCTTTCTAAACAGACTGTGGGGAGGAGAACAGAGAGAAGTGAGCACCATCCTTCTCTGCTGGTACAGTCACCACCCCTATGAGCAAGCTCAGTTGGCAAAAGTAAGGGAGAAGTCCCCCAGGGCAGGATGTGTCTGCCCCATGGGAACGCACACATCTCCAACTGGCCTCCACAGCACATGCCTTCCTGGGGTACTGCCCACCACCTGGTGTTTGTGGTGGCTTCCTTCTTCCCACCTCTCACTTACTTCGCATTAGCCCAGCTGGGTGATCACTGCCCAGGGCTCACACTAAGGCAACCAGGTCTGCAATGAATGAAGGGTAGCAAACTCCCACTTAAAGGTCAGTCGGTCAGCAAGAGAAATCTCCCAGCCCAACTTCAAACTGTCAGAGCAACGAGTCACTGCCTCAGCATTCTTTTACTTTTTGTGTATGAAGAGGTCCCCACAGCAAATATATGGAGGATTTGCATCCTAATCCCTTCCCATGCCCTCTCCAACTCTCTGAGCCAAATCACAGCCCACATCTGTGTAAGCAGGCTTTTTACCCAAGGCCCTGGTCCTCTATGAAGTCTGAGTAACAATCGTACTGTGGAACCACTCTCGGGTGCAAATCTATCCTGAGCACGCTGGTCAGTGTACTGGCTGCCGGGCAGGCTTCCTCTCCTGGAAACTTTTGGGAGCTGGTCTCTGTCATTGCAGGAAGGATTCCTGAGTGGAATGGTGAGTGTCAGGTGGGAGGTGCTGAGTGTCTGATTTTATTATACTATGTTTCCCTAGCCAGGCTTTCCATAGCCTAGCTTTTTGTTTCTGTTCCCCTAGCCAGGCTGCCAACTCTCTGAAGGCAGGGACCTCATCTTAATTATCTTCGCATTCTGATATCAAGGCTCCGAGTTTACACATAGCAGTCACCCAGTTCATGTGGGGTAAATGAATGAACTGTATCAATTCAAATCAGGGTCTGGGCTTCAGCACATCAGGCTCTGGTTCCTTCCTGTCAGCTCTGATCAGGTGGCTCCCATTTCAAAAGCCTTGGCCAGCTTCCTACTTTGTACAGGGCAGTCCAGACTCCTTACCCTCTTTGCACTTAGGGCCACCATCAGTAGGCTCCAGCCTCTTAACATTTAGACTGTTTCCCCCACAGCAACTTCCCGTGCACGCAGGCCACATGCTCACAATGGTCCTGCCTCTGTCTTTGCTTGGGTGACTTCCTCCACCTGGAATCCACTGCGCCGTACACAAAGACAGGGCTCAAGAAGAGTATGTTTAATTCATTTGAATTCAATTAAAGCTGGAACCTAGAGGAGGCCATATCCTATTTTCTGCTTCATTCTCCCCAGCTCCATCTAAAAAATGGGACTAACTGCCCTGAGTCCACTGGCCCACAAAAGGGAGATGGCAAGGCACCTGCAGGTGCTGGTGTGGAATAAAGCCATCAATGTGTGACCTTTCCTTAGCAGTGGTTTGGGGCCATGGGGATTTCAGAATCCCTGAGCCCTTCACAAATGTCATTCTCTATACCTGACCAGGAAGGCATTAGTGGGGAAAATGAATGCCTGGAAAAGGGAAACACAGAGGGAAAGGGAGAGAGAGGGAATCAGAGAGGGAAAGGACACGCTTTAGAACGGGAGATCTTCACCCAAATTCACAGATCAACCTTGAAGGTTCACGAGCTTCTGGTTTCTTTTTGTGCTTTTTGTTTTCTTGACAGAGCTTTCAGGGGGTTCGTAAAGGGGCCTGTGACTCCCCAAAGGGCTTCTTTTGCCCAGATTATTTGCAGGCTGAACTTTCTTGCGTCACGATTCTAGGGTCCTGCCACAGGCTCTCTTCCCCACACATGACAGCATTGTATCCAGAGCTTCAATACCTGCTCCATACACTGGTTCCCCACACCTGCCCTGGATCAACAACAGTGACCAGTGCCAGCAGAGACGCAATGAATTTGTGTTTCCAGCCTGCACCTCTCTTCTGAGCTCCGGAGTTACCACAGAATTAGTTACTGACAAGACAGACAGCTCCACTGGGAAGCCCAGAGGCACTTGGGAGTCAGCGGGGCCAGCTCGTAACACCAGCCCCCTCCCACCCATTCTTACTGTGGCTGGAGGACCCGCTCTAAGAATTCTTCCTTGCTTGTAACTCTGCAGTGGCTTTCCTTTGTACTATGCTAATACCCAACCCTTTCTAACAGGACTCTAAGCCCTTTATAAGCTGGCTACTATTTCTCCAGGCTCATCTCTTCCCACCTCCCCATCTCCCTACATTTCAAAAAAATCATCATATTCTCTCTTGCTTTCTCCTCTCACTGCTATACCTGATCATGCCCCTTTCACCTAGGTTAATGCCTTCCTTTTGTTTAAACTTCAAGTCTCTGTTTAAATCAAGAGTTCTTTTAAGAAGCCTTACTAACTCCCAAGCTAGGTCACAAGCCCTTGCTAAGTGACTCTGTACTTCCCCAATCAGGATGAATATGAAAATTTTCAATAAGCACATAGTCTTCTGTATCCCCACCCCTGCCACATGAGATTTTAAGATCCAAGGAGCCAGAAACTACTTCCGCCTGTTCTCAACTGTATTCACAGCAACTGGCTTAGGACCTGGAACACAATAGGTGCTCAGTAAATAACTGATAGAAATAAACCAATTGATAATTGATTTGGTAGAAAAAATAAATACGATGAATGGAGGGAGGGAAGGAAAGGAATGAAGGAAGGGAAGTACGGAAGGACAGAGGGAGACAGGCTAGGGTTAGTCCTTTCTTTCTGAAAGTACCTGTCTTTATTCGAGGTTGCAACAGCACTTTTAGCACATTATCACTTTTCTTCTCCAGAACACCCCTGCGTTGTAAGTTAAGCTGCACTCCAGGCTGACTGAGTTCTGCATCAGCCTGGTGTCGTGATGTCTTGAAACACCAACAGCACCTCCAGGCACTGATTTACACTGCACTGTCGTACATATCATCTCTCAAGCAGTGATGCAAGACGGGAAAGTGATGAGTGGAGATGTAATCCCCAGACCTGACTCCAACCCCAATTCTATCCGTGACTTTCACTGGGACCGTGAATAACTGCAAATCCATTCTCGACTCAATTTCCCCCTCTGTAAAATGGAGAATTGAGCCCTCTTTTTCCTATCTTCCAAGGCTGCTGTGAAGAGATAAGACTAGAAAAGCAGCTACCTAAGCACATGGAAATATGAATATTCATGCTGTACGTCTCTTAGGGCGACCTTAGCAGATGCAACTCATCGAGTCACTTGTAGCCACCTCTCCACCTTGCAGAACTTCCCAGTTCCAGTCCTGCTTGTCTTTCCCCCTCCATTAAAATTCCTCTGCAGCCAAAGAGGATGGTCACATCTATTACTGCCTACAAGTGATAGTCATAAATCCCACTGCAATTAAAACCATCCTGGTAAAGGGCTTTAAGCACAAAATACGGTGGTGCTTTCTGCATTTGCCAATTACAACATGACAGTGATTGAATAGCTCTATGTCAGTGATGTAAGGGGGAAGGCTCTATCTTCCTCCTGCTTCACATGGAGTTTAGCAGCCATGGTCTGGGGGCTCTGAAGGTGCCAGGGACAGTACACACAGAGTATGCTGATCAAGAAAGCACAGCATTGGGGTGGGGGAAGGCACACTTGGCATGTCAAGTGACAGAATTCAACCTTAAAATGGTAAGCAGAATAGAATACTGAGGGTGTTATGGTTTGTGTCTAGATGTCCCCCCAAAGCCTCATGTAGTCATGGAGGCGGGATTCTAGAGTTTATGACTGATTCATGGTCTAATGCTGGGATTATGGGCATGAGTGCTACACCCACCCTGGGGTGGGTAGCCTGCATGCGGTATAAAGGAGGGAAAGAGGTTTGCTCTCTCTCATGCTCTTGCGCTCCTCCCATTTTGCTCTTGTTGCTTTTGCTGTCTTCCACCACCATGAACTGTTGCCCTCTGCCATGTGTCACTCTGCCTTGGAGCCAGCTGATTATGGACCGAAACCTCCACCAACTGTGAGCCAAATAAACCTTTCCTTCCTTAATTTTGGGCATCAGGTATTTTGTCCCAGCAACGAGAGAAAAGTAATCGAGACAGAGGGAGAACCAATGAGATGAAATTTTGAATGGAAAATGTAAAGACTTGCATTTGGATTCAAGAAATCATTAACAGACCTATAAACCAGCGGTCATTTGCCTTGGACAAGTTTATTAAAAGAGAAAGATATGGACTTGTTCATGTGTTTTTAGAATCACAAGCTTGACACAAGCCAAGTGACAAACTGGCACTTATTTAAAAATGTTTAAAAAGCACAACCTCGGGCTGTGTTAACAGTACCAAAGTTTCTGGGACCAAAGAGAGGATTCTTTAATCTCTGCTCTAGCCAGACTAATGCAGAATACTATGGCCAGTATAGTCACTCTGTTTAGGACAATGCCTGTAATGGCTTGTATCTAGATGTCCCCCCAAAGCCTCATGCACTCATAAGTGGGGCTTTTGGGAGGTGGCTGGATCATGGGTATGCAATGTTGGATTAGGGTGCATGATATTGGGATTAAGGGTACATGATAACTAAATTAGTATAGTTCTGGGTGTGGATGGCACCAATCAATAGGCTTATAGCCTGGATGGACTATAAGGGAACAGAAAGAAGGCTGGCTGCTGCTTGCTGCTTCCTGCCTGTCTTGCCATGGACTGTTTCTTCTCTTCCATGCCCCTTTGCTACACCACCTTGCCTTAGAGCCAACCTCAGAGCCAACTATAGACGTTTCAGTCCAACCAACTATGGACTGAAATCTCTACCAAACTGCAAGCTAAAATCAACCTTTCTTCTTTTTAACTTTGGGTGTTGGGTATTTTGTCTTAGCATGAGAAAAGTAAGACAATGCCAAACTAGAAAAAGGACTCTGGGCTAGAAACACACATAGAAATCATATCTTATGAGAAATAAATGAAGAGGCAGGAAATATTCATCTCCAGGAAAAGAAAATTTGGAACTGCTATGGTTGTTGATCTGGAGTACATACAGGGGCATCCCAAAGACGCAAGAATCTACCTACTCCAGGCCCATGAAGGCCCAAGCAGGCCAGAAGGAGGAAACAGTGAGGCTCTCATTCAACCTTATTATCAGGAAAAACTGACTGATACCAGGCTGTTGTGAGCTTCCTGTCCCGGGCAGGATGTGAGCAGAGGACTAATTTAGGAGAGAAGAATGGAAGGGTCCATGGCCTCTGTCAATATGGTTTCTGCAAGGCCCAGTAATGACTGTTTTTGGAGATTTCCCTGACTGAGCTGAAAATGGCTTCAGCTGACTTGGCTAAGGGAGTTTACAGACCAGCAAGCTTGCTCCTTTACCTCTGTCAAATCTTGCCTCTCTGGCCTCATTTTCTGCCTCTATGGTGCCCTCCTTGCCAACCCCACCCTATCACACCATTAGGCTGGACATCAAAGCTCAGCTTCCCAATCATGTCTTCTGAGAAGGCTTCCCCACCCTAAGAGCAAGTCAGTATCCCTGCACCCCAGGCTCTCTCAGCACCTTGCAATTTCATTATAGGAGTGTCCACCCCACTTCACAGTTACTGCTTACTGACCTGTCTGTTTCACTTCCTTGCTCACTGTAAGCTGACAATGGCAGAGACTTCGTGTGCTCTGCCCATGACTGCATCCAGGGCACCTCACACAGTGCACTGCACATCTCAGGCAGGAAGTCACTACGTCCTGAGGGCACAAATAGATGAATGAATGGGTTCTATGTGAAGCTACTCAGACAACAGTATGGGTAAGATTCAGTTGCTTCTGATCCCTCACAAAACACACCTCCTGTCTCTACATAAGCTTTGGGTTTTTTATCACAGCCCCAGGACCCTAGGTAAGAAACCCCTTCCTCTCCAACCCCAAAAGGTCTCCAAAGCTTCCAGGTATGTCAGCTATGCCTTCTCTTTGACTAATCCAGCAACAGACAGTTAAGTTCTTCCCTGGGAAACACTTAAGGATCAACCTGTTTGGTATGCTTTTGCCAGATGGTTAAAGGTAGGCCTCCGAGGACCATTTCTGCTGGGAATCTCTGCCCTTAGATTCTGGAAGGGTTCGTCTTCTTGAACATGGACCACCCTGAGAGATTCCCTTGATAAAAATATGTGCTGTGCCAGGGTGTGACTCAGTAGTGTTCCCCGAGACCCTCACAGCCTGCACCGCCCAGGATGAGCTTTTCCCCTCTCTCTGCATCACTAGGGCCATGGAAGAGATGAAGGACACCAGATTGTTCTGCTGCTGGGACAACAGATGACACCCAGAGCACCTGGCCCCTTCTTAGTAAATCCATTGTGAAAAGCCCTAAGGAGTCCGAGGCCTTTGCTCCACTCTCAAAATACTCATTTTACTTTCACCTACCAGACTTAACACCATTGTCCTTAAAGTGCATATTTTATTACTGGCTTTTGTTTACCCTCTGCCTTTATTGCTGCTATTAATATTCAATGTCTCTCGAGGAAGGCACGCTACCCTGACACAGGGTCTGGTGCAGTACTGTGTTAATCAGAGACTGGCTTGGAACCCACTGCCTACTGCAGCTCAGCGCAGTGCATCCTGGGCCAGAACGGACAGCAGGCCCTGCAGTGGCTGCTTCACCCTTCCCACCCCAAGGAGGGAGGCTAGGCACAGCTAACTTGGGTTATGCACCACTCTCCACCTGGGAGTATGCTGAGGGCTCCCAATTTATTTATTTACCCACTTCCTTATTCTCCAGTCCTCTAGCAAAGAGCCTCCGGTCATACAAACAGACTTTCAAATAATATGAATCATTAACATTTAAAGTGGCAAAGCAGCAACCGTTCATTCTGCCTCCCTGGGGTGGCAAAGCAGCCCAAGACTGGATCCAGGAGTGGCTGTGCAAGGCTCCATCTTCAAGCCTCAGAGCCAGTGGACACAGAGTAGGGAGATGCCTTTTCTTCCATGGGGAAAGAGCTCCAGGCTCCCCTGGGACCTGTGCACACGGAAACTGCCCAACAATTCCAGTCTGTGCAGAGACTACTGTGAACCCAAGTGCTCACTCAGGAGAAAGGGGCCGCGCAGCTGGTGCCTCACACAGCTGGAATGGAACATTTTGTCCATACAGAAGGCCACACTCAGAACAAATATATGCTTGGTCACTGAGGGGCCAGAGTGTGACAACTGAGTTTACAAGAAAATAGGCAGATGGAGGCCAGGGGCCCCAGTGGCACTTGACTTTTGTCATTAATGAGTCATGTAGCCTCAACAAGGCCTTTTCATCCCAAGTGTGTCAGCTCTGTCCAATTCAGTTTTCTCATCTGGCAAATAATAGGGTTTACTTAATTTTAGAGCTGGAAGAGGCCCCGGAAAATATCTAGCTCGGTCTCTTCACTGTACAGATAACATCTGTCCTACCTATTTCTCCAAGTTGCTAGAAGGACTAATTGGAACCCAGGAAACCTTAGGTATACATGGATCTTGGATTTAGGATATGACATGGGGTCAGTCATTTCATTTAGTTTCTGCCTTGCCTCTCGCTGACCACTATCCAAGTGGGACCTGGAAGCACTGCAGAAAGCAGAGTACCAAGTTCCGGTCACTATCCATAATGTTTTGCATGTATATGGTCACTTCTCAGTTTCCACAGCACCCTCACCTGCCCTACTAGTGTGGTCCCCACAAGGCAGACAGGATTAACGTCCCCGATGGGAACAGACAGATAGGAAGGCACACTCTAATAAGTCTCATGGGAAGCTGAGAGGGGACTTTACTCCTTGTCCAGCACGCTTGCTTCTACACTTCACTGCTTTTTTAATAAAAGAAACACTCAGAGTCTTTAGGATAATAGGAGAACCTCAAAGAGCCTCAAAAGAAAGGGGCTCTGTGGAATGGGGGAACAGCTGTCCAAAGTATTTTATGTACAGAACAAACTTCTAGACTTGTCTATTTGCAGGGATAGTCAGAGAGATCATATAAAAGTAAAGTATGGTTATTATTAAAGTCCCATATTTCAAAACCAGATGGCATCAATTCCCCAGTCCTCCTATCAAATGACCTTTCCTTTTTTTATCAGTCAGTCAGCATCTGCAGAGAAGCCCCTAGGAAGTAATTCTCAAGCCCTGGTAGAAGGTGAGATGGGTTGAGGAAGTGAACCCCTAGTTTCAGGTAAAACTTAGTCCAAAAATTTCTAGAAACAGTTATCTCCTCCTTGCCTGGTGTCTTTCTTATTTCTCCTCATATCTCTGGCATCTAACAACCCATAGCACAGAGTAGGTACTCAAGAGGGATGCAGGGAATTGCTGCCCTTGAGATAAGAATTAGGTATCAGACTTCAGGGGCTGCTTGTTAAAATGCAGAGGACTGACTCAGATGTTGGAGATTCAGTCAGCCTACAGTCTGCATGTTTAATAAGCTGTCCAGGTAAGATCTGAATTGGTAATCCTTGGCCCTCCCTTTGCAAAAGATGGCTTAGAAATGATTCTGAATTTCCAAGCTGGCAGGTTCCCTGGAGGGCTATTTATACATCTCCCATCCGGAGTCTGTCTCCAAACTCTTGGTTTTATAAATGTTCCTAGGCCAGACCAGGTAAAGGTTACAGCCCTGAGTCTGCTCAGGTTCTTGGCCTGAGCAAGGAGCCAGCTACTTGCTGGAGTCCTGCAAATACACAGTGGGTACGGGTGAGAGAGGAGGGCCTGTGTACAACAGTCCTGACCTCCCAGCAGCAGGTTTCCTAACTCGGCAAAGGAAAGACTTCAGCAGAATATCAGGACAGTCAGCTCAGCAACTGCTTTTGGCCCCACATGGCTGAGGGCAATTAACCTTTAGAGGGGCAGCTTTATTACCGGAAGCAGCAGCTGCCTTTCTCCTCCAGAGGCTGCTCGAATTCCCTAAAGGAGCACCAGACTGGGGGAATCTCTCTGGATGTGGCTCAGTTCCAGGACCCAGAGATTCAAAATGGAAAAAACCCACACCGGCCAACCTTGCAGCTGTCAGGGCTAGCACCTCAGAGCCCTGCACATCCCCGCCTCTGCCTGGCTGCTAAGTAGCAAGATATTTCTGGTCTCTCCCTGATGAGGATTATTCATCAGGGATGTCTGGTGAGCTGAGCTAGAGGTGGGAGGAGGTAAGGAGACTCAATAAACACAACTCCCACCAGGATTTTTCTCACAAAGGGTCTCTAGCATATATCAAAGCAGTAGATCAAAAGCTTGGCTCCCCTCCCCCACATCCATAGCAGAAACAAATCAGGTACCATAGCTAAGATCATTCCCTGTACCTGTGGCAAGAGTCACCTCCTCAGCATCTTGTCCTTATACTCCTTGCCACCCAAAAAGTCCCAGGGGTTCTGTGTATGTAGTAAATTGGTCAAAATATGGTCATTCCTTCTCTGTGGGTCATATGGAGTTTGCATTTTCTAAAAATGGCTACAATGCTGTCTCCCATCCATGTGCTCTTCTTGTGATGTGATTCTGGCATAACTCTTGTGGGGAGGTAGCTTCCAGGGCCCCTTCTTTTGAATCTAGGTGGCCTTGTGACTGTAGTACAAGTGATTTTATAAGACTTCTGCTGGGTCCATCATAAAAGACAAGACAGTTTCTGCACATCTCCTTTGGGTTATTCAGGCTTGGAACTCAGCCACCATATTGTGAGGAAGATCAAGTGCCCTGCAGAGGGGCCACATGGAGAGGACCAGAGGCCTCAGTCCTAGTTCAGATGGGAGCCTCCAGCATGTATCCAGCACCAATGGCACAGCTGTGGAAATGGGCCATCTCAGAGCAGATCCTCCAACAGCAGAGGTGGGCCTAGAACCTTCCCCACTGACTCCTGCCAAACTGAAGATGTATGAGCTAAACCAATGCCTGCTGTTGTATTAAGCCATGACATTTTGAGATCCTTTATTACACAGTAGGAGATGACTGGATGGTTAGTCAGTGGGATCCCAGCCTCTGGATCAACCCTCCTTACCCGTGTCAGCCTGCCATCAAAAGGGGACTCTGAGGTTATGGAGCCACATGGATTCACTTAGAGAGACAAAAGTGTGGAGCCTGCTGAGAGCAGAGCACAGAGCTGATTCAGCCCACACTGACAGGTGCTGCCTCAGGCCTTTCCTCAACCTCTTTCCTCTGTCCTGAGCAGAGTGGCTATACCTGGCAGGCTGGCAGCCAGGAGAGTGGGTGTCAGCCAATGAAGTGACATATTGAGACCTTATGGTTCTAGTTTCCAGGGCATGTGGTCCAACTCATGTACTGAGCTCCCCTTCCATAGCTCCCTGGGGATGCAGTATCATTACTTTCTCCTTCCTCTTGTCTCCAGGCCTCTGTAAATGGGCATCACAATGTCCTCCTGAGAACCCTGTCTTGGCCGGCTTACCCAGGCCTGGTGGCTCGATGTTGATAAAGACAAAACGGCTCTACTTGGTAGTCCCAGGAGTTCTGAGGTGCTCTAGGATCACTGCCAGAGTCAGAGAGGAGTTGTGGATATTTATTCCTTTCATGAGGCCTGTCAGTGTCAGACCACAGCACTGTGATATAGATGTCAGTGCCTTGGTATGAGACAGTGTTCATAACAAAGAACAGTATTTATAGGAAGAAACAAGGCTACCAAGTAGCATGCACCTACAGAACAGGGACCTGAAATCAGGTGGCCTGCAGGACTGGCAGTCACAGAGCAGGAAGGGGCTAGCTGCCATCCCCAATCACGGCTTCCTAGGGTCTTGGTCCCACATCTCCACTCTGCACCTCACAGTGCTATGACACTGCACAGAACAAGCTACTTGTATGCCTTGTACTATAAAAGTCCCAGAAAGCTAAGCTTTTCCTGCGCCCCAAATCAACCCAGCCCTTTAAGGGTCCTCTGCACTCCTAAAACCTCAGAACATACCACAAACCAACAGCCTCTGTCCTGGGAATCCACTTGTCCATCCCATTCCCCATTGTGAGTCTTCCACATGAGGCTCCACATGAGCCTCTTCGAGGCCTGCAGGAGCAGAGGGGCTGCGGGCAGGCCTAAGACAGGGTCACATACAGTCACATGCTCTCAACCCCACCTGTCCACACCCACACAAGCATATTCACACTCAGAGCCCACACAACCCAACCCTGTCAGATGAAAGAAGTAGGGAAGCTGGGAGTAAGAGCTGTGGATGCAACACTGGGACCGATTCATCCAGGAGATTAGAAGAAATTGCGTCTGAATGTTGGCCAGACAAGAAATTTACTCTACACAGGGAAGCCAGAGGAGTGGGACTGGTAGTAAAAACATGCTACAAAGAATTATCTGCAGAGATCAGTCAGCTCTAGAGCCCTTGCTGTCTTCCCCGGACAGGCACAGATTTCAGCATACATGATCCAACTCCACCAAACAGGCAGGAAGAGGTTCTGCATCTCCCCTGAGTAGACAGCAAACAGACTTGGTCATGGTGGTTTCCCAGCGTCCATGGGACTCTGGCAAGCTCAAGACCAGACCAGATACTGGTCTGGGATTGCCAAGGGTGATGTCGTAGAGGCCTCCATTTGGCTAAAGGGGAGGTCAGACAGCAGCCTGCGACATGGGGGCCTCCAGGAAAAATGAGTGAAAATGTGGATTAGCACTGAATTTGACCCATAAAAAGGCCAAAGGACTATGTAAGAAGTGGCTTTCAAGCTTTTATTATCCATAGCCCATAGCAAGAAATATGTATCACACCATTAACCAGGATTCACATACCTATAGGTATATATAAATCTACAACAAACATTTTGTGAAACAGTAATACTTCACCATGCATGATGTCACTGATGTATTCTACTCCACTTTTGAAAAATTTTCTAAAATCGCTAGTTATGATCCACTGAGTTGATTTCTCAACCCACTAATGCATCTCGGCCTGCAGTCTGAAAAACTCTGCTCTAGAATAGGGGTCACCAAACTATGGCCCACATGCCAAATCCTACCATGTTTTTTATTTTTTTGGTTGAAGTAAAATTTGTTTCATAATACACTCTTACATTTCAGAGTGTAGAATTCAATGGATTTAGTGTATATATTTACAATGTGTAACACTCATTACTCTCTAGTTTCAAAATGTTCTCATCAACCCAGAAGAAACCTTATTACTCCCCATTCCCTCCTCCCTCTACCCCGTGGCAACCACTAATCTCTGCCTCTGTCTCCAAGGATTTACCCATTCTGTTTGGTTCATATAAAGGAATCACACAATATCGTGTCCTTTTGCATCCAGCTTTGTCACTTAGCATTGTATTTGAGGGTCACCCAAGTTCCTTTCTGTGGCTAAATAATATTCCAGTCTATGGATTTCCCACAATTTGTTTATCCATTTATCTGCTGATGGACATTTGGGTTGTTTCCACCTTTTGGCTATTATGAACAATGTTGCCATAAACATTTGTGTGTAAGTTTCTTTGTAAAGCTGTTTACATTTCTCTCTCCTGGCCATATGGTAGTTATATGTTTGACTTTTTGAGGAATTGCCAAACTGTTTTTCACAGTGGCTGCACCATTTTACCTTCCCACTAGCAGTTTAGGAAAGATTCTGTTTCTGCGCATCCTTGCTAATACCTGTTACTTTCTGGATGTTTTTAATTTTAGTTTTTATTCTTTTTTTTTTTTTTTTTTTTTTTTTGTGGGTACCGGGGGTCGACTTCAGGACCTCGCACGCCAGCAGGCGCCCGTGCTGCTGAGCGATATCACCGGCCCTTTTTCGTATGTGGGTTCCGGGAGTCGAACTCGGGCCCTCGCGCTTGCCAGGCAGGCGCTTACGCCGCTGAGCCATCTCACCGGCCCTAGTTTTTATTCTTCATGTATAATTATCCTACTGGGTGCACAGTGGTATTTTGTTAGGCTTTGATTTATATTTCCTTAGGATCAATGAAGTTGAACATATTTTCTTCTGCTTGTTGGCCATGTGTATATCTTCTTTGGAGAAATGTGTACTCAACTCTATTGCCCATTTTATAAATGGGTTGTTTATATTTTTAGAGTTGAGCTGTAAGTGTTCTTTCTATATTCTGAATGTTAAACCCTTACCAGATGTATTATTTGCAAATCTTTTATCCCATTTTGCAGGTTTTCTTTTCACTTTCCTGATAATGTCTTTTGATACACAAACATTTCAACTTGATGAAGTCCAATTTATCTATTTTTGCTTTTGCTGCCTATGTTTTAGCTGTCAAATTTAAGAATCCACTACTATACCACATCTGCTAGTTTGGATCGGGGCACCCCCCAAAGGCCCATATGTTAGTGGCTCAGTCCCTAGCTTGGTACTGTTGGGAGGCAGTGGAAACATTTACAGGTGGGGGCTGGTGGAAGGTCTCCAGGTCCCTAGGAGCTGTGCCCTCGAAGGGAATGTGAATCTAGCCCCCAGTTCCTCTTTTACAAATGTTGGCCATCAGGTGAACAGTTCTGCTAGGCTACAGCTACATGCTGCCCACCATGATGTAATGTGCTGCCTTGCCATGGGCCCAAAAGCAATGAGTCTGTCAACCACGGATTGGAACCTCTGTAAGCCAAAATAAATCTTTCATCTTTATAAGCTGATTATTTTAGACATTCCTTACAGTAAAGAAAGCTGACTAATGCAATAACCAAGCTCATAAAGATTTACCCCTGTGTTTTCTTCTAATAGTTTTATAGTTCTACTTCTTGTATTTAGGTTTTTGATTCATTTTGAGTTCATCTTCATAAATGGAATGAGGTAATGTCCAATTTCACTATTTTGTAGAATATATATATATATTCCATTCCTGAAGAATCCACACAAGACTACCAGAGCTAATAAACAAATTCAGCAGAGTTACAGTTACAAGATCAACATATAAAAATAATTGACTTTCTAAATATCCACAATGAATAATGTGAAAAAGAAATTAAAGAAAAGATGTCCACTTATAAAGGTATTGAAAAGAATAAAATACCTAAGAATAAATTAAACTAAGGAGATAAAAGATTTGTATACTAATACCTACAAAATACTGATTAAAGAAATCAAAAATCCAATTAAATGGAGAGACATTTCAGGTTCATGGACTGGAAGACTTAATATTGTTATGATGGCAATGCTCCCCAAAGCAATTCCATACAATTGGGAATGATTTGATATATTTCCTACCAAAATTCCAATGGACACTTGGAAGCTGGTCCTCAAATTCACATAGAATTACAAAGAACACTGAATAGAAAAAAACAATATTAAAAAAGAAAAACAAAGTTGGAGGATTCATACTTGTCGATGTCAAAACTAACTACAAAGCTAAAGTAACACAATAGTGTGGTAACAAAACAGTGTGGCATAAGACTAGCCAAGCAGGTCAATGGGATAAACCAAAACACTTATAGCCAAGTGATTTCAACAACAGTGCCAAGATTATTCAATGGGGAAAGAACAGGCTCTTAACAAATGGTGCTGGGACAACTGGAAAGCCATATGCCATATGTTTTTGTGAATTACATTTCATTGGAACACATTCCTGACCATTGTTTATCTATTACCTATGGCTGCTTTTGAGCTATCTACAGGTCTACAATATCTCTTTGGCCCTTTACCAAAAAAGTCTGCACATTCTTGTTGTAAAATCTTGCTTCTAGTGCCTACCTACAGAGATTCCTCCATCCAACAAGCATTTGTTGAGCACCCTCTACATACCACGTTGCTACAGACACAGCAGTGAACAAAACTGACAAATGCCCCTGTCCTCAGGAGGCTTATGTTCCAGCAGAACTATTCAGGGAAGCTCTGGGATCTCAAGAAATCCAACAGCCCCCTAAGAAGAAGCAGTGAGATTGTTTGTAAATCACCAGCAAGCATCTAAGCTGTGCTACAGGCTGTCACTCCTCTAAGCTTAGGTACCTACAAACGCTCCCTGGTGGCCCTGGTCACATCTCTTTCTGCCTCATCCCCTGAGCTGGGGCCAGAGGTATCTAGCAAGTGGTGAATTCAACAGCTTTCCTAAAAATTTAATACGTTCAGGGCATTGTACAAGTGCTCTGGAGGACATCAGTGAGTAAAATACAGTCTCTATTTGCAGAGGATCACAGTCTAGTGAAGAATAAACCAAATACATATCATCGTAAGAGACGTAAAGAAACACTATCACGTAATAAGCACCTGCTATGTGCCAGGCACTGTGCAAAAACTTCTACAGTTATCTCATTTGATCCCCTCGAGAACACAAGAAATACTGTCATCATATTTGATAGATGAACAAATTGGGTTTCAAAGAACTGAGTGTTTTACCTTGGACTACAAAGCTAGTGGACAGAACTCAGAAATCTGAACAGAGACCATGTGATTCTACCTTTAGCTGCTTGGTTATTAAATGGACTTTTATTGAGGTCTCGCTGTTATCTAAACATTAGTCTAGGCTAGTGATAGCAAACCTTTTAAAGACTGAGTGCCCATACTGCAACCCAAAACCAAGTTATTTATTACAAAATGCCAACACTGCAATTTAACCTGAATACTGAGGTTTTAGTTTAGGAAAAAAAAAAAAAAAAACATACACTTGTCTTGGATGCTGACAGAGAGGGTTCCACGTGCCCACTGTGGCACACATGCCACAGGTTCGCCACCAGTGGTCTAGGCTCTGTTATTACCAGAATAGTCTCTTTACATCATCCGATCCTGTATCTGCCGTGAAATGGAAACAGAACATGTCATAATTCACCTGCCTGCAGGAATTTATAAAGTGAGTCTGGAGAGAGGACACAGACATAAGTGAAATATTGACAATAACACCAGGTACGGTCTAGTCCCTGAAAAAAGGTTTAAATAACATTATTTCAAAGGATTTGAAGTGCTTTAGGGTCGATAGGATGGACAGGGAAAGCTTTATGAAGGAAACTGAGAGATGGTAGGGTTTATAAGTGGTCACATAGACCAGTACCCCTGCCCCTGCATACTCACACACCTTAGAGGCTGGGTTGGGCTGACAGCACAGGAAAATGGTGTCCAGACGCCTTGGAGAACTTGTAAACTAGCCAATAGACCCTAGAACTTCAGAGCAGCCCCTTCTCCAATTCTGCTCTATCCAAGATGCATCATTTCAAGCCAATTCGGCCCCTTTGAAACATTCCACCACCATCATGCGAAACAGAGAGGAAATTGGAAGACCCAGACCCTGAGTCGGAGAGCTGGGTTTAAATGTAATTATAGCCGGGCCGGTGAGATGGCTCAGCGGCATAAGCGCCTGCCTTGCAAGCGCGAGGGCCCGAGTTCGACTCCCGGATCCCACATACGAAAAAGGGGCCGGTGATATCGGTCAGCGGCACGGGCGCCTGCTGGTGCGCGAGATCCTGAGTTCGACCCCCCGGTACCCACAAAAAAAAAAAAACACAAAAAACACTTCATTTAAAAATGTGAAATAGTCTCCAAATCTGAAATAAATTACATGATATTAAAAAAAAATGTAATTATAGCCACTTAGAATTAATTGCACCATCCATGAAGGTGGCCACTAGGCACAGATGGCTCTTTACATTTAAATTTAAATCAAATACAATTAAAACATCAGTCCAGTAGCACTAACCATATTTCAGTTGCTGATAGCTACATGTATCCCATGGATCCAATCCTTGACAAAGCAGTTACCTTCTATCATCATGGAAAGTTCTACTGGCCAACACTGACTTAAAAAGTCTTTGACCTAAGGTTAATAATGCTACCTCTCTGGGCCCCATTTTCTTAGCTCTGTAAAGATTCCTCCAACAGGACTTGTTACACAGGAGAAGTGAGATAATGAGCTTGAAAGTATGCTGATATCTTTCACTCTCAGTGAGCACAAATCCTCCCTCATGCTTTCTGCAGGGATAGAGAGTCAAGCTCCATTCTGACAGAAGAACATGCAGCACAACAACAAAATGAAACAGAAATCCTCAGAGTAGTGAGCCCATGTCTCAGGCCTGTCTTCCTGGACCTCTCAGGAGTTTGTCGTCATTCTCTCCTTGGCTGCAGGAAGACAGTGCTCACCAGATTTCTCTCTACTCACTGGCTGTTCTTCTTCATCCTCCTTTGCTGGCTTCTGTGATCTCTTAATTCTTCAATCCTCTTCCATCCACACAAACCCAGTCTTATGGCTTTAAGTACAATGCATGTGCTGATGACCCCCAAACTTACATTTCCAGTAGAATACAGTCTCCTGAGCTGGAGACCTACATTCCAGCAGCCTCCAGACATCTCTAGGTATTGTCTCATGGGCATCCCAGACTTGGTATACCAAGACTGAACCTAGATACCTCCAAATCCAGTCTAGTCTTCTTCCCTGTCACAGAAAATGAATGTCACCTTCATAAGTGCCAACACAAAACTTTGGAGTCATTCCTGACTCCTCTTTACTTCATGTCTCATATCCAAACCATCAGGAAATTCTGTTGGCTTTACCTCCAGAATGTATCCAGAATTCCGCCCCTCCTTACTACCGTTATTGCTACCTACCCCTGCTGCAAGCCACCACCCCTTTCTCACCTGGATTATGGCAAAAGCCTCCTAAATTGGTGGCCCTGCTACTTCCTTTGCCCCCTTCAATCTTCTCAGTGCAGTAACCAGAGTGACCCCTTCAAAATCTAAGTCTGATCGTGATCTTACTTGGCTAGAACTTTGTTTCTCACCTTACCCTAAGGAGACCATGCGGTTTGACTTTCACACCCACGTCTAACCATATCTGCTCTTGCTCTGCCCGTTGCTGGCTGTGGAGCAGCTACAGGGGCTACCTGGCTGTGCCCTTGACCTGCTAGGCCCACTGCTGCCTCTGGGTCTCTACGCCCACACCTGACATGTTCTTCCCCAGACAACTGCAGAGCTCCCCTTCTCACTCCTATAAATCTTTACTCAAGTTACTTTCTCCCTGTGCACCCTATCTAAAATGTAACACCCTTTCCCTGGACCTTTGCCATCTCCTTCCTGCTTTATTTTTTTCCTTATCACTAACAGACTATATAGATACATAGCGCGCGCACACACACACACACACACACACATACTTACTGTTGCTATTCTTCCTAAGAGAGAGTGATTCCTGCTTGTTTTATTTTACCGAACCATACCCCAGTACCTACAATAGTCCCAGGCTCAGGGAAGGCACAAAATGGGGCTGTGGAGGCTACAGTCACGGCCATGACCACCAGTCACTGATATCCAGGGGCCAGTTGGATCTCTCCTTCAGGTAGACAGTTTGACCCCAGCTTTAGAGAAGTGGACTGGAGGATCAGGAGTCACAGAGAGGAGCAGGTACCTGTGCAGTACATTGTCCCTCACCTCGTCACCTGGGTTAGAGTCATATGATTGCATCACCATCTAGTGGCAATGGGAAATCTAAAGTGTAAGATGTACCACATGCTTGCGGCTGTCACTGATGCAAACAGATGTAAGTGGTAAGTCCTCCTGGAGCTGGATAGGATCTCTCACCCAGGGGGAGATGAGTATTTACTCAGGGAGAGTGATGAGTATTTACTAAGGACTTGGGCTAGGCCAAGACCCTACTTCCTTCAATTATTGCAATGTACCCACAATGTAGAAGAAGGTATGCATTTAGGTGGGGGTGAATGGGCTCCTGAGATCTGTGGGACACCCACTCTTCCCACCCTCCCAGTGGTGTAACCAAACAAGCCAGAGATGAAAGGGAGGTCTGAGGATGGGATGGAGTAGAAGGCAGGAAGGAAGCTGGAACTGGTCTGTTCAGCTGGCACGGGGAGCTGGGGAGATAGGAAAGAGCAAGCTGCAATGACACGAAGGCAGCAAAATTGCTTTCAGTGGTAAAATCCAGTGCGAAGGTGAGGCGCAAGGATATGGTAACTATTATCAGAGGATAGTGGTGAGATGGAAAGTCTGCTCTGTGTTGAGAGTTTTAAAATACTACAGCTCGCTAATGCCTTTCACCAGCCCCGAGGCAGCCTGTTTTCAATGCAAATTTCAGATGAGAAGCCCAGGGCTCAGGCAAACTCACTTGCCTAAGGTCACAGGGCTATCAGGACTGGCAACAGACTCTGAACTGAGCTTCTCTACCCTCAAAGCCAGTCAGTGGTTCTTACCAGGAGTCCTAAGGGGCTTTCCAGAAACTTGGGGAATTATTTTTGCCCCATAAGTATAGTAATGGCCGCATATTTATATGTTAAAATACATTTTATTATGTCATTTTCTATTTATTTGTCCCTTGTATTTAGAACATTTATATATATATTATATATATTTATGCATTTTTTATTTATATATTATTTATATATTATTTTACTTATATATTTTGTTTATATATATTTATATATTTTTTTAAAGTTGGGTGTACTCATGTATGTCTGATTTCCATTTTAGAACAGTAAAATAGGCTTTTGCAAAATACATGTTAAAAATGAGTTGGATGGAGTTAAAGACACACTATAAGAGTGATGTCACCTTAGATCTGGCCAAACCATCCCACCTTGAGCCCCTGGAACACTGGAAGGGGGAGACAGTAGCTTGGGGCAGGAGAAGGGCAGGGGAAGGGTGCAGATAACATGAGAAGATGACAGGCCAGGAGCAGGAGTTGAGACATACACACGCACGCGCGCACACCCCCCCCACACACACACCCATGTGTCACCGTGGAGGGCACTTTTCGGTTTCCCTTCCCTTGTACCACCCCTTCCCAGAAAGGACTGACATCTCCGACCCCACACATCACCCAACGTAAACCACACCCAGGGAGCATGCCAACAAGCTGACACTGTGCCACTGACACCTTCCTAAGAGCTACCCTGTGCATAATGAATGTACCACTGTGCCTCACCCTATCTCCTGTGGAACCTCTAGCAGCTGGGGCCTCACCTAAACTGTCTAACATGGCATGCCAGCAGGCACCAGGATCTGAAGGTAGCTAGTGCTTTGAGCTATCACCACTGTTCCCCACAATCAGCACAGCCAACGATGGGCTCTTGACATCCCTTCCTCAAGAATACAACTGGCTGCTTGGTCCACTATGAACCACAAGGGGGTTCTGGGTAAGGGGCTGGAGTGATGAAGTCAGGGAAGCAAAGGAAAACACCTGGGAAGAGAACTAAGGATGGGTGGAAGAGGCAAATTTAGTCATAAGGGGAAGTAGGTAACTACCCAAGTGCTAGATATGGAGCTGCCCCACCACAATTACATCTCCTCCCTAGGTCTCAGTTTCTCTTCTGTAAAATGAGGGACACAGACCTCAAGATCTCTAAAGACCTCTTCTTGGCTTTGACAGCCTACAAGTTGGGCAGGTGAGGGGCAAGAAGGTACAAAGAGCAGAGTTCTGGTCAGCCAGTAAGCTTTCTACTATTGTTTGAACCATGGCCTGAGAGTCTCCTACTTCTCGTCTCCCACTTCTCCAGTCCAAAGCATCAGGTTCTCCAGGTGTCCCCAACCCAAGCCATGCTAGCTGCCTCTGTTCTCCTCCAAAAGAACAATATGAGGAAGCTATGTCTACACTTGCTCCCCACTGCTCCCAGGATAATGCCTTGATCCCACAGTGGAGATAGGCTCCAAGTCACCTCTCCAACCTCCACTCTCTCACCTTGGGCCTCACTGAATTTCAGCTTCCCAGGCTCCTCTACAATCTACATCAATAGCCATCTTGGTCAAAATGCAGCTCAGACTCCATTTCCCTGCAAAGCCTCCCTGGAACCCCAGGCAGAGTGTAGCAGTCCCTTCTCAGGCCAGGCTCTTACTCTAGTCTGGTCCTACACATGCTGGTGATCATTACTTGTAAAGGTGGTCTCTCTCAACAAGTTTGGCCTTCCCGAACTCCGAGTTCAATCTTGGCTCCACCACCAACCAGATATGTGGCCTTAGATAGGTCCCACTTCCTCCACCAGCCTCAGTTTCCTCACCTGTAAAGTTAGTGCTCCAGTTCTAATGAGTCTGAGGCTCTTTCAGGGCTGATTCTCTGGCCTCTTGGCCATAAGGCAGGGCCCCCTGTGATGTTATGAGGTCAGCTGTGCAGGTACATCATCTCTCCGGCTGCCGCTGGGGCAGACACGCTTCGGCACAGATGCGTCACACGCAGACCTGCAGAGATTCTTCCCATTGCTCTGCACTCCCAGGGTTAATTAGCCTGCAGCATCTGTAGGCCCACTTTCTCCTTTAATAGCCAATTAGAGCTTGTTAGCGCTATTGTCATTTATAGGACAAGTCACAGAGGCACTCCCAAGCCCCTGCTCCTCCTGCAGAGGAAGGCAGCCCAGATACCTCTGCTGGTGAGGGATCACTGGAGGCCTGCTCAGGCAAGAATGGCCCTCCTAGGGAGAGGGCCTCCAGGCCGCAGGGGAGGCATGCAGGACCCCTGGGCTCTGTTCCTACTGGTTCACAGAGCAGGGCTGTTAGTGGTGTGAAGTCCCAGGTCCACTTTGATCTTGTTGCCTTGAAATGTCCTTTCTAGGGGCTGCATTCAACAAGGACTATGGACAGTGAACTACATGGCAGCTCCATCTGCCAGCCTGCCAGACCTCTGCAGGGCTGATCAATATCCAGGCAGGCTGCCCTGCTAATGACACTGCAGCTCACTCTGGTTACAAGGGGCATCGGCCTACTGCCACCTGCTAAACACAAGGCCTGGGCTGCGCTAATAAGGCAGATAGCCCTGCTGTCCCTGCCTGCCACCCACGGCAGCTTTCCAGGATGGGAGGCAGGGGGCAGGCCAGACCCTGCAGGCTGACCTTTCCCCACCCCACCCCCCTGCATAAATGAAAAGTTCTGACAAGCACGGCCACAAATGCCCTCAGCACTGCAGAGTGACAACTCCATATGGGCAGAGGAACTTCTCTCATGATCTTCAGTCCAAAGAGCATGCCTCTCCCCCATGGGGCCTAGGTAAAATACGAGTCTTCAAATCAATCCCTTGGCAAGCCACAAGAGGCCCTTCAGAGATAGACTGGCAGTAACAGGCGCCAGAGGGAGGCCAGGCCTGGGTGGGACAACAAACTGGTGCTACAGAGGGCTAGAAGGGGGATGGCAGCCAGTATAACAAATGCCTGTGGCACTTTCACTCCAGGGGTTGCTGAAAGCTGGGGTGGTCCCATAGCAGGCTCACAGCTAGGAAGCAGCCCATCTTTTGAACATGAACACGACTCACACTCCTGGGCCAGCAGGCTCCCATCCCATGCAGGAGAAGAGGGCTGGGCATCTCAGGGACCTCCCCTCTGGGAATGTGGATCATCAGTTGCTCAGGCCTTCCAAAGGGGTGAGAAAGACAGGCCTGGCTTCAGTTGGTTTTTAAAAATACCTCCTTCAGTGCTCTGGAGGGGAAAGAGAAATAATCAAGTTCCAGGGAGGAAGCCTGAGGATGATAAAACAGAAGCAACTGGAGCTGCAGGAGCAGGGGAGGCCACAGTGTGTTATGGCCTGTCCTGCTAGTCAGTCTTGCTTCCTCTTTTAAAGGAAAAAATGAAAGACGTTGGATTTTAATGAGAATACTGCAACAAAAAACAATTCTGGACAAGCAGTCCCTTTTCCCTGCTCCATCCACCCCTACGTACTCCAGAAGGCCCAATGCTCAGTCTCTACCTCCCTTGCCCAAAGACAGGTTGTGAATCAGGCTCCAGGGTGGGTGCAGAGGGTGAACCTCAGAAAGCCCCAACATTTCTGGTTTTCAAACTATGCCCTCCAGAACACCTTCAGGTGCCACAGCCAGGGGCTAAGAAGTAAAGGGGGAGAACAGAGCCCAGCTCCAACCCCTTGACATTCAGCTTCCCCCAGAGCAGTCCAATGTCTTCTACCTGTTGAGATTCTGGGTGTGATTTTATTTGGACAAAAGATTAAACCACTAAAAATAAGCCTGGAGGCCACTGATTTGGTCTGATCACCTCATTTTACAGATGGGAGCCTCTGAGGCCTTGGGGTAAAGGAAGAATCCATCTTAGGTCATGCTATATGAATGGCAAATCTAAGACTAAAGCCAAGGTACCTTGACATTTAGTTCAAGGCTCTTTTCCCTACACCACTCTTCCCCCAATCATTTCATCTACTCTCATGGTTTCTTTTACTCCCTCCAGCCCTGATCCCTGCCTCCTCCTTCAGACCTGTCTACCAACTGCCTGCAGCTCTCTGGCTTAGGAGTCTGTGGGCACTTGCAGTCACCATGGCCACACTTGAGTCATCTAAAATGTTGCCACAAAACTCTCCTTACTTAAAACCCCTCTTTAAGAGTTCCCTGTTACTTCAAAGCGAAGTTCAGGCTCCCTGCTATGACACACACGGTCTCTGTGACTTGGCCCAGATTACTCTCTAGTCTGTCTCCTCTACTCCCAACCTGTCCTACCTGTAATTCCCCTCTGGAGCATCCTTCTTCACAGCAGTATCTCCTTCAAAAACCATTCCTGCCATGCCACTCCTGTCCGAGGTGGTTTAATGCCTGGCCATAGGGAGTTCCCCAGTGCGAAACCTCCTCTCTGTAGTTGCTACCCTGAGTTTTCATGATCTGCTTGTGTGTCATCTTAAACTGCCCACTCCCTGAACACAAGTTCCATATCTTACTCACCTCTGTGTCCCCAGTGTCCAGCACAAAGGCCACCACAATGGCAATACAGTAGTTTGGTTTTTAAATGAGTAAATGTGTCCTGTGGGGCTGATTCTCAGGAACAAAGCCTAGGAACTTTCCCCAGAGCTGAGTCACACCAGTTTTTCCCCAGCCACCCCCAGGCCTACACAGGGGTTATGACCACACCTACACAAACCAAGGCTGTGTGTGTGTGTGTGTGTGTGTGTTGCTGGAGATTGAACCCAGGGCCTTGTGCTGACTAGTCAAGCACTCTATCACTGAGTTACATCCTGAGACCATTTTTATTTTGAGACACAGTCTTGCTAAGTTGCCTGGGCTGGTCTTGAACGTGTGATCTTCCTGCCTCAGCCTTTCGAATAGCTGAGGTTACAGGTGGGTGCCACTGTGCCTGGTTCCCTGTACATCTTCTGATGGGGACTGCTCTTGTGTGTTTAATCTTATGCCAGGAAGGGCCAGGGTAGCAACAGGACAATGGTAGATGACTCATTGTCTCCACCAAGAGGCAAGGAAGACAACTGTCACACCGCTGAAACTTGGCCATCCTGCTTTGTTGGGCCCAGCATCCATCACATCCTGCTGACTGGCTGGCCACCAACAGAGAGACTGTGTTCTGCCCAATCCAACCACATGCGCATCATAAGAGTGCACCCACACATGCACACACATCAGCACTAGCAGGAAGCAGGAAAGGAGGCAGCACAACCGTGGGAAAATCCCCAAGGCTCAGGGCTAGAAAATGTTCTCCATCTGGCTCAGGAGCCAGTGAGAGTACACAACAGCCCCAGTATGCTGCTGCAGGCCACTGGCAGGATGTGCAGGCACATGGGCCCCTGCACACAAAGCAAGAAATATGCAGAGTTCAAGCAAAGGGAGAGCCATTTGGACGAAAGCAACTGAGGCTTTTTTATATTGGGCCATGTCAGAAGAAAGCTGCTGGACCCCAGGATCTAGGTTCTACAGGGGTGAGGGAAACATTAGAGCCCTCCCCCGCCTGCTGCTTGGAGTTCTGCAGCTCCTGCTGCATAGTGCTCCATGGCAGAGCCCTCCTCCTACCTCCTTCAAAGGAAGCTGCACACAGTAGAAAGTGAATATGTTTTGGGGTCATCTCACAGCCTGTGTTTGAATCCTAGATGTGCCATTTATTAGCTATGTTCTTGGGAAAGTTACTTAACAATTTTGAGCTTCAGTTTCTTTAACTGCAAAGAGGTGGTGAGAATTCACTGAAATAGTATCTATGAGTGCTATACAAGGTGCCTGTCACATCCCAGGTGTTCCATACCTGATAGTTTCTTTCTCCTCCCATCCTGAATCTTCCCAACCTTAACTTGCAAGCTCTGATGCCTCCTAAACTCCCTTCTCATGCCTGAGGATTGATCCACAGAGAGGATAAGACCCTTCCATGAGAAGGGGAAGTTCAGGGCAGATGACTTCAGAAGAATGGAGGCCAAGGTAAAATGGGAAAGCACACGAGCTTCATCAGAGGCAAAGGAGCAAAGAATACCCAAAACAGGGGTCTCTGACTGCCCCCCTATTTAGGTTCTTCTTGCAATACTCTCTGAAGCTTAGGCCTTCTTGCTCTTAAAAGAAGCCATGGAGGGAGACTGAAAACAAAGGAAAGTAATAAAAATGATTAAAGGAACTAGAAAGCTTGACCTATAAAGGGAGGTTAAAGGGACATAATATGTGGAACCCAGAGAACCAGGGCCTACAAGGACATGATAACTTCCCATAAATATGCAACACAGAGTTACATAAAAGAAGGGCAAGAATTATTTCAGGCAGCTTGGGACACCATTAAAAGGAGAAATGGCCTGAAACTAAAATAAGAGAAGTTAAATCTGGGCCTTGGGAAGATTAGTGAGTGGGGGGTGGGGGGATGACATCTAATGTTGGTGAAAAGTCATCAGAAAGTGCAAGCCAGAGGAACCTCTGTTATTGTCCCTATCTAGGAGAAATGGCCCCTTTGGAACATGGTGCTGTCCTTCTCCACGCTGAAGTGTTTACTGTTTCTGGGCATCCAATTCATGATAGATAGGGCTCTGGCTCTGGCTGCCTAGCTGCCCAAGTTCAACTTCACTCTTGAAACGAGAAGAGACAGGTGCACCAGTTCCTGCTGTGTCAGATTGGCTCTGTTGGTAGGATCCTGAGACCAGGAGGCCAAGGTCACAGGGTTGAGCCCAGTGTGGGCTCTGCCAAGGCATGCTGTGAGTGAATGTGGCTATACAGGTACAAAGCTAATGCCATTGGTGCAAGTGCACCTAAGAGCACAAGCTTCACACAGAAAGATCATCCTTAAATTTGGGATGCAGTGCTTTGTATGTGCATGCTACTCATAAGCATCTTAACACACCCTGGAGTGTGCATTCTTATCCAGTAGTCAGCCTGTTGTATCTGCAGATTTGACCAACCACGGACAAAAAATACTGGGGGTGGGGATTGCATCTGTGCTATATATGTACAGACTTCTCCCCTTGTTTCTATTTCCTAAACAATGCAATGTAACAACTATTTACATAGCACTTACATTGTGTTAGGACTATAATCTAGAGATGATTTAAAGTGTACAGGAGGACATGTATAGGTTCTATGCCAATATTATGCCATTTTATATAAGGGACTTTAGTATCTGCAGATTTTGGTGTCTGATGAGGTCCTGGAATTAATCTCCCATGGATATCAAGGGACAACTTAACTTCACGATCACTCACATGCCAGGACAACAGACAGGTGAGGGGCATCAGCCAAAGGACCACAAGTCCCCAGTCAGAGCGGTTGAGGGCAGCTGTGCACCTACATTTAGGGTCTGCAGTGATGGAAGGATCAGGCAGAAGCTGCCTGTGAGCATTTTCCTAATCTGTTTGTACAGATCCCCTATCCACCATAAATCATTTTTATAATCCTTCTCAAACCTCACATAAAATTTATCTTTCTTTTTTTGCCTGAAATTGATTTTTTAAAAAACTTTAATTACAAAAAGAGACACCTAGAGCAAAACACGTGGAAAGCCTATTCAATACTCACTTATTCATTCAATCAATAAATACTGAGCACCAGGCAGCACACGAGCTGTGATGGGAGAATGAACAACGGGTCTCCCTGCCTTCAGGGGGTTTGCACTGGTGAGGAACAGCCTCTAATAGAGACACAGAAAGCTATGAGACAAGCATGATGTGATTTATGTTAACAGAAGGGTGAACTATTGGGCAGCTCAGAGGAAGAATGATTTACTCTGGAAGTATCACAGAAGTTTCCAGAAAGGAGGTCACATGGTCTGGGTCTTCAGCAAAGAGTAAACATTCATCAGGTAAAATGACAGGAAAGTCTAGCTGGGGATAAGGAATACCAAGAACAAAGCTAAGAGGCAGGAAAGTGCTGCTTACCCTGAGGAATAGCAAGTGTCCCCACAAACCAGAGAACGAGGGTGCAGAATAGATTTGGAGAGGGTATAGAAAAAATGATGATGGGGCCGGTGAGATGGCTCAGCGGCATAAGCGCCTGCCTTGCAAGCGCGACAGCCCGAGTTCGACTCCCGGAACCCACATACAAAAAAGGGGCCAGTGATATCGCTCAGCGGCACGGGCGCCTGCTGGCACGCGAGGTCCTGAGGCCGACCCCCCGGTACCCGCAAAAAAAAAAAAAAAAAAAGAAAAAATGATGAAGAAAAGCACAGTAGGAATAGTCAGATCATGAATGCTATGGAGTTAGTACTTTGTTTCACAAACGAGGAAACCCTAAGAAGTTCCTGGGCTGTGAACAATGATAATGATGGTCAGGTCTCTATTTTAGGAAGAAAATGTAGGTTCCACGCAGTCTTAGTCTGCTTTCTGTTGCTAATAACACAATACTACAGTCTGGGTAAGTTACAAAGCGTCTTATTTTGGCTTACAGCTTGGTTGAAGGCTGAGGAGCCCCACCTGGTGATCACCTTCTTGACGGCAGAGTCCCAGGGTGCTGCAGAGCATCACACAGCAACAGCCGGGAGCTGGCATGTGTGTCTCCTCTGGTTTCTCTTCCTCCTTTTTTTTTTTTTTAATGTGGGTACCAGGAGTCGACCTCAGGACCTCACGCTTGCCAGCAACCATTTCTGCCGCTGGGCGATATCATCAGCCCTTTTTTCCTTTGTGTGGGTTCTGGGAGTTGAACTCAGGACCTCGCGTTTGCCGGGCAGGCGTTTATGCCGCTGAGCTATCTCACCAGCCCTCTCTTCCTCTTCTTATAAAGCCACCTGGAGTCATGGAGGCTCCACCCTGCTGACCTTATTGATCCTAATCACCTCTCAGCGGGCTCAATTCTAAAAACCATGGTCAGATTAAGTTTCCACACTCTTCATACTCACAGTGGGGATTAAAGAAGACAACACAGCACACACGTAGAAAATACTCGGGAAGTGAGAGGTGGGACCAGGTAGGAGGCTCTTGCCAGGCAGGAAGTCGAGAAGGCATGGCCAGGGCCATAGGAGAGGCCAGGGAAACTCCTGGGTTTCTGCAGAACTGTGTCTGTGTAGCACATTTTCTCAACCCATTCCTTCTCTTGAAATGCCTTCTGCCCACACACCTGGCTCACCTTAGAGACCAACTCAAGCTTCTCTTGGTCCCTGCCTGGTTCTCCCAATGCAGCAGGGGCCTTCTTCCACACAGCACCTACCTCTGCTGTTCTTAATCACCCAGTCACTTGTCAACTCCACCATCAACTTTGATCTTCTTCATCTCTATATTCCCAGGTCCAAACTGGGGATTCAGAAAGGAATTTGTGATGGAATGAACTGTCCCATCAATATTCTGTGAGTACATTTCTCTTCCTTCTAACCCCTCCACATATCACATTCCTTGCTGACACACATGTGGACCAGTCCCATGTCCAAGGTCTCTCCCACATTCTACTCCTGCTCTGAGCCCCATCACCCCATTTCCAAAGCAAATCATCCCTGACTGGCCTCTCTCACTCTCATTAAAATGTGATGAATTATTTTCAGCTCTCACGCAGGACTCCACATTGGGTTATCTGGGCTGAAACACAATCTGTTGCTGATATCAAAATGCTGCTGCTTACCCAGGGGATTAACACTCTGACAAAATCATTAGAAGCCTGATGGAGTATCGAGGCCTCCTGAACTTGTGAATACTCTGCCTTCCTCCCAGCTCACAGTTCCACTCCCATCCATTTCCCAGCCTCCTCCCTGGCTGGGCAGCCCACAGACTAGCAAGTGCCTTGAGAAAGTTTTGTCCCTCACTGGCCAGGCCACCTACTATGACTCCCAGCTACAAATTTCCCTTGTAATCCTGTAGCTCCCGTATGTTAACAATAAACATCGGACTTCCAGGTAGGATGGAGTAGTTCGTGACAGATCAATACTTCTACTGAGAACAATTAAGAAGTAATGGATAAAACACAACATTCATCTGTTTCCAGGCATCACAGACCTGCTGGAGTAAAAAGGATCAGAGGACACAAATACAGAAAGCAAAATGAGGAGAGATGAGCTGATGCTCTGTAATAGCCTCTAACCTGGAGGGTTTGTCACTTATGGACGCAAGAAGAGAGGCTGAGAATCCAGGATTTGTATAGAGGATTGCTGTGCAGCAAAAAGAAGTTAGTAGTGCTTCTGATGGCCTTAGGATTAGAGAGATAAAATTAGGCACTTGAGGGTCCTCATATATACGGCCAGGTCCTCCTTTAAGTCATCTACAGAATTCTGAAACTAAGCGGAGCAGAAGCCAAAATACTGTAAACCTAAACAGAAAGCCTCCATAAATCAGAGACGGTCTTTTTAGCAGTTTTGTATCAAAGAAGACTAGCATTCAAGACTTGTCAGAGAAAGGACTTAGTAAATACACCAGGCTCTTCATCAATGCTGATTGTGCCCTGGGGGAAGGGAGAAGCAGAGGTAAACAAAAGCCTTATTGAGATACAACCCAACTTGGACTCAGTTCAATCTTTAATTGGATTAACATCACAGATTTTATTCTGCCTAGCAAAGAGCCAGCCCTGTCCTGAGGACAATCACCCCAACTAGAGCCTGTATGATGTCAGCATTCAATACAAAAAAAAAAAAAAAACAACAGACATAGCCAAAGAGAGAACCAGATGACCAAAATACAAGAACACGCAGCAGGGTCGGAGGGACCTTACACAACAGAAACAGACCTACAGATAACCCGGGTAGCACAGTTAACAGAAAAGGACTTTATGATAAATTTGTTCCAAAAACTGTAAAGAAAATATACAAAATAGATACAAATAATGATTTCACCTGAAAGTTTGGAACAATAAAGAACAATCACCTGGCAATTCTACAAGTGAATAATAAGCATCTTAAAGAACATTAAGGATATTAAGATTGACTAAAGGAACACAGTAAAGTAGAAATACCACAGGAACCCAAGGAGGGAAAGGATGGAGGCTGTGGGCTCTGGCTCTGCATCCACAGCTAAGAGGGCTCAGGGAAGTCAGTTCACTTATCTGAGGCTTGGTTTCCACACCTGTCAAATGGGATATGGGACCTACTCTATTTACTTCAGTGTCATGCAGATAAAACTAACATATGTACAGACTTTTTATAAGTAACTAATTATTATACAAATACAAGGAATCATTATTATAGTAGTCTGCCAGCAATTCAAAACAGTGTTTCTGCTCCATCACCAAAAGTACCTTATGTTGGTGACAGATGATTCATGCGTCCTAACTAACTGTTCCAAAGGGTTTTGACCACAGAAAGCTAAGGGAGGAATAATAACCAAGAGTCTACTCTCGGTTATGTTAGGGTTGATTATTCACTTTATGAATTATCCCCAGACAACTGATAAACCCAAACTATATTCTGCCTCCATACAACATGCTTTTGGATCACCCCCTTCATTTTCCCAGATGGTGTATGCTCATGGAATGCAAACCCATATTAATACATTCCTGATAAAACATAATCAGCAAGGTAAATCTAAAGCAGAAATGCCAAAATGCCTCCAGAGCCAATAGCAATAACGTTGGGGCAGTCTGTTATTTTGATTCTCCACATCACTGCTCTCCTTTATTAGCATGTATAATGCAGAGTGATGTGCTAGCCTGCTCGTATAAAGATGGTGCAGCCTGTCCCCTACCAGCAGACATCTGTGCTTCCCTGGCATGGCATGCAGGCACCGGCTAGGGGAATTCTCCTCTGGGGATAAGACTACTACAAGGTCATGGACACAGCCTGAATGGAACTTCCGGTCTTGTAGGGAAGATGCTATGTGTTTAATAATTATAATACAAGATAGGAAGTGCTATAAGTGCCTCGAGAGGCACAGTTCAATTCAGGAATGTGTACAAAAGTTCTTTTGGGGTTAGGGTGATCACTACCTTCATTACTCAGGTGGTGGCAAAGTTTGGCCATGAAAGACAGCAAAATTAGATATTATAAGCAGTTGGAAGAGTATAAGATAGAACTAAAAAAAAATGTCGGCTGGTACAAGGAATTGAGTTCATTTTGATAGGTTATCACGAAGAGGAATTATTTTAAAGAAGCTAACATTCATTATGTGCTTATTATGCACTACGTGATTTACACAGATTATCCCACATGAAATCCAAAACAATCCCCTAAAGCAGTAGCTATAATCTCACTATAGAGGTAAACTGAGACTCAAAAGTGAATTAGCCTATCCAAGACACTTTGGCTGATAAGTGGAGAGCAGAACTCAAATCCAAGTGGGTTTGATGCTACAGCTAGCTTACATTTGTGCTGCCTTGGAGGGCGGCAGTACCATCTACATCCTGAGTGGCATTTTGGCACATGGGGGGACTCCTACACACGGCTGGAGGAGGAGAAAGGCAGATGATGTAGAAGTTGTTTACCTAGAAATGGTAATTACAGCCATGAAGGGACAATATTGTCCAGGAAAGGTAAGGGAAGAAGAAAGGGCTTAGAGAAGAGTATAGGCAGAGAGACAAGAACCCAGGCATGGTGCAACACACCTTAAACCCAGTAGCCTGGGAGACTAAGGCAGAAGGATCACAGGTTTAAGCCCAGCCTGGGGATCTTGGTGACTTAGACTCTGCCTCAAAATAAAAAAATTTAAAAAGGAGGCTGCATATGTAGCTCAGTACAAAGGCCCAGGGTTCAATCTTGAGAGGGAAGGAGAAAGAAATTGAGAAAGAATGTAGCCTAACAGAATCTAAGATCAAGAGAGAGCTTCAAAGAGGAAGTAAAAACCACAACTGCTGCAGAGAGGTGAAGCATGAGAGTAGGGAGAAACACCATTTGGTTGGGGAAACCAAAATACCATTTGGTGGTCTTCAAAAGAATGATTCTGATAGATCAGTACTCATCGCCAGGCATCTACATGGTAGGAAAACTGCCCTAACCCAAGGATGTGGGAAACAGTTCTGGGACAGACTAAAGCAAAACTTTCAAAGCTTTCCTCCTAGCACGCATCTTCTGAGGTTACTTATTGAAAATATGTATTCTGAGGTCTTGCCCTAGTTCCATCAACCAGAATCTACAGGGGGAAGGGCCTTGGAAGTGTCCCAAAAGAGTCCCATATCACCAAGGTCAGACAGTGGGTCTCAAACTTTAATGAATGTGACAATTACCTGGGGAGTTAGATAAACTGCAGATACTGGTTGGAGTGGGCTTGAGATTGTGATTTTAACACATTCTTATGTGATGTCAATGTCACTGGTCCAAGGACCATATATTTCATAATAGACTAGACCAAAACTCTTGCTTTTGTTCCAGAGAGGTAGGTGCTAACAATCTGGTTCTTGACACCTTTCATTTTCACTACCCAGTGCTCCATGCTCCTTCCCACACTCACCAACAGATGGCAGCAGATCGAAATGTCAATCTCCATGGAAGGATAGGTGCAGATCCTACCCCATTCCACCTGACTCCTTTACACCTTCAACAGCTCCCCTTATTGACTCCTCCAAGAAAAACCACTGGATCAGACGAGCACAGAAAAGCTTTCCTTGACTACTTTGGTACAGAAAGACTGAATTCTGCTGCTGGGCTCTTGTACCATATACTGACTGCACCACTCATTGGGTTTCCCTTGCTATAATTAGTGAATTGTCTTGCACTGTCACTCAATTTTTCATATGTGTTAGTAACATCTCCAAAAGATGAGGTCAGTAATCAAATAATATCCTTCTTTTTCTTCTTAACCTTGACATATAGCGGTTTGTTCATCATGGTATTGAGTATGAATGAGTGGATCAATCAACCATCATTAAAACAAATGCATATTCCATTTGCTTCAGTTTCATTTCTTCCTAGGGAAAAAAAAGAAGGCTTGCCAGAAAGTGCTAATGCTCTGGAAAAATTATGTACTAATTTACAAGTGTGTATTCGTGTTTTAGCCCTTGAGAATCTTCCAATACTTTGCTAGGGACAACTTTCCCAGCTCAGCAAATAGACACTCCTGGGCTAATATCTGCATTATCTAGAACACAGTAAGAGGCATAACAATGTCAGCTGGTCCATCCACACACAGGCTGGTCTCTTGAAACCATTCTCTACTATTCTATGGCTAGCCTACCATCATTGACCAATATGCCCTCCCAGACACAAAATTCACAGCTTTCCGCTCTTTCCTGCTGGTTAAAATATTTTGGCTGATTAACTCTTGTATATACTTTAGTCCCATCCTATTTATATCTCATAAGAAGCTTTTCTTATGAGGTCTAATACTTTATGTCCATCTGATCTCTCTACTCAGATGTCTTACAAGCATCTTAAATTCTACATTTGCCAAATGGAATTCTTGCTCTCCCTGCCCAAATCCCAAAGATGTTCCTTCTTTCTTCCCTTAATAAATCATACCTACAGTTACACAGTTAATCATTCTTGAGTTCTCCATCTTCCACATCCAATCCGCTACCACGACCAGTCAACTTAACTTCAGAAATATCTGTTTACTTCTCATCATCTCCATTGTCACTCCTCTAAGTCAATATCATCTCTGGCCTGAATTATTAAATAATACTAAAACCATTTTCCAGCTTTCTACTCATTCATTTGTTCACTCAACAATGTATGGGGTAGCCACTCTGTGTTAATCAATGCTCTTAAATGAGCATGGAAAATTCAGGAATGACTCAAAAGTAAACCTACTACAAGAAAGATATTTATAGGCATGACGGCACAGAAGAAGGCTGTGAGCAGTTAAGAGGGAAAGAACAGTATCAGGAACACATCATGGAACACTGACACTTAAATTGGGCTGTAGAGAATTAGCAAGGACTCACCAGGCAGATGCATGGAACACAGCCTTCCGGATGTGGTGACAGAGGTGGGAAAGTGTGGCATGTTCAGGGAGCTTCAGGCATAGCACAGATTTTGGTGTTTCAGTGGAGATGTGGCTGGAGAGGTGGACAGGGGCCAGGTCACATACAGAACTCTTTAGGCACTGTGATCATGAGGAATGAGTTAAGCAGGGAAAAGGCCACTTGTTCATCCATTCCTAACTCCCCATGTGTGACTAGGAACACAGTTCCAGGAAAGTATGGTACACTTTACCTAAGGGATAATTCAAAGTTGACCAATTGAAAAAAAGAGAAATAGGGGCAAATAATGGTGTAGACAGGGGCACGGTATGGACAAGGCCCTAAATCAGGAAGGTTCTTGGCACATTCAAGAAATTAACACGAGCCCAGGGTAGCAGAGCTGGATGAGAGAAGGGAAAAATATCAAGAGTTGTAGATGGAGGCGGCCAAGGGCAGACTATGCCACAGGCCAAACAAGCAACTGCTTGGGAATTCTCCTGCAGGCTAGAGTCAGCTCTCTGCTGGGATGAAGCCTAAACCTGGGCCTTTGGTTCCCAACATCTTGCCCTTCCCAGAGCAGCAGGGGTAGCCCTACCTGCCACCTGCCCGCCTGCCTGCCCATCACTGCCAAGGTGACACCACCAAATATATTTTTTCCCAGCCAGTGCCCAAGACACCAGGATTTGCATTTCAATATGATTCCAGCCAAAGCTTGGAAATCACTCCCCCTGTCATTCTTAAACCAGCTGTTTTCCCTTTTTCTTCCCTCCCCTGTGGAGGGCTGTTTTTTCCTTGACGTCCTGCTCCTTGATGCAGACAAAAGTCATCCTTAACAGCAGTTTTATTGCCCAGTGATATTAACACAATGAAGGAAATCACTGCTAATTTTTATGAATTATCTCATCATCTGCAACTAATTAGCAGCTGCTGGAAGAGCGGGCATTAGGCTTCCCCTCCAGGAGCTCTACCTCTGAGCATTTCTCTGGTAGCCCTACCCTCACCATCAAGGGAGACCCCAGGCTTGAGATGGGCACTTCCTCCCCCACCTCTGAGCCCCCAACCCCAATGCCACCTGTTACCTGCCTGGGGAGATAGCCAGGAGCGGACCCACCTGCTGAGCGGTTGCTGGGCCGCCTGTGATGGGGATGATGTAGGTTAGCTGGAAACTTTATTAAAATCCAATCTAAGTAGGCCACCAGTGCTCTCTGTTCTCATTACCCACCCTCTCCAAAATCAGGCCTTGGCCTCTGTGCCTCACTCAATGTGCCCATAATACCCAGCAGACAGGCGGCCAACAGCTAAGCGCACTTAGGAGATCATCCGGACCCAGGTGGGTAGTAAATAAGTAGAGGGGCGAAAAGAAGAGAGCTAGGGAGAGAAAACAACAGTGGAGGAGGACAAAAGTGAGGGGGAACCAGTCCTATGCAGCCTCATGAGAGGAAAACTGCACAGACGCAGACGGGACCTCAGAGACTGTGGCCAGAGAAAACTGAGGCCCAAAGAGGAACCCAGCCCCTGCAAGTCCAACAGCTCACAAAGCCTGGGTGTCTCCTCCTCCTGTGCTTCATCTACACACAGAGCATTTGGGGTCACGCATCCTTCCCAGGCCGCTCACTCCAACCCCCCCTGCTCTTTCTCCCTCTCCATCCCTTCTGAGATTGTCAAAGGCTTCGCTTTTGAAGTATCCTGGCATCTGGCCAAACCCCAGGCAGCCACTGATGGTGTCTCAGCAATGATGGGATGGCGTGGAAGGGTGAAAGGCCAGAGGCCAGGCCATCCCACTTCCCGGTGGTCCTCCCTGGGTGTGAGGCAGACATTGGAGCCCAGCAGCGCGGGCGCCGCCATGAGGCTGGGTGAAGTATGCACACCACTCTTTCTGAAGGTCAAATGCTTCACACCATGCATTTGGCTATAACTGAAAAGGCCAGAGACTCAACGCTGGTGTTACAGGGAGGAGAGGTGTGCTGGAGAGAGCTTCTGAAAAGCCCCTTTTGTCCCTGGGTGAGGTCTCTTTCTCCTCCCTTCCAAACTCACACTAACAGCCAGTTAACAGTTTCCCTCCCTCCCCCAGCCCGAATGATCTAGGCCAATGATGGCGAACCTTTTGGAGCTTTCGATGATGCTAACAGCCCACTGTGGCACGTGTGCCACAGGTTCGCCACCACTGAACTCTTTGCTGTTCCATTTCAGGCTCCTGCCCCAATGTTCCCATTTTCAAAGCCAGTAGGTATGTGGCCCCCACAGTGGAACCAGCACCTTTTCTATAGCAGCCCAGAACAAGTCGAGTCCTTCATACTTTCACCCAAGGTTTACCCAACACTGTCAGGGCTCAGAATATGATACCCCAAAGCATGGTACCTTGGCATGCTGAATACTCTGAACTAAGGAAAATTCACAGGGTCTCAGATGCAACAGTCCTTTCCTCCATTCTCCTTTCTTCCTTGAAGATCCTCATTCCAGAGCATTACAGAGGGGTCCTGCCTCATACCCAGGATGAAGGAACTCCACACAGAAAGACCAAGAAGGATCTGAGCTGACAGGCCACGTGGGTGTCCCCTCAGTCTAACACCATTAGCTCACACCCTTTTGTCCAATCTCATTTCTATGGGCTGCCCATTCTTCATTGAACCTCAGCAGAAAAACAGAGTTTTCCCTGGGTCTTTGACTTTTCAATTCTGAAGGCTCTTGTGTCATATAAAACTGATTAAATAAATCTGTTGTACATTTCTTACTCACCTGTCTTTTGCTATAGGAGTGTTGGCTGTGGCCTTATGGTAGAGAGGAAAGGGACCACACTTTTCCAGCCCCACAACACCTACTCTGACCAAGGGCAGACCAGGGCAGTGAGGGGTAGTAAGACATGGTCTTTGACAGGCCACTGCCAAAATGCACGATACTGTGCCACGTGAGGTAGGGGCTGAGGCACAGTCGTCCATGCCATGGAGGGAGAGAGTCACTGAGTGAAAGTAGAAAGGACAGGCAGAGAAGTTTCTTGGAGGCTGAGGTTATCGAGAAGCAAAGCCTTGAATGATGAATTAAGTTCTGCCTGTGGCAGGGTGAGAAGATGAGTATTCCAAGTAGAGGGAGCAAAGGTCCAGCAAACTGAGAGGCGGGGATCTGCTGCAGAGCCAGCATGTAGAGAACAGGATGCACCGCAGGGAGTGTTTATGGGTTGGGATGTGTCTATGGCCTGCCTGCAAAGGCTTCAGACACCCTGGAAAGGAGTTTGGGCCTTCTGGAAAATAGGACCAGGAGAGAGTAAGCCCAGGAGCACAGGGGTTGGCAGTGAGCAGGGGACACTCAGTGACACACATTCTCCCTGTGAGGAAGGCCCCAGGTCTCCTCAAAGGCCAGAGGGCAGAAACTCTATGGCTTCTGATCTGCACGTGCCCAGGCCCTCTGTGCTTCCCATCCTTCTCTAGACAGCACTCTGGCTGTCTTCCTCTGTGGCACAGGCAGGGAGCCCCCCTTCACTGAGGAACCTTTACTTATCACCCGAACCTGGCCTTCCCTGTGACACCCCAGATGGCCTCCCCAAGTTTCATGAAGCAGCCCTGGGTGGCTGTGCTCCAGGGACCAATGATGGTTCTGCCTGAGCGGGCTATAAAGCACTGCAGGAGAGAACAGGGAAGCCGACAACTTTATTCTCCACACTCCTTTCCAGGCTCCATGGGCACCAGGTTTTTCATTCTGTTCTTGGGACACTTACTCAAAAAAGTTAAGTTTAACCAGAAGAAAAGAAAAACATTGGCTTTGAAGTAGGGCAGGGCAGCATAATGGGGACACAGTCCCCAGAGGCAGACGGGCTCAGATTTGAAGGCCAGCTCCACCTTCCTGCCAGCTTTGTGACCTTGGATAAGTTATTTAGCTTCTCTGAGCATTGGCTTTCTCATCAGTAAAATGATGAGAGAGAGGCAGAGTCGAAATCATTTGAAAGGCATTTACCATCATGCCTAATACATAATAAATACTTCCATAAATGTTGCTATTAATATGAGGTTAGGTGTATCATGATCTAAAAGCTCCAACTTTAGTCTCAAACTCCTCTTTCCCTTTTAGGTATTGGCTCCACTTCTACCCCTACCCCATTCATTTCCAAGGGCCCCTGAAAAAAAACCTCCTGGGGGAGCCTTCACCTGGTCCTAGAACCACCTGGCACACTACTTCTTCATGCTATTGACCATTTGCTTGGTGGCTTCATGGGTGAGAAGCACCAAGTACATTTAGCAGGGTAAAACAAATAGCAATAATAATATATGTTCAGCCATTAGCCGCATAAGTAATCAAAGATCACTGCCATATGATTCCTGGTTAAACATCATTTGGAATCTAATAAATAAGCAGCTATAAATAAAGCCAGCATGCACACTCTGCTCCTCTGAGCGCCACAGCCTCTGCTCTTATTTTTAGCCTAAAGTAGTGCCTTTAGCGCTACTCCTGCAGTTCAATTTTGAGTTAATTTCTCTCTCAAATGTCTGAACAGGAAACCTGCAGAGGCTATGGCTATAGTGGACTTCAGTGTGGGGTCTGCCTTCTGTGTCTTTAAAGAGCCCAAGTGTCACATTGGTCTGTGCCTTGATCATTCCCACTCTCCCTGTACCTCCAGAGTCACAAGGCACTGCCAGAGGCCCCAGGGCTCCACAGAGGGAGCACAGCAGAGGCACCTAGCATAGGGGACAGAGCACAAGGTTGGCACCCAAGCATTCTGATCCAAACTTAAGGCGGTCCACATTCTGCACTAGTGGTTCCTCCACACCTTGGTTCCCATACCCAAATATCAGTCATTACCAAAGACACCTCTGGAAGCTGATGCAAAAATTGAATTGTACAACTTACAGACAGTGATGAGCACAAAGCAGGTGCTCAATAAGCATGAATGTCACTCTACCTCCTGTGATACAGCCTTTTAAAGTGATGGTCCACTGTTCTGTCACTTACTCCACTTTGGGTGGCAAGAAACACCTGGAAGGGAATAAGAAGCTCAAAATGCCACTGTGTCCAGAGTCCCTGGGCGGCCACAGTCACCACCACTTAACTCTGGAGCCAACACCTCAGCACTTAAATGCTTCCTTTTTTGCACTGCTCTCCAGTTCCTACGTGTCTTAGGGTCTTGCATATTTAGTACACGTGCTGATAAAATATTCTGTTTCCTTATATCTCCCATACTGCCTACCCCAGAACAGGGTACTGTCCATGTTGAACAAGCTCCAGCTGACAGAGGAACGGGCTGTCTACCTGCCCACCAGGCTGGACCAGCTCCAGACCCCAGGCTCCCTAACTCCCAGTAGGTGCTTCTTAAAGCACAAGTGACTCTGTCCCCTCTGCAAGAATGACAGTTGAAATAAGAGTCTGCTGGGGCTCTGGGGAGACGTTATTCTCTCCAGGCCCCATGGCAGGAAATAAACACATTACTCTGAGCAGAGCCCAGCAAAGCCCACGTGACAGCCTCAGATAACATTCAGCTTGCGGGTTACTCTGCTGGAGCCCTGACATGTTAGAAGCAGTGAGATTATTAAATCAACGTGATAAAGTACTTCCTGTTACACATCACTTCCCGACTGTCTCTCTCGCCTGCTGGTACAAGCTCATTGGCAGTCACGTGGCTATCCCATGTGGTGCCCTCCACCCATCGAGGAAACACATTGGCCTTGTGTCATTGGCCCTAGGATGCTCGGTTCTCATGCAAAATGAATAGTGGCACTAGGAGTCAGGCAATTTCAAACAATATTGGATTAGGGACAGTTTCCAAGGGCAGAGTCCCATGTATCAGGCTTTTAAGTGATCCCATCTCCCACCTTGGGGGCTATACACACAAAAGATCAGTTGTGGCAAGCAGAACATCTCCCAAAGATGTCCATATCCTAAACCCTTGACCCTGAGAAGGTGTCACCTTCCATGGTAAAAGGGACTTTGCAGACTGGAATAAGGTTACTGAACTTGAGGTGGGGAGATGATCCTGGATTATCCCAGTGGGCTCAGTCTAATCCCATGAATCCTTAAAATTGGAGAACCTTTCCCAGCTGAGGTCCATGGACATCAAGGTGAGAATGACCTCAACCTGCCACTGCTGGCTTTGAAAACGCAAGGAGAGAGCTGAGAGCCAAGGACTCAGCAGACATGAAGGTAGGAATGGGTCTCAGCTGACAGCCAGCAAAAAAAAGGAGGCCCTGGTCCTACAAGGAAGCAAATTCTCCACTAGGAAAACACAGCATTGCCGACATCTTTGTTTGAGGTTGGTTAAGATTTCTGAACTACAGACTGAGATAATAAATTTGTCTTGTTTAAGGTGCTAAATTTGTGGTAATTTGTTATGGCAGCAATAGAAACCTATAGCAATAGCATATCCGATAATGACTATTACTTATTGACTTCCTACTGACTGTCAAGCATTCTGCTAGCAATTTTCCATGTATTATCTCTCACATAAACCTCAACAATCATGTAGGCGAGTATTGTTATCTGTATTTCATACTAGACAACAGAGACCAAATACTTTAAGTTGCCCCAGGCCACATGCAGAAACTATAATTCAGCTCCAGGTTCATGTGTCAATAAAGGCCACACTATTCCATTACCCGACCATGCCATCCAGCTGCTTGTCATAATTCTTGAACAAACTACTATTTTTTTAAAGAAACAAAAAAAGGAATATTTACTAAATATTACCATATGTCATACACTATGTGTAGTATGTTACTTAGTGCCTCTCAATTTATAACATAATTGATAAGTTCCAGTATCTCCAGTTTACAGGTGGAAAATTAATGTGAGGAAGACTGAGTCACTTGCCTAAAGGCACATGGCTACTAAGTGGAATTCATGCACATGAATTTTGAATCCAAGGACGAACTTGTTCCATGATGCCTCGAATATGAAGACTTAACGTGAACTCCAGGCTCCCCTAGGTGACCATCTTCAAGGCTTCATGGTAAGACAGCACCCACTCAAGAGCACCCAGCAGGGAGCCCATTCAGGCTACAACTACAAGCCATTAGCAGGAAGTCTCTAGGAGACAGTGGCCTTGGCTCCTGCTTTGGACCCTTCCAGGGAACACACTGCTCTTTGGGCAATCTGAGGCAGAAGTTGATTAAAAGCTCCAAAGGGGAGAAGGCACAGATATTTCACTCATGTATACCTTATTTCATCTCCATAACTCCACTGATTGCCACTTAACAGCTTCAATTCCTTTAGAACTATAAGTTTTCTAAATTGGCTCTAAAGGTGACATTGACATTCAACCATCACCCTCAGATGAAGGTCCCTTTAATTTCAGAAACTCCAATAGCGGGGCCGGTGAGATGGCTCAGCGGCTTAAGCGCCTGCCCGGCAAGTGCAAGGGCCCGAGTTCGACTCCCAGAACCCACATACGAAAAAGGGGCCGGTGATATCACTCAGCGGCACGGGCGCCTGCTGGCACACGAGGTCCTGAGGTCGACCCCCGGTACCCACAAAAAAAAAAAAAAAAAAAAAAGAGAAAAAAGAAACTCCAATAGCTCCAACCAGTATAAGAATTCCTTACCCATTGGCTTCAGAAAGTTATCCCTCTTCTTTAAGTGATTGGCCTGGGATTTCTAGGTGACTACGCAGAGGTCAGAGCACACCCACTGCAACCCTTTTTCAGCACAGGCTGGTGGCTGGTGTCTCCTTGGAGCAGCTCCTAAATGCAGCTTCCTATGGAGACCCCTGGAGCTGATTTCCTTTCCTGTCATCTCAGGGAAAATCCCTGTTCTTTCATCTGTGAGCTGAAAGCTCAAAGTCTCATGTTGCTAGATCCCTGCAGCTGGGGGAAATTTATGAGTATTGCCAGCAAAGTAGCACTTCCTCCCTGCCTGTGTGTCTCTGTGCGCAAAAGACCATGTCTTAGAAGGGCTGGGAAAAGCATACCTTGCAGAAAGCCACAGAGGTGACTCAATTTAAGGAACGTCCAGCTCCAGCCCCTTTTGTTGCTGCTCCAGGGCTGTCAAGTAGCAGCCTCAGCCCTGAGTGCTGAGACCACAGCCCGGTTAGGGAGAAGCTGTGGGGGGGAGGGTAAGCTGCATTCTACAGGCACAGGAAAAGCTTAGGTTGACTTTACCCCAAGCCTGGCTAGCCAGGGCTGGGTGGGAATGGGTCCGACAAGGGGCTGTGAATTTTGAGACCACAGCCCACCAGGCTGGTGTAGACGTCTACAGTGGATTGGAAGCAGATGAGAGGAGTGCGTACCTGTGACTTGGGGGTATCACATCTTAATTAGGAAGGAGGAAAAAGAAAACCCATCCAAAGGAGGATGACCAGGACGACCAGTGGATGGGAACCAAACAATGAGATGGGAGGAAGAATTAAAGTCCCTGATGATGACACTCTGAGGAAAGAAGATGCTGGGTCGATACTTCAGAGATGCCATCACTGGGGAGAGCACCAGATCTGTTCAATGTAGCTCTGAGGGACAGGTGAAGCAAGGACTGCTAGGCACAGTGAGGCGGATGGGGCTTAACAGAAAGAAAAACCAGTTGTTATCACTACTTAAAAGTGGAATGGGTTACACAGAGTCTCTGCTGCTACTCAAATTTTGTGAACCTGAGTACACGCAGACATAACTGGTACAGACTCCTGGCAAATAGCAAGCAGGTGCCCTGGATGACAATGGCAGTGCCAGGAAAGAGCTGGAAGTAGGTGACAGTCCCAGCTAGGACACTAGGTCCAGGTTTGGGGCTCTAGTCTCTTGGAAGACTGAGACAAAAAAAATCCTGAACACAGTCCCAGAGGAGCTCCAGCACAGTCAGAATATTTAGTGAGGTCTCAGACTTGATAAGATAAGGACTTGAGTACTGTACTGGCATTGCAGCTGGGAGTAGATTTTAAGCCGAGAGTGTAGGATTTGGGTCTGAGGGACAAAGTAAGATTTGTAGCCAAGACTTGGGTTGATGCTGAGTCATTTAACTGCTGGCTTGAACTTCTTCAGAACAGGAGCAAGCTTAGCCTCAGGAGCTGCAGGGATCACAAAACATAGGGACAGGGAGCCAACAGCATCATTGCACTGTTCTCAGTAAGGAATGCTTGTTAAGAGCTGCCTCCATGGCAGGTGAGGCTGTCGGCAGATGACTTCTGAAGGCTTTCAACTCTGAAGCTCTTTTGGGGTCTTCCTTAAGTCTGCATCATTCATTCATTTATCCATTCATTCAGTATATATCTACTGAGCACCGGGTACTGTCTCAAGTGCCAGTGAAATAGTAGAGAACAAAAACAGTTTTTCTTCATGGGAGTACAGAGACAAGAAACAAATAGAACCAGAATGTCAGATGAACAAGAATGTCACATGATGACAGCTATTACAGAAAAGGTATAGCAGGGAAGGACAGAAAATGTTGCTGGTGGGGAGGGGTAGAAGTTGGGAAGGGTGTGACCTGCAGGTTGGGAAAGAGTGAACTGTGCAGATATCCAGAGTGTTCAAAACAGAACAGCAGGTGCAAAGGCCCCAAGGTGGGAGCAGACTTGGTGTGTTTGAGGAAAAGCAAAGAAACTAGTAGGGCCTGCAGCTGGGGCTGGGGCTGATGTGGTATGACCATGAGACAGAGCAGTAAGAAATGAGAGTGAAAAGGTAACAGAACGGGGCAGATCACTGTGAGGACTATGTCTTTTATTTTGATGAGAAGCCAGGAGAGGACCAGAGCAGAGGACTGATTGGACCCAACTTACATTTTAAAAGAATCACTCTTGCTGCCATCTTGACAATTAAAAGCGACAGCACAGGGCCGGTGAGATGGCTCAGCGGCTTAAGCGCCTGCCCGGCAAGCGCGAGGGCCCGAGTTCGACTCCCGGAACCCACATACGAAAAAGGGGCCGGTGATATCGCTCAGCGGCACGGGCGCCTGCTGGCGCACGCGGTCCTGAGGTCAACCCCCAGTACCCACAAAAAAAAAAAAAAAAAAAGCGACAGCACAAGACAGAGGCAGGAAAGCCAACAGGAAAACTTCACAATAACCCAGAGGAGATAGACCATGGCTTAGAACAGGGAACCAACAGCTGGAAGTGGCAGGAAGTGGTCAGGTTGTACTGGATGTGCCTGGAAGGTAAAGCCAACAGTATCACTGATGGAAAGGGTGTGCAATATCAGAGAAGGACAAGAAGAAGGATGACTACAAGGCTCAAAGCCCAAGTCCAAATAGACTCAATGGCATTTATGACATGGGGAAGACAGCAGGAAAAGCAGGTTAGGAAGGGAAAATCAAAAGCTCCATTCTGAACATGTCGAGTAGGCAGCTGGGTGTTAGGAGTTACGGAGGGAGGTCAGAGCTGACGATGAGACTAAAGAGTCACATGCTTATAGATGCAGTCAAGCCATGAGACAGTGAGATCACCAAGTGAGCAGAGTGAACTGAGAACATCCAGAGCCCTGGGATAATGTATATGCAGAGATCAAGAGATGGAGAAAAAACAACAAAGGAGACTGAGACGGGAGTAACCACTGAAGTGGAGCAAGAACCAGTGGGATGTGGTCCAGAAGCCAAATGAAAAGGTGCTGCAAGCAAGAGGCAGTGAAAGACTATTGTTAGATGCTGCTGCTGAGCCCGATAAGATGAGGCCTAGAGAGAGATTACTGGGTTTAGCAATGTGGACATCACTGATGAAGAATTGAAAGCCTGATTGGAGAGTCTTATTGATAGGGAAAGAGAGGAGAGGAAATGGAGACAGCTTGAACAGACAATTTTGCAGGGCTTTGCTATAAAGGGACAGAGAAAAATGGGGCAATAGCTGAAGAGGGCAGTAGCTGAATAGCTAAGGGGGGTTTTAAAGATTTGGCTCTATTAGCCAGTACCTGAGACAACACTCCAGTGTGAAGGATGCTGTGAGGGTACAGAAGATAGTGCCCATCCCCTCAGAATACACTTAGGCTCCTGAAGTAGATGGGATTGAAATAAGGTTTTTAAAACATTTGCATAAAACAGGTGGGTAAGTACCAACGAGGACAGTGCAGCGTATTCCTGAGAGTGAGCACTTGCCCCTCTGCACTCTGGGAATTCTGGAAATGAGTGTTCTCCAAACCAGGTGGGACTCTGCATCTCCTGGAGCGAGGTGAGTTTAAAACACATTTTAGAAAAAGGAAAGAAACAGGATTTAGTAGAGGAATGGGGGAGGCTGCTCCAGGCAAGGAAAGGCTAAGAGATGGAAACCAGATAGCCCAGTCATGTTATTAATAATAGAGGTCACTTTCACAGTACTTATAATATAACTGACACTGTCCTAAGAGCTTCCTATGTGTGAACTTATTGAATTCTCATAAAAACACAGACTAGGGATGGTTGTCCCATATTACAGATGAAGAAACTGAAGCACTGAGAAATTATGTTCTTGCTAAAAGGTCATACAACTAGTGAAGGGTGGCACTCAGATTTGCAACAGGCAGTCTGGTTCTAGAGCCCATGCTCTCGCTAGTCTCTATACCATGCTGGATCCTTACATCTGTTATCCACAACACATCTGACTCCATTTCCCCCTTGCTCTCCAGACCCCAATCACTGTGGAAGAGTCATTAAGGCACCTGGGTGAGTCAGGACAAAAGGGACTAAGAGAAGAGATACCCGAAGGACTCCCCTGTGGGCTGCCCCAGACGACTGGTCACCCCTTTGAGTTGATTTCCCCACCTGAAACATGGAGGGTGAATGCAGTTTAAAAGGTTAAGGCTGGGCTGGTGAGATGGCTCAGTGGCATAAGCGCCTGCCTGGCAAGCACGAGGTCCTGAGGTCGACCCCTGGTACCCACACAAAAAAATAAATAAATAAAATAAAAATAAAATAAAATAAAAGGTTAAGGCTAATGCCTGACCCTAAAGAACAGGTTCAGAGCAGGGCACTTCTCTTCTGAAGGGTCACACTAGCAGAAAGGGCAAATTCCAGTGATCTGCAAGCAGGGATGTGTATCAGACTCACCTACAGTGCCTTCCAGGGCCAGCACAAGACGCTGTCTCCCTGGTCAGATGACCATGCACATAAGCTTGTGCACAGCTGACCCCTAGCTAGATAGGGCTCTCTATACAGGTTCCTCATCAGGGTGAGCTTGAAGGACCTCACTAGCCCCACCCAGCAGAAGCTGACCAGGCCCCATAATTCAGGTGGAGGAGAGAAAACACACCAAGACACAGAGGGGTTGCTGGCCAACCCGACAGCTCTCCGCAGCATCCTGCTGCCCAGTGCTCCCCACAAGCCCCCATGAAGCCTAGTGAATGTGTGCCTGTGATCCAGACTAATGAGAGCTAAGTGTGACTATGGTCTTGCCTGCAGCTGAGCTGTGGGGCTGTGAGTGGGATGTTCTGGCTCTGCTGATGCACACAAGTGCATCCCACCCACTCGGACTCACACACAGACACTCGGCTGAGATCTAGCAGCACCTGCCATTATCACTTGTTCATCTCCAATTTCTCCATTTGTGGCCACAGGGAGCAGAGAGGCCTGGACAGGCCAGGTCTACACCAGCAAATGAAAGGATCAATAGGGCCATTACTGTATTACCTGGCTTATCCGAGCAATTGGAGCCAAATGGGGTCATGGCTTTAATTAGGCAGATGGTTGCCTTAATTTAAGTTCTTGTTAATGGTTATTAATGAGGACACAATGATACTGGAGTGTCTCCCTATGAGAGTATAAGACTAAAATGCTAGTATTTTATCATTGAGTCCCAGGTTGAAAGGGTTCTTAGAGGTAACAGGTCCAATCCTTCATTTGATGCTAAAATTCTGTCCAACCTTTCTGTGCTACCTCCAGCTCTGGGGTCCCTGGTATCCAAAAGAGCCCATTCCATCTGCCTAGCAAACATATTTTTTTTTTTTACATGGAAGCAAAATCTCCATAATTTCCACATTCCCACCCCCTTACCCACAATACAGCTTGCAAATGACTCACTCCACACCTCAAGACTTTGTAAAGTGTTTCACAGAACTGGAGACAGGTTTTTGGAATTCTGACAAATTATTAACACTGCTGGTTTTCCTGAAACCATGCTGATCTCTGCTCAACCTGATGCTGCCAGTTGGTTCCACCCACCCGGGCTGGACCTGTTGCATACAAGGAAGAAGATGCCATCAGGCCATAACATTCATTGAAGAACAAAATGAAAGCCTGGAGGAAAGCAGGCCCTTCTAGTATAAATGAACACAGGCAGCCACCCAACCAAAATTACATGGAAATTAGCCCTATTATCAAGAACTTCTGGGCCGGTGAGATGGCTCAGCGGCATAAGCGCCTGCCTTGCAAGCGCGAGGGCCCGAGTTCGACTCCCGGATCCCACATACGAAAAAGGGGCCGGTGATATCGCTCAGCGGCACGGGTGCCTGTTGGCGCGTGAGGTCCTGAGGTCAACCCCCCGGTACCCACAAAAAAAAAAAAAAAAAAAAAAAAAAAAAAGAACTTCTACTTACAAAACAGGGCTCTATTCTTTCATCTCTGAAATCCCTTCCCGGTTTTCTTCCAGAGGACACAGTATGTTTAAGAAAACAAAATAGAGGGCTGGTGATATAGCTCAGCGGCATAAGCGCCTGCCTGGCAAGCACGAGGTCCTGAGATCGACTCCCGGTACCCGCATAAAAAAAAAAAAAAAAGAAAACAAAATAGAGAAGCAATACGTATACTCACTGCTACTACCTGCCTGTTGTTTTTGGCTCTGCCTCATTTTGTGAGGCCCCAGTGGCTTTCAGATCTAACCCATCATGTATGTATGGCCAACGGAATACTCAGGACTCTGCCACCACGGCTGTGCTCAGATTCTACTCAGTTCATCTTCTCTGATGTGACCACTTAGCTCTACAAGATGTGCTCACTTCTGCCTGCCTTGTAGGTGGCTGGGGAAATCAAACTGACATGCATGTAAGCACATGCTTATACACGACAAACTTGACACTAATATCTGTAGACAGATATTAGTCGGGAGTCTTGGTGCTGTCAAAGGGGCCCCTTGCCAGTTCACTCTGCCCTTTGGGACCTTGCTATTTCTCATCTGTGAAATGGAGCATCTAGGCCTAATTCCTCCCTAACTTCTCAGCAAAGAAGACAATGTCCCAAGGCTATAGCTCACACTGGGTTCTGAAAAGGTTGAGAGAAGATAAACATCCTGAAAGCATATTATGTAGTGCTCCCAAGCCAAGCAAAGATCGATGACACCACCCAGCACACTGGCCTGGGTGCCTAAGTACAGCCAAAGGGTAGAAATGGTCTTATACATGCACAGGCCTATGGAGACTGACCTGCTGGCTCTTTTTAGGGAGCAAATTATTTAATCTCCTAATTACATATTTTACAGACTAGTAATAAAATTGGTTGGAGCATTGACCAATTCCTGGGAGAAGAGAAATTTGAGAACTGAAAGGTCAGTTCAAGATTCAAAATTTACTACAGATAACTCATTTGGTAAACAGCGACTAAGCCTACTTCTTCAGGCCAGGCACTGGGCTGGATGACAGGGACCAATCAGACAGACACAGACTCCCCTAAGACAGTCACCAGGGGAGAGAGCTGTGTTCCAGAGATGGTTCTATATTCCCTTTCTAGGTGACCGATGAAGGAGAAGGTCAACAATTTCCATTTGTCACTAATGTGGAAGACCAGTTGATTGCCTATGTGGATGACTCAATTTGGAACCAAGATGAAAAGTTACACGCCAATCAAAATTTCAAAAATCAAATCACATGGTGACATTATTAGGGGAGCCTCATGACTCGAAAACCCCAGGGTGGATCCTCTACGAGGCAAAGAATATTGTTGGTATATTTGATCCTCGGTGTATCAGATATATTTAATACACAGCAGAAAAAGATCAGAAACAAGTGTTTTTTAGTCTTCCCTCTTGTCTCTCCCAATTCTCCTATTAGCTTCGTCTTGATAACATTTCAATGTTCTGTGTAGAACCTTTTCTGCAAAGGACTGGAGCTTATTGGAGGAAACCAAGTAAAAAATTGTAGTTGTAAAGTGCTTAGGGTCCTAGAAAAACAGAATGTCAAATAAATCCAAGCTCTTGCTGCTTTACCACACAGGGAAACCTTAAACAAGGAGATTCAATTGCTGCAATGGCCTTCTGGTGTGTCTGACGCCACTCATGCTGAGGGGGATTTCTGCTACCACCAGGACTGAGTCTCTGAGGTCCATAAGCCCCCGTTTCCTCAGCTGTGAGCTAGGCTTTGTGCCCATAGAAAATTCTTTGGAGCTGAAAGTGTCAAAAGCAAGAGCCTATATGAGCAATAATGATTCCATCTTTCAATTTCTTTACCAAACAGAACACAATATATTTAATGTGACTGCTGTGGTAATGGGAGATCCTAACTGTGCCCGGGGGTCACTAGCTGCAGTAAACCACAACAGAGACAGCTTTGAAGGTAGACAGGTTCGAATTTAGGTACCTGGATGATCTTAGATGACTTAAAACTCTCTGAACCTCTGGTTTTTTATTTATGAATGGAATCATTCACTCCAGCCTGAAGATTGACTGAGTTATGAGAAATACCTAGCCTAGTGTGCCCAACAGAGAGTAAGGGTAAGGCCTTTCCAAGTGCAAGCTATTGTTCTGATTATTACTATTTAGCACTGTATCTTCAGTGCTTTGGCACACTGCATTCCATAAATATCTGAGAGAATTAATAAACAAATAGTTGAATCCATGTATTTATTATTAGGGCAAAAATATTCATTAGGATACAGTCAGGATCTTCAGCAAATTCCTATTCTCTCTTCTAGGTAAGATGGGCATTTTCTCCTTCTTTCTCCTATCTCTTCACTTCTTCCCACATTCTATCCATTTACTCACAGACAAAACCAGAAGAAAATGATAGTATCAAACATGTTATTGGGGAACTAAGTCTTGCAAAGGCCATGGTATTCATCCCTCACACTCACTGAGTTGGAGTGATACATTTGCATACAACATGTGCTGGGCACTTGTGTTAAGGGGTCACTCTCCCCTGCACTTCAGAGTCCAGTGGGAACGTTCCATAATAACTGGAATATAATACTATAAGTGCTGGAACAGGGGCAAGCACCAGGGAAATGGGAGGATGGTAGGAGACAGATAAATTCTCTCTGGGAAGGACAGGGAGATACTGTGAGAAAGGTTTTTCAAATAAAGCCATTTAAGTTTGCGGTGATAGAGGAGGAGGAATATGGGAAAGAGGAGACGGAGTGGTTGGAGATGCTTTCCAAGCGGAGGGTGGAATCGGAGGAAGAGCACTTGTGGCAGAGCGAGGACGGGGCAGACCCTAGAATAAATCTCCTGGTACATTTGGATGCCAGTGAAGAGTTTAGTGTGGCTATGATACAGGGCAGGGAAGGAGTAGGAGGAGGCATGCTGGAAAGCCCAGCACTCATTCAGCTAACAAATACTCACTCAGTACCTAATGTAGTTAGTTAGGGACAAGGACAACGATGGCTAATGTCTGAAAATTTTCCAGGCAAGATTAGAGAAAAATGCAAGAGGAAATAACCTTCACAAGCTGTTGAAAATGACTCTGCTTCCCAGTGGCTAAGGGAGCCCAGCAGTTGGCAGCAAAAAAAGGCATTGAAAGAAGAGTGGAGGGCACCAAGGTCTACCCTGATTGCCACTAGCTGGGCGCCTACTTGCCATGTGACCTTGGCCAAAATACTGCCCACTTTTGGCCTGTTTCCTCATCTGTAAAATGAGCTGGTTAGATAATGGAACCTTATCATCCTTTATAGCTCTAAGATGATATGACCACCTTCTTAATAACGGAGGACTGCAAGGCTGGGGGGGGGTCTTCTCAGGGCATTTATTAACTCATGGCTCCAAAGTCATCACTCAGAGGACCCAGAGGGACAGAAGCAAAATCAAAAAATATTTTCAGAAGATAGATGACTGAAGGGGGCTGACATATGTGTGAGAGTTTGGGGAATTTATGCGAGCAGCCTCACAGCCATAAATAAAATCTTTTTCCCTTACCCAAAACCTCATTCAAGGGGTAAACAGCGGACACTGTAATAGACAATTTGGCTGTACCTCCTGCCCCGTGCCTCACTTGAATGAAAAACAGCCCTCACAGGCAGGGTAATGGGTCTGGCCGCCTCTGTACAAACATCCATATTGTCACCAGCGACAAGTGAGGCAGAGAATGAAACCGCCGGGACAATTCATCTCTGAGATCCCTGGACCCATTGTGCAGCCCTCCTCCGAGAGCCATCTTGATCTGAGGCTGGGAGGCCGAGGGAAACCCCAGGAAAACTCCAATGCTGGGAGTAGAGGCCATGGGAGGGTGGGAGGAAGAGCAGCCCCTCCCTTTCCCATGAGCCTTTCAAGGACTCAGATGCTCCAGGCACTGTGGATGCCAGTCTAGCCCATCTTTGTGCAAGGCTGCCCACTGTGAAGAACAGCGCCTCATGTTTTCTTGACCTACTTCTCTCTCCATGCCTGCCCTACTCCATTTCCCCTCTGGAGGCCGTGTAATTAGCACCTCCCCATCCATAAGGATCAGGAGACTTTTAACAAGCTCCTAACTCCCAGGATAACCAAGGACACTGGAAAGCAGGTCCTGACATTGCTGTTTGGGTTTTCTTTTCTTTTCTTTCTCTTTGTTGGTTTGATTCTGCTTCCTGTCCTCTGCAGGAGACCAGACCCAGTTTGACCTTGCCAGCCAGCAGGACCTTTGGCTGGAAATCAGCTGCAAGTGTCCTGGCACGAACCAAAACTGGGGCCAGCAGTCTTGACAGAACAGGACAAGCACTGCTCAGAGTGTGCATGTGGGAACATAGGGGTCCTTTTAAAGACTTACCTTGTTGCAGTAGCAGCCAAAAGAGGGACCCGTGGGCTCTACCTTCTGCTTTTCTCCTCGAAAGCAAATGTCAGGAGAGCTGAGGCTACAAGGCGCTGCCAGTTCTGGCTAATTCCTTTATGCTTTCCATTAGCAACAAATGGAAATTGATGGGTTACTGCTTTATTCACTCATTTAGGGGGGAGAAAAGCTTGCAGCAAATCCTGAATAACTGTAGCCATCTTATAAATTAAGCATCTTAAGAATATGAACCGTTTTGCATTGCCACTAAACAGAATTAAATTAAGGTCTGAAGTTTCTGCAGCAATGAATGAATAGGAGGGAGGGAAGATTTCGGTTTTAGTTCTTTTTTAAGCATGCAGGGCAGAAAGTCAAAGACAGGATGAGGGCAGAACTGAGTCACCTGTCGACATTTCTGATTTCAATCAGTTGCTGCTGCATACACATGAAAAAATGTGCCACAAGGTAACAAGTTGTAGCTCAGAGACTTTAGGCCTGGCCTCTGCCATGTGATGCCTGGCCTGGCAAGGTCTCAACTGCTAGCCTGTCTCTGCCCACGCTGGGCCTCCTGACCACCACCAGCATGTCAACCTCTCTCTGGGCCCTTAAGAGCCATTCCTAATCATGACTGGGAATTCTGGAACATTAAGTCATTTCACTGAACCTAGCATCTTTATTCTAAGTTAGCCACAAGCCTTTTTAGTTCAGGCTTAGGATCCAGATCCCCTGCCTTATTCAGAGTGTCCACTTTTTTCCTACCCCAGCCCAGGAAAAGGGGTCTCGTGTGGTTATCTGTCTGGAAAACCTGACTGGTATTTGAATCCCTGTAGAGTTGGCACCTAACCTTGCCCCTAAGGTCCACAGTTGGACATGTCTTTTTGTGACAAAGAAGCTGAATTTCTTACTGCTATGCCCTACTTTTCAGTTTACACTGACTCCAGTGCCACATACACACATAGACACTCTGATCCCTGCTACCATCCAAGCTGCCCTGACTGCAAAGTTTCCCTACACGGGGCCATCAGATGACCATGCTGTGTCTGCTGGACTGGGTGGTGTGCTCTTCCCTGTGGCTGGGGCCATGTCCCCAGGACCAGAGATCTGGAGTCCTTTGGCCTCATCCAGTCCTTCTAGAGAGGACACACCCGATTTCCCAGGCCATCCCCACCAGGGGTGGAGGTGCTAGTGGTACAGGCAGCAGCCCTGCCTGCCCACACCTAGAGTGGCACACTCACAGTAACAAGGACGAAGGAGAAACTGAAGTGACCCTGCTTTCCCTCTCAGAGCCAGGCCTCAGCAAACAGATGGCAAAGCAATGGCCCTTCCAAGCAGCCAGGCCAGGCTCACTGAGCAGACTCCTGGCTTCATCCAAATTGCTGCAGACATTGCACACACTCCAGCATTCTTCTGGGATCTTCCTGGACCTCTTCTCTTATCTCTAGCCTGCCTCTTAATGTGCTGGACTGAATCCATCATAAACTGTACCAGGGAGTTATCAGCACCTTTATTCCAGTCACCAGAGGAGCTCAACAGGTCAGCCAGATCAGAGCTGTTGATCTGTTGCTCCCCTACTACCATCCCTACCATCACCATCCCCACCTCCACCTCCACCACCTCCTCCACTTACACCACAACCACCATTTACACCACTTCCACCTCCTCTACCTACACCTCTGCCTCCACCACTCCACCAACTCCTCCACCTCCACAACCATTCCCACCACCTCTTCCACCACCACCACCTCCACTTCCATCTCCACCTCCACCCCCATCACCACCATGTCCACCTCCACCTCTAGCCCAGCCAAACTCAGGGAGGCAGACAGCACGGTTTGGACAGCTTCCCACAAGACCTGTGCAGCATACAGATGGCCCTTGCGGATCCTTGGAGTAATGGTTGGGGGCGTACCCCAGAGCTAGCCTTCACTTACCAATCCTCAGGGAGTGGGGGCTGCAGGCAACCATCACGAGCCACGCAGGAAGCAGCACCAAAGGCGCCGAGACGTGGGGCATCTTCTATAAATCCTCATGGAGCCCTCTGCTGGTCTGGGCATGACATACCTCTGTGAGAGAGGGGAAGGAGCTCATGAGTCCTACAAGGGAGTCCTACAAGCCAACCCACACAGCCCAGTGACTTGAGCCTCCAGGGAGAACTTGAGAACTTGTGGGAGTGTCCTGGGAAAGCTGCAGCCAAAGCCATGGAGTGGGGCCTTTGTCTTTCCTCTGTGTCCACCGGGGCTTAAAGAAGGCTCAAGCTCTAACTCTGGCCCTCAATGCACACGGGCAAACTGCTGTAACTGAGGTTACAGGATTAATGGAGACTCATTTCTCTTTCAAAATCTCCAGTTGGGAATGAAGACCTTCATCTACTCTTAAGAAATAGGAGCCACAGGTGACAGAAGATGGAGGCATGGGGAGAGTAATTTCCTTGCCCCAAGCCCACAGCATGCTCTGCACATGCTGCGTGGGTGGGGAAGGGACTGTGTTCAAGTTCGGCTTACCGGCTGTGAGGTCTTCCTGAGGTTTCTTTTTGTCTCAGCTCAGTTTCCTTGTTTGTAACAGTGGTAATGCCACCTTCTGATGGAGCCGAGCTGAGAACTAACTAAGCTGCCATGAGCAGGGGCTGCCTACATGGGAGGCTAAGTCAGTTCCTAATAGAGGGACAGATTTATTCCCAAGTCATCAGATGGTGTCCACATCTGGTTCTGCTGCCTGCTGCAAACCAACCCTAACCCCCATCCATCTCCCACTAATCCTTTCCCCTCCTTCCTGATGTCAAATGCAGAACTGTGCAGGGGGCTACCCTCCCCAAGGCAACAGTGTCACTGTCCCCCCGCCCACAGAGACCCCCTAGATACTCTGACACCCAGAGTCTACAGGCAACCAGCACTGCCTCCATCACCGGGATGAAGGTGGGCTTGGTGAGCATCTGTATGCTAATCTCACATGCCCTTGGTACTAAAATGCTTCCTTCTCCTACTCCCTAGACAGACATTTCAATAGAAAAAAGAGCAAAAGACTTGGACAGACACTTAAGAATACACCCAAATGGCCTGTACGCATTTGAAAATGTACTTGGCTTCACTGGGCATTAGGGACATGTGACTTTAAACCCCAATAATATACCACTATTACCCACCAGAGTGACGAAAAAAAGACAATATTAAATGTTAGTGAGGATATGGAGCAACTAGAACTCTCACACAGTGTGAGCAGAAGTACACATTCACATAACTTCTTTGGAAAACTGGTCTACTGGAGCTTTTCACATATTATAAGAACCCAGTAACTCCACTCCTCAGTACATCTCCAACAGAAATGCATATATATGCACATCAAACACATGTCCCATAATATTTATAGCAGCACTCTTTAGATTTCTCCAAACTGGAAACTACCCAAATATCCAGCAGCAGAATGGAGAAATGTACTGTTTACTCACACAATGGAACATGACACAGAAATGGAAATGAGTGGTCAACAACTACATGTGACAGCATAAATGACTTTAACAAATATAATATTTAGCAAAAGAAACCAGGCAAAAGAGAGTACATATAGCATGATTCTATCTATGTAAAGTGCAAAACCAGATGAAGCTATGTTGTGCTCTCTGATGTCTAGTTTGAGATTAGGGCAGACTGGCCTGAGGGGCTCCCAGGGAACTAATGTTCTGCTTGTTGCTCTGGCTGCTGGTTACACAGGTCTGTCCAGTTTGTGAAAACTGACTGAAGGATATACTGAAGATACATGCACTTCACTTTCTGCTGCTGTGTTTCAGAAGTCTTTGTTTTGCAGCACACCATCTCCCCAGCACACACTTAGCACAGCATTCCAGCCATGGCTGGCACCCTGCAGCTCCCTGTGCCTGAACCATGCCCCTCTCTCACCCCTCATCCCAGCAGCCTATCATGGCTCTCACAGCAGCACTTCTCCCTCTATAGCTACTGCCTTTATGTGTCTCCACCTGGGATCACTGTAGGCTCCTTAAGGGCAGGAACTGTTTCCAGTTTCCTACTGCATCCCCAGAGTCTACTTATGCAAAATAGTGGCACAGGCCCTATTTGCTCAATGAATAGAAGGCCTCAAGCAATCCCCTGCTGCAAGTAGATGCAGGAAGGTAAAAGGAAAAGGATAGGGGTAAGTAAAGGTAACTCCACTGTTGGCAAATCAGGTCCAGAATCTTTGTCCTTTAACTTAAGGGTGCTGGTGCAAAGACAGATTGTGTTGGTGCAGAGACAAATTTAAGCAAACACAGTCTCAAAGGAAGCTAGATATTTTTATTTGTTACAGAGAAAGTTGATCATTTGGTGATTATCTCCCCAGTAGCATGTAAACTAAACTGAGGTGGGGCTGTGTCCTTGTCTCTGTGGCCAGGGCTGTGTCCCCAGGTCCCAAGACCTAGAGTGCTCAGCCTGCATTAACAAGAGTTATACAGCCAAGGGAAGGAAGCATCTGATTTCCCAGGCAGAAAAGAGGCACTCAGTGCTATATCTTCACTACTATTTCCTATTTCCCCTAAATTATTAAATATTTTTAGTTAAAGCTGAACTGTGAAGTTTTAAGACTAGATTCATCTGAACATCAAACTGAAACTAAAACCTCAAATTTCTTTTTTTTAGAGGACCTAAAGCTACATTTTTCTGCTCTCTCATGGAAACAGTTAAGATAAAGAACACAGTGCAGTCAGAGCCCTGGCTTTGTGTGACCTTGAACTTTGCACTTGACTTTCCTTGGCTGCAGCTTTCTTACTTGTAATTGAACTTGTTTGCTGGGTTAAATACGATATAGACCGTGGGAAAAATTTTGCAAAACACTGAGCCTTCCACACATGCAATATGAAGGTTCTTTTATTCTTATAAGGCTTGGGTGGAGATTATTTCTCATTATCGTGCCCACGGTCACACAGCTGAAGGCCAAGAGCAGCCCAGGACCTCAGCTATTGTTCTGAAAGGCGGCCTCCAGGATCACCCAGGCTTCAGGGCCATGAAACACAAAAGTCATGGCTCCATGAACTGAGTATAGTTCTGTCATCAAATAAAATATACATGGGCTAATCTGATACCTGTTTAGTGGTTTGCATAATAATTATTGTCCGTTGTGCTGACTGGGCATAAAAGGGATTTGATCTGAGTGTATTTAGTATTACTTTTATCTAGCTTAACCAGAATTTATAGTTCTTTCCTCTTTGACAGTTCATTTATCTACTCAACAGTATTTATGGGGGCTGTGACATATGTCAGGCACTGTTCTAGGCCCTGTGGATACAGTCAAACTTAGAAGGCAGAGATTTCCCTGACAGACCCTTGCAGTTGAAGGCATTGCTCTGGACACCCTGGAGTGACCATGCCAATCATGAGAGCAGGGTCTGGGCTGGACTGAAGCCAGGTTAGATCTGGGCCTGGACCTTATTAAATGAATACTCCTGGGCACCACAGCCCTCAGAACAGGTCTTTTCATCTACCAGTAATATGGGAAGAACAATGCCTACCTCCGGGGTGATGAGCACCAGGAAAGCAGGGAACAATTCGCACTTTTCCACCTGTGTCCCCAGTGCCTGGCACAGGCTGGCACATAGTAGGCACTCACAAAATATCTGTTGAAATAATGAAAAAATCCAATCAGAGAATGTTCATGGGAAACACTTTGTCAGCTGCCAAGTATCTCAACTGTGGTGAGTTACATTTAGCATCCTTGCCCACAAGGAATTTATAATTCACATAAATTTTCCACCCAGGCAAGCTCTCTTCCTTTGACCTTTTGACCCCCCACTAGGCTTGAGGGTACCATTTATCACACTGCCCTGTGACATCCTGACAGAGAGGCTGGGGGCACTGGACTGGGAGACTCACCTCTGCTGTCCCATGTACCTGTCCAGGATGTCTCCTCACCCTAACACCAAAAATCAGACACCTCACTTTTTCTAGAAAAACCTAACCTGCACTTTTTCATAACTGCAAGACTGCTCAGTTTCATCAAGCTAGAAGAGCCCCTTGAATGTCTCCTTCAGATTGCATCATCTCTGTTCCCCTGCTCCACACTCTTATTTTGAAGAGAAGTCCCAAAAGGCCACGGGCTTCATCCCTCTGATTCAGCTCTGCTTTCAGAACCCTGGACAGTGACTGGTGCAAGGCTGTCAAATGTGTGAATGAATGAGAGGTTATTTAACTTTGCACTTATTTCTGCCATGAGGGGGTCAGGGAACATCTCTTTCAGGCACACATCTACCTGACACACTTGCTATGAGGCCTATACTGAGTAGAAACTCAACAAATACTTGCTGATTCAAACACAGGGGCCCGCTGATCGCACTAACAGGCATGGCCTGTTGACAGTTCACTGCATTCTTATGGTGTACATGCTGCCTCAATCCCTGCCCAGCTCTGCTGATTGGCCTCCCCTCTCCTGACTTATAAGCAGTCTCTCTGCTTTTCTCTCCCTCTCATTCTCATATGGTTACTACATCATTGATCGTAATTTTCCCAGAGTGGGACAGAGAGAATGCTGACAGCCACCAGACAGTGTTTGGTGGTGGGGAGGACAGAAGAAATCAGAGGGGCAGCCAGATTAATTACAGGTTTTCTCTCTACTGTGGGCAACAAGGTCTTGATTACTTCTCCCGATGCTCCAGTCTCCTCAAGACAAATGGATGTGGGCTTCTTTGCTGTCTCTGACTCCCCCTGCCTGGGAGAAACGCCATACAGGATACAGCAGCTTGGATGGAATGCACAGGGTAGCAGGGAGGCCGGAGCAAAGGAATGGGACCACCCTAGGCCCTAGGCCTCCTTGAGGGACAATTAACATTCTTTTCTTAAAATAGCTTGGCAATACTTGGTAAATACCTTGTCTCCCTGGCAACAAGTAGGTTGATACCAGGATGCAGGACTGTCCTGGGGGTCAACTGTGGCAGTCAACTCCTTGAGCCTCTATTTCTGATGCTGTGAGGGAATCAGACTAAATGTTCTCTAAGGTTCTTTTGAGCTTTGAAATTCTGCAGTTCTAAGAACTGAACTCTGTGATACATAATATTTATTGAATATTTAATATGTGCAAAGTACCATTTCAGGTTCATTTGCTCCTCAAAAGAACCCTGTAAAGTGGACACACTCATTTTCCCTAGATGCAGATGCAGAACCTGAACCCAGGGGCAAAGAGGTTGATTAACTTGCCAAGGTCACTTAGCTGGTAAATAGAGGAACCAGGCCATTGGCTCCAGGACTGTATTCTCTTTGTGTCCTAGAGCCCAGCACATAGTTGAACTTGATGCAATATTGGAATATGATCATGACCACTACAGTGATTTTGGAGAACAAGGCAACTTCAACACAAGTACCTTGTATCCATCTGTACATCATACTGAGTCAGGGGGCAAGCAACAGAAGCATGAGTCTTAGAATGTTCCTTAGTTAAAAAATAAAAAGGAAGGAAGGAAGGAGGGAGGGAGGGAGAGAGGGAAGAAGGGTGGGAAAAAGAAAGGAAAGAAAAGGGAAGGAAAGAAAAGGAGAAAGAAAAAGGAACATTGGGCCTGGTATTCTTGACCTTTAAAATTCCCCACAAGGAGCTACCTGCGGGAGTTTGTGATAAGTTATGATGTGGCAAACCAGCCAGGGGGAGAGCAACAGCAGCACCAGGAGCTGGGCCACTGCTGTTTGGTTTATTCAGGCCTGACTGTAGGGAAGGTGCCCACAAACGCTGCAACTGCAGGGATCTGGCAGACACCAGACCACAGATCTAGCCATTCGAATACTCAGGCACTAATGAGTAAGAGGAATGAGAACTTGCCAGCCTCTTTTCCCCCCTAAAAACCACTCCTGTGTAGATTTCAGACTGAAGCTTGTAATGCACCTCTAAACAAATGTCCCTCACCAGAGGCCAGAGCAGATGTCTCTGGCTTCCACTATGTGGGTTGAAGCCGATTCCTTAATCTCTCCAAGATCCATTTCCACAACCGTGAGACTACAGAAAAGTTGCTGCCTACCTCTCAGATATACCACAAGCAGTAAACATGGACTTCCTTTCTATCACCTCTCCACTGCCATTCAACACTTCCCTCCAGCTCTTGTACATAAAGCACCCCAGTCACACAAATATCTCCCAACAAGACAGTTTCCCAATGCCTACTTATTGGGAGCATGAATGCACAACCCTCTCACCTCCAAAATGCTACTCCAAGTCAGCCTCGCCCCAGAAGCTCTCCCTGAAGCAGTCAATCGTCCCTCCCATTCACTCAGCCTGGCGGAAAATCAGGTGGAGTATGAGCAGATTGCAGGTGGAGACCTTTGTGACTTTGAGCCCTTAACTTCTCAGGGCTTCCACCTCCCCTGCTGTAAAGTGGGGAAGCTGCACTCATGGCATCAATCTTACAGGGTTGTTAAGAAGACCAAATGAGATGCTAGATGCAGAATGGCTTTGCAAATGAGTAAAGTGCTTTTGAGGCAAAATGGTGTCTATTGTTTCCATACTCTAGACTGGCTGGAGATAAATACACTTAGTACTAGTATGATTTGTACTTCATTCATTGAATATTTCTGTCAGGTGTCTACTCTGTGGTAGTCAATTTTCCAGGTCCTGGAATACAGTGCCTGCCTTTGTAAAGCTTATAGTCTGGAACATTAAAGATGTGAATCAGACATTCGGGTAAGTAGATGCCACCATACAGACAGTGAAGGAAAAGCACAGGGTGCTCTAGATGGTGGCAGGAAGGGACGGCATCCCTGAGGATGACTGTTTGATTTGCTCTACCTTCAACAAAGTAAGGGGGTGGGCAAAGAGGAGATCCAGTCACAGAAAATAACATATAAGACAAGAGGCATCTGGCGGGACACAGTACAATGGGCTTCAGAAATGGCAGGGTGACCACTGAAACTGTAACTGAGAGTTCCTTTGCTGTGTATCTGCTGTGATGACGACTAGCTTCCATCATTAGGTGTGGCCTCTCTAAGGATGAAAGCCTGTCCCTGCCCCGCTCTGTGTCTCTAGGTCTAGGAGAAGGCTCTGCATCTAAAGCCAATTTCTCCATGAACCTTGTACTAGACCCAGTAGCCTTCACAGGGAAAGCAAGGAGACTGCAACATCTACATCTCCTCCCCACTGAAAAGGAGGGAGTTAGCAGTGAGAAGATGGAGAGCTGATCACCAGCTGGAGCCAGGGAAGGTGGCATGAGGACCACGAAGTCGGAGGGGAAAGGCAGAACTGGCTTGGAATCGTGAAAAATGTTCTTGGCATTTATCTGAGGCCACCAGGCTGGGCCCCAGGAGAGATGAGCTCCTGGCAGAAACCACGTGAGCTAAGGCTTTGAAACAAAACAGCTGAGTGCTGGAGCCGTGAGTAACACATTTAGAGCCAAGAGGCCTTACAAAGGAGTGTCCGCAGAGGAACTGAGTAGGCAAAAGAGACTGTGAACAGCTTTTAGGTCAGCATTTACATGGCTTCCAGGTAAACACGGCTTTCCCTTCTCTGTTGGAATCTCCCGGGCATTTGGGAGGATTGCAGCCATCCTGCAGAGACCTGTACAGGCTGCGGCTGAGGTGTGCGCATCGCAATCTTCCAGAAGGGGTTCTGCAAGGAGCTGGGCTGCTCAGCCTGGAGAAGAGGCTGGGAGTGGGTGGCAGCTGCGTGATGGGGATGCAGCCGAAAGTCCACCACCAGAAGCCACAGAGGGATTATTCTAGATTCCCAGATGAGGGTGCTAAGGTCAAGGCTGGAGGAAAGTGCTCTAACTAATCTATGATAAGAAGTCCTGAGGCTGGGTGAGGCACAGATGTGGATCCTGTCCATGTTCACTTCATGTGCACATCAGCATCTTAGATCTCTCAGACATTGAGTAAGGCCCTTTTGTTTCTTTTTACCTAACCCTAGGCAAAGCAGGTGAGGAAGCAGTGACCCCTGGGCCCATGCATTCCTTGGGGAAACCTAGGACCAGCCCCTCAGCACTCTAGGGGTGAAGTCTAAGAGGACAGAAAGACTAGATATTTTAAAATGAAGATCCACAACAAAGCAAGTGGTGTCACAATTCAGAGTGACAGTCTTATTCTACTGGAGTCATCCAAGCTCAGAACCACCTCTGGAAACTGCCTAAACGTACATGCATGGCCAATCCCACCCCTTCTCTTCTGTCCAGCTTAATTAGCACTGATTGCCATCCACTTAGGGCAAGGACTGGCACCAGGCTCCCAGGGGGGGTGGCAGAAACTGGCTGCTGACCAGATGCCCCCCGTGAAAGGTTAGAGGACTGCAGTCAAGTCTAGGAGGCAGGTTTCCTTTTCTTTCTAAAATGCTCCCTACTGTTTGCCTTTTTAACAAAGAGGTTAGATATCTTTTCCAATTAAAAAATCCAGTTAATAATTTAGAAAATAATAAAGCATCCAGATTCTCTTTATGACTGGCTCCAAGACTTGGGCATGCTCTTTACCCACCTACCCCCCTCCCAGCCTGGGTCCCCTCCTCCGTAAGTGAGGCTAGTCACCCAGTGCTCAAGTACTCAGTAATGCTCGGTCTTCCCAGGTGTCTCCTAGCCTCTCGGGAACATTCCTTCCCAGGCCAGGTGCTCTGGTCACCAGTGAGAAGCCAAGCTGCTGCTCGGAGCTGACCCTGGGAGTCTACCTCAAGACCTGTACTACCCCCCTGGCCCGTCTCACCCCCCGCCACAGCTACCATTCACCTGAATCCACCTGCAGCCCCAGCACTCACCTGAGTCTGGTTCTTGGATGGATCCCAAGTGGTCTATGAGATGAAGGTCCTTCCTCAGAAAGGAGGAACTAGGGGAGAACCTAGGGACCATGACACTCAGCCCTTCTTCCAGGGTTCAGGATGCAGAATCACCCTCTCCAGGAGCTTCCCTGGGCTTCTGCATATGCCACTGGCCACAGAAGAGCCTGTTAGAGCCCTGTTGCCTTCCCTCTGCTAAGACAGAAAGTCTGTGGGCTGAAGGCTCTGACCTCTCCCCTTCCCGAGCCACAGGGCAACATGGGGGGAATCCTTAACATCCTTAGCTAAGCAAAGGACTGTCCATATACTCAACACCATCCCTTTCCCTGCCCTGCCCACCATAGGGATCCTGAAGAAGGAGCACTTGTCCCCAGAAATACAACTCCAGTTGTCAGAAGCAGGGACGAAGCCCAAGAGTGCTGTACCTCCTCCAACAGGGGGCTGCCATGTGGGCAAAGGCTGGGCACCCCAGATCCCTGCAGCACTGCAACCTGGCACCAGCATCCCTGCATGCTCTGTGTTGTGTGCCGGTGGCTGTTGGGACTCTCAGGTATGCTACCTTCCTTAAGGAATCCTGGGAAAGTACAATGACTTCATATGGGGAAAAGTACAACAGACACTCAAAATGAACGACAGCAATGAAGCAGCTTTCACACAATAAGGCAGCCTTTGCCGCCAACAGGGTGGTGCTGGAAGCCAGGGGTAGAGCAGAAGCGCTGGGCCCTTGCAGTTGAGAGCTAGGCCCGCTGTACATATAAAGAGGAAGAGACCTCCCATTTACATCCTGGAGAAAGTGGAGGTGTCTACAGGACAGTGACCACACCAAGATGGCGGCTGCCCATTGAGGCTGAAGGGTCTAGAGACAGGTAAGTCTGGAAGGGCTGAGCTCTAGAAGGTCATGAATGCCACGGTTAAGGAGGTTGGACTTTCTCTTCTAGACAATAAAGAGCCACTTAAAGTGTGTGGGTAAGGGAGGGCCAAGCCAGAGCTGGGCTTTAAGAGAACTGACATGATCATGGCACACCAGAGGCCTGGAGAAGGCAACGGGCACTTAGCCATGTCTGAGGGGGATGTGAATGAGGGAGAAGCCATCTCTGACACCACGGGAATATCAGGTACAGGGATTTTCCCCAAAACTGAAAAAGAAAGTTTGTAAGCAGCCAGCCATCAAGAAGCAGCATGTATTCTGTGGTTCTCCATGGGAAGCAGAGCCCAGGCAGATCCAGTGACAGCCTCAGTAGGACATGGGACAGTAAGTACACCGAGTCTGGATCAAGCCCAGCCCAAAATCTAGACTTTGACTGTGGGGTGACTTTGGGGGGGGGTGCACTTGGAGCCAGCAGCTGTGCTCAAACTTAGCTTTGCACTTATTTCTGGTTTCAACAAAATCTCCCAGCACCTGAGTTTTCCATTTAATAGGAAACATACGACCGCCCTGGCTTCTTCACAGGGTTACTCAAAGATCACCGATGTGTGATACGTGAAAAACGATTTGGTTACATACAATCAGAATTAAGGAAGGGCTTTTCTAAGTGGGATCTCTGCGGTTGGTTAGTTCTTAGCATTCCTCTGTCAACCCACCCCAATACTATACTCCCTGGGTTATGTTCAAGAATATGTCCGACTCTCTGTCTCTTAGAGTTATTGAATGGATGAATGACTTATCTTCGTTTTCTATAAAACACCTAGGACAATGTTTTCCACCTAGTTGGAGCTTGGGAAACATATGATTGATTAATTAACAAAAGTGAACCCATAAGAGGATGCTTTAATTCTGTTCATCTTCTCCCTATTTGGTAACTTATTTTAATAGCAATGCTAGCAAAAACATAATTAGCATGGCAAGCTGGAGCTCTCTCCCATCCTCTCCACTCAGTAAACTTCATGTGATTCGTCACCAACATTCTACACCCACTTTAAACAGAACTCCTTTGGGTCTGGAGCCTGCTATGCATCAGGTATGAGCTTGGGCCAGTGATTAACCTCTTCAAACCTCAGTTTTCCCACCCATAAAATGGGGCAAATATTAAATATTCTCAAGTTTGCTTTCGAAGATTAGCTGTGACCTCAGTAAGGCTGCAAATGGCAAGTGCTCAATGCTTGATAGCTGTCATTGTGATTAGTGCTGCTATTGTCCAGAGCCAAATCATCATGATGGGGAGATGGGGCGCCTGGTGTTTGGGTACAGATTTTCCATCAGTGTGGATGTCTGTGAATGCTCTGTGACAACCAATGGATTAAGTATCTCATTGCTTTAAAAGGCAGAAGCAGTTGGACCCCCAAAGCCATCTTAATGTCCCTGATATCCATTGGCATCTGGGCCTGGGGGCACTGAATGGATCAGTCGCCCTTTTGGCGCAAACCCAGCATTAATGGTGCAAGTGAATTACAAACAAGGCCACCTGCTGTGCTCAGCAACAAAACCCGGCAGGAGGGTAATTGCCCGGAACTTGAGCACAGGGGGACACAGCGGGCATGGAGCACATTAACCACAAGAACAATTTCCCAACACTTTCCTTTTCCACAAGATCCAAGGAGAAGTCAGCAGGCAAGGAAAGCAGGCGCCAGATGGGAACTATCCAGAACCACAGAAGAAAGGCACTTCTGGATGACCACAGCTGGCTGTCCAGCCCAGTGCCTCTGCAGACCTAGGCCAGCTACACACAGCATGGTGGTTCCTACATAGGCCTGGATGCTGAAGACACCTATCACCTGGACCCCGCACGTCAGGCAGACAGCCTCCTTGATCTTAAGCAGAAGCCCCCACACCACATGCCCCCATGTGAATGATCCGGAGCAGGTGATGGGGTAGGCAGCAGTGGCATGAGGTCTACTCATCTGTTCACTCATTTGTTCATCTGCACATTCAACAAGCATGTGTGGAAAGAAGGCTAACCTGACACAAAACATTCTTCCAGGGGCTCCCATCTGCAGAGGAGTCAGGCGTAAGCATCAGTCATCCAGCACAGTCTGGAAACTACAATTACACAGCCAAGGCACAAGGCAGTGCCGATACCAGGCAGAGAGCTCTCAGGGCTACCCAGGCACAGTCAGGTGGCTTTGCAGAGAAAGTGACCCTCATGCTGGTCTGGAAGGATGGACAGACACACACCATACATATATACATACACACATACTACATGCCATGCATATACATGTACATGCACCATAAATACATAAACACATGTATACGCACCATACATATATATGTATATGTGCCTATACACATACGCATATTCATATACATACATGTAGCACAGATGCCTATAAATGTACTTCTGAAAATACACACACGCAAGTACACAAACATATGCACAGCATAGCTGCACATACATATACTTCTATATATGCACACATATGTATGTACCTACACACATACATCCTCAGGTTCTGGACATCTAAGGAGAAAGCACAAGGTGCAGAGCTCTCACATCCCCACCAAATTCTTAACATACTCTGAGACCAAAGAAAAAGGATAAATAAGGACTGTTATGGCTTGTATCTACATGTCCCCCAAAGCTTCATGCAGTCACAGTTGGGGATTTTCAAAGGTGGCTGGATTAGGGTGTGTGAATGTGGATCCAGGGTGTGATACTGCAATTAAGGGTGTGGATAATGGAAGCCCTGCCCTGGATATGGGTGGCACCATCAATAGACTTACAGCCTGGATGGAATATAAAAGGAGAGAGAGAAAGCACACTCCTGCTGCTGCTTGCTGCTTCACTATCGCCTGCCTGCTTGTGATGGACTGTTTCTCCTCTGCCACGCCACCCTGCTTTGCAGCCAGCCGACTATGAACTGAAACCTCTATAAACTGTGAGCTGAAATAAACCTTTCCTTCTTTAAATTTGGGTGTCAGGTATTTGTCTCACCAATGAGGAAAGTAACCAAGACAGGTACCCTGCAGAGAGCAATCCTTCTTTGACTATCTTCCTAGTCTACTGCAGGCAACAAAAGGGAATCCCTTTGCCTTCTTCCCTTCTAACAGAATGTTTGCTAGTGACCTAAGAAGGCAGGTCATGGCTCTGAATTTTCCTCCTGGCCTGGGTAAGAGAACAGGCTTCCTCCTCCTGCTGAGAGCTTGGGCCATGAGAAGGCAGTATCTGGAATAGCAAGTATGTGTGTTCCCCCCTGAAGGCTGGTAGTATAGTTTGGATCTAGATTGTCCTCCAAAGGCCCATGTACCAAAGGCTTGGTCCCTGGCCTGTGGCACTCTTAGGTGGTGGGCCTTTAGGAGGTGGGGCCTCCTGCAAAAGATAGGTCATTGTTAGTGTGCCCTTAATGAGGCCATTGAGACCCCAGACCTTTTATGCTTTCCAGCCACCATGAGGTGACCAGGCTTCCTCTGCCACAGGCTCCCACTATCATGATGTATGGTCCTGCCACAGTCCTTAAGTAACTGAAACCTCAGAAACTGTGAGCCAAAATAAACCTTTGGCTTGTACGTTTTTTACCTCAGGTATTTTGTCACAGTAACAAAGCTGATGAACAGCTGGGTTCCAATTCCAGCTCCCTCACTTACAAGCTGTGGACATGACATTAACCTCTTTGAGTCTCAGTGTCCTCATGTATAAAATAGGGATAGTATTGGTACCTACTTCATAGGGCTGTTGGACTTTCAAACAAGAAATGCATGCAAAGTGCCTAATACAGTGGCTGGTGCATGGTTAAGTCTTCAAAACCATATTACAAATATAATTCACAACGGTACCCTATTCCTGCTACCTGGTAGCAAACAGCTTCACTGATTCTGATCTACACCTTTAATCCAGAAAAGTGGATTTCATCACCACTACTGCATTCATGCACAAGGATTTACTAGACAACTAATATGAGGCATAAGATCTTGTACAAAAAGCATTCTTGAAGCATTTATGAAACAATAAAGAGGGCTGTGTCATGCATAACCACGCACACACACGAACTGTATATATATGCATACATGTATATGTGCACACACACAAATACATATCCCTTGTCCCCTGAAAACTTGTCATCTACTTATAAAGCACTACTATCTACACTGTTGGATTGGAAAGTTATTAAAGTCTAGGTGGCAGGCAGCAGAGGGATTATTCGACTCTATTTTCTAGAAAAGGAAACTAAGGCTTCGAGAAAATAAATATCTTGCCCAAAGAACAGGGAAGGGATGTCCTGGGAGTTAAACACATCAGGCACCCACTCTGCCCGGCACACTGAATTAGCCTCTTCTGCATTTACTTCACCACATCCCACAACAACCCAGTGAGGCTCACGTGGGGGCCCTCCCTCAAAGAAGAAGAGAGAGAAACCCAGAGAGGTTATGCAATTTGCCAAGGATTGCCAAGCGACTAGGCGATGTTCAAACCTGCCAGCTCCTCCCACAGGACCAGACCAGTTTTAATACGTGGCATTATGTGGACAAATCTCAGGACATGCAACTGAAGATCCAGCAGCTGTCCTCTAACCTGCAGCAATGCTGTGGGGTCTGCCATGTCCCAGCACCATGCTCTGACATACACCTGTTGTGCAGAGTCTGCATGCAACACCTGGGCCCACCTGCCTCCTCCAGGACCCCTGCATACTCGCACCCTTGGGCCTTTGCTTGGGCTCTGCCCTTGGCCTGCAAAGCTGACATACCCCTCACTCTCCTCCCGGACTTGAGTCCAACATAACTCTCCTGTGGCCTTTATCTTCCTTCCCCTGCTTTCTTCCTTCCCACAGCATTCATAACCTATAACTCATAACTCATTACATAATTTACTTATTTACAATTCTCTTATTTATATGGGTTCACTCTAAACATGCTTGCTAAATCATGAGCTCCTTGAAAGCAGGATTTTGTCTACCTTGTTCTTTATGTGTCCAAAGCACCTAGAATGACGCCTGCCTCCTAGCAGGTCCTCAGCAAATGTGCTGCATGGACCTGGGAGCCACGTGAATGGTAAATGGCACGAAGCTGAAGCATTCATGGTGCTGACTGAAGGCTGTGAGGAACCTAGGGAGGGGGCTGTGGGCACCAGGAGCCCCCTATTTCTGCCGGGAGAAGGGCAGCCTCGGAAGTATGTAGATTTAACACCTTCCCATTGATTATTGTGACAATTCAGAGACAGAGGCAGCATTAGAAGCTTCCTATTTGCAATCTTTTGACAACAAACAAGATGAGGTGAGGAGGAGGACAGCAGAGAATTTCAAGAAGTTCCTGTCCTGGATACAAGGAGAACTCAAGGCCACACCGGCTGTGTCTGAGGACAGTGGAAGGCAAGATACCTGGCTCTGAGTACCAGAAGATCCTGCCCAGACAGGGCATAAGGGAGCACCAGAAGTAAGTTCTTACAGCTGGAAAGTCAGGAGAGATGAGAAGGAAGCACAAACCCTTCCTTCAGAAGCCGATCCCAGGATTTCAGAGCTGCAGAGGAGCTTGGACATGGGGCCCAGGCTGCTTACTTCACAGATGGAAAACTAAAGCTCAGATAAAAACAAGGACTAAAAAGAGGTCAAATGTTTGTGCCAGAACGGGTTCTAAAACCTGAGTCTCCAGACTGCCCCATCAATGTCTCTTTCATACTAGAACTTGTTCATTAAGACTTAAAAACTGTCTTCCACAAGCCAGCCTGTTCAAGGTACTAGGGGCACAGCTGGGTGCAAGACAGATAACACATATTGGGAAAAACACACAGGGAGCCATCAAATCCAAATCCAGAGTGAACTGTGTGATGACTGGTTGCCATGGGAACAATGGGTTGGGGTACTCAAGCCTGGCTTGGGGGGGTCAGGACTCCTTAGAAGAAAGAAAGTTTAAGCAGAGACCTGAATGATGAGCTGGCTGGCATCAGCCCAGGGGAAGGGCAGAATTGGGAGAAGGGAACTGCCTATGCATAGTCTAAAGGTGACAAGAAACAGGCACCTTAGTCATCTGAACGCTGTGGGGGATGTCACCCCCAAGGGGCAGGACCCCATAATTCAATAGATCCAAAGCAGCTACACTAAGTCTGTATTGTATTCTAAGGCGACTATGGAGCCACTGAAGAATTTCAGGCACCATGGTGACACAATCAAAATCACTTGTGGAAAGACTGCTCTGACAGCAATTTGAGAACAGTTTTAGAGGGGTTAAGTCTGAAGTCTGGGAAGTCTGTTGGGTGGGTGCTGAAGAAGTCCTGCAGAGAGATGGGTATGAGATAAGGCAGAGGCAGTAGAGGGCACGGCATTTACATTTGAAACTTTTTAGAAGGTAGAGTTGATGGCGTGGGAATTCCAGGTGGACCCTGAAAAAACAGGAAGCAAAGATGGCTTCCAGGCTTTCATACTGAGCACCTGCTTCCTGAGACAGATCACCTAGGAGAGAGAGAGTGGGGACAGGACCACCTCAGGAGAAGAGAGGGAGGAAAAAGCAAGAAAAAGGCAAAAAAGCCCAGAGATGCCAGAGGCACCTGTGCTGGGCCTGCAGCAAGATGAAGGATAGAAGAGCAGGGCCTTCCAATTCCCCTACCAGAGCTCAGGGGTCCCAGCCTGAGTGCCAAGGTCCCCTGTCTGCCTCTGTCTGTGGTGCTGCAGCTGAGCCTCTGGGCAAGTGTGTGCCTCCTAGACTTCAACCACTCTCCCGGGAGCTGATCACCCACTCTTTCAAGGTCCAGGGCCACACTGGGTAGAAATGATGTTTAAAAAAGCACAGGAAATCATTTCTAATCTCTGAAAAAAGCCAGCCTCTGCTCCCTATTCCACTTCAGAAGATATCGTTGAGGGACACTAGAGTGTAGTGATAAAGAGCACTGGATTCTGGGGACAAATTCTGGTTCCACCACCCACCAGCTGTGTGATCTCACACAAGCTACTTAACCTCTCTGTGCCTTGTTTCCCACATGTGGAAAGTGGGGAGACTAAGGACTGTCTCTTTGTAAAGTTGTGAGGGTTAAGTATTTGTTAAAGAGTTTGGCACTTAGTGTTACATAATTGGCAAATTAACAACTGCATGCATAAGATAGGGATGTGGCCACCATCATTGGGCACAAAATAACTGGAGGTTGGGAGGTGCAGTTCTGCAGGCAACAAAGCCTTGACGAAAGATGGAGCATTCTGCAGTGTGCACTTTAAGCACTCTAACACACCTCACTAGGAAGAAACCCTAGGCTGAGACAAATGAACAGATTAAACCAACTTTACCTTCAGATCGCCCCAAGAGATAATTTTTCTCGGTAGATCTCTTCTTTAAGAAGCAATGTTTACTTCTGAAACGTAGCAATGCAACTGGCTTTATGTTTGTGGAATCTGACCAGCCTCCCCTTTGTGCAGGGAGGTAGCCTGGCTTTATGTATCAGGCTTTCTCTGAAGCACTGGAATTTACAGCACATTTGTTATGCAGCTCAGCAAAAGGTGTATGAATAAAGAATAACCTGTTCAATCAACACTGCGCAGCCAGAAAGGAAGCAAAGCTACTCGCTCTGCCTGTGAAAAGATTTGCCAAGCGCCAGGGAAAAAAATCCTGTCCCACCAGGGCACCCTGACATTGCATTTCGACAGGCTCATGTTCCAGCTTCCACTTTGTCATTTGCTAGTGAAAACAATACAACTCAAATATGAGGACACTCGCTTCTCCTGTAAGCAGCGGCTCTGCCTGTCTGGCTCTCCCCCAGGCCTTGCTTCTGGAAAGCAGAGGGAAAAGACTGGATCATGGGTTTCTTCACCCTCTTGCATCTTCTTTTTCTTTTCTGTTGCCCATGATTCTTCCCTCCCAGCTGAACATTCACACCTTTGTCCAGGGAAGGCCAGGCGCTGAGGTCCTCAGAGACACAGAGAGAGCTGAAGCTACTTTTGCATCAGTTTCTCCTTGGGGCCACGGGCATGGCACATGTGGAACTCCCAGCTCCTGTCAGCCACACCTGCAGTTTGCAGCCCCATCCTCAGGATGCCAGGACCACCCAGGTAGAGATGGGAGTCCAGAGAGCAAAGTTGTCTTTAGGCAAGTATCTAAACTGATGCCCAAAGCTCCCAACAAAGTGCTTCTCTTAGAGTGTTTTGTTTTGTTTTGTTTTGTTTTAGACATGATCTCACTTTGCAGCTCAGGCTGGCCTGGAACTCCTAGCAATCCTTCTACCTCAGCTTTTTGAGTGCTGGGATTACAGGTGTGTGCCATCATGCCCAGCTTTTCTTTGGTATTTAGATGAGCCCCGTGTAAAGTATGAGGCAGGTAAGATGCATTCATTCATTCATTCATCCAGCCAGCCAGCCAACACTTTGGGGCATCTACTACTGCCAGACACTGGCCAAGGCACTGAAATTATCACTGTGAAACACTGCTGCACTCTCTGAGAGGCCAAGGGGGAAAATCCAGGTTCCCTGGCAATGGGGGTCAAGGTGAGGGCTCCTAGGAGAATGGCATCTCACCCGAGACAAAAGAATAAGAAACACGTGGCTAAATATAGTCAAAGCATTGCTATTTGAGAGGCAAAAACTAGACATCTACATGCCCACCAACCATAAGATGTAGATCACGATGTATTCATACAGTAGAACACCACAAAGCAATGGAAAAGAGCAAACTCTTACCACACCACACATGGGTATCTCCAAAAACAGGCATAACAAACAAAAGAAAGCGAGTCACAAAAATCACATGTGGAGTAAGTCTATGTTCACAGAGTACAAAAACGGGCAAAACTTATCAATAGCATTAGAAGTCAGGCAGTGGGTACGCTGGGGATCACAGTGGTTGGAGGTCTGACAGGAGCAACTGGGTGCTGTTTCTCAATCTAGGTGCTGGATATGAGGGCATGTGCACTTCATAAAGTTCAAAGCTATACACTTATGATATGTATATATTTTGGTATGTTTGCTATACTTCTGTGAAAAGTTTACATTAAAACAATTTTAAGACAAGTAAGAATACCCTTAGCTCCCCTCCTTTTCTATCACTCCATAATCACCCACGGGCCTCATGACCTTTCTAACCACTCATCACACTCCCTCTCACTGTACAGAAAACAGGAAAGAATCAGATTAATTAATTCATACTAAATTGTCCATAACTGATAGTACTCCAACAGAATTACCCCTCCCTGGGGGACTTCCTTTTTAATAAGGCAGAATTGCTTCAACTAAACACAGTAACCAGGCATCAGGAGCACAAGCAAGGAGAGAAATGGGGAGGGACTGGGGGAGTGCTTTCCTATCACCTGTCAACTCACTCGATGCCCCACTGCTGAGTGGCTTCCTCTTTGCAGAGAATGAGGAATGGCATCACAACTGTGAACCCTGTGAGCAGATCTGCCTGTGAAAGCAGAATGGCCAGACCTTGAGGTCAGCCCCACCTGACAAGGGAAATGTAAAAATGCTCCATTCAAAAGGGGAGCTGCAGGCAGAGGACTCTGTGTGACTGTACTGGGCTTGCCAGGAAATCTGGGATTCTATACTGTCAAAGAAAAATCAGAACTTTGACCTCTGCCTCACAATTTGTATAGCTGATTTAGTGCACACTGGGCAGTTCTATGGTGTTTCCAAGAATTATCCGATTATGCCTCCCCTCTGCACAGATGGATCATGGTTGAGTTTATAACTCCACAATGAGTTTATCTGTGAGAACTCAAGGAAGGCAGAAGAGGACCAGACACATTGTGGTGACTCTAACAGGAGGCTTCCTAGGCCACAAGTAGCCACCCCCTCCTGCCTTCCCAGATTCTCTCCCCTGAAAGGGGACTGAGGGTAGGAAAGGGGATCGAGGACAGGAAAAGGAATCAAGGGAACTCAGGTCCCCCAGCCTTGCAGGTTCCTTTTCTCCCAGGATTTGCTCCCCAGCTGTCAAGGCCAGGCTCACCTGTAGTACAGGGGGACCTTGGCATTTCACTTCCACAGGCAGCAGGAGATGGGAAGCTGCTCACACAGGCACACAGATCATGCTCAGGCTTATCTTGATGACTCCAGAAGCTGTGCAGGGAGACTGGCAAGGAGGAGGGTGGGGAAAAGAAGCCCATGGTGGGGGAAAAGTCCCTCCTGCCTGCAGGGCCTCCTGAGAGCTCCTGTGAGGAACTTCCCTCCCTTTCTCACCATTGCTCCTTCCCCAAACCCCTGTCTGCAGATCACTGGGTTTCCAGACCACACAAAGTGTCTCCTGTCTGACAGGCTGAACCCTGAGTGAGTCCCTAGAGGAACGAGCCTTTCCCTGCAGCACCGTTGAGGAAGACAGGCTGGCAGGCAAGGAGAGCCTTTTGGGCCTAGGAGGCTCTTTCCAGAAAGGCCAGAGCCAGGCACTGCAGACAGAACCTTCAGGGGGCCTCTCCAGGGCAAGATCCCTGGGGGATGAGAGGCTTTGTGTGGTAAGGACAGGCCTTTCTAGGCTTTTGCTACTGCAACCTGCAGAGCAGCACTAAACAATGGCAGGAAAGAAGTCAGGAGATGTGAGTTTGAGTCCCAGCTCTGCTGCTGCCAGTTGCAAAACCTAGGCATAGCCCTGGTGCCTAAGCAGGGTCTCTGCACATGCTAGCTGTCACGTTTGACAACTAATTCTCTAACAACGCTAGAGAAAGTGTCACAAAATGCAGTGTACCCAAGTCCCCCTCTTGCCATTTATGAGGTGGCTTACAACATGGGCATGATGCCAAGCACTTTACATACATCATTGCTCTTAATCCACACATACACAGAAAAGCAGGTCTAAAAAGCCTTGTTTTAGAGACAAGGTTCAGAAAGGTACAGCAGCTGTCTAACATCACAGTTTATAAGTAGAAACACCAGGCTTTGAACATACATTTGGCCACTGTTATGATTTGAATCTTAAATGTCTCCCAAAGGCCCATGGGCTGAGGCTTGGTCACAGGCCTGTGGTGCCACTGTGAGGTGACGGAACCTGTAGGAGGTGAGGCCTCGTAATAAGAAGTTAGGTCATAGGAAACTTGCCCTTGAAGGGACATGGGAAACCTGGCCCCAACTCACTCTCTCTCTCTGGTTCTCAGCTGTCAGCAGGTGAAGAGCTTTGTTCTACCACACACCCCTGTCACGATGTACTGTGCTGGCCACAGGCCCAAAACAATGGGCCAACCAACCACAGATTCCAACTTCTGAAACCATGAGCAAAAATAAATCTTTCCTCCTTTATGATGATTTTCTGAGAATACTGTCTCAGCAATGGAAGACTGGCTAACACAGCCACTTCCAACTTCTGCACTGCTAACCTCTTCCACTGCATAAGCAGCGAGGTTGGAAGTGACCTTTTATACACCTGCTCAGGGCAGGCTGGGAGGCAGGGCTCTGCCCTCAAAAGGTCTCGTGCTCTGCCACACTTTCCTTCCCCCTCTGCCTGGCTCACCCCAGCAAACTTCCACAGCATCCACAGCAAACTTCCACAGAGGGGACACTTGGGTCTTTCCCAGCCCCTCCCTGATCAGGGCCTTATGCTGACACAGCCCAACCCCCCCCACTGGGACAATGTGTCACTTTCATTTCCCGCTTTACTTACAAAGGCTAAATCAGTACAGTTTTAATGCTTACAATCTATCTTTATTAATAAGCAATAAAAGTTAAAAGCTTCTCAAGCCCCTAATTAGATACCCTCAGTGGCAGATGCAGCAGCCTCGATTCAGGCAGTCAGTTGCTGGAAACTTCTAAGCCAAAGAGCCTGGAAGTAGACACACACATAAGCACACATGTGCTCTACAGAAGGAGGCTGAGCAGCTCCAGAGAGGGCCGGACCTCCAGGGAGCTTCTTCCTGCCAGAAAGGGTCCTCTCTGCCTTCCCATGGAGAAAGGCTAGAATTCCCATGGGCCTGGGCCTGGTCTAACTGTCCCCGATTTAGAGAGCTGTAAAAGCTTGACATGGCTTCAAATATTTAAGTACTTTAAATATGCTGGTAATGATAATTACCTTGTTGATGGTACTTCATCTTAAATGAAGCTTCAGGCCAAGAAGACTGAAATCATTGTCATTAAACATATTATGCTCTTGGTTGACTCTAATCTTCCCCATCTTGCTGGTAGCCCTGTGGGTAGCTTCCACTCCAGGTAAAGGGCACTGAGTTTACGGGCAGATGCCGCCTGATTATGTGCCCAGGTGAACTGTGTGACTGCTAAGTCTCCACACCTATGAGATGAGGGTGACACTCTAGCAGCACACCTCACAGCTTATCTGTGAGGGAAAAAGGAAACAGTGTGGAGCTCCAAGTGGATGAAGGCATGAGCTACTACTAAACTGTTATCCTCAGTGTCTCAACCCAGGTGTCTCTGTACATCAGGGACTTGTAGAAACAACTCCTGTGAGAAATGTGGACTGTTAAACGCCACCCTGGATGCCACTGAGTCAGAATCTGCCTTCTGACAAGACTCGTAAGCGACTCACACACAAATGAATGTTTGAGATGAACTCAGGAATCCCCAACCAGCTACATTCCTAACACTGTCAGAAATGGAAGGGACAATGAAATGATGACAGTGGTAATTCCAAAGGCAAACAGCGCTCCTACAAGCTGGATACTATTAAGTGCTTTATCTGTGTCTTTATAGAGGCAGGTGCTAAGGTTATTCCCATTCTACATATGAGACAATTGAGCCTAAGAGACATTACCCAGTTAAGTGACAAGAGATGAAACTCAGACCTACAAGCACCAGTGCTAAACAGTCCACACACATTCTCATCCTCAGGTGGACTGCTCTGTCCAGACCCAGAGATGGAGTGGGCACACTCTCTCACTTTACGGACAAAGAAACAGGCCCAGTCAGAGAAGGGGCCTTGCCCAAACTCCCAAGGCCAGGACTCTCGAAGCCTGGTTGGCAAACTCTCCAAAACAGCATACCGCCTCTCATCAGCATCCAGTGGTACAGCACAGAAGGGAAAAAGCAAGTAGCTTTAAAGTGGGGCTGGGGATGTTGCTCAGCAGTACAGCGCTTACCAAGCATGCAGGAGGCCCTGCGTTCAAAGTGAATGGACAAAGTGGATTTATATCATTTGCTCATTTTTGCTCAAAATAATATGGATTTACAGACCATCACAAACTTCCCCTTACCTGAAAACTCCTGAGACAAGGTCCCAGCCTCCCAGAAGCCAGCACAGTACCTTTAGAAGACAAGTCAGGGGTCTGCTTCTCCTTGGATTTTATTCTTTCCTGGCAGAGTAGGAAAAGCTGGAGCTGGTTGCTAGCTCAGAACCATCCTCAGAAGTGATGGTGGTACACAGCCTGCCTGCCTGCCTATCTCTTCGCAGCAGGCTGCCAGGATCTCATGCAAACCCAAGAGAGTCTTATCCATTGTTTGTCTTCAAGCAGGTTTCAATTGGTTTCAGAAACACACCACAAAGTGGTCAGGCAGTCTTTTGTCTAAGCCAAAGGGCAAGTCACTGAAAGCCTGGTCATCCACCCCTGCCCCAAGCAGCAGCCCCAACACCAGATCTCAGGACCTTCTTCTCATACCAGAGGCAGCACAGGAAAGGCAGCCTAGAGTCTGCAAAGGACAGGCCAGAGAAAGACCCTAGAGTCCACTGCTGGGCAGGGATAAAGGACACTACCCCCAGCCACTTCACTTGTGGAATGAGCTCGGTGGTGCCCCTAGACCTAGGCAGGGAAGGGCACTCCCTGTTCTATGCCCATGGTGCCCTGCCCCTGGCACTAATACCAGGTGCCTTTCAGCCCCAGGCTGGGCACCATGCATTGAGGCTTGGCCAGTCCAACTGCCGGCTCAGTTATACTAAATTAGCCGAAGAGTCACAATTAGCACAGAGACCTCTGCCCTGGTACAGACGAAATGTCAGGCTCCTGAGGGGGCGGGCAACACAGTTTCTGAGGCATCACCTCCCTCTTTCCTAGCAAAAGGCCAGCTCCCCAGCTGCCCAGCATGTGGAGACATAGTGAGGAAAAGGTGGCTGGAGCTGTCAATACTAACAGCAGCAGGCTTGGCAGGGAAACTTTGTGTCTCAGAAGATGATCGGAGCAGAGTGGGAGAGAAGCCAAGTTCAATTCACACCTGCCTGACAGGCTCTATCCTCTGCAGGGAGAGAAGGAATTGGCCAGAGGCCTGACCACATACCAGGTGCATGAGATTCAAGTGGCTTCTCATCAGGAGTGGAGCTAAGACAGGGAGAGCCTGGGGAGGACAGTGGCAGCAACCAACGAGAGGTCATACAGCAGCAGCAGGAACAACATATGGGAGGTACCATGGTTGGAATGTGTACATACTCCAGAACAAGCTTGGCCCTAGATGATTCACATTCTCTTTTATTTAATCTTCAGACAACCCTATATGGTAGATCCTGCTATTGCTCCAATTTTTCAAGTGAATAAACTGAAGTTTGTATTAGAAAGGTGACTTGTCTATGCCCACATGGATATTTGGTGGTGTAGACAGGATTCAAACTCAGATCATCAGCCACTGTCTTGCACCAGTTTTGTTCCCACTGTATGCTTCCTTTCCCCTTCCCCACCTCCCTCACTCCTCCCCATCCTCCAATGCCCAGCTCCAGCAACTGCTCTAGAATGCCATCCTGGCCTGCACAGGCTTCACCAACCTCATCCAGTCTGGGCAGCAGGCCTATTTTTCCTGCCTTGTTTGGTGGCCAATGCACCATCCTGACTACACTGGGGGTTCCAAAGTGGGCAGCAGACGTGGTCTTCTCTCTCAGCGTCCTGGCACAGCATAAGGAATACACTGCTCGCTCAATAAATATTTAAGAAAGCAAGGGAGGGAGGGAAGAATGGATTTTTTTCCCTAAAACTCTTTCCTGCACATTCATTTTTCATGGTATAGGAAAAAACCACAGAAAGCTGCACATGGAGCTTCTATCTCATGCCATCTCCCTGCCTTGGGAGTGCAAGGCTGAGACAGGAAGGGAAGGAAACTGGCACTGGAGGAAACCAGTACACCTGATGGGCCCCATTTGTAGAGAGGCTCACGGGGATACCAGGGAGTGAGGTGCTGCATTAGCAGAACCAGTACACAGCATGTTTGGGACGAGACCCCAAACTGGACCCCAAGCTCCAGTCTAGCACTCTCCCTACCCCACACTTTGTGACTTCTCCTTTGAGCAAGACCAGGAAGTGAGGGCTCCTGACTAAAATCAGTTTTGTGAGTAAAAGGTGAGGGCTGTAATTCCCTGTGAATAAAGGAAGAGAGGGATTGACTTGGGCCCTTATTATTAATTCTTCAACCAGTATTAATGACATACCTATTCTGCAAGAAGCCCAAAGACCCAACAGGAAAAAAGGTAGACTACTAACATGGGTCGACGCTGAGCCTGTACCACCACCACCACCACAGCCCTGGGACTCCCAGAGCCAGCCCTGCCTGCCCTGGCTGCTGTCTCTCAGGTGTACTGCCTGATGTGCCCTGAGCCCTTTGGGCCTCTGTGGCATTAAGGTGCACAGAAGAAAGCCATGTGCTGGCTGTCAGTGTCAGTGTGCTATATACCCTGCTGGGGCTGGCCCTGTGTCAATCACATCAAGCCACGTTTCTTCAGGGCTGACCATATGGCAACTGTTTTAGTCTATTTACCCTATAAAGTCTCATCTATGTGACTCCACTATCCTCCTGACAAGCCCTGAACCAAAGAGCTGGGCCATCAAGACAGAGCTGAAGTCCATCAAGAGGGTTGCCAGACAATGTGGGTCCAGAGCAATGACAGCAGCTTTGGAGTTCTGGAGTTCTGGAGATTTGATCCAGATGGGGCACTCGGGCAAAGGGATGGTCCGGGGGTCTTTGGGGCCTAAGGTGCCCTGGATAAAGCCTGGCCCAAGAGAGCCAGAGAACCGAGAGTCCTGCAAGCAGAGTCAGTATAGCAATGGAAAGATGGTAAGGACAAAGGGTACTCGGTCCGAAAGCAACCCTGCCATGTGAGTTGGAGGCAGCACAACCTCTTCAGCAGTCTACATCCCACTCACTAAACATGCCGCGCCCTTCTGTAAGGAGGGAGAACTCATTTACTTCCTTCCTCGAAAGTGTCTGCACCAAGTCAATCAATGCAGGCAAAATGGCTTCAAGTCCTTCCTGGTGTCTAATCTAAGTAATTTAAACCCATTTCCCCTTTGTGAGCCTTTGTTCTGCAGGTTGGCATAGCCTTCCTTCATCAATCACAGGCACACAGGAGAAGGGGCAGCGAATCAAGCCCCCCCCTTCCTGGGCTGCTGGCAGCCCTCTGAATCAATAGCAGCTGTAAAGACTCAAAGAGATACACATACATAATATTTTTATGTGATTCCCAAATGAATTCTTTTTAAAGTATCTTTTTTGGGGCTACTTTGAAATAATTAAAGTCTTCCATCAAATTATCCTGGTGATCTCTTTCCATGGAAAGCCTTTAATTTCATCCTCCTTAATGTAATTCCATCCTGGCAGATGAACTTGGACTTTTATATTTCTTCAAATATTGTGTCAGGGTCCTTAATCAGAGGAAGAATCTGAATGGAAGAGGGATGAGGCAGCCTCCCATCACAGAGCCTGGGGGTGGCCTCTGGAGCAGGGGGTGGCCACTACGGACACCTCCCCACACCCATCCGCTGCCATCTCCACCCTCCCCCCCACACCCAGCATGAACCAATCTATTCTCCAACAGATCGCTTCCACCTGGAAATGCTGATTCACCCATCCAGCCGCCCACCATTCCACCAGACACTCGGAGCTGCCACCATGTCCCTGGCATTATGCTTGGAACTGGCGAGAAGATAAGAATACACAAGCCAGCTCTGACTTTGGGCTACTGAAACCCAGACCAAAATGTTCCCTCTACCAGGCAGATGGAGCTGTCCCTATGAAAAAGACAGACAGAGAAACAAGGCAGTGGAAGAGCTGACTAATCCGCACCTCTCGGATGCTGGCAATAAGAGTAATGACACTTTAAATCCCTAAACCAAAAGGAAGCACAGCACTTGTTAGTAATGTATCTACTACTTCTGTACATCAAGGCTCTTTCTCTCCTGAGACAGCCCCCAGGGTCTTCTCTCTTCCTTTTTACCCTGTTCTGTCTCCTTCTCTGGCCAACTGCTCATTCGCTGCCTTTCCCAATGGACTCCCCTCTCTTCCTACTTTCCCTTTTCCCCCAACTGCCTTAGCTGACCACAATAAAACATCAGAGTCTATTTTTACTTACTGTATTTATTTGAAATGAGATTCCATGGTTGCTGGTCTTCACTTTTTTTTTTTTTTTTTTTTTTTTTTTTTTTTGTGGGTACCAGGGGGTCGACCTCAGGACCTTGGGCGCCTGCGCGTCCGTGCCGCTGAGCGATATCACCGGCCCATGGTCTTCACTTTTAATACTGAATACGTTTCATCTTTCCTAGATCTCTCAATTCTCCACCACTTCCCTCCTCTTCAGGCAACCAGAGACACCGCACTGCTGTGTAGCTTTCTGTGCAGTAGAGGAGGGAGAGAGAACAGGGGGCAGATGAGCTGGGAGCAGTTTCCCTGCCTGGAAGAACAGAGATCCTGCGCATGTTAGAAGAAGAAGAAAGGAGTCAGGATCAAGTCCCGCGGTGCTTCAGAAAATGCAAATACACTATGGAGGGAAACAAGATGAAGTGTTTAATGTCCTGCAAAGACCTCACCCAGCTCATCTTCTTCCCTTTGTGCTGCTGATGCCAGAGAGGATGCTGAGAGAATGAAGGATTCTGGGAACTAGTGTGGCCAGCAGAGAAAGGAAAGGAGGACCAGCCCTGTAGCAGCACCTGTGGGGAATTCAGAGTGCAGGGCCTGGAGATAGGACAAGGATATGACCAAAGGTGCTCAGGTGGCCACCTGAGACAAGCTAAGCTAGAGCCTGGCCAGGCCCCCGACCTCTGCATCTGGTAACAAGAGAAGGTCTACAATGCAGTCAGACACTGCCCAAAGATGTCTGTTCCCTGAGCTCCATGTAAAAGGTCACAGGCTTGATGGGACAACCTGCTCCTGGGCTTTCTGTGGGTGCTGCCCCCCTGTGAGGCTCAGAAGCCTCAGAAGGGGCTGAGGAAGCACCTTGAGATGTTTGTATTCCAGTATGATTATTGTGATAACAATGTAATCACTTAAAAACACTATCTTGTGTTGCTCTAATGAAGAGAGAGCTCTTTTCCATATTGTTTGTGCCATCTGTGAGCAATTTCCGTGTTAACCTCTTAGAATGGCAATACAGAGGCCAGGCAGTAAGGTAGACAGTGGGGAGGGAGGAGCCAGAGGAGAAGCAGGAGACCAAGGAGGGAGCAGGGGCTACAATGGCCAGGGAGTAGGTGGGAGCCCCTGTGAGCAAACCCCACCCTGGGACCAGGAAAGAGCCAGGGGATGGAGGCTGGGCCCTGTCTTTGGAGTCATTCACTTTCTGATGGGAAGGAAGTTCCTAAGGAAAAGCAGAAATAGAGGTTTTCAAAATGGGAATCCTATCCATAAACAGGTCCCTGATATTGGTTCCATAGATTATAATCAGTATTTTTTTCTTTAATATAATAGAAGAGGATGGAAAATAAGAAAAATACTATCCTCCCCAAAAAGAAATCAAGGTGACAGGAAGACGTTCCGAGTCAGGGGCAAGGAATAAACTAGGTGGGCCTGTGCTGCCTTCTGTCAGAGAGCAAGGACATGCTCTCAGACTACAGGGCCATGTCCAAAGAGCACAGGAACTGGCTCCAGGGAGCTCCCACTGGCCAGTGACATGACCATTTGAACTGCAAAAAGAACTGTGAAGAGAACTGACTGGAATACAGTAAGTGCATAAAAGCTCATGAGTCCGTAACTGCAGCAGGCCAAAAGGTGGCCTTAAAAGATGAGTCCACGACCTCATCCTCAGAACCTGTGAACAGCATCGTTCACGGCAGAGGATGTAACGAAGCAGAGGAGCGCATCCTGGACTAACAGGTGGGCCTTACACGCAGTCGTGTGTGTCCTCATGACAGACACAGCAGAGATGGGGGCAGTGGGACCACAGAGGCAGGGATTAGAGAGAAGAGGCCACTGAAGTCACTGGAAGCTGGAGAAGGACAGGAATTGATTCTCACTGGAGACTTCGGAGAGAGCTTGGCCTGGCTGACACCTTAATTTCAAACTTCTGGCATCCAGAACTGCAAGGGAATTGATTTCTGCTATTTTAAGACACCCAGTTTGTGGTCATTTGTTACAGCAGCAATGAGAAACTAATAGACTAATGATACTCCAAAAAAGAAAAAGCAAAAACAAGGAAAATAGGAATGATCAGAGCATGCAGCACGAAGTATTTCTGTTTGATATACATGTACTGTAGCTGTGAGTAGTCCTGGTTGGGCATGGAGATTTATTTCTTGCTGAGTACCAGTTAAAAAGGGTAAACAAAACTGGCCCAGGGGCTTCAGAGTCCAACAACCCAACCAAATAACTCATTTCTGCCCCTTCTGCCAAGTGACTTGGGGAAGGTTACCCTAAGCCTCTGGTCCTTGTCTGAATATTGGGTAAGGACAGCCCCTAACTCATGGGGCTTCTGAGAGGATTACGGTCCCAGCTCCCCACAGCCTCTCATTTGCTCCTCAGGAGGTCACGAATACCACTCCCATCCAGATCCCTGAGAGCTTAGGCCTCACCCCACTGCCAAGGCTCTGGGGAAAGCTTTTTGGGTCCACAGGAAACCTTTAGATACAATGACCAGTGACTATCCAGGAGGGGTTTCTGTGCCAGTAAGCTTTCCTTGCATTAAATAAGTTAACAATGTCCTCTGATTACCTGTCTGAACGATTCCAGTATTTCTCCTTGACAGCTCCAAGTGCCTGATCCCCAACCCTTTCAAGCATGGGGAGGCTAAGCTGGGGAGATTCTCAGCAACACCGGCCACCCTCCAGGCCCACCGGGTCTGCCCCCAGCAGCATTCCTGACCTTACCAGCACTCGGACTGATCATGTCCCTCTCTCACTCGACAGAGGCTTTGAACTTGGGTTTGTGTAGGCTGCTCCATGACATCTCTAAGCCAAAAAAACTGAGCCAATCTGCAGAAGGATGAGGGCAGATGAAACCTGCAGTCAGTACTGAACTACCCAGTCATGAAGATGAAATATGGCTGAGGATATCAGGCTTTGAGTCAGGCAGACGTGAGTTGGAATGAGGAGTTTCTACTCACTGGCTGTGCAATCATGGGTAAGTACCTTTACTAAACTCTGTCAGTGAAAGAGAGGCAATGATATCTACTTTACCAGATCCTGGTAAAGACTGAATAGGATCACGTTGGAAAGGGCTCAGCACAATGCCTGGCACATCATGTATACCCCATAAATTGTGGCCAATAATAGCAAAAGAAATACCACTAGTGGTGGCAGCAGTAGCAACAGCAGTAATAATACTAAAACACCTGGCAAATGATTAGAATTTAAAAGATATTTATTAAGGAAATTAAACCAGAAATTTCCCACAGGCCTATGAACATCTGCATTAAAAGCTTGCCCTTTCCATGAATCATTACTCTCCTTAACTATTCATCCAACAATTACCTACTAAGCACCTACTCGATGCCAGGTACTGAGACAGGAAATGAGAACAGAATGAAGAGTGGAACTAAGCCTGTTCTCATGGTGTTTGCTGGAGCTCTTACCCTTAACCTTCTAGGTGACAAAGGAACATTTTGAGAATCTGATTGAAGGTTAGATTGTTCCCCCAGAAAAACCATTAACACTATGTGTATAGAACCATCTCCCAACATTTGGAGGACTCAGAGAAGACCTCTGTGCCAAGGGAACTTTCTGCCCCAGTTACACCTGTCCACACCAATCCTCAAACCTCCCTGACCATTCCAGCGAAGGCTGGACGAGCCCTGAGGAAAGCCCATGGCAAATGCCCAGAGTCAACCGCTTGGTACAGAATAGGCACTGGAGCCCCTGAGCAGGCAAGTGCAGCATATCCTAAGTTGGTTCGGTGCAAGGAGAGCTCCCTGGTTTACTGCCGAGGCAGACAGGAACCTGGTGACATCAGAGGAACCTGCTCCCATACTGAAATCTGCCTGCAAGGTCTCAATTGTGCTTCACACACTTACCTCTGATTTCCGACTGCCCTTGGAGCCTCATGCATGCCCATCTGCAACCCCTCTATTGCTCACTCAACAGTGCCTCCTTCCTGGTTCCTGCAGCTCTAGCTTCATCTACCCCATCCATGCTGGGCAGGGACACATTCTAGCCATCACATTTTTGCCTGTACAGTTTCCCTAGACAGAAACCCCACTCTCCTGCCTTTCACCCTAGCCAGTCCTCCTCCTCTGGAAAATATTCAAATATTTATCAGTCCCTAACACTCCTTTTTTGTACTGGAACTCTTCACACACCTATCCTATCTCTACTCATAGGTTCTAAGCCCCTTGAGAGAAGAGCCTCTGCTTATTCACCTTTGACCACTGTGGAACTGAATATAGGGCCAGGCACCCAGTAGGTGTCTGGTGCATGTTGCTTTCTCTCTGGGAAAACAGAAACTATGGCCAAAGGGCCATGAGGTGAAGGCAGGCTGGCAGGCTGGTGAAGAGAACTGGGTACATCTAGCTGAGCTCAGCACTCTTACTGTGGGGCCAACCTCTGATGCTACCTAGCCTGGCTGAATAGGGTAGGGTCAAATCCTCTGGGCCACAGCAGCCAGCTTCTATCTGATAAGAGCACTGGTGATGGCTGCTTGAGAACCACATCTGTCATGGCCAATTTGAAAGAGCAATCCAATTGGCTCTTCCTCAGGACCCCCTTATGAAAATTCCATTCTCCACTGCTGTCTTTATGACTGAGCTCCAGCTAAAATGCAACTGGGGAATCCGTTAGTGAAGGGATTATTGACCAAACCTCTGAGAAGTCACAATCCATAATGACCTGGTCCACTGCACAGACCCCTCCATCCCTGGGGCTGGCCCAGGCTCTAGAGGCTCAAATCTGGAAAAGGCCACAGCCCTCTTCCCTACCCACACCACGCACAGGTACCCAAGTTCCTCCCTCTTCCCTGCCCGCTCCATGGAGAGCTAAAGGCAGCAACTGTCTGAATCTTGGCTGTTGTAATGGACCCTGGGGGCCTGAACTTTCAGCAGGCAAGCAGCTGGACCTCAGTGGACCTGCCTTGAAGATCAACAGTAACTCTCTGCCCTCTTTAAAAGCTAATTCCTGTAACTCCCAAGTCCTGGAATTTGGAGCCTAGAAGAGACATAAGATTCCATCTCTTACCAGTTGAGGATACTAGGCCCAGAGAAGAAAAGTGCAGGAACACAGAGGCAATTAATAGCACATAAATTCTCTGAATTCTCGCTCCAGGGCCTCTTCAGCTGTAAGACTTCAGTGAAAACTGAGCACCTAGTTTAAGAGGTCCCTGGAGTCCTCCACCCATGAGCTGCAATCATAGAGCCTGCTGGCTCTGAAATCATTGCACCGGGTCCTTATGGCAGAGAACATACCAGCCAGACCCAATAGGTAGCATATATTACTGAGAGGTCTCCAGGGGCTCCCCAGACAGAAACACTGACAAGCAGGAGCTGGCATGGCCAGGATTCCTGGGATCAAGGAGAGAGGCCCTGCCAGACAGCAAAAAATTTATCAAAGGGCCAGAGGCTGGGACATTCCTCAGAGCCCAACTTAAAGGCAGCTTCTATCCACAGAGGCCCAAGTTCCCATCAATCCAGAATCCCAGAGAGTAGCTAACAGTTTTAGATGGACTGAATCTCATTTTGCTACCTCTAAACACATAAGGCTCACAGAATTAGCCCACCCAAGTTGTCCAGGGCTTTGAGAAGTGCCATTTAGCATAACAAGTGCGTAGGTCCTGAGATCAGACAGGAGAGCTGGTACTGTACTTGGTAAGGGGCCAAATCTGCCTCCTCCAAGCTGTGTAAACTGGAGCAAAACATGAACATCTCTGCCTCAGTAGCCTCAATTAGTTAATAAAAATGGCAATACCTATTCCATGGAATATCAGGAGTACTAAAAATGAGACACGCAGAAGAAGTGCTTACCATGATGCTTGGTACATAGGACATCTTCAATAAATGCTTATTTGTGGTTCTAATAAATGAGATCTCTGTCAGTCTATTCCAGAAATAAAAATTGCAATGATCCTTCTAGAAACTAGAAGGCAGCTGGCCCAGGGAGTGAGGTTAAGGCCACAGGAGCTGCCCTCATTGCACCAGGCCAAGCAAGGATCTGGAATGCAGGTTGACTCAGCATGGACAGTGGAAGCTGGGAACCCTGCCCACCTTCCCTCTTCCTCATTAACCAACGACACCCAGGTCAGTGAGTGAGAGAGAGGCAGTCCCCTGAGCTCGAATGAGAACTTCCTAGTCTCTGGAGCCCACACTACCCATATACACAGGGTAGGCCCAAAGCGGCCAACCCCACGCAGTGACTAATGGAACGACCTGCCTCAGCTGCTCTACACCGTCTTCTGCTGTGCCCCAGTGCAAACTGGTCATGGCTGTCCATGGCTTTACTCTCTTTGGCATTATCTTCCTTCCCTGTCTCACTTCTCTGCTCCTCTACCAGGCAAATGACTGGACTTTTAAAGACTTCAATCACCTTCTGGGGACCACTGCCCAAATACCTACTCTCACATCTTCATCTCAGGCCTGCTTCTGGAGGCATCATGCTTAACCAACATTGGGTGCAGGTCAGGCCCAATGCTGACACCCTGCCCCCATCACCACCTACCAAGAGGAAAGGTGTCCGGACACAGCTGGCCAGTGAGTAGGCAGAGCCTGCTAATGAAGAGGAGTAGGGAACAGAGGGGAGAGAAATGATTGACAACTTAAGGCTCCTGTGGAACTCCTGGGAGAAAATGGATTGTGTGCTGCAGAGTCAAAACAGAACACAGAGTCTCCGAGCTCACAGATCCCCCATACTAGACTGCAGCAGGACTGGTGACTCTGCCAGAAGGATTATCAGGACCATTTTAAATGCTACAGGTAGCCTGAGACAATGAGCAGGGCAGCAGGCAGAGAATTCACCCATATCTGAAAGTGTGCTCTAAAACCTGCCCCTAAAGCCAGGCCCAGTGGTGCAGGCCTATAATCCTCACTACTCAGGAGGCTGAGGAGGAAGGATCACAAGTTAGGGGCCAGCCTGGGAAGCTTAGTAAGATCCTGTCTCAAAAAATAAGAAGGGCTGAGAATGTAGCTCAGTGCTCCCTGGGTTCAATCCCCAGTACCATAAAAAGTAAATAAAATCAAATGCCCCTTGGAGCACATGGGTGCTCCTTCAGAGCTCAGGAGCAACCCTGCCCCAGGATCTGGGTCACCTCCAACCAGGGAAAGACTCTCAGTCTGTCTGTCTGTCTGTCTGTCTGTCTGTCTGTCTTTCTATTAGTACAAGTTTGCAGTACATAATGATTACATTCCTTGTGTGGAGTTAGTACATGTACATCACACATCTTAATTCTTTATTCACCACTTTCTCCTTCCCTCCCTTCCCACTCCCTATATCTCTTGATCTCCTTCCCATTTGAAAAAGATCTATCTCCCTACTTCCTATTATCTTTTATTTTGCTCCTTTTTTATATTTTGGGTTCATCATATAAGAGAAACCATGCAATATTTAAGTTTGAGATTCACAGCATTTCTGGGATGAAAGACAGTGGGACATCTCCTCTAAGCTGCATCCGATACATTAATCCCCACCTACCCATTGTTTCTGCAGCACCCTCAAGAGGAACACAGGCAATGCAGACAATGCCCCCCCCACTGCCCTGCACTCTTGGTCAATTCTGCCAGTGTCCTGTAAGTCATATTTACACACCAGCTCTATACAGATCAAGGGCATTCACTCTTATTGAGAGCCCTGTGGCCCCAAAGCACTCACCAACATCAGCTATTTAAATGGACAGTCCCCTTCCCTCAGCTGCAGTGAGTGGAGAGCATTGAACGAAAATTCTCGAGACCCAGGTTCTAGTCCCAGGTGGGGGACCACATTTCCCTGTTCAGGAGACAGAGAAGTAGTTACTCTGATACCCCCAACCCAAGAGAGGCAGAAACAAGAGAGTAGAAGTTACTTACCCAAGGTTGGCCAGCTGAAGCACAGCTGAGCTCCGTGACAAACTTAGGGCTCTCCAACTCTAGACCCAGGCTCTCTTTTTTTTTTTTTTTTTTTTTTTGTGGGTACCGGGGGGTCGACCTCAGGACCTTGCGTGCCAACAGGCACCCGTGCCACTGAGCGATATCACCGGCCCCTTTTTTGTATGTGGGATCCGGGAGTCGAACTCGGGCCCTCGCGCTTGCAAGGCAGGCGCTTACACCGCTGAGCCATCTCACCGGCCCACCAGGCTCTCTTAATCACTACCATACACACATATTATTACTATCCTTATCCCTGTCCCTGTCAAAGATCCCCAGCAGAGACCAGTCCTTCAGGCCTCCACCAAATGCTCATCCCAGCTCCCCACCACCCACACATGGAGCCTCCTCACCATGAAGGGAACTGGTTGGAAACGGTTTTTGCCTTACACAAACACTGCAGTCCACATCACGTGCCCATGATGTATCTCCCCTCCCCAACTCCATCTCTGGCTGTGCTCCCTTCCGTGCTCAGGACAGCACACATGGCAGAAGCTCAGAGCCCTGGCACAGCCTCAACCTGGCCCAGAATGAGCAGAGACTCCCTCACTTTCTGTCACAGACAAAGCCCCAAAGCCAGCTGTCATCCACTATAAAGCAGTTCAAAATTCCTCGTCATTAATGAGGGTTACATGGACAACTTCAATTGTCTAATAATTCCCTTCAACTGAGATCTTTTGCCTTCATTAAAGTACTCAGTGCCTGTGAGAAAGTGATCAGAAAAACAAGATTTCCACATGCTATATATGTTTCATCACTGGGACTCAGGCTTAGTCAATTCTTTCAAATGTTGGCACCCCTTAACAAGGCTAACAGGATTTTTTAGTTTTACCTCAAAATCTTAACAGGATAGGAAATTTGAGGAGATCAATCAGTAATTAATTACCCATTAAACATTATTTCCTGTGCTCACTTCGGCAGCACATATATTAAAACATGATTTCCCTAGTACTAGACACAGATGTACTTAGTAAAATCCTTGCTCTCATGGAATTTAGAACAGGTAACCAGGAAAACTAGCATAACAATGAGCTAGCAGCTGAATAGGCCCCCCACACTACCAAGATAGTAAGAAATCATTCACTTATTCAATGAAAAGTTATTTAGACTCTACCAATAGTAAAGTGTAGTGTACGTGGATATTACGGTGGTTCACAGTGGGGAGGGTGTGGAACAGGAACTGATACCAAGTATATCGACAGAGTTTATGGGAAGTAGGTTACATAAGGAAAAATAAAACAAGCATGTTAAGAATGAATCAAATTTCATGGGGGTGGTGTACAGGAAGACGAAATCACCAGGGAGGCTTTTGGAAACAGCAGGACTCACAATACAATTGGCCCTCTAAGGAGGTAAGCTGGGTCAGACTCCCCATCACTACTAGCAGGGGTGCTGTAAGCCCCAACGCATAGTGTTCCCTGCGCTGCACAGCAGGAGGAAGGACTGATCTTGGAAAATGAGAAGCTGGTGCGTTCATACCCACTAGCTTCAGTCCAGGCTGCCCTGACCAGGCCACAGTCAGAGCACTCAGTCCACAAACATTTACCAGATACAGTGCTAAGGATCCCAAGAGGGGAGGGCACAGTCTCACTGTCAGATGAAGAAAAGAGGCAAGCAAACTCTCAGCAACACTGCGACAGATGAGCATTCCAACCACACACAGGCGGGTGCTGAACCAGATGGGGCAGGGGGCGTGAGGCAGTCCTCCCCAAGGAGGTGATAAGAAGCTGAATCCCAAAGACAGGTAGACACTGGGTGTGCAAGCTGCAGCCACAAAAGCAGACAATAATAACAGTAACACAATTGTAATACAACATTAGTATCAGTTTTGAGGGTCTGCCTTTTGTACCGAAAATCGTACCTGGTATTACACATGCACACACATGTGCACACACACATATACACAAACATGCAAATAATTTCTGAATGTGTTTGTGTGTGTGTTTAGGATGCAAGTGATCCTTACAGGTATCTTACATATTAAATATTATTCCTGTCTAATAAATCGGGGTTATTAAGACCTAGAGAAATGAAACTAGGATTCAACTCTGTCCCCATCCCATCTGCCACTCCACATCTGGAGCTCATGAGGTGAGCTCCTCCATGGCCTCCTGGCCCATGAGCCAAGGGAAGCAGTAAGTCAAAGGGCTGCAGTCCCGAGTCAGCTCTGCAATGTGAGTCTCTGAGGAACGATAAAGGAGAGCTGACTGCTCCGGCTCTGCCGCAAGCCGTCAGTCTGAATCAAAGTCTCTTTTCCTCATTGGACCTTAGTGTCCAACTGAAAATCACAAGATTTGGACCAGATGTTCTTTCAAGACTCTTCACGCTCTGACACTGTAACCCTGAGGTTCTAGTCTACGTGACCCACTGACGTGGAACTGGAGTCTGCTCAGACTTCCCAAGCAACATGCCTAGCGTGGCCCCAGGCAGATCTTACCTGTATCAATGATCCCCCAGGCTGGGAGAAGAGACTGCCCCAGAGCCGAGGCAAATCCCAGGTGGATGCTCAGAGTTCCTGAAGCTACAGCACTATAGGGATCACATCTTCTCTGTAACTTCCTTCACTTCACCCTCTCCCATCCTGCTGCCTCTGAAAACTTGAAGTCAGTGCCATGGACCACGGAGAACATGGCACACTGTCTTTTGAGTGTGCTGCTCCTGAATGACAGTGTCCCCAACCATCTGATCCCCCGAGGACTCCGAGTCCCAGCCCCACTGTGCTCTCCACCTCCCCCCCAGCTGCTGGGGCCAGCCTGAGACAGGTGAGAGAGCTCATCGGCAGGGACTGTGATGCCAAAAAGCTGTCCCTCCACCCACACCCTCTGAGCCACACATACAGTCACGCTGTGTGTTCTGAGGCTTAAGGGGCTGGCAACCAGGAGTGCTGCACACAAGAATAAACAATCTCATCTCTGAGTGTATATTTTGTCTTCATTATGCCACTGTGAAGGTGTTAATATACAACTTACAACATATTAATCACCCCTCTAACTTCCAAATGCTAAATGCATCATTAACATTCATGTTTTCTTCAATTACTCGGCTGTTCTGGGGGAGGGGAGCAAGTTGGCTCCTCACTACACCCGTCTCCTTTGAAAGGCTCAGGATCATAAAAGGCAGCCTGGGCCTCCACCCCTAACCTCAGAGGGGGAAATCCCTGCTCTGAGCATGCAGGCTGCTGCCTGACCCAGTGCAGGCTGACCATAAAAACACAACAGAAGCCAAGAAGTAAAGAGGAGGAGAAGGCAGGTGGGAGGGAAACAGATGGACATAGGGAGGAATCATATTCACACCAAAGGGTCATAGAAACCAATTAAGTCTACTGCCCGCATTATGAAAAGGACTCAGAGAGGGTGACCTGCCTGAGATCTCACGGCTGACTAGTGGGCAGAACCAAGGAAAGAAGGAAAGGGAACACTAAATGCAGAAAGGGGAAGGGTGGTAGAAGGTGGGCCAATAAAGAAGTGCAAATCCTCAGACCAAAGGAAGCAGGGAGGGAGAGTCAGGGGCTGGGATAGCTACAGAGTGTATTGGAAAGAAGGGAAAATCTTAACCCAATGCTAGCCCAGAGCTGTCTGTCTTCAACGCACCCCCGACTGCTCAGACCCACATCCCTGAGGTAGGGGCCTAGGCCAGGCAGTGTAGTCTCTGAGAGGAGATAAACAGGATGGGTTGCAGTGGAGGGAGAAGCAGGGAGCACTCAGGGTTGGACCTCTGCCCCAGGCCTCCGAATTTAGCCAGACTAAATATGACACACAATTAAAATGTCATTACCCCACAAGCATGCTATCCAAACTTCACTTAGAATTTGTTACAGGCGCTGGTGGCTACAAAATCAATCTGCTATTATATTTCAGCAAATCAGATTCAATAATCTTCCTGCCAGTGGGTTGCAGACTACCTCTGAATTGAAGAGGAAAGAGAAAAGGCTCCTGCTGGCAGGTCACCATTTTGTCCACAGGCCACCACCCAGCCAGGCTGGTCCACCTTGAGGTGGAAACATCCAAGGTCAGGGAACAGGGGCACTTTCAGAAGAGTAAGGCTGGGATTTTAAAGCTCAGAGGAACAGAGAAGCATGGCAGAGAAGCATTCTGGGAGCACCTCCTAGGCCTCCACCTCTCAAGACACAGGCCTGGACCTTAAGAATCTACCTGGTTCAGCACAACCTACGCGGTGTTTTGAAGTGCATCCTTCACAACTTACCAGAGGGTCAGGCTACCTCTACAATGAGGAAGAACCTCGGACAGGTCAGAATCATGACCAAGTTCACCTTTCAGTAGGGGAAAGGTCAGAGAACATATGTACAACTTAGGATGACATTTAGCCTGAAGAACACACACATACAAACACACACTCAGAATTCGGAAGCTGCAGGTTCCAAATGTGCCCTGTGGGGATGGCCCTGAAAGACTCTAACGTGCCCGCCTTAGCCTGGTGACTTTGAACCCTAGAGTCTTCCTGCAGTCTGCCTCCCAGCTGTCCTTTTTGCTAAGCCCACTGCTGCACTCCAGGCCTGCAGATGTCAGCTGCAACCTCTCCTCTGGCCTCTCCAACCTCAGCTTCTCCTCCCTCTGACCTCGCACACCCATTCCAGAATAATCTTCTAAAATGTCACTTTGACCTTGACAGTTCCACGCTCCAAAGCCTCATACAGCTGCCTCTGCTCTCCAGCTTCCATTCAACATCTTAACTGCAAATGCTCCCTGCAAAGCCCACGCTCTCCTCACTGTGCTGCGGAGACTCTTCTGTCCTCACTGACTGGACGTGACCCCTCTCTCAGGACGGCCTGCATTTGCCACCTCTTCCTTCCTAGTGACTACCTCCCGGGGCTCTGTGGTTCACTTGCTTCTGCCTCTCTAATAACTCCTCAGTTGGCTTCCTGGATTTCTTCTTCAGCTTGCTGCATAAATTTTTGTGTCTCCCAGTTCTTTCCTTTGTCATATGCTCTCTACACTTCATATATGACTGTAAGCGACACCATCTGGGCCCATGGCCTTGGCGGCCTCTCTACCCAAGTGAGGACGAAATCTCATGCCAACATTCCTCTCCTGAATTCCAGATTCTCTCAATTAGCTACCTACTGGATGCTTCCATGCGGCTATCTCACATCCACACCAAACCCAGCAGGGCCAACTGAATTATAGTCATCTCCCTTTCTGCCCCCAAATGGCTATAACCCTCTCTAAATTCTCTCTGAACTGCATCATCCCCAACCAGTAATCAGCCTAGACTCCTCCCTCTCCCTTACCCCCCTGCCTTACAGAGGCTCATATCCCTTCCCAAGCAGCAAGGTCCAGCTTGCTCTTGCACTTTTGGAAGTCACTTCCTTCCCTGCCTCACTTTGCCAGTGGTGTTTCCTGTCACCATCTCACAACTAAACCTCATACAACCCAAATCCTTCCTCAGAGTCTACTTTTGAGGGAGCCCAGCCTAAAAGCCCACCAATACTGAATCAATCTTACTAAGGCATGTCCTCTTCACTCCTCCTGGTTCCAGCCCTCATCTTTTCTCACCTGAACGAGCTTCTGATTGGGCTGGCTCCTGTGCCTCTGGTCCTGTCCTGCTCCTAGTCACACACATGATTACAGCACTCCTGTCTAGAGGATACAGCCCAAATTCCTTTATCCTTATGGCTTCAAAAACACTCTATGACCAGCCCCTATCCACACAGAGGCCCACCAGGCCGCTCCTTGAGCCCTTCAACCCCAGCCATACCAAGCAGCTCTGAGCTCCAGAACAGGCAACTCTGCCTTCCACACCACTGCTCCAGCACACAGTCTGCAGACTGTCCTTGTCCTCCCTCTACCTTCTGCACATGCACTGACACACACTCCTAGTCAACAGCTGGGATCGAGGACCATTCCTGTTGTAAAGTTGTTGCCTGTCAGTCCCCATCCCCTCAACAGAACTGCCTGACTTCCTCTCCATGCTTGCAGTCCCAGGACAGCTGTGACACCCTCATGACACATATACTTTCCTCCTTCAGATGTAAGATAATAGGTCTTCACCTTCAAAGTCCCCAGGGCCTAGCTTGCTACCTTCCCTTAGTAGGTACTCATTAAAAGTTGGGTGAAATCAGTGAGCACAAAGGGATACAATGGATATATGTGCTCACAGGCCTGTAGGAAGCCACAGCCTGTCCTTCAGGCTTGGCCACCTGGTCGGTCACTGTCTGTGAAACCTGGAGATGTTTCCAGGACCTTGTCCTTCTGCAAATGTTTACAGTGCTATGTAAATAACTCTCCCAAGGGATGATGTATGTGGCCTTTGTGCCCTGGGCCTGCCATGGTCCGTGCCAAGTGGGCTGTCGAGAGGTTGCGCAAGTTAGACACTGAGGAACGTGAATCTGCCATGGAGGGGTGGAGACAGGGGATATCATAAAACACTGTGAAGACAAATCCGGGCCCCATGCCATGAAAAATGTGATCTGTCCTTGACTTCAGTGGCAAATGAGGCATGAAAACGTATCAAAATGTGATATTCACTATATGGATGTATTTAATATTTTATGAGACTGGAAATCAGTTACTGAAGGTTTGAAGAATAAATCAAGCACCAAGCAGATGAACTTTCTCAATTGTCTGCATCTGATGTATCCCTTTCCTCAGGAGGGCCAGAAGGAGGAAAGAGAGAGAGAGGCCAAGGACCAAGGCCCAGAGACTGCAGAGGGAACATACAGAGACCCAGGACACATCATCTTTGCACCTGCCACTTTCCTACACACTGTCCCAGCTGCCCGCAAGCCTTTTCCACCTTGATTGCCTGGAGAACATTATTCATCTTGCAAAATCCAACAACCTCCTCTTTAACTCTCTCTAGGCAGCTTCTTCTGTCCCATGCATTCTCTCATCCCAGGCTCATGGAAAGTGGGCATCACATTGCTCTGGGCCACACTGTGTGTGCAACGTGGCTGACGCTGGTGTTTTCCATGCCCACTTGCCTGCAACACACTGTGTTCTCTGAGCAAGAAGACTAAGACACTAAAGTATCTTTCAGAGGTGGCACAGCCCTGGCACATGGGGGATCTGAAACAAAAGTGAGACCAGAACTGAAAGAAACCCAAAGAAAGATCTTTGCACCAAGATACACAAAAAGGGCTGGGGCTCAGTGGCAGAATGCTTGCCTAGCATGTGCTACTCCCTGGGTTCAATCCCCAGCATTGGATAAAATCATAAAAAAAGAGCCTTGGACAACTGGGAGCTCTGAGAACCCACTATCCCACTATGCCCAGATGCCAGGCTAGGAACTTACCATGGTTTTCTGCTCTTTTGGGTAAGCCTCATGAAGACCCTTTGTGCTAAGGATTATTTGTCTCATTTGACAGATGAGAGCAATGACACTCAGAGAGATTTAGTGACTTGGGCCCAAGTCTATGCTACGTGTTCAAGAGAGCAGGAGATTTGTCCACCACCACCACTCCAATCCCAGTTGGGAGCCCAGACCAGTGCCTGGCTCATGCTAAATCCTCAAACACTTTGTGTCATGAACGAGTGTTGATCCCAGCCTCCTTCAAACACTTAGTGATGGATTAAAAGCCCTCACAGACAAATCACATCTTCATCTACCTCAAGTGTCCCCAGATTTGGCTGGTCACCAGTATCACTTGTGAAATTTTTTAAAATTCCCAGTTCTGGGGCCCAATCCTAGCCATTCCTATTAAGTCTGAGGCAGGATCTGGCCTGGCAATGTGCATATTTTTTTCTTATTAACCCTACCATATAATTCTGACAATGACGTAGATCTAGGCACAACTGACTCATGCTGGACACTAAACCTCCTCTCCTCTCTGGGTCTTGACTGTATTTTCCACCAACTCTGGCTTAAGGGCTAGTGGAGACCAGCTGGTCCCTTCTAGGATGGAAGCTCTTTCTATTAATTCCACCCCATATTTCTCTTTTTCTCATGAAATCCTCCTGAGTCCTTATCTGTCTTCAGGTCACAGTTCCTTCTGTGTAGGGATGACTGTGAACCTCTCTGGCCTTATTTTGACCCCCCAGATCTGGGCACAAGTCTAGCCAGGGCTGAAACATGCCCATCCAGCTCATCCTGAAACCTACTTGACAGTCAACTGTTCCCAAACTCTGCTTCCTCTCTCTGAGCAAAAGGAATGCCATGGCCTCTATTTCCATCTTTCCCTGATACAGAAAAAGAAGAGGAATGTTCAAGAGGCACCACCAGCTAAGCTAGGGCTCCTTAACCCTGGCACTGGCACTACTGGCACATGGGGCCAGATAACTCTTATTGTGGGAATTGTCTTGGACACTGCAAGATGTTCAGCAGTATCCACACTCAATTGTGACATGCAAAATTTTCTTCAAACAGTACCCAGTGTCTCCTAGAGATGACTCCTCCTGAATTAAGAACCAAGGAGCTGCCAGGGGTGGTGGTTGTAATCCCAGCACTTGGGAGGCTGAGAGAGGAGGCTCACTACAAGTTCGAAGCCAGTATGAGCTACATAGAGAGTTCAAGGCCAGCAGTACTACATAGTAAGACCTTGTACCAAAACAAACCAACAAACAAATGAAAGAGCCGAGGAACTAAGCCATCAGAGAACATTGAGCTTGAAGGCAGCAGTCTTGTCTTTGAACCTGAGCTCTGCACAGGCTTCCTTTTTTTCCTTTTCCAGATTTATTAAGTATAATTGACAAAATCATATATATTTAAGGTATACAACATGATGTTTTGAGATACATATACATTGTGAAATGATTACTACAATCAAGCTAATTAACATATCTATCACCACACGTTTATAGCAATTCTTAATTCATCCACTTACAAAAATACTCTTAAAGAAAAATGCAGCACATGCTTCTTTATCTTCACAACAAGGTCAGTGTTATGAAAAGTAAATGAGACTGAATTAAATAAACCAGCCTGGGTGCACATGCCTAAAACAAATTGGAGAGACCTTTCGAAGGAAAGCTGAAAGCAAATAAATACCTATAGGCAGTATTATGCAGGTAAACTAGCTCCCCAAAAATAAGCTAATCAAAGGAATAAAAAGTCCTGATTTGTAGTGTTTGCTGATTTCCATGGACCAAAAATGCCCAAAATGGCCAATTACAAGTAAGCAACCTGATGGTGCCAGATGCAGAATTGGGAAGAGATGTGCAGAATGCTGCTCTCAGTCAGCTAAGCCAAGAAAATAAGTGTGACCTAGCAGGTGTGTGGCAGAGGAGAGAAATGTGCCTGTGGCACTGCTGGAAAATGCCTGCCCTGTCTACAGGTGTTTCAAAGTCCAAGCAAAACAAAACAAAACAGTATAGAGCATGGCTGTCGGGGACTCAGCCTACCCAACGGTGATCTCAGTTATGGAGTGTCTCCATCAGAAAATCATCCTTCAGCCTTCCTCCTTGTCTGCCTGTGGGCTTCAACTGTCAGAGTTAGCACTGAACACAGTGACTATATTTTTAGCATTAATGAGATACTAATGAAGACACAGCTGAGAAAGGAAGGCAAGACAATTATCCTCTCATATTATCGTACCTCCAACCAGGACAATGGGTTCTGGGTCAGGGAGTCCTGCATTCGCAGCCTCCTCCTCTCAACACTGGAACATGCTCTTCTACTTCTCTGAATCTTTGTTTACTCATCTGCAAAATGGTCTATCAATGCCCAGTCCAAAAAGTCTGGCCTGCAGGAATGTCTCTGAGATGCTAAACTGGCTTCTTTCCTCTTCAGGCAGGTCCCTGTATGGCCAACCACCCATTCCCATAAAGGGCTTCGTGCTCCAAGAACAGGCTGCTGGGCCTTCCAGGACCCCAGTGTGTGGCCATCAGTTCCTATGGAGTTCTATTTTACCTACTAAATGGAGATCTGCCCCAGGAAGCAAAAATTTTCAACAGTTCAGAATAGCAAAAGGATGTTTTTAACATCCTCATCCTTTCTGAGAAACCAGGAGGAAAGGATGGGGGCAGGGGCACTTTCCAGTCCATATTGTAAATGGTATAAGCTGCAAATTTAAGAAACCACTGGATGAAAGAGGAGGAGAGCAGAGGAAAGGAAGGCGGCCCTGGGGGCACCTGCTGGGGCCTGAGCTGGTGAGAGGGACCCAGACAAAATCAAAGGCGAGGATCAATAGCCCAGAGGTGAGAGTTCCATTTCAACCCTCCAGGTTCCTTGCTTTAAGGGAAGTGCATGCCTCAGCCCCATGGTACTAGCAAACAAACTACAGAAACCCTCCCCCAGCTCTTCATCATTTGTGCTGCTCTTTTTTCCTCACATTAAGCCTGGACCAGGAACACATATGGGCAAAGCTACACTTTTGCCCCCGTTCAGTTCTGAGTCAGTTTTACCCCAAACCCAGCCATCTTTACTTTCCAAATCCCCCACACGTTGCGACTGTTTATTCCTTATTTATTTTGTTCATCTCAGTCCCTTTACTTCTGGGAGTGATTCCAACTTATACATACACACACGCACACACACACATTCACACACACACAAACTACACAATTAAGAGGGAAGCTGCTTACAAACTGCCTGCAAATGAGAAAAAACTCCCTTACTCATTATTGTCCCACTCCCCTAAAACATGGAGGTTTGATCTTTAAACAAAAAGTCACTAATATGCTATGTGATTTCAATTAAATCACCTACCCTCTCTGGGCCTTAAATTCTTCTTGTCCAAAATGAGAGTGCAGACTCACCCTTATGAATTCTTAATCTTCTATAGGGTCACTGACCTCTTTGAAACTGAAGAAAGCTACAGACTTACTCCCTGCAATTTCACTGTCTTAAAAATGCACATACTCAAAATGCCACCTGTAATGTTAGGCCCTCAAAACCCTTGACCCTCTTGGGGTGGGCATGGGGGTCCCTAATCCTCCAGCGCAGCACTCCTGAACCATCTCTTCCAGCTCTGATTGTAGAGGCAAAATGAAGACCAGCACCCCTTCTCAGCCCTGAACAAGGAGCAGAAGAGGAACCAAGTAGGCTTCCTGGGAGGCCCTGAATGTAGGAAGCCCCAGAACCCTGGGTTCACCTAAGGCATGGCTTCTGGAAGGCTGCCAGGCAGGCAACCAAAGCTGATGTGACTTTTGTTTAATTTACAGGAAAACTCTACTACTTTTTTTTTTTAAGACAAACGAAAAAAAAGCCCTCATAAAACCTTTTACTCTGTTACTCTAAGGGGATCCATAAAGGCTGACCCTAGAGCAGAAGTCAGCCCTGCTGTAGAGCCCGCAGGCTAGGGTGGGGCTCCTGTGGGTGACGTGCCCAGCATGGTGGTTTTACTAAGGTCACTTCTGGAGCAGTCTCATGAGCCAGGCCCTGTGCTCGGCACTCAAGACAATGCAGGAAACAGCAGAACCTCAAACGAGCCACTGAGTCCTGCAGCTGGGTAGGACTCCCGGATGTTTTTTGACCTGTCCACGGGTGATTCACCTGAGGAGGATTACTGAAGTACAGACCCAAGTTGCTTATGGCTCTGACCACCTTCTTCTCCCAGAGATTCAGGGAAGCCTGGGTCTGATGCCTGAGGGTCCATACCCTAGTAACACCCAAAGCAGGTTACCTCGAAACCAGCTGCCACAAACCTCTGAAAACAGGTCACTCTGGCCTGTTTGGAAGTTCAAGGAGAGTCTAGGGGCCAGGAATACAGAAACTGAAATGCAGCCTACAAGTTGTTCTGAGACTCCGCCATGGTCTTGCTCTTCAGAACAGCTCCTTCCTTCAAAGGGCCTACAACTCTCTGGTCTGCAGTTCCCAGACCATGGCGGGCAGGGGATTAAATTCAGGCAGAGAAACCTATGACCCTAGAGAAGATGAGAGGCACAGACTGACCCATCCCCTCTTCCATCCCTGAGGCTCCAAGTCACACAGCAGGGACTTTCCCCACCACCAACTCCAAACACACAGACACTCCCAGGTATCTGAAGCAGCTGGTCATGAGATATAAAACTCAAGACAGATAACAGCTGGTTATGAGAACATGGATAAATTACCAAAGGGGAAGTTTTGTTTTCCCCTTATCTTCAAGTTAAAAATGAACAAAAAGAGAAAAATAGAAGGAAAAAAAGCCCAGAGACATCTGTCCGAACCAGCTTTGATAACATCCTGTCCAGATGGGAAGGATGTTGGTGAGGACCAGCAGTAGTCATGAAATGGCCTTCTGAACAGCAGGCCTTCCCTTTGTAGAAGGCTGAAGGATGCTATCCCAGAATGCATCCTGGTGTCATGGGGCCTCTGAGCCCCTCCCACCAACAGAAGGGGCCCTTGAATCTGAGCATGGGACTTCCTTTGGCCAACTGAACATTGACAAACAAGAAATAACAGAGAATAGAAAAGTACTTCTGCTCAGTCTGCCCTCTTCATCTGCAAGGAATCTTCCTCCACCACGGAAATGAGTAAAAACAGACAAAGTTCAGCTGGCTCAAAGAGGAAGGATGGATATCCATATCCACATATGAACCAGGGATGGTGCGGCTTGGCCTACCTGCCTCCTGGAGGACAGGAAGCATGTGGCCCCTTCCCCACTGATACCACACGAGACCACCCCGGACTGGCTGGCCCCAGTGGACCTGGCCCTGAGCAAAAGAGCCACTTAGCTAACCTAGAGCCATGACAAACAATAAAGTTTGCGTTTTAAGCCAGTAAGTTTGGGGGACGTTTGTTATACAGCCGAGATGAACGGCTTTCACTCCTTGCTGTTCAATGGCAAGGTGAAGAACTGGTTGGCTCCTCCAGGGTCAGGCAGATTCCACCAAGCAGGGAAGGAAGGTGTGCCCAGAGCCAGGAGGGAAGGGCCAGCCCCAGCACCAGAAGGCTAAATCACACTGCCCTACCGTTACCTGCCAGCTATGTGACCCTGGGCAAGACACTAACTCCAAGCCTCAGTTTCCTCTCTGCAAATGGGTGCAGGGAACCATTTCATAACAATGTATGCAGGGGACAAGTGAATGGACAGAGAAACCCCTGACACACAGTAGGTGCTCAATAAATGTTTTTATGTTGTTCAGGCTGGCCTCAAACTCATGACCCTTCTGCCTCAGGTTGTCTCTTTTTTTAATCAGCCGGTCTAGATGGTCGAAGAGTCTCTCACCTTGATTCTAGCACAGCTGAAAGAACAGAAAGGGTCCCTCCCAGACCCCAGACCTGCTTGAACTGCAAGCCAAGCAAGGACAAGAGGTAAAGTCCGTCACTAAAACAGCCACTCAGCTAGGTCGCTGAGGCACTTAGTTTTTAATCTCTCCAAGGAAAGAGATGTTTTACCCAACATTCACCGCATCAGCAACTCTGTAAGTAAAATGTAGAAAACACCATGTCTTTATTCATTCCATCAAGGGGTAATTAGGGCTCAGAACAAGAGTCTTCTAGTGGCAGGCGCTCCCACTCCTAAAAACCAAGCAGGTTTCTAATTGGGCTGCAAGAAAGGCTCCGAGGGCTCCTGCAGAGGCTGCTGCATAGGGACTCACCCAGAGCCACTATTTCCCCTTTCTTTTCACACCCTTCAAAAAAAATTAGAATGCTGCACTGTATTAGGAAATTCAAGTGAGAGCCACACTAAACAGGCAAACTGGAGGAGCCCCTTGGATCTCTTAATGTAAATACGGACTGACACCGCCCAGGAAGACTGGGAAGCAATTTCATTTCTGGTTTTTAAAAAGAAGCAACTAAAGAAATTGCCTTAATGTTACACTAAGACTTGGCTGCCACCTGTCACTGGGCTAAGCAGAGGAAGCTGGGGCAGAGAGGAGGGCAGGTCATGCCTGTTGGGCACAGCCAGCAAGAAAGGGAAAGGAAGGACAGGGACCCAGCAATTGCTACAGTGCATCAGCTCAAAGAGAGAAGTTTTGCATCATCACTTCGCTGACCCCTGTCCAAGAAGCACCTTCACCTCCTGTCACAGTGGGAAGTGCCTGGTCACCCAGCAGGTAAGAAGCATAGCCAGATGGGGACCTAGAAGAAGGATCAACCTTCCAAGGTGAATGGGACACCTCTGGCAACCAGGGTCCCAAGAACAAAGCTACCTGGGGCAGGCCTCAGGAAGCTGCCATGTTCCCAGCTCTGTGAGCAGCTACTAAGCCACCCCAATATTAACACAGAAAGAAGCACCAAGCAAGGCAAGAAATGGGTGGAACGTAAGTCCACCTGCTGAAGCCCCTTCCCACATCCTCCCCATCATCTCCCTATGTGTACCTCCATCAGCTTCCCAGCCTGGCCCCTTCTTCCACACATTTTAGAGGGAAATGCAGATGACTTAGACACAGACACAGAAATAGACGCACAGACATATAGACAGATATAGATACCCATCCTTCCTCTTTGAAATAACTTTGCTGGCATCAACCCCACCTCCTCCAACCTCTCCTTGGAAGCTCTCCCTAGCACACCATCTCCTGCCATGCAGGCCAAAGTCAAGGTTCCCTCATCTGTATTCGCACTGCTTCCTTTCCCACACTCATTATAGCAGTCTATAACAGTTATACTTAATAGGCCTGTCTCTCTGTCTAGCAGTAAGGAATTTGTGTGCATGTGTGGTACTAAGAACAGAACCCAGGGCCTCACTTGTGCTAGGTGAGTCTTCTATGACTGAGCGACAACCTCAGCCTGTCTCCTTTTCTAGATTGTAAAAACAATTTCCTATTCATGTGTGTGCCAACACTTAACACAATGTTTGTTACACAGCGGGCATCCAAAAATGTTAGGCAATAAAACCAATGTAACACATAATTTCTGAGTATCTGCTATAAGCTGGTGTGAAGAAGATGGCATCCCCTCAAGGAGACGAGAGGTCTTGCAGTACAGTCTGGTAAATGCTTTGGAGGGTGAGAACAGGGTCTTAAGGACACACGGTCTAGGGAGGGAAGCTTCCAAGAAGAGCATCTCACAGATCTGTGAGGAGCAGGAGATGTCTGGGGAAAAGAGAGCTGTTCTACAGAGAGCATATTGCATATGCAAAGGTCCAGAGGTAAGTGAGACTCAGGAACGTTTTAGAATTACAATGCCAGTGTGGGTAAAGTTATAAAGTGTGAGATATCCTCAAGTAGCAGAGGATAAGGTTGGAGAGATGCACACAGGTCAAAGCACTCCTCCCTCCTTACAGAGTCAGGCGGTGGCTGTGAGCACTTTCTCTCCACAGGGAAACTTGAAAGTTGACTGAATGAAGCGGTGAACAGGATGAACAGTCCCTATCCATATGGACTTTCAGAAGAGAAGAAAAAAGTAAACACACAACGTAACTCCATAATGTGCTGGGGCGCTGAGTGGAACACACAAGCAGCAGAGGTAACATACAGTCAGGGTGGGGAAATCGTTATGTGACAATGATCTGAGACTTCAAGGATGAATGAGTCCTGGCTGTGTGAGAAGCATGATAGTGTCTCTAAATGGGGCCACAGCATGTACAAACCCCCTTAGGCAGCAAAGAGCCTGGTGTGACCAGGGGCCAGAGACCAGTGAGGGTGGGACACAGCAAGCAAGAGGAAGGGTGTTAGCTAGGATGTGGTCAGCTACCAGCAGCAGACAACCTTCCCCAAAACGCCTGGAACTGCACAGACATTCATCATCCCATAGAAGAAGAGACTGTGAATTCTCCCTCCCTTCACAGCTGTAAGATGGCTGCTCTACACCATATCCTCACCCACTGTCCTAGTCCACTTTCCACTCCTGTGAGAGGACACCATAGGCCAGGTAAATTACAAACAATAGGTAACTCATGGTTCTGGAGGCTCAGAAGTCCAAGACTGAAGGGCCACCTCTGGTGAGGGCCTTTCTGCTGCGATATAACATGGTGGAAAGTGTCCCATGGCAAGACAGTGTGACAGTGAGAGGAAAGGGGGTCATTTGTAACTAACCCACTCCATGATAATTGCCTTAATCCATTCACAAGGGTGGTGGTTTCATGACCTATCACCTCTTAAACATCTCAATTCTCAGTACCGACACAATAGCAATCGAATCTCCACACGAGTTTGGAGGAAGCACTGAAACCACAGCACCTACCAACATCCATAAAAACAGGAAGGGCATCCTGGAGGTACCCCCTCTTATTGCACAGCCCACTTACGAGGGTAGTCCATCTTTCTAAGTTGCCCATAAGCATTCTCTTAAGTATCATTGGCCAGAACCAAGTTACCAGTCTACCTTTAAACCTATCACTGCCAACCAAGCCATGACATTACTACATTTAGCTTAAATTAACCATGACTCACCTGTTGTCATTGGGAGGTCTGACTTTCCCTGAAAACACCACTACCTCTTTCATTGAAAGAAATCCCTCATATCTTAACAAAATTGAGGTTTTGCTACCAGGGAAGATAGTAAGAAATGGCTGTTAAGAGGGCAACTAATCAAAGAGAAAATGGAAGAGGAGGTAGGAAAATTAGATGGGCAAGATCATACAGAGCCTTGTAAGGCACTGCAAGGAGTCAGGATTTTATTCTAAGGTAATGAATATCCACTGAAAGGTTTAAGCAGAGGTGTCACACCAAACAGTTTACATTTTTAAGTGTATAGTTTTTAAAATGCTGTACTCTGTGAAGAATGAGGACAAGAGAGAAAGTAGAGAGCCCAATTAGGAAGCCACTATCCTAAGTCAGCAAAGGGATGATGGTGGCCTGAACAAAAGGTTGGCAGGAGACATGGGGAAAAAAGGGCATAAATTTGAGTTATGTGGTAGAGGAAAACTGGCAGGACTAGTGGAATATGGTAATGTGGAGAGTGAGGGAAGGGAAAACTCAGGCACAAGCCACCATGCCTTGGGACTTGCAAACTTGTAGACAATGGTACCATTTACTGAGATGGGGAAGGTTTAGAAGACGCATGTTTGGGGAAAGAAATAGATAGTTGGGTTTTTCATGTTTAGTACTTCAAAGTGAGAATGTAAGGAGGCAGGTAGAATTGCAAGATTAAAGCTCAAGAGAGAAAGCTGGATATCACTTCTCCAGATGGCATTCAAAGTGTGGCAAAAGGTGAGGTCACTTGGCAACTATGTCTAAAGAAGACAGCCTGGGGCCAGGACTTGGGACATCCAATATTTAGACAAGTGTAAAGGAGGAACAAACAGAAAAGGAGACAAAGCAAGAAAGAGCCCAGGTGGGGAAAGCCAGGAGGGTAGAGTGATGGAGCCTAGAGCTAAGTGTCTCCCAGAAGGAGCGAGTGTAGAATGCTGCTGAGAACTGAGAAAATGACACCAATATCCACAGAACTGGGCAGCAGAGAAGTGACCTGCACAAGCTGGCGAGTGGAGTGGTGGGGATAGTTGCCAGACAAAAGGGGCAGGAGACTGACCTGGAGGTGAAAAAGTCAGGCAGTGCATGCATACAACTCTTCTGATTTGCTTGGCATGAAAAGGAGCAGAAATAGAGTCAGACAAAATAGAAAGTACAGCTACAGACAGCTTTTCGAAGATGGCAGAAAAGAGAGCACATCCCTACCCTGCTGGAGATGAAGCCAGGTGAGATTCCCCAAGAAGGTGAGAAGCTGGGATCCAGTGCACATGCAGAGGTACAGGTCCTGGGAGTCTCCACGGGGGTGCATCAGAGTGCTGCTGCATGCAGGCTTGCAGAGCTGGGGTGGGAAGACAGAGAGCGCCAGTCTGATGCCTGCTGTTTTTGAAATAAAACCTAAGGTGAGAGGCTAGACTCAGAAGGAGGGTGTGGGAGGTGAGGCAGGGGATCTCAAGCCAGAGAAGGTATGAAATAGGAGCCTTGGGAGTGGAAAGGAAGTCTACTAGAGAAACATCGTATGATAAAAAATCTTTAAAGGCCACTGAACTGAACTATGATTTTCAGTTAGGAAAGCTCCCGGCCCAGGGGAATGCAGTAGAGAGTGGAGCAGAAGATCAATTAGGAGAGTGGCACAGAAATCTTCATTCCTGTTCTCCAGGTACAAAGGGAAAGAAAATGCAAAGCAGCACATTTACACAGGAAGTGTGGGGCTTCTACAGTGTAAGCATCTCTAAAGAGGTGTGGGTGCATATGTTGAGAGAGTCCAGCTGCAATTATCCCATGGGCTTACATACAATTTCTGGGATGCTACATCTTCATTTCTGAAGGATCCGTAATTGGCACTGATTCTTAACTTGAACATAAAGTTTTCCAGTCCCTAAAGCTTCTCTGTCAAGTACTTAATGACCTGTAAAATACTTAAGTAAGCCAAAAGAGCTCTAAATTTCAGGAGGAAGGCAGCAAATCCTTCAGTAAAGTGAGTCTTTTTGTAATACCAACAGCCTTCACCAAGTGGGTTTTGCAAAAGAGAGGTCCACCTGCATTCCTGGCCAGAGCATGAACAGGTGGTTTGTACTGACATCTTTTATTTCCTACGACACTGACACACATCTGCTCAAATTAATTACTCTTCCAAGATTTCTCCCCTGACTCGTTTGGAGAGAACAAGAGCTCCTGTGCTGATGTAAACACAGTAGATTAGGCGGTGCATGAGGAGGAAGTGTGGTGTAGGCACCTTGCCATCTTTCCAGAAGAGGTTGGGACAGAAAGTAGCTGGGGCACACTATGAGAGTATGCCCCAGAAAACCCTTCCAACACACTTTTACATTAAACATCTGACATGGCTCTCGCGGTGGCCACAGTGGAAGACATGAAGAGCAAGAGCAACCATAAGAAGGAGTTGTACAGAAAACAACCCCTACAGTGGTACCTTATTGAGGCTCTGGCTTTCCTGCCAATCAGTGGCATAGTCACATCCAGGCCCATCTGCTGGTACTGAAGCTGGACTGCAGGTTTGGGAGGAGGAATCAGAGGGCACCACCCCGAAAGATGATACACCCACAGGCCAGGAGGAGGTGTGCAAGGGAAGCAGAGAATACTCTGTGAGGCTGAGGCAGGAGAATGGCAAATTTGAGCCTATCCTGGACAACTTAGCAACTTAGAAAGACACTGTCGCATAATAAAAAAGGGATCAGGATGTAGCTCAGTGCAAAGGCCCTAGGTTCAATCGCCAGTACCCATCTACCCTTAAAAAATAGTAAACCTATAGAGGGGGTTGTGGGAACCCCAGTTTGTAGTCAGAAGCACAGGCAAAACAACATGGGGCTTGTGACTGACATCTGAAGCAGGGATGGGAGCAGCCTTGGGAACTGAGCCCCAATCTATGGTTTCTGAGCTGCCTCCAGGTAGGCAGTATCAGAACTGACACAGGTTAGCAGGCACCCACCTGCAGCTTGCTGCAGAACTGGTTGACTGCTATTGGTAGGGAGAAATCCCCATACCCTTTGGGGTGGCAGAGGTCTTCTGTGTTGATTGATGGTATGAGAGCAGAGAGAAAAGGATTTGTTTCTCCTACACAGCCCTCACGGATGACAAAAACACTGAGAAGTGCCCATCTTCCTGGCCTACACTTAGGCCTTGGACACAGGTGTACCCTTGAATCAGCAGAATTCATAAGACAAAAGCACTAAGGGCTGACCTTGTCCCACCTTGGCTGCCTTAGGCTGGAGCCCTTACCACGCTCTCTGGGCCTCAGGGGATTGGATCAAATGACCTTTGAGGTCCCTTCTTGCTCTGGACTTCAGTGAGTGAAGTCAGAAAGAAGCCTTTACATGTGAAATGGCAGCTGCCCTAGCAGGACTGCATGTGTCCCTGCGGCCTTTTTGGCTATCAATACCTTTTAAATATATATTAAAAGAGATAAATGTGCCTGTGCCCTGCCTAGGACTGAAGCTATTGTGCTTGTAGTTGGAGGAGCCGGGCAGGCAGGAGGTAGTGAATGATTCCAGGGGAGACTTACACTTTGCTTTCCAAGTTCCCCTTTGGACCAAGGAATGCAGACAGGGAGAAAGGGGATGCTCCCCAGGCTGCCGGCTCAACGCCTTTATTCATATTTCAAACATTCTGAGGCCCGTCCTCCAGGGGCTGTGTCTAATTCAAGGCTTGAATGCTAGAGTAAGACTAGGTGGCCAGCACTGTGGAGGTCCCAGGGACTGACCTAGCAGGAGTTCCTGGGCCAAAAGTAGGTGCCTCCAACCTGCCACATCCTCTCTAGAGATCTTTAACTACAGATGGTGCCTAGGTAGAGTTTTGGCTTCTCCTCAGTAGAAGCCCGGACTGTACATTATAGATTGTTTTGTTTGCCCTGGGCAGTGAGTTAAAATCAGGCTATGCAATGGTTCTCAAAATGTGGTCCCCACACCAGCAGGATCAGCATCCGTATCAGCTGGAACTTGTTACAAATGCAAATTCTTGGGCCCCTACCCAGAAGCAGAAATCCTTGGCGTATTTTAACAAGCCCTCAGATGACTCTAATGCCTGGTAAAATCTGACAACCACCAAGGTAGTAGTAACTAGGGAGGATTATTCTTGGGCCCATTACAAGTTGTTTAGCAAATACTGTGTTGTCCAGCTAGGTCTGCTGGGTGCATTATGTTACCAGCCAGCTGGGCTACACAGGGATCTTGTGTGATCCATAGCAAGAAAGGGAGTTTCACCACGAACAAAATTTACTGTTGGGGCTTCCTGATGCCAGTGTCTTTGGCCTCATAAAGACTCCTCGTTATTTCCAGAATAAAGTCCCAACTCATACCCCATAACCCAAGGCTCATCCAGCCTTGACCTAGACAACATTTTTGCTCTTATCTCTATCCTAGCATCAGCAATTCTTAACCAGGGATGACTCTGCCAGGACAGTCAGCAGAATAGGTTTAGCTGCTGCAACTTAGGGGATACAAAGGGTGCTACTGGCACCCAGTGAGACCAGGGATGCTGCTGATAAACATGTCCAGTGCACAGGATAACCCCCCCAATAAAGAGATATCTGGTCCCAAATGTTGAGAACCCTGCCATACACTATGCCTTGATACCAAACTCTTCCAGTCATCATTCCAAGCACCCAGCCCTTGGCTTATACCCTTACCTCCGGGAAGGGCTAGATCCTGACCAAATCTTCCTGCAAACCCCAACCCTGCTGTAACATTTTCCCAGCCCATCTAGATCGCAGTCTGATTGACCACTGAAACCTGCTCCAGAACTAGGCTGGTAGAGACCTTGTGCTGTGCCTGTGACCCTTGTCCCAGGATGTCCCTAGAGGACCCACTGCCCACTTCCTTGTATGCCTGCACCTGGTAGGTACCAGAATTTGTACAGGCTGATGGGTTGCCAGGCAGTGAAGAAGCAAGTTGGCTGGCAGGGTAATCACCTCACCCTAACACTCCAACCCCACAAACACCATATTCCATAAAGCCTAGTCCAACAGAACTTCAGCCTCAGGTGCTGAGAAACCTAAGGGCCAGGACTATTTTACCTCCCTCTGGATTCTAGGGGTCCCCAAGTATGGACCAAGCCTGGCTACACATCAGCAAGTACAAGCACTCAGGACCTCTCAGTCTTGCTCACCTCTAGCTGGCAACCACCCTCCCTCCTGAGTGTTCATGCCCACACACCCAACCCTGTCTGTGTGCCGAAGCTCACAGTCTGGGGCGATAAATGGAATTCATGAATACAGTTTGGCAAATCCCTGCAGTCAAGTGACTGACAGCGGTTTTCATACTGAGCCCTGCAGGGCTGGAACAATTACGCCATATCAGGATGGAATTAGAAAGATCTCTTAATAATGCAGCTGACTGCTCCAGCAGCAGTGTCCCTGTCCAACAAGACCCTATTCCTCCATCCAATTGGAAAGGCAGCTCACCAGCTTCCTGGTGCCTGAATCACCCTGCAGACTTCCAGCACGACAGCTGAGCAGCACCTGGCCCAGTGGTACTTCAAGCCTAATCCAGAAGACTGCACATGCCTGCCCACTGACCTTGCCAGGCTGGCCCTATACATGGAGTCTAGGACACAAGAACTGGGCCTTGCTAGGCATGGTGGCACACTCCTATAATCCCAGCACTTGGAAGGCCAAGGCAGGAGGACTGCTGTGAGTTCAAGGCCAGACTGAACTACATAGCAAGACCCTCTCTCAAAAAAAAAAAAAAAGAAATGGGCCTGAAAATCAACACCCAAGACCTCCTGATCTGCTTTCTATGCAACTTACTGGCCCAAGCACCCTAACATACCCCTTCTACCACTCTAAAGAGCTCATGATAATAATAACTACATTTGTCTGATACTGTGCCAGGAGTTTCACATACACCATCTCATTAAGTATCATTATCCCTATTTTGGATGTCAGAGTCTTAAGTAACCTCTCTCAGGTGACAGAAGCAATGAGTGGCAGAGCTAGGATCCAAACCCTGAGCCATCTAATCCAAAGCCTATGCTCCTCTCTCCATGTGATATTGTTAAGAATTCTTTTTCCATATCAAATGGCTCTGTGGTTCCCTCCAGCCACTCACTCATATCTGCCTGCACTGCCTTCTCCGGGGGCCTCTCACCCCTGATTGTCAGTGCTATTACATTAAGATTTCTTGTCACTCTGATTCCTGTTATATCTCCTAAACCTGGCATTATAAAGCAGCCCCATCATAAACATCAGCTTGATTACAAGCAGAGATTGTTGCTTCTAATAAATAAGCATGTGTAACGCATACAGAGAGAAAGAGACACCTCTATATTTTCAGTTTTGTAAAGACAAATCACCTCGATTGTTTAATCAATAAAAATGCCTCTCTAACTCCTACTGTTATTACAAAGCAATTTCAGATGGAGTGAGAAAGAAGCATCACATCTGTATTCCTGTCAGGGCAGACGGGGTCTGATTAGGCTGATGGATGAAAGATCAGAACAACGCCAGTCCACTAAAGGTTTGGGTCTGGGCCCCCTCACGGCCAGGCCCAGGGACCCAGCCACTCCTGGGGCAGAGGAAGGAGGAGCAGGTGTCTCAGCCTTAACTGCTCATCAGGCATGGGAGGCCAAAGTACAGAGAGATTCTTCTAACCTGTGGGACTTGATCTAATCAGGGGATTCCTGGGCACAAATGTACTCTCCAGGTCAGAGGAAGGGTGCTTCTGTGAAGCCAGAGGGAAGGAGACTAGAGAGGCAGATGCTCGTGCTGAATGTGTCATGGTGACCTCTTCTGTCTCGTCATGAACTGGCAGTGAAGGCACACCTCCCCACTGCTCTCCCTGCTTCCTCTAATTCACACGAAGGCCCTGGGGAGCAGCCTAGAACACAGAGCAGAGGAGCAGTGGCTACTCCATTACAGAAAGCTTGCCATTAATTCCCCCAGGGTCTGCATGAGGAGGTCCAACTCCCCTCCCTAAATAAAGCTCCCACCTGGATGGGCCCTGCCTTACTTTCTGGCCTCATCTCCTGCCTTCCAACCCCTGCACCTTTTTGATGGCTGTTTCAAACTCTTTTCTGTTTCCTCAGCATCCTGTGCTTCATGCACCCAAGCCTTTGCATATTCTGGTTCTTCCCTAAAATACTACTCCGAAGATTCTCTCTTGGCCAACTCCTGTTTGTCCTTTAAGACCCACTTACATGACTTTTTCCTTCTCCCTCATGTGCCATACCCCAAGACGAGTCCCATCAGTCCCATCGCAAAGCTTATCTAACGCAAAAGCAACTCAATAGAGAAAGGACGGACTTCTCCAAAAATAATGCTGAAATAACTGAATGCTCATTTGCAAAGAAAAATGAACCTTAGTCCATACCTGTCATCATGTATAAAAATAACTCAAAAAAAGTCATAGTATAAAATTTAAAATTATAAAACCTCTAGGGGAAAACACTTGTGACCTTGGATTATACAATGAGTACTCAGATATAATACCAAAAGCACCATCCATAAAAGGAAAAATTGAAAACTAGACTTCGTAAGTTAAGAACTCTTTTCTTCAAAAGGCGCTGTTAAGGGAATGAAAAGAAGCCAAAAGAATTGAAAAGAGTCTCAAAAAGCTATTTGTACACCCATGTTTGTAGTAACATTACTCATAATAGTCAAAATGTGGGAGCAACCCACAAATTTTTCCATCAGAAGAGGAACTGAGTGTGGTCTATTCATAAAATGATTATTATTTAACCTTAGAAGGAAGAAAATTTTGACATGTGCTACAACATGGATGAAGCTTGAGAATATTATGCCAAGTGAAATCACAGAAGACAAAGACTGTATGATTCCACTTACACGAGATACACAGAATAGTCAAAGTCATAGGAACAGAAAGAAGAATGGTATTTTCCAGGGGCTAAGGAGAATAGGGAATGGGAATTGTCATTTAATGGGGACAAAAGTCTAGCTCTGCAAGATGACGAGGTTCTGGAGACTGTACAACAATGTGAATGTACTTAATACTGCTGGACTATATATTTAAAAATGGTGAGCCAGTGAGATGGCTCAGCAGTGTAAGCGCCTGCCTGGCAAGCACGAGGTCCTGAGTTCGACTCCCAGTACCCACATAAAGGAAAAAAAAGGGGCCGGAGATATCGCTCAGCACCACAAGCACCTGCTGGCAAGTGCAGGTCCGAGTTTGACTTCTGGTACCCACATAAAAAAAAAATGGTTAAGATGGTAAATTTTATGTTATATATATTTTACTACAATTTAAAAAAAAAAAGACATTACAAAATCTAGAGCGTCAAGATAAGATTCTCAAAGAGCCTGTCTTCTGGAAACATTGTCTGAATGATGATAAAGGGATAGTCTGTGATAAAAAGAATTATACATATTTAATATTCACTTTACTTTCATGACATACAGGGAAGGGAAGAGCGGGGAGGGAGAGAGAAGACCAGCCATGGAATGAGGGAAAATATTTGCAAATCATGTATTAGATAAAAGACTTGTATGCAGAATATAAAGAACTCTAAAAACTCAGGAATAAGGAAAGTAACAACCAGTACAGAAATGTGCAAAAAGACTTAACCAGATACTTCAAAGAAGATTATAGGGATTGCAAATAAGCACAAGAAAAGATACATCCTTAGCCATTAGGGAAATGCAAATGAAAACTACAATGAAATACCACCATATACCTATTAAAATGGAAAAGAATTTTTTCCGTTTCTTTCTAAAGTACAGTATTATTTGCTAGTGAGGATGCAGAGCAACTACAACTCTCACACATTGCTGGTGGAAATCCAAAAGAGCAGGCCGCTTTGGAACACAGGTTGGCAGTTTCCTATTAAGTGAAGCATGAGCTTACCAAGCGGGCAGCGACCCCGATCCTAGGTTCTCGTCCCAGAGAAATGAAACCTATGTTCCCATAAAAACCTGTATTCAAATGTACAAAGAAACCTTATTTTAAAATAATTTTTGTTTTTTGTTTTTTTTTTTTTTGCAGTACTAGAGATAGTGCCCAGGTATGCTCAGCAAGCACTCTACCACTGAGCTACATCCCCAGCCCAGCAGCCTTCATTTAAAGTTGCCAGCAAAACAACAACCCAATGTCCCTCAGCTGGTGAATGCTGCTATTTCCACACAATGGAATATGCTCCAGCAGTAAGAGGTGTGAACCACTGATGTACAGGGCAACCTGGATGAATCGCAGATACATTATGCTGAATGAAAGAAGCCAGGCTCAGAGAGCTGCAGATTGTATGATTCCATTTCTGGGACACTCTGAAGATGGATCTGCTGCCAGTGTCTGGAGGCCAACTGACTACACAGGCCCCAGGGGAATCTGCAGGGTGATGAAGATGTTCCACATCTTGACTGTGGTGGTGGCAACAGGACTCTTGGGTTTGTCAAAAGTCAGGGGAGGGGCCAGTGAGATGGCTCAGCAGCGTAAGCACCTGCCTGGCAAGCGCGAGGGCCCGATTTCGACTCCCAGTACCCACAAAAAAAAAAAAAAAAGTCGGGAACTTTACACTAAACAAGGTGACTCCCATTGTATGTGAAGCACACCTTCGTGACAAGCTGCCAGCGCACAGACCCAGAGCTGCCCACTCAGATCCGCTGCCTCCAGGGCTACCTTGTCCTAGATGCTGTCGTTTGTCACCCAGCCTATGATGACTTGGCACTTCTTAATACCCCCCTCCATAGTTGATTCTTAAAAAGCTGTCAAAATTACATTTTTCAAATATAAATCATGCTATGTCACTCCCCTGCATGACTCTTCCGATGTCTTCTCATCTTATTTTAGAATAACAGCCAAATCCCTCTCCTGGCATACACAGCCAGGCCTGCCTCTCAGAGCTCACCTCACACCACTCAGCCTTGGTCCACCATGACCTGGCCACTCTGACGTTTGCCCTCTTTGTCCGGCACAACACACATGTCCCCACCTTTAGGACTCTGTACCCATCTCGTCCCTTTTGCCTAGCAGGCACTGCCCTGATGTGTGCCTGGCTCCTTCTCACCTGTAAGATCTGATGTAATTGTTGCCTCCCCACAGTTCGGCCCACAAAGCCCTGTACCGCACTCCTCATTCATCCTAGTGTTTTCCGTTTGTCCTGGCACTGATCGCATCCTCAGCTACCACTGGTCGTCTCTGCTCCATGCCCGCGCCATATGTAGCCTGGTCATGGCGGAATCCTCAGTGCTAGGGCAGGGCCTGGTATACAGTAATTGTTCAATAAATGCTTGAACTAGACTGTTATCTTCAGGTAGAACTCTGCCTTCAAATCTTTTTGAGCACTCTCTGATGGCAGGATGCCACTGCCCTCTTAAGACAAGCACAGCACTGCCACCAGGATCTCCCACCCAGCTCCCACTGTGGGGTGAAGTACTTAACCTGAACTTCCGACAGCAGGTTGGTTAGTAGTTAGTAGCACAGCCAGAGCTCACAGCCCACTCATGGCCCAGTGGAGCCAGGGGCATGGGCAACGGCTTCCACCTCCTGCTCTTCATGGATGTGGAAAGGGGCCAAGGGAAGGCAGACATGGCAGGGAGGCTCCAGGAAACAGGGATCCGCTGGCCAGCTGAACTCAGCCCTCAGCCCTGCCTGACTACTGGCTCCCAGGGCTGAGGGGCAACTGCTGAGTGGTGGTCAGGACTTGGAACCCAATCCCGCCAAGTAAGTGGTGCCGAGTGCCCAACACATGTCTGTTACCACACTAAACATCGTGTGTTGTCTTTTACAGAAGGAAGGGAAAGGAGAACATCAACTTATTGGACCCAGTACTTCTAGAAGTTCTAGCAGTACTGTCTCACGTAACATCTGTGACAACCTTGTGATATTAGAGACAGTATTAGCTTTTTTTTTTTTTTTTTTTTTTTTGAGATAGGGTCTCACTGTGTAGTTCAGGCTGGCCCTGAACTCACTATGTAGCCCAGGCTGGCCTCAAACTTGCAGTGATCCTCCTGCCTCAGCCTCCCAAGTGCTGGGATTACAGGCATGCACCATCACGCCCAACTCGTCATTTTTATATGACCTCAGAGATCAACCGTGTTATGAGCGGCAGAGCCTTTTGGAGTTCACACTAGGCTTAGTATGCTAGGGATGGCCCTAAACCCCACCTTCTCTTCAGAGTAGAGGGGCAGCCCAGAGAGTCCACAGGGTCCCACTTCTGTTGCAACACCTGGCCTCCCTTTATCCCTGGGACCATATCCAATTCTGTCCCTCTATGTTCTCATTTCCTGCCACCAGCAGGTGTAGACATAGCTGAGGTCAATTCTGACAATCAACCCAGCCCTCAGGCTGGGGGACAACCAGAGGGCTTCTACTCCCCTACCCTCAGGACTTCTTCCCTCCTTCTCCCTATCCCCGTCTCCCTGTGTGTGCCTCATCTTTCTGCCTTTGTCTGTCCCCGCTCATCTCTTTTCTCTACCTCATACATGCACACACATATATACATGCAGACACACATACACGTGTGTGCATGTGCACACAGGCACACATACATGTGCACATACACATACATGTGCATTCACACACACAGGCACACACACTGCCACCATCCCTGTTCCAACTCACTTCCTTCAACTGTTCAACTCATTCTGCTGAAGGAACTGGACCCTGTCAGATGAAAGTTCTCGAAACCCCTCTGCAGGGGACTAAGGGCGTGGAAGTCTGGGCTGCAGCTGTGGTCCCAGGCCCTGAGCTGAAGTTTGTACACTGCACAGGGGCTAGCGGCTGCCTGGACCTGCTCCAGCATCACTGCTCCTCATTAAGCCTCAGCCAGCTGAACAGCATCAGTCGGTCGCACCTGCAGTGGCCCCAAGTGGGGCAGTGGGGTGGGTGTGCTGTTCCATCCAGGTGCTCTGGGCCAGCTGAGTCACAGCCCAGCAGTGTGGCTAGGGACGGCTGGAGACAGGAGGGCAAGGACTGGCATAATTTTATGTCTGGTCTTTCCTAGTCAACAGGCAAAATAACTCTGTGATCCCTTAGCTCTCAAAATTAGCTGCATTTTACAATCCCCCATCTGGCAGAAACAGAAAATGTCCTATTTGCGTGGGGGGGGGGGACTGGGAATTGAACTCAGGACCTCACACTTGCCAGTCAGGCACCATGCTGCTGAGCTATATCCCTGGCCCCAGAAAATGTCCCATTAAATCTTAATCACCTGCCTTCCAAGAAGCTCCTCAGCCTCTTTGTCCCCTGGAGGACAGCTAGCCCTGGATGACCACAGTGAGATGCTAGTGGGGGAAGGGGAACAAGGACAATGAGGAGATGGTGTTTGGAAGGCTCCCATCCACCCTTCATTGGGCCAAAGCCTTCAGAACCAGAAGCCTCTACTAAGCCAAAAGGTGCCAGTCATCCCATTCTGTGCTTCCTAGGGAACCCTGTCCCTCATGCTCTCCTCTCAGGCCACAGCCTCCTCAGCCCTCAGCAACACACTTGGTCCTCTTCATCCCAGGCATTACCAGGTGACTCTAGACCAAAGCAGCCATGTCCCCGACCCACAAGATGCAGTTCTGGACAGCCCTGTATTCTGCCCCACTTCTCCACGCACATACCGAGGCCAGGGGAGAAACCTTCCTTTGAAAGAAAGATGCCACATGACCTTCAGGATTATTCAAATATTAACCACCTGTATAAACAGTTTCTCCTATATTCTCATTATCACCTCTCCAGCTGAAGCTGAAGTGCAGTATTTCTCTCTTATATCCAGAGTAGATGTTTCTGGTGACTCCTGGGGAGAAGGGAAAGATGAAAGGGAAGACAGGGGCAAGCCAAGAGGAAAACAGTGCTGAATCCTTGCAGCCCCCACCCCAACTCAACCAGGAGCTGAGGTGAGGCTGGGGCCAGAAGAGCCAGCCTTGTCCCTGGCCCAGTACAGGTACTGGTCACAAAGGGGCCTTGGACACACAGACTCACAAGAACCCACCCAGCTCCCAGAGATCTATGGATGACTTGGCCTTGTCACCTCTTGGGTCCCCTCCAGAGGCACTGCTAATTGCCCCTGGCCAGAGTAACTGTCCATGACCATTAAAGCTATAAGCAGGGCTCCTCTTACTGACCTTGAACTAATCCTTGCACATCTGTGACTGGACCGGTCTTCTTTGTCTTTACTCTTTCTCATCTCCACTACCCTCAGCCATGAGACAACAAAGCACAGGTATGTGGATCCTGCTCTGCCTCTTCCATCACCCCTCACCAGTCAAAGATCTCAGGAGATCTTATGAGCAGCCGCCTCTCCACACACCCACCGCTCCTAGGGAGGGGAGCAGGAGGAGAAGCCCTGGTCTTCCAGAAGTCTGGCCTCACCAGGCAGGAAAGACAAGTTATTACCAACTTCTATCATTGCAACCAATTTTAAAGTTATTATTGTGGATTCTTAAGATGTCAACAATGAGGAATCCTATTGTCCCACTAATTAATTCAGCAATCTCCCTGAAATAATAGGAGCTGTAATTGTTATTCCAAACTCACCCCTCGACCACTGGAATCAACTAATTAAACAACAATCAGCCAGCACCGGGCTTTCATGGGGAAGATGGACTATTCCTTTTTATAGCTGCAATTAGGCGACACATTCAATAATCAGAAGGAAATACAAATTTACCCAGGAGCCCAGGAACTTATGGCCATTCATACTTTGTTTTCCTATAGCCACCTCCCAGGAAATAAAAGGGGCTGCATCTCCCAGCTGCAGTAGGATGCTGTCCGAAAAGTCTGAGAGTCACTGCTTAAGGTCCCTCCCAACACCAGCGAGTTTTCTGCTGCTTGGTTCCTAAGCATAAAGCAAAGGGAGGAAGCTGCCTGGGGCAAGTTCAATCCTGCTGAAGCTTGTAGGGGCACTCAGAAGGAAGTCAAGGCGGATGGAGAATGAAGAACAAGGCAAGTGCAAGAGCCATGTCTAGGCGCCTGGGTAAATGTGTGAGGCACACACCAACATCCTCACAAGCATACCTCACTCAGCTGAAACAACACTTGGCCACATGCACAGGGGAAAGAAACCCCTTTGTGTTTCCTACCAAAAAAAAAAAAAAATGGTACAGGCGGGGAGCAGGGTACAGGCAGGGATGGGAACCTTCACATACCACAGGGAAGAGCTGTAAAACAATGCAGACAAGGTTCCTGAAAAACCACTGAGTAAGTGTGAAAATTAAATCAGGTAAAAGGCAGTGGCTGGGCAGGGAGGAGAGGCATGAGACAATAAATGGAAAGATACCCAGAAGTGCCATCAGCCCACCACAGGCTGAGCAGAAAACTTGCACTTTTCAGAATTTGCCAAAATGCTCATGTCCTGCAATGGAGACAGCAAAGGATCCCAGGACTGATGTGCAGACCTCAACCACCTCTACTTGTCCCCCTGAGGAACAGTGGGCATGGCAGGGTGCTCTGAAGTTTAGAAGGCTTGGAGCATAGTGCCCACTGGCCCCTTCCCAAAACTCTTAGAGGTCTAAACAGGGGCTGTTTTTCTAAAAGCATGACAGAGCTTCATGAGAAATTCAAGTAAAGGCATTTGTTTGCTGAAGATGTTGCCTATTGTCCCATACCCTCAACATCAGAAGTCCCTTGAGGTCAGGGACCCCTTACCTGTCACTCAGTATAGACCAAACACATGGAAGGTGCTCAATAAACACTTGTTAAACAAAGATGCCTGGCTCTGGGGCAGCCCTCTGCTCAGCAGGCCCAATGGAGATACAGAGAGCAAAGAGCATCCTATCCCTGCAGACTGATTGATGGAGTGCTTGCACAAAGACAAAGTGATGTAGTAGTAAGAACACGCTCATTTTCTCATTCAAAAACATTGACTGGACACCAACTCCATACCACGTATGTGCCAGATACCGAGGGTTCAACAGTTAGCAAGATGGGAAGAGCCCCTAAAGCTTGCAGTCCTAGGGAAGAGAGACAAGTCCACGACAGCCAGGGCAAGTGAGAAAGGAATTACAGGAAGGTGGAGGGAGTGATGGCCTTTTCTAAACTAGAACCCGAAGAATGAAGAGGAGTAAGTCAGGGCTTCCATTTTCTTATCTGTAAAGTGGGAGTTATAAGAGTGTCAGCCTCATAGGGTTGTCATGAGAATCAAATGAGAGAATGTACAATAGTCACTGGTGTGTGGCAAGTTCCACCCAAGTGTTCACTATTTTGGCAACTGCTGTTATTATCATCCCTCCACCATCCTCTCTTTGGGAGAAGACCTAAAAGCAGGGAAGTTTATCCAGCCCAGAGACTTCACCTTGACTGGCTGCTCTAGACACCACTCCCTGCCCAATCAGCCAGAATCATTTACAGAGCCCCATCATGCAAGCCTGGGACATGTCTGGAACAGGGAAGTGGGTGCCTGACTTGCTCTTTAGAAGCTTGCAGAGAAGACACAGAACAAAGCACTTTCATACTGGACAGTCTATTCCAGTGGTAGCAAACATATGGCACACATGGCACAGCAGGCTATTTATATCATTGAAAGCTCTAAAAGGTTCATCATCACTGGTCTGTTCCAAGGCACTGGTGCTGGCCCCAGGTGACAGCAATTGTCAGGGATGCTCTCAGGGTTCCAGGGCCCTTCCAGGGCAGCGTCCCCAACCTGGGAGTCAATGAAACTAGGTAGCAAGGACCTAAGAGAGCAATGGCTTAGCTGTCAGGCCAGGCCACCTCCAGATACTAGAGACTGGGAAGGATTCCTGAGCCACATGCCCTGGACCCCTGTGGCCTCCTGGATCCTGATTCAGGCCCAGCTATATACTGTCTCCTGCACCCAGGACCAGCACCTGCTATTCCAAGTCCCAGCCTCAGCCCACTCCTGTTTCCCTTCCTGGTTCCATGTGACTTGCCAGCCTCTTTTACCTGCTCAGTGACCATTCTGGGTTCCAAGTGCCCAATTCTGACTTTCCATCCCTGTGTTCACCTTCTCTCATTCAGGGAGACAGAACTTAAGCTGGATCTCAAAAGACCTATAGGCTAGCACTGGAAAAGGCTGAGCGGAGGCCCAGGGTCTTCAGCAGCTGCAGGGTGGTACTGGGCAGCGGTGGATAGAGAGGCCTGGACTAATGCGGTGACTCTGGTTATCTGCTCAGCAAACTGCCAAGGTCTTTCATAATGCTCCACTCTGGGAAACTGAAGATAGTCTAGTTGAGCATCCTTTGCATCACGTTTAAGGAGAAATTCTCACACACACAACTAGATTTATATCCTGATGACAATGGCAAGATTAGCTTTATTGATCAAGCCATCACCATCATCAACAACAGACATTTATGGGGCTCTCACACTGCACAGACCACTTGTTCCTCAACACCAGCAAGAGAGAATACCCAGGACATAATACCAAGTTGGCAAAACCAACATGGTTCATAGCCATGGAGTAATTAAAGCCACAAGACATCACTTTGCTTTAAATATACTTTAAACACCTCAAAATGAAAGACACTGTGACTTTCTAACTCTACAGCCTAGAACTTTATTAGATCGATAGATTATTAAGTGAATGAATGAATCGAATGAATGAATGGATGGATGGATGAATGAATGGTGTATAGCTGCCTCTCAATGGCTTCAGTCCTGATTAATGCATGGATTACTGAGACCTCTTGCTTTTCTATCTTCTTGCAGAACATTTAACAGCCTTATTGGGGTCATTTCATTACTAATTTTACCACAATCAGAGAAGAAGAGGAAGGGAGCAGAGAGGAAATGAAAAGGGGAAAGATGGAAATCAACAAGTGCTGTTCTCTCCAGCAGCTCTAGGAGAGGGTTTAGTGGGTAAGAAAGATTGAAACTAATGGCTAAAGCAAGGCTTGGGAGTTACCTGTGGATTTTATTTATGCATGTCTTCTGGGATGCACTGCCATCTTCCTTCCATTCTGCCTGGAAAACTTCCCAAGAAAGACAATGCTTCAAGGCAGTGGCTAAAAGAGGGGAGGAAAAGACCAGTACGGACAAGGCCGCCTTCTTAAGGCCAGCCGGGCAAGCCCTCCACAGACGCCCTGCAAACTAGACAGCGCCTTCTGTCTGTTTCCCTCCTGAACACACCCACTCACACTTATCAAGTTGCCAGGGATCTCAGGAGGCTCCCACCTGACCATCTCCCCAGAGCACGATTCTCTGACCTGCTTAATCCAGTTCTACCTTTTTCTAGATAGATTCCATCAAGCATGTAACAGAAGGAATGGGTAAGGGGCTAAAATTTGTGTCTCCCCCAAAGTCACATGTTGAAACCTGAACTCCCAAGGTGATGGCATTAGGAGGTAGAACCTTGGGAAGGTGGTAAAGTCACAAAGATGGAAACTTTGTGAATGGGATTAGTGTCCCAATAAATGAGATAGCAGAGCTTACTCCAGCTCTCTCTGCTCTCTACCATGTGAGGGAAGACATCTGCAAACCATCAAGTGGGCCCTCACCAGACACCAGATCTGCTGGCACCTTGATTTAGACCAGCCAGCCTCCAAAATGGAGAGAAATAAATGTCTGCTGTGTAAACCGCCTAGTCTGTGATAATTTGATACAGCAGGCCCAACAGACTGAGACAGGATGCCTATAGTGACTTTCTATCAATTCAAAGGAGCATGAGCAGTGCTGTGTGACAGGCAAAGGGGAGAGACAGCAATGGCCTTGGTCCTTTTAAACCATATTCTCCACCACCAAGTGGGTCAGTCACCCAGAAAGGTGTAAAACATCCAAGTCACCTCATAGACCCTGGGGTTCCCTCTGGCAGATCATGCCCTAGATGTGGCCAAGGCAAAAGTACAGGGTCAGAAAGACAGACCGCAACAAGGGGGCCTGGCCAGAGAGGGAGGGGAGGTGATAATGGGTGGGCAAGGTCAGGTGGATGACTAGTGTTGAGGGCTGGGGGCTGGCATCATTCCTTTCCCGAGAGGACCAGCAGTCAGCATTGTAGCTCAGGGGAGGAACACCAGATCTGAACCAGCAGACCTAGGGTACTGGGTTCAAGTCACATTTCTGCCACTTACTGGTAGGAAGTCCTACTATTAATCAGCCTTCCTAAAATTCAAACTCCTCCCAGCAAGACGAGGGAATAACCTAAGCCCAAAAAAATCACATGGGCTACAGAAACCAGGAGACCCAACCCAAGGGAGGAGACCATCTTGTGTCAGGTATGGAAGGCAGCCAGCCCAGAGCTTGCAGAGTGTACAGTAACACACCTAGGGGTATTGTCACCATGATCTCAGCCACTGTGCCTTTTTTTCTAAGAGAGGGTCTCACTAAGTTGCCCAGGCTAGCCTCATGCTCATGATCCTCCTGTCTCAGCCTCCCAAGTAGCTAGGATGATAGGTGTGTGCCACCACATCCAGCTTTGTGCAGTTTTTTAATCTGAGAAAATTCCTGAAGAACATGCTCCATCAAAACAACAGGGTAAACCAAGAAAAATAAAGATGCAAGAGCCCAAAAATAAGAAGTGTAAATCACGGAAAGGTAAAGGAAGTTCCAGGGCCAAGGAGAGTAGAGGGAAGTCCTAGCAGAGCAGCCTCAAGGCTGACCTAGGGAGAAAGCTGAGCAAAGAACACAAGTGTCCAGAACTTCTTGGAACTGACCAATCATCCAAAGAGACTGGCCTAGAGGAAGATTACCCAAGAGGCTATAAATAAGTACAAAGAAAACAAATGACAAAACAAAGTAGTTATCAACTTCAGAACAAAACAAGAAGTAAGAAAGGAAAAAAACTAATGTACTAGTAGTCAGTTGTGAGTAATATTCAAATAGACATAATGTGAATTATGATATCGATTTAACTAAAGTTTAAAGGTAAGAATTGGAGGAGACGGCTATTGTAAGAAACTAAATCCTCATTACCATAAATAAAAAGTCAATCAATAATGCATATAATCAATGCACTAAAATACAGCAATACATAAATACTACGGAGATATGTAGGTATCAGAAGAAACAGAAATAAAGTGGAAAGCCAGTGTTTCTAAGGAGGGAGAGTGGAGTTCAGGTAGGACAGAGAAATACTACATATTGTTACAAGCCTTTTAATAAATTTCACTTATAAACTATAAGCAATGATCACAATTCATCTTTTAAAATCCTCACACCTTGACCCTCCTCCACGGTTAGCAGTGAAGGACGCCCTCCAGGAGAGGCAAGGCAGCAGGCTCTTCTCCTGACCCTCGCCACCTGCACTGCATCTTCCTAGGGGTCTCTCACTCATTACTGCTCCTGGTCCCAGGAGCAGCCAACACCTCTTTCCTAAGGCCTTACTACGGAAATAGGAATTTAGACTTAATCCCAAAATGCACAACTAATGAGATCAGAATGATTAAAGAAGACTTCTCTAACAGTCGGGAAACATGAATGGGAAAGGAAAAGGAGAGGGACATGTGTCTAGCTCATCTGGCCTTTATGAGCATGGTAGGCCCTCCCTGCTTTGGGTTCCCAGTTCACCCTGCCTAGCTCCTGCCCACCATGTATTGGACACTACTGTTCCCAACCCCAGCCTCTTCTAAGTCTGAGTTCACAATAGCAAGGCCCAGAATTTCTCTCTGAGCACCTTGGGGTCCTCTTTGACACTCCTGTTTCCTGGTTACCAACCCTCCTCTTCTCCCTCTGACTGTATTATATGCCCCTACCTTTATATCACTACATTTTAGGGAAGCCAGTCTTCCCTCCCCCAGATAAGAATTCAGCAAAAATCCTTGACATACACATGGTCATACCCTTATAAAAAATGGCCAGTTGGGGCTGGGGACGTGGCTCAGCAGCAGAATGCTTGCCTAGTGTACGCTAGGCTCTGGGTTCCATTCCCAGTACTGCAAAAGAAAGCAGAGAGGATGACAGAAGGGAGTTTTTTAATCTTGGACAAAGTAGAAAACATCTTAAAGCCTTAGTTTTCTCACCTATGTAACAGGATGATATTACCTGTTTCAATCCCAGAGCAGTTATCAAGGTCAAGTCAATTAATAGGTAAAAAGCCTAATAAACTGGAAAGTTTCTCAAATATGAATAATTATTATTATATTACTGGTAACTATTTTTTTTAATTAACTGACTATAAAGAAGTCCTTAAGTGGCAGAAGATTAATGCACTGAAATTAAAAGCCTGAGCCCCTTTTAACCATGGGGTGCAGCCTGGCTGTCTATCATGTGACTGGCAGGCATGCCCACTGCCCCACCCAGAGCCACAGACCCTGGTGCCTCAGACAAAGGGCTTTAAACACCTGTGCCACTTCCCTGCATCAAATCAAATCACTGGCTAATGCTCCTCAGCTCCTTTCATTCCAATGGCAACAGCCGTTGTTCTTATTGGATTGTAGATGAATCACTTTAAAAATATTTTGGGGCACACTACAGAGGCAATAACATAAAAGTACCTGGAAAATGGTTCTGTTTTGTTTTCTACTTTGCAAAACCCAAATTGGAGCCTGGGGTTGTATTACATATTTCTTTTTTTTTTTTTTTTTTTTTTTAACAGAAAAGCTTTGCTCATTTCCTTTCCATGCTGGGAAAGGGACGTGTGAATCACTCCTGGGTGGGGAGTGAAACCCCTCAGGGGGCCTAGCTTGGTCTTTGACAGGAAGGACTGAGAAAGAGAGGTGAGATCTATATGCCAGCCTTCAAATCTGGGAAGGCTAGCTGGAAAGAGGATGGAGTTCAGTCTCCACTGAGGACAAAAATGAAGACTTAGGCAGCACTAAGAACACAGGCACAACACCAGCAGGAATAACTGTCTTACTGCAAGGCTCTATTTGACTGGAGCTGTGCTAATGCTAACACAGACATTCCCTTGCCAACCTCGCCCTATTCTGCTGAGAGCTTTCTGAGTCTTAACTCTATTTAGTCAACACATTTTACATCAAAGAACTAGGACAAACTCATGTTACATATGTGTCCCTGGAAATGCTCTCTTAGTTAACATCACTAATTGCTCAACCAGTCATACATCCACTTAATTGTCCTATCCCTCATTCAGAAAACAACCTAAAGTCAGAAGATTGCAGCCAGGCATGGTGGTGTGTACTTTAGTCCCAGCTACTCCAGAAGGAGGCAGAGGCAGGAGGATGACCTGAGTGCATGAGTTTGAGACCAATTTGGACAACAAACACAACAAAACCCCTATCTCAAAAAGGAGGCGAGAAGGTTGCGAGATATTGGAAGCATTTGTGATGTATATGATAAGCACCTTTCTTATTCCAATTCTGGAAAGTTCAAATCACATATGTTAGCAAGGCTTAGTCCATAAACTCGCTTGCAGTTGTATTAAATTGCCCCTGTTTTAATACCAGCATGGACTTATCTGACATCTCAGGCCTTACTAGGAAGGAATTTGAGGTCTGGTCTCCTTTCTCAGTCACTTGCTGTCCTGGACCACCCTGAACAGGTTGCTTTGAGTCTCCGAGTCTCCGGGACCTAGTTACTTCCTCTGAAAAGCAAAGTAAATAATATCTTACCTAGATCAGATCTCTTGAAATCCCTTACAGCTTAAGAACTACAATTGCTCACTAAATGATTTCTACAAATGAAGAATTTTTTGCCTTTTCATCTATCAAATAAAATCTGAGGCTTAGGGCAATAGGCAAAGAATGGGCTTCAGAGTCTGAACAACCAAAGTACAAATCCAGGCTGCCACTGACTACACCTTGATAGAGGACTTAGCTCACATGAGCCTAGCTCAGATCTTTATCATGGAAATAAGGACACTTAACATGCAACACGGCTAATGCATAGTAAACACAGTCAATCACCCCCCTTCCAGTTTAAGGAACAAAGTCATACCCCAAGTGCAGACTGGTCTAAACTTTCTCCTCCATTTCCCATCCTGCTTTTTATTCCCTTCAGAAAAACAGCTGTGTCCATTCCCTAACAACTAATATGCTATTAGTTAAGTTTTCTCGTGTGGCCAGATCGTACTACTGAATTATAAGTGGAAAAAGTGAGATGTACAACGGAAACAGACTGGCAAGAGTAATTAATGAGACAAAGCCTTAAGCAAGGCCCTGCACTTCTGCTGGGTCTCATTAACTGGTGAGCGCTGGCCCTGCGTTGATGCTCGCCTACCTGTCCCTCCCCACTCGGCTGTTCTCTGTTGTACCTCTTACTATATTGGATCTGTTAAATGCTTTATATTCCGTTTGCCAACGCAGGGATGATTCAGAACAAGATTGGATTATTACAAATTCAGGAGGCACTACACACACGGCTGTCATGTTTCAGTTACCCTTTCTCTTGGTTTAATAAAATTTGCCACACTAATACAAAGCCATCTTTTATCGTTTTTGCCTGCAGTTGTAACAACTTGTCCGGCTCCCTCCTGCTAATTAAAGGAGGAGGGGACGCGGTGGCTCACTGGAAAGTGGGTTTCCAGGGAGGCTGTCAATATCTTTGCAGCCACTTAGCTCTGGTTCTTATGGTCCTTTAACCACCCGCTCCTCCATGATAGGAGGCCTAATAAGGTCGGCAGCTGGTGGCGACATGGCAGGCGTGCCCCCGCGTGGCGGCGGCCAGGGCACCTCCGCGCGCTGGTGGGAGGGCACACGCTGCGCTCCCCGGGGCAGGATGACGTGGGCTCTGCAGCCTGTCCTCCTACGCTGCCCGGTAGCGCTGGCTCGGCCCTGGAGCGTGCGACAGACTCACCGGCAAAGGGTCCCCAACCGTAGAACAAGAGAACCGGGCTGGGAAGTGGGCGGTTGGACAGGACCCCCGCCCCCAAGCGAAGCAGATAACCGGAAAAGGGAAACGGGGAGGGGGAGGAAAGAAGAGCCGTAAACAAAGAGCTGCCCTTGTGCGAAGTCCTCAGCGGGGTCCAATCAGCCCGCTTCCGGAAGGCCCACGCGCTGCTCAGCCCACGCGGGGGTCTCCAGGGGCCAGAGCGCGGGGAGAGTCCTGTGCGTCCGCGGCCGGTCCATCTGTCCAGCTACGTAATTACCTGCTCCAGCCCCGGCTGCTGCTCTTTAGAAGTACAGCGGCGCGGTGAGGCAGGCGCATTAGCGTTCCGGCCGGAGGCGGGGAGCTTGGGCTCGCGAGCCGGCACGGGACCCCGTCCACGGCCAGCCCCGATTACTGGAGCTACAGGAAGCCCTAGGGCGAGACAGGGAGCACCTCGTCCTTGGAGGGAGGGCGTCCTCCCCTGGGAGGCGCCTGTCTCCTCTCCCGGTCCTAAGACCCTTCCCACCTGTGCGCTTCAACCCCACTCCTAGGGGAACGTCTGGCCACCCGGGCGGGCACTGGCAAGGTCAAGACTGGGGCTGAGGCAGGGGCGCTGGGGGCTGGGAAGTGCAGAGCGGCCGCGTGATTAGCATGCAGTAGCTGTCGCTCTCTCCCAGCCCCAACGCAGCCGCCGGGATTCCTGGGCCCTCTCCCCGGGCACGCACACTAATAAGTTTACAAATGGAAGCCGGTGGCGCCACTTGCAATAAAAGGCAGAAGCTTCGCTCTGGCGCCTCAATGAAAGCATTTTCCCCCGTAACAAGGGGCTGGATTCAGCTGCCTGGTGCCTCTGAGCGGGGCGAGTTGCCAGAGTAACGAAGACCTAGCGCACACGTGGGGAGAGGGAGCGAGCTGCAGGCTCCAGGGCTTGGCCACCGCGCCAGCACAGCCAGCCCTTCCTCAGGCTGCAATCCATTTCTTTGGGGCACCGCCTCCCCCGCCCAACTTACCCGCTAATCAGGCTCTCACACCCCCAACCCCCAGCTTCTAAAACCTTGCTGGGTCCCTGTATTAAATGCAGGAGACACCGGGAGTACTTGCTCCAGGTGCTCCAAGATGGACCGATAACGGGCCAGGCACTTGTCCCCATGGGGTAGGCACCCTAAATTCTGGCTGTGCTCAGAGCAGCCCAGGAGGGACCCCAGGACTGACAGGTGTCAGAACTCACACAAACAGCAGAAAGTCAGGTGGGATTAATACTTCTCTGCTGGAACAAGTGGTAGGTTTGCTGAGCAATCCTGGGAAGGGTGGCAGGGGATTCAGAGCCAGAAGTGCCACATGATTTCCTTGGATGGAGAAGGACCAAAGGGCAAGGTTGCAGAACTGCTTGGGTCTTGACTACCTGAATAGTAAACAAACCCCACCTGTCCCACCCATAGCTGCAAGACCACAGCTGTTGCTTTCTCCTATACCTTGACCTACCTTGGCCCAAGAATGAACTCGGCTTTTGGTCTCAGTTTTTAAAAGTTCACATTTTACTACTTGCTTTCTTCCCAGGGACCACAAAATACAGGGATTGCCTTATCTCCTTTTACAAGTTTGTCCTTGGCACTGGGTTCATTCAGACTCCAGAAGCTGTTCTTCAGGGCCCAGCACGTGTGCTCCTGTGCTTGTGTCACACACACACACACACACACACGGAACCCAGAGCTCCCCTCCTGAAGCCACCCTGAAGCTAGGCTGAGGACTTCTCGGCAGCTGCCTTCCAAACTATGCTATTAACCTAGGATAGTGATGGCGAACCTTTTAGAGCTTTCAATGATAACAAATAGTGGGCTCCGTTTCACCACCACTGACCTAGGAGAAGCTATGCCCAAAAGCAATGCTGCCAGGCCAAGCAGTCTCTGGACCACAGAGAAAAACAGCCCAATAACAGCCATTGCCCATATGCTTAGTACAGAAAGGCTATTTCCTTTGCAACTGACAAAGAAGGGAGCCCCTTCCCAGGTACTGCCTGGGGAGAATATGACATGGAAAGGCACATATATCTACTTAAACAGTGTAAGGTCAAAACAGGGTCCCAGTGCCACCAAGCAGCTGGACCACACATAAAACTGGCTGCCTGGGCTGGTGAGATGGCTCAGCGGCATAAGCGCCTGCCTAGCAAGCGCGAGGTCCTGAGTTTGACTCCCGGTACCCACATACAAAAAAGGGCCGGTGATATCACTCAGCGGCACGGGCGCCTGCTGGCGCGCAAGGTCCTGAGGTCGACCCCCAGTACCCACAAAAAAAAAAAAAAAAAAAAAAACTGGCTGCCTGTTCTGGCTCCCCAGACCTGGGTCCTCCCTTTTTCACACCTGAAACTCACCCCCCATGTCCAATCGGGCCACACATATCTCTCACTAACGTCTGTGGCAGCCTCAGAGTTTTTCTATCATCCAGCTGTCTTACTACCACTAGAGGATGTCAGCCTGTTTCCTTTTGTGTAAATCTGATACACAAGACCCTCTGTGACCTGTTCACTGCCACCTCCCTGGTTTCTCTCTCCCCCTGAACCCTGGCTTGCCTTGACTCAAACACAAGTCCTCGCTCCCATCTGATGTTTGCGCCATCTCTTCCCCAACCCACAAACCCTAGTTCCCTTGCTTCTCCTGGCTGCTTCCTGCACATCCTTCCAGACACAGCGAAGGCAGTGCCCCTCCAGGAATCCCTCCCTGGTTCCTTGCCATCCATCTTGGGCTGAGTCAGCCCCCTGTCTGGTCCATTTTGTGTTCCTGTAACAGAATACATAATGCTGGGCAATGCATACAGAAAAAGGTTTATTTTGGCTCGTGGTTTTGGAGGTGGAAATCCAAGATCAGGTAGCCCCACCTATTCAGTCTTCTGTCTACTTCACAACGTGGTGACAGCATCACACAGAACATGCGGGAGAGCACTGAGCCAGAAGACATCACATGGCGAGGGAGAGGAAGCAAGAGACTGGGGAGGGGCCAGAAGAACCTGCTCTTGAGGGAACTAATGTCCTGTGAGCTCTAACTCACTTGTGAGACCTGCATTAATCCCTTCCTGAGGGCAGTCATGGCCCAGTCACTTCCCACTAGGCCCTCACCTTTCAATGCATGACACTACACCCAACCCATGCACCCCCAAATATACTGTGCACCTTCTCTAGACAGTGGACTCCTAAGGGGAAAGGCCAGCCAGGTCCCTGTTGACTGTTCAGCCAGACCTTAGTAACAGGTGACTAAAAGTCTTGGCTTTGGAGTCTGTCAGATTTTGGTGTTGTTTCTCAGCTCTTTTATCTTGGGGTATCACTTAACTTCTCTGACTCAGTTTCCTTATTAAAATGGATAATGATACTCTCTTAAGGCTGTTAGGGTTTAACGAAGTAATGTGTGGAAAGGATTTAGCATAGTGCCTGGCATATGGTGAGTGAACTCTTCCTTCATTATTTGTATTTCCTCAGTATCCAACTCATCTGGCACATTCTAATCACTGACTCATAACTTCAGTAAATGAGTGATGACAGGGAGACTATGGCACAGTTCTGAGGCCCTTCAGTGCCCTTGCAGCTCCCCCTTGATATGCTTTGGTTTATTTGTAGCCCACTGGGAATAAATCACAAAGAACTGGTGATGTCATACACCCACCATCAGATGGTCATATGCCCATCATGGGATGGATATGGTGCAGTAGTTAAGTCAGATCCTGACCTACAAATGGGTGAGAAAGAAGGAAAGGAACACCGGAAGATGGTGGGTGACTGTGTGTCATCCTGGGGCTTGAGGGAGGAAAGGAAGGAGAGAGGAAGATGGCCATGTTTTTTCGGGAGACAGAATTGTTTCCTCACCAATACGGGTATACCGACTGCCCTCTTTGTGTAACCTTGGAGTCTTGCAGGGGATGCCCACAGGGCCCTCTTGGGGGTCCCACACTAGCTTCTCCCACATGTGCAGATGCCCAAAATGGACCATCAGATACCACACTGCCTCCTCTGAGGTGAGGAAGGGAAGGCCTCGCTGGTAAGGTGAGCAAGCAGGCCAAGGAATGAGGGAGAGAAGGGAAGGGAAGGCAAAGAAGTCTGAGAGCCCAGCAGGGGAGAAACGATGCAGATCTAGAACACAAAGGGAGAACCTCCTTAATTCCCCACAATTAATGTAATTATTATGTATCACAAACATACACCAAGCAATAAATTTTAAACATTGGCTGGAGGGCTGGGGTTAAAGCTCAGTAGTACAGCACTTGCCTAACATGTGCAAGGCCCTGGGTTCCATCCCCAGCACTGGGGGAAAAAGTTGTTCCTGCTCCACCTACCCACCTCACTCACCCACTGTTTCCCTCCCTACCTGGAGACCACACACAGGGGCTGGCCTGGCTCCTTCCTTCCCTGGCTGTTTTGCAATTTTAATTTCTCACCTTACTAAACAGCCAAGATTTATGGCACACTTGACAGAAATATTTAATTTTCCAAATGTCTATTATTCAAAGGCTATGGAAATCTCCAGCCCTAACATTTCCACATTAATATCCATCTAGGGCTGAGGCCAAATAAAGATCTTCCCAGCAGTGTGGAAGGGGGTGAAGGAGGAACATAAAATTCTTGGCAGAGGAAGGACCCACAGAAAATCTCCCACAGAGTTCATACCATCTCCATCCCACCTCACCAAATCAATCATTTGTGCTTTTTAAAATTAACATTGAGCACATATTATGTGCCAGATACTGTACTAACCAAATTTAATAGCCATGATTTCATTTAATCCTCACAACCCTATGAGGTGGCCACTATAGTGATCCTATTTTATAGATTAGGAAACTGAGGCACAGAGCTGTCTAGGATCACCCAACTAGTAAATGGAGGGGCATACATGAGAACCCCGATATGATTAACTGATACTGCCTCTTCTGTAGGCATGATGGAAATGCTCTTTCTTTCTAGTGATACAACTATGCAATATTCAATTTAATTCTATATCTCATTGTTAAGCCAATTCATTGATGTATTCCATGTGTGCACATGTGTAGGGTCCCTGCAGCACACAGATTGCTACTGTGGACAGCATAACAAATGGAAAATGAGGTCCCTCGTCTATCCTGCTCTTAAAATCTGTGTGGAAAACTGGTCATATATGCAAAACAATGCAGCAGCAACACAAGGCAGAACAGTCACACCACCTACCTAGGGGACTCAGCTCTCTTGAGATAAAGCAGGAACAAAAAGACCTCAGAATAAACAAAACAGTTCTTCTCAGACCTCCTTCTCTGCCTATCTCCTCGTACACTGGTGTAATGCTGACTTAGTTTATACACACTCAGTGCAGAACAGAGAGGAAGAGCTTTCTGGCAAAGGCAAGAAGCAACTAATAAAGAAAAGAAAACAGGTATAGCGGATGAAGAACTCCAGAAGTTCAGCAGTCTTGGACAACTAGATGTGCAGGAAAACAGAACACCTGACTAACCTAACCCCTCAGAAAATCTGTCCTTTGGAGCACAGGGTAGGAGCTGATGCTTTTATTAATGACCCTGAGCAATGAAAAAATTATCAAATCATGTTCTGTGCATCCTCTTTAAGAAAGCATGGATAGGGCCGGTGAGATGGCTCAGTGGCTTAAGCGCCTGCCCGGCAAGTGCGAGGGCCCGAGTTCGACTCCCGGATCCCACATACGAAAAAGGGGCCGGTGATATCGCTCAGCGGCACGGGCACCTGCTGGCGCTCGAGGTCCTGAGGTCGACCCCCCGGTACCCAAAAAAAAAAAAAAAAAAAAAAAAAAAAAAAAAGAAAGCATGGATAGAAGTCATACTTTTCTCACATGCATTTGGATACAAATATTTCATTAAAGTGGCCAAAATATTTGTTTCGAGTTTTAGTACTTAAAAGAGTTAGCTGATTTCTGCTGAACTCCAGATATAAGCAGAAATTACAGAATATAATTTGCGCCTCAGTCGGTCAGGACCGGGTGTCCCTGGTGGGCAGGGATGGCTTGTCTCTGGCCTTGTCTGCTCAGTGCCTTGCATGGCTAAGCATGCAACGAGAGGTGCCCACCTCCAGGGTGCTGGTGCCCATGTGCCTCGTTTATCTAAGGCCAAGAAAAGAGGGAAAGCTAGGGAGCCTGGTCCTCTTCAAAGCTAATTGGAGCCAGGACCTCACCTCCTAAGAAACCAAGCTTAGGAGAGAATTGCCACCCCCTAGCCAAAGGGGCCTTTTCTATGCCATGGAGGTCACACTCCCAGGAGGAGTTTGCATCTAAGTTGGCAGCATGTGGCCCCCAGCTGATCACAGCCAAGGTTTCTCTAGCTCCCTTTTCCAGGTTCTAAATGGCTTCAGTCAGCTGCTGTCTGGGAAGGTGACAGGAAGAGTAAACAAAGGGAAAAGATGAGGGCCCATCAACAGCACTATGCTGAGGCCTTACCAGGGATCGCAAGAGTCTCTGGAAAACCAAACACACACAGGTAGTGAGCCAGAACAGAACCCGAGTAAGACCGGAGAGAGAGGCTCATCTAGGAAGGTCATACTGTGTCTGGAAGGTGAAAACTTCTGCCCAGTCTCTTTCCATGTGAGCCGAAACTGTCCCCTGAATGTTTTCTATCAACCCCTTGTATATATCTCACTTGTCAATTTCCTAGCATTTAAGCTGTGTGCGAATGCCTCTACATCAGCATGACTCTCTGAGCTGAATACATGTATGCAGTTTTTAGCTTTACTTCATTAGAAGGGGCTAGCATTTATACAGCACCTACTATAACACAGATACTTCATGTAGGTTCATCAAATTAACCTTATAACAGCCTTCTAAGGTAGGCATTACTTCCACTTGACACTTTAAAAAAACTGAAGTTCAGAGAGGTTAAGAACTTGTTTAAAGTTGCACAGCTGTTAAGCATCAAAACAGGAGATTCAGTTTCAGGTCCCTTGACTCTGACCCCAAATACCATTGCCAATACATTCCTGATGTCATTACCAGCAAAAGAGTACAGAGAAACAGGCCTCTCAGGCAGCAAACCAGGGGATAAGGAAGACCCCTTCTGCCTTCAGCCAAGAATGTTCCTCATTTGTGGCCTCCGTCTGGCTGGCATTTCAGAGGCTGACTTAAATGATGAATGGGCTCAGGGCACACATGAGATGTAATATGTCTTGATTTAGTGAAGCGCTTGATAGGTCGTCTGATGAAATTTTACTTGCAAAATTAATTCAGATTGTCTTGGCTGGATACTCCCATCACCCAGACTGCACAGAGGCTGGAAACTGTAAACAAGCGGTCAGGAGAAGAGGCTGACAGGCAGGATGGGAACACCAGGGCCAGGTGCAGCCTAAGAGGAGACTTGGATATCTTCTGCTGAAGATACTGTTTTCTTGGCCCCAAAGTGGCAGAACCAGAGCCTGCAGCAAGAAGACAGCAGGTGGAAGGGGCACCAGGTAAACATGAGGGTCCCTGGGCAGGGAAGAGAGATAGCAGAGGTGAGGGGTGGGGGATGAAATGACTGCACAGGGCTTTTCCAGTCCCCAAATTCTATATGGTCATAAAACATGGCCCAGGAATGTGCTGAGAGAACCTCGGAAGGAAGACAGGTAGCTGAGTCTCTGAATGCTGTCATCAAGCAGGCTGCAAGAACAAGTCCCTGCCCAGAGTCAAGGTTAACATAAACCTACCCCGCAGTGGAAATCCGACGTCAGTGCCTTCTGTGGAGGCACTGGAGAACCTGGAAGGAGGAAGAAGCAGAGGCCCAGCACACAGAGTGGAGAGGAACTGACACAGGGTGGGATCGTGATGCCATTCACAATTAATGAAGGAGTAGAGAGGAGATGAATGACTGTAATTACAAAACTATGGAGCACAGTTAAATACACAAGTGTTCCTCTTCTGCATCCTCAGGGGAGAAGAAGGGCATAATTTTTTGCCTCATAAAGCAAAGGGTCGAGGTAAAGGCCATTCCCAAGATAGCTGTTACCTGCTGGATGCTGAGGAACCTGCGAGCTTGGAGACTGGGTGGGCCCAAGGGCAAGCAGGCCCAGCCAACAGCAAGCAGGAGTGCCAAGTATCTGCCCCTGGCGGGAGGTAAATGGAATTGATGGGAGGGAGGCAGGTACCACCTCTTTGACACACATTGTCCTATCTGTGCAGAAGGGTTGGATCTGCCTTGCACTATGAAAGGTTTACGCTGACCATGGTGTGAAGAGGACAGTGGCAATGACTAGGAGGAAAGCTGGCAGCAGGTGAAAGGTGATTAGATGCAGGGTATCCTTTGAGAGTTGAACAATGGGGATTACTGAGGAATTGAAAATGGGGTGTGAGATTAAGAAAGTCTGAATGAATGCATTCATGAATAGCCCTGCCTGGCTGCACTAGTGCAGGGACCCAGTGGCAGTGAGGATTTCCCCCTCCAACCTTACTCCCACCTACCTTCCCTTCATTTTAAACCTTGACGTAGACCTACACCTTCCAACTATGTGATAATTGACTTTAATCCAAGTTAAACAGCAATGTGTGTGCTGGCATGAAAACCTAACACTATCTAAAAAAGTATTCCTATGAGAGGAACTGGTTTCAAGTAGCCAAGATTAAACTTATAAACAGTTAGAAATATGACCTGTACATAGTGGGAAGTGGTTAAATAAACACTGCTGTTCCTTAAATTGTCAAATCCAAGGCAAAGCAGGTTTTACTGCCCTCAAGACAAATGGCCCAGCATAGCCACAATTTCCAGTGGGCAGGGGCATCCACAGTGATGACAGTGGGAAGTAGCCCCAAGGCCTCTGTGATGACAGGCAAAAGGAGCTGGCACACTGTATCTCTCACAGCATTCCTGAGACTTGGAAAGGGCTGTGGGCAAAGGGCAGACCTTCTCTGCCCCTCTTTCCATCTCATCTCCTGGGAGCTGGATTCTTCTCAACTCCATTTGCCAAATAAGAAACAGCCCAGAGTGGGTAGGTTGGGAAAGGCAAGTGGACCTCTAGAGGAAAGGATGCCCACTGTGTGCATCTGGTGGTGGCCTGAGCCCCGGAGTGGGTTTTACTGAGAGAAGATGAAAAAGTGTGTACACGTTGGCTCAGTGAATCAACTACATAAGCAGACCTGGGTAGGAAGCTTTCTTAGCAACCCGGATGCAAATCAGACTTGGAGAAACAAACAGCAGCCCTCTGCCTGCTGTGTCAGCACTAAAGAGGCTTTTTCACTTCTCATCTGGCCTTCACTGCCTCACAATGGCTTCTTGGAAGCCACTTGCTGGGCTTGGCATATGGAAAGTCAGCCAGCAAAAAGCCCAGGCCTCTGGAGCTTACTGTCTGCATTTGCAGGAGTTAAGCACAAAGTCATGGGATGGAGGGGTGGGTAGACAGCTACATGTGCACTGTGGCCCACACATGTATGGCCTGCAGGACGTTGGGTAGCAGCTGTGGTCTGGGACTGCAGGGAGCCTTCTCACATCTCACCTGCTTCAGAAGCAACCAGCTCCATCCTGTTGACTTCTGTGGGCCACCTCTTGGTATGGTGGCACTGCAGTGTGGTGGTATCTCTGCCTCCCTGCCTCTCCGCTACTGTCTTCACTGCACCCTCAAACTGAGCAGATACCCTCCTGAGAAAGGAGGGAAGACATGCTTCAGGGCTCACCCACTGAGCCTGACTCCCAAGGGAAGAGAAAGGAAGATGAGGCCAAACCTCCCTGCCTCAACAGTTTTTGGGAGTATGGAGAGAAACCTGGAGAAGAACAAAACTGAAGGAGAGGCAGGAGCCCACTCGGGCTGCAAGGTGAGGCGATCTTGTCTAACACTGAGACCCAACCACATCTCAGAGTCTCAAAGAGACGGCAGAATTAGCACGCCAGGGGATGCGGCATAGGCTAAGAATAATTATTGCCACTGCCAACTACACAGGGCTGTTTCAGAACATGAACTGTTTCTGCCAATGACGTCCTGGGCTCAAAAACTCATCTGAAAATATTTGTGCAGGCCCCATTTGGGCTTGGCCCCAGTTTTTCTAAATGTATGTATTTGTATTCATCCGCCTATCATTCATACAGCCTTGTGGGTGTCTCCAGCACAGGGCATTCCAGACACCTGTGTGTGTGTGTGTGTGTGTGTGTGTGTGTGTGTGTGTGTGTGTGTGTATGAGAGAGACAGAGAGACAGAGAGAGACAGAGAGACAGAGAACCATGAATATAAGCATCCCAGCATCCGTCCTCGCTATGGCTACATCTACCTCCAAATTGGTTTCTCTGTTTCAAAGCCTGACCTTGACCCTGTGACTAGACCTCCTAGCCCTGCCCCCAGCCCCTCTCCCCCACCCTTGAGAGTGCACAGTCTCATTTACCAGGCAGTGGAAAATCTCAGGGAACAAGTGACACTCGGGCCTGGCTGGCAATCTGTAACTCCTCAGCCTGGTTGGGTCCTCACGCCCCTGCCACCTGCTCTCTGACTGATCCCTTTTAACATTCCTCTACAGGTACAGAGGGCTCTCACACCTCCAGCCTGAGGGAGGGAGCATGTGCTGTTTACTGGTTCCAAATACAATCTCCAAGTTCAGGTCAGAACTTCTTTCCCTAAAGCCTCTCGAAATTAGCCAGTTTCTCGTTTTCCAGGGCAGGTCATCAAGTTCTGTAGCTTCTAGCACTTTCACTCCCTCCCAACCCCCCTCACTGTTTCCACTTCCTCTCTTTCCACCTTCATGCCAGCCTGACCTCACCTCCAAAGAAATGCTTTCTCCTAGGTTACCAGTGGCCTTGGAATCAATGCTACTGCCTGTGCCCCAGCTGTCACCCTCTTCTCTTGCCTCTTGGTTTCTATGACCCCTTCCTGATCTCCTCTCCTCTGCCTCTGTCTCTTCTGAAGGCTCCTCCACTCACCCCTGAAAAGCTGACTCTCAGGGTCTGACCCCTGGGCCCCAACTCTTCCTCACTACATATGCTCTTGCTGGGCAATCTCCTCTCAACCCTTTGCCTACTGCCTGTCCCAAATCTTTTTTCCTAGCACCTTTTTTTTACCTGGGAAGTACTTTGCTGTGTGTAACAATAGCCCATTGTGATCTCTCCCTTGCAGATAACTCCAGTCCTTTGCCCCTTTCTCTCTCCTGCGTTGGCTCCTCTGGCTAAATCCCAAACCCACCTAGACCCAACTATCCACCCTCCCCATGCCTGTGTCAGCGATGCAGCATTTCTGGAAAAACCACAAAACCAGGCTGATGCCTGCCTTGTACTTTCAGCTTACAGCCACAAGCCTCAAGCCAGCCTTCAGTGGTGCTGAGACCCCCCACCCCGAGATCCCAGTAAAGCCATCACCCAGCTTCCTTGAGCTGCTATGTTAGCTTTTCCTCTTGTTCAAGTTTTCCCAACTCTCAGCCCACTGGCCTCTTAGTCCATTATGAAAATAATCAAACCAAAACTTCCACCACTAAATCTACAGCTATAGGCCCTTCTGGCCTCATAGTCTCTGTCCTCCTTCCATTCACAGTGGGTCAAGAGTTCCTGCTCCCATAAAAGGCTGAACCATTTGTTTTCTCAATCCCAACCCCTCACTCTCCCAAAATCTCCATTCAGGAAGTTGTCCCCATCTCTCCTAAAGTATCAGTTTTTCCTTTCTATACTGGATCGTTGCCACCACTATACACTCATGCTCTGTTATCCCTCCTGTCTTTATAAATAGGAGACCCTCACCTGATCCCACATTTCCTCCAGGGCCTGCTCCATTTCCCTCAAAGAACTCTGCTCATTCCCCTGTTCCCACTCCCCCACTCACACTTCGGTCACCCCCATTTGGCTTCTTATCAAGGTCACCAATGACCACGATGTTGCCAAATCCTGCAGGTGCTTCAGTGTTCTTCCCTTGTGTGGCCCCTCATCTCCATGGGACCATCGGACCCATTCTTCCTCCCTTCCTCCTCCACGTGCTCCTTCTTCTTGTGCAGCAGTGACACTTCCTAGGCCAGCCTCCCCTCCCCCAGACACTCTTTCCCCATTCCCATTGCTGGCCTCTCACCTCTCTCTGGCTCAAACAGGCACACGCCTGGACTGTGCTCAGCCCTTTTCTCCTCAATATCTGTATTACCTCTCTACAATATCTTTCAATTTCCTCTTAGTCAATGATGACTCCCAAATTCTATCTCCAGCCTTGACTTTCTGCCTGGGCAACAGACTGATGTCCAAGTGCTGACTTGATCTCTCTGCTCAGGAGTCTCATCAGCATCTGCTCAGCAGAGAACTCCAGACCCCCAATGCACCCAAAGCCCCACTCCTAGTTAGCATCACATAACAGCACCATTCTCCTCCATTTGCCCAGAGCAGGTTCTGCCTCTTCCCTCAGGTCCAAAAGTGGCAGGGATCTTGTTGCTTCTACCAGGCCTCTTTGGGTGTCTGTTCATAGACTATTATCACCTGAGTCCAGGGCATTTCTTCTCCCATGTGAGTGGCTGTTGACAGTCTCCTGAGTGGTCTCCTATGTCCCCTGTCACTTCTCAACAGGCCATTCTCCCTTTGGCAGCCATTGTGATCTTTTAAAAATATAAATCAGATCCTGTCCTCTGCCCAGAATCGTTTAATGGCTTTTCATTGCGCTTAGAACTAAACCCATCGCGAGTGACAGAAAACCCAACTCGAACTGGCTTAAGTGATAAAAACTAATTTACTGATAGTAAAATGGTTGAAGCTGTTGTCCTCACATCTTCACACCTCTATATCCAGTGGGAGCCTTTTGCTAAAGGCCACAGAGGGGCCTGAGGCTACCAGCAGCCCTGGCAGCTCGGCCGAGAGTCCTCAGCCCAAGGGGCTCTGTCTGCATAGCGGGATCCCTTGCTTCCCCTCACGACAGCAGCTGCCACCTCTCTATCCCCTCCTCTGTGCCCTACATCTGCCAGCTGCCCACGAGCCAGCCCTCCTCAGCTCCCTCAGCCTTGTCCCCGGCTCCTGCTGGGAGCTGAGCAGCTGGGCTCTGGTGGGTGCTTGATGGGCCCCCTCATGCTGTCTCCCCATCATGCCGTCTTATCCAAGCAGGTGCTGCTACAGTGCCCACGCAGGTGTCACTCCTTTGCTACAGTGTGTACCTGTCCACATTGACCAACTGACTCATGTAACCCTACGGGGACAGGATTCTCCCAATAATAAACAGCCAGGAAACAGAGCATCCTTCTGAGCCCACTGGGTCCCACGGCCTGGACCTGCCCTCCCCAGTGCCCCCCCAATATTTGCATGTCTGACAGGCACTGTACGGTCTCAGGCTCTTTGGGGACTGTGCGCCCCTAGGAGAGGTACTCCCCTGTGCACAGCAGCCTTCTCTCCCCTGAAAATTGGGCCCCTTTTGCTGTGACTGTTGATAAACCACTTAACCTCTCAGGCCCCGGGCATACCTCTGTAAAGGGAAGGGGTCATGGGGCAGGGGTACATAGGCCTCAAGGTCATCCCTCCGCTCCAGTGTGCTGGCTCTGGAGTTTTCACACCCGTGCATCCTCCTGCTACCATCACAGCATGCTTCCCACAACATCTAGAATCCATGACATTCTCTCCCTTAAAACTCACTGCTTAGAAGACAAAGCCTAAGCCTCCCAGCAAGGCCATCAGGAGCCAAGGTGCCTCCCGAGCCTCATCTTCTCCCACTCGTCCTTCAGGCGTGGAGTCTAGCCAAGCGAGAGCCCCTGCCCTTGTCTGACCACACCCAGGACACTACCCTTCACTGGGGCCATTCCTTCTGCTGGGAAGCCCTTGCCCTTTGGCCCATGTCTTCACGGAGCGCACTCTATAATCAAGGCGCTATGCACACGGCCCTTGTGTCCTTGCCCACCCCACTGCTAATCGGGATAAAGGACCCCTGTGGGCACCCGCAGTGCTGGGTCCTCCCTACACTTCTACTGTAGCCAGCACTTACAGCATGGCGTGGCGATGTTTCCACACATCAGGGAGCTCAGCACCGGCCTCAGAGTCCAGCAGGTCTATGCCGTGACTTGAGCGGAGTTACCCACCAGCACCAGTCACACGTGACCCTCACCCACAGCGCATATGCAGGGCATACACACTGTATTTCTCCAATGCCCTTCCCTGTGGACAGTGGTCCACATGTGTGCATTCCCAAGGAGCCGTGGGAATCGCCTGGCAGGTACCCAGCCATGTTCAGATAAGCCAGAAAGAAGGTGCTGGACCAGAGGGGGCTGGAGCTGGTGTAGCCAGGCACATTTACCCTGCTAATGAGACGTTTCTTAAAGCCCACCATGGCCCTTTCCACTGAGCAGGTTCAGTAACAGATTCTTATAAAAATAAATTCAGCACATTAAACCCAGATTTTAGCATATTAGTAGACCCATGGGAAGGGGCCTGAATTTACCAAATACCAGCCAGTTGCTGTCTTTTAATTAAAAAATAATAATAATGAGCTCATGTAATTTCTGGTTTCTCCCTAAGAAACTTTTCTGATTTCCCATGTCAGATGTTGCTGTGAAAAAACTGAGCTGTCTGTGTCAGGACAAAAACCAGTTCTGAATGGCTCCAAACACAGAAGTTTCCTCTGCCTGGCTATACTGGCTCCAGCCCCCTCCGGTCCAGCACCTTCTTTCTGGCTTGTCTGATTGTTGCCTTGAAAGTGTGAGAATCTATATGTGTGGGCATCTGACCACCTTTAGCCAAATTCTGACAGAACCCTCTCCATGCCTCTCCATATTGCTCATTTATCTGTCTGCCCCTCATCCACCAGCCACCAGAGTGTTACAGTCACTCTGTGATAGGAACTAGACATACAAAGATGCCTGAGGCAAGATCTGTGATCTCCAGAAACTCATGGTCCAAAGATGCTAAGAGCCAGCCGGATGTGGTGACTCACACCTGTAATCTCTGCTACTTGGGAGGCTGACGCGGGAAGAGCAAAGTTCAAGGCCGGCCGCGGCAACTTAGCAAGAATGTCTCAAAATAAAATTTTTTAAAGAGGTTGGGATGTAGCTCAGTGGTAGAGCATTTGCCTAGCATGCAAGAAGCCCAGGGTTCAATCCCCAGCACCGAAAATGAATGAATGAATGAATGAATGGCTAAGATCCACAGGAGCAGCAGCCCAGGATGTCCTGGAGGCAAGGCTCTACAGAAAAGACGACCATGACCGTGGAGCTGGGTCCTGGGAATGAGAAGAGGGGAGAGAGAAGGAAGGGGACCTCAGGTAGATAGGCCACTCATGCTAAGGCATGAATATGTACAGGAGTTGCTACTAGAGCCCAGGGAACAGAGTGCCATAGGTGGCACAGAGCTCTGTGGGTGAGAGGTCAAGTGGGAGAGTTGGCAGTACCAAGCCCACTCCCACCTAACCTAGCTGATCTGACACTGTGCTCAGCCCAGAACCTGGTGGAATTAGATCAAAGTTGTGTTTGGTTCCTCTAGCAAGATATGAGTCCTCTTCTTGCATTTCCATTTCATGCCCAGTTCAAGGAAGCCTGAATCCCCCCACCAATTCCACCCTTAACCCTAGTGTCCACATAATGGGGAGGGGAATTAGGGATGTGTAAGCTGAGGGTGCCTATGACTCAGACTGACTGAAGAACTCTAGGATAGCAGGGGACCAGAGGCAAGGAGCAGGTCCCAGGCCCGTCCACACACTGTATGCATGGCAGACTCCACTCTTCACCTCAGGCACACTGTGACAGAGCACCTGAGCACATGCTATACCTTGCCCTTCACTGTGCAGGGCTCCTGTCCACCCTGTATTCCCATCCTCTGGGTGGACCTGGAGGGAAAAGGAGTCAGGCCCCGCATCTGCAGCCCAGCCAGGTATGGCAAGCATGGCCCACCAGGAAGCCCTCTGCCATTCCAGGGAGAATTATTCCAAACTGAAAAATGCCCTTGGTCACTTACCTGACCCAGCTCTCATTGCAGGTACATTTAGACTTGGGCTCCATCCCCAAGTTACCTCATTATGTATGTGCAAATACTCTAAAATCCAAAAAATAGAATTCCAAAATCCAAATCAACTCTGTTCCCTCGCATTCTGGATAAGGATACTCAACTGGAAGTATTTTAAGGTATTTAGAATAATGCTTACTACACAGCAATGACTCACTACATGCCATTTATTATTGTTACTGATACCATTATACATGATAGAATTATGAACATATTCCATCCTCTTACATTTGCCTCACTATATTTCAAGCTGTCTTCAATGAGCATATATCATCATTTTATAATAATGAAAAATTTATCTTAGGAAAATAACCTTCAATTAAATTAATATAGTTTCACCAAAAGAACGTTCTAAAGACTCGCAATGAGGTGGTTTTGAGTGAGCAGAGCTCCCTCTGGTTAGACTACACACAGACTTACGGTAAGTACAAAAGTGCTTCAGACTGCGGCTGAACTGCTAGACTCCTGCAGGGGACAAGAGCTGCTGGTCCAGCCACCGTGGTGCCAGACCTACACCTCCTCTGATAGGCTCACACCTCTCGGGCTCCACGAGGACTCCCTTGCCACAGCCTCAGGGATGATATTTGGGCTTTGAGCACGGTCCACGGCAGCAGGAGTCTGAACCTGCCTCTGACTAGCTTGGAGCCAACTGCACATCCTCTCTGCCTCAGTTTCCCCATTCACCAATTAGAGAAAATAGGAATTAAGGGCCAAATACAGTTTTAGTGGCACATCTATATTTATTCCCAGCACTGACTTCTCACCCCTGTGACAGGACTATAGCTGTGATGACCACAGCACATCTCCCTTCCTTGCCTGCCTGGTTACTCAACTTCACCTGTTCCAAACCCAAGCACATATCCCTAGCGTGGAAAGGAAGGTAGAGGTGCACAATTTCCTAATTACAGCAGTGCTGAAATTTCTAAGTTTAAAACCAAAAGTAGGGGCCAGTGAGATGGCTCAGCAGCGTAAGCGCCTGCCTGGCAAGCGCAAGGTCCTGAGTTCGACTTTCGGTACCCACATGCAAAAAAAGGGCAGGTGATATCGCTCAGCAGCACAGGCACCTGCTGGCGCATGAGGTCCTAAGGTCGACCCCCAGTACTCACAAAAAAAATAAATAAAAAAATAAAACCAAGAGTATTTTTCAACCCCATACTGAGGTTTGACTTGTAAAAAGCTGCACATATTTAATGCATACACATAAATGAGTTTGGGGATAAGTATTCACTAGCAAAAGCATCATCAAGGCTATAGACACATCTATCACCTCCAAAAATTCCTCTTCCCCTCTTTATTGTTACGATTACTGTTATTATTATTATTATTTTTGTGTGTATATATGTCAAGAACACTTACCATAGTTTATACCCTCTTTGTAAACTCTAAGTATACAACATAGTATTGTTAGTTATAGGCACTATGCAGTATAGTAGCTCTCTAGAACTTTCACAATGGAAACATTACACCCTTTGACCGACACCTTGCCATTTTCCTTTCCCCTACCATTCTACTTTCTGCTTCTACAAATTTGACTATTTCAGATTCCACATATAAGTCAGATTAACCAGTATTTGTCTTTCTGGGCCTGGCTTATTTACCATCATGTGTTCCAGGTTCATCCATGTTGTTACAAATGTAAGACTTCCTACAATATTCCATTGTATGTGTATGCCACATTTCCTTTACTCATCCATCCACAGACAGCATATTGGCCACTATGAATAATACTACAATGCATATGAAATGCAGCCATCTCTTTGAGGTCCTGATTTCAATTCATTTGGATAAATATCCAGAAGTGAGACTGCTGGACCATATGGTAGTTGCTTTTAGTTTTTTGAGGAACCTATATACGGTTTTCCATAATGGCTATACCAATTTACATTCCCACCAACAGTGTACCAGGGCTCCCTTTTCTCTACATCCTTGCCAACACTTGTTATCACTCATCTTTTTCATTTTAGCCATGCTAACTGATGTGACATGATTCTGGTTTTGATTTGCATCAGCCTGGTGATTGTACCTTTTCATATAGCTGTTAATTATTCATGTGTCTTTCTTGAGGAAATATTTTTTCAGGTCCATATTTAAACCAGATAATTTGGTTTTTGTTATTAAGCTATAGGAGTCCCTCATATATCTTACATATTAATCCCTTGTCTAATATATGGCTTTCAAATATTTTCTCTTATTTATTTTTTCATTGCCTGTGCAGCAGCTTTTTAGTTTGATGTAGTTCCACTTGTTTACTTTTGCTTTTGTTATCCAGACTTTTGACATCATAGCCAAAAAAAAAAAAAAAAAAAATCATTGGCAAGACCAATGCCAAGAAGCTTTCCCCTATGTTTTCTTTTAGGAGTTTCATGACTTTAAGTCTCAGGTTTAAACCTTGAATCTATTTTAGTTGATTTGTGCATGTGGTGTGAAATATGGGTCTAATTTCATTCTTTTGCATGTGGATATCCAGTTTTCCCAGCTCAATTTACTGAAGAGATTGTCCTTTCTCTATTGTGTATTCTTAACTTTCGTCAAAGATTAAGTGACCATATATGTGTGGGTTTATTTCTGAGCTCTCTGTTCTGTTCCATTGGTCTACAGGTCTGTTTTTAATGCCAATGCCATGCTGTTTTGATTACCATAGTTTCATCTGAAATTAGGAAATGTGAAGCCTCCAGCTTTGTTCTGGCTGCTCAAGATTGCTCTGGCACTTTGAGGTATTTTATGGTTCCATAAAAATTTTAGGAATGTTTTTCCTATCTCTGAACAGAAAGGTACCACTAGAATTTGATAGATTGCTTTAAATGTGTAGATCGCTTTGAGTAATACGGCCAGTTTAACAGTATAAATTTTTCCAATCCTTTGTGTCTTCTTTTCATTCGTGTCGTATTTCTCTAGATACCTATATGTTGTGAGCCTTCTAGATAAAACAGTTTATGAGGATTAACAAATTTTATGGAGTGTTTACTCAAAAGACTTACTTAGAAATGAGGTCAGCCCCTGCCCTCAAGAAGGACCAAATCGTCTGGGTGAAACAGAACCAGGTGAAACAGTTTCAGCACACCGTGTTCCATTAGATCTGCCCAAGGTTTGAAACCGTCCCAAAAGAGGGGGGAATATTTCCGCCCACAGGGGATGGACTGAAAAGGCTTGAGCTGGGCCTCAGAGGATGAGAAGGAGTCCAGCAGGTGGGCAAGAGGCAAAGACAGAGAACAGAACAGGCAAAGAACCAAAGCCCACACAGCAGGAAGATGTAGTTAATCCTGTGCCTGGACTCTGGGCTGCAGAGCGGGAGAGGGTTAAAATGCGCTGGAGAGAGTGGCTAGGGCGAGTTGCAGAGGGCTTTACATAACAAATGGTTCTTGTATTTTTTGAGGCCATAGTCCTCTTTGTATGAAAGTACTGATCTTGTACCCAAAATGCACGTACACATTCACTTCCTGCCCATCAGTGGCACTCTGTCAATGGCTCCTAGCATACTGAGCCCGGGCTGTGCATTCCCAGTAGGCATCCTCCAGAAGAAACCCTGCAGCGTGACCCCATCTCTTTTCCAGGCACATCAGATGCCTCACACCTGTACCCTGTGTCTTCACTTCTTAATCACTGAAAGCATCACATCCCATATTAATGCCACCCTGCTCTTCCTCTTGCATTGCCCAGGCTGTGACCCCTCTTCGTGATCTCTCCTCAGAGGCCTCGAAGAGTCTTTTTGCAAACCTGGAGGTCACCTGTGAGCATCCCCCTTGTCACCATTTACACAGGTGCTCCATAGGCCCAGGCCCGGCCCAGCCCAGGAAACACTCCATTCTCATCCTATCCATCCTACTCTTCACTCCCTGTTGCCAAACAGCTCCTCTACCTGCGATAAAGTCATAGCCCAGCCTCACAGTAACTTGATTATCTTTAAATTGCCTTTGGTGAATAACCTTGAACAGGCCTCTGAAAGCCAGGCAGATTAGAATTGCTGGCTCCCCTTCCTCTGGCTGCTTATTCCCCCTCAAGAAGCCCCATTAAACCACCCAGTGCACATTCCCTGTGCAGAAATCCATAGTCCGGCCCCCAGTGGAGGTGTTCTGCTTATATGTTTGGTAACCCTGTTCAACTGGGAGAAGCTGATATGACTTTAAATATTTAACCACTTTAAAGACATTGGTAATGATGATAACTTTGCTGATGGCAGCTCGAATTAAACTCCAGATCAAACAAGATCTGTTGAACCTAAAATACTTCTAATTAACTTCCCTCACAGCAGATGGCCACAAGAGGCAGCTGTGTATCCTGGGAAGAGCACTGCACTGGGAGTCCATCTGTGAAGGGGAGTAAATACATAGTACTTATTGTGTTGTAAAAAGTAAATAATGTCACACTGCAACAACACTTCCTCTTGTCACCTATTAATAAGTAGATATAAATGTAAGGGTCATGGCCACTGATGAAGATGCTATTCACACTCAGGGGGCTGCCCCACGAGTTCCAAGAACTCTTACCCAGAAATGCTTTAGGACAGACAGGACCAAGTGGGTGACAGCACTAGTGCCTTCCCCCAGACCCACAGAAGCCACCAGAGCATCAACATAAGGGCTGCACTCTCTTGGATAGGGAAGCTATCTGAGGGGTGCCTTCCCCACAGCAGTGTTCCATGTGCTGTCTCCCAAATCTTAGGGAGCACATCCAGTAGTCTCCCTTCTGAGTCCCCCTTACCTGCTCTGGAAGTGGCATTGGTCTTGGGTTCACTCAAGGGGGCAGATGGTCAGTGCCCTCTTTCTTCCCTTTCACAAAATTTCCCAACCCAGAGAGCAAGGAGAGGAGAAACGTGAGCGTGGCCCCAGGCTGAGTAAAAACACTGGCCTTCACTCTGACACCTCCTGTAGGAGAACCCTACCCCTCTCTGGGGTCACTCAGAGTCCCCAACTTAGCATCACCAGAACTGTCCTTTAGGCTCACCAACAATGTACAGGTAAAGTATCCCTCATCTGAAATGTCTGGGACCAGAAGTGTTTCAGATTTGGAGTATTGTCAAATTTTATAATATCTGCATTATCATAATGAGATATCTTGGGGGTGGGACCTAGGTCTAAATAGGAAATTCATGGATGACTCATATACATCTTATACATACAGGCTGGAAAAATAATTTTACACAATACTTTTAATAATTTTGTGCATTTTAGTTGCAACTCATCACACCAGGTCAAGTGTAGAATTTTCTTATTGTGGTATCACATCAGTGCTCAAAAAGTTCTGAATTTTAAAGTATTTCAGATTTCATATTAGGGTTCTGCAACCTGTATTGCGCTGACTCCAATGGAGAGGCCTTACCCTATCTGCCTCCTGACCTCCTCCCTCTCTGGGGACAGTCAGGTAGTAAGCAAGGAGGACTGCCCTTGTCAACATCTCAGCCAAGCAGCAAACTTGAGTGCAGGGCCCATCTGTATACCTGAGACAGAGCAGGGGCCAGAGGCAGTTTTCTCAGCCAGCCTGAAGCCACAAGGAAGCCAATGATAATGGCTAATACAATACACACAATTTCATTACTAATGTGAAAATTGATTCTAACTCTAGAAGGAAAAGGAAAATCTGATTGGAATATTAAGTCCCAAGGATATGGGATGGCTGGATGTGCCTGTGCTGGGAGAGTCAACCTTTTACAATATAGGTTTCATGGGAAGGGAATCAGATACTTGGCTGGTGGACCAGGGTTGAGGGTCACCAGGACATTTTCAACTTCCCTAAGCAAGTATCTGTTATAACTGGCCAGGTTCACCCTTTCCTGCTCAGGAGGAGACATGTCTCCAAAAACAGGTTCTCCCCACTGCCCGTCATCGAAGTGATGTGCATTCCTGCCTGGGAAAGCAGCTGCATCCTGGGGGCAGGCACCCCTTGGGAGGGACGTATGCTGCTTCAGAAATTGTGAGTGGGGACCGGCTGGAGGCCACACCTCTTCAAAGCTCCACAGAAAGACTTCTGCCCCCATCAGAGCTGTGTCATATATGGATGTCTGTGACTGTGACATCAAAACCCACTTCTGTTTATTAAGGATAAATGAGTGAGACAAGGTTTTTATTTAAACATGGCCTTGGCAATCAGTCATGAATCTGTATGTGATTCTTCCTGCTCTGTGATCTATAGATGTATAGTCCTGCCCTCCACCTAGCTCTGTCCCCTTCACAGAGAAAACTCACTGGAAGATTTTCCTGTTTTGTTTTTTTAAGAACAAGTGAGTATGTGTTTCAGCCTGAACACAGAAGAACATGTATTTATTTTACAACAGATTCCTTCATTCATTATTGAGTATATACTTTGTGCATGGCACAGGGCCAAGTCAGGCTGTAAACAGCCACAGGGAGGTGCCACAGGGTGGTGGGAGGCAGGCTCGAAAATGCCCATGCACAGTGCAAGCTAATGAGCGCTAACATAGGAAGGTACAAGGTGGAGACCGAAGAGGGAATGACTAATTCTGCCTCCAGGTTTGGGGAGGGCTTCCAGGAGGCTCCTCTGCTTCCTTCCTGGGTAGGACACCCCCAGGTATGAGATCCCAGACATTCTCTTGTACACGCCCACCTGCTTTCTCTTCATGTCCCATAAAAAGCAAGCAGACACTCTGTTGAGTGTGTGATCGGCTCTTTTGAAGTTTCCTGTATGGATGTGGCCCTGGAAGCACTGAACAGCTCCAACTCTGAGCTTCCCATGACCACAGCGCGCATTTCCTCTGGCTTCTCATGTCTCATCCCTAAAGCACCTGCAGCCAGGCTGGAAGAGGAAGATAGGACTGCAGAAAGAAAAAGAGTATGTCCTGCACACCCACTGACTGGGACAAACAGTAAGGGACAGTGACACAAATGAGTTGGGCTCTCCTACAGCTCTTCCAGTATCCGAATCTGTTACCCTGAGTCTGTTCACCTTCACCATCTGTCCAGTGCTCCTCTGGAAGAACCATGGGGTCTATCCATGAGCACCCTTGAGCATGCACTAATCAAGATGCAGTGGGGTGAGTGTGCCCCTTGCCTGAACGCTTAGGCTCTCTCAGCTGCATATAGCATGGGGGAACCCACAGGGCAGCCCCACCTCCAAGTCATCACCCTTAAAGAGGCTGCCTGAGGTCTCCCCATTCTGTGTTTATGCAACTGATGTTTAAAAATCTAGATAACTGCTTTCCGTTCACCCATGCTTAATTCCATCTTGTGGGTTTGGGCCCGCCGTTCTGCCTATCAATTACTCTACACACTGATGACATCATCTCAAGGAGTCACTCTCTTCCCTGCCAGCCCAGCATCCTGTGTGAATTGGACAATCTGCTTCACTGATAAATATGCCAGACAGGACTGGCCAGAGGAGGGTGCCCTGGGGCAGAAGAGACTGACAGGAAGGGCTCAGTTAATCTTTGTTAGAGGCCAGAAGTAAAGTGAATAACTGAATGAATCAACAGGCAAATATGGCCTCTCTCTACATCCACCCTGATCCTTAATCAATGTTCTGGGTCCAATGGTTCACCCACCTATGAATCCATCTGTCTATATCCCAGGATAATGACAGCTTTGCATCTTGTCCTTATAGCCACCAGGCTTGGCTTTAGGCTCGCTAAAATGAAGGCACCAGCTTTTGGAAAATAGGAAGGGAGGTAAACGTGACCCAAGTTGTCCTGCACGAACTGTGGCTGCCCTGCAGAGCACCTCTTTGTTTACTCAGCACCCCAGCCATCTGCTTCATACACTCTTGTGAACTGCTGGAGGAAAATGGCCTAACACTGCTTTAGAATATTTTCTAATCTACCTCTTTCTTCTCTGTGAAAACATCTGCCTGACTTCATCTTTCAGGCACTGCTTACTTTCTCCAGTTTCTCAATAACACACAATGCTTCAAGAATTGCATTTATAATCTTCCACCACTCCCCTGAGAATGACTTTATAGTTACCTTTGTTTGTCCTGGTCTTGTTTTATGTGCCTGGCATTGGCCCACCATGGTGTAAATGCAGTTCTGTGGCCAGAGGGAGCCAGCCAAGCATGCCAAGACAGTACTTATGTGCACTCAAGCCTATGGCAGAATATTCACAATTATGCCCACGAAGGGGAGGCAGCACCCACTTCCATATCTCAAAGATGGCTCATTATGTGAAAACAAGGTAGGAATATGTGTGGCAATGCAAATGTAAGTAAATATGCATGGTTATAAGTATAAAAATTCAGCATGCATTGACTTCTTCCTATGATAATAATAGTTAATGTTTCTTACCACTTCACTATGCTCAGGTAGTAAGCATTTCATATATATGTATATTTTTTTTTTTTGGTTTTTTTTTTTGGGGGGGGTACCAGGGTCGAACTCAGGACCTCATGCACCAGCAGAAACCCGTGCCGCTGAGCAATATCACCGGCCCTTTTTTCGTATGTGGGTACCAGGAGTTGAACTCAGGACCTCGGGCTTGCCAGGCAGGCGCTTATGCCGCTGAGCCATCTCACCGGCCCAACATTTCATATATTTTAACTCGTTTAATCCACACTAAAGTCCTATGAGGTGGGTACCATCATTATCCTAAATTTACAGCAAACAAAAGCACATACCTATAAGTGGTAAAGCCATCCTGGAAGCGGCCTGGCTCCAGGGTTCAGGCTCCCAATTACTGTTGCCTCGTCTTAGGCTGTTTTACATACATCAGCAAGACCCCATCCTGAGCTTTTTACTTTACTTCCACTCATGCACCAGCGCACACCACACATTCTTTACAGCTGGACACTCCTCACTGTTCTTCGAATATTCCATGTACTTTTATACACCTGCACCTCTGCTGATGAGACTAGCTTTGCCTAGAATATCCTTTCTCCTCTTGCCCACTCAGAAAACTCCTGTTCATCCTTTAAAGCCCGGTTCAGTGTCACCTTTTCCATAAAGTGTGTCCTAATCCTATGTCAGGTTAACTCTGGTCCTGCGGCAAGCTGTTTGTACTATACTATATCATAAGCTGCTTTTTAAACAGTGAAAGAGTGTACAAATAGTGAACAAGGATCTCAAAGCCAGGAAGCTGACATAAAACATAAAAAATAAAGTTTGCAGGGGCTTTCATTCATCTATTCAGCAAATGCTAGATGCCTACTGTGTACCAGAGACTTTTCTTGATACTGGGGTACAACTTTTAACAAAACACAAACTCACAGAGCTTACATTCCAGTGAGGGGAGACAAACAATACACAAACAGGTAAAACATATGGCATGTTAGAAGTTGATCGGTGCTGTAAGAGGGAACAAAGCAGGGACAGGAGCAGAGAGCCGTCAGGGGCAGGAAGGTTCTGCCAGGGAACTGAGACTTGTTCTCACTCTCACCAGGAGGTGCCAACCACGGGCATGGAGGGTGCTCCTTTGCCCGTGGAACTGAGCCAGAGTCTCAGAGAAACCACAGACCCTTCAGCTGCCTCCCTCCCACCTCCTGTGGTGGTGACGGTGAGCCAAGCCCTCTGCATTGAAAGGGGAAGTAGATACCAAATGAGAAGGGTGCCTGGGCGGCACTGCTGGAGCTGACACATCCACGGCTGTACAGTGACGTACAGAACATTCATTCAACAGCGTCTGTGCGCAAAGGTACGGCGCCCTACACTTCCCACTGTTACTCGTCTAAGTCTAGAAGGTGAGCGCTCTTCTCCCCCTCTTACACATGGGAGAACTGAGGCTTAGAGATGATGGGCATCTTGACCAAGGGCCCTGAAACTCTACTGGAACTCAAACCCAGGTCTGTCTGGCTCCAGGGCCCATGGCTCCACCCCACTACCCCCCACCCTGAGGTCACTGCGGTAGAGATAGAGTTACATCCGTTGAGAGCCTAAGTCACTGGCTGAGCCCCAAACCTACCCAAAAGCAGAGACAAGGCAGGGCAAGGAAGTGCCCTTGGGGCAGCCTGGACAGCCCTTGGGAAAACTGGGTGGCCTGGACCAGTGCTTCCCTACAGGACTGCTCACACGCTGCCCATCTCCCAGACCCAGCCCAGGGCACCACCCCAACACCCAAGGACTCCCTTCATCTGGCCACCTGGCATAGCAGATGTATTTGTCCACATCAAGGTTTGGCCACCAGCTGGACTGACAGTCTGTGGCTTCCACCTCACGTTACATCCAGCTCCTCTGGAACCAATGAATATTGTTCATCCTTCACCAACTCTTTCCTGGTACCAGTGACTAGACCTGCACTGGTCAGCTGCCAACAGAGCCCACTGCCACCTCCACAGGTCTGCACCCATCCCCGTGGAGCTGCCCTCGCCAGTTCTGCTCTTGCCCATCCTGCACCTTGCAAGCACAGTCTTCGCTGCTCTCCCTGACTGGTCTTCAATCCACAGCCAGCTGCTGTACTTTCACGAACCTGAACCAACCTGCTCTCGTCCTTTGGTCATCCGTGCCCTACAAAACCTAAAGGGAAGGCTGGTGCAGTGGCACACATTATAATCTCAGTCCTTCGGGAGTCTGAGACAGGAGGATCATAAGTTTGAGCCCAGCGTGGGCAACTGAGTGAGGCCCTGTCACAAGATAAAAGATAAAAAGGGATGGGGATGTAGCTCAGTGCGGAGGACCTGGATCCAATCTCCAGCACCACAAAAGAAAACAAAACAAAACACTAGGCCAGCTTCTTCCAGCCGCCACAGCAGCTCCTGAAGGTTGCTGAGCAGCGGGCATCTGCACAGTGCTAGAGCCCAGCCTGCCTGAGGTGCTCTGGAGGCCTTCTGTGGTGGCAGGGTCCTGGTCTGCTCCTCCTCCTCCTTTCACAGGCTTTTCACAGCTCTTTCTCCAGCCCCTCCTCCCACCTACCCCTTCCCACCCCCTGAATTACTCTGTCTCACTGGGACCCTCACAGCCTGGCCCCACTTGGCTGCAATGATCTGCATTTGTCCACTCTGCCCGCATCCCTTGGTCTCCATGGAAGGGAACTCCTCCTCTGCCTCACCCTACCCACTCTCCCAGGGGGTGCGGGGCCAGCTCGGAGCAGCTTGGGAGGGCAGGTGATGCACATCTCTGTCCAGCTCTGCATTAGCAAAGGCAGATTCCCACCCTGACATCCACCATGGGAGACTCTCCACACCTCAGCAGTCAGCGAACCCTGAGGTCAAGGCTCCCACAGGAGAGCCACTGTTAAACAGCACTGGCTCACTGCAGGACCATCCTGGCTTAGCATGAAGCCCCTCAGTCCTGGCTACAACAGACGTCTATCACTCCAACCTCCCCATCTCTGCTCAGTGTGCCCTCGGTTAACACACTCAGAAGAAACCCTCCGTGAGTCTGTACCTACTCCTGCACTGGGGTTTCCGGCTTCTCCTCTCTGGGGGTGGGGGGCTGCGAAGGCCATCTCTGCATGTCCCCTCCAGACACATCAATGCCCTCCTACTGCAGTTGCCTCCTGCCCATGCCCAGGAGTAACTAAAAGACAGCAGTAACCTCCCATTGCTAACCCACTGAACACTGTTTCCCTCACCCTCCTTACAACTGTAGTATTCTACCCTATGGGTTGTTCCTCTTCTGTAATCCCCTCCTCCTTGGCCTCCTGTCACCTTCTCTCCTCTGTCTGCCCTGCCTGTGGCCACTCCTTCCAGTCTCCTTGATGGACGCAGACCCTGAGTATGGAGTCCAGAGCTCATCATGAGCTCCCTCTTCCCATGTTAAACTTTCTTCCACAGACGCTCGCCCCTTCTACCCTCCTGTGGGTATCCTGGGCTCTGGGTGTGCATATTCCATACGGCTGTCCCTCAGCCACTTGACGTTAAGCAGTCTAAAAAAGAATGGAATCCACCACCTTTTCCCACAGTTTAGACCCTGGCTGTCCTGTGCTGGTGGCTGAGTACCAACTGCCCCGACTAAACAACGTGAAAATCATCAGAACACCTCCCTCGCCCACACCCAGTCCAGCCTGGGGTCCTGAAGGTTCCGCCTCCTTCCTGCCTCTGGGGCTCTCGCTGCCCTCTGTACCTATGCCCCACCTCAGCCTCTCCCCAGCAGGACGCCCCAGGCCCTCACCATCGAGTCCACCCACCCTGCACACATCATCCAGAGATTAATACTGAAAACAACCCTGATCGAGCTAAAATATTTCAGTGGCTGGGTTTTCAGGATAAAGTTAAAACCCCAAGGTTGATGACCCAAACTTTGTTGTCACATCCTCGAGCCAGACAATATGTAGAGGCCACCAGCAGCCCTGAATCAGATGCCTGAGCTCATGTCTCTGGTCCTCCACAAGGAGGTACGTGATACAGCCTCTGCTATCGGCAGGGAAGAAAGGGGCTCTAATGGCACGTATGTGAGGAGTTGCTAAAAAAAATAAACTAGATAAGGCAAGGAAAGCCCTTAGAACACCCCAGATGTTTGGTAAGCGAGCCACTGCGCTGTCATTACTATAAACAGTCCCAGCTGCACTCTCTGCTGCCTTGGGCCCCCAGCGCAACTCTGATCCAGCCAGCACACAGCCTCTGCCTACATGCTCTTGCCCTGCTTCATGCCAGGCAGCTCCCCTACACTCTAGTGCAGCACCATCCTTCCTCTTCTGCAGCCCCATGTCCCCTGCACTAGCTCCTCCATGGCACAGTATCACCTATGTTATTTCTTACTTTCCTTTACAAATGTTAAACTCAAGAGATTTGTCCTCTTAGTGCTGAACACAGGGCCTGGCACAGAATTGGTAACCAAAAATATCCACCAGAGGAAGGAGGGAGGGAAACACGGAGGGAGGGGGAGGGAAGATAAAAAGGGATGGAGGGAAAGAGGGAAGGAGGAAGGGAGGGAGGGAAAAGCAACTCACTTGGAGCAAATACCCAACTTGAGGTTACTCTCTTCTCACACTCTTCCAAAGAAATGTTCAAAGCACTGACATCCCCGAAGAAAGGCAGCAGGCCTGCTCTGCCTTTGTCCTGGATATCCTGATACTTCAGAAAACTCTGGTTGACGAATGAGTCATAGAAATCCACTTGGGAGGGACAAGTGGCTGCAGGGAGGCCGAGGCTGGAGCCAGAAAACAAAAGATGCGAATTATGAAACAAGTGGAATGAAACCAAGGTTTGCAGGGCACAGGGAAGGAGCCCACATTAGAGGAAGAGAAATGAGGGCAAAGCAAGCAACCTATTCAAACAGTTGACTAAGACTCCAAAGGGGAAGGACAGAGTAAATCAAACCTCTGACAGGCAATCAATGGACATTCAATTAACGGTTACAATATTACTAATTTACACAAAATGTCCAAACAGTACCCTTTCCCCCTCTGAGGATACCTTGATTTAAAGCCTCCTATCTGTGGGACATTCCCTGCTAACACCTCAGGAACCTGTGGGCTGCTGTCCTACACCCAGGGCAGGTCCCTGGTACAGGGCAGCCAAAGCAAAAGAGAGCAGGAAGTGAGGTGGCCCAGGTGCAGGCAGAGGGCTTGGCCTGGGGCTGCAGGATTGAGGTTCCTAGCAGTGAGGCCAGGTCACTTCTGGGACAGGGAAGGCCACCAAGGACTCAGGGGCCCACACTCAGGGTCAAGCGTTCACCCTTGCTATGGCGGCCCCAGTGCACAGGGTTCAAGTGGCCACAGCACAGCCTTTGTACACCCTGCTCCCTGCAGTCAGTGGCACACAGAAGGTAAAACACCTGCCAGGTGTGTTAAGTCCTTCAGCCTCCAGGCATCCAAAGGTGGGGAGGGGGCAAGGTCTTCATTGGGAGAAAAAAAGGGAGGGGAAAAGATGGCACCTGCTCCATTGTGACACCCAAAGGTCACTGCTGAACCTCTTGTGACATCCTTGGGCTAAAGGCACAGAGTCCTAAAGGAGCCAGGTGGTGCCCAGTACTAACCATGCCTTGGGCAGACCCCCTTTACAGCTATGAGGTTCGTTCCCACTGTGGTGTAATGTGGAGACACTGGCAGCAAGCTCACAGCGGTGGGAGCTCTGGAGAGCACGTGCAAAGAACTCCTGTTCCACAGCACTGGGACCCCAGGGTCTGCATGCTGATGTGGGCAGCACCGCAGACAGGTGCCTGTGGTGGGGTCAGGGAGTGCGCAAAGGGGAAGCAGACAAGGAACTCCTTCCTCCTTTCAGAAACAAATGCATCAAGCAGGTGCAGCAATGTGAGTTATGATCCTGACCGTTCTGGCACCACCTATATACAAAGTCCCCCATCACCCACATTTCCTAAACCCTCACAAAGCCCCCCCCAACAGAGAGGGCAGCGTGAGAGCCACCTCCACATACCCAAGGGGCTGCCACACCCTTCTGCTTAGCCCAACACTCGGCCCTGGATCCTATGAAGTGAGCCACCACGGCTCATCGTCCCCACTGCATAGATGAGGAAGGTAGGTCACAAAGAGGTTATTCACTTAGAGTCCCACAGTGGCAGGTCACATCTTGTTTAAATTGGTATTTGTCCCAGCTCAACATGTTCCTGAGAACACAAGCAAGAGATACTACTGCAGGAAAGGGGCTCTAGCAGAGTATTCCTTACCTCAATACAGCCTCCAGAGCCAGACATTGTGGTGCAGGCCTATAATCCCTGCTATTTGGGAGGCTGAGGCAGGAGGATCATAAGTTCAAGGCCAGCCTAGAAAACTTAGCAAGAGCTTATCTCAAAATAAAATGTTAAAAGGCCTGAGTATACAACTCCGGAGTAGAGTACTTGCCTAGCATATGTGAGGCCCCACACCACAAACCAAAGCAAAGCATGACACTGCTCTCCAGCCTGAGTCCTCTCCACACCCCAGGGCAGGCTCTCACCATACTGCTACACTGGGAGCCTACAGCGTGCCTTTTTCTATGAACCTTCCTAGATCTCTGAACATCATTTTCAGCCCAGCGCAGCAAAACCCAGCCTGCCCTGTAATCCAACATTAGAAGATGGAGGTTTTCTCTGCAGCACACAGTGGGACCTTGCAGGAAGTGGCTTCCCAAATTAAGGATTTTAAGCACAGATGACTGAAATAGATATTTGGGAGCCACTCACCCACCAACAGCCACCACCTCAGCCTGCAGATGCTGCCTCAGTATGCTTTCCCACAAATTTTACCATGCAGATTAACAATGCCCTGGACTGGACCAGGGTGGAGCTGCCCCCAAGAAGCAGCCCCCATCCCCAAGGCAGCCAGGAATCGTCCTCAGAGTTTACAACAGCACAGCCCCTGTCATGCTTCTCATGAAATATCCTTCCCGGGCATCTTCTCCCCATAGCCCATTGACCGATTATTTTTAAAACTCAAGTTTTATTAGCAGTGGAGCATGAGTAATAAATAGTAATACTCTGTTTGTACTTGAATTAGCCCTGCATGTCCTGGGACCACAGTGCTACCAGTCAGATTCAGATTTCTCTCCCCATCTGTACCTTGTGGTCTGAACACTGGTCCATCCTAGGCCAGGGCTCCCATGCTAAGCAAGGCCATGGGGCTCTGAGGACTCACACCTGGGGCCCCCAATTCCTAAGCAGGCCACTGTGCTGCCAGGAAGGAAGGACATGGTGGAGATGTACAGGAAAGAGAGAAATGGATTCTAGTCCTGCTGCTCACCAGATGTGTGGCCTGGGCACATCATGAACCCTGTGCTCCGAGGCTCAGTGCCCAATGAGAGAGGCTGAGCAGGGAGCGGGTAGCTACATTACAATGTGGGAAGTGATCCAAAGGGAAGGGGAAGGGGCTGCTTCAGGAGCACACAGAAAAGGCCTCATGCAGGCTTGAGGTAGAGGCAGCAGAAAAAGGCTTCTCAAAAGAGAAATAAATAAGCCCCAGCACAGTAAGCAAAGAAGAGAGAGGGAAGGGTTCCAAGTAGGTTGAACGCATGTGCAAAGGTCCTGAGGCAGTAAGCCAAAACCACACTGGGGAGCTAGAGTGAGCAGGAAGGTATCTGAGAAACTTGGATCCCCTGCGGGGTTCTGGGGAGACAGTGGGGGAACCCACACTCCACAGCAGCAGAATTTCCCTCCTCCCCTCTGCTGGTGGGTAAAAACTGCCAGGCTCCTTCCCACCCTGGCAGGGGTCTCCCCTGGAGGGTTGCAACTCAGCACCCCTCCTTTGCCCTGAGCCTCCACCCAGCTCCCTTCTCTCAACAACCCTGGAGACGCCCACACACAGCACAGCAGTCTCGCTGCTCTCCAGACTGATGTGTTCCTTCCTGGCTCCCGAGCCCACTACTTCCATTCTAGAAGCATCTCCAGATTGGGAGCCATAGGAACTGATGCTGTCCCACACATTCCTCCCCAGCTGCAGCCTGGTAAACCCCTACACAGTCCGAGCTACCAAGATGATTTGCACCCAAGGGCCACACATCTAGTTCATCAACGAGGAGGTCAAGGCACGCTGTGCACCTCAGTGTCCTGCAAACGCTACTGGGCTGCAAGAGCTGGCTCTAGGCCTGATCTCCCTTGGGCCCCACCTCTGCCGCCAGGCTGGCTGTGTGACTCTGGGCAACTTAGGTCACTCTCCAAGCCTCAGTTTACCCGCTTATAAAATGTGGGTTGTTGTAGGATTAAATGAGAAAACATTTGTGAAGTGATTAGCAAGCTGCCTAAGATGCTCCCCAAATATCAGCTGCTATTTTTATTAATGTCTTTCCAGGTCTCCTCTTGGACATTCTGTCAAGTGATAGTACTTTAGCCATTTGACCTGGCCATTATACCCATTATAACCACTTAAATTACAAAGAACTTTTAACACTGAAATACAATGTACAGGCAGAAAAGTGCATGTAAGTGTCCAGCGCAATGAGTTTTCATGATACCAGCTCTCAGGTCACAAAACAGAGCATGACCGGTATTCCCCATGGGCCCCTTCCAGGGGTAACTGCCACCCTGACTTTTGTCACTGTAGATTACTTTGCCTTCTTTTTAGCTTTATAAAAATAAAATCGTAAGTATGTACTGAAAGCATCTTAAGACTTAAGCTCTTGTAAAGATGTCATCTTATTTGCTTTCCCCTCAACACTGAGATTAGGGGTTTTATTGGCTCCATTTTACTGCTGAGCAAACAGAGCCTTCAGATAAGTGAACTGGCTAGTCCAAGGCTACAGAGGAAGCAGACAGGGACTCTCATCACAGGCTGTCCAGGCTCCTTTCCGGGGACCTTGCCCCTACAGCAGCTGATTTCTCACACATCTAACTAGACCCTCTCTATGATGCCAGGCCCTTCCTCCCCAAAGTCCTACAATCTCCAGGAAGCCACCTTGGATTGCCCAGATTGGATTGCTTGTCTTTCTCTGCTCCAGCCCAGCATGGACCCCAGGACCTAACACACCTAACTTTGGCACAGGTCAGCTGGGCATGTATTTACTGCCTGTTGCCCGGCCCATGTGTCCCTCAGAGTCACAACGCTTGCTTTTGCAGCTCACTCCATGCCCTGCCCAGCAAGAATGGAGCTGGCTGAAGTGAGGGATTGGGGAGACCACTGCATTAAGCTCAGCCAGGCAGGGAGTACAGCATGTGCTCCTCTTGTTTGACGAGAGGCTCCACGGAAGTCAGCGCGATGAAAGACAAAAGACCAAATGGACTATAGGCGAGGGAAGCCCATTTCAAGTCCTAATTCTGCAAGTCACACGACCTTGGACAAGTTACTGGCCCTCTCTGGGCCTCGGTTTCCTCTTCTGCAAGAGGAGATGACTGGACCAACCCACTGCACTCTGGGCCCATGTCTAACATAAGGTGATCCAGCACCCCCTTCCCAAGGAGCACACATTTGGTCCCAGACATCCTTTAACCCAGCCCTGCAGTACCACTGCCAATCACTCCAAATGGGTAAAAGAAGGGAAACCCACCTACAGCCCTGACTAGTACCAGCACCATGAGCCACAGATAACAGGGCACCCCCAGTGCAAGTCCCCATGGGCTCAGGATCCAGAGGATGAAAGGTGATGCCAGACCTCAGTTCCTCCTCCAGAATGTGGGTGACTTTTTTCCCTGCACAAAGCCAGCCTTCTCCTAGGACTCTGCCCCTACAATACCCACTGCCCACCCTGTCACTACCTTCCATATAACTAAGCTCCAGGATAAACGAATTAAAGTGCACACAGGTCGTGGCTCAAATTGTGTGCATCAGAGGAAATGCTCCTGGGGTCTGGCTTATTCCCAGAGCCTCCTTCTGGCTCATGGGAGCTGTGTGCCCCCTGCTTTGATCTAGAGTCACAGCTGTCACTCCATATGCCACCCTCCTCTGTCTCTCACCCCATGCCAGGCTCAGTTGGGTTCAAAGAGGGGGAAAAGTACCTTAGGCCAAGATCCAGGCAGATCTAGGGTTACCCTTGTACTAGTGCAGCTCCATTATTGGTGACGGTAATGAGATCCAGCAGGAGACAAGTGTTTTGAGACTTCTCAACCTCACATACCTGTGATCTGAAGGCCGCCCATCCAACTTCCCAGAGCCAAAGCTCACTGCTAAACTAGGGCTCTAAAACCCAGGCCCTGCAGACAAGCACCCACAAAAAAAGCTGTTCACTCAACAGATAGGTATTAAGCACCTACTCCACACTGGTACTACCCTAGCTATTGCTGAAGAAATGCTGAGAAATAGACACAGTGCCTGTGCCTTGGATCCCACATCCGAGGGGCAGATAGATGATGGCAGAGGACCTCACTAAAGTGCTCGGGGCTGAGGGAGTGGGGGCTGGCCTCACCTTAACACTGCCCACCTGATCACCCACAGGGAGCCGTACAGTTCCTGCCCTGCGAAGGCTGAAGCACAGATATCTCCTGGCTCTTGGAGAGGCCCTGGCCACCAGGAAGATGCAGTGGCATAAGGGGAGAAGGCAATGCTGTGGTTCAGCTGTGTGACCCTGCGCAAAGGACTAAGCATCTGAAAATCTGTGGTCTCCTGTGTCAAGTAGGATTAATAGAGCTACGGTATAAGGACAGAAACTGCACACACTGGCCCAGAATACAGAACAAAGACCAGATATGTCCCAGCCCCTGGATCCAAGGGCAAGCTCCAGACATCCCAATATCCCCTCTTTAAAAAGGAGTGAGGGGAAGAGAGAACCCACCAGCTGCAGATGGCAGCACACTTTCTCTATTGACTTTCCATTTCACCATCAGCCTAACTGCCTTGTTTACTGCCAGTGTGCACCCTACCTGGAAGAGGTCATGTTCTAGCCTATTTACTTGGGCTCTGGTAGGACTCTTCATTTTAAAGGAGGTGATGGTGCTATTTTAGCTCAAATGAACTAGTGAGCTTTCTACCCCTAGTTGCCCACTCTGTGCTGTTAGACTTGGGTCATATGAATTTTAGGTTCTCTGATGGGGTGTCTGCAGCATCACTCACCCTCTTAAAAGCTCAAAAAGCAGCAGCCTTCTCTCCCCTCAGGTCCAATCTAGCACCTGGCAGATTCAGTAGCCATGTGTGTACACACTGTGTAGGACCCAGCCCTGGCGTGCACTGACCTTCACTACTGCCATGCAGGAGGCACTCTGGAAACATATGCTCAGGAATGGATGTGTGGCACAGTGCTGAGTGGCCAAGGACCAGGCTGCTTCCTCCCCCAGGAAGCAACTCCTAGCCTTGGACACTTCTCTAAGTCCCCAGGCCACTGCTACCTACCCAGATGGGTTTCAATCTAAAGAAGAGAGTCTTGGAAATCCAGGGAGAATGAAACTGAATGCTGGCTTTATTCCTTGCTCATTAGGTGTCTTCACATCTCAAGGGCTGCAAGGGGGTTCCCAGGGGTACAGGAGAAGGACACAGGGGAAGTGGATTTGGCTTAGCACAAGACGAACCCTCTGGTATCTCTAGAAGAAAGTCACTCCCATTCTCTAAGCACCTGCCACATGCCTGACAGCATGCTGGGTGCTTTTGCCTGCTCCTGTGTTCACAACTGCCCAGCGCAGGGGTGGCCTTCTGAATGGGGAAGAGTGTGGACAGGCTGCCTTGGATACATCCCGCCTCCACTATGAGTAGGTTGTCACTTTGGGCAAACTATGTAATCTCTGTGGATCTGCTTCCTCATACGTAAGACAGCAGCAGTACCCAAAAGCATGCAGGACAGTGCCTGGGACAAAGCAGGTGCCCAGTGAGGTCAGCTTTCAGAAGACATGGCAGGGGTGACAGGTGGAGCCAGATAACCATCTATGGGAAGTTCTGTCTGGAGAAGCATCAGGTGGGAAGTTGAACGCAATGATCTCAGGCTCTTTCCAGGAAAACGATTCTGTGATTCATTTAACCTCCCTGGGTTTTAGTTTTCCCAGCAATCAAATAGGTATTGTCATTGCTGGACAAACACAGCTTTATTCTGTGTACAAGTTTCAGCCTCGGCAAGAGCAGGTGTTCCTGAGGACTGGCACTTCTGCCCTTTGCGCAGATAGTGGGCAGCCTTCAAAGGGCCTTCAGACAGAGCCATGGATGGGGGCAGAGTCCTGGATCCTGCCCCGACATCCCCATCAAACTATGTAGGTCTCACCTAGTTACTGAAATTCTGAGCATCTGAGACAATGGTTCCTACCAGCCCCATCTGCCTCTTAGATTTGGGAGATCTTAGGGGGGAGGGGGGAGAGAGCCAAGAACATAATTAGCCTTGGAGCGAGTGAACACTCATCAGACATGGTGTGGCAGCATCAGTATGAAAGCTGGGCTGTGCTGATGGAGGCTCAGGGGGCTGGGAAGGAGCTCCATGAAACGACACCCCAAACCCACTCAAGTCTCTAATGCTAAAAAGCCCTCTGCTCCCACCAATAAGAGAGATGCCTCAAGTCCCAGTCTATCACCAAACTTAGGGATACTACCTATCATGATCTCAAGAACTGAACTAGCTAGAGGCGGCACCAGCAAGGGCAATAATACCCATAACCGTCACAACTATGCTGCCAGGGAATTTCTTCCCAGAGACTCTGGTAACTGTACTGAGAATCCAAGACCTCAGTCAGATGTCCTCCTGCTAGCCCCAGTTAACAACCCAGGGCAGCCATGCCAGCCAGCAGGACCCCGGTTGGTCCTACCAGGGTAGGACTGCCCTTAAGCCCCTGGAGTCCAGTCTCACCTGAGCTCCCACCAATGCTCATGACAGGGTCTCATCAATGCTTCAGGTCTCAGCCTTTTCCCTGACTCCACCCCAAGCCCATCCCATCTCCGGACGGCCTTTGCGGTAGAAAAGACAGGCACATGATTCAGGGACCACTATAACTAGGAGTGGATCCTTAACAGATTCCCAGTACTGCCAGAGACCCCCTCGCTCATGGTGGAAGAAACCAGGATAAGGAGGGACAAGTAGCAAGATGCATGAGGCTCCACTGCCCTCTTCATGCTGTCTGACAGCAGGGTAGACTGGGCCTGGGGCTTGCTGGTGTCAATTCTAGAAATGAGCTTTGGCCAGCCTGCCAAAAACGTGAGGAATATTAGTGTATATTTCACACACATGTGCACATAAACACAAACATCATCAGAGTTTGAAATCAGACTGCCTGGATACAAATATCAACTCTGCTTCTTACTAGCTAAGGCATTTGGGGCTAATCATTTGCCCTGAATCTCAGTTCCTCATCTATAAAATGGGCATAATAACAGTACGTAAAGTTATTATCATAGTCCATTCAGGCTGGTATAACAAAATACCAGTGTTCTAGAGGCCAGGAAGTCCAAGATCGAGGCACCAGCAGGCTCAGTGTCTGGTGAGAACTTCATGGTTCATAGACAGCACATTCTCACAGTGCCTTCACTTGGTGGAAGAGGTGAGGGAGCTCTGTGGGGCCTCTTCTATAAAGCACTAATCCCATTCCTGGGGTTCCACGCTCATGGCCTCAGCACCTCCCAAAGGCCCCACTTCCTACCCTTGGCCATTAGAATTTCAACATATGAATTTGGAGAGGAACTTAAACATTCAGCCCTTAGCAGTTAGTAAGAGGATTAACTGAGATAATATATGGAAAGCCCTTCATGTCACGCTTGGTACACAATGAGCATTTAATAAATATTAGCTATTATTACTGTTATCGTCACTGTTGTTGAACTCACATCTACTGTACGTCAGCCTGGTGCAGGATAAAAAGACAAAGCCCCCGTTCCCCCCAGGAGCTCACACACAGGTGCTTTAAAGAATCCAGAGCATTTTCCTGCTTAGTTCTAGTTTTTGTTTTGGAGTGTTTTGTTTTGTTTTGAGACAGAGTCTCACCATGTAGTCCAGGTTGGCCTTGAACTCACTATGTAGTCCAGGCTGGCCTCGAACTTTTGGCAATCCTCTAGCCTGCCGAGTGCTGGGATTACAGGCATGCGCCACCATGCCCAGCTTCTAGTTTTATTGTGTTTGGATGCTGGCATTGGAGGAAATGATTGTTAAAATCTCTTTTTTCCAGTGCTCTCCCATAAGGGGGCCACAAGGCCCAGTAAAAGAGACATAGGCCAAGGAGCCTGGAGCATGGCCTCCAGCTCTGCCCCTCCCCTGCTGTGCAATTTGGATAAGTGGCTTCCCCTTCCTGGGCCCCAGGGCTCTCCTCTGACTGGGTCTCCAACTAAATCCACTCTAGAGGTCTCCCCCAAAGGGCAATATCCCCTTCCCCATCTTCTCACCAGGCTTGCTAGGGACGTTATCTGTAGAGTCTTAGGAAGGAGGAGGGGCTGGCAACAAGCTAGACAAATGAAAACGTAGTAATACTTTGAACAGTAGCAACTGCAGCAGCTCACTGGGCCCTCCCGCACCTGCTAGGTTTCAGAGGTTCTACTGAGCTGGATCAGCTCCTGCCCGAAGCCACGCTGCTGGATCTGAAGAGCTGAGCACCTGATCCACAAGTGCCAAGCACTGCACTGCCCAGCATGTGGGGTCCCCAAGCTGGAGAGAGCAGCAGAGAGCAAGGCTGCCCTTCACTTCACTCCTGGGAACCACCACCAGGCTGCAGAGCAGGGCACACAGAGCAGCCCATCCCAGCTCCCCCATCCAGAGCTGCACCTCCATCTTTTGTGGCCCGTTAAACTTTTCTTTTTTATTCAGTGTGCCTTGCAGCCTGCCTCTCACTTACACATCTTAACCTCCTCTGGGCTATTGATTTCTCATTCTATTAAATCCTCCTCTTTAACTCTGGCCCTTACACTCCAATTCTAAACATGTATTTACAGGCATAGCCACCTCCCAGGCCACCCGAGGGTTCCCCTGTGGGGGTGGGGGTCAGCCCCCACTTGCTTCCTCTAGGGGCTGTGTGGGAGCCCCCAAGGCCTGCATGTGTTGCATAATTGGGAAGCTGAGAGGGAAAGCTTATTAGATCCCCATGCCTTTAGAGAGGAAACTAAGGCAGCAATGAGTAACCTGGGTTTCCCGTTTCCAAGGCTATTCTCTCCCACTGGTCCACAGCACACTCCACTCCCAGAGTGACATCCTGACTCTGGACACACCCCAGCCTCCATCTCAGCCTCTCTGTTGCCAAACTACCAAAAAGCACCCTGAAGAGTGATGACTGTCACCGCTTGGTTTGCCCTGTTCCCTGAATCACTTATGGGTGAGCATGCAGGGGCTCACAGGGCCTGTTCTAGGGACCTGCCCAAGGCCTCCCAGCTGCGCACCACCCAAGCCTGAAACTCAGGACTGAGTGAGGAAGTGAGGCCTGCCAGCCTGGGTCCTGGCAGTCCTGGGTGCTGCTGGCCACACAAACCAGGACTGCGTGGTTGGACACAAAGCATAGGAGAGGGTCACGGAGATCAGGAGGTACAGTTAAGCCGTGGAGACCTAGACCCCATTCCCAAGAGCCCAAAACCCACATAGCCTGTGAATCCACCCCATAACATTTGCTAAACACGAGTTGAGGATCCTTAAGCAGGACAAATATTTACTAGCACCTGCTCTGTGCGAGCACTAGGGACACGCCAGTGAGCAAAGCACACGCAGCCATCGCTGCCTTCTCAGATGGAAGCACCACTCTGGGTGACAGACAGAGAAGGAGGGACTTTGTGGACAGAGAGCGCTGGACAGAGAGTGCTAGAGCTATGACAGGAGGCAGCGAGGCTGGCAGAGGTTGGGGAGGTGAGATCTGGGAAACAGAGAGGCCTGAGGAACAGCACGCTTGCTCAGAACTGCTCAGCTGGTGACCAGGGATTCAGCAGCCACACAGCCAAGTCCCCGAATGCCCCAGCAGCTCCCTCCTGGCAGCCTGGGGAAGCATGGCCGCTTTCCTTCAGACCCGTGTCCCCTTCTGGCCTCCCTGTTTCTGAAAGCGGCATCACCATTCTCCCTGGGCTCCCGGGTTAGAAATCTCAAAGTTTTCCTGACACTCCCTGCTCCTTCATCTGCTATGCCCAATCTGTCGGTGGCGTGTTCTGCCACTCCTTGGAAATGTCACCCGCTATGCACATCAACACATACTTGTCGGCAAGGACATCATGTCCACCTGACCAGGTATCTCAACTATTCACTTCTGGGAAGAAGGGTAGGGCCTTGCCTCACACTAAGGGACTCAGTCACTACTCAGCCCTGACCGAGCTCTGTGTAGATGATGTTAGTGTGCAGCTCATAAAGAAAGACCTGTGATGGACCATTTTATGAAGTGCCCCCCACAACATTTTAAAAGCTAGTGATGCCCAGCTGTAGGGAAGAAGAAGCAGGGTAGAGCCATCGCTGGTCTGTGATGTGGGACAGGGTGGGGCCCCTAGGACCCACCCATCCTCATCTGTAAAGGTGGAGATGTGTGCATTCAACTCACAGGGCAGCTGGCTGATTAAGTGAAACAAGCAGAGTATGCGGTCAATACGATGTTAAATTAATTCTTTCTTTCCTTCACATAATGTACCCAGCCTGGTACTATGGTATAAGACTTTTTCTTCATATTGGATTTGCTAAATGTAAGGCATACCCTATTTTGTGTCACAAAATGTTATAATCAAGTAACAGCTATTTCTTATGTCCCTGCTGTCAACAGGGCCAGCTGACAGGTGATGAGGGACAGTGCCTGCTCTGTTAGGAACCACAGGATGTAAATAGGTGTCAGGCACAAGCCTTGTTCCTCAAGGGATCTGCTGTCTGGGTGGCAAGACAAATAGAAACAGGTCATTATCGACACCAGGCAGGAGCTGGGAGCTCATCCCGCCCACGGAGAGAGTGGGAGGAGGTCAGCCCTGCAGGAGAAACACCCTAGATACCCACCAGACCTCCCTTCATATGTGCCCAATCACAGACCCACCCTCTCACATTCCACGCTGCCACGCTTCCACTCTACAGGTGAGGAGGCTCGGAGAGGATACGCAGTGTGTCCAAGGTCATGCACGGAGTGATGCAAGGACAGGAATCCAAGTGCACCTGCTCGTAGCTAGAGCTGCCACCCCTTCCACACCACAGACACCCAGCTGCATCTTGAAGATGCTGGGTGTTTTAGTTTAGTTACTTTTCTCATTGCTGAGACAAAATACCCAACACCCACAAGTTAAGGGAGGAAGGGTTTATTTAGCTCACAGTTTGTAGGGGTTTCGGTCCATAATTGGCTGGCTCCAAGGCAGGGTAGATGGAAGACAGGCATCACAGAGAAGAAACAGTTCATGGCGGACAGAAGGTAGTAAAGCAAGTAAGGAAACCACAGATCTTTCTGTCCCCTATATCTTATCCAGGCTACCTGCCCAGGGCAGGTAGCACTCACCCTTAATCCTAGTACCCTTGATCCTAGCATTGCACCATGCATCAATCCCAGCGCCACACACTCTAGATCCAGCCACCTCTGAAAAAGCCCCACCTATGACCACATGAGGCTTTGGGGGGACATCTAGACACAAGCCATAACACTGGGTAAGATGCAGAAGAGTAGAAACAAGGAGGAAGGACAAAGGCATGGGTGACAGCATATGGCACCTGTGTTGAGGGGTGAGCAGAGGGTCGTGCCAGGTGACACAGAATGATAGGAAGTCGGGGCCCACAAGAAGGTCCAACTCCAAAGGAGGCATCTGCACTGTATCCAGTGGCCCAGGAGCACAGAGACTCCTGAGATGGGTGCTCTGTGAGAAGCACGCCTCTGAGCCAAACCGTCAGCCCCATGTGGAGAAAGGCAGCTAAGCTAACAATGGTTGCCTACTAGATAGGAAGGGGGTGGGCTTCCTAAGGACTGAACAGCTGAGACCTTGAAAAGCAGCAAGGGTTGCCTAAGAACACAAGGCTGTGTGTCCGAGACCTCCCACGTAGCTGTGGAGTCCTCAGCAGCCACAAAACCTCTTCAAGCCTTGTTCTCTGCGGGTTAGTTATACTTGCTTATGAGAGTGCTGGCAGTACCGACCAAACGCTGTGGAGCTGGAGTGGGGACCAAACGAACTCACTCCCAAAAGCATCTGGAAGCCTGCAGAACTCTGGGCACACATAAGGGATGAATACAGTATTCTGCAGCAGAGATGCAAGCCGCATTCTTCCCACACATACGCCATGGCAGCCCATCCTCACCAGCCACATAGCACCTGTCCTGCTCACCACTCCACTTGATTTCTGAGCTGGTTTTCCATCTCGCCAGGACTAGTCTTTTTCCTTCTCATCTCTGCAGGGCAGGAGCAGGAGCAGGAGCAGGTCCCCACATCAAGGGCCCTCTGCCTCCCAGCAGCAAAGACCTTCCCCCTAAGGAAGGGTCCACTTCCCTCCCATTACACATAAGTTCCCTCCCTATCCTAAGGGAAACCAAACTGGAAATCAAGACCATGAAGCGACACCAGTCTCTGGAAGAACTTTCAGCACTGGGAAAACCAATGATCAACATGCCTAGGATACAGGGTAGGGAAAACATGAAAATCCAAGATCCCCTCCCAGTATCCCCGCTACCACCTACTTCTTCCCCACCTGGCAGGACCACCCCTGCCTCTGGGTCTCAAGAAACAGGTCCAGAGGAGGACAGGGGAGTAGAGCTGGTGAGATAGGCAGGGGGCTGGTGGGCAAGACCAGGCCACAGAAATGAACAAAATATAGAAAATTAAATAAACCCAGACACTGTAATGCGTGCATATTAGATTAATTCTCCAAAGGGTCGTGACCTTGAGGAACACATCCAACCAGCAAGGAAAATAATCAACCTGATTAATGATGAAGCATGAGCTGCAGCTTCAGCAAATAAAGCCAGCCCGATGAGGCCCAGTGGAGCTCCAGGGCCTTCCTTCCCTGGCAGGACCAGAGGTGGCCATTTCTTCAGCCCCTCACCCCCACCACGCAAGCAACCCCTCAGGACCACAGCTCAACCAGATTTCTCTCTCACATGCCCACTGCTAGCCTGGGCAGCCCCCATCCCAAAGGGTGCCACACCAGCTGTTCCAGGTGTCCTGGAAGTGTCCCTCTGACCAGGTGACCCACGGGGAGTGCAAGAGAAGGTAGCTCTCTTTGTCCCTGGCAGGGCTCCCTCCGCTTGGCCAGTCCTCAGACTTCTTGGGCTGGTCTTGAACGACACCCACTGCCCAGCAGATGGGCCCAGCCAGAGCTCCCTCCCCTTCCCAGACAACCCAGGCCACTGGGAGACATGCCCAGGAGAGCCACTGGAGGGAGGCAGGGAGGTGGCACCGCGTGGCATCACCAGACAACAGCACCAGGAGGAAGATGGCAGCATCAAGTACAGTTGCCAAGAGCCACGCAGCCCGAGGTCCAGGCGGGGAGCAGCTCAGACCGCATTGCCCCGTCACTGCCAGGCGGCTGGGCCAGAAGGCCCTGGCCCCGCCGCCTCGCGCCTCCCCCACCCCAAGGGCCTGGCCAACTCTCTCCAGGCTCCACCTCCTCCCTCACTTTCCCTAGCCCCAGAAGCCCAGCAAGGAGGCACAGGTGCTCTCGGCGCCGCGAACCGCGTCCCAGCTGTGGCGCACGCGTCCTCCATCCAGGCCGGGTCCCAGCCGGGTCGGCCCCCACCAGAGCGCCTCTCGGCGGCTCCCCTCCCCCGCCCCCTCCCGCGTCCAATGCAGGTCTCCAGAGTTTCCCCATCACTTCCCACTCGGGTGAACTAGGGTGGGATGGCCGGGAGCCCCATCAGTCGCGGGAAGGAGGGTCATTTCTGATAGGACGCCGGTTCAACCAAAGGCAGACGGCGCGTCTGGTGGGGGTGTGGTGGCGGCCGGAGTCCAGGGCAGGGCAGGGGGCCGTCGAGGCAGATGGCTGCGAGCAAAGGGGGAGGGGGCGTCGCGAGCCGGGCTGCGCCCCCGGGAACCGTGGCCGGGAGAGGAGGGTGACGAGACGGGGAGCAGCGCCAGCGTCGGGAAGGGGCCGTCGGCCCTGAGGGGGCAGAGGCCGGGCCGCGAGTTGCGCGGGGAAGGGGAGGACCCCGGCGGGAGCACGGCGCGCGGGAGGGGCGGGGGCGGCGGCACCAGACGGAAACTAGGGGCCAGCGCGGCGGGCTCGGCGGCGGCCGGGGGCGCGGGCACCGGAGCGCAAGGCCGGGGCGGCCCGAGGCGGGAGGCGGGGGCGTGGGCCGCGGCCCCCGAGGGAAGGAGCGCTGGGGACGGCAAAGTCGGGGTGCGGCGCGGCGGGGGCCGACGCGGGCTGCGCTCGGGGCCGGGGGGCAGCCCTCGGTGCGGCCGGGGTCTCCGCGGCGGGCCGCTGCCCTTACCTGGGCGGCTCCGCACTCCGGGAGCTGAGCGGGGGCACGGGCGCTGCTCCGCCGGCCGCTGGGCTGTTGTTTTCCTTCTTTTTTTTTTTTTTTTTTTTTTTTCCCCTTCTTCCGCAGCAGCCGCGGCAGCTCCAGTCCGATCCGCCGGCAGCCGAAGGCAGAGTCTGTGTCCGGCTGCGAGCGAGCCGGGAGCGGGGAGCGCGGGAGGCGCGCGGCGAGGCACGGGGCGCCGCCCGGCGGGCAGCGTGGGAACTGCGGCGGCCCCGCGCACGGCCGGGGGCGGGGGCCGAGGGAGGGTTCCCTACGGGGCCGCCGGCGCCTGCGGCCGCCGCACACCCGGTGCCAGCTTGGGGTCTCGCCCAGCTCGGCCGGAGGCCAGGCGCGGGGGCCGCGGGGCGGCGGTGGGGTTGGGCGGCCGGGGCAAACTTCCCGCCGCGGGAGCCGGGGCGCATGAGGGGCGCTCGGACGCGGTGATGAGGTGTTGTTGGGTCCTCAGGTTGGGCGGCCGGGCGCAGCCTGCACCCTCCGCCACCCTGCGCAAAGGGGCAGCCCACCTGGCCCGAAGAGTTTTGGGCCCGGCCGGCTTCTGCGGGCAAAGGGCGCCCTCCGGTGGTGCTTGGGCAACAGCGCGCGGGCCGAGCGGGCCGGGATACCGGAGACTGCGGCCTCGATGGTGGCAGGGAAGATGGAGATTGGGGGGCTTTCTGAGGAGAAACGAGACCACATTTTTCCAGGAGGATGAGAAGCAACAGCTTGCACTTGGTAGTTCCAGGGCACTACTTTATGAATGCAAGCATCTTGGGAGGAACTGTCATCGCATGTAAGGGACAAAAATCCTGAGGCTAGAAGATAAGGGACCAGCCCCAGGGCACACAGGTAGCATGTGCCAGAACTAAGGGCCACCCAGTGTCCTGACACACGTGCGGCGCAATATTTATTACCTCATCATAGCTGCCTGAAAAACAAGGCTAGGGGTGGGGACCCAGGGGGAGCAGGAGGCCTGGGAGACATGTGGCTTCCCCAAGCTCCTCTTCCAACCCACAGGGTCTCTGTCCTGGGCAGACAATGGAACTGACCATGCCAGCCTTCCCATCTTCTATGTCCTGCGCCACCACACCCACCGACAGCACACCCACAGTCTCACCAGATTCTCTGTGAAGGGCTTGTTCCCAGACGTACTTGCTTGGGTCGTGGGCAGGAAAAGACAATTTTGAAGGTGCAGAATATTGGTTGACATTGCCTTCCTCAAACAGGCCGGGGCTTCCTGCTTGGGCTTGGGGGAGGGACGCGGGTGGCGTCCCATGCTTCTCCCCCACTCCACACTAGGCCATTGGACGGGATGAGTGCACTTTAGGGAGGTTATCATCATACTGCACAGGGCTGCATTTTTCCAGCCAAACATTATTTAGCACCTGCTCTGTGCCAAGACTACATCACTAACACAGTCTGTGTTTTCCGGAAACGATCCCATCAGATTTACAAACTGGCAAGGCAGGTGTCAAGGTGAACCTAGACCCATTTCACAGATGAGGAGACCCATTCAGGTTTAAGATCCGCTGTGGGAAAGTCACATCTGAGGGAATGGGCCTCTCAGAACAACTTTATCTCCAGTTCTGTTCCCTCACTCTGGACTTGCTCCCCTCTTTGCAAACGGGCCAGAACAGCAGCATAAGCCTAGCGGAAATCTCCCTGGGCTGGGAAGACTGAGAGGCATCCCTGTGACTTTGGCAAATGATTTCACTTCCCTCAGCCTCTATTTCCACATCTCTAAAAATAAAGGAAGTAGGTAATGGCTAGTTACTTCAAATGTGCATGAATCTCTGGTCCCTTTGACTGGAAGGATGCAAGGTCAGTGAGACCATAGTCTGGGGAGGAAAATACTGTAAAGTGAAATGCTTTTTCATATGTTTTGGACTAGTGTGCTCCTTCTCTGACCCAGGGGAGGAGGGAGAAGCTTTATGCAGGTCCCAGAGATTTCTGGTGGCTGGAAACTTGACTATGGCCTTGTGAGGACCCGTTTTTTCCCTTACAACAAGGCAGATCCTGACTATCTCCTTTAAGTGTCCAGCCCTAGAAGAAGGAGGCCCTGCAAGCCAGATTGAGCAGCAGTGCCAGACTAGCCTGCTTTGAGCCCAGGCCTGGTTGCCCCCCACCAACTCTCCTGTCTCTTTCTTCCCTGTGTAGCCAGTTGTTGAATTCTTTTGAAATATTCACTACTTGCTTCCCACTTCCTTTCCTCCTGAATGTCAGTACCACTTGCTAATCAAAATTCAATCCCAGGCAAGCTAATTTCCCAAGCTCAACTCTAGGGGTAGGAAGGTCATTTTTGGATTCCACAGCAGGGAGAGGTCAGAGGGCAGTGAGCTGGCCTTGCTGATCTTAAATGAAGAAGCACAAGGGTTAGGAAATGAGGCCCCTTCCTCTAGACACTCTTAAAAAGTATCCCTCACAGTCAGCTGCTGTGCTGTGCTGGACAGACAGGATTTGGTGTGCTTGGGAATCATGATTATTAGGACTGGTGAACCCAAGCTTCGTGGTGGCTATAGCCTGCTGGAAGGTGCTTGCTCTCCGGGGTTTATTTTTAGCTTCCTCCCTCTTTGTATTTGCTTCAGGTACACCCACAAAGAATACTTGATCTGAATTACCTATCATGTCTTTTCCAGAGGTCCTTCTGAAGGCTTATCACAAGTACATAATGGCCCTACTGTATAAATGGGGCTGACCTACCCAGTGAGCTGATTTGTCCTCACACTGCTTAGGGGCATATGCCATCATCATGTCGCCGTCTGTTAGAAACTATTACAATAAGCTTCTCATTGGTGTCCCTGTCTGTGGACCAGCTCCCTCCAATCCCTCCTCAAACAGTAGCCAGAATGATGTATATACGTAAGACTGACCACTTCACACCTAATCTGAAAACCCTTCCACCAACCCATATAAACCGGAAGGTGAAACTGAGTCCACAGTTCCTTGGGACAGAGACAGAGTCCCTGCTTGCTTCTGCCTCTCCAACGTCCACCCCTGCCTATCTCAAACACCCATCAGTCCCAGACTTCAAGTTCTGGACACCCTGTCCTATGCCTCTGTGCCTTAACCAACGGACTCCTGCCTGGAATCCCCTCACCCTCATACACGCAGATACACAAGTGCACGCTCACCTTTCGGAACTCAGGTTAGAATTCTCCCCTGCCAGAAGCTTCTCAGACCTCAATATCTGGTCCTTTCCCAACAAAATTCCTTCCTCCTTCTCTGGGCCTCTCTTGCATGCATTTTTTAGAGTTTATGCTCACTTATGTTTCATGTCTGCTTTAATTGACAGTGAACTTGTCTTTCTGGATCTATATTTTAGCTTCCTTCTTTGGATTTGCCTCAAGTATATCCATGATGCAGAATATTTTATTTTAAATTTACCTGCCATTTCTTTTTCCAAAGGTCCCATGGAAGTTTTGTCATAAATTCAGAAAGTATAGAATCTAGAATAAGGGATAGTGGGGTCTACAATTCTAAAAAATCAAATTTGCTCCTGTCATCATTCCATATGAGTCAGGTGAAATGATCTAACTGAAAACTCTGAAACTATGAGTCCTTGCTAAGCTTGAAGTCTCTAAATCCAGGCTGAAGTTGGAGTTCACATTTGAGAAAATTGAGGTCGAAGGAAGCAAGAGCCTGATCGTACATCCACATTGCCATGTAGTATTATAGTTCATCTCTCTTATTGGAGCATTCGCTCAAACTCCAGACTAAAAGAAAATAATAAATACTGTGTCCTTCTTGTCACTTGAGGGATAAATGGTTCTGTTCTAAGGGATAATGTCTAACAGAACTTTGGAAGTAGAACTGAAGCTAGGAGGAGGAATGTTCTTTGATTTTTTTTTTTTACTCATACCTTAAAAGATGGCACAACAAACAACAGTTCTACCCAGTGACATTCGGGACAAGTATTGGCTAAGAACAAATACCATACATGTGGCATGTGGGGTAACCATCATATAGTCCCCAAGCCTCATCATACCATATTGCTTAGTTTAGCTGGCTAGAAAGACTACACCCAGTATTAAAAAGCTGCACTGCCTTGACAACTCTAACACAGCTGCCTTCCCCCATTATCTCTTATTTCTACTTTATTAGTCTGGGCATAAAGAATACTGTGCATGCTGAAATTAAAGTGAAAATTTGGATCATCTTCTATCAGAATACAACCTGTTTCTCAATTCTGTAGCCCTGCTCCCAACCCTAATGTGAGAACCTAATGCATTCTCACCACATCTCACTTTCCATTTACCACATTGCAAAGCAGATAAGCTACCATGGTAATTCGTTCTTTAAGAAATCTTTGGTGTCTGTTATGCACCAGCCGCCAGATACAAAACAGAAAACAAGACACATCCAGGGCTTGTCCTCTTGGAGTTCACAATCAAGTAGAAGGGACTGTAGATGTGTGTTCTCCTTCTGACAGTTTCCGTCCATTCAGACATTGGCTACTTTCTGTATCATATTGTGTAAGCAGTTAACTCAGCTACATGGCCATTGTCCAAGCAAGCAAGTGGGGTAGGGGTGGGGTTGGAGGCAGGAATATGTGTTTAATGGCAATTCAAGAGTTGGGGCCAAGGACCTTGAACACACTCTGGCTTTGGCGAAAAGCCAGGATTCTGTCTGAATCTGCTAAAGACCTGCACACTAGCTGAAGCTGTACTACTATGGCTGCACCCACACGGGAAAGGGGCACTGACCTTCATTTGCACAAATAAAGACTTGTAACCAATACCACCATATTAGAGGCCCTGTGCTCAGATCTCAGAGCAGCATTTTGCTTGTGATGAGTTTTATCCTTCCACATCCATCTTTCCTCATTTGATTCTCACAGTTAGCCTAGGTATAGTTTATTCCATCATGCCAAGGATATAGACCATCCAGGAAGAAGTAGCAAGGCAGAGTTAAAACTCAGGGCTCTGGCTTCAGAAGGGAAGCACACTGTCTGAAAGATCGTCATGGGAAGGGGTGAAGTTCACTTAAGTCACTTGGAATAAAACCTAAACAAGGGCTAAAGAAGCTGCCTTTTTTCATCGTTTTACTGTTTTCCTTCTCTACCTCTAAGAGTAACTAAAGAGACAATACAGCTGACAAGGACCAAGAGGCAGAAGGATGAGCAAATCGGGCAGCATTTTGCACCTGGGAGCAAAGCTTAATCACTATCGCGATGGAAGGTACACAGTGTATATGCAGGGTATGCAGGTATACAGTGACTGTTTAGGGGTTTTTAAATTTGAATTTATTAAAGTAAAAGACACACTGCCATTAGCTCCCCTCAAAATACTCCTCCTCACTTCAAACACACATCCCATCATCCTTGCCACTTTCTGAAGCAGTTCTGAAAGTCTTCCGTTGTGTCTTTAGTTGTTCTGTTATGGTTGCCTCAATGTCCCAAATCAGTTCAAAATCTTTACCTTTCATGGTCATTTTTACTTTGAGGAAAAGCCAGAAGCCACAAGGTGCCATACATGGTGAATAAGGTGGATGAGGACACACTGTAATGCTTTTATGAGCCTGCTTTCTGTTGGATGGCACTCTGCAGCAGCATTCTTTGTATTTTTGATCACACCTCTTAAAGACACAAAAAGCTTCCAGAACTGTTTCAAAAAGTGATGAAAAAAACGGGATAAGTGTGTTCAAAGCGAAGGAGAGTATGTTGAGGGGGGATTAATGGCAATGTGTTTTTTACTATAAATCTTTTTATTGAAAAATTCACCACATATTTTGATCACATCCCACTGAGTAAAGGGTCTGTTATCTCAGTGTACCACCACCAGGATATCAAAAATGAGTTGGCAGTTTCCATATTGCCCCAGGTGTTTGGCATTTGGCATTTATCCAGAGTATAGTTCTGTCTGAATAGTGGCTATAAGTCATCTTATGAATTATTATAAAGTGACACAGAGATATTATAAAGGTATTTGAAGGCAAAAAGTGTGTGTGGATGTGTATGTATACATTATGTATCTGTGTACATATACATGGGTTTGTGTATTATATATATATATATTTTAACATATGTATATATTTCAATGTAATACTGACCAGTTCTCTTTTTCAGCTCAATAGAGCAATACTTCATTGAGTAGTGTGTATCTGCCACTAATGTATTAGGTACCATAAGGGACAGAAAGAAAAATTGGACATGGTTTCTAGTTTCAGAAAACATACTCTGATCCACTTAATTTTCCCTCCTAAAGGAAAACCTTTACATTTTATCTCACAGCAATTTTCAAGAGCTTGGGCTCCCTTGAGGAATTCAGAATAGTGAAAGGAGTAAGATAGCAGCATTGCTCTTCACCCAGGACAGATGTCCTACTTATTGCAGCTAAATGAGGGCTGGGTTATATTCCAGAGCTGCACTAGCTAGTGGCTGTGCATGTATGAAGCACTAGAAGAGACGATTTACCAGCTAGCTGCAACTGGAGTTTCCTATTGGCCACTGTGGAATTTAATGCCCAATCATTTCCACCCTTGTTCTTCCAGATTGCAGGCAATAGTCTTAATTTTAAAAGAATTCAGTTATCTTAATTTGGAAAAGACTAAAGGAAGATGCGATAGCTGTATTCACATATTTAAGATCATCCCTATATTGTGCCACAACCAGGACCAATGGGTAAAGGTCACAGAGAAGCCAATTTTAGCTCAAATAAGACAGAACTGATGAGTTGCCTCGGGAGATAATGAGCTCCCCAGCACTGGAAGCATACAAGCAGATGGATGGCCATCTGCCAGGACTGTTGTAGAGGACATCCATCAGTGGATTAGGAGGTTGAATGAGGTAACTTTTCGTTTCCAAATTCTTAGATTCTCAGCCTGTTTCCTTGTCCCAAGTCTAAGAGGAAATTTGAATCTTTAAAGAAATCTGACACTTGTTGAAAGTAAAAACTTGCCTATATCATTGGGCTCAATTCCCAGCACTACACACACACACACGCATGCACAGGCACCTATGGCCTATGTTTTTGGTCCTTTTTTTTTTTTTTCTTAGATGCATAGGCACATTTCTTTAAATGCAGTGAAGATGCTTAATATTGTAGTAGAAAATGCAGTAATTACTTGTGTGCTGTACTGACAAAAGCAATATTATTGACATATTCAAGTATAACTAGGTAAATAGCATTCATGGGCTTGTTGGAAAAGGCCACGTATTTACATGAAAAGATAGTTTCAAAGTAAGACAAAGGCTTGAACATCATGCTTGTTTTTAAAACGACTTCTTAGAAAATAAACACATGCATATGCATTCAGGAATGAAAACAGGTGGAAGAAAAATGTGAAAAAGTATCTCAATCTATCTACTGCTTTTATGCCTCTGAGTCAGACTGCATCTCTTCCTAGAGGAAGGCTGGTTTTCTTCAAGCATTAAGCACTTGGGTGATGCTCAGTACACAGAGTAATACCTTGTTGCTCTGATTACAAACTGTCTCCAGGCTACCCTTCCTCCCCATCTGATGGTGTACACTGCTTTTCAAATGCTAATTAATTGGGCCCACTGTGGAGGTGATATGGTTCTCTTAAAATTTTGGTACAGAAAAAGGAATAGAGAAACAAAATTAAAAATCAAACACAAAAGAGGTAGACCCAGGCAAAAATATGTACGCACAAATACCTATACACCTCCTACCTGCCCTGAGACAAGATATTTATTTTCTAGTAGTGATACTGGATGTTTTATGGTGGTGTTGGCTAATGAAGTGCATAGGTGGTGGTGGGCTGTTTATTAAATAAGGGAGAGCCAGGCATGATGGTGCATGCCTGTAATCCCAGCACTTGAGAGGCTGAGGCAGGAGGATCACTTCAAGTTCGAGGCCAGCCTGGACTACAGTGAGTTCAAGGCCAGCCTGAACTGCATAATGAGACCCTGTCTCAAAAAAGACCAGGAAAAAAAATAATTATTATAATGGAGGTTACTTCTGGGGCTCTTTGCAAACTTTGGTTGAATTTAGTGAGTAATTTCTCCATGGCTTTTAGATGCCAGGCACTGTCCTTGGTACTGGGGACACCCTTGTGAGAAGCAAGGTCCCTGAAGTCAGAAACTGGCTCACCCCAAATGGCACAGACCAGAGGCATAGCCCTGTGTGTGCACTTCTGGGGTGATTATCCCCACTAAGTTCAGTCCTCAGTTCCATACTGCTGCCCCTTACTCATTAAAAACAGGGCTGGGGGCAGGGTAGATCAGTGGTACAGCATATGGGCAAAGACCTAGGTTCAACCTCCAGCATGTTCTACCAAAAGAATAAATAAATAAATAATATGAGCACCTGAAAAATACAGTTGGGTCCATACATAAAAATATGTACAAATGGAACCATAAGCATTCTCGGGATACTTTTCAGTGCTCACTATATAGGTATATAGTTCACGTCACCACTGTACTTCATAATTACTGACATTTGCACTGCACTTCATGGTTTACAAAGTGCTTTCACAGCCACCATCATATTTGTTCCTCATCTCCACCCTCTGAGTTGCATTATCTTCTTTTCCAAAATAGGAAAGTATCCTATTAAGTCATGAGCCTTGAAGTGGCATTTTCTGATTTTAAATGAGGAGTCTCCTTCTACAGACACAGACATATGGGACTCGAGGTAGAGTGTTTCACTGAACACTGTACACTTAAGCGAACTGAAATTCAAACTCTGCTCCTTCAGGTTCCAGGCTCTTTTCTTGTAATGGAGGCAAGTCACCAGCTTTGCCTTGGACTGAATGAAAAGATCAAAACATTCTTTGTAGAATGAAAAACATAGGTGATACCAAAGGAGCTGAAAAATTCAACCTATCACTTGAAATAAAAGTAAAAATTACAGTAAAAGCCTACCTTACTTTCACAAGAACTTCAAGTATATTTTATTTATATCTCTTATTTTGTGCCTTGTTTTATGTATGTGCCTGGTTTCAGATATGTCTCCCCCAGGGGCAGGGACCAATGTGGATTAATTTAATAGAAAATATTTGGAAAACATCCCCGAGGGTGACATCCATTGACTACTGTACATTTTTTTTAAAGTTACATGAGCTGAAGTCAAACCTTCCAGATTCTAAATCCAGACAGAGCCATGCTATTGTTTGTGTTTAACAGAGCACATGGATGACATTTAATAAATGTTAAACAATAAAAATAGAAGAAGTACTTTACAGTAACAGTATGGGAAGAATCTCACTGAGCACAAGAAAAGTGAGCAAGCCAATCACATGTCCAGACTGCACTTCAAGGCACCCTCCCCTTGGCCATTATAAAAGACAGAAACTCAGTGTCCACTGAGATGTGGATATGCCAGACAGTATGTTTCTCCAACATGGTGAGAGAAAGGGGAAAAAGTCTCTTTTGGTCAGACCCCTTCCTTAATTATATCTTAGACCTAAATAAAATACAGCATGCATGATCATAAATGATTTAGAAGTAAATGAAAAATCACAGAGTGGGGAATTTAATGACATTATTAGTGGCAGTCAGTGGCAGGGTCAGAGGAAATGGACAGATGGAAGCAACAAATTACTGACCATGGCATGAAATGGAGAAAGGGACTTGAAATCAGAGGAGATGAGTCAAGAAATTAAACTTAGTTTCCATGCTAATTCAAAACTGTGTGTTTGGGGGTTGAAGGAAAACAGAAGCTGTGTAGTTTCCAATAGAGAAACTGCTCATTAATATCCTAACAAAGCAATAACCTCAGATAATAGGAAACATTATGATGTCTCCAGAGAACAGAGAGAAATTCAGATTTATTCTCCCATCCATGGAGCACAGTTTAATACAATGTATTCGACAGAGCTGAATAAATATCAACAAGAAGGTTAAAACACTGATTGGGAGAAACACTTCACACTACTGACATCTGGAAACAGGCCGGTTTAAAAACAAACAACAAAAAAAAGCAGGCAGGGAGATGTAGGTTGCTTTATTCCTCTGAAAGTAACACTGGTGATTTGTGGTTCCAGCTGCCCAGTGGGGGAATGAACTAGGGGGCAGGAGTAGAAGCAGAGGAAATGCATGTGGGAGGGGATGTGCTCTTGGTGCAATGAGATTAAAGGCTGATTCCACTGCGTTTATTACAGTGTTTTATGAAGCAATACAAGAGACATCTTCAGCTAACACCAGGATTACACTAGATACATAATGTAACAAATGGCTTGTAAAATGTTGCCGAACCTTCTAGATGACTAAACCTAAATAAATTGTCTCCTAAGCTCTTGGTGCCACATCATTTCATAGTACTTGTCTCATCTCAGCCAAAATAAGGATGAGAAGTCTAAAGTTAGAACAAGAATCTAGGAATCAACTCCTTATTACTTTCACACACTTTACAAACTATCTTTCTGTTCATATCTTTCAATTACCAAAGAGCATGAGGGTGGTAGGAAGGTTCAGATCAGCTGCTTTATGGTAAATAAAACTGCTTTTAGCTCTCTTAATATCATTGGATCTTTGGAATTGAAGGAAAAACACTGAAACTAAACATGCAGCTCCCCTGGCATCTGTGGGCCACCACACTGCTGCCAAGATCTAAGGCACATCCTATCTCTTGCTACACGATACATCCTTTCTCTTGAAGGGAAAAACAGAACCACTGGCAAATTGACCTAATATAAATGCATCAGTAGATCCTAATGAAATTCTTAAAAAGCAAAAACAAGCCATACATTTTCATAGCTCATTCCAATTAACCTCTTGTCCTCTGTTCCTCAACTTGGTGTTACAGACTTTTTGCTCTCTTAGGCAATCAAAGAACAGTTGAGCTCTCATTAGATATTTTTTATTGTGAAGACTAGGCAAAACATTATTTTAAAAAACCTAATTGTTGGGCCGGTGAGATGGCTCAGCAGCGTACGCGCCTGCCTGGCAAGCGCGAGGGCCCAAGTTCGACTCCTCGTACCCACCTACGAGAAAAGGGCCGGTGATATCGCTCAGCAGCACGGGTGCCTGCTGGCGCGTGAGGTCCTGAGGTCGACCCCCGGTACCCACAAAAAAAAAAAAAAAAAAACCTAATTGTTACCATTTATCAAGGGTTTGCTGTGTTAGGTACTACACTTCATATGCACTGCTTCAGGTTCATCACACAGCCCTGTGAGGCAGGTACTCATGTGTTCTCTCTTAAATCTAGATGTCCCCCCAAGGCCTCATTTGCTCATAGGTGGGGCTTTTGGGAGGTGGCTGGACCATGGGTGTGTGACACTGGATTAAGGGTGTGATAATTGGATTAATCCACTGATTGGTGTAGTGTATTTCTAGGTGTGGGTGATAGGAAGCCCCACCCTGGTGTGGGTGGCACCAACCAGTAGTCTTGTGACTGGATGGGATATAAAGGGGAAGATGGAAAGTAGGCTGGCTGCCTCTTGCTTGCCCTGCCATAGACTGTTTCTCCTCTGCCATGCCTCTCTGCCATGCTACCCTGCCTTGGAGCTGACTGAAACCTCAACAAACTGTGAGCTGAAATAAACCTTTCCTCCTTTAACTTGTGATGTTGGGTATTTTGTCCCAGCAACAAGAAAGTAACTAAGACATTGTGTTACTTCCCTTTGGCAGATATGAAGTTGTGGCTTAGTGAAGTCAACTGTCTTAGCCAATGTCACACAAGTCAGGAAGTGGCAAAACTAGGACTGTCTGATGTGGCAAAGCCAGGACTGTGATGCCCAAAGACCATGCTCTTTATCCAACTGAAGGCCTCAAAATACTGGAAGGGCTTATTGTGTAAGAGGAAGTCTCCTATCACAGATGTTTTCCATCTCCAGGTTAAGCATGGGATGGATTAAGGCACTGAGTCACTTGGTATGGGGACAAAGTAGGTGACTTTTGAGATTGTTTTCTTCCAAATTTTAAAACTATATAATCCATATGTTCACCACTTAAAATGTATGACTTGATGGCTTTTAGTACATTCATAAATTTATACAACCATCATTACTAATTCCAGACTATTTTCATCAACCAATATCCCTTTTTTCCAGCCTCTGGCAACTACTAATCTACTTTCTCTCTCCATGGATTAAGCTATTCCAGACATTTCATATAAATTATCATACAATATATGGCCTTTGTGACTGGCTTCTTCACTTACCATCAAGTTTTTAAGGTTCATCAAATCACATATATTAGTATTTTATTCCTTTTTCATGGTCAAATAATGTTCCAATGGAGGTACTACATTTTGTTTAAATTAGCTGAACTCTAAATTACTTTCAACTCTGATATTTTATGAACAAAGTATTTCAGTCCTTAATCCAACCAGGACAACTAACCCATAAGGCTCACCTCCACCCAGGCCCAGGGTTAAATTTGCAGCTTTTTGCTGGATACAATTCTATGCAACACTCAATATGGCCAGAGTTAGACTGACTTTCCCCACAAGGCCTCTCTCCTCTCCATGTTCTCCACTCTGTTAATAGTGAGACCAATCTCTGACATTCACAAATTGGTTCCAACTTCTCCCTCTATAAGCAGCATATTAACTTCTGTGTCAACTGCATCATTTTCTTCCCATTCTTTCACTGTAGCACATTTAGTGCTCATTTTGATATTACAGCAGCAATCCACTCATCTACTTCCTAACCCTCTTTGTACTCTATCCTACCCAACATAATTCAATTGCCAAATTGATCTTTTTAATCCTCAGCTATGTTTGAGTCATTCCCAAGATCAAAAGCCTTGCATGAAATGGGAACTTCTCAAGATTTCTACCCGAGTTCAATGTAGGTAACTGCATGTTAGTGAAGGGGAAAGACAGAAAAGTGGTATTGATGTACTTGTCTTCTCTATTGAGTTGTAAACACTTTTAAGGGCAGAAAATATTTCTCTAGCTGAGTAATAAAGACAAAGTTTTGGTGGAAGATAGACCCTGTCTTGAATCCTGGCTGTACTACTAGGGACATTATCATTACTAGCTTCAGTAACTTCATCTGGAAAAAGACAGAGAAACCATTTACCTCTCAGGGTCCTTGCAAAGATTAGATGTAACGTATGTAAAGTGGATGACATCTGCCACATTTGTTTGTATTCAGTAATTTGTAGTTATTATTTTTAATACTTGTCTTTGAAACCTTCGCAAAATGTAACACACTATTCTGCACAGATTGGTACGCAAAGATACTTGCATTGCTAAGTGGAGATGTGGGGGCAGGTGGAGTCCCAGGGAAAACAATGGCCGCAGGAATAATCAGGCACAGCCAGCAGTAACTCATGTTTGCAGGAAATGAGAAAGGTGAGCTTGAACAGATGAGCAGGACTCAGATGGCCAAAGAAGAAAAAGGGGTGCATTTCAGATGAAAAGCAAAGGCCCAGGCAGTACATGGAATGCTGGGGGTGGGTTGGGGATAGGAGGGAGACCAAAACTCGCTGGAGAAGGATTCATGGTTGGTGGAGAGTAGAAGGAAATGAAGCTGGGTGGAGAAATCACAAACATTTGGACACTAAACAGAGTTAGTCTCAGTAGAGCAGTAACCACAGAGCCCACATAGATTCTTGGGCAGACAAGTAGCATGATGAAGGTGTGTCTTTGGGGACACTGAATAGGCAGCTGTGTGCATGACAGATTGGAGAGCAAGAGGCGGCAATTTATGCAGGTGTTTAGTTGTGAAGATATGCAGCAAAATGACCTGGCTATACTGGGAATAGAACAAGGGAGTAAATCAGAGAGACAGTTTGAAAGAAGAAAAAAACAAAACCACCGGGCCTAGTTATAAATACTGTAAATGACCCTAATCTTTGGCTTCCTTTCCCTACAGCCTATTTTTTTTTTTTTTTTCTTCCTCAAACCATCTTCAAACAACCTGCTTCTGCTATAAGGCCTTGTTTTTTGAAACAAAGCTGGGAATAAGTTAACCAATTAATCAACTGACTCTTTAGTCACTGCTGCTGACCTATTCTGGCTCAATATAGCAAAATTCCTTATTTTAATCTCCTAGGTATGTCCAGCCCTGACTGCAATTCAGCTCAGAATATCTCTGAAGAGAGGAAGAGAAAGTAAAGAATGAGTTCACAACTCATGTCTGAAGATCCAGAACCTTCCTCTCACACTCCCATTAGAGTGGAAATACCCCCAAAGGAAGCAGCACTAGGCCATATATTTATAAAGCTAAATGTCACTGACAGCCACATTGTAATTTATCCCAAAGAGGACAGTTTCTATAAGGAAAAGAAAAAAGACAATTTTGAGATTTGCCTTTTTTTTTTTTTTTTTTTTTTGAGTCTTGTACTTTAGGAGGTAGCCAGGTATAAGAGCAGCTTTGTCTCACTTCCTTTCTTTCATCCGGCGCTGTATGTAACTATTTCATCTTTCGTCTTCCTTTCACTGGAGCTGTATGTAAATATTTGATTGCATGGGAGCTTCTGAGTTGTCTGGGACTTACTCTTGCAGGTTAGAATGGCTTTTCTGATGGCACATTTGCTTGCCAAATCACCAACCCAGCTCGCTCACATGGCAGGAACTCGACTTTTGGGAAGTCTCACAGTCCCTCCTCAGCCAATGCCCAGTGAGTCTCCTGGGAAACAGGAATGACAGATCTTTTTCCACAAAAGCCTCCAAGTTTCTTGTAAACTGGCAGTGAGACTAGGGCAAAAGAGGTGATAATAATGTTTCATCAGCCTGCAGGTGAACAGGAAGAAGTTATATTTAAAAAAAAAAAAAAAAAAAAAAAGATATTCCAAAGAGGAAGAGGAAAAAAAGATCTTTCCAGGGACAGCCCTCAGTGAGTGATACTAAAATAATTCTCTTATCTGAAGCAACACACAAGATTGGGAAAGAAAAGGACAGAGCTCACCTGAGAACACCCAACAAGCTAATAGGTGATCTGTCTCTATTTTCTTGTGTCATCAGGTTCACAGGCTGTCAAGAGTTGGAAAGACCTTAGAAAGAAGTGTCACTCAACTTCCTCAGTGTAAGATGAGAACACAGAGGCCTCATAGGTACATGACTTGTTCTAAGCGAGACAAGCTGAGACCACAGCAGAAATCAGAGAGCTCAGTTTGGTCTGATTGCTTCCCTGGTAGGGATGGTCCTCTGGCTATGGACAGGAGAGAAAGGTGGACAAGAACCCCTGAGCTCCTGCCATCCACTAGATTTTAGCCCATGCTGGGCTCTTGGTTTCTTCAGAAAGGGTTTCAAAGAACTTTTATGATTTATACTCTCTAATGCTATGGATGTGCAATCAATGCATTTTCAGGAAGACAAAATACAAAATCTCATTAAATAAGCACAATGTAACAATTCCCATTAAAAATTAAAAAGAAAATAAGCTAATATTAAATTGAAAAGCTAATTAAATGTTAAATTAAAAATATTATATTGGAAGAGAATAGTGGTATTTCAAAACTACCGATATCTAGGTGTAATTGGAAGGTAAATCCAAGAAATATCAACCTGCTGCACATGGAAGGGGACCTGCAACTAGAGGACAACACTACAGTTACACAGGACTACTGGGAAGTTTCTGGAACCTCTACCGCCATGACACTTCCTTGTAACAGCAGCACCAGAATAGCACATGCCCAATACACAGGTTTCTCTAAAACCAAGGTTCTTGCTAAGTCAAATATAAAGGGTAATTTTACTTTCTTAAAAAAACAGCCAACTTTAAAAAGTTTATTATTTTAGAGATCAGCATCCAATTTTTAAAAAATGAACACAAAACAGCCCTCCCCCACGAGCCTAGGGTTTAGACATACACAACCATTCTAAGATATGAAATGTAGCTATATTAATAAGAGATATTTACATCCTCAAAACTCATTGATCTGGCCGGTGAGATGGCTCAGCGGCGTAAGCGCCTGCCTTGCAAGCGCGAGGGCCCGAATTCGACTCCCGGATCCCACATATGAAAAAGGGGCCGGTGATATCGCTCAGTGGCACAGGTGCCTGTTGGCACGTGAGGTCCTGAGGTCGACCCCCCGGTACCCACAAAAAAAAAAAAAAAAAAAAACTCACTGATCATTTTTCTCCTCTCCTTCAAATACTTAAGACCCTAGAATGAAAAAAAGAAAAAAAGAAAAAAAAAAAAAAAAAAAAAAAAAAAAGGCAGCTTTAGGGAGACCCAGCCCATTGGGTAATTTCTCTTTCAATCCTCACAACTGTTGAGTATTATTTACTCTGATTTACAAATGAGAAAGTGGAAACTAAAAGCGTAACCTATTCAAGGTCATAAGGTAAATAAGTAGAAGAGCTGGAACTGATTCCCAATCATCCAAGTTCAGGCTCTTTTCATTACACCACCAGGTCTCGAACTGGCCTGAAAAACCTCTGGAGGTGTGCAAGGCTCTTTCAGGGCATTTAGGGAGTCAAAATTATCTTCCTAAAACCACAGAGATACCATTTGCCTCTTTAGCTTGTTGACATTAGCACTGACAGTGTGAAAACAATGTCGGTGAAGTTGCTGGAGGCTTAGCACAAATCAAGGCTGTGACACCAAACTGCACGAACAGTCACTACACTGCTCACTGCCATTCATTTGCAGTACAGCCTCTGCCAGTTTCAGTAAGAATGCCTGATGTGGTGGACACGCCTATAATCCCAGCACTCAGGAGGCTGAAGGCAGGCAGCTGGCAAGTTCAAGGCCACACTGGGCTACTTAGCAAGACCCTGTGTCAAAAAACAAACAAACAAACAAAAAAAAACCATTTTTTTTCCTTTTTTGGTGTTGCTGAGGATTGAATCCAGGGTCCACAGAGCTCAACGCCAGCTCCACACCTTAACATTTCATGTGACAATGTGGGAGGCAGGCATAATGCACCTCCACACAGTGCTGTGGCCAAAGGAAAAGTATCTGCACGATCTGAGCTGAAATGTAACTAGCCACTCTTTACTCCGCTTTTTTTTTAAATTTAAGACTATTTTACCCTGAAAGAATGGTAAGTAATTTTAGACTTGAATATGTGGCAGGTATTTTCTCAAAACGAAATAAGTAAGCTTATCATTTCAAGAAAAACTGTATTTGTTGCCAATGATTAGAAAATCAAAATTTCAAGGAAAAATCATTATTTTGGAAGTTATTTACCACCATGAGACTTTGATGAGATCAATTGTGAAACTGACAAATGTGATTTTTTTAATATTATATAAGGAAATGTATCAACATTTAGAAGACCTGCATAACTCAGTAAGCCAAATTTTCCAAATGACCAATATAGGATACTACAAATTGTGCCTGTAAAAGATAACTTCCTTCACAGTTTAAAGTATATAATGGACCAATGGATTCTTAGTGTAATAGAGAAAAACTTCATTGATAGTTTCTGAATTCACACTGCATCTCTAAGAAACTTCCACTTATCAAGTTTCATTGTAGTATCAAAGAAGAATATCCCTATTTATCTGAAAAGGGTATTAAAATACTTCTCCCTTTTATTTATTTATTTATTTATTTTGTGAGTACCGGGAGTCGAACACAGGACCTCGCACGCCAGCAGGCACCCGTGCCACTGAACGACATCACCGGCCCATTTTTCGTATGTGGGTACCGGGAGTCGAACTCAGGACCTCGCACTTGCCAGGCAGGCACTTATGCCGCTGAGCCATCTCACCAGCCCACTTCTCCCTTTTAAAAAAATGTTTGAGAGAGGCTAGATTTTCTCTATCTACTTCATATCACAACAGATTGCATGCAGAAATATTTATGTGAATTCTGTTGCCTTTTTTATTCCGAACATTGTAAAGATATTTCAAAAACTCTACAAAACTCTTCTTGATGAATATTTTATTGTGGGAAATACAGTAATTTTTCATGAAAATGTGATTTTTATATTAACATGTAATGGACTTAATATTTTAAATTAATTTTTTATTAACTTACTGAAACTTTTCTCATTTTAACTTCTAATACAGTAAATATTGATAGATATAATCCATGTTTGTAAGGTTCTCCATGAAGTCTTTCATCATTTTTTTAAGTGCAAAGTGGTCCTGAGACAAAAGAAAGATTGAAAATCACTGCATTCATACACCTATTTGATCTTTAACAAAGAAGCAAAAAAAATATACAGTGGAAGAAAGCCTCTTTAATAAATGGTGCTGAGAAAACTGGATATCCACATGCAGAAGACGGAGTCTAGAACCATATATCTCACTGTGTACTAAACTACAATCAAAATCTATCCAAGATCTAAATGTTAAAACAGAAACAATGTACTGGAAGATAAAATAGGTATGACTGTTGAAGCATGGGTGTAGGCAAGGACTTTATGAACAGAACCCCAACGGCACAAGAAATAATACTGAGAATCAACAAATGGGATCGTATCAAATTAAAAAGCTTCTGCACAGAGAAGGAAAAAAACAACAGAGTGGACAATCAATGGAGTGGGAAAAAAATTCTGCCAGCTATTCCTCAGACAGAGGACTAACATCAAGAATACATAAAGGGGCCGGTGAGACGGCTCAGCGGCTTAAGCGCCTGCCTGGCAAGCGCGAGGGCCCGAGTTTGACTCCCGGATCCCACATACGAAAAAGGGGCCGGTGATATCGCTCAGCGGCACGGGTGCCTGTTGGCGCGTGAGGTCCTGAGGTCGTCCCCCCGGTACCCACAAAAAAAAAAAAAAAAAGAATACATAAAGGACTCAAAGAGAAATTAGAGCCCCCCCCAATAAAAGACCCAATTAAAAAAAAAAAAAGGGCAACTAGGAGACAGTACACTGCTGTGCACTAGCAGGGCTTGGAAATAGCTTTCGTAAGTCACGTGATCTGCTCTCCCCATTTCCCTGGGACTTTGCTGGTTTTACCCTTGAAAGTCTTGCATCCCAGGAATGCCTTTAGTCTTGGGCAAACTGACACAATGGGTCACCCTATTCCCAAACCTCAGCTTTATTGAATGCCTCTAAATCAAGAATTTGGTTTCTCTATTGCAAAGGTGAGCTAGAGTCAATCATTTAGTCTCTTTGACAAGAAAGTCTGAGGCTAAAAAATGAGCAGATCATAACAAACACTAGGGATACACACTGGGATGCTGAGTGAGAGAAGCCAGGCACACACATACACACATATACACACACACACACACAAAGCAACTGAAATGAACAGACACTTCTCAGAAGTACAAATGGCCAATAAATACATGAAAAAATGCTCATCATTGCTAACCATCGAGAAATGCAAATTAAAACTACACTGAAAACTACATCATCTTACCCCAGAAAGAACGGCTAGCATCAAAAAATCTAATAACAAATGCTCATGAGGCAGTGGGGAAAAAGGAACTCTACTACACTGTTGGTGGGAATGTAAATTAGTACAACCATCATCGAAATCAGTGTGGAGACTCCTCAAAAAACTAAAACTAGACATTCCATTTGATCCAGCTATCCTCCTTCTAGGAATATTCCTGAAACAGTTAAAATCATAATACAGGGACACATGCATACCCACGTATATAGCCGCACAATTTATAATAGCTAGATTTTCAAAACAGCATATATAGTTATCAACAGAAGAATGGCTAAGGAAAATGTGGTATTTATACACAACAGAGCACTAAGCTGCCATGAAGAGTTAAAGTTGAGGCATTCACTGGTAAATAGATGAAACTTGAGAACACAATGTTAAGTGAGATAAGTTAGACACACAAGCTCAAATATGGCATGGTTTCTCTTATACGAGAAACACAAAGAACAAAATAGAAGACAGATAAATAGGAAAGAGGGTAAAATTCAAACACTTCTCCAAACCACAAATTCTGTTGTTTTAAAAATATTTCAATATATATGCTAATTGGTTTCATTTATACTACTAGTTTATCTTAGTTTGGTAAAAAGTAAAGTTTGTGTCGTTTGTCCTTTTTTTTTTTTTTTTTTTTTTTATATGCGAGTACTGGGAGTCAAACTCAGGACCTCGTGCTTGCCAGGCAGGCACTTATGCTGCTGAGCTATATCACAGGCCCTGTCTTTGTTTTTTGAAACAGGGTCTCACTATGTAGTTTAGGCTGGCCTTGAACTCACAGTGATCCTCCTGCCTCAGCCTCCTGAGTGCTGGGATTACAGGCATGCACCACCACACCCGGCCTTGTTTCTTTCTTTTTTTTGTAAGAATCTTTTTGTTTACGTCTTGTACTCTGAGAAACTACTTTGAAGATAATAATACACAGGTGTAAAAACTACTGTTATTCTCTTATTATTCAATTATAAAATTTTGTTCTACTTTTTCATTATAAAAAATTTAAAAGTCACTCCATTATATCATGTTCCTGCTTATAATATTTAAAATGATAGTTTAAAAAATTCTCTGTATACCTCTCAACAATTTTATGATTACCAAGATATACCCTAATTAGTGTTTTTGATCAGTGTGTATTCAGACAAGCCCAACCAAGTGATCATATGCACAAAGAAAGAGCTCCCCTAAAACGAAATGCTTGTAAAAGCAGCTTTTGTTATAAATAAGTCCAAAAACACCTTAAGCAATGAGGGAAAAGAGAGCACCACCTACCTTAAATAATCTCATAGCAAGGTCCTCACTGATACTCAACTAATGATGACGTCTTACCAGTAATAACACGTGAAACAAACATATTCCTTGACAGCTGAAATTGAGGAAGTGTTTCTAATAAGTCACAAGAATTATCCTTGACATTATAGAAAAAATGGGAAACATCTCTAGCTATTTATCTGTCATATTTTATGATAGCAATCAAGGAAACATCAAATTTAATTAAAAAGCAACCTTTAGCTTGGCATGGTGACACATGGCTATAATCTCAGCACTTGGGGAGGCAGGAGGATCACAAGCACGAGCCCAGCCTGGGCAATCTAGCAATTTAGTGAGATACTGTCTCAAAATTAAAAAATTTCAAAGATGTTGGGTATGTAGCTCAGTGTGGAGACTCTGGGTTCAATCCCCAGTATCACAATAAAACAACAACAAAACCCCAAATGAGATTTTTTTTTTCCTTTATGTGGGTGCCGGGAGTCGAACTCAGGACCTCACACTTGCCAGGTGCTTAAGCCGCTGAGCTATCTCACCAGCCCGAGATATTTTTAAATATTATCAAACATCAGGATATAACCTGCTATCTTTGAAGTCTATATTAAACTATTGGTGAAATGGTCATCTGGCTTAAAGAGGGCGATAAAAGTAGAATTTACTGCTCACAGGCAAAAACAGTTTTATTTTCTCCATTCTATTAAAAGATGGCTATTTAAGAGCAAGTGGAAATGGTATGAGCATTATTTGTTCTATCAGACATATATGTTATGCTTTTAAACAGAAGAAAGAATAAATTAGGTTAATTTCCAACAGAGATAAGACTACAAACATTTAACTTTTGAATATTCTTAATTTTTAAAATGTTTAAAGACCTTACAAAATACAGTACACTAAGCATTTTTTGTTCTTAGCTGTGTCGTATGTGTTCTGAATGCCTAAAAACTAAAACACTAGCCCCAAAATGATTCAAATTAAACCCTATTTCAAAACCAAAATGTAGAAAACACCAAAAGTCGGTGAGCCTTCTGAGTTGAAACAGCATCCATAAAAGCACAAAAATGTTCATATGTTGGGAAGCTCAGCTTTGGGAATAGGGATGGTAATAAAAATATCATATTTTTCATTTAGGGTAGTATTAAACCAAAGTTATCTTCAAGTGAGCCATAAAAGCTGGCCCATTAATTCTACTGAATTATAAACTTAAAGATGGTGAAAGGGCAAATTTTATGTCATATATATTTTACTAAATTTTAAAAAATTAATGTAACATACCAAAGCCCAATAGAGTGTACACTTTAAATGGATGCACTGTAGGATATGTGATTTGTATCTTAATAAAACTATTAAAAAAAAAAAAAAAAACAGCGACAAAGTCGCCCTGCTTCTAGCAGAAGCCTGGCTGCTAGCTTACTGAGGAGGTTCATGTATTCAGCAAAGATACTCGAATAAGTGGGAAGGTACTTGAGATCGTCACTGCCATTAAGATTAGTTATGAGCTACAAGCTCCTTGACACTTCTAAAATAATTCGTGTAAGACAATGAAAACGCATACAAATAAAAAGTCACATACTTGGTTCCTTTAAGCTTATTTAATATTTGAACTCTTATTTTCTATTTTCCCAGGCCCCAGTAAACAGAAAGTTTTTAGATGACCAATATTTTGTTCCAGAAACATACAGCCTTATTAGCTAATTCATAAAAGAGCTATTTTACAAAGGTATATCTGGATAATTAGAACAATAAAGTCTTTTAGGTACTTCAAAATGTGATCAGTAAAAATACATGATTATTAATAAAGCTTTTTTTAAAGATAGTTCCAGATTTTTTTAAAAGCAACTTCTGTTAAAGAGTACATGATTGTATGTGAACAAGGAAAATAAAATGTTCTAGTAGGAAGAGGCTTATTAAAAATAACCAACAGTGTGCACATTACAGTTACCATTTCTGAAGTACATCTGCTTAGCAGTTGGCACCTGGAAATGGCAGAGAGGCTTCCTTCTAGGAGGTACATTTTTTCCCTACTAATTTATGACCAAAACCCTCAGTTTCAGTGGTGAAGGCATAGGGAATAAGACAAAAGGAATTCTTGAAGAAAGAATAATTTTGCAGATCACTCTGAAAAGCTGCAATGTCAGAAAAGCATGACTTATAAAACAAAATGGGGAGAGAGGATTAGCCCAAAGGAAGCTGCAGTAAGTTCCCTATAATTTTGTATTTTGAGGTCTTATGCACTAGTTCTCAGTGGTGTCCTCTATGACAAGTAGGAAAGGAAACAGTGACCAACACTCTAATAGTTCCGAATAACATCACACAGCAACTTCACAGAAGAGTTTCCAGTGTGAAATATGGATGCCCCAGGTAATGCATCAAATTTATGAAATGTCAAAAAAAGATGCAAGCCAATGACAACTTGCAGGAAGCATAATTATTGTCTTTTGCTTCTAAAAATCAGTGAAGAAAATTACCTTTTTCCTCTACTATCACAGTAGCTTCTTCTCCCTCTCCAAAACATAGTAAGAAACAAATAAAGGGGGACTTATAGTCATTAGAAGTTGTTTTGGGGGAAAGAGTGCCAAAAAGCTCATAAAACGTACCTCCCATGCAATAGAATAGTTACAATTTAAGTTCTAAAAGCCAACATAACTCTAATAGTCCCAAGTTAGCTGATTTTAAAGTATATAAAATATATGGTGAGGATGATAATCATAACCCTAAATTACAGCACTTTGGGAGCTTTGCTGATTGCCTTGATTAAGTCTGCTCTCTGAAAAGGAAGGAGACACCCTAAATGTAATGTGGCACTGAACAGCAAAGGAGCCATTAAGCCCACTAGAGAGCTGAGTGTCACCGCAGGTCACTTCCACAGCTAACACACGGCTTTCTGGCTTTGGGAAGGCTCTATTTTCCATTTCCTTGTACTCCTCAGCACAAGAGTAGATTCTAACTTCTAATCATATAACTTAAACCACTTTGAGATGAGAAGCGGTCTCACTCAAAGACAGGGAAAACATCCAACTCAATCATCCTGAGAGGGAGACAGGAGAATCTTGTGGGTATGGTTATAACAACCAAAATGAAATGGAAGGCATGGGAGGCCAGGTTGGGAGGGAAAAAGGAAAAAGCGAGGATAAGATAAAAGGAATGCTCAAAATGGTGGTTCCTCCACCCCCAGAATTAACTTGTCTTGGGGCTTCATTTGAAAATCTAGTTTATTTGGAAGTATTAGAGCTACAGCCCAAGTATTTTTTCAGTTAGCTCTGTTATAGTGCAAAGGAGAGAAAATGAAAAATAATCACAAAGAACAAGAAAATGGCTGACCTGGAAGAGCAAAAAAAAACTTCATTCAGGTTTTTTGAGTGCTAGGGAATTATGCAGTGACCTGTAGTGTCTGAAGTTAGGAGGAAAATTTTATTACATTTACCTTTCTCCTGACTATCTCCTGATAGTTTAGTGTCAGATGGCTACAGGTATAACCCTTTTCCTTGGGAGTGACATTATTTCCAGCAGCACAATATAACCATTTGGTTTCTACTTGATTCTCCTAAGAGATACAGAAAGTTCCAAATTCCAAGCTTCACTTATATATTAGCTTCTGCTTCTAAAATTTTAAATCCCATTCTGATTAAATTATGCTTGGCCTATGACTAGAAATATAATTCCAATTGATAGATGAGGTACAAAGATAAAAGTTGATCTACCTAAAAAAGGTCAGTTTTGAAGGACAGAAACAGGAATCTGGACACAATAAATGAGCTTGTTAAGTTGTAGTGGTATTTATAAAAGCTGGGAATCCTTACCATTTATGGTGAGGGAAAAACTCCCCTTTCAGGGTAGGGTTGGGGGGGACTGTCGGAAAGAATAAAATTACATCCCGACTACCCACAGAATTCAGCGGGCACTATTGAAAGATGTAAGCAATGGATGAACTCCTTGTTTATTAACAGAATTTACAGATTAACAAATGATTTTGTTTTAGTTGGCAAAATACTTCAATAATATTTACCTAATGCACAAAGAAAATCAGACAGCTGATGTAATTAAAGGAGTTCTCAAGTTACAATTCTTACACATTTATCCTCTGTAGGTGCTGCCAATGCTGCTGTTCGTCCTAGAGCAGGCAGTTACCAACACTGTGCCTGCAGTATCCAGTGTATTCTGGTCTGCATTTCCTAGGGTCATTCATGGCCCAGTGTGAACAGAGCTGCAGTGGCGAAGTCAGAGGAAGTGCTTCTGGAACTGGTGTAAGCAGTGCTGCCTCCTCCACCGCATCTCTCTCCACTCCACCGTTGGCTCTCCTTGTGACTCAAAGAGCCCTTTGGCACCATCAGTGCAAAAAATTAAGAGTCAAACCTCCAGGTACTATTAATTTACTGGCCTTAAAATCAGCAGTACCCGTGGCTAACGACAGCCATGGTTCAACTCAGTAGTGATTCAGTTTAGATAACCTTCCCAAACTCTTTACCTACCCCATCCCGCCCTTCCTTAGCAACCATCACCACCATGGAAGCATTTCCATTTGTTTGTTCTTACTTCCTGCTCAATCTGCAGGGATGGTTTTACACAAGTGCCAAAGTCTAATGTATAATTATAAAAATGAAACAATACCAAGAACAACAAATTTATCATCAAGAAAATAAAAATTTGCTTTCCTTTCCCTCCCAAATCCCAACCCTCAATACAAAAGACAATAGAAGAAAATACACCCATTTTCAAGTGCCTATTTAGTACACTGAGGATTCTTGTTAATTGGGGGTGGATCCCAGCTAGAAAAGTACTTGCCTCAGGGTGGGAGGAAGCCCACATACTCTCTGATCACCTGGGCAGCATATAGCTTGAGTGCTCTGCACCTAAGGGCCACAGAGCACACCATGCCTTTAAGGTCACCCTCATAAAAGCAGTGTACTGGGCAGTAGAGGGCACGGCACAGACTTTAGCGAAGGTGCGGTGTTTCTCCTCCCTTCCCCTTCTCGTGTCCACTTTTGTATCACCTCTGTACCAACCTTTGCATGCCCAACCCTGACCTCTGCTTCAGGAGCAATTGATCCTTGGGTGTACTAAATACAAAAGGCTAAAACTTTCACTACTTAAAACGAAACAAGGCAAATAAAAATTAAAATGTGCTTTCAAATATGGAATGAGTCAAATAAATACATCTGATTTTCTCTTTTTCTTATGTCTAAGTACAATTTCATATACTACACCCAAAGCTCTATACATTTGGTTTTTGTTCTGAATCAAAATGACTTTCCAACAGTGAGGAGAGTGAGAGAATGGACATTCCCTCACTGACAGACCAGCGCAGCTGCCAGACTGTGAAGAACTAGTCCCGCTCTGGCACCTTGGGACATGGCTAATCCCTGATGGTTCTCAAGCAGGTCCTCTAGCACAGTATCTCTGCATCCACACTGGAGCCAGGATGTGGTTGATACAAGGCCAATGTTCAAAATCCAACAACCTGCAGTCACCTCCAGGACACTCGGCTCTAACTTTTATCTGAGAAGAATAAAGATATATGCAAACTGGGTTAAGAACAAATGAACATGCAAAAAAACCAATGAAAAAACAACAAAATTCCAAAAAGAACATATGAAATCTGTGGGCACGGTTATGTGCTTGTTTCTGAATCAGAATAGTACCTTCTGAAAGTATCCAAGTTAATGACTATGAATTGTGGCAATAAACACAGACTCACATGTAGTCAAAGGGAGACACTGGCCTCATTGTTAGGAGAGGCGCTAAAGTTTAGCAGGACCTGAGGAGGACCAATTCTCCTCACTGGGGAGTCATAGTAGCAACAGCACATTACACACTGAATTTATGATTTATCAAGTATCCGGATGCTTGTGCTTTTGAAAAGGTGAAGAGCAAGAGAGAAGAGGGGTAGCACGGGAACTGACGACTGCAGTTCTTCTGAGAGAAGGAAGAACAGAGTCAGCAGGTAAGAGCTTTTGCTTGATATATGATGTTTAGAAACACACGGTTTTTAAAGACAGAAAAGAAATACAATCTCAGGAGGTTTTCATTTTAAAGAATAATAAATCAGCTTATTCAATGCACTGTTTTAGCAGGATGATTCTAGAGTCAGAGACCCACAATTTCACATACCTGTGTGTTTGTCTGTGAGGGCTGATCCAGGCAGCCTTTGGCAAAGAAGGGCGTAGCTTTCCTCCACCTTCTGTAAAATAAAACCCATGGGCTTTTCATTTGGACAGCATAAGAAAAACAAAAAACTGTTCAAAGTGGGAAAGAAGGCATTTTTATACTATAGATACATGCATCCAAATTTCAACATTAATATTAATCATTAATAATTTTGTTAATGTGTAGAGGGAAAATAAATTTCCTTTTCTCATTTCTCCTTTGAATAGCTTTGAGGGCCAGGGATATAGCTGAGCGGCACAAGTGCCTGCCTGGCAAGCACAAGGTCTTGAGTTCGATTTCCAGTACAAAAAAAAAAAAAAAAAAGCCATCTGAATAGCTTTGAATGTTCCCAGGGGAAAAAAATGTATGTATGTGTGTGGAGGGGTGGCAGAAAAAGCAACTCTCCCACCCCAGGAGTCACCCTGAACATGGCCTCATATCATGTGGCATAAGCTACATGAGAGCCAACCTGCCCACAATGGCCTTCTGGCTATTTCATTTCATCAGCACAGGATGATACTACATATAGTCATATGAAAATCTATTATATGAAGTTAAAAAAATTAAGAGTGAACAATCTTTAGTTATAGGGTGAAGAGCACACTTTTAAACCAGTCCCTAAAGGCTTCCAACTAAATGATGTGATGAAAAACATGTGAGCTCTAGCAGCTGTGTCTACCAAAGGCGAACTTTAGTAAGGTCCCTTTCTTCAAAATTGCCACACAAGTCATTTTTGAAACAGTGACATCTTCCATTACCAATTTATAAAATATTCCATTCCTGCCCAAGTTTTTGTATTGCAGGAGCCTCTGAAACCAATTTCTATCTGTCATGGCATCTAGGAAACTACCAGCATTACCTAACGAGTCACAGATTATCAATAGGTTACAGCAAGTCATAGCATTTCCCAGCCTAAATTCACAACTATACAAACCCTACTTAGGCTCACTTATTGTTTATGTCATCTGATGGCTGCCAGGCAACTTTCCTGAGCATTTTTACATTTCTTTTGATTTGTTTGTTTTTTGTTTTTTGAGACAGGGTCTCTCACTATGCAGTTCAGGTTGGCCTTGAACTCACTATGTAGCCCAGGCTGGGCTCAAACTCACAACAATTCTCCTGCCTCTGCCTCCACCTCCCAAGTGCTGGGATTACAGGCCATTTTTACATTCTTAAACTTAGAAACATACACAGACAGTTACAGAGGTACAGCTTTTTCTCTGCTTGTGATATGTCACAAGATAAACAGTGTGCATCTTAGCTTTTTATCCAAGCCTATTATGAATAATGGTAAAAAAAAAAACCATAAAGACCTAAAACCTGGACAAGTCTATTGGCATCAGCATTTTAGTCATTCCTTACTTTTGTTCTGCTAAATGTGTTCCTTACGATTAAGTCCTATGGATGCTTAAGTGTAAGGTACCTTTAAGTGTTCAAGGTCAGCCTCTATCTTATGAATGTACTCCATGATCTGGCTTTGTGAATCTGTACAAGAGGAGGGACTCTGGATCTCAAAACAGGAATCCTCCATAGCTCCCCAGCGCCGCTGGACCAGGTATTCTGGTGTGAATGGTGAACCTGCCCCATCAGAATGAGCACTCTGGGGAGAATATTGTTGCTGGTAGGTAGAGTCCATATAGGGGACGCCTGCCACAGGCTGCAGGATAAATGAGGAAGCAACCTCCTCATCTGTGGAGCTCTCCTGCACTGTTTCATAGCCGTCAAGGATCAAGCAATTTCCTATTGATGAAGACAGAATGCTTTGATGAGATTCACGCTGACATAGGAAATCAAAAAATAGTCTCATATGCTGACAACTGGAAAAGCTAGAGAAGGAAAATTCATTAACTCCAAAGTTTTAAGTCTATCAGAATTGTCTCACTTCAGATTAAAGCTAAACTTGGTAAATTTTCATGGTAACTCCTGAATGATTTCATATTAGTTAGCATTTCAAAAGTTCAAAGCTGGAAATTTCAAAGTCCCTATATGATCTTGCTACCACTCACTTCCCTGCCAATTACCTCTCTTACCTGACCCCCTCCCACTTTCTCCCCACCCTTCATTCCCTAAGCACAAAAATCTTGCTCTTGACATGCAGTTGCCCTCTGCTCTCACTGAGACACTGCTCCCAGCATCCACAGGGATCGCTCAGCAAAGGTCTACTTCCCTGAAATCCCTGAAATCCCTGACTGCCCTCATCACTCTCTGCCCCTGTAGTCTGACTTATTTTCTTGCTAACTGACATCTGTTTGTTTTCTTATTATTACTCTTTCCCCCTAAGAGTAGTTACGGTTCTTGAGAATAGGAAACTTTTATGCATTTTATTCAATTCTCTATCTCCCAGACTCTAGGATGAGTTTCTGGGATACAGCAGACTCAGTAATTTACTGTATGAAGGAATAAATGAATACTATATACACAGAGACATATACAAACACAAATAATGCTTGGATACTGAAACAATATTCACCCCAGTATATCTGACAGTTAACAATGATCAAAATAAAAATTTAAACATAAAGAAACTTGCCTGAGATGTGTAAATTAACATCCTTCTCTTCCTTTTTAACTGCTCCATCACCTTCTGATGGATTATCATCACTATGTGCTTCACGGGCATCAAAAAAGTGCTCTCCACTCTCATCAAGACCCCCTTCTGGCTCTGTGGTAGACATCTCTGGGGTCAGAACCATGTGGTCCATTACTAAAATGTTACTTGCCTGGCTATCTTGGGATGCCAGTACCACTGAATCCGGTGGAACAGAAGATTCAGTTGAAGTCCGTGAACTGTAACAACCTGCAGTGTCACCAGTTCCAGTTCTAAAGGGCACCTGTCCTTCGGCAGAATGGCAGGCCTTCGTATTTTCAGAGTTCTGGATTCCACTGTCAGCCTGTGCCTCCTGAGAGGCTATCGTGTATCTGGAGAAATGCTGCCAGTCTTCCTGATTGCTCTTCTCAGCCAAACCCAGCTGCTGTACCAATAACTGCTTCAACAAACCCACTAACAAGTTAGGGCAGGGGATGAAGAGAAAAAAAACCAAAAAAACAAAAACAGAGAAAAAGAAAAAAGGAAAGTACATTCAGACTGCCAAGATTAGCTGAGTTACCAATTATCTTTAAACTAAGTACCTTTAGACAATGTAACCAAAATGTTAATCTTTTACCTTTTTTTTTTCCAGTACTGGGAACTGATCCCAGAACCTCACACATGCTAGGCAATCACTCTAGCACTGAACTACATCCCTAGTCCCAAAATATTCATCTTATACAATCACTTATTTTGAAAAATGAAATAAAGCGCATCTTCTAGAGAACACTTAACATTAAACTAGAGCTGACAAGAGTTAAGCATCCTAAGTAGATAAGTGCTCTTCTGTTTAGAATCCCAAATACCAACACCATGACTGTACTTAATTTTCTATGTAACCGAAATAACAATCTAAAGGGATGTAAGGATGCTAAAAGGCCGTGTTAGGCTAGACAAAAAAGCTAAATGTTCTGCTTTTTCTAGAAGCAAACACTACAGGTATTGGCATTTCCCCACGTTTTCATTAGAAATACAGAATACTTACTTTATCATTTATAGTGACTCAAGAATCTAAAGTGGCAGAGGGAATAAAACTGCCTTGTAATAAAATTTAACTCTAGTGATTGGTAGTAATATATACAATTTCAAAAAATAAGGAGATATTCATCAGTATTTTTAACAATAACTACCTTACTAGTGGCACAGCTTCTTTAGCTTGTTGAAAATAAGAACCAGTTAAACTTTGAGTGGGCTAAGTTCACGCTGAGGTCACTTATATAGTGACAGTGCTCTAGGACATTAGTCAAATCATCAGAAATCACTAAGCCTATTAATTCAGGAGAATCTAGATAAGTTAGATTTAAATAACCAACTCCTTAGTATCATCCCGGGCTTAATTTGTAACTTATGTTTCTTTAGGTAAACAGTTTCCACATAGGTCTGAGTGTCTGATCCTCTGTCTTTCTGTCCTACATTCACTTCCAGAGAGATACCATGAACTCTTACGGCTTTGGCACTCAAATTTCTCTTCCTAATCTTGCTAGTTCTAAAATTCCAACTTTCTGCTATTCACTTCTTCTTGAATGGTTTGTCCTTCATTATCTTAATCTTGAAATGTTTTAAAATGGAAGGTAGCGGAAGCAGCAGTGGTCCGTTCTGACTCTTATTTCCAACAAGAATACTGAAATTATCTCTAGATACTCCTTTTCCTTTGCCCTCATATCCAAATAAGTCAATTATTCTAAATATGTGATGACTCCTCTTTTGATTCTAAAATCATTCTAGTCTAAACTCTCAATATTGAACCCAACCACTATCATAGCTCACTGAGTAAGTGCACCACTCCAGCCCTCTTTCCATTAAAATCCTTGTGCGGCTCTCAGCTAGAGTAATCTTTTCCATTAGTCATGTCGTAGCTTTAAAACCCCTAGTGGATTTCTACAGATAGAGCAATTGTTTTTAGACTTTTTCCCACTTCATTATACCTGAAGATATACTAGCCTCCCATAGTTGCCAGTGACTCTCAACTATGCTTGAGGGGAAGGAGGCAGCTAACAGAATATGTGTGTGTGTGTGTGTGTGTGTGTGTGTGTGTACATGCGTGCACGCCTGTTGAATTCTGGCGGAGAATATTATGATGTCCAAAAGAGAGCTAGAAGGACAAATGTAGTTTTGAAAAGGCTCTTAAAACACTATGACATGTATCATTAAAGTACAGAGCCCACAGTCTGGTATTCAAAGTTCACCACAGCTGAGCTCAACAGCACATCTTCTGTCTTCCCAACTTTCCACACTCCTTTCACTTATAGCATCTACCACAGCCTCACTGCTCTCTGAACACCCTTACATTTTCCTGTCTTGTTTTTCATCCTATCATTATTCTTGTCTGAATGACTTCTATTCTTCCACAAATCTGTTACAGTCTTACCCATCCTTCAAGACAATAATCATATCTCTCTTGTTCTCTAATGCCTCCCTTCTCTGGTCATCCCAAACCAGATCAATTTTGACATACATGCAACACTGTCTCAAAGGTAGGGGTGGGATGGGTAGGAGTTTCTATCATCTTCTCCATTAGAATATAAATTTCTTGAAGGGAAAAGTTATAGCTTACACTTCTTTAGATTCCTCTTAAATGACTCTTCAGTGTATTACACAACTCTTGGACTTAACGAGTATCTGTAATGCTGCATGTGGTGGCACATGCCCGCCATCCCAGCACTTGGGAGGCTGAGGCAAGAGGATCACCGTGAGTATGAGGTTAGCCTGGACTACATAGTGAGTTCAAGGCTAGCCTGAATAACTACATAGTGAGACCCTGTCTCCAAAAAAAAAAAAAAAAGTACCTGTAATGAGTTATAAATAAAACTTACAATTCCTTAATGCATCCAACGCCCAGCGTTCTTCTGAGACAGGCAAGTGTGGATCGGGGATTCTGATCTGATAGTTCTCTCCACTTTCCTTTAGTGTTACGTCTGCATGCTGCTCCTTTGCAAACTGTCTCTCAGCCACAAAGAGATCGACGGCCTCTGATTTTTCAGAAGTACTCAGTGAATGAGTCTGAGGTTTTGATGATATTAAGGGAGATTCTAATTCCAAATCTCTGTCTATTCAGTGGAATGGAAAAGGCAGAGTATATCTTAACAAAACTTTAAACTTTTAACATAAACATTCAGGAAACACTTGGAAAATAATAACCACCTAAGCTATGGAGATCTTCTGTTAAGTAAAACATATAACACTAAGGGTAGTGTTATACTGGCACAGAGAAAGCTCCAAAACAGTTTCTTAAATTGTATAGCTGTTGCTAGAACCTGCATAAAATAAAAGTTTCAAAGTTTCTTTGCATTTTAGTAGATAGAAAATGTATCTTTGAAGCTTACCTGGACTCTGTAGATTAGTGACTGAAATGCCATGATGCTCCACTTTCAATTTTGGAGGTTCTTCTTCATCATTGTCTCCTCTGTAGAAGAAAAAAATCTTTGAGCTTCATGACATGCCCAAACATTGTTACAACCAAGTATAAGAATGATCAATTTCTTTTCTGACAAAAACCACAAAAATCCTATTGCACAACAGTCCTGTTATGACACAAAGGAACACTCACTCGCAAGGTGGTGACTGTAATGGAATAATTGGCTTTGTGGACTGCTCCTTCACTGATGTAGCCATTCGACAGATTAGGTCCTGCCAGCTTCAGGAAGTTTGAAAGGAATCCAAATTATAAAACAGAAAGGAAAAAAGAAATACCCTGTAAATATACTCAGAAAGCAAAACAAGAAAACAAAACAAAACAAAAAAATAATTCTGTCAGAAATGGCATCATAAGACTAGGCAGAGATTCTAAAATGATAAAGAAAAATCTAACAACATTACAGATACATTGCCCATTTAAAAAATTCACTTGAAACTTCTGAGAATTTTTTCTTTAGAAAAGTTCTTTTCCTAGAGTAAAATCAAAATGAAAGATTTCAATCTAAAAAGGCAAAAGCTCTTAGGGGACTATCTCTAAAAGGATAGAGAAAAAGGTGCTTGGTGACTATATTGTTTTTGGTTTTCAGAGTCTTATAAAAGAAAGTTAAGTCTGTGTAATATTACACATGGGGTAATAAAAATATTAATGACAGCAAGGTAGGTAATACATACACAGTCTTTTCAGAAACTGTCTGTGCCACCAGTTCATAAATTTGGGCCCCATTATCCGACATGGAGATGACAAATAAAGCTTTGTTATCTGAAGAAAAAAAAAAAAAAAAAAAAAAAGACAAAATTTATCCTACCACTCTGATCTAGAGAGGCCATGAGTGTTATTTCTAGGGTCTTGGTAATATTCTGCCTCTTAATTCAGATAAAGGCTGCATATATTTACTTCCAAAAAATTCATCAAGCTGTATATTCAAATGTTGTATCATTTACTGCATGTTATACTATATATAGTATACTTCAATCAAACAAATATTATAAAAATTAATGCTACTCCCACAGTAAATCAGAAACAAGAGGTCAAAATCCAAGACACTGAACTGGGTGCTATTACTCCTTTGTATCTATTTGAACTGTGCTTCTGCTAAACTGTTAATAATATTCAATGATTAATGGAAAAGAGGTGATAAATTTATTTTGCCATTATGAAATTAAAAAGGTCTAAAAGGGATCGTATTGTGGTACAGTTAAAATATAACTTGCCAATTTGAACTAATCTTGAAAAAGCCAAAAACCCACTTCTTCAGTTTTCATTTTTTTCCCCACCAAATCAAAAAACACACTTCTCTAATCAGACTTCTTGTGGGAATTACTTCCCAATTCTCTATCTTCACTGGTATTTATAAATGATTTGAACATGTCATAGACCCCAAAATAACTGCAACAACTTTAAAATGCAGAAAATGGCTCAGAGAATCGAAGCTTCTTAAATATGGTGGAGGTGTAAATTCTTAATTTACTTTTCTTTTTTTCCATGTTTTATTTCTTTTTGCTTTTTCTTTTAAAGATGGGGTCTCACTATGTAGTACAGGCTGGCCTGGAACTTGCTACGTAGCCTAGGGTGGCCTCCTGTCCCAGTATCTCAAGTGCTGGGATTACAGGCGTGTGCCACCACACCCAGCTTAATTCAGTTTTAATAAACTTCTCTTAATTTGCCTAAGTATAAAAAAGTAACAAAAGTCTGTACCAATTGTGCTACATAAGCAACACTGAATATCTTACGGAACTTTACTGAAGGTTAGCATCCTCCAGTAAACATACTTGCCTGTTGCCACTTGTCGAACCAACACTGTATTCAACTTAATGACAGGACTAAATGTGTGTTTGCTATCGGCTGTAGATGCCAGAATCTTACTATGGCACCTTAACACCAGTTTATCATCCTGCTTTTGTAACAATACCAGAATGTCTTCCAGCAGTAATGTATACAGATCTAAAAATAAAAAAGCAGAAAATGTAGGAAGTACAGAAATTGAAATACATTTAATTTTTTAAAATTTGACAGAGAAATGTTACTTCTCTAAATCTAATAATTTAAAGACTGATTTCATTCATTTTTATTGTATTTTACCAAAGCACCAGTCTGTGACCAATAAGAATTAAAAACAATGGTCCCTAACCAAAGAGAGTTGAGAGTTACTGGCTTAAAAAAAACTTATTACAAAGACTCACAGAAATAGGACTGATTCATGACAAAGTTTCTGCTGCATTCCTAAATAAATATTTAACACACTTTAGATGATACAAAATAACACAAGCAGATTTTCTGTGTTATCTAAATAACACAAAGTAGCAGTGCTAACTACTGTACTGCAAATTGTGAATGGTTCTTTTTCCCTTTGGCAAAAAGGAAATTTCCTATTCTTTCCCTTTCTCCACTCTCCCTAAAATCTGACAGACAAATAAGACTTACCAATAGTTTTATCTCTATTCACCTTCCAAACCAATGGCCCTTCATGGATCATCTTCCTTTTTGTTAAATCCAAATTCTGCCAAAGAATATTGCACACAAATTATTTCCAAGCACTCAGTGAGATGATTTTCCATAAAATTTGATCTTTTCAAAACATTCTTAATATAAGATACCATTTACATTCAACTATTATTGCAATCTGTTTTGAAAGTGGAATAAAGTAACCTGCAAAAAATCTTTTAAAAAAGAAAAGACATCTTGCAGAAAAACATTCAGGAGTATCATCTTCCAAATCTCACTCCAAATAGATGATAACAACTTATGAAAATGAAACTACAAACACTCAGCTACTACATTCCCAACCCATGTCTTAGGATGAGGAAGATGCATGATGTACAGATTTGTCTATAAGAGGCTTCTGCATCCTATAGTTCTAATTCTAAAGGAAGTTGTAAAGAACAGCATTCAACATGAAAAATCCAATGCTTACTCTACATGTCAATAAATTATTAGTAAGAGAATCTTTTTCTTTTTAGGATAACTAGCACTAGGAAAATCTCAGTCTTTGGAAGTTAACAGGATACGTTCATTAAAATGCTTTTACCCCACTGGTATCTGGGGATTGAACTCAGCACCTTCACCTTGAGCTACATCCCCAGCACATTTTTATTGTTTATTTTGAGACAAAGTCTTGCTAAGTCATTAAGTTGCCCAGGCTAGATTCGAACTTTGGATCTTCCTATCACAGTGCTAATGACACAGGCAAGAACCACCATGGCTGGCTGTTTAGCATGCTTTTTGATAAAATGTTATATATGAGATAGAAATCTATTTTAAAAAGACACCAAATAAATCTGCCAAAACAACTATCTAGAAAAATGGTGTGAGAAACTTAAAATACTAAAAAGTTTATAATACAAACGCCCAGGTACAAGTGGAATCAGTAAAATATTTTACTATCATTCTTATAATAGTTTCAACTTTTTATGGTTTTCAAGAGCTTCAGGGAAAAAGAATTATCTTACTTTATTAGTGATATGGAAAGTTCTGGTAGTAAACAAGCAACAGGACACAGTGAAATTAAATTTACTAATGACTAGTGTTTCTTAGTTTCCTGACAGTTGCTGCCATGTAAAGTTAGCTTCACAAAATATTCTTCTAACAAAAGACAAAAGTAATCATCGTACAGATCAGACATAGAAAGTCAGAATAAAATCACAAATATAAATAATATATGATATAGAACTCCTTCAGATGATGGATATTCCCACTGAGATATTAATTACCTGCAGAGTCTTTAGTACATTTTATTTATTTTTTAAATTATGATTAGACCATCTCTCACCCTGAGCTCTTCAACATTTGGATACTCTGACAACTTCAGATTGGAGGTATCAAGGCGACGCTGATAATCTTCTAAGCGCTGAAAAGTAGACAAGATGGAGTCATGGTTACTGCTTTGCTCATCAAAGATCTGTTTCTGAACCAACGGACATTTTTAAATACGCATTTTACTGAGCTTGCTGAGATACTTGGCATGACTGATAATTCACACTTTCTTAAATACCTCCTCCTCGGCTACGGTGATATTACACTTTTAGTTTTCTTCTTTTTGCCTGTCCCTTCTCAATCTTCTTTTCAAACTCTGGCTCCTAACTAGCCTATACTTATTTTTTAAATATGTAAATCAGTCACAGAGTACAACATTCAGAAGGTAATATAAAACACACAATAAAAAGTCTCCTTCCAATTTTCCTCAATTTTCTCTAAAGAAGGAATCACTAAGATCCATTTCTTTGAGAAAAATCCTATACAAACAGAATGTATCCATATTCAAGTACACTGATCCCTATGTGTGCTGATAAGTGTTGAAAAGGATATATACATCCTTTTCAAACAACTTGGGGTAGCACTATGGATTCCTATGGTATTCCTATATGCATTCCTCATCCAAATGTAGATTAATATATTCACATACATATTTGTGTGTGTGTGTGTCTGTGTGTGACTTATCGGTGTATCTTGGAGACTGTTCCACATTAGGACATTCAGAGAGATGTCTAACTTTTTTCAATAACTACACAGTATTTAACTGTGAATGAACTATAATTTAACTACATCTTAGTGATAGACAAATCAGTTAATTCCAAACTTCTCCAATAACAAACTCTGTACTAAGATGGCCTGTACACTTGTGTAGATATAACAGTAGAATAAATTTTTTAAAAAACTGTTGAAGGGTAGTGTATTCTTCCTAAACACCATAAACAATTCTAAATACACAGAAAAGTCTGTGTGTAATGAATACCTATTAGATATATCCACCACACACACATTGGTATATTTAATTACATATCTATCCATCTATTCATCCTTCTATCTACCCAAACATTATCTTATTTTTTGTATATATTTCAAAATAAATCACGGACATAAGTACAGTTTAACCCTAATGTGTATCATTAACAAGAGTTCAATATCTGTTTATAGTTCTTTTTAAAGGTCAAATTTACATACTGTGAAATGTACATTTTTAAAGTCTTCTACAAATTTGGATATATGTAGACACCTTTACAACTCAAACTCCTATCAAGAGGTGAAAAATTACCAGAACACCCCAGAATATGTTCTTGTATGTTCTTGTACTTCTTCCCAATTAATCTCTACATCTCCAGTGGCAACCATTTTTCTAATTTTTTCTGCCACAGATTAGTTTAACCTCTTAGAAGTTCATATAAATAGAATTATATGTATTATTTTGTGTCTGGTTTCTTTCACTATGCATATTAGTGAGAGTCATTCCTTTTTATCACAAGTAGTATTCTATTTTATGACGATACCACAGTTGGTTTATCCACTTTCCTGCTGATGAATTCTTGGGCTGTTTCCAGTTTTTGGCTGTTTTGAATAAAGCTGCCATAAACACTCTTGTGTAAGTCTGTTTGTGGGCATAAATCTTCATTTCTCTCGAGTAAAATCACTACAAACAGAATTGCTGGGTCAAAAGGTAGAAGTAGCGGCAGGTACATTTTAATTTAAACATTGCCAAATTTCCCTCTGGGGTTTTAACATTTTGTACTCCAAACAATACATTTGAAAGTAACTCTTTTTCTACAGCCTCTCTAACAGAGTCATCATCATACTCAGTTCCTAAGAAACTACACCCATTGTCCATGGGTTCAATTAACCTCTGTATGTTCGTATGTTCACAATCTTTTTTTTGTTGCTTTTGTTTGTTCTGTTTGGTTTTGGTTTTGGTTTTTTGAGACAGGGTCTTGCTATGTAGTTCAGGCTGGTCTTGAACTCATTATGTAGTTCAGGCTGGCCTCGAACTCACGGTGATCCTCTTGCCTCAGCCTCCCGAGTGCTGGGATTACAGGCATGGGCCACCATGCCCAACCATAATCTTAAACGTCTATCTTCAGCATAGTCCTCTTGGAGGTGGACCCATACAGCTAACTGCTTACTGCACATCTCCACCCGAGATCCCCAGCCAGACTCACCAAATTCCCCGCAAGTCTGGAAGTCTCCTGTCCATCCACATAGGCAAGCCGGAAAGCTGGGCATTTATTCTTTTTTTTTTTTTGTGGGTACCGGGGGTCGACCTCAGGACCTCGCGCACCAGCAGGCGCCCGTGCCGCTGAGTGATATCACCGGCCCTTTTCTCGTATGTGGGCTCCGGGAGTCGAACTCGGGCCCTTGCGCTTGCCGGGCAGGCGCTTACGCCGCTGAGCCATCTCACCGGCCCCCTATTCTTGATATCACTTCTCAAATCCTTCTCTGAGCCAGGCACCAAGTCCTGCCAATTTTACCTCCTGAATACTTCTGCAGATTTTGCCGTTCTCTACACTAGTTGTACTGCTAACAGATTCATGACTAGGCTCTCCCATTCACTATTTTCCCCCTTTAATCCACTCTCCATAGAATAGTATAAGTGATACAGTGAAACTGTGAACACCTTCAATGTCTATAATGAATTCCTACTGCTCTTAGAATAAAAATCAGTCTTTAACATGGTGAAAAGGGCCTTGTATAATTTGGTTCTAACCTATGTTACCTCTTTTTATGATACTGATATTTTATAAGCACATTCTACACTCACCTATCTTTCAATTACTCAAATAGGTTGTGCTTCTTTCGTATGACAGGACTTTTGTACACAGTGGATCCTCTACCTCTGGGTTATCCACTTTCACAGTTTAGGTTCATTTCTACTCATCCTTTAGAGCATGCCTCAAATGTCAATTCTTGAAGGAAGCTGTTCTGATGACCACTACTTAACATCCCCAAACTCAGCTAGGCTGCCCAGTTAGATACTAACAGTATCCTGGAATTCTCCTTCATAGCAGTTATCACAGCTGATAGAAAACACCTGCACTATAATCTGTTAAATGCCTTTCTATTCTCCTAGAAAACAAGCTCAACATGTACAGTCACTGTGCTTATTTTCTCAACCACTCTATATCTCAACCACGCTGTTCAGAAAAGAGTATGTTCTACAAGTATCTGTTGAATGAGTACAGGAATGAATGAGCAAACAAGCACCTAAAGATACTCAAAACAGTCAAATACAACTCCGATATTCTATCACATATTTATCTAGACTCACGTACCACATGAATAGCTAACAAATGCCCTGTCCATCAATTATGTAATGACCACTTTAATTATTAGTTCAGATTCCAGGTACTACTAACTTAATATTCTCACTACCATCCTGTACCTTCCTGGTTCCCTTTTTACCTGCTTGTTTTCTGCCTCCTTGACAGCCTGATTGACATAGTTTAATATCCGACGACAGTGATCTGCAGCTTTCCTCACCTTCTCCCTTTCTGTTGGCCAATCTAAATAAGGGGGAAAAACCAAAAATGTGAAATAAGAACATCAGAAAAATATACATATGAAATTTCATTTTATTCCAACAGTTTCAAGTACATACTAAGACCCTAAATATTTTCATATCAGTTAAAACCTATGGCAGAGTCTCAACTCAGGAAGTCTTTGGATAGTTGGGACTTTGATGACCCATGTTTCCCCCAAAATAAGACCTAACTAGAGATAAAAAAAAAAATGCCAGCCCCAATCAGCCTTACTTGCCATTACAGAATAACCACTGTGCAACAGAATAGTGAGGTATAATCTTCTGCATGATACTGGCCATCACCATAGTAATCACCAGCTATTAATTACAGCTGAAGTTTATTTTCCAGTTAGGTCTTATTTTTGGGAAAACACAGTAGTACTTTAAAACAAAAATTCTCAGTTTTATTTTTTTATTTATTTTTTTTTTTTGTGGGTACCAGGGGGTCGACCTCAGGACCTCGTGCGCCAGCAGGCGCCCATGCCGCTGAGCGATATCACCGGCCCCTTTTTCGTATGTGGGATCCGGGAGTTGAACTTGGGCCCTCGCGCTTGCCAGGCAGGCGCTTAAGCCGCTGAGCCATCTCACCGGCCCAAAATTCTCAGTTTTAAAAAGAAACTATAGTATAGAATCCTAAGTCCAGGGATGATATTTTACAGAAAGTAGTGGGGTCACAGTGTTACACATTCCAGGAAGCAAGTCTTATTCGCTGTGTAAGCTATAAAGTGGGACCCTTTTTTGTTCCTGGAATTTGACAGTACAGAGCTTATATGATTATGTCCAGTGAACCTGTTAAGCAATATTTTTTGAGTAACTCAATTCTAAAATTCCAAAATAAGTTTCTTTGAATTTGAGGTTGTATTTAAAGAAAGAAAATAGATTATAACATTTGCATCATTAAGAGAAGATGAAGTTCACCAAAATATGTTGAGGCTATATCATTTCCACAATCTAAAAAAATCAGAACCAGAATATCCCAAATTATAATCCAGTCTAAAAAAAAAAGTGCAGCTATACTGAACAGATAAACTAAAGAATAAAAATTAACATGTACAAATGTAAAACTAGTTATTTTGCCAGATGCTGTAATTTTAAATTGCCCAGTTATGCATTCAAATTCTCAGGCATAAGAAACAGCAGTTTGGTTGCATAATACTATTAATAAGAACTAAGTACAAGAACCTAAAGCTCAACTGAGAAACTCAGATTCACCTCATATTTCAAAACAGAAGAGCTGGAATTATAAATGCATTGGTTTGCTTAATAAAAGTGTATATATATATAAATGCAAAATATCTCTTCAACCCAATACTAACCTTCCTCAAAGAAAAAATATATGCTAGAGCAAGCTTTTCCTACAAAAGCCCGGAAGATGAATATTTTACACTTTTCAGGCTAAACAGCCTCTGTTGTAACTATTCAACTCTACCATTATAATGTGAAAAGTAGTAAGAGACAGGATATAAAAAGATGAACATGGCTGTGTTCTAATAAAACTGTCTAGTTTTTTTATTTCAGTGATGATGTTATACCTGTGTATTTTGCAATATTATCCAAAAGAAGTGGGTACTTAGTAAGCCTCTGCATTTGAGTGGGAATGATATCCTTCAGCTGAAGACGACGACACAATGGATTACTCTCAGCATCCTGAAATTAAAGTGCAGTAAGTGAATCTGTAGTTCTTTTTTTTTTTTAATGTGGGTACCGGGGGTCGAACTCAGGACCTCGCACTTGCCAGGCAGGCACTTATGCTGCTGAGCCATCTCACCGGCCCTGAACCTGTAGTTCTTATTAAGACAATAACTATCTAACATGTACATGTATTCAATTTTTTAAAATACCAGACATATCTTTCCACACAACACATCTGCTTTCCTTTTTTAATCACATACTGGAGGAAGGCAGCCTTTAACACTAAACCAATGACTTCTGCTATGTTTTTAAGCAGGGACAGAGTATCCATGATCAATTCTAAGAATTGCTGTTTTGAGTGTTAAAACAGCTTTATCTTCATCTACTCAGGAAATCTAGGCACATTTTTCTTGATGGCATTCCTACCAAAAGTTAACTGAATCGTTGTATGTCATTCCAAGTAGACACAATGGCTCACCAATCTAAATATGCTAGCTCATCTGTATCAGAGGTCTCCAAACTTTTCAGTCACATTCCAATTAGTAAGTATTTAGGCTTTGCAGACCAGGCTTTCATAACTACTCAACTCTGCTGTTTTAGTACAAAAATAACCATAGACAATCCATAAATGAATGAACACAGCTCTGTTTACTAAAAACAAATCAAACAAACAAAAACCAACAACAACAACAAAACAAAACTCTCTAAGATGGCCCCCTAGATTCCCACCTTCTGGTGTGCACATCCCATATAATCCCATACCCCTAAGTGTGGACGAAAACTGTAAACATGAAAGAATGATAGGAAATCCTTCCTATGATTAGTTTATCATCAGTTGAGTTTGAGTTAGTTAATCAAAAAGCAGACTATCCTGGGCAGGCCTGACTTTCAGAGCAGCCTTTAAAAGAAAGAATCTTGGCCATGGAGATGCATTCCTACTAGCCTGGAATAAAGCAAATGTCTACCTGTAAACTACCTAAGCAGGCACAGAGGTAAGGGCATTCCCTAGGAGCCAAGACTGGTTCCTCGACAACTAGCAGGAAGCTGGAGACCTGAGTTATATATTTACAGGGAAATTAATTCTTGTAACAACCAGGGAGCTCAGAAGAGGACCCAAGTCTCAGATGAGAATTGCAACTATAGCTGATGCTTTGATTTCAGCCTGGTAAAACCCTGAAGAAAGGATCTAGCTAAACTGTAGTAATACTCCTCAACCACAAAAGCGTGCAGTGATAAATTTACATTAAGTGGCCACACTATAACAATTTGTTATACAAGATAGAAAATGAATACTCTGTTGCAATGAAATTTTTATTTACAAAAACAAGCAACAGGCTGGATGTGGCCTATGGACCATGTTCACAGGCTTTTACCAATATCAACATATACTCCTACCCCAGTGAGTATGACTGCTGTTATAACATTCCCTGGACCTGATATACACCTATTCTCATACTTTAACAATACCTTTATAATAGTGTAAATGCCACATTTCCTAATAAAACTCCCATGGCAACATGGTTTTCTTTTCTTTTTCTTTTTTTTTTTTGTGTGTACTGAGGGTCGAACTCAGGACCTTGCACGCCAGCAGGCACCCGTGCCGCTGAGCATATATCACCGGCCCTTTTTCCGTGTGTGGGTATCGGGAGTCAAACTCAGGACCTCGCACTTACCAGGCAGGCGCTTATGCCACTGAGCTATCTCACCGGCCCAACATGGATTTCTATGTCAAGTATTTTAATAAAGATTTTTTTTTTATTATTCATCATTCCAAAACCATCTTTATGCCTTTCAGTAATTTAAGAGATAATGTATGGCTTTTTAAAATAACACAAATGTAATCCTTATAAAAGACATTCTATGTCAAAATTCCCCAAGTTCATTCTATAATTGATAAAAACTCTTGTTATTTTCTTTCTTATGTGATTCACTCAACTCACTTGCACAAAAGTCTGGAATCGAGAATCCTTTTTCTGACGAGACTTGATCATTTCCAGGGCAAAAGGCTGGTTACTGCAAAATGTAGCAGCAGCATGTTTCAACTTCTCCTCTCCTGCTCCACTGAACTGTGCCAAGAATGCAAAGAAAACAATACAGAAGGAGAAACTGAACATAAACAGAAGGCTGAGCAAAATGTGAGATGACCACAATCCTTTCAACATTCCAGGAAGTATTCTCAAGTGACAGAAAATATAGAGCTGTGTATTCATGTAGAGTAACAATGGCTCTTAATTAAAAAGGTCTCACCCTGACACATCCAGATCTTCTCTCATTATGCACCAATGTTTCCTTCCCAGTAACCTACCATAACTTATCTTGTAGCCTACATCACTTCTAAATTAGATAGAAAGGTTGACATTTGGAGAATATGAGACACAAAATGCCCAGGGAATGATATTAAAATTCATCTCCATAGACTCTGACATCTTTACAAAGATTACTCTCTTACTGCTCCAGGAAGCAAATCCTTGGGATACTGGCTTTTTTTTCCTACTCACTGTGCAATGCACTATGACTATGAATAGGGTAGAAATAAAATCAGACTACTGCTACCTCACCTGTACAGAGGCTGCAGCTGGAGAGGGGGAGATCCACGAGCTTATGAAACCTTTTAGCTAAAAACTATACTTTTTGATAACATTTTTAATCTTTAAATTCAAGTTTGCATATGCCATGATCTTAAAATTTATGATGAAACAACCTAACAGGTGCTTCAGTCATAAGGAGTGCTTTTAAGTCAAATATACTATTTTTAATATTTTTATATTTTTAAATAATTGCTTTAAAATTTACCAAGAGACTTTCCTTATAATCTTTCATTTAAAGCCATATTCCCAAAAATTTATAAATGAGGACATTTTGTAAGAAGTCCTTTTGTAGTGTATTTGTAGATAAATTTATTTTTCGAGTAGGTTGCATATGAAGTGTACTTTAATAGATCTAATGTGCATTTTTATTCTATTAAAAACATGACACTAGGGCTGGGGATGTGGCTCACTGGTATAGTACTTGCCTAGCATGTGCAAGCCCCTGTGTTCCATCCTAACACTGTGTACGTAAATAAGTGAATAAATAAGAAACCTGACATGGTTAGAGATGAGACTGGCAGCATTTCTGATATATTAGTCAATCAAAGCATCATACCAATACAAAGAGCAGCAGGGCTAACAAAAGAAAATAACACTGCCTACCTCAAGTATTTGTACAATAGTTTTACAAGCAGCTTAAGTATATGTAAGGTGAACCTAATGGACCAACATAAGAAAAAAACTCTCCAAAACTATTTTTTTTAAATAGCAGGAGGGGTTGGGGGTGTATCTTAGTTTAATAGTATATGCATAGCATGTGCAAGGCCCTGGGTTTGATCCCCAGCATCACAGAAAAGAAAAATCATACTAAAAATAGCAGGAATAAATCTAAAAGACTATTTATGATTTTTTTGCTTCTAGGATTTCTTGCCAATGCTTTCCCATAAATTAATGCTTGATATGTAATAGTTTACAAACCGGATTAGTTAGTTCATTCTGTGTTTTCTCAATTTTTCATAAGTATACCATGTAAGTCAAGAATACACTTCTATTTACATGTTCTGAAGAAAATCTTTGTCTCATTCTGTTCATAGGTTTCTTTGCTTTATTTTGCCCAGTAGATTTATGAAGTCTACTGGACTGTGATAAGAGAACCAACTGCACTTTTGTATCTTATTAATTATGTATTATCACTTGAAACTTGCCCATTATTTTATAGGAGAGGCAAATGAACCTGCTTAAGAATCAAGCTGCACTATCTTAAATCCATATACTTTACAATCTTTTAATTAAAGTCGGACCTGGAAATTGATGTCTTATTATAAAAGGAAATCATGCACAAAACTTTCAAGTTGAGCAGCATGCTGTCAAGCCAATAGAATTCAGTTATAGTTTTCATTGCTACACTGAGATCAAGAAACAAAGACAAGCCACATTAGTAAGAGTAGCCATGCAGTAAGCTGAATTTTTCAAAGAAGTTAAATCTTCTTAAAAACAATAATGCAAAAGTGGGCTTAGGATAGAAAATGCTTTGGAAAATGTAATAAATGAAAGTAAGACTGGATTATGATTTCTTGCTCCTGTTCTGAGTCAAGTGGTTAAAAAAGTTATCTACTACTAGACTAGGTGACTCTAGACCATGATCTCACCAGTAAGATAAAGAAATCAGCAAAAAGAAGAATGTATTAGTTAACTTTCTAGACTTTAATCTTTTATAAAAGCTGTAATTATAGAATTACCAAAATCTTATGGCATTGTCTCAAATAGGGCATATAAAATGAAGTGAATTTCTGTGGACATATCTAAACCATTCTTGTTCAGCCTGTGTTAAAATTCTGAGAACTAAACCATACACTTTAACATTATTAATTATTATTAACTATACAGTACTTTTTAAAAAATTTAAATCAACTGCTTTCTATATGTTCTAGTTTTGGGTTCTCTGCTATATAGTCCCACAACAACCAGTACTCTCTCCTTTTTGTTATACTCATCACGTTGAAATAACTGAGAGAATGTTTTCCTATTAATTACAAGCTCTCAAGGGCAGGAGCCATGCCTCTTTTGATTGCCACTATATTATAGCACTTTGCACAGCACTGTCCTATATACTGACTGAGTCAAAAAGACAGACAGAATTTGACAAACAAGTACTACAGCCTCTGGACTCTCATACTATATACAAATAAGATTAAGTAATTTTCATTTTTCTACTATCATGATGGCAGTTCTGGATCTATAACTATATATTATATAATTGTTAAGATTTAGACAACAGAAGATGGTTAAAATTCTATATTAAATTATTTTTATCAAGATTCATTTTACTCTGTTCTTTAAAACACAAAGACTAGTATCTTTATTTCAATGAAATACAGCACTCAGTTTCAGCACTTAGAACATATTAACCAAAACAGTATATACTTCTACCCTTTCCAGCTTTACATTAACTTTGCAAAATGGAGAATTTGTATATTTGGAAAGACTTGTTACTTAACATTGAATCTGATCATTAAGTGTCTGTAAAAATACTAAAAAGAAACAGGAAATTTCCTTACCCAGCTCAGCAAATCTTCCCCAATATGATCTATAACAGAGGTCTCATTCCTCTTTCGAACAGCCTTCATTTGCTCATTCAACCCAACTAAAAAAATAATAATAAATAAATACACACACATTTTCGGTTGAATTATTGGTAGTACTAAGTACCTAAATTTTCAAAGCAAGAATTTTCAAGCCAGCCATGGTGATGATTGCCTGTAATCTCAGATACTCATGAGGCTGAGGCAGGATGATCATAAGTTCAAGGTCAGCATGGATAACTTAGACTCTGTTTTAAAATTTAAAAAATCAAAAGAGCCAGGGCTGTAGCTCAGTGCCCTAGGTTTAATTCGTAATATTTCACACACACACACACACACACACACACACACACACACACACACAAAGAAATTTCAGAGAAGCATCAATACTTCCAACATCCTTAAATATAAATTTGGACACAATGCTTATACATCTAGATATTGTAAGCCTGACCTAAAAAACTGGTGCTAAAGCATCAAACAACATTTTTAGAAACTAGTACATTACAAACAGTGTAGTTGCATCAAATATGCATTTAACCTCAAAACTTCATCTATAGGACCAGTGATATAGCTCAGCGGCATAAGCGCCTGCCTGGCAAGCATGAGGTCCTGAGTTCGGTTCCCAGTACCCACATAAAGAAAAAAAAAAAAAAAAAAAACCTCTATCTATAACCATGCTCAAAAAGAATTTAAGTAGAAATAGTGCAGGTGATTCTGTTCACTGTTCCTGTCAAAATATGTATGCACACAGTAATGGGTGTATCAGGCCTACACTTTTCAATGCATGCTGGTAAAACCTAAGGTTACCCACAGAATTGTAAAGGGCATTCACTGATTTTGGCGGGTAGGTGTTGAGTTGACAGGTGGTGGTAATACGCTTGACAAAGAGAGACTGAAAATTAAGGGTCATAGAGAAGTAGTGACTTACAAAGTGAGGAACATCCCACTGTCACCTATGGAAGTCCAAGATGACTCACTCAGGAAAGTCACAGGTAGAATATTTGTACATTTATAAAATGTGTTCAAAGCAAAACAATATAACAATTCCTCAAAATTATCCCACCATGGGATAATAAAAGTTGTAATAGTAATATTGCATATTACTATTTATGAAATATATTTAAACATATATTATTACATGTGATACATATTTTTAAATCATATATACTGTACTTGACAGGAAATTTTCAAGGGCAATTTTGACTGTGTTTTTCAGCTTACGCACTGACCTTAGACCTAAAGGCTTGTATTTATACTGTTTATACAAAAAAAACTGACCTTGGGGGTAAAGGATCTAATTAAAGATCCAGTCATTTCTTTATTTACCTGATGTGTTCACATACAATTTTAGGCATGCTAACATGTACACAAATAATGTATAATTTACAAAATTATATACTCTCAATCTTTTCTCTATTGGAAATGTAGGGGCAAAGATCAGCGCTAATTCATCTTACCATGAAGTTGAAGAATATCTTCCAAGTTTGAAAAAATCTTCCGTAATTCTGAAGGTGACAGAATTCCTTCTCTGGACACTCGCTGATAGAACACTTGGTCAAGAACCTTCAGTGTTCGGACATGAGCTCTTTCAGTGTAGAACAATTCTAAGTTAAAAAAAAAAAAAAAAAAGGTATGAAATGTTCTTACTTAGAATAATTCCAAAGGACCAATCTTTAGTTGGAATTAGGAAGCAAATGAGTTATATAATAAATTATTCATGTAGAAATAATGACATCTCTGAAGTCACTTTGATTCCATGAAATTCTCCTATATAGTAGAGAGTGGAATGAAAGCTATCATTCAAAACTATTTTATACTTAAACTGGGCATGATGGCACACACCTATAATTTCGGTACTCTAGGAGGCTAAGACAGGAGGATCAGAAGTTTGAGCCCAGCCCAACCCTGGATGGTTTAACAACTCAGCAAAACCCTGTCTCAAAATAAAAAAGGGCTGGGGATGTAGTTCAGTGGGAAGGCCTTGGGTTCAATCGCAGTACTGCAAAAAATAAACAACAATAACAAGAAAATAAAAACAAGCATATTTTGTACTTAAAAATTAACAGCACACCCCCAAACTCATCCAGTTGTTCATCTATCATGACCACAATATTAGAAAACTGTAAGCATCAATACCATATAGATTTTAAGCCATTTTCAGATTATAGGGCTTTTGGTTATATAATCTGCCTAAAATATAGGCAAAATAGACTGGAATTTTACTACATCACAAGGTTGTCAGAGACAAGGAGGATATTTAACCAAATCATGTCCTCAGGATAGTATAGGATACAGCATCTAAGCCACATATCTGTCACATATACATTAGGTTAACTAAAAAGCACTGAAACAGGGTACAGGAAGAGCTAGATCCTAGTGTCCTTTTATCACTTATCAGCTATATGATCTTGATTAACTCAACTAATTTCTCTGGGCTTTAGCCTCCTCTTTATGCATAAAAAATGACTTAGACTGGTTTGTAATCTATAATGCTATGGATCTTAAGTATCTTGAAGGCTAAACACCCTCTTCTTTTAAATTACCAGTAAGAATCATAGAATCATATACATTTTTGAGTTGAAAGATTCAAGAATTTTCTATCTAGTTTTATTCTCTTTGTTGAAAAAAAAAAAAAGGCTGAGAGAAACTGAAGCAAACTCTAAGGCTGAGGGGTCTGCTTTATTCTGATAAAACTCAATATATGTGAAGAAAAACAGATTGATTAAACTCACCATTAATCACTTCCTGTCTTTTGATCTCACAAGGTTTCAGTCCCAGTAACACTTCTCGACTAACAAGCTGCTGCCAGTTGGGTGGATCTGTTTCTAGGTCATTTTCAAATTGCTCATCCTCACTCTGACTTTCTCCAAAGGCTATGCTGTCAAACCTAATGAAGAAAAATAATGAAATCTATTTGAGAACTTCAAGTGGACAACAGGAAACCACACAGCTCTTAATGCTACCATAATTCAGTCAGTTTTCTAAATCTGATTCAGCACAGAGCCTCAAACATACTCCTTTCCTACAAAATGTTTTACATATGCTATATCCACTTCAATGTGTCTTTTGATTTGTAGTTATTAAAAATTTTCTTTTATACTATTTAACACATTTATGTACAAGGCTTAACACTGGAAATTTAGGAAAAAAAGCTCTATTTCTTAGAATGCTAGAATCCTTTATTGAATGCAATCCTTTAGTGAAAGCTACTTAAGATTTACTTACTTTCGGAAGGGCTTTGGTGTTCCATGTTCTGTCAGCCTTAAAACAATGAAGAACAGAATCAAAAGGAAACCAAAACAGAGATCAAGAAATTTATACCAAAGTACTCAAAACTGAGTTAAATGCTAATGGCTGGATAAACAATTCTTCCAGATACAGGAATTACTTAATATAAAATAAATAGAAAATTTCAGTACCTCTCTAATATTTACTACCAGCAAGTGCTAATTCTTTCAAAACATTACAAAAGGAAAAATGTCACAAAGTACAGGAATAGTACCTAATTAAAAAAAAACTTTAAGCAACCCCCTAAACCTAAGATCTTACTGAATTACCTTTCCACTTCACACTCCTCCTCCTGAACTTGATCTAATGGAGGAGGAGGGAAATCAAAGATGGTATTAGGAGTACGAGGTGTGCCATCCAAGGAATCTCCAGATGCCAGTGTTTCTCCAACTTGTTTTAATCCTAAAAAGATAAAAGTCAGACATTGGCATAGTGGCAATATGACATAAAGTCAATGATTATGGAAAAATTAGTCCCGAGGAAACCTATTTCATAGTGACATTTTTATTTAAATATTTTCAGGCTAGCTAGAACCAAAATTTTAATATATAAAAATTTTAAATGGGGCTGGTGAGATAGCTCAGTGGCATAAGCACCTGCCTGACAAGTGCGAGGTCCTGAGTTGACTCCCAGAACCCACATAAAGGAAAAAAGGGGGCCAGTGATATTGCTCAGTGGCACAAGCGCTTGCTGTCAAGCATGAGGTCCTGAGGTTGACTCCCGGTATCCATGTTAAAAAAAAAAAAAAAAAAAACTTTTAAATGAACTAAAAAAATAAACAGGAAAATAATTCTTAAAGTACTTCTTAAAAATCAACATAAGACAGCAAAAACTCAGTTCAGAAAAGTATATGATTAGGAGCAACATCCTCCCACATTATCCTCTTCTACTTCCAATATCAATCTTATTATAGTTCATATCTAGATGTCCCCCCAAAGCCTCATGTGCTCAAAGGTGGGACTTTTGGGAGGTGACTGGATCATGGAGGTGTAATGACAATCAGTGAATTAAGCCCACTGATGAGTTCATAGCTGACTTGCTGTTAGGAAGTGGGACCTGGTCCAAAGAGGTGGGTCACTGGATGGCACGACCTGAAGGGTTTATCTTCCTCCACTCTCTCTTGGCTTCCCAGGTGCCACGCCATGAGCCATTTTTCCTCTGCCATGCCCTTCTGCCATGCCATCCTGCCTTGCAGCCAGCCAAATATAGACTGAAACCTCTACAACTATAAGCCAAAATAAACCTCTACTCCTTTAATTTGTTGGTGTTGGGTACTGTGTCCCAGGTAACAACCAAAGTAACTAAGACAAACTCTTTTTCATGTCTTCAATTTTAGTTATTATGGTGGCCCAACTCCAAATAATAACCTGTTATTTCTTTTTCTTGATTTATTATCTTTAGGTAATATCTATTTCTTTCCCTTCTGATGATTTTGCTCATTTATACTTCCCGTACTCACTTTCCTATACAATCCTAATGGGTCCACTATCATACATGCAGTCCATTTTTGATAAAACTGCTGTTATGTGGCACATAATTGTATAATGAATGAAATGTATGATGAATGAAAAAAAAGGAATTCATCCCTACAATGTCCTTGGAAACATTAAGTACACTAAAAAAGTCTGACGTTTAAGAGTTGTATTATTAAATACACTTAATAGTTATATTATTATATTATACCACCCAGGTTATTAGCTATTACCTAAATTAAAGTCTGTCTATGTTCCATCAAGGAGTTTGTATCTCAACTCTTCTGTTAGCTTAGGGACTTAGTATACATACGCTTCCCTCTAATTGTATTTCTTTCTTTCAGCTGTATTCTTATTTATATCAAGATGACTTCTGACATTTATATTCTGATCTGAAGCCACAGGAAAATATTCTGTGCTTTGCCTAGTAGAATGATTCTGGAAGTCCAAAAATCAAAAAAGCGTGCTGACATTATTATAATATGCATATTATCATACACAATCTAGAACATACATATACATAGTATCTTTGTCAGGTTAAGAGATATGCTAGTTGGGATTATATTTTCTTTATTTATTGGTCCAATGGTGCAGCCTCTGGCCACTTGTAATAGAATGTTTATTATACTACAGTCTCTTACTCCATCAACTGCCACTTTGTTTCCAGTTTAAAGCATGACTTACTCTCTTGAAAAACTCCATTTTTGTTACCATATCTAAATGCTTTTCTTTCATTGCTGCCCAAGTAACCTAATTTTATCAAGTCTCAAATTTTTTTCATCTGCTACTTCATACTGTCAACTGCTTAAAATCCCCTGTTTTCTTATCTTTGATATGCTTGTGTTCCAGTATGCAACAGTGGCTCCCCACATCTGTGACACCAACATTATCCTAACACTGTTCTTTTGCTATTCTCCTCCCATGACATTTTCTTCCTTAACTTTTCTCATTTTGTTGTAGTGTGTAGCCTCAAACAACACACAAGGAAAGGGTGCATTTCAGCTAAACTTAGGATTCTTGGATACTGGAAATATCTTTCTTCTTTCTTCCTATTTGATGGATAGTTTAGGCAGATGTACAACTCTCAAAGTCAAAATTATTTTCAGAAAGCCAAAAGCAGTGCTCTTTTGTGTTCTAGCCTCCACCGTTTAGATGAGAAATGTCATGCAGTATAATTCCCATCTTTTTTCTCTTAAAAGTTTTTAGTGCACTTATGTTCCTAGGAACATTGTACGTATGGGCCCTTTCTTTCTCACTCATTATACATTTCATTCATTATGCAATTATGTGCCATGTAACAACATTTTGATAAAAAATGGACTGCATGTATGATGGTGGTCCCATTAAGACTGTATCACCCACTAATGTCCTAGTTATCTTGATATGTATAAGTATACTACATATACAATATTTGCCCCACCATTAATTGCCAACTGGATACTTCTCAGAACATGTACCACTGTTAAGTAACACATGACGCTGGCTGATTCTTAGTGGGCCCTTTCTGTTTGAAAATGTGTATTCTTTTTACCTCTGAGAAACATTTTCCTACTACCTCTCCTCCATGTTGGCTTTCTGCAAAAGAGATAGACATTGGACCTCTGTAGTGGTTTTCTAATTATTTCTTCAAATTTTTTTCAAATGTCTATGTTTTGATATCTCTTATATACATTCTGAAATTTTAGGAACTTTTTTCTCCGTTTAAACAATAGCAATTATGATAGTTTGAAAATATGTCCACAATTATTTTACACTCCTCCCTTCAGGAGTGGATCCTAATTACTATCTCGTGGAGTAGAGGCAAGATTTAGTGACTTGTTTCCAACTTGCAGAAGTGACAGTGCATACCTACGGGATCTAAACCATAAAATAACAGCAGTGCTTTCTTCTTGCCCTCTCTCAGATCATGCTAGAAAAATTCAGTTTAACATGTCAAGGGGTAGGGCCAGGGATATAGCTCAGCGGCACAGCACCTGCCTGGCAAGTATGAGGCCGTGAGTTCAATACCTGGTACCAAAAAAAAAACACAGTTTTTAGAAACTGTTCAAAAGGCAAGAGAGGGCCGGTGAGATGGCTCAGTGGCATAAGCGCCTGCCTGGCACGCACGAGGGCCCGAGTTCGACTCCTGGTACCCACATACAAAAAAAGGGCAGGTGATATCGCTCAGCAGCACAGGTGCCTGCTGGCGTGCGAGGTCCTCAGTTTGAACCCTGGTACCCAGAAAAAAAAAGGCAAGAGAAACTGGGATGGGGGAAAGGAGAAAAGAAGGAAGGGAAAAGGAAATATAAATAAATGTATATATATACATACACACACACAAGATAGTTAAGATAGTTATACTACTAATAGCTATTAGTTCATTGAAAAGAAAGGTTTGTGCTTATATCGTTTGATCAATTTTTCATGCCTGTATCTTGTAATATGAGCAACTACTTTGAAGATAATATGCAATATACTAACCATTGTTACTCTCCTACAATCTTGTTTTGAAATTTTGTACGTTTTTGTTTTTTTCTTTAAAGTTAAAAAAAAAAAAAAAAAAAATGTCAAGGTGTAGTCAAGCAGCTCCATATGGCAGAGCTGAGGCATTAAGAAGTGGGTCCCCCACCCTTTTCAGAGACCCCAAGCCCACCCAGCTAAGCTGCTATCAAGTTCTTCACTCACCAAAAAGTGAGGTAATAAATGTTTTTGTGTGTGTTAAGCAGCTCACAATTGTTGTGTTATCACACAATGATTAATAACTAATAAAATATTTGCTGCATTGTACTTAATAGTTATATTTTTAAAATTTTGTCTGAGTATTTCTTTTTCATAGGATCCTATTCTTGCTTTGCAGATATAGTAACTTCTTAAATGTCCCCAAATATATTATCTAATTTAGAGGTAGTCTTTTAAAGTTCTTGTCCATTACCAAAATTACCTTTTTCTTCTAGAGGAAATTTTTCCAGTTTATTTCATGTTCTCTACGTCTGTATTTAATATATCTGGCATTATGTATTAATCTTAGGTATTGACTCTAATAAGCAAATGTTTCTTTCCGAAGGTAAGTAATGATGTTCAAATTTAAGAATCAAAGACTGGGGTGTTGATTGGGCTTTTTTTTGCTTCTATATGCAAATAGTTCTGTCCAACTGAGGGCTCTTTACATAATGTGAGTCCCTGGCGTGCCTACCGTCGCGCTCAGTTTCCCAAGTGTCAGAACCTCAGGGAATCAAGTCCATGAAGGATTTAATTCTCCTAAACAATTCATTCAATGTCTATTTAAAAAAAAAAAAAAAAAACTCACTGGTTTTCTTCTAGTCCATAAATGATGGATTACTTACATTCTATAAAGCAGAATTGCTTACATTTTGTTTACAAGGGCCAGAAGATGCTGACATAGCTGTTTAGACTATAGATATTCAACTCATTCATCATTTTTAGCTGTTTCATACTCTTGCACATGCCAACACTGACCCTAAAGTCTCCCCATGGTTCAATGGGCAGAATGGCTTGCACCTTAGCCTCCTTAAACAAATTAGTGTCTGGCTTCCTTTACATTGTTTTATCCATTAAATCACTCTTGTCCATTTTCAATCTCCCAAATATTTGTTGAAATCTCTCATTTCATAACACATTTCTCTTCCTCTACTCTCTTTCTCTTTACGGTTTTTATTCCCTATCTACTATGTTTTTATTTCCATGAAATATGGGAGCCATGAAATATCACTCTATCAGAATGGCGTATCTCAGGAAATCCTCAGGCAGCACTCCAAATGTCACCCCTACTAGTTTGTCTCAAATAGAAATCTGCTTATTCCATGAGGAGTAAGAATCCACTTCTTTTGCCATAGTCTTCTGAAAAAGACATTGATATTTCTGCCTTAAACTGTGTATTTTGGGGTAGAGATGCAATGGGTAGCCTTCTTGTTCTTCTGTCCAACTTTTAGACCAGTACCTTGCCCTCATCTTGTAAAATCACTTGTTCCATTAAAGCTCTCATTCTCTGGATATTATCACATGTTCTCCCTCCTTACAATTATCTAGTAACCTCCTCTATGACGCATCAGTGACACTCCCACAGCCTCATCCCTGACTCTGTCATCACCAGAAACTGAACTGCTTTAAGAATCATGAGCATAGACTGGCATTCCTTTCTTCAAATAAAACTACTTATATGCCTAGCAACTTGTCTAAGAAGCCAACTGTAACAAGTATGAAGAGATATGGTAATAAGCTCCTTTAGTAATGAACTACAACAATTACTTCTTTTCTCTCTTTAATTTTCAAAATCTCCTTGCCTCTCTCACTAAAACCTCACTCAGCTAATACTTGCCTTTTATATATACTCTGCATCTCATCTCCTCTCCTCAAAACTTTGCTCTATTGTTTATATAGTCTCACTCCTACATATTCAACCTCTTTTCTCTGCTGGCTTCTCATTAACATTTTAAAAAAATATCCAGGGTCTCAAATTTTTAGTCTTTAGATCCCCCAACATCTGCCTCTAACTACTGACTATTTCCCTCAATTTTTTTATTACCTTTCTTTCCTGGACTTACCACAATCTGAATTTTTTGTGTGACTCTCTCCCTTATGTGACTAAGGGTCAAGAGGGAAGCATTTGTGTGTAATTGTTATATGCCAACATCTGGTACAAAGCTACTGTCTGACAGAATTTAACAAATATTTTTTGGATGGACAAGAACTACAAATTATCATATATCATTGATTTGTCATAGGTTATAGAATATTAAAATGTTAAAATCAAACTAAACTGAAATTCAGTCTGACTTAGAATACTCTGCCTCTCTATCATTTGATTAGTGTATTTGTTTTAAAATCCTGATAGTTAAGCTGATCTTTAGTACTGACTCACCTGTATCATTCTCTTTCCCTCCTTCCTGGGAGAGAGTGACCCCTGAAGCCACAGATGACATGGAATTGGTAGGCAGGTATCCAGCATCTGTTCCTTCATTTGCTACCCCACTCTGACGCAACTTAGCAGAGTCCTGAGGTTCAGGACTCACAGAGGAGGGTGTGGATAAGTGCTTAGGGTGACGTGCTTTCTGTAGTTCCATGGCCCTGCCAACTGAATGGAAAGCAATGATAAGTAATCTATGTTGCAAGACAGCTCAATAAAAAACAGATGAAGTAAAAATATTCTAAAAATATAAAACAAACTATCACACAGCGCAAAGAATACACAGAAATGAAAGAGGGTAGGGAGACAGAGAGGAAGAGAAAAAGAGGGATGGAGAGGGGAGGAGGGAGAGACAAGTTAAGACAGAAAGAGTGGAGGAGGGAAAGAAGGAGATGAACAAGGGATGAACAGAAAGGGAGGGAGAAGGTGGAAAATGAGGGTGAGAAGGATGAGGCAGAAGGTGAAAGATTATGAGAAAAGGAAATAAGAGCAATAGTGGGTGGGGGAGAGGGAATGCTGAGAGATAGGTATCTATGGAGCTGTACCATTTGTAAGAAAAAAGAGGAAACCTTTATCACTGAGAGCAGTTTAGCAAGCCCCCATGCCACTTTTTCCCGAACATTTACAACTTTGTCATCACAATACATCTCATCCTGTTCATTATGTTTACATCACTCAGTACAAGAAACTGCAGATGCTCTGGTAACCATCCTCCATCCTCACAGCATGATACATCCTCAAACAGTTGTACATCCTGAGTCTAACCTTGTCTTCCCAAATTCCTAAAACTCTCTCTGCATTGTTTGGAAGTCAGGGTCAGCATCTCTAAGATCCTCCATCTCCTCAACCTCCTTTCCAAAAATTTCTTCCACCTTTCTCAGTATTTCTCAACCAGGGGCACTAAGGGCATTTGAGTAAGAATTCTTCATTGTGCAAGACACTAAGTATCACTGTTCCAAAACTCCTCTTCCACCCCCATCGTGCCAGTATTTTCAAATGTCATAATGTCTGAGATGAGAAGTACTACCTGACCTAGTTGCCTTCTCCATAGTGACACCATCCCTATTTTTCCTGCATCCCTCTCTAGTGAGCTGATCTTTCTCCACTGGCCCTGGGAGAGGAGGGAGACCAGAACATAAAAGCACAAGCTTGGCATGGTGGTACATGCCTCTAATCCCAGCACTCTGGGAAGCTGAGCCAGGAGGTTCACAAGTTTGAGTCCAGCGTGAGCAACTTAGTGAACCCTGTCTCAAAACAAAAAATAGGTTAAGGAAGTAGCTCAGTGAAAAGGCCCTGGGTTCAATTTCCAGTACAAGACAAGACAAAAGAAAAGGCACAATGGCAGGTAGAAAAATAGAAAATATGGAGAGAGAGAGTGACATACGTACAAGGGGACAGAATGAAATATGGTGCAGGGATCCACATATAATCTTTTTTAAAAAATCTAACAAACCACAAGTGGAATGCGAACAAAATCAGAAGAAATAAGTAAATGAGGTTATGAGTATCTGATAGAACACTGCCATTAAAGATGTTTATGACAATTATATAGAAGCTACAGGGTACTTAGTTCAGAAACAGCACTGAAGAGAAGCAGAGCACATTGGAAATTCAGTGACATCATCTCAAGAACACCTTCCTCCACCAATTCATTCCAGCCAATGAGCCTCTGATATAAAGAGAGAACAGTGGGAATGCAGCATTTCAATCTTCAACATACTTGCACTATTGTCATGACGGCTTGGTCTCCTTGGGGGTCCCAGGATGCTGGGGAATCCTCTTCGCTTCCCTTTTTCTTCCCCTTCTTTATCTTTCTTCATGCTTTGCTAGAGTTGGGGCATAATCAAAGAGATAAAAGATACCTAACACACAGTACATTTCTGTTGCTACTTTCAAACGAAAATGTCATGCGATGGTTAGTTGAAAAAAAAGGTTAAATGTAAATGAAAGTGTACACATACATATCCACAACCGAGCACTCATTAGTAATTGGCACACAGCTTTGCAGACATTGAAAACTCAAGATGTCTATGCAAACCTTTTAGAGATATTAATTTTGGAAAATAAAAGGGCAGTTTTACCAGGAACTTCTTAACCATGGAAATTTACACATTTACCAGGAGCTTGTTCTAAACAATTGATTCATCCATTCAACAATTTCATAATGTATTATTATGCCTAGTGATAACATGCTGATTTAGTAAATATTAAGGAAAACACTGTAATCAAGTGTAAAGAAGCACTAAGCCCTGAACACTCTATTTTTTTTTTTTGTATCAGGAACTGAACTCAGGACTTTGCATTTGCCAGGCAGGCACTTGTGCCACTGAGCTATATCCCTGACCCAACACTATATTATTATTCCAGTCTTACTTTGATTTTTGGAAGGAATCCAATCCGACCCCGCTTGTGCTCCAAATTTCGAGGTTCTTTCACTTTTACTCCCAAATGCTTCATATACATCAGAATAACATACTGCATTGTAGAACTGAAGGAGAAAGATTAAGCAAAATAAGACTTCTGAGAAGAAAAAGTTGGTCAGAATAAAGACATCAAATGATTTCTAAAGCCTCAATGATGAAATTCTTAAAATTAAGCAAAAACAAAGTAAAAACTATCTTCAATGCACACAGAAAAAGATTCTACTTGTACAACACTAAAATATTAGTCAAATAAAATACAGGCCACCAGAGGGAGACCACATTCTACATTTCTAAGTTAAAAGAACTAAACTGTAATTTGGGACTGACAGAAAAAAAAGTTGGCTTTTTTTTTTCCCTAGGAAAAAATAAAGTTATATTACCTCTTTTCTTCTTCTACAGCCTGAGCAGTCATCCTAAAAAATGTTTAAAAAGGAAACATACACATTTAATGAAAGAGTTGTTATTAAACTCAGAGGCCTAAAACAACAGAACACAACCAAATGCTTTGGGCCTCACCTGAGTCTGTCATCAAGAATAAAATACCCTTTTTATATAATGGAGTACTACTCAGCCATAAAGAAGGATAAACTGGAGGCTTTTATAGGTAAATGGATGCAACTCGAGAAAATACTCATAAGTGAAATTAACCAGATGTACATGTGCAAACATCGTATTTTTTCCCTAGTGTGAGAAACCGAAAGAGTAAATAAGATCCAAAATGTACAATAGATATGATGAATCAGAAAGAAACTGGAAAAAAGGAAAGAGAGTCTGGGATGGGGGAATGGGGAAAAGAAAGAAGGGAAAAGAAAAAAATTGTATTTATATATAAGATGGTTAAGATAGATACACTACTAATTTTGCTTAGTTCATTGAAGAGAAAGGTTTATGCCAGTAATGTTTAGACAACTGAATGCTGATATCTTGTACCCTGAGTAACTAATTTAAAGATAACAATACATAATGTATTAACCATTGTTACCCTCCTATTATGTTGTTTTGAAATTTTGTTCTTTTTTGTTTTATTTTGGTTTTTTTCCTTCTCTTTAAAAAAAAAAAAAAAAAAAGAATAAAATACCCAAGGAATCCTAATTCCCAAAAGAACCACATCATTTTTACATTCATGTCATCAAGTGAATATGGCTTATAGCAAGAAATATTTTCAAAGCCTATGCATTAAAACCAATGAAAGTATTCACCCAGTTTTGTTTTTTGTGTGGGTACCGGGAATTGAACTAAGGACCTTCCGCTTGCCAGGCAGGCACTTATGCCACTGAGCTCTCTCACCGGCCCCACTCAGCTTTGATTACGGATTAGATTTTTTAGTGTTAGTCATTTGCCAACATCCAGAAAAAGAAACACAAGAATTTTATCTAAAATAAAATATTGGGGGGAAAAAAAAGTTTCTCAAGTACTATGACAAAATAAATAGCTCCATATATACAATCTACCTTTTTAAACTTTTTTTTTATTAGTACATTTATTATACATTTATTAGTACATGTTTTAAGTACATTCCTTGTATGGAGTTGGTACATATACATAACACATCTTAATTCCTTTTTTTAATCCCCTTTCCCTCCCCTCCTTCTTTCTCCCTTCATCTTTTTTTTTTTTTTTTTTTTTTGTGGGTACCGGGGGGTCGACCTCAGGACCTCGTGCGCCAGCAGGCGCCCGTGCCGCTGAGCGATATCACCAGCCCCTTTTTCGTATGTGGGATCCGGGAGTCGAACTCGGGCCCTCGCGCTTGCAAGGCAGGCGCTTAAGCCGCTGAGCCATCTCACCGGCCCTCCCTTCATCTCTTGATCACCTTCCCATTTGAGAAAGATCTACTTCTATTATCTATCTTTAATTTTGCTCTTTACTTACAATTTGGTTTTCTCATATAAGAGAAATCATGCAATATTTAAACTCATGTGTCTTATTTATTTCACTTAACATTTTGTGCAGCCTACACATAATGTCTCAAAGTGCAGCCATTTTCCTACAAATAACTCAAGTTTATCTTTCTTTATGATGAGACTGCAGGGGGAAAAAGGAACTCTTCTACATTGTTGGTGGGAATGTAAACTAGTACAACCACTATAGAAATCAGTGTGGAGATTCCTCAAAAAACTATAACTAGAAATTCCATTTGACCCAGCTATTCCAGGTATCTTCCCAAAAGAGTTAAAGACATAATACTACAGTGATACATGCATACCCATGTTTAAAGCAGCACAATTCATAATAAGTTAAATCTTGGAAGTGGCCTATATGTCCATTAACAGATGAATGGATAAAGAAAATGTGGTATTTCCACACAATGGAGTACTACTCTGCCCTTTTAAATTTGTTTAGAGTACTTCAAGTATAATTAGCAATTCCACATGCATTTCTTTTACTTACAATACTTCTTCGATTTTGGAAACAATCTGTTCTGCACATGCCCGCTCCTTCTCCAAAGTTACCCGGTCCTTGTCTCGCTCTGCATCAAGTTTAGTCAGCTCACTTTCAGCCAAGGTTAGTCCCATGCTACGTTTCTGCCTAAAGGGAATAGGAGAAATCTCCTGAGTGGTCTCGAGAAAAATCATCTCCCTCTGGACAGGTTTTATCAGTCTCTATAGCTATGAGTTTCTAGAAACAAGCAAACTGTCACAGTTTCATACTTATGGATCCACGTCACCTGAGATACCAGAGGGGAAGAAAATCCAAAGGTAATCACTCAAAGATACATCTCTTTACCATAGGCACAGTACTGAGTTCAAATCCTGAAAATACATACATGAGATGAGGACTATGAACTGTTATTTTCACTCTAACCCTTTTGACTCCACATGTTATGTTTTACTAATGGGGGTAAGACCATATAGTTTACCTGGTGCTACGTTTATTTATTTATTTATTTTTTGTGGATACCGGGGGTCGAACTCAGGACCTCATGCGCCAGCAGGCGCCTGTGCTGCTAAGCAATATCACCAGCCCTTTTTTTGTATGTGGGTACCGGGAGTCAAACCCAGGACCTCGCGCTTGCCAGGCAGGCGCTTATGCCGCTGAGCTATCTCACTGGCCCTAAGTTTTTAATGCCTTCTTTCTAATTAAAAAAAATTCAGAATGACCCTATTATGTTTTATCTACTACCAAGCTTACCGAAAATCTTCCAAGTGCCTCTGAACTTCTGGGTGGACTCTTTCTTGCATAGTTTGGATATAGTGGCGATGTAGATCCTCAGGAATAAGCTCAGGTCTTCTCTTTTCTGCATAAAGAGAAAGGAATTATTTAATCTAATCTAAGGTATATTTCATGAAATATATAATATAGCTGGCAACACAACATGCTACTTTGTAGAAATTAAGCTTGGAGTATACCAAAGAGAAATTCTTCAGTGCAGTTCCTGCATTTCATCTCAGAATTTGGATTTCAATTCTCTTTAATGAATTACAGACTCTCCTTCTATAGAGAGTCAGGTGACTGACCAATCACCAAATGACAGATAAAACCATTAGAGCTGAATTGAGCTACATAACTACATAGATTTAATTCCGCAGAATACTGGTGTTCCAAACTTACCTAGGTCTACAGATATTTCATCAGGAACAGAAACTTTCAGGTGCTAAAAGAAATGCAAACAAAAGGTGAAACAGCACTAAAGACTTTTCATGATGTATATAAACTCCTGTATAAAGTAAAGAGATACAACTTGGATACCTAACCATGTAAGCATATATACATAAAAGCTTCCCTACTCATCCATATTTCATAGCTCTGGAATGTCCTAGTGTTTAAACTTAAAAATAAGACCTTTTCAAGTATTATGCTCTAAAGGAAATATCCACAGTTATTTCACTGGATGATTGAATGCTTTAGTGTTGTACTTATTCTTAATGAGTATGTTGGCTTTGGCTTTCTAGAATTACTGATTATTATAATCACATACACATCATTTGAATAAATATAGGTAAAATCTTAACCAACCTATATATAAAACCATTATTTGTACTTCTTGGATTTGAGACCCTATAGGCCACGATATCCTTACTGTCCTGTGCAAGTTTTAAAAACCTCAAGAGTCACACTTCCAAAAGGAATTTCTCTGAATGTCAATGTTGAAATTTTTGGAGTCTTAAATCTCCACTAATCATGTATAGAGTTCTTTCTACTGAACTAAGGTGACAGTCTCAGAATTTACTTCTTCCTAGTTAAGATTTTCCTTATAATAACTGCACTGTGGGGTCCTACTGTAAGATTGTTGTGTTTCTCACTCCCTCAATTTTGGGGAAATTTTTATTATTTATATTTAGAAAAAATGGCTTCTTCACACATAAAATTGTGTAGCTATTTAAGTCACAGGATTTTAGAATTTAAACAATTATAATAAAAATCTGAAGCTTTAAATTTGAAAATAAATCATTGCTAAAACATTGTGAGATCTCTCATACTCATTTTTAGAATAGTGAGATGTACTTCAAACCTTTCTCTTTAACTGAAGCTGCCAAGCAACAATTCAGATCAACTTTCTTCAAAGTATTTCTAGCATAAGTGCAAAAAGTACACAAAAGTTCATTTGTGTATATGGATACTTATGTGAAATAAATATGGCTGGTAGCATAAAAGAATAATTAGTAAATTAATCAGAATTCTTTTTATTCTGTAATATTGATATAGATCATGAATAGCAAAATATAAGGTTTTTACATAGCTTGGAGCTCTATTAAAATATGAAATTCAAAAGTAAGTTGAATATACTGTCATTTCTTCATGATAGCAAATATTTTTAATAAAAATAATGTGTAAAATTTTAAACAACAGCAGACTAATCAGATCCTAATTCATTCAACAAATATCTGAGTCATACTACCTGCCAGGAACTATTGGAGACATAGCAGCATAAAAAAACAAAAATATCTGCCCTAATGGAGCTGATATATTCAGGGTAGGAAAGCAGAAATATAAACAAATAAAATTAATAAACAAAATAGGTTCTCTGACAAAAATAACACAGAAAACCAAGAGGGTGAGATTTTTATGCAGGCTAGTCAAAGAAGGGTTCATTCAAAGAAGGGTTCATTAAGAAGGCAACTATATTTGGCAATGTAAAAGTGTGTGTGTGTGTGTGTGTGGGTGGGTGTGGTGTGTGTCTCCTAAAACCTACTGGAAGAATTTAGATTCCCAAAACTAATTTAGAAGTGATAAAAAAGGAAAACCTGTCAAGAGTATTCAATAACAGAGATATAATAGCGATTTCTAAAGCACAACAAAGTCCAAAAAAATAGGACTGAAGACTGGAAATAGAAGGTCAGGAAGTCAATGTAGTGAAGTAAAGATAATATTAACTTGGCAACTTACTGCAGATCGATCCAGGAAGAACTGATGAAACTCAAGGAAGATGCGACGTGTTTCCTTGGAATTGGTCTGTTTATATAGGTCTGAGTAGAGATAACAGAGCTGACATGGAGAAAGAAACAGGAAAGACAAAGTGAAAAATCACCAAAGAAATGTTATTTGCTAGATCCTCTTGAATAGGAATGTTTGGAACATGTAGGTCAACATCAACAACGCAGTCATTACCAATCAGGTCTTTAAAAAAAAAAATGCCTTTTATGTTAACTGTCATTACTTATTCTTACATGTTTGGAAAACCGAAAGTCTTTCTACTCATGCTGTAGATACGAAGAGTTTACACTATATAAATTAATATAGGATCTCTGAATCAGCTAAATTGTAAAATATATTACCAACGTTGCAGGGTCAAACTGTGAAACTACATGGTGTAAGAAAACAGCCAAATGAGCAGGGCGAGACTTTAGCAGTTCAATGCTCTGGAAACAGCTGCACTGCCCATTGATCTAGAAGAAATAGTTACACATTAATAATTCTGACATACAAATACAAAATGCAACATAAACTCAAACAAACAAAGCTATGCAAATTTCATTTTGGCCTCCCTATTAAAAACTCAATATTTTAAAAATTTCACTAAAATTATTAGTAACACAGGCTATACAATCTCTTCCTTTTGAGTGAGGTGGCACACGCCTATCATGCCGGCTCTGAGGATGCTGAGACAAGAAGATCAACAATCAAAAATTGAAATCCAGCCTGGGCTACACCTTATATATCCTGTCTCAAAAACAAAACAAAACTCCTCTTCCTCTGAAAATTATCAAACCATTTTGGGAGAATGGAAGTTTAGGAGGTGATTAACAAGGAGTTCATATGACTGCAAATCGGTATGTAAAACAATCTCCAATACTTATAAGATATACTTATAAAATGTACTTATAAAAATATAAGAAAGGCTTTTTGCCTAGTAATGAAATAGCTGTTTGTCTTTTGGGCTAATCAGAGAAACGGCAATAGAAAATGAGGCAGTCTTTTTTTTTTTTTTTTTGTGGGTACTGGGGTTCAACCTCAGGACCTCACGCGCCAGCAGGCGCCTGTGCCGCTGAGCGGTATCACCGGCCCTTTTTCATATGGGTCCCAGGAGTCGAACTCGGGACCTCGCACTTGCCAGGCAGGTACTTATGCTGCTGAGCTATCTCACCGACCCAGGCAGTCTTATTTTAAGACAACTCCTAGAATATTTGTTTATACAAATATTTATACCCTAAGTATTCTCAACACAGAAGACAAATTAAAGGTAAACTAGCATCATAATTTCCATATAGTTTTTCACATTTAGATAAATTAGAGAAGCTAAACTAAATAAATAGTATCAATTCTGCACATATGCCAAAAAAAAGGATTACTTCCCAAATCATTCTCAGATCTACCAATAACCTACTATCAAAACCAGAGATATTACCAAAAAAAAAAAAAAAAAAAAAGACTACAGACCAATCTCCCTCATGAACACAGATGCAAAAATCCTCAGTAAAATAACAGCAAATTGAATCCAACCATATAAAAAAGAAATAATAGATCATGATCAATTCTGGGAATGCAAGGCTTGTTTGACATTCTAATATTAATCAATATAATCTGCTATATTCAGATACTAAACCAGAAAAACCATATGATCATCTCATTCAACAAAATTCAACATCTAGTCATCACAAAAAACTCAGTAAGCCAGAAATATGCTTTAACCTAATAATCCTTAACCTAACAGAGTATCTATAAAAATAGCTCTAAGTAACATACTTAATGATCAGGAATAAAGCAAGGATATCTCATCACTCTGATTCAATCTCATACTAGAAGTCTTAGCCAGCGCAATAAAGGGAAAAACAAGAAATAAAAGATACACAGATTGGAAACAAGAAAATTTAAAGTCTCTCTTCATAGACAATATGGTTGTTTATGCAGAAAAATCCCAAAAGACTTACTTATTTTAAAAAGTAACTTACAAATAAGTGAACTTACAGAAGCTAAACTAGCTTCTCTAACTTACAGAATTATTTACAAATAATAAGTGAACTTAGCAAAATCATAGGATGTAAGGGTAAGAATCAAGCCCATCATATATATATTTATATTCCATACTTATATACACATTTCATACATATATTTCAAATCCCAGTAATTCATTATATACATATAAAATGTGTATATATATGACTGATTTGACATTTTTTAAAAATTACCATATTCAATAACATTCTACCACCAAAATAAAATGGAACAATTATAAATCAATGACCCAACTTTTACTGTCTTTAAATGCAAAGTCATTTCTATCAGTAAAAGCTAAAATAATTAATCCAAGAAGCCACTGCTTCAAATCCTTACACGTTATTTTAATCTCCAGAAAATGTTTACTTGTTGCAATAAATCAGGCATTTCAGAAAGTCAATTTATTTCTCAGAAAAAAAAATGGCCATCACCTGTTCGTGTTCAGTACCAAAATCATCATCCTCTGCTCCAATAATATGAGGTGTTACACGGGTTAAGGGATTCCCAACCAATGACTGAGTGTCCTGGTAACATTCACAGAAGAGAAAAAGAAAAATTATCTGGTGGTCAAAGTTAGTGAAAGAATAAAACCAAACCATCAAAAAGATATGGTTCACTTAATCGATAGGATTTATTTTTGCTAATTTTCTTTGAGGTACTTCATTTTCAAAGTAGTAGTTTTCAAACTGTCAAAGCCATAAGCCACCATAGTAGAGAAAACAATCAGAACAGTAATAACTGTTTCTTGGAGAATGAGGGAGTACTAAAATTATCCCTGAAAATAGTAAATACTCTTTGATTACCATACCTTTGATTCTAATCACTTTCTGTAACATTAATTTATTAATTACACATACCTATACCTTGTTACAGGAAGACATAAAATGACTTATGTAGTTACCATAAAAAGTTAAATTTTAAAAAGTAAAAAAACAAGACAAACAAAAAAATGAGAGCAGAAATGATAGGACAAAATTAGCAGAACTATTAACACCTGAGAAGTACTAAAAGAAGAGTTCCATCAACTATACAAAATTGAAAGCTATCACTGAACCCTATATTTTCACTTAATTCATTTTCATAAATGCATAATGCAGGGTTTCTCAACTTTGCCACTGTTGACATTCTTGGTTAGATAACTATTTGTTGGGGGACTGTGCTATGCACTGTAGGATGGTTAGCAATATCCCTAATCTCCACCATCCACCAGATGCTAGTAGCAGCCTCCCAGTTGAGACAAAAGTATTTCCAGATACTGTCCAATGTTCCCGCAGGGCAAAGTCACTCCTGACTGAAAATCACTGGCATAATGCAATAAAATTTTCAAGTGATCTCACAAACATTGCTAGAGAAACAAAGATATTAAGATTTTAAAAATAAACTGCAGGCTGGCAGATAGCACTCCATTCAGTAGCTCATCTGTTCATCTACTCACAAGGTTGGATTCAGCACGAAAAAGGCAGTATAGAGGAAATAACGTACAATGGGATATTTGAAGAACAAGTAGTAAAATCCAAGGTCATGTAGGATTAAGAGAAATAAAAATGTTGAAAGAAACAGAAAAAAATGAATTTGGCTTAAATATGACAGCAGTTGAACATGGCAAATCTGCAGCTCACAATGATGGGTAGGGCTGCACTGGCTTAGCAGTCATCTGTACAGCAGTTGTATTCAGTCTATATAAGTAGATTCACAAATTACAAATTCAGTGAAAATTATAAATTCAGTGAAAAGTACATATCTATACTTTTTTCTTCCTTAAGTGTGTTACACTACATACTACACCTCCTAAATGTAATTCTGCCTTTTAAAAATTATTCTTTTATTTTCTTTAACTGCAAGGTTTTAATGAAAACAAATCAGGTAAAAACAACAGAAATTTGTTTAGAAGATAGACAAATTTTAATTTTATAACTGATTTGATGTCTTTGATTTTTCAATAGTCTTTATGTTGCTAATAGTCAGTACATCACAAAAATTCTGTTAAATCTTTCACTATAAAACTTTAGCCAGGTTTGCTGGTGCACACCTATAATCCTAGCACTTTGAGAGGCTGATGCAGGGGGAGGCAAGTTCAAGCCCAGTCTGGACAAAGCAGCAAAATCCTGTTTCAAAAAAAAAAAAAAGAGCTGGAAATATAGCTCTGTGAGAAGGCTCTGGGTTCAATGGCCAGTATCACAAAAAACAAAACAAAAAACCTTCAAACAGATCTAATTTTAAAATCGGCATGCTGGGCCGGTGAGATGGCTCAGCGGCATAAGTGCCTGCCTGGCAAGCGCGAGGGCCGAAGTTTGACTCCCGGAACCCACATATGAAAAAGGGGCTGGTGATATCGCTCAGCGGCACAGGCGCCTGCTGGCGCATGAGGTCCTGAGGTCGACCCCTGGTACCCACCAAAAAAAAAAAAAAAAAAAAAAATCGTAATGCTAAAAGTATTCAATTAAGAGCATTTAAGAGCTAGCAGTCCCACTTCTTGGTATATAACCAAAGAACTGAAAACAAGAGGCATTATTCACAACAGTCAAAAGATGGAAGCAGCCCAAGTATCCACTGCCAGATGAATGGATAAATAAAATGTGGCATATACATATCATGGAATATTATTCAGTCTCAAAAAAGAAGGAAATTCTGATATGTGATATAGCATAGAGGAACTGAACATAGCACTCTATTCAGTAGCTCATCTGTTCATCTACTCACAAGGTTGGATTCAGCATGAAAAAGGATTCAGCATGCTACTTGAAGAAAGTCACAAAAGTCATGAAACTGCATGACTGCATTTACTTGAGCAGCTAAAATAGTCAAATTCATACAGATAGAAAATAAAATGGTGGTTGCCAGGAGTTGGAGTGGGGGATGCATGTAGACTTAGTGCTTAATGAGCACCAAATTTCAGTTAAGGAGACAGATGGCAGTGATGGTTATACAGCAGCATGAACATACTTACAGCTACTATACACTTAAAACTGTGTTTTATGTATATTTTACCAAAATAACAAAATACTACCAAGCAAGCCAATAAAACCCATTTTTTCAAATCTTCATTAAATGCTCTTAACAAAGAAAAACACATCAAATTTGTCTATCATATCTTAAATATAAGAAAAGGTAAAAGGGCTGGAGGTAAAATTGTATATATATATAAGATGGTTAAGATAGATACACTACCAATTTTACTTAGTTCATTGAAGAGTAAGGTTTGTGCCAATAATGTTTGGACAATTGAATGCTAATGTCTGGTACCCTGAATAACTAACTTAAAGATAATAATACGTAATGCATTAACCATTGTTACCCTCATATTATGTTGTTTTGAAAATTTGTTCTTTTTTGATTTGTTTTGTTTTTTCTTCTCTTTAAAATAAAAAAAAAAAAAAAGGGCTGGAGATGTAGCTCAGTGGTACAGTACTTGTCTAGCATGTGTGAGACCCTGTGTTTGATCCCTAGCACCACCAAAAAAAAAAAAAGTAAAAGCAACATTCACTGCATAAATTTCATACTCACACTGTCCTGAAATGCTTCACTTTTCTCTGGGTTTTCCTCTGGATAAACCTTCTCTTTCAGGCCACTCTTAGGACTCTAATGAGGGAAAAAAAAATTTTTCTTCAGTTCATTTCAACAGGCTCACCAAAGCAGGTAAGGAAAAATAATGTACAAAAATTAGTTTTCTGAATTTTATGTTTGTATTTAAACTACTATCTTTCACATAATACCTGGCCTTTGCTACTCTCCTCCCTGACTTTATTTATCTATTTATTTATTTTTATGTGGGTACCGGGAGTCGGCCTCAGGACTTTGCACTTGCCAGCAAGTGCTTGTGCCGCTGAGCGATATCACTGGCCCTTTTTTTCCTTTATGTGGGTACCGGGAGTCAAACTCAGGACCTCGCGCTTGCCAGGCAGGTGCTTACGCTGCTGAGCTGTCTCACCGGCCCCTCCTCCCTGACTTTAGGAAGTCGATCTCTCAGCTTTTCAGTTTTATGTTGATAAACAATACAGAATAAAATGGTTTTACTAATCTTTAGGCCTGGAAATTACTTTTCTACTAAATGACTCTAACTAGATACACTACATATCTCAAACTCATAGTGTCAAAATCACACTCTATCTTTATCTTCCCTAACCTTTGCCTTCCCTATTCTTTCTTTCCAAGTTAAAAGCATTTTTTTCATATTTATATGAATGCAATCAAGCTTATAACTAGTTTTCTGTTACAACATCATGTGAAATCTGCTACGTGGATTTTCATAAAATTTACATGGAATGTTGGGGATGCCTTAATGTAAAATACAAACTATATGACATGCATTCACTTTTGGGAAATAAGGAACACCCCAAAGCATTCTTTAGAACAACTAAAATGGAAGACCAAGAACTTGTGTATGAATGCCATAGGGAAGACATGTGTTATATACACATATACCAAGATATCACAGAATAAAGAAAATAGTAGTCTTAAATGTATGGCCCACCTTGGAGAAATGGATGACTCTAAGTCTTAAGATATTAAAAGATAAAATGAGAATAATATCATCACAAAAAGCAAAAAAATTTGTCAAAGATACTGTAGACTCCTGTTAAAAGACCAACGTAAGTGAGCTTCCAGATATCAAAAAGGGATAACTCATGTTGGAATTTGAGTTCAAATATTACATTCAGGCATGCATGCACACACGCACGCACACGCCCCTACCTCACCTTTGGAATCTGGTAAGGTTATCAACTCTTATGAAAAGAATCCAAGAAAAGTATTTAACTTGCATTTCCTGTAGAAGTTATATTTTAAGGTAACTTAATAGCAGTAAAGGAAAGGCTTCTCTATAAAATAATTCTATCTAACAAAATACCAAAAGAATGACAAAATAATACTGTCATTCTTTCAAAACCCCTAATTAAATAACTGATCTAAACTTCTTGATCATCAATGCCATTTTAAAACATTATAAATATAAAGCTTGATGGGGAACTTTATAATAAAGAAATCAGGCTGACATCACCTGCACACCATAAACCAACTAAGAACAGACAGTAAAACAACCAGAAATTCACCCCTGGTGTGATGTCATGAGATGTACACAGCACCACCCATGAATTGTTTTTGGCAAACAACAACTATCAAATCTTAATCTGATCATGACTCTAACTATCTGTTTTCAGGAAATAAACATAAAGGAACAAGTTATAAAATACCATGAAAATCAATTAGAAAGGTTATTCTTTTTAAACTGGACACATGACCCCATTTCTTTAACAAAACAAAAAAATAGCAAGAATAAAAGAGAAAAACACAGGAAGCTTATAAATGACAGTCTAAAATGACTTATCAACCAAAGGTAATATGAAATCTTTGGATCCGGATTTTAAAAAAAACATAAAAAGATCTTCATAAGGCAATTAGAATAATCAAACTGTATATTAAGAAAATAATTCTTAAGGTTTGATAACCATATTATACTTATATTCACCTGATAAAGACACATATTAATGAAATAAAGCCCTGGATTTACTTTCAAGTAAGCCAGTGTTGGAGGATGTGGAGAATAGGAGCCATAGACAAAACAGGTTTGAGTGCATGCTGACAGCTGCTGAGGCTGTATCATCAGGACACCACAGGCATCATTAAGCAGTCCTCTCTACCTTTTATTACATTTGATACTTTTCCAACTACATACTTTAAAAAAAAAGTCATTCACGAGTTGAAAAGCAGAGGCAGATACTCTGAATTATTGATGTTCATGTGTGATCAAGGTGCTTACCTTGAGAGAACTGGTATATGGAATTATTTAAAGACTTCAACAAGTAGCCAGGCATGGTGCCACATGCCTGTAACACCAAGCCCCTGGGAGACTGAGGCAGGAGAATCACAAGTTTGAGCCCAGCCCAGGCAAGTTAGCAACTTAGTATACAGCCCAATGCAAAGGCCCTACAGTTCAATGCCTAGTACTGTAAACAACAACAATGAAAATGCCAAGACGAACAAAAGCTGGGATTTTTAATTAACAGTAACTCCACTAACACCACCAGAAGACCATTTTATAAAAATGAAAAGAAAATTTTAAAAATTGGAAGTGTTGATTCAAAGGTTAAGACTCATTCCTCCAAATTTACTGCAGCACAAGCAAAATAAACATGGAAACTTACAGTTAAAAGTAGCACATTTTTAGCCTCAGTCACTTGTGAGAATTAAATGAGTCTGTTACATATTCAGTGGATAACCTAATTTTGACTTCCATAATAACCATTTATTTGTTTAGTCTTATTTTCCTCCTCTATAAAATGGTGATATTGCTTAAGATTATGAGAATTTAAAAAGAATTACTTGTAAAGCACAAGATATAACAACCTCTGGCACAAAATAGGCATTCAGTAAATGTTAACTGTTAGCCATTCTACACACATGTGAATGAAGCTGAGCAGTCTTCTTAGAGATCTCTCTCTCTCTTTACTTCAATTCATTTTCTATACTGTTATCTCTAATGGTACCTCTTTTCTGCTTGAAAGATAAAGCTTAAATAGCCTACCTATTCATTTCGTTGTTCATTGAAATTCTTACCAAATATCAATTACACATTAGTCTTAATTCAATGGAATGCCTATTATAGTCACCAATTAACTTGTTATTCCATAAAATGATATTCTAAGCCACAGATTTTATCCCCACATTCCTCTAAAAACAAGATAAAGCTGGGCGTGGTTGCACATGCCTGTAATCCCAGCACTCAGGAAGCTGAGGCAGGAGGACTGCAGTGAATCTAAGGCCAGCCTGGGCTACACAGTGAGTTCAAGGCCAGCCTGAACTACATAGCAACACCCTGTCTCAAAAAGAAACAAAACAAAACAAAGCACCCAAAACAACAAAAAACAAGATAAAATTCAAATTTCTCGTCTGTATCACTTGCACAGATTATGCTTTGGAAACACAGAGTGACATAACACAGCGTCTGTGCTCTCAAGGAACTTCCTGAGGAACTAACTTCCTGTCTAATGACAGGCAGTCCACAGAAAAAAAAAGTGAAGTAGCCTTTTCATCCATAACCCTAAAACACCAGGTTGCCCTAGAATTTTCACTGCTCTCCCAATATGTTGTATGTTTTCATACCTCAGTGCCTTTGTTTATATTTAGAGTAGTGGTACTTTGGAGCTAGGTGCAGGTAGATCACTTATTGCCTGGGTAAGTTTGGCAAGTCTATTAATTCCTTTTGGGCTCAGTTTTTTCTTTTGTAAAGTTACAACAATAGTATTAGTTCATGAAGCTATTTTGAGGATTAACTAAGGAATTATCAGTGTATAGTATGTATGGCCAATAAAGGTTAGGTATTACAATTTCTTCTCTTGAGTCAAAATTAAAAATTTCCTTTAAAATCTTTAACCCAATCACAAAACTATCGCTAGCTTTCCAAAAAGTGTTCTCGGATTTTCTATGCATGAAGAACTGAGTCACTGGGCCTAAGCCTAAGAAGGTAGCTTGAATTATGGCATACTTAGACCACAGCTTTCACATTTTTTTTTTTAAAGCACAACTTTCAATAAGAGAGAAACCTTACATTGTCAACCAGCATTTATGGTGTCTATGTGTATACAACAAAAATCACAGAAGTAACATCTCTTCTGCATAACAATCAGCTTTATTTCCTATTTTAGTCTTCTAAGAAAACACAGTCACAATCCACTAAGTTGATTTCATGACCTACAGTTACAAAAATTGTGGCTCCAACTACTTCCCTCCATCATTTTTTTTTTCTTTTTTTTTTTTGTGGGTACCAGGGAGTCGACCTCAGGACGTCGCGCGCCAACAGGCACCCGTGCCGCTGAGCAATATCACCGGCCCCTTTTTCATATGTGGGATCCGGGAGTCGAACTCGGGCCCTCGCGCTTGCAAGGCAGGCGCTTACGCCGTTGAGCCATCTCACCGGCCCATCCCTTCATCATTTTTAAAGAGGGTGATCTAAATCTTTTTGCTACCACTGCATACTACTTCAGTAACCCTGAACTTGGCTTTTAATATTCATGTAACTACGGTACTACATCATATTCAACTTAACATACTTCACTATCATCTTAACAAGTACCCAGGTTCATCCGGTTGTCCCGGGGTTAATCAAGAAAGTGCTGTTACTAAATCGGAGCTATTAACTAAAGTCTATCAAACAGGACAAAGGCTTTTCCTCTTTGTAATGGCAAAATGCCCCATGATTCAAGACTGAGTCACTCTGACCACAAATGGAATATTAACATGCTCTTAAGATATCAACAGTTGGCCAGTTCAGTAAAAAAGCACTGGCATTATTAACTTCTCTACCCACAAACAAGACAGCGGCTGGGAAATTCCATTCCTGCAGAAGAAACATTTGGCAATAAATGTCTGAGGGAAAAAGTGAATTGTGGAATTAAAAGCTCATATACAACATACCCAGAATTTCTGTTTACCAAATTGCTGTACTAAAGACTGGGATGGTAAAAAGCAAGTAAAAAGACCTCTAATTCACGTAAAATCAAATCAAGAAAGGCTGAAAAGAAGAACACAAGAAGATAAAAACTAAGAACACTTAATACTTACATCTGTACTGTCACTACTGGGCCTGGATATCTCTCCACTGCTCCAGTAAGTCTTGCCCAGTCCATCTCCAGGATCTGCTTCTGCCTCAATGACGGTAAAGGTGTCACCAAAAGGTCTGGAGGGTGGAACTACAGCTCCATCCTGAAACAAGGACACACACACACACACACACACACACACACAGGAATGTTCATTACTGACTGCATAAAGAAACAGAGTGAAACTATGGTCTACCTGGGGACTGCTAATGGTTGGATACTACGGTGTGATTAAGAATGCTTAATTAATGCTTTTTACAGTAAAAAGCATAAATAATTACCAATTCTATGATTCTAAAATGGTTATGACCATAAAGACAGGGAAAGTGATATTTTAGTAAAGACAGTAAAAGTTTCAACTTCAATACATAGCCCTCCAAAGTCTGTTAATTCATATAATTTATATTACTTGTCCATTAGTAAAGACCATTATAACCTAACTTCTGGTTAACTGCCTTCCAATGCTTCTGAGTTCCAATAAGTCCCCAATTCTGGGATACAATGCTACAACATAAGTTAGTGTAAACTTTCAGATCAGCAACCACAGTTTTACTGTTTAAGTAGGATAAGAGTATTATCTTTGTTCAATAACAACAATGTAAAACTGTCAATGTTATGGAAGCATACTAAATGTGACATAACAAGGACTAAAAATAATTTTTTAAAATGTGCAATGAAAAGCACACTAAATCAGGAAGTCAGAAGACATTACATATTTCATAACCTTGAATATGTCATTTAACTAGTTCTGGACCTCATTTTCTTAAACACAACACAATTTTTTAATTTAAAAATGAACAGATTAGGCTAGATGATCTCAAAGAATCCTTTTAGTTCTATGAATATGGGGCTTTTCTTTTAAATTTAACTCAAAAATAGTGCCAAAGCATCAGGTTTTACCTACTTTAAATATATATTTTGTCCATTTTCCCTGAAGATGCAGTATAAAAACTTTATATATTCTAAATATGAATATTATAGGATATGTCTGATTGCATATAAACACTGAGAGCATTATCTCCATAATTTATACCTCCATAACAAATTCTATTGAAATCTTTTAAATTACAATAAAAATATAGTCATTAAAAATATAAATGTGCATTGAAATCCTCAGAATGGGTTTTAATTCTGGTTCTATTACTTTTGAGCTACATGACCTGAGACAAGTTGCTTAATCTGAGTTTCTCTGTATACACAAAATGGGATAAAACAATAGTACCTAAGCTCAGAGGTTTGTTGTGCATATTAAATAAGAGAATGCTTGTCCATGTATTTAGCACAATGCCTGTTATTTTGTAAAATATTATATTCCTACTTAAAAATATAACAACTGCCATTCTGATTTCAGATGGCAGACTGCACCAAAAACTATATTTATCTAAATACATTTTTGGAGTTTGTTACATCAAAGTAAAGCACTCATTTGCTTTTAAAATTATAGAATAAAGAAAAATGAGTCATATGAGCAAACAATTAGAAGCCTGCATTTATTTTTGTTAATCACTACTTCTATAACATCTATACAGGACATGCTGTCCTATGATAGAAAAATCACTTTGAGAAGACAACTGCAACATTCTCTGACACATTCCTAGAAGAAAATTTTCCTGCAAAAAGTTGGGTAGCATTTTTAATAGTGATGCTACCTGAGCAGAGCCTGTGGCTTTGGATAACTGCTCTTGCAGCTGAGGAATGTGTTTCTTGGCCTCTTGGATCTCTTTTAGCAATCTCTGGGCAGGTGTTCGGTTGTAATCTTCCTGCAATAACTGAAAAATTATAAAAGTATTTTGAGAATTAATTACTTATGTTATGAAAACATAGAAAACGTCCATTATTAATCGGTAAAGTAGGTGGTGGCACTGATTGCAATTCTACTTGATGTGATTAGGATAAATACCAACCCAAATATGCCCACTCACATTTTTACCGGCCTGTCAACAGCCCCATTTCTAATTTAGTACCTGTAGCCGTTCCTGTTCTTTCTGTAACATTTTTCTCAGAATTTCTACTTTCTGGTTATGAACCACATTATTTTCCTCCTAGAAAAAGGTAAAAAATAAGCAATGCAGGGAAATTAAAGCTAATATAGAGAAAACAAAGTAGACAATGTTCTGTCTCAGCTCTAACTATCAATACCTTTCAGCGTTTTCTTCATTCCTGGCAGTTATGAAGACAAACTTTCAGACGTAATACCTCAAAAGATAAATGGTTACAGGGACATTTCTGCCCTTCTATTTCACTTTTATTAAACTGAGTTCAAGAGAACATTAAATACTGATATTGTTGGAGAACTAAAATTGCCGTAAGTACAAGAATAATATCTCACATTTTCCTTTTTTGAATCTTTATCATTAATCCCCATACATAGCTCAAATTCCCAGTTCTCACACCTGAAATATAAGGATAACTCACTAATTCATCTCTCCTTATTTCACAACCCTATAATATTTTACCAATCTAGTCTTCCTATGCTCCTGTTATAATCATGTTACTCTCTTGGTCCAAAGAATTTTTAGTGGGTTCTTAAATTTATCCCGTTACATGTAAATTAGCAAGGCAGTTATAAAAAATATATGGGCAATCTATTATTTTTCAAGCTCATCTCCCACTATGTACCTCCATAACAGGTACAATCCAAATAAAAGTACTGGCTACTACTAAAAATTATTTGGTGTTTTCTTGGCTCTTTATTTATTCTATATACTTCTGTTATCTGTGTTGCTTTGCTCTCCATCATTATCACTTACAGTGGTACCTCAGTTTACGAACTTAATTTGTTTTACAACTTTGGAGAACAAGACTGCATTTGTGTCTGTGTGGCGAAGATGGCCATGGCTAAGTCTGTCATCTGAAGTGGAGTTTACGAATGGAAGCAAAATTCTGATGAACATTTATGTTTGCAAACTGAATTGTTTGCAAACAGAAACATTCATGAACTGAGGTATTATTTGTACAGTACTTGAATGTTATGTCTTCTGAGGTTCAATTCAAATAAAACCTTTCCATAAAGGCATTCCTCATCATAACTGGATATACTTTCTTACTCTTTTGAGTCCTCACAGAACTTAATTTTTTTCCCTCATAACATCTACATTCTGCCTTTGTATTATACCTACTTATATATTATATAGTATAGTTCCTTACATATTTTTGATTCAATCTCAATCAACAAAGATTAAGCACCTATTATATAATCAAGCAATAGAAACACTAAGAGAATAAATAAAACACCCCTGTGCTCTGAAAATATGCATTCTAAGAAGACTAAAGACCTCAAACACAGGGTATATTTTTGTGGGTGGCACACTGTTTTGTACATGGTAGGTATACATGACAATATAGGGTAATCATTCCAAATTATTACATAATTTGTCTATTAGGAAGTTATTTTCTAGAATCTTGAATTTGATTATCAGTTCAATATTTCAATATTCTTTCCTTTTTTGGGGGGGAAATACTGAGGATTGAACCCAGGTTCTTCACACTGAGCTAAATCCCCAATTCTTCATAAATTTTACTTATTTTGAGACAGGGTCTCTCTAAATTGCTAAGTTACACAGGCTGATCTCAAACTTTCATTCCTCCTACCTCAGTCTCCCAGGATGTTGGGATTACAGGTGTGTGCCACCACACCTGGCTCTTCAAAGCTCTTAATATAAAGCAAAGGCACCCTTATATAATCAAGCATTTACTAACAAACTTTTCCTAGTCTTACCCCCATGAGTACAGGACTAGTGATTCTCTCCATATTCCCAGATGCTCCAGGTGAATTAGGGGAGGTCATGATGGGAGACATATGTCCAATAGCTGATGGCTCTACTTCAGAATCAGCGAGTGGAATCTGGGGCGACCCAGGTGGGCGTCCCTGAACAGTGAGAGCTACATAGGAACCAGCTTGGGGTGGGGAGATGGTAAAAAAGTAAAGGACAGAAAGATAACATTGTCAAGGAACTTTATATAGCATTTTACTACTTAATCTAGCAGTTCTAAAATACTGTTATGTGAAAAAGTCCTATCATCTGCTAATTCTCCACAGGAAAAAAAAACACATTATGTTTTATATAACTGTCTAAAAAATCCTACAACACTTTCAGATGGCAAAGTACTACTCACAGGATTAGATATTACTTAAAAGCAAATAAAATTTATAACCCTGAGAATATATTTTCTTAATTTAGAGATGGTTAACAATCACCTACTAATAGCTATGGTTCAAGCAATTTCTAAAATGTAAATTTTAAAATCTTTCTATTTTAGGATGTACTAATTAGGCAGAGTTTATGTAACATTCTGGAATATAACAACACAATTTTCAATTAACTTTACAAAATAAATATTACTAAAATATATTCCATAAAAAAGAGGAAAAAACAGTAAGTAGCAAATTTTATTTGTTTGGTTTTTGAGACAGGGTCTTGCTATGTAATTCAGGCTGGCCTTGAACTCATTATGTAGCCCAGGCTGGCCTTGAACTTGCAGCAATCCTCCTGCCTCAGCCTCCTGAGTGCTAGGATTACGGGGATGCACTACCACACCTGGCCCAGTCGTTAGCAAATTTTAATTGAAAAATCTGGAAAAGCGAACAGAAATTCACTAGACATATCACAAAAGGGAATAAAATCTACACAGCAAAATTTACCATAACCAGAAAAACTCAACAACAAACATTCATTATCTAGCACCAAAAAAAAAAAAAATGAGATGTTCCAAATAAATGACTTAAAAATAACTATCTTTAAATGAAACTTTTTTGTTAGACTTTTCAATAGAACTTTTAAATGTATTTTACACTTGTTTCCCAACTTAAGCTTCCTATAGAACTCATCATCAATAATTCAGCAGATGTCAAGTATACATATTTTCTAAGGCTTTTCAGACTTACTGGTCTGTCAGAAAGTCATCATATCTTACTTGCCTATGTGATTGCCCCCAATAGCTTCCTAGCTCCTCCCTTCCTTTCTTTTGCTTCTGAAGAATAGCAATTTGAAATCACATGTATGATGTCTAGAATAGGTATTAAAAAGTAGGACATGAGAAAACTATTTTAAGTGAACTACATAGGTTTCAGGCATGTCAAGTTTATATCTGTTTTGGATACTTAAGAATGTTTTATACTTAACTTTAAGTTTTTAGTTATGCCCTCAATATTGGACAAGTAATCTACTGCTACAATGCCAACACATAATTATTATTATTTTAGTTTTAAAATTTTTTTTTTTTTTTTTTTGTGGGTACCGGGGGATTGACCTCAGGACCTCACGCGCCAGCAGGCGCCCATGCCACTGAGCGACATCACCGGCCCCTTTCTCGTATGTGGGATCCGGGAGTCGAACTCGGGCCCTCGCGCTTGCCGGGCAGGCGCTTAAGCCACTGAGCCATCTCACCAGCCCTAAAATTTTTATTTTAAAGAGAAAAAAAATAGAACAAAATTTCAAAACAACATAATAGGAGGGTAACAATGGTTAATACATTGCGTATCTTTATCTTTAAATCAGTTACTCAGAGTACAAGATATCGGCATTCAATTGTCCAAACAATATTAGCACAAATCTTGCTTTTTAATGAACTAAGCGAAATTAGTAGTGTATCTATCTTAACTATCTTCTATATACATATTTTTTTTTCTTTTCCCTTCCTTCTTTTCTCCATTCCCCATTCTCCATTCTCTTTCCTTTTAAACAGTTTCCTCCTGTTTTACAATATCTATTGTACATTTTGGATCTTATTTACTCTTTCAGCTTCTCACACTAGGGAGACAATATGATGTTTACACATGTGCATCTGGTTTATTTCACTTATGAGTGTGGCCTCGAGTTGCATCCATTTACCTATAAAAGTCTCCAGTTTATCCTTCTTTATGGCTGAGTAGTACTCCACTGTATAAAAATACCACATCTTTTTTATCCATTCCTCGGTTGATGGGCATTTGGGTTGTTTTATTTTTTTCAGACCGGGTCTCACTATGCAGCCCAGATTGGCCTTGAACTTGTAACAATCCTCCTGCCTCAGCCTCCCAGGTGCTGGGATTACAGGCATGTACCACCATGCCCAGCACTAACATAATTTTTAAAGAAAAATTTATATTGGAATAAACAAAAAATAATCTAAAGGCTAAAGAAATATTCTTACTTCTTAAAAACTACAATATATTTATGTAGTATGCAAAAATGTGTAAGTCACAACCTCCTTAGTTATCTAGATTTATTCAGGTATAGAAGCTAATTGTGACCACTGTATTTCTTTTAAAATGTGCTAAAATTAATAACTATGATCAAAGTGATCATTTAGGGGCCGGTGAGATAGCTCAGCAGCATAAGTGCCTGCCTGGCAAGTGCAAGGTCCTGAGTTCGACTCCCAGAACCCACATAAAGGAAAAAAAGGGCCAGTGATATCGCTCAGTGGCACAAGTGCCTGCTGGCAAGCGCGAGGTCCTGAGGTTGACTCCCGGTACACACATAAAAAAAATGACCATTTAGAACACTGATACTCTGATGAAAAGCCAAAAGAATTCAGGGTTACTTAATCTAAGCAACAAGGTCAAGAAAGAATTCAGGTTACAAATTTATACTAAAGATGTCTGTCTACTCAGCTGAGCATGGTGGTGCACACCTATAATCCCAGCACTTGGGAGGCTGAGGCAGGTAGATTATTGTGAGTTCAAAGCCAGCCTGGCTACATAGTGAGATCAGCCAGGACTACACACAGCAGTGAGACCTTGTCTCAAAACACTCAAAAAAAAAAAAAAAAAAAAAAAAGAAGAAAGTCTACTCATTGAAATAGAATTAAGTAAAATATTAGTGACTCTGCTTGGCCACAAACAATTATCATTTAGTTCTAGTCTACTATGAAAGAATCTGAGGCAGAAGATCATAAATTCTTTTTTATTGTATTCAGTTTATTTTAAACTCTTTTATTTTCTTGTAAGAGATGTAGTAACAAATACCCGAAGCTCCAATCAAGCCAGAACAAAGAAAGAATAGCTGTGTTTTAGGTAGAGGACTGTTGTGTGACTTTTTCTACTTCTGCTATAATGGTGATACTATTAACTACGCAATAAGTAAAACAATTAGAAAATATAAAATATCTTCTGGGAAGCAGGTGGGGCTAACAATAACAAAGTGAAACTTAGGCCCAGGGACTGTAAGGTATGGTGCTCAGACTTCACCCAACTGCAAGATTTCAAATATCTGTCCATCACCATTTTTAAGCAAAGCTGAAAACTCCCATCTGCCTATGAAGGTAGGGAAACTGAGGCCCTGCAGAAGCCTGGCCTGACCATGCCTCATTGCCAACTTGGTGAAGCGCTCTCCACCTTTGACCCTGAAGAGACAAGAGGTTAGTCTGTTTCTCCATGGCTGCTTTTGTGCTACCATGATAAAGTCCAGAAGTAAACTACATAGTCTACAAAGTCTAAAATATTTGCTATGTGGCCTATTACAGGAAACATTTGCTGATCCTTATTTTAAGGGTATCAGAAAACATTCAAAATTGAGAAAAACATTCGCTTACATTTGATTAGCTTCACCACCTCCAAATGGTTTGAATGAGTCACCAGAGTTCCATTCACCTATAAGAAAATGAAAATAGTGTATGCCAGATATATTCTATTGAGACAATGAATAAACTGACTTCAAAAATTATCATACGCAATATAACCTATTATACTGTAATAAACAAGGTTACATTAAAATACTTGTATGCATTTCAAGCCAGCTGCAGTGGAATATGCCTGTAATTCTAGCACAGAGGAAGGCTGAGGTGGGAAATAACAAGTTTGATTCCTGTGTGAGCAACTTAGCAAGATACTGTCTCAAAATAAAAAATAAATGAGGTCTGGGGATATAGCTCAGTGCCAGAGCACCCCTGAGTTCAATTCCCCTTACCACAAAAAAAATAATAATAATAAAATCCTTTTTTTTTTTTTTTGGTTCAAAATTCACTTTTACCACTATGCTATAATTTATATCCAGCAACAAAAAAGAATATAAAGCCTTGACTTAAAGGCAATTACAAAATTCACTTTTACTGCTGTTCTATAAGATATATTCAGCAACAAAATAAACGAACACAAAGCAAGACCTTGATTTAAAGGACATTATAACTATTCCCCATGACAAATGATAAAATATGCCACAAAACAGATTTACAACTTTTTCACAGTGAAGAACTAGTATAATTAGATAAGATACATTTGGTTTTAATTACCAGTCCACTGATTTGTCAAAATTATAATAAGTCAAAAAGAAAGAAAAATAATCAGTATCCCCATAATAGTAATTTTAGTTTTCCAAATGTAGTGTAATTTTTACAAAGAAAATTAATTTTCAGACAGGCTAAATGTAAAAAATGTTATCCAAAGTCTTAATTAAGCTAAACTAAGGTAAAAATATCAAACACAGATTTAACATTAATTTTTTCTCTGATACAAGTAATACTAATGTAACATTCAAACACATAAGTGTATAAAACAGAAATAAAAGTGTACTCATCATGCCACCCAGAGATGTCACTATTGTAACTATGACATTTAATCTTGAGAAGCTTTTCTAGCATGCAAATACCAGACAGACACATACACACACATCTTATAACTGCCTTTTTTTCCATTGTATTCTGAATGCCTTTCACTATAGATACACACAGGCCTAATCCACTCTTCCTACAGGCTGCAGCTGAAATATAATTTCTCTTACCCCCAGTCTATGCACATTCAGATTGTTTACAAGTATTCAGCGTGATAAAGCCAAAATGGATTTTCCTGTACACATACATTTCCCATTTCTGTGCCTATTTTCTTAAATAAGTTCCTAAAAGCAAAATTTCTAGTCAAAGATGAGACATTTTCTTAAAGGCTTTTGACATGTACTCATAAATTTCTATCCAAACAGATTTTACCTAATTTATACTCAAGCTTATGAGAACAGCCATTTTACTATACCCATACTATGCCAGGTGTGTATTATCAATCTTTTAATTTCCCAGTAATCAAATATGCAGAGCAGTCTGCCAAAACAAAACAAAACAAAAAAAATGTATACACAATTCAGGAAAAGAAAAATATTATAATTTTTTTTAACAGAGGGTGTTACCCTCATATGGGGGACCCTAGAGGATGCCATATATCACAGAAAATCCACTATGCTGCCAGCCCTTAGAGAAAAAACTGAAAATGCTTGTGTAGCAATCTCAATGACCAGGCCACCATTTTGAGAGCACCTCTTGTAATTGTAGAGGCCAAAGGTAACTTGTATTAATCTCCTGATGTCTCAATAAATTTAGTATTAAAATATTTATACAAGTTTTTCTTTTCCTGAAGTGTGTATACATTTTTGGGGCAGACTCTGTATTTTTTACTCATCATTTTAACTTCTACTTCCTTTGTTATCACTGAGGCTGGACATATCCTCATTTAATTGTTATCTACTTCAATTACTATGGCCTTTGCCTGATAAAAATCTTCACTTTTATATTAGAAATATTATTTTATTAGTAATTTAAAAGTTCTCATAACAATTAAGGATATCCATAATGCATTCAAATAATTTTTTCAAATTATTTTTGTAAAATATGTTCATGTTATCTTTTCTAATATAATTGTTTGATTTTAGGTAATTAAATTAGTCAATTGTTTCAAGAATAATTATTGATCAGTCCACTCTTTCTCTACAAATCAGAATTCCAGGCATGTATCTGGATGATAATATTCTACTAGCAGGCATATATCTATAGTAGCGTCACATACTTAAAATTAATCCACACCACCTCCTCTCATACATACCCATACACATAATACAATTTTTTCTTCACCTACTATTTTTATTTCTACAGTGATGAGGACTGAATCCAGTGCCTCACACATGCTAGGCAAGTGCTCTACCACTGAGCTATAATCCCAGCCCTCTTCAATCTTATGTCTCTGTGAAGTTCGTATATAAGAACAATCAGTTTGACAAGTAACAATACACCATCACAATTCTATACGTATATTTTGATGACAATTTCTTGCTAACATATTAATCTGGACAGAAATGATCTTTGTAACAGTGATTTATTCTTCTACATAGGAGCATATATAAATGCATTTACTCAAATCTTTTATTATGTCCTTCAGTGAAGGGTAATATTAATTTAAAACAAATCAAGTAAGTTTTTATACATACGTAATGTGCTGCTTTTCACAAAAATCCAAGTTTTGGGGCCGGTGAGATGGCTTAGCGGCGTAAGCGCCTGCCCGGCAAGCGCGAGGGCCCAAGTTCGACTCCCGGAACCCACATAAGAAAGAGGGGCCGGTGATATCGCTCAGCGGCACGGGTGCCTGCTGGCGCGCGAGGTCCTGAGGTCGACCCCCGGTACCCACAAAAAAAAAAAAAAAAAAAAAAAAAATCCAAGTTTTAAAAATGTAGCTAATACATGATTTTTTTCAATCCTACCATGAATTCCTAGTCTTTTCCTTACCTTGATGATTCGATCACCTGTCTGTACTCCAGCCCGCATGGCTGCTCCATCTGTGTAAGATATTAATTACTTTAAATATGCTTCATTTGCATTCATTGATAATTTTCTTAAAAGAGATGTAACAAAGCAGCTAAAAACATGGGCTATCAAGTCAGGCATACTAGTTTCAAATCCTGCCTCTGCCACTCACTAGTTGTGTGACTGGGACTTACGTGTTTTTTACTCTGGGCCTCAATGTCACCTATAAAATGGGAAATAGCTCAAATTATAGCACCCAACATTAAGGATGTATCCAATATATGGTAACACCAAAAGATTGTACTGTTTTGGCAAAAGAATTTCTATTATTTAGTCTATAACCATCTCTTTAATCTGTCTCTACCAAAATACTGCTGGTGCTTTAAAGAAATGAAATTCTAGAAACATCTGTGAGTGATGCCATGTAAAGTATCATGACCAAGGAGTCATGATCCTATAATACCACAGACAAATCTAGTTCCCATGACCTGCAATCTGTGTAATTATTCCATTTTAAACAATAGACACTATTGAAGCTTTCCTATTTTTACTCTATCAGCTCCCAAGTGGCAAACTGTTTTAAAAAATGCCTTGCCTTCTTTGACAGACTGTACGAAGACTGGATTGTCTCCACTGACTGTCAGCCCAAATCCATTGTCATCTTTCTGGATGATCACACAACGCTGAACAAGACCTGCACAAGAACCACAGGGTAAAAAGAGAAGGAAAAGAAAATAGAAAGAAAAAGACAATGATTATACATTAATAATGAACTGTTTTCTATCTGGAGAAACACAAGGTAGCTCATCAAAACCACATATAAAAAAAGAGCACTAAATGACACCAAAAAATATTACAGAGTCTCATATATTGGATTCTCGTGGGAAAGAGCATAGAACTGCTCCAAGATTAAAACAGCTGCAGCAAATTGGGACTGCAGAAGTATTAGAGATGAGACAGTTAAAAGGAAAGCCTATTTATATCTATGCTATGTATTTATAATATAAAATCCTTCCCCTCTGACTTGTGCTCTACTTGGTATTTAACCCATGAAAATCAAACATTTTAAGACAGTAGGCTAGAAGCCTATGGAAATATAAAAACCTCAGGAAAACAGACTATACAAAGAAAAGAGGGATTGCAGAGCACCTGCAGCTATTCTTCCAAAAGGGAAAGAGAAAGGGAAGAGAGGGCCGGTGAGATGGCTCAGCGGCATAAGCGCCTGCCCGGCAAGTGTGAGGGCCCGAGTTTGACTCCCAGAACCCACATATGAAAAAAGGGGCCGGTGATATCGCTCAGCGGCACAGATGCCTGCTGGCGCATGAGGTCCTGAGGTCGACCCCCGGTACCCACAAACAAAACAAAACAAAAAAAAAAAAAAAAAAAGAAAGGGAAGAGCTCAAAGGAAAGAAAAACTGACTCAAAGAAAAAATAAACAGAAAGCAGGAAAAGGAAGAAAAGGGAAAGACCTGTGAGTTCAACCAATTCTTTCATATACAGTACCTACCTGATTCCCACAGAAGATATGTTTTCCTTCTATTTAAACAGCAAATAAAAATTGTCCAGGCAGTGTGAGAAAGAGGACCACAGTCAAAGGAAACGGAATGACCCAGAGTGGAACCTTAATTGGTTCTGTTTTATTACAGATCAGATCTAAAGACCTTGAGCTCTGTGTTAGCCAGACTTAAGGTATATTTTCAGCTTTGCAGAAACCAAACATTCACCCAAATCACAATATATAACGTGTAAAATAACACAGTGCTAATGATGATTCAAAAAGCTAATGATTCAATCTTTACTTCTGAGTAAAGATTTTATACAAAGGACCCTAATCTTTCGAATAAGTCTGATGCACAAAAGATACTATGGTTTAGATGTAGAAAGCTCCCCACCAAAACCTCACGTCTTCAGAGGCGGGGCTTTTAGAAGGGGACTGGATCTTCAAACACCAATCAAACAATTCCGTTGTATCTATATTGTATTGTGGATACTCTTTCCCAGTCCGTGGCTTGCCTTTTTGTTTTCTAAACAGTGTCTTTAGAAGAACAGATGTTTCCAATTTTGAGTCTAGTTTACCTGTTTGGTTTTTTTTTTTTTTTTTTTTTTTTTGCTTTCATGTTTGATGGATTTTGCATCCTATGAGAACTGTGCCTATCCTAAGATCTTGAAGATTTTTTCCTATATTTGCTTTTGAAAAGTTTTATCTTTTAATGTGTAAGGCCAAGAACTGTTTAAAGTTACTTTGTGTGTAGAGTCTGAGTTCAAGTTTCATGTTTTCTAAGTGGGGACCCAGTTATTCCTGTCTTCTGTCTTCAATAGGCCAACATACTTATGACATGTCATTATTAGTAAGAACATAGAATGTTAAGAATACATCATTAATATACAATCCTAAACATACCCTTTGTCTTAGTCACTTTCTTCTTGCTGAGACAAGGATTTTGGATTCTATTTTTTAAAAAGCAACTGTACAATTCAATAATGGAAGACAAGTCTTAAAGGAAGTAAAAGATTTAAATAAACATATCGAAGCCGGGCATGGTGGTGCACGCCTGTAATCCCAGCACTTGGGAGGCTGAGGCAGGAGCATCACCCTGAGTTCATGGCCAGACTGGGCTAAATAGTGAGTTCAAAGCTAACCTGAGCTACATGGTGAGACTCTGTCTCCAAAAAAAAAGCTGATTAAATAAACATATCAGAATGATATACCAGTGGCCAATAAGCACACACGAAGGTGCTTCACATCTGCAATCATCAAGAAAACATAAATTAAAACCACAATGAAAGTACTATATATCAACCAGAATGACTAAAAATAAAAAGACTGATAATACTACGTGTTGCCAAGGATATGGAACAACTGGAGCTCCCTTATCATTGTTAGTTGGTATTCACAACCTTGTGGAAAAACAGATGGGAAACTTCTTATGAAAGTAAGCACATACTTACATATGACCTAGCAATTTCACTCCCAAGTGAAGGAAATTTCATATCTACATAAAGTACAAATGTTCACAGAAGTTTTGTTCATAAAAACTAAAACCTAAGAACAACCCAAATAACCATTAACAGATCAACAATTGTGTTGTATCTCTACAATGAAACAGTGCCTAGCAAGACAAGAGGAAAAAAAAAAGACTACTTATACACACGAGACTACTCAACAAACGTAAATGAATCAGAAAAACATCACGCTACACAAAAGCTAGATGTGGAGAAAGATGATTCTAAGACAGAAGAGGAAAACTGGAACAGTGATTGCCTAGAGGAGAAGTGGGAATGACTGAAAGAGAAATAAAGTAACTTTCTGGGGTAATGGGTATTTTTTATGTCTTAATTAAGGTTAATGGTTACATGAGTAGCCATTTCTCAAGACTTGGCATCATACTCTTGAACATGTTATTTTAAAGTTTCACCTCAATAAAATTTGTTTTCAACAATTAAAAAAGTTACCCTTCAATTCTAGAGCCTATAAATACTATACGTGTTTGCTTTCACAATTGAGCATTATCACAAAAACAGTAAATTATAATGGGGCAGAAGAGAAATAACATCAGAATTCAACCTTTTTAATCTGTTTAATGTTGCTTTCTTCAAATAATAAAGAAAACCATAAACAGGATCAATAAGAATACATAAAATCAAGTAAAAAAGTATTCTTTATAAATTTCTAGTACATAATCAGAATCAGAGAACCTCAAAATAGAATAACAGCCTCATTTTAAAGTAATCTTTTCACTACATCCATGCTTGCTATGAGAAACATATCTCATGACTTCCTTCACAGTTATTCGAAATTTCAAAGTAGGCACTATGACTTTAAAATAAAATAAAAATTAAGGCAATATAATATGAATATAACTTTTTTCATATTATATCTATGCTTCCTAGTTCTCCCACCTCACCTTACATAACAGCTGCAAATCAGAGAATTAAAGATCTCTAACACTGGTGGTAGTTGTGCTAAGCTACTAGGCTTAAGTACACCTTTTCTCAGGTCCCTGTAGGGAAAGGCTGCCTATAAGAGATGAAGGAAAAGGGTAGCTGGAATTAGAGTTTGCTATATTTGAATACTTCACCTGAATATAATGAAGCGCTTAGTTTAAAGCCTGACAAATATTAAGGGTTCATAAATGTTAACTCTTATTATAATTGGTAGAGGTTGGGAGTTTCCTTCTTGAAAATATATTACTTACCTATCCATGTCACCATTAGAAATCAAATACAAGCACTTTAATGTTAATATACTCCTATCATTAGTGCAAATGATCCCTGAGAGAATCAATCTCCACTTATGTCTTTGCCTAAGTTTTGTTTTGTTTTGACAAGGAAATTAACATTGGATGAGGAAGTAAGAGAGAAGGGAAATTTCAAAGAACAGAGCTTCTAGTTTAAGGCATCTTTAGAAGGTGAAAGACAGCAAGAGGTCCTGAAGCGGCAAATTACATTCTCTTAAAAGCTTTTCCCAATATTCTCTTATAGACTCCCACAGCAACCTCAATAGAGAAACAATGATAATACTAACTACAAATCAGAGTATGGTACAGACAATAAGCCCTGTATGTTATAAAAGAAGGGAAATAATGGCCTCAACTCCCAAACAGCCATTTTTCATATTTTATTAATTAAAAAAACTAAAACTGTCTTTCATTATTTTGACTTTTTCTGCTTTTTATTACACATACAGTCCAGGGTTTTGTTACTAAATCTCTTATGGTCTGATATAAAAGTTTATTAATCATAAGCACCATGTAAATGTGTATCTCTGAATGAGTTTTATGAGATCATATAATTACTTGGAAATGAGCTCTGTCCTTGCATTTTGTATGGGCACAGACAGAGAAAATGTTTAATACAGACAGCAATAAGGCCTAAACTTTCATGGAATCCATTTATCAAAAGGTCCTTTAATTCCTCTTTCATATGTGTAGTAGTTAAGCTTAATTTTGTCAACTTGATTGGGTTGGGAGACGCCTAGAGGATTACTAAAGCACACTTCTGGGTCTATCTGGATGGGTCATGGAGGCATGACTTTGGGTATTATATAGACTCTGGATCCCCTTTTCTCTGGCACTGTTCCCCTGCTCTGCTTCCTGGCTGCCAAGAGCTAAGCATCTTTGCTCTGCCACATTCTTTTGCTATGATGCATCTGCCTTGGAGACAGCTATACATGGGCTGAATCCCCTGAAACCATAAGCCAAACTAAATATCACCTCCTTTAGGTTGTGGGTATTGACTACTGTGTCTCAGCAATGGGAAAACTATTAATACAGGAAAATGGTACCAGAAAAGTAGAGTTGTTGCTATGGTTGTGTGTGACCATGTGGTTTAGAAGTCTTTGGAACTAGCTTGTGGGAGGCATTTAGAAAAGTTTGAAGAACTGGGCTTGGGAAGCCTTAGAATGCTGTAAGAAGAGCTTGATGGCTGATTCCAGTTGGACCTCAAAAGATGAGAATACTGATGGCAATGTGGATAGTAAAGGCCAGGGTCAGGAGGTTTCAGTTGGGAGTAAGGACTTCATTGGCAACTAGACTATGTATATTACATTCTGGCCAAAAGAAAAAAAAAAAAAAGTCTAAATTTGCCCATGTCCTGAGAATCTTGGGGAGGTTCTGTATAAGGGGAGTAGAATAACTGATCTGGTGGAGGAAATTTCAAGGCAGACCAACTTTCAGGCTGTGGCATGGATACTCCTGGTTGCCTTTAGCCAGATTATGTGAGAACCTAAGGTGCAAAGCAGAAAATTTGAAAATCTTAAATTTTGGCCCAAAAGGAACCATACGTAAAACTGGGGCCAAAGGAGGTGTGGTTGCTGAAGAAATTCATGCCACTAAAAAGAAACCAAGTACTTTCTACAGGGACAAGAAAAAAGATTGCTTGAAGGCATCTCAAAAATTAGAAAGACCTTACCAATTGCAACCTTGAGTGTGCAGAAGGGTCAACCTCTCATTTCAGAAGAGTCCCTGGGATTCCTGCTTGAAAAGGGCCTCCAAAGGAATTAACTCTCCAGGGTTCATTTCACTGTGCTCATTCATCCAGGCACTCAAAGACCCCTGGAGCCATGGTCTAAGGGGGCCTGGCTACTGTTTGTACTGGAAGCAGACCTTGGCATCATTTACATAATGCTGATGTTTCTGGTATGCAGAATGTGACTTCAGGAAAACTTCCACCCAGATTTCAAAGGAAGGCCTGGGAGGCCAGGCAAGAACTCATTGCCAGAGAAGGACTCACTCACCTGTGAAGGTGTGGGAATGAAAAATCAATGCAGTGGAGACCCCACCTAGTTGGAGATACCAGGCATGCGGAATGGCTAACAGGGAAAGGGGCTGACCTTGAGAGGAGCCACCCCAAGAGAGAGGCCTAGTGGGCTGCAACCAGCAAAGCCATGGAGTGGGGCTGCTCAAGCACTCTAGAATTCATGCCTTACCACCTGGATCATGGATATGGAGCCATAAGACTTAATGTTTGTCCTGCTGGTTTTAGGCTTGCTTTGATCTGACTCTTTTCTATCTCCCATTCCTCTCTTTTAGAATATTTACCCTGTCCCACTGTACCTGGAGACTATGTAACTTTGTTTGTTTCTTTGTTTGTTTATACACAGGTTCATAGCTAAGAATTTGCCTTGGGTCTCAGAAGAGATGTTGACTTCCGAAAAATAGTGGAAATCTTGAGACCTTGGTGAAGGAATTATTGTATTTTCAGTTATACACAAGATAGCTGTATTATGTTAGGTGGAATTATTAACCTGTTGTATTTATTTGGAGATTAGGTATGGTTTAAGGAGGTATGTTTAGGTATCGTGGAAGTTCAACTTGTCAAATTGATTGGCTTTGGAGCAGCCAAGGAAATTGTAAAATGCACTTCTGGGTGTGTCTGGGCAGACCATGGAGGTGTGATCTTCGGTACTCTATATGATCCCTGGCCCTTTTTCCTGTGCTGTTTCTCTGCTCTGCTTCCCAGCTGCCATGAACTAAGCATCTTTGCTTTGATATGGACTTCCATCATGATATTCCTGTCTTAAAGCCATGGACTGAATCTTCTGAAACTGTAAACCAAGTAAATTCCCCTGCTTTAAATTGTGGATGTCAGGTAACTGTCCCAGGAAAGAGAAAGCTGAACATCTAGAAAGCATGTACAGTCTCCTATTATCTTTGTATGCCTACTCCTTAGTGTAGTGCCTGATATATAATAGGTACTCAATGAAGGGTTACTAAATAAATCTTATTTTATAGAAAGGAAATTCTAAATAAATCATAATCATTATTTAATTTAAAAATCATGTTCCTGAAGACTATGCACCTTACAAAAATACTCCAAAAGAACACTAATTAACCTTTGGCTGGGCATAATTCCAACTAAATAATTTGGATCTCCCCACCTACCTCCAAACTAATTCCTCACTTACAAAGAAATTTTTCTTTATTAGCTGTCTTGATTATTTCTTCTGGAAGCTGATAAAATGTTATCATGCTTATTCTCATTCATGAAGTTAAGATGTTCTATCAAATTTATGTAAATAATATCTTTCCCTTAATTTATTTCCTCTTCATAAGGACATACTTTTTATGCATTACAGCAATGTGATATGTGAAATCAACATAAAAAGAGTACTTCTTACTCAATAGATAATTACCAAGGATAGCATTTTGAAAGTTAAAATAAGTGTTTGTAATGTTTGGAGAGGGAGAAGAGGAAGCAATAAAAAGGTATTATGAAAAATATGACAAGTTTTTCTCAAGTTTCACTATAATATATTCCTTAAAAAACATCCCAACTATAGTGCCAGATAGTAAATGTATGACAATTGAGTGGTAAACACATAAGACAACATACTAAACTTTCTATAGTACATTTACTTTAGAGAACTTAAATTAATCTTTCTTTACCTGCTACTTTATTACATGACCAAACTTCTCTAAGTCTCACCTCTTAAGAATTAGCTTCAGGGAAGGGTGTGGAGAAAACCCATGTGCAACCTAATAAAAACAGCTCATTTTTAAACTGCTGCCAGACATATATGTTTTATGAGTAAGAACTTAGATAATCCTTTGATTAAGAAGCTTCTGCATTCTAAATGTACAATATTGCCAAAAAGATGAGCCTCAAATTCCAAGTATGCTGATCTCATCTTTTTAGACCACTACCAGAAATAAGTCTCTTTTCTAAGTTACATTTTCTTTTACTTTAAAGTTTTTCAGAAAGGAAGAAAGAGCTGATTAATACGTCAAGATTTTATCGCACTAGTGTTTTCTACTTCCTCTAAATCTCAACAATCATTTATTCAAACTCACTTAAGGAGTACCTTGAGGAGTCAGGCATTGAGGGAGATGCAAAGATGAATTCAGACACAATAACTAGATACAAAGCAGAATGTCAAAGTTCAGAAACAACAAAAGTAGCTGAGCAAACCTAGAAAAGCCCTTGAAGGAAGCACTATCATTTTTAATTGAGAGATAAAATTGTATGTATTTACTGTGAACAACACGATGTTTAGAAGTATATAGTCACTGTGGAATAATTAAATCTAGCTAATGAACAAATATATTAATGTACATACTTATTGTTTTTCTGGCAAAAAAAAAAACCCATTCTCTTTTCATTTTTCAAGAACACATCACCATCAACCAGGAGGAATGATGCATCTCTTCAAATGGTTCCTCCTATCTAACTGTAATTATGTATGACTGTTTTAATTTAGCCTTGAAGGATAAGTAGGATCCTAAACTACAGGAGGTAAACAAACCATTCAAAACAAGAGAACTGCATTTGGCAAAGAATACCAAGATATATTTTGGAAATGAAAGTTGAGAACAGTCTATTACCTTCAGTAGATTAAAGTAGAATGAGAATTGGAAACAAATAATGGCATATCTGAGTAACTATTTACACTCTCCTAGCAAGTAAGTGACCAAATCCTTACTTTAGCAATATTAACTTAACAGGCCAAAGCAGGATATACAATAATGTTGAAAAGGAAATGAATTAACATGAAATAAAAGTGAATGAAAGTTATCAATCTATAAAAATAGTCTAATGACATGATGGAAAACTGAATAAAGCAATGGAGATGAAATCAAAGAGTGAAGAATGAAACATCGTGAGAGTAGAAACAAGATGACCTGGCAAATAGTATATAAGGAAAATGGGGAGAAGTAAAAGATAATTTAAAGAAAATAAGATTAAATGAATCAAAGAATTATGATGCCATTAAAAATTTAAGGAAATTAAGAGGAAGATTGGTTTCTGGTTATTTGAACTGGAAAGACAGTTAAAAGTATCGAGCAGTTTAAAAATGTGATGAGTAAATGGAACGAAGATTAGAGACAGAAATCTGGATCATACCTATATGTATTAGATGGAGGTTTTGTTAGTTTTTTTTTTTGAAAGGCAAAAAAAAAAAAAAAATGGAGGAAGTAATCAACACAGACAATTACAAAGTGGAAAGAATTGGACTGATGCGATACTGTGGAAACCAAAGAAAGGGCATCTGCATTGCCAAATGGTTCAGAAGGAAAGTGAGTGCTGAAAGAAAGTTAATGAATCTTCAAGTAGGATATTTTGGCTCACTTTTCAGATAGTATGAATATGGAAGTCAGATTATAAAATGTTAAGAGAACGAGTAATGAGAACACAGATGGTTCACATATAATAAGGCTGAAAAAGAAAAGAGAATAATAATTAGGTGGGAGCAAGAATCAAACCAAGAACATTTTTTTTTTTTTTTTTTGGTGGGTACTGGGGGGTCGACCTCAGGACCTCGCGCGCCAACAGGCACCCATGCCGCTGAGCGATATCACCGGCCCCTTTTTCGTATGTGGGTTCCGGGAGTCAAACTCGGGCCCTCGTGCTTGCAAGGCAGGCGCTTACGCCGCTGAGCCATCTCACCGGCCCGAACTTTTTGTTTTTAAAGATATGAGAAGCCTGAATACGAAAAATTAATGAATTTTTAAAAATATACTCTGATGGGCCGATGAGTTGCCTCAGTGGAGTAAGCGCCTGCCTTGCAAGCATGAGGTCCTGAGTTCAACTCCCAGTACCCACATAAAGGAAAAAAATGGGCCGGAGATATCGCTCAGCAGCACAAGTGCTTGCTGGCAAGTGCGAGGTCCTGAATTCGACTCCTAGTACCCACATTTAAAAATAAAAATATATATATGTATATTCTGAAGTACCCAAAGATATTTCAAATTGAAATTGATCATCCCTAATCTAAAAATCTGAGATGCAAAATGCTTCAAAGTCTGAAACTTGATGCCACAAAGAAAGAACCAACATGATGCCACAAATAGAAAACTCTACACTTCACATGTGACTAATCTCAGTCAAAATGTCCAAAATTATTGAAAATATTGTACAAAATTATCTTCAGGCTATGTGTATAAAGTATATATGAAAATAAGCATATGTCATGTTTACACATGGTTCCCATCCCCAAGATATCTTATTATGCATACGCTAATACTCTAAAAAATTCCTTTTTGTTTGTTTGTTTTGTTTTTTGAGACAAGATCTTGCTGTGTAGTCCAGGCTGATCTTGAACTCGCTATGTAGTCCAGCCTGGCCTCAAACTTGTGGCAATCCTCCTGCCTCAGACTCCTGAGTGCTGGGATTACACCACGCCAAGCTTCTAAAAAATTCTATAATCCTAAATCTGATCTTGAGCATTTCAGATAAGGATAGCCAACTGTACAGTTTGCTTCTGTTATGGACTAAATGTTCATATCTCCTCATAATCCATATACTGATGCTTTAATCCCCAAGTTATGGCATTTGAAGACTGGTCATTTGGAGGTAATTATGGTTCCATGAAATCGTGAGGGTGAGATCTTCATGATTAGTTTAGAAGACATACCAGAATCTCAGTCTCTCTCGAGAGGCCATGTGAGGATAAAGCAAGAAAGCAACCATCTGCAACTTCACCAGAACCCAACCACACTGGCACCCTTACATCAGACTTCAAAACCTCTAAACTGTAAGAAAATAAAATTCTGTTGTTTAAATCACACAAATTATGGTATTTTGTTATGGCAGCCCAATTACGCTAAAATAGCTTAAAAAGGACATGGCTCATTCTTTTTTTTTTTTTTTTTGGTACTGGGAATTGAACTCAGGACTTCGTGCTTGCCCGGCAGGCACTGTGCCACTGAGCTATATCCTGGGCCCGACATGGCTTATTCTTGCACAAAATAATATTAATGGAACTCTCTTCAGGATACCATGACAGAAGTTAGGAAAATGCTACAGTCTAATTCAAAATTCTTTTGTTGCATATCTCGTATCTCAAAGTAACCCCACAAAAGTTCCCCATTACAATGTTAGAAAGAAAAGTAGAAAATCAAGTATCAAATTGCAGATGAGAAAAACCATCCATTACATGTCCCAGACTCCAAAAGGTATAGAAGGAATCTTAAGGGGAAATAGGATAAATTTTGACTGACTACACTGGGCAGAAACTTAGTAAGTCAATACAAAACAAGCTTGGTTTCCTTTTGAAAGGAGCAGTGAATCTCTCTCACAAAGTAGCTCTAAAAATGTCTAAGAAAGTTAAAAATACTGTTTGTGTTAAGTATTCAGATAAAGAATTTTACCCCAAGAGGAGATAACCTATAATCTCAAAAGCTTGAAGTGGGTTTATAGTAAGAGCCTACACTAAAGCAGAAATGTTCTCTGTTGCTATGATTCTTCTTAGTCACATTCTCATATTTCCAAACTTTCCTCGACTCTATGGAGTGTCTTTTCCACCCATACTATCTGCACACAGTCTAAACTCTATCTACACCGGTGATAAAACATTTGTAATGTCAAAGAGATTTACATTAGCATGCAAACTCTGTCCTGATCAACTCACCTCTCTACTGAGTGCTTTTTGAGGACTAGTGGCTCAGTTCCTTCCAAACAAGGTATTTCAAGCGTTCTCAAGGAACACACACAGAGGCCACACCTTACTAACCAACTACCACTTAAAATTTTTCTATTACTACCAAGCTAATGGCATGTTATAACTAGTATAATATCCTATCACTGGTAAGAAAAATATTAGTCTAATATTTCTTGTCATAGATTTCTAAATTGTTAGCCCTCATCCAAAGCAAATAACAAGTTTCTGCATACATAGCACAGATGTGGGAAAATGGTGAGGGAGATGAAATACAACACTGCAAGGGCTACTGGAAAGAATGGATCTATCAGGATAATAATGATATTCCTCTGGACAGAGTAAACTAGAGAAAGCTCTTTACATACATCAGAAAGACAGAGTCTTAAGGAATTAGGAAGCTATTTCTTTCTCATTAGCAGTCAAAATACATTGGAGGGAAGCATAAACCTGACATGTTGCAGAAAAGGCCAAGTAAAACACTATGTGTATATATGTAACATAGAGACATTAAAAAACTGGTTTAGAACCAAACACTGAGGCTTCATAATATCAATGAGTATCCGATAATATGGGCTCAAATGCCAGTAGATGTAAACTGTCAACTGTTTTAAAGGGAAGAGACAATTCCATATTTTTTTCCCTCTCATATATATTAAGCTAGGGAAAACGTGCACCTCGCTAAACTTCTACTTGATAATTTCTGGCTCCATCAGAGGCTTGTTTTTTGTTTTGTTTTTTTGAGGCCAAATTTGGAATATCCTTAAAACAAGTAACAGTCCTGCTGCCTTTTTTTTTTTTTTTTTTCCAAGTGCTAGAAATCTCCTGCGGAGATTATTTTAAAAGTCTTTGTTCCAGGTAATGCCTTTCCTATTCACTTTTCTCAAGAAAGAATTATATGCCTATTCACTTTTCTCAAGAAACTAATTATATGCCAAAAGAACAGATGTGTGTAGGTAAAACTGCAAAGGAAAAGGAAAAATCTGCTTGACTTTCACAAATGTGGGTTTATTTTATCTTTGGAAGACAGGACACAGTCTAGAAATAGTAACATTTCGATCATCTGTTGCAAAGGTGGACTAACCAGGGTAAACTTGTTCTTTGTGAAGATTATTTTTTAAAGCTATCATTTTGAAATATTCCTACTCAGAATAAGTTTCAAGAAAACTTCTAAAGGCACAGACAAATTCTTCAAGCATGAAAATAATACTTTTTTTTTTTGCTATTATAGATACATCCTATAAGAATGACTTTTCTAGGTGATGAAGCAATGAAAAAGAAACAAAATATAAAAAAAAAAATTTCCAAAGAACTGCTAACACATTTAAATTATGCCAGTACTATACTTAGAAGAAAAGATCTAATTGCTTAAATTTTACATAATCCAAACTCTGCAAATGAACATGGGGAGAAGATGCCATCAATTCAAAACCCATTCATGTTATTTGAAGGAACCTGATCCAAACATATTAGAAATAATCACTTTCCTAACATAAAAACAAAGAGGAGATGAGTAATATGGCCTATTCTCAATCTACATTAGTTTCTAGCACCTTAAGCTTCCATATCATAGCCACATTAAAAACCCCAGGCTCCCTTTCCCTGCAGTATATCATGCCATGCAGAGCAGACACAAGAAAGGCTGCAGTTATAAAAAAAAGAAAAGGAAAGGAAAAAAAAAAAAAAGAAACAGCATGAAGCAAGCTCCAAAGGTGCAAGGCTGAATTAGCTACATTAGCTTACCATATATCTCGGATCTACTCTCCTCTGAACTAGACTTTGTCTTCTTGGAGGAGCTATCTGCACAAGAGTGGGAGAAAAGGAGAGATATAGAAAATATGGAGACCAATGTAAGGGGAAAAATTCATGGGGAAAAAAGGAATGAATCATGATCAAGTTAAATCGTGCAAACAAAGTATGAACATCACAGATGATAGCACTTAGAACAGTCATGAACAGTACAGGTAATGACACATTTTAAAGATTTATTGAAGAAAAGACAGTATAATTTAAAAAAACATGAATACTCTGCAAAATATATCATCTGATAATTGTAGCAATGACAAAAGGACAAAAAGCCATAATAATCTCATCATGAAGTATTATATCTATCTCTGCTAAATCTGGCTTTGGAGAGGGCATATCACAGATGAACAATACAGAATAAATCTAATAAGACCATAATACTTTATGAACATACGCCAGAAACTTGTACCTTATCAGGAAGACAATAATTATTCATATAAATGAGAACCTCTGAGCCCCATGACTTCAAAACTAGGTGTTATAAATTGAGACTTCTTTCTTCATAGAAACCCCTAAGTGACACGTTACTACTCTCACCACAAAAGCCTCCTAAACTGATGATTGGGATTTCCTCTTACTAGGTAAAGTATTAGCTATCTACTTCCTAGTTTTTCTTTCTTAGGTAACATATATAATATTATTTCAAAATAAATAAGCAATTCATACTAAAAGTATGAAACATCCTAATTACATATGCATATATTAGTCTCTATTAAATATTTAAACTATTTCTAAGTAAAAATCTTTAAAAGACACTGTATATAGAATTATGTATCTGAAATTGCAGCATTTACTTTATCTTTTGTCACAGGGACATACAACTAAATAAAATAGTATGCGCTCAAAGAACATACACCATTTCAAATAACAAAAGCAAAATTAAGCAATTTTTATAAATCAGACATTGAGTTTAAAAGGAGAAGCTAAAGGAAAAGCATGTATTCTACAAAACAAATTCTATCTATATGCATAAAACTAAGAATAATTAAAGTCTGTTAACGTGAAAACTAAGAAAGATCAACACTACGGAGGTTGAAAGAGAGCTGAGTTCAGAACACTTTTGGACTGAACAAAAGGGATTGGTATTTATTTGTTTACTCTACAATGAGAAAGTCATTAATTTTGAAATTGCATTTTGTCTAATACTTTAATTCACTATGATCACAACTTTTAAATTACCAAAGAAGTTCATAGATGTTATAGCCTTGATTTTATGCATCATGCATCTATGTACCATGATGCATCTTAATTTGGGTCCTTGATGTGACTCAAATCTTCAATTATTATAACTATTTCTATAATTATCATTACTCAAAAATATAATACACCCTACAATGATGCTTCAGTGAAATCTATAGTGCTGAAAGTTAAAAGTGCATTCTTGCTGAATGCAAAGGTTTGAAATTGTATGATTAGAGGGGGGAGAGAGTACAACAGATAAAACAACTCCTGAGTGCTTCAGGGGGCTTAAATTGTATTATTCTGAATTTCACTATTCTCAATATTCATTGGAAGAATAAACAGTGTTTTACCTGAGGGGTCAAAATCATGGGATGCACTGCGTTCAACTTTCTGCTTCTTATCTGTTGGTGACTCTCGGTTCAAAATACTTCCATGCCTAAATTAAATAAAAGCAATCAAATGTTCACTATAAGAAAAGCGTCAGAATAAAAATTTAATTTAAAAGTCCCAAAAGTGTGTCTTATGCAGAGAAACCAGGAAATCATTTTGCCTCACATAGCATCATAAGCCTAATTTATATTTTGCAAAAAGGTTTAAAATTCAGTCTATGCCATGTACAATAGTTTATTTACTTAGTTATAAAATACTTCAAAGAGTAATAATAATAGTATTCATTATTAAAGTCTACTTTATTCATAGAAATAACCATGTGTAGTTTTTTAGTTGGTTTTCACACAGATCCATTGCTATCATTTCCATTTAACAGGTAAGAAAACAGTGCCTAAAAGAATTAAGCATATTCTCTAATTCTATATATACTATGGCTAAGTTCAAAATCACTGTATAAATGCAGGATGCATGAGAACAGTTTATAAAAACAAACCTCAGGCAAGTCTCACTTCAACCCTGCCTATGTATACAGTTCTAGCCACAGAGTCTTAGCCAACCACCATCAGGCCTCAGATGATACCAGAATTATTTTTTTCTAGGGTCCAGCCAATTATACTGATCAGATTATGGCTAGGAAACAAGTAAGACCCTAACTATGACACATATACTATTAATTAATTGAAGTGCAAAGGTTAGCTTAGCCTTGGTATCCTGGATAATACTAGGACTAACAATGATAAAAGCACTATAAAAATTAGAAATAACATACTACTTACATTTTAAATAATATGATAATTAAGAGGAGAGAGTAGAGATGTTAAAGTACAAGTACTAGAGAAGAGTCTTAGATGTCCTCATCCCAGGAAATAAATGCATAGAAACCGGTATAGATAAATGTGAACATCTGTCTTAAAGTAATTAAGACTAAACCAATACCAAAGTTCATTAAACACAGTTATAGTCACTCAAGTGATAAAACACACCAAAAACTAGCAATCCATTTTCACCTCTCAAGCAACACAATTCAAAACGGTCACAAACAGATTTTTAAAATTAAATCTCTTCATAGGGAGTGACCTTAAGTATCAATTTGAACAAACTTTAAAACTGCTTATATTAAAAACATTGAAAATATTATCAAAACAATGCTGTGTTCCAGAAATAATACGTAACACCTGTTATACTTTAAATTTGTGAAGCATTATGAAATTTTGTACTACTTAAACCCCTGTTCTCAAAAACCACAAAAATTCCTCTAATTTTGAAGGAATGTTTCTAATTAAAATTTAACCTAAACACTTTAGTATGACAGGCAACTGAATAACTTACCTTATTGGTTTTTTGAGGGGAAACCTGAAACGAAGGGAAAAAAGATATTTGTAGTTATTTCACTTTTAAGATAAAATTATTTTTTGTACATTCTCTAATGCTTGAGTTTGTTAATACATGAGAATGTTTACTTGTTGTCTTTAAAAAAATAAATAAATAAAGTTTGAAGAAAAAAAAAAAGATAAAATTATTTTAAATTAATTCTACTAAACCCGAGGAAAGGATTTAAATTTTCTGCTTTCCTAAAGCAAGATTCAACAAACAGGTGGAGTAATATTAAGAAAGATAAGGTAAGTAAAAATATTATAGGCAGTCGACAAGAGTAGGACCTCGGAGGAGTCAATACAGAAAATGAAAACACATTACAACTGTGGGCAGAGGCACATCTGTGGGAGGCCAGCCCTCAAGATAAAGATAAAAAGACCAGCCCTCCATTCTTCCCTAAGAGATAAACAATAAATTAACATCAGTCACCCCAGTAGATGACCAAGACCCCCTGATTCATCTCTTCCTAGAAAGGTACGTATTCTTTCCATGTACATTGCTACGTGACCTGCTTCCCCACTGGATCTACCTAAGCTGCTAAACTTGTAGTCTTATTGATTGGTCAGTTTTGTCCCACATTGTACCCACCTCATGATTTTGTACCCACCTCATGATTTTGCTCTATAAAACCTCCTCTGCAAAGTGGGGTCTGTGGCAACCCATTCTTTGGGTCCCCTACTGTCTCTCAGGAGCTATCTCTGTCTCTCAATAAGTATTTCCTACTCTTAACCTCTGTTGTTCCTTAGAATTCATTCTTTGATTTTGGGGAACACAAACTTGGCATATCTGACATCTAGCAGGTTAGGAGTTACATTTATTTCCCCTGTATCAGTAAGAAGTTGGACACCATTTTCAAGTATCTTTACTTTGTCAAATCTTAAACTGCAGGTGCATTACAACCATCAGCTGTCACCAAGAACAACTTCTCTTTTAAAAAATCCAAATAATAATAACTGCTAAATTTATTCAAGGCTGCCTAGAGTCTGATCATTAAACTTTTCAAATATATTATCTTGCTTAATCTTCAACAAAATAACTTGATGAAGAGATATTTTGATTTTACAGAATTTAAAAACAATAGGGTAAAATGAAACATTTTACCTTAAAATACTAAGTTTTCCTAGCAAGAAAAGTTCCTTCTAATATTACTTTTCCCTATTTCCTAAAGTATCTGGTACTGACTAATGCACTATTGATCTGTATACTACCTTCTGATTAGATCAAATCATAACCATTAATTATTGGTGTTTAGCTTTGATAACAGTAATCCCACTACCCTTGCAATACTATCAGCTACTAAAAATATGTTCCAAAAGTAGAAAACAAACAAAAAACCCACTTTCTTCTGTTTTCTTTTATTGCAACTCCTGGGGGTTCTGTAAGGTGAAATAAAGAACCAAAGCAATTCTCTGCCTTTCTTTTAAATAAATATTACAGGGGCTTCTTGATACGAGTTTAATGTTTTACGTAAACACTAAGTCTTAAACGGATAGTCTCAAGTACCTTCCCATTCCTCTAATTTCTGTCCTTTATAGACCATTTTGACCTATGGTACTTTATGTAAAGATTATCTGGGTAGGTAATAAGCACAGTGCTTTAGTAAGACAATAAATTGAGGTTTTAAAAGGCTTGAAATATAGTAATAAACAAAATAATGATACTTGAATGACTATATTTTATTTGGCATGGGGCTAGTTTTTAAAAATCTAAAAGACAACTTTAATTATAATTCCCCTTAAGTCCTATTTAAGTCAAAACTGATCCATAGAAAAAGACAATCTAAAAACTTTCCAAATAAATGATGGCATACAACACACAACGAAGTGGTAACAAGGAAAGGGGATTCTGGGACAAGAGGACAGTCCTCTAAAGAACATACTGATTACAAAAGACAGCCAAGTCTACAGAAATAGAAATTCTTATGTAAGTCCATCCATTGTTGCTCTGGTGGGAGTGGGAGGTAATGGGAACACGTTTTTAAATTTACAGATGAGGGCCGGTGAGATGGCTCAGTGGCATAAGCGCCTGCCTGGCAAGCGCGAGGTCCTGAGTTCGATCCCCGATACCCACATTTAAAAAAAAAAAAAATTACAGATGAATACAAAGTTGGCAGAAAAGGATTCCCAACTGAGTTTCTGTGAAGGATAACACCTGCAGTTATCACCCTTAGCCACTCTGCCTTTATATTATAAAAACTACCCCAGAACAATGCTGCTGACGTCAGGATCTGCAACATTCAGGGGGATTCTGGCAAAGAATACTGGAAGTTCCCAGATTACTAATTGTAAACTAGTTTCCTGAGCTATTTTCTCTTACAGTAGAATGGAAAAGGAGGGGAAAAAGGGAGGACAAAAATGCAATAAGATGAAAGACTATCACAGAGTAAGTTGCTTGTCATAATCTATTTACTATATTCATAAATATTCTATTTAGGGGCCGGTGAGATGGCTCAGCAGTGTATGCGCCTGCCTGGCAAGCGCGAGGGCCCGAGTTCGACTCCCGGAACCCACATACGAAAAAAGGGCCGGTGATATCGCTCAGCAGCACGGGCGCCTGCTGGCGCACGAGGTCCTGAGGTTGACCCCCCGGTACCCACAAAAAAAAAAAAAGAAATATTCTATTTACTATATTCATTTGAAAAAGAACTTTTCAAATAAAAAACTTTAGGCCACATTATTTTTCTCCAGTCATTGAATTCCACTTTAAAGTACCTATAAAAATAAATATATACATACATAGGTGTGTATGTATATATGTGCATATATACACAAATAATATCAAGAACTTTCCTGGACTTTCAGCTAAGAAAATCACCAAAACAATCCCATAGTTTTGTAAAATCCCTACCAGCTGTTGAATATTGAGATAGAGATATGATCTGAGAGCTAGAAATAGGAAGCCAGACACCTAAGAAAAAAAGTGGGGGCTGGGAATATAGCTCAGTGGCACAGTGCCTGCCTGGCAAGGGTAGGTCCTGAGTTCAATTCCCACCCATCCCCCCAAGAACAAAAATAGCCTAGGGCCGGTGATATAGCTTAGCGGCATAAGTGCCTGCCTGGCAAGCGCGAGGTCCTGAGTTCGACTCCCGGTACCCGCATATTAAAAAAAAAAAAAGCCTAAGGCTAAAGTCATAGATTTGAATCAACTGAAATCTGGTCACAGAAATTTACAACAGCAAGTCATGAAGAAAAATACCAAGGTTCAAATCCTAGGGGGAAAAAACTAGCATCTGCATGATTGAGAATAGAGGCAGAAGCCAATGATGAAGATTAAGAAGATGACTCAGAAAAGAGGCCAAAGAGAAGATAACAAACACTATCAATAGCATAGGAAGGCAGATCTAAAGGCTCAAAAGAGGCCTTGTTCAACATTAGGCTGATGAAACAAATTCTGGAGAACAAAAATTCTGGAGAACTGTATTTTCAAGACCCTACTCACTGGGCAGTCTAATCATAAACTTTCCTTTGGTTATACATTTGCACAGAACAGCTATAGGTGCAAGCCAACACAACGTTAGAGGTGCCTAACAAAATTATGTCTGGCTTTTGAAAACCTCATGTTGCTGACTTGGACATGTAGTCAACAACGAATATGCTTGTGTACATTTATATGTGTATATACGTATTTTTTAGGTATCAGACAAATTCAAAATACCAATCAATAAAGAATCATGATTATTAAAAAAGGAAAAGATGATCAGGAATTTAGTCACTGAGATCAAACAACTAGCTACTCTTACTTTTAATTTCCTAAATCTAATTCCCATTTTAGCCAGGTTTAACTGTGTGTGGGGAAGTTGATTTTATAATTGGGATATTGCTAAGATTCTTAAACAGAATTTCTTCTGGTATTAGAAAAATTCAAAGGCCCACCAAGTTTTTGTGTTCCGTATTTGCTTATAATAAATTATCTACCAGAAATATTTTATTAAGAAAAAATCAGCCTTTTAACAATGTTCCAGTTGAAACCATTTCAGAAGAAATGAAGATATCACCCCCAAAAAACTTTACTTCTACCTTTGTCACTCTCCTTCAAGATATTACTTTTTCCTCCTAAGTTTACTTACAACAGGAAATTTAGGACTGTAGATGGTTCTTCTTAATAAGGGATGACTGAAATGGAAGAGAGGAAGCTAAAGAATTTTTATCTACATTGGACAGAGGTTAAGATTATCAGCAGCCAAACAATGTTAAGCTACTAAATGTAGAATTAACAAGAAATCCATTGAAATATACACCTTGATTTTAATGATATTAAAATGTGTAGGGTTGAATGGGCCTGCACCTTGAAACAATAAACTATAGTACTGGAATCTGCTCCAGAGAGGGGCGTTAGTAGATACAGCAATCCCTGCAAATTAGGTTAAAGTTAAGATAATTCTAAGGTTCAAACCCCATTAAATGATGATAAGTATCAGTTCAGAAATCAGAAATGGGCTGAGACAGGAATAAGTATTATTATTATTATTATTATTATTATTATATTCAATGACAATTACATGTAATTTCATGGCCTTGGGTGCAGGGAGTACCTCAGAAAAATTATGTAAATGAGTTCATCTCCTACTTTCACAATTTAATAGATGCTTAAACTTGGACAAGTTGCTTTACCTTTCTAGGAATCTTCTGTAAAGCAGAGATAAATACTAGTACTTACCCTCACAAATTTGTTTTGAGGTAAATTAGAAAATAAGAAGCATTCCCTAATAAATATTAGTAATCACTTACTTATTGACCATTAGGAAGAACAAAACTACAATCTGAACATTAGTGGTATGAATTGAATTAAATAAAAAGATAAACTCTAAGACCAATAATATACAAAAAGTTTTTTTTTTAGCTCAATAAAATGCATAGAAATGAAGAACTTGAAGCCAGTGGTGAAAACAAGATTTAACTCCTTAAGTTATATTATATAAAAGTAACATAAGTACCAAAGTTAACAAACTTTCCAGATGCTACACGGTAAAAGACAAAAAAAAGAAAAGAAAAGGAAGATAAGGTTACAAACTAAATGTTCGATACTCCTGGCAGGTAGCAGCAGTGTTTTGTTTTGTCTTGTTTTGCTCAAAACTAGTAAAACCATGTTGATCATATCCACCACTTGCCAGCAAAAAAAAAAAGTCTATGATGTCCTCATCTCCTTTAAAATAGCAAGAATGAGGAATAAGAATTCTGAGGGCTGGGTATATATCAAGAGTTTCATTTATCTATATCTATATAATAATTTAAATTGCCTAAGGCATAATAAAAATTTGAGACAAATTATAATCTGCAATTTTTAACAAAATGACAAAACACAAGACAGCATTTGTCTGCAATATATAAAAAGTAGAGGGATTCAGCCCATAGTGCTGATACCAGCTAAACTATTAATTCAGACTTTAGCTCTCTGGACAGAAAGATTCACAGAACAAAATATAGAAATGACAAGAAAGTATAAATCCTGTTACCACCTATAAGTGGTATAGCTTAGGGTCATAAAAAGAACTAAAAATTATGGAATTAGCAACATAGAAAACCAAGAAGAAGAGTTAGCTACCATATAATAGCCCTACCACCATACTTTTTTATTAGCATACAGACACAGAGCATGAAAGTAGTTACTGGAGCTGGCAATAAAACTTTAGTTATATCAAAAGAACTCTAAAGCAAGCAGAAGCTTCAGCTGACAGAATGACTCATGGAGAATTTCTCATGGTGTTTTTAGTTTTAAAGCTCTTAATACAAACCATCAAATGGTAACAATCATGGAGCTCAATTCTGGTGTAAAATTTAAAAATGAATCACTAGAATGTAATATAAGATCTCAAATAAGCTTAAAGATAGCTTAGTATACCACCACTTTTACTAAAGAACTTAAAAGCACACAACAGACCCACAGAAAGGCTCTTGTTTCCTGGACATATGACATATCACATAGGAAATTTTTTTCTAAATTACTTCCATTCCCTCTGCCAGAGCTATTATACATTAGACATTAGTTGTTTCTAAACTTGGACACATAGTTCATAATTAATATAATAGCTATTAAAGACTTTCATTCTCTTATTGACAATCTAGAAAATTACTACATTGGTGAACATTTCCTAGATTTCTAAATGTGAAGACTCCTCTAAAGCAATGTGCCTTTACTTTTTATGAAGAAATGTCTCTCCTTTTCTTTATTCTCTAAGAAAAAGATGAATAATATTTTAAAAATTAAAGACAAAATAGAGACAAACATCTAAAGTCACATACTTGTTTTAATGCAAATATTCCTTCTTTCCTCTATACATAGATTTCTGTACATTATGTATAAAAATATAAAAGTTCTTTCTTTCTTAAAATTTATCTACCTCATATATTAGACTTTCAAATAAGACTTGAAAAGATTTGAAAAACAGAGCTCTAAATAATTCTTGTTAGATGCAAAGAATCCTATGATAAGGCTATTCGTTAATGTAACCCAGTTCCTTTTGTAAATATTTAGGTCAAGTCCATGTTTTCATCACAACTGTGTTGTAACCAATATCCTTGTAACTCAAGTCCTACACTACCCCTTGATTTCATCCTTAGGATGAATTCATTTACAGTAAGGAATCCATATGGGGGTTTACACTAGAGAGAAGAGGAGTTTGTGTGGGTACGTAATAAACAAAAAAGAGAAGATACACTAGTCTCCTAACTCAATTCCATGCACTCATGTCTAACATTTGTAGCAAGAGACAGCAGCAGAAGCTGAAGGAGCTGTTTTAGCAACAGACTTTGTAAGACAAAGGGCCAGGGTAACATTACTTTGGTCCCAAAGTGACAAAGTGTGGCATAAAGTGGGTGAGATTCCATTTCTGTTAAAAGTAAAAAGAAACACAGGGATAGCAGTTATAGGTAGATCAGTCACAAACTGAATAAATACCCAAAAGCTACAATGAATTCATAGTATTTTCACATGAATCTGTATTTTATTAATCATATCAATACATTAGAAAAGAGTAAACAGATGAAAAAGGTGCATTTCTTATGCAGTATGTGAAAAACACTAAGTGCTTAGAGAGAGTCTCAGTTTGCTTACATTAAATATGAAACCAATCCTAAATTGGGAAGCATTACATTTTTTTGTTGTTCTTGAACCATCTCTTCCTCAAAGATATGCTAAAATCCTAAGCCTTGCTGCCTGTCCATTTGACTCCGTTTGGAAACTCAATCTTTGCAGACAGTTTTGGTGTCACGTCCAAAAAAATCTTTACTTAAAGTCACAAAGATTGTCCCCTACATTTTCTTCTGAAAGTCAAAATGACCAATTTAAAGTCTACAATATATTTTGTAATAATTTTTGCATAGAGTGTTGTATAGATAGAAATTTACTCGTTTGTATATGTTTCATTTCCATTTCTTAAAAAGACTATCCTCCACTGAATTCTTTGCACTTTTGTTGAAAAACGGTTCTCCCACAGACGCGTGGGAGATGAAGTGCCCTTGTTGTTACCTATTAGAAGATACAGGTTGTCAACATGTTATGTTATATAACTAGTAACACTAACCTTGGCCATTTTGTTAAGGTACCATTTACCAGGCTTCTCTCTGTAAACTTCCTGTTTTTCCCTTGCCATACTTTATTCTTTTGAGGCAAGTCACTAAATCCAATTCATTTAGGAGTTAGAGGATTAAGCCACTGAAATTTTTCAGAACTGAAGATGTGTGTTTTCTCACACATGTGCAAACATACACAATCATTCATATCAATATGGGCTCATGTATATTTATTTTATACTTTGAGTTCTAATCCAATAGTGTTATTTCAATTTTTTAATTCAAATTGTTCCATCTTAAGCCATTGAGAATTCTTTTAGATGGCACCTGTATCCTTTTGACAAGTCCCCACCTTTCTGTATTTGTAGCACTTCCTTGTTTCTGGTACTATAAGGTACACTAGCTCCTTGAAGTGCCAGAAAACACAAGTATATTTTCCCTACTCTAGCCCTAGAATCAACCATTTTTTCCAAGATGCCATTTTATTAGAGAATAATATTTAGAAACCAAGATACAGGAGCTGAATGTGTTGGGATGTCACCACTTCTAGGCCCTCATAGTAGACAAAGATAGGAAATTTGTACGTAAACACTGACTAATATATATACATATGAGTATAATTATTTTGGTATACAGCTAGCTAAATATAAATACATACTGACATTTCTGATTCTAATCCTGTACCAACAGTGTTCATCCAGTTCTTACGTACTTGCTTAACTTGCCTATTCTAATACTGAAAAAACCAGTTCCTATCACCTATCATTCATTTACTTACACTGCCTGATTTTCCAATGTTAAACCGACCTTGTACATTCCTGGGATGAATTTCACCTGGTAGTTTTACACACATACACATTGTTACATGTTTATATATTGTATATTATAGTTGGAATTTATAAAACCTCCAACCACTTTTCATCTAACTTGAATTTATTGGCATAAAGCTGTTATTATTTCCTTATTCTTTTAATATCTATAGAGTCTAGAGAATATGTAATAATGTTAGTAGAGTTTATCTTCTATTTTTTATTCCTCATCAGTCTGGTTAAAGGTTTATTAATTTTATTAATCTTCTCAAAAGAACTAGGTTTCGGTTTAATTTTCTCTATTGTTTTTGTTTTCTACATCATTGACTCATTTATCATTATTATTATTTATTATTAATAATAGATTATTTCTTTTCCTCTGTTTTCTTCAGTTTTAGTTTGCTCTTTTTTGTAGTTTCTTAAAATTAAAGTTGATATTGATTTTGGACTTTCCCTCTTTTCTAATAGGTGTTTTTTTTTTTTTTTTTTTTTTTTTTTTTTGTGGGTACCGGGGGGTCGACCTCAGGACCTCGCACGCCAGCAGGCGCCCGTGCCGCTGAGCGATATCACCGGCCCCTTTTTCGTATGTGGGTTCCGGGAGTCGAACTCGGGCCCTCGCGCTTGCCGGGCAGGTGCTTAAGCCGCTGAGCCATCTCACCGGCCCTCTAATAGGTGTTTAATGCTTATAAATTCTAAGCAATCTCTTACTAGCATCCTACAAATTCTGGTATGTTTTCACCTTCAGGTAACACAAAATATTTTCCAATTTCCCTTTTGATTTCTTCTTTAACCTATGGGTTGTTTAAAATTATGTTGTTTAATTTCCAAATATTTGGAGATTTTTTCCAGAGATCATACTTCTACTGATTTCTTACTGAATTCCATGATAATCAAAAAACATACTTTGTATGATATAAACCCTTTTAATTTGCTGAAACGAATTTATAGTTTGGAATATTGTCAATCTTGGTAAATGTTCCATGCAGACTTGCAAGAAGAAAAATAAAATGAAATAAGATCAAATTGGTCAAGAGTTAATTATTCCACATGCTCGCTGAGTTTATGCATTTCTATCAGAGAGAGAGAGAGGTATTGAATTTCACTGACAATATCACAATGATTGCGGATCTATTTCTCCTATATCAGTTTTTTTTTGGAGCTCTGTTATAAGATGCATAAAAGTTTAGAAGTGTTTGTCTTCTTTTTTAATTGACCCTTTTATCAAAGAAGTGAATTTCTTTATCCCCAATAATATTTTATGCTTTTAAATCTAAATCTACTTTATTTGGTATTGATGTAGCCACTCCAGCTTTCCTTTTGTTAGTGTTACCATGATGTTATCCTTTCCATCCTTTTTAAAAAAAACTATGTGTGTCTTTATTTTTAAGCTGTGTTTCTTGAAGGCAACATATAGTTGGGCTTGGCTATTTCATCTAATCTCTGCTTTCAATTGGGGAAATTAAAACTTTTATCTTTAATAAAGATACTGATGTGAGTAGGTTTAAGTTTATCATCTTGCTATTAATTTTTTATTTGTCACATCTTTTATCTGCCTTCTTTTGGGTATTATTTAAATCAACTGACTTTTTCTGAAAACAACTTTAATATTCTTTTAACTGATCTGACTCTAATTTTATTCAATTATCTACTACTTTCCTGAAATCCTAGAGGACTCTCGGGAAACTGACCCCACCTGCAGCAACAACTTTTTGGGCTAATAGTAATTCAGTGCTTCCATAAGTGACTAGCTTAGAAAGAAGCAATGAAAATAGAAGTTTGCTGGAGGCATCTATGAAAGTAACTTCTTTACTCTTAAGGATCTCTCTCTCTCTCTCTCTCTCTCTCTCTCTCTCTCTCTCTCTCTCTCTCTCTCTCTTTCTCAGAATGAGGAAGCATGTGCCCCTGACTATTACTTAGCATTCAAATTTTAGGATGAGGCTCACATGGCAACAGTGGAAAGATGGAAAATGCCTGGGTCCTTGACCATTAAGCCACTAGAATCAAAATCCCTAAAGCCTACCACTGGACTTACTTTCTATGTGAGCTACTACATGTGTTATTGCTTAAGTCACTTTGACTTAGGTTTTCTATTACAGAAAGCCAAATGCATGCTAAGTAACAGAAACTCAACCTATACCAGGTACTGTTCTAGACACTGGTTGTATCACTGAACAGATGAGGCCCCTGCTCTCAAGAAGCTTACATTTTATAGGAGGAAGACAGATTAAACACAAATAATTATACCAAATAATTTCAAATCATGGAAAGTTCTATGGGAAAAATAAAAAAGATGTGACTGTGACTAAATGGGAAATTCAGTTTATTCAAAGAAGAGACATCTGAGGTGTTTAAACTGACTTCCATGTGAAGTGAAGGATCAAACCTTATGAACTGGAGCCGGAGAATTATAGGCATAGGAAACATCTAGTACAAAGGCCACAGGCATAAAGAGCTTAATGTATTTGAAAATACAAAATTCATTATGGATTTTGGAATGGAATGTAGACAATAACCAAAAGAGTAGTACTTGGATGAAACCAACAATAGAAAGGGACCAGAAAATAAAAGTATATGAACCCTGCAACAAGTTTAGATTTTATTCATAATATAATGAAAACTACTTGTCATGGCTGTGATATGTCAACTTGACTTGAGTAGAAACTGCCTAACAGATGAGGAAAGTTCTGGGTGTTTCTGCAGATGACTGACATGTAAACCAGCAAACTGAGGGGGTAAGACCTACCTCAGATGTGGGTGGCACTCACCAATAGGCAATAGGGAAAAAAGGCGGGGAAGAAAAATGTTTCTTTTTATGGAGAAGCACCAGTCTTCACTACTGCCTTTGGATGTTGGTCTCCAGTTTCTTCACCCTTCAAGCACACAACTCCTCAGTTTTTCAGTGCAGAATTATCCACCTTCCAACACAGACTTGTACCAGTGACTCTACAGGGAGCTTCCAGGCCTTCAACCTTCAGCTGCTACTGAATCCTCAGCCTCTGCAGCACACAGATGGCCATTTTGTACTCTTCTACCTCTGATCCTGTGGATAGCCACTCTGATTTTTCTGCTTCTGATCCTGTAAGCCTACCTAATACATCGCTTTATACAATTATACATATATTTTATATTGATTCTGTTCCTTTAGAGAACTGTAATATACCACTAGAGTTTTAATAATGTTTTAAGGGAATACTCTAATGAATGAATAAACCTTCAGATTCCACAGATCTGAACACTAAGAAAGTCAAGTTCAGCCTATGCTTACAGTAGCAGTATACTTCACTGCAAATATTATCAAATACTTATGAAGCATCCAGTATATGGAGAACACTACAGGAATTTTATAATATTAATAGATTCTTTATCTCCCTCACTCATCAAGCAAGAATTCTACATTATCTTGAAGGCATATCTCATTAAGCAAAAAGAATCAATTAAGGAGAAACTAGCAAAGAATGGGGGAAGGACAGATGTTAAATTGTCCTTTCTGGCTGGGCATGGTGGTGCACACTTGTAGCACGCAGGAGGCTGAGGCAGGAGGATTGCTGCAAGTTCAAAGCCAGTCTGGGCTACAAAGTGAGTTCAAGGTCAGAACTACATAGCGAAACCCTGTTTCCAAAGAGGGGGGAAAAAAGTCCTTTCTGCCTTAATTTCTCTAGGTAATATGTAAATTAATAGTTATTTATTTTTTTAAGTTTAATATGACTGAGAGGCATTTGGTAAACTTAGAACTGTAGTTCAATCATTAGTCTCTGCCCAGGCAAGTGTTTCAGCTCTGTTCTAACACAAGTATTCGGATTTTTCCAAGAGCTGATGTCAGGGCTTTTCACAGAGACAGAACAGCATTTACAGCCAGAGAAGGAAAAAGAGTTTCCCCAGCAGCTATGCTCAATGTGGCCTTTGTACTGTTCTACTGTCAAAGGCAGGAAGACCCTGCTAGAGAGAGCTCTTTAGTTCCTGAAAAAAATTCTACTCTGGGGGGTGCAGGATAGTGAATGGCCAAATTCCCACTAGGGAACTAAATTTTCTATCACAGTGTAAACCCAAATTTAAATGGGCTCATTGTCAGCACAAAGGCTTCTTAACTCTTATAAGAAAAACACTATTCTGATGAACTTACACATATGAAGAGAACAGGCTAGAATAAACATAAACCATATAGGTAAAGAACAATACAGTGAACTGTGCCATTTTTCCTGAAGTTTACTTCCCTGAAAAATACTCATTTGGGAAGAAAGGTTAGTTGAAGAACAGTCAAAAGCTTCAAGTTACAGTTGGTAGTAAAAAAATTTTGCTTGGCAGATTGTTCCAGACGTATCACTCAATAGTCAGAATAATGACTGAATATTAAAATTACGGCACTGATAGTTAAAACTGAGTAGCATTTGAGTGCTTAGAGTCTCTTCAGTACTTTCTATGTATTAATTAGTTCATTTAATTCTAACTATAATTCCATAAGATAGGTAGTCTTTTTAGCCTTATTTTATAGAAGAGAAATGTGAGGTTTAGAGATAAAGTAACTACAAGGTACATAACTAGTAGATGAAGCTCAGATTCAAAACCTCACTGTTTAACTAGGGCCTCTACTATTTAACCTCTAGGCTGCCAACTGACAAGAGACATTATCAAATTCTCTTTGTATAGTTTTTTTGGTTAACCAAAAGTTTTCACATGAGAGTCAGCAAACTAGGTGTAGTCTAACTGTAAGACATTTGGGTAGAAAGGTATTCATACCCTTTTATACAATTTCTGGAAAAGATAAGCCAGTATAAAGTGGTTACAGAAGATCTCCCGGTCCCACAGAATCTCCATCTACAAATCCTTGCTCAATAGTAGCTGAGTGTGGTGGTATATGACTGTAATCCCAGAAATCAGGAGGCTGAGGCAGAAAGATCTCAAGTTCAAGGCTAGCATGGGCTAAACAGCAAAGACACAGGCCAGTCTGGACTACAATAGTAAGAACTTGTCCCAACAGCACCAAAAAAAAAAAGCAAAGCTCAGTGGAGAATTCAGTTAATATCTGCCATATGGGCAACATGCCAGCTATACATCTAATGAGAGACATGTTTCCACCTGAACAGCAGCAAACTACTTGTTCTTAAACATGTGTTCAGTTTCCAGGTAAAGATGGAAGAGAGCAAAAGCTATGCTACCCCAAAAGTTTTCCTTAACACTATAAGCAAAAATAGGGGAAAAATTCATCCTCTATGAAAGAACATGATTATAATCGCAAAACACTAACTAAAAATTGTATTTGCCAAATCTGTTAAATTCTGGATCAACACCACAGAAGTCCTGGTAGAATCTGAACAGGAACCAGATACCCCTACACACAGGATCACAGACCTAAAATCCAGATACAACTATCCTTGAATTCAGAAGGCAATACCAAGATGTGTGGACAGAACTGGGCATTCCAAGATGTAGAATGCTGCTGAAGATAGAGATGATGTGAAAGACAGCAACTGTCACCAGATCACAACACAGAAAACAATGACTGTTTTGTTCAAGCACTTTGCTATTTGAACACAGATAGAAAACAACAATAACAGAAAAATGAAATACTTAGTAACAACTAACACAGTACACTTAACATACGCCAGTAACTATTTTAACTGTATTGCAAATATTAGCTCTTTTAACAATTTGTAAGTACTTTGTTATCCCTGTCTTATAGTTGAATTAAAACACAGAAAAAGGGACGGTGAGATGGCTCAGCAGCGTAGGCGCCTGCCTGGGCAAGCACGAGGGCCCAAGTTCGACTCCCGGAACCCACATACGAAAAAAGGGCCGGTGATATCACTCAGCGGCATGGGCGCCTGCTGGCGCACGAGGTCCTGAGGTTGACCCCCGGTACCCACAAAAAAATAAAAAATAAAAAATAAAACACAGAAAAATCAAAGAACTTGCCCAAGGCCAAAAGTAAGCAGAGATGCTGAGATGTTAACACAGACCTTACAGTTCTAGCATCTTGTTCTTAACCATTATACTTGGTAAGAAACAATCAACACTAACACATAAAAGGATGATCGAAATATATGGTGAATGCTTAAAATTTATTATAATAAAGAACACATTGCCATTAATCCCCCTCAAAATATTCCCCCTTGCTTCCAACACATTTATCCCATCATTCTTGCCACTTTCTGAAGCAGTTCTTGGAGTTCTCTTTCTTGAGTGTCTTTATAAGGAGTGATCAAAACTAAAGTGAATGCTGCTATCGAGTGCCATCCAAAGGAGAGGCCGGCTTACAAAAACATTACATTGTTCCCCCCATCCACCATATACCCTGGCACTGTGTGACTTCCAGCTCTTCCCCAAAGTCAAAATGACCACAAAAGGTAAACATTTTGAATTGATTCAGGACACTGAGACAACCATGACAGTACAATTAAAGACACTCACAAAAGAGGACTTCCAGAACTACTTCAGAAAGTGGCAAGAATGATGGCAAGTGTGTTCCAGGCAAGGACTATTTGAGGGGAATTAATGGCCATGTGTCTTTTACTGTAATCAATTGAAAAAAAAAATTTTTTTAACATTCACTGTATTTTTCAATTACACCTCATATACTGCTAAATTCATGAAAATTCAAGATGTTAAAATAAAGAGCCATTTGAGCACCTAGACTCAAAACAAAACAACTAAGTCAAGTGAAAGTGGGAAAGACTGAGCCAGCCTCAATATTTCTCCACAGTAAGATTCCATATGCTAGTAGGATCCCATGTGAGAAGATGATACAATCCTAAAATTTATTTTCTTTGCTTTTTTTAAATATTAGAAATAGAGATATAAGATAGCTTTAAAGAAATAAGGAAATAGAGTGCCCACACCCCTTCTTGGGGGAGGCTACTTGAAAACAAACATCTATTCAATAAAAATATAATCAAAATAACCCAGGAATATATAAGTTAATGTAAAAGAACTGAGGTGAAGCACTGGATCAAGTAACATACAGACACAAAAAAATACCTTTGGAAAAAAAATCCCTTCTATCCCATGTAGTGAGACACTAGTGCATCCTCAACAGAGAAGTGATCTTAACTTTGTACCCTAGTCCCTAACCCCATTTGCACACAGTTAAGTACCCCAAAAATGTTTTTTTTTTTTAATGAGGATTTGAGATTCCCCCATCCTTCCATCTACTCCACTGAAACTCTATTACAAGATCCCCTGGCTCACTACTATATACCAAGATAGTGCTGGCACAGAGTAGGTATTCAGTAAATATTTGTGTAATGAAAACTTGGATATTCACCATAGAACAACAAAGGTGTAAGGCTATGTTCTTTTTCATATTTATTTGAAAAATTATTTTGTTATTTAGATAATAGGGCCTAATCAAGTCCCTAGAAGAACTATTTATTTGGAGTAATGGAGCCTACAACTCAGGTTATAGGGGAACCTTTATTCTGTCTTATCCTAAGCAATTTAACCAGATTTGTGATTTATCTTTTTTGTCCCAACTGTCACGACCAGAGCTAAAAATATTTTTAATTTCCCTAGGAAATAGAAACCTCAATTGTGTAGACGAAGTATAAAACAGGACTATCTAAATGACTTGAGGAGTTAATAGAAGGCCATGACTACACAGCAATAATTACAGCAAATATTATTTTAAGGCAGACAAGAGTCAAGATTTTCTTAGCAGTAATAATGACATAGACTGAATTTAAAAGCTATTTTATTATAAAAAGATCAGTTCCCAACAAATGACAATAAAACACCTGTTTCTTAACTACGTAAGTAACACTAAATTTCTTTGAAAAAAAAATGGATACTAGATAAGGGCAGATGAACTTGCTCTACCTTCTTGGTTCTAACCAGTAGTTTCTTGGCTCCAACCTATAGTGTTACAGGCATAGCCATTTAGATATATCACTGACATCTCAAATTCAATAAATCAAAAACTAAATCCTTACTTTCCCCCTCATATACTTAGAAATCTCGAAGTCATTAATGACATCCTCTCCCTCTGCCCTCACATCTAATACACGCAACTTTCTATCAACAATAGTTATTAAACATCTACTGTATACCAGGCACTCTCCAGTGTCTGAAGACAATAATAAATAAGACAAAAATCCCCATATTTATCAAGTTTATATTTGCCATCACATTCAAATGATTTTAGCTTTAATGCACATCTCAAATAAATCAATTTCTGACACTACCCATTGTTAGCTTAGAGCTAGCCATCTTGTCAAGCCTAGACAACTATTTGATACATTTTGCCATTCCTACTCTTGAACAAATCTTTCAATTCATCTTCCCATTAACAGCTACATAATTTCAAAATACAAACCTTGCATCCCTACCCTACCTAAATTTCTTCAAAAGTTTTCCACTGAATTTAAGGAGAAAAATCAAAACATCAAACATGACATACAAATGTCAAATACAGCGCTTGTTACCTTTCTAACCTAAACTCCTGTCACTCTCTGGCTCATTCACTCTGCTTTAGCCATAGTGGCCTTCCTTCATTGCCTCACATGCACTCTTCCCCCAAAAAAGAGATGTCCTGCATGCTTCTCTCTCTTTCTGGGACCTTCTCTCAGCCAACCTAACTCTTGAGCCCTTTGTTTATAGAGTGTTACCTCAGAAAGACCTTTCCTTACCCCTGCTCCCCAATTTGAATTAGGACCCTCCTGTTACTGTCTCCTTTAATTATCCTATTCTCTGTTTTAATACTGCTTACTACGTATTTATATGTATTTTGTGTCAATGTTAGTCTGTATCATTGGACAACTCTGTGAGTACATGGTAATCTAGCACACAGCACAGCTCCTGAAAGAATTCTATAAGTAATTGTTGAAAAAAATCATATTTCAACCAAGGAAAAGAGACAAGGATATATTCCAAGCAAAGGAAGAAGCATATGCTGATATGTTTGAAGAAAATTCAAGTAGCCCAGTATGGCTGAGGTGCTGGAGCAGGGTAGGAGGACAGTAAGGATTCCTAAAGATAAGCAGCCAGATAAATGCAGGTCTACAGACTATACAGCAAAATTTAAACTTCAGTCTATAAAAAGAAGCTGAACCCTAGAGGTATTGAGTTGGCGACTGGGGAAGGGAGAGCCTTCAAAGAGGTTCAGTGTCTCTCCTCCAAACAACCACTACTAAAGGTAACACAGGAGACGGACATGCTTTAAAACAGCCAGCAATATGATTCAATTTGTATTTTAGAAATATCATCTTGCAAACATCATGGAGAATGGTTGGGTGGATAAGGTATGAAAATGATGGAAGGAAAGTCAATCAGAAAATGTTCACAGTATAGATTTTTTTAAATGATGAAGATCTAAATGAGAGCAATATCAAAGTCAACAAAGAAAAAGGGATAACTATCAAAGAGAATGTTATAGAAATAAATCTTGAACCTCCAGTAGACTTAGAAAATAAAAAAGAGAAAGGAACTCCCAGAATTTGAGCTTAGATAACAAACCATTTGATTATGCAACTCACCAAAAAAAGAAACCCAGTAACAGAATTGGGAGAAAAGCAGTTGTGTGTTTGTCAAGATGCCTGTAGGACACTGGTACAGATATCTACTAAAGAAAAGAGTTCAGAAGACAGATCTGATCTGGAAATTCAGATGTGGGTGACATCAACATGGTAGCAGAATCTAATAAATGTCCATTTTCACTAGCACATGTACTTAGTATCACCCGTAATACATAAAGGTCAGACTAAATCAGAAATACTTCCAAAATTATATGACTTTATTCATTACTGATTTCTATAGAATCATAAAAATTCATAAACAAAGAATAACAAGTTTATTTTAAAGCTTATGGTATATATCTATACTTTCCATTTCCTAACGTTCTCATAATGTATGAGTTCAGACTTTATGTCACAATTGCATCGCACAAAGAATATTTTTAAATGTATAGTTATGACTTCTCTTACAATGCTAGAAAACTGAGAGAAGGGGGAATTTACCTATTTAAAAGAGTATTATCATCTTGTAAATTACTCTGAAAGCCTTTCTTCTTAAACAAATATAAATGTGATCTCTTTTGTAAGATTTTTACTTATTTTTTTTATTTATTTATTTTTTTTGTGGGTACCGGGGGGCGAACTCAGGACCTCGTGCACCAGCAGGAACCCCTGCCACTGAGCGATATCACTGGCCCTTTTCTCGTATGTAGGTACCAGGAGTCAAACTCAGGACCTCGCGCTTGCCAGGCAGACACTTATGCCGCTGAGCCATCTCACCAGCCCATTTTTACTTAATTTAAACACCATCAATTACATTCTAGTTCTTATAGTAAACATTAATAAGAAGCTTAACCTGATAAAGGGCACTGACCCCCCCCCCAAAAAAAACACCTATATAACCTCATACTTAATGGTGAAAAATTGAATGCTTTCTCCCCAGATCAGTTAAAGGACAGGGATGTCTCCTCCCACCACTTGTACTCAACAATGTACTAGCCTATGCAGTAAAGCAAGAAAAATAAGTAAAGGCATTCAGATTGGAAAGAAAGAAATTTAATTCTCTCTACTCGCTGGCTAGGTGATGTTTTATATAGAAAACTTTATGCAAACAACAAAATAAGCTACTAGAATTAATTAATTTAGCAAGGCTGCAAGATACAAATTAACAATCAGTTCTATTTGTTTTGTACTAGCAATAAACAATGAGAATGAAATTTAAAGGATAAAATCATTTACAATAGCATCAAAAAATAATAACTAGAGAAAAAAATCTGACAAAAATTTATGACTTGTAAACCAAAAACTAAAAAATATGGGTAAGAGAAATTAAGACCTAAATCAATGCCATGTTCACAAATTAGAAAACTCATAACTATTATCATTTATTCTCCCCAAATGAAATACAAATTCAATGCATTTTCAGTCGAAATCCAAGAGGGCTTTTTAAAAAGGAATTGACAAGCTGATTCTAATGTTCATATGGAAATGCAAACAGTTTAAAAGAGCCAAAAATTCTGAAAAAGAACAAAGTTGGAGAACCTGATTTTAAGACTTACTATAAAGCTACAGTACACAAGAAAATGTGGTAATTGGGCCAAGATAAACCAATAAATCAACAGGACAGAATAAAGACCTCCCCACATATATGAACAGCTGATTTCCAACAACCATGCAAAAGCAATTCAACAGAGAAAGGATAGTCTCTTCATCAAATGGAGCTGGAACATCTGGCTGTCCATGTGCAAAAATACATATATACTTCAATCTATGCCTCACACATTATCTTAAAAACTATCTCAAAATGTATCAGTTCTAAAAGTAAAACCTAGAATTATAAAACTTCCAGAAGCAAACAGAAGAAAAACTGTTACCTTGGATTAATCAATTATTTCTTAGCATAATCTATAAAAGAAAAAAAAAGATAAAATGGAATTCAAGTTTAAAACCTCTACTGTTGGAAATGCAAACTGTATCTCAATAAAGCCATTAAAAACAAAAAGTGAAACTACAAGCCACAGAGTAGAAGAGTAAGAGAAAGGTGTTTTTTTTTTTTTTTTTTTTGGTGGTACTGAGGATTGAACTCACGCCTTTGCACCAAACTAATCTCCATCCCTTTCTGGATTATTTATTTTAGGACAGGGTCTCACTAAATTGCACAGAGTAGGCTTGAACTTGGGATCCTGCTGCCTGAGCCTCCCAGAGTAATAAGATTACAGATGCATGCCACCATGCCCAAGCAGGAGAAAAGATTTCCGAATCATGTATCCAATAAAGGATTTGTATTCAGAACATATAAGAAACTCTAATAACTCGATAAAAAAAAAAAGCTCAATGAAAAACAAGATTTGAAGAGACAATTCACCAAAGAAGATATGTGGATAGTAAATGACCACATGAAAAGATGTGCAATATCATTAGTCATTAGATAAAATACAGGTAAAAACTACAACACGGTATTATTACATGCCCAATAAAATGGTTGAAATTTTTAAAAATTTACAATGCCAAATATGGATGAGGCTGTGGACAACTGGAACGCTGCTTGTGGCGATGTAACACCATACAGTCACTTTGGAAAGCAGTTTAAAAAGTTAAAATACATACTTATCACACAATCCAGCCAGTCCACTCCTAGTTTGTTTTAACCAAGAGAAATAAAAACTTATGCCTACACAAAGACTTGTACATAAGTGTCCGAAGTAAACTTAAGAGTCTAAAACTTGAAACAACACAAATGTCCAGTAACACCTGAATGTAGTATGTAGATCCATACACTGGAATACTCATCAATAGCAAAGAACATGGACAAATCTAAAAATAATTATGCAAAATGAAATAAACCAACAAAAAGGACCATGTACTGTATGCGATGATTTCTACGTAGATACATGCAAACTATAATGACAAAAAGCAGATCAGTGAATGACTAGAGATAGTTGGAGAGGGAAAGAAGGAAATATAAAGAAACTTTTGAGGTGATAGTTCTATTTATTTTCAGCAGTGATAGTTTCACCTTAAACACACACAGCTATTACATACCAATTGTATTTCAATAATGCTGTTATAATCTAAAATAAACCTAATGCTTAAATAAAGCTGCCCATAAATATTATATTTTGCTTCACAAAAAGATTCAATGGTCTGAATATTTTCTACCCATTGTAAATGAACAACACTTGAGAGCATACATAAGCATAATAAACAAGCCAACGGATAAATAAACCAAAAGGAGACTCTGCTACTATGTTTTTAGTGGCATAGTAGAAGCATTTAGTAACACTAGTAATGCATTAAATAGAATAGTAGGTAAGCCTATGGTAATGAAGTTTTATGTTATCAACAATTCTCTAGGAGAAAGTTACAGCAAGCTTAAGAACTTTACTAAACTTGTTTGGTAGATTTTTTTCTCTTTTCAAGATTTTACACTTATTGATTCCTTAAAGTATCACTTAATAGTAAAATGAATAGTTCTAGCACAAGAGAATCTTTTGGTATTAAAAAAAAAAAAGTATTGAGTTACTAACGTATTCTTCCAATGTACTATACAAGTCTACTGTTAACCCATTTACTCAAAAAATGAATTATGTAACTGGATACTATAGTCAGGCAGTACTCTAGGTTCCTGAGACATACTGAAGGAAAGAAGGAGGGAGACAACAGACAATAATGATCGTAATAAATAAATATATATAGAATATAGTATGTTAGAAGGTGATACATATTCCAGGTATCCTCTGTTCTCCCAAAAGAGTAAAGCAGGTTATGGAAAATCAGAAATGAACACTAAATGTATAACATACAATAACAACTCTAAAGCAGGGCTGGGGATATAGCTCAGTAGTACAGTGTTTGCCTAGCATTTGCAAAGCAGCATGCTCAAGGCCCTGGGTTAGGTCCCCTGCACCACAGTGAAAACAAAACAAAACCCTCCAAAGCAAAAAACAACCAACCCTCTAAAGCAGCAAGACTAAATCCTCTTATACTGAAAAGAATCATAATAGCAGCACTGAACTTTAGGTTACCTAGTCCAACAATCACGCTTTACAGAATCTGATGCTAAATGATTTACCCAATCATTCAGTTCTTGCCAGAAACTGGGATCTCTATCTCCTGGTCACTCCCTAGGCCTCATTCTTTGTGATATCAAATAAACGTGATAAAATGCTTTAATCTGCTTGTATGGATACAGTGGAAAACACATTGGCATCTGACTGGCCTAGGCTTTATCACTTCATGGCTTTGTTACTAATAGTAAATTACTTAACCTTTCAAAATGCAAATTTTCTCATCTATAAAAGAAGATGAAGATAATTCTGTGACTGAGTTGTTGTGAGGATTAAATGTAGTAGCTTATGTAAGACACCAAGGTGTCAGTACATAAATATGCAACCAATACATACTAGCACTAAAAATGATGTGTCATTTGCATGAATTTATTATATCCTCTACTAAACTATTAATCTAAAATACTTCACATAATATAAATGCTCAATAAGCATGTTAATTTGCTAATATTTCTGAAGGGTCAACCAGTTTTCAAAATACAACAAATACTATAATAATTCATATTACTGTGATAGAGATCATCAAATTAACTGAAAGCTTTCACAGTATCATGTTTTCTGTCTACAGAGAAGTCAGCAGCACTAAACCCTTTAGGTCTTTCTGTCCACAGAAAATAGCTTCCACCACGAAAAACACCTTCAGAAGAAAAGAAAAATCCTTCAGCGTTATATACTACTTGTGCCTTTGCTTCTAAATTCACAATATAATGGGGCGGTGGGGTGCAGAATGCAATCCTAATGCCATCACAGCAATTTAGCAGCTTTTTGTATTTATAATCAACATTTTAGCTGACAAGAGCAAAAATACCACTAACTGAACAAAGGATAAAATAACTCAAACTGATATGAGAGAGTACTTGGTGCTATGGACAGCACCTTTCTCATATGATTACTTATTTCAATTTAATTTCAAATAGAAAAACAAGAAAATATTCTGAAAAAACACTCCCTTCCCCCATGATGAAGGCCAGCTCCCCATTTCTCATTCATAGTCTCTAGGGTATCAAACAGAAACAACCATCCTGAAGCTTGAAATAATTAAATTACAATCCACAGAATAATAAGTCAAAGTCCTAGCTAAGATTCAAGAGCTGTTATACCAATTCAGTTCTAAAAAGGTAACAGAAGCATGCTGCTTCCCATCCTTTTGAATAAAGATATCTCTGCAATGCCGGATGTTAAAACCTTTGTTCTCAAGCTAAGCAATTAAGGCATGGATTTTTCATTTTCTTTCTTTAGATCAAATTAGACTTTGTAAAACAGGAAGGAAAAAAAAAACACCTTAAACACTATTTTAAGAAATAATAATGAATAATGAAAAATATCCTTTTTCTTGTTCATTTATTTCCTGTTATAGGTACATCCCTTTCACTGAAGCTATTTTTCTACCATTTCACCACATCTCATATACTACCAAGAAAACAAAGACTGCAATAGATTACCTGGATCAGTGGACAAATCAGCAGACAAGTAGAAGCTCAAAAAGCTTGTTTCCATGGAGTAGAGGAGAATGAAATCCTCACCAAACACCAATCCCTTAGCAATGCTAGGCTTTTCCTTTATACATACAGTCTACATCCTTAGAAAGGCATTTGTTGGATGATTTTACTGACCACAAGAGGGATAAGAAGAAACCCCACCTCTTCTCCCACCCCCCAATCACCATCATCATCTGAAGCCCAACACTGCAGCTAATGGAAAGGCAGAAAACAACATCCATGAAAATTTCCCTGGATTACACTATAATCTATATATAAATGATAAAGCAAAAATTTAGCTGACAATTTTTTAAGAAAGCAGGCCAAACAGTTCCCATCTAATTATAGAACCACACAAAAAAATGTTTTTTCACTCTGAACACAGTATGATTTTTAAATTTGGAATTTCCTGGGCCGGTGAGACGGCTCAGCGGCTTAAGCGCCTGCCTTGCAAGCGCAAAGGCCCGAGTTCGACTCCCGGAACCCACATACGAAAAAGGGGCCGGTGATATCGCTCAGCGGCACGGGTGCCTGCTGGCGCGCGAGGTCCTGAGGTCGTCCCCCCGGTACCCACAAAAAAAAAAAAAAAAAAAAAAAAAAATTTGGAATTTCCTGAATATGGTACCACAACTGGAGTCCCTCAAATATCTTAAATTTTATTGTTTGTGCTCCTTTCCCTAAAGCCAGATAAACCAAACAATTTAGAATTTATACACAAACACACACATGCACACATGCCCTCCCTCCTTTTATTGGTAGTATGGCCCCTTCAAAGAGAATTTGGGACAGGAGGTAAGAGTAGAGGAAAACATAAAAAGGGATGGGGGGGCATTTTCCACCCTAGTAAGCCTAATTAAGTTTGTAAGCAAGGCTGGGAGGACTGGAATTTCTCCATGCTATTCTGTCTGTTTGTATTAGATTACTGTAAATCTTCCCAGGTCTTTTACTATGCCTCAGGCATTATGAGTCTGGCACTCTGATAACTAGCATACTTGACACTTACAGTAGAATAAGGGAGGTAAGAGACACACTCATTCAATCTAATCCCTAGAAGAAATGTAACTTTGTTAAAATAGTAATCTCCTTCAAGCACTGTTTGCCAACAAATACATTGTTATGCTAAGAGGATAGCCTCTACTTTCCTTTCCTGAAGCATCAGCCCAACTTGACATTTCCATGTGCATAATTTGCGGAGTCAATATATTAGTAATTAATGAAAACCACGTTCATTGTTTCATAAAACATATTTCTGGGCTGGGGGTATAGATCAGTGATGAAGCACTTGTCTAGCATGTACAAGGCCCAGGGTTTGACCCCCAGCACCACAAAAACAAACGAACAAACAAACATATTCCTGAAAACATAAACATATCTCATTTTAAGTTAAATCTCAATAGTCACCCACATAAATTATAGCCCAGGGTTATGTGAATTTGTACAGAAATTCACAGGACCTCAGAACCATAGTGATCTATGAAGAATCAACTTTCAAGGAACCCACACTTTGGCAAATGTAGTTTAAAAAAAAAAAAAATATATATATATATATACACACACACTGTATATGTATATACTATATAGTATGATATACATATATATAGATATGTATATATATATATATATATATATATATATATGAAGATTTTGTAGATCTTAAAAGCAAAAGACTAATGACTTTAATACCCTTCTTTGGCAATATTAAAGAACAGACTTACTGAACTTAAAGTTTATAAGTACTTAATATATTAGTAATGATCAAAGAAAATCTGCTAAAAGCAAGTCAGGCTAGACTACTGAGTGCTGGTATCATTAGACTTCCTATATTTAACCTGTGGTCTCGTGTTCCTCCAATGTTTAGCACTTTCAGACCAGCCCATCTATTCCAAGAGTCATTAAACTGCCTACAGGAGGAAGCTTGTGATGACATTTATGGTGATTAAGCAACTTTACACATATGAGCTTAAAATGTAAAGCCAACCAATTTCATGTTTCAACATCTCAATCATCCTAGGTCACCAAACAAAACTTAAATTACCTATTAATCATGTAACACCTCTCTTCTAACAAAATCTCCCACTGCTCTTGTCTCCACCAAAGTTTGTCATTTTGTACTCTAGAACCATCTTCCTATAACAGACCAAGCACAGTACTTGTACAGTCTCAACTTCTTCGTAGAATGTACTTCTACCTCCTCACCTTAACTAAAAACTTGGCTCTTCCCCAAAGACATTATCTGCCTTACTGTACTATCCTTAATCTCACGACAACTCAGTCACAAAATTATCCTCATGTTCTTTTATAGATGAGAAAATTTGCATTTTGAAAGGTTAAGTAATTTACTATTAGTAACAAAGCCATGAAGTGATAAAGCCTAGGCCAGTCAGATGCCAATGTGTTTTCCACTGTATCCATACAAGCAGATTAAAGCATTTTATCACGTTTATTTGATATCACAAAGAATGAGGCCTAGGGAGTGACCAGGAGATAGAGATCCCAGTTTCTGGCAAGAACTGAATGATTGGGTAAATCATTTAGCATCAGATTCTGTAAAGCGTGATTGTTGGACTAGGTAACCTAAAGTTCAGTGCTGCTATATGATTCTTTTCAGTATAAGAGGATTTAGTCTTGCTGCTTTAGAGGGTTGGTTGTTTTTTGCTTTGGAGGGTTTTGTTTTGTTTTCACTGTGGTGCAGGGGACCTAACCCAGGGCCTTGAGCATGCTGCTTTGCAAATGCTAGGCAAACACTGTACTACTGAGCTATATCCCCAGCCCTGCTTTAGAGTTGTTATTGTATGTTATACATTTAGTGTTCATTTCTGATTTTCCATAACCTGCTTTACTCTTTTGGGAGAACAGAGGATACCTGGAATATGTATCACCTTCTAACATACTATATTCTATATATATTTATTTATTACGATCATTATTGTCTGTTGTCTCCCTCCTTCTTTCCTTCAGTATGTCTCAGGAACCTAGAGTACTGCCTGACTATAGTATCCAGTTACATAATTCATTTTTTGAGTAAATGGGTTAACTTGTATAGTACATTGGTAGAATACGTAAGTAACTCAATACTTTTTTTTTTTTAATACCAAAAGATTCTCTTGGGCTAAAACTATTTTTTAATGAAAACCACCCCATCTTTCAAACCCCAATGTTTTCATGTACAAAAGGAAGTTCATACTTTTTTAACCAAATAACACATAAAACTGTGTTTAATTTTAGGGAAATGTAAATTAAAACCAAGTGTATACACTGAAGAGGAGGTGAGAATATACACAGTACTAAGGAAGAAGATATGGAGTACCTGGAACCCCTATAACAGTGATGATGAACCTTTTAGAGCTTTCAATGATAGCAAACACCCCTCTGTAGCATGCGTGCCATATGTTCGCCATCACTGCCACTGCTGGTGAGAAGGTAAATTGATACAACCACTGTAGAAAAGTGTTTGGTAATATTAACTGAAGCTGACCAGCAATTCCACACCTAGGAAAAAATATATACTTATGTTTACAGGAAGGCATATCCATAAATGTTCCTAAAAAGCATTATTAGTAGTAATAGTCCCAAACTACGGACTTCTTAAATATCCATCTGCAGTAGAAATGGTAAAAACATTGAGATATATTCACACATTAGAATACTGATCAATAGTGAATGAATGATGACCACTCAATAGATAAATGTCAAACAATTCAAGAAAAAAGAAGCTAGATTTTTAAAAAGGAACAAAAGCAGTCAAAGTTTAAACACAAGTCAGGTATGACAGTATATAGCTTTAATCCCAGCCACTGGGCTATTTAGTTAGACTATCTCGAAATTAAAAAAAAAAAAAAAAAAAAAAAAAAAAAGCCTAGGGATGTAACTCAGCAGTAGAGCACTTGCCTAGCATGTACAAGATGCTGGGTTCAATCCTCAGTGTAATACACACACACAAAGTTAAACAGACTTACTATATGACCTGCAGTCATACACTTAGGTATTTACTCAATCTGAAAACTTACATCTACACAAAAATCTGCCCATAGACATTTTATAACAGCTTTGTTTATAACTACTAAAACTTGGAAGCAACCAAGATATATTTCCATGGAGGAATGAAAAAACAAAGACTCATCCATACAGTGGAAGATCATTCAACAATTAAAAAAGAATGAACTATTAACACATACATCATGGATAGATCTTAAATGTATTTTTCTATGTTAAAGAAGCCAGAAACAAATCTAACAATTGTATCATTCCTTTCATATGGACCTTTGGAAAATGCAAAAGTAGAGACACAAAACAGACTGGTAGTTGCCAAGGAATGGAGGAGCAGTGAGTGGGTTATTATAAAGAGCACACAAAGGGGAACACTTAGGGTGCAGAATCTGTTCTGTATGCTACAACAGTGGTGCACGACTCTATGCATTTGCTCAAACCTACAGAACTACATAGTATGAATAATGAATATGAATAAATGCTAACTAAATAACAAAAAACATCAGCCAAAATGTCAGAAGACCTCAAAATGAAACACGGATTGTGATAACTAATTGCACTATACCTGTATGATGTGCCTGCATGAAGGGGTGGTAAAAAAGGAGCTGGCCTAACTTGGAAAATGGCACTTTGACTTGAAATTATAAGGCTAATGACAAAAGAAGCTATATACAACACTATATTCTAGTTGGAAAATTTATTTCTCACAGGTATGGGTTAACAATTCTGAAACTGCTCTTCATGGGTACTAAGGTTGAACAAATAATGGGTAATGGGTAAATGCACTCATGTTTCTCACTGAAAACAAGCCTAATCCCTGTAGTACTGGATTAAAACTGGAGACCAGTACGAGCTCATATTTAAATTAATATATATACACAAATGTAGGTACAGAAACAATTATTAATGAGTACATATACATGGATTAGCACATAAACATATATTATCTACCTCTGTCCCGAGAAGATCTAAATGCAATGGCACCCCAATAGCAATAAGCCTACCCAGAACCTACACTTTGGCTTCTAAATACAATTCTTCAATAAAAGAAATTGACTGACTCTACAGCTGGGCAAAGAAAATAACGATAAGCCTGGAGCATCTTGTAGTATAAAAAAGTGAGGAGGTACTTAAAAAACAAAATGAGAGGAACGTATGGAAGGGACATAAGACCAACTTGAAAACCTTCCCACAGTCAAAGATAGTACAATCCAAGCAACCAAATAGAAACACAGCATTAGATTAGACCTCAAAGTATAAAATAAATGTTAAGTCCATTCTGAAAAAAATGGCTAAAGAATGGAAAGGAAGACATAAATCTTCTTTTCAGGAAAAATGTCAAATCATATATAGATATGTTCCCCTTCCCAAAGTGTGAGTTAGATTTAGTGAGTCTTTACTAAAGAATAGAGAGTAGAAAGAAAGAGTAACTTCAATGTGAAGAAATCTGGCAGCCACTAACTTAACCAAGTGGCCAAGGTTAATAGCAGCAGTGAAGTCATGTGGACATCATGTACCCTTGATATGATAAGATGAAAAGGGTATTTCACCCCTTTGGGATTCTTTCCAAAATTATATAACCCCTAGTCTAAAACAGAGAAACAGGAACAAACTCAGACTAGGTGACATTCTGTAAAATACCTCCCTAGTATTCCCTGAGGATATGAAGTCATGAAAAAGATCAAAAACTGTAACCAACCAGAAGATAGGGAAGCATGAAATTAAATGCAACATGGTATCCTGGATTTGATCTTGGAACAGTAAGAAGTCATTAATAAAAAGCTGGTGACATCCAAATAAAGTCTGGAGTTCAGTTAATAGTAATGTGCCGATGCCTGTTTCTTAGTTTTCAAAAGTGTATTTTAAGATGTTAATAATAATGAGGAAAACCAAGTATATGGGAACTCTATGCAACTTTTCTGTAAATCTAAAATTATTCCAAAGTAAAGTTTATTGAGCAATTAGCTTATAATCCTAGAAGTAAGAATAGTGGATGCGCCACTGGGCATGGTGGTGCATGCCTGTAATCCCAGCACTTGGGAGGCTGAGGCAGGAGGATCACTGCGAGTGTGAGGCCAACCTGGACTACAAAGTGAGTTTCAAGGCCAGCCTGAACTGCATAGTGAAACCCTGTCTCAAAAAGACCAAAAAAAAAAAGGAGAATAGTGGACGCACTTGGGATAATGAACTCAACTACAAGTTACAAACATTTCTACAGGGCCCCAGTGAGATAGCTCAGCAGCATAAGCACCTGTCTGGCAGGTGTGAGGTCCTGAGTTTGACTCCCGGTACCCACATAAAGGAAAAAAAGGGCTGGTGATATTGCTCAGCAGCACAAGTGCTTGCTGGCAAGTGCAAGGTCCTGAGTTCAACTCCCGGTACCCACATTAAAAAAAATAAAAAAAAAAATTTTCTACAAAGGAAACTCCACACTCAGACAACTCTACTGGTAAATTCTCTCAAGCATTTAAAGGAAGTAGTACTAACAATTCTACAAATACTCTTCTTGAAAACACATGATGCTTCTGAACTAGTTTTCTTTCTTTCTAGTTTTTGTTTGTTTCTTTCTTTCTTTGTACTGGGGTCAAAACCATAGCCTTGCGACAAGTACTCTACCACCTAACTTACAACGCTGGGGTTTTGTTTTGTATTGTTTTTTGAGACAAGTTCTCATTACATTGTCCAGGCTGGCCTTGAACCTGCAATCCTCTTGCCACAGCCTCCCATGTAGCTGGGATCAGGATTATAGTTATGCACCATCAAGCCTGACTCCAATTAACTTTCAGAAGTCAGTATTACTCTGATATCAAAACAAGGCAATGACATCTTTAAAAAATTTAAAACAATATCCCTGATGAATATAGATGTAAAATTCGTTGTCAAAATATCAGCAAAACCATATAAAAAGGCAATACATAATGAACAGTCGGGTTTATGTTAATAATGCAAGGTTGTTTCAACATTCAAATATCTGTGTAATGCACCATACCTTTGGTTTAAATAAAAAAGAAAAACCATATCATCACCTCAACAGATGAAGCTTTTGACAAAATTCAATAACTGTTAATAATAAAATTTCTCACAATTTAGGCATAGATGGTGATTTCTCCAAATTAATAAAAGGCATCTATGAAAAATAAACACCTACATGATACTAAATGGTAAAATTTTGAATGTCCTCCCTAAGATCAAGAACAACATCAGAGGGGCCGGTGAGATAGCTCAGTGGCATAAGCGCCTGCCTGGCAAGTGCGAGGTCCTGAGTTCGACTTCTGGAACCCACCTACGAAAAAAGGGCTGGTGATATCGCTCAGCAGCACGGGCGCCTGCTGGTGCGTGAGGTCCTGAGGTCGACCCCCGGTACCCACAAAAAAAAAAAGAAAAGAAAAGAAAAGAAAAAGAACAGCATCAGATATGTTGGGCAGACTTGTAGTCCAAGCTACTTCAGGTGGAAGCAGTATTGAGGCCAGCCTGGGTAACTTAGCCAGACCCTCTCTCAAAGTTTTAAAAATAAATAAAATGGGTAGGAATGTGGCTCAGTGGCAGAATGCTTGGCTAGTATGCATAAGAATCGGTACTTTGGGGTGCAGCAAGGTAATGATGTCTAAAAAGTTTTTCCTACCATTTAAAAAAATTTTTAGTCAAATGGGTAAAGCAATAAAAATACATAAAATATACCAGGCAAGGTGGCACATGGGAGGCTGAGGCAGGAGGATCACAAGTTCGAGGCTAGTTTGGACTACATAGTGAGTTCAAGGCCAGCTTGAGCTATGTTGCAAGACACTGTTCTCAGGGGGAAAAAAAAAAAAAACTACGTAAAATCGAAAAGTTGAAGTTGACATGATCATCTATGTAAAACAAATCCAAAGAGATCTAGAAAAAGCTAGAATAATTCAGTTTTAGTGAAACTATACAAAAGCAACATAAAAAAATAAATTCTATTCCTATATATTAGTAATAAACAATCAAAAATTTATTTTTGAATAGCATTTATAATAACCTCAAAACACATGAAAAGCAGGCATTCCTAGTTTAACAACACACCTGTTTAACAACTGCTCGGATTTACAACCCACCACTTGGACTTACAACCCACGGTTTTTTTTGGTACAGTGCTGTACATCCTGTCTATAGAGCCTCAGTGTCTATTGTTTTTGTACAGTACAAACTGTTTACAGAGTACTGAAATTTTGCTGTAACTGTACAGTATTGTAGTTTTACGTTCTGTCATACATTACAATACTGCATGTAAGGGTTATGTAAATAAAAGTAATATCAAGTTGGAGTTTCCTCTATTTCTTTGTTCTGAAAAGTTTAATGTATGTAAATACTATATACAATTCCTCATTTAGCGATCAATTCATTTAATGACCTAGTTTCCGGAATGGAACTTGGTCATTAAACAAAGAATGTCTCTGTACAGGAATGAAGTCAAACTACGTGAAACACCTACATACTTCAAACTATAAAATCTTAGAGAAATTAAAGAAGCCTACTTAAATAGAGAATTTATACCCACAAATTGTAAGTCTCAATTTAAGATGTCAATTTTCCCCAAGCTGATCAGGGAAAACACAGTACTAATAAAAACCCCAACATGTCTTCTTTAAATAGAAATTGACATGTGACTCTAAAATTCATATGAAAATGCAAAAATCTTGATGAGTCAAAACAATTTTTAGGAAAACAACAAAGTTGAAGGACTTACATTATCTCAAGATTTAAGGTAAAATGAAGGTATTCAAGACATAAGGATAGGCATACAGTACCAACAAACGGATCATAAAGGAATCATAAATAGATCTACACATAAATGGTCTGCTATGCTTACATCACACCATATACAAATGCTAAATTTATATGAATCACAGATTAACGTAAGAGCCAGGTTTGAAAAAATTCAACAAAAAAAAAAAATAAAAGAAAGAAAAGAAAAATTTTATGAACTTGGGTTAAGTCAAGATTTTTTTTATATAGATCTCAAAAATCATGGACATAAAAGAACGAGTTGATATACTGGCCTTCACTGAAATTAATAACCTCTGCACTTTGAAAAGTACTGTTAAGGAAATGAAAGTACAAGCCACAAACTGAGAGAAATATTTTTAAAACATATCTGAAAAAGGCCTTGTCTCACTTTTCAACAATAAGACAAGCAACTTTTTAAAAGGTCTGAACATTCTAGCTGGTCATGGTGGCGTATGCTTGTCCCAGCTACAAGGGAGGCTGAATCAGGAAGATCACCTGCGCTCCGGAGTTCGAAACCAATCTGGGAAATATAGCAAGATCCTGCTAAAACAAAACAAAACAAAACCAAATCAAACCAAACCAAACCAAACCAAACCAAACCAAACCACAAAGAAAAAACAAAACACCACAGACAGCAAGAGGGAGATTGACTGATTTGAATACATTTTTCAAAAGAAAACAAAAAGCAAACAGGTATATGAAAAGTCCTCAGAATCATTAGTCATTAGAGAAATTTTAAAAATATAAAGAGATGTCATTCACATCCACTACAATGACTAAAATTTAAAAGACTGCTAATACCGAATTTAGATGAGTGTGTAGAACTGAAATTCTTTTATATTGCCAGTGGGGATATAAAATGATAGAAGCGTTTTATAAAACAATTTGGCAGTTTCTCATAAAGTTAAACATATACTTATCATACAACTCAGTAATCCTACCCAAAGGTATTTACCAAATAGAAATGAAAATGTATGCCACACAAAAACTCTAAGGCAAATATTCAAATTTACTCAAAACAGACAAAAACTAGAAACAATCCAAAAGTCCACCGACAGGTCAATGGATAAAGAAACTGTCGCTAGCATTTAAGAGGTAGTAGGGGCTGGGGATATAGCTCAGCGGTAGAGCTATGCTTAGCATGTGAGACCCTAGATTTAATCCCCAGCACCAAATACAAGTGCAAAAAACAAAGTTGGGACTAAGTGGGAATTTGTTAGATCACTGGGGGCACTGCCCTCAAAAAAAGCAAAACTGGGCCTGCCCTGAGGATGTCACTCAGTGGTAGAATGTGGTCTAGTATGTGCAAGGAATTGGGTTTAATCCTTGGCACTGCAAAAAAAAAAAAAAAAAGAAAGAAAGAAAGAAAGAAAGAAAGAAAAGAAGAAAGAAAGAAATACTGGCTCCTGCTCTGGGTCTCTATCTCACTATGTGATCACTGCCCCTTGCCTAGGCCCCCACCATTATAATGCCATCACACTAAGAAGTCCTATGACAGCCAGACTGATGCTGGTGCCATGACTTTGAACTGTCGGAACTGTGAACTTAACAAACCTCTTTTCTTCATAATGTATTGAGCCTCAAGTATTTTCACTATAACTACAGAAAACAGGCCAACATAATTGGTATACTCATACAATGAAGTTACTAGATGGTAAGAAGGAACCGGCCACAGTGTCACAGGCCTTTAATCCCAGCACTCAGAGAAAGTGAGAGAAAAGAAAAAAGAACAAACTTGCTATACCCAACAACCTGGATGAATCTCAAATACATTAGGCTTAATGAACTCAAATGCATTATTAGGCTTAATAAAAGAAAACAAACACAAAAAGATTACACACTGGAAGTAATTTCACTTACTTGAAGTAGGAAAGGTAAAACTATTGTGAGAGAAAGCAGACTAGCGGTTGCCAGGTACTAAAGAAAAAGGTGAAAAAGAGAACTTTTTGGGGGGGGGTGATGAAGATGAAAACGTTAGATATCTTAATTGTGGTGGTGATGGTTAAAAACTGTACACACTTGTCAAGTTCACCAAAGTACATACTTACAATGGCTGAATGTTATTATATGTAAACTGTATCTGAAATAGTAAGCTCCTTTTTTAAAAGATAAAAAGGAGTAAGTCCAAGTGTCTAGAATTTAAACAGCTAGTCAACTGACAGCTTCTTTTACTTCCTATTTAAAATATTAAAACCTAAATTGTTCCTTTACGTAAACATAAAAGTTTTAGAATGCCACAGGAAAGGAAAACCTCTATTTCAAAGGTAAACTTGAAAGACTTAACATTTTCAAACTTTACTTCTTAGCTCTGAATGTTATTTATAAAAAAATTTATTATTTCAATGGGCAACATATATCAATATGATGATGATTTACTTCAAAACAAAAAGTCCAAGCAATTACCAGAGCAATTCACCTACTAGGCTATTTCTACCAGAACATTCCAGTACTTTATTTACAGTGGAGAAACCAAATAAACACCACTTTGGTCAGGTGATCAAGGTCATTATCAACAGTCACAAATTGTACCCTTGATAGGAGGTGATGAGGATGACACTTACCCCTGTGATACCCCAAAGATCCCTATTCCAGGTTTCTTTTTGTTTCATTTTGCATGCTGGGCAAGTGCTCTACCATTGAGTTACACCCCCAGCTTACCTGTAACTCCAGTTTAATTGTGAGAAAAACATTAGACAAATTCCAGTTTAGGAGCTTTCTACAATATACCTTACTACTTCTCAAAACTGTCAGACTGTCAAGACCTCAAAACAAAGAAGTCTAAGAAACTGTAAGAGTCAAGAAGAGCTAAGGAGACATGGTAACTAAATTCAATATGGTATTCTGAAACAAAAAGGACATCAAGTAAAAACTAAGTAAATTGGGGCCGGTGAGACAGCTCAGTGGCATAAGTACCTGCCTGGCAAGCGTGAGGGCCTGAGTTCGACTCCCGGAACCCACATACAAAAAAAGGGCCGGTGATATCGCTCAACGGCACGGGCGCCTGCTGGCGCGCGAGGTCCTGAGGTCGACCCCCCGTACCCACACACACACAAAAAAAACTAAGTAAATATGAATAAACTATTGTCTTTAATGGTAACACTGATTCATTAATTGTAACAAATAATCATACTAATGTAATATGTTAATAACAGGGAAATCTGAGTACAAGTATGGGCTATATGTTCCTCTCTAGCTTCTCAATTTGTCTGTAAATCTAACCCCTTTAGAAAATAAATTCTAAAAAGAAAAAGCCACCTTATCACAAGAACTTATAACACTACAGGTAAAGGAAACAAAAGCTGCAAAGAGGAAGGGAATCAAGAAAAGGGTTGTATGGGGGCTGATTTAAGGAATGTCATTACTGCTTTCATAGAAAACTATAAAACTTTTTTTAACAATATAATGGAAGAGATGAAAGCATAAAAGTGAAGGTCAAAAAGATGATCTAACGGGGATGTTAAAAATACTCTTCTAGCTGCTTATACAGCTGTACTCATGTTTTGACGTCAATGTCAAGACTCCCATGGATAATAGCAACAATTCACTCTTTGGTGTTTGCTGTATAAATTTCAAAGTAAAATCAGTTGTTAATGAATGTTCACAGTTTCCATGATGAGAAGACTAACTTTGCTTAAAATCTGAGACACACAGTGATTAATTATGGGGAGTAGGGTAGGAATACAGAGGGTCATTCTGGGCATGCTTATTTGAGTTTAAATTGTCTTCTGTTTTAGCTCTTTAAGTCATTTATCTTCTCTTTAGTAGGAAACTAAAGTGAAATACCATCTCTCTCATTTCTTTTTCAAGTCTGAAAATGATTGGTGGGTAGAAGCAAATTATTAGCATACCCTTCTAAAACAAGAGTTAATATTTAAAAATTTTTGAAATTCCAAAGTACAGAATATCTGTATATCGTATGGTGGATTTAACTTAATAGAATGATAATGATTTGAATCACTAATATGTGTGACTCAGAATAATCAGTTACTCATAAAAATATTATTTGCTATAACCATTATATACATTCTTCACAATTCAAAGAGAAATGTTTTAAGAAATATTTCATTTTTTGCTAGGCATAGTGGCACACACTTGTAATCCCAGCACTCAGAGGCTGAGGCAGGAAGATTTCTCTGAGTTTGAGCCCAGCCTAGGCTACATAGTGAGTTCAAGGTCGGCCTGAACTACATAGCAAGACCCTGTTTCAAAAACTTAAAAAAATAATAATAATTTCATTTTTTTCCTAAGGACTAAGATTGTTAAACTAAAATTTACATGGCCAATTTTGCATACTGGAAGTTAATGTGCTATGCTGCACTACAGGAAAATCATCTTTTTCAGCATACTTATCTAAAATCCATATCTACCTAAATAATGCCATCTACTCAAGAGGAAATTGATCCTTGGCTTTGTAAACTTCAGAGGCCAGTCAGAAAAATGAGCTCAGATGCTCAGCAGCTCACTGAAGTTGTTTTTATCATGTATCATAATATTCATAGACATATTTAGCTATGTACAATAACCCGACCCTATCTCCAGAAGTACTTCCCTATCCTTTAGAGATGATTAAATCAAAAGGAATGAATGTTTCTTCTCTATGCAAAGATAAAACACCCTGGCAATGTAAAAAGTTCTAAGTAGGCAATCAATTCCTTTTTATGAGAAAAAAGCATATCTAAAAGTCACAGCACTGAACAATGGTTACACTCTGAATAGATCCAAAGGGAAGGAAATAGGAAGGTGCAAGAGTTCATGAGAATCACTGAATTACATTTAAAGAAAGCATAATGCTCAGCTGTAGGCATCCATAAATTTTTTTTCATATTTTAATTATTTCCTTAAGTTTTTAAATTGCCACAATTATCAAAATATTAGCTGCATATTGTAGAAACTACTGGAGAAACAGAGAGGAAATAAACACATACAAAGAAGAAAAAATCCCAAAGTCATCCTACCCATCATTATTCTAGAAGTTCAATATATAATTACACAGCTGTATCTTACTGGCTACCTTAGCAGTTATTACTACTTATCTAATGTTCCCTTGAATGTTTTGGTGGCCTTAAGAGCTTCACAGAAAATTCCAATATTTAAAAGTTCATCCTTGGACTGGTGATATATCTCAGCGGCATAAGCATCTGCCTGGCAGGTGCGAGGTCCTGAGTTCGACTCCCGGTACCCACATATAAAAAAAAAAAAGTTGATCCTTAACACTAAAATGTTGGAAGGTATCATTGCTCTAGATTATGATCCAAGTTAGTGCCTCTCACAAAGTAGACTATAACAATAGTCTGATCCCAAAGAATCAGTTTTGATGAGTTATGCTTTATGTTGTCCCCTCTGTTGTCATGTAATGGTCATTAAGAAAGCCATAAAAACACTGATCTTTCACTTATGAAACTGTTGTAATGGATGTCTCCAGTATTATTTTGAAACCAACATGAACAATACATATATATATATATATATATATATTTTTTTTTTTTTTTTTTTTTTTTTTTTTTTTTTGTGGATACCAGGGGTCGACCTCAGGACCTCGCGTGCCACCAGGTGCCCATGCCGCTGAGCGATATCACCGGCCCTTTTTTTCTATGTGGGTACCAGGAGTGGAACTCAGGACCTCGCGCTTGCCAGACAGGCGCTTATGCCGCTAAGCTATCTCACCAGCCCAATATTTTTTCTTTTCTTTCAATTTTTATTTTCTATTAGTACACGTTGTAGTATACATAATGATCACAGTTCTCATGAGCAGCTGGTAATGTTTATAGCACATCTTAATTCTTTTTTATCCCCTTCCCTACCTTGTAGGGAAGTATTACCTTGTAATACTTATATTTTTTATTTGCATTTATTTTTTATGGTTCTGGGGATTGGACCCAGGACTTTGGACATGCTAAGCACATATTCTACCACTGAGCCAGATCCCTAGTCCTTTAATTTTTAATATCTTCAACTGGAGCGTGTCTATGTATGTGTTCACTCGTGTACCATTATAAATCACTACTCATCCTTTTTTTTTAGGAAAAACATTAGGTATTAGGTATAAACATTACAAAAAAAATTTTTTTGGTGTTACTAGGCATTCAACACAGGGCCTCGTGCATGCTTAGCAGGTACTCTACCACTGAACTACATACACCTTCAGCCCTAAACATTGTTAAGTTTTAAGAGTCAAAATATACATTCAAGATATTTTTTCTTTTACAATATAGATTTTAATAAATATCTATAGTCTGATTTGGAGGAAATGGACTTTTCCTCTATAAATAACTTTTGTGTATTAAATTTTTGATTAGGTAACACCTCACACACATCTCATTTGAATCTGTGAAGTAAATGGTATAAAAGTAAATACTATTCTCTATATGCAGATTGAGAAAATTAGAGCAAGGCATGGTGACACATCCCTATAATCCCAGCACGAGGGAGGCTGAGGTAGGAGATTCTCAAGTTCAAGGCCAGTCTGGACTACACAGTAAGACCTTGTTGGGAGGGAGGTGTGGGAGTGGAGGATAGGGCTCAGAAAAGTTGATTTAATTGTGATAAAATTCCTGAGGAACAAAGCTAGGACTCATTTCAAGCAATTCTGACTATAAACACCATATACTTTCATCTACACTACTCTACCTAAATAAAAATTTCAGCCAAGACAACATAAAATTAAAAATATTAGATGATAAGGAAGGGAAGAAGGACAAAGAAGAAGAAAAGAGAACAGGAATGGGGGAGGAGAAGGAATTAAAAAGGAAAGAAGGGAACATGGAAGGGAGAAAAAGAGGGTAAAAGACTGACCAACCATTCATAATGGTAGTGAAAATCATAAAGCACCTATAAATAATCTTAGCAGAAACAGCTTTAAGACCTTTATGGATAAAATCACAAATTACTATTGGAGAATTACTACAATTAGTATAGAAGATCAGAAATTACTAAAGAAATACCATGTTAATATATAGAAAGGCAATATAAAGATGTCCATTTTCTCCATTCTAAATTAAATAGGCAATGAAATTATAACTTTAGAAAACTCAGTAAGACTTTTCATGGCACCTAATAAGCCGAGCCCAAAATTCATAAGAAAAAAGAGAAAGTTAAGAATAGCAATTAAAATGCTGAAGAAAAACTAGGTAAGGGAACTTAATATGCTTATGGATCTAAAGTAATTCAGATAGTTTGCTGTTACTATAGCAAAAGTCAAACCAGTGGAAGAGAAAGCTCAGAAACTCACAAAACACAGGAACATTATATAGGACAAAAAATGCACTGCAAATCAATGAGGAAAAGATAGACTATAATGAATTGGGCATGACAGCTGGTTATCTATATGGAAAATAAAACTCAATCCCTATCTCATACCACATTTGTAATATTTTATCAATATTAATTATGAACAATGTATACTGTAATAACTGATAGCATTTATAAATAAAACAAGTTACAAAATATAATATGAACTCAAAGTTTACAAAATTTTAAAATCTGCAAAATAATTATATAATGTTTGAAGATGTACAATGCATAATGCTCTATGTAGCATGAGAGCAATAAACACCAAATTTACCTTAGTGTTTACTTCTGGAGAGAGACATAAGAGAATAACACCAGAGCAAAGTACCAAGGAGTTTCACCTTTATCTGAAATTTTTATTTGTTCACTTCTAACCCCAAAAAGATGGTGCCAGGTAGTAGGTTCATGGATGCTCACTTTATCTGATATTTTTTTCTTTTTTGGCCTTACACTTGCAGTACTTCATAATAAATATATATTGCTTTTGTAGTGAGAGATATCTTGTTTTTAAGTGAAAACATTTATTTATTTATTTGTTCCTTATTTTAATTAATAAGTAACTATGGCAGTGGTCTGAAAGATGATGGGTGGAAGGAGTCATTCTGGAGACTTGCAGTGCAGAATGGATTAGAGTTCAAATGAGAGATAGGAGTTCTTGAACTAGGCCAATAGTGACAGTATTAGAAAGGACTATAGTAAACAAGAAGGGAAGAAGAATCAAGGGTGATTCCCATATTTCTAGATATAAATGTAATCAATTTGAGGTGAAGGTTTGGTTCTTAAAAAATATTCTTATTCAAATAATATCTGAATATATTGAAGTCGTTAACAACTTTAGCTTTCTTTTTCCATTCTTAAAATCCTTTGTGTTGTCAAAGACCCTATTTCTAAATTGTTAAAGGACAGATGGATGATATGACTATTTGAAGATGTTTATAACACCTATCACTGTACAGATGCCAGGTGGCAGAGCTGGTTATCTTGTTAAGCATTAGGCAACTATCTCACCAATTATGTGAACCATTCCTGAAGCTACATGCTTAGATGAAAAGGGATACTTCCCACCTAGTATCCCTAGTAGTGCTTTCAATAACACAACAAAAAGAAAAAAATGACCCTGCTAGCTCTTCCTCCATTGTGAAAGGTTCAATTAACAACAAAAAGAAGCCCAGTGTAGTGGCACATACCTGTAGACCCAATACTTGAGAGACTGAGGCAGGAGAATCTCAAGTTCAAGGCTAAACTGGACTACATAGTGAGATCCTGTCTCAAAACAAAACACAACATAACAACAGCAACAAAGACAAAAACAAAACAAAGCCAGAAAAGAATACCAAAGAGGTCTTTCTTGAGGGCCCCAGATTTAATTTAAATCGAGATGTATCTTCTTTGGGAAAGTTACTTTTTTAATTTTTTCATGAGAGACCTTGTCTTAAAAAAATAGGAGAGAGGGGGATGCAGCTCAATATGGAGGCCCTGAGTTTAATCCCCACTACTGCAAAAAAGAAAAATTTACGAAAAAGGAAAAGTAAATTTCAAAGATAAGGGAGTATAACCTAGTATAAGTTTTAGAGAATCAAGTCAGTAATTTGGTGGCATAAACCATTTAAGCACCGCATTTATCATTTTATAGAGATTAGCTGGAGTAATCAGTTTCAATAAAAGTAGTTTATTCTGTGGTACATAAGAGTGCCTTATACTTTAAACTGATTCTAAATTTTTAAAAAGGGGAACTTCTGTTATTAAACACAAGTTTCAATTCAACATCTAATTTTACTTTTTTTTTGAAAACATGAAAAAACAAGATGTATTTATTATGTACATGTACCAACCTCCTGTGAGGAATATAATCATTATATACTGCAAATATATACTAATAAAAATTTAAGAAGGAAAAAAAAAATAAAACATCATCTTTCAGAGATAAAAGATGTTAAAAGATATCCTTCCAAACAGTCCTCTGAGCATATATGCAGGCACAGTGTCATGCACAAATTTCTGTAATATTATTTTTATGAACTACATCATACTAATGTGGAATTTATTTCTCTTCTCTCAAGGTATTTATAAAAATCTTTCCAAGTTAAAATTATATGTTCCTACCATCTTATGTAATGATTACATAGTATTCTGTTGTAATTTTTACCCTCAATTTTAGTTAACTAGTTTTCCATTGATGGATGTTTTGAACAATCAGGACACAGGGCAATGCAGCTACACACACTGTAAATCTGTTGTTAGGAGAAAGCCTGTTTCCCTGCTGGTCTATTTTCTTTCTCTCTCTCTTTCTTTTTTTTTTTATTTTAAAGAGAAAAAACAATAAAAACAATGATACAAAATTTCAAAACAAGACAGTAGGAAAGTAACAATGGTTAGTACATTGCTTATTGTTATCTTCAAAGTAGTTGCTCAGATTACAAGATACAGGCATGAAAAATTGATCAAATGATATAAGCACAAACCTTTCTTTTCAATGGACTTATAGAAATTAGTAGCATAGCTATCTTAACTATCTTGTGTATGTGTGTGTGCATTTATATATTTATGTATATATATATTTTTTTCCTTTTCCCTTTTCTCCTTTCCCCCATTCCAGTTTCTCTTTCCTTTTCCACATTTTCTTCCCATTTCCCAATATCTGTTGTACATTTTGGATCTTATTTACTCTTTCAGTTTCTTACACTAGGGAGACAATACGATGTTTACACATGTGAGACTGATTTATTTCACTTATGAGTATGGTCTCAAGTTGCATCCATTTACCTATAAAAGTCTCAAGTTTATCCTTCTTTATAGCTGAGTAGTATTCCATTGTATAAAAATACTGCACCTTTTTTATCCATTCCTTGGTTGATGGGCATCTGGGTTTTTCCAAGATTTAGCTATTACAAATTGTGCTGCTATAAACATATATACATAAACATGTATACATATATCACTGTGGTATGATGTTTTTAATTCTTCTGGGAAAATACCCAGAAGGGGAACAGCTGGGTTGAATGGGACCTCTGATCCTAGGTTTTTGAGGAATCTCCACACTGATTTCCACATGGTTGCACCAGTCTACATTTCCACATGGTTGCACCAGTCTACACTCCCACCAACAGTGGAGAAGGGTTCCTTTTTCCCCACAGCCCTGCCAGCATTTGCTATTGGTTGATTTCTTGATGACAGCCATTCCTTCCGGGGTGAGATGGAATCTCAGTGTTGTTTTAATTTGCACCTCTCAAATGACCAATGATGTTGGACATTTTTTCATATATTTATTTGCTATTTGTATTTCTTCATCTGAGAAGTACGTATTCATCTCAGATGCCAATTTTTGGACTGGGTCTTTAAATTTGGGGGTCTAATTTTTTTCAATTCTTTATATGTTCTAGATATAAGTCCTTTGTCTGAGGGACTGTTGGCTAAAATTTTTTCTCACTCTGTGGGTTGTCTTTTCACTCTTCACTCTGTTGGTGATTTCCTTTGATGTGCAAAAGCTTCTTAATAAGATGAGATCCCAGTTGTTGATTCTTTGGAGTATTTCCCATACAGTTTGGGTTTTGTTCATGAAGTCTCTGCCTACACATATGTCTTCAAGATTTATACCTACATTCTCTTCCAGTAGATTCAGTGTTTCTGTTTTAATATTTAGATCTTTGATCCATTTTGACTTTAGTGCATGGTGATAGACATGGGTCTAGTTTTAGTCTTCGGCATGTGGAAAGTCAGTTTTTCCAGCACCATTTATTAAAGAGGCTATCTTTCTTCCAGTGAACATCAACATCTAATTTTAAAATTTTCTTTTCCCCTTCAAATTGATTACATTTATATCTAGAAATATGGGAGTCAGCCTTGATACTCTTCTTCCCTTCTTATTGTTCACTATAGTCCTCTCTAATACTGTCACTATTGGCCTCGTTCAGGAACTCCTATCTCTCATTTGAACTCTAATCCTTTCTGCACTGCAAGTCCCCAGAATGACTCCTTCCACCCATCATCTTTCAGACTACTACCATAGTTATTTTTTAATTAAAATAAGAAACAAATAAGTAAAAACTAGTATTTTCACTTAAAAACAAGATATCTAGGGCCGGTGAGATGGCTCAGCGGCGTAAGCGCCTGCCCGGCAAGCGCGAGGGCCCGAGTTCGACTCCCGGAACCCACATACGAAAAAGGGGCCGGTGATATCGCTCAGAGGCACGGGCGCCTGCTGGCGTGCGAGGTCCTGAGGTCGTCCCCCTGGTACCCACAAAAAAAAAAAAAAAAACAAAAAAAAACAAGATATCTCTCATTACAAAAGCAATATATATTAATCGCTGGAAGCCTAGAAAACATAGGTGAGTTTAAAGAATAAAACAAAACTCTGTATCTTACAACTCACAAACACTGTTTAAATGTAGTTCACAACATAGAAGTTTTTTAAAAAAGCATTATATGTATGTTTTTAAAAACGTAATTAAGGCTGAGGGTATAACTCAGTGGTGGAGTGCCTAGCCTGTGCAAAGCTACATGTGCAAAGCCCTGGAGGTTCTACTCCCAGCACTTCAGGGGGAAAAAAAGGCATTTTATTTGAAGTTTTACCTCCTGAGTTTCATATACCATGGTTACTTCTCTACTAAGGTTAACTTGAAAATGTCTTCAATGCTCACATATAGTCTAAAAATGACATACAGTAATATATTAACATCAGTCCCTTTGTAACTCCTGGCCATCACAATTTCTAGGTCTACCTCTTCAGAGGCATCAGACTTAGTTTGGTTCCTCTTTGCCATTTCTATAAATAATGCTGTGGTTGATATCTTTGTATAAAAACTACAACTAAATCTTTATTTCCCTAATGCCTTGAGATATATCATTTCTACATCAAAATGTTTAAACAGTTTGTAGGCTTGAGCTACATTATCAAGTGATTTGTAAATAATAAACCAATTTATATACCCAAATATAGGGGATAAGAAACATTACTACAACTCTTCTTTTGACAGCAGGAAAGGAAGAAAAAGAGGGAGAAGGAAGGAAGGGAGGGAGTTAAGATTCCAGCACAGCATGGCACAGTCTTAGGAATTTTTCTGAAATTTTCTGCTTAATGTTCAAGATTTGGCCTTAAGCTATGACACTATAACCCTTACTTGAATTTATTTGTTCTTTCATTCATCTATTCAAATACCTACTTTCTTCTAGGTACTGGGAACACAAAAGATGAGTAAGACAAGCAAGCTTAATAAAGCTGCAAAAATTAGGGCCGGTGAGATGGCTCAGCGGCATAAGCGCCTGCCTTGCAAGCGCGAGGGCCCGAGTTCGACTCCCGGATCCCACATATGAAAAAGGGGCTGGTGATATCGCTCAGTGGCACGGGCGCCTGTTGGTGCGCGAGGTCCTGAGGTCGACCCCCCGGTACCCACAAAAAAAAAAAAAAAAAATTAAGTTCCATGGTTCCTCCACCCAAAGCACTGCTATTCAAGCTAACAGATCCCCTCTACTGATCACCTTCTGAATATGCTCTGCAGTCTTTCCTGGAGGGAAAGCAGTCCCTACTTAGTCAATGTGAAGTCTGTAACAAGGGAAAATAGTGAGACTAGAGAAGTTAGACAAAGGCCAAGTAGTGAGTAGTCTTAAATGCATGTAAGAAACTTATCTTTATCCTGTTATTTCCTCTACTTAAATACTATCTCAATGATTTGTCACACTCACATAAGCCCTGAAGATCCAGGGCCTTGCACATTCCTAGCCATCCCCACCTTTTCATTTTGAGATGGGGTCTCACTAATTTGCCCAAGCTGGGCTCAAACTTGTGATTCTTCTGCCTCAGCCTCCCAAATAGTGGGGATTACAGAAGTCTGTGCTAGTGCACCTGGCCTTAATGTTCCACATTGTTTTAATGTTCTTTAGGTAACATTATTTTCATTTCCAAATGAAACTTTATTTCATTATTATTAGTAGAAAACTATTATTATTTGTCAAAATAGAAGATAATGCTGGACAAAAATGCTGGGTAAACTATTATTAAATTTTAAAATATTAAAAATGAAACAGTAAAATATTTCTGGGAACAGGAACATTAACTTACTCAGCACAATAACCTGGTCATTATAGCAGCCTCAAAAAGGAGACATTTCATATTTTCTTCTCCTCAAATTTCCTGAAGTCATGAAATGCTATTAGCCACACAGTAAAAACTGTCTTACCCAATCCACTGGTACAAGTGGCTGGTCATTTAATGGAAAAGGACAGTTAAAACAGGGAATCATTAAAAAACATTCATGTAGATCTTCAACTTTATTTTACTTAAAATATATAAATACAGTCAGGCATGGTGGTGAATGCCTGTAATCCCAGCACTTGGGAGGCTGAGGCAAGAGGATTATCACTAGTTTGAGGCCAACCTGGGCTACAAAGTGAGTTCAAGACCAGCCTGAACTGCATAGCGGGACCCTGTCTCAAAAAATGTGTGTGTGTGTGTGTGTGTGTGTGTGTGTGTGTGTGTGTACTTGCCAGTGTTTAAATATAGGATCAAGGCCTTCTCTTCAAATGGTGACAATGGTGAGTTTTCCTTTATCTTTCTTATATAAAGTATACTAAAATACAACAGCTATAATTTGTTTCCATTTCCTTATAGTGCAGCAAAATACAAGATACTCATAAAACTTTAGACCAGTGATGGTGAACCTTTAGAGACTGAGCGCCCAAACTGCAATTAAACCTGAATACTGAGGTTTTAGTTTAGAATAAACAACTGTTATTTGATGCTCAGCTACTGGGGCGACTTGGCTCAACTGGGTTCGAGTGCTAACAGAGAAGGCTCTGCATCCCCCTGCAGTACATGTGCCATAGGTTTGTCACTGCTGCTCCAGACTCCATCTTTTCTTCAAATAGCTAGTAACTGTTTTATCCCTATCTAATTTGATAGCAATTTCTACAATGACAAATCTCTACTCATACTTCCAAAGCACACGAAACTCAATTTTCATACAAACAACTTTCTTTTTATGCTATTTCACCAGTTCTCATAATATTTAACTAAACTAATTCCAATAGAAGTACCAGAGGTTAGGATTATAAAATTCGTTAGAAGTATTCAGGCATATTATAAAATTTCCTACTACACACAAGCCTTTAACAAAGGTAGGTAAAAATGATGTACAGAACAAATGGAGTGCATCTATTAAAAACTGAGGTTAGCTAAGTGATTTTACCCACTGCTATTCCTTGCATTTCTTAAATATATTGGTCACTTCTTCTAGGACTTGATAAGGCTCACTTCCACTGTTATATGACTTTCATAAATTCCAAATTACTAGTCATCTTTTACCACACGTTGCCCTCAATAGCTCTTTAAATGTACTTAGCTATTTCTTGCCATATTTACACTGTCTCTAACACTATTATTAGGATGCTTTTTATCAGCTATTACAGCTCAAAATCATTTATTAGAATTTTAATAAAAGTAGACCCTATCTAACTTCAAAATTGAACCTATATACAGACTTTGGCAGAGAGAGTGAAAAACTCTTCATGCACCCATTTGAGCTCCAGGAAGAATTTCAAATATTTCTGGAAGAAGTCTTTAATTTGTGAGATCATGTGCATGACTGAGACAAACTTTACAAATAAGCATATCTTGACAAATATATCTGCTCATGTGAACTACTTAAATTTATCCTGACAAGTTTAAGTATTCTATGTACAAAGTGAATAAGATAACTGCAAAACTAGAACTATGAGATATGTGCTGAACAGAGTCTAAAGATTACTGTAGATGGCTTCTTAGAACAAATGGCCTAATTTTATTAGTGTTTAGCCACAGACCACGTAGACAATTGACTATATTATATTTCCAACTACTACTACATATACTTGACAGCTGGGATTCTTGGTGCTTGTTACCATCAAAAAGTAAAAACAGGATTATCTTAATGATCTTATATTTCATTTTAGGTATAAACCAACCAATATCCAAACAAAGTTTCCCTTACTGCTAAATGACCAAAAATAGTCTTCTTACTGAGGAACTTATCTTCAGGTAGCCATTTTGTAAACCAAAGAATGCATTACTGTATTTCATTTTCAATTTTTAAAATTTAATAATTGTGTAGTAATTTTTCTCCTGTTACCTTTTATATGTGGTACACAATATTGGTTTTCTATTTATAACAATGAAATGAAATTTCCTTTAGAAATAGATGTTAAATTTAAAATGTAATGTTACTTCAAAATAAACGTGAAGTTAACTATTATGATTTAGATCTAATATGTCCCCCAAAAGTCTCATGTTGAGAGGTGGGGCCTAGTTGGAGAAGGCAGGTCACTGGTGGCCTGACCTGGAAGGGTGTATTCTTGTCCCTGGCTCCTCCCTTCTCTCACCTTCCTGCCTGCCATGAAGTGAGCAGCTTTCCTCTGCCATGCTCTTCTCCCATGCTGTTTCTGCCTTGGAGCCAACCAACCATGGAATGACTACTCTGAAAACCATGATCCAAAATAAACCTCTCCTCACTTAAGTTGTGGGTGTCAGGTATTGTGTCCCAGTAATGGGAAGGCTGGCTAATAAAGTAACTAATAGTTCAGGGGTTATAAGACTATGGGAAATCATTAAGATAGTAGCTAAACAATTTAAGTATGAAAAACAGTCTGCAGGGTAACAGAAAGTTCCTGAACATGCATACAAGATCACTCCAACTGGCCTTTCAGTCTTTTTTCCTCACTACTTAACCTCATCACAAAACTCATGTCCTAGCAATATCACCCACATAACATACCCTCCTTTCTGCCTAAAACGCCTGCGTTAGTATCCATATCACCACCACCACCATCAATCTTTACCCCTATAGGCCCAATTCAACTTATGCTCTACATACTCATGCTACCTTTCTTCAAAAACTTTCCCAAATGAGGCCGGGCATGGTGGCACACACCTGTAATCCCAGCACTCAGGAGGCTGAGGCAGGAGGACTGCTGTGAGTTCAAGGCCAGCCTGGGCTACACAGGGAGTTCCAGGCCAGCCTGAACTACATAGCAATACTCTGTCTCAAAAAAAAAAAAAAAAAGAAAAGAAAAGAAAAGAACTTTCCCAAATGTGTCTCCTCAGACTCTTATGTGTTATTAGAGACTCTGTCTTATTAATCTATATATCTTTTTCTGGTTCTCAGAAAAGATATTCAAGAAATACTTTTTAGAAGAATGATTCTCTTAAATTTTGCTCTTATGTGACTACTTAGTAATTTCAATTACAGTCTACTCCAACTTTTATCCCTTCCTATTTCCTTTATAATGTACTCTCCTGATTCTTTCCTTACTCCTTTGTAAGTGTTCCTCAGTAGCTTTTGAAACCACTTCTGTTCTACCTCCCTAAAACTACAGACCCAAGATACTGTAATAGTTATACTTCCAGTGCAATTTCATTCCTATTAATCTCATTAGTCAAATTATTTCAAATACCGTCACAAATAGAATAGCAGTAGCCAAAACCTTAATCCTATACATCTAGTTACCTATTAGGACATTTGCACCTGGATATGCCATAGGTACCTATGGTGGGCAGCCTCCAAAATGACCCCAATGGACTCTCGCTCCTCGTACTTGTGCCCCCGTATAGTCCCCTCTCACAGTGAACACAGCTGACCTGTGTGACCAACAGACTATGACAGAAATGATGGATGTGGCTTCTGAGGTCAGCTCCCAAAAGTTATTACAGCTCCAAACTCTACAATCACTCACTCTTAGCAAAGCCAGCTGCCTCAAACATCCTCATAGAAGTCTACCTACCAACATAAGTGAGTCATCATGAAAGTAGACCCACTGGCTTCAGTCAAGCCTTCAGATAACTGAAACTTTTGCTTCTAGAAGCAGACATCCTGACTCAACCTCATAAGAAATCCTGAACCAGAACTATCTACCTCAGGTGCTCCCAAATTCCTAATCACAATAAACTGTATGATATAATAAATGTTGGCAGCACTACCCAAAAGAACTATTTGCAATGATTAAATATTCTGTGATCAAAAATCAGTACAGTGGTCACTGGCTACATGTGGCTACTGAACACCAGAAATGTGGCTAGTTGTGATAGGAACTGAATTTTCCATCTCATTTAATTTTAACTAATTTAAATTTAAATAGCCACATTAGTCTTATGACTACTACACTGGAGAGTGTAAGTTAACTGTCTTGGGATAATCTACTACACAGCAAAAGGTAACTAATATAGTACTTTAAACTAAAGCTTTCTCTTTCATTTGTTTTGTTCCCCTTCCTCCATTTAACCAGTCAACCAAACAAAAACAACAAAACCAAACAAAGCCCTACTTCTTCCTTTTTTTTTTTGGTACCGGGAATCAAACTCAGGACCTTGTGCTTGCCAGGCAAGCGCTTGTGCGGCTGAGTTATATCCCTGGCCCTTCTTCCTTTTATTACCCATCTTGGTGGGTGGGGTAGCAACACCCACCCAAGCACACAAGCCAGAAAGGCCCATACTTCCATCACCTACCTTTCCATCCTATTTGTAGTCTTAATAATTCTCGACAGCTCTATTTGCCACTTCTCTTTTAAATATATTGTTACAACTTCAGTTTAGGACTTTGGGATTACTGAAAAATGTCTCTTTAATAATCCTTTTGCCCCTGAAACTGTTTCTCAGATTAATCCATTCTTTACCTGAGTGATCTTTCTACAGCATAACACTGTTCTTATTATCTGTCTGATTAAAGGCTTTCCACAATCCAGACATTAAAATCCAAATTCCTTAGAATAACATAAAAGCTCTCTATAAGCTGGTTCCACCTGTCACTCCAACATCACCAACCTCCGTGCTCTAGCCACATGGACCTGTATGCAATTTCTAGAAAATGTGAGCTATTACAACTCTATGTCTTTATTCACACTGGTCCTTTGAAATGTTCTTCTATCCCTCTCACCTGTCTGGTAACTAGATCCCACCTTCCAGGATTCAGCAAAGGTGTCCATCTCACACACGAAGATCTCATCATGTTTCCAATCTATCCAGAAAGTACTGATTCTTCGCCTTTGAGTCCCCACTGTACCCTGTTGCGATGTTTAATCTTGACTATCAACTTGACTGGCTTGAAAGATGCCTCAGAGATTACTGAAGTATACTTTCCATGACCTTAAGAACTGTGTCCCTTCCTCTTTAGCACTTTCCTTGTCTCTCTTCTTCCCAGATGCCATGAAGTGAGCAGCTTTCCTCCACCAATCCCTCCATCATGTTTCTGCCTTGATACCAATCAACCATGTACTAAAACCATTTGCCAAAATTAACTTTTTCTCTTTTAAATTGTGTATGTCAACTATTCTGTCCCAGAAATGGAAAAGTGACTAATACAACTATCTCCCTCTATCAAGCTCCTAGAAGATAGAAACAGTACCTGATTCAACTTTTGTCTATATCTGGCATTATAGCACAGCATTTAAGAGTACCAGCTGGGAAGTCACACAAACTCAGACTTCCCTCTAGCCATGCTACGTAAACTTCCTAAGTTTCTGTTTCTTCACCTGTTAAGTGAAGAATACATTAAAAAACAAAAAACAAAAAACAAAAAACAAAAAACAAAAAAAAATGTCTTCACAGACTCATTGTATTAAAATGATACATAAAAGGTTATATGTCTAGCACATAATTTTCACTCATACAGGTAGTCTGAATGAAGAGACTAATAGTTGGCAGGTAAAGAAAGGATGAGAAAAGTCAAAATAGCCATATAACTTTTTTAGGCTACTCTAAATAAAAATAAGTAATACTGGGTGCCTACCATTTATCTACTACATGGTCAGAAAATTATAAGGCATGACAAAAGGACTCAACCAGAAATAAATAAAAGGTTGAGAAAAAGGAGAGAGGACCTAGTTGAGCAATACAAGAGAGATTAGAAGCCTGGTGATGACAATAAAGGCAAAAGGTAAGGAAAAAGGATTACAGAAGAAAAGAAAAACAAAAATTTAAAAATAGAATCCTGGTAAAGATCTGTGGTGTAGGGCCGGTGAGATGGCTCAGCGGCTTAAGCGCCTGCCCGGCAAGCGCGAGGGCCCGAGTTCGACTCCCGGATCCCACATACGAAAAAGGGGCCGGTGATATCGCTCAGCGGCACGGGCGCCTGCTGGCGCGCGAGGTCCTGAGGTCGTTCCCCCGGTACCCACCAAAAAAAAAAAAAAAAAAAAAAAAAAAAAAAAAAAAAAAAAAAGATCTGTGGTGTACTCATCATTTAGATACATAGCTCCCAGGCTGCATCGTATGCAAACTGTAAATTTTGGACTGTTTTTGACTAATAAAATGGATTACAACATTTTAAAATAATAAATAAGATTTGTTTTTATTAATAAAAATCTGGAGGTTACTCGTTAACTCCACTTCACATTCTACATTTTGCCTTGAGTGCCTGAAAGTAGGGCTCATAAGGCAAAACAAAAACAAACAAAAACATTCCTATTAAAGTGTCCTAGATATTCTGTGGAACGGAATTTAGAAACTGCTGCTATCGCTTATATTAAAAGATAAGAGATCAGGTATGGTGACATGTGCCTGTAAAACCAGCACTCTGGCAGGCTAGGTCAAGAGAATCACAAGTTTTGAGTCCAGCTTAGCAAGACCCTCTTTCAAAATGAAAATAAAAAAGGCCTGGGGATATAGTTGAGTGGGAAGGCCCTGTGTTCAATCCTCAGGACTGGGGAAAGAAAAGAAGACACTAAACAGATACTTGGCTGAATCTTCTCACTTGAATGTTACACTATTTTTGGTGATAGTTAACTTCACACACACAACACACATACAAAAAAATTATAGCTAACCCAAATTGTGTGCAGTAGCAAATACAATGAACCAAGATTTGAAAGATATGGATTTTAAACCTGGTTTTAAAACTTTCCTATCTGGGAAATACTAAAGTGGTTAATTCATATCTTTGAATGTAATTTTTTTGTCATCTGTAAAAATGGGAACAACAAGTGCCTTGTTGGATTATTTTATATATATATATATATATATATATATATATATATATATATATATATTACATGTAAAGTACTTAAAATAATGCTTTATATGTGGAAACTGTTTACTGTTACTAAATAAGGAAATTAGGAAACAGTTGTAAAAGTATCATAAATGCAAATGTAAACCACTATTAGCATCATACAGTAAACACGAAAGTGAAAATGTTAGATGTGATAAGGCTGAAGTGGAATATGCTGTTTGTGAGATAACACTAATCTTTAAAAATAAAATCTATATGGGGAAATAAACATGGATACATATATCTATAATAAACAAATTATTTATCAACTGTAATTAGGTTATTCCCTCATTTTTTTTTCTAATCTGACTTTTTAACTTCATCAACCCTCAAAGACAACAGAACAGTCTCCAGATTAGTTATATCCATAACAGTAAATTTTTCAAGCTGGACAAGCAAAAGTCTCCTAACTGCTAACAGTGTGAGGAGGCAAGGCTAGCTAAAATGAGATATGGTAAATATTTATGCAGAATTAACAGACCTTTACCCCACAGGGAGGCTGTAACCATGGGAAAAATCAGCTTCCCAGAACTCAGCATAGCAGATGCCTGTTGATCTCCCCAAGGGCTATAAAGTCTCTATATGCATCAGAATGCTTAGAAGACCACTGTTGCTTGCATGTGACCTCTTTGTAGAATTTAAACCAAGTAAAATTCTCAAACTGCAATTCTCTTTACGTAGAAACAGTACTGATTCAGTAAAAGATTTAGTTTATAGGTTTTTTTTTTTTTTTTTTGAAACCAACTATCTGCCTACCTCTGTTCTAGATTTTCTGGGGTTACTAAGAAAACTACGTTAAAAAGGTTAGGCTAAAATAACACACCTAAATATCTCTTAAGCAAACTTTTTTCCATGTTATAGCATAAGAAGTGGCTAGACTAAAATTATTCATTCCACAGCATTTCAGTAACAGGAAAAGAGCATTTACAAAGACAACTTGAAAAAAAAAAGAAGGGCTGCTGAGATGGCTCAGTGGCGTAGGCGCCTGCCTAGGAAGCACGAGGTCCCGAGTTCGACTCCCGGAACCCACATACGAAAAAAGGGCCGGCGATATCGCTCAGCAGCAGGGGCGCCTGCTGGCGCGCAAGGTCCTGAGGTCGACCCCCACTACCCACAAAAAAAAAAAAAAAGACACAAAGACTAAAAGTAACAATGTTTTATGCTTCAGAAGATAAAGCTATAGCTATAATAAAAGAAATAATCACAATTCTATAAATATAAACTAAATAATAAAAAGGGAACATTCTATGCTAATAAGACACCTTTTTAAAAAATCTCCATTGCCACCCAGCCAAACATAAGATTCTTGCTACAAAAAACATGTAACCTAATTATCTTATATCACTCATGCTTCACAAAAGCCCAACCATCTACTATTATAAGGTATATGCTGCCTTCCACCATTCCCCCTTATATTATATATTCAGTAGAGCAAATTTTGGGGTCACTTCTTGCTGCTTTGTACTTCTGTAATACCAAAAACTATAAAACTTGTATTGGATAGACCTTAAACTTCCTAAAAGTACATTAGAATAATGATATAAAACAATTTATAAGCAACACAGATCAGAAAATGATTTATAAGCAACACAGATTAGGTTCCAAAATTATCCAGTGTTTAAAGATGTGTGTGTGTATTTAAAGCAATGAATCACAAACCTAAACACAATGTAGCCATTCTCTAGAGGAAATGAGACAAAATCTCTCCTGTCAGGAAAAAGGAATAGATAAACAGGTGATTAAGCATAGAAAGAATCAGATGTAGTTATACAGTAAAATTATAACATGAAGACAGTACTTTAACAGTATTGAAGGAAAAATGCACTGTTTTATCCAATGGGTTCAATCAACAGAGTGATCTAAATGAGCCAATCAATTAGCAGCAAAATTGGGACCATTGGTTCACAAAAACATTTAAAAATTTAAGAAGAGGGGCACTGGAGTCATAATTTCAACTCTTCTGTTTGAAAACTATGTGACCTTGAATAAGTCAGTGAACCTCTCAGGGCCTTGAGAAATTACCAAGTGCCCAAACTGGCCTTAAATTTGAGATTTTCCTGTCTCAGCCTTCCAGAATGCTGGGATAACACAGATGTGTGCCACTAACATCTGATTCATTCTTGTCTGTTTTTAAATGAAGACAATAATTAATTTATATGCTTGAGAAGTTTTTTTTAAAAATGCACAGAAAACACCTAGAGCCAGGTGTGATAGCACATGCCTGTAATCCCAGCACTCTGGGAGGCTGAAGCACAAAGATTGCAAATTTGAGCCCAGGCTGGGCAATTTAGCAAAATCCTATCTTAAAATTAAAAATAAGCTGGGGATGTAGTTCAGTTCAAAGGCCCTGGGTTCAATCCCTTACTGGGAAAAAAAAAGGAAAAAAAAGGAAACGAAACGAAACGAAACGAAACGAAACGAAACGGAAGGGAAAGGGAAAGGGAAAGGGAAAGGGAAAGGGAAAGGGAAAGGGAAAGGGAAAGGGAAAGGGAAAGGGAAAGGGAAAGGGAAAGGGAAAGGGAAAGGGAAAGGGAAAGGGAAAGGGAAAAGGAAAAGGAAAAGCAAGCAAGCATCTAGAACATGCCCACTACTTATTATGTACTAAATATAACATTCTTTCATACATCACAAGTATCTCTATAAGACTAAATTTTATCTATTTTTTTAAGGCTCATTTTCACCTATGTCACATCTTGCCACCATTCATCCAAAATACAGCAATAGGCATCATGATTTAAACATTATCTTGCTAATTGTACTACTGGTTTCCAGAATCCTTCACTGACCAAATTATCACCATAGTTACATTTTCACTGGATGCACAAAGCACAGGTATAAGGACTGCTACCTTCAAAGAGATCAATGAGTGGAGAGGTGTCCTTCCAGAAGTGACTGAAACAATGCCTAATGCACAAAATGTGATTCCTCTGTCCAAAAGCAATGAGGATCAAAGCTTCTTAATTTTCAATTTAAACCAATGCCCTTTCTACTTCAGTTTAGGTAACTCACTAAAATGTAATTTAACTGAAAAATAAATTTAAAAGGAAAATAAAAGGACACTGTGATAGGAAGTAATCATTTCTTAATTTGGAAAATAAGATCAAATTAATCATTAATTATGATTTCATACTACTACTTCCCTAAAATAAAAATGACTTATCTTAATCTCCAGTACTAATCAATAAATATCACTCTTGAAGGTAAATTTCTCAATTTATAGATATAATTCAGCAGGTAGCAAGAACTCAAAATAACTGCCATAACAATGACCTACACAGAGCATTCAATATGTACTTAAATTAATTAATTAATGTTGATAAGTATAGAACTGCATGAATTCTTTTTTTTAGCTAGGAATGTCTCAAGCTTATCTTTTTTTTGTTTTTTAAAATTTTATTGGTACATTTTAGATATACATGATGATAACACTCATCATTGGGAATTTGTACCTGTACATGATATATATTGCTGCTTCTGTTTTTCCCATTTCCCTCACCTCCCTTCAATTCCTCTTCCCCTGCTTATTTACAAAAGCTTTGTTTCCATTTTTTCTCTTCTATTCTTCTTTTTCTTGTCACTTGCCCCCCTTCCTTCTCAACCTCCTCATTCAGTTTCCTTTCATTGCTCCTTCCTTACAAGAGCAAAAAATAAAAATACATATACATGCACACATTAAATTTAGGTCTAAAATATCTTTTCCTTTAAAAGTTACCTTCACCTCTAGCAAAAGGTTACTCTCAAAAAAAATCTGTCAGGAGATTCATAATTAGGAATATAATTACTAATATTTATCCACACAATATTTGACTTAATTCCTATTTTTGGAAACAGAATTGTACCCTATACCCTATTAAACTATAATTGCAAGGTCAGGAGTTTCTATTTTTTTACTGTTCACATCTAGGCAACACATTCAATTTGCCTTTAAACACTGTCTCAAAAATTCTAATCATGTAGGATTTCTGGGTAAATATAGTAAGGAGAAACTACGAATCTTTTCCCCAAAGTGGTAACTAATAAATACAATGAAAATGCAACCAAAGTATAAGTATACTATCCTGACAAAGGTACTAACAAATTAAGAATAATGGCAACTCAAAGAGGTATTCTCCATGGAGAAAACCTATATATTTATATTTTAAATAAACTATACCAGTCATTGTGAACCTTTTAGAGCTTTCAATGATAGAAACAGCCCGCTGCAGCATGCGTGCTATACATTCACCACCACTGGTATACTTCCTCAAGCAACCAAAGCCAGTCAATTGAAGAGCAACAAAAACTTCAACTGAAATAATTTTATTTACTAGCCAATGCTAGCCATTTTTCTACTATAGCTCCTACACAGATTCTGAGATGAATTTAATAATATAATTTAAAAATATCAAAGCTATTTAGGTATCTATAAAGACTAATATAAATACCTCTATGTACAGTGATAGGAAGCCAGTTATAAAAGTAAAATTAGTTTGATAGTGATACTACATTAGAATATGTCTATCATATTACATACAATTATTTATTCACTAAGCTGTGTAAACCCCCTTTGGCCACTTCATTGTCACCTGTCAACTATAAATTGAAGAAGGGAGCACTTCTTTAATTTGCTTTCCACTCTTTGCCCTAAAAGAATGTCCTGATGATTCTACATCCATAACATAATGCCTTTCTCTGTACAACCAGGAAAACAACAAATAAGCTTATTAATTACCTGATATTTTGAGTCAAAATGGAGACTTTAAGGCACTCAGATGAACTAACCTAAGCAGATAACACTAACTTTAAAAATTTCTGAACAAATTTAGATAGCTTCACTTCCTTGCGTATAACCTTAGGGACTGCCTTAATTATGGATATGATAGATCCTTTCTTTGCACAACAAATAGCATAGATGAATGCAGGATTTTTATAAATGATTCTGATGTTCTTCTCCAGAGTAAATAACACCACTGACTGAGAGTTCCCAGAAGACTTGGAGCCATTAAGAGCTGGGATTCCTTTCAATTGGCATCATTCCAACAGAGGCTCAGTGAGAAATGAAACCTCCTGCAAATCAAATCTGTTGCAATGTTATTTTTTCCAGAAGTTAATTACCTGCTTCTACGCCCCTCCCCCCCAGTAAAGGAGAAGCTGGAAAAGTAGATGACATTTTGCCGTAAGCCTCCTCCAGAAATAATAAAAATGAAATCAAAACAAGCTTTGGCTATCAAATTCTAGATATACTCTGAACAGCTGCTCCTCCTTGATACCTGTCAGTCCACAGTACCATTACCTCAAACTATTAGACAGTGGGAATTTACTATAAGAAGTTAAACTTTCAGAACATCATCTGTTAGAGATACTTAGTGAAAATTATTTTTATTTTATTTATTTTTTTATTTCTAGTGTTGGAAATTGAACTCAAGGGGGTGGCACTGAGATACTGTACATTCCTCAGGCCTTTTTGACTTTGTATTTTGAGACAGAGTCCCAGGCGGGGCTTAATCTTGCAGTCCTCCTGCCTCAGCCTCCCAGTGTGCTGGAATTACAGACATGCACCACCCATGCCTGGTTCTTAGTGAAATATTTATGGGTGAAATTATGATATTCAGAAACTACTTCAAAATAATCCAGTGGGAAGAAATGGGAAGGAGCAGATGAACCAAGACTGGCCATGCATTGATAATTTTTGAAGTAATGACGAGAATATAGAAGTTCAACATACCATTCTCCGGACTTTTATATATGTTTAAATTTTTCCACTTATCCCTTCATAGCCACTGCCCCCACCCCCCAGGGGATAAAAAACTACCCTCACAGACTCAAAACAATCCACATAACAAGCATTTGGCAATTCCATCAGTTTGCTGTCAGGTTTCAGGAAAGCAAATACAGGGTTTTGCATATGAATGACACAGCTACTGATCTCAAAAGAAAATTTTCTCCATTTCATTACTTTAGTATCACAGCCAAACTGATGAATAACCTTACCCTAAGTGTTATGTTTTGCAAATAGGCCTTAACTAGTTCTACAGAGAAGGTATTTACTCCATTAAGTTAACTCACGTAGATACAATTTAGAAGAGTTGATTCCATTCAACTCAGCTATATTCCCCTTCTAGGCCTCTTTCCCAAGAGTTAAAGACATTATATTAAAGTGATACATGCATACCCATGTTTATAGCAGCACAATTCATAATAACTAAATCTTGGAAGCAGCCTCTGTTTCCATCAACAGATGAATGGATAAAGAAAATGTGGTACTTACACACAATGGAGTGCTACTCTACCATAAAGGATAAACTGGAGTCATTTGTAGGAAAATAGATGCATCTTGAAAGCACACTGTTAAATGAAATAAATCAGACACACAAGCTTAAATATGGTATGGTTTCTCTTATGGGAGAAACCCAAAATATAAATAAAAAGCAACATAAAAGTTAGATAATAGTAAATACAGAGATAGATCTTTTGCAAATGGGAATTGGACCAAGAGATGGAGAGACGGGGAAGAGGGGAAGAGAAAAAGAGAAAGGGATGAAAAAAACATTGAGATGTGTTACATACATATACCAACTCCCCACACATGTAATCATTATGAACTATAAGTACTGATTAAAAAAAATTAAAATTAAAAAAGGAGAGTTGGAAGAAAAAAACTAATAAGGAAAAAATTATAACCATGACTTGTGATTAAACAACATTGAATGGTTACAGAAATCAAGTTCAGTAGAATAACGCTTTATTTCATGAACCTACAAATATGATTAGAAGTATGTCTGCACTTTTAATCTCAGAATCTCAAAGCACTTTACAAACACTAGTTTAACCATCATATCGTCTGAGAGGTAGATACTATACAATTATAACCATGTATCCTGCTGCTACAAAATACTTAAATACCCCTTCAGCAGTATTTGCCCTGAGAAAGTCTTGCCCAAATAGCCAATAAAACAGGAAATAAGCTGAAAGTACATGTGCCACCAACAATCTCCAAAAAGATCAGACCTTCACCCACAAGAACCACTTCCTCTGAATAAACCACAGACACTATACTTGCAGACCACAACATATCAGCTCGTGTCTGGAACACCGGCCGATAACCCATCGAAAATCTACAGGAGGATATGGTTAAGCACCTTCACAGGATTTCCTGTGTACTTCCTGTGGATCCATGTTACTCTTCTGGATAACACAGCCACTTTCTGCATTATATGATCAATATCAGGTATAATTCCTTCAGATGCTAAAAACTCCCCTCCAGGTTTTGAGACAGGGTCTTGCTAAGTCACTATGTTGCCCTGCTGGGCTTGAATATGTGGTCCTCCTGCCTCAGCCTCCCACACTGCTGGGATTACAGGAGTGTACCACCAAGCACCTCTGGTTTTTCTACAATAAAATAATCTACACTTTCTGAACCCATGAAAGACTTACACAATCCCCTGTGATCTTTCAGCTGTGTAAACTAAGAATCAGCATTTATAGATAAATTTTACCGAAACTATAGTCTTAGAGCAGTATCTTTAAATGACAATATGCTTTTTAATGTCAGAAGAAAAAGTGTGATAAGTGTCTAACTGCAAGCAGGAACTAAACACGGTCTTCTCATATATTTCTAATTTCTGCATAAATTGTTATTCACACAGTTCTAAGATGGGAAACAATTTTTTATTGGCTTTTAGGTTCATTTGTCTCTAGACACTGGGAAGCCACACAGGTCTGTCAGGTGACTATGATTTCAAAAACCAGGACTCAGCATTTGAATTAGTAAAGGATCCTGTTTTGGTAGGAATCTAAAGTGTCAGCTGCAGTGATGCATATTAATTCAATAAGGCAAACTTAGTGCTTTTCTTTTACAAAATACCAACAATACATGCTTTGTAATCTGGGCACAGCTTCTAACCTTTGGCACAAATCATGTATTACCTCTGTAGAATCAAAAAAACTAAAAGTTATTCCAGGCATTAGCTTCATAGGTATTTCCTGGAGTTAGAGCTGTCTTACAAACATCTTTCATATATGCCTATCTTGGTACTCCAGACATTCAAGTTGAAAATAAAAATGTTCTAAATTTAGCATGTTTCCAAGATTCTTAAATTAACTAGCAAAATACAAAAGAACAAGGACTTGCATTTAAATAATCTTAAACTAAATTAGTATCAAAGATCAAAGTCTAACACTAATTCTATAATCTTATATGCTTTATAATTTAAATACATACTTTATCTTTGTTACTGTCTCTTATTATGTAGTAACAATTCTTATAAGTACAATGGCAATAAAGTAAAATGTTACCTCAATTTTAACAACAGTCCGTTTTACTGGAAAAAATACTGCTAAGCACTGCAGGTCCATTTCTTTTCAAAAAAAAAAAAAAGAGAGAGCGAGAGCGAGCTTGAGAGACAGAGACAGAGACAGAGACAGAGACAGAGACAGAGACAGAGAGAGAAATAACAACAGACCAAAGGAATGAAAGTTCAAACCTTAACAAGAACAACAAAAAAGGATGTAAAGTAACAAAGACTGAAAACCCACTGGGAAAAAAGGTAACAATGGCCAGATGTATCTCATCAAATAGCAACAGATATTTTATCTTAAAACTAAAATCAAAACTCCTCACTTCAGAGATGTTTTCTCTTCACTTCTAGTTGATTTTCAATCAGTAATGACTCAACAGTATTTCTGTACTGCCTTTTTTGTCAACTATAGGGACACTATAGCTCAAAGAATCTTTTTTGTAAAGAAGTCTTTTTTATCATGAGTAATTGTTTAGTTGATTTGGTAATTATGCTGTTTCTACAAGTCTGTTTCATTTAATTACTGTATATGTTACATCTATTCTAATCGGTATCAAAAATAAAAGTGGGGCTATGGATGAGGCTCAGTGGTAGAGTGCTCTGCATGTGGGCTGTGGGTTCAATCCCCAGCCCTGAAAAAATAAAAATTAAAAATTTTATAAGTGAATTAAAATGATCTTGAGAATCTCTTTACCTTGTGATTTGGGGCTATGCCTGGAGAAAAATCAAAGTACCACCCCCACCGAAATTACAGTAAAACTAAAGTTGGAACTAGCTTCTCTAGAATATGCCAAGATAAAAAACAGAATATACATAAAATAACAAATATGTATGCACCTACATTGCTTGTAAAAAAAAAAAAAAGAATATAATATTTTGTACTAGAACTAAGATTTTTTTTAAAAAAGCATTTTGTAATAAGAGAGCAATTGGGAAGAAGCTAATAAAATATTAAGAGGGACATAGTTTTTCTAAGACAATAAATTAACAGAAAATATAGAATTTAACTAAGCAAAGAATAAGTAAGGGTATGGGAATGAAAAAGGTAGTGGGTAACTGAGCCATTTAGAGTTATAGATACATAAAATGGGAGGAAAGCATTATTTTGCCTGATATAGCAAGTATATATAATAGGACAACTTAAAAGAAAAGTTTGAGCTAAAGATCAGGAAAAACTTCCTGACTACAAGGCCTAGCAGCTTACTGTTCAGTCCCCTGAGAAACTGACAGAAGCTTTACCTGCTAAAGATATTTAAAGATGGAACAGACAACTGGAGAGTATCCTGTAAAAGAATCCAACTCTGACTTGGTGAGACTGGACAGCTACTAAAATAAGTTGAATAGAAAAATAATATACATAAAAAGGCAATGTGTAATTTAATGAAGAAAAAAATGGGGAACTTGAAAGCTAGAAAATCTGGGTTAAAGCCTTAGGTCTGTCCTTATCAATTTTATAATCTTGACTTAAACTCTATGAATTGTTCATTGTAAATGATGGAAACATGATTTGCCCTATACCAAACTGAGAATATTATAAATGTTAAAAAAGTATGCCAGGCGTGGTGGTGCACAACTGTAATCCCAACACTTGGTAGAGCTGAGGCAGGAGGATTGCTGCTGCAAGTTCCATGCCAGCCTGGGCTACAAAGTGAGTTCAAGGTCAGCCTGAACTGCATAGTAAACCCTGTCTCAAAAAGACCAAAAAAATAAAAATAAAAAAAAAATAATAATAATATATACACACACACACTACCATAGGATATCATTACATGAGAATATTTTACTCAAAAGGAAATGTATATGCAAATACAAAGCCCCAAAAAAGTATACGTATTTCAGCAGTTCACAGTACTAGTAAGTGTCTGGAAGCTACTTTGAGCATCTCTTATAACTGTAGAGGCCAAAGGTTACTTGTATTAATCTCATGATGTCTCACTATATTTAGTACTAAAATATTTATACAAGTTTTTCTTTTCCTGATGTATATACTTTTTGGCAGACTACATATATTTTTTAAATTTTCAACTGTAGATTTTAAAATTTCAATTCAAATAGCATTATTCCAAGAACTAATTATTAAGAGAAAGGAGCAGGTCTTCAAGTAAAGCTTTAAAACATCATCAAAACTAAGTTTTAACACATGAAGCCAAATAAAGTTAAGTTTCCTGTTCATGAAAATGTGACATGGTCAATAAGCAATCCTATGATAAGAATTTCTTTCTTTCCTTCTTTCTGTGTGTGTGTGTGTGTGTTGCTGAGATCCAATCCAAAGCCTCCCACAAATTAAGCAAGTGCTCTACCACTGAGCAACACCCTCGGCTGGATAAGAACCATTTCTAATAATTCTGTCAGACCACCAAGACACAAAAGAGTTCTTCCAATTACCTCTCGAGAACCATTAATATATCCTGCTGTTTCTATGACCCGTAGCACTCTGAGAGGCAATTCACACCCATTTTTGGATAACTCTTAGAAGAGGCAATAATATAGGTACGCTCAGGTTTTTTTCAAATTTTTTGCCCTGAAATCATAATGCTCCAGAGAAAAATACATAAAATCCATCATTTACAGGTTTATGAATGTTTACCACAAATGTTATAAAAACACCTCCATGTCAACTCAATGCCATATAGTATGTGCTAACAAATGGAAACCACCAATGTGTTAAGTGGTATCAAAGGGCTAATACGCTTTTATAATAATTTCAAATAAAATTTCATCAACTCACCGAATAAATATGAATATATTATAACTGTGTTATTAACTAGAAAAACTGCAGCTCTATACTTTTAAATTTACTTTAGATACCACATGTTGACTCATGTAAAACTGCAGTACCACATACCTTTAGGAATCAAGATTTTATACTGAATAACTGAAAGAAAAGACAAAAAGTAGTAATACAAAGCTAGCACTGTGGTCCTTAACTTCAACTTTAATTTTGTACTTATCAACTGAATGGCTTTACAAGAAAATGTCACAAATAATTTCACCTTGCAGATAATGTTTCATGCAACTTTGAAAATAGCAAAAAAAATTCTTTAAACCAAAAGCATTATATGACAACTACAGGAGAAAATGTATCACTAATGAAAATGCTAACTTTCATGGGTATAAGTATATGCAAATAAAGTTAAAATTCCCACATTCACTTTAACAGTTTCAGTTAAACAAGCTTAAAGCTGAATTCATTGCTAAGAAACTTTCATTACATCAAAAACTTTCATTTATCCGCAAATCAAAAGCAACAACAAAACCCATAAGCCCTAGACAAAACAAAGGTCCATTTATTTCAATGAAGACCCTTATAACTTTCCTACCTGTACTGCCCCTGAAAATACTGTTAAGGAATCTGGCCTAAAATCATTCACTGAGTCCACTGCAAAAGCATTCTCTGCTGTCTACCTCTCAGAAGAAATTGTATCACTAAACTCTCAGGAAAGCACATAGGAGGATTGGAAACAATTAGGATATACAGTATTTTACATCTGAATGCAGCAATCAGTACATACTGAAAGCAGTAATCTGACATTTCTACCACTTTTCATGTGCTCATTCTAAACACTGAAAACTATGAGTCTTCTGGTCTCAAGAATTTACAAAACAAGAGACTGAAAGTTATCCATAGAACTACTTAAAATTTTTTAAGGCTGTTCAGTATACTACATAACCATGAATATAGTTTGTGTTTTAAGCTTTTTAAAAAAAGAAAAAGAATGGAGGTTGAGGAGTAAAAGATTATGGGAGGGCCGGTGAGATGGCTCAAAGGCACAAGCGCCTGCCTGGCAAGCGCGAGGTCCTGAGTTCGACTCCCAGAACCCACATACTAAAAAAGGACCGGTGATATCGCTCAGCGGTACGGGCACCTGCTGGCGTGTGAGGCCCTGAGTTCGACCCCCGGTACCCACAAAAAAAAAAAAAAAAAAAAGATTATGGGAAAGGGAACAAATGAATGTGTTAATTTAACTACAAAATAATAACAGGATGTTACGGAGTTCTAAGTATCCAAAGTGACCAATCAGAAACTAAACATAGCCAAATTCCATCCCAGTCCCAGCACGTCCCTAACACAAGAATAAAACCCTTCTTATCTTGTTCAGCCATGTGTCGCCTGCCACAAACTGCAAAACAGAACAACGCCCAAAACCAGCTAGTCTGATTTCAACTGAGGACAGACAAACTCTGTAGTCAGAAGCACCACAATGAAAGAACTCCAACTCACACAGCTGGCCTGATGGTTCTGCACACTCTACAGAACAAAGCCATACCACATAGCGTACTTCAAACTTGAAAGGATCTCTAAAAAGCTACACTGGCACTATTAATTTGCCAATAGTCCTAAGAATCAACAAAATGTACCTACCATGCATTGGAGTTAGTGAGAAAAAGAGGATGATGTAGGTTGGGCTGAGAGGAAGACAGAAATTATTCCATATTCATAACTTTGTTAAGGCACCCTGGCATAGAAATAATACTAAACCAGTACTTCCAGATTTCACTCAACATATATTCAAATCAGGAACAACTACTCTCAAACAGAAATGGCTGCTTTATATTTATGGAATATCTAGTAATGTTTAAAGAAAAAGTAGTGGTCATATAATAATTCTCATTTTAAAAACTGTAAGTTTCTAGAAAACAGATCTCATCAAAATTAAGCAGCTCCTTTTAACTATCCTTCAACACATCTTTTAACTATGTAAAGTTGGGAGGGACCTGAACCAGTTAAAGAATATTAATCCCAAAGCAATTTGCAGATTAATCTTAAAATACTCATTTTTTAATTATTCATGTCTAGCACAGTAGCTGGCAAAAACAGGCTTTCGATAACTGCATGCTTACTGAATGTTATATGCTAAGTTATAAAAAAGACATATATCCCATATATTCTTTCTAAGATAATGGAAAAAAAAAAGAATCCCTGAAAGCAAAGCTCTAAAAATCATTACTTGGGGGCTTTGAAACTTTTCTATGAAATGCACTGTTGACCCTAAATTCTGTTTCTACAAATTAAACATTCCAGCACCTCACTGAATATCATCACATCAGTTCCTAGCAAGACTTTTGTCTACACACTCAACAAAAAGAGCAAGAATTGAAAGAACCAGGAAAACAACTATTCACATAATGGTGAAAGTGATTTCTCAGAAACAAAACACCCTGAAAGCAAAAGAAATGGGGATAACTACAAAAAAAAAAAAAAAAAAAGAAAAGCACTGACACTACTCATGTGAAGTACGTTCTAGAAAAATTAAAAATCATTTCACTGAAAATGAAAACCCATTTAACAAAATATGCAGAGGATAAATATAAACCGTTTAAATATTTAATGGAATCTTTTAGGTGAACATTCATGTGATAATGGAAAGTATCAACAGGAAGAGGAAGTTCTGTTTCTGGAGTAGCTGTTATGGTATGATAATGGAATTTGGCCCTTTTAAAATCAACAAATGAGCCTCACAATTGGGTGAAACACTCTTATTAGGAAATTAAATTACTTTCTGCAGGAGCACTGTTGTTGCACTTTTCATCAAAAAGCTTTGGCTTTCTAGTTCACTTATTTGATCTATTTTCCTATGATGTCATAGCTTGAAGTTGACTTAAAAGTAATGCAAGCTGACGGAAGTTTGGGAGCTCCATACAGCGTCATATTTTAACTCTTAAAAGTAAGAGAACTCCATCTAAACCATATATTGTCTCTAAACATCATACAACATTGATAAACAAAGTCCACGGGTACATCTGCACCATGCTTAGGGCTTACATCCCTAACACACAAGCGTTTCTGGAAGATGAAATATTAAAATATAACAATTAAAAGCAAGTCTCAGGATTTTCCCTAATTTCTTTCAGCTTTTAGATACTGCCTCCAACAAGAGCCTGTGATTTACTGGCGATGTCAACATTCGTGAAAATTATTCGACAATTAATAATTAAACAATATGCGGGTAAACACTTAAAAGAGCTCAAGTTCACAAATTACCTTGCAGTAGGCTGAAAATTAAGCTCACTGATCGAAATTCCTAAAATCTAATAATTTCTAAAGAACTACTAAGGACAGGACTAAATCTGATGATGCACCAATTCCCAACTTCAGGCAAAGTGACTTTTCTCTGGTTCCACGATAAGTACAGAATACTAACACACACTACAGACAGCCAAAATTACGGTTTTCCCTACCTCTTCTCTGAGAATCTGGGGTAAGTTTCTCTCCAGAAAAAAACTATATTTCCAAAGTCAATCAACCGGAGAACTTGGCAACAACCCTAGTCTAATTGCACAGCTCCGAAAACAACCACTTTCCTTTACCTGTCAATTCCCACTCGCCAAAGGCAAACTGCAATCACCCAGCCGAATCCTAGGAGGCTAAGCAAAAGAGGAACTTCATACCCACCTGTCGGTGATAGTAGACTGTGTGCCACTCATTGGGGCCCTTGGCAAGAGGTCCTCCTTTTATCCAACTTGCATTTTACGAAAACACCTCCACCCCACCCCCAGTGCTCTGGGATCAGGCCCAATTCCGGCAGGGACACAAAAGTCCAACTCAAAACTCCATTCAGTCATCTAGAACATCCGATTGAAGAGGTCAAAGAAAGGGGATGAGGGCTGGAGCAAAACAAGTTATCTCCCAACACAAACCCAGAAAGTCAGCCAGAAGGCGCGTTCTAGAGCTAGCGATAAATCTTCCCGAAAGCAGAGGAAGAAAACTTCGTCACAGAGAAGTCTGCGAGCCGTGGGAAGGGACCCGGGAATCCCTCCCGGGCTGGGACGCGACGCCCGCCGCGGCAGGGCCGGGCCCTCTGGTCCCCGCTCTCTATCTCCGGCTGCCGGCTGCTCGTGGCCGCAGCCTCGGCTGCCTCTCCGGCCGTCCCGCGCCGGGCTCACGCCGCCCCATGTCCCCGGGCCGGGGGCCCCCTCTCGTCTTCCTCGCTGCCCCCACCAGGCTCCAGGCGCTGGGACCAGCCGCGGTGCCAGGAGAGGAAGTCTCGCAGCCCGAGGTGACAGGGACCGAGTCTCTCAGCGCCGCGGGGTGCTCCCCATCCCGGAGAGGCCCAGACTGTCTCTTCCGCAGTCCGCACAGGCGGCGGCGGCGGCTCCTCCCCGACGCTCCGGTAGGCGGCGGTTCCCTCGAGGAGCGGGACGTCCCCGTCCGGCCCGGCCTGGAAGTCCCGACCCCGGAGCGGCGCGACGGCGGCGGCGACTACCGGTGCAGGGCCGGCTCGCCGGGTCTTGGGGGCCCTCGCGGGAGCGCGCGTCAAGGGCGCGGGAGGCCGCCGGCGGTGGGGGACCGCGCGACAATTGCGGGCGCGCGCGCGGGTTCCGGTTCCGGTTCTGTCTTCCCGGCCCCGGCGCGTCCAGCGCAAGCGAGCGAGCGAACGAGCAGCTCGTCCCCTCCCCCGTCGACTTTTTGGGCCTCCTCGCCTCTGACTTCGGAAGCCGCCTCACCCGGATCCCTCCGCCGTCCGTCTGCCCATCCCAGCGTGGACTCGCGCCATCCCCCGCGGAAGCCTCCGCCAGCGCCTCGGATGGGGGGGTGAAAAAGTAGTTCTGTGGGGCCCTGGAGGTAGCCGTGGTTGTCCCGCCCGCTGCCCCTCCGCCGCCCCCAGGGCCCTTGAGTGCTCGAGACGTGCACTTTGGAGTGTAGCTTGTAGCGAGTAGCGAGTCGGCCTTAGCCCGGGTCTGCCAAAGACCACTCCCCCAATCCAGAGGAGTTCACGCCCCGCCCCCCTTGTCCAGGAAACTTTTATTCCTTGCGTGAATGTACTCGGCTGCCTGTTTTCTGACAACACGTATGGAACGGTTTGGTCGCTGGACGCGAATCCTGGTCCAGATGCGCGGACAGCGTCCCTCTCGTGAAGCAAAGCCCCGCGCGTGGACCGCTCACCTGGCACCTGCCGGCTCTTCCCGCGACAGGGCCGCCATGCACCAGCCCTGGCTGCGGAGGGTGGGCTGGAGAAGGCGGGCTCGAAGGCTGGGGAGAAAGGATCTGGGGACTGGAGCCAGGGTTTCTTGGTATAAATATTCCTTTGAGGCTCCTTTGCCTTGGCAAAATGAACTGTACGTATTATTTGCCAGATTGAGAAAGCATGGTGCTTTCCACAGCGATTGACAAGCTTGCTGTGGAAAAAGGAAGAAATGAAGTACAGTATACCAATTCTGTAACTAGAATTCACATCTGTCTGAAGAGTTCCCAAATAATTTTCTGGTTTCTTTTTTTACGGAGTAGAGACATTTAGATACTCATCTAGTTTTATGATTGAATAGTTAGTTGAATGTTATGGTAATTGAAGTACCACGTACAATATAGTTCTCCAATTCTGCCTGCAAACGTCTAAATGGCTGTCCTTTATCCAGCTATTTTCAGACTTCTGAATTTGGTGGTAAGGGACTTCAGCCATTTTGTGGAAATCCAATCTAATAAACAGTGGAAGTGAAGATAGAAAACAATTAGCTCTTAACAATGCTGTTCTAAAAGTCATTCCACAACAGTTCATGAAAGGATCATTATCCCTGAATAGATGCATGAGCTCAGGCTGACGTTAGAACAGGGTAAAAAAAGAAAAAGATAAACAAAGGCCAAAGATGACTATTGCTGGATTTTTTTTTTTTTTTTTTTAAGTTCAAGGCACAGCAAGCTAATTTTGTAATGTTTATTTTTGGAAAGAATAGAAGCCGATTAGGGTTCCAAGCCACTTTCCTAATGATCAGATCTGGACATATTGCCACCTGCTGGTGTATCCTAATATGACAATTTTTATCCTGAAAACTCTCCCAATTGTTTCTACATGTAACTGCAGAGTTCCATTCGTCCACAAAGAGCAAAATGCAAATCTTATCCACAAACTTCAATAAAGCTTTGTTAAGTATACTAAAAGTCTTATTTTTCCTTATTCCAATGATGTTACTATGGAAGTATCAAATGAATTGGACCCCATGACTCATCAAATCATACATTTTAAAAATGAGTTCCCATCTTCCCTTCAGGTATGCCTTCAGTACTTAAGCTTAGGAAATAAAACAAACTGGGAAAGTTTCCTAATTCACCTTCTCTTCCTTGCATACAAAACCTCTTGGCAAGCTGCTTTCAAGATCTTTTCAAACTTAACAGACCCAAGGTTCTAGCTGTGAGCAAAGGAAAGCTTCAGAAGATAGTAAGCAAAGGATTGAATAACCAGTGGTTATTCATTCCAGAACTAAAAAAAAAAAAATTAATGATGAAAGTCTCCATAGTCAACTACAAAGCACTAATGATAAAAACATCCTCTGAAAGCTTCTTGGCAACTACTGGCAGCTCCACTGTTCCAAAAGCTCCATCTAGGGAAAGCCTTCAGAAGACACATTGGCCTAAGTAAAGGATCAGAGTCTGGTACCTAGAGAGCTGACGCTACTGACCAATCAACTGGACAGGCTCTCTAAGGAAGTTTTCCAGCACACTCTCATAGTTCATCCAGTTTTTCAACATACTTATTAAGTACCAGGATTGTTTTAGGGATTGGAAGTCCAGTTCTCAGGAGAGCCAGAGGCCCTGTCTTCGTGGACTCATCCCACATCATTTTGTCAAGGCCACTGCCCAAACATGTGGCAGAACCAAAAAGAATTAAGCTCTTCTTTCAGCAAACTATTGATGTATGTTGTTACCCACTGAAATAAAGAAATAGTAAGGACGATTAATGCTAAGCAACAGATTAGTGATGTTTCACCAGTAATTATGAGTAGTGATCACTATTCCTACAGGCCGATGGCTTGTTTAATAAATTCTTGGCCAAACCACAACAAAGATATAAAAGGCAGACTCTGAATTTATAAAAAGTTATTTTATTTTTATAAAATTTAGTACAAATCATATTGAAATATAAATCCTTCAACAGTGTTATTACATAGTAATCCATATGCAAATGAATATTTATTTTTTCCAGCCATAGCACAGGTTAATTAGCCCTTCATTTACCTGCGATGTAAAAAGTCAACATCTTACTGGTGAGTCATCTTCATTTCACATTTTTCTCTCAGAGAAGTTTCTTTGTAGTTATTAGCTACAACATCAAGAAAAGCTGAAATGAGGGATTCCTTTCCTCTTATTTATCCAGGTTTCTCATTATCTAAAAAAGAAAAAAAAAAACCTACATACATTACCTTGAGCGCCTTGAATAGCAAGATCTACAATCCCTTCACTTCTGAAGGGTAAGAGAGAAAAGAATTGGTACCAGATTAAGCCTGTTCATTTGTCTGGTATGGAACAGGTTGCACTGTGCCAAAATTCAAGAGCCAGCTTTTTTTTTCTTTTCTTTCTTTCTTTCTTTCTTTCTTTCTTTTTTCTTTCTTTCTTTCTTTTTTTTTTTTTTCTTAAGCTCATGTGCCAAGCCACTCTTTTCTACTAGGCTTTTGCTGAAATCAGCATTCCCCAGCATCCTACTTTGCCCACAGTTTTGCTGGAAAGAAGCTCACTAGCATTTTAGGGACACTAATCATAGAAACAGACGTGGAGATGCTATATCTGCTGGATTATTTCAATGCCCAGCAAAACTGTTTAACTAAATGACAGGCATCTTAAAAAGACCCGTTAACATGCTTTTAAAGTTGCTTTTCTTTTTGCAGTAATGACTTTATGTGGTTCCAATCATTCTCTCATGCTTTCTGTAGCCAGTGACATCCATTTTCAAGGTCACTCATTAGATCAGTATCATCAGTGACCACAGAGTGGAATGGCACTTGCTACTGATCATTGGTCTTGATTTCTATAGCACCATTTTCTTGCTCACCAACTAAGCTAACCAATCACCACTGTTCTAAATAACATGGTAAAAATAAATAAACAATGAGTAAATAAGCAATACTTCATTTTTTTCATAAAAGCACTGCATTAAAGACATCCATTAACAGAATTTCACATATCTCTATGAAATAGAAAACAGGGTATTTCATTCATTCACAACAGGTTTAGAAGAGAGTAAACAAGTGAACTGACCAAATGAACTGGCAAGTGAATAGCAAAATTAGTTTAAAGAATCCAGGAATTCTTAACTCCTAACCCCTTGTTCTAGGCTTGTACTCTTGCTTCTAATGTGAGATTATAAACTATCACACTAAGAAATATTTTTTTTCTTCCAAGACTGGCCTTGTCATATTAGTTTGTCTTTAAAGACATGCACCTGTTTTAGAGAAAGGAGAAAAGGTAGTAAGAGTACTAAAAGGGAATGTATCTGAAATTTACGAAAAAAGAAATTTTAAAAAGTTAGCCTCATCACCCTGAGACCAGTACCCACACTAAAGTCTTTGGTTCTATTTTGCAGTATGTACAGCCAAGCTGTAACCTGAACTCCCATCTCAAGCACAGTGGAATCCACATGGTAAATCCCTATGGAATTTAGTCATAGCCTCTCATGCCTAGGAGATTAATGCACAAAAGCCCTGAGAACTGGCATAGTTTTCCTGGTAGGGCAGAACCCATACAACAGGACTCGGTAAATCTACCCACATTTCGTTCATCTTGCATCCAAACCCTAGCTATATGATTTTTGTGCAGAAAAGAGTTAATGAACTGCTATCCTTGGAAAGGACTGCTTGCAAGGTTGGCCCATGGCCGGCATCTGAGAACTAAGATTTCCAAAGGGTGGGAAGGGCTCCCAGCATTAACTGATAACAACTGGCAACTGCACCTAAACTGTCTGGGCAAACAATATGTCTTATGGTGAATGCCTGCTTTCCTGTTGGGAGTCTTGAATTTTGCTATGTGCCAGGCAGACGCTGCCTGTATGACCTGTCCCCAGCACAAACCTTGGGCACCAATCCCTTAATGACTTTTCCTGGTAGGCAACCTTTCATGCATTGTCAGAAGTCACTGTAGAGGAATTAAGCACATCCTGTGGGATCCAAATGGCAGAGGACTCTAGAAGTTGGTGCTTGGTTTCACTGGGACTGTACTCCCAGTGCCTTTTCCCTTTGCTGATTTTTCTTTGTGTCCTTTCACTACCATAGATCAAAGCTGTAAGACTACATGGTGTGTTAGGTAAATGTTGCTAGTGAACCATGGAACTGGGGGTGGTCTCAGGGACCTACGACACAGTGGATATAAACATTCTCCTTTTTAAAGCAGATCCAACTTCCTGGGCTGATGTTCAGAATGTCAAAGGCATGTTCTTCCTCAAAGTCCCTCACTTAACAGATCACGTAGTAAAGCTGCACAGATTGCTGCATGGAAAGCAGGAAAAAGTGTGTACTGAAGGAGTTACTTCTCAAAGGAAAAAGAAACAGCACTTATCTTTTTCAGGTTGCTTTCAAAGCTGTCTACATATCAAGCCTTCCTGGAACAAGAGGACCTAGGGTCACCACGCACAAAAAGGAATGCCAGCAGTTCTCACCTCACAGCATGACCTCTCCCAACTACCACTGACAATTCTCACTTTCAACAACCGTGTCACTGTGGAAGCTTGTGTTTTAATATTGTGTGCTCAGCTTGAAGACTGACCAAAGTGATCGATGATTTTAGCCCTTTTTGGAAACCTAAGTTTGTTATAAGCATGATTCTGTAACAGTTATATTTCCAACCTGGTTCCCATGGCTGACTTCACCCATTCTGCTATCTGGAGCAAGCCTTGGCTAGTGTATCTTGAGATGTCCATGATGCTTCAGCTGCCGTTCCTCACTCCGCCTGCTTCTCCAGGCATGGTACTTTTTGATGCTTTTCTTCCAAGCAAAGCGCCAGATGCTAAACATAAAACACCAAGACACAGCATACATTGCTACTCCCCCAACCTTCACAAACCACTTGGGTGTGGGTGAAACCATTTCACAGAAAAGGAGGCGAGCTCCTACGCCAATCCTCACTCCAGTGAACAGAGCCACGAAGAGGAAGTCCACCACATCTCCAGTGAAACTGTGATAGTGACCTGTTTCACGGAGAAACCAGCGCATCTGCAGCAAGGGGTTGGTGATCTCACTTCCAAAGAGGACTGCATTGACCTCTGTGCCCGACTCCCCAAGCACTAGGGCCACGATGATGCCCAAGATGCTCAGTGTGTGGTGAGCCAGCATCAGGGGACCCTCAGACTGGAAGTAGATGCACCAACCCAAGTCAAAGATGAAGTAGCCCAGGGTGAGACACAGAACGTGAACTTGGAGAGGTGTGTTGGGTGATCCTGAAACAAACCAAGACAGAACCAAATTGAGTGACTAGGAATTGTGCCATCTTGCACAGGGATCCTATGTTGTTGTCTTTCCAACTCTGTTGAGTCACTGAAGGAGACAAAAACAATGGCAGGCACAAGCTTTGTGACAGTAACCAAAAAACACTAAAATGTAACACCTGGGTCTTTGTCACACTAAATGATGTCCTAGCCCCAGAAAATGCTATTCTGATAAATCAGACTTCAGTGGGTGATTTTAGTACAGGAAATAATCTCAGTGTATTCTCTGTGGAACTGTATAAAATAGAGTTATTTTGTTCTTTCAATTAAAATCCTAAGCCTTTAAAAAAAAAAACAACAGCTTAAGGATTTTTTCCAGACTCTTGAGTCATTCTCTCATCTGTCCTAAATGTCAGATTAATTTTGTAGTTTAATGCACTAGTTATTGGACATTGGCAGCTCTAACCCCTCCTGAAAATAGACTCCAGAGAGCACCCCAAAAGGTAGGGTGTTCCCATGTCCAAGAATACAGGATACAAGGACCTGACATGTTTGAAACTATTAATAACCTACATATAAAACACAAAGCTTAAGAACTGCTTTCCCTCAGTTTGACAGTTTTGAGGAAAACTCAGAAACTCAACATGAGAATCTTAGAAAAATTTTTAAAGAATTTAAGAAACTTTATAAAAAATCATATTTCAGGGGAGTTATGGGCTGAATTGTGTCCTTCCAAAATTCATGTTAAAGCCCTGGGTACCAGTACCTCAATGTGACAATTTTGGAGATGGGACCTTAAGAAGGAAGTAAGTTAAAATAGGGTCATTAGCATGGGCCCTATTCCAATGTGACTGACACCCTTGTAAGAAAAAAAGATTAGGACACACATAGAAGGGTGAGCATGTGACCAAACAGTGGGAGGGGGGCCATTTGAAGTCAAGGAGAGGGGCCTCAGAAAAAAAACAACCCCAACACCTTGATTTTGGGCTTCCAGCCTCTAGAACTATGAGAAATGTCTGTTTTTAAGCCACTCAGTCCGTGGCATTTTATTACAGCAGCCCAATCCAACAATACAATGGTAAACAATTTTTATATATCAAGGAAATAACATTTGTACATTTAGTGATGTAAAAATTAATGCAGATGCCCCAAATAATGATGGCAAATTATTTTGTAACAGAAAGGATGACAGAGACAGCTATATCCATAGACATGGTAAGATGATGTCCTTCCAATACGCGACTGAATAAAAATGGCAGTCTACCAAAATAGTTAAAATGTACAATACGGTTTTGTTTGTATCTATCTGGGGTGGTGGAAGATGTCAATACTGGCTTTATGTTTCGTATAGTACTAACTGATTAAATTGTAAGAAGAAATCTAAAATTGGTTTTGAAATAAAAGTTATAAAAAGCAGAAGCATTAAGCGGCTTAAGCGCCTGCCTTGCAAGCGCGAAGGCCCGAGTTCGACTCCCGGAACCCACATACGAAAAAGGGGCCGGTGATATCGCTCAGCGGCACGGGTGCCTGTTGGTGCGCGAGGTCCTGAGGTCGTCCCCCCGGTACCCACAAAAAAAAAAAAAAAAAAAAGCAGAAGCAACAGACAACATATACGCTATCAGAGTTAACAATAAAGAATGAATACTGTGATAGAAATTAGCATGGGAATTATTCTTCAATTTTTTTTTTTTTTTTTTTGGTGGGTACCAGGGTTCGAACTCAGGACCTCGCGTGCCAGCAGGCGCCCGTGCTGCTGAGCGATATCACCGGCCCTTTTATTTTCCTTTATGTTGGGTCCCGGGAGTCAAACTCAGGACCTCGCGCTTGCCAGGCTGAGCTATCTCACCAGCCCTTATTCTTCAATATTATATAAAATCTTTTCTTTTTTTAAGTCCCATCCTTTGAAGTCTACCCGCAAATCATAAATCCTAAGAGAAAATCTCTAATGTCCCTTACCTACCTGCATGGGTAAAAGGCCATGGGCCATCAATGAAGCCAATATAAGCTGAGAGGCCTATTGAGAGGACTCCGTGGGTGAATGTCACCAGCCGGCAGCTCCACTCATAGCTTCGGTGCTTATTCAGGTGGCAGAAAGATGTGTAGAGTGAGAGCCAGCCACACAGACTGCACAGCACCTGCAGACACAGAGCTAATGCCATCCTATGATGAAAAGACCAAAACCAGAAAAACAAAGGATGCACCCTAAGAAAAGAGCATTGGGTCATTTTGTGTATATGCCTGTATTACTCCTATAGAATTGTACTAAAACATTGCCTTTACTGAAACATTTCTTCTCTACATTGGCTACTTCTGTGCATATGTTTGTATTACTACTACGGAATAGTACAAAAACCCTGCCTTTACGGAAACACCTAAAAATCTTCTATTTAAGTATGGCTGTATTCATAACTCCAGGTTCCTCAGAGATAACGTGCTGACAACTGGTGGATGCTGTACAACTGGAAAGGAGGAAATGCATTCTGACTTGGTAGCTAACATCACATGTTACAATGAGCAAATGTCAGCAACAACCCTCCAGCCATGACTGGCTTTGGGCAGTAACACAGAGTTAATAAAGCCCATGTGTCTGATAATATCTTAACATTTCAAAAACCCTCAATGTGAAGCTCTCATGAAAAAACAGAACACGGCCCCTTTTGGCGTCTGGTAGAAGTCATATAACGCAGGGCGGTTTCTTGTGTTTTTAAGCCGAAACTAAATTTGGCTGAGGTTTGGATTTGGGTCATAGGTTTATCAGTTGAAATCAAAACTTGGGGTAAACCTAAATATAGAACTAAACAGAGCCCAAATGTCTTGGAAGATGGAAAAAAATCCTATTTCTGTTCTGAAATCCAACTCAAATATTTACCAGCAGGGAAGCTGAAGGATTTTAAGGTAGGAGAAGCTCATTGAGATATAAATATCTTTAAGGCAATTATTCAGTTAAAAATGAAACAAAGTCAGAAAGTTACATTTGGACTTTTTACTGGTGCAGAAATATTTGGACAAGAACAACTAAAACTTAATCAATTTAGCCTCTCAGAACTAAAACCCAAAAACGACCGAGATGTCACTTTTAATATTCGTTAGCTCCTCTGTTGAAAGCACAAATGAAAAAAGTCCAAACTATTGCAGATATCTGTCTCGTCTCGCAGGAATTTTCTGCACGACTGTACTCACTGCTTAACCCTATTCTGACGAATGAAATGCTATCTGTGGACAACTCATCTCAATACACAAGCCACTCCCAAGAATGCTATCCAGAGAGGGCTTTAAGAAGGCCAAGTTCTGTACAGCTTTCATCTGAAATCAAGAAAATAGTAGGTGTCTGGACATCGACCCGAGTCCCATTCTCTCTGCCCCTAGCTTACAGCATGAGTGTGGAAAAATCACTTTCACCTGTAGAGTGTGTTTTCCAAAAACAACCAAAAAAAGAAGGTACAGAAAAAGGGAGAAAGGAAAAAAGGAAAAAAGGACTGGAAAACTCTGTAGTCCATTCCAGTTCTGACACGGAGTTCTAAGATAAATGTTGTAAAACTTCTAGGCCAATTTTCAGTGCGAGGGCCAGAAATACAAAGCAGCTACAGTGAAAAGAACTGACCCTCTTATTTCCTTTTGAAGGCTAGGGTCACTAGCCAGTAATGCGGATCAGCCCTTTTGGACATGCCGACTAGTTATTTTTAGAGTCCTCTTCTCTGAATCCTAATTCCCTGGCTCAACAGAGGAAACAGTAGCCCATTTACAAACACTCCAATAAAAGCACAAGACATTTGCAAAAGGCAGATGCAACTCTGTGACCTGGGAGCTGCATGTCTGGTGCCTGCGTTGTGCGAGGACGGAAGAGTGTTCAGAAGCCCCAAGTCCCCTCCCCGAGGGCTCGCTCCGGGTGGGGCGGGCCCACCGAGCTCCCGGCCTCCCAGGAGCAGGCGTGGCTGGCGGCGAGCTGCAGCCTCGGGCGCCGAGAGGATCGCGGTCGCATCCCGCGCGGACCTGCCTGCGGCCCGGCTGGGCGCGGAGCCCGGAGCCTGGGACCGTTATCCGAAGGCCCGGCGCCCAAGGTCAGAAGAGCCCTCTCCTCCCGAGGCCAGGCCGGGTCGCCTGCCCGCCTCCATACCCATCAGAGGCCGGGCGCGTCACCCCCGCGCCCGAGCGCAGCCCAGTGCCCACCCACCCCGCGCCTTTACCTGGCGAGGAGCTCCGGGAAGCCTCCGGCGCCTTGGCGCCCACAGCCCAGGGCCGGGATCGCGGCAACAGGAAGGAGGGGGAGAGGACGAGGCTGTGACGGCAGAGGAGGAGGAGCCGGGGGTCTGGGGGCATCTGCTGGCTTGGAGGACAGAGCGTAGAGCCGGCTTTGGGCGAGGTCGGTTCCTGCAGAAAGCAACTGGGTGGAGGGTCCTCCTGCTTTGGACAGGAGAGGGGCGGGCGATATAAAGGCGCTGTGAGACCAACGGGCTGTTGCCCTTGTTTGTTTATTGCTGTCTGTTTAATCATTTTCTATTTTTCCCCTCCCCACGTTGGGACAGCCCATCCTCGTAGCACTTAGTGAACACCTACTAAGTGCTTGCATCCGTGTTAAGCACTGCAAGACATGCAAGACATAGTCCTTGCCCTCCTGCTTGACTGTGGGTCGTGAAATAAGCACACAAATGACTGATTACCAGGCCTGTGAATTAGAAGTTATTCTAATTTTAGCTCTGTCACCAATTGGGCAGTAGGGCATAAGACTTAAGAGTTGCTGGGTGTGATGGCACCTGCCTGTCATCCCAGCACTTGGGAGGCTGAAGCAGGAGGATCATAATGAGTTCGAGGCCAGCCTAAACTACATAGTGAGACCTTGTCTCAAACAACAATAAGTAAATCCTGCTTGGTATGCCCTTAGGCAAGTTACTTAACTATTCTGGGCTTTCCTTTTCTCATCCACAGAACGGGGAGAGTAATATCTCATAAGATTATTGTAAGAATTGTAAAACATTACATTTATAAAGTGCTTGGAACCATGGCTGGGACATAAAAGTCACTTAATTATATAAATGTCCACACTTGTTTTTATTTCACGTTAGGTAAATTCTTTCTTCTCTTTAGGACTATTTTAATACTAAAGAGAGTAAGCTTGAAATGGAGAAATATGGAGACTCAGATAAGATAAGGAGTGTGTCTGTTTGGGTTGATCCAGACAGGCAATAATGGGATGCTGAGGGGTGCATTCTTCAGAAGAAAAGACCCTTAGTAGAGGTACGTTTATACCACACCTAGGGAATAATGAATATTCTCAGTTTTGACCATTTATCTTGCCAAGCCCTCAAAGGTAAGGATGGCACTGTTGTCATCTGTTTCTCTACGTCTAGTACCAGACAGGTGCAATGGATATTTGTTGGTTGAATTAATGGAATGCTATATTGAAAGGATATTGCCATTCCTGAAGCTTGTTCACCATCAATGCTACTTGGAAAGTATTTTCAAAAGACTCTTGTGCAGATTGCACCTCGAATGTTGTGATGTAGTAAATCTAGTGTGGGGTCTTGGGATCTGTATCTTTAAAACCTGCCCAGAAGCCATTCTGATGATCAGTCCTATTTGATAATCACTATTTTGAAGAACCCCTACCTGCCCCTGAGGCCAGCCTAAGACGCCAAACTGAAGCATCTTCTTATGTGGGTAGAGCAAGCCTGTGATGTTACTCAGTAAGGGAATTATGCTACCATGCTCCCCAAGTTTTGGCTACTCATAGCGTTGTCTATGGACCCAGAAAACCTGCAGTACTGGGAAATTAGTTGGAAATGCAGAATCTCAGAGCCTAACTTCTGTCCTACTAAACCAGAGTCTGCATTTTTAACACAGCCCCCAGTGATCCGTGTGCTCATTTAGGCAGTGGTTCTCAACCCTGAGCACACAGAAGAATCATTTGAGGAGCTTTTAATTAAAATCCCAGTGTCAAGGCCACACCCCAAAGTAAATCAGAACCTCTGGTGGTTGTAGATCATATTTAAAGCTCCATAGGTGATTCCAGTGTGCAACCAAAGTTGAGAACCCTCATCCAGAGATATTCAACTAAAATCAGAACAACATGAAATGGAGAAGACTTGTTTCAAGTGTGTTGAAACTAGGTCGGAGGTAATGATAGCCTGAAAAAATATAACATGGAAAGACCCATTTCATGAAATGGAGAGTATGCAAACTTTAACCTTTTTCCTATTTTATTTTGTGTTGCAATTTTTTTTCTTCTAGTGTCCGAATCTGGGACTTTCTTCTGGTTGCCACCATTTCCCAGGAAAGAACAGAGTATTAAAGGATTCAGAAGTCTAAGGCTGAGGTCGTTAGTGAAGATGCCTATTGTCTGTGGGCTATGGGCCTATGTACCAGGATGACTGGGATCCCAGGGTCAAGCTTCCTTACTTGGAACTACATTTTATTAATTTATATATCTTTAGCCACAAGCAGGGACTAGGAAGCACTCCACCAATTTAATAACAATAGTAATAGTAACCACAATTATCACTGATAACACTTGCATGGTATTGCCTTACTAACTCACCAGGTGCTGTCTTAATCCTCACAATAACTCTGTGGAATGAGATCTGGTTTTATATTCATTTTACAGGTGAGAAACTGAAGCAGTCGAGTACTTTCCCAAAGTGACATGTTTAGCAGGAGGCAGAGTTGGGCATGAACCCTGTCAGTGAGTGACGGGGGGGTCATGCACCTAAGATACGCTGCCTCAAATCAACTAGAATTTCCTACCAATCTGTACTGCATTCTGTGTTCATGATTTCTATCCCAGTGAAGGGCATGTGAAGTTGTTTAAAGAAGAAAGGAATTCCATTTAAAAAAATCTTACTTGCTTTATTTGTGCTAGTCACATTGTTAGGCACGGGGACACATGAAACAAAAGACGGCTTCAACTACAAGAAACTCCCCCAACCCACAGTCTTGGGGAGCAGGAGGATCCTGGGAACAGGCCAGAAGCATGCAGAGTGGACCTGGAGGGGCTCACCATACCTGAATCCCTTGGGATTCAGGGCAGTTTTCCTGATTCGAGCCCTGGGATTAATAAATCCAGTCCCTGAGTTGAACCAAAAGTCCTTACTTTGCTTTAGAAGCCCACAGCTGGGCCCACCTTGAGTGAAATAAAGACTGGACATGGTATAAAATAAAATTTGAAAAGCAGCAGCAACAGTTTCTTCCTTTTATCTTTCCCCCTCAACAGTGATTGGTTTTTGCCCTTAGATTCTTGTCTCTGATTAGATGCCGAATAAGCTAAGTAAACTTCACTAAACTTCCCTGGAATTATGAACGTTGTGGGCAGTGGTTCTCAACCTTGAGCACATAGGAGACTCATTCGAAGAGTTTTTAAAATCCCAATGCCAAGGCCACACCCCAAAGTAGTTCAGAATCATGCAGACACGAAAAGCGAATCTGTACTCATTTTCAAGTTTGACTCTGCTCAGCAAATGTCCCAGTCAACAGCTACTGGAGGCTACTGGAGGCTGAACAGTTAGGCTGCAATTCTGTTTATTTTTCATTAAAAAAATATAGACAAATAGATTCAAACCAGAGTTTTGGACACTGCAAGAGATTAACTTTCAGTACTCAACTGAGCAGGATGCCAAAGTAGGCAGGACTGTGGCAGGAAAGGGTCAGCTCTAGCTTCCATCAGTACACAAGAAGGAATGCATACATGTGTGAATGTGTACAGAAATGGGCACAAATAACCTGGTGGCAGAATAGTCCCCTTACATACCAAAATCATAGCTGATGGCTCCCCCTACAATCTCTTTGCTACACAGGTATCCCCTCCCTTTTTAATGAGATAGGGTCTATGTTGCCCAGACTGGTCTTGAACTCCTGGGCTCAAGCAAGATTTCTCCTGCCTCAGCCTCCTGAACGGCTATAATTTTAGGACCCTGCCACCAGGCCTGACTCACCCCTTTTAACTACATTTTTTAATTGAGAAATTAACCACTGCCAATAGACCTTATCCCACATCATGGCATGAAAGAGAAGTCTTACTATAAACCCCATTCAAACATCAGGAGCAGTTGACCCTTGAAGATTTACGTATAGGTTTCCTACATGAGTATTATTATTTGCAACAAATGCTTGATCCCAATTTTGTTTTTCCCTATCAGCTATTACTTTTTTTTTGGTACTGGGGATTGAACCCAGGACCTTCATACTGAGGTACAACCTCCGCCCCTTTTTTGTTTTTTATTTAGAGACAGGGTCTTGCTAAATTGTCCAGGCAGAGCTCAAATTTGCAGTTCTCCTGCCTCAGCCTCCCAGAGGGCTGGGATTACAGGTATGCACCACCATGGCAGGCTAGCTATTACATTTTTGAAGGGACTTTCTTTCCCACAGGTCAATGCTTACCTCAGGAATATGTGAAACAATTTTTCTTTTCTTTTCTTTCCCTTTTTTTTTTTTGTACTGGTTGTTGAATCCAGGGCCTCTGACATGTTAGGCAAGTGCTCTACCACTGAGTTTCACTCCCAGCCCCTGTGTAACTATTTAAATTTTTATTAACCTAAGAAAAACAAGAAGAATAGCTTCAGCCTCCTTGCCAAAGGTGGCAATGTATTCCAAAGCCAGTCATTAAATTATCCTTTGCCTTAAATATCTATTGCTTTCCTCTGTGAATACTGAATAATCAATGTTCAAGATATCTGAGGTATGAGATATTAGCCTCAGTATCTACCTGTTAAGTCACCAAATGACTTGACCTTGAATACTCACTGATCTCCCATTTACAAAAGGAAGAAATCAATTTCTTGCCTATTCTGTTCCCAAGGTAGTTCTATCCTAAAGAATAAGAATTCTGAACTCTTCAGGGCCCTGTATTAACATATGTCATTTTTAGCATATGTGGGGGGTAGTACACTTCATGTACCAAATTGAATCCTTTTTCCCATCCCATTTCATTATATGTATTCATATCCCTCCCTCCCCTAAGAAAAAGGTACAAAAGGATAATCTAAACTTCTTATCAACAATGGAATAGTTTGTATATCACTATACAAATTTATTTAGAAACAGAGGTTTCTTGGAGTCTCAACAGTTTCCTGTATAGGCAGTCTTAAAAAAAAGTTACCATTTCTGGGATGGCTTCATGTTATAGCTCTATACACTGGCCTACAAAGAAAGAGACTCTACAGATAATGTTCCCAAAAAAGTCAGCAAAGAGTCCCAGCCCACATGGGAATCTCTGTGTAAATATTTGATACTTTGGTATTTTTTACTTTCTTTTTTTTAAGAAGATAAAATATTACAAAGATGTCTTTGAAATTCACACCTGAGTTAGACATTTTTCTGGAAAATTCCACATTAAAGAGAAAAGAACATAATGTAAAACAAGGAAAGGGCTATGTACAAGTATGTCACGAGCATCATTGCTGTATATTTGCTCATGGGTTCTTCCTTTTCTGCAGCCAGGAGAAACAGAGAATGGAAGAAGGAAAAACATAGGGAGAGAGAGAAAGAACAAGTACTCTTGAACTCTAGAATGGATGTGAGCAAAAAGAAAAGCACAGAACAGGGGTAGACCAAAGTGCCACAATACAGAGCTGGCTCAGCCACCTGTAAAGATGAGAACCTCGGAGGATGCAAGAAAGAATGGATTTGGTTTTAGAAAAGAGGGAAGATTAAAAAGAAGATGGGGGTAAGACAAAATTCAATGGGAAAATTTTGCTGAATGAAGAAATCATCATGGCTTTGGAGGAGACATCTGATTCAAATCTTTCCACAGATTTTGGGATCAGTTTAGGCTGTAGCTAAGTTGAAAGTCAAAGCTGTTATTTCCCGTTGTAGTGGTTTGGCACACAGGCGAAATGGCTGTCCCCAGAAGCCAATGGATGAGTTAGAGAATAATGGCAAGAAGTCCTTTCTCTGAAAGACTATTGCTGTAGTGAAGCCATTTAAAATATTTAGAGCTAGAAGGTAACAGTATGGAGACTGTCTCCTGGCTCAGGAGAAATGGTGAACTCTCAGGAGGGGTGTATTGTATATTTCAAGAACACATGGAGTCAGCACATGGCTCAATCACAGTTTGGCTCTCCAGAGGCCCTTGTTCCTGAAGAAGGCAAGATTGCGGGTTCACTTATAGTGGGGCTTTTCTTCCACTCTTCCAAAAGCAATGTCCATACACGGAAGGCACAAGTTCCTTTTTCCTTCCTTTCAGTGAGGGATACGGGGCCAGGTGGAGGAGAAGGAACATTTTGGTCTCAGTGGAGGTAGGTGGGATGATTCCATCTGTACCAAGATCTGGAAGGAAGAAACAGGTCAACTGTAGTTACTAACATCATGAAGAAAGAGGGGAATAGGGATTGATAGCTAACAAGTAGAGGGATTCTTTTGGGGGTGATGAAAATATTTTGAAATTAAATAATGGTGATGGTTGCACAATCTTGTAAATATACTAAAAACTACTGAATGGTAAATTTTATGATATATGAATTATACCTCAAAAGCTACTAATATTATTTGGTTCTCTCTGTCTTTCTCTCTCTGCTGGGGATAGGTAAGGAATTTTGATTCTTTTTTTTTTTTTTTTTAATGTGGGTACCGGGAGTCGACCTCAGGACCTCGCACTTGCCAGGCAAGCGCTTGTGCCGCTGAGCGATATCACTGGCCCTTTTTTTCTTTTATGTGGGTTCTGGGAGTTGAACTCAGGACCTTGTGCTTGCTGGGGTGGGCACTTATGCCGCTGAGCCATCTCACCAGCCCCACAGCAGATTCTTAAGGCATCCGCTCTGAGGATACTTATTAGGGTAGATTCTTTGGCTCATGAGCTAAGGCTCAGGAGGCTCCCTCCTGCAGCATCCCAAGTAGGAGTAGGAGACAGGAATTGGTACCACTTTCCTCCCGCCTTGGGTCAGCCACTCCTGAAGCCCAGGAGTTTCTTTGTGACTAAGCTCTAGACTCACAGCAGAACATCCTGAGAACCAGATTCCTGGCATGGAGTGGAACACTCCTAAGTCCGGCAAAGAATCTGGCCTTTTCTGACAGTAGTATTTGGAAATTTCCACCATCAAAGTGAGGATGGAAATTTTGGCTTTGTTGACATCAGCCTCCTGCCAGGACTGCTTACTGGCTGCAGCTTCTGCCTCCCAGGGATACAGTCCAGTCTGGCTCTCCACTCTGTCCTCTCTCCGCCCCTCTGTTCCCCTTTTCCAGCCCCATACAAGGTCTCTGTCGCAAGGCATTGGCCCAACTCCTCACATGTCCCTGGCCCTCCTGGCTGCCTCTGCTCTCTCCCTCTCCGTCTTACCCTGAGGAGTTAAAACTGGAGGAGGAGTTCATTGCTGCTTTGGAGTTATTCTGAGATGCAGTGGGGCTGCTGGTGTGGAGTCCTGAGCCAGGAGATGAAGGCCTGCTGTTGTTCCCAGGGGAACATGATGACGTTACTGAGGACAAGGAGAGGCAAAAACAAAGAGAAAATAATGCTGCTGGGTCCTGGAACTTTGTGACATGGCCCTTCCGACACTTGATTTCCTGTGTATCCCCAAAGGGACCTCACTCTTTCCCCACCCATCTGTCCATCATGTACCACATTAGCATTAAGGTCTACACTCCAGCCTGTCCCCGGAGGGGCTGTTATCATAAATGTGCTCTGCAGCCCAGGCCCTTGAGAGCAGTGTGGCTGGTTCTGCAAGTCCAAGACTTGCCAAATACAAGAACAGATGCCAAAATCACCCCACTCCAGGGACACACCCTGGGCTGGGCATATGCAGTTCCAGACCAGGAGGCAGGAAAAGAGAAAGAATAAGAAGCTTAGGAAAAGAGAGCAGGAAGGAGAAATGTGCACAGGAGAGAAAGAGAACCTGGAAGTTTAAGATTGCTGGCCTCTCTAGTTCTTCCATCTCCACAGAGGAAATTGACTGCACACAGTCTTGAAAAAGCACAGAACCAGGAGTCAGGGGACCTGAGTCTCATCTTGGTCATGCACCTCTTGCTAAGCAGCACTGTGGCCTGTGCTCACTTACTGCACTTCCCTAAAACTCACTCTGTCCTCTATGAAATGGCAGATTTGGACTAACTGGAATTCTTGTGTTTGCGTTTCCCAAACTCTATTCCATGGTTAGATTGGCATATGCTTTACCGTCCAAACTAAGACACTTTCAACAAAGGGAAGCATGTGTATGGGTAACTATGCCAGGACATGAGGCAGCCCCTGGTGCTGTCCTGAGCACACCTGGACATATGGTCACCCTATCTCATTCTTTGAAATGCCACAGGTACTTTTTGAAAAAGGGAGTACTGTAGAAAATTAGTTTGGCAAACCGTGCCTTCCTTCCGCCTTCTGTACAGCTCATTTTAGAATGTGTTATGCATGTGAATGCTGAGAAGTGCTGCAATTAAAACAAAACAACAAACAAACACACATTTATTTAAATTTTGCTTGCCTGGCATTTTCCAGCTTATTTGAACATAGAACCCTGTTTTAATGTCCTTTGCCATACATTTAGGGAATGCTGATTTAAGTAGGTCTCTTTCAGTTCTAATACCCTGTTATTTAAAGGACTTCTGGTGCCATCAAGAAACCTTATTTAAAAACTCACCTGTTCCAGGCATGGTGCTATGGATAGGAGGGACAGAGAGGGGGCCCAGAGACCCTGAGGGAGAGACCTGAAAGGCAAGAGAGGTTTATAAATGTCCATTCCCACTTCCTTCTCCAACTGTGGATGCTTTTCCCAAGACGCTGGACCCCGAACTACAGAGAACAGGCTTTCCTGGATGATTTTCTATTTCTAAAACCTATACGGCACTCCATTCTCCTCTTCATAAGGAGGCCCTGGATCACATATGACCATCTACTTCCAGTTCTGGTCTGCTCTGGAAGATCCGTGGTGATGACACCACACCCACCTTCCCCTGTTGTGCACCCTGCAAGGTTTCTTGGCACTGTCAGGCTGCAGACTGCCTTACCCAGTGCCCTGATAGTGAGAGGAGCCAGCCTCTGGGGCCCTACTGTGGCAGATGCTGCCAATTGCCACCTCATTTCCACTCCCCATTTCTCCTTTGTGAAAGAGCCCTGCCTGTGCTCAGAGCAGTGCAGTGCCAAACCTAGCAACCCTGCTTCAGGCCTGCCCACCCTGCTGGATGAATGGATTGCAGACTCTCCAGAGATAACTGGAATGGCTGAACGTTGGTCTCTGGAGCTTTTCATTTTGTCCTGGAGACTTCATAGCATCATTAACTCTGAGATTAGAAAGGGACTCAGTACTAACTCCACATGATGAGTGCATTCATTATGTATCACTAACACGTACTAATAAAAGAGAAAGAAAGACTAAAAGTAATTGTTTAAAAAAAATTGAGTTTAACCCCCCCCCCATGTAGCTCAGGCAACTCCTCCTCACTATTGCTGTCCTAGAACAACATCCCGGAACAAGATGTAATAAAATGAAAGGACAGGCTGGGCATGGTGGCACACCCCTGTAATCATAGCACTCTGGGAAAATGAGGGAGCAAGATCATTAATTTGAGCCCAACCTGGGTAACATAGTGAATTAGCGAGCCCCACTCTCAAAATAAAAAGTAAAAGGGTTTGGGGATGTAGCTCAGTGCAAAGGTCCTGGTTCAATCCCCAGTACCACAAGAAAAATAAATAAATAAATAAATAAATAAATAAATAAATAAATAAATAAATAAAAGAGATGGACAGGTTGGAGACCTGGCCCCATCATACACCATCTGCATGACTTCAGGCAAGTTACCCAACCCCAATGAAATTTCATTTTCTCGTCAGCAGCAACACCTCCCTGATATTTTCTTTTAATTAAGATTTAATAAGCTGATGTCCATAAAGCTTCCAAGCCAATGATGGGCAAAGAGCACTAGCTTGTTAAATATTAGTCCTCTTCCTTTCTGAAAGAAAAAGCTACCACAGCTGTACCTCTCCAGATATTTTCAACTCTGCCCTGGAGCTGGAACCTGCATGCTTCACTCCCATTCCTTCTCATGCTGACAGGGAAGCTCTGAGCAGTGTTTTCAAAGGATGTTGACAGGCACTTGTAATGTGATGATTCCTCCCTGTCCTGATCGGACCATCCCATCCTAACAGGATGCAGCATGTTCTCATTTCCTAATTAATCAGCAAATGTTCTCACTACTTTCATTTACCTTTCATTTTACAATGAACCTCCTCAGTAGGCTGGGGCCCCATGAAGGGTGGAGACCAGTGTGGGGCAGTTTGGGAGGGGTGGCGGAGTGGTAAGAGATGTTATCGACATCTTCCCTCCCCTTTTTCCTCCCCTCCCTGGTGCCACACCCAAGAAGTTTGTTGTTGTTTTCAAGTAAATAAAAAATGCATGTAGTGACTGTGACCAGCTCCTTCCACTGCCTTCTAAAGAGAAGCTACGGGTATGCAAATGCACATATATATGGTTTGCTATATTTTATTTTTTTATATATACACTAGCAAAATGGTTCCCATACTGGTCTGTTCCATTTTGCCTTTTTTCCCCTGTTTTCTAAATTAACTGGGTAAGGCAGGGATGGTGGCGCATGCCTGTAATCCTAGCACTTGGGAGGCCTAGGCAGTAGGATCATAAGGCTAACCTGGGCTATATTCTGAGACATTGTCTCAAAAAACCAAGAATAATAATTATAATAAACTGTATATCTATGAGATCATTTCATATCAGAATCAAAATAAAACCATGTTCTTGTCCCACTGAGATCAGAGGAGGAGACAGGGTGAGAAAGATTTTTCTATCCTTTCCTTCATGACATTTCAGGTATTAGTGTGACTATTTAATGCCGTTCTCCCCCATGAGGCTATAGACTTCACAAGGGCAGGATAATGCCTGTGCATTGCTGTATTCCCAGTACTTTCCACAGTGTCTGGAAATTTGCAGATGCTTGAGAAATAGGTGTTGAATGATTGCTGATAATGAATGAGGTTCTTTCATCATTTCTGTGCATGTGAGTTTCCTTGGTGGGAAGTGAACCAATGCTAGAACCTGCCTCCTACCAAAGGATATGCCAGAAAAAGCAAGAAACTGCTACCAAGTGGATGGGGAGGGTGTTGGGTAGGGGTGAGCCCTATCAGAGTGTGATGAGAACACAGATGAAAGACATTCAAATCAGAATGGGGTCAAGGAGGCTGGTCTCACTGAACTACATCCCTAGCCCTTTGTATATTTTTCTGCTTTGAGACAGTCTTGCTAAATTGTCTATGATGGTGTCAAACTTGCCGTCCTCCTGCCTCAGCCTCCCAAGTAGCTGGGATTACAAGCATACGTCACCACACACACAACCCAGAGGTCCATCTTTAAAGACTGAAGTTGTTATGGTATGGACCAAATTCCTTAATGTGGCCTATGGTACACTCAAATCCAGCCCTATCTACTGTAGATACACTTCAGCCTCTTTACTCACACTCCTTCACTCCCTGGCCTCAACCCATCCCAGCCTGCAAGCTTCCTTTTCTCTCTATCCCAACAACCTCAGAACCTGTGTACAGTTTCCTCTGCATAGAACTTGCTCCTGCCTGCACCCCCAACTCAGTTACTTCCCCCATTCGTGTCAATGGCAACGTTCATTTTTCCGGGTCAGTTTAAACATCATCCCTCGCAGAAGCCTTTGACACGGTGGATTGGGTTATGTGCCTCAGATACTTCCACACCATCTCTGAAGCTCATCACAAGTAGCATTCATTCAGTGCCTGTTTTCCCTGCTAGGTTGTAAGCAAGGATCATGTATGCGTTGTATGCCACTGTGTTCCCAGTATCATGCATACAGTGAATATTTAAGAAAGCAATGATGAATGATTATCATGCTGCCTCCAACTTAAAATGTTAGATGGTTCTTCATAGCTTTTAGGGTAACTTAGCATCCATGGCCCACCATGATCTTTGATCTTCTCATCAACCTCTCTCAGACCCTTGGCTCCGGTCTCACTGAAGTGCATGTGTTTTCCAAAGGCATCGAGTTGTTTTATAATTGCATGCCTTCTCCAGGGCTGGTCCTTCCACCTGGTGTGCTATTCTTCAAACAAATCAGGCGGTTACCCTTCTCAGTTTCTTCCCTTGATCCTCTTCCTTTTGGCATCCTCGAATGCTGGTAGCTCCCCAGGGCTTAGGTGTGGACCTTCCACACAAACTCCACAGGTAAGCTCCTCTTTACACAGGATTTCAACTATCACCTGTATGTCTGTGACTCCCCAGTGCGTGTATCCACTCCGGCTTCTCTCCTGACCTCCAGACCCATCTTCCTAGTGTCCAGGTCAGTCCCACTTAGGTGTCCTACAGTCCTTAGCGTACATTACTATGGTGTACAGACCTGAAATCATCACTCTTTACCACTCCCAAACCAGCTCCTCCCATTTGCCTGTTCCAAACATGGCACTAGCATCTACCCAATTAGCCACACCCAAGCACTCAGTCTCTTATAGGATTCTCTTTCCTTCATCACTCTCCCTGCCCCCAGCCAACTTTCAATTCACTAAGCAAAGCCTTCTAATTATCTGTTGACTTTCTCCCATCTCCTCTTTCTTACCATGTGGGTTTTCTTTGTCCTCATTAGTTCTCTACTGGATAACTGTAGTTATAGCCTATCTTGTGCTTCTCATGCCATTCTGCATCCTGTACTTAGAGTGATCAGTCTTAAAAACTAATCTGATCATGCCAATTCCCTGCTTAAAATCCTTCAGTGACTCCCCCAAACCTCAGTTCCTTGGCACTGCACACCCTTCCTTCATTGTCTCACCCCTTGTCCAGCCTCATCTTGCAACATTCCTCCATGTGGACCCATGTGCAGTTCCATGAATGTGCCACCCATCCTGCCTGCTCTGTACCACTGTCTCCTGATTCTCCCTGGTGAAAGCTCTACCTCAGAGTCATTTGCCTCTCACTCCTTGTCCTTTTAGACTCAGCTCAGGTATTAATGACCTCCTTGGGGAAGTCTTCCTGTCACCTCCCAAGGTTTATTAGCTGCGGCTAAGTTCTCCTAGAGAAATGATCACATTGTTTATCATTTGTTTCTTTGTCTGTCTCCTCTGCTAGGCAGTGAGTCCTCTGGGACAGAGAACAAATGGTGTTTATCTTCGTATCCCAGCACTCAGCACAAAGACAAATGTACAGTAGATGGTCAATAGATGTTTGGTGAAAAATCAACAGTGGTGTAGTCTTTATAAAATTGCTCTGTCTTACCCAGACAGTGCTTAATTTCAACCATCCTAGAGCACTGAAATACTTGAGGACATCACCACCCCAACTCCCTAACCTTGAGTCATCACTGTGCACATGGAGAACCTTCCCACCCCTACCCTGAAGGTGTCATCTCTCACTGGATGGAGAAGATACTTCCTATTCCCTAAGCCTCCACTTCTACCTGAAACTCCAAATTATTCCCTGTCCTAGCTTTTCCCTTGAACATATGAGTCACAGATTTAGCTCCCTACTTTTTCCCCCCTGCACTGGTGACTCAGCTTGGGACCATGCACATGCTAGACAAGCACTTTATCACTGAGCTATACCCCCAGCCCTTTTTATTTTATTTTGAGACAGGGTATCCCCAAGTCACCCAGGCTGGCCTTGAATTTGTGATCCTCCTGCCTCGACCTCTTGACTCGCTGGTTCACAGGCATATGCCACCATGCCTGACTTAACTCCTTCCTTGGAACTTCCTCTTGGGTGCCTAATAGGCATGTCCAACTTAATACAAACTGTGCCAAATTCTTCCTACATCTCAAAAAGAAGGCAGTGCCTTCCAACTAGCTGCCCAGTTTCCAAACATTGGAAGGCATCTTTGCTTCATTCCTCGTATTCTGTATCTGGCCTCTTAGTACATCTTCCTGGCTCCACACTTGAAGTATATCCAGAATCCAATCATATCTCTGCCCCAGCCACAATGGCTTCCTTGCTGTTCCTCTTTTCATTTACTGGTCCCTCTGCCTGAAACACTCTTTGCCCCAGATATCCTCAGATTCCATTAAAACTCTTAGATCTTTGCTCAAATGCCACCTATCAGAGAAGTCCTCTCTGACCTTATTAAAAAGGCATCTCCCTCATTCACTTCCTGTTCCTTTACTCTTTTTAAGTCTTCTTGATATGATGCCATGTGAATATTTAAATTAAACATAGTGAATATTTAAATTAAAACTTTATTACAGTAAAAGATATATTGCTATTAATCCCCCTCAAGACACTCCCCCTGGCTTTGAACATACTTATCCCCTCATTTTTCTCACTTTTTGAAGCAGTCCTAGCAGTCCTCTTGAGTGTCTTTAGTTGAACTGTTGTAGTTGCCTTGATGTCCTGAACTGATTAAAAACATTTACCTTTCATGGTCATTTTGACTTTGGGGAAGAGCCAGAAGTTGCATGGTGCCAGATCAGGTGAGTAAGGTGAATAAGGACACACTGTAATGTTTTCACAAGCCTGCCTTTCCAATGGCTGGCTGGTACTCAGTAGCAGCATTCACTGTATTTTTGATCATACCTCATGAAGACATGAAAGAGGACTTCAGAACTGCTTCACGAAGTGGCACGAATAATGGGCTAAATGTGTTCAAAGCAAGGTGGGTATTTTGAGGGGATTAATGGTAATGTGTCTCTTACTGTAATAAAATGTTTATTGCTGTATTTTTTATCACCCAGTATATGTTTATTTGCTTGTAAATATAAATATAAATATAAATGATCATTCATGTTCTGCAAACCCCACCCTCCACCTTCCTGGGATGGAGGAGACTGCTCCCCAGGCCTCATGTTCCCATCCCTACGCTTGGCGGACAGCTTGGTTTCCAGCCACTCACCAGGCGGGAGTTGTAGATGGGTGATTTGACGGGTGTGGGTACAGGACAGTTGATTCGTTTCTCCTTTTGGCGTCGGTTGCAGAACCAGACCCTCACTACCTCCTTCTCCATGGACAGCTGCTCTGCAATCATGGAGATCTCTTCCGAGCTGGGTTTGGGGTTCTGTAGGGATGAAGACATGGAGTGTGGTCAGAAGGAGCAGGTGCTCCAAAGAGGTAGGATTGAATGATATATGGATCCAAAGTTTTAGAGTTGAACCTAGCATGGAACCCTGGATTTATCACTTACATACTGTGTATCCTTAGGAAAAGTGTTTTTTTTTTTTTTTTTTGTAATTCAATTTTTATTAGTGCCTATTAAAATTCTGGGCTTCAATGCATATATTTTGATCATATCCATCCCCCCATTCTTCCCTTGTACCCCTTCCTTTTTATGCTGTTCCTTTTATCTAATAATATCCTCCCTTCTACTTTCATGTTATTTTCATATTTTAGATTCCAAATAGTGGGAAGAACATGTGATACTAGTCTTTCTCACTTGTCTATCTCACTTAACATGATGATATTCAGTTCCATCCATTTTCCTGCAAATTACAAAATTTTGTTCTTTTTTATGGCTGAATAATATTCCATTTATGTATATATATACCACATTTTCTTTATCCATTCATCTGTTGATGGGCACTTAGGATAGTTCCATAGCTTAGCTATTATGCAGGTACAGGTGTCCCTGTAAAGTGCTGACTGTAATTCCTTTGGGTATATACCATAGAGTGGTATAGCTAGATCAAATGGTAGCTCTATTTTTAGTTCTTTGGGAAATGTCCATACTGATTTCCATGGCTGCTGTGTTAATTTAACATTCCCACCAGCATTGTAAAAGTGTTCCTTTTTCCCCACATCCTTGACAGTACTTATTGATTTTTGGATTTTTGATGATGGCCATTCTGACTCGGATAAGACAGACTCTCAATGGAGTTTTGATCTGCATTTCCCTAATGGCAAAAGATGTTGAACATTTTTTTCACATAATTATTGGCCATTTGTACCTCTTCTTTTGAGAAGTGTCTGTTTAATTCATTTGCCCATGTACTGATTGGGCTATTTGGTTTTTCGGTGTAAGTTTTTGGAATTCTTTATATATTCTATATATTAATCCTCTTGGAATAGTAACTGGCAAAGATTTTCTCCCATTGTGTAGGCTGTTTCATCTTTCTGTTAGTTGTTTCCCTTGCTGTGGAGAAACTTTTTAATTTGATGCAATCCCATTTGTTGATACTTGTTATTATTTCTTGTGCTATTACAGTTTTATTCAGGAAGTCTTTGCCTGTGTTTATGGCTTCAAATGTTTCTCCTATGTTTTCTTCTAGTAGTTTTAAAATATTAGGTTTTATACCTACGTCTTTGATCTACTGTAAATTTGATTTTTGTACGGGGTGAAAGACAGGGTTCTAGTTTCAATCTTCTACATGTAGATATCCTTTTTTCCTAGCACCATTTGTTAAAAAGACTATCTTTTCTTCAACATGTTTTTGGCTTCTTTGTCAAGAATCAGATGGTTGTATTTGTGTGTGTTTGTTCCTGTGTTCTCTATTATATCCTGTTGGTTTATGTGTCTATTTTTGTGACATTACCATGCTATTTTTATTACTCTTACTTTGTAGTAAAATTTAAATCAGGTGCTGTGGATTCCTCTAGCCTTGTTCTTTTTGCTTAGGATTGCTTTGACTATTCTGGATCTTTTGTGTTTTTATATGAATTTTAGGATTTTTTTCCCTGTTCTGCAAAGAATGTCCTTGGAATTTTGATGGCAATCGCATTGACTCAGTAGATTACTTGTGATAATGTGGCCATTGTAATAATATTAATTCTGCCAGTTTGTGAGGTCATTCTATTTTCTAGTGTCCAGTTTCTGTAGAAATCAGAAATTTCTACAGAATTTCTTCTGTAATTTTCATGGTAGAAGTCTTTCATCTCCTTATTTAGGTTAATTTCTAGGTATTTTTTGAAGCTATTGTGAATGGAACTATTTTCCTGATTTCTTTTCAGTTGGTTCATTATTGGTGTATAGAAAAGCTATTGAGTTTTTAAGGTTCATTTTGTATTCTGTCTTTTTTCCTGTGCGGTACTAGGGATTGAACCTGGAGCCTCGAGATGCTCAGCAAGCGCTCTACCACTGAGCTGTATAACCAGCTCGTATTTATATTCATATTTATAATTTTTGGGGACAGTTGCCCAGGCAGATGCTGAACTTGCAATCCTCCTGTCTTAGCCTCCCCAGTCACTGGAATTACAGATGTGTGCCACTGCTGATTTTAATTCCTTCAGGTATATACCAGTCTCATCTACAAAATAAGAATGATAGTGCCTACCATTATGGTGAAGATTCATTGAGAAAATGTGTGGGAACTACCAAGCACAGGGCTGACCCAGGACAGAGGTTCCATAAAGGTGTGCCTCTTCTCACATTCCTTTCCTCAGCAGCAGTTATGGAAAGAGTTCATAGATGAGTTATGAGGGGCAGGGAAAAAAGCCCAGAAATACATGTTCCCCTCGAGTTTTTTCCTCAACCTCATAACATTTTCTCATGTCATCTCTTCCTAGAACACAGGGAAGTTAAAACTCCCAGATTTGTTAAATCTGCAGGATAGCAATATTGTACATAATATGAGAGCGCCACACCCTTGCTGGGACCCCTCCCAACCCAGTCTGTGGTCTGAGCCTATTTCTCCACATTCCTGTACCCTCCCTTAGCCGTGCTGCTCTGAAAAACCTAAAAAGAAGGCTAAGTCAGCTCCTGTCGACCTGCCAGAAGAACACAGCCACCAAGTCCTTATGCAGACGCACGGGGAATAGGCTGAAAGAGTGGCAGTCCGGTGAGCCAAGCCCAGCAAGGCTGAACTAGGCCACAGGCCCTGGGGAACTGCAGTGCCATGGAGGCCCTGGAGGCTGGTACCTGAGGGATCTTAACTAGAAGCTCTTCAGCCCTCATCTGTCTTTCCCTCTTCTCTACCCCAGGTCCCTCAGGGCTCACAGCTTCTACACACTGCCTCAAGAATATGGTTTTGCCACAAGTTTAAAATAATATGGAATCATATGGAATATGATCACAAGTATTTAAATGTGCATGGAAAAAAAAAGGAATAGAAGAAAGAACATTCAGATGGCTTTGAAATTCTTTTTTTCTTTCTACTTCCCTCCCTGTATTTTCCAAATTGTTTAGAATGAGCATTTATTATTATTATTTTTTTTTTCAGTATAGAGGGATTGAACCTAGGGAGCACTGAGATACATCTCCAGCTCTTTTATATGTTTGTTTTTTTTTATTTTGTTTTGTTTTTATTTTTCGGGCTAGGTTCCTACAAGTTACCCAGGTCAGCCTAGAACTTGAGATTCTCCTTCCGTGGCCTCCTGAGTAACTGGATTGTAAGAGTGTACCACCACGACTGACTTATTACATTTTAAATTTGGAATACACAAAATTTACCTCAAAGAAAATGAAGAATTATATACAGTGCCCTGTCTTTGTTCCCTTTACTTCAACTGGATATAAAAATACAGTGTTCCAGAACCCCATATTTCAGTCTTTGAATCTCCTAGTGACAGGGACAATGGGCCCCAAATAAATATCTGAGCAAGAAGGCTCAGTGAGGGAAGAAGCTTCTGGAACCCTAGATGAAGTGCCGTCTCCCACTCAAATCCCTGGGCACCAGGAGAGGGAGGGTGACTTGGCCTCTGACCATTTCCCAGCAAGTGCCCGGCCTCCTACTGTACAGTGCCTGCTTGACCACCTGCACAAGCCGGCCTGCCCACTCCCACCCAAGGGAAGCTGCTCACATCCTGAAATCTCTTCTCCAGAGTCAGGCGGATGTTGGTTTCAATGCTGGTCCGCTTCTTCCTCTTCCTGCCAAACACTTCACTGAGGGTGGGGTAAGAGCTGGGTGTGCTCACCGAGGGGTCTGACGGAGATGACTCTGGAGGGAGGTGAAGGAGCAAAGGGAGCTCAGAGGAGGGGGACAGGTGGCCGGCTAGGCCCTGCCCTAACAGACTCAAGGTCCAACACCCCTTCCCAGTGGGTTCATAGTGGCATTTTGAGGACAAGCCCCCTCCCCCAGCAGGGGATCCCAAACAGACCGAGACTCCTGTTTCTCTTCGTTGCTCAGGGTAAAGGTCCTCCATGCCTCCCACCGCAGAATCTCCAGTGTTTGTGGTCATGGTTCAGGGAGGCCCAGGCATCTGCGGCATGTGTGGGTGTGAGTGGGCACAGGCAGGGCTCCTATAAGTAACGCTCGCCAGTCTGTCTTTTATAGATACACCTGGATGTGAATACCAAGTACAGTGGGAAATGGCCTTCTGAGAGGCAAAAGCACTGGCGCTTGGTAGCAGAATGTTGATGTTGAAGCCCTTTGTTCATCAGTGCAAGTGTTGGAGCTAAGGTGCAGAGTGGATAGGAGGCATGTGCCTTTGGAAGGGGTCAGGTGTCAGGGCGAGGGGTCCCACTAGAAATGATCTACAAGGCCCTTTCCAAAAGATCTTAGGACCCTCCGATCATTTCTTTTACTTTGGTGGTTCAATCAGTACTGTCTCAGGGATAGCCTGTGGAGGGAGGTGGGGGAACTTCTTTGTTGCCTCCCATGCTTTTGCATGGAGGGACTTCCATGAGGGTCACACTGCTGGCTGCAACTCGGGCCTTGCTGCCCCTTCCGCAGTAACCACCAATTCACACACATCCACTGAAAAGAACCCAGGCCTAGATTCTGGCTCCTTCTCTCCCCACATAGGCCAGGGGCTCTCAATCAGGGACCACACTCTTCACCATCACCATTCCTCCTGGGAACAATTGACAATGTCTGGAGACATGTTGGGGCATCTCAACTAGGGGGCAGGTGCTACTGGCAACTAGTGGGTAGAGACCGGGGATGCTGATAACTATCCTACAATGGCCACCCCCCTCCCAAAGATTTATCTGGTCCTAAATGTCCATAATGCAAAGATTAAGAAACCCTCCTTATGCCTGTCCTCTGATGCCAAACTCTTCCAGTCAACATTCCAACACCTTCGTTTACACCCCTGACCTCCTGGAAGGGCTAGATCCTGACCAAATCTTCCTGCAAATCCCACTCCTGGTGTAAGACTTTCCCAGTTTGTCTAGACTGCAGTCACTGGCTGGGCACTGATTCTTGCTCCAGAACTAGGCAGGTAAAGACCCTGTGCTGTGCCTGTGAACCCCTCATCCAGGGCCCACTGCCCTATCTCCTTGTCCTAGGCCTATTCCAGACAGCAATCTTGCACATGTATCTGCTCCGCAGACCCACGTTTTGTCTGTAGGGAGTTGTCTAGTTTAGGTAGATCTGGGGTGGGGAATGGAACAGAATGGGAACAAGTCTTCATGGTCACAGACCTAAAGCCATGTCCTCCAAAGGACTTTCTTTCTCAGTAATAATGTTGAGGAGGTGGCAACATCATTAGTAACAATGGCAACATTTTCACCTCTACTTGCCTTTATCCCGTGTCTTATTTCTCAATTCTTTCTAAGCTCAGGAGAAGGAAGGGGTGCTATGTCTTGACTCTCTAAAGACCCAATACAGACAAATCATTAGAACAATCCCTATGGAATCTTGGGCCCACTCCTGCTCATTCCCCAGAAGTCTACCTGCATCATTCAGCCACTTCTCCAGCAGGGGCTTGAGCTTGCACATGTTCTTGAAGCTCAGGTTGAGGGCTTCGAACCGCGAGATGGTGGTCTGGCTGAAGTCATTGCCATACAGCTTTCCCATTGCCAACCCTACATCTCCCTGTGCAGAGATGGAGAGTGAGGAAATGAGAGGCAGGCTTGTCCTCTTCGCCCATGTCTCCCACCACCCTAGTTCATATCATACATCCAACCAGAACCTGAGGCACCCACCTTAGCTCCTTTCCAAGTCTTTTCCCTCTGGGATGGAGAATTGGTTTATTTCTCTCCCTAGACTCTGAGTGGGATGCGCCTTGCCTGGCATTCATTGCTCTCCCTTCCACCAGTAATGTCTTTAGTTTCCCTTCTACTGGCAACTGTGCCCTGTTCTCAGGGAACTCGGACATGATGGGCCTTCTCCAAACACATCGAGCCTTGGGTTGTTCTTGCACCCACCACTTGGGAAGCTCAATACCCATTCACTCAATTTCTTCCATTGTCCTTCCCCTAAACCAAACCTGTGTGAAGCCCAGCTTGATGCGTCTCTGCTTGAAGGTCTTGGCAAACTTCTCCAGCTCCTCCAGGTCGCTGGGCTCATCAGCCCCTCCAGAACTAGGTAGATGTTTGGGTGCTGGGAGATGTTGTGATGCTTCTAGGTGGGGTTCTAAAGAGGATCCTGGCAGCCCAGGGCGCCCAACTGCCTGATAAGGGAACACATGCCAAGCAGATCCACAAAGATTTAACACACCAAGCAGTATTTTCCTGTGCTTGTCACTAATGAGTGCACTTAGAAGATGGCAAATCTTTGGGTGCATTTAGTCCTATTTTTGCAATAGTATGGAAATAGAAGTTGGAGTTTCTGTGAAGATATAGCAAAAAGCTGGCATATTGGGTTGAAGCAGCAGGAGTGCAGGGTAAGGAGGTAGCCTTTCTGAGTCTTAGTCTGTGACTCACTATTTGACTCTGAGCAGGGTACTTCCTCCTTTCAGTTTGCCACCATAAAAGGAGTTAGCGGCATTGTTTACAGAGATTCCACAAACAAATCTCATAATGGGACAAGGAAAAGGTTGTTTGCCTTGCCTGTTCTTTTCCACAAAGCAAGGTAACTGAGATGTCAACATGTACCAACTGAAAACAACAGAGGACACTGGAGAACTCATGATATTCACAGGACTTCCATACAATCTCCAACTCTTGTGAGTGCCACTTTACTTTCTATACCACCATTTTCTTTTGTGACAGTGTTTTGATTTTAATAAAAGGCATTTTAATCTGTGCTATCTAATGGACCTTGATCTCATCTGTGATTGTCAGGACATATTCTTTGGTCTGTTTTCATAGGAAAAGGTGCCCTTAAAGCAAGAACTATGCCCGTTTGGTGCCAGGAATGGATCCAGGCTTGAAACACTTATTATTCCACAAAGATGGAGCATGATCCAGGCCTAGGGCTTCAGGCACTGTGTCCATCTCAGAGGCTATTGCCCATGTAAATAACTTAGGCTAAATAGATCTCTCTCCTTCCCCGTTTGCTCTTTTCCTAAACTGAGTCAGCTCCTTCTCCCTCGCAAATATTCAAGTAGGAATAAGATATCCTATTCCTATCACTCAGATAGCAATCTTATGATGAAGAGAGTAAAAGGACCAGAGACAAGGACTTTTTCCCTGTGAAGAGGCTATTAGAACAGAATGGTTTAAAACCATCCCAGAGTGGGTCCTGATTTACAGGGAGAGGCTGTATGGGGAGGTGGTAGCATAGACCGGATCATTAGGACTAAGTCTCAGTCTTCCTTGAACCTTCCTTTTTATTAATTCATTTGTTCTTTCATTTACAAATACTAACTGAGTTATCTGTAAGACCTTTTCCCTCTCCCCTTCATATCTGATCAGTGCCAAATTATACTGATTCGATTTCTCAAAGCATCATCTTGTTCATTCCCTCCACTCTTATTGCCCTGACTCTAAGCCAACCCCTTTCTACCCCTCCTTAGGATTTTTTCTGAGACCGGATCCCAAGGCTGTCACAGGCTGGCTCTGACCTACTGGGCTCAAGGGATCTCCAGCCTCAACCCTCCTGAGTCTCTGAGACTACAGGTGTACGCCACTGTGCATGCTAGGATGATCTTAATAATCTTCTAAATAGTCTGTCTTCTTACCAGTATCTTTATGTTCAGATACCAGAAGATGTGAGAGTTCATCTAGAATACTCTGTAGGACCTCTCCCAGGTCTGGTCTCTCACTATCAGATTCTGGGGTGAGCAGCCAAGAGAAGCGCAACTTGACTCTGGAGTCCCCGCTTCTTTTAACCACTAGGTGGCGCCTCCCCATTTCAGGTGTCTTTAGCGGACTCTGCCCCTGGAAATTCAGGGCCTTTACTGAGCCCAGGGAATCGTAGCACAGAAGAAGGACATTACTGCTCTCTATAGTCATTTCTGTGCAGGGCCAAGTCATGAAGCTGTGGAGGTTATGAACTTCACAGAGGCATGAGACAAGCAGAGGAGTGGCAGCCAAGATGCAGCCCATGCTCCTATAGGCAAGCCTCGGTACCCTTGCATGAGGTTACAGCCGGCCAGAGTAAGAGGTGTCTCTCTCTTTTTCTTTTTAATTGGCAAATAGGTGCTAATATGGAATCATGGCAGCTCTGCAAATGGCTCCTCTCCCAGCCCTCAGTCAGCCTGACTCAGACACAGGCCCACTGTTGGACACAGTCTGGAATAGTGGCCCTGTGGTGGGACAAGTGGCAAATGTCCTTGTCCTATGAGACAGCAGGCCTATCACATTCTGGTCTTCCTCCCTTTCCCTCCCTTTTGGGGTTTAAGAGCACCTAGGCAGAGCTGGTGGTCACCATGCATCCTGGGAAGTTAGAGGAGCCCTAGTTCTTTGGTGTGGAGTTGCTACAGGCTGGCTTGGGAGTTGGAATCTCTGGGTTTTTTTTTCTTTTTTCTTTTTTCTTTTTTTTTGGTCCTGGCGATTGAACCCAGGGCCTTTGCACTGAGCTACATCCCCAGGCCATTTAAAATTTTTTTAAATTCTCAGGCAAGATCTAAGTAGCCCAGGTTAGGCTCAAATTTGTGACCCTTCTGCCTCAGCTTCAAAGAAAGGTGGAATTACAGGTGTGCACAACCATCCCTGGCTTTTTAAAAGTCATCCTAATCAATTATTTTTTATTTTTTAGCAGTATTGGGGATTGAACTCAGGGCCTTTGGTCTGAGCTAGAGCTCCAGCCTTTTTACTTTCCATTTAAAGACAGGGTCTTGGGCCAGTGAGATGGCTCAGCAGCATAAGTGCCTGCCTGGCAAGCGCGAGGTCCTGAGTTCGACTCCTGGTACCCACATACGAAAAAAGGGCTGGTGATATCGTTCAGCGGCATGGGTGCCTGCTGGCATGCGAGGTCCTGAGGTCGAACCCTGGTACCCACAAAAAAAAAAAAAAAAAAAAAAAAGACAGGGTCTTGCTAAGTCACTAAATTGCCCAGACTAGTCTCAAACTTGCAATCCTCCTGCCTTACCCTTTGGGAATGCCAGGATTATCAGTGTGCACCACCATGCCTGGCTTGGGTTCTCATTCTTGCCCCCCTAATGATATTGGATAAACTCTCTCTCCTGTCTGTAGTTTGGGTTTCCCCTGTGCCATAAGAGACAGTTCCTGGCTGATCTCTCTTACCAGAGGGATAAGTGCCCTGCTAAAGGGGTGGGAAAACCCCAATGAGCTGCACTCTGCCCAGAGCTGAGACATTCCTAGAGGAAACCTGAGGAATGTGGGAATTTACCTGGGATGCCAGGCCAGGCCCTGTCTGTGGGAGGATGAGGCTGCTTTGTTGCTGTGGAAAGGGGAGGAGATTCTGCTGCAGACCTGGGTGAAAGGGGAAGGCAAAGGAAAAAACAAATAAAATCCAGGCCATCGGAAAGACAAGCTTGACAATGGAACCATGAGAACTGTCTCCACCCTCTACTACCAAATCAGGTCCCACAACCCACCTCAAGCCCTGTGGAGAGGCCTCCACAGGCATGGCCAGACATTGCCACACACAGGTGGAGGCGAACCAGACCAGGCGCAGGGATAAACAGAAGTGTAAACAGCAATCCCCAAACCAGTCCTTCTGCTTGCACGCCTGCCTGAAGAGGCACAGAGGCTAAGGAAGGTCAGAGCAATCTAGCTGGAATCTTCCTGGCAGGGGTAAGGAACCCAGAGGGAGGGGAGTGGAAGGGAGGTGGGGGCAGCTACCGAGAACCCTGTGGGGGCTCAGAATTTCAGTGCTTCTGGCAGGGAGGTATCCGGGAGGGCCACAAAAGCCCATTGGAATCTGCAACATGTTGGAGCAAGCAGATGGTGCCATAAGGCTCTGAAGGGCACAGGGCTGCTGGTCAGAGGCTCCTGGTGACCAGGACACATGGGAGGAATGGCTGAGAATCTGGGAACTCTCTTGGGCAGAACAGAGTATACCTCCTTGAAATACAGCCTGGGAACCTCCCCTCCTTCCCAATCCAGGAAAATTGCCTGTGATGGGCTCTGCCAGGTCAGTGGCCATGACAGGTGTCTCCCTTCATAAGAGGCCATAGCTGAGACCTCTCACTTTCACGGCAGGAGGTGATCAAACCACCAAAGCAGGTCACCCCAAACACCCAGCACACAGAAGCTCTTTGGTGTCTGCTGTCTCTAGGTGTCATTGATGTACAGCATCTGCGGATGTTGACCTTTTTGCTCTTCAGTCTCAAAAAGTCAGGACATACTTGTTCCTTGTTAAAATAAATAGGTAAGAAACCTCTTATAAGGAGCCCTGGACTTGGAATCTGGAGGCTTGTGTACTAGTAGCAATCCTAACATTTATATTGAATTTTGAAATGTACAAAGTCTTTTCAACTATATCAATATTTTATAAGGTATGCTTTTACCATTATCCCTTTTTTGGATTTTGCCAAATTCCTCTTTATTTTTTTTTCATTTTTATTTTTTATTAGTACATATTTGTATTACATAATAATTATATTCCTTGTGGGAGTTGGTACATGTACATAATACATCTTAATTCTTTTTTTTAAATCTACTTCCGTCCCTTCCCCTCCTTCCATCTCTTGATCCCCTTCCTATCTGAACAAAATCTGTCTCCTTCCTATTATCTATCATTTGTTTTATTCTTTATTTATATTTTCAGTTTCTCATATATGAGAAATCATGCAGTATTTAAACTTTGGTCTGATTTATTTTATTTAACATTATGGCTGTGGAGGAGGAAATGGAAGTTCAGTGAGTTGCCTGAGGACACACAGCTAATAGTGTTTTTTTTTTTTTTTAAACGAGTGTTTTTTCTTTCCAAATTTTAAAACTTTTTTTCATCCTACATCATATACTCATTTGTTATGTGGTAGGCAATTTTCAGATCATTCTGCAGTTTTTTTTAAATAAATTGAATTAACTGTTATATTTCCTTTCCTATTTCAGGAGTAAGATGTATATTGTTTAGCTGAAATAAACACGGATTCAAATATGTTCCCACTCAGCCTAATAATATGCCGAGATGCCCTGGAAACTAAGGATGGGTTTTATACTTTGGGCAGGTGCTAAGCCAGAAGGCAGAGGTATATTTTGTTTGGATGCTGGATTTCCAAAGCCTCTACTTGGGATCCATACCCTTGACAAGAGTTTATACTTCCTCCATCATTTTGTTATGAATGGTTTAATCTGTTTGCTCTTGGCCAGGGAGGAAGGTCCCTAGGAATAACTTCCCTGCCAGACAACTTGAAAACTCCTCCTGCAGCCTGTGGGAGGCACTGCTGCTCTACCCAAATATAAGCATATCCAGGCTTCTGGGAACCAGTGAATCCAAAGAATCTGACTCATTTGTTTCTCTTTCCTTGCCCCTACCCCAGCCCTTCAGCCCCTTCAGTCTCACCTCTCCATGACTTTTAGGAGGTGGGGCAGCCCCAGCAGGAGGCCAGGCAGGGCATTCAGCCTGGAGGGGCAATGTCAGGAGTCCTTCCTTGGCCCTAGGGGACCAGTTGGGCTTAATAGCAAAGGGGCAAGCGACTCCCTGTGCTCCACACCCAGCCAACAGTGACAGCTGCACTTAACTCAGTTGGTGTGAAAACCCCTGGATTCTTACCTTGCTGCCCAGGCTGGGTCTGAGAAAGCAGGAACTGGGACACTGACTGCAAGTGACCTGGGACCAGCACAAGCTGCTGGAGTGGATGGAGAGAAGCCATGTCCTACACATGGGGAGACGCACGTATGTCAGAGAATTTACAAACTGGGGACCCCTGCTCCCTCAGCCTGCAGCTCACTCAGCCTGTGGCACTCCAGGCTCTGGGAGTTTGCAGGCAGTGACCTTGGCTCACGCCTCTGTGTGTCCTCAGAGTGTGGCACATAGTAGCTGCTCCATTAGTGCTGTTATTATAGCTTCTGTATTCTGCCAAGTGGTCCTTGCAGTATCTATTACTCAACTCTGGCCTCATGATTTAATTCTTTTAGTGTCCGTCCCATCCCATCTCCCAATTGTAAATGCCCTGACCGCTGAGAATGGGAATTACCCATATCTCCAATGTTTATCCTAGAAATAGCTTGCAATCCCAATGGCCCTTTTATTTTTTCTTCTTCTTCTTCCTCTTCCTCTTCTTCTTCTTCTTCTTCTTCTTCATCATCATCATCATCATCATCTCTTGTCACTTGATTATGCTAAAAGTCATGCTTTGGTCACTGTGCCTGAGTCTTTCTGGAGGTTATTAGAGTGGGAATTGGGGGATGAGTCAAACAATTCATTCTTAATAAATTCAGTTTGGTTAAAGAAAAAGTCCATTTCCCCTGGGTTTGTTTCACCAGCTCAGGTCTTGGAAGCAGTGATTCTGGCATTTGAGGTCCCGGGAGTCCTCTCTGATCCAGACAACCAGGGCTCCATGCCCCACGGCTGAGCATAGGCCTGCCTACGTGGTGACCTGATAAACCTTGCTGAATGAAAGGATGAAGGAATGGCTGCATATTCTGTTTTTAGGCATTGCTGGAAGAAGGGTGCTCTTCCTTCCCCAGGTGATCCACACTGAGGAGAGGCGGGTCACAAGAGTATAGGCTGAAATGTTTGCCGTTACTGTCTCAGCAGCAGCCTATTCCAGTTTGGCTTTGACATACAATCTTGGAGGAGACAGAGCAGCCCCACTGGGGACAGAAATCTTCTCTAATTGTAGGAGTTGTTGTCATAACATTAATGCCTTGAAAGTGGTCCAGCAGACAGCAGGGTGGCTGCTAGGTCCTTGGCTTTGGCAAGACTGGCTCCTTTTTGTTTCATAGAGGGAGAGAACTGCCTCCTTATATTCCTGGCTAGGCTTCATTTTCACAAGGACTATTTTAGAACCCCACCCCCACTCAGGCCTCCTGGACCTTTCTCCCATTGCCTATAAGGGATTATTTTCCTTTCTTTTGTTTTTTTCTTCCAGTACTGGGAATTGAACCCAGGGCCTCACATGTGCTAGAAAAGCTCTCTAACACTGAGCTACACTCCCAATCCTAGGGACTTCTTTAGATCTATATTGATTCTCAGGTGCCAAGTATGGAGAGCTAGTATTTTGCAGAGGGACTGAATTAAACTCAATGGCTCACTGAGAATATCAGCGTTCTCTGGCATGGACTGTGGCTTACCCCAGACATTTGGTTTCCGGACATCATGGCAGGTCCTTGGCTCAGGTGGCATGGCCGATGGGCTAGGGTCTGCTGCAGAGAGTCACTGAGGTCCTCTGTTTTTATCTACAAGTGAAGGTGGGGGAGAGTGTCAGTTCTGGGCCTCTCTGGCCAGACAGAAATAGAAATGCGGAGACCGAGGCAGGAGATAAGTGACAACTCAGGGAGGAGAGAGCTTGCCCAATGCCCACAGGCTGCAGCATGATGTCCCTGTCAGAGTGTGCCTACCACCCGGGCTGCTGGTCAGTGTACCAACTGTACTCTTGAGTGCCAACCTGCAAGATGGGGAGTCTAGTGTAGTTAATGCTCTTACTCATTGAAAAGAGAAAAATCAGGATATTATAGTGAGTCTTAAAAATAAAACTTAATGAATTAAATTCTGGTGAATTCTAAGATGATATCCTTTTTTTTTTCTTAAAGGGAAGGGATGTTAGAATTTCTTTCACGAAATGATGGTAATCCTAAATGGTATTTTTAGAAGTCCCCAACTAAAAGAGTAAAAAATTAGCAGCCTTTTATTGATCTTCCCTGAAGTCTGTTTTTTAATTTTTCTGCATGGACACCCATCCGTGAAACCCCAAAGCCTGTGAACCACTGATCTGGAGGAGTCTTTTTCCCTCTATTACCATTTGTTCTCCACTATCTCTGTGCTAAGCTGCCTCTGCAGTGGCCCTCTTAGCCTGTGTGGCTTTGGGGACAATATCTGCCTATTTCCCTACAGGCAGGGACATATCCTCCTCACAGGCACAGCTGCAGCTGCAGCCTGAGGGGCCTGTGGTGGTTTCCAGTTATCTTTAGTCCCTACCATCCTTCAATGACACATGAACCACCCACTCATGGGCTTTCCAGGTGTCCATGGGCAGGGCAGGAAGTACTGCTGTGCTCGCCCTCCCCCAACCCAGGACAAATGCCTTTTGCAGCTTTTCAGGAAGCTCCACTGGGAGGGGAGCCAAGTGACTCTGATTCTTACACTATGGTAAGGGGCACAGAATCTAGACCACACCTTATAAGAGACATTGGTGAGACCCTCTGAATAGGACATCTGGTTGTTTCCTACCTAGACGCAAATTTTTGGCAATAGAGATTCTGGCTTAAACCACTTTCTTGGTCTACACTGAGGATATCATTGACTTTTGTGACCCTTTCCTGTTGGTATTTGCTTCACCCAATTAAAAGTTGTGACTAGCAGATGTATTTGTGCTTAATCCCTGTAGAAAATGGTGCTTTGGATCACTGCAGAGAGAATTCCCTTTGGTTTGACAAGAAGATCCTACTGAATGACCCTGGTGACTTACTGCAGGGGGCGCTACTTAGGGTACCTTGCACATAGTGGGAACCTAAGGAATGTCAACTGAATAAAAGACAAACAAAACCCACCCCTGCAGAGCCTCTGATGAGGTACAGTGAGGAAAACACTGCACAGGGGCCATCGCTGACCCAGTCCTAACTCTGACTCTTAACTTACTATGTAATCTCGAGCAATCTCTCAGCCTCTGCAGGACTTGGTTTCCCCATCTGTTGTAGGATCTACATGGTTTTTCTCCCTTTCAATCCTAACACAGAATGACCAGGTTGAATCCCTTGTGCATGTGGTCGATGTAGCTGGTCCATGTTGCTGTAGTGCTCTCAGAGGAGCTCTAACAGAACACCGAAGCCCTGGGTGCACAGAAATTGTTAAGAAGTGGCTCTTTCAGGCATGGGCTTTATAAATCATTCTGCTCACTTAAGGAGACCATCCTGGAGCCCTGGAAGCAAAGAGGAAGAAGGAAGAGAAGTATCAACAGCACTACGGGGACCGAGAGTAACTTTCTGAAAACTCCAAACACACGGCACCTGGGTGGTCTCCAGGGAACCCCATTCCCTAGCCCACTCCCCTTTAACCCTGCCCATTATGCTTGGTGCCTCTAAGAAGTGCTAGTGCTCAACTTCTGTGCCCAGAAATCAGCGTTTCCATGTCCTAGATTCTGTGGGAGCATTTGCTAGTAGGTTTTTAAAAACTAGAAATAGATGATGAACTTATTTCAAAACCACCACCACCACCACAACAGCTTCAAGGTTTGCTCTGAGAGGAGAATTTACTTAGCAAAGTCCTTTTGGCCAGCCTCCCATTGACACCTCTCCACTCTCTGTCCCCCTCTGGCCCCAGAGCATGCCCATCCCAAAGTGGGGTTGGGGAGGAAGGGGGAAGAAGGGGGAGAGGGAAGACATGGAAACCCAGAGGTGAGATCCTGCTGGTGGAACCACCTAGGACTGCTTGGTACAGCTCCAGCTCCAAGGCGAGTGGCCGGTTCCTTCCAGACTCATTATGCGCAATGGAGAGATAAGGAGGTGCAGCCATGACAGAGCTTGAAAACATTTGCTTTGCCTCCAACCTGGGTGCTATCTGTTAGAATCAGTGCCAGGTCTTCCTGCAACACTTAATTTCAGAAACCAGTGCCATCATAAAAGAAAACTCACCCTTTCATCTGCTTCCTGGATCAATTGCCCTCTAAACCCTTTTGGGGGACACTCTCGGCCTCCCTGTGCTGAAAATGAAATGCCTGATAGCAGAAAAGTCCTTTGGGGGTAGTCTGGGGCTTTCTGACAACTGTGTGTAATACTATTCTTCTTCTTTTTTTTACATTTGGCTTCTCCAACCTATTACTCTCATTTTTCTTAATTCCTCACCCCTGTGTGTGAGGTGCTGACAGTAACCCAAAAAGAAGACAACCCTAAATAAACTAAATCAAAAGACAACCAGGAGAGTTCGTTCTGGATGACAAGTTCAGCTCAGCTTTGCCGGGCTGGGGTATACTCAGTAGTAGGACACTTGCCTACCATGCGTGAGGCTCTGGGTTCCATCCCCAGCACTACAAAATCAATCAGTCAAATAAAATAAAATCTCCACTTTGGTCAGCTGATCTCAGAAAGGGTAGAGGGGAGAAGAAGGGAGGAGGGGTTGACTCCTACTGACTCTAGCATTCTTCTTGGATACTCTCAGGGGCTAAGAAACTTAAAAATTAAGAAATAAGTCCTCTTTCAAAAAAGCGTCTTTTCACAGATGTCAAGTGGAAAAGGCTGGAATCTTTCCAGACAACTGGGTGTTGGCTGTGGGTCTGGAAGATGAGATAGAGATGCTTCTGTTGGATCACATTGACTTCTAAGGTGAGAACCGCAGGCAAATTGGATGAAAACCCAATTTCCCCCATACTTGTGAAAACCCAACCAAACCCACAGCCTGACTGGAATCATCGTGTCCAGGATCCCTTGGCAGTTCTCACAACAGCAGGAAATTTCTCCAGGCTGTACTTGGGATGGCTAGTGCTTGGGGACAGGGGCCACTATAGTGCTCTGCCGTATGCCATGGAGCTCCATTCCACCAACCAGACAAGGTTTCTGAGTTTAGGATCTTCCCCACCCACTGTGCTGTGCAAAGGTATTACACTGAGTCTTGGGTAGTGACCAGGGAGGTAAAAATGTATCATGAGTGTTTATCTTTTCTATTCCAAGTGAACTCTCTGACTTGACTTTACAGAGTGGTGGAGGCCTTATTCTGGGAGGAGGAAGCCCCTCCTGAGGAGGTGGAAGCCCTTTATACATTCTGCACTGGGCTCTACCTCCCATCTCAGATTCATCTTCCCATCTCATGGAAGCCCAGAGAGCTTCAGAGATGGGCATAAAGTTCTATAGCAGGACCCTCACAAAATTCTGACAAAAGCATGGTCTCCTGACCCTCCCCTGGTGCTCTCTTCCCCAGACAATGCCACAAATGTCCCAGATATAGAGGAGAGAATAAACATAAGTGATGGACAAGGCAGTATTCCAGCCCAAAATGCATACTTGGAACTCACTGCTGACCATCAGGTTTTTGTTGTTTTGTGGTGCTGAGGATCAAACCCACAGCCTTGTGTATACCAAGCAAGTGCTCTACCACTGAGCTACACCCCCAGTCCTTTTTACAATTTGTTTTGGGATGGTGTCTCACCACGTTGCCTAGGCTGGCATTGAACTTGCAATCCTTCTGCCTCAGCCTCAGATTATAGTCATGGTCCACCATGCCCAGCCCTGAACCGTGTGTTTTGGGGTCTTGGAATGGCATGTGGTAGGGCTGGAGTACTTTTCCTTAGCCCCTTCCCTGGGACATTTTCACATGACCCTTTCTGGGGGGAAAAATATCCAACACTAATGAACATATCACTAGTGATGAAAATGATCAAAGCTGTTGTCCTAGTTGCATAACTCGTTTGTGGAAAGCGTTTCATAAACATTTCACAAGAAGGAGCATTTCAAAGCGTGAACATCTCCCAACCTGCCTTCAATTACAGGCAAGAGTTTTTTTCTTTTCCCTTCCCCCACCCCTTCTATACTTCTCCCTAGCAATGAGGAAGAGTTTCTGTTTTGTAACTGATCTATAAAGAGCTGGCAAATTGTTCCAGTGAAAACACTCTAAAAATATATTCCAAGTGGCGGAATGGGGCAGCCAGCTAACTCATCTCAGGTGAACAGGGCTGAAAGTACCCGACTGAGGTGAATGTTGGCTGTGGTGTTTTTTGTTCGTTTTGTTTTGTTTTTCAGTGCTTGTGATGGAACCCAAAGCCTTGTACATACTGGGCAAGTGCTATACCCCTGAGCCACTGTCCAACTGTGTTTTCACTTGGGAGACTTTCCTGTCTCCAAGGCTTCTGACTACTCTCTAAAATCCCAAGGCTCCTGTCCCCTGGATGCCCCCAGGAAGCCTGCAGGAAGTACCTGGGGAGACGGTCTCATCCAGTCCCTGGTCTCTAGTCAAACCTGTGATAGATCAGCCTGGATGCATCTTTGTCCATGTAAACTGGGATCATCTCCTTAAGAACAACAAACTTCTATGCAAAAGAGGGATGGAAGAGAGGAGATATGGAGTTCTTTAATAAACGAATGCTCCTCAGGAAGGTGGATCCACTTGGAGTATCTCCCCTTAGGTCCTTGTGTTTCCTGCTTGCTCCTACTCTGGAAATGCAACCAGCTTCTCCATCTTGCTGTTTAAGACTTTGGCTGGCTGTAGTTCTTGGGACATAGCAATGCAAGTGCTGACACGGGTAAAAATCCCCTTCGTTTCAAGCCTGTAAAAGTTTTTTTCTCCCTCTGAATATTAAGTCCCTGAATCCAAGTTTTAAAACTCCAGGGAGAGTCTGTGCCCTCATAAATGTTTCCTGGTGTCCGGGACTTGAATGATTTTAACTAGGGCACTGCTGCATAGCCCTCCTGACACTCCTGCAGTGTCCTGTCCACTGAGCTGCCTCAATAGGGCTTTCTCGTCTGTGGCCCCAATCCCCTTTGAACCCATCTTCTTGTTCTTTTGGTGGCCTATCTGGCAGACAAGAGGACAGAACTACCCTCTCCAGGTCTTCAACTGGGCAGGAATATGACACAGAACCTTTGACCTTTTTTTTTTTTTTCTTTTCATGAGACAGGGGTTCACTATGTAGTTCAGGCTGGCTTTGAACTTGCTTTGTAGTCTGGTCTGGCCTCAAATTCGCCATCCTTCCGCCTCAGCATCCGAAGTGCTTAGATTATAGGTGTGCACACAGGCATACAGTTGCATACAGGTGTGCCTGGCTCACATAGGTTAGAGGAAAATACTGAGCACTGTATTCTAAGAACTGTTTCAAGCCCAGTGGTTATTCTCAGAGGACTCTAGTGTGTGAGTATAGCTTATCATCACACTGAGTTCTTTTATATAAATCTGGGCTGCCCACCCTCAGTACTGGGGAATTAATTTAAGGCCTTTAAATTTAAGGTTGAGCTACAACCACCCCCCACACAATTTTTTTATTTTGAGACGGGATCTCACTAAAAGTGCTGAGATTATGCATGCACCGCCACATTTGGCTGGATATACATTTATGGAAGGACTTTGCTGTCCCTTGTAGAGCTGGGTATAGCTAGGCATCCCTGTAATCCAAACCCTCAGGAGGCTGAGGCTGGAACATTGCCAGTTTGATACCAGCTTAGCCTACATAACAAGTTCAAGGCCAGAGTGGACTATGTGACTACACAGCAAGATTTTGTTTAAAAACAAAAACAAATCAACAAAAAAAATGAGTTGGGGATAATTTTAAAGAGACATCTAGGAAATAAATGTAAGGCTCAGGACACCTGATTTACGGTGCCATCCCTGCCTCTAACCAGATATATGACCTAATATTATTTCATTCATCTTTCTAGATCAATAATATTCCTCCAAATATGAAGGAAAATAGACTACATACAGTCTACTTAAGAAATGTGTAATGTATAAAAGAGTAGAGGCCTGGGATGCAGCTCAATGGTAGAATGCTTGCCTACTAGAGTGTGTGACATCCTAGATTCCATCCTCAGTACTGCAAAAATTAATTAATTAATTAATGAGAGTTAGAGTAGTCTTGTAAGCACGTGAGTATGTTTATTATATTACTAGACCTATTCTATATTTGAAAAGACTGGGGCTTGGAGGTATTAAGAAACTTGCCGAGTGTCACATTGCCAGTAAATAGTAGAGCTGATTTCAATCCAAGTCTGTCTGACTCTGCAGGCCTTCTCTATAATCCTGATCCTCACTATGTGTCATGGAACCAATGAATTATAGACTCTTTAAGTAGCTTGGAACAGGTTGTGCCAGCTACAGGGCAATTATTCAAAAAGTGTCAATTCCCCTCCTTCCCCGTTAGAACTGGAAGGAAATGTAGACATCACTTGGTTCATTTTACAGATATAATTCCTAAAGCCCAGAGCAGGGAAGTGACTTACTCAGGAGACACAGGTAGACCCGCAACCAGCTAGGGCCAAGTAGGACAGGTCTCTAAACTCCCCATCCACTATCTGATTAATTCCTCTGCACTATGATGAGGCTCCATCATCCTTTTTTTTTTTTTTTTTTTCTTTCTTTTCTTTTCTTGAGACAGGGTTTCACTATGTAGTACAGGCTGGCCTTGAACTCACTGTGCAGCTCAGGCTGGTCTCAAACTCACAGCAACCCTCCTGCCTCAGCCTCCTGAGTGCTAGGATTACAGGCATGCGCCACCACGCCCAGCTCCGTCGTCTATTTCTACTGCTTATGCTGTTGCTTACTCTGGCTCCTGTAATAACTGAGTAGCCCTAATCCCAGTGTCTTAATGAGATTGAGTCTCAAAAGAAAAGCCCCCACACAGAGTTCTGTTACTACACAGAGTAAAGTTAAGATACAGATGAAGCGTATTATCTTTTTGATGTGGTTTGGAGACCAGCATTCTGTATTTCCTTGACTCTGATGTATACAAATTAACTCCAGGGGCTTGATATTTGCTGAAGAAGGGGAGGAGAGGTGAAAAGGGGGAAGAGAAGGGCCAACGTCCTTCTCTCCCAACACACTCTTCATCCTAGTGTGTTGTACTGTGGGGTTCCAAATGAAACTCATAAAGAGAAGGGCAGGTGTCCTGCCTGCTTGGGAGACACACGTGTGCCGGACCAGCGTATGGTTGTCAAGCACTACACAGATTAACTTCACGAGTATCAGCTCAAGAAAGACAGAAAATTATACTTGTAAAAAGAATTAAGATGTGTTATGTACATGTACCAACTCCCACAATGAATATAATCATTACGTACTGCAAACATACACTAACAAAAATAAAAATAAAAGATAAAGCAGTTTAAAAACACTTTCAAATATAATTGCCATTTGTTCTTCATTATAATTCAATAATTTCACAGATGTGGGAACCCAGGCTCAGAGAACATAAATAACATGCTCAGTGTCACACAGCTAGAAAAGGCAGAGGCCAACTTTCTCTTTGGATCCTTGATCTCCACACCCCACTGCTTTGCCTTCCTACACACTCTGAGCAGCAACATTGCATCTAACACCCGAATTTTTGAACCCCTGGAAGCTACTGAGATGTGCTGGTTGACTCCTGCCTCTTCATGTACTAATTATATTGTTTTTATGTACAGTGCACGGTTGGAGTAAACATTGCTGTAAGTGTAGTCTGAGCCGTTCACACATATATGTGGCCTAAATAGTTATTGAAAGTGAACTTTTCAAGTCTCAGTAGGATTCTCTTTGGCATTTTCAGGTGAGCCTGAGATTCAGAATCTTGCCCCCAAGAGTCTGAACATTGGATAAAAGAGAGTAAACGGTTTTCCTTGGTAATTTTCATCTTTTAGAATAGTGTTTCAGTAGACCTGAGGTTCTTGTTTCTTTTGGTAGCCAATAAAATGAGGCATCACTATGTCTGCCCTGCCAGCCAAGTGGTAGGTGGACTTCAAGGTGATATATGTTAAACAGAGAAGTGTTCCGCCCCATAAAATTTCTTTTCCCTATGCAGTTTAATTCAACAAACACTTATAAAGGACCTATTGTATACCAAGAGGCAGTAGGGACTGCAAGATGAATAGGCAGCTCCTAGTTCAATTAGACCACTCAAGTCGAAAAGCCACCTCCTGCAGCGTGATACATCTAACAATCAGAAATAGGTACGGGGTAGCATGGAAAAGGTTGCAGTTCTCCAAGTCAGGGAGGAGGATAGCTAGAGAAGAGGGCATGAGACAGGGATGGCTTCCGAAAGAAAAGTCCTACTGAGTAGCCCCAACAGATGAAGAGGAGTTCTCCAGGTAGAGAAGGCAAAGGAGGGCATCCCAGGAAGTAGCAGCAGTTTGTCCAAAGTCACAAGGGTAAAACAACCACTGCCTGCCCAAAAACTCCAGGCAATCCCAGACTGCTGCTGTGCAGGGTGGGAGATGCTGTGGCGACAAGCAGGGCCAAGGAGGGGAAGATTGGTGTGTTGTACCAAAGGGTTCAGGCTGGATTCTGAGGGCCATGCGACTAGAGTGAAGGTGGGTGACATGGTGAGATGTCAGCTTAGTTCAACTTTAACAGCCATGTGGAATGCAGATTTGAAGAGACTATAGGTGTACTATGGCATGCAGGACAACTAGGTAAAAAGCTATGTACTGCAATAGTTTAGGTAAGAACTGATGTGGACATGCCTCAGGCCAAATCAGAAGGCATAAAGAACAGATAGAATGGAATGCTTTTATCATATAAAATATAATTCTATCCCTACAGATTTATGTTCTATAACAAAGGATTGTTTATTTCAGGGGTTACTTGTTGAATGCCTGTGAGACTAGAAGAACTATCACAGAAGAAAAGAGTCTGAAGGAGTTCTCTAAACCAAACTGCTAATGAAAAGTCATGTAGAAAGCATGTGGCATTCTACAGGGTATTTACTTTCTATGTCATATATTTCTGCAATATTTATTTATATTTTTAATTTAAATTTTATTTTATTTTACTTTTTGTTTTTGCAGTGCTGCGGATAGAACCCAGGACCTTACATATGTCAGGCAAGTGCTCACCACTGAATCATCTCTCTAGCCCCCAATGGTGATTTTTAAGAGCTATGTATTAATTTTAAATTAGAAAAAAATTTAGAAAATTAGAAAACAATAAGCATTCAAAATGTCATGTATCTACCTAGGACATTATCATTTACAAGGTGTTGAAATTAATTGTAGAATCTGTCTCCTGATAAGAAGGATGCCTTGAGAGGTTCAAAGACACATTGCCTAAATAAACGAAGGCACACACAAACGTATGTACGTACATTTTCATATGTGTATAACACATACACAAATATATGTAACCAACAACTGGGAAACTGGCTGCTTGTCTCACACATTCTGAGTCTTGTGTTCCAGCAGGTAGCACCTGGATTATAACCTGCATACTCACTTATACATTACCATGATGCTTTACAATTGACAAAGCACCTTCAAATACATCATTACTTCTGACCTTCAGACTACTCCCAGAAGATCAAAAAGGCAGGTAATGTTATTCCTACTCTAGGTCAAGAAAAACAAGATTCATGGATGGTGAAAGATATGTCTAAGGTACATCGCTGGCTAGCAGGAGAGCTGTAATCAGAATCCACATCATCCGATTTAAAATTCAACATGCTTGAAAATGCCTAGGATTTCCTGAGGAAGCATCTGAAATAAGTGGATTTTCAAAGTCACTGAAATCTATCCCTTGAAGCTCCAAAGCTTTTTATTTCAGCTCTGGATAGATATTTATTGGTTTATTTTTTAATAACAATCTTGCATAAGGGTATTATCTATATTCCTATTTTCCCTTAAAGAGTACCTAAAAGCTAATTCAGCCAGTGAGTCAGAGTCATAATGTTGAGCTCCTTTTAAAAGCAATCATGCCCTCAGGGATACTGAAGTGTTTGGCTTCTCTTGGCCAATGCACTATATGGCCCTAGACAGATTATTTTGCAGCTCTGAGCTCTAATTTTTCTAGGACTTTTGCCTCCTTTTTCACAATCAGGCTTTCCCCTCCTACTGATGGCATATTTGCTTTTAGAACCCCTCTGTTCCAGCTAGAATTTACAGCTTCTATTTTCTAAGGGGTAGAAAAGCCAGAGCACTAATGAAAAACCAGAATTGGTACAACCATTTCTAAAACAAAAGTCCAAGCCTCTGAGAAAAGGCCCAGCTTGAGGTCTCATTTTGCCTCCTCCTTAGACTTAGTGGGGTTCTAAATAAGTGAAGCTGCTGGCTGTGTGGATAAGCAAGATAATTAATGCAGCACCCCGATGCAGCTCCCTTTAACGCTGGGCTTGCCCTCTGGTTTCATTTTTATTGAGTACATGCATATCTTGTTATCCTTATTAGCCTGGGACAGGTCTCTAGGTACAATGGCTGGTTCGATCTATGCAAATGACATTTTAAGATAATTCCCAAAAGCTGGGAAGCAGCTACCAAATTTGTTACCAAAAGGCTGAGTGAACTTGAGCCAAGAGAGTCTCTTTATGGCGTACAGACTGATCATCCTTCGTCTGAAATACTCAAGACCAGAAGTATTTCAGCTTTTGAATTTTTTTTTTGAATTTTGGAATATTCGCATACTTATACTGAGATATATTGGGAGTGGGACCCAAGTCCAAATATGAAACCTATTTCAGGGAAGATTTTCCTTATTTTTGTCACTAAAACTATATGAAAATAATGATTTTACACACTTATTACCTGGGAAACTTATCTTGCTTACTATGATTAGCACAGAATATAATGCTTGTCATTTAGTACTTATTAAATGTAGGTGAAATTAATGTGTGAATACTTTCAACAATCCTATAGGAAACTGGGTCTCAGAGAAGTCAAATGATTTCTCAAAAGCCATACAGCTAGGAAGTGGCTGGGGTAGTATTTGAACCCAGGTCTAAATGGATTCAAAATCAACCCTCTTTCTGCCGCATCACATGACTTGAAATGTCATGTCAAACTTGTCTCATTTCATATGGAGTTCCCAGAAGAGGGGGTCAGGCAGATGCTATAGTTATAGTACGTACATACGCTTATTTGTATGTATGTATCATCCCTGGAGGTAAAGATGGAAATGTAGGGGCTGAGATAGGGAGGATGAGCAATGGGTCACTGCCATCAGGAGGGATGTATCCAGACATGTGACAGGGCTCTGCTTGTGGGCCAGTCTTGCTAGGAATGTTAACAGTCACTTGGATAAAGATGTAGCATGTACACCTATTAAATTTCTATATGAGGAGCAGGGCCTGGTAACACTCTGCACAAAGACATAAAGATTTAAAAAACAGAAAAAGCACTTGAGTATATATAGTAAAGCAAAAAAAGTAACAAGCTAAAACAAGAACAAATGTAAAAACTTTTGCTTAGAATATAAACTGCATAAGACAACAGTCTCTCATAAAAAATACTTGAGAGATATTAATTGACTTGAAGAGCATGTAAGTTGACATGATTATCTTTTAAAAATCTGCAAGATAGACTGTACTAACAGAAGCAGAGTATCTGTTGAGGAAGGCTTCTCTACTTGATCATGTTCATTTCATGAAGGAAGGCTTTATTACTGCTTTTTTTTTGTAGCTGGCACACATGGTAATTGTGGCACAATAAATAATAGTACCTGCTCAATAAAAATGTCTTGAATGAATAAGTGGATGGATGGATGAACAAATGGACACACTGTGCTCTGGCTTAACCAGACCTCATCTGAGTACTGAGTCTTACACATGTGGGGCTGTCTACTTACAGATGGTGACTGAAGCATGCACCTATTAAGGCAATAAGGTATAAATGAGGTCAAGCAGTTCAACTGAGCATCATATATACAAAAAAGGAAGAAACCTAACACCCATCAATAGGAGAAAAGAAAACTAAAATTATATTAAAATAATATACTATTTTGTGTTCATTAATAAAAATCATATTTAGTATGTAATGCCATGAAACAATCTGTAAATCTTATTTTCTTATTTTAAAATATATTTTTGTAGTACTGGGGATTGAACCCAGACCCTTGAGAGCATGTTAGGCAAGCACTCTCCCACTGAGCTACATCCCCAGATCTTTTCCTCAGTTTTTATCTTCAGACAGAGTCTAAGTTGCTAAATTGCCTAGTTTGGGCTTGAACTTGAGATCCTCCTGCCTTAAGCTCTCAGAGTTCTGGAATTACAGGCATGTATCACCACACCCAGCCACAGCCTTTTTAAAAAAAAAAATTTCCTTCTTAGACAGGGTCTCACCAAGTTGCCCAGGCTGGCCTTAAACTTGAAATCCTCTTGCCTTAGCTTCCCGAGTAGCTGGGATTACAGGTGTGCACAACTGCACCTGGCTAATTTTTTTTTTCTTCTTTTTTGTGGGTACCGGGGGTCGACCTCAGGACCTCGCGCTTGCCAGGCAGGCGCTTATGCCACTGAGCCATCTCATCGGCCCATAATTTTTTAAATTTAAAAAGAAAGTTGCAAAAGAATACAGGCTATGTAATTTATACATGTGTATGTATTTTTAAATGGCACAAACATTTATACACTTCCCTTTGTATTATATATCCAGAGGAAAAATGTATTTTAGACTTATATATGCTATATTGGTAACAGAAATTACCATTGGGAAGAGGACTATGACTAAACAGGAATTAAAAAGTCTTTCTTTTTAATTCTTTTTTTTTTTTTTTTGTGGGTACCGGGGGTCGACCTCAGGACCTCGTGCGCCAGCAGGCGTCCATGCCGCTGAGTGATATCACCGGCCCTTTTTTCGTATGTGGGTACCAGGAGTCGAACTCAGGACCTTGTGCTTGCTAGACAGGCGCTTACGCTGCTGAGCTATCTCACCGGCCCTCTTTTTAATTCTTATGAAATATTTTATGAAAAGAAAGTACTCATGCTTTATGCATCTAATTGCTTTTATGAAGGCAATCCGAAGCAGGACATGTGGAATCGTATGTGGTGCTCCAGATATTTTCAGAGAAAGGAGAAAACTGTGGGGTGGTGACTTATCTCAAATACTGGAGGGCTGTCATGTGAAAGGGATCCACTTGGGCCTGAGCTGAGGCAGGAATGATTGCCCACAGAGAGGTGACAGGCACCTCCTTTAACAGCAAGCCTGGAGCAGGCTGTTTTCTAAGGAGTGAGCTTGGAATCCTGGCAGAGCTCTGGCAGAGACCTGCGGCCAAGGCCATCGACTGAGAGCAAGGGATGTCAGTAGTTAGGATTCATGAGCTGATGCAACTAGGTCCTAGGCTTTTGAGGTTCATGACAAAGGCTTACTTTTAAAAAATTTTTATTTTGTCAAAGAGGGATATTAAAGTAACTAGTATCATCTACTGTCATTGTTGTTTCTTGATATAAAATAAATATTTTAATACCAACAAATGCAAAACCTCGTGTTGTAAAAATGGAGGGTATTTGGCTTTACAAAAATTCACTGTGTTTTTTCCTATTTGAATTTCATTGCAGTGAAAAATGAGTCATTAGGTGCTTTATCACGAATAAATAAAAGTGTCAATGCACAGGACAAAAGGGAGGGAGAAGAAAGCCACTGGGTGGGGACAGGGGACCTCTACGGAGCACTGCTGAGAATGGAGGACAGCCAGCCTCCAGAACACAGTAACCTCAGGAGGCTGGGTGCTGGGCAGTGGTAGAGTGCTTGCCTAGCAGGCATGTGGCCCTGGACTCCATCCCCACCACTGCAAAGGAGAAGAACAAAAAATCCAAAAAACAGAAAACAACTCCCCCTACCAAAAAAACTATAACTCTATGTGCCTCTGTACCCTAGAATTGGAGGTTCACCTCAAATTTCTCTGTTCAGTTTATGAAAAATAAGGTCACCCAGATAATAGGTGACCAGGAGAGGGGGACCCAGCAGGTTCCTCTAACTTCGTAAGGGGCCTTTCTGGCATGGGCCCTGTTCTGGCTTGGGATAGTTAGCGGAACTACCAGCCTCACACTGGGTTGGCCAGACTCCTGCACACAGGACCTGGGTCCCAGAGATGAGGCCCTAGCTGCCAGCAGTCATTTGACCAACAGCTGGCAAGAGGTGCAATTAGGAAATATTTACCAGCCTACTGGATGGAGCCCACTCCATTTCCTCTTTGCATAAACCCACCAAGCTCCCTATAGGGGTGACTGTTTGTGGAGCACTGACTGGGAGCAAAGACAGTAGAGAGCAAAACAACATGAAAAGCAGAGAGGGGATTCAGAAATCCATGATGGAGGGAAGGTGGGTGGGCAGGTTCATTCCAACTGTCCACCAATGCACTTATTTAGGAAACACAGGTTGAAGGCCTACTGAGTGTTAGACCCTGTTCTACTATAATAAACATAGTGTAGAGTATAGACCGTTTCCTCCAACACTCTACTGCCTGGAGGGGAAGGGAGACATACAGCAGAAGCCCATCAAGGCAGAGTGGGTGGTCCTGGAGGACCACATGCAGAATGAGGCATTTGGGCTGAGGTTGGGTAGGTGCAAGGGAGCTTCAAAGGGACAGAGACAGTGATGGGGGTGGAGGTGGAGGATGGGCTTATGCAAAGCAGAATCAATATGCCTATTTCTCCGTTCCTCACTGCCTTCAGACCTCTCCATTCCAAAGAGGCATCTTATTTCCAACAAGCATGCAGGCAGCACTTGGAAGTCCTGAGGAAAGAGGGGGACTGGAGGCCTCTTGTGAGGTTGGACTTTGTGGATCCTATTCCTTTGGAGACCTCCTATGTGGGGTGGAGGAGCGGGCAGCCACTATAGGAACACCAGGTCTTTGCTGAGTTGTCACATCTTGGGCAAAGTCACAAACCTCAGGCCCTTTTGACCACACCTTTCTTTATGCCAGAAAAGTACTCCTTCCCCTCAGACCCACATAGGCAATGCCAGGCTCTGAGGAGGACCCCACTAGCCAGGAACTGCTCTTGGCCTTATGAACCACCAAATCCTCAGAAAGAGAGTGGGTTGTTTCCGGTCAGAATCCTCCCAGCAGCTGTATTGCTTTCTGTCCAGGACAGAGGGGCATCACTCTTTCTGGTCTGGCACTGCTTGCCTCAGAGTCCAAGCTCAGCTTGACCACTCCTCTAAGTGCCAAGGTCCCAGCCCAGAGCTAGGAGCACAGCAGCGCTCCACCACTGACCTCTGCAGAAAACGGTGCCTGGCTGCCCTGGGAGTGGGTATCCAAATCTTTTTAGGCCCCAGTTTACTAGCTACATAAGTAGCCTGCAAAACCCCCTTCCAACTCCTCAGATGAGCCCATTTACAGCAACAGCCTAGGATAAGATTTAGAAACCCCTTGTTAGGATCACACATTTTGAGATATAATCAACAGGGAAAAAATTCCCTTTATGCAAACCTTATAGACAATGTTTGGCTCCACCTAACCGCAAACAGGCATTCTTTGTTCTATGAAAGAATCACTCGCTATTTTTTTTAAATGCAGGTTCTCTTATTGAAGAAAAATAGGATTTCATGTATGAAACTGATTTGCATACAGTATTTCAAAAACCACCTTGTTCAGTCTAGTGAGTCTTGCCCACGTTTACCCGGCACAGAACAAGTCTGGCACATCATTCTCGTCATTGCTCTCATCATGGCTGCGTCAGACACAGGGCACAAGTGAGGCCAGTCACGGGAAGGCCAGCAGTTAGGGGATCTGAGTGGAGCTGCCACCAGGCCTCCGGAGCCTTCCAAAGACAATGCTGAGAAGAAGGGGTGAACCGGAGACAGGCTGATGTGAAAGGGGGCAACTGGAACTGATATTGCTGCAAAATTATTGAAACAGCAAAATCCCATTTAACTCTCCTAACAACATTGTAAACTTAGTGTTATTATTCCTCCCATTTTACAGAGGGAGAACTGAGACTTGGAGAGAATAAGTGACCAGATTATTCAGCTCCTATTTGTAGAGCTGAGATTTGAACCTGACTGGACTTTTGTCCACCACACCGTCCTCTGCGGGGCTGAGGATGCCCCGCAGCAGTGCCAGAGGTGCCCTGCAGCAGTCCATGCTAACCAAGTCTGTGGCAAGAGGCATTTGAAGATGCCAGTGCAGAGGAGGGGCTGCCAGCAAAGCAAAGCACAACAGGATGTGAGTAAAGGATCCTCAGGGGTTGGGAGCCAGGGGGACCGGGAAGCTGTGCATGGGATGGGAGAGACGTCTCCACACATGATCTGGACCCAAGCAGCAGAGGCCCAGGATGTACTTACTGGGGCAGTGAGGACAGCAACGATCAATGGAACAAGCTGGGTGTAGAAAAAAGGAACCGGCATTGACCACAGTGCCTGAGACCAGTAGGCATTGCATAAAGGTGAACGATTAAACTCTGCCAATTAATTGCAAGTCGCTTTATCATTCCAAGCCTCAGTTCCCTTATTTGATGAATGAGAATAGTAATACTCACTTCACACAGTTTCTGTAAGGGCAGAAAAAACTTACTGGCTTGAAGCAGAGTTCAAGCTGTCGAGCAGAGGGACATAGCATGAGAGGTGACTGGGAATCAGGCAGGGAATGAAGCAAATACATAGAAACAGTACCTGAGCCCTGAGCATGGCCTCCAAAGCTATGGGCAGGCAGGAATGGGGGAGTTTGAGGTAAGAGAAGTTTATTTTTGGCTGAAACTGTGATTCTTAGAGAAGTACACTCTGCAGGTTATTAGAGCTGCCTTGACAGCCCTCTGCCTTGGGGGCAGAGAGAAAGCCAGGGCCCGCCCCTGCCCTGTAGGCACACACGCAAACACCTCTCCTCCCTGAGCCCTTCTCACGCACAGGTCCAGGGAGGTGTCTCTCCTGGGGAACCCTCTTTGGGTGGAAACCCTCCTCCACCCCACCCATCTCCTGGCAACGCTCCCCGGGCCTGCAGATGCTATCTCTGCTTCCCAGCCTGCAAGCCCCAGCTGGGAGAGGTCTGTGGGAATTGGTGTGAGTGAGGGGTATCCAGAGATCTGGAAAAGTTCTGGATACATCAAATGAGGGATTCTGGGTCACGATAGGACTTGTTTCATTGGCAGAAGCCTCCTTCCTCTCATGGTCTCCTTCTCTTCTCTCTCAAAAGCAGCCTGGTATGGAGGAAAGTCAGACAGGCCTATCTTACATCTGAACTCCACCTTGGGCAGGTTACTTAACCTCTTTGAGCTATAGCTTCCCCAGCTATGTAATGAGAATAATCATGCTTACCTCACTGGGCTGTTGTAAGGATTAAGTAATAACAAATAAGATATAACCTATGTAACATATCTGGAACATCACATAAACCTTGGTGTGAATCCTAACCCTAAGCAAGTCTCTTGACTTCTTCCAGCCTCTGTTTCCTCATCTGCAAAATGGAAATTATAAAATCTACTTCTTTGGGTTGCTGTAAAGTTGAAAGCAGCTACTGCTTATAAAATATTCAGCCCAGTGTCTGTTATAAACTCAGTTAATGGTGTTAACTTCTATGATTGTTTGGGACCACATCCAGTTTCCCTTTTAAGACCTTTGTTCCAAAGAGACTCCTACAGGAGAAGCAGAAGGGTTGGCCCTGCTTTTAGTTTCACCAGCATCTGCAGCCACCAGAAGCAACTCACTGACCTCTCCAAAGAAAACTCACTTCCTGATGCCTACAGAATTTGTGACTAGACCTAGCCACCTACTTCTCCTTCTTTCATTCTCACAGCTGGGCTTGAGAGGAACATTTCATAATGTTTCCATGGCCTCATGGCTGTTTTAGAGCCAGAATCAGCAAGGCCCATACCCTACTCAGCAGGAGGGCTTTTTAGCAGTGTTTGTAGCTATCTGGTAAGCCCATAAATACTAAGGATATGCCTCCAGAGAACCCAGACAACTGCTCCATTCCTCCCTGTTGCTTACTACCCTGTCCTCCACAAGACTTGGTCCACCCACTACTGGGGATGCTGCCCAGGTACAAACAGGAAACAGCTGACACCCGAGCCTCAGGCCAAAGCACCAAGTATGGCTGGCAAGGAGGACACCTCTCCAAAAACTTCCACCTCTCCAAAAGCAAATGCATTTATCACTTCTTCTCCACCCAAGTTTGGGGAGGCTGGTAGGGCATAGATTGGGAGATGAAAGCTCCCAGAAACAAATGATCTTTCTAGTAGTGTCTGAAGCCCATTCAACCTGGTGCAATCCCAGCCAAGTAGCCACTCAAGGAAAGGAGAAAAGAAAGTGGTGGATTGCCGTTTATCTGAACAAATTAAGAGCTGATGATTTTTTGTGGATTTCTGTGTGCCAGAGCCTATACTAAGTACTTTATAGATCCTACCTGTACTAATTCTTACAACATTCTAGGAAGTGGGTAGTACTGTATTACTATTCTCATCTTTGGATGAGGAAGCTGAGCACGAATAGTCACCGACCAATATGGGCAATCTAGCTTATCCTCTGCATCCATCACACTGCCTCCTCTAAAATAAGCCAGGCAGTGGAGTGGGCAAAGCCATGGGGCTGGGAGGCTGGCAGGCCCAGCTGTAAATCCAGACCTCTATGTAGGGACAATGTGATCACAGAAAAGCCCTTAACCACTCAGCATCTCCGTTTTCTCATCTATAGAATGCAGATGATTCAGACCTGGCATTCTAGGGCTGGTGATATAGCTCAGCGGCATAAGCACCTGCCTGGCAAGCACGAGGTCCTGAGTTCAACTCCCGGTGCCCGCATAAAAAAAAAAGACCTAGCATTCCACAGGGGGACTACCTCACAGGGTTGCTATAAGTATTAAAAGAAATAATGTACATAAAAGCTTACACTTAGTACTTGAAATACAATCAGAGTTCAATTAATGTTATATTATCATATATATTGTGATTACAATGGGGAAATCACTTTGGAGAAGGTAGTCATGTATGTATTTATGTATGTATGTATGTATGTACTGGGGGTTGAACTCAGGGCCTTGCACATGATAGGCAAGCACTCTACCACTGGGCTCAATACCCATTCCTCTAAAAAAAATGTTTTTAAAAAAAGTTTTTGAGACACTATCTTGCTAAGCTCCCCAGGTTAGCCTTGAATTTATAATCCTCCTGCCTCAGCTTCCTGAGTTACTGGGATTCCTGCGCCATCACGCCCGGTAGGAATCATTTAATCTTGCCAATTATCTCCTGCCTGAAAATTCTGCTGTATACCTAGTCACCCAGTCAGGCCAACTCATGTGCTGCAGAAGTGGTCTTGGTTCACACACTTGCTTGCTCTGACATTCTGTTTGTAGGAGCTTTCCAGGCCCTCTCCCTCACTGGACAGCAAGTTGAGTTCTCAGAGGACAGGGGCTCTGTGTTACTTCCAGGATGCCTTCCCCAGTGCCAAGGGAGCCTCCGGGTCCCACTTCTGCCCCTATTTGGAAGAAGGTCTGCTGCCAGGTTACAGCCAGCTCCGTCTCCTGGTAGAAGAGGGGACATAGCCTTGGTGGGCCAAGGTGAGTTGTTCTCACTGGAGGTGATAGTTATCCTGGAACATGTTTTCTAAGCTCCATGGGGTGATTTTTTCTGGCTCAATTGGTACTTTTTGGGCAAAGAGGGGTTATTCTAAACATCTCACACTACAACATATTACCAAACAAGGAACACTTATGTCCTGAACAACTTTTATATAATTTTCAAATGTCCCACCAGGTATTTGCATTGGTGAATAGCCTGCCTTTAATCATGTAAGTCTACAATCCAATTCCATTTTTTATGTAAAAACAAAATAATCTTACACATACTCAATATACACTTTTCCCAAGGATGTCATTTTCTGCATTGAGGAAAATATTATTTTATTTGGAGCTTTACCAAGAATCATTTAACATTTTGGAAAGTCATAGTTTTATTTATGTATTTTGTGGTGCTGGGCATCAAACTGAGGGCCTGACCTATAGTAGACAAGTGCCCTACCAACAAGCTATAGTTTCCCCCAATCCACAGATTTTAAGCTGCTAATAGAGCATCCCAATACCTGTCTGCATTTGTGTCTGACACAATCACAGAGGCACAAGCATCCTACTGTCTTATGAATCCTTTTGGGGGACTGTGTCCAAGGATTTACTTGAAATATGTATTTTTTTCATTATAAATTACTTTATTTTCTCCTTTTTATTCAAATCAGAGTATCTTTTAAATTTTTATTCATATTTTATATAAATTCCAAATCCTTGTTACCAATGACACTGGGTCTGATAAGGAGAACAAGTTTAGAAGGAAGCAGGGGATGTGACTTGATCACTTCTGGGTCCCCTTTTCAGACCCGCCTGTCACAGAGGAGGGACCTTTCAGGTCTGTTCTCTGCCAGCTCTCTTTCTGTCTGGTGGATGTGTTTAATTCTGCAGTGAGGTTTTAGAGACCCCTGTATGGCCATTGATCCAAACCCTATCTCAAAACAAACAAACCAACAAAGAAAAAACAAAAACAAAACACTATCTCCAGTACAGTTGTATCTGTCAGGCTCTTGTATCTACTTTTCAATTGCTTTGCTACCTTGGAGGGGGAGAGAAAAGTGGGATGCTATGTACTGATACCCTAAGACCCAACCATACTGCTTAGGGTTGACAAAATGTGATTTGCTGGTTCCTCATCTACCTATTGCAGTATTGGGGATTGAACTCTGCACTGAGGTATATGTTCAGCCCTTTTTTTCATTTGAGAAGGGGATTTATTCTACCATCACCACAGACTCTACTTGCCAGCTTGAGAGGCCTTTCCATCATTCCAGATCCTCCAAGACCTTTCCTTAGGCTGAATCCTGTTGATTTTAGAGAAAATGCCCACTGCACCAATTAAATACCACAAATCAGTGTGCACCAGGAGCCACCAGATAAACTTGGTTGTTACTCTGTTATGTTCAGGGAAATAACAAAAATTCTAGTTTGTAACTAAATATAGGGGAATATGGGGGTGGTTACTTCTCTGGATGAGCTGGCGTGGGGTCCCAGAGAGGGGCATAGGAAAGGCGTGTATTGTGCAGGCAAACTCAGAATGCTGCTGAGCCTGGGATGGAGAAAACCCCAGGCCACTGACTCTCAGCCTTGGGTGCAGGATCCTTAGTAATGAGGACACCTACCACTCGCTTCAGATCCTCCTCGGGCTCACAGAACTTTTGGGAGGCCCTGAAGCAAGACGGTATCTAACACCATACACAAAACATGGCCTGGTCTGTCTGGCAGGAGCCCACAGCTCTGGATAATGAGGGATCCAGAAGTTACCAGAAGAGAGCAGGTCTGAGGCTACCCAGAGGTGCTCCTGCCCCTGTGGGCTCCCCCAGCCTCTTTAAGCCAATTCTTCTACCACCCAGTGTTCTTCTGAAGTTAGCAGCAGATGGAGCAGAGGAGTTGCATGAGGAACAGACTCAGCGGCAGGGCAGGCAGCCTCCCTCCCTCTCAGAAGAGACCCCCTCTTCCAGGCCAAATCTTCTTTTGGGTCCCCCACCATTGCCACCTTCATGTCCTCTCTTCTATACTGCATCTTCTCTCTATCCCTCTTAAGGCTCCCCCAGATGCCAAAGCCTCCTCTTCATTTTTATCCCTTCATCAGCCCCTTTCTTGAAAGGGAATTGTACAGTCCAAATCACCATCGTGTTCTTAACTCCTGCTTAACCGTCAACTGTGGCCACCTGGCATCTGCTTTTAACATGGGCACTACAGACACCAAAGTAAGGCCTTGCTATTTGCCTCGCTGTGCAACCCACAAGCCCACTTCCAAACACTAGGCTCTACACTATGTCTGCATGTTCTGATGCTGTTGGCTTTCTCCATCTTCATGAAAATCTCTCCTTTGCAGACATAGTTCTCCTCCCATCCCTTTCACCGTTCCTGCTTACTCTCATCTACAGGCACTCACTCTTCACTTAAGTGTTCCCTCTCCTCCAGGTCTGTCCTTGGACCTTTACCTGCTCTGCATGCTCTCCCTAGGCAGCCTCCCTCCCTCCCATCTCTTCATGCAACACTATTTGATGGTGACTCCTAAATATCCATGTTCAGTCCTGATCTGTCTCCTGGGCTCCAGATCCAAATTTCTTACCATGTATTGAGTGCCTGCTGCTCGTTATCTGTTCTTCTTCTTCCTCCCACCCTCTGGACAAGTTCGCTCCATCTCCAACCCTCTTGATCTCTGATGCAGTTCCACTAATGCTCAACATCCCCTGCCAGAAATCTCAGATTCACATGTGACTTGTCCCTCTCCTTTGCTGTCCACATCCAACCTGTTGTCAAAATCCTCCTGATCTTATCTCTGAGTTTTCAAATCTGGTCTCTCCATGTCTGCGGACACAGTAATAACAGAAAATATCTATGAAGTGTGTATGTTTCAGACATTTGCCTAAGAGATACACATACACATTCACATCCATTTGACCTTCACAGCCATCCTGTGTGCTAGATACCAGTATTCTCCCCATTTTACAGATGAGAAGATGGAAGCACAGAGATGGAAGAACTTGCCTAATGTCACAGGCAGGTAGTGCAAAGCCAAGATTCACACACAGGCAATCTGGCTTTGTTCGTGTGCTAGAATCCCTTAGTGTGGCCCACTTCTGCCTCTTGCAACAGCATTCCATCTGGCCTCTTGTGCACGGGCCCTTCATTTCATCCTCTCTTCCCACCTTTCCCACACCGTACAATGCTCTTCCACTGAATGAAAGTAGTTATGCTTAAAAATACCTACTGGCTCCCTACTGCCCATGATATAAACTCCATTCTCCTCTGGCATTCAGAGCTCTTCCTAATCTGGCCTAACCCACAATTTCAACCTCATCTTTCAGCAGCTCATCCCCTGCTGGTCCTCTCATCATTCTGCAAAGCTGCACCCTTTTTCAGTAGCAAGTCTTCACCCTCACTGTCTCCTATGCTAGGACATTGTTGCCATGTCTTTCTACCAGTCTGAGTCCGACTTTTCCTTTGCTACCCACTTCCAACACCGTCTCTGCGTACTGTCATTAGGCAGTGTCCCAGAGCTCAGCACTCTCATGTCTTTTACAGAGCCCACTGTAAATATTACAATTTATCTTCTTTCAAATAACATCCTTTATCTAGCACTTAAGAATGGCTAAATATTCAAGGCATGAATGTATGGTCTCAGATGTGGCCCGCTAGTTCTTTCTGTCTCTGCCCCTACACTTCAAATGGTTCTTTCACGGGGCCACACGTGATCATACAGGTTGGAAAGGTCCCCTGGAATCTATTTCCCCTGACTTCCTGCAGCTGAAGTGTCTCTCTTCCCCATTTCTCTTCAAAGAAAAAAATAAATACAAGGAGAATGAAAGGGTCCAACTAACCAGTCAGAACATGGCATAATAAAAACGACAGCATCATAGCACACAGACTGTAAAGGGCCATAGATACCATCTTATCTACATGTTTTCATTTCATTCATGAAGAAATTAAGGCCCAGGAAGCAGAGGTTTGCATAAGAGCAGCAGCAAGAGAGGGGCAGACAGTGTGGAAAGCCAGGACTTCTGAGTCTCTATCCAGGGACCTGGCCATTTCCTGTTGCTTCTCAACTCTCTTGTGTGCCCTGGGGACTAAGCAGCTTCAGAGTTTTTTGCCTTCCCCACAGTTATCCCCAGAACAATCTCAGACTGTCTTTCTGAGTCCAGGAAGTTAAGAGGCTTGATGTGGAAATGTTGCATGATCGTTGGATGAGCCAACGTTCCTTATTCATGCAAACTTAGGATTGTCGTTCACCTAGCTGCGATTCCCAATCACACTAGCTAGCTTGGGGCCTTCAACAGGAGCCTTCCCAAGGGCAGTGGTTCTCCTTTGCTCTCCTGTGTCTTCCAACCCCTCATCTCTTTCTGATCCAAGCAGTTGCTACACAGTCATACTTTCCTCTCCTCCCCACTCCCTCTGCCTCCCACTTCCTTTCACTGAGTCACAGTGAAGTCACACTCAGAATCTCTGCTCCCTGGCCTCTCCCCGAGAAGTGTGTGTGTATATACCAGAAGAAGAAGTTGAAAGATTGCAGAGGAGGACGCAGTGAGGCATCATGCGAAAAGTGGGCTCTGGAGTCAAGGAAACGTGAGTTCAAATCTTGGCCCTGTCAGTTGCGTGACCTTCAAGTTACTAAATCACTCACATCCCTGCTGAAAAAGGCAGGGCTGTCTGGGAAGCAGTTTCCTCACCTGTAAAATAGGGATAGTAACACAGTTACCTCACTGGTTTACAGTGAGAATTAAATGAGATAAAGTACATTGAATGTCTATTTCCCTGGCTATGAAGCATGAGGTGTGACTGCCAAGCAGAGGCCTGGGTGGCACCTGTAGTCCTGCAGGTCAGCTGGTGTGGAGGTGAGTGTGTGGGCATGGGTATCTGATGGCCTGAGGGAGAGTCAGTGGGTGAGGAGTGGAGCCTTAGGAAGGCTTAGGATATGCTTGTGAGCAAGAAGAGCTCCTGCTAAGTATGTCAGTGCGACCAAGCTGAGTGTCTCTCCTTCCAAACTGCTCCCCAAATCACAGAACCACTGGGTCTGCCCTTGGCAGTAATGAGAAGTCCAAACCCCTCCTGGGGTGGGGCTGAGGGAATAATCCACCCCAAAAGGCTTGTCCGAGGGAAACAAGCCAAAGTGAGTCTATTCCAGAGGCCAGCTGGTGGGGCGCTGTACTCCAAAAGATGTCCAAAGGATCAGGGGCCTTCCTGTAGCCTGCCCAGAGCCAGAGGACCTGCCCCTAGCCTTGTAACCAGCACAAGAATTTTTCAAGCTCTAGATGGATCACAGAGGCAGCCAAACTCACCAAGCCTGTGGAGCTGGCTACCTTCCAGCAGGCTGGCATGGCCACATCTTGGAGTGGGGCAGCCTCCTCCATGTGCTTCTCATCCAAGGCCCAGGACAGTGAGAGGTGGTTCCTGAGGTGGTGATGGTGGGGAGGTCATGAGGGCAGAACGCATTGGGCTCAGCCCACAACCCCCCTGCTTGGCACCACCCTGCAGGTACAGAACCCTGGGAGTACACCTCCATCTTTCTACTCTTGAGACAAACCTGGCCAAACTCTCTCTTAGATAGGAATCTGTCTCCCATCGAAGGACCTTGAGTGAGAAGCTGATTCTACAGTGTCCCTCTCTTGGTGGTTGTTCTAGGATTTTAAAAACTGCATTGATTGGCAATCCTTCCTCTTAGCTAACCTAGATCTCTATTTAATAAAGTCTATCTCAGTGGATGCAGGGAAGGAGAGGGGAATGGAGGCAAATGTTGGCAAATTTCTCAACTTTCCTGATGAACAAAATCATAAAATTTGCCTATCTAAAAGGTTTTGGCTTAGGACTCAAGATTATTCCTCTCTCTGGCTGTGAAGGAGGTACCCAGAATTAACGGCCTTTTAGGAAACATTAGTCGTAGTTTCAGATCATTCTACAGACAAAGGAGGAAAGGATACATGTAATATCTATCTGCATTTCATCTGCAGGCCCATCACAGACTTCCTCCCGGGCCCAAACTCAGAACAGCAGAACATAGGGAAGGAATCCTAGAGATCATCTAATGCACCCCATGTTGGGATCTGGCTCCCTCTCACTTGTCTTCTCTAACCCACTCTCTCTTGCTTGACAAAACCCTCCTCATCCCTCAGAGCTACGCTCAGGTACCACCTCCTCCACAAAGCCTGCTCTGAGTCCCCAGGAAGAATCAATCTTTCCCATTTCTGTTAGATGCCATGCTTTTTACACACCTGAGCAAAGCACAAATGACACTTACCTACGACTCTCTCAGCCCCCCCCCCAATATATATATGTAGACTTCAGGGTCTCTCAGTACAGAGACTGTGTCTTAATTTTCTGTATTCCCATATCTGTCATAAAGTAGATGCCTCCCCCCATTTATTAACTTTTCAGTTGAAAAACACTCAGGTCAAAAGTATTAAACCAAAACTATACAACTAGTTAGTAGCAGAAATTGGAGCAAAACCCAGGCTTTCTGACTTTGTATTTAATTCTCTCCCCTCTGCCTCATTCTAGGGCCTCCATTATTGCTTCCTGTTTCTCCCCAACTTACACTTTCTCCTCCTGCAAACTCTCCCACTCCTACCTGCTGCTCTGGCTGCGCACCCTGTTTTACCTCCCACCTGCTAGGTTTCCCATCAGCCTGAAATCTCAAGGGGGAAAATCCTCTCCCTCTGCTTCTCCCTTTTCTTTACTCATCCCCAACCTACAATCTTTCCAACACTACCTGCCCCTGCCCAAAGCCTTCCTAACTCAGTCTAATCTCGCCCAACTCAGTTGCCTTTCCGTTGTCCCCCAGCCTGGTTAGTGCTCTTTTCTGAGCTCTTCTGTTTTCCTTGTCATGGTCCCTATCAATTTTCTTTCAATTAGGAGCTCCCTACGGAAACCTAAGCACAATGTCCTTGGCGACACCCTAGATTCCCCTCCACATAGTCCACACACCAGACTCACTAAGATGTAATTAGGCTAAACCTGGGCAGAAAGTGCTGCAGTCTTACATTCCTGGACTACATACGCCACACAGGACTACATGTGGCACGCAGCTCCTGCTAAGCAGTGGCTCCATTTGTCAGCACTCTGAAGTGATCTGAGGGGATTCTGAAGAGGAGACCCCAACAATGGATCATGGTTGGGGTGAGAGGCTGGATCCAGGGTCCTTTACTCCTGAAAGCTAGATGTCTATGAATAATCATCCCCAAACTGTACTTAATCTCCTTGGTATTCCCACACACATGACACTCCCAAAACTGATAAGATAAATGTTTCTTCTGACCCAAGTTCTTACCTGTCTGTGGAAATCTAAGCCATTCCGATCATTTCCTGGAAGAAATAACAAATATATGCATTAGTTTCTTGCAGGACTGGAAGAGGATGCTGGTTAGAGGAGAAACAGGATGTGGAGAAGAGCATGTCTTTGTTCCGAAAAAGGAGCACCTGCTTCCCCTAATGCTTTGATCCTCCTGCTTATCCTGTTTTCTGGAAATATCTTGGGGAAGTCTCCCCAGGGGAGGTCAACAGCCAGTGAAAGAGTCTCCTTGGAAGGCAAGCTGGATTGTGCAAGGTCACACAGTGAGTCAGTCTTTGAGAGGAGAGGTGGCCACACCAACCAGAGGGCTCCTTCCCTGCACACTTCATCCTGTGCCGCATCTGCCCTCTGCAGCAGGCAGCTGTTACATCCCTCCGTGGGTGAGTATGAAGGGGTTGGCCATGGATCCTAAAGACATTGTTTTAAGGTAAGAAGTTCCCACTTAGCCCAGCCCTCTGGAGGTGATGACACCTAAATCAAATCAGATACACAGGTATCTATCTTATTCCCTTCCCACACACTTTATTACTTGTTTTGTTCATCTTTTTCCTTTTGTAATAAATGTTATGCTGAAAAAGTAAATATGCACTTAACAGAAAAACTTAGAGGTACAGAAAATGTCTAAAGTAATACAAAAGAGGCAACCATAACAGCATCGTTGTATATTTATAGTCTTTTTTATGCTTGTTTTTCTTCATGGATGTATACCATTCTGTACAAATTTTTACCCTGCCCGCTCTTTTTATGATGCTGGGGATTGAACGCAGGGGTCTCCACATGTTGGGCAAGCACTGGACCACTGGGATACAGCCCCAGCCCTTTTAGTTTTTTATTTTGTTTGTTTCCTATTTTTTCTTTTTTCTTTTTTTTTTTTTTTTAATGGTGCTGGGGATTGAACCCAGGGCCTTGTGCATGCAAGGCTCTACCACTGAGCCACATCCCCAGCCCTCTTATTTTTTTATTTATTTTTATTTTTTATTTATTTATTTTTTTGTGGGTAGCGGGGTTCGACCTCAGGACCTCGCGTGCCAGCAGGCACCCGTGCCGCTGAGTGATATAACCGGCCCCTTTTTCGTATGTGGGTTCCGGGAGTTGAACTCGGGCCCTCGCGCTTGCCGGGCAGGCGCTTACACCACTGAGCCATCTCACCGGCCCCCAGTTTTTTATTTTAAAACAGGGTCTCACTAAGTTTCCCAGGCTGGCCTGGAACCTATGATCCCTCTTGCCTCACTCTCCATAGTATCTGGGATTACAGGTGTGCACCACCATGCCTGGCTTTATCTTACTTTTTCCAGGGAGTACATCACACATATTTCTCTTACAGACAATGAGTATTTTTCCTATGTTCATAATCCTCATTTTAATGTCTACGTAATATTCTTTTATATGGTTGTACCATGATTTGCTTAGACATGTATCTATTGCAGGTGGAATTGTTTCCATTTTTGGCATAATAGTCTCCTATTCATATAGCTCTCTGGGGCAAGAGCTGCTATACAAACTTCCCCTGGGCCAATGGATTATTGGCTCAATAACAGCACAGAAAGTGGCTACTTATTAAATGCAGTACACTCAGAACCTACCACTGTGCTTTGCATGTGAGAGGAGTTCAAAATATATTGGTTGAATGAATGAATAAATTTAGAACTCTCACAGTAGCCTGGAATAAAAGTTCCTTAGCACAACATATAGTTCCCCATTTGTCCTGTTTCTTGCTGCTTATGCACCTACCTTACGCCATCCCTGTTTTCCTGAGCTCTGGTCACACAAAATACTTGCTCATGTCCACACATTATCATGCCCCATGTACGGCGTCCTTGGGGACACAAGGTCAGTTCCTCTTCCCTCTAGGATCCAGGAGCCCTCTCTGCTGGCCACGTGGAGTCACTGTGTAACTCTCTATTCCTCTGCATGTTTTTCACTCCCAGTATCCTGTGAATTTCTTAGAACTGGATGGTGATATCTATTTTTTTGTCCTTAATGGACACAAAGGGACCACAGTTCCTAACACGGATTCAAGGCTCAAGAGGTACCTGAGAGGTGAGAGGAAATCCTCTGGGGCTTTAACGTAAACCTCCATTCCTCTGCTCTGTTCCCGATGATGACAGGGAAGCACAGCCCTGTCCTGTGTACGTGAGGGCATCTCTGAGAGCAACACAGCCAGCATGATGGGAGCAGCAGAGGATAAAGGGCCATGGGTCCCCAGCAGGAATATGCTGAGGCCCAAATTAAGCTCCAGCAGAAGCTGATGTTGAGATCAGCTAAGACAATACATAAAATATGTGAAGGGAGGTGAAGTCAGGAACAGCCCTCACACTCAAATATTTGTGCTTACAGGGTAGACTAAAGGGTAAAATTATTCATCTTATTAAAAGAAATCCATTTGTCACATTGTCAAGTTGGCCTAACAAGAACTAACTTCTAAAGATTTGACAAAAGAGCAAATTCACTAACTCCACAAGTATTTGCTGAGCACATGCAGTGCCAGGCACTGTTCTGGTCACCGGGAATATAATGTAGGAGATGATACAAGTTGCTGGCCACATAGAACTTCTTTTCTTGATGAGGAGACATAAAAGGAATAAGCAAACAAATCTATAATGTAATTTCGCTTAGAGATGATTACTCTGCAGAATGATAAGACATAGTAGGGTGAGGGAGAATGTCTGAAGCTGGATAAGGGGTTGGAGATGTGGCTCAGTAGTACAGCACTTGCCTAGCATGCAAGAGGCCTTGGGTTTCATCCCAAACACCAAGAGAAAAAAAAAAAAAAAGGATAATAAAGGCCACTCAAGGGAGGTAACATTTGCACTGAGTGAGTAGGATCTCCACCTTTCAGAGGTCTGACAGAAGATCAGTCCAGACAAAAGAAAAGTCCTGAGGTAGCAGAAGGCTTGCATGCCAAGGAACAATGGTAGTGAGTTCAGTGTGGCTGGGAAGAAGTAGCAGGAGTATAAGATCATATAAGATCATGGTGACAACAGCAGCTCGCACCCCAGGGAAGATGGTGAGTGCTTTGAGGATTTGAGCAGAGGAATAACAAGGTCTGACTTAGGTCTTAATCCTGCAGTGATTGGCTGGTTGGGGAAGGGGGGAAGCAAGAGAGCAGGAAGGGAGACCAACACAGAGGGGGCTGCAATGGCCCAGGCAAGAGAGGGCTGCAGGCAGGGAAGAAAGGTAGCAGTGAAAGTAGTGAAATGATCTGGATTTAGGACTCATTTTGGGTATACTTCTGACAGTACTGGCTGATGGTGGGGTCTCAGAGTACAAAGAGAAGAAAGGAGTCAAAATGATTCCCAGGATGTGGGCTTTCTCAGTAGAATGGGAGGACCCAGGGAGCGCCAGGATTGTGGTAGAAAATAAAAAGTAATGTTTTGAATATGTTTGAGATCTTAATTAGACATCCCAGTAGAGGTGAGGAAATGAGTTGGACTCAGAAGTGTTAGGTCAAGGAAGTAGAAATTGGGCTATCAGCTTTCAGGTGGTGGTTAAAGCCATAGGACTCAATGAGGTCACAAAGGAACTGATTCCAGATGAAGACAAAAGAGTCAAGGTTGGGGTGAGGCGGAGTCAGCAAATGAGTTTGAGAAATGTGGGTGCTCGAGAAGGAAGACGGGGCAAATGTGGCATCATGAAAGTAAGAGAAGGTGTTTCTCAAGGGTATAATCATATACCCATGAGGGAGACCTAGAAAGGAAAATACTGGGGAGCAAAACACCAGTTTGACTTGTGAGGATCATCAAGTTTGTGGGCAACTAAACATCACTTAATTTCTGTGAGCAACTTTTGATTTCTGTGAATGCTATTAGAATGTTGTTTGTGAGAGTCAAAGTACACACTGGAAAATGGTGAACAAGCAGAATTCAGAGACTACTTTTAAAACTCATCAGGCAACGAAATGAACTTTCTCTCACCTACAAGCTTTCTGTGGCTCTTCTCAAGAGGCCACTCACCTTGAGGATGCACCTGCTGTGCTCAGAGCCTGGACGGATGGTGTTGCCCTTTCTCACCGAATTCATTCTTATCTACATTGCAAACTCAAATTTTCCTTATTCCTGAGGCTAACTGAATGGCTGGAATGGAGGTGCTGGAACCAGCCAGGGCCTTCCAGGAAACCGGCCTGTGGATGACCCAAGAGAGCAGAAAGTAGACATAGTCAGCCCACTGGCACTCAGTAGGGCTTAGTTACCCAAAGATACTCCTATTCTAATTCCCCTACAAAGCAGGTAAGTATGTTCTTGGGGGACATGTTTTCCCTCATAGCTGCCAGCCCTTGAGAAGGTGCTTGGGCCATGTAGGGGTCTTGTTCAAGAAACACTAACACACCTGCTAAAGACATTAAATTCATATCTGATGACATCGCTGTCTTTCCAGATCTGGACCAGGGGAGCCACCTCAACTCTCATTTCACTGCCACACTTCTTCCTACTCCTCTCCCTTAGTCTACTGCGCTTGCTTCACCTGGCACCTCTCCCCATCCAGCCCACAGGAAGGCCGCAGAGGTGGCACCTGCAAACTGTGGGCTGTGACCTGGCTCACTGGGGCTCAGCCACTGCCCCAATGCTCCAGATTAAGGTGACTGGTGAGCCATTTCCTGAACATTGAGGACGGTGCACCCCTTCCCCAGAGAAAGGAAGAGGGACCATTATCATAATGAGCCAAATACTGATCCATGATCACCAGAAATGACTTTCTACACTTTAAGATGATTTTCACCCCTTTTAAGTATGGAGGAGGAGCAGGGCATACTTGGAAAGAGTCCTAGATGTGACGTGAGAGGAGTAGGGATCAAACCCGTGCGTGTTCTATCGCCCCCAAGCTGTGTGATCTAGGTCTCACATTCAAAAGTCTCAACCTTTTGAATGGCAAAATAAAGTCACATTTCCATTCCATGGCCTTCCCAAGTATACAGTGAGACTTGAACAAGATAAAGCTGGTGACCGTACTTTGCCAGTTGGGAAGCACAGTGCAATTGCAGAGCTGGGCTCCAGGCATCCTGGGCCATTTCCCAAATAGGTGGAGCCTGGTCTTATGGCAAGGATTTTGCATATGCTGTTCCCTCAGATGGAAATGGCCCTCTGTTATCCTTTTTAATAGAAAGCCCCTACTTATCTTTCAAGATCCAGCTCAAATGTCACATCCTTGGTGAAGCTTTTCCAAAGCAAATTACAGGATCTCTTTCTCTGCATTTCCTCATCTGTCATTTATATCTCCTGTAGCACCTACCACATACCTAGAGAGAGGCCCATGGTTTGCTTGTCTGTTTCCCTCATGAGACTGTGACCTCCCAGAGCTCGAGTTATATAGTCTTATTCATCTTCGTACCCTGAATGCCTACCACAGTGCCTGGCATGTAGTAGGTGCTGGGTGACCATAGTAGTAGGTGCTGCTGATCTGAATTACTAAGAAATAAGTTACAAAAACTAACCAATGTTCGGACCTAAGAAACCACCAGCATCACATCTGTAGACACCACAACACATCCTGTTTCCAAGCCCTGGCTCCCTCAATGGGACCCTCTTCTGCCACTTGAAGAAAAACAGAGGACAGAATACATTCAGCTTGGAGCACTGTTCTTAGAGCTCACACTGAAGTCCAAGCTTCCAGAAGTCACACACAGCCTCGGAGAACTTGAACAGGAAAAAGGCTCAGATTTCCCAACTACCAGACACACATAATTTTCCCAGGAAATCTACTACAGCCAGTGTCTGACACAGAAAAACTAGTGTTTGAATTTAATCAGCAGTTTAGGCAAATAGACAGGATAGATGCTGATCAAATTTGGAAGCGATTCAAAGCAGAAAGCGATACATAAAAGTGGATGACAGAATCGGGATTAGAAAATATTCTGATAGGCTCTAATAGAAGGCCAAACCACAAGAAAAAATGTAACAGGAATAAATGGAAATCCCTGCATGTATTTTTTATAGTTAAAATACCAGTGAAATATATCAAAGATAGGGGAGGCTGAACTATATACTTAGAAATGGTTAAGATGGTAAATTTTTTTTTTTTTTGGTGGGTACCGGGGGTCGACCTCAGGACCTGGCGCGCCAGCAGGCACCCATGCCGCTGAGCGATATCACTGCCCCTTTTTCGTATGTGGGTTCCGGGAGTCGAACTCGGGCCCTCGCGCTTGCCAGGCAGGCGCTTACGCCGCTGAGCCATCTCACCGGCCTAGATGGTAAATTTTATCTTCTGCATTTTTTACCACAGTAAGAAATGTTTTCAAAGTAAACCAAAGATTTGTTTTTATGAGGGAATTCTATTTTAACAAAGAATATAACCTGGAAATCTGTTTTCTAATTCACAGTGGGTAGTCAGCTACAGCAGGCACAGACCTATGCCCCACTTTTAAGACCATCTGCTATAACACAAAGCCTAACAGAGACTTGCTTCAGCAATACCAAAATGCAACCTCAAACTGGAACCCAGAATAGAGGTAATCATAGCTGGTACATATGGCAATTAAAAATTCAAGTGGGCGTATTTTCAGATACTTGACCATCAAAATTGCCATGAGAATTAAATGAAGGATTGGTTTTGTTAGGTGTGATAATGACATTGTGCTTAAGAAGGAACGTGTCTGTATACCTTAAAGGTGCATACTCCCACATTTAGGACTAAATGTTATAAAGTTTATAATTTACAAAAGAAAAAAAAAATCCAACAATGAGAATGGTAGAAATTCGATGGTTGTTAAGAGTGGGCAGTGAATACATGGGGTGTGCAGGCTCCTTGTATTAGTTTCTACTTTTGTGTATGCTTGAAAATGTCCACAATAAGAAGCTATAGAAGAAAATAAAGACACCCTTATAATCCAGCACTCTAGGAGGCTGAAACAGAATTACAAGTGCGAGCCCGGCCTGAGCAACTTAGTGACTTAGTGAGACCCTGTCTCAAAATAAAAAAATAAAAAATGAAAGGGCTGTGGATGTGGCTCATTGCAAAGGCTCTGGGTTCAATCCCCAGTAACGCAAGCAAATAATAGATAGATAGATAGATAGATAGATAGATAGATAGATAGATAGATAGATAAATAGATAGGATGGGGTGGTGATATAGCTCAGTGGCTCTGGGTTCAATCCCCAATAATGAAAAAAAAAGTTATAAATAAAATGCTGCAGAAAAAAAATGCATGAAGCAAATATGGCAAAATGTGAGTCATTAAATCCAGATGACTACCGATAGCAGTTCATTAATCTGTTTTCTCTCTTTTCTATATGATTAAAATTTTTTCAAACAAGTTTAAAAAAAAAAACTCAATGAGGAAACATTTGAAAGCACCTGGCACTGTGCCTGGTACATAGTAAGTGCTGAAATAAATGGTGAAGTTTTCCTTCCTCCTCAAACAAATATTGGCCTGGCAGAGAAGCAGGCTTAGTTTATGGCTCCAAAGAGCCAGAACAAGAGCCGATGGTGGAAGCTGTCTCAATGTAAAGGAGAATTCTGTAATAAGTGGAGTTGTCCCATAGTAAAACCTACAGTTTCACATGCACAGAGCTCCCCATCCCAGGGAATATTCAAGCAGCGTTTGCTTATTTCAGAGCTGTCACAGAAGTGGTTTTTTCATTAATGGGACAATTTAATAGTATCAAAGAAGAAATCTCAAGAGACCTCTAAAATTCTCTCCATCTCTAAAGTCTTAGGATGCAATGCAGTTGACTGAAATATACCAGGGCTTGTTTTTCTCCTCCCCAGAGCTGATCCCTGTCGCAGCATCTACAGAGAGGCACAGGGAGGACCAAAGAACTCTCTTCACCATCTCCCTCCCTCCCTCCTGTTTATTCTGTACACAAATGAAAGATAAAGTGCACAGAGAGGAGGGGTGGGGCCCAGAGGGCTTACAAAGGAAGCTTCAGAATCTCCTATTTGGAGGTTGTGGGGGCAAATAGATGAGATCCATTTCAAGTGGGAGGTGCTACCAACTGGAATCTCTCCAGGCCTCTTTTGGCTTTTATGCACCTCTGGGACTCTCTGGGCTACGAGGCCATCATAGCAAGAATGTAGGCAGAGGGCAAACACCTTGGATCCCTGGCTTGTAGACTAGGAGGGACCTCAGGGGGTCATCCAGGCAGGTGCCTGGGCTTCAGGAAGATAAGGTATTGTTATTTACCCCATTGTACAGATGGGGAAACTGAGTCTCAACAAACTTACACGATTTGTACAAAATGACAGAGCTTTTAAAATACTATGTGTTGGGAATGATCCTTAGGAGAAGACGAAAAGTCCATGTTTCCAGCTCCAGCGTAGAGTGACTTCCCACTCTGGCATGACTCTATTGTTAGCAGCTCTCAAACTTGAAGAACGTGGAGACCCATCCAAAGCCCAACCTAGCTCCTCCAACTCCAGTATCCCCTAGTCCCACACAGTACAGGACTGTTCTTCACCAATGAGCTCTCAGCAATGTAAGAGGCCAGGGCTACAGTCAGAGGGATTTGTGTTAAATATGAGGACAACATTCTAGTATACAGAATTTCAGAATGGGTGATCAAAGGAGGATCCCCAAGATTCTGTGTGGAATCCCCTTGGGCCAGGATGGTCATAATATCTAATGGAATGAGGAGAAATCCAAGAATTAGTCTTCTGGAGGTACTCATGGTCAAGAGCCGATCCCACTTTCACTTCTCCTCCTCTTGGTACCTAATAGACACTGGATCAACAGTCACCTATTCTCCTTGACCAGGCCCCCAATACCAGGAGCTGGGTGTGGGCCCCTAGAAAGGCCACCTGCTTTCCCATCTCTGAGCTAAGCCAACAGCACAGCCTTGCAGGCCTGGATGATTTGCATAGCTTTGGCAGCACTGGGATGTGAGTTTGCCTGAGGAGCAATTCTCTGGGTGAGGGAGGTGGAAGCAAGAACCAAGAACTGTTCAAGCAGGATTTTTCACTTCTGCCTGGTAAACAATACAGAGAGCGTTCAGCAGTGAGGCTCAGCCTCTCCCATTTCTGGACTGTTCTCAGCACCCCTGTTCCTTAGTATAACACAATAAGACTGCCAGTGATACTTTATGACCACTTGGCCACTTGCTGGCACTTGTCAGGATGGCAGTTATTAAGGGTGCCAGGACCTTGGAAACACTCCTGAGCAGCCAGCCATGAAGCAAATCCAGAGAATACCAGCATGGTCATTTAATTTGGTCAAAGCATTTTTCTCCAGATACTATGCCTAGCTCTTCAGGTACTTAAGATTCCTCAAAGGAATTGAGCAGTGTGGCCTAATGATCAGAGTTCTGTCCAGAGAACACACAGTAAACTGAGCTCTAGGGTCATTTCCAAGGCTATTTTATACTATACTTAGAGCAAGTGGTTTAACTGCCATGGCCTTTAACTCCCCTTAAATGTTAAAAAATTTTCTGTCCCCATTCTTGCCACTTTAGGAGGAGGAAATGCCTAGGAGGAACCTGAGATAATCCTTGAAGCCACTGGAGAAGCAGAGCGCAGGATCCAAGCTGGCCGTGTGTAGTTCTGGTTTAGGAGCTGGGGCAGGGGGGTCTGCGTAAGTCAAAGTGTGGACAGCAGAGGCGAAGTCTCGTGCATGCCTGTGTGTGTGCAAGCTGTGTCCAGGGAAGACAGCACCCTTTTCCTTTCCCTAAACTCAGTGTTATGTGACCACCGCTGATGACCAAAACCAGCTCTCCTGAAGACACCCACCTACTACCCTAGACTGGATGAGCTCTCCGGTTCCCTCCAGACTCTGACAATCTATGGGTTTGAGGGTTTTCATGATTCAAGTCTTCTATTTTGCTAGTCCAAGGGAGAGAAGAGCAGAACACACATGACTATCTGCAGGGCTTCCTTGTGACACAGACTACTAAGCATCCTGATGATTGTCCTCCACATCCGTGCTCATGAGATTGGACCAAAAGCCTGCTCTCCAGTTCCTTCTCATAGATATCAAGACGTGGGGCCATGTCATGGGCAACAGAGCAGCTCTGCTGGCCCTTTGCCAAAGAGAAGCTTAGTGTCTTCCTAGCTTCTTGTGGCAGTGTGGCATGGCACTATTTGATAAAGGAAAGGCTCCTCACTACAGTCTTCTGATTTTTTTTTCAGTCTTCTAATTTGCTAGGAAATAGAATCTGCTTTTTTTCTCCATCTGTGCTAGAGATGGGGTGGACTCCCATGCATTGTCCCTGAATCTCCTGTTGCCCATACACTGATGCCACACATTACCACAGGGACCCCAGGTGGGCAGCACGGTCAGGGGATAAGAGAGCATCCTGTGCAGATGGTACCAAATCTCAGAGAAAGTCCAGTGAGTCAGGCCATGTCGGTGGGACCTGAAGATCTAAGTTCTCCATCAAAATCTCTATTCATAGTCCCCTACCCATGGAAAAACAAGAAAATCCAACTTCAAAGAATGCTAAAGAATCTCTGTTAAATAAGGGCTCCATTCTGGTTGTACCTAGTAAGCATATCTCAGAGAAGCACCCCACTTCCTGCTTTTCTATCAGAGCTTTTTCATGCTAGAGGCACCACAGAGACTCCTAGTCCTGAATCTGCCGTTTACATGTGAGGAAAGAGTCCAGAGAAGCAAAGGAGCATCTCTCCACACTATGTCACGTTATCTCCAAATGAATCCTCATATGGAGTTGCTATGAAACTCAAGGGGGTAAAATAGGACCTTTAGATTTTCCAGAACTGTAAATGTCATCTAGTCTTTTTGAATCCATCCCATCACTTAGCACTGGATCCTAGGAGGCAGCGATATTTCCACCAGCTTCCCTCTTCTTCCTGTCCAGCCCCTACTTCCTGGGAAGTGAAGATAAGCTTGAGCATTGCCTTGGGAGGGCTCCCTGTGGGGCCTGTCACAGAGCACGCATCCAACTCTGGAGTCTTGGACATGTGTGGACACAACACTGTGCTGGAAGCAAGTGAATTCACAGGGAAGCCCGTGCAGGAGAAGTCCGTACTGCCAAGTAAGGGACCCTGGATTGGCTGTTGGGTCACTGCACCCACTATGTGGACACTTGTCCTCCTGGGGCAAATGATAGCAAACAGCATTATTAACTGGCAGGCACTGTTCTAAATGCTTTACAAATATTGTCTAATTTGATCATCATAGCAGCCCTATAGTGCAGGTACTATTGTTATTCCCATGTTACAGACGGGAAAACTGAGCAATGAGCCTTTCCATAATGACCTCAAGGTCAGAGAAGCCTAGGGGAGCAGGGGAGCCTTCCCTAACATATTAAAAAAGCTTAAGGATGCAGCAATTCATATCAAGTGTCTCTCAAATATGAACTGGTGTGTGAAAATGATCCTGCGTGTTAGAACTGGAAGTGGTCTTAGGGATCCTCACTTTCAGATTTCAAGAGGGGAGGTGATAGCACAGATGAGTCCAGAATCCATCTGTCTCACACCTCCTCAGAAAACAAGAAAAACAGAACAAACTAGAGATGATAGTCTGCGGTCACCAGGGGAAAGTCAGTCTGAATCCAGAACTACAACTCCCTCAGTGGTCCTTACCCATGAGCCCAAATATCTTCAGGACCCTGAAAGGGTAAACTCAGCCCAGGTGCAGGAGGAGGGCCATAAAGACCCAGCTGCAAGTCACTATACCCATCTCCTGGAGATTTGTCTGACCACCAGCAGGCCTCCAGGGCCTGCGTGAGCTGGCAGGGAAGCTGGACATGTGGACCCCTCCCTTGGATAACTTTGAGCCCCAGAGCCGACATTTGCCAGCCAGCTTAACCCCGTTTGTCCATGTTTCCCTCCTCAAGAAAACCTTAATCATCCTTATTTGAATTTCAAATGACCTCTTCTCTCTCCCCTCCCCACCCCAACAAGCTTTGAGGCAGGGATATGGAAATTCACCCTGCAGTATGGAAATCATCGCCCTATGCAAATAGGGTGCTGAGACCCCATTGTCATAGCAACTGCCCAGTTTCCTCTCCTTTCTGCTCCTCTCTGGGCTCCCTGGCTTAGATTTCTTGTTTCTCTTCCCAGCTCAATCAGGGGTAGGGGGTGGACAAGCCCCCTGCTGGGGGCCTTGCTGGGACTGACAGAACACAGGTGGGTTGTGCCTAACTGAGTTGCCTTTGAAGCCGGATCTACCAGGCCTCCTGCCCGTGCCACCTCCGGAGCAAACCTAGACCCAGTATACCCAGGCGAGGCTAACTCCTGGTTTTTCCAGGCTGGGCTAACCCAAGAATGGGCTAGGCAGTGGTGGGGACATTCTGGAGACTGAGAGACACAACAAGGCCTCCAGGGTGTTGGCAGAAGAGTGAAGACCTGGGGGGCTTCAGTGGTGCCAGTGGTAGGAGATAAAAGGTGCCATATGTAAAACACCATGCAAATGCATACCTATTATTGTTTGAGTCAACAACAGCATGGGTGCTTTTTGGGAGATGTCTTCAATTCCCTTTCCCATGCTCCTGGCTTGGCAGGAAGGCAAGCCTTTTTTGGGTCTCCCAGGGTCCCACTGTTACCCCAAGAGCTCCTGCCAATGGGCTTGTCAGTCCCTGGAGAACCCAGGAGGGCACTTTGAACTGCTGGCCCCTAGAAGTAAAGTTCAGCCAACGCGAAGGACTCTGATCATGTTCCCACCCAGCCCTGCCAGATGCACAGGCTGCAGGCTCAAATGAGAGGGAAGACAGTCACAGCTTGGATGATCTCATGCAGGTTCCCTCTAAGCAAGCTCAGCTCTGAATCTGCCCCTGTCCTGGCAAAGCAAAGGCCGTAGGAATGGGGAGAGCAGGAAGCTGGGTTCTCTTGTGCCCTCTGCTTCTTCTCCATGGCACTGCCTAGGAGTGGGCTAATAGACAAGCCCTTCCATAGGGAAGGGTTTAGACACAGGAGACCCACCAGCAAACGCTGGCCTGAGACTCCACCTGCCATCTCCCCTGCGCCTCCTGGATTTCCACCCCTTTCACCCCTCCCGACCTCCAAAAGAAACAACTGTCAGAAAAGAAGACCACCTGGAGGTGTGCCCAACCCCAGGGTTTGAGGTGGGGTTTGTGCATCCATCTGTGTCTGTGTATGTGTGTGCACTTGGGGGTGGGATGGGACAGACTTTCTGCATTTCAGTTGCCTGGGTTCAGCTGCTTCTCGAGCCCCTAGGATTTACCCTAATTTGATCGCTCATTGCTCTGTAAATTCTTTTTCCACTTGCTCAGCACTTTTCCATACCAGGTGTTCATTGTCCTAATTGTTTCTTGAGGAGGAGGGTGGACCCGAGAGACCAAAAGCATTTATGCACAGCTTGGGGGCTGGGGGGCTCTGATCTGGGGTGCCTTAGTGAAGGGCTAAGCCTGGGGAGCTGCAGTGGTCTGAGTCTCTGGACTCTGCTCTGGGCCTCCCGGTGTGGAGTCTCCCTCTCCACCCTGCCAGCAAAGGACGTACTGCTCCCCGCTACCAACTCCAGAGAGGGAATGCCTGGAGGTCATGAGATTTAGCCAGGGTCAGCTGTATCTGCTGCCTGTGGGATACCGAAGGAAAGGGACATTCTTACACAGAACGCAAACTCCCCTGACGCAGAGTATCTCAAAGAGATGCCAGCAAGCAAGGCTGATTTGTGTGCTGTTGTAAGTGTCCAAGACCAGATACATGCAAATGGTAAGAACTGAGAAACGTGAATATCATCCAAGTTCAGATCGGTGGCGTCTCCCTGCTGAACTGGTGCAGAGCAGTTTGGGGACTGCCCAAAGTGTGTGGTGAGCAGGAGCTTTGTATTACTGAGCAGAGCAGGACCAGGAACTAAGTGATCTGTGGCAGACTGGAAAACGGACCAGTGGTACTGCCACCTAAGATTGTTTGAGAAGAGGGAATAACCACTGAGGAACTAATGGGAACTCCAGTGGTACAAGATGACTCATGGAGGCTCCCCATTTGGCTCCTTCGCTTTTGTCCCCTCTTAGGTCAGAGAGAGAGTGTAAGGTTGCGGGTGTGTGTGGGGGTGTAGGTATCTCCTTAAAGACACTTCAGAGAAGAGGGAAGGGCCTCAGGCAGGGCTGCCCAGTGCTCATGGTCCTGCCCTGTGGGTTGGGCTGGTCCTGCATGGATGAGCAAGTGTCTGCAGTTGGAAGTCGTGACACAGGTGTGAGCTGCCATCATATCTCACTTGCCAAGGTTCTCTCAGTGTTGGAGGCAGGCAGGCAATCCCTGGCACCACAGGGCTCTCTTTTGAGACCTCCAGCACACATAGCCACAGTCTGCAGCCTGGTAGTGAATCATTGCCTTCTAATTCCCCTGTTATGGAAGTAGAGAATAAGGCAGGATAGAAGCCACGCTGGTTTTAGAAGGCCAGAAAAAGAGGCAATGGGTTTATGTCGCAGCATGAGGATGGTAGGGGAGCGATAAGAAAGGACTGACAGGCACTGCGGATTGTATCTTGTAAAAATAGGTAGCTAAGGGATGTTGTTGTGTTGGATTTTCTTAGAGATGGAAGATAGGTGAGGCAAAAGAAATCTCTAAGATGAAGAGATTCTCTCATTTTCCAAGGATGGTTCTGAAATATCTCCAAAGGACAAGAGAGCCACGGACAACATGTCCTCTCAGAATCCTCATGTTCTCAGGAATTCAGATCAGTTCCCCCTTGATGTCTGGTGGGCCATGGCTTCATTCTCCTTTTCTAGAGAGGTGAGCCTGAGACTCAGACCCAAGAGGGCACACAGTCTATTTCTTCATTTTATTCCTGCCGTACCCTCCACCCCCTATTACTGTGAGGAAACCCAATGTCCTGGACACTCGTCCTGCATCTTTCAATGACAGGCATCCCCTGGATATTTGCAATAATTATCAACCTAGTGATAATGCTGTCTCCATGTGTTTTCACTTCTTTTTTTTTTCGTGGGTACTGGGGGTCGACCTCAGGACCTCGCGTGCCAGCAGGCGCCCGTGCCGCTGAGCGATATCACCGGCCCTTTTTTTGTATGTGGGTTCCAGGAGTTGAACTCAGGACCTCGCACTTGCCAGGCAGACGCTTATGCTGCTGAGCTATCTCACCAGCCCTTCACTTCTTTTCCAAGTGCTTTTACACCCACTCTGTCACTTAATTGTAAACAGGGAGGATGCACGTCTGCATGCTCATACATGTGCCTTGGTTAGAGACGGCTGTCAAGAGGAGACTTATCACACCTTCCCCTAAGTCTCACTGGCTCTCAGATACTTCCTAGATTTCTCCTGTCCTCTCTGCCATGTGAAGACTCACTTTATTAATATTTGGACTGAAATTTACGCTACCTACCTTGAACCTCACGTCTTGGTGACGATATTCTGCTTAGTTTCTTGGGAACTCAAGAGGGTAGAGACAGTGAGAACCACAAAGGAGCTGACCTTTGGCCATGAGCATGAGTTCAGTTTTTGGTCAGTTGCCCACTATTTCTCTGGGATTATAGGAGACTCACTAATTTCTCCACGCCTCCATGGAGCTCCTCTGTAAAGTCACATCCACCCTGCTTAAAACCATGCTAGAGCCAGGTGTGGTGGTACACTCCTGTAGTCCCAGCACTCTGAGAGGCTGAGACAGGAGGATCACAAGTTCAAACCCAGGCTGGGTAATTTAGTGAGATGCTGTCTCAAAAGAAAAAAATAGTTGATGACATAGCTCAGTGTGAAGGTTCTGGGTTCAATCCTCAATACTACAAGACAATAACAACAAAACCAAAACAACACAACCATGCTGGAAGTTCCTAGGTTTAAGTGATGAGACTTTCTGCAAAAGGTCCCCAAATAGCTGATTAGCTGGTATTAGTCATTCTATCTCACAGATAGGACAATTGAGACCAGGAAGAAAAGGCAACCAGGAGAGATGAGTAGCAAAGTCAAGCCCCTCCCGCACCTCTGGGGTCTCCTTTCTTCCGCTGAGCTCCCCTTCTGGAGTCCTTCCTTCCCAGACCTTTGACCAGGACAAGGGTGCCAAGGTACTTGCTCCATGCTCACCTGTGTTGGGAACCCTGCCCCACCCCCTCTGTTAAATGACAAGAGAGGCTGCAGAGGGATGGAGGCTAGGACTCTGAGGGAGACTGGCTAAGGAGGCAGGGGGGAAGTCCTCTCACAGGCTGATCTTCAACCTCCACAGTTCAGCAGAGGGAGGGAGTTGACCCCAGCCCTTCTCCTCCCCCACCCCGCCCCCCGCAAGCATGCTTTGGCTCCGACAGGGCTTCTGTTTCTTGGACTAGATCAGTCCACCTACAGGGGATGTGGCTCCCTCTAGCCCTGCCGTGCTATCCTCCCTAATGTAGGCACTTGTCCTGATGCCACCACTCTCTTGTGTCCTCTGTCCCTGGTTCTCTGTGTTGGCCCCCAGTCTTGCCACCATCGTCTTTAAGTAGAAAGTCACTAGAAAGATCCAGGCTTCAGTCTGTTATTTGCTAGACAGGCAATCTTGGGAAAAGCAGCCAATAATCTTTCCTACCCCAGTCTCAATTTCCTCATCTGTAAAGGGGGATAATAACACTGCCTCTCATAGAGTCCTTGTAAAGGCCAAATGCATGATGTGTTTGAGAAAGCATTATAGATACGGTTGTCTGCTATCCACACAATCATGAATTCTTGCACTTGAAGAAAAGCTCTTTGAGGACAGGGACTTCTCCCTACCTTTGCAAACCCAGGGTCTGACCCGAAGTGGTGCTCCATAGATGGAGGTTAGGGGTCTGACAGCTGGGCCAAGCAGAGGATCAGAACCAGCTCAGAGCAAGACCATGGAGAATTGGAGGGGAGAGTGATGGAAGAGAAGGTGAGAAGAAGGGAATAGGGAGGGGGTGAGGGAAACTGCTCAGCACTGGGAAACCCATGCACAAGGTGGTGTGCCAACAGATGGGAGAGAGTTCTGAATAGCAGGACTGTGCACATAGCTCTTACCATTCAGCCTTTAGAGACTATGTAGTCCAAACCCTTCCTTTGGCAGGAAGAAAATAAAGGTCCATCTGGGGAAACACTTGCCAAATAGTATGCAAGGAGTTCACGGCCCAGCCATGATAAGAACCTGATGGAGTCACATAGGCCTAACTGCGATTCCTGGTTGTAAACTGTGTGATCGAGTCAGTTTCTCAACCTCACAATTTCCTCCTGAGGGGAAATGGGCTAATGATGTCTCCGTCGCACAGGCCTATTGTCAGAATTCGATGAGATGGTGTACATAAAGCTGCCCGCATGAGGTGTGTCTGGGGAGAAGGCACTGTAAAAGTTACTGGTCTTTCTTGCCTTCCTCCTGAGCCCTCCATCTTGCTTTCTGTCCTGTTTAAGGCTATGATGTCGGTGGCGTGGTCAAGGTCATAGGGTTGGCTGATGGGTACTGAAGGGTTGTCAGTTATAGCCTGGGCGCTTGTAAACATCACGAGGCTATATGCTCATCAACCACTAACTGAGAACAGAAACATACTGTATGGGCAACCTCCAGAGTAAAGGAAAAGTAGTAACAGGTAGGGATGTAATAGGAAGGACAGAAAAGCTGATAGTTCAGCAATCTAAAAAGAACTTGGCTTCAGTCCTTTGTGTATGGGAGCAGAGGTGGGGGACAGAAGTTCTAAAACCTTTGCCTGGTCTCTAGTGCTCCCACAAAGACAATCTGAGATCTCAGGCAATTTGTTCTCTTCCTAGTGCTGGAGGAAAGAGAAGGATGAGTGCCCTGCCAAGTCTCCCCACCCAGGAAGTCTGCCTTCAGGTCTGAAAATGCTCTCCTTGGCCAGTGTGGATAGGAAATTCACTTCCCTTTCCCGGCTCCCATCCTTTGTACCCCTTGGGGATTTCACACAACACTGAGGGTGCTCACAGGGCATGGGGCTTTCTGGGTCACCTTCGTTTATAGTTCCTTTAAAACCCAGAGACAAACCGCCTATTAATTCATCCATCCATGCTGGGAAGGCAGAGGCATCTTTTAGAAATTCAAAGGAAGCCATTAAACCAAGTGGGTAGACACTGTAACTCATAATAAGCTTTCCTCTTTAAAAAAATGAGTCAGAATGACTTTCCAGGAAGTTTGGTTAAGTAAATTAGCGACTTCTTTTTTCTCGCTCTTAAAAACATGCTGTAATTTGAGGATCACCTAGGCACTGATGCTACAGGGCATGAGTCCAGAAGGGAAAGACTGAGGGGTGGTACGGTTTCAGACAGCACAGAAGCTGCAGACGTCGCTGTCTTCTGGGACTTTAAGAGAACCCACACAGAATCTTTCCCTGCTTGGTGAACAGAGCAAAACCAACCACGGGTGCTGAAGCACTGGCAACAAGTAAAGGGAGAAGAGTAGCCCAGGCAGTTGTAGCTGGAGAGCCCTCAGCAGCAGTGCCCGTTCTGTACATTACAGTCACAGACTCATAATGCTGCCTTCAAAGGTAATGATGATCCCAGCTGCCCTGCACCAAGCACTGTGCTAAGGGCTTTTGACATCATGTCAAGAAACTTTCAACACATTCTCTAAGAAGGACATTAATTTTCTCTATTTACAGAAGAGATGTGAATAAATGATCAGGTTGTATAGCCAGTAAGCAGTACAGCTGCACATTTTATCCCAGGTTGGTTTGATCCAAAGTCCATAGTCTTTAAAGGCATGTGTTCCTGCCTCCTGTAGAGGCAAAGTGACTGATCTGAAGTCACATGACCATTGACAGTATCCTGGCTGACAGATTCTGAAGGTCCTAGTCTGTGTTCAGATTTTTTCTCCCTTTACCTACTTTATACTAGCTATAATAGTCCCAGATAAGAGGCCAGAATTTGCTCAGATTGTCCGTAACACATTAACCTCCTGACCCTCCCAGGGTCAGAGACCCCCCACTTCCTGGCTCACTTCTTAGGGTTCTGTGTGGCTCACTTTCACTCCTAACACTGTTCCTGTGGCTTGGCCAGGATAATAAGGATAATAAAGGACCAGCACCAGTGTTAAGTGTGGTCTTTTTCCATGTGGACAGACGTGGCCCTAGTCACCCTAGGAAAGGGCAACCCAACTTCTCCGGGATCATAGCTTCTGGATTCTGATTTTTCTCTAGAGAAGAATGTCAGTGTGAGGACCCTTCCCATTACCTTCCAGCTGAGCTGATCTCAGGTTCTTGTGGTTGAAGGAAAATTTCTTCTCAGCTGGGAAGGAAGGACAGGTGCCTTTTTCCACAGACTTTAGTAAAACATGGTTAGCTAACAAACTAAAGATGGGTACGGGCTGGGTGTGATGGTGCCTGCCTGTAATTCCATCACTCAGGAAGATAGAGGCCAGCCTGGGTTGTATAGTGAGTTCAAGGCCAGCCTGGACTCCACAGCGAGACCCTGTCTCAAAAACAAAAAACAAAAAACAAAAAATGGGTGCAACTGGCTCTCACTCTCCTTAGTCTAGCTGTTCCCCTGTATAAAGCAAAGACTGTACCTCTAGGTACATTGTTACCTGTGCAAGTAGACACTGTTTCACCCTCGGCAACTTAGTGAGACCCTGTCTCAAAAAATAAAAAGATGGGCCGGTGAGATGGTTCAGCGGCGTAAGCGCCTGCCTGGCAAGCGCAAGGGCCCGAGTTCGATTCCCAGAATCCACATATGAAGAAAAGGGCCGGTGATATCACTCAGCGGCACGGGCACCTGCTGGCGCCCCCGGTACCCACAAAAAAAAATAAACAAATAAAAATAAAAAAATAAAAAGGTGCTGAGGATGTGGCTTGGTGGTAGAATACCCCTGGGTTCAATTCCCAGTAGCACAATATTAAAAAAATTAGTAAATAAATTTGGGAGCAGAAAAATTTGTAGCAAATGTATCCTGCAGATGAATCCCTGCCCCCAACTGCCTTGTTCCTAGATCTTTTAACTTTAAGAGTGGAACTGGAATTTTCCAAAAGACTTGAAAAAGGGTTTAGCTCTAAGGGACATTGATTCTTTTCCACTTATTTCTATGTCTGTAATAATCCAGATGAAAGACTAATTGAGGTCTTGTTGGGATGCTATCAAAATTTTTTGGTGGTGTTACAATTTCTACTTATCTTTCTTTATGTTCTTTTTAATTATATGAAGTTTTCAAATCAAGGCTTGGGCTACAGTGCCCTTTTTTTCTTGAAAAAAGCAAAGTTATTTCTAAGCACAAAGGCTTCCTCTCTGAACCTATTTGCCACTCACATGCACATCATTTGGAAGGGCAAAATTCTGCACATGAGCCTCTTTAGTTAGTTCCTGCAGAAGGACTGCTGTAAAATCTGGGACTAAAACACTAGTTCATCCACCAAAGACAGATCCTGTCTTTTGTCACTGGCAGCTGAGAATACAACCTGCTTCTTCTAAGGGTGTTGGAATGGCACATCAGGAAGTGAATCACAGCTGGATGTGGTGGTACATGGCTGAAATCCCAGCTACTCAGGGGGCTGGAGCAGGAGGATTGCAAGTTCAAGTTTGAGGGCACCCTGGGCAACTTAACAAAACTCTGTCTCAATATAAAAATAAAAAAACCTGGGGATGTAACTCAGTGGTAGAGCTCTTTTGAGTTTGATCTCCAGTGCAGGGGGAAAAAAAAAAGTGAATCAAAGGAGTAAGGGTATAGCTCAGTGGTAGAGTGCTTGTCTAGCAAATGTGAGGCCCTGGGTTTGAACACCAGCACTGCAAAAATGAACTACTTCCTTAACTATTTTAGTTTTGTTTTGTTCCTAAGGATCTGGCTCCTTTCTGGACTAGTTCCAGAGGTTTGTTCTATTGAGAGCAATATCTACTATTCCAAAGCTCCAGGGTCCTATCTCACATCTCCAGAGAATTCCCTCAGTTTCTAAGACCCAGGTTTTAAGCCTGACTGGCTGAAAGACCAAGCAAGAAGAGACACCACATTGCTGGATAGTTTGTAGCAACTCCTTCCCCTCCCCTGCTTGCCTGTTCTGGTCCCCAGAAGAGAAGAATCTTACCTGGCTCCACCTGGCTGAGGGTGCTGTGAGTGTCCGTGGAATCTGCTACATCCCCACTCATCTTGATATCTGCGGGGGAAACACACCTGATTTTAATAACAGGTCACAATTTTTCTTGCTATGGCATATGTGGCTTTAACTAAACAGTGAAGATGAATATGTAATTGCAACCACCATCAGACTTTCAAATTCCTGATTCCTGAACATACAACCATTAGAATATTCATAAGCTTGGGGGCACAAATCCCCTCCTCCTCTGCTTGCCTCCCCTCCAGGCCTTTCTGTCCCTTTTTCTCCACTGCCACTGCACCATCTCCCACCTTTTGCATCATTCATTGCCACTTCCTAGTATCACCAAGACTCAGATGGTAAAAATTTAACAAGTGGAGGGGCATAAGAGTGGAGTGGGAGAACCCTTCCCATTCCCAGGCTTCGTTTCCTTTACGATTTGAGGACTTAATTTTCTTTCTTTTTTTTTTTTTTTTTTTGTGGGTACCAGGGGTCAACCTCAGGACCACGTGCGCCAGGAGGCGCCCGTGCCGCTGAGCGATATCACCGGCCCTTTTTTCGTATGTGGGTTCCGGGAGTCGAACTCGGGCCCTCACGCTTGCCAGGCAGGCTGAGCCATCTCACCGGCCCTTAATTTTATTTCTTAGAAGTAGTTTAAGTAGTATTCCTCCCCACTCTACATAATAACCCCACCCAGGAGGTAGGAGTACCCTTTACCAAGGTTTGCCCTTCTCCCCTTTCAAGTCCAGCTCCTGCCTCTGTCCTCTGTCTGGTTCTCAGAGGTCAGAGCACTGTGGGGATCAGACCTCTGTGTTGCCCTTCTTGGAGACTTTGTTCTTTGGGGATCTTTACCTTCTCCTTCAACTTGCTCAGTGAGAAAAGGGTTGGCAGTGGGTCACCGCTCTGCCCAGGAAAGCATACCTACGGAGGGCCCCAGTGTTGCCCCAAGCTCTGGCCCTCCATCCTGCTTCATTTCAATAAATTAAATATTTACCCATAACAGACAATTGCCACCACCTACGAGGCCCCTAAGTCTCCTCCCTGGTCAGCAAAGGGAAGGAAAGAGACGACTTCGAATGATCTCTTTCTCTCTCCCTCTCTCTCTCTTTCTCTCTTGCTCTTTCTCTCTCTCTCTCCTCTCCTTATTAAACAACCCAAATACTGAAGCCATTAAATACAGAAGAATATTTTATTCAAATCGTGCTGACCCCCCCTTCACCCCCACCCTCTTCTTTGGGGCAGCACTTTAACTCTTTCAAACCACATAAAGTCTTGGTGAGCTAATTTGCATACTCAGCTCCCCAGCCAATCCCAGTCAAGGAGGCAGCCTTCATTTGCATCAGGTAATCAGGCAGTTGGCAGTCTGGATGCCGGAGGTCTGGAGAGGATCAGGATGAGGGGAAAGGGTGGACCTCTGCCACAGGAAAAGAGGGGAGAAAGCATATGTCATTTTTAGGGCAGTGATATGCGGGGCTCTGGCAGAGACTTATACCTCGGGGCGCAGTGACTATAACACCAAGCAAGACAGAGATGAGGAGTCCAGAGACTCAGAGTTATAAGAATGCTCCAGAAATAGGAGAGAAAATAAAGTAACCTTGAGAGTAACCATGCTTTGAGTAGTTTTTTGAGAACTGCCAATTGACGGAAGAGTCCTAGGTAAATACGCGGAACTCTGTGGAACTTCCCCAGACACCCACACTGCACTGAGCACAGAGCTCCAGGGAGACTGCAACCACACCTGACCCCAGGTATTTGGGAAGTGCTTCTTGAGCCTTACCTCAGTCCTTCCTGCTGTGGTTTCAAACTATCTGTATAGGCTGCCATGCATAAATATGCAGAAGAACTAGTGTGGGCCCCCTGAGCACATCTGCAAAGGGCCTCTGCAGCTGCTTGCTATCGCTCCCCCAGGGAGGCAGGCTTCACTGTTCCCCCTGTGAGGTGCTAGCCCCAGAGCTGAGCAGTACTTAGCACTGATGTGTAGCTCACACTTCCCTGCAGGGCTGTTCCGCAGCGCTGAGCACAGCCCACAAGCAGAGACTGCTAGGAGAGCACGGTGTAGAAGGGCTCTCCCTCTGCTTTTAACCTGCTTCAGGGGAACCAAGTTGGAGAACATGGGTTTTGGCATTAGACAAATCTGGGTTTAATCTCAGTGCCATCGCAGACTCTTACTAGCCACCTATGTGAATTTTCTCACCTAAAAAGGGGGGAATAATAAAACCTACCTCCCACAGTTATTATGAGGATTAAGTGAAATAATAAAGACAAATAAGCACCTAATAAACAGACTTATTAAATAGACACCAGCTCAGATGTTAGTCTGGCTCCCCTCGTGCCTCCCTGTCGTACCCTTCCCTTCGCGCCTTCCCTATTACCACAAACAGCTATAGTCCTGTGTCTCAGCACCATTGTAACTTGTCCTTTAGCATTAGCATTCTCCAAGTTCTGCCTTCATAGAACAGGTGTTCATGGGGACAGGAAAAGGCTAAGAGTCAGTGAAGCTAGGACGACAACCAGAGTCTCTTAATCGACTTATTTCCAACTCCTGACATTTAACAGGGTAACTTTTTGAGCTAAGCTGTAATTTTATGCTTGTAACTCAAACTTTCCTTCAATACCCATTCCCTATATCACTTTTAAGTACACTCAGAAGCCATTTCATTCATTCTTTAAATCAACTTAACATTTAGTCTTAATTATGTCTAAAAGTTACTGAAAGACACCAAACCCCCTCCACCCCCCACAACCTTGTGACACTGTGACACTTCGGGGTTGGCTAAGGATTTGAGCCTGTGTGGGGGGCACGGTGCGATGACCTGTGAAACCTCTCCTTCAGCCCCACAGGACGCTGAGATACCAAGAACGTGTTCCTGCTGTGTAGGAGGCTGAGGCTGATGGGTGGGACCAATGCCTGGGTCTCAGCCTGCAAATGGGCCAACACTGAAACTCCTGAGATGCTGTAACCCTTCACCTGTCAGACAACACTTGCTGCGGGTGAATGAGAGAGGTGTAGGGAGGGGCTGGGCTCCTCTGTGTTATCTCAGCCCACTAAGAAACTCCTTGCCATCATTCCCTTCCCTGGGTATGCCATGTAAGAGCCAGTTGTCAGAGCAGACCTTCCTCTGTCTCATCTGGCACCACCATGCCCTGAAGCTGGCCTTGGCCTCCCCATCCTTGGCATGACCCAGGAACAACCCCTCCTTACATGTCTATGAACATGGAGCCCCAGCGGCAGCATCTCCCCTAGCTATAGGCTCAGCGTCCACTGTGCCCTGGACCTGCTGGGACAGGGCTACTCAGGGAAAGCAGAGGTCCCACCCTTCCCTGAGTGTCACCTTCATGTCCTTGGAAGGGACTGGCCCTCCCTCTTGGCTTGTCTCTCACATACTTGCTGTTGGGAGAACTCCTACCAGGGGGACTTCAAGGACCCCGTGGTTCCACTTCTGAGTTAACCATGGCTCCAACTCTCTGCTGGAGGAGAATTCTCTTGTTTCTTCTTTTCCCGCCCACAGTCAGGCCTTTTAGCCTAAATGCTATTTTCTGAGCTCTGACTCTCATCAGTCTGGGCACTCAACCCCTCTTTCCCAGCCGTGATGGGGAACAGCTCCCAGTAAGAAATGCAGAGACAGAGACACCCTGGGGCCCATCGGGTGTCCCCCTCTGGCTGGCTTCACATGATTTTTCTCTCTTTCCTCCCTCCCTCAAGTGTAGTTCTTGTCTATACTTCTGCCTGCCTTCTATCTATCTATCTATCTATCTATCTATCTATCTATCTATCTATCTATCTATCATCTATCTTTGTGATACTAGGGATTGAACCCAAGGCTTTTGCACTGAGCTACATCTCCAACCATTTAAAAAAATTTTAATCTGGGGCATGGTCTTGTTAAATAGCTAAGTTACCTTGGCTGGGCTTAAACTTTCGCTTCCACCTCCCAGAGTGCTGGGATTACAGGTGTGCACCAACATGCCTTGCTTTTTCTCCTGTTTTTGGCCCAGGGACCTGGAACCCCCCCAACCCCTGGCTGGGAGCCCCTGTGCCTGGTGGCTCCACACCTGCTCAGGTCTTTGTACTCGGTGAGAGAGAAGCTTTGCAAAGTACCAGGTGCTGAGGCTCATGGCAGACCTGAATCATGGCTTGTACCCCAGTTAGTCGAGCAAGAAGAGAGCAATGACTCAGGGGCCCCAGAGCTAGCTGGGCCATCTGAATGGGGGAGAGGGGGCAGGAAGCAAGCTTATGCCCTAGTTAGCTCCAATTGCTCCTCTTTCCCCCATCCAAACTGTCCCAGTAAATCAACTGAAGAGGAGTCCCCAAGGGCCCAACATTGGGAATTTATAAGGGAAATGTTCTATCAAGGATTATCAGGATACAGGATTACTGTAGTGGGAAAAATAAGGTCAAAAGAAACCAAGTTTCATTAAAGAGGATCCAACACTAAGGGACCCTAGAGAGGAACTCATAATACGACATTCTTTGGAAGGAAAAGGGCCCCCCATCCCAGCTTCCACAACAGAGTCCACGCTGAAAGGCCCTGTATAGAAGACCTTGAGCTGAAAAGCCCACCAAGACTCAGCCAGTAATTCTGCACAGAAAGTCCTAAACAAGAGAGCCCATGGCGGTGCCACTGAAGGGAGGGAAACAGACAGCGCAGAGGGGCCAAGACCGAGGAATCTTGCAGGGAGGCCTGACAGCCCCAGGGAAACAGACTAAAGAAATAGTTGGACAAAGCGTGGTGGCACATGCCTGGAATCCCAGCATTCTGGGAGGCTGAAGCAGGAGGAATGCAAGTTCTAACCCAGCCTAGCAACTTAGTAATTTAGTGAGAACCTGTCTCAAAATAAAAAATACGAAAGGACTGGGGTTACAAAGAAAGAAAAATCTGGGGAAGGGGCAGCAAGAAAATGTGGAGAGATGAGCCAGGCAGTCTACCCCAAGGTAGATGGCCCCTTCGTGTCTGGCACCCAGCCCACAGGGACCAGAGGATGAAGGAGCTCCCTGAGAAGCGTCAGCCTGGAGCTGGCTCCAAGGGAAGCCATGGGCGCTTGGCCCTCTCTTCCCGCCTCACCCACTCTCCTGCCTTAGATACTCAGCCCCTAGGCTGCTTCCCTGCCTGGCCCCAGCTGTTCCACCTCCTCCCACTTCCCCAGAGCAGGAGCCTCCAGTGGAGGAGGAGGCGGGAGAACCCCAGGAAGTCTCTGATCTTGGTCCTAAAGAACTCCCCACCTCCTGCTGGGGCCCATCTTTGGAGGAGCTTTGTTCCCCTTTGAACCCTGGCCTTCTTGACAGGAAATGAAGGAAAGAAAAACCTCCCGGGGGATCTGCCCCAGGTACTCCCAGCTCCATGTTGGTGCCATGGGGTTTGGAAACAGACTTTGGCCAGACTCTGGATGACACTGAGTTGGATGGTTCCTCGAAGCCACCCTTCCACTCATCCTTGCTGGGAAACAGGAACTGGGCACCCTGGGTTCTCTGATCACTCACTGGTGCTTGTTTTTAGGGCTGATAGGACCCAGGAAGGGCCAAAGCCTCCAACCTGCCCTGCTTCTTGGGGTTGGTTAGAGGAATTGCCTTCTCCTCCCTACTCTCCGAAAAAGGAGCGCAAACCACACAGTTCAGCAACCCTGAAATCCTAAATAAAGGTCATTGGATCCTGCCGACTTTGAGAGGCAAGGTGCTGGGTTTGAAGCAGTCAAGTCAGGTACAGCTTTCTTCACCTCAAGTGTTCTTTGCTCAGGCCCTCAGATGTCCACCAAAACATGAAGCCCCCCACATCCCCGCCCTTGACCCCCAGCCCAACCCTTCAGTTCAGCTCCCGCCCTAGCGCAGCTGTGAAAGGAGTCAGCAAGATAAATGGAGATTTAGTTCACTCCTTGCCCACCTATCATTCATTCACACAGGAGAAACGGACTCCCAGGAACACTTTTCCTCGGGAAAGGTGGTCGTGGGATGTGGGACCTGGCGGAGGGAGCTGTCAGGTTCACTATGCACTGAGCATAGACACAAGGAAGACCCACAGAGCATGTGGGTGGGACACCTCCCACTCATTCTGACACACCTGGAACGCATGCACAGGGATCTGCAGTGCCCAGGACATGCCGCCTCTGGGGTCTGTCCCAGGCCGTCTCGCAACACACACGGGGACAGGCAGATGCTGACTCACATGCTGCACATGCCCTAATCAGTACACATGTGGCATGGCACCTGCCCCATGTGCCTCTGTAATTGACCTCCTCCTCCAAAGCCCCCCACACAAATGCCCACTTTGGCTCCATGTCACACAGGTGCGGGACACCGGCTGCACAGCATGTGGATACACGTAGTTTGTGCACTCCCAGGTCCACACCCCAGCTGAGCGCGTGAACACCCATCTCGGCAAGCTCACGGGACAGCAGCAGCGCAGCACACCCAAGCAACTGCCCGCTCCACGGATCTGGGGCTCCCGGAGCCCCCCACGCCCCACCCTCATCCTTTCCCAAGGTTCCTTACCCAGACGCCTCCCCTTTAGCCCCCCAGACACCTACCCAGGACGACCCGCTATCCACATCGCCCTCTCCTGGCCGCTGGGGAGTAAGCCCCCCAAGGCAAGGTCCCCCTCACCTTCCCCACTTCCCGCGCGCAATGACACCTGTCAGAGCGCCCTCCCTCTGCATCTCACCTGGGTGCATGGGCTCCAGATTCACCATCCTGCCCCAGGCGGGGCCAAAGCCAGCGCCCCCCCAGGCTCCCAGCGTCTGCCCCAGCCGGGCCCCCTGGGAAGCCAGGGTCTTCTTCGTCCCGCTTCCGGCCGCAGCCGCTGCCGGAGCCGTCGCCACCGCCGTCGCGCGCTGTGCTGCTCCGGCAGGGGTGGCACTCGGCGCGGCCAGGATTGCCACACTCCCCAGGTGAGCACGCGGCGCGGGGCGGGGGCCGCCGGCCACGCCCCCTGGCCCCGGGCCCAGGCAAAACAGCGATTTGCATATGGGGAGGTGGGGGCCGGGGAAGGAGGTCGGCGCTGCCGGGGCGGACGGACCAACACCTGTCTGCCGTCTGCCGGACGGCCTGGCGGCCCCTCCCCGCCACACCCGCAGCGGCCAGGCTCCTTGTCCAGCTCGGCCTGGGCCCGAGCCTCCGTCTGGACTGGCTCCCGAAGAAAGCGCTACGAGGAACCTGGAGTGTTTGGAGAAGCCGCGGGGGCGTGCTGGAAAGAATCTGGTCTTGGAATTCTACCTCTCAAGGACTTACCAGCTTTGTGGTAGGGGACAGGGTTCTTCACCTTTCTGAACTCATTTTACTAATCTGTAAAACGGGCCAAGTGCTAATCAAAACTGGCATCTCTCTGGGGTAAGCAGGCGGCCAAGCTCATCTAGCCTCGGTGGCTTCGTCATAACTAGACAGCCCCAGCTAAGGATCCCATTTTCCAGGTGAAGACACGGCCCACCTCCAGGTCCCGCGTTGCCCTGAGGCGCTGTGAGAGATGGATGTGCAGATCATTTGCCAGTCTAGGGGGGTTGCGGTGACAGCCACCTTCCAGAACATGGGAGTGACTTGTCCAAAGGCACATGATTCTCCAGTGACAAAGCCTGGCAGGAAATCAGGTCTTTGGACTCCCATTCCAGTGCTCTTTGTAGACTCATGACCTCAGACTCTACTCATCCCTGTTTCCTCTGCTTTTCAGGTGCCAGTAAGTGGTTGTCAGCCAAGGCACTGCCTGCTGAGCAGCTCAGAAGGCCACATGCAGACACACAGGAGAAAAGGGCCTGGCCTGCTTTCCCAGACAGGACTCCCTGTCAGCCTATCATCACCTTAGTCCTTACACCTGTTTCCGACTCTCAGAGCAGGTTCCAGGCTTCTCTGCCTCTAGGCTTGGCTTACAGTGTTGGTTCCATCTTCCACCCCAGTAAATCCAATTATAATGCCCAGCATCTATCACACTTTCGCTATGTGCCAGGGAGAGTGCTGACCCACACTTTAAAGGCATCTTTAATGCCTTTCAATCTCATTTAGTGGACACAAAAATCTGTAAATTGTACCATTATTATTTCCATTTTTCCATATGGGAGTTTGACTTGCCATGTTATACAGCCAGTAAGCGTCAGAGCTTTTTATTTTTTATTTATTTATTTATTTTTGGTGGTCCCGGGGTGAGAACCCAGGGCCTTTGCAATGAGCTACATCCAAGCCCTTTTTTATTTTTTAGTTTGAGACAGGGTCTTGCTGAGTCACTAAGTTGCCCAGCCTGTACTCAAATTTGGGATCCTCCTGTCTCAGCCTCCCAGAATGCTAGGTTTACAAGCTTGCACCACCATCCGTAGCCTGGCTTGGAACTCTTTTTTTTTTTTTTTTTTTTTCAAACTTTATTTATTTTTTTTAAAGACAACAAGTAAACATTCTCATGTATTAACAAACTCAGGCATTAGAGAATGTACAAATACCTTTTGGAGAAAAATGGCTTGGAACTCTTGATCTAAAGCACTGCTTTCTACTCCCTCAAGGCATAATTCACATGCCCCCTCTTTGGAAGTGACCTGATCTTTTACTAAATTGCTATGGCACTTCACTGTTCCTAATAGCCTTTGTGGCAGGTTGCGACCAGCTGTTTCTGTCTGTTGCCCCCAGAGTCTGCAACAGTGCTGAGCACACCCAGGCCTCACAAGGAGTTCAGTGGGTGCTGAAAGGGTCTTGGAGCAGGAAGTGGCCCGTGTGTCTTCAGGGCCACGCAAACCCTACTCCACCAGTCATAGCCAGCCCCCTCCAGGCAAGAAGGTGGGGGAGGGGCTTCTCTTTTGCTTCTTCTGGTCCAAGATTAGATCTATCAATGCTTCTTGGAGGCCCAAGTGACCCCAGGAGCCCCTGTCAAGACATTCTCAGCCTCTGTCCCTTCCTTCCCTCCTCCACTTCAAGTTTGGCCCCTTCCCTGACTTCCCTTTTTTTAATCTACAACTGCTCTCACCTGCCATCATCCTAGAAAAATGTTTGCACGAAGTTTATATACCCCTGTGTGCATGTAATTTCCATGTCTCTATTTACATATCATTTGCATGTCATGCGCACCCAGGATCTGGTTCTCTGATCACCATATCCTGGACTTGATGCACTTTTTTATGTACAAAGTCACATTTTTCCCCTCTCTGGGCTTTACATGTCTCTGTCTCTCTGTCTCTCTGTCTCTCTCATACTGGGGATGCAACTTAGGGGTGCTCTGCACCTCCAGTGCTTTTTATTTTTTTTTAATTTTTTTAATTTTGAGGCAGGATCTCACTAAGCTGTCCAGACTGGCCTTGAACTTGTGATCCTTCTGCTGGAGAAGTTTGTATCTGATGATGTCCACAAGCCTTCAAGCATCAGCAGCCTACGATTCTGGGGGTGAAGCTCTTAGGGAGGGGACAGTGAGAAAGAGATAGGACCCTGGGGGTTCACAGTTGGAAGCATGGGGTGGGGAGGTGGAAGGTAGGAGGGTGGGATGGAGTGGGCATGGAAGAGGCAGATATTACCTCATGTTCATTCAGTAAATAGACTGAGTGCTTCATAGGTCCCAAGAACTATATTACATGCTGAACACATGTATTCTGTTTTAGTCTGTTTAGCACATATTTTTGTATGTATGTATATATGTATGTATTGTGCTGGGGATTGAACCCAGGGCCTCAGAACTGCTAGACAAGCACTCTACCACCGAGCTACCCCCCAGCCCTTCTTATTCTGAGACAGGCTCTTGCTAAATTGCCCAGGCTGGCCTTGAACTTTCGATCCTCCTGCCTCAGCCTCCTGAGTAGCTGCGATTACAGATCTGCACATCCATGCCCTGCTTGTTAGCACAATTATCCGTGGAAAGTACAGTCATTGGCCCCCTTCTGTAGGTGAGGAAACTGAGACTCAGGGAGGTTGACACAGCTAGTGGATGGCCTGGACGGGACTTAGACTCAAGCCTGCCTGAACTCAAAGCCAGGCAGGGCAGACTCTGAGCCTTCCCTTCTCCTCTCTGTCCTGTGACCCTCTAACTTGAGGTAGAAGTAACCTAAATATCATTCTGACCCCCTCATATGTGGAAGTCCAGGCCCACAGCACGAGGGATTTGCACACGATCACACAGCTGTCTGTTCTCTCAGAGGTCTTAGAAGGCCAGGGTAGGTGTATAGGGGACAAGGGGGGAGGGACAGACAATTTCTATTTTCTCCCCTTCTGACTTCTTTGATAATCATTCGAATTAGATCGAGAGTGTAAAACACCCCTTTCTGCCATCCCCTCTTTCCTGGCGCTCATAGCTTCTGTAAAACCAGCTTTTTGAGCTGTGGACTGGTGGGAAGGTTGCCCCCGGCCCAATACTCTGTCTCTGTTAGCCTGGGAAAGGAAGAGCTATGGGGAAGAGGAGACAGGAGGCTGCCTGGAGGTTAAAAAGGAACAGAGGAAAGAAAGGGAAAAAGAAGCAAGGGCAGGAAATTTCAGTGCCTTTGGACTTCAAAAGAGTGGTATGCAAATGAAATGCAAATATAATGCAAATTAGCTCTCTGTCCCTTACCCCACCCTCTCAACAGCTGGAAGATTTTCCCCAGACTAGCTAAAGCCTTACTCTAAGGATGCTGTGTTTCCTAAGTGGTGATCCATTTGGACCCCACCCCAGGTCCTCCTGGTGTGACATCTGACCTTGGCTGTACCCCTAGGGAGTCACAAGCTCTTCTGGGCTCCATCTCTTCTCTCTCTCTCTCCCTCCCTCCCTTCCTCTTCCTTTCTCTTTTTCTCCCTCCCTCTTTCCTTCCTTCCTTCCTCCTTCTTTCTTCCTTTCTCTTTCTCTCTCCCCTTCCCCATCTCCTTCCCCCTCCCGCTCCCCTTCTTCCTCTCCTTCTCCTCCCTCTCCCTGCTGATTGAAGCCAGGACATTTGTCCTGAGCTACATCCCAGTCCTTTTTCTTTCTTTCTTTCTTTTTTTTTTGTGGGTACTGGGGGTCAACCTCAGGACCTTGCACACCAGCGGGCGCCCGTGCCACTGAGCGATATCACCGGCCCTTTTTTCGTATGTGGGTTCTGGGAGTCGAACTTGGGCCCTCCCGCTTGCCGGCAGGCGTTTACGCCGCTGAGCCATCTCACCGGCCCCCCAGTCCTTTTTCCTTTAAAAAAAATTTTTTTGAAACAGGGTCTTGCTAAGTTGCCCAGGCTGGGCTCAAACTTTCTGTTCTCCTGCCTCAGCCTCCCAGAGCGCAGGGCCTCTGCCTGCACCACCTTGTCCAGCTCCAGGCTCCGTTTCTACTTGAGTATCAGATCAGCTTCTTGGGCTTCAAGGACAAGAAGGCGCTAGGAGTCCAGCTCTCATTCCCAACACACGGGCTTGAACTGGTCATTTAGGGCTGGTGAGATGGCTCAGCGGCATAAGCGCCTGCCTTGCAAGCGCGAGGGCCCAAGTTCGACTCCCGGATCCCACATACGAAAAAGGGGCCGGTGATATCGCTCAGCGGCACGGGTGCCTGTTAGCGCATGAGGTCCTGAGGTCGACCCCCCGGTACCCACAAAAAAAAAAAAAAGAAAAAAAAAAAGAAATGGTCATTTCCCTGGAGAGGTGGGGCACAGAGGGAGGCAGCCCCCTGACCTATTTCCTCCCTCTGCAGGGAAAAGTGGTGCTGTCTTGGTGGCAGTCCTGCTGCATACTCCCATTTCCTGTCCTGTCAGCTGGATTGAGTTGTCAAGGCTGGGAGAAGGGCGGAGAGCGAGGCATTCTGGAAGGCCACCAAGTGACAAGTCCCTTCTAGCTCCTTTGGTCTGCCAGATGGGCTGCGGGGCACAGAGCATGGGAGTGCAGGGTGAGGGTCGCTCCCTGCCTTGGGGTGACCCAAATGAGCGATACCGATAGAAGGAAGGTGGAGGCCAAGAAGAACTTCCAGGTCTATTTGGAATCACACCTGAGTATACCTGATGATATCCTTACCAGGAGGCAATTTTGGAAGGTTGGTGGAGGGGGTTAGTGCCAGGGTTATAGGATAAAGCCACTGTGTTTAGGCAGTGGACAGGAAAGGACATGAGAATCAGGACTCAGAGCTATTCCCTGCCTTCTTGTCCCTAATGTTGTCTCCCCCAGCCTCTGCTTCTCCCTGCCCTGCCCCTCTCCCTAACTTCCTGCCAGTGCCTAGACCTCCCCCATGTGGTGCATGCTGTGGGGGGGATACCCACAAATTCATTGCCCATTTTGCCCTTGATGGTTTAGAATCATAGAATTTTTTTTTTTTTTTCAGTACTGGGGACTGAACCCAGGGTCTTTGCTCTGAGCTACATCCCTATTTTTTTTTTTTCTCATTTTGAGACAACCTCTCACTAAATTGCCCAGGTGGGACTTGAACTTGCAGTCCTTCTGCCTCAGCCTCCTAAGTGCTAGGTTTACAGGTGTGTGCCACTATGCCTGGCTATTTTAAGTTTTAAAACAGCATAATAACAGCTGTCTTCCATTCAACGTTTTTGATCTTAAAGCCAGCCTTAACCTTGAGCTGGACTTTTCTAATTGTGCCTCCAACAAAACTCTGGCTCAGCTAGACCTTTCTGGGCTTTACCAGTCTACCTCAGACCCTGCAGCTTTTTGTCTACCTGCAGGCTCCGGACAAGTCTAGGCCCAGTGCGCCCTCTTGTGGTATTCAGCGAGTATGACCCTGACTTTTGCACCTCTACCTAAAAACCTAGACCGGTCTCCCAGAAGTTCCTACTAATGGCTGGGGGACCCGCAGGTGAGGGCCAGAGTTCCAGGCAAGCCAGAGGTCTTGACCTTCAGACTCAGACCATTGCATAGTCTTCTAGTCCTTGCCCTCCATCAAAGGCTGGACCTCACCACAGAACCCCAGCTGGAATCAACCCAATGCAGGAGCTCCTGGCCTTGTTGAGTGTCCATCCTACAGGCCAGGTGAAAATTTCTAACTTCCACTCTGCCCTCTAGAGCTTCCTGCAAACACACACACACACACACACACACACACACACACACACACAGAGATCAGCATCCATACATCCAAAACGGTGCTGAGTGCTTGCTGGAGTTACACACTGGGCTCGGAGCTTGGAATGTAACAGCTGTCTGCCCTCAGGAAGCACACAGTCCGCTGATGCTGGAGGACCAGTGAGCAAGTCCCTCAACCTGCGGCCTGTGCCCTAACGGGAGAGTAGAGGGTACTGTGGGAGGGCACCGTGGGAAACGGCTGTGGGGGACACATTTGGAGGTAGGTGTCAGGAAGGACTTCTTGGAGGAAGGGACACCTAAGCTGAGATCCCCACTGAGGAGGAGTCAGAATGATATACAAGCAAAGGGAGCAAGGCCACACACCAGGACAGTGGATGGAAGGTCAAGGGCCCCAAGCAGAACGGGCAGGGACTGAGTCCCCGAGGTGGAAAAGCATGAGTGAGAGTGACGATGATCTTGCAGAGAGGACCCTTAGATAGGTGGACATGGTTGCCTACTTTCAGTAGCAGATGACCTGGGACACACATCACCGTGGACTGCAGCACAGCCTTGGGTTCCCAGGCTGAGAGGTGCTGGGGAGGAAGGTGCTGGCTGGAAGTCTGTCTGAGAAGAAACAGAGAGAAGAGGGAGGCAGACAGGGACTGGGGCTTGGGATTCCCTTCTTAGTGTGGGGAGGAGTTGAGCACTCTCAGAGCCAATGGCAAAGAGGCAGGAAAGAGAGTAGAAGAGGGAGACAGGGAACAACTTCCCTGAGAGGCAGGTCCATGAGGAAGAGGGAGGGGCTGGGCTCAGAGCCTGGGGGTGGGGAGCAGGGACAATTCCTCCATTACAGGAAGGATTCCAGAAAGGTAGGAGGGTAGGAGTGTCACCTCATCCTACCCCTTTCTGCTTAGGAATCAGGACCTTGTCACAGCAGGACACGTGGCAGGAACCAGGGCCCAGGCAGTGAGAGTCATGCCAGGAGCATGGGCACCACCCCGAAGGGTGGTGCTTGCTTGTGACCCACAGTCTTTCCCTTGCTGCACTGGAAACCTCTGAGGTCTGGACACTTCCAGCCTTGCCTGTGGCCTCTTCCTTGCCACATCTGTCCTTTGAGGTGCCCAGCTGGGACCTCTGTTGCTATCAGCGGGCTCTCTGCAGGAAACACTAGGCTCACCTTGACTGATGGTGGGGCTTGGTTACAGGGATGCAAGCAGGCTTAAGGCGGCCCGCGCCTAGAGAGGGGCAAGACTGCAAAGCTAGGGCAAAGATGCAAGAGGAGGAGATAATGGTTTGGAAGCCAAAGGAGACCTGGAGCCTGGGAGGGATGAGCCAAAGCCACATGTGTGGCACCGGAACAGCGAGACGCAGGGACTCTGCACCCTGACTCCCTGCCCTCGGTGGTTGCATGTGACATTTCTCACTGGCTGAAGCCAGAGGGTGAGAGAGCCCAAGTGAAACCCAGCCAGAGGCTGAAGAGGGTGGAGGGGGACAAATGTTCAGCTGTCACTTGGCTGCAGGTGATATTGAGAATAAACTCTGGAATGGTATGCAGTTTCTCGGTGGTCACACAACTATTTCGTGATAACACGAAGTGATGGTAGTGTGATGGGATTTGGCTAGATTCTGGTATCCTGCTAGTGCTGGGTCAAACACCAGTCTGTATGTTGCTGTGGAGCTATTTTGTAGATGTAATTCACCTTTATAATCAGTTGACTTTAATGCAATTACCCTGGTAAGGAAGGTGGGCCTCATCCAATCAGTTGAAGGCCAAAGCACAAACATTAAAGTTTCCTGAAGAAGGGATTTTGCCTCAAGACTGCAACATAGCTGGGCACAGTGGTACACATCTGTAATCCCAGCTACTTGGGAAGCTGAGGCAGGAGGCTCACAAGTTTGAGCCCAGCCCAGGCAACTTAGTAACTTAGCAAGACCCTCTCTCAAAATGAAAATGAAAAAAAAAAAAAAATTAAAAAAGGACTGGGGATGTAGCTCTGTGCAGAGGCCCTGTGTTCAGTCTTTAGTACTGGGAAAAAAGCATCTTTTTCCATATCTATTGGTTCTGGTAGCTCAGGAACATGGGGGAATGGGAAGGTCCATATACCCCCAACAAGAGTGTAAACCGAATAGCCACATATGAAGGGCTACCTGACAGAATCTACTGCAATTTGTGTGGGGCTCTGGCTCCTTTTTATACCAGACTCCTCTTCTACTCCACCCTCCATACCCAGGTCCCCTGGAGACTCTGGGGCAGGGCTTCCCAACCGTGTGGGCCCACACTTCCTCCACCTAGGACCTTCCTTGGCTAACGAGACTGCAGGGAGAGAATCCTAGAGAAAATGAAAGTCCACAGCAAGGCCCAGCCTGCTCACCTTAGCAGAGGGGACCAGTCGGGACCCTGTTCCTTCCTGCCAGCTCTACCCCAGGGAAGCCCAGGTACCCCGCCCAGGCTTATCTGCCCCACACCTCTGTCTCCCTCCCACAGGTGAGCTGTGCTCTAGAGGTTCCACGGGCCAACCTGACGAAGCCATTGGGGTTCGGAGGTGGCATGGATGGAGTAAGGTGACCAGGGGTGGGATCCCAGCTTGGTTCTAACCAGCTGACTTGGGCAGTCACACAATTTTACAGGTGAGCCACACCTGTAAAATGTCACAGCGTCCCTACAAGGAGCCAATGGGCTAATTTATATGAAGGCACTTTGTAAACCGTAAAGTGCCACAGAGCAATGACTACTGATTATATGACCTCTCCCAGGAGTCTTCACATGGCCACAAGGGTGGCTGAGGGTAACCATCTTGGTGTGCCTCAAACGGCTGGCCACCTATGCCCATTTTAACAGCCCTGATTATGATGCGCACAGACATGTGAGTCTCACAGAGCACGGACTGTCACGGGCATTTAAGGCATTGTGACAGCATGGGGATGAGGCTGGGGTGGTGGTGGTTCGTACTGCTGGACTGCCACTCAGCCTGCCGTGACTCCCAGGAGGTGTCTACTTTGCTGGGTGTGAGGCCAGCCCCAGAGTCTTAGGGAGTCTTAGTTCTCACCCCTATCCTCCCAAGGGGAAGAAGGGGCAGGGATGTGTGTAGTGACAGTGTCCAGAGGCCCTTCAGTGCAGGAGACAGACACGCTAGGAGGTGCTTTTCCAGCAAGGTCAGCAAAACACTCCAAATCTGGAAAACATTAATTTAAAAAATATATATTATTTTTGCTTATTTAAAAGCACTTGGCAGTATATGGGGATCAGGGACTCTACCACAATCAATGACGGCACACACATGGGGCGGAATGGGCCTTCTCCTCGTGTCTCCGCTTTCTCCTGGAGAAGTGGGTAGGGCTCAGGACTAAGGCCCTGGATTGGGCAGGAGGGGGAAGGAGAAAAAGGTGGGGTTGCCTCCCTCCCTCACCCCCCAGCAAGGCTGGGCTCAAGCAGGTCCTTAATACAGAAAAGCACACCCACCTGGAAAGTGACCTCCACTTATGACCAAGCATGCATCCTGTCCTGGGGTGCTGGGAAGCAGAGTAGAAGGGACTGCCCTGCCAGCCCCCTCCCTCCCCAAGGCCTATGAGGAAAGATCTGATTTTGCCTCCTCCCTCTTAAGGAGCCGGGTGCCCCATGGGACCTGAGACCTTCCCATCCCTGAAGGCCTCCTGCCTCCGCCTTGCTGAACCATTACTGTCCTTCAGCCTCAGCCCCCACCCTGTATCTTCCAGGAAGCAGTCCCCAACAAACGACCCACACAGCCTCCTTCCCAAAACCTCAAGCCGTGCCCAGCACTTCCCGTCGCAGCCTCCAGTACTAGAAGACACTCTGGAAGTGAAGAGCCTTCCACACGTGTGGCTTGGTGATGAGTTTCAGAGAGGAGTTGCTGTCTGCTCTCTTCACTAGCAGTAGCAACATGCATAATGGCTAACGCAGGGCACTAACTATGCGCTTAACACGTGAATTTGCTTTAGTCTCACAAATTAAATGTTATAGCTAAGGCCCAGAGAGGTAAAGTCATGTGACCCAAGAATGCACAGCAAGTAAGCAGCAGGACCTGGATGGGAATATCAGATTTCTGGTTCCAGTCTCAGTCTTACTTCTGCACTGGCCATTTACTATGTTCTGTTTTTTGTTTTTGTTTTGTTTTGTTTTGTTTTGGTTTTTGCAGTGCTGGGGATGGAACCCAAGGCCTGGAACATTCTCAGCCACTAAGTTACACCATCAGCCTCTTGCCTCATCCTCACGAGTGTAGAGGTTTAATCTGACCCTTTCTTTCCTAGGAAAACACCACCATGCGCCCCCTCCCTCGCCTCAAACTGCAGAGTGCACAGCAGGTGTTTTTGAGTTGCTGCCCTCAGACTGCTCGCTGATGGTGCAGGGGGACACTCGTGACAGCAGGTGGCAGCACTGGACAAAAGTTCTCTCAGAACTGCAGGTCTAATGCTTATCAGTCACGTAAAAATTTAAACTTTTATTTCTGGTACAAATGATAAATACTTTGTATTAAAAATCTGGAATTCAAGTTTTCCTTGTACTTCCTGCTCCCTCCCTGCCCCAGAGCCTTACAGAAATATTTCTGTTTCGAGGGAAGAGGAGCCGGTGCCGGCTCCGGTAGCGAAGTCCCGGCCTACGGAAAGGCACAGTGGTCGGTCCCAGGGCGGCAGGTTCCCGGGCTGGCTCCACACAAAGCCGGGGCTCGGGCCGCAGCAGCCCTTCTCTGGGGCTAAGGGTTCCCCTCATTGGTGGGGAATGAGAAGGTTCCGCGGGGCCGGGTCCTAGACGTGTGTGGGGAGGTGGGTGTAGCAGGCAGAGACCCCTCTTTGGGTCTGCTGAGTTCCACAGAAAAATCCTAAGCTGTCACATTTTGGTTGCTTGAAATGAACACTTCAGGGGAGATAAGGAGGGTGAGGTGCACGTCTGGAGAACTGCTTTGTCCCTCTCTGCCCCCAAGGAAGGCACAGGATGGGTGTGGAGGCTGCCTCCACGAGTCACCCCTGCTGTGCACCTCCTTTCACAGTCATGCTATATGGGGGCCCTGAGGCTTTGGGGCCAGGGGCCTGGAAAGGAAGTAAGGCCTCCGGTGGGGTTTCGCCCACTGTGGTGGCCAGGGGAGAAGTGGGCCCTGAGCAGCCACCCCTAGGCCTCCCCTTTTCTCACAGCCTGGTTAGAGGTCCTCATCCCAGAGACACAGCTGCCTCTGGGGCACATAGAAGTCGAAGCTGTAGCTCTTCTGGCAGCTGCGGATGCCGCACTTGTAGGGCACGGGCCGATCGCGGCTGTGGCAGTACTTGAGCATGCAGGGGTACCAGGCCAGGCTCAGGCTGTAGTGACAGGCACAGGGCTTCCCGCGGTCCCCCACCTGCCTGCAGCGAGGCAGCTCTGCCTGCTTCAAAGCCTTAGGCAGAGCCTCAAACACAGAGCTGTCCACACCTAGGGAGAGAGGCAAGGATGAGCGCTGCTAGGGGGAGAAAAAGGTTAAATGACAATCATCCTCATCTACCGAGTCCCAGTGTGTGCCAGGGATTCTACATGCAGTACCTCTTTCCATTCCCCCAGGAGCTAAGCACTGTCACCCTTGTTTTACAGGTGAGAAAACAGCCCAGAGAAGTTCGATGACGTGGCCACACAGTACAAAGGCAGTCGGGACTGGAAGTTCTGTCTGACTTCAGAGCCTGAACTGGCCATGCTGCCCCCAGTGCTTTAAAAGATCGCAGTACTGGGGTGTGCAGAAACAGATGACGGGCACCAGGGCAGCCTGGTGGAGGAGGTGGTATCTGAGTAGGGCCATGCAGGGTAGGGGCAGCACAAACATAACCCGCACTGGAGGGTGTGCAGGGGAGGGGCCCTGGGGGAGATGGCAGGGACCTCGCATGGGCTCTGCTTTGTGACCTTGGGAGGGAACAGCCACCAGGCGATGCTGGCATTGGGCTTGTACCTTAGTTTGGGGTGTGGCCCACTGGGGACAGGTGTGTGAAGGGCATGACCACAGCTCTGCTGGGCACTTCTAAACCCAGCCCCTACCCCAGGGAGGGGCAGGCATTTCTCTGTGCGTGGCTGGCTGAGTGAAGGACCAGGGGTCTGGTGCTGGAATGGTGACATTTCCCTGTCCCTCCAAACGGAACCTGAGGGCAGTCCTGGGAGAGGCACAGGGAGATGGCTAGGGTTGAAGTCACCCAGGGACCACACAGAGCTGGGAGGAGTTCCTGAGGATCCTGGGAGAGAGATGCTCCCACCAGGGATGGTCTAAAGCTGATTTCCGAGAGGCAGCAGCAGCAGAGGTGGGCAGGGAGACCAGGTGCCTGTGCCCTTTCCCATGACAGGAGGTCCACCTCTGTGTCCTCACTAAGAGCAGTGAGGAGGGGCAGTATCTGAGAGTCTCCTTGCATGGAGCTCGGTAGTCTGTGTCCTTCCTGGAATGGGCCCCTTCCATCTGGCTGACGCCTCTTACTGACTGGCTGGCTATATGGGCTCCACTTCCTCCAGGAAGCCTTCCCTGACCTGGCCTGGTTTAGGGGCCTGCCACTGAGCACCCACAGCTCATCTACCCCTGGGGGGAGCTCTGGGGAGCAGAACTGCGTGTCTACATGTCTGATCCCTGTCGGCCCATCCCTGCAGATGTTCCATAAATGTCTCTTGACAGAATGAAAGAGCTGCTCAGCCCACGCGCCCCCTTCCCTTCCCCACCACTCTGTTTCTTCCTTCCTCTCTTCCTTCTGCCCTGCACCAGGCAGTGCCCAGTTCCCAGCTGACCTTGTTCCAGCCAGAACTGGACATCGTCCTGGCGAGTGTAGATGGCATCTGAGGCCTCAGCACACACATTGTGGAGATGGGGGCTCAGCAGGCCCCCCTGGGTGAAGTTCACAGCAATGTCCATGTGCAGCTGTTCCGGGGCCCGCACGTCCTCGGCCTGCCGCACTGCCCGTGGGTTTTTCTGCACATACATGACAGAAGCCACTCCCACTTGGCCTTGGAGTGCTCCCTGCCCAGGCCTCCCCTAATCCCTTGGAGAGCCCGGCCAGCTCAGGCTGGCAGTCAAGGAGCACCCAGCCCTGCCCCTCTGCAACTGGTAGAGAAATTCACGCCCAAGAGCAGACGGGCCTTTTCAGCTTCTGTCTGAATGGACCATTCTCAAACTGACTTCCGGGGCCTGGCGGCAAGTTCTAAGGTCCTGCTGGGAGGCAGAGGTAGGCAGGCTAGGCAAGCTGTCCCGCGATAAATGACCTCTTAGGTCAAGTACTGCCCCACACTCAGGAGACTGAGTGTCTTTGGGAAGGGTAGGCAAAAAGGAGGGCCGGCAGGGGGGCAGGGCAGTGGGTCAGGAGCAGTGTGCGGGGTTGAGCTGGGTGGAGGCTAAGGCAGGGGTGGGAGCTTGGGGACTGGCTGGGACAGGCCCAGGGTGGGCACTCACCTGCCGAAGCTTGGCCATGGCCTCACTGGGGATGATCTCATTGTGGTTCAGCCGGGTGACAAAGCAGAGGGCCTGAAACTGACTCTGCCCCTTCTCCAGCTCCCCCAGGATCAGGGCTCGGAAGATTTTCACATCCTGAAAAGAAAGGGCAAGAGGATGGGAGCCCAGCTCTGGAAGGCAGAGGCCTCTGTGCCAGTCCCCTGGTGCTCAGCTTGAGCCCTGGAGAGGGCACACTTGGACGCCGTCCCACAACAGACACCTCCCTCTTTTGCCCTGGGACTGTTTATCTTTTCCACCCTATGACTTAAAAGATCACACTTCAAATGTTCCAAAGCTTTCTGGAAAATTGACAAAGCGAACCATCAGAGAGGATTCAAAGGAACCCTTTGAAAGTATGAAGCTTCACCTTAAAGAAGACAGCAGCTCTTTTTGCCACCTGATTTGCTCTCAGCCAATGCTTCCCCTAGGTGGTGCCCCCAGCATCACCCCGATGGGGTGGGTCAGGGCCTCTTCAACCACCAGACCAGGGCACCATGGGGAAGGGGCTGTTTTTTTTACAAGTACAGATTCCAACACTTCCCTCTGACATTTTTATTCACTGGCTTTGGGGAGAGGCCTCCAAATGCCCGTGGTGCTTCGGATCAGCCAGGCTCCTCGTCCATTAGGAGCAGTGGGGGCGGGCAGCATTTAGGGCAGAGGTAGCAGGCAGCAGCTGTTCTGCCTTCTGGCCTGAGGAAAATGGCTCACCTTTCCTCTTCCCTCTCCACTTCCCCTTTTCCCATGGGTGCCCTAATGGCATGATCAGCAGGCCAGGAGCTCCTTCCTGTTACTCACTGTAGCAATGGGGAAGCCCAGAGTGGGGCACCGAGAGAAGGGCCATAAAGTGGGGTGGGGCCCCTTCTTCATCTGGCTGCAGCTGGAACCCTTTGCTCCCCCCTCTGTACTCTCACCCCTACACCCCCTCCCTTTCTCACCCATCTCTGTGACTTGGCCAACTCCACTCCCAGTGAGAAGTTAGCAAGTCCCTAAGGGTCTAAATCTGTCAAGCTCTCTCCTGCCACAGAGCCACTGTGGCCTCAGCGACTGTTCACTAGAAGCCACCCACGGCCTTGCACTGGCACTCAGAGTAGATAGCCCTGGGAAACTGTTCCTCTTTCACCGACTGTGCCCTGGGCTCCCCACTAAGAGCGCCCCATTCACTGAGAGCTCGTTAGAGGACAGTCGCTTTGAGGACAGGGTCTGAGTGGTCTCCTGGATTCTGGATCCAGGCAGAGAGGGGGCCATGGTTCCACCCCAAAGCAGTAATGCATCAAGTGGTACCCTAGGCTTTCTCCCACTTCCCCGAGCCTCACTTGTGAAATGGAGAGAGCACATTGACCTGACAGTGTTGTGGGGAGGACTAGGCGAGCTGTCCAGAAGGAGGAGGTACTTGGCATGTGCTAGTGGTGGTGTCTGCTACGACCCAAGTGACCGGCAAAGGGTGCAGATATCCAGAATGCACGAGAGCCCGGCAGCTCATGAGTCCCAGCGTGTTTCTGCACTCCTTTAAGGAGTTTCTTTTCCTCTTTTTTTTTTTTTTTTTTTCTGTAAGTGATTTCTAGAAAAAATGTGTGGGAATATATAGGTGGCCTTCCAGAAAGGTAAACGGAGGCCTGACTGGTGAGAAAGGTTCCATGAGGCTCCTTATGATCCCAGAGACTTGTGAGGAAGAGGAATTTGGGCTGAGCTTAACCCCCACTTCCTCTTGATAGGAAATCCCTTCCTGTGTCACGGTGCTGGCATCTCCTAGTCCTGCCAGCCTGGGCCATCCGATCTGCCATTCACTCAGGTTAACTCAGGGGACACTGGAGACTGGGACATTGGTGGCTTATTCCACTCTGGGCTCAATTCCTGTGAGGTGAGACTTGACACCAGACTTCCCCTCTGAGAGCCTGAGTCTGGCAGATGTTCCTCACAGGAACCGGCAGGCAAGATCCAAGGCCCACATCGCTGGTATTTTCAGCTCTGAGCCATTAAAGAAAACCCTACCTGGATATTCCCGTCTTCTGCATTAAAGGAGAATGCCCTGTTGGTGAGGAGTCTCACTGCTTGGTGACATCACCTGCCCACCACTAACAACAGGATGAGGCATTTGAACATTTTTTTTTGTGGGTACCGGGGGGTCAACCTCAGGACCTCGCGCGCCAGCAGGCGCCCGTGCCGCTGAGCGATATCACCGGCCCCTTTTTCGTATGTGGGTTCCGGGAGTCGAACTTGGGCCCTCACGCTTGCCGGGCAGGCGCTTAAGCCGCTGAGCCATCTCACCGGCCCCGGCATTTGAACTTTTAAACCAGAGGGTGAAAGAAACCTGCATGAGGTTTCCCCCTGCTTCTGTATTATATACTCATGGCAGTGACCACAACAAAATTCTACCAAAATGAGAACCTAACTGGGGTGCAGAAAGGAAATGAGAATTTCTCTCTGAGAGAGATGATTTTCTCTGTGTCTGTTTGTGTAGGACAAAGAGTCACTGAAGTTTATAACTGGGAGAGAGAAATATGGTTATGTTGGGTTAGACAGATATGTCATTCTCTAAAATCTCCGCAACAACAGGAGGAACGGAATTCTGACCCCTGCTGTTGTCTGGATTGGGTAACTTGCTCAAGGTCATGAGCTAAGAGGAAATGTACAAGGGGTAAACAAAAATATGATGTGTTTAAATAAGCACATTTATTACAGTAAAAGACACAGTCTCGCTTTGAACACACTTATCCCATTGTTCTTGCCACTTTCTGAAGCAGTTTTGGAAATACTTTTTCGAAAGTGTCTTCACAAGATGTAATAAAAAACAAAACAAAACAAAACCTGGTGACTGTTGCTGCTGAGTGCCAGCCAAAGGACAGGCAGGCTCACGGCAGCATGAAGGTGTGTCGTCGTTTACCTTATGCACCAGATCTGTCACCATATCACTTCTGGCTCTTCCCCAAAGTCAAAGTGACCATGTAAGGTAAACATTTTGAATCAATTCAGAACATCGAGGCTGCCGTGACAGCATGGCTAAAGACTTCCAGAACTGCTTTGGAAAGTGGCAAGAATGAGGATGTAGGTGTTTGAAGCAAGGGAGAGTATTTTTGGGGTGGATTAATGGCATGTATCCTTTACTGTGATACATTTTTTTAAAAAATTCAACATTTACTGTATTTTTTGACCATACCATCTAACTGAGATTTTAAGCCAAGCAGTCCAGTCTGACTCCAAAGACTGATCGCTCTTAACCAGAATACACAATCGCCTCCAGATCGACGAGTCTCATTTCTTTGACGTTCAGCTGAAGAAACACAGGCTCAGACCCACGAAACTACTGCGGTCTCTGTTGGCCACACAGTGAGTGGCAGAGGTGGGATGAGAACCAAGTTCCCTCTTCCCAACACACCCGGGGGATGTGGCTGGCTCCTGGGCATACTGCGAGTGACCAGCAAACGGCATGACTCACCTGAGAGAGGAAGCGGAAATATCCTAACCCACCGCCTCTGGCTGCCCTGTCCAGAGCCGTTTTTATACCCTGAATTCTCCAGTTTTTCCGGTCCTATTTCCTCTGAAAACTACATTCCCCTTGCTGGCCCCAGGAAAGGAGTGGGCAGTCCTAGTCTCTGGATCTAACTCTTCGGTAACATGGCCCCACCATCTTGACCACGTCCCTCCAACCTTCTACTCCCTGCATCTCAGACTCACCAGCAAAGCTCCAGGGGCTCTTTCCTTCGGCATAGAATTAAGGATGGGATAAAGAGTTCCCCTGCTTCAGGAACATCTGGCCAGATGGAAACCTGGCTCCCAGCCTTCCTCCTTACCCAGAAGTCCCCTTGGAAGATTCACCTGGATATAGCCTAAAGCTCAGGGCAGATGGCATAACTGGGCAAGAGCTTTGAGAGGAGCTGAAGGCAGACACCTCAGCCTCAGGTCTTGGGTTGGGACTCCCAGGACGGGAGAGTTCCACAAGATTTCTTCTCTCAGGAGTTCCCTGAAACCTCCAGCCCACCAGGAACTGGAGAATACAGTAACCAGGGCCAGAGCCTGAGCCATGCGCAGGGTAGCAGGCCTGCCCCAGAGGGAGCTGCTGAAGTCCTCGTCTATAGTCAGAAGGAAAGAGTTGCTAGGCCGGAGCACAGCACAGTAGCTAAGAACAAAGGCTCTCGAGCCAGGACTATCTGTGATCAGATCCTGGCCTTGTCGTTGCCAGCCACATAACCTTGGGGAGTGTACTTAAGCTCTCTGTACCTCAGTTTCCACACCTGCAAAATGAGTAAAACAACAGTACCTACTTGAGGGACTACTGTGAAGGATAAAGTAGTGAAAGGTTTCAGAACATACTGGGGGAGCCCCCCTTTCTTCCGTGTTGCTGCAATCCCTCACCCTACACTTGTCTTGCTCCCACTTGCTCCCACTGGGGTGGGGTAATCCACCCCAGGCTTGAGAGCATAAAGATTTTTCTCTTACAGATGCACCTACAGATGCGCCAGGTCCGGTGATGATTCTGCAGGTTGCAAGTAATTAGCAAGTCAGTGGGAGCCCACTGACTAGCACTACCGGGGGCAGGGAGTTCACAAGCACTACCTGGGGACAGAAGTGACCAAGGCCAAAGTCCCTGTCTTTAGGGGGCTTCTAGAGAAGGCTGACCTCCAACAACCAAGGCCAGTGCATCACAGAAAGCTTAGGGTTGAGGTTCATTCTAAGCTCCATGAAGGCGAAGGATGGATGAGAGAGCACTTGTCCCCTTAAGAATGGGGCTGAGGGCGGGAAGGGGAAGACCTCCCAGAGTGAGGGTGTTTCAGTGGCCCTTGGCAGGGTAGAGGGTTTCAACAAAAAGAAGGGCACTGACAGAAGACGGAGGCATGAGGGGCTTCTATTTGTGCTTCTAGAAGGTTTAGGGGAGGGGATCATGTAGTTCAGTGAGGTTCCAGCAGGGGAAATGACTTTCATAAGTCACACAGTGGCAATGCCAGGATTAGAAAGCCAGATCTCCCAACTCCCACTCGAGTGACCGTCATACCCCTCCACACTCCCTGATTGGCCTGCCCACGTATGGCACTTCTCTCCGGGCCCTCTCCTTGCTGGGCCATCTTTCTGAGACCCACTGTGAGAGTGGGCTGTTTTGGCTCAGCCATGCTGGGGCTCGGAGGGAACACATAAGCCATCCTGAGAAGCACTCCGGACAGTACCCTGAGCCAGGCCCTCGGGGCCGCCAGCCTGGGCAGGCGCCACAGGAACATCTTTGTGCTGGCAGAAGGAAGAAATCTTGCAGAGGGGGCCCTGTGACCAGGAGCTGCCCTCCACAGCTGCCTTCAAACTTAAATCCAATTGGAAAGAGGGAAACACACTTTTATTTCAGCTGCTGTTGCCTGAGGTTTCGTGTTACTCTCAGCCAACTCTAATTCTAACCCTTACACACATACCTTTCACCTGTTTTCCCCATACATTTCTCTGACATCTCCATGCAGACCTGCTGCTCCTCAGTCTCTCTCCCACAGCCACTCCAGAGTCTTATCCTGTGGTTTCCTCACTCCTGTACACTCAGGTGCACACCTGTCATTGAGCTCCTGTCATCCCTCAATCTCTCCCTCGGAGCCACCACCTCAGCCCTTTCTCTCAGTCTCTCCCACACCCTCTTGCCTCATGTCACACACATTTCCTCAGTCTCCATGCCCTCTTCCCTCTCTGAATCCCCCAAGTCTTCCCCCAGGCAGCACAGCTGTCTTTCTCCTTGACCTTGTCTCAGCCCACCCTGCACTCGTGGTGACAGCCAGGCTGGTGGCCATTGCTCTGGGACTGCACCAAGCAGCTTGTCCCCACCCCAGCCCCCCGTTCATGGACAGCTGGTGCTCACTATCTCCTGGGAGTGTCCTCTGCCAGCCTGGTCCCCTTCCCATCACCAGAGCGTGCGATTCTGGGGCCCAGGCTGAGCCAATCTAAATATTTATTCCTCAGCTCCTGGCTGGGGCTGCTTTGGCTAGAGGGGCTAGCTCTACTGGGCTGGGGAGGAGGGGAGACAGAGAGGGTGACATGGGGAGACAGCTAGGACCAGTGCCTTCCCAGCCCCATGGCAGAACCAGGCTCTCATGCAGGAAAAGGAGTAGATAGGTTCAACTCGGAGCCAGGCTGGTGCCCAGGTACTCAGGCTACCCACCCTAAGAAGCTGGCACACTCTTGGGACTGGGCCCCAGACAGAGGCTTCTTGTTACCCGGCACCGGTGCATCCGCTAGCCAGGACCAGTGCCCCCTCCCTAAGCCCCTAGTGCTCTGTCAGTCAAATCCCAAAGGTCACCGCTGTCCTGACTGCCCTGGGGAACAATGTGAGGCTTTATGTGGATCATCTGCACCCCACTGTCCTGCTGACTCAGCCCCCTGAGATAGGGGCTCTGTGCTCCCCTCTCACATAGATTCCAGCCCCTCGTTCTCTGCCTTTTGTGCCAATCTGCAGCAGCAGGCGCTTAAACAATTGCAGCTTAAAGGACAGAAGCTCCTAATGATGCTTTGGTCTCTACAGCAGAAAAGCAGCAGCTGGACAACACGCTCAACAGTGCGAGGAAGAACTGGGGTGGAGGGGCCTGCTCAGCTGCCTGGCACTGGCTTTCGCTTCTCGATGGCTTATGCTGGCCCCTGCTCTGCAAAGGCCTCTCCGGCACTCTCACGGCGAGCCTTGGGCGTCACACTGTGGTCTCAGGCTCCGGGAAGGAGCTGCAGCTCCGAGAGGTTAAGTGGTTCAAATCACACAGCTGGTGAATGGCAGGAAATGTACACACGGAGTGATCAGTAGTACTGTGACGTATTTTTAAAAATCACCCTCCATCCCATTCTCCCCAGAGGCCACACAAGAAGGGAAGAGTCTTAGGCACAGAGTTCACCCCGGGTACCACAGGAAGGTGCCCAGCAAGTCAGGATACAGTAAAACGGCCCTTGGGTCCTAATCTCGGATCATAGCTGTTCGATTTTGTCAAAGTGACTTCAGAGATTAGTTTACACATCTGCAAAATGGAGGCAGTATGTGCCTGACAAAGCAGTAGTGAGGACCAACTGGGTTCAACCCATGTGTGAACTGAGGGATGGCGGATACGTGGTATCAGACACCACCGCCATCCTTATCTCCAGGCTGGGCCCTGTCTGCCTGACTGGGAACAACAGTCTGTCCCAGCTTATCCACCACGACCTCTCTGTAGCTGAGCAGCCTGAGACTGAAGAACATCACCTCTTCCTCTCCCCCATCTCTCAGCAGGCCACACCACTGTTCCCGGGTGGCAGTCTCCACAGCTGAGAGATGGGAAAGGGTCTTTCGAAAGGCTCCACCTGAGCATAGCATGCAAGGGTCAGAGATGTAGGCAGGGATCCAGGGAGCAAACTTGAACCTTCAGGCAGGATTGCTCATCCCTGGTCCAAGGAGGAATTCCTCAGACACAGAGGAGGGACTGGGGTTATCTCCAAGGGCCCAATGTCCAAAACCTGGTCATTCCATCTGGTGACTTCTCACTAACTCCTGATAAAATGCCCTGCACTCCAGACAGGTCTGGGCCTCCCTTGAAAGCGCTTCTATCCTCCGATTGCCAAGGTTTTCCTCCCACCACATGCCTGCACACCAAATCACAGGGGACCTAACACATGGAGCAGGGGGACACTGGGCCCTAAAAGCTTCTTTTGTCCCACATCCACGTGATGCGCCACCTGCTTAGAATAAATAGGCTCAGGAGCACCATGGCCATTTGCATACTGTACATCTCACTAACTATATCTCACGGGCTTCCCCAGTTGCTCCCCACCTCCCAGACCAGGAGCCCCCAGGGCACTGACTCTGACACTCTCTGTTCTGTTCCTTCCTCTGGCTCCAACTCACACATTGGTGTCCAGGGCAGGGCACAAGTTTCCAAACTCCTTAGGTCCTTGTCCCTCCTGAGGGATGCTGAGCTGACCCACAGTGCCATGTGGCTCGCTGATCTTGGTTATTCCTGCCAAGGCTCCAGCCTGCGGGCCATGTGATACCTGCCCTTCTCATTCCTGCAGTAGGTCTCCTTTCCTCTCCCATGTACCCACCACCCTGGGCACACATGGCTTTCTTCATATCTTTCAGCCCCACCCTCCCCATCCGGCCAGCACCAAACCGGACTGCCTGGAGTATGACTCATCCTTTCCCCAGCTTTCGGACATTCCAACTGGGGGACAGAGGCAAAAGAGAGCTTGGACATGGACATCACCTTGGGGGATGGGGACCGAGAGGGCTGTCAGACCAGCCAGGTAAGAGCTGGGGGATGGTGACCCGCCTGTTATTAGACACAGCCAGTGGTTATGTCCATACAGGTCTAATTACATATGTAGGGTCTGGATTATAAAGAAGCATGTTGCCTATTGAGAGTTAGGGAGGAGAATTCCTATGATGAGGGCATGGAGAATTTGGCCTGAAGATATATGTTGTTTCAAATACTTTGGGAAGGATGGGGGTGTAGCTCATGCTTAGCACGCTTGAGGCCCAAGGTTCAATCCACAACACAAAACCAAAACCAAAATAAAATATCAGAGTTATTGTGAGTAGAATGGCAGGTTTCCCATACGTGGCTGAGTTTGGGCTCTAGCTTCATGTAACAGTCTAACCTGGTTCCTCCTCCAGGTTCCCTTCCCTTCCCTGGGGCAGCTACACCAGGAGTCCCTTGGCTTTGTTGCCCATTGCAGTCAGCTGGAGTCCTTTGAAAAATGCAGACTGGCTCTCGCCCTCAGACATTCTGGTTCCATGCGGAGTTTTCAAAGCTCCCCAGGTGACTCAAGTGTGCAGCACAGCTTGGGCACCACTGAGCCATGGCATTCTTTCGGCCTGGCAGGGATCAGTCTAAGCCGAGGCTTGCACAGATGCACAGTCGTCCTAGGACAGACCAGCAGTTGGCTCTCACCTCACTCTCCACTGTCCACGGATCTCCCTGCCCCTACTATCTAAGGCAACCTCACTGGGTCCCTAGCCCACTCCCCAGACTCTGTCCCTCTCCTCCCAGGGTCCCAAAATTCATCTGACCCTTATCGCTTGTGGTTTCTTAAGCCGAGCCCCACAGTGAGTGAGTGACCAACTGCTTTGCTAGCTTCAGGACACGCTAGCTTCAGGACCACAGTAGCAGGAATGGATATGCAGGGGCACAAGGCTCCTCGAAGGTCAGTGCTGACTTTCTGTGGGACCTGAGATCCATTGTTCAACCTCTCTGAGTCCAAGCTTAGCAGGGACCGTGCTGGCTGAGATGCTGTGTGAGCCCCAGTTATCAGAGCGAGTGGCTCCTCTAGCTCCTGGGCACCTAACACAGCACCTGATGCAGAATGAGCACTTCATATGCACTACCCTGTTCATTCACTCAGTTACCACAGGACAAGCACTATTATTAGCCCCACTTTACAGCTGAAGAAGGGAAGGCCTGGGGAGAGCACACAGCTGGCGCAGTGGTCACCAGCTCATGAGTGGGAAATCAGGCCTGTCTTTTAGTCCAGGATGATCAGAAAGCAAACATCATTGTTCCCAAGCAGATTTAGAACTCACCCCAAACCATGTCAAAATGGGTTTGGTACATGAAACAAACACCCACACACACCCACACACCCCACAATTTCCAGGCCTTTTTTATAACAATAACCATCATTACTTCCAGACAGAACTTTCTGGTGGATGTGCCAAGGACTATGAGGCACCAGGCCTTGACCAGTGAGCAGATGACAAAAGAAGTGATCACTCAGAAGGGCTGGGACATAGAAGCCACTCTGGGCAATGGAGACAGTTCCTCTACTCCTCCCTCCCTCCTGTGAAGTCAGCTCCACCCAGCCCCAGGCCAGCTGAGAATCTGGATTCGAGGGGTCCCTGGAGAGCTGATTTCCCTTCTGTACCTTCCATTTCCAATTCCTTCCCTTGCTGATGAAATTGGAGATGCCAGGGTCTGATGCTATATGGCAGCTTCTAGGTTAGAGGCTAACCTGAAAGCATACTTTGGATACCCAAACAGAGGTTTAAATCAGTATGAAAATTAAAATGAGGGCCTTGCTGTCAGCTCTGAATGCGCTACCTAGTCAGACCCACCCCCCAAACTCAGCCCCAACCCCAGTACCCCACACTCAAGCCAAGCACCCCTGCCTCAGTCACTGGCACAGCTACCTGGGCTCTCCTCTCCCTCAGGGCACAGCAATTAAAAAAAAAAAAAAACCACTCCCCGTTGTAGCTAGAGGCTATAAAAGCTCAGCCCCACCCCCTGCCTTTCGCACAGAGCCTTGGGCCCCACCAGTCTCTCTGGGGTCCCAGGGTGGCCACACGACATGGCCAGTAGGCATGAGGATGGAAGGCTCATGTGCAGGGTCAAAGGACTCACATGGGAGAATAAATCCCTGACTCCTGGCAGATTCTGCCACTACTTCAGGTCTTCCAAGAACAGAACACCCTGGATAAAATGCCCCTGAAGTTTAGGTGGAGGGGCAGGGGTTGTTCTGGCCCTATCAACTTCCCTTTCTCCACCCGAAATCTCCTGTGCCCCTATGTGCCCCATGAGAACCAGCGTGGGTCTGTGGAGTAAAAGAAGGCCAGCAAGTATTCCCATTTGTGACTGCTCCCCCACCGGCTAAGTCCTATGGTAGGGACAATTTGGTGGTCCTGCGACGTCAGCAGCGGACTCTCACCCCTTACTCCACTGTCCACTGGTCTCCCTGCCTGCTACCCAAGGCAACTTCACTGGGTCCCTCCTCCACTCCCCAGACTCTGCCCCTCCCTTCCCAGGGTCCAGCCCAGCTCCGTCTCTAAGAGGGAGGAGAGAAGTGGCTGTCCCTGGCCTTGGCTCCTCCAGCCCTCCAGCTATCCAACTGGTCTCTCCTCTGTTCTTCCTCAGGGATGAGGAGCACAGGGCCTCTCTTTACCAGGGGAGGGGGTGGTGCCATCAGGAAATTTCGTCTAACACCTGAAACTCACCTACCTTCTTTTCCTCCAGGTTCCCTGCTGCTGGGTACCATTAGTCACCAACTGCCCTTCCAGGCTCATTTCCTGAACCCCCTCCCAGCACCTCCATGCCCTGGAGGGGTTAGGAGCAGGCAGCTCTGCCCAGGAAAGGGAAACAGGGAGAGGTGGTTCAGAGACTCCAAAGGGTCAGGGCTGGGAGGCCTCGAAGTCACCTCGCTGCCCGGTACAGACACGAGAAACAGGCCCAGAGAAAAGGGACTGAGCACACAGCCACTGGGGGAGAACCCGGGACCCCTGATACCCAGCCTGGACTTTCTCTTAGAGCTCAGGGACTCCAAGAAGGGAGGCCTGGATGTTAGCATGAACTCTTTCCAAGGAGGGTCTGCTGGGGGAGCGGAGCAGGGAGGGGGCAGGAGTTGGTCAGGGCATGAGTCCGAGCTCCGGTGCCCTGAGCCAAGCGGAGAAAGCCAGAGGATGGGAGGATGCAGGAGCGGGCAGCGAAGTTCACCGAGCGCAGCCCCTGAGCGCGGGGCGTGGGCGGCGGGCAGGCAGGTGGAAGAAGAGCTCGGGTGACCTCGAGTAAATCACGTCGCCGCCGGCCCCGGTCTTCCCGTCTGTAGCCCGGGGTGCTCCCGAGAGCGGGGTGCGGGCCTGGTGAGCTGCTCTCACCTTCTTGAAGTCGGCGGTAAAGGAGACCAGGGTGCCATCGGGCTTGCGCAGCTCCAGGGTGATGCTGTCGGCGTCGCTGTCCGCCTGCAGGGTCTCCTCGGTCACCTGGCCGTCGGGCAGCCGCACGCGGACCCGCAGCTCGGCCGGCCCCGCGCCCACGCCACACGGCGCCCGCAGCAGCGACAGCAGCAGTGGCAGCAGCAGCCGCGCCGCGGGGACCACGGAGCGCGACGTGGGGGCCGCGCGGCGGCCTGGGGGGCGCATCCCCGGGGGCCGCCGCCGCCCTCCGGCGCCTGCAAACTTCGCCCGAAGTTGGGGGCCGGATCGGGGCTCCCAGACGCCGCTCCTCCCGGGACTGCGCCGCGAGGGGGCCCGCGACGTGGCGCGGACGCACGTGGGCTGCGCTCCGCCGCGCCCCGGCCGCTGGGGTCCCGCGCTGCGCTCCCGGCCCGGCCCCGCTCCCCGCTCCGCGCCGCGGCCCCGGCGCCCCCGACTCTGGCGCTCCAGACTCTGTTTTGCACTTTTCATTCAATCCCACCCCCCGTCACTTCCTTCAGAAAACAGAAACCACCGGGACCTGCCTTAAAGAGACCGCGCACCTCTCTGCCCTTAAAGGGCCCTCGGCGGCTCAGGGAAGGGGCCGGCGAGAGGGGACCCCGGCTCCGGGGCTTTGTGGGAAAAGGGCTGTCTCGGGGTCCCGCGCTCCCCGCTGCGCCCCGTCGGCGGCCCAGGCTGGGTCAGGAGTTTGCCCTCCCGACGAATCCCTTCCTCCCAACGGGGGAGGGACGGGTAACTCTTCCCCGCCCGACCCCCCTCCCTTTTTTGGCTTGTCCTTGTGCCACGTGGATGCAGTAATCGGGCTTGGATTTTTAGGGGTTTGGTTTGGTCTTCTAGTTTCTCTGACACAGCGAATTTCTCAAGCGCGTCTGCAAAATCAAACCTCATCTCGCGCTCCGCCTTTCTCCTGCCCTAGGTCAGGGAGTGGAGCCGGGCTCTCGCCCATCAGGTGTGAGATCTCACAAGTGAGACCGTCACGGGTGTGTGTGTGTGTGTGTGTGTGTGAGACACTTTGTAAGCTCCTCCGAAGGAGAAGCTTTCCTTTTCCCTCAGGTCTCGACTCTCAGTTCAGGGCCTCTCCTCTGGGTAATGTTAGATACCAGACCACAGGGACACTGTCCCCCTCACCTCCAAGAAGATGCGCCTACCCTGCCGCGCACCCCAACAATAAGCAGGGTGAAGACTGGGATATCTGTGTTCCTGCCTTCTCTGATTCCCTGTGTCACTTTGGACCTGTCTTAAACCTCTGCAGTTGTGTGTCCTTGTGTATATCGCGGATGCCCACACTGTTCTGCGAGGGCCATGCAAGAGAAGAGCACAGAGGCGTGTTCAGAACACACTGTTCTCCGTGGCCATGTTCACTTCTGTTTATTCTAGCTCCCCTTGTTCCCTTTAGGATCTTAGCAGATGGGTGGTAATCCCCTTTGCTCTGTAGCCTTCTTCCCTGATATGATGCCCAGCACAGGGCCCTACGGGCTTCAGGGTCAGCAAAGTTCAGCCCTTACAGGGCTCTTCTCATTACACTCTATGGCCTAAATTCAGGACTGAAAGGGATTTAAGGGATTCTCAGAGTTTTCGAAATTTGTCTTACCTAAAGAATCGTCTGGCTGCTTGTTAAAGACACGATGTCGGGTCTCTAAACTTACAGAATCAGACCCTAGGGAAAAGAACAGAGAATTGACATTAATGAGAGCCTATGTGGTGCTTGATATAGGGGTTGACAGTTGGTCCTTGACAGAAATTAGGCACAGAAGATCTAAAATAACCAACATCTTCCCCGGGGGAACCACCCGGCCACTGAGGACTTGATCTTCACCCTGGGGAGATGAGGCAGGGTGCCAGAGAGTAATTGGATTAGCCTAAGGATTGCACCCCTGGGGACTCTCACCCTGAGCTGGCAGAACAGGAAATTAGAGATGCCCAGGGTCTCCAAACTAGCCTCCTGCCTGACATATTAGCCATGGATGCAGTCTTAAACCTAGATCTTCCCTCATGAGTCAGCCCATACACTCATTAAGGGCCTCACCCACATTTCCTAACTTCCTCTGCTTCCTGCAACGGCTCTGCCCTCAGCTAGGTTCCCAGACACCTGACCCTTCCCCGTTGGCCATTCACCAATAGAAACCCAGAATAAGTAGGCAAACAAGCCTTGGATGTCTGATTTCTCCTTTACACCTCTGAGGCTTTGTCTCTATTCAGTTTGGGGTTTGGCAGCAAAGATGGAAGACCTTGTCTCTCCTCCACCACTTCCCCATGATCACCTTCCTTCTTTACTTCAACCACAGATAAAACTAGATTTTTCTTTTAATACTTGGGAGGCTGAGACAGGAGAATCAGGAGTTCAAGGATAGCCTGGACTATGCAGCGAGACCCTGTCTCAAAAACAAAACAAAAGAACAAAAAATCCAAACAAGAAACAATAACCCACCAGATTTTTCTTTTAAGATGATAGTTTGAAATCTCTCTGCATTCTGCAAACCCTATCTCTCTCTGCCACTGTTCTTTCCTTCTGACTTAACAAGTCTTCAAGATCCAGGACAAAATTCAGGCTTCCCAGAAAGCCTTTCTGAATTACCTACAGACCTATACCTCTGCCTGCTGTCTCCTGCCTCTGGACTCCAACGATTATTATTATGGCAGCTACTGTTCATTGTATTCTTATTGTGCCAGGTTCTCCGCCAAGTATTTTATGTGGATCATCTTATTTAATTTTCATGGCCACCCTCCAAAACAGGTTCTATTCTTAGCCTCTTTTTACTGACTAAGAAACCCGGGCTTAGTGAAGTTAAGTAACATACCCAAGGTCACACAGGTAGCAGTGCCAGTGGGGACCCAGACACATTGCCTAACCACTAAGCCCTTGCTTTAAACCACAGCAGCATCTGCCTGTCTATAACCCTTGCTTTCTTCCGGTCCCTCTTGGGCACACATTCTGCCCTATCTTTTCCTGTTATATAACGGTTTCATGTGTGGCCATCTTGTGTCCCCAGCAAGGTTGTCAGTTAGTTCAAATAGGCCAGCCCCGTGCTGGGAACAGAGAGCTTGTCCCTTAAACCACCCAGGCATAGAGACATCCATTCATCTTAAATGTAAAGGCCCTCAGATGAAAAGCTCTAACAAGCCTAATTACCCTGACCACAACCAAACAGTCCTCATTGTCAGAAAGTTCTTTATGTTTCATCTCAAGCCCGCTGCCACACCATAAACCAATTTCCTTTCCTTTCTCATCTCTAGCTCTATGAGAGCAGTTTCTAGTAGTGGTTCAGAGTGAGGGCATCAGGATCTCTTCCCTGAAACTTGGCCACTTATGAGCCGTGCAATTTGGTGAGCCTCTTCATCTGTAAAATGGGTGCATACACCCATTTATCTCACTGGGCTTTAAAATATTTTTTATTAGTAAGTGTTTGCAGTACATAATGTTTACATTTATCATGGGGAGTTTGTCCATGTACATAACACATCTTAATTCTTTCTTGTCCCCTTCCCCTGCCATCCCTCCTTGTTCCCTCCAACTCTTGTTCCCCTTCCCATTTGAAAAAACTCTATTTCCATTTTTTCTTTGTTTCTATCTTTTTAAATCCCTTTTCCCTTCCTTCCTTTCTTCCCCTTCCCTCCATTTCTTGTTCCCCTTCCCATTTGATAAAAGATCCTGCTGCTTCCTATTATCTACACTTTATTTTGCTCTTTATTTGTATTTTGGGTTTCTCATATAAGAAAAATCATGTGATATTTAAACTCACGTATCTGATTTATTTCTCTTAATATTATGGTCTTGAGGTACATCCATTTACCTACAAATGCTTCAAGTTTATCTTTCCTTATGGCAAAGTAGTACTTCATTGTGTATAAATACCATACTTTCTTTATGTATTCATCTGTCGATGGGCATATAGCCTACTTCCAAGATCTAACTGTTATGAATTGTGCTGCTATAAACATGGGTATGCATATATCTCTGTAATATGATGTTTTTAACTCTTTCAGGAAGATACTTACAAGGGGAATAGCTGGATCAAATGGAATTTCTAGTTTTTAGTTTTCTGAGGAATCTCCATAGTGGTTGTATTAGTTTACATTACCACCAACATTGCAGAAGTGTTCTCTTTCCTCACAGCTTTGCCAGAATTTGTTATTATTTGATTTCTTGATGATGGTTATTTTTTCTGGAATAAGATCAAATGGATCAAAAATCTAAAGTTAAAATAGAAACTTTTAATCTGCTGGGAAATAGGAACACCTCTCAAAGACAGATGTAGGCAAGAACTTTCTGAACAGCACCCCAATGAGATGAAAAGTAATACTGAGAATCAACGAACGGGATTATAGCAAGTGAAAAAGCTTCTGCACAGCAAAGGAAACAACCAACAAAGTGAAGAGACAACCTACAGAATACAAAAAAAATTTGCCAGAAAATCCTAAGAGGACTAACATCTAGAATATATAAAAAACTAAAATAAATTAGACCCCCCCAAAATAAAAGACCCAGTAAAAAAAATAGGCAACAGAAATGAATAGACACTTCTCAGAAGAGGAAGTACAGGTCACCAATAAATGCATAAAAGTGTTCAACATTGCTGGTCATTAGAGAAATGCAAATTAAAACATTACTGGGTTGTTTTGAAACAAATAAAATAGTGTGTAAAACCCTTCACAATGTGTTTGTCATAATACAGACCACCAAATGGTAGTTGTTATTATTTGATATTTTTTCTTCTTTATCATTGGATCAAATACTAAATCCCTTTTTGACTGCACTTCTTCCCCACACCCCAATCCATGCACAGACACACACTCATTCAGAAAAAATTTACTTTATTCTTCATTCTTTCAATGTGTGTGTGTGTGTTGAGACAGGGTCTCATTACGATGTAGCCCGGGCTGATCTTTAACTCATGATCCTCCTGTTGCAGTCCCCAAAATGCTGAGATAACAGGTGTGTGCCACCCCAGCTGTCAGGCTTTTCAGTTTTATGCTAAGACCTCTGAAACTGGGAAGCAAGCTGCAGAACCGTGGGAGGCACCTTGCCTTCGCTTTTGGTCTGAGTGTGCCTCAAATTGGCAGGAAGAGAAACACCATGCCATCTCGCCCTCTGGGATCAAGAGAACAGGTAGAAGGGTGAAAGGGAAACCACCTCTATGAGGAAAATGCTCACTCACACCTGTAATGCCAACACTCTAGTAGGCTGAGGCAGGAGGTGCTAGAGTTCAAGCCCAGCCTAGACAATTAGCAACTTAGCTAGATGCTGTCTCAAAAAAATAGGGAGGGGGAGGCTGGGGCGTGACTCAGTGCAAAGGCCCTGGATTCAAACTCTATTATGGGCTGGAAGAGCAGAAAAGGGAGCTTGTCTTTGCCACACAGATTTTTCTCTCCAGTGCTCTTTGTGGGTGGCTGTTTGGTCTGGAGCCCTTGCATATAGGGCTTGGAGAACCTACTGTAGGATGAAGTGGGGAGGGCCCTCCTTCGCTCAAGGCCGACTGTGAAGCTCCAGTCACGTCACTGCCTGGGCAGAGGTGCACTTTAGGAGTCTGGCATCATGTGATAACCCAGCTATGTCAGTCAGGGGTGTGGTGGGAAATGGGCCAGAGAAGCAGCACAGCGAGTGGAAGGAGAAGAGAGGACAGGATGGCAAGGGGACAGCCCTTCTCCCCAGACACAAAATCGTGCAGCGGTTCAGATAGAGCTGGGCTGAATCAGTGATGTTCAGGAAGGGAAAGGAGGCCTGGCTAGCGGGAGCTGCAGGGGAAGGCAGATCTCAGGCCCCTCACTCCAGGCCCAGGACTCCTGCAGGTCCCAAGCCCAGCCATCCCCCCTTCGTGCTGGGCCCTCCACACCCTGCCTCCTGCATGCCCGTTCACTCACTCATTCAGTTGCCTACCACGTACACAGTAAGTCAGTGTGCTACAAGCGGTGGGTACAGCTGTGGATCAAGGCAAGGAAAGCGATTCCTCACCCTGACATAGAACCTACAGTTGCAAGGGGGATGAGCATTAAAAAAGTACGGCAAAAACAAACATTTAAATTATAATTGTCACAACTGCTACCATGGAGAATAAGAAGAGACTCTGCTTAGGCCGGGAGACCTTCTTGGAAAGCTTTGCCGGGTACAGACCAGACCTTAAAGATCAACCCAGGATTGATTGGCAAGTTGTTCCCTTGGCCTGGAAGAACTTGGGGACAGGCCTTGAGTCTGTTGGGGTTGCCAAGAACTTTAGCAAGTGACTGAGGCACGATGGGAGTGACAGTTGCTTGAAATCATGCAGGAGAGTTTGGCAGGGGCCAAGAGAATCAGGGCCTTGTAGGCAATGCTAGCGTTTGAGTTTGGTTTTCTTTCCTAAGAACAGTGGGCAGTCATTGGAAGGTGTTATACAAGCCAGCCGCATGCTCAGACCTGTGCTTTCAAAGATCGTTTTGGAAATGGATTGTAGCCATCAGGATGGGAAGTGCAGGGAGGCTGGACTGTAGTGCTGGTGGAGGGCGGAGTGTAAAGAAGCATTGGCTTCAGCTTTGGAAACAGAATTTGGAAGCAGGATTTGATGGTTCTTTGAAGTAGGGGACATATAGAAGGTAGGAGGAAAGAGGACTCCTGGTTCTGGCCCAGGCAGTTGGGTGATACTGAATTGAATTGGTGGAGCCCTGAGGTCCTTCTGTAGATAGTACTTCAGGTGCTTTCTGCCCTTCGCCTTTTGTTATAATAATTTAACAGCATTTGTGTTTAAAACCAGAGGGTACAAAAGAACTGAGGCCAGCAGCTAGTGGTGTTGCTCAAGTTAGAAGCTTAGTATCTTGAAATCAACACACACTTCACATCCTCCTTCAACACCACCCAGGGGTTCTGTTTCCTGCCCTTCCTTGGGAGTCTTTGTGTCCTGACTTGGCTCCTTTTTGTGTCCATCTCGTGCCCAGTACGGTGCCCTGCATACGGAAGGTGCCTAGGAATGAGGTCTCCCATAGCCTTGTTGCTGGCCTCAGTGCTAAGGGGAAAAGGGGTCTAAGGCCCAGTGTCTGCCCTTGAGGATCTTGCTGGTCTTGAGGTCCTGAGAGAAGAGGGCTTCCTGGAGCAGGTTGGCCCACCTCATCATGACGGAGACCTTGGGCTGTTCTCCGATTCTAGTGTTCCTCCCCTTGCCTGGGAAACACAGCTATACTGTAGAGCATGGAAGACAGAGGTGTCTGTCCCTGACATTGCCCTGTCCCTCACCATCACAGTGTACCCTCAGAGATCCTGGAGAGGACTGTTCTGCCAAGCTGCTCCCCTCCCTGCAGCCGAGCCCTTTACAGGCTGCCTGCAGCACAGGGACAGAACAGGCAAGGATTTCATGTCTTGTGTCAATGATTTTTTGTTTGTTTGTTTGTTTTTTGGTACTAGGGATCGAACTCACGACCTCATGCTTGCTAGGCAGGTGCTGTGCCGCTGAGCTATATCCCTGGCCCTTGTTTATTTTGATTTTTTTTTTTTTAATGTGGGTACCAGGAGTTGAACTCAGGACCTCACGGTTTCCAGGAAGACGCTTAAGCCGCTGAGCTATATCACCGGCCCAGTTTTGATTTTTTAAGACAGAGCCTTGCTAAGTTGTCCAGGCTGGCCTCAAACACGTAAACCTTCTTGCTTCAGCCTCCCTAGTTCTAGGATTACAGGTGCATAGCACCAGGCCCATCTAACAATTTTGTAGATTTTTTTTTTTTTTTTTTTTTTTTTTGTAGTTGGGATTGAACCCAGGCCTTACACAAGGTAGGCAAGCACTCTACCACTGAACTGTATCTCCAGCCTCCATGACATTTATAATATGTAAATATGCTTTATGCAGCCCTGAGGAAACATATTGCTTTAAAAAAAACAGCAGTTGGATTTTTAGCCCAGTTTTTATTGTTATTACAAAATGAATATACCTGTTACGGCTTGGGACAAGATATCCTGCCTTTTCATCAGAGGGCTGAGTATGCACACGTTGGGTCTGGGGAGTGGCCATTTCTAGCCAGAGCCATGAGCTTTTCTCCCTTTTTCAGTCACAGTTGCTGTGGGTCCCTTAGGCTATTTGACTCTCAGGTTCTTATCTGGCTGATGGTATCATTGAGGCAAAGGCCAACAAGTCTAAGAAGGGCTTGCCATTACCCAGAGAGGGAGGGCCAGGGCCCACTTCCTCATTTAATGGAAAAAGGACATCCTCTTTTCCCAGGTATCTCAGAACCATCATCACTATCTTTTTTTTTTTTTTTTTTTTTTGAGATAGAACTTGCTAAATTGCCCAGGCTGAGCATGAATTTGCAATCCTCCTGTCTTAGCTTCCCACAGTACCAGGATTACAGACTTGTACCAACACAACCAGCTCTTATTTTCACTCAAAAAAAAATTTGTATTTTTGAGCAAATGGAAGGATATACCATATGCCATGTTTATTGATGGGAAAACAATATGATAAAAATATACACTTTTTTAGTGCATTTCTAATTAACATCTCAAGAGGGTTTAAAATGTTTTCTAAAAACAGATTTTTTTTAAGAACAGTTTTAAACCCACAGAACTATTGAGTGGAAAGTATAGTGTTTCTGTATTTTTTTTCTTTTTGACACAGGATCTTCCAGGGTGTCCTTGAACTCACTATGCAGCCCGGGCTGGACTTAAACTTGTGATCCTCCTACCTCAGCCTCCTGACTACAGGAATTACCTGGAATTACAGATATGTGCCACCATGCCTGGCTTCTCCATATATTTTTTGCATCCTAAGACATAAGCCTTATTATTATTATTATTATTATTATTATTATTATTTTGCTTTGTTTTTCGGTAGTGGGGATTGAGCCTATGGCCTTTGCACTGAACTACACCCTATCCCTTTTTAATTATTTCTATTTTGAGACTGAGTCTCACTATGGTGCTAAGTTGCCTGGGCTGGGCTCAATTTTGTGATTCTCCTGCCTCAGTCTCCCAGAGTGCTGGGATTACAGGCCTGTGCCACGAGGCCTAGCTAGGACCTAAATTTAATTCATGCCAGTAGCCAGGCCCATATCTACCAGCCCCTGAGACAGTGTCCCATTTCTTTTTCAATATTTATGAAAGGAAAAGACCTCACAGTATCCTGAGGGGACTCAGATCCAATTTAGAATCTTAGCTAGCTTTCAACTAGAAAGTTCTTTCTCATGTACAACACAAATCTTGGCTTGAACGTAAACTTGCCACCCTGTCCTCAGTAGGGATGATTTCTATCACCTGCGTGTAGTGTGTGCAAATCAGAAGAGTGTGACCAATAACAGGCATCGTTTATATGTGTTGCTATTCTTTAGGAGACTATGGTAAGTCTCCTGGACTTTAGCAAATCCTGGACAACACTTTGAGGTAGGAACTGCCATGATTTCCATTTTGCAGATGAGAAAAGATGACTCAGCCAACTCCAGCATTTAAAAATTATTTATCATATTACATGTTTCCTACTTGGAATTTCGAATTACATCCTCCAAATACCTCATTTATTAAAAATGAAGTGATGAGAAATTTTTACTGTTTATCAATTGCTCATTGTGAGCCTGGAAACTTTACACTTCTTACTTAATTCTTAAAACATCTCTGGAAAGTAGGTACTCATTTGATAGGTAGAGAAATCGAAGCTCAGAGAAGTCATTGTGCTGGCACCAGAAGGCAGTGGGGCCAGAATTTGAAATCAAGTCTAACACAAGATCTTGGAATTCAGGCTCTGTCTGTTCCCCTTCCCTGACGAATGTTCCAATATCTGCCTATCATTCTCAAAAAAATTTTTTTTTAAAATTTTGGTGTGGATGATTGAACCCAGGGCCTTTGCACGGAGCTAAACTTCCAGCCCCTTTCATTTTTTATTTTGAGACAGGATCCCACCAAGTCATCCAGGCTTGGCTTGAATTTGTAATCCTCCTGCCTCAGCCTCCTAGAGTGGTAGAATTACAGGTGTGCACCACCATGCTCCCCCACTTTTTTTTTTGTTTTTTTACCTTTTTGCTTCCTTATGGAATTTGGGGACCTTAAAGTCCCCTCTGTACTTGCAGTACTTGTTGCCTTAGGTGCCCTTGAGCAAGCCAGAGGAAACCAGAGAAGCTTTCAAATCCAAGACTTTAGGTGGGGCAAACCTTGGCTTCCTGCCCCAGTGCAGAGCCCTGGCAGCCCTTCCTTGTGCACAGACCCTCCTCCCCAGCTTCCCCCACCTTTGCCAGGGCTATTAACAGTGACTCACAGATCGAAGGACACCCCAGCAGGGATTCTTAACCACAGGGAGCTTCAGGGTCTGGAACTCTAGAAATCATAGGCAAGACTTTGTGTGTATTTGCACTTTCCTGCGAACACAATCCTCGGGGATGGCTGACCCCTCTGGACAGATGTGAGCGGGATAGTGACTCTGTGGGCTTTCTTCTGCACCGGCTTGAACTTACCTTCAGAGTTAGACAGCAACTTGCAACTTCAGTAGGAAAAATCCCCTCCCAGCCACAAAAGGGAAGAATCAGAGATGAAGGGGCCACCTTGTCCCTGAGTGGGGAATTCCTGGAGGAAGGCAAGTCTTGTGCTCAGATTCTACAGAACCATTCAGAGTTTCTTTATATTCTACTTCCTGCCTCATGCATTCATTCCATCAACCAGCATTGATTGTATACCTACCATATGCATGGCTTTGCACTAAGTAATTTTGGAGCTATTCTAAAATTATTGTTTTTTTGTGTGTATGGTAATGGAGATTGAACCCAGGGCTTTCACAATGAACTACATCCCCAGCCACTTTTTAAAAATTTTGAGGGGCTGGTGAGATGGCTCAGCGGCATAAGTGCCTGCCTAGCAAGCGCAAGGGCCCGAGTTCGACTCCCGGAACCCACATACGAAAAAAGGGCCGGTGATATAGCTCAGCGGCACGGGTGCCTGCTGGCGTGCGTGGTCCTGAGGTCGACCCCTGGTACCCACACACAAAAAATAAACAAATAAAAATTTTGAGGTTGGGCTGGTGAGATAGCTCAGCGGCATAAGCACCTGCCTGGCAAGTGCGAGGTCCTGAGTTCGACTCCTGGTACCTACATAAAAAGGAAAAAAGGGCCGGCGATATTGCTCAGCGGCACAAACACCTGCTGGCAAGTGCGAGGTCCTGAGTTTGACCCCTGGTACCCACATTAAAAAAAAAAAAAAAATTCAGGTAGAAGTCCTGCTAAGTCACTAAGTTGCCTGGGCTGGGTTTGAATTTAGGATCTTCCTGCCTCAGCTTCCTAGAGTACTGGGATTACAGGAGGTATATGCCTTTATCCCTGGCAACTCATATGTTGTTTGAAGTGTGGTCCTGCAGATCTGTTAAAAATGCAGATTCCTGGGGGCTGGGTGCAGCCCGGTGGTGAGGTTCATGCTTAGCATATGTGAGGCAGTGGTTTTATCTCTAGCACTGCAAAATAAAAACAAAAACAAACAAAACAGATCCTGGATCTCAACTACTGAGGGCATTGCCTGTGACTATGCATTTTAAACAGGCTTCCTGGATCATTAAATTAGCATGAGAGACATTGCTAGACTGGCCTCTCGCAGGTGCAGCCCTTGGTGTTGGTACACAGCCAAATGCTCACATCATGGTTGCATGCAGAGTGTTGTTTGTCCCCAACTACATGGCCCTGATGGTCCAGAGAAGATGGTAGCCCCTCCTTCCCTCTCCCCTGGCTCCTCCTGCCCTTCTCACATTGTGGGAGCTGTGAGGGATGAGGGAGGGGAGGAGCTGCCTCCCTGTCCACTCCACAGCAGCTGCTCGGAGTGCACAGTCTTGGGAAGACTGTGAACCCCGAGGGCAGAGAGATAGTCCCAACGTTCACTGCTCCATCCTGACTGGGCAAAGATCTGATGGTACCAATTAACATTAACAAGGCTCTCTCCCCGCCTGGGCCTGTCTTGAGGCTTTGCTAATTAATACTTCTATGGTCCCGTGGGTCCCTAGAATGAGAGGTCTGGGGAGACCTGAGGGAATCAAGTGGTTTCATCCAAATGGATGTTTCTACCCAGAATAAACACAAGGAGACTGAGGTCTCAGATTATCTGGTGGAAAGTGGACGTGCAGCAATGGCTGACATTTCTTAAGGCTCCCTCCACAGCAGGTACTGGCCAGTGTTTTAAATGCAACGTTGTACCTCATTCCCGCCTGACTCCAGCTGGCGGGAACTATTAATTCCCTTCTTTTGCAGAGGAGGAAGTGAGGCACAGGTTTTGGGCAAGGTCACACCTCAATGTGGCAGAATTTGGGCCACCCCTAGTTCATCTGACTCCAAAGTCTGAGTTCCAGAGCCTGTGGTGACACACAGCCCTTCCTGGGCATTGACCTTCTGCTCAGGACCAGGTGTTTGCTCCTGGGTTGGATCCAGCAGAGTTGCTGGCAGCTCAGATATCCACACTACTGCAAGCTTTGCCCCCTCTCCCAGCTGTGACTTTGAACCTGACCATGGGCTTCCTGTTCCTGGAGGATGAGGCATTGGGAACAGAATGGGGCAGGCACAGGCCCTTCCCTTTTCCCATGTCCCAGTCTCTGGAAAAACCTTCACCCTGTGCCCTCCTGGGCAACAGTCTCTCCTTTACCATGGACTCCTCCTACTTCCAAGGAGGGGATGGGGTAGAAGCTGGCCGGGCCATCGTAAACACATGGCCAAGGGCTTGCTTCCAGGGGCCTGTCTTTTGCATGACTGTGGGGCCATCCTGAGCAAATCCTGGGCTTGCTTACAGGTGGCCAATTGTAGTGGCTCCAAAATGGGTGATATGGTAAAGGTCGTGGGTCACACATGCCAGGTCTGAGCTGTGGGTGCTGCTTTCCAATTGTATGACCTTGGACTGCTGCGTAACTCACCTCCAAGACTTAATGCTTAATGTTGTAATGATTCCCATCATGTTGTCACAAGAATCAAGTAAAGGACTATGTTCAACTCCCCAGCCTCCCCACACTACACCTCTGTCTGTTGGCCCAGGCCAAGCATCAACTTCCGTGACTGGACCTGTAGCAGAAAATCCCCATAGCCTCGGGCTTGGCAGCTAATAAGTGGGGCACCTAATAAGTATCCTACAAATGGCTGCAGTTTTTCCACAGGAGCTTGATCTATTGTCAATATGGTCTTGGATTTATGAGCTAGAGACAATGGAGGTCAATTTGGGGTAATACTTTGAGGTCCAAAGGAGAGGGCCCTGAAACGTAGAAGGGATTTGGGGTATCTCTGTAGCTCCTGTTTTTCTAATTTCCCTCTTCTCCCCTCTGCCCTCCAGTACCCTCCCAACTCCGCCCTCCTGCCGCCACATCTGGATTCAACTAGGGAACAACAGGCTTTCTGTGAATGCCCCACCTTTCTCTTCCCTCATCATTCCGTCGCGGAACTTCGATTCTCACAGGGGTGGGTGGTGGCAGTGGGGTGGGTGGGGGATTCGGGAAAGCTTTGAGTTTTCTTTTCCCAAACCTAGAGGCTTAAATTTGCACGAGGACACCGTCTCCCCGTTGTCTCCATTCTCAGTGTCCCCGTCGCTGCACTTCAGACCTGCTGAGGGGGCGGGGTGTCTAAGGAGGCTGAGCGGAGACTGCAGTGATCCGGCCTCTCCTGATCCCAGGCCAGGGAGACAGCACCCCTCCCTGCCAGGGAGCGGCCCTGCTGGGCTCCTGGAGGCCAGGCAGCAAACTGGAACGCAGCAGTCACAGTGGAAGGCAGCTGTAACTCTCATTAAAGTGACATCAACCCCACTGAGGGAGGATGCTATAAATCCAGGGGAAGGGGGCATTCATCCAGGGAGAGCCACAGAAGCAAAGAAAAAACCCATAAATAGAGGAGACGTGGTGTCTGGAACGAATGGTGGGGCCCTCCCTGCCCAAGGCCAGGCTGAACTGGGGTGGGGGGAGCTGAAGGCTGGGGGAGGGTGGGGGTTTGGAGCCAGGCCCCAAGGCCTAATGCATTGGGGGGCACAGCCAGAGCCCTCTCTGTAGCTGATTGTCCTCTGCCCTTTCTGTGCTCTCTCTTGGTTGGAGGCTGGCATTTGGGACAAGAGTTGGCTTGTGTCCCTAGGGAATGGTTCGCATCACTCACTGTTCATGAGCTTTCCCAGGAACAAGAGGAGCTATTGGCTCTGGCCATTAGGGCTTTGTCAGTTTTCTGGGGGAGCAATTAGCCAGCGGGGTCTGACTCTGGGCTTATAGCTGGTTCTCTGGATTCTGATCTGGCTCTGCTACATTGCTTCCCAGCTGTAGACCTTGGGAGAGTAGCTTTGCTTTAGGAAGCTTCAGTTTTCTTTCAACAGAAGAAAGGAAAGTTTACCCCTACCACCTCAGCTTGGTGTGAAAACCCAAGTAGAAACACAGGGAGTGTCTCACAGTAGGTCGGTGATATTTGTGGAATGACTGAATGAATCCACAAATCCTGGCAGCCCCAGAAGCAGAGATTTCTTTTCAGACCAACTCCTTTCTGCCTGAGTCTGGAGTCAGCCACTAATTCGCTAAGAGACCTTGGTCAAGCTCTACCAGGAGCCTTGTACAAAGGCTAGGAGGCTGCCCCCGCCTTTGCTCTCTGGCCCTGATGGCAGTGGCACCAGGGGCCACCCCATTCTGAGGAGGGGCAAGGCTAACCATGCTGTCCTGAAGTTGTGAATGAAGGAGACCAAAGGGGCTGGAAGATTCCTGTGGCTCCACTGCCAGCCCTCAAGTTTTAATGTCATAAGAGTCACGAAGGCTTGTTAAACCACAGGTGAGAGCCCTGTATAAGTAGGTTTGAGATGGGGACCAAGAATCTATATTTCTTAAATTCCCAGTGAGGCTTATGCTGTAGCTCTAGGCTGCACTTTGAAAACCATTACCCTAGACCTTGCCAGAATTCAGGCTTTCCTTTCTCCATTGAGAAATTTCTGGCTCAAGCCAACCATAAGATGCCAGTGTGCAGACTTCTAAGACAACCAAGCCCTTCAGGGGCCATCATTCATAGCTGTGCAAAGGCTGGTGGGCAGAGCTGGGGGGAATGTGGATTCTTAGGGGTGGCACAGCCATTTGTGTGTTTAACAAGCTCCCTATGCTATGCTAGAGTAGCATGGCCTCGTTTAGAGACCTCCACCATCAAGGGTCCTGTGTTAGAAATTCAGTCTCCTTCTAAGACCACTGTTTTTCTTCCCCATCAAAAAGGCTTAGAGAAAAAGGGAGTGAGGAGGAGAAAACACAGGCATTTAATTGGGTGACATGGTCTGGGATTCAGCCAGGGAACAACAGGCTTTGTTCCCTAGTGCTTGTGACAAGAGTCTAGCAGAATCAGTTGAAAGGAAAGGCAATAAAACCAGGCTTTAAAACACCCAAAAATGATGCCCTGAAAGCTGCATAGGAGAGGAAAACATGATTTACCTCTGTGGAGGGCCAGATGGACACACAAGTGGGTAGAGGTGATCCTGCCAATTTAATGGATGCTTCCTGGGGCTGGCTCACTCCTAGGGAGGAGGCTGCTGATGGATGAATGTAGCAGCTGAAGGGCAGGAGAAGGGGTAGGGTGAGGAGCAGGCCAGGAAGGCCACTTGGAAAGCCAACAAACGTGGCACTCGAAGGGAGAACTCTAGCACGCCCGATCTGCTGTCTCCTATCCTGCACCCAATGCCCTTCACCTCTTGTAAAAGCCAGGTCTGGGTGAAGACCCCCCTCAAAGGGCAATGACCCAGGGCTCCAGGCTCTGCTGCCCACAACCCCACCCTTCCTGTATGCAACGGCTCTCACCAGACCTCAGAGAAGAATGGTCCAGTGTCCTGGGGGTGGGCCCTGGTCAGGGTAACCTATTTTCCTCAGCTGACAAAGGGACACAGCCCTACAGGAAGGAGTAAACTCAAGGGGCACAGGAAAGAGTAATTGGGACTCAAACTGATACAGATATTACCGTGCGTGTAGTTGTCCTGTTATATCGTGCCATAGGTTTTCAAGCACTTCACAGTTTGCATTAGGGCATGGTGCCTTCCCCACAGCCCCACAGGGAAGGTGGAGGAAGTTATTAGATCCTACAGTAAAACTTTGGAGTACGAGTAACTTGTTTTGCAAACGAGCAAACATTTCTAATAAATTTTAACTTGATAAGTGAGCAATGTTTTGCGATACTAATAATATGTGATGTTGAACATCACAGGATCACAGCTGAGCCGGTGGTTCTTCTCTCTCTCTGTCTCTGTCTGTCTCTTTCTCTCGCTCCGCAGGATTGTGGGTGATTGTCTCCAAAAAGCAAGAGGTTATGGTGGGATCTCGTCTGCAAGAGGAGGAGGGGAAAAAGGTAGAGGAATCCCTCACTTCAAATGAGATTAGGGAGATGTGTAAAATATGGGAAACTGCAAAATTTTGTAGAAATCACCACCCAAATAAGGCTGTAGTAGTGCGTGCAATGAATCTGTTTAAGGACAATGCAATGTCACATTTCTGTGAAATCCTCAAAAGGAGGCAAAAGCAAGTGTCATTGAGTAGGTTCCTCGTTAAAGTTGCATGAAAAGAAAAAGATTTCACTGAGCTAATAGATAGCAGTGATTCCGTTAGTGATAGTGGAAGTCATCCTAACAATAACCCTCCTCTCGTGTCTCTCACACCAGCCACGGTCTTCAAAGGTAAGTGCAGGTTAATTTGTTTATTTTCCTTTATATTTTGTATTTTCTTCATTATTTTGTATTATCTTGTGGTATTGTAATCATTTTTATCTAAATATTTTGGGGTTGTGGAATGAATCATTTGAGTTTCCATTATTTCTTGTGGGCAAATTCACTTTGACATACAAGTGCTTTGGATTGCAAGCATGTTTCTGGAACAAATTATGCTCCAGTTTAACTGTTTTTAAAATGAAGCTGGGCACAGTGGCACCGCCCACCCTAGTCCCAGCTGAAGCAGGAAGCAGGAAGGTGGCAAGTTTGAGGCCAGCCTGTCTCAAAGAGGGCTGGGATGTAGCTCAAGTAGAGGGTTTTCCTGGCATGTGCAAGGCCCTGGGTTCAATCTCCAGTACCACAAACAAACAAAACCAAGAAAGCTGAAGGCAGAAGAAATGAAAAGATGTGTCCAGATCAACCCATGTAAGTTAACAGTTTGGGCTAAACAGAACATTAGCCTCCTCATTCCTGTCGGTCTCTCTGCTAAAGTAACTTTAGCTTGCTTCTTGGTAACTGCTATTGGGTTTGGCATTGAGGGAGAGATGAGAGGTTGCAGTGGGTGCCTGGGTACATGGCCTGGCCCATCCTGTAGGATGCAGCCACTCACTGCCCTGGCTATATAGCAATGGCTGGGAAGGCCCACGCTCTATCCCTCAGAGTGGCCTTCAGTGGGAGGAAGCTACATTGTTCAAGGTTATGCCCCTCTTGAGTTTGGGGGAACAGCTTGTCTCCAGTGACAGGCTAATGTGGGGAGGAAAGGCCCAGCCTGTTATCTCAGTGAGAGACGTCTCTGCAGGGCCACCCTAGCCCAGAGCTCTAGCCCACATGGGACTGGCTGCCGCCTTGGTTGTAACAGTGCAGCAGTCCCCTATCTCCCTCCACCCAAGCTTGCTCCCTCTACTCCCCTCCAGGGGTTCATCCCGAGATCACCCCGATGAATGCATCAAATCTCTTAAGAGTCTGTTTTCTAGATCTCTGACCTAAGACAGAAGGAGAAAGGAGCTAAACTGGAGGCTGTTTTGTTTGCTTATTTTTTGAGATGCTCTCATTTAATATCACGAATCTCTGCAATCAGTGCATTTGCTATTTTATTGGGGAAAGTATACAGAAAATGTTAAGATCAAATATATCTGGCAAATCTGGGTCTCTCATGAAGGTTCACTTTGACCCTGAGAGTGTGTGTCCCGGTCTGTGTCCACTGTGTGGAATGACCTGACCTGTGGGGTCTGCACTGGGAAAGAGCTGGCTGGCCAAAGAGTTGCTGGTTGTGTTCAAGTAGATATGTAAGCACCCATGAGAAGGGGGTTTGCACCTAGTGTGCAAATAGGGGTAAGTAAGGAGGAGAATGGTGGTCATATGTGATGATCTTTGATGACCAAGGAGGCAGCAGTCAGCTTGGGTAGAGGAAGACCTCAGGATGACCACAGGTCTCAAAGCCAGAGCCACAAACAGCACCAGTCTCTGCCAGTGACAGCCACAGTGGCAAACCCAAACCCTCTCCCTGACAGGCCCTGTGTGGTGGCGACTGCTGGCTCTGGGTCTTCCCTGGACACAAATGAGGGGGTCGCCCTACCCAAACTGGTTGGCAAGACCCAGGCTCGATCTTGTCCCTGTATAGGATAAGGGAGCCCTGGCCTTGTCCGGCCCTCTGATGCTACATCTGGTCCCCATGCAGATGAAGACTGGCCTTGCTTGGACTCTGGGGCTGATCTGGTAGCAGTAAGAACAAGTTTAAGGTCAGCAGACTGCTGCCATCGCCACAAGCCTGCCTAGAGCTTCTCCCTCACACCCTGGCTCCAGAGCACTCTGGAGACCGTAACGGCAAGAAGCCTCTTCCTGAAGCTTCGTCTCTGGAGACTCAGCCCGATTCTACCCTTGCTGCGTCCAAGTCCAGAGGGGCCCCTCACGCTAGACTCCTCCTATGGAGGGGCAATGTCCCTGGAATGGCACTTGGGGAAGAGGGCAGGTTTGGAAACAAGCCTAGCAGTCACCACCATGTTCTGGTGGACTTAGCACTGGTTGGAAATTCTTAGTAAGCTTTGACATCAATGTAAAAGTATTTATTTGGAGTTTGTCCTGTCACCTGGAGTTTCTGAAAGCATATTTATAGTTCACATAAAAAGAATTCTTTCACTTCCTCCTATTAAGCTGTCCCATCCACTGGGGACACAAGCTGGAGATATGCAGCTCTGCTTGAGAAGATGAGACTTTCTGGGGAGAAGGCAGGTTTTTAGAAGCAACACCTGCTAATGTACCCCAGCCAATCAGAAATCTCTTGTCCCAGGGCTAGCAGGGGGGCTCACTGGCAGAGTGCTTGCCTAGCATGCTTAAAGCCCAGGTTTAACCCCAGCACCATAAAAGGAATAAAGAAATCTCTTCTCCCTAAACATGCTGAACCAGCGTGTGTAGAAACTCCCCTGGTAGCCTGTGACAAGGATGACCCTGATGACAGGTGAGGTGGCTGGGTGTGTCTGTCAGGACAATGATCATGCTTGAGGGAGCAGCAGTAAGTCTCTTTCCTAAGCTGGGCCTCAGTTTCCCACCTGTTAGAGAATGTTCTTTCAGCCACGGGAGGAGGTATGTTTGTGATTACTGTCTTTTCCTCGTCTCTTCTTCTTCTTTTTAATCTTTATGAGAAAAATCCCACAGTCAGTTCTACTTGTTTTCTCCCAGCCGTTTTGTTAGTTGAGGTGTTTGCATGCTGAGCAACACACACTAATATTTTCCTCCTTAGCAAAACATTAATTATCCCACCCGGTAACCTTTCTCTTGGGTATTTTGTTCTTACCACCCTCTAAGCTGTTGGGCACCAAGCAATTTCGCATTTTCCCATCATCTCACTGAGCTGGCTGCCATGTCTAAGGTGGGAGCTGCCCTGTTTGACTGGATGCAGGCCCTCCGTACCCCCTGGCAGCACCCGGTACCCCCATAGCACCCAGTGTAGCTGCTGCCCTAGCACTTATGCTATCTGGGAACCATCTGTTTACTTCTTTTGTCAACTCCCACGAGGCTGTGAACATGCTCATGACTATACCCTCAGTGCTCAGGACAGTGTCTGCCATGTAGTAGTGGCTCCTGGAGTGTTTGTGGTGTAGGCAGATGAATGAACGAAAACGAAGGGATGAATAATGATGTGCAACGTGAATTCCGAGCAGCCTCCCATCGACACCACAGCCTCCATTTCTCCCCTTTCACATAAGGAGCAATTGCAAGTGCAGTTTGGACCCTTGCTGTCCCTGGCATTTAGGGAGTCCTGTCCTCTGTCCCCACCTGCAGCCATCCTCAGCGGCTAGCCAGCCACCACATTCATCACCAGGAGCCCACCTTCCTTTTCCCGGGTCTCCCCTCAGCTGTGAGATGGGACAGAGGAGGCTTCAGGCTCTAGGGAACAAATGCAGAGCAGGAAAGCACCTTAGTAATCAGTGAGCACCAACTCCCCTCTCCTCCCAGTTCAAAGGCAATGAAGGCCCAGAGGGGCTGAGATGTCTGGTTCACGGTCACCTAGATGGTGAGCAGTGGGGTTGGGATGGAGGCCCTGGGTCTGCAAGAGTGTCCTAATTAATTCTGAGAATGGAGCCTTTCTAGTCCTTCCTGGTGCCACACTGTGTGCCATCACAAGGAGGGAATGCCTTATCGTCCCCAAGCGTGCAGCACACACCCCTCCCATCTCCCGTCTCTTTCTGTCCCAACAGTATCCCTCTGAAGTAGGCAGAATGGCCATGATTTCTCCATTTCGCAGATGAGGAGACAGCGGGGCAGAAAGTGGAAGTGAGATGCCCACGGGACAGAACTGCCCAGTGGCCAAGGTTGGGCTGCAGATCCAAGTCCAAGGCTTGTGCCCAACCAACTATGCTCTCTCTCCAGCCAGATGCCTTGCTCCAATGGGTCTCTGTGGGTCAAGAGTGGAGCCCAGGGCCAGGGCTCTGCAGACAAGGGCAGCCTCCCCTGGGAAAGCTCAAGCTGCAGGCTCCTGGCAGAGTTGCGAAATGGCTCCAGCTGAGATGGTGGGTCCCTTATCAGTGAGCTCACAACGTCCAGGACAGCTCTGCTGAAAACTCAAACAAAACCTTCCAGCTCCTGACTGTACCCTGGGCCTTCCCGGATGCCTTTTGCTGAGATAAGAGCCCTCCCAAACTGGAGAAAGTTTACAATGAAACCTCCCCGTAGCATTTGTTCTGCCTGGCTTTGGGAAGTGGAGATAGCTCACAAAAACATTCTCATCCAGCCCCTGCCTGTCCCCCACCACCTGCTAATGCACCCAGCTCTTTGGCCCTAAGGCCAAGCAAGCTACTCTCTAGGGAGGTTGAGAAGTGAGCATTGCCTTGGTTCACACTCTGAAAGGGCAAAGGAGACTCCCAGGAAGGGATGAGTGAATAGCTGCTTCCCTTTTATGAGGTTAGACCTCACTCTTCATGTGTACTTTAGAAAAAGGCAGTGAGATAGCTTCTTCTTGTATATGTGTTTTCTCCAAGACAAGATTTTACATCATAACCTGTTTCTACCTGGGACTGGTTCCTGCTGGCTGGTCTGAGTATGAAGCTATGGAGAGAGAACATATCTGAATTCTTCCTACTTATCTAAATTTTCATTTGTCCCCACTCCTGTAATGGAAGCTATGATAGGTCCATGTAGGAACCTTCAGTGCTAAAAGTTAGAGTCCAATCTTGTTATCATATGGGGTTTACCCATCAGCTGGCTATATCTGAGACCCAAGTGTCTCAAGGAGAGCTTGCCTGCTAATTGGCTAGGCCAAGGGCCCACTGGTCTGTACACACCATGGCTCAGCTTGTACACTGATGGCTCTCCATTGCTGAATGTCAAGTCCACTCTCCTCAGCCTGACCTTCAAGGCCACCATTACCTTACTCTTGCTGGATGGATGCCCATGCCATGCCGTGTCCCTATGCCTTGGCATGGGAGGATTTCTCCTTCACTTCCTTCCTTCCCTTTCATCTTTTTCTTCCTTTTTCCCTCTCTCCTCCCTTTCTTTCTGTCTTCCCCTGTCCCTTCCTCCTTCCACTAAGGGAGCCATGTTCTCAGAGCTGGAGACACAGTCACTAAGTGCAATGGACATGACACTTGAGGCCTTCGCTGTCATTTAGCTTACATTCTAGGGATGGAGACAGATAAAAACAGATATTTAAATAAACAAAATAAAGTGAGATGTACTTGAATACAGTAAAACAGGCTGATGTGCTTGGGTGTTGGAGGGCAGAAGTGAGGTCCAGTTCTTCACTGTCTCCCATGACCTGCACGGGTAAATGCTGCCCACTGCTCAGGGCCTGCCACAAGCCACCTCCTCTAGGAAGCCCACCCACATCATTTCCTAGTCTGAGTGTTCTCACCTGCTGCTGGACCCCAGAGCATGTTGCCCCCTTTCCTTGAAGGGCATGGAGTGGAGCAGGTTGAATCCCACCTCTGCTGCCTAGCTGAGAGCTCCTAAGGTCTAGCAAGCATTTCTTTCAGTCCAAGCCTCCTTCTGGCCTGGCACATGCCTGGCTGGCACAGATCAACTGCTCAATGAGTTTGCCAAGCAAACATGTGAGGACCTCTCTTCCACCAAAGCAAAAGAGCCACCAGGGCTGGGCCCCAGGGTCATTCGCTGAAGAAAGAGCTGCTTCTATCCCTGGTGAGGGTGGAGGAAAGGGTACAGTTCAACAGGAGAATCCATCTCCCTGATCCAGGTGAGGCGGTGTTTGGTGGTTGAAGTAACCTAGGTGATCTAGGGTAGGAACTGTCAAATTCTTCTGGACTTTTAAACGGTTTGCTTTGACATGGAGTCTGAGAACAACATCATGCCTATTCCGTGGCTTAGAAAGGTCTGGAAATGTGTAGGCAGGGTGGGGAAGCCCTGGGATCTGTACTTTGATGGGATGTAGGGACAGCTGTGTGGGATCCTTGTGCTTGTGGGAAGGCTGGTGATTTTCATGAGGGTGTTTGTGTGGTGTCTGGGATGGTGGCTCTGAGCTGTGGGCACAGGATGTGACAGAGCAAGTGTGTGTGTCAACATGACAGTCATGGGGGGGCTGGCGGGCTGTGCAGTGTTTGCTGTGTGTGTGGGTGTGTGGGGGATAGGACAGGGTCACTGGGATGCCTGTGTCCATGCGGTGCAGCACACGGAGTACAGTCTGAGGTATGCAGGGGCCCAGGGAAAGGTGGAGCAGGGGTGGCCTGGGCTCCGGGGGCCTGGTTTCCCTGGCAGCTGGGCCTTCCCTCTCCCAGATGGTGACTGGGGCCTCCTGAGGCCTCCACAGCTGGAAGCCATCAAAGCCCTTCCCCCTCTGCTGGCCTTTGGGGGGCTTTCAGGTTTGCAGTCCCATCCCCACTCTCTTTCTTACTGCCCAGAGCAGACACCAGACTACTTCTGCATTTCCTCTGGAAAAATCCTGGGAGGTCTGTTTATGGCTGTAGCAAAGCAGCACACATCTGTGCACAGTTTAGCTGGGGCAGCTGGAAACCCAGGACCTGGATTTTGCGGGAACTGGGAGCATGCTGCCTGAATAGTGCTTCTTCCCTCTTAGATGTGATCGGCCATCTCTGCAAGACTGTCATAGCAGAGCCGGGTCCCATTTCTATAGATTGCTGTCCCTGTGTGCAAACACCCACACATGCAGAGGCACCCCTGATTCCAGTAGGCCATGCAGAGACACAGATGGGGACCAGAGAAGAACACAGAGAAGAACACACAACACACAGGTACACCAGCACACACAAGCATGGCTCCTCTGGCTCTGGGGGCCCCTCGTGGTGCATAGGGACAGCACTCTTGTACTTGTCACCCGCAAGTAACACCCACAGCCTCAGACTTGCAGGAGAGTGCACGCTGACTCAGCACGCTCACGCAGAAACATGCGACACACAAAAAGGCATGATTCACTTCCAACCGCCTACAGAATCTCATCTCGAGCTGGTCAGGGCCCCATCACCCAACCTCAGGCAAGGCCTGCCCTCCCCTGGGAGACCTGGGTACTCCCCAGCCTGGGAAGGTTCCTGTTCTTCCCCATCTTGCGCTTTCCCGGGCAGAGGGTGCTCCTCAGCCCCGCCATGTGCCTCTCCATAGGTCCCCCAGCCTCATCTGCCTCTTCTTTTTCTGTTCCTGCACCTCACATCGTTCTAAAAACCTCACAGTTTTTGAGACACTCATCTCTTCAGCTTCCCCCTTCCCCACCAGGAACTTATGAGTCTCCCAAGTCCCCATTGCTGACCTCTCCTCTGCCGCCTTCTTTCAGGCCTGTTCTTCCCCCCCGGGAGCCCCAGGCCTCCCAGATTCCTGTGAAGAAGCTTCCAGATCAGAATGGGGATTTGCTCTTCAGGGGAGGGGAGAGGGATGGGGGGAGAAAGTAAAAGGAGGCAAAGGGGTCACTTTTAGGATTGCTGTAGGATGCCCAGGGGTGGGAGGCTGAGGCTGAGGAGAGGAGGTGTCAGAGGGGGACACGGACAGGGCTGGGCTGCCTATGCCCCCTTGTTTTGCTGGGCCCTTCCTGGCTCACACAGGGAGTCCTTTGACCTTCGCTTCTCCGGAAATGGATCCCAAACTCCCACTTCTTGGTCCAGGCCAGGATTCTCCCAGGCTCCAGGGCAGTTGGGGGCTGCTCTTCAAAACGCTCCATCCTCACACAGGCTACCCAGGGGTAGCCTCCAAGCCCAAGGAATTTCCAGTCTCTCTGGCCTTCCCAGTCCTCCTGGGGCTCTCCCTCTGCCTAACCACCAGGCTGGCTGCGGAGCCTGTCTCCCTGCAGCTCACCCCACCCCTTCTTTCCAAACTGTACCGTCATCGCTCTTCTTCGCTTTCTGTCCATCTTCAATGGACAAGCGTGGAATTTTCTAACTCACACATGAACACCTTCAAACCTCCACTGGAGTCCTCAAAACATTTTCCATCCCTCATTTCACACATGTGAGATCTGGCGCAGGGTTCCTCATAGCTTTGCATCTCAGTTTCCTAAATGCAAATGGAGACACCCAGTGGGACAGCTGGGAGGATCTGCCCAGTGCCCAGTCCCGGGCCTGCTATTTAGCAGGGGCCACAATAGATGTTAATTCCCTTCCCTTCTCCTATTTTCCCCTTTTACTGTTTTCTTTTTTGAGATATGTAGTTCAAGCTGGCCTTGAACTCACTATGTAGCCCAGGTTGGCCTTGAACTCATGGCGATCCTTCTGCCTCAGCCTCCCAAGTGCTGGGATCACAGGCATGCACCACCTTGCCCAGATCTTTTTTATTCTTCTAAACACAGTTTAAACCAGGGAAAGGTAAGCTGACCCTAGTGCCCCAGGACAAAGGAATGATGGCCTCATTTCAAGAGCAAAGTACAGGAGTTTTTTATTAACTCGGAAACACCACTGGGTTCCAGCAGCCCAGCTGCTGCAGGGTGGGGCAGGGAAGGGAGGCTGATGAGGAAACATTTATGGAAGGTACTAGGAAATTCAGAAGATGAGGACATGAAAGTGGGAAAAGCTGAGGCTGAGGCCTTCACCCCCACCTTGATGTGCCTGGGCAATTCCGCAGCCTCAAGGCAGAGTAGTCCTCTGGCCTGTGTGTCTGTCCTTCAGGCCCAAGACAAGGCTGCCCTGCATCGGGGACTGTAGGACATGACTGTGCCTCTCCTTGGCCTCAGCTCCCTTCCCCCAGCGCTGAGGGTTGTTTTCCTCTGGACTCAGCTGGAGCAAGGTCATCTGGGCTTACTAGGGGAGGAGCTGCACGTAGTCCAGGTCAGTGCTCCCATGGCCCAGGGACGTGACCAGAGAGCAAGCACAAGGCTGGCTGTGGGGGCAGGAGGAGGCCCAGGCACAGGGAGCATTGGGTTCCCTCAGAAATCCCAGGGGCTGTTCCCTCCAGAGGGTCTCTCTGGGATCACAGAGCCCTTCCTCTGGCTCCAAGCCAGAGGGATCCCAGGCCATTCCAGAAAGAAGGCCATATTGCTGTGTCCTTGAGACCCACCCTTCTGCATCATGGCCATCCCACAATCTTCCTGATCTCTAGCCTGCATCTTTTTTATTTTTTTTTGAGATAGGGTCTCATTGTGTAGCTCAGGCTGGCCTTGAACTCAGGATCCTCCTGTCTCAGCCTCCTGAATGCTGGGATTACAGAAGTATACCAACATGCTTGTCCTTCTATCCTGTATCTTTTCTGCAAATCTGATGGAATCTTTTAGGCTCCAAGGAGTTATTCATGAGATCAGTAAGCAGTTTGTTTTTCTTCCTGTGGATGAGCCAAACTTTGGGAAGATTCTAGGCTGCTTGTGTCTTCATCCAGCTCTCGGCCCTCAGCCCTCCTCCCCACCCAGCCACATGGGAAAATGCCCTGTTAGCCCTTCCAGTCATGTGAATGAGGCCACGAATCAAAGGCAGTGGGCAAGAGGGAGGCCACATGGAGCAGCCCGAAAGAACCAGCCCTTTGTGCTGGACTGGGGTCCTTGGGGGATGAGTGCATTTTTGGCCTACGTATTTAGAAAGATTTCTTTTTTATAATGAGCAGCAGAGGAGGAAAGGGGAGGGAGGGAGGGAGCCACAGAAAGGCCAAAGGCAGGACTGGGGGAAAGAGGAAGGGGAAGAAGGGGTGAAGGCTTGCAAGAGCTGTTAGGAAAGCAAAGGGAGAAATGGAAAAAGAGCGGAAGGGGAGAAACAGGGAAAGACAGAGATAAGCAGAGGGAATTCTTATGACAGATGAAGACAGTGACACCACACGTGTAGAGATATTCAGAAGAGAAAGGAAGCCCACTTATTTGGAGGTAGAGGGGTGGATGAAATGTGGGAGTAAAGGATTTACAGCCGGGTGTGGTGGCACATGCCTGTTATCCCAACAGTCGGGAGGCTGAGGCAGGAGGATTGTCGTGAGTTCAAGGCCAGTCTGGGCTACATAGTGAGTTCAAAGCTAGCCAGAACTACATAGTGAGACTGTCTAAAAAAAAAAAAAAAAAAAAAAAAATTTACTTCATTTTACCTGTGGGGAAAATAAGCCTTAATAGGGGATGAAAAGTGGTAACAGCCTCACTGACCAGCTCTTTCCTGGGCTAGGATGTGGTGCAAGCTGTACCTCCCTCAATCCTCACAACAACCAAAGCAGGCCACACATGCAGACGTCGTACCTCTCTCTGGTGTGAGAAACTGAAAGAGTAAATGAGGTCCAAAATGTACAATAGATATTGGGAACTGGGCTGAAATTGTTCAAAAAGAAAGAGAAACTGGGATGGGGGAAAAGGGAAAGGAAGGAAGGCAAAAGGAAAAACAAATACAAGAAAGTTACACTACTAGTTTCTCTTTGTTCATTGAAAAGAAAGGTTTGTGCTAATATAATTTCGAGAATTTTTTATGCCCATATCTTGTACTCTGAGCAACTACTTTGAAGATAACAATAAGCAATGTATTAACTATTATTATTCTCCAATTTTGTTTTGAAATTTTGTTTTACTTTTTTACATTAAAAAAAAAGCAGGCCAGGGCCGGTGAGATGGCTCAGCGGCATAAGCGCCTGCCTTGCAAGCGCGAGGGCCCGAGTTCGACTCCCGGAACCCACATATGAAAAAGGGGCTGGTGATATCGCTCAGAGGCACGGGCGCCTGCTGGCGCGCGAGGTCCTGAGGTAGACCCCCCGGTACCCACAAAAAAAAAAAAAAAAAAAAAAAAAAAAGCAGGCCAGGGCCGGTGAGATGGCTCAGCGGCTTAAGCGCCTGCCCGGCAAGTGCAAGGGCCCGAGTTCGACTCCCGGATCCCACATACGAAAAAGGGGCTGGTGATATCGCTCAGCGGCACGGGCGCCTGCTGGTGCGCGAGGTCCTGAGGTCGACCCCCCGGTACCCACCAAAAAAAAAAAAAAAAAAAAAAAAAAAAAAGCAGGCCAGCGCTACCATTACGTGCGCGTCACAGATGGGGAACCAGAGACCTCGAAACAGTGTGCAGCTTGCTAATACCTAACATGATGCCAGCCTGGCTAGGAGTAGTGGGGGGCTGGAGTGGAACCCCCAGCCTTCTCTCTTGGCTTATCACATTGCTGGGGGTTTGCTGGGCGGGTATGGTGTGGCTCAGAGAGACAGGAGGAAATCACAAAGGCACCAAAAGGGAGCATGCTGGTCCTATGACAGTGATATTTTCCAAGCTGGGGCCCTCTTTCAGGGTCTGTGCAGAACGTAGGACGCTCCATCTCCCTTCTGTCTGTGAGCCTTCCTGCCACCAGCTGGCTCCCTGTGAGGAGGTGGCACTTTCTCAATAGCCAGAGTGCTGGGTGGTAGTTAGGAGACACCTCTTCTCTGCTCTGGTCAGAGCAGACATAAGCTGGCTTTCTGCAGCCCCTGCTTCCCATGTTTTGCCCTCTTGCAGCCTGTTTTCCCCTGGGCATGTTGCATTGCATAATTTACACATTTTTTTCCCCTGGGGATGCCTACACTGGCCTGGGAGAGCCAGAGACCTGGCCCTATGCTGGACTCAGGTGCATGCATTCATGAACGTTGCCAGAGCATGGACTTGTTGCATGGAGTCTGCAAAGAACCGGGCAATGAGAGACACAGTCCCTGCTCCCATGAGGGCCCACCTAGCTGGGGAGGTGTGCGAGCAAATCAGCAATCACAGTGCATGGTGACAGGGGTGACTTCAGGTGCTACAAAGCATGGAGGGTCTATGGAAGGCCTGGAGAGGTGTGTGAGGGGAGTAGTCACACTACTCCAGAAAGGTTTCCTGGAGGAGGTGGGGATGGACTGAGTCTTGAAGAGAAATTTTCCCTCCATTAAATTCTGGTGGCTTCTGATTGGTTGTACCCCTTTCTCCACTCTGATAACATTATTATTTTCTTTTTGGAAAGTAGCAACGGTTCATCCATTCATTAATTCACCTGAAAAACACCTAATGCTTATGTAACACGTGCCAGACACTGTGCTAGAGTCTGGGAATTCAATGATGATGAAGACCTAGTTGCTGTCTCCCTGAAGCTCCCAGAGAAGTGAGAGAGCTGACAGGCAGGCCAGCAATGACCCCACAGAGGCATGTGGAATCTGTCCCATGGCTTTCTGGGGGGGGACGGGACACCTTGTGTGTGGCCACCCCCTCACTTTACCTTCCCTCCCTCAAACTGAGGGAGAAGCCATCACTGCCATTTTACAGAGGCTGGTGGCTTGCCCAAGGTCATAAGGCAAGCACACAGGGGACCTGAGACACCTCCTCAATTCTCAGGTTCCAGCCCCTGTTCTTTTCTCTTTTCTTTTCTTTTTTTTCTTTCTTTTTTTTCTTTTCTTCTCTCTTCTCTTCTCTTCTCTTCTCTTCTCTTCTCTTCTCTTCTCTTCTCTTCTCTTCCCTTCTTTTCTTTTCTTTTCTTTTCTTTTCTTTTCTTTTCTTTTCTTTTCTTTTCTTTTCTTTTCTTTTCTCTTCCCTTCTTCTTTTTTGTAATGAACCTGGGGCACTCTACCACTAAGCTATATCCCAGCCTTTTTTATTTTTTATTTTGAGACAAGGTCTCACTAAATTGCTCAGGCTGGCCTCAAATTTGTGATCTTCCTGCTTCAGCATCCAGCTACAACCCTGCTGTTGTCCCTTACTTACCTGGTCCTTGCAGAAGGGCTGAAGATAGGCATCCCACCTAGAGGGTGACTGAGCATGGGATGGGAAGCCAGGCAAAAGAAAAAAAAATAGAAGTCATTCTAATAGGAAAGGAAGAGTGAAATTGTTACTTCTGATGGCACGATTTTATATAGAGGAGCCTTAAGGCATCCACAAAAAGTTGTGAGAGCTAATAAATACAGGATACAAAGTCAACACACAAAAAAATCAGTAGCATTTCTATATGCTAATAATGAGTTGTGCAAAAAAGAAGTATTGAGAAATTAAAGAACAATCTACAAAAATACCTTGGAGTACATTTAACCAAGGAAGTACAAAACTGTATATTGAAAACTATGAAACATGCATGAAATAAAGAAGCCCCAAATAAATGGACAGGTATCTTGTGTTCATGGATGGGAAAAATTAATACTGTTAGAATTTCCATGCTACTGAAAGCAGATTAGATGCAATTCCTATTGAAACTCCAATGGCATTTTTTTCCCCTAAAAATAGATAAAACTGTACTTTTCTTGCTGCTGCAGGTGGAATACCCAGTTCTCTCTTGCTTCTCTTGCTTCTACCGGTAGGTGTTGGCACTGGAAGGGCTGGGAAGGGAAAGGTCTTGCAAGTATTCTAGGTCACTGGGTTTAGCCTGGTGGGATGAACAGAATATTCTTCCTTTATTTCTGAATCGTCTCCCTTCACCATCCACTTCCTCTTGCCTCCTCTCCAGCCTTCTCGTAATCACATCTGCCCCTTCTCATCTTCCACTTGCCCCAACTCCATTACTTTTCTTCTTCCTTTTCCTCCTTCTCCTCTCTCCTTCCCTGTTTTCTCCCCCCTACCCTTCATCTTTCCTCCTTTGCCTTCTCCTCCTTTTCTCCTTAGAACTAATTGCTTAAGAGGTGAAGACCAGGTCGACTTGTGAAAACCCTGATCCATCACCATGGTGATGCTAATTCAAACTGAGTTCAAAGGAAATTGCTCCAGTTAAAACTAACAATCTGGAGCCAGGGCCCCAGCAAGGACTAGTGCCAGGACGAGCTGAGCCTTGTGCCCAGAAAAATAGGAAAAACAACTGGTGGGCCGCTCACACTCCCATTCCCTTCTGTACCCTCCCTGCATCCTTCAGATCTGCCCAAGCCCAAAGTGGACCTGAGAGGTCATTGCTGCAAAACTCCTGCCTCCAGACCAGACTCCACCCAAGCCACCTCAAAGAGATGAGCAGCCAGCATCATCTTCATTTCAAAGGTATTACATAATCTCCCTCATGCTGCGGTTCTGGGGTTTAATCACCCTTGCTTTGGAGAGTTCTTTACGGTTCACACCAACGCTTCCCATTGCTTTCTAGTAAGCACAGATTTGGGAGTACCAGGAGTAAAGGAATAAGTACTGTGGAAGAGCTTGATCTGAACTAGTGTTATTTTAAGACTTCACACATGTGCAGTCAACCCACTGGTTGTCCCCACTTTGTGGGGGTCACACTGGTTGTCCCCATTTTGTGGGTGTCCTGGAATGAGGAAACCCCTAGAGGAAGGACTACATACAGTTACTGCGAGCCCAGCTGGGTCTGGCTGGTTTAAGGAGTGACATGGTGGGCCTCAAACTGGGGACCAAGGCCTCAAAACTGAAAAGGAGAGGGTCTGGGGCCCAAAGCAGCAGTGAGTAGCCTTCTGTGCTTGGAAGTGGCCAGACCTTCCTCCCCTGGCCCCTCACTCTGCCTTTAGTGATGTGCATCTTAGCATATGTCACTCTCAGGCTGGTCAGCTGCCTGTGATTCTTCTCTACTCAATGGGCAGAGACCATGACTTCCTGTCCCCAGCACAAGAACAGTCCCAGAGTGAGCCCTGACTTACTATTAACTTCAAGGCTGAAAGCTGAATAGGAACCCTAGTTCCTTGGGAAGTAGAAGACTTGATGCCACCTCCATCAAAAGACCCCACAAAACCTGGTTTGGGGAACTCAGTCTCATGATGCCAACTGAAGACCAGTGAGAGAATGTCCTGGAGACCATTATAGTTCTGTCATTGCAGGGGCCATTCTACCAACCCTTTTCCTTAGCAGCTCCTACGTCTGACCTTCATAAGACTTCATTCTGTTGCTCAACCCCCAGGTTTTTTAAAATCTGAAAGACCTAGTGATCTTCCTAGGTACTAAAGAGATGCTAGTCCAGCAGTAGAAGAAATTCCTTAAAGGCCAAGACCATGTCTGAGCTTCTTCAGCTTCCTGGTAACCAAAGCACAGCACTGTGATGATCATAGTCTGAGTGCCATATAAAAATGAGAGAGACACTGAGATCTGGATGCCCCTTGGGGAAGGAGCTAGAGATCTGCTGTCCTCAGATGTGTTCTGTGACCTCAGGAAATCTTTGCATCTCTTTGTTCCTCAGCTTCTTAAAGTGTAACAAAGGTTGGTCATGGCTGAACTGTCTCATGCTCTCAGACATGTCAAGAGAGGGTTGTGAAGCCATAAATGAGGGACAGCATCTCTCCTTGAGGCAAGGCCAGCAGTACTTCATTCCTTTCCTGGGTTAGGAACCTCAGTAGTGAATTGAGATTTGAACCTGTGTCCTCAGACTCTCTGGGACCCCTCCATACATACACATACACACAACAGTTCCAGAGAGAGAGAGAGTTAGGGGTGCCTGAATTCGAGGTGAAATCCAGCCAGCAGTGAGGAAGTGACTCAGCTGGGGTTGGGGAGGGCCTGAGGCCAGCCTCCCACTCCCAGGCCAGCCTTTGTACTCAGCCTAGGTTCCTTTCATCCCAGCATCACAAAGCCCCTTTCAAGCAGGAAGCAGTCCAGCAAGTTGGGTCATTATCTCAATTAACAGGAGAAAGCTGGGGCCCAAGCTGGTGGGGGCAACTTTCTTCTGAATTAGGCCTGGAGGCCTGGCCAAGATTTCCCAGCCCCAGGCTTCTGCCCCAAGTTCTGGGCTGGCTGTGGGGCCTGCTGTGCAGGGTTTGCCCTTGCCTGTCACTCCATGCGAAGAGCAAGGTTCTGCAGGAGAAGCTGGAGGTGTATTTGCAGGGCTGGAATTCCCCAGAGGACAGTGCAGGGTGTCCCCTCTCCATCCTCTTAGTTGTTGCTAGTGGGGAAGAAGCTGTGTAGCTCACGCTTTTCCAAGTAGCAGACAGGTGAGCAAACAGTTTCCAGGCGTAGACTCAGCCAGTTTTGGAAAACATTAAGGCTCAGGCTCTGGGGACTCTGAGCTGTATTAGCCAGCTGATCCACCAGGCTTTCTCCAGGCTTCTCTGTTAGAATAGTCATCTGTAGTCTCTTACCCCAATGTGGCCCAGCCTGAGACAAGTTGCACAGTTCTAAGTGGATCAGATGCTATCTGGCTGTGCAATTTTGGATAATTGTTTTAACCTCTCTGAATTTCAATTACGTCAAAGGCTCCTTGGCTTGGTGTCCAGAATGCAGAAGACGCTGCCCTACTGATACACACAGGTAACAAGAATCCCAAAGTACAGGGACTGATGGGAGCCTCCTCTACCTCCCTACGGTAACAGTGCACAGAGAGGTGACATGGATTGCCTCAGGTCACACAGGCAGAGATGGAACCTAGGTTGACAGGAGAAACCTTCAAAGGGAGTGTTTCCTGCCTTTCTGGGCTTGGATGAAGCTACTTCCCCCTCTGCTGAGTTAGGGCAGGGAGTGCAGCACTGTTGGTCTCAACAGCTGGAATAAGAAAAGGAGTGTGCGGGTGGGGTGTCGTGGGGAAGTCGGGGCTGAAGAAAATCCAGGGTGTTGCACGAGGAGGAGTGGGAGCGGGGGAAGGTCCATTTTAAAGAGGCAGCCAGAGAGCACAGGGGCTGGTCCCTGCACTGAGGACTGCCTGCTGTTGTGATGTTCTGTGTGCTGCAGGGATCAAAGCTGCCTTGGGCACCACTCCCTGGGAACAGGGTAACTGCTGGCCCATGAACACCTGAGCTTCTCACTGGGGCCTGCTTGATGTCATTGCCTCAGTTTCCCTTGTGCCCAGCTCACCGCCCCCGCTTATTTCTGAAGAGGCCTGTTCCAGCCCAGAGGTGCTCCTCACGCCTCCAGCTTGGGCTGCTGACTCAGTCATCTAGATTGATGTCCAGGGGCACCTGTGGCTGCACTCTGTCGATCTCATTTATGTTAAGCTTCTCTCTCTGGCCCTCAGTGACTTTCCTATTGCGGTCTCAGCCTCCATCTCCCTTTGGCTGTAGACTCAGTTAAGCTTATTTGTGCAACAATCTCAGTATCTGACTCTTAAGTTTGTCCATGGTTTTCACATAGATCAGCAAAGTGGGTGTAGTGGGCCTGGCCCTTTCCCTACTTGGGTCTTTAAAAATCTTAGTTCTAGATTGATCCCTTGTCTAGACCAGTGATAGTGAACCTTTTAGAGACGAGCATCCAAAGTGCAACCCAAAACCCACCGATTTATCACAAAGTGACAGCACTGTGATTAAACCTGAATACTGAGGTTTTTAGTTTAGAAAAAACAACTCATACATTAACATCCTTTTTCTTAAAAGAAAAATAACACGCATGCCTTAGGTTGGCCGCCACTTCTCTAGACCCTCCGTTGGCCTCCCCAAGTGGGGCTTTCTCTCTCCCAGCTGCACTTTCTGCCGTGTGCCATAGGCAGGCCCAGCTGAGGCCAGCAGGCCTTGGTCTGCCTCGGGCCTGCTTGTCTGAAAGTGGTTGCTTGGTTCTGCATAGCAGCCTGGGTGGGAAAATACAGAGGTCTGGCCAAGTAGAGGCAGCTGGGAGAGTCCTCTCGCCAAGTCTGGAGGGCACATTAAGATGGTGGCAGATAGAACAGAGTCTTAAGAGGGAGGGAACTGGGCTGGGTAACCAAATCATAAGCAGAAAAGAATTTGAACTTTCTTCTGGGGTCTGCGAATGCTGGAGAATGGTTTCTTCAATATGAGTTCTTAGATCATTATCTGAGTTTCTCAAATACTTCTCCATTAGGGCTGCTTCTGTCTCACATTGTGCATACACCCCTATTCCTTCTCTCTTCCAGTCTCTGGATTAACTTTTTATTTTTATTTTTATTTTTTAGCTTTTTGAGGTCTTTGGATGACCATTAATTCCCTCATTTTACAGGGGAGAAATAGACACTTAGAAAGATCTGGCGATTTCATTATAGCTTCACAGCCAGTAATGTTAGAGCTAGAAGCCAATCAGGTCCACTTGACTCCAAACTTACGCTCGTCCCATTACAGTCTCATACAGACGTGCATGATATGTGCACATGTGTGTGTGTGTGTGTGTGTGGTTTGTATATCCAAGTGTGTGTGATATCTCCAGGAGTCCTTATAGAATTGTTTACTGGTTGATATTTCCCTTCCCTTCCCTTCCCTTCCCTTCCCTTCCCTTCCCTTCCCTTCCCTTCCCTCTTCCTTTCCCCCCTTCTCTCTCTCTCTCTCTCTCTCTCTCTCTCTCTCTCTCTCTCTCTCTCTCTCTCTCTCTCTCTCTCGTAATGCAGTGGGCCCTCTTTGCTCATGATGTTTTTCTTCCAAGCCTGAGAGGATTAGAAATGCTGGCATTTGCTTTCTGTAGCTTTAGCATCCCTGGCTTCGGGCCCTGTCTGGTGAAGAGGAAAGCAGCTTTATAACTCTTACCTGGCACAGTAGCAGTCATGGCACAAACATGGCTTCTATGTAAGAGTATAAAAGTATTTTAAAAAGGTAAACTGGCCAAAGCAGAAGAGTCAGGGAGCCTGTATGGTAGACTTTTATCAATTGTATGACGTGGGCAAGTCTCCAGACTTGGGATTCCTTGACTAGACAATGGGGATAACAATGCTGTCAACCTCCCCGGGGTTAGATCAGGAGACATAATGTGCGTGAACACAGGTGATTAACAAAGGGTCAAGTCATTTGCAAATGTCAGTGTGTGTGTGTGGGGGGTAGGACCTAGGACTCTTTGGATACACCCCAACCTAGCTTTCTGATTGGATATCTTGAGAACAGCTTACTCTCCCTCCTCCTCCCAGAGAGGGTCTAAGCTGAGGGACCATTCTCAAGGACATGTCTTATTATGGCAGAATGAACTACCAGAGAGCCTCCCTACCTTCTATCAAAGGGATATTAGGAATCAGCATGCATCCAGTTAGTCACTCCAGCTGCTAAGAACACTTAACAACGAATGTGATGATGCTTCTGCTCTAAGCCACACTCAAGAATGGGTAATGCTTCTTTAATGAGCTAATGCTGGGTTATTGTTTTATAGGAGGCAGAGTCAGGGACAAGCTAAGAGGAAAAGCAGCCTGTCCTCTCCTGAGAACCATGCTGTGGGCGCTGAGAAAAAAACAAAACAAAAAAATGCTAATGTTCATCATGGATGTTGACACACTTGCTTCTAGGCTAACAAGGACATTGGACATCACTCTCTAGTGAGAGCCTGAAAGGGCTTCAGAGGGTCACCGCTGCACTCTTGAACTAGCTGCCAAGGGCCAAACCCTAGGATACAGACAAGGGGGGTCTCTGGGAAGGAGTGGGTAGAGCCATCGGTCTCGGCAATTAGAATAAAGAGACTTTAGGGAAGGGATAAGCAATCAGAGATAAAACAGTGTGATGGGGAATGAATAGAACTCTGTCTCAAGGCTGATGTCGGGTGGGGCATCTTTGTTGGTATTTGGAAGTTAACAAATCAACTTTCTCCCAGTATTGCTTTGATGTTAAGATCTACCTGACCCTTGGAAGAAATGAACCAATACGTATATCTTTTATTTTCTAAATAAAAATGAAGGTAAAACAGGGTCATTCATTCATGCATGCATGAATGTATTTGTTCCATAAATTTTTTTAGTATTTTGTCTACTCCAGGTGGGCTGGAAGATGCCCTGCTATACTAGACATGTTGCTTACCTTTCAAGCTCACTAGCTACATGCTAAGACAGAAAAATAAACAAGCCTTAGAAATGGACATAGTTGGACAAAATGGAGCTTCTACAATTCTTTCTGTTTAAGGATCTCAATACATCTAAAAGTGTAATCATTTTACAGAGGGAGTGATTGCGCGTGGAGGGTTTCATCCCAACTGGCACAGAGCAGGACTCAGAACTGCTCATTCTTTCCCAGGGGAATAGGTAAGCAGGACTGGCCTGTTGGCTTGTGCCTGAGCCTGCTCCCCAGCCCTGCCTTTGGCTTCCCACTGGCCTCCCCATGGATCCTCTCAGCTTCTGAAGTGAATCGGGTGGGGTGGGCTGAGAAGTGGAACAGGAATGCCCCTTGAAACCTTGGCCTGTCTTGATTCATCAAAGAGGGCCTCGCTGGTTGCTGGAAAGAGTGGGGGTGGAGAAGGGAGGGAGAGAATGCTCCATAGGCTGGGAAAGATCCAAAACTCTCGTTAATGTCTGACACCTCCAATAAAAAGCTGCATATTCCCCAAAAGCGATTTTTGAAAATCCTAAGCGCTTTGAAGCTGGGTGTTTAACTGCCACTCCTTCAATGGACTTAATAGGAAACCAAGCCCCTTGGCTTTCTCACAGGGCTCTGCCTGGGGCAACTCTCCTGCTCAGAGCATTTGAGGTCCTTGTGTGGTGACCCTTGAAGCTTCTGTGGCTGGGCATGAAAGGGAGGCCTTGGTCCTCACCATGAGAAGGGGAGGTGTCCTCAGGGGCTGTGACTGCAATGGAACTGAGGCCTGAGTGTGTTCTACCCCCATGGGGGAAGGGAACAGGGGAAAGACTGGAAAGTTGCAAGGTAGATGGAGTTGAGGAATGTGGTTAAACCCAGGCACTTCTGTTTCTAGACTGGCTTCTTCTCTCTTTTTTTTTTTTTTTTTTTCCTGTCTTTTTGAGACAGGGTCTCACTGTGCAGTTCAGGCTGACCTTCAACTCACTTTGTAGTCCATGCTGGCCTCGAACTCGCAGCAATCCTCCTGCCTCAGCCTCCCAAGTGCTGGTATTACAGACGCACACCACAACGCCCAGTTTAGACTGGCTTCTCATTTTCCTTCCTCTTTTTCTTCTTCTTCCTTCATCTTGGTGAACAAATAGCATATGTACATATGCTAAAATAGGAATATGATAAAAATAAGTCCCCCTTTACTTCAGGCCACCTACCTCTCAATCTGCAGGCAACTACTGTAACAGCATTTGTGTATTATTTAAAATTTTTCTGTCTGGGGGTGGAGCTCACTGGTATAGCATTTGTCTAGCAAGTACAAGGATCTTGGTTTGACCCTTGGCACTTACAAACAATTCTATGCTTTCTCTCTCTCTCTCTCTCTCTCCCCCCCCCATAAGCAGGAATAAACACTATTCCATTTGATTTGCTCTTAAAAATACATTTTAGAGATTTTCATGTAAATCTGCTTAGTTTACACACACATATAAATCTATTTTATTCTTTGCCTGGTATAATATAATAAGGGTAGCTTACTTTGTCTACCTCATTCCCTTGTGGAAGGCACTTAGGTTGGTTTTAGTCCTTTGTTATTACAAAGCTGTGGTGGTCAGTCTTGAATGGACCCATCTGGGCAATTTCTAGAAGAGGGATCTCTGCCACAGAGATAATTACCTAAGTTTGATAGACATTGCTTAGGTTGTTTCCTAACTCAGCAAGATTGTATCCATAGTGGTGGGAGAGCTGGTTGTCAACCCTCCATCTGTTCTCCCTCTGTCCTACCCCCACCCCATGCAGGAATGAGATTCAATGATGTGCATGATCCCCCAGGGGGTGATTGAAAATCATTTTGGTTGGGCTTCAAAACGCATGAAGAGAGAGGTTTGTTTGTTTTCTTTTCAGGATAATCCATCCAATGATGCTTGTTGGGGCTGAGCACTGCCTGCACCCTCAGCAGAGCTACAATGCAGAGGGCTCGTGTGGGCCTGGAAGTGTCAACTGAGTCCTCACAGAGCATAGCCTCTGGCCTTTTCCCAGGGAATCCCTTGGGCTCCCCAGCTTTGCTCCTGAAACCCCAGGGATGCTGATCATTTGCATTATGGTTTTAATTTTTCAAAGCCTTTTGCGGCCAACATTTCATTCCATTTCAGCTGTGAGGCCCTGTTGGTTACATGAGGAAACTGAGACTCAGAGAGAGTGCATGAAGAGTTAGGAGTCTAGAGGCTGGGGCAGGAGGAGTGCAAGTCTGAGGCCACCCAGCCTGGGCAACTTGGCAGGCCATATCTCAACAAACATAAAGAACTAAAAAGTGGGTGTAGCTCATGGGTGGGGCATGTAGCTAGTATGTGTGAGATTGTGGGTTTAATCCCCAGAGAGAGAGAGAGAGAGCGCCAAACATCTAGGGTTCAAATCCAGCACTGAGTTCACCTATCCATGTGACCTTGGGTCTCTGGGGAGACATTTGGACAGGAGGCTCACCAAGTTTATCAAGGATGTGGTCTGATGACTGCCCAAGACCTGTAGTTAGGTTGGGGACCAATGGCACATGGGCCATGGTCAATGCTGGCTGCTCATGATTCACTGGCCAGATGTTATTTTACCATTATACAATGGCTCCAGACTGTTACCATTGTCCTGAACTGGCTTCTGTGGAAAGAGCAGAGGGTCCCTCTCCTTCTGGTGATGGCATATCCTCTCAGACCTTCAGGGGGTGGTTTTGGTGGGGCAGGTGGAGGTGGGTCCTGTGTGACTGGCAGGGAGGCATAACCATGTTTAGAGCAGATGAGATTGGTATAGAGATCCCCCACTACCCCAACTTTCAGAGGCACTGTGCCATGGAAATCCCTGTAATTCATGCCATCTGCCATCCACCAAATCAACCAACCTCCAGAGCCTGGTTCTCCAGATGGCCTTGGGGGCCTAATCAAAGCCAGACACCTCCCTGGTCCCCTCCTCCAATACTGGTCTATTAATAGCCTTCAGTCATCCTGGCTCCAGGCCCCTAGACTCTGCATTCCTGGCTTCTTTTTCCCCATGATCTCTGATCTGCCACCTTTCAGCATCCTGGATTAGGGGCACACAGAGAGGCCATCCCAAAAGCCAACTATAATTTCTTGGGAGAATCACTGGGTTGGGGTCAGGAGATGTGGTCTTCTCTCTTGGGGCCACCACTGACTTGCTGTGTGGCTTTGGGAAATCCATTTATCCTTGCAGGACCTCAGTTTCCCTATCTCTGGCAACCAATATTTATATTGCAATAGAGAGCTTGCAAAATATTTCCCATCTGCACTGTCTCAATGACTCTTCCAAAAGGAGAAAATTACGACCTTTCTGATTGTTATCCAGGGGGGAAAATGCAGGAGAAAATGTGTTGTAGGAGACAGGAAGCACACAAAGGTTAGCAGTTGTTATGACAGGCTGGGGTGGGGCCCTGAGCAGATGACATTAGTCTCTCTCTAGGCCAGTCCAATCCCATCCTGGAGGGCCCAGGATTTCCTAAAGCTCTTTCACCATGACTCTCCTGAGACTGGAGTGCTACTGGAGATCCCAGCAGGGTATGGAGGGGTTGGAACACTTGGAGGAAGTCTAAGAGAGAAGGTCACCCAGGGAATCCTCAGCATGAGGGCACATGTGGAAAGTGACTGTTTTGTTATGGGTCCCTCAGCTGAACCCTTCGGGGGATGATGACAACTCTTGGGCTCAACAGAAATCATGACCTGTCTCTCCTGAAGACAAAACAGGAGGAAACAGGCCAAGGAGTAGCAGTAAGGATTTAGCTAGACTCAAGGAAGGGCTGCAGCAGAGGAAGCCCTGGCCCTGGGTGACTGTTTGAGCAGTGGTTTGGAGACACCCGGTGGTGATGATGGGAACTGCAGTTGATTCCCTATGAAAGGTAATGGAACAAACAAAACAAAACAAAACAACAAAACAGAATGGAAGGATTCTTATGCGCATCTTCCATGTGCTGGGCAGGGATTGCCTCACTCCTCATAGCTGCTCTGGGAGTTCGACATACCAATGCTTCCTTCAGTGTGCAACACTGGCCCTGACCTGGTCCCTGCTCATCTTCTAGCTCCACGTACCAGCAACTTAATCATACATAACCTTTTGGAGCCTTGGTTTTCTCACCTGTGAAATGCAGCACCCCACAGGGCTGTTGCACAGGTGCAGGCAAGTGTTTATCCCCAAGTCTGATGCAGACTAAGAGCCAAATAAAGGTTGGCCATTGATATGTCTTGCCCAGTGTCACAAAGCAAGGGACTTGCTTTGCCCTACAGAAAGCAGTTATCTCTATCCTGAGACAGAGAAAGGCTATTAGATCTCAGCGTAGGTGGGGCAAGAAAGAACTTATTGGCCACATCTGTCTTTCTGGCAAGCCCAGCCAGTGAGAGAGCAGGATCTCAGGGAGGCGGGAAAAGGTGACACCTCTCTGTATCCTTCATGGCCCGTTCCCCTACCTGCCCACACCACCAGGCACTCAGAGTGGGGGTGGACCAGCTCCCTTTCACTTTAAAGAGATCACAAGCTCCAGTGAGCCTAGAGGCCTGGGCAGGACTGACCGGCCAAAGCATTTCCAGGACCCCAGCAAGGAAGGGCTGGTGATGTGCTTCACTCTTCTGAGGCCCTCTGTTTTCCACCTGCCTAGGCTACTGCGGCATCCTCCCGGGCTATGTGCTGGCTTGTTTTTCTTCCCACCATTCCTGGTTCTCCTAGGGGAGTCACTAGGGATGCACTGGAGGTAGGGGAGCAAGTACAGCCTTGAATATCTGTGACGCTGCTCTGTTCCCCAGCTGTGTTCAGGAGAGCTTCTCCTGCTACCAACCCTTGTTTTCTCCATTCAACCCTCAGAGGAACAGCAGGGGTGAAGAGTCAGCCGGGCAGAATAAGTGGCCACTGTTTTGGTCCTCATTTGACCAGGCCTCTGGGTGGTGGGGATGGCCTCCTGCGCTGAGATCTTGTCCAGATCAGGATGAGCCCTTACCTTGGAACACCTCAGAGCCAGCCACGAGGCCAGGCCCCCAGGCCATGTCTTAGAGCTCCAGCTCCACTCATGTCCCTGGACTCCCCATTCCAGGACCTTCACTGGCTGACCCTGGCAATGCTGGTCTCTGTGTAGATGTGTCTGTGCACATCTGTTACAGACAAGAGAACTAGGATGCCAGGTGCCAAAGTATGCCAGGCAGCTCACCCCAAGAAGCTGGTCAGGCTGAACTGCAGGGCATCTCTCTGGATCCCAGGCTTCTGCACCCCAAAGAAGGGCCAGCTGGGAGTCCTCTGAGTCCCTTAGCCCTCTTCTTTACTCACTTTGATGTTCAAGAATACCTCTCTTCCCAGTTTTATCATCATCTTCCTGGCCCAGGGCAAGTAGGAGGGCAAAGATTTGTCCTCTATCACCTCTCAGGCAGAGCACAATAAATGAGTGCACTGCAGGAGGAGAGATTGTAATTGGATAACAGAGGACTTACTGGGTGGAAGTTGGTTCTATTCTGCCACAGAAATCTGTCTGCCAGGCCAAGTTCAGTGATAGGAGATGAAGGAAGTGGATAGATTGGTTCTCAGGGGGCTCAGATAACCACTTTAGAGGCTGTCCCATTGGCCAGTGACCTGACCCTACTGTCCCAGTACCCTGGACACAGCAGTTAATGAAGGCATTGTGGAATTCTTGGCTTTTCATTACCCAGGCCCAATCCCAGGGGCACTTAGTGCCAATCCTTGTGTAGACGGGGGGTCTTTCCCACGTTTTTGTCTACTCTACCATGGAGATGAGACACCACCAGTCTGCCAAAGGTGCCCACGCAAGCTGAGAGTTGGTTGTACGAGTCAGGCAGGGCATTGTGCACTGGGCAAGGGTAGAGTTACTGAGCTGCGTGTGTCACGGGGGTCCAGCTAACACTCAGAGTGCGTCTTCCTCGTGTCAGGAGCAGTGAGGCCACTGGCCTCACAACAGCCCTGTGAGACAGATGATCATCGCTTTCATTTTACAGATGAGAAAACAGAAGCACAGAAACGAAGGAACTGGCTCAGGGTCACATAGCCAGATGTTGGAGCCAGGAGTTGAGCCAAGGCCATCAAACCCCGCAGCCCACGTCTTACCACCACTGCGCCCGACATCCTGCATAAGGGAGTTGGGCTGGACAGAAAGTGGGGCTGTGAGATTAGTGGAGGGAGATTTGGGGCAGGGAATGGGGCTCCAGGTCCTGTTGGGGAGTGGGGGCTTAGGGAGATGAAGGAAGGCTGTGAGCAGGGAAACCACGGGCACTGAGGCTCCCCATGAGAGGCAGGCACTCTCGCTCAGAGGGGTTGTCTCACTAGATTGTCTAGACTAGGTTGTCTAGTCTCGTCTCCCTGAGAGCAGAGTCCTACCTGAGGCGTGGTATGCCCGCGTGCCGAGACAGGGTTACAGTGGTGTGGTTAACACGGCAACCTCCCACACCTGGCCCTTCAGGTGGTCCAAGGGCCCTGGGTTCTCAGCCTCTGGATGAAAATGGCCCATTCCCTCTCTCCAGTGTGGCATGGGTACTGTTATTTTCCTGTGGTGAAAAAGGTTAGGAGACTCTTCCTCAGAGCAACCCCAACAGGGGGCCACTTGGTGTCCAAATCCTGCCAGGCATCTGTACAGCAGATGCCATTTCAATGGCTGCCCCTGCTGCCACTGCTCACAGGTGCCAGGCACACAGTCAGCCAGTCCCTACCTGATGGCTCTGGTGGTCTGCAGTGGGCTGGGCCTGCCTGTCAGGGTAGGTGCTCTGCCCTGGAGCTGTGTATTTAAAGCCCACCAAGCTTACAGATGCTCCTGTGAGCAGCTCATCTTATGCTGTGTCTCTGCACCTGTTTACTTCCAGGCTGTGTGGTCCTGGGCAGGTGACCACCCTGGGCCTCAGGTGCCTCATGAGAACAATACAGATGATACACGCCCACTTGGGAGCAATAAATGAGCCCACGTGCCCATTCAGTAAGCCTTTGCTGATTGCCTGCTCTGTGCCAGGTGGCAGTTGGTTTTAGGGATGGGAAATGAATTAATCCAACATAGTGCCTATCTGCAAAGAGAGGAGAGTGCCTACTTAGCGAATAGCAGAACCCAGCATGTTGGCACTACCAACACACACTACCAATCCACACCACCTGCGTGCAAAAGGGGAACTTCCTTTTAAGAAGAATAACAGTGACCAGGTGGGACAGTGGATTTCCGAGCAGCTCTCTGCCTGCTACTGCGAGCCCGAGGCAGGTCATAAAGCCCATTCTGGGGCTGGCCGTGAAACAGGTCTTCGCGAGGGGTGGGGGCTGGAGCAGGAGCAACCATCAAAGCCAGAGCGAGCCAGGGCAGGCCCAGCCATGCTGAGAGCCTAGGCGCAGCTGGCTTCCCACCACTCCCACGGCCTGGCTGCCACTGCCACCGCTGCATCTTGCCGCACGGGGGTGCGCGCTGTTCCGCGCCCAGCCATGCCCCGTTTGTGTGTCTTTTGTTTCCCTCCCTCTTTCCCGCCTTCCACTTGGGGAAGAAGGATGTCTGCCCCTTAGATAATGCTTTGGAGCTTTAGGAAGGACTTTAACTTGAGCTCTTTTGAGCTGCTTCAGCAACCAAGGAGGCATTAGGAGGCCACTTAGAGCCAAGTCCCTCACTAGGGTGACCATTCAGTCACAAGGCACATGCGGTGTGCTCAGCTCTGAGCATGCCCTGTGTGTGTGTGTGTGTGTGTGTGTGTTGCAGCCTGCAGGGCTTTAGTCTTCCTTAAGGACTTGGGTCTCTATCCTGAGAGCAGTGACAGGCCATGCAGGGATTCAGGTTGGTAAGGGAGGGAGTGGTGGCAAGGTAAGGTTTATGCTTCTGAAAGATTCCTAGGGCTGCTGCGTGGAGAATGATTCAGACTGAGCCAGTCACTGTGGAGACACCAAATGGGGTGCTCCAGATAAGGCTAAGAGCCTGATGGCAAAAGGATCACATTCATGCATAATCCAATGAGTTCCACATTGTGCAGCCCCTCCTCCCTCCTGCAGCTACCTGAAGCCCTCATTTGTTGGATCTAGGACCCCTTTCCCTCATATGGGCCCTCCCCCAACCCCAGGGTGTGTCTGTCCTGAGACACTGTCCAAACTGGCCACACCACTGCTAAGCTGTGACCGTAACCACTGTCACCATGCTGTGGTGCCTCGTGGGACCCCACGCTAGGCCTCAGCAGGCTGCGACTACTTACTTGTGTATGTGGGAGGTAGGGTCACCACAATTTGTGGTTGGTCTCTTGCTTGCAAATCCTGGAGCTTTCAGATCTGGAGCACAGCCTGAGGCATCTGCTTCAGGGAACTGACTCCCAACAAACCTCCAGAAGACTGAACAAGAAAGCAAAATGGCAGTGTGGTGTGTGAGGTTTTCACAGAGTTGCTGTGAGATGGCCTCAAAGTATAGTGACATCGGGCAGACACCCACATGGGTTAGCACACTGCCTGGCCAGGCTTGTTAGCTACTACTGCAATGAATGTTAAGTGTGTGTAGAGTCTGGATCTGCCAAAATCTGGACCTTCTCTGGGGTGCGGTTAAGTCTTCTTGTGGGGCTCATATTCGTAACAAATGATGGTTCATCCATTCTTGTGAAGTGTCACAAGAAGTCCTTAGTGAGGCCTGAAGAACTGTGCCCATCTTCCAACAGAACGTTCCTGTCTGCAACCGGAATGAACCTATTCTCCAGTTCACGGCGGGTCTCCCCTAGGAACTGCTGAATGGCACGGGAACATGCTGACTCTTCTTTTTCTGGAGTCATGATACCCATGGCTTTTTGATTCCTATAGGCTTTCTCCAATCAGGGTGCTCACCCAACACATGGACTTCTTGTTTCTGGTTCCACAGTTGGTCCTGCTTCTCTGCACACACCCTTGATCCTGTGACTGACTTGCAAGTTTCCACATCTTTTCAGCTTCCTATTTATGGAAAGCCTCTTGGGTCACCTCTCTACCCTTCCTGTGTGGTTACTACCCAGTTGAACTTTCAGAAGACCAACCTGGAGGCTTCCCCCTACCCCAGTTGGTGGTAAAATTCACCTCACCCATGTGGGTGGGTTCACCATCTGCCATCAACATCAGACACTGACCACGAAGAGGAAGACTCCTGTTTGTAAACTTTACAACTTGAAAACCATACACATTCTTCTCTTTGATCTTCAGAACCACTCCACAATGTGATGAATATCATTCATCTATACACACAGGCAACTGAAGTTCAGAGTAAGGGTGGAAACTGTATCAGGTCTCGCACCCATTATACAACAGATTCAGAACCGCACTCAACACTCTGTCAAGATCCTGTTCGCAGCACCACACTCTGCTTTGCCTGTGCAACTGGTAAACAACAGAGCCAGGTATGTCCAGGTCATGGCTGATGGTGACTACATCACCACCACTTGTCTTATCCAGTTTTAGTGTGGCGGCAGCCACCACCATGCTCCATCAGTTGTGACAGCTGAAGAAAAAGGCAAGCTCTGTCTGTGCCTGGATCAGTGATGGCAAACCTTTTCGAGCTTTCAATGATACAAACATGTGCTGGGGTGTGTGTACCATAGGTTCACCACCACTGGCCTGGAGAGTCAACGGAATGTTCACACCTCACACAGGATTCAGAGCAAAACTTTGCAGGGTGAGAAAAAGAAGCGTATAGGAGCATTTCAAAAGAGGAAAAAAAGATGCCCTCCCATCAATCAGCTGTGGAAGACTTGGATACTGATTATTAGCCACAAGACTTCACGCCAGCCACGCCATTGCTATGGTGGGCCTCAGTTTCCTATTGTATAAAAAGAGATAATAGAATTCTAGCTTATGGAAAAGTAGCTTTGTTGGATGATAGTCTGACCCCCACCCTCAGCCCCAGAAGACATCAGTATCAGACAGCTATAAAATAGCTATAAAATCTAGACAAAACTAATTCTTAAAATTTAAAAAAATTTTTGGATATAGGGTCTCGCTATGCAGCCCAGGCTGGCTCAAACTTCAAATCCCCTTGATTCACCTTCCTGAGAGCTGGGATTACAAGCGTGTGCTACATCCTACTAGACAAACTAAAATAATTATTTGAAGACACCAGAGAATGGCTAAAAGCGATCAGAAACTGTAGGAATGTCTGCTCATGAAAAAAATGGCTTGCAAGGAGTCAGATTTGTGCATGGGCAGCCTGTTTCTGAGGGCACATCACAGGCGAGGATCTGATGGTGGGTCCTCCTAGTTTGAGGTGTTAGGGAAGAGAGACCAGAAATGGAGGAAGGCAGGTGCCAAAAGGTAAGGTACTGAAGAAGGTAAAATCCAAAATCTACATAAAATCCATCTATAAAAATTAGCTCAAATCCTTGGTTGATTACTAAACTATCAAACACCATGAGACATCAGGGAGCTAGAAGGTGAAAGAACTGAGCAAAGATTTCAGATGTTGCTCACCCCAAGGGAGATAGAATTTGGAGTTTGAGCCCAGCCACATTAACTGAGAGCTGGAATAAAGATGACCCTTCAAAGAAATTTAAGCGCCTGCCTGGCAAGCGCGAGGGCCCGAGTTCGACTCCCTGAACCCACATACGAAAAAAGGGCCAGTGATATCGCTCAGTGGCACGGGCGCCTGCTGGCGTGCGAGGTCCTGAGGTCGACCCCCGGTACCCGCAAAAAAAAAAAAAAAAGAAAAAGAAATTTAATAGACTCCAAACCTCATTAACATATCACTCAACATCCAGTACAGTGTTTATTCAGAATTAAACATGCAAAGAAACAGGAAAGCAAATCCCATACTCGATTAAAAATCAGCCAGGTGAACCCAAACCTGAGAGATCAGGATGTTGCAATTATCAAAGATTTTAAAGCAGCTGTTAAACTAGGAATGAGAATTTAAAACAAAACATATGGATTATAAATGAGCAGATGGATAATCTTGGCAGAAAAATAAATGCTATAATAAAATAACCAAATGGACATTATAGAGCTGAAAAGTCCCAAAAATGAAATGAAAAATTCACAGGATAAGCCTAACAGCAGTTTGGAGATGGCAGGAAACAGAGTTAGTGAACTTGGAGGCAGACTAATAGAAATGATTCTATCTGAAGGACACAGACAAGTGTATTTTTTAAAAATAAAGAGCACTTTGGAGGATAGTGCACAACACCAAACAGTCTAAGATGAATGTAACTGGAGTTAAAGGAAGAGAGGAAAGAGAATGTACTGAACAATATTTCAAGAAATAATGACCAAAACATAATGTGTTTGGTTGAAAGGCATCAATGTAAGAGATCTAAGAGGATCAGTAAACCCCAGGCAAGATGAATACATAGAAAACCACACCACAGCACCTGATGGCCAACCGCTGACATCCGAAGATAGTGAGAATACTCTGCCAGCATCCAGCGAGGAGCAGTGATGCCAACGTGATGCCTAACTTCTCATTAGAAATCATGGCAGCCACAACACAACTGAGAAGCATCTTTAAAATGATGAAAAAAGAAAAAAGAAAAAAAAAAACCTTGCTAATATGGAGTTTTATGTTCAGCAAAAACTGATTTCAAAAATGAAGACAAAATACATTTTAAGTTAAAATAAAGAGAATTCATTAGCGGCACAACTACACTACAAGAAATATTAAAGCTTTTTCAGGCTAAAGGATAATGGCACCAGATGGCAACTCAGACTTATAGGAAAAACAAAGATCAGACATGGTAAGAATGAGGGTTAGTATAAAAGGTTATGCATGCTTTGTCTTATCTCCTCTCATGTTCCCTGAAAGAAATAGGACTGTTTAAAGCACAAATTATAATTCTGTAGTGAGGGGGTTCATTATCTATATGTGTTAATGTATAATAAAAAAGTAGTGTGAAGTATGGAGGTATGTGTAAATAGAAATATATGTACTGCAAGATTCCCATATTTTGTGTGAATCACTATAATATTAACTATATGCACTGTGGTATGTTAAAGATTTATATTATTAAACTGGACTTCTAAATGCACAGAAAAATAGTCAAAAAGCTTATAGAAGAATCAAAATAAAATATTAAAAATATTTGATTAGTTAAAAAAAGCAAGGAAAGGAAGAACGAGAGAACAAATGAAATAAATAGAAAACAAATAGAAAATGTCAGACCTAAAGGAATGACTTGAACACATTGTTTTTTGTTTTGTTTTGTTTTTGTTTTTGGTACTGGGGATTGAACCCAAGGATGCCCTACCACCGAGCTATATGTCCAGCCCTTTTAATTTTTTATTTTGAGACAGGGTCTCACTGTTATCCAAACTGGGCTCAAACTTGCAGTCCTCCTGCCTCAGCCTTCCAAGTACCTGGATTATAGGTATGAGCCACTGAATCTGGCTTAAATTAAACACTTTAATTAGAAGCTGTAGATTATCTGATTGGACAAAGAAACAGATAAGTATGTGCTGAATATAAGAGATGAACTTTAAACACAAAAACAATATAAAGTCAAAGGATGAAAAAAAGCTATATCTTTTGTGATGGTTGATTTTATATTTCAACTTGACTTGGCTATAGTACTCAGTTATTGTACTTGGTTAATCAGTACTCTAGGCATTGCTGTGAAGGTATACTGTAGAAGTGGTTAACATCACCACCCAGTTGACTTAAAGTAAAGGAGATTATCTTCCAGAATCTGAGTTTTATCCAATTGGTTGAAAAGCTTTAAAAAGCAAAAGTGAAATTTCACAGAAATAAGAAATTATACCTGTGGGCATGGGCTATTGCCTCAGTTTTTGACAGTGAGTTGCTAGCTTGCCAACCTGCCCTCTCCAAGGGATTTCAGACTTGCCAGCTGCATATCACACCAGCCAATCCCTTATACTTTCTTGCTTTCTCTCTCCCTCTCTCTCTCTCTACTCACTCTACACACAAACACACACACACACACACACACACACACACACACACACACAGAGCTGTAGACCTATATCAATATAGAAATAGAGATCTCCAGTAGGTTCTGTTTCTCTGGATGAACTCTGACACACCATTCAAACACCACTTACTAAAAAGCTGGGGCCGGTGAGATGGCTCAGTGGCATAAGCGCCTGCCTGGCAAGCGCGAGGTCCTGAGTTCGACTCCCGGAACCCACATACGAAGAAAGGGCTGGTGATATCGCTCAGTGGCACGGGCGCCTGCTGGCACGCGAGGTCCTGAGGTCGACCCCCGGTACCCACAAAAAAAAAGCTGGAGTTATTATATTAATATTAGACACAATAGACTTTAAGACAAAGAATATTAGCAGAAAAGAAAGTGATATTTCATAATGACAAAGGGTCGATACATTAGAGAAGCACAATAATTATAAATATGTTCTAAAATCTAGTAATAATTGTTATAAGCTGTATGGAATCTAGTAAGAGAGCTTCAAAATACATGAAGCAAAAACTGAGAGAACAAAAGAAAAAAGAACAAAAGAAAGACAAATTCACAATAACAGTTGCAGAATTTATCACACTTTCTCAGTAACTGATGACATAATTAGACAAAAATTCAGTTAGAAGAAAGAGGATCTGAATGATACCACTGATTCTCTTGTCTGAATTTGCATTTATAGAATACTGCACATAACAAATACTGAAAACTCCTTTTTCCCTCAAGTGCACATGGAACACCACGATGAATCATATGTTGGGTAAAATAAGAAGTTGTAATACATTTCAAAATACTTAAATTTTATAAATGTTTCTGGCCAAACTAGAATTAAATTAGAAATCAGTAAGATATTTAGAAAGTTTCCAAATATTTGGAAATTAAATACAATTTTGATATGTGTATTTTTATTGTTGTTTAGTTTAAAGTACTTTCTAATTTCTGTCATTTTTTCCTTTGGCCCAGATGCATGAGTTATTAAAACTTTTTAATTTAATTTCAGACTGAATCCAACAATATACAGGTGCTTCCCAACTTACAATGGGGTTCTGTCCCAATAAACTCATCATAAGTTGAAAATATCGTAAGTAAAAATGCGTTTAACACACCAAACCTGACAGAGCAGACCAGTGCTGGAGGAGCAGCAACCACCCCCTCAATGTGAAAGAGCAGACCTGGAGCAGAACCCCTCAAAATGTGAGAGAGCAGCCTCAGAGTAGCACACCTCCCATGTGAGAGAAGAGACCGTGCCAGAGAAGTAGTGCCCTGCCCCCCATGAGAGAGCAGACCTGCAATGGCAGAGCCATGCCCAGGCCCCAGGGAAGCACATCATGGCATGGCAGAGGCAAGGACTTACCAACCAACCCAATCCTGGATGAAGACAACACCCATGGAGAGAAGGGAGCAACTAGACCCCACAACTGTCCACATTAAATCCAACAGCCCAGTTGAACCTCCTTGCAGCCTACATCCATCAGAGAACAAAGGGCTGATGGCCTTCCCCATCCACCATCGGGAGCAAGGACACAATAACCACAGTAAGCCAGTAACTGGCTTAAACAATAACCACAGTTGGTGGGGGAATGAACAGAGGGCACTTCAAAGAACCCTAGGCCCTAAAGGTAGGCATAGAAAATCTGGCTGGATTCCAAGAATGCAGATTGGTGAAAGAAACCATTCATTCAATAATTCACAAATTTTTTCTTTGACACAATCCTTTTTTGATTTTACTATTTTTGTATTATTTTTATCTTTGATTCATCAGGTTTTTTGGGAGTCTGGGGTTTTTCTCCCACTTTTTTTTTCTTCTTTTAGTTCTTTTTTGCCTTTAATCTTTTCCCCTTCCAGCTTCCATTCTGTTCCTGTTTTGGACTTCCAGAAACTTAACTATAATGCGTTGTGGAGAGGTTCTTTTCTTTTCTTTTTTTTTTTTTTTTGTGGGTACCGGGGGGTCGACCTCAGGACCTCGCGCGCCAGCAGGCGCCCGTGCCGCTGAGCGATATCACCGGCCCCTTTTTCATATGTGGGTTCCGGGAGTCAAACTCGGGCCCTTGCGCTTGCCGGGCAGGCGCTTGAGCCGCTGAGCCATCTCACCGGCCCTTGAGGTTCTTTTCTAATCATGACTATTTGGGGTTCTATATGCCTCACTTATCTGTGTGTTAAGTTCTTTCATCTTACTTGGAAAGTTTTCAGCTATTATTCACTAAACATGATTTTTACGCCATTTGTGCTATCTTCTGATTTTTTACTAATTCCAATTAATCAAAGATTAGTCTTCTTTGCATCATCTAGGAGCTACTGAACCCATTTTTCATGTTCATCTCATTAATAAGATGTCTCTCATTAATCAGTCACTTACAATAACTCTGTTTTCTAGTCCTGAGATTCTGTCTCCACGCTGGTCCCTTCTGCTGCCCATACTTTCAATAGAATTTTTAATCTCCTGAGTTTCTATTTGGGGCCCTTTTATGGACTCAAATTTTTTTTCTATACTGGTTATGCATGTTTTATATGCATTATTTTGTTTATCTCTTTTATCTTTTTATTAGTGTCTTCTTTAAACTTGCTGATGATTTTAATTAGCCCAATATCTTCTTACTTACATCTTTTTGATCTTGCCAATTACCTTATTGAACTGTTTGTTATTGATACCATTTTAAATAATTCAGGTGTGAGGCTTTTGGTTTCCTCCCTTTCAATGCCCCATCAATCAGGCTTAGAGGAGTTGAGAGTTTTGGAGGGCATGTTGTTGGTTTGTCTTTTCATGTTTTTATGTTTGCTTGTTTGTTCATTTGTTTTGTGTTGAGGCTTATGGATTTATTGTAGTGGAAAGTTTTGTTTCTAGTATGGAGACCTCTTTAGTTAATGTCTACTTTTCAGTGGTATCCTCTGGGCATGGCTAATTATTGGCCTTTGCCTCTGTCCCAGGATCCAATCATCCCCATTTATTTGAGATGGGAGGTTGCAGCATGTTTAGCCCAGTAGCCAGTTCTCCCAGAATGGGTCACAGTATTGTTAATAACCCCTAGGCAACAAAATAAATTTCTGGGAGTCCAACACAAGAACAGAATATTAAAAGTGGTTTAGAAAAGCAACAGATCACTTATAAGGGAAAACCCATGAGAATTACAGCACACTTCTCAACACAAAACTTAAAGGCCAGGAAAGCTTGGAATGAAGTGTTTCAAGCCCTAAAATAAAACAATTTCCAACCCAGGCTGACATATTGTGCAAAACTATCTTTCAAATTTGTTGGAGAAACAAGACATTTTTATGATAATGAGCACATAAAGAAATTTATGACCATCAAACCAATACTCCAAAAAATTCTCAAGGATACCCTAGAAAGAGACAACAAAGCTAACAATGACAAAATTTCTAATAGAATGAGCACACTGTATAGGGTGACCAGTTAAGTAGAAGGAAAAGATAGGGGATCAACAACAAGAAAATAAGGTAACAACAGGAAAAAGTCAATACATATCAGTAATAACTGTTAATATAAATAGTTTCAATTCTCCGGTCAAAAGACACAGATTGGCAGAATAGATCAAGAAACAAAATCCAACAGTATGCTGTATACCAGAAACACATTTAACCCAAAAAAAGAAACTCATAGACTAAAAAATTAAATGAAAAGATGGAAAACAATATTCCATGCAACAGGAACCAGAAAAGGGTAGATGTAGCTATCTTACATTCAGGCAAAATGGACTTCAAGCCAAAAATGATGAAAAGAGGCAAAGGTCACTATGTAATTGTTACGGGAACAATCTAACAAGAAGAGGTAACAATTATTAACATATATGCACCAAACAGTGGTGCACCTAACTTCATAAAACAAGTACTACTGGACATAAAATATCAGCTAGACATAAGCTCAATTATAGTGGGGGAACTCAATATCCTACTATCACAAGTAGATAGATCAACTGGACAAAAAATCAACAGAGAAATATCATAGTTGAACAAAACCTTTGAACAAATGGACTTATTAGATATCTACAGTGTTCCACCCAACAACAACAGAATACACATCTTTTCAGCAGCACATGGAACTTTCTCCAAAATAGACCACATACTAGCTAATAAATCAGATTTAAGTAAATGTAAAAGAATTGAAATTATATCATACATAGCATCAGACCATAGCACAATGAAGTTAGAAATCAACAACACACCTAAGCTAATCATCATAGCTTAACAATACAGTACATATTTTTACTTATCCTTGTGATCTTATGGTTGACTGGAAGCTGTGGCCTCCTACTGCTACTCATCATCATGAAAGAGTATTGCACAACATATTGTTAGCCCAAGAAAAGATAAAATCAGAAATTGAAGTATAGTTTCCACTAACGTGTAACACTTTACTGTCAACACGAAGTTGAAAAATCACAAGTTGACCCTTTGTAAATTGGGGATATCTGTATAAGAATGGACATGTATCTGACTAAGTGAGGGCTATGCATTTCATGTTTTAAAATAATTATAGTAATCTACCTCTAAAAGAGTAAAAGAGAAAGTTCATACTATCTATTTCAGAGATATCTGGTATGCAAGAACCAGGTGCCAAAGATGGAAGGTGCTGAGAGACCAAAGAAAGAGGCAGACAAATCCAGGATTGCACAAAGTGCAATTTATTAGAGACTTATGGACACATTTATGGAAGTGTGTCTTCAGTGGCAGCAAGACAGAAGGATCTCAACATCCTAAGGCAGGAAGAAGAGGTTTATGGTAAACTAGACAAAGCTGGCCATCAGCCAACTGCAATGTACCTGGGCTTTCTAAACTTATTTATAAAGGGAGTGGGGTGGCACACACCTGTAATCACCCTCAGCACAGGGGAGGCTGGGGCAGGAAGATCACCAGTTCAGGGCCAGACTCTATTACATAGCAAGACTGTCTTAAAAAACAAAATAAAAACCTATAAAAATGTCAAACATCAGTTAAGAAACAGTCCTAGCATGGCACAAAATGCTTGGCTTACTATCTTAATAACTTCTTTTTCCATTAGGCTTGGAATGTGTGCCAGGGTGACTTGGTGGGCAAAATGGTGGTTACAGCCAAGATGGCTGCAGTGAAATCCAGTTAGATTCCTACATTATTATATCAATAAATGCACAGGAAACATTTGAAAAATTTCTACTTACTCATGTTAAAAACTTTCAGAAAACTGGGAAAATAAATGCAAAATTTTCTCAATCCCATAAAGGACATTTATGAAAAAGCTATGGCTAAAATCATCCTTACTGGTAAAAGACTGAACACTTTACCCATAGATGAGGAAAAAAATCAAGATGTCTACTTTCATTGCTTCTATTCAAGTTTGTACATGAGATCGTAGCCACTGCAACAAAGCAAGAAAAGGAAATAAGAGAAATAGCTATTGGAAAGGAAGAAGTAAAATAGTATGTAGTCACTGATTACATGATAGGGTATGAGTACAAAAATCTTACTAGAATTTATAAGAAAATTTAGGAAGGTTAGAGGATACAAGGTCAATGTATACAAATAAATTTTGTTTCTACATACCAACAATTGAAAAGTAATTGGAAAAGGAAATTTTTCAATTACAATGGAATTATAAATAACGAAAAACTTAGGAAAGCCTTTAATAAAAGATATAGAAGAACTGTGCACTGAAAAATATAAAATATATAAATATAAAATATTGCTGAGTGAAATTAAATACCTAAGTAATTATTTATGAGCAGGAAGACTCAACACTGATACAACATTTTTTTGCCAAATTAATCTACAGACTTAATGCAATTCCAGTCATAATCCTAGAAGGCTTTGCTGCTAGCATTTTATAAGCTTATTCTGAAAATATACAGAAGTGCAAAAAACCCCAAATCATCCAAGAGAAAAACAAAGCTTGATAATTTGTACCAGGTCATTATAACATTTCATAATAAAGCTACAGCGACAGAGTGTTGTTACAAGTGTGTGGATAGACAAATAGATCAATGAAATACAACATAGATTCTAGAAACAGGCCCACATTAACTGTTAATTAATTTCAGACAGAGGTCCCAAATTAATTCTATAGAGAAAAGAAAATCTTTCAAACAAATGGTACAGAAATAATTGGACATGTTTACCCAGGAAAAAAAAGAGTCTTGTCTCCTAAACCCTGAACCATATATCAAAAAATTAGCCAGGCACTATGGCGTATACCTGTAATCTCAGCTACACAGGAGGCTGAGGCAGCAGGATTGAAAGTTCAAGGCCAGCCTGCGCGACTTGGTGAGATTCTGTCTTTTTTTTTTTTTTGTGGGTACTGGGGGTCGACCTCAGGACCTCACGCACCAGCAAGGACCTTGCGCTTGCCAGGCAGGTGCTTATGCTGCTGAGCTATCTCACCAGCCCAAGATTCTGTCTTAAAAAAAAAATGAACTGGGGATGTAACTCAGCACTCCCAGATTCAATCCCCAGTCTCACACACACACACACACACACACACACACACACACACACACACGCACACACACACACACACAGCTGAATCATAAGTCTAAACTTAGTAGCTAAAATTATAGTTTTTTCAAAAGAGCAAGCCTAGTAGAAAACTTTTCTGACACAGAGTTAGGTAAAGTTGTTTTGCGTGGGACCCAGATTACTAACTATAAGAGAAAAAATGATAAATTAGCCTTCATTAAAACAAAAAATTGCTCATGAATAAACGTTTCTGCTTTTAGCACAATGGAATAACAGGGACTATATTTGCCTTCCCACCTTTAACAAGTGTGAAATTGGAAAAAACAAATTAAACCATATTTTTTTAGGTATTAGATAACAGTCCAGGGCTACAATCTTTGAGAAAAGGGGAAGGAATGAAGACAGCCCTACAATTGCTTCAGCTTATGCCCTGGAGGAGATTTCTGGGTCACAGAGCAGGAAGAGAGAAAGTAAACAGATCTGTTGGTCTGCTATGGCCTGTATCTAGATGTTCCCCCACAAAGCCTTATGTGCTTGTAAGGGGGGCTTTTGGGAGGTGATTGGATAAATCAACTGATAGAAAAGTGTATGTAATAAAATTAATAAGAGAATTAAAGGAGTCATAAATTTGTCTTATAGGTTAAAGAACAGAGGAAACCATGAACAAAAGGAGGGAGACATAAATACAGTGGTACCTTGGTTCACAAACTTAATTCTTCCCATAATTCTGGTTGCAAACCGAATTGGATGAGAATCAAATCAAATTTCTCCATAAGGTCAATATTGAACCTAACTATTGAATTTAATTCAGTTCTCAACCGATTCGGTTTGTGACCAGAATCATGGAAAGAATAAAGTTTGTGAACTGAGGTACCACAGTAATATAAAAAGACCCGAATAAGGCTGAGCTACTTGGGATACTGAGATAGGAGGATTGTAAATTTGAGGCCAGCCTGGACAACTTAGTGAGGTCCTTTTTCTCAAAATAAAAAATAAAAAGGACTGGGGCTGTAGCTCAGTGTTACAGTGCTTGCCTAGCATGCATGAGGCCCTGAATTCAATCTGCAGGACTGGGAAAAAAAAAAAAAAAAAAAAAAAAAACCAACCAACCAGCAAACAAAAACACCAAACGATCCAAGTAGGACTTCTAGAGAGGAAAGATGTAATTTCTGAAATTAAAAAATACAGTGGTAGTGTTATGGCTTGTATCTAGATGTCCTCCCAAAGACTTATGTGCTCATAGGTGAAGGCTTTGAGGTGGTGTCTGACTAAATTGGTTTAACATAGTTCTGAGTGTGGATAATGGAAGCCCCACGCTGGGTGTGGGTGGCACCACCCAAAAGGCTTATAGCCTAGATGGGATAAAAGGGAAAGGGAGGGTTGCTGCTGCTGCTTGCTGCTTTCTACCTACCCTGCCACAGACTGTTTCTCCTTTGTGATGCCCCTGTGCCATGCCACTCTGCCTTGGAGCTAGCTGACTAAGGACTGAAACCTTTACAATCTGTGAGCTGAAATAAATCTTTCCCCCTTTAACTTGTGAGTGTCCAGTATTTTGTCCCAGCAGCAAGAAAAGTAACTAAGACCAATGGTATTAACAGATTAAACACCGAAGAAGAGAGAATTAATGAACTTGAAGATCAGCAATATAAAATATGAGGTATAATCCAAAAATAATGCTGAATGTTTACATTTTAAAAATGTATTACAGTGAAAGACACATTACCTTTATTTTCCCCGAAAATGCCCCCTATACCCCCATTCAAAACACACTTATCCCATTGTCCTTGCCACTTTCTGAAGCAGTTCTGGAAGTACTCTTTTGTGTCTTCAGTTGCTGTTATGGCTGTTTCAATGTCCTGAATTGATCCAAACTATTTACCTTTCCTTTCATGGTTATTTTGACTTTGGGGAAAAGACAGAAATCTCATTTAGAAGTTTAATATTTGAAGTAACAATAATAGCAAAATATTTTAGATTTATAACATATATAGAAGTAAAATTATGTGACAATAATATCACAAAAGATGGGAGGAAGGAAATGTATATTGTTATAAAGCTTTTATAAAAGAGATTGGCAAATTAAGGCTCATGAGACAAATCTAGTTGTCCACATATTACTCTATGGCCAGAAGCTGTGTGTTTTCTAACTTTTTAAATAGTTGAGAAAAAAAATCAAAAGATGAATAATATTTTGTGACATGTGAAAATTATGTGAAATTCAAATTTTCATGTCTGGAAATAAAATTTTATTGAAACAGATATGCTAATTCATTTCTGTACAGGCTATGACAGCTTTTGCTATAATAGCAAAGTTGGGTATTGCAACAGAGGCTTTAGAGCCCATAAAGATTAAAATATTTATCATCTGACCCTTTCTACAAAAAACAATTGCTGAATCCTGTTTTAAACTATATGCAAAATAGTAAAGGCTATTTTAAGATAGATAATCTAGAGATGTATAGTGTAAAATTTAGTGCCATCATTAACATTAAAATAAAGAGAAACAGCTGATACACCAATTGTGGAGATAAAAAGAAATAATTAAAAATCTTAAATTATTCTCAAAGAAGGCAGAAAAGAGATAAAAATGACCATAGAACACATTGCACTAATAATAAACATTAGGCAAAAGGTAGGTTAAATGTAGCAAAGATAATAATTATAGTAAATGTAAATGGTCTAAATACCCCAACTAAATTTCAGAGTTTATCAGATTGAATAAAAAAGCAAGACTCAACTGCATACTGTTATCCAAAAATGTACTCTAAATATAATTGTACCAGTCGATTGAAAGTAAAATGATAGGAAAATACATGCCAAAAAAAAGATATCGGGGAGACTATATTAATATTGCATGATAAAAAATGGATCAAATAATCAATATGATATAAAAATCATAAATTTAATAACCATTTCGAACTGTATACAGCAAAATTTGATAGATTAGAAAAGAGAAATAAGCAAATTTACAATTATAGTTATTAATTTCAACACTTTCAGTAACTGATAGAACAAGTAGAAAGAATACCATTTTGGGTGTAGGAGACTTAGAAGATATCAATCAGCTTGGCTTAACTGACATTTATAGAGAATTATATCCAACAACAGAATGCACATTTTGTTTTAAAGTAAAGGGGATAGGGTGATGAGGGACAGTGAAAATAATCAAAGCATGTTATATGCATGTACAAATCTGCCAAAATTAAACACGTTAACCTGTATAACCAATCTGTACTAATAAAAAAAAGATGTGAGACAAAAAAATACCATACAAGGAAGATTTTCCCAAGATATACAATATTTTATCTTATATAGTATACTTTATATTATATACAAGATATACAATATAAAACAAGAATCAAGATTTAAGAAATTTTAAATAATACAAAGTACATTCTGTGAACATAATGAAACAAAGATAGAAACCAATACCCAAAATGTATCTAGAAAATTTACCAAGTATTTGGAAATTAGCCAGCACATTTCTAAACAAACCAAATAAAAAGGTAATTAGATTTAAAAAACAAACACATGGCATATGAAAATTTCTAGGATACAGCTAATTATGATCCTATATATAAATAGCATTAAATGCTTATATTAGAAAAAAATGTTCTCAAATGTATTATCTGAACATCCACTAAAAGAAACAAGAAGATGAGAAAATGAAAGCTAATAATAAATAAAATAAAGGAAATGAAAAGGTGAAAGTAGATATCAATGAAATAGAAAACAAGGAGATAAACTGAAAAGTCCAAGAAATTCTGAACTTATTCTTTGGAAAGTATTCTAATTGTTTCCTGGTCACCCATTTGGTGTGGGAGGAATTCCCATGCTAGAGTTAAGCGAATGGCTGACTATACAGCACCTGACAGCAGTTTATCAGTCACATGTACTTGAGACAATCAGGGACCACCATGGTGGGCAAGGGTGGGACAGAAGGCTCGGATGACAAAATAAACTCCTGGGTTCCCTTTGTAGCATGGCACGTTTCAACAGACCCATCATGAGGCCCTGATAAAAACACAAGAGCAGAATGTTTACATAAAATGAGAAATTGTTACCAAAAACAAAACAAAAAAATAAGCCCCTAGCTTCCTTTGCTTTTAGTTAACTTTAAGTGACTAATTTTGGAGGCCACATGACTGAACAATTCATTGCGGTATTAGTTTCCCACCAGCTTTGCTGTGGAAAACACCTCTGATGGGGGGCTGTGGTAACGGTTGCCTGCATTTCTCCCCAGTGACCTGAAGGCTGCTTTGGCTGAGAACTCCACGTGTGTCTGTACATATCTGATGGATGACTAAAATGGAATTAAAGGCTTGGCATCTCTGTCTTCATCTTGTTGCTCTCTCTTTTGCAGTCTTAACCTTTGAGTCAGACTCTACTCAGCCTCTCATGTAAACATGTTGATCATTTAAAAAATGTTTTCTCCAACACTACAATACAGGGTTAATTTGCCCCTGTTGCCTGTTGGAGCTGGTTTACTTTTCTTCCACCCCACTTTTGTGCTTTGTTAGAAGCACAAAATGAGCAACCACAAGGGTGTTGCATTTGGGGGCAGAGTTAATAACCAGGGGCTGTGGGAGGTGGTACCAAGGGGATAAGGGTGCTCTACGGTTCCCACAGGAGGATATGATTGAATTTTTCGAATAATTTCATAGGCTGACAAGGAACTAAATGTTGCTATTTCTGGGTAAGTGACTGTACCTTGTCCTGTGGATGAAAAGGATTTGTTCCGGGGACCTTTACCACAGGAGCAGAGCAGGGAGGGGTACTTGTAGTTAGGCTAGATGAGGCCCTCTCGGTCTCACCAGATGTCAAGGCAGCACAAAATATTGGACCCTAACCTTAGGGTTTACACCATGGAAAGACTAATGAGATTGATAATAGTTTAGCCTGATTTATAAAAACAGAGAGAAGATACAAATTACCAGTACCAGGAGTGAAAGAAAGCATGTCATTACAGATACTACACTCATTGGAAAAAAAAAACAAAAAAAAACAAAAAAAAAAAACAACTAAGGGAATATTGTGAACAATTATATAGCAATCTATTCAGCTGTTTAAATAAAACAGACATATTTTTTGAAACACAAACTGCAAAGATCACTCAAAAATGATTTGACTATCCTATATCTATTAAAGGAATTAAATTCATAATTAAGAAGGAAGAAAGGCCTTCCTACTAAGAAATCTCCAGGATCAGATGGCTGCACCAATGTGTGTATTACGTGTGGCTCTTGGGGTGTGTGTGTGTGTGTGTGTGTGTGTGTGTGTCCTGTTTTGTAGCATTTGCCAATTTCTACAGTTACCACTAGGTATTATCACTCTGGTCAATTTCAGAGTACCAATGTGATGTCACTAATCATGGAATTACTGTAAAATGCCATATTGATGGAATAGTCTTGAATATCCTCAATAGTATGGCTATTAAAAAGTGAACATAAATATTTTGTTTTAAACATAAGTTGTTTAATTTTTAATAGCGGCTCTATTTAACAATTGATTCACAAAATTCCTGAAAATTTAACAAGTTCTCATGAGCAAGTTCAAGCATTTCTATCTTACTAAACATTTAAGAAAAACTAGTACCTATTCTACAAATACTATTGCAGAAAATAGAAGAGATAACACTTCCATACTTATTTTAGAAGCCCAGCATTATCTAGATACCAAAACTAAACAATAACATCATGTGGAAAATGAAAGAAAACAAAAACAAATTACAAACTATTATCCCTTAAGAAACATAGATCAAAAATTCTTAACAAAAATTTTACCAAATAAAATTCAGCAATATATAAAAAGTATAATGAATCATGACCAAATGGCATTTATCCCAGGAATTAAAGATTGGCTTACCAATAAACTTAAGTTTTAAAAAGTTTTAAAATAGGGCCAGTGAGATAGGTCAGTGGCATAAGGGCCTGCCTGGCAAGCGCAAGGTCCTGAGTTCGACTCCTGGTACCCACATACGAAGAAAGGGCCAATGGTATCACTCAGCAGCACGGGTGCCTGCTGGTGCGTGAGGTCCTGAGTTCAACCCCGGTACCCACTAAAAAAAAAAAAAAAAGTCAATCTATATATCACTTGGATGAATCTCGAAAATATTGTGCTGAGTAAAATAAGCATTAGCAAAAGGACAAATACTACATGGTCCTACTCATATGGCATAGCTATAGTGGTCAATGTCATGGAAACAGAAAGTTGAATGGTGGTTTCCAGGAGCTGGGGAGGGGAGAAAATAAAAAAATTGTTCAATAGGTATAGTTTAATTAACACTGTTGAACTATCAGTGGTAAACACAGTAAATTTTAGATTATGAGCTTGCTTTTCACAATAATTTAAAGAAAAATTGACTTATAATTTGACATATGTGATAAACAGAAAATCTATCCCCTAACCCCCCAAATCTGGAATATACTACTTTACACAGTGAAGAAGATTTTACAGATATGATTATATTAAGGTTGTTTGTTTGTTTTGTTTTTGTTTTTGGTGATACTGGGAGTTGAACCCAGGGTCTTGGCATTGAACTACATTCCTGGCCCTTCTTTTTTTTAATATTTATTTATTTATTTATTTATTTATTTTGAGACATGGTCTTGCTAAGTTGCTTTGTTGCCTAGGGTAGGTCAGAACCTGTGATCTTTCTGTCTCAGCCTCCTGGAGTTCTGGGATTACAAGCATGCACCACCATGCCCAGGAAGTTAAGGATATGGAGATGTTCAATTATTCTGGATTATCTACCTGAGCACAATGTAATCACAAGGTTCTTATAAAGGAAAGAAAGACCTAGGATAGTGAGAGTCAGATAAGATGTGTGATGACAGAAATAGAGATTGGACTGATGCATTTGCTGGCTTTGAAGGTGGAGAGGATTCATGAGCTAAGAAATGTAGGCAGCCTCTAGCAGATGGAAAAGACAAGGAAATGGATTCTCTCCTAGAACTTTCAGAAGGAATACAGCCATGCCAACACTTTGGTTTTAGCCTTGTAAGACTCATTTGATTTGAACTTATTTCTGATGTTCAGAACTGTAAGACAATAAGTTTGTGTTTAAAATTTGTTATGAAACAATAGAAAACTAATACACTATATAAACAGATCCTCAAAATTAAATATAGTTAGGCATGATGTTACATGCCTGAAATACCAGGACTTGGAAGGCAGAGGCAGAAGGATCACCATAAGTTTGAGGCCAACCTGGGGTATATGGTGAGATCCTGTCTCAAAAAAAAAAAAAATCATGTCAATAGATGCAGAGAAAGTTTTTGACAAAATTCAACACATTAGAAATAGAAAGGAACGTACTTAACCTGGAAAAGGGCACAAAAAAAGAAAAAAGAAAAAAAAAAAAAAAAAAAGAAAAAAACCCTACAGCTAACATTATACTTAGCGGTGAATGACTGAATATTTTTCTGCTCAGATCAAGAACAAGGCAAGGAAATTTGTTATAACTATTTCTAGTCAATAGTGTACTGGATATCTTAGCAGGTGCAAAAATTCAAGAAAAAGAAAGACATGTTGTTTTGATGGGAAGATTAAAAATTGTCTTAGTTATAGGCAACACAATTTTGTATGTAGAAAATCTTAATACACAAGCCACCTAAGGTACTAGAAATAACAAGTTAGTTTAGCAGTGTTCTAAGATCCAAGTTCAATATGCAAAAGTTAATTGTATTTCCATATATTAGAAATTAACAACTGGAAATTTAAATTGAAAATAACATTCATGATAACATGAACCATGAAGTGCTTAGGAGGATGTTAGAAAAATTTATACAATACACTGAAAAGTATAAAACACTGCTGGAAGAAATGAAAAAAGATTTAAATAAATAGAGAGATATACTATGTTCATGGACAAGAAGAATTGATATTGTTAAGCTATCAATTCCCCCAAACTGGGCTGGTGAGATGGCTCAGCGGTGTAAGCACCTGCCTGGCAAGTGCGAGGGCCTGAGTTCGACTCCCGGAACCCACATACAAAAAAAGCGCCAGTGATATCGCTCAGCGGCACAGGCGCTTGCTGGCGCGTGAGGTCCTGAGGTCGACCCCCAGTACCCACAAAAAAAAAAAAAAAACCCAAACTGATTTTTAGATTTAATGTACCCTAATTCAAAATCACAGAAAGTTTGCTTTTTATGAATTTGACAAGTTGATTCTAAAAAGTTGTATAGAAATGTCACAGACTATAACAACTACAGAAATATAAAAAAATGAAGAACAAGCTTGGAAGACTTATTACCTTATTTCAAGACTTACAATAAAATGACAGCAATTGAGATAGTATGCTATGGTATAGAATAGATATTTAAATCACTGGAACAGAATAGAGAGTCTGAAAAAAATATATATGTATGTATTTGATGTTTCACAAAGATGGCAAGATAACTCAAATCGGATAATTCAAAGTGTCTTCAACGATTGCTGCTAGAACAAGTGACTATATATATAGAAGAAAAAAGGAGGCTAGGGATATAGCTCAGCAGCACAGTGCCTGCCTGGCAAGTGTGAGGTCCCAAGTTCAGTTCCCAGCACCAAAAAAAAAAAAAAAAGTACAAATGTGTAAGCCTTTCTTTTGGGGGCCAGGGATATAGCTCAGTGGCACAAGTGCCTGCCTGGCAAGTGCAAGGTCCTGAGTTCGATTCCCAGTACCAAAAAAAAAAACAAAAAAAAAAAACAAAGAAAAAAAGGTCCTCACATTACACCATAAGTAAGAATTAACTTGAAATGGTAGGTCAAAGACCTGATTTTTTTAACCTGGTCTTGAGGATTGAACCAAAGGCATCCATGCTGAAATACATCCACACCTTTAAAAAATTTTTTAAATTTTGAGACAGGGTTTTGCTAGTTTGTTAAGATGACCAGGCTGGACTCAAACTTATAATCCTCTTGCCTCAGTTTTCCACAGGAATTACAGGCGTGTGCCGCCACACCTGGCTCTGAAGTTTTTGATACCTATGATTAGCCAGAATTTCTTGAATAGGACATAGAAAACAGACTTCTCCAATGACAACAATAACAACAACAACAACAACAGCAACAATTCAGTTTATTTGCTGTCATTAAAATTTAAAAAACACAGGCTAGTGAGATGGCTCAGCGGCGTAAGTGCCTGCCTGGCAAGTGCGAGGGCCTGAGTTCGACTCCCGGAACCCACATATGAAGAAAGGGCTGGTGATATCACTCAGCGGCATGGGCGCTTGCTGGTGCACGAGGTCCTGAGGTCGACCCCCGGTACCCACAAAAAGAAAAAAAAAATTTACAAAACACATGGTTAAGAAAATGAAAAGTCAAGCCATAATGGTGTAAAAATATTTGCAAAACACATATCTAACAAATAACTTGGATCCAGAACATTTTTAAAAAACTCTTCTCACTCAGTAAGAAGACAAACAACCTGACTAAGAAGTGGGCAAAAGATATGGAGAGACATTTCACCAACAAAGGTAAACAAATGACAAATAAGAGCAGGAAAGAAGCTCAACGTCATTAATCACTAAATAAACACAAATTACATTCACACTGAGATACCACTACACAACCACTAGAACAGCTATAATTCAAAAAGACTGATTATACCATGTGTTGAGAGAATGAGACACAATAGAAAGTCTTGTAATTTGGTGGTGGAAATGCAAAATGGCATAGCCACTTTGGAAAACAGTTTGGCAGTTTCTTGTAAAGTTAAGCACCTTCTTATGACCTAACAAACCTACTTCTAGGTATTCATCCAGGAGAAATGAAAATGAACACACAAAGACATTTATGTAATTATTCATAGCAATTCTATCTGTAACAAACTGAAGACAAAGACCATACTGAAACAAAGACCAAATTTTCATCAAGAGGTGAAGAGATAAATAAATTCCTTACAATGGAATACTATTCAACATTAAAAAAGAACTACATATAGTAGTAGTTATATGCATACGTTGCTACATATACATATAGTAGTAGTTATATACATGTGTCACTACATATATAAGTGACAACATGAACAAATCACAAAAACATTATGCTAAGTGAAGAGCCAGACAGAAAGGATTACATATCGTAAGTTTCCAGAAAAGGTAAAACCATAGTGTCAGAAAGCAGGTTCTCAATCTCCAGAGGCTATGAGTAGAGGATTTATTACAAGAGAGCATGCAGAGACTTTCTGACATGATGGAAACATTCCATACTATGCTTCTCATGGTGCTTTCATGACTGAATGCATCTATCAAAAACTCACTGATTAACTCTTTAATAAAATCAAAAGGGAAGTGTACTCTCACAGTCATTCCTCGAAGCTAGCATTACCCCTGATTCCAAAACCAGACAAAGATCCAACCAAAAAAAAGAGAATTGCAGGCCAATCTCTTTAACGAACACAGATACAAAAATTCTCAACAAGATACTGGCAAACAGAATGCAACAATTCATCAAAAAGATTATACATCAAGATCGTGTAGGCTTCATTCCAGGGATGCAAGGATGGTTCAACACATACAAATCAATAAATGTGATCCTTATATAAATAAAGGCAATAACAAAAATCACATGATTACCTCAAAAGATGCAGGAAAAGTCTTTGACAAATCCAACATCCATTCATGATAAAAACTCAGAAGAAAATGGGTATAGAAGGGCCATATCTCAATCTGATAAAAGCCATTTATGACAAACCTTCTGCCAACATCATATTAAATGGCGAAAAACTGAAAATTTTCCTTCTAAAATCAGGAACAAGATAAGAATGTTCACTATCACCACTCCTGTTCAACATAGTCCTTAAAACATTAGCCAGAGCAGCTAGGCAAGAGAAAGAAAGAAAACGGATATGTATAGGAAAAGAAGTATAATTATCATTATTTGCAAATGACATGATCCTCTATACGGAAGATTCAACAAATTCCACCAAAAGACTCTTAGAATTAACAACCAAGTTCAGCAATGTAGTAGGATACAAAATAAACACACAAAAACGATAATGTTCCTACACACTGAGAAAGAAATCAGGAAAACAGTATTATTCACAATAGCAACAAGAAAAATTAAATACTTAGGAATTAACCTAAACAAGGAAGTGGAAGATCTCTACAACAAAAACTACAGTACTCTGAAAAAGGATATCTAAGAGGATATCAGAAAATGGAAAGATATTCCCTGTTCTGCTGTATCCCTAAGCAGAACAACTATAGTCAGAATGGCCATACTCACGAAACTGATACATAGGTTTAACCCAGTCCCAATCAAAATACCGACAGCATTCCTCATAGAAATAGAGATAACAATCCTAAAATTTATATCAAACTGGAAGAGACCCAGAATAGAAAAAGCAATCCTTGGTAACAAGAGCAAAGTCAGATGCATCACAATTCTGGATTTTAAGTTCTATTACAAAGCTACAGTGATAAAATCGGATGGTATTGGCACAAAAACAGACATGTGAATCCATGGAACAAAATAGAGGAAGCAGAAAAAAAAACCCAGTTACATTCAGCTATTTTATCTTTGAAAAGGGGCCAAAAACATACACTTGAGGAAAGATAGCCTTTTTAATAAGTAGTGCAGGAAAAACTGGCCATCTACATACAGAAGATTGAATCTCGAGCCATATATTTCTCCATGTACTAAACTAAATCATAATGGATCAAAGATCTAAATGCTAAAACAGAAACATTTTGAAAAATAAAACAGGTAAAGATAAAAAGGTAAAATGCTGAAAGATAAAATAGGTAAAATTCTTGAAGACATTGGTATAGAAAAGGACATTCTGAACAGAACTCCAATGGCTTAAGAACTAATACTGAAAATCAACAAATGGGATCATATCAAATTAAAAAGCTTCTGCACAGCAAGAGAAACCATCAACTGAGTGAAGAGACAACCTACAGAATGGGAAAATTTGCCAGCTATTCCTTAGACAGAGGATTAATATCTAGAATATATAAAGAACTCAGAAGAACTAGACCTTCCAAAATAAAAGACCCAGTCAAAAAATATGCAAATGAAATGAATAGACACTTCTCAGAAGAAGTACAGATGACCAATAAATATATGAAAAAATGTTCAACGTCGCTGGCCATTAGAGAAATACAAACTAAAACAACACTGAGATTCCATCTTTTTCCAGAAAGAATGATTATTATCAAGAAAACAAATGATAACAAATGGCAGTGAGACTGCAGGGTAAAAGAAACCCTTCTATATTGTTCATGAAAATATGAATTAGTAAAACCACTATAGAAATCAGCATGGAAATTCCTCAAAAAAAAAAAAATCCTACAAGTGGGAAGTCCCCTTTGACTTAGCTATTCTCCTTATAAGTATCTCCCTAAATGAGTTAAAGACATCAGATTTCAGTGATACATGCATACCCATGTTTACAGCAGCACAATTCATAACAGCTAAATCTTGGAAGATTTATATGCCCATCGATGAATGGATAATGAAAATTTGATATTTAAACGCAGTGGACTTCTACTGCGCCATAAAGAAGGATAAACTTGAGTCATTTGCAAGAAAATGAATGCATTTTGAGATGATAATGTTATGTGAAATAAGTCAGACACACAAGTTTAAACATCACATGCCTTCTCTTATATGAGAAATGCAAAGTATAAATAAAAAGCAAAATAAAAGATAGATAATAGGAAGTAGGGAGATCTCTCTTAAATAGGAAGGGGAACAAGAGATGGAGGGAGTGGGAGAGAAGAAAGGGAAAAGTGAATTGAAGACAAAAGTGGAAATAGAACTTTTGCAAATGGGAAGGGGTACAAGAGTTGGAGAGATCAGGGAGGGGTAGGAGGAGAAGGGAAGGAAAAAAGAATTAAGATGTGTTATGTACATGTACATACTCCCCACGATAAAGATAATCATTATGTATTATAAACATGTGTTAATAAAAAAAGTAAAGGACTATCATCACAGAAAAAAATACTGAAAAACTCATTGATTGATATTTAAAATTGTTTATATATATTATGCCTCATATACTTTTTGTATAAGTTATAGTTTAATAAATTATGCTTTGATAAATCTGATAAAATGATACTATTAAGAAATTTAATAGGCAAGCCACAGATCTGAAGAAAATATTCAGAAAACCTGTTTCTGATAAAGGACTTGTTAACACCAAATATATTAAAAATTCCTGTGATTTAATAATAGAGACTTAGGGATTAGCTCAGTGATAGAGCATAGCATATGTAAGGCCCTGGGTTCAATCCCAAACACCAAAATGAATGAATGAATGGATAATCTGAGAAGCAACCCTGTAAAAGTGGACAAAAGATTTAAACAGACAGTTTGTAAAAGAAAATCCATGAATATTAATATATACATGAAACATAGCTTGACATCATTAGTCATTAGACATCTACAGTGGGATGCTATTACACACCTATGAGAATGGATAAATTTAAAAGACCTCATAGCAACCAAACACTAGTAAAACTGTAGAGCAACTGGAATGCATGAACATCGCTGGCGGGAACATTCAAATAGTACAGGCACTTAGGAAAAACGTTTGCTTCTTATAAAGTTAAACATATACCTACCATTTGATATGGCAATTCCACTCATAGGTATTTATTCAAGAGAAATGAATGTGCGTAAAAGCTCTATTCACAATAGTCACACACTGGAAATGACTCAAATAGTCACCAATAGAATGGCTAGACAAATTTTGATGGATCCATAGAGTGCAAAAAGAAGAAACTAACTACTGATATGTGCATTGAGAAGGGTGAATCTCAAAAATAGAATGCTGGGAGACAAGACACTGAGGAGTACAGTGTGTGATCCACTTATGCGAAGTTCTAGACTTGGCAAGCTAGTCTACAGCTGGAAATCAGTTGGGAGTGGGGGTGTGTAGTGGAATTGAGTGGGAAGGAACTAAGAGTTTTCCGGTGAGATGGTAATGTTCCATATTGCAATAGGGATGTGGAGTACATGGGTATAAACATTTATCAACATTGTACAGCTAATATTTGTACATTTTAATGTATGTAAATTTTCCTAAAAAATAGCAATGTCAAAAATAATAAAAATTGAGTGGGTGAAAATATAATGTAACGAGAACAGCACAATGTGATGACTGTTGAAGCGGGTGATGGGCACACAGGGGTTTAAATTATGCTCTTATGTTTACTTTGAGTATTTCTGGAGTCTTCCATAATAAAAAGTGAAATAAAATAAAGGGGAGGAAAAGGATAATTATACCTCACGGGGCTGCTGTGCTTTCATACACGGCCACGTGGGGAAAGGGTTTTGTGGGCTGTGAATCACACTGTGACATCAACTTTCTCTGTGTGATCTGTGCCCCTCTTCTGACTTCCTGCTCTCCCTGCTGCTCTCTTCTCACTTCTCCTTCCCACCTGCCTTGCTCCCTCCTTTCCTCCATTGCCCCTTGCCCACAAAGGCTCCAGATTTGCCACACGGCTCAGTGACAGCAGTCCCCAGCTTTGGGGGAGATGATGACAGAGGAGCTTGGGACCCTCCAGTGCTCTGCTTCTTGCCCTTTCTCTGTGTCTCCTGTGCTGCCTCCCCGCACAGTCACTTGCAGGTCTCCCGAGGGAGGAGGCAGGGCGGCAGGCAATGGTGCTGCTGTAATATCTATTGTCTGAGAGTCAGCACACTTATAACAGGACAGACAGGCTGTGTGACTGACTCGTCACCTCTACCTGGCTTCCCTGAAAACTCTCAAATTAGAGGAAATTTTGATTGAGATTCCCAGCCCTGTACCTTGGCTGTCCTCCCTGCAGGAGCCAGCCTGCCCCACCCAGGCTTCCGCCTCACTCCCAACAGACTTGGGCGTGTTCCCCACTGCGCCATCAGTATCCCAGCCCTTGTACCCTGAGTTTTCTTGCCAGAGCTGGCTGAGTGCTGAGCCTTGCTCCAGAAACCCTGGGCCTTGGGGTAGTACCCATGACATCCCTCCTGTCTGTGCTCACTTGTGTCCTCTTGTAAGTGCCCACGAACTCACCAGATACATATTGAGCACTAATTGTTTGCTGGGCACTGTGTCAGATTCTGTGGCAACTACCTGGACTGATGGCCTGAGGGGAAAGTGGGACCAGGGCAGCTCCTGGGGTAGTTGGGGAAGCCGCGGGCGGAGGGGGATGTGGAGACATCACCTAACCTGAATTGGAGTGAGGTGGTCACGCAGATATTCTGCAGGAAATGCCACCTAAGCTAGCACCTAAAGAGGGTGGAGAGGCACAGAGACAGCGTGGGAGCTGGCCCTAGGGTAAGCACTCCTGGGCAGGGCCTTCTGGAAACTGCAGAGGGTTCAGTCAGTTAGACTTTGGGTGTGAGGGGAGGGTCCAGCATGAGATGAGTTCCAGAGAGCCTACCAGTTCCCTGCCAGCAACTCCCTGCCAGTAGCTCCCTGCCCAGCCTCCCTGGGGACTCTCAGCTGTGGGAGGAGGGTGCTGAGCTGGTGCCAGAGTGCCCCTCTCAGTTGTCTAATCCTCACCAGAGGCCCCAGGTTGGGCAGTGACTAAGGCAGAGTTGGCCTCATCACTTCCATGTGACTCACACCCTCTGCTCTGTGGCTCAGGCTGCCTCCCCTTGTACTCTTGGTCTTGCAGGGAGCTCTGGCTCTGAGTTGTACTTTGGTTGTGGCTCCAGCTCTGGTTCTGGCCCTGGGGTCAGCTGTGCCTCCAGGTGAGGCCATATGCAGGGAACCAGGCCTTGCCAGGGACAGTCCAGCTGATTCTGACCATCCAGCCCCCTGCTGGGGAGGGGGCCTCCCCCAATTCCTGAGCTCAGGAGGCCCATGTGGGTGAAGGGGCAAAAGTGAGATGGGCTGCTGGGGACCTTCCCAGGGGGAGAGGCTGGCAGAATGTGGGCAACATGGAAAGAACTGTGAGAGACACCACCAAGGAGGATGTTAGACACGAAATTCAGTTAGCGTGCTCAGCCAGGAGGAAAAAATTACCAGCATACTTTAAGGGATTACAGTGAAAGTTCTGGAGCCAGATTATGCACAGTTCAAAACCCAGTTTTGCTAGTTATTAACCCTGTGACCTTGGGCAAATTACTTAAACTCCCTGTCTAAGCTGCCTCCTTTAAAATGGGGAGACTGAATAAGTACCCACCTCAGACAACAGGAGGATTGATTTAGATAACTGTGTCAGGGGTTCAGCACAGTGCCTGGTACCTGGTAAATGCTTCTTGAATAATGATAATAATGCTATTTATTGTTATTATTCTGTCTAGTCCTTCTGATGGATGGGTAAGTGAACCCTTGCCCACTAGCCACTGCAGGGGGGTCTCATAGAGATATCTCTTTCCATCCATGCGCATGAGGACGCTGCAGAAGCTGAGTGCCTGTAATCCCTGAGAGGGACTGAGGCTGGTGGACCAAGAGTTTGGGCCCAGCCTGGGGCTACTTGATGACTTATCAAGACACTAATAAAAAATATGGCTGGAGATGTAGCTCAGTGCAAAGATCCTGGGTTCAATTCCCAGTACCAGCACCAAAACAACAATAACATGAAAGCTGCGGAAAGGGGGTGACCCAACTCTCCTTTCTTATAGGGTAGACATTATAGCTTAGAGCTAGGACTTCTGGCTTTATTGGTTAACACTGGGTGATGGAGGGCAAGTTGCCCAACTTCTCAGTTTTAATTTCCTCATCAACAAAATGGAGATAATGTTATCTCATGGTTAACAGTGAAGTTCAGATGGCGTGGATGAATGACAAGGGCTGAGTCCCATCTCTGCAGTGCTGTCTTGGGAAAGTTGCTTCTCCTCTCTGGGCCTCTGTTTCTTCACCTCTATCATGTGCTTTGTCCCACTGAGAGCTGGAATTAGGGGTAATCTATGTGAAGTGTCTGTCAGAGAGTATGCCCTCAACCTAGAATAGTAGCTAGTTTTGTTATTGTTATTGTACTGGTAACAATGGTGATGAGGATTGGTAGGAAGCTTAGAGGCCAGGATGCAAGTGGCTGAGTGGTGGTACCAGGATGAGAAGCACAGTTTATTCTCCCCGAGGCCCTCTGGGAGGGGAACACCACCCGCATCTGGGCAGAGCCCATGTGGAAGAAATGGCGAAGAAAGCATCTCCTGGGGGCTGAGAAGCCTGGAGCACAGGCTTCTCTCTGATGCTCCCTGTGACCTCTGGGTCTCCCTGGTGGTCACTGGACTTTGCCCAGGGACAGCACTGCTGGAACATTTGCCCTGGGTCAGCACCACTGCCCCCTTACACCTGTTTAGTTTGTTCTAATTTTTCTTCCATTTCCTCTTCTGTTGCACAATTCTGCAAAAATTAGTTTCCAGAATTGAAACAGCAGGGAGAAATCTCAGAGGTCATCCAACCTGTTTCCCCTCCCAGATCAGCTCCAGCACCGCGAGTCCTCCAGAGGAGTGATGCTATCTCTGGCAAGGCTAACCCTGCTATCTTAACTTCCTCCAGCTGCCTGTTAGGCTATTCGTTTTTCTCTCTAGAGGCATCAGGGAAGCGGGCTGGACCCTCATCCAAACAACCCTCTTAGCTTAGTAAGCTACCCCTTCTCCAGGCTAAACAATCCCAGCACCTTTAACCCTTTCTTCTCAGGTCCTATTTTCCAAGACTTTAATTATTCACTCTGCCCTTATCTGGGTTTTAGGGTGCAACCTTAGAATCACAGAATTTCAGAGATGCAAGCGGTTTGAGACACAATGGGAAGAAGCAGAGGTTTCAAGCCTCATCTTCCACAGCTGCCAGAGCAGGAAGGAAGCTGGTCAATCTGTCTTCCAGGTGTCCTCCCCACTCTTCCTCTGGTGGAGGAAAACCCTTGTTCATTTCCTCTAAAGCCACATATTAAACGAAAACTTACTGAGCAGTTTGTACACATTTGCATGATTGTTGCTTTCCTTAATCCCTCTGTAGTCCTGTCAGGGAGCTAGGATCAGCCTCGTTTTTTAGGCAAGGAAACTGGCTCAGCACGATTAGGTAACTTTCTCAAATTCATACAACAATTCATACAACAAGAAAGTCCTGAGGCTCCTCCACCCATGCTCACCCCACCTGCTACTTTCACGCTGGTTTTGGCTCTACCCACAAAGAGCCATCTCCACAGTGTTTTTGGCAAAGCTCTTTTCTCTCCCCAGGAACCATCCAGGCCCCGAAGAGCCAGAGCAGGGCCATGGTGGGAAATAGTCAGGATTCCATAGAGAAATAGGACCAAGAGGATACGAAGAGATTGATTTCCATGAATTTGCTAAGATGATTGTAGGGGCTGACAAGTCTCAAATCCAGAAGGCAGGTTGTCATGCCAGATGCTTGGGCAGGAGCTGCTGCTGCAATTTTAAGGCAGAATTTCTTCTTTGGGAACACTTAGGTTTGAACTCTTTGGGGCTTTGAACTGATCAGATGAGGCGCACCCACAGTATTGAGAATAATCTCCTTTAGTTAAAGTCAGCTGACTGTAGGTGTTAACCACATTCACCAAATACTCTCAAAGCAACACCTAGATTCATGCTTGATGAGGTCACCAGCTCCTACAGTTTAGGGAAGTGACACACAGAGCAAAAAATCCCAGCCTCCTTTGTAGTGTTGATGTGGAGCCACAGACAGATGTCAGCCTGGTTCAGTGGTATTTTCCCAAGTGCAGCCAATGTTGGGAAGGTGCCAAGGAAGGGGACTTGTACACCTCCCCACTAGGAAGCCATCCGAAGTCAGGTTTTGTTCCCACCCCCAGTCCTGGTCACCATCTTTGGGAAGACCCCGTAGTTAGGACCAAATGTGTTCTCAGGGGTCAAAGGTGTAGAAAGAGCCCAGGGCTGCTCTTTGAGCAGGGTGGAGGATGATTGCTTAAGTCCAGAGGGACATTTAGGCTAAAAACCGTTAAGGGTGGGGACAATGTCTTCTTTTTACCCAGGATTGGGACCATGCCTGGCCCACTGGTGATGTACTACAAACATTTGCTCCTTTCCCTCCCTTGCTCTCCCAGGTAGCTACATGGAACATTCTAGGCAGGTAGAAGTCAATCCTGTTTTAAAAGCACTTCGAAGAAGGGAATTATGATAGCTGGAATGTTGCTTCTCAACCTAGAGAGTCCGTCTGAATATGTCATCAAAAGTCCCTCAATTTCAGGATAAACTGATTCATATTAAGATAGCAGAGATGAGAAAACTAGACTTCGGGCATTCTATTATTGCTATAAAACTTTGAACCACTGCAGCCTTCTCATTGCTGCCTATAATTAGAGGCAATCTAAGAGGACCCAGGTACCAAGAAGTCAAAGGAAGCACAATGAGTTACAGCCTTACAGAAATGATGCCTCTTAACTTGTCCTTTGTGGGGCTCTGTTCCTCAACTGCAACGGCCAAGTAAACTGTCAATTGCAGTGTATTTAAGTTAGACTCAAAGAAAGACTGCCTGTAGGAATAGTCCTAAAGCTAGAAATGAAAGGCTAGAATGAGAGAGGTTGTGAAGTAATTTTCCTCCTACGTCTTTTATAGGGTATATAGTTCATTACACACACACACACACACACACACACACACACACACACCTTTCTTGTTGAGAGGCAGAGGGATGGTTCAGCTGAGATTCCAGGGAAGGTGGAGGAGTTTATTCCTTTTAAGGGATTTCCTCTTTTAAGGGAAGGTGATCGGTAGCAGGATTAGAGGTTGCCAGGCCACCTCAGTGGGTGGGTGGTGTGCTGCCCCACCTGTGGAATCAAGGGAGGGGCTGGGAGGGGATGGCTTCAAGATGCCTCGTGAAAGAAGTTGGGGAGGAGGCCAGGGGTTGCTGTAGGTAGGTGTGGGAAGAGAGGACTCAGACTCCGTGGGGCTGGCTGCAGGGCACACCTGTTCTGAGAGAGCCAAGGGGAAGTGGTTGAAGATTGGTCTCAGAAAGCCACACCTGGCAGGTCTTCTTTCCTCCTAAATCTTGAAATGGATGAGGGAAGGGCTGGTAGCCAAAGCCCACTGTCACAGCAAGAAGGCTTTCAGCTAGACCACAGAGAGAACGGGATAAGATGGGAGATGAACAACTGAGAAGGTTTGCAGGATCCCTTTTTTTCAAGGCTCTTAAAAATCAAAAGACCCCTCTGTTTCAAGGTCCTCCCTCAGCTATTGTGGAGACTCTGATGACCTTTGGGAACTTTTTTGACAGTTTGCATGTAACACACAGGCTCCAAGAGCCACTAGGAAATGCCTTTTCATAGGACCTGTGCAACTGGAGCTGGGCTGAAGAGGATGGGAGTCCTGCAGATGGGGTTGTGTGTAGTCAGGCCTCTCCTTAGGCATAAATGACAGAGCCAGAGTGAGGGGCCTGTGGGAGTTCAGGGAGCTGTCACTTTCCTTCAGCCCATTCTTATTGTCCCTGCAGACCTCAGTACTACAGGCATGATGTCCTTGGCTTTTGGTCCAGCTCTGGGGAGAAGGTTGGTGCAGAGGTGGTGGTACGAGGGCTTGGTCCAGTCCTGGAACAATTTCTTTGATTCCTTCCTTCAGGAAGGTCTTTTCAGTCTTTGGGTTCTGGGGATCTTGGGAAACTCTTTCTTCCATTGGCTATTTGAAGCAAGGAGCTCCACAAAGGAAGGAACTCATGTCCCAGCACATGCAGACCAAAAGGCCAGTCAACCAGCTTGTCTCTGCCCTTGTTCCCAGGTGCTGTTATTATAAAGGATTAGCTGTTTGGCCTGGTGCGCCAAGTGCGGGGGCTGTGAAGCCTGACCTGGATTTGAGCCCGCTCCCCTTCATGTAGCCTTGGACTTGCCGCTCCAGCTGCACCCACCATCTGCTCTGCCCAGTTTGGGAGTGGCACAGCCCATACTGGGTGGTGATGGTGGGAGGTGCTGGCTTCCTATAATCTGGCAGTGGACCCCATCCCACTGTTGCCAGGTGGTACATCTGGCAAGAGCTGAAGGTCCCAGTGTTCCTGCAGAGGGGTAGGGCGAAGAAGAAATGGAACATGTCTCAATTTTCTTCTGGATCGTCTGGATTTATCAGAGTCCTGTGCTGCACTGGCCTCTATTTGGAAGGTGTTACCTGTGGTCTGGCCCAGAGAAGGTGGGCAGAGTTTTCTGAGTAACACAGCAAAGATACTATGGAGGAAGGTGAGAGTCAAGTGTGGCCCCTGAGGACCCAGCCACCTGGCTGGTGTACTTGGATCCCCTCATTACTTTGTCTCGCTTGGGCCTTAGGATTCAAGCAGGTTCTGACCTGCTCTGATGAAACACCTAAGGTCCAAGTGCATCTTGTTAGGGATACTGGAAGAGGGAAGATTTTAGAAGCCACTTTCTGCTGAAATATTTAGATGGCTCTGTGACATCTGAGCTGAAGAAGGCACTTTGGAAACTCAAAGGGCTTGGGTTTGAATCCTAGCTCTGCCCTCTGCCTGAAGCCAAGGAATTGTCTTCTTAGAGCCCCATTTTTCTCACCTGTTAGAAAGGCAGATCAAACAGACTCCGGTGAGACTTACGTAAACTCGTATGTGAAGGACCTAGGACAGTGCCTGGAAGTTGGCAATAAAAATCCAAATCAAACTTAACTCAGAGCTCCCTTAGGGTGAGAAGCAACTCTACCATCCAGGGTGGAGACCGTCCTCTGAAATCCAGGCCCTCAAATTAAAAGGTTATTCAGCTTATGTGACCCAATTACTAGCCCTCTGTCCCATGAGCCTCTGTGGCCACCTCACCTGCCCTGGGGCTACCACTTGTCAGGGCAAAATCTGTCCACCTGTGGGGACAGAGGCTCCCGCTTCTCTGATGAGAAGCAGCCTGACTGCTTGCTGAGTTGTGGAAAATAATTAAACTAGGGGAGGAAAAAACACTTCTGTTAAAAACCAGGTTAGGGATGAATGTGCAGGGCGTGGCCCCTGTATAATTAGCAAGCTACAGGCTGACGGGCCTGTCTCTCCCTGGCCCGCTGTGTCAGGCGGTGCCTGCTCCTCCCCTGCTCCTCCCCACAGGTGTGTCTCCTGGCCCTGCGGCCGCCGGTATCACTCCCTGCTCAGACACCCAAGTGGTCACCCACTGCGGCCCCAGCCAGCCCGAAGCAGACCACACAAGTGTCCCGCGATGGAAGCTGCAGATGCCTCCAGGAGCAACGGGGCCAGCCCGGAAGCCAGGGACGCCCGCAGCCCCTCGGGCCCCCACATTGGCCTGGAGAATGGCACCAAGGCTGAGGGCAAGGACTCCAAGACCACCAATGGCCACAGCGGGGAGGCGGTGGAAAGCAAGAGCCTGGGCAGCGCCCTGAAGGCAGGGGAGGGGAAAAGCTCCCTGTTTTCCGGCAATGAGTGGCGGCGGCCCATTATCCAGTTTGTGGAGTCTGTGGATGACAAGGGCTCCAACTACTTCAGCATGGACTCTGCAGAAGGCAGGAGGTCGCCCTACGCGGGGCTCCAACTAGGGGCCAAGAAGCCGCCCGTCACCTTCGCCGAGAAGGGGGAGCTGCGCAAGTCCATCTTTTCGGAGACCCGCAAGCCCTCAGTGTCCATCGTGGAGCCCGGTGAGGCCCGGCGTAACAGCTACCCGCGGGCCGACTCCAGCCTCCTGCTGCGGTCCAAGGCTGGCTCTGAGGAGGTGCTGTGCGACTCCTGCATCGGCAACAAGCAGAAGGCCGTCAAGTCCTGCCTGGTGTGCCAGGCCTCCTTCTGCGAGCTGCACCTCAAGCCCCACCTGGAGGGTGCCGCCTTCCGCGACCACCAGCTGCTCGAGCCCATCCGAGACTTCGAGGCCCGCAAGTGCCCCCTGCACGGCAAGACCATGGAGCTCTTCTGCCAGACCGACCAGACCTGCATCTGCTACCTCTGCATGTTCCAGGAGCACAAGAACCACAGCACTGTGACGGTGGAAGAGGCCAAGGCTGAGAAAGAGGTGACTGTTGGGCCCCACTGCCCCTCTGGGGAGTCCCTACACCCCCCACTCCCCACTCCCCACCCCCCCCACACACCATGGTCTCTGCTGACTTTTTAGAGTTTGGGTTTAAATCTCCACTGTGCTTGGCTCTTTTAGAAAATATTTCTTTCCGCTCTGCACCCTCAGCCTGGAGGTCAGAGGTGACTCTCCAACCCCCTAAGGTCTTGAGAGACAGGCATTTTCTAGATGAGCAAACAGAGGTTCAGAAAGGATTGGGGGCCTGACCAAGGCCAGAGGATAAATTCAAGTTGGGTCAGAGGGTAAGACCAAAGGTACAGAACTCAGTCCTAGGCTCTGCCCGCTTGGAGGGTCTCTTTCCCACCCTCCCTTATTTTGTTTTTTGTTATGTTTTGTTTTGTTTTAAGAGAGAATTCTTCCCACAGTGAGCAGGACTGAGCCCCGGGGAATGGGTTGTGGGTGAGGGAGATACTGGAAGGAGGGAATTGGGGGTCGCTGGAATGTCCTTTTTGCTGGCATCTTGGTTTGCACTTGCAGAACACTGGCTGTTTGTTCTATCTGATCCCCAGCCAGTTCCTCCACTCCCCTCACCTCCTTTGTCCTCTCAGGGGGGCCTGGTGTGCTCTGTGTGTGTGCTTACAGGTAGACAGGACATGCCTGTGCCTGCGGGGGACACCAGTGTTGAGGGAGGGAGGGATCGTGTGGGTGGGTGTACACTGGTGCCTGTGCTTCCTGTGCATGTGGGTGTCTATGTGGTCGCTGCCTGTTTGTGTGTGGGATGCACGGGTCTGCATGAATTCTGCGTGTGTGGTTGTGCGGTATTTCTGTGGGGAGGAGCAGAGGCAAGTGGAGGCTTGTGGGGGTGGCACACCTGGGGAAGGTGCTGTGAGCTAAGGGCCAGCTGTGGCCGCTGCCTCTTGCCCTACAGATGCTGGGCCTCCTCTCTCCACAGCTCCATAGCTCCTGGCTGCAGAAGGCTGCCCCAGAGCCAACTCTCCTGGTGGCCAGTGCAGGAGACCTGAATGTCTGAAGAGCTTCTGCACCCCACAAAATGGGGCAGCACAAGGTCCTTCCTGCTGGGCCTTTCTGACCCAGACTTGTTGCTCATTCTGTGCCTCTTGCCAACTCCTCTGGGCAGGGAGGGATGAGTTAGAGATGTGAACAGACTCAATGGTCCTTTCCAAAGCTTCATTTGGCCCCAAAAGATATCTCCAGCTTCTCCTATCTCTAACCCCAGGTTCATATTGGAAGATACAGATGAGGCAGGGGCCATAGAACCCAGGTTTAGAGAACTTACTTGGGAAGTCAAAACAGAAAAAGGGACTGGTCATCTTTGGGCACAGTGACTAAGACAATACAGAGCCTCAGGTTGGGTTTTAGGCTGTTTTTTCCTCTAACTAGCAGTAAGATGGTGGATGAGTACCTTCCATTCTCAGTCTCAGTGTCCCCAATGGCTTGGGCTAGATTGTTGGTTTTCAAACTATCTCAAGGAGCTGTAGGATTCTTATAAAAGTCTTCTAAGCCTCAGAGTGAAGAGGGAGGAGGAGCAAAGAGGTGGCCAGGAGGCAGAGGTCCAGGTTCCCACCTACTGCAAGAAAAGCATACTCATTGACGTGTTTCTCACACAGGGTTTGGACCCGGATGTCATCTGAAACAAGCGCTCATTAAAAAGGTGGTGCTGGCGGGCAAGAGGGTTTGGGTAGCCCCATCTGGAGGCACCAGCAGCTCCGACTTCATGTTCAGGCTCAGTGGCTGCTGTAGGGTTCAGATAGTCCTTGAGGACGCACAGTGGAGGTCAGGAGGCAGAACTCAGCCAAACAACACCGGAGAGCACCTTCCCACTTATGTAGAAGCAGCTGTGGGTAGACAGCAAATCACAGGGGATAGAGTGCCAGGCCTGATGGAGCATTAGCCAGCCCCATTGGTCTCCTCCTTCACCTTGCTGATGGTGACACAGGCCCAGAGAGGAAGCAGCCCGAGATCCTGGATGAGGAAGGAGCAACTCCCAAAGTCCTCTTCTAACATTTGAGAGCACCTCAGGGAAAAGGCACCAGGGGGGCAGGATTTGGAATATATGTGCCTTAGGAAAGATGCCTCATCCACTGGCGTGACTGTAATGGTGGTAGCTCTGGGCAGCCTGTGTACGTGTGTGTGTACATGAATGTGAGCCTGCAGCATAGAGATAGGCAAGAAAGAACAAGGCTGAGAAGCCAGGAGTCTGAGCTGACGTACTTGGTCTAGTCCCACCTCTGCTAGAATGTTGGATAGATAACATTGGTACAGAACCAGGGTAATGGGTTGATGGACTGGAGTAAGTGCATGTATCAATCCTGGCTTCCTATGAAGCATCTCCTGCAGACCCAAACATCATCCCACGTACAGCTTTGTGCAAGAGCCTGGGCAGAGCCTGTTTCGCAGGCTTGTCGGTGAAGGCCAGGTGGAGTGGCCCAGCCTCACCTGGGTGAGTTGCATGAAGTTGCAGATGGCACTCCTGGCTATGAGCGCCCACATCCTAGCCTTGGCTGTACCTGCAGACTCTGAGCAGAGGCCATGTTTGAAAAAGGTCCCTTGGTGTGACAACACTATAGTTCCTTCCTCCAGTGGACCCTAGGTCATGATGTTTCTACTTCCACTTCTAATGTCACAAGAAGTCCCATGTCCACTGGTCAACCTTTGCCACTGGATATTCCCCTGATTGGGTCAAGTGGCCCTTTCTTTTGTCTGTCCCAAGTCCCTCCTGCTCCACTATACCAGGATATAGGGACACCTCTGGGTGAATGGCTGCCTGCTGTGGGTGTCCCTACCCCGTTCTGTGTCTGGCATGTGTCTGGGGTCACAGCACCATTTGCATTAATACGGCATGTTCTGATGACACTCAGCTGTGAGAGTGACTCCGGAGAGGCTCAGCCTCCGTGCCTTGTCCACTCTTCTCCATCATTTGTCTCAGGTTGTTTCCTGTACCATGCTGCATGGCTTTGTTTCTTGTTGCTCATTTCTTTCAGGAAGGTTGAGCCCCAGGCTGATGGGCATGTGCAATCCTGGTCCCTAAGTTTCTAGGAGTGCTACTCTGGGCATAGAGGCCCTTTGAGGCAGTGGGACTGGGACTTGGGTAGAGGAGCCAGGCAAACAGTCAGGGTGCTCTGGAACTCCTGCCCTGGAGATTCGCAGGGAAAACATCTGCTCTGGGACAGGGGGTGAAACGGGAAGTGGGATGACCCATCTTGTAATGAAGGGAAACTATCAAATAGAAGTTTAGAGACAGGGAGTAGGGGGAGAAAGTGACTGGCAGGCAGGCAGGTGACAATCCAGCCTGCATGCAGCCATCTGTGTGCCAGGTGTCACTCTGTGGCATTTGCAAGGTTACAAATGTGGCCGTCTCATGGGGGTGGAATGGGGGGAGCATCGCACCTATTCTGTAGATGGAGAAGCAGGCTCCAAGATGCCAATAGATTCATACAAGTTACAGCACTGGGAAGTGTTGGAGCTGGGATTGCTCGTCACTGTTTTAAACATTTTTCTACCTGGGATTGGAAGGTTCTTGGGAGTCCCAAGCCCAGTGGCTTCTAAACAGCAGCCTTCAGGCTGAAGTCACTTGATGACTTGTTAAAACAGATTCCCAGGCCTTGCTCTGCTGGTTTTGATTCACAAGATTGGGACCTAGGGTCTGTATGCTTAGAAATCTCCCTCAGGGATTATAATGTGTAACGAGGGTGGGAATCAGAAATCCAGCCCGGTGTCACCCCAGGAAACCAAGGCCTAGGGAGGTGAAGCAATTTTGCCAGGGCCCATACTGTTCTGGAGAGGCCAGGGTGATGATTTTTTGCCCCAATTTATACCTTTCCTGACCTGAGGCTGTGCAAAAGCAGAGGAAGAGCGAGATTCCAATCAAAAGGCAGACTGACCCTTGGCTGTTTGACATCTGAGTGGAAATGGGGCATTCAGCATTTCAGATTCTTATCCAGATAATTACCATGTATCTGGGAGTACAAATTTGGCAATTAACTAACTCATTTGGCAAATGTCACAGCCTACGGCCCATGTAGTTAATTTAGGCCCCGGGAAGATTACTGCCAATCTCCCCATCCCTGGGGGAGATGCAAGTACACCTGTCCAGGTGAACTTTCAGATGTTGTCTGTACCTAAGGGCCCCATCCAGGTCTAGGCACCAGCAGGCTGTGCCACCCCTCTGCTCTCAGGGAAACCTCTGCTCACTCAAGGCCAGAAGATCTCAAGGTTGAATGGCCCACGCAAGGCCCATCCCAGGCATTAGAGAGTGAGATGAGTGTGGGAGAAGGGAACAAAAGAAGCATTCAGAGACAGGCCTGGGCAGGGTGGAGGGAAAGAAGTGGGGAGGATGAGGAAGTCAGGAGGGAGCTGTGGGTAGGGATGGGGCTGTGGGGAGCTGAGGCCCCTTCAGATACCAGGGGCTTCAGCCACATTCCACGGGAAGAGTGAGAACAGGAGAGAGAAAGCTGGGGCCTCGGGAGAGGGAATGGAGAGGGAAAGGGAGGCAGAAGTGTCTCTGTGAGGCGGAGGGAGCTTGTGTGGCTTAGGTTAGCAGGGGTGAAGGGGAAGGTCTGTCCTACACGAGAGCCCAGAGCTACTGCCCTGGAGGTCCCTCTGAAGGCCACAGAACAGGACAAGAGCACTGTCATTGCATTTTGGTGTTACTTCTTTCTTTCTAACAGTGAGGACTCACACATGCTATATAATCTTTCTAGGCCTTGGTTCTGCATCTGTAAAGTGGGGATACCACCACTGATTTCCACAGGGGACATTTGCAGATTGAAGGAAATTCCTGGCACATGATAGATACTGAATGATTAAAGTTCCCGTCCTTCCTTCTCCTAGTACAGCCTTTGGAAGCGTCCTGTGTTTTTTTACTTCTTGTGCAGGGAAAATTGCCAAGAGCTAAACAGATACGAGGTATATCTCTAGAGGTCTCACTGCAAGCCCTCCTCCCCAACTGGGAAGAGAAAGGACAATTCTAGCAGCACCCATTCCTAGTCCCAGGTCCCTTTCAGGAGCTCGCTGTGCCCTGCAAGTCTGGTCTTGCTAGCTGCACTGTGGGCACCAGGCCCCTCCCAGCCTGTGTCTGACTACCTGGGTGCCCTCAGAAAAGGAGGACCAGTCTGTCCTCTACACTGACCAATTCTTCCGCCCACTGCTGCAGACAGCACGTCTCCGCTTCTGACCCTGCCCTCGCACGTGTCCAGACAAGCTTCTCTCCTCCTCCAGCTCTCCTCCCCAGACCCCAGCTGGCCTGCTGCCCTCTTCATGTGTTCTCCTACATGAGATGGACTCCCAGGGCACTGGCCCCTCTTCGTCCTTGGCCTAGATGCCTTGTGTTTTTCACCCCACCATTCCCTGTTCTCAGTTCCTCCTCCCTTCCTCTTCGTCTGCAAATCCACGCTCACCTAGGTAAAACCTTTCCTCATCTGCAAGCCAGCCACACAGCTCCGAATAGGTGTCCCCTGGGCACCGCTGCTCACTCTGGCACTCGACTCCTTGGTCTTCATCTTCTCTGGTCAAATCCTTTTGCACTCACAGGTACTTAGCCTGCCCTCAGCCCCTTTTCCTACCTCTGTGTCCTCAAGATCCTCCCTCCTTCCATTATTCATGTCCTAAGATTTATTTTGCGCCCTCAGTCTAATGTCTAACCTCCCAGTCTTGTGATGTCCTCAACTCTACCCTCTGTGTCTGGACTGTGTTCACACTACATCCAGACCCCAGTCTAATGACATACACCACCCTCACCACTCAGCACCACCAAGACCTCACCTGAGTGCACCTGCCCACTCCCGTTGTTTGCCTCTGCCCTCTAACCTGCCTGTCTCTCTGCCTTCTCTTCCAAGGATGGTAACTGGCACCTGGCAGGTGTCTGAACAGCAGTGGCAAGGATATTATTTAGTCAGCAATTGCCCTGTAGCAGTAGTTTCTGTTATCTTCATGCCCTTGCAGGGAGATCCTCTTACTGACTCCATGGAACAGATGGGGCTACTGAGGCACAGAGAAATTAAGTACCTAGCAAAGGCCTCCTGCCTGTAGGTGGTGGTTACAGGATTCCAGCTGTTGGATTTCCTGTCCTGCGCTCTGGGTGAGCTTCTTCCTGGACCCCCATGTAGCTCACATCATAGAAGGGTGGCCTATTCCCCCCTCTGTGATAGGTCTTTACTGGGGTTGGGCCTGGCCTGAGGGTGGGAGGGGGTGCATTTCTGTTTTCTGTTTTCTTTCCCATTAGACCTTGTTCTGGGAGTGGTGAAGTGGGGTGGGAAACCCAAGTGCCCACTCTTCCACACCTGAACTGGGTTAGGAAGTCTCAGTTAGGCCTTCAGCTGTCCCTCCACTTGAGCCCCATTTTTAGAGATGGGAAAGTTGCTTGGAACAGACTATTGTCCAGCTTCTTGGTCTTTTCTTCAGGGTTTAGGTCCACTAACCAGCTTGGGGGTTGTGGGGCCACTGGACCTGCCAAGCTGTTTTCTGGGCTGTCTGGCTCTGCAGCCTCAGGGAGAGTGAGGGCTGAGTTTCCACTACCCATGGCAAGGACTTACTGTCTTTCTTCTCCCCTCTCTCCTCTGTGTCTTCTCCCCAGCCTTGTTCCAGAGACAAGGCCAAATCATACCCTCATGCCTTGTGTTCCTTTGTTGTTGACAGCCTGTCCTCTCTGGTGATGTCATTTTCCATGCTGTGGGATTCCAGCCTTCGTAGGTGGGGCAGATGCTCACTGAGAACATTCTAGAGTCTCAGTGCTGGGAGAGCCTAGAAGTGTGTGGTCATTGAGGGGCCAGCCATGGGGCAGGGGCTCCCTTTCTGGGGAGCTCTGTGGTTCTTGCCTCATGCCTTCTGCATGCTTTTGGGCCCCATTGCCAGAAAGGCCAGCAGAGCTCTAGCCCCATTGGATCCACTTACTTGGGTGTCTGCAGCTGATTCTCCATGGGTGCCTCCTCAGCTTGGCAGGGTATTTACAGATGTGCGAGTGGTGACACTCCAGGCCCAGCTGCTCATTGCCATTGGAGCTCGCCTTTCTCATGATTTGTGCCTTCTTTACCTCGACTGCTTTGTGGGTTCTTCAAGGAGATGGCTTGAGAAAGGGGTGGGACTCTGCATTCAAAACTCAGTGGTTATGGGGAGACCTTGAGTGAGCCCAGGCTTTCTTGGATGCCTTGGGCTTCCTACTTGTTAGGTGGAACAAACTGGGAGGTGTATTGGGAGCCCTTAGAGAGGAGCCCCACAGGACAAAAGAGGTGCTTCTTGGATTGGCTTAATAGGAGAGGCCTTGGCTTCATGACTCCCCTTTTGTCTCAGGGAAGCTGCCTTCCCTGACTTGGCAAATAAGGGCATGTGAAGCCGACATATGAGCACACTCCTGATAACCCTCTTTCCAGCTCTCCCTGGACCCCAACAGTCTGCGTGCCCCTGTGCAAGGTTCTAGAGCCTCTCCTTGCCAGACTACTCCCCCTTCCTAGGCTCATTGTCTAACCTTCTCCTTCTCTGGAGACCCTGGGTAAAAGTCCCTCTTTTGCTTAAACTGCAAATGTGTTCCTTTCCCATAAACAGATTTATAGCTGTGCCTGCCCAGACAGAGTCCATGCCGGTGGCAACTCCAGCTGCTGCTTGCAACACAAGCCCCACATCATGTTAGAGAAACATTGCACACTGTTACTGCCATGAGGCACTCCCTGGGCTGGGCTGTGTCTCTTCCTGATAGCCTCAGGTCCACCAAAAGGAGCAAGAACCCCATAAAGCCTGTTGCTCGTGTTGGGTAGAGGAGCTAGGGAGGTTTAGCCCATACAAAGACATGTCTAGGATGTCCAGCCTAGTGGCCTGAGAGGACAGCAGGTGGTGTTTGATTCACTGCTAGGTCCTCGGTGGCTGGCACGGAACCTGGCATATCTGAGGTCCTGGTGAATGTGTGTTGAATGAAGGACTGATTGGATGAGTGCAGAGCCCCGCCTGAGAGTTTGTTTTCTGCCCAGAGCCTGGCTCTGTTACTTCTCCTCCCTCTGACTTTGCTAACCCTTTGCCTTCAGACAGAGCTGTCACTACAAAAGGAGCAGCTGCAGCTCAAGATCATTGAGATTGAGGATGAAGCTGAGAAGTGGCAGAAGGAGAAGGACCGCATCAAGGTGAGAAGATCCAGGCTCCCTCAATGTACCCTCACCCACCTGTGCTGCCTGGGAAAGTTGGGTCATGGCTTCTGTACCAGGTTTCAGCCATGGTGACATCCCATACTTGTTTGTTTTGGATTCTCCTTTGGCATTCCCACCAATTCCCCTTCTCAGTTTAGGCCAGGCACAGTGGGATCTTACCTGTCACCAAATACTCATCATCTCAGCAAATAAATGTCCTAGACCTGTCCTCCATTGCATCTTCCAAGGTCCTCAGGTGTCTGCTTATTGGACAACCCAGCCACCAAGTACATGCCATTTCTCCTCTACTTGTGCCATTGTGGCCAGATGTGTGTTTGCCATAGTTTGGATAATGGTAAAACACAGCCTGAAGTCATTGACTTTTGACATGACTATGAGAACAGCCAGTTAATTCACTTTCTGAATGGTGTTTGATTTTGGTTGAATACACCCTGACTTATGGGTCAATGTCTGGGTCCATAGGGAGTCACTCAGCATGGACTGGTGGCTCATGATGACCTACCCAAGGAAAGGAGCTGTAGGTAGATAAGAAAGGGTGGACTGTGAAAAACCCTAGCAGCAGGTGGCATCTCTAGGTGATGCCTTTGAATGAGATTCATGGCGAACAGCATTGCTGAGTTAGGGCACTGGGAGTGCCCCGATTCTGTGATTGGAACTTAAAGACGTGCTCTGCCGTGGTTTTCTTAATGGAGTCCTCCTTCATCCCTCTCCTGATTCTGGACCTAGAGCTTCACCACCAATGAGAAAGCCATCCTGGAACAGAACTTCCGGGACCTAGTGCAGGACCTGGAGAAACAGAAGGAGGAAGTAAGGGCTGCACTGGAGCAGCGGGAGCAGGATGCTGTGGACCAAATAAAGATTATTGTGGATGCTCTGGATGAGAGGGCCAAGGTGCTGCATGAGGACAAGCAGACCCGGGAGCAGCTACACAGCATCAGTGACTCAGTGCTGTTTCTGCAGGTAATAGGAGAGTCCTCCACCATTCAAGTCCCCAGCCCCCCGTCCCATCCCATCCCATCGCATCCCATCCCCTCCCATCCCGTCCCATCCTATCCCATCCCATCCCATCCATCCATCCATCCGTCTATCCAACCATCCATCCAGTCGAGCTCCATTCCATCTATCCATTTAATTTTTCCAACCAATCAACCAACCAACTGCCTTACCTATTCTAAAGATGATAAACAAATATTACCTTGTACTAACTTTGATTGCTATGTACTAGTGGTGTTCCAGGATTAGTAGGAAAGAGTTCTGTGATTGAATAGTAATGCCTGTTTTGGGTAAGGGAAGAATGGCTATGAACACTGCATAGTTTTTATCTTTGGTCTAGTCTGTTTGTCTATTTATGTATCCATCTTTCTGTCTGCTAGAATGTTTTGGGTGCTCCCAGCTACCCAGTACTCTGTTAGGCACTATAGAGAATTATAAGACATGGTTTCTGCCCCCAAATAGATGCAATCCAGCTGGGAAGATAAGATACATACAATTAGAGAACAATATAGAAAAGTGTGTAATTAAATGATAAACTATATGGCTCAGGAAATAAGTGCTGTGGAAACTCAGAGAAGGGCAAGCAGGCTATAGCAGTCTACAGACAGCTTTGCAGAGGAGGCAGAGTGCGAATGGGGTCTTGCAGGCACTCAGGATTTGAGAAGGAGGAGGGTTCTCCATGAGGAGTAGGGAGGTGAGAAGCACAAAAGTGTAGAAGCAGGATGGAGTGAGCCCTGTGAAGGTGGAAATACTATAATAACCAGCTCAGAACACTCCAGGATTTTCTCGCATTTCCTGATGCTTTCACCCCAATGTGTTCATGCAAACCCCTATGAGGTAGCCATGCTGCACCCAGGCCAAAGGTCTCATATCTGAATGCTAAGCCATGGGGAATGTCAGCATCTGATGAATTTTAGTTGAGCCTTTTGCCCAGTGAGGTTAGTTAGTTGAGCTGATTCTAGAATGCAGTTCCTCTGGCTTCCAGCACTGGGTCTGTAACTGGGAGCCTTCTGGTAAGCAAAAGGTCTCCATACCTCATAAAAATCCAGGAAGTTAATGACTTCTTTCCTTTCTTGGTAGGAATTTGGGGTATTGATGAGCAATTACTCTCTGCCCCCACCCCTGCCCACCTATCATGTCCTGCTGGAAGGTGAGGGCCTGGGACAGTCACTCGGCAACTTCAAGGATGACCTCCTCAATGTGTGCATGCGCCATGTTGAGAAGATGTGCAAGGCTGATCTAAGCCGTAACTTCATTGAGAGGAACCACATGGAGAACGGTAAGTCACTTCTTGTGTGCAGGCCCAAGGCCAAGAGCATGTCCCTCCCAGGTCAGTTTCTGCTGCTAGGCAGAGGCCAGCATCTATCTGGCTGGCCCCTTTCTCTTCCCACCCTTCTAATCACATAAAGGGGTTTGGACTAAGATTCAGGGATCCTAATCCTATATTGAACTTGCAGCTATTACAAAGAACCTCTAGAACAGGGAATACCTGGGCCTTGCCTTCAGAATTGTCTCCTCTCAGTGGGTCACTTGTCATATTCAAGAGCTGGTTTCATTCAGACCTACATCTGATCGTGGGGCCCAGTCCATCAGCTAAGTAAATACCGTTGCTGTTATGCACCAGGTTCCCAACTGGAGACTCTGCGGGCTCTGGTTCAAGTGACCTAGTGCTGGGTGTGTACATGGAAGGAGGACTCGCCTGTCACCATGGCTATGTTGGGAGTGTTGAGCCCGGAGGCTGGACCTGGCCTGCTGGGCTGGCCCGGGGATGATGGGATGCTATGGGTCTCTGTGACTCACCAGCTGAAATCAGCCCCTCCTCTGACTCACATTGTCTCTGCCAAGGTCAACTGAATCATCCTCACAGAAAGCCTCCAAACCTGAGAAACTACTCCGTTAAGTCCATTTCTACCCAGTCCCTTCAGGGCCTGAAGCCTGAGTACTTTCCCCAAGGCCCCACCCAGTGGCCTAAGCTCAGCATAAAGTCTTTAAAATGCATCCTAAGGAGGGTCTTCCAGCCATGGACTCCCACAGGAAACGGCCCCTGTCTGATCTGCAGGTGGAGCACGCAATTCTTTGGGGAGGAGAGAGGGCTAAGAGTGTGCAGGAGGGTTGGGCAGGGGGCCACCTGTGTATCTTGGCGATGGTGATATCACACAGTGTCCCTGTGAAATATGAGAGGGACATTCAGTCACACCCGAGGACAGATAAGGCACTTTAGCAAGACAATCATTTGACTTTAAATGGCACTCATATCCTGACAGTCTCTTCCTAATGACAATAGCAGTGAGTCTAATGGTGACAGTGACAGCTGAAGGTGATGGAGTGCTCTCTGGGTGCTGGGCATTGTGCTAGGCTCTTCACTCAAGTTACCTTATTTTCTCTGCGGGGTGCTTTGCATTGTACAGATAAGAAAGCTGAGGCTCTGGAAGCATCTTTCAAAGGACACATAGCCGGGGAGGGTGCGATCAGGTTTCACACGCTGCTGTCCAGTCTCCCATGCCTTCTCATCCTCAGCCATGAGGCCACGACCACTGCTGATAGCAGCAGCAGTGAGTGGCAGAAGAGGACTTGAGCAGTGTGGTGATCTCTGCCCTGGGGGGACCCCTCTGTGGGTGAAGTGTGAGCACACCTGGGAGACTGGGCCTGACTGGGGTGGGTGGCTTGTGAGCCTTGCAGGGACTGTCTAGCCTCCCAGATGCTCGCTGTTCCATTTCTAGGTCATGAAGGCACTGGTCATGGCCTCTATGCAGGTGTGGCCCTGCATTCTCTGCAAGGTGTGCAGGGTGGCAGCAGCTAGAAGCAGGAATGCGCCCTGCTGATTCAGGAGCCCTGCCCCGGTGCCTGGGGCTACTGCAGGAGCCTCTTTTACCTCTGTGGTTTTTTTTTTTTTTTTTTTTTTTTTTGTGAGTGTGTTGTTGCTGCTGTGTAGTGGTTGGGAGTGTATCTGCTGTGGGAGGTGGGGGTAGGTGGCCGGTGAGTCAGGTCTTAGACTGATGGTCTACTGCTCCCTGATGGTGTCACCCAGACCAGACTCACTCCCACCCTCAAAGGCCTAGGGACTACAAGACACCAGGTCACCTTTACCCTGGGGTAATACCTAGGCTAGCACCCACCGTGTGGCAGGCCCTGCTAGATGTCTAGATGTAGGTGGTGGAGATGGAGAATGAGTCTGTGCCACTCCTCTTGCTGGGGAGATGGGGAGAGAGGAAGGAAGGAAGGAAGGAAGGAAGGAAGGAAGGAAGGAAGGAAGGAAGGAAGGAAGAAAGGAAGGAAGGAAGGAGAAGGAGGAAGAGGGAGAGAGGAGAGGGGAAGGAGGAGAAGGGGAGGAGGGGGGGAAGAGGAGGAGGTAAAAGGGAGGAAGATAGGGGAGCAGGAAGAGGAAGAATGGGGAAGTTGAGCAGTAAGTGGCGTTGTTTGGGTTTTGGGGTCTGCAAGTGGGGACAGCTCAGTTACTCAGCTTGTCTTTGAAGGCCAAAGCTGGGAACTCATTCTACCTCTTGAGGCTGACAGCCAGGGCTGGAACCGAGCTGCAGAGTTGAGAGCCAGGTCTCAAATCCCAATTTTGCTCTTATTGGCGTGTGGCATGAGGCAAGTTGCTTTCCTCACCTCCTGAGCCTCAGTTTTCTTATTTGTCACACAGAGATTTTCATACCTGCCCAAGAGTTAACATACAGATCAAATAAGAAATGGATACCAGCAGCCCCTTGTGAGCTCCAGAGTGCTGTGCACATGACCTTACTCACAAGGTGGTGTAGGGCCGGGGGGCCCCTGGATGATATAGTGCCAGTCCAACAGGGGCGTGGCTCATTGTACGCCCCCCCCCAAGAGCTCAGGAGCAGGGCAGATGCTGGGTAGGCATCCTCATTCTCTGAGGGTGTGGAAGCTTGGCTTTTCCTGGGCAGAGGAGATGCCCGAGTGGCCAGCTCCTCCTCCCTACCTGCTTTCTCTGCTGACCCAATCTCTCTCTTCATAGGTGGTGACCATCGCTACATGAACAGCTACACAAACAGCTTCGGGAATGAGTGGAGTACTCCTGACACCGTGAAGAGATATTCTATGTACCTCACCCCCAAGGGTAAGGGCAACTCTTCTTGGCCAACCCTGGCATCCGTCCCTTTTGCTGCCCAAGGGCCCCAGAGTCCGTGGAATGACTCCCAGCCAGTTTCCTCCTGGGTGGAGTGAGCATACCTCTGGTATGCCTGGGAAAGTCTAGGCATCTGCCTGCTGTCCCATGTGATTATGAGCAATGCTTCTTTTCACTCTCAGAAGTGACAAGTGTCCCATTTAGATGATAAATTACCCAGCACTCTGCTCTTCAGAAGCTTCCCTCCCCTGACATGGTGAGCCCCTCCAGGACTCTCCTCCAGCACCTCTGTCTTTCTGAGAGTCTCCTAGGCTCCCCTCTGTAGGCAGGAGCTGTGTAGCCTTTCTGCATAGGTTTCCATGTCTGGGCCCTGTGGGAAGGGAAGGGCTGCTTCCTGCAGGACCACTTGCTCCTCCTCTGCATTTCTTTGCCTGCAGCCTGGCCCCGAAGCCCTCCTTTCCCAGGCCTTGCAGAGCCCCACCTGCAGGGTGACAGCCTGATAGGGTCTAGACCAGAGCCTGCCTGTTCTTGCCCTAGGGAAGCCTGGCACATTCTTGGGCACCAGCAATAAACCACAGCAATGTCCATAACATAAGGGTGGGTGTGTCGGCCTCAGCAGCCCCAGATGGAGGGTTGTGCATGTGCATGAGGGGCTGCCGTCTGGGAGAGGGATGGGGATGTGAGGAAAGCAAAGAAGAAAGGAAGGCATTGGGCCAAGGAGGAGAGCATGAGGCCTGGAACAGTCTCACACACACACACACACACACACAGACACACACACACACACACACACACACATATGCAGACATGCAGATGTACCCATGGTGGGAGTGGGAGGGCTGGGGTTTGGAGGAATGAGCTCACTGGAGAAGAAGCTCTGCTGCCCTTCCTGATTTGAAAACAACACCTGGGCTTCTCGGGCGGGTCTAGGGTGGCAGCCTGGTACCCAGCTTCCCTGCTCCGACATTCCTGGTATGGGCCAGGTTCAGCCACCAGTCCCGCACCCTCCCCTGCCCAGGTTGCTGCCCGGTTCTGTGAGTGATGAACTGTACTAACAAGCCACCCTCCCCCACCTTGCCTGGTTCCTGTTTGTCCAAGTCCAACCCCAATGAGAGCAGCAAGTCCCCCACCGGCTCTTGCTTGATTCTCCTGCTCTGTGGAAGACGGAGAGCCAGGGTGGCCCCACTGCAAGGAGAGAGGAACACAGCCCACCAAGTTGTCACCCTGACAGTCCATGGTCTGGGAGACACTGGGGCTGGTCACTGTCCCCTCTGACTTCATTGTTCCTATCTGAGAAGAGAGGCAGATAGCCCAAGACTCAGAGCCCTCCCAGCTCTACCCTCGTGAGTCAGTCTGTGACATCTGGAGGTGGAAGAAACAGGTTCCCCCAGTGTCCCTGCCCTAGCTCTGTGGGCAGCGCCCTGGCTGGGGATAAGGAGGGACAGGATGTCTGCCCTCTGGGGCAGGGCAGAGGAGAGGCAAGGGAGACACTGATGAAACTGGGCAAGGAGATCAGGAAGCAAGGCCACTAATGGCCACCAGGTCCGAGTCTGGGAGTTTGGGTGCCAGTGGGATTTGGCAATGGCTATGACTCCTTCCCAGAAGAGGTTAGTTTCAAGGCTCCCTGAAGGAGAACTGTGTGCCTGGTAACAAGGAGTGACTGTGATGGGCAGAGGGCACTGGGTAGAAGAAACCAAAGGCAAAAGTGTCTAGAGGAACAGATGGGGGTCACAGTTGGAGGCTGGGGTGCAATTTGAAGTTTAGGTGGGGAGAGGCAGAGTCAACAGGGGATGCTGACACACCGCTCTGTGAGGTGAGGACCAATCCGCTCTGCCTTCTTCTAGGCTGCTGTGAGCACCCAGCTGGGAACAAAGGAAGGCACTTGTGGGGAATGAGTCTCTGAGGGAACCAGGGAAGCCATAGTGTTGTGCTGTCACCAGCTCACTCATCACACCTACAGATGGTTCAGCCCTCAGTCAGCCAAGGGCCCAACCTGTGCCCCAAACATTGCCACAGCCTCTCCTTCCTCCCAATTACTGCATTTCCTGGCCCCTGGAGTCTCATTCACATGGGGACTGCTCCAGGAGGGAAGTGTTGCCTTGTTAGCCTCCTGGTGGCCCCCAGAGAAAGACGATTGTACATCGTAGTGTACCTAGGATTGTCCTGGTGAGTCCCAGTGCTCTGGGAATGATGATCAATGAGCTGTTTCCATTCCCCCAAACGGTCCCCATTTGGATGGTAAATGATCACCTGCTGCTAGACCCATGGACTGCTCTTAATGGCGGGATCCAGGTCCTGTGGTGGGCACATGGAGAACTGTTTGGGTTTCTGCCTAAGACTCCCCAAGTCAGAGGCTGTGGAGTTGAGCCATATCCCCTTTCTGCAATGATGGACCCTTCTTGTCTACATCCCAGGTGGGGCCCGCACATCCTACCAGCCATCATCTCCTGGCCGTCTCTCCAAGGAGACCAACCAGAAGAATTTCAACAATCTCTATGGCACCAAAGGTAGGAGGGGGTTCAGCTCCAGGGAAACTGTGTGGGGGAGCAGGTGGAGGTTGGAGCCAGAGCTGGGCCATGGCTGGGGATGGATTCCCCAGTGTGAGATGAATACAGGGAGCTGGGGCAGGAAGAAGTAGGAAAGGGGCAGTTCCTGGGAATCTAGGTAGTTTTTTTTTGCCAGGTGAGGGGAAGAGGTGACACCGTCAGATCAGAAGTGGAATGAGGGTGGGGTGGGCCTTCCTCAGTGCCAGGTCTCCCTCTGCCAGTGCACCAAGGGACCACTATGCCTCAGGGCAGAGCAGAACTCAAAAGCCCAGTTTTGCAAGGCCCTCATTCTGTCCTGGGGGTTCCTGGTGCGGCCTACTGTGTTCAGGGAGGGAGGTGACTGGGCCAGCTCCACCAGAGTCCCCACCCCAGCCACAGCACCAGGAAGACTCTTGAGTGAGGACCAGGCCCACTTAGACTAGAGGGTCAGGGGCACCTGAGGAGCAAGGCAATGCTTAGGCCTCTCTCATCATCAGATTCACAGCTGGGACCCACCGTGACCTTCTTAGCCACATAAACAATAACCCGTAAGCCATAGGAGGGTAGTCATGGGGATATGGGGTCTGTCCTGCTCAGGGGTGCATCTGCTGGTCCCAGAAGTGGGATGGCTTGGGGGAACAGTTGTTGAAAGACAGATGGAGGAAGGAGCAGGAAGGGAAGGCAAGGCCTCTAGCCTCTTGGAGCCTTGGGCGGATGTGCTCTTTGAGGGCCTTGTGCAGAAGCTTCCTGAGATCCCTACTGGAGAGTTTGTCAGTGGAAGTGTGGTCACCCCAGCCATCTCTGATCCCTGAGCCCAAACATCAGCCCCAGCCCTCCCCTAGGCAACCATGGAGAGAACTGCAGGACTTGGTGGACATTTCTGCGTAGCCAGCTGGACTTAGGAGGTGCTGGAGGCTCCGGGGCTGCCGTGAAGGGCTGGAGTCCTGGGGTTCTGAGCCCCAACTCAAAGTGTCCTCTCGGTGCCTCTACTGTCCCCTCTACCTACTCCCCACTGCCTACTCCTCTAGGTGACAGGGACATATTTGTACATGGACATCTGTTAGACTATCCAACCTGCCGAACAAGATTTCAGGTGTTCTATCAGCTGTCTCTATCCCCAAGTTATAGGATGTGTTTGTGTTTATTTGTTCTTTTGCTCATGCATTCATCCATCAACCATACAATGAGCACCTTCTAAGAACCAGGCTCTGTGCCAGGCACCAGTCATGATGATGCTGGCCAGATGGGGCATTTTTCCAGCCCAGTTGGGAAGATAGACAATGAAACGTGCAGTTGCAGCCCAGGGGACTGGGGTGCAGGGTGGTGTGGGCACCCGCAGACATGGGGAAGGTCACATGTAATATGACACATGAAGATCCACTATATGAATTTGGTAAGCTGTGGGGAGTAGCTGCAGTGTCCTGCAGAAAACCTGCTCTGAACCCAAAGCTTGGGGCAAGAGAGAAGCTGGGAGCTCAATCTGGTTTGGATGCTGAGTGAAAGAGTGGGGAGAGGTAAAGCCAGGAAGTAGATGGAGATGATGTGGCTTGGGGGCCCCTCAAGAAAGACCTGTGGGCCATGTTAAGGACTTGCCTTCTTATTCTGAGGATGGTGGCCTTTAGGTAGGGCAGGGCCTACACTTTGTCTTAGAAAGATAACTGATGGTCGGAAGGACTTAGGGGAGGCATGACCGGGGACACAGTGGCAGTCTAGCTTACAAGGTAGCAGGGGGCTGGAGAGTAAGACTCATAGAATTGGCTCCATCTTGCCCTCCCTCCTCTGCTCTCCACTGCCAAGGTCTGACACCCTTCTTGCCCTGCAGGTAACTACACCTCCCGGGTCTGGGAGTACTCCTCCTCCATCCAGAGCTCAGACGACCTGCCCCCGGCCCAAGGCAGCTCCTCCTTCTCCCTGAAAGGTGAGCCCTCCCTCCCATGCCCCTGCTTGTCCTCTGCAGTTGTCTACTTTGCACTCTGCTCCTCCCTCACTGGGCCCCCTTAGTTCCTGGAGAAGAGAGCCCCGGTCTGAGAGCCGGGGGTGGGTCATGGCAAGGTCTTTGCTGTAAAGGAGTCAGGAGCTGGGGCTGGGCCATGAGGGAGGTCTCCTCAGTCCCCCTGCATCCCCACCTCTGCAGGTCCAAGGGGCTTCCTTTAGGTTTACATTCAGTCTTCCTACTGCAGTTAACTTTGTTTACCTGGTGACTTCCATTATTGGTTGACCCTGTGCCCTGGGCTCATGTAGCACCCTCATAGTCTCACAGGACCAGTCCTGCCAAGCCACTTTGGGAAAGATGGGGCCAGATGACCTTGACGAGCTCCCAAATCCAATCTTCCTTTTCCTGTGCCCTGACTGCCACTCCTGTGCTCCCTAGAACTCTTAAATAAGGCTGAGTGGTAAATGTCTCCTGTACCCTGGGGTTGGGACCATCCTGAGGGAACAAACTTGAACCAGATTTTAGTTTTCAGTAGATTCCAAGGCCCTCAGGCTTCTTCCAATAGCTTGTAGGGACAGCTACAAGCTGGTAGGCTGTGGCCCAAGTAACCCCTTTTCCCTTTGGCATGCAAAATGCCAGGCCCTGGGGAAAGGACCAGCAGGCAGAGGAGGGCCCAAGGAGAGAGAGGGAAGGGGCTGTGCTGGAGCAATGTCCAAGCAGTGGCTTCTGAGGTGGTTTTGTCACCCAGTGGTCCTTCTAGGCTACATCCAGAACAGGATTCTTGGAGCAACCAGCAAGCTGAAGGAGAGAATACAAAGGGAGAGGGGCCCCAGCCTGCAGGGCCCCAGGCAGTCCTGACCCTGAGCCAGGTCTGGGAAGCTCTGGGATGTACCTTGGCTAGTCTGGGTTCCAGTAGATGCCTCTTGGATTACTGGCATGAAGGACACCCACCTTCATTGGCCTGCACAGACCCCTGTCTAAGGCCTGGCCCTAGAAGGGACTCTCTTCACCTTGGAGGAAGAGACTGGTGCTACCCTTCTCACCGTCACTCAGATCACCTCATGGGGCTGGCTGGGATGGCCCTGGACAGGGCTCTGAGCAGAGGATGTGATGCGTGCAAGGACTGAGTGCCCCACCCCCAGCAGCCTTGCAGGCAGGAAGTGGCCAGGGCTGCCTGCCAGCTGCAGAACTGAACGAGAGCTACAGAGCAGAGCACAGAGCCCAGTGCGGAGCGCACACCTCAGGCCTCCTGCATGTGGGTGCAGGCTGCTAATGCCTCTCTCTCTCCTGGCAGGCACTGGGAAAGCCCCCTGCCAGTTCACCACCTTGAGACAGGCCACTGCAGAGTTTTCCAAGCACTGGACCACAGTGGGCTGTTTAACAATAACCCTGGTAGCTGCCCTTTTCCCATCCTTCCCCTTACCTCTCCCACAGAGGGCAGGTGGCACATCCTGTGGGGCTCTCTGCCACTTCTAGGGTATCCTGGTCCCACCTCCCCAGAGCTCCCTGGAGAAAGGTGCCTGTCTCCACCTACATCCTAGCTCACTTGGTCTGGACTTTTACCTGTTGTATAAGGCTGGTCTCCTGGGCCACTCCATCCCCACCCTGTCCCCTCCTTGCCTCTCTCATGGCTGGCATAGGATTTTCTTTCTGGAAACTGAGTCTGAATTCCCCTTCTCTGCATTTCCGCTCAGGATCCATGGAATCTCTATTTCCCAGCCTGCTCTCACCCCAGATGCAGGGACTGCCCCAGGTCCTGGCCCTGTCCCCACTCCCTGCCTCCTTGTTCAGTGCCATGGGCCTGACCTTCTCATCCTTGTGGAGAGCTGGGCAGGACAGGGTCCTCCGCAGGCAGGCAGCTTACAGCCTTACCCAGTCAGGGACTGTAAAGAACAGACCCAGTTTCTTTCTCAAGTTTCTCAGCATCCAGGTCATGGCCTATTTCTTCCCAGCCATTGCTGCCTGTCCCTGCAGGCTGATGATTGACAGTGAGATGCTTTTCTCTGTTCTATGGACCAGAGTGACTTACAACATCCCCTGGGATAATGCAGAGGGCCAGGGAGGTGGCAGGGTAACTCAGCCTTAGGCTGGCACCTTCAGACCAGACCCAGAGAGTGTCACATGCTCCCATTTGGGTTTTCTGTCCTGACTGGGTGGAAGCCATGCTGACAAACCATGCCCCTCTATAGCCCAGTCCCAGGCACAGTGCTTGGGACAAGTAGGAGTTGGCAAGGGAGGAGCATCACCCACTTGGTAAGGTGGAGTCGGGAGCTCCTCCTGTAGGGAAGTGCTGGCAGAGGATGCTTAACTCCAGGCTATCCTGGGCTCCAGGAAGGGGAGGGGACTGGGGTATAAACCCTGGGTGGGTAGCAGAAATCTCTGTGGCATAGTGTGACCCTGATCTGGATCTGTGGGTGACACTCCCCAGTTGCCTGGCTCAGCCACCTGGTCAGCTCCTCCCGGCGGTTGGTAGTGGGCTGGGAGACACTTGGTGGTCACGGTGGAGAAAGCGGCAGTGCTGCTCCAGCCCTAGGGGTCCCTCTGACCAGAGCCTCTTGTCTCCCAGGCTATCCGTCCCTCATCCGGAGCCAGGCCCCCAAGACCCAGCCCCAGACCTGGAAATCTGGGAAGCAGACTCTGTTGGTGAGTAAAGGGCTGCCCGGAGAGCTGCCTGGGCACAGGATGGCCAGAGACCTGGTCCCTGGCTGGGCTCCCAGACGACCCATTTTCAGTCCTTAGGGTCCGTGGGAAGAGCACCATCCTCCTCTGGCCAGGCATGGTGTGGAGGAGGCAGCCGTGGCTGCACTATCTGCATAAACAAAGGTAGTAGAGGCTCAGGGCTTACAGGCAGGGTGCTTGTGTAAGCACACACTATTTGGGCATCAGTTTTCAAATCTGTAAAGTGGACACACTGCTTTTCTATTTGGCAAGTGATTGTTCAGTGCCTGTGCTTGGTGGCTTGGTTGTCGCCAGCTGTGGTATTATAAGATGCTCAGCCCAGGGAATGGGCATTTTGGAGCTGTGTCCTACTTCTCTGGGGCAGTTTTCTGGCTCTGACAGTATAGAGGCCATTGGTATGACAGTGTGGGGACAGGGGAGGCAGGAACGTTAAGAAGAGGTATACTTAGGGTTCAACACCTAATGACCCCAGGCCAAGGCTATATAAGAGCAATGCAAGGGGGAAATGTGGCCAAGGGATCCAGGCCACCTGCTGGCTGTGGCATCCAGGACAAGTCAGATACTTCTCTGAGTCTCTATTCCTTTGTTTTCATAGTGTGGGTGCTGAGATAAGGTGATCTCCAGTGCGGGTGCTGAGATAAGGGGAGCTTCAGCCCCAACAAGCCTGAGGCAGAGCCCTGCCCGAAACCTCAGTGGTCAGACTGGCTCACGTACTATGCCTCCATTTCCCCAAGTGCTTCTCTCCTGAGGCTACTCCTGGAGTCAGCTAGTGGCCCTGATATATCGGTACTGTTAGGGTTTTCTGGGGGCAGGGCCCAAGCCCTGGGCACCTGCTGCCTTTGCATTTGGAGGTCAGAGCATGGTGAGGTGATTTGCTCTGGACCACAGAGAATGGCCGGGCTGTTTAATTGAAGAGAATCTTTAATTTGCCAGCGATGGGAGCTAAGTGATTGTGTGTGTAATTTGGAGCTGGGCCCAGGGGCATTGCAACAGCAGGACTGCAGACGGCTGATACGGGAGAACAAGCGAGGTTTCTGTTCCTGGACACAGTCCTCCCCTCGCTGCCACATTCTTCACCTTCCCAGAGCCTGGGTCCCCACAGAGAAGGTTCAAGGCCACCTGGGGACTCCTGGAGAGCAGGGTCCTGGTGTCCAGCCAGCACGCAGTGCCGGGAGAGCAGAGGTGCTGTGAATGTGCAGAATCTGATCTAGCAGGCAGCTGCTCAGGGGCTGGTGCAGCCCTCTCCTCAACTTGTTGTGTGACCCCATGTGAGTCTTTCCTTCCTCTGTGCCTCAGTTTCCCCACCTGTAACACGAACCATTACTCAGATGGCCCAGGTGCTTTCATAGGCCTTTTGACGCTCACATGCTACATCCCTGAGCCAGACAAGAGACAGGGAGGCGGAGACCCTGCCTGGCTGTCATGGGACTATGCTCCCGCTCGCCCACCTACCACTCCAGGTTGCAGCAAGACAGCACTGCTCACTGACCTGAGACCCACACTACTGACCCAGCCTCCACAGGAAAAGCTCTGCCATCCCCAGCTCTTTGCCTTATGGATATTTTTGGGCTCCAGACTGGCACTAGGGGGTCAGAGACCTGGCTGTAGGCCCTGTCCTGCCACTGAGTAGCCATGTAACTTTGTCTCAGTCCTTCTTCTTCTTGGGCCTCATTTTCTTCCTCTGTTTACTTGGTGGTTTAGCCAAGGTCTGAGCCAATGACCCTTGGCCCCAGCGTCGCACAAGCTGGAGTCTGCTGAGGATGGAGGCAGGCAAAGACCTGGCTCAGAGCAGCAAGGGCCCAGGCAGACAGGGCCAGGCAGGGCTGGGAGCTCCCTGGGGTGGGGAGAGATGGTGTCTCCTGTACAGATCAGTGGGCAGGGGGCAGGCTCAGCTTCTGATCCAGCTCAGAGACAAATCCACTCTGCAAGACCCTCTAGGGGCTGACAGTGTCCTCACCGGCAAGTAGCAGCTAAACTGTGCTCTCCCATTTCAGCCTGGAGGGCCCATGGCTCGGGGCCCTGACGAAGTATATGGGAGGAAGGGGGAGGGTGCTGATTTTCTTGTGAAATAACTGTGAGACATGATGCACAGAGAAGGTGGGGAGTGTCGTCACTGGCCTGTCCTGAGATTTGTCACCTGGATTCTGATGAGGGGGCAAGCTAAGGAGGTAGAGTGGCGGTGAGCTTGGTTGGGGTTAGGCTGGGGCAGTTGTGTTGGAGGGAATTATGCAGAGAGAGCAGAAGTGGAGGCAGAAGCAGACACTTGAGCCCTTGAGTCACCAGACGTGATGCTGGGTTGGGGCTGGACCGCTGGACTCAAGTCCTGGCTTCTCTACTCACTAGCTGAGTGACCTTGGGCAAGTTGCCTAGCCTCTCTGGGCCTTGGTTTGCTCAACCATAAAATGGATATGATAACAGCAACCTACTTAATTGGATGGTTGTAAAAATTAAATGAGTTCATCCATATAAAGCACACAGCACAGTGCTGTATAGTTCTGTAGAGCAGAAAGTGCTATAAAAATGGTGGCCGTGGTGGGGCTGGGATGCTCTTGGAGCAGGCGGGGGCTGAGGTTCAAGTTCATCAACCAGCCTGAGGACATGAGCCTTACCTGGGTTTTGAGCTCAGAAATTCTGCTAACACGAGGGACCAACCCTGGATCGCAGGGTAGGGAGATCTTGCAGGTCAGGCCACAGCCCCTGGGATGGCTGGCATTTAGGCCACTGCTGCTTCTAGGGGACGGGAGGCTGGGGTAGGGGAGGGCTGGCAGTGGGCGCGCTGCATCTGGCCACCCTAACCACTCTCGTCTCCTCCACAGTCTCACTACCGACCTTTCTACGTCAACAAAGGCAATGGGATCGGGTCCAGCGAGGCTCCCTGAGCTCTGGCAGAAGGGACCGAGGCACAAGCACACCCCACCCTGCCCACCTCACACTTTCTCAGCTGCTGCTGTCCTCCGGGTGGGAGCGGGCCCACCTGCCCTGCCCTCCACTACTGGCCACGCTCCATCCAGACTATTTTCCTGCTTGGTGACTTCTGATGGTCACCCTTGTTCTTACACTCAGGGGCTAACCTAGGGCAGGGCTAAGAGGCAGGTGGGCTTCTCCCCTAGCCCTCCACCCTCCTCTTCTGGGGCTGGGTCACTGGAGCCTCTGTGGTATCAGCCTGCCCTCCTGCCCATGTCCTTTGGTCTCCAGGCCTGGCGACCATGCCTCTCTAAGGCCTCATCTCTTCAGTGTGGGCAGGAGGTACCAGACCATTCCTAGCTCCCACCCCTGTAAACCCACCTTCTTTTTCCCAGCAGCCTGGTCCTCATGGATCTTACTCACCAAAGCCTAGCCTGGCAGAACCTCAGCCTTTGGCCACCTCAGAGGGGGACCTTTCGGTGTGCTGGCCTCACCCTTGTAGTCTCTGCCATATTCACTTTGAATCTGCAGCCCCTGGAGGACAAGCTCTTCCGCTGGCAGGATGGTCTTAGCCAAGATAGCCCTCTCTTCTACCTGCCAGCATAAGCAATTCCCTGGAAACCATATGAGCCACCCCTGAAAATAGCTACTGGCCCAGCCTCCCTGAGGAAATACAATTTCCCTGTGGGATTTTAGTCATTTTAGAGTCTGGCACTCACCTTAGCAATGGAAATGGAGCAGGCTGGTGGTCACTGCCACTGTCTGCAAGGCTGCCTTACACGTTGCTCCATCAGGGACTCTGCCTCTTCCCTCTGTCTACCTTCCATGTCTGTCACGTGTCACAGGCCCTGGAGAGGAGACCAAATCAAGAGCAACCCGGTGGCATCCTCTCTCACTCCAAGGACCGATGGGGGCTGTGGAGGTGGCCAGCTTGCAGGGGCGGGAAGGGACTTTTAACTTGGGCTTTCCCCTTCTCAATAAACTACTCATCCCTCACTTCTCTGGTATGGAATATGTGGTTTCCTGAGGATCCTTGGGGGGACTGGAGGGTTTGTCGTCTTCTTTTTCTCCTCGAAGATGGAGCACCTTTGGGTCTTCTTTCACCCTCGCTACTTACACTGAGACTCTGGGGATGGAAGACTGGAGCCAAGGCAAGCCGTGATTCATTGAGGGAAAACCCAGTGAGGGATACCCCGATGGCCGTGAATGGGCAGATATCCTGGTGAAACTGCCCCAGGGTCCTCAGAGGGCTGCCTTGGGTTTCAGAGTGAAGAGGGTACAAATACCCTAGCATGGCTGAGACACCGCAGGCCCTCTTCTCTCCCAGCCCTCACTCTGCCTGCCACAGACCAGATGACACAGGGACAGCTCCATCCTAGTAAAAGCCCCTAAGCAGTCTCGCCAAAATCCATCCTGGAGGGACAACGCTCCTCTCTCCCCCTTCAACCCACCGGGCTGAGGGAGCCTAGGGTCCCAGGCAGTGGCCAGGCTTCCTGTGAAGGGGCTGCTTGGAACCAGCAAAGAAAGGGAGGAATGAGCAATAAGAGAAAGAAGAGGAGAAAGCAGGGTCTGAAGAGCAAAGGAGAAGGGCTATGTGGCCTGTGGAGGCTCACACTGCCAGGAGGGGACGCTACCACGGGGTGGACTGGTGTGCGCTGGCCACCTCAGTGGCCTCCCTTGGGGCTGGGTGAGCAGAATTTCCCTGGGGTTGGCTGCTGCTCCCTGCAGCTCCCTGCCCGGTACTGCTTTCCCCAGCCACTGTCCCTCAAGGAGCACCCCTCCCGAATCCCCACCAGTCCACCTGTGCAGGCCTCTGGTGCCCTACAGCCACACTGACCTTCTTTAGGACCTGTCCCTGGGACTGAAAGGACAAGGAGGTCACACTCCTGGCCTCCAGGGCTTTCCAGACTGAATCCCCTGGGCCTTGCCCAAGGCCCCTGCTCTAGAGGCGGGAGCAGCTGGAAACCGAGTCCTCGCGCATTCTGCGGGGACAGCCGGGCTGCTGCCTGGCCTGGGCTCGGGTGTCCTCGGGGCCGCCACTGCCACGTGGGGGTGGGTGCAGTGTGAAGTCACCTGTCCAGAGGCACTGGGCCTGTGCTGGGAACTGGGTGAGTTCTCTCTGAGCACGACCCTCCCCCACCAGTCCCCCCCACTTCCATTACGCTCAGAGCTGCGAGTATCCTGCAGTCAGGGAACCCTTCCTTCCCAGCTCCTGAGAACGCTCCCCGACCAGCGCGAAGGAAAGCAGCAGGCCTCTAGCAGGTCCCAGGGCTCGGGGTGGAAGGCATCTCCCCCAAGAAGGGGCGAGGAAGGAGATTAGCAGAACTTTGTTGTCACTCTGGGCTGTCACTGGCCTGTGCTGCTGTTTCGTTTCCTCACCAGGCCATGGGCTGTAGGCTGTTCCGGGCATGACGTGGGTGTCAGCTGGCTCAGCCGGGAGGAGCCCTGGTGGGGTGCTTGGGAGACCTGGCTTCTCATCCTGGCTCTGTCACTTCTGCTCTGACTTGATCATTCGGGGGGCCCTTTCCTAGCTCTGCAGCCTGTGAGATGAAGACCTTTGCAAGGAGGGCTGAGCATGACTGGAACCTTGAGCTTGGTTGAGGCCTGGGGCTCTGTGTGCTTGGCTGCATTGAGAGCAGGAGGTTGGACTCCAAGTCCCCAAGGCTCCCTTCACCCAGTGCCGACCACTACTATCCTTTAGAACTGACCTCCAAGGGGCCATGAGATGCCTCCCTGTCCACTAGGAAAGCAGGCAGAGCCCCCAGCAGCTTCCGGGTCCTGCTTGGGCCTTCAGGATCCCTGGTGACACCAGGGGCAATTCCATTTTGTCTTAAAGCAGTGCCCAGCACCTGGACAGGCCTGAGGTGGTGGTGCTGGGACACAGGTGTTGGAGAAGAGGTGGGGGGGTGAGGGTGGAAGAAAGAGGAGCTGGGAAGACCTCACCGAGTGGTGTCTGGGGCACTTCATGGTGTGGGGAGCTGAGACACGGTGGGAAGTCGGGAGCCCGACTGCAAACTGGGATCCTGGTGGTGCCACCCACCAGCTGCACGACCTTGGGCAAGCTGCCCAGCCTGTCAGAGGGGATGACAGCTTAAAGGATTGTTGTGAGCAACAAAAACAATGTGACAAATAGTGTCTGCATAGTGAGTGCTCAGTAATGGAGAGATTGTTATTATCATTGTCCAATAAACAAAACAAAGCATAATGACAACAACCCAACCCGGGGAAGCCGGAATTTCCCGTTCTTTTTAACCTTCCCCATTTGGTGGAGAGGGTCTGTGCGAAGCAGCCGGCCTGGTTTCCCATCTCTCAACCCGGCTGCAGGACCAGCTCCGAGGTTCCTGTAGTTCTAAAACATGACCAGCAGGTGACAGCATTTCACCACCTCAGTGGGCACTAAGCTTCCCTCCCCAGCGCAGGCAGTCAGGAAAGGCGCCACAGCCCTTGCACTGGTTGGCCAGGCCCTTTCTTCATTCTGCGTTAGCTAACCAGACATTTCTGGCCTAGCCTGGAACGTGTGACGGCAGACCCGCAGCCAAGCAGGAGTGAGGGCTTGCTACTCATGCCACCAGTCCTTGCCCACGTGGGCATGGAGGCTGCGGGTTGGACAGGGGGAGGGTCCCTTCCACATGGGCACCATCCCTGGGCTCTGTCTGCAGGGGCCTGTCCAGAGGAGGGGCCGGGTGGGCGTGCCAGCTTCATTGCTGCGGCCCCGTCCTTGTCCCATCAAACCTCAAATCACCTCCCAAGGGTGACTGAGGCAGTTTTATCTTTCTGAGTATTGACTATTATGTTTCAAAATGAGCTGTTGTTCAGCCACATAAACAAGGGAGATAAACGCTAATTGCTTGGTGGATGTGCCAACTTCTGGCTCCTAATTCATCACCTTGCCAAGGCAGGGAGGCAGAGAGGAAGAGAATGGACTGGGACCTTTGGGGCCAACAGACCTATATTTCAAGAGGACGTAGCAGTGAGTAGGAGAGCCAGGACCCCCTTCCCAGGGGATGAAAATGGATCCTGGGGTTCCTGAGGACAGGGAGCCAGGAGACGGAGGGAAGGCCTGGAGGTCTTTGGTTCATGGCTATCTGTCAGTTAATCTCAAATGGACAAATGACTGGTTTCCTTGCTGGCCTGTGGTTGGGCTTCAGTACCAAAGTCAGCATTTCTCTAAGGCTGGTCCCGTCCTCAATGGGGCTGAATTGAAGGGCTGCAAACCCCATCATTGTCAGCTTGCAGGAGCTGATCTCTCAGTGGAAAGTGCAGCCCTGAGGAGCCCTATGGAGAAGGACTCCATATTCTTTTGAGAAGGAAGTATTATGTATCTGATGAATCAGGGCTCTCGGCTGGACCAAGTAACCTGAACCCAAGTTGGGCCCACTGTGCAGGCCCAGATGAGAGAGAAGTACAGGGGTCCCTTGGAGGGGTAGGACAGGAGGGGTGCAAGGGAAGAGTCCTTCATTCTTTTGCAGATACAGCTGGGCCTCTGTGTCTGAGGCTCTGCTTCTGTGGATTCACCCAACTGTGATTGAAAACATGAGAAAAAAATTGCATCTGTACCAAACAGGTAGACTTTTGCTTGTCATTATTCCCTAAACAATACAGTGTAACAACAATTTACGTGCCATTTACATTGTATTAGATACCCTTGGCTGAGAGACGATCTAATGTATACAGGAGGATGTGCAGAGATGGGTGCCGTGGGTATTCTACACCGCTTCACGTGAGAGGCTTGAGCATCCGTGGAGCTTGGTGTCCGTGGCGTGGGGTTTATAAAACGAATCTCTTGCAGACGCTGAGCAGCTGCATCCGAGTTGTGGCAAAACTTAGGCATGAGTAGCAGGAGGCACAGGTGCTGCTGCAGGGAACCGGCATCTATCAGAGTGGTGAGGACGGCGTCAAGGACGGCCCTGCTGGCTGATCTCGGTGTGCGGGCGATGAGCACAACGTAGGGCGGTGGGAAGTCAGCGCTCTGGGGATGGGACAGCAGGGGTGAGATTGTGATGGGAAGGTCTGGGAGGACCAGAGGGTCTTGACAGGAAGATGAGTTCCCATATGTGAGGAGGGCAAAGGCTGGCCTGGCAGGCACCAAGGCTGGAGGACCCAATCAGACAGGCTCTGTGAGCTTAGGGGCTGCCTCTGGGGAAGGGCCAGGGACCAGGTCAGCACTCTAAGAAGAGGGCTCAGGAGGCACTGAGAGTGGAGGTCGAGGTGAACCAGGATGGAGACTCGAGACATCGTCCACACGACCAACTGTGGCAGGGGAGGGACGGGCGGACACAGGCGGGGCACAGAGCAGGATGTAGTGGTTTGGGAATGGCATAGGGCGGAGGGCTGGGGCAGAGGAGGCGGCTGGGGGAGCAGGTCCTAGCTGCTGCGGGGGACCCAACACCAGGGAGCAGGGTGCAGGTCAGCTGCTATGGGCTGAAGCAGAGGAACCTCCGCTGTGGGATGGATGTGGGACAGTGACGCAGTCACAGTTCACCCCCTACCTGTGCCCATGTGGGAGGCAGCAAGCTGTTCTGAGCTGAATCTTGATTCTGCCTGGGAACATCTGGCTCAGTAGAACAAGGCACTTATTCTCCCTACTCCTCAGTTTTCTTATCTGCGAAATGGGGCTAATAATAGTGACCAACAGAGTTTTTGGGAGGATTAAATAAATGAAAGGAAATAAAGGGTCACCACAGTGGCTGACACATTGTAATCACTCCACGAACAGCTGCTTAATGAACAGGTGGAGAATAGGACAGAACGTTGACCTTTTCTCTCCCCTCACTGCACTTTTCTGACCCCCTACTTTCACTGGTGGTAGTGGCGGCATGGGAATCCAGCCCTTGAGCTCCTCCAGGCCACCTGGCTATGTCTGTAGGGGACAAGCTGGGCCTGAGACTTTCCTTCCCTGTGGGCATGCGGCCACACGCCCTCAGGACTGTGCCCGGCAGGGGAGCCAAACTGCAGGAGGGACAGAGGCAAGTCTTCTTCTTCCAAGTGTGCAGGGCCGGCCACGACATGCACGGGTGGCCGGGGTAATTAATTTACACAGTTCATCCTGCTTAAACTAATAAGCTTCTTTATCCTCCGTTGCTGAGCTGAGCCTTCATGCTGGGCCTGCTGGAGACGTTACCTGGTACCCAGGGCAGGCCAATGTTCTCTGCTGGTGTTCGTGTCCCAGCCAAAGGCTTCAAGTCCCGGCTCCCGAGGCTGCTTGTTTTGGCTCCCCCAAGCCTGCTGGTCCTCAAATGCCACAGAAGCCATCTAAGGTGCCAGTCAACACAGAACAGTCAACCCTTTGTGTCTGCAGGTTTTGCATCCATGCATTCAACCAAACATAGATCAAAAAAACTTTTTTAAATTGCCTCTGTACTGAACATGTACAGACTTTTTTCTTGTCATTTCCTAAACAACACATATAACAACTATTTACATAGTATTTACATTGTATTAGGTGTTGCAAGCCATCTAGAGATGATTTAAAGCATCTGGGAGGATTGTGTGCTATATGCAAATACTGTGCCTTGTCATAAAAGGGACTCAAGGAGCCACAGATTTGGGTACTCATGGGGGTCTGAGAACCAATCCCCATGGATACCAAGGGATGGCTGCACCCCATCTGGAGGAACAGGGTGACTTGGGAGCACAACTCTCCAGCGCCTGCCCCTCTGGTTCACTGTCCCCTTTGAGCCCCTTGGGGAACATGGGGCCACCCTCTGTGTACCGATAAGTAATCGGCAAAGGGTGGGGACCGTGCATTGTACACTGCCCAGAAAGGGGAAACACACATATATATTTGCTTGGATGAGGATGAAGCTTCCTGGATGTGTCCGCAAGAGACCGGCTGTCCCCAGGGAGGAGAGGGATGCTGCCAGGCAGAGCAGGAGGGAGACTTCCCTGTCCCTCCTGTTGGACCTCTTGAGTCTTAAATGTTGTACATATACTACATATTCAAAAATGCATCAGCTGTTGAAAAATGAAAACAAATTTAACATAAATTCACTTGTACACTACACAAATATCCAGTGCCCTTTGTGTCTGGGAGCAAGGGTTTTGAAGAATAAGTCCTGGTCATACCTTTTAATCAGTGAGGGGTGAGGAAGAAAGGTGAGCCCTTATGATAACTGTCAAGGGAATTAAGCAATGCCAAGGGAAGTTCGGGTCACAGAGGAATCCAGTGGGTAGTCCAGGAGGGCTTCCTGGAGGAGGGGTGTTGAGGTGTTTTGAAATGACATTAAGAGTTGACTGGATGGAGAAAGGAGGGAAGGGTTGGATGGTTGGGTGCCACTGAAGTGTGGGTTCCTGCTGTGACCTGAGCATTTGGGCCTTAATTCTCTTGTTCATCACGTGAGAAGACTGCTCAGGGGGCTGTAGGGAAAGCGGTTGTAGTCCTTAGAGTTTCAGCAATCACCAGCCCACTTGGAGCAGTTGGGGTGCGGGCACCGTAGGACCCAGTTCTGTGCCGGCTGCTCCTTCACAGAGAGACTCTCTCATTAGCTGAGGAGAGCGGTTCAGCTCCTCCCGGCTGCTTCCCCTACTTATGGATTCCACTTGTATGCTCAGATTCCAAATCCTGCAGGATTTAATATCCACTCTGTAATCTACTGGCACCAATAGGCATTATCTAACTAAACCTTAAATCGAAAATGCTAGGCTTCCATTTTCCCCGAGCCATTGGGAGAAGCTGGGGCTCTCTTCGTCCGGTGTTGCTTGAACTGATGGCCCTCAGTTTTCCCCTGATCAGGGAACATCCCTGCTGCCTGCCGGACACTGCGGGCAGCCTGGCCCTTGATTACTATGGTCTCGTCCTGGAGGCTGGAGGGGCAGTGCCAGCTTGTCCTGGCAGCCTGAATTCCCAAGGGTGGGTGGAAGAGGCCTAGCCCAGAACGATACCTCCTACAGACAGAGACACAGCTGCGGCTGTGTGGAGGATTCGCCTTGGGCTCGGGTGCTATACTCCCCCTGCCCGATGCCTGCCGAGGCTAGTCAGGTCGCACAGCCTGGGATTGGGGTCTCAGGCCCTCTGGTCAGGTGAGCCTCCAGGCCACAGCGGGTCAGCTCCGAGGCAATGTCACTCATGGAGCTAACCAAGCGTAGAATTGCTCCGATTGCTCCCACCCCCACCTCGCAGCCATCCACCGGCTAATCCAAGTCCCATCTGGGTCCTATTCCTGCTATAGCCTGATAGAGTGGCTGGGATGGGGTCATGAACCCAGTGTCTACAGGGAGAGGGACTGACGCCTCCATCCCTGGTCCCTGTGGAGGGGGATCGGGCTCCTCTACATCCAGTGTGAGAGCCTGGATAGGCTTGTGTAGGGGCGGGAACTCCCCAGACTCAGTCACAGGACTGGAGGAGCTAAGTGCTTTTGCACTGTATATGAGCAGGGGAGGGAGGCACCATGGCGACCCAGGTCCCTGGGCATCAGGAGTCCTCATGAAAGCAGAGCCAGGTCAGTGAGAGGGAGTTCTGATTGATGAGGGATGGACATTTTCTGTTCAATGACAGGAAGAATTATGTAGTAACTGGAACAATATACAACAGTAGACGGCTGGGCATGGTGGTGCAAGCCTGTAATCCCAGCACTCGGGAGGCTGAGGCAGGAAGATGGCTACGAATTTGAGGCCAGCCTGGGCTACAAAGTGAGTTCAAGTCCAGCCTGAACTTCACAGTGAACCCCTGTCTCAAAAAAAAAAAAAAAAAAAAAAAAAAAAGAACCCAACAGGAGAGCAGGCTGCTTTGGGAGGTAGTGACATCCCCCTCTGTGGAGGCATTTTTTCATTCTTCATTTGACACACACCGACTGTCTGCTTGGGAAGGCAACAGAGCATGGCTCTGGAGTTCCATAGATGTAGGTTCAAGTCCCAGCTCTTCCACTCACTACTCCATGATTCCGAGCAAGCTTTTTGTGCCCCAGTTTCCTCACCTGCAAAGCAGAAATAGTGATGGTTCCTTACCTACCTCAGTGGAAGATTACAGAACCCCCAGCCCCATGCCTAGCACTAGGAAAACAGTCTCGCAGCGCGCTGTTTCACATGTGATTACCTCTCTTCCATGGATGAGTTCCATAGCAAATTCTCCACCACTAAGTGTCTGAAGGAGTATTTGAACCTAAGGCCTCCCCCTGCACCACAGGGTTGAGCTCAGCCAGGTGTTCGAATCTGAGCTGGGGACTTGTATGTAGAATCTACAAAGAGCATTTACAGCTCGATAATAAAAAGACAAGTAACCCAATTATAAAATAGGCAAAAGATCTGAATATCTGTTTCTCTGAGGAAGATACACAAATGGCCGAAAAACAAACAAAAAAGATATTTCACATCATTAGTGGTTAGAGAAATAAAAAAACAAAACCACGATGAAATGCCATTTCACACCCAGCAGGAGGGTGACAATCAAAAAGACACATAATAACGAGTGTCGGTGAGGATGAAGAGAAATTAGAGCCCTCATAGTTAGTGTGTGGCATAGAGCATAGTGCAGGTGCTTCAGTGACCAGTGGGCAGTTCCTCGCGTGGTCAAACACAGAATTACCCTGCGACCCAGAAATCCCGCCTCGAGGTATATATTCAAAAGAATCGAAAACGTACATCCGCACGAACACTTGTACGGAAGTGTTCATAGACACATGATTAACAACAGCTCCCAAGTGGAAACAACCCAAATTGCCACTGTTTGATGACTGAATAAACAAAATGTGATTGGTCTGCACAACAGGAGTCAGCCATAGAGAGGAATGAAGTACTCGCTGCAACATGGATGAGTCTTGAAAATATTATGCGAAGTGAAGTACATCAGTCGCAGAAGTCCGTGGTTTCCATGATTCTGTTTGAAAATACAGTGGTGTTTGCCTAGTTGTGGGTGGGGGAATAGAAGATGGCAGTTAAAGTAGGGGTTTCCTTTTGAGGTGATGAAAATGTTCTAAAATTGACTGTGCTGGTTGCACGTATTTGTGAAAATACTAAAAATCATGGAACTGTACACTAAATGGGCGCGTTGTGTGGTGCGTGAATTTCATCTCAAAGAAGCTGTTCAAAAGAGAAATAAAGCCACGGAAAGACTCGAGGTGTGGTGGAGAGGGAGGCTGGGACGGAGAGCATGCTGGCGGGTATAGGCTGTGTGGGTGCTCACCTTGGGTGGCCTTTCCCAGGTGGGGAATGTCCTAGGGAATGCCTCTCAGGGACCAGGAGCTGCTGGGTACACCCTGAGATGCTGGAGCAGAGGGCTGACCGGTGGGTGCTGGCAGTGCCCTTGGCCTCCAGAGGAGGGCTCCTCAGTGGTAGGGTTGGGTGGCTCTCCTGGGGGTCCCCTCCTGAGGGCACTTTCTCTGACTCTGTTCCACTTGACCCTCTGCACAGAGGCCATCACACCACCAGTGTGCCCCTACAAGGTGGACAGAAATGACCCATACGGTGCCTCCCGGGGGTGGAACATGAGTTCCAGGCCTCATTTGGGGTGGTCACTGGCTTTCAGAGGTGGCCTCAGTCTCATTATCAGTCAGTCAGCTGTCAAAGGTGGCTGCTCCTCCCTCGCCGGCTGCCCGGTGTGAAAGCAGAGCTGTGTGGGAAGAACATGGTGAATGGAAATTGACCTCAGCTGACCTTGGCCTTTGAGTCAACCCTGTGAGCAGAGGAAGGCCTATGATTATCTCCACTTTACAGATAAAGAAGAGGAGAGGCCATGCATATTGGTGACTCTCCAAAGGACACATTGCCAAGAGGGGCAGGACGCTGCTCCAAATGTGTGCCCACCATGCCATCCTCACTGCCTGGCATCTGATGACAGGCAGGACTCGGCACCCGGACATCTCCAAGAGCACTGTCAGGGATGGACTTCTGGGTAAGCAGAACAGGTATCATCAGCCCCATCTTCCAGGTGAGAAAATAGAGTCAGAGGACTCTTCCAGTGTCCCTCAGCTGACAGTGACAGGTCAGGGCTGTACCTTTCTTCCTCTTAAACCTGTACCCTCATGGGCACCTACTGTGGGCTTTAGAGCAGCCCCTCTTGCTGTCCTGGAGCCTCTGGACTTAGACAAAAGTGGGGCCCAGGCAGGCGCTGAAGGGGACAGAGGATGTATGGCAGGGGCACATGTCTGTGGAATGGCAGACCCTGTGCCACCATCTGCAAGGCCGAGTGTAGGGGACTCAACGACCCTGTTGGGGGACCCTTCTGCCTCTCCTGGTGGCTGCTGCAAGATGAGAGACTGGAGGCTCCTCTGTGCAGGGAAGGTGGCTGCACATCAAACAGGAATCATACAAGCACTCTTGATAAACAGCAGGTAACCCGCTCCCGCCAGCTAACAGGATTAATCTAAACACACACATACGCAGCTGGGTAAAATCAAAACACAGAACCCAGGCTAAATTATACCTCTTAGCGGTGGAGCCCCAAGCCTGGGAATGTGTCACCTGACTTGGTTGCCACTGCAAAGGCAGGGCTGGGAGGAGGCCGAGGGGGGCTGATGCCAGCTGCAAAGGGGTACGTGATGCCCGCATGCGGCAGGGTGTGAGGTGACTCTGGAGGAGGACCAAGGGATGAGGCTGTGGCATTCAGGCAGGCATTGAGGGGCACAGGGAAGGCTTATAGCAGCAGGTGTGGTGGGACCATCTGACCCAGAGAAGTGGGAGAGACCCCGAAAGTGCCTGTCTCCACCAGTCCACACCATCAGTCTTGCCTGATGAGAAGGTCCCACAGGGACATTCACAGAAAGAGAAAAGCCTGGCATCCTGGGACTTGCTCTGGCCCTCAATGAGAAGGAAGGAGGTGACACTGCATTACATAATCACATTCAGTCTCTGCTAACATTAACTATCAGTGACCCCACTTTACGGACGCCGAGCCAGGGTTAGGTGTCAGCATGTTCTCTGCACTGCCCCACGCCTCTTGCCAACTCATGGCTTTGGTGAGAAGCAAATTTCCTATCCCAAGTCAGCTCTAGGTCCAATGTCAGGGCAGAGCCCATAACTCCCCAGGGCTTGGGCTCTGCTTCCCTCTGGCTTCAGCTCAGGACAGCCATCACCTGGAGGTGTCCCCAACAAACATATTGACTGCCTGGTGAGGCCAGGGTCTGTGGCCAGAGGCCCCAAGGCTGTGTGGGGAGAGGCCTCTAGGGCAAAGGGAGAATGGCTGGCCGAGGAAATCACTGAGGTTGCCATGCTCCTCTCCCGGCCTCTGGAGAGGCAGGCAAGCTAGTGGGGGACACTCCCTTTCCTCCTGGAAGCTCAGGAACAGTAATAACAACTGCTAATGTTTATCAAGCTCTTAGTGCTGGGAGCTGTGCTAAGCCCTTTGACTCAACACCAGCAGCCCCAGGAAGTAGGTGCTGTTCATCCATCTTTGTCCAGGTTGGTGGTGTCACACATCTGGGAGCCTCGCCTGACCTCTGAGTCCTGTGATATCCACCTTTCTAGGATCCAGCAGAATTCCCAGCTCCTTCAGGATAGGGTAGTGGGAAGGGACACATGACATGGGAGTTCAAGTTCAGACTTCCCTCAGTATCTGGTTCCATGCCCTGGGATGACCCCTTTACCTCTTTGAACTTAAAATTCCTGGCTTGTAAAGCAAACAAGGGGAAAAAAAAAATCTTTGCCTTACCTGCATTACTCCCTTATAGGAATCAAATGAGAAAAAAATATATGTGACTATGGGTATCCTGCTGTGAGGTGCCACATAAACATGAGCTATTATATTATACCCCAGAGCAGGCTGTTCTTGAGCTCTGTGCAGTGTTTTTTATTAATACTGCCAGAATGATAATGATTTAATAATGATCTTTGTACCCCTGCATGGGGACTTCAGTGCCCCTGGGCTCTGAACAGGACCCCAGAGGAGGGGCTGCTGCCCCCTATTCTGCAGTGGGGTGGACCTAAGTCCCTAGCAAGGACAAAGAGCTGCCCATGGTCCCCCAGCCCTGCAGCAGAGCCTTCTGGGTTTACAATCTGGGGCTTCTGAGTCCTCGCCCTCCCACTGCGAAGCTCCCAGCCCCGAGCCCTCAGTGTGATTTATGGCAGGAATTCGCAGAGTGAGTGCTGTGTCAGCACCTCCCTCAGCTCCACCTCCTGCTCTGGCCTCCACCTTCTTTTATCAGCCATCCTCCTGCTTCTCCAGGGCTTCTCTCACCTCCTACTGGCTTCCTCTTCCTGGTGCCTAAGGCCACCCTGGACCTAATTTCAGTCCTTCCTTGCTGGGACTGAACTTGGCTGGGGTAGCACAAGTCTGTGACTTCCAGGTCACGTGTGTTCCTCATACTCAAGGTCCTCAAAGCCTGGACACCAGGACTGTGGACAGAGTAGCCTCTCACTGGGCCACACCGACCCCTGTACAAGAGCGCCGATGCTTTGCCGACAAGCAGGAGGCACAGATTGCAGCAACCAGATTCCAAATGCTGCAAGGAGGAGACTGCAGGCTGAGCTGCTGAGATGGGTTGGGGTCAGGAGGGCACTGGACACTGGTCCTCCCCAAGCGCTCATCATGGCTGCTAATACAGCACGCCAAGGGCTTCTGGAGAGGCAGAGGGCTGTGAGTGGCTACTGCTGGACAAGCAAGTGGGTGTTCAAGTAGTTTGACACAAATATCCCCATATTAAATTTATGAAAGTCAATGACTTATTGTATGAACTCGTTTTTTTAAACCGTGGATCAGTGGAAGCTCAGAAGGGCACTTTAACTTGTCTGAGGTCAAGCGGCAAATAGAGTCACAGGTAGATTTGGGATGGGCCTGCTGTCCCTCCTGCGTGTGGATGCTGGACTCTGGCCAGTTCCTGGCTGTGTTCTCCCTGCTGCTCTGACCCCTTCCAGCATCAGAAGCTCAGAAGCCTGTTCTGCCCCGTTTCTGAGCTGGGCCACATTCAGAGCGACCACTGCAGCCGCTGCTCAGCCTCTGCCCAGGATCACACACTTCCTTCGGCTTGGGGCAGCTAGAACTCTCATTTTGGGGACCATAGGTTCAAGTGGGCATTTTGGAGGTACTAGGGGGTAGGGAAGGATTTTGTGGAGCCGTATCAGGACTTACGAAGGAAAGAAAGATGGTGTCTGAGGGAGAATGGGTCTAACTAGATGGGAGGGGCGTAGTGATCTTTCGGGCACCACCACCTGCCTCTCAGCCCGTCCTTGGCCTTTCCCTAAATTCTGGGAAAATGAAACACCAGTGCTTTGGGCCCAGGGGCCCAGAGACTCCCCTGCCTTCCTGTGCTAAGCACAGCTGAGGAGGCTGGCACTGGCAGATTTCCCAACTTGTGGACAAACTAGTTATTTACGTTGATTGGCGCGTGATTTGCAGCTAATTTTTTAATCAGCTGCAGCCTATACTGCTTGCATGGAGCTGTTTCTTCATGAAGATCCGCCAGGATTCTGTTCTGCGAGGCTGGAGGAGCAGTGGTGATGAAGTGGGTCAGCGGTAGAGTGTCCCCCACACCTGGGACCCTCTGTAAGTCCCCACTGGCCTGTGTGACACTGCTCCCTCTGGCTCCCGATGACTGCCTCCCCCTCTCCATCCCCTGAGGCCAGCTTCATTCTAAAGTATTAGCTACCAGGTGTCTTGGACAACTCGCCTTATACCTGAGAGCCTCAGTTTGCCCAGTTTTTGGTGGCAGTGGCCTCTGGATCTCTGCGAAGGCACCATATAGCTGCTAGAGCTGGCTTCTCTCCATTCATGAGAGCCAAGTGTTAAACTTTTAGTGATTTCACAAGCTGGTTGATAAACACAACTATTACTAAAAATTAAATTATATAGACTACAATTAAATAAGTTACATTAAATGCAAAGGTAGTAAATACTCAAAACTCATTACTTCCTAATTATTTTACTACGTTTTACTATTAGCTATGCTCTTGAGGTTATTTACATTGACCATGTCTGTCTGGTGGAAATTCCATATAAAGGCACACTATCAAACATCTCTTCCCAATCCCACACCCAGTAATGCCAGCTTGGTGGTTTGAAATTGGCCAGTGTGGGAATATTTACAACACAAAAATAGGCAAATGCTATAAATCAGGACTTTATTGTTTTGTTATTTGTCTAGGCTTAAAAAAGTGATGGAGAAAACCTCAATAATGCATCTTAAACTTAAAAGTGTGCTGCATCCATAGCTATTACATTGTAAATAGTGTCCCAAATTAAGGAAATATTCTTGCGGTAACTGAAAACTATTATCTGGTGCAGCAAAAAAGTCGCTCGCATAGCTGATGAACGAAGGAAATTCCAACAAATATTTTTATTATTTCACTTTATTTTACCCAATAACGCAAATGAAAATATCAACCCATGTTCATGCAGGAACGACACGCATTTGTCAAATGCAATATCGAGTTCTGCAGAAACTACCTGAAGCATTCTGTGAGAATCAATTGTTTATATGGACTTTACAGTAAAGGGTATTGTTTACTTTATTATTGTTTGTAAAATATATGCTATACATCCTTTATGTCAGTAAAATTGCTCTCTTGCTCTCTTTCTTTCTCTCTCAGAGAGCCTTCTGCTAAACATTTGCCAGTATACCACCGACTGTACCCACAGAAAAGGCCATTATTTCTTTACTTTCTGACTCCAGCCTCAGCTTTAGGACTTGTGTGGTGTCTCAGCCCTCACTAACTCCTCCAGAAGTTGGGGGAGGGGATGGAAGTTGGCCTTCTCCTCCCCATTCCATCCCCCACCAGAGCAAGATGTCCCTGGCTGCACCCAAGCAATTCCCCATGGAGTCCTGGCAATGAAGGTGTCCTTGGGCAGAGAACAGAAGACCCAAGTCCGTGCCACCTGCCTGCTCAGCTCTGGAGGGCGTGTGTGTGGTCTCTGCCCTTTGCCTGCATTCCACCACTGACCACCTAGGGCAGGACCTCTAGCCTGGGTTTGGACAAAGACTTCCTAACTGGCCTCTCTTCTATCCTTGTCTCCTGTACATGTAGCCAGAAGGATTTTTTCAAAACCCAAATCGGATCACGTCATCCTCTGCTAGGCCCTGCAACCACTCCCCATAAAGCCCTGCATGACCCAGGCCCAGGCTACCTCATCCCCACCTCCTGTGCTGCACCAGCCACACCAGCCTCTTTGTGGCTCCATGAGGCCCCTAGGCCAACAGCACCGGCTGCTCCCTCTGTCTGGGACGATGTTCCTCCACATCGCTCCCTTCGAATCATCTCCTTCTACAGGCCTTCCCTCCCTCCCTGTTCAACACTATGCCTCGCCCTCACCCCAACACACCTGTTCCCCTTACCCCAATGGGCTTCTCATGTTTCACACTATTTCTCACCTCGATACTCTATTTTCCTTATTACATTTGCAACGGAACCTGAGCTCTATGAGGCTGGAGACTGTTACCTATGCTGTTCACTGATACACTCCCAAAGTCATGCTGGCTCCTGCTGGCTGTCAGTAAGTGTTTGTGAAGAAATGATTTGAAGGGCCGGTGAGATGGCTCAGCGGCATAAGCGCCTGCCTTGCAAGCGCGAGGGCCCGAGTTTGACTCCCGGATCCCACATACGAAAAAGGGGCCGGTGATATCGCTCAGTGGCACGGGCGCCTGTTGGCGCACGAGGTCCTGAGGTCGACCCCCCGGTACCCACCAAAAAAAAAAAAAAAAAAAAAAAGAAATGATTTGAAGAAGACAGGGCAGCATCTGAAGAAAATATTTTCTTCTTGACGGCTGCTGGTGCAGGAGACTGCGGCTCTTGTGGAGCAGGCTATCCCACTGTCTCCCAGTCAGAGCCTGGCCAGGGCCCTGTATTTGTCAGGCTTCTCCAGAGGAACAGAACCAATACGATGTGCTTGCATACACATATATAGAATGAGACTCATTATAAGGAATCGACTCACAGTTATGCAGGCTGACAAGTCCCAAGACCCACAGTCAGCAAGCTGGAGACCCAGCTGAGCTGATGGTATAGTTCAAGTCTCAAGGCTGGCAGGCCTGAGACCCAGGCAGCAAGGATATTTTTGTTCAAGTCAGGAAAATACCAGTGCTCCAGGTTGAATGCTGCCAGGGAGGAGGAATTTCCTCCTTGCCTCTGGAAGGTCCAACTTTTCTTTCTATTCAGGCCTTCAACTGATTGGACAAGGCCCACCACCAGGAAGGGCCATCACTTTCCTCAGTCTACGGATTCAAATGCTAACCTCATCTAGAACACCATGGCACAAACACACCCAGGATAACGTTTGCCCACATGTCCGAGCACCTCCTGGCCCACTCAGGTTGACACGTAAAATGAACTACACCAGCTTTCCTTCCGCTGTAGTATTTGTGGAGCAGGACAGCAGTGCGTTGCAGGCTGAGGAACATGTGACCTTCCTCCAGGTGGGTGAAGGTAACGTGGTCTGTTGTCACCACCATTTCTCTTCTCCCCTCTCCAGGGAATTAGCACCTGGGCAACAAGGAGAAGGAAGGTGACCTTAGCCCAGGCTCCGTTTTCCATCTGGAATATGTACCTGAAACAGTATTCCTTATTTTACAGTTATAAGACTCAAAGAGAAAGCATTGTGCCCAGTGCCAAGGTATGAATCCTGCAAATTGTTCACTCCTACTCATGTCTGGTGAGTTCCTGTCTGAGCCAAGGGAAGGATAGAGCCCACCTTCTTGTTTGTTGAGCTTCTTTTGTCTCTAGGACAGTGATGGTGAACCTTTTAGAGCCTTCATTGATACAAACAGCCTGCTTTGGCACACATGCCAAAGGTTTGCCACCATTGCTCTAGTTGGAGGAGCAAGGAGCAAGCTAGATACAAGGCCAGAGACTTTGAAATCAAGGACAGTGATAGTGCACTTTCATGGGAGGCCGAGCTGGGAACCGTAACTTGCTTTACTGTTAGCCCTGGAGAGAATCACACAGATTTCTCCATCTTGTGTCCTTGCCAATCAAGAGGGATTGCTGATCTGAATGTGGCCAATCAGCCACAATATCACAGGAGCCCCGTGCCGCTGTGGGCCATGGAAGGACAGGTCTGTCCTGGGGGAGTGGGTGCAGGTGGATTTGGGAGCCAGGGAATGAATGGGAGGCCTGAGCCCCTAAATTCCCAGAGGACCCATGTGTTCACTGGCCTTTCCCACCATCATTAGCGATCCCTGCCCCGGGTCCTGTGTGACTGGGAAGGAGAAATGAGAAGCTGCCCTCCTCTATCCCTCCACCCAGTCACTAGCAGAGCCCAAGTTCAGATGGAAACTTGTCTGGCTCGACTGCTGGCTCCAAGGCCACCCGTTGCCAAGCTCTAGGAGGGAGTGTGGCATGGTGGGGTGTGGATGCCTGTGCTGAGCACCTGGAGCCAGAGGCACAGCTCAGTCCCGCACAGGGGTCTATCAGGGGACAACAGACTGGTTACAAGCCTGCAGGATCGCAAATTCCTACCTCCTGGGCCTGCAACAGGACCCGTCTGCCCTGTGGGAAGGCCACATCTCCATACCTGTCCTTGGCTACTCTCAGTGATGGGCAGGGCTTGGGCTCAGGGGGTTGACAGAGCCGGCTGGTTTCAGGACACAGTTAAGTGGGGCTGGTTCATTCGTTCAACTGTTATTTATTGGGAAGCCTGTTCTGCGCTTCCATGCTGGCACATTGTTTTCAGTGAGAGAACCTGGGAATGAACACAAGACACAAAGTCCTTTCTGTCATGGAATGAACATTCTAGTTGGGGAGACAATGGCATCCATGTGAGCATGGGTGAAGAACAGGAAAATGGAGTGGATTGGGATCTGTGCCTAGGATATGTTACTTACTGGCTGTGTGACTTTGGGCAAGTTACCCAACTGCTGTGAACCTCAGTTTTCTCTTGTTTCCAGTTAGGAGGATTACAATAACACTGATTTTATAGGGTTGTTGTCAGGATTTTTTGAAAGAAAGTATGTGAAATATGTAATAGACTGGTTGGCTCATAGTAGATGTATCCATAGGCACATGCTCTTGTTATGTTCATTGGTGTGGTTATTATTAAGAACATATATTCAGAAATGGAGAAGAAAACAAAATGCCATATCCTTTCTTTCAGCAAAGTGGTGCCCAGGAAGAAGTGAGCCAAAAGCCGTAGCTACTCAGCATCACAACCTTTAGCTTATTAAACATCACTTCAGCCAGCTCCTTGAGTGTTTAGTCAACAAAGTCTCTAACAACTGACATTTTTTCCTCACTGGTGGGATCAGGTGGTTGTTTGAATTGGATGAACCAATTGGTTGTTTTAATTGAATGAATCAGTTCTTTATACTGGTATCATTGTGACCGAATCTAAGATTGGCCACAACGTTATCCAAGGCCCTGAGTGCTTTCTCTTTCACAATGAGCCTTTTGATTTGGTTTTGTCTTAATTTTGTAACTATTACAAGTATGTGATTAATGGTGAGGACACATACCTGTGTGTGTAAATGCACACACACAGACGATCTGACGATGACACGCCAACTTATGATTATAACCACTGAGTTGGGACCAAGAGAACCCAAACTTCCTGTTATTGCCAACAGCTTTTACTTCTTCTCAGCCAGTTTTTTCCAGCACAGAAGTCAAAGAGCCAAATGGCATGATCTGAGTGTGGTTACTATCCTGCCAGCCACCGGGCCAGGCTCTTTCTGTTGGCACATGGCTCTGCTGCCCATGGTGAGAGCATCGGCTCCGCCTGCCAAGGACAATGGTGCACTGGCATTGACAGCCTGTAGGTGCTGGGGGGAAGAGGATTTGGTTACTGGCAGGCAAACCTGTTGCCACTAAAGCTTGGCTTGTCTGGGCAGCTTCAGCAGTGTAGACAGAGCATTATCAGGAAGGAAGAGCCGCACAGCAGTGCCAGTCTGCCTCCTTGGCACCGCCCACGGGAAGATCAGTCTTCCTTATTTGCATATACCAGGATAAATCTAACCAAAATCCTAGGCGACTGTGATCTGTTCTACTAGGACTGGTTCCTTAGAGTGCCCTCCCTTCCCATATGTGGGTACGTACATTTGCTGAGTTTTTCCTGCAAGGATAATAAATGCCACTTCTGAGTCCTGGAAACTGGTAAGCTGGTGATGACTGGAGAACCGCTCCCGCCTTCTCTGGGAGCACGGTCTTGCACTGGCACCCTAAGCCTTCGCCTTGATGGAATCCGTGGGACTCTGCTTCCCTGGGCCGTGAGACAGGCTGCTTAGCTGGGCATCTGTTCTTGTGCCTGCCAACAGAGCCGGAGCACTGCACATAGAGCCACGAGACCCAGGTCCCAGGATCAACACTACCTTTTGCAAGCTGTGGGACACAGACAAGTTGCTTAACCCCTGTGGGCCTCAGTTTCCAGCTGCTTTATCTACCATGGTGAGGAGTAAATGAAATAATGCAGGTGAAACCCAACTGTAACATATAAATCTCAACCATATGCGTCTCTTCCTCCAGACTAGCTCCCTGTGAGCACTTTCCTCACTCGGTCCTGTTACAAAACTGCAGACTTGGATAAAACCCCAGGAGAAGCAAGGTGTCTGTCTTGCAGAAGCCCCTCTCCCTCCTGGCCCGTCTGTCTGATCCCTAGATTTCTCTCCATCCTGGTGTTCTCAGCCTTCTCCAAAGCTAGTCCCTGGGCAAGCACAGGCTTGCAGAGAGGAAGGCAGAGTGGGAACAACTACAGAAACCAAAGATCAGGGATTCTCTTTCTATCCTTTTCTTGGTTCTCTGTTCTGAGATGGGTGATTTATTTTTGATGAATATATCTGCATTATGAATTATATTGGGGATGGAGTTGTTACATTAAATCAAAGTTAATTTTTGACTTCTGTTCAGGGTGCCATAAATAATCAACTCCAGGGTAAGGTTATGGACTGTAGTTGCCCAAATTATGCTAATGAGCATGATTAAACTTTTGAATTCTAAGTTTCTGTAAGAATAACAATCAGTTAGCATTTACATTTCTGCCATGCCCTAGGATCTGGGGCTTTTTCAGAAGCTGCTATTAAATATAAATAACAATACCATTTTTTAAAGCCAAGTTGAGCCCTTTGGGGCATATTCTATTCCTTTTCCTAGTGCTCAGCTTCTGCAGATGTGTGTGAGGCAACCAGAGAAGGAAAAGCAGGTGGAAATTTGGGCTGCAGAAGCTGTACGTTTGCATTTGCATATGCCTTTGCATTAGAACTGCTAAAGGATTTGCAAGTTCTAACAGAGTCAATAATTAAATTTTGCCATGGTCCATTTGGTGAGTAGTGCCAGGGAGCCCTGATGAGCTTTAGAAGTGCCACCCCTGCGAGTAAGCAATGATTTCCAAGGGATTTTGAACTGAGGATGGGGTCGTGGTTCTCACCCTTTTCTGCTGACATGGGTATGTTTGGGCCCAGTGCAGTAATTTTCTGAGCTTTGTTGTCCCTGAAAGACTCTGGGGACCTTTATGGGAGGTTGCTTGATCCTCCAGTCATGCTTAAAAAGGGGCAAAAAACCCTGTTGATTCCCAGACTTATGTTTAGCCACCTGTTATCAAAGCCGTCCCTGGAGATGCTCATCTCCTGAAGTCTGCATGGGGCCCAGGTGGCTGCTATCAAAATGACAGGTCAGTCCAGAGGTCACGCTGCTGGCTGAGTGGCTATTGTTTATCCCCGTTTCAATTTCATCGTCATGACAACCCACACAAGTCATTGTCCCAGCCGATGCTTCTGTGAGAAGGTGTGTGAGGAACAGCTTTGTCCAGGCTCGCTCCGCCTAACAGACGAGGACCTGTCTTTACACTCGGGTGGCTGCTCCTTTCTTTTCTTCCATGTGTCCACAGTGTTCTTATTTTCTCCACCACTTACCCAGAAATTGTTTCTGAAAAGCATCTCATTTCAGCTGAATTTGGCCCAGAGTGATGGAGAATATTGCTCGGCCAGGGTTTGCTCTCCCTCTGCAGCATGCCAGAAAGTCTGCCTCACTCCTGTGAGCTTCTAGAACTTCAGGGGTCACTGGCTGGGGGTGGAGGCCGTGGGTGGGAATGCACCTGCCTAGCACTCCCAGCATCCAAGGGAAAGGCTGCAGACGTTCTGCTTCCACCACTTGGCAGAAAATGTGAAACCGGCCTTAATACATTCTTCAAACTGCAGGGCGCCCCTCCTTGAAAATTTCAAGAGACGGATGGCTGGCGTTTCTGCTTTGCTCTATTGCTCTGAGAAATCCGGAGTCTGTGTGGGGCTGTTTAGACACCAGCTTGGGATGTTAATGTCAGTGAGTCTTGAAAGAACTGCCTTGGAAGAACGGAGCATGTGTTCATAGAGCTTCTCCCCTGTGTCCCCGGTCTTTATGATCCTGAAGCACATGCTCCTTCGGCTTAGGGGACAGGCCCCGATTGGCCTCTTCGTGCCTCTGGCATGGCCAGCAGTCTGTGTGGAGGAGGCCCTGGGCCAGGTCTGCCTGTGGCTGAAGCTTACAGTCAGGACCAGCCCCGAGAACACACCCTGGCTGTCCCCAGCAGCCTTCTGTCTAAGGTGGGGTTTCTGTGGCTCCAGGATCACCGGTTGTGGTCAAATGGCTGACTTACTTGCCTGAATATAACAGCACAGTATATTTTCTTTTTTTAAGCTATTAGGATTGCTTTGTCTCAAAGAAGGACACTCCGAGGACTGGGGAGCTAAGAATCTCCAGATGGAGGAAGTTTGTTCTAGAGAGAGTAGAGCAATTGCTGAGGGACGTGCTGGGTTGGGCTCATGTGTTTGGCCCCTGCTAGAGCAAAGCTGAGTCAGGAATGGAAGAAAACAGAAAGCAGGTAGGAAAGTTACGAGAGGAGCCCAGGGAATCTGGACAGAGGAGCGCTGTTAGAAGGTACCCTGATTTGGGGTTTAGGTCAATAGTCAGTCAAGCTAAGAACCAATGCTCTTCACTTTCTTCACCTTCCTACATTTAACACACATGTTTCAAGTATTTACTATGCACCAGGCCCTAAATCCCAACCCTAACAGGTCTTTATTGGGGGGTGGGGGCAGCAAGATAACAAGCAGATGCTAATATATTCGATGTTAGGCATCGGGGTGATACAAATGAAAACGCAGTGGTCAGAGAGACCCACAGTGAGTGAGGCCCAGGAAGTTACAGAGGCTGGCTTGCTGGCGGTCATTATAAAATCCTTTTTTGGTAGAGTGGGGGAGGTTTGCCCAGGGAGAAGTCTTTGTAGAGTCCCTCAGTTTGCTGTGTTGAGAACATATTGAATTTTAGGTATCATCTGCTTAGATTAAGTCTGTACTCTGTCCTCATCAGGGGACTGGAGATGGTCCATGTGATCAGATTATCTAAACTCTACTAGGATTAGAACATTTCTAATAAATTTTGTACTGAATTGGCCACCCATTTGTACTGATGAAATGTGTTACTAAGAGAAAGACTTGGCCCAATTTAAGGATGACCCTTGCCTCATCTGCCCCATCTGGCATTAAGGACATCAACTGAAGCCATCTCTGACCCCTGGCTCCTACCTGGTCAGATTCTTCCAGGCCCCGATGGCTTCCCTTTTTGGTAGGTGCTGGTCTGTGCTCTGCCCCATGGGGCCTCACTCAGGGTTTCTGCTCTCTCCCTGTCATTTGCACCCTCCTGGCAGTCCCTGCCCTTCTCTGCTGCCCTCCTGTGGCTCCCCAAGGGAAGGGAGTGTCCCCAAGCCTAGGTTACAGCTCCCTCTTCTGAACAGAGGAACCTGCATGAAATTTCTAACTTGGATCTATTCAAGCTCTAAGGCTTCACCTCTGGCCTTGGACTAACTTCCATGCCCCCTAGAGCATTTTAACCCCAGGAATTAGCAGCACCTCATCACCCTGGTTTTCTTGGGTGTTTTAATCTAGGAGTCCCGGACCTACCCATCAGAGAGCAAGAGCGCTCCTCATTGCTTCTTCCATGATCTCCAAATTGGGAATGTCGCTGCTATCCCATCATCTTGTCCAGCCTCCTGCTTTGTAAGGAGGAAGGACAGTGGCCAGTCACATGAGGCAGAGCATTACAGTCTCCACTGTTGGTCCAGCATTGGTCACGTGGATCTCCACATTGTGAGGAGGGCGGGACCCACATGAGCCCCATGGACCTTCTAGCTCTAACATTTACCAATTTTGCGTGATGTTACTTGTGACCAAAGCCTGGGAACTCTATCCTGCTTTGCAAGACTAAGTCTGGAGGTGTCTTTAGGGATGCTTCTAACTGAATTTCTTCCACACCACTGACAAGGCTTCACGATTTACTGACTGAGGAGAGATCTGAGCTGGCAGAATCAAAGGAAGCCGATTTAAGAGAGAATCCAAATTACATTGAGGGAGATCCTACTGTTGTTCCAAGCAGTCAAATACCTCCTTTTGATTGAATAGGCTTGTTATTAAAAATGCATTTTAAAAAATGAAATCGAAAGCAAATCCCTTCAAATAAGATTTCAGCCGTGTCTCAAATCCAGGGGTTTATTTGGAAGTTCCATCTCCTCACACATGCCCAGAGCTGTGCCGCCGAGATCACAGCCTGTCTCCCAAGTGGAATGAACCAGGAAGGTAGACATCCATCAGGCCTCCTAAAACAAGTGCGCATGCCCCTTGCTTAGTGATTTTCCAGGCTGCTCATGGGGAGGCGGTGGTTGTTTCAGCAGTATTGCCCGTCACTCCGTGAAAGCTTTCACATCCCTTAAAGGCTGACCCTTGAACTAACAGTGACTCAGTGGTAGCTTCTGCTGGGCTGCTCCGATTTTTCCTCTGCCCCCTCCTTCCACTAACCTTGGCCCAACTGTTGCTTCCCATATGTTGGCTAGGTTGCCTCCCTCCCTGCAAGGCCACATTCAATAGGCAGCTCTTGCCCATGGCACTGGGAATAATCCCGAGCGGCTCCCTGGCCCCCAGACACTCCTTGGAAGGTTGGGAAGGAGTCAGAGGCGCATCAGCCAGGACAGTGTTAACTTTAATCCTACTTAATTCCAACTCCACGATGAAAGGCTGACTTTGAGACTTGATTGAGGTGAGTTTGGGTCAAATGAGAGGAGGTTTAATTCAGTCGCATAGTCATTTGTTCCTCAGCCATTCACAGAGCTGAGCACAGAGCCCAGGGTGAGGAGTCAGAGGAATCATCTGTGGGCCCTGCCCTACAGAAGCAGAGTGGGAGTAACTATAATATATACATTCAGCTCCAGAGTGCAAGCAAGCGCCAGGGCTAGAAAGGATACACAGGGGCCAGCTGTACCTGCGGAGAGGGGATGAGCAGCAAGGCGGTGAAGAAGGGACTCGAGTTGGATTTCAAAGGCTGAGCAGTAAACTTGTGGAAATAAAATTGTAGAACTCATTACCTCCTAGAGAGATTGGTAACAGCAACTGGATTCTGGCAGGACCAGGATGTTGGTTGTGGACATCCCAGGAGGAAGCCTAGACCTGCTGGTGGTGGTTCTCACTCCGTTTGCTGGAACGTATTGCCGGACAAGTCACAGAACACCCTGATTTCCTCATCTGTAAAATGAGAACTATAATAACAGTGTCTGCCCTGCATATTATTCCTGGAGCCATTGGGAGGGTCAAAAGTATCAGTGCATAAGACATGCCAGAAAATGGCTAAGAGCAAGACAAACGTAAAGGCATTTTTAAAGCATTTGATTGGGAAATAATTTCAAACTTACAACAATTGGCCAGGCATGGTGGCGCACACCTATAATCCAGGCACTTGGGAGGCTGAGGCAGGAGGATCACTGCAAGTTCGAGGCTAGCCTGAACTACATAGTGAGTTCAAGGCCAGCCTGGACTTTGTAGCAAGACCCTGTCTCAAAAAAAAAAAAAAGCTTACAATTGCAAAACTAAAAAAACTTCAAAGAATATCCATATGTACTTTCCCTGGATTTATCTATTTTGCAGCTTATTCCATTTATCATTTATCCTCTCTCATATATATGTTACCTATTTTGTATATACTGTATCTATAAGCTTATGCATACTTTTTTCTGAAAGTTACACACTTTATGGCACTTTACCCTAAATTCTTCAATGTGTGTTTACTCTGAGTAGGGATATTCTCTTATATACCATGGTATAGTTAACAAGTTTATAGACTTACATTGATACAATACTTTTAGCTAGTCTATTACCCATGTTAGAATTTTTTTTTCTTGATCTAATAATGCCTGTCTGAGGCAATTTCTACATTGCTGGAACAAAATATCTGCAACTTAAAGGAAGAGAGGTTTATTTTGGCTCTTGTTTTAGAAATTTCCAGTCTGTGTTTGGCAGGCTCAGACATAGAAACCACATGATGGAAGAATCTGGGTGCAAGAAAGTGGCTCACCTCATGGTGGTCAGGAAGCAGAGAAAGAAGGGATGAGTGCGGAGGGAGAGACATCCTGCCAGGTCACAGCCCAGTGACCTGCTTCTTCTGACCAGACCCTACCTCCTAACAGCAAATTAGTTCTACCACCCCCATAATTCAGTCACTCTCCAAAAGCCCAACTTGGGGCTCCTGGAAGACATCTAGATATCAATCTTGCCCTTTCTATTATGTCCTCCTCCAGCTTCAGTTTAGGGCAGGATATTGCATTTGTTTCTCATGTCTCTTTAGCCTTCTTTAATCTAAAACATTCCACAGCTTTTCTTTGTCTTGTGCAATATTGATATTTTTGAAGAATACTGTGCCCCCACTTTTTATAGCATGTTTCTCCTTTTGCATTTGTCTGATGCTTCTTCATGAATAGATTGGAGTTATGCATTCTCAGTAACAATATGATGTAGGTGGCGCTGTGTGTTTCCCGCGGTGTTACATCTGGAGGGTGGTGACATCTACTCGTCCCTGACAGGTGATCTTCATTTTGATCATTTGGTCAAGTTGGTGTCTGATTTCTCTACTGTTTATTACTATCTCTCCCCTTTCTTTGCAACTAGTAAGTAGCCCTTGCGAAGACACCATAAAAACATTTCTCATCCAAATCTCCTCTAGCCAGGTGTAGTGGTGCACGCCTACAATCCCAGCACTCGGGAGGCTGAGGCAGGAGGACTGCCGTGAGTTCGAGGCCAGCCTGGGCTACATAGTGAGTTCAAGGCCAGCCTGAACTATGTAGTGAGACCCTGTCCCCCCAAATTTTTTTCCTCTAGATTTAGTATCCATTAATGATTCATGCCTGCCACACTCATGATGGTTGCAAAATACTAATCTCCCAGCTCCAGCTCTTTCTCCATTGAGCGGTGGGACTTCTATATTCTACTGTAAGCAAGAGCCCTCCTTCCCTATCTATCTATCTTTTATTATCTAATCTCCATCTATCCATTATATATTTATTATTATCATATGCATGTACATAATAATATATAAATACATATATGTACTAAGATTCCTGTACATACACATACTGTTATGGTTTCTATCTAAATGTCCCCCAAAGTCTCATGGACTTATAGGTGGGGCTTTTGGAAGGTGGTTTATTATGAGGCTTATAGATAATTCACTGTTAGGAGGTGGAATCTAGTCAGAAGAGCTGGGCCACCTGGGACATGGCCTGGTTCTATTTCTTCATTCCTCCCCTTGGTTTCTCTCTCTGATTCCCCTTGCCCTGCCATGAGCTGCTCCTCCTCTGCCATACCACCCTGCTTTGGAACCAGCTGACTATGGACTGAAACCTCTACAAACTGTGAGCTAAATAAAATTCTCCTTCAAGCTGTGGGCATCAGGTATTGTGTCTCAGTGACAAGAAAGAACTAAGACACATACATACACGTACATGGATGTGTATAAGTATACATGTCTATGTAAATATTCATACACACATGTTTAGAAATCACAAGTTCACAGCAGAACTCTCAATTCCATTCCATTCCCATGGGGTTCTTGCCCCCTCCTTTCCACGTTTGCAGGCCCTTCCTCTTCAGTGAGAACTTCAAGATGCATTTGCTCTTCTTTCCCGTTGCCCCCTTCTCTCCTTACCCCAACACACACACACACACACACACACACACACACACACATACACACAGAGTGCAGACTGAGTGTATACAGCCAAATACCATTTTACTTAGATTAGTTCTCTCTTCTCCCCAACTTCAGTGTGGGTATAATCCACACTTGAAATACAATCAGAGTCATAGGCTTCCATTTGCTTTCAGTTTTTTCACCGCTTCCTATTCATATAAAATTATGTTTTGAATTGGTTGGCTATTGGCATTCTTTCAAAAGTAAGAACTATTAATAAAAAAAGGGATATACTCAGAAGTGTCACCTCCTCCTATCCACTCCATTCCTTCATACTCTTTGGAAGTGTACTTTATTGTTTTCTGATTTATCCTTCCTGTGTCTCTTGTATTATAAGCAGATATGTGAACATTTCTTTGTTTTCCCTCTTTCTTACACAAAAGGTAGCATACCATGTATGCTTTTTGTGCTTTGCTTTTATAATTCCATATCAATTCACAGTGATTCCTTCATTTTTATACAGCTGCTGAGTGCTCCTCTCTGTGTACATACCAAGGTGTATTCAATCTCCTATAAAGACGTTTGATTCTTCAAGATGGTTACACTCAGTGTGGAAACCTTGGCCTTGCTAAATGCACATTATGTGTAGCATGACATGTTGAGAGTCTTGACAGGGCATAACAAGCTGGGACTTAGTCCTCATGGCCCCATGCTGGGGTTTGGCATTTCTTACAACTGGAGCTGTTGAGCAGTACCTCTCTCAGTTGTGTGTGTGGGGGGCCCAGCTCTTCCTGCGATGGAAAGATACACTTTGTTTGCATTAGGAGCTGGACACACATGCTGATGGATGGGGAGGGGAGCAGATCCCATGGGAGAGTGACAGGGCACTCACTGAGTGAGAAAGGTATCTGAACAGCAGGCCAGACCCTCTATAGGACACTGTTGATGCGTCACATCTTCCCCACCCAGCCCCTTCCCCACATATGCGTGCCCACGTCTGTAGCATGTGGCTGCTCAGAATCCTTTGCGGAGTGGCCCCTGTGCCTGGGTGAGAGCAAGCATCCTCCTTTTCTGCAAAGTCTGAGTTTGCAGTGGAATTGGCAGAGATCTCTGCAGAGACGGGACCTGCGCTGTGCTTGGGGTAGAAGCTGAGGTTGGGGGAGCATATCCCTGGAGCAACACCTGCCTTGGATTGTGACTGCTTTGACAAGGCCACCAGGTGACAGGTGGAGACAAAGAGGCCTCCTTACCAACCAGTCCAGAGGAGCTGGTGGCAAACCAGGTGGGTTATAGAAGAGTTGTTTGACTAACTGGATGGTATTTCAGGACCAATTTTGTGCTGCTCTTTGTGCTATGAGCTCTTCCTCCCTGACATTTCAAGAGTGACAATATACTCATGCCTTGGTACCCTCAGGGGTTTAGCTTTAGGACCCCTTATGGATACCAAAATCCATGGATACTGTGGTGGATTAACTAATGGTCAACTTGGACCACCCAGCTGAACCGAGTCAGTGTGGTGCTGGGTGTGAAGGCCTACCTGAAGATTGTTGCCAACAGCATAAAAGGAGAACTGGAGGGGAAGATTGTGCTGTTGATTCTCTTGGAGAAGCTTGTCACGCTGGCTTTCCTGATATGAACTCAGCTGTTCTCGTTGTCACTGTCACTGAGGATGACTGCGATTCTCTTCAGGGAGCTCTGGTCCTTACCTTGAGCATCACTTCCTGGCTCCAGTGCAGATCCCTCAGCCTGGTGGCACAGATCCTTCACCCCGCTGGCGCAGACTTTCCAGCTTCCACCACTGGTCTTTGGGCCTTCCCAGTGTGGATCCTTGATACAGACTTGCATGAAACATTGTTGTGGGCTCTAGGCCTCCAGCTGGACTCGTGGAGGACGTTGCCATGGGCTCTAGGTCTTCAGCTGGACTTGTGTAGGACATTGACGTGGGATCCAGGCCCTCAGCTGGATTCTTTGGGCCTCTAATGCATGGACAGCTCTCTTGCACTCTTCTACATTTGATTTTTTAGGTGAATATTATAAAATAATCCTATAAATTTTGTGTCCTGTATTAAATCTCTTCTCTTGCAAACCCTGACTACAACAGATACTCAAATCTCTTATATAAAATGTCAATATTTGCACATAACCTATACAAATCCTGTATGCTTTAAATCATCTCTAGATTTCTTGTAACACATAATACTGTATAACTGATATGTAAACAGCTGTACTCTATTATTTAGGGGAAAACTACAAGAAATGTCTGTACATGTTCTGTACAGGTGAAATTTTTTTATGGTACTGAAGATTGAATCAAGGACCTTCCCGCTGAACTACCTCCCTAGTCTTTTTTTTTTTAATTTTGAGAAAGGGTCTCACTAAGTCACTAAGTTGTCACTAAGAGGCTCAAACTTTCAGTCTTTCTGCCTCAGCCTCCCAGGGTACAAGGATTATAGGCACGTGCCACCATACCTGGCCGGATGCAATTTTTTAAAAACATTTTTGATCTGTGGTTTGTTGAATCCATGGATGCATGGTTGCAGAGGGCCTGTTCTACTGAGGTTCAGCTTTCCCTGTGGTGGCAAAATTCTAAGCAGCATTTCTATTCACTAAGTCTGGGTTTCATTATAGGGGCCCTGGGTAAGGTGGTGCAAGACACCACCAACAGAAGGGAGTCCCAGAAAGGGACCTTGGGGTGTTGTTGGCCTTGGGACTCAGGTGGTGAGAGCAGAGAATGAGGCTAAGATGGGTCTGTGCCCACATGGGACTGAACTGAAGAGTCTCAGGAGTATATGACAGTGGGGATTCCCTAAAAGCCTGCACTTTCTGCCACCACACAATTAGGGGGTTGGAGCATGAAGATTTAGACATTAAGATAAATGGATCCACCATTTTCCTTCCTGCCTATGGGAGCCTGTGATATTCAGATTGTATTTGCACAGAGTAATCACTGTAGAGACCACAAATGCCAACCCCTTTCCCCTGAATACAGCTGTCCCTTGCAGCCTGCCTGACAGATGGCCAGTTTGCATCACATTAATTGGCATTTGTCCCTCTGCTTCTGTGTGCATGCCTTATGCCCTTTATTCCTGTGCTCGCCCATCGCTCTGAAGGAAGTGGCTGTCTCTTCCCTTTTCCTGTGTCCCTACAGATATCCCTCTGGACTGACAATCAGTCTCTGGGCTCACAGACATTCCATTTGCTCATCAGTCCTGGTACCAAGAACTCAGATCAGGGCCAGAGGTCTTAGACTCCAGGGGGCTGGATACTCTGTGTAAAGAGTGTAGGAAAGGGGTACTCGGCTTCTTCGTCTCCTCCTCTAAGAAACTTTCCCTAACCCCCCTATCAAAATGGCCCCCTCATCCTCCTCACCCTGACATAATGTTCACCATAGCACTTCCCTCTGTGGCTGTTAGTTTCTTGCTGTCTTTGCCATTGGCATTGAGCTCTCAGAAGGGAAGGATTTGTCTGTGTTGTCACTGCCAAGTGTCCAATGCCTAGAACAGTGCTGAGCAAAGAGCAGGTCCTCAACAGACACTTTTTCAGTGAATACAATGCTGCTGCTGCCAATGGTGGAAGGTCCCTGAGCCCTTGCAAGCTCCTTTAGCTAGAAATAAGCCTTTTGGGCATTGGACCCAGGCATCAGAAAATCTATGCAAAGGTGTTCTGTGATCTGGAACTTACCCAGAAGGGTACCTGCTCCTGTTCTTGCTCAGCCACAACTCCCCATAGGAGAAGGCTTCATAGAGGGGCCCTGGCTGCAGGCCTGGGGCTCACCCTGGCCCTGTGGGTCCAGAGAACTCACTGGAGTCCTTGAGGGGACAGGAGCAGTGCCTCATTGGGCTGGCCTGGGCTCAGCGTTTAGGAACACTTTGCTTCTGACCCCAGGGAATTAGTGCAGTTAGAGGTCCTTTGGGTGATTTTTGAGTGTGTGCAGGCATCATGGAAAGCACTTAAACAAACCTAGTTACATAACCTACGATATACCTAGTGTACATGGCTATAGGAGCTAGTAGGTTTTGTTACACCAGCATTACTGCAAATGTGAGTAAAGCATTGCTCTATGGTGTTGCGATGGTTATGATGCCGTTAGATGATAGGAATTTTCCAGCTCCATTATAATCTTATGGCACCATTGTTGTACGTGTGGTCCTTGATTGCTTTGCCTGAAATACTATTATGCGGTGCATGACTGTATTCTTCTCTAGGGCTCAGAGACTCTATTTCAAACCATGTTTGCTGGTGATGAGTCCCTAGTTTTGAGAACTGAGTGCTTACTTGGGTATATGGGCCTCAACCTTAGGCTGGCGTGGGGCACAGAGTGAGCCTGCCGTGCCTGCCTTGATCTTACTGTGACACTGTCCCTAGGATGCCCATCCCCGGGGGTTGCCCGTGAAGGCCAGCCCCTGGAGATCCCCCTGTGAGTTGCAGCCCTTAGGACACATGTCTGAATCCCAGCCCCCAGGGTTGGCCCCTGCTAGCAATAGGACAGTGTGGGAGGACAGTGTGAGAGCCCGTGTGGGAACAGAACCAGCCGTGAGTTCAGGTCCTCTCTTCCTGGCTGGAAGACCCTGGGGCAAATACTTATTAACTTCTCTGAGTTCATCTTGCCAAGTCGTTAGGATGAAAAGAGAAACACGAAAAACATAAAGGCTCAGCAGTAGCTCTTCTTGTTAACAACTGAGTTCCTCAATGCTGTGCTGCTTGCTTGTCCCCTCTCATCTCCTGGTCTTTGTGTGCCGTGTCCGTGTCCCCTCCCCCAGCTTCCGGGCCATCAGCTCCTACCTTCTTCCACACCTCCTCAGCCCAAGTTCAAGAAGCTTGCCTTCCTGAGGCTCTCTAGGTTTTTAACAAAACACCCTCAGACTTCTCCAAGACACGGAATGTACAGTGATTCCTGACGTACGTCACTGTGATTATTCACCTTGGGTTAAAGGGCAATTAACTGTCACCCATTCATAAATGCAAGTGCTACATGTGACAGAAAGCAAAAAAAAAAAAAAAATTAGTTTTGAGTGGCAGGACTTGCTAGGGTTTTGGGTTCTAGTGTGCCCAAATGCTGCCTTCCTAAGGAAGATAAAGCAGCTGAACCCAAATTAGGTGCCCAGGTCTAATGAGAGAATGGCAGAACAAACGGTCCAGCAGCCTACAGGGGACTGGTGGCAGGGTCAGCCCAGGCCCAGGTGTTAGGCACAGGATGTCTTCAGAGAATTTAGGATCAGTACTGCCTAAGAGCCAGTCTGCTCTTTGTGATCACTCATTACTGGAAATTCCAGCGTCTGTGACAGAATACTCCTCCTCCAAAATCTTTTGTAGGTCTAAGTCCTAAATAATAGTGACAGTTACAGTTGTATGTTAGTAGCATCTATGGAAGCTTCAGATCGGCATATTTTTCTTTTCTTTTTTACTGTGTTAGGGAATGGAGCCCAAGGCCTCATGCAAGCTAGGCAACCACTGAGCTCATCCCCAGCCCTAATTACTTTTTCTTTAATAAACACTGGATGCACGTGGAAGTTAATTCAGAGAATTTCTGGTTGCTCGTTAGGCCCCTGACACATATAGACTCACATAGGATAGTTGGGAGTCGGCCACTAATTGTTGGGGATGGAACTCCTTCGGGTATAACCTGTTTCTCCCAGGGTGTTGTGTATTCCTGCAACGAAGCAGCAGCCTGTCCTCCACAGTATTAAGGAGCCGGCAGATCATGAGTTACTTCAATTTTGCCCTTAGATGGAACCCATGGAAATTTTTTTTTCTTTTAATGTGGGTACCGGGAGTCAAACTCAGGACCTTGCGCATGCCAGGCAGGCGCTTATGCTGCTGAGCCATCTCACCGGCCTAAAATCCTTGGAATTTTTATCTGTGTTTGAAATTCTAGACAAGGAAACCAAGTGCAGATCATGAAGTATAAATTTTTTTTTTGGTGTGTATTTTAGTTCATACATGAAATATTGTGGTTAATTTAAATATCTTTAAAATAATATTTCTATTATTTCTTTGTATTATTTTTATTTTTATTTATTTATTTTTTTGTGTGGGTACCGGGGGTCGACCTGAGGACCTCGCTCGCCAGCAGGCGCCCGTGCCGCTGAGCGATATCAATGGCCCTTTTACCGTATGTGGGTTCTGGGAGTCGAACTCGGGCCCTTGCGCTTGCCAGGCAGGTGCTTACGCTGCTGAGCCATCTCACCGGCCCTAAAGTTAAAATTTATTGCTCTCTAAAATGTATTGCCTGTTAATTGTTCGTTGAAAGCTAAAGAATGAATCCATAAAAAAGATAAAATATAACCTCATTGACACAATTTAGTATTTATCTAAAGTGTTCCATTTGCAAATGTTTGGGTTTTGTTAAAATTCACTTGCTGGGGGCTGGTGAGATGGCTCAGCGGCTTAAGCGCCTGCCCGGCAAGTGCGAGGGCCCGAGTTCGACTCCTGGAACCCACATACGAAAAAGGGGCCAGTGATATCACTCAGCAGCACGGGCGCCTGCTGGCGCGCGAGGTCCTGAGGTCGACCCCCCGGTACCCACAAAAAAAAAAAAGAAAAAAAAATTCACTTGTTAATTACTAGACAATTATTTGCCTAAAATATTGTTTTAAAAAAAATTTTTTTGAATGACTACATATGAGGTTCAGTAAAATAACTTTTTCACTGTGTTTCTTTTCTGGCCATTGTAATTTTTTTTTTTTGCTTTATGTGGGTACCGGGAGTTGAACTCAGGACCTCGTACTTGCCAAGCAGGCGCTTATGCTGCCAAGCTATCTCACCAGCCCTGGCCATTGTAATTATTGTTTCATTTCAGGATTATGACCAAAAATAATTTTGTTGCATAAAGGAAAGGATTTTGAAAAAGCAACCACTCTGAGTATGGAATATGGTGGGATACCACAGAGTGTGCGGGTAGGAGGTGCCCCTGCTTCTGTTGTCCTGCCTGGGGACAAGGACTCCAGCAACACAGCCTCTGCCCTGATGGACAGGAGGGGTTGGAACTTTCTGAGAGCTGAACTTTGCCATGAAGTGGGTAGAAATTGCACTAAGACCTTGAAGTTAAGATATGAGTTCAGGGGCCGGTGAGATGGCTCAGCAGCATAAGCGCCTGCCTGGCAAGTGCGAGGTCCTGAGTTCGACTCCTGGTACCCACATACGAGAAAAGGGCCGGTGATATCGCTCAGCAGCACGGGTGCCTGCTGGCGCACAAGGTCCTGAATTTGACCCCCGGTACTCAAAAAAAAAAAAAAAAAAGATATGAGTTCAGCGGCAGTCACGATCTGAAGGACTTTGACAAAACAGTAATTTCTGTCTCCTACCACAAGGCCATAGGTTCATGGCATAGGAACCCAGGCTCTTCTACCTGGCTTCCCAGAAGTTGCTCTTGTTCACGTGGCCTAGGTGGTTCCAGAGTCCCAACCGGTGGGAAAAGTAAGGGGAGGGAGCATGTGCGTCTTCCCCATAATTTGTATATTTCTTGTGCTCATATCTCGTAGGCATGACATCATCACATGGCCACAGCTAGCTGCAAAGGGAGATTGGGAGATATTGCCTTTCTTTTTAAATGTTTTGTTTTCTTTATTTCCATTTCTAGCTGCAAGAGAAGCTGCTTGCCATGTGTTGGGTTTAAAATTCTATTCACACAGAGAGAAAGAAAAATGAGTATCTGGGGATGACCAAGGGTTCTTCCACAAATTGTGCCATTCCTCTTTTCTACAGCCACAGATAGTGGTCTAGCAGTACGTAATACAGTACGTAATATTCATTTGGTGACATCTGTTCTGCAGGAAACTGCTCAAGCCCCTAAAATATCCTGCCTGGGGGAAGAAGGACAGATGGAGGGGCTAAGAAACTTGTACAACTCCTTTACCCAGCTTCTTTTTTTGTGTGTGTGTGTGGGTACTAGGAGTCGAACTCAGGACCTCGTGCGCCAGCAGGCTCCCGTGCTGCTGAGCGATATCACTGGCCCTTTTTTCGTATGTGGGTTCCGGGAGTCGAACTCGGGCCCTCGCGCTTGCCAGGCAGGCACTTATACTGCTGAGTTATCTCACTGGCCCTGCCCAGCTTCTTATGGCCACAAAGCAGTCATATTTCCTGTTAAGCAACTCGGTGTTGTATACTCAATTTGGTTGACTCAAATGAATTAAGGAGACTGGGAATAAACCAATTTCCCAAGTTTGCCATGAGACAAACCCTGGGTGTTTGTGAGAAGTGCATCGCCCAGTCCATCCTGGAGATTCTGATTCAATGCTGGGGGAAGGGAGTGGGGGACACTCTGTAGGCTTAACAAACTGCTCATGTGACTCCAAATCAGGCAAATTAACGAAACCCTGTGCTGTCCCCCAGGGTAACCAGAGCTTGCCACAGCATGGGAACTCATGGCAAGGATATTCTCGGTGACACTCTGGGAAAGGCACTGTGGGGTGGGGGCTTCTGGGCCTGGACTGGAAGGCTGGGTGAGATGAGTGGTCTGGTGTAGCTCTTGCAACCATGATTCTCATGGTCCCTCAGTAGCCAGCACTGGTGGCTCTTCCTGCCATATTCTGTCACCAGCAGGGTCGTCTGCTCTCAGGGTATCTGTCTTGTCACTTCTCCTGTCCCTTCCACCTGCTTCATTCTTGCCTCTTTTCACCAAGCAGGAGCAGGTTGGGAGGTTGATTGCTGTTGAGCACATTGCTTTCTGCACCTCACCGTGGTCAGCCTATGAATTGACTGCCCTGACAGCGGGTGGCACCCTGCGTTCAACCAGGTTCTAAACAGGAGATGGGCTCCTGCCCCCAGTCTGTGTTCCTGTCAGTTAATAAGACCAGGCCTCCTCCCACCCTGAGAGACAGCGGGAAGAAAGTCAGGAGACTGAACAAAGCGGAGCCGCAGAGGCACCTGTGGGTTCGGTCTCAGCACTTTGTCTGTGCCTGTGATGTGCAACCTGGCCACGCGGCCTTTCCTTCGCCTCAGGAGGTCCTCAACACTAGCACACTGAATAAGCTACAGTATCCTCCCAGGAGACATGGAAGAGTTAATCAGATAAAAGGGATTATCACTCACAGGTCCCTCCACTGCACTTAGGAAGTGCACACTACTGAGCCTCCCTAGCTGCTGGGGAGGAGATGGATGATCAGTAGAGGCGAATGTGAACATGAGGAATTTCCTGCCAGCCTTGTCTGCACTGCAGCTGCCCATCGTGTTGCCCCAGGAGAGCTGCTTCCTTCTACAGGCAACAGCAGAGGAGCCAGGCCACATGCCAGGGCCTGCCCAGGCCTTGAGTGCTGCCCTCCCAGAACGCTGTACCCAGCCTGAGGTTGGCAACAAGTGGCAGCCCCTTCCACTCTGAAGGCAGAAGCAGCGATCGGCTACTTCCCAGCCCATTAACACAGCAACACATAGCAAAGTTAATGGAATTTAGATGGAACTGCCAAGAAAGGGAGAGCCTTGAGGGGACGCACAGCCACCTCCTGTCCCTCAGCCTGTTCTCCCCTCTTCCTGGCTCTGGACACCTCTGCCTAAAGAGATGGGAGAGGAAAGGAGAAGGGAGGAGAGGAGAGGAGGAGAAGAGGGGCAGAGAGGTGAGGGTCACTGTCTTAGCACTCTTACCCACAGGATCCTGAGGGAGGGCAGCTATCAGCTCAGTTAAGGGAGTCATCAGGAGAGAAAATCAGGGATTTTTTGGTCTACAGATGGGGTTTTGTGACTAGATTATGGGTGCAGATAGAGGCAGGCTGCAAAGCTCTGAGCGCTGGAGCTTGCATTTGCTAGGTGAGGTCCCAAAAGGGCAGGACAGAAGACAAGGAATCCACTCAGGGTGGGCATTGCTCCCATCAGCTTGGCTCCCAGAAAACATCATCTGCTCCTGAGTGGATGGAAAGGGTGCTGAGAGATGCGCACGGGGCTGAGGGTTGCTGGCATGTCAGAGGAAGATTGCACTGGAGGTGGGAGGCGAGAACGTCCATCTCCTGGGAGGATATGTGGTCAGTGGGTGCAAATTTCACAGATGAAAATGATACATTTCATAACCTGAGTTCTGGGTAGACATTCACACCCGCTGATTTGAAATACAGTCAAAGCCGCTCGGATTTCCTTACTTCTGATGAGGAAAGTGAAGATACCTCCCAGCAGGCTGCCTTCACTCAGTGACTTGTTGAGCAAAGGTGAGCTGCTAAAAGTTCTACATGGTCCAGGCCTCAGGGTGGAGAACCTTCCAGAATCCTGCCCCCCCACCCTCCCATAGCACAGCATGTGCATATGCAAGACAATCCCAGCAAATCAATCATCATATATACTCAGGTCTGCCTATGACATAAAACACAAGTTGCCTCAGAAGCAATGTGGGTTGGTGTGAGGCAATGGAAGCCTTACTGGGAGCAGTTTCAGTATCCTTTGCCCTGAAAATGTTTACAAATAGGATTGCTTCTGACACCACCCATGATGGGTGCCTCTACTATCTCACACTTTTGTCGAACATGGCAATTCACAAAGCATTTCACATCCTTTCTCATTTGTTCCAGTGAAGTCTTCAGCTTTCATTACACTCACTTTCACAGATGAGGAAAATAGGCTCAGCTATTCGGACTTCCCCAAGGTCACACAATCTGTCACTTGAGAGCTGAGGCCACAACTGAGGTCTCTGGACTCCTATTCTGGTGCTCTGGGCACCTGATACTGCATGCATCTGGCACTGGGGTAAAGGGCTGACCTAGATGCCCCTAGAAAGTACTACTTGACAGAGAGCATGGGAACCCTGTCTTTGGGCTCCTCCATCCTCTTTGCCTCTGTTCTTGATCCTGGCCCTACTACCAAAACTGAAATTAAACCCTGCTTGAGGTGTGGATCCTGAGCCACCACTGTCCTCTCTGGTGCAGGGTGTGTGGATAAAGGAGGAACCTGCGGGGACTGTGACTTACTGGAGGTGGGGGGACACTTTGCCTGCTTCCTCCCAGTTCCTGCAAGTTTTTCCCAGGCTACCTTCCATTTCCCAGAAGATGCTAAATAGAGAAGGCCGAAAAAGTGCCCTCGGTCTCTTGGTTCACGGAGCTGTTCCAGTCTTTGCGCGTGTAGAGGTACTGAATCTGAAACCAGCGGGGAGTTGTGTGTGCCTGCATATGGTTTAGGAGCACACAATTTCTGCCTCCTAATGAAAGTAGAAAAACTTGAAAGGGTTTGTTAAATCAACTAAAAGGGACCTCTGGGATCTTCATCTTTCTTATGCACCAACCTTTTCCCAGTGTGGAAATGAATCTGGACCACATGGATTGGATTTCACTCAGAAACTGTGCTGGCTTGTGAAATCCAGAGAGGAAAATCACTGAAGGCCAACTTTGTTTTCATCTCTCCATCCACACATTCCCAGAAGTTTGTCCTAAATGCTCTGCGCTCTAGAGAAATGGGAGATTTGCATGTTTGGGAGGAGGAGGGAGAGAAGTCCCTGGCAGGAATCTACCAAGCCCACAACAGTTGAGCTCCTGGGACCAGGCAGCTTATTTGCTGAAGAGAGGCTGGGTCATCTCCCCCGAACATGAAGATTCGGCCTGGGAAGAGGAGATGGCAACAGGTGCTTGGTTCTTCTATGAAGGGGCTATGAGGAGATGGGACAGCTACACTGTCCTTCTTTCCATCTCCCCAGTCTCTCTCTCGGGGCCTGATGACCCATGTGGAGCATAGGTTGATGCTGGTCTAGAAAACATCCCATTTGAAAGAAGCCAGGGTCTCTCTGAATTGTGCACATTCCTGGTGTGTATGGGGGTGGGGGCAGGAGAAGCACACATTGCCTTTGACCCTGTTTATGACGAAGAGATCCTAAAACCCCTGGGATCTCCTAAGTGATATGTTTCTTGTATGCTAATGAGATGGATCTTAACAGGGCAGGTGGGTATGTATGGGGGTGTAGGTACCTTCAGGATCAGGATGGAGCCCAGTGGCCAGAAAGACCAAGCCAGGATTAGAGGAGAAGGTCACTCCCCAGCCTCCCTCATGGGAGGGGAGAGGCGCTGAAGATTGCGTTCTATCACCAGTGCCTGATGATCTGGTCAATTATGCCTTGCAGTGAAGCTTTCACAAACACCCCAAACTATAGGATTTGGAGCACTTCCAGGCTGGTAAACACATCTATGGGCAGAGAAGGTAGAGATCTGGGAGAGGTGTGCAAGCTTGGTACCCTCCCACTCCCTTCCTGGACCCCCTCCCTAGGCTTCTTCCATTTGGCTGTTCCTGAATATTCTTTATACTAATCTGGTAACTGTCCTAAGGATTTGCTAAACCTGAGAGGGGCTGTGAGGACCTCTGGTTTATAGTCCATTGGTCAAAACTACAGGTGGTTCCTGGGACTTGTGACTGGCATCTGAAGCAAGGGCGGCTTCATGAGACTGAGCCCTTGAAGTGGCCACGTCTGATGCTAAGTCCAGGTAGTGCCAGCGCAGGATTGAATTGTGGAACCCTCAGTTGGTGTTGCAGAATTACAGAATTTGCTCAGTGTCAGGAGAATGACACTGCGTTGTCAGAGCCCCAGCTTTTCTAGGCCCAAAGTGCCTGACCGACATAAAACAGGATGATGCTTAAAGGAAGTTGACGGCTCAGGGTCACTGGAAAGGATGGCCAGGGAAGACCCCTTTGATGTGGTGGCATTAGAGCTAAAACCTGAATGAAGAGAAGAAATAGCCACATGCAGGACCAGGATAAGAGAGGTCTAGGCAGCAGAACTGCCAGAGCAAAGGCTCTGAGGAGGAAAGGAGCTGAATCCAGGTGGACACGCTCATAAAGGCCATGTTGCTGGGATTGTGTGAGTGAGGGAATGGTATGACACTATGTCAGGGAGGGGGCAGGGCCAGCTCATAGGGAGCCATGTTGTTCCTGGTGAGGGGTTAAGGAGGGCTGGAGTCGGTGCTGGGAGGTGGGTTAGGGTCACTGCAGTTGGCCAGGTGTGCTGCTATTGAAGGATGACCTGGAATTTGTTAGAAGAAATGGAAAGAAGGATTTGGGACTCACTTAGGAGGTAGAATTGACAGAACTTGTTGAAGCGCTGGAGCTGAAGGCTGAGGGAGATGGACAGACATGTGACGAACACTGATATTTCAGGTCTAGCGGAACATTTGGGAAGATGGAACTATCCCTAATTTAAGCAAAGAAGGCAAGCCTCAGAGAGGTTAACTTGCCATAGTCATAATCCTATTGTGTGACAAGCAGAAGAATGTCCCCTCCCAAGATGTCTGTGTTCAAATCCCAAAACCTCTGAAAGTGTTCTGTGACATGCAAAAGTGACATGCATGGGATTAAGGCTTCTCATCAGCTCTGAGATGGGGAAAGCATCCTGGGGGCCAGGTGGGCTGGTTGGAATCACAGTGCACCTAGCAGCGAGTTGATGAGGCGGAAGTAGATAAGAGTAAGGGAGCCATCTGAGCCTGCTGTGCTGCGGCTTTGAAGACGGAGGAAAGACCCACAACCCCAGGAACACAGGCAACCTCTAGATGCTGGAAGAGGCTGGAAAGCGCTCCTCTAGAGCACCCAGAGGAAGTGCAGCCCTGGCCACACCTTGACTTCAGCTCAGTGAGAGCCATGTTGGTCTTCTGGAACTGCAAGATTAAAAAGTTGTATTGTTTTAAGCCATTTAATTTGTAGTAATTTGTTAAGCATGCATAGAAAACCAATAATATATTCTAATACATCATTCGAGAAATGACGACTACACACACTGACGCTGGACATCAAGAGGATGAGTCTCTCTCCCACGGAATTTAGGAGCTTGTCTTATTTTCCCAATTAGACTCCTGGAAAGACAGGATCAGTATCCTATCTTCTTCCTTATCTCCCAGAGCACCTGTACATAACTGACGACAGGCCACAGCTCAATTCGTCCTACGGGCTGATGAAACTGTGAGCCCCCTAAAAGCAGAAACAGTGCTGCTTTATAACTGGGTGACCCTGAGCAAGCTACTTCTCAACTTGTGCCTCGGTTTCCTCACCTGTAAAATGGTACCTGTATCCTAGAGTTGTGAGAATTAAATGTTAATACTCATCAAATGCCTTGAGCAGTGCCTAGCTCAAAATAAACTCTGAATCGGTGCCAACTTTTGCTATTCTCTCCTCTTTTTTTTCTTTTAGCCTCAAAAGGCTCAGGACAGCCAGTGTGAAACAAGGATTCCCTCGCAGGGGGAGGGCACTGTGTTAGGCTGCTCAGACTGACATAATAATGTACCATAGTCTGGGCAGCTTAAACAACAGACATCTATTTTCTCACAGTACGGGAGGATGGAGAGGCCAAAATGAAGATGTGGCAGGGATCGAGCTCCGGGCGCTCTAACTGATGGCCACCTTCTCACTGTGTCCTCAGATGGCAGAGAGAAGGGCAGGTTGGGCGGAGGAAGGAGAGGGAGCACTGTCCTATCTCTTTTTACAAGGACACTAATCTTATCAGATTGGGCCCCTACCCTAATGATCACATTCAACCTTAAATACTTCCCTAAATACAGTCATACTGGGTTTGGGGCTTTGATCAATGAATTTTGGGGACACTGACAGTCCATAGCAGGCAGAGAGCTGGTGTAATGGAACTGGAGTCTGACTGGGCCCCTTCTTGGTCTGAGGGATTGAGGAGCAGGGCTGGCTCCCCCCACATGGCAGAGGATCTTTGCCTTTCAGGGGGAGTAAATGTGGCCTCAGCTCAGACCAGATGCGCAGAGCCCACCGCCCCTGAGTCCCTGCACATGCTCACGGGCACATCTGACCTGGGGCAGAGAAGTCTTGGTGACCACCCTTCCCACAGGCTCCATCTCTGTTTCCCAAACCTATTCCAAGGGGAACATGGATGCCCACATAAGTGTCACAGCTTACCCAGGTACACACAGCATGTGGGGCTATTTCCAGGAACAGAACTTGTGTCTTCTATTTACTGAAAAGGGCTGAAAATCTATAAGAGGGGTGCTTCTCCCGTCCAGGAAAACGTAGGATGTCCTGGGTGTGCCACCAGCCCTCCCTTCCAGGTGCTTTGTTGCCTGATGGGTTCTGTGATATTTGCAAGGGCCTCCAGAAATGCTTGATACCTGAAAAAAAGAATGGATTGGCCCCAAGAAGCAAAAAGGGAAATGCGAAATCAAAATTAATAAGTGTTTGATTACATGTCTACAAAACATGTCAGCTAGTCAACTGCCACTTAACTCCTGGTTGTATCTAAATTAGAATTAATGTGGAATGTGTATGCAGTTTAAGAAGACTGATATATTCTGGGGCCTCCGAGTCTCAGGCTGAATTGTGCATGAAGGTTATAAAGCGATCCTCTCTCTCCCCATCTCTGCCTCTGAATCAGAAAGTTTCAGAGGGACAGGAGAGAAAAGGAGCTCCCAAGGAGAGGCCCAGCTCTGTCCTGACAAGAGGGTGCTAGACCCCCCCCCCATCAAATTTAAATCATTCCCCATGCTCTGTCTTCTAGGACAAGAGAGCTACAACTAATGGATAACAACAACCAATCTGAACATGATTGGAGGTTGGCTTTGGGGTAGGGACACACTTGAATACCCCGAGCTTGGACTCCCAACTTTCTTGGGGTCAGTCTGTCTGGATGATGAGAGGGACCACTGGAGGAATGAATATTCCCCATTACCCATCAATGCTCAACAATATTCATGCCAGACATTATGCTCAATGCAGGGGGTATGAAGCGAGCACGGGAGTTTCCCTGCTCTCACGAAGCTTCATGGCTCATAGACAACAATTGCTGGTGTTTGTACCATAACCTCTTCTCATTCAGCTCTCACAAAAACCCTGGGAGCAGTCAGGGCCAATGCTAGTTTGGCTTTATATCCTTTTCAGTTGGGAAGATGGAGACAGAGTAGTGTTTCAAGGTGTATAAGGTGGCAGCTACAGAGCCTGGGGGAGTCCCTGGCCCTATGTCACCCCCCTTGCCCTGGTGCCCTACAGCCTCTCTGATGGCAGCGGGGTGGCCAGGCAGGCTGTTGTCTAAGGCTGCCAGCTTTGGGATGCCCCCTCGGGCCAAGTCTGGTGTCCCTGTGTCTGGCAGGGCCAAGGGTGGCTGCTGGCCCACTGCAGTGCTCCATGAGATCTTCTGTGGGCTTCTGAAGCTATCTGGAACCAATTAGCTATTTCTTCCAGCCAATTCATTATGTTCTCTTTGAACCACACTTCCCTTTCCCAGAGAAAAGCTGCCCTGGAATTCATCTGAATGTTGCGGGCAAAATGTGCTCACAGTCTGCAGCACTTGGAGTCAGCTTTGTGCTTCTCCCCTCGGCCACCACCGCCCCTCCCTCTGCCAGCCTGTGTCCTTCGTCACCGTCACTGCTGCCTTCAGCAGAGGGATGGATGGCAGCAGACTGCAGCTCTGTCCCCAAAGCACAGGTCCTGCCTGTTCTGTGTTCAATGGTGCTAAATCACCCCCAGCCCCCACCCTGGCCTGCCACAGCCGCTATTGCTGGCATCAAAGCGTCCCCTGCTCCATCAGGGCTATGGGCTCTGCAGCAAATCCTTTGTCTCCCGCTTCAATCCCTCCAGAGCTGCCATTCAATCATCCCTGAGTGCTCTGCTCTAGCCCTTGCTGTTGGCTCTGTCATCCTCATCGTCCTGCCCTGATCCTGCCATCTGCTCCAGCAGCCCCCTCCATACCCTCAGCCACCTCAGATGGAAGCCTACTACCTCTTGCTGGCCCTGTGCGGGCTTTCTTTCCCACTCACCCTCCCATTACAATTGACCACCCAGGCCACTGTGGCCACTGTGCCCACTGTGCCCACTGAACCTCTAGTAGCCCCTTTCTGATTCTGGGAGAGCAGGTGCTGGGCAAGGTGGGATGAGCTCACCTGGGAGACATCTGGGGAAACCCTAGAAACCTGGGCCACCCTAGCCTATTGCTCTTCTTGACCTCTCCACCCCAGGGGGTCAAAGAACAAAAACAAAAACAAAACATCCAAATACAGTTTAGACACTTTCTCTCTTTCACTTAGTGGCCTCGACTTAAGGCTGTGCTGTTAGGCCATGAGAGAAACATTGTAATTTGAAGGGCATGAACCATAAATGACTCCCCAGAATGGTGGCTGGGGCCCATAGGCCTTCCTCCCAGGGAACCTGGTTGCCATGGCAATAAGGAAGTCATCCCACAGATGCAGTGGTGAGGGTCTCAAGAGTGCAGAGGGACAAGACATTTGGACGTGATGGCTCTCTGTTGGATCACTGCTTGGGGACTGAAGGTCTTGGTGCCCTCCTTGCCCCATCTCAAGAGAGGCGCTGTTCCAGAGCACAGAGAGGCAGGTGTCCCATAGCAGGGAGAGGGCTACACAATGCTGCTTTTTGGCAGAAATGACAAGGGAGCAGTAGAGATGGTACTGCAGTGCACTCAGCCTATTATCTTGAGGATTTGGGGGACCAGTGGGATGTGGAGCACAGAAATAGAAGAATGATCCCCTAAATCCTAACCCGTGATACATCTGTCTAGCCAGCTTGCCCTTGACTGTTTTTCCAAGATATTTGATGGGAAAAGCTTTACCCTAGAAGCTGTCGACCTCAGAATTAGGATCATGCCCCAACATCTGCTCTTTCTTAGCAACCCATTTAGTGCTATCATCCACAAATGCCCTGAACCCTTCTGTAACCTATATATATTTTCTGACATGACACCTGTTAGGGAAACAAGCTCCCTGAATTTATGACCAGCTGCACAAAGGAGCATTTCTCTCTCATCTGCTCCATAAGCATCTGATGTAGGCATTCAAGGAATCCCCTGGTGTTAGCACTTTGGGATTTGATGAACTACTACTCATTCTACCATTCCAACCCTCATGATATTATACAGTTTAATTTCAGGAAGAAATATTTCAAAGAGCTTACTGCATTTCAGTTGACTTTAAAATATGTACTCATTTGTTCCTTATGTTTCTGAGGGGTAGAAATTATAATCCTCACTTCAAAGATGAGGAAAGCAACTCAGGGGAGAACTGACATGTCCACCAGCCAGCACAAGGTAGAGGTGGGAGTCAAACCAGGTCTGAAAGGCACCCAGTGCTTCCTCCAGGCTAACCTAGCTACCTCCTAGCTGATGGGTCCCAGAAGGGCAAATACAAATTAAAAATAAGAGCCTGAACTACCTCTATCGAAAATATAGGAGAGAATTTTCTCCCCTTCTCCCTTTCCGGTTCAGAATTCCTTTCTCATCTTTTCAAATGTTTGCTACTCTCTATAATGGCTAATAAGCCTCTTGCAGGTCTTACAACTCAGGAATGCCTCAGAGAACTGAGAGCATGAGGGGAGATAGCAGCCCCTTCTCTCAGTTCCTATGGGAGGGTAAGAGCCTGACTTCGGTGAGTGCCCTGCTCCAACTCGCAAAACTACTTCCGATCATGAAGACGAGAAGCTTATTTTTCCTCTGGATAAAGCCATAAGTAGCATAGATGGTCACCCCAATTACCAGGTAAAGGTAGGGTGAACTATGTGTTGTAAATGATGCTGTCAAGCCCTCTTACTCAAGGGCTAATTATTACTCATCTAGAAAACACCTGTGTAGTACTTGGCTCTGTAAGGGGGTGAGATTGAGTTTTATCTTTGCAATCTCTCAGCAGAGAGCCTGCGGTCTGTATTACATTCTGGTTTAATGCTTACTCAATACTGAGACAGTTTTCTATCTCTGCAGCCTTTTCGAGGTTGGGAGATTTTGTTTTTAAATTCTATTTTCCCAACATTCCCCTTTCCTTGACTTGATACACAGATTTCCAGTCTTTTGAGCCTATCCTTTTTCCTCCAAAGCCAGGGCTGCCACTGACCTCTATTCTTTCTTCTATTTGGTGGGTTCTCTGCTCTAAATGAAAGCTAGCTGATATGTTAGTAGGTGCCAGGGCATAATTTATTAGTAGATCCCTCCAGGCCTCCGTAGGTGACCCATGGGAGACAGAAAAAAGGGAAACTGACTCTGACAGCCATAGAGGGGCATGACCTGATTCCCCCACTCCAGGCGCCACTGCCACCTCTCTGAGGAGCAGTCAAACAAAATCATACCTAAGGACAAAGACAGGAGAGGCACCAGGGTGCATTGCTGATATTTTCTGGGGTCCTTTTAACCCCAGTGGGCCATAGTTAACAGTATAATTCTTCCTGGAGATGCCACAAAAGCCACAGCAGCTATGTCTTTTGGCCCCACCATTTTTGAGCCATTGCTATGACAACTGAGACTGCCCTACATGCACTAAGCCTCTGCAGAAGATATGGGCCCAGGCTGCAACAGGCTTGAAAAACACACCTATCTCAAACAGCCTTATAACCACTCTGGATGGCCCCACCCTGCAAGACCCTGACCCCTTTGGACACTATTCCAAAAGTCCTTGAGTAGGTCTGCATGATGCAGGAGATTGTACTTGGCAGCTTGCACCTCTGCTATATAAGCAGAGTTACTGGGGACACCTTGGGTCACAGAGGAGCGCTCCCTCCAGTGCACTGCAGTGTGCTGTCCTTGTGTTGCAGCATACAGCCTAATACAGGCCTGCTCCAGTGACCCTATCCCTTAAGACTGGTTTTACCTAGGGTAGAGCGGGCTGGGTGGGTTACCCTGAAAGGACTTGGTAACATTAGGGGTTATTAACTCTGAAGAGTTCTGGTGACCAGTAGCAAGGCCTAAGGCCTGAAGCCTGAGGCTACTGGCAAAGGAGGAGGAAAAATGTTGAGACCTGAGGTCATCAAAGTTGTGTACCCCAAAGAGGGTGGAGAGGGCAGTGCCGGGCCACAAGGAGGCTAATAGTGGAGCCAGCTCTTCCCCCATCCCAGAGGCAGCAAAAATCGCCAGTAGGGCTTTTAGGGCTCCAAAAAGCCACATAGGGGCCTACAATCCTGGGCAATCGTGGAGCCGATAGGGGTGGTTATAAACCAGTGCGGGAGGTAGCACTAAGAGCTACAACACCAAGAGCTGTAACACTAAGAGCTGAGCGGTGCTAGCACTCAAGGATCAGAGCTGTGGCACTAAAGGCTGAGAGCCACGGGCCCTCAAAGCCAGGAACCACTAATTTCAAGGGAGCAACATTGCCAGTTCGAGATTTCCATCCAAACTGGGCAAAACTGACTGGTGATACTTGGACCAGCTTTTGTGTGTGTGCGTGTATGGTGCTGGGGATCAAACCCAGGGCCTCTCTACCTCTCAGCTACATCCCCAGCCATTTTTAATTTTTGTTTTGAGACAGAGTCCTCGTTATGTAGTTCCAGCTGGCTTGAACTCACTATGTAGCCCAGGCTGGCCTCAAACTCGTGATCCGTCGGCCTCAGCTTCCTAAGCAGCTGGGATTACAGGTGTGCGCCAGCCACTTTTAACGGTGACATCAGCTTAAGCCCACAGAGTGACCCACTCATGCCTTTTCCCTTCCAAAGTCCTCAAGGCCTAGGAGATGAAGTCACAACTGTATCACCTGGGGACCCCTATAGCTGACAGCAGCCACGCCTTCTAATTGATCTCCCTCCAAACACTCCACTGCACCACCGAACAGTACGCTCGACGGCTGTTCACTGACCGAGTCTCACCTGCCTCATACCACGCAGTGCGGACTGCTGCCTCTTCTGCTTCCCACTGAGCTGTTCTTCAAGGGCTAGGCCAGCCCCCCTCCCAGTGCAAAGACTCAAGGTAGGAACTCCATCCGCACCCCATTTTGCACAGTCTTTATCTTGCTGTTTTGTCTGGGAAGTGCTCCCTTCCAAGTCCTTCGCAGCACACAGTTCTCTGTAGTCATGAGCCCCCACCTGCACTAAGGGCCAGATCTAGCTGCTTGAACAAATTTTCAGGCAGAAACAGCCTTGGTGACAGCCTAGGTCTTTTTGTCTCTGGTCTTGGCTTCGAGGGCCAGAGTTTCCCAAAGGGGAGGAGCTGTGAGGCTTTCTGTTCTTCCTCTGCTGTTTGTGGGGGTCACTGACCCTTTCTCAGCTAATCAGCCAGTGGAAATGTAGCTGTCCTGACTGGGCCACCCAGCGCACAAGGCCTTCGTGCTCCCCTTTTCTCTCCAGAGTAATAAACAGAGTCCTTACCAGGCGCCTCTTGCAGCCTCCTGTGCTGGCAGGTTATTTATATGCAAATTCGCCTGTCTGTGGCTGTGGAGGCTCATAAACATGATAACAGCAGGTTCTGTAGGGGTTGGGAAGTGATGGAAGGTGGGGAGAGGCCCTCTAGCTTCTGTGAGAGAAGTTAATATGGGATTAGCCACAACCAATTAGATGATATCAACCCAAAGGGATCCAGCAGCTTAGCTGAACTGAAGATTGGGTTGAGGGAAGGAGGCTGCAGCTGTCAGGAGGACCTGGCTGCCGGCAGAGCCCTCCCTCAGGAAGCCAGGCTTGGGCAGAGTCTCCAGGAGAGGGGGAGAGAGGCATCGCCCTGACCTCACTTTGGCCTCACCCTGACCTCACAGGTGCTGGCAGCAGGAATCTGTACTCTGGAGGTGTAGAGGAGCTCTACTCTGGTGGGCAATAGCGCTGTATGCTCTCATGCCCTGGTGCCTTCACATACATTGGACCCTTGCTTGCACGTCCTTCCACCTCCTTTGTCAGGTGACTGTCCTCTGTCCTCTAGGACTCCGTTGTATGTCACCTCCCTGGAAAGCTTGCTCTCCCCTTTCTGGGGTCCTGCAGGACTTCGTACAAGCTACCAGTGTGGCCCTCGTTCCACTGCTGGTGTCTCGTCTGTCTAGCCTGGAAGTGCTTGAAAGCTTCAACGTTGCATCTTTTGTCTTTGATTCCCCAGGACATGTTAGTACAAAGTAGAAGGTCACTAAACATTGTTTGAAAGAATGGAGGGGAAACAAAGAAAGCCAAGGATATTTGGGCTGAAATTCTGACTCGCACTTCTTTTGTATTCTTGGGCAAGTTATTTCAGGTTTTGATACTTAGTTTCCTCATCTGTAAAAATGGGGATAACAATGGTTCAACTGACTATCCTATGTATGGATTGTAAGTTAGCAGTTTGTTCAACTAAGCTGGTTACATTCTTTTGCCAGCGAAACCAGCAAGGGCCCGGACATACCTGGACATAAATTCCTTACCTAACAAGTTGTCTGTTGGGAAAAGCCTTCAGAATCCACTCAAGATTGGCTTGAATTGGCTTTTAATTTTTGGGTTTTTTTTGGTGGGTACTGGGGGTCGACCTCAGGACCTCGCGCGCCAGCAGGCGCCTGTGCCACTGAGCAATAGCACGGGCCCTTTTTTCGTATGTGGGTTCGGGGAGTCGAACTCGGGCCCTCACGCTTGCCAGGCAGGCGCTTACACCGCTGAGCCATCTCACTGGCCCCTTAAATTGGCTTTTAAAGAGTGGATATGCACAGAAGAAAGTTCATAGGGTCCTCTTTTGATGTCACAAGGTCAAAAAACACCCAGCACAGAATGTGGTAACTCAGCTGGGGAAAGGCATGATGACTACTTACGGAAGTGCAGAAGAATTCTGAAAACGTCCGCTTCTTGCCATCCAGTCAACAAGCAGATTCTCCTCACTGCCTTCCTATAATTTTGTTCCCTATTCACTGATCTGGAAGCAAATTTTAACTTTGCTCCTGTCTTCCTTTCCGGTTAACCTTGCAATGAAGCTCTTTTTGCAAAAACTGGCACCATAGTATATAGGCTTCTATGTGCTTTGGGCCGGGAGCGCTTGCTGAGCATCTCTGTGAACGTCTTCCTTCCCGGCCCTCCAGGGCATCAGGCCACTGGTCAGATTTGCTCCCAGAGAGTCTGTCTGTCCCTGGAGAAGGTAATCAGAAAGATGAACTCAGCAATCACGAAAGGAGAGGAGAGTAGGGAGGAGAGGAGATCTGCTTGGAGGAAGGGGAAGCAAGAGGCCAGCCCCTGAAAACACTTTCTTATTTTTAGGGCCTTCCTGAAGGTAGCAGGAAGCAGTGTGGTGCAGCTGAAGAGAAGGAACTGTGGGCAAGGAATCTGTCTGCTTCCTGGTCAGTTGACAAGTAGGAACTAGAGCCCGCTGTGTCCTTGACCTTGCCAGGCACTGCCCTTAACTCAGCAGGGGAGATAAGTGAGACTGCCCTCACTGACTTAGAGCTGAGGGGCCGGCCCACTGCCCGTTCCCACACTTTCTCTTTAGGAATCCTTCTTTGGTGATCTTGTGGGAATCTGGCCCCTTGTGCACGTGCTCCACGCTCCTCTCGATGTGCTGTGACAGAGCGTTCTGCTCCATCTGCCGCTCAAGCGAGCGCTTACAGCTTCAGAACGCACATCCTGGAAGGAGCCATGAGGAACATCAGGTCCAGTTGCTCTCTCAGCAATGAGGAGAAAGAGGCCCGAGAGTCACAGAGCGGGCTGCGTCTCTCAATGCACAGGGAGGCTGAGCCAGGCCTCCTGAGTCCAGACTGGCACTCAGGTTGTATATTTCCCACCAGTGCTGGGAGCGAGCAGCTTCCTTCTGCATCTGTCTGGAAAATGTTGTCACTGGTCAATGTCCAGGCAGGAGAGACCAGCAGGACATGTGGCAGCAGGGCAGCCATGAGAGTTCCTCCTCCCCCGAGAATCATCCACGTGCCAGTTCCTGGGAGGGAGTCCTCTGCTCACAGCTGTGTGCTTCTCAGCGTTGTGCGCTGCTCAGATGGACGGGGGTTGCTCCCCCTAAGTGCTGAATGTGTCCTCTCCTATCCAGGCACCGGTCCTAACGTAGTCATGATGTCGTCAGAGACCACCGTAGGGGCGAAGGACGAACAAACTCCTGGTCCCTTAACTTGTTACTCATTAAAAGCATGATTTGTGTTTTCTTCTAAGATAGACAGGGATTTAAAATTGGTTTTTGCTAAAACAAAAACAAAAACTTATGACTCTTTATTTGGACTGATGGATGCCCAATAGATAAATAAAAGTAAAACAAAAGGCACAGCAGCCGTATTTTTTGACCCTGCCATGTTGGTGTAAGTACGGGAAGTGTCTGCGAGCCATTGCCATGACAGCTGAGGCTGCCCTAGATGCCCTACAGTGGCTCCAGAAGGTATGGGCCCCGGCTTCAACAGGCTTGAAAGACAGACCTACCCAGATCTCTCTGTCTTATGGCCCCTCTCAATGGCTCCACCCTGTAAATGACCCCCCTCCCACAACTTTCGAAGTCCTCCTGTTGTCTGCAAAATGTAGGGGATTGTGCCTGTGGGGCCCCTTCTCCTTTATATAAGCCTTGGGGCAGTGGAGGATGGTTCCCTCCAGGGTACTGTCACCTTTGCTACAGCCCAGGTCCTAATAAAGTCCTCAATGTGTGGTCCTACTCCCAGCTCATGATTTTTACCTTGGGAAGAATGGGCTGGGTGGGCTGTGCTAAATGGGCTTGGTAACACTAGGGGTTATTAACCCTGAAGAGTTCTAGAGATAGGTGGTAATAGGCCTTTGGGGAGGCCAGGGCCAAGGCTGCCAGCAAAGACAGAATCTGAGGCCTGAGGCTGTTGGCAAAGGAGGAAAGGCTGAGACCTGAGGTTATAGGCAGCTGCCCAGAGAGGCCAGCAAAAGTTGCCCCTAGGGCTCCAGAAGGCCACCAAGGGGCTTACAAACCTGTGCTGCACTGGAGCTGATGGGGTGACTAGGTGCCAACAGGGGCTGTAACACTGGGAACTATTGTACCGTAAACTGTAACATGAAGAACAGAGGCGCTGGTGCTTAAGGCTCAGCTGTGGCACTAAGAGCTGAGAGTCACCAGCAAAGCTGGAAACTGGCAAAGGGAGCAACATTTTGCCAATTCAAGAGTTCCATCTGAAGTGGGCAAAAAGACCCCTCATTTGACTTACAACAAAACTGGTTTCCATTCTTTTGTGAATGGGCCAGTCTGGCCCTCTTCACCAGTGTATGCCCCTTCAGGCTACTACTCAAGCAGGAGTCCTTTCTTTATCTTCTCTTACTTTCAATTGAAGCTTTTGCTTATAAATTCATACTGTTGCTTTAGCTTTAATTTCCATTATCATTGAAGCAAGGACCCATTCTTGCCAGTGACAGATCCACCAGCCATCTTCCCATCAGTCCAGCTAAAATCCTAGGAGCTATCCTCCATACCCAAACAGTCACCAAGTCTGGGCCTCTCTTGAAGCTCACATATCCTGTAGGCTCTCTGAGTGCTGTTATTCCCCTCCTTAAATTCCTAGCCCTGACACTCCCTGGCTGGACACAAGCCTCCTAAAACAAAGAGACAAAAAGGCCTGGTAACTTCTTTTTTCTTTTTGCCTCAGAATACACAAAAACATTGTGTTTCTTCAGTGGGTAAGGAGAGCCCAGTCCTCAGAGATAGAAAGGCGTGGCTCTCCTCCTGGGGTGGGAGTGAGGAGGAGGTGGAGGAGGAGGAGGGGAGGAATGCCTTTCATTCTTTACCAGGAGCCTACAGTGGAGAAGGCAAGACTCAGCTCGTAGCTCTCAACAGGTTATTCCGTCACATGATGTTCTTAGTAAACCACCCTGTTACATTTCTAAGACAAATCTGATCATGCCTTCTCTCTGTTTAAAATCTTTCAATGGCTCCCCATTGCCCTCTAGATAAAACCCAAGCTCCCTACCACAAGAGACACATCAGGATCTGGCTGGGTCTTTCTCCTCTTCCTTGGAACCCCTGCTCCTCTCCCTCCCTCCTCCCCTCTGCTGTGGCCAACTGATCTAGAATTTAATCATGTGTTTGACCTTGTCACTTGGTCCCTTGGACATGCTATCCCTTCAGCCCCAAATACCTTCCACCCTTTGCTTTAGCTCCTCTTCATCCTTCCAGATCTGGAGTGTGGACCTGATGTGTCATGGATGCTCCATAAAGGTTAAGCAAGCCCCACTCTCTGAGATGCCTAGGAAATGTAGGATTGGCCCTACAGTTGTGTCCAGGGCACCACATAGCTGTGTTGTTATCCTAGTTATTTGTCCAAACATCAGAACTTGCTCATCTATTTTCTATGAGATTCAAGTTTCCTATTTCATTTTTAAGGTAATTTGATGGAGCAATTGTCAATTCAGAGGTAGGCAGGGCAGTAGACCTCATTCCTAGTGAAGAGGCAGGTGGCTCTCTCTATTAGTGTCTCCAGTGACGACCACCATCTAAGTCCAGCAGCCTGGCCTGACCCCGTGGATGACCTCCCCAGCTCTCAGGGTCACACTGAGATTTCTGACCCTGGAGAGCATCAGATATAGCCTCAAGCATAGCCAGTAAAAGCTGCTGGAAGAGTGGTCCTGCCTCCTGATGCCCAGGCTCATCTGGCCCCAAGACGGGTGTCCAAGAAGTAGAGCTATTAAGCAGTTTCCCAAATTCTTTCCACCATTCTCAATCCAACTCCCACCCAACCTATGAGAAGTGTGAGGACGAGGCAGCCAGGGAACATCCACAGGGAAAGCTCCAGGATGTCCTGCTTCAGTGTAGCATCACTGGGAGACGCCCCCCGGGACATGCACAGCAGAGGGTCATTCCTTAGGGACAGACACTCTAGTGGTTGAGAATGGCACTCGTCCTCCTCACATGCTTCCTCACACACTCTTTCCATTGATTCATTTTTTGACCATCCTAAACAAAGAGGTGGTCAAGAGATGAAGGCTATGTTTGTAGCTGAGGAGGAGTCTGAAAAGTGCGCTCCTGGAGATGTGTGTGGAGTTGCTTCAGAGATGAGCTCACGCTGGCCCTGATATACCCTGCTGCAATGCCAGCCAATAGCCCTTGCTGCTGGCACACCAGGGAGCTTGTCACCACATGAGATGAAGCAGCTCCACTTGTTTTCAGTGACAACCCCATTGTCCGCAGCACCACAATAAAGTCAGCCTGGTTGGTCATGAGTTTCTGGGATGGCATCCAGTCACGAACACAACCTTGGCACTGCTGAGAAGCAGGTGAGAACTGTGGACTGATGATTTGTGTAGCTAACGTGTGTGAGAGGTGCACAGGAGGGAAGAGCAGGCTGGAGGCACTGGGGTTCCCACATCGCCCTCTCCAGGAAGCGTCGGGGGAAGTCCGCCAGATGCACAGTTACCATCACAAGCTCACCTTGCAGTGCTCTATGGCACTTTCATTCTGTTGGCTTCTAGGCTTGGTTTAGAGACTTGGAGTCCATTTATTCTTCCTCCTCCATAGGTTTCCTTATCAAGTTGGCCACTAGGTCATTCTCATTTCTCCTAAGCAGTGTCATTTGAGATGGTTTTCACTCCGGTCAACCTGTCTGGGCTCACATCCTACCCAGCCTCCAGACTTCAGACTCTTGTTTTCTCTAACACACTTTTCATACGAATGCCACATGAGTCTTCCTAATGTTCTGCTGTCATCAGGAGGCTCCTCTACTCCAAAACCTGTGGTGGCTACCTCCTTCCTAGTGCATAAAATTGGTAAGGACCTAATCCTTTCTTAGCTTTTCATCCTGATTGTCTTCTCTTGTCACACTGGCAAATCAATAGCACCTTTTCAGATCTCATCCCAAATGGCTTTCCCCAAATCAGGGGCAAAACTCTCTTTGCCCCTGATTTCCTTAGGCCCTCCGTATCCCATTTCCCTTTCTAATTCTTGGATGGCTCCTGCCAATTTTCTCAGATCACTCCTGCTTTTCTTCTTTCTGCCGAATTCTTAAATATCAATGTCCCAGCTTCCATCCTTGAGCCTTCTTCTTCTCTGTATCTCTTCTTGGGTGACCTTCAACTTCAGACTTCAGCCACTACCTATTTGCTATTGATGGATAAAGCTACATCTTTAGTCTAGACCAGTGGTCTCCAAGGGGTGCGTGTGTGCCAGATAATCTTTGAAGTATATATTTATCCAAAAAGTAAGCAAAAATAAGCTTTATAAATAATTAATATAAATATTGACATACATATTAATTATGAAACACACACATATTTGAAGGTATGTTCTCAGAAATGTTTTACTGGCAGAGATGTGTGGCAGAGATTCCAAACCATCTTAGAATATCCACTCTTCATTTCTTTTAAAATAGAAATCAGCTGTGCACATGGCTGCTCCAATGTCCTGTCTCCCTTTCAGCTAGTTGTACCTTACGGGTTGTGAGTAGAAATGATGTGTGCATTTCTCAGGGGTGTGCTCCAAAAGTGAAGGGACTAGCCTCTTCCCCCGTACACTCTTTCCTCTGGCAAGAATGGAGACAGTAACAAGCCATCTTGGGCTACACTTGTGCAACAGGACACAGGGAACCTGGGCTCTGACACTTTAGGAAAGCACTAAGACCTCATGTTTCAAAGCTTATGAGAATGAGGCCTTATCTTGTTTAAACCACTGCTATTTTGGGATTTTGAAACAACAGTTGAATCTGTATTTCTTCAAAGGTAAGAGTAGGTTGGTCTAGATTTCTCTTCTGAGCTCACAAGCCGTAGATGCAACTGGCATCTGGAAGTCTCCACCCATGGCCTTGTAGGTGCAGGGTGTCTGAAGCAGTTTGTCCCACTCTCATCACAACTCGCTCCTCCTTCCTCTTTGTTGGGGTTTATTGTGTCACGTCCATGGAACAGAGTTCCCTGATGGCTTCTGCTGAGACGCACGAATGGAAGCAGGCAACCAGGGCAGTGGGGGGTGGGATAGCCGAAGTCCTGTAGCTGACCTCTGGGGTCACCTTGGGCCCTGAGGAGGTATGGGATGAGGATGGAAACCTGAAGCAGAAGGAAAATTTTCGGCGGGCACATCTGACCTGCCTTAGTACTGGAGGACAAAGGTGCAGAGTGAGCCATCCTCCTGCTTTTGGGCAGTCTGGTCTGCTCTGGCATTGGAGGACGGGCTGTGGAGAGCTTCAGGAGACTGCCTATTGGGAGCAGACGTTGGTGTTTCATGGTGGGGACCAAAAATGAAGGGGCCTTGTTACAGGAAGAATGCTACAATGGTTCACAGGAAGACCACATCTCCCAGTCCCCTTGTAGCTGGATAAGATCATATTTCTCTTATGGCCAAAGGGGTGTGGGTGGAAGCGACATGCCTCCCTTCTAGACCATAGCCCCCTCTTATCCTGTTGCATCCCATACTCTGTCTTTCCTCTGATGTCTGGATAAAGCTGGAGTGAACTTGAAGCTATAGGATGGTGGTAGCATAGGTCCCTAACATTGCTAAAAGGAGAACTTTCCAGGGAGTTGCCCAATTGGGAACACCCCAAATATATGTGGTGAGTGGAAATTAATGTTCGTTATGTCAAGCCACTGAGATTTAGGGGTTGTCTGACACAACAGTTCCCTTTATTACCCTAATAGAGATTTCTCGTGGCTTTGTAAGGATGATAACCAAAGGACAGTGAAACAGAAGAGAGGCTGTAAGGACAATGTTCATTGACTGGAGCTGGTACAGATGTCCAAGCCTTTGTGTGTGGTTCTCTTTAGCGACTTCTGGGTGATGAGATCTCATTAACCCTGTCTCATAGATCTTTCTCCATAAGCATTTTTACTTTCCCTCCATTGGGCTCCCAAAGAGACTTGTATAAGCACTTATAAACCTATACCTCTCTGTGTCATGTGTAAGATATACATCACATAAATAATATATATACACATACATTTTTAAGCAATTTACACTTTAAAATTCATTTAATCTTCTGAGAGCTTATATTGTGAAATTATAAATTGCATGAGCTCTTTTGAAAAGTTGATTTTTTTGTGGTACTGGGGATTGAACTCAGAGCCTCATGTATGCTAGGCAAGCACAAAAGTTGAACTTTTAATTTTGAGATAAATTAGATTCATATTCAGTTGTAAGCAGTATACAGACAGGTCTTGTGTATACTTTAGCTAGTTTCTCTGCTGTTAATGTCTTGCAAAACCACAGCACAATATCACAACCTGAATATAGACATTGATATGATCAAAATGCGCACCTATTTTTCATCACCACAAATACCCTCCATGTTGCCTTTGTTCAGCCTCCCTCGCCTCCCTCCCACCCCCATCTTCTCACTTACCCCTCACAACCACAAGTCCGTTCCCTATTTCAAATTTTCATTTCACAAAAGCCATATGAATAGAATACAGTGTGTAATCCTTTGAGATTGGCTTTTGTTACTCAGCGTAATTCTCCAGGTTGTTACATGTACTCAGCTCCGGTTCCTTTTTCTTCACTGAGCAGGAACTCGTGGCATGGATGTTCCAACAGCTGGCTGCACCATTCATTGGTTGGAGGACATTAGGGTCATTTCCAGTTTGGGATTATTATGAATAAAGTAGTTATAACATGCACGTGCAGGTTTTGGTGTGAACATAAGTCTTTATTTCTCTGGGATAAAGCCCAAGAGTGAAATTTCTGGGTTGTACGATTTTGTGTGTTTTGCTTTTTAGGGTTTTTTTTTTTTTTTTTTTTCCTAATCTGCTAAGCTGTGTTGCAGAGTGGCTGTATAATTTTACAATCTGACCAGCAATGTGTAAGTGATCCAGTTTTTCTATAGCTCTGTAAGCATTTGGTGTTGTCACTATTTTTTATTTTAGCTGTTCTCATAGGTATGCATTAGTATGTTATTGTCATCAACTCTCATTTGTACTGCCCTAATGGCTAATGATAGTGATAATCTCATCATGTGTTTATTTGCCCTCTCTGTGTCTTCATTAAAATGTCTCTCATTGTCTTTGCCCATGTTCTTTTTCAACATTTATGTAAAAAGTTTTTACATTAAAATTGACACCCAGTAAATTATACCTACTTCTATAATTAAGTATAATTTTGGCTGTATGTTTTTTGGCAGATGCTTTTTATCCAGACAAGGAAGCTCTTTATTTCTTTTTCTGAGGATTTTTTCCATTTAATGATTAATAGATACTGAATTTTATCAAATACATTTGCTGCATCAGTTGATAGGATTATGTGATTTTTCTTCCTTGGCTTGTTAATATGGTAAATTACGTTGATTGATTTTCAAACATTGAAGCAGCTTTACACCCCTAGAATGTATTTCGTTGTGGTGTGGTGTATAATTTCTTTTGTATATAGCTGAATTCTATTTGCTAGTATTTTGTTAAGGATTTTTACATCTATATTCATGAGGGATATCAGTCTCCAGTTTTCTTTTTGTCCTGTCTTTGTCTGGTTTGGGTATCAGGATAATACTACCCTCAAAAAATAAATTGAGATTCCTTCCTTATCTATTTTCTGGAAGAGATTGTACAGAACTTGTGTTAACTCTTATTTAAACATTTAATAGCATTAGCCACTGAAACCACCTGGGGCCAGATATTTCTTTTATGGGGGGAGTTTTAACATTATGACTTCAATGTCCTTACTAGCTACAGAGGGTGTTCAAGTGAGAGTCTGTTTCATATTGGGTGAGCTGTGGTAGCTCGTGTCTTCCAAGGAATTGATCCATTCTGTCTGAGCTGTCAGCTTTCAGCGTATGAGTTGTGTGCAGCACTTCCTTCGTATTTTCTTGATGATGTCTACAGGGTCTCCACTGATACCTCCTTTTTGTTCCCTTTGCTAGTGATTTGTGACTTTGCTCTTTTTTTCTTTGTCAGTCTTCCTAGAGGTTTGTCAATTTTATCGATCTTTTCAAAGTGCCAGTTCTTTTTTTTTTTTTTTTTTGTGGGTACCGGGGGTAGACCTCAGGACCTCGCGCGCCAGCAGGTGCTCTCACTGCTAAGCGATAACACCGGCCCTTTTTTCATACGTGGGTACCGGGAGTCGAACTCAGAACCTCGCGCTTGCCAGGCAGGCGCTTATGCCGCTGAGCCATCTCACCGGCCCAAAGTGCTAGTTCTTTGTTTCGTTGATTCTATTATTTTTCTCTCTTTCTGTGTTATTAATTCTGCTCTTTTTTGTGTTTATTTTGCTCTTGTTTTTCCAGATTCTTGAAGTGGGAACTTAGATTATTGATTTGAGACTTTTCCTCTTTTCTAACATACACTTTCAGTGCTATACAGTTTCCTGTCAGTTTTGCTTTAGCGAATCTTTGTATGTTGTACAGTCACGAGCCATGTAACAACATTTCAGTCAATGACACACTGCCGATATGACAGTGGCCCCTTAAGAGTATATTGCTTGGTTATGTCACAGCTGTCTTAGTTTTTACACACTCTGTGCTGTTCACACAATGACAAAATAGTGTAACAACACTTTTCTCCAAATGCATGCTTATAATTAAGAGACACATGACTATATTTTCACTTTCATTTAGTCAGTGAATATTTAAAAATTTGCCTTGAGACTTCCTCTTTGACCCATGGCTTATTTTTTTTTTTTTTATTTTAAAGAGAAGAAAAAACAAAACAAATCAAAAAAAGAACAAATTTTCAAAACAACATAATATGAGGGTAACAATGGTCAATGCATTACGTATTATTATCTTTAAGTTAGTTATTCAGGATACCAGACATTAGCATTCAATTGTCCAAACATTATTGGCTCAAACCTTACTCTTCAATGAACTAAGTAAAATTGGTAGTGTATCTATCTTAACCATCTTATATATATATACAATTTTTTCCCCTTTCCCTTCTTTCTTTTCCCTATTCCAGTCTCTCTTTCTTATTGACCAGTTTCTTTCTGATTCACCATGTCTATTGCACATTTTGGATCTTATTTACTCTTTCAGTTTCTCATACTAGAGAGACAATACGATGCTTACACATGTGCGTCTGGTTTATTTCACTTATGAGTATTTTCTCGAATTGCATCCATTTACCTATAAAAGTCTCCAGTTTATCCTTCTTTATGGCTGAATAGTACTCCATTGTATAAAAATACCACATCTTTCTTATCCATTCCTCAGTTGATGGGCATTTGGGTTGTTTCCAAGATCTGGCTATTACAAATTGTGCTGCTATAAACATGGGTGCACATATATCACTGTGGTATGATGTTTTTAATTCTTCTGGGAAGATGCCCATAAGGGGAATAGCTGGGTCAAATGGGACCTCCAACCCTAGTTTTTTGAGGAATCTCCACACTGACTTCCACAGTGGCTGTACCAGTCGACACTCCCACCAACAGTGAAGAAGGGTTCCTTTTTCCCCACAGCCCCTCCAGCATTTGTTATTAGTTGATTTCTTAATAGTAGCCACTCTTTCTGGAGTGAGATGATATCTCAGTGTTGTTTTAATTTGCATCTCTCAAATGACTAGTGATGTTGCACATTTTTTTGTATATTTATTTGCCATTAGTATTTCGTCATCTGAGAAATGTGTATTCATTTCAGATGCCCATTTTTGGAGTGGGTCTTTAAAGTTGGGAGGTCTGATTTTTTTGAGTTCTTTATATGTTCTCGATAGTAATCCTTTGTCTGAGGAACAGCTGGCAAACATTTTTTCCCCACGTTGTGGGTTGTCTTTTCACTGTTGGTGGTTTCTCTTGCTGTGCAAAAGCTTTTTAATAAGATGAGATCCCAGTTATTGATTCTTTGGGATAGTTCCCGTGCGGTTGAGTTTTTATTCATAAAGTCTTTGCCTACACCAATGTCTTCAAGGGATTTACCAATCCTACCCTCCAGCAGATTTAATGTTTCTGTTTTAATATTTAGATCTCTGATCCATTTTGAATTTAGTTTAGTGCATGGTGAAAGATATGGATCTAGTTTTAATCTTCGGCATGTGTAGAGCCAGTTTTTCCAGCACCATTTATTAAAGAGGCTATCTTTCTTCCACTGAATGTGTTTGGCACCTTTGTCAAAGATAAGGTGGCTTAGTATGTCTGGGGTTGTTTCAGCATCTTCTAATCTGTTCCATTGATCTTCAGGTCTGTTTTTTTGCCAGTACCACACTGTTTTTATCACAGTAGCTTTATAGTATAATTTCAAGTCGGGGATTGTGATGCCCCCTGCCTTGCCCTTGTTGCCCAGAATTGCCTTTGCTATTCTAGGTCTCTTCTGATTCCAAATGAATTTTAGGATTGTTTTCTCTGATTCTGTGAGATATGCTGTTGGAATTTTGATTGGAATTGCATTAAATCTGTATAACAATTTTGGAAGTATGGCCATTTTCACTATATTGGTTCTTCCTATCCAGGAGCAAGGGATATCTTTCCATTTTCTGATATCCTCTTCAATCTCCTTTTTCAGAGTACTGTAGTTTTCAGTGTATAGGTCTTTTACATCCTTTGTGAGGTTGATTCCTAGGTATTTCATTTTTTTGGATGTTATTGTGAAAGGTATTGTTTCCCTAATTTCTCTTTCAGTAAGTTTGTTATTTGTGTACAGGAAGGCTATTGACTTTTGAGTATTGACTTTGTATGCAGCTACATTACTGAATTTGCTTATTAAATCTAGCAGTTTTTTAGTGGAGTTTTTGGTGACCCATGGCTTATTTAGAGTTAGGTTGTTGAGTTTCCAAATGTTTGGAGATTTTCCCACTATTTTCTAATATTAATTTCTATTTTATATCATTGTAATTGGAAAGCACACCCTGTATAATTTCAACTCTTTTAAATTATATTCTGTTAAATTCTGTTAGCTTTTTCCTATGGCCTAGTATATGAGCTGTCTTGATAGTTGATCTACAGGCACTTGAAAAAAATATGTATTTTCTGCTATGCTGTATGGCATGAGTATAAATATACATTTATATCATTTATCCTCCCCATTTATAAATATCTTAGTTTCTATTTATATATTTAGAATCATATCAGGCAATGTTTTAATTTTTGTTTTAATCATAAAACATAATTTAGACAACTAAAGAGAAAAAGGAAAGCCTATCATGCCAACCCATATTTTTGTTCACCATGTTCTTTCTTTCTTCCCAATGCTCCGAACTCGGAGCATCTAACCATCTTTTCCCCTCTCTGTTTATAGAGCTTTGTTATGGCTTTTGTCTAGATGTCCCCCCAAAGCCTCATGCAGTTATAGGTGGCGCATTTCAGAGGTGGCTAATCCAGAGTGTGTGATGCTGGGATTAAGTGTGTGATTACTAAATTTGTCCACTGATTGGTTTGGCATAATTCTGGGAGTGGATAATGGGAAGGCCCTCCCTGGACGGAATGTAAGGGACAGAAAGAGGGCTGCTGCCCTTGCTTGTTGCTTGCTGCTTCTTCACTGCTTTGCTGCTTTGCTGCCTTCAGCCTGCCATGAACTCTTTCTCCTCTGTGATGTCCCCCTGCCATGCCACCCTGCATTGCAGGCAGCTGATTATGGACTGAAACCTCTAAAAACCTGTGAGATACAAGAAACCTTTCCTCCTTTAACTTTGAGTGTCAGTGCATTTTATCTCAGCAATAAGAAAATTAACTAAGACAAATTCCTTTTAGCCATCTTTTAGAGTAGGTTTGCTTGTGACAAACAGTCTCTGTTCTCCCTCATTATAGAATTTCCTGATTTTCCCTGAAGGACAGAGGAAATTATTCTGAAGGATACTTTTGCTGGCTAAAGGATTCTGGGTTGCAGTTCTTTTCTTTCATTACTGAAAAGTATTTTTCTACTTCCTTCTGGCCTCTGTGGTTTCTGATAAGAAATTTACTATAATTCAAATAGTTTCATCCTATTGGTAAATTGTCTTTTTTTATGATAGATTTTTAATATTCTTTCTTTGTCTTTCATTTCCAGAAGTTTATTATGATGTGTCTTTAAGGGATTTCTTTGACTTAATACTGTTTGGGCTTCATGGCTTCTTGAATATATAGGTTGACATCTCTTGGTGTCTTTCAGAAGTGTTCAATCATTATTTCTTTGAATACTTCTCAGCCCTGTCTTTGTTGTCTCCTGTAACTCTGGTGACATAAATGTTAGATCTTTTGTTATAATTCCACAGGTCCCTGGGGCACTTTCCATTTTTATAAAAATCTATTTTCTTTGTTGTTCATGATGAGTAATTTCTATTTTCTATCTTCCAGTTCACCAAGTTTTCCTTTGTCCCCTTCATTATTCTGTTGAGACCATCCACTGAGCTTTTTATTTTGATTAATGTATTTTTTCTATTCAAACATTTTCATCTGGGCTCAGCATGGTGGTGCATCTCTGTAATCGCAGGTCTAGGAGAGGCTGAGGCAGGAAGAACACAAGTTTTAGGCCAGCCTGAGCTACATAGTGAGTTTAGGACTAGACTTAGCTACATATTGAGAGATCCTGTCTCAAAAAGCAGACAAACAACAGCAAACCTTTTCCATTTCATTATTCTTTAGATTTGATCTTTCTTTGCTGAGGTTTTTTTCCCATTTTTTTTTTATTTTAAAGAGAAGAAAAAAACAAAACAAATCAAAAGAAGAACAAATTTTCAAAACAACATAATAGGAGGGTAACAATGGTTAATACATTACATATTACTATCTTTAAGTTAGTTATTCAGGACACCAGACATTAGCATTCAATTGTCCAAACATTATTGGCACAAACCTTACTCTTCAATGAACTAAGTAAAAATGGTAGTGTATCTATCTTAACCATCTTATATATATATATACAATTTTTTTCCCTTTCCCTTCTTTCTTTTCCCTATTCCAGTCTCTCTTTCCTTTTGACCAGTTTCTTTTTCATTCACCATATCTATTGTACATTTTGGATCTTATTTACTCTTTCAGTTTCTCATACTAGAGAGATAATACGATGCTTACACATGTGCTTCTGGTTTATTTCACTTATGAGTATTTTCTCGAGTTGCATCCATTTACCTATAAAAGTCTCCAGTTTATCCTTCTTTATGGCTGAATAGTACTCCATTGTATAAAAATACCACATCTTTCTTATCCATTCCTCAGTTGATGGGCATTTGGGTTGTTTCCAAGATCTGGCTATTACAAATTGTGCTGCTATAAACATGGGTGCACATATATCGCTGTGGTACGATGTTTTTAATTCTTCTGGGAAGATGCCCAGAAGGGGAATAGCTGGGTCAAATGGGACCTCCAACCCTAGTTTTCTGAGGAATCTCCACACTGACTTCCACACTGGCTGTACCAGTCGACACTCCCACCAACAGTGAAGAAGGGTTCCTTTTTCCCCACAGCCCCTCCAGCATTTGTTATTAGTTGATTTCTTAATAGTAGCCATTCTTTCTGGGGTGAGATGGTATCTCAGTGTTGTTTTAATTTGCATCTCTCGAATGACTAGTGATGTTGCACATTTTTTTGTATATTTGTTTGCCATTAGTATTTCTTCATCTGAGAAATGTGTATTCATCTCAGATGCCCATTTTTGGAGTGGGTCTTTAAATTTGGGAGGTCTGATTTTTTTGAGTTCTTTATATGTTCTCGATAGTAGTCCTTTGTCTGAGGAACAGCTGGCAAACATTTTTTCCCACATTGTGGGTTGTCTCTTCACTCTGTTGGTGGTTTCTCTTGCTGTGCAAAAGCTTTTTAATAAGATGAGATCCCAGTTGTTGATTCTTTGGGATAGTTCCCGTGCGGTTGAGTTTTTATTCATAAAGTCTTTGCCTACACCAATGTCTCCAAGGGTTTTACCTATCCTACCTTCCAGCAGATTTAATGTTTCTGTTTTAATATTTAGATCTCTGATCCATTTTGAATTTAGTTTAGTGCATGGTGAAAGATATGGATCTAGTTTTAATCTTCGGCATGTGTAGAGCCAGTTTTTCCAGCACCATTTATTAAAGAGGCTATCTTTCTTCCAGCGAATGTGTTTGGCACCTTTGTCAAAGATAAGGTGGCTTAGTATGTCTGGGGTTGTTTCAGCATCTTCTAATCTGTTCCATTGATCTTCAGGTCTGTTTTTTTGCCAGTACCACACTGTTTTTATCACAGTAGCTTTATAGTATAATTTCAAGTCGGGGATTGTGATGCCCCCTGCCTTGCCTTTGTTGCCCAGAATTGCCTTTGCTATTCTAGGTCTCTTCTGATTCCAAATGAATTTTAGGATTGTTTTCTCTAATTCTGTGAGATATGCTGTTGGAAATTTGATTGGAATTGCATTAAATCTGTATAACAATTTTGGAAGTATGGCCATTTTCACTATATTGGTTCTTCCTATCCAGGAGCAAGGGATATCTTTCCATTTTCTGATATCCTCTTCAATCTCCTTTTTCAGAGTACTGTAGTTTTCAGTATAGAGGTCTTTTACATCCTTCGTGAGGTTGATTCCTAGGTATTTCATTTTTTTGGATGTTATTGTGAAAGGTATTGTTTCCCTAATTTCTCTTTCAGTAAGTTTGTTATTTGTGTACAGGAAGGCTATTGACTTTTGAGTATTGACTTTGTATCCAGCTACACTACTGAATTTGCTTATTAAATCTAGCAGTTTTTTAGTGGAGTTTTTGGGATCTTCTGTGTAGAGTATCATGTCATCTGCAAATAATGATAATTTAACTTCTTCCTTTCCAATCATTATTCCTTTTATTTCTTTCTCTTGTCTAATTGCTCTGGCTAAAGTTTCCAGAACTATGTTGAATAAGAGTGGGGACAGTGGACATCCTTGTCTTGTTCCTGATTTTAGAGGGAAGGCTTTCAGTTTTTGGCCATTTAGTATAATATTGGCTGTTGGTTTGTCATAGATAGCTTTTACCAGATTGAGATAAAGACCCTCTATTCCAATTTTCTGTAGGGTTTTTATCATGAAAAGGTGCTGGACTTTGTCAAAAGCTTTTTCTGCATCTATTGAGATGATCATGTGATTTTTGTCTTTGGTTCTGTTAATATGCTGTATTACATTTATTGATTTATGTATGTTGAACCATCCCTGCATCCCTGGGATGAATCCAACTTGGTCATGGTGTATAATCTTCTTGATGATTTGTTGGATTCTGTTTGCCAGTATCTTATTAAGGATTTTTGCATCTATGTTCATTAGGGAGATTGGCCTGTAGTTCTCTTTCTTAGTTGGGTCCTTCTCTGGTTTTGGTATCAGGGTAATGCTTGCTTCCAGGAATGAATTTGGGAGTATTGCTTCCCTTTCAATTTCATTGAAAAGTTTGAGAAGTAGGGGCGTTAGGTCTTCTCTAAATTTCTTGTAGAATTCGGCAGTGAATCCATCAGGGCCTGGACTTTTCTTTGTTGGGAGGTTTTTAATTACATCTTCAATTTCATTGGTTGATATTGGTTTATTTAGGATTTTTAAATCTTCTTGATTTAGCTTTGGTAATTCATACGAATCTAGGAATCTGTCCATTTCTTCTGCATTTTCCATCTTAGTAGAATATAAATTTTCAAAATAGGTATAGATGATCTTCTGGATTTCTGCAGGGTCCATCGTGATATCACCCTTTTCATTTTCAATTGCATGGATTTGAGTCTTTTCTTTTCTTTTTTTAATAAGGTTGGATAAGGGTTTGTCAATCTTATTTATTCTTTCAAAGAACCAACTTTTTGCTTCATTGATTCTTTGTATTGTTTTTTTATTCTCCAATACGTTAATTTCTGCTCTGATCTTTATAATTTCCTCCCTTGTACGGGCTTTTGGCTTAACCTGCTCTTCTTTTTCTAGAAGCTCGAGGTTCACCCTTAAGTTGTTTATTTGCGCTTGCTCTATTTTCCTGATATAAGTATTTAATGCTATAAATTTCCCTCTTAGGACTGCTTTCATTGTATCCCATAAGTTCCGGTATGTTGTACTGTCATTATCATTCAGTTGTAGAAAGTGACTAATTTCTTCTTTAATTTCATCTGTGACCCATTGGTTGTTCAGGAGGATGCTGTTTAATTTCCATGTGTTTAGGGAGTTTTTGTGGGATCTTTTGCCATTGATTTCCAATTTCATTGCACTATGGTCTGATAATATGCATGGGATAATTTCAATTCCTTTGCATTTACTTAAGCAGGTTTTATGAGCTAGTATGTGGTCTATTTTGGAGAACGTCCCATGTGCAGCTGAGAAAAATGTGTATTCTGATGTTGTGGGATGGAACACTCTGTAGACATCTACTAAGTCCATTTGTTCAAAAGTTTGGTTCAGTTCTACTATTTCATTATTGATTTTCTGTCCAGTTGATCTATCTTTTTGTGACAGTGGAGTATTGAGATCTCCCAATATAATTGTATTAGTGCTTATTTGATTTTTCATGTCCTTTAGTACTTGTTTTATATAGCTGGGTGCATTGGTATTTGACGCATATATATTTATGATCGTTATCTCTTCCTCTTGGATTGTTCCCTTTACAAGGATGTAATGACCGTCTTTATCTCTCTGAATCCTTCTTGGCTTGAAGTTCACTTTGTCTGCAAGAAGAATAGCTACCCCTGCTTTTTTCTGGGTTCCTGTGGCATGGAGTATTGTTTTCCATCCTTTGACTTTCAGTCTATGAATTTCTTTCTGAATTAAATGTGTTTCTTGTATACAGCATATTGTTGGATCTTGCTTCTTGATCCATTTCGCCAGTCTGTGCCTTTTGATTGGTGAGTTGAGACCGTTAACATTGATGGTTAAAACTGATATATATTGACTTGTCATGATATTTTCCTGTTGTTGGTTCCCACTCTTTGTTTTTCTGCTTTCCGGCTATTTAATTATTTGCCCTGCCTGGTGGATTCCTTCTGTTGGGGTTCCTATCTCTTTCTAGAATGTCCTTCAGAACGTTTTGGAGTGCTGGTTTGGTGGTCATAAATTTTCTCAGATGTTCTTTGTCATGAAAGTATTTTATTTCTCCATCAATTTTGAAAGATAGTTTTGCAGGGTACATCAATCTGGGCTGAAAATTATTTTCCTTTAGAGCTTGCAATACATCATTCCAAGCTCTTCTTGAATTGAGGGTTTGTGCTGAAAAGTCAGCTGTGATTCTGATGGGTTTTCCTTCATAGGTGATTTGTCTCTTCTCCCTAACAGCTTTTAAGATTCTGCCCTTCTGTTGAATTTCTGGGATCTTGACTATAATATGTCTGGCTGAAGTTTTTTTTGATCATGTCTAGTTGGTGTTCTAAAAGCTTCACTTATAGGGGTGTCAAATTCCTTTTCTCTTCCAGGAAAGTTCTCCCTGATTATGTCTTTGAAGAAGGTTTTAATGTCGTTGATGCTATTTTTTCCCATTTTTAAAGCATATTCATGTTCATTGGCGCATGTTTAAAAGATCATGGCTTAAATTCTTTGTCAGATAAACCTAACATTTTTACCATCTTGGTGCTGATGTTTATTATCTTTTTCATTCAGTTTGAGATTGTGCTGGTTCTTTCTATAAGTGATTTCAATTGAAACCTGGACATTTTCATACTATGAGACCTCCAGTTTCTCTGTTGTCCCTCCCAGGTGGAGTTCTAACCTGTCCAGAAGGCAGAAACCTTTGCTGACATCTGACACCTGACACCTGACACCTGATTTGGGGTGGGTGGTTCTCAGTTTTGCTGGGCAGGGATGGGCGCTCCAGATCCCCAAATGGTCTCCACTGACACCACAGTAGGGTGGCCTTGTTCTGACTCTGCACTGACCTCCTCTGGCATCACCCCAGGATGGAAAGAAGCAGCACTTCATTAGTGTTGGGTGTCACCAGAAGTCATGTGCCACATGTCATTTCCCATGATGCCACACGATGGTGAAGGTGGACTTGTTGCTTATTGGGAGGATGCAAGTCTCAGCTCCCTAATGCAACTTCAGCGAAGTGGGACACTTTGTTACAGCCTTGCAAGTGTGGAACTCTAGGTTTCTCACTCAGCCTTTGCTGACGAAATGGACATAGGGCCATGTTTTTCTTCTGTGGTGTTTAACTGCAGTAGAGATGTTACAGTCTAAAAGTTGTCTACCTTACTGCAGAGAGCAAGCTTATTCAGGGATTTTTTTCTGTACCTGTTAGTGTTCTCAGGTTGCTAGCTTCTTATACGAGGCAAGAATAAAACCCAAAGCACTCACCACTGCATTATCTTCAAGCCTGAGGTCCCTAGAAGGTCTGTTTTCACTTGTTTTCAGAGCCTTCTCACATTTCTTCTTACAGGGTTTTCAGTTGTACCTCGTGAGGGAACAAGAAAAAGTACATCTTCCCTATCTTCAGAGGCAAAAGTCTCCTCACGATATTTTTAACAGCTTAACTGAGAAATACTTTACATGCCAAACACTTTACATATTTTAAGTGTACAATTCAGTGGATTTTAGGGTATTCACAGAGTTGTACAGCCATCACTACTATGAATTTTGGGGCATTTTAATTACTGCCAGAAGAAGCCCTGTGCCTCTCCCCTCTGCCACCTCCCCCTCAAGTGTAACCATGAGTCTACTTTCTGTCTCTATTGCTATGGCTTGTGTCTAGATGTCTCCCCAAAGCCTCATGCAGTCATTGGTGGGGCTTTTCAGAGGTGGTTGGATCTAGAGTGTGTGACACTGGGATTGATTCACAGTGCAATGCTAGTATTAAGGATACTGGGGTTAAGGGTGTATGATTACTAATTTAGTCCACTGATTGGTTTGGCACCCACCCTAAGCCCTGTAGCCTAGATAGAATATAAAAGGGGCACAGGGGGCCGGTGAGATAGCTCAGCGGCATAAGCGCCTGCCTGGCAAGTGCGAGGTCCTGAGCTCGACTCCCAGTACCCACATAAAAAGGAAAAAAGGGCCGGTGATATCGCTCAGCAGCACAAGCACCTGCTAGCAAGCGTGAGGTCCTGAGTTCGACCCCTGGTACCCACATTGAAAAAAAAAGGGGCAGGGCACAGAGAAGCTGCTAAGGTCCCTTGCTTTGCTACCATCTGCCCGCTATTAACTATTTCTCCTCTGCGATGCCCCTGTGCCATGGCACCCTGCCTTGGAGCCAGCCTGAAACCTCTATAAGCTGTGAGCCAAATAAACCTTTCTTCCTTTAACTTTGGGTGTTGGGTATTTTGTCCCAGCAATGAGAAAAGTAACTAAGACATTTATTATATTCATTTATTCTAGACATTTTATTTAAGTGGAATTGAACAATATGTGGTCTTTCACGTAACATAATGCCTTCAAGAATTATCCATGTCCCAGCATGTATCAGTATTTCATTTCTTTTTATATCTGAATAATATTCCTTTGTAAGGATATACCACATTTCATTTATCCATACATCAGCTGATGAATGGATACAATATTAGAGTTGTTTACATATTGGGGCTACTATGAATCATGCTCTTATCCAAGTTTTTTTTGTTTTTTTTTTTTTTACATATCTGCTTTATGTCTCTTGTATAAACACTCATGGGTGGAGTTACCAGATCATGTAGTAACCATGTCTGGCCATTTGGTGACATGCTGGACTTCTTTCTCAATAGGCTGTGTCAGTTTACATTCCCAGAAGCAATTCGAGGGTTGCAATTTCTCCACATCCCTGCGGATGCTTTTTATTACCTGTCTCTTTGTTACAGCTAGCTTTGTGGGTGTAAAGTTGTATCTCTGTGGTTTCAACCTGATGACTAATGATGTTGAGCATATTATCTTTTTTTTCTGAGCTTATTATATATTTGTTATCTTCTTCGGAGAACTGTCTATTTAGAGACTTTGCTTATTTTAAAATGAAGTTATTTGCCTCTTTATTATGGACTTTTAATAGCTCTTTACGTATTCTAGATACAAATCCCTTACCAGCTGTATGCTGAACAATTGCTGTGACATTGCACAAGGCAAGGGTTTTCTTCTATTCCGAGGATTCTCTTTGTATTTTTTGATGGTGTCCTTTGAAGTAGAAAAGTTTGTAGTTGGTAATATCTGTTGTATTTATTGTTGCTTGGGCCAATGTTCTCTTCTAAGAGAAGACACTATGTTTCAGCTTTGAATTTTAGGTCTTTAATTCAAAATGAGTTAATTTTTGTATATGGTGTGAGGTAGTAATTTGATTTTGTTCTTTTGCACATGGATGTCCAGTTGTTCCAGTACCAGCTATTGAAAAGACTATGCTTTCACTGCTGGATTGTCTTCGCACTCTTGTTGAAAATTGATCAATCTTAAATATGAGGGCTTATTTCTGGACTCTCAGTTCTATTTCTTTGACCTATTTGTTCTTATTACATTTAAAGCTCCTTCAGACAGTAGCCATGCCTTATTTACCTTCATATCCCTGGCCTCTGTTGAAATCTGGATAAATATAGGGGTATTAGTTTGCTAGGATGACCTGAAATAATACAGTAGATTGGACAGCTGAAACAACAGATATTTATTTTCTCACAGTTCTGAAGGCTGGAACTCAAGGTGTCAGCGAGTTTGGTTTCTCCTGTGGCCTCCCTCCTTGGATCACAGATGGCTGCCTTCCTGCTGTATCCTCACATAGTGTTTTCCCTCTGTGTGTTCATTTCTGGTGTCTCTTCCTCTTCTTATAAGAACACCAGCACTATGGGGTCAGAGACTCACTTTGTGACCTCGTTTAACATTCACTAAAGCCTTATCTACAAATATGGTTGCATTAGAGATTAGGGCTTCCACATGAAGCCGTGAATTGGGAGCAGGGGGTACCACTCAGTCTATAACTTAGGGAAAGTCTTTGGATGGATAGGAGGCAGGACAACTTGTATGGTACTGGTAAGGGCAAAGGCAGAGAGATAAGGCTGCCGTAGTTGAGTATCAGCTGTTCCCAATGCAGCAGTGCACCCTGGCAATTCCAGGCCAGGCTGCAAAGTCAGCCTTCCTCCTCGGGGACACCCTTCCTCCTCGGGGTGTGAGTGGTGCATGAGGGAGCAGTTGACCTGAGAAGGTCCTCTCTGAGAGGGTGGAGGGACATATGTGTGATTGAATGAAGAGTGTGCACAAGAAACATGCTCCCTGTTACCTGAGCGGGCTGAGGGTCTGGGATCCACTGCTTTCTGAAAAAGTGACCTCTGCCTGCTGTTGATGAACAATTGCTGTGAACTTACACAGGGCAGGCACAACAGGCCAACCTTGCAGAGGCAGAACACATGAAGCTCCTACATTAGACAAGGCCCCTTTACTGACAGAGCTGGTGTTGAAAGAATACACAGTGTCTCTTTTGCCCTTGTGGTGTTCTCTTAGGCTTTTATGCATTACCCATTCTCTGCTCTGCTGTGGGTCTGGGTGGTGGGATCCTGAGAAATTAGCTCATTGGATATAGCTTCACCAGCTTTATCATAGAGATGTGAGCTACTGCCCCCAGCTTACAGCTCACTAGCTTTTAGAGAGCCTTGACATCCAGTCTTAATGGGGGAAACTAAAGGGCAGGGGATGGGGGATTTTGGAGAGCAGGTGTTAGTGAGGACTGCACAGAAGGAAAGACTGGGAGTGGTCATGTGTAAGGGCCACCAGTGCCTCCCAAACTGGGCCAAGGTTGTGTCATTATCTGAGGTGGAGGTCCAGGCACCCATGCATCAGTATCAGAAGGCCCAGGAGTAAGCAACTGCATCATTTCCATTTTACCTTGTTCACTGTCTTTGGGAAGTTCAAGGCAGGGGTGGGGATAGTCAGGCAGGAGAAGGGGCTGGGGAAGTGAACTTGCAACTCTGCTCCATTCAGACCATCCCCAGTGGAGAGAGGGCAAGACCGGGGCACAGGGTTCTGTGAAGGCTGAAAACAGTTTCTTCTGCGCAGTTCAGATGTGCTGCTCAAGGTCACCCCCTCTGGATTGCAGAGGTGGGCTACAGACTAAAGTCCCAGAGGCAGAAATGGATCACAGAACCCCAAGTTTACCATATTCTGTCTCCTTGCAGGAGGCTGGAAGCTTTCTAGAGACCAATTTCTGCCTCCATCCCAAGCTCCAGTACCGAGGTATTTACCACTGTCTCCCAACTTACAGCCCTCAGCCATGCGGAAGACATTTTAGTCACTTGGGTCTTTCCTCTGCACCTCCTAGTGCTCTTCTTGGCACCCAGCTTTGGGACACAGGCTCCAGGGATGCCACTGCAGATGTGTGCAGGACTTTCTACCTTCTGCTGTATGTAGCACCTCCTGCAGTTCTACAGCAAACCTGCATGGGAAGCACAGAGAGACCAGGGCACAGGTCTTAACGACACAGCAAATTGGTAAGGCCACTAGGACCAGCTCTGAAGGGGTCTGGTTGCTCAGTTTCCTTTTCTAGTCCATGTATCTCATTCATGAAACAGGAATTATTATTCTTTTGTCTCATTATTCTTTCCCTTCTCCTTCCCCCATCATTCATAATTTATAGCAGGGATTTCTATTTACTTATTTATTCATTTGTTTGTATTAGTATGTATTTGCAGTACATAATGATTACATCCATCATGGGCAGTTGGTACATACACATCATTTTTTACTTCCCCTTCCTCTCTCCTTCCTCCCACCTCCCTCCATCTCTTGGGTCCCTTCCTATTTGCCAAAGATTCCAGCAGGAATTTCAAAGAATGGTGGAGGGATGGCTACAGGGAGGGCTGCAGAGAGTCCTCTTTGCAAACCTTTCCTTAAGAGCCTGGAATTTAAAGAAGGGATCTTCTAACTTGGAGGGATTCCCAATGGAAAAATCTGGGACAATCTGAGCATAACAAAGGATAATGATTTAAATTGATTGTAAAATATGGAACAAATAAATGTCCAGGATACCACAATGACAGACAGATAGATAGATAGGTAGATAGATAGAGAGGTAGATAAATAATAACTAGATGATTTGAGAGAGGAGAGAGAGACATTTACTACCATTGGAGGTAACTATTAAATCAATTCTTTATTAAAAAATAGTAATTAGAAAGAAAGAATTGGGCTGGTGAGATGGCTCAGCGGCGTAAGCGCCTGCCTGGCAAGTGCGAGGTCCCGAGTTTGACTCCCAGAACCCACATACAGAAAAAGGGCCGGTGATATCGCTCAGCGGCACGGGCGCCTGCTGGCGCGTGAGGTCCTGAGGCCGACCCCCGGTACCCACAAAAAAAAAAAAGAAAGAATTAAGCATTTATCCATCCTATTTTAGGAGAAATTGTAATTAATTTCTGTTGATAGGGAAAACTTTTTGTGAAAAACACTAACCAATAAATATGGAAATAATGATAGAAAGATAATTATTTTGCAATCATGAAAGAAATAATTGATTCAGTCAAACATCATCAGGTGAAAGTTTGTTGCAGAACAGGATATTCTAGCGAGTCAAGGTATTTCTCCAGATAACTTGCTGGTTGTCAAAGCGAAAATGATTCTTTTCAAAGGCCATATCTGGCAGGTGATGAAAATTAGTGAGACGCCTGACACTGTGGTCCCTTCTGATGTATTATGAAGTTCATACCATCACCTCTGAAGCTGTATTACTCACTTGGTCCGAGCAAATAATTCAACTTCATAGGTGACGGGATATGAGGTTCACAGCATCACCTATAGAGTTGTATTCCTTGCTCAGGCTGTCATAACAAGCTACACTAGACTGGCTGGTTTAAACAACAGAAAAGGATCCTCATAGTTTGATAGATTGGGAAGATGGAGCTCAAGGTGCCTGTCAGTTCCTTCTCTGGTGGTTCTCTTCCTGGTTGCAGACAGCCCCCTTCTCCCCGTGTCCGCACATGGGGTAGGGGAAGCATGTTCTTCCTGTCTATAGGTCTGCACCCCTCTAGATCAGGCCTCACTGTCACGGTCTCATTTTTTAGCCTTGGTTACTTCCTAACGACCTGATCCTCAAAAAAGTGGCTTTGGGAGTTAGAGCTTCAGTATAGAATTCTGGGAGTTTGGGGAAGGACACAATTCAGTCCATAGCTATGTATAACAAATACCCCATAACTTAGCAACCTAAAACAATAAATATTTATGACCTCAGAGTTTCAAGAATCCAGGTACAGCTTAGCTGGGCGCCATGAAGCTGCAGGCAAATAGTTGGCAAGTGGGCATCTTCCAAAAGCTGAACTGGGGTGGGATGGGGAGATCTGCTTCTAGGCTCACTCCCATGGTAGCTGGTAGGCCTTTGCCCCTTGCTAGCTGGGCCTCTGCACAAGGGAACTGACTTCCCCCTGGGCAAAGGAAGAGTGAGAGAGAAACTCAAAAACAGAAGCAGCAGTTTTAAATAATCTAATTGCAGAATGGACACCCCATTACTTCTGCCACGTTCTCTTTGCTAGAAGCCAGTCACAGAGTCTAACGCACCCCGGGGAGGTGTACACAGGGGTGGGACACCAGAAGGGGCATCACTAGGGCCACCCTAGAAGCTGCTTACTACACACATACTCATGCCAAGGATCTTTAAGTTGAATCCAATCAAGCTGAAGCTCTAACATACAGTTTACAGGAAATACTGGGAGCAGAGTGACAAGTTAAATAATGTCATAGGGACTTAATCAGGCAGGCCTAGAAAGCAGGACATTTTACAAGACTACCAGCTTGAGATCTTAAGAAAAGCCAGAATCATGATTTACAAAATAGTACAGAGACCACTTTAGACAGAAGAGACTAAATAGACAGCACAACCAGATCAAATGCAAGGCTTCTGATTAGAGTCTGGTATTAAAAACCAGTGATAACACTGCTGGTGTAATTATAGAAATTTGAAAATAGACTAGGTACTAGGCAAATTAGGAAATTATTAATTTTTCTTAGGTGTAATAATGGCCTTTGGGTCTGTCAGAGAATATCCTTGTTTTTAAAAGAAACAGAGTGAAATATTTAGGGGTGTACTTTTTGGTGTCTGCTACTTATACACAAATGGTCTAGAAAAACAAATAGAGAAAGCAAACTTGACAAAATTTCCTGTATGTATGAAAAAAATATCTTTAAAATTCGGAGACAAGGTCTTGCTGTACAGCACAGGCTGGCCTTGAACTCACAGCATTCCTTAGGCCTCAGCCTACTGAGTCCTGGGATTACAAGTGTGTGCCACCATACCTGGCATATGAAATATTTTTTGTAGTCAAAAGTTAAGAAGGAAAAAAATAGTCACACTTCTGACCAGAACTATTATACATTCAGGATTGAGCCCCAATATATTTCTCAGGTTTTATGAAAAATGTCTCCAGTTTTTCTCATCTAGATACTTTGTGCTTGCTTGGGTCTTTCTTTGTGCCCCATCTTGATCTAGAAAATCTTTAGCAAATCTTGCCCCTCCCCACAGCCTTGCTCCTGGGGCACCGGATCCTAGAGCAGGAGGAAGAGGAGGGAGCTAGGTGGAATTGTATCCTGTTCCCTCCCACAGCTGATCTGTGCACAGATTTCTGTCACGTGAAGGTAGTGACAGGTGAATGCTCAGCTCAGGCAAGCTCAGACTTGATTCCCAGCTGTCTCTTGTCTTGTTCTAGACAAGCCTCTTAACTGCTCTGGGCCTCATGCGCCTCAGGTGTCTGAGGGGAGGATAAATCACCTCAGGGTCCAGGGAGGGTTGGAAGTCACACCTACTAGTCAGAGTGGCTCTCAGCAACTGGAGTCTTCAGGGTGCCTGGTCCTGAGGACCCAGGAGCATAATGTGTTCAGGTCCTAGAGTCTCAAATACTCTCAGCAGGGCATCAGGCAGGGCAAAAAGGCTCTGAGTTCCCTGAGAAGCAGAGGGGAGGGACCTGGCAAGCCCCTTTTGGGGATGCCAAAAAGGAGGGATATTTAATAAGCAGGCAAGGGACATAGGCCCTGCACAATGGTGTGTGTGACTTACATGAATCAATCACTTGGAGAACATTTCCATGGCCTTCTCTGCTCAGCCCAGCCTGGATCACCGCAGACATCTGCCCCTGACTCTTATGAGTCCAACTGCAGCGAGGAGGAGGTTTGGTCAGGTCACAGGCCACTCAAAAGACTTCTGCCTCAGCCAGCCCTGTGTTCTGAAGGAAGCCCCTCTGCGACAGGAAGCTCCACCGCCAAGGCGATTTTCCACAGAAGGAAGGAGCCGGTGAGATGAACCATCAGGCACCTCAGCCAAAAGCCAGGAAGAGCATTACTTCCCTCTGGCCCAGCCGGAGCAGCCCCAGCTGGCAAAGTATAGGAAAAGGCTGGTAAATGAGACTGTCAGATTCTTTCACTTTGTACATAATCTAGACACCCGTACGGTGCAGAGTCCAAATGAATGGGGCCTGGGGCTTTGTGTGCAGCCAACAGGAGGAGGGATGAAAAGCTGAGCAGAGATGAGTTGACTCCTCCATCAGCAACAGCCACTTGGAGCCACAGGAGAGATGGAGAGAGTTGAGGAAGCCTGGTAATTTCTCATGGGGCTGAGAAAGGGTCTCAGGGCCATCTGAGTGGTCAGGAGGGCAGGACTAAAAGGAACCTCTCTAGGAGCTCCCAGGATGTAACTACAGGTGATCTAGAAGTGTCAAGACTTCTAGGGCCATAATTCCTAAAATTCCACCATTAGTATGTTATGACTTTGGGCTAAGCATTGCCTTTAAAATCAGCAAATACCCTAAGAAGAATAAGGAATGAAGTCATTAACTCAGTCCCTCTGTAGAATACATCAACAAACATTTACCGAGCTCCTCGGCTCAACCAGGCCCGGTGCTGTGCTCTGGGGACACCAAGAGTGAGATAGAGTTCCTTTCTCCTGCGTGAGCCCAGCAGGTAAACAAGCAATTACAGTGCAGCGTGACAAAGACTGCTGTGGAAATGGGAACCAGCATTCTGTTCCATTCTGCAGCAGCCTGAGGCTGAGGTGAGGTGGTGAGCCATGCTAGATGGGGAGGAGGAGGGAAGCTGGCTGTGGAGGGACAGGGAGGCCTGTGCTGGGCCATTTGACCTCTCCCCTGCAGACTGCCAGCAGCAAGCTGGTGTGCAAAAGAGAAGGGACCTTTGTGGAACATGGCAGAAGAGCTCAGGAAGCCAGAGGAGCTGGCTTCAGGGAAGTTCCCCAACTACCCAAGTGACTGGCAAGATACTTCTCTCGATCCTTGGATCCGCATCAGTTCAAAGAGAGGATGGAACAAAGAGATCACTATGGTGATTTTCTTGGACCTCCCTTTTCTGAACCTTTGTGATACATCAGAATCACTTGGGGTCACCTGACCAACCCAGATTTACCTACCTGGGAGGGGGCATGGCCTGGGCATCGATGACTAAATCTGCCCACGTGATTCTGCTGCACAGCCAGTGTCGAGAGCAGAGGATCAGCATCCAGGAACATGACAGGGATGGGGAGTGAGGAGACAATGCCAGGGGAGGTAGAAGCTGTCTTCAATCTCTGAAATCCCAGGGCTGATTTGTGAAACTACCCATAGAGTTCCAAGGAGTCCCCTGAGGAAATCCAGAGCCTCCTACGGAGGGATTAAATGAGATACTGCTACCAAGCGAGGGGCACTTAGTTCGAGCTCAGTAAATGTGCACCTTCCTCTCTCAGTCCCGCGCATCCCTAGCTGAGTAGCTGGGTGAGAAGAGGATAGTCAGAGAAATATGGCAAAATACCATCCAGTATCTTCCCCGCAGGAAATGCGGGAGCGGTTAAGAGTTGGCAAAACTCCCTTGGAGATTTTTAGGTATTTCTTCCTTCTGGGCCAGCAGTGGAGGAAAGGGGCCTTGAACACAATGAGTTCTCCATTACTGACAAGGGCGGAGAAGCATCAGAGAAGATTCCAGAATGAAACTGGAGGTCCTCAGAGATGTGGGAGCCACCCAAAGGAGAACAGAACTTCTCGCTTCCCCAGAATTTGGAAAGACAAGGTAAGCAGTGACTACACTGGGTCTTAATAAAGACAACCAGTCCCAGCCTTGCTGCCATCAGACCTCAGGCTCCCTGGGAAAATCTCCCAGCATTGGGGCTGCCATGGGCCAGTTTGGTCCAGGCTGGACTTTCAGTGACTCCTGGGCAGGGGTCAGGACAGCAGCCTCCCTCCCGCAGGACTTGCGGCTATGGAGGTAGCAGAGGGAAGAGAGGGGCAAGGATGGGAGGGGGGTGGAGACCAGGAGACAGGGAGGACCGGGCTTTGTTCCTCCTGTACACTTTGTGCCTCTCTATAGCTCCATGGACCCCACATCTCATCTCTTCTCATCCCTTCATCTCTACTTCTCTGCCCTTACCCCCTTGTTTGCATCCCTTGAATGGTTTCCCGTCTCTAATTGTACTTGCATAAATCTTTTCCCTCTCTAGCTTCCTATCCTCAGCCATGCTGTCACAGCCAACGTCAGGCCATCTTTAGTCAGTCATTTATTTTGCAGAGTTCTTTCTGGAGTCTCCAGGGGCCAGAATAGCCAAGAGTCTATGAGGAATGAGCCAAGAGTCTTGCCTCCCAGGAACTTGGTCTAAAGGGGTGCTTGGTAGGTAAATAAGCAAACAGAATTGAGACACAAAGATGGAGCCCAAAGGGGCTGAAGAATTGAGGGGCTGCAGGGGATTTGGGGGCTGGAAAACCTGCCTATGTGAGGACAGTGATGCCAGAGCAGCAGTCCTGGATTGTTCAGGAGGTAAGGCTGGAAGGTTGAAAGGAGAGGACACCTGTCACAGAATACCGAAGTATTGGATAGCACTTGGATGGCACCAAAGTGTTGGATGGAGCAAGGACCTTGAGTCCAACCTAGGGTTGGGGACTGGGGGAATGCAAGTCACCAAAGCACAGAGAAGCAATGACCTACTGTTCACAGTGTTGTTCTGAGCACATAGATGACACTTGGCAAATTATTGTTGAGAGTCTCCTAATCCCCCTCCTATCCCTTTGTGATCCTCACTACAGCCTTGAGACAGAGCGAATGACCTCCCTGTGTGTAAGACGTGCCAACTGTGGGGCCTGTCTGGTTCACAGCCCCTTCCAAGGGACACTGCACCCCACTCCCAGGCCCATAGTGCTAAGAGAACAGGGCGATCCAGATGCCCATGTTTTACATCACGTGGCTGCACTTTCTCTGGCCATAGCTGTTCAGTGGTCTGTGAAGGGTTGACTTCAATGGCTCTGCTCGCACTGAGAGGCCTGGGATGTGCATCTTTTTGTTCTTGAGAATTTGAACTGGGAAATCCAGAAACATCCATTAGGGAGCCCAGAAACAGAAGCCAAAGCCTGCATAAAGAGCAAGCAGCTCTGATGTGGAATCTGGGCCATGATGGGCCAGAAACCGCCATTATGGATGAGAAAGAGATGTGGCAAAGGGAGATGCAAGTACATACTTGGGGAGAAGCTGACACACAGGTGGGCCACCCGGGGCAAGGAACAAGGCCAAGCCAGGTGCTAATCTAAGACTTGTACACTTGTCAACTCATTTAATCCTCACACCTACCCCAGGGTAGATGCTACTCTCCCATTTGATAGATGAGACAACCGAGGCACAGAGGGTTTAATTGGTCTCCCAAGCTCACATAGCCAGAGTGGCAGAACCAGAAGCAGAATCCCAACAACAAAGCTTACTGTGTCTCAGGCTGGCTGAAGGAATGGACAGTCCAGCTTCTACACAGTCCACAGTTTCTCCCTGCACACCTGCCCCTCGCTTTAGATCCATGGAAGCCACCTTGTCCCTCCTTGGCTCCCCTGTCCACCTGTCTGGGAGATCGGCCTCATGGCTAGACTTTTTTGAGATTTTGTGTCTCTTCTTTATTATTCCATATCTTTCTAATACCTGCCCACCATGCATACCTGAGCTTGTCTAAGGGAGTTGCTGTCCCTTGTGTAATTCATCTATTATTCAGGCTAGATTCAACTGGGCATTAATATGAAATATTTATTTGAATTTTTTTTTCTCATGTCACTGCTTTCAACTGCATGCTGTTGAAGTATATGCTTTTCTGTCCCTTGACAACATCTTGGGCAGATTCTGTAACTTCCTTTTCGTTACCAAGTAAATTAAGTTTCAGACTCACCCTCAAGTAGGATTGAAATTCACCTTTCCTCTCTGGTCAGGCAGCCTGTGCCCTGGGGCCTGAAGTAGGGCGGAGGTGGCCTCCTTCTTCCAGTCCTCCCTGGGAGGGGAGAGTCTGGGGACATCTTCCCTCAGGGTGCTGTTCTCTTTCCCTCCCGGAACACCCCCCAGCCTCGCAGGTGAGAAGAGGGAGGAGAGCAGTAATTCCTCATGCTTTGTACTGACCTTGACTTTGGGTGGTGCTGTTTCTCTGGCTAATGCAGCCTCTCCACCTCTGTGCTCTGCAAAGTAGGTGGTGCCCAGCTCAACCTTGCTCACTGGTGCGAGGGTCCCCTTGCTTCACAGACTGTCCTTGCGATAGGTGACCAGTGTCTTTCTGGAATGTCCATTGACCCATGGAAGACTCATCCATCCTTGTCACATCAATGATGTGGCAAGCCACCCACCCCCTTGCTCCACCCTGCCACCTCCGGTCTCCTGTCCCCCATTCCAGTAGACTGGTTCAGCCAGTCTACTCCCAAGCCAATGGCCTCCTGCCAGGGTGAGGCCCCTGAATCCCCTTCTTGCAGCTCCCCCATCTCTAGATGAGTCTCTCAGAGCTGTAGCCCCCACCACCAAATTGACATCCAGTGAGTAAAGCACCTCCCATACACATTTTCCAACAGGAGAGAAGGTACAGATTTCACACCCGCCCCTGGCCTATACCACACAGGAGCCAGGAGTCGGGGGCCTTTGGTTCACCTGGTCAGCCTCCTTAGCGAACCATGATGAGTGGGCCGCACCTACTCATTCAAGGATATGGGGTTCTTGATGCTCTTCAGGTCCTGGCTGCCTACTTTGGGAGTAGCTGAAAAAGATAGTTTCACAGTCCAAATATCCAAGTCCACTGCCCAAGGGAAGCTGAACCTTTGGGCATAGGCTGGCTCCTCACAGCACAGGGATGGCCCTGACTCACTTTTTGCCTGGACTAGCTTCTCTCTGCCCGCACTGAGGGAAGAATGGTTTCCTGATTTCTACACTCCTGGGCTGAGTGGCTTGGAAAGGCCTGGGGCTTAGGCACAGGCCCAACACTTCACACGTAACCATTGTGCCCATTGTCACCCACACTACCCTGGATCCAGCCACTTCTCTTCCTTGTCCTGGCTCCTACACTTACCTTCTAGATCCTCCTGTGACTTTCCCACCGGGCTCCCATGATGTTCTCCCTACCCTTAAATCAACACCGAGCTCCCACACAGGAAAACCCTGTGAGCCCCTTGCCGGGGGCCTTTCCTCTCCCTACAGCCTGGTTCTTCCTGACAGGCGGAGCAGATCCATCCCAGGAAAATACCTGAACCCAAGCTTGATCAAGCTGCTTCTATTGCAGGGGCTCCAGCTTGCAGGACCCAGAGCAGGAGGCGATGCTGCTGTGTGGCTGGGGCCCCTGACCATGGTGCTCACTCTTGGCCCTGTTGGGTAACCAGTCCCTTCTTCCACTCTGCCAGGGACGTGTGCCCAGCCAGGTGATCTGCATGTGCCATCTCCCACATTCTCCTTCACACCCAGACACACACAGAGGAGGCAAAATGCAGGGATGTTGCAGACAGGGAAAAAATTATAAGGTTCATTTAGAAAGCAGTAAAGAGGAGATTTCAATTTCCTTTGAAAAATCAGTTATTCTTCCATGGTGGCTTCTGCAGGAACTGTGGCATTCTGCTCCTGGACCTGGGTCACCTGCAGTCAGGGGAGGCCCTTGGGGAGCAGGGTTTCATGCAGAAAGTGAGGGTGAATCCCCAGAGGGGGTGAGGAATGGGAGGCCATGTGCACAGGTGTCAGGGAAAAGGCTGAGGTGGGATGACTGTGCAGGATGGAAGGTGAGAGGGGTCTGCTCACAACACATGTGTGTATGTATGTACACACATGTACCTATCAGAGCCTAAAACAGGGGAGACAGACCAGGTACTTCAGGTGCAAAGAAAACCTCGCCCTCAGGTTTGTGGATCCTCACTTGCACAGGGTGGCTGGGTTCTGTGCCATCGTTTGGGGGGATGTTATTGTGTCTACTGCACCCTATGATCAATCTCTCCTCTTTACTTCTTCCCCATGTGTGCTAAAAACGGACATTGAAAGTATGCCTGGAAAAGACAGGGCAGTGGGTTGAGCAAACATCTGTCCATGAGTAAATGAAGAAAGAAGAGGCCGTGGGGTTAAGTTACAAATAGAGTGAATTGATTTAGACATCAGAAGGCACTTACACCAAGGACTACTGAGCAGGATTTCAGAGGGAGAACCTCAGCTGAATAGCAAAGAAGACAGCTTGGTGGATATGATACTGACTGTAGAAATAGACAGTGTTGGGTTTGGAACCCAGACCCTGCAACTTTCTAGCTGTGCAATCATGAGCTAGCCACGGGACTTCTCTGAGCCTTCTCCGTAAAATGTTGGTCAAAATAGGAACTGCATGGGGCTGCTGTGAGGCTTAGTGAGAGCATTAGCAAACGCTGAGATTCTCATGCTGTCAGCCCAGAGGAGGAGTTGAGGGGATGGATTGGAGAGCCCGTGGACTCCATGAAGGAGGGGCTGCACCTTACACATGGACGACCCATCTACATGTCAACCCGCTCTTGCTGTTGGATGAGTTCAGAGCTGGGCTGCTCTTGTCTCTGGCTTCTGAAGTTCAACTATCCGAACTGCAGCCAGGGGAAGGTCCCTGCACAGGACAAGTCACCATGACTTCTGTGCCACATTGTGGTCCTAATGAGCAGGCAAGGCCGCTGGCTTTGGGCCCAGGAATGGTGGGACTCCTGACAATTTTGGACAAGGTGGTGGCAGTGGAAATGCAGCCCGCCCCTTTCTAGTACACAGGATGGCTCCACTTGTCAATATGCTTAATGACTTGTGACAGGACTGGTACAGAAAGTCACCTTGCTATCATCCATCTGCCGAGCAGGAAGCAATGGCTGAGCAACGTATTCCAGGGAAACTCAGGAGGCTGAGCAGTGTCTGTTGTTGGAGCCCAGTGCTGGAGTGGGAGTGGGAGGGCAGATTCTAGTGAGCTTCACTCACAGTCTCCAGGCTGGGGAAGTCAGGAGAAACAGAACCAAGGAGAGACCACAAACAGCAATGGTGTGAGGTGGAGGAGCTGGAGGGAGCCCAGGAAGTTCCTACTTCCCTCTGTGCCTGCTGCTGTGGGGCACGGGGCAGGTGATCAACATCTCTGTGCTTTTGCCCCTGGATCAGTCCCAGTGATGCTGGTCTAGGTCCCCTCATGCCCCTATTACTGCTTCTGTGCACTGTGTCCCTGCTTCTTGAACCTGCAGCCCTCAGAGGATTGTTCTGGGGTCCCTCAGGCAGCACAGTGGGGTGTGTGTCATATCAGGATATATATTTTGATTTTCACCATGGTTTACGGTTCCAAACTCCCTCCCTGAAGCAGGCCATAGAAACTAGAATTTCTCTGCCCAAGGCCAGTCATAGAAACTCTAATCTTTCTGTCTTCGAAGGGCAGACACAGGGGAAGGGACCCTGGGCTGACAGATTGGAGTCATTGTTAAATAGATGTGATCTTTTAAGGTCCTAAACCAAGTACAGTCTTAGGGTGAGACTGGCTTGCTTGAAAGAAGGTTGCACTGGGCTTTACTGAGAGAGCTACTCCTGCCAGACCTGAAATCTACACTGCTGAGAATCAGAAATGGAGACGCTTGCAGGGTTGGAAAGCTGAATAATCTTTTCCCATCTAAAAGTAGTGTGAGTGAAGTAACCTGAGTCCCCTAGGACCTTCCCAGGCACTCCATGTGATGAGCCCCCTGCACAATGAGAGGATGCAACCTCCGTGAAGGAGTCCAATAATCCTCTGCCATCTTTCATGCTATCGTTTCAAATTATGTTAGGGAGGTGTGGTCAGGATGGAGGCCAGTAAGACCTAGCCCAAGCACTGGCCAGGTTGTGCAAAGACCATAAGTCATTCAGAGCTGGGGCTTTGGCATACTAACTCACGGAACAGACACCAGTGTCTTTCTAAATATTTGAAAGAATTCTTCTACAAGAGAACTCACCTCTGTCCAATAACCTATCCAACATGCCCAATGCCTAAGGCAATCAACCCACAGATCCCTGCTACCTCATCACGTAGAGGGCTGCTTCCCAAAAATTACATCTTCCCCATGGTCCATCCCAAATGTGGCCTGGGAAGACAGCCTACAAGGGAGATGTTTCAGGAATCACACTGAATGTCAAAGAACCTCACTTTTCCATAGAAAGCAGGAAGTGGTGTATGACATGAGTGGGTGCCTGCTAGGCAATTCTATATTTATATTACTCTGCTCTAACCATTATGTATTATTGATGTTGCAAGTGGTGGTGGGAGAGTGGTGGTTGTATCATTTAGCTAAAAGCTGCATGACCAGTAGAGGTTCCATCTGGAACTCATCAAGGAAAATCACACCTAGAAGGACTGAGTTCCATGGCCTCTAACACACAGGTCCTGGAGGCCAATAGCTCCCTTTACTTCGTCCTCCTTTACTTGCAGCTGCGTGGGCCTGAGCTTCATGCCTTCATGTCTCTGTTTCCTCATCTATAAAAGGGTTGTTAATGAGGTACATATACATTTTGGATCAGCTGTCTTTGGCTGCCATCTTGCTACTGCCTGGACGTGGAGGAAGAAGTCAAGCACAGAGGACATGTGGGGTGAGGTTAGATATAGGTGACGTTGTGTGGATGCCTGACTCAGCCACACCCAAATCTAATCTGTGCCTTCCTGGTCACTTAGATGGAGAATACATTCCTGTGTCCTGAACAAGTCAGATGGAGTTTTTATCACTTGTAATCAGAAAATGCTGGCTGATATGCCTACTGTGTGTGTTCCCCACTAGCTGTATAGCCCCAGTTCTCAGGAACTCTGCTTGGAGGAAAGGCGGGTAAATAATCATCAGTGTGGAGGGAACTGAGATGCAGGAGGCATGACGGCATATGTGAAGAGTAGCTAAGATACATGTGGGGAATCAGGGAAAGCTTCCTGAGGTGGGTTACACCCTGGCCAAGGCCAAGGCAGGAGTGGTCAGAACCAGCTGAAGTGGGTAGTGCAGAGTATACACAATTCCAAGATGGGTGGTCAAATCTCCCACTCATTAAAGATCTTAAGGTTGGGTTGGAAAATGACTCACAGGGGATGCTGAATAGAGGATTTATACCTGGAATGGGAGGTTAAACCAAATCCTTTTAGCAGAGAATATATCTCTTAGGCACTGTCACAGTCCCTGCCCTTCAAGGGACTAAATGATCACAACTTGGTTGCCCTTTACTTCCTTGGTTTGGCATGTATTTTGTTTGGCCCATATCACATTTCTAATATTTTTATTGTTGCTGTTATAGTCAGTGGTTTAAGGGAAGAGATTTAATATAGGACACATAATTTATAGGATTATTTTATACTATTTACCCAAAAAGTCAAGTGCAGAAGAGGGCAAGAGATTTGTCTGCGCACTAGAGACCCAAAGAATCCAGACAAAGGCCTAGAGCCCACGGCAATGTCTCATGTAAGCCCATATCAAGGAACTACACCGGAGAGGCCCAAGGGCCAGTGGTGGAAGCTAGAAAGTCTGTGTCGGCAGGGTAAAGGATCTGTGCCAGAAGGCTGAGGGATCTGCGCTGGAGCCAGGAAGCAACACTCAAGGTGAAGACCAGAGCTCCTCCAAAGAGAACAGCAGCCATTCCCAGTGACAGCGAGGACCCAAACTCCTCCAACGATGAAAACAACCGAGTTCAAGTCAGGAACACCAGCCACGGCAAGCTTCTCCAGGAAACTCAACACCATACACTCTTCCCCTCCCATTCTCCTTTTATGGCATTGACAACAATCCTCAGTGGCTCTTCTATGCCCAGAACCATGCTGACTCAGTTCAGCTGGGCATTCCCACTTAAATTGTCCATTAGTTAATCCACCACTGTTGCCAATACCTAAAATTTAGAAAGTTCACAATGTTGAATTTTGGGCTTCTTTTGAAAAATCAGAAGGCCAGACAATACTGGCCGCACATTCCTACATGCCAACAATAACTGGACCAGCTGTGAACTGTAGTGCTCCTCTCACATAGGACCTGTGTGTTCCTGGGTCTGCCCCAGTCCCCAACATTCCATCTGCATTACAGGGGGCCCACTTTACCAATTTCCATACCTTACTTGATAGGCCCCAAAGAAATTGGAATTTGTGAACTCTGCTTTAGGGTAAAGACATAGGGGACATGGATTAGGCTGCATGTGCAAGTGGCTGATACCTTAGGGAGTGAAATATGCCTGAATAGGTGAATGCCCCTTCAGCTTTCCTGTTGCAAAGAGTCTTATTGTGGCTCATGGTTTCAAAGGGTTAGTCTATGGTCTGCTGGCTCCAGTGCAGTAACATCTGGGCGGAAAAATAGGGTGGAGCAAAGCTGCTACTTCATGGAGACTGGGAAGCAGACCACAGAGGAAGAGCACCAGCGAGACATATTCCACCCAGAGGCGTACTTCCAGTGACCTACCTCCTCCAACTGGATCCCTCCTCCTAACAGCACATTTAACTATGAACATCAGTGGATTCATCCACCAGTGAGTATAGTGCCCCTATGATCCAATCACCTCTCCAGAAGTGTCTTAATTGAGTCAAATTGACAATTAAGATTAACTAACACCATCCCCTCTGACCCCTTCCCAGCTGTTGCTAGAGGATGCATTCAGGTGGGAAGGGCAGATATAAGATTTGAGTTTGGGCATTCAGAGAAGAAGAAGGGATAAGGGTTTATTTGGTTTTATAACATTCAAGGGCACCTGGCCTAGCAAATGGAGACTTTCACATGGTCCAGAGCTCTGTAGGACAAAGCTTTGGAGGCAATGCTGCTGATAAAAGCATATCCCTTTGTCTTACTTTTCTTCTGTGGTATACATTCCATCCTTTTAAGAAAACCCTTCAAGGGCACTGTTCAGGCATTCCTGGGTCTCCACGATAGGGTGCATTATAATAGCATCTCTGTGTGTATGTGTGTATGCGCATGCAAGTGTGTGTGTGTGTGTGTGTGTTCCTCTCTAAGCATTCATCTGACATTTGTTCTATTTTAAATTTGAATTATATTTAAGTGTTATTAACTTAAAGTTGTCTGTTTAAATCCAAAATTAAGGTTATTCGTAATAATCTTATCCATGGCCCTCCTCCAGCTTTATTGACATATAATTTATAGGCCTATTTTAAGTGTGTGGAGCTCACTGAGTTTTGATGAATGAAACCCTCATGGAACTACCGTCACAATCAAGATATAAACATTTCCATTACCCCCAAGCGTCCCTGGTGCTCCTTCCTACTCAATCTCCCCGTCGCTCCTGGTTCCAGGCAATCACTGATCTGCTTTCTTGCCACGAGAGATTAGATTTCTCTTTTCTAGAGTTTCAGATAAATGGAGTCATACAGCATATACTCTTTTGTGTCTGTCTTCTTTTACTCGGCATATTTTTTTGAGATTCATCCATTTTGTTGCATTTATGAACAATCCGTTCCCTCTGTTTTTTCTGAGCAGTATCCCATCGGTTGCACAGCTGCACTGTGGTTTGTTTATCCATTCCCTTATTGGTGATGGACATTTGAGTTGTTTCCAGTTTGGGGCATTATAAATAAATCTACTACGATCATTCATGTATGGATCTTTATGTAGACACACATGTTTGTTTCTCTTGGGTAGATACATAGAAGCGAAGTGTTGGGTTTTATTGTAAGTGCATGTTTAATTTTTTAAGAAACTGCCTGTTTTTCCAGAGATGGTGTAGCATTTTACATTCCCACCAGGAAGGTATAAGAGTCCACTTCACAGAGCCATGCAGTGCTCCTGGTCCTTGTCAACACTTGGAATTTCAGTCTTCTAATTGTAACTATGCTAAGGCATATGTAGTGGCATCTCATTGTGGTTTCAATTTGCATTTCCCTGATAACTAATGATGTTGAACATCTTTTCATGTACTTACAGGTCATTTGTATATCTTTTTTAGCATAATTGCACTTAATGCCAATTCTTTCCACCTCTAGTACAGGCAATAGGATATGATGCAGATAATTAGTATACAGTATAGCAAGTCAGTTTTATGAAAGGATTGCTAAGCTGTCGGAGAGGTCACATTTGATCTCTGAGCTGGAATTAAAATGCTGGGAGTCTGTCCCTTTTCCAGAGCTATGCAGAGAGGGCAAGTGGTAGCAGGGTTCTCAGACCTGCTCCTATGATGGAAATGATTCGGGGCTTGGCTATTGCTCTGTTGGGTTCTCTGCTGAGCAACCACGGGGTGGAGTGTTGATAAAGAAGCGGGTGACAGACACAGAGCTTCACCTCCTGTTACTAGATTTGCTTGTTCCTGGGTGTAAGGTCTGAGCCTGCCTGCACTCTGCAAGTCTATGAAGCAGCTCTGCCCTTTCCTGTAGAGTCAATATAGAATAGACGTCTCCCCATTGTGGAGGGGTGGGGATGATTTCCCAGCATGCCTAGCTCCCTCTCCTAGTTGAAGCCCCATGCAATAGGGCAGTGTGTGTGTGTGTCTCTGTGTGTGTGTGTGTGTGTGTTGGATGGTCCACACACACTGACACTGGTACCAGGTCCCAAAAGCTTTCTGGTACTGAGTGCTCAAACAATCTCGACATCATTCAACTTGCTGGCATCAAGAATTTAACTCGGCCTGAATGAAGCAACTGACCTGAACTAGTCAGGCCCATCAAATGACCAGTCTGTTCAGTCTGAAATCTGCTTTGATTGATTTTTTTCCATGACTAGGACTGCTGTCTGTGTGCCCCAATCAAAATGAAATCTGGCTTTAGGAAGACTGAGCTCAAGTATGGAATGTCTTGTTCTTTTTGTCAGCTTGGCTTATTTCTGATTCCAAAAGCTCACAAATTTGTCATATGTATCAAAGTACTCAAGTCTTCTTCCACTAATTGGCTGTGTTATTGACATGACACAGTGGAAAAGGCACGTGTTCCGAAAGGTACTGGTACCTGGCTTAAGTCACAGCTGTGCCACTTATAGGCAGCACGACACTGGGCAAGTCACTCTTGAGACCCCAGTTTCCTCTGTAACATGGGAAAAGTAAAATTTACCTTATGATATTGTTCGGAGGATTAAACCCAACAATGGACACAGGGTTGAGGTATCCGTGGTTTTTACTAGCTCTTGATTTCAAGCCCCTTTCTTTAAAAACTGAGCAGGCTGTGCAGTCCCAGTCTGCTCTGGTGTATGACTCAGGAGACTAAAGCTATGCTTTTATTTAGATCGTAAAATAACTTCTCCTCACAGCATATTAAATAAAATCACAAGAGGGGAGGCCCAGTATGATATGTAACAAAAAATAAAATCCAGATTTCTGTAAATAGGAGGAACTTTGAACCTTAACGACAGCCAATTTAACACCTACAAAGTACTACCCCTGGGCTAAACTACTTTCTTCTTCCTGCCACCTCCTCATCCAGTGGACCATATGCTTGAGAAAGTCTTCTACCAACACAAACGCAAGACTTAGATTCAGTGGTTCCTTTTGTCACAGATTGAGAGGAGGTACCACATGGTGCCTCAGTTTCCCTTTCATCCCAGGAGTTCTACAGAATTGCTCATTCCCTCCTGGGTGGCAAAGCTACAGTTATCTCTCAAATGCCCCCTGAAGTCCTCCAATGGGAGTTGGCGGAACGAGTAGCAAGAATTATTATTAATTAGTGAAAATATGTATAATCACATAATTGGAGTGTATAATTGATGCTTCACTGCTCCAGGCAGAAATGGAGGGATGCAGAGATGAAAGCCCAGGAGGAAGAGGCTGCCATAGATAGTAACTGCTGCAAAAGTATGAGAAATGCAGTTTAGCAGTCTTGGTACCCTGCAAAACACAGATTGAATAAAGGTTGTGTGGCAGGGAGCCACACAACACAAAGAAGTGGTGGATGAACAAGCCCTTAGTATTAGTAGCTGACATAAATAGAGCTGCCTCCCCTGGGAGATTATTTTATGCCCACATTTTGAGGCTGCTGGTTTTTTTCCTTTTTTCTTATAGCAGCATCAGATTTCTCATGAAAGAGCTCAGCCAATCTCTTCAGTGGCAGAAGAGAGATGATAACCCTCTCACATGCAGCCCGGCTTCCCGGGCTATGTTCTTGGATTATGCCTTTGAGTCCTTTATGCTCTGTCAACACCTAAGCAGAGCTTCTACCGTCTCTCTGGTCCCAAGGGCCTGGGTTATTATAAATGAGTCATGATGTCTGGGATCTATTTGTTTCAGGGCTCATTTATTGGAAGAGGAGGAATAAAGTAACAACTGAAGAGTCTCTTCTCATACATTGCACTCAGATTTTCCTCTACTCAATTCAGGATGTGGAAGGAGGTGGGGGGTAGGAAGCAGATGTGGGTAACTCTTAGAAGGGGGATTTCATCATCATAGCAGCAATAATAATAGCTGGCACCATGTGCTGGGTGCTTCCATTGCTGGGCTCTATTCTGGGGTGCGCTATCTGTGTTAGTTCATGTGATTGTCACATACCTCTAGGATGCAGAGGCTGTAACTATCCCTATTTTACAGTAAAAGAAATGAAGCCAAAGGGAGAGAAGCCACTTGCCCAAGGTCGCCCAGCTGGTAAATGATGGAGCCAGAACTCCAGGCCAGGTTCTACTCCAAAGCCACATTCTGGAACCACCTGCTCTGCTCCCCTGGGACTTAGAATTATCAGTTCTGCTGCCACCACCACTGCCACCATAGCCACCTCCACCTGTGTTTCCACTCTGAATGAACCCCTGCCAACCACATGGGCTTTTTATCAGGATCAGATGAGCTGATTCTTGTTAAGTACTTAGAATAATGGTTGATCCTTTGTAAGCCTGTGATCATATGAAACTTCTTATTTTTCTCATATGCTGTTATAATTTCTCAATGCCAGACATTCTCCTGGTGCTTCAGGACTGCAGAGAGGAAATGGACAGAGTCCTTGTACTCCTGGGACCTCACATCAGAGGTGGCAGAGAGGACAGACACACTATGACAAAATAAATAAATAAATAAATAAGAGGCAACAGCTGCTCCCTGCCAATGGCGTGGCTCACACAGGAGAGGCAGAAGACAGGAGGAAGGAGCCTGCTGAGCCAGAAGAGGTAAGAAGGGCCTGAAGGCTGAAGGCAGGGCTGAGTTTTTAGAGTCCAAGATGGAATGCACAAGGCCAGAACCTTTGGGTAGACTAACGACCAGAATGTCAATCTCTGAATGAGGGTGGGATTCTTGTCTGCTCTGTACACTGCTGTATTTCCAGTCCTTGGCTCACAGGAGAGGTTCAAAAGACATATGTTGAAAGAGCGAATAAGAAAGGGAATATTGATGGGAGAATAGGCCTGTTCAGGAAAGATCGTCAGGCTCCTGTGGCCTGAGTAGAGTGGGTGATGGAGGGAGAGCAGGTAAAGGCAGCATTTAATAGAATGTGAAGAGCAAAGCAGGTGTTGATAGGTAGAAGGAAATGGAGGTGCTGTGACAGGCCTGGTGTGGCTTTGGATAAGTGTCTGGAGAATAAGTGGAAAAGTTCATCGTGTGCCAACCTGGTGTATTTTCCTATACTTGACACCTGGAGCTGAGGAGAGGGGACGGAGCTCGGAGCTGCCTCTGAGCACACTCTGTTGGGTGGTGGTGGTGGGGATCTGGTGCACAGGCATAGCAAATGCAGCACTCAGACACCTGGTCCCAACACCCTGCTTCCCATAGGCGTGCACATCCCTGCCACAACTTGCAGTCCACAATATCCATTTGATTCCATTTATGGCAGCATCTTCCCTGTGCCAAGCTGGTCTCAGCTGACTCCTTAGGCTGACTACTTGGCATCTTCGGTCTAAGCAACTGTTCGGTGGACTCTGTGTTCCTACTTGCCAGCATCCTGCACAGGGATGTGCGAGAATGGTTTGTGCATTTCTCAATAAGTGTGAGAACTGCTTGTGTGTCTATCCAGTTCCCAGGCTATGCCTCTTGCTCTTGAACGAGAGGTATCTGTTTTCTATTTCCTCTGCTATGACTAATGTTCATGATACTGAACAATTGATTGGGAGTAAAAAAAAGTTCCTGTGGTCACAATGGACCCATGGTACAGTAATAATTTCAAATTGAGTGTGGGAAAACAGTGTGGTTAGACTTGGAGTAGAGGAATCCATTAGCTGATCCCAATGACATGAATAGAGGATTCAATGTTGGAATGGGGAATGGGAAAGGTAGACAACATAATACCGTTCTCCCACTGTTTTCCCAGGTGAGACTTTGTCTTCGGAAGTTGTATGGGGGTGGTAGAAAGAAAATTCTTTGAAGCTGACAGATCTGAGTTTAGTCTCTGTTATGAGTTGATTGATTTCTGGAAAATTCCTCTAACAAAGTAGTTTTTAAAGAACGGTGGTTTTGTCCTCCTCTCAGAGGATGCGTGTTAATGTTGGAGACATTTTGTTGTTGTCGGAATTGTAGGCAGGAAAAGTTGCTACCAAAATCAAGTGGGTAGAGCCCAGGGATGCTGCTAAACATCCTACAACGCACAGGACAGCCTGCAACAGTCAACAGTGCTAAGACTGAGAAATGCTGTCAGCCCTACTGGGTCTCTGTTTCCCCATCTGTACAATGGGTAAGTAACAGGAACTTCATTGTTGGTAGGAAGACTAAATGTAGTGGGGCCCCTGGCACATAGTAGGCCCTCAGTTCATTCACTTCCTTCTGTTCCATTCTCAAGTCCCTTCTTTGGGTGTGGAGAAGTTGAAGAGAATTCAGAAGTGCTGCCAAACTAATTATAGGGCAGTGAGTAACATTTTGCAGGCACATGAAAAGAACTGGGAGTATTTAACCTGAAGAAGAAAGGTGACTCAAAGGTGATTTAATGATAGGGTTAAAGCCTGAGAAGGGTTATTATTTCAGGGAAGCTAATCCACTGCTTTCTATCTTCAGTGAGGAATAGAAATGAACCCCAAGCAGGGTGGAATGAGGCTAGATGAGAGGCAGAACTTCTTTCTAAGAAGGTCATCTGAAGAGAGCCTTCTGTGGCATCGTTATCCTAAAGAGAGTGTCCTATCTGAATTCAGGGCCACCGATCATCTATTAATGGCCTCTATTAATATTGGAGGAGCTGCAGGCATGGGAGGGCTCATGGAGGGGTGGGGTGGCATGGAGTAAAGGACAGTCTCTGCCCGTAAACTTAAGGACTAGTTTGGGGTGTGTGGAGGAATTGATGCAAATGCTGTGGGTATACACAGGAGGTCGAAGCTTGAGCGGATACGAAAGGAAGAAGAGAGGCAGCAAGTGAAGGGGCTTTTGCAGGTGAATCAGTAATTGGTAGATGAAAAAGAGAACCAGAGAGAGGTGGGCACAGGGGAGGGGGCGTAAGAGGAGAGAACACGGGTGCCCTGGAGGAGCAGCAGGGAATCCCCCCGGAAGTCTGGGACAGGCCCCCAGGGAAAAGAAGGCTGCATGGGATCAGGGATGCCAGGAACAGCAGGCAGGGCTTCTCATCAGTTCAGTAGGTGAAACACACACAGGAAGATGAGGCAGCCGCTTGGGAAGGGAGGGCAGCTGAGGACTGCGACCTGAGGACTTAGATCTCCTGTGAGGTAATGAGGGTGGCAGTGCCTGGGAGGGGCAGGAAAATCCTTCACTGAACCCCATTTTCTGGGTGGGCCTCTGGCCTCTCATCAGGGTAGACAGGTTGGCTGCAAGCTAGGCCACCTGCTGATCTCAGCCCCTTGGCACCCAGCCCGAGGCTGGATCCTTCCTGCTCCACTCTGGAAATCTGTCATGAGGCAGGATGCCCTGGCTGCCATGGCTCTGCAGCTGCAGGGGCTCTGCTGCTGGGGGTGTGAGAGGCCCCCACAGGCTGGCCTGGACCCCTGTCCCCATTTGGCATCTTCTGTGCACTGTTATTCCCCATCCAAAATCCTAGTTGGCTGGGCTGTACTTCCCGGTGGTGATGTGGGTAGAAGGGAGTGCAGAAGATGGGGCTGGAGAGGTGAGGCTGGGGTCCAGAACTATCCAGGTCTAGAAGGGCTGCTGATCCTAGCCCAGCAGAACACCCAAGGTGGGATCAGGCTCCTTCTAGGGCTGTTCCTGTAGCCTGGGGCAAGCAGTAAAACAGGCTGCTGGGGCAGTGGCTGCTGCTCCTGGGGTCCCTCCTGAGCAAGAGCAGGTGTACAGCTTGGCAATCTGTGCACCCGAGTGGAGGCCCCTGCAGGGGGAGAAGGGGTTTACAGTAAAAGGTCTGAGGATTAGGGCAGACCCAAGGGCAGACTTTCTGATCCTAAGTCATGACATGCCACAAGGTGCTGCTCAGGGACGCCGATAAAAGACAATGTCCTCACCTCCAGATGGTGGCTTGGAACCGGCTGGGGAGCTTGGTAAACAGCGTCCCAGACCCCTGCCTCAGCTAATGAGCAGGGATTCAGGGACAGTGGACAGAACACCACCTGCCCTCTTCCTGTCCAGGATGGTGGACCTTTCATCCCCCCACAAAGCTTCCTGTGCCTGATATGGGCTCGCAGCTGTGTGCTTTGCCAAAGGCCTGGTGTAGTACAGTAGGCAGGATTCCTCCATGAGGAAGATTTGGGGTTGGAGTTCTGGCCCTATGATATTAGTTCCGGGACTATCTACAAGGTACAAAACTGTAACCATTTCTTCATGTATAATAAATGAAAATATCAGTACCTACTTTATAGGATTACTATGAAGATAAATGAAAAATGTAGTGCCTCTACCTGGTTGGTTCTCAACAATTAATATTTCCTTTTCTGTTCCCCAGGGCCAGGACTGGAGTGAACTAGCTTGGTGGTTTAAAGCCTGTTCCAGAGGCGTTTCTTCTGGGGGCCTAATATGGGCCTGTGGGAGCCTGAGAGTGTGCATCTCCTTGAATTTTGTCCCAAGGGGGCCCGCTTTGCTCACCCTAGTCCCAGGCCTGCCCTTCCCTTGAGCAATTTTAAATCTCAGGCACAAACTTAGGGGCCCTAGGAGAGTATCCTTAGGGGTCTTAAGGCCTGCTGGATGAATAAACAGATGCAGCCTGTGCTGTGTGACAATCAGAGGTAGAGATGAGCCTGCAGCCATGAGGACCAGGGGTGGCACCTAAGAAAGACTTTGGGGGGTCAGGGCTGAGAAGGAAGGATTCATAGCAGGAGTTAATCAGAATCACACACTTCCCCGTAATGGGATACCAGCCCAGTTAATCTTCTTGTTCTATCACCAGGAGCACAATCTGGCCCATGCCCACTCTGAAATCCTATGGTTGTGCCCACAGGATGCCAACCACCTGTGCAGAGAGGCAGAGAGTGAAAAGCTCACCAGATACTTCTAAGGCTTAGAGGGTTGGCATCACAAGGCAGGCACTAGCCCATGATAGCCAGGATGCAGCAGCCCCAGAGGGCTCTGGGAATAGCCCCAACCAGGGTGAATCCTACCTGCTGCCCTGTGAGCCTCCTGGTTCCTCCCTCCTTGGGGAGCAAAGGCACTGTGATCATAAGTCATGCCATTTCCCGATTATTTTGAAAGGAAGCTTCTGTAATTACGGAGGAGAATTACAGAACAGCGGCAGTGGTGGGGAAACATGCCCAGCTTCCGCTGCAGCCGTCCTTCCCACTCTTCTCCTTTCTCTTTGCTCGAGGTGCATATGACAGGAGCTTCCAAAACAGCTTCAGCGCAGAGAAGCCTGTGAATGTGTGTTTGTCTCTGAGCGACTTTCATCCCTCCATAGGTTCAATCTGTCTGTAAAGCCCTCCCTTGTCAGCAGCTGGCAAGGCGACGCAACAATGCAATGTGCTTGTTTCACTGCTTCCAGCTGAGCCAGGCTCCCTCACCAAGCTCTTTCCCTCCAGTGCCGAGATGTACATCTGTACGAATCCCTGGGCTGGTGATGGTGCCCTTGGCAACATTTCTGAAGCTTGATGCCAAGCCTAGAAAACTCCCCTCTGCTCCTCCTGCCACTGCAGACCCCATCACACCCTCTAGACACAGTCTATAGAAAGGCCAGTTAGCTGCTGTGGAAACTTCTGGGTTAAACACATGGTTGATGAACACACTGTTGAGCAGGGCTTCCTAGGGATGGGAAGGTTGTAGAAAATGACCTCCAGACTTCTCTCCAGACCTTCTGATGCCATGATTAGGAAAATTGTAGCTGGAGGTTTTTGAGTTCCTTGCTGTTCAAGTCATTATCCTTCTACTGTCATAGGTAGCAGTTGGTTTCTCCAGGGCCATGTGGTCCACTCTTGTCTCCCTCTCATCCACAGATGTCTTCTCTCCTCATTTCATGCCAACGTCTTCATGACTGGTCCTCATACAACTGCATCCTTCTCACAAGAGGATGCTCAGGTGTCTCAAGGCTGAGGGCTGCCTGGATTGTTCTATAGGTTTTCTTCTATTGAGAACTCTGTGTACATTGGGTTGATTCTCACAGGCTCTTGTTTTGCCCCCAAGGTAGAGCCATATCTCTCTTCTCCATCTCACCCTGGCTCATAACAGAAGATGGCTAACAGGTAAAGCTGAGGCATCTCTCTTCCAGGAGAACAAGCTCTATTTCCTTTAACTGCTTCACAAGCAGTTTTGTGTCCTTCTAATTGGACATGAACATTTGAGATCTACCTCAATTCAGACTCTCTCCTGGCAGATTTAGTAGGTAGCAAGGACAGCTCAGAGGCCAGCATGTTGGTTTATGAAGATAGCATCATAGATGCTTTCCCCAAAGTATTTTAGCCCTGAAAGCTTTGTCCAGTGGCAGGGTTCAGACTTCTAGAAGCCAGTCAGCTGGTAGAGTACTGGCTGTTCTCAGAACCCTGGCTTTAGAGAAAGGGTCAGAGAAGAGGGGCTCCAAGTAGCTCCTGGGGGCCCTAAGACTAAGGTAGGCCCAACACAGCATAAGATAGTGACTTAATGACATTTGCAGAGGAGCTCAGGGAAATGTGGTGTAGGCAGTGCAAATAATGGAGGTATATCCAGGTGATTTGGGGCAGAGACTTCAGGAGGAAGCTGGGTCGACACACAGGAGGAAGCTGAGAGCAAGAGGAAGAAGACTTTCCTGGTAGGTGAGAGGCAGAAGCCAGAGATCTTCATGTGAGGGCTGGAAAGCCTCAGGGAGACAAAATTCTGTGCTGGTGGTAACAGGAAATTAGAGAGGTGAGGTAGAGAGAGAGCTTGCATAGGACTCAATGCTCAACATTCTTCTAGCAAAAATGCTCCTCTTGTCTATCAAAGGGAGACATTGCTGAATCCCCTGACACTCTCCAAAGATAAAGAGCCATTCAGATGTGGAACTCAGAAGAGCCCACTCCTGCACTCTGGCATTTTTGTCCAGTATGTGTCTGGACAGTAGCACTTCCACTGTGTTTTCAAGGGTAGCCAGGTAGCCCTTTGTCTTACCAGGAAGTTATCATTTGCAAGAGAATCCACCAGTCTTTATGAGGGGACTGGTGGACTTTCAGGTGAGGGGAGCCTCAGCTTGGGCCACCTCTTTGCTGATGAAGTAGCATTGCACTGGGCCACACTTCTTCCATGGAAATGAGATTCAGACCTGCAGGATCTCATGTCCTTTGTGGAAAGACCGGCTCTTTGGGGAGCTGCCTCCTTGCTCCAGAGCATTCCAATCAATTCCTTTCCTCCACCTCTGGAACTGATTTCCAATTTGTTGGTGCTTTCCATTTCATTTCCCTCTTGCTCACCTTTTCTCCCTGTGGGATCATTTGGGGTTTTGATTTCCTTTTGTTGGAATGAGCATTTCCTTCATATCAAAACTGTCCCCTCAAATCCACCCCTGTGACATTGTTCAATTCAGCTGCTTCCTGCACCTGCCTTTGCCTCCTACCACCCAGGAGAAAAGACTTGCAGCTAGCAGCTAACAGCCCTGGCTTTACCTCCCTTCATGGGAGATGTAGCTCCTCCTGTTATGATAGCCTCTGCTGATGTCAGGAAGAAATGAGCTTTAATTACTGACACCACTTTGCCTGGAACGGGGGCTTGGAGAAGTCTCCACAGCATCCCTGGTGGTCTGCCCAGTATCCTGGCAACAGAATGCTAGGATATTCCCATAATCCCTTGGCTGGTGGAGACCTCAGTCACCAACCAGGACTGTCCCACAGCCAGACTATGTAGATTTAGGAGGGGTAGCAATGTAAGAGAAATTGTAGCCTCTTTGAAGAAGTGCAGAAAAGAAATTTCTATTATCTGTGTTCTGTGCTCTCTAGTTCTGGAATCTTCCTGTGGGAATGAATTGCTCTAACTTAAACCCGGCCCACTATGCTTTTAGAAGAGCTTGCCTTTGGAAATGACAGATCTGGCTGTTATCTCTCCCTCCACTGATCTCTAGGCCTGGTCTAGCAGGTCAGCTGGAGGATTCCTATCTTTTTCATGACTTTATCCATCTCAATCAGGTCTTCGGTTCATGCCCCACCAATGGCTGTTTTCCTTTCAGCATCTTTGTTCATCCTGCACAACTCCCAATGATGGCAGAGTACAGAAAGAATCAGAGAGAGCATAGCATTGATGGTGGACGTGGTGGGTGTGTGTGTGGGGGTGTTATTGCTTATTGAATGGAGAGACCATTATACCAATTTAACTAGGCCGGGATTCTGATCCATGCTGTCAAACCTGTAACCCACTGCCACAGAGATTTCAAAGTGAGGGAAGGTCCCAGCTTACCCATTCATTCACTCACTGAATTATTCATTCAAAAACACTTTCTGACTTTGTAGCCCCCAGCCAGTCACTGTGCAGAGCACAGCAGAGAATGAGATGAAGAAAATGTGGTGCTTTTCCCCAAGACACTTGAAGCCTTGGAGAAGACAAATGCATATACACACATGTGGCAGTACCATGTGATAATGCCACAAATGAACGGAGTGCCTTGGGGACAGTACTGGTAGCTGGGGACTTGGGAAAGGGAGTGCATAAAAATGGCACTGGAACAGGCATTTGAAGGAGGCACAGGAGTTCTGTAGCAGTCAAGAAAGGGGAGGGGGGGCAGGGATATAGCTCAGCAGTGCAGCACCTGCCTGGCAAGTGCGAGGTCCTGAGTTTGATCCCTGGTACCCCCCCAAAAATAAAAAAATAAATAAAAGAAAGGGGAGGGAAGACTGGTGTGAATAGTGGGTTCAGGACTGCTACACCAAAATATGCTACCCCTTGGCATACTGCATATCTTAAACTTAAGGTTTTGAGAAATTGGCAGAAGCAGAAGGATCACTGTGACTTTGCCCCATCTCTCCTTCCCTGAAGTGGGTCAAAGAGCTTCCCATGCCCTCTCTATACTGGACAGGAAGTGCATCCATCTGTCCAAAGATGAAGGGACACAGAGAGGAATCTGAGCTATTGGGCCTTGGTAAGTTTTTCCAGTCACACACTCACTTCGTAGTCTTTACCCTGTCGTATTTCTCCATGACTGTCCACTTTTCCTCAAATCTACTATAATAAACACTTGGTTTAACTCTTTCTTTGGGCTTTCATTTCCTTGTGGATATCCTCATGTCAGATAAAACAGATTAATAAATAGGTATGCTTTTTCTCTTGCTAATCCATCCTGTTATAAGGCCCCAGCCTTGAATTTAGGAGAACAGATGGAAAAGACATTTTTCCTCCCCTACAAGTGTTGAGACCAGCCAGTCAGTCAATTTTCAATCACTTTCCATGGTGCTTGAATCAACGCAGAGTGTCAAATGTACAGAGATTTTGACATCATGAAATATATCCTTAATTGTTTTAATCAGGGGATGAGTATCTTCTGTGTGCCCACATCTGTGCTTGGGGGTGCTTTTAATGTGGCATTATCTGGTATTCATAAAGACTGGGGCCATCAGGCCACATCAGGAAGTTCGGACCTGGAATTAGACAAGCCCCTCACCCCCCTTACTGAGACTGATGCAGACATCTTCCAGGAAAGAACAGAGGGCTCTGCTTTTTGTCTGAGTCCTGAGTTCCCAGGGGCACCAAGTGTGTTCTAGCTCAAGATTTAGAGACAGGGAGAACATAAATCCATCCAACTACAGGGCCAGGAGAGGTCTGATTTTGGTTTGTGCTCTTTAATCAATAGCATTAGGCTTTTTGATTGAGGGATCTTAATTTGATGATCTCCCAGAGGAGTCATTGGTTTTGACATGGACATATTACATGGCTTCCTGGCTACCAGGGAGACTGGGCTGTCTTCCCAAAGGAATGGGAATGTTGCTCTTTTTGTTTTCTCTTTGTATCAGGAGCCAGGAATGGGCTTGGTTTTCATCACAACTTCAAAGTTTGGGCTGAAACACATTGCAGTTGGTTTATGTTTTTGCCCCTGGAAAGACCACACAGAGTCCTTGGTGGACCACTCTAGCCAGGTGAGTATGGTGCTATTGCCCAAAGAAGATCCATGATTTTCTTCTCAGAAAAGACTGAAACAATACCCTTACTTGCATTTAAATATTTCAAGATGCAGTTTGGGTTGTTTCTTATTTGTTCTCCTGGTTCCCTCCACATTTCAGATCTGGCAAACTCACTGAGTTAGAAAGCACCCTCAGGGCTATGGAGAATGTTCTGGGTGGGCTGGTCAGCCATGGGTATCGATGCTAAGGAGTGATGAGGTCAATGTGCCCAAGATGCAGCTGAAGGGAGGACGGGCCAGTGACCTTCATTCAGCTCTCAGAACCAGTAACTGCTCTCTGACAATCCCTTCTTGACAACCTACCCAAAGTACCCCCAATCCTACAGGCCTGTTTCATTGTCTTCATAATGCTGCCACCTAAAAAGCATCATCTATTTCCTCCACTGGAATATAAGCTCCATAGGGGCAATGGCATTGTCCTGCTTATTTCTGTAACCACTATCTTGTTATAGGTGCTCATTTAATATGTGAATGAATAGTTGAAAGAATATGCAAAACCTCTGCCTGGACTGTAAAGTACAAACTAGAGATACAGTTTCCTGGACTTAGAGTTTAAAGACCAAGTTTTGTGAGTTCTGACATTTTTTTAGTTGGAACTTTACCTTACCAAGCCTCATTTCCTTATCTATAAAATGCAACTCTATTTCACAGGGTCACTGTAAATAATTACTATAAAAGAGAATGTAGGTGGAAACCCCTTTCTAAACTTTCTATACATTAACACACATACAAAGTGTACTAGAATCTAATGTTCATCTATTATTCATCTCTTCCTTCAGGAATCCATCAGTCCCTAAGACTCTCTTTGGCCTGCCAATCACAACAGAAAGCCACAAAGACAGCCTGTGACCCAAGCCTGGACAGTCATCTCATCATTTGGGACGGTGATTTGTCCATGAAGTGAGCACATGAAACAATTAAGAGTTCTTCCTTGAAATTTGTATTTTTGTGCTAAGGGAAAAAAAGCTATGAATCAGAGTAGTTGATTCATAGTTGCTCTCTGTCATAAGGGGAGAAAAAAGGCTTTCTACAGATGAACTAAAGTAGAGACAGAAATGAGAGATAGTTGATGAGAGCCAGTTTTCTGCTCTGGTTCTAGCTCTTGACTATAGGATGTCTAAAGCTCTTCCTTCATTCTTTGACACTATCAGTTATTTTCCCCACTATATAAACCAATATTTTGTTTAGTTTGAGTTGGTTTTTGGTCATATGCAACTGAAAAGCTATCCCTAGTCATTCATTTATTCATGTATTCATTCATTAATTTAGTACTAATATACTAATATACTTAACAAACATTTATTGAACATAAATAGTACTGTTAAAAAATAAGGAATTTAACTCATTTTTTATTGGTTCCTGGGAGGGAACTTCTGAACCTTTGGAATTTCCCTGTGATACAAGTGCCTTTGTTATTCCTGGGGCCCCCTTGGGCCATGTTTGAATTTAAGTTAAAGAGATGACCCAGGAAAGGACTGCTTACGCGGGAGAGACTGGCCTTGTGTTTAAAGGATCAAGGCTTTGAGCCAGGTGATATCAGCCTGACCTACTCCAGGAAGGGAAGAGGAGCTACAGAACAAGATCAGTCAGATGGCTGATGATTCAATCAACCAGGCCTACCTGATGAGACCCCAGTAAGAACTCTGGACCTTGAAGCTCAGTGGAGCCTCCTGGTTAGTGAACCACTGATGTGCTGGGACGGACGTGCCCCACCTCCAAGAGGACGGTAGGGAAGCTCTGCACTCACCAGAGTGTCTCGTCATTTGGCCAGTCCTGATTTGTGTCCTTTGTAATAAAACTACACATAATAGTGCTTTCCAGGGTTCTGTAAATCAGCCTAGGTAATTATCTAACCTGAGAAGGTTGTAGGAAGTCCTGAATTTGTAGCCAGTTGGTTAGAAGTGCAGGTAGCCTGGGGAATTCTCAAACTTGTAGCTGGCATTTGAAGTGTGGGCAGTCTTGTCGGGAAATGTGCCCCAATTTGTGGAATCAAGTTGTCAGTGTCAGAATTTCATTATGGCATTGTTACCATGGTATACATGGCGCAGTCATTCCATGTTAGGTATTTATCTAAAAGGGAAAAATATGAAAAAAAAAAAAAAAAGAAAAAGATGAAGCACTTATATAAGGAGGTTCGTAGCAGCTTTATTTTTAATAGTCCAAAACTGTTTTAATAGTCCAAAACTATTTTTAATAGCCCAAATGCCCATCAGTAGATGAATTGTGGTCTAGTCAATAGAATATTACTCATTAATAAGAAGGACGAATTAATGAAATATGCTGCAACATGGATGAATCTTAAAATAATTATACTGAATGAAGTAAGCCACACACAGAAGACCACAGAATATACTTGCAGACCACACACTTTCTTTTCTGTAAAACTTTAGATAACACAGCACAGTCGATAGTGACAGAGAACAGATCAGTGGTTGCCCAGGGGAAGGAGGAAGTGAGGGATTAGACTGGAGCCCAGAGAAAATGTGAAGATGACTATGTGGACTATTTTGATTGTGGTGATGGTATTATTGGTATACATATATGTCAAAACATTCACCTGCACATCTTAAATATGTTTAGCTTATTGTATGTCAACTATACCTCAATCAACCTGTGACTAATGACACCACGGCTATGAAAGGGCTGGAAGGTTTCATTCAATACCTCACCAGCTGCTCAGATTCAGTGTGACCAAGATGGAGCCCCTCTTCTGACTTAACTCCTATTTGCTCTTCTTCCTCAATCATCCTCTATTAGCTATGGCCCTCCCATTCACCCAGAACCCAGAAAGCTGAGAGTCATCCTGCATTTTTCCTGTTCTTTCACCAATCATGAATTCAATTCCAGTGATTCTCTTAACATCTCTTGAATCCACCAGTCTAGTTAAGACATTATTGCCTCATATCTGAACTCTTACACTAGCCCCTACATTAGTCAGCTTTTTGTTGCTATAATGAAATACCTGAGGCAGGTTGCTTATGAAAATAAGAGGGTTATTTAACTCATAGTTTGGCATGATGTTGGCACTGGCTCAGTTCTGGTGAGGGACTTCTCAGCAGTGTCATATCATGACAGATTGCAATGGTGTGGGAACAAGAGATTATATTTCAACACAGGAAGCCAGAGAGACTGCAGCCCCACAATCCTTTTCAAGGGTATGCACCAACTGACTCAAGAACCTCTCATTAGGCCCCTTGTCTTGAAGATCCCATCTCCCAACGTAGTGCTGAGGATCATGTCTCCAACACTTGCCCCCCTTGGGGAAAGACACATTCAAAATACCATAGCCTGATAAAAGACTGCCAGTTTCCAGTCTCATTGATCTGTTCCCACTCCTGTTTCTGTTCCTTCTTTTCTTAAACTTCTAAATCTACCAAAGGGAGCTTTCTAGAACATGTGTATGACCTGAGTTTCCTTAATATATGCTATTTCTTCCAGATAAAAACAAAAGTGAAAATGTTCTTCCTCTCTTTTGTCTAGATGATCCCTACCCTAACAGTTGCTTCTTCATAGAGGCATTCCCCAACCCCAGCTTAATTAGGCCTCCAAGGAGTACCCTGAACTCCTCCTTGGCAGTAGTCTGCTATAAATGCTAAATTAATACTTAAATTACCATTTGTCTTTTTACCAAGTCATACTCTTCACAAAAGGGAACATGTCTATCTGTGTTGTTGACTGCCATCCCCACTGCCTCACTCAGTAGTTTCAGGAATGTTGGTCACCAGTGCAAAGTTTCCGAGTCTATTAGGATCAATGTGGCAATATTAGGCAAATGATAGGTGCCATAAACCGTGCCCCAAATAAAACACTACTGTGCATTGGAAGAGGGGGAAAGAGATCCAGAAGTGGGATAAGAAGGGTTTCAACAAGGAAGGAGTTTAGGAAGCTGGGCCGGGCCTTTTATGTGGTAAAAAGGGACTTAAAGTTCAAGAGAACAAGAAAGTCGACAGAGGAGGCAGGAGGATCCCAAGTTTGAGCCCAACCTGGGTAACTTACTGATTTAGCAAGTAGACCCTGTCTCAAAATAAAAAATAAAAAGGGGCTGGAGATCTAGCTCAATGTGAAGGCCTTCAGTTCAATCCCTAGTGTAGCCAAAAGAAAAAAAAAAAAAAAAATCTACAGGAAATGTGAAGCATAGCACAGTTCAGTTTACCCAGATTATTCCCTTACAGAATGAATAGTCAGAAGGACAGCCGGAAATGCCTCAAGGCTAGAATTTGTAGGGTGTTAACCATCCAATTAGTCAGTGGCCAAGGGGAGCCATTGAAGATTTTCAAACAAATGAATGACTTAAAGAGCTATGCTACTGCTGCTGCTTTTTTTTTCCCTGACCCCATCCCTTCTCTTCTTCCTCCTCCACCTTGTCATGAGTCATTTTTTAGTGGCAAGAATCTCAAGAGAAGTGGGGCAAAAGTAGGTTCAAAGGGGGCAAAGACCAGAGGTGGACACCTACTACTTGGACGGTTGTCCAAGCCCTTGTGCGTCAGCCTTGAAGAAAGGAGGGGATTCTGCTGTGAGAGCGGCAGTAGAAATACTCTTCGCAGACCTCTGCATCTGATTACTTAGGAGGATGAAGGAAAGAGAACACAAGAGGATGAATCAGTGCTTTCAACCCTGGCTTCCTCGGAGATGGTGGTATCTTTATTAACTATCACAGGTTTGGTGGGGAGTCCGGGCTGAGTAGGAGAGGAGAGAAGAAAAAGCACTTGGAATGGATTTGACTTTTCTAGCCAGATGAATGCAATTCCTGGGATTCTTTGATCAAGAAATTCCAGGGCTTCTTCCCTGCCATGCTCAGTCAGTCCCCTGGGAGCCCCTGCCAGTCAAGAGGATGGGAGATCCATCTTCACCGAAGGATTTTTTTTTCCTCTAATAAATAACAATGCTAAATTGCAAGTGCGTGGGGAAGTAGAGGACGTGGCTCCTCGATCCTGCTGTTGTGTTCACACGCCGGGTAATTAGTGTCTGATAGTTTTAAACAGATGGGTCTCTCTGGCAGCAGGGATTACGGCTTGAAATCAATCCTGAACAAATATTATATTAATTTCTCAACCCCCTCTCTCTGTGGACAAAACTCGTTCTTTTCCTCTGAACACTGTAATGATGAGAACATTAATATTAGATCATTTAGCGATGAAACGGAAGTGGTAGAGGAGAAAGAAGAGACGACGGGCCTTAACAAGAGCAGCTGGGGAGGAGGCAGATGCTAAAAGTTTCATGTGGCTAGATGCAGGCTAGAAGCAGGAAGGGAAATTCTGAGAGCATCTAGGTTGGCAGGGCGGGGGGGGGGGGGGTTCAGGGTCCTAGCACTCCCCAGACACGCAGCCTCAGCTTGACACAGGCACCTGATTTGACAACACGAAGGGCTGTGTAGCCTCTGATGTTTATTTCCTCTCAGAGAGACCAGTTCTACATAAATAGGTCCGCAGGGGGCCTGGCTAGACTTCTGACTTCCAATCAAACCTGGCAATCTACAATTCAAAAACAAACGGGGCTGCTTGCAGTGAGCCTGCAGCCTCCCCCTCACCAGCTAAGAAGCACAGCCCCTTCTCCCGGACTGTTTAAAGGGAAATCCTACAACCCCAGTCCTACTTAAGCCTGCACCCTGAAGCCCGTGCTCTTGCTCTCTGCCTTGAATGAGAGCTGGGCCTGGAAATGTTTAAATGTACATGCGCCTCTTGACCATGAATGCTAATGTAATCCCCAGCCATTTCTCTTCAGCTTCGTAGGCAGAATTTGAAGTTTGTCCTGCCCTGCTAATGAATCTCAATGTCTGTGCACCTCAGTTTCCCTATCCACAGAACCAGGACTGTGTTGTCACTCCCCTGAAGTGTCAAATACAACTATGGATGCAAAGGTATCTGATGATTTGTGAAAGCCCAAGTGGGATCATGACATTTGTGCAATATCCTCTGACAATGGGTTCCTTCAGAGGAGGTTGAGAGAGAAGGCCCATCTGCAGGTGAGTATGGAGCCTGGGTGCAGGTGATACGGCTGCAAAGGCCCAAAGAGGAGCCTGTGACAGGTGGATGCTCCTGAGTATGAACTGGAGACAGGGCTGTGCATAGGGGAGGGGTGGGGCTGCCAGGAGAGCCACTGAAGGAAGCAGAGGGGCGGAACAAGGTGGAATGGTGTGAGGGACCATGAAGAGCCTGATATTTTAACTAACTTCCAAATTGACAAGCTAGACTTCCATATTTTCATGGCTGCCTGCGGAAGACTTGAGACTCCTGGGTCAGAGACAAAGTAAAGGGCTGTATTACAACAATAGCAGTGGCCAGAGAGTCAGCCCTGCATGGTTCTCCAAGGCGCGGTTTTACTGGGTTACTGGAAGGTGGCCAGGTGACATCTGCATGGTGCTCCTGGAGAGGAATTCTGCACTCAGGAAATATTTATCTTGTATAAAGGAAAGAAAGCTGACTTCACTTTTGCCCCAGAAGGAAACATTGTCCTTTTATACTGGACACTAAGCAAATTTTCCCTTTACTTTGAAGAGACATTATCTCTATCTCCCAAGGCTGTTTGCTATACAAACATCCTTGAAAACATAGTTCTGAACTGTCAGTTAATAGCACAATGTGCGAAAACACAAGAGGCCTACGGAAAATTTTCTCCCAAGAGACAGCTGTCTCTTGAAGCAGAGCAGAAAGCTTTCTGAACTGAGAGGCTTTGGCGGGGAGCAACAGGAGATGCTGGGGCTCCAGCGGCTCCCAGTAGGCACCGACTCATTCCTCCTTTACACTGCAGTGGGGCAAGATCTCTGAAAGGCAAATCTGGCTACTCAGCTCAAAATGCTTCATGTTCTCCTTTCTCTTAAAGTCTTTACTACTCGAGATGTCCTAAAAGAATGCAGGTTAGGTTACTGATTAGTATCTCCTGGAAGCTGGTTAGAAATGCAAGTACTCAGGTTTAACGCCAGAGTTAGCGACTCAGAAACTCTGGAGGTGGGGCCCAGCCCTACATGTTTAACCCGCCTTCTTGGTGAGTCTGATGCATGCTCTGCTCTAATTTGAGAACCATGAGACTAGAAGGTCTTTCATGAGCTGGTTCTTCTGACAAGTCCAGTCTCATCTCATTAATTTTCAACAGTTCATTAGGTCTTCAAAAGCACCAGGTTCTCTTTCACCAGTGGTCTCTGCTAGTTGTGTTCTTCCCTTTGCCTAGGGAACGATTCTGTCCCCTGAAAGTTCTGATAGATAAGCCCTACCTACTGGTCATTTTCCTCATTAGTACAGTAGTCACCTTCTCCAAGTCTGGGCAAGGTCTCTCATTTGATCTTTAAAATCCCTGCTCTCCTCCCCCATCTTAGGAGTCATCCTATCTCTTTCTCCTCCTGACTTAATCACCTCTACAAAGGCCCCAACTCCTAATAATACCACGGCTTTGGGGGTTAGGGTTTCATTCATATGAATTTGGGATTGAAGATAAACAGTCAGACCATAGTATTCTACTCCCAGCCCCCTAAATTCATATACTTCTCACATGCAAATATATTCATTCCACCCGTTAGCCCCCAAAGAACTCATTCCAGCCTCAACTCAGAAGTCTGAAATCCAGAGTCTCACCTAAATATCATCTAAATCAGATATGGATGAGACTCAAGGTGTGATTCATCCGGAGGCAAATCGCTCTCCAGCTGTGAACTTGTGAAATCAAACATTATGTGCTTCCAAAATTCAGCAGTGGGACAGGCATAAAATGGACATTCCCATTCCAAAAAAGATAAATAGGAAAGAAGAAAGGGGTTAGAGGTCCCAAGTAAGTCTGAACCCCAGAAGGGTGAACAACATGAAATCTTAAGGCTTACAAATAACTTTCTTTGACTTGCTGTCCTGCCTTCATGACACACTGAGCCACAGACTGGGCTCCCAAGGCTCTGGGAACCCCTACTTCCATGGTGTTGTTGGAGCAGAGCTGTGCCCTGCAGCTTTCATGGGTAGGAGTCTGGTACCTGTAGCTCTTCCAAGCTGGCACCACCTACTGAGAGCTCTACCAGTCTGAGGTTGTAAGAGAAACTTAGTTTCACTAGTCATTGCCCTGGTCGGGTCCCTCTGCAGTAGCCCTACCCTGCATCATGTGCCAAGGCTCTGAGCAGCTCCATCTTTTGAAATCTAGGTGGAGGTAGCCACATGGCTAATTCCCTCTGTACCGTCGCAGAAGGCACTATATGGATGCTGCTAAAGTTACTGTTTGTGCCCTCCAGAGGGCAGCTATCACAGCCCATACCACTCCTGGACCTGCTGGAGCCAAACATGGGGTAACTAAGGAGTGCTACACCAGAATGTGGGGAGCAGAGCCTTGAGGTAGTTTTGGGGGGCAGCAAGCACTGAGACCCACAGTTGTCTGGCCTCTCCTTTGAAGTCATTCTCTTCCCAGGCCTGGTACTCTGGACCTGTGATGGGCAGGGTATCTCCAATAATCTCCAAAATGCCTTCGGAGTCACTTGCCCATTGTCATAATGAATAGCACCTGGATAATCCATGTTAATCTCTTTATCAAATGGTTTGTTGGCCACACCCTTGGTGTTCTTTCTCTGACATGTTTTCTCATTTTTATAATATGAATATGCTGAGGATTTTCTAAATCTTTAAGCACTGCTTCCCTTTTGATTAAAAATTCCATTTTAAATCATTTCTCTCTTTTTACACTTTACTGCAAGCATTCGAGAAAAGCCAAGCCCTGCCTTCAATTCTTTGCTTAGAAATTTCTTCAGCCAAAGATGCTATTTCATAGCTCACAAGTTCTACCCTTTACAAAACTCTGGGACATGAACACAATTCAGCCGAATTCTTTGCCACATTATGTCAAGAATCACCTTTCCTCCAGTTTTCAATAATATGTTTCTTACTTCTAAGACTTTATAAGAATGGCCTTTACTGTCCAAATTTCTTCCAACATTCTGTTCATGACCAGTTAGCTAATCTCTAAGAAGACTGAAAATTTCTCTATACCTTTCCTCTTCTGAGCCCTCATCAGGATTGCATGATATATCTGTGTACAGCAGTGCAGGCTCTTGCTAGCTTGCACCTCAACACTTTTCCAGCCTTTACCCATTACCCAGTTCCAAAGCTGCTTTCACATTTTTAGGTATTTATGACAACAGCACCTCCACTTCTAAATGCATCTGAGTCCACTGGGGCTGCTATCCCAACATACCACAGATTGGGTAGTTTATAAACAAAAGAAATCTATTGCTCACAGTTCTGAAGCAAGAAACGCAAGATCAAATTGCTGACAAATTCAGTGTCTGGTGAGAGCCTGTTTCCTGGCTTGTAGATGCCATTCAACTGTGTCTTCACATAGTGGAAAGGGGCCTCTTTTATAAGGACCAAGATGCCATTTATGAGGATTATCCTGAAGGTCCCACCCATAACACTATCTATCCCTTGAGGGTTAGGAATTTAGCATAGGAATGCTATGGGGAACACACACTCAGATGAAAGTACCCATGAACTGAAATTCCTTGTTTACAGTCTGTCTTCACCTGGAAACTCTGTGAGAGCAGGGACCATGTCTGTCTTGTCACTCCTTTACCCCTGGCACAGAAGAGACACTCAATAGGTGCTTGTTGAAAACTTGGTTATTTCATTTAATTCCAGGCCAGTTAGGACAATGCAAATGAAGGATGGGACATCTGGGGCCAGCCAGGAACTGGGAACCTTCTGCTCAGTTGTGTGACTTCCTGGGAACATTCCTAGGAACCTGAAGGGATTTTGACCAACCCTTTCTAATGTATCCTAAGGGATTGTCTTGAGGAAAAGCAATAGCCCTAAGCTCCTCTCTAATCTGCTTTGGGGACACACATCTTACACTGGGCCCAGGTCATCATAGCCATCAGGGCCAAGGGCTAGGGCCCTACCATGTCCCACTGGTACGAAGGTTCCAGGGGCAAGAAGCACCATCTTGATTCCAGAAGAGGACTAAGGAGGAAGGAAAGGGTAGAAAGTAACTTTTGCTCAACTGTTAGTAGGGCTCTGGAACTTTCTATAGTTGACGTCATTTACATATTACTTGATAAACCTGTGTGATATTTAATACTTTCCTGTCTTATAACCAAGTAGAACAGAACTTCAGAAAGGCTAAGACAGCTTTCAAGGTCACAGTGTTTCTAAATGTCACAGCCAAGGTTCCAGACAGTACTGTTCAGGATGGTACTATGGTGACTCTTCCTCTCCTGTCTGGGAAATGCATCCACGGAGGGAATGCCAGAAGCCAAAGGTTTTGCTGTCCCAGGGTCCCCAACCCCCAGCATTTGGTGGAGGAGCTAGAAGCCCAACAGAGCTCGAGGCCTCAAGAAAGGCACTACTGCATAAAGGATGGAGCCCAGGACTCAGGCAAATGCTGAGCGACCCTACTTAAGTCATATTTCATTGTCCTTTTGTGCCCACACCTATAAAATAGTGGGGGTGGGGGGCTGACATCTAACTTCCAATATCCCTCCTCTCAGATCTGACTTGACCCCAGGCACCACCCAGTGGGCCGCTTCCAGACTCTGCAATTCTGGCCACAGACAGACCTGGGTCAGGCTCACCCTGCCTAGCAGGAAGGAAAGGATGGATTCTTAACGTGACCTCCATCAATAGTAATCTCTCCAGTTCCCTAGTTCCAGCATAAATCAAAGGGTGGAAGTAAAGGCAGACATGGTAAGGGGTTTGAATGATGAGAACCTTGACTCCAGCCTCCATGTGCTCATTGGTAGGTCTAGCTGATTAGAACACTGCTTCAACCTTGGCTGCACAGTGGAATTACCTAGAAAGTGGTAGAACCAATATGAAAAATGTTGATGCCTGAATCTCACCTCTAAGATTCTGATTAGTTGGTCTGGGTTATAGCCTAGACACTGGGACTTTTAAAAGTTGCCTAGCGTCATGAGTAGGTTGAGCACCACTGAGTAGAAGAGTAGCACTTCCCCTTCAACCACCATGGCTCTATTTCAAGAAAGTGACAGGCTCTCCTCTTGATTAGAATAGCTGCGCTTTCATTATCTACCCCAAAGAAGGACTACACGTTTGGCCTGTGCCCTGGTCACTCCAGGTAGCCCTGAATGCTGTGTGTTTGGAGTTTCCTGCTGGAATTTTCAGTTTGGCCTTTCTGTCTACCTCATTTCTAAGTTTTCTTTGGCTGCAGGACAATGACCAAGAAAGACAGAGCTATGAAAGAAGGTAATAGCCAGGCAAAGTCTTAGTTTGTTACATGCCACCTACCATCCGGGCCCAGGGGAAAGATGACTTGAGGTTGCAAAAACAAAAGGCAGGGTGACAGCTTGACCTGCTCGTCTAAGGACACACTTTAATCTGGGTCTAGGTGGTTCCTGAGGTAATGATGTGCTGGGTGGGGCCGGGATTTATCCTTTTAGGCACTCAAGACCTGAGCTCTGCACTTGGTGATGGTGAAGTGGCAGGGGATCAGGGCCCCTTTGAAGCTGTCTGGGAGTTTGAGGCCCTCGTTCCTAGCACTGGTTCATTGGCCACTCAAATCCATGCAACTGGGACACAAAAGATTTAAAATCTCAGGCCACAGCTGCCCAATGTGCCCAATGAGGGGGAGGACAAACTAAATCCTTGTTTTCATTCCTTCCCACAAATGGAGCTCACATAAAGCCTTTAAACCATCAGCTTTTATCTGTTTTTAGTGTCCAATTTAGGGCTTTGCAGGGGCTCCCTCCAGGGTTTTCTCAATGGATTTATATATCAGGCAGGTAGCATCTTCGAAAGCTCACCTGAACTAGAAAATAGAGCAGCATCCTTCTCCATTGTCAAGTGACAAGTGATGGCACCCAGGCAGCCAGCTCTAGTGCGCAGAGGACCCACTCTGCATGCCACGGCTGGGGCAGGGTTTGTCTGGAGAGGAGGGTAGCAGGAGGGTGGGAATGCTCCCAGCAGTGCTCTGAATTGCCTCCCCTCTTTTGGGCACAGCGGCTCCAGCCCCAAAAATCTTTCAACAAAGCACTCACTGTCCTCTCCGCTCGTCACCTGCAGGCATGAAGATGTCAGCTCCCTGGCCAAGCACCAGGTGCCATTCATAGAGATGTGTGCATGGGGGTGGAGGGGAGGGAACTAAAGATGCCTGCTATGGCTTGTCTGGTAAGAAACAAAAGCTCTCTTCTTTATTGCTGAGCTGATTTCTTCCAGCTCCCACTAGGAGCTGTGTTAACCCTGGACTCTGCCTCATTTTCTCTTCTGGGTGGGGCATCCAAAAGGTCTTCCCATACATGTTTATTGAGCATCTGCTATATTCCAGTCAATGGTAGGGATGGGGTATCCATCCCTGAATTGCTCTCAGTGAAGGTGAGAGACAGAGAAGTAAAGAGGCGATGCTGACAGCAATCAGCGGTGAAGAGAGAAGACAGCATTCATGCTGAGATAGAGTGGGAGCAGAGAGCCTGGCCTGGGGGCTTAGGAGGCTCCTAGGACAGAGACTCAAGGATCGTGAGCATCCCAGGCAGAGGTATGGGCTAGAAGCTTCTTTACCTAGGAGACCAAGGTCCCGATGAGCATTCATAGGATTCCCAGGACATTCCTTGTTTATGCCTGTTGTCCTGGCAATGCTTTCATCTAAAAATGTCAGTTTGGATGACAAACAGGTGTAAATCAGTACTGTTTCTGAAAACCTACAATGCTGTATTCATAGGGTGTGTGTCACCCAAGGCTGAGGTTCTATTTTTTGATGCAGAGTCAGCATGCCTGGTGTGTCTTCGCGTGTGCACGTGTGTGTGCACGCACGTGCATGCCTGTGGTGAAGGGGTGATATGTGGGATATGTGTACTTGTTCCAGCAGGTCATTAGAGACTACAGAAGTGACTTGGGGGTTGGAAATGGTAGTCATAGGGACAATAGAAATTACTTTAGTTCATCTTCTGATTTTTTCCGTTCAGGAAACTAAAGTCCAGAAAGGAAGATAGGAAGAGGACAGAGGAAAGGAGAAGAGTGGGGAGTGCCTAGTAAAAGCCTCACTATACACACTAGACTGGGACTCTCATTCATTGTCACAATGCAGCTGGGCAGTATATACAGCACACCCATTTTCCAGATGAGGAAGCTGAGGCTTGGGAAGATTCTGTAACTTGCTCTAAGCAGCAGATTAGTCCTTATCCAAGGCTAATGTTCCCTCTGGCTCATGGGAGTGTGACTTGGGAAGCCCTGGCCAAAGCCATGGTAGCTCCAGCTGCATCCTCTTCTACTCTTGCCACTGTTCGTAGTCCTCAGGGGACTCTCCTACTCTCTGAGAGTCAGGTTTCATGGGAAGGACCACATAGAGTTCATCTTGACCCCTGAGCCTTTGGTCCTGGCAGGTCTCATCCGGTGACCCCAAGAGATAAGCAGGGAAGAGGGGTTTCTAGTAGGGAGGAGACTGGAGACATGCAGGATGCTCTTCTGGGTCTGGCTCTGTCCCTGCCAGCTGTGTGCTCTCAGGCACATCTGCCCTTCTGGTCTATGACAGGAGGGTGTGCAGTGAAAAACTAAGGATATTTTCAGCTTTGGTGTGGCAGTAATTCCAGGGCTCACATGACCACTCTTCATTTTGGTGGCTAAACATGGGAAACCAGCATCTCCAAAACCCTCCGTGCTCTAATCCCAAGAGTGGACAGGCAAATGCTCTGGCTGGAGCTATGACTGAGGGTCCCAGAGGCCCAGACATGAGGCTGAGGACCATCAGAGGTTGAGAGGGGGCCTGAAGCAGGCCTTTGCCACTGTAGGTACATCCTGTGGGAGGTGATATGTGGAGCTCCTGCTCCTTGGACATCGCTTGGGACCAGAACCCTAGAGGGGTGGGGTGGGGGCTTGGCTGGAAACCCCAAGGGAGCTCTTTCCTGGGTCAGAACTGGGGAGGAGGCTGAGGTGCTTGTCTCAGGCTGTTGAGCAAATAGCCTTGCTGGGACTTGCCTCCACTAAGTCCCATTGGCATGCACCCCCTGGCTGGCATCCCTTCCTGATGTCAGTCCCTGGCCTGCCCCCTCTGAGAACAGCTCTCTGGCCCCAGGCCTCAAAACACCTGCTTCTGTCCCCCCCCATTGGGGGGGGCAACAGTTCCTACTTGTTAGCAAGGGGCCCAGCCAAGGGCTGGATGGGTGAATACAATTAAGGAAGATCATTTGAATACCTGGCCTTGTTCAGGTGGCGGCCTGCTGAGCTCTCCCTTGCCTCCCCTCGCCTCTCCCAGGTGTGAGAGCTGGCTGGGCCTGCAAAGCACTAGGTGGGGCTCCACCTAGGTGTTCCCAGCTGGGACTGTGGCCAAGGCTCAAGGTACCCACAGAGTTTGAGGGTCCAGCCCATCATCTGCCAGCCTGAGGAGAGACAGAGGGACCTTGTTCTCTGTCCTTACCCCCAGCAGGCCAACGTGTTTATATGCTGCCCCTCTGGATGGGACACTGACGTCTAACCAAGGGCCATGTATTTGTGATCCTGGGGACTCCTTGTGCAGAGCCCGGAACATCTGTGTTTTTCAACTTGGAGCTAGGAAACTCCACCCTCAGAACAATCACACACATTTATTTGTGCTTGTAATGGTTCCTCATGTGACTTCACTATGTCTAGAACCTGCCCCCAACTGACTTCAAGGTCAAAGAGCCTTTCCCAAAGCGCTCAGGACCATGCCTGCCCCGGAAGGAGTTCCTGTATCAAGCCATTTAAAAAAGCGAGTACGGGGCCAGGGGTATAGCTCAGCGGCACAAGCGCCTGCCTGGCAAGTGCAAGGTCCCGAGTTCGATTTCCAGTACCAAAAAAAAGAAAAAGTGAGTACATGTATGAAACCAACACCCACAGGTACTTATCCCCTTCTGCAGTATTTTCCCTTCTGTGTTCTTACTCCAGTGTTCCCTTGGGTCCTACGAGGCAGCAGGGTAAGTGTGGGCAGCCTGCGCTTTCTAGATGAGAAGACCCAGGGGTGAGGAGAGCAAGCAGTTTGCTGGAGGTGGGGGACAGTGAGGCACATACCAGGATGGGGCACAGGCTGTTCTCTGGATCAGGGGCCCTCCCTTCCCTGTGTGGACTGTTTGGGGCTAGCCTGGGATGCAGGAGACAGGTGAGCAGTTTGGAGCTGCTCTCTTCCAGTCAAGCCCACAGGGAGGGCTCCAGCGTGGAGACGCCTGTGCTGTGCTGGCCACCCAAGAGCTGGGACCCAGATGGTGCCCAATGGGGAAGGCCAGGGGGAGAGAAGGCGAACCAGGCGACAGCCTGTTGCTAGGTGCAAAGTGGACACATGGAGTTATTTGCAGGCCTTCTCACCACGAGCTGAGTGCCAGGGAAGAGGGAGCTGGGAGACACTAAGCCTGGGAGGCAGAAACTGTCTGGCAACACAGAGCCAACTGGTGCAGATACAAATATTGACTGAGTCCTTACCCTGGGCCTGGCAGTGGGTGGGGGCCATTTGACGGTGACAGAACCCACCATCCAAGTGTGGCGAGCCCGGCACTGGGGTGGAGGTTCAGGCTCTTCCCACCCCAGGTGGCCCCAGTGTGATGTCATCCACCTCTAACTCCTTGTGGCTGCAAGCTGGGTTCCCAGGCCCATTGCTTGTCATCCAGAATCTTCTGCAGCCGACACCAAGGTGAAGCTCACTGCTTCTCCCATGCAGCCTTCTGCTCCTGTCTCTGGGCTAGAGGACTTCACTTCGGGACCCCTCCCTTCGGCTCTCCTGGCTCACTGGCTGCCCACCAGCTGCTCCCAAGCTTCCTCTCTCTGTCCTTTCTCCCTTCCTCAACTCACCTGAACTGTGCTGGCTGGACTGACTGGTCACCCTTTCTAGAATTTCCTGCCTGCTCAGGTTTCTCTCTGATCTTTGGCCCTGGTCCAGGAGTGTTCTGAGGTCTTGACGCCCCTCTCAGATCCAGGGCAGGGATCAGCCCAGGACACAGCCCAGGTCCCTGCTGTACCCTCTCAGCTTCAGCACCAGCAGGTGGGCAGGCAGTCACATGGTCCCAAGGCCCATCCCAAGCTCCACACCACAATCCAGATTTTCTCCATTAATGGTATTGATTTCCTCCACTCAACTGCTGGGATCACAGCCTGCCTTGGCAACTCGGCAGTTCATTAAGTCCTGGCTGTCCCAGGGGACCAGGCAGAGGATAAACAGGAGTCTAGGCCAGGGCCTGAGGGCAGCTTGCTGCAAGGAGTGCTTGGCAGAGAGAGGCAGTGGTCCTGGGTGCGGACAGGGTGGGGCGGAAGGGCAAAGCTCAGAGAGGTTGCACTGGTGTCCCTTCCCTGGCGCAGTGGCAGCAGGGGGAGCAGGGAGTAGGGCCTTCTCTGGACCAGCAGGAGCCCTTTCTGGGGACACAGCACCTGGTCCCACCCTCCCTCACTGCCATTGTCCTGCCCTCCCACCTGCCAGCCCTGTTCTGGGCACATGAAATCAGAGCTTCTGGAGACCACAAGAAAGGTAGACCCCGTACTAGATAATTACCAGGCAGGGCACTAGGTTAGACTAGTTATTCTAGTCCCGTTATTCCCAATTTAGAGATTAAGTCAGCTATAGGCAGGGTGTTTTGACTAAAGCATTTCCCCTTACTTTTGGTGCTTGCTTTACAAAGTGACTCACTGGAGACATTTTAGACAATGTAGACTCTGAAGCACAAAGTAAAAAATGAGGTTTTACAGTCACCGGACTGTTGGTTATTCCAACTTCCCTTCCCTTTGCCTGGTGGGTGGGGAGTGGTATAGCAGAGAGCACCTGCTTGGGGTCGGTCCTGCATCCTGAGTAGTATGATCAGCAGTGAGGGGACATGTGATAGTGGTGACAGGAGGGAGAAGACACTTGTCCTCTCAGCCCCGCCCCCACCCTGCTTTCTCCCTCTGAGTTCTGACCCAACTTCCTTTCCCGTGTACTCTCTCCCTTCGCTCCCAATGCACAGGGAACTTGCGCACTGTACGGAGGACATCCCAAGGAAACTAAGAGCCTGGAAGCCTTGCATCTTTCCCTCTCTCCCTCCCTCCCTCCCTTATCCTGAGGACTAGGGGGGAGGGGTTGAAGGATCAGCTCTCCAATCTCCACTTAGAGACCAGGGATGAGAGCCCCAGGTGAGGAGATAGGACTGCAGATGCTGACGAAGCCCATCCCCAGGGGTCCCAGTGTGGTAGGTGGAAGTGATCCCCAAGGGTGGCAGCTCTGCCCCTGACCATGCAGGACCTGTGGTCTTACTGAGGAGAGCAGAGGAACCAGCCCCAGACAGGGCAGGCTGGCCAGGGCTTCTTCACCAGCGACGCATAAGCCAGGGGCTCAGACAGGTCTCAGGCTGGGGGAGCTGCTGGATGCAAGGGCTTTTCAAAGTTCCTATAATGCAACATAATATAATAATCACTTCCCTTGTTCTTTGTTTGCAGCAGAGTTGGTGCTCATGCCTATACTCCATCCTTCTCTTCTGGTCACATGGAGAGTTCTTAGAATCACTTGACCACTCAGTCCTTTCACCAGCAGGTGTTGCTGAATACCAGCTGTGTGCCAGGCACTGCCCTCAGCCTGGGAATATAGACTAAGCAGAAACTGATACACCCATTCCCTCTAGAGGACCTACCTCTGGGAGTGAGCACGTATAGGGCTGTCTGGAGGACCATTTGTCAGCGTGAAACCATCGGAAGTTCAGGGATGGGATAGGCAGGTCTAGAGAGGTCTCGTTTGCGTTGAGACTGTGCAGGGATCTGAACCAAACCCCTAGTCCTATACCAGGCGAAGTTCTACCATTTCCCAAAGATGGCTCCAGGAGAAGGACGTGTGGGTAGGGAACCAATATTTGTTCATGTCTAAAGTACCAGGCATGGGGCCTGGTTGCTTTGCATTCTGTATCTCAATCTTCACCCAAATCCTAGGAGATAAATAGCAGAATCCCAATTTACAGACCAGGAAGCTGAGGCTCAAAGGAGCAGATGAGCTCATCTGAAGTTATCTCTGCAGCACATTGCCAGGGCTGGTGGTGGAGCCCGAGCTTTTTTTTTTTTTTTTTTTTTTTTTTTTTTAAATTTTAAAGAGAAGAAAAGATAAAACAAATCAAAAAAAGAACAAATTTTCAAAACAACATAATATGAGGGTAACAATGGTCAATGCATTGCATATTATTATCTTTAAGTTAGTTATTCAGGATACCAGACATTAGCATTCAATTGTCCAAACATTATTGGCTCAAACTTTACTCTTCAATGAACTAAGTAAAACTGGTAGTGTATCTATCTTAACCATCTTATATACATATACAATTTTTTTCCCTTTCCCTTCTTTCTTTTCCCCATTCCAGTCTCTCTTTCTTATTGACCAGTTTCTTTTTGATTCACCGTGTCTATTGTACATTTTGGATCTTATTTACTCTTTCAGTTTCTCATACTAGAGAGACAATACGATGCTTACACATGTGCGTCTGGTTTATTTCACTTATGAGTATTTTCTCGAGTTGCATCCATTTACCTATAAAAGTCTCCAGTTTATCCTTCTTTATGGCTGAATAGTACTCCATTGTATAAAAATACCACATCTTTCTTATCCATTCCTCAGTTGATTTGGGTTGTTTCCAAGATCTGGCTATTACAAATTGTGCTGCTATAAACATGGGTGCACATATATCGCTGTGGTACGATGTTTTTAATTCTTCTGGGAAGATGCCCAGAAGGGGAATAGCTGGGTCAAATGGGACCTCCAACCCTAGTTTTTTGAGGAATCTCCACACTGACTTCCACAGTGGAGCCCGAGCTTTTTAACCAGCTTCATTTCCCCGTTTACTCTCCTGCTCCTTTCTGAGCACTGCAGATGCACTGACACCTTGACCCCTGGAAAATTGTTCACACTCAAGATCTGAAGAAAATTATAGAGGAGTGCCAGAGTGGGCTCTTGTTTCCCTTCTTTTACTGCCTGCCTCCCCCCTCCAGCATCTTCCTGGTCCTGGAAATCCCCGTGGTCCACCCTCCCACCTTCACCCCAGAAAATCCCAAGACTTCATGCGACTCAGTTTAAATCCCCACTCTCAGCACTCAGAACCAGTTCCGGTTTTCTGGTGTGCTCTGGGTCTCCATCTGGTTTGGAGGCTATTTTCATCTACCGGATGCAGATTAGCTGCCGTGATCTGGGGGCTGAGCTGCTGGAGAAATGCCTTTATCTACAGAAGGACAATTTAAAAACTAACTCAAAGTGCAGAGAACAACTAAATAAATTCCTCTTTCTGTTCCCAGCACTCTCCATCCTCTTTCTACAGGTAATTGCTAAAGGATTTTTGCTTCAAACAGACTATTGGCATCAAGTGTGGGGAGCTGCAGAGTGGACTGAGGACTGGCTGACTTCTGGCCCAAGTGCCAGGTATTGGTGATGCGGCTCTAGTGGGGTCAGGAGAGGCACATCTTTTGGGCCCTGCAGCCTGGCAGGATGGTGAGTCTTTCTAAGGTTGGCATCAAATCTTTATTCACTTCCTCTGATGGGAGTCTTCTTGAGGAGAGGAATCATTTCTCCCTGCACTAATTGCTGAGGAAGAGGCCTTAAGTCTGCTCTGCTCTGAGCCCAGGGAAGGGATGTTGATCACATTATCAATGCCCTGGTGATTTAGGAACCCATGGTACCTGAAAACATGGGCTACTGCATGTCCCAGGAGGGTGGCAATGCTGGAGTCCTTGCTTGGGGTTTAGGGTGGGCACAGAGGTGGGAGGGAGGAGAAGATGTACAAAGTCTTGCAACTCCTGGAAGCTGGCTGCAGGTGCAAAGGAGGCAGAAGGGAGGCATAAAGGAGGCCTCTGCCTCTGCAAACTTTTCATTCACTCCTCACAAGGACTTTACTACCCCCTTTAGAGAAAATGTATCTCTGAGGTGGCATGTCCAGGTTCACCTGGCAATGGCAGAAACAGAATTCAAACACGGCTCCTCTATGAGAAGTTCCAGTCTCTGTGCCATGGCTGCCCCTTGAAAAGTTTCCAGGAGCTGGCGAGGATTTTAGATGAGCCAGGAGGGAATGAGGATGGAGAAAGGGTGTGCTTTTTCTTTCCCTCTCCTCCCTCTTTCTCCCCCAGCAGCTCTCCAGTCTGATCTTACCTGGGGAGACTGTTCCCTCCTCTCTGGACTGGATATTCCCTTTGTCATGCTCAGTGGCAATGTTGTCCACTGTGAATGGCCAGCCTTGATCTAGCAGCAGAAGATGGGTCCTGTCCTTTCAGTGACATGGTGTTCAAGATGGCGCAAGTGGTTATCAAAAAGCAAAAGCATCTTGGAAAGGCCACTCTGGGCTGGACATCAGGCAGAGTCAATGGGAATAGGGACATTCTGGACCTGGGGCTACAGGTGAGCCATGAACTTTTGGTCTGGGCTCACCTCTGCTGACCTAACAAATGGCCTCCCCATTCAGACACAGGCAGCAGCTGGAGGTTGAGGTATCAGGCACCTTGCTTTTGTATCCTTGTCTGAGAGGCCACTATTATGACTCCCAATATCAGAAGAACACAAGGCTCAAAAAAGTCAAGCCCAAAAAGTGAAGGGCCGATTGAGTATTTGAATCCAGATCTGTACCAATCCAAACCTAGAATTTCTACCGAAACCCCAAAACAACTACATGTAATGTTTCTGAAGGCTAATTATTTCGTGCACTCTGCCGAGTACTTTGCTGACACGATCTCACACGGTGCTTATAGGGTCCCTGTTTTGAAGACAGGGAATCTGAAACTAAAAGGTTACTACTTTGCCATGAGTAACACAAGTCCTAAGTGAGGGCCATCCCTCAAGGCCATGCTTTTACTGGTAGACAACTTACCACTCCAAATAGATACCAGACAGACAAGACAGTGGGTTTCAAAATGGCCTACAGAGCTTTGAAAAAATACAGACGCCTGAAACCCATCCCCAGAGATTCTGATTAGCTGGCAGAATTCAGGAAAGCTGTTCTTTAGAACTGTTCCCAGCTGCCCACGTAAGCTGGAGATCAAGGGCCCAATATGCAGTGACTGCTGTATGGCACTTGGGTTCCCCATCCCCCTGCAGTATACATTCAAAAGGCTTACGCAGTGCCTAACGCAGGGGGGAGAAAAAAATAGAAGAGGGAGGCAGAGGAGTGGGGAGAGGGGCAAAGAGGTGAAAGAGCAAAAAGGAGGAAGGGAGGGAAAAGAGCTGGAAAGAAAGGAAAGTGAGAGTAAGCAAACAGTCATGGGTTTCGGACTTAGGCTCTGGCTTTGAGTTCTGGCTGCAACACTAACATACAGAGTCGTATTGCCTGGAGCACGCATCTGACCTTCTCTGAGCTTCTGAACTCTCTGATAAGATGATAATATTAATCAGAATCTCAGTAAATTGCAGTGAAGTTTAAATGATTTAACCCCTGGAATGGAGTTAGCACAGTGCTGGGCACACACTGAGCTCTCCATAAACTGAATTCGGAGCCTCGTCATCTTTATCACACGACCAGACACCAGAACGATCCTGTTGTTAAGTGAAGCCAAAGAGCCAGTTGGAACATTCTTCAGGGCATAGAAGGAGTTCATTAAACAGCTCAGAATTAAGATAGGCAGGAGCTAAGGAACAGTGAGGCTTAATTCCCTCACATGCCTAGGGGAAGGGGTCTCTTTTGGAAGAGATTTGCATTGGCTTTAGTTGATTGCAATTATGCTGTCCTCTGCCATGCTGAAAATAAAATGAAACTCTAACAAAGTTCCAGGTTTAATTGAAATTTCCTGGAATCTGTTATTACATCGCTGTGATTGTTCTGTGCCACTAATGAGCCTGTGCTAGCTGATTATCCAAGTGTCTCTCCAGTCACTATTCCATTATTGCATTATTAATGATCAGATATGATTGTCACAGCCGAGGGCCTGAACATCAAGCAAGCAAGAGACAAACCAGAGAGCTGGGCAGATGGACAGATGGACGGGCGGGTGGGACGTGGTGAGGGGGTTGTGCTAGCCAACAACGACGTGTCCAAGTGGGAGAGGGAAGAAGCGTTACGTGTCGGGGTGCTGAGGAGGAGCCCAGCTGAGGGGTGGGCAGTGATGGAGGAGATGTGGGGCGTGGTGGTGATGGCTGGTAAATTCTACGGATCTGTAGCTCTCAGTTCTCTTCTTATCTGGAAAAATAACCAATGACTGCGGATCAACATAAGCAAATCCAACACTTCTGGATTAACAGAGTCTTGGAGCTTGGGGAACAAGAGAAGACAATGTAAGGGACTGGGATGAGAAGGTGGAGAGGGATCAGCCATCTTCTGCGGCCTGGGCATCTCTCTGGTCTCATGAACCCAAATATCCAGAGCAGGGGTTTACACGGCAGCGAGAAAGACTTGATGGGCTCTGGAGAAGCCATCGGACAGCAGCATGGCAGGCACAGCTCCTTCCTAGAGGTGGCCATTTGTCCAGAGCACTGGAGATGAGACCTGTCCACACCTATGAGGGCCCTGTTCAGCTTTTAACCAGCCAGGAGAATTGGAAGGAAAGTGTTGGTGTTCTGACAGAAGTTTGTAGAGTTTTCAGGAAACTGCTACTTGGCCCTTGTAGATTGGATGGTCTTCCTTAGAGATGGTAATAAGCTGGACTGGTGGGAGGGGGCAAGGAGAAGAGCCCTGTGCCCCCCAGACCCGGACACTGGGGAGGACACCCATGTGACATCCAGAGAACCCACAGTCAGGTTTCTAGCCCTGTCATCCTAAGCACCCTTCCCCCCATCCAGGAGGCATCTTTTCCCGAAAACACCAGACAGGATGAGGTCATGGCACTCAGCTGTTGCCAAATTTCACTCTTCAAAGACCAGGGCTGCGCTCACATGAAATGCAAGCCAGGAACAGGAGAGAGGAGGGGGCGCATTGACGAAATGAAGGGGGAAAAACTCACAAGCAGGAGAGACAGGACTGACATTTGAACACTGTTTGTAATCGGAAAATTGATCCCAAGGCTGCTCCCTCCCTCAGGGTGGGCCACCTGTTCCGTTACCCTCGCTGCCCACAGCTCACTGTCTCCATGGCAAACAGGCCAATGGCTGGGGGCTCCCACAGCCGTGGTTTCCCTGGCAACCCTCAGGCAGATCCCACCCCCGCTGCACAGACTGGTCTGTCTCCCCCACCCCCAACTGCTGTGGAGTTGTGTCTGTCCAGCTACCCACAGTCATGTGAATATGCATGTAGGTGTCACCTCCACGAGCACCTGGGGTCCACCCACGCATGGCTGTCTCAGAACCTGTCCAGCCTGCAGAGGGCTACACTGACTGGCCAATCACAGAGGGAATGTTGGATGTGGACAGCTGGGGTGGGCACAGCCTGGACACCTCCTCTACCTGCAAGGGGAGACTGAAGAATTCCCAGGCAAGGGCTTGAACCAGGAGGACACCCTCTCTACCACCCTACAGTGCCCCCACTATGACCTGGGACCAGTCGTAGACATAGTCCTACTGCTATCCTTCCGAAGTAAGCCCAACACTTATTATTATCATTTCCAAGTTATGCAAGAGGAAGCTGAGCCCCAGAGAAGTGAAGGAACCTACTGAAGGCCAAACAGAAACAATTCCACTCAGTATGTTCGTGGGTGTCTAGGGAGATCTTTGCCTCTATCCCTGCTTGCAGGGAGCTTCAGGAGGGCAGAAGATGTACGTGGGTGTGGATCCACCTGTGCCCACATATACGACCGCATGCTGCCCATCTTCATTCTGTGGGCTCACAGAAGCTGTGGCATCGGGGTCTGTGGCAGGGGCCCACAGCTGTGAAGTGAAGTGAAGGCAGCTCTCCCCTGGGAATGGCTTTCATATACTCCAAGAACTCTTCCAAGAGGGACAAGGATACCTGGATTATCTATGGCTCTCCACAATGCAGAAGCCTGGGAGTTGCTTCTACTAGGGACCCCTGAGGACCAGAAGGGACGAAGGTTTCTGCTTAAATCTCAGAGGAGTGTGCTGAGCTGAGCTAGGGAGAGAGCTGGCCGTGCCAGTGCTACTGCAGAAGCAGGCTGGACAGCAGAGGCTTGGAGGAAGGATGGGGGGCTCAAGGCATAGGTCTCAGAGGGTTTGGAGCTGAGGGCCAGGACGAGGAAGCCTCGAGCTTGCCTCCACCTTCCCAGGCAGATCTCCTCGGCAGCCTCCCTGACGAGTGGAGGAGGTGGGTCTGTGGGCTTCTTGGCACCTACCAGAGGCAAAAGAAAAGGGTAAAAAGCCCCGGATTGGGCTGGGGGTGAAGTCCAGTGATAGAGCACTTACCTACTATGTGCGAGGTCCTGGGTTCCATCCCCAGCACTGAAAACAACAACCTACAAAAAAAAAACCCAAGTTGCTGTTCAACCACAAAATCATAGAGCCCAGTGCTGGCTCCATAGCAGCCACCAGGCACCTAGCAAGTGTGGTTCTCCGTGGGTTGGGCCTTGTTTCTCACCACTGGAAAAAGGACCTCCAGGACCCTGGGAGGAAATGTGCCTTGTTTTTAACATCCTCCCTGGGAGGGGTCACTGCTTGGTTCCACAGCTGCTTTCTACACCTCAAACTCTGTCGGGAAATTTTAATTCAACAGATTTCCCAAGGGCTGTTCTGTACCAGGTAAAGTAGTTTCCATATACCTTGTCTTCAGCAAGGCTTCCCGTAGCCTGTAGGACGTTGGGGACAGGACCCAGGCTCAGGTGCTTTGGGCAAATCTGTTCCCCAAAGGTACCAGCTCAAGAGGATCAGATCGGGGATTTGAACCAGGTCCAGCACCCTGCCCCATGATTACTGGCCACAACTCTGCCAGTGATGGTGTAGTCTTTCCTCTGTGGCTGAGACACGCAGCTCCACAGCCACTGGCAAATTCTGCAGCCACCTCCCTGGGCCAAGAACACACAGAAATCTCACAGGGGAGCCTGCTGCCACCTGCCTTCTGCCCCCCAGCTCACCCCTCAGCCAGTGCTCTGCTCAGACTAGAAGACAGTCTGGAAGATTCCTCCATCTTCACCACCCTGCCTGTCTCTACCTCTTCTGCTGTAGCTTGGAAATGTTGAGTTGATTATATTCCGTGCTCAATCACCAGAAATAATCAATCTGTAATTAAGAGCATCCCCCAGCCCTCTCCCAGCCTTCCTCAGGCCTCCCCTCCTCCAGCCCCCGCCCCCCCCCGCCTGCCTCTGCCACCCCCGCACCTCCCCCTCCCACCTGCCTTTCCAGCATGGAATCGTTTTAATGAGATTTCTCTGTTACAAATGACCAGTTTGTAATAATTATATTTTGTGCCGCAATCGTGGTTTAAAAATGATTTAAAGCAGGGAAGGCTGAAATTTATTAGGCATCAAATTTTCTGTGGTGAACTTTTAACTGGAAGCCACCACTCAGACACAGAGGGGGCCATCTCTGCCACCCTGGGCTGAGCAATAGTCCTGAAATATTGATGGTTTCTGGGTGGAAATAGAGCCGAGGAGATTCAACTTTTATTAAAATAAATGAATCTTGCAACAACAGCGAGGGTGCCTGGTTATCTCACACCCTGAAGTAGAGGAAATAAGTTGAGGAGAGGGGACCCTACCCAGAATGGCGTGAGGAGAGAGGAATTCAGGTTGTGGAATACAGGGCTTGAAGCATTTTCCAGGCAGAACTTCTCCTTCTGGGGAAAATTATCACTGTGTGCACCTACAGGTTTCTTTTCAATTCTGTGAAATGCTTTAGTGACAGCCAGTGCTGGGTAGTCTGGACTTGTAACTTTGCAGTTACCCTGGGTTCAGATTTGTGGCTTGCTAATTTTTACCAGTGTAAACTTCAGCAATTTCTCTGTTTTTCCAAGCCCTGTGGAGAATTCCCTGATATAAAAGACATGAAACCCTTGGTCCAGAGCTTAGCATGCAGCAAGCACTCAATAAAAGATAAGATTGTTGCTGCTATTACTTTACATCTGTTGACTTATGAGGTCCATACAAACTTACGTGGCACAAATGATAGGTGTCATTGTCCTCAGGGAGAAATTGAGACTGGGTAAGTAGATCCCTGTCCAGTGGTCATAATCCAGGTGGCGGGGCAGGGCCACAGCCCCTTCACAGCCTCCAGTCCCTTTCCTCAGTTTTGCACTCATGAGCAGAAGTTTCTAGATGAAACATTACAACTGAAGAGAGCAGGATATTGTTTTAAATTGCAGCTAGAGAGGTTCAGGTCTGGTATCAGGAAGACTATCTTGGTACAAATGATATTGGGAGACAAGAGAGAATTGGAGAAGGCTGAGGGAACCCCTTCCCTTTGTAGGATATAGAGGCTTGGCATGGTATCTTGGGATCCTTGGTGGTAGTGAGGTCACAGCTCACCAGGGCCAGCCATGTCTCCCACTGGAGTGTGAGTGTGCGGGCAGAAGTCCCATGACATTCAGCCTGGGGTCTCCTCTGCAGTCCAGCTCTAAGAAGTGGCTAGTGTGCCATGGCTCCAACTGCAAGCTTCCTGAGGCAGAGACCATGCCTGATTTGCTTCTTCTCAGGCTAGCCCAAGGCTGGGCACATGGTAGGGCTGAGGATATGTTCAGTGAGTGGATGAACAAGGGGCTGTTGCAGGGGATGGAATGGTCTGACCCTTCTCATCTCACTTTCTGGAAGGCAGTAGTAGTAGTGCCTATCCTCTCTTACAGAGGGCAATGACCCTGGGAAGTCTACAAGGAAACCTCATTTTCTGTCTTATTGGGACTCCATCTTGATACTGAGCCCTGGGCTCTTAGACCAGAGACAGAAAGGGGCCAGTGGCCTGGGAGGGTGGGGGAGGCAGGCAGAGCAAGCTCATCCTCCTTCCATCCAGCAGTTAAGTCTTTTCCTTCTGGTCTGTGTGAGGTCTCATCCTCCTGTTTGTGACCTTCATTTTCTGGCCAACTGCTGGGGTATCTGGGCCTTCTCTCTGTTGACAGGGATCTATCTGGGCCCAGGAAGGATGGAAGGGGCATGTGCTGGCCCCTAGCTGTGGGGAGAGTGTGCAAAAGCCCATCTTGAAGTACGCCCCATTGTTACAAACACGGAGGAGGGAGTGGCGATGCCCAGTGCCTCTTGTTTCCTCTGTTTGCTGGGAATGAATTTCAAACTCTCCTAGGGATCATTATCAAAGAAATCCAAGACCTCCTGAAGGGCAGAGGGACTCCAGGGAGCTGTTAGGAGGCACAAGTCCTCTGCTGGAAGGCTGGAAGATAAAATGCAGCCTTGTGCCACTGGATGAGTTTTGATTTTGATTTCTTACAAGCCACTTGTCCCCAAGGGGAATTGCCAACAGACAGGTGGTCCACCCTCCAGCCCACCTTCCCTGCCCTCACCTTGGTGCCTCCTGAGTATCTAACCAAGTTGTAACCTCAGAGAAGGTTTTGCCAGCACAAATTTATTCACAGGGACTCTCTACCAGGGAGCCAGAATGATGTGGTCAGTCTTGCCACCTTTATTAGCAAACACTGTCTTTCTAGCAGCAGCTTTCTCCTGCTGGGTGCGTGACGCTGGACTAGTCACAAGCTCCAAGACATGGTCCCTCATTCTGAAGCTTGGGCAATACCTGCAATATTCTTTTTTTTTTTTTTTTTCTTTTTTTTTCCTGGTACTGTGAATCGAACTCAGGACCTTGCACTTGCCAGGCAGGTGCTGTGCTGCTGAGCTATATCACCAGCCCCTGCAATATTCTTCTTATGCACATGCCTAGCCTGGGAATGCCTTGTGAGCAGGGGCCACACCCCTTCTTTCTTTCCCCCACCTAACTGAACAGAGCCTGGGATGGGGTTGGTGCTGAAGGTGCAAAGAACCTCTCTGACAGTATTATATAAACACCAGGGAATCCTTCCTGCCCTAGTTTCTGTCTTCTGCAGGGGTCTTTCTCAGGTATTCCTGAGCCAGCCTAATCTGCCCTTCTTGCTTGCCTGCTCCCCACCCCACCCAGCCCCCTCCTCTGCCCTCTTCTCCTCCCCATTCTGTAGACCCACAGCCACCCTTGCTCTGCACATTGATCTTCCACACTTAGCCACTATATGTTAGCCAGTGGTGTCCCACCCTACTGCATCCCATCTCTCCACTCCTCTGCACTGGCTCCTCCCACCCTGTGGGCCTGTCCCCCTGGGGATGGCAGCACCAGGCTTATTGCTTCCCAGATCCACCCTTTTCTGCACATCCTCTCTTCACCACCCAGAGTGAGATTTCTGAACAGAAAATTTGACCCTGTCACTCCCAAGCTTCAAATCCTTCAGAGTTCAGTGTTAGTCTTTTGTTTAACAATGGTATTTATTGAGTACCTACTGTCTTCCAGGGCTCTGGGTCAAGTCCTAACTCCTGGGTACACAAGTGAGGTCCTTAATGAGCTGCCCTGCCCAGGGTCCCTCCCTCCCTCCCTGCCTCCCCCAAGTACACGCACCTCCTCCTGTGACTCTATCTCTACCCTCTTGCTCTATCAGCCTCTCTTGCCTTCTTTAATGCACCTTAGACTCAGTTCTAGCATCTCCCCCCACCCCCAGAAACCTTCCCTGAATGCCTGCCCCCAGACTTGTCTGAATGGGCCATTGGGTTGGGGCTGCTGTGACATCTCTCACCCCACCGCACTACTTATCCCTCAGCAGTCTAGCTGTGCACCCCCTCCCCAGTCTCCCTTCCTCTCTGTGAGTACTATCGGGCAGAACCACCCCTGAGTCCTCACATCTCTAACACCTTGTGCTAGGGACCAATGTTTCTGTCTTCCTGAAATTCATATGCTGAAATCCTAACCCCCACAATGATGGTATGAGGAAGTGGGGTCTTTGGGAGGTGAGTAAGTTATGAGGGCTTTGGGATCACTGCTCTTATAAAAGAGGCTTAAAGGAGTTTGCCTGCACCTTCTACCATATAAGGACACATGAGAAGGTGCTGTCTATGAACCAGAAAGTGAGTTCTCACCAGATAGCAAAACCGCTGGCACCTTGATCTTGAACTTCCAGCCTCTAGACTGTGAGAAATAAATTTCTGTTTTTTATGAGAGACCCAGTGTTTGGTATTTTTGTTATAGCAGCCTAAAGGGACTAAGACTCCCTGCACACAGGGATTTGGAATGATCAGTCATCCTCATTGGCTCCTATTTATAACTTTTTCCTTATTCTTAAGTTTCCTTTAAACTCATATGCTCTGACGTGGGGTTGGGTCTTGGTATAGTTTGGATCTGGGATGTTCCCTAGAGTCCCAGGTGTTAAAGGCTTAGTTCCCAGCATGGTGCTAAAGGGAGGTGGTAGAAATTTTAAGGGGTGGGTAGGAAGTCTTAGGTCATTGGGGTATGCCCTTAAAGAAGATATTGGGCCCTTCTTCATTCTCCATTTTTTTTTAATTTTGTTTTTACTTCCTGGCAGGAGGTGAGTGGCTTTGCTCTGCCACACTCTCCCGCCACAATGTGTAGCCTAAGACTGGCACCAAAGCCTCAGGGCTAACTGACTGTGGCCCGAAACCTCCAAAAGTGGAAGCCTAAATGAAGCCTGTCCTTTTATAAACTGAACATCTCAGGTATTTGTTATAGGATGGGAAGCTGTCTAACATGGGCCTGCTGAATAATGATGACAGCTGTAAGTGCTTACTATTTGTTAAGTGTCTGCTAAACTCTTAACATTCATTAACATTCTTATTAAATCATCATTATACCAGGTTGATACTACTGAGCATTATTTTCTCCATTTTACAGATCAGAAAATTGAGGCTCAGAGAAGGTAATTTCCTTACTCAAAGCTGTACAGTTAGTAACTATTAAAGCCTATACTTGAACCCAAGGTTTGGGCACTTAACCACTGGGCTATCCTGGCACCAGCTCCCATACTGGATAAGCTCACCTGGCCTCGCTCCCTGGGGACCAGGTCGTTGCTAGAGGCAGGAGGTGATTTGGGAGCCCAGCTCCCAGCTGAGTCTTGGTGACTGCAGTGCTTTGTGGGTGCTGTCCCTTTACACTGGGCACACCCTGCACAAACACCAAAGGGAAGGCCTGTCACCCCTAGTCCCAGCTGGCAGCTGGCTTCTTTCTGGAGGAAGATCTGTTCTATCATGCAGGAGGGAAGCAGGCAGGAAGGATGAGCTGGGGGCTCCCCACTGGCTCTCTGTTGAATGACAGTGAGCCAGAGTTTTTGGGTGGGTGGAGAGCTCTAAGGGACCACAGGAGACTCTTAATTTTGGCTTCAAGCCTGTGGCAGAGCTAAATGACTGGAAAGCTCCTGGGGGAAGAAGGTGCACAGTCAATGCAGCTGTAGCTGACAGATGCACCACATGCCAGCCCCAAGATCAAGTCACTGATGGGGTACCCTGGCAGGAGTGGCTTCTGTGCCCAAGCAAGCCAGTCACACCCCGTGAGGTGCTGGCAGCATTAAAAGCAGAGGGCAAAGGCTTCAAAGGCTTCCTGGGGCCCAGGACTTTCACAGATTTCCCAACTAAAGAACTCATCCTGGGAGCAAGTCCTGAACTAACAACTAACCAGAGAAGGAGGAAGGGTTTCTTCTGCCTTCTTTCTAGGAAAGAAGAACCGGCTGCAGGTCAGAGTGGAGCTGTGGAGGGTGCTGTTCAGACTTGCATTTGCACACATAGAAAAATATCGACATCATGTCCATCATGTCTCTTTGCTCAGTGGCATGGCCTGAGATTTTGCATTTCTTCAAGCTCCATTCCCAGGTGATGTGGCTTCACCACTGACTGACCCTGAGTCCTGGAGCATATTATTTAATCTCATGTAAGATAGGGACAAAATAGCTACTGATAGGCTGCAGAAGACAGTTGGCACATTGTAGGTGTTCCATGCATATGCCTTTTCACTCCTTGTTCCAGACGACTTTGCATCCTTTATTTCATTTGAGCCCCCAAAGCAATCAGAGAAGACACTGTTCATCTGTGTTTTGTTCACAAGGACTCACTGACACATGAGTTATTGGCTGGGGTGGACTAGAACCGGGGATTCCTACAGCACTTTGCCTCCTGATCAGATGAGAGATTCATGTGTCCACCAGCTGAGGAGCAAGTTATACTGACGGTGAAAATCCTAACCATGCTGTAGAAATCTGCACGGGGCTCTTGCTGGGCAGGCAGCCACAGCTGGCCTTCTGGAGTCCTGGGAGACAGCTCGGAACTTGGAAGACAATGTTCCATTACACGGTTCCCCTGGGCCTGCTTGCATGTAGATCTCAACAAGCATTTCAGGGAAGAACAAATGTTTGGACCATCTTCTCCCATGGGGAGGAAAGTGACTAGCATTAACATAAAAGGTAGGGCTGCTCCTGTCCCCTCTGAGGCTCAGGGACCTGGCTCTTCTCCCTGACTCCAGCCATCAGAGGCATCTGGATAGGCAGGGCTCAGAGAAGACAGCAGAATCGAGCCCTGGCCAGGCCCTACATCTGGCAGCCACAGCTCTGAGGAGGTCAGAACAGTTCAGCACATTCTTCCCTTTCTCCCCAGCCCAGAGGGCCACATGTTGGTCAAGCATCTCCAACTGCCCAGCCAACTCCCCTGTGCTGGACATATCCCAGGAAAAGCTGGCTGGGGCTCTGGAGTTTCTCATACGCCATTTCATCTATACTCCCAGGACATTCCCATGGGACTTATAAGAGTCCCATTGGTCAGAAAAGCAGATGGAGGCCCAGGAGACAGCCGAAGACACAGTGCAGTTCTGGTCTGGGATGAGGCTGTATGACGTATTTGGGACTGAGCCCTGTGTGAGCCATGGCTTCCAATTCTTGTGCAGAATTTGGGACACTTGTCATAAGGGATTTCCAGATGGCATTCCTGGACACAACATTTCCATTTTAGCCATTCATGAGTGTCCCCAAAGGGCCTCCACATGTGGCCTTTGTCATTCTGCTGAGGCAGGAAATTGAGTCCTATGTGCTGTGAGGCTGGCGAACAGCAGTGAGCTTCTCGGTTAGCAAGGAGCCAAGCTGTGTCCTGTCTTTGCCTCTTGGTCTGGCTGCAACTTTCTCAGTGAGTTTCCACCCCTTCCCGAGAGCCAAATGCTGCCTTGTTTTACAGAGGAGTCTGGAGTGCCATAGGGCACTGTGCAGTTGACACTGTGGAGATGCAAGAAGGCCTCAGGGCCAGAATTCCTCAAGGATGTCCAGGGTCTCCTGTACCCAATTTATGGGAGATTCTCAGGACTATGGAAAAGAAAGGAAAGATGGAGATTGGATTTACCATAAAGCCACGATAGTAGTTGGATTTCTAGAAGAAATATCCAGCCTATTCTCTTTCTGATCATGAGGTCCAGGAAAGAGATGTCACTGCCCCATGAATCCTGTCCAGCAGGTCAGGGGTTAGCTGCCACTAGACTTGATATTCCATTAGAAAGGCACAGCTTCAGTGGGGCTGAAATCCTGATTGCCAGCACCTCAACTGCCAGCCCATCTCCTACTTAGCTCCAACACCATCTCAGGGAAGGCCAGTATTTCCAGGTCCCACCTTCAGCCTAACAATCCAGTGTGACATGCCCTTGTATAAGCTCACAACCGTAAAGCACTTTTACATGTGCTATCTTACCAGGCCTGCACAACAAGATGGAAGTAGATGCTTGTCTCAGTCTGTTCAGGATACAACAAAATACTGGGTGGCTTATAAACAACAGAAAGCCATTTCTCACTATTCCAGAGGCTAGGAAGACCAAGATCGAGGTGCAGGCAGATTCAGAGTCTGAATCTGGTGAGGGCCTGCTTACCGGCTCATCTGGAGAGGCTCAGAGATGGCGCCTTCTCACTGTATCTCACATAATAGAAGAGACAAAGGGTCTTTATCATACTTCCTAATACCATTGTCTTGGGTGATGAGAAATCAATATATGAATTTTTGAGGGGCACAGACATTAAAACCATAGCAGCATTGTTATCTCTAATCTATGGATGAGAAAATTAGGGAGCAGAGGTTAGGGATTCTGCCCAAAGTCACATAAGGGACTCCAGCCAAGGTCTTCCAGATTGGCAAAGCAACTAGAGGCTTCTCCTTGCCCAGCTCATCTCTTGCCCATACTTGAAGAAATGAAGAACACTTTCATAGATAGGATCTCATTTTGGTCACATGTCAAACCTGTGAGGCAGATGAAAGTGTGTACTGCATTCATCGCTCAGTATCCTCAGTATCCCACATCCCCCACCACTCCACCACTGGAAGTAATACAATGCCCAGGTGCTCAAGTCCCTTGTATAAAAATGTAGTATTTGCATATGAGCTACATACATCCTACCATGTACTTTAAGTTACCTCTAGATTACTTATAATACCTAATAAAACACAAGTGCCATGGAAAATGGTTTTTATACTCCATAGCTTAGGGAATAATGGCAAGAAGAAATACTCTGTACATGTTCAGTGTGACACATTTTTTCCAGATACTTTTGACCCCTGGTTGGTTGAATCTTCAGATCCAGAACCTGAATATACAAAGGACCAATTACATTATCCCCATTTTACAGATCGAAATGTGATGTGTTCCACTTGTGCCCAGATGGCTCTGTTCATGGAATCCGGAGATGCTGGTCATATGTTGGGAAATGCAGGAGAGGACAAGAGCTGTGCATCCAGGCAGACCTCGGTACCCTGTCTAGAAACATCCTTGCTACAGCAATTTTAACACTTTCACAGAAGGCTGTTATTTAAAGTAATTGTCCTTGCTAAATAGGCCTTGGTGAGGGGTTCCCTAGGGCAGTGCCAAGATCCAGGCAAGATGCAAGAGGCAGAAGCGAAATTCTGGAAAACAAAATGCTCCATTCTCCTCTCCCCCACAATTGGACTCCCAGCTTGGGTGTCTCCCCTTGCCTAACTGCAGACAGCACCCTAAACAAAGAATGGGTCTTGGCATTGCCTTGGCCTGGGTACATGGGCTGGCTGTGCCTGTGCCCCAGGCTGGGTGTATGAGCCTGGCCATCTCATTCCCGTGTGCACAGTGTCCTCAAGTGCGCACACCAGACTGCAAGTGTGCCACGTATGAATTCACTTGGGGCTTTTCTCAAAAGTATACAACTGGATAATCCTTCAGCCTTGGTCTGTCTTATCCCCAGAGCCTGCTATTTTGGTGAGTTGTCAAATGTAAATATCAACTCCACAGCATCTCTTTTATGAGGAGGCCAGGACAGGCAGGTAATTTATCAAACAGTACTTAAAATATACTCCCCCCGCAACCTCTGGCACTCAATCTCTACCCCCCCTCATTCCCTCCCTCCCTTCCGCCCTCCCTCTCTCTGTCTGTCTCCCATTGCTGTCTGATTCTTGATTCTTGTCTGTCTCTTGTTTTTCAGCCTGGAGATTGACAGCTCCCTGCTAATACAGCTTGGAAATGCCAGGCGCTGGTGGAATGCACACCTCACTGCCTCAGCTTCCCTCGGCAGCAGATTCACATGCACTGTGTTGGCTCCAGTCTGCGTCCTGTGTGAGAGGCTGATGGATGAGGCCACATTTGGTTGCTGCAGAAGGCTCAGGAACCAGGGGCATGGACGTGATGACGTGCTGAGTTATGGACTAGCTAACAAGACTCTCGACACCAACAAGCCTGCTGCTACTTTAATTTTGTCCTCTTCCCAATACTCTAGACTTTTAAGCGGCCCATGTCTTGTGACACCATGAACCAGTCTGTAGCCCTCTGATGAGATTTAGAGAGAATGAGATACATTAGCATTCTCTGTCCTCTCCACTTCCAAGATGAAGTGACTAAGGCAGCCAAGACAAAGAAAGCTGTATTATTGGAAAACAGCATTGTTTAAATGTCAACCATTTGCCAAGTACTGTGCTACGTGCTTGAAACTACTGTGCTGCCTCATTTAATTTTGCACAATAGATATTATTTCCATTTTATAGAAGAGAAAACTGTGGCTCAGAGGTGGTACGTAGCCAGCCATAGGCCAATGTATCAGTCGGTATTCATGACTCTAGGTAGATTAAACCTAGAGAATTTGGGAAGAAGATAGGTACAATTCATAGAATGTATGGGGAGCTTAGAAAACATGCATGAGCCAAGATGCCCCAGACCACACCCGGTAGGGTCTGTTAAGCACCACTGCACTGGACACCAGATGCTACTTTGGCCACTGCCAAAATGCATTTCAGACTCTTTCTGCACCTTTCTGCTCCTATCTTTACAAACAAATTCCCAAGTGAATCATCTGAGGTGTGTGCTATACCTCAGTGCCAAGAGGCGGGGTACCTCTGGTGGACCCTGGTGATAAGCAGGAATCCCTTGATCAGTTCCCAGTATGGAAAGGGCATTCCCAAGCTGAGCGGCCAACACCCAATACACCAGCAAACCAGACCACTGTTCCCAGCCACCACACAGGTGGTGACAGGTTGAGCAAGTTCAAGTTATGTCTCCCTGGCTTCAAGTCATGTGCTTGTTCTACCACAGTCAGGGGTAAAGTCCAGAATATTGAACAACTGGTAGGGCCCTGGCTCTGGGCAATCAGAACAGAGGGCAACAGAAAGAGCAACTTCAGCCATGGCAGTGCCCACCAACTGACTGCAGGCTATACACAAAAGAAGGAAAATCAGAAGGAAATCTGGGCTTCTGGGGCCTGGGGATGTAGATCATTGGTAGAGTTCTTGCCTAGCAGGCACAAAGCCCTGGGTTCCATCCCCAGCACCAAAAACAACAGCAAAAGGGTACCCAGGCCAGAGCCCATACTTCCCAAACTCTTTCAAGTCCTAGAAAATGATAGTGCTTGATGACACCCTGGGGTAAGCTTGAGGTAACTAAGACAGACAGACAGACAGACAGACAGATTATAGATAGATAGATAGATAGATAGATAGATAGATAGATAGATAGATAGATACCTAGATACCTAGATACCTAGATACATAGATAGATGATAGATACATATAGATAGATAGATAGATAGATAGATAGATAGATAGATAGATAGATAGATAGATGATAGATAGAATATGTGGCTGGGGAGAAGCCCATTACATTTTTGTATTATATTATTATAATAATAAAATTCCCTTGAATGCCAGACTTTTATATCCTACTGCCTCCACACAAATGCACAATAGATATCTCAGAAATACCACACCAATCTCTGCACACCTGCTTTCCCCACCCTCACCACCAACTCCCTCTACCTGCAGTCTCTCCAGATGTTATCCTTCTATTTGCTTAGGCCCAAACCTTTAGAACCATCTTCAGTTCTTTCATATTCTACATCCTCTTCTTGTCCTTATATGTATTATATACTACATATGTACGTATCTTATATATTGTACAATGGAAAATGCTCTGACCTTTATCTTTGGCGTATATTAATAAACACCATTTTTGCTGCTACCATTTGTTCCAATCACTACCACCTCTTCTTTGGAGACTTACAACAGGCACCTATCTTGCCCCCCTACTTCTGATTATCCATTGAGGCTTTTCTCAATATAATAGTCAGCGTCATCCTTAAAAAGTATTCATCAGATAGATACTTCTCAAATGGGAAGGAGACCAAGAGATGGAGGGTGCAGGGAGGGAGGGAGGATAAGGAAAGGGGGTGTAAAAAGAAATTAAGATCAGTTATGTGCATGTACCAACTCTACATAAGGAATGTGAACATTATGTACTACAAACATCCTAATTTTAAGAAGGTACCCGTTGGATAATGTCGTTTTTCTGCTTCAAATCTCCTACGGTTCCCAATTTACTCAATCAAGAGAAATATTCCTTTTTTTTTTAGAAAGTGTCTTGCTATGTAGCCCAGGCTGGCCTCAAACTTACAGCAATCCTCCTGTCTCATGCTCTTGAGTGCTAGAATTACAGGTATGCACCACCGCGCCTGGCAAGAGCAATATTCTTAGTGTCTTACACACCACCTTCCAATCTGGTCTCCATCACCTCCCTGACCTCACCTGCTACTCTCTTCTGTGCTGACTTCTTTCAGATCACAAATGTTTCCTTTCTGTTGTGGGAACACACCAAGCTTGCTCTGTGCTGGGCCTTTGCACCTGCTCTTTCCTCTGTCTGAACACTTGTCTCCAGAAGTCTGCATGGCTTCTTTCTTTTCCTCCTCTATTTGCTCATTGTTTTCATCTAATAAGTCCTACCCTGACCAATTTACTTTCTCAGCCTACTCTACTCTGCTCAATGCTCAGTTTTTCCATAGTATTCATCACCTAACACACTACTTTTATTATATTAATTTTCCTTTGCCTCTCTCCAGTAGAAGTCAACTCCATAAGGACAGGGTTTTGTCTGATTGCTCAGTGATATATTTTCTGGAACTGGAATATCTCCTGGCCCTCAGCTCATATTTGTTGTAGAAGTGAATAAAAGTACAAATTATGAAGGATGATGTTAAAATTTAAATTTGCACATAATTTAGATGTTAGTCATTAGAAAATAGTTTCTAATTTTTAAACAATAACTTAAATTTTTTCTTATGAACGGAATGTTTTAAATTTGGTGTTATGCTTGAAATGGTTCAATGTAATTCTTGTTCCAAGTTTTCAATACTGTTCTCTTCAAATTCTTGATAATCTCCATTGACAAGGAGCTCTACATGCAAAAGCCAGCAGCACAGTAAAAAATTTACAACAGTTGAAATTATATTTAAAGACTCTCAGAACTCTTTTCTTTCATTGATAGACATAATGCTAAAATATCTTGTGATCATGCTAATGGATTTGAATGCTATCAAACTTTTTCATACAGAGTACTTCAAAATAGTGTTGATGCTTTCACCCATAGCTGGTGGGTGCACTGTTAGAGCAGTCATCTTGAAGCCGGCGTGGATGCTACTGCAAGGCACAGGAGCTGTCAGTGTTTAGAAGCATTTGATATTGAAGACAGAGATGTGGGCACTGTCTGGAGCTGCATCGGACAAAACCCTGCCAGCCTCCCTACCTTGCTTCTGGCTGGCAGCAAGGTAGACTTGGGTAGATTTGGGGACTCTGCCATGCTTCTTGGGTACTTGGAACCCAAATCCTCCAGCAGCTCCATGGGCTCTTGCTCTAAAGGGTGGTTGTCTGTTTTGAGCTGGTAATTCAAGTAAACATCCAGATTGGGGGGGGGGCATCTTCTAGACCATGCTTAGCATGTCACAGTCCAGCAGAGTGTGATGGAGTTGCTTGGGGTCATGCCTACTAGCCTCCATGGCACATACCAATTCTATTCTGCTCCATGATCCTCAACAAGGGAAAGCCAGCAGCCCCAGGCCCTACCTCCCTGTCTGAAGGGCTTTGAGACCCAGTGGCTGCATACCAGTGTGCCATGGGACATCATCTGGGGAGCTGTGCTGTGCATTCCTTGGGCTGGAGTCTACTGCTAACCAGCCGGATGTCCTTGACTAGGTTGACTAACTTCTCTGAACCTGAGCTTCCTCATTTATAAATGGGGCTTTGAATAAAATTGATGTCTGTCAAGTACTCATCAGGCATCCCTAGAATTGTGGAGAAGTGTTGCAAGGAATAATTTGGAATACAGTAGGAATAGGAAGGGTTCCACTGGCAAAGACTGTTCCTCATTTCCCTCTTCAACCAGAGCACCTCACTTAGGTCAGTTTTCTATCTTGATATCCTATAGAAGATTTGGGGAGAAAGAGAGACTTCTGCAGCTCATATAAGCATTTAGATGACTCCCATCCCTAAATCCTCTACCACCCATTGTCCTTGTAGAAGAAGAAAAGTCTGAATGAACTTTTTACATATTTTACTATAAAAATTCCACTTTCTTTAGTAAAAATAAGACAAGAATCCCCAAGGTGGCTATTGGAAAGGATTCTCCTGATATGATGGTGTGGGTGGCCCACGTATCTTGTCTGTATCTAAGAGTCATCTTCCCTTTGGGATCTTTCTTATGGCTGTTGCTAAAACTAACCTGCTGTTCCTAATACTCAGCCTCAGGGGAGGGATGGAATCTCCTTTCTTCCTGTGGCACAAGGAGGACAAAGTTGGAACTTGCTTCAAGTAATTCTTTTGGAGGTATTTGGGAATAGCAAAAGGGAAAAACAGAGAATGTAATGCAGCTGGGCCATCTGGTTCTCCAGCTGTGACTGGCTTGCTAGGCCTTGAAGGCCTTAGACCATCCACCTTGGTCCCAAGAGTTCTGTATTTCTGGATTTCCCTCCATGGGGCAGCTAGAACTTCAGTGTCCACCAGCTAGCAGTGCCCAGGTAAGATGTTTACAACCTCCGTATCCACACCCATCTCATGTGCCTAAGTCACATTTATAGGTTTTCTGTAGGAAGAGCTTCTTTTTCTTTGATGGTAGCAATACTACTATCTTAGTCACATTCTCATTGCTGGGACTAAATGTCTGACACTCACAACTCAAAAGGGAAGAGATTTATATCGGGTCATGGGTCAGTCCATGGTCAGCTGGCTCCAAGGCAGAAATAGGATGACAGAAGGGGATGGTGGAGGAAAAGTTGCTCAATCCATGGCAACAAGGAAGCAGAAAGAGAATGGAGGAGTCTGGGACAAGGGACAAGAATATACCCTTCAAGGTCATGCTCCCAGTGATGTACCTCCACCTGGGCCCCACCCCCTAAGAGCACGTTCAGCTACTGAACTCGACAGATAAATCAATCTGCTGATGAGTATAACACTCCCGTGATCCAATCACCTTCCAAACACATGAAGCTTTTGGGGGACATGTTAGATTTAAACCATAACAACTACCCACCCCTACTGGTGTGATTCCACCTCTTACAGGATCCCCCTGTAGGTTAACTATGGCAACAGCACAAGTGGTTCTAACAAAAAAGCTGAATCCAGTTGTGAACAAGTTATGTTTTCTTTATAGATGCCAAAGAACAGAAAGCAGCAACCATTTTTCTATTATGCCCCGTTTTTTAGGCGCAAAGAGAGGATTTCGTTGTGGAGCCCTGGATGTGACACCAGAGGTTTTGATCTATCCAAGTGCTTTTCCCAGACACCTGTAGGGAGAGGTAAGCCCGTTGGCCCCACTTGACCCTAAGATGATGGAGCAGGGAGCACAGGCAGGGCGAGTCTGAGTTCCCCATTCGCCCCGCAATACCACAGGGGTGGCTTTGTTCTAGATAAAGACAATCTGGCTCTTGAGTCATTGGTAGCTCAAGTCCCCTCAATGGGAGATTGTAACTTCCAAATCTTAGGGACAAAAATGCAGAGAATGTCAGAGCCTAAGGCTTCCCCTTTCCCAAAGACTCTGCAATTTGCATGAACACTTTTGTTTGCTTATTTATTCTGTTGCTTCAGATTAGAAGTGAAAACCAGCACCAAGAAACAAGAGACATTCCTCGGGATGGAATTACCTTTACAGCCTTGGGGTTTGATTTTGCCAAGACAATTTGAAGTCTGTTATACTGTTGCAACACATCAAATATCCTAAGGTTTCCCTTTCATCTTCTGGCTTCCAGAGCTGCTAGATCCAATTTAGGAGGAAGGAGAAGATAGCCCTTTCTGGGTTTCTGGGGTCGCTGCAAGCCTCCCCAGACTCTCCAGGCAGAGTTCCATATGCAGAAAGCTTTTCCTGAGTCTTAATGCCAGGCAGATAGCTGGGAACCTGAAGAAGGATGCCAGGAGAAGGGTCATCTCTCATTGTCTTTGACCTTGGCTGAGGTTCATCTCCCATTGTCCTTTGATCCTAGCTGGAGGCCAAATGTTTGAACTCCTGCCTGCCCAGCACGGCCTGGAGGGGTGCAAAGGAAAGCCAGGGCATCTTGTCAGAGCCTGACTTCTGCTTATTAAGGGTCTGCTCTTGGGCAGGATATTTTAACTCTCCAAGCCTCTATTTCCTCATCTATGAAATGGGGATAGCAATAATATTGCATATGTTCTCTTCTCATGATGGTGGTGAGGATCAGATGAGATCACACTTATAAGGACATGTGAATTACACATGATCCACTGGGGCACAGAGAGAACCAGCTCCCAAGGTGTACACAGGGAGCTCCTCCATCTCAATATCTTGCTTCCCCAAAGCTTCTAACTCCTTCTCTCCCTTCTGAAGGTGCCCGGGACTAGTGACACTCCTCGCCTCTGCCCTGTCCTCTCTCCTGCCCCATTCCCACTCCCAGCTAGGTTTCTGAAAAAGACAGAGGAATTGACTTCAATTCCACAAGGATTTATCTACAGTGCTTGGCATTTTATGAGTTGACAAAGTCATATTGCTTACCTCCCTTTGATTCTCATGGTAACCCTGAAAGGCAGTAGCAGATCAATGAACATCCTTAATTTCCAGAAAAACAAATAAGAAGACCCAAGGGTTAAGTAACTTGCCTATAGTCACCCAGCTTGGAAACATAGAGCTAGAACTCATGCCCAAGGTTTCTGGTTGTCAAAGTCCTTCTGCACTCCCCAGACCCCCACCCCGGGCTCCAATCTCAACTCTTTAGGGGGTCCCTACAACTCTTGGTAATCTGCACCCATCTCCCTGTGCTCTGAGGTGTCCTTAACTTCCTATGGATTGTCCCCCTTGCCTACTTTGCTTGCATTACCATTATTTGTCTGTTTCATCTCTAGCTCCTAGCACAGTGCCTGGTGTATAATTCATATTTAGTAGATAATGAACACATTAAAAAACAGGCAGTATAAGTGGAGAAATGCTAGAAACATTCTAACTGGACAGCAGTAGCAGAATGGTTAAGGGAACCATGATACATCCCCTATATGGAATGTTGTTCAGATATTAAAATTATGCTAATGAAAAATTAATATTGCCTTAAAAATTCATAGGATTTTTTCAGTAAAAACCTGGAATACAAAATTGCATATAGATTATTGTCACAGCCATATAAAATAATGCAGATACAAGCTCTCAAAAATCATATAAAGAAAAAGAAGTTGAGAGAATGGATGACTTTTCTTCCATTCATCTTTCCATCATTTCCAGGTGTTCTATAATAAACATGCGTTACTTTTGTAATGAATACGATAGCCACAAATTGGCAACAAATAGGTAAGAAGATATCAAGGAAAGTCTCAGTTACTCTCCAAGCTCACACCTGCAGGACAAAGGGACTGACTCTCTGGTGCTGAAAACTTACTGAGAGGATCTCAAAGGTATAGCCTGACCATCTGGAGAACTCGCAAAGGCTGGGAAAACATCCAGAAGACAGGGAATGTAAAAATGCTGCACCCAATTTTAGAAAATAAAGTAGCGGTCATTAGGAACTCTGCCTCGGGTCCAACAAGACCGAAACATTCCAAACTGCCCTCATTTTCCTCTTTGATAGGGTTACTAGACAGGTAGACAAGGAGAATGTTACGGACTTAATGTGTATTGATTCTGCAGTATATTTGACAAAGGCTCTCCCGTCCCTACGAACAAGGTAGGGAAACGTGGGCTGGAGGACAGCATTGTTTAGTGGACTGAAAGGAGATTGAAAAATGAATGCAAAGAATGCAGTTCAGTGGCTTAGAGGCTATTCTGCAGCAGGGATGACAATCTGTGGCATCTGTACCACCTTTTCCCACCCTTCCCTGGACAGACATTACTAATTCATCCTTGGGGTGGATTGTAGTCCTCTTGTATTCTAGGCATCCTTCTCTTCCTCTGAATCTCCTTGGAGCTCCAGAGTCCTTCTCTGTGCAGGACTCACTGAGACAGCTGCTAGCGGTCAGCCATTCGGTTTCTCTAGCTGAAACCTACTAGTTGTCCTCAACTTTTAGGGGAGTCTCAGGCACATGCTACAAGACTATTTCTACCCAATCCTAGTCAGCTGCTTGTCAATGATTTGTAAAGAAAACCTAGAAAACAAATACTATATCCACTTTCTAGCTGAGTTAAAGTTGGGAAGGGAAGATGATAGGGTCAACATTTATAAATATCTGACCAGATTATGATATGAGACTGACACTGAGGAATAAATTTACAGTAACCCTTACAATCCCACACTTGAATTTACAATGATCACACAAGAACAGATCAGTGATGGGAATGACTTGAGAGTAGCTCATAAAGGGGGCGGGGCAAACTAGATAATGGCTGTTGATTAGATCAATGCAACCTTAGGCTTCCTTAATAGAACCGCAGGCCTAGAATACAAGAGGTTAAGATGGCTCAGACTCATCTTTAATCAAGGTTGAGCTACAAACTTTAAAGACCCTCAGAACCAAAAACGCAATGGTATATCCATTATGTTTATGTAATACAAAATAAATCAGTAATAAACCATAAAATAAAGGCCAGTCAGGTCCAGAAAATTCTGCCTTTTCTCCTGAAACTGGTTTTGAAGTATGAGAAATCAAATTTTTAAAAGTTAATGCTTTTCCTTTGCTGCAGCCCTAGGCATTTGATTCATTTACACATTGGCTAAATCAGCACGGTGGGTAGCATATTTAGCCTGGAAGCCCCATTTAGAGACTGGCTTTGCTGTCCTGGGATCCACATCCAATTATGTTCCTCCCAGCTTCCAAAGCCTGCCATGGACACCCTGTGCGAAGAGAATAGAGTGCAATAACTTTAGTCTGGATCCATTCAAAGCTTACTAGGACCTGAAAGAAGGTTCTTTTAAAAATTCAAATAAGACAAATGATTTAAAAGCCAAAATTACCAAAAGGTTTGTAATGAAATACAAGAGCTCCTGTCTGTAGCCCTCTGAACAATTTTGGTCCTGTCTCTAGGGATCACTATTTTAATCTTTTTTGTTTTCTGGCAATTATTTACATGTCTGCAAATAATAAGCTTGTACTGATATATCTTGGTTTATGTACTTTACATATTATCTATTGATTCCCTATCATAACAGTTGAGTGTTTAATTACATGACCCTCAACTCCCTCTTCCCCACACTTTCAATATTACTATTTTTGGTAAATGTCAATAAATGATTCTATTCCTTTGCCTATGAAAATATTAGTTACTGTCTCATCAAATTATTTACACATCCTTTTTGTGTAGTTTTTGAACTACACGAAAGTTTTGACTTTAGAGTTTCTAATTTCTTTCTCTGGGTCTTGCATTATTGGCCTTTATCTAATTCCTCATGGTTATTTTCTCTTTCAATATTCAACTAGATCAAGTATTTTATAACCTCTTCCCAGAGACCCCAGTCCACCTGTTCCAACCTGGACTTGCTCTTGATGATCTGGACAGTGACCTACCCTGGGAATCCCCCTAACTGCTTACTTGATTGGAGTTAACATTTTCCTTGACCACCTCCTCTCTCTCTCTCTCTCTCGATTTGTTCCATTTTTTCAAGAGCACTCTCCAAGTAAATTCTTAAGAAAGAGCACATGAAAGATAAGTTATCTGAGTCCTTGTGTGCCTGGAAGTATATATATATTTGTTCTACTGTTGCACTCGGTTGGAGATAGAAGTCTAGGTTTCTGGATCAAAAGCTTATTCTCATTCAAATCTTTAAAGGCTTGTTCCAAAGCCTTCTTCCATCCAATGTTACAGATGAAGAGCGTGTGTCAATCTATTCTAGTTCTAGAACTAGAAGAACTAATTCTTCTCCCGAACCTGTGTGCCGCTCTCCACATTCTATCTTTCTTTAGCTTTGATGTTCTGAATTATCTTTTTTTTTTTTTTTTTTTTGTGGGTACCGGGTGTCGACCTCAGGACCTCGCGCGCCAGCAGGCACCTGTGCCGCTGAGCGATATCACTGGCCCTTTTTTCATATGTGGGTACTGGGAGTCGAACTCAGGACCTCATGCTTGCCAGGCAGGCGCTTATGCCGCTGAGCCATCTCACCGTCCCTCGTTTTCTTGAGTAGCCCATAAAATCAGTCCATCTGAGTATTCCATTTAATTCTGGGAAGTTCTTTTGTACTATATTTTTCTATTATCTTTCCATTTTCTGTTTTCTTTTTAAGGTTCTCTTAATCAGGTGATTGGCTACCTGAATTGATTGTGTATGTCTTTTTTTTCCCATATTTTTCTCTTTTTATTCCTTTCAGAAAGATTTCATTGACTTTATTTTCTTAACTTCTTACTAGCTTTTAAATTTTTTAATTTAATTTAATTTTATTTTTATCCTGCGGATCGAACTCAGGACCTTGTGTGTGCTAGGCAAGCACACTACCACTGAGCCACATCCCCAGTGCTTATAAATTTTTAAAATTAGGAAATATTTAAATTACACACACATATAAATCTTCAAGGAATCTTTAGTTTTATTTTTAGTAGTATCTTTTTCTTGTTATGTGTATACATGCTCTTAATTTCCCCAATGATTTAATGTGTCTTTTTAGTATTTGCCTTAAACTTTTTCTAAGAAATAAAATGTGATGGATTCAGCTGCCAGATATCCTTACCTCATCCCATTCCTTTCCCTCCCTAGTTGTAACCACGGTTCTGACTCTGACGTTTTTAACTTCCATGTGAATTTTTATACTTTCATTACATATACATGATATATGATGTACGCTATTACATGTTTCACATTTTCATTTAAAAGTATCAAAGTATACTTATGAATCTTCAAATTGATTCTTTCAAAAATTTTTTGGATTTACTAATGTCGTACATGTAGTCTTACTACTATGTAGTATTTTATGCAATCATTCTCCTGTCAGTGGGGATTTAGATTATTTCCAATTTCTCGCCATTACCTACAGTGCTAGTCTGAACATGATTGTACTTTTCTCTCCAAGCACGTATGAAAAATTTCTCTAGACATCTATACTGTGTCTATGTCACAGCATATATGCTTCTTCAGCTTCACTAGATTTTGGCAAATTACTGTCCAAAATGGGTGGATCAATTTATCCTCCTACCGCCTATAAGTGTCCTTCCTTCCTTCTTTCCTTCCTTCCTTCCTTTCCTCCTCTCCCCTCCCTCCTTTCTTTTGTCTCTCTCTCTCTCGCTCTTTCTTTTCAGTGCCAGTGATCAAGCTGCTTCATACATGTACCCGTAGTCCATATTGTCAGCAAATCATGTTTGCTAATTCGATCAGTGTGAATCAGAATCTTACTTTTGGTTTGCATTTGTTAATGACATTCAAGTTGGGCATCTTTTTATTGGCTTTCAAATTTCCTCATCAGTGGGCTGAATGTACATATCTTTAACCCTATTTTCTTTTGGGTTGGTTATCTTTATTTTATTGATTTATAGAATACCTTGTAGCTGGTATAACCTAGGGGCTTGTTAGAAATGTGGACTCTCAAGCCCCACTTAGACACACTGGGCCAGAATCTTCATTTGAACAAAGTCAGGTGATTGGACTACACATTTAAATTTGAGAAATTCTGATTTAGAACTTCGGGTAGAAGACTGGGTTTGTCTGTCTCTAAAATATTTGGCAAAATGTCCCTGTAAAACCACCAGAGATTGATATTTGTTAGCCGTAGATTTTTTTTTTTTTTTTTTTTTGGTGGGTACCGGGGGGTCGACCTCAGGACCTCGTGCGCCAACAGGCACCCGTGCCGCTGAGCGATATCACCGGCCCCTTTTTCGTATGTGGGATCCGGGAGTCGAACTCGGGCCCTCGCGCTTGCCAGGCAGGCGCTTACGCCGCTGAGCCATCTCACCGGCCCAGCCGTAGATGTTTTTGATAAAGGCAAATTTTTACTCATTTATTTAATTTCTTTAATACTTATAGGCCCATTCTGATTTTAAATATCTTATAAATAAGATTTAGTAAGGTTTTTCCAGAAGACTATGTTTTATTTATAGTTCTTGGTATATTTATAAAAAAGATATTCCTATTAACCTCATGATTTTAAAATTCTCTGCTATAACTGAAGTTATATCTCCATTTTCTATCTTCATTACTCCTCCCATCAATCTTGCCAGAGTTTGTCTGTTTTATTAATCATTTCAAAGGAGTCTGTTCTAGTTCTGTTGAATTGCTTGCTTACGACATTTTCTATTTCATTAATTTCTGCTTTTATCTTCTTCTTTCTACTTTCTTTGGGTTCGCCCTGACTTCCTTTTCCAACAATATGAGTTGAACTCTTAACTCTCTAACTTTTTAATCTTTCTTGTTTTTATGATTTAAGCATTTGAGACTGTGTATTTTCCACTAATTACCACTGTAGTTCATCTTACATGTTTTGATATGCCACATTTTTATTATCTTTTGGATCTGAATGTTTTCTCATTTCCATTTTTATTTCTTCTTTGACCCATGAGTTATATAAAAGGGTGTCTTTAAATTTATGACCATATAAGATATTCTAAAAATATGTTAAAAATTTATTTCCATTCTTAATTATACTGTGGATCAAGTACATGGTCTGTATGATATTTGTTCTTTGGTATCTGTTGAGACTTGTGTTAAGATCCCATCCATGGTCTGTTTTTGTAGATGTACATATTTGAAAAGATGTAGATTTTTCTACTTGTTAGGTATAGCTCAATCTTGTTGGCAGTACTTTTTTAAAACTTTGCGCTTAATCATTTTAATCTGCTTAATCTATCAATTACTGACAGCTATGTTACAATTGGCATTATGATTTTAAATATGTAAATTTCTCCTTGAAATTATGTCAATTTTGAATTTGTATATTTAAGGAAACATTAGCTTCATACAAATTTAGAATTGGTATACATAAGGTATGATCAAAATACACGGCTAAAGTTTAAATAAAAAATTATTACAGTAAAAGACACATTGACATTAATGACCCTGGAAATACCCCCGCATTGCTTCAAACACTTATCCCATCATTCTTGCCACTTTCTGAAGCACTTCTCAAAGTCCTCTTCCCTGTGTTTACGAAGTGTGATCAAAAATCTGCTGAGGGCTTCTGCTGGGTGCCATCTACTGGAAAGGCAGGCTTATAGAAACCTTATGGTGTGTCCTAATCTACCTTACTCACCAGATCTGACACTGTGCAAATTCTGGCTCTTCCCCAAAGTCAAAACGTCTGTGAAAGGTAAATATTTTTAATGAATTCAGGACATCTAGGCAGCCTTGATAGCACAACTAAAGACACTCACAAAAGAGCATTTCCAGAACTGCTTCAGAAAGTGGCAAGAACAGTGGGAGGAGGGTATTCAAAGCAAGGGGGGATATTTTGAGTGGGATTAATGGTAATGTGCCTTTTCCTATAATAATTTTTTTCAAACTTTTAAACATTCACCATATTTTATTTTATCACACCCGGTATTCATGGCAAATGATTCCTTTCAATGTTATGTGGTGCTTGTGGGCATGGTGGTGATATCTGTAATCAGCACTCTGGGAGGCTAAGGCAGGGAGGACCTCAAGTTTGAGCCCATCGTGGGCAAGTTAGCAACTTAGTGAGGCCCATCTTAAAAAAATAAATAAAAACAAAACAAAACAAAATAAATAAAAAAGGCTGGGGATGTATTTCGAGTAGCATGTGTGCGTGTACACCACCCCCCAAACACAAAGTTGTCTCCATCTCTTTTCTTAATAATAAAAATTGTATCAAGGCACAAGAAAATACTGCTACATGAGTGTTCTTTGGATTGGGAAATGATTGGCATCGTGTTTTTCCAATTTGTTATGTTCAACTTTTCTGTGTCCATACTTATAAGAGATGTCTCTTTTAAGCAGCACATAGGTTTTTAAAAATCTGACAATCATTTAGCAAATGATTTCAGTTCATTTATGTTTTTGTGATACAAAATCACAAAAATTTTATGTATTGGATTTAATGCTATCGTTTCCTTTTGCCCCTTTTACTTACTCCGTCTTCCAGTTTTTGTGCCTATCTGACACAATCTTCCAAACTTAGTGATATAAGGCAGGTGTTTGTTACGCTAAAGCACTGTGGGTCAGGAACTGGACAGAGCCCAGCCCCATCATATCTGAAGCCTCCTCTGGAAGCCTTGGAGACTGGAACTATCACAGGACTTCCTCACCTATATATGTTAAAAAAACATTATAGCAGGCCATTGTTTTGGTCTAAGCTACTGTGTCAGCCCCAAAGAATGAGACCAAGTATCAAAGAAATGACACTATGATAGATATGCCAATTACTCTGGCCTGATCCTGATCATTATACATTATGTACAGATGTTACAGTGTCGCACCGTGCCCCATAAATATGTACAGTTATTATGTGTCAGTTAAAAATAAGACCACACTTAAAAAAATCACAACAGAGTCACCCATGCTAATGTTTCAACGTAACAGACCCAACCTAAGTTGTCTTCTGACCTTCAGAAAAATCAGAATCATGAAAAACAGTCACATTTCCCACACAGGCCAACTGGCAAGATAATGAAGTTCCCACTGCTTTCATGGTTGTGTCTTTTAATCCTTACTGACTGTTATGGTTTGTGTCTAGCTGTCTCCCCAAAGCCTCATGCAGTCGTGGGGGTGGGCTTGTGGAGTTTGTGACTGGTTCATGGTTCAGTGCTGGGATTATGGGTGTGAGTGCTACACTGCTCTGGGGTGGATAGTCTACATGCAATATAAGGGATGGAAAGAGGCTTGATTTCTCGCTCCTTCCTCTTTGCTCTTGTAGCATTTGCTGTATTCTGCTGCCCTGAATGGTTGCCCCTCAGCCACGCCACCCTGCCTTGGAGCTAGCTGAGTATGGAGTGAAACCTCCACAAACTGTGAGCTAAATAAAACTTTCCTTCCTTAATTTTGGACGTCGGGTATTTTGTCTCAGCAATGAGGGAAAAGTAACCAAGACACTGACATTAACCAATCAGGTATTATCAGATCTTTTTCTTTGTCTTGCAGTACTGGGATGGAACCCAGGGCCTTACACAGGCTGGGCAAGCACTTTGTCACTGAGCTATACCCCAAGCCCTTTAAATTTTATTTTTAAATTTCGACACAAAGTCTCACTAAGTTGCACAGGCTGGCCTAAAACCTGTGATCCTCCTTCCTCAGTCTCCCGAATAGCTGGAATTACAGGAGTGCACTGCCATGGCTGGCTTCAGTTATTTTTCAGTTATTCTGTCTCCCTATCTCTGCTCTATAAGGAAAGTAATTTTAAAACAATCAACTCCATTTCAGCTGTTTGTTTCTGTTTGTGTCAGTCCTTCTCTGTTTATAAAACCAAACTCTTCTGCCCAGTCCATTGGAATATCTATTCTATTTTATGAAATGAAGTGTTGCCCAATTCTACAATCACAAAATGAAGCCAAATAAGATCATTTAACTATTGTAATATTGTTCTTTGACATATATCTAGTGGTTAATGCTGGCCATCCAGTGAGAACTTTGCTGTAGATATTGGTTCCAAATGATCTACAGCCTTTCCTTATGGCCGGTGGTCCCTCAAAATATGGCAGCCAAGTTTCTTATGAGAGAGGGAGAGAGAGAGAGAGAGAGAGAGAGAGAGAGAGAGAGAGAGAGAGAGAAACTACCAAATGGAAGCCACATTGCTTTTTATGATCTAAGCATCAGGAATTACTTCCTGACATTCTGTTGGTCAAGATAGTGGCAAAGTCCTTCCCAGGTTCAGGTTCAAGGAATGGAGCAATGGACCCCATCTCTTGATGGGCAGTGTCAAAGTTCTGGAGGAGCCTGTGGGGTTAGAAATAATGTCGGGGTCATTTTCAGAAAATATAGTCTGTCACACTCTGCTTTTTATTTGGTTCATTTTCTTTGTCTCTGCCTTCTATTGAAACAATTGAGGATTGTAAAAAATGTTCTTATATTCTGCCTACTATTTTGAAAGCTATACATTTTATTTTTACTTTTTAAGTGTATACTCTTACCCACATAAAGGAAAAAAAGGGCCAGTGATATCACTTAGCGTCACAAGCGCTTGCTGGCAAGCGTGAGGACCTGAGGTCGACTCCCGGTACCCACATTAAAAAAAAAAAAGTGTACACCCTTAAAAGTTTTTGCATCTATATTTAACAGAAAATCCAAAGTGGATCAGTCTCTGCTTTCCTCTCAAATCAAACAAAGACCTCAGTACTCATCTAACTTCTATCATCCCTTCCCAAACTTTTAGAATAGGTTGTTCTTGTTTTAATTCCCTTTTGACTTATAATTCCAATTTGCCACTGTTATTATTATATATTTGTTTTGCCACAGCAGAGGCTTGTTTCAACTGAATGCCCTGAACCATGTTTTATATGTTTTTATGTATGATTTCTTGCATTAGATCCATTGTAGTACTTTCAGCAAAACTCTACAGTCAACATTGTCAATTTTTTTACATCTGGAAATGTTTTTATTTCACCCTCACTCTTGAAAAAAAAAAGATTTAGCTATTAAAAAACCTCACTGACAGTTATTTTCTCTCAGAACCATACATATATTCCTTCCTTATTTTCTAGAGTCTCTGGCTGCTCTTGCAAACTCTGGAGTCAGTACAAGGGTCTTTGTAGGTAATATGTACCTCTCATCTCATGTTTACATCTTGTTTCAAAGCCCTTTGCTTCCGTTGCATTCAAACGTCACAGCAATAGTGCTAGGTGACTGTTACAGTTTGGATCTCAATGTCCCCCAAAGGACCGTGTGTTGAAGGCTTGGTTCCCAGTTGATGGCATTCTTGGGAGGTGGTGGAACCTTTAGGGGGAAGGGCCTGGTTGGAGGAAGTAGGTCACTGGGTGGTGTGCCCTTGAAAGGAACAATGGGACCCCAGCAGCTTCCTCTCATTCCTTTTGCTCTTTGGCTGCCATGAAGTGAGCAGTTATTCTCTACCACACGCTTCCACCATGATGTATGGCCTTGCCATTGGCCCAAAAGCAATGAAACCAAGCGACTGTGGACAGAAACCTTGGAAACAGTGGATAAAATAAAATTTGCTTTTGAGTTGTTTTTTCTCAGGTATTTTGTCCCAGTGATGCAAACCTGACTAACACAGTGTGCATTTAGTATTATGTATCTTTGTTATTCCCAGATAAGGAAGTTTCCAGTTCTGGAAAATTCCCAACTATCATCTCTTGGAATTTTACCTCTTTCCTAGTATCTCTACTCTGTCCTTTTTTACTGTTCAATATGCTGAGAGTCTCCATGTCTCTTAATTTTTCATACTTTTCATTTCTTTGTATTTTCAGTTACATTCTAGGTAATTTCTTTCTTTTATTTTTGGTGGGTACCAGGGGTCAACCTCAGGACCTCGCACACCAGCAGGCACCCGTGCCGCTGAGCGATATCACCGGCCCTTTTTTCGTATGTGGGTACCGGGAGTCGAACTCGGGCCCTCGTGCTTGCCAGGCAGGTGCTTACGCCTCTGAGCCATCTCACTGGCCCCCTAGGTAATTTCTTAAGATGTATTTTTTAATTCATTAATTCTTCGATCACATCTAATACACTGTCTAAGCTCTCCATTGACTTTTTAACTTTAATAACTATGTAGTTCATTTCTAAAACTTTTGGGGGGTTCACATTTACCTTATGTCTTTCTTAGTGTCTTTTTACGTTTTCAATTTCTTCTTTTATGTCTTCAATTATTTCAAGAAATAGAATATTTCCAATACTCAGAGTCCTCTTTCTTCTCTTCTCAGTCATGACCTCTTCTCTGAAGAAAGTCACTGTCCTGACTTTGGTGGTAAAATCTCCTTTCCTTTTCTTTTTCCTTTTAATACTTAAGTTCTTTGTGCATTTTTGAATTTTGTATTATTGACTCATCTCTGAGAGGGCTTGATCCCTGGAATCCTTAAGAAATTTACAAAGAACATGATATTCTAAGGATAGTTTGTGCTTGGTTAGGAGTCTCAAATATATCCCGAACTCAAGATTCCTTTTTAATATAATATTATCAACTTGTTTGTTTCTGTGTCAGGAAGCTAGTGTAAGGTCAAAGATCATATCTGTATGAAGAGATGGCCCATGGTAAATAAATTACCAGGTGAGAATGTGAGCAAGCTGAAGCAAATAAGTTTCCTGCCATCTTTCTGACCAATGATGGACATTTTCTATTGCATTTATTGTGGGCATGTAATCATTTGAAGGCCAAGGACCTATGCAAATATCTCAGTTCCAGCACTCCTCTTCAGAAGGCCTAATGGCACTCCCTCTGCCCCATATGAGCATTAGTCCCTGAGGCTTGGGCTCCTGAAGCTGCAAAATCATGCAGGTGCTGCAGTGCCAATTCACTTGTTTCCTGCTTCAAATGCTTTGTGTCTGTCTCACAGGTGAGTTGCCTTACTTTTTTAAAGGTCAGTTAGACATTTAAAGGAGGCTTGCCTTTCTAGGTCATCATCCTGGGCATGCATTCTGGTCATCTGGGCTGCTTCATTGCTGGAATCAAAACTCTTACACTTTCTCCATCAGCTTTGAATCCCACCATATCCCACTAGCTGCATCCTTCTCTCTAATACATGAAGCCTGCTAATCTGCCTACCCATTCCTAGGGCTAAGTTCTCTCTAGGTCTAGTGCCTTTGGAGTTTTGCAAGTAAATTCACAGCCTTCCTGACAGTCCTCTCTCTGCAGATCCTTAATCTTTGGTGTCCTCATCAGCTACTGTTCCTGTAGCAGCCTCTGTCTTGTAGCTCATGTCTTTCGTTGTTACTGTCTCCTTTTCCATTGTTTTGGTTCTTGTGAGTTTATAGTATTCTTTTACATTTTATTTTCATTTTAGTGGAGATTTGGAAGGGAGAAGAAATAAACACACGTGTCCAATCCTCCATGTTTAACTGAAAGTCTAAACAGTTTGTTATTTTATCTTGGTGTTTCTTTAATCATAAATGATATTGCCCTTTTTTAAAACATATGTTCATTCTTCAGAACTTTTTGTTGCATAAATCATTATTCACATCCTTGCCATTTTGTGTTTGTTCTCCTCACCCCTTCCCCACCTAATCTTGACTCCTAGAATGTTCCTATCAATTTATATAGAAATTATTTATTCTTAAGACATTAATACTTGAAATTCTAGAAACAAATATTTTTTCTTTGGTCATTTTTTAAGTAAAAATGGTTTCTTAGTTTGTTATGCACATATGTTCTTAATTTTATGTGGTTTGATCTGCCAGATTTTGCCTTCTGTGATTTCTTTTACTGCTTCCACATTGATTGATGGAGTGGAGATCCTTCCCAAAGCCTCCCTGGCTGCTGCTATTCTTCGCTTCTGTGGAGAGAGAGGAGGCCTTGCTAGGAAGCAGAAAGCAGGCAATAGTAGAGTTTTTATCTGACCTGGTCATTTCTTAGTACATGGATAATTGAGAATTGACTACAAGTGAAATTGACAAAACCGACCTTCTTAATTATGTGCCAAAATACCCTATCATTCATTGTGGGCAAGAAAGCAATTTCCAGGCTTGCCCTTAAAGATGTGTTCAGCCATCCTCTTCCTTGAGATTTTGTACTTTGTGACCTGCTCTTCTAGTGAGTTCCCTTTAAGACCCATTCCTCCCCTGATGCCCAGAGTGCTGAAAGATAGCAGCATTGGATCGTTATTGCTGCCCGACTTCCAGTGCCCCTAGCTGGTGCATAAAGAGGAAGCAGCATATATCTAAAGCACCTCTGATCGTAGCTGGCCTGATTTGATAACAGAATATCTCAGACAACAGGCCCAGGCTGGGGAATTTTAATATTGTCTTTCCCTACAAGTAATTTCCAATGTTTATGCTCTGTGGAGCCCCTTCCGAATGTCAGAGCAGAACAAATGCCAGTTTTAATGGACTTGCTAAATCATAAAAACTGTTTGCAAAATTGCATCTGATTAAAACAGGAAAATGTTCCATTATTCAGAAAAATCTCCCTGCAGAGGCTTATGGGGGTGGTTGAAGGTGGAGAAATGCAGGGAGTGCACAGATCCTGTGGAGTTTTCTCTCTGGGGGAAAGATGTGACTTCATTTACCATCTTTCATTCTCCTCCTCTCTCCTCTCCAGGTCCCCAGTCCTTCTGGCATTCTGGCATCTGCGATGAAAAGGAAATTGACATTAGTCACTTCATAATTAATTTATATGACAATACGTTACTGGCCAGGGCACAGCATGTACAAGGTACAGCCAGTTAGGGATGGCAGAGTGGGGGTGAGGAAATATTCTGAAACCTCTGAGTTGCCCACAAAGGCCTCCATGGTGCAAAGACCAATCTGCAAATGCTGAAAAGCCTGCTTTCCCTAGCTGCACCAAGCTCTTCTGGCCAGCAGCAACACATAAAAGGAAATTGAATTACCCCACTGAAAAAAGCCACTCACTGCAGAGCCACTTTCTGTGAATTATCAGTGGAGACTGATTTGGGCCTTTAACTTAACAGCTAGCGAGACTGACTGACCAGCCAACATCATGACCAAGTATGCTTTGTGTTGTAGAGAAGTGTCCCTAAGTCTAGAGAGAAAGCAAAGCAAGGAACGGTCCTGTCTTCATGGGACTCCTAGTCCAAGGTGAGCCACAGGATGCAGCTGGAGAATGGGCAAAGTACTCACAATCCTGGACATGTAGCAGGTTGGAGAAACAAGGATGTAGTGAATGGCAGCTGAGGCTCCATAGATCAATACTGGTTGTTTTTGTTCTGCCATCAGAGCCAGGGAGATGGTCTGGCTAACTCTTTCCAATGTCAAGACCCAAGGAGGAGAGTCTGCACTAATTGGGTAACTCAGTTACCCAGTGCCATATAAAAAACAGCCATGATTTATTACTTTCTGTGCTTCTGTGGGGTGGCTGGACCCTGCTGGGCAGCCTCTCCACACATGGTGTCAGGTTGGGTCATTCATGAGGCTGCATTTAGCTGGGGCTGGAGCATCTATATGGCCTCACTGGCATGTCTGGCACCTGGATGGCTGGGCCAGCTAGGCATCTCTCTCTCCGCAGGACCTGTGGATCCATATGATCCACTAGTTCACAGAATCTCCATCAACCATTCGTCTAACCTGTGGTGCTCACTGTGTTTTGTTTTTTTTGTTTTTTTGTTTTTTTTTTGTGGGTACTGGGGATTGACCTTAGGACCTCACGTGCCAGCAGGAGCCCGTGCTGCTGAGCAATATCACCGGCCCTTTTTTCGTATGTGGGTACCGGGAGTCAAACTCAGGACCTCGAGCTTGCCAGGCAGGCGCTTATGCCGCTGAGCCATCTCACTGGCCCCACTGTGTGTTTTCTGTTACTAAGAGCACAACGACACAGACTGAGTAGGTTTCAAAGAGGCCTATGTTGGCTCATGGTGCTGGAGATCCAAGGCTGAGGATCTTCATCTGCTGGTGGCCTTCTAACTCACAGAGTATCAAGGTGGTTCAAAGTGTCACAGGGTGAGAGACAGAAGTGTGTATGTGCCTTCTGGTAGCTCACCCTCTTCTTATAAAGCCTCCAGAATTCAATCATGGGGGCTCCACCCTGACGACTTTAGCTAATCCTAACCACCTCCCAAGGCCCTGCCTCCATATACTGTTGTGGGATTAAGTCTCCACCCTCTTAATCCATCACAATGGATTAAACACCAACAGGAGCTTTACCGGGGACAAACCATATTCAAACCACAGCACCATGGCAGCTACATCTGGGGTGGAAGCTGGTAGGCCTCTTAGGCCACAGCAGGGACCTGGCATGATGCCACTTCCACATTCTGTGGGTCAGAGAAAGTCCTAAGGGCAACTCAGATTTGAGGACAGGGGAAATAATTCCCTCTTCTTGATGAAAGGGGCAGACTTGTACAGAGATGGGAGAAATATTGGTGGTCACCTTTGCACACAATCTGCCATGCTGAGGCTGCCCAAGAAAAAGGGTTAGGTTTGAAGCCAGGTGACCTGAGTTTGAGTCCCACTCCCTGATTCCTTGCTGAGGCCTTAGGCAAATGACACTCTGGGTTGTGGTTGTCTACTATAAAAAGTCCTTTCGCTGGATTTCCATGAGAGCTGAGTCAGCAAAACTGTCATGTCCAAGCCCTTTGCCACTGACTGCTTCTCTAGAGAGAGAGGATTGTCATAGTTTCCATCCTCCCAGCTCCCAGCCACCCTTGTTGTTTTTGCTAATCAGGAGTCATCTTTGCTTCTGGATCTTAAAATAAACCTTTTCTTTCCCCATTTAAAATGTCTTGATTCCTCTTGGGTTGCCATGATTTCCAGTTTTGCACTCTGTTCTTCTCTAGCATGGACCAAGTCTCTCGCCTCGGGCCACTGTGAAAAGCAGTGCAGGGTTTTGCTGTATAAGAGCGCCTGGCCAAGCAGGCACTTGGGGGCTGAGATTTGGCTGTGTTCTGCCCTCTAAGCCATGCATCCTGGTGCGGAGTGGCATCTGCCTAGAGGGCATCCTTGTCCTCTGACCTGCAGAGGCGCTATATGCACTAGAAGTCACCAGGCTTGGGGCCAGCCATAACTGATTGATGAGAGGCAACTGGTGAGGGCCCAGTAGCCACGAGCCCACTGAGCCCTTCCTGTTCTACACTTCTTAGTCATCCAAGACCATATATGGTGGAGCCTCTTCTACTTGACTTTGGGGGCTACAAGGTCTCCCCTGTTTACCTAGCAGCTCCTGCCTCCAGCCTCCTTGCTTTTTCTTCCCGGCCCTCTCAACACCTCACCCAGCTGCTGCCTGTCACCCTCTGTCCTCTCTGAGCAGAAATTATTTTTATAAACTTCTCCTTGACTGAAGAGCCACTTTAAAGCATTTAAAACACCACTGCTCTCTCCTAATGAGAGGGAGAAGAGGCACAGAGGCACTAAATTCTCTAGAGCTTTCCCTAGCACTCTGATGTCGCTATCTCTGGAAATATTTCTCTTCCCACAACACACAACATATTGGCTGGGGACCATTGCTATCTATTTTAGAACCATCTCCTTGAGCACTTTTTCTCCTTTCAGGATTTCCAAAATACACACTGTCATACTCCAAACTCCAAGCGTTGGAGGGGGGATGTGCATGGGAACATGATGCTGGTCTTGGACTTTAACAATGTTTGCCAGGCGCCCACCATGGACTCAGCTCTGGGCTGGGCCCTGGGGAAGGAACAAAATCATGCAGGACAAAGACATGTCACCCTACCTGGAGTCCCTCATGCCCTAGTCTTCAGGAAAACAATATGAATTCTATATTTAGTTTTGGAGTACATCAGGTACCCCAACACCCTTACTGTGGTTTGCACGTGCCCTTCCCCCGCAATTCATGTGTTCGAAGCTTAACAATCATGTGTTCAATGCAACAGTGTTTCCAGGAAGAGCCTTTAAGAGGTGATTAGGTCATGAGGACAGAGATTTATATATTAATGGATTAATGCTGTTATCATGGGACTGGGGTGGTTATTATGAGAGAGTAGATTCTGAAAAAGGGATGAGTTCCCCTAGTTCCCTTCTCTTGCTCTTGAGCCTTCTTGCCCTTCTGCCTTCTGTCATGAGATGACATAGAAAGAAGACTTTTTCCAGATGGCAGCACCTTGATACTGGACTTCCCAGCCTCCAGTGGGCCATATAAACTTCTGTTGTTTATGAATTATCCAGTCTGTGGCATTCAATTGTAGCAACACAACATGGATCATTGCCCTGTAGCTGCAACTCCAACATTACCTATGCCAACCCACCCATGTAGATCTAGGTATCTAGGTCACTCTTTGTTTTTCTGGATCTAACCCTCTGACTTTCTACTATTTGGAAACCAGCCTGCCTGGCTGTACCTGGAGCCCATTGTCTCCCCTGCCCCAGGGGCTGACCACTTCTCCTGGGGCAGAGAGGCTGCTCCTGCAGACACCAGGCCATTGCCTGCTGAGCTCCAGGTATCATCTGCCACACAATTATCCACCACACAGCATCCTGGCTACCTGCCTTTCCAGCCCCCTTGGGAATGGACAATAGGATCTTCATATGTCCTTTCCCAGCATGGAGCCAGCCTCTGTAACTGGGTCTTTTGTGCCCCAAGCTGCTTGTTCCAGCTTCCTTCTCCCCACGCACTTGAGTGACTGAGACTCCACCAAGTCCACCTCCTAGAATGCTGTCTTCCTCTTTATCCACACCAAGCTCCACTCCAGGATGCCAACACCTCTTCTTGGATGAGAACACAGTCCCTAGTGCGTCTTCCTGCTTCAGCTGTGCCCTTTGAATCCATTTTTCATAATGAAGCCAGAGGAGGTTTTCCAAAACCACAGGTTCCCGCGTCCTTCCCTACCGAGGGCACTTTGATGAGAATCTTTCTATGGCCTTCACACCACCCATGATCACCCCATTTTCCTCACTGCCTTCTCACCTCTCCTTGGTACACTGCACCAAGCCGCACTCCCCATTCCCACAACTTGGAGGTTTCTCTGGAGTGCAAGTAATGTTTTCAAATCCTGGTGCAGCCCATTACCATCAGTGTTACCATGTCATTAGGTGAGGTTGATCAGAAACCCAACTCACCAGGAGAGGTGAATTTAGACTTGCAGTTTGAAGGCAATAATGATGATGATGACTATATTAACAGTGAAGGCTCATACTCAGAATGTGCAAACTAATTAAGCAAATTATTTAACCTCTTGAAGCCTCAGTCTAGTATTCTGCAGAATGGGGGTAGAGAGATTGATGTGAGGCTTAAATGATATCATGTATGTAAAGCCTCTATTACATGCCTGGAAACAGCAAGTGCTCAATCAAAGTGAGCTGCTGTTGTGATTGTGCTGATCCAATCCCACTGCCTTGACTCTTCTCCCCCCCTGCACCTGTCTGAGTCAGGCGGCATTTCTGAGGGCCCCTGTTCTGAGTCCTGCTGTAGGACAGGTCACAAGTTTCCTTATCTGCTCTTGCTGCAGAAGAGCAGGGTCTGCGTTTCCCAACATCTGTGGTGTAACACCTGGCAATTACAGCTAAGCAGGAAACATTTGGTGCAGGAACTCATGAAGGTTTGACTGGCTCTGTCTCCGTGTTCCCCAGCTAGGACCAGCCCCATCCTTGAGGACTTCATTCCGTGGGGAAGGCAAGAATAACAAGTATTGAACAATGGTGACAGGCACAAGATGGTCCATGGTTACAGAGGGAGCAGGGTGGACAATCAGCACGCTAAGCGCACAAAGAAGAGAGCTATCACTGTGGGCACGTTGAATATTGTTTGAAATAAGTGGGCCATCAACTAGGACATGGAAATTGCTTTTGTCATACAGAAAGTTTCATTGCAATGGTACTTGCATTAACAGGATTTGACTTGTAATACTGAGCATTTATAGGACCTTTGTGATTCCCAAGCACTTACCATACATCCCCGAAATGCAGAATATAAAAAAATACCAATTGTTCAGAGATTGGCAGCTCCAATTTCCTGCAGCAGATCTTCAATGGCTCCCTGATCACCACCCTCCTAGGGTAGCCTGAGATTTTTCCATCCCAGGCCCAGCCGAGTGGGCATGAGCCCCGGGGCAGGGGGAAATGTACCCCCTGGGATGCAGGTGAGTCCACTTGACCTGGAGAGATGACAGTGGTTTTTCTGACAGCAGTGGAGCCTGGTACATCTTATCACAGATTTTAGGGACAGAAAGGCAGTGCTTGCCACTCAACAGTTCCTCCCTGCTGGCAGAGGGACAGGGCCATGTTTCAAAGCAAGGCTGCTTCTGTCTGCTCTGTCCTACAAGGAGGAAACTGGATAGACACATTTAAGCAGTCTCCTCCTGGGGATTTTGGGAACACCCACAGGTAACCAATTCATACTCCAGATTATCTGTCCCTGTGCCAAAGGGCACCCAGCACCCAACCTTACCATGTGTGCTTGGTGTGACTTGTCATTCGCTGCCGACACAGTAACTAGACTTTCTTATTGCAGCCCCCTGAGCATGGCTCAGCCCCAAATCTCTTGCCACAGAGTGGCCTCCTCCTTCCCCATAATCTATATGCTGCCCCATGACAGGACCGGGCCTCTGAAAGCACACAACAGACACCGTCTAAATGTTAGCTGCCTTCTTTTCCCTCTTCCCCTCCCTCTCCTCTTTCCTACCCCCTTCCCCCTTACTTTCTTTTGCTTCCCCCTCCTCCTCCTTCCATTACCTCTTCAGAACAACTTTCCGATGAACTTCACCTCGTTATACTGTACTGGATTATTCCTGCTTGGAATTTTTAGTTTATAAAGCACTTTCACATAACGTGTCTTACTGCAGCCTCATAGCAAATCCGGAAGGTAACCATTGAGGGCAGAGAGAATCAGTCCCATTTCTGACGGCAAAGAGAGCTTCTGAAAGGTCCAGACCCTTGGCCCCACTTCACAGACCACAGTCAGTGATGGGGCTGACCTCCAATCCAGTGTGGACTCCTGTGATCCACACATACATTTAGACCATGATTCACAGTAGGAAGAATTTTTATCAGGGTCCAGTGTATGCATGCAGGTACACACACATTTGTGCACACACATACGATGAAAGTTTCATAAAACAGTAATTCCCTTACTACATTCAATGAGTACTCTCCCCTCCCTTCTCCTCTCCCCTCATCCTCCCTCCCTATTCTCTCCCCACTAATAGGTCAAAACCTCCTCTTTGACTCCATATCTATGGCTCCTCCTACTCTATCTTCCCACCCCCAGGGTCTGTTTCCCACCTGAGTTTTTTCCTCCTCACCCAATTCCTCAACCTGATTCATTACTTTGCACTTGCCTGAATGTTGCTTTGCAAGCATTTTGAAGCCAATATGTGTCACTCCCAATATAGGTTATGAACCAGGCGAGGTCAGGGTGGTTTCACACCACCCTTGAAGGCTTCTTCTTGATGCCTGACACAGGTGCCTACTCAGACCGGGCTCTGGACACTGTCCAGGGGGCCCCAGCAAAGCCTCCCAGCCCTTCCTCACTCCTCACAGGCCTGGGCTTCAGGCCAGCCCCACTTCTCCTTTTCTCCTCCAAGGCTCTTCAAAGGACCTTGCTCCACTCCTGACAGGTGCATATCTTGCTGTGATTAATAAAGGCGCCTTTCAAACCCTGGAACCTGACACCTGTGGACAGTTTATCGGTCAGAGGGAATTGGAAGCACAGTATCTAGAGATAGTGGGCTTGGGTGGAGAAGGAGAGAGAGGACAAGGTGAGGGGGTGGGTAGGACGCTGGGGCTGGTCTCTCAGCCAGCTCTGCATGCAGCATTTACTGTGGGAATGCTGCAGGAGCTCCCCTTGGGCAAAGCATTCACCATGCTCTTAGCGCTGGTCCCCAAAGACACACTTGCACTCACTACCTTCTCCCCAGTAAATCCCTGACCACCAGGTACAGGACCATGGCTTTCATATGGGCACATTTTCCAAAATCCTGTCACAGAATCCTGCTTCACCCTCATCAGTCTGGCCTGGGAGCCATAGTACCTGCGTTGCCCAGATGGGGAAACTGAGGGTGTTTGACAGTGTCAAACAGGAGGTCCACTGCCTTTTCTTCCGACAGCCACATCTGCTTACAACCTGGAATGATGTAAACAATTCTGATGTCCTTGCCCCTAGCCATTCTGCTTTAATTGATTTGGGTGTGACCTGGGCACCACCCCATCATGGGTAAGAACCACTCATGCACAGTGATGGTTAAGAGTGACTGATCTGGATGCTACTCAAAGGAGTGTGTGTGTGTGTGTGTGTGTGTGTGTGTGTGTGTGTATGCATAAAGTACCTTCCAGGCTGATATGAAAGAGGGGGAGTAAGGGGGACCCAGGGTGGGAGGAGATGGTGCTGGGGTGATGCTGCTGGGGGTTATGCAGAGAAGCTAGACAACCACACTTCCTATGGTTTTGGGAAGGTTGTCCCTGTTTCTATGACCTCTTTTATATTCCCAGTGAATCAAACAGTCACAACCAGTGTGGGAGAAATATTGCTTCAGATGGCAGGCATCTTTATTAGTATCTTAGTGCACACTTCTTCCGGAAAACTTGTAAAGACGGTGAGCTCTGTGAGGTCAGGGAATCTGTCCTGGTCATTCCTGTGGTTTGGATCTAAAATGTTCCCCAAAATTTTCATGCATTTGGAAGGTGATTGGATTATAAGGGTGCTCTCCTCATTAATGGGTTAATTTGATGCTGAGTTCATAGCTAAATGTGCTGTTAGGAAGGGGAGGGTGGTGGTCAGAGGAGGCAAGTCACTGGGGGTATGACCTGGAAGGTTGCAGTCTTGTATCTGGCTCCTCCTCCCTCTTTCACTCTCTGCTTCTTGGCCAATATGGCCTGAGAATCTTTCCTCTGTCAGGTCCTTCCACCATGTGGTTTCTGCCTTGGTACCAGATTACCATGGACTGAACCTAGTGAAACTGTGAGCCAAAATAAACCTCTCCTCCTTTAAGTTGCAGGTGTCAGGTATTTTGTCCCAGTGGCAGGAAAGTGACTAAAAACAATCATTGTCACCCTCATGAGTCTGACACGTGGTAGTGGTTTTGTAAATGCCAGTGGCATGTCCACTGAGTGAAAGGCCAATGCCATAGAACCTGCATAGCACTGTTTCACAGACAGGGAGAGGGATCCAGAGATAGGAGAGTAATTAATCATTACTCACTAATAATGCTAGTGAGCGTTGCCATTTGTTGAGCACTGATCATAATGACAGTTACCATTAAGTAATTCCCATGAGCCATGTACATGGTGAGGAGCCATACTTACACAAATTCCCTTCATCTTCAGCCTTAGGCATAAGCATCACCAGCTCCCAATCTGCAGATAAGGAAACTGATGCTCAGAGAAGTTAAAATTTTGCCAAAGGTACACAGCAAATAAGCGATCAGTCTACACTGTTCCATGCTTCCCCAGGGGCAGCAAGCTGGAAGCCCAGAGGGTCCCTGTCCTCCTCTTCCATGCTCAGGCACCCTGGCTATGAGAAGGTTTCATATTCTTCATTCTCCCCTCTTCACCAGCTTTTGGGTGATTGATAATTTCAAAGAAATCATGTAGACATTGGTGAAAATCTCTCATTCCTATCAACTATGTCCCCTCTGAGGAAGAGCAGAGAGTGGTCTTGGGGAAGGCAGCCACCTGGACAGAAGAATACAAAGTCTATTACCAAAAAGAAGCTGTGCACAGCCCCTGGGGACAGCTGCCTCTGACTCTTTATCCTTCCTTTAATTTCTGTGCTTCTGTGATTCGAAGTAAACCTTATTCCTCACACAGTGCCCTGAAATGTGGTTGAGCTGAACTTGTGTTAAGGAATGTCAAGGCTCAGTGGTGACAAGAAGGTGTGAAACCGTCAATCTCTGAGTCATGACCACCCTCCTGGGTACAGGCTGAAGACAATGCCTGGTCAGGTGTTGTCCATGGTCCTGGCCTTTCACAGCCACAGGCCAGGGCAGCCCTCTCTTGTCCCCTTGGAGGCTCCATCGACCTGGCCCAGCTGCCTGAGGAGACACTGACCAATGTGAATATGGCCCCTGCCCCCCCAAACTGCTAATTTTTGCTCCCTGCTTACTCTCTGAACACCTGCTTTGTCTTAGGCTCTGCCCCATTTCTTGTAGGTAAAAAGTCAATGTATTCAGATTTGAGTGGAATTCAAATGTATCTCAGAACCCAGAGGGGAAAAGAGGAGGTTTAGGTTGGATTTGGGGCTGGGTTGAAGAAGTCATGAGTGTGGCATTTTTTACCACTGGAAACCCCCACAGGGTTAACTATCCAAGCCTCAAAGTTGGACCCAGTGGATGGGGGCTGGGCCTGCTGGCCCAGTAGGATTCTTGGACTTGAGCTGAGGCTTCATGTTCAAGGCTAGTCATGACTTGGTTAACCTTGGAGAATGGCTTAACATCTCTGAACTTGAGTTTAATTATCTACAAAGTGGACATAATAATAATATCTACCTTGTCTAATTAACATTGGAACCATATAGCACAATGTATATGATGGCATTTTGCCAAATGAAAAATACTATACAAATATTAGTTAGGCTTTGTGTTTTCAAAATGCCTCTTGGTTAAAAAAAAAAAAAAACCAAAACCAAACTAACAACAACAATGACGACAACAACAACACTTCCCTGAAACAAAAACCTTGGGGTGAGGACATTTTGCCATACAGATTTCTTCTGCTACTTTTGGAATCAGGAGCAACAGGTACCAGGCCTGGGGTCCTCAGATCACCCATCTCTCCCTGCAACCCTGAGTTATAATCTTTCTTCTTGTAGAAGAGACTCAAGTCCTCTGAGAGGCCTGAGAAGAGGGGGAGTCCAGAGCAGGGGTCCGTGAGCTCCCAGCCCACCAGAGGGCCCAGCCAGGGGTTAGCATACTGATTGCCACAGGAGGACCTCCCAGCACATGGTGCCTAGACTCTGGGTGTCTCTTCTGAATAAAGATGCACCACAGGGTTTTGGCTGCACCCTTGACTTTTGAGAGTCCCAGTTGGCCTGAATGGATCCTGATGAGCCTGTGGCCAGGCCATGTGTGTGCATGTGTGTGTGGGGGGAATCCACAGACTCTAGAAACTCAGGCACAAGCTATAGACCAGGCTGGGTTTCCACCTCCAGCCAGTCTACTTCATGGCTGCTGCTGGGGAACTCAGAGAGAGAGGCAAGGAAAATGTGAAACTCCAAGTTATGAATGACGCCAGAGGCTGTAATTAGCCGGTTCTTGGCTGCAGTACTTTTAGATGCAAATATTGTCACCCGACTCTTCACAACTGCCCCAGAAACTCACTTCTCTCGTGAGCCCCCTTTTCCTCAGTGGTGGAATCTTCCCCTTCTCAGGTAAGGCTGGGATTTCGAGGCCCTAGGTCTGGGAGCAGGTGCTGCTTCTTTATTACTGGAGACCTCAAGAGAGGCTGAGGAACATACATGGGGCTGTGGCTTGGCACCCATGTACATATCTGGCCTTCCTAGGGCTCACTGGGCACCTGGGGATTCTGGAAACCCAGAAGTAGACAGGATGGGCTCCTTTTTCCTAGTGTCTTTATGCCCATTCCAAGAACAAGCCAAGAAAGGGTGTATCTGTCCAGTGACTTCCGCATGGCATCTTCATGGCTCAGGCTAGAGTGGTGATATTTCACATGTCAGAGAAGTGGAAGGGCTTTTAACCATCCTCAACTTCACTACCTCGTTTTGTAGGTGGGGAAAATAAGGTGTTGAGCACCAACTTGTCCAAGGTCACACAGCTAGTAATGGAGGGACCAGGAAGCAAACAGGGGAGCCTCTTGCCAAGGGCCAGTTCTTGTGGAACTGTAAGATATAGAGCAGCCACTGGACTGGGCAGGCTCGGGTCACCCTGCAGCTTCCTCAGGTCTAGAGAGATGTGGCAATTTGTGGAGATTTTTGGTGAGCATTCTGGGTTCTCATATGCAAAATCCTCCCCAATACTCCAAAATCTTAATGGCTTAACACAATTTACTATTATCTTTCTCAATTGTATGTGTTGACTAAGCTCAGCTGGATGGTTGTATTGGGGTCTTTCATACAGTTAGAGTCAGATGGAGGCTGGGCTGGGCTCACTCATAAGCTGCCCAGGTTGGACATCAACATGGTTTCGTCACTATCGTGTCCAGTGCCCCCATCAGGATGGTTGGGGCACCTGGGCACTGGCTGGCTTCTCCCTTACTCCACGTGGTTTCCCTCTGTATCTAGCTCAGCTTGGTAGTTTCAGCGGGCAGGCTCCTTCCATGGTAGCTATAAGACTACTTATGCCTTAGCTTCAGATGTCGCCCAGCATGACTTCCACCACAATCCACTGGCTGAAAGCAAATTATGGGGAGAGCTCAGCTCACAAGCGTGGGTGGTGGGAGGCATCTCCCGATTCTGGCTCCGACTATCGGACACGCAGAGAAGTGAGTGGGCCCGCTGTCTCACCTGACCGATAGTTCTCTGAGTACTGTCGCACTCCAGATAAATGCCTCGCTCAGTGCCCCTTCCTCCTACTCCTAACCCCGCAAGCCGTCTAGCTCCTTCTGCTGTTTCCCTCTGGCCCCGCTGTCACTCCACCTTGCCTTGTGGAAAGAGAATGGACGTCAAGGTAACACAGCTATCCATTTGAATCTTGGTGCCATTATTTACTAGCTGCAAGACCTTCAACACACCAGGGCTGGGTGTATCCATCTTAAAAATGTGATCAACTGTAGCAGTAGCCATCTTCTCTCCTAGGATGCCACTGAGGCAACAGGAAGTGCTGACATGGGCCCCTCCTGGAACAGAGAAATCCCAGGGATAGTACCTCCCTTCCCGGTGCACCTCTGGAGGCAGCAAGTGCACAAAGGTCACTTGTAGACACACCTGCAGCTCTTCTGATGACCTCCATGTGGAGCCCTGCCTCCCCTTCTACCCCTCCCCCTCCACAAACAGCAGCCTGAGGGAAAAGGGAGGCTTCCATCTCTCAAGTGGTTATTTGCTTCAATTGATGTTGAACACTCCGTTTGACTGATTTCTTCCCCTCTGAAGGAACAGGCAATCTGAGAGCTGCATTAGACTCAGCTTGTGCAAATGTCATACTTTTTGGAACTGCTGCCCAGCTTCGTTTAACTCAAAGAGACCTGGAGTTGGAGACTTGGAGTCAACACCTTGGTTTTGAGCCCAAGCTCTGCTAAATATGAGCCATGTAACCCCAGCCAGGCCTCAGGGCTAAGTTTCCTCATCTGAAATAAGGATGCTAATTCTTCTTCATTTTGAATAAAATGAGGTAATATATTTTAAATTAAGTATTAAATTTTTCATTGACAATAATTATCTATATTTATGAGACGCCGTATTTGAGAGGAACTTGTGCACTGCAAAGTGCTAGGCGAATTTTACTACTAAAATTATTGTTTTGGCCCAATATGGAGGGATGGAGAGTAGGAAAAAGAAAGGAGAAAGGGAGAGATCTTCATTATGACTCTATAAAATAGGTTTACTGAGATGATTCCCATTTTATAGATAAGACAACTGAGCCCCAAAGGTTTGAAATAACTTCCCCAAGTTCACATGATTAGCAGTAGGGCTGGGATGTGAGCCGAATCAGATGAACCAGACTGCGTGCTGCAGCCACTGAGGTCTGGCTGGTCTGCGCCACACACCGTCAAGGAGCCTTGAGCAAAGGACAAAGAAGCCCCAGTGCTTGTTCCCAGGCAGCAGCTCCCCACCCAGGAAGGAGAGGACTCCGGCTGACATGTGTGTCTTGGACTTGCTGCGAGACAACTCCAGCTTCCTGGTGAGTTTTCTTGCCAGTGCCCCACTGAAATGAGAGTCATCAATAGAGAAAGATAGCCATTATGACTTTGACCAGAGCATAGCATTTTTAAATGTAGCCATCCAAAAATTACATTTTGGGGAAGATAGTCTGTGTTAGCTAAACATCTGAGAATCTGGGAGGAAAAAAAAATCCATCCATGGTACAGAAGAAAAATAATACAAATGTGTTTGCAGTGCTTTATGGTTTAAAAAATGACTTCATCAATTCTCACCGAGCTTCATGTTGAATGGGAGCGGAAGTGAAGCTGTCTTTGCAGAACCTCTGTGTGATGACGGGGGGGGGGCAGGTGCTCCCTCTCTGCTGTCTCTCAGTCCTTCATGGGGACCCCTTTCCTGGACCTGGCTGGGGCCACCTGGGGCCCCTCTCTGCACCTGGAGCTTATTCCATTCCTCCTCTTCCATGGCCCATCACACCTGCTGTCTTTGCCCACAGAGAACAAGTCACTTTTTGCACATTTCAACCTTCCTGCTTGGGCCATCCCCAGGAAGAGTGGAAGCCAGGGATGTCCTCCCACAGGCTGTGTACTGAGCACTTGCCGTGTGTCAATCACAGAACTATGTGCTGGGTGTGCATGGCTTCATTTCATCTGCAATAATTGCATTATCATCTCATTTTCAGGAGTGGAAATGGAAGTTCCAGGGCTTAAATAATTGCAGGGTTCAAAACATCGGGTCTATTTGACTCCACAACCTGTATCCCTAACCATTGTGTTACCTTATCTCTACTTAGAAGGCAGAATAAAACTATTCTAGTACCTTTGTCTAGTGATTCTTCATACGGAATAACCACATTCATTCATTAATTCACTCGTTTTTTTCAATTCATTGCTTCATGAGTGCATGTCTTGATTCGTGTAATGCATATTAACTATATATATACATCTGCAGTATATTTCTGCATGGTGGCTGAAAGTGTGCATTTTGAGCATTCAGATCCCAGCTCCACCACTTACTATTTGTTGATCATTTTTGTATCTTAGTTTCTTCCTTTGTAAAATGTAACATAGTAACTACCTCCTAGGGTTATAGGATGGATTAAATAATACATACAAAACACTTAGAACAGTGTTTATAACAGAAATATTGCCATTTTTATTATCACCTGCAATAGGTACTGTTCTCAGTGCCACAATAGAAATAAAAAATAAAACAAAAATAAAAATAAAAATGATGGTACAAGAGCAGGAAGTGAATTTATTTTACAGGATGTGGGGACCCCCTGAAAATACTAATGGTTTTGGAACTTCAAGTTGGAGTAAAGCTGGAGATTGAGAGAAGGCTGCAGTAACAGCACCAGCCAGAGGTGGTTGCAGCGTCCACCATGATGGGGCAGGGAGAGCTATGAGAAAAGTTGCCTGACAGGGCTGGATGCTGCCACACACTGGGTGGGAGGTGCGGGGAACACACCCACACCGGAACAGCATCTTGGGAGAGTGAGGCTCCAGCATGGAAGAATGGGAGGACTCAGAGCCATAGGGAACAGGTGACAAAGGAGAAGAGGTTGCTGGAGAGCAGATGCCCACGGTCTCCACTTCTATAGAACTGGGAGAGGGAAAGCTGCCCTGGCTTGCCTTAGTCTTGGGAATCGGCCAGAAGTCACCAGGGAGGCTGGGCCACAAGGCCTGAGTCTCAGAGCACCCCCAAGGCAGGACCCAGTTTGGAACTTGTCTTTCCCACAGCTAACTCTGGGCATCTTCTCTATCATCCAGCTGTCACTCAGCTCTATGCTGCCCTGTCTGCCTGTCATATTCTAGAGAAGACAAGAAAGGAAACTATGACTGAGACCCCAAGCTGTCCACCATAGTGAGAAGCAGTTTTCATTCCCAAGGAAGTCCAGGGACAGAGCCACTCCTTTGGGTGTGGCTCACTTATGAAGCCACACTGTTCCCCAAATAGGAGAAGCTTTCACCCTGTTGGGGAAGGTCCAGGATGACACTGACAGCGGTGGACTGGGGATGCCCAGCTGGCAGGGGTGTGCAGTGGTGCTGACGATGGAGATGCCCAGGTCCATTGTGAGGGCTGGCAAGGTCAGGACCCAGTCCAGGTGACTGGACCCCCAGGCTTGGTAAGTATCAACTGACCTAGCATTAGGATGGCCCCTCTTCTTTCTTTATTTCACAATCCTCAGCATAGCATCTGAAACTTAGTAAATACTCAGTAAATCTATTGCTTGAATGAATGAACAAATGCCTGATTCCCAAGCCCTCTCCACTTGAGGTGTGACAGGGCATGGGAGGGCTGGCTACCTACCCTGCCCCACTTCGGGAGGGGGCTGTAAGAAGCAACTGAGCTGCCATCCATCCTCTGGCTGCTTATTCATGAGCCAGAAGCAGAGTTGCCATTCTGAGCATCATTTAAGAGGTAGGGATGCAGCCATAGAGTCCACAATGGCAAGGACAGCTGGCAGGGGGCAGGGGCAGCCAACTGCCTGCCAAAGAAAAGCAGACTGTGGCCAGCTTGGCTCCCTGGGCAGAGGTTGTAGACCCTGGGATAGTGGCAGCGTAGGATATGCAGATCTATGCAAATAATGGCACAACCTCACCCAGGATCCTCAGAAGAGGATATTAATGTGTGCCTTTGGACAGCTGGCCTTGGGTAGCAAGATTCCAGTCATTACACCACTGTCCTGTGGCAAACAGCCCCAAGTTCCCCTAAGATCATGCTAGATTTGGGTCTCCCTTCAGGTTGAAGATTGAGCAGCAATTGAATTGTAAATGTGCTTGTTTGTGTTGGTCTGTGCCAGAGTTTTCTGGGTAAGACCATGACTCCACATAGGGACCGAGAAGCCTGCTGATAGGCAGTGCTGAGCCTTTCCCTGCCATGGGTGGAGGCTGGGCTGGGGAGATCCTGGGGCTGCCAAGGGAGGATGGGATGGAGCAGGGTGGCCTCCCCTACAGGAAAAGGCCAAGGAGCTGTAGGTCCTGGGCAGTAATGTGAACCATTTCACTCTGAGGCAAGGGGGAAGGGCTTGAGGTCTGAGCAAGGACCCCACATTGCCCTGGACCAGAGAAGATCAGGAGAGGTGGCTGTAGCTCAGGGAGCCTTCGCAGAGGATGAAGATCTCCGGTGATAGAGGAAGAGGCAGAGGTTGGGGCTGGTGAAGCTAGTCTGCAGTGAGCCCTCCCTGTAGATTATAGTTGGGTCTGGGATAGCTATGAACTTACGCTCTCATTAATTCATTGCACAAAGGCCCCTCTGGGGCAGGCTCTATACTTGGCACTGGAAAAGTAGCAGCAAACAGGACACAGACCCTCATCTCATGGACATGGAGCCTTATGAGGAGAATGGGGCAGCTGGGAGGTATTCCAGCAGGACCTGATTCTCAGACTGAGATGTGAAGGATAAATAGGAGTTAACCAAATGGGAGGCTGGGGATAGGGGTAGAGTAGGGAGGCCATTCCAGGAAGAGAGATGAATAAATGCAAAGGCCCTGTGCCAGGCAAAGGAGAAGGATGCTTGGAGCCCAAAAGAGGACCTGTGTTGTATGAGCAAGGGGGAGGGGTTATGGAATAAGGCTGAGGGTGTTGGAGGCCAGGGCACATCAAAGCCATGTTCAGGACTTGGGACCTAATCCTGAAGGCAATGAGAAGCTATGCAAGTCATTTTAATCCAGGGGGTGACGTGATCAGATTTATGATTATAAGATGTCCTCCTAGTTGCTACAGAATGAACAGGGAAGGGGAAAATTATCAAAACTGTGTCCTTGAATGGCCTGTGTCACTACCATGGTCACTGTGGGTGAGGTGCTTCTGGGTATGAGAAATGGGGAAGAACTTGGATCTTAGGAATGAAGTCTGAAGTAAAAACTTCTTCCTAGTCCCTTGGTGGTGGCATTAACAATTGAGCTTTGTCCTTAATCAGGTGACAGGCTGAGCTGGAAATATATTTTCTTTGTATTATCTTTCAGGGGTGGGAGGGTGGTGGACTTTCCCACCTGGCTGGCCTCTGCCCTGGTCCTTGACATTCAAGGGGTCTTGTCCCCTTCCCAGGTTCCTGCCAGCTCCTACCTCCCTGGAATCAAACTTTTGACAAACGACCCCCAGAGCCTAGTCTGGTGCCACACAGACCCCTGCCCAGAAAGGCCCCAAGTAACAGGAAAGCTCAGATCCATGGTCTTGCTTTTGTGATTCTGGTGTTTGTCCTTTCCAGGGTCATTGTTGCTGTTCCATGTCCCCCAGGTGCCTGCCATGGGGACCAGTTTTATACTCTAACAAAGAGAGACTATACAAGGACAAGACTGACTTTCAGAGAAGTGGTCCCTGGCCAGTAATAGTTTCTTCTGTAGTTACAGACAACACAGATAGAGGTGTATACGGCCCATAAAAGAAAGAGGCAACATGTGACATTTAATTCAAGATTAAAAGAAACCATCAATTGGAGCTGATTGTGCTCATCCAGATGTCACCAGAAACAGCTGTATGCCATCTGCCAGAGGGGTACCACCAGCTGGAGCAGCCTCCTTAAGACCTGGCTTTACTTTCCCCACAGCAGGAAGGCAGGCTGAGGTTGGAGGCCAATGGATGCAACAGAGGAGTGATGGAGGCAGAAGCTGGCGGGAAGAGCAGGCAGCCAGCCTCCCCCAGCCCACTTCCTGGTCTTGTTTATGCTAACAAAGGCAAGTAATGAATTGCTGATAAGTGGCCTCTTTTAAAGGGAGATTATTCAACAGAGCTGGTGAGAAGTCTGAAGGCATTCATCTTCCTGGCTCCATGAAGATGGCTGGAGATGGGGAAAGGTAAGGAAGATGATTCATAGTCAGGGCCTTTCATCCGTCACTCGGGGTGTCCTCAGCAATGGGAAGCAGGATTGATGGGTCCCAGTCTCAGGTTGGCAGTGCAGTGACAATCCGCTGGCTCCATCTCATTAGGGCAACCAACAAGGCTGCGAATCACTGGGACCTGAGTCTGGGACCTGAGTCTAGGCCCCTACTCGAGGCCAGGAGCCAGTCAAGGCAGGGGGCAGGGGATGGATTGATTTTTGCCAGAAAATACCACACTCCAGGTGCAGTTAAGTCCTGAAGGGGGAAATTCTGCTGTCTTGCAGAGAAGGGATCTTGTTAGAGGCTGTGAATGCTAAAGCCAGCCTTCTAAAAGTAGGGGAAAGAGCATTGGTCTGAGACTCAGGAGACCCAGTACTAGGACCTGCCCTGCCCCTGTCTACTCGTGGCTGAGTTTTCTAAGATGAATATGTCAGAAGTTGCAAACCAGTAGGCCCAAAAAGCAATACTTGGGTCTATTTTCATTGACCTGTATGGTGGTTATACATTTATGTTTTAAATATGAAAGTTAGTTGTCAAGTTTCAAAGAAAACTCATAACTAGCTTCCACAGAAAAAACCAGAAGATCTAGCAACCAGCAGGGACTGAGTGTGGTGCTCCCCTTAGGTGAAGTGCATACTTCCTCCCCAGTGTGCCTTCCAACCCCCGGCCCCTCTTCTCCTCATCAAATCCTTATTTTGCCCCCTGTCCCAAATCTCTTAACTTCATCTATCTCCCCTTTCAAGAGCATCTGCTGCTCCCAGCCCTTGGTGGGCTCCAACTGACCTCAAGTAGGTTAAAAATAGACAGTGCCTTGCTTACTGCCAGCATCATACACCACAGGCCCCTTGCCTTCAGGTCCTGGGCTTCCCTTTCCCGAAGTGGACTCTGTAGAGCTCCATTGGCACCCACCGTGCACAACTGGAAAGTGCTGGGGAGTTCATGCCCAGTGAGGCAAAACTTTGATCAATGGAAAATGGGAGCTAGTGGAAAGTGCTTTCCTCTCCTCCCTCCCAGCAGATGCCCCTGAGACATACAGCTTTTTGAAATGGTCTTGCAAGATTGAGCAATCAGTCGCACTTGGCAGCAGCAGTTCGGTAATGCATGCTCAGACTGGCTCTCCCCTCGCTGCCTGGCTCAGCTGTCTGGGATCGTGCTCCCTAATAAAGGAATAGCACAGCAGCCTTTGCCTTGGGCTCTGCTTTCTGGGATACCCAGGAAAAGACAGTTAGTGTTGGGAGCAGCCCGAAAAAGCAGCCCACAAGTTGGGTTTCTAGAGCGGAACTAGTCACTGGGGTACTAGCACTCAGAACCCCAGTGCTGGTGATTAGTTGGGTGGTAATAATCCTGGCATGGAAAGACACCAGGATTAGCAAAGCTCTCCTGGATAGTAGAATATAGGGAAGAGGTGCGAGTGGAAGGCAAGTGACTGGTATATGCTGTAGCCACTGTACTTGACCTTTGCCATGGATTGGATGGAGGAGGGAGGGGAAGAAGAGAGGCGGCAGGGAGGAGAATTTGTTGACATGAAAATATTCAGTCTTGACGTAAGTCCTTCATGTATGTAAGATCAAGGATTAAGACCTAGAACTGGTGCTAACAGCATGAGGGATGGCTTCTCAGAGCTGGGGCCTGACAATGGGCCAGAGCAAATGAGTGGAAATTTGCTCTGGAAATGAGCCAGAGCTTCCTCAGTGTAGTACAAGGGGTCAGAGGTAGGATTCTAGAGTGGGTGTTCTGTGTGGTACTTGGGAATTTACCAGCTAACTATTGTTACTGACGTCCTGGGTACCCCCCAAAGATACATTAACATTCTAACTCCTGGTACCAGTGATGTGACCTCATGCGGAAATAAGGTCTTTGGAGCTGTAATCAAGATGGGACGCAGTCATTAGGGTGAGTCCTAGTCCAACATGACCGGCATCCTCAGAGGAGAGGGCACACTGAGAAACAGAGGGAGCGTAGCCATATGACGACGGGACAGAGCCTGGAGCTGAGCTGCTGTGAAGCAAGAGCTGGGAGAGACAGAGAAGGATCGATCCTCCCCTGGAGCCTTCCAAAGGAGCATGAGCCTGCCATCACCTTGATTTCAGATTTTCGGCCTCCTGGACTGGGAGAAAATAAATTTCTCTTATTTTAAGACAGTTTGTGGCACTTTGCTACAAAAGCTTTAGAAATACAATCAAGCACTTTCCCCAGAGGAAACTCCCCTCCCAGAGGAAACAAGCGAAGCCTTGGTTGGAGGGTCAGACACCAGCATCTCGGGGAAGTTGCGTGGAAGCTGCCTGCAGTCAGCTGTGGCTGGCAGCTTATGATCACCAGGCAGGCTAGGATTTGAGAAGAACAGAGCTGGGGGGGTGGGGGAGTGGCACTTTCACATGAGAGGCATGGTAGCAACAAGGAAAGAGTAGCAAGTCAGTGCTTTGACCAGCAAGGACATCTATCTGACCATGGCTAGTCAAACACAGGATGAGAAAGGTGAACAGCTGGCAAGGGAATTGCTTCACTTGTATAATTTTTTTTAAATATCAAAATTGTAAGCAGAAGGATGACATCAGACCCTCACATGGTTTCTAGACCTAAGTCAGGCCACAGATTCATTATTCATTGCTAGAAGGGAAGGGGGTCCCTGAGGAAGGACCACATCATGCCACCACCAATATATATGACAAACATTCCCCTAGCATTTCAAAGGGCCCCAAGGGAAATACCATGTTTCTAAGGACTGTTAGATGCAGGATCTAACCTGACACTGACACCAAGGGCCCAGTTGGTAAAGGGTGCAGTGGGCCCATGGCCCTCCCTGTAGTTACCTCCCCTGTGTCTAACTGTGATTGGGATAGAAATACCAAAGAGCCAGTAGAACCTTCCCATTTGGTTGCACAGCCTATGAATCTTTAAAGGGCTATTATAGCCGGATGGGCCAAGTGGGAGGCCTGGAAACTACCCTCCAGCTCAGACAAGATAATAAATTGGAGGAATTATTGGCATATTCTGGGAGACATTGCAGAGATTAGTGCAATTGTTATAAGTTATAAACTTAGAGGTTATAGAGTCAGTGTTCCCCTCCCCCTCGTTTAGGTCACCATTCTGGCCCAGCTACTACCAAATTGATAACAGCAATGCCTGTGGAGAAGCATAAACTACACCTGACTGTAGGGTCTGTGTAGTTGCCTGTGGCAACCCTGACTGTGACTTCCATGCCAGATGTGGTCATTTCACTAGAGAAGGTCAAATGGCCTCTGGTTTCCATATGAGGTAATTGATCAAGCAAATGCCTTTTTCCTCATCCATAGGGAGGATCAAAAGCAGTTCATCTTCACATGGCGAGGAAATATTTGCTGTCTCCCCTCAGGGCTATGTTCATTCGCTTGTTCTCCATCATAATGCCATCCAGAGGGACTGCAAGCATCCTGGATTCTGCAGTGCTTCACATTGGTTCACTGTATTGATGACATCATGCAAACTGTACCCGGGGAGTACAAGATGGAATACACTGTGTGTTCTAGTAAGATGTGTATGAACCAGAGATGGGAGACAACCACGCAGCGATCTGGGCCCTGCCACATCGGTTATGTTTTTAGGAGTCTTGTGGTCTGGAGCATTTTAGGACATATTTAGAGAGAGAGAGAGGGAGAGAGAGACAAAGAGAGGGAGGGAGAGACACAGAACTCAGTGGGTCTGCAGAGTTTTCTGACAGTAGGTAGCATATCTGAGAATACTGTTCTGACCTATTTGCTGGATGACTGGAAAGGCAAGTAAATAAAAAGGTTCTGCATGGGGCTTAACCCCAGGTGCCAGCTGCCTTGGCACTAGGACTTTTGAGTACCAGAGGGCCCAAGAGCAGAAGGGGTGGATAAAGCCACATGAGAAGTCTGGCAAAACCTCAGTAGTGGAGGCACAGCACACTCCTCACGTTCCAGAGCAAGGCTGTGCATTCTGAGGCTCCTTTTGGTGCACTCAGGGCCCTGCCAGAGAAAGACCCCCACACCACACCAAGTGACCATTAGCCCTGAGCTTCTCATCAGGGCCAGCTTCTTCTTAGATCCACTGAATCATGGGATCAAGAGGACAGAGTCCATCACGTGGTGGAAATGATATATTCAGAAAGAGGCCCAAGTAGAAACAAAAGGCACAGTTAAACGAGAGATGAACAGGTCCCCATGTCATTGACTTTACTGAATTGACCACTCTCCTTCATCCTGCACCTATACTTCCCTACTATGTATGACCAACATAAAGGGAAAGAATTTGAGTCCAGATAGCAAGCAGTTCAGCTCATTATGTTAGTGATAACAGAAAGCGGCCCTGAGGTCAGTAGTGACGGAAAGTCCTGTCAGTGTGCATGAGCAGGACACTTGGTTGTTTACTTCCTATAGAGGAAAATGCAGCCTGAAATAAGACTGTGTGTGCCTGGCTGCTAAGTTTAGAGCTTAAACTTAGGAAGAATTAGGAAGAATTAGATTGTATGATTACGGACAAGGAAGCCTTGAGAAGAGGTATGCAGATGGACTGATGGACTACGTAGTGTACACAAATCATGCAGACCTCTTGCCTCCCATTAATGCCACCAGAAGTGTCCATGGTGGAAGAGGTTCTCACCAGTCAGGTGGAGAGAATAACTTATTCTGGGAATGTCAGCTAGCCTCTCTCATCAACAGCTTCGTGCAGGTGCAGAGTGGCTGTGGTGACAGGGATGGGGGCTGTGCATGGGGCAACAGCATGGACTCCCTCTTGCCAAGACTGATCTTGTAACTACCACAGCTGAATATGCAAAGAGTCAGCAGCAGAGAGTGACACCAAGCCCTTAACACGGCATCAGTCTGCAAGGAGACAAGCCAGCCATTGGTGGTGTGCTGATTGAATCAATCTCTTTAACTCTGGGGTAGGGGGGAGCAATGCATTGTCACCAGCAAGGACACTATCCTGGACATAGATCTGCATGCCCCTGTCCACAGAGCCTCTACCAGTACCAGCATCCGAGGATGTGCAAAATAGACATACCTGATTATTGGCATAATACCCCATACGAAAAACCCCTCATCCAGAGGTGTACTAATAGGGACAGGGTCATGGGAACCATCGGTCTTATCACATACCCCATCACCCTGAAGCAGCAGCCCAAGACAATTGTGTCATGTCCTATTAAGCTAAGGCACTAGTTCAGGGACAGTATGCTGTATTTTGTGGCCTTGCCCTCTAGGATATAGTACAACTATATGTGCTAAAACAATGACCTACGCATTGTGCTCCATCCTCTACAGCTAGAACGCAAAGCATTGGGAATCTAGGGGTAGGAGGAAGATTTCCCCTTGCGTTATTCCTGCTGACCCCATCTGAAAATTCTGTGCCTCTTTTCCTGGTAAACACAGTCTCTGCCAGGTTAGAGGTCCTGATTCCCAGGTGATTAACATTTCTGCCAGAGGACAAAGTGAAGGTGCACTAAACTTGAAGTCACAAAGATGACATAGACAATGTAGACCACAGATGGTCTTCATGGCAGTGGACCATCAAATGAAGAAAATAGTTACTGTGATGGCAGGATTGATCCCTCTGCCCGCCATGAGAGGTTGGGGTTGTTGTCGCTGTTTAGTGTGGGCAAGGGGAAGAGTGCTGAACTCAGAGGAACCTCTGGGGCATCTCTTAGTGTTTTTGTAACAATGACCACAACACACTAAGACCAGGGCCACTATGAGTGGACACTTTTCAGGGATAAAAGGTCAGGTCTCCGAGGCAATCAACCCACACCAGCCAACATGCTAGCCAGGGTGAGGAAACTCTAGGATGGAGGTAGGAGGGAAGAGAAAGTAGGAGGCGACTATAAATTACAGCCTCAGGATCGGATGTTCATGAGGAGCCTGCAGCCTATTACACTAATCCTCTTGCCTTAACTCTCTTTGAAATTATATCTGGCTACCATCTTGGTGGGGACACTGTGCCTGTACCTCCCCCTTCAGAAAAGAAGTTCTCCATTCACAAAAATGGTGGCCTTGTTTTGTATTTTGAGCATCAGGCACGATGGGAAGTCAGAGTGGAGTGGAGTGGAGTGGTGCTGGGATGGATTGTCTCAAACATCCCTCAGGCACCGCTTCAGGCCCTGGGCCTTCCCACCTCTCATTCTGTGGCAGCAGTGAGAGTGAAGCAATGAGACCAGGCCTTGGGTCTGGGTAGCCTCCTGTATGCCTCTGTCCTGCACTGTGGACACCAAGACAGGAGATGCTGAGGGACATATTTCAGCTCTCATGGCTTACAATCCAGAAGCGAAGGGAAGTTAGTGCTCAGTGGGGCCAACCTTCAACAAATGAGATGTTGGAGCTGGTAGACAGGTCTTCCTTCTCCCTCCCCTCAGGCAGTTACTGCAGCTTCTTGGGGGTGGTTCCACAGGGCTGAGCAGGAAGTTGTTCCTATCATCTCTCCATTGTCCCCTGCCTCACCCCCCTTGCTTACTTTTGAACCTCTAATAAAATCATGGCATACACAATTTTGCTTTAGGCTCTGCTTTTCAGGAACCAAGGTGGAGACAATTTTGAACATTAAAGGGTGTCAGATGTCATGTACCATCTAAACCCCACAGTGCTTATTGACATCACCTTTTTGTCCTTGTGCATCTGAGATGGGGGTCCTTGAGTGAGATGGTCTCTGAGCGCCTCTGTTCCATCAGTCTGTGGGCTTGTTTCCAAGCATTAAGGCTACAGATGTTTACCCAAACTCACTGGCCAAATGCTTCTCTTCCCTGAAGACTGTTTCCTGACTTGAGCTCTAAAGGATGAAGTCCTGAGATTTTCGTTTGTCCTAAATTACATTTACAGGGACAGTTCTTTAGAGATTCCCCAGAATTAATCTGTCCCCAAATGGGAAGCTCCCTCATACTTAGGAATCATTTGGGAAGAGAAGGGGCCCAAAGGAAGCAGATGAAAGAAGAACGGTCTGGAGAAGAGTGGTAAGGCTTTGGGGGGAATGTGGTGGCTTAACAGAGCCTGTGCCACCAACAGCTTGGATGAGCTCTAGGAAATCTGCTGTAAGAAATAAAAGCCAGGCCTTTCGAGCACTCTGGAATCTCTGCATGGGGTGGGGAACCCAGGCTCTGAAAGCCAGCTTATACATTTGGACAGCTTTCAGAAACAAAGAGAGGCAGCCCCCCAGCCTCCTTCAAAGGGAGGTTACACCATCGCTGCCAGTAGCCTTCATCAGCTTAGGCTGAAATCCAGCATTTACCAGCACATCTTATTCCCCAATACCTTAGGAATGAGTAGAAGCAGATTTAGGTGTGATCTAGGCCAAATTTGAAATTTCAACGTATTTGTAGGCAAAAAAACCAAGAGAAGGAAAAATGCACTGTCACTGAAAGAGAGGTAAGTAAGGCAGGGACACGGTCAGGAAGCATTGCAAGATAAGGTGAGTTAGGCCCTTGGACAGCCATGACTTTTATCCAAATATAACCAAAAAATATTTATCAACTATCTGCGATGTGTAAGGCAATGTTTTAGGCTCTGGGAGTGTGATTTTGAGAGTATGGGGAAGGAGGGTAAATAAATGTATTGACCTGATTTCCAGGCCTTTCCAGCAGGCTAGAATCAACTATGAGTGACTATAACAGCAGTCATAGTGGTTTCAACAGCAGAAAGATGATAAGCATTAATAAATCTAGTAAATCGAGGCAAATACAGGATGGAGGGGATCAGGCAAAATTAAAGAGGGAAATTCATACTGGGATTGGAAAGGAAATGTCCTTTCAACAGGTGAAATGGGGGAGAAGGGGTAGGAAAGGTGAGCGTCCAGACAGAGGCTGGAAAGCCCAGTGTACTTTTGAAAAATAGTGAGCATCTGTCCAGTTGTTCATCACACCTTTGTGTCTCCCAGGAGGCTCTGTCAGCAATGGAGATTTGTCCCCATTGAGATTGTGCACAGCAGTGGGTCACAGAAATGCAAAGCTTTAGCCAAAATCGGTGGGGTGGGGGGGTGTTTGTTTCCATATCATCAGAATCCAGAGCCTAGGGTCAGAGTCTCCATGATGTCACCGACATCTTCCTTCTGTCCCTCCACTCCTGTCTCACATGTGACTTATTGTTTGTGGTCACAGATGACCACTTCCTTTCTGGCCTCATATCATAGGAAGGAAAGCAGAAATGGAATTGATTATCTTAGGAGTGCAAAAACTGTGCATGGAACCCTCAGCCTGCACCCCACTGGCCAACACAGGCCGCGTGGCTACCCCTTCCCATTAGAAGGCTGAAAGGCAGTTGGGCACCTTGCCACCCCCAAGCAAAACTGGAGCTGTGCTATGGGAGCTGGTAGGTACCAGATGGCATGTTAGGCAATAGGCAGAATCTTCCACAACTTACTCAGCAGTGGGACAATATCTGCCCTCAAGGTGCGCACAGTCCTGTGGATGGACAGCAAACTGGTGATTTCCAGATGGCTGAGCACGGGATGCTACCTGAGCTTTCGGAGGAACATCTACTCTCACCTTGGGAGGAGTGGCAGAGACAGCTTCCCCTCTGAGACCTGGAGAAATAGTCAACCAAGCCAAGGAGTCAGGGGCTGCTGGGAGTCCTTGGGAGGGGACAGCACTGTCCAAAGCCCTGAGGTGAGTCACATTACAGAATCTGAGGATCAAGAGGACAAGGAAGGGCCGGACTTTTATGGAAAATAATGGGATGGGGCAGAGCATAAAGGAGATTTTCTGAACCATTCAGGATTTGGGCTTTATCCTGCAGGCAAAAGAGAGTCACTGAAAGGCTTAGGTGAGGGAGTGGCATGACAAGAGTTTCGAGTTCAGAGAAAATATAAATTTGGAATCGTCATCATAGAGATTGTATGAGAAGCCATTTTAAGGCCATTTGGATGAGATTATCAAGGGGCTGTGTGGAGGGAAAAATAGTAGAAGGTTTGCAGGCTAAGCCCTGGGCACCTGCACTGTCAAGGTGCTGGTAAGATGAGAGGAATCAGCAAAAGAGGCAAGAGCAGAAGAAAGAGGAAACTCAGGACACTGTGGGGACCTGGACCCTTGTAGAGGAATAGAGTGAGCAATATTGCCAAACACTGCTATTAGGTCCAGTTAGATGGGTACTGAGAAGTTACCATTGAGTTAGCACATGGAAGACATGGTCAACAGAGGTGAGATCCTAAGTAGTCTAGAAGAGAACAGGAGGAAAGAATAAGAGAGGACAAGAGTGACTCACTAAAGAAGGCCTTCATGAGTAGCTGGAGAAGGAAGTGGTCCTAGAAGGTTCTAATCCTTTCTTCTTTTAAGATAGAACAATTGCAGCAGGTTTGTATGGTAACAGGAGTGGATTAAGAGAGGGTGAACAACGAATGATACCAACGGAGCTGGGAACTGGGCCAGAGATGACGGTGAGCAAGTGAAAGGAATGGGACCTAGTACAGGGGGCGGTGGGGATGACCATGGCCAGGAGCAGGGACCATCCATCCACAGAACAGGGGAGAGGTGGGGGAGCGGAAAACATGTGTGGGTGGAAGGGCAGTTGTAGGAGTTTGTGGAAGTTGTCTTTTATTGTTCCCATTTTTTTCAGTTATCAGCAAGGTTATCAATGGAGAAGATGATGGAGGGGGAGGTGTGGGAGGTTTATGGAGAGAGGGAAAGTTGTGATTACTCATCTGGGAGAGCAGGAGAATGAATGGACCAGAGAAATAATGAATGATGCCACCAGGCAACTGATGCCCACCTGAGTTTAAGGGTCATACATTTAAAGTGAGACTGTCAGCATACAGGGGGTGTTCTTCTCCAGCCACACTGTCACCAACGTGCAACTACCAAGTGGAAGAAAGGCAGGTTTAACCAGATGGGAGGCTTTGCTAAGTGCTCAGGAGCACAGGGGAGTTGAGGGCATTTGCAATGGATTGATCACGATGATTGATCAGGGTACCACAGCTGGCTTAGGAGCTACACTGGGATATAAAGAAGGGTGGGTGAGAAAGTGATAGGATCCACAGATTTTAGGTCCTAGCAGGGCCAGGAGGTGACTCTTGAGGGAGTGAACTAAAGAGATTGATGTGGGATCTTGAAGTGGGGAATGTGTAAAATGGACGTTAAAATTGCTGATAATGACAAGGTCAAGGCCAAGACCACAGGTGAATGGCTGGGGGAGGGTTGAAGACAAGCTCATCAGAGAAAAGCAAATGAAAATGCTGAGGGGCCTGGCAGTGGGAAGAATCTCTGCTAATGATACTGAGGAGGACTGGAGAAAGTCACGGTGACTCCGAAGCTGAAATGGCCAAGGAAAACGGGGGCAGGCTCAGGGTCGATAATGGCTGCAGGGCCGGTGAGACGGCTCAGCGGCTTAAGCGCCTGCCTTGCAAGCGCGAAGGCCCGAGTTCGACTCCCGGAACCCACATACGAAAAAGGGGCCGGTGATATCGCTCAGCGGCACGGGTGCCTGTTGGCGCGTGAGGTCCTGAGGTCGTCCCCCCGGTACCCACAAAAAAAAAAAAAATAAAATAAAAAAAAATAAAAATAAAAAAGATAATGGCTGCAGCCAGGAGGGGCAGGAGGTGGTGAGTTCTTTTGCCTTGAGATTCAAATTGGGGTGTTTTTCAGGAGGAGGGACAGATATCACAAGGAAACTGAGCAGTGAGAAGGCAAGAAGATGCCTACTCTGCCTCCAGGCGCAGAGATGAGAGAATTCTGCCCCCATGAGGGAGGGCTCTGGGGTAGCAGGGCAGAGGGGGCTCTGGTTAGGACAGGTGCAGGGTGCAGTGGAGGGATGGAGGCTGCTGAGGCTGAGGCCCCCTCACCCCACACCTTGCTTCTTCCGATCCCTGTGTGCAATTCCTCAAACCTCTCTTTGGCCAGCATTGGAGGAAGCTCAGAGATAATCATCTCAGAGGCCCTGCGGTATTCAGACTGAGGCAAGTCAGTGTCTGCTAACATCGCGGTAACACAGCCCTGGGGAGGAGCCTTTCATTCACTGGGCCACCGAGGCAGCTTATCCTGCAACACATTGCTCCTCTACAAGGGACGCTTGGATGCCAAGTGCCTACAGGATGGAAATTAAAGAAGAGTCATGGGTGGGGGCAGAGATATTTTTAAAAAATCAGTATCAGGGTTTATTTTTAGGTCTACTGAAGTAGAAAATAAGTGCTCAGATTGTGGAAACCCTGATCTCAAGGCAATCCCCATCCTCCGGATAGGCCGGGGTCCCAAGCTGCAGAGGCCAGCCATTCGTTACTTTTGATTTACAATGGTGTAGACAAGAGGTGCTCACATGATACATTACTTGTATATTCTTCTATTTCCAAGACTTCGTTTTCTAAACTTCCCATCCACCAGCCCCTTCTGTACTTGCTGTGCCCCCGGAGATGAAATAGGGCATGGGCTGCCCCATCTTGAAAGGGTGGCAAGTTTTATGAGCCTGAAGACTGGAAGTAGGGCTTTCATTCATGCCTGTTTCTGCCAGCAGGTGAGGTCACATGTCTTATTGTGAAGTTAAAAGGTGTGGCACGAGGGAGAGTGTGGCTGCTGAGAAGGGGCATCAGCACCCCTAGAGCCCAAACAAACACAAGCCAGGAAGAGTGAGGCAGTATTGTTAGGGAGGAGGCCTGTACTCTTTGGATTCTGTCCCCTGGGGAGGCTGTCCTGGATCTTGCTACTATAAACACTTTGAAAGCGGAATAACCAGCATGAACACTGCTCACATTCACCACACGCTTCCATCCCACGACAGAAGGGCCCGGATGGTGCCGCTGCTGCGGCCCATGGGCCTAGAGAAAAGGGAACCCACTCCCCACTGGTTGTCACAGGAGGTTATGGTGCCCCCACCGGAAGACACGTTGTTCTGTGCCTATAAGGAAACTTGGTTCCCACGTACCACCTCAATTCCTCTTCTCCTGCCAATGTTCTCAGAATGGAAAAGGCGAGCATCTGTGATGCTCTGTCCACCCCCAGCCCCCCACCTTCCATTACAAAAAAGATTCTTTCAGCTTCTCTACAGCAGATCTCCATACCTGGGGGATGGGATGGAGGAAAATGGAAAAGCTATTCAGTGTGTCCCCTTTGAGGCTGGAGGGCAAAGGGAGGCAGGCAGGGCTGCCTGGGCCTAGAGGGAATAGAAGCCCTGCATTCCCTAGCAAAGGGCACTCTGCCTTCGTGGGGCCCGGGGGAATCTTCAACTGACCTGAGGATCTCAACCAAACTCAGAGCATCCCTTAGCAGGAAGGGAGAGGACACATTAGGAGTTGAGCAAGGAAGAAATGTATCAGAAGCCAGGAGCCTCTGGCCAACCTCTACATTTCCATGTGCCTCAGTTATGCTCGGAGAAGAATGTCTTCATCTTTCTTGGATATTGAGAGGCTTCCAAAGACTATCAGAAGTAACAACTTTTCAAATAAAGGAATCAACAATGTGATTGATGGTTTAAACTGAGCTTTGGGACTGCTGCTATTTAGAGGATAGATCAATAGTAATAACAACAATAAGTAGAGGATAACTAAGGAGAGAGTTTATAAAGGACCCCATGGCAGCAGAACCAGATAATTCAAAAGCCAAAGGAACCCTTCTGGGCTGCCCACATCAGCTCAGCTACCAGGCTTGCTCTGGGGAGCAGCTGCCACCCTGCTGCTTGGCAAGTCTACAGGGGCCATTGCTACTCCAGATGGCATCCCAAAGGGAGCTTGGCTAGGAGGTGGGACACAACATGAAGGAAAATGGTGGGCAAAATAAGTTCCCCAGAGGCTCTCCAGGGTGTAACCAAACAAAATGCCATCCAGGGACCCTCAGACATTTACCCAGAGATGGAAAGAACACAAACACAACACGGATGAGCTAGCAGGGACAGAGCCCATCTCTGGCAGCTTCCAAAAGAGTAGATGTGCTAGGATGGACACAGAATCTGAAATTGGAGAACCTGGTTTGAAGTTTTGAGTCTTGACACATCCTAGCTGATGATGAGTCATATAATCTCCTAGAGCCTTGGGCTTCTTGCCTGCAAAAGGAGACAGTGATAGCTTTCTAACCGGTTGCTGTGAGATGCCAGCTGAGAGAAGATTGGAGAAGCTTTCTGCAAAATGTTCAGAGTTTTTATTAGACAGTTACCCACATGGATGACGGGCAGTATCCCAGGAATGCCTCGTTTCCTGTGATATTTTTGCCACTCTCTAGTTACCATAGGACCAGCATTTCTGTACTCTTCCTTACAGAGATAGAAATGAATCTAGAGATTGGGCCTTTGGAGAGATGGAATTGACCACTTGCCTTCTGTTCTCCATCCTGACCTCTCCATAGGCACCAATGTACTTTTTCATATTTTGAGGGTTTTTACTTCTAATTTTCTCCTGAGCTGTGTGCCCTTGTTTGCTGGTGATGGGCTCAGCCCCTGATTCTAGTGCTCAGAACCAACATGTTTGTCAAATGTTTTCCTCCAGGAGAGGGGTGCTATTAGAATAGTTATCCATAAGATCCCTGTGATGGAATGAAAAAAAGCTTTCTCAAGGGCACAACAAACCTAGAAAAGAATCCAATGAAGCGGAGGCCAAATTCCAGTTGCTTAAAGAATGTTTTTGGAAGGGGCAGCCCCGGGCAGGATGCTAACCACAACTATCAAATCCCAATCCACAAGCCTGACCCTCAGCTGTTGAAAAGAATCAACAGAGCTGAGGACCTTATTGATAAGCTTTCCCTCCAAGTGCAGACACTACAGAAATCAACTAAGGGAAATACCTCCTGTGGGTAGACCTGGCAGAGGATCTGAGATGAACATGGACCCGGGTCATGTCAGAATCTATCTCTTTATTATGCCATTAAATGTCTTCACACACTCTGATTGATGTCTCAGTGAGCAGGTTACAGTTCTGTGCAAATATGTGTGCATACACTCCTATGTGTGAGTGCAGAGATGAACACGGATGCCTGCAGACACACACACTGCAGATGCAGATAGTAATTCTGACAGTGAAATTTCTGGGCCCTCAGGCCAGCAGGGAATTCAGTCCCATTAATAGATTACTGCCCCTGCACTCACCAGAAATCAGTTATTTCGACCTTAACCCAGGCATAAAAATGCTTTCTGCATTCCTGATATGGTGACATAAAGCCGCTGCTTGACACTCCAAAGATGAGGAACTTGCTACCTTACTTGAAACCCCATCTAATCATTGTTATTCATGATGATAGTAATAATTACTGATTACTGAGCACTGACTCTGCCTGGTACTATGCTAAGTCCTTTAAGTAGACTATACTCCAACAAGGAAACATTCTTTTCTCCATTTTACAAAGGCTTAAATTGAGTCTTGGAGAAATGTCTGTGGTGATGTGTTTAGCATATGACAGAGCTAGGATTTGAACTTGGAACTCTCTGACTCTACAGCCCTGCACTTTTGAGATCATATTAACTTAAATTAAATGGTATAAGACATTTTTCCTTGGAATGGGCTGAACTCTGCTCTACTGTAAGTTCTGCTGACGGATGTCATGCCTGATCTATTGAACTTTTCAGAGCCTTTTCCCTGTGCCCTTGTCCCTTTCCTTTGATGTCCCTTGGATGTCCTTTCCCAACTATTGGCCCCCAAAAGAATTCCCAAGTGATGTCACCTTTCCTGTTTCAACACCATACTTCCAGTATAGTTTCCCAGGATGCCATTGGCTTTTCGGGCAGCAACATCATAACATTGACTGTTTCAAGGAAACTTTGAGTTTTTTTGTTTGGTTTCAGTTAGCACACTTTTTAACATAAACTGCTGCAAGCTACTTCGGTGGTTGAGATTTAAAAATATGCTTTCAGCTTATTATTCCAGCTACTTATAAAATCGTTTTGAAGTTACAATTTGTCAGCCAGGACTTTAGCTAGTCTTGCAGCTCTGAGACATTTGCAAATTGGCTGAGTAGGCTTTCTATGCCGAGTAGGTGATCAAAACCAGGCCAAGATTTGAGGGCTGACTCTGTTCCACCCACTAGAGACTTCCTATCTGGTGGCACTGATCTATGCAGAATGACTCTGGTTCCAATGTCAAATACCAATCACAGCTGCCTATTTTGACTAAAACTAGGGATGTGCCAGGGTCCCTTCTGAAGACTCTTGAGAGCAAGGCTCAATTCCAGTACAGGAGAAAAGGGCAAGATCAAGGGAGAAATGCTGAAGTTGAGAGCCTTGGGCCTGTGCAAGAGGCAAGAGTGTAGCTGCAGACAGACCTAGGTGCTGAGCTTGGTTTGCGAACACTTGCAGGTTAGGCAAGTGTTTACAAGGGCAGTTTGAGATAAACGCCCAGTTTAGGAATATGCACACACAAATTAGGCATTTCAGTCAATGTCTAAACAAATTCCAGAATATTGACTCTTGATGGCTTGAGGCTCCTCTTAAAGATTATGGACACCTAACCTTTCTGAGCACTCACCAGGCTGTCTTAAAGAGGGACCACCAGGCCAGTTGCACCTGGCTTCTGGTAAAGTTTTAGAGCGACCACTGTGTATCTATCTAATGACATTAGTTAGCCCTGATCTCTCCATTTTGCTCACAAGAGTATCTTAAAAATTATAGTCAAATAACTTTCTGAGATTGAAATTCAGCATTATATCTAGGGGTATTCCGCTTGGATTTGTTAGGATATTTCTTCCCACAGGTCACAAAATTCCCAAATCAAACTTGTTTAAACAATAAGGAAGCTGATGGTCTCACATAATGAGAAGTCCAGAGGTGGATGCAGCTTCAAGATTGGTCAGTCCAGGGCCGGTGAGATGGTTCAGCGGCTTAAGCGCCTGCCTGGCAAGCGCGAGGGCCCGAGTTCAACTCCCGGAACCCACATACGAAAAAGGGGCCGGTGATATCGCTCAGCGGCACGGGCGCCTGCTGGCGCCCGAGGTCCTGAGGTCAACCCCCCGGTACCCACAAAAAAGAAAAAAAGATTGGTCAGTCCAGTAGCTCAACAATGTCATCAAAGTCTCAGGTTCTGTTCACCTCTTCTTTACTATTGCATTAGGGTAATCTTAAATCTCGTTCCCTCCAGCTCATAAAGTGGCTTCCAGAGTAATTGGAGCAGCATACATCTTTCTTCCCATCCAAGAAGGAGACTGTACTATCTTTTTCCAAATCCTTAAGCAAATCTGTCTTCTTGTCTCATTGATTCAATTCACTCAGATCTGCCCCAAATTGAAGCAATCTCCAGGGGGCAAAGGGTGGAATGAATATTGGAAAATGTTTGCCATACTCCAGATTCTCTGGTCCAATCTTGTTCTCTGCAAAATAAATGAGTTCATTTGGACTTGCCTCATGCTTAGTGAAGCCATGCTGGCTCCTGGTGCTTACCATTTCTCTTGACGCCCACAGCTATCTCTTTAATAACCGTGTTGTGCCTTTACCAAGGGTGTAGGACTCTGGAGTTTTTTTTTTTCTGCAGTTTTGAAGTTGGAGAGAGCATTTACCTCTCCCTTTCCCAGAGTTCTTTGGAACAATGTTTTGCAAGTGTTAATGTGCAGGAGAATGCCTGTGGAGTTTGTTAGGAGTGGACAAGAGGAGCAGAGCCTAGTGGCTGAGAGAATGAGGTCTGGAGTCAGAGTGGCTATTCATGTTCAAGTACCCGCTTTGCTGCTTTCCCTGTATTCTGGCTCACCCAATCTCTCTGGGCCCAAGCTTTTTACCTCTAAAATAGAAGTAGTACAACTTGAACATCCTTAGTCTGAAAATCTGAAATTGGAATGCTCTGAAATCTGAAACTTTTTGAATATCATGGCTCATTTCATATTTTGGGTTTTCAGATTAGAGATGATCACTGGTAAAGTCTGTGCAAATATTCCCAACCCTCCCACAAAAGAAACCCACAACCCCACCCCCCAATCAGAAACCCTCTGCTCCCAAGCATTTCTGATTAAGGCCTCCTTAGCCTGTATAGTCTCCCACCCAGGACTGCTATGAATATGAAGGAAAAAGATATCCATGTTGTTTAGAACAGTGTCTGGAATGATATGCATTTATTAAATATAGACAAGGTTCCTGGTCCCCACCCTTAGAGTCTTACTTTGCAAATTGGCTTGGCGGCACTGTGGGCAGGAATCTGTGCTCTTGCCAAGCAACTCTGGGGGATGCTGATGCAGGTGGATGGTTACTCCTGAGCAGTGCTGCCCAGCAATGACTAATGATGTGCCCACTGTGCCCACCTGCCTGTGGGAAGCTTTTCCGGGGCTCAGGGCTCTGGGATGACATACACATTGGTCAGGAATAAAAGTTCCAAGCAACAGCAAGTATGCTCTTGCCTCATCTTATTTGGGTTTTAGTTTTTTCAACTATGTCTTTTCTATTCCTCCAGGTTTGGGAGTGTTTTCCTTGATTGGAAAGAAGCAAAGATGGAAGGAGCATTAAGGCCTCTCCCAACCTCAGAATATCTGCCCTGAAGAATGGGGCTCACCTCACCCTCTTGTTCTTCTTGCTCCAAAGGTCTTGAACATGCCCACTGCATTGTCCCTGGGATTCCTAGCTTTCTGTAGACTGGTGACACTGATCCCTTCATGCAGATCTATGACAGACTTAACATTTTCTCCAGGAGTGGACCCTCCTTGTCCCCAGACCCCTTACTGTCTGAGTTCACCACAAACCTCCCTGTGCATCTTGCTTTTTCTTTAGATCCTGCCTTTGTGGTCTTCAGCAGCTTCATTTGTGATGATAGCGTCAGAATTTTGTGTCTAACAGCCTCTCAATACCCTGAGCCATCCTCCCTTTCAAAGCCCCTGCCCCAGGTTATGATGGCCTTTTCTCTGCACCTGATCAATTCTACCTTCTGAAACTCTATGGAGCACTCTGGATATGCCTACCTTTCCCTCCTTTGTCTCTTAAGAACTCCAAGATGACTTGTTCCTGAGCTTCCTGTCTCATTTATCTGTTCATGCCAGGAAAAAAAAAAAACAAAAACAAAAAACCCTGATACTTGATGACTTAAAAGAGTAAGCAACTATTTGCTCCAGATTCTGCAAATTGGGCAAGGCCTCTGCTGGACAAGGAGTCAGGGTTCACCTTTGTAGCTGCTGCTCATAGGTTAATAGATGCCTCACTTCCATGCCTGCTGTATTTGTCAATTTTTCTGTTAGTGACACCTACAATTTAAAACAGGAAATAGTTCATTTAGTTCATGGATTCAGATTATTCAGTCAGTAGTCAGCTAGCTCTCGGGTAAAAACATCATGACAGAAAGGGATGGGAGGCACAGATGCTTACTTCAGCACCTAAGAAGCATAGCAGGGGAACAGTGCCAGAGAGGAAGGGGCCAGGGATCAAATATTGACCCCAAGGTTATGCTTCCATGACCCACACAGATACAACCAGAGAGCGCATTACTGAGCCCTTAGGAAGCTTCCAAGTGAATCAAGTTGATAATTAAGCTTAACCATTGCATACCATCCCTTGTCAACCTGACACCCAAACACATTTCCCTAATACTTAATCTCTGAATAAACACAATAAGCTAACAATTCTGCCTAACGTGATGCAACTATCTTGCATACAGCTGGAAACAAAATAATCCCTCCTCCAATGTCTCAACAGTTCCAGGAAGTCAAAGTCAAACTCACTTCTGAGACTGAAGGCAAATGCTTAGCTGTGAACCTTTGCAAAAATCAAAAACAAGTTACAAAATCTCAAGGTACAATGGCACAGTGTAAACCTTCCCACTCCAAAGGAAGGAGTAGAGGGCTAGAAAGGAATCCAACCCCCCCCCAAAAAAAAATCAAAATTCAGCAGGGCAAACATTAAGTTCTGTAGCTCCATGTCTAGCATCCAGGGCCCTTAGTGGTGAGATGGGAGTTCCATAGATCTTGGGCAGGTCTGTCCCTGTGGCCTTGCTGGCTCTGTCCCTATGCCCTCACATGGCCACACTCTTGTGTTGGCTCTGCTTATAATTTATAGCTTCCCCCTGCAGATTTTCTATATTCCTGGCATCTCTGGCTTCCTGGGGTATCCAATGCACCTTTGGCTTCATTCTCACAGCATCATGCACTGTCCTCTCAGGGGATCCTTATCTGGCCTCACAGACTTTCTGTTGAAATCTGCATGCCACTCTTGCATTCTGCATGCCACTAAAACCAGTATTGTGTGGATGATGCCAAGATGTTGTGCCAGAGGAAGCAATAGCCAGCTCCCCTCGGACCATGGCTACAGTAGACTCTGAGTGCCTGGATGACTGAGCACAGTAAAATGAATCCCAGTGAACCAATTCCCTATGAGACCCTTCTCAATAAGAGGTCCTATGGACTCTCTTCTCAGATGAAAGACTGACACTTTTAAACCCTTAATCCTGTGATGGGTGGGTCTTGCTGATTTCTTAAATGCCTCAAGTTGTCTTTCTTCTTGTCCCTGTACAAAGTACCTGGTTTCTTTTTAATGGAGCTAATCTCTTCAGCAACCACACCTCCTTTGGCCCCAACCATGAGTGGCTACTTTGGGGTCAAAATTTAAATTCTTGAAATTTATATGATGTGCTTTTCGCTCTTGATTCTTACTATGAATTTGGCCAAAAGTAGTCAGCAGCACACAAGCCACAACCCAAATGTTGGGCTGTTTTGAAATTTTCTTGGCCAGATTAGTTAGTCTATCACTCTTGATCTCAGTCTCCTGAAAACTATCAGAACATGGGTAAAATGTAGACCAATTTTTTTTTTTTTTTTTTGCTAAAGTCAGTCAATGGAATCTTTGTTCTCAACTGAAACCTTCTCAGCCTGGTCTTTACTGTCCACATCCCCATCAGAGTCTGCTTACAACATTCTAGGGCTTTCTTAGCTTTCACCTCCAAACCTTCCAAACTTCTGCAAACCACTTCCAAAGGCTTCTAAACCACACAGTCAGATACAGTCACAGGAATGACCCCACTTCTGACACCACTTTCTGTATTAGCTTTCTCATTGCTGTGACCAAACACTAGGTAGCTACAATTTAAAGGAGGAAATGGCTTTTGGCTCACTATTTCAGATGATTTAGTCCATGGTTAGCAGGCTGTAAGGCAGGAACATCATAATAGAAGGACATGGCAGAGCAAAGTGTCTTACTTCATGGTGGCTAGGAAGCAGACAAGGGAAACAGTGCCTGCGAGGAAGGGGTCAGGGATCCGATACAGATCATGACCCACCCAGACACACCCAGAAGTGTGCTTTACTAAACCCCAAGTGGCTCTGAAGCCAACTGTGTTGACAATTAAGCTTATTCTTCACATCTGCAGTATCAGTGGGTGGCCAGAGTGGCTGGCCTGTCTTTATGTGCCTCTTCAAGGAGGCTGCCCTGAGCTTTCTTTCATGGAAACCATAGGGTAGCAAGAGGCTGAGAACAGGAGCTGCAAAGTATCCTAAGGCCTATGCTTGGGGCCACACAGCATCATTTCCCCTCCCTTCTTCCTTTTGGTCAGCACTGGTGTGCCATCTTAGATCCAAGGGAGTGAAATAGACACCACTTGATGGAAGGAGGTTGAATAAGAGGTGAGATGGTAGATGACAAATGGCCACACTTTTCAACTCCTTTAGTGGAGGACCTCCACTAAACAGACAAAGAAGAACATGGCTCTGATCTCTGGGAAGAACTTCCAGCCTGGTGGAAGAGAGTAGTACAACACAAGCTGCTCAGTACTAATAAGGGCAGCCACCTCTCAACCTCTAGCCACATATCTGACGCTGTGCTTAGTGATGAATTTGCTTCATCTCACTGAATCTTCACTATAATGCTCTGGGGTTGTATGTTATTATGCCCATTTTTCAAATGGGAAAATCAGTGTTAGGTATCTAGAGCAAGAGGCAGAATATTCATAGGGTCAATGCCCAGCTCTAGAGCCCCTGCTCTTACTGTGTACTGTGATATTTCTCCAAGATCTGTAGAAGGAGCTCCACCAATAATCAAGCAGATGCGGGCAGGAGAAAGAGGCAGACTCTGCAGGTTTCTTTTCACAATACACAAACAACACACCCTTCTGATCTCCTTGGCTCCTCCGTAGGACATTTGTATTTCTTACATGACTTCTGATTGATAGCATGCACCCACACCAAAGCCCAAGTAATCAGGACAGTGCAAAAGGCTTGAAAACAAAAAAGCCACCTGCTGCCCAGCTATCCCAGAGACATGTGATTGGTGATTGGGGATGAAACTGTTCCCCAAGCCACACAGGAAACCATGTCTCTGAAAACCCACCCATGACGTCAGCACTGCATCCAGAATGGCCCTCACACCTTCCTCCCACTCATCCCCGCATTTAGCAATTACTGAAAACAGCTCAAAATAGCACCTGTCCCTCAGCTGGGGCTGCTGCAGAAATATTGTTTGTGATCATTTTCAGGGGGGAATGAGTCTGTTAGAAATCAGTGCAGGGAGAGGATTATTATCAGGCTCTCACTGCAACATCAGGCTCTGACTGTAACCTGTCTGAATCAGACCAGGACACAGTCTGTGCCTTCTCCTGCTAGACAGTCATGGGCAGAAGGCGACCACTTGTTCAAGCAGGAGGCCATGAAGTTGCAAGAACTCACCCAAGAGACACAGGAGCCACCAGGACCCAGGAATCATTTGAATATTGCTCAGTGGCCTGGCTTCAATTCCAGCTCCGCTTCTGCACACCCCAGCCCCACTCCGTCCCAAGGGATCCCTGCCCCCATGAGTCATTCATACATTTTAAAATCTACCGAGCTGTGTAAAAGGATGTTTCTTGTGACACAATAGGAAAACAACAATATAAATGCCCATCAGTAGAGTTACAATGAAATGATGACCCCCCCCTTATCAATAGAACACCATGTAACAATGAAATGAGTGAGGTGGGTCTCTCCATAGTGGCAGGGAAAGCACACCAAGGAATATCGTGAAGTGAATGCAAGCCACATAAATATTCTATCTATCTATCTTTCTACCTTTCTCATCTAGCTATCAATCCTCTGTCTCTATCTATCTATCTATCATCTATCCATCTGCCTATCTAGCTATCTTTGCCATTTATCTGCCTAACTACCTATCTAAATGTTAAACTAGTGATTGTGATTTCCTTTAAGGAGGGCAGTGGCATTGGGGAGGAGGAAAAGGAAGAGAAATAATGAGTGCATTTGCTTCACTTGCATCACTTGAATGTTTATGACAATGCAGTCAAGCATTACTTACAAAATTATGAATCAAGTACATTCCTTAGCAAAATAAAACCATATACCAATAAAGAGTAACCCAGCTTATTTTAAATCAGGTCTTGGTTTATCAGGATTTTTCTTCTTCCTAGGCATCAGTCCTGCTCTAAAATAGCCTGCCTGGCACCTCAGCTCCTCACCCTCTCCCTCTTCTTATCCCACCAGCAGGCCTAGGTGCCCCAGCAGCCTTGCCTCAGGCCCCAGAAGGCAGAAGGGAGAGCACAGCAGCCTTGGGCTTGAAGTTCTGTCCTGCACCCTCAGTCCTATGGGCACTGTCTCCTAGTACCCACTTCCTATGTACACCCTGAGTCTGCCTGGATGTCACTCAGGTGCCTCTCCTAATGTCCTTTCTCTACTCTCTTTTCTTGCTGGGGTCAAGCAGCCAGTACGCTCCACTCTGCCTGATTTGCTATCCCCCACCCCAAACCTGCACAGAACTACTGTACCACGAGGGGGAGGCACACGAGGTGCCTCATCCTGGCCTTGCTTCTGTAGCCGATCCCCTTCCTTGACCTCACTGGTACAACAGCCCCTGTGGTAGCCCCATTGCAGCAACAGGAGGCCAGGAGTGCAGGTTATGCCGTTCAGCAGATCTAGGCTGGATCTACAAACCCATCCCTGGCCTCTTTACCTCAGAGCAAGTGGCCTGGTTGCACCTTTCAAGGACATGTATGGGTTTGGGGACCTAAACTGACAGGTGGCTAGCTGTTGGTTTCAGTCTCCTATGAAGGACGCCCTGGGAGCAGAGCCAGTGAGCAATCTGGGTGGGGAGAGGGGGAGCCAGGGTGAGGCCCCTCCCCGAGCACTGCCGCTCTGTCTGCTCAGACCACGCTGACCATCCGATTCACTGGGAGGTTTCAGGAGAGGGGCTGCCGGCATTGCTGGGCATGACTGTAGGGAGCTGTGTCATAAAAGGTCTGGTTGGGGGCCCATACCCCGCAACCAGCTCTTCAGGCTGTTATCTCTGTAGTTGGGCTCTGCAGCCAGAGATGAGCTAACAATGCTATGCTTCTAACCAGCTGCTCTTCCCCGGACCCTGCCCACTGTCACCTAGCTGGGAGAACCCAGTGTGTCAGAGTGCAAGCTTGGGGCCACCCTGCCTCACCTCCCAGACTCCTAGGTGCCATAAACTGAGAGTCATTCGGTCCCGAGTGAGTGGTGGCCCACTGCACTGACTGCTCTCTTGAGGGAGAAGATCTCTCTCCATAAGTGTGATGGATTTTCTTTCCCACCATAATCAGGGTGGTCTGTGCCTGGAATTCAAACAGAGCCCTCCTCCAGGCCTGGGCACTGTCCAGCTGTTCTTTGGCCTCTCTCAGATTCTCTGGTTATCATGATGAACTCACTCAAGGCTCTGCATATCTACTAATATCTACTGTGCTCCTGAGATGACACAGTCCAATTAACAGAAGCACGGTATTAATGCGATTGGGGCAGCGAGAAAGATGGACGTTTTCTTCTTGCTAGGATGGGAGGAGAGGGCCCAGGGTGGCTGCAGCTGAGGGCCCTGCTGAGTGTACCAGGACCTTCATTAAACATGCAAAAAGCTCCAAGACACAAAGAAGACACTAGAGAGCTTGGTAACAAAGTCACCAGGAGAGCCAAAATGCTTCTCCAGTTAGTAAGCAGCTGCCAATATCTTTTGCATAAGCACTGTTAGGTGGGTGTCTGGTCGAAGCTGACGTGTGGGTGGTGGAAGAAACAGTCAAACTGACATGATTTAAGAACTCAGGGTTATTTTGAAGTGTTTCATTTTAATTTGGATGTCCTCCTTTTCTTGGGGGAAAAAGTTGTTTTTCCATGGATAAGCCAGGGAAATAGAAAAAAGAGAGCTGGTAGAGGTGGATTCAACTTGTTCCTGACTTGGTCCTTTCCCTGGAATCTTGCCTGGAGGCAGGGGAATGGCCAGGATGAACCCTGACATCCTTTCCTGGCCCTGGAGGATTCTCAGAGGCAAGAATGTTGCCCCTGTGGCTTGAGGGGAAATGTGTAGTCATGGTAACCATGCAGTTCAGCTTTTCCCAAGTGAGTGGGTGGTCCCAGTTAATAAGAAGCAAAAGCTGAAATTCAGAAACACTGAAAACCAGGCACCAGAATGGCCAGAGAAAACCAACATGAGAACCTATGTTCTTGGTGCAAGTGTTATCTCTCTGTCAAACCCCCATGGCCCTTCTGTGGGGAAGGATGGGCCAACAGGTGGAAGAGAAATATACAGACCTGAGCGAGCCAATATGGGAGAACCACAAGGACAGAGGAGAGAAAGGAAATGCACCCAGTCGGGAAAACCTAATAAACACTGCTGCAGAGGTGGGAGATGAGAACAGCATCACGCCAGAGAAAAGAAACCTAACAATTGTGTGAATGTAAGCAGGGCTGATGGTGTTGGAGGGCAGAACAACCTTGCAGAATATTTTCAGAGTTTCTGACGATCCGATCCTTCTGCATTCAGTCCCGTCTACATTGATTGGCTGGTCGTCATTCCCCACCATTCCCACCTGAGCAGTGATTCTACTGCATCCATCTATTCCTTTCTGGCCGAACTGAGAGCAAACACACCCACAATTCCCTAGATGTGGGACACCTCCCTCCTACATCAGGACTTCATCCAGACCTCTGCCTCCTTGAGCTCAGCAGCTATGTAGAGTTTGGGGAACCCTCTTCCTTGCCCAAGCCTACGTACCCAGCAGAGATGGCTACCATCTCACTTTGGCACAGAGCAAAATGCTCCAATCTTGTGTTGGGCAGGGAAGCCAAATTTTAACTTGCACAATATTTAAGATGCCCAGGAGCAGAGACACACAACTGTTTGCATAAATGTCCTCCCACTGAACTTCCTCCCTGTCCATCTGTCCCCTGGCTGTCACACTGCTCAGTCTGCCTTGTGGATAAATACAGGACCCCCCAAGAGAGGGGAGGGCAGAGTGGCAGGAAGCCCTCTGCACTGCCAGTCCTACTGCCCACCTCCAGCCTTACACCTGCCCCTCTTCTCTGTTCTCCTGCTCCCCACCCCTTTCTCATTCCCTTTATCTTCTTTCTTTCTGGTCCCATTTCTGGCCCTAGCTTAGCCCTCTGTAATGACTTAATCTTGTCGACAGGGTGACAAGCGGATGAATCGAACTCCGAGGCTTTTTTCTCCACTCCAGATTCATTGGAAGATTTCTCCCAGATGCAGCACTAAAACCCCAGATTCAATTTCCCTTTGACATAATAACCGAATTAGTCTCATATTGTCATACATAAATTACTAGCCAGTCAGGGTGCCACCAGGGAGAGAGAGAGCTGGAGAGAAAGCAAGATGTGAGCATCCAAAGGGGTGTGACTGTGATGAGTGGGGACCTGAATAACAATGGGAAACCAGAAGGGTAACAGCTAATCACATCTGACAAACGAGGAGAATTCCCTGGCTGCTGCATAGGTAAAGAGTATTTACCTTCCTCCCTGTGCCCCTGTCCATTAAGAGTCACCATGGGGAGTCTTGCACCTTATAAGAGATACACAGATCTAAATATCTACTCAGTTAAGAACGCTCTGTTTGTGAAGGCCGCTTTCAGAGGGGAGAATGTGATTTTTGTGGAACTCTGCTGCAGGCTCCAGGCCTGGAGACAGAGCCCAGCTAAGCAAGCAGCTTGCCAGATACCTGGGATAGGGCACTGATGCCCATCCTGGGCCCCTGGTGCTAAGCCTGGCCGGTTTTAAGCACAAAGGTGGCATCCTAGCCTTGCCCACATGGGCCCAGGGAGTTGACTGCTGGTCAGGAGTGTGGCCAGAGCTGAGCCAGCTAGAGTGAACCTCCCCGGCCTGTCCATCAGCCACTCAGCCCAGGCCAGAGCTCTAGGGGCTCTCGTGACATCTCCCCCTGCATTTCCCCAGCCCATCTATTAGTTCTGGTCAATTCTTCCTCCTGAAAGCTCTGGGTTCTAGCCACACCTCTGCATCCAGATGCTCACATCAGGTTTTACTGGAATTATTTCCACAGCTGCCTGACTGGTCTTCCTACTTCTGATCCTACCTGACAACCCCAGCTCCGTTTATCATCAGAGTTTATCTTCTCAAAACACAAATTTGATGGCAATGTTTCACCAAATTAAAACCTTTGGTAACTGCCCACAGAGTAAAATCCAAAGTCCTTAACATTTGCCAGTAAGACTCCATTGCCTATTGCTCCCTTGCCCCAGTCTCTCATGCCCATCGCTTCCCAAGCAAACCTCTGGGACTTCCCTGAGCTGCTCCTTCAGCCTAGAGAGTCCATCTCCTCTTCACCACAGTGCTGGTTCAGGGGGAAGATTTCCCTGGCCTCCCAGGCCCTGAGTCTCTCTACCACTGTCCACTGACCTCCCTGTCACTGGCTTTCCTCTGGTGTGGCAGCAAAACATGCAGTTTCTCAGAATGGTTTTCTAACCCATTGCTATTGTGAGATATCAAGTTCTTTGAAGGCAAGGATCGAATTTTGTTTATGCTACATTCTCCCATACCTAGCATAGAGTAAGAATTTGATAGACATTTGGAAAATAAATCTCTAAGAAGGTATGTGAAGCCAGCCCAAAGCAATCCAAGGCTCACATAGGCCCTGCACCCTCCACCCAGAGAACCTTGCGTGGATCCTCGTACCTACTCAGTTATATTGTGGTGTTTTTGCTTATCTCCCTTGTGCCCAGCGTGGCCTAGGAGCTACGTGACCTAGTACATTTTGTTTGCCCCAGCAGCAGCTGTTCAGTAAATGACTAAGTTCAGCAAATGATTATCTGCTGAGGACTTATTTCTCAGGAATGGACCACTTACGAAGGAGGCACAGATCATAAAGAACAGTATATAATCAAACATCTCACTTGACAGTGATGTCCCAGGAACAAGTGACTGCCTCCTATTCATTCCTGCATCTCTGTCCAAGATACACATGCACCTTCCAATATTGCCTGGCAAGGCCCCTGCGCAGAAGTTGGAAGAGCTCTGAAGCAATGTGGACCGCATCTACATCGTATCCTCAGAAGTGACCTGTCCATTTGCCTTCAACATGTTTTATTGACATCCCCCACCTGTTCGATTAGTTTAAATTCCCTATTTTCCTTTGCTTTTATATTTTTATTTAGTCTGCAGTCTTGCAGAATCCCAAAAACTTACATGAATTTAAAGCCAAGAACTAAACAGTTGGCATCGGAGGGGGTGAAATCAGGAAAACTGTCCCCCTCATTACTACTACTGCCATTCACAATGGCTCTCTGAGATTCTCCACCCCCCTCACCCCCACCCACGGATGCAGAACTTCTAATCTTTCAACCATGCGTTGGTATTTAGCCTTTTTTATCTTCCAGTTATTAAAAAGCCCAGTTCAAGACAAATACAGCATGTTCTCACTTATATGTGGAAGCTAAAAAATGTTCGTTCCATGGAAGTAGTAAGTGGAATAGTTGTTACCAGAGGCTGAGAAGTGGGGAAGGGGAGAGAGGATGGCTAATGGGTACAGGAGTGCATTTGGATAGAAGGAATATGATCTAATGTTTTGTAGCACAGTAGGGTAATTATGGTTGACAATTAATTGAATATTTCAAAATAACTAGTAGAGAAGATTTTGAATGCTACCAACACAAAGAAACAATAAACGTCAGAAGTGATGGATATGTTAGTTACCCCAATCTGATCATTACACATTGTATACATGTATTGAGATATCACACTGTACCTCATAAGTATGTGCAATTATTATGTGTCAATTTTTTTAGAGGTCACATCAACCTAAGTTAAAATATCACTTATTCATCCAGTGGAAAGCTTCTCCCAGGCCAGGCCCCAACGGTCCAGCACATGAGGCCCTGCAGTGGGCAGGGCCCAGCTTGCTCTTTGCTCTTCCTCCTGGCTTTTCCTCCCTCCCCCTATCAGGCTCAGGCAGCGGGGAGAGGATTGTTTTACTTGGTTCAAGCTTCTGGTGGTTCTCTGGGGCTACTGAATGACCTGGAAGATGTCCAAACGTAGCTTTCTCCCATGTGGGGGTTTTTGTAGGTTCCTGGAGAATTCCTGGGAACCTCCACCAGGCCATTTCCTGACAGGGCGATGGGTTCCCCACTATCTCTCACAGCAACCCTCATCACCAGTTCCAGTGTGCACCCTCCTTGGTCGCCCCTTCAGGCCAGTTCTCACAGCAGGATAGCCAACCTCTAGTGGGCCACTTGGCCTTTAGGACATATCCTAGCACCTCCAGACTCTGACCACACAGTCAGTTCTGAGGGGCTTGCCTGAGCCCTACATCATGAGAATTTGAGACAAGTCTGCTGTTTCCACAGCTTAAGCATCCAGCAAGCGGGGGGTCATCTTTGTAGGCAGTGCCCTCTTTTAGCAAGTGGTTTTCTTGAAGCTTCCTTGGCTTGGGGTGGGCAGGGAAAGGAAAGTCTTTTCTTAGTCTCAGACTTTCTCCTCCCTCCATTTGGGAGGCTGATGTGCTGCAGGTTGCAGGTGGGCTGTGGGGCCAGTTTTGCTCTCTCTCAATAACTCAGTGGCTCCATTTGCCAATATGTTTATTGGGCAGAGTCCTGGCATGACACAGATGGCACACGCAAGGGATGACTGCAGAGAGTCAAAGAGACCATTCAAAGATACGGGCAGGGTTCAGAGAGCCACCAGGAAAGAACAGCATCTTGAGTGTAGGGGATCAGGGAAGGGAGATGTTTCCAGAACCTTGGGAGATCTGGGACTGTTGGACATGAGCTGCAGCCTTCAGTGGAGGGACTCTGCCACTCCCAAAGCAGCAGCAGTCAGCCTGGCATGACCAGGATGGAGCATGATGGTGCTGAGGGGTGTTTTGGGAATGTCCACTAGATGCTCCTCTCTTCACGGTGTGCAGGAACTAGTCACATTTTCCTCAGCTCACAGCCTCAGCGAAACACCCAGGAAAGTCCACCTGACAGTGAATAACCCAAGGCACCCTTGACTTTCTGGGCTCTGCTCCTCTCCTCCTGAGGGCAGGGCATCAACATCCCCAGTAGAGACTGTGAAGCAAGACTAAAAGGTCTGGGACATGAAGAACAGCTTCTGTAAGCATGGCTTCCTCTGAGTTTGGTCAGCACCAAGGAGGCCCATGTCCAGGCATAGCTGAAAGCCACATAACCACAATGCAAAAGCGAGCGAGTCAGACGGAATGTTTGATGATCTGCCATTTTAGATGCTCTAGGCCACAGGACCCCATTACTGACACACATAATTAAGAGCTGGCTCAGGCTGGCCAGATGAGGAGCCCTCCAAGAAACTGCCAGTAGAGAGGAAATACTGGGTCAGTGATGCCCAAGGTGGAACTGGTATTCCAATTCGACTTTGGGGGCACAGAGAAGAGACAGTGATGTCTCCTCCCTTATTTGGTTCTCCAAGGACTGCTCGGAGCAGTGTCCAGCCCAGGTGGCGCAGCTTTGTGGACAGGGCTGTGGACTGCTGCCAGCCACCAGACTCCTCGGCTGAGCTGGCTCCTTCTGGAAGTGCAGACTGGCTTGGCGATCCTCATTCATCAGTGTCAGGGCTCCTGTGACGGAACCAGGCCCAGCACTGCTCAGCCTGTGAATTGCGCACCATACGGTTCATCTCTTCCTCTCCCGCAGTCAGGTGGAGTGAGGGTGGGCGTCTGTAGGGACACAAGATAGAGGAGGCAGGAGGGGCACTGGGCAACTCATCACAGCTGAGCTCTCATGGGCTGGCTCTGAGCCCTCTGAGGCCCGTCCTCACCTGCAGTGGCTGATGATGGGTGTGCACGTCAGGTTTGCACTGTGGGCTATGCTATGGGACATCCAGGCCCACCAGGCACCTGCCTAAAGCTGGGCTCCAGCTACTATAAAACACTGATTAAGAGCACAGGCCTTTCCACCAGACAGATCTCCATTCAAATCTCCAACCAGCCACCTTCTTCCCCTTTGCTCTGATACCTTGGGCAAAACTGAGACTCTGTTTCATGCCCTGTGAAATGGAAATCACAGATCACACAGGACTGTGCTGAGGATTAATTGAGCTAATGTACGTCAGCTGCCTATCATGGTGTCTGGCACATGGTGTGCAATCAATCCAGGGCAGCCGTTATTGTTTTTGCTGGCAGGCTGTGATTATTCTTGCCTGGCCAAGTCCCACATTGTGGCAAGTCTTAGCCATTTATTTATCCAAAAACTATTTACTCAGCACCTCCTATATGGTTCTCTGGTTTTAATAGAGCAGAGGAGTAGGAGCAACCCTGTTGATGAAGGGCAAGCATGGAAGGCCATGGAAATGCAGACTCTCACTGTGTGGCCCAGACTGGGATGGTCAGGGAGGCTTCGCCACTGGTGGCAGCACTGCAGCTCAGTCTTTTTTAAGAGTAGTAGCTAGGGCCGGTGAGATGGCTCAGCGGCTTAAGCGCCTGCCCGGCAAGCGCGAGGGCCTGAGTTCGACTCCCGGAACCCACATACGAAAAAGGGGCCGGTGATATCGCTCAGCAGCACGGGCGCCTGCTGGCGTGTGAGGTCCTGAGGTCGACCCCCCCGATACCCACAAAAAAAAAAAAGAGTAGTAGCTATTGAACCCAGCACCTTCACACTGAGATCTATCATCTGCCTATTTATTGATTTATTTTTATTTTGAGATATTGTGTCATGAAGTCACCAAGTTGTCCAGGCTGGACTCAAATCGCAGTCCTCCTGCCTCAGCCTCCCAGAGTGCTTCAATTACAGGTATGCACCACCATGCCCAAACTGTAGCTCAGTCATGCAGGATAAATAAGGCTTAGCTAGACAGCCACAGTAGGAAGCCATTTCAGGTAGAAGCAACAGCCAGCACTGGTGAAGGATACAAGAGGAAGCCACAGCTTTGGGGCAGCAGAGTCAGTAACAGGAGGGAGAATGGGAGGTGAACCAGAGAGGAACCCAGCACTCTGGGAGAGGCATCTGGACCACTTGGCCTGGGAGCAGGGTAATCCATCAAACCATGGCCAAGAGCTGTTGCCATTGGAGCTCTCCAGAACACCACAGGTCTTTGACCAAGGTGACTGAGACCTGCCACCTAGAGGCTACTCAGAGAGGCCCCCAGACTGGGGCCTGTGTGGCTGACTGCTGCCTGACATCAAGTCAGCCTGGTCACTTGAATATTGGTGTCTGGAAACCAGCCTAGGGGCCCAGGCCGCCATCTAGCTCATCTTTGCAGCTCCTCTTGTCTAGCCTAATGCGCATCACCATAAAGGAGAAAACAGCTCCATCCATCCCTTCATTTCCACCCCTTGCAGGAGCAAGAGGCCAGGCAGGGCTGTGCTTTGGTTTGGGCCATCAGGAGCTGGTGCATGCTCTGGGGATCCCAGATGCTAAGGGCACTTAATTTGCCCCACCCCTCACCTCAGGCATCTGACAATTGTTCTACCTGGAGGCAGCAGCAGAATCTGCAATCTACAGTCCAATTATACTGCAGGGAGCAACAAAGGCCTCGTCCCTCTGAACTCCTCACTGCTGTGCTCCAGCGGCAGGGCAGCTGTGCACTGTCACTGCTGCTACAGGACGCAGAGAATGGGAATATGGTAAGGGTCACCCTTCGCGCTCTCTGGAAACTGGATGTCCTGAACAGCCTCACAGTTCCAGGCTGCTTCCACAAGTGACAGGGCTGTAGATTTTAGAGAAAATTTTATTGAAGCATAAAACAGATAAATATATATTCTGGAGAGGCAGATAACACGTAATGAGTTATAAAGATAAAATATCAGCTGAGCACGGGGAAGCACACTTGTTATCCCAGCACTCGAAGAGTCTGAGGCAGAAAAAGCACAAGTTTAAGCCCAGTCTTGGCAACTTGGCAACAGCAAGACCCTGTCTCAAAATAAAAAATAAGATAGGGGCTGCGAATGCAGCTCAGTGTGAAGGTCCTGGGTTCAATCCCCAGTACTGAAAAAAAAGGAAAAATGAAAGTGATTTTACCTTTTCTGTAAACTCTTTGGGTTACAATCTGAGCTCTGGGTCCCAGGTGTTTCCCTGTCATTGGGGTATACGTGCAGGGGTGCCAGGAGGCACAGTGTGCAATGGGATGCCCTTCTCGATGGAAGTCCCAAAGCAAGTGTTAATGTCCACTGTCTGGGAATGGGTCACTCCACACTTGGCTTCTTTGGGGCACATTTCGCCCATAAGCATTTGATTATAACCGTATCTATCCGGCCCATCCATACATCTTTGATAGAGAGCAAATATCCTGAATGTATCTCAGAGAAGAGGTCTGAAGGAAAGCAGCATAGATTGGGGAGATGGGCAACTGCTGATATAGGAGGCAGACACCCCTGGAAACAAGGGGGGCAGGGGAAATGTAGTCTAAGGGAGCACCAAGGAAGAAATGAACACAGAGCCACAGTGTGCTGAGAATCACACAGAAGGTCCTGGAAACCACAAGGCACCCGCAGGCCAGGTAAAAAGCAGGAGCTGCAGGGAGGAAAATGATGGTCCACCACCACCAGAGAGGTATGAAAATGACCTCTCTACATCCCTGGCACTGATTTATCCCTGCTGCTTTATTACAGACCCGGTTTAACAGTCAGTCCTCTGCGGCCCGTTGATCATGTCCTGCCAGGCTTACGAAAAAGCCACCTCAGCCTGGCCTTACGACTATGCTCCTTTCTCAAGTTTAATATGCTCGGTTTAAGGAACATAGCCATCTGCTTGCTGGAAGCATATTAGCCCGGAGACACCCTGATTTTTTCAGTTGCAGTCTATGTGATCGAAGCTGGATAGGCACAGGCGGCATGCTGTGTTAATGAATAACAATGGTGAAGTATATTTAAAAGTATAGATTTTTAACAGCAATACAAATATTGAAGGGGGAACCTACATCCCAAACCCCATTTAATTAATTTTATTCTTGCTGAAGTGCAGTTATAAGCCTGGTGTTTGTCATTGATCAGTTCTGATCAAGTGGCTGAGAATATTATTTTTTAATGGCTTACATTCTTAAAAGAACTGTGGAATGTGTGTAGCTACTTGCATACATCATTTCTGCCTCCAGTTGTAAGATATTTCCCAGAACATTCCATTGCCCAAAGGTGGGCCTCAGAGCCATATATTTGGGTCTACAAAATTTGGGGGTACTATCATGTCTCTGAGCCACAATCATAAGTTTTGCCTTTACAGACTATCCCTGCCATTGGACCCCAAATGATTGACCCAAAAACTTGAGTTTCATGTGCTTCTAAATCTGTGAAACACTTCTGAAGCTGTTACTTTATTTCAACCAAATAACTCTGCAATTCTCTGAAATGTGGGATACTACTAAGCTGAGGGCATTTCATTTATGGGAAATAGCACAGACTCCATTGTCATCTGCTCAGTCCTCCTGTCCCAGTTGGGTATGAATGTGTGCATGTCCTAGAACAAATCCGTACTGTTTCCCCAGCACCCTGCAGCTTCAAGTTCTCTGTGTTCAGATTTCTTCAGGAAAAAAATAGCGTAATAAATCACAGATACCCAACACATTGGGTCTCTTGCCGGTGAGAAAGCATGTGAGCGAGTCTCGTGGCCAGTCCCCAGGCCCAGCAATGGGGCAGACAACATAATGAAGAAAGTGCACAAGCCTGGGAACGCCTCCTGCGTGGTATTGCGTGATACATCTATCCTGCAGTTTGCAACACAGACTCTTCAATGGCAGTTGCTTTTTTGGTCTGAGTGAACGATGGAGACGCCCTTCTCCTCCTTTGCCTGCAGGTACACCATCAGAGAAAGAAGTCAGCTTCTCACATTTCATCAAAGCTTCTCACACTCTACCGATAGGGAATAAGGCCTTACAAGACTAAGCACAGGACATCATTAAGTAAAACAAAATGTTTAATTAAAAATGTCAAGTGGGCAGCTTAGGGTCAAGTGGGACAGATTTGGCCTACAGGTTCTGTGGTGTTGTGTACACTTATAGAAAAGAATCCATAAATAAGCCCAGCTGGGAAATTGAAAACATATGTAATGTAGATTACACGTTTCACGGGCTGCAGCGTAAGTTTCTTCCAGGGCATTTGATTTCTTTCAGGCCCTACAACAGGCATAGGGATGAGCACTTCTTTTCATGCCTGGCTCAATCTTGGCTAACACTGGGGGACTCCTGGGTACCAGGCACTATTCTTGGACTTCTCTTTAATCTGTACACAACCCTCTGAGATACAAATGCTTAATCCCAATTTATTGACAAGGAAATAGAGGTTTAGAAAAGTCAAAGGGAGTTCAGCTTCAATACCAACATTCTTTTCTTTAAATCTCAGCTACTTCCTGTGACCACCAGCTGGGACTCTTTGACTGCAGCCTCGGGAGATGGCTTCCTTGCGGTATAATTCTCAAACTTCAATGCGCCTACTCGAGAACTATTACAAATAAGTAGATTTTGGGTTTCTACAGTTCAGCAGGGCTGCAGATGCTTCTATAAGATACCTCTTATAGAAGCACCCAAAGTGGCTCCATCGAAGAGGGCTGAAGGACCACACTTTGGACTCTTGGGGTAGGACATCTTCTCCCAGCCATCTCCCTGCCTCCGGGCAATGCACCCTGTACCCCCAACCCATCTTCAAAGAGAAAGGTGTGTTTTAGAAACTCCTTCCAGGTTCTTCCGCTCCAGTGCTGGAACCCAGAGGAAGTCCTCACAGATTGCTAGCGAGAGAGAGGCAGAAAATGAAAAGTGAGCAGTGCCCCTCCTCCCCTTCCGTGCCCAGCACCAGCAGGAGCGACCTTTGCAAGCCTGGCCTATAATGTAGCTGATCCCCACCCTCTCTGCAGTTGTTGGGAGCCAACACAGACAGCATGGCTCTCCTGCTCAGCCGGGCCCTGGCCATAATCCTCCAAGAAGGAGAGTTTATGATTCTGTCTCTGGCATTTAAAATTAATATACTCATTAAAAGAGCAGGAGAGTACTTTTAGGGTAAATGTCTTTTTATTTTTTTCCCTAAGGTGAAGGCCACTTAGCTCAAATTCAAAGTCAGCTGGCTCCATGAAGCCTTGGAGTGTTCAGGGCTTAACTGTACAGGACGAGGATGTTGTATACACAGCCTGCAGCATTTTCTCACGGGCTCCAGCCCCATCCCTTGGGGGCTCAGGAGAGAGGACTGCAGCCCTCTAGGGCCAGGAATTCAGCCACTCCCAGCTAAGCATTCCCTGCCTACAATATACCTAGACGGTTATTTACACATCCACCCACCCATCCTATCATTTACCCACCATCCTTCCTTCATTCTTCATTTATCCAGCAGCAGCCATGCTTCTCATGTTTGTATCCATCAAACATTTACCGAGTGCCTTCAGTTTACAGGAATTGTGGGTGCACAGGTTAGTAACTCCCCCTGCCATTATACAACTACCATTACAGAAATTCTGTTTCTAAGGCTGAGGGAGTTGATATGCTAATGAGATGTCTGAGATTTTAGTCCCTTGTCGAACTCCTTCTTTATTGTCAAAACCCAACTCAAATATCCTCAACTTCCCAAACTCCTCCCCGCCTTCCCCAGGAGATTTGATGTTTCCCCTGTGTTCTTACCATGCGTGGTCATAGCTCAGCCACAGTCTCTGTATTTGCTAGCAGTGTCAGTCCCCTCCTCTGCCCTGTGAGGGCAGCAACTAGTTTTTCCTAGTGCATTTCTGTGCGGAGAGTGGTGCCTGCAGCATAGCAGTTTAGTGGCTTTCCAACTTTTGTGGATAGAAGAATCATCTGAAAACTTGTTAAAAATAGATTCAGCAGCTCTACTCTCCCGTGGTGTGATTCAGAAGGTCTGGGATAGGGGCACATGAATTTGCATTTCTAGTGAGTTTTTCGATGATTCTGATGCAGTTGATCGCCAGATCATTTTTTGATAAATACCAAGATGGCGTCTCACTGCAAGATTTTTGAATGAATGAATAAAGACCACAGTTAAAGTCAACAAAAAGTCTGTGAGTTTCATAAGGCCTGTGGGTTTTATCTATGTTAACTTTCTAATTTTGATACTGCATGTAGTTATGAAAATGTTACTTTTGGGTAAACCAGGTAAAGGGTACAGGGGCTTGCTCTATACTATTTTGGTAACTGCTATGAATCTGTAACTGTTCAAAGTAAAAAGTTTTTTTTAAGTCTGTGGCTTTTCTAAAGATGTGGAGTAATTTGCTTCAAACCATCGATCGGCTGACCTTTAACCCCACAGAGACATCGTCCGTCTGTTGAGGTTGTCTCTTCTGTTGAGTACAATTAATTAAATACTTAGCTATTGTACAATTAATTCTCTATTACACCTTTCATTCTTTGCTTAAGTTCTGAATGTCCTCCAGAATGGTCTTACAATACTTACTTTTTTTTTTTTTTTTGTGGGTACCGGGGGGTCGACCTCAGGACCTCGCGCGCCAACAGGCACCCGCGCCGCTGAGCGATATCACCGGCCCCTTTTTCGTATGTGGGATCCGGGAGTCGAACTCGGGCCTTCGCGCTTGCAAGGCAGGCGCTTACGCCGCTGAGCCATCTCACCGGCCCCACAATACTTACTTTTGAACTAAGTCAAGTTAAAATTATTTCAGAAAGTTAAGGACAGCTTTTGAGATGATGGAGACAATCTGGCTGTTACAAAACCTGTATCCAGGGCCGGTGAGATGGCTCAGCGGCTTAAGCACCTGCCTGGCAAGCGCGAGGGCCCGAGTTCGACTCCCGGATCCCACATATGAAAAAGGGGCCGGTGATATCGCTCAGCGGCACGGGCGCCTGCTGGCGCGCGAGGTCCTGAGGTCGACCCCCCGGTACCCACACACACAAAAAAAAAATCTGTATCCAGAGCCATCTCTGTCACTATGTGTGTGTTCTTGAACGTGGCTGTACATGAGTGTCATCCAGGGAGATCTGAAAAATCTCAGTGGGTTGGGGTTAGATGAGTGGCAGAGTGCTTGCCTAGCATGTGCAAGGCCCGAGTTCAATCCCCAGCATCACGAAAAGAAAACCTTTAGTGTCTGGGCAATGTCCTTTTCCAAATAGAATGAGGATTTCTGGGATGGGATGCAAGCATCAGCAGTCTTTAAGGGTGCTTCCAGCGGTGGTGGCTTCAACAGCGAGTGGAAGCAGGCCCCTGACAGCATGGGTACACCTGTGATTCTCTCAGGTGGCAGAAACTGCCACTCTCTCTGAATTGCTGGCTCAAAATCCAGTCCAGCAAGATCCACATCCTTATCCATGGCAGGCCCAGCTCTGTGATCTCTTCTCTGCTTTTCTCATGCCTCAAAACCAAGACCTGGAGGCAGGAAGGATTCCCGCTGCCTTCCAGTGAAGTCCTGTGTCTTGTCTAGAGCACTGTCCACCGTCCATGCAGACAGGTATCTTCTTGTCGGCAGGACTGAGAGACTCCTTTTAGACTGGATTACTCTTCTTCTCCTGCTTTGCATGACCCTCAGTGTCCCCCGAAAGGTCATCAGGCCTGCCTGGCTCATCTGTAGACAGGACCACAGTTTCTGCCACAGTCAGAGTTGAGCATCCCTTCAGGATAGCTGCTGCCAGGGGAAAGGGGTCACACTGAGGACCTTAGATAGAAAGAAAAGGGGCTGGTGCCCAGCTCTGGGCAGAGCACCAGGCAAGGGGGCTAATGGGATGCCATCTGGTCACAGAAGGGCTGCAAGATCCCTTTTGGGAGCATCTGTTATTCACTATTATTGTGGTCCTCTTCTTCTGTGGAGAGGGGGCAGATTTTCTAGGTCAGGGCCTGGTTCCAGGGATTCTGGAGCAGGGTCCACGATGCCTGAGAGCTTGCAGAGAGCCCTGTTCCCTCTCCGGGACCTGATGTCTCTCCACTCTTGCTCCACTCTGGGTAGGTAAGGCTGGGCTGGGAGGGATAGCACCAACACTCTGCAAAGTGCCATAGAGGATGAGAGCAGTGGACCAGGGTGCAGAGGATGCTGTCACTCTGACTGGGTAGAGCAGCCTGCAGGAGGACCCATTAGACATGGCCTAATTATCTAACCAGGCCGGGCTTGCTGCCAGCTGAGCAAGGGCTTCTAACAAGTTCAAATCTCCATCCACTCACCTGGAGGCCGCTAAGTATCTTGACACCAAGGGCAGAGTGGCCCTCTTTACCCAGGCCTGCTCCTGGCCCCAGGTCCCTCCTCCCTTCTGCTCTCCTCTTGCTTAGCATAGTTGTAGACCAAGTTGGGAGACAAAGGCCTCCTATTGATTTTTATACATTGAGCTTTGACTGCTTTGAACACAAAGTGAACCTTTCAATTGGATGAATTGGTGACCCAGAGAGCAAAGCAAAAGCAACTTTCAGTCTTGAGTCTGGCCACTGTGAGAACTCAAGTTTATTCAACCTATTTCAGATACTGTATTTTACACTTTGAATCCTCTCAATAGTACCGTGCTACAGATGAGGAATTGGAGGTCCCACACACATAGCACCTGAGTTGAGTCTACAGCCCACACGTTCCATCACTATTTTCTTTCGTGTTACCCCAAAATCCTTGGCACTAAGTTCTGGAGGCCACTCACATCTCCAAGGAAAGCACAGGAAGCCCCTCCATCCCCACCCTATCCCAGAGGATGCACAGATGCCTCCTCTACCAACGAGGAGGTGTCTAAGGAGATCTGGAAAAAGAAGAGCCTTTGCAATGGCCTTAATGACCTGTCAGATGGCACTGGCCTAGGGACAAAGCCCCCATTGGAGCAGAGACGTAAGATCTGTAGGCCCAGGATAGCCCCCATCTCTGTGGCCTTCCCCAGCCCACCAGCACATTCAGGAAAGGCACTTAGGTCAAAGACGGAGTGGGCAGATTTCTGTACAAATCTAACCTGAGGGACTAGGGTATGAAGAGCCAGTGGATCCACTTCACTAGGGGAAAATTCCTGAGATGAAGCAGAGCAGAGAACCCTCCACTCTGATCGCTGTTGACATTTTTCTACATCTTTTTATCTTGGCTCTATTCGCCAGCTATGTGAATTTGGGCAATTTCAGTACCTCAGTCTCTTCATCTGTAAAATGGGAATAATTGTATCTAGCAAGTAGGGTCATAGTGAGGCTTAAATAGTTTACTGTGAATAAAATACTTGAACAGTGCCTGACATGTAGTTAGCCTTCTATTGGTGTTGACTACTAGTAATGGTCTCTGCTGAGACTAGAATAATTAATAAATTCTTTTTCAGAAAGAAGAACTCCAGCGAAATAAAATTTCTGTCACACAAGTAAGACACATCAGAATATTCTACAAAGAAAACCAGTAGCTTCTACCATGGATCCTTGTAGCCCTACCGTGGGTGAGGTGAAAAATAAAGAACATTTATTTGAATATCTACTATGTGCTAAAGCACTTTTGCATGTGTTATCTCATTTAGTCCTTGTATCAGCTCTGACTGGTATTTTCCTTTCACAGAGAAGAAAGCCAAGGCTCAGAGAGGTTGAGTGCCTTGCCCCAATTACAAGCACTGTCCAAGGGTCCGTGCCATTGCCTGAACCCTGTGACAGAAGATGGACAGAATATATGACCTTGGAAAACCCTGTCAGCCCAAAAGGTCTCACTTGGGCTCGCTCAAGCCATCAGCAAAACGGAGATCTGAAAATAATCATGCTCAATTCCAAGTGTTTCTTTTCTCTCACTGTAATAAATTCTCCCAGCATCTGCCAAAGCAAGAAGGCTGGTCAGCCCAGGGCACTGAGTGACAGCTCCAGAGCAGAGCTGTTCCATGGACAGTGGGCAGAATGGCATTCAATCTGCGGAGGCCCATGGGCAGGGTGATTGCTGGGCTCCCGGAGAGCAGGCGGTCCTCCAAGGCTTTTGACTCACACTTTTTAAATTGGTTTCATGCATGGGCTATCAATGGGGGCCTGGCTAGATAATAGGATTTTCCAAAACAATTCTTCCCCTCTTCTCCTCTGCACCCTCCTGAATCTGTGTGCAGATACCTGGAGGGGATGCGATGTGCTTGGCAGGGCGCACTCCCACCAGGCTCCATGGCTTCGGCTGGAGTTGTGCAGCTGTAAGAGGCCATGGTTCAGAGCAGTCTTAGAGAGTGGCTTATGTGCTCCACAAGCAAGGGAGCAGGGTCCCAGGCAGCCATTGCCAGGGAGGCACTCTCAGCTGAGCCTTTCAATAGGGTGAGAGCTCAACACATGCCTGGGTAGGGGCACGCTACTGCTGTGGGCTGACCGCAGGGGACCACAAGCCTTGAGCACGTACAGTGAGTCCATGCACCATCTGGCTGCAGAAAAAAGGCAAGACAGAGCCCAGGAACATGACCAGCCCAGATGCAACCATGCCTTAGAAGCAGAGCTTGCAAACAAGCTGTAGGAAAGTCTTACCAGCGAGAGGGAATAAAACAAGGACACGCGCTGTGTGGAGAGTGGCTTTAGTCTGGTCACACCGGGAATTCAGGGGCTCGATTTATGACACAAAGCCATCCTCAACTCAAGGCAAGGGAGCTGGTCTTCCTTACCCCTCTGTCAGTCATTGGCTACTGGTGTAGGGCAAGGGAACTAGGGAAGCATAAGGTTAGCCTTGGGGGATCAGGTGGCTCCCACTGAGCTGAGGCTAATCCTCCAAGGAGCTGTAGCAGCCAGTCCTCACAGCAGCTGGGAGGTGGGTGCACCCATCCTGCAAGGGGTTCAGGGTGGGTACCAGCAGTATCTACCGCACCACGCAGTGGGCATATAGTCTGGGCACAGTACTGCCAGGGTCTGTCAAGAAGCAGCCTGGTGATTCTGAATTTTAAAAGCCCAGAGGGCCAAGGAGCCAGATGATGCTACAGTGGGCAGTGTCTGTGACAGCCTTGGCTATCACCCTAAGACCCTTGTGCTGACACTACAAAGACAATACTTCATGCTTCTGCCCACTTATCCTTCCCAGCAGGACTACAGGGCCGCAGCTCCATCAAGGGCAGCAACCAGGTCCTCTGGCCAGGCTCCCTGAAGCCAGGGTCAGACCCATCTGTGCACAGACACATAGGACACCCATCAGAGCTGCTCTGGGATGACCCAGAGCCTCCTCCCCCGGAGCCCATAACACAAGTTTGCTGCTGAAACCCAAATATCCGCCTCCAATGCGGAAGAGAGATTAAATTAGAAACAACCTTAATTCTTTCTGGCAGAGGGAAGCGAGTGAGAACTGTCAGTTCCCCAATGATATATTGTTAAGGAAATCCAGGTTTAAAGGTATTTCATAAGTTTGCCTTTGCCTGCTAATCAAGAGAGTCAGCTAACAGCATCCGATCACCAGGCGAGATCGTAATGAGATAATGCCATGTACTCCACAGAGACCCAGCCGGCCCCTTGAAATTCCTTCCAGAGGGTTTCTGAAGCACCACATTGTGACGAGGAAGGGGAAGCAAGAGAGAAAGAGAGAAGGGAAAATGGCCACAATTAGCCAATTAGATGAGGTGATTCCACAAAGATCACGCAGCCTCAACAGACTGAAGAGCTGTGGTGTTTGTCACCTCCTGCGCGCTTCTTGGTCTCCAAGCTTCTTTGTTTGTGCAGTGAGACAAGCAAGTTCAGAGCTGTTTGGAGTATCCGGAGATTGGAGGTCCTATCACAATCCAGGAAGCCAACTTGCTTGGGGCCCTCACCAGGTAGCTGGCACAGGGGTACCAGGGCTCTGTTTTGATGGTGTTTGGCCCCTGCCTTATGGGTTGTTCCCAGGCTAAACTGCACCCTAAGTGTATGCTGTGCTCCGAGTTGGCTGATTCTGTGTGTGCTTACATGAGAAACCTGCCTGGGTGCAAATGGTCAGCCTATTCAGAAAACCAGAAGAGAGGACCCATCCACATGCTGAGAAAACGTGAGTCAGGGCGTAAGGCCAGAAGACAAACTTCAGAACTCCAGCTCTCCATTCAAACAACTCAACCTCTCTGCTCATGCTACTTTATTCCTACCCTTGTGGGCATGTGCAACTTGGGGGTGGGGGTGCCTTAAGAGGCCAATGGAAGTCATAAAAACTCCAGAGAAAGTATAAACACACACAACCTAGTCATCGTGTGATTTCAGGGGTTTGTAGATCCCAATCATGGATCTCCTGTTTCACAGCTCTGCAGAGAAGATGTTGGGGGAATGACTTTTTTTGGCTAGAGTGATCTCAGTGTACCTCACAGAGACCAGTGTCACCTAGGCAGGCAGCCATCCTCAAACCGGCCAGTCTTTGGAGACAGATGGGTTGTGTTTATTTCCTGTGCTGCCCCGACTGTATCACCAGGCCTCTTCGGGTTGTGAGTGAAACTCCCCAGTGGACAGCCCAGCAGACAATCCCTTGGAAGCACAAGGGCCTTGTGCTTGCTTTTGAAGGTAACACAGAGAGGTAGCTGAGTGGCTTCATCTCTGAGTGGCTACATCTGGGCTATTGGGGAGGGGACAGCAGGGGACAGAGGGGTGGCACATACACCAGAGAGGAAGGAAAGGAGGGTGGGCATGAAAAGGAAAGCTGGACTGTTATTCACAGTTCTTGGTGACTACTCACTTCCTGTCCAAGAACTAGAGGACCTGAGCTGACTATTGTCATGGGTTTAGACATCAGCACTGGTTTCACCCTCCAAACAGGCTTCTTTCCCTCAGTGATCACTGATGTATCGAGTCCCTGTAATTGTGTATTGTATTTTGGTGGTGGTGTGTCCAGAGGAGATTGAAAATCCAGATCGAACCCTCCCTCTGCAGCAGAACATCCATCACACACCGATGGGGCTGGGGAGTGAGGGAAGGGTAGAAAGTCAGGGTGCTCAGATGCAACCAGATTCATGCGGGGCCCACATGGAGAAGGATTTTCTCAGTATCTCAGAACCAGGTAGTGCTGCATTGCTTCAGGGAGGCCCTGAGGATGGGCAGGGGGGCAGATGGGGACCCTGGAGTCCCAGGGGCTGGGACCACTACTCATGCATTCAGTGACAGGCCGACTTTGAGCACCTCCCATATGCCAAACACTGTTTAGGGAGTGGGGCTGACAAAGCACCCCATAGCGTAACATGCAGGTGGAGTCTCAGGCACTCTTTCCTGGTCTGCGCAGCTGGAGACCAGATACCACACGGTCCAGGGGAAGCTCCCCAGTCCTGGCCTCTTGCAGCACAATAGTGCAGAACCCTCTGCAAAATATCAGCTGTATGACCACTGAACCCATCCTACCGCCCCGTCTCCTTGAGTTAAGAAGGTGGACGGAGGTATCCATCTCCTCTCTCCTCCCACCTCACCAGATTCTAGACCTGGCTCTGGCTAGAGTCTCAGGGATCTGCAGCAAATCTCTCCTCCTCTCTGCTCCTCAGCATCCTCAACTATATAATGAGCTGATAACACTGGATCCAGGAGTCATCGCATCACCAGGATTTGGTCAGGATTATAGAAGCCACAGAAGGTCCAGTTCGAGAAGAGATCTCAAAAATCATTGGGCCCCATGGACTCATCTCACAGAAGAAGAAACTGAGGTTCACCGCGGTACCTACTGAGACAGAGTCTTAGGAAGCTGGTAAACGAGGAACTTTCTGTAAATACGAGGGATTGTTATCTTGCTCCATCTGCAGTGTTATTATTTTTTCTTTGAGGGCCATTGCCTGGACTCCCATGAAGTCCCAAGCAGGAAAGGAGGCATGAGTCAAGATTCTTCACTGCAGCCCTGAGTCCTTCATTTGTCCTCAAAGACCTCACTGGCCTCAGGCCTTGTGTGGCTCCCCCTGCTGTGACTGGTCAGCCCCAGTAAGAGGACGGAAACTGTTTATTGCTTTCTTGCATGGTGGGGGAGGCTGGAGTTATAAGCTAATTAAACCACAGACAGATTCCTCAGCAGTTGGTGGGGACCATAAGTGCTGTTATAACAGTAAAAGGCCAGAGATGACAGATGGAGCTTTTTCGGGATTATGTCACCATCACCCCTGACCACGGCCTCCACCCCGCCCCCTAGCTTTGAGGCCCCACTACACGGGGCATCAAACAAACAAACAAACAAACAAAGAGGGAAAAAGAAAGAAGTTGTAGAACAGGCTCAACCCAAATACAATGGCAAGAAACAGCCATCTGACCTAGTCTGGGTCAGAATAAGAAAACTGTCCAAGATGCTTCTCAAAGGGGAGTAGGGAAGTTCTTCTCAAAGCCTAGCTGAAATGCCTTCTGCTGCCAAGAAACTAAAGGTATGGGGCAATATGCCTTGTCAAGGGCCGGAGGCAAAGAGCTGGGAAAGGACTTCTTTAGAATGAACCCAGCCTCTCTGGGGCAGGTCCTTGGCCCCAAGTACCTGGATCCCTATCTGTTGCATGCCCTTCTTCCTCCTCTTCCAGGAATTGGCCTAGATGGATTAAACTCAAATCTTGACTTAACTCTGTTTTCCATGCTACTAATGAGCTAGAGGAAGGAAGGAGGAGAAAAGTAAAGGATTGATCACATCATTTAAAAATACCCTCTGCCAGGGGCTGGGGGTGTAGGTCAGTGGCTCAGTACTTGCCTAGCATGCAGAAGTCCTGGGTTCCATCCCCTTCACTGCAAAACGAACAAGCAAAAATGGTGAAACACCCTGCCAAAGGTATGAATCCATTACAGCAACAGCCAAGTCAGCTTCAAGTCCCCTCCCTGCCAGCAGCCAGTGGCCCTGCCTGGGGCAGTTCGCTTGAGCCTCCGCTGTAGGAAACTTAGCTAAGTATTGCTGCCTTGTGGGGCCTGTGAAGTCCAAGAGAGACTGTGTTTTGCAAAACCAAGTGCTTGGTAGAAGTGAATAGTGGCTTTTCGGGCACTCATCAGAGAACACGGCTGTCTTCCCCTTGAAGAAGAAACCTCTGCCTGTCTTCATAAGGAACTCCTGGTAGAAGCAGAAGGTCATCAGAAGTCTAATCCGACCCCAGCTGCTGCAAGGTGGCTGTGGGGACAGCTCACAACTGGCAACTGTATGGCATATGTTGGGGCCTGGTTCCCAGACCTTGCAGCAAGGAAGTCGGTATCCACTCAGCCAGCCCATTTTTCTCTTTCTGGGCCACCACTGCTCCTCAGAATCTACAAGGTCACTTGCCCCGGCTGGAGTTCCAGCTTGAGTGCTGACGTGATGCGATCTGACAGGCTTGTCTCCTGCTGCCCGCCCAGGGCACAGAGGAAGGCTGCCAGGCTGCCAGGCTGCCAGTGGGGTGGGAGCAGTGGGGCAGAGCAGGGAAGGGAGCTGCATCCGGCCTGGTTGTGGCACAGGGAGACCAGTGGGACCTGAGGTGCTAAAAGGCAGAGAAGCTGAGGAGCAGTTTGGAGGAGGCTCTTCCACCGACCCTCCCACCTGTGGCCCAGGCCTCCTGCTCTGAGCCCCACCATGGAGGTCCGGAGCCACCCCCTGGGCTTGCCTGATGGGGGCACTCCATGAGATGATAGCCTTGCAAGAACAAGGTGTGGAGACGGGAAGCTCAGCCCTCCTCGCTGTCCCTGAGTAATGTTGTTTCTCTGGTGCCCCTGAGGGGCGTCTGCCATGGAGTGTCCATAGGCAGCCCCTTTCAGTTCTCCTGGAAAGGCAGAAGGGGAAGTCACATCTGAAGGGTCCTCTGTTTGTGCCAAAGACTGAGCCAAGCACTTAGGGGACTTCACTGAGACCTCAGAGCCAGTGAGGGACTCCAGGAGGACAAGGACACACTGAAACTCCATACTCGGAAGAGTTTAGAACTGTGTACAAATGTGTGGGCAGGGTTTAGGGCACCAGCCAAGGATAGCCCATGTCCTTAAGACTGGGACGCAGGGCCTGGGGTGGGGGTGGGGAGAGGAGCAGCAGCTCTTGGTACTGGGAGGGAGCCCTCAGCTGTCTGGGGAGGACATCTGAGAGGAGCTGTGGCCCTCGCCTGAGGGATACAGCAGCTCCTGGGACCCTGCAGGGAAAGAGTTAGGGAAATAAACCCCCGGACTTCCAGTTCTCCTGTTCTCCAGTCTCCTGCTGGTGCCTCCCACTGGCCTAAGCCCACCAGGAGCCAGCGAATGAGGAAGCTCCTGATGCCACCCAGCTGGGGAAGCCTCAGGTGTGGGCGGGGCAGAGCAGGTGCAGAGTGATGGAGAGGACACAGCAGGTGGCCAGCACTCACAGGACAGGAATGACCCCATTTTACGAGTGCTCCAAGCCAACAGCTGATGACAGAGCCAGGTGTTCCACCTGTGTTCTAACTAATGCCTTCTGCCTGACACTCCTCTCAGAGAAAGCAAGACGGGAAGGAGCGAGGACAGCTGGTAGGGTCTTTTTAGCCCGTGTGATCTGAGCTTGCGGCTCCTGACCGCTCCCAGCCCCTGATTCTCTGGGAGTCCTGCCGGCCTACGCAGGGGACAGACTTTAGCCCACTTCAGTCAGCAGCTGGCTCCTGACTGTCAGTGTTGGGAGGGGGTGCACAATTCTGTCTCTGTTTCCATTACAAATATTTTTAAAAGATTGAAATTATGCTAATATACATTGTCTCACACACACACACGTGAAATTCCTTGGCATTAAGTTCAAACCATTCGCGCAAGGAAAACATCCTTTAACTCAGCCCCTGCTTATAGACAACCTACAACACGCCGTCCTTCAGCTTGATGCTGGGAATACAGCAGCAAACAAAATAGGCAACTCTCTGCCTTCATAGATGTTATGTTCTGGCTGGGGAGACAGACGATGAGCAAACAAATGAATACACAGTAAACAAATGAAGACAAGTGCTTCGGGGGAAAGAAGTAGAGCAAAGCCTGTGGACAGTGTCAGAAGTGAGGGTTACAGTTATACATAGGCAGGTGAAGGAAGACCTTAGTGTAAGAAGTCTGTTGAAGGAAGACCTGAGGGAAGAAAGGGAGACATGTAGAGCCAAGGGATGGAAACAGCACATGCAAAGGTCCTGGGGCTGAAGTACATCAGGCTATTTGAGAAAAAGCAATGGAGGTTAGTGTGGATAGAAGAGTGACCAACGGAGAGGTTGGGAACCACTCCATTGTGTGAGTAAATGGAAGGAGACTGAGGATGGAAGCAGGGAGCAAGTTAGAGGCCACTGCAATAACTGAGATAAGAGGGGACAGCTTGATAGCCAAAAGTCATCAGGAGTAGCCAGACACTGGCTATACATTAGGAAGAAAATACAGGGATTTCTTGATGGTTTGGATGTGAGATGCAGAAGACAAAGTGATGTTAAGATTGATTCCAGGGCTGGGGATGTAGCTCAGTGGTAGAATGCTTGCCTAGTATTTGCGAGGCTTTGGGCTTAACCCTAGTACTACAAATTTTAAGATTGATTCTTGCAGAGTTGGGAAAGACTGTGGGTGGAACAGCTTTGAAAGAGGAAATGGGGAACACTGTTTTGGACATGTTTAGTAGCTGTGATTGTCAGTTATCTGGGCCTAGTGCTGGGGGGCTGGGCTCCAGAGTTGCACCTGGCTGCAGTTGTCGTGCAGGTAATGTATTAAAGCCACCAGTCTGGGGAAGACCACCTGCAAGTGGGCACAGAGGCTGAAGCTAGGACGGTGGTACCTGAGCCCTATTGCATGCCAGGCTAAGGGACAGAATAAGGGCTTGCAAAGCAATGGCCAGGGAAGTAGCAGAACCAGCCCAGGAGCGTACAAAAACAAAACCACACAAAAGAAACACCTCATTTTTGAATGTAGCTGCCCAAATCCAAAATAAAATAGTAGTAAATCAAATTGAGCAATGCAAGCAAAGGACCATATCTCATGACAAATTTGAGTTTACCCCAATCATACAGACTAGTTCAATATTATAAAATAGATTAATATAGTTCACTGGATACTAAAGTAAAATTCTGGGTGGTTGTCTCACTACATACCAAAAGAGCATTTGACCAAAAAAACCCTATGTATTTTCCTCATTAAGAAAAAAGGTCTCAACAAAGCAAGAAGGAAAATTAAGCTTTCTTAATTACAGTCATCCCTTGCTATCCACAGGGGACTGGATCCAGGGCCCCTACAGATGCTAAATTCCACAGATGTTCAAGTCCCTTATATAAAACAGCACAGTACTGCATACAACCGATGCACTTCCTGCACCATACGTAATCATCTCTTTTGTGTGTGTGTGTGTGTGTGTGTGTGTGTGTGTGTGTACCGGGGGTCGAACTCAGGACCTCACGCTTGCCAGGCAGGCGCTTATGCCACTGAGCCATGTCACCAGCCCAATCATCTCTTGATTAATTATATTACCCAATACAATGTAAATGCTATATAAAGAGTTGTTACACTGTATTGTTCGGAGAATACTGAGAAGGAAAAGTGCATACCTGCTCAGTACAGATGCAATTTATTTTTCCAAATATTTTTGATCTTCTGTTGGTCAAATTCAGAGATGTAAACCCCACAGATATGAAACCCGTGGATGTGGAGGTCTGACTGTACATAAATTTCAAAAAAACCTTAGCGACATGCCCCATTCTGTCTGGAAGCAAAATCATTCTTGCCCAGCATGATTTGCGGAAGAGAAGAAAAAATGGAAGAGAAAAGTATTATTTTCTGATGATGTGGTCATCTACCTAGGAAGTGTAAAAGAATGAAAGAGTAGACTATTAGATAATAGGATCCCAGCACTGTGGCGGGATATCAGAGCAAAAATCCCCCTGCATCACACTAATTAAAAAACAAAAGCAAATAACAGTAAATGTGTCTAAGTTCCCAAAGGATAAATCCAATAGGATGTGAAAAAGACTCATGGAAAAACTGTGAAATGCTACTGAGTATCATAAAGTTTAAATAAATGATGTGACATGTAATGTTTCTGAATGTGGAAGCTTCACATTGTAAAGATGTCAATTCTCCTCAAATTCAAAGCAACTCCTGTCAAAATCCCAACAGAATTTTATGGAACTTGATAAACGTAATTTAAACTCATCCAGAATAGAAAGGAATAAAGAATAGCCAGGCAATTATTGAAAATGCAGTATTATGAAGAGGAATTTGCCCAACCAGCATAAAATATATTATAATTATATAAACCATAGTCGTTAAAACAGTGAGCTGTGGGGCCGGGGTTGCAGCTCTGCAGCGCAGCTCCTGCTTAGTGTGAGTGAGGCCCAGGGTTTGATCTCTAACACTGCAAAAAGAAGAAGAGAAAGAAGGAAGAAGAAGGAGGAGGAGAAAGAAAGAAAAGAACAGTAAGATGTTAGTCTAAGAATGGACAAACCACCGAGAAACAGATCTTGTTTTCAGAGGTGAACATGATAGCATTTCTAATTAAGGTTCCGAGGAGGGGCTACCTACAGACAGCCCTGGATTACAGGCTTTTTGCATCAGTTTTGTTGACTGCTGTCCGTAACAGAGAACTTGACCCAGCCAGTCTTAAATAATAAGGAAATGTATTACATGTGTAGTGTAAGGCAGTCTAGAGGTAAATAAGATTGTATCTAGGATTCAAGGTCACCATCATCCAGGACTCTGGATCCATTCCTCTATTTGCTTCATGCTTGTGGACTTCTCTTTACATTGGCCTCACCCTCAAGCTGGCTTCCCTCATGATGAGAAAAATGCCACTGCAGCTTCTGGATCTGGATCCACAAAGCAGAATGTCCAAAGGAAGAAAGGGGTCACCCCACCCCAACCGTCTTTTAATGGTAGGTAAAGAGTTTTTCCCAGGTGTATTGGTAAACCAACCCTTTAACTGGGTCTTGCACTGACCCTGAACAAACCACAGTGACCAAAGTCATGCCGTGTGCCTGATATTTAGACAAGGTATCCAAGATCGCCCATAAGCCAAGGAAACCCAGCCCTGAAGCCCAGGGGACAGATGAGGATGAGGTGGAAGTCAAAATGACAACCAGAGAAGGGGGAAATAAACAAAAGTTGGCCTACCAGTACTGGCCACCAGAGCTAGCCATTTGGGAAAATAAAAACAAAAACTTAGAGCCTACTTCCTACCATACACAAAATAAATTTCAAGTGGACTAAAAAACTACTTAAGAGAGAGAAACATCATAAAAAATACTTATGAACTTAGGGTAGAACAGACCTTAGGAAGGACACACAAAAATAAAAATCTATAAAGGAAAAAATTAATAAATTGACTGTCAAAATTAATTGTTTCTGCCTGATTACCCCCCCAAAAACCCTATAAAAAAAGTTAAAGTATAATTTACAGACTGAGAGAAAGAGATGAAATATGTCTAACAGATATGAATTAATATCTGGGAAATATAAAAAGTTTCTACAAATGATAAGAATGGGAAAACATGAACAAGTAATTCACAGTGGATATGAAAAATGCTTACTAAAGTTAGGGAAACAAATAAAATAAGACATTTTATTTTGGTCAAAAATTATAATATTGATAATATTCAGTGTTTAAGGGAGTGCATGGAAATGAAAAGCCTGATCCACAGTTGGGAGTATAATTTGCCAAAGAGTATTTGCTCAAATTAAATACACTATTACCCTTCCACCAAAATTTTGCTATAGATCTACCTTAGAGAAATACTCCTTTAAGTTAACAGAAAAACATGGACGAATGATGTTCTTTGTTATATTGTTTCCAGTAGTGAAAACATGTAAGCTACCCAAGTGTCCAAGAGAGTAAAATAATTAAAAATATAGGCGTATATGTAAATGAAATACATATACATATGTCGTGAAATAGTATTTTTAGCAGTTAAAGTGAGGTAGCTCTATAGGGAGTGAAACTGAAATATCTTCAAGTTGTATTTTTAAATGAAAAGAGCAAACTGCAAGCCACACATACCATATTTTACCATTTATGTAAAAATCCAACTAAAAACCTCACATTTCTATTTGTATGTATATGTAAAATGCATAGGCAGCTGTCTGTAAGGACCTGAACCAATCGCTAGGAACTGCGAGGACTTGGCTGGGAAGGGGGTGGGAAGAAGGGAACTCCTAGGCTTTATTTGTATTGCATGAATTTCTTTAAAACATAACTATACATCTCTTGTATAATTAAAGATAAATTTAAACCTTTAGTTTTTCATTCATGCATTTGTTGAGTGCATGCTAGATGCATATCTTAGCTTACCCACCTTTGATTCTACACCATGGATAAAGAAGCACAGGTTTTCAGTCCCTCCTGCGGCTTCCCAGGGAACCTGGGGAATACTGTGGATTCCCAGAGCTGGCTATGGGCTTCACATAGTTTGTTTGCAAAGCACATGGGCTTTGGAGGCAGAGAAGACTTCACTAAATTGCACCTCTGTGTCTTGCTAGCTCTGAGATTTTGGTCAAATGATTCTCTCTGAGCCTCGAAGTTCCCATCTGTGCAGTGCTAACAGTAACAACACCCACCTCTCAGGCCTCTGGGAGGGGGTGTTAAATGAATGTCAAAACTGCTGAGGCTTAAAAATATTTCTCTGTGTGAAAATACTACACTAACACCAGGTTTAGAGATTATCTGTTCTTTCCAAACACCGTTAGGGCCACCCTCCATTAACAGAACAGGGGGCAGAGCTGAGTTCCCTTCCCTTCCTCCCCTCTTGGCCTTACCCTGTGTGTGTTCAGGTGAGCAATGACCTCTGGTCGATTCTTTGATGAAGTCATTGTCTCCCAGTCCCCATCCATCCACACACCTGTTAGCAAATAGCAAAGGCTACCCCTGCCTCTGGGCAGGTGCAGTTCCCCTGGGGCCCGAGCCTGGTAAGGGCTGAGCTGACCCTTCCCTTCGTCTTTGTTAAGGCAGCCCTCTGGAAGCCAGCTGTGAAATATCTTCTTCCAAACCAACAAAAAGGAGCAGATATGTAGCAAAGCTCTGCCCCCTGCCCCTTCTTGGGCCCAAGCCTCTGTTCACACCCACTTCTCAGGGAAGAGCAAAGTACTCAGCTCACCCCTCCACCCCCAGGTGTGGTGGGGGAGGGAGAAGAATACCTCTTCTACCTGTGCCCAGTCTGCTGGCCAGCCAGGTCACCATCCATCCCATCTCCCAAGGTACAGCTGCAGACGGGAGATAGGGAAGCAGTATACTGCCCAAATGCCATGCTGCTGCTGTCTGTTCCATTTATTAGCTTGCCACTCTCCTCCACAGAACACGTCTGTCACCAGGGAGCCCTATGCTTCTCTCTTTCTCTGCTTGGGACCAAAGAAAACAAGATGCCCGAGAATACTGAGCACAAGTTCCCTGTGTCTGCTCTATCCCTCCTCCTCTACCTGCTCCCTAGGAGACACCAAACACTCACGCCCAGCAGCGTGTAAACAGGCAGGCACAGGCCCTCCGGGACTCATCCTGCTGAGGCAGAATATTGCTCTAAAGTTCTGCTCCACAGCTTCCGCCTTTGGCCAGGAGGGCACCTGAATCCCTCCCTGCCTTTATTTTTAAAGACACCCAAGAAAAAAATATTCTGACACCTGAATCATCCTTTAAGACCTGTCTCACTGTGAAGTCCTGTGGATCTCTCTCTTCTTCCCCTCACTCTTCCCTTTCACCTCCACTTGTACCATCAAGCACAGCAGTTCAGATAAGACTGCGTAGTATTGCATGTTATGGCACAAGCCTATCTCTCCCACCATGTTGTGCACCTGTATCTAAAACCTCTGCACTTGACACAGTGTGGGGACACATGAGACATGCATGGATGGAGGAATTGACAGATGGGTGGGTGGGGAGAAAGCCTCCTGCCAAGGACTGAATGCTCGTGTCCCCCAAAATTCATATGTTGGAATTCTAATCCCCAGTGTTCCAATAATTGAAGGTCGGGTCTTTGGAAAGTGATTAGGTCCTGATGGCAGTGGTCTCATGAAAGGGATTAGTGCCCTTATACAAGAGGGTCCGGAGAGCTCCCTCATCCCTTCTGCTATGTGAGATGACAATGAGAAGACAGCTGTGTATAAACTGGGAAACAGGACTTCTCCAAACACGGTGTCTTCCGGCACCTCGATCTTGGACTTCCAGCCCTCAGAACTGTGAGCAATAAATTTCAGTACATTTTATAAGCCATCCAGATTACGGTTACAGCAACCTGTTCTGTTACAGCACTCCAAATGGACCAAGCCACCTTCTTCGCTCATCCTCCCCAGTTTTTAGGATGTATGATTGCATAAATCCCTCCTGCTTCTCACCCATTCGGCCATCATAATTCTGCCAGTCTGAGTTATTTATGCCAGAGCATCTTCACAGCCGTGATTGTACTTTATAGACCAGTAATTCCTCACCTTCTGGGGGAGCCCAGGCCTCTCAGAGGAGAAAGAAAATACGAATCTCAGGAAAGTGTGGAAGTGCACAAAAAGATTTTTTGTGGCCATGCTGGAGATCAAACCCAAGAACTCATACATGCGAAATAAGTGCTCGATCACTGAGCTACCCCTCCAGCCCCCCATTTGCTTAATAAGAGGCTTTCAGACACTCCAGAGTACATTCTTGGAATGTCCTAGCCCTCCATGGACCCAGAGTCAGAATCCTGCCAGGACAGTCCACATAGAGACGCAGGCGACAGTCTTCCCAGAGCCCCCATTCCTTCCCCTGCAGGTATGGCCCTGGCTTCATCAAGATGGCGGGAAATGGGAGGCACTGTGTCTTCACTGACTCCTGTGGGTGGGTGATCATTTCCAAGAGTCTCACGCTCTGCTTTGCCCTGGAGCACATGCTCGTTGCTCACAAAGCAGTGAAAGGGGGCCCTGCATTTTACATTGGTGATAAACAAGTCTCTTCCTAGGATCAGCTTTTCTGGCTTGAATGGAAGTTCTTAGGGTTCTCCAGATGGGGACCCCTCAGGAAGCCCTGGGCTGGTGGGGGAAGCCAGAGCACATGCTGGAGTGCTATCTCATTCCCGTCTCCCCACAAGACAGCAGGAATGTTGGGTCTGCCTTTCTTGGCCTCGGCGAGAGCCCTCCTCAGACTGAGTGATTCATACTAGAGGAGTGTGAGCGCCTGGTCCACTGAGTCCACAGTGGAGTCCCCAAGAGCCAGTGGGAGATGTGGCCAAGGCTCCATCCTCAGCGGCAAAAAGCAATGAGGTTGAACTTTGTATTTATTGATCATGTCTTCTCTAGACCTTTACTGTCATTTAACTCTTGCTTCTAACCAAATCTTCTTTATCTCTTTTTTGCCAAGTTCACTGTCCAGAATTGGTTTTTTTCCCTCACACCATAAACACATTTCCATTTCAGCAAACAGCCAGCCTGCTGCTCTGTGTTTATCTTTTCCCCTACCCAAGAGCCTCCTCATCATGGAGGAAAATTAGACAAAGGTGTGGCCCAGAAGGTGTTAATTTAACCCAGTAAATAAATACTGAAAATTCTCAATTTCTGGAGCAAACTCAAGGGGTAAAACAGTGATTAATTCAAAGATAATTTCTTTTGGCTTTTGAATGAGTTGGGGATCTTTCCATATGCAAATGAAAGATAACCACGTGTCTGGAATCATGAACATGTAAAGCATGATTTTAAATGAACATTTAAAATGAAATAAATAATGAAAGAAAAAAAGTCACAACTCAAAGGCTAATCTTGCAAGGGTCCTTCCCTCCCCCTTACGCAGACCCATTTCCTGCTGGGAGGGGACCCAGGCACAGAATCATGGAAAAAAGCAGCTTAAATGGATGTGTCCTCTCTCCCTCTCGACTCTCTGGGTGTTTTACTTATCTTCTAATGAGGTTTAAAATGTGCTGTGTTTTGATGAGGAGAAATCTGAGGACCACCTTAACTCTCCCTGAACTCTGAGTTAGGCCATATTAGGGACTGTGGCTGAAGAGCACATCCTCAGGGATTGCTAGGACACTCTCCCTTACTTCCAGGAGTATGCAGGTTGAGTACAAAGATATTGGGTCCATTGGAGGGGCTGGGCCTGATGGGGCTTTGGGATTTCTCTCAGATTAAAAGAAAAAAAAAAAACTCAAGCTATCAAATTCTCCAATTCCCTTCCCATGTAAAGTCCAGCCCCCAGTTCAGGCTGGGTTCTTGAGGCGCAAGGGGAGGAAGAGTCACGCTGTTCTCTCGCTACCTCCTACCCAAGTCACTGGCTTTGTTTGGTTCCCCTCCCCAAGGTCAGATAGGGTGGAGATGGGGGAACTTGATGTGTAGGTCGGTGCTGTGGTTCTCTCACCTGTAATTCCCTCAGTGGGGTGAGTCTGCAGATGGCCCCTCTCCCCCACCAGGCCCCCAGCAGAGGTGCACTCCAGCCTCTGGCCCTGTCCTCCCTCTGTGAGGGCCACACCAGCCCTAGGACATGGGCTTTCTCCTCTCCCTGTGGAACTCCGGAAGGGAACCATCTGAGGTCACTGACCCTCTTCACCTGGCCTCCTCCAGCCAGTCTTGCCGTAGTAGCTCTCTCTAGAGTTCTCCAGCCTGGCAAGCTCTCTGAGTGATCCTGCTGAAGTCCCCTTGCTCTGTTAATTGATGAGAAGCAGCCCCCTTTTGCCCACCAACAGCTCACTCCAGAGGGGCCTCCTGCAGCCTCTCCTACCTCCCCATGTGCTATGTTCATGCGTGGATGAGGAGCCAAAGGTCACACAATCAGTTTCACATGTCTTCTAAAATCTACATAATAGGAGTCAAGTCCCTATTTCCAGGTTTGCTGGGAGTGCATGGGCAAATGCCTGACCCAGAGCTGCCAAATGCAAGGTGCACTGCAAGCATCCGTGAGCCTGTGGCCCAGCACTGCTTTCAGCTTGTGGGCCACCCCACCTCACAAGAGCCCACTTTCCTTCTCACCTCAAGTGTGTGAGGCTGAGCTTTTGGGGCCATTCATTCACTCATTCATCTGCAAACATATCCCCTACGCAGTTACTCTGAGCTAGTCACTGCTGGGCACTGAGGATAAGCGCGTCCATGAGGCATGAGACTTGCCCTCAGGGACTTTTCTTTTCTCCCAGCTTTTGAAGAAAGACCAATGTGGAGGTAAATAACTGCCTTACCAAATGCAAGATGCAAAGTGATGTCCCAGAGGAAGGACAGGTGACAGGTGCTGGCAGAGAGTCCATGCCCCTGAGGAGGGCTATGGGATGTGGTGGGGAGTCCCGTGGCCGGATGGCATGGGTGGGTGCCCAGCAGAGACCATTTATTCAGCTTCCTCCCTGGAACAGCTGCTTCTTGGTGGGGTGGGGGCACTAGTGTGGGCATTCTGATAGACAACTAGGATGAGCTTTAACTAACGCTTCCTGGGTGCCTTCTATACAGCTGCACTGGGCCAGGGGTTTCCCAATAATCACAGACCTAGGCAACCTCACCCCTCTTTTGTGGATAAAGAAGTGAGGTTGACTTGCAGAAATGGGTCTCTACACAGGAAGTAGGCCTGTTTCTACCCCCAGAGAAGACCATCTGCCCCTTGGGAGGGAACAAATCCAAGCTTTTGGCTCGTGACACCTGTGAGGTTTATCCCCCAGACATTTCCACCACACCCACCCTTTTCCTCGAAATACCATGAAGGAAAGAAAGTTTGTCTTCCTCCAGGCTTTTTGCGTTTTGTTTAGAGATGAGAGAAAAATGCATTCATTATCCCATCTGGGGTAGCTCAAATGAGAGAAAAGTGCTTCTGTATTAGGCAAGGCACTCCACCCAAACCTTTCTACTTCTATTTAAAAAGCAGGAAGGTAATTTACCAGGCTGCGCCTGTCACTGTTTGAAAAGCAGAACAGCTTCTTTTATCTTCTCCTTTATTTACAGGTACAACCCGGTGAGGAGGCGAGTATCTTCCAGGGGGTGACTTTGAGGGGCCCTGGGGAGACAAAGCAGCCCATCAGATACTCCCTACTTACTACCTATGAGCAGTCACCATCACTGGTCACAGACAGATGGTCCTGTACCTCCTCCCACTCACAGATGTCACCAGCAGACACACTCCTACCCCGCCAAAGGAGAATTGTGGGTCTCTGTTTGCTTCCCTCTGAATCCAGGTGGAGAAAGGAGGGCAATTTTCAGATCCTACTTGGAAATGGGCCAAGCCAGCAAGAGGGAAGACATCCAGAAGGACTTTCTGTTTCCAAGCAATGGGCCCTAAGGGCGGCTCTGATATCATCTCCTTTTCTGGAAGTTTTGGTGAGAGGACATTAATTACCCTGGGGTGGTCTCTGCTATGTGTCTTTGCTGAAGGTGTCTTTTGATGCTTTTGTGGAAACTCTCTCTCTCGTGGAACCCTCTGAGCACTACCCCAACTTCTGTCACCTTTATCCCCGTTCACAGAGGACACAAAGGAGAAGGGAGCACATTGGCTCATGCAAATTAATACCAGAGCAGGATCAAACTGAGCATCAGCATTGGCCACTGGAGCACACTGCCTCCGTAAATCTAGCTCATGTCTCACCTGGGCTATAGTAGTCAGGTTTGGCCTTGGGGGCTGGAGATGCAATTGCAATAGGAGGTGTGATGGTTAATCTTGTTTGCCAATTTGATTGGCTTAAGAGATGCCTAAGAGATTAGTTAAGCACACTTCTGGTGTGTTCGAGTGGGTTACAGAGATGTGACCTTAGGGACTATATCTGGTCCCTGGCCCCTTATTCTCTGGTGCTCTAATCCTGGCCTCTGCTTCTAAGGTGCTATGAGTTGGGCAGCTTTTACCTACCGCACCATTCTACCACGATGCTTGTGCCTTGAGCCAATAACCATGGACTGAAATCTCTAAAACTGTGAGCCAAAATAAACCTCTCCTCTTCTAAGTTTCAGGTTCAGGTATTTTGTCTCAGCAACAGAAAGCTGACCAATATAGGAGATAACTTTACCTAGTCTAGTGGAGGACACAGACAAGATAGGAAATCACCAACACAGAAGGCTAAACAAAGTAGGGAGCAGAAGTGTCTACAAACGCTATACAAACACAGCGAAAGAGTGGATCTATTTCCAGCTGAGATGGGGGGTAGAATTTTCCCTAGAAGGCAGCCTCTCATTTGGTCGTGAAAAGACAGGGTTTTCAGAAGGAGCCTGGTGGAGATGGGGTTGGTGGCAGAATTGGTGGCACTGAAGTATTATCTTTGCCTACTCTGGAGCTTGGACAGGGTACGGCCACACATCCTACTGGGATCCCCATCATCCATGGGAGCGCCTTTATGGCTCATGTTCCCTCTGGCACTTGTTTCTGTAGTGCCCGCGTCTGGTCTCAGTGACTGGCCAGTTGTATCTCTCCAGCAAGGACTTGCCCTCTCAAGCAGCAGGACCCAGGAGAGCTCCACAGGAAGGAAGCTGCAGCAGATGGAAACTTCAGAGCCCCTGGATGAACTGAAAGAAGTGAGTTGGGGGAGCCACTAGGGTCATGGAGGTATTGGAATTCCCGTCTTCTGATCTCTTCCTCTATTACAGTTGAGGACCAATAGAGATTTGGGATTTCTTGATACAGAAAGGGCAGCACAAGCTGCATTGCCAGGCATGGTCTTCACAACCCTTGGCCATCTGGCATTTGCCTGACTACCTGCCATTCCCACCCACCCCTGTCCGTACCCCAGGAACAGTTTCATTTCCCTAAACATGTCACTTCCTCCCACCTCTGCCTGTGGTTTCCTTGGGGGACCTCCCAGTCCAGGTGGAAACCTGTTCTCTGCTTGGTGCTCTGCCTTCTTTGAGACACTTTTGCCTTCACTTGGTCCTCAAGGCAGATGTAGTTGCTCCCACTTTTTGGCTGGAGGACCAACCCAGAGTAGGTAGGTGGTTTGTTGGGCTGCTGCCATACCCAGCTTTCACATCTGCTTGCACTGAGCCCAGAGCTCCATCCCCCACACAGTGGTTCCAAGCTTTTAACATCCCAGGGCCCCTCTTATTGTTTTTCATTTCAAAGGCCCCCAGGGACATCTATGATTTCATCCTCAGCCAATCTCAGCTCCTGAGCAGCATGAGATAACCACACTTAGCACACTGCCACGTTGACCCAATCCCAGCTAAAAGCAGACACCCAATGTTTTAGTTCGACTGTGTGGCCTGAGTGCAGATCATGGGGTAGCATTTCTGATGTTGTCAGAGGCCCTAAGAGCCTTATTACTGCTTCCCCTGGGGGTCCAAAGACCTTAGCCTGGGAACTACTGAACTGTTTCTGCAGTGATCACAATTTTCCAGAGAACAACCAGGACTCATGGTGTGACAACTATGAGCACATGCAGGGGGTGATGAGACAGGCTGTGTGACATCTATACTGTTTCAAGAAATCTGGGGTAGATGACTGCTGTAGATTGGATCTGGAATGTCTCCCAAAGGCCTGTGTGTTAAAGGCTTAGCCCTCAGGATGGCACTATTGGGAGGTGGTAGAAACTTTAAAAGGTAGGGCCCAGTGGGAAGTTTGAAATCACTGGGGTGTGGTGTTGAGGTGAAGTGTGGGGCCCTACTCTCTTCTCCTTCTTTGATTCCCAGCCAGAAGGTGAACAGGGTTTCACCACCCTGTACTCCCACCATGACATACTGTGCCACCTCACATCCAATGCAACAGGGCCAAGCTATCATTGTCCGAAGCCTTCAAAATAGGAAGCCAAAATAAACTTTTCTTCTTTCTAAGTTGATACATCTCAGGTATTTGTTACAGTAACAGAAAGCTGACTAATGCAACTGCCACCCATTTATTAAGTGCCTGCTGTGTGCTGAGTGTTGCGATAGGTGCTAGGGACACGTTGGTCACCAGAATATGGCTCTTGCCTTCACAAAGCAACTAGCTATTAACACATATGACCCTGGAATGTGTGGAGCAGAGGAGATCGTGAAAGGATACCTGGAGAAAGTGAATCTAAGTTAAGTTTTGGAAGATAAGCAATAATTTGCCATTGATAAAGATAGAAGGTTAAGAGGGAAGAGCATGAAAATGGCTCAGGGATATGAAACAGCAAACACGTGGGAGCTACAAGCAGTTACTGGGAATCTAGAGATGGAAACACAGACACTGAGAGATGAAGCTGGAGGATCCAGGCCATGAAGGCTCGTGGATGTCCAGCATGGAGACTGTGTCTGCCCACCCAGTCCGCAGCCAATACCCCATCTTGGCTGACCGATAAGACCCAGTCTTGGACAACAATTGTCCCTGACCTCGAGCACATTGTGATTTGCTTCTTCTGTCTGTGGGATTCCAGGCCCCAACATTCATTCACCCATTCTCTCATCACAGCAAAAAACAAGATGTACGCCCTGCACTCAAGTAGCTTTTAGTCTAATAGAGGAGACAATCAACCTAACAATCATGTGCATAAATGTGACTTTTAAATAGCAAATGTAAATTATAAGTACTATGAAGATGAGCTCCTCTACCTAGAGATTATAACTGAGAGGCTTATCATACTCAGAGAAGTGGAAAAGCCTTCCAGAAGAAAGAGAAACAGAGCTGAGAACTGTTGGACAAACAGAAATTACTATCACAATTTCATTTGGCCCCTTTCATACTGGCAGTCTATTTGGATTTCCTGTTTTTGGTTTTGGACTTAGCTTCCTTCTTGGTTCCAGGCTTTGCTTGAGCCCCAGGCAAGTCCAACTTCCCCAGACTGGGATGAGCAAGCCCTTCCCCTACCCCACCCTGCCTGCTGCTTCTCTCGGGGTAGAGTCTGATAAGGGCCAAGGGGAGCACTGGAAGGCTTTCAGCAGGGAATGAGATCTCCAAGTCTGATTCCTCCCCCGGACTCTGCACTTGTGTATCCAAGTGTGTCCTTATTTGGGCTGAAGGTCCCCAAACCTGACCTGTCATGACCTAACTCCTAAAGGCCCTTCCCTGCCCACTAGCCCCTCCCCTTTCATCACCTGCACACAAGGAAATGGTAGGTACACCTTCCAGATGCTCAGCCAGAATCCTGGCTGTCAGCCTTGTACCCACCCCTCTCTTTCTCTCCACTCTTCACATCTGATTTATCAGATTCCTCATCAGCTTTCCTTGAAAGTGTATCTCTCAAAATCTCAAATTTGACCGCTCTCACCTCTCTATCACTTTGGCCCAGGTCCACACTGCCATTGTGACCTGAATTCTTGTCCTTCCTTCTAATTGTTCTTCCTGTTTTCTGTTCTTCAGCAATAGACTCAGTGACTCTTCTAAGGGAAAGCTGAATCCTGTCTCCCCTCTGCTCCCTCCCCCTATGGCTTCCCTCTCACACACAGTCAAAGCCAAAGTCCTTACAGTGTTCTCCAAGCTCCTGGATCATCTGCCCTCCCCACCACTTCCTTGCCCTCAGTTCTCCCATTGTCCTCTCCAGCCACACTGGCCCCTTTGTTGCTTCTCAGATAGAAGGCACATGGCTCCTTCATCTAGAATACTTTCCCTTCACCCTCATGCTCACAGGACTCATGCTCTTCCTCTGTAATTAAATGTCACCTTTCCAGAGCTATCTTCCCTGATCACCTATACAGCATGGCACTACACTGTGGTTACTTTTTATTTCCTTATTCTTTTTAGTCTTCTTCGTAGGACTTATCATCACCTGACCTACAGTCCTGTGTGCACTCGTTTGTTGTCTGATCCCCACCCACTCGATAGACTATAAATTCTGCCTAAAAGGATGAAAGTGTTATGCCTAAAACATACTGGGCACTCAAGAAACATTTGTGCTTAATTTTGTGTTTGATTATATTTGTGTTTTTAAGAGATTACTTTGGGTGGGAAAAGAAATGGAGAAGTTGTGATGACAGGTGGACATCCAAGGGAGATGGCCAAAAATCAGCTGAATATACAGGTCTGGGTCTCAGCACCATGCTGGAAATGGGATCTGGATCACCAGCACAAAGGTGGCATTTAAAATAGTTGGTGATTATGAAACCACTTTGGAAGACAATATAGAATGAGGGAAGGGAAGAAAGGTCAAGGCTTTCAGGTGGACATAAGAGAAACAGGAGAACATGGAGAGAAAAAGGAGAAAATAAGGACTAAAACCTCGTAAAAACTCATGGGAGAAGTTTAGAGAGAACCAGGAGACAATAGTGTCATGGTAACAAGGGAAGGATGGAGTTTTCAGAAGAATAAAAAGTAACAGAAAGATAAAGACTGGGAAGAGCCCAGTTGACCCAAACAGAGATCATTTATGGCCTTGGCCAGATGAGAATCAACAGCATGCAAGAGCTGAAGCCAGGCTACTGTTGGTTGAGGAGCTACATGAGATAAGAAAACAGAAGCAGCAAGTATGGACTACTCTTTCAACAAACTTTCCTGAGAAAGGAGCAGAAGAGACAGGCAGTAAGCAGAAAGGAATCTTGATGGTCATGAGCTTTGCTTTGCTCCATGGGTTGGCTTGGGCATCTCCCCTATGAATTCTGGGTAGGAGCCAGATAGGAGGTCAAGGTGAGCTACGTGGACAGGGGATGTTTGAAGGCGTGTGCAGTCATGGAGTTGGAGTGGGGAGGGAAGATGCACAAAGCAGAGTAGGAGCATGGGGGGGCAGAGAGAAAGGGGACCAGGGCTCACGCTGTCCCACAGCCCAGTGGCTCCTATCAGGGATGGAAGGGATGCACAGAAATATACATAGGACACTAGAAACAGAAGCATGTGAACTTGACTCCAACCAGCAGCTGCTGGGCAAAGTGATTGACACACTTGAAGGGGATAGAGGAGAGATTGGCATTGGCAAGGCCAGATGGGTGAGTAAAGGTATCTTCCTGAGGGAAGAGAAATTTAAGAATGGGGAAGGAATCTTTTCATTCATTAAAAGGACTAGTTTGGAGCCTTTGAGAAAGGTAGAGGGGGAAGCACAGAGATCCATGTATGACAAGAGACACCTGAGCAGGTACACATATGGGGAGCCCTATGTAGGGGAAAGAACATGAGCTATGAAGATAAGACACCAAGTTCACACCTGGATCATTACCACCCTGCTAAGTAATGTAATGTAATGTCTCAGTGCCTCTGTTTCCTCATCTGAAAAGTGGAGATAATGACATAAGGGAAGTGCTTGGTGCTTTCATTTTGCAAGCAATTGCTCTATAACTCACAACTTAGTGCTAAAATATCCTCATGAGCCCACAATCTATATTGTCATATGCAGACAGACAGACAGACAGACAGCTAGGAATAGGTGTGTAAACAACATTCATCACCTATCCCTATTTCTTACTTTATTATAAAATACAGTTGAGCCACTTTTGCCTCTGAGTCAAAGAAACAGGGAAATTGCTCATTTCTAAACTATCATTCCTAAAATTTGGGGCACCCACATGGCAATTTGGCCTGTGGGACTAGAGGACGACAGAAAGCAGCAACTGCCACATATCTAAGCCAACACCTTTTCTTCTGGTCTTTGGCTCAAAGAAAGAAAGAAAGAGATTTAGGATCCAACATAAAGATGTGGGGATGTCGAGCATTTTCTCTCGCCCTGCTGGTTCCCCTCCATTCTGTAGCAGATACTACTTTTCCTTCAAATATTCATTTTTCTCTGCTTCCAAACTAATAGCACTGTCTGCACACATGGCTCTTAGAGTAAAATCTACACTGCCTGCCTCTCTTGCAGCTAGGTGTGACCTCGCAACTAAATTCTGGACAAAAGACTTCAAGCAGAATGTTTGTGTGGCAGCTTCCAGGAACCTTCCTTCGAATATAACTGTACTGTGGCTCCTTTGCCCTTTCTCAAAGCCATGTGTAACATGGCTATGATGATGGCCATCTTGAACAGTGAAAACAGAGCGGTACCACAGAAATGGCAGAACAGCAAGTTGGCAGGATCATGGATCCCTGAGTGTGTGGGCCACAGGGTCCCTTCCTGACATTTTCTGCTGCCTCCAGATGTTCATATGAGAGAAATATAAACTTCCATTGACAGAAGCTACTGTAATTTTGGTTGCTTGTAGCTGAGTGCAATCCTAACAGAAACACAACCCCTCAGGCAACTCAGGCTCAGGGGTTACTTTCTATAGCAACCTTGCCTATTCCTAATTCAAATGAGTGAACAGAAAGAGAGTTGACTGCTTATGACCCCAGCCTCCATCTAGCCAGAAACTTCACTGGAATAATAATAGTGACCAGTGTAGTGCTTTCTTGTTTACAAAGTGCTTCCTCCAACATGAACCCATCAGATTCTCCCAGAAATCCTATGAGGGTGCCAGGACTGGCATCTTCATCCACTCCATTTTCAAAGATAAGGAGACTCAGAAAAAGGTACTTAGGTATTACGCACACATCACACAGTCAGCAAGGAGCAGAATCAACAAACCAAAACCTCCCAACCCAGGATCAGGACTGTTTGCAGAACACAGAGCTGCAAATCTGCAGGTGGTCCTGGGCTGAACGGACCAGCAAAAGAATGTTCCTATGGCAAGAGGAGTACAACGTAGAATAGGGCTGAGGGGCTGGGTTTAAAACATAGATATATGTATTTTAATTCCTTTAGATATTTTTCAATTTTTTTATCGTGACAGAAAAAGCACGCAGCATGAGGTCTATACCCCCTTAACAAATGTTTTAGTGATAACACATTATTGTTAGTGCTAAGCCCAATGTGTACAGCAGATCTCTGGGACTGCTGACTAAAATTCTACCCATTGAACAGCAACTGCCCCTTCCCTCCCACTGCAGCCCCTGGCAATTAACATTACATTTTCTCTTTTATGAGTTTAACTCATATAAGTAAGATTGTTCGTTATTTGTCCTTCTATGACTCTATGACTGGCTTACTCACTTAGCCTAGTATTCTCAAGGTTTATCCATGTTGTAGCATATGATGGTATTTCCTTCTTTTTTTAAAGACTGCATAATATTCAATTGCAGCATTATTCATAATAGCTAAGATATGGAAGCAGCCTAAATGTTCATTAGTGTATGAAGGGATAAAGAAAATGTGGTATTTGCATACCCAGAGGAGCTGTTTAACCAAGCCCTGGTGGCATGGCCCCCTTCATGTTCCACTTGTAGATTAGCAAGGGCCACAGAGAGCCTCCAGGGATGGCCAGGAGACTTCACCTAGGTGCCATCTCAGTGTTTGGTATTTATAGCAAGGCGCCTTGCTGGATGTTGCTGGGGAAACACGATGTTGAGTAGGTTGCGGAGTGAGAGTGAGGATTTCATTTACAACACAAGTCAGAAAGCAACAGATGACACTGAAGAGCTAAAGGTGAAGTTCAAAGCAATCTGACTCAGCCAGTACCTTTTGGCCACTCTGTGCTGGGCTTAGTGAGAGGAGCTGAGAATCCAGGGTGGAGACACAGCATGGTTCCTGCTTCTTGCACTTTATCTAGCTTTATCAACTGCCCAAGAGCCAATGGTTCTTAAGGGAAGCAGCTCCAGTGTGGGAGGTACCTGGACATGTGACATAGGGCTGTAGTAGGAGATATGAAGAAAAAAGCACCTGTGCAGGATTCAGAGAAGTGTAAGGCAGGGCTTCCAAGTCAAGCATGAACCCACCCATACGGAGCTGCCTGTGTCAAGCCCCCAGGCCTAGATCAGTGACGACGCAGGCTATCAGAGTTCTAGAAGTATGGACTGGATTGGAGTGGTCAAGGAGGGCTTCATGGAGGAAGTGAGACTTCAGGGACTTACAGAATAGGTCGGATAGAAGTAGGTGGAGGAGACAGAGGTGAGGTATCACGTGTGCTATGACAGGGTGAAATGCACAAGGTGGTGGTGGGTGAGGGAGCAATGACCCATCGGGCTGAGCCAAGAGGAAGGTTAGGGAGTAAATAATGGAGACTGGGTCCCTGCAGGGTCACTTTGGGCTTGAACTTCCAGCCAGGAAGCTTGGAATATATTCGGTAGGTGGTATGGAGCCATCGAAAATTAGTCTTGTGTATAAGAGTGTCGTGGTCAGGGTGGTGTCTAAACTTCACAGAAGCCTCTGGCTGGGTGTGTGGGCAGGGCTGATGAGAGGCGGTGAGAGACAGTCCAGGAGGCTGAGTGTGTGGGCAGATCCTTAAGTGGCAGGCAGCAAGGCTGGACATGAGAGGCAGCAGGAAGGAGGAACCCACAGCCCTCAGGGTGTCTCCATCAGAGAAGATGTCCTCCCTGGCCAGACAGCTTCCAGAGGCGCGCCAGCCTCTGCAGGACAGAATCCTCCAAATTGTGGCTGTCAGCAGACTGCATCTCCCACCCAACAGGGAGCTGGTATCCCTGGCGCTTGCTGTGTTCTCCCTGGGGACCCAGCTGTCCCCTGTGCAATGGCTTCCAGTGAAAAGAACTTTAGGGGGCTCCTGCAGGAGAAGCTGAGGCTGCCTGGGGTTCCAGCCATCCCTGGGGCAAGCCCACCTCACCCGCTTAGCCCCAAGAGGTTAGGAAAGAGGGAATCTTTTCAGGAGGAAGGGAGAGACAACAACCTCCTCTCTTTAAGAGACAGTTACTCAGCAGCTCCTGCCTAACCACCTGACTCCTATCCCACCCTGGAAATGCCCAGGTCAGGGAAGTCTAAGTTCCAGTGCAAGGAGGGCCCATGCAAACAGCCCAAGAGGCACTGCCCAGACCGGTGGCCTATCCATTCATCTCTGCCAGGACTCGGCCCAGAGAGTCCTAAGGAGGGGCTCCCCAGTGATCGATGGTGTTTCCAGAGGTTATTAACCAAGCTGGACTCGCTCTCTCTGGGCTGATCTATGATCCGGGGACAGTTTTAAAGTATGTGGCTTTCTGGCACTACATTATCGAAAAGAGTTAAAATTGAAGTAGTCACTCAAAGCACTGCCATCTGTCACAAGCTGCTGGCCAGGGCTCCTTGGGCCAGATGGGGAGGTGGGCACTGTGCCCTGGTCCCATGTCACATTCCTGGAGCATCATGGGTGCTTCTATTGTCCTTCCTGTGCCCCCAGTTACCTGTAAGGTGGGTAGGCTGCCCAAAGCAGAAAGGGGCGGTGACCTCGCAGGTGTGAAGGAGGGAGGACCTCAAGCCATTTTTCAATGAGCTACTCGTCATCTGAGCACCACAAAAGTATCTTTCTCCTAAAAGATAAGATGAGATCAATAACCTTGTAACTGGTTAGCATTTACTGAGAACTTATTATGTGCTGAGTACCCGTATGACCTCACTGAATCACTGATAAGTCTGCTAAGAAGGTGCTGTTACTAGCATTTTACAGAGAAGGAAGCCAAGGCATGGAGTCCATGATCTGCCAAGGTCACATTGCAGGAAGCCACAGCCAGGATTCAAAAAGAGGAGTTTGGTCCTAGAGTCGGACTCTTGGCCACTCTATTGACAGCCATAGGTGGAGGCCTGGGGAGGGCAGGACACCACAGGTGCATGGCTGGCTCCTCAGTGCTCCCTAAGGCCACTGCCTCTGCTCAGGCCTCTTCTTACCTGCCTGCCCTCCAGCATGTTTCACTGCCTAGCCATATTTGAATGTATTTGTCTGTGCTTTTATTTAACATCTGCCTTTCCTACTGGGCTTTAAACTTGGAAAGGCCCAGGGCAGTCTGCACATGGGCCTTGTAGGTCGTGCTGGGCGGCTGGACTCAGCTGCACTGTGGTTCTGCCATCTCCATTCCCCCCTTCCCAGCACGAGAGGACTGAGTCAAGAGCAGTAGGTGGGTTATGGCCTCTGAAGGGCCCTGGGCCCCAGGTGGTCTGCAGGAGAGGCTGCAGTTCGTTATCATCATCATCACCACCTCCTTCTTCCTCAAGCACTAAGTGACAGCCCCTGGAGCAAGCACAGGCCTGCCCGCCCCTCTCTGCACACTCACCCCTCCACCAGAAGCATGAAATATTAATTGGGGATTAGCCGCAGGCTGCTCATCCTCCCACCAGGACAGCATGGCCCCACCACTGTGACGAGGGCAGGGGAAGGCAGAAGCTTGGAGGAGTGTGGGGCCCAGTCTGGGCACTGGCCATGGCCGCTTTGTGCAGATTAAATGACCCGCAGGTTGGAAGGGGCCCCCAGAGGCCATTTTCACCCCCGTTCCTGGCTTGGAGCAGAGCAGGGTCTCCATCATTCCTGGCTCGGGCTGTGTCTGGGGCAGGGACAGGGCAGTTTTAGCACCTGCATAATCTCCACCAGTTGCCAAATCAAAGTGTAAATGCATGTTCCTTGGTGTGGGCAACTGACATCCCTCAAGCTTAGGTAAAATGCGTGAATAAAAGCATTTCTTTTTTAAAAAAATCTATTTTTGTTGATTTATAACAGTCTCTGTGTAACTGCGATAACTGGGATGCATATGCAGCTTCCAGACAAGACAAGAGGACCCTCCCCAAACCTCCCAGCTTAAGCAGGTGGCATCCCCAAGCCCCTCTTGTGGGAGGAAGCCAGCCAGCAGCCAAAGGACCCAGCTGCTGCCCTCCAGGAGAGAGGGCAGCTGGGGGCAGCAGCGGCTGTGGCTTTCTCTGACCTGTGGCACTGTGGGGCTGGGCTCCAGAGCTGCCTTTGTGTCTCTCGCCTGAGTACACAGCCTCCCTGCAGTGTGACTCTCCCAAGATGTATTACCTGTGTTTCCTGTTGGCTGTCAGCTCTGCAAAGGCAAGTGTCCTGGATACCATTCACCCAGTGCTCAGCACACGAAAAGGGTCCTGTACCTTGTCCCTCTCTTCATTTATTCACCATCCGCTGAGCTGCCTCTCTGCCTTTTGCATCCCACACCTTCCCGTCTTCTGCACTCTGCCCCTCCCTACCTTGCTCTCTCTCTCTCTCCTTTCCACCTCTTTGTGCATCTCTCTCTTCCCTCCCACTCCCAATCTCCTCCCACCTCCTGGCTCAATTTGGTCCAGAGATTACTATTAGGTGGAGATGATGAACTGGTCATAAAAATATGAGCTGTTAATTGGAAATGCTCATCTAATTTGATTCCAACTAATTTTCAGAATAAAATTTATAAAAACATTGACCAAAGAAAGCTGAGCAGACAACACTGAAAACAAATTAAAAGTGGTTAAAAAGTAGGTAGAGGAACTCCAAAGTAAAAAGTCCCAGATATTTTTCCTTGATAGTTTCTCTTATACTTTTGAGGGGTTTTGGTTGTTCATACTTCTGTATCTTGTTAAAAATATACATTACAGAAAATACAGGGGCTGGGGATATAGCTCAGTGGCACAAGCGGCTGCCTGGCAAGCTCAAGGTCCTGAGTTCGATTTCTGGTACAAAAAAAGAAAAGAAAATACAGACAAACAAAAAGAACAATTGTAAACCTACCCATTCAAACACAACCATGGAGAACAACTAGGTTCTTCTGTGTGTGTGTGTGTGTGTGTGTGTGTGTGTGTGTGTGTGTGTGAGTATGGTACATTTTACCTCTTCCTGAAGAAAGTTCCAGAACTTCAGTCCCTTGAGTTATAAAATAAGAACACTAATAGCAACAAAAACCTGGTCAAATTTTTTAAAGTACTCTATATTCTACCATCTTCCTGAAGCTTCCTCATATTCACTGTAATGAATATTTATTGTAATAGTCATTGTAAATAAATGCAAAGCTCTGGAGAGATCCTCCATTAAGAAGCCTGCTTAACTTTTTTGTTCCCTCAACTTTAATTCCAAAGCTGCTTGTCCCTTGGTCAACTACAAATGTCCTCACTCGTGTTTCTGCAAAACAAAACAAAACAAAAACCAACGTGCCAAAGAGTGAGAGAGAAATATCTGTATATCCAGTACAGATAGGAACAAGGGACTGAGTATAGATTAGAAATAAAAAAATGAAAGAAAATAAGAAATTCTGAAAAATAGATAAAATATGTTTAAAACCACATAAGCTTATAAAATCATCCCCATGGTTCACCAAAATCTGTAATCCATGTGTAAAGAGTATCCATTTGTTTAGTGAATATATATCAAATGACCTCAATGTACCAGGCTCTACTTGAGGTTCAGCAAGACAGAAGGTCCTGTCCCCATGGCAATGACAGCAAGTGGGAGGAAGTGGCAATAAATTAATTAAACAGGGAGAAGGAGATAAATGCATGGAGTGGGGAGAAAGAAGGAATGGTTGGTAGGGGACAATTGTAGGTAGAATTTTTAGAGAAGGCCTCGCTGAGAGGGCAGCATCCTAGCAAAGGATTTTGGAGGGGAGGGAGAAAACCACTCAGGGAGGAGTGGTCCAAGCAGGGAAAGGCAAGTGCAAAGGCCCTGAGGTGCCATCCAGTCTGGTGCTGCCCCCCCAACTATCCTGAGGCTCCAGGGCCACAGGATCCAGGGAGGGACAGTGTCTGGATTTGCCACTGCCAGCACAGTTGCAGGGTGGGAGCTGGGACTGAGTATGCTTATTGAGGGGACAGTAAGAGGCATAACTTTTCTGCCCCAAACTGTTAAGGGAGCAGAAATAGTTATGGTTGACCCATTCGTAATTTCAAATAAATTTTTGTTAGTATCAACGTGCTTTCAACTAGAGTGCTCCCTCACTCCTTTCTTCCCTCCAAAGACAGAGGATGCTGTCACCATGCCAATGGGCTGTGACGAAAGCTCATGCTCCCCAGAAAGCTCCTCTGGTCAGTCCAGGGCTCCAGCTGCCTCCGCCTGCTCTGCCTGGGCTGCTTCTGCCTCCATCAGCTCTGAGCCAGATTGGGGAAGAGAAGGGGACCAGCTATGGGAGAGGGGAGCCTGCAGGAGATGCTTGGTCCGGGATGCACGAAGCAGATCACCCCACATAGCATGGTTTTTCTGCAAAGTTTTAAAACCACAGGCAGGAGGAGGCAGAGGCAGATCTGGACATGCAGAAACCACAAAGGGAAAATAGGAAGAGCTGCAAAACGTGGAGAAAAACACAGCAGATAATGACAGGAAAAAGAAATGTTGATGCCAGGAGAAAGAGAGGCAAAGAGAGGTTGATGAAAAATAAAGAGGAACTGGGACATAGGGAGTGAGACTAAGCAAGGCTGAATGGGGGGCCCTGTGGCCTGAGTGGGAGGGATCCAGCTGGTCCTGCCTTTCCCTCACCCACAGAGCTCAGCAACCTCCTCCCGGGAATGGGGAGCCACTCGGAGAGGGGTGAGCTGGAGCATGGGGTGGGGAACCCGGCCCACTCCCCAGATGTGCAGAGAAGTCATGTGCTGGGTCCAGGGACCTACAGGATCTAGGGGAAAACTTCAGCCAGCTGAGAAGAGCCCTCCAAAGACACCTTTGAAAAGGAGAAATCAAAGGTGCTTAGAGATCACCCTTAGGCAAAGATGACGACCTGACGGTGATGCTAATGGTCGGAGCTCTGGGGCCGAAAAGCTTGGGTTCATGGCCTGATTCAAGGCTATGTGATCTTTGGCCAGTTCCATCATGCACCAATAATTTTCCCTGTGTCTTTATCTTTCTCCTTTCCTTACACTCCCTCATCCCGAGATGTAGTCTGTCCCTGCTTCCTGTGGAATGAGGTCCCTGGCCGAGAACCCCAGCACAAACACATCCACCTGACTGTGATGCCCGGGCCCTCTGCATCTTGCCATCTCTTCCTGACTCTCCGTGGCCTCTGCCTCCCCCAGCCCTTGCCCCTAAGTTGCCGTATTCCCGCCGTCAGCACATGCCGAGTTGAGCTGAAAGTTCTTCCACTTGAGCAGCGCCGGGCCGCATGGGCAGGTGGGTAATGTCTGTTTTACTCTCTGTAATGAATCCCATCTTCTTCTCTTTGAGGTGATGGTTATTGATTCTGTCTTGACACCTTGGTTTGTTTTCTGCCTTCCCTTCATCTTGCTGTGGCCATTTCTCCACTCTTATCTGTAATTTCCTCTCTTGTTACAGCTGCCTCCTGCCTGAGCTGGGCTTTGTATTAACTCAGTACTGTGGCTCCCTGGGCCCTTGTCTCGTGGGGTGAGTTTGGGTGGCGTCTAGACAGGCACAGGATGACAGGAGTGGGAAGCAGGAGCCAGGCCTCCCCGTACTGGTCACTCTAGAGCAGAGCTTGGCCTCTGCTGCATGCTGCCCTCCCCTGCTTGGAAACTTCCCATGGTTCCCCTAGCCCCTGAATGAAGGATGTGATGCTCGGTGGGGTTTAACGTCCTTCACAGCCTTGCTTCTATCTGCCTCAGCCTCAGCCTCAGCCTCATCTTTCAGAAGCACAAACTACACTCTAGACACAAGGACTGGCTCTTTACTATTCCCTTCCTCATCCCTTGGCTCATGCTGTTCTGCATGCTCATCAACACCTCTAACTATTTTTCACCTGGAAAACTCCTATTCGTCCTCCAAAGCCCAACTCCAATGTTCTTTTCTGGCAAGCTATTCCCGTCCCCTTTTCTACACTAACTCAAGACCGAGTTAAATCTTCCCTCCACTGAACCCCCACCATTATTCTTTTTTTTTTTTTTTTTTTTTTTGGTGGGTACCAGGGGGACGACCTCAGGACCTCACGCGCCAACAGGCACCCGTGCCACTGAGCGATATCACCGGCCCCTTTTTCGTATGTGGGTTCCGGGAGTCGAACTCGGGCCCTCGCGCTTGCAAGGCAGGCGCTTACGCCGCTGAGCCATCTCACCGGCCCCCCACCATTATTCTTTATACAAACTGTCATTCTTTGCTCACCTGGCTCCTACAAAACAGGTTAGGTCTTGTTCACTCAGTAGGCACTCAGGAAATGTGTGTTGAATAGACTTGAACGGCATCATCTGGGTCACTACCAATACTCTTGCAGGGGGTAGGTTCCAGCAGACACTAACTTGCTGAGGCATGGATGTGGACCATGGGGACTTAGATGAGTGTGGACACAGGGTCTGGGTGCCCGCCAAAGTCCCCTGATGTAGAGGTGCCCCAGAAACCAACCTTTCCCCGCAGGCTGGCATCATTTAGGGCTGGGCCCTGGGGCCAGAAGCAGGGAGTGGTCAGTGCTGAGCCCTTTGCAACTTCCTCAGAGCCCAGGGCACACGGCGTTGAATGAAGAGCTAAGGCAAAGACTTGAACCCAGGGACCCTGAAACTGAAGCCCAAAGACATCCCCCCAGTGAAGCCCAGGGCTGTCACAAGCCTAGGACCAGAGGCCGTGGTCTGCCCTCACTGGGCCCTGTCCTGCAGCTATTTATGCAGCTGTTCTGGGGGCGCCAGTATCCCACGCTCTGATGAGCACAGCACTGTGGAGAGTGGGTCTGAATCAGCCTAGGGAGCCCACCTAGCAGGCAGAGCGGGGAGGAGAATCTGGGCTCCACGGGGCTATCTCAGGGCATTTCCAGGAGAGGGAAACATGCATCTCCTCTGCTCCCAGCCCCTGGGACCCCTGTGGGGGAACCTGAGAGCTTGCCTGGGGAAGGGAACCAGGATCCTTTAAAGAATCTCATCTCCCTGGTCAGTAGCTCCAGAAGCTGAATGGCAGGTAGTCAGGTAGTTGGTGGTGTTCATCTTGACATTGGGATGACAGAAGCCTGGAAAGAAGGGTGATCATTTGCTGATGCTGATCATGGGTCACACTCTCTCAGGCAAGTCTTAGGCAGCTCGCTAGGTAAGGCAGGATATGCATCCCTTATAGCAGATAAGGGAGCCAAGGCCAAGGGCAGTGAAGTCACTCAGCTAGAGGGAGACTCAGATGGGTTCAGCCCCAGGCTTTCAGACTTTGGAGTAGGTTTTCTTTCCATTCCTCCTATTCCCTTGGGTTCCAGTCCTATAGGATTCCTTACTCCTGATGCCTTTCCTACCAAGCATTTTGTCATTCCATGGCACCCAGATTCCAACATGACTCTCTTTACAACCCCTTTAGAACTTGTGCCCTTATATAGTTCCTTCCCACAATGCATCAGGCCTGGGCTGTGTAATCAATGGCATGCTATGCAAGTGATGCAAGTTATGGCAAGTGATGGCAAGTGACTTCCAACGCTATGTCACAAAGACGAAGGCAATGCAACTTCTTCCTTGGTCTCTTGGGCTGCTGCTCTGGGGGCAGTGGCTGCCATATTAAGAAGATAATCAAGCAGTCCCACAGAGAGCCCATGTGAGAGGAACCCACTTGCCAGCCATGAAAATGTGTCACCTCGAGGAGGCATGAAGAGCCCATTCAAGCCTTCAAGTGACATAGCCCCAGCCCCAGCTTGATTGCAGGCTTAGGAGGGAACCTGGGATAGAACCACCCAGCCAGGCTGTTCCCAAGTACTACAGTTTAGAGGAGATGAGAAGTGACTTCTGCAGGTTTGAGCCTCTATGACATTTTAGAGTGAAGTGTTCCACAGCAACAGATAACTAGCATATGTGCCCTCCCCAAAGCAAAGGGCACCCATGTTTCCAGAGCCTTCCTCATGGAGCCCCAGGCTGAGGGCCAGACTGTCCTGGGCTTCTGCTGGGGTCTCCTTTTCTCAGTGTAAGAGAAGCCTTGCGGCAGGCACTGAAGCCAGAGGCACTTTTCCCAAGAATCTCTTGGTCCAGGCTCTTTCTTCCTTTCACAGAGGGACAAGGGCCAATCTCAGCCAAATACCCTGCCCTTTGCTCCAGCTTTGAGGTGAGGTGGGATGAAGGGGAAATTATCCCTCAGACCTCATCAGAGAAAATGTTTCTCTCCTTGCTTAATGAAGATAAATCTCAGCATCTGAGGACACAAATGGAAACAAATGAACAAGAAGTGTTATCAGATGGATGTCCCTTCTCAAGATCTACAACCTGTGGCACGTAGACCCTGGAGAGCCCCAGATGGGACCTCCTTCTGGGAGAACTTTGGGGTCATCTAAAGAGGCTTTGTTCCCTCTGCCCCAGTCTCTCCTGATTCTAGCTGGAGCCTTAAGGGATGTCTTGGGGACACTGTGTCACCCGCTGTGATATCAAATAATCTTGCTCTTGGACTTACATCCTGCGTGCTCTTCAGTTCCCATGGATTGTTCCAGGCAAAGACAGTCACTGCTGCCACTCCCTCATGCTTCCCAGTGGAGGCCAGAGAGAGCCTCATTTTTAGGTGCCTGACTTTTTTCTTATTTGCAAGGTTGCTTTAGAAAGAAACCATCTGATTGGCTTATTGCCTTCTGGTTGTTTCATTACCTTCTTTGCCCTCTGCTTTTTGGTACCCAAGTTTATATCTGAAATATGATCATGGGTGAGGATGGGGGATATCTCCACACATAAAGACCCCACCTCAGCTTCCAAGGAAAGTACAGGCTACTGCTGCCTATTCTTGGAGCTGGGAGTTCCAGAGTGAGGGGCTAGGATGGTAAGATCCAGCCTTAGAGACTGCGTCTCCCTTCATCTGAAACAGATGGGAAAGGGTGAGAAAGCTCATCCCACTGCCCTTCCACACCTGTCCTAGTCCATCAAGTACCACCTTCTTACACAGGCACATTTCCCTGCCCCAGTCCCTCCTGCTGCACGAAGTCCCTTGGCACTGTGCTCAGCATCTGTCTCCTTATTTACTCGTCTTGGTTTCTTTGCTTTTCTGGCTGCACCAATCAGCACGATGTTTATCCTTGCTCGGTCCTGTCCCCTCACTGCCTCTGGATCCTGCTCGTCTCGCCAGCCCTTTTGCCCTGCTGAAGAACACGGCACGGCTGCCAGCGAGTTTTTTCTTTGACAACGTTTTTCACTGTGACACCTGAGTCTCTGCAAATGCATGGGTTCTGGCCAGCTGTCCTGGGAGACACTAAAGGAGCCACCAGTCCTGTTTACAAAGGCATCTAGGGAAGGGCAGCCCTGCAGTCATGACTGTTACTACTGTTGTCTGTAATCCCTGTGGCCCATTTATGCAAAGTGTGTCCTCCTGGCAGTGAGGAGCTGGGAGGGCCCAGTGGTTGGGGCTGGCATGACGAGAAGGGACAAGGAGGTTCCTGGTCCCTCCCGACTTTATGCATGCCTCTGCTCCTCAGTTTCATCCTCTGAAAAGGGGATTCTACCCACTGCACAGAGCAGCGAGGCTAGGCATAGGAACTGTGAGCCACTGATGGGTTTGGAATAAAGGGTCGCTGTGATGACAGTGACAATGAAGTTGCTGCTCAGCTGGAGTGGGCCCTGACAGTGCTGAGAACCAGGGACTGGAAGAAGCCCCAATTCAGCACCTTCAGGAGGCTACTAAGAAAGTGGTTTGCCTGGACCAACAAGGGACAATTGATAGAACTCACCTCTGAGGGGTGTTCACATCCTCAGGCCAGATAGAAGCCTGAGACCTCCGGTTCTAACCTCTCATTTGCCAGCAGACAGAGTTGAGACCCGTGGAGGACAGGGATGGGGCCAAGTTCACCCTGCCCACCAGTGGGCGCCACGTTCATCACTGCAGCCTCTGGTTGCATCGATGCAGCTCACAGGCAGACAACCTGAAGCCAGCCGGGCAGGACCACTGGTCACTGATTCTGTCAATGGGAATAGGAGGAAAGCTCTGTAGTCCTGTTCTCAAGCCAGCTGCCTCTCCAGACCACAGGCTGGGGCTATTCCCTAGCCAGGAGACTGGCTCGGAGATGGACCTTTCAAGAATAAAGCAGGAGAAAGCCGTGCCCAGGCCTTTAGCCTTCTTCCTGCCTGCTGCAGCACTGGGTCCTCTCTGCAGCATAAAACCCATTTCCTCCCCTGAAAGGAGAGAAGCGGAGGAGGTGTCCTAGTTTGGGGCAGGGAGGGACAGAGGCAGCTCAGCACCCCAAAGCTGGACCACTTGGGACCAAGAACAAAGTATTAACTATCAGAAAGTGATCCTTGCCCTCCACCTCCAGGCCTAGTCCCAAGACCTTTCCCACAGGGATCGCCCCCTAGTGCAGCACGCTTCCTCCATCCTGTAGTGTGTGCAGGACAAGCACCACATCCCATCCTGCAAATACGGAGACCAGAGTCCCAGCTGGCTAAATGCCCCAAGTCATTCACATCCATAATAAATAGTCTTTCCTATTTATTAGTTGTATTTCATAAACAATTTGAGACTTGTAATAGAATACATGCTTGTAATAAAGTGCTTTGAATTTATTCCCTCTATAGCTATTTGGTGCTCTGGCATTGTCCTCTGACACTGTCCTAGGTTCACAGGTAGATGAAGAAAGACAGAGTCCGTGTTTCCATGGAGTTTATGAGCTGGCACATTGTAACCTTGTACTAAGTTCTATGGTGTCAATGAGGGTGACTGTGGTGGATTGACAATTGGTGGTCAACTTGTAAAACCCAGCTGAATTGAATCAGCGTGGTGCCTGGTGTGGAGGGCCCACCTGAGGACTGTTGCCAACAACATAAAAAGGAGAACTGGAGAGGAAGAGTTGGTGCTGTTGGTTCTCCTCGAGGAGCTTGTCACGCTGGCTTTCCTGATAGGAACTTGGCTGTTCTCATCGTCGGAGGAGCTCGGGACCTCACTGTTGCTGAGGATGGCTGTGGTGACTTTCGGGGGAGCTCCAGTTCTTACTCTGAGCGTCACTTCCTGGCTCCGGGATAGATCCCTCAGCCTGCTGGCACAGATCCTTCATTCCACTGGTGCAGACTTTCTAGCTTCCACCGCTGACCTTTGGGCCTTCCCAGTGTAGATCCGTGAAATATCCTTGCATGAGACATTGTTGTGGGCTCTGGGCCTCTAGTGGACTCGTGGAGGCATTGCCATGGGCTCTAGGTCTTCAGCTGGACTCATGCAGGACACTGCTGTAGGATCCAGGCCCTCAGCTGGATTCTTTGGGTCTTTAGTGTGTGGACAGATTTCCTGCACTCTTTTGTATATGACTCTTTGGGTGACTATTACAAAATAACTCTATAAGTTATGTGTCCTGTATTGTATTGTTTCCCTTGCAAACCCTGACTACAACAGTGACAGTTACAAAAGTCAGGGCAACCTGCTCCATAAAGGTGGCATATAAGCAGCTATGAAGCCCAAGGCCACCTGGGTTGGGGTCACCCTACAGAGAGAAGGCCAGACTGGCTGGAGGGTGATGTAAGGGGAGAGAGGAGTGGCTGCTCTCGAGACCTCTGTGGTGAGGAGTTAAAGAGTTTATACTTAGCAGGGTGGGAGGCCACTAGGGACCTATGAAGCAGGAGAGGTATGATCCATGGACACTCTAGGAGGAGCCTTCCTGCTGCCCTGAGGAGAACACGGGGAGGCAAGAGCCCAGCAACTCCTGGAGAGTTGACTGCAGATGAGAGCAGTCAGGTGATGGGCCTGAGGCTACAGTGGAGCTGGAGAGAGAAACATGATGGCAGCTTCAGGGGCCTAAGTTCATACAGAGAAAGGACTGGAGAGAAAACTGAAGGCAATACTCACAACAGCAGCCCCAGGCCCTTCAAACGTGGGGGTTAAACCCCACTGGAGATATGCCACCAAATAGAGCCTACTAACTAGAATTCTTGTGGGTTTTCTTCAGAGATTTGGGCCTGAGCTGCCTGTTGGAATAACTTCCATCTGCAGAGTAATAACTCCATTTTGCACTACAAAAAGAATGGAAGAAACACAGCATAAAGCAAGGATGACATGCAGAAATCACTTCCACTCCATGGCCCTGACAGACATTGCTAATCAATCGTGCCATTTCTTCCAGCTGAGCCCAGACACAGCTTTCTCCAGGTAGTCCTGCAGGGAGCTACTGCCAGCCAACTGCCAATGACACAGAGTTAACCTGCTCTTCACTCCCAGCGCAGCAAAATGAGCCCAAAGTTTGGAGCCCAAAAGACTCAGGGTTTCTCTCTCTGTCTGCTCTGTAGTTGCTGTGTATCTGTGGCCAACTTATTTAGCCTGAGTCTCACTTTCCCATCTGTTAAAGTGAATTATTATTCCAATGTCACATGTTTGCTGCAAGGGCAAAATGAGACAATCAATGTATGAAATCAGTTAGCCTGATTCTAGTACAAATAGGCATCCATAAATGTTAAAATAAGAAATAACCCCTCTGCCCCACCCATGATAATGTTCCTGATGTACACACACTACACACTCTTACACTGTCTTAGACAGTACAACACACACACACAATGCATAAGAGGATAGAAAAATGTATCTTAACAGCTGGCACTGGAATTGATCTTAGGGAGGGAACTGTCTTTTGTTCAGGAAATTACCTTGATAAGTCTCTAAGGATATGGATTAACAGAAGTCAAGGTAACAAAAAGATAGCTGAACTGCTTTGCATTAAAATTGAGGCAAAATTGGGGGGAGCAGGAGAAAGTAGACAATCTCTGCATTGTGGGTGCTGCAGAGCATTACGGTGGAGAGGGTAAAGGACATTTTAAGAATGAGCTATGTCAAATATCCAACATGAAACTGCCTTGAATATTTTGAGACATAAAACCTCTCCATCTCAAAACAGAGTACATACTGTGTGATTCCATTTATATAAAAGTCTGGAAAATGCCAACTGATCCATCGTACCCGGTGGTGGCTCTGGGTGGGGAGGGAGGAAACTTCTGCAGCAGAGCCCCTGCTCTCTATCTCCACAGAGGCAGTGGGTTGGTGGTGTGTGTCTCTATCTTTATGTAGATATAAACCTATACGTCAAAACTTATCATTTGGAACACTTTCAATGTGTACAGGTTTTGCACATTAATTATGCCTCAATAAGCTGTTAAAATGCTTTTAAAAGGGGTTTATATCAATGTGATCCAAATATTTTTATCTCTCACTTTTTCAGATGTGCTGATTTTCCTTACCTTTCCATACACATTGACATCCCCCCTCAAACATTTTCTTCTGCCTCCCCACACCTCAGTCAAATCTGACATAGATGTAAATATCTTATTGAGTGGTTTTGGGGTAGAATTTGAAGGAGGGAACTGAATCCCACATCTAAGTCAAAACTGCAGAACTGGATGAATGTGGGGGACAGGAAATACACGCATCACTGAGCAGATTCTGCAGAAGCTTGGAGCTGAGGTTCTCCTAAGAACTTCAACCCACTCCTTTTTCTGGAAATTCTTAGAAATCTGGAGAGTGAACACTGAGTTTCCATAGGATGTGAAATGAGGATTTAGGTGAGAGTCCTAGACTTCAGTGGCACTCATGTTCCTTACACAGACAGAAGAACACGAGGGCCTCAAAACACAGGCCCATGTGCTGGTACCTCCAGCTATGCACATTTGCATTGCGCCCACCCCTGGGGCTGTGGGCATTGGATGAACTGCATTTTCTCTCTAGAGAAATTGGTCAGAGATGGAAAGATCAGAGTGGGGAAGGGAGGTCAGTCTCCCTGGCAAACCCGAGTGCTGCTCCTCCTCTGGCTCATTCCTCAGGACCAACACGGCAGCTCATCCGCAGCAGCCTCGTGGTGGATCCTCCAGCAACATCCCCTCCACGTAGACACAGCAACCAATCAGGAGGTCAGTGTGCTCCTGGCAACGCCACACTGAGGCTCCCCGGCTCTGCAGGTGCTCTGGTCCTGGCGGGCGAGCGCTTCCCCAGCCCCTCTGCCTCTTCCTCTTCTCTCCCTGCCCCCTGCTCTCTACCACGCGACCAGGAGCACAGCGCAGAAACCCAGAAACCAAATCAGCCTCTCGCCTCCTTCCGAGGGCATAATCAAAGTGCAGCATCTCTGGAGAGGACCCGGCTCTGTGGAGCAAGTCTTTAATTTCAAGCTGACAAGGTTGGGAGTATGTGCCGCCGGCTCTTGGATAGGCAAGACGGATGGACAGCCAGGGAGTCCAGCTGGCAAGTGGAGCCAGCGAGGGCAGAGGGGAGGAGAAGAGGGAGGGCTGGGAAGGAGCCCTGGAAGCTTCCCAGGCAGGAGGCAAAAGTCTCCCTATGCTGCAGAGGTGCTTTCTCTCTGCAGACCACAGCTGTAGGCATCTCCTGCACTACCCACAGCAGATGTGGCCCCTGCCTGAAGCCCTGAAGCACAAGTCTCTTGCTCAGGATCACAAATCACCCAGAGGGTGAAGGCAGGACCTTAAATACAGACCTGGATGGAAGTTCAACACTTCTCCGGCTCCGCATTCAAATTACAGCGCTGAGTTGGGAGCAAGTCCTCACTGACATGAGAAAACTGGTACTGTGCAGAACACTCTCAGGCATTTGGAAGCAGATATCTCTGGCCTCTGGGCATCATCTTGTTACCAAGAGAAAACAGGCTCAGAGAGGGTAGGAATCCTACTCAAGATCACCCAGAAAGTCTAGAGTGAAATCAGTATAGAATACAGTAAGTTCTTCAACATTCACAAATAATACATCCTAAGACCTTGATGAAGCCTCAGTTTTCCAAATAAAACATGGAACTAGTTGGACAACACCAGTGCTCCCTGGGCCACAGAGCCTAGGTGGGCAGCAAGGCCCCAGCCACCTCAGCCATTCTTTGCACGCAGTGCTCAGTGGTTCAAATCCATGTCTCTGCAGGACAGATACTTCCTACCCAGGCCTTCCATGTACCATCAAAGAGGTAAATCACAGGTGGCACCCTAGCAAGGCAGCAGTTTCTTTTGCAGCTCGCTATAATCCTGGACCAGTGCTCCAGCATTGGCCCCTGCCGCCTTGCTGCACTAGGTTGGGATCTCTGTGAGCAGCTGACAAGGATAAGGAGATAGCCACCTGGAAAGTTAGTTCCAGCTCTCAGCCCATAAATGTGCTGCCTCCCTTCCTATTATGTATCTAGATGCCCCCCACAAGCCAAATGGGGTCCTATGTGGGGCTTTTCGGAGGTAGTGGGTCTAGGGTGTGTGAATGTGGATTAAGGTTGCTATACTGGAATTAAGGGTGTGTGGTACTAAATTAGTTCACTGATTAGAATTGGCATAGTTCTTGGTGTGACTGAATGGATTTATGTACTGAAGACCTGACCTGGGTATGGGTGGCACCACTCAAAAACTTGTAGCCTAGGTGGGATAAAAGTGAAGGGCAGGCTTGCCAACTTCTTACTGCTGTTGCTTGTTGCTTCACTGTCTCCTGCCCTGCTTTGCCATGGACTGTTTCTTCTCTGCCATGCCCCTCTGCCACACTACACTGCCTCGGAGCCAGCCGACTATGGACTGAAACCTCGACAAACTGAGCTGAAATAAACCTTTCCTCCTTTAACTTGTAGGTGCCAGGTATTTTGTCTCAGCAATGAGAAAAGTAACCAAGACACTTTTCCACTTGACTTATCTTCCAGTACCGGCCTGGGCTCCATGTACCAGAAACCAAGGACCTGGGTGCCAGCCCTTTTGGGAAGTGATTTCCCCTTCTCCAGGCTCCAGAGTAGGCTGCATTCCCACCCCACATTGTGTTGGCTTTCTTGTACTTTTATGATCTAAAGGTGCCTGGTGCAGTGCCTGGATGTTAGTAGGTGCTCAGAATTTACTGAATGAAGTTAGATATGTGCACGAATCAGGCTACCTACAGATTTTCCGTCTTTGAGGCTAGCTCAGTTTCTGCTCTGGGAACAGATACTTCCACAAGGCATGAGCACCGGCCAGCAGATAGGGTCTGAAAGGGTGCTATAGACTGAATTGTGTCTCCCAAAATTTATGTTGAAGCCCTAACCCCTCCAAGGTGAAGGTCTTTGGAGATGGGGACTAATCACCAAGGTAATTAAATTTAAATGAGGTCATAAGTGTGGGGCCCTCACAATGGGATTAGTGCCCTTTTGAGAAGAGAACAAAGGGTTTGCATGCCCTCTCTACCATGTGAGGACCCCGGGAAGGTGGCCATCTGCAAACCAGGAAGTGGATCCCCACCAGGACCCAGTTGTCCAGCACTTCAGTGTTGAACTTCCCAGCGTCCAGAGCTATAAGAAATAAATGTCTATTGTTTAAGCCACCTAGATTGTGGTATAGCTAACTCTCCATATCCGTGATTTCTACATCTGCAGACTAAACCAACCATGGGTTGAGAATAGAAAACAATTGTGTTTGTGCTGAACATGTACAGACTTTTTCTTGTCATTATTCACTAAACAATACAGTGTAACAACTATTTGCGTCACATTTACATTGAAATTAGGTATTATAAGTAATCTAGAGATGATGTAAAGTATATGGAAAAATGTGTGTGAGATTTTATGCAAATGCTATGACATTTTATATAAGGGACTTGGGCATCCACAGATTTTCATATCCACAGAGGGTCTTGGGTCCACACCTCCACAGATACCAGGAGATGTCTGTACTTTGTTATAGCATCTTGAGTTGACTGAGATACAGTGGTACCTTGGTTCATTAACTTAATTCTTTCCACAATTCTGGTCACAAACCAAATTGGTCTCAAACTGAATCAAACCAAATCAAATTCCGTGGTTAGGTTCAATGTTGACCTTATAAGGAAATATGATTCAATTTGTGACCAGAATTGTGGAAAGAATTAAGTTCGTGAACCGAGTTACTACTAGGAGTAACAGGATCATCACCCCCAAATACCTCCTGACACCCCCCAGAGCCGTATCCCCAGGGACTTAACATTGCCCTTGAGTAGAACCCTGACTTCTAAGGCCAACATGCACTGAACTGGGTGCCCAGAACCTGGCTTCTAGACCCAGTCCTACTGTTTACCTGTGATCACAGGCAAGCGATGGAATAAGATGGAATTTGACAGCCGAGGTGACATCCATGTGACCTCAGTTTTCCCATCTGTGAAACAGAGGGAAAAAGGAGTCCTTACACATACCAGGAGCCTTTCTCGGGAATACTCATAAGTGAGGCCCCATAGGGTGACAGCAAGGCATGTACCCGCAGGATACACCGCAGGGTAGTGCCAGAAGACGAGGTCAGCTTGGTATCAAGCACTGCAGAGCTAGTGGCAGAAGAGCCAGTCCTGGCCATGCCCAGCTCTGAGCCCTGAAGTGTTCTTCTCTTGCCATTTCCCACCTGCCCACATTCCTCAGACCCTGTCCATTCACTTTGCCAGATGACTCTGGGAAGCCTTCTGGTCTCAAGGCTCTGCTGGAAACCCCTGAAGGGCAGGTTTGGGTCCGTCTTTGTGTTGCCTCTGGACTCTACTTGACTTACCAACCTCTGCTCTCTGAAGTGACCCAGCTATATCCTATTTGAAGGAGAAGGCTGTAGGAACTCCCCGAACCCTGTCCTTGACATCTGGCACTGCTAATGGCAAACAGCCATGTCTTCTCAGGATAATAGAAGCAATAAAGGACAGCCAGGCTTGGGTCCTTGTAACCCTCCTAGGCCCAGTACCTCTGCACTACCTGTGCCCTTCTATACCAGCAGCACCACACAGCAGGAAGCTGCAACCTGGATCCTGGCTGAGGAAGGAGTGATGATTCCCACTCACAGTGACATAGAGCTGCTGGGGTCTTTCTCTTGATCCCCCATCTGGGGAACATAGCTGCCCCTTTTCCTGTGCTCCTGTGCCCAGTTGCCAGGGAGTCAAGGTAGGGTGTGAACCGGCCTGCTCCTGCCTCTTGCCTCTGTCCCTGGCCTTTAATATTCATGAGCATTCCTAGCAGGGGAGCTAAAAATGTTCTGCTCCTAAATCTAACTGCTTTATGGATGCCTAATTAGATTCTTTGGTGGAAAGGGAAAAAATGACCTTCAAAACTGCCAAAATTATTTGGAATGGTACGCCCCAGAAACACTTCCTCTTTTCTCCCCTGGGTAGCCTGTCCTCAGGCAATGAAATTCTCCAGCTGCCCCTAAGACTAAGGGTCCAGGGGGTGCTCTGGGGCTTGTGAGTGCCCCAGTGGCAAGACAGCTTCCTGTCCAAACAACACAGACAGGCAGTGCTACCAGCTCCTCAAGGGACCAACAGCTTTAGTCCTTGTTGAAAATTCCATCTTAGTCGGAGTTTGGGGTTGGAGGAGACAGAAATGATGGTGGAGAGAGAAGGACAGAGCCTCGCCCCCACCAGGGTGAGTGCTCCTGCAGTAGGGTGCTTGGGAACCTCAGGCCCCTTCTTTCTCTGGCCACCTTGTCCATGCATCCTGGTGAAACCCAAACAAGCTTTAGGGTAGAGAACAGTCCTTTGCACAACTGTACTTGGGAGCCTGGGATTGAGCTCATGCCCTGCTTAGACCTTCCTTTTTCTAGGGACAAGCAGTAATTTCCCTGGAAGTCAGTGAGGGGCCTGTCCCTTCTTGAAGTCTAATGAATAAAGTGAGCAAAATGGTCTTTCCTGTGACCTGACCTCCAAGAAGGTGGGAGAGATGAGAAGAAGGGATGAGGACATGAGCCCCAGAGGGCCTCGACTGTGCAGGGGCAGGACCCACCCTTGTGAATTGCTGAGACACAGGAGAGTTTCTGCAGGCATAGTGAGAATCCTGCAGATGGGGCTGGAAGACACCTAAGGTCCAGGTCTCCCCAGCATAGCAACATCAGGCCTTTACCTTCTGTGACCTTCTGTGAGTGTGTCTGGTACATGGAAAATATTATGTGTGCCTGATGGGGGAGGCAGCAGAATCTGAGTTCCTCACAGCCTTCTTCCCCCTTTTGAGAAGAGGTCATTTTTGCCTCACCCGAAGTTGCATTCTGATTGATTACCAAAGAGTCATTCTCAGGGTATGTCACAGCCAAAGCATGATGACTGGTGGCCAGAGACACCTTGGCTTTCCATAGGCCTGTGCATCCCTGCATTAAACAGTCTTCCAAATCAGTTTCTGGGTCACTCTGAGACCACGAGAACAGGCCCTGTTTGGTGTGTACACTTTCAGGGGCACTACACATATTTCTAGAAAGCCAGGCCACTAAGTAGTCCACGGAGGGCAAAGCCCTGTGGTCTGCTCCAGACAACAGAGAACTCACTGCATCCTCTCCTTGCAGCCTCACCTTCTCTGTCGCCTCTCTCTGTTTATTCCAGGCTGCCTATCATGGTCCTCTCACCTGGGCTCACCTCCTCCATCCAAGTCTCCCATTGCAACCGTGCCCAACATTGTCAGGCCAGCTGACAGCACTGTCCCCTGCCACGACTCTTGGGCTGGCTGATGTCTCATTCTGCCTCTGAGCTCCACAGCCCAGAATCTAAACACCATGGGCATGGGATTCCTTACTCCTCAACTAGATTCTAATGCTAGAGGCCAATATTCGAGTCCTCGGTGCCTTTAGCCCTCCTGTGGGCTCTTAGGAAACTTGGCTGCTTGGTAAAGAATTAGTGGATACTTGGGTAAAAGAACAAAAGTGACAGCACAAACGAGGATGTTTGCTCATTCCGCAGTGAAGTGTTGTATGCTGGGCAGGCTCCAGATGAAGAGGAAGCCCCAGGACTAAAACAGACCCAGTCCCCACCCTTGTGGTCCCTCAGTACCATGGAACAAATGAGTAGAGAAATAAAGAAGTAAATGAAAGTGAAGATGGGAGAGTGGACAGGCGAATGGACAGGTGACTGGACAGCACACTAATAAGCCTTGGGGACCCCACCCATGGTCCCCTGGCCCAGGGCCTCCTCACCTTGTCTGTGTCTCCCTCTCCTCTGGCTCCCTTGGGGCTGGCTCTCCCCAAGGCAAAGGTTCAGACTCACCCCACTCCTGCACCAACTCCCCCATCTATTGTCTATTTTGGTGTCTCTGCACCACACGGGCTCCTCCTCCCACTCCTCACAACAGCTTTCTTTCCCATTCTGCCTTCCAAGAATCAAATGGCATGTGCAGTGCTGCCCTACCAGTGCCATCTTTGGCTGAGACCCAGCCAGCTAGGACCAGCCTCATGGAAGGAGGGTGGTAAGAGCCCCCATCCCTGGCCAAGAAAGGGTACCTGCACTGGTTGCCAACCCTGCTGGCCTGGTGCAGAGCACCTCATGCCAGAGCACAGGGACATGGTCCTGGCACAAAATGGAGACTCACATGACCCTAATCAGGTGGAGACAAAGGCACTGGTACCTTCAGAGGGAATTTCCAAACATTCTTGAAGACAGCCTAACAAGCATAGTAATAGTAGGGTGTGTTACTCTGAAGGATAAAAACAAACCATGTTTCTGGTGTGTGAATTAAGGCAAAAGTGGTAAATTCTAGCTGGAAATGGTGCCACATGCCTGCGATCCCAGCACTTGGGAGGCAGGAGGATCACAGGAAGTTCGAGACCAGCCTGGGCTATACAGTGAGTTTCAGGCCAGCCTGAACTACACAGTGAGGCTCTGTCTTAAAACACCCCTCAAAAAAGTGGTAACTACTTTATATTAAGACATATTTAGGGGCCGGTGAGATGGCTCAGCGGCTTAAGCGCCTGCCTTGCAAGCGCGAGGGCCCGAGTTCGACTCCCAGAACCCACATACGAAAAAGGGGCCGGTGATATCGCTCAGCGGCACGGGTGCCTGCTGGCACGCGAGGTCCTGAGGTCGACCCCCCGGTACCCACAAAAAAAAAAAAAAAAGACATATTTAATACTGAAATAAAATTTCAGTTTGATAGACCAAAGCTTGTCCTAATATTGGTGCTATAGCCTTGTCTCATCTCTCCCTTCTGATTCTGTCTGCCTTCCCTTTAATGCAGATGTGTGTGTGTGTGTGTGTGTGTGTGTGTAGGATGAGTAGAAAGCTAGGATGTCAAATTTTATGTAAATATTTCAACTATAATCATATAGCTTTGAGCCATATGAAAAGACTGTGTGATTTGCAGGTGGCCTGGGCTCAGAGTCCTATCTGGTGCCGTACTGATTCTATGCCTAAGACAAGTTCACCTTTGTGCTTCCAAGCATTTCCATCAATGGGCATCATAATGTAGCAGATACTTCAGGGGCCACCCAACTCTTCCAGGAGTCGGGTCTTCACTCCTCCAGCTGGGCACCGCCTGCTGCTGGCTCCCAGGGGCATCTCTGTCATTGGCAGAAGGAAGCTGCCCTCCCCCCAGGCAGGCACCATCCCCCACCACAGCCTGAAGCCAAGCCTGGTAGCATGAGGACAGAGGCTGTACCCACCCTGACTCCACTTGAGATGAAGTTGGGCCATCTCAGTGACAGGCCAAGGCCTTGTTAACTGTATCTCCGGTCCCTCTACCCCTCATGCCTCCCTCGCTTGCTTACAGGTGGTGGTCGCTGAGTGCCCTCCCCATAGAGCCTCCTGCCCACAAGGGGAACTTGACCCAAGACAGTAGCCAACTTGAAACTCATGACATGATAACTCATAGTGCCTAGCGTATAGGCAAACTGAATTAATGAGAGCTGTCATGATTCCCCACGAAGGTCATTGTTTCCTACCTCTGGCTAAACATCAAAGTCAGATGTGGAAAAAAAAAATGAAGCTCAGAAGCCAAGGCCATTTTCCCTGAGATTGTGATTCAGTAGAATTCGGCCCCAGATTTCTGCATTTTAGAAACCCCACAGGTGTTTCTGATGGACGGCGACAGCTGAGAACCTCTAACCTGGGTCATCTTTCTCTACATCATCACCCCTGAAATTTACAAGGCAGAATTACAAACCTATGAAGGGCAGAGTGACCTGACCAAGGGCAAGTTGGTGCTGCTCAGCTCATTAATCCTGACTCACTCAGGGTCATTGCCCGGGCCCTTGATTCCAACACTCTCCACCACACACACAGGTCATCACGTTTATCAAGCAGATCTCAAAACATTGGGCCTTACTAAGGGTGCAAGGAAGTGTGTGATCAGGTGCTGCCTTCACCAGTGCAGGATGTGAGCACTCAAGTTTGGCAATCACGGAGGTCTTCCAGGAGGAGGTGGTCCTCGGGCAGGGAGCACAGGGTAAGGAGACGAGGTCCCAGAGTGGTCATCTCATCCGGTGTTCAGTTTTGAAGGAAACCAGTTGTGATCTATGTTCTCATCGTACTCTGGCAAGACTGAGGCACTTCAGGGGCATCAGACTCATGAACCAGCAGGCAACAATTGCCCAGTTGTTACAAGAACATATTTTGTTCTAAAGATCAAAATGTAGGCAAGGGGGCCAGTGAGAAAGCTCAGCGGCATAAGCGCCTGCCTGGCAAGTGCAAGGTCCTGAGTTCGACTCCCAGTACCCACATAAAAAAAAAAAAAGTGTAGCAAGGGTTTGTTGAAAATTTGCTTAATCTGCACTTCATCAGCCTACTTGTCTCTAAGGACCAGAGGCCAACGACCATGTGGCTATTTGGTGTAGTAGAGGCAGAGATTTGAGTCTGAGTTCAGGCTTTGCCACTTATAAGCTGTGTGCCCTTGGCCAAATTACTTGACCCCTCTGAGTTTTTATTTGTTCAGTCTTAAAATGGAGACAATAATACCTGCTTTCTTCCCTCTCTGGATTGTTAAGAGGATCAAATGGGAGCATGGCTGAAAAAAACAACAGTTTTGTAAAAGGCAAAGCACACTACAAGCATGAGGTGCTATAATTTTCCACACTTCTTTTTGTAAACTCAGGATGCAGAAGCCTAGCGAGGTTTCCGCTGTCACTCAGCACCCTAGAGTGAGCCCTATGAGGAGCAGAGCCAAGACCAAAGTTTCCCAAATCCCACTCTAATGCTTTTTCCAATACAGCAACGTATCTCTTCCTGAAATCTTCCTTCTCTCTCTAATTTCTTGTGCACTATGGGGAATTACGCATTCTCACCTTGCCCTAAATTTGTAGTCTTTGATGCCTCCTAATCTTTTGATCACCTCTGCAGCAGCCTACAGCCTGTGCCCTTCCTGCCTCTGTGTCCTCTCCAAAGGCCGAGGTCTTTCTGCCTCTACTCTCCTCCCGCTGATGCCCTGAACGCACCCTGGGATCAGCCCTACCCGATGACCACCGCCTGCTCCTCAGGGTCTCTGCCTCCCACCCAGACCCTGGTAAAATGTTCCCTTCTGGTGCATTTTGAGCAAGGCACTTGGCATTGAATCAAAAAGCAAACAGTAAAGGAGCACTTAAAAGCACATTGCTGGTCACTGCCTGGGACCAGGAGGGCAATGGTGGGGGCAGGCCTCTCGTGGAACTGGATTCTGACCTCTGCTTGATCCTCCACCCAGGTATCTTGGCTGATCAACTAAATTCTCTGCAGCAGGAAACTCCTGCTGCTGTGTCAGTCTCTGGGTCTCCAGTGCCAAGCGCACGTGGCAGCCCCATTGCTCCCCACCCCCACCCCATCCTCTCTCCAGGGAGGCTCCTTCAAGTCCAGAGGCCCAGCTCTGGCTCTCAGTTCTAGGAGACAGGTCACGTCTACCACCCGGGGTGCGGTGTGAGCCAAACTAATCAATGGCAGAGAGGTAGATTAAGGGTCCCTGCTCGAAACCATCCATCACTGTCGTTTACCCTGGCCTGTCAGCCTGCAAATGGAAAAGGAGATGATGTGAAACAACCCATCTGCAGGTTTTTAACGCTCTTTACAAATTGCCGTGGTGAATAACTTGTTGCCTATATTTATCCTTTTTCAAATTGTCTCTTAGCTACAGTCATCCGTCTTCATTCTACGCCCTGATGGCGCGTGTACTGCCAGTTGGCCAACCTCATTATTTCCCTGATGTTGCTGCCTGGAGGAGGAAGGGGAGGAAGAAAGAAGAGGAGAGAGGAGAGAGAGAAAGAAAGGGAGTGATGAGAGAGAGGGATAGAGGGAGGAGAGTGGGGTGAGAGAGTTGTTGGTGGAGGAGAAACTCCAAGCAGTTCAACTAGCTTGGGTGAGGACCCATCGGTTAGGACAGTTTCCTATTTTCCTAAGCTCATGGCAAAAGAAGAAGTGCCCCCTACTTTCAGGGAGTTTGTGAGCAGGGACTGTCCTCTCAGGAGGTGATCCAGTGGCCCTCAGGTTGCCAAATCTGTGATCAGAATCTCCAGTCCAAGGCTGGGACTTGGCCATCCATGGTAGCCACCTTCAAGGAGAGCCTGCCTGCAGTGCAGTGGGAAAGCTTTACACGGAAAGCCTACCACTTTGCACCTTCCTTGCCACATGTCAAGACTCACTACTCCCACTTTCCAAGGAGACCCTTCCCCTGGTTTTGATCTCCCTGCTTTACCTCTGGCTGCCATTTCTTCTGCCCCAGATCAGAGCAGTAGCCTCCTGCAATGGACTGAATGTGGTGCACCCCACACACCCTCTCTCTGTCCCAAATGTGCAGGTTGAAACTCATGCCCCAAGGTGATTGGGTTAGGAGATGGGGCCTTTGGGAAGCAATTGGGTAATTAAGTTGAGTGGACCGGAGCCCTCCTGGATGGGTCTCATAAAAGGGATTCCTTCCTCCATGTGAGAAAACAGCAAGATGCTCTGATGATCCAGAAGGTCCCTATCGGACACCAAATCTGCCAACACCTTGATCTTGGACTTTCCATCCTCCAGACCTGTAAGAACTAGATGTATGTTGTTTATAAGCTGCCTACCCTGAACCAACCGGGACACTCCTCACCAGTCACCTCCCTGTCAGTGCACACTCTTTCTCAACAGCAAACTGAGAACTTCCTTCAAAGGCCACATTATTTCTTCCCTCTGTTGATACTTTGCAGGGAGCACCTGAATCAGAATCACCTGCACCTCCCCTCCCTTTCCAGCTCCAGGATGACTGAGGTCACTCAGGGAGACGGCTGCACTTTAACTGTGTCCCAGCTGCTCGGTGTGCATTGCAAAAGTTGCGGGCCATGTCATAGAAGTTCCTCTTGACTCAAGGCACAGAGACATGCTATCGTTTGCCCAAGGTCACACAGCTCATTAGCAGCTGAACCAGAACTTGCAAATGAGCCTCTTTTCTTGCAATCCTGCGCTCTTACTCCTATACAACAGTGAAATCCCCATGAGGGTACTTGTTGTTCATGTGTCCAACTCTGACTCAAATAGAAGCTCCTTGATGGCAGTGCCCTGCACCCTGTCTCCCTCCATGCTCCAAGCTCAGCACCCAGCTTTGTTTGTTTTTGCTAAGTGGAAAAATAAAAAGGGCATACAACAAGCCGAGCCCCAGATTTGGTTTCTCTTGCAGGGGAGAAAGTCCACACAGGTTGTGGGGGGCAGGAAGCCCCCTGCAGGTCTCCTAGCCTGCCCTTTTTCTTGGTTTCCATAGATCAAACCAAAATCTACCTGGCTGTCATATGCCGCATGTCTGACATTGCATCCAATATCTCCACTCAGTCTTCCACAGCAGACCTTTAAATATTTGAAAACAGCTGTCAGGATCCACTTAGATGTTCTGACTTCCAGGTTTAAGGTCCCCAGCTCCCTCAACCACTGCTCACGTGGCATTGTACAAAGACCTTAGCCATCCCATGCCCCTCCGCCAAATGCCATCCCATTTGTCAACTTCCTGGCTTGATGGTGACTCCCACAGTGAAATGCAGTGCTCCAGATGTGGTCCAGCCCCTGCCAAACACAGAGGGGCATGTCATTATCCCCTCTCTTCTGGGCTCCGTGTTTCGATTAATATAGCCCAAGATTGCATTAGCCTCCTGGCAGCTTCCCTCCACCATTGGCTCACATTGCACTTTGTCTGCTAATCCATCTAACTGTATTACTGTCTAACCCATCCTTCTCTATCTTGCCGCTGAGGATTACATCAAAGTTTTACAAAACACCTTGCTGAAATACAGATTTGTGATGTCCATAGTGTACTGTATGCCTAACAGTCTAGAAATCCATCAGCTGGAGAAAAGGGTTTGTTTTGGCTGGACTTGCACTTGGTGAACCTTAGATGATTCCTAGTGATCACTCCTTTTTCCCTATAGGTTCACAAACCATCTTCTCAATACAGTACCCTTTGTACCTTGCTTTGGTACCCTCTACACAGCTTTCCTCACCCAAGGTGCTTGCTCAGTGTCTGGACTGAGCAATGGTGACGGGCTGCCTGATCGATTCTCCTATTGCGAGGTTTATGGTGGTGAACAGGGGTTGCCCGGGGAAAAGTGGAGAAGAGAGTTAGTCCAATGCCACAAACTCAGTAATGCCCATGGAGGCTGTAAATAGCTTGACAGAGGGACTCTGAGTCTCCGGAAAATTTATTAACAATGCTGAATGTATTTCATTCTCCATGCACAATGTTTGACTCAAAGAAAATATGAAAACATCACTGGAATCCCAATTCTGCCAAAGCAATTCCTTTCTCCTATAATTAGGTACTCTGGGTTTTTAGTATCATTTTTCGTGTGTGTGTGCTTGTTTCTTCTGATTTCCACAGGCTATTTTTAGGCCAATCATGACTCACTCTTTGAAAGGCTTGAGAAAAAAAGTCTTTATCCCAGCAATCAAATGCTCCCATCCTCTGAGTGACACGCACTTAGGTAAGCCATAGACAGGTGACAGACATGGGAGATGAGGGGACACAGAGGAGGAAGGGCCCTGCTGTGGGGTGGGGGACAAGAGATCTGGAATCTTCTGTCCCCGCCCAGCCCAGCAGATTAGCCCCTCTCTGATATCCACAGAGGGAGAAGGATCTGGGAGAAAGGATCCCAGGCAAAGGGAAGCAGGTTATACACAGGTGATGCTGGAGAACCAAACCAGTAGGATCATTATTCTGTGGGCAGAACCAGGGGCAACAACAAGCAAAATTTACCATAGTATCAGGAAAAGAGAGAACTAAGTACAAGCTGTTTGACAGTACAATGGGTTGCCAGGCAAAGTAGTGAGCTTCTCATCTCTGGAAGTATCCAAACCACACTAGATAACAACCTCAGTGTCCAAATGCTGGTTCTATGAAATCTGCTAGGGCGGCTTCTGGAAGAATTCCTGATCTAAAAGGGAAACTGTCAAAATGCCCAAGGTCTTGTCCAACACCAGGTCTGATAAAAGATAAAACATCTGTCCCTATGTCTGCACTTGTTTCCCAGAGCAGAGTCAACATGGGCAGGTTTGGCATGTGGAGGTGTTTGTCTCCTCCTTTCAGCTTTTCTGGAGGGAGTGATCAGGACAGGAAGTCTCTGAATCCTTTCCAGGGCCTCTGCTTGGGTAACATACGTGCTCTCCCACTTTCAACATGAAAAACGTTTCCAGTGCAACGCACTAGCCAGGCATGGAGTCATTTTCCATTTTCTTTAAGCACACAGACTCATTGCAGAGACTCTAGTAGGCCAGTTCCTTCTCTCTGGGAGCTTGTACTCTATGGCAGAGACACCAAAACTAACACACATGTGTAAAATGCACTGTCCTGTGACAGTTACACACACTCCATCCACTCATTGTTCCTGGTTCAAAGAGGAATGGGAGGAGAAGTTATCAGATTTACTTGGGCCCATCTCTAACTATACATGTCCTTTCCTTGCCCACCTCCATGACACTTTGGAATCGATCCCCATGTAAGGACCTATGTGATAGATGTCAGATGAGATGGGGACCCCCAGAAAAGTGCAGAACCAATTGAAGAACTTCAGTTTGCAAATCCCTTCCTCATCCTTTATTCTTGAATCGTCCCCTCACTCACTGAACATCTATTTAGCTCCTATTATGCTTCAGGCAGTGAAGGGACAAAAGTGACCAAAGCAGACAGTGTCTGGCTCACACATGGAGCTTATGCCCTGGAGGGGAAGGCAGACCTCAACAGACCATCAGTAAGGTGCATGCGGATGCTCAACTGCAGTGAAGGCAATAACAGAAGAATCGTGCAGTGCTGCACAACATGTAACTCAGAGGCTGGCCTGATCTGGGGTTCCAGGAGAACCTCTTCTGGACAAGGTGACAGGATGAGGGTCAGGTAACCAGGTGAGGTGTGGGGAGGACAAGAGGGAGCCTGGCTTTTTGAAGGACTGAAAGATACAACCGTCCTGAGCAGGGTATGCACAGCTCATCCAGAAACATGGACCTCCTACTAAGTCAAGCACTGGAGATGTGAGTTTGCCCAGGCAGGCAGTGGCCTCCTGACCCGTCAGTCTGCAGTCTGGTAAAGGAGGCAGACAGCTTGAAACTTCCCAAATAATCATGTCACAACATTCAGGGAAGCACTGAGTAAAATTTCAATGTGCTGGTAAGAGAGGAACAGGACCTACCTGGGACATCCTTAAGAGTTAGAATTAATTAGACCCAGTGGCTGGTTGAATGACGGGGGCTGACGGAGACTGGGGAAAGAGAACTAAGAGTTTTGACCTTGGACACCAGATGCATGGTGCAGCCATCAACCTTGATGGGGACTGTGGGAGCCTGAGCACCTTGGAGCATGTTCCATGAGGATGATTTGGGCATGATCATCTTGTCCTGGGTCTACAGTCTCCCCAGACAGGGTAGAGAGGCTCAGAAGACCTTTAAGAGGAAATGCTCATGAAGCTTGTTCTTAAATGGTAACTTGCATGGGAGGCTGAGGGAGCTACATGGGCATGAGTTAAGATGGGACTGTAGGTAACACGACACGACTTCTCCCCTATGTCCTGAGTGGTTTAGCTCTGACCCCAAACATACACTCTGCATCCACACAGCAAAGCAAGCACCAGCAGCTAATTGACCCACCACCCCCGCAAAAGTGATTGAGGGATCAGCTATTGGTACTCAAGCAGTTCTCACCCTGGACCCCAAGCATAGAGTGTTCCAGCCACATACCTCTCTAAGAGGAACACAGGTCCTTTCTAACTCGTGCATTTATGGTGATATTTCAGCATCCAAATTAGACTGACATCCTGGGCAGCTGCCTGGTCTTGATTCAGCTCCAAGCAGGTCCTGGCCCTATGCCTGGCCCTCTATTATGCCCAGTGGACAGAGGAGAGCATGTATCCTGTTGTGGTTGGTACAAAGCTGGTGTGGGGGGGTAGAGAGAAAAGCCATGGGTCTCCTAGGCATGGGCAGTAGCTAAGGATCCACCAGGTGCCCTCTGCCACTTAATCTGCTGGAATTTAAAGTGGCAGGAATTTGGTGTATTCATTTTCAAGGGATGCAAGTTTCAGTCTTTGTTCTGTCCCTAACCAGCTCTGTGATTTTAGGCAGGTCACTAATTCCCTTTGGATCAATAAAAGGGAGTGAGGGGACTTGAATATGAGGCCTCTGTCCTATCCAGTTCCAGTTTTTCTGAGACGCCCTAAATACCTGGATCTGGTAAGACTATACCCTCAAGGTCAACTGTGGACTCTCACAGAGAGGGTGATCAGTGGAGGAATGAAAAAGGGTCCCTGGGAGATGCCTGGGGCAATTTCAACACTTTGGACAGAAAGGGGGGGATAAGACATCCACTCTGAAAGGTTGACTCTCAAATCAAAGGACAAGAACTACAGGGATCAAGCACTCCCAGAGAAAGGAATTGTGTTTTGAGCACAGAGGACAAGGAAAGGCACGCAGAAACCTGCGGCCATCAAGGAGATGTGGGCTGACAAGGAGCAGTGGTCTCCAAGACAGGCATAGCTGATCCCAAGCAGTTCCAACAAGACATCCGTGTCCAGCAGGTTGTGAAGAAATTGAGGATTATGAATTGGCCTGGAGACAGTGGAGGTTTATCCATGTTAGGGACAAGGAAGGATGGGTGGTAGCAAAAAAAAAAAAATCACAAAGGGTGGACACTGGTCTCGGGAGAAAGCCTGTCCTGATGAGGGTGGTTTGCTCCTCTCAGGGGAAGGCACCACAGCCCTGTCATCTTGTTCATTTCAACCAGATGCTGCCCAGCCTGGGCCACATAGTGACTTAGGGAGACCCAATATCAGAGTAAAAACTAAAAACTGGGATGGGAATGTAACTCAGTGTGAGTGAGTAAATAAATAAATAAATGTGCCTGGGATGGGCCTGTGGGACCCTCATAACGAACTGTGGAAGGCTGTCATTGTCCCCATGTCCCAGCCAGCTTGTGAGGGCCTCCCATCAGCTGGAAGAAGAGTTGGCATCTCACAGGCTCTTTGCCTTGCTTTTATGAATTTTCACCTCTGGTCTGACTCATCCCAATTCCCAGCCAGGTGGGAGGTCAAGGAGAGCTTAGCACTTCAAGTGAACAAATGAAACTATGTTCAGCTCTCCTAGCCAGGCCCTGCAGAAATGCTCAGTTTCCCCCATTACATAGGTTTCTGTCACAGTAACAAAATATCTGAGAGAAATTAACTCGAAGGAGGAAAGATTTATTTTGCCTCATGGTTCCAGAGGATCAAGTCTATGGTGGGTTGGCCCCATCGCCTCTGGGCCTGTGGGGAAGCAGTGCCTGACCGAGGGGAGCATGTGGAAGAGCAAATACCTCCTAGCGACCAGAAGCAGAGAGCAGAGAAAGCCTGCAAGGAAGGGGTGGGGACCAGATACAGACCCAAGCCTCCCAATAATGTCATCAGATTATGAACTCATGACTGGATTAATCCAGGGATGACCACAGAGTCCTTATGATCCAATCCTGTAAATACCCCACTTCTGAATGCACAAGAATTTTGGGCAACTTTTTATATCTAAACCCAACACCTATCATGAGTGCATCCAGGGCTGAGCATTGGAATATTAACTTTCCCTTTTGTCCTGTTTTGCTGCCCACTCCACACAGCTTCCCAGGCCTCCGGAAAGTTAGATTTGGGATAGATTTATAAAGTTAGGTAGGATAGATTTCTGAGTGCTCCATCCTTGGGATAAAGGGAGTCTGCTTGGGAATAAAGCCTGCCCTCTCCAGGGCTAATAGAGGGAGGGCAGCAGAGCATGGAGGCATAAAAGATGCTCTGAGCCCTGCCCCTCCTGCTACCCAGAGCGCAGAAGAGGAAGCGGCTTCCACACCATGGCTGGTATTAGGAAGACACTGACCAAAGTCAACTAGTGTCTCAGGTGACTTCCCAAAGTAGTCCGTACTCCCCCCAAACAGGCTCAGGACAGAGAGTCAGAGGCCAGAGCCTTACAGCCTCCTTCCCCTGGAGTGGATTCGGTCCCCTGTGCTGGGAGGGGACACCCCATAACCCTCTGGAAAATGCCCTGAAGAAACTGCCAGACTTTACCAATAAAAATACAGTGCTCAGACAAGCACTGAATAACTGTTTAGTGTAAGTATATCCCAAAAGCTGCATGGGTTATACATGTACTTAGCAGTTTTTGCTGATTACCTGAAATTCAGATTTAACCAAGTGTCTTATATTACCCAGCAACCCCCTCCCATACCCTCTAGGAAGGTCAGGCTTCCCCAGAAATTAATTCCCCAGCAGTCAGAGCCTGGCTCACTGCTCCTAACTCTTCCACAGGGTCGGGCTATGGGAGCCTATGTAGGAGATCCCAGTGTTCCCAGGGGAACCTGGACCATGGCCTCAGCACCACCCCCCCACACACAGATCCAACATGAATCATCAGCATGGGGCTGCCTGCAGATGTCCCTCACACCCCTGCCTGTGGCCAAGCTCACCAACACTGTTCCCCTCTCTCCCCAGGGCTGAGGTCAGGCCAAGCCTCAGTGCTCTCTCCTTCCCTTGCTGCTCCCCCGCCTGAGCACCCACTTCATGGCCAGCTCTCCTCTGCCCCCTGCCTGGAGTGCCTGTGCTTGACCCAGCCTGGACCCAGAGGCTTCAGTGAACAAGAACTTCTGCTCTTTCAAATCAAGAGGGAGGAACGAGCTAAGACCTGCTTTTCTTTTTTGCCTCTCCTCACTGATGTCCCAAAATGCTCTCTACCTTCCCACCCCTAGTCTCTCCTGGGCCCCCAGCCCTTGCAGGGACCCCAGAGCATAGGAAAGGGAGCCCTGCTCCATCCTGCCCGGCTACAGATCCATGACCCACACTGCCCTGTGCTCCTGCTTGGGCTAATTGAGGCCAGCACATGAATCATGACCACTAATGGGCCTCCTCTGCGCAGACTCTCAGCTGGTGGATGGAAGGTAAGTGGCTGCCTCCTTTTCTGGCCATTAAGCGGAGTTGCCAACACCATGCACCAGCTCCTGGTTGAATAGCAAGGCATAAGGACTAGCAGGGGGTACGGGGACTGAGTCCCCTGCCCATCCCTGCTTTGATGGCCAAGGCCTAGAAGCCTTCTTAAGGTGATGGAGGAAATGGCTAACTGGGAGGCCGAGGGACAAACTCTCAGGAGGAGCAAGCCGTCAGGATGCCTGGCTGGAGGCTCGGACCCCAGCTTGCCCCCACGTTACTCTTTTCCTGCAAAGGGCACCCAAAGCAGCACTCCTGTTCCCATTGCTCTTGGTCTCTTGAACTGTTCCCATTGCTCTTGGCCCTGGCCAGGAGTAGGGCAGCCTACGTTAGGAGTCTCCGGAAGGTCTTTCATGTAGGATAAGGAAGCAAGAATCACACACTCCTTTAAACAGTGCCAGTGTTTGCATCCCTAACTTCTACGCAGCTTCTAGGATTTCACTTAAATAGCACCTCCTCAGGCAGTCCTCCCTGATCCCCCAAACTAGGTCAGATCTCCCACTACACTTTCCCATAGCACCCTAAAGTTCTATTTCATACCTTATCAACATTATAATTACCACAGCATGGGGTGGAATTTACACCCAACAACTCAGATGGGTAAGACAAAGTAAATTTAATTTCTGTAACTAATCACGTTTTTTTTTTTTTTTTTTTTTTTTTTTTCAGGACTGGGGATTGAACACAGCACCTTCACACTGAGCTACACTCCCTGCCCTATTTTTATTTTGAGAAAGGGTCTCGCTAAATTGCTAAGTTTCCCACAGTGCTGGGATTACAGATAGGCACCACCATTCCAGCTACTAATCACTTCTTGACCCAGGTTCTCTACTCCTGCAGAGCTTGGTGGGAGATCAGCTTGCCAGGAAATTGTGTCTCAGTTTAACACGTCCCTTGTGAGATAGTCACCAAGGTCGAAGTTCCTCTTAGGGCCGTTTCTTCCATCCTGTTTCCTTGGATGGCTGTGGACTGCCAGAGGCGCCCCTGGCCCACCTGCTCCCTTCTAGTTGTTGTCAGCCTCCGTGAGACATCCCTGTCTGTCTGGGTGTCCACCCAAGTGTTCTCTGGCCATACCTGACCTTTTCTATCATCCCAATTGCACCCCCAGATGAAGTCCCCAGCCACAGCTATGACCTCCGGTCATATGGCTTCCTCACCCTGACCTCAGGCCTTTTCCCTGCACTAATTCTATCAGGGCTTCTGCCATCCCCGTTCTGAGACACATAGGAAATGCTGGGCCCTCTACTGGGTGAGATATAGGGCATCAGTGCCAGACCAAGGACACTGATTCAACCCCACCACCACCAGCCAGGCCGGTACCATGCTGATACTGGGCCACATCAGACGTGAGCCTGCTCCCCTTGCTTCCTCCCACGGAGGACTGCAGGCAGGCGGCTCCCCTCCCTATGTCTCCTCACCACACCCTGGTTTAGCTCTGTGCTCAGATGCCCAGCACCCAGCATTGCTCTGGTAATGCACAGGATTGCTTCCTAAATGTAGAAAAGCATTTTATCTCTACAAATGAGGCTGTCAGGACCATGGTTTCACTAAGGTCTTTGAAAAGCCAAGCAATGACCTCTTTGTTCCAGAGTCATTCACTTTCTTTAACGCTTTCTTGAATATGAGAGAAAGGCAAGGGTGATAGCTCTCAAACCCAAATTTTTAATCACCTTGGGTGCACCCTGCAAAGGTGAACCCCATTGCTCATGGGCAGCTCACAACAGCAGGTGGTGGATCCCCACTGTAGCCGATATCCCCAGGCCCTCCCAGCAAAGGCGGGCTGTGCTTCTGTGACCCAGTGCATGGGCCAGATCAATATGTGAATAACTGCAGCGGACGACTGGACCTTGAGAGTGCCTCAGGAAAGGTGCAAGGGCCAGAGAAGGTCACACAAGGAAGAGCTTCATCAATTAGAGCACAGATTCTCAAAATTTTTTTAACCCTTGACTCCAATAATGCTTTCTCTCATTGCCTATTGTACAATTCCACTACTCAAGAACAGTTTAACTTTACTGTGGGCAGGTTTATGTACAAAAATGATAAAAATGATGGCTTTTCTAAGCTATGCCCTCTCCTTTGCCACCTCCACCCACCCTGTGATGAGTCTGAGGCAGCTGCAGAGGGGAAGGAGGTGTGTCTGAGGGTTAGATAGGGAGGTTTCATGGGCAGCATAGAGGCAGGGCTTGAAAGGTGGGTGAGATCCAACCGACAGAAGTGCGAGAGCCCTACGACAGGTGTGCAGGGAGGAGAGACCAGGGTTGGGCCTGGCTGCAGGGGGTTTCTTTTTTTTTTTTTTTTTTTTTTTTTAATATGCAGGTACCTGGAGTCTAACTCAGGACCTCGCACTTGCCAGGCAGGCGCTTATGCCGCTGAGCTATATCACCAGCCCCCTGCAGGGGGTTTCTGATGGGACCAATTTCTCTCTGATTGGAGCAGCTCACATCACAAGGTAGCTCAAACCAATCACCATGGCCAGAAGAATCTTACATGTTGATCGGCCTGGTCCTGAATTACATGTCTTTTCCTCAACCAATCACTGTAGTACAAGATAGGTATACAGTATTGTGATTGGCTTAGGCCAGTTATGGACTGTGTTGGTTACTTTTCTCTCATCGCTGAGACAAAATACCCAACACCCAAAATTAAGGGAGGAAAGGTTTATTTAGCTTACAGTTTGTGGAGGTTTCAGTCCATAATCAGCTCGCTCCAAGGCCGGATGGCATGGTGAAGGGCAACAGTTCAAGGTGGCAGAAGACAGCAAAAGCCGCAAGAGCAAAAAGGGGAAGAGCAAGCCTCTTTTCCTCCCTTGTATTGTAAGCAGTCTACCCACCCTAGGGTAGGTGTAGCACTCACACCATCTCCGTGCCCTCCTCTTGCACTAGATGAGGATGTTTACAAAGTGAGGACCCTGTCCCCTGGCTGAGTTGCTTAAACTTCTAAGCTTCTCAAGTTGACACAATGAACAGTGACACAATGACACAATCAACCATTACAACATCCTAGAGTGTAAACAGCCTCCCCAGGACATGTCCTCTACACCCTAGGATATAGAACTGCTCAGTTACTCAGTTAAGCTTCTAAACTTCTCAAGTTGACACACTGTATCAACCATTACATGGACCAACCCAGGAATTGTCTTACTCATATAATATGGCTACACAATGAGAGATGGGTGAATGGATGATGGGGAAGCAGACAATGGTATCCAACACAGATGTTTCTTCTGCTTTTCTCATGAGAGGGAAGAAATTAGAACTGGAACCTCCAAAGTAATTTGAAGGTCACCCATAGACTTAATTCATCTGTATCTGCAAGGCCACACAAAATTGTGAGTGGGCTATTCTACATACTTTCATCTTGTTTTCTTTTCCCTTCTCCCTCTGCCTTCCATGTTTCCTCATTCCTGTCCTGGCCTAACTTCTGTTCTCCATTCTTTCCCATCTCTGTACCCACAGAGCCCTGTTGCCCATGTTCCTGCCTTTCCCCACCACCTAGCTCTTTCCTCTCCAGCCCACTCCCCCTCCCTGCCCACATCTCCAGACACCCTCTCCCCATCCCTCTGAGTTCAATTTCATCTCATCCAAATTGCTTTATTGGTTCAGCAGAAAAACAAGGCTAGCTAGAGCCATTATGGGCACATACACTGTGCATTAGATTCAAAAAATATTTAAGGAAAATACTCTGGCAAATGGAATCAATAAACTCCAAATCAAACATTCAGTGGGAAGGAGAAGTGTACCTTCAGCTCAGTGTGCCGGGAAACTGCTCACCATGCAGCAGAGGAGGCCAAGGCTGCCTCACCGTCCCACCCACAAGGCATGATGTCCAGAGTAAACCAGAGAAGCCAGAGACCTCCAGCCTCGCTCTCTCCAGCCACCCCAGCTCTGACTGAGCCTCCCCTCAGTGGTGCTGATTAAGAAAGGAAAGGTGATGGGGAGAGGAAAGGGAACTGGGGAACAGAGGCATTCTCATTGAGGTATTTTTAGACCCAAAGATTAAATCTTTAATAATCATAATTTTTTCTTGAAGGAAAATGAGGGTTTGGTGTGTGGTGCTTATATACTCCCTCCTCTTTGAGCTTTTCCTGCCTTGAGCTCTCCCAGCCTTGCTCCTGCAGCAGAGGAAAAAGGCAAGAAGCAAAGAAGCAGAAGAGAGAAGAGAGAGACTCTGGAGGAGAATTAGTTCCACAAATCTGGGCTCAGGCTCCAGCTCTCCCTCCCAAGCTTTTGTCTGGCGGACTCCAGGAAGATGAGCCCAGGCTAACGCACACTGGTGCTTCAGGACTGTCTTCCAAGCCACAGAAAGCTTTCTCTATTCTCTGATATCTTTTGGGTTAAAAGCAGTTGGTACTAACTTCCCAGGCCCCCTGGGAAAGGGATCCCTTCATCTAAAGGGGTCTTTCTCCACCACTGATATTCCCCCGAAAATCTCAGGCATCTGACTCTACCCAGGTTAAATTTCTGGGTTCACCTTCCCCCCACGATGCCAATGGGGGCACCGTCTCTCACAGGAAACACAACAGAACCCTGTGCCCGCGGAGGTGGAGAGAGAAGGATGGGGCGGTGGGGAGAAGGTGCTAAAGAGACAGCCCTGGTTGTACCATTGGCCATGAAATTTGGACAAATCCTTGGAGATGTAGACCTCGATTTCCCCAAATTGCAATGAAGAGAAAGATAGATCAAGAGGGACTGGATGAGGCACCAAAAATTCTCTGAATTTGCACGCAGATGTTGTCTATCTGGGCAGTTTCCTGGTAAGGGGCTTTATCACATTCTCAGAGGGGCCTGAAAGCCCACAAAACCCAGAGCCATAAGTGCAGCCAATGCCAAAGTTTGCACATGGCTCCAGTGCTCTAAGCCTTCCCAGCCTCCAGCTGGAGGGCTGGCCAGCACCCTGGCTTTGTCCCTGGAGGGGTAGCTTGGCATGTCCTTCCTCATGCCCACTGTCACCACCATGCATGACCTCCACAGGGTTACTGCCACATTTCCCTATAGCCCACACCAGCACACAAACCTCTCTGTTTCTTCCCTTTAGCAGGCTCATTTTATTATAATACATTTAAAGAAAATGCAGGAAAATGAATAAAATACGAATTAGGCTGGTCAGGTTCTTGAAAGCACTAAAAATCCCCCACAGACTATCAAAGAGCGCATTTGGAGCCCACATGATCTCTCCCTGAAGTAATTGCTACCTTTGCACGTGGGCCAATGGCCTCACAGGCACTGGTTTGGGTCATCACCCATCATGCTGCCTGTGTCCCCAAACCCACCATAGATCCCATCGTTCCAGGTATCATCTAACTTCTGACCTCCTAGACTTTAAAACTCACTACAAACTTTGCTTCATTCAGATAAATATCTTTTTAATACTAAGACTTTCCATTTTCTGACCAAGTGTCAAGTACAATAACCCAAGCCTAGTGGAGGGTTCAACAAATAGGCATTGAACTTATAAATAAGTGAGTGAATTCATGAGTAAATTTGTGAAGTAAATTAGTGACAAATTGACTTTCATCACTCCTCTGACTCCCATTTCTCCTAGGCTGGCGACACCCAGCTTGATTCCTACTTAGGCCCAATAATTTGCAAAGTACTGGTTTCTGAGCCACTGAATAACTGATGTCTCCAATATTTGGTACAGATCAGTCCACTTCTAGATTCTTCTTGAATTATAGGCTGATGTCTTTCCTCCCTAATAGAAAATTCAAATATATCTTCTATCCTGTTCTCTCTCTCTCTCTCACTCTCTCTCTTGCTTCTTTCCTCCAAGACTTCAATTAAACATAAACTGGACCTTCTCATTTTGTCTTCCCTGTCTTATATCCTCCTTTCTGTATTTTCTATCTTTTCGTCTATCAATGAACATTTTTCCTCTCACCTGGAGCCTAGTTTAGTGATTTTTCTCTTTAGCTGTATCTAATCTATTATTAAGCCAATCCATCAAGTTCTTGATTAGAGTGATTATAGTTTTAGTTCTAGAATTGCTTTTTTTTGTGGGTACCGGGGGGTCGACCTCAGGACCTCGCGCACCAGCAGGTGCCCGTGCCGCTGAGCGATATCACCGACCCCTTTTTCGTATGTGGGTTCCGGGAGTCGAACTCGGGCCCTCGTGCTTGCTGGGCAGGCGCTTAAGCCGCTGAGCCATCTCACCAGCCCCCATAGAATTGCTTTTTAAAAAAAAAAAATCTATTATTTATTTTATAGTTTCCAGATCCCTGCTGAAATGTTCAAGCTGGGCTTGTTGGCTGGTTGGTTTGTTTGAACATGGTAAGCACAGTTGTTTCACAGTCCGTGTCCAATAATTCCAACATTTGAAGTCTTGGGGACTGTCCCTGTTGCATACGGCTCCCACTGGCCCCTGTCCATGAGCATATTTGAGTGTTCTGGATGTCCATCTCACCCCAGTTACTGTCAGAGGAATTTTGGGATGGAGGACATTCATTTGAGGGACTGCTGTTCCTCACACTACTGTTCAAAGTCCAGTTAGAAAACAAGTCAGAGAGGACTGCGATCAGGACCGATTCTCACAGACTTCTGCCCCACCTTCAGAAGATACTGAACTGCACTTGGATGGGGGGAGTGGCAAAGGAGGAGACTTTCTGGAAAGCTTCCCTACACCACAAACTCGCCTAACCATGATGGCTAAAGCAAAGCAGAGATGGGGTTACACTTCAGGGGTTACCTGACAGAGTGACACTCAGTCTGTTAGTGTGTTTTGTTTATTTATTTGTGTGTTGTTTTAAAATGCTGCCCAGAACAAACATATTTCTACCATATTTTTTAAAAAATCAAGAGATTTTGGTTTCTCTTAAAAGATTCAAAGTTCAGAGCATACTGAGCCCTGACTCCAGGAAGTAACAATTGGTCAGAGCCAGGAGAACCTGCCCCCAGGAGCCCAGTGGGCCACAGGAGCAGCACAGGCACCACTCAGGCAGCGGACAAGTTTGCATGGACTCTGGCCACTTCTCAGCCCACTTAATTACTGCCTGACCCTGAAGGAATTTGGTGTTTCAGCCCTTGACCTAGAGAAAGACAGCATGGAGCTTCCAAGCCTGAGAGACAGAGAGGATAGAGCAGACAGAGCGAGAGACTGGAGGGGCAAGTGTGTCTCCCAAAGGGCCCCAGCTGGCATAGACAGGATGTGCCAGCCCCTGCCCGGGCCAGATGACTGCCAAATACAGTGCGGCTGTCTACTGCCAGACACTCTTGGGCAACTCACTCTGAGCCTCCACCTCCTCAACTGTGAAGTGAGGATTGTCATAGTGCCTGCTTGTAGGACAACTATGAAGTTAAGTGAGGTAATGAATGGACCAGGCCTGTAGGTAACAGCTGTTCACAGCACCATTGCGGGTGTCTGATGTTCTTTCCTGCCCTTCTTGCTCCCATGTTCCTTGCATGCCCTTAGGACCAAGACCCCAGAGCCAGAGTTACCTTCATCCCCTGTGATGTATAGATGATGGAATTGAAACTCAGAGAGGTGAAGATCCTCTAGATGCTACAGCGTAAGCATCCACTCTAAGGACACAGTCTGCCTGAACCAACTCAGGCTCAAAGATGGGGCTGATCACAGCAGAGACAGGGTGGGATAGAAGTTGTCTTAGTTACTTTTTTCTCATTACTGAGACAAAACACCCAACACGCAAAGTTAAAGAAGGAAAGGTTTATTTAGCTCAAGGTTTGTGGAGGTTTCAGTCTGTAATCAGCTGGTTCCAAGGCAGGGTGGCATGGCGGAAGGGGCAACAGTTCATGCCTCTTCTCCTCCCTTATATTGTATGCAGGCTACCCACCCTAGGGTGGGTGTAGCACTCACACCTATAATCCCAGCACTAGACAATGCACCAATCACAAACACTAGATTCAGCTGCCTCCTCTGAAAAGCCCGCTCCCCCTTGACCGCCTGAAATTTGGGGGAACGTCCAGACACAAACCATAACAGAGGTCTTCCTGGAGGTGGAGGGGTCTCTAAACAGGATTTGGGGGAGTGTTTTCTTATGCACTGCTCCCTCATAGCCATGCTCTGAAACACCAAAACTGAAAGTATTTTTGCTGTTTTTGAGCCCCAAACAATAGTCCAAGACTTATCCTTACCCAACTACCCTATCCAAATAATTAGGCTCAAAAACAGGGGCCTGGGCTTCCTTACCTTTCCTCCTAGTGGAACTGGACACACATACACATACACACAGTGTTCGCTTTCTTCTTCTGGGGGCTCTTACATCACCAGCTCACTTTTCTCATGGACGGTCCCCAGCCAGGTACAAACCAGACACCTCATCAGTGCCACACTCTGCCAAGGCAGTGATCCAAGTGTCTCCCTCACCAAGGAGATTGTCACGTAGATCCAATTTCTATATCAAGCCCTTTCCTTTGTTTGTTCTAATGGGTTTTATGCTTGGCCCAGCCCCCCCTGGGGGGGGACATTTAGCAAATATCACAGCTCCCTGAAAGTCCTTCCTCCCCACTTCCTAGCATCTACTGGATCCTGGCAGGGCTTTTGAGACCCTCCCTGCCAGCCAGGCCCTCACACCAACCCTTATCTTCCAGACTTCTCCTTAGGTTTGTCCAACCTCAGGACCTCAACTGCTCTCCCAGCACTAACATACACATGCGTGCACACAACATATGTGCATGCAGAGCAATACTCACATGAACACGTGTGCATACACAAACACACATGCACACACAGGCTGTGTCATCCTTATTCACAGGTCTCTCTCCTCAGCCTTTGTCACCATGTCTTCCCTCCTCACCACTCCCTGAAACCACTGTTATTGTCAATTCCCTATCCTCATCTTTATCTGCCCTCTCACAGGATTTGACCCCACTGCCACCTTCCTGCTTGAAACATGCCCATCTCTGGACCTTCCAGCCCCCCACAGGCCATGCTGTCCCCTTCCCAGTGACTCCTTTTAGTCTCCTGGTCAGCCTCCTCTCCCGGCCTCATTAGGCTGGAGCAGCAGGAGGGACCCCAGCTGGAATGCACTTTTACCTCGTCCTCGCCCACACTGGGTATGATTTCCATTTTTAAAATCTCTGCTAATCTGAAAGCAAAATTGTTTAAATGCCCAGTTCTTTTCTATTGGAGACATCAATGGGATCTCATAGGCCATGGTAGAGTTTGGCTTTTATTACAGACTCCACCTGAGGAGTGACATAATCTGATGTTCATGCCAAAAAGACCCTGTGGCTCAGGGAGGATGTGGAGACAAGAGCGGGAGCCTGGAGACCAGATAGACACAAGGCCAGGGTGCTGTGTGGGTGAGAGAAGGGGCAGATCTGCACTATTGATGGTTGGAACACAGGAAAGACAATAAGGAGAAATGGGAGTGACCTTTGGGACTTCATCCTGCTATGGCTGAATCTTAGAAGTCCTCCAAAAGTCATGTGTTGAAGACTTGGTTGCCATCCTGTGGCCCTATTGGCAGGTGGTACAACTTTTAGGAAGCAGGGCTTAGTGGCAGGAAATGAGGTCATTGGGAGTGTGCCCTTGAAGAGGATATTGAGGCCCCAGCTCTATCACCTCTCTTCCTGCTGCTATAAGGTGAGCAGTTTTGCTCCTCTACACACTTGCCTACCATGATGTGCTGCCTCACCACAGGTCCAAAAGCAACAGGCCAAACTACCATGGACTGAAACCTCTGAAATCGTGATCTCAAATAAACGTTTTGTGCTTATAAGTTGAATTTCTCAAGAATTTTGTCACAGCAACAGAAAGCTGGCTGATATAGTACATCAGTAACTGGAGGAGCAGTAACAGCTCCCACTCACACGAGACAGCTAGCTGTGTGCTGGGCACTGTTCTGAGGGTGTATTTGTTGTCCTTCCTCCCTCAGCCTCTTCAGCCCTGTGCAGCAGGTGCCATTACCATCCCCGCTGGCAGCTAAGGACATCAAGCCAACCAGTACAGGAGCCTAGGTTCCCCTCCAAGCCAGCCTGCCCTGGTGTCCATGCTCCTAGAAGCCTCAAACATGGCCTCTCTCAAGGAAGGCTGTGCAGTGAGCAAGCAGAGACCACTGGGGTAGGAGGCGGGGAAAGTCCCAGGATGGGCACCCTCAGGAGTGGAGCCCAAGCATCTGCATCCTTCAGCCCCAGTGGTTCACCACAACTGAGCGTGACAGCCAGAGGTAAGGTTTCAATGTGTCAGCTGGAAAGCCCATGCTGGGATCTTACCCCCAATGCAACAGTGTTAAGATATGGCACCTTAGGAAGGTGACCAGGCCACAAGGGCTCTGCCCTCATGAATAGATACACACTGACTATAAAGGGCTTGTGACTGTGGGTTCATCTCTTGCTCTCTCACACACGCTTCCGACCACAGAGTGACACAGCAAGAAGGCCCTCCCAGATGTGGCCTCTGGTCCTTGGACTTCCCAGCCTCCAGAACTTCAAAAAATAAATATTTTCTTTATGGGTTACCCAGCCTGTGGTGTTCTATTACAGCAACATGAAACAAATTAAGAACCTTCTTACTGGGGCCCTGGAGCAACACGTGAAGAAGTGGGAAGAGAAGGCTGAGCAGGTCTTAGGAAGCAGCTTCCAGAAGAGGGTGTGAGGCCAAGAGGGGAGCAGCTCAGCACTTCTGCTGAGGACACTGCCACAAAGTCAACATCACCTTGCTCTCCCCTCCCTCCTTCCCATGCTTCCCTTTCCCACTTGCACTTCAGCCCCTTCCCTCTTTTAGAGAAATTTACCTTATTATTAAAAAATTAATTTATTTTCTTACAAATTATAGAAATACTGAAATGTAGAAAAAATTTCAAATCACCTATAGGTAACTCAGAGTTACCATGAACATTTTGGTGTTTATTTTAGATAGAAAGGAAAACATGACCAGCATCATAATATACATTTCCTTTTGTATCACAATTTCTTTTTACTTTAGACAGAATGGAAGCATTTTCTTCTATCCAAATTCTTCTAAAACAATAATTCTTCTAACTATATGGCAGCCCTGTCTAGATGTGCCATCATTTAACCAGCCTCTTGTCATAGACATTTGTGTTGTTTCCAGCTTTTTCCTTTATAACTAAAACCCTAATGAGTATATTTGCACTTAAATCTCTGGTGCATCTGATTATCTCCTGCACTGGCATTGCTGGCCCAAAGGGTTTAAATCTTTATACGGTGTTGGATACCCATCCCCTTGCCAAAGCTCTGGCCTCAGCCATTGTCATCTCTCACAGTCATGACTTCCCTAGGCTCCTCACTGTCCTTCCTGCTTCCTCTATTACACCCCAAACTATTGTCACAGCAGCTGGAGTGACCTCTATAAATAGTAATGGCCAATAGTGTGTGTCATCCTTGCTGAAAACCGTTTAGGACCCCCCTGTGCTTGGGCAACCAGCACCCACAGAGCATTACCCGTTATCCACTCCTCCAGTGGCCACTCACCATATAACCCTCACTCACTGTCTCTTCCCCAGTCTCTGTACAGCTCCTTTAAAGATCTCTCTTGCCACAGGTCCTTTGCACATGCTGCTCTGTTGGCCAAGACCACGTTCTCCTCTTCTGCAGCTTGTTCCTTCTTACCATCCATGACTCAGCTCGAAGCTTCCAATCCTTCTCTGACCACCCTTGCCCCACCCAACTTACTTTCTATTTCCTGTAAGACTTTTCACAGTTAGTTGGTTTTTCAACTAAACTTCCTTTTGTATCAGAAACTTCTTGAATCAGTTTAATTTTGCTTCTTTTTGCTTTTGCAGTTTGCCTGCTAAATGGAATGTTCCTGGAGGGCAAAGGTGGAGTTTCACTAAGTAGTATCCATCCAGGGCCTAAGCCAGGGCTTGGCAGAAGGCAGGCCCTCAATTAAATGCCACGAAATTATCTTCACACTGACGATAAAATGGCTTGTGGCTGTGGGTTCATCTCTTGCTCTCTCACACATGCTTCCCACCACAGGCTGACACAGCAAGAAGGCCCTCCCAGATGTGGCCTCTGGTCTTTGGACATCCCAGACTCCAGAACTGCAAAAAGTAATTTTTTTCTTTATGGGTTACCCAGCCTGTGGTGTTCTGTTACAGCAACACAAAACAAATTAAGAACTTTCCTACTGGGGCCCTGGAGCAGGTGGGAAGTCTGAGGACCATTCATATGCACAACGTTTTCTTACCAATTAAAAATACATTTTTAGGGCTGGTGAGATAGCTCAGCGGCATAAGCGCCTGCCTGGCAGGCACGAGGTCCTGAGTTCGACTCCCGGTACCCACATATGAAAAGAGGGCCGGTGATATCGCTCAGTGGCACAGGCGCCTGCTGGCATGTGAGGTCCTGAGGTCGACACCCGGTACCCACAAAAAAAAAAAATTTTTTTTTAAATGTAAATACGTTTTTTAAAGGTTGTCTTCCCCTACCCTTCCAGCAGTAACACATGAGAGTACATTATAACCTCACCAGCACTGGATGTTATGCTTTTAAAACAAAAAAATTTTTTCTAATCTGTTGGCAAAAATGTTTCATTGTGGGAATTTTCATTGCTTTGATTAGTAGCAAGGGTGAACATTTTTTAATGCTTACAGTCTTTTGGGGGGGTATTAATAATAAAAAATTTTATTCATGATTTTTGATTATCTTCCTCATTCTTAAATATATCCCCAGAGAAGAACACTCTGGCCTCCGCTCTTCTAGAAATATTCAGTTATTCCTGAAGTCTGACCTTGGTCCTTCCCGCTGCTGTTTCCTTCCTGACCTCCCTCTGCTTGAGCCCTGTGAGGTGGCACCTAAGTGACTCTGGGCCCTTTTCACCTGTGTTCCTCTCCTGCGTAGGCTGTGCGGACTGAAGAGAAAAGCCAGTGCGTGTCCCCTCCCCACGCCCCCGGTGTTGAGCGGCAGATTAAACGATTGGATTCAGGAAGGAAGGCCGCGCTGGCGAGATGCAATCATCTCCGACTAAAATCTCTTTTTCAGATGTATAATGGTCTAATCAATATTAATAGAGAGGCTTATCTGTTTTCTTCATCTCCCATGTCCTTAAGAGTAGATAAAATGCTTGTAAAATAGGATCCTATTCAGCATATACTGATTGCTTCCAAAACGCATTTTCTCGAGATCTGTCATCAAGTGAGAGTCATTACCAGGCAGCCATGCCCAGCACCGCCGTTGACAAATTTTGGGAAGATTCTTTGATTATTTTGCCCAACATGTGATTTAAGGGCTGTAGCTTCTCTTGCTTCCAAATTTGTTCTTGCCTGTCCTGCAGGGGATCTTGGAAACTGGAGGAGTTTTAAACAAATGGAGGTTGAGAGCAGGGGAGGCTGAAGGGCTCTGAAACTGCTGGGTGGTCCTGATCCTTGAGGGGAGATCATGGGACCGGTGGTAAAGCAGGGAGACTGGGGCTTCTCCAGAACAGTGAGGGAAGAGACAGTGAGCAGAGCTCAGGAGGGAGAGGGTACAGGAAGAGGACAGGGCAGCACCAGGAGCATGGGTAGCTTAGAAGGCCAGCTGTGCCCTGGCATCCCAAGACCTGGGCATTATCACTGCTTAGCTGCTACTAGCTGTGTGACCCTGCACAAGTCACCCAGGCTCTTTGAGCAACTTTGCTTGACCTCAGTGTAGGAAGAGCCTAAGGCCTTCCAGACTCAGGTCCTTCTCATCTTCTACTTCTCAGGTGTTCTTGGAATGCCTTGATTTCCATGGTAATGAGACCCAGGAAGTGGTTCACACAGTGTGCCTGTAACAAAAAGTCATCAGAGCGACAAACACAAAAACTAAAACCAGCCTAAAAATTCACAAATGACTATACTAGCTTCATTAAACAGGTACCGTGACAGAGTTTCACACACATGACATAACATGTGATATATAATCAGTGCAACTGCTTAAAGGAATTGTGGAGATCCATATGTGCCAGCATGAGAAGTGTCCAAAACATACTGCCAGATGGAAAGAGCAAGCTGCTGAATGACTCCTGCACAGGGAGAGGCCATGCAGAGTAGAGTACAGGCAGGTGTGTGAATGTTTGAGAAAAAGCCTAAAGGACATAGTAACCTACTACAATGGTTGTTTCTGAGGCACCTCCTTTACCAGAGATGGGGAAATGATCAAGATGGGCAGAGAGGAACGAAGAGTATTTGGATAATGTAATGTCTTTGAATCTTTTAAAGGGAAAGTATCCATACATTTCTTGTATAAATAAAAATTGTTAATGAAGACACTTAGGTCAGTTAGATTTCCACATGGAAAAAGTTTCATCTTGACCCCTGCCTTAGTCCATTTTCTGCTGCTATAACAGAATACCACAGGCTGGGTTATTTATAAATAATAGAAGTTTATTTAGCTCATGGTTCTGGAGGCTGGGTGTTATTGCTTATATCTAGATGCCCCCTAAAGCCTCATGTGCTCATTCATAGGTGGGGCTTTTCAGAGGTGGCTGGATCTAGGGTGTGTGAATGTTGATTATGGGTGTGTGATAACTGGATTAGTCCACCGTCTGGGTTAGCATAGTTCCGTGTGTGAATGAATGGATTTACTAAAGACAGAAGACCCACCCTGGGTATAAGTAGCACCATCAATAGGCTTGTATCCTGAATGGAATAAAGAGGGAAAGGGAGGCTCGTTGCTACTGCTGCTGCTTCCTGCCTGTCCTGCCATGGACTGTTTCTCCTTCGTCATGCCTTTCTGCCATGCTGCCCTGCCTTGGAGCCAGCAAACTATGGACTGAACCTCTATACACTGTGAACTAAAATAAATCTTTCCTCCTTAAACTTGTGGGTATTGGGTATTTTGTCCCAGAAAACAAAAAAACCATCATAGTAAAGATTGGTTCAGGAGGGAATTATCAATGGATCATAATCAGGGCAAAGTGGATGAGAAGCAGAATATTCACAATATATTAATCCCATAGTTTGCTTATTAACCACAAGGGGGAAAATTCTAACTATACAAAAAAACAACCAGATGCCACCCACCTTGACCAGGTGATCAAATGTAACATCACCAGTGAGGGACATTGTGCAGCTCCAGGTGTGGGACCCTGAAAAGGACACGACATCATTTACATGGGATTCCAGTGAGCAAGGCAAGAATTCCTCTAATCATAATAAAATTTCAGACAAACAAAATTAGCAGTGTTCCATTTAAAAGAGAAAAGGGGGAGGGCTTGTATCCTTCAAAATGTCAATGTCATAAAAGACAAAGAAAGGCTATGGAAATGTTCCTGATTAAAGGAGACTAAAGAGCTATGTCACCAGAGCACAATACCTGATCCTAGGCAGGATTCTGTACTGGAAGGGAAGATGCCATCAAGCACATTATTAGATCAAGTAAGAAAATCAGTACACAGTAGATTAGACAAAAGTACTGTAAAGATGTTAAATTGACTGAAGCTGATAACTGTCATGTGGTCATGTAAGAGAATAGTCCTAAGACACAGACACTTACACACTAGCCTACTTGAGAGGGAAGAGTTGTCATGTATGTAACTTACTCTCCAATGGTTCAGAAATATGGTGGTTGTGTGCAAGTGTGTGTGTGTGCATGTGTGTGTGGCAAGAAGATGCAAATGATAAAGCAAATGAACAAAAGGTGAATCTGGATAAAGGCTATAATACAATTCTTACACTACTTTTATTCTCATAACATTTCTATAAATGTGAAAATATTCTAAAACAACTTTTAAAATAGAGGGTGGAATAGCAAGGCACAAAATGGAAGAAGATAATTGCAATACAGATGTCCAACACGGAACTCATGATCAGAATATGAAAAGAATCCCTACAAACAAATAAGAAAAAGATAAATTACCCACTAGAAAAAATAGGCAAAAATCTTGAAGGAGCACTTCACAAAAGAGGATGTTTGAACAACTAAATAACACACAGCGATCATTAGTGATCAGAGATATGCAAATTAAAGTCATAACACGATATTGCCACTTACCTATCATAATGGCCAAAATGAGAAAGATGGGCAATACCGTGTGTTGACAAGTGCATAGAGCAACTAGAACTCTGGCCATTTTTGGCAGGAATATAAATTAGTACAATCTCTTGAGATAAGAACTTGGCAGTATATTAATTATCCATTGTTGTGGAGCAAGTCACCCCAAAACTTCATGGCTTAAAACAGCAAGAATTTATCTCACAGTTTCTGTGATTCAGGAATCCAGCCCAGCCAAGTAAAGCACCTCTGGCTTGAGGCTGCTTATGACACTGCTGTCAAAGCTGTGAGCCAGGACAGTGGCCTCACCTGAAGGCTGGACTGGGAGCAGGTCAGCATCTAAATTCGTTCACATGGTTGTTGGCAGGAGTCAGCTCCTCTCATGCCATTGACCGGAGGCCTCCCTCAGGTCCTTGCTGTGGGGGCCTCTTCATGTGGCTTTTCAGAGCACTCCAAAAGGGCCTTCTTCAGAGCAAGTGAGCTGGAGAGCAAGAGACACCACACAGGACAGAGGCTGAAGTCTGTCCCTGGTGTAATCTCAGAAGTGACATCCTATTGCTTCTGTCATCTTCTCTTTGTTAGAGGTGAGTCAGTAAATCCAGCCTACCCCCAAGGGTTAGGGATTACAGGAGGACCTAAAGACCAAAGGTCAGGGACCCTCAGGGCCACCATTACAGCTGCTCCTCTGGCAGCACTCCTAGAGCTGAGTAAGGTTGACACTGACCTCACAGTCCCTCTCCAACAGAAATATCTGCATCCGCACACCAAAATATTACACAAGTTCACAGCAGCACTCGTCCTAATGGCCCAACTGGAAATGATCCAAACGCCCATCAACAGAAAAATGGTAAACAAATTTTGTATAACCATGCAAAAGAATACTACACATCAATGAGAATGAAGAAACTACACCAAATGTGATATAAATAACTTTCAAAAACAGCACCGAGGGAAATTCTGCCAAACACAAATGAGAACATATTGTATAATTTCATTTATATAAAGTTCAAAGAAAAGGGCAAAATTAATTTATGGAGTTAGAATTCATAATGGTAGTCATGCCTGGCAGAGGGAGGCGAGAGGCTAGAAGGAAGTGACAGGCCCTGCTAGGGGCTGGTGGCGTTCCGTTTCCAAATCTGATGCTGGTCTCTTGAGGGGTTGTTAACCTTAGGAGGATTCCTCAAGTTTGCACTTTCACGTATTTATCTTGCAATTTAAAGTTTCCATTAAAAAAGGGATCTGTAGACTTGTTAAGTTGGATTCGGGAATCACTCATGATCTTCCCTCTCAAAATCCTCTCTCAGTAGGTAGGCTGAGGTGAGTGGAGGAGAACAGGCCCCAGGATCTACCCTTCGAACAAGCTACCGGGTGAGCCCACTCAGTTCTAGGTCACACTGGAGAAACACGGTGACCCATTTCCATTGAATAACAACACAAGCCTTGCACAGGTAGTGAAATAGTGGAAGGGCAGAATGTTCTACTATAGCTGTCCTTTCAAGATGTCCCCTACCCCACTGTTGTAGTCAGGGTTTGCAAGGGGAAAGATATAATACAGACACATAATTTATAGGATTATTTTATAGTAGTCACCTAAGAGTCAAATACAAAAGAGAGTGCAGGAAATCTGTCCACACACTAGAGATCCAAAGAATCCAGCTGAGGGCCTGAATTCCACAGCAATGTCCTGCCTGAGTCCAGCTGAAGATTTAGAGCCCATGGCAATGCCCCCCATGGGTCCAGCTGGAGGCCCAGAGCCCACAACAATGTCTCATGCAAATCTGTTCCATGGATCTGTGCTGGGAAGGCCCAAAGGTCAGTGGTGGAAGCTAGAAAGTCTGCGCCAACAGGGTGAAGGATCTGTGCCACCAGGCTGAGGGATCTGCACTGGAGCCAGGAAGCGATGCTCAAAATAAGGACCAGAGCTCCCCTGAAAAGTACCACAGCCATCCTCAGCGACAACAAGGTCCCAAGCTCCTCTGACAATGAGAACAGCGGAGTTCATAACAGGAAAGCCAGCACGACAAGCTCCTCCAGGAGAACCAACAGCACCACCTCTTCCTCTCCAGTTCTCCTTTTTATATTGGCAACAATCCTCAGGTGGGCCCTCCGCACCCAGCACCATGCTGATTCAGTTCAGCTGGGTGTTACAAGTTGACCACCAGTTGTCAGTCCACCACACCCACCTCCCCCCAGGAGTGTAAAACGTGCTGCCTTGGGCTTCTACTAGAGTCCTTTTTCGGATCTTTAAAGAGAATACAGATATTCTTCCTTTAACAATGAGATCCATCCCTGCAACTAGGTCATTAGGTGAATTGGTCGCTAAATAAGGAATTATAAATAATATGTACATTATAATACCAAGAACGAAGAAATGTTCAAAGGAAACTCCAACTTGATGACTTTGCTTTTATTTGCATAACTCTTACACACAGTACTATCATGTATAACAGAACATAAAACTACAATACTGTACCATACAGTCAGCAAAAATTACAGTACTGTACTATAGAAGAAGCCACCATAAGGTCACTCTGCCACTCACATTCCTGTGTCCTAAATCCAAACACAGGTCGTAAGTCCAAATAGCATGCCTTGGTTGTAAGTCCAAACAGTTGTTAAACAGATAAATCATTAGAGGAAGAATCTCTGTATTTAAGAGTCAAATTCCCACTGGAACACAAACTCCATGGGTAAGGAACATGCCTGGCGTATCATTACTGTACCCCCACACCTGCACCACTGGACGGCCACACCCAGCCTTGCTCACAACAGGAAATTAGTTGACATGTTGGCTGAATAAATGAATGAGTGGAAGATGGAATAAGACACACACACACTCACACACTTCAAGCACACAGAGGTTGACCCATCCATGCAGGAAGCACAGGAAGGGAGGATCTGCAGTCGGGGCGTCTCCTGCTCTTGAGAAAGTTTTCTCTATTGCTTCCCCAGATGTCCCCCTCATACCTAGCTTCATGATGGCTCCCACATATCTTCTCCTCTCCCCCAGCTCTGTGCTGTTCACTGCCTGCCCCAGGTAACATGGATTTGGTCTCAAGCCCCCAGAGCTCCCGTCCCTTCCCTGTCACCATCGGCCCCTCAAGGAAGCTGTGACTTCCTTGAGGAGGTAGTTCCCAGCTGCCCTCAGTTCTGATCCTCAGACCTGCACAAGCTCACAACAAGGAGGCCTTCGAGAACCTGCAGGCTGCAGGTGTGCATTGCCAACTGGGCCACAGCTCTTGTCCCGTTTCTATCACAGCAACCATGGGATCTTTGTGTGCATTATCTCCCATCTGAGACTACATTTCCCAGGGCTTAGCACAGTGCCTGGCATCTCACAGGTGCTTTGTTAAGCTGACGGAACAGAAAGAATCAAAGCTGGGAGTCTCAGCCCTTGCCACACTTGACAGCCCCACCACCTCCCTTTCCTAGGACACTGCAGGATCCCATGCTTCCGGCTCTCACTGAAACTTAGACCCCTACCCCCCCTCTCCCTTTTCCTTTTCTCCTCCTCCTCCTACTTTTCTGGGGGGCTGAGGGAAGTATTTCTCATGCATAATTCTAACCTTCATTAGCCCCCTTGATAGTGTCACCTGACCAAACTCCCAGCTTTGCCAATTAAGCATCTTCTCCAACACTCTTTCCCCAAGCTCACAGCTACCCTGTTCCTATGGAGGTGCTAGCTAGCTGTGGGCGCCTCCTCTTGCGGGGTCTGAGAACCCTCATTCCCACCATAGACACATTTTAGAACCACACAGCAGTTAAAAGCTTTGGAGAGAGAAGGAGCAGACAAGAGATTACCAAGGGCACAAGGAAGCTTTCGGGAATGAGGCGCATGTTCGGTATCTGAATTGTGGTGGTGGCTCACAAGTATGTAAATCCCAAAAGTTACCCAACTATGCACATTAAATATGTGTGGTTTACTCTATGTCAATTATGCATCAAAAACCCTGTTTTTTAAATGAAGAACTTTGGAAACTATGCAGCCTGGGATTCCCTGCTGTGGTTTCACATCAGAACCACTGGGGAATTTAAGAAGATACAGACTCACCCCCAGATGAGTGGAATTCAAGTCTTTGGAGATGGGGCCTGAAAACCTTGTTTGTTTGTTTTGTTCTGTTTTGTTTGAGACAGGGTCTTGCTATGTAGTTCAGGCTGGCCTTGAACTCACTATGTAGCCCAGGCTGGCCTCAAATCTGCAGCGTTCCTCCTGCCTCAGCCTCCTAAGTGCTGGGATTACAAGTGTGCACCACCATGCCTGGCAGGAACCTGTTTTCTTAACAAACTTCCCAGGTGATTCTGTTGCAACCAGATTGATGTTTGGAATCCAGTGGTTCGCAAAATGTGGCCTCTGACCATCAGCAATATTGAGCTTTCACAGAAATTCTGTGAAATTCTGTGCAAATTCTGTTGAATCAGAAGCACTGCATGGAGCTCAGTGATCTGTGTTTTAACAGTCTTCCAGTTGCCTCTGATGATGGATAAAATGGAGAACCTTGGATTTAGACCAAAGCATCATTTAATTAGTGATGAAAAAAGTTCAGGAAAGGGGAATGACTTGCCATAGATCTTCAGGAAATTCTAACAGAGCAGGGTCTTGACCTCAGACCTCCTATCTCCCTGGCCAATACCCGGGGAGCTTTACTATAACATATAACCAACCCCAGGCAGTCATGGAGACTTGGCAGTGGCCTTGCTTGGCTCAGTGGCCATGACAGATCCACTGACAGGGCAGACATAGTGACAGTGCAGACAGCCCCTTGCTCCCTTTCAGTGAGGGTCACTGAGCACTTCTCTGTGCTCAGCTGTGCTGGATACTGAGACCCAGGAGCAAGAAGACAGTGTCCCTGTCCCCCAGCGCTCAGTCCAGGGAAGGGTACAGATCCCTAGCCATACTGTCATACTGGGGTGACATAATAAGTAAGAACTGTTTAACTCAGACCAGGCTCAATTTCCTAGATGAGGAACCACTCCAGGCTTTGCCTCCTCTCAGAGTCTCCCACTTTTACCTCTGCTGTCCCACTCCTCTGGACCCTTCCCTTGTCCCACTTTTTCTGGCCCAAATGTTTCCAAACCCAAAACACTTTCTTTTCTACTCCTCAGGACAACAGATACAGGCTGCTTTTTAGAAGAAAATTCAGAGAATAAACAAAGAAATACCAGAATCCTGGCTTCCACAGGCAAATTTCTATTTCTGCCATGGCCAGCAACTCAACTCTCCATTTCAATCCATTTCCCCATCCCTCCCTGATGTTAGCACCAAGCAGACCTGCTGTAGGCAAATAGTAGATAAGTGATGGCCTAGCAACCCTCACTCCTCCACAGGCAGGCCCAAAATCTGTGCCCTCAGATCCCATTCCCAAGAGCAGCCCAAGTTCTTTATTAGAGGTGTTTCCAGAAAGCTTTTACTCAGGTGGGCAGGGAGAAGGCAAGCAAATCCTCTCACACCCATTATATCCTTTAATCCTCACAACGATCTTTAAAGGGGTAGAAATAGTCTCCAAGGAGTGAGATAGCATGCCTAAGGAGAGGAAATAAACATACAGTGAGCCAGGCCCACTGGGTACTGCAGGAGGCAGAATACCCCTCCTGAGGTGTCTGCATCCTAATCCCCAGAACCTGAAATGATGTTACCTTACATGGCAAAAGTGACTTTGCAGATATGATTAAGTTAAGGATCTTGAGATGGGGAGATTATCCTGGATTATCCGGGTGGGCCCAATGTAATCACAAGGGTTCTTATAAGTAAGAGAGGCAGGAGAGTGAGCATCAAGTGATACAGAATGGGAAAAACTTCATTGGCCCTCATGGCTCTGATGCGGGAAGAAGGGGCTGTGGAGACAAGGAGGGGCAGCATCTAGAAGCTGAAAGGCAGGGAGATGGAGTCTCTCCTGGAGCATCTAAAATAAGTGCATCATTTTAGCCCAGTGAGACCCTTTTTGGATTTCTGCTGCAGTTTGAATCTGAGATGTGCCCCAAATGTCCATGTGTTGAAGGCTTGGTTGCCGGCCCATGCTGCTACTTGGAGGTGGAGCCTAACACTAGGAAGTTGGGTCTTTGGAGGCATGCCCAGCAAGAGGCTTTTAACATTCCAATCCTTCTTCCTCTCTGTTTGCTTCCCTCAGCACCATGAGGTAAGCAGCTTGCTTCACCACATGCTTCCACCATGATATGATGTCTCATCACAGGCCCAAAGCAATGGGACCAATTTACCATTGACTAAAACCTCTGATACCATAAGCCAAAATAAACCTTTTCTCTTTTTAAATTGATTATCTCAGGTGTTTTGTTTCAGTAATAAAAGGACAATTAACACCATTTCTGGCCTCCAGAAATGCAAGGTAATAAATGTGCAATGTTTTAAACCACTGAGTTCTTGGTGATTTGTTGCAGAAGCCAAAGACACTAATCTAAGTCCCTAACAGGGCAAAAAACTCACCTACAGCCCTTATTCCCCATTTCACAGATAAGGGCACTAAGGCTCAGCGAGTTGACTTCCCCAGGCAGACTACCCAGCTAGCTAGTCTTAGGTCTAGCTTCCTTAGGAAGGGATTCAGAGGCATGTGACTTCCTAAGGGAGCACTCTTAAGGAAAATCCCATCAGGAAGGGAGACTGTCCCAGAACAGGGAAGGGTGTGAGGAAGTCTGGGGTTTCAGGACCAGTGAACCACTGGCTTTATGCCTGGGTCATTCTGGAGCATCAAGCAGCCAAGAAAGTTAGCCCCAGTCCCAGGAGGAGCTCACCCTTTATATCCTGAGTGGGCACATCGTTGGCTGACAGCTGCCATAACTAGTGGTGGGATGTGACCTCCTGGTCTGGGGGTAGGTCTCTGCAGAAGGGGCAGCTGGGGATGTGCACCCCAACCCAGTAAAAAGGACGTGGGTTTGTCCTAATGGCATATCTACAAAGATATGGCCACGTCTTTCTCTCCAATAGAAGTGAGAGGGAGACCATGACCAAGACTATTTGTAGGATGACCAGAGAGTAATGTGCACAATGTCATGAATAAGGGGCAGGAGTGACTTAATCTAGGGACATGAGGTGCCAGGGACACACAAAGTACACCCTTAGTGCCAGGCCTTCCCATCCAAGCAGCATCCCCCAAGTGTCTGGACCCCCAATCTCATCCCCTCCCTGCCCCCCGTTGGTAGGAGCTGCTTTCTGCTTTCTGCATCAGCATCTTTTTGACAGCAGCATCACATCCTCCTCCCTCCCTCTTCTCCCCATTCCCAGGCTCCCAAGACCAGAGACCAGCACTTCAAATGTTCCTCTGATTATCCGAGGAAATTGGATGTTAATGGTGTTCACAGTTTCCTTTTTTCCTTCTCCTTCCCCTCCCATTTCCTTTTGAGCTCGTTCCCGAAGTTATTAATATCCAACTTGAACTAAACGGCAACTGTATTTCAACTTTCCCATTTTATTTGCCACAAGCCGGGTTGTTTATCCGCGGGCCATGATAGGATGGGGATTCTTGTTCCATTCCAGCCCTGTGCTCTGATGATACAGAACAGAACGGCCATTACCAGGTCTAGGAGGAAACTGAGTGTTTCATTTTCTGCATGTTTTATGTGGCAGCGGCTCCCACTCCCATCACAGACCTCCTCATGCATTTTACCAGCTGGCCTAATGGAGCAGAAATATGTTCTTCAGACAGCGGTGCTGGAGCATGGGGAGTGCCAGGAGGGTCTCAGACCTTCAGCCACTCACTGCTGCAGGCTGGTCAGTAGCCCAGGACCCTCACTAGGACAACATACAGATAGTGGCAGGCACTACAGTGAAGATGGACATCAAGAAAGAGTCTGGAAACCTGCTCAGAGGATGGCAGAAGCCACACCTGCCAGCTAGAGAGGGATTCTCTCTCTGATGTCCTAGCAGACCTGAGGACCCTGAATGGAATATTGGGTGGGGAATCCAATGCCCAGATGACCTTGCCCTTGTCTGTGGACTCCAGTTCAGGTCAGTGGCAAAGTCCAGATCTGCTGATCCACGGGGACCCACCACACCCAAGCACCTGCCCCCCATTCCAGGGTGAGACTAAGATGTGGCTTTCCTGGGCATCCCTCCCTTCCAGACCAGCACCAGTAGCCAGGGGCTCTGGTTCCCCGGAAGCTTCCTGGTCCCAGAGCTCTGTCTCCTCTGCCTCCATACCAGAAAGCAGGTGGGGGGCTCAGGCTGACTTTAAAGCCCCCAGAGCCAAATGTCACATAGATTGTGTTCCAGCCCAGGCACTTAGTCCTGCCAAAACCCAGATGGTAACCCTGGGCTATTCAATCCCCGAGACAGACTGACCTTACTCCTGACTAGCAGTTAATCACTGGCTGGTATGCATGGACAAAGGGACCTTGGAAGACAAAACACCCCAGATAAGTAGCTCCTGGGCCTTTCTGACAGCAGTGGAGAGCAGCCTGCCAAGGTCAGCCAAATGTCTGGGGGTTGACCCATGTGGGGAGAGCAGGCCATTTATTTACTACATGTTGTTGTCTGTTGCACCCCACTGTGTGCCTGAATTGTGCAAGGGGCTTTAGGAGACCCATCGTTTCATGGGATCTGCTCAATCAGCCTATGAGCAGAAATAACTGTCCTTCTTTTACACATGAAACAACAGACCCCATGTGTGAAGGCCTTTCGCATCCTCTCAAAAGTCCCAGGAGACCATTGTGACAGAGGGTGAGTCTCCTTTCGCTGAAGAGGAAAGCAGAGCTCAGAGAGGTTAGGCAACTTGCCCCAGGTCCACCAGCTTGTCAGTGCAGGACTTGTCCTCCAAGCCTGAATGAGCCCAAGGCCGGAGCTGCTTCTACCCTGGCTCCCACGGAGGACACCAGAGTTAAGAGGAGAGGGCCTCCTATGTCCAGGACAGGATCTACCCATGGAGTGTTCATTGCCCAGGGGTCTGAGGTCCCTACACAGTTACAGATGGCAGGCTTTGCAGACAACCAGGGTGACAAGGACACCTTACCCTGGGAGGAGAAAAGCCCTTCCCCAGGCTCTGCTCAGGACACTGCTCTCCTGAGTCCGCACTTGGGACCCTCACCCCGTCCGTGGGCTTTAAGGAGTGCCTGTCCTGCAGGGTCTGTGCTCCTAAGCCCCAGAGCCCCGTGAGGCCCCCCAGTTCTGCCTCCAGGTCTGGCACTCACACCCCACTGTGTGCTCGCTGTTTCACACACTCCCAGAAACGTACACATATGTGTACCCACACACGCACACACACCCCCGTACCCACTCCCACATAGGCGTGAGGGTGCGTGCACTCACACACACACCCTTCCCCAGCCACCCGCCCCTAAACTAGGTCAGGCCCTCCAGCCAGAGCGAGGACGAACAGAACAGATGGAGGGGTGCGGTGGCTCTACAGACAAAGTTCCGGAAGAAGAGGACTTGGAGGAGACACAGAGAGGGTGCCGTCTGACTGGGAAGAGGGGCAGCCTGAAGCAGTGGCAGGTGCTCTCTGCAGGGAGCCCCGGTGTGACTTAGAAACAGGCAGGACTTGGCAGCCCTGCACAGCTTAGCTGCTGCTCAGGGAGGCGGGGGTTTGGAGGGCCACCTCTTAACAAGGTGAGCCCTGGGAAAGGGACGCAGACCTACTCCGAGTCCCGTTTCTCCATCTGTAAAGGGGGCACTGAGAGTCGCTACTTCTCAGGATGATAGTGGTGATTATGTGAGATGGAGCACAGAGTCTGGGAGGGTTCAGGCGGCATGAATCATCCGCAGTGTCCTAGCCACCTCCTCCCTCCTTACCCACCACAGCTGACAGGCTGATCATGGACTCTGTACTGGGCCCCATTCTGCAGTTCATCTCACTGGTCATCCTCACACCTACCCTAGGAAGGGCAGGAAGAGGTGTTGTCATTGTCAGCCATGTTCCCAAGCAGGGATTTAAGGCACAGAGCTTGTCCAAGGTAGGACAGAACTCAGTGTAGCAGCCAGGCAGCTCTGGCCTGTACCTTTCCCACTATCCTCCCTGCTGACCCTTCTGTCTTCTCAGACACGGCCAGGCAGCAGAGCAGGCACTGGGGATCATAGCGTGGGGCAGAAACCTTGAGAACCTCCTTGTCCAGGAACATCTCCTGGCTGCCTTCCAAAACCTGTGAGGCAAATTTAGAGATGGTGGCTGTTAAACACCAAATGGATGCCTGGACAAAGGCTCTGTCCATTATCTCTTTAGCAGAGCAGCCATTAGGGCTGGCTGGTTACAAGGCCGACTCTGATTGCAGAGAAAAGGTAAGAGGTGTCCAGAGGGATGCGGCCTGAAGAGCAAAGAACCACTCAGGGGCAGATGAGGACAGTATGCAGGGACAGGTGACAAGGGGAAGGGCTGAGAGGGGCATGGGCAGGGGCTCAGGAAGCAACGCTGGGTGAGAGTTGGGCGATGCATGCAAGGCAGCAGCTTTCACACTTTTTTCTTGCAACAGAATTCTATTTTTCATACATTTCCCCTAGAAATTAAATTCAGACCAAAGAGGAAGGAGCAGTACTGGCTAAAATGGAGATGGGAGGAGGAAATTAAGTCTTGAGCACTCTAGTCTCCATTATCCTCCTCCATCAAGACACCCCCAGGGCATCTCTGCAGGCCTTAAGGCCCCAGAAACCCACTTTGCAAACCACCATCTGATGTAAAGAGCAGTGGCCCAGAGTCAGGCTCCTACCTCTGCTTGCCATGTGACCTTCATCTATCTGGTCACGTCCCTTCTCTGAGCTTAGGTGATCTTACCTGTAATCTTCTAGCGTCTCTCTTATCTGTGACATTCTAGGTAGTTTTGGGAGAGGAATAAAAGAGGTTGCCCAGGAGTCGCCTCGACTACTGAGTGAAGAGTGACCCTGAGGCCATGGGGCCAATGAGGGCTACAGACACTGCCTTATTCAGCCAGACCTGTTGTACCTCCCCCCCCACCGCCCACCCCGCTTTTCCCAGAACTCTAACCCTAAGCATAAGCACAGATTTCCGTGGCCACCCAGAATTGTGTGCAAGAGCCAGATGAGAGATGACAAAAGAAGATACAAGTTGTAGGGGTCCAGCCAAAGGGTATCCTCCATCTCTTGACTTCTAGCAGTCTCCCCACACCCATCCAGTCTTTCATTCCTGTCTTCATTCCTGGCCGGGTCTGGTGGATTGACACCACGAGGTCTGGAGTCAGCAGCCTGGGCTCGAGGCCAGTCCTGATACCGCCCTCCTGAGCTGAGACTTCACAGGCCAGTAGAAAGCACTGTCACATTTTCTGCCCTTAGAAACCCCCTGGGGGCCAGGAGGGCAGACTATGTTCTCCTGCACGGCTGAGAAGAGAGGTTGGGTGAGGCAAAGTGAATGTTACCCAAGGTTACGAAGCTAAACACTGGCAAGCCGTAAGTAGGACCAGGCCTTTCCCAGGTGGGGCTGCTGCAGGACTCATTACCTGGGGCAGGTGTTCAGGGAGTTGTTCCTCCTTCCTGCAGCTGAGTGGGATGTACAGGCCTGGGGCTGGCAAGAGAGGCTGGCTCCAAAGAAGCATCGAGGTGGGTGTGAGAACATGAGGGGGAACCAGCTAATCTCTTCGGCTCCTCCCAGGCACACAGCCCAGGTGGCCACTCACGAGAGAGGGGATTAGCACCTACTAAGACGGGAGACAAAAGCCCTCACTCCAGGTGGCTGTGCAGGACCCAGCACCCCCTTAGGGCAAGAGCTGCGGTATAGCACTCTGCCCCAGACAGAAGGCGCCAGGTTGAGACGAGGACTGAGCCCCATGCAGAGGGAAGAGTCAGGGGCCCCACCGCACTGCAGGGCTGCAGACTGTGTGGAGCCCCAGATGCAGGATCAGGAAGGACTCTGAAGTGGGGAAGGGACTGGGAGGATACCGAGCTGTCAAAGAAAGGGATAGAGCATGCCACAGGGAGTCCGTATGGGCAGAAGGACCGGAGAGCAGGAGGTGACAGGTCATCTGAGCCTGTGCCTTTGTCCCCAGTCTCTTGCCCTGGCCAGGGCAGCCCCGGAAGCCCCCATCTGGGCTGGAGAGGCTGCTCAGTGTCCCGTCTGTCTCCTCTTCATGCTTGTGCCTCATGCTCAACGCTGAGTCAATTATTCATCCAGCGGAGTTCTCAGCCTTTGGAGTTAATCTCCTGTCCTCTGGGCAACTCTCAACACCTACCCAAGGTGGGGGTGGGGACAAAGCGCTGGCGGGTTCCGTGTGGTGTTGATTAGAGTATTGATCCTGGCTGCAGCCCTCACAGTTGCCCGCTTCAGCATCCATCAATGCCAGGTGGGGAGGCCAGAGCCTGGTCTCACAGCTGGGCCCAAGGGCTGGTCCAGACCAGAGCATGGCCCAGCTGCTCCCTAGGGCGGAAGTAGGGCAGGGCCAAGGGCAGCCCCTGGCAGCCAGAGGTGTCAGCAGGGGCCAGGGTTATTTGGACTTCTAATCCTGAGTGCCTGGCTCCTCTTCTTGCCCCCTGTTCATTCTCCCTGCTCTCCCCTCTTTGCTGTATGGTCAGCTGATTCACTGAGGCATTGGCCTGGCCATTTTGGCTGGCAGCAGTCCCTGTCAGGTACTGAGAACCTCCACTGTTCTGGGACTGCTCACAGAGACCCACTGAGCTTTGTGACAGCGTTCTGACCTTCTACATACAGAAACTGAGACCAGAGAGGTCAGGAAAGGCCAGGCTGCTGATCAGAGCTGTGACCGGAGCGCAGTGCCCCTTTTCCACCCACCACACTGCTCCCTACAAATGGCTGTGATGTTAATTGAGCTGCTATGTGCCAGGGACACATTCTCTCACTGACAACACATATTCATCTTGTGATGTAGAGGTTCATTATCCTCATTTTACAGATGACGACACTTAAATAACTTGTCTGCAGGTTGCATGGCTAGGAAGCAGCAGAGCCGGGTTAAAGCCAGTTATCTATGGGACTGCAGAGCCAGCTCCCTATGTCTCTACAGTAACTCCTGGTTCAAAAGCATCTCTCGCTTAGGGGAGAACTGGTATTATGTCCCCATTTTGCAAATGGGGAAACTGAGGCATGACATGGTTAAGTGGCTGGCAGTGGCAGAACTGGGACTCTAGTATACATCTGCTGACTCCTGATGCTTTTGTGCCAAACCTGCCCCTCGGTGGCCTCTCTTTGGACTGAACCACCACCACCCCTCTGCCTGCTGTTCTGCATCTCGTCTGCCACTCAGGAAACCACTGAAGTCCATCTTCCACCTCTTGCAGGAAGTCCCCTTGGATTTGACATCACAGAGGGGCAGATTCCCTGGGCCTTTCTGCTCCTTTCTGGAGCCCAAGCCAAGGAAACAAGTGGGCAACTCTCTCCATGCGTTCAGTTCCTCTCCAGAAGAGGATGAAATGCTCTAAGGATCATTTCAGAGCCCTTCACTCAGAACTATCTCCATGCTTGGGTCAACCCAGCCCTTCCTTCTGCCAAGCCCCCCTCCTCCCCTCTTGCAGTACCTGCCTCAGCCACTTCCTCCTCCAGGAATCTCCAAGCCCACATAACCCCATCACTCCTGTGGTCACCCACCACTCAGCTTAGGGGCTTTGGTAGTTCACTTCTACTCCCAGAGCCTGTTTCCCTACCTGTCATACACACTCCCCTCATTAGAATCACCCTGAAACTCTGTAAACTATTCAAATGCCCAGGCCCTGCTCCTGGCATTCTGTCTGAGGCATCTGCCCACAAATACCCCAAGTGCTCACAAGTCCTCCTTCTCCTCCTTGCACCTTCAGCCCTTGTCAAGGAAGGCAGGATGGAAAGCAGGCAACTGTTGTCCCAACCCTAGCCCTTGAGTTAGCACCGATAGTGGTGCTGGGCCCAGGAAACAGCTCTGATTGCAAATTGATCTGTTGTGCATGGAGCTGGTTACCAAGTGGAGAGAAGCAAGTTGTCGATACTGCATTACCCACCAGGGTCCAGAGCTCTCCCTTAGGCTACCATGAGGGAGAGAGCGTGAGAGAAAGGGGGGGGTACTTTGGTGCTACCCAAGGCATCTCTGCAGTCTCCTAAGGAAGGAAGCCCAAGGTGTAGTCCCAGCTTCTGCTGCCTTGCCCTGGGCTTCCATGTTCTTTTTCCCTTCACAGAACCAACTTGGAGTTCGACATGGAACAGAAGAGCTAGAGTGGCAGATAATGTAGAAAGGTATCTCCATTTACTGCTGCAGTTTGACATGGATCTGGAAGCACAGGATGGCCTGTTCACCTGTACTGTGCTGGCTTTGGGGCATGTTTTGTGGTCTTTATGGCTCCCAGAGCAAGGATCAGGAAGGATGCTGGGACCTGAAGGCCTGAAGTTGGAAGCCTGGCCTTCCCCTTTGGAAGGTCATGCAAGGGGTGGTTCCTCTGCGGTTAGAACATTCAGTAGAATCCCACAAAGGTCAGACTGAGCCCAGTGTCCCAGGGTCTTCTTCCCTTTCCAGCTGCATGCTGCCCGGCCTTGCACTCGGAGGAGGGAACACTGTGCCAGCTGGCACCAAGGAAAGCAGTCCCTGCTCTGAGCCCCCTCCCCTTGGGGACCCTCACTGACCCACATTCTGGCTTTAGGCCAGGCCTGCTTCCCTGCTGCTTGGGCCCATTCCTGGCCACATAACCCTCTCTTCAGGTCCCTGCACCTCACCCGCACAGGCATCAAGTGACACACTCACATATCACATCAAAGATAGCCAGGCAGCAGGACTTAAAGATTCAGTGACTTATTATCAGGGTGGGGGTACCACAGGGTCTTTCTTCTGGTCCTCCCCACATCCTTTTCAATTGCCATCACCAGCTTTAGAAGCAGGCTGGAATTTGAACCCCAGATCTTCCTAACTGCATTGTCTCCAAAAGCTGCTTCATTGTTCTAAAATGCAGTTCCTCGTGTGGAAACTGGAGACAAAACACCTGCTAATAATGGTGCTATAAGCACTAAGCCCCGAGTACAGGGCTCTGCACACAGCCCATGCCCACTTGTTGATGGCTCTTGCTGCTGTCCATAGGGCAGGTACCCTTTAACCCCTGTTTTCCAGGAGTGCTTCCTGTTGTAGTCAGGGTTTGCAAGGGAAAGGAATTAATACAGGACACAATTTATAGGATTATTTTATAATATTCACCCAAAAGAGTCAAATGCAAAAAGAGTGCAGGGAATCTGTCCACACACTAGAGACCCAGAGAATCCAGCTGAGAGCCTGGATCCCATGGCAGTGTCCTGCATGAGTCCAGCTGAAGATCTAAAGCCCATGGCAATGTCCTCCACAAGTCCAACTGGAGACTTAGAGCCCATGGCAATGTCTTATGCAAGGCTGTATCAAGGATCTGCACTGGGAAGTCCCAAAAGTCAGTGGTGGAAGCTAGAAATTCTATAACCAGCAGAACAAAGATCTGTGCCAGCTGGCTGAAGGATCTGCACTGGAGCCAGGAAGCAATGCTCAAGGTAAGGACCAGAGCAACCCCAAAAAGAATCGCAGCCACCCTTAGCAACAGCAAGGTCCCGAGCTCCTCCAATGATGAGAACAGTAGAGTTCATATCAGAAAGCCAGTGTGACAAACTCCTCCAGGAGAACCAACAGCACCACCTCTTCCTCTCCAGTTCTCCTTTTTATGTTGTCAACAATCCTCAGGTGGGCCCTCCACACCCAGCACCACACTGATTCAGTGAAACTGGGTGTTACAAGTTGACCACCAGTTGTCAATCCACCACACTTCCCAAATATTTCTCAGTTCCTGCAGATCCAGGCCAAGTTGTCACACTTGTACATGAAGGAGGACTACCCTCATCTGATTACCTGTCTGAGAACTTTCCTCTGCCCTGGATGACAACCGCAGTGTCCTGCTGCTTTTAGGGGAAACATTGCCTGCCCTCAAAGGCTGCATCATCCTATCAGACCATTTCCTAGGGAGCCCAGCATCCAAGCAAGAACTGCCACTGACTGTACAGTAAAGGCTGATACATACCCCAGTGTGGAGGTGGCGTCCTCTTTCTGTTGCGGTAGGAGATTGAACCCAGGGCCTTCACACTGAGCTACATCCCCAACCCTTTTTATATGTTTTTGTTTTGACGCAGGATCTCACTAAGTCACTAAATTGCCCAGGCTGGGCTTGAACTTGCAACCCTGCTGTCTCAGTCTCCTAGAGTGCTGGGATTACAGGCGTCTACCACCTTGCCACTCCAAAGGGGGCATTGTAAAGTAAAAGAAATGGCCATTACTGTTTGTTTGGTGTCCATCATGCACTAGACACAGTGTTCAATGATGGGGTGAAGTTCTAACACGAGCCATTCCAACTCTGAGCACCCCTGGCTGCAATGGACTGAGCCAGGCAGGTGTTGCTGAAGGACCCCTTCATGTGGCCTAGGTGTCAGGCCACCTACCAGGGACTTCCAGAGGAGGGCATGCTCATGCTGAGGATGAGGAAAATGAGGAGGATGAGGAGAGCCCGCAGCCCCAGGAGGGATGGGTATTCCGAACAAAGGTCACTGCTTGTGCAGAGGTTCCTGTGGCTGCATCGTAGGGAGCCACTTTAGGTTCCATCACTGAATTCAACCAATGGCCATTGAGCTCCTACTACATTCCTGGCAGGTCCTGTGCTGGGGGCAGTGGCATGGGCACTGGAGAGAAAAACAGAATTATCCATGGCCCCTCCACCCTAGGGACACCCAGCAACACTGATAGCAAACAGACAGAGGTGCCAGCAACACGCTGAGGGAACCAAGGAGGGGAGGGGAGTTCTGGCAGGGGTGAGGTAGGAGAGTGAGAACTCAGGAAACTTTGGGACAGGGTGTGAAAGAAGTTAGAACTGTAAGAGGTCCCAGGAGCTGTGGATCAGTCTAGGAAATATAAAATCATAGGATGCAGGATCCATGACCCTAAATTCAAACAGCTGTGTGACTTTAGGTGAACAATGTCATTCTCCAGGGGAATCAGGGCTCACACAAATCAGGATAAAAACCAGGAAGGTTTAATAAAGGAATATTCTGCACATGTATTAGCAGGGCTTAAGTGGAAGCTGAGATGTTGCCATCTCGAGGTCCAGAGAAAGGGGTCAAAGCTGGAAAAAGGCCACCACGTGAGGAGCATGAACCGCCAGTCAAGGAACGTGGCCAGCCTAAGTTAGCCCCAAGGAAGGAAAACAATACCTTGAAACAATACCCCTCCATCCTTTGGATCCCCTTCTGTAGATTCCCCATCCGCAGAACACAGGGGAACCCAGAGGTGCAGGGCCCCGTACACTCAGGCCTTGTAGGCCAATCCCTGTCCCACCCCACACCCAGGCAGACACAAGAGAGGGACAGTGGTGAGGGCCTGGGGACTCACAGAAGCTACTGGCATCTGTAACACCCCTGACTCAGACTTCTTCCTCTGAAAGTAGGCCATCATAATCACAGTCCAGGAGTCTCACAGCGTTCTTTAAAGAATCAGGTGAGAGACCAATGGCAAAAAGCTTTGCACAAAAATAATCTGTGCTCCTTCTCACAAGCCTAACAGGCATCCTTCAGAATTGATGCTTTTAGAATTCATAACAGAGATAATTTTACAGATGAGGAAACTCAAGTTCAGAGAGGCTAAGTCACTTCTCTGTAGTAATTAACTTCTTACTTTGTAAGTGACAGAAACCCCAGTCACACTGACTTCTGCAAGAAAAAGAAGTAATTGACTGGCATAAGTGAATATTTTCAGTGTTTCAAGCATAGCTGTGTCCAGGCACTGGCTCTGCTATTCTGTGCTGGCTTTTTTCTCAGGTAGTTTCCCCATGGGGTGACAAAGCAGCTTCCGACATATTTCCACCAGCTTAGCTAGGCCAAGGGAAAGAGAGCCCCTTCCCACAATTTCCAACAAATATCCTACAGCTGGCTTTCCTGTCACTAGACCAATCTCTGTGGCCAGGTGATGAAATCTTGCACCGGCCTGGCCGCGTCAAATGCATCCCCCCACCTTGGAGCCAGGAGGTAGAGCCACCACGGCTGAGAAAAGAATAGGATACAAGGGCCAAAGGGACAACCAGAGAAATGACTACCATCTGGATGGCCAAGATAGAGAAGGGAGGAGAGCTGTGCATGGAGCCCCAGCAAGTCACAGGCACTGCAGCCCACCAGGGTGCAACCTGGCCAGCCAACTTCCAAGCTTGGTGTTTTATTTGTATTTTACTGGGTTTTAAAGCACGATATCCCGTGCCTGCCAGGCTGATGGAAGGACAGGAGCACACAGATGTGGGGGTGGGGTGAGGAGTGCTGCAAAGGCAGGTCCGACTGGACAGGATTTTGCATGTCAACCAGGAGCCTGGAGACTGGGGGCCGGCAGTGCACAGGTCGGCACGACCCTGCCATCTCAGGTTGGCAGCCACAGGATTAGGAGCTTGGATCTGACCCACGGGGACACGTGCTCTGACGAATCCTCCAACAGCAGCAGCCTGCAGGCCCCGCACACTGTCAGACTCCAGGGCTCTGGGCTGCAGGACTGAGGCCAACATGTGTGGTCCCTCACGCCCATTTCCTCCCTTATCTGCTCACTCCCTTCAAGAGCCTGATGGTCATGAAGCTCCAGCATCACTTCTGATTTCTCACCTTTCTTTCTTTCTTTAAACAGCCTCCTGCCCCGCCTCATAATGGCACGGTGTTGTGCTGTGAGCACGTGAGCATGCACATGCACGGTGTGTGCAGGGGCCTGTAGTGGCATGTCACTGAGGGGCCCCCTCCTCTTCTGGGGTTGTGGCAGCCCCATCGCAAGACCAGCACTGCAAGTAGCCAGAGAGGAGCCTTTGAGGCTCATGGCTCCCTGGCCTCCCTCTGACCCCAGCCTCCTCTTTCTTATTTACTACCCTTTGAGGCACAGGGCAGCCCTAAAGAAAGGACGGGGAAAGGGATCGAGTACAAAAGCACTTCAGATTCAGAGAGAGAAGAGAGTAGAAAAGGAGGCAGTGAGGACAGGGGATGGGTAGACGGAGGAGAGGCAGGTGTAGACAAAGGGAAAGATGGAGGACAAGGGGGTGCCAGTGACAGAAGGAGGAAGAGAAGACAGTGGGCTCTGAGACAGGCAGGAGAGATGAAGCAGGAGTCGCCGCCCAGAGCAAAGCAGACAGGTGGAGGGAGAAGGTGCAGGAAAACATTGGGTCTGGAGAGTCAGGAGGATCAGGGCCACCAGGCTATGGGCAATAAGCATGTCTCGGCCTGGACTGAGGGGACAGATGCCCCCCTAGCCTCTCTGGTATTGCCCTCTTCTCCCCAGAGGGCTGAGCTCTAGCACAAACACGTAAGTGGACGTGACAGGGGCCTGGCCCTCAGGCCTCCCTGCCTCCTCACCAGCTGCTGTGCCACATGCCCTGCTGGCCTCCACAGCACCTTCCTCCAAAACGGTCAGCACATGGGGCTCATCTTCCAGTCCAACCCACAAGCCAGAGCCAGGACATCAGTATTAGAGCCAGATGGGGTACAGGGCCCAGGGCATGGGACCTGAAGTCCTTACAGCCCTGCCACTCCCAGAAGCCCCTCGCCATCATGGGAAAGTGGCAGGTGGCCAGTGTGCAGTCTGCAGTCTCCCTTCCAACTTGATGACCCCAGAGAGGAGGGAGCTGAGCCACACAAAGGTTTGTCTGAGGTTGCTGGAGGTACCCGCCTCAGAGACGCTGTCCCCAGGTACACTGTGGTCCACATGAGATGCTAACGATTCCAGAGATGCTTCGGCTCATCAGTGCTTGGTTCCCCCAGCCTGTGGATCTGATGGGACATGGAGGCCTGTGGGAAATGGAACCCATAGGGAGCCCCACCTCCCAATGCTTCCCTCTGTCCCCTGCCTGTGCTCCTGACCTGAGCTCAGCCATAGCTCTGCCTCTGTGAAGCCTGAGGGCGGCTGACCTTCCATAGTCAGTGTTTTGGTTCATGTGGAATAGAGACAGTGACTACTAAATGCCAAGGAAGTCCCCAGTCCAGAAGAGGGGAATAAAGGGCTAAGCCCCAGTGGAAGGGATTTATATTCAGCCTGCTCACTCAGTGCCTCCCTGTTCAGGACAGGCCTACATCCTCCCTCCTCCATCTCTGAACTTCTGGAACCTGGTACTCCATGAATTTTGCATCAGGTTAAGAGGTGGGAGACACAAAACGTACTGCCACGCCCACTTGCATGTTGTGTTAGTGTGCACCAGCACATGCATGCATGTTCTCCCTCATACAGACCGACCCCCGGGGTGCCAGTGCACATGGACCCTGACACCCTACGTGTATATACACACTCTCATCTCACAGGCCCACCCCCGCCCTCTCCAGCACCCATGTGCACACCAGCGCACCGTCACATCAGAGACCCAACACACTCCTAGTTGAGGGCTCCTCTGATGAGCTTCCTCACATCTTTCAGAGTGAAGCCTCATCTAAACTGGGCCAGTCACACATTCACATTCCCACGTACACCCCACCGACCCCCCCAAACACACCACAGACATTCCCAGCACCATGGCTGTGACTCACACCATCCAACATTGGGGGTGAACTGGGGAATGCTTACCCTGCCTTTTCTTAATATTTATTTGTATGCCTTTTAAAAAGCTATGTTTTACTGCTTACAAAACATTCTCATGCAGATTATCTTATTTACTCCTCACAATAGTCCCAAGAAGTGGCATTATAAATATAACCATTTTTTCTTTTGCTTTTGTTTAGTTTATTCATTTATTTATTTATTTATTGCTGTTGCCCTGTGGTGCTGGGGATAGAACCCAGCACCTCACAAATGATAAGCAAGTGCTCTACCGTTGAGCCACTTGTCCAGCCCATGCTAATAACCACTTACTGAAGGAGGGAAAGCTCAGAGCTGCAGAGGACATGAGCTCTCTGAGGTCACATGGGTTGCATGTAGCAAGCTAGACTTGCATCCATGTCTGTCTGATTTCAGATATTCTATTTATCTTCATGGTTGGTTACTGGCCTATAGCATGCCTGTGTGCAAATTGGAGCCAGGTGTCCCCTCCAAGGCAGACAGAACCCAGTGCCAGGTGCCTGACTTGACAACCAGCGCACAGGGTCAAAATCAGCCCTTACTGGCCACCTACACCTGTACAACCTACTGTGCTTCCCTGCTTTTCCACCATCTCCAGAGGGGTCCCTGTCCTTCTCAGCATCTTCTTTGCTTTCCTCTTGCCCTGGACATTTCCCCAAACCACCTCTGAGACAGCCCTTTACTTCAGTTTTGATGAGAACCCTAGCCCTGGCTCTGGCCCTGGAATGCTAAGGAAGCCCCTGCTGCTGCGGCCTGTAGGATGCTCCCACAGACAACTCTGAGCCAGACACAGGGCCTGGGGGACCCTCTTGGGAGCCCAGCCTCCCGTGACAACCTGGCTCCTTTTTTCTTGCCACACATGGGGCGATGTCATATCAATGCACAGAGGCTGCCTGACCGCTTGCAGAACCCCCTCTGCTTCGACTCCCTCCCTCTTTCCGGGAGCTCCACATGATGTTTGGTAAATAAATTGAGGGCAGCGGGAATAATACACCTGTCAAACAGCAGCGAGCTTTCAATTTCCGCTGTCAGTCCTGCCTGGCCGCACCACGCCAAGCCTCCTGACATGCTGCCACAAGCAATCCACTCCCCAAGGCCCCTGCAGGTGGAAAAGGGGGGTAGCCACCAACAGGGGACTCCCCACCAGTCGGCGTGCTACAGGGCAAACCTGAAGAGGAACTTCCAGTGGATGGCCAGATAGGGCAGCTTGGGGATTCCTGGACAACCAGGGTGAGTTCTGGGCTGGTTGGGAGGGTGAGGTGGGGCAGAAGGATGGGTAGGTGACCCTCTGGGTCGCTCTGCAAAAGAAGTGGTCAAAAGGGTCATACCCCCTCACCCTATGAATAGCTCCCCACTACTGGTCCTCCCTGAGAAACTGGCAGGCAATGGCATTTAGAGGTAAAATACTGGGATCTGTGGTTACACTGGGTCTCAATAGTCATTAATTCCAGCCCCAGTCCCCAGATGAGCTGCTGTGCCATCATCATGGGCTTTCAGGTTGGTTAGGTTTATAAAGCTTTCTGGAGCCAGCACCACCAGCCAGCATGACAGCTCTGTAGTTGACAGGTCCTCCTCTGGTATAACCCTGACACTATAGCTCACACCACGCAAACTATGCTGGTCTTGGTAGCCACCAGAACAGAGCAGCAGTGAGCCTTCCCTTTTCAGGGCCTCCTGCTGCCCTCAAGGTCCAGCTTTGGTCTAGCACATCATTCTGCTTTCTTGTCAACATCCATGTCAGTGAGACAGAGAAGTGCCTGACTCATGCTTTCGGAGTGGGGAATAGTTTGGCCAAGGCCAAAGGATTTCTCCCCTCACTTTCCTTCCCTCCTCCTTGCTTCCCACCAGAATGGACCAGTACAACTTGCCTCAGTGTCCTCCCAGTTCATTTAATGGTCACCCTCCACTGGGGTGCTCTGAGAGGAGGTGCAGCTCAGCTATCAGTTGTGGTGCCCCTACCCCACTCCTGCTGCTCCAGATGCTGAAGAAAGGGTAAGGAACTGCCCCTAATATGACAGAGATTAGGGAGGGATCTGGGCCCATTATTAATCTCCCCAACCCCTTCCAACCCCAATTAACTGTAATGAACTCAGCTAGCCTTCCTGAAGATTTCCTGGTTCCAGCCCCACCATTTTTCCTGGAGATGCCATGACAGCTGTCAATAAACAGCTTGCATCTGATAGTTCACTGAAATGCACTCATAAGAACTGGGCTGTCCTAGATGCCCCACCACCAGCATCCGCATCTGCTGGGACCAGTCACTGGCCTACACTTGGGCCAATCAACAAACCCAAATTTAAGCCAATCACAGGTCTACAGTTGAATCAATCACAGGCTTGCACTGCTATATAAGCAGAACTTCCTTCATACTTCTGGGGTTAGTCTAGGAGGGCTCCTTCTGACCCACAAGTCCTGTTAAAATAAAGTCTTGTTCCAGGGGTCTTGTAAAGCTGCTGGTGAGTTATTTCTTGGGCTCAGAAGACAGGCCCTGTATATCTACTCAGGATTCTTATACTTATGAGAAAGGATGGACAGAGCAGTCCCTTTAAAATAAAGAGCAATAAACACCAGGAGCTGTTAGCCCTGAAGTGCTCCAGAGACCAGTAGCTGACAAAGATCAGTGACAGAGACCAGCAACTGTCAGAGTCAACTGACAGCTTCTGACCCACAAGCCAGCATCAAACAGCAGTGACCAGCATCAGCAGAGACCAGCAGCTAGCAGAGTTGACTGATGGCATCCAGCACAAGCCAGCACTGACCAGCAGCCAGCAGTGTCAACCAATAGCATCTGGCTTTAACTGGTGTCAACAGGTAGCATCAGGGGTGCTAGCAGAGCTGCGCCTTGCCAATTCATGATTGCTATCTGCTATCTGAATAAAGCAAAAGAACCCACAAATGATTGGCAACACAAGGGCACTAGCTTGTAGGGTCATGTGGTATGACCTCAGTTGTCCTCTGATGTCCCCACAAGCTCCAAGACCATGCATGGTGAAGGGCACAGGTGGGGTCATCAGACGAGCCCGGGTCTGACTCTTGCCCCATGATGCCTACAGTGCAATGGGAAGCAGCCTCCTGCCCTGGCTCTTTGTGCCTGGCTCCCAGTCCACCCACAGGACACTATCAGGAGCTATTTTCTAGACTGGCTGCCAGAATTAAACAAGACCCAGAACCCAGCAAGCATTCATTCAGTTATTTCTGTTACCGTTCCTTCATAAAGAATCCAAGAGACGAATGGAATAAGGGCAGACTCCAGCTCAGGTCAGGAGTTTTTCCAACAAGTCCGGTCACTCTGGGCTGTGTCACCCTAAAACTCCAGGCAGGACAGGAGAAGCCAGTGCAGGTTGTGTCACGCCAAGACCTGGGACACACCAGGATATTGACAGCCCCCATGCAAGCTCTGGCTTCCATGGAGGACACTCCCCACCCCACAAAATATGCAGTGCAGTTCTAGCAGGACCCTGGCTGCCTCCATCCCCAATCACACACCAGGTGGCCAGGGGATATTTAGTGGGGTCACAAGTTATGAGGTGAGAGTCAGGGGCAGGGGTGCAGCTAGAAGGAGACCAGACTTGATGGCACACATCAGTGCTCACAGAGTAAGGCCAGTCATCCTCAGCAAATGCAGGTCTGTGCCAGCTCAGCCTGAAATACCTGCCCCAGCCGAAGACTCCAAGCTACAAAGGCTCCAAGCTTCTCAGGCCGTGGGGCAGCTCCACTGCACATACACAGTGCACACGTGTACAACTGGACCAGAAGCACCGAGTCTAAGTCTTCCTAACTGGAAGCCGCGGTGAGATCAGGGATCCAGAGAGCACCAGAGTGGCATGCCCTGTCAACGCACCCGGCTGGACTGGTCTCTGCCTCTCTCTCCCTGGTCTGGAGATACAGCGCACCCCTTGTCATCTCCACCTACCCACCACTCTTCCAGTGGAAATGGGAGCCCCTTACCTGTGAAACGGAAGAGAGGACAGAAGCCCTCCTGGCAAGACCTCCACCCTGCCAGCCACAGGCCACCAGGTAAGGGACAAGACTTGTTCACTCATTCCCTCCCCATTCCCACCTCCACAGCCCCCGCAGGCTTCCCTGCCTGCCCGCCTGCCTGCCTTCCAGAGTGACGAGTTTATCTGCCTGGGACAGAGAGGTTCGTTTGACGGCAGAGATGACTCAGGCTGAACTCCTCTGTAAGCAGACTCCCCGGGGAAGGGGTGGGAGAGATGGTATCACTCCATTTGTCAGTCAGTCAGGAAATGAGTCTTCCTGTGGGCTCCTGCCCCCTCCCCAGTGTGGCACTGAGCTCCACCTAGCCGCTGTAGCAACTAAGGGAGCTGTAAACACCCTGCGGCACTGGGCGCCAGAGCCCTGGGGACACAGCAGATAAGAACTAACACCCAAACCAGCACCCCACCCCGCCAAAATCACAAAAAGACAAAAGTAAGCAGACATTTCTCACTGCCCTGCTTCCTAGTGCTGACGCCTGAGCAAACCTCTGAAGCTAGGGTGGTGTCAGCAATTTGAGAGTGGAGAACATATCTGGGAGAGAAGGGACACATCTGGGCCATCCCCATGGGTACCCCTAGGGACCTGTCTCCAGAGCCTTGTCATCATATGAAATTCTAGAGAAGGGAAAACTAGTTTACACCAACAGAAATCAGATGGTGACGTCCTGCAGGGGACTGGATAGGGCTGTGTGGGGATTGTCTGAGGTGGTGGGAGTTATGATGGAGCGATGGTTATGCAGATAAATACATTTGCTAACATTAACTTTCTATATGAGGTGTGATAAAAAATGCAGTGTGTGTTTCAATAACAAATATCACAGTAAAAGACACATTGCCATTAATTCCCCTCAGAATACACTCTTCCCACTGCTTCAAACACAGCCTGTTGTTTGTGCCACTTTGTGAAGCAGTTCTGAAAGTCCTTTTTTATGTGTCTTTGGCTGTGCTGTCCTGGCTGCCTCAATGTCCTGAATCGATTCAAAACACTTACCTTTTATGGTCATTTTGACTCTAGAGAAAAGCAAGAAGTCATACCATGCCAGATCCAGTAAAAAAAAAAGTAGATGAGGTCATTCTGTAATGTTTTTATGAATCTGTCTTTCCATTGGATGGCACCAGGCAGCAACATTCACCAAATTTTTGATCATACCTTGTAAAGACAGGAAAGAGGATTTCCAGAACTGCTTCAAGGAGTGAAAAGAATAATAGGACAGGTGTGTCCAAAGTGAGGAGTATTATTTTGATTAATAGCAATGTATCTTTTGCTGCAATAAATTTTTGAAATGAAAATGTTCACTGTATATTTTGATCACCCCTGTGTACCCTCTAAAAACATGTCCTTGGTGAGCCACCTCCTCCAACTGGGGCCTACCTCCTAAGAATCCATTTAGCTGAGAACTCATCAATGGACTGATCCGTTGATGAGGCTAGCACCAACATGATCCAATCACCTCCCAAAAGCCCCACTTCTGAACACATAAGACTTTTGGGAGACACTTTAGATCTAAACCATAACAAGAATTATCCTGTCTTCCCCACTTTCCCCAGCCTCCCTGCCTTCCCCATCCTCCTCCTCCACCTCAAGGCCTCTCAAAGAAAGCATTAGGTGCCCAGGTTCTTGCTATCACTGGGGTTGTGCCTATCATCTTTGTGCAGACACCCACTTCTGGGAACGTCCTGGGAGGTGGCCTTGTTCTCCACATGGTCTTTCTCAGGCCTCAGCCAAGCCCAAATCAAGCCCTGCCCACCGTTGTCTGGGGCCTCCAGGCCATTCCTGTCCACTTGCTGTTACACAACTGGGTGGTGCTGGGAAGAAATAAATACCCTTCCCTGAACCCCAGGGCTGGCATTCCAAACAATCTAGCTTCTATTTCTTGGGTGGCAGGAATTGTGAGGAGGTAGGGCAGGTGACATTCAGGCACAGCAAGTCACAGCCTTTGGCAGCAATGTGGTTGAAAGAGGAAGCACGGGCAGTCAGCATCCTCTGCTGGCCTCTAACCAGTGAGCAAGGGGAAGTGGGGAGGCTTAGCCTTGGGTGTGAGAAGGGGGACCTGGTGGAATCTGTGGGCAGTGTTAGGGGTTCTATAAAGGAAGGGAGTCCAAAGTCCCAACCCCAGGGGCAGAGGGCACAGAACTGAGCCCACCACCCTCCTCTCAAGATGAGGGTGTTTGTGTCACCCTGGGTGCGTCATTGCACCTCCCTGAACCTCATTTAATGAGAACAGCAGCAACACTTCCCTCAAAGGTTGGTTGGTGGGCTCAAGTAAGATACAGGCTGCGAATCTGCTTAGCAGGTAACAGTAAGCGAGACAGACAGGCTGCCTGTGCCAAAACAGATCACCTCTGGATGCAGAACAAGGGAGCCAGAACAGGGACTGCAGAGCCTGACCACTCTGCGGAGGAGCACGGGGAAGGTGAGTGTGGACCAGGGCTGGAAGAAGGGGCTCAGGAGCTATTATCTATGAGGACAGATAACAGACGACGTGGGGGATGCCCCCCAAGGTCGAAAGCCCAAGGTGCTCTATTGCTAGGAGCTGCACTTCCTAGCCCAGTAGCCAGCATGTCCAGGACAGGGAGCCCGTCTCTGACTCCTCTCTGCTCCTGCCGTCCTGCCTAGCATTGGGCCTGGCACACAGCAGCGGATGCAGGCTGAGCCCACTCGACAGAGGCCAGGCAGTCTTGGAGCTGACTTGCTTACCCACAAGGTGCTAACAGAGCCAATTAATTTAGCCAATTACCACAGCCTCCCAGGAGGTCTAGGAGCTGGCTTGGCTCCTGGGGACCAGGTGCAGGGCTGCAGGACAGTCTGACAAAGGCCCTTGAGAGGCAGGGCTGCCCTCTGCACCCGCAGCTTTGCCCACTTGGCCGGCTGATGCCCACTGGAACAAGCTGGGTTTGGGATCCAGGACAGGTCTGTAGAGTTGGGCCAGAAGGAGAGGCAGGGCTGGAACAGAATAGGGGTCCCAGGATAGGAAAGGGGTACCCTGAGTGAGTGAATGATTCCACCGAGAAATAAATTACCCTTTCCTGCCACACCTTCTGCTAAGTTTGGAGTGTGAATGAAGGTGAGAGTGACTGTGAAGTGCAAATCCTTAGGCAGAACATTTAGGATGTGTAGGAATGGTACGCAGTGCCTTCCGTCTATCTTCTCAGACACTCTTGGCAGCTGCTGTGGGTAGGAAGCAGGCACCACTGCTGTAGTTGCCATTTTATAGATGAGGAAACTGAGGCTCTGCCACTGAACTGTGGCCACATGATTGACAAGTGAAGGAGTCAAACCTGTGTCCTCCAGGCTGCAAGGCTCTGTGGTAACTGGCACTGTGGTATCCAGCCTTAGGTGTGCATGGATTTGGGAGACAGTGAGAGTGAACCTGGAGTTCGAGCGAATGCAGTGGGGCCACAGGACAATGTCTGCCCACGCATGTGCACCTCCAAGAACACTTGTCCTCCCTTTGCACACCCTGTCCTCTCCTGAGAACATAGGCTCCCCCCGCAAGCCATGCCTAGTGGAAGGCCAAAGCTAGCCCATTGACCAGAGAGGAGAAAGCTCAGCACCTCAGCCGAAGGCTCCAGGCCCTCCTCCTCGCCCTCCCCCCCTCCACGTCACCATCACCACCGTCCCACCCACATCTTCGCCTCCCTAGACTGGCACACCGCTTCCCCACTTTTACACCTGCTCCCTCCCAGTTCTGGCTCTATACAGAGGGCAGAGGTTTTGTTTAAACACACACACAAACACACATACACAATAAAAGCAGGCTAGTCACAACTATTTTTGTCTTGTTTGTGCAAAGAGTAAGTCTCTTCACTTTGGAGAGAGATTATATTCATTATTCATTTTAGGACAGAATAAGTGCCTTTTTTCAAAAATCAGCTTTATTACCATATAATTTACATAAAACAAAATGCACCAATTTTAAGAGCACAAGGGTGATCAAAAACTACAGTGAATATTTAAATTTTTAAAAATTATTACAGTAAAAGACACATTGCCATTAATCACTCTCAAAATACTCCCCCTTGATTCAAACACATTTACCTCATTGTTCTGCCCACTTTCTGAAGCAGTTCTGGAAGTCCTCTTTCATGATAGTCTTTTTTTTTTCTTGGTACTGAGAATCAAACTCAGGACCTTGTTTTTGCCAGGCAGGCGCTTATGCCGCTGAGCTATATCCCTGGCCCAAGAGTCTTTATGAGACATAATAAAAATACTGTAAATGCTACAGCTGAGTGCCATCCAACAGAAAGGCAGGCTTGTAAAAACGTTAATGTGTCCTCATCTACCTTATTCTCGGGATCTGGCACCATGTGACTTTTGGTTCTGCCTCAAAACCAAAAGGACCATGAAAGGTAAGTGTTTTGAATCAATTCAGGACATTGAGGCAGCCAGGACAGCACAACCAAAGACGCACAAAAGAGGACTTTCAGAACAGCTTCACAGAGTGGCACGAACAACGGTTAAGTGTTTGAAGCAGAGGGGAGGGGATTTCTGAGGGAATTAATGGCAGTGTGACTTTTACTGTGATATTTGTTATTGAAACACGCACTGTGTTTTTTATCACACCTCATATAGAAAGCTAACGTTAGCAAATGTATTTATCTGCATAACCACCGCTCCATCATAACACTCAGACAATCCCCACATAGCCCTATCCAGTCCCCTGCAGGATGTCACCATCTGATTTCTGTTGGTGTAAACTAGTTTTCCCTTTTCTAGAATTTCATATAAATGGATAATGCACTCAGTACTCCTTTGTGCTGGCTTCTTTCAGTGTAACATTTTTGGGCTTCATTTGTGTTGCTGCCTCTATTACATATGCATGTGTTAGTAGTCTGTCCCTTTTTATTGCTCTATACTATTCTACTGTATGCATTCTGCAGTTTTTATCCACAGTTAGTGGGCTTGGGTTTTTTTTTTTTTTTTTCCAGTTTTGGGGCTATGATGAATCAAGCTGCTGTGGATTCTGTATGCAAGTCTTTTTTTACATATACCTTTATTTCTTTGGGGTAAGTACTTCTGAGTATAGCTGCATGGTAAGTACGTGTTTAACATTATAAGAACCTACCAAACTAGCCCTTAGGATAAATTTTTAGCTCCTTTAGCCTGACCTGCAGAGCCCTGCCTGCTCTTTCTTTACAACCCCATCTTCCCTCCCTTTTGTTTTTCTTTACTGCATGTCACCCACACTCTTTCTTGCTGTTCCTTCTACGTGTCAAGCTTCTTTTGACCACAGAACCTTTGCCTGTGCTGGTTCCTCTTCCAGAAATGGTTTCCTCAACTCTTCTCTTCCTTAGGTCTCATCTTAAGATTCATTCTTAAGGGGGGGTTCCTAACTATCCCCCACCCCATCTCTATGTGGTGTTCTGCGTGCCTTCTCAAAGCTCCACATCACCGTGTTAGTTACATGGTGGCTTGTGTGATTTCACGATTAATGTTTCTTTCCTCCCTAACAGGCCCTCAGAGTGCAGGAGTTAGGCCTTCAACCCCTGAGTACCTAGCACAGCATAGAACACAAAGCAGCTGCTTAGTAGGTATTTTAGAGACCGAATGAAAGTAGCTGAGCCCCAAGGCCCACAGGTCTAGGACAGCACTCGTGGTGCCTGCTGAGGAATCTGGGAGCCCATGCATTGCAGAGAGACCACAGCAGCCAGCTAGACAGCGATCCCACCAGATCCAATGACAGGCAGGGGGAGGGAAGCAGAGAAGGCAGGAGAGGGAAGAGAATGACTCATCTTCAGAAGCGCATGGCGAGGGAGGAGGGAAATGCAATTCTGCAGCTTCTTGACCTTTTGCTTGTGTGGGGGACAAATGTTCCAGCCACCAGCTAGCAGGGGTGAAAACGAAGTACTTTCAGAGCCAGGGAAAACACTTGCCAGGGCCGTGAGCAATAACTGGAGAGATTTCCAGGCTCAGGGAGAAGCTATGTTGCCCTTCCCTACCCCAGCCTCTGCCACTGGGGTTGTTTAAAAGATCCCGCATTCCCAAGCTTCCCAGCAGTGGCTGTCCCCAGCCCACCCCAGAGGCTGAGTGAGAAAGAGCAGCCCAGAGAGAAGGTGGCATCCACCCAGAAAGCAAATGCTTCCTTCTCAAAAGGCAAGGGCAGGATGACCCTGGCAAGGAGATGGACTCACAGACCCCTTCCCAAAGCACTAGGCAAGGCCAGCGGCAGCCCTTGGGCCTGAGCAAAGCCTGCCAGGAGATGTTCTCCGAAACCCTTTCTCACACCTGCAGAAGTCAGGTCCCCAAGGTGGGGACATACAGGAGCAGGGTGTACATAGGGGAGCGTCCACTAAGTGGTGGAGCTTGCTCACCTCTCAGAGACCCACCCGGCTCTGGACAGTTGTCCACGTGGCCTGAATCAGCAAAGCAGCTCCCCAGTGCCTAAACAACAAACCTGGAGGGGATGGGCAGGCTCTTAGCCTAATGAGGAAGTGGCCCAAGCTCTTGCAAAGCCAGTGCTAATGGATAGAGACTGCCCTCTGGGACCATCACCCAGGGCCAATCTGTAGCAATGTGCTTTTAATGTCTTACTGACTAGCTCTCTTGTAGGTCTGTATCCACCTCGCCTTCATGCTGGGGAATAATTTATGGTTCCTAAGAGGATCTCACTCAGTTGCCACCAGGACCTCTTGCTCCCAACCCCTAGGATGTCCCCAGGATAAGGCATGTTCCACTGGGTCCTGCTACCAAGGAAGTGGTCAGGATCCTGATCCTCTAAACTGCCTGAGTCTTCAAGGGGCTACTAAGCAGGGGACCAGGCAGCAAGAAGGACTCAGGACCAAAGCCTAAGTCTGTTCAGACATCCGACCCTCTCTCTGAATTCTTCAGGGAGTAGTTCTGGTGGCCAGGGCCTGGCTTCATAAGGGTGGCAATGTGTACAGATGTTGAAAGTTTGAACTTTATGTACGGCAGTTATCTTGGAGCCTTGGTTCCTAACGCTAAAGTGGAAGATGAAAATAATTACCCCTCAGCAACACCTTGTTAAGATAAAATATAGTCATGGCTACAAAGCCTTGGTGCCTGGTTAGTATTCAAAACACAGTAACTCATTATGAATGAACCTTAAATTCTATAAAATTGTTTGTTTTTAACCTTCACGTTTGTCGAGTGTTTTATAGTTTATGAAACACTTTAGCATTTACTTTCTCATTTACTCCTTACAGCAATCTTGTGTATAGACAGAACAAATACTACTGGCTCCATTCTACAGATGAGTTAACATAGGCCCAGCAGGAAAAAGGCAATTGTGCCATTTCCACAAGACCTAGTGAGTATCAAAACCAGGATTGAAACTTTCCAGCTTCTACCCTGGATTTTTTGCCCCTTGCCCTTGACCTTGGATGTACCCGCCTGCTGGGATGTGTCGTGTTCGATGTGCAGCCCCACAGTCCAAAGAACTTCAAAGGCTTTGTGGAAGCTTCACAAGCCCCATTTTTCTGAATGAAAATTAGGGTTGAGTGAACACATCAGGATGTCATAAAATGGCACATGTATCTGGGATTGGGGCTGAGGCTGCAGCTCACACTGGGGACAGGAACAAGAGTTTTCCCTGGAAGAAGGTTGGGCAGAGGGTTCCCAGAACTAATGAGAGAAAGAGAACACCCTTTGAAGGAGAAGAGGTAATGCTTGACCCAGCGTCCCAGGTGGGAGGTCCTTAGAAAGCCAAGGAATGGTGAGTGGACACATGAGTAACCGTGGACATTGGTCCCTCTCTTAGCAGAATTGGCAAATGAGTTAAAATCCTTTCTGCAAATTGTCAGACACCTGAGGAAGATAAACAGATATGGATGCATTAGTTAGCTATTGCTGCATAACAAATTATCCCCAAATTTACTGGCTTAAACACAGCAGAATTTATTATCTCACAGTTTGTGTGAGTCACAGGTCATAAGGCAACACTGGCTGGATGGTTCTCATTCAAGTCCTCTCCTGTGGTTGCAGTCAAGACACTGGTCAGAGTTGCAGGGACCTGAAGGCTTATTGGGGCAGGAATAGCCACTTCCAAGGTGGCATACTCACCAGGCTGATCAGGAGGCCTCGGTGCCTCACCATGAGGGCTTCCCAGAAGCGTTGTTGGAGTGACTTCAAGTCTGTCTCCTCCAAAGCCACAGCACTTTGTATTACCTAGTCTTAGAAGTCACACACCATCACTTCTGCTGTATTTCAACTTTTTAGAAGCAAGTCTCCAACCTCAGTCTACACTCAAAGGAGAAGAACTAAGCCCAACCATTTAAAGGGAACCTCAGAGAATTTGGAGGCATGTATTTAACCACCCCAAAAGGAATAAACAACCTCCAATGGACAGAATATGCTCAGAGTAGATCGAGGAGCCCACCTATGGGTGAGGACCAGCATGCTAGACGCTGTCTCAACGACACCAGGAAGGTCCCTTCACACCGGTCAGGGCCACCTGCCACTTGAGCAACAATGAATAAGAGGATCCAGTGCCCCAAGATAGTAGCTGAAATGGGGGAGGGAGAAAGCTGCCAGAGAGGTACCAGGACATGGTGGAGGCTGCCTCTGCTCAGGTCTGAGCACCTGGTGGAAGGAGACAAGGGGTCCTGCACGTTCCTGGTTCTGTGCTACTTTCCCTGAAGCTGAGGTCCAGGAGGGTTCCCCATCTGCCTGGCTGCAGCCATAGGAACAAGTCTGGGAGTGCTCTTGACAACACTCATGGGTCCGGAAAGGAAACTGTCTGCTATGCTGTGGATGTTTGTCCCCTCCTAAATTCATGCTGAGTTTTAGATGTCATTGTAAGAGGGTGAAAAGGTGGGGCTTTTAAGAGGTAATTAGGGCACTACTCTCATGTGTGGGTTTATGCAGTAGTAAAAGGGCCTTCAGAAGTGGGCTCTTTCTCCTGCTCTGTGGAAGACTAAAGACCTTTGCCAGACACTACTCTCTCCATCTTGGACATCCCAGCATCCAGAACCACGAGAAATAAATTACCCCATCTCAGGTGTTCTGTTATAGCAACACAGAACAGACTCAGACGCTGCCTTCCTCTGGTCCTAGCTGGCTCAGGGCAAAACCCAGCTGGCAGAGGTGAAGCCTGCCTTGCCCAGCCTCCCCTCCAACACAGCGGCCACTGTCCATCCTGAAAAGACTGCACCGGGTCCCGCCCACCCTGCCTCCTGGCCTCAGACAATTGGATCAAAAGTGGACACCTGACCCACAGCAGACAATTTATTGGCTGACCAAGGACCAATCAGAGACTCTGTCTTAAGACTTTGGAACCCTACAGCCCAGAGCCTGGGAAGCAGTCAGGGGCTGGGCTTGAAGATGAGGTCAGGCAGCCAGGGCAGGCTGGGGGAGGCTGGAGCAGCTATTTTAGGACCATGTGTTGATGAGCAAGCAAAGGAAGCTGATCTGCAGAACAAGGCAGGGAAATGGAGCTGAGAGAGCAGGAGGGATGAGACCCTGTGTGGCCTCCAAGGGCAAAAAATAGGCAGTGTAGTCCACGGGCTCTGCGAATCTCTCAGCTCTTCAGAGACCTGGAGGTTTTTTGGCCATGGGTCCTAAAAATCCTCCTGCATCCCTCTGATGCATCCCCTGCTCCTTGAGCAAGCTTGAGAAGGGTTCTAATCTAGGCAGCAGACGTTCCCTGTTTAAGACCTGGAGGAAGAGGAGAAAGAGACACAGGGACCATGGCCTCTTCACAACACCACCCAGGAGGACATTTTGGTAAAATTGTCACATTTTACCCACACTCTAGATGCCCAGGGAATCTAGAGAAACAAGATATGGCACTTAACTCTTGCACTAATGTTTTCCTGTGCATCCCTGTTCCTTCTGCTTTCCCTGGGGCTGAATCCCAGCAGCAATAAAAGACAAAAGTTCCAACACCACTGCACATAATTACCCTCCCCGTGCCTCCCACGGACAGAGCATAGCAGAAGGCAACAGGTCTACAGAAAGGGCAGCCCTCTGTAGGCTAGCGTGTGCAGTCACCTGGGCAGCGGTGCCAGCAGCCAGTGGGCGCGGGGGAGAGAAGCATCAGCTCCACTTTCTGTGCATCACAGCATCAGTGGACCTGAAAGCAGGGTGAATTCCTACATAGTAACCACATCCGTGGTCAATGCTAGTTCAGTAGGATGGACTATTGGATTATTCTTTGATTCATTCAACAAACATTTGTTCAGCCCTTTCTATACACCAGGTACACACTTGAAACCAACTCAGTCTCCATCCCCAGGAGCTCACAGCCTGGGAGACATAAAGAGACATGAACCACACCCACTAGAAGACACACAGGAGGGGACTTTGATAGCTTGCTCACTAGAAAGAAGGATGCACCAGGCCTGGTGAAGTGGCAGGATTTGGGTAGGAGAGGACAGCACAGTAGATGAGGGACTGAAGAAACAAAACACTACCAAGTACCCAGGAAGCCTGGGCTATAGCTCTAGTTCTATCAGAACTAGAAAATCCCCTTCCCATCTCTTGAGCCTCAGTTTCCCCTATGTCAACATGGAGGGGGTGGCTTAGCAGTTCTGTGAACCACTTATGAATCCTGGCATTCAAAATTCTGGGAGGCAGGTACGGGCTTGGGGCTAATGCTGGGGAATGGAGTTTGTATACAGTTTGATAACACTCAGTGGTTTCCCAAACATCTGGCTTGCCTGGGCCAGATGGGCAGTTGCCCTCAACCAGGCCAGAGAATCCCAGCTGCTAAGATGCAATCTCTTCCCTCTTTCCACGAACTTGCTGTTAATCCAACGAGGGCCAGATTCTGGGTGCCAGCCTCTTAGGGCCCGAGGAGTGACAGAGAACCTTAACTACCTTGGAGAGTCCTGAGTGTCTCCAGGGAGGACAGCCTTGTCCCCTTCCCACCCAGTGAGGCCACCTACATGAACTTTAGGGCAAAAACAAAAACCAAAAAACAAAATAAATAAATAAAAACCCCCAATGGGCTGATTTACCAGGTAACCACCTGGCAACCAGTTCACCAGGACAGGCTGTACTATCTGTTCCCCAGCCCACTGCTCCAGCAAAAGGGCCCATGAGCTTCATAATTACATTAATCGGCAGTGTCCCTGAAATGATTTGCCTTTGGCTTCTCACAGATTGACTGCTTAGGGAAACAGAGGCAAGATGATGCTGAGATATGTACCAGGAACACAGAACAGGCCAACATGACTTGTTACTGAGGGTGCCTGGGAGGGAAATCGGTCTAGAAGAATCTACCAAGGTCATGGATGGTCTTACGTACTGGCCCAAGGAGACAGGATTAGGGGAAGAGGAGTGGCTGAGAGGAGTTGAGTTTTAGGAAAATATACTGACAGCAATGAGTGACAGGGAGAGGTGTTGAGGGAATCTTCAGACAGGGGGCTGAGCTGAGCCTGTGCTGAAGGACTGGAAAAGGGGTGGAAGAGATCAAGTAAGCAGTAAAACCCACAGGATTTGAACAGTGACCGGAAGTGGGAAGCAAGGAAGAAAGGCAGAGAGAAGCCTGGGAAGTTTCAGTTCTTCTTCCCCAGCACAGATCCAGCAAACCACACACCTGGGTCCCAACACATCATGGGCCTGTCTACACAGCAAAGATGACATCTAGGAATTCTAGCATTCAGAAAGCACCCCCTCACCTGCCGTCAGGTCCCCAGAATGGGGGCAGGGGGCTTCTGCCTTTGGCCCTGATGCTTGCTTGGGAGTTACAAGGGTTCCCTGCCCCCCAGCCTCCAGGATCCCCCAAGCCACTCTGTAGGAAGGCAGCAAAGATCTGAGGGGCTGGGCCAAGGGGAGGCCAAGCCCCCTGCTCTCATCAGAGGCCTCGCCAGTATTTTTAGTGCTGCAATCAAGAGCAGGGCCCGCCTCTGGCTCAGTTCAGGCAGCCTGGGTCTAGAAGGGCTGTTAAAAATGGAACAAACGACACACACTGCAATCAGTGGTGGCAGGCATGGGGCCCCCGGCCGGGCAGCAGCTGTGACATTGGAAGCTCTTGGCCCCCGTGTCTGGTAGGAGAAAGGAGGAGCAGCCTCCCCAGAACATGCTGGCCTCTGAGGTCAGCTGTCCCATGCCCATGATGTCAGGAAGCATGCAGGTGTCAGCCCTGTCCCAGCACTGCCTGCACACTACCCTTGCTTTGCACTGTCCCATGAAGTCAGCTGTGCATGTCTGGGGGAGGAACAGGTTGGACAGAGCAGGCCATCGAGACCCCCTCCTCCCTGCTGACAGGGGAGGACTGTCACTGCCTCCTATTTTGCTGCTCTGGTAGGAAGCATAACTACACCGAGAGCTCCCTGCCAAGACAGTGTCCCTTCCAAGGGTGGGAAGGTGCAGGAGGTGGCCCAGGACAGTGCAGGTTTACAGAGCAGAGACCCAGAAGCCCTGAGTTGGAGCCATTTCTGCCACTATGTGACAGCTTTGGAGCCTCAGGCAATCACTTCTCTTTGGCCTCCATGGCTTTATCTGGAAAATGACAAGGCCAGAGCAGAGTGCAGACATGACAGGTTCTCTGAGCTAGCAGCAGGCTGAGAGAAGAATGATGGATGCTTCAGGGGCCTGCATCCCAGAGCAGAGCACCGCTGGCCAGGGGCAGAGCATGGCCCCTCAAGAGGGACTGCCCTCAGTGACCCCTTCAGAGCAGGAGGCCCTGGATGCTCTCCAGAGGGTGGGCCAGCATAGGATGCTTTTGATGTTGCATCCTTCCCAACCAGGAGCTGAGAGGGTGCTGTGGGGTGGGGAGAGAACATGGAAATGAGTATGGAACACAGGCCATTGGAGGGGATTCTAAAGGCCAAGCTGCCTCACGCTTTCATTCTACAAACAGTGGAGCTAAAGTCAAGTGGACAGAGAATGGGCTCCACGAAACCCAACCAGACCTGTGCCTGTGGGGAGTATGCCTGGGATACCGAAGGCAGAAGCCAGCACTACTTCCCTGGTCCTTCCCAGGGTCCTTCGAGGGCCTTCCCTCAGGGTTTCCTCCAGGACCCTGATCTTCCCCAGCTGAGCCCTCAGCCTCACACCCAGGCTGTGGGCTTCTGTGTTGGCCTCCAGGCTGCCTGTGCAAGGCAAGGGCTGCTGGTGTTTACTGAATTCGTCCTGAATCTGTGTCAACCTGCCTCAGCACAGCATTCAGCTGGCAGACGTGCTGTCCTGCAAAGCTTGCTTTGCTGGCTGTCCCAGAACCTTTCCACACCCCCAGAGGGATGGATTTGGGCCTGACCAGCTGGGCACCTTGCAGGAGGAAGCACCTGAAAGGCCATCCCTGCCATCCCCCAGTCTGCAACCATGCCAAGTCAGCATCTTCTTAAGGACATGCCCTGGACAAGTGTGTTCCACCTCTGGTTGGCCCTGCAGATGTTCAGCAGCTGGAAGGACCCCCTGCCAAGCATGGGCAACCCTGCTGCCTTCTCTGCTGGGACTAAGCTGAGCCAGTGACCCCGGAGCCAAGGCAGGGAAACTGCTCACCACCTGTCTGGCTGCCCTGCAGGCACCTCATCCTTCTGCCTGGAAGGCAGGGGAGGCCCTGTGTTGGCACCCACACTCAGGGTGTGCAGACTAGAACACCCCAAGGCTGGCATATGGCAGAGGCGTGCATATCACTGTGGGGTGTGGAGGTGGTGCATCTAGTGTTTCCTCAACACCTAGGAAGGCAGGATGAGAATCTGCCGTCTAACAGCCTCAGGCTCCACACCCTGCTGAAGGCTGAGGCACACACCTAGCGCTGCAGATGGCTGGCAAGGGAGGCAGGGTGCAGAAGCTCTCTCATGGCTGCTGCTGCTGCCTCTGCTCAGCCTGGGAGACTTGGTGGTGCCCAACTCCTGAAAGCAGCCAGAGAAGAGCTGAGCTCCCCCATGCCCAAAATGGCCTGTTATGTGGTGGGCTTGGCTATGACCCTCTCTGAGTTTAGGGAGGCTCTCTGCTGAAAGCTCGAATACCCCTAACAACTCCTGGCTATAGAGGACGAAGAGAAGCTGATTGGGACCACAAAGTCTGGGAAAGAGACTAAAAGAAAGCAAAAAGATGGGCACTCTCTGGAAACAGTCAATGGAACAATGACTTCTCCCCAGAGGTAAGAGGAACCCCCATACTCCAATGAGGAAAGCATCCAGAAGCGAGTGCCCCCAAAGGGGCAAAGGAGGCCCCAGAAGGACAGAGCTGGGAGGAGGCAGTTGAAGGAGGGGTGGTGATACTGGTCCCCCTCTTTTCTTCAGCAATTTTGAAACAACTGAATATTCACTTGGTTTCAGTACTGCCTGGTATGAATTGCATGTTTGGGACCCCCCTCCCCAAATTCACAGGTTGAAGTCTAATCCCCAAAGTAATGGTATTTCTAGGAGGCACCTTTGGGAGGTGACTGAATCATAAGAGTGGAGCCTTCATGGATGGGATTAGTGCCTTTATTAAAAAAACATGCCGGAGAGCTCCCTACCCCTTCCATCATATGAGCACGCAGCAAGATGATCTATGAGCACTGAAACCCACCCTCAGCAGACAATGAATTTGTTGATACCTTGAACTTAAACTTTCCAGCATCTGGAACTGGAAGACACAAAGTTCTGTTGTTTATAAGTCATCTATGTTCATGTTATAGCCACATGAACAGACAGACACTGCCCCACTCCCGGGAGGAAAGAACTATCATCACCACTTTACAGATGAGGAAACTGAGGCTCAGAGAAGTTGAGTAACTTGGTCACAATCATACACCTAGAACACAGATATGTATAGAAAACACACTCCTAATTTGGACATGAAATAATTGGACCTCCACAGTCAGTCAGCACACTGAATTCTCCCTGAGACCCCTGAACAGAGGGACTGCCCATAGTCCAGGCCCTCAGAGAGTAGGGATGTCGTCCATGTGTGCTTGTGTGTGGTAAGAGTTTCCCCAAATTTGTTGCTTTTCTCTGCAGAGAAATGCCCTGGGGAATGGCAGCCCTTAGGCCATCAGCCCCCAAGTGAAGGCATCTTTCCAGCCTGCCAAACTAAGGCAGCAAGAGGGCATCCTGGGCCACTTCTAGCAAGGGTCCCTCAAATAAACTTCATCCACTGACATCCTCATTCAGGATGAGTCTAGTGGGAGATCCAGCCGTGGATCTCCCTCCCCTCCTGATCCTCAGTTTCTTCACCTACAAAGGGAAGGATTAGATTAGATCCCCGAGTCTCATCTCAGCCCAGTTCTACGATTCTAGAAAAGAAGAGACTCTAGTCAGTGACTCTATCTCCAGTGTTGGTCCCAGCTCCTATCTGTCCCTGATATCTCTGCCCTTCTCTGGTGGCATCATTCTAGATGAGTGTCCTGTGCATATCACAGACTTGAGGGAAGAAGGGAGGAAACACTAAGAAGGCAGCAGTCTCCAATGTGATGGTTTATATCTGGACGCCCCCCAAAGCCTCATGCACCCATAGGCGGGGCTTTTGAGAGGTGATTGAATCATGGACACGAACACTAAATGTGGTTAGAGGGTGTGATTGGGGGCATGACCTGATAGGGAACATCTTCTCTGGCTCTTCCCTTTGCTCTGCTTCCTAGCCATGATGTGGGCAGCTTTCTTCCACCTAAGCTACTCTGCCATGCCATTTCTGCTTGGAACCAGGCAACTATGGACTAAAACCATGAGCTAAAATAAACATCTCATCCTTTAAGTTGCAGGTGCTGGGTATTTTGTCTCAGCAATAAAAAAAAGTGACTAAGACACCATGTGAGTAACACAAAAGTGTCGCTGGTGCTGTGCCACAACTATGACAGAGAGGAGAAGCTGTCATTGCTTTCATGGAGCATATGTTTTTTTAGTGGTGGAGACAAGAGCCACTTGGGAAGTGAGGAGGAAGTTCAGACTTACAGCAGCAGACACAGCAGCAGGAACCAGGCAAGGTAGACAAGCAGACGGGCCATATGGGCACCTGCCATAAAGACCCAGAGGGGACGAGATGGGACCACAGGATCCACAGTTGATGAAAAACTTCCTGGCAAAGGCAAAGGAAGATGCAGACCACCAAAGCCAAAGGGAAGGTGCAAAAGCCAGGTCTGTCTCAGCATCACACTGCCCCAGAAACCTCTCCATGCCAAGCATGGCGGGGAGGGTGTTCAACCCAGTGGTCCACTGAGCAGACCCTTGGGAAGATCCTGAGCAGAGAGACACCAACTATTGCCATCTTAGGAACTTAGACCCTAAAAGGACCTGGCCAGGCTGGGGCAGTGGGTAGTAGGTAGCAGAAGAGAAAGGGACAATTCCACTCTGATCATAAAAACTTGGCTGCACAAGTACAGGATAAGGTAGAACCCATTTCTCAGCAGCACATAGAAAACAGGCTCAAAATTTAGCGGGAAACCAACTTGTAAAGAGATGAGAAGACAGTGAGGGCACTTGTATCTACACCTAAGTACCTGGGACTGGGTTGCCTGTGTAGAATAGTGGCCCATGGAGGGAGGAGTCATGAAGTTCTGTGCTCAGTCCTGGGTCTCCCATCACAAAAGGGACAATGACAACCAAGGCAGCTCCACAAGAGAGCCATCAGAACTGTTGGAGAAGGGCTGAAGCCATGTCATGTATTTAATTTTGCAAACACATCTGATGCTGTATCTGCAGCATTTTTTAAAGTCCCCAGCACAACTACTAACTCACTCAATTATCGCGATGACTCCATGAAGCAGGCACTGTTGTCAGCCACCTTAGGGTGGGAGGATGAGAAAACGGAAGTGCAGAGAGCTTAAGTAGCTTGTTCAGTGTCATCCTCTAGTAAGTTGTGCAGTCAGGGCTCCACCCCAGGAGACCTAGCTCCAGAGTACTTTTCCTAGATATTTCCTCTGTACTTCCTCTGTACTGTTTTTTGGTCCCCCAACCAAATTGTATATATTCCAAGGCCAGAGACTACATCTGTTCTTCAGACCCTCCCACTGTCTACCTTTACTCTAGGTAGTAGATGGGATTGAAGAATCAAATCTAGTAGAAGGTACAAAGGACTTCTAAAGTTCTCCTGCTCAACTCGCTCACACAGAATTGCCCTTTGCGTCAGCCCAACTGTAAGAATACATTATCTTTGATGACCTTCAGCAATGGACTCAGTACAACTCGAGCCACCTACTCCATTGGTGGGTGGACAGTTCTATTAGAAGATCACCCCAATATTATAGGGCAGGATGGGGGTGGTACAGGAAAGAAAAGGGTGATGTGAGGTGGGAAGCAGGGCCACATAGGCTGAAATCTTTTATGCAGAAGGAAATATAGCACCTTCTATTTGTGGGAAACCTGAGATAGCAGGTCAGAGCCTCTTGGTGCTATAGAGAGGAAGCAGAAATGATCTCCCCCCTTATAGGAGCAGGTGACAGAAGCAATGAGGACCTGGGACTGATGGTTACAGAGTGAAGAACAGGACAGATGGGGCATGAATTCAAGATTCTGCCTCTTGGAGCTTTCCAATGTGCTCACACATGGCAAAAAGGCCCAGAGTGGCACTTCATGCCACATGGAGTCAGATGGCAAGGTCTCAGAACCAGGAGATGTTTGAACACACTTTCCTCACTTGCTGGGGCTCCAGAAGCACCATGAAAGGAGAAGTCCTACAAGAGTAAAATACACCATGGATTTGAAAAGAAGGATGTAAATATTTCATTAGTAATTTTTAAATATTGGACACATGTTAAAATGATACTGTTTTGAATATATTGGGATTTATATGGATATATAATGGATATATATGTGTGTGTGTATATATAGGGAGACAGACAGACAGACATGGGAAATCCTTGACGGATGGGCCACATGTGGGAAGAGATCAAGAAGTGGACACACATGGTGTGGGACAATGGGGTGCACCAGTTGGGAAAGGAGGTTCCTAGTGGAGAACAGAGAATGAATCAGAGTGGTGATGGCTGTCTCACAATTGTGCCCTCTCGATGGACCTGGCTTGGTTCCCATCCAGCTCCAATCCCGACTTCACTCTTTGTTGCCTGTCTGCTCAGCACTCAGTCCTGACTAATCACTACAGAGCACCTGCCATGTGCCAGATACTCTGTTAGATGTTGGGACCACAGCAGGGAATGAGGTCTACTGGTTTCCTGTCCTCCAGGAAGACAAGAACAGCAGGGTAGGCAAAGAGGCAGAAGATTACAGTGTGAGTGCACTGCTTTCACCACACCCAGTCCCAGCCAACACAGTCCTAGCAGTGCGTCCATGGGTCCTTTTCAAAGGGACAGCCCAACACCAGACCCCTTCCCCTTTGCAGACCAGTCCCAGGCAGTCAAGTCTGAGAGTCTACTCATGAAAGTTCAGCCTGAGGGTCACACCTGGATTACCTGAGAGCTCTGAGCCTTGGTGCCCACGTGGGCCTAGTGGAGGCACCAAAGGGCATTGAAGAACCTCCCTGCCTACTTTAGCCCTCCTGTTGTCCCTGTCCAAGGTGCTGAATTCACCAAGTGACTGCCTTCTCCAGAAGAGAGGAGACTACCTGACTCCTACCCAACAAAACACTTCTCAAAACAATGGGCAGTGGACCTGAGCCTGCATTCTCAGACCTGCTATACCTGAGTTCCCAAGACTGTCTCCTCTGATCTAATTTCTCCTTCAGCCAAATTCACTAAAAATAACAACCTACAAGGGCAGGAAAATGCGGGCTGAGACCAGCCATTTCCCTCACCCTCCTAGCCTGATTTAGAGGAAGCCAACAGCAGCAAGAAATCACCCATTAGGTGATCTACTACCCATTTACATAATTCCTTGGGTATCCCAAGAATATAAGAGGAGATGAAAACCCACTCTCATACCCCACAAGTCAGAAGTTGAGCTTGGAGTTCTGCATGCATATTATACTAAAGCCATATGCACTGCGCAGCCCTCCCCTACACATGTACACACACGAATAGAATGCGAAGGATGAGGAAACTATCTGATATGTAGAGATTGCCTGAGTGCCAGAGGCTCTGTCACACCCCTGACCCAGTGGATAAGCCAGCAGTCCATTCAGGTCACAATGACAGCAGGTCCTGTGGCCAGGGAGGAAGTAGGTGAAGCCAATCCAAGGTGGATGTTTGGAAAGGCCATCCTTCTGGCTAAAATCTCCTTCACTAATGATTTTTTTTCTCTGAAGAATGGATCCCTACAGCCTTAACTGCTCCTGGAGAATCAAAGTGCAGTAGGAGCGATGGAAGGTGGATTTGAGAGCAGCCTTTGGAAACAGAAGCAGGAGAGGCCAGCTTTGTGTAACCTTGAGCAAATCATGTTTCCTCTGGGCTACCACCTCACCCCTTTCAGTGAATGGTTGCAAAGGTCTCTGACTGCCTCAACACTGAAGGCCCCAGGGTAACATGAACAGCACACCCACTAGAAGTAACAGTAACAACATACATGCCAAAGGATAGCCAACATGTCTACAGGAAACCAGCCTGGCACTCTGCACTATGAGAACATGGGAAGAACACAATGTCCCCCGCATCCTACCATACCCCACATCCCTCTACATCTACTCTAAATGATAACTAATGAAGGAGCCTCGCACAATGCCTTTCCCACGGCAGCTACTCCACAGTCCCAAAAAAGACTCAAAGTATTTTCTAAGGGGGTGGTGGAGGCAAGAGAACCAGGAAGAGGAGAGGCAGAACAAGGTCAGGGAGGCTGGGCTAGCAAGAGGGACCACAGCTGCCATCATTAATCACCTTCCCTGGCAACCTGCATCTCGTGAATCAGCATCTGTGATACTAACAAAGGTTGCTGGAGGGATGGAGGTGACATAGTCACAGGCTGGATGTGATTGCATGGGGGAGGAGGTGAAAGGTTGAGTCCTGCTTTTAGGGCTGAATCACAGTTGGATACGCACAGGCGCACATGCATGCACTCACATGTGCACAAATATTGCCATTCTGCAGATTGTGGAGCCCCCTCCTCCTGCTGCCACCCCATCTGTGCTCAGGCTGCAGCCCCTCTGCCTGCTCCCGTTGGCCAAGCAGGACAAAGAAAGCAACTGCTGATTCATATTTTAAACATTAGAAATTCTATGAAGCCAATACAATTAGAGGGACAGGGACTGTGTATTGTGGCAAACCGGTGCCATGGAAAGTGTAGGACAGCTTAGGACACACCTGTCCCCTTCCAGTGCTCATCCAGACCTGCTTGCTGAATGAGTTCCCAAGAATCTTGCCACCAACTAGCTGTGTGACCTTGTACAACTCACATCCCCTCTCTGGGCCTCAGTTCCATCATCTGTGCAATGACTGGGTTGGATTACAAGATCCCCAAAGCCCTTCTGACTCCAACAGTCTGTGATTTTCTGCTTCTATAAGCTATTTGCATGTCCCAGCAGATGGCCAGCAGCAACAGTCATTGGCTGAGCTGGTTCCCACCAATTCCCTGTAAGAAATGAGCACATACAGCAAATGCTCTTTTTGGTTTCTATCCATGCAACAGTCAGTGTTTATAATAAAAATCCTGAATTGTCAACTGTTTCATTATAAGCAAGGAAGGGGAGGGCAGAGCAGAACAGACCAGAATTTCAGGTGGACTTCACAACTCACTCTGCTAGTGGAATAACCACTCACCATCTTTCTCGTTTTTAAACATCAACGCCTCTCTTTCTCTCTCTATCATAGCAGAATTCCAAGACCATCCACAAAATCCAAGTCTCCTTTGTGTATTGTGTATTGCCTACTGGCTCCCCTTTACCTGTAGTGTGAGTGGAACTCATAAACATGGTGGGGAGGCAAATAGGGTCTCAAATCAGTTGATTCTGAGTTAATTAAAAAGAAGATTAAGCCAGATATGGTGGCACATGCCTGCTATCTCAGCATTCTGGGAGGCTGAGGCAGGAGGATTGTAAGTTTGAGCCCAGCCTGGACAACTCAAGGTCTTAGCAGGTTGATTTAGTCTCAAAAAGTAAAAAAGGGCTAGGGATGTAGTTCAGTGTGAAGGTCCTAGGTTCAATCTCCAGTACTGAAGAAAAAAAAAAAGATTATCTTGGGTGTGCCTGACTTAAAGAGGTGATGGCCCCTAAAACAGGGACTGGCCCCCCTTGACAACAGAACCAGCTTCTCCTGGCTTCCATAAGGAAGTGAGCTGTGGCATGAAAAAGCCTGAAAGAACTGCATGGCCTGTAAGCACCACTAGGAGCTAAAAGAGGCCTTTGGTGTCAGCCAGCAAGAGAAGGGGATCTCAGTCCTATGACCACATGGGACAGAATCCTTCCAACAGCTACCTGAGCTGGAAAGAGGACCACAGCCCCAGTGGGAACAAAAGTGAACCAGTGCCTCAGCTGCAGCTTGGTGAGATCCTGAGCAGAGATCCCAGCAAGGCTGACCCGGGACTCTCGACTCTCAGACACTGTGGAATAATCAAATGTGCACTGTGTTAAGCTGCTGTTTCTGTGGTTATTTGTGACACAGTAACAGAGAAATAAATACAAATATCCAATCAAATAAAACACTACACAAACAATATCTCCTGACAGGGTTTGGCTTGTCTCTTTGTCACCAAGCACAGGTGGCCTGCTTCCACTGCTGTTTGGGAGTTGACCAAGACCCCTCCCTCTGACCCACATTGCTGATACCAGAACACAAAGACAAGCAACCATTCTGCCCAGGGAGGGCTGCCCCTTCCCTCATGAAGGCGATGACATCTGTCCAGCCCAGCACCGACACAGGATGGCAGGGACCACCCCAGGGGACAAGTGCCCTTTCACTTGTCCCAGCCAGTATGGTATTGGTAGGAAAATGACTCTATCAGCTTCCAGGCCAATTGACAGCCAAGCTGTGTGTTAGGTCAACTGCGTCAGGAGGACTTCCCACTCCCATCTCCAGAGTAGAGCACCATGGCACCTACCTCAGACACCTTCTGCCCTTCCTCCTCTTGTGCCCTCCCTCCTGCTTCCCCTCTCTGCCTCTCCCATGGGGTACCAGCCTGCTGCCTCTTTCTGCCACTCTGCCTTACTGCTGCAGGAACTTCATCCAGTGTGATACTGGAGGGCAGAGGCAGGGACAAACTGAGGGTTTAGACTGCATGGCCCCAAGGCCCAGGGATAGAGTACAGCATGTTCCCCATCACACTCACCCAAACACCTGCCCAAGCCCCTCCCTCCCCCGCTACATGCATTGCAGCTCTTTCTGGATTTGCACAGGTTGAGGAGAATTTCCAGAGACGAATAAGACTCAATAGTATAGTCCTGGGCCCAGAGTCTCTCTGTCTGCCCACTCCTCCCCTAATGATGCCAAGGGGGCTACTGCTCTTTTGGTCCTATGAGAGGCACCTGCTAACTAGGCCTTTCCCCGGGAAGCAGCCCAAGACCTCTCAGTGTCCCTATCCTCCTTCTCTCACATCCTGGTCCCACCTTCCCATACAGCCAGACAGGAAGTGTGGAATGGGGCCAGATGGGGCACAACAGTTTATGGGACCTTATGCAAGGAAAGCTGAAAAGACCTTATAGTTTATCCCTCTATTAAAAACAGAGAAACAACACTAGCCCTATGTCTGGTCACTTGGGGAGCACAAACACAGGAATCCAGGGAAAAGAGATTGGTTCATAAGCCACCTGGGGCTGATTTAGTTCCCTCGGGGTTCATCTGCATGTAACTGCAAATGTCCCACCCTCAAGGCTAGAGTCCTGAATGCTCAGAATTCACAGTCACACACACCCCCGTGCTTTGAGGTCTCCTCACCAAACGTTCCCTCCTTCTCTGAATATAGCAGCTTTGACCCTCCCCTGCACAGGCTGAGCTGGGTCTTCTCAGTGTGGTCTCTTCAAGACACCCGGCAAACTTCCTGCACAGCTTGCCAAAGATACAGTTGGGATTCCTGGCCCATTTAATAAATTCTCCAGGTGAGTCTCGTGCACATTAAGATTTGAGACCCCTAGCTAGTTTCTCTGCAGCATAATTCTTTTACTTTGCTAACAAGTAAATACTTAGATTAAACCAGGTAGGCACAGGACCATGTGTTTGATCCATTTATTAGGTTATGTGGTACTGGGAAATTTACTTAATCTCTCTAAGTCTCAGTTTTCACAGGTACAGAATGGGAATAGTCTCATAAAGATCAAAATAGCATCTATTCATTTCTCTTTAATTAAGCTCATATTCTGTGCCAGGTACAAAGGCGAACATGACAGGCTCTGTTCTCCTGAAAGGCAGTCTTGTAGAGTAAAAGCATGTTTTAAAAAACATGCTTGGCATGGTTGTGCATGCCTATAATCCCAGCACTCAGGAGGCTGAGGCAAGAGAATCTCCAGGAGTTCAAGATAACCCTGTACTACGCAGTGAATTCAAGGCCAGCCTGGACTATATAGTGAGAACCTGCTGGGAAAAAAAAAAAAAAAAAAAAAAGATTAAAAATTAAAAAACAAAAAAATTAAGGAGACAAGAATTTGTCAAATAATGTAAAAGGTTTGTACAAATAGTTAAAGGTAAGAGTGATGGTCAACTGTCAAAGTTCATGCAGGAAGAAATAGGGAACCTAAATTATCTTATATCAGTGAGAGAAGCTGAAAGCATGGTTTAAACTTGTCCCACAAAGGAAGTTCCAAACCCAGATGGCTTCACAGATAAATTGTAATAAACGTTTGAGAATGATACACAAATCTGTACAAACTCCTTCAGAAAACAGAAGAGATAAGACCGTTTCAAAACTCATGAGGTCACCATTACTCTGATAGCAGAACCAAACAAAGATATCGTCAAAACAAATCTATGAACTCATAGCCCTTATAACCACAGATATAAAAATTCTAAACCAAATTTTATCCAGTTCAACCCAAAAACATATTAAAAGTATGTACCACAACCCCGAGGAGTATCCCAGGATATAGGGTTGTTCTAATATGTAGAAATCAATCAATGTACGTCCCATATGAATAGACTTCAAAAGAAAAACAATGTGATCCTCTCAGTCAATGCATAAAAAGCATTTGAAAAAATCCAACATCCACTTCTGATTTTAAAAATCACTCTCAAACTAGGAATAAAAAAGAATTTCTTCATACTGACTAAAGGTATCTATTAAAAGCCACTGTTAAACTGGGCGTGGTGGCACACACCTGTAATCCCAGCACTTGGGAGACTGAGACAGGAGGATTGCTGTGAGTTCAAGGCCAGCCTGCACTACATAGTGAGACACTGCCTCAAAAATCAAAAACAAAAACAGTTAACATCATATCAACATGCTTGATGGTAAAGATTATCTGATTTCTTCCTAAAATCAGAAAGAAAAAAGCCAGGAATATCTATTCTCATCACCTCTGCTCAGCATCCTACTGGAGATTCCAATCAATGTGATAAGACAAGAAAAAGAAGGAAAAGGAATCCAGATTGGAAACAAAGAAGTAAATTACCTTTATTCACAGATGGCAGAACAATCAATGCAGAAAACCCAAATGAATCAACAAAAACTAATAAGCACAACTACAAAGATTGTAGGATACAAATTCAGTATACGCAAAAATGTATTTTATCATCAATCAATTGGAAATTTTAAAAAGGAATACATTTTACAATAATAGTATGAATTACTTAAGTGTGAATCTAATCAAAGATATGTAAGACATATGTAAGATAGGTAAGACACTGAAAATTATAAAATACTGCTGAAAGACAAAAAACTAAATAAATTAAAGAAAACCTAAATAAATATAAAAGGCTATTGTGTTAATAGATCAAAGGTTTCAAGCAGAGATCAGTTCTATCCAATTTGATCTATTGTCTACAGCCTTTCCACCTTGAATGTGCCCAATCTCGTCTGATCTATTAATTCAATGCAGCTTTTTAAAATTGACATTGACATGCTAATTCTAAAACTCATATGGAAATACAAAAGGCCTAGAAGAGTAAAAAAAATGAAAGTGAGCAATTTTGGAAGATTCACATTCCTTGACTTCAAGGCTTATTATAAAACTAAAATAACTATGATATTGTGGTATTGACATCAAGACAGACAAATAGATCCATGGATAAGAAAAGAAAGACCAAAAGTAGACTCAGATGTAATCCACTGCTATTTTACAACGGTGCAAAGAAAGGGGAGAAAACTTCTATCCATACCACACACCACATACTCAGTGAAAAATTATTTTGTAAAATAAATGCAAAATACAAAAGCTAACTCAAAATATATCAGAAATCTAAACATAAAGACAAAAATTATATAATTTCTATGAGAAAACAAGAGAAAATTTTCACAACCTGTGAAGAAAAGATCTCTTAGATGTAGAAGCAAAAATACAATCCATAAAATAATAAACTGATAAATGAGACTTAAACAAAATTAAGAACTCCTTTTCTTTTAAAGGCACTTAAGAGAATAAAAAGACATATTAGAGACTGGGAGAAAATGCTTGCAAATCACATTTCTAATAAAGGGCCTATGCCCAGAATATTAAAAGTACATCTCACTACTCAAGAATAAGAAAACAACCCAATTAAAAAGGAGGAGGGCACAAAATATTTAAACAGTTCGCCAAAGAAGATACACAAATTGCAAGAAGCATATGAAGAGATCCCTAACATTATTAATCATTAAGGGAATGTGAATTAAAATCACATTGAGAAACCACTACACAGTTATTAGAATAGCTAAAAATAAAAAGACTAACTACACCAATTTTGGTTGAGGATGTGGAGGAATTGGAATTCTCATACATACTTACAAGAATGCTAGAGGGAATGTAAAATGATACAATAACTTAGAAGAAGAAACTGGGCAGTTTCTTAAAAAATTAAATACGATCCAGTCCTTCTACTCACCAGAGATGGACAACTTGTACACATTTTTGTTCATGCAGTTTTATATGTAATGGCCAGTACCCCCAAACTAATCGTCAGGTGAAAGGAATTACAATGGTCTATGTCCACTCAATCAAATGCCACTCAGCAATATAAAGGAATAAATTATTGCCATATACAATGTGGATAAATCTCTAAATAATTGTGCAAAGTGAAAAAGCCAAACCCTTGAGAGATGGGGCGGGGGGTCTTGTTTTGTTCCATGCATATGAAATTCTACAAAATGCAAACTAACCTGTAATAACAAAGCAGATCAGTGGCTGCAGGGATGGAGGAAGGGAGGGATGAATATGAGGGAAGGATCACAAAGGTACACGAAGAAACTCTTGGGGGTGATGGATTCATATACTGTCTTGATTATACTATTGGCTTCATAGGTTTGGCATCTGTCAAAATGTATCAACTGAGTATGTTACAAATGTGCAGTTTATTGTGTGTCAGTTATATCTCAATAAAGCTACTTTTTAAAATGCAATGGTAGAATGGAGTGTGGTTACTTTAGTATATGTGCTGCCAAAGGGAGCACTCTCTGGCTACTTTGGTAATCAGGGAAGCCCTCTCTGAGGCGGTAATACTGATTAAACTGAGTTGGCAGGAAAGAATGACCCACTGAGGCCTGGGAATAGCACTGCAGGTACAAGGGACAGCTGTGTGAGGCCTTAGGAAGCAAGGAGACTGGCCTGTTACAGAAACACCCTCGTTCACTTCCAGGGATGGCTGAGCGGAATCTGAGAGGCAGGCAGACCCCCAGATCAGGAGGTATTTGTAGTCCAGGCAGGGCATTTGGATTTTATTCCAAGTATCTGAGAAGTCATTGGGTAGATCCTAACCAAAAGTGGCACTGTCTGATTCCTGTTGACTTATTGTCTTTAATCATTCAATTTTATGGCAAGGGCATGTATTACCTATTAAAAATAAGTCTATATTAAAAACAAGATTGTTTTCACAGTCATGTGGAAAATAGATTGCAAATGAATAAGAGTAGAAGCAGGGAGCCCCACCAAAAGTCCATAGCAGTCACTAGGCAGAAGCAGCAGCCTCACCCCAACAGTGCGGCTGGGGAGGATGCCTTAGGCTACAACGTAGAGAAGGGTCTGGAGCACAGACTGGTGCATGGGCTGCAGGTGGGAGAAAGGGATCCAGCATTTGCGCAAGCAGCTTGTCCTCAGGACTCAGGGGCTCTCTAACCTCTCTAGACTCTCTCCATGGTCCCCTCCGCTGTGCACCCAGAGCATCTGGCACATTTCCTGTAGTCACTTTGGCTTATCATACTGTGTCTGGTTATGCGTCTGCTTCCATCTCCAGACAAAGATCTCTCCCTTCTACTCCTACCTGGTACAATGCTTGGTACAAGGCAAACATTCAGGATTTGTTGACAAAAGAGTGCAAGAATGAACAGCTGATGCGATAATGAATTTATGAGTCGAACAAGTGAAGCATTTCAACTTCTCCTCCACCCCAGCCTTGCCTACCCGACTACTCTGCCCACTGCAGCAGCTCCCCGCTCTCTCCACAGGAAGCTGCATCCATGTGGCCAGCTTCATGCCAGGCAGTCTGTGCCAGCTGCCTCCTGCCAGCAGGCCCTGACCTAGTTTTGAGTTGTCCGAGGCTGACGCTGTCACAGCAGATGCAGCTCCTTAGACGGGCTTAGGGAGCTGAGCTCTGCGACTGGATCTGGCTTTGAATGCCAGCAACTTGGGTAGAGTGCTGTCCAGAGGATGTTGGAGTGATGGGGACAGAACTAGGGAGAGATTAGCCTCTCTTTGGAGATCCCCCTCTTCCTGGGAGCCCACCATCCAGTGTCCAATCCCCTTTATGGTGTCTTGTATTGCAGGTTCTGAGACCTACTCCACCCTCCCATCCCACAGGGAGGTGTCGCAAGCAAGAGGGAAGGACTGGGGAACAGGAAGAACTCTTGGAACACCTCTCAATGGTCCCAGTTGATTAGTTTGTAAAAGCGAGCATTTTCCAAACATCTATTACATATCAGCAACACAGGCCAGGCACAGACCTGTTGCTGAGGGTACCAGCATGATAAGATGTTATCTCAACACCCAGTGGCTCACTATCAAGAACCAGGGAGAGGCACAAACTCCTTTAGCAGATGGACCAACCAGAACCCAGAGACCCAGGACAGCCAGCCTTGGGCACATGGAGTAATCAGCAAGACCAGCAACGTGGAAGTGTCTGAAGCAGCAGTGAGGAGCCAGCAGCTGGGCTCTGGAGAACTCCACCAACAGAAGACCAGACCTAGCCCCCACATCCTGAGGCCAAGATCAGCTCCATACCCAGGACAATTCCCATGGCAAATTTGGCTGGAGTACACAGTATGTTTCTGGGATCTGACATGGACACTATCACAGAACTCTAAACACCAGAGGTATTTTACTACTTATATTGTCCCTTGTTTTTCTGATTGGCTACCCCTTACCTGTCTGGTTGGATGTCCTCTTGTTTTGTCTTGTATTTTGTGGTTATTTTTGTTTTTGGCTGTTTTTTTTCCCCCTCTTCTCTCTTTCTCGGGTCTACATTTTTTCCTTCTTTCTTCTTTTCTTTTTCATTCTCCTTATCTTTCTTCCTTCTTTTTTCACTGTTTAGGTTTCTTACCTTTCTTTTTCATTTTCTTCTAGTGATCCTCTTTCCTTCCTCAACTATTTTTGAATTTAAACTTTCAAGTGAGTAAATATTGTCTCTTCCCTTTCTGATTACTCCTTTGCATTCTATTTCATTCTTTCCCTCCTGTGTCCTCCAGTTTCTCAAAACTTGGGCAATCATCCTTTGACCTCCTACCTTCACTACTATATTTGACCTCATTCATCACTTGATCCTGTCCCCTACCCATCTTAAACCGCTCCCCCCGCAGAAGGGTAAAATGACTCCACTAAGGGGAAAATCACTGCATACAAGTGCACAGTATATGTTTGATTTTGTTATATAACTTTGGAGTTTGCTCCTGTGCTTGGCGGTAGCAGGTTAACGGTTACCATAGTTTGTCAGTAGTTAAGCTGTACTTGAAAACTATTGTTATTACTAACTGTACCACTTTAGCCAGGATGTCATACATGTTATAATCAGTTTTTCTCCCCTGTATGATAACACTGTGATAGTTTGGGGTCATAATCACCATCACAACCCAGTACCAAAGGATTGGGTGCTGAGCCAAATAGTAACTTTTCATCCCTTACAAATTTGGAAGGTAGGTTCTTGGGATAGCTATAAAGAACCACCTACATCTAAAGGACATCCCCAAAGAACAGACATCTCCTAGGGAAGCTTCAGTACTAATGATAAAGCTATCTATCATAAGAAATTGGCAAGCATCAACATAGAAAACGAAATAAAATAAAAAGAGAAAATAGAAAATGACAAGATGCAGAAGCAAAATGCAACCCCAGACCCCCAGCCCACCCAGAACAAGCCTGGAACACAAAAAGATAGACAAAATTGGAAGTAAAATACTGGAACTTTCTGAAATGATGGCAGTAGAAGTGAAAAAACAAGTAGAAATAGCTAGCTATAGAGAAAATAATCTCTCAGGTACAAAAAGAAATGATACTTAAAATCAAAGATATTAGAGAAGACACAAATAAAAGAATAGACAAGCTTAGAGAAATGATGGAAACAAAAAATGCCCAACATAAGAAAGAAATAGAATCCATGAAACAGATCCAAAAAGAAATCCAAGATATTAAAACCTCCATTGAAAATATATGTAACAAATTGAATGAAGGAGAGGATAGAATATCAGATCATGAAGACAGAATTGCAGCAAGTGATCATGAAAAGAAAGATATCTTAAAAATAACAAGAGACCATGAAAAGCCAATCCAACAGCTACAAGATGAAGCAAAGAAGAATAACATCAGATTAGGGTCAATGAGAAGGCTGGAGACAGCACAAATGCCATAAAAAAAAACTCTTCACAAAAATAATAGCAGAAAACTTCCCAAACATGGATAAACAATTTGACATAAAAATAAATGAAGCATATAGAACTCCAAACAGGGGCCGGTGATATAGCTCAGTGGCATAAGCACCTGCCTGGCAAGCAGGATGTCCTAAGTTCAACTCCCGGTACCCGCACATTAAAAAAAAAAAACAACACTCCAAACAGCCATGACCTAAATAACACTACACCAAGACATATAATAATCAAGATTCCAGAAATTCAGCACAAGAACAGAACATTAAAAGCTGTTAGAGAAAAGAAACAGATCACCTATAAAGGAAAGCCCATCAGAATCACGGCAGACTTCTCAACACAACTCTTCAAGTCAAGAAGAGCTTGGAGCGAAGTATTTCAAGTCCTGAAAGAAAACAACTTCCAACCCAGATTGATGTACCCTGCAAAACTATCTTTCAAAATTCATGGAGAAATAAGATACTTCCATGACAAAGAACAACTGAAGAAATTCATGACCACCAATCCAACCCTAGAAAGAGTACTTAAAGATATTCTAGACAGAGATAAAAATGACAATTCCAAGAACAACAACAAAAAAAAACCACCAGGCAGGGCAAGCAATTAAACAGAGGGGAAAAGCAGGGAACCAACAGCAGGGAAATATCATGACAAGGATAAGCCAATACATATCAGTTATAACCATCAGTGTAAATGGCCTCAAGTCACCAATCGAAAGAAACCGTATGGCAGAATGGATCAAAAAAATAAGCTCCAACAATATGCTGTATACTAGAAACACACTTAACTCAAAAAGAAATTCATAGACTGAAAGTCAAAGGATGGAAAACAATCTTCCATGCAACAGGAACCCAGAAAAAAGCAGGGGTAGCTATTCTGTTTGCAGACAATGTGAATTTCAAACCAACAATGATCAAAAGAGATAAAGAAGGTCACTACATACTTGTTAAGGGAAAACTTCAAGAGGAAGAGATAACAATCATAAATATGTATGCACCAAATACGGGAGCACCCAACTATGTAAGACTATTACTAATAGACATGAAAAACCAAATAAGCAATAACACAGTTGTAATGGGAGACCTTAATACCCCATTGGCACAAAAAGATAGATCAACTAGACAAAAAATCAGCAAAGAAATATCAGAACTGAACCAAACCTGTGAACAAATGGACTTAGTAGATATTTTCAGAGTGCTCCACCGAACATCATCAGAATACACATTCTTCTCAGCTGCACATGGATGGTCTCTTAAATAGACCATATACTAGCCCAGGGAACATGCTTAAGTAAATGCAAAGGAATTGAAATTATCTGCATATTAGCTGACCATAGTGCAATGAAAATAGAAATTAATGACAAAAGAAACAGCAAAAACTCCATAAACACATGGAAATTAAAAACACCCTCCTAAACAACCAAGGGGTCACAGATGAAATTAAAGAAGAAATTAAACAATATCTACAACTAAATAAGAAAGCAGATAAAATATACCGGAACTTATGGGACACGATGAAAGCAGTCCTAAGAGGGAAATTTATAGCACTGAATTCTCACATCAGGAAAACAGAATGAGCACAAATAAACAATATAATGTTGCACCTCAAGCTTCTAGAAAAAGAAGAGCAAGACAAGCCCAAACCCCATACAAGGGAAGAAATTATAAAGATCAGAGCAGAAATCAACACAATGGAGACTAAGAAAACAATACAAAGAATCAATGAATCGAAGAGTTAGTTCTTTGAAAGAATAAATAAAATTGATAAACCCTTAGCCAACCTTATCAAAAAAAGGAAAGAAAAGACTCAAATTCATGCACTGAGGAATGAAAAGGGTAAAATCACTACAGGTCCTGTGGAAATTCAGAAGATCATCAATACCTACTTCAAAAATATTTACTCTCATAGGAAGGAAAACACAGAAGAAATGGACAAAATCCAAGATATGTATGAATTATAGAAGCTGAATCAAGGAGATATAAAAATTCTGAATAACCCAATATGAGTTAATAAGATTGAAAATGTAATTAAAAACTTACCAACAAAGAAAAGCCCAGGTCCTGATGGATTCATGGCTGAATTCTACAGGAAATTTAGAGAAGATTTAATGCCAATACTCCTCAAACTCTTTAATGAAATTGAAAGGGAAGCAATACTCCCTAAGTCATTCCTGGAGGCAAGCATTACCCTGACACCAAAACCAGAGAAAGACCCAACCAAGAAAGAGAACTACAGTCCAATCTCCCTAATGAACATAGATGCAAAAATCCTAAATAAGATACTAGCAAACAGAATGCAGCAAATCATCAAGAAAATTATACACCATGACTAAGTGGGATTCATCCCAGGAATGCAGGGATGGTTCAACATACACAAATCAATAAATGTAATACACCATATCAACAAAGCCGAAGACAAAAATCACATGATCATCTCAATAGATGCAGAAAAAGCTTTGACCAAGTCCAACACTCATTCATGATAAAAACCCTACAGAAAATCAGAATAAATGGTCCTTACCTTGATCTGATAAAAGCCATCTATGACAAACCAACAGCCAACCTCATACTAAATGGACAAAAACTGAAAGCTTTCACTCTAAAATCAGGAACAAGACAAGGGTGTCCACCATCACCACTCCTATTCAATATAGTTCTGGAAACATTGGCCAGAGCAATTAGACAAGAAAGAGAAATAAAAGGAATAAGGATAGGAAAGGAAGAAGTTAAATTACCATTATTTGCAGATGACATGATACTTTACATAGAAGACCCCAAAAACTCCACTAAAAGACTTCTAGATTTAATAACGAAATTCAGTAGTGTAACTGGATAAAAAGTCAACACTCAAAAATCAATAGCATTCCTGTACACAAACAGCAAACTCACTGAGAGAGAAATTAGGGAAACCACACTGTTCACAATAGCATCCAAAAAAATGGAATACTTAGGAATCAGTCTAACAATGGAAATAAATAAAGATCTATACATTGAAAATCACAGTACTCTGAAAAAGGAGATTGAAGAGAATATCAGAAAATGGAAAGATATCACTTGCTCATGGATAGGAAGAACCAACATAGTGAAAATGGCCATATTCCCAAAATTGTGATACAGATTTAATGCAATCCCAATCAAAATACCATTAGCAACCTCACAGAACTAGAGAAAATATTCCTAAAATTCATTTAGAAGCAGAAGAGACCTTGAATAACAAAAGCAATTCTGGGCAACAAAGGCAAGGCAGGAGCATCACAATCCCTGACTTAAAAGTATACTACAAAGACACTATGATAAAATCAGCATGGTACTTGCAAAAAAAAAAAAACAGACCTGAGGATCAGTGGAACAGATTAGAAGATGCAGATGAAACTACAAACATACTCAGCCACCTTATCTTTGATAAAGGAGCCAAACCTGTTCACTGGAAGAAAGATAGCCTCTTTAATAAATGGTGCTGGAAAAACTGGCTCTCTACATGCTGAAGACTAAACCTAGACCCATGTCTATCACCATGCACTAAAGTCAGAATGGATCAAAGATCTTAATATTACAGCAGAAACACTGAATCTACTGGAAAAGAAAGTAGGTAGAAATCTTGAAGACATAGGTGTAGGCACACATTTCATGAACAAAACCCAAACTGCACAGGAAATACTCCAAAGAATCAACAACTGGGATCTCATCTTATTAAGAAACTTTTGCACATCAAAAGAGATCACCAACAGAATGAAAAGATAACACACGGAGTGGAAAAAAATTTTAGCCAATAGCCCCTCAGACAAAGGACTTATATCTAAAACATATAAAGAATTGAAAAAAATCAGACCCCCCCAAATTTAAAGACCCAATCCAAAAATGAGCATCTGATATGAATATGAACTTCTCAGATGAAGAAATACAGATAGCAAATAAATATATGAAGAAATGTTCAACATCATTTGTCATTCAAGAGATGCAAATTAACACAACACTGAAATTCCATCTCATCCCAGAAGAAATGGTTGTCATCAAGAAATCAACCAATAACAAATGCTGGAGGGGCTGTGGGGAAAATGGAACATTTTTCCACTGTTGCTGAGAGTGTAGACTGGTACAACCACTGTGCAAATCAGTGTGAAGATTCCTCAGAAAACTAGAATTAGAGGTCCCATTCAACCCAGCCATTCCCCTTCTGGGTATTTTTCCAGAAGAATTAAAAACATCGTACCACAGCAATATATGTGCACCCACCTTTATAGCAGCACAATTTGTAATAGCTAGATCTTGGAAACAACCCAAATGCCCATCAACTGAGGAATGGATAAAAAAGATGTGGTATTTTTATACAGTGGAGTACTACTCATCCATAAAGAAGGATAAACTTGAGACTTTTATAGGTAAATGGATGCAACTTGAGACCATACTCATAAGTGAAATAAATCAGTCTCATATGTGTAAACATTGTATTGTCTCCCTAGTGTAAGAAGCTAAAAGAGCAAATAAGATCCAAAATGTACAATAGATATTAGGAAATGTTCAAAAGGAAGGAAATTTTCAAAAAGAAACTATCCGAAAGGAAAGAGAAACTGGGATGGAAGAAAGGAGAAAAGAAGGAAGGGAAAAGAAAAAGTAAATAAATAAAAACACACATACATACACAAACACACACATATATATAATATAGTTAAGATAGCTATACTACTAATTTCTATAAGTCCACTGAAAAGAAAGTTTTGTGCTTATATCGTATGATCAATTTTTCATGCCTGTATCTTGTAATCTGAGCAAGTACTTTGAAGATAACAATAGCAGTGTACTAACAATTGTTACTTTCCTACTATCTTGTTTTTGAAATTTTGTATCATTCTTTTTACTGTTTTTTCCCTTTAAAATAAAAAAAGAAAAGAACAAGGGAGGAACACCAACAAGCAACAAAACGTTGAGGATAATTGTTGCAGGGAAGCCATGCACCACTGTACGGCCAGGTGGTGAAAGCAGAGGCGAGGGGAGGCCTCCCAGCTGAGGTGGATCTGGTGACGAAAAGGATAGTGAAGTCTTTGTAGGTGGTGAAAGAGTTCACAGTCAACCTCAAGAGTGGGGTCAGCATAGGCCAAGGTGGTATGTCTGGGGCTACATGGGTACCCAGCCAGAGCACCGGCCTGCATGGAAGATGCAGGCTGCAGAGGACAGCAGGGGCTGAAATACGATTCACAATGGGCTATGGGTGCTTACTCAGAAGTCCAAGTGTCATCCTGTCAGTGATACGGAGCTAGCAAAGGAACTGGAGCCAAGCAGAGACCTGGACAGCACCTTAGGATGCCAGCAGCCTCATGGAAACAACAGAGGAGGCAGGAATGGCACTGAGAAGACCAGAGTCTTTGTGAGCACCAGTGAAGTCATGAAGCAGGAAGGGCAGGCTCGGGCCCGACCCCACGGGGGCCGTCAGGAAGGCCTCAAGAGGCAAGACGGGGTTTAGCCAGCCTCTGCACTCTGGGGCTCAGCATGTGCCCAGCTCATGCCTCCTACCCCCTACTCCTCACACTAGGTACCCCACAGAGCACACCCCCCTCCCCCCAGGAAGCACTTCCTTCCTCTGCATGTGGACATGACCCTCTCTGCCATACCTTCACTGCTCACCCTACTATCTCCAACTTAACTCCACATGTGGAAGAAACAGGAGCAGCTGGGATGAAGCTGAGGGTAACCATGGAGATGGGACCCCTGTAGTGGGGAGGGGCTGCCAGGTTTCTCCAGGCCTGGGAGCATCTTCTCTTTAGGGGAGACAAGGACTGAAGTTCATATAAGCCGGCCTGCATCCAGGCTTCTGCTGGGCAGCATCTGCAAGCTAAGAAGAATGAATGGATCCTAAAATCCTGGGCTCTACACCAATGATGATAGGAGCCTGGATCCCGGGAGGCCAGGGGGGCTATTGAGGGATCGCGATTCCTGCCACCAGTTCAGCACTCTGTCCCTATGAAATGCATCCCTAGGGGGCAGGAATGCCACGGAGTATGGCATCAACCACAAGGAACAGAGAGAGGGCAGGTGGCAGGATCTTTTGACTGGAAGGAGTAGGCCCTGAGTGCCCACTTAATGCAATGTGACACCCAGCCCCACTGGCAGCATGAATATTCCATGTCACGGTAACCAAGTCTGACATCTCTCTGGTGCCACAGGCATGTGCCTTCCTCAGCCATTTCTACCCTGGGACACTGAAAGTCAAGGCAAGGGAGGCCCCTAAAAGCCTGCTGTTGTCACAGTGGGTTTACATGGCAGAAAATACCTGCACTACAGCAGCACAGGTGGTCAAAGAAGGAGATTCTTCTGGGCCTGAGAGCCAGGAGGGCAGCCCAGGGCAGGGACAAAAAGAAGGCAGATTCATGGGGGAAATTGAGGCAGGTGAAGAAAGATAGTTTTGTGTCATATGAAGAGCCCTAGAAGTAAGGAGACCAGCTCTGGTACCAGCGGGGACAGACACTTTGGGTAAGCTACTTAACCTCCATGAACACTAGTATCTTAATCAATAAAATGGGGTGACAGTGGGAAAAGTGGATAATATTCCTGCCACAGAGTTTTTGCAGAAAGCAAAGAAGTTGACATATAAGAGAGCTTGTTGAAAATACTAAACAAAGATCAGTGAAGGTTGTGGAGAGATGAAGCTAGATCACATGAAAGAACAAGCCCTGGGGGAGTGGGGGAGGACCAGGACTAGGGAGAAAAACTAAGGGACAGAAGTGATAGGAGGGGCCTTGCTGAGACTGCATGTGAGTTTGGCTAGGTCCCCTGCCACGTGAATGTCTGGGGATCAAGATGCTGGGGGTGCGCCCTCCCCAAAGTCTTAATAAACTGTCCTTTCCCAGGCTTTCCCAACCTTCACAGCTGAAGAAGCAGGCAGAAATCAGGTGGGGAGACCTCAAAATCACAAATCCCCCAGCCCTGAGTCCACTCACCCTGTACTTTTCTGATGGGCAGCTTTTAGACCCTACCTTGACCTTCAAGAATCAAACCTATCAGAACCACATTATGTGCTAAATTGTATGAAGTAGAACTAAATAGCAAAGCAGAGCATCCATAATGTGTCCTGTAATAACAGTAGCAACAACTCCTAGCATTTGGGCAGCACTGTAGAATTTACAAAGTACCTCCTGTTTAATTACCCCCTTTAATTCTAACTGCAACCCTGGGAAGTGGGTGCTGAATTATTATTTTCAAGGGAAGAAAAAGAGCTCAGAGGATTAAATTACTTGCATAAACTAACATAGTTGTGTAGTAACAGAGCAAGGCTCTGAGCCCTTGAAGTTTCTCACTGAGCTCTACAGGCACCACACCCACTAAACAGCAGGCCAAAGAGAGTGCATGCGTGTGATAACTTCCTGCTCAAGCACCAAGGGAGAGGGCCTGGACTGGAAAGGGGCGGAGCTTCCAGTGATGAGCATGGGCTGGATTCTACTTGCACCTGAGACCTGGGAGATCTGAGGACAGAGGGGTGACCACACCCACACATTACCAGCCAGCATCTCCTCAGCACTTATTGTGTCCAGGGTGTTGGTGAGGACAAGTGCAACTTAGACCCTCAAGGACAAAAACAAGAAGGAAACCAGAATTACATCAATTGGCACCATTGTGGTATTTAATTCTGGCTTCCCATTTCACGGACAGGGAAACCGAGGTGCAGACAGGCTTTTAGAAGAGGGATGGGCAAGCTTTTTTGCAAGCCATGTACGTTTCTATAGCATATTACTATTCTTTGACTTTTTAAAGCAATCCGGCCCTTTAAATTGTAGAAGCTCACAATGAATATGTGTATCAAAACATCACATTGTGCCCATAAGTATGTACAATTATTGGGTGTCAATTTAAAATTTGTATTGTGTAGAAGCCATTCTTAGCTTGATGGCCATATAAAATAGCCTGGCAGCAGGTGGCATTTGGTCCACAGCTAGCATTTGTCAACCTCTGTTCAAGGGACCAGACAACCAGTTGCTTCCTGAGCTGGGATTCATCCAACCAACCAGCCACTATTTTGCAGCTGCTCTGCTCCCAGCCTGCACCAAGACCTGGAGGTAAATATCACACAGTCAGTGCCCTCAGGCTGCCTGCAGTATGGTGGGCCAGATAAGCAGGTAAGGAAATATTGTCACCTCAGTGCATGATGAGAGGCAATGCAGGACAGGGCACCAGAGGCAGGAAAAGGGAGCTATTTCTGGAGCCTCCTTGCTCTCTTCCATGATGGCAGATGTTACAGGCTGTTTAAATCTATATGTACATATCTGTGCTGACCCCTATCTGCACGTCACATGAGGGCAATGGCCCGTGTCCATCTGCTGTGCTGTCAGGGCCCACTGGTGCCCAGGGACAGGGTAGAGGCCAAAAACTAGGATGTTTTACATACCTACCAGTACTAGACACCAAGGATACCATGCTCTTCTCCTCTTCATAATCCATGATAGCTGTTTTTATTGCTGTTAGTGTAACTGATTGTCCCATGTTGGACCACGGACTCCACAGCATGAACCAAGTGTCTCACCATTTGGCACAGTGCCTGGCATGAACTGAGTGTTTGGTATATGTTTTGAAACAAATGAATGGATGAACCATAGGTCCTGCTGTCAAGGTGCTTGCAGTTTAGGAGGGGAAACTGAGACACAGATAGATGACTGAGACACACATAGAAGAGGAATGCAAAGATATGGGTAGGGACAAGGGATCTATCCCTGACCAGGGGAGCTGGGCAAGGTATCCTGGAGAAGGATATGCTAAGACCTCAGCTCCAGAGTGTCCTGGGGACACGAGGAGGAAGGGTCCCTGAGCTATGGGGACAGCCCTTACAAAGGCCGGAAGGTACAACCCAGCAGCTCTGTTGGAGATACCCTAAGTGGCTCCATGAGGCTGAATTATGGGTGTGAGACAGTTAAGCGGGAGGCAAAGAGACACCACTGGAGACAGGAGTGGGGCTGAGGCTACTTTCCAGTGGGCCCTGCTGCCATGCCAGGGCGATTGGGCCTTATTCCCCAAGCAACAGGAGCTATTGAAGAGTTTTAAGCAATAAGATGCACGGTTTCACTTGCATTTTAGAAAATGGCCCTGGCACAGGTGTGAAAGACGGACTGGAGCAAAGGGAGCTGGGGCAGGCAGCTGAGTCGGGAGATGGAAGGAGGGCTGGGCGCTTCACGGGAGTAGTGAGGATGTGCAGGTCGGCAGAAAGAGGCGAAGAGTGAGAGAGAATGGACAGAACTTAGCGACCATTTGGCTGTGAAAAAGGAAAGGGGTCACTTAAGCTCGTAGAGTCTCTATCTCTTCTGTAAAATGAGGATAAGATGATCTACCCAACAGTGTCATTGTGAGCATTCACAGGGAGGAAGACTGAAAGGCCGGGATGGGCTCCGGCAGGCAGCACACAGCATTTTCCTCTCTGCACCCCACTGTGCCTTTGTGCCATCTCTTACACTACACTGTTAGGGTTTTTAAAATTTCGTTGTAAATTTAAGTATATGCGATATACCACATGACGTGAAACTTACCATCTTAACCATAATTAAGTGCATAGTTCAGTGGCATACATACGCATATATATATATATATATATATATATATATATATATATATTATAATGTGCAACCCTTCCTGCCATCCATCTCCATAATTCTTTTCACTGTGTAAAACTGAAATTCTATACCCATTAAATAAGTGCTCATTTCCCCTCCTCCTAGCCCCTGACAACCCCCATTCTACTTTCTATCTCTGGTTTTGGCTGCACGGGTATGGAAGATAGAATCATACAGTATTGGTCTCTTGCGTCAGGATTATGTCACTTAGCATAATGATCTAAGGTTCAGAATTTCCTTCCTCTCTAAGGCTGAATAACATGCTTTGTTATATACATACTACATTTTGCTTATCCACTTATCTGTCCATGCATACTTGGGCTACCTCCACATTTTAGCTATCATCAATAATGCTGCTATGAACATGAGGCTACAAATATTTCTTTGTGTCTCTGCTTTCAAATTTTTTGGACACATACTCAGAAGTGAAATTGCTGGGTCCTATGGGAATTCTATATTGAATTTTTGAGGAACCACCACACTTTTCCACAACCACCATGCCATTTTAATTCCCACCAAAAGTTTACAAGGGATCCAATTTCTCCAGGCCCTCACCAATAGCTATTATTTTCTGATTTTTGCTAGAAGTCATCCTAACTGTGCTGAAATGGGCCATATTTTACCCTTTTGCAGCATGCAGCAGAGCCAGACTAGGAGGGAATGAACAATACTGGGATAGAAAGGGCCAGACCATTGCCCATGAACCAGAGGCAAGTGCCCTGGCAGTGGAACAGGGTGACCTGCCTAGAGCAGGCTGCCCCATCTGTAGGAGTCCAGGACCCCAGCAGATCAAACCCACTCAGACCTGGCTGCTTATACACAATCTTGTTCCTAAAGGGAACATGAAGAGCACTCACACATTCATTCCACTGAGTCTGCTCAAAAACAAAACAAAACAAAACAAAACAGAAACACAGAAACCACTTTGGCTTTTCAAGCAGAGGGACTTAAATGAGGAGCTTGCTTGTGCAGGTGACAGAAAAGGCAGAGTAATCCAGAGTGAGCCACAGCAGGAAACTGTCCCTCTCCCAGGGCTGGGGGAGAAGCAGTATTCTAAGGCTGAGGACTTTAAAGGCTGAGGTCATCAGGCAGGAGCTGGAGCCACTGGGCCTCTGGAAGAAGGGGGCCACTGGGAAGGCTGCTCAGCAGCAACAAAAGAGGAGACATCTAGGTTGCAGAGACAGGCAAGACATCCAGGAAAGAAAGAAATAGCATGCTTTTACCTCTTCCCACATTTGCCTTCTTCTAGTGCTTCTGATTGGCTGACCCCATCCAGAAGCCAGAGGGTAAAGGAGCCTGGGAAATGTAGTTTCCTGAGACACAAAATAGGGCAGGGAACAGTGGGAATGGGATCCTGAGCAAGGGGCAGATATCAGCCCATTCACTCATCCTTTCATTTAATCACTCATTGAGCCAAAATTTATTGAGCATCTAGATGCTTGGGAGAGAAAGACAAGCATCCTGGGTCTCTCCCTCACTGAATTTAAGGTCCGGTAATACCAGCACTGTACCCCCTCATCAGATGCCCCCAGGTGCCCAGTAGCACCTGCTCATCCAGCCTGGGCAGGGAGTGGTGCAAATCTTGGTGGAGGGGCACCTGGGAAGCTTCCAGAGTGTAGAGAAGGTGGAGCTGAGCTGGGCCAAGGCTGTGGATTTGGAGGAGCAAGGAGCTCAGCCACTCAGCCTCCTCCCCGGCTGAAAGCTCAGCCCAGAATGAAATGTCTCCAAAGAGGCGAGAAAACCCTTAAATCCCAGTTTGTCTTTTGAGCCTGGGAAGCAAGGATCTAATGAACATGAAAGGTGCAGGCCACTCAGAAGTCGTCTTTGAAGCATCCGCAGGCCAGCTTTGTCAAGGAGCGGCCTACCTTTCAAAGCGGCTGGCTCGCTGCTCCCCTCTCCTCCTTCCTCAGTAGCAGGCAGTGGCTAATTAGCCAGAGGTGTTAACTATTTTCTAATCCCATGGGAGAGGTCCCGGGGCTTCTGAGGACCTGGAAGTGGGGCTGGCAAGCTGAGTGCTTCCACTCCTACTCCCTGTGCCTGTGAACCACCCCCTGCCAGCCGTACTCTCACCTGGGCCCCCCCTTGGGTCCCCTCCCTGTGCCAGGCTTGCACTCGCTCCCAAGGGCCTATGCTCAAACATGCCCTGGTTTCCTCCTGACTCTGCCTCTTCCCAGAAGCCTCCCCAGATTTATCTCATGAATGATGACCAACCACATCCTGCGTCAGCCAGTCTCGCCTGGGATCATAGTCTGACCACTGTACCAGCTTCCGAGACCTGGCATAAAGCACACACCTCTCTCTGGGTATCAGTGCCCCATCTATAAAACAAATTCAGCTTCTCAGATTGGAGCCCACATTGGTAACCAGAATTACTAGAGATCTTGTGAGACATACATTGCCAATCCCACCCCCCAAATTCCTGAGTCATCATATGGGGAAGAGAAGCTGAGGATCTGCATTTTTAATAAGTCTCCAGCTGATGCTGATACTGCTGGCCCTACTGGAGAACTAGTGTGCTGGATGGGTGGGTTTTAAACTATAGTTATCAAGGTTCTGAAGCTGTATTTGCAGGAAGCTCTCTCACTCTGTGGCAGGGGAGGGCGATGATGGAGTGGGGGGTAGCTGAGTAGAACTCCTCCCACCCTAATACTAGCAGTTTTGCTTGTCTGCTTGTCCAGGTAAGACGTGATCAGAACTGAGGTTCCATGTTTTAAGTCAAGGGTCTGGAAGACTGTTGACTAAACTGGAGATCAGGAAACTCCTTCCAGCTTTGACCCTCCAGGGCTTGGTGATCACTGCATAACTCCAAGGCTTCTCCACAGACCTATTCTTCAGCAGCCCCCAGGAGCAGGGTCAGCAAGAGCTGGGCCTGGGATCTGGGTCCTTAATCTTAGGCAATAGGTTATAGGAGGGATGGAGAGGCTGGTGAACCACCAGGCCATTTCAACAAAGGATGCACCACAAAGTGGTGTGGCATACACACACACACACACACACACACACACACACTCCTCCCTGCATGAAGCACCAACCCTGAGAAGGGACCTGGTACCCAGGTAACTTGGGAATTTCCTGCAAAACATGAAGTATCTAAGCTGAGCTGGATGTGGCTGTGCACGTATGTGTGTATTTGCACACACGATGTCTGCGTACACAAATAAGTTAGAGGAGTTTAATTGGAATGAGCAGGTGCAGATAGATTCTAAATAAAGAAGTCTCCTCAACTCTCAAATTTTATTTTATTTTATTTATTTTGGTTTTGTGAGACAGTCTTGCTATGTAGCTCAGGCTGGCCTTGAACTCACAGTGTAGCCCAGGCTGGCCTTGAACTCATGTTGGTCCTTCTGCCTCAGTCTCCTGAGTGCTGGCATTATAGGCATGTGTCACCATACTTGGTGACTCTCAAAATTTTAGAATGAAACTGAAGACCATTGCTTCCAAACCCCTCATCTATCTGGTAAGGAAACTGGGGTTCCTCTAGAAGCTGGCCAGGGTTTCCTGACTCCAGGGTCAGGGCTCTACTCCTGCTCTACCCAGATGTTAACACTGCTCCAATGCACCACAGTGACATCAGCTAAAATGAATGGAACATCATGACAAATACACAAACATTTTTACAGAAAAGAATCCAAGACAGACAAATCCCTTCCAGCCTTGCCTGTCCCCACCCACAGAGCCATTCCCTGGCCAGCTGCTCCTGGGGGTGCCACTTCCAGGAGGGGACCTGCCCAGCTCTGTGGCCAGGCGGGGAGGCCTGCATGGAGGCTGGGGCAGGGACCCAAGGGCTTCCAGGGACTAATTCAGCGGCAGGCCTGGCAGAGCCCCCTCAACAGTCTGAGCCCACAAGAAAGCAGGAGGCAGCAGGCAGTGGGAAGAGAAATAGCCCCCACCCTTTAAAGATAAACAGGGTTCTCCAGGAGCCAGAGCTGCACATGAATTGGAGAGAAAGACCAACTGAGAAGCAGGTTAGACTGAGGGGTGTGTGTGCGTGTATGTGTTTAAGGGAGAGAGAGCAGTGCACATGTGATTTTACAAACCCAGGAAAGGCCTATAAACAGCAGAGAATTGTGCAGGCCAAGGTGGAAGACACACACACACACACACGTGTGGGTAGAGCTGGGAACCCAAGAGTCGAGGTGAGTGCCAGGAGGTGACATGTTGTCAGAGTGGGCCAGGCACAGGCCTTTTGCGTCTGTGACAGCAGGTAGAAAGCCAAGGACAGAGCATGTCTGTGAAGGTGTGTAGTGGATACCCCCACACTTCTGGGGGCCAGGCACCCATAGGGTCCCCTTCCCTGGGACCCCTTCTGCCAGCTTTCCTGAACACTGCTCAGGTCCTTTCCTGCCTTCACCTCCATGGCTGCTGCACTGTTTCTCTGCTAGGGAGTTTTCCCCTTCCTCCCCAGAGGCTAATGCCCCTGAATATGACGTCCCCAGCTCTGAGAAAAACCTTCCTGCTCTGGACACTATGGATGGCATCCCAGTCAGCACAATGACCTCCAAATACCTGCTCCAATCCCGGCCCATCCACCTCACCTGTGGACACAGGACCAACCTCAAATCACATCCTGGACGTCAGACTTGCACTGACTTTGAGTCAAATCCCTGACATCAGACTTTGCCTCTACCTCTTCCACTGTGCAACCTGGAACAAGTAACATGGGCCTTTGAAAGTCCATGTTTCTTCATAAAGGAGGAGAAGGAAAAGGAGAAGGAGGAGGAGGAGAATAGTTCTTGTTAACTGAGACAAGGAATGTGAAGTCCCTGGCACTGTGCCAACCACAACATAGGCCCTTCCCCTTCTGGCTTCCAATGTATGTTCCCAGGGGGTAATTTGTGTTGAAAATTCCCAGGGGCTTCCTAAGTATCACCATCTTCTTAAAATCCTGAAGCCAGAGGTGACCCTAGAAGCATGTGATCCAAGCCCCACCTCACCCTGTGCTATAAAGGAAGACACTTGGCTCTTACAGACAGATCTCATGAACGACGGAGCTGAGACCAGAGTGCGGGTCCACTGCCTTGCTATCATCAGCCTCAGCTCTCTGCCTTCAGCCAGAGCCAGAAGACCTGCACTGCAGTGTCCTTTGAAGAGGCGTTCCCCTTGGGTTTGGAGGCAAGTCTGAGTCCTGTAGGTGTGAGTGGGACAGAGGTAGGAGGAGGAGGCTTCTGCACAGGAGAGCTGCACCCCTCGAGAGTCCTCAGCAATTCCACTCTGGCCCAGACTTGCATTCAGGCTTAGCAAAACCAAAGCTCTGCAGAAAACTGGATTACTTCTCATCTCCCACCTGCTACTTAGAAGGAACAGGCTCTGTCCTTATTTCACCTTATTCATCACCAGCAGGACCAACAGTGCTGCAGTTGGCAGGACTGTGCTGAGACCTGTCCTCCCTTGAGCAGGAGTTCCAGGGAAGAGCAGGGGTGGGTGCCAAGAGGACAGCAGAGGTCATGTTCCTTCTTGCGTTCCTTCATCACACCCTACCTGGAAGGCTTCTGACAAAGAAAGTGAATGCATGGGTGAGAGGTGACTGTGGCAGGAGGAGGTCTGGCTGGCAGGAAGAACACAGCATGCCATCAACCAAGCAGTTAGGAAGAGAAATGCTGAGGGGTGCAGATATCAGGCACGAAGGGGACATAACTGGGGGAACAATGTAGTAGGAACCAAGGCTCAGCCAAACTGCCTGGCTGAATCCCAGTTCCACCAGCTGATGGCTGTGTGGCCTTAGGCAAGTTACATAATCTCTCTGTGCCTCAGATTCCTCATCTGAAAATAGAGATAATATTAATGGATATGTCATAGGACTATTGTGAGGTTTAAATTGATTAACACATATGGGTCCTTGAATAATGGTTGACACCTAACAAAAGCTAAGTAGGTACTAACTGCTATTATTTATTCAGTCATCAAACTATAATAGAGCACATATTCCAGGAGCTGTTTTGGTGAACCATCCAGACATTAAATAATAGTCTCCCCCTCTCTCTTTTTCTCTCTCTCTCTCTCTCTCTCTCTCTCTCTCTGTCCCCCCGTCCCCCCTCCCTCCCTCTGTCTCTGTCTCTCTGTCTTTCTGTCTGTCTCTGTCTCTCTGTCTCTGTCTCTCTATCTCTATCATCTCTATCCATCTCTCTCTGGTTCTGGGGATTGGGCACGGAACCCAGGCCCCCATGCATGTTAAGCACGTGCTCTACCACTGAGCTACATCCCAGCCCAATCTTTCACACTTGGAAAATTGTGATGAGAGCTGAAGAGACAAAAAATGGAGAGCTCTACTGGCCTTTAACAGGGGACCGAGCTGAGACTGGCAGTCAGGGAAGACTCTCTAAGGAGTGATGCATAGGTCGCTTGTCCCTTTGTGCCAGGCCTCCTCAGTGTGCTGTCACCATCACTAGGCAGCCAGTGTGAACAAAGCCCAACCTGTGTCCTTCATGGTTCTGACCATGGCATGTGGAGAAACCCAGGCAGGACCAAGGCCCCCTCACCTCACCTGCCACCTCCCTGCTCCTGGGTCCCAGGGTGGCTGAAAAGCAGAACCAGGATTCCTCACATAGTCCAGTCGAGAGCAAGCCCTCTGCCTAAGGAATCTCCTGTACAATCTGGCCACCCTGAAGGCCACAGCTGTGTTTTGGGAGTCCTACTCGCTCCCACAGTGACTGCCCTAAACCCACTCCCAAAGCAAGAAGACAAAGTCACTCCAGGTGCTTTATAGCCATCGAGCAGGTCATAGCTGTCTTGTCCAAAGCCAGTAGTGTTATTATCAGACCCGCTTCACAGATAAACACGCAGACTCAGAAGGTGGAGCCACTTTCCCAAGGTCACAGAGCCTGTAAGGGGAACACCTAGGGCTCCAACCCAAGTCTGCTTGACTCCAGACCCTACGGTCTTAGAACAACATACTATGGTCTTTTAAATAGCATGAATAATAGTAATTATTATAATAACTAATACCTATGTGGCAATTCCCACGTGGCAGGTGCCATTCGGTACACTTTATATTTAAATCAATTAATCCCCATAATAACCCTACAAGACAGCTACTATTGTTATGCTCACTCTGAGGCACCGAGGTTAAGCCACCTCCCCAAGGCCAGTAGACAAATTACTGGTGCTGAGAGTCACAGACTGGCAGAGCTGGGGAAAGCTCTGCAGCTCTGGACTGCGGGCTCAGAGGGAGGAAGGGGTGGACTCAGGCTGCAATGGAGCAGCTGGGTACCAGGGTGTTGTCTACCCCCCAACATGCTGACGCTCTGACCCATGTATCCCAGAGCTGAGGGGTCTGCACTTCCCTGGGATCTTGTCCTCCCTCGCCTTCCCAGTTTGCCCATGGTGGTGAGGACAGGAGTGCCTCCTCCTGACTCTCTTCCCCTTCACCTGGCCCTGGGCCCCTATCACATCACAAGGCTTCATGTGTAGCTGAGACTGATGTGGCCAGGGGTCCGAGGCTACTTCATCGATGGTGCCAGAAGACAGTCAGCTGACGCTTGCTTGGGGGCCTCCAAGCAAGTGGTGGCAGGACAGTGAGAAACCCCTCCTTCACTTCACTTGGGCCTATCCTAAAACATTAGACCCCAGAGCTAAGCAAAGTAGGGGTGCCCCTTGCAGTGTTGTAGCTGCCACCCAGAGAAGTGGGCACAGCCCCAGATCTCCTCAGTCCCAGTGCCCCTGTGCCCACTCCGGGTCAGGCTCCACCATCCTCAGCCCCCATTTAGCACCAGCCAAGTCTTCAACACACAGGCGCTGTCCCTCTCACCATGGGACAGAGAAGGGTGGGCCAAGGACCAGGGCCAAGAGACAAAAATGAAAGCCAGCAAGGACTTGGGAACCTGGAGAATTCATTCAGTTCTTGTCTTAGCCTCTGGCACCATCCCGCCAATGCCACCAAAAAGCCGTGTGGTCTCTGCTCCTTGGGAGTGCACAACTTCTCGGAGCTTGGCCAGCTTCTCCCTGAGGAAAAAATAAAGGGAAGAGTTTGTTCAAGAGCTGCCTCTGGCAGGAAACAAAAAGGACCTTCAGGCTGGCATGGGCATGGGGACACAGAAGGGAGAGGAGGCAGGAGCAGAGACAGACTGAGTGACCTGCAGCCATCAAGATGACTAAGATTGTCTCCCTCCCTGCTCTGAGTCCCCAGGCTCCATCCTCCAGAGGTCTGTGTGGAGGACACAGTCAGCATAGAAAAAGAAAGGAACCTGCAGTGCAAGGCTGAGAAGGGGCCTGAGGAAAGGATGCTGATTTTAGTGTTCCCAGGGGATGAGAAGCAGGGCCACCAGAATGTTGGGGAGGGGGTTGTGGATCCTGTTGAGGTGACCCCCTGCTGAGTTGGGCAGAAGCATCTTAAGGTGGTCTTGTGCTGAGCTGGCATGTTTCTGCCTCCCAGCTGGACCACAAAATGTGACCAAACATCCATAAAGTTCCCAAGGTGCCTCTGCGGCTGCAAGCCCTGCCAGGGGCTGCTGGCTCCCCTCTAATTCGTCTTAATTTCCATGATTTGCAGGTCCCAGGCTCACCCAGGGCCTGTTCCCCACCATGATGAATGGGTAGAAATAGCCTGGTGAGCCAGGCCTCAGGGCTCTGGGCTGATCCATCCGGGGCCACAGGGAACAGGGCACCCTGCTCTCTCCTCCTCCACCTGAGCCCATCCCCACCCCCTGGGCTGTGAGCCCCACAAGAGCTCAAGTCCTTTCTTCCATTTGTCCTCTGCAGGAAGGCCTCCACCTTTTCATACAGCACCATGATGGGAAAACAGAGTGAGCTCAGTACCTGGGTGCTAGTGGGAGCTCTGTCACACACCCTGGGAGGCTGGCCCAGGCCTGGGTGCATAGAAAGCAGCAAACATGTGACTTCACTGTTCAGCTGATCTAAGGGGACTTGGCCTCCTACCATGTAGAACGTGTACATTACCAACTCCTGCTCTCTGCTTTTGTCACAGGGACTAAGGTACAACTGTGTGGGGCTGCCCCAGTTTAGATCCTAAATAGACTACTACTGTCAAAGGAAGTGTGGGCAAGTTATTCAGCTTCTCTGAACCTCTATCTCCTTATCTTTAAAGTGGAACCAATAACACAACCTATTGTTCATGTGTCCTTTGTACGAAAAGATTGAAGTATGTTGTGGTAGACAGAATAATAGACTTCAAGTGTATCCATACCCTGGTCCCTGAGAACTGGGAATGTTTCCTTGCACAGCAAAAGGGGCTTTGCAGATGGGATTAAAGTGCACCTGTGTTAGTCAGTTTTCTGTCATTATGATAAAATATCTGAAATAAACAATTTAAAAGGAGAAAAGATTATTTTGGCTCACAGTTTCAGAGGCCTCAGTCCATGGTCATATGGCCCTGTTGCCTTTAGGCCTGTACGGAGGCAGAACCTCATGGCACGCACATGTCTTGGAGCAAAGCAAAAGAGAGAAGTGGGGTCCTAATATCCCCATCAAGGCATGCCCAATGTCCTTTCTCCCACTAGGCCTTTCCTCCTAAGGGTTCCACCACCTCCTAATAGTGCTACAGGTGGGAACAAGACTTTAACTCATGGCCTTTGGTAGACATTTAAGAGCCAAACCAACCAGGTGTGGTGGTGCATACCTTAATCCCAGCACTCTGGGATGCTGAGTCAGGAGAATTGCAAATTCAACACCAATCTGGCCAAATTAGAGACTTAGCAAGACACTGCCTGAAAATAAAAAATAATAGAGCCAGGGATGTTGTTCAGTGCAAAGGTCTTGGGTTCAATTCCCAGTACTTTAAAAAGAAAAAAAAAAAAAAAAAAAACCCAAACCAAGATAATAGTTCTCAAGATGGAGAGACCATCCTGTATTCCTTAAGTGGGTCCAACCTAATTATGAGTCCTTCAAAGTCCTTGACCTCTCCAGGCTGGGTGAGAGAAAAAGAAGGGAGGACATAAGAAGCAGCAGAAAGATGCAACAACGTTGGCTGGCTTTGAAACTGGAGGAGGCACCATGAGCCAAGGGAGGTAGGTGGCCTCTCAAAGCTGGAAAATGTAAAGAAGCCCCTGGAGCCTCCGGAAAGGAGAGCAGCCTTTCCTACACCTTGGTTTTTAGCCCAGGGAATCTTGTGTCACATTTATAACCCTCAGCAGAACTGCAAGATAATAAGAATGTGTTGCTTTGATCCGCTGAGTTTGTGCTAAGTTATTACAGCAACAATAGGAAACAAATACACATGTGTGAGCACTTTGAAGAGTACCCAGCACACAGTAAGAGCCCAACAAATGTCAGCTCATTGTTATTCTTATTAGCATTGGCATTGGTCCGAGTGGAGGGCACACACTTGGTTCTGGTGCAAGCTGCTCAGAGTCCCTATTTCACTGCCCTGGGGAATGGAGACTGGACATCAGGAAGCCAGGGGGTAGGAACATGCTCAAAAGAGAAATGTCGCTTGGCACAGCCACCCAGTGAGTATAAGACAGATGATGAGCCCCCCTGCAGTTGCTTTCTTTTAAAGAGCAGGAATAGTGGGCACCCGGGAGAGAGGGGTGGGCCTGCCTGGCACAGGCATGATGACAGTCCTATAGTTGTCCCTGCAGAGATGACAGCCATCCCAGCCCTGCACAGCTAGGTCCGCTGAGGAGACGGTGTGGCTGCAGAAGGCTTGGCCGGGAGAGTGATCTGGAATTCACACTGTGTACCTGCTGTACTACGCGGAAATGAACAAGAGGAGCAGCAGAAAGGACTGAGTTGGACAGAACGGGGACTTCCTCTTGTGGCCAGATGATGCGAGGTCCACTCAGAAGAAGGGCTTCTGAGGGCCTGAGGGCCAGGGAGGGAGATGAACGACCCTCAGGAGTGCCATTTTGCTGATCGGCTCTGGGTCACCCTCACAGATTGAGGACCCCTCAGTGCCCACATCCTCACCCCCTGACCAAGGGAAAGTGCAGCTGTGTCCCCCAGACCTAGACTGCCTGCCCCGCTTCTTTGCAGAAGACTTCATGCCCCATCCTCCTCCTCAGTGACTCCCACATCCTCCCTAGGCACTAGAGGGGGTCAGAAATCTGTTCCCAACAGATCTTCACCATTGTCCTCATTTCCTCAGAGGTTCTGCTGCCAATGAATGTGGAGGCCAAACTGGTGGCCTTTCTTGGTCCTCGGTCATAGGGTAAAAGCCTTTATCTTGGGCCAGACCAAGCCCAGTGTAGATACCAAGACTGTCCCACAATGGCCAAAGACTTCCCCAGGCCTAGCGGACAGGGGCCACTTCCCACTAGACCCATGCCCAAAGGCCCAATGAGATGGAAGTTCCCTGAGGGCAAGGCCACACCTGTCTGTGCACCACACCAGAGGGCCTGGCAGGAGGGACTCCAACTCTAGGCACTGGAGAAAGAGGGGAGGCCCTGGGAACCCAGCTCTTCCACACTCCCTCCAAAGGGGGCTCAGCAGGAGGAGCCACCTACAAAGGGGCCAGCTGCTTGGGGTGGCCACTGCAGCAGTGAGGCTGGAGGACAGGGAACCACTGCTCCCAGAGCAGCCTGACCTCAGCCAAAGGGCCATCCCATGTGGGTGCCCCTGTTGGCTCAGGCTGCCTCTCTACCCTCCCCACCCCCCTTTCCTCTAAATTAGCTCTGAGTTCGTGTGTTCCTGCTGCTCCCACTCTGTTTCCACGTCCTTGGACAGCAGAACCTCTGCCTACTCCTCCCTCTCCAGCTCAAAGTGCCACTTCCCGATGAGTTCACTACCTTAGTACCTCCCACTCCCACCTCTGGAGGCCAGCCTGCTCGAGCCCTGCAAGTGGCACCTCTGCATAGTTAGAAAAAACGCCTCTTTCTCCAGATGGATGCAGTTCCCACCAAAACACATGGCCTGGGGAGAAGAACACAGGCCAGATTTCAGCTCCCATCTACCTCTTGGCCAGGTATCTTTGCACAATGCACAACCTGCCCCCCTCCACCCAGAGGCCCTGTTTAATGGAGTTTGGGGACTACACCTGCTGAAAGGTGCTGATAGGACCAGTCTTATCCCTTCATTTTACAAATAAGGAAGTAAAGACCCGGAAGAGCAAGGTTAATTTATCCAAGGTCACATGGCAAGCTGGTGGCAGAACCAAGGTCAAAGACCTGGATAGCCTGACTCCCAATCCAGTGCTCACTCCCTCAGCCCACTATACCCAAGCCTTACTCTTGAGGACAGATGGCAAAGCCGAGATGGCAGGAGAGCTCCCAAAATCAGTGCCTGGGAAGCCTTCTTGAACTAATTAGAAGAGAAGTGATAACTTCATCTCAAGCTCTGTCTAGACATAAAATTGAACATAAAACTCTCTGAACCATGTACCAACCACCTAACCCTTGGCCGGTGTGGAACGTAAATACAGAGCTTCCCTATTTATTTCCCATCTCCCAGCCACACTTATTCTACACTTCTGCCAACGTCTGTGGAGGCCAGCAGATCTGTCTGGGCCTGGCAAAGCACGGGCGGAGCTTCGTGCTTTGGAAGAACTCCGAACACACACTCCGAGAAGCTGGCTTTTAAATGAGACGATGGTGATAAAAGAGGAGGGGAGGGAAAGGGAAGGAAGAGGAAGAAGGAAGGCAGGTGTGACGGTGCGGCTCAGTGGTAGAGCACGTTCTTGGCATGAACAAGGCCCAGAGTTCTCTCCCCAGCACCGCAGTTCCTGCCATCTTAGTTCCTTAGCCAGGGTTCCCATAACACCACTGATCTCTGCCCCCCAGAAGTGGCGGTGAGGACATGCACACACGTGCATGCACGTTCTCCCCGCTTCCCCTCTCATCTCTCTGGGTATGTCTGCAACATAATGTGCAAATTAAGCTCAGGCAGAGCCAAACATCCTGGTTTTGAACACAAGCTTAGCCATTTCCTGGCTGTGAGATTTCTGGCAAGTGCCTCCACTTCTCTGAGCCTCGATTTCCTCTTCAATAAAATAGAGATAATAACAAATGTGACCTCGCAGAGTTTTAAAATGATTATGAGACAGAACATATGTGTGACACTTCACACAGTGTCTGTAGGTAGTGGGTCCTCATAAATATCCCAGGGTGCTGTTTTGTGACACCTTGTTCTGATCCTGTTTCCCTGAAGATATGGAAGGTGGAGTATTGTCCAGGATGCCTGGCACAGTTTCCAGTTCCGTGTTCCTGCTTCAGCAAAGATGGGCTCTCTGGGCAAAAAGGAAGCTTCCAGTCACAGGAATAATCGAGCAAAATTCACATGAGTATTTGATGTGGATGTGGCAGAAGGTGGTGTGAGGGGAAGGGTCTTCCGAAGTCCCTGCCAATCCCAAGAATCTGTGAATATGTAAAGAAGCCCACAACCAGGCACTCACGAGGGTACAGCCTTGCCCACAAATGGGGACATTCTCCGCCCTGGCTGTGGGAAGCAGGAAGAAATGTGGTAAACCAGGCAAGCCAGCGTCCCCACCCAATATCTCCCCAGCCCCAGCCTAATACTGTGTACACACCCACTGGCAGCCAGGTGGCCAGCAGGAGTTTTGGGGGAGGGACCAAGCAAGATGTCAGGAGCTTGTTTCCTGCCCATCCCTTTTTATGATACCAACTGCCAGCCACTCCCCACCCCCACAGCAGCCCAGGAGCCGCGGCGGGCAGGGACCAGGAATGGGGCCAGGTAGTTGGGTGTTGGTTGTACCTCTGACATAGGTGGATGGTTAGGGCATCTAGAGCAGCCCTGGCCTCTAACGGACGAGGATCTCAGAACTGAGATGCTGTGAGAGGTAAGGACTTCCCCATCACAGAGGGAATCAAGCGGGAGTCTGTATAAGTGTCAAAAGCCTCATCTCTAACGGAGGCTCAAATCCAGTTCCACCGTTATAGTCCAGACAGTCGACAGACTTCGGGGTAGAAGAAGAGAGATTCAGGCTATCCTTATTGCCAAAACTATTCTTGCCCTGACTTCTCCCCTCTCCTAGCCCCGCCGCACCCATTGGGTCCCCCAAAACTTCTTCCTGCCATTTAGGGCAGAGGGCTGAGCTTGTACTCAGGACGGCAGCCAAGGATGCATTACTGCGTATTATTTGTCTTTGCAGCTGCTGCCACAGGAGCGCCTCCTTCCTAGCAGGATCGGCTTTGCCTGGTATTTAACAGGGCCCCTAAGTGCCACGGAAGATCTGTGCTGGGGAGAGGAGCCCACAGGCTGCAGTGGTGGGGGTGCGGTGGAGAGGTAGCCCAGCTGGTGAGGCTGGAATAAACCATTCACTGATGATTCTTCCCAGGAGGTTTGCAAAACTTAGGTGAGGAGCGGGCAACTGAGAGGCGCGAGGACACTCCTGAGCCTCTTCCCCCCAGCCCGACTGGTGGGCCCTGTAGAAGAAGGCCCTGTCGACAGGTGCGTGTGAGTGCGCATGCAAACTTGCGTGGCTGTGTCTGTGCGTGTGTCCATCAGCGCGTGTGTCCTCTCCGCTTCCCTACTACAACCCAGCTACTCTTCCCAATCAATGGCCTATTTTGTGGCAGAGAGGGGCAGTAGCAAGGACAAAAAATGTGGGGGGAGGGCCCCTTCCTTCGTCTCCAGGCGTCCGACCCGGCTTACTGTCGTCGGGGGTACCCCGGGAACCCGGAGACGTACGCACCCCGGAAGTCTCCGCACCCTCTGTACCGCCGAGAGCCGGGCCGACAGAGGCAGTGGCGGGAGAGTCCGGACTGTGCGGTGGGGTGGTCAGCCGGTCCCACAGGCTGGGAAAGGAGACTCGGGACTCCCGGCCCGTCGGCCGCTAGGTGGCGCTGGGCCCGTTGTGCTCGTGCCACTTGGGGCAACCCCAGCGGCAGCGGAGGCACCCAGTGCAGCTGGAAGCAGCTGGGGTGGCAGGTGCCTCCCGGAGCACGCACAGAGAGCGGGAGCAAGGAAACAGGACGGCGGCATTCGCACATCCATTCATGCGTTCCTTTACGCACGTCCATGGAGTTAGAGAGACAGTTGCATATCCTTCTCGTAAAAGTCTAAATGTCCTTGTCCTCAAGAACAACCTCAGAGAAACTAGAGCTACACACAGGAAGTGTTCTTCCAAGGTAATCTGTGCCGACAGCCAAGGGAGAGGTACAGCCAGTGCTCTGGATTCCGAAACAGCGGAGCAGTAAGACAGCAAGGGACTCTGAGATGGGCTATCTCGGCCGTTCTGCTCCAGCTCTGTCAGATGGCTGAGAGTTGTTCTTTCCTGCCAGTTCCTGCTAAGGCCCTGAGCATTCCATGTGACCAGGCAGACACAGCCCCTGTCCTCAGGAGTTTGTGCAGTAGGGCGGGGGAACGAGAGCAGGCAGATAACTACACAAATGATTACTTAGCTCCAGCTGCCATGTAAGAGCTCCAGGCAGTCCGAGCTGCCTGCCCCAGTCCTAACCAGGGCTGGCTGTAGAAAAGACTGTCAGGAAGAACGCGAGCCTGACTCCTCTTAGTACAACAGAGAAATACAAAAGGGCTGCCTAACACCCAGAGTACTGTCAAGGATAGGGTGACCATCTTCCTTCTTCAAGGAAGCTGAGCACAAGAGGAAAAGGCCAACATTTTCCAAGGGCTTCACTGTGCGTGGCAGGCATGGTGAATGTCTTCTCGTTGAATCTTTACTCCAGAGCTAGGGTTGGAACCCATGACTGGCTGACATCCAAATCCCACAGCTCTTCAGCTATACTATGCTGTCTCTGGGACCAAGGCTAGATGCTCTCTGGGGGCTGGAGCAGTAGGGGAGGAGAGAAATCAGAAAGAGAAAGGAGCCAGGCAGGCTGAGAAGCCTCCAGACAGAGGCCCTTGTCTTCTCCTCCAGATCATCCCAGACAACCCTTTCTCAGCATCTCCTGACCAAACCACTACCCGCTTAAAATTCTGCTCAGTTTCCTCTCTTCTCCGACTCCAAGTGTTTATCAACACATGCTGTAATGTAATCAGCTCCTGGGAAAATACATACCAGGTAACGGATGCTGACAAGAGTGTCAAACAGATGTCCCCTCCCTGCCCCTCCCTGCTCCCTCCCTCCCAGCCAGAGCTGGCACACCCAGGAGGCCACCCTCCAGCCTTGGCAGTGGAGGCATTTCTCAGGAAGCTGCCAGGGCAAGGGACAGCCCTGGCACCATGGGGCCCAGCAGTGTACCGGGAACTGTGTTGTGGGCTTTGTACACCTGCTCTCATCTGGTCCTCACACGGCACAGTGAGTTCGGTCTTACCATCCCCATTGTGCAGGCACAGAAACTAAGGCCCACAGTGACGATGAAACCAGTGTGACACAGCAGCAGAAGTCAAAGAATAGGCTACCTCTCTAGTGGATGCCAGCCTTTGAAGGGTGCTCTGATCATGTTTCAAAGTCATTGGCCCAGAGGCCAGGTGTAAGGGGACTTGCAGTGCGCTCTTGCCCCAGTGCAATAGGAGACAGAACTTGGTGGAAGAAGGAAGTTCCCACTATAAGTGTGCCAGGAAAGAGGGGCTCTGAGGGAGGAGACACCCCTTCTTTGTCTTTTTTTCCTTCCCTCCCCTGAACCAGAGCCTAAGGATCCACAGACCAGCCAGACAGAGGGCAGAGGAAGTGCAGCGTCCCAGAAAGAATAGGACATCCTCACCCAAGACCTTCTGGGCCCTCCAGGGATCGAGGATCAGCTGTCTGAGGCTGGGCTGTCCTAAAGGAAATCAGTATTTGCTTTTCCCTCCAACACATTCAATTGCTCCTTTCATCTGACAGGGAGTTGTAAATGAGGCTTTATGGGATTTCTAATGATGGCGGTTTCCCTTTATCAGCCTCCAATTTCCACTTCCCAGCCAGGGTTGACTCCAGAAAATGTTTCGACCAGAATCAAGAATCAAGCAATCCCCTGCACTGGCCACTGCTTTCCATACTGAGTACGGGAGGTTGTCAAAGCAACATCTGAGGGTGGAGGACGCTCACTACCAAGTCAGATATGGGTTCCAGGCCACCTCCCAGATGGGCATATTTCACCTTCCTGGCTTCTGGCTCTCCAGCCATAAACCTGGGGCAATAATGCCTGCTCCACCCACCTATCCCATGGGGCTGCTGTGAGGATCAAATGAGATTACAGGTCTGAAAGCCCTCAGGAAAATATAAAGCAATCACCCAACCTGGTTTTGCTATGATTATTATTGCTGTTCTGATTGTGTGTAGGTGCAACTAGGGAAGCAAACGACGGCAACCTGCAGGTCTGAGGGTGAGCTTGCTTGTGTACAGGAGACTGCATGCATCAGTTTTGAGAAAGGGTGAAGTTCTTGTGTTTGCACCTGCTCTTAAAAAGCACATATGGGGCAATGTATGTGTGTATCAGTATGTGTGTGTCAGTATATGTGCATACATCAAAATATCTTAATATAATCATATGTAATATCATTAAACAATAATACAAAGTCCTGTGTCCCAGGCATTGAGTTAAATGTTTAATCTGGATGTTCCTTTCTAATCCTTGTGACATAGCTGTAGGATGCGAGAGGGAGTGTGGGCCAGCACAGGTGTGCAGGCATCAGTTGGAGACGGTGTAGACAGCATTTACAACATATGTGTGTCAGTGCTGGAGCGGCACATCTGCGATGAATATAATTTCATGTTTATGCATCTCATCCAGGTAGCAGGCAGTGTTTCTGTGAGCCTGAGTTCCAGTGAAAATGTAGGCATAAATATCAGTGAATCTAAATGAGTGTGCACAGGCGTGCGTGTGTGCACACGTACATACGGGTGTATACCTACCTCCTTGTTCCTGGGAAGGTCAGTATAACTGTGCATGATTTATCAGCTGCCTGGGCTGCATGAGTTGTGCACCCCAGAACACCCTGAGTGCCACTGCCACACAACCATCAAGCCCATGAGGACACACTGTGGTGACAGCAGTGTGCTTGGGAGGAGGCACCACAGCCTATGCCGGGTGGACAGGCCCCTGCCAGGGGAACATACACCAGGTTGGGAGTTGCAGGGTCCCTCCACAGACGAGCTAGTTCAAGGGCCATTGGAGCAGAGCAGAGAGAGCCGCACAGTCAGGTCAGAGGACCCGGGTCTCACAGGACAAACCAGTCCCAGGTCAGAAATGCCATTTTAGCACAGCCCCTCACCATTTGTACTAGAGTTTAATGCTATTCACGGGAGCTGCTGAGTGGACAGGTGTGAAAGTGCTTGCTCTGCTCCAGTCCTACCACATCCTCTTGCTGCCCTAGGAATTCGGTCCAAAAATAAGGCAGCATACAAGGCCCACACAGTGGGAACACGCGCCTCCCAGGCCTTTCTCTCACACTCCACTCATGCACAGCCAGCCACACTGAACCACTCTGTCCTGCCATGTACCAGGCCCTGGGCCTCGGGCTTCCTTTCCTTCTGCTCATTTCCCCACAACACAACATCCCTGGCTCAAAGGCCCCACACCTCAGGGTTCTGCTTACCTCAGAAACATTTCCTGATCCTTCCAGACCCCTTCCTTATGGATCCTTGCCTTCCCTAGTAGACTTTGGTCCCAGGAACAGGAGCATGTCTCAGATGTTCACAGCTTTATCCCAGTGCCTAGCACATGCCTGATCACAGGTGGTCCATAAATATTTCCTTTTGTTTTTTGTTTGTTTTGTTTTAGTTTGGTTTGGTTTTTTTGCAGTACTGGGGATCAAACTCAGGACCTCATCCATGTTAGGAAAGGGTTCTAGCACTGAGTTATACTACCAGCTCCCATAAATATTTATTGTGGGAGGTTGGTTGCCTTAAACTTGCATATATAATCATGGTATTCATCCAGACAGGGTCTTCCTTTTTTTTTTTTTTTTTTTTTTTTTTAAACAGGGTCTCACTATGTAGTTCAGGCTGGCCTAGAACTCTGTGTAGCCCAGTCTGGCCTTGAACTCTCAGCGATTCTCCTGCCTCAGCCTCCCAAGTGCTGGGATCACAGGTGTGCACCACCACACCCAGCTTCCAGGGAGGGTCTTGATCTCTCAGCTGTCAAGACTGGGAAGAACCCTCCCCTCCCCTCCACTATCCCACACCACCAGTGATAATCACCCATCCCCAACAGGTGTGAAGAGTGTGGTGTTCTCAGAGTGCTTATACAAAGCTCCCGGGAGTCATCAGCACCATCTTACAAATGAGAAGACTGAGGCTCAGAAGGCCAAGAAGCTCATTAATAGGTGGCTGATTTGTCCTGATTTATCAGGAACTTCCTGGCTTTAGCACACCAAATCCTACATCATCGGAGCCCCTCAGTCAGACAATCCAGGAAAGTCTGTCGCCCTTTTTGTCGCAGGTCTCACGGTGGGCAAAAGGCTAGTACTCCTGATAGCAGAACACTGTCTCGGCTGTCTCCTGAGCAGCACCTCACCTCAGGTCCTCAAAATTCAGTCACCTGCATGGGCATCACCTATGGATGTCACCCTCAGGCCCTGCACCCTCCTGGAACACCTCTCCCCAGAACCATGTGCCCGAAGAACACAGGACATTAAATTAACCTAAACCAAATATAATTCAGAAGCTCATTTCTGCAGGAAAAGCATTTTATATACTATAGAAAAAAACATTAAATCTGTTATTAAAGCAACCTCATAATGATACTAGATTTTTAAGTAAAATTAAAATAAAAAATCTTTACCCACAAATTATTCTCATTTCTCTGTGTTGCCTTCCCATTTCTCACTTTATAGGTGGCTATTTTTACAGAATTGTAAGTAGAATATGTATCAGACTTGTTCTTTCCACTTCACTTTATAGACACTGATTTAGACTTTCCTCATTTGAGATTCTTTATGTCACCACTGTCCCTCATTAGCCCAGATCACAGGGAGCCTGGGCTCAGGGCTGCCTCCTCTCCAAAGAACGCTTCGTACAGCGGGGACTCCTGGCTCAGGGCCCCAGCTGGGCCTCAGCAGGAGGTCATGCAAACATGACCCTTATGTACTTGTGCAGGTTTCAGGGCAGAGTGACAGAGCTTTCATCAGATCCTTCCTGGAAAAAGAGGACACCTGACAAGGCAAAGATCCACAGCTCCACACACTCCCAGCCTCGTCTCCTACCAAGGATATGTCCACAGCTTATTTTCTCTGCTGTGTTTGAACTGGCCAGGGATCTCTGCTCTTCCCTTCCATTTCTTGACTTCCATATGTCTCTCCAAAAAAATTTGGTTCCTCTGGATGAGTAGCCCACCCTGAAAATCATCCTGACCACACCTCTCAGGCAGAGATGGAGGGGCACCATCTAAGGGAAGAGAGTGAGGGTGGGAAGCTAAGTGTCTCTTCCTCAAAGTCCTCTTTCCTTTGCCTCTTCCTCAATTGGGCATATTCTAGGTGGAAGCTCTGCCAAGTCCCTTCCTATCCTCATGATCCGAGATTCCTGCAGATCCTCATGGAACCCTCTGGTCAGCATCGCTGGCCCACCACTAACATGGAGAATCTCTCGGATTCGGATGTGGTGACTCACAGGAGTTTTAGGAGGGCCATCAGACAAGATGCAGGATGTACTCTGACTTGCCTTCCAAATCCCTTTCTGGAGAATTGGGTCGCTCAAGATGAGACTGGGGCCTTTCTATATTGCTCAGAGGTCCAGCCTCGATAGCTATGGAGACCCCTGAGACACAGAGCCCACAAAGAAGGGGCTGACTGCCTATCAGCCACCTTGGCTCCACTTTGATGCATTAGATCACAGACCTGGAGATGGGGTGCAGCTGTGTTCAGCAGATCATTCCCAAGAGCAATGGCAGCCATGGCAATAGAAGGCTCGGCAGCCATCTCTTTAAGAATAACAATAATTAAATGCCGCTGAGCACTGGGAGATACAGAAGTACCACCATAATCACCACAGCTACCATGGGATGATGACAGTGATTAGGGGCTACGCTTTCCCAATTGCCCCCAGGAGCACTGCCTGGGGTGAGGGTGGCCTGTCAGTTTAGGGAAAAAAGGGGGTACCCGGGCCGGTGAGATGGCTCAGCGGCGTAAGCGCCTGCCTTGCAAGCGCGAGGGCCCGAGTTCGACTCCCGGATCCCACATACGAAAAAGGGGCCGGTGATATCGCTCAGTGGCACGGGTGCCTGTTGGCGCGCGAGGTCCTGAGGTCGACCCCCCGGTACCCACAAAAAAAAAAAAAAAAAAGGGGGTACCCAAGCCAGAAGGGTCATCTTTGGGGTTGGCTGAGCTTTGGACACCCCCCACCACCACCCCTGGGATTCTTTCTCCTCTCCTCCTCTCCTCCCCTCCTCTTGCCCTCAGCCTCAGGTGATCTTAGATTGAGGACCTATCTTACCCTATCAACAGCTTTTTCTTCTCCTGTCAACAGGTTTCAGGAGATTGGGCCATCTTGGAGACTTCTTCATAGAGTTCTCCCCACATCAAAGCAAGCTTTATTAGCCAATTATTGAGTGACACAGAGGACTTAGGATATGGCTGGGAGGGGAAGTCATTATTGTGTTGACTTTGGGCTTTTTCCGAGCCGAACAGCTGCCTGTCTGAAAGATCCCAGGGAAGCTGAGGGAAGGAGGGCTTTGAGGAGAGGGATGGCCTCTGTCTGGTCACCTCCTCACTGCCTCAGATCTGAGGCAGGGGAGAAAGGCAAGCCCAGCCACCTGGTCTTTGAGCGGACTGTCAGACATCTCTGCAGTTATCAATCTCAGAGCCAAGAGGGAAGGTGGACTTCATCTCTGTGCCATGGCAAGGAGCCCAAGGGCAGTATCCTGATAAGTGAACCTGAAGCCTCTGTCCAAAGAATGACTGGTACTTCCTGCCACTGTTGGTCAGCCCAGATCCCTACACAGTCTTCCCTAGATTATGCTAGGGCCTACTTCCCCAAAGATTATGCCTACATGTCCCGATTCTTCCCCCATGAAACCACGTGGATCCTACAAACTCTTTTTTCCCTGCGGGGGCTGGAAGATCCTAATCATACCTCTCTTCTGCTCTTTTTGGCCTTCCTTGAAATCTAAAGTCACCCTCCAATCTCTCTCTGTGGGTAACTTCAGTTCCCACTCTACTACAATGACCTTGTTATTAATTTCTCTGCTTTCCACCTCAAACCATCCACCTCTGCTGCTCTCTTTGCCTTCCCCAGGCTGAGACAGATGCCTCTTCTCCTTTTCCAGGCTGCCCCCTCCTCCACCCTTAGTCTCATTGCTCTCCCCTCTCCAGGGCCTGCTCCATAAATTATACCTTCTTTCACTTCTGCCACTTGCTTTTCCAATCCTTTGCTGTCCACTACTGCCTTCCCTCTGACTAAAAGATGCTCGGCAGCATTTGATTTCCCACCCAAAAGGAGGAAGTAAGCCCTTTGGCCTGTCTTCCTAACCCTCTCCAGCTTGTGATCATCTCGTTCAGCCCTGTCTGCAGCCAAACTTCTCAAACGCAGAGAAGATACCTGCTCCATGTGCTCCTCCTCTCCCTTTGATCTGGGTTTTGTCACTGCATGGCCACCAGTATCATTCCCTCAAAGGCCACTGTTTCCAAAGACCCCTTCTGATCCCCACCTGCTTTCTACAGCATCACACACTGTTGGCAACTCTCTCTTCCTCCTCCATTCAACCCTTTTCTCTCTGGCTTGCATGAGAGCCCACTCTCCTCACTCCCACTCCCTTCACTGCCCATCCAACCCGTGTAGTTGCCAGATTAACTCCTGAAAGCACAGCCCCAGTAGCTCCCAATAAGGGATTCTGTTCAGAAACCCTCACTGGCTCACCATTGCCTGCAAAAGGGGCGGGGGGGGGGGAGAAAAGAAAAGAAAAAGAAAAAAAATCATGGAGTTGTAAAATCATGCAACACATAACATATAATGCAATCATTAGGAGTTTCAAACTTTTTTAAGCAAGCTTTTTAAAAAGAAATTCAAAATCTACTAAGAAGAATCATTAAGAAGGCCAATGTTTAAGGTGCATAAAAACAACATGCTCTCTAAAGTAGTTTCTATTAATGGAGGAGGGTGTGGTGGCACCTGCCTATAATTCAGCACTCTGGGAGGTTGAAGCAAGAGAATGGCAAACTCACGATGACTTGTCTCTAGTTTAAAAAAAAAAAAAAATAGGGCCGGTGAGACGGCTCAGCGGCTTAAGCGCCTGCCTTGCAAGCGCGAAGGCCCGAGTTCGACTCCCGGAACCCACATACGAAAAAGGGGCCGGTGATATCGCTCAGCGGCACGGGTGCCTGTTGGTGCGCGAGGTCCTGAGGTCGTCCCCCCCGGTACCCACAAAAAAAAAAAAAAAAAAAAAAAAAAAAATAGGACTGAGGACGTAGCTCAGTGCAAAGGCCATGTGTTCAATTCCCAGTATAATCAATCAATAAATAAAATTATAAATTAAATATTTTAAAATAGAGGGGACAAGAAATCCTAAGATTCTCGAAATAAAATTTGAAAACTCATGAACACATTAAATTCCTCCACCTCCAAGTAAGAAAACTGAGGCCCAGAAAAGGAAAGTGATTCGCAGAAAGTGGCACAGGTTGTAAGTCAAGCCACACTCTCATTAACTGTTTATGGGATACCAGGCAAGTTCTACATCCGCAGGATATAGCAGAGAACAAAACTGATATGGTCTCTGTACTAGGGGAGCTGCCAGGCTAGTGAGAAGTGAATCAAGCATTATACAGGATGACTGAGGTGAGTATGCAAAGGGGCCACAGGAGGATCTAGAAGGTGACTTGCCTTGTTCACCATGAGGAAATGAAACATGCAAACTAAGCCCTAAAGGAAAAGTAGGAGAAAGAGAAGAATGTTGGTGCCGATAGAACGGCTTGGGTGCAGGGGAGGTTTGGTGGCTGGAATGTCAGGAAAGCTCAGCAGTCCAGGAGCAGGGAGAGACAAGGATGTAGAAGCAGGCAACGGCCCCCTAGGCCTTGCTGAGAATTTGACAAGGGCTTCAGAGTCTGGCAGGCCAAGGAGGTTCTCAGACATTCACCCAGTCATTTACATTAGAAGATGATCCAGTGCTAAGTGTAACTGGATTCTAAAACAGAAAACAGACATTAGAGGAAAACCTAGGGAAATCCAAATAAATAAATAAATCCAAGTAGAGTCTATGTAGTCCATTTAATAGTATTATTATATTACTAATTTCTTAGTTTTGATGGATGTGTCATAGTTATATAAGATACTAACTTTTGGAGAAGTTAGATAAAGAGAATATGGAAATTCTGTACCATCTTTGCAACTCTTTTGTACATCCAAAATGATTTCAAAATAAAAAGTCTTAATACACACACACACACACACACACACATACACACACACACACTCCAGTGGCAGAAAGGAGGAAAACTGGTTGTGGGGAAACAGATTACAGTAATAACGATGACTCACACTTAAACAGTTTTCCTTGTATACCAGGTATGTTCCAAGTAAAATGTTTAACTCATTTAATCCTAACAAAAACTCCATGAGGTAGGTGCTATTATTTCCCTCTATTTATCAGTGAGAAATCTGAGTATATAGAAGTTAAGTCACTTGGCAAGGACACACAGCTACTGAGGGTCAGAGATTATGTTTAAGAATTTGAGTCTGGACAATCTAGTTCCAGGGTCCCATGTGTTTGATCAATGTCTTCCTCCCTCCCCTGATGTGTACTGGCCATACTGCCAGCTGGTTTTGTAAGCTACGGACAACAAAGAAATCAAGAACTCAGGGACAAGGTGATAACAGCAGAAGTGAAGCAATGTCATTAGACATAAGATGTAGACTGAAGGCAAAATCAACAGGGTTTGCTTTAGAAATGGAATACGATAGTTAAAGAAGAGGGAAGAAGCAAGAATGACTCCAGGGCTTGTAGCTCAAGACTAGGGGACCAGGGCCTGCTCTCCTGATGTCAAGTCCTGTGCTTCTTTACACCGCTGGAGGAGACCTCACAGACATTTCAAAATCTGGCTACAGCTACCTGTCCCGTTCTTCTGCACATCTCCAGAATACAAAAACAAACTCAGCTATCTGCCGTTCCCACACAGCCAGAACCTCTCCTACCTCCGCGCACCTCCATGTCTTCGTACAAACTGTTCTTCCTCTTCTGCCTCCCTTGGCCCAAATCTGATGTTCTTCAGGGCATCCGTCAAATGTAACCTCTTGCAGCAGCCTTCCCTGTCTGTTTAAAGATGATGAATGCACAACCATAAGGTGTTACCTAATCACCACTATCTTCTTCACCCACCTCATCCACAGGAAGACATGCCCCGCCCCCACAGAAACACCTGCTCTGCAAGCCTATTTAAGAGTAGGTAATCCAAGAATCACCCTGCCCCCCAGGATGGAGAGAGTGGGAGAACAAGAGCAGGAAACAGGCAGACATTGGTGTATCTGGAATTATCCCCCTCAAATCCATCCATTCAGTTCCTGCCATGTGTCAGGTACATAGTCTAAGGCTACAAGCAAGGAATTCCATCCAGCCATGACCCTTAAAGCACTTGCCAGCTAGAGGAAAGATTCTTGGCTGCCCAAATGGCTACAACAAACTGAATTTGACAGGCCATTCTTCAGTTTAAAACCCCCTTCCTGTGGCTACTTGGCAAGATCCTGAGATCTGGGGACCTGTCCCCTCCTCCAGCTTAGGTTGAGGTTAGGACCAACCATTTGTGGGCACCTACCCCACCCCTAACTGTTGACCTTTCCTTATGCTGCCTCCCTACCTTAAATCCAGCCTCCTGATACCTTGCCTTTCTGCACTTACTTGTGTCTAAAAGATGACTCGCTCAGCCCAATCCCTTCCAGTACTCACTCCCAGCCCAGGCTAAACTGGACGCTTTCCCTGTGACCCACCAAACCCACACCACACAGGGACCATAGTCGCTGCTTCTTCACACAACTGTTTCTGTGTCTTTCCCCACCAGTGCCACCAGACTGAGCTCTTTAAGGGCAAGGACAAACGCAATGACCACGTCCGCAAGCCTGGCACAGTGTTTTGCTACAAAGACAGCCCTGGTTACATGTGTCAAATGCAGAAGAGGTCAGCGGGTGGGAAGGAGAGTGTTCACTCGAGTGCTGAACTTGACCTCTGGCCCAGGAGACACTCGGAGTGGGGAAGTGGTGCACTCCTCGCCTCTCCTCCCTCAGCTTCTCCTACTCCCAGGCCTCAGAATTGACATCTTATCAGAAACAAGCTGGTTCCCTCTGTTCCTGCCCGGTTGGAGGCTGGGCAAAGGGCAAAGGGAGCATTGTCCAGTCAGGCCTCTGGGGACACCTCGGCTCTCTAGTGGGAAGTCCTGTCTGCCTGCCTTCCCCGGACCACAGATGGGGACAGGAGGTCTAGAGGAAAGGGGGAGAGAGCAGGCTTCGGGCTGCCAAGGGCCTTGGCAGAACGCCGACCACACCCGGATGTGGTGGGTGGTGACGGGATGGAACGGAGAGTCCCTGCCCTGCCGGGGACAGACTGGATGGACCACTTTCGTGGAAATTCCTTAAATCTCCCAGAAGTGCGGGAAAAGTGAACTCGGCTTCGTGCTTTCTTTGGGGAAAGGGAGGGTGCTTCGATTATTAGAAAAGGAATCCCTGGCGGCGGTAGGGTTATAACAGACACCCTACCAGAAACCTGAGTGCCCTATCTCAACCACTAATGCCCTCCGCTGGCTTCTCGGCAGCTTCCGCTTGGCCCCGCGTAGAGCTGCCTCCCTTTCACCGTCCCGGCGATACCGAGGAGAGGGAGCCCTGGCTCCAGGGTTCTAGTCTGAGCTCTGGTACTTTCTGCCCTGGCCGAGGCGCCTTTGTTTCATCTGGTTTTGTTTCATCTGTGAAATGGGTCAGGGTTGGAGGAGAGGGCTGCAGAAGCCCTCGCAGCTCGGACATTGCTAGAGCCAGTGTGCTTCGCAGGGCGCCTCCGCGGCCGCCCCCCGCCCCATTTTGACTCCACCCCCCACCGAGCAGCTCCTCCCCGACGCCGGCCGCTAGGGGTCACTGCCTCCCTTTGTCAGCGACGGAGGCCGGCAGCCCTCCCTCCGGCCCTCTCCGGGGCTGAAAGGCGACCAAGGGGCATCTGGGGGCCTGAGCCGGATCCCACAGCCGCCGCTCGCGTCCGCCTTGGCCTGGGCCCGGGAGGTGCGGGCGGGAGGGTGGGCGGAGGCTGAGCCGGGCCCAGCCAGCGCGCGTCGGGGCCAGGAGTGGGTTAACGCTAACCCCTCCCCCCGGGCTGACATCACGGACTCCACGGCTGGAGCTCGCGAGTGAGAGAAAGAGAGGGAGAGGAACGAGCGCTGCTCGCCTCGGCGTCCAGGCAGCTCCACATTGTTGCGGATCGCCGGCACCCGGCAGAGCGGCGGCGGCGGCGGGGACGCGCGGCGCACACGGCGGGTTCTCCAGGCGCCCGGCCGCATAGTCCGAGCCGCGCGGGCAGCGGGCCGCCGAGCCGCACCGCACGCCGCCGCCTGGGCCCCGACCCTCTGCGCCGCCCGGGCTTGTCCCGCCACCCTCGGAGGACGGCCGGCCATGGACGCCTGCAAGTTGGAGCCGAGCGGGAGGGTGTGAGCGCGCCGGGGGCCCGGAGCCCGCGCCGCGCAGCCGGGCAGCAGGGCGCGCCGGGGGTGGGTCCCTCTCCCCAGCCCGGCTCTCCGTGGAAGAAGAGGGCGGGGACCGGCGCGGGGAGGAGAACGGAGGAGGCGAAGGGAGCATGACTCGTGCAACTTGCGGCGGGCATCTGCCGAGCTTCTGAGCCGGCGGCAGCCCAGGCCCGGATTGCGGCCGCGCGCGCAGAACCCACCCAACCCACCCCGCCCCGGCCGACGGCTGCGGCTGACCTGGATCCTCCGAGTGCCTGCGGGCCGCCAGCGATCCGCCCTCGTCTTCCGGGCTGGTTTCTGGAGCGCGGGGAGCGCCCTGCTCGCCGCCCCTCTCGCCGGACCCCCGGACACCGATGGCTCGGATGGGGCTTGCGGGCGCCGCTGGACGCTGGTGGGGACTCGCTGTCTGCTTGACCGCTCTCTTCTTCCCAGGTAGGCGCGTTCACCTCTGCCTCCCCACCCACCCCCACCCATCCAGCGCCTCCACGGGACTGGGAACTGGATGGCGGGCACCATCGGGTTGCAGGTAGTGAACAGAGACAGAAAAGTTGGGTCACGGCTCGGGTAAGGGGGGTAGGAGGTGGCACGGCGGAGAAAGAGACGTTGAGAAGCCGAACCGCCTGCCCTGCAGGGAAGCGGTCGAATGCACGTCTCTGTGTAGCAAGAAAGCACTTTCTCCGCTCAGTTCTTCACGAAAATAATAATATGGAATAGCGTTCTATTTATTTAATAACCAGTTCTCAGCTCGAGAAGCAGTTTGGAAACACTGCATGTTATATAAATGCAAAATAATCACGGTAATCACCGTCTCGGGGTATAAGACAACAGCCCTAGGGGGAGGGCGTCAGTCGGAGCTGGTGGGCTCTGGGTCGGGAGGGTGCAGGGGGGGCTTCGTTTCTTTCGTCGGCCCCTTGCCGGACGGTTTCGGGCTCTCGGGCCCCTCCCGCCCCACATCTCCTCACAGCGGACGCGGAGAGCTGGCTTCTGGCTCCTGCGGCAGAAGCGGCTTCTCGCTCACCTGCGGGTCCTTTTCCTGGAGGGTGAGCGCCCCCCACATCGCAAACTCCCGCCTTGCGCGGGACTGGGCTCCGCCTGGGAACCCCGCTCCTGAAGCGGGGGTTCTCCCCGGAGGAGACGCCACGGGCTTCGTGCCAGCCAAGGTGGCTGCATGACCCACTTTCCCTAGGGACCCTGAGGGCGCTCCGCATGTCCTTCCTTGAGGTGCCAGCAGCCGAGGGGTTAACTCCAGGCCCGACCCTGGGGTAGCCCTTAGTTGCCCATTCTGACGGGTGCGGTGGGGGTGTGGGGGGGTGGAGGCGGGACCGGCCCAGGCACATTGTGCTGGGGAATGAGCTGGAAAATGTGTTTAGGAGGCAAATCCCACCGAGTCCCTTTGCCTGGTTTTAACCCTTTGTGTCCCTGGGGAAGCTGCGGGGCACCTAGTTTGGGTCAAGGTGGGGGCAGGGTCGCTCTAGCCCTCTGGGAAGAAACCTGAGATGACTTCTGGCCTTAGCCAGATAGGTTTTTGGGGGTAAGGTGGCCCTTGACTTGGAGCACGTGGTCTTTGCCTTGGCGGGGCAGAATTAGGGGGGTTGGAGTAAAGACTCATTCCTCCTGGGGTAAGAATATTAGCTCCCCAACCTATGGTGCTGCCGACTGGCCCCCCAGTTTGTTAACAAGGAACCAGCCGGGCTGTCCAGCTATGGGGCCTGTGTGCCATCTGGGAAGGCAGAACCCCGGCCTCATTCACTTCTTTGCCCCTTCTCCTGCCAGCCAGCCCACTGCTATGGCTCGGTGCAGCTCGCTCAGTGGTGGATGTCAGGGAAAGCAGTTTAGGAAACAGGTAGGGGGTGTCCCCACCCCTGCTGCCCAAAGTGCCTCCCTCTGGGGATGGGGGGTGGGGGTTCACAGAGGCATGCCTGAGCCCCTCCGCAGTATGGTCTTGGTGAGAACAGGAGGTCTTCATCTCACGCTGGACAGTCCAGGAAGCCGCAGGGTTAGAAGCTCAGGCTGCAGGACATGCCTGACCACCAGGGCTTGGGCATCTAGGACTCCTTTGATTCTATTTGTCCGCATCCAGAATCCAAAGAAAGCTTTCCCAGAGCGCTGGTGCTTTCTAGCACATGAGGGGTTAACCTAATCCTGGGATGGACAAAGGGCCGGAAGGTTTGAAGAGGAGGGTGATCAGCTCACCCCTTTCTCCCCTCCTTTTGTTACTCTCCCCAGCTTTGTGTTGAAGGCTGGTTAATTCTGTTTGAGGGGATGGAGGAAAAGAGGCCCCCCACCCACTCAAGGTGGGGGCAGGGAGGTGACACTCACCTGGTTCATAGTGGATACCCCTCCACACACTAGAAGTCCAGATAGGGCGGTGGGATGCCTAAAACAGAACCACACTGAGATAGGCACTTAATAAGCATTCTTCCACGGACTGTGACTGCCGATGGGCAACATCAGAGGCAGCTGAAGGTCCCGGACTCACCAGACTCCTAGCCCCGGTGCCTATGCGCCTGATGCCTGTGCTTGCTTTCTCTGGGGTCCACTGTGGAGGGAGGGTGGTGGATGTGTCCACTCTGACCCTTGGGGAGAGAAGGCCAGAAGGTCCTGAAGTTGCCAGGCCAGCCCTCACTTCGTGCCACTCCCCAGCTCCCTCCCAACTGCTTGCTTTTGCTTCTCTCTGGGGACTTGCCAATCTGCTGTTCTTTTCTGGGTTCTCCTGGACTGTGACAGAAGTGTTGAGTGGGTGGGGAGGGAGGAACCCCCCATGTGTGTGATGGCCCCTGACTTCAAAACACTCCCAATCTGGCAACTGAAGTGTGCACACACTCCACAGGGCCGACTGTACCAGGCAGGGTGGTGAAGGCCCGCAGCCTGTCTGTTTCCTGAGATGACAATCTATGGTTGCTTCCTGCTAACTTAGAGGAGAGGGTCAGTGGGGCCTGAAAAGGAGCTGGGCAGCCCAAAGAGGAGGACGAGGCAGGGAACCTTCCTGAGAAGCAGGTGTCCCACCCGCACCACACCCTCCCTAATTGGCTTCCCCACACCTTTTGTCTGGAAAGAGAACACTCACCCCAGGTGTCATGCACACCCTCAGAAGACCTGTCTGGCCACCATGTACCCCTCTGTGGCCTGCGCTCATCTCCCTGTCATGATGGTTTCCTTTAACGCGCAAATTGTGGGAGCTATTGGTTATTTTCCTCTCTCTCCATTTTCTGCCTACCATAGTATGCTCAGACTTGCTGGGCAGTGGATTACAGCAATGCCAATTCTGCTGGCCTGGGGCTTGCAGTGTGTGTCCACGGCCGTCTCCAGGGCTGTTTACGAGGCAGCACTGTTGAGGGTGTCTCAGAATCCAATTCAAGGCTTCATCCTCAAGGTTGGAGGGGAGGAGGAGACTGCAGAACCTGGACCCAGTGGCCCTGTCTGAGTGGTTTAGAAGGTGTCTCTTAAACCTGGACTTCTGAGCATGTGGGATAGTAGCCCCTGGGTGTCTAATGCTGGTGGAGACCAGGATTGCTGTCAGTTCCTTCGCTGACCACTTGGCTTTGCACAATTAATCCACCTTGTCCATGTTTGGGCTGCCTGACCTGTGGGCCCAGTGGTATCCTGCCAGCATGGTTGTGCCAGCCAGAGCCCTAGTGCTGACAGCTGAGCCAGTGGGCCAGGCTGGAGGGGCAGAGGGGCAGCTCCAGTTGCTGTATCTGTGATGCTGCTATTGTTTAGCAGCTGACTTATGTTCATTGTTCAGCACAAATAGAAAACACCCAAGGGAGGTGTGAATGCATCTTCAATTTTTTTGATTATATCTTCCCTGCTTAACCTGGTAAATGGAATACCTCCTACTTGGGGAAGAGCAAATAGAGAGGCAACTATATATTCACCTGTTTGGATGATTATTATTATTATATGTTTTTATGTGGGTTCTGGGAGTCAAACTCAGGACCTCGTGCTTGCCAGGCAGGTGCTTATGCTGCTGAGCCATATCACCGGCCCTGGATGATTATTTTTTTAACTTTGAACATTTTCCAGCCTGCCAGGCTAGAATGGACATTAGCCAGTTGTGCAACTTAGCTTATAACATTCTTGACAGACCCACCTTTGGTCTAGACTGGGTGTGTGCACACACATGTGCAGGGCTTTGTGTGTTTGTGTTGGTGATCTACAGCTCACTATTGCAAGTACAGATCCATGGGGACTGAGATTAGGAGGTGTGTACACTCAACTGTGAGTCACCATGGGATGGGTGCCGTAAATATATAATGTCAAATGGATGTTCACACATAGCTGATTTCTTAGGGCATACTGATGGATTTTGTGAATGGTTTTGAGCCTTGATAATGCCTGTGTTTATATCGGAGTATCAGTGCAGGTGACTTTGGGAAGAGACCCAGGATTTGCCCTTGGCCAGCTCTTTCCAGGACAAAGCTGCAGGGTCTGAGTCCTTTGCGGGGTGAGAAGCCTGGATACCACTTCCTTTTTGTCCTCTGCTCTTGGCTTTAGACGTCCTCTACATCCTTCCAGGGAGGTGCCCGAGACCTTGACGATTACTTGGAGAGACTTTCCTCTCTTGTCAGCCTTCTGTTGTCTCCCTGGCAAATAGATCAGTGCTGGAACCTGGTGCTAACTGGGGCCTGGCCTGTCCCATGGGTTCTCATGATCCCTGAATGGCTGGGAGGAGTCAAGAGAGACAGGGTTTCAGCTCCTAATTTAGCATCTTTGCTTCCTGTATTTCTACCTGGGAAAAAGAATCACAGGGTGGGGGGGGGTAACATACCTTGAACTTTTAAAAAGGGTTATGATTGTGGGTTTTGGCTTTCCATTACAAGAAGTACAAGGGGCCCAGTACAACATACGCATGCCTGGAAGCATCCTGGTTTGAGTGGCAGAAAGCAGGAGCCCACTTGTTAGAAAAGAAGCAGAAAAGAATGGCAAGGAGTGGAGAGAGGGCAGCCCAGGAAGCCCAGTTCCCCATGCCCAAGGCCAGCTGGGAAATGTCCCCCCATGATGCCTGCCCTACTCCATGGAGACCAGGTCTGCAGAACTAGCAGATGTGCTGGCTGGGGCAGAAGGTAACTTAAGATCTGAGCAGGGATCACCTTGCAGAGGGAATGCCCTAAGCTGGAGATAACACCCTCTTCGTCCAATTAACCCTTGAAGCTCTGGATTCTCTTGTGTTGTTTGGACCCGGGAAGTGGGGAAAGGGAAGAGATGTGAGAAAAGACATCAGACATACTGTCAGAACCTTGACTCATTCTACGAGGAGAGATGAACTCAGTGTAACAGGAGGGGCTCAAGAAGGACACAAAGAAAGACTTTCCGGCAGCAGGTTGTAGTCAATTTGAGGCAATGGATAATCCCAGGTTTATCCTGGGCAGGGATTGGGGAAGGCTATAGGTATATATTCTCGGGGCTCATGGAGCTGTGGTTTTCACTATTCCTCAGGGAGAGCATGGTGGCAGATGGCTCTGTCCTCTCCTTACAACCTGGTGGTGACCCCACCTTGGTGGCCCAGCACAGTGAGACTGAAAAGTGGGGCCAGCTGAATTGGGTTGGAATCCCAACTCTATGGATGGCTAGCTGAGTTACCTTGGTGAGGGCACTTGATGGGCCTCAGTCTTTTCATCTGTAAATGGGTTTCAGATAACACAGATTTCCAAGGAGGTTTGTAAAGATGAGATTGAGGGCCGGTGAGATGGCTCAGCGGCATAAGCGCCTGCCTGGCAAGCGCGAGGGCCCAACTTCAACTCCCGGAACCCATATATGAAAAAAGGGCCGGTGATATCGCTGAGCGGCACGGGCGCCTGCTGGCGTGCGAGGTCCTGAGGTCGACCCCCGGTACCCACAAAAAAAAAAAAAAAAAAGATGAGATTGAGAATGATGAATGAAAAGTACTTAGCACATGGCCAGGCATTTGATAAACATCAATAAAGAGGGGTAATTTCTCCTGTCTCTATGTCTGTCCTCTGAGTGGCCCTGCCCTCTCTGAGTCTGCTCATTGGGCAGTACCACCATTATGGTCCTTTAAGAAAAAGCCATTCAGATGCCCACTCACTGCTAGCCCCACTTGCCTTGTCTTCAACTAGTGCTACTCAGGAAGTAGATCCCTGCCCCCTCTTGAAAATAATGATCCAGGCGCAGCAATTGGGGAGCAGCAGGACCTGCAACTGAGGGGACTCAGGTGGCCTGGCTGGCTACTGGCACCTGCCAGCCCAGCCCTGTGGTGGTCAAGTACAACATAGGAGCAGGTGCTGTGCAGCCTTTGTCACACAGCATGTCGCCCAGGGCTCTCCCAGTACCCACCTCACTCCCTGGCTGAGGCCCAGCTGGGTCACCATTGCCCATCTGGAGTGCTTGCTGTGACAGCAGCCTGGGGCCAGCAGGGAGGCCAGGGACTCAGCCCCTGCCTCCCTTCAAATTTCCACACATGAGGGGAGGGTGAGCAACAGGACCCTCCCTCTAGGACTGAGATGGTACCAGCTAGATAAGCAGAGAGACCTCTGGGGATGGGAGCATCCTTCTCTTTTTGTCCTCTTGAATGCTTCTGCAACATTGTAATAAAGTCGGAGTTTGTGGCCCTATTTACAGCATGGAGTTTCAGTGGATCAGTGGTCTCCATAACCCCCACGAATAGCATTGGTATCAGTATTACTTCCATTTTACAGATGAGGAAAGTGAGGGTTAAGTTTGATAACTTGCTGCCCATCTCATGCCAGTGTGGCCCCTTTGGGCACCAGGACTTCTGACTGCAAGTTCAGTAGATCAGGATGAGGAAATGAACGGGGATGGATGCACGAAAGAGGTGAGCCAGTCCCCTATAGAATGTGTCCATTATGTGGCCGGTCACTCCACCAGCCACCACCAGCTTTCATTCTCCTCGCACGGCGAGCCAAGCATGGCAGCTCCCTGGGGAAGCGAGGGATAAGATGAGGATGTGGTTGGAGAGGAGCCCAGCTGGAGCTGACCATGAGCCTGGGTTGGGATGACAGAGCAGCTGAGGGGCAGAGGGAGCCCTACCAGACACCAGAGCATCCCTCTGCCCCCAGACAAGTGGGTTGAGACATGGACAGGGCCCTGAGGTGTGAGCATGGAGCCCCAGGCACAGGGTAGGGTGTGGGCCTGGCTCGGGGCAGAGAGCAGGTACTCAGAAAGCCTCATGGACTGGATGGCGCAGCTGAGAGCAGCAGAGGGACAGGACTTGGCAAACAGAGTGAATTCTATCTCTTGGGCCATCCCCACCCCCTCAGGTCTGTGCAGACCCCAATTTCATTCCCAGTTTATGAGGAGTCTCATTACCAAGCTACAGACAATAAAACCCGCCTGACCACTCTGGCCCGAATCTCATTAGAGGACATTAGTTCCGCCGGCTGGTGGCTCTGTTGGGACATAGTGCAGGCGTGGCCTGGGCATCAAAACAGGCCATTGGCCATGGATATGAGTGTGCCACTGGGAATCTGAGTTCAATCTACAGGCTTAAATAGAGTTCCTCCTTCCAGAGTCCTGAATGCATGTTACCCAAAGCCAGAAACTTGGGGTCCCTCCTGCCCACTTAGACTCTCTGTTCTGCCCCTTGCCTGGAGGGGAGGAGGACATGGCTCCCTCTGGGGTATTCCAAGAGTCTGCCTTCTCTGGGAGTGGCTGGCAGCAAAGCTCAGAACATCATCATTTCATAGAAGAGGGCCTTTGGGGCAGGGGACAGCATACCAGAGGCCGAAGCTGGAGCCCTCACAGCAGCCGTGGCCGAGTCTTGGCCTGTCTTTCCATCCAGAAGGCAGAAGGAAGGGACATTTTCCCTGCCTGTCAATGGAGTTCCACCTAAGACTGAGAGAGCCAGCTCCTTCCAAGAGCCATCTACAGCCTTGGCAGGGGCTTCCTGGTCCCACCTCCTGCCTGAGGTTGAGTTCCTTGGTGGGGCCTTGGATTCCATGTTGGAGTTCTTCCCACCAAAGATGGGATCATTTCTAGCTTAGTGATTCTAGTGCCTATGAGCAGCCAGCCGCTGCTCTGCCTGTACCCTCCCCTCTCTATGTTATCTTTCTTCCTTGAGTCTCACTGTATCAGAATAACACCATGGCTCAATGGATGGCACCATGGAAAACAAAATCAGAACAAAGGAAAACATGCCCCACTTGGTACCACAGGCTCAGAAGGAAGTGTGGGCCAGGCCCAAATAACTGCTTCTAAGCATACCAGGGCTCCCATGTATGCTCCGGTTGGGGGTCACATGGGTCAGCCCACACTTTGGCAGGTAAGCCGGCGTTCCCACCAAATGAGTCAGTGGAGATGGAAGTGCCGATATGTTTGGGCAGCACAAGTCAGCTCTGCCTTGAGAAAGGAGGCTGGAGGTCTGTGTTGGCCACGGAACACCCCTGCAAGGCCCTGCCTACAGCTTATCTGAGGCTCCAGTCCCACCTGTTCACAGTGTCCTGAGCCACGCCCCACTTGATCCCCTCCTCAGTCCTTGTATCTTATGGGCAAATGCTGTCAGGTGCTAGGACAAGAGTGGTAGAGAAGGTTACTCAGAGCCAAGCCAGCCCTGTGCCACTTCACGTGAGTCCCACTGCAGAGGCTAAATGCCCACTCACATGCTTGTTGGTGCCAATGTTGCTGGAGCCCCTGGTTTATATCTCACCCTGACTCCTGGCTCCAGTGTGCCCACACTGCCACTTGGATGAATACACCTGTGTAATCACTCATATGCCCAGGAGCATGGGATAGCTGCCCCTTCTTCCCCAGTTCACCTCCCGCTGCCCTCCCCACACTCTCCTCTGTTCATGCCCAGTGCTTTTGCACGGGCTATTTCCTCCACATTCTCCCTTATTTCCCATAAATACTAAGTCTAAATGCTGAAGTTAAGAACCACTTTTATCATGAAGCCTTTATAAGTCTATCTCCACCCCAGCTGAGATAACTTCTCTCATCTCAAAGCCCCCAGCATCTCATCCATGCCACCCTGTGACACTCATTACTCTCACTTTACTACATAGTTACTGGGATTTATCGTCTCCACAAAACAAAGAGCTTTATTGCTGATGGGGCTTGGTTTCCCCAGGGAACATAGTGGCCCAGTAGTGCATGCTGTATGGGTAGATGGTTGCTTCTGTGGACCTTGGGTGATGATAAGAATAGCAAACTTCCTGAGCATTCCTGGGTGCCAGGCACTGTTGGAAGCATCTTACATGTACTATAGTAACTGACTTTATTTTCCCATCAACTCATGTGGAGTTATTTCTGTTCTCCCCATTTTCACATACGGGAAGACAAGGCCCAGACGGAGTTCAGGTAACTCACCCATAGCCACACAGCTAGTAAGTGGCAGAGCAGGAAATGGATCCAGAAAGTCAAGCCGAGTGTCCCTGACCCTCAGACGTGTGGCTAAGATGCCTCTTTTCGGGGGGGGGGGGGCGGTGAGTGATGGAGGAGACAGCTTACTGAGCCAGGACTAATGCTTCCACAATTGTCCGCCGCCTCCACAGAGGGCCTTATTACTTACACTCATGTCCCTTTGCTGGTACAGGGATAAGCAGGCGCTGTGGTTGTATATGCCTGGAGCATTTGGGGAGCTATTGGCGCTGTATCTTCGGAGAGACTTGATAGTAGCACTGGTGTGTTCTTCGGATACCTCAGAAATATTAGAAATATAATTGCTATGTTCCTGGTACACCCTGTCACAGTCACTGTTCTGCCTCAGGAGTATGTGCATGGTTGTGCTACATGATCTGTCTTGGCATTATCACTCTTTCATCCCCCCGGTGCAGGGACCACTGATGCCACCGCAGGGCCTCCCACCGTCCTGCACAGTGAGACCAGAGGCAGGTGTAGTGGCTTCTCTGTAAGAACACCCCCAGCTGGTGTTCCCAGGCTGGCCCTGGATCCTGGGTGGGTCCAGAGCTCAGCAAGCTGATCCTGTGCCAGCCCATCCTAAAGTAAGTGAGGGCAGGGGAGGATTTAGGGTGTTCACCTGCACTGCTGCTTTCATCTCCTGGGACAAAAGGGCCAATGCTTCCTCTGCCCCAGGCAGTCTGAAAATAGGGTGCTGGGATAGAAGCACTTGATCCTGGGGCCACAGCAGGAGGAGAGAACTATCCCAGAAATAGAAGAATCAAAACCCCTTCCCGGTGTCGAGGCCTGGGACTAAGTGGCAACTCCAGTCAGTACACAGCAGATTGTCCTTTCAGGGTTACCCATAGCCAAAGCTCCTCCCAGACCCCCTGGTCCTGTAGGTCACCATGTTAGCTCAGGCCTCACAGGCTCCCTTGCTTAATTAGGAAGGTAACTGCAGAACAGTCATCTGATCCATTTCGACACCAAAGAGAAATTCCTCCTGGACCCTCTGCTGTTGCAGATTATCCATGCTCCGTTAGCTTGAATTACCACATGGCCTCTGTGGCCAGACACCAGCCGGAGCCGGGCAGTAGGCTCCTGGGCTGGAATCTGCCCTGTACCCAGGAAATGCTTGGAAGCCCTTTGGAAGGTAAGCTTAGGACCCACCTTAGTCCCCCAACAACCCCAAGGATTTCCCAGCACTAAGGGGCCCATGACCGGGGCCTGCAGATTACTGCTCCACTCTTGGGCCAAGTCACTATTATGCCCCTCTTTTCTGCTCCCCGAGGCTGGACCTCCTTGTTGGGGTCTGAATCCATAGCAGAAGCAGCTTCCATGTTATTCAGCAGCTTCCACATTTAAATTGGAGCAGAAGCAGAGACAGGCATCTCCGAGAGTGTAAATAAGATCGGAGCAGAGCAGCCACACTGCTGGATGATTTTATTATGATTGCCCACCTCCCCCGCCCCCAAACGGTCTCGATCTCATTGGCCTAAATTGCTACATCTCTCAGAATGATGGATGGATCTCCTCTCTTTTCCCAGGCAGGTTGGCCAGCCCTGCTACTGAGACACCCTCCTACCCTTGCCCTTCCCAGATTTATTCCCTGTGTTTTTGGTACCCGGAGAGCCATAAGTGTCCTGGGCCAGCTGAGCACTCTTATTATCTCGGCACTTGATGGATGGGCCTTTGGAGGGACTTAGGCAATAGCCCCTGCTCTCTGCTCCCCTGTGCTCCCCTCTGCCCTGGCCATAGTATGCCTCCCAACTCTCCTAGGAGTCAGATAATGGGCTCGGTCAGTGCTAAAGGGAAGCAGCAGTGATGGAGAAGAGGAGGCACCAATGTCCTTGGCGTCCATCTCTGAGTGCTGCTGCCTCCTTGAGAACAGTCTTTGTGGCCTCCCCCACCCCCAAGCACCATTCCCAGGAACTGTCCCCATTATCCTCTCCCACTCCTTTGCCCCATCCCCTCTGCACTGTGTACCCAGTTTGCACTGTAATAATAATCTGTGCAGTTTATGTGTTTCTTTACAAGTGTTTTTATGTCCTCTGTCTATGTGAGGAGGAGTGTGTGTGTGTGTGTGTGTGTGTGAGCCTGCTCCTGATTACATTGATCGCCATCTTCATGAGGCTGAGGCTCCCAACCAGCTCCTGGGGTGGGGGGCAGAGCAGAGTGTGGGTACTAGGGGTGGGGGTAAGGGAGGAGGAAGGGGAGAAGGAGGGGAGGCAATCAGAAATGATGACCGTCTGAGTCAGGGTCTACACTGCCCCCCAGCCACCAGTTAGAGAATGGGACAGAGGTCAGTTAGATAATTGTTTTGTCTATAGGATCACAAACAACTGGTTTGACTTATTTTTCTCCCTCAAATTGACGGAACCCATCAATTACTTTGGAGCCACATGATCTCAGCACTTCATGACTTACCCATGTCAGCATGTGCATTGGTGTCTTGGGTTTCTTGTCTTCTCTAAGTTTAAGTTCCTTACCTATAGGATGGGGGAGATCCTGGGAGGCTTACAAGAGGTAAATAACTTGCAGGGTCTGAGTGGTTAGCACAGGGCTGAAGGAGAGCCCATCTTGGCACCATGAGGCTACCATCAGCCACTGCTCACCCAGGGCCACTAAATTTAGAAGAGGGCCCAATCCCCAGGGGAGAAACCCTCCTGTCAGCATGTGGCCAGAATGCTGTGGGAATGGTCCCTTCACCTGCGTGGCCAACATGGATAGGGTACATCAGGGCCACAGGCCCCCATGGGTGCCCCCACCTGTGGGTGGTCACCTGGGAAGGTGCCTGGTGGCTCTTGGGAGCTATCTGGGCTCCCTTATTAAACAAGAGGTGCAGGATTCTCACTTCCCTAAGTACCCTGTGCCAGATTTTGTGGGATCCCCCTGCCCTGGGCATTGTGGGAGTGCTGGGCAGTTTCATCACTATTCACTCAATAGCGTGTGTCCTTGAATACCAGCCATGGATGTGGGATCTGAGGTCACAGCAGCAAACATAATATCCTGGCCAGCACTGGATAGTATCTGACCTCTGACCTCATGCACAGCTGGTGACACTGGAGGATGCCAGTTCCTTCAGGCAGGAATGCCCACCGTGCAGAAGCTTGGCTTGGTAATACAGAGAAAGAGCTGAGGCCTGGTAGGTCATTCCAGCGTGAGCCCCTTGCCCTCCCTTACCCTCTCTGCGTGCACATGCTAGGGCAGCTGGGGCTGGCCTGGTACTGTGCCTTTCTTCACCTTGCAACATGAGCCCTCTTGTCCCCCTCCTATACCCAGGTCTGGAAAGTGCCACCCAGCAGGGGCCTCATGAAGATACCTCACTGCCCTGCAGGGGAAGGTGGAGAGGGCAAGTCAGAATCCTAGAGTCTCCATATTGGAAGGGAAATCAAGAATGGCAACACACCATTTCAGCCCTAAAACCCCTTACCCACATCCCTACTAGTTGGTTGATCCTTCAGCTTCAGCATGAATACCTCCAGTAGCAGGGAACTCACTCTCTACCATGGAAACACTTACAGCTCCGACCCCCCGAATTCCCCCTTGCACTGAGCTGAGAGCTGTGTCCCTGAGGCTCCAGGCCACCAGTCCTGTCTCTGTCCCTCAGAATTGCATGGAGCATATCTGATCCCACATGTAATTCCTTCAGACACTCAGACTGCATGGGCTCCAGAGTCTCCTCCCTCTGGGCTCAGGTGACCCCGTGCCACACACCTTGCCATCTCAGGTGCTGTCCTCAGAACTAAGCTGTCAAGATCCCCGTAACAGCAGGGATGCCTGCTCTTGAACCCAGTGCTCCAGATGTGGACTGAGCAGGGGGATTTCAATCTGGGTTTCCTGCACTGAGCCCCAGCTGCCTGCGACCTCACAGGAAACAGTAGGCAGGCTTGTCCTCAGGCTTCCCACAGTCCTCCATCCCGTCCTTTCCCAGCCCTCACCCTTTCCCACACCTGTTTTCTTTAGGATTAACCATAAATTTTGCTGAGAGATCCGCTTATCTCCAGTGGGAATTAAGGAATTAAGTTGGTGATGGGGAGAGAGCATATTGCAGTGGATCAGGGTGCCACGGGGCAGGGGTGGGGCGCAGAGCCGGGGCTGGGGGACACAACTCTCTGCTTGTATCAGTCACCCTGGTGGCATCCTGGGGTGGGCTCCCCAGCCACTTGTACCCTCCTGGGGACAGATGCAGGGCCACTTTGGAGTGGAGTGGTAGCTTTGGAAGGAGGTGTACCACAGAGCTGCCACAGATAAGGCCATCTCCAGGCAGCCTCTCATGTTACCCACTGGCATCTCATGACCCAGTGCAGTGGCTCTGTGGCATGTCAGGGCCCTGGGATGGCAAGCCAAGGCATGTGGCAGGGTGGGGCGCTCCACTTTTCACTATTAGCATATAGGCAAATTCTGCGGTGGGAAGAACCAGGGCCCCCACTCCATGGGTGGTTCATGAGGACCATGCAGGCACTGGCACGACCCCCAGGTGCCCTCCATAGGGTCCTCACTTCCTTGCTGAGACTGGCGTAGCCACTGGCAGCCAAAAGTTGAGGAGCTCTTCCAGCCCCAGAGAGACTGAACCTCTCTTTATCCTAAGGATAAAGGAGCCCCCTTCTTGAATGGCCAGGAAGGGCTCACTCAGGGTCTGTCCCCCACATGCTTCCACCTTCTCCTTCCCCAGGCTTACAGCTCCTGGCCAGCCTCCCTGGCATCAGCCCCGCTCCCTAACAGGAAATGCAGAGACTGTGCAAGGGGAGATGAGTAGAAAGGCAGCCCAGGAGGGAGCTGGAAGTGAAGAGGAAAGGGGTCCCAAGGACACGGCTGCCGGCCGGGCCAAGCTTGGGACCTTCCACAAAGAACACCTTCAATCACCATTATGCACTAGTAGCCGCCACCAGAGAACCAGAAGAGCAAGACCAGAGGTGGGCTGAGGGAGGTGACAGGAGGGGACATGGCAGGAAGGCAGGGCAGAGTAGCGAGTTTCACTCTGGTGAGGGGGAAGCCAGAAATTGGGCCCTCAGGTCCAGGAGTCTAGCTGGTTAATAATTAGTAACTTGGGTTAGTAAACCACTGGTGTTTTTTCTTCCAATTTCGGCTTCTTCTCCCTATCCCCCAGCCTGGAGATCTTTCTAGGCTCTGCCCAGGCCTCAGGAAAGGAGCCCCCACCCCTGCCCTGGGCCACCATCTCCCAGGCAAGATTCACCCTGTGACCCTCCCCGGCTCCTCCCCACTCCCTCTCCTGGCTGGTTTCTGGTCTCCAGAGCCCATGGTGTTTAATCTCCAGGAGATTAGTGACCTGCTTTCACAGCCCTCCCCCACAGGCTGCTTGGACACCCTTAGATATTTTCTGCTGGAAGGCCAGACCCTGCAGCCACCCAGGGAGGGCCAGAGCCCTCCTCAGCAGAGCACTCTGCCCCCGCTGACTCTTGGCCGTGTCCTTTCTACTGGCCACATGGTGACACAGGTCACCCTATGGATAACATTTCCCTAATCCTTTAGGTGAGGTCAGTTAGTCGATCAACAGATATTCTTTGGGCATTCATTATGTGCCAGGTACCATATGTTAAGAAAAAAAAAATGTCTTAAGTGACTTGAAATGAGGTAAGAGGCTTTATTCAGCTGGTACACTTCAGGGGGCACCTGAAGACCAGCTGACTCCAGCACAGTGGATTAGGGTGAGGACAGGAGAGGGCACATGACCTTGGCTTTGCATTTTCCGTGCCTCACTGCTGGTGCATTTCTGGGTGGAGGGTATCCCTGTTCTCCTGGTATAATCCTATCTGATAGCCATCAGAACTATTTCCTAGGGTTGTTTTGGTAGGAGAGGGAGAGGGCAAAAGAAGAGAAGAGAAAGGCAAGGGAACTGGGATGAGGGGATCTCTTTTCTGCCCTAATTCTCTGCATGTGCTGAACCAAGAGTACAGTATTAAGGGACTGTCCTCAAAGCAGGGTGGCCCCTGGAGGGATGCACAGCCCTCAGGGGCTTCCCAGTGCTGCAGACTTAGAGACAGGCTGTGTGATCTAGGCCAGGGCACCACGTGGCTCTGCGGTGGGACCATCCTGTGCTCTGTAGGATGTTTAGCAGCAACCCTGGCCCACTAGACGCCAGTAGCAGCTTCTCCCTCACACCCTGTGCAGTGTGACAATAAAAAATGTCTTCAGGCATTGCTGAATGTCCCCTGGGGCACATAGCCAGTCAGGAACTGGTGAGCTGGGCTTTCATGGCAGGCGGACCTACTTTTCCAAAGACACTTCCCACCCCTGTGTGTGGACACACTCTAGGTTCCAGCCAAAATGCACTGTTCCGGCTTCTCTGCTCCTCTGCCCCTGGGCCTCGGCTGCTGCTGCTGACTGAGCCACCTTTGGAGCACGGACGGGGCTCCCAGTGGCCCACCCCAGCCCTCTCCCTCTGCCTCCTAGTACTGTGTTGCTTAGTACTTGGTACTTTCTCCTTTCCCCTCTCCTTTGCCCTGAGTTACTTGAAAGAGGACCTAAATCTCTGCTGGCTCCAACTCGGTGCCTTGTATACACTTGGTGCCCCATAAATGTATATGAAAGTGATGGCAGCTGGCTGGCTTCTCAACCCCAGTAGGCTCTGAGGTTTCCTGCTCCTGAGCCCCTCCCTGCATTGTTCTTGGCATTCTGTTTAACCTGTAGCCAAGAGAGGAAAGCTTGCAATGCTTTTGTTTTTCCTGACACATCTATACCCACCTCGTTGTGTTCTCAGCAAACAAAATCATCTTCTCCGTTTGTTCAACATTCACTAAGCACCGGGAGGGAGGCTCTGTGGTAGTGTGCGTTCTTGTGTGTGTGTGTGTGTGTGTGTGTATGTGTGTGTATGCGTGGATTCGCAGACAGGTGCCAAGTGATGTCATATTTCTATGTGTGGGATGTTAGTGGTAATCAGAAATTCTACCATCCACAGCAGTGTTTGTCATGGCGTCTTCTCTTCCACTGGTTGCTCCGCACTCAGCCGGGCTTACCTTCTGTGTAAGCAATGACCTTTCATCCCTCCATGCCAGTGCTTTTACTCTCCCCTCTTCTTGGAGGGTCCTACCTCACAGCCTAGCGAACTCCTACTCATCCTTCAAAACACAGTGAGATATTACCGCCTTGAGTGTGCCCTTCCTTTCCTACCACGCCCCCCCGCATGGTTTTTTCCTTCCTTCATCATGGCACTTTGTGAACAGTCCCACAGGAGCAGTGATCATTATTAGTTCATATATCCTGTGTCCTTGAGGCCAGCGACTGTATCCATCACAGGCCTGTGTTTATATTCCTAGCTGTTGGCACTTGACAGAGTCTTACTACACGTTAATTAAATAAATGGGAATAAACAACTTATTTTGTTTTCCAAAGCATTTTCTTTGTACATGTTAAAAGTGTGTCTTTCTGTAATGACTTTGCTTAACCTTCCTGCACTGCTCCCAAGTGCCTTCGTGCTTGTAGACACGCATACGTACAGCAGTGTTTAGCTGCACACATGTGCCTGGGTCTAGGTGTGTGCATGATGTGTCTCTGTTCTGGTGTTTCTACGAATTTAAAGGTGCATGGCCTTCAGTGCTGTTTCCCCAAGCAGATATTCCCTCAACCTCCACGTCCTCCACCTCTGAGAACTGAAGGGGAGAGGGTTGGGGTAACTGTTAGAGACCCCTGCTCCTGGGTTTCCTGTCCACCCTGGAGTAGCCCAGGATATGCAGGCTGGGTTGGAGGACAGAACCCTCCCTGGCCTAGTCACATCGCACCCCTTTGCTATCCATCTCTGCCCTGTTTAATTGGAATTTGGCTAGTGGAAACCATCTGTTCTATTCTGTCCTGTTTCCATGGCAACCAAGTGGCTTGAGACTGAGGTTGGTGGTAAGAGAAGTGGCCTGGGGGATGCTGGGTAAAAACAGTTGGGCCCTCCCCCTCAAACCCGTCCATTTCTCCGTCTCCTCTCTGCCCTGCCCTCACCCCCCAACCCAGAGCAAAATAAACCTGCTCCCTGCCTGAGAGTTGGAGTCCCCCAGTGTCACTCTGCCATCCCACCCCAAGCCCACCTCTTTCTCAGGCTCTTTTTGGCTTCTTACACACAGGGCTCCTTCCTCCCTGGCCTCCATTCATAAGTCCTTTCCACCGCGGACTGGCGAGCCAGCCCACCCTGTCCCCTCACCCGGGAAGGGGCAGCATAGGGACCACATGAGAGCTTGCACTTTGCCTGTGCTGTTGAGCTTCGGCCACCCCTGCCTCTAGCCGAGATCTCAGCCCACTCAGGTATCTCATAGGCTCCCCACCCTGCCCCTCCTTTACAGGCATCAGAAAGTTCACATATAATGGTCAATTTATTTTTCCCTCCTCAGCCCAAGTCCTAGGGCCCATTTCCCACAGATGACAGGGCCCTAGGAGCAGGGTGTAGCCTCCCCCGGGAAATGAGTACTACCTGTGGGCCCCATGGAAAGGACCATCTTTAGATAGGGCCAGTGAGCACAGTGGGCCCCAGCAGGTGCATGGGGGCAGAGAAAAGAATTCTGAGCCCAGCGCAGGTGATGTGGCAGCCAAGGTGGGTACCCTTGGACTCTCGGGAACTCAGACAGACCAGGCACACTGGGGTGGGAGGGGAGGTTTTCCCCTCTCATCTCCAACAGCCAGTTCTGTTTATATGGTGTTATTTTCTGCCCTAATTTCTCTGTCTATGGCGAAGTCTCTCCATGCCTGCTGTATTACCAAGGGACCTGCCTGTCTTCAAAAATAAGTGGTGCACCTTGTCAGGTGACCTGTCTGTCACCCTGGTCTCAGCAGTCACATGCACCATATGTACAAAATATTTGCTACAGTGGGGGTGGGGCAGCTGCCTAGAGGTCTCTGCAGTCACCCCCCACCACACCCCTCCATGGAGTCAGTCCTGGACAGGGGAGGGAGGGTGACATCTCAGGCCTCAGAAAGGCATTGCTCACAGCAGCTGTGCTGAGCTGGGGACCCCCACATTTCGGGGGCACAGCAGCATTGCAGAGGTCTAGTGGCTTGTCTACAATCTCACTCCTCACCATCCTTCCTTCCTTCATGTACCTCTTTGTTTTTTATTAGGATATAATTCACACACCATAAAATTCACCCTCCTAAGGTGTACAGTTCAGTGGCCCGTAGCATATTCAGAGCTGCGCAGCCACCACCACCACCTCGGCACCCAGAACCTCCGGAAGAAGCTGTGCCCGGTGCACCAGCCACGCCCCTTTCCCTGACCCACCCCTGATGACCTCTTTCTGTGCCTGTACATTTGCCTGTTATGGACATGTCACATACGTAGAATGATACAGCTTGTGGCCCTTTGTGACTAACACCCTGCTTAGAGAGCAACAGACCAAGTTGCCCGCAAGGTGAAGTTCAGACCTTTGTTAGCACAAGGCTCTTTTAAAACCATTCCTACCTTCCTTTCATTCATCCCCATAGCCCCATTTGCCTTCAACTCCCAATGCTCTCACTACACCCATGCTTTTCAAAGCACCCTTCCCCCTTCCTCTCCCTCTCACCTCCCTCTCTGAGGGACTCGTGCTCATCCTGCAAGACTCAGCTAAAAATCTCTCTGATGTGATACCCCATCACCCGCAGATGGAATCACCCCTTCTTCCAAACTCCCATCACTTTTGGTCTGTACTTTTAGTAAGCAAAAAATAAAGCTTGGCACTTATCATGCAATACTTATTTGTTTTCATGTCTGGGGCCTTTGTTAGACTGAACTTCCAAAGGAAAAGAAAATATCTTAGTATTTCTGATTCCTTTACCTTTTTCCAGACGTCACTACTGTCAGCTCTGCCAGAAGCACAACCACAGTGCCAGGCACATAGTGGGTGCTCAGTAATGTTGTGTGAGTCAGAGAAGGAGGAATAGAAGAGCTAGAGACTGTAGATTTAATCTGGGAGATGTAACTCCACAGAAGAATGTGGAAGGAATGGAGGGTTCAACAGCTTGGCAGAGCAGAGACAAGGTGGGGTATGCCTGGGTCTGGAAACTGCTTTGTGGGTGATCGGGGGAGAGAAGGAGGCAGGGTCATCCCCCCACTAGACAGCATTTGTGGGGTGTCTAGGTGGCCATTGGCATGGGAGATGGTAAAAGACTTGGCAGGGATGGAAGCAGCCACAACAGAGAGGGTGGGGTAATCTTCAGGCACAAAAAGGGTGTGGTGGGTACAGGGAGGGTGCTGCCAGTAGACAGGACAACTGTACAAAAGCCCAGAGGCAAGCGAGAGCTGAGGCCTAAGATATCTGAGGGTGGAGCCCAGCATGGCAGAAGGGTGATGGTGAGGCTGGATGGACAGAATGAGCAGGAGCTCAGGTGCCCACAGAGCTTTATGACAAGGCAAGAGAAGTGGTCCACTACACCTGCATCTGGTGGAAACATTCTCATCTTTCAAGGTCACTCAAAGATGGACAGACTTTCCCGGGTCACTCTAGTCACTAAGGGCAGCAGTAGAAACTAGTAGAAGGCAAGTGATGGATCCGAATTCCTCTCTTCCACCCCCGGCCCCATGGGGAAGAATTGAGGGACAGGGATGGATTTGAGTTTTCAGGCACATGCTGGTCTTGTGCCCTCGGAGTCTGTGCCAACCCTCTGATCCTCAGTTTCTTCCGCTGTAGATACTGACCAACTGAGGATACGGGGCCATGGTGGCAGCAACCCTGAGGGTTTTATTGAGGATTATATGAGATCGTGATAGAAATGCCCAGAAAGGGCATTGTGCCAGTGTTTACCCTCAGGTGCACTGTGGGCACAAGGTAACCCGGTGCAGGAAGCAGAGGCCATTGTCTCTCTAATGCCTTGCCTCTCTTTTATGCCATTTCCAAGGGATTAGAAGCTTAATGGTGGCAATTCCATGCTGTTTAGTTGAAACAGACTTGAAAGCAATGAGTACTATGTATAATTTCTGGGTATGGGGTAGGGAATAAATTTAGCTCCCACCCTTGGTCCAAGAGTAGCGATGTGCAGAGGAGATATACCGGGCTCCCTCTTTCCTTGTGGCACCCAGCAGTTCTCAGAGCAAAAGGAAGTCTGTCCTTCCTGCTGCTGGGGGTTGATGTGGGGTGGACCCAAGGGCCAGGCTGCAGTCTTCCCCACTGGAAGTCACAGGATCTGCAGGTCTTCCCTACAGGGGTCCAGTTCCCAAGGCGGGTGCTAAGCAGCTCTTTTGCCCCAACAGAAACAAAGCTGTTTAATTGCTTTTTAATCTGGGATGCCGGTCTGCTGGTGTCAGTGCTGAATAGTGAGGGGAGGTGGCTGCTTCCCCTTGAGTAAAAAGTTATTTGATCTCTGTCAGAGGAAAAAGGAAGGGAAGGGGAAAAGAGAGGAGCGAGGGCCTGGCTCCAGGCCCAAGTGGAGGCCACCACAGAGGGTTTTATTTCTCCCAATAGCAATCATAAATAAAGGGGAACAAGCATCTCTCTTGTCTTGGCTCAAGGCCATTGTTTTGGGCAGGGCCTCCTCCTCACCCTGCTGCTTCTGCCTCCCCCGCAGCGCAGCTCAGGATGGGGAAGACAGCTTGTCTGCAGGGAGGAGTAGGCCACCACCTGTCTCACCTGGACAGGTGGGAGAGATGAGCTCCACAGACCTGAGTGCACCCCTGCTTCTACCCCATTCTCTAGCCTCACACCCCTCCCCAACTCTTCATGCTGCTGAGGTGCCCCAGGTGGCTACAGGAGCCACCCAACCAGTCTCCCTGCCTCTGCTCCCCGCAGTTTATTCCCAGTAGTCATCAGTGATGTTATTGAAATAGCCCAGATCACTCACTCAGAGCAGCCTCTGGACCCTGCGTCTCTGCTCCCTCTACCTGGAATCTTCTTCTCCCAGGGAACTATGGTTGGGCTGCTCACTTCTTTGCTTTGCTTCTTTGCCCAAATGTCTTTTCCTGGTGAGACCTTCCCAGGCCACCTTTGAGCTGAAATAATCCTACACAACCTTTATATCACTCACTGTCATTTCCATTGCTAGAATCTAAGCTCCACAACCACAGAGAATTTTTGTCTGTTTTGTTCAGTGCTGTACCCCCAGAACCTACTAAGTGCATGCCTCAGAACACAGCCACTGCCTCCTAGCTCTGCACGCGTGTGCACACACATGCACATACACAGTCTTCTGCAAAATCCACCTCTCCTAGGCCTGCTCCAACACAGCCACCCCTGACCAGCCTGTGCCCCAGGTCCCCTCCCAGCCTCGGTGTGGGCTACCCTGATAGCACTCACCTCCCGCAGGCTCTGTGACATCTACAGAGAGTCCCCACTTCATGGCCTGCCCATTTCTGAGGTCAGGGCTGTCTCTTATTTTACACTTGAGGAAACTAAGATCAAGGAGTTAATGACTTGCTTGTACTCACCATCCCCTGTACACACAGGGCCAGTGTGAAGCCGGAATCACTCTCAGGCCTTGGCCACACATGTCCACATTTTCTCTGACTCTCCCTCAGGGCTGTGGAAGAATGGATGAGCACTTCCCCAGCTATAGCCCACACCTGCCCACTTGGCCTGGTTTCAGGGAGGCCAAGTAGGGGGAATGAAGACAGCAGGGGGGAGATGTCCTCCGTGAGCTGCACCCCACCCACAGCCAGGGGCCACCTGCGTGCTGCCACATGACCAGTGCCCTCCCAACATGTGCACACCTGCCCAGTTGTGCTGTCTGTCCTCTCCCTGCTCTGCCCCCCTGCTGGGAGCCTCCCAGGTGCAGCAGGGCATTCTCAATGCTTCCCCCCGCCATGCTTAGTAAACCAAGTTGTAGATGGAGATGTGGGAGCTGGGAGGAGCTGAGGGACCTCTTCGTACCCTCAGGCTGTACAGTCCAGTTCACAGACTCTGACTTGGTTCCCTGTCTCTCCCAAGGAACCCTGTCTCCAGCTATGATCTGTCTGTCTCAGAAAACACTGAAGTGGCCCCAGAAGACCCGGCATGGGATGTGGGGTATGGGGGAGACAGCCCTGGCATTCTGGTAGACATGCGAGAAGGTGCCACAAAAGGGAACACCAGCCAAGTGGCCTTGGATGGGCCACCACCAGAGGTGGCTCCTTCTAGCCCCAAGAAGCTTGTCCCTGGATGCTAAGGCCGGGTCCCTGAGTAGGGCGATTTTTAAGGACAAGCCATTGTCTTGGAGAAGAGTGACTGGGAGGTCAGTAAGTAGCCAGCGTGAAAGGACAGGTGTGATGAGGTCTGATCACTCCTTCAGGGCATGTGTCCTATGCACCTGCGTGCCAGTCCCAAGCCAGGTACTGTGGACATAGTAGACAGGGCAGACAGACTGAGCTGCATATGTCATTAGGGGGGCAGAAAGAGCTGCCTTGCATTTTACATGATTGATCCTTTTGGGATCTCACTTAGAGCATGAGGCAGGGGGTGCTTTCAGATAATTCAGGGAGGTAGAGACCCAGTGGGGAGTCAGACAGTGTGTCCAAGTGTGCCTGCGTTTACTAGTGTGACCAAGCATGCTTGCGTAGAAAGAACTCAGCTATTAGCCAGCTCAGTCACCGTGGATACTCTCTGGCCTCAGTCTCCCCATCCGTACAGCAAAAAGAGCCTTTTCTGGCCCATGCATTGTGTGGAGTGGATCTGTGTGGGACTAGGGACCCTCCCCACCATTTGTTGACTCCAAGGTGCTCAGAAACCAGAGGTGTTATAAGAAGCATGGTGCCATAACTTCTGAGGGTCAATCTGGCCAATCTGTGAGCTCTAGAGATGCCCGACTGCCTCTTGCTGTCAGACATGTATTTATTTGTCCCTTTGGCACATGTATGAAGGCCGTTCCTAACATTTGGGCCTCCAGCGTACAGGACCCAGAGAGGGGTCATGAGGGAGAAACTCTGTGCCATTAGCATTTCTCAAATCTGCCTGGGCCCCAGCCCCTTTCCACTGAGGCCCAGGAAATGCCTCGGCCTCCTGGTCCTGCCTTCTATCAGTCAGCAATTCTTTGTTGATCTCCTGTGTGCAGGACCTGGCAGGCACTGGGCACCTAGTGTTGACAAGGCAGGGTGCTCATGTTCTTAGGGTGCTCACTGCCATTACCTGGCTCTTCACAGTGCCAGGGTCAGCTCCGCAGGCTTTGGTTTTAGAAAGTTGTGCAATATTCCCAAAAGTCAATGAAGAAGTGACTATTCTGTCTCCATTTTAATAGATGAGGAAACAAGCACAGAAAGTAGAAGGCCACACAGCTAGCAAGCGGCAGACCTGAGATTTGAACCCAGGCACCTAGGGCAAGAGGACCTCTCTGCTGCACAGCTGGATAGCACAAGGATCTCTTGCGAGTGTCTCTGATGCTGTGGGATGAGAAAGGGCAAGAAGCAGGCCAGACCATGTCCAGCCAAAAGCAAAGGGGGAGACCTGCTTTGTCCCAGCCCCAGAGCTGGCTGGGCTCTGCACAGCTCATCTCATCCCCACCCCTGGACCCGCCTGGATGGCATCAGGCAGTGACTGACCCAATCCTGAGCACAGGAGCAAAAAGAATGGGGAATGGACTTCTCTTCAGCAAAAGGGATGGAGATTAAACAGCAGGAAGAGTTTCCCAGCTGTCATGACCATACGCTATTAAAACAGGAAGCCGAGGGAGGTGGAGGCCCTTGCCGAGAAGGTTAATGCCACTGTTGCTCGGAGCTGCTGGAGAGATGAGTGAAGGAAGAGGGTACAGGATGACTCCTCCAGGGTCTGGAGGTGAGATCATGTCACGCAGATCGAAGACACTGTCCCACAGGAAGTGGAGACTACCGGCTATCCCTACACTGCCACCACTGTCTTCCTAGGACCCTGTCTGCCCCAGCCCTGCCATTGGACTTCATTAAATTGCATTTTCCCAGAGCAGGGCAGGCCAGTGACAGAATGAGTCAATGCCAGCTTGCTACAACTGTCACCCCCGGAGCTGGCGGGCACAGAGGGAGATAATTGGGAGCAGTTTGACAGCTTAATGTCTGGGGCTGGCTTCCTGGAGCAGTGTAGGGGTGGGGTGGGGGTGGGATGGGGAGCCATCAAGGTGGACGCAGGTGGATTTGGGCTGGCTTTGGATTGACCCTGCACTCCCCCTTTCCCCCTCCACTTCCCCAGCAGCAGCTTGTTGGGCAGGAAAATAAAACACAGGGAAGGAAATTAGATATGGAGAATAAATTAGGCTTTCTTTATTAATTTGTCAGAACTAATTAACATCTCCCCAAGATTTGTCTTCTCTCCAGATGCCCCCCAGAGCAGGAGGAAGGAAAGAGTCTGAGAGTGGCCAGGCTTGGCCTTCGGGTTCCCAGCCTTGGCCTGTCCTCATAGTACTTGTCCCAGGAGTAGAGAAAGATAGGAGAGGTGTCACCTAAAGGAGGAACCCCTAGAGTCCTGTTTTAAGGGCTGCAAACTGAGAGGGAACCCACAACTCATCTTGTCCACTTATCTGGGTGCCGAGCCCCAGAAAGCCCCCAACACCGAGTCTCGGTCACCTCACCTCTCTGATGTCACCTTCTCAGTGGAGCAGAGTTGTACAGTACCTGCATGCTCAGAGCTGGGGGATCTGTTGCTCGATGAGTGTAGCTCTGCACAAAGCTCTGGCTGCTACTCTGGGAAACAGAACTTAGGAGAAACACTGGCAAGCTCTCAGATTTCCTTCATAGCACAAGACCACTTGGGTTTGACCTTAGCAATAATTGCAAGAGGTAAAAAGAGTAGTACCTGGTGTTCCCATTTCACAGGTGACAAAACTGAGCACCATGGTTAAGTGCCTCAGTGAAACCACACCAGGAACAGCTAGCAGAGGCAGGACCAGAACTGTAGAATGAGCAATTGCTCTGCTCAGTGGCCTGGCCTCCTGAGAACCCATCCACCCATTTCACCCCATTTCACCCTGACTCACACTGTGAGTCTCACTAACAGTCTCATTTCCTGGGTGTGAGTTGGAGGTCTCCCCGCCTGGAAGCCACTCTTATTCCAGAAGCTCAGTCTGCTCCTTGACTTGGGCAAGAGCCTTGGCTTGTTTCCTGCAGGGCCCAGCCCTGCCATGTCAGGAAATGACAGCTCTGAGAAGCACCTCTCCACAGCGGCCATGGGAGAGGAAGACCCTGCAGACACCACCTTGGAGGGTTGCAAAATCCAGCCTGTTCTGCATCCTGCCATGCTATGCTGGCACCACAGGGTTCTATTGCCACCAACTAGCAGCCCTCAGGAGCTGTAACCCATGTAGGTAACATTAACCCGCCAGCCCTGGGCCTAGAGCTTTTGCTTATCACAGTGGAGCCTGTTGGGGGCTGGCTGCAGAGCAGAGGCTCCCAGACTGGCCAAGCCACTGGGACCCTGAAAAATCAACCAGACCTATAGTTTAAACGAGGAGACTAAGGTCTGGAAAGAGAAAGCCTCATCGTTCTCTGGCTCTTGGCAGCACCAGGATTAGAATTTGAGTCCCCTGAATCCCAGGCTAGCCCTTTTTCATGAATTAGGTGTCAGGGCTTGATATGTAACAGGTAATGAATCTGTCACATTAGGGACCCTCAGAGCCAAGAAGAGGCTACCTCTGGACGAGTTGGAACTTACACCAAAAGAGGTCAGAATGCAAGGTCAGTGTCCAGGGGCAAGGTCACAACCGCCACGCCTTCTTGCCTCCAATCACTGCAAGAGTCTATATCCCCCTCCCCCCGGGGCAGGCGCTCCTGTTCCATGCTCTCAAATCGTGGGAACAGTTAGAGTTCTGCCACCTTTGTCTGGGACACAGTCCCCTTCTAGGCCTTGTTTCCTCTGATGGCCCCAACAGACCTGCAGGGCCTGTGTGGTGGTGACTGTAATTCCTACTTTACAGGAACAGAGATCCAGAGAGATTGTGTTTTCCCAGCTTTACATGGCCGGAAGTGGCATAGCCAGGCCTGGGAAGCAGTCACCTCCTCGGGGAACTTCACGCTGTGTTTGGAGTGGGGCAGACCTGGATGTGGATCCTGGCTCTGCTGCTGTGACTCTGGCAGTCCTTGAGTGCTGTCCAGCTTTGCTTTCTTCTGCTGCCTATGGCACCTGCTGTGAAAGGCTGTGCTGAGGACTTCACGGCCAGGTATGTCGCAGCTCCAGGCCTGTGCCACTGCCCAGTGAATCCACTGAGTCTCTCAAAAGGTCCTACCCCAGGCCCTCTCACTTTCCTTTCACATTTGTGATGACAAGGGAGTAGGCAGAGTGTTGGAATGGGGCCCTCCCAGCTATCCTGAGACTCCAGCCAGACCCAGAGACGAGGCCACACCTGCCTGTTGGAGGTGCCAGAGTGTGGGGTACAGCAGACACTAGGAATGGGGACCTCTACTCTTCAGACCTTTGGGCTGGGCATGACAGCTGGGTGTAGCTGGCCTGGGGTGAAGGGAAGGATGCAGGGAGACAGAGGAGCTGCCATGACTGGTGTCTGCTGGCCAGACATGGGGCAGTCTTGAGGTTCCCTCGAGGACACTTGGAACTTTCTGAGACTTGGGGAACTCAGGAAAGAGATTGGAGAAACCCCTTAGTATTCCCTCCTTCTTTTGTCACGCCCTTGGGGCTTGTCACATGTCACAGTGTGAGTGTGGCTGCTGGTGGTGCCCACACAGGGACCGACCAACAGAGATGCAGGGCCACTTCCACTTGTCCTCTGCAGAGAGGACACTATAGCACTTTGGGGAGCTCTCTGGGGACCCCCACTGGCCAGAGGGCTTCAGGACCAGGTCAAGCCTGAGTGAGGGTGCTGATTTGGGGGAAAATAGTTAAGCTGGCTGGAAACTATTGTGAGCTTTGCAGGCCCACATTGAGCAACTCAGAGAATTGGAACAAATACTTGTAGCCCTGACCTTTGGAGAGCACCTGGGGCCCACTTTAGGGTGCAGGAAAACACGCTGCCCCAGCCACAAGGAATGGTCCCCTCTGTGGCTCTGTCCCTGATCCCAGAGTGGCCACATACCTGCAGCCACTTCCTGAGCAGCTGGTCTGTTGGGCACTTGCCTGTGTCTGTTGAGTCCTTAGTTATTTTAAGATAAAAATTTAAGTCTGTTTTACACATGAGGAAATGAGGCTCACAGGGTTAAGGCAACTTGCCAATGAGTGTAAGTGCCCAGCCCCAGTTCTGTCTGCCACCCAAGCTCCCTCACTTGTTCTCTTCTTAAGAGGATGAAGAGCTGCCTGATTCCTGGCTCTAGTACCCGACCCAACAGGCCCAAGCTCACCACAGGACAGGCTGTGCTTCCACTGCAGCAAGAGGTATAAAGGGTAGATGTCAGGCAAAATTTCCCCACGAGTGAAGGGTGAAGAACATTTTGGCAGAATCTTTGATTATAGAGACCTTGAAAGAGGGGGAGGAGTTTGCTTTATCACATGGGTATAAGTGTTTGGATTCAAATAGTGCCAAAAGCAGAGGGTAACACATGACAACGCCCCTCTCTAACCTCTGGTTAGGAAGTTTCAGAAGCTCAAAACCCCAACTCTGGCTATGCATTACCATCTGCTGCCACCTGGCCCAGAGGCTGGGCATGGGTGTCACTTTTCCAAAGGCTTTCTTGCCCTAGTCCTCTTGGGAGTCCTTTCCAACTGATGCCTGGGGCAACATGTTGGGCAGGGCAGGGCCAGGCCTGGGCAGGTGTGGTCCCAACTACCTGTCTGAGCACCAGCTGGCTCCACTATGTGAGCTCCAGCACTCCAAAGCCCACCTGCTCTGTCCTTCCCCTGCACCTGGAAAGGAGACCAGGACTACCAGGCTTCAGCCTGTGACACCCACCCACTGTGCAGAAGTTGGTCCTGCTTGCAGCAGCAGAGCCATTGCTGGGCATGGCAGGGAATAGCACGCCAGGCTCTGGCCTCAACTCTGGTCTCAGAGAGGGTTCTGAGGAGTCCGAAAACCAGGGGCAGCGTCGTGCTGAGAGAGAGCGCAGCACACAGCAGCCAGAAGACTGAGGTCCAAGTGCAGGTTCTACCATTCTTTAGCTATGCAACTTGGCAGATTTCTCAGCTGCTGAGCCCATTTCCTCCTCTGTAAAATGGGAATATCAAGACGTGCTCCAAAAGATGGACATGAAAAAGAGAAGTGTAGTAGGTGTTCAGCCAGTATCAGCAGAAACAGAGAAACTCGCAGCAAGAATTACAGGGGCAGGAAGCACAAATACTGACCGCCAATACTTCCTTTCAGGGTTGAGGGAGCCTCCAAAGGAGGGGGTTCTGAGCCTTTAAAAATTCAGGCACATGCTCAATTTAGTCACTTTGAAGATGAGAAGTTGGCTGTGAAGTGCAGGCCATTCTGATAGGACCAGGGCTGGAGCAGAGATGAAGAGACACAGCAGGGCAGATGGTGTGAAATAAAATGGATATTTTTAATTGCTTCAGCTCACATCTCATAAAAGAAAAAATAATAATAAAGCACAAGCCCTTGCCATTCCTCACCCTCCTTTCTCTGCCATGAGTCAAGAACCAGTTCCCACCAGTTGTTCTGAGGTTCAAAGCGTCTCCCCCACCCTAATCCTCACCCGACTTCCCTGCCCCCCACCACCACTGTGGGCGCCAGGCCTTCTCCAGCACAGCGTGGGCACTGCCACTCCCTGGGCCAGCCTCTGCCCGCCACAGAAGGAGGTGCCCAGTGGTGGCAGGCCTGATGGGGGTTGCTGGCAAACAGGTCGCCAGTCCTCTCACATGGTGGCCTCCCCAGGCCTCCTGTTGATGACAGGTGCTGTTGGGGTGCAGTATGCAACTATCTCCTGGTATCTGGCCTCAGAGCCCTTCCTACACAACTGAGGAGACAGAGGCCAGGCGCTGCTTCCCACCTTCCTGTATCTACCCCGCAGCGCTGGTCTAGGACCTGCCTCAACCTGCACCGGGCAGGTGGGGTCTGCGGCCGACGCCCCACTGCGCCTGCGCTGCTGTCCCTGGTCCCTGGGAACCCTCCCCTGCCCTGCTTCTTGCCAGCCCTGGCCTCCTGTCCTATGAGGTGGGACAAACCTCCCGCCCACCCTGTCCATCCCCCTTTCTGCCCCCACTCCCAGCTCTGACTCATTGCCTTGCTTCCCACTCAAGCTGTGTCTCTCCAGGACGTGTCAGGACAGGGCGCCTGGGTTCTGGTCCTACAGGCTTGGCTGTGCTGTTCTCGTGGGGGTGGGGCAGCAAAAAGCATTGGCTTTGACCTGCTTCTTCAGGCCTCCCTCCCTCCTCCACCCCACCCCAAGGGGACAGGCGGGGTTGAACTCCAGAGCACCTCCAGATTGCACCAAGAGGCCCTGCCTGGGGCTGCTGCAGCTCCAGATAGTGGGAGCCAGGGAATGGGGGGCACTACGTTGGTGCCTGATTTCTAAGCAGTGCTGTGGGGTGTGAGCCTACCCTTCAAAGACCCTTACCACAAGCCTTCACAGAGGGCTGCTTCTAGCTGGCCTCCTCCTTCCTTGCCTTGGAATCTAGAATGTAGAAGGGTCAAGAGACTTGGATTCTCCTAATTCACTTCCCCCTCTAGGTCTCAATTTTAGCATCTTCAAAATGGGCAACCCCTTCCTCTTGATTGTTCAGGAGTCCTGGATCCTCAGGGTAAATGGGACTGGAGGAGGAGAGTGGGGGATTTGCCCTGGCAAGCTAGCAGGGACTTCAGAGACTGGGAGGGGCCGCCCCTCTTCCCACTGGGGCTGGGATCGGATGCACCCCCCACCTCCGTGGCCACTCAGCCTTCCTCTTAGAGGATCTTTCCTTTTTGCAAGTAATCTTGGTCTTCACCCAGGAGTCTGGTCTTCCTTTGATCAGCTAGCTTCCTAGGAAGTCTTGATTAAAAGCTCTTGGTGACCTGAGAAGTCGACAAGGACCCATGTCCCTCTGTTTGCTGGGATTTGGCTCTCGATCACAGTTTATTGAGTGAACCAGATGCAAAGCGTTTCCAGTGCAAGCACCAGCCTGGGTGCTGAGGTTCCAGAGATGAATGTGTCCCCTTCCTGGCACAGCCAAGCACTGAGCACCAAGGACTGCAGTTTGAGCTAGGAGCCAGGGGCAGTGGGCTTGCAAGGACTGGATGTCACTGTGGGACCTGAGTGTTGAAGGAGAAGTTTTCCAGGAGGCTGGTGTGGAGGGTGAGGTACAGGAGGGGCAGGAGAGGAGCTGGGAATGTAGGCAGGGACAGATTGTAAAGGCCTGATAAGTGGCTTTAGATTCACCCCAAGGCACTAGAAGACCAGCTGGGGACTTGCATCATAAGATCTGATTTGCCTTCACATCTACCTATCAGCAGAGTGGTGTGGACAGATCAGTTTGCCAGCCTGGGTCTCAGTTACCTGCGGTGCCCATCTTATGAGGCTTTTGTGAAGATGAAATGAGATTTTCTTGCCTGGCATCATACCCCTTAGACATCCAGTGCTGCTGAGTAGATGTTCACTAGTTTTAGTGTTATCAGTGCCATGATTCCAGATAAGAAATGGGTGAGCTGCAGTAAGGACAGGGAGCTCAGGGGCCATATTCTAGAAAATTGAAAAGCGAGTCAAATGGCTGTAATGCTGTGACTGGAGGTGGGAGTGAGGGATGCGCTTCAGAGAGGAGTTTAGTGTGGACACAGGGAGGACACGATGCCCAGTGGGCCACTGGAGACATGGTTTGGGGTCTCACCTTGCAGGCATCATGAAGGCCCTGTGAGATAGCCGATCCCCACCACTCATCTCCTTCCCACAGGATCCCCCTTCCCAGAATAATGAAAGCTATCAGTCACCATAAAGTTCAAAGGGCAAAGTTTTTCCCACTCTGCCCTCCCCAGACCACAGCCCTGCAGGCTGCTGCAGATAGCTGTAAGCCAGGCAGGGAAGCTTCAGGAGGTCAGGTGCCTTAACAGACACTAAGCCAAGAAAAAGAGGCTGAGAAAGAAGAAAGGTACACAGCTGGAGGTGGTGGCCTTCCAGCCACACACCCAGTGACTGCTGGCTCTCTTCTTCTTGGCTGCCTACTGCCTTGATGAGCTGTTTGCTTATCTCATGACCCAGAGGCAGGGCCTTTGTAACCACAACAAGAGAAACAAGCACAGTACATTTCTATGGGCTTGTGTCTAGCTGATAAGTCTTCCCCAGGTGCTTTCTGTGGCCATTAGCAGATTATTGAGCAGGCCAAGTTATACCTTCCCACCCCTCTTTCAGGTAGGCTCCCACTTCCCTGCTCCCAGATTCCCATCAACTTCATCTTTGTGACATTGGACAAGTTCATTTTCCCTGTGCCTTTTTCCTCATCTACATGTAGGGAGCCAGGAACAGCTAGCCGGTCCCCAGCTAAGGTCTGCAGACCAAAGGGTCCTCAGCCTGCCCCTTCCTCTCACCCAGACCCTTCCTTGGGTCTCAGCCTGACTTCTCTGTCCCTTTGACGTTCCCATCTATTTATACACAAAATTCACCCACAACATTTCAGTTTTCCAATCGAATCATTAATTACCCCAGCAATTAAATCCAATTAGCAGTTGTAGGGGCCTTTCTGAGTGAGGAGCCATTAGCCAGGATGAAAATGCATGGGAGAGAGAGAGAAAGAAAACCCACCCTTTCCCAGCATTAAAAATGAAAGCAGGAGTCTGTGCTGCAAAGCAGAGGGCCCCAATTAAAGCTGGGGCCCAAACTCATTAAGCTAATTTGGCGTGCTATCCCAGCAGCCTCTGGTGGGAGCCCGATGGTGGAGCTGGCCAACATTCCCTGGTGGCAGGAGATGGGAAGGGCCCGTATTCACCTTGAGGGCTGAGCTGCCTGAACCTGGCTTTCTCATGAGTACTTCCTGGGGTTCGAAGCTGATGAGAGCTGGGAGTGAGAGGGCTGAGGGATTGCATGCTAGGTGAAGCAGGGGTGACTGCGAGGAGGGCAAGAATACCACCAAAAGCTTCCATTTCTGGCCTGGGGAAGGGACCAGCTTAGCAGCCACTCACCTCTCTGAACCTAAGGCTGAGAGGGACCCTTTCCTGAGATAGTTGGGAAGACTGAAAATATATGTATAAATACCTGACACCGTAGGTCCTTAATGCATTAGCTCTCTCTGGTTCCTGAAAGTGCTCAGCATACCTTTTTGCGGGGCCTCCTCACAGCCTTGCAGGCAATGCTCAAAGATGTCACCTCACAGTTCCCCAGGTGGAGGAGCTAAGGGGCGGAAAGACAAAGACCCACAGCCAGAGAGTGGCAGAGTTTGGGCTGGGAGTCAAGGACCAAGGGAAGAATGGAGGTTTTATGTGTGTGGTGCCCCCCCCACCCGTGGCTGGGCTGGTCCATAACCCTGGCAGGAATAGGGGAGAGTGTCCGGCTCACCCTCTCCCCCAAGCCAAGCCAAGAGGCAGAGAGAGGCTGTCTACCCTGCCTGCAGGGAGCCCTCTCCAGCCCCTTATCAGACTCAGGCCAGGGTTGCCACACTGGCAAGGAAGTCCGTGAGCTATGTACACCCTCAGCCGTGACTGAGAGGCTCAAAAAGTGACAGCCACTGCTTCCCCAGGAAAGGGAGAGAAGCTGTGGGACAGCAGGTGAAGTGGTGAAAAGGCGTAGCCTCTGGAGACAGTAGGCCCAGATTAGAACTGGCCTCATCGGCTGTTTGACCTTGGCAGGTTACTTGCCCTCTCTGAATTCTTCATCTCTAAAATGGGGACAGTAATGGTACTTAGTTCCCAGAGTTGTAAGACTTGAGTGGATTAATACAAGTAAACATTCGGAGCCGGATCTGGCACAGATCACTGATACACTCGTGCTAACTGTTCTTACCATCCCTGGGAGGAGCCTGGCAGGAGCTCCTGTATCCCGCTGTATTTTTCTTTTCAGAAAAGGTGGGGAGCACTTGAGACCCTGGGCTTTTTCTTCTGGATGGCCCATCTTGGGGCAGTGGGAGGGGACAGTTGAGGCTCCTGCCAGATCTAGAAAACATGGGGTCCACCCCCAACACACACACACACAGACACACACATACACTTGCACACATATCACTGTCAATGGCTGTTCCTAGGCTTCAGGGACCACTGTGGGCAGGGCCAGGAGGGCATGGGAATGGGAAGGAGGAAGGGGAGCAGGTGGCCACAGAAGCCGCGCTCCATCCCTGCCGCTGGGCGCCGTGCCCTGTGCCTACGTGCTGGCTCCCTCCGTGAGGCAGGATGAGGAGCAGGCCCTGGCACGCCGGGCCCCTACCCAGTGACTCCTGAAACCCCGACAAGTCTGAGCTGGAAGCCGCACTGGGCGAGGCTCCTGATAGATTCATGTTGGGCAGAGGGACAGTCAGGGGTGGGGAGGAGGATGGGAAAGACCCCCCACTCGAAACTCTGACACCGCGGGTGGCAGGGAGAGTGGGGAGAACAAGCAGAGCCAGGAGGAGTGGCCAGCCCTGGGGTTCTCCCCTGCTTCTCAGGTCCCCTCACCCGACATGCCCCTGCCTGGTGGGGCAGGAAGAGGACAGGCTGCAGCAACAGCAAAGATGTGCACCTCTCAGCATTTTGCCAAGTGGAGGGTGATGATTTGGGTGCTTCTGAGAAGGAGGGAGGAGGGAACGATGACAGCCGGGTGCTGAGGAGGCTAGGTCTCCCAGAAGACTGCCCAGAACTGGGGAAGTCATGTTCTACAAGTGATCTCACTGTCCCCACCCCAGCCGAGCAAGGTGGACTGCTAAGGCCATTTCACAGTGAAAAGTGGCGTGTAGGGAAGGTCGTGGGACTTGATCATGGGTCCTACTGCTGGAAAGCACAGTAGCTGACCAGGACAAGTGGGAAAACCTGTGTCCCCACCCCCACGACCCCATTCAGCCTCCTGGCATTGGGGAGAGGGACAGTGCAGGGACCCCAGGCATGCCCACTGGTCTATTGAGCCTGGAAACAGGGTTCCAGGCAGACCCACCAGCAAAGTGGGAGACCTTCTAGCTTGGCCTGATTCCCCAAAATACATATCGGTACCCTTTGAGGACCCTACTTTGTCCACCTACCTCAAGAGGGGTCTGGCAGGTAGAAAACTGTGAGCTATAGTGCTGTCTGAGTAATGCCAGGATAGGCTAAGTTTGGACCTGGAACTTTGTACGAGTTGAGGTTATATCAGACAGTGGCATGTGCCAATAGTCCCAGCTGCTTGGGAGGCTGAAGCAAGCAGATCGCTTGAGCCCAGGCGTTTGGGACCAGCCTGAGCTACCCAATATGTAAAAAGAGAAAGGTTTCGGCTGTTGCTCCCGGGACTTTGCTACCTCATGTGGTTATACCCAGGAAGAGGTAAGCACTTGAGTTGGGGTCATGACCTGGGTTTTGTTGTGGTCTAGGTTGGCATTGACATTGAGAGCCAAGCCAGGGCTCCTATGGGTTTTAGGGGAGGTGGGGGTTGCTTTGGGGGTTGACATTGGAGTGGATGCAGGCAATTGGGGTCGCCTAGCAAAAGGCAGAGTTTGGATGACTTTGGGGGACCCAGCTCCAGTTGAACCAAAGGCTATTGCCTATATTTGGAAGAGAGATGTTCATTCTCACTGAGCATTGGCCAGTGCAGGGAATCAGGGTTGGGAGTGGAAGCTGAGCCAGAAAGCCATTTGGAAGGTATGAAAACATGGTGGTTTCTGAAGCAATGAGTGATGAAAGGGCCATTAAAAGGCACTTGTGCCCTGTTCCCTGAGATCTCCTCTGTAGCATCCTGTGATGTGGTCTTCATCCCCCCAGAGTCCACTCAGATGCCACCACACATAAGCCTGAATTCTGGGCCAGTGGGATTCTCCATGGTGGGTCTTGGGATCTCTCCTCAGCCAAGGGAGCACAGGACAGGGGTCTTGCCTCCTCCTTTCTACCCCAGCATCCCTGATACCCAGAACACCTGCCTTCCTGGCCACTTCCAGCCCTGCGCTAAAGTCCCTTGAGGAGTCAAAGACAAAATGTGACCCAAAACTTTGCCAGTCCCATTTCCAGCCTGCCTCCAGACCTGGCCCATCAGAGTGCATCTGATAATGACTGCTGCCCTCTGTCTGAAGTCGCTGGTCCAGGAGAAGGCATGGAAACTCTGAAGACATCCTTAAAGCAGGAGGGGTAAAGACAGGCTGATCCCCTGGGGTCTGGGTCCAGGTTGTACCCATTGAAACATTGCAGGAGGGGGATGTCAGCATGCAGGGCCCTCCCTAAGCTACTTCTAAAGTAGGTAGAAGGGAAGAGGTTGCTTTAGGGCCCTAGCCACTGATCCCCTCCCTGTCCAATAGTGTCAGGTCATCATGGTGCTACAAAGCATCATGCCAGAGGTGACTGCATTTCAGTGCTAAGAGCTGGTGGAACCAAGGCCTTCCTGAGAGGCTGGGGTCAAAAGCCTATCCCAGTGTCCCTCTAGCAGCCCTGCTTCTCTTTGGACTCAGCCCCCTGAGACTCAGGGGATGCTACCCTTGGAGGGTCCCAGCCCACACCCTGTAGCCAGGACATTCCACCCTACAGCCCCAGAGTCCCTCTGACCAAAAGCCTTGCCTTTGAGAAACCCCTCCAATGCAAGGAGCCACCCTCATGGAGGTGCTTGGGGTGTGAACGGAGGGGCCAGAGTGACAGATGCCAGCTCTAGGTGGGACAGGCATATGGGCCGGTGCTGTGGGGTCTGAGTGCCACAGAAAGAGTGTGTGTGTGCACACGCGTGCATGTGTATGCACATTCGTGTGCACCCGTCTGTGCCTCCAAAGAGCTCGAGGCAGCAGCAAGGTCCTCCCACATTAAAGGAAGAGCCTGGAGAGCCAGGCCCAGGGTGAGGAGCGCAAACAGCAAAACTTAATGACTTTAATATGAAAGAATTTGCCACTAATTAAGTACAAACACTCCACTAATGCAGAGAACACATGTTGTGGATTTCACTTAAGCAGGAATCAAATGAGGTGAAAATCCTTCTGAAATGATAGCAGTTTACCAGTCGAAGGAAGACACTATCTGACCTGGTTTCTGCTTTGGGTAACGCAGCCTGGCTCCTGCCTTCCCAGCCTCCCGGCCCTCCCTGTCCTCCCTGTCTCAGGGTTCCAGCGACACTCCCTCTCCATGTCTCCCTGTCTGTCCCTTCCCGTGCCACTCCACACCCACGTCCCTGCCATTCCACAACCCACGTTCCAACAGCCAGCTCCCTAGAGGGCCCTCTGTTTTCCCCACGCATCTCCCCCAAATACACTCATCACCCCTCCTCCAGCAGAGCACAGACTCTCCACTCAGGAAGGCCTGTGCCCTTCTCACCTACCTCTGTGCAGATGAGGACAGTCACTGCCAGAGTGCCCCCAACTGCATGTCCTACTCCCTTGTACATCCAGCTTGCCATAGTCGGCCCTGCACATCCATAAACACCACCTCTCCCTGAGCTTAACATTCCTCTGTTTAGGCCAGTGGGGGACATGTGACAATAAGTGGAGGTGCTGCGCCTGATACCGAATGGGTAGAGATCAGGGATGTTGCTAAACATCCTACAGTGCACAGGGGAGCTCCCAGGACAGAGAATTATCCAGTCCAAAATGACAGTGGTGTCAAGGTCAATAGTGCTCTGGGGAGTGCACAGCAGGGAGGTGCTCAGAATCACATGGTGGGTTGGTAGAGCTGGGATGGAAACCAACTCACCTGAATCCTAGGCAGGTCTTTCCCCCACATTATAATAATACAACCACTTATGTAGCATAAATATGTGCCAAGCACTCTGCTAATAGCATGTATGAGGTATCCCATTTCATCCTCGTATCAGCTCTAAGAGGTAGAACAGTCATTATCCTCATTTTATAGATGAGAACACTAAGACCCAGAGAAATTAATGCAACTTACTCAGTTTCCCAGCTAATAACCAGCAGATTCAAACTGAGCTCTGTCCAAATTCAAAGTCAGAGTTCATGCACTGATTACTTTATACACCCTGCCCCCTCTTTCTTTCAACCCCTATCATGGGGTTTCCACCCAACCCCATGCTCTTAGAATAGCCTTCCCTGCAGGCAGGCACACGGTACCCACCTGACTGCCTTCTACCCCACAGCCTCTGAGCAGGCAGCTGCATGTAGCTGGAGAGGGCATCAAGAGCTGGCCACTGAGGTGGTCCAACTGGCCCCACCTGATATAAGGCTGGTCCGAGAAAGTCTGCTTCCAAACACGTGTCAAATGTTGGTTGGAACCCAAAGCTCTGAGACAATGCATATGTCATTACTGAGCTTTTAAAAGGTTCTCCTAGGGAAAAACTGAGGAATTCCCCCGCTGCTTTCTCTGCAGACCCCAGTTTCTCCCACCCCTACACTAGCCTTCCAAAGAGGCTGGTGCCTACACTCCCCAAATGTGTCATTAACAATGCACACTTGCCGACGGAACTCCAGGCTGAGCATTTGCTGTGAGATAGTGGTGTTTGCTGCTGCTGGGGTGGAGAGGTTGACACTGGCTGGGCCCTGCGGGAATCTTGGCCTTAGAGCCAAGGGCTTCCAGGTCTGCAGGGCCCAGGAAGGCCAGGACCAGAGAAACCCTAGCTATGTGGGAGATTGTGGAGCTGGGGAACATGCAGACACAAACAGGGCTTGGGAGCACAGCCTCAGGACCACAGCTTGCTTGGGTGAGAAAAGTATTTTTCACCTTATGGTCTGGCATGAGGAAGGAAGAAAAACTGGGTGCTAGGAACTGGAGCAGAGGAGAGAAGAAAGGAATCAGGAAGTAGCAACCATGCATCAAGCAAGATATGGGGCAGAAGAAGGGCAAGAGAGCTGATCAGCCTACAGCCTGTTGGAATGTAGCTTCCTGCTCTCAGTCAAGGAAGGAGAAATTCAGGCCCCGTGACCCTTCTGTGCATGCAGGAAGCCTCATTTTCTGTCTCTGCTCCCTGGCTAATGTACAGTTCCCAGGAAGCTGTGGTCCAACCTGAGAAATGACTAACCTTGGCCCAGGCCTCCAGCTGGCTCACAGCCTTCTCCACTAACCCTTCTGGGAGCCTCTTGTGATTCCTGTTAGCTAGGGACTAGGCAGGAATGCTATGACAGAGGCATGCCTAGGTGCTGGGACCCTCAGTGCAGGAACACCATGACTGGGGATCAGGAGGCCACCTCCTCAGAACCCAAGTCTAAGATGACTCAGGAAGGATGAAGAGGACTTGGGTGGTCATCAGGCAGAAGGAGTAGCATGACAGGGGTTTGATAATATTGTCCAGTGTGACAGGAGAGAGAGAAAATAGGGAGAGGAAGTGGCTGGTGGCTGGAGATGCCCAGCCTCAAGAGAATTTGAAGTAGAGGTGACCTGTGTTTTATAACGATCACTCTGACTGATGAGTGAGAAGAGGTTGGGGGAAGCAGCAGGCAGGGAGACGGTAGACAGCATTATGCTACAGTGGGCTAACAAGAGATGGTTTGGGCTGCCCAGGAGACAGGCTGAGGAGGCATGAGATTCTGGGTGCTAAGGTTCAAAGGGAGGGTGTTGAGTGCAGAGTTCCAGCTCAGGAGTGTTGAAAAAAATGAGGAAGTGAGACACTACTGGAGGTGAGGGAATGGAGGGATGCACAGGTGGGGAGAGTGCTTGGGAGGAGTTTGGATTTGGGCCAGTGCAGATGGAGAACGGAGATATGAATTCAAAGCTATTTAGGAGCTGGCGTCAGCTGGCCTTGGTGACTGGCTGTAGAACCCATGTGCCCCAGCTTTGCCATGTGCATCCTGAGTTTGCCTGATAGACCACTTAATCTAGGAGGGCTTTCTGGAGCAGCTAGCGGGCATAGAGAGCCACTTGGCAGACAGGTTGCCTAGGGCAGATACAGAGGATGGGCAGAGCTGGGGCAGAGAGTGAGCTGGACAAATCAGACCCAAAGGACAGATCCAGGACTTTCATTTTACAGTAAAGGACACTGGCCCTACCCAAAGCCAGACAAAAACAGTGACCAGCCAGTGATCCCCAGAGCCTGCCTCTCCTGAGTTTCAGTGCATGCCCTTCCTCTCCACCCCCTGCCCAGAGGAAAGGTGGCAGGTAGGGTATAGAATGGGAAGTCCAGAGGGGACCAAGAGATGCTGCCTGGAAGGCGGGAAATGGAGAGGGGCAGGGCCAAGAGAGACTCCATATTTCCAGGGCACATAGGTGGAGTCGGTGGCTGCCTCAGGACTCGTCTCCCAGGGACCCTGGGGCTGGGACAATAGCAGGAGTCAGGCCTGTAGGAGGACAATGCAGGTATCCTCAACCCTGTGCTCCTAAGTGGAAGAAGGCAGCTCAGCTCCCTTCTTCATCCCTGCCCTCCAACCTATTCTGCTAGGTTTAGAGAGAGGTGGGATTTACCAGAGCACCCCCACCATTGCTGCTGCCACCCCAGGGCTTCCGCACCGTGGGGCGCAGGGCTGGCTGGGCCTGTCTGCAAGATCCTGGGCTCTGGCTCCTTCTCGGGAGTTTTCCCAGGCTGCCACGCCCCCTTTTCTCCCACGCACTGTGCTCCCCCGCCCAAGGCTCCAGGCACCAGCCCCACAGCCCATCATTAACCAGATCAGTGTGGGGAGTTGGGGGAACATCAGCCAAGAGGAAAACATTGGCAGTTTCTGTGACCCCAGAGCAGGGGCAGAGGCGCCTGGGCTTGGACAGTAGCAATTAGCCCCTGACTGTGGGATCATGGGATGTTATCACCACTGCTGGCAGGACGGGTATAGATGGGGCTCAGCGGCCCCAGGACACCTGGAGCCATCCCAGCAGCCAAAGTCAGTACACTGTAGGCAGCAGAGGAACAGAGATGCTGGCTAACAGCCCAGGGCCTGGGCTAGACTGGAGTTCAGACCAGCCCTGGTCCCTCTTGCTGTGTCCACCCCAGCAAGGGCTGGCTGGACACTGGGACCAAAATGGGGCAGCTGCTGCTTCTGTCTGCTCACTGAGCCCTCCAAGCTGGGTCCCTCTGGTGCAGTCCTGGGTATAAGGGGAATTTGGAGGCAGGCAGTGCAGCCTGGGTACTCAAGGAGCTCCTGGACTAATGGGGAAGTGAGCCGGGGGGGTAGAAACGAGACAGGACAAGTTCAAAGAGCTCCGGCAGAAGCCCTGACCTTGTGGGTTCTTGCTGGCAGAATGATTCGGTCCAAGTGACACCGACTGGTAAAACCTGAGAGGAGAGGACCCTGAAGAGGGGTTCCCTCCTGATCTCACCCTCTCCCTTGCCAGACTCTTCCAGGTGAAGCTGTCCTGGACTTCGGAAAGTGAGGAGTGGGGCCGCCCTGGGAATTGAGGCTATGCTGGGAGGAGGGGGCCATACACTTAGGTCACTGTGCTGACTCAGCAGAGTCTCAGCAGGGGCCCCTTCCCCCTCCCGTGAGTGAGTCATCCCCACTTGCACTTAGCTGGTTTCTCACCGGAAGTCCTGCTCCCTTTTGCCAGTTCCTGGAGGGGAGGGAGGGAGCATCCCTAAAGCCCTAGAGATGGATCCCAAAGGATGTTGGCTTCTTAGAGGTCTTTGCTGGGGAGTCCAGTGGCCCCATATATATACACACAGAGTTGTGCACTCTTTAACATCCTGCCCCTTCACTCCAGGACAGGCCTGTCACTTCTGCCCACCCAACTTGGGGCACCAGGCAAGTCTCAGGAAAGAAGTATCTGGAAGGGTCAGCATGGCCAGGACAGAAGACCGGGGGGGGTCCATGCCAGAAAGCACAAATGCCCCTGGCATCACCCAGCTCCTTTCCCGCAGCCGAGGGGAAGGAGAGAGGGTACCTCTGTCTACTCACCCACCTGGGCCCACCTCCAGCCTACGTGGTTAGGAAGAGGGGGCCTAAGGTTTAAAAAGGCAGGAAGGAAAACTGATCAAAATGGGTTGAGGGGAGCAGCCATGCCACACCCCACTGTGTGGGAACCTGTGGCACCCGCCTGCAGATTAGCTCCATGGCAGGCAGGGCAGGGCCTTGGGGAGCAGGTTTGTCCGCCACAACTGAGGAGTCTTTGTGTTTTGTTGCTGAGCTGGGGCTTTTGCAGGTCTGTGACGTTGGGGGGGGGCACCCAATGCCTGCCTTGCTGGCTCAGCACTTTTGGGAACCCAGATCACCTGAACTGCCCAAGCTGAGCTTTCCTGGGGAAACTGAGGCACCTGAGCACAAGCCCCAGGAATCTGTATCCCAGACCCTCGGCTCTAGGATGGTCAGGAGAATATAGGCAGTGCCGTGCCCAGGAAAAAGAGTCTTTCTTTTGATATCTTTGGGAGGCAAGAATGCAAGAATGCCTCTGCGGCACATCTATAGAGCTATCAATCTGGGAGGCTGAGGCAGGAGGATCATAAGTTGGAATACAGCCTTGGCAACTTAGCAATTTATTGAGACCCTGTCTCAAAATTAAAAACAAAAAATTAAAAATGGGTTAGGGATCTAGCTTAGTGCAAAGGCCTGGATTCAATCCCCAGTGCCAGTAAAAAGAAAAAAAGGCCTCTGCTGAGGGCATGGGCTCCCTTGAATACCTCCACCCTCTCCCCCCTCCTCTCTGGTTCTTCCTGCTCTGCACAAAGCAGCCGCCTACAATCCCCCACTTGGGCTCACTCAGTCCCTGTTTCTGATGCCCAGTCATTGAACTGCAGTACAGGTGCCCGGCAGGTGCCATGGCTGTACTATTGTAACCAATGTCTGAGTCATTCTTACAGGGGAATGGAGGCTCTGGGGGCACATTCTGGGAGAGACATCACCCAGAACGAGGCTCCTGAGGAGTTGGGTTGAGCTGGAGTCTATTTTGGGGGTAGGGTGGGAAGAGCACCAGCCAGGGGACTGCCATTCTGTGTCCCTGGGCAAGACACTCATCCCCCGTGGACTTGGTAAGTAATGGCCTGTATGCACCATTGAGCCCCAATGTGTTCCCATGCTAGTGGTCCCAGTCCCCACATCCCAAGGAAAGGAAATGGTGCTTTCTTTTTTTTTTTTTTTTTTTTTTTTTTTTTTGTGGGTACCGGGGGGACGACCTCAGGACCTCACGCGCCAACAGGCACCCGTGCCACTGAGCGATATCACCGGCCCCTTTTTCGTATGTGGGATCCGGGAGTCGAACTCGGGCCTTCGCGCTTGCAAGGCAGGCGCTTAAGCCGCTGAGCCGTCTCACCGGCCCGGAAATGGTGCTTTCTGTGGAGCACCTGTAATGCTTGGGGAACAGAGATCACCAACAGAATTCTCCAAGCCCTGGGCTGCGAGCATCAGTGGAACACAGTCAGCGCAGCCCCAAACCAAATCTTCTCTGGCCTTCTCCACAAGGAGTGTGATCTGTTAGGGGACAGGACCCAGACTCCACACATGTGCCAGGAAACAGAAAAGAAAGGGGTATAGACTCTCGTTATATGCTGTTGGGGTAGAAGGGCTTGCTGAGGAGGAAGGGATGAGCGCCACAAGGGCATCCCAGAAGAGGAGGACTTCATAGCCCCAATATAGTGCCCAGGGAGGGGTAGATGCTCAATAAACATTTGTTGAAGTTCCAGGAAGAGAAGTCTACGGCTTCATAGATGAAAGATGATGGTGATGGTGATGATAGCAACATTTATTGAGCATCTAACTTGTGCTAAGTGCTGTTTTCTCACAAGTTTCCCTTGTACTCCTTAATTTAATCCTGCAACACTTTTATAGGCAGGTGTTACCTATTAGAATCCCCATTATGCTGATGATCAGTGCAGATGGAGCCACAGATGAGTTAAGTCACTGACCCACAGTTAGACAGCAAAGAGATGCGGAGGCGGAACGCAGACCCACACTGCCAGCCCTTCACAATCCCACTATGCAGCCTGAAGGCTGTGCGCCGGAACACCCCTTCGGAGTGGGGAAGCCACCAGCATCAGTTTCGTGACTGTCAGAACTAGAGACTTTGGTACAGTTTAGACAGGTGGGCCTCTGAGGCTCCTTCCTGCTACTGCCCTGAGCAGGCTTCCCTTTATCCTGGAGCCTCCTCCCAGGCCTTCCAGGTGAGGCCCAGGGCTCCTATCCCAGCCAGCCCCCTCACTCCCTTTTCAGGGGTGAACACTGCTCCCCTCAGAAAGCCTCCCACTCTGTCCAGCATAAGAACCAGGGACATCACCTCCAGCCTGCATCCCTAGACCAAGACAGGTAACCCCCGCCAGAAGCTTGGGTCCCAGGTACAGAGCCTGGAGTGAGAAAGAGGAGAGTTGGTAAGGGGAGTTTCCAACCTTGCCCATCTCCCAGCCCCTCCCGGGACTCTAGGATCCCCACCCGCAATGCTGAAAGAGCCCGGGCCCTGCAGACAGTCAGCTGTATCAGAGGCAGAGAGCAAAACTGGGCGTGCCTGCTCCCTTGGGGTCCTGCCTGCCCCACCCCACTCTGCACAGCACTGGGACCAGGAGTACCCACTTTGTGCACAGTAAGGGGACCCCAGGAATTTTCCTTGCTGTATCACCCTGGGATTGTTATTGGATGAGGCACAGTGGAGAGAAAAGCAGCCTCTACCTCAGCGCAGACTCGATGTTGGGGGAGGGCCACCCCTGTCCATGCACCAGAGTTCTTTCCAGGGCCCTTCCTACCCCCCACCCTGGCTGCCATCAACCATCCCGCCTCCTGGCACTGACCTGGCCCTAAAAGGTGAGGTCACTGCTTTAAAGGCAGCAAATGAATGTTAGCCTGTGTGCCAGGCCCCGTACTCTGCCTGTCCCCACACCCATGGGGGAATAAGAGAGCAGATGGGGTCAGGGAGCTTGGTGACTGTGTGCCCCTGCAGGCTACCATGCCTGGCACCAATCCCAAGATGGCTCCCCATGCCCACTCCCCTTCCCCCAACTCTCACCTGTGGCCAAGCTCTCCCAACTGGCTTTTCCAGTTCCTGGCTTTGTGTGGTGCTAGTTTCCCAATTATGCCCATGTTATCTCAGCCGCTGAGCTGCCTCCAGCAGGCTTGGGGAGTGGAGACTTACCCTGTGGGGAGGATGGAGGGCTCAGTTGCTTGCCAGCCAGCCATCAGCAAGAATGCTGGGCCGCTTGGACCACCAACCTCACCATGGGGCTGCTTCTGGGGCAGGGCACGGGCTGGGCTGCCATCAGAAGGTTAAGGCCAGAAGGAGCCCTGAGACTGGGGAATCCAGCCTGCTCCTCCCAAGAGGAGGGGAAAGACTCTGAATGGGGGAAGTGACAAGCTGAGGTCCCACGGCCCCTGACTATGTGTGGTACTTCTCCCATCCCCTCCCTCCAGGCCACAGTGCCTCTGTCTGAAGCACCCACAGACTGGCCGAGGGGCCAGCTGGAGTAGTGGGGTGGGGACACCCCATGGGCCTTGATGGGCTGTGCAGATATGAATGGGTATCAGCGAATCTCTCAGCATGGCAAGGGCCTGGCTTGGCGTGGCCCCAGACATATTTCTTCAGCAAGCATTTCTTAAGCACCTACTGTGTGCTGAGCGCCAGGGATTCCACAGTCACTTGTACCCTCTGGAGAGGGGAGCAGTGAATGATATGTAATGGCCTCTGGCTTTGGAGCCCTCAGAGGAACCCACACTGCCCCTACATCTCCATTATGTAGAGGAGGCAACCAGTAGCACGACTTCCCACTCTTGCACCCCAGACTTCCTTCGGGGCTGTCCTCTTGGTTCTGGCTCAGCACAGGTCCTGGCATTGAAGCCACTTAATAAATTGACTGAATAAAGTAAAGGACATGCAGCACACAAATACGTGGCAAGGTCACAGCTAGTGGGGACTTGACAGGCTAAGGTACCAGCATCCTGGAAGAGGGTAAAGCCTAGGGCTGGGGACGGCTACCCCACATTACAGGAGCTGAGCCAAGTTCAGGGGTAAGGAAGTGCAAACAGAAGACATTCCAGATGGGATAAAACAATTGGTGGGGAGGCAGGGGTGGGGCTTATTCCTTTATCCCATGCCACCAATCACTCCCTCCTTGTAAATCTTTCCTCTCTTGGCTTCTGCTGCAGTTTGTCTGGCAAAAAATATCCCCCAGTATCTACTGTATACCAGATGCTGGGCTGGGCACTGGGGACTCAAGATGGAAAAGACAGACCCTGCCCTGGAGGAGTTCACAGTCAGGTGGAGAAGTCAAATGTATAAATGGTCAATTCCAAGGCAGAAAGCTGTACCTGAGGTGGCCAGTTACCTCCTGCTGGGAGGATCAGGGACATTTCCCAAAAGAGAGTGACCTCAGCAGGTTTTCGATAGAAGGGGACAGGCCTTCTCAGTTGAGGAAAGTATATGGGTAAGAGTTCAGAAATGTTGCATGGGCAGTCTTTGCTCCTTGGGGGCCAGACTGAACTGCTCACTGATATGACCAAGTGCTGATAATAGATGCTGGCATATGGTCACTCAGCAAACAGTGCTTGAGTAAATGGGAGTACGGAGAGAAGGACACATGGAACCATGCCATGTTTCAAGGACAGGTCTAGGCTGACTTGTTTGGAATACCCAGTTTATGGAGCTGTGTAGACAAAAGGTGGGTGGTGATGTCAAAAGCCAAGTGAAGGCATTTAGGCTCACTTGTAAGGCAACAGGAACCAGCGGAGACCTGGCCATGGGCAGCACCTGAGTCCTCTGGCTGGGTAAAAGGCTGTGAGCCAGAGCACCCCAGGGAACATGGAGCCAGCTATGAAGGAGGAGACCACAGTGGCGGCCATAATGATGGCCACCATGGGCCCTCTCGCTTGCCTCCTATTCCCTGACATATGCTCTCATACATCATACACTTGGTTCTCCTAGCAACCCTGTGAGGTAGAAAGGACTGGATTATCCACCCCATTTACCAAATGAGGGAACAAAGGCCAAGGAAGGTAAAGCAGCCTGTGGGTCCTAGCTGGGGCTCCACTTGGAAAGCAGGACATTCGGCTCTCATCAAAAATGAGAGTAGACATATATTTACTAACATGGAGCGACATTGATAATACATCAGTGGGTGAAAAAGCAGCATATGGAACAAACTCTATGGTATGATTCTGATTTTGGTAGAAATATCGATGGTTATATGGATATATATAGATACAGAGAAAAGGGAAAGAAGACAGGTCCTGTAAAATTATTAGTGATATTTCTGAACAATGAGATCATGAGATGTTGTCATTTTTTTCTTGATATTTTTCAGTGTAGCCCAGAGTGTTTCTATAACAAGTACTAGTTTTATAATTAAAAATTTAAAAGCAAATGACTGCTCTGAAAAAACAAAACAAGACAAGAGCACAGGGAGCACAGTGGGTGGTGGGGGAGGCATGCCTTGTGCTGACCACTTCCTGCCATCCCCTTGCCCAGGTGCCCACACACAGGTGGTGCAGGTGAACGACTCTATGTATGGCTTCATCGGCACAGACGTGGTGCTGCACTGCAGCTTTGCCAACCCAATGCCCAGTGTGAAGATCACACAAGTCACATGGCAAAAGGCCACCAATGGCTCCAAGCAAAATGTGGCCATCTACAACCCGGCCATGGGCGTCTCTGTGCTGGTTCCCTACCGCGAGCGCGTGCAATTCCTGAGGCCCTCCTTCACTGATGGCACCATCCGCCTCTCCCGCCTGGAGCTGGAGGATGAGGGCGTCTACATCTGCGAGTTTGCCACCTTCCCTACAGGCAACCGTGAGAGCCAGCTCAATCTCACTGTGATGGGTAAGCTGGCCTGGCCCCTCCCTCCCTCCCTGCTGTCCAGAGGCCTGTGACCTGGGGCCTAGCCATCCATGGTGATGGCCTCCTTGGGTGGCCAAGTTCCTGTAGCTCCAGGCTTGGCACTGCCAGTCCCTTCCAGCTAGGCTGCCCCACAAGTCACTAGGGTTTGGGAACAGGGCCTTTATTCCATAGAGTGGAAGCTCAGCATTCAGGCTGGAGTCCCCACAATGGGACACTTTTTGGTGGCCAGGAAGCAGGCAGAGCATCAGACACCATGATAAGGAAAGGAGCTGCTTGGCATGACATTCCAAGACTCCAAAAAGGCCTGAGTTTGACAGAAGGGGATGCAGATAGTACAGCAGGAAGGGAATATTAGATAGGAAGATCTTCCCATGAGAAGTTCCAGGAAGGGCTTTGAGGAAGTATAGCTGAGAGGTGGGGTGGCCCGGGTGGCCTGAAAGCCAGGCCTGGCAGCTGCTTGTGCAGCTTAACAAAGCAATAGGGCTGATCCCGTGGTGCTCTCTGGTTCCCCACAGCCAAACCCACCAATTGGATAGAAGGTACCCAGGCTGTGCTTCAGGCCAAGAAGGGACAGGATGACAAGGTCCTGGTAGCCACCTGCACATCAGCCAACGGGAAGCCTCCCAGTGTGGTGTCCTGGGAAACGAGGCTAAAAGGTGAAGCTGAGTACCAGGAGATCCGGAATCCCAATGGCACGGTGACAGTCATCAGCCGTTACCGCCTGGTACCCAGCAGGGAGGCCCACCAACAGTCCCTGGCCTGCATTGTCAACTACCACATGGACCGCTTCAAGGACAGCCTCACCCTCAACGTGCAGTGTGAGCCAGGGCTGGGTGCCAGGGGGTCACCTTCCCACTGCAGCTTGTGACCCCTCCCTCCTCCTCTCCTCCTTCCTCCTCTATGTATCTTCCTGGGGTGCTGTGTGTCCCCTACCCCCTCCCTCTGCTCTTTGTCCTCTCCTTCCTGTTCCCCTTGTATTTCTGCTCTGAGGGTTGTGATACCAGCATCCCTGTCCCTCTTCCAGCTGCTTCCATGTCACTGCTTCTTCCATCCCTTCCCTGTCTGGGGCTTCCTTGCCCTAAGTCTTGCTCTCCTACTCTCACCCTGTTCAAACATCACACCTTGCCCCACAGACGAGCCTGAGGTGACCATCGAGGGGTTTGATGGCAACTGGTACCTGCAGCGGATGGATGTGAAGCTCACATGCAAAGCCGATGCTAACCCTCCAGCCACCGAGTACCACTGGACTACGTAAGTGCTGCGGGGCTGGCTAGCTGCCTGGGAGTGTACCTCACTGGATCATGGGGCACCCAACCACCCCACCTCCAGGAGCCTTAGGCAGTGAAGAAATTAGGGTCTGGGCTCAGGTTTCTCAGTGAGAAGTGGGAAACCACACAACAGCCCCTGGTACACATGCATAGACGTATACCTTTATATTTGAGTGCCAGGGTCAGTAGGACAAAATAGTCTGCTACAGGGGGCTTTGTCCATGGTCTGCCTCCCTTCGTCTGACTAACAAAGAATTTTTTCATTTTTCTTTGGTGATTCAGCCTGAGTCACTCCCACCCCAGCCCCAGTATTTATTTTTATCAAGGTGTCCCCAGGGAAGCTGGCATTCTGGGGTATCCCAAATCATTCTTTTTTTCTATTTCTGCTCTTCAGTGCCCCCAGATTCTCAGGGTGGAGATAGCAGTCAGCCCAGAATGCCTGTGCTCATGGACTGTCCACCCTATGCCCATTGCCGCAGTCCTAATTTCACAGTGTTGAGCATACCTGGCTCTCAGAAAGTCATGTCCCCTTCCAGCCAGCTCTAATGGCCTGGGCCAAGCCTTTTTCCAGAAAGAGCTGGATGGAACACACATAGACAGGAGCATGGGGGCAGCCAAGAAGGCTGATATGGGTGGCCAGAAGACAGCATCCCGGAAAGAGTCTATACCCTTTTTCCAGAAGTAGAGAACTCTCCACACCCTGCCTGCTACCCTCCACTTATGGGAACAGAAAGTGCTTCTGAAGACGTGAGTGGGCAGAGCCAGCTTATAGACAGAGAAGCTGCTGGGTTAGCTGAATAGCAGTTTTGTGGAATTAGGAATCAGGAGGAAGGAAGAAGGTCTTCTGTCCTTGACAAACTCCAAGGGTGCTCCCATGTGAGAAAGCCCTGTGGCAGGCCCAGCAAGAACACAGGATTGGAAGAACACAGCAGTTCCTATCTCCTATCTGAATATCTTCCTAGAATACAGATGTGTAGGTCCTTGCCCAAGTAGCTGTGCTTCAAGAGGTCTGGGGACAGGATTCAGTTATCTCTATCATTACCCAGATGCCTGGAGGCCAAAGACCAACAACCAGGAACCATGAACAGTAGAAAGAGCACCCCCAGAAAGAGCACTTGATCCAGGGTCCAGAGAGAGATCTGGTTAGAGCTCCCATTCTACCACTTCCTAGCCGTATTGCCTTGACCTTGAACTTCGGATTTCATATGTGAAGTGGGACTGGTACCCACATGCTCTGCATACATGTCAGTTTTAGGATGATCAAATATGAAATGCTGAATTAATATAAAATTGCCTACATAAGACATTATTATTGCTGTTATTTTTCTTCCTTCCAAGGCTGATCCTACCACATCCACTTAGCAAAAAGGCTGATGGGGCTGGTGAGATAGCTCAGCGGCATAAGCGCCTGCTTGGCAAGCGTGAGGTCCTGAGTTCAACTCCCGGTACCCACATATGAAAAAAGGGCTGGTGATATCACTCAGCGGCACGGGCGCCTGCTGGCGCGTGAGGTCCTGAGTTTGACCCCCGGTACCCACAAAAAAAAAAAAAAGGGCTGATGGGCTTGGAGACAGATGGGTGACCCAGGGGCAGCTCTTGGGGTGGAAGATTATAACCCTACACCATATCTCCCAATTCCCACAGGCTGAATGGTTCTCTCCCCAAGGGCGTGGAGTCCCAGAACAGAACGCTCTTCTTCAGGGGGCCTATCACCTACAGCCTGGCAGGGACCTATGTCTGTGAGGCCACCAACCCCATCGGCACCCGCTCAGGCCAGGTGGAAGTCAACATCACAGGTAGGAAGCTACATCCTCCCCTGCCACCCCCCACCCTCAGGTTCCCCCACTACCTACATCCTCCATGTTTGGGTTGTGTCATTACAGGAAGTTTGTGTCTTCTTTTCCTGCTTCTCTGGTTCTCCCTGGAGCTCTGGCTATTGGTCTTGCTATTCTTTTCTCTTTGCTTTACTTAAGGTTGCATGGGACAATCAGAGTGACCCCAAATCAGAGAAGGGCAAAAAGAAGGAGGAAGTGCTACTTGCAGCAGTGCTGTTGTAGGGGAGTAGAGCCTGCCCCTGCATCTGCCAGCAGAACCCACTGTTGGATGCTGGCATGGCAAGGGCAGTCTGCGGGGAGAGATCACCTCCTCCACTCTCTGCCCCTGAGGTTAGGAAACCTGTATGGGCCACAGGGCAAGACTCACCTCAAGCAGGGGCTCAAAGCCATGGGATTGTTTGTCCTGCACTTGAAATGCTGTTTCCCTGATCTTTCTATCAACACAGCTGCTTTGCCTCTTAGAGGAAAGCGGAAGACGAGCAGGAATGTTCTGGGGGAAACTTCACAGGGCACAGGACCCTGAATAAACCTCGTCTGTAAAATGAGGATAATGTGACCTGCCTTGAAAGAATGGCTGCTGTCAGAATGACCCACAATGTAGGTCACATAACCTGGCACAGATCAGTCTGTCACTAAATGGCCAGTGCTCTATGATTATTACGTGACCCCTGTCATTATCATTGCTGCTGAAGGAAGCATCAAAACAAGTCAATAGAGGAGTAAATTGCCATCAAACTTCACAAAAGGGAGTGTCTTCAACACCATACCTGAGCTACTTGCAGGGTGAGAAAGTGACAGAAAGAACCTCCTAGAACAGGAAGTGACATCACTCTGCTGCCAAAGTGGACAGTAAGTAACACCTTAGAAGGTGACTGAAGGCTTACAGGAAACTGGGTGCAGTTCCTGGGATCCAGGCACAGAGCTTGGGAGAGCCCACAAGATTTGATGCTTCTGAGCTTCTGTCTCAGGAGTGTGAGGCCTCATTTGTGGCCACATTCAAGGCACAGCTGCAAAATGGTCAGCCAAAGCTGACCAAGGGGTGCACCTATCCATCCTCAGGGCTCTTCCGTCATCTGTCACCTGGGAATAGCATCACCTGCTATTTTTTTCTATTCCCTGTCAGGAATAGAGGTACCAGGGTTGAAGCCCTGGGAAAAAATGAGGTATCTCCCCTAGCTTGGGTTTGGCCACTCCCACAGGTTGGCAAGTAGAAAGGAGGGCCAGGGTCACACACTTCTGCTTTCTGAAGCAGAGCCACATTTAGACAGAGCCTCATAGGTGCCAAGCTCTGGCCTTGGGGCCATGCGGGAAAACGACGAAGAGCATGGCCACTCCATGAGAAATTATCATAGGGATTGTGACCAATACTCAGACTGACTGTGTGCCCTTGAGCAGGTTTTTCACTTCTCTGGGCCTCAGCTTCCTAATCTGCAATGTCAAGATAATCTTGCTACTTGTCTCAGGCTTCTTATGACCCTCAGTATTCTCTGCATGTGATACATTCCCCTCCTGGTGGACCGCCAACACTGCCACCACATCCCCCTCTACCACCCCAGATCTCTGGGGAAACTACCAATTGGGAAATCGTGAGGAAGCCAGGAAACCAACAACAGTGTCCTCCCACTGACCCTACTCCCCAGTATGAGAGGCCAAGCCACTAAGCTCAGTAGTGTTCCTAGGACCAGAGGAAGGGCGAACAGGAGAGTCACAAGCTGCCTTCTCCCAGAGCTCAGGGATAAGCAGAAGACCGTGAGTGCAGAGCTTCTCCCTGGGAACTCAGGTTCAGGAGCAGGGAGGAGGGTAAGGAAGGGGAGAACCCACTGTGAGACTGCTGTCCTGGTTCCTGGTTCCCGCTGTGGCATCAACAGTCAGGCCTGCGATCGGGCCTGCGGGGGTCATTGCACTAGTGGTGTCGGCAAGAGGGCAGATGGGCCAGGGCCACCCAGGACTCCATCTGGAAGAGGGATGCAACATGACTCTGTTGCTGACAGCCTGATAGGCAGGAGCCAGGGAAGCATCTTGCTCACTGAATCGTTGATAGGTCCAGGCGCTATTGACCAGTCCCCTCATAGGACTCAACCAGGAGTCCGCAGCCTTTCTAGGGCTGTTTATTCTGCTCTCACAATTTGCAAGGAGTACACAACCTCACCCCCAGAAACCCACATCAACCACTGGCCTTCACTTGGGGGGCTAGGCAGCCCGAAAGGTCACAATTGTGCCCTGTGGTCCAATCCCCACTGGTCTGGAGGGAATGCATGAGTGAGAAGGGTAAACGGAAATTTAATTTTTCATTCTGGCCATCCGTTCAGGTAATAGCTTTGCCCTGGGCACATCTGGAGAGGGAAATGAAGAGAAGCTGGGGGGCAGGACAGTGAGCTGTACGGGGCATACCCAGAGACGTGTGTGCAGGTGCTTGTGCACAAGGCTACGGAGAGGAGCGAGCAGCCTGGTGGAGGTCAGGATGCCCACGACGGAGGCATGGGGAAGGCAAATGGCTGGAGTGAGTGGGCAGGGGCAGTGGGCTCTGAGGGCCTCACAGGGAGGCAGTGTAGTGGCCCAGGGACCCCATTTAGGGGCTGTCACAGTGAATAACTCTCTAGTGCAAAACAATAGGCCGGGCTGTGGCTATGGGGATGAGAGAATGGAGATAAACCCAAGGCAGTTTGTTTACACAAAGCCCAGTTCAGAGGCCCTTGTACTGAGGAGCCATTCATGGGGTTGGCCCAGTAGTCACACCACAGGCCACCAGCGGAACACCCCTCCTTTCTTACTCCTGGGGGGACCCTAAGGTGGGTATGGGTCCAAGATATGGCCTTGACCAGACAAAAGAGACCAAGTGGGCATCATCTATCTCTACGGGTATTAGAATAGCCAGGCCTCTTGCCACTCCCCAGTACAGGGCAGGGAAGCCACTAGGGTATATGGTATCTGTCCCAACTCTCACTTCCAGTGATGTCTGGGCTCATCCCATGGGGCTGCAGTAACAGGGTCTGCCCACCAGGTCAGGGGGCTTGAGGTCCAGGATGGCAGGCCTTCAAGGCCAGGGTCTGTCTGCCTAGGCATGAGTACGGATATGTTCCTCTGTGAGTGTGCAGATGTGAGCCCGTGTGAGCAGGCAAGCCACAGTGTGCATGCTGAGTATGCAAACAGGAGCCATGTCTGTGCCGTGAGCAAATGTCCCCTTCTCCAAGCTGTCAAATAGCGGGGTGTCCAGGAGTCTGAGAATGCAGCTGCATCCATGCCTCTGGGAGGATCTGGTCCCCCTCAGCTTGCTGAAGCCCTGTCTGATGGCCTGACACAATGCACAGCTGCTGCAGCTGCGAGAGGACAGCAGGGCTTCCCAGCGTGTGACCCCACGCTGCCCCTCTCCCTGTGGCCAGCTCTGCATGCTGGGAGATGTAGTTCTCATAGCCTCTCAGCCTATTGTGATGCCAGAGCATTTCCTGTCTGAGGAAGGATCAACCATTGGTTTGGAAGCAAGCTCAGACATTTTCTTTGACCCCAGACCTCCTTCAGATCCAAGAGCCAGAAGTTTTTTGTTTTGTTTTGTTTTGTTTTTTTCCAGTCCTGGGGATTGAACTCATAGCTTCACACTAGGTATATTCTCAGACTTTTCTTTTTCTTTTTTCAGAGATAAGTTCTTGCTAAGTTGTTCAGGCTGGCCTTGAACTTACAATCCTTCTGTCTCAGCCTCCCAATTAGCTGAGATTACAAGCTTGCGCCCCCACATCTTGCCCTAGATCCACATTTTAAACCCTAACCTCACTGTACTTCAAATCCATCCAAAACCCTTCACACTAGCCCACCTACATCTGTCAGGGGATCAGGCCCCAAAGGAATGCAAAGCCCCATTGCCCTGTGGTCCTGGCCAGCCTGGGATCCCAGAGGGGAGGCTGCAACCCTTCAGGAGCAGAGCCAAGCTTTCCCTTTGTAAGAGGATGCGAGGGAGGCTGGCTGAGTCCCTGCCAGCAAGCGCAAATGACCCCACTGCTGGCTCTTCTCTCTCCTCCCAGCTGCGGCCCTTGCAGCTCTGCTCCTGGCACAGAGACAAGAGCTACTGGCTGAATGTGACAGCTGGAGGGACAGAGGGGGAGGGGAAGGATGCACCACTCCACACCAAACAGCCCTTCTGCCTGCACATGAATCAGGTCCCCACGCCTGCTCCTTCTGCCCCCTCACCTGGCACCTTCACTTAGAACACCACAATCCTGGGAGTCCTCTTAGCCGTTCCTTAGCCTCTGCAAAGGCTGACCCTGAAGTAGCCAAAATAACTAGGGTTCCCTTTGGTCCCAGAAGATCTCCCAGGGAAGATCTAAGGAATAAACTTCCTTAGAATGTAGGGGGAAAAAAGTTAAGCACGGGGCCTGAAGGGGAAAATAACCAGTATAATCTAGTCCCAGCTACCACTCTACTCCTCCTATGCCCCACTCCAGTGAAACAAGGTCCCCAGTGTGTCCCATCCCTGGTTTGAGTGTCTCCTAAGTATTTGCTTTGCCTAGAGTTAGGCTCACCTCTAGATATAACATTGGCATGATAGAATTTACTCTCTTATTCAACAAATATGTCTTGAACTCCAGCCACTTGCCAGGCAATCTAGCACTTGGGTTACATCAATGAGCAAAACAGAACAAGTCCTTGTCCTTAGGAAGCTTTGTAGTAATTCTGAAGGTGAAATGAAATAAAAAAAAAAAGGAATCAAGTAAGGAGATGATAAATGCTAGAGGCTGGAGGAGGTTCATGTGTTACAATTTTAAATAGAATTATTCCGGAAAGACCTCATGAGAAAGAGAAATTTGAGCCATGCCCTGAAAGGGATGATGATATGAACAGGGGATTCCTGGGGAAGAGCCCTCCAGGGTGAAGGCAGCCAGTGCAAAAGCCCTGAGCATGGAAGGTGTCGAGAATGGGGTGAGCCTGAAAGAAAATAAGAAAATGGTGACAGAAATTGGGGGGGAGCACAAATCACAGAGAGTATTCTAGCACTCTAAGCTCTGCAGATTTGGGCTTCTGCTATGAGTGAACCAGGGCCATTGAAGAGCTCTGGGCAGAGAAGTGATGTAGCTTACACTTTACTAGGATCACTCTGGCTGTATTGAAAGTAGTCCAGAGAGGGAGAAGGTGGGATCAGAATAGCAGTTAGGTGGCTATTGCAAAAAATTATCCATGGGAGAGGTGATGGTGTCTTGATCAGAGCGGTCATAATGGGGATGATGAGAAGTGCTTGAGTTCTAAATGTACTTTGAATTATAATTTACAAACTAGTTCGGGACACCAACCATTCTCATGAAACAGAAAATGTAGTAAACCCCACCATACTGTAATTAGTGGGGTCAAAAAATTCAATCTAGTCAAGCAAAATATAGAAGCTTTATTTTTCACTGGGCCTATCAAAGAAAACATAAAAATACCTATGAGGAACTTAATGTTGTACACAGCTGACACACAAAAACGAGTCGATACCAGACTATGAGGATGTCACATCCAACAAACTTGCACCTTGTTCCAGCAAAAGAGAACAACTTTAGTCTTTTGGAAACTGGCAAAATAAGCAGAGCCAATGGTGGTTAACCCTAATTTGTATATCCTTATAATTCATATCTTAATCTGTGATTAATGAAATGGGATTAGCAGTTGTTCAAAGCAGAATGAGAGGTGTAGACCATTAGACAAAAAGTGAAGTATAAGCTAGAGAGGAGAAGGCTGCATAAAGAAGGGACTGAGGAACTACAGTAGGCAGGGAGTGGCAAGCAAAGACTTGCAGTAAGAAACCCTCTTGTAGGCAAGGATAGTGTGATAGTTGGCTTTCTGTTACTGTAACAAAATACCTGAGATAACTTAAAAAGAGGCAAAGTTTATTTTTCAGAAGTTCCAGTCCATGGTCAGTTGGCCTATTGCTTTTGGGCCTAAGGCAAAGCAGTATACCATGAAGAGTGTATAGCAGAGGAGGCTGCTCACCTGGCAGCCAAGAAGCAAAAAGAGACAAGAAGAGGCCAGGATCTCAATATTTCCTTCAAGAACAAAGTCCCAATAACCTAACTTCCTCCCACTAGGCACCACCTCTGAAGCCCCTACCACCTTCCAATAGTGCTACAAGCTGGAAACCAAGACTTCTACACATGGGCCTTTGGGGGACATTTATCCAAACTATAGCAGATGGCAAGGAAGACAAGCTAGTCAATCCCAAATTAAAATTGCATGATGAAATCTTGAAGGGCTGACCCTACGGCATTAGGAGATTTATTGCTGGTCTTTGAGAAAGGGAGTGCTTGTATCCATAAAGTGAAAATTAACCTGGTGTCTGTGGATGAGGCAATTAAAGGGAGCAAGGTCTCAAGTGAAGGTGGGAAATCCAGGATGTACAATAGGAAAACCTGGCATGGAGTGATGAGATCATGGACAGGAAGAATCAACAATATTTGAAGGCAGATTTTGACCCAAAAGATAAAGAAGGAAGAGTCAAAGATGAATGAGAATCTGAGCTGGAAGAGTAGACAAAGGGTGGTAGCAATGGAGGATCCAGGGGAGTTGTGTTGGATGGAGAGAACAAACTATGTTGGAACAGATGGGTTTTGAGTTGGTGGTAAGAATTCCAGGTAAGGATGTACTAGAGGACAGTTTTTCGAATGTATACCCCTAAATATGAGTCCTTCCTCTGCCAGGAAGTTGGGAAACACTCCATCCTACATGTTCCTCTTACAATTCAATGCACGTGAGAATAAGAAAGGCTCTGATGTGTAAGCCAGTGTTTCTCACAGTGTTTGACCCTAGTATTTTTCCTGACCCTCTGAGCCAATGGTTTCAGGTTCCCTGGGCCATAGTTTGGGAAATTCTGTCTGAGAAGCCTTAGGAGAGAAAAGTTCTGGAGTTGGGTGAAACCTATGTCCCTGAAATGGTTTGGAGAGCCAGAAGAACAAAGGTAAAAACGTGAAACTGAGACGAGGTCTGTCACTGGGAAAGCAAGCAAAGGGTAAAGGCTGAAGGGCCATGGACAGAGCCTCCAGTGAGACAGTGGGAGCAGAGAATAGGCTCAGCAATGCAGCCCAAGACAGAATGCCCAGAGGAGAGCCAAAGACCAAGAAGTCCTCATACTGGAAGGCAAGGGGCACATTTCAGAAACAACAGGCAGGTCCCTCCAGCTGGATGCCCCACTTATTCTCTTGGCCTCCCCAAGTGCGCACTATCCTTCAGGCTGGGCAAAGCCCAGCCTCCTCCAAGATGCCTTTTCCAACTCCACACCACAGCATGCTCGCTCCCCTACACTCCTGAGCCTTCACTGCCAGTTCCCTTGATATCTGCTCACTGCTCTGATTCTAAACTTGTCGTCTGGTTCTCTAGTGAGGTTGGGTTTCTTACATCCTGTGACTAGGGAGATTCAGGACGTGTTTGCTGATTGGATGGGGGAGTAAAGAGATGAGGACAGGTGAGACAGAGACCATTGAGATCTGGTGAGAACTGAAGAGGGAACAAGCGGGTTGAAAGTATAGATGAGGCAAGGTTTCTCCCTGCTGCCCCAGGATACTTTGTGTGGAGCTGACCGCCCTCTCAAGAGAGCAGGTGCGGGGCAATTTTAAGGGCAGTAAACAGACAGACCTGGTCTGCTAAGAGGAGCTCGAGGTTCCAGGAGACTGTCCCAGAGATAGGCAGTCAGGACAGACATTCAGTAAATATTTATGGGCAGCTTCTCAATGACCTGCCCTGAGGACAGTGGTGACAAGTGGGGAACCCAGTCCTTCCACCAGCTCCAGGCACAGGAGTATCTGAGTGGCCCCAGCTCAGCCACGTGACCTTGGGCAAATGGCCTTCCCTTCTCTGGGCCCCGTGTTTTCCTGAGCCCTTCCAGCATGAGCTGCAAAAAGGCCTTTCCTCTTCCCAGAATCTACACCCTCGGGACAGCACCCCACTTGGGCTCAGGCTCAGCTGGGGCCGCCCCACCCGGGGAGGGGGAGGGGCTCGCGGGAGGAACGCGATTGATTCCGATGCAGTGAGTGATGCTGAATCAGGGAGCAAGCTGGCTGCAGCAGACTCCCAGGGGCTGCGCCATAGGCCCAGACAGACCCTTCGCCCTGGCCTGAAGAGAGAACTGCCCTGTCAGCCTCCTGGCTTGCCCTGGGCCTGCCATGGTCTCCGGTGCCACCCTGTGGTGGTGCTGGGAACCGCCTCCCTGAGCCTCACCCTGGGACCTCTGTGGCCTCTGGCCTGGCCTGACTTCATGCATCTTCCCAAGCCTGCAAGATGCTGGGCTCCATGGCACACAGCAGAACAGTAGCATGGCCTGGCCCACATGCCATAAACGCCAGCAGACTTTTCTCCCTTTCCACCCTATTCTGTTCTCTTCTTTCCCCCTTTTCTCTTTCCCATCCCCGATGACCTTGAGGCGTACATATCTGGATACACACATCATCACACCAGCATGGGTGTGTGCACATGCTTGCTCCTGTGTGCTGATCTCTGTTGCATACACATGCGCCTCTGCTCCCATTTCTGTCTGGTCCCGTACTCTGCCAGGCCTCACAGAACCTGACCTCAGACAAGAGCCACAGCCCTGGTTTCTGGCAGTCTGGTGGCTGATTGGCCCTTACAGGGCATCCACCAGCCAGAGCTTGGGAACTCATTTTCCCTGTGCCCTGGGGGCAGATGCAGAACACCTAGTCCGCTCCAGGCTCTGAGTCCCTGTAGTCAAGAGGATAATGTTGGGGTACAGTTTTGTATGGGGCAGGAAGCGTATTGGTGACATTGGAACAGGCAACATTGCATCATTAGCTGCGTGGCCTTGGGAAAAGTTATCTCCCTAAACCCTATCTCCTGGTGTGCTAAACAGAAATGAGTGGCATTCCTACCTCACAGAGTTGTGACAGTGAATAGCACCTAGCAGGTCCCAGCCCTTGCTAGTGCACAGGGGGCCCCTCCACACCAAGGGTTGGTGTTAGGGCTGGAGGGGGCCACCACCTCCAAGGATGATCAGGATGGAAGACCCTGCCACTCTGGGTACTGTCTTCTGCCTCTCCTCTTGCCTGTCTCACTCCAGCTACCAACTCTGTGGCAGGTTGGGCTGCAGGAGGGGAGGGTGCCAGAGGGCCTGTGGAACCAGAGCTGCTCAAGCCAGGGGTGTGGACATCCTAGCCCAGCCTTTCCTCCCCTGCCTCCCTGCCCTCCCCGCCCCGCTGATTCCCAAGGAGCAGACACTGACACTGTCTCCTCCGTCTCTTTTCCTCACCCAGAATTCCCCTACACCCCGTCTCCTCCCGAACATGGGCGGCGCGCCGGGCCGGTGCCCACGGCCATCATTGGGGGCGTGGCGGGGAGCGTCCTGCTGGTCCTGATTGTGGTCGGCGCTATCGTGGTGGCCCTGCGCCGGCGCCGGCACACCTTCAAGGGTGACTACAGCACCAAGAAGCACGTGTATGGCAACGGCTACAGCAAGGCAGGCATCCCTCAGCACCACCCGCCCATGGCACAGAACCTGCAGTACCCAGATGACTCAGATGATGAGAAGAAGGCCGGCCCGCTGGGCGGGAGCAGCTATGAGGAGGAAGAGGAGGAAGAGGGTGGGGGTGACCGCAAGGTAGGCGGCCCCCACCCCAAATATGATGAGGACACCAAGAGGCCACCCTACTTCACAGTGGACGAGGCTGAGGCCCGTCAGGATGGCTACGGGGACCGGACTCTGGGCTACCAGTACGACCCTGAGCAGCTGGACTTGGCTGAGAACATGGTTTCTCAGAACGACGGGTCTTTCATTTCCAAGAAGGAGTGGTATGTGTAGCCCCACCCTGGGGCCTCTGTCTGTGCCCACATCTCCCCGCCCCTACCCGCACGACCCCTTCCTGCCTCACTGCCGGCTCCTCCCAGAGCTGGACAGAGACTCACTCCCCTGCCCAAAGCCAGCCCTGAACTCCTGGGAAGCCAGGCAAGCACAGGGCAGCCCCGACTTGGCTTTGTTTTTATTTCCTCCCTCTCCCAGCCCTCCCCTATGGTGTTGTGTTCAACTGTGGCTTTGGTGTTGCTGTACATTTCTTCGATGACCCCACCCACTGCCCTCTGTTTAGGGAGCCCTGTTCGTGTCTTGTGTACCTGGGCATCCCTCCAGGGTTTGGGGAGTCAGCCCTCCCCGGCCCCCCAACACTGGAATTTGTTTGTGTTCCCCTTGTTGGGGGCGGAGCACTAAGGGGCTCCAAGAAGAAGAGCCTCCCACCCCCACCACCCAGTGCTGCTCCTCTTCCCAAGGAGAGGGAACCCAACACCCCCACCATAAGCTGATACAGCTGGGGCTTGGGGCCTCAGTCTAGACAGCCGGTGCAACTAAGTGGGGGGGTGACTTCTCCAGAGCACCCAGCGGAGTCTAGTTTGTTAAGTGATTCTGTTGAGGTTCCCACCTGGAGCTTGGGAGGTATGCTTTCCTGGGGAAGGTGGTTTTGTATTTTTTTCCTCATTGGTTTACATAGTCAATTGACCCAGTTCTGGTGCCTCCCTCTCCTTACCCCAGTCTGCTCCCCGCATAGGGGAGGACCCCAGGTGGACCCTGCCCACACTTGCTGTATGCCTCTGCCCACACATGCACACATGTACATGCACACACGCCACTCCATTGACACCTGCTCTCCCCCAGGGATCAAACACCCACCCTCCCCAGGCTGGACTCTGCCCAAGGCCTGTCCCTCTCTGCTCCACCTCTTCCCCCAGTCCCAGCTAGGGATGGGAGCAGCCTGTGGAAGCTTCCAGGGACAGCGAGGATGGAGCCCCTTTGATGCCACCACTCTAGGGTTTCAGGCAGGCCCAACCTCTCCTTACAGCATAGAAATTTCTCAGATTTCTCCCTTATCTGTCAAGTGCTAGCAACACTTGATTCTCTTAGAAAGTCGGGGCTGGGATCCCAGAAGTACCTCCGGGAGTCAGAGGCAAAGAAGTATTTATGTGGAAAAGGAATTCTGCGTGGGAGAAGCTCTGCGCACAGTCTGGTAGACGGGCACAGCTAGCACCTCGCACATGAAGGCCAGCTTAGACAACACGGGCCTCACAAAAAATGGGAGCGTGGTGGCGAAGCCAGGGAGCCCACTGCTCGCCACTCTCCGCTCCCTGCTCAGCTTCCCCTGGTGCCTGCTCTGGGATGCGAGTATAGGTTCCCTCCTTGAGCGAGACTCTGGGTTCCTCTCCGTCATCCAGGACTGGGCCTTCCCAGGGATGCAGTGGAGGAAGGCCCATCCCAGCCCTCTCTGTCTCCCAGCTCCAAGTGCCTCAGTTCCTCCATCTGCCCCCAGGGCCCCTGGCACTCCAGAAGAGGTGCCCATGGGAAAGACCCTGGGATAACAGGGGCAGGCTCCAAGGGCCCATAGGCCTGCCTCTTAGGATCTCGGCTCACTCAGCCCAGGGTGTCATGCTCTGTAAGATGGCAAGTGTTAGGGGGAGGGAGGCACACCACTCTGCCCCACGGGCACTGATCTACCCTGCCATAGGCTTCCTAAGGGAGCCCCTCCAGACCGCACCTGCTCCCTCCCTGGTGCTGCTATTGAACTCCAGCCGAAGCTCCATCTCTGCCCTGGCAACCCTGGGCCCACCAGCTGGGCCACTTTCACCAGCCCTCACTGCCCTAACCCCAGCCCAGGCCGCCCAGTAGCCACGTAGCAGAAGTCTGAAGCCATGCCAGCCCTGGGGCGGCTGTCCCCTCTCAGCACTGCGGACACTGGGGGCACTGGATGAGGTAGAGTTGGGGAGAAAATTCTAGGTTTGTTTTAGCCACAGGGCAGAGGAAAGTGGAGCTGGGCTGCTTCTCGACACCACAGTATTACTGTCCCCTAGGGCAGGGGAGCTTTCCCATGTTACAGCACTGTCCCTTCCCTCCTCCTCATGCCAGTCTGGGCTGTCTGTTTGGTCCCCTTGCCCCTAGGCAGGAAGCAAGCCAGGGGGTCTGCCTGATAGAGGCATTTTCTGACCCTGTGGAGCCCCAAGACAGAAAGGACTCATCCTCCTGCATCTCCCCTGCACTGCCACCAACTGTTCTTCACTTTGCGACAGACCGAGGAGGCTCTGGGCCCAGCCAAAGCACTTAGTCCCCACCTCCACACTTTTCTCCCAAGCAAAGCACAAATTGTGGGGTCCACACAGCATGGGTCAGGAGCCCAGCCACAGCATGCCCACTGGGCAGCTGCTACCCTGGTGAAGGATGGGCATGAGGCAGGGATCAGCATGTAGCCTGGGAAGATGGGGCTTTCTGGGTCCCCTGTTTGTGGGACAATGGTCACTGATGCTGGGCCACAGACATAGCTAGCAAAGGGAGGTCTAGCCCAGCAGAGAGATGAGAACATTTTGCTTTTCCTTCATGCCCCCAGCATGAGCTGAGATGCTTTGCTGAAAATAAAATAAACTTGGTGTTAATTGTGCCAAGGCCTCCCTAGTTGTCATCCTGCCTCTTGTTGCTCTCCCTGTCCTCGCTATCTACCCCTATACCCATGTCTCCTTGCAGATTTTGGTATTGTTCTAATGTGCAACGACCTCCAAGTCCCCTTTTGCCAGAGGATCTGAAAAGCAGCAGCACAGAATCAGTGAACACAAGGCTGCAAGTGCAGCCACCTCAGGCCCAGCACACATGCACACAGCGGGCACACGCACCTCCCACAGATCCAAGCACAGGTGTGTGTGTGTGTGTGCATGTGTGCACACTCATGCCCAGATGGGCACTCAGCACAGACAGGCAGACATAGCAGAGGAATGGGTATATCGTGCTGGAAGCCTTTAAGGAGAAGCAGTGACTTCCCAGTGCTCAGGCCCACAAGAGACCCACAGGGGCCCTGGTCCTGAGCATGCATCCCCTCCACCAGCTCCCCAGGTGCCCCAGTCATCAGTCCAATAACTTTTCTGCCATCCTCAAGGCAGAATAATCAGGATGTGTGTCAGGAGGATGCAGGCAGCTGACCGAGCCTGGCAGACTCTGGCGTTCCTCTCCTAGGAAGAGAGGGGTGCTCCCAGGCCCTAGGGGTCCAGACGAAGCCCCCCCCAGGCCTGACTGCCAACAGAAACCCTCTCCTACCGAGGGGCAGGTGAGATGCCCAGGAGGCTAGGTCTCCAGTCCATGCTACTGCCACCATTGCTGCTGCTCTTCTGACCCTGCTATGAGGAATGGGCTTGGTCAGGAAAAATGGCTTTCCTTTTTTTTGTACAAATGGAAACAAAATCCAGGAGAAGCTGCCACCCTCACCTCTGAGTGTGACTCGCTTCCTTTGCTTTAGTTTCTTCGTCACCATTTTCGTCTTTGGTCCTGGGGACGGCCCAGCAGATTCTCCTGGTTCTGACCTAAGGGGTGTTTGGATCACCTCCTTTTACTTGTATTAAAAAAAAAAAAAAAAAGATGGATTGAAAAATGTACTGAGGAAGAAAAAATGTACTTTTTTATAAATAAAGTGTTTAACACAAACCTGTTTGCCTTGTGTCATTGCAGTGGGGCAGGGATGGAGGTAAAGCTGGAGAAGGTAGCATGGCAAGAGAGTGGGGGAGAAGATGGAGCCCCCACCCCATGCCCAGAACCCATAGCCTGTGACAGGGTCCCACCTCATTATCTTGCAGGAGTCCCCAAGGAGAATGCACCCAAGGAGAATGGAACCGTCTCCCACACAAGGAAGAAGACCTTGGACGGAGGGTGGAGCATGACATGGGGAGGGGTTGGTGTCTGCTAGCGCAGTAGAGTCCTTCCAGAGAGAGGCCTGAGAAGGCTTTAAGGAGAAGAAGTGCTTCCCAGTGCCACACTGACTGTCCCCAGAGCTCCTGAGCTCCACTCACCTGCCTCACCCCTCCTGTCTCCACTCCCTGCTGTCCTCCTTCCTGCCAAGTCCCCACCTGTGGCTCTCTGGAGAAGAAAACCAGCAGTGTCACACCTGCTGTGTTAGATCCCTGGGGACAGAAAAGAGGAGGGAGCTGTGCCCTTTCATCTTCTCTTCCCAGGATGCTACACAACCCAGCTCCCCATGAAACCCAGCCGCCACCCCGCCCCCCATTTCTCTCCATGGGGCTGGCTTCGGGGAAGGTCTTGTTCCTTGGCCACCTCCCCCTCCCCACACCAGCACCATCTGCTTCCCATCTCCTGGGCTGGAATGCAGGACAAATCAATCCTAGGAATGGGAAAGGCAGGGCCTTCAGGGTGTGCCCCCTCCCATCCAGCCCCTCCAGCCCTGGTAGCGTCTCTTTTCACTGAAATCTACACCATAGGCCCCTGGAAGAGGGAGTAGTGTCAATAGAAAGAAAGGTGTCTGCTAAGCAGAAAGCCCTCCTGCCCCTTTGTGGGCAAAGCCATGTCCTCCACACCTAGAACTGCAGCAAGATGGACAGACAGAATCGGGCATGGAGAAAGAGAGCCAGCAGCTGTTGGCAGCTGGCTGAGCCCCTCACTGGAAGGCCAAACCCAGCACCCTGGACAGGGCTGTTTAGACGTTGATATTCGAATGAGATGCAAATTAGTTGTTTAAACAGTCACTTCCTCACTTTTCCAGCCTGTCCATTTAAGTTAATTTTTAATTTGTGCAGGCAATAATGCTTAATTACATTATTAATATATTGGAATAGAGCAGTGGACAGAATGTCCTAATTGGCATTTAACTAGAGCGTTCCGGCAAATTAGCCAAGACTTTCTCCGGCAGCAATGGAAGGAGGGTGAGCCAATTAGTTCCGGGCACAGCCTCTCCAGGAGGAGCTCCATTTGGAAAAGCCAGGCCCAGCCCCTTCCCCAAGCCTCAGTGCCCAGATGCCAGGCTCCCCTTGCAGACACCCCAGACTGAGGACACCAGGCATCCAAGACCACACTTCCAGGTTTTTAGTTGAGTCAGATTTAGGACAAACTTTCTGCCAGTTCAGAAAGGCTCCTCCTTCTGCCAAACCCCAGCCATTGTACCAGTTCCAGCACCTCCACTCTCAGCAGAGCAGAGGACCCAAAGCTGGATGGCCTGGAAGCAGCCCCTACCTGAGTGGCTAATGTTCCCTTGGGATGTACCTGCCATTGTCCTATTCTGACCTGTGGGCCTGAGACTTGGGTACCTGACATCTCCTCTCTCCAATAGAGACTTCCCTCTCCAATTCCCCTACCTACCTGCTCCTGGCTGCAGATTGTTAAAGGGGTAAATGTGGTGAATTAAGGGATTCATTTATTCATGCATGTATCCATTCATTTAGATCACATTTTTTGATCACCCTGAGCCAAGCACTGTGCTCTACTGTAACAATCCCTGCTCAAAGAATTCAGAGCTTCCAGGTTCCCAGATTCCAGAACAGCAAATACATGCTGGCCATAGGCTATAGCAGAACCATATGTAAAGCAATGTGGTAGCACAGGATAGGGCCTGATAATTTTGTTTGAGAGGGTCTAAGGTGACATTTCACCTAGGTCTTGAAGGATATGTAGGGGTTCTCCAGAGAGATGTGGGTTGAGAGTATTCCAGGCAGACTTGAGAATTTTGCATCTTACATTACTTGTTCTTAAAGTGACCATCCTAGCCCAACATACTCATGTTGCACATGGAGAGGTGAAGTCTAGAAAAACTGAGGTTTGGCCCAGCCGCACAATCAGAAAGCATGCACTGTGCATGCTCAAGGGCAGGGCCGTGTCTCAAGAGCAGTAGGAGGCCAGGGGAACCCCAGGGGTGGGTGGCATCAACCTAACTCCTAGGGTAGTCAGAGATACTAGATCTGGCACAAGTTTCTGGTCCCCAAAAAGCAGCCCCCAGTGGGGTAGAGACTGGGCTTGTAGGAATGACATTTGGTGTTAAGTGGAAAATCATCCATCAGCTCAGGCTCATCTACAAAGACTTCCCAGAAAAGATGGTATCTGAGATGGTTTGACAGAATGGGAGGGATGTGGATATTGGGATAGTAGGAGGAGAAAAGGCCCCAGAAGGCTTGAGGGGAGCACCAACCGGGCCCTACTTCTAGAACACCTCCACACGTGCCCCCATGGCCAGGAGCTTCTGGGAAATGGTCCTTGGGCTCTGCTTTGGTGCTGGCTTCTGAGGTCCCCAAACCCTATTTTCTTTCCTCATTTATAGGCTTGATGACAGAGCCAGACAAGTCCTCCTTTGAGGGGGATCTGGTGAGTTAAGCACATGGGCTTGGGTGCCAAATATGCTATTTATTGTTGTCATCATCAGTCACCCTCATCTTCATCACCACCTCTAAGACTTGGAATCCTGGATGATAGAGACTTTAGTGGAGGCCACCACCCGGAGGCAAGTAGGGCCAGGTGGGAGCCAAACTTATAAACCTAGAGGAGCAGGCTTTCTGGTTTCAGACCATTCCCAGGCACTGGGCATCTGCCAGAAGAAGGAGCAGGATGCTGAGTTTAAGGTCCTAGCAGGAGGTCCAAAAGGCCTTCTCTGAATGGTGGTTCACCAACCTGCAACAAGTAAATGTGCTTCATGACAAAAGGTGACAGTTCCATGATGGCCCTTGTAGGCAGATGAGGGAGGACCCTCTGAGAGGCCTAGGGGAGGGTGGCAGGGACTGTGCCCTTTAAGCCCTTCTTCCTGGCTGAGGACTGGCCCCAAATGTCCTAAGACAGCCTATTCCAGTGAGTAAAGACCTTTGGGGATGGCCGGCTCAGAGCTTGTCTGGGTTCCCTCAGTTGAAAGAGTCAGCTCTTTTTCATTTTATAATACTCCCAAGACCCTCACCTCCGAGGGAGCCCCCACATCCTCCAGGGTCACAAGCTGCAGCAACTAATAGCACCATGCAGGCTGCCTCCCTCACTAGACTGTAGCCTGAGAGCTGGCGTCATGTGTTATGCATCCCTGGCACCCAGCCCAGAGCAGGCACACAGTGGGTACTCAGTAGAGGTGGGGCCAAATTAAATTTATCAACATCAGAGTCAAGAGAGATTTCAGGAGGTGCAGCCCCAAGGCAGGACTGTCCTCCAACCACCCATGTACCTCTGATGACAGCAACTTTTAGTCCTTGGAGGACCCCTGCCACCCCAGGACTATTCTTCCCTGCAAACAAAATGTCCCTGCCCCAAGTCTCACCCACTGGTCTGGGCACTTCTCTGGCACATTTCCATACAGGCTGGCCTCTTAAAACAGCCCTTCAAGAGATGGCAACTACTTGCCAAGCCACTTTTCCATATGTCTAGCCCTATGTGGCAGTCATCAGGCCACATGGGACACATCTGTCAGGAGCCTATGCTTGGGAGTTAACCAACCCTGGATTCAGACCTTGGTGCAGTGGGACAGTAGTCACAGGAAAGCATGATCTCAAAGTGGACACTCAGTACAACCTTGCACAAGCCCAGGTGCCTGTAGCCTGCTGGTGAAATGATATGTCGGTGAAGCTTCTTGGATTATAACAAATGTACCGCTCCAGTATGGAACCGTTGACAGTGGGGGAAGCTGTTTGTATGTGAGGGCAGGGGGTCTCTAGGAAATCCCTGTACCTTTCACTCAATCTTGCTGTGAACCTAAAATTACTCTAAGAAGTAAAATCTATTTTTTTAAAAAATCCAAATTGTTTCAGGTATTCCTGGAAAAAAAAAAAAAAAAAAAAACACCATTTCCCTCTCATTTCAATGAGCCAGAGATAAAATACTGTGCCCTGCAACTGATCTGACCAGCGGGGAATGGGGGTATAGGGGAGAGGGGGATTATCCATATGTCCTCCCTGAACCTGGCCTACCCACCCTTATATGGTGGGCATAGCTATCTAGCCAACTTCATGATTTTGCCATGGATGCAGAGGTGGCTATGTTTCTGAGTAGATGGGGATGGATGGATGGGTGGATGGATGGACAGACCTTTGGATGGGCAAGTAAACCTCTCCTGTGTGCTTCTGCTAAACGTGATGACTTTCATGGATCTCTGGGGATTGGTTCAGCATTCCAGTCTGTGGCAGTGCTTTTGGATGCTGATTCTATCAGTTCAGTGCACCACAGACATGTACTGAAAACGTAGTGAAAGGAAAAAGACAGTATTGTAAAGTCAAACTGACCATGATTCAACCCGTAGTTCCACCACTTATCAGCTATGTGGACATTGGGCAAATTGATTGCCTTCCCTGAGCCTTATTTTTGAATCCATGCAAATAGACTGCTGAGATGAATAAAGATGGCTTTTATAGAGAGTTAGTTATTTGTAAAGCAGATAAGAGTGGTATCTACCACAGGTGGCTGCTATAAGGATTAAAAGAAAATAATCTCCTTCTAACGTGCACAACACAATGCCTGGAACAGGCTGGGTGCTAATCAGTTTTAGCTAGGGTAGTATTATTTCTCACTGTAATTTTCACTACTGTGTATCTGCCTTAAGCAGGGAAACAGAAACTGTCAGGAAAACAATATCAGGTATTAGGACACTTGCCAAGTCCTACCTAAGATTCCATCTCTGCCCCATACTGCCTAGGTGGTGACCACCATCCTCTTAGCTTTTATCCTCCTTAATTTGCATCATCCCAACAATGATCCACCAGCTGGGTGGAGGGATACAGACATGGAGGACAGTGCCTGGTTGGAATTCCCATGCTGCGCTACCCTTATGCATGGGGATCTGGGGCCAGCTGCAAGAATATGAGACCATATTAACTCCAAATCAAAGACCTCTAGTGCATCCTCCAGTTTCATCTGTAGAAATATCTCAGGAACTTAGGGGCTGGGGATGTAGCTCAGTAGCAGAGTGCTTGCCTAGTATATGCAAGGCATTGAGTTCCCGCCCCAGCACCAAAAGGAGGGGGAAGAAAAAATCCAAGAATGGCAGCACATGCCTGTAATCCCAGCACTCTGGGAGGCTGAGACAGGAGGATCACAAGTTCAAGCCCAGCCTAGACAACTTAGCAGCATACTGAGACCCTGTCTCAAAAATAAAAAATAAAAAAGAGTTAAGCATAACTCAGTGTGAAAGCCCTGGCTCAAACTTCAGTACTTCAAAATAAATAAATAAAATTTAAAAAGGGAAGCAAGAGGATTATCAGGACTCCATGTAAGTCTTTGGTACTTTGTTGTTTTCTGTTTTTAAACTTTTTTGTTGAGCAATGCTATACCATTGGTTAAGTGTACAGATGTTTGAGGCCCAGCTCCATATGTATGTACCCATGTTACCACTCTCAGGTCAAGAGAGTTGCTCGCTGACACTCCCTCCCAGACAAGATGATGGGGGATGACGAGTGCTTTGAGAGAATCCCAGAGGAGCAGGAAGGGAGGGGCAGCATCAAGAAACAGGAATCCTGATGTAAAGTCAGAGTAGCTGGCCTGAGTTGTTAAGATGTCATGGTGACAACACCAAGTAGAGAATACTGGGAAGCCCCTTCTGCTCCCCATGATTGATTCCTAAGAAATGCATATTTCCTGGGGGGATTCAAATGAATGTCAGGGAACAGTGAATCATACCTGGTGCATCTTCACTGATGACTATAATGGGTTGGGGCAGAAGGACAGACAGTCGGAAGTGGGCCTCAGGCAGGAGACAAGGAACACACTGGAGAGAGGCCTGCTCTGGGAATGATGAGTGGGCTCTGCTTCTGGCTCTGCTGCTTCTCACCAGGTGACCTTGAGCAAGCCTTTTTGCCATTCTGAGTCCATGACAAAGGGGACTGGGGCATGGATCCTCTCCGCATGTAAAACAAAGAGCTGGGGTGATGGGATTCTGATAGCCTCTCCTGGCTGTTCCCGGAGACAAAGTGGCAGTGCTCGAATAGCAGGTCCCTGAGCTCTGAGGCAGCCCTAACAGTGATGAATCACTTTGGCCCATTCCATGGCCTCTGTCCACTTCAGTTGATGCTGAGACCAGGTGCGTGGGGGTGATAGTGGCCAGGCCAGCTTCCTGAGGAGTCTGGTCTGCAGTGGCAAGGGCTGGGGGTCAGCAGGCCTCATCTGGCTGTTCTCACTCCCCTTGCTGATGAGAGCCCCATACTTCGCCCTCCTCTGCAGAGGGGCAAAGGATCCACCCTACTAACAAAACACACAATCCCAGACCATACAAGAGAGGAGCAGAGAAAGGGTTCCCACAGGAAAAAACACGGTGCCCCAGAGTGGGTACCCCAAATGGGTGCCCCACATTTCCTCTGATGTCACCTAAAGAATGCAGCAATGGGGGAAGGCAGACCCCCAAGAAGACTGCCTCTATGCTCTGTCTCCAGGATTTTCTTCCAAGGAGGGTGTCTGTTCACTCTAAGAAGATTTGATCAATGAAAAGTATAGGTTCCTTGCCTGGGAGCTTTCACAAAACAACATCAAAGCCTATGGTCCTGAGCCCCAGCAAGTGGGTACTGAACTTCCCCAAGGCTCAGGATACAGACAGCACTAGGGAGGCCCTCGAACATCTTCTACCCTCTACCCTCAGGCCAGAGTCTCCTTTCCAAAGCCTGGGCCCAACCATGTCCTAACCTGTGCCTTATTATTGTCCCTACAGCTCAGCATATGCAAATTTCAAGCAAGAAATCTATCCACCCATTTTAGAATTACAGTTGTACCTTGGTATCTGTGGGGAATTTGTTCCACAGCCCCTCTAATACCAAAATCTGCAGAAATTCAAGTTCCCTTATATAAATGGTGCAGGATTTGCATACATACTCTACATACGCTCCTGTATTCTTTAAATCATCTATCTCTACATTGCTTATAATATCTAATACAATGTAAATGTTATGTGCTGTGGTTTGGATCTGAAATGTTCCCCAAATGCTCATGTGTTGAAACCTTGGTCTCCGACACAGCAGTGTGTAGAGGTGGGACCTTAGGGAGGTGATTGGGTCACAAGGGCTCTCCCCTCCACTGATGGGTTCATAGCTGAGTGGGCTATTGGGAGGTGGTGGAAACTTCAGGAGGTAGAGCCTAGCTGGAGGAAGCAGATCACTGAGGCATGCCCTTGAAGGATATACTTTGTCATGGGCCTCTTCCTCGCTTTCCCACTCTCTCTGCTTCTGTCAGAAGGTAAAGAGTTTTGCTCTAGCACGTACTCCCCGCCATGATGTCTTGCCACGATGGGGCCAAGAGTTCATGGACTGGAACCTCAGAAATCACAAGCCAAAATAAATCTCTCCTCTTTTTAAGTTATCGCAAGTATTTTGTCACAGCGAGAGAAAGCTGACTAACACACTATGTAAATATTTAGATGTACCAAGTATAAGGTACATTCAGAAGAGAATAAGGACAAAGGGAAAAAGTCAGTGTATGTTCAGTATAGATACAATGTTTTCTAAATATTTTCTATCAGAGATTGGTTGAATGTGCAGATTTGGAACTCACAGATACACAGGGCTGAAAGCACAAACCAGTAGAACCAGATGGAACCTCAGAGATCATTTTCCTCAGCTCTCAAATGGAGAAACTGAGTCCTAGGAGCCTACCATAGTAAGAATTCTGGCTGAGTGTGGTGGTGCACGCCTGTAATCCCCGCACTCGGAAGGCTAATGCAGGAGGATCACCATGAGTTCAAAGCCAGCCTGGGCTACATAAGCAAGTTCAAGGCCAGTCTGGACTACATAGTGAGACCCTGTCACACACACAAAAAAATAATTTCTTACATTCATATAATGTTTGTCAATCACAAAGTGACTCAAGATATTTCAGTAATAGCTAAGATTTATGTATCATTCAGTACCAGGCACTACTCAAAGTGTTTTACAATATTAAATCCACCTCCTCCTACCAAGGCAGTGTTATTATTATTACTACCACCCCTAAGGTAGAGGGAAATGAAGAACTGAAAAATTTATATTGCCCAAAGTCACAAAGTCAGCTGTTGGTGAGCTGGGCTTCAAACACAGGGTGTCTGGCCCCAGGAGCCCTGCCTCTAACCACTTGGCGATCCTGCCCTCTGTCAATGACTGCCACCATAAAGACACTAGAAATAAAGCCCTGCCTGGCCTCAGTGGCCAGAGCTCTAGGAGGGGGAAACCACATCAGCCTTTCCTCAGAAAGCCCATACAAGTTTCAGTTCACCCACAAAGCAGCAAGTGGCCCAGGCCAGGCAGTACAACCTGAACTCATGGTAATCATGTTTAGTATCAAAGTGAGTCATCAGAGTCAGGCAGGGCTCAGGAAGAAAGATTTCCTAGAGAAGATGGTATTGGAGATGATTTGGTAAAACAGAAGTGTTCTGGGAAAGTAGACACTAGCATGCTGGGAGGTGTGAAGACTTCCATGTACATGTTTGCAGCAAGCATCAGCTAGAATAGGCCAGGTCCCTTGGCTGCAGGAAGAGGACCTTGGCACTCTATAATCTTCCCAACCCCCTGCAAGGTTAGGAAGAGGTGGGTCTGCCCAGCCCTCATTAGCCAATGATAATGACCTCAAGGCTCAGGGACGTTCAATGTCCTGCCCAAAGTCACACAGTGATGAGTAATAGACTCAGAGCTTGAACACAGGGCTTCTGAATCCACACCAAGTGCTCTTTGCACTGTACCCAAACTCCCCTGAAAAAGAAACAAAACAGACTTTCAGAGCAGGATTTCAGTGTATGAATTTTATGGATTCAGACCATAACAAGGCTTAGACACACATAGGATTTTCTTGAAGCAAATGTGTTCATTTGTTCATTCACTCACTATTTTATTAATTTACCCTTCCTCCTTTCCTTCCTTCTTCAGAAACTTTCAATAAAGATTTGAACTAGTCAGCTGTGATGATGGACACCTTAATCCTAGCACCCAGGAGGCTGAGGCAGAGGGATTGCCATTAGTTTGAGGCCAGTCTGGATTACTTAGTGAATTTGAGGCCAGCCTGAACTACACAGAAAAAAAAAAGAAAAAGAAAAAAAAAAAAAAGATTTGAGCTAAAATTTCCAATAATCCTTATCAAATCCATATCAAATATCATTTATTAAACAAAATACCACCATGGCTCACAATTTTCCATTGGCCTATAACTTACTGAATGTATTGAACATATTCAGTCCTATCTGAGTAGTCCTCAAGCATCACAGCCCAGACTCATACATGGGTAGGCGGTACCCAGTTTTGGAGTCACATGGGCCTGAGTTGAATCACCAGGTCTGCCTCTAATGAGTTCATCTGGGGCACGTGTATAAAATGGAGGCACTAAGGCTTCCATCCATCTCCAATAAGTACATGTGAGATGCTGTGCACCCAGCCTGTCCTGAAAAATACTGTGTCCACACCCTCCCAGCCCCATTCCCACCTCAATCTAAAGCAGATTTCATCCAATCTTTGTCCCAATAAGAACCCATTTTCCAGCTGTCCCCATTTCTCTTTTTAAGGTTGTTTCCCTGCAATTTGGGGTGGGGTAAATAAAGATTAACCAAATCTCTCAGGCTTCTCACCATGCTGGAACTGAACCACCCCTCTCCTAATCCCCTCTCCAGGTGCATTCAGGTCCTGAAGTTCCCCAGATTTCTAGAGTCTTCAGCTCCCCCTCCACTCCAATCACATACAATCTTAAGATCAGAACTGCTTCTGAGGTGGCTGGACTTGTGCCTTCTACCTTGGCAGGGCCCAGAGAAACTGCACTGAATTAAATTGCATTTCAACATGAGAATTTACACACCTAAATCTCTCATGTCAGTTCCTTCAGACCATGCTGAGATTATTCTCCATATTCATTTGTTGTGGAGGATTTTCCACCAGGACCTGCAGCCTCCATGTAGGGTCAGAGGACTCCTGCTCAAAGAAGTAGACAGCTAGAGCATGAACACCCATCATCCCAGGAAGACAAATAGTCCCTTAGATTCCCTCTCTTTGCTTTGGGAATTCTAAGCTTTTGAGGTCCTGATGCAGGACTTAAAAAGGAAGAAAAATAAGTTTCCCCAACCTAAGCAAATTCCTCTTTAGACTTCCCTCTCCCTATGGCTGTTGTTCTTTGTTCTAATACAGATAAAAGCAGTAAGTTTTGTCCCTGTAAGTAAAGTTTTATAACTTCCTGTTTCCATACCATTCTGTTTTGCACAAGCAAGGCCACCAAGATATACTAAGTTGCAAAACTGTCACAGCTTAACAAACTGCCTTTTTTTACTTCTGTAAACTTGCCTGCCTACAAGTTTCTTGCCATTAAGAAGACCAACCTCCTCAGAAACACGTATAAAATAGGAGCCCTTCTTTTGTTTGGTGCTCAGCCACTTTGGACATGAGTCTGCTGAGTTGGCGTACGCCTAAAATAAATCCTACTGTTCTCCTGCGGTCTCTCTGGTCTCTTGAATTCTGCAGCAGTCTCACCCTGCCCACCTCTTTCCTGGAACCCAGGCATCTTTCTAACCTCCAAAACGGAGCTCCTGTCTGTCATGCTACTGTGCCCTGCTATCATTGAGGGTGATGCTGTCTCCACAGATGGCCCATGACCTCTGGACTCAACTGTCCACTTCCTATGTACTCTGCAGAGGTGGCCTAGAGTCCACAATGCAAGATGGTAGGGAACATGTCCTCCACATTAGAGGTGGAAGACAAGAAATGTTGGCGCCCTGAAGTTGGAGCAGCTCTGGGCCAGCAGACCTCAGGACTCAAGTGTAAATCCTGGCAAACTTGGTCACTATGTGAGTTTGGAAAGATGACTTCTCTCTTATGCCTCAGTTTCTCATTTGTATAACAGTGATACTGTTACTCCTACTCCTGATAGTTCCTAGGATTATAGCAAAGATGAGTGAAAGCCCACAGTGAGCTGTGAGCTGTGAAATTCTGTGTCAGTGTTAAAAGATCAACATGCAATGACCTTTCAAGGTTATTCCCCACCAAGAAGACTCAGAGACCTGCTCAAAATACAGCCAGTGGCAGGTCCCCCACTTCCTGGGCCCTCCCCAGGCAAGGCAGAGGCTGAGGCTGCCAGACACCACCGGGATCAGGCTCTGCATGCTGCCACCACAGAGGTACATTCAGGGCAGTTCCAGGGTCAGCTGGTGTCCTTATGGGACGTCCTCTTATCCTCATAGCTGAGTGAGGCCTGCCAAGATGAGCACAGCCCAGCACATGTTTACACTTGGCCCTGGTTCCTGTCAAGGGCAAGCCCAGGCACCAGGAGAAGATGAGTATCCACCAGGCCATGTGGAAGGGAAGCCCAGACTTGTGCAGCTCGGACACAGAACCTGATACCAGAAGGACACACTCTGACCCACACCTCAGTCTCCTCAATCACCTGGATGAGGATGGCTACCAGGTCAGGCAGCAGCCAGGCTGTCCTCAGGCAGCATTTTGCTTCATAGGGTTTAATGAGTCTGCACTGGGGTGGACCATTACACCAGGAGGAGAAATATGTTCTCCACAAACTCAGCCATTCCTAGAGTTTTTATCTCTTGTTTTTCTCACTTTCTCATAGTGTGCTTATGTTGTCCTAGATGAAATAAAGAACAGAATGTCCCCACTGGCAGTGACTCATGGTAGGAAGATCAAGAGTTTGAGATCACTAAGAGCCAGGTCCTCTAGAGAGGGGGACCAAGGAAAGAGCTTGAAAGAGCTGGAGGTGGCACCTATCCCCAGGCCACTCTTTAAATCATCCAGGTTCTGGGGCTTGGGTGGGTAATAGTCTCATGGAGCCCCCAAAATAGAGAGTGAGAACAGGGAGAATAGGTTGCTTCTGAGACACAGGCCAGTATATATGTGGAAGTGGGGAGGGGGCAGCAGGGCTGCTGTTCCCTCCCCCTACCTCCCACTTAGATCCCTTCCCCAGATACAAGTCCCCCCTTCCTCCTCTACCTGCCAAAGCATCTCCAGACCTGGCCCACTGGGGCAAAGCCTGCTTGGAATCCACTTGCTATTGTGGCCTTCAGCCAACTTCCAGAGTCCTGGGGCTCACACTTTCCTGACTCCATGGACTCCTTCTCAACAAAATAGGAAAGTAGGAGCCAGATCTGACTACTTTAATGCTGCTGTCATTCAGGCCTTCTTTCTCCCACCATCAGCCCCTGAGCCCAGGGAGAGTAATCCACAGTGTGAGACCTCCTGCCAGGCTTGATGACCTACTGGATCCCCATTCAGGAAACAACCAAAAAGCTTCAAGGGGCACAGAGTTCCTGTACATTGGGGCAGTTGAAGGTGGGAAAGTGGCTGGAGGGACCTGGCAAAGACCTCAGAATTTTTTCCCGGGGCCCTCCCTACAGAGGCAGCCCCACCCAGTGATTTTAACAGGGCAGGGGTCTAGACCCAGGAACCCACTGTGAGCTCCTCAGTGCCCCTGACCCCAAGTTTTGGTTTCTGTGGGGACAGTCTTGGGCTCTTTGTCCACCCAGCTTTCCCAGTAGATACTGGACAGTGGCTCCAGGGTACATCAGGGGACACCATGGTGGAAGATGAGGGGATAGGGTTCTCCTAGTGCTGGCAGTATCTAGAGCTCATGTACATGTGGCCACCTCCACCAGGCAGCAAATGTGAGAACTACCCCTCCCCTACAACACTGTACCTCTCAATACTAATATTAGAACCCTACCCCTGCTCTTGCTCCTGGGACTTACACAGGCCACCCCATGACAGGTATGCCGCAAGCATCCCTACTTATTCTTTTATCTTTTTTTCTTTTTTTTTTTTTTTTTTTTTTTTTTTGAGACAAGGTCTCTCTATGTAGTCCAGGCTGGCCTTGAACTCACTATGTTGCCCAGCCTGGCCTCGAACTTGCAACATTCCTCCTGCCTCAGCCTCCCGAGTGCTGGAATTACAGACATGCACCACCATATCTGGCTCCCCTCCCTCATTTCTACCATCTGTCTGTTTTACAGAGGAGAAAACTGAGGCTCAGCGCAGTGAAGGTCACACTGCTGGAAAGTGGAGAATCAGGCCATTAGTCTTCCCACTGCACTTTGTGCCTTTTCTGATTTTGCTTCTTTCCTTGCCCAAGGCAGCCCTTTGCAAGATGAGCTGGGGAGAAGAGTTAAGAGCTGGCAGAGGAGAGAGACCAGGGCACCCAGCAGAGTGAGAGGGATGGGTGTGTGACAGAGAAATGGCTTCCCCATGCCCTATCCCTCCCCATCTGGCTGGATGATACCCTCCGTCATTCCCCTCCCTCCCTGAGGGCTGAGATCGCATCCCTGCATGGCAGGGTCCCCACAGGGAGATTGTCCCTCTCCCCCCAGGAATGTGTGTGAAATCCCAGTAACTCTCTCCAGCTGGGCCTGACCTTGAAGGGGCCCAGTTTAAATGTTCCCCCTCCTCCTCCTTCTCCCTCTCTTGCTCCTTCTAATGACAACTCAAGGTGTGATAGGGCTCAGTGGGAGGGGCTGGGGGCCTGGCAGATACTGGGGAGAGAATTCCAGATGGAAGGAGCATCAAAGGCAAAGTGGAAAGTAACTGTCCCCAACATACACACACATATCGGGACACTCTGACCCCTCATCCAAAGCCCACACAGGCCTGGACAGGTTGGGATTTGAGTGTGACAGTGGTGAAGGAACTAAGGAAAGCTGAAAGGAGGGGTCAGAGAGGCCAACAAGCATATGTGCTTAGGAGCAGGTTCATCCCTGCCCTACAACAACAAATGCTTAGTAAACACGGACTGTGTACAGGCATCATGCCAAGATCTCTCCAATACCTGACAACCATCCTGTTGTTATTCCCACTTTCCAGAGGAGACCCTGGGGCTCAGAGGGAGGAGTAGCTGGCTAAGAAAGTGAGGAACTCAAGGCTGAGCCGGCCTGTCCTCTGCAAGTAAACTGGGAGATGGAGGTAGCAGTGGCATGAAAATGGATCCAAGCAGGGTTCTTGTCCAGGCCATACAAAACACTGCACAGAAAATCAGGAGGCCCAGATTCTTGTCTCTCCTCCATCATCAATGAGCTGTGTGGCCTTGAGCATTTCACCAACCTGCTCTGAGCCTCCAGTTACCTCTCTGTCCACAGACACAAAGGTGTGGGGGGACGGAACGAGATCATGTAAGTAAAACCACACATAAGATGTAATAGATATTATGATAAGATGGCCACAGGTGCAATTTGGCCCAAACGGCATTTAGGTAAAGAAGCCAATCTTCCAGAGAGGGAAGAAGAGCTAATATCATCATCATCATCATCATCGTTGTCGTCACCACCACCGCTGTCACCACCACCACCCCTGTCACCATCAGCATTGCCACCAGCAGCGGCAGCCTCGGCAACAGCATCACTATCATTAGCAACTCCATCACATTACCGCCCCGTGAATTTCTATTTATTGAATAACTAATAACAAAAATAGAAATCATTTATTACATATTGACTATGTGCCAGGCCCTGTGCTAAGCACTTTACATAATTTATGCCTGCTCTAGGCAAATGAAATGGAAGCCAGGGCAAGGGAGAAAGGAGGTCAGGGCTGCAGAGCCCAGAGCCTCTGCCCTCTATCCCAGAGGTCAAAGGTGACTGAAAGTGACAACCAGCCAAGTTCAGAACCAGAGCAATTTCTGTGGCCAAAGAGAAAAGGCTTATGGCACTGAGGGTTCCACCAGGGCAGACACAAGGCTGAAGTGCACCCTGATCAGGCAGGTGGGAGTAGCCAGGGCAGGGGCTGGGGGGGTGAGCCAGTCCGGAGGCTCTCTGCTGCTCCAGCCCAGGGCCACCGCAAGCTGTAGGACACAGGGTCAGGCAACCTAGCCCTGTAGCCAAGGGGAGGAGGGAGCAGAGCCTGGCCCTGTTTGAGCCACTTAGTCACTGGCTGCATAGGACTAGGAGAGAACACTGAGATGGCCCCTGCCCCCCAGTCTGGCCTCAGACACACAGGGTCAGAAGAAAGAGCGTGGGTGGGCTGAACTGGAGAAGAGAGGAGAGAGGGCTTTGTCCACCATGGTGGGGTAGACGGGGCTCCCCCATCCCGAAGTGTGATGGCATAGCAGCCAGTCCCATCTGGAAGCCTGGAAAGAAAGAACTGAAATGAGACGTACAAAGATAGGGAGAGTGAGGCAAGCTCCAGGTGCAGCAAGGTGCAGGGGCACATGGCCAGGCTGAGGAGGCCGTAAAGGGCCTGAGGGCCAGGCTGAGCTTGATGCAGAGGCCACAGGGACAGCTGCTGGTGGTCCGCAAGCACAGAGGGCCAAGCAGGAAGCCCTAAGTCCCTACCACCTCATCCAGCCCCAGTCGCAAGTCTTCTCTGACCTGTGCAGTCCGAACTTCCTTCTCCCAGTGAATCGGCCCTGGGTTCTTACTCGCATTAGGACGAATCTTGGTAGCCAGGCTCGGTGCACAGCTGTAATCTCAGTACTCTGGGGGACTGAGGCAAAAGGGTCTCAAGTTCAAGCCCAGCCTGGTCAATTTAGTGACTTAGCAAGACTCTGTCTCAAAAAACGGCTGGTGACGGCAGCTTACTGTGAAGACCTTGGATTCAGCTCCCAGTGCTGGGGGAGAGGAGGCTCAGGTCTTGGGGTCCCTGCCTTTCCTGGCACTTGGACAGCTGGGGCACCCAGAAAGACCACTGGACTCTGCCCTAGACCTCTGCAAAAGAGGAAGCCGGCCCAGGCCAGAGCCCTCCCACCAGCCCTGCCTCTGGCCAGTAGGAGAGCCCATCTGTACACCGGGCTGGAGAGGGGCCAATGGACTCTGACCCTCGGGGTGCGGCCTGGGCAGAGAGCTCAGCCCTTCCTCCAGCCAATTGTACCCCAAGTCCAGACAGCCAGCCTCCCAAATGTAGATTCCCTCCTTCTCCCCACCAGCAAAGCAGCTCCAGTCCAAGGCCAGTGGGGTGGAGCCTGCAGGCTCCCCTGAAGCAGCCTGCATCACAAGAGTGACCCACCCAGTCAGCTTCCTGGGCAGAGGAATTGACCTGGCTGCCCTGGGGGGCCCTGGGGGAGGCAGGGTTTCTGTCACCAGGCAGGGACAGCAGAACAGAAGGCATTACCATCACCCATGGATAAGATCTAAACCTCTGAACACACCCTGCCTCCAATTCCCCTCTCATCCCATCTTCTCTTACACCCCATTTCCCAGCCATATCCAGTACTTAGATTCTTCCTCACACATCCCACTTCACACACATGCCGTTGCAGCTGTCCACACCCTGCCTGCAATGTTTTTCTCCCTTCTACTCCTAGCGAACTCCTACTGTGCTTTCAAAACCCTCCCCAGAAGTCCCATCCTCTGTGAAGCCACGAACTCCTGGATAATCACTCTCTTCTCTATACACATGCTAAGATTTTGACAGACTTCTCTGGAGGCATGAATCTCAAAATAGGGTACTTACTTGTGTACAAGTCTGACCCCCACCCTTAGGCAGTGGCAAGAGCCCTGGCGCCTAGAAGCTCAGGGCATGTTTGTCTAACTGAAGAAGGGGCATTGAGAGGGCAAGGGAGCAGCTGGAAAGCAGGAGGTCTGGTCCTCCCCCAGTGGACACGGAGGCCCAGCTGCCAGGGGGTGGCAGGGAGAAACAGAGGGCGAGCGCTGGCTCTGGGCTGTTGTCCACAGCTCCTCAGACCCCCATGTGCTCGCAGTGAGGCGGGCAGGTCTGGACGAGCCAAAAGCCCCTGGCTGTCCTGGTCTGCAGCCCCCAGGCTGGAACCCTGGCCTGTGCTTCTCATCTCATGTGCATTTCACTTTCTCAGTTGAGGGACAGGGAAACCAGGCACATTGTCATCATGTGACAGGTGAGAGCTGGGGTGTTACCAGTGTAGCCCGAGATACAAGCAGAGTCACAGAAGAGTTAGTCAGAGGCAGGACAGAGGTGGCCCTGCTCTGACAGAGGAGCTGCAGGGAAAGAAGCAGCTGGGAGAACACCAGGCCACAGACATGCCAGGAGAAAGAGGGACTTCAGAAGGAGACCTGAGTTGGGTGATGATGAGCGCCTGTAGCCCCAGCCACCAGGAAGGCTGAGGAGGGTGGATTGACTGAGCCAAGGAGTTTGAGACCAGCCTGGGCAACATGGCATCATCATCTCCAAAAAAAAAAGGAAGTCACCCTGATCCCAGTCCAACCATAGTAGTCCTGGCTGTGGGACTCTGGACAGCCGGCTTAACCTTGAGCCTTCTCAGTAGAATAAGGGCAACACAGCCAAGGACCAGTGCAGTAGATGCTTTCCACAAGCCCCTCCCTCCCCTCCTCCCCTCATTGTCCCCAGCTCTCTCTCGGGCCCCATGCAGCAGCCCTAGCCCAGGCTCTTCTCACAGCCAGGCTCTGCAAACTGCAGGTGACAGGGCCTGCCCTAAATCCTGTGGAGCTGGGTCTGAGGGAACAGATTTGTCACGGTGTAACCAGAGAGTGTCTGGGGGCTCCGTGCCAGGGCTCCAGCTGGGGCCATTTCCAGGCCCCCTCCTCACAGCTGTCAAGGGGAGGCTCAGAGACAAAGCAACCAGGGACTCCCCTTGGGGGAGGGGGTGGGGAGGGTTGTGTCTGCACTGGGACGAGAGGCACGTAGCAGGTCCATGTAAAGTGAGCAACAAGGACCTCGAAGAAGCACCCTCCACCTGAGCCAGGGAGAATCATACACTACCTGGGCTCCAGTGCCCACCCTGCCACTGACCAGCTGGATAACCCTGGGCAAGTTACTTCATTGCTCTGAACCTGATTTTGTTCATCAAGAATAACATTATCTCATTTTGCAGGTTTGATATGAAGATCAAACAAGCCCAGGACTGGCCAAGGCATCAGGCACAGCACCTGGCATGCCAAAGATTTAAGGCCAACTTCTCCTCCTCGTCTTTCCCCTTTCTTGTCCCCACTTCTCCTTTCTTTTCTGCTAATATTTCTTCCACCAAGGTGGGACTTAACCAGATGGATCATACAGGGCTCGGGAAATCCAAGGAAAGTTACGATTAGATTGCGAGAGGGTGGAACACAGAAAGGAGGCTATTTGGAGGGAACAAAATCAGAATTCTCCACTCTGGCCTAGGGCATTGGCCCTGGTTTTCCAAATGCCCACATCAGTGCATTCACAGACTCACCCGTCATTTATTTTTGCTTTCACTGCAAGGATCATATAAGACCCCATATCAGGACAGCTGACTCCCTCACTTGCTAAAGTGGCACCAGAGTCCTGGAGAGGAGATGGCTGAAAGAGAGGTTCCTGCAAGCAAGGCTGAGTTCCCAGTCCTTGTCTCCCTCTACTGCCTGGGCCCTGAGGGTCTGGAGTCCTGCCCTGGGTTGGCTGTGGGGGCAGAGAAACCTGTACATCTCCAGCCAAAAAGGAGGCTTGCACTTATCATGACCACACCCCCTCCCACTCTCATCCCATGACAAATGCCAGCCTGCCCCAGGACCCAGGCTGTCAGTGAGAGCACCCCCTGGCGGAAGGTGAGAGTCCAGCGGCCTGGCTGACCCTCTCCCAGAGCCCCCTCTGCCAGGGCCCAGCCAGCATGCAGTCTTTTGGTCTTTCTGTCATTCGCTGCACTCTTGCAGAGCCAAGCCAGGTAGGCAGGATCTCACCATCTAGAGAAAGGCCCAGAAGGAGATGTTGAGAAAGGGGCAGGGGGACAGCCGTCATGGCAGAGGAGGCAGGGAGGGGAATAGTGGCCAGCTAAACATGGAAGATGGGTTGGCCTGGAAAAGAGGGAGAAGAAGAGAGACACCTGTAATGAGAGCAGCTCCTTCCTTCTAACAAGTCCCTTCCTGTCTCTAGCACCATCCCCAGCATCACCTGAGTTGTGGCCACAGCCTAGCCAGCCTCTCTGCCACCAGTCTTGCCACCTCTGAGCCTTTGCCACCCTTGAGCTGAGTGCCCTTTCTAAACTACAAATCTGATCAAGTGGGCCGGTGAGATGGCTCAGAGGTTTAAGCGCCTGCCCGGCAAGCGCGAGGGCCCGAGTTCGACTCCCGAAACCCACATACGAAAAAGGGGCCGGTGATATCCCTCAGCGGCACGGGCACCTGCTGGCGCGCGAGGTCCTGAGGTCGACCACCCGGTACCCACAAAAAAAAAAAAAAAATCTGATCAAGTCACCCCCCTGTGACAAGCCTCCAGGCCTGGTAGCACTCTGTACAGGGTCCCGGGACAAGGATTTTGAGGCCCCTGGCAAACGGGTCCTGCTGGTGCTGGAGGACACGGCTGGATGCCGTCCCCAGCCTTCCATGCCTCAGCAGCCCCCAGAGGACAGGAATTCTCCTTCTAGTGTCTCCCTGCATCACTGTGCCCAGGGCCAGGATGGGGTGGGGGTGGGGGTGGGGCCTCAGGAGAACATCTCAGATGCTGTGTGCATGTTGCTACAGGGAAGGATAGGAGAGAGAGAGAGAGAGAGAGAGAGAGAGAGAGGCTTGTCAATCCCACTTTAGGAAAATTGGCTCCATGATGTTTATTGCAAACTGCAATTTAGCATCTCTATTCAAGTCCTCTCTGTATTTAATCATATATAACAAGGTGGTGGGGAGGAAGCAGAGAAAAGAGTACATAGCATTTCGTCCCTACTCCCTTCCTCCTTGAATGTTGGGAAGGTCAAAGGTAAGAAATGGAGCCCAGCAGAGGGAGGGAAACAAAGGGCCTGGCACCCTCTGTGGCTTTAGGTGCCGAATGTGAACAGCCAGAAAGCAGTCAATGTCCTGGCCACAGGATGGCCTGGTGGCTCCAGCTCACACTGAGAAATAGCTCAGCAAACTCTTGCAACTGGGCCATTTCTCTTCCAAGGCCCAGAGAGGTTGAGTGACCTGCCCCACCACAGAGCAAGTGGAGAGGGGCTGCCTGACACCCCAGCCCTCTCCTCCTGTGGGCTAGGTGTGTCAGAGGGTGGGCTCAGCCCCTCACCACAGGCTGCAGCCCTCTGGGGTGTTCAACCTGTCCCTCCTACAAACGGAGGCATGGCCTCCTCGGGATCCTCCAGGAGCCCCTTTTCATTGAACCTCACAGCTCCCAGCACCCCGCCATGATCCTCACCCTCTTGCCAGAGCTGTGAGGACAAAGTTCCAATTACCTCATTTGCTTGTTTAATTGCGTGGGGAGTGAAAGTAAATTAAACTCTTCAACAGGGATCTTCCCTGCAGGGCCAGGAAAGGAATGAGGGGAAGGAACCCCCCACCGCCTGCCCTGGGTCCCCCCCCAACCTCACTCCCCATCCTAGAGCCAGACAGAGTCTGTAGTTACAGTCCTGGGAGCCAGAGGATAAGGTTCTGCACCCTCCAACTGGACAGCCAGCCCTATGGAACCAGAATGCAATTAGAGTGTGCATGGGACAGGGTCTGGCCTTGGGGTCTGACTCTGCTGTTCTTCGCTTCTTCGCCCTCCTCATTGACTCTCCCTGGCTCACTTGAGACTCTCTCTGCTCTCTGCTGTCTCTTTCTCTGTCTCTCTGTCTCTCTCTGTCTGTCTGTCTCTGTCTCTCTTTCTCTCTCATTCTCTCCCTTGAATTCTTGGTTCCAGAAAAGCCCCAAGGGGGCCCAGGAAGTGCCTTGAGGCTCCTGGGGGGCACAGTGGCCATGGTCCTCATCCTTGGTGTGGTTCTCACTGTCTTCTTTCTATGCCGCCGGGAGCAGAAGAGCCAGCTGGAGACAGACAGTGACAGGTAAGTGTCAGCAAGCCTGTTTCTCTACCCACCCTTGTGACTCCTGGATACAGAACACCTGAGCTTGAGCATGGGGCACTCTGATACACCCCCTCACCTGGGGGATGGGCATTACCCTTTGGCTGGAAAACCAGCCCTCAAGGGTGTCAGGTATCTACCCTGTGCCATAAAGACAAATTTCACCCTCACAGTAACTCAAAGAAGTAGGTGCAAAATTACAGTCCACAGTTTACAGGTGAGGAAACTGGTGCACAAAGAGATTAAATAACCTGCACAATTTTACCTTCCTCCAGCCACTGACAAGCAGTGAGGGCAAGCTAGGGGCCAGAGGAACAAGGGAGGCACAAAGTTTATGAGGGAACCAAAAACCTCAGCCATCACAATAAACAATATTTTAATGCAAAGTTTTTGAGACTAAGTCTCACTCTATTATCAGGCTGGCCTCAAACTCCTGGGCTCAAGCAATCCTCGCACCTCAGCCTCCCAAGCAGATGGAACTACAGGCACATTCCACCATCCCCAGTTTTAATAGAATATCTTTAAAAAATCAAAATGAACGGCAAAAATTCATGGTGACCAAAATACTCACATTTTAAATAAAGATGGGATTAGAATTACTGATTTTTTTTCTTTTGCCTCAGGCTCCAATATGGCTCAGCATGCCATTATTACTGATCCTGTCTTTATTTAAAATGTTGACATTTTGTTCCTTATGGATTTTTGTGTTAATTTTTGTTTTAAAAATGTTGCACTAAATATTATTTACTGTGATGGCCTAAGGTTTGCCTTTTTTTTTTTTTTTTTTTTTTTTGGACACCCACACTTTGTTCCTGAGGTCTCATTCTCCTGGCCCCAGGTACATCCTCTGGATTTCCCACTGTCCCTTGAATGGGCTGGGCCAGACTGGCCTGGGCTGGAACAGAGATACCTGGGAAAGATGGGTGGGTCACCCTCAGCCTCTGCCCCCATGCTGAGTAGCCACATGCCAAGCTTTGGCCACATAGGAGGCTTCCTGGCGCAGAGCCCTCGGGTCTCATCATGACTGGGCTCAGGGACCAGTATTGGTCAGGTGGCCCAGCCAGGGCAGACTCCCTGTGAACACCTATGCTGCGCTCACCTGTATTCTGTTCCCCAGGACTGACCTATCCTCCTCTCAGAAGCTGGAGCCTCCTCCTGACAGTTACCTTGTACCTGAAGACATCCAGGTGGGCCTGGGATGGCAGAAAACAGGGCCTCAAGACTTGGGAGACAAGGAGAAAAATGGAGATGACCCCAGGGAGGGAGCCCAACCTGAACAAAGCCATCACACCTCCAAGGACCCATTCCCACAAGCCCACATCCAGCCCTCCCCCACCCCCACCCTGAGAAGTAACAAACTAGGACCCTCCCACCCAGGGCCCCCGGGGAACCTCTTCCCCCACCTCTTCCCCATACATTTAGAAGATTCCTTAGCACTATCAGGTGCCTGGCCAGGTGCTGATCCCTGGGATAGGCAGCAAAATTAAAGGCTTAGTTAAGATGCACTTGTGCCCTCCAAGACAGTCACCATTGTGGTGGACCCCAGCATGGGGTGCCTGGGAACCAGGGAGCGGGTTCCTGTCAGACTAGAGGGCCTCCTGGAGCTGGGCATGGGAAGGTCTGTGCAGCATTCATCTCCTTCTCTTCCAGAGTCTCCACCTGGAGTCAGGGAGGCAGCAGCAGGACGCGGAACTACAGAAGCCACCCCTGCAGCCCCACTACTGCGACCTAGGGGTCTCCCCTTCCTACCTCCCCTTGGTTAGGACGACTGAACTGAGAGACAGTATCCCCAGCCTAGATCCTTGAGCCTAGTAAAGAGCTCAGCTACCTTAGAGGAAAAGAAGACAAAGGAGGTTGAGGAGGCCAGCACAGGGAGGCACAGGAGGCCCCCCAAGAGGAGAGCCTGCTGACGCCCTGGGCAAGGGGGTTGCTGCACATTGGACAGGCCAGAGAGGAAAGTGGAACTTCCAGTGAAGCTAAGTCCAGCCCAATGCCCAGCTCTACATCCCCCAAGCCTCAGCCCCCTAGCCTGTACCCTGCACCCCAGTCTCCAGATCCTGCCAAAGACCACCAGAAAGCCAGCCATGTCCCCTCCTCCTGGCCCCACTCCCAGCTGCTTAGGGAGTCAGCACCTACTTGAATAGAGGCTTCCTCTGCCCATACCCATCTCCTGTTGCAGACTTGGGGCCTGGGGGTGGTACCCATATGGTGCCAACCCAGAGACCCAGGCCAGAGCGCCTGGGCCCAAAGATAACACTGTCTCTTGGCACTGGTGGGCAAGCCAGGCCTTCGTCTCCACACTACAGCCATCCTCCTTCTTGGCTGGAAAAGCCAAAAAAGGCCCATCTTAGGAGCCAAATCTGCCCCCAGGGGGGACACATTCCCTTCCAGGATACTGGGCCCAGAGGACCAGCCCAGCCTCCACCTTCTGATACTATGCAGAGAGCGAAAGACCACCGGCTCAGACTTGGGAATGAACTGGAATTTCCTGTGGACAGATACAAAGCCCACTCCTCAGACAGCAGCTGAGCAACCCAGTACTATTCTCCTCCCCATCTGAGGGTGCATCACATGGCTCAGGCTGTGCCATGTGGCCCTGCCAGCTGTGACAGAAGGGATTGCAATGGCAGCACAGAGCACTCGCTGCGTGGCAGACACCTTGCTAGTTGCTTTTCAAATGCCATTCTTCTTAATCTCACAGCAATCTATGTGATAAACGCTTTCATTGCCCATTGGATAGATGGGGAAACTGAGAACCAGTGAACTTAAGAAACTTGCTAAGATCACCCAGTAAATAACTGGGAAAAGCACAGCTCAAACTCTGGGTCCTCGGACTCCCAACTCCAGACACTGACCACGCAGCTGCCACTATGAAGCCCAGCTGTGTAGGGAGTTACCTGGAGACAAAGGACCCCAGAGCAGGCCTTCAGGATCCTCCAGGGGAGTTCAGTGGACACAGAGCCCTCTGTGGCCTCAGGCTGACTGTGCACAGCGGAAGGCCTGGGTCTGTTCCCTGGCTGCCCCTTTGCTCCAGGAGCCCAAAGAGTAAAAAAGGCAGCCCTAGGAGTGTGTGAGCTGAGAAAAGAGAGGAGACCCACTGTTCTGGAAAAGAGAAAGCCCAATCAGCATTTGCCAAATGGGCCTTCTCCCTCAGTCTCTAGTCAGGAGTCCAACACATTTCTCAGAGCCATGCAGGTGAGGGGGTGAGGGTGCTGAGGCATGGGGGAGAAGAGATGGAAGTTAACAATTTGAAAGCCATGGAAGACTCCAATAGGATCCCCTGTAGAGTGGGCCCAGGCTTGCATAAAAATCGCTGTGATGTAACAGGACAGCTGCAGCTGCCCCTAATCCCCACCAACAACTTCCCATCTTGCTCTTGACTGCTGCCCCCTTGCCCTGGCATGCACAACCTTCCCTGGGGACCCAGGAGAAGCCAGGCCATTCCTGGAAGCACCAGTTCAAGGACAGCACTCACACTATGGCTCCCACACACACACGCACCCCTCCTCTCAGAGGAACCCAAGAACCCAAGACCTCAGCACATGCTTCTGCTTCAGTTAGATTGACAGAATCTCCAGATGAGATTAACCATTCAAGAGACTCTTGGGACAAAGAGCTGGGAGAGTCACATCTGCCCACCAGCTATGGGCCGGAGGGGCCAGGTGATGGGGCAAAGAGTGTCTCCACCTGCATCCTGCACCAGCCAAAGGGCCCTGTGATGGGGTGCCTAGGTGGAGATATGCCTGTCAGAATGGCCTGTGGAGGTGGCATGCACAGGACCTAGGGGAAGGGAAACTCTGGGGTCCTGGGGAAATTCCCTTGTCGTTGCCAAGAGAAGTGTAATTCCTCTTAGCTCACAAAGCAATTACTGGGCCAGGAACGGATTTATCCCCAGTACTCTGGTTTGTTGTCGATGCAGCTTGTATACAAGTCACATTATTGATATTGTCATCAATTCTCCTCAACAAGTAGGGGGAGAGAGTGAGGCAGAGGGCATGCTCTGTTTGCCAGGGCAGGACTGGGGAGGGGTCCTGCAGGGAGCCTGAGCAGCCAGCAACCTGAGGATCATCAAAGCTTAGGGGCCCCAGCCTGAGTAGGCGCAGGTCCCCCTATCTCTATGGACTAGGCCCACACTGCACACACATCCAAGGGTGCCAGCTAACGCATGGCACTCCTCTCAGTGTGTGCCAAGGTTTCTGGGCTAGGAGTCCACTCGGATGGCAAGTGCTACTTGGAGAGCTGGATGGATCTCAGGGAGGATTTGAGAGGATCCACAGCTGGTGTCTAGAGAAGGAGAGGAGATATGACCTCATCTTTAAGGAGGGAGGCTGCCTCCTCCTCAGCCCTGTGAGCACAGAGCGCCTAGGCTAGAAGCAGAAGACTCGATCCATTGGCCTTTGGAGGGCAGAGTTCCCAAGCTACTAAACCAGCTCAGGCCCCCAAGAAGTGACACCACGGTGAAATTAGACAGTCAAGAGCCATGGGGGGCACTTGTGAGGACACAGGAGGCAGCAGGAGGAGGCAGGGAGATCTTGGTTCTGCATTCTGCCCATGACAGGAGAGGAGAATGGAAGCAGGGCTGCATAGGAAATCTCAGGATGACAGCGCAGTCTGGCCAGTCTGGAGTCTTAGGGGCCTCATTGCTATTAGAGGGCTCCTGTGTCCCACAGCAGTACGCCTGAGCCAGACCCACACTGGTCACTTGTTTTGGAGCAGTCCGGGCCAGGTGCGGCCTCGGTACAGTGCCATGCTGGATCCAGAGAGACAGCAGGTAGGGCTGCAGCCAAGCATGCTTGCATCACAGGAGATCTGAGCCATGCGTGTCCACAGCTACCCCGGTCACATAGGTCTTTTCAGCCATCTGGGTTCAGGGAGCAGCTCCTTCACAACTCAGGGGGCTTCTCTTTCTGAGGGATGGAGCCCCTCTGCTATGGTGAACCTGAAGACAATGACTCACACTTTCCCCTCTCCTTTCATATCCATTCTCTACTCCCTTCACTCACTCAGCTACCTCCACAGCACGTCACAGCCAATCTGGTGGCATGACCCAGATCTCCATTCTGAAGACCGAGCCCTCGATGAGTGTGCCCTTTTCATGTAGGCTTGTTGCGTATCTCTGTTCATGGTCAATCAGAAGAGCAAACCCCGTGTGGGTTCTACTCCTCCCTATCCCCGGTATGGTGCAGCCACCCGCACCCCTCTTGCTGGTTGAAGTCAATTACCCCTACCAAGACGTGGGTCCTCTTCTTGCCTGCTGGTTCCAAAACACATGGAGTCCACGTGTCCAGGCAGCAGCCCTATCTTCTGGCCCAATGGGACCCTCCTCACCACAGCCAAAGTTGCAGGACAGAAGCACGAAGTCTCCCAGTGGGTCATTGAGAGGGATGGAAAGTCACTCCTGCTAGATTTCATCCTTTAGTTCCCAGACCCATGAATTCTTCCTTCTGGGGACATAGCTCCATTCAGAGGCCTTTCAAAGTATTGCCACTAAGCTGTCCTTCAGCTGGCATTTAGAAGGCTGCTCTAGCAGCTGCGATGAGGACTACCATTTGACTGAGGTTATAGTGGCTGACTGTCTCAGTCTGTCCAGGTTGCTATTATAAGATAGCATCAGCTGGGTGACCATAAAAAGAGGGATGCATTTCTCACAGTCCTGATGAGCCTAGGAAGTCCAAAATCAAGGCTGGCAGACTCAGATCCTGGCAGACAGTACTTTCTAGTGCATAGGTGGTGAATCTCTCTGTGTCCTCAAATGGTGGAAGGAGAAATGAGCTCCTCGGGCTCTTGCATAGGAGACTAATCCTATGCATCTCCTAGAGGCTCCAGTTCTTAATATTACCATCATAGGGGGCTAGGGTCTCAACATGTGAATTCAGGGGGATGCCAACTTTCAGATCAGAGCATCAACCGTCATCCTCTGGTTTCTGTAGAGGCCAGACTTATGAATTAAATGGAGATAATATAGGAACCACCACCCCTGCATCCTTTAGGTCTTAAATGAAGGCACTAATCTCTCCTATATTAGTTCATTTTATACTCTTGGCTGATGGGTGGCAGCTTCAGAGGCGTGATCTTGCCTCTCACCACACAGACCAAGGACCCAAAGTGTGGTTAGTATGTCAATCCCAGTTCTGTCCTTCTGTGCTGGGGACATGCCATGCCCCTAGCAGTGAGTTTGCCCTATCCTCTGGGGTTGTTGCGAGGGTGTTGAATTCCATGTTTGTGAAAGTACACTCAGAAAAATGAATTCTGACTTATCTAGTCCTTGTTGTGGCCCCCTTAATTATGAACCCTCAAAACCCACCCAAGAGTGGTCATCTGGTGAGACAAAATACCCAATGCCCAAAGTTAAAGAGAGAAATGTTTATTTAGCTCACAGTTTGTAGAGGTTTCAGTCCATAATCAGCTGGCTCCAAGGCAGGGTGGCACATGGCAGAGGGGCAACAGCTCATGGCGGCAGAAGACAGCAAAAGCAACAAGAGAGGAGAAGGGACAAGTCTCTTCCATCCCTTATATGGTGCACAGGCTACCTGCCTTAGTGTTCTGGGGGGACATCTAGACACAAACCATAACATCTGGTTTCTGCTGATGCTTGCTGGCCAATTCCTACCCCTCCTTGCCCTAAGGCATATAATCTCTCTTCTGTGATCAGGTCCAACATGTCCCCACTGGGTCATGTGGGGCTTTGACCCTAAATATCAACCTTCAGCCAGGAGTAAAGGTAGGAGGGGATCCCTGAGGGGAGCACCTATTGCATTGCTGGGAGAGGGCTCTGCGGTGTCCTCTAGCATGGATTGGTGATAGCTCTAACTAGAGAAGAAGGAGCCACCTCTGCCTGCTCTGGGGGACGCATCCTCAGGATTCCTGCCCTCAGCCTCCTGCCCTTTGACCTAGTAGATTCCACTGGCCTCCTACCTCCATTTCAGGGTCCCAGGTTTTCCCACACAGGGCTCTTACCTTAGCCCAGCAAGTCTGGGGGCTGAGGCCCTCTCAAGTTCTGTGATTCCTACTCTCACAGCCAGCTCCTTAGCTGCATCCTCTCCTCTTTGAAGCTACTAGAGGGCCTCTGGCTCCCACACTGAGCTCTCACTGTTGGTGGCTTTTGGTTTTCATTATTTCTATATTAGTGCCCACATGACACTGGTGTTGTTTCTCACATCTCTTCCAAATGCTTGCACAATGTGCCTGAGCATGTCCCTCCACCGGGATGTACTCCCAGGTCACCACTAGTGAAATCTTCAGCAACTGGGCTACTGCCTTGTGCTGGGCACACTCTATACCCTGCTTTCCACTTGACTCCTGCTTTCCATAAACAGTAAGTGACCCAGGCCCTAATCCCCACAACACTTTATACCTGCTTTCTTGGACCACTGCTGGTATCACTCAGCAGAAGTCACAGGTCACTGCTGTCTGTCCATCTCTGAGACAGATTTTATTAAGGCTGAAGGGCTCACGGGGCAGCCCCACATCTCGAGATCCATGTAAAAAACTGGAGAACACTCCTCCCTCAGCTCGATAAGAGGTCCCGAACCATCTGTAGAACACACTCCACTAGCCTGGATGATATATTCCCGAACAATCTTTCATCATCACCTCTCAATCTCCCAGGCCCTAGTGGTGGTCAGAGCCAATGTGGCCACATACCAACGGCATTCATTTGGAAAGGACCTACAGAGAGATGTTATCTGGATGCTGATGGTTTCTCTACAGATGCCTCAGTGGTGCTGAGGAATCTGGGCAGCCCCGAGACACCCTGGCCTCCCATCCACCTGGACACCCATCCCCAGGCATCTTCATGACGATGGGCAGGACAAGGGGGCATCCACTCCTGCCTCACCACTGGAGTATGGAACACGTACACAGTCCAGGTGTCCAGTCCCTCCCACTGCAGGATGGTTCCACACTGTCCTTCAGGAACAGCCACCCTTCCCATCTAGGGGACCCCCTGCAGTGGATTCAAGACTTCCCTGACCCTATGGCCATGGGACAAAGCAAGTCCAAGCTGCCAAATGGAGGCCCTGTTTACATAGACCCCTCTCCCAGTGACAGCCACCCTCCCAGCCCTCTGTGTTTGGAGTGGGACCCAGAACTCTTGTCTGTCTACCCCTTCCCCTTCCTTCTGTCTCCGTACATCCGACCTCCTTCCAGGGTGCCTTCCTTCTGGAAAATAAGGCCCTTTACCTGCTATTCCTGCCAGGCTCTGGAAGCATAGAGACCGAGGGAGGAGGTGTCATGGTGTGACTTTCACTGGTGAGAAATCAGGAGCTAATTGTACTAATCTTAGCCCTGCGGTTTGTCCCTGATCTCGGTCACTGATGGGCAGCTGACAGAGTTGCCAGAGGGCAACCAAATCAGGACACCTGGCCTTGTCTGCTGCCCAGCTAAGGGGAAGAGTGGGTGACAGGCTGCTGTCAGTCTAGAGGGGCCTCTCCAATAGCACGGAACCCTCATCCTGACCTCCTGGCCTGGTAGGCTCCAGCTCTCCCTTGGCCTGCTCTGTGAGCACAAGCACAAGCAGCCAACACAAGTGGTCAGTTGTGCTAGGTCTGAGTGGTGGCAGGGAGGGCCTCTCTCTGCCTGTCGACTTATTCTAATAATTTCCACGTCAAACTGAGAGCCCAGTAATGCAGGGCCACTGAAGAGCCAGGCGGGGGTCGGAGCCCTGGGCTCTGACAATAGAGACAATAATGCTCATATGTTGTGCTTCCCCGTTTACAAATGGAAAACCAGATGGATTAACCAATCAGTGCAACAAGTCATACCAAGTGGCCCAGCTAAACTCCAAAGCCAGGCGCTCTTAGAGACTCCGCACTCCTTAGTGTCTCCCTTGCTCTGCTGAAAATTCTGACCCAGGACGGCACAGCCCTTTCCCCACCTGTCTCTCCCCTACAGATAATGACAGGGTGGGCCTGAATCATCTCAGGGCCAAGCATAGTGAGGCCAGGAGGGAAACCTATGTCACCGCGCTGCCTCTGCTTGCCCATGCCCAGGGCCCAACAGGTCAGAGCCTAGCAGAGCATATAAATGCTTGGGGGTTATAACTGTAAATATTTCTTCTACCCTTCTGTGTTCTCTGCTATCATTGACCACTGGCCTTCCGGTTCTCTCTCTTCTGTCCCCCATCCTCCTGGTTTCCCTCCCTGCTCCTCCATCCACTGCACTCCCAACCTTCGCATTGTATCCCAATGCCTGGCCTTGGACGGTTCTGTCCTGGGCCTGGCTTCTGCTCCCTACTGCCATCTCTCCCTTCTTCCTCATTCCCAGGGTCCTGGCCTAAAGAACACTGATGTCCACTATGCAGAACTGGACACCTCAGCCCTGGAACTCATGCCAGGGCCAGGAACCACCAAGCCAGGGCCTGGAGAGGTGGTAGAATATGCCACCATCCAGCTGAGCTCACCCTAGAGCATGCTGCCTCACCGCCTGCCCACGCTGCTTGGACTCAGGTACCCCTGACCACCAGCTGCTGCTCTTTGGGCCCCTCCTCAGCCTTCCTGGCAGTGCCTATGCCCCAGCTGTGTGGAGGATGGGAAGTGTGCAGGGCTGGGGCCCTGGCAATGGAAGGGGGAGGTAGGAGGGGCCGGGCAGGTACTAGAGAAGCAACACAGGCCAGGAGCACACAGGTCTGGAATGCAGTTCCATATTTGCCACTACCTCCTGCTGCCTGATCACATCGTCTCCCCTCTCCCCGCGCCTCAGTTGCCCCACTTGTGAAGTGCAGAGAGTAGACCCAGTTGTCTCTGGGCTCCTTTCTGCTCCAACAGCCCTCCTTATCCATCCGTGGCTCTCAGAAGCTGCCTGGCTCCCTGCATCATGGATGTCCCTGAGCCCTCACCCCTTACCAGACACCCGGATGCTCCACTCTGTTTTCTTACCAAGGGACCCCCAACATGAAGGCCATGCACTCACATGTTCCCTTGATCTCCCTTGACACAGATGAAGTTAAAGTCAATCAACCTTTATTGAGCAGCTGCTTGGGGTTCAGGGAGGACTTGGGGTTTAGGGAGTTCACTGGACTCAAGGGGCTCCCTGTAAGGTGAACAGTTCAGGACCCTGAACCCATGGGCTGAAGGGGAGCTTATGGGCTCTGCTGGGATGGAGGGTGAGCAGGCCCTCTCCAAAGCTGGGCCCTAGAACATGCTGTGAGTTACATGGAGTCCACAGAGCAGAGACCCAGATATTGACTGGGGGACACAGTAAAATCCAAGCAGTTATAGAAAACATGCCCACACTGAGGGGCTGACAGAAGCTGAAGACCCCATCAACTGGGAAACTGAAATCCTAGGGCTGGGGCTTGGGCAGAGGACATAGAGAAGGACACCTGGCCTGGAGGTCTTGTGATTGAGATGGTTTGGGGAATGAGTAGGGTGAGAGGAGACAGAGAAAAGGACAGGATGGAGGAGGTAGGACTGGCTAGGAGAGGCTCCAGTGCTGAGTGACAGAGGGTCCCACAGGCCTGGCAGCTGGCAGGTCCAATGAGGGCTGGTGTAGGGGCATGACCCTAAGAAGGGCTTCTCCAGAGGGCCCTGCAGAATGACCCCAGGAGCCAGTTGGGTTTCCAGACCCACCATCAGCCAGTAATCTGCCCTATACCACTCAGTTATCCCTACCCCTTTGTGTCTCAGCAACATGTCACCTCAAGCCACCCCTGCAGATGAACTGTGTTGCCCCCTCACCCCATAGGTGTGGGCAAGAGAAGAGCCAAGGGCAGGGGACCACACAGCTGCCCACACAGCTGTCCCTAGAGCATGTGGCACTGGGACCTGAGCGTCTCTCTGCTCCAGCCCGCCCTCCTCTCCCCAGCACTGGGTGCTGTGGGCAAAAGTGAGGGGCTGGGTTCCCCAGAGCTTCCTCCCTTCCCAACCCCTTGAACCCCGCTACTGCAGCTTCTTGTGAGGTCTAGCCCCAGGAGAGGCCCAACAACAGGAGGAAGGCATGAGGCTCAGGGTGGGGGAGGCAGGCCGGGGGCCCAGAAAAAAGCCATTAATCCCATAAATCCTAATTTGGACACCCTCCCGGGCTCACTGAAGTATGCATGGAGTTGGGGCGGGTATAATCCTGGGCGCTCCTGGCAGAAACCCAAGGGAGGGAGGGTCCTGCTGCCTCCCTCATTGGCTTCCACTTGTCACACATTCCACCCTCAGTAGAGCCTGGGATGGGGGCAGGGAGGTGTCCCCACCCCAGAGGGACCCTCTTTTGGGGTCCAGAGTCTGAAAAGGGCTGTACTGGTTGTCCACCCCAGGGGAAAAGCCACAAGGAACTGTGTGCGACAAGCAGGGAGCATGGGGGATGGGTACAGAGCAAGACAGGGGTGGGAGGTGTAGGGCAGGGAGGAGGCTGCTGCTGGCTGGGAATCAGCCCCTTCCCTTCCTGATTCACTCTTGCCTGCCTGGGGCAGCCCCACAGGAGGAACTCGGGTGACAGATGGGAGCAGGTGCGCAGCCACTGCATGGACTCTCCCCCACATCCGTCCCCGCCCCTTCAGTGGGGTGCAGCCTGAGCCACAGACCCCAAGAAAAGTCCCCATGTGAGTTCTTCACCCCTTTGGCCAGGAAATGGGTGGGCCTTCTGGACCATTCCATACCAACACCTGGCTGTGGCAGAGCCAGACAGAAAGGTGCCTCCCTGGAAAGAGGAGGAGGGTTTGAGGCTGGGATGGTGGGTGAGGGAGCACTCAGCCCTTCCCCCCTCTCCCCCTTGTCCTGGCCTGGCCCTCCCCCATGGCTGTCCCCAGCATTTCCTCTCCTCAGCCCCCTTTTCCTGCCAGCCTCTCGCTCTCCCTCTCCCTCTCCCTCTCCCTCTCCCTCTCCCAGCTGCCTGCTTTCCTGTTCTTGTTCACACATCTGTTTCTCTCTCCATCTCCTGGACCCCCTCCTCTTCTCTCTCCCTCTCGGGCCCTCCCGCCCTTTCATCTCCCCCTTTCCAGGCATCCTCCCCCATGAAGACACTGGTCCAGAAGCCAGGACTTCAAAAGGAGATCAAAGCAGGGTTCCCCCATCAAAGAGCCGCTCTGCCAGGAGCACCCCTTGTCAGATCATAACTCTCCCTGATGGGGCCAGGGTCCTTCATCCCAGTGCCCCAGGAAGCACATTCTCTGCCAGAGCCCTGGTGCTAGAGAGACCACTGGCTGTGTTTGATGGGAAGCTCCTGGACCTCGGGCTCAGAGAAGCAGCTGGAAAACCATCACGGCCAGATTTTACTGGATGTGTGACCTTGGGCAGGTCACTTAGCCTCACAGAGGCTCCACCTGAACTCATTCTTTGGGCATGGGACTCACAGGATGTAGTGACCACTTCAAAGCCTTCCCCATTCTGACCCCCTCCAGACACCCAGCTCTGCCGTCCTCCGCTGGGTTCCTCTGACCCAGCCACCTCTCCCTGAGCCTCTGGCCCCATCTTCGTCTTCCCCTCAGCCCAGCCCCAGGTCCCTCAGGGGATGGTGGCATCTAGATGGGGTGGGAGGTGGGGCGGAGAGGCTGAGGCTGCATTTATAAACTTTTCTTGTCCCTGATATCAGGGAGCTTCAGGGGTGACGTGATTTGAGTCAGCCCCTAAACCTCCCAGAGCTTGTTTTCTCGTTTGTAAAATAATGGGTTAGCTGCCGCACATCCTCCCTGGGACGCAGACTCCACACACAGTGTAATTTTAAAGAACTGAGGAGGACTCAAGTACCTCAGAGGTCCAGTGGGCTACAGAGACCAGAGGTGCCAGGCTTCTTTCTGTGCCACTTCTTGCTGTGGGAAGATGCCACTCACAGGTTCTCCCAAGCCTCACTCAGCCCCCAGCCCTCAAAGACTCTATGGTTCTGTTTCACCAACCAGGTGACCAAGTGCCCAAGTGATTGAGGTCACACATGGCGTAGCAGCACAGCCAGGAATATGACACCTCTTGAGCTCTCCTGGCTTCATACTATGATGGGATTATTCTTCCCAGGTTGTGAATGGGTGCGTGGATGCTCAGAGCCAAGGCACACAGACAAGGCTGGATGCTGCTGCCCTGTCCACACCCTGAGACCCACCTGCCCAGCGCTGGCCTTGCCTCTTCCCTGACTCCCTTATTAGTCAGCTCTCCTATTGCCAGGACACGATACCCAACACCCACAACTTGAAGGAGGAGCGGTTTCATTTGGCTCATGGTTTCAGGGGATTTAATCCAAGGTCAGCTGATTCCAGGGCAGAAACATCATGGTAGAAGGGTGTGGCCTAGAAGCAGAGCAGGGGAGCAGTGCCAGAGAAGAATGAGTGGGGACCAGACACAGACCTCAAAGCCACGCCCCCATGACCACCAGACACACCAGAAATGTGCTTCACCTAACCCCTGCATGGCTCCCCAGTCAATCAAGTTGACACTGCTCCTTAACTGTCACAACCCCTCTTCCTCAGTGCCCCTCACTGACTCCCTGGGGCCAACATCCCCACAGCGGCACCCCACATACCTGTTCCTGCCAGCTTCCTGGCTCCTTAGACCCCAACACTGATACCAGCACCCCAGGTGTTGAGGGGCTAGACCAGTGCTGCCTGGAAGAAAACCCACAATGCGGAATGTTTAGTCTGCACTCTCCCACACATAGTCTCCAGACACATGGGGCCACGGAGCACTAGGAATGTGACCAGTGCCCCGAGGGACTGATGTTATCATTATGCAAAGGTCAATGTTCTTCAGTTTTGTCTTGTTTTGTTGCAGCACTGAAGTGACCCCAGATGTAAGCTGTATCCCCAGTCCTTTTTTATTTTTAATTTTGAGACAAGGTCTTGCTAAGTTGCCCACCCTGGGCTTGAACTCGCAATCCTCCTGCCTCGGCCTCCCAAAGTGCTAGGATTGCAGGTGTGTGGCACCACATCCGGTTCTTCCATTTTAACTTAAGTAGAGACACGTGGCTAGAGGCTGCCGTGCTGGAGAGTAGACTGAGGCACCCCTGTCCTCCACAGGCATGTGCAGTGGTGGAGATTTTTGAAGCAGGGCCATGGAATATATTGGCTGAGTGCAAGAAAAATGCCTGCCTCCTGGATTCCCCAGCCCAGGGCAGCCTCCACCAAGCTCCAAATGGCTCACTGCCCAGCGGTGTCCAGGACAGGTCCCAGTGGGCAAGTGGAGATAGCATTGCCCTGAGAATCAAATCATCTCCTCCCCAACAAACATCTGAGCTGTGCTGCGCAGACTGGGAGCCACACAACCCAAGCCACGCCCCAGACCTTTGGTGAGGCCTTCCTTCCCTTCCTGAGGGTGGTCTTGGATCCTGACACCTCTGACATCTCAGGATGCCTTCTTTCTCTGCAGACCTGGAGGACGTGGGAGGACTAGGCACATCCCTGAAGGGGCCTGGGAACCTCCTGGCCTTAGTCTTACCCTCAAACACATGAGAGGCCACAAGCCACGCAGGTCAGGCAGGCTGAGTACAGACAGGTCTGGGAGGCCTTCCCCAGAGCCAGCGGACCTGTCTGGCCATCAGCCGGAGGAACTCTGGCAGCAAGCACTCTGCTGTTTTGGCCCACTGGCCTATGACAAGCGCTGGGACAAAGCATGGGGGGCAGGGCTCCCCCTGCTGGGAAGGCCAGGAAATTCGCCCAGTCTCCTCATGGAGGGCCTTAGCCTTGCCCAAGGTGAGGTGAATCCCAGGAAGCTGCCCCAGGATTTCAGGGTGGATGGTAGGCAGGCTGGAGTGACCACTGCTCTGAGACATCCTCTCCAGACTCATGGGATGGAGGAGAAGCCAAGAGAAGGTCAGTGCCAGACCTCAGGAGTAGACCCAGCACCGCCCCCCGTCCCCACTCCTGTCCCCAGAAAGAGATGGCCCTGCCCACTCATTCCTCTGGACCCTGCCTCCAGTGTAGGGGAGAGAAGGGTCCCTGCTCAACCATGTGCTTATTGTGGGACTTGGGCAGAGGATGAGAAAGAAGCTCCCTGAGTTCGTGGAGAGGAGAATGACGACCACCTCCCAGGGTCACAGAGAGGACAGAGTGGACTCAGGGTAACTGTGAGGATACATAGCTTGTGGCACCTGCAGGGTGGGAGGCATCCCTGTCCCCAGAACTCTTCCCTGCCCCCATTTCGCTAGGACTCCAGGGTGAGAGTTCACCCCAGGACCCAGAGCTGACACCAGGGCAGCTGCCTGGAGCTGCTGCCCACCTTGGCCAGGACCACCTCCTCAAGCTCCTTTGCTGGCCTCCCAGGGTCCTGCACCCACACACACATGCAACTCTGAACCTCACACACCACACTCCCCTCACCCAACATGGGAAAACTCGAGAGTGGACCACGGGGTATGACGCCTGCGGGTGAGGGTGGAGGCTGGGAGGGTGTGCAGAGCACATGCAGGCATGTACCCCATCACCTCCCACTCCCCATCCTCCTGTAAGGCCCCCAGTCTTCCCCTCAGCCTCCCAGGATCAGCACCACCCAGGTTGCCTCCTTTCCTGCCAGGAGGCTGAGCCATCAGGGCCTCAGGAAGAGGCAGAACTGACTACATGTATCGGATCCCCCAGCTCTCAGCACCCCAAATCACCTCCAGGCTCAAAACCAAGCACCTTCTTCCTACTCCCCGCCATCTCAGGCATCCTGGGAGAACACCTAAGGGGCCCTTTGACTCAGACCATGGCCTCAGGTGACCAAGATAGACTAGGACGCCTTGGTCTGGCCAAGTCCCTTTGCCCATCTTTAGGGCCCAGGAGGTCCAAGAGGCCTGGGTGCCCAGCCTATGAGCACCTCCTCCCACAGGGGCCATGGAGATTCTAAGCCAGTCCCGTTCCCACCTGGGTCTCCTCCAGCTGCAAGAAAACCCAGCAGTGATGGGAATCCTTAGAGACACTACCACCTTCCAGTATCCCAAGCCCTCAGGCCCGGTACAGGTGCCATGGGTGGAGAGGCCTAGAGACACCAGGGCTGTGCCCTATACAGTTACTACACGCCCTCACACTGCCAGAGGCTAGCAGGCCCTGTGAGAGCTGGAGGGGAGAAACAGAGCCTGGCAGTCACAGTGACCAGAGCACTGGACCAGGAGTCTACTCTGCCACTTTCTCCTGGGCCAAGAAGGTTCAAAGGATGCAAAGAAGAGTCCAGATGGGCTCAGCTGTTCAGTGATAAGTGGGGAGCAGGAATGGGTAACTCTCAGGGCAGCCCAGGGAAGCACCAGCTCCTACACGGGGTAAGTCTCCTCTCCCAAATGCCTCATCCCATCTAGGCCCCTCGGGGCTGAACAGGCTCTAGCCCTGACCTCTGCCAACAAGCACTTAGTCCTAATCTCCACACCGAAACCAGCGGCCCAGCTACAAAAGGTGAGGGGAAGGTCACAAGCCAGACATCCCCACAGATGCTCTCTGTCTCTCTGCCTCTCTGCCTCTCTCTGTCTCTGTCTGACTCCATGTCTTTACGTGGATACGTCTCTCTCTCCTCTCTCCTCTCTCCTCTCTCCTCTCTCCTCTCACCTCTCACCTCTCTCCTTTCTCCTCTCACCTCTCCTCTTTCCTTCCCTCGCTCTCTCTTCTCTCTCTCTCTCTCTCTCTCTCTCTCTCTCTCTCTCTCTCTCTCTCTCTCTCTGTCCTGCACAGACTCATACAAAAGCAGCCTGCAGCCTGGCAGCATGCAGACCTGCACAGGCCAGCTACCTGGTTGCTGCCGTTTTTGAATAAGGAGATCTGAGTGAGCCTATCATAGTCACAGTGCCCTGATTTCAGCAAGGAAAGCCTTTGCCCAAATGTGGCCCAGACAGAGAAACATGGGCTTCGCAACACAGCTCGATGGACTCAAAACATCTGTCTTGTTGGCGCTGAGAGGTTTTGTGAGTGGTGTTGCCAAGTTCGCTTTTTGTCCTGGTTCTTTTCAACTTCCTTATTTTTTCCGTGAATGAGGAAATTGTGCTTTCTGAAACTTTGTAGGTGAAAGAGGAAGAATTAGGAGCGTTCTGTGTCATTAAATTGACAACCCAAAATACTTGTAAAAGATAGAAGATTAGATGAAAACCAAAAAATAAAATGTAACAGAGATGAATGTAAAGACTTTTATTTAATTTCAGTCACACAAATTTAGGCTTAGAGATTTCTTGGTTTAGTTGTAGTTTGTAAACTGTTTCATTAACTACATGTTATAAATTAGTTGACAGCTTTTTGGGGTTGCTTAAAATGCTAGGTGCAGCCCCAGGGCTGGTTAACTTAGCCATTCAACGAATTACATTAATATTCCTGATGTGTCTGTTTGTGTGCGTGTTTATCTATTTCATTTTGTTTTAACCCATTTCTGCTCTGTTAGCCTCAGCCCATCCACTTTACTTTCAGATTAGCTATACTCATGGTCACAAGATAGCTGCCAAGTTCTAAGCATCGTATGTAGGCTCAAATTTCTGATAGAATAGGTTGACTCTTCTGTCTCTTTTTGAAATCTTTTTTGGAAGCTCCCAGCAGGCTTCCCTCCAACTTATTAGCTAAAGTGTGTCACCTGCCACGCCCTTGTGTATATCATTCACTGGGAAGGGAAACGGGCATACCACAACCCCTTTGATCTGTTATATTCTTCTCCTTGGTGCATGGAGAAAGATGGATACTTGATTAAAACCAAAATCTTAATTAAGAAGGAGAAAAAGAGAATGCTAGGAGAATATATACACTTAGGTAACCAAAGTTCCTATTCTAATGGTAGTGAACTCTCCATCACTGGAGGTATTCAAGTGAAGACTGAAAAAAACCTGTTGGAGATGCAAGAAGAGATTCTTGCAGGGGTTAGAGTTGAAGGTGTTGAGCTTAAGATCCTTTCCACTCCAGATGATGCTGATCATCTATTCTTCAGTAGAGTAATTCCATGTGGCTCACGTTTCCTCAACAAGGGACCATGCCTCTTTTTGAGATCTCAAGAAGGATGATTTGTGGCTAATTAGATACAGCCTCCCTGGCCCAGGGTAGCCCTCAGCTTGAGACTGCTCACCCCTCCCTCTCTCTCTAAGATACCCCTTGTTTATCTCCTCTCTATCACTGCACTCTATCAGCTGCACAGCACCAAGAGACTGGGTGAAGACACAGGCAAAGACGGCACAGGCCCCATCCTCCAGGAACTGTGGGGAAAGGAGCTCTGCCTGCACCCTCTGAGGGTAATGAAGTCTGCTGCACTAAGCAGACAATGGACAGAACAACGGGAGAAAAAGCACAGAAGTCTGCTCCGTGTACAGCATCACAGCGGAGCGAGGACCCATAACCCCATGAGACGCAGAAGCTTATACACCCTCTTCATGGGGTGGGGGGCAATTTAGAGAGAAAGAGGGTAAATTATTTTCAGGAGAGATGAATGAGCCAAAAATACAGACAATCTGGGCTCTGGGTGTGAAGTCAGCAAAATTTCCTGTGAGTTAATCCTCTGGAGGACATGGTCCTGAGGCAGAGGGACTTCAAAGAAAACCCCTCCCTGTGCTTTGGGGGAGAGAGGAGCAGGAGATGGGGAACTAGCAAAAGTCAAACAGACTTGGGTTCTGCGCTGCTTTTTTTAGTTCAAAATACTCAACGTGTCAAAGCGCCACTCTTTGGAGTACTTTGGAGTATTATTTTCTGAGACCAGCAGAATTAACACCCATAGCACAACAGATATCTGTGGGCCCACTACTGTGCATACGACAGAAGGGACTAAAGAAGAACTGTCCATTTGATTTCTGACTCAAAGAGCTTACAGTAAAACTGGAGGAAGGAAGACAGAATGCATAATGGAACCAAAAAATAACAAATCTATTTCTGTAAAACACATGTGAAAATCAGCCAGATTTCTTACAACTAAATAGAAAAACAGCAATCTGAAATTGGCATGAGTGGAGATAGAAGAAAGTGCTCTGTGACCACAGAGGAAGCAGAGCAGTGTCACTGCAAATTATATGGACAGTAACAGACAATGATAATTTTTAAGTGGATATTTCCAGGTGTGGTCAGTATATTCGTCAGTTTTGTGTTACTGTAGCAAAATACCTGAGATAAAAACTTAAAAGGGGAAAACATATACTGGCTCACAGTTTCAGAGGGTTCAGTGCATGTTCCACTGACCCTGTTCTTTTGGGCAGGAGAATGTAGCAGAAGGAACATCATGGCAGGCACTTGTAGCAGAGGAAAATGTTCACCTCATGGCAGCCAGGAAGCAAAGAGAGAGCAAGAAAATGGATCAGAGTCCCAATATCCCCTTCAAGGACGTGGCCCTGTCACCTAACTTCCATCCCACAACTTGCCAACAACATCACAGGTTAGCAACCAAGCCTTCCACCCAGGGGCTGTTGGGGGACATTCCAAATCCAAATTATAACCATCAGATTATCCTTGCATGGACAGAGTCACCAGCAGCCATATATCCCATCAAGAGTGCTGGGCCACCACAGAAAGAGGCAAGAAAATGTAGGTGTGTACACCCTTCCTTCTGGTGGATTTTTCTATCTTGCTATGTGTGAAATGGAATGTTACAATGTTGGAGGGGTGGGTCTTGATTTGGTTTGGCTTGGTTTGGTTTGGCTTGGTTTGGTTTGGTTTGGTTTGGTTTGGTTTGGTTTGGTTTTGCAGTAATGGGGATTGATCCCAGGGCTTTCACCTTCAGCTATACCCCCAGCCCTTCTTTTCTTTTTTTTCTTAACTTTATTTTTGAGGCAAGGTCTTGCTAAGACACTAAGTTGTCTGGGCTGGGCTTGAATTTATGATCCTCCTACCTCAACCTCCCAGAGTGCTGGGATTACAGACATTTGCCTCCTTGCCAGGTTGAGATGTTATGTTTTTAAAAAACAGTAACTTCCAATTTTCTAAGAGTTTCCTATGCATGAGCCTAGGGCTAGAAGCTTTAATTAAGTACATCATCTAATTTAATTCTCATAACCATAAATGTTCTCTTGATGTCCCTTCAGGCTTCAAGAGTGACTCTTTTCTTTGGCATTCAGATAAAAATGGAGCCCCCCCACCCCACCATGCTCTCCAAGATTCCTGAAAATTACCAGGCCTGGCTGTTTCATGATTCCCTCTTATTCTTATTCCTCTTCTCACTCCATCCTCTTCTAACACAGTTATTGAGTTTATGTCTTTTTTATCTTCTTGTCAACCTACAGAAGGGGCAACATCTAAACCAGACATGGGGCCAAGGAGAGTCCAGGGGACAGGTGGGGTGGGTCTATCTTTTCCTTAATTCCCCTCCCCTGAACATAGTAGAACATGTAAAAGAATTTTACTAAAATTTGGAAATGACTGGGGTAGGGGCTTGGGGATGTAGGACTTTTTCAGCAAGCAGCTCAAAATTGAAGACTCAGATTTCCTGTGCTTGCAAGTTCCTCTGTCCATCCCACCTCTGGCTGCTGGCCTACAGTCCATGGCAAGACCCTCTCCCACTCTCTCCTCCCCCCTCCCCCTCTTCCTGCTCACATGCCTCTGGCTTTTGTCTTTAGAGCAATTCAGCCCCCACTTCGTTTGTCCCTCTCTTCCTCAGTGTCACTCTGGAAGCTGGAGAGCTTTATCTGTTACACTCAATGGGTCATTTTCCAAAACAAAGATTGCTGTCTCCCTGGCAGCATCGAGGGCCTTTCTCTAGAATTCACAAGCAGCTAGAGACACACTCTTGATTCACAGCCATTTGAAGACACAGGAGAAAACTGAGGCTTGGCACAGTGAGAGATTTGCCCATAGTCACAGAGCCAGTAAGTGGTGACATCTGGATTGAACTACATCTGTGGACTCTTGACCCTCCCTTTTAACACTGGCACTGATTTAATAATGGCTTGAGGAACCCTTGGGGGAAAGGACAGCCAGAGAGAGAAGCCCAAGGCAGGAAGCTGAACCCAGGACCAACCTAGCTAATGGGAGGAAGCCAAGAAGACGTGGAAGCAGGGAGCCTGAGAGAGGCCTTAACAGAGCCAGCCTCCACCACTGGGTGGGACCATAGGAATGACAGTAGAGGAGGCTCAGAAAGCTAACTAGAAGGGAAAACCTAAGGAATAATTGGGCAAACCCCACAGAAGGACTGCATGTCGGCTGTGAAAGTGATGGAGGAGCCAAGAATCAAGTCCAGATTTCTGATGGGCAACTATCTCAGAGATAATGACCATGGAAGGAAGGCAAGGAGGGACGTTTAGAAGGCGTTCAAGTTGGCACATGTGGAAACAGAGGGGCCTGTGAGGCATTGGAGGTGAGATACTCCTGAGCTGCTCTGTGGTTGCTCTCAAGACAAGCCCACACTGGAGAGGCAGTCACCTCCTATAGATGGTAATTAAAGCTGAGGGGAAGATGAGCTCATGCAGGGAGAACTTGAGAAGCTGAGATACAACAGAGGAGCACCCACAGGAGAGGGAGGGGCCGGGGCAGGGGATCAGCCAAGGAAACCCAAGAGGCCTGCCAAGTCCCAGGGGCACAAGGGCTCTGCACTGGGGAAACCAAAGGTGGGCTTCTCAAAGCAGGTGCTCACATTGTCAAATGCCCAAGTCAGTGTTGAATAAGAATTATAAGAGGCCATTGTTTTGGACTAAACTCCCACACTAGGCCCCAACAGACCAGGCTGAAATTCAAAATGGAGTCACTCACTTGAAGTTCTGTATCAATAAGCTGAATCTAAACTATTTATCTCACCTCCTGAGAAATCAGGATTAAAAAGATAACAACCAAATTTCCCAAATAGGGTGGTGCCAATTGGCATGATAATGAAGTTCCCTGTGGCTTAATCCTTTAAAAAAATGATAACCTGAAATAAACTGATGTTAACCAATCAGTTACTTTCCTACTGTTCTCCCCATCCCCACCATAGGAGGAAAATAACTGAGACAATCAATCCACTTCCGGGTTTGTTTGTTGCCATTGTTGTTGTTGTAGTTTGTTCTTTTCTGATTTCTTCAAGCCCTTCTCAGTCTATAAAACCAACCACCTTCACTTGGACCATCAGGACACTTATTCTGTATTACAGAATGAAGTGTTGCCTGATTCTAGAATTGAAAATAAATCCAGTTAAGATCTTTTAAACTGGGCCGGTGAGATGGCTCAGCGGCATAAGCACCTGTCTGGCAAGCTTGAGGTCCTGAGTTCGACTCCCGGTACCCACATACAAAAAAAATGGCTGGTGATATTGCTCAGCGGCATGGGCACCTGCTGGCACACGAGGTCCTGAGGTCGACCCCCGGTACCCACACACACACACACACAAAAAGATCTTTTAAACTAAATTGCTGTAACTTTGTCCATTGATATCAGACATGCCCTGAGAAAGGCCATTGGGTTTAGACATGGGGGGTGGATTGGTGAATTTGGTGACCACTGGCATTCCAATCAGAGGAGGACCACCTGGAGGCTGCTCTTGAGTGGTGTGAAAAGGGAATGAGAAGAACAGATAACAAGGAGAGCTACTTCTGGCAAGATATGCATTGGGGGGAAGATAAGAGTTATCTGAAGAGGCAGGCAGAACCAAGGGAGAGAGGAATTTGTTTGTTTTGTTTGAGAGAAAGTTGAGCAATGGCAAATGGTATCAGAAAGGAGGGATGGTGGCTAAGGGGCCGAGGACCAGGAGGATTCAGATGGAGACAGAGCAGGGAATCTATGGCCCAGGAGCAAAGGGACCATTGGACCTCTCCTAAAGACATACTCCCTCAAAAATATCCAAATCAAGTGTGGTGATCCCACCACTCTGGAAGACTGAGGCAAGAGGATTGCAAGTTGGACCTCAGCCTGGGCAACTTAGCAACTAACCAAGACCCTGTCTCAAAATAAAAATTAAAAAGGGCTGGGTATGTAGCTCAGTGTGAAGGCCCTAGTTTTAATACCCTATGCTGGAGGGTGGAGTCAAATCAATAGGAATCCACTAGGAGATCTGGGGCTGGGTGGGCACCATGGTCTCCAGAGGGTCATAAAAGAAGCAGATATGGCTCCTAAAGGAAGGAACATTGTGAACAGGGCAGGACATGCTAGAGGCAGAGAAAACCTTCTCAGAAATATGGTGGCAGCAGCCTGGGTCCTTCATGGCTGTCATGACCCCCACCCTAGCACAAGGGCCACATCAAAGCTGCCTAGCTACCCTCCTGGAGACTATCTGTGAGCCTGTGGATCACCCCCACGTGCTGTCCCTGGGCTTTGCATGGACTTGGGTTGTGTCTCTTTCACCCTCTGGGGCTCATGTGTGTGCCTGCAACCTCTTCTACCCATGACCTGGTGCCAGGGTTTTGGCTCCTGGCTCCTTCATTTGGAGCAGGAGGTGTCCCACAGCCCTGGTACCCAAAGAAACTGAGCTGCCCCTTGGGCCCACCCTCCATACAGACCCTAGAAGGTACCTGTAGGTCTGGCTCCTCCAGCCTCCCTCTGTCATCCCCAGTCTTGCTCGATTCCACCACCAGTTCTGCTGTGATTCCAGTGTGGCAGTTACCAAGCACATGCTACTCACTCATTCTTTCCTTCATTGATACACATGGGGAGCAGCTGCCATGTGCACAAGGCCTTGCTGATGGTTGGAGGCAGAACGGTAAGCAAGGCAGATCTGCTTTTGCACTGTGCAGCATCCGCCTTCTGCTCTAGTGTGTGCTAGACACTCTACTGATTTTATCCTACTTCTTAGAGCAACTCTTTGAAATAAAAGAAGCTGAGACCCAATAGAAATCACGGAAGGGTGTGGACAGCAGAACTTCGATGCACCCTCCCTCAAAGGCTCTGCTGCCTCCCTCCAGAGAGTCTCTGACTTTGGTCTCCCCAGGTTTCCTTCTGTCTTAGTTACTTTTTTATCCTTGCTGAGACAAAACACCCGACACCCAGAGTTAGAGGAGGAAAGGTTTTTTTAGCTCACAGTTTGTAGAGGTTTCAGTCCATAATCTACCGGCTCCAAGGCAGATTGGCACATGGCAAAGGGGCAACAGTTCATGGCGACAGAAGACAGCAAAAGCAACAAAAACAAAAGGAGGAAACGAGCCTCTTTCTGTGGCTTATATTGTATCCAGTCTACCAGGATTAGGGCAATCCCAATCCGATCGGTGGACTGATCCAGAAATCACCTACCCTTAATCCCAGCACCCTTAATCCCAGCATTGCACACTCTAGATTCGGCTACCTCTGAAAAAGTCCTATGACCACATAAGGCTTTGGGGGAACATCAAGACACAACCATAACACCCTCTAAAGCAACTCCTCCCCTCCTTTGCTTTCCTCCTTCCTTCCTTCTCCCTTCTTCCCTGTGTGGTTTAAGTCCCATGCTCTTGGCTCACTGGCAGCTGGCCAACCGGGAGCAGGCTGCTGATTGCACTGCTCTAAGCCCAAGCCCCTTCTCAGTGAAATGAGGACAGTTGTGGAGTCCTTCCCTCCCCAGATAGGCACTGGGGGGATTAAATGAGGTCAGGGATGTGAAAGTGCTTTCCAAGGCACTTGCAGGCCAGGGTTATGCTTACAGAAACTTCTCAAAGCGGAAGCCCTGGCATCAGCAAATTACACATTAAGGTGGGCTGCAGTTCCCGAGTTTCCTGTCCTGGGTGTTTACACTGGAGCCCTTCTCTAGCTGTGTAATGAAAGGGTTTCCCTCTTCTAAAGAAATCTCAGGTGTCACCTAGCAGTCAGGAAAAGGAAATGGGAGCTTTCTGAAATCATAGCCAAGAAGAATGAGAAGAGAAACATCTACTGATCATTTAGTATATGCCAGGCACTGAGCTAAGCTATTTGTACACAGCACCTCATTTATTTTTCACAAACACTTAAGGCAAAAATACTACTTTTTTATCTACTTTATATATGAGAAAATTTTTGAAGTTGCAAAGCTTTGAAAGGATGAATTTAGATCTTGGTGCAAGACCTATATAATTCCCAAACTCATGCCTTTCCTGGTAAGAAAAAAAACAATCCTGCCCCCATCCCAGCTGAAAGCTCCTCCAACTGCAGCCTCAGCACCATCATCCTGTGATGCTCACTGAGGAAACTCCAGCCGCCTCTGCATGGGCAATGCGCTCTTTGAGGACATGGACTGTGTTCGATTCATCTTTATATTCCCAACATCAACAAAGTGCCTGGGCCAGAAAAGACATCAACAAACATTAGCTGAATGACCAAATGGTTAAATAGTTTTTGTCTTAAGAATAAAATCGTGACTCTCATACAAATATAAGATCAACTTGTATAAAAAAATTATTTAACTCTCAATTAATGGAGAAATCACTAAAATGTGATGGTTGATTTGTTCAAAGAACTCCAAAAGGGCATGGGGTATAGCTCAGGGTAAAGTACTTGTCTAGCAGGCCCAAAGTCCTAAGTTTGATCCCCAGCCCTCCACAAAAGAAAAGAAAGAAAAAGGAAAACTCAAAGAATGACAAGTATAGCTTTTAGTCTGTTTAAGCTGTCATGACACAATACCTTAGAATGGACAGCTTAAACAACAAATTACTGCTCACAGCTCTAGAGGCAAGAATCCACAATCAAGGCTCCCACTGCTTCAGTGTCTGGAGGGTTCACTTCCGGGTTTATAGATGGCAAGACTCACGTGGCCTTTCTTCCGTGCATTATTACCAGTTTTCTACAGCTTTCAAAAACAGTGAAGTTTGGAAGGGGGAAGGAAGGAAGGAAAGAAAGAAAGAAAGAAAGGGAGAAAAGAAAGAAGAAAGGGAGGGTGGGAGAGAGAGAGGATGAGGGAGAGAAAGAAAGAAAAGGAAGAAAGAAAGGAAGAAAGAAAAGAAAGAGAAAGAGAGAAAGAGAGAAAGAGAGAAGAAAGAAAGAAAGAAAGAAAGAAAGAAAGAAAGAAAGAAAGAAAGAAAGAAAGAAAGAAAGAAAGAAAGAAAGAAAGGAGGAAAGGGGAGAGGCATGTGCTAGACAAGGCACCAAACAATCTTCTTGGTCCATTTGCAAGTCTAATTTTCCCTATGGAATGAGTCAGTGAAAGCAGCTGTCTGGAATGGTACCGGAAGTGTCCACTCAGAGCCACCCCCAAATCCCATCTCTCTTAGATCACACTCTTGCACACTTCCTTCATCACCCACCTCTACCAGACAGTGGGTGGTCCCAAGCTTACCCTGAGGCCTTTCAAATGCCAATCAACTCCCACCCACAATGATGCTAACATTTACAGGCACTTGTGGAATCTCTTTTCTCTAGAATGGAGAAAGAATATGCACTCAAATCCTAACAAGAGAGGGTCTCTGACACTGAAAGGACAGCAGACAAGGCATGGGTGGCCCATGGAAGAGGGCCCTGCCATGTGAGGACTCCCCAGTCACTCACTGGCATTGGCCCTCAGAAGATCTCAGTCCAGAAAGGGGACGTTACACAGTCCCCCAGGAAAGGGGATCCCCAGGCCGCTCAGTTCAAAGGGCTCCTTCACCAGCTGGACACTGTGGGAAAGTGTCACGTCCTACCAGAGCTGCACCTATCCAGGGCCTGAGAGTGTGAGAGGAAGACAGGGCATGGGGAGGAGTTTCTCACTGGCAAATTACTGGCAAGCAAACCTGGGGCTGGCTAACTGCTGAGCAGAGCCCAGCCGGCTCACTGGGAAACTCGGCCTTGACCTCAGATGTTCCAGAAATCCAACCTTTGCCTGGAGACAATAATTTGTGATTTTTTTTCTCCCTTCCTTTTATGAAGGTCAAGTTCTACCTGAGAAGCAATATTTGTGTTGCTAGGCTGTGGAAGAAGAGTTTATGCAAACAGCCCAGGATCCGCATCAGCAGTTAAAGCCTCACACCTCCAGCCTGGAACTAGCCACAGCCTTACCCCGTCTACTGGCTTCTGGTCTCTCCCTCGAGAACCCTCCCATTGGGATGCCACAGTCATATCCCTAGTCACATTCAGCCTTATGGTTTTCCTGCCTACAACTCCAATGTCTTCCACTCACCCATAGGATAAAGTCTATGGTGTCCAGGGGGCACCACACCAGCCTCTTGCTCTCCTCTGAGCCTCATCCTCCTCACTCCCTGATCCCCACTTTATGCTCCAACATTGCCAGCTTCTGATAGTTCTCTGCACACCCCAGGCTGTTCCTCTACCTGGAAGACCCCAGCCTTGACTAACTCCTGCCCCCTAGGAGGCTTGACTGGGGCTTCACCCATACCAGCTCTCTGCTCCAACATGACCCATACCCATCCCATGTTGCTCCCATTGACATATCTGCTCCTTCTACACGGGACTTGGGGCTCTTGAGAGTAAGGCTTGTTTCTTGTACTGTTGAATAGTGTCCCCTCAAAACTCATGTCCATCCAGTAGTGTGCCCGTATTTGGAAACAGGTCTTTGCAGATGTAATCAAGTCAAGATGAAGTCACACTGGGTTAGAGTGGATCTTAAATCCAATATGATTGGTGCCCTTTATTTATTTTTTTTTTTTTTGTGGGTACCAGGGGGACGACCTCAGGACCTCGCGCGCCAACAGGCACCCGTGCCACTGAGCGATATCACTGGCCCCTTTTTCGTATGTGGGTTCCGGGAGTCGAACTCGGGCCCTCGCGCTTGCAAGGCAGGCGCTTACGCCGCTGAGCCATCTCACCGGCCCTTGATTGGTGCCCTTTAAAAGGAGGGGAATTGCGTTGGAGGTATAGTGCAGAGGTAGAGTGCTCACCTAGCATGCACAAGTCTCCGTGTTTGGTCCCCAGCACTGTGAGAGAGGGGATGGGCCGCCCAGGGGAGAACATCATAGGAAGACAGAGATGGATTGGAATGATGCTTAACAAGCCAAGGAATGCCAAGGGTTGCTGGAAACAACCAGAAGCTAGGAAAGAGAACAGATTCTTCTCTAGAATCTCAGAAAAAGCGTGACCCTGCCATCCAGAGCTGTGAGACAATAAAGCTCTCCAGGATGTGATAGGAAGCCCTAGGAAATGAATAGACTTCTTATTAGAGCCCCTGGCCCAGTGTTTACACAATTCTGTGAAAATAGTAAAGACCACTGATTTGTATACTTCAAAATGGTGAGTCTTACAATCTGTGAATTGTATCTCAATTTTTAAAAAGAAAACCACGGGATAGTTTAATGCTGGAGAGTGATATGGTTGTCTGCATTTTAGAAAGAATATGCTCTGGTCACGAGGTAAAATCAGACCTGAGGCAGAGTAGTCCTGTCAGCTATGAATCTGTTGCAAGAGACTTGGTGATAACGGTGACCTGTTCAAGGGAGTGGGAGTGAAGAGGGAGAGAAAGTCAGATCCAAGAAGTTTGTTTTATTTTTGTTTTCAAGGAGCTGGTTATCAAGCCCAGGGCCTTGTGCATGCTAAGCCCTACCACTGAGCACATCCCTAATCTCCAAGAAGTATTTAGATGGATGACCCAAACATATATAATTTATGCACATCACAAATTAGATGTGCAGAAATGTGGCTTCTTCATCTTTCTATAGATGAACTTTGTTCTTGTGATGTGTTATAAAACAATCTCAAAGGGCTGGAGTGTGGCTCTGTGGTAGAGTGTTTGCCTAGCATCAACAAGGCTCTGGGTTCAAGTCACTGTGCCGCAAAAATAAACAAAACAACAAAAGTCTTCAGAATGTTCAACTATCCTTTCTTCAGAAGGTGGAGTCTAATTTGCTTCTCCTCGAATGTGGTCTGAACTTACTTTGTTTGTTCGTTTGTTTGTGACAGTCTTGCTATGTAGTTCAGGCTGGCCTTGAACTCACTATGTAGCCCAGGTGGGATCCCCCCTGGAAGTGACTCACTTCTAACTAACGGAATGTGGCGGAAGTGATGCTACATGACTTCCAAGGTTAGATCATGAAAGGATACAGTATCCATTGGATTCTCTCTCTCTCTGTCTCTCTCTGTCTCTGTCTCTCTGTCTCTGTCTTTCTCTCTGTCTCTCTCTGTCTCTCTCTCTGTCTGTCTCTCTGTCTGTCTGTCTCTCTCTCTCTCTTTCCTTCTGTCTCTGATTGCTGCTTTGGGCAAAGCCAGCAATCATGCTACCAGAACCCTCCGCACACCTGCGAAGAACCCACACAGAGAGAAACTGACACCTCCTGTCAATAGCACCACCTTGCCAGCCATGGGAGCGGCCATCTTAGACGCCTAGCCTCAGACCCAGTGAAGTCCTCAGACAACTCCTGAGCCTCTGAGCTCTCCGGCGTGGCTGCAGTCCTCACCGAGCAGAGACAAGCTGTCCCTCCTGTGCCTTGCCTAAATTCCTGGCCCACAGAAACTATGTGAGATAATAAAAGTTGTTGTTTTAAGCTGTTAAATTCTGGAGTAATTTGTTACACAGCAACAGATAACAAATAACAGTTCTGTTAAACCAAATCTCTTGAGACTGAGGGTGCTTTAAAAGAAAAGGGTCTATTGAGCCATTGCAGATGCCAGCTAGAAAAGGACCAGATCCTGGGAAAATTTCCACAGTTCCCAGCAGCAAGGCTAGATAGCAGCTGGAAAATGTTCACCAGACCTAAGAGCCCAATTACGAAAATTTGGGGGAATAAAATAAACTGTTTACGTTGAGCTTGTGTTGACTATAGATAAGAGAGGCAGGAGGGAAAGTTTTGGGATAGGAGGACAATCCAAGGAGCAGGGAGAGGAGGGGAAGGGAAGGAAAAAGAATTAAGATGTGTTATGTACATGTACCAACTCTCCACGATGAATGTAATCATGATGCACTGCAAACATGCACTAATAAAAACTTTAAAAATGTTTTGTAAGAGGAGGATCATCTATAAGGAGAAATATTGGCTGTTGCTAGATGGGTTGGATTAGTAGTTCAGAAAGTTTATACCTAAGCAAGAGGTAGCAGCACATGGGGGTTGGACACCAGAGGTTTTGAGTCAGTCTTTGTTGGTTGGGGCCAGTAACTGCTCACTTCCCTTATCTACCCTTCCCTGCTCTTGTAACTGAATTTAGGACATCTCAGAATTTTTCTTTTATCAATTCCAAGGCTACTATTTCTAACAGACAACTGGGAACATTCCATCTCGCCAAGTCAAGGCAACTGAGTCACTTCCCTTCCAAAACTGAAGTCTGTTGGGGAATCAACACTCAGCTAATATTCAAACTCCTTCTTAGGCTCCTGGATTTTTCTAGCTTGCCTTCTCCCCAGGATGCCCCATTGATGGGGGGCTCTATGTAATGTATAGCACCCACCCCGGGGTTTCCCCTGCCCTCCACAGAAGGGCAGATTGTCCTCCGTGGCCCTGGGCATTGCCTTCCATCCCTGCTGCTCTACCACAGAAGTAGTAAACTAACCTCTGCTCTGTTGCTGGACAAGGCCACCACACAGAGTCCTGCAGATCACTCTAAGAGGGTGAATGGGGCCTGAAATCCAGCCTGCGCCCTCTTCTCCGAGCTCTGCGTGGTTCCCAACCACAAGGCCTCAGCCCAGGGAAAAGGGCCCTTTTGGCACTTCACATCCCCCCAATAAGGGATACACGTTTATGATACCTAAAAGGCATCACCTAGAGGCAGCACCTCTTGCCAACCCCCAACCCCGCTGACATAGCCAGGGAAAGGAGACCGAAATACACACTTCGTGAACGAAATTTAAGACAGTGCCCCAAAATTTAGTGATTAAGATAAATAATGTTTCAACCAATACTTTTGGAAAACCAAAATTAATGCAAAAAAAATCAGAACAAAGTCAAAATTTTACATAGAGACAAGATCCAACTCTGCACATGGACTGACTTGACTCGCTAATCCCAGCTCTGGTTCCAATAAAACTTCATCTACAAAACCAAGCAGCAACCCATGGGTCATATTTCCTGCTTTTAAAGTGCTTTTAATATTTTTAAATATTATTTACCTTGAGCAGAATATAGTGGTGCATGCCTGCAATCCCAGCTACTCAGGAGGCTGAGGCAGAAGGATCTCTTGAGTCCAGGAATTTGAAGCCAACCCAAGCAACATAGCAAGACCCCCTACCTCAAAAAGAAGACGGGGAGAGCAGCAGGTGTAACTTAGTTACAGAGCACTTGCTCAGCATGCAGAAGGCCCTCAACTCAACCTCAGCACTGCAGAAAGAAAAAAAAAGTGAAATAAAATATTACCCATCTTGATTACAGGGGTTGCCCCACTCCTGCTGGCCCTTGTCCCATCAGATCTCATCTGTCAGGCTGAGGGCCACCCTGACTTCCTTAACACCGACCACAGGCCAAGAGTGAGAAGAGGGTTGAAGAAGGGTGGCTGCTGCAAGTAGCCTGGCCCAGGCCCTCTGGAGACTTAGAGGCGCCCTCTGTCTTCAGTGTTATCCCCCGCTGGTCCAGGACTCCTTGAGTTCTAGAGGGAAGCAGAGACCGTAGCCTGGGGCCTGGCAGTCTCACCCGTGGTCTCTAGTACACCCTGCTGGTTTTGATTCCTAAGTGAAACGTGAAGGTGGGGAGTCAGCAAACAGGCCCAGTGCCTCCTTCTAAACTCACTCCACCTCTTTGTTTAGGTTCCTCTACTTCCCAGGAAGGAGGGCCTTCCGTGCTATAGGACAGCCACGCTTTTTTTCCCATTCATCCAGTCAGTCGTTCATTTCACAATCTTTGATCCCTACTACATGCCAGGCATTTGCTAGATTCTAGAGAGTCAGAGAAAACCCTACCACTCTTGGAGCAAACAGTAGGAGGGGCCAGTGTTCACAGATAATTACAGTGAAGTTGTGCTATAAAGGGCAAAAATCAAAACTGTGTGTGCACAGATGCACCTGCGGCACGGAAGAGGAAATGGTTACCCTCCCATGGAGGCTTCAGGACAAGGGGGACTTGATTTCCCCAAGCAGACATGTGTCAATAGATATACCCAGAAGAGAGAAGAGCATGCACAAGAACCTGGATGGAGAAGGAGTGATGGAAACAGAGGCGATGGCATTGATTTAAAGACAAAGAGGCATTGTTACAGCTGCAAGGTATTAGGCAAGCTGCATGAGCTCATCTGTAACATGGGGATAATCATGATACTACCTTTGTGAGCTTGAGGAGGGCATTAAATGAGATATTTCAAACTCTTAGTACAGCACCTAGCTTGTAGTAAGGCTGCTATGTATGCACAAGGTTAACTACTACTATTCATTGAACCTTCAGTCTAATATTAGAAGCATTGAGTGAGGGGGAAAAAAAGGCCTAGTTACATAGATTTTTGCACACTGGAGAAAGGTTAATTCAATCAACATTTAAACATCTACTACATCCCCAGGCACTCTACAGTTAACTTTTAAAAACTCAATGATCAGGCCTGAGTTTAAACTAAGCCCTTTTTGGAATTTAAAGCTGAACTGTTTCTCTCTTAAGCTCTAGCTCTTGCAAATCAAAATCGCTTTGCTCATAAACTATTGTATCGGCGTCTGCCTCCAGTTAAAAAATCCATTCCGCAACTCAATTGACTGCTTTGTTCTAGGTTCCAGCCACCCTCCCCACAGGCATCGATGCCATCGACTCAGTAGGTGCAGGGCCACCAGGCAATGGTTTAATATTTCAAAAATATTCAGCCTCTTATGAAACTGGCAAGATTTAGGGATGAAGCTTGGGTGACAGGAGATAGGTGATGAAGAGAGACTCAGATTTAAAAAATTTAATTTACAGAAAGGGTTGGCTTTGGGGGGCTTTTTGCTCCATCTAGGAGAGAATAATATATCCAGCTACACTGAACCATTTGGTGGGAAATAGGACAGCGCACATTTACTAGGCGCCTACCATGTGCCAGGTTTGAAAGTCTTCCCCTCAAGCACTGGGACGAGTTTGCTTCCCTGGCTTTCACCTAGGTACCTAGGGGACAGGGATAGAATGTCTCAGCTCTTGGGAGGTCAGAGGAAGCTTACTAAATGATTTGGACTTTTTATTTTATTTTACTTTATTTTGCCAGGATTCCTAACATCCAAAGCCTGCCCTTTGGAAAAACAGATTCTGCTATTTGTATTTTCTCTCCTTGTTTGGTTGGGGCAGTGTGGGGGTTTCTGGGGATTGAACTTGGGCCTCCCACACCATAATGTGAGCCCTTCCACCCAGCTACATCCCCAGCCCCTATTTTCTACCTTTAAAAAAAAAAAAAAAAAAAAAAAAAAAGTTACATTTGAAAATACCAGCCTGTCTTTGGGAGTGTTAAGAAAACCAAAAAAGGATTCTTAATTTCAGCCTAAGCTGAAGTTAAAAGAGAAAAGCTGTCCCCTACCTCTGTGAGGGAGGGGTGGTCCACAGGTGATGGGAAACCCCAGGGAGAGCAGTCTTGGCTGGGAGTGGTCTTGGGAGCTGGAGGTGGGCTCCTAGGTGCCCTGGTTTCCTGCTCCCCCTTCTGAGTGGTTCAGCTCTTCTCCCTCCTGCCCTAGGTATCACAGGAGCCTCCTCCTTGCCATTTCAACGCCCGTCACTTGAGCCAATCTGAGAGAGTTTCTGTCCCTTGCAAGTCGCCATCCCTGAGCAGAAGAACATATTAGCTCAAAGGCATGATTCTGAGAGTGAGAATCCAGAGCAGAGAAGAAAGCAAAACATTCTTGGAAGCTAGGGATGCTTCTGGTCTTTCTCACAGCAAGCCACTTACTCCTTTGTTCATTCTGCAAATATCTATTAAGTACCTATGGATGGTGCCACGCACTAGGGATAAAAATAAATAAATAAAGATACCCCTGCCCTGAGGAGCTCCCAGGCTGGTGGGGAGACAGTTGGGTGAGCCCTCCAGGGAATGCCAGCCAGAGCCCCAATTCCGGAATTCCCTCCTCCAAGGCACCGGCAAGGCCCTGTTAAAATTAACTCCACCAATTAAAGGCATGTTAGGAGACAATGCTGCCTGTCTTCCACTTTATTTTTAATTACAGGGCCTGGCCCAAAGTTGTCAAACCATTTATAATTAGAGCAGAGCATGTAAGCAGGACTCCTGGGAAGCAGGAAGAGGGGGAAGGGGTGTAGAAGGCAAGGGCTCTCCTCGCACGTCCTGGTCCTCTCCAGCCAGTCCAGGCCCATCCCCTCCGGACAGCCACGACAGGCTGCTGACCCACTAATGGACTGGATGGCTAGGGAAACATTCTCCACTCGCTGTCCCTCCCTTGTGTCTCAGTGCAGACCCTGATTATAGTCATTAGGGAGTCACCCTGAGCGACAGGAAGACAGGAGGGTGGAATGGGAGGTGGCTGCATGGTGAGGCAGGAGCTCAGGCTGCAGAACAGAGCCTGGGGAGAACAGCGGTTGAGCTGCTCTCCTGCCCTCTCCCCAAAGGGAGCAAGAAGCTTCCATCTGCCATCCACCTACAGCTGGCACAGGACCCTCTGCACAGCCTGGGTGAGAATGTCAGAGGGAGGCCGTCAGCCTGGTGCACAAGGTTCTAGACCAACTGGGGGCCCCGAATCAGCCCCCCAGGGCCCCAGCCCAGCTTCACTACCCCCTGCAACCACAGACACTGCAGCAGAGTCCATTCAATGCATGTTTTCCCAGATGTCAGCTGGGCAGCAGGTTTGGTACGAAAGAGGTGAAAGTAAATTGCAGTCCCTCCAGGGCTGACACAGAGCTGTCTGTAGACTTGACAAGGTGGGAACACAGCTCAAGCTCCTAGGCTTCCATCTCCACGCTCTGCTTGGACCAGAGGCATGGGCTCCACCTCTCCTTGTTCAGGAAGCTCCATGTGGCAAAGAGGGTAGTCTGGGCTGGCCACCCCCCACTGTCTCCTGGCCTTTAGTGGGTGAGGGTAGGGAGGTCTATCAGGCTATGACCCACTCGGCAGTGGCCTCTATCCTACACACACCCCTCCTTTTAGCCAGGTCTAGGGCTCCAAAAACTCCCCAACCTTACAAGATGGGGCCAAACTTGCTACTCCATTCCATCCCAGTGTGCAGTGGCCCCAGACAATGTTATACCTGACCTGAGCCCTGTGCTCCTGGGAACAGCCACCACCAGGTAAGAAACCACCCACCCTTCATGCTCTAGGGAAAGGCTCTCAGCAAAGAACTCCCACCCTCGTATGACAGAGAAAAGACTCCAAGATGAGGACCCACTCCTTTCTTTGTTTCACAGATGATTAGCCAGACCACTGGCCAGTCTGGACAAAATGCCTGATGCCTGGACCTGACCACCCTTTAGCGAAAATTCTCCTCCCTGGAATGCTGGCCTACCCTAAGCCTCGGCCAGCCTCGGAATTCAGAACAACCTTTCCTTAATGACCCCCAAACCTGGGATTCAGGGAAAACTGTCCCTTCAGGCCACCTGCTTACCCATTTCCTCCATGCATACACCTAATTCCTTTTTAGCCTTACCTTATTTATTTTTTGAAAAAGTAGCCTCCTTACTTAAAAAACAAAATCACTTTCTGTTTAGCCTTTGAGACTTTTATGTAGTCCCTATTGCAATAGTTTCCATCCTATTCCAATTGTCTTTTGGAATAAAGCCCTCATCTCAGCTCCAATTTTTGCTCTTTGACAGCAGCCCAGGAACAAAGGCGCTTCCCTCTGGAAATGGCTCTCGTGGGCAGTCCACGCTCTGCGACCTGCACATTGTGCCTCACGTACCTTATCTGCTCTGCAGGCAACCAGTTCTCATGTAAGCCGGGTGCCTCACTGTCTGCGCCACTCGCTTCCAGAGTCTGTTGGTCAAAGGCTTACTGGTTAGCAGCAAAAACAAGTTGTGTACCAAGCACTCTGCTAAGCATGTCACTGGCATTTTCTCAACCTCCATGAGCCAGGCACTATTATTGTCCCCATTTCTTAAATATGGAAATTCACACTCAGAGAAATGAGTAGCCAACAGGGGACAAGAGTGAGGACACGATCATTCTGCTCAGCTGCAGCAAGGCAGGGTTCTGGGCATACCCAACAAGACTTAAATATTACTGTTCCCTCCTGGCCCATGGATTCCCTGAGAAGTTGACATCCTCACAAGCGCCTAGGACAGACCCTGGCACACAGTAGGTACAACACAACCACCAGTTATTTTTGGTACCAATACCATTATGATAAGAGTGTGTGCCATTATGTCAAAAAGGTTCCGCAGTGCTGGGTCAAGTAACTTGTCCCAAGTCTCTCGACTTGTTCACTTCCATATCATCCCACTTTTTATGCATGGTGTCTACTGTTTATATTGGCTCCACCCCTAGACTGTGGGCTCCCCAAGGGCAGGAACCTCTATTGTGTTCACTACCATGTCCCTAATGCCTGGGTAGGTCCTGGAATGTGAATGAATAGAATTCCAAGGCTTGTGCTCCTGACCTCTGGGCTGAAAGGCAGTCTTCTGTGCTTGACCTCCAGACGCCTTTAAAAGTCAGCTTAAACGGGGGCTAGGGTGCAGCTCAGAGGTACAGCACTTGCATGTATGAGGCCCTGGACTGAATTCCCCAGCACTGTAAGAAAGAAAGAAGGAAGGAAAGAAGGGAGGGAGGGAGAGAAAGAAAGGAAAGTAGAGAAAGAAAAAGAAAGACAAAAGGTCAGCTTAATTTCTAATGGAGAAAGCAAAACACACACACACACACACACACACACACACACACACACACACAGAGTCTCCCTGACCCCACTAAGGCCAATCTCTTTACTTAGACTGTACATAGAACTTGTGGATTTCTGGAAACTTTGACATGTGTCACCTGGCTTGGGCCACTGCTGGTGATTATATCCATTTTACAGGAGAAACTGGGGCACAGAGAGCAAGGCCGGCCTGAGGCGGGCGCCCCAACAGCACAGCCGGGGCCCCCACGCGTAGTCCCAGCCCCGCGAGCATCCAGAGCAGAGTCTTCCCTCCCTTTCTGCGTGGCTAATTATCCTTTTAACTCGAGCTGGCTTATTTTTGCCGTGCGATCTGCCGGGTTATTTTTAGCTATCTCTCCATAATGGTATCGGGCCGTTACTCAGGGAGGCTCCCAGCGCTGAGCTGTTCCCCAATTTACAATTGCAATTATGATCTCCGACAGAAACACATGCAGCTGGCGTCAATTTTAAGCAATATTTTGATCATAATAATTAAAAAAGTAACTTATGGCGCGTACGCATTAGATAAATTAATGTTATTCCAAGGCTCCGCTAAAAGGCGTGCAGGGGAGAGAGAGTGAAGGAGATGGTGCCCGATCTCTCCGGGGCCTAGGAGTCTGTCTCCTGCACCGCGCTCCCTGGCCTCACAAATTAACTTTCACATCGAGTTTAATACCTGCGTGTCCTTCAAGTTGAATGCTGCCTGTCCCTGCCCCTCTCGCGGACGCACGCCTGAAATTGATGGTTATTAAGGTATTGGAGTATAAACAAGCACATTTTCTTGTCACTTCTCCCGGGACAGCGACAGGCAAATGAAAGGGTGTTCTCCTCTCTCCCGAACTCACTGCCCCAGACCCAAAGGGGAGCAGGACCCGAGGGCCCAGAGGCTGGAAAGGAGGAACAACCTGTCCTCCCCGGCCGCCCAGAGCATGCGCACACTCTCACAGAGGGGCACATACAGTACATGTGTAAATGCAGACCCGCACTCATGCACGCAGGCACCACTACACACACACACACACACCAATTGACCTGCCCCAGGTACAGGATTCATACATAACAACATACACCTCGCAGTCCCAACCACAGACATCACATAATTAATATGCATGTTTGCTTACATCTCTCCTCTTACATATAAGCCATAATCACAAAACTCATCCCACACTGCCATTAACATACAAACTCATATATATGCACACACGTGTACACAGACACGTCCAGACACAGGTACTCCATGCACACACATACCTGCTCCCAAATACACACCACCACCAGATATCCACACACCTCCATCCACACACAGATTCATTCACCCGCATACACACATTCATTTAAGGGCACATATACAACTGTTGGCTTTCAACATGCGATTTTCTTTTTTTTTTTTTTTTTTTGTGGGTACCGGGGGGTCGACCTCAGGACCTCGCGCGCCAACAGGCGCCCGTGCTGCTGAGCGATATCACCGGCCCCTTTTTCGTATGTGGGTTCCGGGAGTCGAACTTGGGCCCTTGTGCTTGCCGGGCAGGCGCTTAAGCAGCTGAGCCATCTCACCGGCCCAACATGCGATTTTCTTAATCAGAAACAAACCCACATTCAGTCACACAATGAAACTTACAAACTTGTGTGCTCATATTGACACAGACACTCTCACACACTCCCTCTCTCTGCATGGGCAGGGCACCTCCTTGGAGCAGGCCAGGCCACAAACAGCCACAATAGCTTTTCAACTTTGGAAGGACCCCCAAGCTGAATGCGTGCTCCCCACCACCATGCTGTGTAACCATGCTACACGGACACTTACACCTCATTCCAAGGGCTGTGTCTTCTGTGATATCCACCTGGGTCCCAAGCTCAAGTCCCATCATCTGGGGGGTCCCGGGCAGTGCCATTCCTGCCCTTATTGGGGCAATGCATGAATGGTGAGGGGTAGAGAAGGGAGCAGAAGTTCCATTGTGTTTGAGTACTTGGCCATTTTGTGTACGTGGTTTGTTTGTTTGCTTGCTTGCTTGTTATGATAAGCACCATTACTTTTGGAAAATAGATTAAAAAACCTTTTTAATACCAAAAAAATAGTACTACTCCTGTCTCCTACCCCCTAGGCTGGCAGCCACGTGGATTATAACTGGGTGGAGCTGAGTTTCCAGGTATCTGAGTCAGAAGCTTGGATTCAAATCCTGTCTCCACCACCCATCGATAATGACTCTAGAAAGTGCTGACTTTCCGCTCCCTCGTCTCTGTTTCACAGTTGTCATCAGGCCTGATGAGAGGAGGAGGAGGAGCTAGCATAGGACAGGCTCAGGGCATGGGCTCAGTGCATCTCATCCGCAGCTGTTTTATTGCTGACATCATCTTGACCCTGTGCTTTCTCCCCACCTGCACCAGCTGCTACCTCCTCTTGTCACCTTGTTCAACTTCTTTTCCCCTCTCCTGTTCCTGTACCTGGGGATGCTCCACCCCTGAACCCTCTGTCCTTGTCCCTCTACACTCCTTCAGAAGCAACATCCACTCCTATGGTTCACCATCGTGGTTTGGGCAAAGATGAGTGTTTTGATCTCATGCCCATGGGCATAGTCATTTAATCTCTGGAGAGTTTCAGCTTCCCCTTTGGTGAAGTGGAGATAATAATGCCTGCCCTCCCCAACTCATAGGCTGAGTGAGGCTGGGTCTCAGAAAGTATTTTAAGGCTGCAAAGCCCAAGAAACATGTCAGTTTTCCCAGTGGGCTTTGTCTCATCACCAAGGACCTCCCTTCTAGAACTGTAATTCTTCCTCCCTCCCAACCCTGGAGGAGAAGTCCCTTCTACTTGCAGGCCCCTCCCTCTGCCACCTGACACTTCCAGAACACACCTGAGTGCCCCCCCATACCTGTGTCCCCTGGCTCCATCCTTCTCACACCCAAAGCCTTCCTTCCCCACCCTGGACTCTTCCCTCTAGCCCACCCCTCCAGCTCCAGATGTTCTTTTCTTTCAGCTTTGAAACCTTTTCTCATTCCCTTCCTTCCTTCTCCACTGGCACCACCTAAACCCTCCACTGGTTTTCTGCAAAGTCATGGGCTGGTTCCTGGCCTCAATGGCCAGAGCAGTCCACCTCTCCGGGCACATCCTTCATCCAGACACTCCAGTCCCCAGCTCAATCCTAGATCCCTCTGCCAGGGTTTCAGTTCCCCATGAGCCTCCTCCACCCCCTGTGAGTAAAGCGCAGGAGGGTGTTTCACCCATCAGGGCAAAGCACGTACCAAATGCACTGCATTAGAGATTAGAAGCCCCACCCCACCCTGTCCTCACTGAACTCCTAAGCTCAGTCCTCAGCCGAAGGAACTCCCACTCATGAAGGTCCTCTTCCAGCTCCAACCCTCAGAAATCCTCCTCTGAAGTCACTGGCCTGGGGTTTTCCTTTAAAATTTTGTTAGGAAATTACAGGTATACCAATAACATGTGAGTATAATGATGTAACAAAAAACAAGTACTCAACCTTTTTGTTGTTGTTTAATTTTCTTTACTCTATCAGCATTACACACATATGTGGCTTAAAGAGTTATGTAATTCGACTTCATTTGCTATTTAAAACAAAACAAACACAACAGCACTCTCCAGCTTTCCAGCCCCCACCCTGGCAGAGACAACTGCTCTTGAGAGGCCCTTACTGTCAATGCTTTCAGCCAATTCTTTTGATATTCACCTCCACATCTCTTTAATATGTGCTTAGATTGCTGCTTCTTTGTTTTTCCATTTTTTGGGCGTTATCTATTGACTCTCCACTATACAGAATGAGAATTTGGCTCTCTTCCCCCTGCCAGCACACACAAAATTCTCTTCCTTCTATCCTGTTTATATTGCTATTTTTGTTAGATCAGTATTTACTGATTGGAATTATAAAGATGCCATTCTGAAGCTTGTTTCTTATAAGCAATGGCTTTTTCCCCTTCTCTTTCTATAGAAGTTTGTAGAACATTTTCTGTTCCCAGGGTGCTGAAATTTCAGTGTTTTGCCTTGATGTGGTCTCTTTTTCTACTATGTTGATCTGCACAGTCTGGAAATTTGTGTCCTTTAGGCCCAGGACTTTTTTTGGTGGGGGGAGTGCAGCTGAGGATGGACCCAAAGCCTCGTGTACACTAGACAAGTGCTCTACCACTGAGCTACACCCCCAGCCCAGGCCCAGGACTGTTTGTGAATCAGTTTCTACTTTCTGGAAATCCTTTCATTCCTGGACTGCCTCTAATTCCTTATCTTTTCTGTTTCCTTTCTTTGTCTTCCTTGTTCTACTTTCTGGGAGATTTCCTAAACTTTACCTTCTAGTATTTCTACTGAATTTTTCATTTCTGCTTTCACAGTTTTAATTTCCAAGCACTCTTTTTTTTTTTTTAATAGCAACCATTTCTTATTTCATGCAATTATCTTTGCTTATCTCTCTAAGGATATTAATGATAATCCTTTTGAAGTTTTCTCCTTCTTGCATGGCACTTATTTCTGCTAAGTTGCTTCTTTCTGTTTGCTTGATCTCTTCTTTCATGTTACCGTCCCTCCTCTTAGAGGCGATAATCCTTGATGGTCAGCGCTTAAGCCATGAGCACCAGGTGTTGATTTGAAGCTCTTTTTTTTAATTTTTTTTTAAAGAGAAAAAATAAAAACAGTGATACAGAATTTCAAAACAAGGTAATGGGAAATTAACAATGGTTAATGTATTGTGTATTGTTATCTTCAAAGTAGTTGCTCAGATTAAAGATACAGGCATTCAAAATTGATTGAACAATATAAGCACAAACCATTCTTTTCAATGAACTAAAAGAAATTAGTAGTATAGTTATTTTAGCTGTCTTGCTAAGAAATCATATATATATGAGATATATATATATATATATATATATATATATATATATATATAATTGGAAGCTCGTATCCAGATGAGTGGGGCTTGCTCATTGCGAGATCCCTGTAGGGTGATTTGCTGTTTGGTTGGGGAACCTCTGACGTCGGCATCTTTGAAGTCTTTCTTTTCAAGCTGAACAGATTCCCTAGGGGAAAAAATTCTGCTAATCTCTGGCCTGGCTCTCAATATTCTGGGAAGAGGGATATGGAGGCCTCAGTATCCCATATGCATAAATTCATTTCAAAAGGACCCAAACCCCAAAAGCAGATGCAGAAAAAAAATATTATCTGCAGCACTAGTACAGCATTTCTCAAATTAGCTGCCACAATCCCACCCCAGCCTACAAGGATGTTGACTGACCCTGGGCACTAGGGTATTCTCAAAAGCTCATCAGAACCTCCCATCCTTTGAAACCCCTCTTGTTAGCTGGGTGTGTAAACCTTTACTTCTGACTGTTTCACGATTTTTCTCATTACTGAGTGCTCCTGCATGCCTGCCCTTTGTCAAGTTAACCTACTTGTACCTAATATCCATTCATTTGCAGGGTCTCTACCACACAGACTCAGGTTGGAATAGTGTTTCCTTCCATCCCTTTATCTTCCCCCTTTTTTCAGCCTCAGCCTGTAGACCCCAAACCAGTTGTTTTTTTGTTTGTTTGTTTGTTTTTAAGAGAGGGTCTCCCTATGTAGTTCAGGCTGGCCTGGAACTCACTATGTAGCTCAGACTGGCCTCAAACTCTCAGTGATCCTCCTGCCTCAGCATCCCGAGTGCTGGGATTACAGGCTTGGCTCCCTCAAACCACTTCTTGATTATCAGCCAGGTCTCCTTATCTAAGCTCCCCCCGTTACCTTCCTCCCAGCAATATGTGGTATCACTAATGCCTGAGAATCCAGAAAGACTTGGGAGTGAAACGTAAATTTTTATCTTTCCCCTCATTCAGTTTAGTCTTCGGTTTTTCCCAGTCTGCTAAGTCCTCTCATTTATCACTTTAGGATTTCAAGAACTACAAAGTTAATTTTGCGTGCACGTGCATATGCGTGTGCATGTATGTGTGTGTGTGTGTTCAATTCACCATCTGTACCTAGGAGTCATCACCTGCATTTCACCCTTGAACTGATGGGCTTATGCTCTTTAATATCACCCCTTTACTGTCATTTCCACAGGCTTTGAGGAGGGTGTAAACAAATGGATGTGTTCAACTTGCCATATTTAACTGGAATTAGTTTGTTCTTCACTGAACATCTTTCTACAGATAAATGTCTGTCTTCCCACTAATTGTGAGGTACTTAAAAAGAGATTCCTATATCTATCCATATATATCATCTATCTATCTATCTATCATCTGTCGCCTCAAAAGCCAGCACGTGGCTGGATAAGGTAGGAGCTTCTAAAGATTTATGACTGGACCTGTGCCTTCATGATATTTTATCTCACTTCTCTTCTCCAGCCTTGACAAATGGGCATTCAACAAATAAATATTTACCAAATATTTATTGAGGATCTATCTTTGGCCAGGCAATATCCAGTCCCCAGGCTTGCAGCAGGGATCAAACCCACTGAGTCATGGCTCACATAGAACCTGAGTTCAGCTCCGTGAGAAGATCTAGGAGCTCATCACCTCCCAGGGAGCCAAGCCCGTTACTGATGCCAGTTGAAACCAGCTGGACCCCGGTTCCCTATCACTTTCACCCAGTGATCCAGATTCCTCCTGCAGAGAGCCTTCTCTTCCATGGGACAGGCCTCCTGCTAACTAAAGATTCTCTGTGATGTTGTTTTCCTCAGACTTTCCTTCTTCTGCCGCCTACACTTGTTTCTTCCAGCTGTTCCTCCCACGATGCAATCACCATGCCCTCAGCACCTTCCCCTACTCTCTCTCCTTCCTCTACCCATCATGGCCAGGGTCTGGCCCCACCTTGTAAGATGTGGTAAACTAAAAATATATCCTTGGTCTTTGTCCCAGGATGCCGGCGCAGACCTTCAAAAACCCTTGGAATTTCCTGAATGATTGGAGTGTCTTTTGTTATTCCTAACAAGCCTCTTCCAACCACACCGGAGTTTATGCTAATAATGTGAGTCATGGCAGGGATCCTAGACAGTTCCTTTATAGGAACTGGGCTGGTCTTGAGGAAACCAACCAAGCGATCAGGGGGTGGGAACTTTCATACTCAATTTTCGGAGAGAGCACAGGGCCTGCAGATTAAATTCAGTCATATGGCCAATGATTTAATCAGTCATGCCTACACAGTGAAACCTCAATAAAAACTCTGAACAATGAGACTTGGGCAGGTTCCTAGCTGGTGAACGCTGATACCGATATACCAGGAGGGTGGTGCACCCTGACTCCCTGGAAACAGAAGTTCTTGAACTTGAGACTCTCCCAGAACTTGCCATACATACATCTTCATCTAACTGTTCTTTTGTACCCTACCCCCTATAATAAAATGGTAATTGTAAATAGAGTGCTTCCAGTGAGTCCTGTATAGTGAATCATCAAACCTGAAGGATGGCTCAGTGGCACACATCTGTAATACCAGCTGCCAGGGAAGCTGAGGCAGGAGTATCACAATTTTCAAGGCCAGCCAGGGCAGCTTAGTGAGACCCTGTCTGAAAATAAAAGGGACTAGGGGATAGCTCAGTGGCACAGCATCCTTGGTTTGATCCCCTAAACTGCCAAAAAAAAAAAAAAAAAACAGACAACAAATACCAAACCTTGAAGGATAGGGGGAAGTGTAAAAACTCTTGAATTTGTACCTGGCCAGTTGGCAAGGTAGGAGAGCTATTGGGAAAACCCAGGGCTTGTAGTTGGCATCTAAAATGGGTGTGGTCTTATGGGATCAAGCCCTTTAACCTGTGGAATCTTTGTTAACTCCAGGTAGTTGGTGTCAGAATTAAATTGAATCATAGGACACCCAGATGGTGTCAGCACTGACAGGTCAAAGGTGAGCCTGCCATGGTGCCCAAGTTCTTACCTCCCAGGCTCATGTGCTGTCTGCCCAACTAAGGAAGACTTTCCCCTCAGAGCACCACTGTTTGATGGGATAGTGTGCTAGCTAGCTTTCCACTACTGTAACAAATATCTGGGTTAATCAACTTATAAAGAGAAAAGGTCTATTCTGGCTCACAGTTTTGGAGATTTCAGCCCATAATATATAGGCCCTGTTGCTCTGGGGCCTATGGTGAAGCAGCACATTATGGCAAGAAGTATGTGGTGAAGGAAGCTGCTCACCTCATGGCCAAGATGCAAAAAAAAGTAGAAGAAAAGGAAGAGACTAGGGACTCACAATCCACTTCAGGAGCACACCTCCAATGGCCTAAAGACCTCCCACTAGGCCCCTTAAAGACTCCATGATCTTCCAATAGTGCTAAGCTAGGAATCAAGCCTTTAACACATGGGCCCCTGGGGCCAGATCCAAATTATAGCAAATAGTCATAGGGCTCTGAGGGAACCAGCCTCCTTCCTTCTACACTTGTAGAACACACAGTCTCTGTTGCCTATTTTGGGCTAAAAATGATATCCCCAATTATGGCACTTGGATATGTTGCTTACTGTACAACTGAAGGTATTTGGAACTTCTCTTATCTGCTTAAGATCAGATGCCCCAGAAAGAATTCATTTGCTATGAATCCCTTCCCCAGATACCTCATCAACTCAGGAAGACTCATATCTCAGGAAAAGAGACCAAATGTCTTCCCAAAGAGACTTTGGCACAGCCTATCAACCGTTCTCTGAAGACTGCTACCTTAGCAATATGTTCTGTACAAGACAACTTTCGGTCACCACCTCAGAAACACCATGCCAAGCCCCGGTTTCTTCTGCAGCTCAGGATACTGTGTAAACCTCTGTCATCTGGCCTTTTTTTGAGTTGCATTGTTTGGGTGACTTACACACATACATACATAATTAAAATGATTTTTCTCCTGTTAGTCTGTCTACTGTCAGTTTATCCCAGAAACTCAAGTGATCAAACCTCTGGAGAGTAGAGGGAAGGTATAAAACTTCCCTGTACCTGTTAGCTCCCTGTTTGAAGGGAGATAGGCCTGATTATCTCAGTGGGACCATAAAACTCTTAACAGTTTTCTTTGGCCTTATAAAACATCCAGCTCAGGTACAGGCACCCAGGAGGTGCTCAGTGTCAATTGGCATGGGTTGTCCTGGTGTGGATTAACGTGCCCTTTGAAGAGATGATGGCCCTCCTCCAGCCTCCAGCCTTTCTGGAGGCTCCCAGGAAAGCTTCCATGAGCTCTCAAAAGGTCCTCACCCAGCACAGGTCCTAGAGGCCCCTCCCCAAATCTAAGATTCCTATTGGACAAGGATAGACAGACCTCATATGCCCACCTTTTGTAGCTGTTTTTGTTGTTTGGCCTCCACCCAGGAACATGCACCAGTGTAGATGGGCGATGGCTTAGAGAGGAAGTGGTCTGGCCAGGTGCCCTTCTTCCTGCTGAATAGGAGGAGCAACAACAATAACTCACACCTGACATCACTCTGTAGGCTACCAAGTCCTTTTTAGTACCAACCGTCCTCACAACCTCACAACCAAGTGGTATGTGTCTCACCATTCATCTGTATTTTACAGCTGGAAAAACTAAGGCTAAACAAAGTTAGGTGACAGCTACCAAGCAAAGAAGACCGTGGTCTTCTGACTACAGATACCTCGAGCTTTCTGTCCCCTTTCTATGCCCCACCTGAGGACAGTGGGGGTTGCCATAGGTGGGCAGGAGGAAGGGCATAGCATCTCTCCATTCTTCTAAATTTCTCTTCCTGTCCCCCAAGCTACAGCCCCTCCCACTCTCACTCCAACCCACCGACTCATCCAACATAGTCCAGCTAAGGGGTGGGGATGGCAGAAGACAGCCGGAGCAAAAAAAAAAAAGCCTGTGCACTCATTACCTGGTGCATGGAAGGACAGAACTAGGGACTGGTGAAGAGGAGCTGGCCCTGCCTGTGGTGACATCCTTCAGCACTTCTCAAGGCTCTGCCTCTGCAATTGCCCTCCAAAATTGCCCCAATCAAGAAAGGCCACACTGAGGATGATTCTGATTCTGATGAGGCAGAGAAAACCAGGAGGTGACTTAGTCCCTTCTGGGAGGAAAATGTCCCTCAAGAGTCTCTGGGCCTCATGCCCAAATCTTAGCACTGTCCAGCCTTCCAACCTGGAGCAGGAGCTGGGAGTGGGAAGGCCCTCTGGGCACTGGCCTGTTTGGGGGTTGCCTCATTGCCAGAATCTCTGCAGGGCCACCTCTTCTGATGGCAGTGTGGGTACTTCCTATTTAGTGTTACCTTTGGGGGCTCTGAGACCAGAAGTGTTAAAATTGATCTTACGTTATCAGGGAACAAAGCCCTGAGTTAGACATGAAAAGTCTTCCAATAGTTTAAACACAAATACCTTCAAATAAAATGGCCTTGGAATTTACATAAGATGTCCCCTAAGAACTTATCTTTTTGTTTGTTTTTGGTTTTTTTGTGAGATGCTAGGGACTGATCTTAACTTGTCTTGAGATATGTCAAGATGACTGGTGACATCTATCATCCTCACTTCCATGAGGTCATATTTTCCTACTCACATCTTTTTTTTAAGTAAAAGGAATTGTTTTTTTCAGTACTGGGGATTGAACACAGGGCCTCGTGCATGCTAGGCAAGCACTTTACCACTGAGCTACACTCTCAGCCCTTCAAATGAGAAGTTTTAAGTGGATAAGTGTGTTCCTCCCAGTTCCCTTCAGCTTTCATCTCCAGGCCATTTTGATGGCCCTGTTCCCCGTGTGGCATCAGGGGAGCTCCATCCACTACTACATGGGAGGCAGCTGGGAAGGTGGGCTTGGTGGAAGAGTGTTAAGTGTCACCAAGGCTGGGAGCCAGAGAGTAGATGTTTTCTGATTTGAGAATACATCTGAGCCAAGCCAGATAGAAAAAGATGCTTTTTCTTTCTTTCTCTTTCTTTCTTTCTTTCTTTCTTTCTTTCTTTCTTTCTTTCTTTCTTTCTTTCTTTCTTTCTTTCTTCTTTCTTTTCCAGTGCTGGGGATCAAAGCCAGAGCCTCACCCATGGGGCATCCCACTTTTGATTTGTACAGGTAAATTATTCACACTGTAGCTTCACTGGAGGCAAGTTATTCACATTTGTGTTGAAAGCATTCCTTCCTCTGCTTGTCCTCACACCTCCAAGAGCTCAGAGGGATAACTGCAGCAGGAGAGGCAGGCAGCTCTGGGGCAGCCAGGATGCCCAGGGCCTGCTCCCGTGTGTGCAGGAAGACAAGCGGGTGCAGGGAGGGTGGTACGATGCACCTGCCTCACCCCACCAAAGGAGCCTCTCACTCCCACCCTCTGGGAGCACTCAACCCCACATCCACTCGGACTTATTCCAGGGCCTCTTCTCTAACTCTCTCCATCCCAAATAGCCACCACACCACTCCAGTTGGTTTCAGGCAGCCACCGGGGCTGCAAAGGAAGAGAGGAATTGTGCCACCTCCCCACACACACACACGAATATAGAGCCAAAAAAATGTGGCTCCTGAGCCCTCCCTTGCCACAGAAACTAAATGCCGCCCTAGCTCTTCCTATGGGGTTTCCAGAGCCGCAAAATGACAAGATTGCATGGGAGAGACTCCCACACTTGTATGCCATGGTTGAGGCCACTGTAAACGGGGCATTTGCCCAAGGCACACAAGTGGTTAGAGGACAAGCCAGTATAAAGCCCTGTCTCTGCCCCAGCCCCAGAGTTCCTTCCAGAACGGCTGAGCAGGGAGCTCCTGGGAGCTGGTCCTTGCTGTCTGAGCCAAAGCTGAGCTGAGGTCCCCCATGGTCACCCCCTGGCATTCCTTGCAGGGAGGGGGTGCTCCACCGTGGGCCTGGGGCCTGCCATAAACCGGTCACTCCTTTCCCTCCCTGCTGTGCCTGGCAGCTGTCTGCTGCTGCTGGGGAAGGTGATTGCCATGTTTGCAGCTCCTTTCTTTGTTTGGAAAGATCTGGAGGCAGGTGAGACTGCAGGGAAAGCAGGAATGACAGGTTGTGATCGCCTGTTTCAGTGCAGTGCTGAAGATGTCCTGGAAGGCCGTCTGCCTCCGAGAGACGGCGTTCCGGGCCCCTCTGAGTTGCCCACCAGGGCTGACCTCCTCTGGGCCTGCTGGCTCCCCGCAGCTGCTAGACCCCAGCAAGGGTTGCCTGTGTCCCCATTGAAACCCCTAAATAAACCCACCCACCTCCGATTGTCCCCTTCCTCCACAGCAGTCCTTCCTGATGTCTAACTCAGATCTCTAGCTCTGGCACAACGCCCCGTTCTCCTACGCATAGTGCTGGACCATTCCTGCGCACTTGGAGGGACCACCCAGAAATCAGGCACGTTGAAATCTTTCTCTGTGCCTGACAAGGCAGTTTGTGAGGAGCAAGGCTTTCTCTCCTGCAGGATGCTAAGTGGGAGCAGAGGAGGTGGGCGTGCAGAGGGGGGTGTTCCAAAGAGATACCCAAATTAAACATCCAATCTGTCATGTCCTGTGTCATTCAGTGCGATTCATCTTCTCCCGAGCTCCCCGCTGGGACAGCTCCCAGAAGCCTGTAGACGTAGCGAGTCGGTCTTTAGTGGCACGCTGTTTATCAGCCAAGGAGAACAAATGGACGCCCTGCAGTCCCCCGCCCCACTGTCATTCAAAACGCCAGTGCTTTTGCACTCAGCAGCCCAGGAAACTGCCTCCCAGGCCTTTGCTGCAGGTGTGACTGGGAGAGTGCTGAGGAGACAATGGACAGGAGCACAGATGTGGCGATTTCTAGAGCACCCCCTTCTGTCCCCGATGCACATCATCTGTCTTCTGTGTCCATGACTCAGCAGGGTGCTGGGGCCCAGGAAGCTGAGGGGTCTGTATGTGGCCCTCTAAATTTGCACATTCTGGAACCTATAGGGGGCTCCCACAGTGTCTTCAGGCCCACGTGCTGTTCTCCAGAGTTGAAGTCCTCCTCCAACCTTCCAAACCTGTCCCTGCTGCATTCAGGACAAGGAAGAGGGGCCAAGGAACTCAGAGGATGGACACCCAACCCTTGGAAATGGCTTTTTAAAGGAGCTAAATATTTGCAATGCTTCCTCCCAAGCTCTGAAGTCCTGGGGCTCCCTGGAGAATGTTCTCACCCAGCCAGAAGGAGGCGCTGTGTCCAGATTTAGGTAACCAAAGTGAAGTGGACTCAGAAGATCAGAACAGTGGCAAGAGGGAGATCCCAGGGCTCTTGGGCCCCAGGTCCCAAGAGGTGCATCCAGAGCTGCCCTCACCCCTAGCTCACCTCCCAGGTCCCATCTTTGCCCAAGGATTAGCAGCCCAGGGTCTCCAGAGCTCACCCTGTCCATCCTGCTGCACCTAGGCTCACCTTCCCCTAAAAAAGCCTCCACCACTTGACCAACAGAGAAAAAATGGGGAAACCAGAGAAGAGGGTAGCAGCATGGGACTGGGTTTCCTCTGACATTCAGGTTTGTGCCAAGGTAAAAGAAGGAATGGATACCCCATTGTATTCCAGGCTCCTTCACCCAGAATGGGAGCAAAATCTTCACAGTTTTGGCTCTACATTTCCCATCCTGGCTCAGCTCTGACACTAATTTTCTCTGAATTATAAGAGAGCAAAATATGCCACCCCCGAATATGACTGTAGGAGACCAGAATATCCTACCCCAAAATATGCCTCTTTGCCATAAGGATTATTTTGAGCTGATTATTTTGAGAGGCAGCAGACACAGGGGAAGCTCTGAAGCAAAAAAGATATTGCCCTTTTGTGAGGGAAGTTTACATCTATAAAGGAAAACCCAACTTATAAGGTTGAAGGTTGACTCCTCTCAGTACCAGGAAGAGAAGAAGACTAAATTGCTAGACAGTTCGCTTTAATCTGCATAACGAAACTTATGCTTGAGTCCATGTTGTGCTATCTTGGTCACCTCCTCGTTACTGGGGTGCCCCATGACCCTACTTTCTTTGTTTCAGCTGAAAATGGTATTTCAATCTGAATTCTAAGCCACCTCTTTGAGGTCTACTTATTTTCTCCTGATTATTTGCTGTAATTTGGATCTAAATTGTCCTCCAAAGGCTGAGGTGTTAAAGACTTGGTCCCCAGGTGGCGCTGTTGGGAGGTGGTAGAATCTTTAAGAGGCGGGCCCTAGTGGGGGTCTTCAGGTCATTGGGGCACTAAGTGGATTGTGAGACCCTGGGCTTTTCCTCCTTCTTTTGCTTCCTGGCCATGAGGTGAGAAGTTTTTCTGTGCCATGAGCTCCCACTGTGATGTGCTGCCTTGACACAAACCAAAAGCAGCAAGGGCAACCACTCATGGACCAGAACCTCCAGAACTGTGAGTCAAAATAAGTGTTTCTCTTTATAAATTGATTATCTTAGGTACTGTGTTATAGTGACAGAGAGCTTGCATAATCTGCCATGTATATGGAATGATACATGTTCTGTTCTTCTTTTTCTCTTGTTAATCTGTCTTTTGTTACTGGGGTCCCAGTCAGTGAACCTAACCTGGGTAGAAGGAAAAATATCTTTCACCCTCTGCAGAATCTAGAGGACAACACAGGCTCTCTGTCCCTCAGTTTCTAAATAGGTGGGAGTTTATGCTGATGCCTGAGGGTCTGTCCAGATTCCTGATCTCCCTCTTGATCTGGGGCAGCCGGGAATATGGGAAAGGGAGTCCTGGAAGTCAGTGATAAGACAGTAGTCCCATTAGTCCCACCAGGCAGATCAGAGGGCATACAAATGTGTTTTGTTCACGGGGCATCACAGGAGAGAGAGGACCCAACAACCCAGTGAGATTTTGGAGCATATATACCCTCTTCATAGGCAAGAGGGAAGTGGCATATGTGGGCAGTTTAGAGGGAGAGTACTTAATTTTTAGGAAAGATGAACAAGCCTGAAGAATAAGTGGTTGCTTGTAACAAAGGCTATCTGGGCTCTGGGCACAATGTCAATGCTAGTCTTCCTTCCTGTGATGTGCATCTGTTGGGGGTCAGCAAACAACACCCCCAAAGACTGGTGCCAAGAGGCCTTAGGACCTGCCTCAGCATTCAGCCCCTCTGATCTTGCCTGTCCCCACTCCCACCCCCCAAGGGCAAGGAGTGGCTTTCTGCAAAGTTCTCTCACCTGCCTGAAGTCCAGAATGCCAAAGAAGAAACAGTTACCTCTGGTCCCTTCCTTGAGCTTCTAGAACTCATATCACAGGAAGAAAGATGGAAGTCTGCCATCACAGCTGGACAACTTCTTGTCATATGCCATTATTGTTCCTCTATTTAGGTCCTGTAGAGATCATTTACAAACCATTGTCAGTTCTGCAGGCCAAACAGACTGTCCCAGGCCATTGTATGTTCTTCAAGCCCATTAAATTCCCTGAAAAATCATTGGCTGTACCCCTCAATATTGTCTGCATTCCCCATTCTCCTCCTGTCCTGTAAAAATAGAGGACACAGTTTTTGAACAGTTTGGGGCTAATGAGTAATCACACCCTATGACTTTCCCCTGAGCTATGGCTGTCCCTTTCTGCACACTAATAAGTCTCCATGTATTTTCTCCTACTTAATCTGTCTTTGTCAGCTTACTCCAGTGAGCCTTCAGAAGGTGAGGACCAGAAAGGCAAATTTCCCATCACCTCTACACCTCAGTCTCCCCTGGATGATGAGATAGCTGGGGAAGGGGTTTACCAAGAAGGAATAGCTTCTAGAGGATTCTCCTTTAAGAAAAGTTCATCCCTGCATCTGCTGCTGTCTAAGATTTTCAGTTAGATGTAATCAGGGTACAAAAACATCATACTTTTGGGTATTGTTCCCTGAGCCACAATGTAAACACCCCCTGTGCCCCGAGTCCTTATCATTGTGCTGATATTTGTCAGACTGAGAAGTTTGACTTTTGCTTTGGAAAGTTAGCCCTAGACATTCAGAGCATTTGCTGTAACCCTGTCCTGGTGACAGAGCAAAGAGGTAAGGACCATCTTGCCCTCAGCACATACTTGGACTCCAAGAGAACTGATGGCAAGTCAAAGACAAGGCTCTGTGTTTCCTAGTCCAGAACTCTGTCCTGCAATGTCACAGAGCTGCCTGTAGGAACAAATGCCTTGCAGCCAAGCCTCTTTGCCTGCCCCATCATTGCCACCAATCTTTTCCAGTGGCAGCAGTGGCCAGTTGTTGGGCGGTCCCTGCTGAGTCAATGTTTGCAAGCCAGTTGCAACAGGAGTGGATGAAGAGGTCCACGTGGATGGAGAGGTCCAACATGAAGCCATGTTAATTCTTCTTAAGCTCTGCCTGCTGCCTTTTATATATCAACCTGAAATGTAATTATCTTTATGGCTGGCAGAGTAAATCACCAGTATGTGTCAAAGAGCTTTGCTTCTGTGTTTTATTACATAATATATTAGCTCTACAGTTTTAAGGTGTCATTACTTAGCAAATCGCATGAAACGTCTCCATGAGCAAACAGTGTTGCTGGTGGGAGCTGAGGACAAAAACCCATGGCCAAATCCTTCAGAAGAATTCTGAGCAGGGGTTCGGGTGCTCATCTTGTCCAGCTCCCTGCCTCCAGGGCATGCAGGGCTTTAAGCAGGGAGCAGCCAGTGCTGGATGGAGACGTCTGGATGAGCCTATCATTTCACTCCAGGGTCTACTCCCAACAGAAGTGAGTGCTATGGCCACCAAGGAAATGCACAAGAATGCTCACAGTGGCTTTATTTCCTAAGAGTCAAAAGCCAGAAACAACCTAAACATCACCAACAACAGAATGGAGAAGAGAATTATGGTATGTTTATTCAATAGAATGTAATGATAAAGAATGAACTATTGATATACATGATATGCCACACGGACATGACATCCCCTTAGGGTCACAGTAACTTCAGGTGGATTATGTCACTGAATTCATACACTTATTTGGCTCCCTCAGAGCTCCAGGAATGTCCTCCTCCAGTCCCAGATGCAGATACAACAACCTCCTTGAGTTCACCCTCTCCTTCCTCTTCCTCCTCCTCTCCCACTTCCTTTATCAATAGGTTCATTTTGTTGCTGCACCTAACAATGGTGTATGTACAAACTCTTTCTTCTCTGGCTATGGGTTTGGTGAACCAAGAGAGTGTGGTGTAATAGTAGTAGCACAGGCTCTGCAATGAAACCCACCTGTCTTTGAATCCTAGCTCTGTCACCTCCTCATTTTGCCATCTTGGACAGATCATTTAAACTCACTGTGTCTCAACTTGTATATCTGCAAAATACAAATAATAGTACCCCCTTTGCAGTGCCATTGTGGGAAGTAATGAAAAAAACCAGAGCAAATTCCTTGATGCCTAACGTGCTCTTCCTTGCATCATTCATGTGATCTTATTCAGTGAACCCTTACTGAACTCTGCACTGTGCCAGGCACCATGCAAAAAGCAGACACACAGCGCCGTCATTATCTGCAGTAGATCTCTGTGGTCTTGGCTGCTAGGTATCCAATAGTCCAGCATTCTGATTTCCCTTTTGGTAACCATGCCTCCCTCACCGGCCACTCAGGCGGTTCAGCACTGCCTGACCCTCTGCCCAGTCCCTAGTTCAGGATATCCCCTCCCTCTAATCAGGGAGATTGGTTTTGGGATAGGCCCCCAGTCCAGATTGGTTCCATGAGAACAGCCCTGGGACATTTGTGGAACTTTTTGGCAAGAGCTGCTATTTTTCCTCCAAGGATGACCAACTGGTCAAACAGAGCCTGTGACCTGCTAAAGGACATCTTTGCCACCTCATTGGGACTGTGTGCCTAAGGATAAAGACAAGAAAGATGAGAGATGAAGATGGAAAGATTCCTAATAGCTTCATATAAGCACCCAGATCTAGCCACACTAAGACAAAATTGGGTTTCAGACACTTATGAGTAAAATAATCCTGATATGATACTGTCCTCACAATGACTAACATTCAGTGAAATTTACTACATGACATATGAGGTAAATGTAGTGGCTCAAATATCCTCCTAAGATGCGTGTCAACCCAGAACCTCACAGTGCAACCTTATTTGGACTTAGGGTTTTGCAGATATAATTAAGATGAGGTCATACTGGATTAGGGTGAGCCCTAAATCCAATGACTGATGTCTTTATAAGAAGAAGGAGAGAGAGAGAGAGAGGGAGAGAGAGAGAGGGAGAGGGAGAGGGAGAAGGAGAGGGAGAGGGAGAGGACATTGTGTAAAGCAATATGAGGCTGCTTTGGAATGATGCAGCTAGAAGCTAAGGCATACCAAGCATTCCTGGGGCCACCAGAACTAGGAAGAGGTGAGTAAAGAATTCTTCCCTAGAGCTTTTCAGGGGGCACATGGCCTTGCCAACACTCTAATTTTGGACTTCTGGCCTTCAGATTTATGAGAGAATGGTGCAATTGTTTCCAGGTTTTTTCTTTCTTTTTTGTTTTGTTTTCTTTTCTTTCTTTCTTTCTTTATTTCTGTCTTTCTGTCTTTCTTTCTTTTTTTTTTTTTTTCCTAGTACTGGGGATTGAGCCCAAGGAATCCTGAACTATGTCCCCAGCCCTTTCTTATTTTTTAATTTTGAGACAGGGTCTCACTAAGTTCTGCAGGCTGGGGTCAAACTTGTGATTCTCCTGCCTCAACCTCCCAACTAGCTTGGATCACAGGTGTGTGCCACCATGCCCAGTGAAATAAACTTATCAGTTTGTTTCTCTCTTGTTAACCTGCCTTTTGTTAGCTTGTCTTCATTCCAATTCAACTGAGAACTTCTGAGGGTTAAACAAAAATTATCTTTCTTTCCCTACACTATACAGGTCATAGAAAGAGTAGCTGTTCGGGGCAGGGCAAGAAGTTTAAAAATAAGCCCTGGAGATGCTCAAAGCAGGGAGAGCCCTAAGAGTTGAGCCCAAAGGAGGCTTTGAGAAAAAGTTGGGGCTTGGTGTGGGTCCTGAAGGACTTGGGACAGAAGTGGGGAAGAATGTAGAAGACTGGCATGAGGACAGGCATGGAGGAAGGACTCTGAAGATACGCCTGGGGCAGTACAGACCAGAGAGGGGCGGGTGATGGGCTGGGAGAGGTTGGGCAGTGCCAGGTCATGGGAGTTGTTGGGGGCCAGGCAGGAACTTGGACATGAACAGGTAGCAGGTTCCTGTGATAGGCTTCTGGCAGACACAGCTTTGCATTTGTTGCCTCATTAAGAGACATTCTCTGTGCTCTCTACATTTCCAGCCGCCTGCAGTTCGGCAGAGACACACGCCTTGCTCTGGCCAATAGGCTATGGGTGTAAGTGTCCCTCCGAATCTGGAGCACAGAACAGGTGCAAGTCCTCCCAGTCTCTCTTTGTTCTTTTTGGCAAGTGTTGAGATGGCACCTTCCCCAGATCCAAGCTGCCTGGATTGCTGAAGACATCTGTCTTAGAGAGTCACACAGCTTTTATGAGAATAAAAATACAAACATGTATATACTAAGCCACTCAGGACTCTTTTGTTACCAAGGCACAAGAGCAGCCTTTTCAGATTAATACAAGTAACTAATAGGACACCAAGGTGACTCAAGGAGGGAATAGGAAGAGACACGGATTGGGGGAGCTGTGAAGATACTAAAGGGCCTGCTGGATTTTGTGTTAGGACCATTGTCTGAGAGGCTGGATTTGGGATGAGGACACTGGGGAGGTGCTGGGGACTTCGGGTTCAGGAAGTTGATGAAAAATACCAAAGGAAGATCAGGAAGCAGCAGAAAGTATGGAGCAGCCAAGCACCCACACTTCTCCTCCAGGCCTCTCTCTCTAACACCACACAGGCTGCCCCGCTCTGTGACAAACACATGGCAGCAGGGCCTCTCAGGCTCTTTTCTTCCAGTCCCAAGATCCACCACTGCAGCCCCACAGACTTTCTAAACACCATTTCACCCTTGTTACAATGGCCTCTTCTGGTGACCTGTGTTTACGGAGAGAAATAGGCTCCACAGGCTGCAAGCCATGCCGGTCAGAGCCAATCAGGGCTGGAGGGTCCAAACCCCCAGGGCTTCTGACTGCAGGGCAGAAGCCAGCTCCCCAAGCCATTCTCCCCCACACACAGGTTCAGGCCTTGGGGAGCCCCCAAAGCTGGAGATGGCCTGGGATTCCTGAGGGAGAGTGAGGAGAGGGGGGGAGGTCTATGTGCCTTTCATTGGGATTTGTTACCATAGAGCACGTTTAGGGTAGGTCCTGTGTCCCAAACCCTGGGTCTGTCCAAGAACTTCTCTCTCACCCTAACTCCCCAGCAGCCTGCAGCATTATCACACCAACACCCCAATCACTACATTTCTTGCCCTTTTGAAGCAAAATATGGCCTATGATCAAGTTCTGACCAATGAGATATAAACAGAAGATTTAGATGAGACTTCCAAGAAAGTTCCTTAAAAGCATGAACAATTGGTGTTGTGTCTTTTGCCCCATCCCTTTCCCCTTGCCTCTTGCTTGGAACTTAGATTTGATGGCAGGAGCTCCAGCAGATATCTTGGGCCATGAAATCTAAGAAAATTACATACCAAAGGAAGTAAAGCAGAAGCACATAAAGGTCTGATGCCCCTGGAGCTGACTACTGCCCTGGAATACCCAACTATGGACTCTGTGGGAGAATTAAGCTCCTAACTGGAGTAAATATCTGCAGTCAAGTCTCTGTTAGTAGCAGCCAGATGCAATCTCTAACACCAGGCTATAGTGGTGGGCTCAGAGGGAGCAGCTGCCGCCCCACACTCCCCTTCTTTAACTATGAGACAACCACAGTCAGGGAAAGTCACTGGATGGCATTTCAAGTCGGAAGAGAAATAATGGATTTTCAACAAACCCTGGGAAGATGTTAAAAATAGTAATGCAGAAGGAAGGAAGGTCTGATACAAATGCAGAATTCGTGAAATAAAAGATCAATGATTTAAACCTCATCAAAATAAAAGAATTTTCTTTGTGGCAAAAATTACCTGTATCAGTCAGGATAAGCTAGTTATGCTGCCATGGGAAGAAGACCTAATTCTTGGTGGTAAAAAGCAACAGAGGATTATTTGTTGCTCACATTACCTGTGCTCCTGCTGGTTGGCAGGGGCCTCTGTTCTCATGTTGTCGTTATTGTCACCTTCACTTTGGGTTCTCAAGTTGAAGGTATGGCCTTTGTCTGTGGTTGACAACTGCTGTACTGAGAGAAAGAATGAATGTGCACAACACTAAGAAAGCAGGCTTCCGCCCGAAGTGACACACGTGCTTCTCCTGGCATTTAACTGGCCAGATGAAGTCCCATACCCGCACCTGGTTGAACAGGCTGGAGGGCAGAATGCCTTGTCAGGGATGGAAATGGGGCACTCATGAATGATCATACACAAAGCAAAAGGTCTAACCCACTGGCAAAATTTCGGTCACTTCTATTACAAAGGGCTAATTTCTCTGATAAATGAAAAGCATCCACGGATCATCTAGAAAATGAGCATATCTGATAAGAAAACAGGAAAAAGATATGAACAGGCATTTTACTGAAAAGGTAATTAAAGATGATTTAACTTGCTCATAATAATATTGAACATTAAAGCCAGCTATGGTGTCACACGCCTGTAATCTCAGAAATCTGGGAGGCTAAATCAAGAGGAGCACAAGTTTAATCCCAGCCTGGGCAATTTAACCACTTAGTAAGACTATGTCTCAAAATAAAAAAAAGGGCTGGCAATGGAGCTCAGTGCAAAGACCCTGTGTTCAATCCCCAGTACTGCAAAAAAATATTGAACATTAAAATCACCCTGAGGTACCAGTTTTTGCTCATCCTGTTGGTGAAGATCTATGCAAGTGCAAGCAGGCATATTCATACATGGCAACTGGGTGGAAACTGGTATAACGCTATGGAAGTCTATCCTGACACCCACGGCTTAAAGGAGGAAAGGTTTATTTTGCATCACAGTTTTGTAGACGTTTCAGTTCATAGTTGGCTGGCTCCAAGGCAGGGCAACATGGCAGAGGGGCATCACAGAGGAGAAACAGTTCATAGCATGGCAGGCAGGAAGCAGAGAGTGATTCAAGGGAGGAGGGCGGGAGATAGACCCTTCCATGCCCTGTCAACTGTGACCCACCTCCTGCAACCAGGCTTTACCTCCCAACATCACATTTACCTATAAACTCAGTGGGCCAATCCACTGATAAGTATCACACATACATGATCCAATCACCTCCCCAAAGCCCCACCTATGAGCGCACAAGACTTTTGGGGGACATCTAGATACAAACCATAACAAAGGCAATTGGCATGATGTGTCAAGATTTAAAACTCACAGACCTCTTAATAAGGTTCTTTAGTTCTAGAAATGTATCTGATAATGAGCATCTCATAATGATCTTGTACTTCCAGAAATGCGTCTTACACATGTGGGAAGTGATATTCATTCAAAGTTTTCTCTTGCATTATTGCTTATAATAAGAAAAGATTGAAGGCCACCTAATGCCTTTTAATTAGGGACTGTTTAAATTAAAGAAATTATTTCTTCCCATGCAAGATAGTACGACACAGATATAAAATAGAATAAAAAAGACCAATGTGATATGGAGCAATTTCTAAGATTTAGTGTTAAATGAAAAAAGCAAGGCACTGAACAGCATGTATTGCATATTACCATTTGTATAAAAGAAAGAACATATTCTTAACTGTTTATATATGCCAGCAATGCCTCCAAAAGTTACATTTAAAGTGAGAAATATTGGCCATTGATGAGAGTATAAGAATTTTCCTTTTCTACCTTTTAAATTATGAAATTTATTGGGAGGACAGGAAGAAGCTAGTCAATATGTGCAGAGTTACAGTTGGATGGAAAGAATGAGTACCAGTGTTCTATGGCACAATGGAGAGGCTGTATTCAATAATAATGTACGTGTATTTCAAAATAGCTCAAAGGGAGGATTTTGAATGCTTCACCACAAAGAAACGATGAATGTTTGAGGTGACAGATATGCTAATTATCCTGATTTGATGATTATACAATGTATATAAAAATCAAAACATCACATTGTACCTTATAACTTTGTATAGTTATTATGTGTTAATTACAAATAAAACAAAAATAGTTGTGAGGACTATATTATCTAATCCAACAATAAAATTAAATATTGAAACAGCGAGAGGACCCTGCATTTCTACTCCTAGCTATATAATGAACAGAACTAGAAACATACATCTGCACAAAAACTTGTACAGAAATATTCAAACCAGCAATACTCACAATAATAGCTCAAAGATAGAAACATCTGGGACTGTCCATTAATTGATCGATGGGTAAATAAAATGTGGTGTATCTATACAATGGAAAAATATTCAGCCATAAATAAGAATGAAATATTGATACTTGCTACAACATAGATAAACCTTGAAAACATTACACTAAGAGAATGAAGCCAGACACAAAAAAGCACTTATTGTATATAGTTCATTTAAATGAAGTGTCTAGAATAGTCAAATCCATAGCAACAGAAAGTATAGATGAGTGGCTGCCTAGAAGGACAGGGTTGATGGGGAAAGGGAGTAACTCCTAATGGGTACCAGCTTTCTTTCTGGGGTGATAAAAATATTCTAAAACTGATTGTGGTAATGCTAGCACAATGACTTACACACTTAAAATGAAAATTGTACATTATATGAGTTATATCTCATTGAAGTTATTTTGAAAAATAAAAGAAAGAAAAGGGTGCAAAAGATACCATTGGGAACATCATGAGCTCATCAGACTAGTATCTCATCAGAACCCCCGACTCAGCCCTCCAGCCTGTTGACCAGCCCTCCAGTTAACTCATAAGCTGCCCAAGAACCCAATAGGGCAGCTGTCCTATCCGGGGCTCACCCTAGAGCAAAGACTTTCCTGCAGGTAACTTATTTTGCAGGAAACACAGCAGGGGGATGGGAAAGGCAAAATAAGAAAGGAGAAAGCCAATCCAGGTTTTCTTAATTATGCTGGTGACAGTAGACAGGTGGGTGGGTGGGCCACGTGGGTGGAAAAAAAAATTATGCTGGTGACTACTGTGGGCAACTGAGGTTCAGTCCTGCTGAGGAACCACTGAAGAGCCATGCAAAATGTACCTGAGACAAGGAAGAGGTGGCTATGGCTCCGGTAGCAGAAAACCTCTCGGCAGATAGCAGGAAAGCCAGGTGTTGCAAGGCCACCTCTGCTGAGGTCTCCCCTGCTATATAATTCTCCAGGCTTGAGTCAGAGACCCTGACATCATTTCCAAATACCAAACTCACCCTCAGACAACAAATCTTTTCTGCCTTAGTAGATCCACAAAGACATGTGTTATAGGCCTGCCACGGATTGGATCTGACTGTTCTCCAAAGACCCGTGTGTGGAAGACACGGTCCTCATCCTCGGCTCAGTGCTATTAGAAGGTGCTGGGAACTATTAAGAGGTGCAACCTAACGAGAGGCCTTAGGTCCCTGGGCTTCAGATATGCTTTCAGAGTGTATGGCGGAACATCAGTCTTTCTTGTTTTTGCTTTGGGCCATGAGGTCAAGGCCTCCTCCACCATGCCACGTGCTCCTACCATGATGCCAACAAACCAGGGACTGAGACCTCCAAAACTGTGAGCCAAAATAAACTTTGCCTTTGTAAGTTGATTTATCTCTGGTGTGTGTTACAGTAACAGAAGGCTAACACAGGCCACTGAATGCACCAGATGTGGCTTTGTTTTTGTTTTTGTTTTAATAGTCATTCTGAGCCAAGTCTATTGCACAGGGAATGATCAGGCTGTGGGGTTGGTTTTGGGTTAACAGTAAGGAGCAACTACAAAGCAAGGCACTTGGTTATGTTAAACTGAATCTAATGACAGTGCCCAAAGGGAACTTAAGAGACACCCTGAGTCACAGTCACGGCAGTGTGCTGGCTCAGAAGCAGAGATGTTTTTCATGGGACAACAGTCACACAAATGAAGAAAACAGTAGTGTAGGCAGAGTGGTCCCTACTCAGTGTGGGTAGGGACAAGTGCCCCAGTCTGTCCTCAGAGAGAAAAACTCAAACCTCTCCCCCTCCAGCCCCTCCCAGGAGTACCCAGGGATCCTCAGCGATCTCCAGCATCTTAGGGGAAACCGAGGGCTGACCCCAATCCCTGGCCAGGAGGGATGGGCAGATAAGAGCTGGAGAAGGGGCAGAGTCCCCTCCTCATGCAGCAGCGATAGGCGCTGGCAGCAGTGCGCCACCATGTGGCAGATAACCAGGGTGGCTGTGCCCATCCCAATGCCACAGTCGGTAGAAGGAAAGGGCCCCTCATGGCCTGAAGTTCAGGCCAGATTCCCACCACAGAATGGAGCCAGCTGACACCACTGCCTTGGTAATGGATCTCTCTCAGAACAGAGTCATTCTCCAAAGCGATGGCAGGTCACAATGACCCTGGGACCCATTAGACACGAGCCCAAAGAACCGAAGTTCTCAGCATCGCCTCATTCTGATCACCTACAGATTGCCTCCAGGGTGCAGCTGACCCCAGGAGTACTGGATCTCTTTTACCTCCAGAATCTACAGCCACCTTCATCCTACCTAACATGCTCCACAGCCCCAAGGGATGGATCGGGACTCTTTAGACACCTACAGCTAGTTTGCCTGTGTCCTTGTCTAAGGAAACCACTCTCAGAAATTCCAAGGGAATAGTCCATTCTCACAGAGGCTGGAAGGTAGCCAAGATAGGGTTTATTTAGTAAGGAAGAGGAAATCGTGTGTGTCATTTCTGATCGTCTATCCTTCCCAAAGGACCCCATTACGATGTGTCTGGCTTTTATTCCGAGAGCACTCTCTCCATGTTGAGTGCCTTCCGTGCAGTATCACATAATCCTTCCAACAGCCTGAGGAGCCAGGTACTTGTACTTTTACTCCATTATACTGGCGAGAACACAGTATCAGAGAAGTGAGGAAACATGCTTGCGCTCACAGTTAGCAATGGAGAACTTTGCTAATCGGCATGTACACAGACAGCATTTCGTCATCTCCGCGGCCTCTCATTTCGTTAGGCCGTTTAACCTGTGCCCCAGTTCCACGCAGTAACTAAGCATTGTTATTATTGTGCCCACTTTAAAGATAATAATGGTGAGGAATTGAGAGTACCATGACTTTCACAGTCACCCAGCCAGATGATGACCGTTGATGACAGAAAAAAAAAAAAAAAACCCTCAAACCCTAGCCTGACTTTGGAGTGTGGCTCTTTAAAAAACACACACACACATATTAATTGTACATATTAATGGGTTCTGTATGACATCTTCATACACACACAGCACACACGGATCAAATCCAATCTCCCTTTCCTACCTTCCCACACCTCCAACCCTTCCCAATCTCTAGGAACCACTTACTACTCTACTCTCAGGTCAACTTCTTTTAGCTTCCATATATGTGAGAGAATATACAGTATTTGCCTTTCTATATCTGGCTTATTTCACTTAACATAATGTCCCCCAGTTCCATCCATGTTGCTGCAAATGACAGGATTTCATTCTTCTTCATGGTTGAATAATACTCCATTGTGCATACCTACCACATTTTCTTTATCCATTCATCTGTAGATTGGCACCTTGACTGATTCCGTATCTTAGCTGTTGTGAATAATGCTGCAGTAAACAAGGGTGTGCAGGCATCTCTTTATACACTAGTTCATTTCCCTTGGATATGTACCCAGGAGTGGAGAAGCTGGATCAAATAATAGATCAGTTTTTAGTTTTTTGAGGAGTGTGATTGTTGTTTCACTACCTCTGCTGACACTGCCACATTGCTAAAGTTGGCCCCGTAGGAGGTTGAATTATGCCCCCTCACCAAAAAAGGTCCAAGTCTTGACCTCTGGTACTTGTAATATGACTTTATTTGGAAATAGATTCTAAATGACAGCATCCTGGATTTAGGGTGGCCCTAGATCTAATGACCTGTGTTTTACAGGAGGGAGAGGGAGACCTGAGACACATGGACACAGAGGAGAGTGTTTTAAGGACAGACAATGACTGGAATGATGCTGCCACAGGCCAAGGAAGGCCTGGGAGAGGTGAGCAAGGGTCCTCTCCTTCGGCTATGGAGGGACTGAGGTCCTGCCACCCTTGGATCTCAGACCTGTGGCCTCTGGAATTGGGAGAGAACTTGTCTCATGCCCCCAGTGTGTGGTCACTTGTTACAGCAGTTCAAGGAAACTGTCACAGTCCATTCTTAAGAACTCCCCACACAAAAACTTCTGGCCTGTCAGCAGGGTAAAAGGGTGAGGCAAACAGGCCAGCACTCAGAGCCTTGCTTCTCAGGGCTCTCTAATCCCTCAGTATCCTGGTGAGCACAGAGGGTAGGGGACACAGGGCCAGCAGTGGCCTGGAATGTAAGTTGACTCAAAGAGTCTGAGCAGAAAGCTAAGCAATTTAATTGACAGGTAATTCACAAAGAGGGAGGGGCTGTGGTCACAATTCCAAATTTGCCTGAAAGGAACTTCAGCCAGTCAGGGAGGCTAAAGCAGGAGGATTGTAATTTCAAGGCCAGCCTGGGCAACTTAGAGAAACTCTACCTCAAAATAAAAAATAAAAGGGGTCAGGGGGGCCGGTGAGATGGCTCAGCGGCGTAAGCGCCTGCCTTGCAAGCGCGAGGGCCCGAGTTCAACTCCCGGATCCCACATACGAAAAAGGGGCCGGTGATATCGCTCAGCGGCACGGGTGCCTGTTGGCGCGCGAGGTCCTGAGGTCGACCCCCCGTTACCCACAAAAAAAAAGGGGTCGGGGATGTGGCTCAGTGGTAGACTGCATACCTAGTATGCATGAGTGTCACCAATCAGTTCTTTTGCTCAATTCAGATAGAAATCATGAATCAGCAAAATGAAGCTCTGCTAGCAGCACTGGGCTTTGAGTGACAATGGCCCTCAGCCTGTACTGTTACAGCTCTGGACGCTGATGCTACCAGCTGACACCAGTTAATGCCGGACAGTAGGTCAACACTGCCCATTGCTGGTCTCTGCTACTGCTGCTGGACTCTGCCAGCTGCCACTGGTAACACCTCTGCCGCTGCTGGCTGCCAGTAGCGGACACCATTGGTTGACACTGCCAGTTACTGGTTTTTGTCACTGATCTTTTCCAGCTGCTGGTCTGTGGATGTCTTCAGAGCTAAGAGCCCCAAGTGTTTATAGCTCATTTTTAAAGTGACCACACTAATCTTGAGTAGATTTACAGAACCTTTCGAGCCCACACTATCTGAGAAATAAATCACAAGCAGATTTACAGGACCAGGGAGGGAGGCTTTATTTGAACAAAACTTTGCTATAGGACTGTGGGGTGTGGGTAGCACACCAGAGGGAGCTCCCCTAGACCAACCCACAAAGTGTCAGAGAGGTGCTGCTTATATAGAAGCTACAAGCCTGTGATTGACCCAAATCAGTCTAAATTCAAGCCTTCTGATTCCAGCCTACTAACTGCTCCAAATTCAATTCTACTGCTTATTTTAAATTCAAGCCCAATGCAGTTAGGGCAGACGCCCTGGGTGCCGGGAGTCCAGGATAGTCACAGCCATCATGGTGGCAGTTCAGCAAACGGTCAGGAGTCTTGATATTTGACTGACATGGGAAATCTTTAGAAGGGTTGGCTATGTCAATCACAGTATATTGGGATTTGGGGATGTTAATAATGGGCCCAGATCCCTCCCCAATCTCTGCCACATCAGGGGCAGTTTCCCCACTGCTTCTTCAAAGAGGTGGCAGCAAAATCTAGACCAGCGGCCCTGGGGGAGGGGCACTGCAGCTGACTGTCAAGTAGTATCTGCACCAGGGTGGCCCAGAGAGTAGTGCAAAGTGACCCTTTGGGTGAGAGGAAGACACTGAGCCAAGCTACCTTGGGGACCAGGGGACAAATGAGAAGTGAGGGGAAGAGACAGGACAGCTGTCAGCCAAACCACACTCCCCTCCAGCCATCACAGGAAGAAGGGGAGAAGCAGGCACTCCTGTCTGTCTAATGAGTCCTAGGTTTGATCCCCAATATAGGAAAAAAGAAACTTCACGGCAAACCTATAGTTTTTTGGACCTGTGCTTCTAGACCCCCTTAATGCAGCTACACCCTGCAGGGTACTCATCTTTGCCCCGCTGGGGGAGGAGGAGGAAAATCTAACATGGTGGAGATGGCTTTTCAGGCATCACATGATGAAGCTCTGTTGCTGGAACTGCTGAGCCCCCAGAAGTACCCCTCCCAGGTTCTCAGGGTGCCCCGAGGGAGGAGGTGCCAGCTGTGGTTCTGACTTCCAGGCCCAAGTCTGAGCTCCACAGATCCCTTTGCCTTCTAGTATCTGGCCACCTGGCCCATGGAAATGGGCCTCAGCCCCCAATCCTGGATGGCCTGGGGACACCTGCGGTGCTCACAGGACACTTGCTTCAGACTTCACCAGGACCCTTTCCCAGGCTGGTGAGAGGAAACTGGGGGAGCAAGGGGTTGGGCCAGCAAGGATTCTGTGCTTTCCTAGGATGAGGCAGAGGAGAAGGAGCAAGTTCCTCTGGATTAGGAGAAGAAAGAGTAGCCCCTCCCCAACAATGAGGGTCCCCAAGTTTCTTCCAGGAGGGAATGCCTGGGCCTTGCTAGCTCTGAGCCCCAACTCCCACCCTTCTGCAGGGCTCAGAAAAGGTCCCAGGGAGGCAGCAGCAGAGAGGCAGGCCACAGGTCCCTGATGGGAGACCGCTCAGAAGTGTGTGCTGGGCTCCAAGTTAATCAGTGTAGACTTTGGGGGAGTGGGAGCTGTTGGGTGTTTTATTGGTGTTAATGTGGTGTGCAGAGCATTTGAGACTTCCCAAATGGTTCTCTGGAGCAGAGCACATGAAGGCAGAACAGTCTCTTCCCTCCCACCACTGAACACAGGTTTCATTAAAAGTTCCTTCCCCAGTGAAGATGGGATTGAACTAGTAATCTATTGTCCCTGCACCTGTGGTGGAGGGAAGGGAGGGCCAAGTGGCAGCTCTTGTCCCCTCTGCCCTGCCTCTTTGGCATCCCTTCTTGTGAACTGGGGGTGCATATTTATCTGTACGCCCTTCCTGACACCCCTGACAACAGTTCAAGAAGCTTCTTCAGAAAGAAAGGGTCTTGGGAGAGCTGGCTGGTTTGCATTTCTCTCACCTAACCTCAGAGTGAGACCTGGATGCCAGGTGAAGTCAGGAAGGAGCTGAAGGTGGCATCTGGGACTCTGTGAGGTTGTCCACCCCTTGGCAGTCCATGCTGAGCATCTATGGGATCATAGGCAGGTCCCAGGGAAACTCAGTGGCCCTCACACCACGTGTAGTTTCTCTGTGGGTGACTTTCCTGCCAGGCTCCCCTCTTGCCCAGCCTGTTCCCCTCTTGTTACAATAATGCAACCTCAGGTCTTGCATGACCCTGGGTACCACCCTTACTTCCAGCTGTGTCTTCCCTCTTGGGCCCGCAGATGCACAGGCTTCTCCATGGGCCACATGGCATGTCTCTGCACTGAGCATCTCCCTCCTTCCACTCCACCCTGGGTCCTCAGGGGAAGCCCATACCCAGCCTGTCCTGGTCACCAAACTCCAGGCCTGTTCATGAATGCCATGCACACTTGTGTATGTATGCAAATTCAGCCAGAGTTGTGTGCGCACACGTGATGACCTATGTACTTCAACTCATGTGTGGGTTCTTGATTTTCTAGATGCTGGGAACAAATCCCCAGATGCTCTGGAACCCAGTCATGCTGTGTGGTGCTTCTGATGCTACCAGGCATTGAACAGAAACCCTGCCTGGCAATAAGCTGGGCATAGCATCCCAAAGGCAATGTGGCTCCAGCTGTTCCCATTTTCAGGTGAGAAGCAGAGGCTCTGTCCAAGATAGCAGAGAGCACCAAGTCTGTCTGACCCCACAGCTCATGGTCAGCACCCTCTATTGTCTCCAGCTAGGGGCAGGCTGGGCCCACACCCAGGAGAGTGAAAATGTCCACAGATGGTTCCCAACCAGTTCCTCCCCATCACTGCCCAATGTGCCAGTGCTGCACATGGCGGCACCACTCACCACAGCAAAGCAGGGAACTTTAAAAATGTTTTTTATACTTTTTAGTGGAAATTTTCAGGAACTGGTATAATGAACTCCCATGTACCCATCACCCAGCTTCAACGACTGTCAACATTTTGCCAATCTTGTTTCACCCATTCTCTCCCACGAACCTTTTATCTGAAGATTTTAAAGCAAATCTCAGACATTTCATTTCACCTGTAAATACTTCGCAATGCATTTCTGACAGATAAAGACTTCTTTTCCTTTAATCTGATTACAATACCATCACCTAACGAAATGAGCGATGGCCCCTTCATATGATATAACACTCAGTCAATGTTCAAATTTTCCCATTGCCTCAAAAATGACTTTTTACAGTGGTTTGTTCATATCAGGATCCAAACAGGGCTTGTCCATTGCATTTGACTGAGGTCTCCTAAATCTCAGCTTCCACACACACACTCTCTCTGGTCCCCACCACCTTCTACAAACAGGCCATTTGTCCCATGGAGTGTGCCGCATTCTAACTCACTGAATTTATTTTTGTGGTATTATTTAACATTCTCCTTAATCCCCTTAAAGATCTTTCCAAAAGTATAAAGTAGATCACGTCACTTCTCTGCTCATGATACTTCCAGAGCTTCCTAGTGTCATTAAAAGAAAATCCATGCCAGGCACAGTAGCACGCTCCTGTAATCTCAGGCTACTTGGGAGGCTGGTGCAGGCAGATCGTGAATTTGAAGCCAGCCTGGACAACTTAGCAAGAGCCTGCCTCAGAGTAAAAAAAGGGATGGGGACTGGGATGTAGCTCAGCTCTCCCTGAGTTCGATCCCCAACACAGCAAAACAGAAAATCCACACATTGCCCTGTCCCACAGACCTGTCCTGTCTGTATGATTTCTTTCCTGGTTGCCTCTCAAACCTCACCTCCTACCCCCTTTCCTGCCCCTCAGCTCCAGTTGCCAGCCTCCTTTTCCTATTTTGAAACATCCAGGAACTTTCTGTCTCCAGGCCACTGCAGACAGAGGCGATTTCCTCTGACACTCTGCTCCAGCTCTGCTTGGCGCCCACAGCTCTTCCTCCTCCTCGGACCTCATCTGTTCTCCTCTTCGGGTCACCTCCGCAGACAGGAGGCCCCCCTCCCCCTTTTGTATTCATCGCCCTTCTCAAAAACGTGTGGCTATTTCTGCCTACTTGATTGTTTTCTTGGTTTTCAATGGCCTCCTTTCCCCCACAGAAGGTAGGCTCTGGGAGGACGGGGCTGTGCCTGTCTGGTGTCTCTCAGGGCTAAAACAGGGCTCAGATATCTCAGAAGCGCAAATATTTGTTGATTTATAGAACAAATGGAAGGGAGAGAGATTTACCTTCCAAAGAGCTCATGATCTGGTCCAGGAGGCAGGAAAACAAGGTGAATACAAGACTTTTCAATCAATCAGCGAGTATCTATCTACTAAGCACCAATTAAGGACCTCCACCTTTCCCTGGCGTGGAGGGGATGTTCGGGTGTGAAAGCACCGCCTGGAAGGAGAAGCAGGTGCACCCTCCACATGATCGAGTCGGGCAGGAGGGTTGAGTGGAGAGGTCTGAGGTACTCTGGGGGTGGGGAGGGCGTCCTGAGGTGGGAAAACCCTTGACAGCTGGGTAATTCTCCCCTGTTGAAAGATCAGAAAGTTGAGAGTGGGCGATTTGCCCAGGCCCTGAAATGGGGAGGTGACCGGGGGCCTAGAGTGCACAGGCTGCATGATGAGGAGGAAGGTGGGAGAGGGACAGTGAACACCACCTGCACGGATGCCAGGGAGAGGAAGAGCTGAGACTCCCAGGCTGGGGCCTGGTGGGGAGAATGTCCCTCAGGTTCGCCGCATCAAGGTGCCTGGCTACCAGCCCAGGCCCAGAGCCTAAGGGAGGTGGCAGAAGAGCTCACTGTCCCTGCTCTGTCCTACAGCTGTGGGTGCCTTCCCTCTGGCGTGAGCCTCTGGAAGCTTTACACACACTCTCAGTCTCCCCTACTTTATGCCTTTAGTTATTTTTAATTTAGACAAAAGATCTCACTTGGCCTTTTATGGTCCCATCCAACTGAGCTTTTTGTCTTTTAACTAGAACTATGTTTTCTCTACTTGGATCTCTACTATTTTACTAAGTAATCCTTTAGCTTTTTTTTTTTTTAATTGGGATCTTATTTATTTTACTTCTTTATCTTCTGCTTTTAAATGCAGACAGAAGCCACAGTGTCACAAAGGAGAGGCCAGCAGGGTGCTCCAGGGCTGATGAGGCTGGGCCTGAAGGCCTGGGACCCCAGAGCGTGAACTTTGTCCCCAAATGGGGTCCTCCAAGAAAGACTGCTGTTCTCATTAAGAATGACTCTTTCAGGAACACAAATGTACAGGGCAAATGGCTCTCACAGAGAAGATAAGATTAGCCCTCCAAAGCCCAGAGACTTACCAGAACAGGGCCTTTTAACTTATTTGAGGGAGGATAAGTGACATCTTCATGAAAGAATTTTGACATGAAGATTCCTGATATGGTACTCTGTATTCTAAAAGCAGCCATTAAACCATAGTTTACTCTGACAAGTTACTTGCAAAGCAGACTCTTCACCCCACCCCTAAAACCCCAGCCCAAGGGTGCAGTAAGAGGCAGGAGTCTCTATAGCAAACAACGCTGGATAACAAGCTGCCGGCCTCTTACCTTTTGACATAGCTGTGTCAAAACGTCTCCTATGTGTTCTGCTCTAACATTCACAGTTTTAGTTATTTAGACACATGGGTACCCTTTAAAAGCATAGTGTTGTCTGTGTTTTGGAAATTTACATAACATGGTCTCATGCTATCAATTCCATCCTGTCTCTTACACGTCTCCCCTCTGGGTTGCTTTCAAGATCTTCCCAACTGCTCAGTGCAGGCATAGTAATTGCTCATTACTTCTGACTGCTGTGTGCTACTAACATAGTCATGACAAAGTAGAGACCACCATGGGGACAAAAGACAAACAAATTCCTGGGCCCTTAACCTGTTACTCATTAAAAGCACAGTTTGTGTTTTCTTCTGAGACCATTGGGAACTTAAAAGCAGTTTTTTCTAAAGCCGATGACTCTTCATAACTAAAAGTAGAACAAACCTTGACCTTTGTTTTGTAAAACTCTGGGTCGAATTCTCCACAGGTCTGCATATAGGCATGTTAGTCATTTAGGAAGTAGCTGTCTAAAAGTTGGCAAAATAAAGTTTATTACCCCTAAATTTACCTACCCTATTACCCTTTAAGACAGGACACTGAGACAAGAGTAACTAAAGCAAATTTCAGGATTCACAGGGACATCTGATTATCAGATTTTACAACAGACTTTCTCTCTGGAGCCAATGCTTGGAATTCTCTAGCCATTGTCCTAAACCTGTGAACACCTGGATTCCAGAAAAACCAGAGCCTTTGACTGAGACTGCCTCAAGCAGAAACAATCATTTCATGGGAACAGACTGGAGGAGATTAGGGTGTGGCCCCCTGGCTGGGCAAGTGGGCATGACCTGTCAGTCACAGAGCTTCAGAATACATGCGCAGAAAACAGTTCCCAAGCCTGCACCTAGGACCAGTCAGAAAATGCTATCTTCAACCTTTCTGACGAGATCAAGTAGGTTTTTGACAGAAAGGCCTAGAAATGATGTCAGCCTAAGGAGTGGGGGATACAAAAGACCTTCACCATTAACCTCCTTGCCACTGTGCTCTTTTTTTCTTAGGGGGCCATTTTCACTCTGCAGAGCATACTTCTTTTCCTACCTTTAATATATATAGAACATCACTACCTTTTGCATGTTTCTTGTTCAGGACAAGAACCTAGAAGGAACCTTTGGAAAGAGCACACAGCACCCCAGAACCCCAGTAATAGAATCACCCCTCAAGCCATGACTAGGAAACTAGGACTAAGATAACAACCAGCTGGACCCTGGCCCACCTCAGCTAATCCTTAAAAGCTGGCCTCCTGTTTTGTAGGCAGGCCAGTCTGACTGCCTCAGAATGTGCCTCTCTAGCTACTCAAGCTGGAGTCCTTTCCCTATTTGCTCTTCGTTTCCTTGTTAGGGCATAGGCTTGATCTTTGTCAGAGCTGTGCTCCCCTTTATTTTCTCTCCCCTTTAATTAAAGCTTTCTCCTGCAAACTTGTGCTTTAGTTTTAATTTCCGTTATCCCTGAAGCAAAGACCCACACTAGCCAGTGACAATACTCCATCATACACAACCGCCATGTTCAATCCACCCGTCACCTACTGAAGGACACCAGGCTGGCTCAGATGCTCCTCACCAGTACTTGATAAAGTTCCAGTTTTCTAGTTTTTCCCAACCCAAGGGGTTATAATAAGGTACCTTCTTATTTTAATCGTGTTAAAGAAGTTGAACAAGTCTTCATATAGTTGTAGCTATTTAACGTTTGCTTCTGTGAATGGCCTGTTTAAATCCCTTCTTTTATTTCCTATTGGATTCTTGTGTTTTTCTTACGCATTTGCAGTTTTTTATGTGTGCCAGATATTGAATCTTTGTAAGTTTAGAATTTAAAAAATATCTACTCCTATTCTGTCACCCCTTTGTTTATTTTGTTTATGCAATGCTTTTTCTTTGAGTACAAATCTATAATGTTGGTGTGATTAAATTCATTTATTTTGTGCCTTGTGAATTGTATACGAATTTTGTTTCATTTTTTTCTTTTCAAAGATGTACTCGTTTTCTGGTTTGTTTTTGGTCCTGGGGATCAAACCTAAGGTCTCTCACATGCCAGGTGAGCACTCTACCAACTGAGCCACATCCTCTGCCAGAGTTATTTTTAATGTCATTTTAAAATTTGTTTTTATAATTTTTGCTTTTCACATTTAGGTCTTTACCCATTTGGATTTTTTTTTTTTTTTTTTTTTTGTGGGTACCAGGGGGTCGACCTCAGGACCTTGCGTGCCAACAGGCACCCACGCCACTGAGCGATATCACCGGCCCCTTTTTCGTATGTGGGATCCGGGAGTCGAACTCGGGCCCTTGCGCTTGCAAGGCAGGCGCTTATGCCGCTGAGCCATCTCACCGGCCCCCCATTTGGATTTTTAAAAATAGAATGTTCAGCATGAATCCCACTTATTTCCAAAAAGAGTAGACCATTTTTCCTAATACCCTTTACTAAATAATTCATTATTCCCTCACTGATTTGTGATACAACCTCTGCATATGATGAGTTCCCTTGTGGTTTTGTTTATTTAGGTTTGTTTTTATTTACTAAGTTTATTTATGTATATCTACACCTGTTTCTGGTCTCTTACTCTGTTCCTTTGGCCTATTTGTTCCTAGACCAACAACACGCCACATTTATTTATTTAAGTGGTACCTCAGTTCACAAATTTAATTCTTTCCACAATTCTGGTTGCAAAGCTAATTGGACGTGTACCGAATCAAATTCAATGGTTAGGTTCAACGTTGACCTTATGGGGAAATTTGATTCAGTTCTCATCCAATTTGGTTCACAACCAGAATCGTGGAAAGAATTAAGTTCGTGGACCAAGGTACCACTGTATTTGTTTATTTATTTCTGATACTGGAGATTGAGCTCATGGCCCTCCCACTGATCTACATCCCAGCTTTTTTTTTTAAGACAAGGTCTCAATAAGTTGCTAAATTGCCCAGGCCAGACCCAAACTTGTGATCTTCCTGCCTCAGCCTCCCGAGTGCTCGGATTACAAGAGTGCACCACCATAACCACCCTTAATCAATTTGATTATCAACAGAATAAGCATTGCTCTTTTTAAATTAGATTAGCTATTTGTGAATCTCATTTCTATATAGATTTTATAATCAGTTTAATTCCCCAATATTCCTACTGGAATTTAACTGAATGTAAAAATTAATTTGGTGCTAATTGGCATCTTTCCAAGATTAAATCATCCCAAACATAGATATTGTATTTCCATTTATTTAGGTCTTTCAATTAATGCTCTTTAGTAAAGTTTAATTGTTTTCCTTTGTGCTCTCTGCCTTCTTCGTAATGTTAATCCTTAGGACTTTTGTGTTTTCATTGCTATTATCAGAGACAGGTTTATTCTCATTTTGGGGATTTGGGGAGGGGCTTGGAAATAGGTTAATGTTATTGTAAATTTGTAAAGGTAGGGAATTTTAACTATGATTGGTGATGCTGGCTCTCTTTCCATCCTAAATTCCCCTGCACTGTGCCTGTTGGACCATCCTGGAGTGAACACAGGTACTTTGGGGCTTTAGCTTAGAGAAACTTAAACCGGAGAAACATCTATCTCGGGGTTGATAGAATGTATTTATATGGTTTGCAGTCAAGTCCATGCATAGTGAAATCATTACCTGGTGTCTTGTCATCTGAATGACTTCTGGGACTTCCTAGAATTCTTCCCACTCTAGTTCCAATTCACTAGACATTGAGAGACAAAGATGCAAAGATGGAAGGTATAACTCAAGCATATAATTAGTTTTTTTAAAAGTCTTTTTTGTTTGTCATATTTATTATTTCAATTTTCAAAATTGTACTTAGTTGTGAGTTCTCACTTCAAGTAAACATATATTTTTATAGCTGATTTTGAATCAGCAGTTTTATTTTCTAATTCTTAAAGTGAGCTCGCATATTGCATAAACATCTAACCCCTCAAAACCTGGCTTTGGCCCTTGCGGTGCCTGCCTGTTCCTTGCTACTCCAAGGGCTGAAGCAGAAGGATTGAAAGGTCAAGGCCAGCCTGGGCAACTCAGCAAGGCCCTGTCCCAAAATTTTTAAAAGGGAGGGAGGTGCTGGAGATGTAGCTCAGCAGTAAAACAATTGCCTGGCACACATGTAACTCTGGGTTCAAACCCCCCACTGCTTGGAAAAAAAAAAAATGGACTTGTCCCTTGAACATTCTCAATAATATCAATTTTTTTGTATTCAAATTTCTTTGTTGATCTGGAATCTTTAAACTCTTTTAAACTTTAAACTCTCTTTTTAAATTTTATTTAAATTTATTTATTTATTTAAATTTATTATTTTTTTATTTTTAAATTTTATTTTTACTTACTTACTTATTTATTTTGTGGTACTAAGGATTGAACCCAGGACCATTGCACTAAGCTACACCCCAGCCCTTTTGGAATTTTTTATTTTGAGACAGGGTCTTCCTAAATTGCCCAGGTTGGGCTCAAATTTGCAATCCTCTTGCCTCAGCCTCCCAGAATGCTAGGATTAGAGGCATGGACCACCACACTGGTTTAAAATTCTCCCAATAGGCTTAAAAGTCTGTTGGCTCTTTTGGGTTTTCTCATTAATTATCATATCATCTGCAACTAGTGACTATTTTATTTCTTACTTTCCAATCTTATATTTTTAATTTCTTTTCCCTGACTTATTCCTTTGATCAGGATCTTCAGTATTCTCTTGAACAGTATACAATAATAGTCAGTATTATCTTCTTTTTCCTCTATCTTAATAATTGTACATCAAAAGTTCCTTCCTGAAGTGTGGCATTTGCTGCAGAGTTCTTTAGCTAGACTTTACCAAGTTAAGAAAATTTCTATGTTCCTGGGAGTTTTTACTGGTGTTGAACTTTATCAGAAGGTTTTTGCATCCAGTTAAAAGATACTGTAACTTTTCTCCTATATTACTTTTAATCAGAGTTGGTGAAATAGAGATTGCAGACCAAATCACATATGGCTTTTTTAGATGTTAAATGTTAAGAGCCACACCCCTCGTTTACATATTGTCTGTGGCTGCTTTCACACAGCACTGGCAGAGTTGGGCAAGTTGAGATCAGCAGCTCACAAAGCCTGAACTATTTACTGCCAACTGCTACTTTAAACTGATGGCTTATAGTTGGTATACTTTCTAATAGCAAACACAGTCACATTTTCATATTGGGCTGTGGTTGTAACCCAGCAGTAGAGTATTTGACTTGCATGCAAGAGGGCCTGGATTTGATCCCCAGCAGAAACAGAGAGAGAGAGAGAGAGAGAGAGAGGAAGGAGGAGGGGAGAGGAGAACAGAGGAGAGGAGAGGAAAGGAGAGATGAGAGGAGAGGAGAGGAGAGGAGGGAAGAAAGGAGAGAAGGGAGGGAGTCCAATGGCACTTTGATGCTCCTTATTTGTAGATGATCTCTTTTCTTTTCTTCTATGGAAACTTTCTCTTTTTGTTTTTGATGCTCTTAAATTTTGCTCTGATACCAGCCATGAACAAGTGGAAATTGAAATAAAAAATACAACATCATTTACATCAGCACCCCCCAAATTAAATATTTAGGCATAAATCTATCAAAATATATGTAAGAATTATGCAAGGAATGCTATAAAACTCTGATGACAGAAACCAGAGAAATAAATAAATGGAGAGACATGTTATGTTCATGAACAGGAAGATGATACCCTGAAGTTGTCGGTTCTTCCCAGCTGCATCTATAGAGTCAATGCAATGCCAATCAAAGTCCAAGTAACTTATTTTGTGGCTATTGACAAACTGATTCTAAAGCTTATACGGAGAGGCAAACATCCCAAGATAACCAGTACAGAATTGAAAGAGAAAAAGTCACAGAACTGAGCCTACTCAACTTCAAGAAAGTAATCAAGGCAGTGTGGTGTTAGCAAAATAGACAAATGTATCAGTGGTGAGGAATAGACCCACATAAATATAGTCAACTGCTTTTGCAAAGGAATAAGGGGGATGTGATGGAGAAAAGGGTCTTTTCAAGAAATGGTATCGACGTAATGACATCTACATGCAAGAAGAAGAGGAATAAGGAGGAGGAGAAGGAGGAAGAAGAGGAGGAAGAAGAAGGGGTGAGAGGAGGAGGAAGAGGAGGGGGGAGGAGAAGAAGCAGCAGCCTTACATAGACCTTATGCTCTTCGCAAACTATAACTCAAAATGGATCACAGATCTAAATGTAGAATATAAAACTATAAAACCTCATATCTTCTAGGAAGAGAGTCTAGATGACTTTGGGTTTGATGACAACTTTTTTTTTTCCAGTACTGGGGATTTTGCTCTGAGCTACATCCACAGCCTTTTTTTTTTTTTAAACAGGGTCTTGCTAAGTCACTAAGTTGAGAAGTTGCCCATTCTGGCTGGAGCTTTCTATTCTCCTTCCTCAGCCTCCCAGCATGCTGGGATTGCGGATGTGGGCAACTACACCCAGCTTAATGATGACTTTTTAAATACAATACTAAAGGCAGAATCCACAAAAAAAGATAATTGATAAGCTGAGTGGTATGGTGTGAATGTGTCCCCCAAATTTCATGTGTTGAAAACTTAACTCCCAGCCTCTCTCTCTCTCTCTTTCTCTCTGTCATCATGTGATTTCTTCCACCATGTTACGGTATAGCAAATGACAGTTGTCAAGAGAATGAGAAACAGGCCACAGACTAGAAGAAAATATTTGCAAAATACACATCTGATTGTCTTAGTTACTTTCTCATTGCTGGGACAAAACACTTGGCACCCACAACTTAATGGAGGACAGGTTTATTTTAGCTCACAGTTTGTAGAGGTTTCAGTCTGTGGTCAGCTGGCTCGAAGGCAGAGCAGCGTGGCAGAGGGGCATGGCAGAGAGGAACAGCTCATGTGTGGCAGTGGGAAGAAGAGCAGAACCAAGGACGGAGGAGCAGGATCGAAGAAGGTATATACACATGCACCGTTCCGGGCCATGCCACAGCAACCCGCCTCTTCCCATCAGCCTTCACCATCCAGCCTCCAACCCAGTTATCAAGCCGTCGGCGGACCATCAGTGATGAGTGTCTCACACACCCATGATCCAGCCACCTCCTGAAAGCCTCACTTATGAGTACATGAGGCTTTGGGGGGACGTCTAGAATAAACCATAACACTGATAAAGAACTATCACCCCAAATATACAATGAACTCTAAAAACTCAATAATAAGAAAACAAATAAATGGTTTGAACAAAAGACCTGAACAGACACCTCACCAGAGAAGATATTCAGATGGGAAATAAGTGTATTACAAGATGCTCCACCTCTAGTGTCATGAAGGAGTTGAAAATTAAAACAACAATGAGATATTACTACATATTAGTGAAGACAGCCAAAATCCGAAACACTGATACCATCAAATGCTGGCGAGGACATGGCATAACAAGACCTCTTACTCATCGCCGGTGGAAATGCAAGATGCTACAGCTACTTGGAAGACAGTTTGACAGTTTCTTACAGAACTAAACATGCTCTTATCATACGGTCCACAATCTCACTCCTTGGTGTTTACCCAAAGTGTTGAAAACTTGTGTTAACACTAAAAGCTACACACAAATGTTTTTAGCAGTTTTAGTCATCACTGCCAAAAGTTGGAAGAATCCAAGATGCCCTTCAGTAGATGAATGGACAAATAAACTGTGGTACATTCAGACAATGGAATAGTATTAAATGCTAAAAAATAATAGCTATCAATCCATGAAAAGAGGTGGAGGAATTTTAAAAGCATATAACCAAGAGGAAGTAGCCATTCTGAAAGGCTACATACTGGTGGTTGCAACTCTAGGAAAAGGCAAAAACTATGGAGACAGTTAAAAGATCAGTGATTTCAGAAGGGAGGAGTGGGAAGGGATAAATAGGCAGAGGATATGCAGGGCAGTGAAATTATTCTGTGTGATATTATAACGCTGGCTATATGCCACACATTTGTGAAAACTCATCAAAGGTACAACACCAAAAATGAACCATAATGTAAATTAAGGACTTCGAATGATCCATTGTAAAAGTGGACTGGTCTGGTGTGGACTGTTGGCTGTGGGGAAGCTGAGGGGTGGGCAGGAATGTATGGAAAATTTCTGAACTTCCTCTTCATTTTTGCTATGAGCGTAAAATTGATCTAAAAATTGTGTATAAAAAAAGACTAAAATTTCATTCTAATGCCCCCCCATCTTGTTCAGCTTGTCTGAGGACTTACGTGTTTATTTACGGAAAATCTAAAGTCTGTTTCTTTTTTCAAATGTATTTCCCTTCTAGGTATTTCATCTTCAGAAACTCATCATAGATATACATATAACTACTTATTAGTATACTATTTCCTGTCCTCAAAGTCTCTTATTTTTTTCATTATTGAACCCAGGACCCTTGCATGGAGCTAAATAACCATCCCTTTTAAATTTAATTTAATTTAATTTAATTTAATTTAATTTAATTTAATTTAATTTTTTGGAGACAGGGTCTTGCTAATTTGCTAAATTGCCCAGGCTGGGCTCAGACTTGTTATTCTCCTGCCTCAGCCTCCCAGAGTACTGGGATTATAGGTATATGCCACTACACCCAACTTCCTATAATTTTTATCTCCTATTCTTTTTCTGTGGCCCTGGGAGAGTTCTTTGGTCCTTAGGTATCTTCCAGTGCTCCACGGAACATCAGATGTAGTTGTCTGGATGTCCCCCAGAGCCAAGGAAGGGGAGAAGCCTGGGAAAGGCATTCCCAGAATCCCAGTTCCAGGGACCATTCCTTATTCCCTAACTCAGGAGCAGCCCTTCCTTTTCTGCTCTGTCAGGCCCTGTCCTGAGCCCCTGAATATGCCTCCGGCACACTCTCCACTCTCCTCATTTATCATGCCCCAGCCGTGCTGGGCTTTTCCCTGTACTTTGAAGATGCTGAGCTGGCTCCCCTCTTAGGATTGGTCCACTTTCTATTCCTTGCACTGAAATGCCCTTCTACTGCTCCACCTTCCTACCTCTGCCAGTTTTTCACCACCGACTCTTTCTTAGCATTCAAATTTCAGCTCAAACTGGGTGTGATGGTGCATGCCTGTAATCCCAGCACTCTGGGAGACTGAGGCAGGAGAACTGCAGATTTGAGTCCAGCCTGGGCAATTTAACAACTTATTGGTACACTGTCACACACAAAAAATGGGGACATAGCTCAACATGAAGGCCCTCAATTCAATCCCCAGTACAAAAAAAAAAAAAAAAAAAAAAAAACTAGTTGAGATGTTACCTCCTCAAAGGGACCATCCCTCTAGCTAAACCAATCAGTGGTCCAGTCACTCACTTCTGTTCTCTCACTTTATGCACAGCATTTACCACACCTGGAACTAGCTAGGACTAGCTGGGCTGGGCTGCAGTCACAAAAGAGAGGGGACCAAAGGCAACAAGAGGAGTCCCCACTAATGTGTCTTCAGGGCCTATCATGTGATTGGCTCCTTGCTGAGCAATTTATATGTGTTGATTTATTTACTTTATACAATGACCATATCATACAGACACTATTGTTATCCTCACTTCACACAAAAGGAACAAGAGGACCGGGAAGCTGAAGGGGCACAGCCAGAGCACAGCGGAGTCTGGGCCTGAACCTCCAGACTGTGGCTCCCCTGTGTCCCCAGCAGAGTGCAGCAGCCAGTACGTCCACTGCAAGGGCAAGGGTGCTGGGCCTCTCTCTCTCTCTCTCTCTCTCTCTCTCTCTCTATCTTTCTTTCTCTGTCCAGAGCAATGAGGAAGGCAATCTCAAGGGCCACCTTCCATTAGGACTCTAGGGAAAAATGAGTTCATCTCAACCCACAGGGACCTTTTGGGCCAAGATCTTGTACTGGTTTGATCTGGTTCCCCCTCCCCAATTCCACAAGCTCAATACACACAAATACAAACAGGGCCCCCTGCCCCATGCTGAGTCCCCCAGTTCCATGGCCCTCCAGCCCCTGATCCTTTGGCCACCTGGCTGCTGGACATTGCCAAGGTGAGAGGTCACAACCAGAGCCTAGCTCAATACTCCCAGCTTGTTCCCACCAGGGGGCTTTAAACAACAGAAATATATTTTCTCTCAGTTCAGGGTAGGGAGACTGGAAGTCTAGACGAGGGTCCCAGCATGGTGGGGCTCTGGCAGTCAGGGCCCTCTTCCTGGCTTGCAGACAGCTGCCTTCTTGCTGTGTGCTCACATGGCCTTTTCTCCTGTATGTGCAAGGAAAAAGAGGGGGAAAGCATGAGAAGAGAGAGAACTCAAGCTGGTGTATCTTATAAGGGCACTAATTCTATCATGAGGGCCCCACCCTCATGACCTCATCTAAGCCTAATCACCTCCCAGAGGCTCCACCTCCAAACGCTGTCACATTGCACATTGAGGTTTCAATATATGACTTTTAGTGGTACACAAACATGCATTCAATAACCTTGGGTATGCATGCACTGATGTGTGTACACACATTGACATGTGTGTCTGATTACCCATCCTGCATGCCTGCCTGCGCAAAAGAGGCAAGCGCAGGGGCCATGCACAAGGGGAGATATTTCCATCACCTGGGCCACCATGGTCCTAGCTATTTCCTGGCAGCACCGTCCCTCTCATAGCCCGCTGTCCCTGTCCTTGTTCCAGTGCTCCCCAACCTTGCCCAGCCCACCCTGTGGCGCAGATTCTCCTCCTTGGCTGAGATCTCCCAATTTGTTGTTGCTGCCAGAGCTGTGTGGGCACTGTGTGGCCACCCGTGCTCTGTGGTCGGCTCACTCACATCTCCTACTACTGAGCCTCTGCCCCTGCTCTGCCCTCTCACCTCCCTCAGTGTAAAGAGGGATCTGAGCTGCACCTTTTCCGGGAATGACGCATCTCTTCTCTATGTAAATTAATCTGGGTCCACCTCTGAGCACCCCTCCTCTGCTGGCCCAGGCAGGGCAAATGTATCTCATTCCCCTGTGTGTAAGGGCAGGTGGGCCATGCATTTGCCTCTCCCCCTCTGTTCTAATAGAGCTGTAACCCAAGGCCACAGTTGCGACAGGAACATGGGCCTCCTCCACAGCTGTCAAGTTTCCAGTGCGGTTTATCTGCACCTTCACACCGTGTTCGCTTGTCAAAGGAGCTGGGGACTGTGTGTGACAACCAGGTTAAATAAGTGTTGCCTCCTTCCCACTCCCCCAATTCCCTCTCCTGTTTCAGAGGACAGCAGAGTGTCTCCCTAGCTTCCACAAATGCCTGTGTATTGTCACCTGTCTTTACTTGATTAGTGCTTTACTCAAAATGCCTGAGGCCATCTTTCCAGAAAGAAAGAACAAGAGAGGTTGCACCGCCCCCCTTTCTACTTTGCTGCCTGGCTGCTGGTCCCCAAAAGGGTGGGCAGGTGGGACTGTAGGGAGCAGGGTGAGGTAAGCCAGAAAGGCACAGGGTCCAGGGACCACAAGCCTGGAGCCCAGGCTCCTGGAATGATATCCAGAATAACTTTTCCCCTGACATCTGTGTGTCTGTCTTCCCATTGCCGCAGGCAGCTCCACAGTGGAGGTGGTGAGAGGGGCTTTGGGATTCCCTGGTTAAGAACACACAGTGAATGCTGGTGCTACTGGAGTGAGGGCCGGGGTTCTGACCTCCAAGGACTTCCATGGCCTCGTGAACTATGCAACACACTGCCCCACAGGCATGGAACAGTGTGGACTCCCGGAAGGGGGTGTGGCGCTTTCCATGGGAATCCATCCTCACAGATGGCAAACAGATGGGAATTCGCCACCTTCTCACAGGGGTTCATTGCCACCATCCTATCATCTTACTTAATTTTCTCAGCAGTGCCATGAGGCACTGGTAATTATTTTCACTTTTCAGATAAGGAAGATGAAGCTTAAGAGGTCGAATGACTTTCTCAATAAGTGGTACAGCCAAGACCCCAAACTAGATCTTCCAACCAAGACAACGCCAACAATCCCTGCATGACTCAGGTAGAGGTGACATCAGCTAGGAGGGCTGGCCAATGTCGTGCTGTGAGCAGATTCACTCCCAAAGTATGTGGAGAAGAAGACAATCAGGAAAGGCAAGGTAGATCCAGCCCCCTTCAACAGGTGTCTTGGGGTGTGTTTGTTTTCACTGGCCAGTAGTTGGGAACCTGCTGGCAGACGTCAGACCTAAGTCCCTAGAGTCTCCGGCAAGCTCTCGAGGGGCTGATGCACGCACCCCTGTGCTTGAGCACGCATGCGCACCTCTCCCGCCCGACTGCGTGCCTTGGGAATCCACGCACATCCACTCAACAGAGCAGCGAAGAGAGGGAGATAAACCTGATAGGCGTGGTGTTCTCCTTGTGCAAACAAAGGCGGAGCAGTGCAAAGCCTCATCCACGAATCACTGGGGACAATCCTGACACAATCCCAGGAAAATGAGCCCTTTTTAAGCCCAAACTCCAGCTCAGCCTCTCTGGTGCCTGGGAGCGGCCAGAGTGGTCTGGGAGAGGGGCTCCGAGGCTGGGAGAGGCACTCAGTAGTGAGGCTTAATTATAATTCAAGGAACTGCATCGAGGAGACAGTTTAAAGCCACTTAATTAGTGTAGGAATATACAGCCATAATTATCCTGAAATGTGGCCTAACTAACCTATGGAAAAGCCAGGCCCACTGCTGGAGAATGCTGGAGACATTAGTAGTCTATTGATACAGCCAATCTGCTCTCTGGCACAGCTCTGTGGGGCACACAGAGCTTAGGGACAGGGAGAGAATAAGGTCTGCCCTAGAGGGTGATGGTGTTTAAGTGGAAATGTATAAATCGGGCAGAAAAAGGAAAAGTGTAGTGATATTAACTGAGCAACTACCAGGGGCCAAATTGTTTTACTCCATTTCTTCATTAATCTTCAAAATGATTCTTTAAGATAGATGTTAATGTTCAGAGAGGTTCATTGACTAACCCAAGGTCACACAGCTAAGAAACAGCGGAACTGGAATTCACCCCTCGGGGGGCTGCTCCTCCTCTTATTCCACACTGCCTTCGGCAGGCACAGCGGGCTGGGAAATGGGCTGAGTAGACGAGAGGCCCTTTCACTCTGAGGCGGTACCTCGTCCTCTGACACTTTAGAAGGAGATCGGTTGGAGCCGCTAAGTGTGCCTGGGGAATCCCCATTCACTTAAGCTACAGTGGGAATGCGTTCCCTAAAGCAGTTCACAGCGGCCTTGAAGACGCCCCTGTTGACACCCAAGTCACCCATATCACCACTCCCAACCCTAGTTCTGTGCCCAATCTTGGCCCCAAGCCAGAGAAGCCACGCCTGGGACAGTCCTTAACAAAGCAGATTTGAGTCGGTCCTCTTTGGGGAGACCCCGGCACCCAGGGACGCTCAGGTGCCATGCAGAACGTCCAAACTCCTCCAGGGGGCGCCCGGTAGCCAGAAGTGGGCTTCGAGCCTGTCTGGCCAGCAGGTCGAGGAATATTCCAACAACGTCCTCATTCTTCCCTGATCAAAGGAGCCGGGATTGAACCTGCTGTAATCATCCGTCGAGGAGTTTGCTTAAAATTCCCCTAATTACGGGAGAGCAGAAAATTGCTGCGCCTCAGACTGAATAGAGAAATCGAAGGCGCCCTGCTCCCAGCTGCCTGGGGGAGACGAGCCAGGCTGGGAAGAGAAAGGCTGGGAGAGGCGAGGCGGGCGGCTGTGGATGGCAGCGGTGGAGGGAGGACGATGTTCCGGGCCTGTGCCAGGAGTGGGAGAGAAGGAAAGGAGCCAGCTGCAGAGGGGGTATGGTGGTTGGCTCAGGTGAGGTGCCAGCCTCCCCTGCAGAGAGAAGGGTGCAGGGGCAAGGAGGGTGGGCAGTGGGGAAGAGACAGCCAGAAATGCACCCTGCCTGGGCGGGGGCTCTCTGAGGGGCGGGCGGACCCATCCCTCTTGCTAAGAGAGGCAGAGGGTGAGAGAGGCAGGAAGCCAGGGAGCAAGCCAGAAGGACAGGGTTCCTCCAGGCACCACTCTGGGCTTGACTCTGAAGGGCAAGTGGAGGGGTCTAGGAGAAGAAGGGTCAGGATGTCTGCCTTGGGAGGTCTCTGTCTGAAGGGGGCGGCTGGCTGAGCATCCTAGTAAAAGATCCCATTCAAAGACTCCATGCACACCTCATGCACACCCCATACACACCCCACACATGATGGTCCTGCACTGTGGGAAGGGAGTGGGAGAGTGGGAGTGGATGGAGTCGAAAGGGAACTGGCTGGGAAGCAAGCGCTGAGCAGGAAAAGGCAGGGCTGGAGGAGGGAGGGGTGGACCAAGGGAGGCAACAGTGGAAGGAACCCTGCAGAGTGCAAAGGGATCACGGTGGCCATGCTTTGGACAAGGGGAGCCAGGCCAGGGAGATGAAGCTACTTGACTAATAACACATGGTTCATCAGTGGTTGAGTCGGGGTTCATACTCAGGTTTCAGAATATGTAGTGCATTACCATGTATGGAGGCAAAGGGTGTGGACCTGGGAGCTCTGAGGGGGGAATACAAGAAGGAAAGCGGAGGCTCAGGCATGAGCTCCCCAGGGCTGTACTCCAATAGCTGCCTTACAGAGGAGAAGTACGTGTGGCACCCTTCTAGTCTCTTCCCATCTCCCAAGGGACTTCTCGGTTGCCCATGGGAGTCTCTGACATTTGGCTAGCATTGGCCCTTTTGGAGTCCCTGCTGCACTATTGTGCTTGTCCTAGTTATCGTGTTGAGGCCCTGGGGTTGCATGTTACAGAAACCCAAGGAAAAGCAGACAACTTACTAGAAGGATGTAGGAATATCTCATAGTGCAGGAGTGTGGCCCAGCCTCCCTGAGGACTGGTATCAAGGAAGGAAAGCTGGGCCAGGGATATAGCTCAGTGGCATAGCGCCTGCCTTGCAAGTGCAAGGTCCTGAGTTCGATTCCCAGTACCAAAAAAAAAAAAAAAAAAAGGAAGGAAAGCCACAAGACACTGGGAATTTTAATGCACCATCTCCCTCTTCTGCTTCTTCCAGAATACAGGCTTTCTTCTCTGGGCAAGACCCCGAGACTTTAGATAACCAGGCACAGCTCCCACGTGCCCATGTTACTGACAAAAAAACACACACAGGCCGTCCCTAGGCCCTAAACATCAGATTCTGGTCCACCACCTTGGCTCCAGTGCCAGCTCTAATCCAGTCAACCTGCATACAGGGTTATGTCCCAAATGCCACACGTCCACCCACTGTATGTGAGTAGCACAGCTCAGGGGCTGTGGGAAGTCAGACAGTAGCTCTAAATCCTTCCATTACATCAGTGAAGACGTGACTGGGTGGGGCTGTGGATACACAAGGCCTGGGGTGGCGGTGGGGGTGTCGCCTGTCCAAGCAGGTGCTCATGGGCTGACTGAGTGGTGAGTTGCTCATTGTGTCACACACTTAGCTGTGGCTGAGGAAACCCTCATATGGGCAGCTACAGGCAAGGACTGTGCCTGACTGCTAGCCCTGCAGGGGCCAAGGTGGGCAGCAGCAGGCCCGAGGGGAGGCTGGAGTCCCGGCCAGGGCCTGCTGGAAGGGCAGGCCAGCCTGCTGGGTTTCACTGTGGCTGTCTGAGGCCGGGAAACCTGTATTTTAGAAGCTTGAGTATTTTCATGCTGTTTGTATTTTCTGTAATTACGTCCCTTTTGTTCTCCCTTGGTATTTATGGAAGTTCTTTGTGGAAATGCCAGCAGATCCCAGCAGTGCTGAGAAGAACCAGCAAAGGGTTTGTATCTCTCTGTGGGCTCAAGGTAGAAGACACATCCCTGGAGCCCAGAAGTGGAGGTGGCGAGAATGTGGCTGAAGGAATAGGGTTGGGGGCAAGATTGCAACTGGGGGCTCCTTCCCTGCTGGATGTCTCCTCTTTCCCTTCTCACTCCCTCTCGAGGGGTGGCTGTGGTCTCCCTGGCACAATCTATTGTCCTGAACTCAACTGGGTTAGCTGGTAAGACTGCCCACCTTTGGTGGCCTCATCCTGGGGGGCAGCCGAAGCTACCCAAAGTCCAGACTGGGATATAAACTCCTGAGGAAGCTTTCAGTGCCCCTAGGTGCTCCTTGGGGCCTGAGGCAGGAGTGTGGCCAAGGTGGCCTCACTGGATTGCCCAAAGGAGGGGGCACCACCTTGAGCCCAGGGCATGGGACCTTGGATGCTGGGGTGAGCTCTCCTTCACCCTGGTCTCCACTGGGTTCCTAGTCTTTGTCCAAGTTCACCCTTCCCATCCCTGATTTTTTGCTAGATTGATCCTGAAAAACTCAGCACGGCATCAGAGCCAACCGGGGTGGGGGACCTCAATCTCTCCCTGGGCCCAGGGCCCTGCTCTTCAGGGAAGAGCTGGCTAAGGCTCTGGTGCTGGAGACGAGGGGAAGTTGAGAAGGGGCAAGATGAAGGCCCAAAGTGCGTAGAAAGGCATAGGTAGGATAGCTATGGGTAGAAAGTGGGTAGAATACCTACAGCTTCCTTGTCTTTGCATATAAAATTACTTGTAAGCGAATTGTCATCCACATGTCCCTGAAAGGTCTTGGCTCTTCCCTCACACCATGTCCATTCCTGACCAGACAGAGTCGCTCTGGGTAGCTGAGCAGCTCCGAGGAGGAGCGAGGTGTCTGCAGGTAAAAACCCAGCAATGACATGGGACATTAGGTGCTGATGGTTGTGCCAAGCAAGAGAATTGCAACTGGGCCGGTGAGATGGCTCAGTGGCATAAGCGTCTGCCTGGCAAGCACGAGGTCATGAGTTCACCTCCCGGAACCCACATACGAAAAAAGGGCCGGTGATATCGCTCAGCAGCACGGGTGCCTGCTGGCGTGCGAGGTCCTGAGGTGGACCCCTGGTACCCACAAAAAAAAAAAAAAGAGAGAGAGAGAATTGCAATTAAGGACAAGATGGGCCCCTCTGGGGGCTGTCAGACAAGGACCCTGAACAAGAGTGAGGAAGGGGGGGGCTGAGTCGGAGCAGCGGGAGGCGGAGCAAGGCACAGAGGAGCAGGCCTGGCGTGGGCGCAGCCCCCTTCCTCTCTCAGCCTGTCTGTCAACAGCAACATCATCATCATAACACCTGCCATTTAGTCAACCTAACATGCCGGCAGGAGGAGGTGATCTGCATTTCACAGATAAGATAAGGAAACTTGGGGTTGGAGGTTAAGTAACTCGTCTCAAGCCCTAAGACAGTGGAGATGAAGCAGGACCAGCTCCATCTGTGCCAGTGTCAGCACCCATGGCCACCCGCTGTGGCACTCTCTTCCCAGACTGCCCCTAGACTGAGCTCATCAGGGTACCCAGGCCCTAGTTCAGGCTGGGGTTGTAGTTGGGGTCCCCTGGGGGGTGGAGAGCTCCCAGTCAGCCACGCTGTGTGTTCCACCCGTCCAACCTGGTGCGGGGAGGAAGAGGAGGGACACCTGGCTGCATGACACACGGAGGCCTTCCCGGGGAAGGACAGACTCAGGAAGGTGGGAGGTGAAGGGGGTGCTTGCGTCACCCCAAAGCCTGCATCTGGGTGCCCCAGCTTGCTCAAACCTCCCACCTTGGGGAACCCTTGTCCATTCTCTTACTCCTCCCTCCTTGGGCTCTGTCATTGTCGTGAACAAGCTTATCCTTATCCATCCAAGCATGCTGGGAGGAGGGGCGCCTCTGCCACCCACTCCTGGCCTCCCTCCCAGCCCCACTCATTTGCACACACCCATTGTGCCCCAGAGCACCTTGAAGGGTCAGCCCAGGAAATACTCTACCCTCATCATGTTGTGCTCAAAACAGAGGAGGAGAAGGCGGAAGAGGGGAGATGAAATGAGAAATGAGCTGCCAGGTGCCCCAGACCAGGCAAAGCTGCCTCATGGCAGTGTTGGCAGCTGGCAGATGAAGGCCACGAGGAAAGGGGAGATCACGGGGAAGAAAGATGTGAGAAGGGAAAACAAGGAGCGCGGGAATTCAAGATAAAGCCGAGTTTTTGCTCAAAATGGCTGTTCCTGAATTCCCAGTAGCCCAGACCATATCCATCCTTCCAACACCAGCGCAAATCCCACCTTTCCACAAAGCCTTCCCTGACCTCCACATGAAGTTTTCTTTCCCTGTAAGTGCTTTATCTGCACAGACCTCATGAATCCAGCCACATCCTTCTTTGCATTATGCAAACGTAGCCTGACTTGGGGCTCCACAAGGCAGAAGCCAGATGATCACCCCATTTCAAGAGCACCATAACTAATTGTGGGATGAAGACTGCTGGAGAGGGTTGGTGAGATAGCTCAGTGGCATAAGTGCCTGCCTGGCAAGCACGAGGTCCTGAGTTCGATTCCTGGTACCCACATACGAAAAAAGGACCGGTGATATCGCTCAGCGACACAGGCGCCTGCTGGTGCGTGAGGTCCTGAGTTCAACCCCCGGTACCCACAAAAAAAAAAAAAAAAAAAAAAGACTGATGGAGAGACGTTCACGTGGGGCTGGGTTGGAGATGAGGTGCTCAGATCAGAGGACATGGGAGGGGTTTGGTGTTGTTTGCCACTTGAAATCCAGATTGTATTTGGGGACAAATGGGAAAGAAGCTTGTTCTCCAGCGTCCTGGGGAACTAAGAAAGTGAATGTAGTCATCTCAAAGGTAATTTCAGGATAGAGGGGGGCAAGTGCTGGCTACTCAGAAAATGTTTTTTTGGTGGGTGGATGCACCCCAATGTGGTTTTGGTAGTCACAAAAACAATGATTTGGAATGTTCAAAAGTATTTTTCACTTTCTATTTTCATTGCTATTTTTTCATTTCTATTTTCATCTTTATAAATTCCATTTGGTTTTTTTTAAAAGCAAATCTCTTCATCCTATGCACATTTTCTTCTACATTTTTGAGCATATGGAGCATATTTATAATTATTGCTTTCATATCCTTGTCTACTAATTCTGTCATTTTTCTCTTTTTGGATCTGTTTCTGTTGATTGATTTTTCTTCTGGTTATGAGTCATACTTTCCTGCTTCATTGCATGACTATAAATTTGTAATTAGGGCCGGCGAGATAGCTCAGCAGCATAAGCGCCTGCCTGGCAAGCACAAGGTCCTGAGTTTGACTCCCAGTACCCACATAAAATAAAAATAAAAATAAATAAATTTGTAATTAGATGATGGATATTGTAAATTTTATGCTACTGAATTCTGGATTTTGTTTTATTCCTTCAAAGAGTGCCAAAGTTTGTTCTGGCCACAGTTATTTGGAATAACTTTAATTCTTTTAAGCCTTGTCTTGAAGCTCTGTTAGAGCAGGTCTAGAGCAGACTTTTTCTAGGGCTAAGGTAATCTTTCTGAGGACCCTATCCAACACTTGAGTTCCTATAAATTCCCTCTACCAGCTGTTGGGAACCTGAATTATTGTCAGCTCTGTGTGAACTCCGGGTATTGTCCAACTGAATGCTGTCTTTTTGTTTGGTCCTGAGTTACTTTTTATGTGCATATTTGTGCATATTTGTGATACATAATGAATGCATTCATCACGGGGGAGCTGATACATGTACATATCACATCATAATCCTTTTTATTTCCTCTTCCCTTCCTCTTCCCCTCCATCCCTAGATCCCCTTCCCATCTGCAAACATCTCCTTATTTCCTACAAACTATCTTTTATTTTGCTCTTTAAATTATTTATAGTTTGGGTTTCTCATACAAGAGAAACCATTTGATATTTAACCTTCTGTGTCTGATTTATCCCTTTGTTTTGTTTTGTTTTGTTTTGTTTTGTTTTGTTTTGTTTGGTGGTCCAGGCTGACCTTGAACTCACTGCATAGTCTAGGCTAGCCTCGAGTTCATGATCCTCCTGCCTCAGCCTCCCAACTACTGGGATCCCAAGTGTGCACCACCATGCCTGGCCAGCCTACTGTTTTCTTCCAGTTATTTTCTCAGCCTTGTGATTTATCACCTTTAGCATGCACAGATTAATGTTCAGACAAAGTTTTGAAGTCCCTTCTACATATTTTGGAACTCTCTGTACGCAGCTCCCTCTTTCCGCACTCTTCCTCACAAATCCTAGCCTTCCCAAAATCCAATCTCTGGCTCATCAGCTCCTCCACTTGGCTCTGTCTGGTGTCCCACCTCCTTTGCTATGGTCTGGAAACTGTCTCATAGCCCACTTCATCTATTTCCCTTCTCTTGGGGACCACCAGGTACAAACTTTCTAGCGGGTGGGGCACACAACGAACAAAATAAATAACTGCGTATCACACTAGAAGGTGAAAAGGCCTGTGGAAAAAGACAGAGCAGGATGAAAGAGAGCCAGGGAAGGAAGCTGTGACTGTAAATAGTGTATGAAGGGAGCACCTCACTGAGAAGGTAAATTTAGCAAAGTTCTGAAGGAAGTGAAAGAGTGAGTCCACTGCAAATACCCTGAGATGGGAACAGGTCTGGGTTGCTCGAGGAATAGCAAGGAGCTAGGTGTAGTGGTGTACACCTCTAACCCTAGCACTCTGGGAGGCTGGGGCAGGAGGATCAAGAGTTCAAGGCCTGCCTGGGCTGCATAGTAAGTCTGAGGCCAGCCTAAACTACACAGCAAGATCCTTTCTCAAAAAAATAAATAAATAAATAAACAACAAAACGACAAGGATCCCAGTATAGCTACAAGGGTATGAGAGAAAGAGGCAAGGCAGAGAGCCTTTTAGGCCACAAAGGATTTGGACTTTCGCTTAATGAAATGGGAGCCATTGAAAGACTCCAAGCAGAGATAAAGCCTGGCGTGGTGGTGCACACCTGTAAACACAGCACCCTGCAGGTTTAAGGCAGGAGAATCACAAGTTCAAGCCCTGCTTAGGCAACTTAGTAACTTAGTGAAACCCAGTCTTAAAACAAAAAATAAGGGTTGAGTATGTAGTTCAGTGTGAAAGTTCTAGGTTAAACCCCTAGTACCACACACACACACGCAGAATAGGACACAATCTGCCATTGCAAAGGTCTCTCTTTGGCTGCTGTGTCAAGAATGGACTTGGACAGGGGAGGGAGGGGAGTGGACAGTTACTGCAATAATCAAGACAGCAGAAGGTGGGAGCCTGGACAGGGGTGGCTACCACAGAGCTGGTGAGAAGTGCTGGGATTCTGAGTACCATGGTGAAGGACTGGTGGAGGGAAGGTTCGAGGGCTGCTCCTAAGTGGATTAGCCTCAGTAGCTGGGACTGCTACTAACGGAGGTGCCACTGACTTGACACAGGGAAGGCTGCGGCCATGGACATCTCAACTGTGGACCGGTAAGGTTTGAGATATCCTTCTGAACATCCAAGTGGAGATATCCACAAGCAGGTACACACGCGAGGTAGGGTTCCCTGGGGAGAGCCAAGACAGCATGGAGGGAAGGAAGTGGGGAGGAACCCCAAAGAGACTCCTGCCTGGTGATGCCCGTGCATCCCAGGGAGCAGCCTGGGCGCTCTACCCTACGGAAGGTATCAGGAGCGGACAACCACACTGGCCCTTCTGCGGGCAGCTCCTCCCTTCTTGTTCCAGGAAGTTGGTCCAAACCACTAAAGGCAGTCAGCTGTTAGCCAGGCCATATTTTAACCAGATTGCATCGCTGCCCAAGGACCACTGTCCTGCATGTCCCAGAGCCCTCTGCTTCTTATTCATGACTCTGGACAAGGATATTTGCTCCCCGTGGTTCTGGGGATGGCTCACTGGACACCCTGCAGATGACACTGCAGGTCCCCATCTCCTCCTTGCCCTTGCTGCCAGGACACTTGTTGGCTGTGTTTCCAAAGCAGTCCATGACACACTTCTGGCTCTAGCTTCTCTTCACTGTGCCTCACAGCTCGTATATGACTCAGAGGAACATTTTCCCCATTACCCATAGAGAGGAGGTCCTGGGATGTGAAAATCCTTCCAGAAACATAACCTCTGTCCTACTGCTTTTGCCCTATGTCCTTTTGTCCTAATATTCTAACAGCCCTCTAGCTGGAAAGATTACCCTTTCACTGGCACTTTTCATGGTGTTTCTGGGTGCCTCGTTTCTTCCAATTTGTCTTTGTCCTTTCGTGTCTTCTGTACCCCTTTTCCTTCACTGCCTGCCCTCTCCTCTGCTACTCCCCTCACACAATCATTCATCACAGGCAGTTAGTTTAGGGGAGTGGAAATGAAACCCTAGCTGACTCTGGGAAGGTCCTTTCTCTTTTCACCCAAGGGAGGCCAGAAATCACCTGGATGTCCCCTCCACATCCCACTGCCTTTGCCCCTGCTGTGCCCTGCTGTCCTCACACTGTCCTAACGCAGGTACCTTTGGAGACCAGCGCCTTCACCCCCAAAGTGACCACCCTCCTGCTCCCCCACCCACCCCCCACAGACACACACACACACACACGCACCACTGTTCCTTAAGTGGTGGTCAGGGCAGTGGCCAAGTGATCCATAGCTTCTTTTTCTTTTGCTGCTTTGGTAAAATATGGACAGCGGGAACCACAGGAGAAATGAGGCATGAAAATTAATCTGCTTTACAATCCTCATGAATATTTAAAAGCTGATGAATATGTAACTACATTTCTTTTCTCCTCCATTAGTGTCTGCTTTTGAGTTACTCTATAGCTCCCTTTGGTTCCTGTGGGGGCTGGTTGGCTAGACTGATTTTTAAATTGGTTTCACAGGTATCTATAGTTTCTGGGTCCTCTCCACCCCCAATCCTGAGAATAAAAGTTGTCCCTTTGAAATTCCTGGCAGAGGGAGATGGTGAGAGGTAGAAGCAACCTCTCCTTCTCTTACACTGAGGGGATCCAGGAAAAGGGAAGTGTTTGAGCAAAGACATACGGAGTGGTACAACCTTTTAAGAATAAACCATCTCCTTCTTCCCAAACCCTGGTTTCCTCCTGAAGACAATAACAAGCCCTGCTAGCCAGCTCTCATGAGTCTTTCAGGACCCTTGTCCAGCCAAGGTGGTCTTCAAAGGCCAAGAAATTATGTAGCAAAATGTTACCTCCTTCCCACTTAGAAGAATCCATATTAAGATAGTGGCTTGATACTTTGCACCCATCCCTTGGCTCCTGGAGCATGCCATCACACCTAGAACCACACTTTGTCACCCCGTGCCCTCTCCCTGACCATGCACCCCACTTTGGCTACTCTGGAGTTGGCATCCACCCTTTTGACCATCTGGAGCACCAGGGCAGGGACGGTGCTCCCCACCTCCCTGCACTATCAATCACCGAGGAGCCAGCAGGAGGAGCAGCAGGACATCTTTCCAGAGCAGCACGACTTTCCTGGAGCCCGAGGCAGAACCCAGTGTTGAGCTGGCATCCTGTAGAGGGAAGGCTTGGGCCTGGCTGCAGGAGGAAGGAGCCATGGGGTGGGACAATGGGCCGTGAGACCATCCATTCCCATCCTGCCAAGTTCCAAAATGCACCCCAATCTGGTAGAAGAGTGAGCTGAAGGTCCTAGAGCCCCACAGCTGCCCAGAGGATCATGGGTTCCACAGCCAGACCATCTCAGCCAGCTTGGGCCTATCACCCAGCCCTGGGCCCATCCCAGCTAACAGGCTCACCTCCCAAGCCAGTCGCCCCTTTGCCTGGGCCCTCTGCTTTGCTTCCATGCTCCCTGGCAGTTCACTCAGCTCAGAACTGCCTCTGTCCAGAAGCCTTCTGTGATTAACCCCAGGCCAGATGCAGACTCATCTCATCTTTTCTGGATTCTCCAGGCCTCAGTGCAGAATGCATGGGGTGCTCATTTGCACCATCATCACGTGTTCACGGTGCACAAAGGGCTGCTTGTAATGCAGAGTCTTTTCCACCAGACCCAGCATGCAGATGGCAATCAGTGTCAGCAGCCTCCTCCTCCAACATCGTCATGGCTGTGTGGAAACCCTCTTGCCCATGCCTGCTGGAAAGCCTAAGCCAGCCTCATGGGAATGGCAGCCTGCTGGTGGGAGGAAGCCCCCCCAGGCAGAGCCCTTCTCCTTCTGGGCCTCTCTGAACCCCCCTCCCCCGAGCTGCCACATGGAGCCCCTGGTGTGCACACATGATTCCCAATTTGGACCGAGAGAAGGTGCCTCAGCCAGGAAGCCAAGAAACCAGCTCTGTACCCAGCTGCCCTGCACCCTTGGCCATGCTGCTGAATGTTCTCAGAAGTGGCTTTTCATCATTTAAATAGGGATAAAGATGTGTCCCTTCCTGACAGCATTATGGCGAGGATGAAATGTGAAAGTGTTTTGAAAAGTACAGGACAACCTGTAAACACTAAGACTGCTTCCACTGTCATTATGGTTACACCAAGAATCACCACATGTATGACATCCCCCACTCCCCGACACCATTGTTCAGGAGTCCTCTGACCTGGCTGCCCCTTCTAGCTTTCCCTCCCCTGAGCTAAGGATGACTGGATGGCTGTCCCTTGGGATCAGCAGCTCATTACCCATGACAGGTGTCCCAAGCAATGCCATCCCCTTCAGCTCCTGGCCTCTTCTCAGCTCCCAAGCTGCCTCAGCGTCAGGAACAAGCATGCACCTTGTCAGACAAGCCTGCATCTCCCTAGAACATGCTGTAGCATAATTACCCATTGGGGAGGTGTGCAAGCTCCACCCTCATCACAGAGCGGCTGCCACCACTGTATTGTCGCTACTGCTGTCACTGTATTGTTGCTGCCACTGCTGGCTGCTGCTGCTGCTGCTGCTTCTGAGGGTTGAGTTGCCCTGGTGTGGAGGAGCAGCGCTCTAGTTAACTAGGGCTAGGTGGGGCCAGGTGAGGCTAGGTGGGGCCAAGTGGGCCCAAGGGAGCCAACTAGGGTAAGCCTTACAGGGGAGACCCCAGATTCTGGCAGTGCACAGTTGGGAGCCTCCAGCAGAAACCTGGAAGGAGAAATTCCCTAGCCCAAATAAATGCCAAGGTAGCTTCTCTCTTTCCTTTCATCAGCCTCCGGTAGCTCCCAACTGCCCATGTGTGGCCCGCTTTGTATGGCAGATGCCTCCAGCCTAAGCTTCCTGTCCCTTGCCTGACTCCTCTGTTCTGGCACCTTATTGGCCTTGCCATCCTCCACTGTCCCTCTTCCCCAGGGGCTGTGGTACCAGCAGCAACCCAGGTGTATGGCTGTGCTTGGAGATGCAGGCAGGTAGTTAGGGTGAGCCCCTTCCCCAGAGCCAGGTGCAGGGCAAGAGAGCTGCCACCTCCCACCCACTTCCCCCCACACCCTTTTGCCTTCTCAGAGGAACTATTTCCACATAACCCTGGGGAAGGTGCATCTTCCTGACTCCCTTCACCCACCCACCGGACTGCTGTGAGATGGGCTTTACGAATGTCATCTCTCCCACCTTTGGAGTGGGAGAGGAAAATGGCCCAAAGCCCTCGATCTAGTAAAGCTCTGCATCCTGCACCTACCTGATCCAGATAGTGACCATTTGTAGAGACAGATGGGGAAACTGAGTTCTGGCTCAGGCACCTCACTCCCCACCTCTCCCTCTGGGTGGAGCATAAGCCAGAGATAGAGAGAGAAGCTGAGCATGTTTGGGGGTCCCTGAGATGCCGTCCTCCTAGCTGGACTGTCCAGTGCTACTGCTCAGCTGTTTGTCCTTCCAAGAGTCTTGCTGTCGTGGTGAGCAGAGGCCCTAGAGAAGGAAGGTTCTGCTTTCCCTCTCGCTGTGCAGAATAACCTTCAGGGAAAACCAAGTCAAGCGCCTCCTTCCCCGGCCCCTCCTCACACTCCACCTTCTTCGGGATGGGCCCAGGTAGGACCTGTGGGGATCATGGTGTCACCTCTTCAACCATGGTGGGTCCCTCCAAACAATTCTACCTGTTCCCAGGGTTCTTTCTTCCAAACAACCCCTGCTCCCAGTAATTCCCTATCTGCTGCCATCTCAGGGTTTCTATGTCCAAAATCTAACTTCACACCAAGACCAAAGGCAGGCCCATCAATTTAGGGTTCAAGGATGTCTGCAGCAAAGGCTGGGGCCTCCCTCTGTACCATGAATCCTGAGCCTTATCCCAGCCTCCCCCACAGAGCTCAGCTTTCAGAGAGTGACAGCTTGAGTGGGCAGGCGGCATTGAGACAAACGGGGCTGTGATTAGTCGGCCATCAATATCTCTTAAAGGCCCATTCTCTAAAGCTGGCAGGTCCCTCCAGTTCCTCCGCCTCCCTGAACCCAGCAGAGACCCCTTGGCAGCTCCGGGCTCTGTCTTTCTTTCTCCTTCCCGCCTTGCTCCAGTCATATCAGCCAGATGGATTATGTCTTATTTCTCTTGGATTTGGCTGCAGGAACCAAACAGCATTTAAGGCCAATGATTGTTCAAAAGGCCAAGTGTATAATGTACCAAAAAATTAGTTTGGAGTGCCCGGCAGGGAGGCAGCTCAGCTCTGGGCTCGGATTTACTCTGCTCTGACGGGCTGGGCTGGGGATACAGGTGGGAGCAGTGTACACTTTGGTGTCTTTGGGAAGTCTAGGGAAGTCAGCCCCTCCCTGGGGCCACACCAGGGCCTCCTTACCAGACAGTCCACCAGGCGAGCTGCAGTCTTGTCACCACCTACTCATTCCCTCCTCTCTCATGCACACAGCAAACTCAGTATTAGGAAACCTGCCTACTCATACACCAGATAGCCCATGCTCACTGGCAAAGCTGCCACACACACTCTCACTCAGGTGCTCACAAGACTCTCTGAGAATCCACACAAAGGTGTTCCCTTTGCCTGAGGAATCTGGTGCCTACGACAGTGCCCCAGAACATTTATTAGGTCTGTCAAATCAGCTACTTGGCTGAATGAGTGCAGAACCACGGACAGCTCCCACCCAGAGCCTCTCTCCAAACCAGCCCCAGCTCACAGTCAACCAGTCATTAATATGGTGGTAATCACAATAATGACATTTTTTTTTCTTTTTGCAGGGCTGAGGATTGAACCCAGGGCCTCATGCATGCTAGACAAGCACTCTACCACTCAGCTACACCCCAGCTCTGGCTTCTGTTTTTGAATCTCTAGTATGCACCAGTCATAAGCAAAACTTCATATGAGTCCTCTCGTTTGGGCTTCAGAACCTCTCAAGGCAGGTATTGCTATTCCCACCCTACAGATGAAAATACTGAAGCTCATAGGTGTGAAGTAATTTCCCTTAGTTTTGATTGAGCTGGTCTTAAATATCAGAGGCCAGGGCACCTAACTCCAGGGGTCCCTGTTAAATTGCACACAGTTAATACGATTCTAACTTCACAAGACAGCCCCTACCACACCCCAAAAAAAATTGAAGAAGAGAGATTGACACCTATCAACCCACATCAGCAATTCCTCCATGTCAGCCCATCACATAATTCCTGTCTCCACTTTAATCAGCCCCAGTCAGTCTGATGGAGACAGGAAGTGAGTGCTGGGTTGGTTCCTTAAAAAATGAATATTTCTGAAGTCTGAAAATCAGGCCAAACATAGCCAAAGTCATGGAAATCTGCAAAGGGAACACTTGAACACTTCAAAGAAGTGGTGCGGGTGAGATAACATCAAACAAAGTTGGTTGTTACATAGATTCTTCAGGTCTAAAGTCATGAGGAAAGGAAGGACATCACCAGCAGCAACTCTCCAACTTTTTTATTCTTCCTTCTCTGGGACCTATGAAAATACTGAATAAGGCAAAAGACTCAGTTTATTGAAGGAGATGACTAATAGTGATTACTATAGTGGAAGAGCTCAGCTTAGGCAGAGAAACAAACTCCTGTAAGAAAATAGAAAATGGCTTTGTAAAATGCTGAGCCACACTCAAACTGCAATGGAAGAAGAGAGAGCAGTTCCACTTAGTGTGACTTCTGGGTAAAGCCAGACCAGTAACATCTTTGGCAGGGAAATGCTTATCTATGGATCGCTGATACCCCAGCTGGCCCAGGGACAGAGAGCCAACCTCTGCCAGGGCAATTCTAAGTCCCTGGGCCCAAAAAGTAGTTTCAGACATGAGGAAAGATCACGGTTCCTTGAGTTTGGAACACCAGTGCTCATCTTTCCCACCCCCATCCCCCATCAAATAGCCAGTCAGCTCTCATTTCACACCACAAGGTTCTGAATTGCTTGAGTAATATGTATAACATGAGAGCTGGGAGTCCACTTTCCAAGTGGACTATGCTGAAAGATGCAATGCTCACTTGGATGTAAACATTCTAACATGTGACCAAAAAAAAGAATCTATTTTTTTTATTGTCACAGCATCAGCTAGTGATTAGAAATGGGTCACACACAGCATACTTTCTGTAGTTAGCAGTCATTATCTGGAAGGGTGAGAAGACAAGGATGGTTTGGTGAACTGCACATCTCTTGAAGACTTGGGCTCCAGTCTAGCTTTGCCTTCTACTACCTGTATTACCCAAGACCTGAACGCTCTGAGGCCGTTTTGTTTTAATTTACACAATAGTCACAGCCAAAATCTCTACTTGTTGGGATTGTCATTTGGCTAAATGCAATAGATCTAGCCTGGTGCCTGCGACACAGCACACATTTAATTCATATTAACTGGCTCCTTTGGGGAAGGGGCCAGGTGGCCACAGGCCTTAGATAAAGGCATAGGAGTCCTAGGGCTTGGAGTGAACAAGGGTGAAGGTGGGCTCCAGGTGATAGAGGAGGGCATGAATGGAGGAAGGGGAATGTATCTAAGAGACAAACTGACCCTAGGTAAATTCTTTGTCTGGGGTTGCATCTGACCATGAGATACACAAAGTCAGCAGGGTTTCATCATTTATCAAATTTAACCTAGGCACTGAACTCAGCCATAAAAAGAGAGCAAAGTGCTCTTAGAGTTATTCCTTGGTACCATCTTGAACGGTCCCAGTGGGTTTACATTGAAGCAACTAGGACAGTTAGATGAGAGGGAGAACTTCCACGCAGGGTCTACTAAGTCTTTAAACAGTCTAATGAGAGTGGCTCTAGCTACCTGCAAAGCTAAAGGAGACACGCAAATGTGTGGGGACAGGGGGATGGATGAGATGAACTCATCAGAAACTACTTCCTCCATCCCTCCGACACAGCGAGTCAGATCTATCTTAAGAGCAGCTTTCCAGCACCAGGAGGGGGCTCTGTGAAGCCCAGGGAAAACACCAGTGTGGCAATTTAGTGGTGAGCAGCAACGCTAATGAGTGCCAAGAATAACAGTGGCTTCTTAATGGAGCCCTTAATGAAGACTCATTTCGGGTTTTATTAATGCAGAGAAAAAGCACACACTCTTTCTTCCCCAGCTCTCAGAGAGCAGGCAGAATGAAGAGCTACTCCAAACATGGGGCTGAGCTCATTTCCTAGATCGTGTTCAAGATACCACCATGGGCTCCAGGAAGTGAGGTGGGCTCAGAGCCCGGAAACCTCCTTTGCCCCTTGGACAATCCCTTTAAACCCCTGGAGCCTACATAGCCTTGGGAGAGATTTCTAGCTAGGCTTAGTTCTGCAATGTATAGGCAAGCTGCAAATAATACAGTGAAACCTCAGTTCATGAAAGCTTTTGTTTGCGAACAATTTGGCTCACAAATAAAAGCGTTTGGCAAAACTTTGTTTTTGTTCGTGAACTCTGCATCAGGTAACAAACACAACCATGGCCATCTCCTGAAGGAACATGAATGTGGCCATATTTTCCAGAATTGTGGAACAAATTAAGTTCATGAACCGAGGTACCACTGTACAAAGGAGACCCATCTACAAGGAGGTGGCAGTGATTTTAACAGGCAGGCACTTCCCACTAAATATTTCATTAGAATGCAACCCCCCCTTTGCTCTTTCTGCATGAGATTGAAACTACGTAGCCCCCTAAGCTGAGGACTAGGCTGGTCACCCTACCCAATGGTGCTCTCCTATAACCAAGTATGAGGGATTCAGCAAGAGGGATTCAGATTAGATTTACCAAAGACTCTAAAGACCTAGAAATATAGGCTTGTAGGTGACCTTTGTTGTTTTATGAGGAAAGCAAGGCCCAGAGACAGTTGGCAGAGCTAAGCCATGGCCCAGGTCCCAGGACATCCTGGGCAGCACTCCCACGGTACCATCCTCTGCCCCCTGCTGGAATTCCTCTCCTAGGTCTGCAAAACCCAAGCTAACTGACCTCCTTGGGGCCAGGCTGGCACGAGCAAGAGGGCATCTAGAGCTATCTCTGTGCTAAGACTTTGAAGAATCTCTGATGGGCCCATTATTAACCCACAACATAGCTCAGGGTGTGCCTTGCACACCACAGATGCCCAATCACTTTTTCACTAGAAAGGATATCCCCATTTTGTAGATCCCCCAAACCCAAAATGGGAAACCCAAATGGGAAACCTCCATAGAGGGATAACAATCATCCTCAAAGAGCTCTGCTGTTATCCCAGCCACCCTTGCAAGCCTTCTGCCAATAACTCTGTAATTGCCAAGTTAGTAAGATGAATGACCCCAGAGTCTATGATGTGGGTGGTGGGAGAAGGGGGCGTGGTAAGGTAAGTGCTTTTTGACTTCTTTTAACAGAGGAAGAGAATGAGGCACAGAGTGAGACAAAAACATCTTAAATCAATGGTCCAAAGTCAACAGTAGGAAATGGGTGGAGACAGGAGATGAAGCAGGTCAGCCTGGCCCAGCTCCACCGTCGGTCATGGTGAGCACCTATAAATTATGAACCCCAGTGCCAGGGAACCCCAAGCATTGCAACAGTCAGAGCAGGCAGTGAGTTCTAGAAGGTCTCCCAGACAAGGTTCCCGAGGAATTTGAAGAAAGATAAGACATACCTGGGAAGGCCTCATTAAAAGGTGGCACACCAATTAGAAAAGAAGCCGGCATTTAGTTGGTGCCTGCTGTGTGCGCCGAGCTCTATGCCATGTGCTCACTCCGCAATCTCAGTTAATTCTCACGGTGATCTTCTGAGGTCAGCATTATAATCCTGAAGAGACTTGGGTTCAGAGAGGGAAGGGGACTTTCCCAAAACCCCCAGCTAGTGAGGTAGATTTGGGATCTGAACCTACATCTGGCTTCAATAGAAAAAAGCAAAGGTAGTGACTTGACTGAGGGAGACAGTAGGCCCCAAGATCAGGCTAAAAAATAGTCTACCTGGAGACCTCTATTTCCCAAATAGAAGGTTTGTCTTGGGAGCCTTGGCTTTGAAAAGGCAGAAGGGGGTCAGGAGTGCATTGACCCAAAGACATTTTTCCTGTTGGATGTGTTCCTTGTCCCCCAAGAGGGCCTATGAAGATGGCAAGGGAACACACTGATTGGATCCATTAACATGCAAGGGGACTGCATAGTTTTTAAGTACCACCACGGCCACTTTAATCTGTTTTCCCAGAGAGGTTTATGCCCCATCTGCTCACATGGCCCTCAGCACAGCACTACATGCCAGCAACTGCTGTCCCCGTCCTCCCAGCCACACAGCTCAGCCTGCCAGCAGCAGCCCGTCTCTCGGAGGCAGACGGATCCAAGTTCAAGCCCTGGAGCCTCAGTTTCCCTGTCTTGTAAGCAGAGCTGATCATGCCTGCCACATAGGATTGTCATAAGCAGTTAAGAGCCTGTTACTCCCCTATCTTTAAGGTTACTCTGCGTTGTTCTCCATTGGCTTGGGGAGGAGCTGGTGAGAACTCCCGTCTCCGGGAAGAGCCAGAGGAAAGTGATGGCGGTGGGGGGCGGGGCTCAGGTCTGGGTGACTTTAAGGAGGCTGGCTAGACAGCCCAGGAGATCCTGGAAGCAGAGGGACCCCAGGGCCTGCGAGCCCAAACTGGCTATTGCCAGGAGTCAGATCCCCTCTGCATCAGCATAGCCTGGGAGGAGCCTCTGGCCTTATTGGGCCCCTGGTGGGGAAACGGAGGCACTCGGGCACTGGGAGGTTTTCCTTCCTAAAAGATCTGAAAGGGCGTCATGACAGAGGCTCCAAGCACCCACACTGTAGCCACACAAGCTCCCAGGGCGCTGTTAAAGAACACGGCTGCAGCTCTGCCTCCTGTGCCCTGAGATGTGAAGCCTCCTCCCTTGGCTCCCGAGGGTCAGTCTCCCAAAGTTACAAAAATAGTATAAATGACTTGGGGTCAAACTTTGGATGATGTCCCAATGTCTCGGCTCCCGTGAAAAGGAAGGGTTTGGGGTTCTTTTCCCCTCTGTTTTAAGGTTCTTAAAGGGACATCACCATTATATTATATCCCCTCCTCCTGCCCATCCCAGGACAAGCCCCTGCCTCTTTGCGGAGCTCCCTCCCCTAGGCCTGCTCACCCCCCCAACCCCTCCCTGCCAGCCTTGCAGCAGAGAATGTAATTAGGCCTTTCCCAGGACGCACTGGCGCCCCCTCCTCCTTGCCAGGTTGCCCCTCCAGTGGAGGATAATTTATGGAAATGGGTAAAGGTGTTTTAAATTATTCAATTTAAATGTAAATAGAGGAGATGGTTTCTCTGAATAAATTGTCTTATTTATGTTCCACCCGACTCCCCTCCCAGGAAAATACAGAGCAGTTTGGAGCCCTCTGGAGCACCGGGCCTCCTTTCTCTTTCAATAATGTGGAGCAGATCCACGCCCCTGGGGGGCTGCGTTCTGGAGCAGAAATGTCCCTGACAACCTCTGCCCCTGTTGGCATAATTGCAGAACATGCAAGGGCTCCCCAGAGGCTGTCTCATTCTACCCTGTCCAGAAGAAGTGTGGCCAGCCAGGGCAAGCACACAGAAAGCAACCTCACCACCTTTATTTGCTGGGGAGTGACACTGTCCTCCCCTCTGCCCAGTCTCTTCCCATCTGAATCCCAGTGGTGGTTGGCAGCTAGCTTCACACCTTCTTGGAAAACTCCATGCTCTGAGATGCTAAGGGGCTGTGGGTCATCTATTCTTGAAGCATTTCTATCTTAAATAAGATCCCCTAGACATGGGGCTTCCTTGGTGCATCTCAGACACTGTCACATGTGCCCAAGGAAGGGCATTTGGTGGGGGCAAAGGGGTTATTCTTTATTCAGCCCATCTTGAACAATCATAGCTATGAGTGGGTATTTGGAGGCCCAGAAGTTCAGTCAGCAAGCAGCAACGGTGGAGCTGAGGTTCCTCTGGTGCCTGGAGGGACAGCAGCAGCAGCTGTGGGTGTCCCACTGGGTCAGTTCTATGTGCGGAGAGCATCGTGCCTGCCCCTTACCCTGCAGTCTGGCTCTCCAGCCCTCCCTATGACTCTATGGGACATTAGTATGCTCACAAATTCCTTTTCTGCTTAGCCAAGTCAGAGTAAGCATCTGTTGCCATAGCTACAGACCCTAACTATCTTAGTCTGCTCAGGCTGCTATAACAAAATACCATAGAACAAGTAGATTATAAACAGGAGAAATTTATTTTACATAGTTCCAAAGGCTGAGACTTCCAGGATCAAGATCCTAGCATATTTGGTGTCTGGTGAGGGCTTTTGAGTTCATAGATGGCAATTTTAGCTGTGTCCTCTCATGGTGGAAAGAGCAGGGCCTTCCTCAGGTCTCTTTTATAATGGCACTAACCTCATTCATGATGGCCCTGACCTCATGATCTAATCACCCTTCAAAGGCCACGCTCCAAATGCCATCATCTTGGGGCTTAGGATTTTAACTATGAATTTGGGGCTGGGGGTGTGTCTTGGTTAATTTTCTCTCATTGCTGGGACAAAATACCCAACACCCAAAATTAAGGAAGGAAAGGTTTATTTAGCTCACAGTTGGTGGAGGTTTCAGTCCATACTCGGCTGGCTCCCAAGCAGAGTGGCACATGGCAGAGGGCAACAGTTCATGGTGGTGGAAGACAGCAAAAGCAGCAAGAGCCCCAGGAGGCCCCAGGAGGCCTTGGACAGGTCCCAATCCTTGATGAAGAAGATGTTCCAAAGACCCCTGGAGAAATACACCCCTACGGAATGTGTTGCCAACCCAGGTCTGTCCCTGCACACATACCCCCACTCTACACCCTCTCCAGGAAGAGCCAGAGGAAATGGACCAGATTTCTGGAATCAATTTCTCACCCTTGGGCATGATAAACAACCAGAGAACAGCCCCATGGGGGAAGCTAATGGCCTTGGGTATCTGAGCAATGCATCATTCCTTGAAAGACCGAGCCTGGCCAGACATTTTCTGCTCACACACCTATTCTCTATACACTGCTCCACTTGGGAAAGACATATGAAACCCAGCTGCTCCTTCCGTGGATAAGCCAATGCACTTTCCCGTCCCCTGGCAGCACACCTCCCCACATGGCAGAGGGGCCTGGGCAGGCCCAAGGCAGAAAGCAATGGATGTGGCCTTAGCAACGAGTGTCAGACCTCAGGTGGAGTCAGACCACCTGCATTCAGGCCCACCTCATCTTCTCACCCTCTGGGTAATCTTGAGCAAGTTACCTAAGTAGTATCAATCTCACAATAGGATGCAGTTTGCAAAAGGTTTAGCATGGTACCTGGTACATGGTAAGTCCTTGATGAAGTTAGTTATATTATTGTTATTATTATGACTCACTGAAGTCAAGAAGTTCTTGGTTCATCTAGTCTGAAAGGCCACAGCCTTTATGGCCATTTCAGCTTATTCTGCTCCCAGTGGACTTGGAACTCAGTGGTCCAAGGTAACATGGGAGGGAGAATAACAGCCTTGGAAGCAGAAGAGTTATGTTCAATCTCTGTCACAAGCCTAACAGACATGATTCTCCTTAATTCAGCTGGCACAAGTCAGATACTAAACACATGACCACCAATTGCTCAGGCTTGCATTCATCGTTCTACCCCCACCCCCCGGTCACAGGCACAGCCTCTGTGCGTGTATAGTAAAATATCTTCCCAGTGGAGTCGGGATGAGGGCTGAGTCAGACACACTGACATCTAAACTTGGGACATGGAACTTATCAGGGATGCTGGCTGGATCTGGACTTGCGCAAACACTCAGAGTGACGTTTAGTGCCCTGAGCCTCCTGCATCTGAGGACAATAACTTCACTTCTACAACTTTCTCTGCCACAAGTCTAACTCAGCAGACTCTTTAATGTTTCTTCAGCCAAAGAAGAACTTATTTAATGATTAAAAAAAAAACTAGCATTAGTTATTACCAGAAGTGAATGAAATCCATGAGTCCCCAAGACAATAGAGCAGCTCTTCCCAGTACACCTGTTGTCGTGAAGGGGGCTGGTGACTCTAGCAATGGACATGTGCACAGAACTTTAGAAGTATTTGTCACTTGCTGTCTTGCCCTAGGGGTGAAGCCTCCAGCAATTGGACCCACAGGGGACACTCAAACTATTTTCACACCGTAGCATTCTCCCAGCCCTTCCCTCCTGATATTCACACCCCTTTGTGATGTGGGTTTGCAGGTTCTCCCAGCGAGAAATGGAGTCTGTTTCTTCTCCTATGGAATCTAAACTGCCTTGTGACTTGCTGTGTTAGTCAGCTTCCTGTTACTCTGACAAAATACCTGAGAAAATTAACTTAAAGAAAAGAAAGGTTTATTTTGGGTCAGAGTCTCAGAAGTTTCAGTCCGTGGCTATTTGGCTCTGTTGCTTTGGACCTGTGGTGACATAGCACATTGTGGCAGGACTAAGTAGCAGAAGAGGTTCACCTCGTAGTGGCCAGGAAGCAAAGAGAGGGACAAGAAGGGACTGAGGTCCCAATAGCCCCTTCAAGACCAGGCCCCCGGGGACCTAACTTTCTCCAACCAAGCCCCACCTCTTAAGGGTTCCACCAGCCAATAACACCACAGGCTGGGGACCAGACCTTTAGCACACGAGCCTCCAGGGTACATTCGAGGTCCAAACTTCAGCACTCATGGTGACCAACAGAACTCAGCAGAGGTGACAGAGAGCCAGTCCTGAGGCAAGGCCAAGACCAGCAGACTCACTCAGCTAACCCGGAGCGGAGACTCCTGAGAAACCCTGAACGCTATAGTCACAGTCATCAAGTCTTGGGGTGGCCTGTGCTCCCCAGCACGTTGAAGAAACTGGCCTTTTCCACAAAGTGCCAATCAAGCTTCTTCTTCCTCCGTCCATTGCAAGACCCTGGCCCAGGGCAGGGCTGGAGGGAGGTCAGTGCTGGCCTCAGCCCTACCCTTTCCACCCACCTTGGCAGTTCCCCCCTGAGGCAGTGCCCAGCAGGGAGGGGCCCGGAGCTGTGTACAGGGAGACCCCAGCGGGGAGAGCTGCCTTGCAGACCAGCCTGGGGTGGGATCTCCCCAGTGGAGAAGCATCCAGGATCAGACTTCCCCACGGCACCCCCCCAGGGGGAGGAATCAGCCGCAGGAGCAGCAGCACGGCCGCTTGACATTTGATGGGAGTCATTATCAGACACTTATGCCCAATCAGGCTTCAAGTGTTTCTGAGGGCCCCTCTACTGCTGCCTCGTTCCAGGGAGCAGTGTTGGGAGGAAGGGAGGGGCCCGCCCAAGCTGGGCAGAGGTCCTCAGGACCCCATCCTTGGGTTCCAGCTCCTCCTTTCTTGCTCAGTCCCCCAGGGGCACCGTGACCCCAGAGGAAGGAGGCTCAGCTCCCAGATCCTCAGTGAGACCCAGCCATGCATGTGTGCTGGGTCACAGCTTGGATTCCTGCTGGACTCAGGGTGGCTCTGCTCCAGGCGCATGCTTCTGGGGGTTCTGAGCCCCCCCAGACAGTCGCCTCCCCTACTCAGTGAGGCCTCTTCCTGGCACACACTCCAGAGCTCCCCCTCTGCCATGGGAGCTCCTGCTTTGTCCAGAGAGCACCATGGCTTAGGAGGCAGAAGACCTGGGCTCCCCATGGCTGGCAGAGGTGATGGGCAAGTCTAGACCCTGTCCTGCTCTGAGCGAGGACAGTGATCCCCCTACCACCGCCACTTCTCTAGTGGAAACTATTGAGAGAACCATATCGTTAAACATATGGGGAAGCACTTGATAAACTATAAAATAAATGCTGAGTACAGTGTCCGCCTATAGACAAGCTCAGGTGACTGGTGCAGATATGCAAGAGGGTGCGTGTGTGCACTCATTCATTCACACACATCCGCCCGGTGTTTCCCTTCACACCTCAGCTGTCCAGTACTACTGTTTCTTTGTTTGGGATTATCGATAGGTTTTCACTGATGCGTTACAGCCTGAATGCAGAGCCAGAAGTCTGAGCTTTCAAAAACAGGGGGGTTGGGTATAAGAGCCCTGCCCTGTGATGTAACTGTCTGTAGGAGGCACAGATGCACATACCTGTGCTCTGCCAAAGAATTTAAGGGCTCAGATGAATGCGAAATACAAAGTAAGAAGCAGCTAAACAATGTGGCTTGAAAGGAGTCATTCCTTTTTGGAGAAGGCTTCCTGGAGGTGGAGGTAAATCTGAACTGGGTTTTGGTAGGAAATCTGGGAGTGCAGGCAGCAGGAAAAAAGAGCTGTGGGGTAGGATAGATACAGGTCTGTTTTAAGTCTTCTATCAAATAATGATAGAGCGATTTAGGATTTACAAGCATTTTCCACCCATATTTTCACATTTGAAGCTCATCACAGTTGTTTGAACTAGCCAAGTCAGTTTTTATTATACAGATAGGAAACTGAGTCTCAGACAAGCGATATGCCAGGGTCTGCAAGCTAGCAGGCAGCAGAGCAGTAGAAGGGCTCAGAACCCCGACTGCCCCAGCCTGGGGCACCCTGCACGTGTCTCCCAAGATCGCCAGGCATGTCTGCCTAGATCTGTGAGTCCCGCGGGGGCAGGTGCAGTGTCTGAGTGATGAACTCTGGGCAGTGCTTGGGGTCTTAGTCAGCAGAGGGTAGTGGTGGTGTTAGAGTTGCACACAACTGAGCTCACACCCCAGCTCTGCCATTTTCCTTGGCTTTGGCTTGTCCAGTCCTCTCCTAGCCTTGGTTTCCCTGCATGTAGAATAGGTTATCATGAGGGTCAGGAGAGAGAATGACCTTGAAGCGCTTAGCACTATGCTTGGCGTATAGTATTTGCCCAGTTAATAGTAACTCCTATCCTTAATATTACAGTTATTATTCATTATTGCAAATCAAGACTTTTCTGATGGCCATTTTTCACCAATTTGTATTTTCCAAGATACATAGTTCACTCAACACCCACAGTGACTTCCCCCTTACTATTTTGGCAGCTGGTTCCCAGCAATGCAAGCATTGAACTTTCCCCGCCATCGACCTCAGCCCAGTATCCTGTCCGGACCTCACATCTTATGGACCCTAGGGACACCACCAATTGATGTCGGACCTGACCCCCCAGCGACCTGTTGCAATCCGTTTCAGTCGCCAGAGCTCTCATTTCTATTAAAACTCCATTTGCCAAGAAAGTGGAAAGGTAATTATGAATCCTAGTCTTAAATCACTCCGCCGTTGAATTATTAAAGGGAAGAATTAAAAATAATCAGGCTTTTTCATTACACTTCATAGCAGGGAAATTAAAGGTGTAAGAATGTATTTTTTCCTCGAATTTAAGTATTCATTTTAGAGATTTATAGGGGAGTTGAAATGATTCCCTACCTGCCCAGCTCTCCTCTTTATATGAGGGGGAGAGAGAAAAAACCTTGTAAAAATTAAAAGGGAGATAGAGTGAAGAAGGAATTTAACATAGAGAAGTACAATTGAGTGTTTTGCACTTTAATACATTTTTTTTCCATACAATTACACCACTGAGTGATATGGCAGGGAGAGATTAGGCTACTGCTAATTTCAGACACTGGGTGGTGAGATGGCAAAGGGGTTTCACCAGTTGTTGTGTGAGAAAGTCACACGGGGGCGTTGGGGCTGGCCTAGACCTCAAAGCACCAGGAAGCAAGCACTGTTCTGGCCACCATGCTCCCTACACCCTCTTACAGGTTGAGAGGCTTGGCTCCTTCACAAGCAGAAAATCCAAGGCACCAAGATTCCCAGCAGCAACCTGAGACCCACCAGGAGGGCCGCAGGCACACACTTCGCAGTTAGCTGTAAGATCTGCAGGCAAGGGGCAGACAGGGATGGTGCAGTGAATCTCCACTGGCCCTCAGACCTGCAGCTACCCGACTGCCACAGGACTATCCAGAGGGAGAGCAGGGTCCAGCCCTTGCAGCTTGGGTGGAAGGGACAAAGGACGGAGACGTTTCTGCTCGGCATCCCCATGGAGAGACGGGCCAGCTATTGGAGCACATCTGGATAGGCCCAGCCTGCTCTCAGCACCCTCCCCTGGGTCTGACTTGGGACTACCCAGCTCTTGCCAGCGATGCTTGTGTGCCGATGGCACTCCCAATTTTGTGTTGTCCTCATACTGTCTCCAAACGTAGAGAGGAGTGCAGTGTCCCCAGCTGCTGTGACACAGGAAGAGTCTAGGTGCTTGGGGCTCCACAGCCTCTCTTCTGCTAGAGGCACTCTCTGCCGCTGCTTTCCTCCAGAAGCCTTACTGGGTGGATCCTACCTAGGCTGCTCCTGCTGGACCTTCCTCCCCTCTGCAGCCAGGCCCAGGAGAGGTGTCCACCTGCTAGAGTGCCTGCCAGGTCTACATTCCCCTGCTGGGCTGGAGCTGAGGAAGACAGAGACCTGATGGGATCTTTCTTCTTTTCCATCTGTCTGGGGACTTGGGATTTGCCTCCCAGCACCTCCCTGACCCTGCTCTCCCTCTGCAAGGGATGGGGAGGGGAGAGGAGAGGCCCCTCCCCCAAGGAACTGGGACCCAGAGCGCTCAGCCACCTGGCCCCCTCCCCATGGTAATGAATTACAGGGAAACACTCCTGAGAGGTGTCAGAACAATTTCTATTAAACATAATTTCCTAATGAAAAGGTTACGAGGGAGCCCAGTGGAGCTAATCAGGATTGAATGCTCACTCCAGTTGCTCTGAGGGAGGGGGCTCCAGGCCTGGCCCTTCATTCCACCTGGAGTGGGCTGGAGGAAAGATGCCCTTGGTGGGGTGAGGCCCCACACAGGTTTTGCATGGACAAGGTCAGGGTGTGGCACATGCCATTATCGGGTGCTCACAGATGCGAGGCACTGTGCTAGGTGCCCTGTGAAACTGACATCATTATCCCTACCCTCAGGACGCAGAGACCCAGGTGCTGGAGGGCCAAATGACTTGGCCAAGGTCCAACCCTTAGAAACTGGGCAGGATAAGAACCTGGTCTGTGTGACTGAAAGCCAGGTGCATGGCCTCCTCCCTTCCCGCCTTGCAGGGCTCTGCCCACTCTAGGTGCGAATGTCATTGGAGGGCAAACGCAGCCCTAGATGTGGGGCAGGGCCGGGGCAGCTCAGAGCACAGCTGTGGCTGTGAGACTTCCGTCCAAGAAGCCCAGCTGCACAGTGTTGGACTGAGAATACGATGTCGGAGAGAAAGAAAACATGGGTACGGGTTCCAAATGGTGCTGGGACCCCTCAGAGGCTGGTATGGGTCCCTGCTGAGCCCAGAAGGCTCGTGTCTGTCACTGCAGCCAACTCGGGGTTGGTGAACAGGAGGCACTGAGCCTGTGCACGCACACCCCACTCTGGCCCCAGAAATGATCCCCAGGCCAACTTTGTCTGTGAACAGAAACTCTTCCTCATTCACTCTCCATCACCGTGGGTCTCAGACGCTAAATTCCTACATCAGGGCTATGCTGAGCCTGGGCCCGTGGACCTAAACTAAGAGAAAGGAGGGCTGTTTTAGAAAGTTAAGAGATTCCACCCAAACTCTCAATTATAAGCCTTTTAGAAATGACCTTGGCCTCACTGGTAGGAGGTTGGGGTGGGGGCGGAGCAAGAAGGAGCAAGTGGGAGTAGATGTGAGACCAAATAGAAATGAGCAATTACTGTTCTATTGCAATTTAGAGGCTCCCGATGCCACCAGAGCTCAGCTGGGGGCAATTTCAGGAACCCCAGAGCTTCATGCTTCTTCAGGTATTGAGATACTTCTTGGAGAAGGAGAGATGTCCCGGAGGTGCCCAGAGGCAGGCCCTTAGAAGCAGCAGGAGAAAATCCTCCAGGCATGGAGGAATCTCACCACCACCCCTGCATGCTGGGGAGAAGGGGATGAGTCCCAGAACACCTGGGGTCTGGGATGTTCCCCATCTCCCCGCCCTCCTTTCCCCAACACCTCCCTGCCTGGCCCATGCTCCAGCCCTCTGAGGAGCCCTGGCAGGGTGCATCTCTCCCCATCCTTACTACAGTGAAGCTGTCATCAGCTGGCGCCTGCCTTCCCAGGACCTTCAAAGCTAGGAACAACATGAAATATGCAGCCACCTCCCCAGCTCCCACCCTCCTTGGCTCCCTTCCTCTAATTGCTCCATGCAGATTAAACTTGAATGTTGCAGCCCAGGTTGAGGATATCACTAAGATGGGAGTGGGGGGCTCTTGCTTCCAGGAGGTCTGAAGCGTTGATCCCATCTCCCATCTCCCATCTCTCCAATGAGACCAGCTTTTCCCCTCTGCCCCCTTAGACTGGAAGGGCAAGAAAGGTTTTTTTGTTTTTTGTTTTTTGTTTTTTTTCTGAGAACAACAGTGGTTCTCAAAGTGTGAGCCTGAGATCAGCAGCATCAGTATCACCTAAGAACTTGTTAGAAATACAAATTCTCAGGGCTCCATCTCTTATTTATTAAGTCAGAACCTGGGGTTGGGACCAGTAATTTGGGTTTTAAAAAGCCCACCAGGCAATTCTGATACATGCTTAAGTTTCAGAACCATCGGCTTAAAGATGGGTTCTATCAACATGGAATCAATATGATGAAATTCCTCTGGGTGCCCAGGGCTGTGCCAAGGCTGGCAGAGAAAAAAGATGCCACCTCCGCTGCTTGGAACTGGGTGACTGTGACTGACACAGGGAAGGAGTAGTTGGTACTGGGTGCAGGCTCTGCCTGAGAATGGTGGAAGCTGCAGAGGAAGAGAGATGCACACCACTGGGAAAGAAGGCTCCATGGGGGAAGGGAATTAAATGTAAGTGACTGGGCTCAAAATTTGGGCAGGAAATGGGAACAATGACTCCAGGGGCCACATGTATGTAGTGCATCTGTTTGTCATATTCTCTGTCTCACTGGGAGATGAATAGAGCAGTAGTGATCATCCTACTCTACAGGGAGTCAAGCAGAAAGGAGAGGCGCCCTGGCCAAGGGCACAGGGCAGAAAGCAGAAGCTGGGCTGGGCTCATCTCCTCCTCCCCCCATTCCAGGCCCAGGAAGCTGTTGGAGGACCTGAACCAGAAGTTGGCAGGATCTCAAGGAGCTGAGGATTGTGAGGGGAAGCCTCAGGGGGTCCACCGAGGTCATCCTGGTGTTACGCCTTGCTGCCCCTGCAAAATCATTCATAGTGATCTCTTTAGTTTCAGTAGCATCTCAGCTTGGACATATTATGTGTTCAACCCAACCACAGCTGAGCTAGAGAGACAAGGAGAAGTGTTGGGAGGCGTTTGTCAGGAAAGGGGACGCAGCCCATGTGCTTGGGGAGGAGAATCCGTGTGAGGATCTTGGGAAGGTCCTCTGGCTGTGAGCATGGGAATCTGCTGCCACCCTGGGTTGTTTCAATGATTCAATGAGATAATTCTCCAAAAGATGGAGAAGAGGGGAATGGGGTTACAGCCAGGCCCAGGTACAGCCTGGACCAGGATGGTGGCTGTGGAGAGAGAGGAAAGAGACAAGGGAGGAGGGAGTGGAGGATACAGGGTCAGTCAAAGAGACACGTGGGGCTCACCATGGTCCCCCAGGAATACCACACATCTTCTTCTGGCTGCCATTCTCCCCACCCCCTCTCTATCTCATAAAAGAGTGAACCCCAGGGAATCAACCCTAGGAGGGAAGGACAGATATTCCCCTTTTCAAGTTCTCTGCTCCCTCCACCCATTCCCCAGCACCTGGCTTGGGACAGAGGCAAAGTCCCACCCAGCCCACATTGGCCATCTCCACCTTGTCCTCAGCCTCAGCCGCACTCTTTTCTCCAGCTTCTACCTCAGGCCCCAGCCCACCCCTCCCAACACTTTGTCCTCAGCTGAAACTCACCTTCTGTAGGAAATTCCCTTCTGCTTAACTCTCCCCTGTTCCTAGGACTTGCAACAAGATGGCTTTATGGATTCCTTACTCTTCCACCTATTATCCACCTGAGGCAAGACACCTAACCTCTCTGGGCCTAAACTTCCTCGACCGACTCAGTGAGTGTTGTGGAGGTCTGCGTGGGGCCTGGCAGTGGTATATGCTTTGTGCCTGATGCTTCCTGAGCTACTCAGGACTCCTCAGCATGTGCACATAAAGGATGTGGGTAGCACTCGCCTTCTCTCCTTACCCTCTCCATACACCAGCATCCACAATGGCCCATTGGTCCTGAAGGCAGGAATCAGCAACACAAGACAGGTGGATAACAATTGGCAGAGTACAAACTAGTCCTTGCCCCACCACCACCATTTGCCTTTGGAAAATCATTGTGACATCTTCTCCAAAGACTTTCCCTCTTGTGAGAATGCTAAGCCACACTGACATTAACATGAATTTGTCAATGCCTGGGCTCCTCTATCTGATGATGTGGCTGGGAGGAGCCAAGGTCTTTGAGAGCAGGAACAGGATAGGATGCCCCTCTCCATCACCAGTGCCCGCCATAGATGCTCAACCATGACCATAATGAGGAGGGAGAGAAGCACAAGTAAGGAGGAGCCAATTCTTTACCCAGCCCCAAGTCTTTGGAGCCCAGGTTCAGTCAGAGGTTAGCATGAGAGTTCAGATTCAGACCAATCCTAGGGCTGAGGCTGGAAATGATGGTGGTGATTAAGGAAGGCATGAGGCTTTGGGATCAAGTGTGAGCTCTGGGTAGACTTCTGCTTAAAGTGCACTAGAATACAGGCAGATTAGACTACATTATTGTTAGCACTAAGCCTGGAGTTAAAACTCATCCTTAGCCTTGGTTTGTCCAAATGTACTGGGACTTGCAGCAGGGATCAGCACTGTGGGCTGGGGCTGCCAGGTAACAAGCCGGACAGACAAATAGCTGGTGGAGAGGGCGGGAAGCACCAGCCAGGCCATGCTGGGTGGGATCTGGACCAGCACCACGGACAGCTCTGAGGGAAGCGCTTTGGTGAGCAAAGAAATCCCCAGCTGCTTTCATGACATCGTGGCCACTGATCCCATTCGACCCAGACTCACCCCTGAAAAAACCAAGTTGACACCATATCCCCCAGGGAGTCTGAGCCTCTCAGCTTGGGTTCTAGTTGAGAAACCTCTGGTTTGGACCTAACCAAGATGATCGTTTTCCTAACAATGTTCAAATTTCACTCTTGACTGCCAGATTCACCCTGCTTTACGTAACATCTCTTGTTCCTCTGATTTCCCCCTCTCCATGGGAAAATTAGGGGCTCCTAAGCCTGTGACTTTTCTCATCTTCCCTTCATCTCCTGAGTCCAGACAAGTAGGAGGGGAGTGCACCCATCCCAGGCCCTTCCTCCTCCATGTTCCCAGACACTTTTGTCACAAAAGAGGAGCTAGGAGCTGAAACATGCCTAAGGACACTAGATACTGAATACACTCATCCCCATGCCCTTGTGAGTCATGAAGGCTTCCAAGATCTTCAGCTTCAGCACATCAATCCAGCCCCACAGGAGTAGGGGAAGGTGACCATCATCATGCACTGAGCACCTACTATGTGCCAGGCTTTGTCAATGTTACCTCATTGAATCATCAAGCCAACCCAGGGAGATAGGTGAGATTATCTCATTTAGAGATGAAAAGCCTGGTGCCCAGAGAGGTTAATAAATGGTACAGGACACCTGTACACAGACCTGGGATTTGAACCCAGGTTTGTCTGTTGGCTCAAACCTTATACTTCTTTCAGCATATCAGGAACTCTGGTTGTTAAAGAACTTTGAAGCCAACTGGGCAAGAACCCTCTTCCTTACTGTGGAAAGGCATGGCCAGTCACTAATTCCAGCTTGGATCTCCACAGGTACACCCATGTCTCCTGGGCATCCCAAAGGCTGAAAAGAGAGGTTTTATCATCCACCCCATGGGCTCACTGAAGTCTTAACCTGCGTAGAGGTGGGGGAATGAGTGGCATGCCAATTCCAGGGCCTGGAAGTTCGTATGAGCTGCCTGCTAGTGCTCAGAGAGTGGCCAAGCAGTCAAGGAGTGTGGCTTCCTCTGATCCCTTTCCCAGAACAAGGCAACTCCAGATGATACATCTGTATGTGCCATGGGTACAGCCTGAAATTACTCTATTGGGAGAGGAGCTGAAATGGCCCAGAGCCACTGAATCTACCCTGGGGATCTAGCCAACCCTCTCCCCAGAATTCACCTGGGCCAAGGGTAAAGGTGAGCTGGGAGAACAGGAAGATACCAGTCAGGGGAGGCTCTGGGGGAACAGTAAGCGGGCCTGGCTCTCCTCCTGTCCCTCTGTAGTAATTAACAGGCCTTTGTTCCTGTCCCTGATCTCGTCTGGCGGAGCCTTAATCATCCTCTTCCCTGCAATGAGCAGCCTTCTCATTAGGGCCTTAAGAACCTCTATTATAAACATGTAAATGGAACTCAACGAGGAGGGAAATATTTGACTGCTCCAATTTCCTTTGTGTCGCTGCCAGCTCTGGGCTGCACATGCCTGTGATTTCATTGCTCAGCAGCCCTGTGCCAGCACACTGCCCCCACCACCCGGTCGTCACCAACTGCTCCAACTTCTCCTATTGGAATTTAATTACCTTCGCCGGCGAATGTTTGGAGAACCTATCTCCATCAATTGATCCTGAAGTCAGATATTTTATTCCAAGATACTTAATGCACTTGAGCCATTGATAGGAACCCGGGAGCAGGTGGACCTGGCTACAGAGAACCCTCAAGGTTAGGAAGGGTCATCACAGTTACCCCCGTCTCTGTGCAGGTCAAGATTTCAGTGAGCTGGGATGGATGCAAGTCTCTCTTCCTTAAAATCTATGGATTACTGAGTTCCTGAGCTTCGTGTTGATCTAGACTGGAAGTTCTTTCAGATGTCTGCCGATGCCGTGTGGGCTTTTATTTTCATTCCAGTTTACTCCTTGATGGAAAAGAACTCCATAGATAGCGACTTGTCCTGATGGTATGAAAGGAGCTGATGGTATGATTAGCATCCCTCCCCAAGGCAAAATATAACAAGATGGACCCTGGCTCCCTGCAGTCCCAGGCAGCTGGTGTGACAGGCTCCCCCAGCACAGTGAGTCCTTCAGGGGCATGACTTCCTGCGCCTGGGCCTCCTCAATGCCTGCTTGCCTTTCCTTCACCTTTCTGAGTCTAAATCTCCCCTCCACTCATTCTTCAAAGCCTGGATAACATGTCCTCCATGGAACTGCTCCTTGCCATTAGGCCACAGTGACCTCCCACCACTCCACATCAGAGCATGCTGCCTGCCTCCTCTTTGGGGTTTAAGGGATGTCACCTGTGTGGCACGTCCTTGTTGATCTGCAGCTGGCCATAGGCATAGGTAGCATATGCTGCCCATCTTGGGTAAGTTACTCCCAAGGGTCTCTCTTTCAGGCAGAGGCCACCCTTCCACTGCTGTGTCCCTCACTGCTCTGAGCAGAGCTGGACCAGGCTGACATCCGAAAAGACAAGGTTGCTGGCATGGCTGCTAGGCAGGCAGATGGGCTGGTTGGTGGATGCAGGCTGGATCTCAGCCCTGGTTACGCTCAGGGGCAGGCAGAGAGGCCCTGCAAGGCTTGCTCCTGTCTCCAGTGTTCCGCCTCATCCCCAGTGTACAGGCAGCAGTGTTCCTGTATTTTCCCCCATATTTCTTTTTTTTTTTTTTTGTGGGTACCAGGGGGTCGACCTCAGGACCTCGCGCGCCAGCAGGCACCCGTGCCGCTGAGCGATATCACCAGCCCCTTTTTCGTATGTGGGTTCCGGGAGTCGAACTCGGGCCCTCGCGCTTGCCGGGCAGGCGCTTAAGCCGCTGAACCATCTCACCGGCCCATTTCCCCATATTTCTTTATTTTTATTTTTATTTTTATTTGTGTGTGTGTGTGTGTGTGTGTGTGTGTGCGGTGCTTCAAACTCAGGACCTTGTTCATGCTAGGCAAGCAGGCAAGCACCCTACCATTCAGCCACACCCTCAGCCCTATTCTTATATTCTTCAGAGAGAAGGTAAGTAAATCCCTGTTCCAGTAGGTAATAGCTCTTTATATTAAAACTTTTCTGTTAATATTACTGTGTAGTGTCTACCTTGTGACTGGACAGTAGCATAATAGGTTGGTTTGTGGGTTGGTTGTCAGGCTACATTGTGGGATGACGGGATGGTGGAAGAGTAAGTCAAGTAGTGGATTAGCAGATTGGCTGGTTGGTGGGTTACCTGGTTGGTGAGATGGTGAGCACATTGCTTGAAAGGTAGCTGGGTGAATGGCATGGCAAGGTGTAGGATAATAGGTTGGGTGGCGGTTGGTAGATGGGTTAGTGGGGTGATGGTTTGGTTGGTAAGCTGGTGGACATAGCTGGTTGATGGGTTAGTTGGAGGATGCTTCAGGCCATGGGGTTGGAGGAAAGGATGAGTCCCAGGGAGGACCCTACAGTGCCTATGAGTCATAGTCTCCATTCCTGCCTACTCTGAGGGGACCATGTTGCTCCCCAGGCAAGATCCCTTGGTCATAGCATGGCTGCTGGGATGGGAGGGTGCTGAAGGGCTGTGGAGGAGGTTCTGAGGGACTTAGAGAATTGCTCAGAAGACAAGCAAAAGAACCTTGAAGTGTCAAGACCAGCCTGTGTCCCTTTACCACCCCACACCAGCTTCCCGCTTCTCTTGCAGGCTCTGATCAAGCCCCCAAGGTACCTGCTGATTGTATCCAGGTGCCCTTCCAGCAAAGGGCTTAAGAAGTCACAGCCCCCTGGGAAGACTCATGTCTTTGTCCCTAGGGTCTCCTGAGACGTGCACTCCAGGGCAGGGGTCTCCACCCAGCCAGGCTTGGACTTGGCCCCAGAAAACCCCTATTCAGAGTCCCTACCCACTATAGCTTCAGGCCTTCTTTCCTTCTTGTTCAGTCCCCGCCACCTCTTTCTACCTTAACAGCATCTTTCACCACATCTCCTCATCTTGCTTGTCCTTGAGACTGGGACCGAAACCACCTGCAAAGTTTTGGTCCCTTCCCCCTCTGGCCCCTCCCTGCCCCCACCCCCATCCCAGGCCTTGGGGGTGGCCTGGCCACCCCAGCTCCCAGTTAGAGCCACCAGGACATTTTCCAATTGCATCTTTCCAGGATCAGAAAAAGAGATTTCAGAAGGAAATTGCTTCCTCCCCTGCTCAGCCAAGATGAGGCTATTTTTTACTCGTCTTTTTTTTCTCCCTCTCTCTCTCCCTCACAATCTTAGTAAAAAACGAGAACATGTCTGAAGCTTATCTTCTTCCTTGGACCAGGTTTTATCTCTCCTTAGGTCTGCAGAGGCCTGGACAAATCAGAGAAGGCCATATCCAGGGGGGCTGGGATGGCACCGAGGTCCCATCCTGCAGACTGGCTGTACCCCAGGGCCCCCCAGCCCAGAGGCCAGGCCTGGGAGCTGGCAAGGAGAGCAGATCAGGGGAGCCCATGGCTGAAGAGAGCAGGGCCAGGCTGGGGCAAACCTGCGAAGTGAGTGTTCCCTTGTCTTCTCCCAAGAATGTCCCCCATCCCCCCTGGGTACCTCCAGGTCTCAGAGCAGGGACAAAGCACACAATTACCTCCATGATGCCAAGGCCAATGGTCACCTGTGCAGGTCGCTGAGGGCCACTCCCTGGAGAGGAAGCCAGCCAGACCCAAGTTCTGGCCCTGCTCAGAATCACTTCTCCTCTGTCTCGGTCTTCTCATTTGGAAGAGGGGTTGAGAATCCCTGCCTTATCATTACCCGAATGATAGCTGCGGCAGTTAACACTTATTGAGTGCTGAGTATATGCAAGTGGTCTGCTGAATTCTTTTTCATATTAACCAATCCTTTTAATAATCCTCTGAGGTAGGCACTATTATCTCCAATATGCAGATGGGGAAACTGAGGCACTCAGAAGCTACTTAACTTATTCAAAGGCCTGAGACCGGGTAGCTGCTCAACTCCTCTTCCTAAACCGAGGAGTTGATGTAGGCATGTCAGGGCGTGGGGGGACGAGGAACAAAGGGCGAAGGGCCAGAGTGAGAACCCCAGGGTGCACAGGCCAAAGTCCCCCCTGTACTTCCACACCCCAGCCCACACCCAGCCCCCACCCCAGCAGCCTAGACCATGCAGTTTAAGGCCAAGGTGCTGAAGGAGGGAGATACGGTTCCAGGCAAGAAGAGTGAGGCCGCCTGGGACTCACGGCTGCTTGGTATTAGTCTGCCCTGTTCCGCCGGACCTCCTAATCTCCCCTGGCGTCCTCACCCCGGGTCCTCTGTGCCAATTGCTGCTGCCACCTTGGTCCCCACCCATCTCCAACAAGGCACTAAACTTCAGGTGACAAGGCTCACCCTAGCCACTGTGATGGTAACAGGGAGCCAAGGACAAAAAGGTCTCCCTTCACCTGGGAATGAGACCAGGAAGTCCATGCTGGCTGGACAAGGCCAGGGAGGAAGACAGCAGGAGATGGCATCAGGAGATGGCAGGCTGGGGACAAGAGCACATCCCGCCAAGCACTGGCTGTGGCTGAGTGAGTCACATCGACTCTCTTAACAGAGGGACCTGTCAGAAAGAGCAGCAGCAAGGGGACATCCCCTCTAATGCAAGACACTTGTCACCGTCAGCTCCCTCTCGGGGGAACCCTCTCCACAGAGCCAGCCCCTCACCACACACATGCACACCCCCGCCCACATGCACCCACATCCCACACACACATTGTGGTGCCCACACACACATTCATCTATAACAGTAATCTGCGTGCATTTTGCTGCCAAAAGGTTTTGAAATATTTTAAAAGAATACACCTAATGCCATAAGATTAAATATCTAATGGAAGATTTCACCCAAGCACTAGAGTGACCGGGCCTCATTGGCAGCCACGTGATCTAGAAAGCAGGTCCACGAAGGACAGAAGGGAGCAGGTGGCAGAGATCCAGAGACAGAGGCAAGGGCCAGAGACAGTGACCTGGAGAGACTTCAGGGAGAGACCAAGAGAGCTCCATCCCCAGGGGCTCCTCGGGGTCCTTGGTTGGGTCACCGGACACTCCGCCATCTGTATTAGAATGTCCCTTTCCTGTAAAAGCAATCAAGAGACACAAGGAAGAGAAGTAGGATAATGAGGTGAGATCAGAGGGGAGATTTTCATACTCAGCAAATTTCACTAAATTAACTCTGGGCACAGGGGCAGCCAAAGCAGAAAGGAAAACAGGACAAGATTCCCAGGACCCGTGAGGCAGACACTCGTTAGAAAACAAGTGTGTTTGCCGGCTTTATTCATTATAGTCTCTGTAGCACCTAGGACAGAGCCTGGCACATAGTAGGCGCTCAATAAATATATCAAATAAACGCATGGGTGAACATCAATTATTCAACACAGGCTAAGGTTTTTCTGGCACTTAGGCCTGAGGAAAAAAATATTCCATTAATTGTCCTAAAGAGGCCACTGAGGAATGTGGTAGCAATTCATTCGTTCATTCATTTACTCTACAATATTTATTGCACACATCTTTAGCAAGCACTGCTACAGACAAATTGGTAAACAAAATATAGAACTCCTGTCCTCAGGGAACTTTCACTGTGTTGGCAGGAGACAAACAGTGTAAAATAAACACAGGCATCTGATGAGCCTGGGTGTTAGAAGACCAAGTGTACTGTGGAGGGAAATAAAAGATACCAAGGAGGGGCTGGTTTGAGCCTCATGCAAGAGGTGACCTTTCAGCAGACACTTGAAGGGGCGAGGAAGTGAGCCAGGCACTGGCCTGGGGAGGAAAGAGAAGCACAGGGCCTTGCCCCATGTCTGGCGGGGCAGCTGGTGCCCCAAGCTAAACACAGGCCTGGGCAGGGGCAGTGCAATTCTGCGCAGCGGCTGGGCTGCGGGCCTGGAGTGGACATGGTAAGAACAGGGCTTTCCCAGAAGCAGAGGAAAGAGCAGCTGTAATGTGGGGCTGAAGCCTCCATACCATGTACCAGTGCTGGGGAGGAGGGGTTGCCCCCATCCCACCCGCCACACAGCCAGGGCCAAAGAAGGTCCCCAGGAGTCCAGTCCTGGCCAGCTGGCCCCCTCATGCCACCAACCCAGCAAGGGACTAGAGTAAAGTGTCCACCCCCTTGCAGGTCAGCTGGGCATTGCTGCCTCCATCCCACGCCACCTCCACCAGGGAGGGCCTCCACACAGACAGCACCTGGTTCCTTCACCATGGTACCACCCAGGACACATGCACACACATGTGCACACACACACACATGCAGGCAGGCACTTTCCTTTCTCAAACATGTGCACTTTCCTTTTCCTCTGTCACACACGCATGCACACATGTGCACACATCTGCACACTTGCACACTCATGATGCCTACACTCACACACACCCCGTATAGGTGGCTCCTTGGACTAGAATAACCCCATTGATTCTCCTGCTCCCATATCAAAAAGAGATCGGACCTGCCCAGAACATCGTGGTTTGCGACCTTTTATGGCTCATTGACACAATTGAGAATCTGACGGAAGCTGGAGGCCCTCCCCCTAGAAAAAACTCCCATTCTCTCTCTCACCCCAGCCACTCACATGCACAGCGCACACTCTGACACTCTACCCCTTCGCAAGACATCTGGTCTACAGCGGGAAGAAAAATGAGTACCTGGTCCATGCCAGGGCCTGTGCTGGGCACTTTGCAGCCCTCCTCACCATCATGACATCTTGGCATAAATGTGCCAGTGCCAGCCCCAGCCCACCCTGGTGAGTTCAGCCCTTCTGGGACCCTGAGCCCCTGCCCCAAAGCCCTGCCCCCTTCCTCTCCAGCTCACTTACTCAGAAAGACGCCTGTTTGGAGCCCTGCTTCGCCAGCGATGGATGGCATGGAGGACAGGTCAGGGGCCCAAGGAAGTAGTCCAGCACCCTAAGGCTGCAGGTCAGCCAGCACACCCAGCCTCTGGGTCCTAGAGCCAGTGGGAAGCAGGAGGGAGGGAGACGGACGCTGGCAGGCTAAGCAAGATGAAATATTGATGCCCACGTCTTGGTAAAGCGGAGAATGCCGCTTGCCCATGAATAAAAGATAAGTTGGAGGAACAGGCTGGGCAGCAGATTAATTAATCTAAGTGAGCGCTTGCTTCACTCTGTGCCGTGGAGGAGGGGCATGGTGGAGCAGACAGACTGTCCCAGCCCAAGGACCCTACCGAGAAGAGCTGGCAGGCACCCTCTGTGCCAAGCAGACAGCTGAGCAAGGCTGTAGGCAGGGAAGCAGCATGGAGCCCAGGCAGGGAAGGAGAGATGGCCAGTGCTTTGGGACCTGTACCATCGGCCAGTGCCTGCAAGGGGACCGCCCAATATGGCAGCTTCCCTGGCAAACAAAGGCTACAAAGCCCAGCTGCTCCAGGATGAGCAGTGAAAGGGGAGCACCTGTGAGCACCTGGGCTCCTGGGTCCTTTCCTGCAGCCTAGAGCTCTTCCTCAAGGAGCCTGAGAGAGCCAGGGTAAGAGGGGACTTGGGGAGAAAGGTGGAGGCCCCAGGCCTAAGATGGGCGTAGAGAGTTGGCTATTCTGGGTACCACTCTGATGTTGACAGGGGTGGTGGCCTCAGATTCTGAAAGGAGGAAAGGCCAGATGAAGCTATCGCCACCTCTGCCCTCCCCCACACTCACCCCATGGCAACCCCAAGACCCTGGAGGCCTTTTGCCTTGGGATAACAGGGAGAAAGAGGCCACAGTTTCTTGGAGGTGGCAGTGGAGTCTCACCAGGAGATGGAGCTCACAGTGGCTTTCACAGTCTTAGGGCAGTTTCACTTTTCCTAAAAGTGATATTAGGACAGGGGTGATCTCTCCCATCACACTCCCCACCCCTGGGCTCCTGAAGGCGGGCATCAGCTCCAGGTTCTAAGTGCCCTGACCCCCTGGGGGAGGAACATCCATCTGATGGTACTAGCACCTCCCCCATCATCCTCAGTGGGACCAGCGTGTCCTTGGCCCATGCTTTGCCCTCTGTCGATGGACACAGAACCATCTTTGGAACCACTCCTTGGGCAAGAACCATGTCAGACTCCAGGTGGCCTCAGCCGATTCCAGACACCGCCCATGCAGGCAGTGGAACTCCTCCAGCTGGTCCCTCTTTTCCACCCTGAGTCATGGATTTATCAGGAGCAGCCCCTGGAATCCAGCCCAGGCCTCGGCCATGGGTGCTGATGGGGTGGGTGGAGGTATAGGGATGCAGCTGGCGTCCTTACAGGCTGGCTCCTCTGCAGGCACGGCCTTGCCTCCCCTCCCCAAAGCCTGCGTGGCCACCCTGAGGCCCACATGCTCCTCTGGTCAACTCACAGCATTTCCCGTCTGTCCTGACCACTGGGCCATTCATCATGAATCCTCTGACATCGCTTGTACTTCGTCTCATATTTATTATTTAACTCTGTTTCGTGTAGGTTCAATCCTGCCTCTTCCATTAATTCACAGCTTCTTTAATGCAGGAACAAAGTCTCTGGTCCCCTCAGCCCCCAAATCCCTGTATAGCACTGGATGCAGGGGGGGACGCACACATTACACAGATGTTTGAGTGAGCAAACAAGCAAGGGACACTTCTGGTCCCATCTCTGCTCCTGGCCAGTCCTCACACAGCGGCCTCCACTGCGGGAACCTGCTCCTCCTGCAGGCACCCGCTCCATGCTGGCCCCGCTCCAGATGGGAGGAGCATCTCGCTGGCCCACGCTTTTGGGCCAGTCTCTCCCACTGACCAGATGACAAACCAATAGACTCAGTACTTGGCCAAGGTCACCCCTCTGGCCAGTGGCAGAGCCAGGAATGGGCGCTGGCCTGGGCTCCAAGTCCTCACCTGTTCCTGCACATGCTGACCACAGGAAGAGCAGGGAAGCAGAGGGAGGGTCCTTAGGGTTCCCCACCACCTGAGGAGGCAGAGAAGGACCCCACCCCATGCATGCCCCAGGCTGCTGAGAAGGGGCAGAGCTGGACACAGCAGAGAGCTCCAGGCTGCTGTGGGATGGCAAGACAGAACCCATGGCTGAGAGCAGAGGTGGCTGTCCCAGGGCTCCTTGAACAATTCCAAAGGCTGGCTGCCTGGTCCAGACACCACCGTCACCTGGATGCCTCACCAGCCTGGAAGTAATCTCAGGTTCTCTGGAGTCCCGCCAGGAGATAAGAAACGGGCATCAGGCTGGCCTGGGAGGCATGTACACTGTCACATGCACACCCCAGCAGCTCACCTCTGAAGCAGAAGCATCCAGCAGGGTGGATTTCTGAGAACAGTGGCCCAGAGCCAGGAGCCTGCCATTTATGTAGCCACAGTGCCATCTGCTGGCCACCTGTAGCATAGCCATAGGAGCTGTTTCACGGTGCAAAGCAGGCATCAGACTTAGGGGCTGTTGTCGTTCGTTAGGTTCTGTTGTTATTGTTTGGGTTTTATATGGCTCTGGTTTGGGGTGTTGGTTTGGTTTGGTTTGGTTTGGTTTGGTTTGGTTTGGTTTGGTTTGGTTTGGTTTGGTTTGGTTTGGTTTGGCTTGGTTTGGTTTTGGTTTGGTTTGGTTTGGTTTTGGTTTTTGTAGTACCGGAGATTGTATCCGGGGAGCACTGAGCTACATCCCTGGCCCTTTATTTTATTTTGAGACAGGATCTCACTAAGTTGCCCCCGCTGACCTCAAACTTGTGGTCCTCCTGCCTCAGCCTCCCAGTAGCTGGGATTACAGGTGTGCACCGCCATGCCTGCTTCTTTCTATCTCTTTTGCAGTACTGGGAATTGAACTCAGACCTTACACATGCTAAGTACACACTCTGGCACTGAGCTACATCCCTAGCCCATGTTTGGGGGGTTGTTTGTTTTAGAGTCCAGCAATCAAACCCAAGGCCTTGCACATGTGAGGCAAGCTGTCTGACACTGAGCTACGTCCAATTCATTCATCCAGCAAACATTTATTCCACACCTACTGTGTGGCAGACAGTATTTGAGGGGCTGGGTATCCGACAGTGAATAAAACAGACAGAAAGCCCTGCCTTGTCTGCCCTTACAGAGCTTGCCCTTGGGAAATGGGTAATAAACAAGGCCAGTGAGTTCAATACACAGTGCACAGGCACCAAGGAGAAGAATGAAGCAGGAAGGGGAAGGAGGTTGGGACTTTGCACAGGGGCCAGATATGGCCTCACCTAAGCAATGATATCAGAGAAAATCCTGAAGGAGATGAGGAGAGAGTCCTGCAGATTTGAGCTAATTAACCCAGGTGGTGCAAACAGCAGGTTCAGAGGCCTGATAGGTCTGGGGGCCAGTGAGAGGCCAGTGAGGAGCACATGGAGGGTGGCAAGGGGCAGGAGTGAGGCCTCATCCCACAGGATGACCTCAAGGCCCATCTCTAGGACTGCCTCCATGAAAAGGGGCTTTGGTGCCAGGCTCTGAGCAGAGGAACAGCGCTACTGGCTTTAATTTTAAAAGGCTTCCCGCTCTGTTGAGAACAGACTGTGGAGTCGAGGACAGATTCGGGGATGCCGGTCAGGAGGCACTGCAACCTCCAAGCAGGAGAGGAAGCTGGCTTGACCCTCGGGTGCGAAGGGACAGGGCTGCCTGGGTGTGAGAGTAGGACAGGAGTCCAGGGGCACCATGAGGCCTTGGCTGCAGAAGCGAGTGCTGCTGTCTGCTGAGACCCCAGACGGCGGACTCGAAGGGAGGAATTGGGACTCCACTTGGGATTTGCTGGCTCAGAGTTGCCCCTCAACACTCAGAGGGAAATGTCAAGGAGAGTAGAGTTCGTAGCTCAGGGGAGAGGCCCTGACCAGAGTCACAGCCCGAGGGTCATCAGCACTGGGTGACACTTAAAGTCATAGGAACAAAGAGACCCTCAAGACCCTGAGGAAACAAGGGCAGCCCTGGAGCCCTCGGACATCTCAAAGTCAAGATGATGCCGAGGAACAGCAAAGGACCCCAGGAGGAGAGGAATCCAGGAAGGGACTGCCCAGAGCCCAGGTAAGAAAAGGGAAGGAAGCAGTTACTTGTGGGAAAGGCCACTGCTCCATGAAAAGGCCTCTTAGTGTCACTGGTGTGACCTTGAAAAGTTGTGGTGCCAGTGTGGGGACAGACACCTGACAACAGTGAGTTCAAGCAAGATGAAAGAAGAGAAGTTGGGAAAACCCTTTTGTGGAGTTTTGCTATCAAAGCAAGATGGGGAGGTAACCGGACCTGGCTTAAAAGAAGTCTGTTTTGTTTGCGTTTTTTTAAGATGGGGAAAATAAGAGCCTGCTTGCTTGCCAATGGGTAGCTGGGGGAGAAAGGGGAAAATGCGGTGAAGCAGATGTGAGAGAAAAAACGAGAGCTCTGAGCTCGAGCAGGTGAGATGGGACTGCGCTTCCTGTGAGAGGCTGCAGACCACTGGGCAGGCTGCAGTTAGAAAGGCAGATAATAACAAGAAGGGAAAGACCGGAATGCTCGTGCCCTACCGATGGGCATGTCAAGTGGGGCAGCCACTCGGAGAGCAGCATGGCAGTTCCTCAAAGAGTTAAACACGAAGAAACAGAGGACCTACCTAGTAATGCCACTCCTCAGATTAGACAAGAAAGATAAGAACAGATATCCACACAAAAGCTGAAGCTGAGGGAAAACCTGAATAAACCACCTGCTTAGTTTCTGAGTCATCCCCCCCCACTTAGCCCTTGCTTTCCTACATTTAACCCATTACTTGCCTTTAGTTGACTCTAGATAACAGCTGACATGTAGGTCAGCCAATCACCTTTCCCCATACCTCAGCCTGTAAACATCCCCAGGTTCCAAATCAGGGAGAGATTTGAGACTTGGGGCTCCATCTCCTCATGCTTGGCTGCCTCATAATAAAATACTTTCTCTTCCGAGTTTCAGTCCTTGGTGCAAAAGGCAAACAGGCCTGCTTTGGTAACAAAACTTGTACGTGAATACTCACTATGGCATTATTTATAATATCTCCAAAGTATCCATCTACCAATGGATTAAACCCAAATATCCACCTACCCAATGTATTAAAAAGTGTTGTATATCCATCTATACAGTGGAATATTATTCAGTAAGTACTGATACATGCTACAACATGGATGAGTCTTGAGAACAATGTTCCAAATGAAGAAAGTCAGTCACAAAAGAGCTCATGAGTGATTGCATTTATATGGACTGTCTAGAAAGATGCATCTGTGGAGGCAAGATGAGAAACAGAGAGAGAGAGAGATTAGTGGTCACAAGGAGGGAGAATGGGAGATGACTACTGATGAGCATGAGGTGATGAAAATGTTCTGGAATTAGGGAGTGCTGAGGGTCGCACAACTCTGAATATGCCAACTTGTACACTTTTAAGGGTGATTTTGTAGGGTGCACTTTGTATCTCAATCATACACATTTTTAAAGATTCGGTTGTATGGAGAGGAGGGGTGGCCTCAGCCTGGGAAGGAGGCAGAGAACCCAGGCCCAGTGCAGGTGGGCAGGCGGTGTGGTGGGGGACACCAGATAGTCTCTCTGCTGATTCTGCATTCTCAGTGAGACAGGAAGTGACGTCACCTGCCAAGAGTGGGGATGGGGGCTCCAAGAAAGAGCAAAGGTGTCAAGGGGCTGTCCAGCAGCCAACGGAAATGAATGGGCTGGGGAGATTCAATAGGACTGCAGCTAGCACTGAGGCCCATGTAAGGAGACAAAGGCACAATAAAGTGTCAAGCCAGCCACCCTGAGAGTGATGGTCTGGGGCTCTGTGTTCCACCCGACATGGCTCACCCGCTCCCTGGATGTGCAGATAAACGTGCAGGACTTTGCATCAACAAACCGCTAAAGCATGTCACCCGCCACTCTCTAAAATGCACATTCCCTTTCCCTCTGCGGCTTCTCTTGCGTGGGGAATTTAGCCTAAACTGGATGTGGGTATGGGGACAAAGGTGCATTGTTAGTGACAGCAACAATGGAAACCACCCTACCGTCCATTCTTGGACAGCCAGTTACAGGAAAGATGGCCCATACCTGCTCTGGGATGCTCTGCAGAGGGAGAAATCATGGAGCACAGATGTGGGAGGATTTCCACAGCGCATCACAGGCAGAAAAAATGAGGTTGCAGAACAGTGTGAGTAATATTATATAATTTTCCTCCCTTCCTTTTTATTCCAAAACGGTAGTCTGCGTGTTTGTTTAGATCATTAAAATACTGCACACAAAAGGTTTAGAAGGATGCAATTTAGATTATTAATGGTTTAATCTCGAGAAGCAGGTTTTGAAGGACAGGTTGAGGTGGGTGGAAGGGGTAGAAAGGCCTTAGAGGGGGGCTTGCATGTGTGTTTTACGTTTCTAGGTGTTTTGAACTTGGAACGCTTATGTAGTTCACACCTGAAAGAACTCGCCGTGCCCCCCTGGCCTCTTCCCCTGGGTCAGGGAAGCCTGGGTGGCCGGTGTCCTCCACGGTCCAGACCACACTGAGACCCACCCGTCGGTCCCTGCGGTCCCTGGAGGCACAGCACAGCCCCATCCTGATCACCGGCTGATCCTTTTGCCTGCTCACCTCACCCCAACGTAGAACAGCGGGCTCACCTCCCCTTCTCCGCCCCTCGGCCTTTCCTTTTCCCTCCTGGGAGGAAGTGTCTGTCGATCCGCCTAAGCCGTGAGGGCTGGGGGCAGCTGCCACGGTCACCATAGCAGGAATTTGTACAGCACCTTACACATTCTAAACCCTTCCCAAGGATGAACTCGCATCAACTCCATGGCTTCTGCACTGTTACAGCCCTCATTTCAAGGTGGATGAAAAAAAAACAAACGAGCAAGAGCACGAAAGGCCGAGTCTCTTGCCCAGGGTGCTACAGTCTGCAAACGGCTGGCACAGGGAGACTGCGGGCGCCACACGGACCTCTGAACCCTGCGGGGAAGCCGAGCCTCGCAGCCTCTTCCTCCCCTCCCCCTCCTCTTCCCTCGGACTCGGCTTTGTGCGGCTCGGGTCAGGTGCGGTCTGATGGGGTCGAGGTCACCAGGGGGCGCTCTACACGATCCGCATCCCCCGGGGCCTTCCCCTCCGACCGGGTTTCTGTGCCTATAAAATGAAGGTGCGCACTACAGGGCGTCGGACAATCACTTCAGGACCAGCACTGAAGCACTGCTGGGAGAAGAAAGCATCTTACAAGGGGGACACGAGGACCAGGCAAAGAGATGGGACAGCTTCGCTCCTGGGAATGATGGGACGCGGGGACAGACGGGGGCCTCACCCGGTGCACTCCAACTCCTCCAGGGGACAATGCCCGGGCACTACTCTGTGGGCTCTGCAGGGGCTGCCCCTGCCCAGCTGGGTGTCAGAGGGACCGGGGGAAATTGTTCCCATCCCCAGGTCCAAAGTGCTGGCCTGGAAGTCAACGCAGGTCAAGGTGATCCAGCAGCCCTTTGGGCGGAGGTAGCATCTGCGAGGCTCTGCGTGGCTCTGCGGTGTGGCCTGCTAAGTGAGGCTGTCTGGGGGACAAAGGGACAGGGCAGGTCTTCAGCAGTGTCCCCAGAGTCTCCAAGACCGGGCCAGCGAGACAGATGCCCTCCTCCAGTCCTTGTCACCCAGGCTGGAAACTGCCAGGGCAGTCTGGTGATAAAGAGCAAATGGGAGGAGGGAGGGTGGGGGCAAGGGACACCACCCCTTCCTCCCCCAGACTTGGAAGGGCCAGGCTCTTGGACGCACAGTTTCTCTGATCCCCAGAAGGACTTTTTGTTCTTCAAAGATGAGGAGCCTGAGGCCCAGAAAGGACAGTGACAGAGCCAAGGCCACCAGCCGGGACCTAACTTCATGCCCCAAACCCCTGCCTTGTGTTCACCACCCCTGGAGAGCAGGAGTCCTGGGCTGGGACTCGATGGGTCCCAGCTCCCGGGCTTCCCAGCCACCAGCTCAGAGGCAACCCTCAGTTTCAAAGCAGGTCTGTGACCTAGGGTCCTGGGCTGGACCCCGCTGCAGGTTGACCATCAGCCCCTGAGTTTCCTCGGCCCCACGCGGCTCCTCCCACCCAGATGCAGCCCCCTGATCTTCACAACAGGCCCTGGGAGCCCCCTTACTCAGTGTCACACAGACAGGCCACACAGACCTCAGGCTTTAAGAGAGGCTGGGCCACCTCTCTCCCACACCCCAGAGGTGGCCCTGGGTATGTTCCTCCTTCCCTCCCTGGGACACATTTGGGGTCACTCTAGTATAAGCACCAGGCCCCTGAATCCCCTAGCAAAGCACTGGCGCAGGCCCTGGAACAACCCCTGACAACCCGCAGTCCCCAGGCCACCTGAGAAGCTCCAAAGGCTGCCCTCCTGCCCCCTACCCTGCAGCCACTCCACACTCCGAAGAGGGCTGGGGCTACAGGTGCCCCATCCCCAGCCCCCATTCCCTAGCTAGGTCTGCTGGGATGAGACGGAGAGACAGACTCCTGAGGCCTGTCCCCTCCTCCCACAGCATTCCTGGGTCCCTAAAGCCCACCGCTTTGGGCAGCAAGCTGTCTCTTCCCTTGGGTGGGGGATCTGATGTGGCTGCAGCATCCCCACTCCTGTTGTCTCCTCAAGGCCACTCCCAACCCTGTCCAACAAAGTCATGGATCAGCCAGGGAATTCTGGGCAACACTAAAGGTTTGGGGGAGGTGTATGTGAGTGTGTCTGTGATGCACGTGAGTGTGTAAGCACATGTCTTCAGTGTGTGTTTGAACATTCATGTGAGTGTTCTTGTGACAGAGTGCACCTATATAAGTATGTCTCTGTACATGCGTGTTCATACATGTGTACCTGGGTATGTGCAGCGGGCCTGACCACCTGATCACCCTCTCTCCTGCCCAGGGGAGGATGGGGAGATGGCTGTCCCTTCAGAACAGCCCAAACAAGACAGGACTGGTGAGCAGCCGCCTAAGTGGAGTATAGTATCTGGGGACAGAGAAAAGCTTGTCCCTGAGCACCTGCTTCTGCTGGATCAGGCCTCGCCCTTCATCCCGACTGCCCTGATATCCAGCCCCAGCTGTTGCTAAGAGCTTGGTTCTGAGGACTCTCACGCCTGCCTCGACTTCTTTCTGCTCTGGGCCAGACAGGACTCTAGACCTGCAGTTGCCTGTCCCCTTCAGTGTCCCAGCCCCCTCTTGGGGCTCAAGTCAATCATTCTACCTGCAGGGACACTCGAGTTTTTGTATCCTTAAGTCCCATGATGGTCACTCAGATTTATAGACTGAGGGCAATCGAAGGCTCTCTGTTCATTTGCAGAACGTGGAGCAGAACAACCTCTACCCAGGAAACGCATCTCTGCAGAGAGCTCACCCGGCCAGCTCGGAGGGAGTACCGCCCCTGCCCAGACCCCCTGCTGCTTCCACAGGGCAGAAGTTTTGGGAATGCAAGCTTCCATCCATATATCCACCCTTCCATGTCCATCCCTTAACCCATCCCTACATCCATCCATCCATCCACTCATCCATATATCCATCCGTCCCTCTATAAATCTATCCATCCATCCATCCATATATCCAATCATTTGTCCATCCATGTATCATCCATCCATATATCCATCCATCCATCTATCTGACACAAATACATTACCTGATATGCTGGTCCCTAGGGATCCTGAGGCGGACACCTCATATCCTTACCTTCCCTCTGAGGTAGGAAAGACCCTCAAGAATGGGGTGTTTTCCAAAACTTGTCTAAGAGCGCCGACCAGTGGAACTTCTGTGATGATGCCGAGGTTCGGTGCCTGCCCATCCCTAGAGCCAGGGGTCACCAGCCTGTGTGGGCACTGAGCATCTGAAATGTCGCTGGTGTGACTGCAGAGCTGAGTTTCTCATCTTATGTAATTTTAAAGAACTTAATTTTAAACCATCACGTGTGACCAGTGGCCCCTGCACTGGAGGCCACAGTCCTAACAGTACAGACAGGGTAGGCTTCAGGGAAGAGGTGACATCTGGTGAGGCTGGGAGGGACTCCAGGAATCCTTTCATTGAGTATTTTGGGGGTTGAAGAAGGGCCAAGGCCTTGATAATACAGCAACAGACACTCAAGTGGGGGAGGCAGATTAGAGGGTGCTGCCCTGGAAGACAGGAAGTCCATCTCGGAGCCCGTAAGTCAGGGAAAACTTCCTAGAGGAGGCGGTTTCTAAGATGAGGTGACGGCAAACTATTCGAGGAAGGAGACAGTTTGTGCAAAGGCCCAGTGAGGACAGGGGAGGGTGGGACAGTCCAGCACACGGGAGGCAAACATAGCATCCAGTGGGTGTCACAAGCTTGTTCCTCCCCAGAGGAGACAAGACAGGGCGCAGTGCCCACCACACATTGCCAGGCTGGTGGCCAGCCCGCTTGCTCGTTCTTCTCCCCTGATGTCCCCTGGAATGCATCCACCAGCCCCATAAACGCGGTTCGGAAAATCTCATCCCAGTCCCCAGCTCTGCAGCGCCACTGCCCTTGTGCACCCTCTCTGAGGTCACCGCTGGGTGGGACCTGCACCCTGGTCCTCTTGGAGCTCCTGACTCATTCTGGAACAAGCAGAAATCTGCTGTCTTTCTCAAGAACCAGTTCCAACACGGGGAGGGCAGGCGTGACCCCAGCTCGAGGACACAGGGACAGGGGAGGGGGGCAGGGAGCGAGTCAGCGACAGAAATAAAGAACCAGCAGAAGATGAGGTGGAGACTGACGGGAAGGTTAGGAGACAGACAGCCCAAGCCCCGGGACTGGCAGAGATACACTAGAGGAGTGCGGCTAACACAAATCGGAAACAAAGGGACACGCCCGGGGACACGCGGCTGGAGGCAGATTGGCAGGGGGCCAAGACAGGACGGAAACACCCAAGGACTAGAAAACAGACTGACAGAGAGGCAGCAGCGACCCGGGAAGAGGTGGGGTAGGGTTCCCCAGCCGAGCTCTGAGCTCTGACACACCCACTGTGTACATTTGAAGAGTGGCCACAAGGGGGCAACATTGCTCCAGCTAACACACTGGCTGGGACTCCAGCTTCCAAAAGACAATCAGGCCAGATTCCCTCGGTCACGCGCAGCAGACGTGGCCTCACTGAGAGCTGTGAGAGGCTTGGATGAGGGACCCAGAACCTCCACACTGTGGCCTGGAGAATTCCCCTCTTCTCATCCCAGGGTCTCTGCAGACCTGCCCTTTCCCTCCTCATCCCCTGCCCCTGGCCTTCTTCTCTTTTCTGACACCAGCCTGGGATCCCAGAGCACCCCGGAAGCCCGCCAGTTTCCCTGCCTTTGCCTGAAAAGCGCAGACACAGATCTCAGGTCTGAGACTTGTCCCCAGCTCTTGCCACAGGGCCTGGTCCCCTCCTCATAGGATCCTGAGTTCAAAGCACGCCTCCAATAGATTCGAGGGTCTGAGTTGAGTCCAGGTCCCACACAGTCTACGGGGCTAAACGCTCAAGTGCAACCTGGGGCCGCGTCAACAGAAGCAAATGTGTGGAAGCAGGACGGCGCGCCCTGTCCTGTGGCCACATCTTTGGGAGACCCCTGTGGAAACAGTCACAGTACCATTCACCCGCAAGTGACTTGACTGCATCGCCACTAATCCTGTGGCAGCTCGGTTAGTCACGCTGTAGAGCAAGCTGGGGTTCAGGCAGGGAAAGTTTAAGGTCTTCCGTGAGGTTTCTGGCTAACCTCCATATGCACGCACGAAACAGTGGGGGGGACTATATTGTAAAAACTCACTTAGTATATGAAGTATACATTAACACCTAAACACACAACCATATATGTATGTACATGTATATTTTATTCTCACCATATTAATACACTAAAATGCACACGTGTCCTTTTTACTCACTCAGCCTTGAATGTAACTCTGCTGTGATACAAGATAAGCACTCGGACACCACAAAGAGACCAAAGAAGAGCTTATCCAACAATGTACACGTAGGCAACAAAGGGACAGTGGCCAAATCAGGGGTCTCAGAGCCCAGAATAGCCAATCGAGTTACACCAACTCTCAAGGGGGAGAGGCCCTTTCTCGCCATGTAACAGAAGAGGCTGAGAACAAAGACCCCGAGTGCCAGCTCTGGGCTCCCTACCTGACTCCAAGGTAGCTATCCATCTATTTATTTTCTCTCCTTTTCCCAATAAAATGATTTTGCTTCCCTGTTTCTCTTCCCTTTCCAATAAAGTGATTTTGTTTCTCCTCCTGAACTTATATCTCTAATTTATGTATTGATGTAGGGGTTTTTGTTTTTTACAAACCCTTGATAAAAATCTACCCTCACAAGACATCACAATACCCATGTTAGAGACACCATGTTAGAAAACCAGAAGCGGCTCCTCTCTGATGGCATCCCAGGAGTATGGCCGTTTCTCTGCGTCCCGTTTGGGGCCCTTCTCGCCGCCCTCTGCACATATTCCCTGAGCCACAGCTGCTCCCACAGCCTAGGCTCAACTCTCAAATTAAGTCACAGATTTTTCCTGGCTTCCAGGCTGGTTCGTCCACCTGCCTTCTCTTGATTTCCTCTGTGATGTCTCCCAGCACTGCCTAAACTTTCCTACAGCCTCATGTTGCTCTTGGGACAAAATTTAAGGTCTTTACCATGGTCCCTGAAGCACTGGTGACCAGCCCCTCACCCCGCTGCCTTTAGTGTCAGGCCCGACCATCCCCCCTCAGTCCCCCAAGCCAGCATGCTGTCCCCCACATGCCACTCCCTCTGCCACAAACGCCTCATCGCTGACTCTCCCACTCCTCCCCTCCTTCAGCTTTCCCTGAAGGCCCAGCCAGGTCAAAAGTTCTCAGAGCCCTCTGGAGCCCTCCACAGCATCCATCAGCGTTACGGCATGCTCAGTGACAGTGTAATGACATCCATGGTATCTGCCTCCTTCAGCAGAGTGAGCTCCTAGAGGGCAGTGGCCATGTCTATGTGGTCACTGCTGGACAGAACCTGAACAGGTGGGTGCTGAGTCCATGTTTGTTGAATGACTGAATAATGATGGCACCTTCCCTGCATAGGGCTCTGCCTCCTGGGGAGCCTGCCTTTCCCTGGACGTACCTGAACGTTAGTCACTTCTTCCTCCCCTCGAGCTGAGTTCTCTTCCTTTACACTTCCACTTGGGCAATAAAAGGTCCTGGGGGAGAGAGAGCAGCCCTCCCCCCTCTGCGGTCAGTTTTTCCCCGGCCCACTTCCCCTTACCCCGAGCAGAGGCCCTCAGTGCCCTCAGCCTGCATCTCCCAGGCCAGGGACCCTCAGGGTCTGCTCAGCCAGGGGCCACCGTTTCCCTGCACCACTATCACACACGTTCACACACATCACACATCATCACACACGAACACACACAGGCAGCTTAGACGCCACCCCTCAGGCTTCTCCCCTGAGCACCCTGTGCCCTCCGTGCTCCAGAAGAAGGTGTCCTAACCTCCCTCCTGCCCTGCCCCACTCCACCCTCCCAGCTTCCTTCAGCCCTGGGGCCCCGCCTGAGGAGGGCTGTGGCCTGGGAGTCCCGTGAGGGACTTGTGGTTTCACACTTGCCTTCTCTGGGCCTCAGCTGCCCTCTGGCGAAAGGAGGAGGGGTGAGGAGGTGGCTTCCGAGGTCCGTGGCAGCTCGCCCTTCCTGTGCGTTTGCTGGCACTGCCCCACACAGACCTCCAACTGGGGGCCTCACAGAAGTGTGTTCTCTCACAGCCCAAGACCAAGGTGCCAGCGTGGTTGGCCCCCTTCCCTGCGCACAAGCCAAGGCCAAACGGAAGATGCTGCCAGGAAGGCCCGGCCCTCCCTCCAGGCTCTGCACGCCTCCCCCAGACATAGGTGAGACCCTGCTTTGTGCCAACGCAGGCCAGGTGCTGGGAATGCGCGGTGAGCAAGCACAGCCATGCCCACGACAGCTCTTCTCCAAAGGGCAAGCTTTCCATCTTCCTGCCTGTCACCATCTGGGAGGCACAGACGGGACACAGGTCTGCACACACAGCTCCGCACACACAGCTCCCACATCATCCCCAGCCTGCTCTTGCCAAGGATGCTTACTTTGGAGGGGAGAAACTGGGTGGAAAATGATGAGCCTGTGACCCTTGGAGTTTTCTCATTTCAGTGTAAGAACTACCAATGCACGGTAAACCTTGCCTTATCTTTGTGTGCCAGGAAAACAATTTGTTATCATTAACCTCACAGGAATGTAATCTCTCTTTTTATCACTGAATGATGCAGCAGCCACTTAGCACAGGAAAACAGGGCCCGGAGCTGGAGGTATTTGCCTGTGGACAGGATCTGATCTGCCTGCTGCATCCGGGGCTAGAAGTGTCCCAAAGACGGGGTCCACACCAGTGTGGCTTCCCACAAGAGCCTGTGTGGTGCTTCTTACAAGGTGGGAGCTGAATTTGAGAAAATAAAGAAGACTCTCACAAAATCAGGCTGAGTCACCACTCTCCAAGCCTGACCAGGTGGCCATGGACCACAGCCTCATCCCCTTATTCTCAGCTCCAGGGCAGATCCAGAAGCCAGGAGACAGCCACTGTGGCCACAGCCTCCTGAGAAGCTGAAGGGAAAGACCACACCCTTGTTCTAGAACATTCATCTCCCCCGTGGGTCCTCCTTCAGCCCTGAGGCACCCCTGAGGGACCCTACTCTCTGTATCCCAGGAGGGTGGGGGTGGCCTGGCTTCCCTGGGGCCCCACCTCCTTTCCCTGATTTGTGGAGAGGGCAAGCCCAGGAAGGAACCTAATCAGGAAACTTCCTTCTGGGCCGGTGAGATGGCTCAGCAGCATAAGTGCCTGCCTGGCAAGCACGAGGTCCTGAGTTTGACTCCCGGAATCCACATAAAGGAAAAAAAGGGCTGGTGATATCGCTCAGCAGCACAAGCATTTGCTGTCAAGCGCAAGGTCCTGAGTTCAACCCCCGGTACCCACATAAAAATAAATAAATAAAAAGTTTTAAAAAATTTATCAGTGGGCTAGGGCTGGAGAAGACGCTGTCCTTGTACTTGGCACATGGGCTGGTTTTGTTACCAACAGACTGGGGGTTCTTTTGTCCACTTTGGATAGAAATCTCAAATTGGCAAAGTGCTGTTTCCTCAAAATTAGCAGCCTGGGGCTTTGAGCACTGGTGCCTCTCAGCTCTTAGGGTTACAACTCTCACTATGGCTTCCAGTCACCCCATCAGCTCCACCATAGCCAAATCTGCAGGTCATTTTGTGGCTTTCTAAAGCCCTATGGGCAACTTTGCTGTCTCTGGTGTGTGGGGGGGCATGGCTGCTGCCCTCAGGCCTCGGACTTTTTCCTCCTCCTTCACTAGTGGCTTCAGGCCCCAGTCGCCTCTGCAGCTTCCAGCTTCAGGCTTTAGGTTTTGTCAGCTTCTGCTCTGGCCTTCACTGGTTACCTCAGGCCCCACCTTGCCTCTGGCCTTCAGTCCCTATTGCCAGTTGTCACTGCTGGTCTCTGGAACTTCTGGGTTAATAACCCTTAGTGTTACCAAGCCCTTTTAGCACAGCTCACTCTACCCTAGGTAAAAATCATGAGCAGGGAAGAGGATTGGGCCCAGCAAAGCCTTTTTTAGGTCCTGGGCTTGCAGCACAGGAAGCAGTGTGCTGGAGGGAGCCCTTCTCTGACCCAGGGGGGTGGAGGAACGCTGCTTATGCAGACTGCGCAAGCACAGTCTCCTGCATTTTGCAGACATGCTTGAGGACTTTTGGAGCAGTGTCAGAGTGGGCAGGGTCATGTGCAGTGCAGAGCCAACCAGAGTGGGCATAAGGCAGAACCATCGGGGAGGTTTGCTTTTTGGGGCCCATGTCTTCCACAGCAACCCTAGGGCATCGAGGACAGCCTCAGTTGTCATGGCGAAAGGGGGACAGACAGTTCCCCTACTCCCACGAAAACGGTGAGGCCAAAACCCAGGAATGCTGTGACTTCCGAGGCATCTTGAGGAGGGACTGTAGTGTTAGCTGTGGCCCACTGGGGTTGGAAGTCACCCCAGAGAATTTCAGCAACAAGTCCTGGTGCGGCCCCAGTCTTCGTCATTCAGTACAGTGTTTTTGTATTTGTTTTTGTTTTGTTTCATTTTTTGGCTGCTCCTAGAGAATGGCAGCAGTGCCTGGAGCAGGGAAGGTCAGGACAGCCACCAGTCAGGTCATGCCCCTCTGTGGCTATCAGGAGGAAGGGGAAGGAGGGCTGAGTCTCTCTATCTCGATTTTGTGTCACTACCTGTGTCTATTTTCCCTCTGTCATCCCTGATAGTTAAATACCTCATTCTTGACTCATTTATGTTTAGGGCAACTGAGGCAATGGTTCTAAAGTTAGCAGGGCATGGCCACAGTGCCCCTTACTGAGGGAGCCAAGGGGAGCAGAATCCGATCTTAAGTGGTAATGCTGGGAGAAGGAGATCCGACTGCATCCCGAGTCAGCCAGCTCCCCCCATTCCCATGTGCTCCCTGTCCTTCCCACCAGGAGGGCTCCCAAAGGCCACGTCTTCTTCCAGTCCGTACGCCTGGACGGGAGTTAGGCGCCCTGTCCACCCCACTTCCACCAGGCTCCCCATGTCAGGAAAACCTTCCCTCACTCCTTCCAGCTCGACCCTCCTCTGCCCAAAAGCAGGCCTGCATCACCCACACGTGATCATAAACGAATTCATCCCTTTCCCACCATGGAATCAGTTTGAGCCAACAAGGTTATATATGGAACGTGAACTGGATTTTCCGACTGACTTCCACTAGGCAAGAAGAGATGTGTTTGTCTCCAAGAAAGGAGGCAGAGGAGCAGTTTCTAGCAGTGAGAAAAAAGGAACCGAGGCTCCATAGAGATCTCATTACCCCAAGATGTGGTTTTAATTCCATCCTTCTTCCCCAGCCCTCATTTGTTAAGGGCTCCAAATTAAAAAACACATGTCTTTGTAAAATAGAGACCCTGGCTCAGTCTCCACAGATTGCTGGGGTTAAAGAAAAAAAAAGACCACAAATCCAGGAGGAAAGAAGCAAAGTCAGTGTGCACCCTGAGTGTTCAAGCCACACAAAGTGCTGTCCCTTCAGAGTGACAGGATCTGGCCATGCACATGCTCTCCTCCATCACTGCTGGGCCACGTTCCTGCAAGTCAGCCTCCCCTTCTAGCCAAGGTTTGCCTCCTCCTGAAGGACTGCCAGGCTCAGGTCGACCTCTACACCTTTGTTCCCCCTCCTCCCTCCCCGCCCCAATCCAGAATGCCCCTTGACCCATCGCTTTGATGCTTTCCCCACCTTCAGAGAGTCAGGAGCCTCAGGTGCCCCTGCAGCCCCCTGCCGACCCCTCCCGTGCAGTTTTGTGCTCCTCTCTCCTCTCCTTCTCCCCTCCCACATGGATGCAGCTCAGGCCAGAGACTCACTTCCCCTGCATGGAGCCTGCACACTCAAAATAAAACCAAGTAACCTCTCCCATGACCTTGAATCTGCTCAACACCTGCCCACTGCCCTCCCAGCCCCTCCGGTACCAGCTCTCTATTTTCATGGCGCCCGGTCCACTGTCTGCTTACCATCTGTACAACCCTCGCCACGCCCTCTTGCTTCTCCTTCTTCTTCTGTCTGCCCATATTCCTTTTCTGATTTCTTTCAAACTCTTCTCCCTGACAAGCCCCTCAAATATATTTTTCTCCAGAAGTTTGTGTTAGACCTGCTTGTCTTCTGATACCAAGGTTTCCCGAGGCAGACTTCATTGCACACCCTCCTCCTCCCATAGCTGAAATCCTGCAGGTGTCCTGCTCTCCGCAGTGCCCTTCAGTCCTTCATGCTCCCAACCCACCACACCCTTCCATCCTCCCAACTTTGCTTCCTAATCCTCAACCCACCCACAGTGGGTCTTATCCAGGACTGTGATGAGATGCTTTCCTGAAAACGAAGCCAATGCTGAAGAAGAGGAGCTGAGTGAAGGAAAGAGAAACGTCCCTATTAAGTAATCAGAGCACTGGGCATAGCCTTACCTAAGCTGACAAAATCCCTCAGCCAACAACTTCATTTTGTCTAGCAGAGTTCTTCTCTTGGTGACCTTGTCACTACCTCCCCTGGCTCTCCCCTCCCTTTCTGACTTCTTCCTGTGTCCCATCCAGGATGTCCCATGGGTCTTGCTAGTGTACCAAACCTACCCCTGCCATTGGCTTCATTTTCTGGTCTGGCTTCTCACCTGTACCTTACAGAAGGTAGCAGATTCTTCTGACCCATGGCTTGTACAGAAAACTCCTTAAAAATTTCAGAAATGTTTGCCAGGTTCCTGAGATGCTGGGAGGGCAGAGTGTGTTGTTATGGCCAGTAATGCAAAAGCCGGATACAGGCGCATGCAGCACGTGTGCACTTCGAAGAATTCAACTCTTTAAGTTCAGCAAAAGAAAAGGGCCAATTTCAATAGTGTGGACAATGGATGCTAACCCCTGAGCCAATAAGTGTTTGCCCCACAGTGAGCCTGTGAGCCTGGAAACCTGAATTTGCCTCCCATCACCTCTTCTAGCATGGCTAGGCATTGTTCTGGTGTTCAAAAGTTAACTTTTTTCAAGCATGGTGTAATAGCTAATTGAGGTGTCAGCTAGAATAAAAAACACCTAGCAGATTGGTTTAGCGCAGTTCTGGATGTGTGTGGATGATTGACCTACTGAAGAGGGAAGACCCGCCCTGGCTGTGGGTGGCACCAACCAATAGGCTTGCAAGCTGGATGGAATAAAAAGGGGAAGAAGAAGGAAGTGTTGCTTTGCTTCTTCAGAGGAGCTCCAGTCTTCGGCATCACCTTTGGATGTCTGTCTTCAGGATTCTGGTGCAGACCCTTCAGCTTCCCAATACAGACTCACGAGGAGCTCTGCAGTGAGCTCCAGGCCTTCAACTTCTGACTAGATCCTCTGGCTCTCCAGCACACAGATGGCCCTTTGCCATTCTTCCACCCCTGACTCTGCAGGCTGCCATTGTAGCCTACCTTGTAAATCCTTACATATCAGATGTAATATTTTATATTAAATCTATTCCTCTAGTGAACCCTAACTGATGCACATGGCATTTAACGTATGCCAATTACCCTGTCTGTTGCTCAAAAGAAGAATAGACAAACTGCTCCACACTGGGGGTGACTGGCCCTGCTGGACCATTCCTGGGGGTGGCAAGCTGCTTTCCTATCATGACCACCTACAGGATTTTCACTTTTCATGATGACTTCAGAACCAGCCTGTGTAGGCTCAAAAGGAAAGTGAGACCAAGAATGCAATGCTGATGAGACGATCACAAGACAGGAAATGATACAAGGTCACTTAAAGAAAACAATAAGCCCAGGCCCTGATGGATTCACTGCTGAATTCTACAAGAAATTTAGAGAAGACCTAACACCACCACTTCTCAAACTCTTTAATGAAATTGAAAGGGAAGCAATACTGCCAAATTCATTCCTGGAAGCAAGCATTACCCTGATACCAAAACCAGAGAAGGACCCAACTAAGAAAGAGAACTACAGGCCAATCTCCCTAATGTACATAGATGCAAAAATCCTCAAAAAGATACTGGCAAACAGAATCCAGCAAATCATCAAGAAGATTATATACACCATGACCAAGTTGGATTCATCCCAGGGATGCAGGGATGGTTCAACATACGTAAATCAATAAATGTAATACACCATATTAACAGAGCCAAGGACAGAAATCATATGATCATCTCAATAGATGCAGAAAAAGCTTTTGACAAAGTCCAGCACCCATTCATGATAAAAACCCTAAAGAAAATTGGAATAGATGGTCTTTATCTCAATCTGATAAAAGCTATCTATGACAGATTAACAGCCAATATCATACTAAATGGACAAAAACTGAAAGCCTTCTCTCTAAAATCAGGAACAAGACAAGGATGTCCACTGTCCCCACTCTTATTCAACATAGTCCTGGAAACTTTAGCCAGAGCAATTAGATAAGAGCAAGAATAATGATTGGAAAGGAAGAAGTTAAATTATCATTATTTGCAGATAACATGATACTCTACATAGAAGACCCCAAAAATTCCACTAAAAAACTGCTAGATTTAATAAGCAAATTCAGTACTGTAGCTGGATACAAAGTCAACATGCAAAAATCAATAGCCTTCCTGTACACGAATAACAAACTCACTGAAAAAGAAATTAGGGAAACAACACCTTTCACAATAACATCCAAAAAATTTAAATACCTAGGAATCAATCTCACAAAGGATGTAAAAGACCTTTACACTGAAAACTACAGTACTCCGAAAAAGGAGATTGAAGAGGATATCAGGAAATGGAAAGATATCCCTTGCTCTTGGGTCAGAAGAACCAACATAGTGAAAATGGCCATACTTCCAAAATCGTTACACCAATTTAATGCAATTCCGATCAAAATTCCAACAACATATCTCACAGAATTACAGAACACAATCCTAAAATTCATCTGGAACCAGGAGAGAACTAGAATAGCAAAGGTAATTCTGGGCAACAAATGCAAGGCAGAGGGCATCACAATCCCTGATTTGAAATTATACTATAAAGCTACTGTGATAAAAACAGCGTGGTATTGGCAAAAAAACAGACCCGAAGATCAATGGAACAGATTAAAAGATGCAGAAACAACTCCAGACTTACTAAGCCATCTTATCCTTAACAAAGGTGCCAAACACATTCACTGGAAGAAAGATAGCCTCTTTAATAAATGGTGCTGGAAAAACTGGCTCTACACATGCCGAAGATTAAAATTAGACCTATATCTTTCACCTTACACTAAACTAAAGTCAAAATGGATTAAAGATCTAAATATTAAAACAGAAACATTAAATCTCCTGGAAAATAGAATAGGTAAAACTCTTGAAGACATTGGTGTAGGCAAAGACTTTATGAATAAAACCCCAATGGCACAGGAAGCATCACAAAGAATCAACAACTGGGATCTCATCTTATTAAAAAGCTTTTGCACAGCAAGAGAAACCACCAACAGAGTGAAGAGACAACCCACAACGTGGGAAAAAATGTTTGCCAGCTATTCCTCAGACAAAGGATTACTATCGAGAACATACAAAGAACTCAAAAAAATCAGACATCACAAATTTAAAGACCCAATCCAAAAATGGGCATCTGAGATGAATAAACACTTCTCAGATGAAAAAATACAAATGGCAACTAAATATATGAAAAAATGTACAACATCACTGGTCATTCGAGAGATGCAAATTAAAACAACACTGAGATTCCATCTCACCCCAGAAAGAATGGCTATTATCAGCTAGATTGTGGAAACAACCCAAATGCCCATTAACCGAGGAATGGATAAAAAAGATGTGGTATTTCTACACAATGGAGTACTACTCAGCCATAAAGAAAGATAAACTGGAAACTTTTATAAGTAAATGGATTCAACTCGAGAAAATACAAGCGAAATAAAGCGGATGCACATTTGTAAACATCATATTGTCTCCCTAGTATGAAAATGCAATTTCACTGTGACTATTCCAGTCCTTAGTCTTCTATTTTTACCTAGCTTTTACATGGCTTAATCTTATACTGAGTAATATTTTTCTCCAAAAGGTATTTGTACATTCTCTAATGCTTGAGTTTGTTCATACATAAGAATGTTTACTTGTTGTCTTTAAAAAAATAAATAATTTTTTAAAAAAAGAAGAATGGCTATTATCAAGAAGTCAACTAATGACAAATGCTGGAGGGGCTGTGGGGAAAAAGGAACCCTTCTCCACTGTTGGTGGGAGTGTCGACTGGTGCAGCCACTGTGGAAATCCGTGTGGAGACTCCTCAAAAAACTAGGGTTGGAGGTCCCATTTGACCCAGCTCTTCCCCTACTGGGTGTCTTCCCAGAAGAATTAAAAACATCGTACCACAGTGATATATGTGCACCCATGTTTATAGCAACACAATTTGTAATAGCTAGATTGTGGAAACAACCCAAATGCCCACTAACCGAGGAATGGATAAAAAAGATGTGGTATTTCTACACAATGGAGTACTACTCAGCCATAAAGAAAGATAAACTGGAAACTTTTATAGGTAAATGGACGCAACTCGAGAAAATACTCACATGCGAAATAAACCGGACGCACATTTGTAAACATCTTATTGTCTCCTAGTGTGAAAATGTAACTTCACTATGACTGTTCCATTCCTTAGTCTTTTATTTTTACTTAGCTTTTACATGGCTTAATCTTATACTGAGTAATGTTATTCTCCAAAAGGTATTTGTACATTCTGTAATTCTTGAGTTTGTTAATACGTGAGAATGTTTACTTGTTGTCTTTAAAAGAAAAAAAAAAAGAAACCAATAAGATGACATGGACAGATTTCCAGTAAAAATGGGCTCGGTGTGATCAGGAATGGGAAGGAGACAGCTTTCTGAGTTCTGGGTCCAGAGCTGCTAGTGAACGAGTGGTGTAGGGGGGTCTGCCCCGTGTGCCAGGTGCTGCGTTTCCATGTGGAGAAGCTGCAGCCAAGGTAATTTCCTGGGCATTCTCCTCCTTGCTCCTCCCCCTGAGTTCTTCAAAGGTTAATCTGAGAAAAAAGAAATGTATTAGGGATTACAAAATACCAAGCCAAGTGTGTCCCCATTTCTAAGCCACATTCTGTAATGCGGCTCTCTTTTGTCAAGTTTCAGATATGAATTCATCATTGTAAATGCCAACATACACACCCACATGATCTCATGCATTTGGAGGAGAAAAATGTTTCCTGGCTAAACAAAAATATCGATTAGTTCATATTTAATGAATCCATTGTGGTGGAAGGCTTCTAAGAGGTCCTCAATCTAAGCAGCTTTAAAGTAAACATATCATTCAGAAGTCTGAACTTCTCTCTCCAGTTTTCTGTAATCTGTGTGCTGGTTAGCACTTGGATTGATTATCAGGACCCAGGTCCAAGGTTCTGGGTTATGTTTTCTGTCTCAACTGAAATATGGTTTGAACAATGCCAGCTGCAGTTCCTCTGACTCCAATAAATATGAAGCAGGGAATCAACTTTAAATGCCTTTTGACTTGACCAAGAATCATGGCAAAGCATGTTTGTAGCAGAAGCCTCAGATCTGGAAGGAGGAAAGAATAAATCTGCCAGGCCCAGAACTAAGTAATCTAACACAGCTTTCAGTTTTTGGAGAAGACTTAGGTAATGTAGAATTGAGTTCTCCATAATCTTCGTTTCATAACAGGCGTGTTATGGATGCATGACCCTGTTTATTTAATAATGTAAAGGACCACTGCAACGGCAAGCAGAAATGCCAAAACAACACCCAGGATTTGGAGGCAGATTTATTTAACATCAGATAGGCACCGACTAGGAATCAATTGTTCCTCAAAATGTCAGGCCCTGATCTCTGGCGGTCTAGGGCTTATATGAGATAAGCAAGCAGGAAGTACAGAGGCAGAATAGCTTGTCAGTTGGGGATTGGTTTATACAATGTGCATCGTAGTGACCAGCTGTGCATCACAGTGGCCAGCTGTTTCTAAGAGACAGGAGCAACTGGAACTGGAACAGGAACTGTTACCTGGGTAACTAAGAAACTGAAGTATCCTGTCTGGGAGGGGGGGTCTTCTGCTACACCACCATTTATCCAACCCAAGACTGAGACTACATCAGCACTTGCATCCACCAATGAGCACTTTCCCCCCGCACTCCCATCGCCCATCCCTGCCACAGCCAACTGGCATTATGCGCTTGGTGTTTCCTTGATGTCCATTGCAAACACATGCGTGTGTGCCAATATACTCTCCAGATTGCTGGATTTTGAATTCTACAAAAAGGCTATCAAGGGCTGGTGATATTGCTCAGCGGCACAGGCGCCTGCTGGCACACAAGATCCTGAATTCGACCCCCAGTACCCATAAAAAAAAAAATTTAACATAGACACCCATGTAACCACCATTCAGATCAAAACAGAATATTTACACCATCCCAAAAGTCTCCTTTGTTTCTCTCAAAACCCCCACCCAAGGTAATCACTACACAGACTTCGTGTTGCTTTTGAACTTCATATAAATGGAATCGTATCATGTGTAGTTTCTTGTGTCTGAGTCTTTCACTCATCCTTATGTCCATGAGATTCACCCACATCATTGTGTGTAGCACTTGAATGTTCTTTTTCATGACTATATAGTTTTCTGTTGTGTGACTATTCCACAATTCATTTGATTGTTGATAAGCTGTTTTCCAAGTTTGGTTATCATGAGTAAATATGTGAACATTTCCGTGTATGCATTTTGGAAAACAATGTACTCATTTCTCTTGGAAATACTTAGTAGTGCAATTATTGAATTATAGAGTACTTTTACGATTAGCTTCAATTGATGTTTGTAAAGAGTTTTCCAAAGTTGTACTACCATTTTACACTCTACCAGCAAGGTAAGAGATTTGCATCAGCTCCAAACATGACCAATAATGGGAATCTTTAAAATATTTTAGCCATTCAGGAGGAAAGGGGTGTAGTGATATTTCACTGTGGCTTTAATTTGCATTTCCTTGAACACTATATTAGCCATCTGGATCCATTAAGTGCCTGTGCAGGTCTTTGGTCCATTTTTAAATTGGTTTGTCTTTTTCTTATTGATTTGCAGGAGCTCTTTATATACTGTAGATATGAATCTTTCGTTGAATCTATGTATTATGGATATCTTCTCCCAGTCTGAGTTTGCCTTGTCTTTTCTTTGCCTGATTTTTAAATTGTAGCAAACTGTACATAGTTAACATTTTAACCATTGTAAGTATACAGTAGCATTAAGTACATTCCTATTGTGCAACCATCACCACCATTGCTAGAATTTTTCTATCTTCTCAAACTGAAACTCCACGTACATTAAACACTAACTCCCATTTTGCCTATCCCCTGGCCCATGAAAACCACTTTTGTCCCCCTTGAGAATAGGAATTTATTTCACATCATTGAAACTTTAAAAATCACTGGCCTTCATTTGAGTTGTCTTTCGAGTTATACATAATTTAAAAAGAGATAGGGATTAGAAAAACAAAAAGGTTAAATTATCAGTTAATACTACCTGGCACTTATTATATACATGCAAATTCACTTTTGGCATTGTCTTCTGTCTGATTTGACATTGTTTTCATAAGAGTATTAGAATAAAAACAATATGGAACTCTGTTACCCTTTCAAAATTAAGTTAGTCCAAACTAATTTAATTTGTGTAGCAAGAGAGGAGTTAAAAGCAAATATATTTTCTGGAAAAAAAGTGGGGTATGCATGTGTTTTAAATAAGACTTACAGAAAAAGACTTCTAGAATTTTTTTTGGGGGGGGTACCGGGGGGTCGACCTCAGGACCTCGTGCGCCAGCAGGCGCCCGTGCCACTGAGCGATATCACCGGCCCCTTTTTCGTATGTGGGTTCCGGGAGTCGAACTCGGGCCCTCGCGCTTGCCGGGCAGGCGCTTAAACCGCTGAGCCATCTCACCGGCCCCAGAATTTTTGATTCATTGCTGGCTCTTTAGAAAATAGCTTTCTTGGTTTGGTTCACAACTCTGGAGTCCTTCCACCAAGGGCCATCTAACGGAGTGTCCTGCTCCCTGGGAACAAAGGGCAAGGCACAAGCTGGCTCAGTGCGTCTTCAGCACACTTCCCGACTTTCACATCACGGTCTGTGAGACCGACTCCATCACTCCTCCCTATGTTCCTTTTCTTCTGCGCCAAACCGAGCTTCAACCTCTGCTGGATTCACCTAAGTATAGCATCAAACCATGATGGCAAATACGATACAGACAACCAGAAGCAGTGCGACAAATGGCATGTACTCAGCCCGCTGCTGAAGTGGCCTGGCCCTGCCACAATGCTCCAACACCTCTCCCACCTCCCTCCACCCAAGCCCTGGGTAAGCATGTAGGCCTGGGACCACCAGACCCATGGTAAGGGTGTGTTAAGCTCTGTAGAAACTGGCAAATTGCTTTCCAAAGTGGCTGTGCTATTTTGCATTACTGTCAGCAGCATATGAGAATTTCGGTTTCTCTGCTTCTTTGTCAGTACTCGGATTGTCAGGGTTTTGTTTTGTTTTGTTTTGTTTTGTTTTGAAACCGGGAATCAAACTCAGGACCTTGAGCTTGCCAGGCGGGCGCTTATGCCGCTGAGCTATAACCCCAGCCCTGGGATTGTCAGTTTTGTGATGTTGTTGTTGTTGTTTTGGTTTGGTTTGGTTTTTTGCTATGCTAATAGATGTATAGTGATATCTTACTGTGGTATTAATTTGCACTTAGCCAATTATTAATACCATCAAGCATCTTTTTTTTTTTTTTCCTGCACTGGAGATTGAACCCAGAGCCTTTACACTGAGCTACATTCTTTTATTTTAGACACAGGGTCTTGCAAAGTCACTGAGTTGCCCATGCTAGAGTCCAGCTTTCAAATTTGCCATCCTCCTATCTCACCCTGCCACAGTGCTGGGATTACAAGCATGCGCCTTGCGCCCAGCTAGTCAAATACCTTTTCTCCTGCTTATTTGTCACCTATACAATCTCTTTTTTTCAGTGCTGGAGATTGAGCCCAAGGTCTTGCACATGCTAGGCAAGCACTCTACCACTGAGCTATGTCTCCAGGCCTTTTCTAAAATTTTACTTTGAGATAAATTGCCCAGGCTGACTTCAAATTTGCAATCCTCCTGCCGCAAGCTCCCGAATAGCTGGGATTACAGGCCTGTGTTACTGTGCCTAGCTTTAAAAAAAAAAAGTTTAGATGACTTCATTGAGGCGTGGTCACACATCACAGAGTTCACTGTCGTTAAAGTACACCCTTTGTTACAGTTTATATCCGGATGTAGCCTCAAAGCCTCACTTGCTCATAGGCAGGGCTTTTGAAAAGTTTATTGGATTATGAGGGTGCGACAGCTGAATGTGCTGTTAGGAGTTGGAGTCTTCTCAGAAGAGGTGACTCACTGGGGGGGTGACCTGGAAGGCTCTGTCTCCTTTCCCAGCTCCTCCTGACTCCCTGCTCTTCCGCCCAAGTGAGGTGAGCAGCTCTCCTCCGCCAAGCCCCTGTGCCCCGTGTCCTGCCTTGGAGCCAGCTGGCTGTGGACTGAAGTGTGAGCCAGAATAACCTCCTCTCCTTTAATCTGCAACTGCTGGGTACTGTGTCCCAGCGACAAGAAAGTGACTAAGACACCATTCAATGTGTTTGAATATATTCACGTGGTTAGAAAAGCATCACCTCAAGCTCATTTCAGAATATTTTGTCGCTCCGGAAAGGAGCCCCATACTCATTAACAGCCAATCCTCATTCTTTCAACCTTCCCCCAACCCTAAGCAACCCTTAGTCCACTTTATGTCATCATAAAACTGCTTGCTCTGGACGTTTCATAGAAGTGGTAGTTTCGTATTTTGTTATTGTTAGTATTTTAACAAAATCTATTAACTGTTGCTTTTCATTGTTGCTAAGGTCTAGAGACATAATTGACTTCTGTATATTATTGATTTTCCATCTTTGCCAAACTTTCCTGCTATTTCAAATAATTTATAATATATATTTTTATGAATTTCCTATTTAAAAACATATCTTTTTTGTAGTAACACACAGTTTCTTCCTTTCTGATCAAGTGTGTGTGTGTGCGTGTGTGTGTGTGTGTGTCTTATCCCCCAGAAAGATCTGACACAATGTGGAACAGGAGGAGTGATGGGAGGCATCCTTATCTTCCTTCTGATTTTTTTTTTTTTTTGGTGGGTACCAGGAGTCGAACTCAGGACCTCGTGCTTGCCAGGCAGGCGCTTATGCCACTGAGCCATCTCACCGGCCCTCTTCCTTCTGATTTAATAAGAAATGCTTCCAACATTTTTCCCTCTTGGAGGGAAGGTTGTTGTAGGGTGTTTGTCAATCCTGCTTTTCAGGTTTAGGAATACTAGTCTATTTCTTTTGCTGAGATTTTATCAATGGGTATTTAGTTTTACAAAATATTTTTTCTATACCGATTGTGAGGATGGACTCATTTGGTTTGGTGGGAAGGGTCCCTAAAGACCTCTGCTTTTGTGAGACCAGTAATGCCTCAAAGATTGTATCCTACCTGGAGTTAAATTGTGGTGGACAGAGGGTCTCTCAGAGCCCCTGGTAGTCAGAATCCCGGTCTACACTAACATTTGCCCATAATTAACAGAGTAGTTTTATCTCCACCCTGTGTCTCTACCTCTCAGTGGGTGGTGGATTCAGGCTCTGAGAGGGATATTATTTGTTGGGCTCCCTCCACTGTCAACAGGACCCGGCGGGGAAGAATGGGGACACACAGCAAGGCTACTCTCTCCAATCCTGTTTCCTCTAAAGTAGTCCTGCCTGGGCTGACTACTCCCAGGGTTGTAGAATTAAATGAGAAAAAGTAAGTAATAAACCTTTGAAAACTGGGAAGAACTCAAATTTGTAGTACTGGTGATATAATTATTACTATTAAATTCACCACAATAACCTCAGGCACAGGAATCAAACTTCACATGGCTGTCAGGTTTCCTGCTTTGGCAACAACGTAGAGACATCACAACTACCAGCTGCTCACGTGCAATTTTGCAATTTTATTTCACAGCCTTGGGCATGAACCACTGCAGATAAATTACTCCAGATAAAGTTCTTGGGCCACAATCCCCCAAAGACAGACTAATGGGCTTGTTATTTTGAGCCTAAAGTGTCCTCGTCTTTCCTCTTCCCTTGATTAGATGTCTCTACTGTTTGAATTCATTCCCCTACAGAAGAGACAGAAGTTGCCTTCTCATCCTGCTGAATGGGGGAAGTCAAGTTTTTCAGCTTTAATTTTACTGCAACTCACAGTAACTTACACCATTTATGTGGCAACCCAGTTCAAAAACACACAAATAACAATTTTCACAAAACACCTATCTCACTACTTATAATGTACTTTCATATTCCCAATTCTATCCTGTACTATTGTAGTCTTTTTTTTTTTTTTATGCTCACAACCTACTAAATTTATTTGCAGCTTGGAGATCCTGATGAGGTGAGCTCCTTCTCTTCCCCCTCCCTCTGAGTTAAAGTACAGTTTAACCCTTTCTTCTTCTCTTCCTTCTTTCAAAAAATAGGTGCTGAGCACCTACTATTTACCAGGCACTGCACTAGGTGCTGGGAATACAGAGATAAATTGAGCTATAGAACAACCCAGAGGGGGCAGGCATCCCTTTAGCTAAGCCAAGGCTTAATAGTTAAGCCCCATCATTAATAAAAGAACCCTGGGGTTCACTGGGGCCAGGCATCTGCCCCGTCCTTAAGCTCCTTCCATGTGAAAGGGGTCCCACACGCTATTCTCCTCCCCCCACCCCGCACCCTCCCACATACTCTAAGGAGATGGGTTGGGATTTTGGAAGGAAAACCTGTTGTGTGTGATCTTGACTATTTTTGTTCTTTTCACCTAAAATCAAATTGCCTTCACAACTGCTTCTCTTAAGCAGCTAGGTGTGATGGCATATACCTGCAATCCCAGCACTCAGGAAGCTGAGGAAGGAGGATCGCCATGAGTTCTAGGCCAGCCTGAACTACATAGTGAGACCCTGTCTTAAAAAACAAAGACCAAAGAAAAAAACATGCACCTCTTCCTCTGCCCTCCAAGAGGGAAGTTTTACAAAGGACCTGCCCTGGCACTGCCTGGGACGAGATGCGTAAATCTATCTCATTCTGGATATAGAATGAGATCTCCAGCAACAGCTCCCCCACAGCACTAAGAGTTCACCTCCGTCTCCCCGGCAGAGCTGCTCCAGGCTTCAGGCAAGGGAGAGGGGCACTATTTAGACGGCTACCTGGACACTCCACACCTTCTGAGTGCCTTCCCCAAGGTAGCTCCGCATCCAGGGGAGCTCCTCTCCATCTCTTTCTGCCCCATCAGGAGAAAGTTTTCTGCTTTACAAAACCCAGGAGCCAGGCTAATGATGACAATCACCCAAGGAGAACAGGGAAAACGATCTTCAGAAAAAAGTCATTACAGGGCCGGTGAGATGGCTCAGCGGCGTAAGCGCCTGCCTGGCAAGCGCAAGGGCCCGAGTTCGACTCCCGGAACCCACATACGAAAAAGGGGCCGGTGATATCGCTCAGCGGCACGGGCGCCTGCTGGCGCGCGAGGTCCTGAGGTCGACCCCCCGGTACCCACAAAAAAAAAAAAAAAGAAAAAGAAAAAAAGAAAAAAGTCATAACAGAATCTAAATAATTTAAAACTGAACATTAGGTGTCCTGTTCTAGGAATTCTATCAATTCACATCTGCCTTCCCCCCATGACTCGGCCTGGCCTTCTGCCCCCCATGTGTCTGGTTTCTCTGTGCTCCCCACACCGATTCCGCGTTACCGCTCTCCTTGCTCAGAACCTCGCCAGTTCTCATGCCCAAGTCCTTACCACCCCCCACCGTCACCACATGAATCTCCAGGAAACTCCTCCAACTGTAGTTTCTTCCTAACAGGAACACCGCTGAAAGTTGCAAGAACTTTCACTCCATTGACATATTGTGTTATAACTGCTTGTTTTTTTTTTTAAAGACAACAAGTAAACATTCTCATGTATTAACAAATAACTGCTTGTTTTTAACTATTTTTCCCTAAAATGGCAGGATTTGGCAGCCAGTTGAGAAAAGAATCTACACCAGGTCTTTCTAGTCCTCATTTGTATGCAGCTAATTTTTGAGGTATTAATTTATGATATTCTTGCCATCTTTTCCTGTCCTTTTCCTCTATTTGAATAAATTGGCAGTTCTTGTTCTTGTTTCTAAAAGGGCATAGAAGGCTGGAATTTCCCAATAGTCCTGATCTTGTTTTTGTATAATTTGACTTTTTTTTTTTTTTTTTTTTGAGACAGGGTCTTGCTTTGTAGCCCATGGTAGCCTCAAACTCATGGTGATCCTCCTACCTCAAGCTCTCAAGTGCTGGGATTATGCACCCACTATGCCCCGGCTATTTTTGTATCATTTGAATCCCCATATTTTAGCTGGACATATAGACAACCAGAATAAAGACTACATTTTGTAGCCTCCCTTGTGGTTAGATGTGGCTATGTGACCCAACTCAGTCCCTTAATTCATGAGCAGAATGGTGTACACACCTCTCAGGTCCAGCGATATATGCACACCCATGTTTATAATGGCTAAATCTTGGAAATAGCCCAAATGCCCATCAACAGATGAATGGATAAAGAAGGTATGGGTTTTTTTTTAAAAAACAATGGAGTACTACTCTGTCATAAAGAAGGATAAGCTTGAATCATTTCTAGCTAAATGGATGCACCTTGAGACCATACTCTTAAGTGAAATAAATCAGACACACATGTGTAAATACCACATTGTTTCTCTGGTGTGAGAAACCGAAAGTGTAAATGAAGACCAAAATGTACAGTAGATATTGGGAAATGGGAAGAAAATATTCCAATGAGAAGGGGAACAAGGGTAGGAGGAGGGGGAAAGGAAATAAGAGATAAGAAAATAAAAGAGAATAGAAGGGAAAAAATGGAAACAAAACTTTTGTAATTAAGAAGCAGAAGAGGGGTTAAAGGGAGGTGAGGGGAATGGAGAAAAAAAGAAGGAAGATATATCATATACAGATACAAATTCCCTATGATGAATGTTATCATTATGTATATCTAAAATGTACCAATAAAAAAATTAATAAAAATATAAGAAAGGGGCCCTTGCTTCCCTTTACCTTTTCCCCTGTTCGTGCTGGCAGCTGTGGACCCAGGAACATTACATGGGGAGCTCTCTAGGATCACAGGAATAAGAAAAAATCCGAGGGTATAGAAGGTCAAGTCAAAGGTGTGAATCCCCACATCAGTTCTGATGGCTGCATTCAGACTAATTCATGAGCTAAACATTAACTTCCATTTTGTTTAAGCCACTGCTTTGGAGTCTTTTGTTACAGCAGCTGAACACAACTCCTGTGTTAGTTTGCAAGAGCTGCACCACGGTTTGAATGTGGTTTGTCCTCACCATAACTCACAATACTGTAAAAGTGTCATGATAGCCGAGTTACTTCTTTAAAGTCTTTATCTCCAAATACAGCCACATTCTGAGACTAGGAGGGTTAGGACTTCAACAGACAAATTGGGGGTGAGAGAACACCATCCAGGCCATACTACTAATAATCTGCTTTTCTTTCTGGCTTCTGTTTTCCTCTAGGTGTCCTTGGGGGAGAGGAGACTTCCTTGCAAACATGAGCCCAAGAGGCGAGGCGAAGGCACTGCCAGCAGTGAGGGCCACGACCCGCTCTCTATAACTCCCAGTGGATGACCAGATTCACAGAGAAATGACCATCATCCCATGCCAGGCTGACTCCCCTGCCCAGAACCTGAGCCCTGAAGAGCCCAGCAAATGCTGGAACCTGGGACTTGCACTGCTTTGGGCTGGGGGACTCCAGGAGAACAATGTGTTCCCACGTCCAGCGCTTGAACGCCCCCTCCAAAACTCTTGCGGAAGTTGATGACAGCGGTGTGGAGAGGTGGGGCTCTGAAGAGGTCAAGAGGTCACTAGGTCGCGAGGGCAGGCCAGTACTGTTGGGGTGGGATCCTAATTAAATCAGCCTCATTCTCTCTCTGTCTTGCATGCACTCGCTTGCCTTTCTGCTAGGTGGTGACACAGCACAAAGGTCCTCACTGGATGCTGTGCCAATTGCTTAGACTTCCAGCCTCAAGAACCATAAGCGAAATAAACTTCTATTGTCTATAAACTATCCAGTCTGATATTCTGTTATAGCAGCAGAAGACTCTCTGAGACACCCACCGAGCAAGAGGCAACTTGGAGTCTAAATTAAGTTGCCTCAAAGAAAATAAAGAAATACATTCTATCTTGCATATCCATCATTTGTGTCCCTTCAGAGCCTAACAGAGAAGCTAGTACCAAAGCATGTTTGAGAAAGATGCACAGAGGAAGGAGAAATGGAAGCAAACGATGATCAACACACCTTGAGATGGGTGCACCTTGAGAGGTGTGCCTCTCCACCTTCCCAGCTGCACACAAGGTTTCTCTCTTCCGGGCCCCACCCAGCCTTGATCTGCTCGCTGTACATTGCCTTCCTGTGCCTGCGTGTCCTTCCTTGAAATCCCCACAGGGGATGAGCAACTCCCAGGAAAGAACCACGCCTTATTCACCCTCTGGTCTCCCTCTTCCACCCTAGGCAGGGACTCGATTGGTATTTTCAAAAAAGGGACTGGGTCAAGATATAAGAACTGGAAGAGACCAGGAGCTGCTGAGAAGTGGAGGCAGATGGGGAAGGCCTCCCGAGGCAGTGGGGAAGCTGCTGGCTCTGAGGAGAGGGGAAGGCACTGTTTGGGCGGGAGGGAGAGGCTTGACTCCGGAGCCTGGAACATCCCTGGCCCTCTAAGGAACTAGCTCCAGGCCTTCAGAGCAGCCGACACTGTGCTGTCTCTCCCCAGTCATGATTTATTCAACTAAGCTGTGTCTGAAAATATCTTCGGCTGCTGGTTTATTCTCTGAGGGCCCAGCGTGTGGGAGGACTCACAGTGCAGGCTCCAGCCCTGCCCCAGGCACCGGTTGTGCATCCCAGTCCTGAGAGGCAGGAGGGGCAGACACCAGCCCCTTTCACAGTGAGACCTGAGCCAAGGCAGGCCTGCCCCTGGGTCACACAGGCCCGAGAGTTGCTGGAGGAGAAAGGAGAACAGCAGGCTCACCCCAGCAGAAAGAAAGCCTGTATCCTCTGAACCGAAGGTCACTGCGGCTGCAGCACCTCCACACAGCTTTCTGAAGGGTTTCAGGTGCCGGGTGAGGAAACCAGGCCCAAGCTGGAAGGAAGCTGTCGAGCTGGAGGAAATGGAGGGAAAACACACAGGAGCCCAAGCTCTGGACCCCCTTCTCATGTGACCCAGGATGCTCAGGACCCAGGGAGCAAAGTGACCCATCTGTGCCACTGTGTCCCCAGCTCAACCCAGGCTAGTATCTCAGCTGTGTTGTTGCTCCACAAAATCATCGGTGTCTTGTGGTCACAAACAGTCCGAAAATATGGGCTTGAACCCACCTCACCTCTAGTGACCTGGGCAAGCATTTGAATTCTGAGAGGCCCAGTCTCCTCATCTGTAAAAGGGGGTTGCTATACCTAGCAGAGAGGCTGCTGAAAGGATCAGATGAGGCACGTGTGTGAAACAAAGGCAACAGATTCAGCAGCAGTCTGGGCTTTAGAGTATGTGAAGTTTCCCTCTTGTCTCACCCTGAGCCACACAAACCCATCCCCTCCACAGCTCCCACCTCACTCCAGGCCATTGCCTTTTAAATAAAAGAATGATCCAGCTGGGGGAAGGATGCATAAATCATAGAGAATGGATGAGAGCAGACCCCTGAGCACAGCTGTATCTACCAAAGCAGCTGCTCTAAAACCCACTCACTGATGAAAAACCTTTGAGGGCAGAGCTATGCCCAGAGCAGGATGCCTCAGAGAAACCTCCACTTGCACAGGGCCAGGCGGAAGAGGAGAGGAAGGGCAAGCCATGTAAGAAGAGGGATCAAAGCACAATGAGGAAAGAAACTGAAACAGGATGAGGGCTGGTATGGTCCAGAGCCCAGCTAGAGAATTCCCAACATTTTTTGAAGCTTAAAGTCCCCTTACAAAAATAACACTTCATTTTGTAAAGCAGTTTTAGTTATACACCAAACTTGAATAGAAGCACAAAGTTCCCAGAAGCTCCCACACTCAGCCTCCTCCATGATCAACCTCTCCCACAGAGAGCAGACCTCTTGCAATTAATGAACCTGCGCTGGTTCTTCAATGTCACAGTTCACCAGAGGGCTCACTGTGGGTGTTGTATGTTCTAGGGGTGTTCACAAACGTGTGATGAGCCACTACAGTATCACACAGATTCGTTTCAATGCTCTAAAAATCCTCTGTGCTCTGCCTGTTCATCCCTTCCTCCTCTCAACCGCAGGAGCCACAGATCTCTCTACTGTCTCCATCATTTTGCCTTTTCCAGGATGTTATATGGTTGGAATCAAAAAGTCTGTGGCCTTGGCAATTGGGCTTCTCTCATTTACTAATCTCCAGCTAAGGTTTCTCTATGTCTTTTCATGACTTGATAGCTCATTTCTCTTTAGTGCTGAATAATATTCCATTGTCTGGATAAGAAATACTTTTTTTAAATATCAAAATAATTTGAATATCCCCCAACATAAAAATCACATTTTTAGAATACAGATGAAACTATGTTTAATCCAGCAATGTTTTGTATGTATTATAGTCATAATGGCCTCTACATGAATCATTCACATTCCATATTTTTTATGGTAAATGAAGACCAAAATGACAGTGCTGGATGTATCCACGAATTAAGACATTCCAAGGGTGGGAAACCTATAGTTAGGGGTGCTATAGGAATTGGACAGCTACCTAAGGATCTTCAGTTGAGCACAAGACTAGCCAGATTTACATTTTTAAAGATCACTCTGGCTAGCTATCCCAGGATGGATGCCAGAAGTTTCTTCCAGCATCCCCAGGACATCTTTCCAGACAGGATTATAGTTGCACCAAATTCATAGAGAATCTAAAGAAAAGCCTTATTGACATATTCAACCAAAAAGTTTACTCAGGTTATGCTCCCAAACAAAATCTTGCTTGAGAAAGCAACAGTCAAGGATCTACAGTCCAAATTTGCTTTCAAAATCAAAGAGCTGTGTGCTTACCCAAGAGAAGACCAAAACCTACCAAAGCTGTAGAACCAGGACAGGGCCATAAACAAAATCATCCCAGAAAGATACTTTAAGGTAGAGAACCCAGATGTTGCCATACAGGCCCCACCTTCTCCCAATTACATACTCTCATCAAGGTCTTTAGGCACAACATTTACTCTAGGATCGATTCCAGAGGACAGCTTGCTCAAGAATGGCAGCCTCCAGAGCCTAGATTCCAAATTTGGCTTCAATATTGAAGATCTAGATTCTTGGCTGTGATGGACAATCTTAGTTGTCAACTTGACTGCACTGAGAGATGCCTAGAAATCTGGTAAATATGCTTTTGGATGTGTCTGGGAGGGTGTTTCCAGAGACTGTTGATGTACAGTATACAGGTCAGCAGACTGAGGGAGGAAGACCTGCCCCGAATGTGGCAGCACCAGGCCATAGGCAGAGGTCTACGGTGAAGAAAAGGCAGAAGCAAGGGGAAGCTTGCAAGTAAGCAAGCTCGACTCTTCTTAGAGCAGGTGCATTTCTTGCTGCTGTCGTTATGCACAGACATCAGACTCCAGATCCTTCAACCTTTGAATGCAGACTTTGAATGCAGCTCCCTCTCCAGGGAGCTTTACTTGGACTGGGGTTGCATCATTGAACTTTCTTGTTTTGAGGCTTCCAGCTCCTTGGTCTGAGCAGCTACTGGTTTTCCCATCTCTCCAGGCTGCAGATGGCCCTTGTGGGACTATCCAGACTCAGATCATGTAAGCCAATCTAATAAGACTCCTCTATAATTATAGATACCTTCTGCCTTTTGTACTCCCCTAGAGAACCCTAAAACACTGGCCCAGAGAAAGAGAGAGCCTTAGAACAAAGACCAGAAACACACATGAGGTCTCAGAGGTCTGTGGTGCAGAGGCTGCACACAGTGGCACCACCCTTGCCCACGGCTGCCTGATGTATCTGGAGCCAGGACTGGGTAAGTTCTGTGCATCTCATACTGGCACTGTGAACCTCAAATCCTCTCTCTCCCTCTCCCCCAACCCCATCTTCGTAGTTCCCCTGGGACTATAAGAAAGCCTTCTGTAGATGGCAGGCTGGACTTCGGGAGCCAAAGACAGGCAGACACAATGCAAAAAGCACTTTGGCAGCTTTACCAAGCCAGTCTAGTCCTGGAGTCCATCAGCACTCAAGAACAATGCAAATATAATTAACACAAATCATTTTGCCATCGTCACAGCAATCATTTATTCAGACAGAAATCATCAGTGGACATTAAACCCCTAAGTGAATGTTTGATGGTAACAAAACAGACATTACCTTAAAAAGTCTCCCCACAGATTGCTTATTAATCACAGAAGAAATGCTGGTAATTTTGCAGTTGGGAAGCCTGGCAGACTCCACCTCGAACAACTGATCAAAATTCACTTCACTAGTAATAGCACAAAGTGCTACACAGGACCTGCGGTAGAGGGACCAGGAGGGCACACAGTCACTTCTGTGGCATTTACTACCTCAAACGCGTGAACTAAATATACCTATGAGGACGTGCCGGATACCCCAACTTAGTGACAGTCTACAAAGAGCCCTGTACTTTTAAAAATGGAGATGAAGTGGGAGTAGGGACGGACACATAGTAAGCTGACTGAGGAGTATTTAGAAAGTATAAATGAAGTATGTTACATGTGCTACCATCTCTATGGTACAAGGGACAGGTACACTAAATGTTCTGGTTTAAATCTAAAATGTCCCCCAAAAGCCTCGTGTGTTCAGAGGTTGGGCTTTTGGAAGGGGATGGGATCACAGGGTGCTCTCCTCATCAGTGGTTTAATCCACCATAGGGTTCAGAGCTGACTGTGATGTTAGGCACATGGTGCCATGCCATGGTTGGTTGGTTTGTTGGTTGGTTAGTTGGTTGGTTGGTTGGTTGGTTGGTTGTTGTGGTAGATAAGCACCCTACCACTGAGCTATATTCCCAGCAACCAGAGTTTTCTTTTGGAGAAAGGAAATGTTTTGGAATTTGATAGAGGTGGCAGTTGCACACCATTGTGAGTATACAAAATGCCACTAAGTTGTACCCTTTAACTTGGGTAATTTTATGTGGTGTAAATTTTACTTCAATAAAAAATAATGAGGGAAAAAGTCAGGCTAGGACTTAGCCTTACCCTGGAAGCAGCTGTTCAGCTCAGTTTCTTGGGCTGGGTTTCAACCAGGCTTGTGTGTGAATACATGAAGATTCATCAAGCTATGTACTGTGCAGTGTCATCATCTATATATTTTAGACTCCACTTAATGAAAGTTTTGCCTCATTCTTTTTTAAAAGGAAGAGCTTTTTGTTGTTTTTTGTTTTTTTTGAGACAGGGTCTTGCTATGCAGTTTAGGCTGGCCTTGAACTTGCTTATGTAGCCTAGGCTGGCCTCGAACTCATGGTGATCCTCTTGCCTCAGCTTCCCAAGTGCTGGGATTATAGGCATGCGCCACTACGCCTGGCTTTAAAAGGAAGTTCTTGATGCACTGAAAATGGTAACAGTAACTTTCATCCAAGGCCAGGGCCAAGGCAAGGACAACATGAGGTGAATCATGCAAGTGCTGGGTCAGATCCTGTTTTGGTTTCAAATATAGATATTTTATTCCTTGGGATTTGGGGCTTTCATTGTTTATATTTAATATTATCATTAAATATTATTTATCTTGTTTGCTGAGGTTTTGGCATCTGCTTTGCTATGGTCTAAATATATGTGTCTTCTCAAGATTCGTATGTTGAAACTTGACTGGGCAGTGATGGCGATGGGCAGTGAGGCCTTGAGGCGGGTGACCAAGTCACATAGGGTCCATTCTTATGAATGGGGTCAGTGCCCTTGTGGAGGAGCCCTCAGCTGTGTGAGGGCCCTGCATAACGTGCCATCTATGAAGAACGAGCCTGCCTCAGATCAAAATCTGCTGCTGCTTTAATCTTGGATTTCCTAACCTCCTCAACTGCTTTTATGAATTGCCTTATCTAAGGTACTTTGTTATAGCATCCGGAATAGACTGAAACATCTTATTAACCTGTTTGTTTCATTCTGTCTTTTCTGCTTTTTGTTACTATAATGAGATACCTGAGGCAGGTTACTTTATAAGGAAAAGAAGTGTATTTGGAGTCATGGTTCTGAAGGTGCAAGGTCCAGAGGCCACAGGTGGTATTAGTCTTCTTACTGGCAGCTTCCCAAGGTGGCCCAGGGCAAGACGTGGCAAAAGACAGGGATCACACATGTGTATATAATACGTATATTGGTCTGGTTTCCTCCCTCTTCTTACAAAGCTACAAGGAGCTACAAGGCTCCACCCTAACGATTTCATCTAATTTTAAACTTTCTTTCTTTTTTTTTTTTTTTTTTTGAGACAGGAGCTCACTATGTAGCCAGGCTGGCCGTGAACTTATGGCAATCCTCCTGCTTCCTGACTCAGCCTCCATGTGCCAGGATTAGAGGCATGTGCCACCATGCCTGGCTAATCCTAACCACTTTCTAAAGGCCCCATCTCTGAACATCACAGATACATTATGCTTCAGCCTTCACAGTGCGGATTAAACCTCAACACACTGAAGCCTTTGGGAACACCAACCTGGTGTATGAACCCAGACAAGTCCACCTTTCCCTAGTCCTAGCCCTAAATTTCTCTTGTCAATCTGCATAGTCATGGTGGTGGGCGATGCCCTCATTTGCTCTCGCTAATTCCAACCCCAGAGAAGATGGAAACACAAATACACATGGGCACCTGAACAGGGGTCTTCTGAAGTGCCTACTTCAGCCTCAGGTGGCACAGACAAGACCCCTGCCCTTCTCCCTGATGTCCCACTCAGCCTCCAAAACCCTGCAGCCTCCTGCCCCCGAGTGAGGCTGTGTCACTCAGTGGTCAAGGACCAGGGCCCCACACAACCCACTAAGAAGCTGGGTAGAAGCAGTAGCCAGAGCTCAGAATAGGAGATCTCAGAGTGTGGGGGACCACCTGGATGGCTGTCCTTGAGAGAAGAGCAACTATCTCCACCTTGGCTGAACCTGGCCCTAATTCCACCTATTGATATGTACGGAGCTGGCTAGGACTTTTCCTTATCTCTTTAATTGGCTTTAGGCAATGCAAATAGGTCCAGCCGAGGTCCTGATGTGTAGTCTTTGAAGCAAAGCGACAGGCCTGTGTTTCCCCGCCCTTTGCTCCCAATATACGGTTGAGCCTGGCGGGATGGAGAGCTGTGCTCCACGCTGTCGGCTGGGATCGAGCCTCGAGAAAGAGGCTATGACTTCCCAGGGCATAAAAGATTATACATCAGAGCTGAAGCACCGACCCCAAAACATTAGATACTATCTTGAATTGTGTTATGCAGATTACTCCTTCTGCATATCCTTCCCTCTGCATTTGCAAAGGTGATCTTCAGGCCTAGCCCAGCTCACGAGACTCACGTTCTTCCCGAGACTCACATAATTCCCGCCACTCTCACAGTCACTCATCCCCGAGCCACTCCCCTCCTTCAGAATTAATAAAACCTGGGTTCGGCCCTGGGTCGTGGCCTTTGTCCCAGTAGCCACCATCTTGGCGGGACTTAGGACCCCTTGGCTCCCCACAGCTATAGATATGCCTTAGTGTCTTTATTCTCGCCGTGGGTTGCATTGGATGTGGTAGATTGGAATTAACTCGGTAGAATTCCAATAACTTCCTTTTGGGTTTACAAATCTAACTTCCTGGACCGTGACGAGGACCAGGAAGGGCTCTCTATATCAGAGGATACAAATAAAGGGCGTACTCCATTCCCATAATCCTTAGCAGCATTCATTTCTAGACAGATCTTTTTCTCTTCTGTTATTTTTTGAGTGAGCAAAGGAAAATGCACACATCTTAAGCAAGAATCTGAAAAGATAAAATGGAGGACGTAGCATTATCTCCCCAGTGCTCTTTTTCTTGCACTCCTGGAGAATTCATTTATGGAATCAGATCCTCCCATCATGAAGAAAATTTTAAGACCATATCACTTTGTCTTGGATTAAATATGAATTCTTTAAATAAATAGATCTTATGGAACAGTATTTTTTAATGTAGCAATGTAGGGATTTCTTCATAGTATGTGGTCATTTTAACATATAATTTAACATATCCTATTCACTTAACAGAGGTACATTCTATAAAAAGAAAAATAAACTTTTAAAGATCTGTAATATTACAACAGATAGAAACCTGTAATTATATATCTGCATCTATGTACATATATATACTGTATGTATGCATGATATGTATATTGTTTTATTTTAAAATAGGACTGTCTCAGTTACTTTCTCAGCTATGAGACACAATACCCAACACCCGCAAGTTAAAGGAGAAAGGTTAATCTTGGCTCACAGTTTGTAGAGGTTTCAGTCTGTAATCTGGTTCCAAGGCAGGCTCCAAGGCAGGGTGGATGGCAGAGGAGGCTTGCTCGTGGCACAACACTCAGAAAGTAGAGAGAGGTCAAGGGAGGAAGGAGGGAGATAGACTCTTCCAGGCCATACCCACAGTTACCCACCTGTTCCAGCCAGGCTTCACCTCCCAACATCACGTTTAGCTATAAACTCATCAGTGGATTAAGCCATTGATAAGTATCGCATCCTCATGAGCCAATCACCTCTCAAAAGCCCCATCTATGAGTACATGAGGCTTTGGGGAGACATCCAGATATAAACCATAACAGGGACCATATTATAGAATAATGTAGTGCAATAAAAATTTCTGCAGTGATGGAAATGTCATATCCTCACTGTCCAATATGGTAGCCATTAGCCACAATTGTCAACTGAGCACTTTAAATGTAGCTAATGTGTCTGAGGAACTGAATTTTTAATTCTATTTTAATTAGTTTAAATTTAAGTGTATTTCCACAACATGGGAAAAAATGTTCGCCAGCTATTCCTCAGACAAGGGATTACTATCGAGAACATACAAAGAACTCAAAAAAATCAGACCTCCCAAATTTAAAGACCCAATCCAAAAATGGGCATCTGAGATGAATAAACACTTCTCAGATGAAGAAATACAAATGGCAAATAAATATATGAAAAAATGTTCAACACCACTAGTCATTCGGGAGCTGCAAATTAAAACAACACTGAGATTCCATCTCACCCCAGAAAGAATGGCTATTATCAAGATGTCAACTAATAACAAATGCTGGAGGGGCTGTGGGGAAAAAGGAACCCTTCTCCACTGTTGGTGGGAGTGTCGACTGGTGCAGCCACTGTGGAAATCCGTGTGGAGACTCCTCAAAAAGCTAGGGTTGGAGGTCCCATTTGACCCAGCTATTCCCCTACTGGGTACCTTCCCAGAAGAATTAAAAACATCGTACCACAGTGATATATGTGCACCCATGTTTATAGCAGCACAATTTGTAATAGCTAGATCGTGGAAACAACCCAAATGCCCATCAACCTATGAATGGATAAAAAAGATGTGGTATTTCTACACAATGGAGTACTACTCAGCCATAAAGAAAGATAAACTGGAAACGTTTATAGGTAAATGGATGCAACTCGAGAAAATACTCACAAGTGAAATAAACCGGATGCATATTTGTAAACATCGTATTGTCTCCCTAGTATGAAAATGCAATTTCACTGTGACTATTCCATTCCTTAGTCTTCTATTTTTACCTAGCTCTTACATGGCTTAATCTTATACTGAGTAATATTTTTCTCCAAAAGTTATTTGTACATTCTCTAATGCTTGAGTTTTTTAATACATGAGAATGTTTACTTGTCTTTAAAAAAAAATAAGTTTTTAAAAAATTTAAGTGTATTTAAATAACTATATGTAGTTAGTGGCTACCATATTAGACAGGGCAGATCCAGATAGAATCATGCAAACACTTAATTCATAACATTAATTGACAATGTCTTTCCAATTCAATAAATGTGACTCTCAAACATTGGTACTGATTTCCATAATAATACTGAGAGGTTATTAAAGAGTATAATGTAAAGCTAGACCCCAATCACTGTAGAAGCAAAAATGTATTGTTAGGATAAAATTTATAGACTATACATGATCCAAACATAAAAACCTAAAATATCTCTCAGATATTTGTTTGTTTGTTTTTAATGATGATTAGGAACAAGCAGCCTAAGCTTTAAAGCCAGATAACTAGAAAAAAAGGACAAAATAAAGTAAAGGCAGTCATAATTAAGACAATGATAGCAATAACTTGGGTGGGGCTTGAGGCCAGCTCTCATTTAAACAGGATAGTCAGAGAGATATCTCTGGGGAGGTGAAATTTTTCAGCCAACAGGTGCAGTATGAAAATGAATAAATCATGTAAAGATATAGGGAAGTGATTTACAGACCAGGGTTCACCAACTATTACTTGACATTTTAAGTCAGTTAATTCTTTGCTGTGGGAATTGTCCACGCGCTGCAGGATGATTAGCAGCATCCGTGGACTCCACCCACTAGATGTCAATAGCACCCCCAGCCTACTCTAGTTATAATCACCAAAAATGTCTCTGGATGTGGCCAACTAAAGGAAAGAGGAGAGAGGGAAGGGAGGGAAGCGAACTGAGACAAACAAACCAAGAATACAGTCAAGGGCCCTGAGATCGGAAAGGGGTTAAAGTAACGGAGGATCAAAAGAGAGACCATCAAGTGTGACACTAATGAGGAAGATGGGGGTAAGCACAGAGGGACACAGGGCCTATGCATGCAGCCCCTTGCAGGGACTGAGCTTCATTCCAAGAGATGACAAAATACTGAGCCACTGAAGGCTTTCAAGAGGGGAAGCACCTGATGTGTTCGATGTTGGGCTGCAAGGGGTGCAGGTGGGAGTGGGGATCATTTCGGAGGTTCACAGAACAGTGTGGGAGACCCAGCCTCCTACCAGTGGATGAACTTCTCCATGACTCAGTGTCCTCATTTGTAAAATGGGTATTATGATAGTACACCTACCCCAAGAGTGGTTAGAAACATATATAAAAGGATCTAGTGTTTGTATAGTACGGCACATAACAGGTGCATTGGAAGCCATTTGCTCTTATGAGAGCCTAGGTCCCTATGAGAGATGCTTGAGTGACAGCAGTGAGAGTCTTCCTGTGGAGGGCTGCAGCTGCAGAGCCTGAGGAGCTAAAAGGTCTACTGAGGATGCAAAAGCTGCAGAGAAGTGTGCAAAAAGGAGAGCTCAGTGGGAGGCGGGATGCAGAGAAATAACAGATGAGGTAGGTGAGCAGGTGACAATAGGAATGAAGCATCCAGGACAATGGCTGCTTTTTGGTTCAATGGCTGTATGCACGGGGTCCCATTTATTTTATGGAAAAGACTAGAGGCCAACTTAGGCCATATTAGATTTGAGATAGCCATGTGGATATATGAAGTAGTAACTGATTGGCAGGTCAAAGCTCAGGGAAGAGTTTGGGATTGAAGATATAAACCTGACCATCTTTTGCAAAGGAGATAATTAATAGTTTAATTTGAATTAGACATCTAATAATAATGTTTAAAAGTATTCAAATTCTAAGGAATTGGTCCTGAAGATAGAGCAAATTTATGTAAAATGTCATTTGTGCGAGTCATTTATTGAAGCATTGTTTGTAATAGTATAGTTTGTAAATCACCTGAATAGCCACTGATTGCAGTCTGGTTAAATATATTATAATACTGCCATAAGATAGCAATTATACAATTGATAAAAAAAAGCAACTTAATATGACCTGATATAGTATGGCCCACGAGACATTATTCAATGAAAAAAAGCAAGGTACATAACAAAATGTATAACAGGCTGCATTAGAGTGCTCTGCACCTCAAAAAAGAGGAGAGATTTGCTAATGCTGAATATTTCTGGAAGGGTACACAACTGCTAACCATAGAAATGGCTAGAGGACAGCCATGCTCCTTCACACCATTGTATTTGGGGCTATATGAACATATTATAAAAATTTTAAAGCATAGTCAGCTCTCTGTATCCACAAGTTCTGTGTCTTTGGGTTCAACTATTTTGAGAATGAAAATATTTGGGAAAAGATTGTATCTGTACTGAACATGAACAGAGTTTTTCTTGCCATTATTCCATAAACAATACAATCTAACAACTATTTACATAGCATTTATACTGCATTAACTGTTATAAGTAATATAGAAATGGTTTAAAGTTTATAGGAGGACATGTATAGGTTACACATAAATACTACACCGTTTTATATGAGACTTCAGTATCCACAGATTTTTGTATTCACAGAGGGTCCTGGAAACAATCTCCTATAGACACTGAGAGACAAGTGCATATAATTTTTTTAGACGAGGTCTCACTATGTTGTCCAGGCTGATCTCAAACTCCTGGAATCAAGCAATCCTGCCTCAGCCTCCTAAGTAGCTGGGACTACCGGTACCTACACCATGTCCAGCTGCAATTAAAACATAAAAAAACAAATACGATTTAGAAAAAAGTCACTCTTGTAGCAATGTGAAGGAAGGAAGAGACTAGAGACAGGATACCAGCTAACAAGCTACTGCAATAGCCCAAGCAAGAAAGAAGATGAGGACTACAGCCAGAGATATGTCAGTGAGGATAGAGAGACTCCAAAGAGCATTTTGCCAGTAGAATCCAAATTTGGATCTAAGCATGAAGAAGAAAAGATGACTCCCAGGATTTGGGCTGAGAAGGATTCATGCTCAGGTCTGTCCCTTCCTCCAATACCTCCTGGGAGGCTCAAAGGACAGAGATCTGCCTGGATGATCTAAGGACAGGGGTGTCCAGGGCTAAGGGTGTGCCTGGGTGAGACGAGAGCACCAAGCACCAACTACCCCCACCCCCACGTACACACATGCACACACACATACATGCACCCACACACATACTCACCACCCTGTGAGCTCTTGGGGTGTGCCCATGCTTTTGCCCAGAGAAACTGAAACTCCTATGTTGTCCTACACAGTACACTTTAGAAAAAAGAACATCGATTAACATTATTCTTCTTTATTTCCTGCCAGTGAGCAGCAGAAATGCCTCTAACTTAAAATTCTTCTGATTTTCCTCCTCTTCCTGGTCCAAGAGTTGAATCTTCCCCTCACCTTGGCACAGCCAGCCCTCATAGCCACAGGCTGTTGTGCCACGTGCTGCAACACTGCTGGCTAAAGCCAGCTGGCAAGGGGTGCTGGGGGGCCAGCAGTCTCCTTCCAGGGAAGCATCAGGGTATCATAAGCTTGTAAGTTAGGAGGCAGCAGCCTGCTTACAAAGCAGTTTTGCTGAAGATGGGGCCTGACTATGGAAGTTTGCAATGGAGATGGCCTCAGACAGCTGTGGGACCTCTGCATGTATTTTTTTCCCCAAAAGCCAAGGGAAAGTTACTCTGCTCACATCCTACAAGAATGAATATTGTTCATTTCTAAGCATAGCTGTTCCTGCCAAAAAAAAAAAAAAACCCTGCTGATTCACTTTCCCCTTACTGGAGAGAATGAATCAGGACTCGGGCAGCCATCCTCACCACTCACACAGCCCTTTCTGCCCCCCCCCACCAGGCGTGGTGCAGGCTGCCCGAGCTCAGCCAGCCCTGAGGTTGAGATTGAGGCTGAGGGTCCAAGCTGCTCCACGCACAGCCTGTGTGCTCTAGGATCTCTGCCAGGAGCTGCTGACCAGCAAACAGGCCCGAGGAAGATCTTACCAGAAGGCAGGCTCTGTCCTCCTGCAAAGAATCAAGCCAACTTTCAGCACCTATGCTGTGCTAGCCAGCAACCCACTTCCTCCCCAACCACCCATGGGAAGAGAAGGGGCCCCGTGGGCCTCTGACCCCATGGTCAAGGTTCCTCTTTGCTTTATATCCTCAAACTTGTCTCCGCACTCACTCTTCAACCTATGACCACACGAACCAGGTCTCTTGCTTTCTGTGCTTCGCTGCTTTGACATCTGAAGTGACGGCCCCTCCTTCCCAGGGTTAACCAGTTCCTAGAGATGGAAGAAGCTCCCCATCCCAGCCACCTACTGTGCTGTACTCTCACACTCTGGACCACAGTCACCACCCCTAGTCACCCCAGGGCCAGCTGCTAGACAACTAGGGACAGCCCCATGCCTGGCACCAGCTGAAGTGATTCAAACTTGATCACCCTGCCTCACTCACTCCCTCCTATGGGACGCATAATAAAGACTCTTGTCCACAATTCCCACCTCCTTCTGTGTCCCCTGACAGACCTGGTGCTCCCTGGGTGGCCCCCACGGCATGGCATGCCGTCTCCTCTTCAGATCTGAGTCTAACAAACCGTCTTTCATTGGCAGCCAACTCTGATCTGCTGGTCTTGCCACCCCCAAGTAACAAATTTATAACGAGAGGAATAAGTTATTATTTATTTTAATGTTATCTTATTAGTAATGCATAAAAAATAAATGATACCTAAATTATAATAAAATTTTATAACACAATTTTGAAACAATAACCTCAGGCTTCCCACCCTCTCCTGAAACTGTCCTCACCTCACTGCCAAAATCAAATGGATACGTTTGTATCTTACACCATGTCACCAACCGCTTCCTCTCAGAACCGTGCCCATTGCTGGGGTGTCACTCTCCTGGCTCTATCAATAGCAGTGCTCTTTGGGGTCCCATCCAAAGTGCGCCCAGGGTGCTCTCACCAGCTATTTGCCTACATCCTCTACACACTGTCCTTGCACTCGGACCGCCACATGGGTGTCACATATTCACCTCAAGCTCAGTACAATCAACATTGAATCAGCCTCTATTGCTCCAAGCGGCCCCTGTTCTTGTCGCTCCTCAGAGCAGCCTCTCTGAGAATCAGGGAGACCTCACCAGCTCCTGCAGGAGTGCCTAGGGGGTGTACCCTTCGCCCCATCTTCCCCACCCCTACTGCTGCCCGTGTGAGACCCTCGCCCCTCAACAGAACTTCATCGCTGTGCTCTGATGGTCGCACCCTGGCCACTCTTCCAACCCCACCCTGGCCCCAGTTCCCAGTAATCCACCCAAAATCCTTCCTCACATTTCCCCCCTGATCTAGGGCTTCCCATGGCTTCCCACCGCTCACTGGAAAATCTACATTTAGCCTGATAAATGCAGGTTTTAAAATTAATTTTATTGGTACACTTTTGATATGCACAATGATCACATTCATCATAGGGGATTTGTGCCCATACCTGATATATCTTGATTCTTTTTTTTTCCATCTCCTTCCCCTCCCTCAATGCTTCTTCCCCTTCTTGTTTACAAAAGCTTTTTTTGTACAAAAGCTTTGTTTCCATTTTTTTCTTCTCTCTTTTTTTTCCTTTTCCTTCCCTTCCCTTCCCTTCCCCCACCCCCTCCCTTGTTCCCCTTCCTATTTTACCATGTTTTTCCTACTTCCCAATATTTAGCATCCGTTTTGGTCCTTATTTGTGCTTTCAGTTTCTCACACAGAGAAACAATGCAATATTTAAGCATGTGTGTCCAATTTATCGCACTTAAAAGTAATGTTTCAAGGTGCATCCATTTACCTAAAAATGTCTCAAATTTATCCTTCTTTATGGCTGAGAAGTACTCCACTGTATATAAAAACCACATTTTCTGACCCATTCATCTGACAGTGGACATCTGGGCTGTTTCCAAGATTTAGCTATTATAAATTGTGCTGTTTTAAACACAGGTGTGTACGTGTCACTGTGGTATGATGCTTTTAACTCTTTTGGGAAGATAATAAGAAGAGGAATAGCTGGGTCAAATGGAACCTTTAGTTTCAGGTTTTTTTAAATCACATTTTACTGGTACATTTTAGGTATACATAATGATCACATTCATCACAGAGAATTTGTACCTGTACGTGATATAACTTGATTCTTTTTTTCCCATTCCCCCCACCCTCCCTTCAACCCCTCCTCCCCTCCCTACTTACAAAAGCTTTGTTTCCATTTTTTGCTTCTTTTCCCACTTTTTTTTACTTTTCCCTTCTTTCCTTTCCCCCTCCCCCTTCATTGCTCCTCTCCCCGTTTGAACAATTTCTTCCTATTTCACAATACCTAATATACATTTTGGTCCTTATTTACAATTTCAGTTTCTCACACCAGAGTAACAATGCATTATTTACATGTGTGTCCGATTTATTTCACTTCAGAGTATGGTCTTAAGGTGCATCCATTTACCTAGGAATGTCTCAAGCTTATCATTCTTTGTGGCAGAGTAGTACTCCATTGTATTAAAAAAAAAAACACACATCTTTATCCATTCACCAGTTGATGGGCATTTGGGCTGTTTCCGAGATTTAGCTATTACAAATTGTGCTGCTATAAACAAGGGTGCACATATATTGCTGTGGCATGATGCTTTTAATTCTTTCGGGAAGATAACCCAAAGGGGAATAGCTGGGTCGAATGGAACCTCTAGTCCTGGAATGTCCACACTGATTTCCACAGTGGTTGCACCAGTCTACCCTCCCTCCAACAGTGGAGAAGGGTTCCTTTTTCCCTACAGCCTCGCCAAAATGCAGCCTTTTGTGTTCTGGCCCCTCCTCCCTCCCCGGGGATCTCCACCCTGCCCTTTCCCCAGCCAGGAAGAACTTCCAATGAGCAGCACAGAGACTGCCACTCCCCCTGCCCCGCAGCTCCAGGCTGCCCTCCCTTTGCCCAGAAAACAACCACCCCATCCCCCCAACCCTCCCTCCCTTGAATTCCTTCCTTTTTGCCTCATAGACAGTACCTGTGATGTTTGGTTGCTCTTCTTTATTTTTATGTTCATTTGAAAATGTTCCTTGAGACTCTCCTTTGTCCCAGGACATGAAGCCCCCAGAGATACAGTAGGAAAAATATAGGCTTGAACCCTGACCTCGAGGAACCATCTATGACAGCAGCCTCCTTCCTTCCCCGAGACCACCTTCTGCTCCCCCACCTCTGCTCTGAGAGCCCACAAGAGCAAAGAATCACTGGGCAGGAGAGGGTTTATGTGGCCCTCTGGTCCCCCTGCCCTGCTCCCAGGGTGATCTTGGTGAAGAATATATGTATCTCACAGGGTAGAGTGGGACACCCCTGCAATCCCAGCAGTCTGGAAGCCTGAGGCAAGAGCATCACAAGTTCAAACTCAGCCTGGGCAATTTAGTGACTTAGCAAGATGCTGTCTCAAAGTAAAAAGGGCTAGGGATGTAGCTCAGTGTGCAGGTCTTGGGTTCAATCTCCAGACAGATATATAATTTCATGCCCTCCCTATGAACCTTCCATGACTCCCCACTACCAAAGCCATCAGCTCAGGGCTTCCTCCACTGGCTCTCTTTCCCCATTTCTCCAGTGTCTACTCTCAACATTCACTGCCATAAGAGACTGGAACCATATTTCTCATCTCTACCTTGCTCTGCTTTATCTCATGCCTTTGTTCAGGCTGTCGCCTCTGTCATAAGCTCTCTTCCCTCTCCTCACCAGGTCATCTGCTGCTGTGTAACAAACCTCCCCAGCTAGCAACCAAAGGCAACAAGTCTGTGGGCCAGCAGCTTGGCCAGGGAGCCGCTGAAACAGCGCCTCTCCCCTCCACATGGGGTTGGCAGGGCTCACTGGTGCATACACAGCCGGCTGATGGACGGGGGGGGGGCTGAGAGACTCTGGAGGGTCTCACTCAGTGTCTGGCAGTCCGGTGGGGGTGCCATCTAGAGCACTTAGTCCGGGTCACCCCTTGTGACTACCCCAGGCTTCCTCACGTGACAGTGGGGTTCCAAGAAGCAAGTCCTAGTGGACAGCACTTCTGATGTCTGCTCACATCATTTTAGCTCGAGGACCATTGTTCAGATACATTCTACAGCCAAGCCCTCGGGCAGCGGAGGAGGCACAACCTCTTGGGAGCCACCTGTGTAGTGACTTCCACATCCGCCCTCTCCCAAAGAGGCACTGCCTCCCCACACGTGACACCAGGGCACCAGAGAACCCTTCAGTCACGATGTCAGCTTCAAGCCCCTGAGCTCATCTGTGCAGCTGGCCTGGCTGTGGCCAGGTTTCCTTGGCGCGCTCCTCGGATGTGGCTCCTCCTGATTCAGAGCCCCACGGGCCTGGTGCACAGTGATGAACCAGAGACAGGATAAGCTCAGCAGAAGCTTCCGGTAGACAGGGGAGACACTCGAGGCACGGGGCCAGCACTGGCCTAAAGTGATTCTGAACAGCAGCCAGACTCGTGTTCAAGACTCCTCCTCTCGAGCAGGGAACATTACGTGAAGAGGGCCCCATTCTGCCTTGCTCTCATTTGTCCCCTTTGAGCTTAGTCCTGCTCTCGGGGCAGCCCTTTTTTTCCATGTGCACGTGGATCAGCCTCCTGCCCCTAGAAAGTGGGGGGCCAGAGGCTCCTTTTCATTTTGAACTGTTTCAGCCTCTTTTTGTCTAAACAGCTGGAGCTTTTGCCAGATGATTAGCCTCTAAAATTTTATGGGTTCCCTGTGAATGTTATGGGAGTCCATTCTGTGCACCAAATACATGATTAGTTTCTAGAAGATGCTACTTCGGCTATAGCACAATCTCTTTAATATTCCCACAAACACTTTTGTTTAGCTGAAGTCTACTAGAACCACTTATATCTTCTTGGGATCTTAACAAGTGTTCTACAGCCATACCCTTGACTTAATCTTTTTCTCTAGGCCAGTTCTTATTTTGAAAATCTGTTGCCTGCTGGATGGAATGGAAATGAGAACTAGTTTTCTTTTCCGACCCAATAAATTGGACAGGTCCTATTTAGCTCATCTCCCTCTTACAATATTCAATCACACAGTCTGTATGTTCACTCAGCAGCACTTCAATAACACTTTCAGCATTCCATCTCTAGATCTCCTTAGCCAAGTCCACAAACTCATTAGGTGCTGTCTCACTCCATTTTATGTTACTGTCTTAGTTACTTTTCTTGTTGCTGAGACAAAATACCCAACACTCACAAGTTAAAGAAGGAAAGGTTTATTTCAGCTCACAGTTTGTAGAGGTTTCAGTCCATAGTTGGCTGGCTCCAAAGCAGGGTGACATGGCACAGGGGCATCACAGAGGAGAAACAGCCCATGGCATGGTGGGCAGGAGGTGGTTAAAGCAGCAGCAAGCCTGCCTTCCTTCTCTCCTTTTATATTCTGTCCAGGTTATAAGCCTATTGTTTGGTGCCAGACACATCCAGGGGGGAGCTTCCGTTATTTGCACTCAGAACTATGCTAATTCCAATCACTGGACTAATTTAGTACCCTTAATCCCAATATCACATGTTCTACATCCCACCTATGAGTGCAGGAGGTTTTGGGGGGATATCTAAATACAAGCCATAACAGTTACTATAACAGTGTACCTGAGGTTGGATAATTCATAACAAAAAGAAGTTTTTTAGCCTGGCATGCATGCCAGTAATTCCAGCAGTTGGGAGGCTGAGGCAGGAGTATTATAAGTTCAAGGTCAGCCTGGGCTACATAGCAAGACTGTCAAAAAAGAGAAAAGAAAAGAAAGGAAGAAAGAGAGAGAAGGGGAAAAGGAGAGAAGAGAGAAAAACAGAGGAAAGCAGAGGAGAGGAGAGGAGAGAAAAAGAAAAGAAAGAGGTTTCCTTAGTTCACAGTGTTAGAAGCCGAAAGTCCAAGTTTGGGGCTGCATCTGGTCAGCATCTGGCAAGGGCCTTCTGGCAGCATCATAATGTGGCAGATGGTATCACATAGCCACGGCAGCACACGAAAGAGAGACGGTAAGAGAGGAAGCAAGAGACGGTGAGCTGTAGGCCAGTCCCAGAAACCTGACCCACTCCCGGACTCAGCATTAATCCATTCATGAGGGTGGAGCCCCATGATCTAATTACCTTCCACTGCCCCACCTCTTAAAGTCCCACCGCTTTCAATACCATTACCCTGGGAACCAAGCTTCCAGCACATGAACTTAGGGCAGGAGTGGGACTTACCGACCCACACCCAACTCTAGTAGGTACGTTTTCTATCACCTAAGTACCACAGCAATGGTTCCACCATGACCTAATCTAACACAAGTCAACCTTGTTCCAGCTGCCACTCTTCTGAAATGAAGCAGCTTGGAGCCGTGCATGGCGGCCACAGGGTGGCCAGACTTCTCCCATGCTGGCCCCAGGAGGAAGTGTTCCAGAGAGCAAGGCAGATGCTATAAGGCTTTCTTTTCTTTTCTTTTCTTTTCTTTTTTTTTTTTTTTGTACCAGGAATCAAACTCAGGACCTTGTGCTTGCCAGGCAGGCGCTTGTACCGCTGAGTGATATCCCCGGCCCTATATGGCTTTCTAAGACCTGCATGCAGCCTCTTAGTGTCACTTGTGCATACTGTATTGGTTGAAGCAGCCACAAGCCCACTGAGATTCAAGAAGAGGACACAAACTTCACTAGGTTTTAGAACCAACACGGGTTTATCTGGGGCATCTCATTTGTATTTTATATGGCATTGGGGGTCACACATGACTTGTTTTCACATGGCAGGTCAACTGGGAGCTGGTTGATCCCAAACAGTGACGGATATTTCCTCAGTCCACTTGGCTAGCTCAGGCTTCTTCTTACAGTACTCGCCTTCCAGGAAGGTGAGCCTCAGCGAAGATCACATTTGCTGACAGCCCATCGGCCACAACAAGGCACGTGGCCAAGCCCAGAATCAGTGGAGAATAAGGAGGTAAGATTCACTGGGGGCCACTAATGTGGTATCTGCTATACATGGGCAATCACACTCATCTTCGAAGACTCAAGCCATGCCTCATCTCCTTCAAGAAGGCCTCCCTCCCAACCTGTGCCCCTCTGTGGACTCTCACAGCGCCCTACACACCTCTCTACCTGCATTTACCCTACTGTTCTCTAAGTATCTATCTACTGTCTTGCCCCCACAGTGGGAACACGCCTTGAGGGCAGAAACTGTGCTCTGCTGGCCTTTGTGTTCCCAGGGTGGGACCAGAGAAATCAGTTTAGCCGAGGTCTGAGGACCCATGCTGGGAGCACTGAAGGGCAGGGGGCATGGAGTCAGGAGATAAGAGCCATAGGCTGCGCTGAGCAAAGTATCTGTCTGACCTCAGACAAATCCTTTCCCTTCGGGGACTTCAGGTCCCCACTATGAAATGAAGGGGAAGCTCTGTGATCCTACAGGGACATTGTGTGGGACCAGTGACCATGGGGAGCGAGCGGCCGGTCGTCCCTCAGTCGGCATAAGGAAATGAGCATTTTAGAGGAGCTTCTACTTCCACCTGTCACTTTCAGGGCAGTGGGAGAATAGAAATCTGAGGGGCTGATGCGGCAGCCACAGTCTGGCAGGGCACCCTGCTTGGCTGGATTCCTTCTTGCTTTCAGCACTCCAACCCTGTCCATTAATGAATAAGAGTTTTAAGATCTCCTCCCTTAAAAGAAAGAAGGGAAAGGGAAAAAAAATGTACATATATGTAAGATGGTTAAGATAGATACACTACCAATTTTACTTAGTTCATTGAAGAGTAAGGTTTGTGCCAATAATGTTTGGACAATTGAATGCTAATATCTGGTACCGTGAATAACTAACTTAAAGATAATAATAAGTAATGCATTAACCATTGTTACCCTCCTATTATGTTGTTTTGAAAATTTGTTCTTTATTGATTTGTTTTGTTTTTTCTTCTCTTTAAAAATAAAAAAATAGGGCCGGTGAGATGGCTCAGCGGCTTAAGCGCCTGCCCGGCAAGCGTGAGGGCCCGAGTTCGACTCCCGGAACCCACATACGAAAAAGGGGCCGGTGATATCGCTCAGCGGCACGGGCGCCTCCTGGCGCGCGACGTCCTGAGGTCGACCCCCTGGTACCCACAAAAAAAAAAAATAAATAAAAAAAAATAAAAAAATAAAAAAATAAAAAAAAGATCTCCTCCCTTTTGCCACCCCGAGGCCCTACCCAGACCCTAGACTGTCTCATTCTTTTTTTTTTTTTTTTTTTTTTTGTGGGTACCGGGGGGTCGACCTCAGGACCTCGCGTGCCAACAGGCACCCGTGCCACTGAGCGATATCACCGGCCCCTTTTTCGTATGTGGGATCCGGGAGTCGAACTCGGGCCCTCGCGCTTGCAAGGCAGGCGCTTATGCCGCTGAGCCATCTCACCGGCCCGACTGTCTCATTCTTGAGCCTTCAATTCCATCCAAGTGGGGACCTTGCTCTAACTGACACATCTCCTTCAGACATGCACCTGACAGACAACCCTCCCCTCCCCTTCCTGAAGACAAGGTGCCTGGGGACCCTGAAAGTAGGCCAGGTCCTCCTAATCTTATCAAAGTAGCACAGCTAGGCCCTCCACCCAGCAACACTTGGAGACAGGCCACAGAGCACCCGGGGCCTCAGCCAGCCACAGCCCTGACGTCGTCTGCAGTTAAGGGACCTCTGGGTATGTTCTGCCCTGCAAAAAGAGCCATCTCCGTCCCTTAGCAGTGTGTGTGTGTGTGTGTGTGTGTGTGTGTGTGTGTGTGTGTGTGTAAGACACATGGAGAGAGAAGGGTTTAGCCCCAAGCTAAACCAATTACATTCTGATAGGAAAGCTCTCCAGCCTCGGAATCAGAAAGCTGTTAAACAGGAAAGAACATGGGGCTGTGGAGGGACAGAGAGGAAGGCAGCATGTCTGGAGTGCAGCAGGGAGATGAATGGGAAAGATGGGGTGGTACAGGTCAGCTGCCAGGGGCCAAGAAATCCAGGGCCTTAATATTATCCTGTGACCAACAAGACACAATCTGTGAAGAGGGACAGTCTCAGTAAACCAGGGTTCCCTGGCCCACAGGCCCTTGGAAGCTTGCGAATAGCTCAGACTCAGTACTGGAGTAAGGAGGTCCCAGATGGGCTGGAGCAGCTGCATGTTTCATAAACGCGCCCTAGGAGCTTCCCTGGCTTACCAAAGTGAATCACCCTTTGGACCAGACCATCCACAGGGCTTATTCTAGTTAGAGCATTCCATCGCTCTTTGTGCTGGGAGACCAAGCAGCCCCCCAAGACACTGAGGGAAATGAAGCTCCCACTTGAAGCTCAGGAGTAGCTTCCAACAGTGCCATTAGAGGATTGGAAACTGCAGCGGAGGTGCCAGGGCTGACTTCTATGAAGAAATAGGAGACTGAGACCAGGCAGGAGATGGCTGGGAGGCAGGGCCAGCCCATAGGATGTTGTGATCGGGATTCACAAAAAAGCCAGGAGGCTCAAATCAATCAAATAAACCTTGGTTTAAAAAAACTCTCTGCACCTCTGGGTGGGAGGGACAAGTCATCAGCACTAGCTATTAAGAAAGAGACTCCGTCTGGTAACATCAAATTGATGGGGTAGAAGGGATTCCCTGGGCATCAGTATCTGGGTCTCAGCCTATTCCTTTCCAGACTTAGTCGCCCCCACCCCTTTCCGGGAGTTCCCACTCCCTCTCCCCCTGGCTGCAGGCAGCAAAGCACAGGAGCTCAGCACTGAGAGCTTGGGCTCCAAGGCCACTGCCCCGCAGCCCTCCCACTTACCAGCCAGGGAGCGGGAAGGAGGTGGGATGGGTTGAAGGAGTAATGTGACAGTGCCTGTCTTGTCAGCACCGTGCTTGGTGGAAGGCAACACTCCTGTCTTCTGAAGACCAAGCAGACAATTCAGAAAGTGAGAAGAACCTGGCGTCAGCCCAGACCCCGGAGGGGACAGCAGCAGCCACAGTAGAAAGCACCTGCAGGTTCCCCTGAAGGGCAAGGTGCTCTGGAACACATGAAGGGGTGTGCCAGGGCTGGGGACCAGGGAAGAACCAGCTGGGCGCATCGCCTGCCCTGCTACCAAAGGGCTGCTCCGCCATGAAATGCATCCTACCGGCCTCTTTTGGAGAAAGGCCGGGGTATTCCAACCCCAAAACCCGTCACTGGAGGCTGGGGAGGAGGTAACTCGGAAGTGTAGCAAATCCGGCTCCCGCACTCCTTACGCGCCGGTTTTCCCAGAGACTTCTGAAGACTGGAGAAGGAGAAAGGGTTACACCCTTAAATGGAGAGCACTCGCTGCGGGGGCTCGGGGAGGCGGCTGATATTCTTTGGGCTGCCCCACCCTGATCCCGGAGTCCCAAACCCTGCCGCCCCTGGCGAGCCAGCCACAGAGCTAAGGTCCCCCTTCTGCAAGAGTGGGCCACCTTCCCACACTCAGGCGCCACCGCCACCTCCTCCCCGGCCCCTCGCCACCCCCATCCTTTCCCCCTAGCCTCTGATTGGCTGAGCCCCGGGGCCTCCCCACCCTCCTCTCCCCCACCCCTGGTGAAAACTGCGGGCTTGGTGCAGGGTGCAGCAACTGGAGGCGGCAGCATCGAGTCCCCAGGAGGCTGCAGCGGCGGAGGACTGGGTCCAGGTGAGAGCTGGAGTCAGGCGGGGACCGGGACGCAGGAGGCTTCGGGAGAGGTCCGAGGGCGCCACGGGAAGAAGCCGCGCAGAGCTGGGGGAGGGACCTGCATGCCAGGCTCGGGCGGGAGCGCGATGTTCTGCAGGGCAGGGGCCGCGCCGCACCTCGCCTTTGCGGGAAGCCGCTCGCGGGCTTTCGCCCACTGGCGGGCGGGTTGTCTGGGGCTGCAGCGCCGGGGGAGAACCTAGAGGAAGGAAAGGCCCTTGGTGCTGCTCTCCACCCAGAGGACCCCATACCCAGCTCTCAAGGGCGGGGAGGGGGCGAAAATAGGCGAGAGGATGGAGGGTGGCCAGCCGGAGGGGACCTCAGCTCGGTGACCTCACGGTGGGCTGGGTGCGGGGCACCAAGGTAGGGAAACCGCAGTGCCGCGGGCGGGGACTGGGTGGAAGGCGGGCAGACGGGGGAGGGGAGAGCTGAAAAGGAAGAGAGGGGGAAGGGGGGCCCTCAATTGGGAAAGAGGATCGGAATAGGGAAGTAATGAGGGTGGGGCTAGCCGAGCGGGGGCTAGGGAAGGAGGCCGCTCTGGGCTGCGGGGACACCTGGCAAAGGAAATAAATAGATTGCACCTCCCTAACTCTGTACCCCTCCTTTGGCTCCACATCCCTCCCCAGCCCCGGCCCCATTTCTTTCCTTTCTTGTTCTGCCCACCGCTCCCCATCCTAGATCCCAAGCCTCACCCCTCCTCGGTCACCTAATGTCCTCCACTCAAAGCCGAATGCCAGCCCCCTTTCCTGCGCTGCAGAGCCTCGGGATCTGACTCCGACGGCAGCTCCACCCGGGCCGAGCGGGCATTCACTGTAGCCTCAGGGCGTCCAGACCCTAGCCTCATCCGCCCCGGGCAGAGCGCCAGAAACCCTGGGCTCTGAAGTGGTGCACCCTGTGCACCGGGGCGCGCGCAGCTCAGCCAGGACCCGAGCCACTCCTGCGGCTCCTCCAGGGCGAGCTCTGCTGCGGACAGGCGAGGCTAGCTGCTCCGTGTCGCCAAAATGCTGATCCATTTAAGGCTGGGGGAAAAAAATGTTTTTAAGTAGGAAAAAGACTAGGCGGGGAGCATAGGCAGGGAGGCTATTGAAGCCAGACTGGAAAACCACAGCTCCAGGAACCTCCTGGAAGCATCTTTGCCCTTTGCAATCAGAGAGCACTGTCGTTTCCCTCACACACACATCTGGGAACACCTTAACTGTGTGCCCAGTACAGGCCTGTCTGGAGCGCCTTAGCCAGACACACACCTGACACGATCCTGAGCCATTAACACTTGAGGTCATGTACTGGGGAGCAGTTTAGTGCCAGATGTTTGTCATTTTCTTAATCCCCACCACAACCTCTTGGGTATGTAGGGTTGAGAGAGCCTCCTTCATTCCTTCAATAAATATATTTTGAACATCTGCCATATGCCAGGAACTGTTCTAGGCATTGGAAATTTGCTTCTGGACAAGAAATAGAAAGTCCCTAAATGGGGAATTTTTGTTTAATGAGTATAAAGTTCATTCGTTCAGAAAGATAAAAAGAGTTCTGGAGAGAGGATGTACAGTGATGTGAACATACTGAGCACTGCCCAACTGTATTCTTGATATGTGGCTAGGAAGTAAATGTTATCCGTATTTTACCAAATTAAACTTTCAAAAATAAATAGGAACAGTGGTAAAGATAAATCCCTTAAAGTCACCCAGCTAGGAGGTGCTCCATGGCCAAGCACCAACACCCCACCATTCTGGGTGTATTCTCCCTCCTCCCTTGCTTTCCCTAAGGAGGAAAGAGCCAGAGAGGTGTCACCTTCAAAGAGAAATGAAGAGAGGAAGAGGGGGGTGGAGACAGTGGCTTAGATGTGCACCCTGTTCCCTGAAGTCCCATGCTCGACAGTAACTGTGAGCACACAGGTCCCATCTCTTGGCTAATCCCCCTCTGTTCCCACCTCAGATCCAGGACAGAGCTCTTGGCACCATGAACCCAGCCTTCGGCATCGCCCTCCTGCTGGCAGGTACTCAGCAAGGGGCAGGGCTGACATTCCAGGGACTCTGGCTTCCCTCTCTTCAGAGAAGATTTTCCTCAAAGCCTCAGAAAGTGCAGTTGGCTGGGGGAGAGAGGGCTCTTTTGCCTCCCAAAGACAGCTAGCTACTCATCCAGCTGACCTTCTGACTGCTGGAACGGCCTTTAGGAATAACTCACTGAGCCCTGACTGCTGGAGTAGTCTTTACAAATAATTCACTAAGCCCTGTCCCATGCTAGTGAATGGGAATCTCCAAATGGGAACTCAGAACTCCCCAAGATTACTTGCCCTTTCAACTCACTAATAGGACCCAGGGTCAAGGAGACTAGGGAGGGAGGCCGGGGTGTTGGGGTGGCAGTTGGGGGGGTTCTGCTTCCAGGATCCCTGGGGTGGAAAAGGCACGCAGAAAGTAGCCCCCTGTGCCCTCCCTGGTCATGTCTACTGTCCAGGGATGATGTGGGTGGGACGCCCCTCATCATCAGCTCTCCACCAACTAGAATGGGTACTGCTGGTGCCAGTCTTGCAGGTGTCCCGAGGGCAGAAGGTGACCAGCCTAACAGCCTGCCTGGTGAACCAGAACCTTCGTCTGGACTGCCGCCATGAGAATACCACCACTTTGCCCGTCCAGTATGAGTTCAGCCTGACCCGTGAGAAAAAGAAGCACGTGCTCTTTGGCACTATGGGGGTGCCTGAGCATGCATACCGCTCCCGGACCAACCTGACCAGCAATTACAACATCAAGGTTCTCTACTTAGCCAACTTCACCAACAAAGACGAGGGGACCTACACCTGTGAACTCCGCATCTCTGGCCAGCAATCCGCCCCCAACTATAGGAATGTCTCTGTGCTCAGAGGTGAGGCAAATCCCCAGTGAGGCCAAATGGGCTGGGAGAGCCAGGCTGGGGACCACCCAGCTGGCTAGGACAGCAGATGGTTCCCTTGGCCAGGCCAGAGAGGAGACATGCCCCATGACTCCCTCACTCCCTCCCAACTGCTGCCTGGTCCCTTAGCGAACCACTGCTTTCAGTGTGAAAGGGAAAGAGCTGAGGGCCAGTTAGAGAGGCACAGCAGTGTGGTAGCTGCTTCCACCGTGACTTTGGGCAAGTCCCTTGGCCTCCCCAATCCTTTCCCCACCTGCAAAACAGGGATGGCACTGCCCCCTCCGCCCAAAGTTTTCTTGTGATGATGTTTAGTAAAATTTTCATAAGGTATGTATGCTCAGGACCCTGCAAATGGGAAATATAATTGGTTCTGTTAGACCAGGTTGGCCCAAAAAGAATACACCCATGCTTTGGGCCTGTGCCTGCCTGACTCCCAGTGCCTCCCCTCACCCCATTCTTTCTCCACAGACAAACTGGTCAAGTGTGAAGGTATAAGCCTGCTGGCGCAGAATACCTCGTGGCTGTTGCTGCTCCTGCTCTCACTCTCCCTCCTCCAGGCCACAGATTTCGTTTCCCTGTGACTGGATGGGCCCATGGAGGATACAGGAAGCCTCAAGGCTCAATGCAGAGATCCTGCTTCTCTGAGCTGGCTCACCCCCTCCCCAGCCCCTCACACATACTGGGGAGAAAAAGAAACCCCACTCCCTATAAAGAACCCCAGTGCTGCATGCAATCATCTACCCACTTCTCCCTCTCTGCACACCACTCGCTGTCTTTTTGTACTCTGTTCCAGAGCTGCTTCAATCTGTTTGATCCTTTTTTGGGGGAGTGTGTGACAAGGGAAGCCAGGATAGGGGACCTGACAGAGAGTGAGGATATGTGATGGGGAGTGGGGGGGGGTACCAGTCCCTGGGGGATGATCATCCTCGCCCACAGGGACCAGAGGCCTGGGAGAGATGTGGATGAGGAGAGAGTAGGTATGTCTTTGCCTAGCCCAGATGTGCTCTGTGCTGAGACCTTCCCAGCAGGCAGGGGTGGCACCTCCAGATCCCAGGTGTGAGGGCTCCATGAGCACGTGTGACTCGTCACATGAGGGTGAGAACTGAGCGTCTCCAGGAACATTCTCAGCCACAGCAGAAGAACTCCCTCTGGCCACTGTAGAAGTCCCCTAGGGCCTTGAGCCAGGGGCGCTGCCCACTGAAGATACAGATTCAGTGGGGAGCAACAGCACTAATACAAGGTTGGGGGAAGGGTAGATGGTGAGGGTCCTTCAGCTTTCCCCACCTAAGGAAGCTGAAAATGTGAGCCTGCTGTCCTTCACTGCTGCACCACCAGTTGAGAGGGTGACAGAGGACAATGCCCCCCAGCTGTCCCAAGCTCCCAAGAGCTCTGTCCCACAGGCTCAAAGTCAAGAGGACACCCAGAGCCCCACAGAGTTTGGATCAAGTTTCCAAGGGAGGCTGTTCCTCACCCATTACTCCCAGCCTCTGCTGGCTGGGCCCGAGCCCCCAGACAGCCCCTGCCTCGCAGACCTGTCTCCTCAGAGACCTCAGGGGGCCTGAGGCAGGCCCTAGAGTGACACCCCGGGGTGGCACAATCCTTGGGAGATGGTGTTTCCCAATACCCATTCCCCCCCCCCCCGGCGGCTCTGCCTGTCCTGTGACTGTGTGTAGTTCCACCACGGCTACTGACATCTCATTGAGGAAAAAGAAAACTGCACAATAAAACCAAGCCTCTGGAGTCCATCCTCACGTCCATCTCTGCTGCGCTTCTCCACAGTCCCCGGAGTGCCTCCTCCCCTTGGCTGGGAGTCTCCGTGGGCAGGAGGCCCAGCAAGACCCTGGGGACACCAGCCCCTCCTCTGCCTTTGCCTTCTTCCTTCTACTTCCTGCAGCCCCCACCCCCAGGGACATACCACTTGCTTGCTGGGCTTCTTTTCAAAATGACTCAAACATGACAATTTACCCAAATACATAATAGTCCCCTCTCTGCTGACTCACCTGGCTGCCACAGCAGACTCACCTGCCATTGTGTGGGCAGAGCCCCATGGCCCTGGCTCCAGGAGGTACAAGCACATTTGCAAGAACAAGTGTCGGTGTGCAGTCTGCTGCTGCTTCCCAGCTCCGGTTGTTCCTCAGAAAGGCCCCCTCAAGTGCCATCTACTAGTCAGAGGGCACCGGAGCATGGGAGAGAGGTTCAGTGGGAGATGTCCATGTCATCAAGGTGGCACGGCAAGCAGCGGCTACAGAAAGGACTGGGGGTGAATCTTGTCCCCCTGGGAGTAGAGAGGGAATAAGGCCACATACACACACACACACACACACTCCACCCCTTAAATGAGAACAGGCACCTGGGCTCATCCTTGAACTGGGGCTAGACGGTGGCCGTGGGTAGTCATGGTGCCAGTTGATGTGAGTTAGTGAGGCAGCCCCTACCGAGCCTGCCCAGCTTTGCCAGGGAATGTGGGGGAGGAGGCTGACTCATTTGGTATTTAGCACTAGATAGATGGTTCTTTCTGAGCATTTTTCTTAAAGGCTCAGATCTAATTTAATGCCACTCGCTCCCACTCTCCCTACTGCTTCCTGCTGACACTTCAGGCTTATGCTGGCTCCTGTAGTGTCCAAAGAGGCCAGGAGAAGCCCACCAGGAGAAGCTGCCCATCACAGAGTGGGGCTGATGGCATTCAGCATGATACAGCCAGCTTGGGGCACCCCAAGGGGCAGAGACACCCTTCAGACCCAGCTCCTTGCTCAGCACTTCCTTGGGGCTGCAGGGGCCGTGCCAAGGGAGGAAGTTTTGACGAGAAGAGCCTTGGTTGGGGAAGGCAGTTCCAACAGGCCGCCAGACAGGAGGAGCGCCACCCTCAGGGCAGGAAAGGAGAGACCAGGTGTGGAGCCTCAACTGAGAGCCCGGTGCCTGTGTGACACGCCTGTGTGGACTCTGCTGTCAGGCAGGTACTGGGGAAATGGGGTGCCCTGTCCTGCTCAGGGGAGCCGATAATGATTTTCCTGGGGGCCTGCTAGCCTGAGTAGCCACAGAGGCCAGCAGAGGTCCACAGACTGTAGAAGGCAGGAAAAAAGAGGATCAGGCCATCGGGCCACACAACATAAACTGACCACTGCAGTGGACGGTGGGTGCCGCAGGCTTTCACAGCGGGCCACAACAGCCATGGTCTGTCGCTGCTCACGTCACAGGTGTGGAGTAGGCTATGGGACATCTGTGGTGATGTGCCCCAGACACACACACACGCATGCGCACATCCATCCACCTCCTCACCTCTCTCCATCTCAACCTTTAGCCCCTAATCCCTATCGCAAGGCCTGGAATTCTTGCTGAAGTGCAGCAGCAGCCCCTCTCCACACTCCCATTTCTGGACCTGGTTATCCACTGATACAGACCACAGCTGCCCCGGGCCACATGGTAGGGTCTGTATGACATCTAGGGCCTCCCTTGGGAAGAACAAGGGGATCTCTGTGTGTGACACATAGGGACTTTCAGTGGCCAATCAAGGAATCCTCATGGCGTTGGGGACCTATGACACAGATGCTCCTGCCTCCGCAGCACGATGTCCATCTCCTGTGTTCACGTGGGTGTCCACATTGAAAGAAGCAAAGCCCACGTTGAGAGCAACCATTTCCTCATATATTGGTGACAGAACATTGGGGCTGGATTCTCTCCGAGTCCTGACAAGGCGTGAGGGTCGCTGGCACTCCTCCACTCAATCCAGGAGGGCTTCGGGCCTGAGGTGGGGAGCTTTCCTACCTGGGGCTCAGGCTCAGGATACTGTGAGCCCAGCAATTCCCCCACCCCTCAGGGTGTAGACACCGCCAGTCTAGACTCACAGGAGGCATCTGCCTGGCAAAGGGAAGACTGGGGGCCGGAGGAGGTGTGGAAATGGACACAGGGTGTGCAGGGCAGGTAGCACCAAACAGCAGAGTCCCAGGGAGCCCACCTGTCGGTCCACACCAGGAAGGGGCTGTGACAGCTGGGGTGCCCAGGGGGTGTCTGGTATTGGTTATGGTCAGGAGGAAGCCACTGGGTTTGCAGTAAGAAGTTTCCTGAACCCTGTGGGAACCTGGACTAGATAACCCTAGGTGACCCTAGTCATTATGCTCCTCAGGCTTCCCTTTAGTAATTCATGTGTGTGTGTGTGTGTGTGTGTGTGTGTGTGTGTGTGTGTGTGTTGCTGGGGATCAAACTCCAGGCTTCACGAATGCTAGGCAAGCACTCTATCATTGAGCTATAATCCCAGCCTTTTTTATGTTATTTTGACAGAGAGTCCTGTTAAACTGCCCAATCTGGCCTTGCATTTGCAATCCTTCTGCCTCAGCCTCCAGAGTAGCTGGGATTACAGGTATGTGTCACCATGCCTGGACTCTTTGGTAATTCTTAAAATGGTTGGGTTGGCCTGGAATCATTTATTTGTACAACAAACATTAAGCACCTAGATGCACCTGGTTCAATGCTAAGAGGTAAAAGACATAGCCCTTGGCTGAAGGAGTCCACAGTCCAGTAAGAAGCAAGGAACAGATTTAGTACGGTGATCAGGGCTATGAGGCAGGAAAGCTGTGGCAGACACCCTTGGGTGTTCCACAATACGGCTCCTCCTCTTCTTTCTCAGCAATGGGACTCACAAGTTAGAACTGGAATGTGTGGCCCACAGTGAAGTCCACACCTCTCAGCTCCTTGCAACAAGACGCATCTATACGGCTAAGTTCTGTCAATGGGCGTTAAGCACAAAGTGATACGTGTAATTTCTGTGAAGAGCTCTGTACGACAAAAGAAGTGCCTTTCTCTCCCTTTTACTTTCATGCCAGCTGGAATGAGTCATTAATGACTAGAACTGGAGTAGCCATCGTGGACTATGAGATGGGACAAATGACAAAGCACAAGACAGGAGCCAGGGTCCTTGCAACAATGGAGTTGCCACAGCAGGAGCCACAGACCACACTGTTTATGCTCTGTTGTCCAGAGTTCTTCACACTCACGGCTAACCCTAAAATTCCCTTAAAGAGAAGCCACTGCTTAACACCACTGAACCATACACTTAAAAATGGGTAAGATGGAAAATCTTAATTTAAAAAAAAAAGAGGTCCAAAGTCAGATTCCTAGAGACAAAAAAGTAGAATGATGGTTGCCAGGGGTTGAGGGAGGAAGGAAAGAAGAGTTACTATTTTTTGGCTACAGAATTTAAGCTTTGCCAGATGAAAAGAATTCTGTGGATGGACCACAGGCGATGATAACACAACAATGTGACTGTATTGAAGTCACTTGACTGTCATCTTAGAGAGCTGAAGAGGTAAATTTCATGTTAAGTTTATTCTACCACAATTAAAAGAAGAATCCAAGGCGGAAGGAAATCTTGGGAGATGGTTATATGGGTGTACATTTGTCAAAACTCATCAGACTGGGCCGGTGAGATGGCTCAGCGGCTTAAGCGCCTGCCCAGCAAGCGCAAGGGCCCGAGTTCGACTCCCGGATCCCACATACGAAAAAGGGGCCGGTGATATCGCTCAGCGGCACAGGCGCCTGCTGGCGCGCAAGGTCCTGAGGTCGACCCCCCGGTACCCACAAAAAAAAAAAAAAAAAAAAAAAAAAACTCATCAGACTGCTTGTTTAAAATGGCTAAGTTTCAGTAAATCATTCTTCAGTAAAGTGCTAGGGGTGTATATCCACAGTTTCTTCATCAGGCTCAAAGCCTTCCCAGAGGAAGCGTCATCAGTAAGAGTCAGCACAAGCGTACTCTGTATTTTGCAAGCTGATTACAAAGCATGAAATTTTATTTATTTCCTCTACGTCATGCAAAACTTAGCAATCAGAATAGAGTAATGAATGACACAGACAAGTCCTGCCACTGTGCTATGGTTTGGAAGTATCCGCCCAAGGCCCACACATTGAGAGCTTGGTCAGCAGCCTGTGGTGCTGCTCGAAGGTGGAGGCTCATCCGAGGGAGCTGGGTCATTGGGGGCCTTGAAGGGGATTTGGGGACCGCAGCCCCCTTCTGTCTCTCTCTCTCCCTCCCTGCTGCCATGAGGCAAGCAGTTTCCTCCACCACGTGCTCCTACCATGATGCTCTGCCCCACCATAGGCCCAAGAGCAACAGGGCCAGTTGACCATGGAATGAAATCTATGAAGCCACGAGCCAAAATAGATTTTTCTTTTTAAGTGCATTATTTCAGGTATTTCATCACCATGATGCAAAGCTAACACACCTTATAACACTTACATTCTAGAATGGAAGATGGACATTAAGCCAGTAAACCAATGAATAAATCTGATAGTTACAGTTTGGGATCATTTATATGTAGAAAGCAATAAAGAAAACTAGGTGACACTCTCATGAGGGTGAGCAGGGAGAGCCTGAAGAGGTGGCCTTGGAGCTGAGACCTGAAAAAGAAGAAAATGCCAGACCCTGGCAGAGCTGAGGAAGCACAGCCAGGTGGAGGGAACAGTAAGGACACACACAAGCTGTCCAAACAAGGTGGGGATGCTGTCAAAAGAGGAAGGCACCGCCAGGTGAGGCATCCCACACCTGTAGTCCTACCTACTCCAGAGGCTGAGGCAGAAGGATCACAAGTTTTAGGCCAGCCTAGGTGACTTAGCAAAAATTTGTCTTAAAAATAAATAAATGATAAATGGGTCAGTAGAGCCGGTCCACAGGGCCTTCGAGGTCATGGTGAAAGTCTGAATTGTATTCTAAAAGCAACAGGGAAGTTCTAATCCTACGCCTTAGAAACAGAGAGAGAATAGCAATGGAGGCAAGGAATCAAGGGAGACTGGCAGTAGTCCTAAAACAGATGGTGGCAGCCCGGACAGTTGTACTGGTTAAAATAGAGAAATGGTGACCTTGAGAGACATTAAGAACTAAAGCAGAAGGGCTGGTGAAATCAGAACAAGGTGTGTGCATTGTACCAATATCAATTTCCCAGCTTTGCTACTGGACTCCAATCACACAGGGTATCACCCCAGAGGAATGGGGTGAAGGGCGCATGAGGCCTCTGCCCTCTGCACCTCAAGGTTCAGACAGCACCTCTTGCAGTTAGTTTTGTAATTTCTTAGAAGTTTGTTTATTTGTTTAGTGGTAGTAGGAACTAAATCCAGGACCTTCACACTGAGCTATATCCCCAAACTTTTTTAAAAATCTTTTTTTTAATTTTAAGACAGGATCTTGCTAAATCCTTCTGCCTCAACCTCCTGGAGTGCTGGGATTACAGGCATGCACCACCATGCCAGCGTATAGTTACTTTAAAATTTTAAAATATTATTCTCATTACAATCGTCTTCCCCCAACCCATGGCAAATATTTAACTCCAGAGGGAAGACAAAAGAACAGCCACCATAGCACTTACATGGCTTGGCTGTGAGTAACATTTACATAATCACAGTAATAGAGACACTTGCTAGACTCTGAATGTTTGCCTTCCACCTAACTTCCTACATTGAAATTCTGACCCCCAAAGTGGTGATATTTGAAGACAGGGCCCTGCAGATGGGCCATGGTTTGAATGTACCCCTCAAATAGCGTGTTTTCATCACTTAATCCGCAAGACACAGTGCTGGGAGATGAGGCCTAAGAGAGAGGTTTAGGTCATGAAGGCCCCACCCTCACAATGAACTGATGCCAGTTAGAAAAGGGCTTGAGGGTGCCAGCTCACTCTTGCTCCCACATGCACGTGACGCCTTCCACCACGTATGACACAGCAGGAAGGCCCATGGCAGAAGTGGGCTCTCCATCTTGGACATCCCAGCCTCTAGAATCATGAACCAAACAAACTTCTGTTGTTTATAAATGATGCAATCTGTGGTATCCTGTGATAGCAGCACAAAACACACTGAGACAGAAGGTGATGAGGTCACAAGAGCAGACACCTCGTGAGCTGGATTAGCACCTCACGAGAGAGCCCAGAACTCCCTCCCCCAGGTGAGGATGCAGCAAGGAGGCACAATGTGTAGCAGGAAGATGACTCTTGCTAACACCAGATGGGCCAGCTCTTTGATCTTGGGATTTCCAGGTTCCAGAACAGTGAAAAATAAAGTTCTGTTGTTTATAAGCCACCCTGTCTGTGGTATTTTGTCCTAGCAACCTGAATGGACTAAAACAACATGAAATACTAACTTAACCAAAAATTGTAATACCGCTGTGTGGAACAGATGGGGAAAGGACTAGATTGGGGAAGAAATGGACATGTAAAGGAGTTGAAACTGCATTTTCTATAACTGAAAGTTAACAAGTAACACTTAACACTGAAAAATCAATCTGGGCATGGTGGCTCACGCCTGTACTCCCAGCACCTGGGAGAATGAGGAGGAGGATCCCCGTGAGTTCAAGGTCAGCCTGGAATACATCGTGAGACCCTGTCTCAAAACATGAAAAAACTGAAAAATCAAGAAATAGCTATATATATGAGAAAATTTAAAATATAGAATAAATATCAGAAAAACAGCTAAGTAGTTGAGAGTTGTTACTTTGGGAAATAAGAATATAAGACTGGGTAAAAGACTGCTTTTAATCATAAACCTTTTGTCTCTGAATGCATGCATTTGTTTTACAAACAATATAAATCAAATATAGTCAAAGAAATACAAGTATAAAAAAGATGAAAACAAAAGAGGAGTTGCTTATGTTGATGGCTTAGATGTTGGGGGGGAGGTAATTGAGAGGAAGGCAGAAGGCATCTAGGACGACCCTTGGGTGACTGCTTGAACAACAAGTAAAAAATGCTGCCATTTGTTGAGATACAAAAAGTTGGTAGAGGAGCTTGGGGTATACTTAGTGGTACAGCATTTGTCTAGCATTCACAGGTCCCAGCACCATAGAAAGGAAGGGAGGGAGGGAAGAAATGAGGTGGGGGAAAGAAAGGGGAAGGGGGTGAAAGGTAGACAGGGAGGGGAACTACTGAGGTGGAGAACTGAATATATTAAATCTGCAATGGCATAAAATATCCAAATAGCAGTATCAGGAAGACAGCTGGAAGTGCTAGTCCTCAGCACATGTAAGAGGTTAAGATAAGAGATAAAAATTTGATAGAAGTCAGCATCTGAATGGTAGTTGTTAATACAATTTTTTTTTTTTTAGACAGGGTCTTGCTTTGTAGTGCAGGCTAAACTTGAACTCACTATGTAGCCCAGGGTGGCCTGGAACTCACAGTGATCCTCCTGCCTCAGTCTCCCAAGTGCTGGGATTACAGGCGTGTGCTTGAATGGTAGTTGTCAATCATGGAACAAGTAAGATCACTAGGGGAGATACTAGAAAAACAATCTTCTAATTCTAGGCCCAAGCCTAGAATCTGTAGGCCAATAATATTTAGGGGTTTGTTGGGGGGGGGTGATTAGAGAACATCAGTGAGGAAAGCCAGGGGTCTGTGGAGGAAGGGAAAGATTTGAAAATTAAGAGTGGCCAACTAGGTCAACTAGGTTGTAAAGAAGTCAAGTGAAATGGGGACCAGTGTGTTGATAACTATGGTAGCAAGTCTCCAGAGATGCCCCCCCTAAAGCAACTCTGCCCTGTGCCACCCTCCCTGTTGAACCTGACATGGCCCTGTGTCATGCCTATGCCCATCGGTCTCTGGTGGACCCATGCTGTACGACTTCCACTGGGAGATCTTAAGAAGTCCTGCAGCTTCCAGCCGGTTCTCCTAGAATACTCACTCCTGAGACACTCACATTTGGAATCCAGCTTCCTTTCTGAGAAGCCCAAGTCATACAGACTTCTAGGCACTCAAGTCACCAGCACCAGCTAAGCTCCCAGCCAACAGCCATCATCGACTGCCAGCCGTGTCAGCAAGCCATGCATCCCAGCTGCTGACTGCAACCTCACAGACAGCCCGCCCCAGCGAGAACCTCCCAGCTGAGCTGGCCAACCACGGAAGTGTGGACACGCTTATCAGTTGTCGTTTACAGCCACTGGATGACCAGAAGAGTGACTGACAAGAGCGATAAATGGAGCAGTGCTTCACGGGAGCCAGACTGGGGCGGGTGCCCAAGAGTAAAAGGAAGAGCAGAGACTTCTTTTCCAGGAAGCGGGGCTGTGGCTGTGGCTGTGGCTGGTGTGGGAGGCAGAGTCAGGTGGGTTGATTAATGGAGATAAGGAAAGGCTGAGGAAGAGAAGAAAGCGAAGAATTGGCGTCTTTGGGAAGGCAAGGAGGAGGATCTAGAGCTAGAAATAAAGATGAAGATGGGTGTGGAAGAGGGAAATGCATGGACTCAGGGCTTGCGACAGTTTGTATGCTTTTTAAGGTTCGAATGTTGGAAACTTAATCCCCAAATTCATATAATAATGCCATTTGGAGGGACCTCTGTGGAGTAATTAGGGTTCATGGGGGTCAGGTCCCCTGTTGGCATTAATGGCTTTGTCAGATAAGAAGAGGGGGTAGGAGTGCAGCTCTGTGGCAGAGAACTTGCCCAGCATCCCCAAGGGCCTGGGCTCAATCCCAGCAGAGAGAGAGAAACAGAGACAGAGACCGAGACCCAAGCTAGCACGCTTGTTCTATCTCCCCATGTAATGCCTTCTGCTGTGTTATGATGCCACACGAAGACCCCCACTCACCAGACACTAAGCAGATGCCAGCATCATGCACTTGTTGCGCCTCCCCAGCCAAGGAAATTTCCTTTATAAATTACTCAGTCTTGGGAATTTAGTTGTAGCAACAGAAAGCAAACTAAGACAGGGCTTTTCATACAAGAGGCCTCTGTTTTCTCAAGGACATACAAGGCAGCTGAATGAAAGGGAGGGGAGATAGTGAAGGTGGGGGAAGCTTGAAAAAAGGAAGTAATTCTCCAAGCAGCATCACAGAAAGCTTAGATGTATAAATCCAGGAGTTAGAGAGACCTACCTTCAATTCCTGGCTTGGCCAAGTTACCTTAACTTCTTGAGGGTCAATTACCCAAATGTAATAATGATAATAATAATTATTATTATAGAAAATCACCATTTTGGAAAGTGGGAACGGTAACAGAATTCTAAAAATAGCCTCCTGATTTCACATACCTCCTAATCCTTGAGATGTGGGAATGGGACGAGAGCTCACACCCATGCCTGTGCTCTTAGACAGCATAGGAGCAGAAGACAGACCCACCTGGCCCCCTTTTTTTTATTTTTTATTTTGAGACAGGATCTAAGTAAGTCACTATGTTGCCCAAGCTGGGCTCAAACTTGTATGATCCTCCTGCCTCAGCCTCCCAAAGTGCTGAGATTACAGGTGTGCACCATCACGCCTGGCCTAGAAGAGGATTCTTTTCTTGAGCCTTCAGATAGGAGCCCAGCCCAGTGGACACTTTGATTTTGGCCTTATGAGAGCCTAACCAGAGACCCTAACCTAGCCAAGGTTACCAGGACTTCTGTGCTGAGAGAATAAATGGTTGTTTAAGCCACTGCATTTCTAGGTGTGTGTCATGCATCAAAAGAAAACTAATTTATTGGGGAAATAATCACAGCTGGACAACACTGACTGCGTCCATCTGAGATCTGCGCTCATGAACATAGAGTGGACCTGACCAGGTGATTTCCCCGTATCATTCACCTGTGGGTGCAGGCACAGGGAAGTGGTGAGACGGTCTCAGCAGGGTCAGGTGTTTCCAGGCCAGAGAGGCAGAAGGCAGGAGGGACAAGGGCATGGAGGAGGTTGGCAGAGGAGAATATAACAAGACATCATCGCCTAAGCTGGGTATGGATGTGAAGGTGTCCGTGGATGAGCAGGTAATGCATGGTGAGAAATGGGGGTCAAGAAGTCCACAGGCTGGTGGGGGAGCTGGAATCTCTGAAAATGATGAAGGAGAACATTGGGGAGGAAGACCATGGGCCAAAGGCTAGTGGTGAAGAAGTGACACCAAGCCATGGAGCCAGGCGCTGACAGCCACAAGGAAGGGTGGCAACAGCAAGACCAGATGCTGGGAGCTTCAGAGACCAGGCAGGCTTGATGGAGAGAGGGAGCAAAGACTTATGGCACCTGTGGTGGGTGAAACTGTGTCCCCCGAAAAGATGCTTTTAAGTCCTAATCCCTTCCTCTGGTCAATGTGACCTTACTTGGAAACAGGCTCTTTGCAGATGTAATCAGTTAAGATGATGTCATTCTGGGTTAGGGTGGGCCCTAGTCCATGATGAGGGTTCTCAGAACGCAAGGGGAATTTGGACACAGAGGAGGCAGAGGCAGACACTGGAGCGGTGCTGTTGCCCACTGGGGTTCTTTTGCACCATTTGGATGGAAACTGTGAATCAGCAGAGCGCAGCCTAGAGACTCCAGGCTGTGCGTGTCAGAGACCTTGAACCTTCAGTGTTACAGCTTTGGGCTCTCCACCACCCTCAGCTCCTCGGCAGCTGAGGCCAGAGCCCTTATGAACTGGAATCTGCCGGTCTCCACTGCCATCAGGTGCCATCACCAGTCACCCATGGTCCATTGTGGTGGTCGCTGCTGGTCTCTGGCACTGATCCTCACCGATCTTTGTTGATTTCTGCCATGGGTCTCTGAACTCTTCAGGGTTAGGAGCCCTAGTGTTTATAGTTCTTTTTTAAAGCAACCTACTCTGCCCACACTATCGAGTAGATTTACAGGAACTTCTGAGTGCACACTACCTAAGAAAGGAATCATGAGCAGATTTACAGAACAACCAGAGTGAGGCTCTATTTGGATTAGGCCTGTGCACAGTACACAAGGTCTGGGGAGAAGAGCCTTGAATATATGGAGCAGCAGAGGGGGCAGAGTCACCTGGGATTGGTCCATATCCAAGGCTGCTGATTGGTCCAGATTTGAGGCTGCTGATTGGTCCAAATTGAAGCCTGCTGCAGTCAAGATGGACAACTCTTGGAGTGGGTGTGGGGAGTCCAGGATGGATGCAGCTGTAGCTGTCAATCAAAGCACATCCACTTCTGGTTGTCCATGAAGAGGGAAGCATTGGGCCCTTTCTGATCTATCTCAGTGTTGCCACAAGCCTAAGCACACCTGGAGCCACTAGAAGCTGGAAGATGCAAGCAAGTATCTTCCTCTAGAGCTTTGCAGGCAATGCGGCCCTGAGGACCCCTTGATTAGGACTTCTGGCCTCCGGAGTTTGTTTGTTTGTTTGTTTGTTTGTTTTTTCCTGTTGTTTTAAGTCCCCTAATCATGGCCGTTTGTTCTGGCAGTCCTAGCAAACCAATGCCTCACCTCCTGCCCCAGAAGTAGGTGAGAATAAAAGGAACAGAAGGCTCCACTGAAGGGGACTTCGGGGGGAATGGTGTCCACCAGGAGACAGCAAGTTTCACTTAAGCCAAAGAAAGAAAGAGAAGCTTTGGAGAAGGGGCTGAGGACAAAGCATAGTGTGGTCATGCCAGAGCACTAGGGCCTTGAGAAGGCTTGGGGGATGGGCACTGACTTGGATGAGGAAATGCCCCCAGAGAGACGTGGTAATGATGCATTATCTGGACTCTCCAGACTGGTGACAGATGGACAGACACAACAGCCATGACAGAGTCAGTTCAGTCAGTCACTGAGGGGACAGGTAATTGGCTTACAGTATAGACCTGGTACTTGCCACACCGTCTGGGAACCACTGGGCCCTTCTTTGGTGTGGCCAGCTGCAGGGAGGGGCCCATCCTCAGGCAGCCTGAGCCCTGGCATGATTAGGAGACTGTACCTTCCTGCTGTGGACTCCCTGGAGCAGCGCCACCACTCACCCAGGTGAGACTAAACCTCTCAGAGCCTCTGTATCCTGTGAGAATGACATTGAAATCTTGGCTGTGGACTGAAGCTTTGGAGCCTTACTGCTTTAAGGTTTCCTCTCATCTAAACCTGAGCTATCCAGTGTGGTAGCTGCTAGCCACATGCAGCTGCTTAAACTAAATAAGGAAATTTAAAAACTCATTAATCACACCATAAACATTTCAAGAGCTCACTAGCCACCTATGACCAGTGACTGCCATAGTGGGAGGAGCAGAAATCATTACCACCATCACAGAAGTTCTATGGGACAGAGCTGGGCTAGACGTTGGGAATAGGTGGTTGAACCATGGCTCTTATATGTAGCGACTGAACTCAGGAAGGGGAGGCAGAACACAAGGGCCCTTCCAGAAACCTCTCAGCCCCGCTGCCTGGGGCGAGGGTCAGTAGCTCAGCCCAGGAATGCTCTGAGCACCAGGACATCTGAGCCCAGGACACAGTGCCCTGAGCCCCAGAGAAGAGAAGACTCCTCCTTATGGCTACTCCAAGACCCACTACCCTCTATTCTTTGTTTCCTGCCCCAGTACAATTGAGAGTGGAAAGACCACTGCCTTCAGAGGAACCCAGACACATTACTACCCACAGGGCCAGGTGATACCTGTAACCCTAGCAGGCTGCATACATCTGCCTTAGCTATGAGGGGCCCCAGCAAGACTGTAGGACATCTCTAGTTCATTTGGTTCCTCTCACTTTCCTTCTTTGCCTGGGTAAGGCAAAACTCTCCGCTGCGGTCCTTACCAGTCCCTCTGTGTCACCCCTCAGCTCCTGTAAACACCCATGGGCCAAGAGTCCTCCTGCACAGAGCACTGGAAGCTCAGGAAAGATGCCCTTTCTCTCCCGACTTCCAAGAAAGCAAGGACCCACAAAACAATTTCCATGCAAACATTTAACCTTCTTCTCACGTCAGTGGCAGGTATGTGTTTTACATTTAGGAAATAAAAAGCCCTTTGTAACAAGTTTCTATAGCTCAGAATCAGCAGCCCCAGTGAATGTCAGTCTCCTTTTCCAGACACTGAGATCTCTTTGCAACTTTTACGTGATATTTTCTCCTGCTTTTTCCAATGTTTCCAAAATATCACAGGATCTAATCTCAAGTCAGGTTCCTCAGAGCTAAGCCAGGAGCACAACACCAAGGGAATAGCTGTCTTCTGCGTCAAAACAAACTGGATTTCCCACTCTGTTGTTAAAATGGAAAGGGAATCCTAAAACCAGTTACCTTGGATGATAAATGGAAATTACACGATACACATTTCTGCTAATTTGCTAATTTGCTAAAGTGCTATTGATATTTACTTACTTTTCTCTTTTTATTTCTACACATACATTAGTGGTTCCTTCAAAACATTTCCTTTATTTAGTTAGTGTGCTAAATTTCAGTGCTTCATTTTATTGAAAATAAAGCATTTATCAAGCATGGTGGCACAGGCATGGCGGCACATGTCTATAATCCCAGCACTCTGGGAAGCTGAGGTAGGAGGATCAAAAGTGCAAGCCTGATCTGGGCAATTTATCAACTTAGCAAGACTCTGTTTCAAAAAAAATGTACAAAGGCTCTGAGTTCAATCCCCATGGTGGGGGCTTATCAAGCATCATTTCATAATGTTGCTCTGTATTCCTAATGTTACTATTTATCAAGAGTCTTTTCTTACAAAACCCTTAACAGTTGCAGCAACCTAACCCTCATGATTAAAAGGGGAATTTTGCTACACCAGGAGACATAAGAATAAAACCCCAAATCAGACAGAAGCAATGGGGATGGAAAGGGAGGGATGCGGGATTTTAGACAGAATCAAAATACAGCCCTCCCTGGATACACGGATGTGTTGAGATGATGCTTTTACTGTGATTTGTGACTTTCTGCTTTCTTCCCTATGGCCCCACCTTGCACCTTGCACCTTTGTGCTTATGTTTCAGCCACAGGATGTGACGACAACACCAGGAGGAAATGAAAAGCCATGCCTGGCTTTTGAACTTCAACTGCCTAGGCCCTTCAGAAAACAGAGGATTTCCACCTGGACCAAAGAGGTAGAAAAAGTGTCTTGGGCAAGCCAAGGCCTCACATTGGCATTACATCATACCAGCCGTGGACAGGAGCCAGCAGGAAAGTGATGACAGCACTGTCCCTAGGCACCTGAGTTGGAGAGACAGCAGACCCCAAGTAGGCTGTGGAGATCTGATGCAGGAGGACCCCAGCCCTATGTCCTGGCTCAGGAAGGAGACAAAGCCCCGGAAAGAGGAAACACTGCAGAGGGCAGCCTATTTCAGAGGCAGCTTACACCATGGATAGCGCCCCACGTCCTTGTGCCACTCCAGGGCATAGTCACAGCACACGATCCCCAGTATTCAGGAGTGACTGAGGGGGAACGAAGAGACATCAGACCTAACAAGGCCACGTGAGCAAGAACTGAGCAGTGGATTCCTCAGTGGACACTGGGTGGCCAGTTAGGGTTTTTTTTGTTTTGGGGGGTTTGTTTTGTTTTGGGGTTTTTTTTGGGGGGGGTGGCCATTTAGTAACAGGAACCTCTTCCACCTGTGCTGTGGCAAAATATAAATAAGAGCCACCCTCCCAGAATTTAGGCACTCTGAATCCAATTCCAAGGAACAAATTCTCTAGGCCACTGCCATTCTGGAACATGGTGCCCTGGGGCTTTCTTCTCAAAGCAAAGTCTTTCACTTTTGCAATTTTGAGGCTGCAAAGTGTGGAATCTTGCTGCTGCTGCTGCTGCTGCTTCTTCTTCTTCTCCTTCTCCTTCTCCTTCTCCTTCTCCTTCTTCTTTTTTTTATGTGGGTACCGGGAGTCGACCTCAGGACCTCACGCTTGCCAGCAAGCACTTGTGCTGCTGAGCAATATCACCGGCCCTTTTTTCCTTTTTGTGGGTTCTGGGAGTTGAACTCAGGACCTCACGCTTGCCGGGCAGGCGCTTATGCCACTGAGCTATCTGACCAGCCCCCCTGCTGCTTCTTGTGATGCCCTCAGCCCATCTTTTCTATTCCCCTGTTCCTTCTCTGCAATCAAGATCTCCTCTGCTCTATCTTTGCAGTCCACAGCTTTATGGGAGCTTCCTTTCTGGCCAAACTCAAAATGTTTTAAATCATTCTGCTGGGCTCTTTGCTCTTGATTCTCAACATAGATCTGGCTAAAAGCCCCCAACAGTAGCCATACCACTACCTCAACATTTGACTGCCTTGAAATTTCTTCTGCAAGATTAATTAGTCCATGGCCCTTAATCTCAGTCTCAGGCAAAGTATCTGGACATGAGCAAAATGCAGACAAACTTTCTGCCAAGGTATAACATACATCATCGGAAGTCCAACAACCAATGCAGTCCTTCCCAGCAGAAAACTCCAGAGCCTGGTCTTTACCAGCACGATTTCTATCAGCCTTCTGGTCTTCTGAGCTCTACCCAGAATCTCCCATCAAGTACAGCCTAAGGCGTTCCAGCTCTACTTTCTCAGCTGGCACCTTTGAACCTTTCCAAACTCTTCCCACAAGCCAGTCCCAAAGGGTCCTGAACCACATGGTCAGGTATAGTCACACAGCAACGACTCTATTTCTCTGGTACCAAATTCTGACTTACTTTCCTCATTGCTGAGACAAAATACCCAACATCCAAAGTTAAAGGTGGAAAGGTTTATTTAGCTCACAGTTTGTAGAGCTTTCAGTCCATAATTGGCTGGCTTCAGTGCAGGGTGGTGTAGCAAACAGGCATCAAAGAGGAGAAACAGTTCATGGTGGGCAGAAGGTAGAAAAAAAAAGAAAGCAATGGGCAACCACAGCTCTTTCTGTCCCTTATATCTTATCCAGGCTACCTGCCCTTAGAGTAGCTTCACACCCTTACTCCTAGTGCCTTTGATCCTAGCATTGCACTATGAATCAATCCCAGCACCATACACTTTAGATCCAGCCACCTCTGAAAATGCCCCACCTATGACCACATGAGACTGTGGGCGGACATCTAGACACAAGCCATAACACCTTCCTTCTTCATCCTTACTCTCAGCTGACCTTGCTTCCTAATTCACTGAGAGAGGAGAGGCCACCCAAAGAGAAGGTCCACCAGTTCCACCATCCTCTCTGCACCTGTCCACAAGTACTATGTCTTCCTTTTTCACTTTGGATTGACCACATGTGTTCCTAACCAAAGCCAGCCCCTGTTTCAGTAATCCATCCCCTCCCCTCCTCCCCCACCTATCACTCTCTGGACATTCTCTTAATCCTAACATCAATTTGTACTCTCTATAAATGCCTCTTCCCCATCTGCAAACATATATACATAACTTACACAATTATTTTTCCACTTAAATTTTCTCCTGAACTCACTTCTTTTAGCTCCCACACAATTTCTCTCCTTTCCTTAAGCAAAACTCCTAAAAGTTGTGTCTGCTGTTTCCACCCCTCTCTTCCCATTCTTTATCAAACTTACTGGCAATCAGATTTTCACCCCAACCACTCTACCAAAAATGTTTTATCAAGGTCACCAACAACCTTCTAAATCAATTCTCAGACTCATCCCCCTTGATCTATAGACAACATTTGACACATTCAATCTTTCTCTTCTCCTCTTGTCATGCAGTATATCACCATTTCTTGGGATTCTTTTCCTCACTATACTAGCCATTCTTCATCTCTCTGATGGTTCCAATTCATCTCTGAAAGTCCAGGATTCAGTCCTTTCCCATTTTTCTACTACACTTGTACCATTGGTAATCTCTTATAATCTCATAGTTTTAAATAACATCTAAGGAGCCAGGCATGGTGGTGCACGCCTGTAATCCTAGCACTAGGAAGGCTGAAGCAGGAGGATCAGCATGAGTTCAAGGCCAGTCTTGGCAATATAACGAGTTCAAGGCTAGCCTGAACTACATAGCAAGACTCTGTCTCAAAAATAAATTTGAAAAATCTATATGCTGATGACTCTCAATTTTCTATCTCCAGCCCAGACTGCACCAGATGTGCACATCCAACGGCCTTGACATCTCCATTAGGACACCTAAAGACACATCAAATTTATGATGTAGCAAACCAGGCTCATGATATACCACCTCCTCCTCCCTACCAAACGTGCTCTTCCACAACCTTCTCCTTCTCAGTGAATAAATATTCAGAAGAAAAATGTCCCCCTTTCCCTCACACTACTTAACCCATCGGAAAACCGTATTGGTTCTACATCCAAAACACACCCAGAATCCAAACCACTTCTGATCACCTCTCCTGCTACCACAAAAACCCTGTGCCACCATCATTTTTTACTAGATGACTACAGTGACCTTCTAAGTGCCCTCCTGCTTCTGCGCTGTCTCCCGTCTCGTCTGTTCTCCATACAATAGCTAAAGTTATTCTGTTGAAACGAATACCAGTTCCATGTCCCTCCTCTGCTCAAAATCTTCCAATGGTTCCCATGTCAGGGACCTTGGGGTCATCAGAATAACTTTGGGGCCCTTCGAGGTGTATCTCCCCCTTATCTCTTTGACCTCATCTCCTATTCTCTCCCTCTCTTTCCAGCCACATCATCTTTGTTCCTTCTCAAAAGTAGCAGGTAGCACCCACCTAAGCACCTTTGCACTTACTGCCCTCTCTTCCTAAAACATTCTTTCCCCATATATGTAAAGGGCTCACTCCTTACTCAGACATCACCTTCTTACTGGGGCATCTCTGTCCCCACACTATACTCCACACCCCCCTCCCTGCTTGAGTGGCCTCCATAACTTCAACAGCTATCTAACACACTACAGCTTTTACCTTTTGGTTATTATCCTTCTGCTTCTACTAGCATGTAAGCTCCTTGAGGGCAGGAATTGTGCCAGTTTTGTTCACTGCTATATCCCCAGTTCCTAGAGGAGTGCCTAGCACGGAGGGAAGGTCCCAAGGAAATGTAAAGGGTTGAGATCCAGAAAGACTTGGCCTTGTACCAAAGGAGGAATAACTCTTTCACTGCTCCTGGAGCAGAGGTAAAGATGGGTTCAGATATCTGTGTAGATAGAAATGTAAGTACAGTATTTCCTCCTGGATGCTTCTAATCTTTCCAGGCAACACAAGAGAAGGAAGTACCTGGAGTGGTGGGGCTGGGAATGTGAAAGAGCACTTAACCTAGTATGTGCAGGACATGAGTTCTATCCCCAGTACTGAGTAAGGGCACCTAGAATGTCCAGGTGAAGCTGAAAACATATATTGAACTTGACATTAGCTTAACATCAACCTACCTGGCTGGGTAGTTCTCTTCGCCAGTATGGAGGAGAGGGGAATGTTGTATAATAAAAATCTGAGTGGCATCCCTTGAAAGTCCAAAAAGAATTCCTTTCATTGACTCAGTGCCTCTATTTACTCACACAATCAGTCATCACTATCCACTGGTCCCGTGGAGTAAAAAAACTGAGCAGAGTACCTTTAAGAGTGGAGAAAAAGGGCCGGTGAGATGGCTCAGCTGCGTAAGCGCCTGCCTTGCAAGCGCGAGGGCCCGAGTTCGACTCCCGGATCCCACATACGAAAAAGGGGCCGGTGATATCGCTCAGCAGCACGGGTGCCTGTTGGCGCGCGAGGTCCTGAGGTCGACCCCCCAGTACCCACAAAAAAAAAAAAAAGTGGAGAAAAAGCCAGGCGTGGTGGCGCACGTCTGTCATGCCAGCACTCAGGAGGCTGAGGCAGGAGGATCGCTGTGAGTTCAAGGTCAGCCTAGGCTACAAAGTGAGTTCAAGACCAGCCTGAACTGCATAGTGAAAACCTGTCTCAAAAACACACACAAAAAAAAAAAAAGTGGAGAAAAAGAGAAGCAGCTGAGGAACAGGGCCTGCCCCATTCTGGAGGAAAGGAACGAGAACGTTAAATCTTCCCTAAAATCTGAAAGTTGATACGGACCAGGGCTCAAGCTCCGAGCCTTCTCCCTTGACACTACTCTATTCCAATACCTTCCAGCTGCCCGGTCGAGTCATATTCCAGTCCACTTCTTTCTGCGCTCCACCCGCTCCAAACTGGCGTGCTTTTCCTCCACGTGGTTCTCTGTGTATATCGGTTGCCCGGGAGACCCTCGCCGGGCGGGGCTCTAGTGACATCACAATAGTAATAAGCCAATAGCCATGACGTATGTCAGTGATGCAGACGCGGGGTGGGGCTTCGCCAGCCAGGGCACGATGAGGCGGCTGCCCGCTGGGTGGCGCCGGTTTCCCCGGGAGGTCCTTTCTGGGCCCCCGGAGGAGGTGGGGGAGAGGCAGGCAGGAGCCGAGGCCAGGGAGCCCTCTGCGTCAGCTGCTGCTCGCTGAGCCGCCCCAGTACCAGCCAGGACTCACCCGCAGCTCCATGCTTGTGCCGGGTTCGACTCGTCCATCCTCCGAGAAGCGGCAGGTACGTGCCACCTGTCGGAGATCAGGGAACGGGGATGCGGGGTCAGTGTTAGTCTTAGGTTCAGAAAGTGAAGTGTCAACTACAGAATGGCCACTAGAAATGTAGGGCGAGGGCCAGCTGTGCGGGGGAGCTCCAGCTGTGTGTGTATGAGGGGGCCTGCCAGCTGACACCCCAGGGTGCCAGGAAGAGCCATCTGCGTATGCTGATCAGCGTGTTCTAAGAGAACGCTGCCTCGGCGGGTCCAGGTCGCGGTGCCTTCTGTAGGATGTAGCCTGAGAGTGACGCCTGGACAAGGACAACCCCGCGTGGGCGTGCGGCTCACTAACTCTCTGCTCCTAAAGCTCCCCGTGTTGTCTCCGGTCAATTTGCCAAAGGTGGGAGGGGGTTGGGGGAGGACATTAGTTAAGCGGAAGGACAAATTTTCCACCAATCCCAAACCAGAAAGAGGAAACTTTGAAATTTTCACCAATCCCAAATCAGAAACAGGAAAGTGGTGCTCCAGCCAAGCAATTTAACAGCCAAGGGAAGCCCTGGCTAACCCATTCCAACTCTTCTGTAGGAGTGAACGTGGGAGCTCCTGACCTGGATGCTTATAGAGCAAGGGCTGAATTGGAGATGGCAGTAGGGGCCGCTTTCCCCAAGCACTGGCGTGAGAACATCCCCGACCCACCAAGAAAGCTTGGAGGAGGGAGAGCTGGTGGCTGGGCTACAGTGGGCATCCCCACTCTTTTGATGCTGTGCGTAGATGCGTGCCAGACTGGAATGAGGCCTGGAATGAGGGCGTCCTCGGCAGTGCCTCATCGGGACCCAAGCTGAGTCAGTGGCCAGTGCTGAGACAGGGTGGAGGCCCCAGCCCGGGTCCTCCCAGTCCTCAGGGAGAGCCATCGAGAAACAGAATCATCCTGGGAGCAGACAGGTGCACCGAGGCCAGAGAGGCCGAGAACCCTGCTCCTTCCTCTCCTGACTCTGCCCAGCCCAGCTCCGCGGCCGTGGAATCCTGAGCCCCTGAACAGGTAGAATGGAGCCACCCCAGAGAGAGGCCAGGCGTCCTTGTGGTGGTTTGGGGGAAGCTGCATTTGCCCTCTTCATCTAGGCAAAAGGGAAAGGAGCCCAAATGCGCTTGGCCTGTTGCTTTGGTGGACTGGACATCTGGGGAAGATGACAAGCATGCTTGCCCTTCCCGTGTTGGGCACATAGACCAATTCAAGAAACTATGGGACTGTTCTTATGGGACAGAGCACTCCCCAAAGGGTTCCATGACATCCTTTTCTTCTAGGAAGGGTCACCATCTAGGAAGGGTCACTTGCTACTACTAATACTACCGCTAAGTAGAATAGGTAGACGTGCTCAATGGGATCATCATTATTGAATTTTTACTATGTGTCAAGAAATTTACAAATATTTTATTTCGTCCTCACAACTGTAAGGTATACCATTGTTATTATTATAATCCTGTTTTACAGGCTAAATAACTAAGGTTCAGAGAGTTTAAGTAACTTGCTGCTGACTCAGATCCAAAAACAGAAAGAACTAAAATTCAGGCCTAGACCTAGAAGTTCATTATTAAAAAGTAGCAGGCTGAAGCCAGGCATGGTGGTGCATACCTGTAATCCTACACAGGAAAGGCTGAGGCAGGAGAAACTAGAGTTCAAGGCCAGCCTGGAATACATAGTAAGTTCCTGGCAAGCCCTGTCTCAAAAAAAAAAAAGTAGCAGACTAAAACCAGAGCGCTGGTTCCACTTGCCTCTCACTGTCTGTGTACCCTTGAGCTAGATCTACTCTTTCTCAAAAGCCCAGGGGCTGAACTAGCAGTAAGGCTTCTTCTACTCTAATTCTGTGACTGACAGCTCCAGAGAATCCACCTTCTCCATATTTTTGTCTCAAGTTCCACCCTGTGCCTCTACCTTCTTTTCAGTCTTTGGTTTCCCCTTGAATCCCCCTACTGTTCCGCTTCAAAATGCCCCATCCCAAGAGTCCTAATAGATCTCTGTAGCTGGCGCTGGCCCAGTCAGTCAGCTGGCGGAGGGTGGGCATGCCACTGCCCCTTTAATTCTCCTGGGGCTTGGAATGCAAGTGAGTTGCTGTCTCTGCGAGGTCAGATAAGATACTATATATATATCGAGCTGTAACCTGAGCTCCGGATTAAAGAGTCCCAGTCAGACTCGCCTTCTGGCCTCTCCACTGCCTTCCCTGCCCCGCCGGGGAAGAAGCCCCCAGGCCCCCTCCAGTGCCCCTGGACACAGGTCAGTAGCTGCTCCTTTGGTATATGAGCTTCTCAGGGTGGCTGTCTAGAGGACAGGCGCGAGTGAATTTGGGGGAGCATGGGAAAGGCCACCCACTGGGCCTGGTGGGTGCCATAGACAAGACCAAAGACTGCACTGGAAATGCAGACAGGAGATGGCTGAAGCCTAGAGGAGAGTGAGGGAGACAGGGCTCCCCTCCTGGGGGGGAACCAGGACAGGGCCTGGGCAGGGGTGGGTGGGAAACAAAATTAAAGGATACCAGTACTGCCTGGAGGCCCATTTCTTTGCTTGCTTGGTGTTTGTTTTTTTGTTTGTTTGTTTGTTTTGTTTTGTTTTTTCTCTTTTGGACCTGTAAAGATGTCCACATCTCCCAACGCTAAATCAAGAAGCATCTTACAGAGATGCTGACCTGGGCCCATCTACTCCTTCTCCACCCATCAGGATACTTGCCTTAATCTCTTGTCTCTTTATCTTACCTTCCCCTATCCCACTTCTCGGCCCTTGGGCACCTACCAGGAGTTAGAGAAACAGAGATGGACCCAAATTCCTTGAATGACTCCTGACAAGACAGGCAAGAGGATGGGGCACTAAGCTGGTGGGTCACTGAGTGCTAACGCCTGAGAGAGCTGCTAGCGACAGGCAGGAGGAGGGGTAGCTGAGGTTCCTGGTGCCTGAGAGGAGTAGATAGTGTTGGGCCTCACCCCATCCTCTACCTGCATCCTCCACACCTGCCAGGACTGGGTGCTTGTACCCAGCCAGTAGCCAGGGACCCAAGTGTCTAGGAGTAAGGGTCAGAGAGTGTGGGTGGAGGGAGATGGGCTCCTCAGTCACCCTCCTACCTTTCAGGGTCAGCACATTCCAATGTACTTAGCCAGGAGCTCTGGGAAGCTCCGAGGTCACCCCCGTGGAGGTTCCCAAGCACCTGGCAAGACTGGCCAGGACTCCCCACTCACCTGCCCTGAGCACCTGAGTAGGAGGGAAGGGACTTAACCCTGCTTAGGGGTGTCCGGGAAACTCAGCTCAGGGTTCTCTGTCCAGGCAGTGGACACACATAAGCCGGCATGCCTTCACTCCAGGAGACAGCACATCTGGGCAGAGAGTACCCATAAAGGCTGCTGATATGTAGGCTATCGCCCACCCCCTGCCCCCAGGGCCAGGAGTGCCTGGGATTCTTGGTGAGCAAGTCCTTCCCCTGGCTGGGCAGGTTAGGGAGCTCGCCACATGAGCTACAGGAAATGACAACAGCTGACCAGCTGATGCAAGGAGGTTGGTTGCCCCAAGGGAACATGGTTCATTTTAATCCCTGACTCACCTAACATTGTACCTTGGGGAGTGGGCTGTGCTGTGGCCAGGGTAGTAGGCTTGGGGGCATGTTATAACCAGGTCTGGGCCCAGTGACCCTGAGCTAGAGTAGATGCTGGTGACAGGGGACACACAGGAGCTTGGCATCACAGGTGAAATGGAGGCCTCCTGGACCATCTCAAGGCTGATCAGAATTGTTCCGGGTCTCGGGTTGCACCTGGCTTCTCTTTCATTCCCCTGCAGTGGAAAATCCAGAGGGCTGCTCCTGCAGGAGTCTGTCCCCCACCCCCTGCTGTTTCTGGATAGTGGATACTTGGATCTTGTAGCACTCTTCTCCCCACCCCACCCCACAGGTCCCCAGCCCTGCCCCAGGCCCAGGAGAGTCCAGGGAAGTGGCAAGCAGGGCTCGGCTTCCGGGTGGCTGTAGCAGGCAGAGCACAGGTCTCAAGCTGGCTCTGCCACTGCTTCCAGCCTGACCTTGGGAGACCCACATCACTTCCGGGGACCCTAATTTCCTTATCTGAAAATGGGTATCACAATAGCACCTGCTGCTTAAGAGTCCCTGGGAGGATTAAGTTAATACACGTGTCCCAAGTCTGAGTGAAGTTTTAAAGTGTTAATACCTTCAGTAGTACAAATGTTCAAAACTTCATTGGAAAGTTCCCCTGTTGGAATGAGGGATGTAGCTCAGCGGTAGAGCATTTGCCTAGCATAGGAACACACTGGGTTCAAGCCCCAGCGCTGCCCCCTTCAAAAAAATTTCTAAGTTTCTTGAATATTTATTTTTGGAATTTTGAGTACATTTTTTAAATTTTAATTGTAATAATTTGACCCTTCCTGTGGTGTTTGTAAGTTTGAGGCATCTATGTATCTGAAAGAGTTCGAGCTCACACCTGCACCGAAACTGCCGGGCTGCTGTGTGCATGAGCATGTGTAGAAGAATGCTGGCTACACAGTGAAGGCGTGTGAGTGTTGGTGTAAGGCTGCCTAAAAGATGAAATCAGAAGCTGCACGTGAAGTTCTGAGCACGCTTGGTGCCTGGTCCATAGGTGTGCAGCCCCAGCTGGCCAGGTGACAGCTGCTTGGCTCAGGTGTCCCAACAGGAAGCTGAATGGCTCTGTGCAGAGGAATGCTGGCGCGCCTTCCAAGAAGGGGAAATTGAGCAAAATGATGGGGGATCTCAGAGAAGCAAAGAGCTGCACAGCTCTGTAAAGATAGCATGTAGGAGGAGTATGGACAGAGGACTGGCCCTGTGGTCCAAGGTGGTAGGCACCTGAGGAGGCGCTGCCTGGAGCCACATGCCTGTACTTGCCAGCTCTGGGTAAACAGTGAAAGGAGCTGGGCAGCAGAGGCCCCACACTGAGCAGGGAGGGGTATGGGGAATCCCAGCCAATGGTCTGGCCTCCCACTGCCCCATGAAAGAACCATTCAGTCCAGGCCGTTTCTGTGGCAACAGGGAGACTCGCAGCCATGCGAGTGCCGGTCCTGTCCCTGTCTTGTACAGCAAGGCCACAGCCTGGGCCCAGGTCCTAGCACCCACCTATGGTGTATTCTGCAACCTCTAAGGACAGCAGTGTCAGGTAATACCAAGAGGTGCCAGCCCAAGCTGTCTTCTCACCTGGAAGTTGCTGGGACTTTTCTCAGGAGTTTGACCAGAGTTTGGTGGAGGGGAGAGATGCGTGCAAGGCCTCAGCCCCAGCAGAGCCCTCTCCCCAGACATGGGAGTGTAAGCCTGATGTCAGAGCTGAACAGCAGTTTCCAGGGGGTGTTAGTGATAGCTGGACTCCTAGGGCTGCTGGGGAGAGGAATGAGGCCTGGCAGTTAGTTGCCTGCCAGATTGGAGCAGACAGGAGAGCCAGGATTTGGGAGGTCTCCTGGGATTCTGTGGGCCAGAAGGTATGAGTCCACCTCCAGCCTCCAGCACTTCCAGGGCTGTCTGTCCCTGTCTGTTGTACCTTGTTTGGCCCCAGCACTTCTGCGTCATCAGCAAGGGCAGGAGAGGTCACAGGCTTGGGGCACTGCCCACAGAATACCAATTCCCTGGGAGCCTTGTTGGGGGAGGGGAAGGAGAGCGGTGGGGAGGAGCCATGAGCTCATAGCCTGGGGGTGGGGGTGTATCTGATTGGCTGCCTGGTGTCAGGGAAACCAGCTCCTGAAACCTGGAGTCTCTTTGACTTTGCATTATTGATGGCGTTCTCCAAAGTGAAATAGAGCAGGACTGGTCCCCTGCCCCCACCCCTGAGCCCGTCTGCCTCTCCTCTGTGGTTTCCCTGCTGAGATCGGGCCCCCTTTTCCTAGAGAGGAGTGAAAGTGTCCTGGAGGTGGGAGCACGGGGCACAAGTGAGTGTAGGAGAAGGGTGAGGGTCCCCTGGGCCAGGCAAGAAAAGGGCAGGCAGTAAAAGGGACAGGGTTTCCTGGTGCCAGCCTGAACGTGGCTGGAGCTCTCTGCCAGAGTCCAGGAGTGCTGTTCTGGGGTACACAGGGAAGCTGCCACTTCCTCATTTCCACTCCTGCACCCATCCCAAGCCTTGTCTGGATTGGGTTTCTGGGGCTTCCTGCCAAACCTTCAGTATTTGGGGTTTGGCACCAGCTCCTCTTTGCCCTGTTGGGCTGGGCTGCTGCTGGCCTAAGGCAGGCTATGGGCTGCCCAAGCCAGTGTCTGCTGAACAGCTTGGTGTGTGTCCTCTTATCTCACTGGGAGCTACAGAGAGAAGCCTGGCGGCCAGGCTGAGGTCGTACCAGCCAGGCCAGGGGATGGCCAGCCCTGGCATTATTATAGACTACCAGCAGAGGAGCCAGGCTGCCTGGCAGGGGCTGTGGGAGAAGATAATAACCAGTCATTGTTAACTGCTTTTGTGTGTTATTATCTCATTTATTCTTCACAACAACCCTGTAAGGTAGGAATCATGATGGTAATTATTACATTCATTTACAGGTGAGGAAATTGGCGCTCAAAGAGATTAAATGACTAGTGCGAAATTGGCTAGCTAGTCTGTCATGGGGGAGTCAAAACCAGCCCCTACCCACACTACTCAGACTCCTGGAAGGGCCCCCCACTACAAGGTTCTGAGGAAAGGGGCTTCACCCTACTTGCTCCTCTCCCCCAAAGCACCTCTGCCACTCCAGCTCCACTGGAGATAAAATTTGCACACAGCGGTGATGGAGGGACTCTGGGGGCCCCCCAACTACAATGGGGATGGAATTCAAAGCTATGTGGAAAGAGAACTGGGTGCATTCTCAAAGACCTGGATTCAGATCCTGACTGCTAGAGTGTGACCCTGGACTAACTAGTGTCACTTTTCCCATTTGTACAATCAAGAGGTTAAAGTGCATGGTCCTGGGCCGGTGAGATGGCTCAGCGGCGTAAGCGCCTGCCTTGCAAGCGCGAGGGCCCGAGTTCGACTCCCGGATCCCATATACGAAAAAGGGGCCGGTGATATCGCTCAGCGGCACGGGTGCCTGTTGGTGCGCGAGGTCCTGAGGTCGACCCCCCGGTACCCACAAAAAAAAAAAAAAAAAAGTGCATGATCCTTTAGGGCCCTCCTAGCTCTACATTCAGTGATTTCTGTGTTCCTTCACCAGACTCACCCCGGCTACAAGAAAAGAGGTTGCAGGGACAGGACAGGTACCAACACCTGGGAGTGCTGCCTGCAGTGCATGATTTTAAACTCTAGGGGGCCCCTTTGCACAAGTCAACTATTGCCAGGAGCAATTTGGTATCCCTGTTGGGAGAACCCTGGGAGGCCACAGGGCACTAACACTGCTTAGAATAGAAGATTAAGATCATTGAGGAAGGTGGGTTCCACCATACCAGTATACCCACTAGGGTGCCAAGCAGCAGGTGCTTGTTTCCAGGGAAGAGCTCTGGACTGGAGTCTCCAAATACTCCCACCCACTCTTCCCCAGCACTTCCTCTCATGAGCCTCTTTTATCTCACAAAGGAGCTGACCCCATGATCTTCAGGTCATTCCAACAGACAGCCTGTGATGCCAAAAGGTCTCCTGCTGGTCACCTTGGCCAGAGCGTGGGAAGCCGTCATAACTCTTGAAACGGCTCACATTCTCAGTCCAGGGAATGAGGTCAGAGGCATCCCCAGCTCAGGAATCTCTACAGAAGCTGAGGAGAGGAACTAGATGGGATTTAGCTGGAAGACTGTGCATGGCTTAGTAGGGCTGTAGAGGACAGCCTGCTTATGTGTTTGGGTCTTTGAAGGGAAAATTCAGAGTGGCCAGGAATGCTGATGCCAGTTTCTCTCCTGAACACATGGGCATGGCTGTGAACACGGGATGCGTGTAAGCCCACATGCACATCTGCATGCATATATGCATGCATTTCTCAGTAGCCAGCCAGTCTCTTGTGGACGTAGACTGGGTGGGCCTGTTGAGCCCTAAGTTTCTGGCCCATCTTGGATGGAGAGCAGGCACAGCAGGCACCTGGCAGGGCCCTTTGACAACTCCTTTCCTTGTCTTTCAGCCCATGAGGCTCCCAGTCCCCACTGAGTGCCGCCCTGAAGGATGTCCCAGCTCTCCTCCACCCTGAAGCGCTACACAGAATCGGCCCGCTACACAGATGCCCCTTACGCCAAATCAGGCTATGGTACCTACATCCCCTCCTCCTATGGGGCTAACTTGGCTGCCTCTTTCCTGGAGAAGGAGAAGCTCAGTTTCAAGCCGAGCCCCCCCACCAGCTTCCTTCCCCGTCCCAGAACCTATGGTCCCTCCTCCATCCTGGACTATGACCGGGGCCGTCCCCTGCTGAGACCCGACTTCATTGGGGGTAGTAACCGGGCAGAGAGCCAGACCCGGGGCACTGAGTGGCCTTCAGGCAGTGGACTCAGCGGGGGCAGTGGATTTCCCTATGGCGTGACCAGCAACTCCCTCAGCTACCTGCCCATGAGTGGTCGCGACCAGGGAATGACCCTGACCCAGAAGAAATCAAACAGCCAATCAGACCTGGTCCGGGATTTCTCCAGCCTCCGGACCTCAGATAGCTACTGGACTTCAGATAGCTACCGGATAGACTCGGGGAACCTGGGCCGCAGCCCCATGCTGGCCCGCACTCGCAAGGAGCTCTGTGTCCTGCAAGGCCTCTACCAGGCAGCCAGCCGCCCTGAGTACCTGGAGGACTACCTAGAGAACTATGGTCACAAGGGCAACACACCCCAAGTGCTCATGCAGGCCTCTCCCTCTCGAGTCCCTGAAATCCTCAGTCCCACCTACCGACCCAGTGGCCGATACACGCTGTGGGAGAAGGGCAAGGGCCAGATCCCTGGGCCCAGCCGCTCCAGCTCCCCAGGGCGAGACACTACGGTGAGTTTACCCTTGGGGACCTAGTAATGGGCTGGGGAGGCAGCCACCTATGCAGAAGAGCCAGGTTGGGGGCAAGACTCCTGATGATTGATAGTAGCCCCCATGGGAAGAAGAGAAACAAGTCATCCCAGTATGTCTAATGCCTTCCCATTCTCCTAAGGACCTGCAAAACTGAGCATGATCCAGCAGTGCTCTCGGAATACTTGGCTATGCCCATGCACACTGCTATTCTCCCCTTGTCCTTTACCACCCAACATATTAGGATCCTCTGAAGGCTTTGCCCCATCTGGGACTTGATGCTGGGGCTCCCAGACCACCAGCGCTCCCTGTGGCAAATAGGGCCTCCCTGCTTTGGCTGCATCTCTCCTGTTCAGACTTGACATTTGGGCATAAGACATCAGGAGAAAAGGGACCCTCTGGTTGACACTGGCAGGCTTGAGCCCACAATGTCTATATACCAGGACTTCTGTGTCTTTGGAGGAAATAAGGGAGAAATTAGGCATTGAGATGATCCAATACCTCTGTATTCCATATCTGCCTGGGATCAAAGAGGTTCTGACAGAGTCTGGCCAAGGGCCGGCATAGCCTTCCTCACATCTAATCCTTGATCAAACCTCTCCTGGGGGCTGAGACTTTCTGCTTTCCCTATAGTTATTAGTGTGCCCATTAGGTGGCAAGCTCTCAAGGTTTAAAAAGATCCTATCTCCAGATCCTTTACCAGGTACCTTGCACATCAGGGAACTCAGCTGATTGCATGGATGAATGGATATGTGGATGGTTGGGTGGAGGGAGGGAGGAAAGGAGGAAGGAAGGGGTGCATGGATACATGGATGGATGAATGGATGGATGGACAATTGGACAGACAAACAGGTGGATGGGCAGGTGGACAAGCAAGTATATGGGTAGGAGGATTGGGTACCGTGTATTCTCTACTACCTTATGTACCACCCCCATGCTAGGACATGTGCCTTTTGTAAACAACAGCTGTGCCATGATGAGAAATGCTGCTTAGAGCACTTCTCCAGGCCAGTAGCGCAAGGGTTCAGGATGAAGAGTGGGGCATTGGCCAACAGACCATGAAGTGTGTCATAACTAAAGATCTTGAGAGGTCACTGATCACATTTCTTAGAGAGTCTTGGCCCTGCTGGGCTGTTTGGGAAGTACCATAGGAGATACGAAAGCCATGTCACCCAGGACGTGCAGAGCCTGTCAAGGCAGGGCTGGCTATACCGGAGAGCTAGTGTAGCTGGTAATGGGAGACTGTCATGACAAAGCCGGGCTGGAAGAGAAATGACACTCTCAGAGGACAGTGTGCCATGGCTGGGGCAGAGTAGCATCCCACTGAACATGGTGGTGTTGTCCACAGTGGGCTCAGTGAAAGGCTTGGGTCCTCAGAGCCTCTCAGGGGCTCCCCACTTTGCAGTGCTTTTCCAAGTGGAGTCTGCAGACCGCATGCCTTGGAATCACAGTTCACCCAGGCCCACTGACTCAAACTCTCTCAGGATAGTGCCTGGGAATGTCCTTGTCACCAGCCCTCCAGGTGATCTCTAAGCACACACTGACACTGAAAACCTCAACATCACAGACCCAACTACAGACAGCACCACCCCTGTGCCCCATCATGAAAGAGCAGGATCTCTTTACCAGGAGTCAGCCTCCACCGGGACCCTGCCTCCTCCTCACCGCACACGCCAACACTCCCAGGAGTGTGCTGCCCTCCACCCCTTCCTGAGGGGACACCCATCCCCACTCCAGGGCAGGGTGAGGGGAGTTTTGAGAGAGGCCCTCAGAGGAGTGGCACATTGCCCTGGGACAAACTCAGCCACCTGGCATCCTTTCTTCACACCCAGAAGCAACTCACAACACTGAAGCAGCTGGGAATTCACCACGGCAGAGCTCAAGCTTCCTCCCCAGCCCATGGCGCGGGGGGGGGGATCTGCCAACCATGAAAGACCTCAAGGGCCTTTACTTAATTTCACCCCCTTGTGCTCACTTCGGGGGCCGGCTACATACTGTGGAGGTGAAAACAACCATGTTCATGGACCATCTAAAAGTAGGTCCACTTTCTTTTCTGATTTCCATTAGAGCATCTTTTCATTCATTCATTTATGGAGCTCAGCTTACTAGCACCATACTCAGTGCCTAGCGCTAAGTACTCAGCATCTAGCCTACTCCAGTAGGTCCTTTCACTTCCGAACCTGATTCCTCATCTGTAAAATGAGAGTGCTCATAGTTCCCACTTGATAGATTATTGTGAGGAATGGCAAAGTACTGGATGTGTAAATGCTTGGTACATGTTAGCCCTTGCACCCTTCCAGGTGCTGTGGGAGATAAGAGATGTGTGTGAGCCATGGATTGTGCCCTTGACCCATTCACAATTCCCTTGGGGAAATAAATTCTTCAATAAGTACAACAGGAGACCGCCCAGGTTTAAGTGGTGGAAAAGAAAGAGGTCATCTGAGGCTGAGGCAGGCTGCCCATGACCTCTGGAAGGTACCGTGTGCTTCTTTAACCTTGGACACCAATCAGCTGAGCTGCATTTCCTCATCCATAAAAGAGAGTGATCACACCTGCCCTGCCTACCTCACGGGCGTGCCATGAGGCTCAAAGCAAATAATGAATGTGGAGGAATCAAAATGCAGTAAAACACTACAGGAGAGTTTGTTTAAACTCAAAAGGGAGGGCTGGGGGCACAGGCCAATAGTGTAGCACTTGTCCAGCCTTTTGCACTGAGCTATGGCCAGCATTTTTTTTTTTTTACAGGGTCTTGGTAAATTTCCCAGGCAGGACTCAAATTTGTGATCCTCCTGCCTCAGGCTCCCAGAATACTGGGATTATAGGCATGCACCCTGCCCCCACCAGGCTTCTCAGGTGGCCAACTTAACTACAGCTGGGTTTCATAAAGAAAGGAAGGTCACATGCAGGCCCTCAAGCAGGAGTAGAACAGTTCCAACCAGATTCCTTCCCCTTACTAACAGTGACAGCCAACATGAACCTGGTTACCACAGACTCTGCTGAGCATGAGTAAAGAACTGACAGAGAGGAACGTGAATTCTGAGTAACCCCCTCCTCATGCTTGTGTAGGCACCCATAAAATGCCAGTCTGTGGGGGTACAGCTCAACCCTAGGATAATTAAGGTCTGTCTTGAGGCTCCTCTATTTGCTACAAATGCAGACAGATGAGCCAGGAGGGACAGTGATGGAGAAGCGGGTGCTGCTACCCCCCGTGGGGACTCCAAGCCAGACCAGGTGGCTCAGCCCTGTAGAGAGAGCCAGGATCCTGAGTCCCAACCCCATCACCTCCCCCTCTGCCCTACCTCTCTTGTTCCCAGGCCTATGGAAGGACAAGCTGTTCCCACTGAGCCCTGCCAGGGCTGTGCTTTAACCCCTAGAATCCTTCCTAATCCTCCTCTGCTCCACCCCTCCAGCTGCTCCCTGCCAGCCCTGGCACTCTGCCTGCTGGGTGAAGCCCTGCACTGGCTCCGCCCAGGCCTCCCCTCCCCAGTAAGAGCCAGGGGTTGGCCCAGTGCCCTCCCCAGCAGTCAGCAGGCCGGGCACCTGCTCCTCACACAGCACCAGGGACTGAGGCTCTGAGTCAGCCTATTCTGTACCCAGTCTCTTCCACACCTTGCCCTCTGCTCCAGGACCTGTTTCTAAGGAGCAATGGAACCTGAGTACCTGGGTCCTATTTGCCACTGAGGCTGCTGACTCATCTTTCTAAGCCCTGGGTTCCAGCTGTTCAGTAACAGGGAGATTACATAAAATGAGGTCATGTGATTTTGCTGTCGGGTGGGACTTTGGACTTGAATGCTGCCCTGCAGCGAGCAGAGGTTCTCCAGAGAGAACACGTTGAGAAAGGCAGAGGCTGCCTAAGAGCTCCTGGGTGACAAGCTGACCTTCTTCTCCTGTCCCTGGCCTTCTCACTCTGTTGACGTAGCCATGCTGCACTGCATCCCTGCTGTCCTGTCTGTGTAGCTTAGCCGCCTGAGACCCCAAGGCCTGTCTTCACTTGCTCCCACCCCAGGCTCACATAGCCACTCTGAGTTCAAATTTCCTGGGGCAACACAAGGTCACTCAGAGGAGACATTAAGGGGGAGAATTCCCATGGCAGGATCAGCACTGGCCTTGAAGGAAAGGGCAGCAAGTTTGTGGCTTGTGATTAGAATCAGCAAGATACCAATGTCCCCATCCCGTGAAGATCTGCTGTAGGCTGTGACCTGGTGGCCTTGGAGTTGCTGTACTCAGGCTCAATTTCTCAGTTGGTCCCCAGCACCATCCATCCTCCCTGCCTTCTCTGCCCCCACTCCAGGATGTCTTCATGAGTTAATGTGGTGCTGGGGTGGGGCTTAGCAATGCAGAAATTAATCTAAGCCTGGCAAAATGTTCCCTGCCCCTGGGGGAGCCGCTCCACTGACCATTGGCTTCAGAAATGAACATTGTGTCCAGAGCCCAGAGCTGCACATGTGACCCCTTGTCCCCTCTTACCTCAATGAATACATAAAACTGGCACCCCGGATAGAGGTGGAGGCAAGAGAAGGAAGTGTGTGGCTTCTGGAATCCGGCTGGTCCCAGCCAGGCTGCCTGGGGCTTGGAGTACAGAGCATTTGGCCTCTGGAGGTCCAAGTCATACAGGGAAGCAAAGCTTCCTCCAGTATGTGGAAAGGGTGAACAGACCCTCCTTCCACAAGGCACACTAAGGGCTGAAAGCCCACCCCTAACAAGGACTTGGATCCCCTACCCTTTCATCCATCCACCAGTCAATGATGAGTCTGTCCATCAGCGCTGGCCTTGAAATGTCTGCCTGAGCCCAAGAATTGTCACCAAATCCTAGACCATGCTGCTCACTCAGATGTGAAGCAGAACGGTCTGCCCTTGCATGGCTGGCCCTGACTTTATGTATAACCCATCTCATGCTAGGAAGGACCTGAGGTGGAGAAAATGACTTATCCTGTATGAGCAGCAGGCCAGGATCAGGCTCCAAGAAATGCAGTCCTGGGCTGCAGGAATGAGACCAGCTCAGATTAGTTTTGTGTACTTGATGTACAGAAAGTCACAGAAAGTATGGCATGGTGGCACACACCTGTAATCCCAGCATTCTAGGAGGTTGAGGCAAGAGGCTCACAAGCTCAAGCCCAGCCTGGGCAACTTAGTCACTTAGCAAGAACCTGTCTCAAAAAATTAAAAAGAGGGCCGGTGAGATAGCTCAGCGGCATAAGCACCTGCCTGGCAAGCGTGAGGTCCTGAGTTCGACTCCCGGTACCCACATAAAGGAAAAAAAGGGCCGGTGATATCACTCAGCAGCACAAGCGCCTGCTTACAAGCGCGAGGTCCTGAGTTTGACTCCCGGTATCCACATAAAAAAAAATTAAAAAGAGCTGAGGATGCAGCTCAGTGTGAAGCCCCCGGGTTCAATCCCTAGTACCAAAAAAAAAAAAAAAAGTCACAGAGCCTGAGCCAGATTCAGACCCCAAAAGACTGTCAACTTTGTCCCCACTCCATTTCAAGAAATGACACTGAGAAGACAAGGACTCATAGGGTCTTGACTAGTTAAGAAATGAGCCACAGTCCTTCGTTGGCTGCATCCAGAAGCAATCAGACCAGCTGGGCAAGACTGGACCCTGTGTTTATTATTTTCCTTTACCCAGACCTCTCAATATGCTTGCATACTAGAGCTTTCCCATCTGGCCCTCCTACTCCCAGCAACCTCTCCTTCCCCAGAATGCCAGGGTGTCCTGGGGTGGGAGTGCTCACATCCCTTCATGGAAACACAGGCCAAATTCTTCAGTGAGTGAGCACCTCTGGGCCTTGCCCCCCACCCACAGCACACTTGCTCAGCATGCAAAACCAGACTTACACTCCACCCTCTGAGGCTCAGGGGATTCCCAGCAGAGCCTGGTCTGGCCCTCTTCTTTAAGGCCTCATTAAGTGAACAGACAACCCTCCCCCAGAGGAGGCTTCAGTGTGCTGGCACAAGCCTGACAAGCCACACACGATCCAAGACCATTTACAAAACTCTCAGAAACACTTATAAACTTTTGGTGACAGGGCCCGAAGATAAACACATTAAGATAAATTAATAGCACACAAACTGGGTGCTAGGAGACTGAGAATATGCAGTAATATGGTGTTTAGAACTGGGTGGAGTTAATTAGGGAAGGCTTTATGGAAGACACAAGTTTTGAGCAGAATTTACAAGTAGGTAATTGGTAGAGAGCAGAAAGGGCATCCCAGAATTCCCTAGTCATTGTTAAAAGCATGAATTTTTCTATAAGACGGATCTGGGTTCAAAGGTTCTCAGTGTCATTTATTAGCTTTGTGGTCCTGGCAGGTCACTTGACCTCTCTGGACATAAGGTTATTCACCTATAAAATAGGGATAATAATAGTTACTACTTCATAGTGCGATTATGGAAATGAGCTGGGATAATATATATAAAACCCTTAGACCAATGCCTGGCATTTAATAAAGAATCAGTTTTGGCTTTTAACCGCAGGATAAGAAGCTGGTCAGTTGATTGCAGGGGCACAGCATGAGGGTGGAGCAATGGAAGGCAACTATGGAGAGACAGCCTTACAGAAGGCTACCTGAGGGTCTGGACTGGGTGCAAGGCACACTAGTTGCTTCAGAGCTAGAGGGATGTGATCAAATGCAGCACTGGCGCAGACAGTGCAAGACCTGATGGAAAGAGTGTGGCTGGAAAGAAGGAAACCTGGAGAGAAGGGCTGTCACAGTGTGTTCAGGGTCCAGGTTGGGTTAGGGTCTGGAGATCACACCTCCTAACACGTGCACCTTCAAGGATCGCCTAGCAGCACACCCTGCAGCTCCTCCCCCTGTCCCGCCTCCCTTTCCACTGCGGGAAGGGGACGTGGGTTTAGACTCCTTTTGCTTCCCTCCCATTAGCGCGAAATTGCTGTTCTGGGGTGGCCTCGTGTACAGCTCACACATGTGTCCCAGACATAATCCTCATGTGGCTGTGGTCGTGTGTGCAATGCGCGTGTACATGTGTGGATGTGCCCGCCAGGAGGAACAGAAGGAGCCCATAGATGAGTAACAGCACACGCTGCTGCCTCTGAGTATTTTTAAGTGCTAAAAATACTGGCTAAAAATAGCCAGCAAGCTCCAAACAAGATACTTTCTCTAGACAGATTCCTGAACTTTTCTGTTAGGTGCGGGGGGTAGAGCATCAGAAATAAAACCCCAAAGACCCCTGATCTGTAAGCACTGCTGCGCTTACGGTGGAAGGAGAGCACCTCTCTCCCCACCTGCCACACAAAAGTCAAATTTGAGGTTCTGGGAGAGATGGAATTGGGTAATTGGTTAGAAGAGTCCAGAGAAGGTTCTCTCTTGAAGCCAGAAAGGCCAGTGACCTGTTGGACCTTATAAAGGTGCACTGCCTCTCTTGATAATGGACCAAAGTAGGCCAGGAGGAAGAGGAAAGCTCAGTTCCAAGGTCGTGGGAATTTATCTTCTTAACCTGGGCCCACCGAGCCCCCAGGACAGTGTAGATGTTGGGTGTCCAGAGGGTCTGGGACCCCCTGAATGCTGGACAAAGGTTTGTGCAGTGTGCATTTTGCCCTGAAGAGTACTGAACTTCCGTCAAATTCTCAAATGATCTACAGCTCCCCAGCCCCCCCCAAAAAAGTTGGAAATTGTTTGCTGCCCTGGCAGAAGCCCACCCACTTGACACTAGGTCACCAGGCGATTTGCTCTGAGTCCCAGCCCGACCCGGGGCTGCACGCCGTGGCACTGCCCCTCCCAGGGGCCTGCAGCTCTTTGCAGCGAGCTGTGGTGGCATCGGCGCCTGGGAAAACCTGCGGGAGGTGCCGGCCGGCCGCGCTGGCCCTGCCACCTCGCTCTGGTCCGCGTGCTGAAGGCCGGGTGGGGCGGGGCTTCGGACTGGCCCCGCCTCTGCGCTGACGTCACGGGGCCCGAGGCGCCGGCTTGGCAGCCAGTGGGCTGGAGAGCTAGAGCGGGCCCGGGCGGTTGGCGGCTCTCGGCAGGGAGGTTGAGGCGGAGCAGCGCGCGGCTGGCCAGCCGTAACGGTTACTGCCCGGCACCGAGGACCGTGTCCCGTGACAGCCTCGCCGGCCTTGGTGTCCGGACTGTGGCGCCGTGCGGGGACTCCCCGCGCCCCCTTGGCCAGCGTTAGGCGTGGGGCCGCGCCCACCGCCCGCCCCCAGCATGCGCACCTCCTACACCGTGACCCTGCCCGAGGAGCCCCCCGCCGCCCCCTTCCCCGCCCTCGCCAAGGAGCTGCGGCCGCGCTCCCCTCTGTCCCCGTCCCTGCTGCTCTCCACCTTCGTGGGGCTTCTGCTCAACAAAGCTAAGGTACGCGGGCCCTTTACCGGGACCTTCACGCCAAGGGGGTCGCTGAGTCCTGCCTCCTCCCAGGACTCCCCCAGCCAGCAGGCTGCGCACCCCTCGGCGAGAGGCTCGGGTTCTTCCCAGCCCCCACCCCACTTTTCCCAGGGTCTCCCGACCAGGAATGCCCCCCACCCAGGTGACAAGCCTACTTGCAGCCCCCTCCTCTTGTTGAGGTCCCAGTCCCCTACCCCTTCTCTGTGACCCAGGCACCAGGTGGCTCTTGGCCTCTTCTTTCCCCGCATCTATCAGGACAGGTGCAGGAAAGCGTAACCTTGACCAGGGCTGGCGTGTGGGGAAACAGGCAGGGGGTAACACGCTGGATTTTGTGGGTGACTCCTGCAAGGCCATACCCCACCAAGAAAGGCAGATCAGAGGGGCTGCCTCTGCCTTTATTTTCCCAAAGGACTTTCTCCCAGAGCTTAATGACAGGATCCTTTGACCCAGTGAAGGGCAGAGGAGTTGCAGACAGGTGAAAGAGGGCAACTTCCTTCTCTTCCTGGCCCTCTTCAGTTGTTCAAAGTGGGCAGTGAATCCCTGGATTGAAACAGCTGCCCGGAGGAATGCTGGGGTTAAGGCTGGGCGCTGTCCCCATGGGGAAGGGAAAAGGGGCCTGAGCTTGACAGGTCTTATGTAACAGGCACCAGCTCCCGTGTTGGCAGTGCGTGCCCTGCCCCGTGCCAGGGCCACACCGGGCTCCTTGGCTGCAGCCAGGATGTACGGCTGACCCTTGTGGCACAGGTGAGGCGCGCAGGAAGGCCCTCAACTGGAATCTCCAGTGTGAAGATGAGACCTCAGTCAGCCTTTCGTGGCCCAGTCTCTAGATGCCACCTCCGCATTAACGCAGGGACCACTCTCTGAGCTCCTGCCCTGGAAGGGGATGCTGCCTGTTTAGTGGCTGCGAAGGTGGCATCTGCTGTCTAGAACAGTGCTTGCTGATGATCAAACCAGGTTTGCTGATGGCTGAGTGTTAGGAAGAAGCTCCAAACTTTCCGGAGTCTTTGCGCAGGAGTCCCAGGGTGACAGCTGGAGTCACTTGCTCTGCTTTCCTGGGAGAAGCTGGCAGTGCAGGGTCTCTGTCCCACCTCCTCCAGTTCCAGCCTCTCTCTCCCTACCAGCCCTGAGGTAGGATTGTTTCCCCTATAGGAAAGGTCACTCCTGGGACATTTTGTTCCTCTCTGTAATGGAAAGTGCTGAGTTTCCCTGGAGCTCCTGATTTCTTGTTCATGGCAGAATATCAGGCTGGATATGCAGCAGCCCTGTTCTCCCCTCCACTGCTGCCCCCAACTCCTCTTATCCCTCCACCATCTACACAGAACGCTTAAGACTTGGCATGTGGTTCTGAGCCCAGGAAGGTTTAGACTAAAGCACAATTCCCACCCTAAAACAAACCAAAAAAAATCAATAGCGGGTCCTAATGATGCCTTAAAGGAGCCTCTCCCATCTCTCCCACCCCCAGGCCAAAAGAAGTTTTAGCTCCTCAGGAATAGGAACCGTACAGGACTGAGTTCTCTTGGCCCTCACGCTGCTGGGTAGGAGTGAAAAAGGAGTGCCCTTGTAGACAGATGACGCCTGTCTCCCATCCCCAGTGATATTGTCTCAGCTGAGGGCCCTGCTTTGACGGACATGGCCATGGTCAGCAGTGGTAGAATGCTTTGCAGCTACAGCCTGTTTAGACAGATGTCGTCTGAGGCACAGGGGGTAAGCACTGCCAAAAATAGGTGTAAGAGTGGGCATTCTGTGTGGGCACGCTTTAACGTTTCGGTTTCGTTCCAAATGGGCAACATGGGAGCTTGTAGAGCACTTTTTTGTTGGACCCTCGAGAGTCTTCCACCAGTTCTGCCTGAAAATGCTGATAAGATCTTTGCCACAGGGAACTCATCTCTGTGGTGACCCTCTTACTTGAACATTGGGGGTTTTAGACTATCATTTAGGTAAGATTCGAATTTTGTTTGATACCCCACATACTGCTAGCCCTAGCAAGCTCAGTAAGGTTGCTCACACCCCGCCTGCTGCCAGTAAGCTTTCTCTCCAGCTGCGGAATTAAGCCAGCTCTCTTTTCTGAGTGTGTTTTCCTCCCTTCCTGGCCCTGACAACTGGCCGGAGGTGGGATCCTCTTGCATGTAGGATAAGCGAGGCAGTTCTTGAGAAGAGCCCTCCTTCAGCCTGCTCATCCCCTCCCTCCCCCCTTCAAGCTGACAATCTCATGGGCTTTGAGCTGCTGACAGCCTATGAGGCTGACAGCACACAGCATGAGTAATTTTAGCTGAGTTATTTCAGGCTCCTGTTCTGATCAGGGTTGAGCTGGCCCCACGCATGCCCCAGCCAGTCTTGCTCCAGAGTTGCCTGCTTCCAGGTCCCCTCCCTGAGAAGAAGGGGTGGCAGACTCATCTGCAAACTGTTCCTTAACCCTTTGGGCCTGAAGGTTTTCTGACTCATTGGAGGTATGCCCCAGATTATGGAAAAACCTTGACAAACGATGCTCACAGTTCATGATCTAGCACCTGTTCCCTCTCCAACCCCCTCACCACCCTCCACAATCGAGACAAGAGGAAGAGTGGCACCTCCAGCCAGGTGCTTCCCTCCACTTGGCACAATCTACCATCATAAGGATCCCCAGCCAGTGGCCAGTCAGGATGTTGAAACCAGAGCCAGGCAGGGAGGATTCTCCCAGACTTTAATTAGTCCTTACAAGCTGAGCTCACCCAGAAGGAATTCCACCTGTCTCTGACAATTCAGAATGGCAGGCGGACTTGAATTTTTTCCAAGCTGAAGAGATTTGAGTGTTTCCCAGCTGATGATGGAAACTCAGTTAGGGTGTTCTGTCATTTAACTTTTCGTAACCACCTTGAAGTGCCCATTATGATAGCTGTTGTGTATATCGGGCATCTAGTACAAATACAGGTCATTTGAGATAGCGCCTAGATTTGGGTCTTAAAATTTCTTGCAACCAGGAATCAAATATGTACCCAGATCTATGAATCGTTAGTCTCTAGTTCTAATCACCAGTCTCTATTGTAATAGAAAATAACATAAAAATGGAGAGAAGGGCCAGTGAGATAGCTCAGTGGCATAAGCGCCTACCTGGCAAGCGCGAGGGCCCAAGTTCGACTCCCGGAACCCACATACGAAAAAAGGGCCGGTGATATCGCTCAGCGGCACGGGCACCTGCTGGTGCACGAAGTCCTGAGGTCAACCCCCGGTACCCACAAAAAAAAAAATGGAGAGAAATAGAATCCTGAAAGCAAAGTCCTGAAGAATATTTTTGTTGTGGGTTGAAAAATAACAGCCATTCCTCAGACAGCAGCACATTGCATAAGAGAGCCAAGCCCGCCCTCTTTGCTTCATCCGTAATGCCATGTGTTCTTTGCTTACAGAATTCTAAGAGCACCCAGGGTCTGGCTGGCCTTCGAAACCTTGGGAATACGGTGAGTTCTTCCCAGTCCACTTCATTCCTGGGGCCCCTCTACTCTCCTGACTGGGCTAATCCAGAAGCCCCCTCCTGGCTCCAGCCGACTGCCCTCTAAGGCAGTTGGTACCTGCCCTTCCCGGTGTTGCACAGCGTTGCCGGGCCCTTCCTCACCACACACAGCAGGAAGCACTGCTAACAGGAAGTTGCCCTTTAACTGTCAGCTTGCTGCTCTTCTGACTCCTCCTCAAGGACACCCATCATTTCCCACCCACTTCTGTCCTGAGCACCCACACCCTTTTGCACACCTCTACAGTAAATAATCAGCTGTGTCACCCGGTGCCCAGCGTGGGGATTTGCCTCACTTCATCTCTTTCACTTAGGAAAAGAAGGACTTGAAGCTGTGAGAGGGCTCCCTTCTGACTAAATGAACCAGAGCCTTTGGTACTAAACAATAGAGACACCAGATGAGAGTTTTATCTCTCCTACTTTGTTAGTCAACTTTCAGTCACTGTAACAAATGCCTGCAATAAATCAACTCGTAAAGAAAAGTTTATTTTGGCTCACATTTTAGGAGCTTTCAGTCCATAGTCAAGTGGCTCCAGGTCTGGCCAATGGCTGCATATCATGGTAGAAGGACATGGCAGAGCAAAACCATTTACCTCATGGCCAGGACCAGAAAGAGAGAAAGAGGAAAGGACTAGGTCCCACCATGCCCCTGGAGGACACACCCCTAATAATCTGAAGGCCTCCCACTGGGCCCCACCTCCTGAAGTTTCCACTCCTTCCCAGCAGTCTACAGGCCAGGGACCAAGCCTCCAACACACAGGCCTTTTGGTGACACTTAAGATCGAAACTGGAACCCACTGATGGTCTGGCTCATCTCTTTCAGTGCTTCATGAACTCCATTCTGCAGTGCCTGAGCAACACCCGGGAGTTGAGAGATTATTGTCTGCAGAGGCTCTACATGCGGGACCTCAGCCACACCAGCAGCGCGCACACAGCCCTCATGGAAGGTGAGGAGCCCGCAGGACCCAACCCTGTGTCCCCCTTGACATGGCGCCACCCTACTGAGCTCCACTGATAGCTGGATTTTAGATGCACCTCCCTTCTGTTTTTCTTTTTTCTTCTTCTTTTTTTTTTTTTTTTTTTTTGCCTACACTTTGTTCTAGTTTCAGAGTTTCTTAACAGAAAATATCTCAGGTAATACAAAACAGGGAGATGTATCCTCTACAAATGGGAAGGGGAACGAGAGATGGAGGGAGGAGGAGGAAAGGGAGGGCAAGTGGAAGTAAAAAAAAAAAGAAAATGTGTTATGTATGTGTACCAACTCCCCACAGTAAATGTCATCATTATGTATAGAAAACGTGTACTAATAAACACTTAAAAAACCGCACCTGGGCCGGTGAGATGGCTCAGCGGCATAAGCGCCTGCCTTGCAAGCGTGAGGGCCCGAGTTCGACTCCCGGATCCCACATATGAAAAAGGGGCCGGTGATATCGCTCAGCGGCACGGGTGCCTGTTGGCGCGCGAGGTCCTGAGGTCGTCCCCCCGGTACCCACAAAAAAAAAAAAAAAAAACCGCACCTGTCCTCCGTACATCCTCTGCCCTCTCCTTGCGACAGAGTTTGCAAAGCTAATCCAGACCATGTGGACTTCATGCCCCAGTGACGTGGTGAGCCCATCTGAGTTCAAGACCCAGATCCAGAGATATGCACCACGCTTCGTTGGCTATAAGTAAGGCCTTTGCAGCACGTCCTCCAGGGCAGGTGGCAGCAAGCACAGGGGCTTGGTGCAGAGGTGTTGCTGACTCTTCTCTTTGGGTTCAGTCAGCAGGACGCTCAAGAGTTCCTTCGCTTTCTCCTCGATGGGCTCCACAATGAAGTGAACCGAGTAACAGTGAAGCCCAAGTCCAACGCTGAGAACCTTGATCACCTCTCGTAAGTAAGAGGAGAATGCTGTGGAGAAGCAGAACTTTTGTGAGCTTGTGTGTTTTACCTACTTCTTTGGGGGTAATGAATGATTTGAAGAGAGTTAGATTTTCTCTTGAAGATTAAAGATCTAGATTGACAGACCTTTAAACGTAACATGGTTTGAGCTCTGACCCATTTGTCTTCCACTCTTTGTTCCCAGTGATGATGAAAAAGGGCGACAGATGTGGAGGAAATACCTAGAACGGGAAGACAGTCGGATTGGGGGTAAGTACACATGAGGGGGAAATGCCTGCTTTCGCTGATGTCTGCTTCTGCCTGAGCAAGCATGAAAAGCCCTTGGGACTCCTTTTCCCGGGGACCCCTGCTTCTGCCTATGTCTAACAAGCTGAGGCAGAGCGCTGCGAAGGAAGACCAGGGCCCGTCCTGTGCTCAGCATCTCCTGGCCTTCTGTTCCCCAGATCTCTTTGTTGGGCAGCTGAAGAGCTCCCTGACATGCACCGACTGCGGTTACTGTTCTACGGTCTTCGATCCCTTCTGGGACCTCTCACTGCCCATTGCTAAGGTATGCACTCCTCTCACCCCGGCTTCGGAGCACCCACACCTGTCCTTCCACATCGTCCACCCTGACCTTTGCTTTTGTGTCTCCAGCGAGGTTATCCTGAGGTGACACTGATGGACTGCATGAGGCTCTTTACCAAAGAAGATGTGCTTGATGGTGATGAGAAGCCGGTAAGTTGCCCTTCAGTGACAATGAGAACAGAGTCCCATGAGACCAAGCCAAGGTAGGTCCAGCTGGGGACCTGATTTCTCCCCCAAGTTCCTCCTAGCTCCATTTGTCTTGTCTTCCAGACATGCTGTCGTTGCCGAGCCAGAAAACGATGTATAAAGAAGTTCTCCATCCAGAGGTTCCCAAAGATCTTGGTGCTCCGTATCCTTAAGGTCTATCAGGGCAGGAACCTGATTTCTTTTACTGGAGCTCAAATCCAGGGCCTGGTGCATATCACACAAGCATGCTGCCACTGGCTACATCCCCAGTCCCAGGACCTGATTTTTTAGGGTAACTGATGACAAGGGGCCAAAAGGCAAAGGAAACAGAATAGGAAAAAACAAAAATTGTAGACTTCCTTGTATTTGCTTTTCTGCTTTCTGAGGAAAGTGCAGTGGCCCCTGTGGAACTCAGGTCCTGCTAGTCGACCTGTTTGGCTGCACTGTCTGTCCTTGACTCACATCAATCCCAGACCTGAAGCGGTTCTCAGAATCCAGGATACGAACCAGCAAGCTCACAACATTTGTGAATTTCCCACTAAGAGACCTGGACTTGAGAGAATTTGCCTCAGAAAACAACAGTGAGTATCTCTAAGTAGGAAGGGAAGAATCAGGGCCCAGGTGGGAGGGAGATCGGTGGCAGGAAGCTAACACAAGGTAGGAAAAGGCTGGGAATAAGGCAAAAGGAGGGAACCTGGGGCAAGCAACACCTCCATGGCTTCATCCTTTATGTCTTTTCAGACCACACTGTTTACAACCTGTACGCTGTGTCCAACCACTCCGGAACCACCATGGGTGGCCACTACACAGCCTACTGCCGAAGTCCAGTGACAGGCGAATGGCACACTTTCAATGACTCCAGGTGAGAGAGGGCTCGGGCAGCACTCTTGGCTGACCTCTACACCTCCCTCATCTGCATGGCTTCCACCTTGAATGGACAGCAAAGGTCAAGGCCAGAAAGCTGCATAATGCATGTATGTCTGCTGCCCATTCGAAGGCTCTGGAAAGACAGGCTGGCTTTGGGTTTCTCGTACAGAAATTAGAGACGAGCCGCTTCCTTACCACTCAGCTGGGTCCCTGATAGCCTCTCTCTGACTTTCCCCTGCTCTCTCCACAGCGTCACACCCATGTCCTCCAGCCAAGTGCGCACCAGCGACGCCTATTTGCTCTTCTATGAATTGGCCAGTCCACCCTCTCGTATGTAGCAGTGAGGAGCTACATCCCTTCCCCTTTCCCTGTGGTGGCCTCACACCCTAAGTTTTTAAAAAGACAACAACGACAAAAAACCCTGACAAATAAGAGAAAAATAAACTAAAATAAAGCTGCAGAGCAGGAGTTGATGCAGCCTGGTCAGGGTCTAGAGCAAGGAGCCAGGTGCCCCTGAACCACACCTGATGGGAAAGACCAACTGGACACACAGACCAGAGTCAGCACAGTGCTCCCTCGGCTTCTCTTGTTTGCATTTTTAAGCTTGTGGTTTCTCCTGTGTGTAATAAACAACAGTGGTCTGTGGAGAGAGGATCCACATCCACCTGCTGCTCTCACCAGCCCCTGCGCCTTCTGGGAAGACAGCACCCTCTGGAGCCTGCTGGGAGCGTTGCTGCCTGGATCCTGGCACCGCGGAGGATCCGCCTCGGTCTCCACCGGACCTGCTTTCTGGGCCAGGGCAGGAAACACCCTAGAGCCGAGAGCCCTCTTAACGCCGCTGACTGCAGTGGCGCGGAGGAAGGAACATCTTTTTTAAAAAAGGCTGGTTTGGGTTTTTAAAAGCCCGACATTTTTTAAATTATTGTAACGAAAGTGTTGCGACTGGAGACGCTCTCCTTCACACCTCTTCACAGCTGGGACCTTGGGCTGGTGCTTTTTTTTTTTTTTTTTTTTTTTTTTTTAATTCTTCAAGTACACCTTTTCTAACGCTAGCTCCCCGTGGTGCTAGGTGGGTGTTAGCCAGGCCCAAGGTAGCCACAGTAGACCTGGGATCTAAACAACTCTTTTGGGTGTTTTGTTTTTGTTTTTGTTTTAATGTTTGGATGGAATCTAGTTGCCTCCAAGAATTGTGCCTTATAGCATTTGGGGACCAGGGGGTAACTGCCCCTCCCTGAAATATCCCTCAGCCTCTTCCCTTTTCCCCAGTGCCATGGCCAAACCCACAGGAGGACACGGGCCCTGCCCTCAGCCCCTGGCATGTGGCACGTGGCAGTGAGGCAAAGAGAAAAGTAGGTCAAAGGAGATTTCTCACCATGGTATGTCACGTTCTTCCTGCCCACCATCTCTTACCCATCCTGGTCTGCTCCCCAGCTGTTGAAGGATAGCACAAGTCCCTTGTCCCTAGAGCTTCTCTCACCTTTAATTTATTCTGGTCCTAACATCCCTTTCCCCTGCCTTCCTGCCGCCTGCCCTTCTCAGAGCTTCCTAGACACAGGCCCTCTGGATCGAGTTTCTCAGGGATGCCCATGCCACCCCTTGGCTCCTCTCTGCACTGCTCGTTGGTCCTGCCCTGGGAGCTGGAGCTTGGGTGTCTGGGGACATCTTGCCTCCAACATAAGATTCTTTCCCATGGGCTTGACTTTGCCCTAAGTCATTAGACAAAACCGCAGTCCCAGAGAGCAGGGCTGTTGAGCACTAAGGCCTGGAGCACTGTGCACTCTGCACATGGCCACAACTGGGTCTGGCTTGTGCCTCTCAGACCTGGAACATCCAGCATGCCTGGGGAGGCACCAGAGAGACACCTGAGTTTACCCGGCCTGACACCTTTCTCTAGGGAAAACCTGTGAACCTGAGCCCAAGGGCTGGTGTACACTTGTTTACCATGTAAGCAAGAGTAGAAGAATGTCTAATGTACAGTGGAACCTTGTACAGAATAAATAATAGCTTTGAGAAAGAAGCTGTTAAATGATGGAGTCTTGATTTGGAAGGGGTCTGAACCCAGGAAAGACTTCTAGCATCTGAAAGACCATATATTTCATTGCTTTATCCAGTCAGTCCTCAGATTGGGAAATTTTTACCTAACCACTGTTTAAACTTCTCTATAAAAAAAGCCACTCATGGTGGCACATGCCTATGATCCCAGCAGCATTCAGGAGGCCAAGGCAGGAGAATCACTGCAAGTTCAAGGCCAACCTGAACTACATAGCAAGACTGTCTCAAAAACCAAAAATGAGATAGTATGTATTTTGGGCATGATACTTCTAAAGACCTCAGCATACAACTTCTAAATAAGGACGTTGTCCTACATGACACCATTTCACAGCTGGCCAGTTGACATCTGATACACATTTCTTTATGTGACTGCTGCTGTGGGTACTCCTAGTTCTCTACTGAAATGTGGGTACCATGCAGCCCACAACTGGCTAACGCGGGCCTCTCCATCAGATGCGAGCAGAGTGCAGCTCGATCTTGAGAAGCAGCTCCATCTGGGTGGAAATGATGGAGGCCTGGTTCTTGATAAAGATCTCAGCCTCACCTCTGAGACTCAAACACCTGCCATGTATTTGTTGGGGTTTTTCTTTTTTTGTTAGTTTTGTTTGTTTTGAAACAGGGTCTCACTATGTTCCAGGCTGGCCTCAAACTTGCACTTGCTCTGTAGCCCAGACTAGCCTCCAACTCACATTCCTCCTGCCTCAGCCTCCCAGAGTGATAAATAGCTTTGTTAAAGACTTGGTTCCCTTAGCTTTTTTTTCCCAGCTCAGAGATGGAACTCAGGGACTTGCACATGCTAGGCAATAGCTCAACACTAATCCACATTCCTGACCCCTAAAAGAGCTTTATTAAGACTTCAGATTTAACCCCTTAAAAGTATTAGCTCTTTGGCTTTATGTTTGTTGCACAGCCATAATCCCAGCACTCTGGGAGGCTGAAACAGGAGGATCACAAGTTTGAGCCTAGACCAGCTTCAAAATACTTAAAGAGGCTGGGGATGTAGCTTTGCGTGAAGCCCTGGGTTCAATCCCTAGTACTGAAAACAAAAAACAAAACCTCTTTGGGGCACTGAGGGATACTGACTCTTGGTTTTCCTTTTGATTTCTACTACTGTTTAGCTTTGCTGTTTCCACCACAGATCTTAGAACTAGAGGAGCTTAAGTCTTCAGCTGTGCTTATACCTTGGGATACTTTTTGCCTCCACTGCTCCAGGTCTTGAGGTCTCTCTTTTGCATCCTTGCTGAGACAAGGATCTGCTGTCATTGGAGGCCTCTGAGCTGATGACAAGCCCACCTCACACAGGGGGACAGGCAGGGATTTTAGGGGCATTTCCCAAGGGTGGAAACGCTGACACAAACCCTGTGACTTCTCCCTGAGGGACTCCAACTTCCTGGACCTAATTTGGGAATGGCATGACTCAGAATAAGATTATAAAAGCCGATGACTTCCTCCAAGCCATAGATGCACAGGAGCCTCTTCAAAATGGAAACATTAGGCTTGTAGCCAGGGGGATAGTGCCACCATAAATGTAAGTTGTTACCTGCCTTTCCTTTGACTAGCTTCTCACTGGAGGTAGAGCCCCTCCTGTGCATTCTTGTTGTCTTCTGCAGGGGGACAGTAATGATAAAGTGGGGGCTCAGACTGCTGCCCTTGCTCCCAGCCCTCCCTTTGCTACTTAACCTGCAGTGCTTTCTCATCCCCGTGGCAATGGGCCCTCACGCTTTTACAGACTCCAAACACAAACAGTTCTGTCCCCACCTTTGTCATCCAGCCTCGCCTCTTAGCAATTTGAATTTCTTACCTGAGTCTTTGCTGGTCGGCCTGCAGGCCTCCGCCAGGGCAGGTTCTCTTCTGTGACCCTGAACAAGAGCGTCCCTCTAGCTGGGCCTCAGGAGCTCTGTGCGAATTAAGGAGATTGGGCTGCTGGTTCCTGAAGGGCTCTGAGAGCTCAGTGTTTTTATTCCAAGTAACTTTTCCTCCAAATATACGTTCAAATTGAGACTTACATACCTATGGTGCCCCGGTTCCAGTTTCTAGAATTTTTAAAGTGACCAGTGCTCAGAAAAATTTCTATTTCTTTCTATAAATCTTTAGAGTTGGGACCAGAGAGGTCACCTTGTCCGTGCTGTCATTTTGGCAGTGAGGATGCTGAGCACTAGAAAAGGCCTGTGCAAGACCACGTCTTTTGACCACAAAATCGACATCAACTACCTGTGCTGCCAGTAAACTGAGGGTTCTTTTGCTCTGTTCATGTAGAAATCATGAAGCAGCAAGGTTCAGGTCTGCTAGCAGGGCCACTGGCCCTCAGCCCTTAGTGTTATCGATCTGGGCCCTGAAGCCACCATCAACACCAGTTAATGCTGAGCTCTATCAGTCAACACTGCCAGCTACTGGTCTCTGCCTCTGCCCCCTAATTCCAGCCTACTGCCAGCTGTGTCACTGATCTTCAGCTGCTGGTCTCTTGAGCTCTTCAGGGTTAACAGCCCCAAGTGTTTAATACCTCTTTTTAAAGTGACCCCTCTGCCAGGCATAATCCCAACACTCGGGAGGCTGAGGTAGGAGGATCATTGTGAGTTTGAGGCCAGCCTGAACTACATAGTGTGTTGAAGGCCACCCTGGACTACACAGCGAGACTGTGTTTAAAAAAAAAAAAAGAGTATGGCACATAGTAGATATTCAACAAATGTCCATTTCTCTCCCACCCCCATGTCCAAGACTGTACCATTAGAGCTCTAGTGAGATTCTCATAGTGGGTGATCCTCAGCAGATGTTCAATTCCCCAGCCTCTCGATCCTTCTGCCTCATTTCTCCGAAACCACATACCTGGTAAAGGCTAGGAAAGCGAAGTAGGTATAACTTTGCCCAAACCACACAGAATTAGAGAGGTAGGGCCTCTAAATGGGCATTCCGAATCAAGGCCTGAGTTTCCTAGCTCCTGGTCTGCAGGGTGGCCTGCCTTTTGGAGATGATAGCGAGCTGGCTACGATTGAACTGCTGCTTCCAGGCTTCTGGAGTCAAGGGGAAATCTAGGAACCAGGGATGGAGCTCAAACCCAGGGTGGCAATGAGCAAAGACAGGAAGGTGTGTATTTGAGAAACTTGGAGCTGGTGACAGGGGACCTGATGCATACCTATAATGCTGGCCCTGGGAGCAAGGAAAAGGAAGGGTATTCCCAGTTACAGGAAAATGGAGAGAAGGATGAACACAGAGGGTTCCAGGAACAGAGACAAGGCCAGTCTGGAGCAGAAGGTCTGAGCTGGAAAACCAGCCAGAGGGAGCACTGGAAAGCTGGAAAACCAGCCAGAGGGAGCACTGGAAAGCTGGAGTCCTAGACAGAACAGTATCACTGGCCCCCTGCTGGCCTTGCCCTATCTGCTGGTAGATGACCATGCAGAGTTGGGGAGATGAATGGTGGATGGTTTAGCAGGAGGGCACCTCAAGGATCCATTGGTAGAGGAAAGAAAGTATAGCCCCATGAGCTACCCCAGGACAGGGGACTCTTGCACGGAAACCAAGTTAGCATGCAGCATTCCTTGGCTTTTTGACTGTATGGAGAGCAACCAGCAGGACAATTCATGAAGACAGCTCTGCAGCAACAAGGGAAGCAGGGTTCAGGGAGACAGTGTCCACTGCAGGGCCAGCTGAAGGGTAGGGGGAGATGCAAGAAGGCCAGGGTCCTGGGACCTGTGAGGAGGAAGAAAAGGAACCCAAGAGGCAGGTAAGACAGAAGCAGGAGACCTAGGGCTCAGCTGCCGCAGGACTGAAACCTCCCACCTCAGCCTCCAGCCCGTCATCACATCAGGGCTCCAGTGCAGGCCTCTGACTGTGTCCTTGCCCCCAAGCCCTCTTCCCCCACCCCAGACCTACCTCTAAAATCCAGCTCTGCTCCTTGCTGGCTGTGCGACTTTGTGAAAAAGCACTTCAGTGGGAACAAAAACTCCTCCCTGACCTCACCTCCCAGGGCTGGCAGGGGAGAGATGGCTCAACTCATCAGAGTCCAGGGGTCTGTCTTCGATTTCATTCTTGCTGTGTTTTATTTATGCCACACCCCCACACTGACCTGATCTCTCCAGGGACAGCTTGCCCTCTCCCCAAAACATTTTCACCAAGCAGCCAATTGCACACAAGCCTCAAGCACACATGGCATGGGCAGCAGCACAACCACAGAGAAGCTTCCTGGCATCCTGGCCTCTTCCTATGGTCTCTCCCAGAACACAGAATGTCCTCAGACCCAGTTGTTGTTGTTGTTGTTGTTGTTGTTGTTGTTGTTGTTGTTGTTCTTCTTCTTCTTCTTCTTCTTCTTCTTCTTCTTCTTCTTCTTCTTCTTCTTCTTCTTCTTTTGAGATATGGTCTCATTATGTAGTTCAGGCTAGTCTTGAACTCACAGAGACCCTCCTGCCTCAGCCTCCCAAGTGCTGCGATTATAAGACCCAGGTCTGACCAAGCCAGGCCCTGATCAAAACAAGTTATAGGGCCGGTGAGATGGCTCAGCGGCATAAGCACCTGCCTGGCAAGCGCGAGGTCCTGAGTTTGACTCCCGGACCCACATACGAAAAAAGGGCCGGTGATATCGCTCAGCAGCACGGGCACCTGCTGGTGCGCGAGGTCCTGAGGTCGACTCCCGGTACCCACAAAAAAAAAAAAAAAAGTTATAACCCTTCTGCCTCAGTGCTAAGTCCCAAACTCCCACTATTCTCCACCCAACCCCTAAGTTCTACCTGCTAAAATTCTTCTCCACCCTCAGATTTTAGACTCAGGTCCCACCTCCTCTAGGAATTCCACCATGTGGACCTCAAATGTGGCCACTGCAGGTTCAGTTTACAACACATTTGATCTCTGGCCTTGTAACTCAGTCAACTGTATTCATGTCTGTCCACTATCCCAGCAGTTCTCAAGAGACACTTTCGTGTAGTTCAAAATTATTGATAACCCTGAATGACTTTTGTTTACATGAGTTTCATCTATCTTATCTACCAAATTAAAGTTAAAATTGAGTTCCAGGAAGATGGAAGAGTGGTAAGCAGAAGAGAAACAGCCTCGCTGAGATTTGGTGTCTGAACCTTGGAATATAGCAATGTGAGGAAGAGGAGGAGGGAAGTGGGTCCCTGGAACCCAGAAAGGATCTGAAGCAAGAACTGAAACCCACAGGGAGAACAAAAAGACCTCAATGCAGAAGAAGGAGGTGGCAAGTGGCACTTCTGCCTTGAGGCCTGACTTACTGTGTGGGAGGGGTGACTCAAACCTGCAGACCCATGGTGACTACTGGTGATTCCTGAGGCCTCCACGGAGAAATGCACCAGTGGAACGGAGCAGTGGACACAGCAGATTGCAGTGGCTGGTGAGTTATTCAGGTTCAGACGTCCCCAGGAGAGGGTAATTGGCTAGTAGCCATCTTGGAGAGAGGCCAACTGAGCTCGGAACTCAGAGCAGCTGCAGGCTGGCTCCATCTAGTGGCTCCCAGTGTCAGGGTCAGGTGGAACTGAGTTCAAGCCTGCAAGGAGCCAGGTTCAAGCTGGCAGGAGGCACACAAGAGTGTTGCAGGCTGAACAAATTGGGTGCTGGCCAAAAACCAGCCTGAACTTCAGTGGAACTAAAGGTGCAGCCTTGCTGGGATTATCCACTACCCCGACGTAAATCTACCACTGGCTGGCTCGGGTTAATCAACATGGATCTGGACTCTGCCCAGCTGTCTACCAGTGGCAGCAGAGACACGCCCTGAAGTGGACGCTTTTTTTTTCTTTTTTTTTTTTTTTCTTTTTCTTGTCTTGTTTTTTGTTTTTGTTTTGTTTTGTTTTGTTTTGTCTTTTCTTGTTTGTCCTTGTATTTATATGAATGTAAACATTGTTTCTAGTTCTTTTGATGATGTTATTCTGTTCTGTTCTTGTTTTTGTTTCTTGCTTCTCTCTTTCCCTCCTGTCTTCTTCAACAGTTTCCCAAAATTTACATAATCTTCCTTTGCCTTCCAGCCTTGCTTCTAATCTCTTCCTCTTCTTCTATTTCTCTAATTTTTCCTTGTAACTCCTTTTAAATTTTCTCCCCTGAGGGTAAAATTGTCATACTAAGGGTATATTTACTGTGTACAATTCTATGCTTTGTTTTAGATTTTGTTATATAGCCACAAATATAGTTCATACAGTTAAAGGTGGCAAATTAATAGTTACCACAGTTACCACAGTTTGTCATTTTCTAGACTGTGTTTGCTGCTATTGTTGTTGCTGACTGTACTACTTTAGCCAAGGTGACATAACTGTTCTAATCAGTTGTTCTTCCAGGTATGCCAAGACTAAGATTGCCTAAGGGTCATAAAATACACTATAGGCCAGTGCTAAAGAACCAGGGGCTATTCCTGTACACGAATAACAAACTCACTGAAAGTGAAATTAGGGTAACAACACCTTTCATAAATCCATCCAAAAAAATGAAATACCTAGGAATCAATCTAACAAAGGATGTAAAAGACCTCTACATTGAAAACTACAGTACTCTGAAAAAGGAGATTGAAGGGGATATCAGAAAATGGAAAGATATACCTCGTTCTTGGGTAGGAAGAACTAATATAGTGAAAGTGGCCATACTTCCGAAATTGTTATACAGATTTATTTTTTGTGGGTACCGGGGGTCGACCTCAGGACCTCGTGTGCCACCAGGCGCCCGTGCCACTGAGCGATATCACCGGCCCCTTTTTCGTATGTGGGATCCAGGAGTCGAACTCGGGCCCTCGCGCTTGCCAGGCAGGCGCTTATGCTGCTGAGCCATCTCACCGGCCCCCCTGTTACACAGATTTAATGCAATTCCAATCAAAATTCCAACAGCATGTGTCACAGAATTAGAGAAAACAATCCTAAAATTCATTTGGAACCAGAAGAGACCTGGAATAGCAAAGGCAATTCTGGGCAACAAAGACAAGGCAGGGGGCATCATAATCCCTGACTTGAAATTATACTATAAAGCTACTGCGATAAAAACAGCATAGTGCTGGCAAAAAACAGACACAAAGATCAATGGAACAGATTAAAAGATGCAGAAACAACTCCAGAAATACTTACCCACCTTATCTTTGACAAAGAGTGCCAAACACATTCACTGGAAGAAAGCCTCTTTAATAAATGGTGCTGGAAAAACTGGCTCTGCACATGCCAAAGATTAAAATTAGATGCATATCTTTCACCATGCACTAAACTAAATTTGAAATGGGTCAAAGATCTAAATATTGGGCCAGTGAGATAGCTCAGTGGCATATGCACCTGCCTGGCAAGCACGAGGTCCTAAGTTCGACTCCCGGTACCCACATACAAGAAAAGGGCCGGTGATATTGCTCAGCGGCATGGGCGCCTGCTGGCACGCGAGGTCCTGAGGTCGACCCCTGGTACCCACAGAAAAAAAAAAGATCTAAATATTAAAACAGAAACACTAAATCTGCTGGAAGATAGAATAGGTAAAACTCTTGAAGACATTGGTGTAGGCAAAGACTTTATGAATAAAACCCCAATCATACAGAAACTATCACAAAGAATCAACAATGGGATCTTATCCTGTTAAAAAGCTTTTGCACAGCAAGAGAAACTACCAACAGAGTGAAGAGACAACCCACAATGTGGGAAAAATATGTTTGCCAGCTGTTCCTCAGACAAAGGATTACTATCGAGAACATATAAAGAACTCAAAACAATCAGACCTTCCAAATTTAAAGACCCAATCCAAAAATGGGCATCTGAGGTGAATACACACTTCTCAGATGAAGAAATACAAACAGCGAATAAATATACGAAAAACATTCAACATTACTGGTCATTCGAGAGATGCAAATTAAAACAACACTGAGATTCCATCTCACCCCAGAAAGGATGGCTGTCATCAAGAAATCAACCAATAACAAATGCTGGAGGGGCTGTGGGGAAAAAGGAGCCCTTCTCCACTGTTGGTGGGAGGGCCGACTGGTGCAGCCACTGTGGAAATCAGCGTGGAGATGCCTCAAAAAACTAGGACTAAAGATTCCATTCAACCCAGATATTCCTCTTTTCCATATCTTCCCAAAAGAAAAGCATCATACCACAGGGATATATGCATATCCATGTTTACAGCGGCATAGTTTGTAATAGCTAAATCTTGGAAACAGCCCAAATGCCCATCAACAGATGAATGGCTAAAGATGTGGTTTTTTAATACAATGGAGTACTATTCTGCTATAAAGAAGGATAAGCTTGAGACATTTCTAGCTAAATGGATGCATCTTGAGGACACACTCGTAAGTGAAATAAAACAGACACACATGTGTAAACATGGTATCATCTCCCTAGTGTGAGAAGCTAAAAGAATAAATAAGATCCAAAATGTACAATAGATATTGTAAAACAGGAAGAAACTGTTCAAAAGGAAAGAGAAACTGGGATGGGGGAATGGAGAAAAGAAGGAAGGGAAAAAATATATATTTAAAAGATAGTTAAGATAGATATGTAAGATAGGTAACCATAATGAAAGACATTGTTAGTGATATAGAGCAGATACAGATATAAAAGTAGAGGTGCTTAGGAAAATGATGGAAACTGTGAATCCCCAACATATAAAAGAAATGGAAACCATGAAACAGATTCAAACAGATATCCAGGAGATTAAAAATTCCATTGAAAGTATATGCACCAGAATGAGCCAATGTGAGGAGAGAATATCAGATATAGAAGACAGGACTGCAGTTAGCGATCATGAAAAGAAAGATTTCTTGGGCCGGTGAGATGGCTCAGCGGCGTAAGCGCCTGCCCGGCAAGCGCGAGGGCCCGAGTTCGACTCCCGGATCCCACATACGAAAAAGGGGCCGGTGATATCGCTCAGCAGCACGGGCGCCTGCTGGCGCGCGAGGTCCTGAGTTCGACTCCCGGTACCCACATACAAAAAAGAACCTGTGTTCTAATAAGATGGAAAACACAGAAGAAATGGACAGATTCCAAGATACATATGAGTTATCAAATGTGAATCAAGAAGATATAAAAATTCTAAATAAACCAATATCAGTCAGTGAAATTAAAGCTGTAATTAAAAATCTACCAATGAAGAAAAGCTCAGGTCCTGATAGATTCACTGCTGAATTCTAAAAGAAATTTAAAGAAGACCTAATGCTGCTACTTCTCAAACTCTTTAATGAAATTGAAAGAGAAGTAATACTCCCAAGTTCATTCCTGGGAGCAAGCTTTACCCTGATATCAAAACCAGAGAAGGACCCAACAAAAAAGAGAACTACAGGCCAATCTCCCTAATAGATATAGGTGCAAAAATCCTCAATAAGATACTGGCAAACACAGCTGTTCCTCAGACAAAGGATTACTATTGAGAACATATAAAGAACTCAAAAAAATCAGACCTCCCAAATTTAAAGACCCACTCCAAAAATGGGCATCTGAGATGAATACACATTTCTCAGATGAAGAAATACTAATGGCAAACAAATATACAAAAAAATGTGCAACATCACTAGTCATTCGAGAGATGCAAATTAAAACAACACTGAGATACCATCTCACCCCAGAAAGAATGGCTACTATTAAGAAATCAACTAATAACAAATGCTGGAGGGGCTGTGGGGAAAAAGGAACCCTTCTTCACTGTTGGTGGGAGTGTCGACTGGTGCAGCCACTGTGGAAGTCAGTGTGGAGATTCCTCAGAAAACTAGGGTTGGAGGTCCCATTTGACCCAGCTATTCCCCTTCTGGGCATCTTCCCAGAAGAATTAAAAACATCGTACCACAGCGATATATGTGCACCCATGTTTATAGCAGCACAATTTGTAATAGCCAGATCTTGGAAACAACCCAAATGCCCATCAACTGAGGAATGGATAAGAAAGATGTGGTATTTTTATACAATGGAGTACTATTCAGCCATAAAGAAGGATAAACTGGAGACTTTTATAGGTAAATGGATGCAACTCGAGAAAATACTCATAAGTGAAATAAACCAGAAGCACATGTGTAAGCATCGTATTATCTCTCTAGTATGAGAAACTGAAAGAGTAAATAAGATCCAAAATGTACAATAGATATGGTGAATCAAAAAGAAACTGGTCAAAAGGAAAGAGAGACTGGAATAGGGAAAAGAAAGAACGGAAAGGGAAAAAATTGTATATATATATATAAGATGGTTAAGATAGATACACTACCATTTTTACTTAGTTCATTGAAGAGTAAGGTTTGTGCCAATAATGTTTGGACAATTGAATGCTAATGTCTGGTGTCCTGAATAACTAACTTAAAGATAGTAATACGTAATGTATTAACCATTGTTACCCTCCTATTATGTTGTTTTGAAAATTTGTTCTTCTTTTGATTTGTTTTGTTTTTTCTTCTCTTTAAAATAAAAAAATAAAAAAAAATAAAAAATAAAAGATACTGGCAAACAGAAGACAGCAAATCATCAAGAAGATTATACACCATGCCAAGGAGGATCCATCCCAGGAATGCAGGGATGGTCAAACATATGCAAATCAATGAATATAATACACCATATTAACAGAGCCAAGGACAAAAAAACAGGATCATCTCAATAGATTCAGAAAAAGTGTTTGGCAAAGTCCAACACCCATTCATGATAAAAACCCTACAGAAAATTGGAATACATGGTCTTTATCTCAATCTGATAAGAGCCTTCTATGACAAACCAAAAGCCAACATCACACTAAATGGACAAAACTGCACGCTTTCACTCTAAAATCAGGAACAAGACAAGGATGTCCACTATCACCACTCTTATTCAATATAGTTCTGGAAACATTAGCCAGAGCATTTAGACAAAAGAAAGAAATAAAAAGAATAAGAATGGGAAAAGAAGAGGTTAAATTATCATTATTTGCAGATGACATGATACTCTACATAGAAGATCCCAAAAGCTACACTGAAACGCTTCTAGATTTAATAGCCAAATTCAGTAGCACAGCTGGACACAAAGTCAACACTCAAAAATCCATAGCATTCCTGTACACAAATAACAAACTCACTGTGAGAAAAATGTGGGAAACAACACCTTTCACAATAGCATCCAAAAAAATGAAATACCTAGGAACCAATCTAATGAAGGAAGTAAAAGACCTTTACATTGAAAACTACAGTACTCTGAAAAAGAAGAGTGAAAGGGATATCAGAAAACAGAAGGAGGGGCCGGTGAGATGGCTCAGCGGGGTACGTGTCTGCCTGGCAAGTGCGAGGGCCCGAGTTCGACTCCTGGAACCCACATACCAAAAAAGGGCCGGTGATATCACTCAGTGGCATGGGTGCCTGCTGGTGCACGAGGTCCTGAGGTCGACCTCCAGTACCCACAAAAAAAAAAAAAAAAAAGAAAAAGAAAACAGAAGGATATACCTTGCTCTTGGTTGGGTGGGAAGAACCAATATAGTGAAAATGGCCATACTTCCAAAATTGTTGCACAGATTTAGTGCAATCCTGATCAAAATACCAATAGCATATCTCACAAAATTAGAGAAAGCAACCCTAAAATTCATTTGGAACCAGAAGAGACCTAGAATAGCAAAATCAATTCTGGGCAATAAAGGCAAGGCAGGGGCATCACAATCCCAGGCTTGAAATTATATTGCAGAGCTACTGTGATAAAAACAGCATGGTACTGGCAAATAAATAAATAAAACAGACCCGAGGATCAGTGGAACAGATTAGAAGATGCAGAAACAACTCCAAACACACTCAGCAACCTTATCTTTGAGAAAGGTGCCAAGCACATTCACTGGAAAAAAGATAGCCTCTTTAATAAATGGTGCTGGAAAAACTGGCTTTCCACATGCTGAAGATTAAAACTAGACCCATATTTTTCACCATGCACTAAACTAAAATCAAAATGGGTCAAAAAACTAAATATTTAAACAGAATCTGCTGGAAGACAGAATAGGTGGAACTCTTGAAAACATTGTTGTAGGCAAAAACTTTATGAACAAAGCCAGGCATGGTGGTGCATGTCTAAAATTCCAGCACTCAGGAGGCTGAGGCAGGAAGGATATTTGTGAGTTCAAAGCTAGCCTGAACTATATAGTGAGACCCTGTCTCAAAAACAAACAAACAAAAAACTTTATGAACAAAACCCAATCACGGGACAGTGAGATGACTCAGCAGCGTAAGCTCCTGCCTGGCAAGCACAAGGGCCCGAATTCGACTCCCGGTTACCACATACGAAAAAAGGGCCGGTGATATTGCTCAGTGTCACGGGCGCCTGCTGGCATGCAAGGTCCTGAGGTCGACCCCCGGTACCCACAAAAAAAAAAAAAAACAATCACACAGAAATATCACAAAGAATCAACTGAGATCTCATCTTATTAAAAAGCTTTTGCATAGCAAAAGAAACCACCAACAGAGCGAAAAGACAACCCACAGTGTGGGAAAAAAATTTTCACCAGCTGTTCCTCAGACAAAGAATTAATATCTAGAATATATAAAAAACTCAAAAACATCGGACCCCTTCAAATTCAAAGACCAAGTCCAAAAATGGGCATCTGAAATGAATAGCCACTTCTCAGATGAAGAAGTAGAAACAGCAAATAAATATATGAAAAATATGTTCAACCTCACTTGTTGTTCAAGATATGAAAATTAAGACAATGCTGAGATTCCATCTCACTCCAGAAAGAATGGCTATCATCAAGAAATCAACCAATAACAAATACTGACAGGACTGTGGGGAAAAAGGAACCCTCCTCCACTGTTGGTGGGAGTGTAGACTGGTGCAATCAGTGTGATTCCTCAAAAATCTAGGACTAGAGGTTCCATCTGACCCAGCTATTCCTCTTCTTGGTATTTTCCTGATAGAATTAAAAGCATCATATCACAGCAATATATGCATACCGGTGTTTATATTGGCACAGTTTGTAATAGCTAATATCTTGGAAACAGCCCAAATGCCCATCAACCGATGAATGGCTAAAGATATGGGTTTTTTAATACAATGGAGTACTACTCTGCCATAAAGAATGATAAGCTTGAGGTATTTCTAGCTAAATGGATGCACCTTAAGGCCATACTCTTAAGTAAAATAAATTGGACACACATGTTTAAATACTTCATTGTTTCTCTGGTGTGAGAAGCCAAAATTATAAATAAGGACCAAAATGTACAAAGATATTGGGAAATGGGAAGAAAATGTCCCAATGAGAAGGGGAACAAGGGAGGGGAGGGGGAAAGGAAGAAAGGGACAAGAAAATAAAAGACACTAGAAGGAAAAAATGAAAACAAAGCTTTTGTAAATAAGGAAGGGAAGAAGGTTTGAAGGGAGGGGAGGGGAATGGGAAAAAAAGAAGCAAGATATATCATGTATGTGTACAAATTCCCAATGATGAATATTATCATTATGTATGTCTAAAATGCACCCATAGCGCCAGGTGTGGTGGCCACACCTGTAACCCAGCACTCAGGGACGCTGAAGCAAGAGGATCACTGTGAATTTGAGGCCAGCGTAGGCTACATAGTGAGTTCAAGTTCAGCCTGGACTACATAGTGAGACCTTGCCTCAAAAAAATTAAAATAAAATAATAAAATAAAATGTGCCATTAAAAAAAAGAAAAAAACAAGTTGGGCATGGTGGTGCATGCCTATAATCCCAGTGCAAAGGCAAGCAGATACACCAAAACAACACCCAGGATTTGAAGGCACTGATTGGGATCACTCCCAAAATATCAGGCCCTGATCTCTGGTGGTCTAGGGCTTATGAGATAAGCAAGCAGGAAGTACAGAGGCAGAAGGGCTTGTCAATTGGGGATTGGTTTACACAATGTGCATCATAGTGACCAGCTATGCATCACAGTGACCAGCCATTTCTAAGAAACAGAAGCAACTAGAACTAAAACAGGAACTATTACCTAGGCAACTAACAAACTGAAGTATACTGCGGGGGGGAGGGCGATATTTTCTGCTACGTTTCTCCTCTCTTTTAGTTTCCCCAGCAAATCTTTGCTGGGCATATTACATGTGATCTTCTGAGACAAGACCCAACTAGAATTTAGGCCTGTCTGTTCTGTAACATTACTCTGGCAAGGTAGTGAGGGAGTTAATGTGATCTAGGAGAGTGTCCAATGTGCCTTGGATGCTCATCAAATCTTGGTCAAGTGTTTGATTGAGCAGGGGGCAGGGAAGCAAGGATTGGGGTAAGCAGCCTGAAAAGACATAAAAATCAAGGAGAATAGGTATGAAGCAATCCTTTGAACGATGTCCTCAGGCTTCATCTGTGCGTGGAATGGTCAGCATCCAGAGTGACCAGAGCAGGGCTTTGAGTGCATTGTCTCTTTAGAGTGAGCCTCAGAGGAGCTGTCCAGGTAAATTTTTCAGCAGATCTAAGGCTGGATTTCTGAAACTTGTAGAGGAGTGAATATGTACCTGGGTTATATGCGTGTGCAGGAATGTTTACAGATATAGCTGGTCTTTTAACTGGTTACAAGCTGTTTCTGTAGGGTTATGTTTTATTTCTGTGTAATCTATCTATATATCTTTAAATGGGGAGAATCCACTATAATGCATGAGGTCAGGGACAGTGACACAGATGCTGAAGCCTGAGCTGGCTGCAGGGCTATGGGTGACAGCGCTGTGGCTTGAGCTTGCAGAACAAATGGTGGGGACAGGTCTGGCTCTGATCTTCCAGGAATACCAGGTAAAGTTTTCCATCAACTGGGGTTGATGTCTCAGTCGATTGGATCACCGGAGAGGGCTTAGGCCTCTGGACCGGATTATTTTGCGTTGTTGGTGGCAGGTTTCCAAACAGCAGTTTGCTGCGCAGATCATCCCTGCAGGAGAGTTTTGGCCAAAATAGTTTTAACCAAGGTCACCACAGCATATCTAGCCTGTCAGACTTCACTCCTAACAGATCTACTTCCACCCATAAACAGGGTGTACTCAGCACTTGTCAGGGGGTCCATTTTTTAGAACACTTCATTCCAGTTCAGCATGTGGCACTTGGACAGTTAAGTCTCGGTCTAAGGTGAGCTTGTCAGCTTTCTTGATCAGAAGGCCAGTGGCTGTTAGAGCACAGAGGCAAAGGGAGGAGGCAGCCCTTAGAGGCCATTGGGCACTGCCAGGGACTGACAGTCTGAGTAAGCACATAGAAGCCAGCAGCTCCAAGAAATTTGCAGAATTTCTTTCTTGAAACCAGTTTCTGCCAGATATTGTAGCAGAGCTTTTGTGTCTTTTCAGCAGGCAGCTTGAGTGTCATTAATCAGAAGTACTTTCTCAAAGAGGAAACAAGTTTTTAAACCTCTGGGAGGTTGAGACGAGGTCAGTTGGCTTTTGAGTCTAGAACTGGGGTCTTTCCATTTAAAGGCAAGGAGGGGCTGGCTGACAGGAGCCAATCAAAGGCAGAAGAAGGCATTTTTTAGGTTCAGGCAGGTGTACCAGCAGGCTGTGGGTGGCAGAAGACTGAGGCCACATATACAGAGGGCAATCATGGCAGCATTGGCAGCTTGGAGATCTTGAACTGGTTTTACAGGCAGGAGAGGTGTACTGTTTGATGCAGTTGGGGCTTGCCTTGAGACAAAGCTCGATCACCAAAGGGGCATGATTGATAGCAAGCCCCAGGGGTGAGTCCTTTGTCCATACTTCTGGAAATGAGTCTCTCAAAATTCCAGGGTTATGATTATAAGGCATTTCAGGCTGATATGTGGCTAGATGCCTATATATACTTCCTGTGACATCTGACAGCAATTGGGGGGTCACAGTGAGGTGGCATGGTTGCTGGCCAGGCCTGGAGGCAAGTCCTTAGTTCATACTTCTGGGAGGAGAGCTTTCTGAACTTCAGGGTTGTGGTTATCTGTCTCAGGCTGATGCAAGCATCATCTTCCTCTTGGGGAACAGGCAAAGTTGAAAGTGCAAGGTTAAACAAGAGGGAGGCTGACTGGCTTGGTGCAAAGGAGATGGTCACTTCTAATTTGAAGAGGAGGTCTCTTCCCAGAAGTGGTATGGGGACTGGCTTATACAGGAATTCATGCTTTGTAAGATTTCCTCTCAGGCTGCAAGTTTGTGCCTGGCGAAGGGGTGAAAGGCAAGAGTCCCAGTTGCTCCAGTGATGGTAACTTTTTGACAGAGGGAACTTTTGAAGGCAGAGAGTTCTGTTCCACTGTCTACCAGGAAAGTTACAGGTTTGCCCCCGACTTTTGCAATGACATTTGCAGGGGCCCAGTTTGGTAGAGCTCGGTCTGTCCTATCTATTCAGGCTGACGGGGTGGCTCATTTGTCAGGGCTGACAGTCCAATTTTTCCTCAAAGTGTGGGTCTCAGAAGGAATTGTTGACAGTCATCTTGGGTGGGCATTAGATGACGCCATCTGACCAGGATAGGAGTAGCCGTGAAGCAGAAGGTTCAGGGGGGCTCCATGACTGAATGTAAGCAATTGCTAGCTGGAACTGGTTCAATTGGCTGGAATTCTTGGGAAGAATGGACCTCTTTTTCCTTTTTTTTTCTCTTTGAGATGCAGGAAGCAGTTCAGTTTCATTTTTAACTCCTTAAAAGCCCCTTTACCTGCAGTCAGGGGCTGTGGGTTTTAACTAATTAGTTCCCATTCTGTCTCTCTATAGTGTATGTTGTGTGCCCTTAAATGATGGCACAACAGACAAAAGGTGGATGCCCCTCAGAGAGGGACCATTCAGATGTCTGCTTGGCCATGCCCCTTGCGGGCACTTAGGTGTGACTTAGCTAAGGAGGGTGCAAGGCCTCCATTATGCCATATGTCAATCTCCATGGAACCGCAGGTGAGGGTCCAATCAGCCACCATGACCAGTGCTTCCCAGTCTTAGTGCATAGACAGAGCAGTCTATTGCTTATGCTGTCCATTCCATTCACTCACACATTCATTCAACAGGCACTCAGAGGTTAAAGCATTCCAACCCCCTTCCCTCGAGGGTGGTCCTGACCCACAAGAGGCGATCAATCTCTCCTTCTGCTTGAGCTGAGCAGGACTGACAAACAGACTAACTGGGGTGCCCCTGGGGGCCTTACCAGAATCAGGCAGGCAGGCAGGCAGGCAGACAGACAGACAGACAGATAGCATCCTCCTCCCTTTGGGATCTAATGGGAGCCACTCAAGCAGGGAGCCAGGAATCCTCCTCCAGACCTCCAAGGGGACTCAAGGAGGCACACCTTCAAGGGCAAACCTTCCCACTGGGACCTGGAGAGGTCTTTGCTCCGTCCGAGAGAGCCACGACCAGTGACCAAAGAGGTCAGCACAGTCAGTCTTCCCGGCCAATGCACCAGGTGCAACAGCAAACAGATACACTGAAATGACACCCAGGACTTGGAGGTAGATCTATTTATGTTGACAGGCACTGACTGGGATCACTCCCAAAATATCAGGCCCTGATCTCTGGTGGTCTAGGGCTTATGAGATAAGCAAGCAGGAAGTACAGAGGCAGAATGGCTTGTCAACTGGGGACTGGTTTACACAATGTGCATCACAGTGACCAGCCATTTCTAAGAGACAGGAGCAACTGGAACTGGAACAGGAACTATTACCTGGGCAACTAACAAACTGAAGTACACTGGCTGGGGAGTGGCATTTTCTGCTACACCAGCATTCAGGAGGCTGAGGCAGCAGGATTGCTGTGAGTTTGAGGCTAGCCTGGGCTACAAAGTGAGTTCAAGGCCAGCCTGAACTGCATAGCGAGACCCTCCCTCAAAAAGACAAAAAAAAAAAAAAAAAAAAAAAAGAAAGGAAGAAAAGCAAAAAACAAAGAAAAAGAGAAAAGAAAGTTAAAATCAAAAGAAATGTAAATATTTTCTTATTAATTTTTATATAACAATATGCTTAAAATAATAAACCTTTACATGCTAACCTAAATATTGCTTTTTAACTGTATTTTTACAAAACAAAAAAATAGTAAAAAGGGCAGCTTTGTTTTACATTGTTGCAAATCTCCTTCACATCTGAGAAGACAGCTAAAGGCTCATCCTATCTGCATTCAGCATGTCACCATGTCACACATCACAGAGCATCTGGAAAACTACACTGGATGCATGTGAATGAGCCTGAGAAAGGCAAATAATGTATCAGTGCAATGATGAAAACAGTTCTCACTTCTGGAACCCTCTGAAGAACCCCTGAGCCCCACTTTGTGAACCTCTGCACTAAACCAGGGGTTATCTGAGACAAGCCAACTGCTGGCTCAGTGCAGCACCCGGCCAGGCCTGGCACCCACAGCCTTGCAGTGAATGATCGCAGCTCACAGACCAAGGGGGATGGCCCCAGCTCAGCACCCAGAGCTCAGTGCAAGTCCACTCCACTCCAGGCTCCAGCCCAAGCTCTTCCTAAGGCAAGGAACCCAGCTTGGCCTGATCCAGCTGGATGGGAAGTACCTGGTGGCCAGGGGTGATCTTGTTCCCTTTGAGAGTGCTTGTCTTGGCAAATACCAAAAGCATCTTGAAGACCAAGCGCTGCTAGGCTCCACATTCCAGGGTTCAGGGCAGGGCTCAACCCCTAGAACAGGGCAGCCCAGGGCCTCTGGAGGGTGGATGGGGAAGAAATTAGAGGTAGGAAATCTCTCCTGAGTGCAAGGAAAGCTGCCTCAGGGTCACAGTATCTATACCCTGTGGTTCTATTGTCCTCACTACGCTCCCTCTGGCACTCTGTCCCAGTACCAGGGTTGAACTCAGGACTTTTGCACTGAGCTACATCCCCAGCCTTTTTTCTATTTTTTAATTCTGAGATAGGGTCTACTAAGTTACTAAGGTGACCGGCCTGGGATTGAAATTTCAATCCTACTGCATCAGCCGCCCAGAGTATTAGGATAACAGACATGCATTGCTATGCCCAGCTCTAGGTTCAACTCTTGTCTATATTTTATTGGTTGTGCGACCTTGGGAAAGCAACTTAACCTCTCAGGGTCTTATCACTATCATTTGTAAAATGGTTATGATCGCTCGTAGAGTTATGAAAGGAGATAAACTGCATGAAAGACCTCCTGCCCAGGCCCTAAAACCTAACACACATTCTACAAATAATAGGGAAAGGTCTTCTGCTGCCTCCATACCCTCTTCCTTGCCCAACTCTCAGCCTAAGCATGGCCAACTCAAAACAGATTAGCAATCCCTTTTCTTTCTAAGGACAGCTGAGCCAGGCTGGGATTTTCCACAAGGACGTCACTCCTGGAGAAAGAAGCATGGAGTGATTTCATCTGCAGTGTCAGCTTCTTACCCTGTAACAACAAACAGCAGGAACAGCCAGGCTCTTCACCCACTCTGTCCAAGGTCTTGGGCACCTTCTCCTCTCTGTCCTTTCTCCTGCAGGCCTAGAGGTCCTAGGAATGGGTAGCAAACCCCTCCATCTCACACCATACTCCTCCCATAATGGCTTCTTTCTTTTTCCACATTACACAGGTCACACAGGCTTGGCTAATGCCCCCTTCACCCAGATGAGGAGGACTGGTGGGCAACTGGCTTTGTCCAAAGCCCATAAGATGCACAGACCTTGGCGCTGCCAACCCCCACACACTAAGCTTCTCTCTTTCTCAGACCACCTCAGGCTCCCTGCAAAGCACCCCATGTTCTCCTCCCTCCTGGCACCCCCCAGGAGCTCACTCAGTACCTTGGGTGAGGAAGAAGGGGGTGACAAGCTCCCCTGCTCACATCCCCACAAGCACCTGGCTTCCTCTGCTGGGTGTTCACAGCAACTGCCTGCGCCTTTAAGAACTGCCACCCAGTGCCAGAATCTTAACCTCAACACCCTCAGCTGAGTTGGATTAAGGGACCATTCCGTGCCTTCATGAATTCTTTCTGGCTACCGTGCCTTCCCCCACATGGAGACAGAGTAGCCGGGAGCCCGACAGGTCTGAGGAGGGTAGCCCTCGCCCCTGGAGAGCAGGTCCTTTGACAGGAGCCTTGTGGCCAGGGAGGGGGTCCTTGGGGGTCTTGGGCTGTCACTGGGACTCCACAGATCCTTGCAGAGCCCTGGGCCATGAAAGACTACTCAGATGTGATCCTCTGCACAGAGGTGACAGAATTGAGCAAGGTAAGGGCCACACAGAACCACTGTCCCAAGACCCAGTGTCCTTGTGGACACACCTGCCCTCAGCTTTCAATCTCCTGCTTCCCAGATTGAGTTCTGCAATCCTGCTTTCGAGCCCGAAGCAGGACCACCTTGTCCTCCTTCAGCCTTCCTGCAAGATGCCAGCTACAGCATCCGAGCTCCCTGGCATGGTAACCATCTCAGGGGTGGCCTGGCCATAGGACAGGGACCCAGGAACTAAGGACAGTGTGAGGGACGCCCAAGGGAAGGGGCTCTCCAAACCCCACCCTGCCTGCCCGCAGGCCGGCGTGACCAAAGGATGAAGCCGGACTGCCACTTCTCTTGGTTCTGTGTCTTCCTGCTCATCCTCCTGCTGCTCCTGCTGCTCGGGCTGCTGGTGGCCGTCATCCTGGCCCGTAAGTACCTGAGGGCTGCTGGGGAGGAGAACCTTAGACTAAGACTCCATGAGCCACTCTCCCCATGCCCAAGGATCCAGCACCTCTGAATGCTGCTTCTCCATCCTCCTGCCCCCAGAGTTTCAGGCTGCAACCCCATCTGGAGCCACGGAGAGCCCACAGTCCACCACCAGCACCACCCCTACCAGCACCACCACCTCCCCAGCAACTACACAGCAGCAGGAGGCAGGCATGAGCCCCCCACACCAGGCCAGTGAGTACCAAGGACACCTCTTCCAGAGAAGTCCTAAGACAGTGGCAGTGGGGAAGGAGGCCAGAAAGAGGCACAGTGGAGGAGAAAAGAACATCTCTCCTTTTGACCTCTGAACTCTCACCCCTATCTCCACAGCCTGTGGGGGCCTCCTTCCTGGTCCAAGAGGCTTCTTCAGTAGCCCCAACTACCCAGACCCTTACCCGCCCAACGCCCACTGTGTGTGGCATATCCAGGTGGCCACAGACCACACAATACAGCTCAAGATCGAAGCTCTCAGCATGGAAAATGTGGCCTCCTGTATTTTTGATCGCTTGGAAATCTCCCCAGACCCTGATGGCCCCCTCCTTAGGTGTGTCCCTCTACCCCAGGGAAGATCCCCCACCCTATTAGAAGGACAGAATCAGGAAGCTGCAGCAGAAAGCTGGGCTGGGCCCCCAGTCTGCCACCACCTTGCCGTGTGGCCTAGGGAAGCACACTTCTCCTCTCTGACCTCAGTTTCCTAATCTGCAAAATAGAACTCCTGCCTGTCTTTCCTTTTAACAAGTGCTATAGGGCTAGATGTGCGGGGGCTGGGAAGGTCACAGCTCCCGAGGAAATTAAAGCAGCCTTTCAGACCATATTGACACCACTCCAAGGGTTGAGGAAACAGAGTCTCAGGGCCCAGGCAAGCTCCCCTCTGGTTGGCCCTGAGCTCAGGACCTGCCTCATCACTCCCAACCCGGCTTTTATCAGGGTCTGTGGGAAAGTGCCGCCTCCCACGCTCAACACCAACACCAGCCGCCTCCTAGTGGCCTTTGTCTCTGACAGCAGTGTAGAAGCATCTGGTTTCCAAGCTTGGTACCAGGCTGTAGCTCCTGGGCCTGGTGAGTGACTTCCCATCTCCCCAGATGCCTGCAGCCTACTCACTTCCTTCCCCTCCAGCCACTCCCAGCACTGACAAAAAGAGTGAAGATTGGGAGGTTTCTGACCCCAAATGCCTGCCCCCAGGGAGCTGTGCCCAGGATGAGTTCCCCTGTGACAAGCTCATCTGTCTGCTGCCTGAATCAGTGTGTGATGGTTTTGTCAACTGTGCAGATGGCAGTGACGAGGCCAACTGCAGTGCCACACTCTCCGGTATGGGCCCCGCCAGGTGCAGGGAGGGTACCATCTTCAGGCATTGGATCCAGGTTCTGGCTGGGCTTCCCAAATCTCAGAATTCCCACCAGCATTCCCTGCCTGGTCATTCTTTTGACCCAGAACTTGTTTACCCATAGGCCTGGCCAAAACTCCTACCACCAGACCCAAGTGGAGGCAGAAGTCCTGGCTACTCATGAGCACTTCCATTTCTCTACAGGGTGTGGGGGGAACCTGACTGGGCTCCAGGGCACCTTTTCTACTCCTAACCACCTGCAGCAGTACCCTCAGCAACAGGTAAGTGCAGTGTCTCAGGGGACTGCTGGGGCACACATGGAGACATCTCAGCACCCAGGCTAGCGTGACAGGAACAGCATAGTAGATACTGCCTTGTACTTGGGAAGGTCAGAGATCAAGCAGGCTAGCAGGGCACATTATTAAGTACATACTGTGTACCCAGTTACCCATGCTGGGTAACTCATCCATCTCTGAGACCAGAACTTCAAAGGTCCTTCCTACCTTAAGAGCCTCGATGACGCCGGTGAGATGGCTCAGCGGCGTAAGCGCCTGCCTTGCAAGCGCGAGGGCCCGAGTTCGACTCCCGGAACCCACATACGAAAAAGGTGCCGGTGATATCGCTCAGCGGCACGGGCGCCTGCTGGTGCGCGAAGTCCTGAGGTCGACCCCGGGTACACACACACACACACACACACACACACAGAGCCCGATGACGGAGTTAGATGAGCAGTGGTCCGCGGGAGGCCCCGCTTGGGACAGGAGAAGGACCCCATGGAATTACTCCATCTGCACCCTCCCCCAGCTTTGCACCTGGCATATCTCAGTGCCTGTGGGACACAGTGTAGAACTACAGTTCCTCAACTTCAGCCTGGATGCACAGGATGGGTGCAAGTTTGACTACGTGGAGGTGTATGACGCCAGCAGCTCAGGAGCTCTCAGCCTCCTGGGCAGGTATGGAGCCAGGGAAGTGGCTGAGGCTTAATGGCCCCCTCTCCAGGAGGCCCTTCCACAACCCGATCTTCCCTTCCATTCTGCCACCCTGTGGGGCCATTCGCACCTTCCCCACAAAGCCACCCTGATTTTCCCCATCTGAAGTGGCTCAAGTGCTAACAGTTTAACATTTTGTCTACTGAATATGTGGGTCCTTCTCGCCAGAGCCTAAGTTCCACGAGCCAGTGACTATGTCTCCCATCACTCCTGGTTAGCCGGGTACCCAGCTCAGAGCCCCAGGGGTTGGTCAGGGGGCCCATGCCCAGGACACCTCTCTGCTCTGGGCAGGTTCTGTGGAGCAGAGCTACCCTCCCACCTCGTCTCTTCACACCAGGAACTGGCTGTGCTCTTCAGGACAGATCATGGCTTCAGCAGTGGGGGCTTCTCAGCCAGCTACCGGGCCTTCAATACCACAGAGAGTAGGTGCTCCTGGGTGAGCGGGTATGGGCAGCAGAGGAACAGAGATGGGCTCTGGACTTGGTCAAGGCACGTGGAGGGCAGTGGAGGAGAGGCATGTCCCTGGGTACCGCCATGCCCCCTGTGCCTGCAGACCCCTGTGGGCCCAGAGAGCTCTTCTGCCAGAATGGAGGGTGTAAGGATCTGCAGTGGATATGTGACTGGTGGAGAGACTGTGCAGATGGCAGCAAGGACAACTGCAGCAGCCTCTTGTTTCCACCCCCAGGTGAGGAGCCTGCCCCTGGCACCCTGACCCACAGCCCCAGGCAAAATGAATGCCCAACTCACAGAAATCCTGCCAAGCACACTGCCCAACATCCCCTGGCCTCCTCCCTGATTGGGGTAGGGAGCCGGCTGGACCTCGTACTTCTGACTCTGGGGCCACTTCACAGAGTCCTAGAGGGGCTTTCAGCCAGAGGGGCAGTGGTATTTAGTGTCACCTCCAAGTGACACAGGACTCTGGGAATCAGTGATTGGGGCTTCAAGGTGGGAATCAGCCACCTTGTTACACACACAGTCTTCCTCCACAGCCCATTTCAGAGATGAAGGTGAGATTTTTACCTGAAAAAGAGAAGTTTCTTCCAGAACTTCCCCTCCACATGTTCCCTTAGAGCAAAGAGATGCCTGTGTGACACCCTGGGCTGGCAAATGATGCTTGGAACCAGCCAGTGAGGATGGCAGGGGTCCTCCGTGTATGCTGCATCTCTCCTTGCTATCTCCTCCGGTTCTCACAATCACTCCTGTCTGACCTATGTGGCAGCAAGAGCCCAGAGCACTATACTGGCCTGTCCCCACTGTGATCCTCCTCTCCCACCCCTGCAGTGCTGGCCTGTGAACCCATCCAGGTGGAGATGTGTATGGGGCTGAGCTACAACACCACAGCCTTCCCAAACATCTGGGTGGGCACAGCCACCCAGGAGGAAGTGATCGATATCCTCAGAGGCTACAAGGTGCTCAAGCAGAGGCAGAGACCAGGAGGGAGGCCACAGAAAAGGGAGGGAATCTGAGGAACAAGTAGCTGAGACCAACCTCTTCCTCCTGCAGAGCCTGACAAGTCTTCCCTGCTACCAGAATTTCCGGAGGCTCCTCTGCGGGCTGCTTGTGCCTCACTGCACCCCACTAGGCAGCATCCTTCCCCCCTGCAGATCCACTTGCCAGGAGGCAGAGCGCCAGTGTCAGTCTGGTCTGGCCCTACTGGGCACCCCTTGGCCCTTCAACTGCAACAGGCTGCCTGAGGCAGCTGGCCTGGAAGTGTGTGCCCAGCCCTGACCCAGAAGCCAGCCCTGTCCTCTGCCAGCCCAGCCTCCTTTTCCTGTATGGGCAGGCAGAGAGGGAGCAAAGGAAGAGGGACCTTTGCTGGGGACTCTGCATCCTCTCTGGGACCTCCCAGGGCACCCCAACTCCAGCTTAATGGAACACTCCTACCCTCACGCTCCTTCCCTGCCCCTTTATTTGCCAGAGGGCCCACAGGGGCGCCACTGGACAATCTAGACAGTTTCCCATCCGAGTCTCTGACTCGCACTTCCCCTCTTGCTCCTTCCCTTTTCTGTCTGCCTTTTCAAGTTCTGTCACCTGCCTTTCAGCTTTCTCATTTAGTTAACAAACTGCAGTGAGTGCCTACTGATGTGGCAGGCCCTGTTCTAATCCTGGAGTCCAGCTGGCTCTCTACTGGTCCAGTTGTCCTCAGCTAGTCTTGTCCCTGGCCTCTGTCACTGCACCATCCCTCCCTCCCGCCTCTGGGAACAGGAGGAGCCCTGAGTGTCTCCCACGGTTCAGCCTCTCTGTGCCCAGCTCAAGCCTTCCTCCCCCTCTTTTCTCCCCCCAAATTTTGGCCGCCCGCCGGGCGACACCACGAGTTATTTCCCTGCTATTTCCCGGCCCACAGCCCTGAACAACTGGTTTCCTCTGGAGTCTGGGAGGAGCGGAGCGGGCAGGGAGCGAACCAGGGCAGCACCAGGGGAGGAGAAGGGTAGCAGGGTGCTCGTCTGGGGAGAAGCTCGGGGGCGGGAGCAGGGCCAGCTGGAGGGCCCGGACAGGGCAGCGCCCCAAAGGAGGCCATCGAGAGCACGAGCAGCCCGGGAGGCGGGAAGGGGTGAGTCTGGCTGAGGGGGCGGGTGGGGGAGGGGGCTGTGGGACGCCCGGGCGCCGGCCGGGTGAGCAGGGCAACAGGGCCGGCCTCTCCTTTCCTTCTCGCCCGTGCCCCCGGGCACAGGGGTCTGGGGCGCCTGCGGCTTCACCCCTTCGCGCTGCCGCTCGGCCTTAGGAGCGTGGCAGGGGTGGGAACCGGCAGGGCTTCGCCGAGGTGGGAAGCGGGGTGGGGAGCGAGGCGTGTCCCGGGATTCTGGGTCCCGACTCTGGTCCTGCCCGGCCCAAAGACTACGGGAGGACCTGGCGTTCGGGTTCCAGGTGCCAGCATCATGAGGCCGCTCTTCGCCCTGCTGCTTCTGGGCCTGGCATCCGGCTCGGCCCCACTGGACGACAACAAAATCCCCAGCCTGTGTCCGGGACATCCTGGCCTTCCAGGCACGCCAGGCCACCACGGCAGCCAGGGCCTGCCTGGACGCGATGGCCGCGACGGCCGCGACGGCACGCCTGGGGCTCCGGGAGAGAAAGGCGAGGGTGGGAGGCCAGGTAAGAAGACACCTTCGACGCGGTCCCTGTAATCCCTGGTCCTGCTGCTCGGCTCTCGGGTGACCTCCGGGCCTGTAGGAGTCAGGGCTCCCGCCAGGGGGCGCTGCTCCCCCGCCATCCGAGCTGCACGGGCAGGATAGGGGGGTGGGGAGTGACTAAGCCCGCACTCTGAGGACCCTCTTTGCCCAGCCCCCCAAACCTGCTCCAAGCCCTGCAGGAAGCGGGGACAAAGCGGGTGGAGGGAGGCACTTAGCCGGGGAGATGGCGGTTGGGGGGGGTGCTTAGAGACGATGGGTGGGGAGGGGGCCCTTGAAGTCGCCCTCCGGCACCCCACTGTGCGGTGGCCTGGCGGGTCTCTGCACCCTAACCGCGCCGTTTCCGCGCAGGACTGCCGGGGCCGCGCGGGGAGCCCGGGCCGCGAGGAGAAGCGGGCCCCGCGGGGGCGGCTGGGCCTGCCGGGGAGTGCTCCGTGCCCCCGCGCTCCGCCTTCAGCGCCAAGCGCTCGGAGAGCCGGGCGCCGCCGCCAGCCGACGCGCCCCTGCCCTTCGACCGTGTGCTGGTGAATGAGCAGGGACATTACGACGCCACCACTGGCAAGTTCACCTGCCAGGTGCCCGGGCTCTACTACTTCGCCGTCCACGCCACCGTCTACCGGGCCAGCCTGCAGTTCGATCTGGTCAAGAACGGCGAATCCATCGCCTCTTTCTTCCAGTTTTTCGGGGGGTGGCCCAAGCCAGCCTCACTCTCAGGGGGCGCCATGGTGAGACTGGAGCCGGAGGACCAGGTGTGGGTGCAGGTAGGCGTGGGTGATTACATTGGCATCTATGCGAGCATCAAGACAGACAGCACCTTCTCTGGATTTCTCGTCTACTCCGACTGGCACAGCTCTCCAGTCTTCGCTTAGCGCTCTCTGGCTCCTAGAGGAGGGCCCAACACTGACCCCACATGCGGGAGGGCTGGCCCCCCCTGGAATTTTGTGAATGACTGGGGAAGCAGAGTAGGGGGCCCTGGTCCTGCTGCCAGCAAGGAAGGAAGACAGCAAGCAGCATGGGGCTGTATTTCTGCCCAAGACAGTAGCCTGCTGTGCTGGCAAGTGTGGGTCCCCGGCTGCTCAGGTTCAGGACTCCAAGGTGGGGTGCTCTCCTCCTGGTCCTCCCCTTCCTCTTCCATCCCTCCTGCTCCCAGGGCCGGCCCTTTACTCAGAGATCACTCAATAAATCTAAAAAACCCTCGTCCTGGCTTCAGTCTTTCATTAGTGATGAGGGTGCCCTGCTTCTGAGGATCATGGGAGGGGTACACAGGCAGAACGGGGGATGGAGCCATGGGGCAGAAGATACCGGAATCGGGCTCAGGGGAATGACAGGCTGCTCCACAGAGCTGTCACCTATGTAGGTTGTGACCAAGAGTACCTGACTGTGGGGGTGGGTGTGCCCTCCTGGTGAGGGGCTCTGACCACCCAGAAAAAGGGGCACGTTTCTAACTCAAAGAAGCCACATCTGGTGGAGGCTGCCTTCACCACCCATACCCCTGCCCTGACCCAACAAGAAAGAACCTGGAACTTTCACTCACGCCTGCTGTAGCTGCTTGCCTGGTCCCACACCCGCTCCAGGGGAGTGTCCTCCCTGGTTGTACTAAGTAGTTTCTGAAATGGCCACCAGGGGGCCCGCCAGCTCCGGAATGCAGCAATGACTGGGTAGCTTAAAATCGAGATTTCTGGGGTGGTTAGGAGGAGAAAGGGTATTAAAGTCTGCCAAAGGAATTCCAGATGGGGGTGGAGGAAAAGGGGGTCCTTCGCTCCCAGCTCAGGAAGTTTATCTAGCCTCATAAAATGTTTATGTCCACATTAAACAAAAGAGACTGGAAGGAGCTAAACCTCCACTTGCTCAATTCCCTGTCCAGGGCTGGGGGAAGGAAAGAAAAGTGCCGCCCCTCCCCCCACCGTGTGGGACACAGCCTGGGTGGGCTGAGCTACAAAGCTCCTTGGAGGCTCACCTCCTGTGCCACCTCCAGAGCCCAGCCCTGCCCTCAACCCAACCTAAACCAATAAACCAAGGTTTCCCATCTGTCTGCTCAGCCTCTCAACCCAGGTGGAGGGGCCTCTCCTGAGTTCAGTACTCACCCTCCTGCTTCCCAGTTTCAAATGATGGCCCCAGCCATTGTCTTCCTCCATGTAACATACAATTATGGGGAGGTGCCCCTCCTCTTGCTGGTCATGTGAGGGCAGCTTTGATCAATGGGACTGGGCCCCAAGTGCATCAGACAGGCCTCCTGGGTGCCAGCTCCCTGCACCCCACCAGGCTCCTCAGCCATTCTCCCACACATTCACAATGCCTGGCTTGGTGCCAAGAGACACCCACACAAGCACCAGCTCCTACAGGGATCAGAGGGTAGACTGGACTCCAGGCAGCCAGGGCCCAAGTCTCCTCCTGGGAAGGCAGACTCCAGAGTTAAGAAATTCACATTCTACTCCACAAGGACATAATTCTAGAAAGAAAAAACAAAACAGAACAAAACACAGAAGACTTGGGGAAGGCTTTCCCAGAGCTGTGTGATCACCAGAACAAATCGGAAGGGGCGAGCGGTAACCCAGCCCCGCCTGGCATGGAGTCTCCCCGGGCACAGTACTCCCTGGAGACCACACTTCTACTGTTAACTCTAGCAGGATTCAAAGACCCTGCTGCCATGTCTGTAACTTGACCAACTGCCACAGGGATGCACACACTGTCAGAGCTGTCAACCTAACTTTATTTATCAGAAACTGGGCAGACCCCTAGGCCCTGGCTCCTCCTACTTGAACCCTAGTGAAATATGCACAGTCTGCCCCCCCATGCCAGGGAGAGACAAAGAAAAGGAATGTCACTGTCTTCCGTGATGTGGGGAGTGAAAGAAGAATGAGTGGAAATCTGGTTGCCTCTCTTGAGGCTCCCTGTGGAGCTCAGGTGCCCTAGGATATATGGTCCCAAAGCCAAGTGGAGATGCACCCCCCACCCCACCAGGGGTAAATGCCTGATCCCAGCTTTTTTATCAGATCAGGAGGGAGCCTCCTAAGATCATGACAGGCAGAAGTGGCTCTAAGGGCACCTGAGAGATTCTACCCTCAAACGTAGTAGGGCCAAGGGGTTCTGGCTTAACACAGGTTCAGGATCATTCCAAGGCCCTTCAGTTGCCAAAATACCCAAATGACACTGATGTGTTGTGGCTGCAAAAGCTGGGGCAGTGGGCAGGAGTGGGAAGGAGGCAGGGAAAGAACCTACAAATCCCCAACAGAAAAACCAGAAGCAGAGAGGAGCTGGCCCCAGAGGCTGGCATCTGGGTGGGCCCTGGGTCAGCCAGAGGACAGCACAGCCAACTGTATCAGGACCCTTGCATAGTGACATACTCACCACCCTCGGCATTACAGGGACCCCCAGGAACACAGAACTGTTAATCTGCCCCACCCAGATGCAGTCTTCCAGACTGTCCCATGTGCAACCAAGTCCCAGATGTATGGCTTGAGGCTTGGCAAGACAGCCTCAAGGGGATGCGGGACAGAGATGAAGTGCTGATGCTGTCCTAGCGCAAGTGCCTTCGTGGAGCACAGAGGGTGGCGGGCAGGGAGGGCATCTTCAGAGGTAGACATTGAGAGTCTGCAGGATGCCCCGGCGGCAAAGCGGGCAGTTGCGGTGGTAGATGGGGTGGCGCATGAGGATTTCAGTGCAGGCCTGACACAAGCACAGGTGTCGACAGGGCAGGAGCAGCACAGTCTTGCTCTCGTCCTTGCAGATGACACACTTCTTACGCTCCTCTTGCTCCTTCAGCAACTTCCATGGGTCTTGCCCAGCTGTGGCCTCCTCGTTGAGCCTCTCCCGGCCACGGGCTGGTGTTGCTCCGATGATCCTAACCACCTCCTCTTCTGCCTCTGACCTGGGGGCTCCTTCAAGAAGGGTGTCCTGTCCTGGGATCCTGGCTGAGAACACCCTCCTAGGGCCGCCTTGTGGGGCCCCAGGTGCCCCACCTCGGTTTGGCCAGCTTGCCAGCTGTAGGCTGCGACTCCAGACTCGGCGCCAAGCTTCCAATCCCAGTGTTAGGCGAGACAGCCGAATGACATCCTCTCGGAGCCGGTGGTAGGATGGCCGGGAATGGAGCTGACTGAGTGCTCGGGTGGCCAGCCTCAGTGTGAGGTCCGGGTGCAACACGGTCACTGTCACTGCCAGCACACAAGCCAGCAAAGCCAGGCCAGTGAGATTAACAAGCACAAAGCTGGCCAGGAGGCGGGCAGCTGAGGCCAGCAGCTCCAGTGCTAGCTGGCAGGGGGTCCAAAGGAGGATGGCCATGGCCACAGCACTGCTGGAAATGTGGGCTAGGAAGGCAGCCACGATGTCCGTCATCCTCCACAGAGGCCCCATCACCACATCCCACAGGGCCAGCACCAGGGAGAAGAGGTTCTGAGTGCCAATGAGGCAGATGTTGACAAGACTGTTGATAACATAGGCCACCAGGCTCATGGCAATGGCACAGATGTCACAGGCCTGGCGCAGCAAAGCATGGCCGCAGGAGACCACATTGAGGACACCCCGGTGCAGGAGCTCACGGCTCCGCAAAGCCCCATGGGAGGCCAAGTGCCCCAGGAGCTTTAGGCTCTCCAGGCCGGAGTAGCAGCTATAGAGCAGGGTACACAAAGCCTGCAAGCCTCCAAAAGTGAACCTTACCAAAGCTTCAATCAAGGCCAGCAGTGAGAGCAGAACACCACGGCCCAAGTGCAGAAGACCAGTCAGTACCGTGTGCGGCAGGTTGTAGATGAAGGCCAGGAGCCAGGCCAGGGAAGCCAGGAGGGAGGACACCAGCAGGAAGTTGAGATCCAACACCAAGGTCAGCACATCCAGCACCAGGCCCACCCCGTTCACTACCATGTACACAGCCTCCATGATAAGGGTATGGAGATTAGTCCAAAAAGGAAGTCTGGCTCTTGAGTTGAGGGCGCTGTCGAGATTGTCAATATTTCAGAGAGTCAAGGATTCATCCGGAAGGAAAGTGAACAGTCTCTAACCCAGGGGCACCAAGATCTAAGGAAGAAGTGGACTGAAGTGGACTGAAGTGGAGTCTTAGTAGAGGCAAACGGGGCCAGGCGCCGCTCCAAGAGTACTGGTTTTGAAAGCGGGCTGGCTGGGAGGAAAGAGACCGAACATCTCTAAAGTGAAGGCGAGCCCGGGCTGAAGGAGAGAACTCAGCCTTGGAGGCCTGGTGTGGTGCACCCCGGCCAGGTAATGGGTCAGACCTGGAGGAGAACGGGAACCGGTGAGATGCGATCCCGCCGGGGCCGGGGCCGGGTGGGGGCGGCGCAAGCTGGGCGAGGGCTCGCCGTCCAGCTACGCAGGCGCCCCTGTCCCCGCCCGGCCCCCGTCCTCCTGCTCGCGGCGCTTGGCGCCCAAAGAAAGAGCAGGAAAAGGAATGAGCTTCAGCAAACCCCAAACGCGGCCTCCACTTCTCTGGGCGCCGCCATCTTGTGTGCGAAGGGGTGGGGCAAGAGGCGGGACAAGGCGGAAAGGCACGACGACCTCCGGCCAATGGGTGAGGACTAAATACAGGAACGTCGCGCTCTCATTGGTCCGTTTGAACGGCGCCCTAACAGATATACTTCCAAAGGGAGGGGTGAAGATTAAAATCTCCGCCCCTTTGAGGCGGTGATTGGCCAGTTGACAGACAGGGTCGGATACTCCCACCTAGCTCCGCCCCCTAAAACAGAGCCAATCTTGTCCGCCTCTACCTTTGGGTACTGTTTTATTTTCCCGCGGAGGGGTGCGCGGGTGGGATGAGCTCTCTAGACTCAGATCGAGGCCAGCGCCTCTAGGCTGGGCCTTGGGATGGCATCGTCTCTACCTGGTCCTCTTCTCATTATCTTATTTATTGCGCTCCTACAGGGCTTTGGGGTTACAGAAACCATTTAAGACACCACCTCCCCAGCAGTTCATATGGCGAAGCAGAGTGTTACAAGACTCCCAAATTGCCATTACAAGGCTGGGCGTGGTGGTGCACGCCTGTAATTCCAGCACTCGGGAGGCTGAAGCAGGAGCATCACTGTGAGTGAGGCCAGCCTGGGCTACATACTGAGTTCAAGGCCAGCCTGAACTACATAATGAGACCCTGTCTCAAAAAACAAAAAACAACAAAAAAAAAAAAAAAAAAAAGAATTGCCATTCCAAACATTGCTCATAGGTAGGAAGATTGCTAAGCTTGAGTCCAGCTTCAGCAACTTAGTGACTTAGCAAGACCTCCTAAAATAAAAAGTAAACATGGCAGAAAATGTAGCTCAATGCGAAGGCCCTGGATTCAACACCCCTATTTTGCAGGAGGAAAAAAAAAATTTTTTTTTCAAAAGTGTTATAAACTGAGCACAGTGGTCCCACTAGCGGGAGCTACTCAGGAGCCTGAAGCAGGAGACTATCTTGAACCCAGGAGTTTGGGACCAGCCTGGGCAACCTAGCAAGGCCCACATCTCAAAAAAAAAAAAAAAAAAAGTTTGATTATTTTACTTTTTTTAATGTGATAACGAGTCAATATTGATACATTATCATTAGCTGAAGTCCATAGTTTACATTAGGGTTCCTTTATGTTGTACTTTTTAATTTAATTTACATATTTTGCCAGGCATGATGGCACATGCCTATAATCCCAGCCCTCAGAGGCTGAGGCAGGAGGATCACCACAAGTTTGAGACCAGCCTGGGCTACATAGTGAGTTCAAGACCAGCCTGCACTACAAAGTAAGACCCTGTCTCAAAATACAAAAACAAAGCAAAAAAAACTTAATTTACTTATTTTCCTGTTCTGGGGATGGAGCCCAGGGCTTCCTGCATACTAGGCAAGTATTCTACCACTGAGCTATACCCCAACCCCATGTTGTGTACTGTGTAGGTTTTGACACATGTGTGATGACATGTACAAACATTTGTACTATTACAGTGTCACACAAGACAGTCTCACTGTCTCCATCGCACTCTCCTCTCAAACTCTTGGCAACCCCTGAGGGTTTCCTCCCATAGTTGTACCTTTTCCAGGATGTCATATAGTTAGGTTCCACAGTACACAGCCTTTTCAGATTGGCTTCTTTCACTTAGCAAGGATTTAAATTTCTTCCACATCTATTCATTGCTTAATAGCTCTTTTCTCTGCTGAATAATATTCCATTGTGAGATGTAGCAATTTAGTTAGCCATTCATTTGTTGAAAGACATCTTGGTTGCTTCCAAATTTGGACAAGCATGAATAAAGTTGCTGTTATGGTTTATAGCTAGATGTCCCCCAAGCCTCAAGCAATCATAGGAGGAACTTTGGGGAGGTGACTGGATCATGGGTGTGTGTACTCATTGGTGCTTTAAGAGGTAGGGCCTGGTCAGAAGAGGGGGTCATGGAGAGAGTGGCCTGAAAGGGTGTATCTCCCTCCCTGCTCCTCCCTTTGTGCTGGCTTCTTCCCCACCACCATGAGGTGAGCAGGTTTTCCTCCGCCAAGCCCCTCTGCCATGCCATCCTGCCTTGGAGCCAGCCAACCACAGACCAAAACGTGAGCCAAAATAAACCTGTCCTCCCTTAAATTGTGGGTGTCAGGTATTTTGTCCCAGCAATGAGGAATGCGACTAAGACAGCTGCTATAAGCATTGGTGTGCATTGGTGTGGACATGTTTTCAACTCATTTGGGTAAATAACACCAAGGAGCACAACTGCTGGGTTGTAAGTATAGGAAGTGTTGAATTTTGTAAAAAATTACCCAACTGTCTTCCACAGTGGCGGTGCCACTTTGCACTTCCGCCAGCCTTGAGTGAGACTTTTATGTTATTCCACATTCTCCCCAGCAACTGTATCAGTGTTTTGGATTCTGGCCATTTTAATAGGTGTGTAGTGTATCTTATTATTGTTTTAATTTGCATTTCCCTCATGGCCTGTGATGTACAGAATTATTTTTTCTTTTCTTCTGTCTCTCTGTCTCCTTCTCTCCCTTCTCCTCTTTTGTCACACTTTGTTGTGCAGGATGGCCTGAAACTTCTGGGCTCAAGAGAGCCTCCTGCCTCAGCCTTCCCAGTAGCTGGAGCTACAGACATATGCCACCACACACAGCTGGAGCATCTTTCTATATACTTCTGTACCACCTATAGATCTTCTTTGGTAAGGTGTCTGTCAAAGTCTTTGGCCCATTATTACTTTATTTTTTCAGGATGTCAAGGTTTGGATTATAGCTCAGTGGCACAGCATTTGCCTAGCAGGCATGAAGCCCTGGGCTCAATCTCCAGCACCACACACACATGCAAAGATACAGATAAACAAATAGACAAGGAGGGAGGGCTCTTCTTTGTGGTTGGAGACTGGCTGATATTTACAAAGGTAATGCTAGAGATGAAAATCTCCCTTTGACAGCCATTGTATTAGTCAGCTTTGTGTGACTATGACAAAGTACTTGGGATAATCAACTTAAAGAGGAAACTTAAAGAGGAAGGCTTCAGTCCATGACCAGTTGACTCTGCTGCTTTTGGGCCTGTGGCGAGGCAGGATGTCACAGCGGGAACACATGTGGCAGAGAAAGCTACTCAGCTCCTGGAGGCCAGGAAGCAAAAGAAGCCGGAAGGGGCCATGGTCCCAATATGTGGTTCAAGGAGATGCCCCAGTGACCGCTAGGCCCCGCCTACTTAAGATGCCACCACCACTCAGTATTTTCTCAGCCTGGGAGACTTTAACACACGGCCATTTGGGGATTTGTCCAAATTCAAACTCTAGCAACCTTCCTAGTAAAGTTTTGATGTGTTTTGCAGTGCTGGGGAATCAAACCCAGGCCTTGCACATGCTAGGCAAGCACTCTCTCACTGAGTCAAATACCCAACACATTTTTTTGTGTAGTACAGTAAGTCCCCGACTTACTCTAGTCGAGAACTTTCACAGATAAAAACAGACCTCGCATTAGGAACATTCAGAGATGCCAACAAATCACAGGAGTAGCTCATGTGGACATTGTCACAGTTGTGCTGCTGTGTGCTTACTGTGCAGTGCCGCAGTGTACAATAGTACAACGCTCAATCAGAGCCCAGGATGTCCCGAAGTGAGAGGAGAGTGGTGATGTGGAGAGGACTGCTAGGAAGCACAAAGCAGTATACATTGTATATCTGTGTCAAAGGTGTGTGAAACTTACTGTTAGACTTACAAGGGAATCCAGCGTTACAAACGTGGAATTCGGGCCGGTGAGATGGCTCAGCGGCTTAAGCGCCTGCCCGGCAAGCGCGAGGGCCCGAGTTCGACTCCCGGAACCCACATACGAAAAAGGGGCCGGTGATATTGCTCAGCAGCACGGGCGCCTGCTGGCGTGCGAGGTCCTGAGGTCGACCCCCGGTACCCACAAAAAAAAAAAAAAAAAACAAAAAAAAAACGTGGAATTCATTTGTAAGTCGGGGGCTTACTGTAGTGGGATTGAACCCAGGGCTTCAGGCGTACTAGTCAAGCACTGTATCACTGAGCTACATCCCTGCTCCTGAAATTAATTTTTTAAAGATCCGAACAATAACCACTCAGGAAAAATCAATTAATTTGGCATTACAAGAAAAAGAATGTGCATTCTGGGAAATATTTTTCTGATAACAACATAATTAAGAATTTTGACCCGAGCATGATGGTGCACACCCAGGACTCATGAGGCTGAGGCAGGAGGAGTTCTAGGCCAGCCTGGGCTACATAGTGAGTTCAAGGCAGTCTGTACTATATAGTGAGACCCTGTCTCAAAGAAACAAGAAAGAAAAAAAAAAAAAGAATGAATTTTACAGTGCGGGGAAAACTGGCTATAAATGTGCAGAAAATTAAATCTAGACCCATATCTGTCACCATGTACTAAACTAAAATCAAAATGGATCAAAGATTTGAATATTATTTATTTAGTTACTTTGTCTTTTTGAGACTGGGTTTCAGTACGCAGTAGGAGAGACTTTGGTGGTATGTTCTGTCCCACCACAAGCTGGACACAGGAAGGAGAAGAGGCTGCCTAGATAGGAGCGTGGTCACTATGGGTGACCGCAGGCTAAGGGAAGGCCATGCTGTGTGCAGGAGGGAGGCTCCCAGAAGGGACTGGAGGTTTCTGGCCTCCACCATCCAGGGCAGATGCAGAACCTAGGACAGAAATGGAATCTTAGAAAGTAAGGCCTTGGATTCTGTCCCTCTGGACTGGCTGGTGAGTATTTCCTTGTTTAAAACCATTCTCACACACCCTGGTGCTGTTAATAATGGATGGCAGTTTACAAATCTTCCCTAATCAGGCCTCATCCTCCCTCTGACCACCTCTTCCTGCAGGCTACTTTCCCACTGCTAACGGTACCCAGCGCAGCACGGCCCACAGCCCCACAGCCCTTTACCTGGTCCCTACGTCCCTTCATCCCTCAGCAGGGGGCTCGGGTCACTCTTCCCGGAAGCCTCTGAGCACCCCGGGCTGGGATAAATAACTGTCCTATCTGCACATCTGCACCCTGGCACGTTGTCTTCTAATTCTTTACAGTACTTCCCTGTCCCCGCCAGGACAGTGCACGTCTCCCAAACACCTGGGCCGTGTCCTGTTACCCCATCTCCACCTCCCCACCCTCGTTTAGTTTACTTGACAACTGCACTATATTCCAAAGCACAAGCGACGCACAGGACACAGAGAAGGGAACCACTACAATGCGCTCTCCCTCCACCTCCAACCTTCTCCGCCTGTCTCCTCTAGTTTTGCTGCAGTGCTGTCAGGATTCAGGATGAAGTGGGATGACACCCCAGAGTTGCTTCACCCCGGAGTTGCTTCAGCAATTCATCCATCCTGCAGGCTCCACCCTCCCACAGACTCGTAAAACGAGGAGCGATTCAAACTAGGAGCACCAGGGGGCGCTCACGAGCCAAGAAGAAATGAAACCATTGTAAACCTAAATTCCAATTTCATCACATCATTTTGTCACTGCTCAAGAATCTTCAGTGGCTCCCCATTGCCTAACCTATCTTAAGATCCAACCTATTCCCTCCATAACCTAACCTGACCTCATCCGCCCAAGTTCCCCACGCAGCACCTTCTACCTTGTTGAATTTCTAGTTAGCTACCGAGCGTGAGTTCTAGTTCTCCATCCATTACCAACTGTTCACATAAGGTGGCGTCAAGGCTCCGTGGTGTAGCTGAAACTCTCCCAAGGCCTCCAAGTAAACATATAATGGAAATGCAAGCAGAAGGAGTGTTACGCAAATACAATTTCAAGACAAGTTTCATAGCCTCTGGCCAACGCAGTCTTCTAGCCAGAGGGCTGCTGCAAAACGTCCCATATGGAAGTTCTGCGGCTGTCGCTGTATGTGTCCCTTCCTCTGCTTCCTTCCCTCCCTCGCTGTTTGTGCGGTTTCCCTTGCCTGGAATGACCATTTTTCACTCCTCCCCTGTCCAAATCTGACTTTCACTGGCCCAGAAAGACTCTCCTGGCCAGTGCAAGCCCAGGTCTACTTCTGAGTCCCTGCTACATTTCCTGTTTATACCACAAGATTCAGCACTTAATTCAGCTATAATAATCACAGGTATAATGCACAGGTTTGGAGTTATATAACTATTTCTTCAAAGTTTAGTTCCTTGTACGATTTAAAAAATCTGGAAACACTCAGGCACAGTAATCCCTGCACTGTAATCCCAGCACTAGGGAGGCTGAGGCAGGAGGAGCATCGCTGTGAGTTTGGGAACAGCCTGGGCTACACAGTGAATTCAAGGACAGCCTAAACTACATAGCAAGACCCTGTCTCAAAAAAGAAAAAAGAAAAGAAAATGGTTAAAACTATAAATTTTATATAATGTGAGATTTAACACAATTTTCAAAAATGTAGTTCCATCACTCACAGGCTATGTAACTTTAAGTCATGTACCTCTTTTTGTCTGTGACCATCATATTGCCCAGGCTGGTCCAAACTCCTGGTCTCAAGGGATCCTCCAGCTTCAACCTCCCTCGTGGCTGTGATATAGACATGTGCTACCCAGCCCAGCCCAAGGTCATGTAACTCTTTTATTAGCCTAGCTGTCTGCATTTATTTACTTATTTTCCATTATTTGTCTATATTTTCCCAAATCATATGATTATTCTTGGGTGGAGTCATAGGGATCAAGCCCAGGGGTGTTCTGCCCCTGAGCTACATCCTAGCTCTTTTAAAATTGTTTTTTTATCTTAGCCAGATATGGGGTGCATGCCTGTAGCCCCAAAACTCAAGAGGCTCAGGCAGGAGGATCATCAGGATCATCGCAAGCTTGAGGCCAGCCTGGGTTACACAGTGAATTCAAGGCCAGGCTGAACAACAAAGCGAGATTTTGTCTCAAAACAACATAAAGAAAACAAAGCCAGCATCTGAGATGCTAAGTTCCTCAAGCTGGGCTTGAACTTGTGATTCTCTTATGTCAGTGCCCCAGAGTGCTCATATTGCAAGCATTTGCACCATGCCTAGTTAGTGCTTATTACTTACACAGAGTGTTGGTTTTCACTGTGACATTTTCATACATGCATATAACATGGTTTGATCATATCCTGTTCTCCCCGTAACCTTCTCTCTGATCTCTGTCCTCTTCTACTTTCATGTCATCTTTTCTCCCCTTAGATTCCACATGAGAGAAAACATGTGATGCTTTTCTTGCTGAATCTGGCTTAATTTGCTTAACATGATGATCTCTAATTCCAATCATTTCCTGCCAATGACATGATTTTCTTCTTCTTTGTGGCTGAATAATATTCCTTCATGTATATATACCACATTTTCTTCATCCATTTGTTGACAAGGACCTAGGCTGGTTGTAAGTTGGGTGCCATGATAAACATGGGTATGCAGGTGTGTTAGCTTTTCATTACTAAGACCAAATACCTGAGAAAAACACCTTAGAGGATGAAAGGTTTATTCTGGCTCACAGTTTCAGAGGTTTCAGTCCATGGTCAGCTGGCTCCATTGTTTTAGGCTATGGTGACACAGAAATATCATGGGGGAAGGGAGTGACAGAAGAAAGCTGCTCACCTCACCTCATGGCAGCCAGGAAGCAGAGAGGGAGAGAAAGGGAGAAAGGGCCCAGGGACCAGATATTGTGCCCAAGGTCACTCTTTTCAAATAGGCCCTGCCTCCTGTTTGTATCACCTCCCAGTTAATGCTATCCAATTTTGATCGCATCAGTGGATTAATCCTCTTGATCCAATCACCTTGCAAAAGCCCATCCACTGAACACTTGAGACTTCTTGAGACTCTTTGAGGATTAATTGATTGGTTGGCAGTACTAGGGCATTTGAACTGAGTTACAACCCTAGCCTTTTTATTTTATTTTATTTTATTTTATTTTATTTTATTTTATTTTTTGGTGGTGGTTTTGTTTTTTTGAGGCAGGGTCTCACTATGTAGTTCAAGGCTGGCCTTGAACTTACTTTGTAGCCCAGGCTGGCCTCAAACTCACAGCAATCCTGCCTCAGCCTCCCGAGTGCTGGGATTACATGCATGTGTCACAACGCCCTGCTTCCCTAGCCCTTTTTTAAAAATTGTATTTTGAGACACGGTCTTGCTATGTCTCTAAGTTGCCCTGGCTGGGATCCAACTTATGTCCTCCTGCCTCAGCCTCCTAGAGTTCTGGGATTACAGGTGTGCATCACCATGTCCAGCTGGAGGACACTTTAGATCTAAACAATAACAGTATCTTTATAGTATACTGCCTTTGGGTATTTACCTAGGAGTGGTATAGCTGGGTCATAAGGCACTTCGACCTTAAGTTTTTTGAGAAACCTCCATACTGATTTCCATCATGGTTGTATTAATTTACATTCTCACCAACAGTGCAGAAGATTCTCCCACCCCACATCCTAGCTAGCAGTAGTTATTTTTTGTGTTCTTTTTTTTTTTTTTTTAATGCGGGTACTGGGAGTTGAACTCAGGACCTCGCGCTTGCCAGGCAGGTGCTTATGCCTCTGAGCTATATCGCTGGCCCTGTTTCTTGTGTTCTTGATGATAACCATTCTGACTGAGGTGAGATGGAATCTCAGTGTAGTTTTGATGTGCATTTCCCTGATAACTAACGGTGTGGAAATGTAATTATTGGCCATTTGTACTCCTGCCTCGGCCTCCCAGAGTGCTGGAATCACAGATATGCTCTCTCAGCTGATCTCCATTCTGTGGACTGGCTTTCCACTCAAGGTTGCTTCCTTTGTTGTGCAAGTCACGTAACTTTGAGTTTCAGTTTCCTTGTTTTGTTGTTGTAAAGATAGACATTGCCCCCAGAAAATGACTCTTAAGTGAAAGCTCTAAGTGTAAAGCACTGTGGCCAATATAAGTGTGGCTTCTTGTCTTGCCTTGGTCAGAGGATTGTCATGGGCCCTTTGAACAGTCCTTGTTGGGTCACTTGCCAGGGACCAGCTAATCAGGGCGCAAGGCTGTCTCAAAGCCTCTAGTCCCTTTGTGGTGTGGTGAGTGAAGCCAAAGTTGAAGAAGCAATTTCCAGCAGGCTGGGCTTGTGAAGGGAAGAGGCCATCATCTGACCTGGCTCCAGTCGGGTCCAAATCCTGCATCCTCTCCGCTTCTCAAGTTTGATGCCCAGCCAGCCAGTGGGGTGTGAGGTACAGGAGAGAGCAGGCCTCAGCCCTGCCCTTCCCCTTCTTTCCTTTTATTATAGACAGCTAAGTTAGGTAGAAATATTATAGACAGTCAGACTCTCAGGCAGTCAGGACTAGGCCCCCAAAGGAGTCAGTGCAGAAGATGAGAACACATTACAACTGTGGCTGGAGGCACATCTGTGGAAGGCCAGGCCTCAAGATAAAGACAGAATGACCAGGCCTTCATGCCTGCCCAAGGGATAAGCAATAAATTAAAGATTATACTATAATTGATATCATCTGGTCCAATAAAATCGAGATAGACATCAGTCACCCAGGTGGGTGACCAGGACCTCCGGACCCATCCCATCCTAAAAATGCCTTTGTTCTTTCCATGAACACTTGCTATGTGACCTGCTTCCCTATTGGATCAATATTACCTAAGTGGCTATACTTATAATCTTATTGGTTGATCATAGTTTCATCCACACTGTACTCATCTCGTGATTTTGCTCTATAAAACATTCTCAGGGAAGTGGGCTCTGTGGCAACCCACTTTTGGGTCCCCTCCTGTCTCTCAGGAGCTACCTCTCTCAAATTTTTGCTACTCTTAAGCGCCGTTGTTCCGTAGAATTCACTCTTTGATTTCAGGGAACACAAACTCGGCATATCTGACATCTAGCAGGTTGGGAGTTACATTTTCCCCTGTATCACTCTCCTCTTATACCTCACCACCCCAGGGGAGCCCAGGCCCCCTCCTAACTTGCTCAAAGCTGAGGGCAGAGGAAATGCATGAGGCTCCTTCAGGAGTGTGACCTGGAGACCCAGAATGTGGCATTCCACTCCTGCACTCCTGGTTTTCCACAGCCTCCCCACACTAGGCCAGCTGGCCTTCCTTCAGGGACAACTCAAACTTAAACAGAATGTCCCTCTGGGGACATTCCCCTCCCAGGGTGGTGGTTATTTTGGGGACCGGATGTGAAGATCCCCCAAGGGGAGAGGTGTCATTTCTCTGTGTCTTGTCCTGCTCCTACCCCCCACCCATTCTCCAAGTGTAGGCTGGGGACTAGGAAGTAGGGGGTTAGGGACCCTAAGGCCAGAAGATTTGGGTCCCACAGAGACTGTAACGCCTAAAGCGATCCTGCAATCCTGCCTGGAGGGTCCTACTCTTCCCCAACGGGGGCCACAGCCACACTGTCCACCCAGGAGCCAGCCCCCAGACTCCCCCACGTAGCCTCGTTTCTCTCACCTGTGCCTCCCCCACCTCTTTTTTTTTTTTTTTTTTGCAGAGGGGAAGACCAGAAGGGACAGACTGAATCACTGTAGAGGCCAAGCTGGGAAAGGCCTGGAGACCGGATTCTGGGCTTCCGGAGAGCCCCAGGGTCCCCGCCCGCCCGAGCCCGCCGCGCCGCCTGAGCATTTATGGTAATGTTTGAGTTGATGCGCAGCCGGATGCCCCGCCTCCCCGGGCCTCCACCGGGCAGGACGTGGGGAGCAGGGCTCAGGGCTCCTAGAGGAACCCAGCGCTGGTGCCTTCCCGCCACTGTCGAAGCCCAGTGCAAACGCGGGCGCGGGGCACAGAGGTCAGGCAGGTGGGCTGGCCCGCACCCAGAGGCCCCTCGGGTCATGGGGACCACAGGGCCAGACTTGGGGGCTGGAGGTTAGGATGGGAGGGCTGTTACCCTTTCTGTCACCGCTGCTGCTCTCCTGTGGTGTCCCTAGACCCCAGGAAAAGTCCCCATGCACCCACATCCTCTTTCTCCTGCTCTCCCCCTACTCCCTGGCAGGGAAGGGGCGGGGAAGAGAGGCCAGCAGCTCCCAGGGGAGTCCCAGGAATGCTGGGAGCCTGGGAACAGACCCTGCAGTTCCTGGGAAAGCCAGGCAGAGGGAATCCCACCATCAACCCCCTCCCCAGGAAGGGCCACTGGATGCCAGAGACCCCAGCTTCCCAACAGGGGGCTTTGTCAGGGTGGAACCCCACCCCCAGCATCACCCCAAGCCCAGCCTAGCCCGACCTGGAGTTCACTAGGCCAGCTGGGCCGCCACCACCCCTCCCCCAGCCTGTGCTCCCCCTGCCTGCTCTAGCATAAGCCTGGCCTTTGTGCCACCACTCCCCGCACCCCCTTCTCCAGACCCCTGCACAATGGGGCCTTTGCAGCCTCCAGGGTGGGGATGAACTCACTCACGGTTTTTCCAAGTTTAAAAATAGCCCATCCCCCAAGCCGCCCTCCCCCTTCTCCCATGGTGTCACAGGGACATACCTCCACCCTGACTGCACCTCCTTCCTTCTGCCCTGGGCAGGTGCAAGGACATGGGTGAGACTGTGTTGGAAGCCTCGAGCGGGGCGGCTTCCCCCCATTCAGTCTCTTCCCCTACATCTTCCACCCAGCCCTCCAGTATCCGGTTTCCTGGCCCTAGCATGTTCTCAGCAGCAACTGCCCCCCACCATCCTCCCACCCTGTTTTTCACTTCTCAGCACAATCTCCTTCCAGTCAGACCTCCACTCTGGAAAAGTCTCCTGGCTTCCCTTCGGATGAGACCCAGGGTGGATCCTATTTTCTGGCCAGGCTAGGGGTTTCCCCAGACTCCACAGTTGCCAAGATTGCTGGACTACTCCCCCCGCCCCCATCGTCTTCTCTTTGCAGCTGCAAACATCTTTCTCAGCTTCCTTCCTCTTCCTTGGTCCAGCCCGCCCTTCTTACATCCTCCTGGTATGGCCCCTACACCAGAAGGTGCCCTCTAAGAACTGAGGGAAACTCCCAAGGTCCAATCTCTCCCTGTCCTTGTCCTTCTACTGCCGACTCTTCCCCACTTATGCTGGTGGAGGGCCCCACCCACCCAGGGACCAGACCAGGACCACACCCAGTCTCAGTTTCTCCTCCTGTGGTCAGACCTGCCAGAGAGACACAGAGGGCATTCCACACAGGAAGGTCTTATCTCAAGTAGCCTGGGTCTCCCGTGTGGGTGGAGGAAAGCAGCAGTCCAGCCCCCGCCTCCGGAGGGAAATGAGGCGGAGGATTAGGGTTCTGCCCCCAGAGGCCTGTCTTCCGGCCTCAGCCTACATCTGGGCAAGGCTGTTCCCACCAGGCCAGGTGCTTGAGTCTTTGCCAGGTGTCAGGCCCATCTCTGCCCATCATCTCCATCCCTCTGTGGCTGAGCCTCAGTCCTCGCTTGCTGGGAGTTCTGCTGCTGCCACCTTCTCTCTATCCTGCTGCTGCCCCTGCAGCTTGAACCTCTGGTATCTTAGAGGACCTGAGGGAGATACCCTGCACCTCCCACCCTGCTCTCTTGCCTTCACTTCTGTCCTTCCTGTTTCCAGTCGCCTCTGAATCCTCTCCAAGATCCCGACACTGCTTTGGTTTGGAATCCCTAAGTGCCCCCACCAGGAAACCATCCTTAAACCCTGGGTCTCCTGACCTCTCCCACCCACCCTACCCCAGCTCTAAGCTACTGGCTGCCTTAAAGTACAGTCTCTGTGCTTGTTTGCTTGGCCCAACCAGGGAAGTGGCTGTCATCCTGGGCTCTAATCTTATTTCTCTTTCACTGCAGAGGCTCCTCCAACCCCCACCTGGCTTTACTCTCCTAAGAACAGAAGAAGAATTCACAACTGACTGTCCTTGGTGGTTAGCTGACTTTGTTTTCAGGCCACCGGAGAAGAAAATGATTAGTTAATGGTGTTAAGTGAAAAGGAGGGGGTGGGGCCTAGGAGCTGCTCCATGCCCAGCTGCTGGCCTGCCTGGGCAAACAGCATCCTTCAGCCATTCTCAGCTCTGCGCTGCAGACAACACGCTCATCCATTCCAGTCCCTCCGGACTCTGGGCTCCAAGCCAAAGCCATACATTCACCCTGGGGGCCCGGGAGCCAGGGTCCTCCTCTTGCTCTCTCCCCTCAGGCTCCAGGGCCCTGAACTGGCCGGCTTGGTGTGGCCTCTGGCTGGAGACTAATGGACAGGGAGGAGGGGTCAGAAGGCCAAAAGACAATGCTGATGCAGTTTGCCAGTCATCTCTGCGTCATCAGAGCATTCTCTCTAGTCACCCAGCCATCTCTGGCTTTGTGGCCTCACCCTGCTCCTCCCCCAGCTAGCAGGATGGCTGCCTGCTGTGTGACAGACCTCCACCCCAAACCCAGGCGCTATCGGACCCTTCTTGGGGGAAGGGTTCCAGCAGACAGGACCCCTTTCACAAAGCCAGGGTGCTGCGGTCTCTGTGAGGCAAGAGCCACCCTCCTCTGTTGTATCAAGAGGCTGGAAGACCCAGAGAGAAGTTGGTGTTTGCCACTTTGCCCCGTGGCAAAGCCAGCTCAGGCACAGAAGCCTGGCAGCCGCTGGATGGCACTCCTCCATGCAGCCCTCCTCCACCTGCTAAGCTTCAGCCAATGGGGTCTGGGAAGGAGCTGGGGGACAATAGTGTTACAGGGTCTCTGTGCATCAGGGTGAGCAAAGGACTTCGGGGGTGAAGCTGGGGACCCTGCCTCCATAAACTCTCCCTCCTCTTTTCTTCATTTAGGTGAGGGGAAACTGAGTCCCAGGCCAGGCTCAAGGAGTGAAGAGAGCAGGAACAAAATTCTCACGCTTGGGCTTGGACAAGTGTGAATACCCTGGGCCTGTGAATCCGGCCCTCTCCCTCCCTTCCCTAGGCCCAGGCAGATTTGCTTGGCTTGGCGGAGAACTGCAGTTCAGACGGCACCGTCTCCACTTCCCCCTGCAGGTACCTCTGGGTCTGTGGGACCTGGCGCACGGTTCTTTTCCAGAGCTGCCAGGACTGCGAGGAGGCTGGGGGTAGTGCCAGACTGGTGGCAGCCGCAGTGGAGTAATCACTTTGGGAGGCGAGCAAGGCCCGCCCCGATTGCTCTGTGGTAGGGCAGAGGAGCCTGAATGGGAAGCCCCCACGGGGGACATTGAGGACTGGTCCGTTACTCCTCCGCCAGGAGGTCCCCCAAGGCGACACGGGGTGGCGGGGCTGAGCGGGGTGGGTGCTGCTATTGCGGCGACGACGCTGGGCATCCGGTTCAACTTGTCGCTGCCGCCTTCGCCAGTCAGCCTGGCCTCGGGACACCTGTCACTGCCCCCTCAGCCTTTCCAAGCGGGAGGCTGGAAGGGCAGCTCCGGCCTGCTCCGGCCGCGCTCCCCAGAGCAGCTCTGGCCAGCGCCGGGCCCGCCCCTTAGGGCTGCGGCGCACGGGGCGGGGGAGGGGGCTGCGCGGGGCGGGGCGGGCGGCGCTGGGCCCCCTCCCCCGCCCCCCTGACGTCAGCCCCCGACAGCCGCGAGCTGCTCACTTGGCTCTAGCCCTCCGGTCGGGAAGCATGGGGCTGCCCAGGCTGGTCTGCGCGTTCTTGCTTGCCTTGTGCTGCTGCGATCGCCGCGCCATGGGTGAGTTAGTTCTTGGGGACCCGCGCCTCGCAGCAGTCAGGCCGGGGTCTCCAGCCAAGTATGCGAGGAGCAGCGCCTGCAGCTCGGCGGGGCCGGGGGTCTGCGCCCCTGCGGGCGCTCGCCTTGCCTGGGTCCTAAGTCCCCGGGCGCCTTGCGCGCGTGCAACTCTTACAGCCAGTTTGCAGCCCGAATCCTAGAGTATCCCGGGAGCAGGACCGGGGAGGCGGGGAGGAGGCTGCGGCCGCTAGCGGGAAGGGGTGGAACCGAGCCTCTCGGCGGAGTGTCGGGGAAGTCTTCCCCGCAGGTGCTCACCCTGAGGGCCCGCAGTTGCAGCCCGAGCGGGAGGCGCAGCTAGGGCTCATCCCTCCGCCCCCGTTCCCGCGCCTGCCTGTTGCTGGAAAAGGCAGCATCCCTAGTTCGAGGGGTGCGCCGCCCCCTCCTCCCGTCCTGGCCGCGCGCCAGGCTGGAGGTGAGCGGGAGGCGGAGGGACGGCGCTCCCGCCCGGTTGGGCGTTGGCAGCGGCTGCGGGCGGTGTGGGTCTTCTGGCGCCTGCCGGGGTTGGGGTGTGTGTGACAAGAGATGGAGGATTTCGAGAGAGAAAGCGCCTGCAGACTTATTTCGGGGACCACGGTCAGTTGGAAGAGCGCCAGGGCACCTCGGAGTTTAGGGTCCGCAGCAGCGTGGCGCGTTCCTCCTGGCTCCTTACCCGGCGCTGTTGGGCTGGGGAGAGGAAGAAGGGGCATTACCCGCTTCCAGTGCTCAGGCCCTGCCAACCACGTCCCTGGGGTACTCCAGTTTCCTGCCTCCCGGGCTGACCTTATTTCCAGAGAAAGGGGCTAAATCGGATGCCATGCTGCACCAGCTCCGGCCCCATCCTGCCTCCTAGCTCCGGGAAAACGGAGTCAGGGATCCGAGGCCTCTGCTCTGGATTGAGGACCACTCCACCTGCCCTTCCTGCCTGGGAGCCAGCCCAGGGCAACCCAGGCATCCCAGGGTCCAGGCAGATGGTGTTGAGTGACATCATCTCACAGAGCTGGCAGCATGCTGGCACCACTGACATCACTCCTGCCCATTGCCTGGCTGTGGCCCTGAGCCTGGGGGAGACTGAATCCTCCGTACCACCAGACTCCCAGTGTGCGGAATGTTCATCGAGAGTATGAGATGGGAGCATCTGGCCGCAGTTGCCCACTGGGTCTTCTGGGGGACTTAGGGAGGAGACTTTGGGTGCAGAGGGTAGAGTAGTGACGTCTTCTTCTGGGGGTGGGACACAAAGGGGCCTGTGTGCCCAGCCTGGCACATGCCTTGCATTCTCACACTCTGAGCTCACTCAGAGAGGAGGGGAGGGGGCCAGGGAGGAAAGGGGCCTTCCTTCCTCTTGGCCCCGAGCCCACGTTGCCCCTCTCTGCCCCTCTGCCAGCCTCTGCCAGCAGGTGCCCAGTGCTCAGTCTCTGCCCCAAGGACCAGAGATCCCCTGCACTTGAGAGGACAGGAGGTGACGTTGTGTGTTAGGATAGGGCAAGGCCTCCTCCCGACCTTCCCCGTGGCCGAACAGCTGCAGTGAGTGGTGTGAGGGGAGGGGACGAAGAGCAGTTGGAGCTGACACAGCTGCTGGGGTGCCCCCTCCTTCACCCAGGTGTGCCTGGAGAGGCAGAGCAGCCCACACCCGAGCTGGTGGAGGTGGAAGTGGGCAGCACGGCCCTTCTGAGGTGCCCCTTGGACTCCCCAGGCAACCTCAGCCATGTGGACTGGTTTGTTGTGAGTGCCAGGGCTCCAAGGACAGGGGTGGAGGTGGAGGCTCTGCCCCCAGGTAGCCCCAGCACCCTCACCTCTCTGTCCCCTCCGCCCAGGTCCACAAGGAGAAGCGAACACCCATCTTCCGTGTGCGCCAGGGCCAGGGCCAGAGCGAACCTGGCGAGTACCAGCACCGCCTCAGCCTCCAGGGCCCAGGGGCCACTCTGGCCGTGGCTCAAGTCGGCCCCCACGACGAGCGAATCTTCCTGTGTCAGAGCAGGCGCCCTCGGTCCCAGGAGCACCGCATCCAGCTCCGTGTCTACAGTGAGTGCCCTGCCCCATTCCTGCCTTTGGGGCCGTGTGGGTCATGGAAGTGGGGTCCCCTGGCTCCTGCTCATTTCCATTCCCTTGTAGAAGCTCCAGAGGAGCCAACCATCCAGATCAGTACCAACGGCATCTCTGTGAACAGCCAGGAGCCGGCGGAGGTGAGCTGTGCCATGGCGCCAGGTAGCAAGCAGCAGCAGGGCTAAGGTGGGGTTGGCGGGCTTTGAGGCGGACACTCACTCGCACCCTGTCCTTCTCAGGTTGCCACCTGTGTGGGTAGGAATGGTTACCCCCTCCCTCAGGTCATCTGGTACAAGAACAGACAGGCCCTGAAGGAGGAGAAGAACCGTGAGTGGTCCTTTCTGCTTGCGGTGCCACACAGGGGCCACTTTGCCTTTCTCTTTAGCTTTTATTTTATTTTATTTTATTTATTTATTTATTTATTTATTTATTTATTTATTTATTTATTTGTGGGAACCGGGGGTCGACCTCAGGACCTCGTGCACCAGGAGGCGCCCGTGCCGCTGAGCGATATCACCGGCCCTTTTTTCGTATGTGGGATCCGGGAGTCGAACTCGGGCCCTCGCGCTTGCCAGGCAGGCGCTTACGCCGCTGAGCCATCTCATCGGCCCTAGATTTTATTTTAAAAAGAAAGTGTGTACATGATGACTGCTAATATTTTCATAAGAATTTAAACTCTATGGAAAAGCTAGAAGTCCCTTCCTGCCCCAGACCCTTCCCAGATGTAACATCTGCTATTATTAGTTAGTGGGTTCTTTTAGGCCTATTTCTGCATATTTACTCACAAATACAAATTAATTTTTTTTTTTCAGTAGTGGGGAATGAACCCACAGCCTTCATGCTGAGCTACATCCCAGTCCCTTTTTGGCTTTCACACAGGGCCTCAGTAAATCACCAAGTTACCCAGGCTGCCTCAGGCTATCACTGTCCTGGGATTACAAGCATGGGCCACCATCCCCGGCTGTGTGTGCATATATGTGTGTTTGGTGCTTAATCCATTTTATTAATTCATAAAATTAAACAGCATATATGAAGTTATTAAAATTGTACGTGTATGGATGTTGGTACATGTCTTTGATGTTATTCTTAGTACTTTTCTATGTTTTTTATTTCTTAAAATCAAAGAGCCAGGTGTGGTGGCACACGCCTGTAATCCCAGGACTTGGGAAGCTGAGGCAGGAGGATCACCTCGAGTTTGAGGCCAGCCTGGGTTACATAGTGAGTACAAGGCCAGCCTGAACTACATAGCAAGATTTCTGTCTCAAAAAACAAAATAAAATCAAAGAAAAAGGAGTCAAAACTAGACAAAGGAAATTTTAAGAGTACATCAAACACATTTCTATTAGCAAAAACACAACCGTTGTAATTGTTGCAGAAAAAGTATAGAAGGTAACTAAAACTGAGTTACTTTGGGCTCTGTGCTTAAGGATTAGCATTTTAAAGTCGAACTTGTCACTTTTCCATTCCTATTCTATAATTCAAGGCACCTCTGTGTGTGTGGGTGGGGGGGTTGAGACAGGAGACAGGATCTTGCTTTGTAGTCCAGGCCAGCCTTGAACTTGCTGTATACCCCAATCTGGCCCCAAACTCGTGATCCTCCTATCTCAGCCTCCTGAGTGACATACAAATATTTCTAGAAGCGTAGATCAGTGGAGATTTTGCACTGCCCCCGACACCGGGACACTTGGCGGTGTCTGGAGGTGTTTCGGTTATCTCAAGTCCAGAGGGTGCTTTTGGCGCCAGTGGGTAAAGCCGAGGGACGCTGCTAAACACCCTGTATTGCACAGGTCAGCCCTACCGCAAAGAATTAATTCTGGCCCAGTACATCAATAGTGCTGAGGTGGAGAAACCCTGACCTCAGTGGTAATGTGTGGTGCTCACAGCTACACAGTTTATTTTGTGTCATCTTTCTGGATCAGTCTATTAAGATGCACCTGCTCGCTTCGTCTGCTGCTCAGTTTTACAGACCGTGCATATTATGATGTTGTTTAGTTAACCATTTTCCTGCTAGAGCTCCACATCTCAAGTGCTTCTCATTTTTCTACTCACCTTGGCTATTCAGGGCGAGGAGATCAAATGCTAAGCATATGCCCTACCCCGAGCCACCCCTCAGCCCTTACTTTATTCATCACTGCAGCCCTCCTGGCCCACACCCTTGTATGTGTGCTATGTGTCTATGTTTGTCTAGAGTACATACCAAGCAGTAAAAGTGCTGACTTCAAGAGTCAACTCCTTGCATTTGACCTTGGTCCTCTATAGGGACAGGGTTTTTTCCTTTTTCCCTTTTTTTTCTCATGATACTGGGGACTGAACCTAGCGTCTTCACACTGAGCTAGGTTCACATACATCCCCAGCCCTTTTTCATTTTTATTTTGAGACAGGGTTTTGCTAAGTCTCCAAGTTGCCCAGGCTGGGCTGTAACATGCAGTCCTACTGTCTCAGTCTCTTAGAGTGCTGGGATTACAGGTGTGCCCTTTCACACCTGTCTAAAGGACAGGAGTCCTGAGATGGCCTCCTGCCAACCTTCCTGGAGACCATAAAGTGGGGCTGAGGCCGAGCCTTGCTCCTTCCCTCCCTGTCCAGGCATCCACATTCAGTCATCACAGATTGTGGAGTCAAGCGGCTTGTACACCTTGGAGAGCATCCTGAAGGCACAGCTGGTTAAGGAAGACAAGGATGCCCAGTTTTACTGTGAGCTCAGCTACCGGCTGCCCAGTGGGAACCACATGAAAGAATCTAAGGAAGTCACTGTCCCCGTTTTCTGTGAGTACTGACCTAGCCCTCTGTTTGCTGGGGAGGGCCTGGTGGAAACTCCTGTTGGCCCCTGCCCATCCGGCCTCAGGCTGCTTCCTGGGCTGAGAACAACCTCCTTTGTGCATGCAGACCCTGCAGAAAGGTTGTGGTTGGAAGTGGAGCCTGTGGGAACGCTGAAGGAAGGGGACCGTGTGGAAATCAGGTGTCTGACTGATGGCAACCCTGCACCCCACTTCACCATCAGCAAGAAGGTGTGGAGACCTCCAGGTTGAGCACAGATGGGACAGGCAGGGATGCAGGGGAGTGGCTGGGGCATTCTGCTCACCCCTCCACCCCCTGCCAGAACCCGAGCACTGGGGAGATGGAGGAACAGGAAACCCCTGACAATGGGTTCCTGGTCTTGGATCCTGCCCAGAAGCAGCACAGCGGGATCTACCAGTGTCAGAGCCTGGACTTGGAAGACACGACATCACTGTCAAGTGACACCCAGAAGCTTCTGGTGAACTGTGAGGGGCTGGGCGCCCAGGACAGGGGGACCTGGCTGGGTCAAGATGGAACAGGCCCTGCCCTGCCCAGGCTGACATTACTGCTGTGCCCCCAGATGTGTCGGATGTTCGAGTAAGCCCCGCAGCCCCTGAGGGCCAGGAAGGTGACAGCCTCACATTGACCTGTGAGGCAGAGAGTAACCAGGCCCTCACTTTCCAGTGGCTGAGAGAAAAGGTACCCGGGGGAGTCTGTGACTGTGGGTGACAACAGCTTGCTCCTTTGCAGACTCTCTGACCTGCCTCTCCCCCTAGACAGGCCAGGTGCTGGAAGAGGGGCCTACACTTCAGTTACGCGGCCTGAAACGGGAGGCAGGGGGTGGCTACCACTGCGTGGCATCTGTGCCCAGCGTACCCGGCCTGAACCGCACACAGCTAGTCAACGTGGCCATTTTTGGTGAGGCCCTTGGGGCAGAGACCAGGTCACCTCAAGTTGGGGTAGTTTTGAGCTGAGACCAAAAAGCCACCTGCTGCCTTGGGAGCTCCTGGGGGAGGAGGAGGCTGGCTAACCAAGTGTGCTCCCTCACTCTCCCCGACCTACCCAAGGGCCCCCCTGGATGGCATTAAAGGAGAGGAGAGTGTGGGTGAAAGAGGACACGATGCAGAATCTGTCCTGTGAGGCATCAGGGCACCCTCGGCCCACCATCTCCTGGAATGTCAACAGCACGGTGAGCAGGCCCAGCTCTGATTAACCCCTTCGAGGCTTTGCATGGTGGATGCTGGAGATCCTACTGCTCCGGCCCTCCTGAGTTGTCTCCTTCCTCATAGGCAAGTGAACAAGAGCAAGACCCACAAAGGGTACTGAGCACCCTGAGTGTCGTTGTGACCCCAGAGCTGCTGGAGACAGGCATACAATGCACGGCCTCCAACTCCCTGGGCAGAAACACCACCACGATCTTCCTGACGCGGGGTGAGGGCCACCTCCCTGCAGAGGATGGCAGGGCACGCCCAGGCACGGGCATTAACGTAAGCTTCTAACTCCCCTCTGCCTCCCAGTCGGCTTAACCACCCTCACACCAGACTCCAGCACAGCCGCTGGCCCCAGCACCTCCACGGTCAGTCCTCATGCCAGAGCCAACAGCACCTCCCCAGGTAAGCCGGGCCTGGCAAGAGAACAGGGCCGGACCCCCTTTCTGCCCCATCCCCCCAGCAGGGAGCCCTGCCGAGAGGTGAGTAGCGGCTCATCTTCTGTCATCCTGGGCTGGGTGGGGCTATGATGGCAGTGTGGCAGCCAGGGACAGACAGTGACTCCAAGTGTCTATGCCACAGAGAGAAAGCTGCCGGAGCTGGAGAGCAAGGGCGTGGTCATTGTGGCTGTGATTGTGTGCATCCTGGTCCTGGCTGTGCTGGGCGCTGTCCTCTATTTCTTCTACAAGAAGGGCAAGCTGCCCTGTGGGCGGTCAGGCAAACAAGAGATGTAAGCATGGGCCGAGTCCCTACAGCCCGCTGTCATTCCCTGCTCCCTGGCTTTCTGCCTCCTAGGGGACATTCCCCAGTCTGCCCCAGTGCCCCTCACCCCAGAGGAGCAGCAGAGAGACCCTGAGTTGGGGTGATCCCTGCTTCACTGCCCGCTACCCAGCTGCCATCAATCACACCTTCTCTAAAAATTATCTGCTTCCTTCCGAGTTGGCCCCAGAGCACCAAAGAGTGTCATCCATGCAGCACCCTTCCCAATGGACCCTCTTCCTCCCTTCCCCCAGTCGCCAACCTCTTGCCTCCCTCCTCCCAGCACGCTGCCCCCGTCTCGTAAGAGTGAATTTGTAGTTGAAGTTAAGTCAGATAAGCTCCCAGAAGAAATGGGCCTCCTACAGGGCAGCACCGGTGACAAGAGGGCTCCAGGAGACCAGGTAGGAGGCAGTTCCTGTGGCCAGTGCCTGACACATCTTCAGGGATTGGGGGCGACAGGGGCGAATGGTGCTCATTCCCTAAACACTAACTCTTCCTGCCTTCCTCCTTCTTGGTTGGAAAGAGTGAGCAGGCCCCTCTTGTCTTAACACTATTCACAGATGACAGGCAAGGCAAGGGGCAGAGAGACCCCAAGAGGAAGACAGAGCAAAGCCCCCATCCCATTACTATCATCTTTTTCTAAACCACCCTGTGGCTACGGCCACTACATCTGAAGTGTGGCTTCCATTTCCCCAGCACTGAGCAGAGTTGGGGGCTGCCTGTCCTTCTCTGCCCTCCCACACATCCCTGCTTCTTCCCTCTGGGCTGCTGCACTGAGTCCCTCAGCTTCAGCTTCAGTCCGCCCTCTCTTAGTGCTTACACCTTGAACTCATGTTCCCCTATTATTCCTCTCTGCCCGTTTTTTAGGGAGAGAAATACATCGATCTGAGGCATTAGCCCCTGAATCCCATTCAGCTCCCAACTAGCCTGGAATGTTTCCGGCTCCCTGCTCACTCTTCTCCCCAGCCAAACCCCCCAGAGAGACTACAGAGAAGACCCCTGCTTCACCTCACCTGCAGACCAGTTCCAGAGGCCCAGTGGGCTAGGACCACATCCGTCCTGGGAAGGACCTCCCTTAGCCTTGGAGGCCCCCTTTCAGAGACTGGGCCACTCAAGTGATGCTCATGCCAAGAAGGGGCCCCAGTCTCCCAAGGGTGGGGAGGAGAGTTTCTTACAGAAAGTGTTTCTCCTTACAATGGTATGGCTGTAGAACTGTCTTCCGTCAGCAGTGGAGAGGGGTGGCCCCTCTGCACTGGTTTTCTGCCCCTCAGGCTGGCTTCAGTAACTCAGTTGTACCCCAGGATGCAGCAGGGCTCAGGTACTTGTTTCCTGTCAAGTTGTTGCTCACTCTGGCTCTGGACAATACCCAGCTGTATCCAGAATCAGCTGCAGAGTCCAGATATCTTCCTGCTCACCTCTTTGTGGAGTTACCTTTTTTTTTTTTTTTTTTTTTTTTGAGACAGGGTCTCACTATATAGTGGAGGCTGGCCTTGAACTTGCTTATGTAGCCCCAGGCTGGCCTTGAACTCTCCCAATCCTCCTGCCTCAGGTTCCCAAGTGCTGGGATTACAGGCGTGCTCCACCACACCCAGCCTCAGAGTCACTTTTGTGATTTTTTTTCCTTGGGGCAGAAGCCCTGTACTGGTATCATTCCTTCAAAGATCTGTCCCTGCAGTGAGGAAGCTGAGCACTTCCTGGTGGAGGCCACTGAGCCTGAGGCCCCTGCCTTCTCGTGGCTTCAGGCATGAGAGACAGAAAGAGGGGAGCTGGGGATAATGATAAAGTCCATTGTCTTTATCTTCAAGGGGTTATGGACTATATCACAGCAAATTTCTACACACTGAGCTACCAGACGCTAAAAAGACTCAAATGAGAGAATGGTACTTAGGGATGAAAAAATGGCCTGGCCAGAGCTTTGGGGCATGTCTGTGTGCGCCCACACCCATGTGTGTATGTGTATATATATGTATATGTATATGGTTTTGTGTGTAAATTTGCAAAGTTTCCTTTTATATATATATATATATATATATATATATATATATATATATAAGAAAAATAAAGCTTAATTGTGCCAGGAATCTCAAACTGCTTCCTATCATCAGGGATACCAAAGGCGCTTGGGGGCCTCTGTCCAGCAGCTGCACCAAAAGGAATGCAGAACCCACTGCAGTCAGCTGCAGCGACTTAGGGTTCCGTTTCTGAGCAAATGGGTCCAGCTCTACCAGAGGGGACAGCTCCCCTGTTTCTCAGCTGCTCGGAGGGCCTGTGCCACCTTCCTATGCTTCTGTCACTGCATGCTGCCTCAAGACAGTAGTGACAGAATTTCCTGCCCTGGCAACTGGTCCCAGAGCTGCCCTGTATAGCGCCGCCTCCCAGCCCCGAATAAGCAAGAATTCAAGTCAGCTACGATAAAAGAAACTTTATTTAAAAATATTTTTTTACAGACATGGGTGCCTGAAAAAGCTCTTTAGTTAACTGTGTATGGAAATGAAAAAAATTAATAAATAACATTAGTATAACAGACCTCTAACATTAATACATTGGCAAAATGAAATGGACTTGAAAATCAATCTTAAAGCTCTGCTATTCTCTGTAAGAATATTTACCTTCTGTTTTTCTTATTCTTTACAGGTGAGAATGATTAAATACTGCTAATATAAAATTTTTAAATTAATGACACATTTTTAAAATATTCCATGAAAAATCTCATCTAAGTGTGTTTTGTTTTCTTCTTAACACTGATATACAAATTGGGATTCTTCATTCTGGAGAAAACATCAAGCTCTCCCCAGCCCCACCCAGGCCAAGAATTTCAAAATCTTGAATAAGGAGGACCATAAAAAGAACTGTTTCTATCTCCCAATTATTAGTTAAAAGCAGGGAAGAACTGAAGGGTAAGAGATAAGTAAAATGTCACTGTATAGAAAACTTTTTTTTTTTTTTTCCCTGAAACCTATTACAGTTACAATACCTACAGGCTTCTGGTGTGTGTTCCTTGTTGCCCCTGCCCGGGGAAAATGAGACACTGCAGAGGGCGGATGCTTAATGCTTTAAGTTTGAAGCCTTCAACTGAAAGGAGAGCAGCTCTTAAGAGACAGGGTCTGTGCTGGCTCAGGATCCAGCAAAAAAGAAAGAGGACAATCGAACGACCTCCCCTTCTTGGCAGACCACACCCTTTTGCTTCTCCAGCATTAGTCATTAACATGATTGGGGGGTAGGGGTTGGTATACGTGGAAATTGTGGGACAGTCTGTCTCCTACAGGGGACAAAATATCCAATCTGATAATTGAGCTGCTGAATGGAATCAACCAGTTGATCCCAGGGTATAGAGGAAAGGGACCACAGACACTGCACCCGTGTGCCACCTTTCATCTACAGAGGGACTCCTTTCTGTCCCCAAGACTCTAGGGTTAGGATACTCAAGGTAGAGAAGCTCAGACTCCGGTGTTTCCATATTAAGTCCTAAAATGCAGCCTGGGATACAGTGCTGCCTTAGAAAGGCACAAAACATTTGGCTTTTTTTTTTCAGTGTGCTAAAAATTGTTTTGTTTTGAATAAAGGAAAAAAGATATATAAGGTTAAAAGCGCCAAGTTACCACAGCCAGAAGACAGATGTAGGAGGTACCATGTAGCTGCCAGGCCCTACCATGTTTCAGCAGGAACTTAGGCTTTTCATTCAAGGCCAAGACACTCGAATCGTGCCAAGCAGAGTAGGAGGCATTCAGGAGGCATCCACTCTCCCGGGCACTATGCAGGCTCACTCATCACAGAGCAGGCAAGAGGCCACAGCAGAGAGCACATGCTCTACGGATGCCTCAGTAGTTCTCTGCCTCTTAGTTTCAAGACAGCCACAAGCACAGCTACCCTCACCCACCATTGGGTCAGAGGTAGGTAGGGAGGAAGAAAGCAACATGCAGGCCCCCAGCACACCCCACCTCAGGGCCTGCACAGGGAAGCAGTGTAAGGCCCAAGGAGCTGCACTGCATGCAGCCCTGTGGCCTTGCCTCTGGTTCCTAGGTAGAAGGAAGCATGGGCCAGGCGATGTGGAGGGCCACCTCTCACATTCATTTTTGGGAATGAATCAGGAATATGGGATCAGGTGATCAGAACTTTGCTCATCTTTTCAGCTGCCAGGTCAGTAGATGTAAGGCTGGCTTTCAGCCTTAGCTCTGTACAAACAAAGGGAGTGGTCAGCCACATTTTTTTCAAGCACTATACTAGGGAAAGGGCAGCAAGATCTCCAAACAGCTGCTACTCTGTTAGTCAACAGCTGGCCCTTTCACATGGCAACTAGAGCTTGTGCTCCTTTCCCTATTTCCCCATCTCTTACTCTTGAGCTACTTTCTGGAACCAAGAAATACTGGCAATTGCCCCTACAGCCAGCACAGATTTCCTGGGACACGGTGAAGGCACGTGGCACTACTGCCCCTCTGCTCCTTTACTCAGGAGCCTACACTAGACCATCAAATAGAAAGTCTGATGTCTTGTCCTTCCTATGTGCCTCGATGTGTATCTTTGGATTCTTAGGTTACTTCTGTGTTTATCAAATGACTCTAGTAGCTTAAAAAAGTTATAAGCAAGGCAGTATGAAATGCCTTACAACTCAGGACAGGCCCTAGGATAGGATAAGTAAGATCCAAAGATCTAGGCAAAGCAGCACAGCAAAAAACAAACAAACAAACAAACAAAAACACTAATAGAGGGCCAAACGAAAGGGGACAGAGAAGACACAGGTAGCCTGTCTAAAGATGTGCAGCAATGCTGGGCTGCTAGCATGCGTCTGTAGTCCCAGCTAACCGGGAGACTAAGGTGGGAAGATGTGCAGTAAAAGCTCTGTTCTACGTGAGACTCTCTCGTTTATATCCTGGCAGCTGTCCCAACTCTTACCTATTCTTATAGGCTCCGGGAGCAGTCCCTGAGGCGCTTGGGCAGGCATGCTTAGCGACACTCCTGCAGGGCTTCCATGCCCAGGAGAACTAATGAGAGGGGTAGTGAGGGCTGTAGCAGACAGGCCAGGAGAACACAGGGCAGACAGATACTCAGCACTAAAACCTAAAGGGAGTGCAGGAGCCCAAGGGTAGTGGCTACACTGGAATCTGAGCTCTCTCTAAAAAGACAGGAAAGGCTAAAGACCTGAGGCTAAATGGAGACTAAGAACTGTCCCCTGGGACAAGACTCAAGGAGGAGGAAAAAATCTTGGATGCCAAGATTCACTAGGGGAAAAAAAAGAGGAATCAAAGGCAGTGACCAGAAGACGTTAAACCTAAGGATTTCCTTGATGACCCAGGCACATTCTCATGCCTGCCTTTTGATTCTCAAAAAGACAGGACAGCAGCAGCTTTACTCCTAGGGCCCGAGTCTTCTTAGAGGGACTATGGAGTCTATAGCCTCTTCTCTAAGGGGCTCCCAACTCCCAGCTAAAGGACTGTGCTGCTGCTCCCGGGTCGGCCACACCGCCTCACCCTCCCTGAGAGGCCAAGTGCCTGGGAGGGATTCTGATCAATGTGTGGGCTGAGCGTATACATTCTCAAAAATATGAAGTAAGAGGAACTGGGAATCTGTGTGTGATGATCCCTAGAGCTGGAAGGTTGTGTGAACTTGACAGCTGGATGTCTATGTGCAGACTATGCACAGGAACAGAAAATGAAGTAGGAGGAAAGACTTAAGTGCAAAGTTTTACAGTCTTGGCACCATGCAAAAAATCAACTGTACTTCCTATCCTGGGTTCCGTGCAAGACCCTGTACCCTTATAATGACTCCCTCCTTTGTTTAGCTTAAACATTTCTTATATCCAAAGGTTCCCTAACTAGGACAGTTAAAAATAAAATCTTGATTGAGGAAAAAAAATCTGGCTTCTGAAGAAAGAAGGAACTACAGGCAAATGATTCAAGAAACACAGAAAAGGCAGCTGCAAGTTGAGTCCATCTCCAGACACCAGAATGCATATCAAGCAAAAGATACTTAAGGTTATAAGAAGGGAGAAAATCCAAGAGAGTCCACCAGGGGGATATGGGAGCAGATACCAGTGCCAGAACCAGGCAGAGAGCGCCCCCTAAGGTCAGATTCAGGCCTGGTGCTGTGCCCAAGAACCACAGCTCATTTACTACTGAGGACAGAGAAAAGCAAAAGAACAGTAACTGTAAGGTGTGAAGAGGACCCTTGGTGATGGTCAGGAGGGAGTGGTTATTGTAAACACAGAAATGGTGTTAGAGCCAGGCATGGTGGCACATGCCTGTAATCCCAGCACTTGGGAGGCAGAGGCAGGAAGATCCCCACGAGCTCAAGGCCAGCCTGGACTACATAGGGAGACCCTGTCTCAAAAAAACAAGAAAGAAAGAAATGGTGTGAGATCTCCATTATGGTCTGGAGTCTTCCTCTGTCCAATCCTGCCTTCTGCTCCTTCAATCTATTATAGTGCTAGCCCTAATAATTTTCTGCAGTCAAAAAACCCCAAAAAACACCCTCAGGCCCGATCTGGTTCCACCATTAGCCCTCCTCCATGCATTAAATGACTATGTGCATTCCCAAGGAAAGAGAGCTAAAAGTTTGGCATGGTGGTGCATGCCTGTAATCCCAGCACTCTAAGGGTTGGATGCAGGAGGATTGCAAATTTGAGCCCAGCCTGGTGATTTTTGCGAGACCCTGTCTCAAATGCAAAAGGCTCAAGATGTAGCTTAGTGCAAAGGCCCTGGGCTCAACAACCAGTACTGCGGCTTCAGCTTTGGCTGCAGGGGTGGGGAGTGGGGGTTGCAGGGCCCATAGGGGCGGGGTACTAGTGTAGACTGGAATCAAAGTAGTAACAGTAATTAATGCTTTATACAGAGTTAAAAATACCTCCAATTGGATTTTGAAGCTTAAGGTCTAGGAGAATGATGATGTATTGACAGGAAACTTTGGCATCTCTGAGCTCCCTGCTCTGAGAGGAAAGGCCAGAGGATGAAAACAAAACAAAACAAAAACAAAAACAAAAAACCCCTTCCTAATAGGGTGTTAGGAACACAAGCAGATGAGTAAAAAGATCAAGAAAGGCACTATATCAAAAAGGGGACTGTGGGGAGATAGTAGATTGAAAAGCAGACTGCAGACAGATGCTCTGCTTAAACATTTAATGCCCAACTGTGCAACTCTGAGTCCAAGTATCTCTCAACTCACTAATCAGATCCTACCGATATACATAACAAAGGGGGGTGTCCATGAAACTTAGACCAAGGAATCTCCCAGACATTATCAAAGCTGTAGAAGACAATAGGGTTAGGCAGGGCATGGTGTCACACATGCCTCTGATCCCAGCACTTGGGAGGCTGAGGCAAGAAGACCCCCACCAGTTTGAGACCAGCCTGGGCTGCATGATGAGTTCAAGGCCAGTCTGAATGACACAGCGAGACCCTGTCTCAAAAAAAAAAAAAAGGGGGGGTGCCGGTGAGATGGCTCAGTGGCGTAAGCACCTGTCTGGCAAGCGCGAGGGCCCGAGTTCGACTCCCGGAACCCACATACGAAAAAAGGGCCGGTGATATCGCTCAGCGGCACAGGTGCCTGCTGGTGCGTGAGATCCTGAGGTCGACCCCCAATACCCACAAAAAAAAAAAAGGAGGAAGAAGAGGAGGAGGAGGAGGGAGAGGAAGAGGAAGAAGAGGAGGAAGATGATGATGACGGCAGCAGGGCTTAATGGGAGAATCTTACAGCAATGTTTAGCAAGACAGCTCTATGACAAACAAGTCATATAAAAATGCTGTAAATAAAAATTGTACAATCTTATTGGGAAGAACTATTTTACGGTCAAATACAAGTGCTACACAGTCCAAATACAATTCCCTGTGGTAGCATGGAAGGACATATAGCTGATATTCTGGCACACGGTACTCAAACATCTGCTAAATGCAGAAAAATCAAACTGCTGTGGCTAGGCCAACTGTCAGAATACTGTTACTCGGTAGACAGCGGTCATTCACAGTCAAAAAGGCCAACAAGCAAGAAGGGAAGTTTGGGAAGGTCAACAACATTTTGACTTTCATGATGTGAGGTAGGAGAATATTCTGCACTAATACACTGCTGGCCACTTACCACAAAAGACTAGATTTTATTAACTGTACCTTAAAGGGAATAGGTAGCTGGTCTTTAGTTTGCAAGCAAGTTGTGTCATAAAAACTGATTTGTAAGTCTGCTGTTTCCACCATAAAACATTCTACTTTCCTACACGGGAAATAAATACTTTAAGTGTGAAGAATAACAATCCTTCCCCACCCCCAATTTCTTTTTGGAGGGGGTTGAGACAGATGGCCTTGAACTATCAATAATCCTCCTGCCTCATTCTCCTAAGTGCTGGGATTACAGGCATGCACCACCACGCCGGGTCCCCCAATTTTTAAGTCCAAATAAATTGCCGAATGCTATTAACAGTACTGTCCCACATCTTGAGCCCTGATGATGAGGCTGGTAAGAAGAGAATGGAAGAATGACAGACTATATAAGGCAGGACTGGGGAAAGAGAGAGAGAGTGCTGGTGGAAAAGAAGGGCTAACGCCAGCTAGAGATCACTACTATATTTAAAAAAATATTAACAGATAAATGCTAAGATAATGAGCTGCCCAATCTACCAGTTAGCTAAGGGGAGGTATATTATAGACCCCACAGCTTTTGTCTTTAGCAGGAGTGTGGAAGGGGCAGCTGCAGAAGTACAGTCCTGATAGCTGCAGGACAGCCAGGTAGCAATGAGGCAGCTTATGCAAAGCAACACACAAAAGACATAGAGAAAACAGGAAATTTGGTTAATAAAACAGCCTAATGAATCTTCAAAAAAAAAGAAACATTAAAGTGGTTTTCTTTTTTCTTTTTTTTTTTTTTGTGGGTACTGGGGGTCGAACTCAGGAACTTGTGCGCCAGCAGGCACCCGTGCCACTGAGAGATATCACCGGCCCTTTTTTCGTATGTGGGTACCGGGAGTCAAACTCAGGACCTTACGCTTGCCAGGCAGGCACTTATGCTGCTGAGCCATCTCACCGATCCCCTAAAGTGGTTTTCTTGAACATATCAACCATTTGTAATTACGAGGGGGGAAAAGGACTGGGCTTGTCGAAAATGACAAACTCAAAGCCTGTTTGTGAATGGCAATTTTAGTTAAATTCAGAGCAAGAGCCAAAGAATTAAAAATTAGAATATAAGCCCAGCACAGCACCATACACCTATAATCCCATCCTCTCAGCCTGTAGGAGGCTGAGGCAGGATGATCGCCAAGTTCAAGCCAGCCTGCACAACTCAGTAAGACTCTATCTCAAAATTTAAAAAAGGGGCTGGTGAGATAGCTCAGCAGCATAAATGCCTGCCCAGCAAGCGTGAGGTCCTGAGTTCGACTCCCAGTACCCACATTAAAAAAAAAAAATTTTTTTTTTAAAAAGGGCTAGGATTGTAGCTCAATACAAAGGCCCTGGGCTCAATCCCCAGTAACCACCCCCTCCGCCAAATCAGAATACAAATGGAAGATGAAGAATAGATGCCTCAAACGAAAATAAAGAAATTTACATTTTGAGACTGTCCTCTAAATAAGAATTAGCTTTGTTTTCTTGACAGATCTTCAAACTACAGGTAATATCTAGAGGGAAAAATATTATAATCTGGATAGCCCTGGAAACCGCTGACATTTTTCCTTTCCTAATTCTTTGTCTAGGCCTTCAATATTTAAGCAAAACAAAAAAAATAAATGCTCCCAGCTTTTAGAAGTGGATATTAGGCTGTTTCTTACTTGCGGCCACTTTCCCCGCCTCCCTGCAAGACCTCCTGCACCCACTGGGGGCTCCGCTGTGTCCTCCCCTGTGGGGGAGGCAGGAGATGACACTAGGTAACCGCAGCAAGTCATCACAAGGCTGGGTACTGTCTGCTTTGGGAATACAAATACCAGCGGATAAAACATAAAGACAGTGGAGCGGATGGACCCCATGAGAAGATTCCGAATGCTGGAAAGAGAGCTGGCTTTAGGAGGGTCACTTCTGTTTGGACCAGATCCTGAGGAAGATAATTCCTCAGACAGCAGGCTTGCTTCTGACCAGGGGAAGGAGTGCGCACTGCTAGGGAAGTCAGTAAAAGACTCCAGAGAGAACGAACTCAACTCCAGGGGCCACTGCGTGGCATCTATACACCTGACAGGTGGGTCTCCCAACTGGACTCAGAATCTTCTTCATGAACTTGCAATTTCACAAACCGCCAGCTTTCCCCATATTGTCTTTGACTAGAGTAATTTATTTCATATTGTCTTTGACTGAGTAAAAAACACAGTGTACATGGAACATAAAGAGAAGAGAAAAGGGCAAGAAATGGAGGAAAGTGACATTCCATTCCCCAAGCCCTAGGCACAAGAGAAAACTAAGTCATCGGGCAGCACCAATATAGAAAGGGTGCTAATAATCAGCAAAATGCTGTGCTACCACCAGTGATAAACCCAGTCTTTAAAGGGCAAATAAAAAGTCATTTCTGAAAATCTAATCTGGCTCATGTTCAAAAAGAGATACCCATATAAGCTGAAACTGATTAACTGGAAAGAAAAACTGAACAGATAAATCCTCACTGTCTATTTTGTGCATCTAAATGGCATATAAATGAAATTTCCTAAAAGCTGCATGGTGTTTGGGCCAAAAAGTCATCCTGGAAACATGTTCATCTCTTCCCATTAAGTAGAAGGACTCATGACCTATACCAGACCACACGCCTGGCATCAAGGCAACGGACTCCCACAGAGTAATTACTGGGGAGGACATGGAATGTATCTGAAGGCCTCTATCTCAAATCAGTCATTATATAATTAGGATAATTCAAATATTTTAACAAATTCAATGTTCCTATAGAAACAAAACTTTGGAGTGACCAGTGTTAGCTGCTAGTATCAAACATGACTACAATGACACAGCAACAGTACCTTCTCTCTTACCTATCTCTACCGAACACATCTATACCATCGCACATAATACAGACACCCCGTAAGGGCATGGCCTCAGGAAAGCCAGTCACAGCCGGCCCATCGCCAACGACAGAACACTGAGGGTGGGCTGAGGGTAGAGGACGGGCCAGTGTTCTAAAAAATGTAAGACTTTAGCTATGCACATGACAATCTAAGCCACAGGGGAGTGCTGAAGCTGTAATACACACGGGTCAGGTGCAGTACCACAGTAGATGAAGTCTTTAAAAGATTCCTTCCTGAACCTCTTGCGCTAATTCCCCACTTGGGATTAACACACACAGCAGGATAATCTTATCATCACAGGACACACAACCACAGACAGATGCACATGAACACATCCTTAACCAAGGAAAGTCTTAAGTCCTCAATTAGGGTTTACAGCACAATACTTATTCTACTGCTTTCTGGACTGTTCCCCAGGAAGGCTACCATGTAATAAAAATCCACTCTCTCTCCAAGCGGGGACAGAAGGACACCTTCAAGAACAATACAATAATAAAACACATTAGCGGCTCCATTTTCATTCCACTGCTTTGAAATCTTGGGACCACAGTGTGATACTCACAGAGAGGGCAGGACCTCACTGTGAAGTCCCCAAAGAAGCTTCTGCCCTCCTAGGTGCTCCTCAAGAGCCCAGCTCTTGGATCCTCATAGCTGTGGCAGGGAGGAATGTGCTAGGTAGCCACATGAGCAGGCGATGAAATAGTAACAAATTCTCGGAGGATGTTTTTGGCCATTTCAATGTTGTTGTGGGCAATGACCAAAGCTTTCTGAATGTCCTGGTAGGAGTAGCCCTGGCTCATGAGGTTCTCGATCTCACTGGAGAGCTGCGGTGATGGGGTGGCAGCAGGGGTGGCCATGGCAGTGCTACCACCTTGCTGACAGCTACCTGCTTTCCGTTCAGAGTTGATTCTCCGAGGGAATGGTTTTGGGGGCCGCTCAGGAACTTGAGAACCCTCAGTAAAATCTAGAAGAAATAGCAAAGAAAATATTGGGAGAAATCTCCATTTAGTGGCAGTAATAAAAGTAATAACAATAATATCAACATATGATTGACCTGTCAATTGGGGGCCTGTGCTTTTCTGTCACAAGGCTGGGTTTTAGAGGTTCAAGGGCTTTGGGATCTAGCATCCTCCTTATCACATCTTCTAAATATACCACGCACCTGTTCTATTTACAGTCACTGCTGCTGTGATAAACATGTAACATCTGCATCATCTTTTATACTGAGTGACAAATTTTCATACACATAATCATCTCTTTATTTTTTTTTATATTCTGAGGGGATCAGAAGATATTAAACTCCTCCTTCTACAAAAACGGAGCAGAAAAAAGCCCAAGTTGTAATGCAGAAGCACCAACACAGGATAGGCGGAGAGCACTGCCTGTTTGGGAAATCGGATGCCGGAGATCTCACCAGCTGTCCTGAAGACTGTCTTTAATTTCCAAAGTGACAGCAACTCTGCCTGTTGTCCTACCAGGCAGCCACAGGTGCAAGAAGGGCAGCCCCCAGCAGTCCAGGCTGGCTCCAGGCCCACTCCATGTGCATGCCAGGACAGCCTGCCTCCTTTCTAGGGGGATAAGGTCCAGAAGAGAAGAGCACAAAGTCTCAGCCATCAACTTAATTACCAGTGTCTTAAGGCATACTCAGAAGATCTCGAAACCCTATCTAACCAGCATTTCTAAGTTTGAAGAGTTTGAACAGTTTGATTTCACAATCTGGAACCTAGGAGCAGCTTTCCTCCCGTTTAGACACGATTAGTCTACTACTCCCACCTACTAACTTGTGCCACCAGTGGACGTCACCTCTTTCGGTATAAATTAGGATCAGACAGCATTCAGGTCAAGCACAACATAGCCTCTAGACTCACTTGTTGAGGGATCACTATCCAGAGACAACCAGCCAAAGGAAGAGCTCGCATTAGAGATGTCTGAGAGAGTTCGGCGGGCTAGGACAGCCGGTACCGGTGGCTTAGGGACATCATAGCCATCATCGTCATTTTCTGATTCCTCAGGGCCAGTGTTTGTGTGGGCTGCAGCCAAATTGCCTTCACCTGGAGAAATGGTGGCATGTTATCTTCTTCTCCTGACGTACCTCATTTTCTAACACCCCTCAGCAGTCCAGGGGCATCCATTCATTTGTAGATGCATACAACCATTTACTCCAGTCTATAGTTACTCAATGTCTACTGGAGGCCAAACACCATGTGAGGCTTTGTGGGTGGAAATAAAAGAAACAGAAAATAACATCTGTGCCAAACCTGCAGCTCTGTTGTGGAAGGTATCAAAGTTCATTCTTGCCAAGGTTAATAGCCACCTCTCTGTGGCAAAGACTCAAGTGCCATTTGATAGCACTTCTATCTATGTGTCACCTCAGTAGATCAACCAAGGGGCCCTGTGTGTGCGGGCTCCTTGAACTTTCAACTCAGGAAGCTTGTCATCATGGGAATTAAGTACACACCACCCACATATGCAAGAATGTCATCAATGCAATGGGAACAAAAGAGAGCTGCCGGAACTGCACATCCAGGCCGGAACTGCACATCCAGGCCATGTAACACAAATGTCCCCAGGCCTGGGAGGACGAAAAAGCACAAAAGGAACTAGCTGTATGAAAAGGAAATACAGGGGGGAGGGGCCATCCTGCCCATGAATCAAAGATATTTTACCAAAGATTACTGACAACAATTCTCTCCTTTGGTGAAACTATCTCAGTGCCAAATGTTACAGGCTTATTCCCATGACACATCAACAATTTCTGAAACGGCAGAGAGGGCTACTCACCAAAGGTGCTGTTCTCGGTGACAGATGGTGCCTGGGACTGAATATTATACATTGCTTCGTATGTGCAGCTATCAATCTGCTGGTCACAATCACCAGCTCTGAACCGGAAGGAAAGCAGCACAATGATCTTCAGAAACAGAACTTTGTTACCTGCGAACTTACTAAGGCTTACCTGCTTACAACTATGCTAGACCCTGATTCTCTCAGGAACACATTCTTCTTGGGCCACTATCACCAATAAATGTTATAAGATTGCCTCTTGTGACAAGTTACAGATGTGTGTATTCTGATGGTCACTGTGATGGTGAGAAAACATGAGCAGAATTTCTTAGAAGAGACTTAAACATCAGGGACTAGACTTATCTTTCTGCTTTAATTCTGGCTAGATAACTGTGTGTAAGTAGCAAGCCAAGCAGGTGACAGATATCAAGTGAACATCCATAGAAAGGCACCTGGCCGCAAGCAGGGCTGTTGTGAACCTACCGTGAACTCTGGGTTGTCTCTGAAGGCCATTTCAGTTCTGGCTTTTGAAGCCCTATCGGCCTAGAAGAGGGAGTCATATACTCTGTGTCCTCCTCACTCTCACCCTGTTCTCCAGGTGGCAGTTTTGGCACTGGAAGGGGTCTGCAAGATGAAGAATAAAAGTAGAAAAAATTAAGCCAGAAAACTTTGAAGTATGAAATAGGCAACTTCAAAACAGACACAACTCAAATTCGACAGAGCAAAATACATACCTCCTAGGAACTATTATGCATTTCTACTAACCAAGACAGGTAACTAAGAAAAGGCACACAAACTAAAATTCCACTTTCAGCTGACCAAAGGTATGACGATTACACTTGAAATGTGTTGCACTGGGATCAGTATATGATGCCAGCTGGTCCCAACCTGCAAGTCAGTTTCATTATAGGTCCCAACTTTAGAGCTGATATCCTAGTTTTTCTATCACTAGGTTTGAAGAAGAAACAGCAGATAGCTTTCTGACAGTACACTAGGAATGTATAACAAATTCTATTACAAAATCAAAGAACACATAGTTGTCAAAACCTTTCTCATATATTACCTTATTGAAGTATAAATACTGTTTCTCCTCAATATTTTCTACAAGAAAAATCTAAAATAAAGCAAAAATAATTTTTTTGGTAATAATTCTGGAACTAGATCCCAGCATTCTGACTGCTGTTGCAGGTTGGTTTTTTGATTGTTTCACAATGCTGGGGACCAAACCCAGGGCTCGTGCTAGACAAGCACTCTACAAAGCACTGGGAATGTCCCCAGCCCTGTCCTTCAGAAGCTTCTGAAACAATACTACTCCCACCTGCCCCATGAAAGGAGACTACACACCAATGAACTGTAAAAGAAACACAAGCAAATTGCTTCCTGGAGTGCAAATTTCTGAGTGTTTCTCCTCCCTTCCTCATTATCCTTTTTCTGCATATTTGATATACTCTATGAGGATCACCTCTTACATTTGCCTCTCTGTATTTACTTAATGTTTAGTTTTCTTAAGCATAAAAGCAACGCATGCTTAGAATAAAACAACTGTTACAAAAACTCAACACAGAACACAACAGTCCTCTGTATCTCACTTGAGTTTATTTCTTGCTTGACTTGACTTTTATTTTTGTGAGATGGAGCTTTTGCTATGTTGCCCAAGCTGGCCTTGAATCCCTAGGTTCAAGCAACCCTCCCACCTTAGCCTCCTAAGTAGGTAGGACTAGTGCCCAGTTTAGATATTACTGTCATCATTGAAAAAATCGCCTACATATAGGCAAGTACTCATTTAAGATTTATGCAGTGCATGATGAAATTAAGAGGTAGAGACGTACGTACTACCTCATAGATGATTTGCTTTGAAGTGTCAAACAAGCAAGACAGACTGATAAGATGAAGTATGATAGTGTGATAAAACAGTAAAACAAAATGCTAATAGTTGAATCCAGAGGATAAGTACACAGGTGTTCGACTTTATGTTCGTAATTTTCACTGGGCAAAAACAATTCAAATTAAGCAAAAACACCAGGTGTCAGTAAAGGTGCAAGGCAATAAATTGGTACTTTCTTAGACAGCTGTAGAAATAAAAAGCTGGTCCAACTTTTTTGGAGTGTTAATTCAAATTCCATTTCTAAGAATTTTCCCTAGGGAGATAATCAAGAATATTCACTATAGTGTTATCTATAATACTGAAAAAATAATAACCTAAAATATCAAATAACAATATACTAGATAAGCATTTTTCTTTTCTTTTTTTTTTGTTCTGAGACAGGGTCTCAGTAGGTAGTTCTGACTAGCCTCGAAGTCAGGGTGCTCCTCCTGCCTCAGCCTCCCAAGTGCCTGGATTACAGGCGTGCACCGTCACGCCCAGCTTGGAATGGTAAGAGAAACTAACTCCAGAATATATGGCACTCAGTAAAAATATCTTTTAAAAAAAAGTGTGAGTGAGGTCAGGTGTGGTGGCACATGCCTATAATCCCAGCACTTGGGAGGTTGAGGCAGGAGGGTAGAAAGTTGGTAATAAAGCAAGTTGAAGGCCAGCCTGGAATACATGGCAAGACCCTGTCTCGCTGGGTGTAGTGGTACAGGCCTGTAATCTTAGCACTCAGGAGGCTGAGGCAGGAGGATCACCATGAATTTGAGGCCAGCCTGGGCTATATAGTGAGATCAAGGTCAGCCTGAACTACATAGGAGACCCTGTCTCAAATATCCAACCAACGAATCAACCAATCAATAAAGATAAAGTACACTCTAACCAAGGATGCATATTGGCATTTCTAGGGTAACTATTAAAAGAACAGAAAGGGTGACATGGTATAATAGAAATACTTCAATCCCAGAACAGTATGAAAACAGAAAAAAATGAACCCACAAAAGTCTGGAAAAATAGGGAAAAGAGTAAGATCAAATGATTCAATTTCTTCAAGACAAAGAATGCCAGATTGGATTTATGGGGGAAAATCTCCACCATGTATGCACTGCTTATAAGAGATACACCTTCAATATAAGGACAGAGAAAGGTTGAAAGTAGCCATTTTAACATAAGACAAAGCAGACAAGGTAAGCAAGAAGTAGAACCACAGCATACATTGCATGATAATATAAAAGCTTACAATTAATTTAGTATCAATAATTTTAAATTTCTATTAACTATACAGGATAAACATACATAGAAGACAATGGACAGAATTAAAAAGGACAAAAGGGAAACTCATAGGAGAACTTGACACAGTTCTCTCAGTTATCTGACACAACAGGTAGGTTTTTAAAAATCTGAGACAGACGATTTGAACACAAATGATAAACCTGACATCACTGACATATATATAGAATGCTATATCCAGCAATTGCAGGACACACTTTTTTTTTTTTTCCCGTTTTGTTTTTTGAGACAGGGTCTCGCTATGTAGTTCCAGCTGGCCTTGAACTCACTGTATAACCCAGGCTGGCCTCAAACTTGCAGTGACCCTCCTGCCTCAGCCTCCTGAGTGCTGGGATTACAAGCATGCGTCACCATGCCTGGCCAGAACACACATTTTTATGAGATGGACCCGGTACATATTACTGGGTTTCACCATAAACTTGTGAATAAAAAATATGGCCTTGCTCGGTGTGGTGATGCAATCTGGGCAACTGAGGCAGGAAGACTGCAAGTTCGAGTCCAGCCTGGGCAACTTAGTGAATTAGTGAGACCCTGTTTCAAATTTAAGGGGGAGAGGGAGTGAGCTGGGGATGTAGCTCAGTGCAAAGGCCTCGGGTTCAATCCCAAGTATAGGAAAACAAAAACAAACAAAAATGTTGGAATAAAGCCAGAAAGGAGTCACAGGACAACCAGAAAAATCTTCAAATGTTTGAATCAGGCACTTCATAAATAACTCATCAAAGAAGAAATCATAAATGAAAAAGCATGTATTTTAAGTAAATGATAATGAAAATACGACATATCAAAATTCATCAATGTAGCTAAGTATGTGTTATGGACTGATGTTTGTATACCCCTGAAATCCTATGCTGAAGCTCTAATCCCCAGCTTGGCTATATTTGGAGATGGAGCCACTCACAGGAGATATTAAATTAAGGCTGGATGAGGTCACAGGGTGACGTCCTGATAGGACAGGAATCGTGTCCTTATAAGAAGAGAGCCTATGGCGGGGGGGGGGAGCGAGAGAGCCCGGAGCACTCACTCATTCTCCTGCACACATGCACCGGAGGCAGTTACCCACGTGCCAGGAAAAGGGCCCTCCTAGACACCAGCCTTGCTGGCACCCTGTTCCCGGACTTACAGCCTCTACACTGGGAAGAAATAAATCACACCTGGTGTCTGGTGTTCTGTTGTGGCAGGTGAAGAAGACTAAGAGACCATCCATCTTACGATGCTAGAAAAATAGCAAATTAAATCTAAAGAAAGCTGGAAGAATAAAATAAAGAGCAGATAGCAATTAAACAGAAAGCAAATACCCAGTAAGAATAAAAATCACAAAACCAAAATTGCTTTTTTGAAAAAGTTAATAAACTTGACAAGTTTATTATGAAGTTTATGACAAGTTTATTATCTGTGCAAACACAGATCAACTTTTATTTTCTTCTTTATACTTTTCTGAGTTTCTTAAATTTTCTCTAAATCAAGTACTTAAAAGTACCAACGTCACCAAATGAAATATAACTTTAGTGAACTTACCTGGAAGCAAGTGAATAAATGGCATTGGCAGATGAGGAAGGTTTGATTTTGGGGTGCTCGCACTCTGGACCTGCTAATGGACTGTTACTCATATTCTGGAAAGTAAAGAAAGGTGTTGAAAAGAGCCTCTTTACCATAGCTAAGTATCTCCACTTAACCTAGTCAAAAACCACAAGAATACTAATACTGATGCAGACCTCACTGTCAGTGCTATCCCAAGAGCTATCACATCTGACAAAAGCATTGCTGCTTTCAGGCCCTGAAAAATTTTCAAACTTAAGGTTAGGAAGGCAGAGATCTAGAAAGAGCCAGGGAAATGGGCTTTTTTGTTTATTTAAATACTGGAATACTTCGAGTAAATTAGTTGTCTATACAAACACCATTTATAGCTTAACTAATCTATACTCAAACTCAAAATCGTCATTAATACCACCAAAAAGTCACACTTAGCCACTCTCACTAGACTGCCTATCACACAGGTGTCACTTAAATGGAAATATACATTTGAGTGCCACAACGCTCCTCAACTTCATCCTTCCTATTCCACTTCCTCCTCAGATTTCCAACTACCTACTTGTCAATTCTGTCAAAAGTTCATCTCAAATTCAAATGTCCCTAGTTAGCCAGATTCAAAAGTTCAGGACATGTGTATGGATTTCTCATTGTCTTCTCCTCCTCCTGATGGCTTTTAAGTCTTAATCTGTTTTGCACTCTCTAAAAGCTCCACCTAATTGGGCAGCCCACTTCCGCTCAAAGGCAAGGCCTCTCCCTCTGATTATGTGGCACTAGCTACCTTACATCCCTTCGTTATTTCTCAAACAGACTCTTCTAAATTCAATTCCTTCCCCTCTACTTCAGATAAGCATGGCTCACTCTCCCTACTGCTTCTGGTCTTTACTCAGAGTTGTACCCCATCTCTTCCTGTACTGCCCACCCCAACTCCAGCTCTCCGTAGACCTTTCTTTAATGCTTCTTCTCCACAGCACTTGCCATTGTGAGCATACCATGTATTGTACTCACTTGCTTACTTCCCATTATCCTCCTGCTAAGAATATAAGCTTTGTGAAGACAAGAATTTTTGTTGTATGCACAAATGAATTGACAAAAGGAGAAATCCTCTCCCATCCCCAGTCTTTTCCTGTCTTCTTCAATCTATTCTTTCCAATCTATTCTGCATATTACTATTAAATTTCTTCAATCCACTAACCGAAAACCTTCAAACATTCACCATTACCTACCAAATAAATTCAAATTTGGAAGGGGGTAATCTAGCGTGACTGCTCCTTTCTACTCCTTTCCCCTGCTCTGGTATAAAAAAATCTCTGGTCTACTCATTCCATAATATACCTTAAGCACTCTATCAACGTGGCTGTGATCTATCTTAAAACTGCATCTGGACTCTAATACTCCCATGAGTTAGGCATGTAATAAGTTTTTTGTGATCTTATTTTTCTTTTTTCTTTATTTTTCTTTATGCGGGTACCGGGAGTCAAACTCAGAACCTCGCACTTGCCAGGCAGGCGCTTATGCCACTGAGCGAGCTATCTCACCGGCCCTTATTTTTCATAACAACAACAACAACAAAATCCCTTGTTTCTTCTTTTCAAAGAACTCTTAGATTCAGATGCCTTTTTTTCTTAGAGCCCTCACAATTGCTCCAGCTGGAATTCTTCCTTTCTCTAAAACGTAGAAAGATTTCTAGTTATATTACTTATGGCATTTATACAGGACACTTACTGACATACAATTGCCTTATTTATCCTGTTACCACTGAGATACACCCTCAGACCAACCTACAGACTTCTTGAGGTTTGGAGATTCTGTTACCTTATCTCTGAATTCTGTACAAAACTTATCACAAAACATGACCCAAAAAATGCCATCCACAAATATGTGTTAATGGGCTAATTTCAAAACTGGAACTCACCATGGAAGTATCCAGACTGAATGTGCTTCCAAGCCTAGCCACATCTGCTCTGGGTTCCATTTGTGAGGGCAATGAAAATGGAAGTGAGTGCCGGTTGGTTAATTCTCTTCCGGTCCAGGGGTCATTGGGGCTTGGAGTAGCTACTGGTACTTTGGGGATTGGCCGGGGCATCCATGAATCCCCAAGACGGCTAGAGGGTACAGGGGGCAGTTTGTCTCTGGATGGACAATCGCCTGGTGTACAAGGCAGGGGGCGTCTCTGAGGTCGGGTTTCCGCTCCAACAGCATATGGCCGTTCTGGAGGGGGTGGTGGTGGAAGATCTCGAAGTGTAGGTGGTATTGGCAATGGCTTGTCCTTATGAAGAGAGGCAGAAGCAGCCTGTGAAAGCAAGGTGAAGCCAATCTATCAAACCCACTAATGCACAACAAAGACACAAAACTGAAGAAATGGATAATGCTGTACCTTAGGGGCAGTTCCTAGACCAGAAGCACTTGGAGGAACAGATACCCGCTGTTGCAGAAGGTCAAGTCGTGGTGGCACCGGGGGAAGGGAAGCTTGTGGGGCCATTGAGAATGGAGAAGGGGGTCGTTCCACCTAGCACCAATGAAATTTAACAGGTTACTATTGTTAGGAAACTGGCATTTTTCAGATCCTTTTAAGGCTGGACACAGCAAACACTATGCGACATCTGAATATAATATCAGATGGCGACTCGGGGCTACACAACACTCTAAAAAACCTCAGAAACTTCCAGAGTCTTAAACTATTTTTATGTCACCATAAGAGGGCACTCTCAATCCCAGAAATACCAAGCAGATAGCATCAAGTTGTAAGCAGATGCATCCAGATAGGCATGGCTACAAAAAGCTTCCTAGCTTACAATTAAAAAAAACAAAAACAAAAGAAAACAACCTATTACAATTCTCTGCCTCTTCATCTTTGGAAAGAAAAAAATCTCAAGATTAAAAATAGAAACCCACATAAAAAGAAAGGAGCAGACATTAACCTCTCAACAAGTTAACTAGGAGAATGTTTAGGAGGCAGAATAAGGAAATAAATCAATAATAATAAATTCTCTTGGGTTATGATAAAGAGATTTGTAAGAGGGAAATGATCAACAATACCACTAAAAAGCATCTTGAGTGCTTCCTAAGAAATAAGTGACTTCAAAGGATTTATACTTTCTGACAATTTGCATTATAAAACTGAGGCACCCAATTAGAAGAAACAATACATGTATAATCTTTTCCATTTCCGTGCCTATCACAGGGTGAGGAAGAGCTAAGTTTCCTGCAATAAGCTGTCAGGCAATGGTAATTCATACAAAATGCTACTTTGCATTTATACTGCCAACAGGAAGGCACATGACCAAATACAGGCAAACTGTATTATAAGCACTTATGCAAGGGGCAGAAAAACAACCCTCCTCCCATACCTAGTCTATCATTGGTGCTGGGTGCTAAATAAGGAGGGAAAAGCAAACCCTTATTATTAGCTATGTCCTTCTACTCCTACTTACGAAAATGGGCTCCACCTCAGCAGAAAACTCAACTAAATACCAAGCATTAAGAAAGCCAAAAATTATTCATCAGGTTAACTCATCTCATCAGTATCTAGTCAGTAACTATATCTTGTGGGTTTTCCCCTAAAAGAAACCCTGTTTCCATACCTTCCTTTTCAGTGTACTTACCAGCTCAGCCCTAATCTACTGACACAAGCTTCTAGCAACTCCCTACATTTACAGTTTCCTACTTCACCAAATCCTTTTCCTTACAACTATCATCTTAGTCACCCTTAAAACACTCAGTAACTTAAAAGCAATCAGTATTTCTAATTTCCCATGTCACAGAAAGTCCTTCTGCCTGGCTCTCCCAGGTCTCTGGAACCTGGTCTCCCTAACACTGCCACATCTCTCTAAGAGACAACACTTCCAAGATCCGAGGGACATGAATCACCTACATATAGAGAAAGGATTCATTGCATACTCAGCCCAACGAAGGAAAAAGGAGAAAGGGATCATCAAAGAGGAAAAGCGTACTAGAAGCTAGAAGTCCGCGCAGCTGTAACAATTCAGAGCTGAGCTGAGTATTTTTCAACCTAGGAACCTTTGAGGATTGAATAAAGGCATTTTAAGGTATCAAAGACTTCCAAAAGGTTTACCTCTCACCTTTTCACAGAAATCTGCTTTGAGGACATACTCTATTCAAACAAGGAAGCAACGTAAGAAAGAGGACAACATCGGAGCACCTCAACAGAGGAGAGGCAATGATGTCTGCAGAGATGAAAGGGGCACCTCAGGTGACAGGAACACAGGATGTGCAGAGAAGAACCAGTCCAGACAAGAGGGGACACTGCCACCCCTATGGATCTGAACCTGTACTGTATTACGCACCACCTATTATACTAATTCAGTGGATTACTAGAGCTTACTGCACATGAGTCTACTGCGAAATGGCACAACTTGCCAGTGACAGGTACAGACTGAAACTAGGGAAATAAAAATTGTCTCAGGAAAAGCAAAAGGTTACCCAAGTGAGCAAAGTAATTACACTATAGCATATTACTTGGCACAGTAGGGAGCAAAACCATTTCAGACACTGAATATTAATTTAGGCAAAAAAGTTCATAGTAGAAAGCAATAGAGTAGAAAGGAGGGAGATAATAAGAGATATAAATTTGTTCCTCTACACTGTATGAGCTGAACTGATAATTAATCAAGAAAAAGTATAAGTACATGATTTAGAAATGTAGATGCAGGAACTGAAAAATCTGAATGGAGGTGTACAGAAGGGACTTAGCATGGGTGAAGGCAGGGAATAAATGTTTCAATAAGCCTTCCAGCAATTCTTTTACACGTTACAAAAAATTCATGTGCATTTATCACATGGATTTTTTTTAAAAAGTAGGTTCACTAGGGGGCCATTGAGATGGCTCAGCGGCGTAAGCGCCTGCCTGGCAAGCGTGAGGTCCTGAGTTCAACTCCCAGAACCCACATACAAAAAAGGGGCCGATGATATTGCTCAGTGGCACGGGTGCCTACTGGCGCGCGAGGTCCTGAGGTCGACCCCCCGGTACCCACAAAAAGAAAAAAAAAAAAAAAAAAAGTAGGTCCACTAATCAATTATTAACTGTATAAAAAACAAATCAAAATAAGATAAACAATAGCTACCAAGATACGAAGAAACAGACACTCTCGTTTTCATATGCCTTCAAGAGTGATTTTATGACAAAAAATCAGGACAAGTTTTAATAGCTATCCAAAAAAGTTAATTATTTTTACTCAAACATTTAATTCATACAAAGTATATATACAAAGAATAATAATACATACCCATTTACCTATTATCCAGCTAAGAAATGAAATGCCACTGTCTCTGTGAAGTTGCCATATGTCTTTTCCCTAATTACATCTCTCTTCTCCACCACGGTTTAAACACTTTTTTTTTTTTTTTCTTGCACAGTACTGGGAACTGAACGCAAGGTCTCAATTACACTAGGCAAATGCTCCAGCGCTCAACTACACTTACTCTTATCCAGCAGCTCTACTGCTAGTTTATCCTACAAACTTGCAAAATATACCAATATGCATGAACCTGGAAATAATATGTCCCTTAAGGAAAATCTAAATAAATTACAGAATAATCAAGTAACAATACACACAGGAACTTGTGTTTTCTCTATTTGAGTTTCTACACAGCTAGGGGGATAGTGTTCATTTTCTTCTAAATGCTATACTGGAAGGGAAACAAGGAGGGAAGCGGGGAGGGAGGAGGAAGGAAGGAAAAAGAAAAAAAAGAAGGAAAAAATGGAAATAAAGCTTTCGTAAATAAGGAGGGGAAGAGGGGTTGAAGGGAGGGGGTGTTGGGGAAAAAAGAAGAATCAAGATATGTACGAATTCCCTATGATGAATGTGATCATTATGTATATCTAAAATGTACCAGGGGCCGGTGAGATGGCTCAGCAGCGTAAGCGGCTGCCTTACAAGCGCGAGGGCCCGAGTTCAACTCCCGGAACCCACATACGAAAAAGGGGCCTGTGATATCGCTCAGCGGCATGGGTGCCTGTTGGCACGCGAGGTCCTGAGGTCGACCCCCGGTACCAAAAAAAAAAAAAAAAAAAAAAAAAAAAAAAGTACCAAAAAATTAAAAAATAAACTGCATAAAACAAAAAAATGCCTATACTACTAAGACAGGATATAACCCAACAATTCTTTTCTTTTTTTTCTTTGGAGACAGAATTTCACTGTGCAGTTCAGGCTGACCCTGAACTTACTATGTAGTCCAGGCTAGCCTTGAACTACAGGTGGTCCTCCTGCCTTAGCCTCTGAGAGCTGGGGTCACAGGAGTGCCAGGAAGACAGGTGTGCGTGATCACACCCAGCTCATAACCCAACTATTTTGAACAATGTTCACTGTCTCTCTTGTGTTGAAGTGTCTCTCCTGCATCTATATTCTCTTTCCAAATAGAATTACCAGCCCCTTGAGAACCTTGACCGAGACTTAGTCCCACCTAGCACTCCACACTAAGCTATTTAGCTAGGCAGTAAATGACCATTTTGCAACGTAATGTTTTAATTGTAAACAAAAACTCTAATACTCCACAAAATTGAAGCCCTCAACTTCTGTCTTCAGAAATAGTAATTCAGTGTTTAGTCATTCATGGCAATCAAACCCAGGGGTACTCTACCAGTGGGCTAACTATATTACCAGCTCTTTCGTTTTTAAGACAGGGACTAGCTAAACATCCCAGGCTGGCCTTGAACTTGTTATCCTTCTGACTCAGCCCCTAAGTAGCTGGGATTATAGGTATGCACCACTGCACCTGGCTTTAAAACGTAAAAATTATAAGCAATTTTTAAAAACAGAAATGAGGTCATCTTACAGCATAGTCTTGGGGGAGGGGCCACAGGGGACTGAACCCAGGGCCTTCTCACTGAGCTACACCTCCAACCCTTTTTTATATTTATTTTTATTTTGAGATAGGGTCTCAATAAGTTACCTAGGCTAGTCTTGAACTTGTACTCCTCCTGCCTCAGCCTCCAGAGTAGCAAGGATTACAGGGGCATGCCACCATGCCAGTCTGTGGCTTGGTGTCTTCATTTCTTAAATGAGTATAAGCTGGATACAGTGGTGTGCACCTGCAATCCCAGCTACTCTGGAGGCTGAGGCAGGAGGATCACAAGTTTGAGAACAGCTTGGGGAAAGTTACCATGTCTCAAAATTTAAAAAAGTGGGGATGTAGCTCAGTGGGAGAGCACCTCTTGGCTCACTCTCTCAGTACCAAAATATTTACTACTACTACTACCACTACTACTACTACTAAAATAATGACAGTAAAATAATACCTACTCAGAGGGTTGTCGTAAAGATTGTATGAGTTATAAGTGATGTGTTTAGTATAGTATCTGTCTTATAGCAAATGCTTAATAAATCAATCACTATTGCCTCCTGTAGTCTGGATGTCAGTAAGTGCTCCATGGCTTTAGAACACTGCTCATCACAGATTTTCCCATTCTACACTGTGATCTTACCTTGGCACCAGCCAATTCCTTCATCATGAAGAGAGACTCATCAGCTCGTTCATCATCGTCATCATCATAATTTGGGGAGGGAGCTCCATCTGCTCCTTGCCTCAATAGGCTGCCGCTTCCTCGAGGGTCAAACGGATCCACCACGATGGGCTCTGTTCCTTTGATTTCACATCGGCAGAAAGGACAGCCCTGACCTTCTGATTCCTGCAGAGGAAGGAGAAACTGGTAACACATGCATCTGAAAGCACTTAAAACATTTGTCTATTAAGTACATTTCTTAGAGATAAAAATGAAATTAAAGGCTTCTGTCTCAGTGGTAGAGCACATGCTTAGAACATGGGAGGCACTGGATTCAATCCTCAGCACGAAAGAAAGAAAGAAAGAAAGAAAGAAAGAAAGAAAGAAAGAAAGAAAGAAAGAAAGAAAGAAAGAAAGAAATTAAAAATTTTAACCCTCCTCACAAACCAGCCACCTTTTATATCTGTAAAGGATATATAATAACTCTTCAGAGATTACACAGTCGAGAAAATGCATGGCTTGAATCCATACCTGCCAGGATGTCAGACAAGACGTGCACATGAGATGTCCACAGGGCTCAATCTTTACATCCTTATCATTTTCAGCACATATTTTACACAGTTGGAATGTGGAGCCCATCTCACAGTACAATTCATATTGTTCCTTTGATCAAAAAAAAAAAAAATTAAGAGATTATTGAATGAATGACTGTGACTGTAAGTGCTACAAGAAAATTGAAGACTGTTACTTGCTATACAAGTTTTGCTTGAATAAAAATGCAACAAGAGTGGTCAATGTTCTCTCATTAAACCAGAAGGCATTTAGTCTTGGTCCTATTTTAAGCGGCATGGTTTAAAGAGAAACCACACATACTCAAACTCACTCATGTAGTCAATGGTTTAAAATTAAGTGTTCCAATCACTTAAATTATATTGTCAATTCTATAAAGTATATCCAAAAGCTCGGCACCACTGATAAATGGTTATAATGTAAAACAAACCTTACCTGGGTCACTTTGATGTGGTCTTGGGGAGTTGGTTCACAAAGGCCTGTTAGGTCAGGATTCTGATTTCGTCCATCAGGAAATAAATAACTGTAAAAAAGAGTAATGAACCTTGAGGCCCTACTAAAGCCAATTTATCAGTGCTTGTTAATATAGACTGATGATATCTAGCAACTCCCCCATTCTAAAAGGACAATGTTGTGTAAGTATAAAGCTAAGTCTTAAAAAACTTTAGAAAAATGAGTTAACACACAACATTTCCAAGAAGATATTCTCCAGGGTGCAAAGCCATAGGCTCTATTTTTTAACTGAGGGGCTGGCAAGCCTTTTCTACAAAGGACCATATTAAATAGATTAGGCTTTGGCTGGGGATTTAGTTCAGTGGTGCAGCGCCTGCCTGGCAAGCGCAAGGTCCTGAGTTTGATTCCCAGTACCAAAAAATAAAAAAATAAATAAATTAGGCTTTGGGACCGGTGAGATGGCTCAGTGGCCTACGCACCTGCCTGGCAAGCGCGAGGGCCCGAGTTCAACTCCCGGAACCCCCATACCAAAAAAAGGGCCAGTGATATCGCTCAGCGGCATAGGCGCCTGCTGGCGCACAAGGTCCTGAGGTCAACCCCCGCTACCCACAATAAATAAATAAATAAATAAAAATAAAAAATAAATTAGGCTTTGTAGGCCACATAAGTCTATGCCTTTGTCTCTTCTTTTTTTTTTTTTTTTTTTTGTGGGTACCAGGGGTCCACCTCAGCACCTCGTGCGCCAGCAGGCACAAGTGCCGCTGAGCGATATCACCGGCCCTTTTTTCGTATGTGGGTTCCGGGAGTCGAACTCGGGCCCTTGCGTGTGCCAGGCGGGCACTTACGCCGCTGAGCCATCTCACCAGCCCCTGTCTCTTCTTCTTTTAAACAGTACTTTAAAAAGAAATAACTATCTTGGCTTGTAGGCTGTACCAAAACAGCTGGACTGTGGGCCATAGTTTGCCAAATGTTATTTTAATCAACAGAGGACCACAGACATAAATTCTTTTTTTTTTTTTTTTTTTTGTGGGTACCGGGGGTCGACCTCAGGACCTCGCGCGCCAGCAGACGCCCCTGCCGCTGAGCGATATCACCGGCCCCTTTTTCGTATGTGGGTTCCGGGAGTCGAACTCGGGCCCTCGCGCTTGCCGGGCAGGCGCTTAAGCCACTGAGCCATCTCACCGGCCCCATAAATTCTTAATTTAAGCTGCATTTGCTTTTGATCAAAGACCTGAAATACTTTTATTTCCAAGTATAACAAGCTAAGAGGGATCCACTTAGTGGTAATGTAGCAAGAAGCAAATTAAACCACTGAGATCACCTACCAGGGAGTTTCTAGCACCAAACTGCTCGGACGCCTGGGGTAGCATTTCTTCTAATTCTACTGTAGGAGATGGTGCATAAAAGAAAATGGATTATCCTAATCACTTTAAAACATGCTAGTTTTCTGATACCTGGTCAATGGTATCTTTAGTACTTACTGATAATGTGAATTCTAAGGAATTCAATTCTGTAATATGTAAGAACTTAATCACAAATATTAGCATACACTGCAGAAGCCAAACGCCTGAAGAAAAGTTGCTGACAAAATGAAGTTGGAATGAAGGAAACAGAGGTCACTGATGTCACTGTCATTAGGAACATCTGATCACTCTAATCTTGGCTAATGAAACAGTTGGCAAAGTTTCCTGCTAATTGTATAATTACACTTCTGTTATAGACTCGAACATAAGTTAGTATTTGGATAAATAATAAAATTTATTTATGGTAATAACCGAAGCAACAGAGAAAAAAAGTTAATTTACAGAATCTGTATAAATAGCCAGGCACGGTGGCACACATCTGTAATCCCAGCACTCTGGAGCCTGAGGCAGGAGGATCACTAGGAGTTTGAGGCCAGCCCGGGCTGCACAGTGAGTTTAAGGCCAGTCTGAACTACATAGCAAAACCCTGTCTCAAAAATACATACATACAGGGCCAGTGAGATGGCTCAGCAGCTTAAGCGCCTGCCTGGCAAGCGCGAGGGCCCAAGTTTGACTCCCGGAACCCACATACGAAAAAGGGTCGGTGATATCGCTCAGCGGCACGGGCGCCTGCTGGTGCGCGAGGTCCTGAGTTCGACCCCCGGTACCCACAAAAAAAAAAACATACATACCAAAGTCCTACAGAATCTGAAGGTCAAATAAAACCTGTTAATATGTTTTTTGAATCTTAATCTGTAGCAGAAACCTGGAATAAAGTTATTAATGATGAAGTGTTACAGACCCTAGGTTCCTAGTCTGTAGTCGATGGTAGATGGTAACAGTGGGTACTCACAAGCCTTCCCTGAAGCCATCAATCAGCGCTTGGAAGAGAGGTTTATTGTGAGGGATTGTCTGCAGAATGTTCCCATCAGCAGTAACATACCCAATAGCCCACTGACCCAGACGAGTACAGCTCAGCCTGAAGATGTAACTGGGAACAAAGATGAACAAAGGTTTTAATATATGTACTGCTATTAGGGTAGAAGATAACATAGAGAGAAAAATCAAAGAGACCATTAAGGATAACTTCTTCGGGGCCTGGAGGGTAGCTCAGTGGGACAGTTCTTGCTTAGCATGTCTAAGGCTCTGGGTTCAAGAGCCAGCTCTGAAAAAGGAACATGGAAAAAGAAGAGTAACTTCTTGAAAGACTCCAGACCAGAAGTAAAGGACACCTTAACTCCAATTTTAAGGGGTTTTTATCAAATCACTTATCAAATCATAGGGTTTGGGGCCGGGAATATAGCTCAGCGGTGCAGTGCCTGCCTGGCAAGCACGAGATCCTGAGTTCAATTCCCAGTACACATCCCGCCCCCCCCCCCGCCCCGCCAAAAAAAACCAATACTCAAATCATAGGTTTGGCCGGGGATATAGCTCAGCAGCACAGCGCCTGCCTGGCAAGCACGAGGTCATGAGTTCAATTCCTGGTACTCAAAAAAAAAAAAAAAAAAAAAAACCATAGGGTTTGAGTAAGTCAATTCCTGTGATAAACGGACATTAATCCTGTTGAAGAAATCTTGGCCACTGAGGAACTAATACAAGGCCATTTATCTTCTATGCCAGCAGAAGTCACAAGAGAATAAAACCCTGGAGAATAAACCTATTTGCTTTCTGGCACTGACCTGCCAGGTTTGTGAATGAATTTCTGGAGCCGAGCTTTCACTTCATCGTATGTCAGAAAAGCCATGTAACCAGGATGCGTTACAGCAAGGCTGTTCCAATTCCTGAGCAAAGAGGACCAGGGCTGAGGAAACAAGAGATCACTCACAGACTATCCAGCTCAAAACATACAACCAGCCTCAAAGCAAGACAAGAGAAAACCTTCAACTCTCAATGATGGACCCTCAACTGACTGCCACAAATCCTCAGTCATAGTGTTACTCTAGAAGAATGTAAGTGTGTCTGGAAAATGAAAAGCTAAGAAGAATATATGCAATCGAAGAAAATTAACTATACAAAATGAAATTCAAGAAAATATAAAGCAGCTCTAACCAGCAGTGAGGTTAAAACAGTAACAAACAAAAGTCAGAAAATAGAATAGGGCCTATGTGTGCAATTAATGAATTCGAAATAAATATTTATGTAAATCAGCCACTGGAGAAAACACTGAGAGAAAGAAATGAATTCTTTCTGAAGCATCAATAGGTCTCAAATATTAACAGTCAAGAATTACACAGCAAGAAGAAAAAACTGGAAATATACACTTAAGTCCAGTAACAGAAAACTGGTAAAACATTATAATCAGTCGGGCCAGGTGGCACACACCACCAGCTACTCAGGAACCTGAGGCAGGAGGACTGCAATTAAAATAAAACTTGAAAAAGGTGCAGGGTTGGGGGTGAGGTAGCTGGGAATGTAGCTCAGTAGTAAAGTGCTTGCCTAGCATGTGCAAGACCCTAAATTCAATCCCAAGTACTTCCCCTCTCCAAAGTTTTTTTTAAACATATATTCCATTTTTCTGGTACTTCTATAACCATTAAAATTATGTAAAGAAGAATAACCAGTAAGAAAGAAGACTGTATAGTTATTTGATGCATGTAATACAGAGTAGATTTAAGGTTTTCTTTTTGCTTGTATTTCTTAAATTAATTATACTAGACAAGCCCCAAATGTTTGAGAAAAGCTTTCTCTTCAGAAAAGTAACAGTAGCCAGGTTGGTCAACATTTTTAATCTTACCTGAAAAAGCCGTGTAAAGATGTCAAATTCAAAAACAGAAATATAATCATTACAGGTCAGATCAATGGTAGATTTCAGAGCCATGGCCTCCAGCCCAGAACTGATGGGATGTACTTCATGTAGGGCCTGTCGAAAGCTCTTCCAAGGGACTATTGTCCTGGGGCAGGGTGAGACAGAAGGCACAAACTGAGATAGCAGAAATAATTCCGGGCTTTGCTACAACTAAGAAAAACAAAGCGAGCGAACTGGGCATGGTGATGCACACCTGTAATCCCAGCTCTAGGAGACTGAGACTAGAGGTTCAAGCCTAAAGTGAGCAATTTAGGAATTTAGCATGACCTGTCTCAAAAAACAAGAGAGGGGCCAGGTGCAGTGGTGCACAATTGTTAGTCCCAGCACTCAGGAGGCTGAGGCAGGAGGAATGCTTCAAGTTGAAGGCCAGCTTGGGCTATGTAGTGAGTTCAAGACCAGCCTGAACTACACGGCAAGACGGTATCAGAAGAAGAGAGAAACTGCGTTACATTTAGATAGAGAATAGACAGAAGGAAACCAGGGAGATATATATATATATAATATATATATATATATATATATATATATATTTTTTTTTTTTTTTTTTTTTTGTGGGTACCAGGGGGTCGACCTCAGGACCTCGCACGCCAGCAGGCGCCCGTGCCACTGAGCGATATCACCGGCCCCTTTTTCGTATGTGGGATCCAGGAGTCGAACTCGGGCCCTCGCGCTTGCAAGGCAGGCACTTACGCCACTGAGCCATCTCACCAGCCCCAATATATTTTTAAACTTTCTAACAAGTAACAAGTTTTTTCCCGCTGCTTTTTTGCAGAATGGTACAAATTAATCACCTTTTCTTTCTATGGACATTTGTTGTATTAGAGAAGCACAGAGAGATGAGACTATCCTTTTAATATAATAAATATAATCTATAGCCAGACCTTTACTATCTAAAAGCCTGTATTTAAACTAACTTTTAAAAAGCATGTAAAATATTCTGTGTTGAGGAACCTGCACTATCAAGGAAGATAGAGGGAAATAGGCTCAAAAATACCAGATGAACAGAGTTCTGAAAAAGAAAAAGAAGAAATTATTTAGCCTAAGGTTGATTAAACCCCAGATAAAGCCAGGAAGAGATATTATGGTGTTCATATATTTTTCCTTTTTTTTTTTTTTTTTTTTTTTTTAATGTGGGTACCGGGAGTCGACCTCAGGACCTCACGCTTGCCAGCAAGCGCTTGTGCCGCTGAGCGATATCACCAGCCCCTTTTTTCCTTTATGTGGGTACTAGGAGTCGAACTCAGGACCTCGCGTTTGCCAGGCAGGCACTTATGCCGCTGAGCCATCTCACTGGCCCTGGAGTTCATATTTCTCAATATCTTTAAAATAAATGCAATCTCACTGCTTTAGGAAAGTTTATGTATTCATTTGCCTAAAAATAAGAGATCAAATGATGTCTTGAAATCTTTTCCAATGTAGCTATAGAGTTAAAGGAACAGAGCTAACTTCATTCCATTCCTCTTCAACCAGGCTTTGGGGTAGAGTGGGTGCTGGGATCGAATGCACACACTAAGTATAAACTCTGCCAGAGTTACACCCTTAACCCCTTGACTAGGCTTTTAAAATTATGAGTCTATAATTTATGTATAAAATGATTCTAATTTTGATTTTGAGTGGTTGATGGGGACTGAGCCCAGGCCCTTATGTATACTAGACAAGCCCTCTATCACAGACCTTCACTCCCAGCCCTGAAACTCTTATATACTACTTACACAATACAAACCAGTACAAACACTTTGGAAAGCAGTTAGGCAATTCTCAGTAATACCACTCCTCAGTATGTAACTAAGGAGATATTCTTGCTTATGAAGACAACTAAGATGTGCATCGCAGCACTGTTGCTATATTTCAACAGCAAACAGTGTGAAATCTGAATGTCCAGTAACAGCATGGGCTTCAATTGAATCTGTACAACTTTTATTTCTTTAAAAAAATGACTGGGGAAAAACGTTGATCTTCACCAAAGCTAGGAAATGAATATACATTTATTTTTCTCAAAAATTTTCTATGTTTTAAATATTTCATTAATAAAACACTAAACAAAAACTTCTTAAGTTTCAGTTTTTCATAGTCCAAATTCAACACTTTGAGACTCACTTTTCTCCAAAAGCTTTTCTCCAAAACTCCGCAGCATCTGCTTTAGTGATCCTAAATGTGTCTCCTTGGAAAAGTCCACTTGGAAAGATGCCTTTCAGTTCTGCCAGCATGTGGCTGAAGATCAGGGACAGTTTGGTTAGGTTTCGCCTACAATGACCAGAAATACAAAAATTAAGTAAGCGCTTAAATTGTTTTAATTTAATTTTATTCTTATTTTATTTTATTTTTTTTTTGTGGGTACCAGGGGGTTGACCTCAGGACCTCGAGCGCCAGCAGGCGCCCGTGCCGCTGAGCAATATCACCGGCCCCTTTTTCGTATGTGGGATCCGGGAGTCGAACTCGGGCCCTCGCGCTTGCTGGGCAAGCGCTTAAGCCGCTGAGCCATCTCACCGGCCCAAATTGTTTTTATTTTAAATGCACCAAATTCATCATTTAAAACAAAATTAGGGCTGGGGGTATGCTTAGTAGTACACCACTTGCTTAACACATGTGAAGCCTGGGGTTCAGTCTTGAGCACCATAAATATTTATTTACTTACTTACTTATTTTAGAGGTTACCTCTTCAAGCTGAGTGTGGTGGCACATGCCTGTAATCCCAGCATTTGGGAGGCTGAGGCAGGAGGACCACCACAAATTCAAGGTCATCCTGGGCTACATAGTGAGTTCAAGGCCAGCCTGAATTATGCAGTGAGACTGTGTCTCAAAAAATCAAAAAGAAAGAACCTCTTCAAATATATTTTCTGGTCATTATTATTCAAAGATATATAGAACAGGGAGAATGGAATGTGCTGCTGAAAATATTAGTCTGTGATATTGTTATCTTTATTCCAAGATAATCTTCAGAATTGCAAATGTAATGGATCCAAGACTGCAATAACTAGACCTCTTCCCATCTTCCCATGTAAATAGGTATTACATATAGAAAATAAGGGGATGGGCCGGTGAGATAGCTCAGCGGCATAAGCACCTGCCTGGCAAGCGTGAGGTCCTGAGTTCAACACCCAGTACCCACATAAAGGAAAAAAAGGGGCTGGTGATATCGCTTAGCGACACAAGCACTTGCTGGCAAGCACGAGGTCCTGAGGTCGACTCCCGGTACCCACATTAAAAAAAAAAAAAAAGAAAAAGAAAAAAGAAAATAAGGGGAAAAAAACCTTCACAGCCATACATCTTAAAGTTTAAACTTAAACTAATAAGGCTTAATAACAGAACATAAATATGAGCAAATTTGCTTCTTTAGGATGACAGGTAATTCAACGACCAGTAAGAACTTGTGCACTATTATCACCACTCAACCACAAGAAAATGTTAGAAAAACAGTATGTATTATTTCTCTTTGCATAAGCTATTTTTTATTTTTTTGTGGGTACCGGGGGTCGAACTCAGGACCTCGCATGCCAGCAGGCGCCTGTGCCGCTGAGCGATATCACCAGCCCTTTTTTTTCGTATGTGGGTACTGGGAGTTGAACTCAGGACCTCGTGCTTGCCAGGCAGGCACTTATGCCACTGAGCTATCTCACCGGCCCCTATTTTTTATTTTTAAAATGTACTCATCAGATAACTTGTCCAAATTAAAAGACAAATTTAAAGTTCTCAATGAAGTGTTTAAAATATCCAGACCTAACTAATATTTTTATTAAATCAGACCTCGAGGTAAAACAATACCTCTTCCTTGGACAAAAAAATCAAAACAGGGGCCAGGGTTATAGCTCAGCAGCACAGCGCCTGCCAGGCAAGCGCAAGGCCATAAGTTCAATTCCTGGCACACACACACAAAAAATCAAAACACAATATCCGAACTGCATAAAAAAAATTTCCATATTGAGAGCATGAGCTAACAGTGTTTTTAACAATTGTTAGCTTTGTCCTGATAACCTCTATTTAAAGGATTATTACACATATTTTTGGTGGGGGGGGGGTAACCAGGAATTGAACTCAGGACCTCGCGCTTGCCAAGCAGGCGCTGTACTGCTGAGCTATATCCCTGGCTAAAGGATTATTATAAAGGTGCTGCACAGTACCAATTTAACAGATGATGTAAATTTTAGGTGTGTACTTTGTTTGGATTATCTTTATCTTTAATGTTGTCACACAGAACAGGATGCTTCAAATACTAGTATAAACCAAACCAGCTACCAATTACTCTTATTTATTTTCCCTTGTTCCTATAATCTGTATTATGTATTCAAAAGTCTATACTTATCATACAAATGGACTGACTATAAAATGTCAAGTCAAACCATGACCAATTATTGACACTCTAAAAATCTATAATAAAGACAGATTTTTTTTCCCCCTTTTTGGAGACAGGTCTCACTATAGCTCAGGTTGGCCTTGAACTCACTATGTAGCCCAGGCTGGCCTAGAACTAGCAGCAATCTGTCTGCCTCAACCTCTGCTGGGATTACAGGTATGCGCCACCACACCCAGATTTTTCTTTCTTTATATTATACTGGAGGTCACCAACAGTGCTATCTTTGTCTTTCCAGGATAAAATGCAACACATTAACTAACCCTGCTGCTAATCCTTTGCGAACTGCTGGTGTAATCTTTCTAATCAAGTTTTCAGTAAATCAGCTTCAGTTTTTTGTTGCTGAAATCTTTCATTTATAAGCAAGCTATTGCCCTTCTGTTTGATTTCTGAAGGCACCTACAAAAGTGGCAAAAATTTCCTGAAGATTTTCTAAATTTATATGCCAAACAGCTACAGTGTAAAATAAAAATATACCTAACCAATCTCTAAACCCCATTAACTATCTTCCTCTGTGCACTTTGAGATCTTTTGATTACTGTTGTGGTTAGGACTTCTATAATCTACCAAAGAGCAAACAAAAAACAGGATTTAAGAATACATCATAAATACAGGTTGTGGTGGTGCACGCCTGTAATCCCAGCACTTGGGAGGCTGAGGCAGGAGGATCTCCGTGAGTTCCAGGCTAGCCTGCGCTACATAGTAAGTTCAAGGACAGCCTGGACTTATATAGCAAGACCCTGTCTCGAGGTTAAAAAAAAAAAAAAAAAAAGCATCATAGGCTGTGGGGGAAGCTCAGTGGTAGAATGCTTCCAGGCATGAACAAGCCTGTGGGATTCAATCTTCTGTACTGGAAGAAAAAACATAAATGATATATGAAGTAGGTAACTTGATAAAAAACCTGTAAAGCATAAATTACTACCAATGAGTTTACTTTCAAGTCAGCAGGACACAAAACTGTACAATCAGAGGCTTGAACCTCAGATAGCTATATAATATTCTTCCAGATATTAATCCTTAAGATAGGCAAGGGATAGCCCATGTGTCCCTAAGAACTGCTTAATTATGGAGAACCTATAATGTGAAAAGAACAATGCTCAACAATGGAACATATGAGATGATAGAGTAGTCCCCCATGTCCATGGGTTCCACATGCAGATTCAAGAATATTCAGAAAAACTCCATCTGTATCACACATGTACAGACTTTTTTCTTGTCATTATTCCCTAAACAATACAGCACAACAACATATTTACATTGCATTTACCCTGTGTTAGGTATTATAAGTAATTTAGAGGTAATTTTATAAAGTATACAGGAGGATATGTACAAGTTACATATAAATACTATGCTACTTTCATAAGAGACTTGGCCATTCTCAAATTTGGTATCGGTGGGGGTCCTAGAACCAATCCACGGGATACTGAGAGACAACTGTGCGTAACACTTTGAGATTACAACAGAGCTCTTTCTAAAGAAAACAGGTCTAAATCTTATTTCTTCCTGAAAATATCTTTCCTTGATTCTTCTACTGTTGTCTTCTCTTGGTTCTACTTGCTTCCCTTACCCCTTTTATTACCCTCTCAGTTCTGGGACTCAAACCCAGGGCCTTTGCACTGAACTATATCACCAGCCACCCCTGGCCCCTTTAATTTTGAAACAGGGTCTTGGTAGGTGAAGTGCGCCCAGGCTAGCCTCCCGGAGTCTTGTGATTACAGATGTGCACCAAGCCCAGCCACTTTCATTCTTTCCGTCCCATCTTTTTAAGAGGTACTTCCCAAGAATTTGCTATTTTCCATTCATTCTCCACATCTTTCTTCTCTTCTTTTGCAATCTCAGTACATCAAAAACTATTTTGCAAATAATTCCCAAATCTTGGGCCTTGGCAGCTTTTCGGCAGCCTACCATACTTCTCTAGTAGAACACAAGCACTTCAAAGCCCATTATCAGAATTAACTTTTCTTCTCTCTCCCTTGTCTTTTTGAGACAGGGTTTTGCTATGCAGTTTAGGCTGGCCTCAAACTCACAGTGATCCTCCTGCCTCAGCCTCCCCTGGAATGACAAGCATGCACCACCACACCCAGCTATAATCTTTCTTTCAAATTTCTTTATTCATACTCCCTACTTCATGCTGTATTTAATGACAGCATGTCCCATTTCCCACAATTTTAAAACCTTCAGTGCTGTCTTGACTTCTCCCATTCCTCTAGTTCTCCATATCTGACTTGTCAATTTGCTGACAATGTGTTGTCAATCCTATCTTTGAATTATGTTATTATTCTAACGCAAATTCCTGCTGCATCTGCCTACTGCATAATTTAAATTCTGGTCTTTAGTCTCTTCCTATGCAGATCCAATCTTACTGTACTCAAGTGCTTTTTAAGGGGAGAGGGGGAGATAAACTGCAAACTGAGTTTGGATCTTAAGACTTTAGACTGACCTGGATCTAACCTACCTTCCTAGTTTTTTAGTTTACTAGTATGTTCCAGCCAACTGAATACATCACCTTTTCTTTTACTTTTCTTCCTTTCTCCACTCCCACCCCTGCCTTATGTTACTGGGGGTTAAACATAAGGCTGAGCACTGACCTACATCCCCAGCGGCTTTCCAGTCTCACTAGCTTTCTTATACCTACCACCAGTTTTGCTTTTGTGTATTTCAGCCTGTGCTTATGTTTCCTTAGTCTGAAATAATACTCACTTAAATGTCCTTTTTGTTTTTTTCCCCTAAGACAGGGTCTTGCTATGTACTTTAGGCTGGCCTTGATCTCACTATATATAGTCCAGGCTGGCCACAAACTTAAGGGGATCTTCCTGCCTCAGCCTCCCCAGGGCTAGGTTACAGACATGGACCACCACAGCTGGTTTAAATGTCGTTTCTTGGGACAGTGAGATGGCTCAGCGGCGTAAGCGCCTGCCTGGCAAGCGCGAGGGCCTGAGTTTGACTCCTGGAACCCACATACGAAAAAAGGGCCGGTGACACCGCTCAGCGGCACGGGCGCTTGCTGGCACGCGAGGTCCTGAGGTTGATCCCCAGTACCCACAAAATAAATAAATAAATAAATAAATAAATAAATAAATAAATGTGGTTTCTTTAAACAGCCAGGTAGACATAATAAAAATCTATTCCAGCATTTTTTCTGCATATATCTTATGCCATCCAAACTCATCTTGTGCTATATTTACCTGTGCTCACAAACACTGCATCCATTTCTGATTTGTATTTACATATATTCTTCTGGGCATCTGGCAGATGCCCAGGTTAGAAATCTGGTTAATTTCTAACCTTCATTATACCTTCAGGAAACATGTGATGCCCACTATGTGCCAGGATTTGGGGGTGAAAAAAGCAATGATCAAAATAAAATTCCTCATTTTATGACATTTGTATTCTCATAAGTATTTGGAGGGAAGAAAGTGCTTTGAGGAATGAGAAGAAAGCCAAGCAGTGTTGCTATGCAGGGAGGGTGCTCTTAGAGGCCTGAGTTGATTTTTAAGCTGAGTTTGAAGTGAAGACAGTGAGTCTTGGAGTGCCCAGGCCATGCCTGTATCTTTGGCTATTCAAATAATTTTCCACTGAAAAGCCACCAGGTATCTAGTTCTATGCTGGACCAGAGACAAAATATACATACCGAAATAATAATGGACAGAAAGCTTTTTTAAAGCTGTAAAGCAAGCCATAAGAAAGGGAAAGTTATTGATCACAAGGATGTAATGGCACCAGGTACCTAAGAGCAGTTCGAAGTGCTGACTGAAATAGTTACTGAAAATCAATTTAAGACTTTTTCCTACTCCAGGATGCACCCCACCCCCACCCCAAAGCCAGCACACATTTCATAAAACCAGAGATACACACTGTAAGCATCACACTTCTTAAAAGGAAATACTCAGTGTATAAAAGCTCATAGGTCACAGTATTTTGTACCTGATCTGAGTCGAAATTCTGTTCAATAACATTTTAAGGCCTTAGGCTTATGGTTCAGTGTCTACAGTGTATAGGGCAGAATTTAATCAGCAGAATCTGTCTTAATACGTAAACAGATCAAGGAGGCATGATGGACACTTGAGTTTATTACATGGCAGGGAATACTTTCCAAAATTTTGTCAGCAGTTAGAGTCACACAACGTTCCCAACAATTCTGCAAAGATCCACAAAGGAACTGTCCATTTTTTGTAAATGCCCTGCAGAACTTTTCTCAGTTCCAACAGCAGCAAGTAGTGCAGGTTCCCTGTAACAGCGTTTGAAGGAGAGCTTTTCTTTAACCCTAATCATACACAGGTGAACAGCTGCAAATTCTACTGCATAGCATCCACCTTCCTCTTCTCCTCTCACAACGTCCCCATGAGACTGGTGTCAGCTTCCCCCCTTACCCCAATTCTTACTCTAAAAGCCAATGCACCCTCCCACCTCAGGCCTAAAATAATGTTGTAATTTTTCAGTGTGCAATTTTAGCTAATAAGGAACTAAGATTTTTATGTTGCTAATACATAAGTATATTAAAAATTAAAAGGGCAATTATAGTTCCTATTTTGCCTTCAAAAGTAAAAATATAAATACAACTTGATAGGACTCACAATCACTATTTCAAGCAATACTTGAAGAAGTTCAAAAGTACCCTTTAAGGGCTGGGGTTGTAGCTCAGCGGTACAGCACCTGCCTGGCAAGAGCGAGGCCCTGGGTTCGACTCCTGGTACCAAACAAACAAAACCAAAAACCGAAAAAAAAAAAAGAAAGAAAAGAAAAGTGCCCTTTATATGAATAATGAGACAAACAGAAAGTCTGTCAAATGATTTCAACCAGTGCAATACTATATAACACACTGAAAAAAATTGTCTTACAGCTTTTTGGCCATAAAGCTCTTTTCACAGAAAAGGGGAAATGGAAAAAAGAACATAGTATGAGGAGATAAATTACCCTTCCATTAAAATCCATATCTTATTAATGTTTAAGACAAGTACTAAAAGTGGTATCTCTTTTTGGTTAGTAAGAATGTGTTTTATATCTTAAAAGAATGTTTTATCCTTTAAAAGTATTATCACAGTTTTAAGAAGAAAAAGACGGCTGAGAAATAAATATTAACAGATTGAGATCTGTCAGAATAATAAGATGATTCATTAAAAAAAAATGAATCCAATGTTTCACAGAGATGTTCTCCAATAGGATTACATTTTTTTTTAATAGATTTTTTTTTTTAATGCGGGTACTGGGAGTCGAACTCAGGACCTCGCACTTGCCAGGCAGGCGCTTATGCCACTGAGCTATATTACCGGCCCAGGATTACTTTTTTTAAAAATCCATTTTGATGGTAATATATTTCTAATAGACAAACATACATATTTATTCTTTCTATAAAGGGGTGTCTGAGCATATTTATGATAGTAGTCAAAAAGACCAGAGATCCAAAATGGCTTTTCTCACTTATTAACTTACTGTATTAATTATTTAACCTCTGTGGGCTTCCTCTATGCCCGATGTGATATGAAGAACCTGAGCTAATTACTCTCAAAGATATCATTCTACCTATAAAAATGTATAAATTTATGCCATTCCACTAATGTGAAACTGGAAAGAATCCTGAATTTCAGCAGCTTAATTTCATAAGAAGATAGAAGAGGAAAGGAAAGACATGAGAGAAAGAAACCCAGAGCTTCTCCTTGCATGACCAAGGACTCAACATTATGTCCAGAAACAAGAGAGAGAGAGACAGAGAGAGAGAGAGAGAGAAGAGGTGCTACTGAACCCAGGGCAAGGCAAGCACTCACCACTAGTCACACACCCAGCCCATTTTAAATTTTATATGGAGACAGCACATTAAGTTGTCTAGGCTGGGGCTGAACTTGAGATCCTCCCATCTCAGCTTCCTTAGTAGCTGGGACTACAAGATATGTGCCTGACTAGAAATTATAATTTTTAATAGTATACGTTCTATATGGAAATGCCACAATGAAACACATTATTTTGTGGGGTTTTTTTGTTTGTTTGTTCGTGTGTTTGGTTTTTTTTTTTTGAGACAGGGTCTCACTGTGTAATTCAGGCTGGCCTTGCTCTCACTATGTAGCCCAGGCTGGCCTCAAACTTGTGGCAATCCTCCAGCCTCAGCCTCCCAAGTGCTGGGATTACAGGCGTGCGCCACCACGCCCGGCAATTTAACCCATTATTTTGTACAATTAATATGAATTGCTAAGTATAATTGCTAAAATAAGTAACCTTTGGGGGGAAAAGCATTTTCTTCCTGTCAAGAATTTAAATGAATTTATATCTTACAAAATTTAAATGAACAGTTAATTGTATGAACCCAGCTGATTAATCTGTCAAACTAAAATACTGTTATGTACATTAGGGATTTGCTAAATCCCACAATGAGTTATTTTCTAAAGAAATAATACAAAAACATCAAAAATCATCTCAGCCATTTCAAATCAGACTCATGTGAAAATGGTTCAAAGATTCAGACACTTCTTTGATTTTTAAAAAGAAAAAACTTTCCTTTTAAAAGCAGTAATTTAGTTAGCTCTACATCAGTAAATGGTAGTTATAAAATTCTTTCAAACTTTCTATGTAAATGAAAATTTTCCTAACAAAACACTGGGGAAATGCCCAATAATTTAGATGTAAATCTACTTTAACAATATCAAGGACCTATAGTCTCCCTTTTCCAATGGAATAATTTCATAATTATTGAACAATTTTAATACAATGCCTAACAAACCAGGTACAAAACATCACACCACTTTGAGATTGTAAAATACTTCTCAAAGTGAGGTTGTAACATAACCTGTTCTTTTTTTTTTTTTTTTTTTTTTTTGGTACCAGGGGGACGACCTCAGGACCTCGCGCGCCAACAGGCACCCGTGCCACTGAGCGATATCACCGGCCCCTTTTTCGTATGTGGGTTCCGGGAGTCGAACTCGGGCCCTCGCGCTTGCAAGGCAGGCGCTTACGCCGCTGAGCCATCTCACTGGCCCCATAACCTGTTCTTTGCAGACATTTAGCTGCAGTATGGGCTAAAGACCTACTTAAGCTAGTAGGAAGTACCGCGGCAGGGCACCGTGTTGAATGCTTTCAAGAACTGTACTTCACTTACTTCATGTATAGTTTCAGTGTCAGCTGGTGCTCTTCCTATTTATTAAAACTCCAATAAACCTTATATGTAAACACCAGTGTCATCCAAAGAATGTGGAGCGAGAACATACTGCAGAGGACATTTATAACTCAGAGAAGCAGCATCCTCTGCTCATAGTAATCAGCTTTAAAAATAGATACAACGGAACTTCTTTCAACAGAGCTTCACAGGAAGTCAATGAAATACTGTTTAACTCTTATCTTCTGAAGCTGTTAAAAAAAAAGAAGAGAAAAGAAAACCAAAAACTATCACCTACCAAATTCTCACCCAACATAGCTAAAAATACCAACAGCCCTTTTACTAAGTTCACATTAAATGTATCTGATACTATATTCATGGTCCTACTCTGAAGGCCCTGGAGCAACATGGTAACAAACTGCCATTAATCATCCAGAGCTGTCTCACAGAAGTCCAAAGCTAAGGAGGAAACTAAGCAGCTCACCAAGGAAATGGCCACTTGAGCCTCCAACACTTCCACCTCCAACAAGTCAACTGTTAAACACAGGCGTAATCTCCTCCAGCCTCTTATATGTAACTCTTCAAGTAATGCCCAGAAAACACCCAAAAAGTTCAATTTAAGGAGGATCCAAGTTTGGGCCCAGGGTGGGCAACTCAGTGAGACCCTGTGTCAAGATTTAAAACAAGGGCTGGGAATGTAGCTCATTGCGAAAGCCCCGTACAACACACACAAAAGTTAAACTTGCCCCACCTATACATCTAAGAACTCACAATATGGTCCTAATCCATCTCTCTAAACAATACTCATACATTCCCCATTGTTCTGTCTGGGTGGTTTGGCAATGAGCTAACTAGCACCCAGGGCTCCTGTCACCCACCAGCAGGAGTAGTTTCTCCTAAACATCTTTCCAAGGACCCCACAGGCTCTAGATACCAGGCAAGCTGGTTCTTGGCAACTTCTATAAACAGGTGGAACCCAAACTCCCACTTTTTTCTCACTTCTCACACTCAACCTCATAAAGAGAAGAGGTGTAAGGCAGGAGAGGCATCCTTCTTCCTGGAGCACAGTCTCAGGACTCATCCAACATCCCTCTCCACAGGACACCCAGAGAAAAACCCTGCTCATCCTTCTGCCCGAGTTCCAGTCTAAACGATGCCACAGGCACTCCCTTGAGTCTAAGAACAAGCTCTTAAAAACACTTGCTGCTGGGGATATAGCTCAGTGGCACAGCGCGTGCCTTGCAAGCGCAAGGTCATGAGTTCAATTCCAGATACAAAAAAAAAAAACCTTGCTGACTGGGTACTTACATAAAGGAAATTCCATAGCCTTTAAACTTAGACTTATTCCTTTTTAAAAACTGTAGTTAAATATACAGAGCAAAATTTACCGTTTTAACCATCTTAATTACATAATTCAGAGGATATGACATTTCTAACATTTTTCTCTTTTCCATAACTTTTCATCAGAGTATACATCTCTAATTTTCTTTTAATCAAATATTTACATCCTGCTTTCTGTGCCCCAAGCATAAAGTGTTTTCTAAATACTTATTTATTACAATACAGCAACCTTTTCTTTCTTTTTTTTAATGGTACGGAAGACTGAGCTTCATACTAAGCTACATTTCCACCCTTTTTAAATTCTGAGACACTGTCTTGTAAGTTGCTAAGTTCCTCAGGCTGGACTCAAACTTTTGATCCTCCTGAGTCAGCCTCCTAGATTGCTGGGATTACAGACATGCCCAGCTCGTAATAATACAACAATCTTAGGAGAATATTTTTATAAAATTGTATTAACTAATACATATTGTATACATTTATGGGGTACGATACGATGTTTTGATATATGTTACACTGTGGAACAACTAAACTATGAGAACACTTCAAAATGAGAAATGTGAGGAAGGACACTCTCATTTAGGCCATGTAGAGAGCAAAGAGCAGAGGAGCCAAAGCTGAACAATCCAGAGTCATGTGCCTGACCTTGCTCCCCACTACCTTCACAACACCACATATTTTCTGATACAGAAGTGGGCCACTGAGTAAGAAACGGCTGAGACACTGCGCTACAAAGCAGAACCTTCATCATTTAGGGTCCGCAAGGAAGACTATAAAACTTTGATCCAGTGATGAAAAAAATAAAGAGGTAATGGTCACATATTGGCCAAGAGAACCCTGCACCAGGGATCATGTCAAGAGAACTTTGGTCACTGTTAATAGACCAAGGGAAGATGTCCTCTAGTAAAGAGTTTTTAAATCATCCTTACTGAAGTTAGAGTAGGAACTTCTCATTCCTAGCCCTTTTTTAAATTTTAAATTTTGAGGCAGAGTCTTGCCAAGTCTCTAAATTGCCCAGGCTGGACTCAAACACATGATCCTCCTACCTCAGCTTCCCAAACTGCTGGGATTACAGGAGTGCACCACCATGCCTGGCTGAGAAAATATTTAACTGATAGTTAAATGTAAATAACTGGAAAAAATGCCATAAAAAAAGAATTATATAGGTTAAGACACATTAAATCAAAATACTTCAACTCAGATTTTAATCATCTAGATATGTTTTATTAGTCCCTAAGCTGGATGAATGTTTTGCATGTGAAAGGAGTAGGGGAAAGGCTTAGAGAGGAAAGAGATATGCTAATAACTAAAGCTTTCCACTCCATTTCTTTAACAAATTTAATACACTGGATTTAAGCTTTCTGAAGAAATTTCAAGTTCAATACACAGCAACAAGAAGTAAAAAGGTAAGTTGCCAGGACAGAAGTGCACAATGCTGCTAACATTTTCCTACTACTAGGTATTTCTAAAGCAGGCATTGGCTGGCTTTGTATACTACAGGCTGGCAAGACAGACGTTCTAGTGGCCAGCTTTTGAGTTTGTTCTTTACGATGTTCTCATTTAAATGCAGTTGTAGACCTCACAAGCACTCAGGTTTTAGAGCAAGTCTCGGTTGGCACTATTAGGACAAAGTGATTAGAAAAGCTCTGCACATCCTTCTTGCCATTCACTGCCTATTTCCTGCAGTGCTCCCGTTTCACGAAAGCTGGCAGTGCTTCTTCAGCACATTCCTTCTTGCAGCTGCATAATCAAGCCTATATCCTTTTTTTTTTCCAAGCCTATGTCTTAACTAGAAATATTTGGAGCTGAAGTCTATTGTTATGTGAATACATAATCCTATGGGAAACCACAATGCTAATCTTCTGTGTTCAAAAGACAGGCCTATTAAAACACAGTTTAATTTCTTTCAGTTTATGTAGTTTAGTATTTGATATGATGCTTGAAGTGTGGCCTCCAATGGTCCATTTCTGTAATAAGGAATGAAATATATAGTCGTCATTCCTTGACACTGAAAGAAAACAGAATTGGTAATAACCATTTTGGAGACTAGTTTAAAAAAACAAAAGGACCTACCACTTACTAGCTACACAGACCTGAGTAACTCATTCTAACTCTCTGAGCCTCAGCTTCCACATCTGTATAGTATCCTTACATAGAGGCAAAAGCTATGTTATTCTGTTCAGCAATGAACATATAGTGCCCAACACACAGAGAATGTTCAACTAATATGTCTAGTAAGGTAGAAAAGACCAGATCAAGCTTATGACGAATATTATCTGCATCTTAATCTGGAAATGGCCTAAATAACATTTTAGATTAGATTTCTGCTTTTATCCAAAGTAGAATGAGAAAGATTGGATTTACACTCTCACCTAAAAAAACTGAAAAATTGGACAAAATATATGAAACAAGGGTTTTAGACACCAGACGTCAGGCAGTAGAGGAAGTGACCCTGAAGAGAGAAAACAAGGGGGCTTTGCTCCTTGTTTTTGACCTAACTTACTGCCAGGCAACCTGACAGTCTCTCCAGAGGAGACAAAACTTCAGGTCTGAGGAAGCCAAAGCAGAGAGAGGATAGCGGGAAAGAGAGCTGCACAGAAAGAGCTGTTCTGGAAATCTCCAGAGGAGGAGCCTTCTAAGTCTTCAAATGAGCACTGATCAGCACAGGAAAATACCTGAGGCTGGGGAAAGAACCACCCGAAAGGAGAAAAATCACCCCCAGTTCCCACACAGGGACAGCAGAGGGGAAAACCTTGTACATAATTCAGTGGGCTGTGGAGAAAATTTGTCCTAGATTGAAGGCTGTTCTGCACCTGCTTAACAAGATTTAAAAAGATCAAAGTATTCTAAATAACACAGTTCTGTCCCAGAACACAGCTAAAGAATAGTTTTAAGGATATGAAAGTATTAAGTACAAGGTAAAATTAACACTGTCTGGCATTCAGTCGAACATTATCAAGCACTCAATGAAGGAGGAGAATATGAGTCTTGCCGAGGATAAAATAAATCAGTAGAATACCTGAGTGACACAGAGGACAGAATTAGCAGAGATATCAAAATAGTTACTCTAAGTATATTCCCTGTATAAAAGAGTAGAGAAACACTTGCAGATGTTATGTATGCAGAAGATATAAAAAGACCCAAATCTAACTTGAAGTTTCACTGGAAACTTCCATGAAAATGATTAACAGCAGATTAAATACTGAAGAAAAGTAACAATAGCTTTAAGACAAAGTAACAGCACCTATCCAAAATAAATCAAAAATGAACACAGTATCAGTGCAGAGGGACAAAAGCAAGCATCAAATATGCATATAAGTGAGTCTCCTCAGGGAGAAGATAAAAACAAAGAAACAATAAGATAAAATTTTCCAAATGTAATGAAAACTCTATGTTTCAGACTAAGAAAGTACAGGTAACATATTACGGTCTTCTCATACCTCTTTCCCAATTCCCAGCAAGCACTTCTATTCTACCCTGGGACCTTCTGCTACCGAATGCCTCAATACAGCAATCTAAGCAACTACACAGGACCTGGTACACTTACTCGAATCCATATAGTAGCCTTGAATCTCTTCTGTGAAATGTACAAAATTCAACCTCAAAAAAAGGGAACCTGCCTTTCTCCAGAACTATCAAGCAATACAGGAGCAGTAAATCATCATGAAGCGATTCCCTTTGTTGTTGTTGTTGTTGTTTGGTTTTTTGAGACAGGGTTTCACTATGCAGTTCAGGTTGCCCTTGAACTCACTTTGCAGTCCAGGCTGGCCTCGAACTCACAGCAATCCTCCTGCCTCAGCCTCTGACTGCTGGGATTACAGGCAAGTACTGGGATTATAGGAGTATGCCACCACACCCAGTTTGAGATTACTCTTTACAGAGACTAGAAGGAACTGCCCCATGTGACAGCAGCCTTAGTCACTTTCTTTCCCCTTGTGTTATTTTTTTCAATTCCCTATAATGTGGCTACAGCATTTTAAAAATGTGTACATCAACACAGCAGTTTTTGGGCCGGTGAGATGGCTCAGCGGCTTAAGCGCCTGCCCGGCAAGCGCGAGGGCCTGAGTTCGACTCCCGGAACCCACATATGAAAAAGGGGCCGGTGATATCGCTCAGTGGCACGGGCGCCTGTTGGTGCGCGAGGTCCTGAGGTCGACCCCCCGGTACCCACAAAAAAAAAAAAAAAAAAAAACACAGCAGTTTTCTTGAAATGTGATGATATAGTCAGTCCCTTTTGAGAAAATCTACAATGTTAAAAACTACTTCTATTATAATACTAGGGCCGGTGAGATGGCTCAGCGGCTTAAGCGCCTGCCTGGCAAGCGCGAGGACCCGAGTTCGACTCCCGGATCCCACATACGAAAAAGGGGCCGGTGATATCGCTCAGCGGCACGGGCGCCTGCTGGTGCGCGAGGTCCTGAGGTCGACCCCCGGTACCCACAAAAAAAAAAAAAAAAAAAAAAAAAAAATTATAATACTAAAACACCATGACTTATTTGCCTTCTCCACTGTGGTTGACGTTTACACAGATGATACACTGGCAATGGTGGGCAAGACTGCTGGTGCCTGAGCTTGAATCAAGACAACAGTACCCAACTGCACAAGCAGTCAATACTGTATTCTTCACCATGACTTGCAGAAAACGCAAAATGCCACTTGCACATAAGAACATCCTTGAAGGGCCGGTGAGATGGCTCAGCGGCGTAAGTGCCTGCCTGGCAAGCGCGAGGGCCCGAGTTCGACTCCCACAACCCACATACGAAAAAAAGGCCGGTGATATCGCTCAGCGGCACGGGCGCCTGCTGGCGCGTGAAGTCCTGAGGTCAACCCCCGGTACCCGCACACACCAAAAAAAAAAAAAAGGAACATCCTTGAAAAAAAATTAAAAAAAAAAGAACATCCTTGAGCCAAGTGTGGTGGCACATGCCTATAATCCCAGCATTCAGGAGGCTGAGGCAAGAGGATCGCTCCAAGTTTGAGGCCAGCCTGAACTGCATAGTAAGACCCTTCTCAAAAAATTAAAAACATTAAAAAATAAAACAAGAGGTGGAGATACAGCTCAGTGGTACAGCACTTGCCTAGCACGCACAAGCCCCGGGATTTGATTCCCAGCACTACAAAGGAAAAAATACCCACCTAAAATATACCCCCCCCCAAAAAAAAGTTAAAGAGGAAGTCCTTAATGAAGTACAAACAAATTTTTCTTATTAGGTCTTGACTATGGTGATGTGTGTGACAAAATAAAAACACAAAAAGCACTTCTATAACCATTAAGCAGTAACTATTCTCCCTCCATACCTTTGTCTCTATGATAATTTGCCTATTCTAAATACCTCGAGTAAGTGGAATCATATAATATTTGCCCTTTTGTGTTTGATTGAGTTCACTCAGAATAATGCTTTCAGGCTTCATCTGAGTTGTAGCATGTATGCGAACTTCACTCCTTTTTATAAGTGAATACTACTTCCTTCTATGGCCATACCACATTTCTTTTACCCATTCATCTATTGGTAGACACATAATTTCTCATGTTTTGGCTGTCATGAATACTGCTGCTATTTGAACTTGAGGATATTCAAGTCTCTGCTTTCAATTCATTGGGTTACATACCTGGGAGAAGAATTACTAATTCCCTGTTCAACTTTTTGAGGAACTGAACTGTTTTCCACAGTGGGTATACCACCATCCCGTCAGTAAAGCAAGAGGGTCCAGTGTCTATCCTCACCGACGCTTGTTTTTGTTTTTTTTTATAATATCCATTCTAATGGGCATAAAGTGATACAATGATTTTGATTTGCATTTCCCTAGTAATTACTGATATTGAGCATCTTTTCATGAGCTTATCAGCCAACTGTGTATCTTCTCTGAAGAAGACATATCTATTTAACCTCCAACTTTGCAAGGAGTGGGGACAGGTTCTCACTATGCAGCCCTTGAATTCACTGTGCAGGCTTTGAACTCACAATCCTTCTGCCTCATCCTCCTGAGGGATGGGATCACAGGTATGTACCACCATGCCCAGCTTTTTCCTTTGACTTCTTTTTTTATTTTTGGAGAGAGGGTCTCGCTATGTAGTTCAGGCTGGCCTTGAACTCACTATGTAGCCCAGGCTGGCCTCAGCCTCCGAGTGCTAGGATTACAGGCGTGTGCCACCACGCCCAGCTCCTCTGACCATTTTGAACAAGTTTGTTTTGCTAGAAGTATTTTATATGTTGTATTCTGGCTAGTAATCCCTTATCAAAAACGTGCTCTACAAACTTTTTTCCATGCTGTGGGGGCATCTTTTCCTTTTCTTTTCTTTTTTTGGTGCTGGGGATCAAACCCAGAGACACTTTTCCACTGAGCTATACTCCCATCCCTTTTTGAGAGAAGGCCTTGCTAAACTGCCCATGCTGGTCTTGAACCTGTGATTCTCTGCCTCAGCTTCCTGAGCAGCTGGGACTACAGGTATGTGACACTACACCAGGCTCTTTTCACTCCCTTATAGTGTCGTTTGATACAGAAGTTTTTAATTCTGATGACGTTCAATTTGTTTTTTTCTTTTCTGACCTATGCTTTTGGTATTACGCTTTAAAGCTCATCACTTAATTGAAGGTCATAGAGATTTTTTAGTTACTGTTTTCTAAAATTTTATTTTAACTGTTAAATTTAGGTCTTTGTTGGGAGTTAATTTTGTTTACTATGGCATAAGATCGAATTTCCTTCTTTTGTGTGTGGCTATCCCTTTGTCTTCGCACCATTTACTGGAAAGACTGTCCTTTCTCCCTTACATCAGGAAATGGACTTGTCCTTGTCAAAAGTAAACTGATGGGCTAGGGGATGTAGCCCAGGGGTAGCACACTTGCCTGGCAGGCACCAGGCCCCAGGTTTAATTGCTGGGGTAGGGGTGGGGGGTTTGACTGACACAAATGTAAGGGTTTATTTCTGGATTCTCAATTTTACTTCATTAATATACACATATATACTAACACTGGTACTACACCATCTTGATTACTGTAGCTCTGAAATGAAGATGCATGAATCCCACCTTTGTTCTTTCTCAAGATTGTTTTGGCCTATTCTGAGTCTTGCATTTCTGTATAGCTTATCGATTTCTGCAAAAGGCAGATGAATTTTTTGCATTGAATCTGTAGATCAGTTTAGGAAGAACTACTTTTTTTTTTTAATTTTAAAGAGAAAAAAATAGAACAAAATTTAAAAACAAGATAATAGGAGGGTAACAATGGTTAATACATTGCGTATTGTTATCTTTAAATTAGTTACTCAGAGTATAAGATATTGGCATTCAATTGTCCAAACAATATTAGCACAAACCTTTCTTTTCAATGAACTAAGAAAAATTAGTAGTATAACAATTTTATATATATATATATATATGTGTGTGTGTGTATATATATATATATATATATATATGTATATATACATATTTTTTTTCTTTTTTTTTGCTTTTCCCTTCCTTCTTTTCTCCATTCTCCCATCCCAGTTTCTCTTTCCTTTTGAACAGTTTCTTCCCATTTTACAATATCTATTGTACACTTTCGATCTTATTTACTCTTTCAGTTTCTCACACTAGGGAGACAATACGATGTTTGCACATGCGCGTCTGGTTTATTTCACTTATGAGTATGGTCTCGAATTGCATCCACTTACCTATAAAAGTCTCCAGTTTATCCTTCTTTATGGCTGAGTAGTACTCCATTGTAGAAAAAGACCACATATTTTTTAGCCATTCCTTGGTTGATGGGCACTTGGGTTGTTTCCAAGATTTAGCTACTACAAATTGTGCCGCTGTAAACATGGGTGCACATATATCATTGTGGTACGATGTTTTTAATTCTTCTGGGAAGATACCCAGAAGGGGAATAGCTAGCTGGGTCAAATGGGGCCTCTAGTCCTCGTTTTTTGAGCTTCCCACACTGATTTCCACAGTGGTTCATCAGTCTACACTCCCATCAATAGTGGAAAAACTGCTATCTTAATACTAAGTCTTCCAACTTACCAACACTGGAAATCTTTCCTTTTATAGCACTGTCTTTCCTTTATTTAGTACTGTAAAGGTTTCTAGCTCTTAACATGCAAGTCTTTTACCACCTTGGTTAAATTCATTGCTAATTCCACTTTTGGATCATTCACTGCTCATGTATAGAAATGCCACTAGTTTTTGTATGTTGATCTTGTTTTCTGCAACTTTGCAGAACTCATTTCATCTTTTAGTGGATTCCCTAGGATTTTTAAAATACAAGATTATGTCATGTATAAATGCAGACTGGTTTTTTTCTCATCTGCATTCTGTTTCTTTTTCTTGCCTTACTGCTCAGGCTAAAACTGCTAGTACTATGTTGAACACAGTGGCAAAAGTAAGCTTCCTCGTGTGGTTCTTGATATTAAAGGAAAAGCTTTCAGTCTTTCTTCTCTATCAACTATTATGTTAGTTGCTGGGCATGGTGGCACACACTTGTGATCCAGGCACTCAGGAGACTAAGGCAGGAGGATCCCCACGAGTTCAAGGCCAGCCTGGACTACATAGTAAGTTTAAGGCCACCATGAACTATGTGCATCAAAACAACAACCACAAAACAACAACAACAACAAAAACAAAAAACAAAAAAAACTGAGTGCTGCAGAGAGAGAGAGAGAGAAGACAGAAGAGAGAAGAGAGAATGAGCCCTGGCAACATTTTAATCCTAGTTTCAGCTGTTCCTGAAGCTTACCTGTATTCTTGCTCTAGTGCAATTTAAGATACTTTTTCTGAAATTCTACAAGTCAACAAATTTCTACTTTGCCTTAAGCTATTCAAGCTAGTATATTTCTTTTATGAACAAGATTATTTTAATATATAGTACGTAAGTTACATTCATCTATTCCCAAAAGAAAACCAGGAATAAATTATTGAAATCCAATATCCCTTCAGGATTAAAAAAAAAAAAAAAAAAAATTTTTTTTGAGCAAAAAATAGAAACTTTTTCAACCTGAGAAAGGATATCTAGGAAAATGCCATAGTGAAAGACTAAAAACATTTCTCCTAATACCAAGAGGAAGACAAGGACATCTGCTCTTGCCACTTCTACTCAACAAAGGTTTTATTCATCGCAGATCCTCCAAGGTAATAAGGAAAGAAAAATGAAAGGCAACTAGAAAGAAGAGGAAGAAGAAAGATGAGAACATATCAAAAACTGTTTGGAGGCCCATCTGAAGATTAAAGTCATTATGGCCAGATTTACACACTTCCCTAAGGAATAAATGGAAGTTTGAGATTATTGGTACCACCCTTTGGAGATTTCCCATATAGATAAATCATTATCTCATTGGGGTGGGCCATCCTCTCCCACCCGGTAAGACTACTAAGACCAAAACTACTAAGACTAAAACTACCGTTATCAACCAAGGTTAATGATGTCATCCATATGCCCTTGCTACTGCTGGACCAATAGTAGCCAAGCGGCAATACTTGTAATCTTATTGATTGATTATAATTTAGCCTGTGTTGTACCCAGCCCTTATGACTTTGCTCTACTAAACTTTCTCAGAAGCCGGGCGTGATGGTGCACACCTGTTATCCCAACACTCAGGAGGCTGAGGCAAGAGGATTGTCACAAGTTCAAAGCCAGCCTGAACTACATGGCAAGACCTTGTCTCAAAAAATAAATAAATAAATAAATAAATAAATAAATAAATAAATAAATAAATAAAATAAAATAAAATACTTTCTCAGAGAAGTAGGCTTGTTGGGAACCCATTCAGGACCCCTCCTGTCTCTCAGGAGCTATTCCTATTTCCCATTCCAATTCCCCAATAAATTTTCCTACTCTTAACCTCCATTGTTCCTTAGAATTCATTCTTCTACTTCGGGGAACACAAACTTGGAATATCTGACATCTAGCTGGTTGGGAGTTACATTTTTCCCCTACATCAAAAGGACTCTACTGATAAAGTGAAAAGATGATTCACAACTGCAGTAAAGTTTTACAAATCATGTATTTAGTTAGTGTATGTAATACTAGTCAAGTATCCAGAATATGTAAAGAACTCTTACAATTCAACAAAAAGAACCCAATTAAAAACAGCCAAAGGATTTAAACAGACATTTCGTCAAAGAAAATATACAAACATCCATCCAAATGGCACACAGAAAGATGCTTACATCATTAACCATTAGGAAAATGCATTTCAAAACCTCAACATACCACTTCACACCCAGTACAACGGCTATAAAAAAAAAAAACACAAGTATTAGTAAGAAGAAATCAGACCCTTGCTGGTCATGGTGGTGCACACCTAAAGTCCCAGCACTTGGTAGGCTAAGGCAGGAGGATCCCTGTGAGTTCGAGGCCAGCCTGGGTATATAGTGAGGTCAAGGCCAGCCTGAACCACAGGGCAAGACCCTGTCTCAAAAAAAAAAAAAAAAAAAAGAAAAGAAAGAAAGAAAGAAAGAAGACCCTTCATACATTGCTAGGGGACTATAAAATGCTGCACCCTCTGTGGAAACAGGAGGTTCCTCAAACAGTTAAGACACAGAATTACCACATGACTCAGCAATTCCATTCCTAGGGGATGTATCAAAGAGAAGTGAAAACATAAAGCTGCCCAAAATTTATTCATAAATATTCACAGCAGCGTTATTTATAACCAAAAAGTAGAAACAACACAAATGCCCATTTAAAAGACAAAATATGGGCTGGGTGCAGTGGCTCATACCTGTACTCCCAGCATTCAAGAGCTGGGCCGGTGGGCTGGTGAGATGGCTCAGCGGCTTAAGCGCCTGCCCGGCAAGTGCGAGGGCCCGAGTTCGACTCCCGGATCCCACATACGAAAAAAGGGGCTGGTGATATCGCTCAGAGGCACGGGTGCCTGCTGGCACGCGAGGTCCTGAGGTCGACCCCCGGTACCCACAAAAAAAAAAAAAAAAAAAAAGAGCTGGGCCGGGAGTATCTCCTCGGGTTCAAGCCAGCCTGAACGCGGTGGGAGGCTGTCGCAGAAAACAAAGCAAAACAAAACAAAACAGTGGTAGAACCATACATTACAGGTGGCGCAACACCTGTAACCCAGTACTCTGAGAGGCTGAGAAAAGGATACAAGTGTGACCCCCACCTGGGCAATTTACCAAGATTCTAACTAAAAATTTTTAAAAAATTAAAATGCTGGAGATGTAGCTCTGTGTGAAGACCCTGGGTTCAATCCCCAGTCTGTGAGTGTGTGTGTGGGAGATGAAGTACTGATACATGCAGTAAGTATGCACGAACTATGAAAACATGCTAAATTAAAGAAACCAGACATAAAAGGTCACATGTTATATGGTTCCTCTTATACATGAAATGTCTACAACGACAGGCAAATCCACAGAGATAGAAAAGAGGTATTAGTGACTGGGTAGAGGGTAATTGAAAAGGGAATGGAGGAGTGACTGCTAATGGATCTGGGATTTTGTTCTGGGGGAGATGAAAATGTTCTGGAATTAAATAGTACTAATAGTTGTATAGCCAGCTGTGTGAACCACTGGAATTGTAAAAACCACTGAATTGTACACATTAAAAGACTGAATTGCAGCAGGGGTGTGGTGGGGAGGGTCTGTGATCCCAGCACTCTGGGAGGCTGAGGCATAAAAAATAAGAAATCTGGGGATATAGCTCAGCAAAAATCCCCCAGGACAGCCACGCATGGTGGTGTACACCTATAATCGCAGCCTGAGCCTGGACTACAGTGAATTCAAGGCCAGCCTGAACTACATAGCGAGACCCTGCCTAAAAAAAAAGAAAAAAAAAGAAAGAAAGAAAAAACACAAACAAAAACCTCCAGGACAGGAGGTGGGAGTAGATGGCTGGGAGTGCAAATGGGATGGACGTTAAATCTCAGCTACTGGGGAGGACCACAAGTTTGAAGCCAGCCTGGACAATTTAGCGAGACCCACGCTCAAAATAAAATTTTTTAAAAGGGTGGGGGCGCTGAGGATGTAGCTCAGTGGGTACTTCCTAACAAAAGGTTCAAGCCTCAGTAGTGCTCAAAAAAAAAAAAAAAAAGTAAATTTTATGGTATGTAAATTATAGCTAATCAAAACAATGAATAGGAAAAAGCCTCTAAATAACCAAATCATAATTTCAAAGATCATATACTAAACCTCATATATTTTCCCTTACCAAAAAGCATCCCAACTCTCACCTGAAATCTATTTATTCTCACTTTACATATACAGTAATTTGTATAGATCGGGGTTATATAACTGGGTTGTATAGGTTAAAAATTCACAGAGGATCAAAAGATTAATATTTAGGGGAAACTGCATTGACACAGTAACAGGTATACTGACAGTGACGTGTAAATAGAAGCGAAAGAACTTGTTAGCACAGCCTGAAGTCATTTGGTAAGGGCGAACTATACACTTACATTTTAGTATGATATATATTTACAAATATACATTTAGCAAGGTCAACCTATAAACTTCATCACAGATACATAATTTCTTGCAATAACCTATGTTTACAATGAAAAAATAAGATAAGAATTAACCCATTTATCACTTTCATCGTACCAATCACTTTTCTAAGTCCTGAACATTTTAGCTACTCATTTAATAAATTCTGACAACCCTACAATGCAAGTATTACTGTCACCTCTTTGTACAGATGAGGAAACAGAAATCACATAGCTGAGAAAGTGGCAAAGTCCACCTTCCAATTTGGCAGTTGGCTTCAGAATCCATTTGCTTAACCAATATACTATACAGCCTCTCCATGATAAGCCATCAGTCATAAAAAATAATAAAGTGCAGCAACCTGGGCATCGTAACAAGACCCCTTTCAAATGTTCTTTTACAACTGTTCTATGGGTAGGGGAGGGGGGGAAAACAAGTTATATCATGTACGGGAACAAATTCTCTATGATGAATGTGATCGTTATGTATATCTAAAATGTACCAATAAAATCTAATGTAAAATAAATAAATAAATAAACAAATCTGTTCTATGACAACCTATCATCTGGAGGAAATCTGGAGATCGAAGGCTGGCCCTTTCAAATCTGACTCCAACCTGTATTTCCACTTATCCATCTCCTGCAATTCTAAACCAAACCAGACTTCCAATGTTCCTTGCACAACAGAGCCTGCGTTTTCATGTCACTGTATTAAAGGCCATTCCTTGAATTCTCTGCCCAGAAAATTCCTACTTAGCCTTCAAAATCTAGTTCCCCTGTGCCACCTTCTCTGATTCTACCACACCAAACTGTTCTCACATTTTGAACATACTTCTGTGGGGGACCACCTGGATGGCTGTCCTTGAGAGAAGAGCAACTATCTCCACCTTGGCTGAACCTGGCCCTAATTCCACCTATTGATATGTACGGAGCTGGCTAGGACTTTTCCTTATCTCCTTAATTGGCTTTAGGCAATGCAAATAGGTCCAGCCGAGGTCCTAATGTGTAGTCTTTGAAGCAAAGCGACAGGCCTGTGTTTCCCCGCCCTTTGCTCCCAATATACGGTTGAGCCTGGCGGGATGGAGAGCCGTGCTCCACGCTGTCGGCTGGGATCGAGCCTCGAGAAAGAGGCTATGACTTCCCAGGGCATAAAAGATTATACATCAGAGCTGAAGCACCGACCCCAAAACATTAGATACTATCTTGAATTGTGTTATGCAGATTACTCCTTCTGCATATCCTTCCCTCTGCATTTGCAAAGGTGATCTTCAGGCCTAGCCCAGCTCACGAGACTCACGTTCTTCCCGAGACTCACATAATTCCCGCCACTCTCACAGTCACTCATCCCCGAGCCACTCCCCTCCTTCAGAATTAATAAAACCTGGGTTCGGCCCTGGGTCGTGGCCTTTGTCCCAGTAGCCACCATCTTGGCGGGACTTAGGACCCCTTGGCTCCCCACAACTATAAATATGCCTTAGTGTCTTTATTCTCGCCGTGGGTTGCATTGGATGTGGTAGATTGGAATTAACTCGGTAGAATTCCAATAACTTCCTTTTGGATTTACAAATCTAACTTCCTGGACTGTGACGAGGACCAGGAAGGGCTCTCTATATACTTCTATTAAAGCTTCGTTGTGTTACGTCACATTTGAATGCGCAACTCTTTCACCTTCCATTTTTAAAAAACTCTGCAATACTTCAATCCACCCCCCGGGGGGATAGAGTACGAAACGACTAGCTACCTAAGAAGTACAGTCAAGATGTCTTCCTCTTTTCTCCTTCAATTTTTCTGTCTTCAAACCCAGGGCCTCGCACATGCCTGGGAAGCGCACTCCAACTGAGCTACACTCCCAGTCCTCAAGATTCCATTTTAAGAAAAGTCATAAAATTTTTAAATTTCATAGAAATAAACCAGAAATTTGGTTTATTTCTATGAACATAAATCAGAAATTACAAAGATTTCTACAGATTAAATTTAGTTACCAGGAATATTTTCAAGAAAAGACTGATATTATGAACTTTAAACCTGAGGATTTGTTTCAGTAAAGATTGTAAGAGTAATGACATAGAAAAAAATTTTTTTGAGAAAATTTTAAATTAAGACTAAGGCTGCCGCCAGGTATGGTGCCACATGTCCATAATCCAGCACTTCAGGGAGGCTGAGGCAGGAGGATTTCTGTAAGTCAGGCCGGCTACATAAACAAGCTCAAGGCCAGCCTGAACTGCATAGTGATACCCTGCCTCAAAAAAAAAAAAAAAAGAACCAAAAAACTAAGGTTGCCAAAACCTAAACCAACAGAGTCAAAGGAATAACAGATTACAAGGATACCATTTAGCAGGTTATTGCTTAAGTTGTACATAATAACCTAATGCCACCTAATTCAAGTCACTCCTCAAGACTAAATTACTCACTAAGAAATCCTAGTGGAATTTATATTTTATGACTTGTCCTAGATGAATATTTAGCTCCAACTAGAAAAAAAAATATATAACCACATCCACATCACTGTGTTAAAGGCCTTTCCCTATTTTTCCCCAGTATGTAATTTATAATAATCAAGCTAATACCATATAGAATAGCCCAGTTTTTAGTACTTAGTTGTACAAAAAAATACATGTGATCCCTCAAATGTTTACTGAATTAACTGCATTTGCCTCTACTTACTCTAGTGGAAAAATTACTCTTGCCTATTAAGGAAATGTCATTTCACTTTGCTTACCAAACAAAAAAAGTAGTCAAGCATAGCATGGTAGCACACACCTGTAATCCCATCACTCTGGGAGGCTGAGACGGGGGTATTGCAACATGAAGCCCAACCTGAATGATTTAGCAAGACCCTGTCTCAAAACAAGAGTAACAACAACAACAACAGAAAAAAAGACCAAAAACAAAATACTGGGGATATGGCAGTGTGTGAAGTCCCCGGTTTCAATCCCTAATACCACCCCCTCCGTGGTTATCTAAGCTATTAGCTTATTTTTTCCCTATTATCCCATATTTATTTATAATTTACTTAATCTGCAAAGAAGCTTCTGTTAAATATGACCTATTATTTATTCCCAATCTCAGTTTAGCCTCAACTGTCTTTTTTTCAAGGTCTCACCATCTTCCACGCTCCTAAGTTTCTATTGCCTGAAACTCCCCCCGCCCCCCGCACTGGTACCAACAATTGAACCCAGGGCTTCATAGTGAGCTACATCCCAGCCCTTTCCTTGTATTTTGAGACAGGGTCTCCTTAAATTGCTTAGTTGCCCAGGTTGCACTCAAACTTGGTGATCCTCCTGTTTCCTTGTCCCAGAGCACTGGGATTGCAGGTGTGTACCACTGCACCCAGCTTGACTACAACCATTTCCATGGCTGACTGGTTTTCCAGAGGTAAATAAATCTATCAACTTAAGGAAGGTTTAACATCTTCCAAGGCAACTTTTTATATAAATCACACCTTTAAATCAAATCTCAACTCTCCATTCCTGCTAACATAAAATTCAATCCAGGCCGGATGTGGTAGCGCACACCTGTAATCCCAGCACTTGGCAGGCTAAGGCAGGAGGATTACCACGAGTTCGAGGCCAGCCTAGACTACACAGTGAGTTCAAGGCCAGCCTGAGCTACCCTGTCTCAAAAAAACAAAACAAACAAACAAACAAACATAATCCAACTCAATTGCTTCTATGTGTTACCCATTCAGACAGTCACAGACCTGAATTAATATTTGTGTAGTATTTCTCCATTACCTAGGCTGAGAATTCTCTTCATACATTCTTTCTTTTCCCTCCTTGAAAAGGCTTATGGTCTGTTTAGTTTTCTTCATCAAATTTTCCATGAACACCCTAAAATACTCATTTTCTCCAAGCGTCTCCATCTTCCCCTCGTATCTCGACAAGATAGTACGGAGATGTTGGTAGGTGTCGGGCAGCAGGTCTAAAATATAAGGTGGACTATTCTTTAACGCCAGCTTTGGATTCTGACACAACCGCACCACCTGCAACAAATAGAAAGGAAGGTATATTACCTGGAGGATCTTAAGGACAATTTCCTCTTTAAAGTTAAAAAAAAAAGTTATGAAATTGCTCTGCAGAAATATGAAAAATACATGAGAATATAAGAAACGATCCATAACCCACAGCCCACAAACAATCACTTTTAGTAGTCCCCTAGAAATTGTTCTTACAGTACTGTGAGAGGCTGGGGGTATAGCTGAGTGATCAAGCGCTTGCCTACCATAAGGAGACATGAGTCCGAGCCCCAGCAGGGAGGGGAGAGATGACAATAGCAACAAAGCTCCATGAAAAATATTAGTGTAGACACACAACAGACTAAACAACTAGAAGGGGTGGGTGGGGGTCCCCATAAACACCTGAAACGTGCTAGATGAAATGAAATATGGCAAGATACTTTTATACATGGCTGATCTCACAATAAAGAAAATTCCCAGACACAGAAATAAAGTATATGGCTAGCTTTGGAGTTAAGTCTGTTATCTAAGGGTTTGGGTTTTAATAATCACTATGCCAGGGAGAGATTTCCAGGAAGACGGCAGAGCAGTAAGCAACAAATCACCCTCTGTATTCCAAGTGGAATACAGACACTGGAAAATAACAACTTGGGGAAGGGAAAGAAGAAAGGTGGATCCCTGGGACCCAGGAAGCACCTGAAGGGAAAATTGGAGCTTACAGAGAAATCGAAGAGACAGACCACAACACACCAAAGGAAGGGGCAACCTGCACTTTCTCCCTGGCTTGTGGCATGAGAAAGGAAGATGGAATCTACAGACACACAGTACAAGTGGGCAACCCAGAGGGCTCCAGGGAGAAAGGCACCAGTGAAGGGCAGCAGTACATGCCGTGAGCTGCAACAGCTGGTGGTGAGTGACTCCAGTCCAAGTAACTGCTGCATCCTAAGAAGGTGGTTGGTCAGATGCCATTTTAGGGAGTGGCCAACTGTGCCCAGGACTCAGAGCAGCCGCAGGTCAGCTTCACCTCAGGGCTCCCAGGGTTAAACTGCCACCAGTGACTGGGTGTGGGACAATCAAGGGAGACGTCCATGGTCAGGGAGCCAGAGGCAGGCCCGCAAGAGACCCCCCCAAATGTTATGAACTAAACAACTCAAGCCCCAACCCCATGACCAGATGTCAGGTGCAACCTCAACTTCCATGGATTTTGAAAGTCCCAGAACAAACGCCACGCCCTAATCCTACCAGCTCATTGGTATTATTCAGCACAGATCTGGGGTCTGACCACCTCCTTTGCCTACTAGCAAGAGCAGAGTCACGGCCTGAATTAGACACTGCCACAAAACTATAGACCCCAGAAGAAAACCACAAGCTTGAAATCACAGAGAAACTTCTTTTTTTTTTTTTAGTTTTTATTTGTTTGGGGTTTTTTTCCTCTTATTTGTGTTTCTTTGCGAGAATGAACACTCTATAGTTTTTGTTGTTGTTGTTCTGTCCCTGGTTTTGTTTTTTCACTCTTTCCTTCCCTCCTGTCTTCTTCACCAGTTTCCTGAAGCTTGGGCAATCTTCCTCTGTCCTTCAGCCTTGCTTTTTTTTGTGTGCGTACCAGGGGTCGAACTCAGGACCTCGCGTGCCGCTGAGCGATATCACCAGCCCTTTTTTCGTACGTGGGTTCTGGGAGTCAAACTCAGGACCTTGCGCTTGCCAGGCAGGCGCTTATGCCGCTGAGCCATCTCACGGGCCCTTTTCAGCCTTGCTTTTAATCTCTTTTTCTTCTTTTATTTTTCTTTTTTTCCTCTTCTGTCTTTTAATTTTCTCATCTTAGGGTAAAACTGCTCTACTGAATGGTAATCTACTGTATATAATTTTCTGATTTGTCTTAGATTTTGTTATATAACTATAAATCTTATACATATGGCTAAAAGTAGCAAAGTAGCTTGTCATTTTCCAGTCTGTGCTTGATGCTATTGTTATTGCTGATTGTACTACTTCAGCCAAGGTGACATAGTTGCTGTGATCAACTGATCCTCCTTGTATGCCAAAACAATACTACAGTACTACAGTCGAGTATCAAAGAACTGGGTGCTAGGCCAAACAGGCTGCAACCTCCTATCCCTAATAAACAGAAGAGGCAGGATCCTGGGGCAGACTCAAAGGCCAAGAGCTAGCTATGCCTAGAAGACATATCTGGAAAGTAATCATTTCCTAAAGAGGTCACAATACTAGTAATAAAGCTACCTACCACAAGCAATTTATAAGCATCAATGCAGAAAACAAATAAATTAAAAAACGAGAAAACATGGAAGCAAGATGCAACCCCAGACCTCCAGCTCACCCAAGGTGAATCCAGGGGGCATTGAGATAGAATCAAAAGCCACCCAGCTGAACTTTCTGCAGCAGAAGTAACAAAGTAGATGAAAGAATCTCTAGAAAAAAACAAAACAAATAATTTCACAGACAATTAAAGAGATGATGACCACAATGAAGGACATGGTTAGTGAATTTAGAGCAGATACAGATTTAAAAGAAAATAGAGGAGGGGCCGTGAGATGGCTCAGCAGTGTAAGCGCCTGCCTGGCAAGCGCGAGGGCCCGAGTTCAACTCCCGGAACCCACATACGAAAAAAGGGCCGGTGATATCGCTCAGCGGCTCGGACACCTGCTGGTGTGCAAGGTCCTGAGGTCGACCCCCAGTACCCACAAAAAAAAAAAAAAAAAAAAACAAGGGACCACGAAAAAGCAATCCAACAGCTAATACATGATGCAAAGAAGAACAACATAAGATTAGTTGGGATCAATGAAAAATCAGAAGACAGCACAAAGGACATAAAAAACCTGTTCACAGAAGTAATAGCAGAAAACTTCCCAAGCATGAAGAATTTGACATAAAAAAGGACATAAAAAACCTGTTCACAGAAGTAATAGCAGAAAACTCCTCAAGCATGAAGAATTTGACATACAGATGAATAAGGCATATAGAATTCCAATTAGGCATGATCAGGAAAAAAAATATACTAAGGCATATAATTGTCAAGATTCTAGAAATTCAACACAAGAACAGAATATTAAAAGCTGTTAGAGAGAAGAAACAAATCACCTATAAAGGAAAACCCATCAGATTCACAGCAGACTTCTCAATCCACACCATTAAGTCAAGGAGAGCTTGAAGTATTTCAAGCTCTAAAAGAAAATAACCTCCAACACAGATTGATGTACCCCCCCAAAAAATGATCTTTCAAAATCGATGGAGAAATGAGATATTTCCATGATAAAGAACACTTGAAGAAATTCATGACCGGGCCAGTGATATAGCTCAATGGCATAAAAAGCGCAAGGTCCTCAGTTTGGCTCCCAGTACCTGCATATAAAAAAAAAAAAAAAAGAAAAGAAAAGAAAAGAAAAGAAAAGAAAAGAAAAGAAAAGAAAAGAAAAGAAAAGAAAGAAAGAGAAAGAAATCCATGACCACCAAACCAGCACTTTTTGAAGGATATTCTAGAAAAAGACAATGCAGACAATTCCAAGAATCCCAACAGAATGAATCCACCAGGCAAGGCAAGCAATTAAATAAAAGAAAAAAGAAGAGAATCAAAACAGGAAAATATGTTGACAAGGACAAGTCAATACCTTTCAGTTATACCCATCAATGAATGTGAATGGTCTCAATTCACCAACTAAAGGAAACAGATTAGCACAATGGATCAAGAAATAAGAACCAACCATATGCTGCATACAAGAAACACATTTAACTCAAAAAGAAACTCATAAACTGCAAGTCGAATGATGGAAAATAATACTTCATGCAACCAGAAAAAACCAGAAGTAGCCATTCTATTTGCAGAAAAAGTGGGTTTCAAGCTAAGACTGATCAGAAGAGACAAGAAGGTCACTACATACTTGTTAACAGAATAATCCAAAAGGAAGAGATAACAATAATAAATATATATGCACCAAATACAAATACTGGCACACCCAACTACATAAAACAAACAATAATAGATATGAAAAATCAGATAAGCATTAATACAGTTATGATAGGGGACTTCAGTACTCCACTGTTACAAATAGATCAGCCAGACAAAAAAAAAATAAAGAAATATCAGAACTGAACCAACCCTTTGAACAAATGGACTTAGTAGATATCTGCAGAGTGTTCTACCCAACAACAACAGAATACACATTCTTCTCAGCAGCACATGGGACTTTCTCCAAAATAGACCACATACTGGGCTGGCGGTGATGCTGCATGCCTGTAACCCAGTACTCAGGAGGGTGAGGCAGGAGGATCACCATGAGTTTGAGGACAGCTTGTGCTACATAGTGAGAACCTGTCTCAAAAAATAAAACAAAATAGACTACATACTAACTCACAGAACATGCTTAAGTAAATGCAAAGTAAGTGAAATTATTCCATGCATATTATCAGGTCAGAGTGCAATGAAATTGGAAATCAATGGCAAAAGAGACCACAAAAACTACATAAACTACATAAACCACAAGAACTACATAAGGAGTTTTAAGAGGGAGCGGGAAAAAGATGGCGGATCTGTAAGAAGTAGGCAATGAACCTCTCCAAAAGTCGCTATCTGGACACTGAAATATAGTGACTGGAGGAGGACAAGAAAGAGGGAACTGGCTCCCATGGACCCAGGAAAGATCTGAAGTGCAGTTTGGGGCCCACGGAGAAAGTGAAGAGAGAAACACCAACAAAGAAGAAGGAGGTGGCCTCCGGCGCCATTTCCCTGTGTCAGGAATCCTGATGCGACTGAAGCGGTTCAAATCTGCGGACACACGGTGACTGCGCGCGCCCCCAGGGGCCTCCGCGGAGGAACACAAGAAGCGGCGGTGCAGAGAAGCAGCGAGCGTGAAGGACACATTGACTGGCAGTGAGTGCTGATGCCTGGCGGTCCCGTGCAAGAGAGCGACTAGCCGGGTGCCATTGTGCAGGGGGCAGCAGCTGAACTTGAAACTCAGGGCGGCTGCCACTCCGTCCATGGCTCCAGCAGGGACCTCTGCGGAGGAACGCGAGACGATGCAGTACAGAGAAGCCGCGGCTGTGAAGGACACACTGACTGGCGGTGAGTGCTGACACCCAGCCATTAGGCGCGTAAGAGAGCCACTAGCCTGGCGCCATTGGGGGGGGGCAGCAGCTGAGCTCAGAACTCAGGGCGGCCGCCACTCCATCCACGGCTCCAGTGGGGACCTCCGCGGAGGAACGCGAGACACCGTGGTACAGAGAAGCACCAGCCGAGAGGGACACACTGACTGGCGCTTCTCTTCCTGGTATTCCAAGAATCTCCTAAGAGTTTGAAATACTAGCAATAAAGCAACCTACCATAGGCAATTTACAAACAGCAACCCAGGAATTAAACTAAAGAAAGAAAAGAAAATGAGGGCCGGTGAGATGGCTCAGTGGCTTAAGCGCCTGCCCGGCAAGCGCGAGGGCCCGAGTTCGACTCCCGGAACCCACATACGAAAAAGGGGCCGGTGATATCGCTCAGAGGCACGGGTGCCTGTTGGCGCGCGAGGTTCTGAGGTTGACCCCCCGGTACCCACCAAAAAAAAAAAAAAAAGAAAAGAAAATGAGACGACACTTAAACAAGATGCAGGGGCCGGTGAGATGGCTCAGCGGCATAAGCACCTGCCCGGCAAGCGCGAGGGCCCGAGTTCGACTCCCGGAACCCACATAAGAAAAAGTGGCCGGTGATATCGCTCAGCGGCACAGGCGCCTGCTGGCGCACGAGGTCCTGAGGTCGACTCCCCGGTACCCACAAAAAAAAAAAAAAAAAACAAGATGCAACCCCACACATCCAGTTCACCAAAGGCAAACCCAGGGGTCAGTGAGGTGGGACAAACCGAAAGCCACCCACCTGACATCTCTGAAGTGGTAACAACAAAGTAGTTGAATGAGGCTCTGGAAAAATTTAAATCAGAAATAATTTCTCAGATAACTGCAGAGATAATGTCCACAATGAAGACCATGCTTAAGGACGCTAGAGCAGACACAGACAAAAAATTAGACGAGCTTAAGAAAATGATGGAAGCCATGAATGCTCAGCATAGGAAAGAAATGGACTCCATAAAGCAGATTCAAGCAGATATCCAGGAGAACAAAAATTCCATTGAAAGTATTTGTAGCAGATTAAGCCAATGTGAGGACAGGATCTCAGATATAGAAGACAGGCTTGCAATTAGTGATCATGAAAAGAAACAATTCTTAAAAATATCAAGGGACAATGAAAAATCAATCCAGCAGCTGCTAGATGATGCAAAGAAGAATAACAAGATTGATTGGAGTCAATGAAAAAGCAGGAGATAGCATAAATGACATCAGAACACTGTTCACAGACATTATCACAGAAAATTTCCCTGGTAGAGAAAAAGAATTTGACGTTCAGATAAGTGAGGCTTATAGAACTCCAATTAGCCATAATCAAAAAAAATCTTCAGCCAGGCATATCATAGTCAAGATTCCAGAAATTCAACATAAGAGTAGAATCTTAGGGCCGGTGAGATGGCTCAGCAGCTTAAGCACCTGCCTTGCAAGCGTGAGGGCCCGAGTTCGACTCCCGGATCCCACATACGGAAAAGGGGCCAGTGATATCGCTCAGCGGCATGGGCGCCTGTTGGCGTGCGAGGTCCTGAGGTCGACCCCCCGGTACCAAAAAAAAAAAAAAAAAAAAAAAAAAAAAAGAATCTTAAAAGCTGTTAGAGAAAAGAAACGAATCACCGATAAAGGAAAGCCCATCAGAATCACAGCAGACTTTTCAGCACAAACCCTCAAATCAAGAAGAGCTTGGAACGATGTATTTCAAGTTCTAAAGGAAAATAATCTTGAACCTAGATTGATGTACCCCGCAAAACTATATTTCAAAACTGATGGAGAAATAAAATACTTCCATGACAAAGAACATCTGAGAAAATTTATAACCACCAAACCAGCACTCCAAAATGTTCTGAAGAACATTCTAGAAAGGGATAACAAGGACTACAACTCCAGAAACCACAACAGAAGGAATCCACCAGGCAGAAAAAATGATTAAAGAGAGGGAGGGAAAACAAAAATTAAAAGAGAAGGAGCCAACAACAAGAAAATAACATGACAAGGATAAGTCAATACATATCAGTTTTAACCATTAATGTTAATGGTCTCAATTCACCAATCAAAAGGCACAGACTGGCAAATTGGATCAAGAAGCAAGATCCAACAATATGCTGTATACAAGAAACACATTTAATTCAAAAAGAAATTCATAGACTGAAAGTCAAAGGATGGAAAACAATACTCCATGCGACAGGAACCCAGAAAAAAGCAGGGGTAGCTATTCTTTTCGCAGACAAAGTGAATTTCAAGCCAAGAATGATTCAGAGAGATAAAGAAGGTCACTACATCCTTGTAAAGGGAACAATCCAAGAGGAAGAGATAACAATCATAAATATATATGCAACAAATACCAGTGCACCCAACTATATAAAATAAATATTAATGGACATGAAAAATCACATAACCACTAACACAATTGTATTGCGGGATCTCAATACTCCACTGTCACAAAAAGACAGATCAACTAGACAAAAAATCAACAATGAAATATTACAACTGAACCAAACTTTGGAACAAATTGACTTAGTAGATGTCTACAGAGTGTTCTACATCACAACATCAGAATACACATACTTCTCAGCTGCACATGGGACATTCTCCAAAATAGAGCACATACTAGCTCATAGAACCTGCTTAAGTAAATGCAATGAATTGAAATTATCCCATGTATATTATCAGACCATAGTGCAATGAAATTGGAAATCAATGGCAAAAGAAACCACAAGAATTTGCTAAACAATGGGCCGGTGAGACGGCTCAGCGGCTTAAGCGCCTGCCTTGCAAGCGCGAAGGCCCGAGTTCGACTCCCGGATCCCACATACGAAAAAGGGGCCGGTGATATCGCTCAGCGGCACGGGTGCCTGTTGGCGCGCGAGGTTCTGAGGTCGTCCCCCCGGTACCCACAAAAAAAAAAAAAAAAAAAAAAAAAAAAAAAAAAAAGAATTTGCTAAACACATGGAAATTAAATAGCACCCTACTGAACAACCAATGGGTCACAGATGAAATTAAAGAAGCAATTAGACAGTTTCTGCAACTGAATGATAACGACAGTACAACATACCGGAACTTATGGGATACAAAGAAAACAGTCCTATGAAAGATATTTATACCAGTGAATACCCATATCAGGAAAACAGAGCAAGCACGAATAAACAACCTAATAGTGAACCTCAAACTTCTAGAAAAAGAAGAGCAGGCTAAGCCAAAAGCTCGTACAAGGGAAGAAATTATAAAGATCAGAGCAGAAATTAACGTATTGGAGACTAAAAAAAACAATACAAAGAATCAATGAATCAAAGAGTTGGTTCTGGGGGCCGGTGAGATGGCTCAGCGGTGTAAACGCCTGCCTGGCAAGCGTGAGGGCCCGAGTTCGACTCCCGGAACCCACATACGAGAAAAGGGCCAGTGATATCGCTCAGTGGCACGGGCGCCTGCTGGCGCATGAGGTCCTGAGGTCAACCCCCGGTACCCACAAAAAAAAAAAAAAAAAAGAGTTGGTTCTTTGAAAAATTAAATAAAATTGACAAACCCATATCCAACCTTATTAAAAAAAGGAAAGAAAGTGCTCAAATCCACGCAATTAAGAATGAAAAGGGCGATATCACAACGGACCCTGCAGAAATCCAGAAGATTATCTATACCTACTTTGAAAACTTGTATTCTAATAAGATGGAAAATGCAGAAGAAATGGACAGATTCCTAGATACATATGAATTACCAAAGCTCAACCAAGAAGATATAAAAATCCTAAATAAACCAATAACAATCAATGAAATCGAAGATGTAATTAAAAACTTCCCAACAAAGAAAAGCCCAGGCCCCGATGGATTCACTGCCGAATTCTACAAGAAATTTAGAGAAGACCTAACACCACTACTTCTCAAACTCTTTAATGAAATTGAAAGGGAAGCGGGCCGGTGAGATGGCTCAGCGGCTTAAGCGCCTGCCTGGCAAGCGCGAGGGCCCGAGTTCAACTCCTGGAACCCACATATGAAAAAGGGGCCAGTGATATCGCTCAGCGGCACGGGCGCCTGCTGGCACGCGAGGTCCTGAGGTCGACCCCCCGGTACCCACAAAAAAAAAAAAAAAGGGAAGCAATACTGCCAAATTCATTCCTGGAAGCAAGCATTACCCTGATACCAAAACCAGAGAAGGACCCAACTAAGAAAGAGAACTACAGACCAATCTCCCTAATGAACATAGATGCAAAAATCCTCAATAAGATACTGGCAAACAGAATGCAGCAAATCATCAAGAAGATTATACACCATGACCAAGTTGGATTCATCCCAGAGATGCAGGGATGGTTCAACATACGTAAATCAATAAATGTAATACACCATATTAACAGAACCAAGGACAAAAACCATATGATCATCTCAATAGATGCAGAAAAAGCTTTTGACAAAGTCCAGCACCCATTCATGATAAAAACCCTACAGAAAATTGGAATAGATGGTCTTTATCTCAATCTGATAAAAGCTATCTATGACAAACCAACAGCCAATATCATACTAAATGGACAAAAACTGAAAGCCTTCTCTCTAAAATCAGAAACAAGACAAGGATGTCCACTGTCCCCACTCTTATTCAACATAGTCCTGGAAACTTTAGCCAGAGCAATTAGACAAGAGAAAGAAATAAAAGGAATTATGATTGGAAAGGAAGAAGTTAAATTATCATTATTTGCAGACGACATGATACTCTATGTAGAAGACTGCAAAAACTCCACTAAAAAATTGCTAGATTTAATAAGCAAATTCAGTAGTGTAGCTGGATACAAAGTGAACACTCAAAAATCAATAGCCTTCCTGTACACCAATAACAAACTCACTGAGAGAGAAATTAGGGAAACAACACCTTTCACAATAGCATCAAGAAAAATGAAATACTCAGGAATCAATCTAGCGAAGGAAATAAAATACCTTTACATCGAAAACTACACTACTCTGAAAAAAGAGATAGAAGAGGATATCAGAAAATGGAAAGATATCCCCTGTACTTAGATAGACAAAACCAATATAGTGAAAATGCCCATACTTCCAAAACTATTACACAGATTTAATGCAATCCCAACAAAAATACCAATAGCATACCTCACAGAATTAGAGAAAACAACCCTAAAGTTCAAATGGAACTGAAAAGACGCAGAATAGCAAAAACAATTCTGGGCAACAAAAGCAAGGCAAGGAGCATCACAATGCCTGATCTGAAGTTATAATACAAAGCTACAGTGATAAAAACAGCATGGTACTGCCAAGGAAACAGACCTGACAATCAATGGAACAGAAGAGAAGACACAGAAACAACTCAAAGCACACACACTCAGCTACCTTATCTTTGACAAAGGAACCAAACACCTTCACTAGAATAAAGATAGCCTCTTTAATAAAGGTGCTGGAAAAACTGGTTTTCCACATGCCAAAGATTGAACCTATACTCATATCTCTCACCACACACTAAACTTAAATCGATATGGATCAAGGATCTAAATATAAAAACAGAAACGGGCCGGGGGTAAAGCTCAGCAGCACAGCGTCTGCCTGGCAAGCTCAAGGTCCTGAGTTCGATTCCCGGTTCAAAAAAAAAAAAAACAGAAATAATTTGTTGGAAGATAGGTTAAACTCTTGAAGACGTTGGTGTAGCCAAAGACCTTATGAACAAAACCCCGATCACACAAGAAATATTACAAAAAGAATCAACAACTGAGATAACATCAAATTAAAAAGCTTTTGCACAGCAAAAGAAACCACCAGCTGAGTGAAGATACAACTAGGGAAAATTTTTACCAGCTACTCCTTAGACAAAGAACTAATATCTAGAATATACGAAGAACTCAAAATCAGACTCCCCACAAATTCAGAGACCCAATCCAAAAATGGGCATCTGAAATGAACAGACACTTCTCAGATGAAGAAGTACAAACAGCAAATAAATATATGAAAAAATGTTCAACATCATTGGTCATTCAAGAAATGCAAAATTAGGGGCCGGTGAGATAGCTCAGCAGCATAAGCACCTGCCTGGCAAGCATGAGGTCCTGAGTTTGACTCCTGGTACCCACATACGAAAAAAGGGGCTGGTGATATCGCTCAGCAGCACGGGCGCCTGCTGGTGCGCAAGGTCCTGAGTTCGACCCCCAGTACCCACACACACAAAAAAAGAAATGCAAATTAGAACAACACTGATGATATTCCATCTCACTCCAGAAATAACAGCTATCATCAAGAAAGCAACCGCCAGTGATATAGCTCAGTGGCCCAGCGCCTGCCTGGGAAGCACAAGGTCCTGAGTTTGATTCCCGGTACCCCCCCAAAAAAAGCAACCAATAACAAATGCTGGCAAGCTGTGGGGGAAAAAAAGACCCCTTCTCCATTACTGGTGGGAGTGTCAACTGATACAACCACTATAGAAATTAGTATGGAGATTCCTCAAAATCAGTATGGAGATTCCTCAAAAGACTAAAACTAGAAGACCCAGGTATTCCCCTTCTAAGCATCTTCTTAAAAGAGTTAAAAGCATATCACAATGTTATATACATGCCCATCTTTATAGAAGCACAATTTATAATAGCTATGAACAGCCCATATGCCCATCAATAGATGAATGGATAAAGAAAATGTGGTATTCATGTACAATGGAATACTACTCTGCCATAAAGAAGGTTACACTTGAGTCATTTGTAGGAAAATGGATGTACCTCAAGACCATAATTTTAAGTGAAATAAGTAAGACACATAAGTTTATTGCATTGTTTTTCTTGTGTGAGAAACTCTAAGGGTAAAAGGAGCAAAATGGGGGCCGGTGAGAAGGCTCAGAGGCGTAAGCGCCTGCCTGGCAAGCGCGAAGGCCCGATTTTGACTCCCGGAACCCATATACGCAAAAAGGGCCGGTGATATCGCTCAGCGGCACGGGCGCCTGCTGGCACGTGAGGTCCTGAGGTCGACCCCCGGTACCCACAAAAAAAAAAAAAAAAAAAAAAGGAGCAAAATGAAGCATGGATATTGGGAAGTAGGAGGAACACGTTCAAATGGAAGGGGGAACAAAAGAGGGAGGAGAGGGAAAGGGGATTGAAAAGAAAAAAATGCAGGGAAATAAAGCTTTTGTAATTGGGAAGAAGGGTTGAAGGAAAAGGAGGGGAATGGGAAAAAAGAATTAAGATATATTTCATAGAGGTACAAATTCTCTATTGAATGTAAACACTATGTATGGCAAATATGTACTAATAAAAACTTTAAAAAAAGAAAAAGAAAACAGAAAAAAAAAAAAAAAAATACTCACTATGCCCTAGTGACCAGGGGACAGAAGCAGAGAGGCCACAGACCCAGCAATGTATGGAGTTGAAATAAGACATCCATGCCTTCTCAAAGAAATGTAGGACTCTCAGAATGTGCTGGGTAAGTCTTTTTTCCCCCTCTTTTACTTTCAACTTTTCTGAGTTTGTATGTTTTAAGTGGGTCTCTTTTAAAGCTAAATTATAAAAATCTAATGTAACAATCTTTCATTTTCTTTTTGGTTTTTGAGACACGGTATTGCTTTGTAGTGCAGGCTGGCCTCAAACTCACAGTGATCCTCCTGCCTCAGCCTCCCCAGCACTGGGATTACAGGCAAGCTCCACCACACCTGCCTAATAATCTTTGTTTCTAACTGGTGGGTTTACTCCATTTATTACAATAGCTGACAAACTGTATTTATTCCTACATCTTGTTTGTGCTTTCTATTTTTAAGGATTTTTCTGTGTCTGGAAAAGATACTTCTATATCAGAAAAGTCCAGAAATACACCCACACAAACATAAACCCTTGACTTGTGACAAAGTGGTATTTCCCACCAGGTGTGGTGGCACATGCCTGTAATTCCAGCACTCTGGGAGGCTGACACAGGAAAATCATCACTTCCACCCCAACCTGGTCATCTTGGGCACTTAGCAAGACCCTGTCTCACAATAAAAAATAATGAAAGGGCCAGGGATGCAGCTCAGTCCAAAGGTCCTAAATTCAGTATCTAGTACCACAAAATAAATAAAAATTTCTTTTACCTGTTTTCTTAGCAGTGTTACTATCATGTGTCTAATGTGGTTTTCTTTGTATTTTTTCTAAGCCTGGTGCTTACAGAGGTTCTTAATTTTTTTTTTTTTTTTTTTTTGGTAGGTACCGGGGGTCGACCTCAGGACCTCGCGCGCCAGCAGGCGACCGTGCCGCTGAGCGATATCACCGGCCCCTTTTTTCATATGTGGGATCCGGGAGTCGAACTCGGGCCCTCGCGCTTGCCAGGCAAGCGCGTAGGCCGCTGAGCCATCTCACCGGCCGGAGGTTCTTAATTTTTGACTTGATGATTTTCACTAGTTTTGGGAAATTCTCAACCAATTTCTCATCAAATATTGCTTCTGCACCATTCACTTTCTCCTCTTCTGGAAGTTCAATTACACATGCCTAAGACGTTTTTACCATATTCTATGCCCTTACATTCTTCAGTATTCTCCATCCTTTTGTCTCTCAATGCCTCAGTATGAATTATTTTTCCTGGACTTATGTCCTACTTCACCAGTTCTCTCTTCAGCTGTATCTATGCTGGTAAACCCATCTACTGCCTTAACAATCAGTTCTTGTGTTTTGTTCTAGAATTTCTACTTTGTTCTTTTTCTTATTTCAAGTCTGTTAAAATAATCAACCGAGTCTTTAATTCTAACACGTTACTAATAGGCACATTTTAAGTCCACGACTGATATTTGTATCCCCTGTGTCTATGTATCTATTGTCAATTTTCCTTGGAGTTATCAGTTGCATCTTGTCTTTTCATATTCCTAGTTATTTTTGTTTTGTTTTGTTTTTGTTTTGAGACAGGGTCTTACTATGTAATCCAGGCTGGTCTTGAACTCACAGTGATCCTTCTGCCTCAGCCTCCTAAGTACTGGGATTACAGGCATGCACCACCATGCCCAGCTCTCCTAGTTATCTTTGAATGTTAGACATTTTATGTAAAAATTATAGACAATATTAGACTACGAATGCTGTTATTCAAAAAGGATTTACTTTTTGCCTCTAGCAAACAGTTAGGCTAGGGACATTAGGAATCTCAGATCATTTTAATCCAATCCAATTGAGAAGATTAAAGGCCAGCCTTCCTCCCCTCTGTAACCTGGTCTACTTCTGTTTCTTCCTTATGCCCAGGACCATTCATTCATCTTGGCAGGCTTTAATTTCAATGTTTTTCCTCCTCAACACAAATATTTTGAAAAGTTTATCCGGCCTCTTAGCTATCACTTCCAGAATCAAGGGTCAAGATAGCCTCAAACGACAGAGCCTCACCTCTGATGGCTTCATTCATCCTGCAGAATTTGACTTCAAACTTTCTCACTGCCTTGAGAACTCTTCCATCTATGTCTTTTAGCTTTTCTAGTTGTCAAGAGTATATTTGGTTCAAAACAACTTAACCTAACACTGGCGGAAGCAGACATGACATTCTCCTTTTTTCATAAACAATAGTTGGGCTGGAGTACTGCTAAGTGCTAGAGCACTTGCCTATCATGCGCAAGACCTTAGGTTCAATGTCCAGCACGGCAAACACAAAACAAAACAAAAACGGTTTCTTTGGTCAGCAAAAACTCATTATAAACGCTTTTAAAATGCCTAAACGGGGGCCGGTGAGATAGCTCAGCAGCATAAGCGCCTGCCCAGCAAGCACGAGCCAGTGATATCGCTCAGCGGCACGGGCGCCTGCTGGCGCGTGAGGTCCTGAGTTCGACCCCCAGTATCCACACACACACACACACACACACAAACAAAAAAAATTAATTAATTAAAAAAATAAAATGCCTAAATGGTCCCATTCTATGTAGGTACTGTAACTTAACTCTCCTCACTTCTGTGCTTTAATACTTATATTGTTTGCAAGTATTCACTATTTCACTGTCCTTGTGATGAGTAGGCTTGGGCAATTTCATTTTTCTATATATCAGATTGTTTCCTTAAAATAGATTCCTCAGAAGTAGAATTATTAGGTTCATCTAACACAACTGCAGAATTTCCTCTTAACTGAAGGGTTCTTCAAATGACAAGGCAATATGAAAACATAAAAACTGGTTATTTCCTCTCTGTCTCTCCCCCCTTCCAAATACTAGGGATTAAACCCAGGGCCTGCACACACAGCTAGAGCTACATTCCCCAGACCTTTTTTATTTTGAAAAAGGGTGCTAATTAAGTTGCTAAATTGCCCAGGCTGGGCTTAAACTTCCCATCCTCTTGTTTTCGCCTCCTAAAGTGTTGGAATTACAGGAGTGCACTACATGGTGTGCCCAGCTTGTACATCACTTCTTAAACTCCTTTAAAAAATAGTCCTATGTAAGCCTAGGAAATAAAGACAAGCTGAATCAACAAAAACATCGGATACATGAATATTTTAATAGTATTTTAGGGAGCTGGTCATCCTATGAAGTGTTCAAGCCAAATGGGAACAACCTAGCCAAGGAAAAAGGCTTCACCTCAAAAACCAACTGTACTCTAAGCACACAGAGTTAAAAATTCGCATTAAAAACAAATATGGACAACTCCCAATTGATGAGCATTATATCTCAAAACCTCATTTGTAAAGCCGGATGTTATATTTAAAGGGCTGGGCGTACAGCTCAGTGGCGTATAACGCCTGCCCAGTATACGCAAGGGCCTGGGTTCAGCCAGGCATTGTGGTGTACACCCATAATCCTAGCACTCTGGGAAGCTGTGACAGGAACACCACAAGTTCAAGGAGCTGGGTTCTATTCCCAGCACCACAAAAAGGATAAGAAAAAAAAAAAAGCCAACAGATTTTTGATAAAAATATTTAAATGTTAGGTTCCCTAGTTTAGCTCACAGAGGGAGGATGGGATACTAACATTGAGACTAAGAGACTAGGACCTAGCATATCCCATAAATATGTGTAATTTTTATGTGTCCATTTAAGAAAATGACTACAGAGACTACAAAAGATTTTTGAGGATTTTTATTTTCAGAGAAAACTGAACACTCTTTTTATATTAGGTCTTACTAGCAGTCCAGGCTGGCCTTGAACTCACTATGTAGCCCAGGCTGGTTTCAAACTCAAGGCAATCCTCCTGCCTCAGCCTCCCAGTGCTAGGATTACAGACTGTGTCACCATACCCAGCCCACCAAATACCACTTAAAAAGAATGGAAGCCTCCTAAAAAAGGAAGAAAGGAAATAGAGATAGGTTGTGCAAAGGTCCACCCCTCCTCTCCTCAGCTCAGATGAATGGACAGAACATGCAGTTAGAGGCTGTTTTCCTTCCCACGGTGCAGGGAAAGGAGGGGGGTGAGACCAGCATGGAGTGGCCTACTGGCTCACTGTATTTTCTCTCCCCTCTCTTCCTTACAAAGGCTCCTGCACACTTGACCACAGTGAGGTGGTGATCTGAGGCAGTAAGGGGTCCCTCTATCTCCTAGGAGCTAGCTTTGAATAAAGTCATCTTCCTTTTCCCCAAGCCTCCTTTGTTTTTTTAGTGAGCCACGAGTGGTGTGGACCTGAGCTACGAGTAACAAACGATGTGAAGGCAATAACTTAAGGTTGTACCTGATACTTTGATCTTTCTTAACACAACATTTAACAAACGTATGTTAGGTACTGGGATACAGGAGTGAGAAGACAAGATCTCTCCCCTGAATCTAAGAATTATCAATAAAAAAAGAAAACCAACAACAGTATCAGGTATGGTGCTGAGAATTAAAGGAGAGTAATATTTAAAAAATAGTAGGTGGGCATGGCGGTGCACGTCTGTAATCCCAGCACTTGAGAGGCTGAGGCAGGAGGATCTCTGCGAAGTTCAAGACCAGCCTGAACTAACTACATAGTGAACCCCTGTCTCAAAAACGAAAAAGAAACCTTGTAGATAGAAGCCAGGCATGGTGGCACACGCTTGTAACCCCAGTACTTGGGGAGGCTGAGGCAGGAGGAATGCAAGTTGCAAGCCAGCCTGGTCAACTAAATGACTTAGCAAGACTCTGTCTTCCAAATTAAAAAAAAAAAAAAAGGATGAGGATGTAGCAAAGTGAAAGGCCCTGGATTCAATCCCCAGTGAAAGAAAGAAAGAGAGAGAGAGAAAGAAAGAAAGAAAAGGAAACCTGAACGGTAACATTGAGGCTAAGGATTGAAATTACAGGATGATGAATGGATAAAGACGTTGTGGTTTTTTAATACAATAGAGTACTATTCTGCCATAAAGAAGGAGAAGCTTGAGACATTTCTAGTTAAATGCATGCACCTTGAGACCATACTCTTAAGTGAAATAATTGGACACACGTGTAAATACCACACTGTTTCTCTGGTGTGAGAAACCAAAAGCATGAATAAAGACCAAAATGTATAACAGATATTGGGAAATAAGAAGAAAATGTTCAAATGGGAAGGGGAACTAGGGAGGGGGGGAAGGGAAAATAAAAAAATGAGAAAAGAAGGACAAAATGGAAACAAAGCTTCTGTAAGTAAGGAGGGGAAGAGGGGTTGAAAAGGGAGGGTAGGGGAATGGAGGAAAAAAAGGAATCAGGTTTTATCATGTACAGGTACAAATTCCCTATGATGAATGTGATCATTGTATACCTAAAATGTACCAATAAACTTCATAATAATAAAAAAAGAAATTACAAGAAAGCCAGCTGAAATCAGCAGCAGAAGAGTAGCCCCAAAAGAAACAACTACCCCTGAAGTGGGAACAGGTTTGGATTTGTCTGAGAAACAAAGGTCAGTGAGACTAAAGTGTAACAAACAAGGTGATTTGTAAGAGTTTTTGTGGAACAGGCAGGGAATTACCAAGGAGACGTGACGATGAAGTCCAAAATTTAAGTTTTCAATTAAAATTTAAAAGGATTATTAATGTTTTAATATTTTGACAAGATTGCATCAAAGACATATCAAAATGTCTTTAGTCATTCACCTTGAATAAACTTTTTAAAACCTCTGAGACTCAGTTCTTCCATCAGTAAAAAAGAAATAATACCTACCTCACAATAAAAGGTCTACGTACGGTGGGGCCGGTGAGATGGCTCAGCGGCATAAGCGCCTGCCTTGCAAGCGCGAGGGCCCGAGTTCGACTCCCGGAACCCACATACAAAAAAGGGCCGGTGATATCGCTCAGCGGCACGGGCGCCTGCTGGCGCGCGAGGTCCTGAGGTCGACCCCCCGGTACCCACAAAAAAAAAAAAAAAAAAAAAAAAAAAAGGTCTACGTACGAAAGGCCTGCACAGTGTCCAATAAAGGAGGCACCCGACACAGGTTAGCTCCCCTTCCCACTGCCACACAACCTGACCAGCTGCTCTTCCGCGCAGGCAGGAAGACTGCAGGAAGCCAGGGCAGGGTGTTCACCTATAGTTTCAAGCTACCTAATTAGCTAGGTTATGGCAGGCACCCCTCGGGTATTTTGTATTCAGTACTTCACTAATTTGTGCATTTAAAGAAAAAGGAAAGAAGGAAAGGAGGGAGGGAAGGAGGGAGGCAGAACCGTCACCTTTATATCCCCCATTGCTGTTGCCAACTACCAGAAGCTGGTAATGCTATTCCTACCATGCTGGACGACACCATAGTTACCTTCCTGGTCCTGCATGGTCTCCGGAACCAAGAAGTAGGCAAAATGCAACAAAGGAAATTGTGGTCCATAATCTGCAAAAGCTAGAGATCCACCCCTTCAAAAGTCCAAACCAAGTAAACTCCTAATATTTACATTTACATCCAGGGTTATACACTGGGAGAAAGGTACACGTCCCCTCAACAACAACAAAAACTAAGCTGAAATTGTTCTGGTCTTACAAACAAAGTGAAATCAGTAAGCGTTTTTAATGGAAATGAACTGAAAAAAAATCAACCCTCACAACACACCACAAAACATCTCCAAAATACTTGGTTAATTTGCATTTTCAAACTAGTACCATGTGCCTTCCATGAATACTACTTGTGCTTCCTTAGTATGTGACCTGGTAAAGATCATTTGAAGATTAAATGTCTGCTTTTCTCAAGATCTTTTTGAAATGAATCATCACATGACCAGGAAATTAGTGCTCCACTAACTACTCTAAGTTTTCAACTACAGAACATTAACACAGACCATAAAGAAAATACAGAGGTAGGCCTACTCTTCGAATATTAATGGCCTCTGCAAAAGAAAAAATGTCCTAAATATTGACCTCTTAAAAAAAGTTCCAGGGCTAGTGAGATAGCTCAGCGGTATAAGCGCCTGCCTGGCAAGCACGAGGGCCCGAGTTCGACTCCCAGTACCCACATACGAAAAAAGGGCCGGTGATATCACTCAGCGGCATGGGCACCTGCTGGGGCGCGAGGTCCTGAGTTCGATCCCCGGTACCCAAAAAAAAAAAGTTCCAAAAAGGTCCTATGTGAGTAATTCAAGTGAATGGTTAACACCAAAAAAGGCAAAAAAAAAAAAAAAAAAACACCTGCCTTTATGACTTAGTGAATTTTAAGCCAGCAGTCATGGTTAACCTCCACAGCACAAATGTGTACTCTAAGCTTATAAAACATTCACCAAAAAATTTCTGGAAGATAAAATATTTTCCTGCGTAGCCTGTCCTCCATTTGGCCAACTTTCTTGTGCTTTCCGAGTTGTGCAGTAGCAAAACTGGCTGCTTTTGTTTCCTTCTACCTGTGCATTTACAGCGGCACTCAACAATGTCAGAAAGGGACACGCTTGCTTCTGCAGAGCCAACAGCACCCATGTCCGGCTGCCACACGCTCCACTCATAACGGCTTCTCGCGGGCCTCACCCCTCCTGGTTCTGCCAAGGCTCAGTGGTCAATGGAAAACTTTGGAAAGTGTTATGATCACAGTAAAGAGAAATAAAACTATGCTTGAAAATTGCTGATTTTTTTAAAAAACAAAAAGCTATATAGAAAGGTGCAAAAGCCTGTGTTCTGAATACAGAATCTTTTCTGACACTAAGGAATTTGTACTTCCAAATAGGTGAAAGCTCCAGGCACACAGGACCATAAGTTCATCTCAAGAAGGGCAGAACTTTTATCTCGTTGTCTTCATCACCCCACCTCCAGCTCCTAGAACAATGTGACACACAGTGAGTGCTCAAGCAGATTCTCAGAATGAATATTCACTTATGTCACAATCTTGAAGGAGGTGGGGTTTTTAGTAGTCTTATCTCTGTAGACCTCAACTTATCCATGGAAGCATTTTTCATTTCAAAGTATTTTAAAATGAATAAAATAAGTGCTATGGTACACAATAAAGTTATATATGGAACTATACATAAAATGTGAAATTTTGTTAGTTTTAAATATTGAGTGGTATAAACTAATCAAAAAGCTTAAATATCATATGGTATCTCTCATTTGAGTAAGGCAAAGTACAAACAGAGGGAATAATAAAGGTGGACAGAAAGAGATGAGAGGCTGGACCCCTTGCAAATGGGAGGGGGTCCAAGAGATAAAAGTTGGTGGGGGAGGGAGATAAGAATGAAGATGTGCCATGTACAAGTACCTCATAACCTCAAGGAATTATATGCCATAAACAGGACCTAAGATTAACAATATCCCAAGAGTGAAGATGGGGAAAGGGTAAAGAATTAGAGCAGAGGGAGAGGGGAGGGAAGGGGAAGGGAATTAACAAAAGAAACAAGTTGTATTATGTCCACATACCCACTCCCCAAGATGACTGTAAACAGCATGCACTGCAAACATGTACTGATTTTTAAAAAACAACCAATTTTAGTCACGAGAACAGGAGATACAGTGGAAAGGATAACAAAGTAGAAGTCCAGAGACACAAGTCTAGTCTGATTAACAGATATTAATTGGCTATGTGACCTCAAGCAAGTCATTTGCCTCCTGGGTCTCAATTTCTGTCTCAGTATATTAAAGAGTTACATCAACTTATTTCTAAAGTCTCTTAAAGCTTCAAATTTTAGAAACTCCATCATCTCAGAAAGCTAAACAGGTTTTAACAGTCTTACAATTATAAATACACAGTGAAGCTTTTAAACAAAAACAATTCATGATTGTTTTTCAAAGACAAATCAGAAACCTATACTTTTCAAAGAAGCACATTATCACTAGATAATGATCCTAAGAAAGTCTTTTACTTCTAATTACTATTCTCCATTATTGATTTACTTAAAACTCCATTCAAGCTCATGAGTTGTAATTACTACCTAACACTTCTCAAATACCACCCAACAGCATTTAGTAAAAAACACCATGCTACATCTCTTTACTTTCATATATCAATTGCAGAAAAAGTACATTTGATACAACCTATGAAATTAAATAACTGACATGTTCTAACAGCTTAACCATGGAGTTTTTATACATGAGTTCTGTTGTTTGTTTGTTTGTTTGTTTTTGTCTTTTTGAGACAGGGTTTCACTGTGTAGTTCAGGCTGGGCTTTAACTCACTTTGTAGCTCAGGCTGGCCTTTAACTCACTGTGATCCTTCTGCCTTAGCCTCCGGAGTGGCTGGGATTACAGGTGTGCACCACCACACCTAGCCAGTTGAGTTCTATTTTAAAAGGAAAAAAATTGTTTTGTTTTTTTTGAGACAGGGTCTTGTTACATAGCTCAGGCTGGCCTCCAACTCTCCATCCTCCTGCTCAGCTGCCTGGACTGCTAGATTACAGACATGGGTCTCATTTTTTATATAGTTATCAGTACAACTTCAAACCAAACACTAAGCACAAACTAGAGACTAATGATGTCTGCATCACTTTAGATGCCATACACCAAATATGACACAGTTATAGATCATGGTATTACCAAGCCACCTGCTTGGTCTCAAGCCCCTCCCCATTCTCAAATTCCCTTTCTGTCTCCTCAGAGATTAAGGGTTTGGTCCATAGTCCCCATCAAGGGCCCCAAACCCTTTATATACTTCAGTTTTATCATACAGATTAGAAATGCCAGCCCTAGGTCATCTTTAACTTCCCAGTATCTGGCACACAGTTTGCATTCAATAAAAAGGTGAATGTAAGGCCAGCCTGGGCTATAGAGCAAGTTCAGGGCCCCTTTATTACACAGTGAAACCTTGTTTCAAAAAACCATACCAATTTAATTATGGAAAGGTACCAACATAATTTTCATCAAAAGTAACTAAGACTCAGTTACTATATTTAAATCAACAAACTAGTTAAGGATTGTTGGTAGAAGCAAATTTTTTGGAGGGCAGATATATATATTATAGTTTATATCTATATAGACATATTTCTTTTAATGTATGATTCCTTTAATCCACCAATACATTTGTAGTTTTTCTAAAGATGTTCTTAGAAACTGTATGTTGCACAGTATTACAGCACTGTTTCTAATATGAAAACTCAGACATAAGCTAGATTATCAACATGAATTTATTAAATAAGCATATATGTTCATAAAATTCTATGTACTCCTTTTTAAAAAGAAAAAAATTCCAAAATTATGCTTTAAAATCTGACCTCTACACCAGGCTTGGTGGTACATGCCTGTAATCCCAACACTCAGGAGGTGAGGCAGGAGGATTACAAATTCAAGGACAGCCGGAACTACACAGCAAGACTCCGTCTCAGTAAATAAATTCCCACATCTGCTTAAAAATGTATAATTTAAGTATGTATTACTTTCACAATAAAATCTTAAACATAAATAAGATACCCTACTGTTTTTGTTTTTTGTTTTTCTCCAGTACTTGGGATTGAACTCATAGCCTTCACACTGAACTACTTCTCCAGCCCTTTTTATTTCTTTTTCTTTATTTTGAGACAGGGTCTCACTAAGTCACTAAACTGTCCATACAGGACTCAATTTGCAATCCTTCTGCCTCAGTGTCCCTACAGGCTGAGATCAGACATGCACCACAAGTGCTTGGCCTGTCATTTTCTTAAAAAAAAAAAAATACTGAGGCTGGGGGTGCAGGTTAGAGGTAGAATGCTTGTCTAGTATGCGCAAGGGTCTGCACTGGATCCCCAGCACCACAAAACTAAAAAATAAAATTTAAAAATAATCTGCCAAACTTTTCTTAAATTAAAACAACTGTGGTATGGGGCCTTGCTACATCAAGTGTGGTCCCTGAACCAGGGACACTGATATCTCCTGGGAGCTAATCAGGAATGCAGAATCTCAGGCCCCAGCCCACATCTACTCAGATTCTCCACTTTAACTCAATCCCAGAGGATCTGAATTCATACTCGAATCTGACAATCATAGCATACAAGAAATCACTTGATACAGTCTGAACACCAGTGTAAAATCTATATAAACAAAAAGTTCGATGGTGTGAGAAACCGAAAGTATAAATAAGGACCAAAATGTATAATAGATATTGGGAGATGGGAAGAAAATGTCCAAATGAGAAGGGGAACAAGGGAGGGGGAAGGGGAAAAGGAAGGAAGAGATAAGAACTATAAAAAATAGAAGGGAAAAATACAGAAACAAAGCTTTTGTAGATAAGGAGGGGAAGAGGGGTTAAAGGGAGGGGAGGGGAGGGGAATGGGGAAAAAAGAAGCAAGATATATCATGTACATGTACAGTTCGATTCCTGGTACCAAAAAAAAAAAGTTATGTACAGGTACAAATTCCCTATGATGCATGTTATCATTATGTATATCTAAAATGTACCAAGAAAAAAAAATTTCCAACAAAAAGAAAAAAAAAAAAAATCCGAGCTGAGTTACTTGGAAAGGTTACTTAATCTTAAACTATCTTCTATGAGATTTCTGATGAATCAGATAAGATTGTAAACTGTTATGGCTTGGCGTGGTGGGGCACGCCTGTAATCCCAGCACTCAGGAGGCTGAGACAGAAGGATCATGGAGTTTGAGGCCAGCCTGAACTGCACAGTGAAACTCTGTCTCAAAAAAAAAACAAAAAACAAAAAACAAAAAAAAAGAAACAGAGAGAGATTGTAAACTGCTCTACGATATAAGGAATTATTAATACTAGCTTGTCAGTTGTAGAAAGTAAATGCTAAGTCAACTGCTTGCTAAAGTCAGTAAATCGCCCTCAAGGTGACATCGTCCATCCATTTTTCTCAGAGCCACTTAGGAAAGAGGGTAAAGGCTGGAAGAAGGAATCCTGAACTTCAGACAGTGGATACCTTTGGAAAGTGTACTCATTTGGGTATGAGAGCTTGTTCTGTACATTTTATGATTCACAAATTAAGTTTCTACTTCCCGAAAGCATTCTACAGATATGTACTACTGTTGAAAATAGGCCTAAAAAAAGAAAGGGTGAGGAAGATTGCATCCCACTCAATGAAGTATCGATGAACTGGCCTCCTTTAAAAGCCTTCCTGCCCGGCATGGTGGCACCTACCTGTAATTCCAGCACTCAGTGGGCTGAGGCAAGAGGATTGCCTTGAGTTTGAGGCCAGCCTAGGCTCCATAGTAAGTTCAAGCCCAGCCTGAATTACAGAGTGAGACCCTGTCTCAAAAAAAAAAAAAAAAAAAAAAAATTAAAAAAAAAAGCCTTCCTCCGTGGCAGATCCAAGCCAGAGGGGAAGGCAGCAAGCAGTACCTGGAAGAAGGTACTCAGGCACCTGAGTGCGCTAGGCAGGACAAAGCACTCATTCCAGAAGCTGCAGAGAGAAGACTCACTGTCGTGTCCAACGACCATGTTATAGCAATAGCACCCTACCTGCCCAGTGCCCGGATCTCAATGGATATGCATCACCACCGTCGCCCCTTTCCCCTCCTTCTGGAAGCTTCTTCAGGAAGAACACTGCAGGGACACAGCTGAGGCAGGCTTCCAGTGCTCCTGCTTGATTACTCCCACCTAGTTCCTTCCAGCACCAAATGTGCTAATCATGAAACATTTCACAATGGCTTGCTTGTTATAATCCCTCTCTTCTAACAAACCTAATGTAAATCAGAATTAACAACTTCACTGGAGCCAGGCGTGGTGGAGAGCACCTGTAATCCCAGCACTTGGGAGGCTGAGGCAGGAGAACTGCTGTGAGTTCTAGGCCAGCCTAGTGACACAGTCTCAAAAAGACCAAAACAACAACAACAACAACAAAAAACTAAAAACCCTGAAGAGGGGGGCCGGTGAGATGGCTCAGCAGCGTAAGTGCCTGCCTTGCAAGTGCGAGGGCCCGAGTTCGCCTCCCGGATCCCACATACGAAAAAGGGGCGGTGATATCGCTCAGCGGCACAGGCGCCTGCTGGCGCGCGAGGTCCTGAGGTCGACCCCCTGGTACCCACACAAAAAAAAAAAAAAAAAAAAAACACTGAAGAGGAAGATTCATCTGATAATGATTTAACAGCTCACTGTATTTACACAACTTACTAACAACGTATTAAAAATAGGTTTCCTGGGCCGGTGAGACGGCTCAGCGGCTTAAGCGCCTGCCTTGCAAGCGCGAGGGCCCGAGTTCGACTCCCGGATCCCACATACGAAAAAGGGGCGGTGATATCGCTCAGCGGCACGGGCGCCTGCTGGTGCGCGAGATCCTGAGGTCGTCCCCCCGGTACCCACAAAAAAAAAAAAAAAAAATAGGTTTCCTATAGCAAGAGTCATCAAAAACTTCAACCAAAGCCACAAAAGGAACAAAGCAGATTATCTTCTTCCCTACTTTTACTCTATATAATTTTATAAAACTTTTTTGGGGGGTGAGGTGGGGCAGTACTAGGGATTGAACCCAGGGCCTTCACACTGAGCTACATCTACCACCCTTTTCATTCTTTGAGACAGGGTCTCACCAAGTCCCTAAATTGCCCAGGTTGAGCTCAAATTTGCAATTCTGGGCCAGTGAGATGGCTCAGCAGCATAAGCACCTGCCTGGCAAGCGCAAGGTCCAGAGTTTGACTCCCAGTACCCGCATACGAAAAAAGGGCCGGTGATAACGCTCAGCGGCACGGGCGCCTGCTGGCGTGCAAGGTCCTCAGTGCGGCCCCCGGTACCCACAAAAAAAAATTTTTTAAAAAACTTGCAATTCTGCTGCTTCAGCCTCCTGGAGTGCTGGCTGAATGTCACCAAGCCCAATCTACTCTATGTATCTTTCAAAATTTGTCACTAATGACAATGAAATACTCAACTGACTCATATTTTGCACACAATAAGAAATTATAAGAATTTTATATCCTTTGGGGGAGTTCTTAATAGACATAAAAACAACACACCCATCTTTTACAATAGTTGTATACTATCTTTACAAGATAATACCACTTTTAGTAAATGTTACTTTAGCTCAGGCACTCAAAAAAAAATTTTTTTTTTGCTAACTGGATCCCCAAATGAGGCAGAAAATAAGGGATCTATGTTAAGCCATGGATTGGGCCCACAGAGCTGGGAGGGGGGCAATAGGCGTATGTCAGTAAAATGAAATTAAAAAGTAGTAAGCACGGTTGGGTGTGGTGGTACATGTCTGAAATGTCAGCTACTCGTGAGAATCTGAACTTTGAGGCCAGCCTGAGCAATGGGGCAAGACCCTGTCTCAAAATAAAGATTTTTTAAAAGGGCGGAGGATGTAGTTCAGTAGTAGCACATTTGCCTAGCGTAATAAGGCCTTGGGTTCAACGCCTAATGCCACAAAAAAATAATAAAATAATACCGTACTGTGTGTAAGGTACTGGGGCTTAAACCCAAGGCTTTTGCCCTGGGCTACATCCCAACCTTTCTATTATTTTTTATTTTGCGACAGAGTCTCACTAAGTCCCTAAATTGCTCAGGCTGGGCTCAAACTTGTGATCCTCCTTCCTCAGCCTCCCAGAGTGCTGGGGTTACAGGTGTGTACCACCATGCCGGGCTGAGACACACATCTTTAGGTGACATGCTACAGGTCAGTCACTTGGCGTGGCCTCTTGATAGGATCAAATACCAGGACAGCAAAACCAAAACAAAGAGCCATGGTAAGCACAAGACTATGAAGCTGTTGGTGGTGTGATAAGACACAGTGGGGTTTTTTTGTTTGTTTGTTTGTTTTTTTCCACCATTGTCCCCATTGCCTGGGAAGCCCTCAACCCTTGCAACTGGTACTAGAGCAGCCGGGCCAGGATTTGAGGGGAAGACACAGTCTTTTATAGTTAACTTTTTTTTTTAATAAGTAGAAGGCATACATTGTAAAACAATGATTTAAAAAAGACATTAGTAACAATATAGTAACTTTGTTGTCCTTTTTTTGGTGGTACCAGGGGTTCAACCCAGGGACTTTGCAGTGAGCTAGGTCCCCAGCCCAGCCTTTTTTTTTTTCTTTTTTTTTTTGAGACAGGTCACTAATTGCAAATTGCCCAAGCTGGGTCAGGCATGGTGGTGCCCACCTGTATTCCCAGCACTCAGGAGGCTGAGGCAGGAGGGTCTTACTGAGTTCATAGCAAGCCTGAGCTACAAAGTGAATTCAAGGCCAGCCTGAACTACACAGTGAGACCCTGTCTCAAAAAAACAAACAAAAAATGGCCTGGCGTGGTGGAGCCTGCCTGTAATCCCAGTACTCATGAGGCTGAGGCAAGAGGACTGGTCCAAGTTTGAGGCCAAGCTGGGCTACAGAGTGAAACCCTGTCTCAAAATTAAAAAATAAAATAAAACAAAATGCCCAGGCTGGCCTCAACCTCTCCAATCTCCTGCCTCAGCCTCCCAGAGTGCCACAACACCAGGCTAATAAAGCCGTTTATTAACAAGTCTTGTGTCCTATAGTAAGTGTAGGTGAGTACTTTCCACTGTAGGTCTGTCTACACCAGTGTCACCAAACACATGGGGATGCGTTGCTGCCCTGTAACATCCACTAGTGTTAGAAATGTTGGGCTCCCTTATAATCTAATGGGACCAGCATTGCATATGTGGTGTGAAGTGGACTGAAGCATCCCTCTGGCAGAAGAAGACAGAAAATGGTTTTTGAGGGTGTGACTTTACAGAGAACAAAGTACAGGGAAGAAGTTTCTAAGCTTTTGGGGACGGGGGGAGTCCTGGATTCAGGTTCCACTGTACACTAAATTATTTAATCTCTCTGCACCTGTATGTCTTCATCTATAAAATAAGGTTACCAATAAAAGGCTTTTGCAAGAAATAAATGTAGCTGTTTGTGGTGATGCATGCCTCAGCACTCAGGAGGCTGAGGCAGTAGGATCGCCAGGAGTTCAAAGCCAGCCTGGGCTACATAGTGAGTTCAAGGCCAGCCTCCACGCCCAGGGAGACCCTGTCTCAAAAAAAAAAAAAAAGAAAAACCTTTTTTAAGCCTGGCCTGGTGTCATATGCCTGTAATTCCAGCAGCTGGGAGGCGGAGGCAGGAGGATCTCAACAAGTTCGATGCCAACCTGGGCTACATAGTAAGATCCTGTTTAAAAAAAAAATGTAGGGCCGGTGAGATGGCTCAGCGGTTTAAGCGCCTGCCTTGCAAGCGCGAGGGCCCGAGTTCGACTCCCGGATCCCACATACAAAAAAGGGGCCGGTGATATCGCTCAGCGGCACGGGCGCCTGCTGGCGCGCGAGGTCCTGAGGTCGACCCCCCGGTACCCACAAAAAAAAAAAAAAAAATGTAAAAAAATAAAAAAAGAAAAAAGAAAAACTACTTTTTTAAACCGAAAATACTGTTTTAAACTCATGCTTTATAGGGAGGAAATTTTCCAATAAATTATATCCCATTAAAAAATCAAATCAGAAGTAGTCTATAATCCCAGCACTCTGGAAAGCTGAGGCAGAAGGGTCAATCACAAATTCAAGCCTCGCCTGAGTAACTTAAGAGACCCTGTCTCAAGGGCTGGGGATGTAGTTCAATGTGAAGGCCCAGGACTCAGTCTCCAGTACTGGAAAAAATAAATAAATAGGGCCGGTGAGATGGCTCAGCGGCATAAGCGCCTGCCTGGCAAGCACAAAGGCCTGAGTTCGACTCCCGGAACCCACATACGAGAAAAGGGCCGGTGATGTCGCTCAGCAGCACAGGCGCCTGTGGGCACGCGAGGTCCTGAGGTCGACCCCCGGTAACCACACACACACAAAAATAAATAAACAAACAAATAAATAAATAAATACAAATACCTTCATGTTTTAATAATATCAGTTAATTTAAAATGAGGGCACAGGGCTGAGGTTGCAGGGCAGAGCACTTGCCTAGCATTTGTGAGGCCCTGGGTTCCATCCCTAGCACCAAAATAAAATAAAAACATAGTACAGACCTATAATACTACCAGCAGAATGCTGTCCCGGGGCGGGCACATTATGACCTGCAGCCTTTCTTCCCCTAGTACATCTGCAAGCCATGTGCAGCTTTTAAATGTTTTGGTTTGTGTGTTTCCTGGTTTTTTTTTTTTTCAGACAGGGTCTCACTATGTAGTTCAGACTGACCTTGTACTCACTATGTAGCCCAGGCTGGGCTGGAACTCACAGCAATTCCCCCAAGATGGGATTACAGGCGTGCGCCACCATATCTGGCTGGCTTTTACGTTTTTAAAGACTTGTAACAATAACTAGAGTACACAGGATTAAACATGTGGTCAACAAAGGCTAAAATACTTACTATGCCCCTCCCTATAAAGAAAAAGCTTGCCAACCCTGCTGCATTTCACATTGAATTTTACATTTCTCACTAGATTAAATAGCTTAGTACTTTTACATTTAAGGTCATTTATGATTTTCTCTCTACTCGCCATTCCTCTTCCCGGCTCATTTCCTCTTTATGTACTAGCCATTTTCTTCACATGAAAGTATTTACACAAGTATTTATTACAGTATCCTGAGAAAGCAAAATAAACTAAAAACAAAAAACCTAGATGCTGACCATGCTTATCTTTTCATTAGTAAGTGTTCCAACATAAGCTTTTTTCCACCTGTGAGTTTAAATTCAATAATGAATGAGCAAATTAGTAAACTGGGTTTATGCTGACCAGAACACATGATTTCAGCTAATTTCTCTATTCGCATATGTCCAGTGCTGGGCAAAGGGAGGAGACTGACAATTCCCAGTGCTCACTCAATAAATAAAGTGATTAATAGTAGGCTGGAATAACAGTCATCTAGCTTCAATGATAAGGACAAAACATTCGATTTAAGACTGAATTCTCGGGCCGGTGAGATGGCTCAGCGGCTTAAGCGCCTGCCCGGCAAGCACGAGGGCCCAAGTTCGACTCCCGGAACCCACATACGAAAAAGGGGCCGGTGATATCGCTCAGCGGCACGGGCACCTGCTGGCGCGTGAGGTCCTGAGGTCGACTCCCCGGTACCCACAAAAAAAAAAAAAAAGACTGAATTCTCGGGGCCGGTGAGATGGCTCAGTGGCGTAAGCGCCTGCCTGGCAAGCACGAGGGCCCGAGTTCGACTCCCGGAACCCACATATGAAAAAAGGGCCGGTGATATCGCTCAGCGGCGCTGGCACACAAGGTCCTGAGGTCAACCCCGGTTCCCACAAAAAAAGGCTGAATTCGCTGGGCGTGGTGGCGCAAGCCTGTAATCCCAGCATTCAGGAAGCTGAGGCAGGAGGGTCACAAGTTCAAGGCTAGCCTGGGCTACATAGTGAGACCCTGTCTCAGAAACAAACAAATAAGACTGAATTCAATAAATGAACAGAACATCTGTGGATATGACCGTTAGTTCTTTACCACCAGTACTTAATACCATATGAAGAAGGTGTAATGACCCATTAAAGACCTTTGGCAATAAAAATAAAGTAAAAAAAAGAGCACCCCCCTATGCTTAAAACACCAAAAGTAAAAGGATGGTGCAATCTGGCAAGGTGACGGAAGTATTAAGAAAGTCTGGAAAGCAGTGTGGACCTACAGGACTGACACATCAGAAGGCACCAAGTCTGTTTCAGCACGACTAGTAACATGTGACACAGGGCACAGATGCAGAGGTCAGCTTCCCCAGACAAGCAGGACAAGAATACAACATCCCTCTCCCCGGGTAGAACAGAAACAGTCAGAAAAGCCTACTGCCCTTTAAACTACCAAGACTAGCTGAATCATTTTGACTCAAATCTTTGAGCCCTCTTTATTCCCCTCAAATAAACGCTCTGTAGAAGAACTCAAAACTCAACATGCACAGTTTTTTGTTTTTTCCTTTCTGGGATACTGCGGTATGAACCCAGGAGTTTTTACCACTGGGCTAACCCAGCCCTTTTCATTTTTTGAGATGGGGTCTAAGTTGCCCAGGTGGAACCAGAACTTGTGATCCTCCTGCCTCAGCCTCCGTCTATGCTGGGATTTACAAGCATGTTCCGCCGCCACCACACCCGACTCAATGTACATAATTTATATACATACTTTAAAGAGATAAGGGATAAGAGAGAACATTATTTGAACCATCATGTAGAATAGGGCTATTTATAATTTATTCTCTACTTGCAGTAGCATAAAAGTTTAATTAAAAGAATTATTTTTAAGGAGGGGTCACTTATCAGTACAATTTTGATATACTCACATGTCTTATATGAGACCTAATTAGAAATGTACATTTTTTTCTATGCCAGAGGAAACTTTTTAGTCCTTCACAGTAAATCCCTAAAATATAAACCTACAAACTTCATGTTTTGGGGCCAGGGATACAGCTCAGCGGCACAGCGCCTGCCTGGCAGACACAAAGGTCCTGAGTTCAATTCCTGGTACCAAAAAAAAAAAAAAAAAACCTTCAGGTTTTACATTCAGTATTTTTTATTTTGTTTTGTTTTTGGTTTTTTGAGACAGGATCTCAATATATAGTTCAGGCTGGCCTTGAACTCACTATGTAACACAGGCTGACTTCGAACTCTCTCAGTGATCCTCCTGCCTCAGCCTCCTGAGTCCTGGAATTACAGGCCTGCGCCACCAAGCCTGGCTGAGTAAGCTTCAATATTTTTAAAAAGATATCAGCACATTTAAAGTTTCCTTTACATGCCTAACTTTCTGTAATGGATTTATTATAATTTCTAATAATATCAGTACTATACCGCTAATACAATCAACCTACACTAACACTACAGTACTCAATATACAAAACCTATAGTGTATCTAAACAACATATTGTATACTATATACAATCAATATAACACTAGTACTACACACTAAGATAATCGACACTTGTTATTAATTACAATACCAATGGGGGAGGGTGCTGGAGATGGAACCCAAGCCCTTCTGCAATACCAATTATTTAACAGGAGAAAAAAATCAGCCCTAAAAAAGTGGCTCTGAAACCACTGGTATGCGCTACCAGAGTGTTAATTCTCACACAGGACTTGTTAAGCATTTATATAGCACATTTATATTTGCCGAGTGCTTCATAATCATTTTATTAGCTGCTTCTAGTCCAAAACAATCCATGAAGAACTCTACAGAAGAGGAACCTAGGCCCAGAGAGGAACCAAGAAAACCAGTTTACCCTAGAGGAAACACCACCACTCTTTCATGTGCCAGATCCTCCCAATCACTTTGCATCTGCAGGATGAATTTGGCCAAAATTATTATTAAATAGAATAAATGTCAGTAAAATACTAACAAAATATTAGACTTCCTATACACTTTTAATAACGTGGGACTAACTACTGTATTTTATTATACAGACTCACTATAAAAAAATAAAATTCTACCAAGTGACAAACTTAAAGGGCTCCGTACAAAGCGGTTACTTTTTCCGCACTTGCTGAGCAAAGGGAGGGGCAGGGGGAACAGGCTCACTGAACAAGTGCAAGTCAGGTCCTTTAATAATAGGGAGCCGGGCCCGTTACTAAGTAAGTAGGGCCCAGCTAAAAGTATGAGCAATGAGCTAGGGAGGAAGTCAGGAAGAAGTGAGAATGTGCTGGTTAGCATGCTTAGTCAACCCACCTTTCAGCAGATAATGATTCTAACCAGAACTTTGTGGTTTAATCAGTGCATATCTCAGCAAACAGTTTCGGGGATAACAAAAAACATGAGCCAGAGCCAGATGGGGCATAAAGTTCCCTCCTTGACCCATTTAAACCTCTCGCGCTCTCTTTTATATTGATGCTGCATCTTAAAGAGAAAAAACTATATGCTCACCCAGGGCACAGTAAGACTGAGGAGTCGCCCTGACACCACATCCCTCGATCAGAGCCCATAAACCTAATTCCACAGCCAGATCTCTGCTCATCCAGCGAGGAGCCCTAACCGGTAAATTACAGTACACACTTCCTCACCCCATCCCTCCTGTCTCCCGGGGCCAATTCCGTGACCCACATCTCTGCACCCTACACAGAGCCCCAAACTCCTCACCCCCACCGCACTTCCGCCCCGGTGGCTTCCCAGTCAACCCTCACCCCAGCCCCCACCCCACCTTTGTCTCGCTCCCCAAGCACCCCCACGTTCTCAAGTCCCAACGGCAGCCCTTCCCCCACACGACCCCCGCCCCCACGGTCCCCGGTCGCCCGGCTTCGGGATCCCCGACCCCTCCCCCAGCTTCCTCCGTCCGCCCCGCCCCTCGCCGCGGCCCCTCCGCCCACGCCCACCCTGCGCCCGCCGCGGCTCCCCAGGAGGCCTTCACCTTGTCCATGAGCTTCCAGCACTTCTCCACCATCTTCTTGTCCACGGTCCCCGGCGGGTGCGGGCTGAGGTGGTGGTGGTGGTGCGGCTGGAAGGCGTCCTTCATGAGCCCGATCAGGCCGCCCGCGCCCGAGCCCCCAGAGCCGCCGCCGCCCCCCGCGCCTGAGCTCTTCTTCACGTTGCCGGCCATGGCCGGGGAGGGTCGCGGGCCCAGCCCGGTCGGCGGCTGCGCTCCGCTACGAGCGAGGGAAAGGACGCGAAGGAGGGGCCTCTCCGGCCGCCGCCGGCGGCTCTCCGGGCGGAGGGAGGAGCGGCCGCGGAGAGCCGAGTGGGCGGCGCCGGGGAGCGCGGGGCGCGCCCCTTCAGCGAGCGCTGCGGGCGGAGCGCGGGGGCATGCGCCGGGACGGAGCGCAGACTGCCGAGCTCCGGGGAGCCGGCCGCCGCGTCCGGGCCGGGCAGCCGCCCCCTCCCGCGCCACCCCTCGCGAGTGCCCACGGCCCCCGGAAAGCTGCGGCCAAGTTTCCGCGCCCGCCTCCCCGGCTCCTACCCCCGGGGGCCGGGCAGGCGCCGAGCCGGCCCGGGCGGGGGCCCGCGGAACCTCAGCTGCTGGGCCCTCTGCTGGAGAAGAGGGGAAGGGAAGGGTGGAGCCAATTCGGAGTCTGCGCGCTATGCAGAAGCCTGCACTTCCATGTTTCTTCTGGGCTGGAGATTGGTACTCCAGGAGTGGCTCATTGCAATGAAGAAGCTTAATGTCAAATCTTTCCGCCACTCCTGACAAATGTGAAAATTGAGTTTAGAGTTATTTACTTGATATTGTGAAGAAATGGTGAGAGAAGAGGGAAAATCGTTTCTCTAACCCCTGGTATTTTAAACTCTTCATTAAGACCCAACCTACTGAGGACCTGAACGCGAAGGCTGCGGGTTGTTTGAGCCTGATTAAGCCCCAGGAAGGGTTGAAGGCTTGGAATACTCTGGCCCTGAGCTCTTCTTCCAATCCCTTTGACCTCAGGAAAACCATGCACCACTTCTTCTGAGTAGTGGTTCCTTTTCTGGGAACTAAATATGTACTTAAAATTCTCAGTGCATTGCACCGCAGGTCTGCACATGAGACAGGAGATGGCTGCAAGGGGATCAAAGGGGTTCACCCTCTGACAAAGAGGCAGAAAGGCAGTTCCCGTTCATTTCCACTTCTCTAAATGTTCTGTTGGAAGAACTATGAAAATAGGAACTTCCTTTGCAAAGAAGGAAGTGCCTTGCTCTAGTTTAGCAATTCTGAGCCAAGGCTCTTGTGAGATGCAAGCCCAGGTGTGTCAATACCTACTCAGTTCCTCCTGAGCTCTCCCTCCCGGCTATTGCACAAAAGTTCTGACTGATAAGGAGTTTATCAAGTACTCCTGCAAGAGGGGAAAATCTCTCTGAACTCGAGGAACATTCAGCCAGACATCCTGCTTTGCAGATCAATCGCCTCTAAGTAATACTAATCATGTAATCTTTTTTAAAAAGGTTTAAATTTTTTTTTTTTAATCTTCAAACTGACCTTTATTACATGGTCACAAAGTTGCAGTTGGAAGCGATAGACCGAAAAACTAGCCTTGAGAGTCGTTGGAAAGAAACATGAGACTAGCGGGGTGTGGTGGCGCACGCCTGTAATCCAAGCACTCCGGAGGCTGGAAGCAGGAGGATCGCTGCAAGGTCAAGCCCAGCCCGGGCTACATAGTGAGTTCAGGGCCAGCCTGAACTACATAGTGAGACCATGTCTCAAAAAACAAAAAAAGAGGGCCGGTGAGATGGCTCAGCGGCACGGATGCCTGCTGGCCCGCGAGGTCCTGAGTTCAATCCCCGGTACCCACCAAAAAAAGAAAAGAAACTAAGACTTGTTTTTGTTTTGTTTTCTCCTTATTGAAATATTAATGCTTTATGGAATTTTTAAAAAGACTAATCGTGGAGTCAATATTATCATTTCCTATTAGTAGAACGCCTTTTTATCAATTCCTAGCTAGAAAAAGAATCTACTGAAGGGTCGGTGAGATGGCTCAGTGGCGTAAGCGCCTGCCTGGCAAATGCAAGGGCCCGAGTTTGACTCCCGGAACCCACAAACAAAAAAAGGGCCGGTGATATTGCTCAGTGGCACGGGCGCCTACTGGTGCGCGAGGTCCTGAGGTCGACCCCCAGTACCCACAAAAAAAAGAAAATCTAGGCGAAGCTCTTTTTTTTTTTTTTTTTTTTTTTTGGTGGGTACCTTGAGTCGACCTCAGGACCTGGGGCACCAGCAGGTGCCCGTGCCGCTGAGCAATATCACCGGCCCTTTTTCCGTATGTGGGCACCGGGAGTCGAAGTCAGGACCTTGCGCTTGCTAGGCAGGCGCTTATGCCACTAAGCCATCTCACCAGCCCTAGGTGAAGCTCTTAATTGTGAAAATTTTCCATCCCTTGCCAGTCATGGTGGCTCACACCAGTCATCCCAGCACTTGGGAGGCTGAGCCAGGAGGATCACTGCAAGTTGCCTGGGCTACAGTGAGCTCAAAGCCAACCTGAAGTACAGAGCAAAAACCTGTCTAAAAAGAAATAAATAAAAATTTCCATGCCTGTTGCCACCACCCTAGTTGTAGACAGTCCTTTTTTTTTTTTTTTTTTTTTTTTTTTTTCACCTGGCTCTGCTTAGTCGGGGGCTTTTTTTTTTTTTTTTTTTGGTATGGGGAGTCAAACTCCGGACCTTGCCAGGCAGGCCAGGCGCTGTGCCACTGAGCTATATCCCTGGCCCTAGGTGTGGCTTCTTGCTGCTGCCCTTACATTGGCAGAAAGGGCAAACAAACTGCCTTGGGGGTCTCTCTCTCTCTCTCCCCCTCTGCCTTTTGTATTAGTACATTTGCAATACATATGATTACATTCATCATGAGAAGTTGGTATATGTGCACAACACAGCATAGTTCTTTATACTCTCCCCTTCCTCTCCTCTCCCCCCAACCTCCCTCCATCTCTTGATGAATCCATTTCTTTACCTTAGGATCCAGTTTCTGCCCTTTACCTTTTCAACTGAGCTAATTTATGGACTTGTCTTTAAGGCATTTTGGGGTGGATGGGCCTGAAAAAAAAAGGCCTAAACACCATAAACAAGCCAGGGGATTAAAGATATGGAGTACAGATATGCATGGCCTTGAGTAACTTTGGTTCTGGCATGAAGTTGCAGTCTTCTTAAAAGTACAGTTTTTAAATTGTAATTTTCCTTGTCTTTCTACCTGTCTTTACTTTTTCTATCCTGCCTCAGGTGCACCAAGGTATTCTTCATGGTCAGAGCCTAGATTTAATGGAGTACAGCTAAGATTTTTACCTGTGAGGATATGTATATGCTTGTCTGGGTATGTACTTCTCATCTCCTACATGTCTTAAGGTATATTTATATTCAGTATGGTTTGCATGGCATGGAATTATATACTGTCTACTTTGTTTCTGCTGCAGTCAGCCTTTTCAGTTTGTTGTTATTGTTTTGTACTGGGGATTAAATCCAGGGGCACTCTACCACTGAGCTATACCCCCAACCCTTTTTTAAGACAGGGTCTCACTAAATTGCCCTGGCTGGCCTCAAACTTGTGATTCTCCTACCTCAGCCTCCTAAGTAGCTGGGATTACAGTGTGCACCACCATGCCTGCCTCCAAAAGAATTTTTCTAAGAGCTGGAAGTGTTAATTCAGTGGTAAAGCACTTGCCTAGCATGTGCAAGGCCTTGATTTCAACCATCAGTTCTGCGGGGGTGGGGGAAACATTGTTTGTTCAAAGGAATAAATACAAGAATTCTGCTGGAACGATCTATTCCGCTGTTACTTCTAAAGTGAAATTAATGAAAAAAGAAACAGATTGACTTTTTCTCACAATTTTCATTTGGGTTGGCTTTTTTTTTTTTTTTTTTGAGACAGGGTCTCACTGTGTAGTTCAGGCTGGACTTGACCTCACAGCAGTCCTCCTACCTCGGCCTCCCCAGTGCTGGGATCACACAGGCATGCACCACCACACCCAGCTTCATTTGGCTTGTTTTCTAAATGTACTAGACACAGGATTGCTGAGCACAGTGTTATTTTCATTCTGGGTTGTGCGAGAGCTGATTCAGCTTGTATCACATCACGTGACACATAGCACTTTTCTTATTCCACTTCTCCATCCCAAACTACAACCTCATTCTGCACCTGAAAGTCGGTTGACTGACCACATTTGTAAATGCTCATCTGAGGCACGATACACTGCATGTGTTCTATAAACTCTGTGCTTTAGATGCCATTATACATCAGCATAACACAGACACTAATCAATCTGTAGAAGACCCCAAACAGGCTCCTGGGTGAGAAGGACAGGGACATGCAATCCCACTGTATTCCCGAGCAGGGAAAGGGGCTTCTGGAGGAAGAATAGATGAAAACATGATTGTAAGTTTAGAAGAAAGTTATTCTCCAGACTTGGGAGATGTGCATAAACTATTTATTTGGTGTTTGTTTGTTTGTTTATTTGTTTGTTTTTGTCTTTTTGAGACAGGGTTTCACTATGCAGTTCAGGCTGGCCTTGAACTCACTTTGTAGTCCAAACTGGGCTCGAACTTGCAGTGTTCCTCTTGCCTCAGCCTCCTAAGTGCTGGGATTACAGACATGCACTACCACATCTAGCCTTATTGGATATTTTTGGGACAGGGTCTCACCACGTAGCCCAGGCTGGCCTTGAACTCACAGTGATCCTCATGCCTCCAAATGCTGGGATTACAGGTGTGCACCACCACACCTGCCTGTCTGATGTGCATAAATTAAACTTGGTACTGAATTACAGGACTGCAAGCATTGGAAGGAGAAGCCTGGCCCTTTTCTTCACCCTATAAAATGTCCGAAGGGTAAGAGAAATACCCTGCAGCCACCAAAGGGTCAAATAAACTTGTAACAGCCTCTGTCTGACTCTTCCTGCTTCCCAGGGGCAAGACTTTTGCTGTTGTTGTAGGCTCTCACCGTGATGCTCAGGCTAGCCTCCAACTCTCGATCCTCCTGCCTCAGCCTTCCAAGTGGTGTTATTACATGACCATGCCTGGCCAGAGGCATTACTTTTCATTCCCAGATCTTGTGACTATTTCTGCAGATCTGCTTCTGACAATAATCAATTGACTAAAAATGTTGAATGGGATAGCAATGGACAGAAGTGCCTATAAAAAGAGTCTACAGGTCCCTTAATCCACAAGGAGAAAATCTCTGAAGTTACTGGTGGTTTTGTTCTAGCCAGTTTGCTGACCAGAGCTCCAGGTGGTGGACAGGAACAGATGGCAAAGCTCCAGGATGGCACCAGGCTGGGGTGGGGGCACTACCTGCCAAGAGCAAGCCACTCGTCATACTCTCTGCCCCAAATTCATTTTTGCAACCACTTGTCACTCTAGCTTGATGCCAGGAAGCATTCCCCAAAGCAAGCTGCCCTGTCATTCATTGCCCAATAATTTGAAAACACAAAGCGAGTACAGTATTCTGAAAAAGGAGATTGAAGAGGATATCAGAAAATGGAAAGATATCCCTTGCTCTTGGGTAAGAAGAATCAGTATAGTGAAAATGGCCATACTTCCAAAATTGATTTACAGATTTAATGCAATCCCAATCATAATTCCAACAGCATATCTCACAGAATTAGAGAAAACAATCCTAGAATTCATTTGGAACCAGAAGAGACCTAGAACAGCAAAGGTAATTTTGGGCAACAAAGGCAAGGCAGAGGGCATCACAATCCCTAACTTGAAATTATACTACAAAGTTACTGTGATAAAAACAGCATGGTGCTGGCCAAAAGAACAGAAAAAGACCAGAGGATCAATAGAACAGATTAGAAGATGTAGAAACAACTCCAGACATACTTAGCCAACTTATCTTTGACAAAGGTGCCAAACACCTTCACTGGAAGAAAGATAGCCTCTTTAGTAAATAGTGCTGGAAAAACTGGCTTTCCACATGCTGAAGATTAAAATTAGACCTATATTTTTCACCATGCACTAAACTAAAATCTAAATGGATCAAGGATCTAAATATTAAAACAGAAACACTAAATCTGCTGGAAGATAGAATAGGTAGAACTTTTGAAGATATTAGTGTAGGCAAAGACTTTATGAACAAAACCCCAGTCACACAGGAACTATCACAAAGAATCAACAACTGGGATCTCACCCTATTTAAAAGGCTTTTGCACAGCAAGAGAAACCACCAACAGTGTGAAAGGACAACCCACAGTGTGGGAAAAAATTTTTGCCCATTGTTCCTCAGACAAGACTACTACCTACAATATATAAAAAACTAAAAAAAAACAGACTCCACATATAAAGAACCAATTCAAAATTGGGCATCTGAGATGAGTATACACTTCTCAGATGAAGAAGTAGAAACAGCAAATAAATATATGAAAAAAATGTTCAGCATCACTGGTTATTTCAGAAATGCAAACTGAAACAATACTGAGATTCCATCTCACCTCAGAAAGAATGGCTATCATCAAGAAATCAATAATAAATGCTGGAGGGGCTATGAGGAAAAAGGAACCCTTCTCCACTGTTGGTGGGAGTGCAGACTGGTTCAACCACTGTGGAAATCAGTATGGAGATTCCTCAAAAAACTAGGACTAGAGGTTCCATTTGACCCAGATATTCCTCTTCTCCATATTTTCCCAAAAGAAAAGCATCATACTACAGGGTTATATGCATATCCATGTTTACAGCGGCACAGTTTGTAATAGCTAAATCTTGGAAACAGCCCAAATACCCATCAACTGATGAATGGCTAAAGAAAATGTGGTTTTTTTTATACAATGGAGTACTATTCTGCCATAAAGAAGGATAAGCTTGAGACATTTCTAGCTAAATGGATGCATCTTGAGGACATACTCTTAAGTAAAACAAACCTGACACACGTGTAAATACCTCAGTATTTCTCAGGTGTGAGAAATCAAAAGTGTAAATAGGAACCAAAATGTATAATAGATATTGTGAAATAGGAAGAAAATGTTCAAATGGGAAGGGGAACTAGGGATGGGGGAGGGGGAAGGAAGGAAGGGAAAAGAAAAAATGAAAAAAGGAAAAAATAGAAACAGCTTTTGTAAATACGGAGGGGAAGGGAGATTGAATGGAGGGTAGAGGAATGGGAAAAAAAGAATCAAGTTGTGTCATGTACAGGTACAAATTCCCTATTATGAATGTGATCATTATGTGTACCTAAAAAGTACCAATAAACGTAATTAATTTTTTTGTGTGTGTGTGTGGGTACCGGGGGTCGACCTCAGGACCTCGTGCGCCAGCAGGTGCCCGTGCCGCTGAGCGATATCACCGGCTCTTTTTTCCTATGTGGGTTCCGGGAGTCGAACTCGGGCCCTCGCGCTTAGCCAGGCAGTCACTTGTGCCCCTGAGCCATCTCACCGGCCCACGTAATTAATTTTTAAAAGAAAAAAAAAAAAAAAAAAAAGTCAGGAGATCCAGGAGGTCAAACACGTCCACTAGAGGGAGCCCCATCAACTCTGTGCGGCTGGGAGCCTCAAGAGGTCGCTCAGCACCTGTCTGAGGACTACCACGTGGGAAAGAAGGGAAGTGAGGCAAGGGATGAAACACTGCGAGAAAAAACAATCTTGTAAATACACAGCTAACACCCAGGACTGTCAGAAATCACAAAATCAAAGATTTAAGGGCCAAGAAACTGAGACTGAGCAAAGCTAACTAGCTTGCCCGAGCTCACATACTCGGGCAGGGGACTCGGTCTCACGTCTTCTCTCTAACCAGTCCCCTTCCTGACGTCTGCGTCCCCCTGGATTAGCGCCCTGGAGCCCACGGGTCCACTTCTCCGTTCTCGTTTATCTGAATATATACTCGTTTATACTGCACAATGCTTTTGTGAAGGCCTCTTCAATTTTAAGCCTAATAATGTCATTTTGCTAAGGAGACCCCAGGATGTAAACTGCCCAAGATGGCTCCCGTCAGTCCTTTTCCTCCGTCAGCGCAACACTGTTATCTCAGATGCAAACTGCAGCAGTGCCTACCTGGAAGTGAGTCATAGCTAATCAGCAACAAAGCCTTTTCTCGCCAAACTATAGTTAGGGCTTGCGGATAAGGGGAGAACTGACCCTCCAGGACCTTCCTGTCTTAAGCTTGGTGGGCTAATTTAGCCCATTGCACCTCGCAGTGAACTCCGTGTTTCCCAGTTGCCTGGACAACAGGCAGCCCCCAGGAATCCAGCTTCCATTCTCAGTCCTGCCCCCGGGGAATTTTGCCATCCTGCATTGGCTCCCAGGGCCGGGCTCCTCCTCAGGCTCCACCTACTTGGGGCTTTCAGCCCTTCCCTGTGGGTGGGGTACTCCACGGGGGGACCCCACACTAAGAGAGAGAGAGAATCCCGCAGGTAGGAAGAGGGGGTGAGGATGATGGGGTGAGGGAGAGGACCAGGTACAGAAACTTATTTTCTCTAAAAGAGGGATGAGAGGAGTGACTTCTGTAGAGCCATCCTGCCCCTGACCCCAGCCCCGCCTGCGGTTCCCCGGAGACCAAGAGCTTCCGGAAAGTGTGAGACAAACTGGGAGACTGGACTGCGACTCTCCCGAGACTCCTCGTTCTTTCCAGGGGTCGGGAAAGCATCCCTGCGTCCAGTCCTACACACAAGTCCTTCCTCCCCCAGGACATGCCACCTAAGACCAAAGAAAAAAGGAGAAAAACTGGGGCACAGAAGAAAAAAAAGAACTCGGGTGCCGGTGAGTGGCAGTGGGAAATTGATGCCCCTGCTTGTCCGTGTCCTGGCATGGAGACCACACAGGGGTCCTCGGGGAGAATTCAGCCCTCTCTGCATGACAAGGTGGAGTTTTCTTGTCCTCTTCATAGCCTTGCACACAGGTTCCACAAAGCCGAGGAACTGAAGAAATGATCGCCCACACTCCCCCTGAGTCCTGTGTATCTCTGTGCCTTCCTGTAGATCTGTCACCCCTAGGGGCTGAGCGGTGAGGACACAGCAGTGACGTCAGCAGACTTTGTCATCAGGGATCCCTCATTTATTGGTCCTCTGATGTCAGGCAGGAGCAAGTCCAGGGGATAGGGCTGACTGAGACCGTGATAAACTAAGCTCTACCAATTTGCCAGGGCAGATGTCGAGGCCGAGGCCAAGCACAGGCTGGTGTTGCTGGAGAAGGAGCTGCTCCAAGACCACTTGGGTGAGAAGGGTGAAGAGTGGGGGCATCAGAGGTGGCACACGGGCATTTTTGTGTCCTTGGGGGGGGGGGCTGAAGGATTGGAGATATGTGTGGGGCTAAGACAAACACTAACCATCACCAGTGAAAAAGACTTGAGGGAGGGCTGGGCAGTAAGGGCTGATGAAGAAAGCTCCCACCCCCATCCTGGAGATGGAAGCCAGGGCTTTGCAGATGGTAGGCAAGGCCTTTACCCTTGAGCTACATCCCCAGCCCCTTTTATTCTATTTTGAGACAGAGTCTTGCTAAGTTCCCTAGGCTGGCCTTGAACTTGTGATCCTCCTGCCAAGTATCTGGGATTATAGGCAGAAAGGTATTTTTTTTCCTGTTTTGTTTTGTATTGTTTTGTTTTCTTTTTTTTTTTGGTACTAGGAATCGAACTCACGACCTCACGCTTGCCAGGCAGGCACTGTGCCACTAAGCTATATCCCCAGCCATAGGAAAGTACTTTTTAAAAAATTATTTTATTTGTTTATTTGTTTATTTATTGTATTTTATTTATTTAATTTTTTTTTTGAGAGAGAGAGAGTCTCACTGTGTAGTTCAGGCTGGCCTTGAACTTACTATGTAGCCCAGGCTGGCCTCGAAATAGCAGTGACCTTCCTGCCTCAGCTTTCCCAGTGCTGGGATTATAGGCGTGCGCCACCATGCCCAGAAGGAAGGCACTTTTTAAAATCAAAACATGGAGGGAATTTTTACTTAGTAATGAACAGCACATGGGATTTGGGGTGGGGGAGATAAACAGAATAAGAGGCTGGATACCCTGCTGCCAGGTTTACAGAGGTGGGCAGAGTTCATCAAGCCCGTGGCAGCTGATTCTGCGTGACCCGCAGCCAGTTCTGAGGGTGGCTCTGGGACTATTCACAGCTATATGGAGGGATGAGGCCCGCCGAGCCAAGGCTTCTGAAGACCAGCTGAAGCAGAGGTTGCAAGGATTGGCAGCCGAACTGGAAGGGGCCCAAAGTGAAGGGAAGGCCATATTTGCAGGTGGGTAGTCAGTCAAGCAGTGAGCAAAGACAGAGGCCTGGAAGAGGACAACCAAGGGGCCCAAGGATGCAGAAAGATAATGCAAGGAGGGCTCTGACTGCCAGGCCTCGTCTCAGTGTTCCCTGCACAGGCAGGATCCAGAAAGGTCCAAAGGCAGATCTCTGGTGTTCTTCCTGAATGCCTGATGTCATCTGCTTGATGCTTTGTGGGGTGCAAAAAGCCATTATGTCATTCATCCCAAGAGTGGGGAGAAGGGCTAGAATCTCTATCCTAAGCTGGTATTGGGGAAGGAGTTCTGGTTCAGGGTCTCCCAGCTTCTCAGCACCACCACAAGTAGGACCAAGAAGTTCCCAATCTTCTGTCCTCTGCAACCACAATCTCATTTCCTTTCTCTGTGCCTCCGTCCCCCACGGGTCCCTGGCTGGCCACTGCCCCACCTCAGAGATGAGCCGTCAACGACAGGCCCTGCAGGAGGAGATGGAGGCCCACAACAAGCAGCTAGAGGAGGAAGTGAGGCTCCTTCGGGAGCAGCTAGGTAAGTTCCCTACCCCCTTCCTTCCTCTCAGAAGGTGACCGACGAGGTCTAGTGTGAAGGGTGGCTAACCAAGGTCTTTCTCTGAAAGGTCACCATCTGTTGACTGGATGTGAATTTGGATCACTTTCTCCCCTGACTCCCCTTAAATACCATCCTGAGATATAAGAGATAAGTAGAGAAAAGCTAGGTCTTTAACCTCATGTCCCCTTTGCTTGGTCTCTCCAAATCCAGTGTGTACACCCCTCCCCTGCTTTGTCAGTTGCGAGCAAAACTTATTCCCTCTTCATTTAACTGACTTTTATAGCAAAACTAAGGGAAACTGTTAGACTCATTTGCATCTATGCCTTCAAGGCCTACCACCTAGAAAATCCTAAATAAATCCTAATACTTACTAAATAAATGAATAAACCCTCTAAAAAGCAGAAATATAAAAAACAAGAAGTCTTTGTTTCTCTTCCACCTTGCTTACAGGAAAGTTGAAATATCTTAGCATGGCACAAGAGATCTTTCACAATTTTGGCCTCAAAATGTTCTTATTCTCAAAGTGTTCTCATCCTAAAATATCTTTAGTAGCTCTTTATCTACCATGCAGACCCTAAATTCTTTTCCTGATCTTCGCCTTAGTTCAAATCAACATTTATTGAACGCCTCCTGTATATCAGGCATTTTGCCATCCATTCTCACATTTAAGAATCACAACAAGCAAGATATGTATCATTTTCTCTTTAAAGAAGGAGAAACTGGGCCGGTGAGATGGCTCAGCGGCTTACGCGCCTGCCTGGCAAGCATGAGGGCCCGAGTTTGCCTCCCGGAACCCACATACGAAAAAAGGGCCAGTGATATCGCTCAGTGGCACGGGTGCCTGCTGGCATGTGAGGTCCTGAGGTCGACCCCCAGTACCCACAAAAAAAAAATAAATAAATAAATAAATAAATAAATAAATAAATAAATAAAATAAAGAAGAAGAAACTGAGACTCAAAGAGAGCTATGTCCCAGATTGTACAAGGCATAAATGGCAACAAGACTTTGGACCCGTCTCCTTTCTCAAGCCCTCTATTCTTTCTTTTACACCCGATGGGTCTTTGCATTCTGTTTTGCTTTTTGTTTTTGTTTTGAGATAGGGTCTTGCTGTGTAGTTCAGGCTGGCCTTGAACTTGCTTTGTAGCCCAGGCTGGCCTTGAACTCCGGGTGATCCTCCTGCCTCAGCTTCCCGTGTGCTGGGATTGCAGGCATGTGCCACCGTGCCCAGCTAGGTCTTTGGCTTTTTGCAGAGACTACAGGAAAGTTGATGACCCTGAGGGAGTCTGGAATGATCCCAATCATGGTGCCCTTTTAGGTACCTTTGGGGACTGTCACCATCCTGTCCTCTTTGATCCTTCTGCCCTATCCCCCAGAAACCTGCCAGACAGAGGCTGAGGCTTCAAGGAAAGAGGCTGAGCAAGCCCTTGGAGAGCGAGACCAGACCCTGGCTCAGCTTCAGGCCCATGTGAGAGACATGGAGGCCAAGTACGAGGAAATCTTAGACGTAAGCACCACCCCCAGAGCCCCACCTGCCCAGTACTCTGCACTCCTCCATCACTTGCCCCACAGCTGGTATGACAAGGGACAGCCCAGGGGAAGGTGCAGGGTCTCCAAGGGCACCGTGCTGTACCCCAAGTGCAGATGGAGGGGATACACCAGGCCTGTTGGTTCAGACAAGGTGTCTGCAGGGCAGTCTGGACCTGCTCTTGGCCAAGATGAGAGCCATCAAGCCTCAGTGGGATGAGGCTGCGCTGAGACTCCATGCCAGGCACAAGGAGCTGCTGCACCAGTTTGGTCTCAACCCCCTGGATCTTTGAGGCTGCTGGCCTCTAGTTTCCGAGGCCCAGCAATAAAGTATCTTGATGTCGAACTCAGCAGAACTGTGGGCTTGGCCTCTGGTGGGGAGGAGGCACAATTCAGTTCTGAGTTGACCCATTGTCCCAAAGGCTGAGTGACAGGAGAGAAATCTGACAGAAACTGGATCCCATCCCTTCAGCCTAGGTCCTTCTTGATTCCTTCAAACTACCTCCCCCTTCCCCCCAAAACACAAAGACAGCCAGATTTACAGGAAAAGGCCATTCCTACAACAGGACACAGTAGTAAGTAGGCACCCGCCCTCACAATTCTCGGTGTCTACAGGGGAGGACTGCTGTCCAAATTCTTGTATTACACTGGAGTCAGACCTAGGCCACCTTCCAAATGGTTTTAATCCTAGCCAGCCCCACATGCCCCCGCCTCAGGCAGAACTTCATCGTGGTGCGCAGCTCTCCAGAGTCCCCACAATGTTCCCAGGAGCCTCAGGCTTCTTCACGGGCCTTCTTCATGTGGCCTCTGACCACATCCTTGGCTGGAAGGGAGCCCATGGGAGGGGAGGGAGCCCTGGCGGTCCCGTCGGTGATGTCTCGGAGTCCTCCAGCTCCCACCCCTGAGCATCCCTGCGCCCACCACCTCAGGCTGCAGAATGGAGACGGGGAAGCCGCCCCTAGATCTGGTAGATCTGTGCTCAGCAGAGCTGTTCTACAGCAGATCTGAGGCCAGAGCCCAGTCCTGCAGAGAGAGGAAGGTTGTTCCAGGAGCAGAAGAGCTCCCTTCCCCTGCCCCAACCTGTGCTGAAGTGTCTAGGAGTAGCACTAATTCCAGGCATCTCCACCTCCCATGACCTGAAGTCCCCACCTGCAGCCCCACACAGTCCTCCCAATCGGTCCTTTTCACGGGCTTGTCTTTGCCCTCTCTGGCTGTTCACAGCTCTGTCTGTTCTTCCTCACCTCTCCAGACCCTGGGGGAATCCAGGTTTCCAAGCCTTCTTGAGACCTGGCTGCCAGTGTCAGGCAGAGAGGTGGCTCAGCTTCAGCTAGCTGCCGAAGCCTTTCCAGGTCACTGTCACCACCCACAGGATATCCATTCACCTCCAGAACCATGTCTCCCATTTGCAGCCCTGCCCTGGCAGCTGAGCCTCCTGGGGTCACCTGGGGGTACAGGGGGACATATAGAACATGGGACAGCATGGAGAAGTTTTCTGGGTGTTCTAAGGCTCTGGTAGAGAGGCAGAAGTAGGCTGATGGGGAGGTAAAGATGGAAAAGATCCAAGGGTCATGGGGCATCAGTCACCTGAGAGATGAAGAGACAAGGCCCACTGGTCACACAGCTCAGTCGGAAGCCGTAGCCACCACCAGGCCCAGGGTACAGGAAGCACTGGCACAAGCCAGGAGGACCAGGAGACCCAGCTTTGTGTTTGACTGGTTGGTTCTTGGTCTCAACTGGAGAGGTCAAGTCGGTGGCCTGGGGGGAGGCAGCAGCCTCTGTGCTCTCCAAGAAGAGGAGTGGGGACAGGCGAACCTGAGGGGCAGATGGAGCAAATCTGTTGCACTTGAGCCCTGCTCTATTCCTGCCCATTCCCTAGCCCCATCTTTCAGCACCTACCATGTGGAAGAAGCGGTCAGCCTCAGGGTCGACGACAATGAGGGAAACACGAGAGCCCTGCTCCCGGATCCTGGACACTGTCTCCTCATGGCCTAGCGCCTCCACACTCTCCCCAGCCACAGCCACCAGCCGGTCCCCTGCCCGCATCCCGGCCTTCTCGGCTGGCAGTCCTGGGTCCACCTCCCGCAGGAACTGCCCTGGGACATAGACATCCTCACCACTCCTCCCCAATTCACCCCTGTGCAGTCCCAGGTCACCATGTTCACACCAGGGGGGGACACAGGAGAGGAGGCCCTGGGGTTTAGAAAGGGACTTCTCTTTTGTGCCCTAAGAAGCACGCACATGCACGTGTGTGCTCACCTTCCCTACCCACCCCTAGGGCTCCCACTCACCGAGGCGCCCATCAGTGCCCTTCTCCTCCCGGAGCAGGAACCCGAAGCCCTTGGGCCCCTTCTCTAGGTGCAGACAACGGGGCTTGGCAGGCAGTGCCCAGCCCTCTGCCAAGGGTGCAGCTAGGGGCATTCCCAGCTGGCGACACTTTTCCTCCACCTCTGGCCCTGCCACCAGCAGAGTCACGTGTTTTCCACTCTGCCAAAGCTGTGGGGACCCAGCAGGGCACCAGCATCAGCCATCTGGATAGGAAGGGAAGAGGTGGGCACCTCCTCACAGCCCCTCCTCCCAGGCACAGGAATGAGGCACTAAGCAGAGGGCCTGGCACAAACTGGAGAGGGAAGGACGGTGAGGGACGCAGACCACCAGATGAGGACGTTGGTGGAGGAGTGGGCTGCCTGCTGTGGGCCCTGCCCAGAAGGGTGGAGGTGGGGGAAAGGGCAGCAGGCAGCTACCTTCCTGCTGAGCTGGTTATGAGTGAACTTCTCCACACTGACTCCATTCACTTCCAGCAGCCGGGCCCCAGGGGGCACCCCTGCCCGGTCAGCTGCTCCTCCTGCACTTAGCACCAGCCAGAAAGGACCCTGAGCTCCTGGAACCAAAAATGAAAAAGAGAAAGCAAGTGTCAGTCTGCTGCCTGCCCAGAACAGAGACTCAAGTCCCCTTCCTGACCATGACCCTTAGCCTTTAAGCTCACCGTGGGTGACACTGAAGCCAAAGCCACCCTCATCTTTCACTACATGGCACAGCCGGGGCCGGACCCCTGAGCCTAGGACAGGACAGAGGTGGGCATCGTTCCCCCGCTGAGCTCGGGCCACATCATACACATGCCTCGCCAAGACTGTCAGCAACACCCGGGGACCACTGGCCCGGATGTGACGTACCACCTAAACAGAGGCATGTGGGATGAGAGGAGGTATCCCCCTTGCCAATTCCCAGAACCTCCTTGGAACTTACATTTTGCACTGTGGAAACTAGCCCTCTAATGCTCTAACCCAATACTTCTTACCTGGGCACCCCTAAATCCTGGGGGGTGGGGGTGGGGCTTGGGCCCTGTCCCATAGTGCCAGGGAGGTGGCTGGCCAGCTTCCCACCCTGAGGTGCTGTGGAACGCTCCGCTGTACCACAAGGAGGCCCAGCCCAGCCTCACCACCACATAGTCCTCGTGTTCCACGACATTGTTGTTCACTGCCAGGATCTGGTCTCCTTCCTGGAGACCTTGGCGGTGGGCAGAGGTGCCTGGCTCCACCCTGCACACCTCATGCCCAGCCCTGCCCAGCTGCTGCTGCAGGTGAAAACCAAAACTCGTGCCCTCCTCTTTGCTCAGCAGACAGAAGCGAGGCCGCTCCAAGTTCCAGGGATCTAGAGGGAGAGATGGGCAGCAGAAAAGGGGGAGGGAAGGGGGACACCCCAAATACAGGTCCATCGCATGACTGGCAATTACTGCCTCCTGCCAGGGTACCCCTCCACCCAGTGAGAAGTTGGGCAATGTGGCTAACCTTGTGTGGGCAGGGTGCCTAGGACAGAGGAAGCACTGCCCCCCACCCCCGCTCTGCAAAGTCACTGATATCAGAGGGCGGCAGAGTGGTTACCAAGGAGATAGGAAGCTGTGTGAGCTGTGGTGTCTCCAGGGAAAGGCAATGGTTGTCAGGGGGCAAGAGAGGGTTACCAGAGTAGTTGTAGTCTTCGGCCAGGGAGAGGACTGGGTTGTCAATGCCCAACTTTGGGTTAAACTTAAACTTCCTGCAAGGAGGCAGGAAAGGCAAAAGAAGCTGGCAGCTGGATTCGGGTCCTCAGCTCTCTTAGGTGCTAATGCTGAAGAGCCACCCCGCCTTCAATTTCTTCCTCCCCTTGCCCCAACCTTCATGCCACTTACAGAGGTAATGACGCTGTGTCCCGAAGATCTACTGGACAAAGAAGTGGGTGAAAGGAAAGGCAATTCCCCTCCCCCCGCAACACCTGTTCTATGGTCATAAACCGAGAGACTCGGGGAACCCTAAACCCAGTTTTTTCCCCATGTTCAGCTCCAAAAGTGTTTTCCCTTTTTACGAATGTCATACGAACAGGGTTGTTGTGTCTTTCCCCTGACCTTCCCTCCAAGTCGTGGTTCATAAATCTGAGCATATCAGTACAGGGTGTGGACCAGGTAGACAAAAATGTCAACTCACTTCTTCCCTCCTAACTTCTGGGTTAGGGCTCCAAGCCCCAACATCAGGTGTCCCCTAGTCCCAAAGCCTCCAAATCTGACCACCTACCCCGACTGCTGTAAGTGCCCTCCAGGGGATATCTCCAGCCTCCTACCTGCAGCTGCCTCCATAGTTGGATCAGTGACCCAGTGCTCAGACTAGGGACAAGGTCCATTGTAACCAGCTGACCCTCCCTCCTACCCCCTCCCATGTCCCGCCTCCTTGAAGACGCTGTGGTGGAAGCCACAGGGTAATGGTTAACGTTGATGAGAGTCTTATCCTCTGGGGAAGTGTGTGTGTTCCTCCTGCCCATTCCTGGGCCCCAACTTTCTCCAGAGATCCTGTACTGAACCTGGTTGCCCCTCAGCACGTAGAAAGGCAGATTGCAAGCCCAGGGGAGGAGGTAAGGATGAGAAGGGAGACAGCAGTTATATGGGCTGGCATGGCCAACCCCATCCCAGTAGCTTGTACCTGAGCCCCTCCCCAGCCCCTGCAGCCTCTGAACCTAGTGTCCAGGAACTCTTGCAACAGCAAGTGGTCAGCAGCTTAATCGGAATGACCAAAAACAATGCCCATTCTTGGACGCATCAAACAAGGAAGCGCAGGCACAAGAGGCAGAAGACACTCAGCTTTTTAATAGCAGTAATTTGGGTGCGCCTGCCCATGGAGGCCACCAAGTTATCGGTACCAGTGTGGTGCAGGGAGCTTGAGGGCCAGGGAAAGCACCAATGTGACGGCATCTTCAGTGCCCACAGGTGAGCCGAAGGCAGGAGCAAAGGCCCTGGTGTGGCAGATGTGAGAAGTGTGCCCCTCAGCAGCACAATCAGAGGCTCCCTTGAGTGGAAGGAGAGGCAAGATGGGTGGGGGTGCCACAGAGCAATGTGGCCACCTGAATGCCACATCCTTAGTCCTCCCAGCCAACGAGAGAAGAGGCATGCCTTGTCTCCAAGACCAAGCATCAATTCACCATCTCCGACCCTGACCCCGGAAATTCCAGCTGTACAGGCCCTGGTCAGACACGCCCCAGGGGGCGACTGGCACAGCTGTGTCCACTGCTTCGCCCCCAACCCTAAGCATTATAAACTTCTCTATATATCCATATATCTCTATATACCGCCTCTTTCTCTCTCTCTCTCTCTCTCTCTCTATATATATATATATAGAGAGAGAGAGAGAGATATCCCTTAGTACTGGGAGTTGAACCCAGGGCCAGCACTTCACCACTGAGCTAGATCCCCAGCCCTTTCTGGTTTGTTTTTTTTTTTATTTTATTTTATTTATTTATTTATTTTTTTTTTTTGTGGGTACCGGGGGGTCGACCTCAGGACCTCGCGCGCCAGCAGGCGCCCGTGCCGCTGAGCGATATCACCGGCCCCTTTTTCGTATGTGGGATCCGGGAGTCGAACTCGGGCCCTCGCGCTTGCCAGGCAGGCGCTTAAGCCGCTGAGCCATCTCACCGGCCCTTTTTTTTTTATTTTGAGACAGGGTCTCACTAAGTTTCCCAGGCTAGTCTCGAAATTGCAATCCTCCTGCCTCAGCCTCTTGATCGGCTAGACTATTATAGGCATGTGCCACTGTGCCCAGCTGAGGGGGGCTTTCTAGGAGCGGAACAAGCCAGGCAGGAAGGACTTTGGGCCAGAGGGGAGGAATTCCAGCCAGTGGTCCCACAGCTAGGTCTCAGTTGCCACTGTTCAGCTGCCAGGGCTTCCCAGCTGCTCCAGAAGGGCCTTGACCTCACCCTCCACTCGCAGCAGCTGGGCCTTGCGCCAAGGATTAAGGGTGGCGCCTCGGTTATCTTCCAGATCCCGAAGCAGTAGCTCGAGGTGACGCCGGACCCGGGACCAATCCCAGCTGTTGAGGTTCCGCTGTACTTCATTGAGGATCATCGACCAGTACTCCGACACGGCTGCCCCCTCTGTCAGCGATGCCACAACCCGGGCACCACCTTCAGTAGTGCCCCCCAAGTCTCGCAGGACCTGGCGGCCCTCTGAGCTCAGCTCATTGAAGTAGAGGCTGGTGGGAAAGAGAAGGGCAGACATCATTTATCAGGGCTCTGAGAAAGAGGACCCAGTGGCAGATGCACGGAGTCAGGAGGCAGGACAGGCTCCGTGGCCCCTGGCTGCCAAACGCGATGGGGTAAGGACTTGCAATAAGCCAGTGATGGCAGGTGTTGGCCAATGGGAGGCAGGGACTGACATGAGACTTCAGTAGGACAGGGACAATAGGTCCTCAGGAGAAATGGCAGTAGGATAAGGCCCAGTCACAGAGAGGTGGGTTGGTTCAGTACTGGGTTGGCAGGGGTCAGCCAGGATCCAGGAAGAGAGGACAGACACCAGGCCCAGGCCCAGAGCAGTCCTGAGGCAGGAAGAACATGGTGGAGAGGAAAGGACTGAGGGGCAGGGGCCATGGGATCAGGGACAAGACTCACTGCAGCAGCTCCAGGGAAGGGTGCTCCCGGGCCGCCTTGGCCAGGGCCAGGGCTGCCTTGTCACCAGCGCCATTGTAGGCCACGTTCAGCTCCTGCAGCTGATGATTTTGGTCCAGCTGGGCAGCCAGCAACTCCAAGCCCTCATCCCCAAGGCCAGTGTGCAGCAGGGACAGGTGTGTCAGCGAGGTGTTTCCTGTCAGCCCCTCCAACAGCAGGGTGACACCTGCTGCTGTCAGTGGGTTGTTAGATAGCCTAGGGTCACAAGCAACCCAAGGTTATGAGGGCCCAAGGCAGATGTCCTGTGCTGGGCATCAGGACTTGGGCCAAATGGGACACAATCTGGGGTGGAGATGGCATGGATACAGAAATGCAGGCCCAGGAGAAGGGGACAGGGACACGGGGTGTGGCCCCCGTGGAGGAGGGACCATGAGGGAAAGTGGGCTTTTCCTTTCCTCTTCTCCCTCTTTCCATCTCTTTTGCTCCCTGACTCCCTTTCTCCTTCTCCTCTCCCTCTTCCTCACCACTATTTCCCATCTTCCTTCTTTCACTGCCTCCCCAGCCCCTGCTTCTCCCTCCTATCTGGCTCCTCCCTCCTGCTCCTCCCTATCTCCCCTTACTCCAACCAGAAATGAGGATCCCAGTAAATCAGCCAACACTTTGGGAGCTGCTAGTGAGTGCCCAGCCTTAGGGTCATCCTTGTGAGGCTGCAGGAAGAGTCCTGGGAGGGATCAGTGGCTCTGTCACCAGGCGGTCAGCCTAGTTATTACTGAAGCCTCCCTGCCCCTAGGCTGATGTTGCCAGAGGCTTTTTAGCACTTATTATGGTGTTACCCTCCTCCTGTCTCACTGCTAGTAATGAACCTAGGCCTGGGGCTGCACAGGGTCTTGACTCCCACTCCCTTAACTGTGCCAAGCATGCCGTGAAGCAGGGAGTCACCCTCTCCCTGCGCTGGCCACCAGGATGGCCAGAGCCTCCAGCCCACACCCCTCCCAGGGCACTCACCGCAGGGTGGTAATTTGGCACTGCTCGTGCAGCAGCAGGTCTCGGAGATCCCTGCAGGCCTCGGGGCCCAGGCTGTTGAGTTGCAAGCTAGAGTGGAAAGTGGCCAGAGAGGAGGTGAGAGAGCAAGGAGAGAGTTCAGTATGGAGTCTTCCCATCTACAGTGCCCTTTCCTCCCCAGTCTGCCTCCTGCATCACACCTGGCCCCCACCTGTTGCTCCCGTCACCTCCACCCACACCAGACTTCATCCCACCCTGATAGGGTCTGGATGTGGTTCACTCCACAAGAGTTCTTGACTTAGGAGGCTTGACCCCTGGTGTGGCAGTAGTGGGGACCAGCGCATTAGGGACCAAGGTGGCAGAACCTTGAGAGAGGAGGCCTGGTGCAGGGCAGTTAGGTCACTGGGGGTTCCCCCCTTGAAGGAGATTAATGTTGGCCTCGCAGAGTAAGTGAGTCCTCCTGAGAGTGGGTTGTTAGAAAGCACGGCCACGCTGTGCTTGGCCCCCTCTGCACGCATGTTGTGATGCAGCCAGGGGGCCCTCTACAGAGGCTGAGTTAATGCAACTGCCCAGTCTCGGACTCTTAACCTGAAAACTGGGAGTTAAATACATTTCTTTATAAAGTATCCATCCTCAGGTGTTTTGTTATGGCAACAGAGAAGAGATGAATAGACACCCTCTAGTCCTTCTTCAGGATTGTTGGTTTCCCTAGCACCTTCTCTCTCCCCCAACCCTCTCCTTTCTTCATGCCTGCGCATGAGGACAGGTCCTCACCCCAGCTTCCGGGCACGCAGGAAGACAGGCATGAGCATGCGCAGCCCAGCAGGGTCCAGCTGGCAGGAGGCCAAGTTCACCTCATCCAGGGCATGTTTTCCATTGCCTAGGACAGCTGCGACCACTGTACATTTGCGGGGTGTCATGCGCACACCTGCCAAGTTGAGCTGGCGCAGGGAGCTCAGCACCTCAGCAGAGAAGCGCTGGTTCTGGAACTCGTAGTGGAAGAAGAGGTGGTCAAGGAGCTCTGAGGGGGGCAGCACCTGCCGGCCCAGCTTGCCCAGCTTCTTCTTGATGGCCTGGGCATTCTCTAGGGCATCCAGGTTCTTGATGGGGCAGCCAAGCTGAGCCAGCACTGCCCGGTTGTGGGCAGACAGAAGCCCCCCCATGAACATGGGGAAGAGCTCAAAGACTTCATCTTCTGGGGGCTCATCTGGGTGGCGCCGGGGGCCCTCCACGCCCAGGATACTGGCACCCATCTGGTCCAGAACATCATCGTTGTAGTAGTCCTCCTCTCGGAACATCTCCAGCACCATGGCCTGGGCCACGGCCTCCCGGCTCTTCCCCACCATGCGCCCAAACACTCGAGGAACCACCTGGAAAAGCAGCAGCAAGGGCGCTGTGACCTCCCATGTGCTTGCTCAGCTGCTGAGGCCCAGGTTAAGGTCCACCCCCTCCTGCTCCAGCCTCACAACTCGCAGGGTCACACTGCTCCCCTGCTGCAGCACCTCCACTCCCTATGTGGCAAACTAAACAGCGTAGAATGCAATGCTTTCCATAGTCTGGCCCCAGCTGAACCTTTCCAGAGCCCTCTGTCAAACACCTGTCTCATGCACTCCAGACATTAGGAACTTCTTTCTTTTTCCTAAACACCTGTCCATTTCCAAGCCCGGGAGATGGTAAGGGAGAGTGAGCATAGATGGTTGCCCCTTGGTGTCTTCAGGGGCTTGGTTCCCAGGACCCCTCATGGAGACCAAAAACCCACGAATACTCAAGTCCCTTATATAAAATGCTGTGGTATTTGCATCTGGCTTACCCACATCCTCTGTATATTTTAAATCATCTCTAGATACTTAAGATACTTAATATAAAAGCTATGTAAATAACTATTACACTGTGACTACACATACAAAGTGTCACACTAGATTGTGTGTGTGTGTTTGTGTGTGTGTACAGGAATTGAACCCAGGGCCTCATGCATGCTAAGCACGCTCTGTACTTAGCTACATCTCAGTCCCATATGTTTTCAAATATTTTCATCTGCAGTTAGCTGAATACATGGGTGCGGAACCAGCAGGTGCAGAAGGCCAGCTGTGTTGTGCACTTAGTTTGAGCCCGAGCTGGGCGTTGAGATACACGCCCACTATCTTCAATATTCTCACCATCACAGCAACTATGACTGATGCAGCTCCTACTACCTCAAAGCTCTGTGGGATGTGGCCCCTGCCAAACCTGGTGCGCCCGTCACAAGCCTCCCATCCTGCTCACCACACCCCAGTCCTTTCAGCTTTTCTCATCTTTTTGACAGTGCCGATGTCTCCCCTCCATCAGAGCCTCCACAGTGCTGCCTCTTCCTGGAGTGTTTCCTCCACTTCTCCTCTTGACTAATCCTACAAGGATCAGACTAAATACCTTTCCACAGAAAAGCTTTCCCGATCACACACTCCAACCCCAGGGTCCCCCAAGCATACACTTTACAGCACCTGGAACTTTTCTTTCTAGGCATTTGCCATAATTTTTCATTATATAGTTATAATGATTTTTTTTATGTTCAGACTGTAAGATCAGAAAGGGTAGAAACCTACAATTCTGTTCACTGATTTTTTTCCCTCAAAATCTCAACACACTACCTGGCACATAGCAGGCATTCAAATATTTGACAAAGAAATGAATGTCTGGGAAGGTTTGCAGTGTCGTCTCCCACCCTGCAATGGTTCTGGTTTTGTTTTATTGTGATGCTGGGTATGGAACTCAGGGCTTCACACGTGCTAGGTAAATTCTCTACAACTTAACTACACTCCTAGCCCCCTTGTGATGGTTCTAAAAGGTGAGAGGGAAGGTTCTTTTCCTCTGGCACTGAACTGTGAGACAGTTTTGTGGCACCTCCTCTATTGTCTGGGTTTTTTCACTTTGGGGGAGGGGGAGACTGGGCGTATTGACGTAGTCTAGTCTAGCCTTGAATTGGCCATGTAGCCCAGCCTGGCCTCGAACTCTCAATCTTCCTGCTTCAGTTTCCCGAGGGCTCCCAAGTTTTTCCACTTTTTATTTTGTTTTGCCTTTTGTGGTACTGAGAATTGAACATACTGCCTTTGCACTGAACTACATCCCCAGCCCTTTATATTTTTTGATATAGGATCTCCCTAAATCGCTAAACTGCTCAAGTTGAAATCAAACATGTGATCCTCTTGCCTCAGCCTTCCAGAGTGCTGTGATTATAGGCATGTGCCACCACTCCCAGCTTCTCACTTTTTATAAGAGGGGTTCTTGGGCCGGTGAGATGGCTCAGCGGCTTAAGCGCCTGCCTTGCAAGCGCGAGGGCCCGAGTTCGACTCCCGGATCCCACATACGAAAAAGGGGCCGGTGATATCGCTCAGCGGCACGGGCGCCTGCTGGCGCGCGAGGTCCTGAGGTCGACCCCCCGGTACCCACAAAAAAAAAAATAAATAAATAAATAAGAGGGGTTCTTGCTGTGTGGGTGGCAGTGCCCCTCCTCCAACACTCATCTGGGGACAGGACCAGAAGTGTCACCTTGTGAAGCTGAAACAGTAGCATTATGAGGGCGTGGTGGCACACACCTATGATCCCAGCACTTGGGAGGCTGAGGCAGGAAGATTACCATGAGTCCAAGGCCAGCCTGCACTACATGGTGAGTTCAAGGCCAGCCAGGACTGCATAGCGAGACCCTATCTCAAAAAAACAAAAACAACAAAACAAAACAAAAATAGGCTGGGGATATAGCTCAGTGGCACAGCGCCTGCCTGGTAAGCATGAGGTTGTGAGTTCAATTCCCAGTACAAAAAAAAAAAAAAAAATATGCAGAGGGCTGAGGTGTAAGCAGAGCACTTGCCTAGTGTGTGCAAGGCCCTGGGTTTGACCCCCAGCACTGCAAAAACAAAACAAAACAACAACAATAATAAATGAAAAAACAATAACAAAAAACATAGATTTACGAAGAAACAGTCACAATCAGTCCCCTGCTAGGAAAATCTTCCCTTGGAGAAGATTAGGTGTGATGGACTTTGAAGACAACTGGAGAACTCTCCATCCCAGAAGGCCCCAAGCCCCTAACTGAAATCCTGACACAGCAAGCACCTCCAAAATGCATGGGACAGCCCGGCTGTGGCTGTGACCTCCCCATCTGCATGAGCCTGCATTTATGTTTGAGAAAAAATGAAATAGCACTTACTATCTTCCAGATGCTGAGGATTAATTCATTTGATTCTTATTTTATTTTATTTTTTGAGACAGGGTCTTACTATGCAGTTGAGGCTGGACTTGAACTCACTATGTGGCCCAGGCTGCTCAAACTCACAGCAATCCTCCTGCCTCAGCCTCCCAAGTGCTGGGATTATAGGCGTGTGTCACCACACTGGGCAAGTAATTTATCAAGAGTCACACAGCTAGTAAGTGGCAGAGCCTGGGATTTGAACCCAGGTTGCTAGACTACTGGATCCTTGCTCTTAACCTTTATGCCTTGTTGTCTATAAAAAGAAAAACATGCTGAAATTCTGCAAACACTAACCAGGACTCTGCCGGGTGTGATGGTGCATGCCTGTAATCCCAGCACTCAGGAGGCTGAGGCAGGAGGATTGCTATGAGTTAGAAACCAGCCTGGGCTACATAGCAAGTTTAAGGCCAGCCTGAACTATAGGGCAAGATCCCATCTCAAAAACAAACAAACAAACAAACCAAAAAACCACTAACCAGGACTCTGCCTTTTCAAGACCACTTACTGACATGTTCCTAGAGAAAACTAGGGTTACCTAGTGAGGCACCACAGCTGGGCCGAAACATCCCTGAAACCCGAGGATAGTTTAGTAAAAAGAACACAGTACTCAGAATCACAAAACTTTGCTCATTTCCCAGCTGTTCTACTTACTATCTGAGTGATCTTGGACAAGTTTATTCTCTCTGAGCCTCAGTTTCTTCATTTATAAAGGGATCATAAGATCTGGGCATGGTGGTGAATGCCTGTTATCCCAGCACCCCAGAGGCTGAGGCAGGAGGATCGCTGTGAGTTCGAGGCCAGCCTAGGCTACATAGTGAGTTCAAGGCCAGCTTGAACTACAAAGCAAAACCCTGTCTCAAAAAAAGCAAGGCATGGTGGTGCACACCTATAATCTCAGCACTTGAGAGGCTGATGCAGGAGGATCACCACAAGTTCAAGTCTACCCTGGGCTACGTAGTGAGTTAAAGCCCAGCCTAGACTGCATGGTGAGACTGTTTCAAAAAAACACCAAAAATTAAAAATCTATACAAAAGGGATCATAATAATGTTTCATCTCCAGGTTGATATGAAAAACGAAAGGAAAAAGGCTGAAGAAGTGCCAGGCAGACAGCAGAGAGTGGCTCTCTCCATCCATCAGGAGCTCTGCGCACCGGCCTGCTCTCGGGCCAGCCCTCAGGCCCTCAATGGCTTTGTGGAGCAGGCCTGCACCCAGGATGGAGTATCCTAAGCCAATTACCAATGCCATTCATCCTCCCAGTATAAATGAATAAAACGGCATCTGCTTTATAAACCTGTCTCTTGTGATTGAGTTAGGATGAGTCATCACTCCCAGAGCCTAATCATGTCTGGGGAAAGAGATGCAATGAAGTTTCTGAGCTGGCAAAGCAAAGGACAGATCCTGGACTGTAGTGACCCCTGCTTCCTGGCAACAAAGACTAGGAGGAGAGATGGAAGAAGCCAACCACGGTTAGGATCCATCTGGGCTTGTCAGGAAAGTCCCTGTGCCTTCAAATCCCTCTCAGCTGCAAGCCTTTCCTAGCCTATGGCTTCTCTCCCCTCATTCCTCAAGCCTCAACCCCAGTAGATGCCAATTTCCCAGAGCTAAAACCAGAGCTCAGGTGAAGACGCGCACCTATGCAAAAGGCAGTGCTTTCCTAGTGGGAGAAGGGCGAGTGCTCGAGGAGCCAGATGGTGGGCAGTTTGGGGTCCTGGGAGGGAAGAGCAAGGTTGGGGTCCTGAGGCTGTTACCTTGAGCAAGTTGAAGAGCAGAGGCAGAATCCGCAGAGGGAGCAGCTTGGCCATGATGCCCAGTACCAGGCTGACATCCTCCCCAACACGGCCCACCAGCTCAGCCACCTCCTTGCCCACCCGCTGCAGGGTCGTCTTGCGCAAACCCAGCACAATGTAGAGGGCAGCCAGGTACTCCTGCATGGCAGGCACAGTGAACACGAAGGTGCCCAGGTGCCCCGGCTCCACACACGGGGCCAGGAAAAACCTCAGGGCATCCCGGCGAAAGACATGCAGCAGCTGGAACTCCTCCTCCGTCTTGATGCCAGCCTCCAGGCAGCCCCGGACATCCTCTTCCGAGAAGTAGGTCTTGCGGGAGGACACACCCTCGTAGGCCAACTTGCCCATGGTTCGGGCTGCGTAGGCCATCAGGGATAAATGAGAGGGGTCAGTACTGTCCAGCGTTTCCCCACTGAAGTTGAGCCGCAGGAAGCTGGTGTAGATGCTTGTGAGGGTCTGGCCAGCAGGTATCGGGGTGTGCAGGAAGTGCAAGGTGGCACAGACAAGCCAGCAGTAGGAGGGCAGGAAGCAGGCAGTGGCGATCTGGTGGTGGCCCTCCAGGTTCCGGGACAGCATCTGCACCAGGTGGTCCCGCTGAGCTGGTGTGGCCGAGATACCTGCACTGTGCCCACAGTCGGGCTGGTTGAGGCGGAGCTGGAAGTAGAGCTTCTGCAGGTTGGTATCAGAGAAGCCACAGATCTCACCATAGCGGCCCACGTATTTGCTGGGGATGCGGCCGATGGCAGAAGGCCGAGTGGTCACCAGAATCCTGGCCTGGGAAGGGCATATTTGAGGGTTAAGAAAGACCTGCCAGGCATGCCAGGGAGGCTGAGGCAGGAGGATCTTTGTGAGTTCGAGATAAGCCTGGGCTACATAGTGAGTTCAAGGCCGGCCTGAACTGCCTAGCAAGACCCTGTCTCAAAAAAAAAAAAAAAAAAAAAAAAAAAAAAAGACCTGAGTGCCCTGATTACCTCAGACTGAGTGTCCATCCAAGGATTGACTACAATAATTGTAACTAACAATTACTGAGCACCTACTATGGTCCAGGGCACCGAGTTAAGCACATTACACACAGGATCTCACTTGATCAGTATGACTCTAGGACCCTAGAAATTGAAGCTTGGGGAAGCTAGTAACTTGCTCAGCATCACACAACTGGGAAGTAGAAAGGCCAGGATTTGAACTAATCCAGGGCCTGACCTACCCAACAAACATGTGGGCCAGCACACAAGACTCCTTAGAGTAGTAATGGGGAAACTTTTAGAGACGAAGCACCCAAACTGCAACCCAAAACCCACTTATTTATCACAAAGTGCCAACACTGTAATTAAACCTGAATAATGAGGTTTTAGTTTAGAAAAAACAACTCATACACTTGGGTGGCATGCTGACAGAGGGCTTTGCATGCCCGCTGCTGCACATGTGCCAAAGGTTCGCCACCACTGCCTTAGAGGGCAGGTCAAAGGGCATCAGTGGCCGAGTATGGCCATGGGTCACCCACCTCAGGCAGCATGTATTTGCGCAGCAGGTTGACAATGATGGCAGCTGGTGCACCCGGCTCCTTGGGGTCACTACAGAGCCCTGTGCCTGCCAGCCGGAAGTCCAGGTTAAGACGTTCCAAGCCATGGAGCACAAAGAGCAGGCGGGACCCAGCAGCAGACATCAGGGGCAGAACCTCCTTCAGGGGTGTGTAGCGCTGGGCCACAAGTTGGCACAAGGAGGCAGGGGCAGGGCCCAGGGATGACAGGTCCTCACAGGAGAAGGGGATGAGCAGCTTGAAGGCCGGCAGCTGCCCATAACACCAGTCCAGGACCATCTTGCGCACTAACGTGCTCTTGCCCATGCCCACCGTCCCATAGAGCACCACTGTCTGCACCTGGCGCCCACAGGCATCTGGGTTGAAAAGCTGAGACAGGGCCAGTGGTGGGAGCCCAGCTGGGGGTGACTGATGGTCCAAGGCCAGTGCCGAAGATGGCCGAAGCAGCTCATCAGGGGTGCTCTCACGGATCACAGGGTCGACATGGGCTGTGTCGAGAGCAAAGGTCGGGCCAAACTGGCGTTCCTCCCTGGGTAGCCGGCTGAACCACTCAGCCAGGTTCTGGCGGTGCTGATGGATAGCTTCTAGATGGGAAGGCAAGAGAGTTGGGTCAGCGAAAGGGGCTGGAGGTGCTGGAGTTAGGGTCAGGATGGGCATCAAGACACAGCATCCAAGGGGCTGGGGATATAGCTCAGCAGGCACAGTGCCTGCCTGGTAAGCGTAAGGTCGTGAGTTTGACTACCAGTACCAATAAAAAAAAAAAAAAGACACAGCATCCAGATACTGGAGGCCAGGACTCCCTCAGAAAATAGGGGTGTCTGGAAAGTTTGGAACCCTGTCGCAGAAGGTAGGGAGCCTCTGGAATGTAATGCTGAGGCTGTGCTTACTGGCTTCACAGTTAGATATCTGTGCATGGTCTTAACCTGGCTGCTAGCCCCAAAGTTGGTTGAAGGTAGAGAGTGTCTCCAAGTGCTTTGTACACAGTAAGTGTGCACTGCACGAGTATTGCAGGCAGGGATCACAGACAGACAGGAGGGAGAGAGGCAGGGAAGGAGGGACCACTGGAGGATGAGGGCAGTGGATCCTCTAACCTCCCTCATCCTGCTTCTCTTCTCAGGCCCTGCCCCTCCACCCCTTCCTCCATCTGGATCCCAGCCAGTCCTTTACCAACTGCAGAGGCACTCCGGAACAGCTGTCCATGCCTCGCCAAAGGAGGAGCACTGTCTGCTGAGCTTCCATGGTGGCGCACAAGGGCCCTGGGAGCAACGAGAGGGGATGAGCTGGGGTTGGATATGGGGCCCAGTCCTGCACAGGCTCTGAGTCCAGACTGCCCTGCTGGACTTCCCACTGCACGAGACCCAAGCCCGACACCGGACACCCAATTCTCATGCCTTCCCAGGGACTCAGCCTTTGCCCTGGCCCTCCATGCCCCACAGCCAACTGCCTGCATGGAACTCAGGCTGGTAACTGCCAGGTCCACCCACTTCTCACAGCTGCCCTCTTTCCCCCACCATGACTTCTACATAGATGATCTAAGCCAACTTCCTCCAGGGCCTCAAAGCTGCCTCTATGCCCTCCCCACCCCAGAACCACAATCTCCTCCCTAAGGGGATGAACTTAGTGCCATGTCCAGGCCCTTTCCAGTCTCCTGGGCCCAAGATGCATTCTGAGGCATGACATCAATGTCTCACCTAAGGGGCCCAAGGGGACACTCCCCTTTAGGGGGCCAACTCCAGTGGATCAGGAAGGGGATACGATCATCTACAGAGAGAGGGAAGAAACAGCATCTACAGATCCCATCCACATTTCCCCACCCGTACACAGACCCCTTATTTGTTCTCATAGCAACACGAAGTGCCCCTCTGTAGCAGTTATGGTGCAATCTTATATTTTATTATGTGATTATTTGATTAACATTCACCTCCCCCCCCATAAGAGCAGCAACCACATCTGTTTTTGGTCACTATTATATATCTAGAACCTTACCTGGGGTTGAGCACATGGGTTAATATTTAATATATGTTAAATGCATAAGAAAATCAGACAAATATTCCTGGACTTGTGGAGCTAGAAGGGACACCAGAAGATCATCTAGTCCCACTCTCCTATTTTAAAATGGGAAAAAGGAAGCTCAGAGAGGTGAGGTGACATGGGAAGGTCACCAACTAGAGAACCAGAGCTGGGCCTAGTGCCCCTGGTCTCTGGGATCCCTGCTCTCTAGGAGATGCCATCCAGACTCTGAATAGCAAGGAGAGGTAGAAAGAAAAGCCCCTGCTTCTTGCTCACCTGGTGGCCGGGGTGTTCTTCCCAGACCAGAGCCCCAAGAAGCCCTGGACAAATGGCGCCCCCACCTCATCCTGGGAGAAAAGGTCAGAGCCTGGGGGACTTAGCACCACCTTCTAGCCTGCTCCCCTGCAAGGAGAATGGTGTGAACATATGGCCACCACCACCACCTCCCTCCCTCCCACACTCCCCTGCCCCATGGCAGTATGGAGGGACATCCACCCAGGCCAGGCTCAGCCCTCCCTCAGATATTGCCCTGGCCATATTGCCCTGGCCAGCTTCTGGCTCTCCTTCTCTGTTGATCCCAGCCTGAACGATCCCATTTCATCTCCTACCACACCTTGCCTCTCTCCTGAGGCTTCACAAATGCCTTGGTCCCGGCTTTTAACCCAGTAATCTGCTTTTAGAAGGTGGGTGCAGTGGCACACATCTGTAATCCCAGCATTCACAAGGCTGAGGCTGGAGGATCGCCACAAATTTGAGGCTAGCCTCAGCTACAGAGCAAGACCCTGTCTCAAAAAAACAAAACAAAACAAAAAGCCAAACTCTGCTTTTAGGTTCCCCTCTCCCACCTTGGCTGCCAGCGAGCTCAGATAGGAGTCCTGTGTTCATTTTCAATAGCTTTCCGGAGCCTACATTTTCCAGTAATTATTATCCACTCCCTTCTGCCTTTGGTCCCCAGCCATCAGCTCCTTTAGCTGAGTTTTAATGGTTTTATCATTTTATCTTCTCTGTGACTTTTATGTAAGCTGCCTTTGAGGCTGATATAAATAATAAATGAATGAGTGTATGAACTTCCGACTTGACATAGTCATAATGACATTCTGCTTCAGAACTCACTGGTGTGAAACTGGACTCATACCTCTCTCCCCTTCTAGTTATTTTGCCACGGCTCTTCCTAAATACTCAGTCGACACTGGAAACATGACTTCCTTGTTCAATCCTTCCTCCCCTGACCCTTCCATCAGTGGGAACTGTCCTCCAGCCCCTCCCCACTGCTCTGCCTTCCAGGCACCTATCCCAGAGCCAGCGCAGACTCTTCCAGGTTTACAGGACCCCCATTTCCACAGGGGCTCTCTGCCTGCAGTCTCAGCCCACTCCAGTCCCTCAGTCCAGACTGCCCTAAAGCCCTAGGTTACTGACAGATAGCTGACCCTGGCCCACGGTTATTTTGAGTTTGCCCCCAGCCTCATTCTCCTGGCTCATTGCATTCTCGCTCACTTTCTGAACTTTGTGCTTACCTTATTCATCTCAGAATGACCTTTCTTCAGAAAGGTCATTTCTATCAGAATCCCAATCTTTTAAAATACTGTTCAAAAGCCCTCTCTCTTTGGAAGCCTTTTCTGAGTCCCACAGCCCCCCTAAATGCAGCATGCTCTTCTTACCCGGAGCCACTGGGTCTCCAGAGATCAGAGATTAAGGGAGGGCACCCTTCTCTGTGAGGCTGCATAGAGTGGGGCATGGCTTAGCAGGCCCAACCCGTGCAGCAGCTGGCTAAGGCGTTGACAGGACTCAAAGCAGGAGTCCCTGGAGGTGGGGACAAGTTAAGAGCACCCCACCACCACCACCAAACTTGGGAAAGTTCAGGGTTAGCATCAGATCCAGGGCCACTGAGTCAAGGTGGGACGCACAGGGACACAGCAATTCTCTGATGATCACCCTGGTCTCCAGGACAGTACAGGGACAGTGTTCCCACAGGTCCAGAGACACGCACCAGACTGGGTCCCAAGCAGCTCTCCTACTTTCAGATGGCTTTGGGGACCCACAGGAAAAGCTGTGATCACCCTCCTTTCCCAGCGGCCCAGCCCGGTGCCACTCTTTCCAGCCGAGAACTCCCAGCCGCACTTGCGCATCTCCACTCCCCATCCCGCCCGTGCTCCCGCCAAGCGCAGCTGCCCAGCCGGGCCGGAGGGGCGACCGACCCAGCTAGGCCTTTACCCGCGGCTGCCCAGGCCCGGGAGCCCGTCGCCGAGGCCTTGTCGCGCTGACTCCTAGTTCCCGGCTCGCTCGGCGCGGCACTTCCTGCCCGCCTCCGCCCGCCCAGCCGCCCCCGCAGCCGCCCCGCAGCGTGCACCCGAGGGCGCGAGCCACCGTGCCCCGGCCGCGGGGTCCCGGCGGGAGGATTAGGCGACAGGAGCGCGAGGCGGAGACTCCGGCCCCACCCGGCGCGCCCCGCCCCCTCTGGGACAGGGCCTTCGGTACCCGCGCGCCCCGCCGCCGGTACTGCCCCCTGCAGGTTCCCAAGTGCTAGTCCTGCCCGATGACCTCACTAACCACCTCCCAGGCTGGGTGGTTGATACGCCCATTTTACAGACGAAGACACTGAAGCTCAGAAGGGTGAAATGACTTGGCAGGGTGACCCAGTTGGGAAGTGGATGAGCCAGAACCAGAATCTGGGGCCCGGGTCTTCCTACCTCACCCCAGGGCCTTCCTGAAATACCCATCCCCAGGGCATCCTTCCCCCTGTCTCTCTGTCCTCTCCCACCCCACCCCCACCCCTGTCGCCTCCTCGGTCTGCCTCCAGGCAAATACCTGAGCCCTTCTTGGGTCCTCCCTTTTGTACCTGGCCCTCTTCAGGCCCCAGATCTCTGTATGCAGCTTCTTGTCACTTTGGTGAGGACGGAAGAAGAGTGGGGTTGAAGGACAGTTCCCACACCAACTTGCTTTTCCTGTCTGAGGCTTCAGGTCCTCAAAGCCCCACCCTTATGCCACACGAGGAACACCCAGGGCTCACGTAGCCCAGATGGAGGAACCACCCACCTCCCACAACAAGGCGCGCCTCCACATGCAGACATAGGTGTGCAACGTACAGGGAACAGTGTGAAAGAAGGAACTCACGGGCTCCCCAGGGCAGGGCTGGGAAGAGGACTCTGTGGTCTACTCCATCCCAACTAAAGACAATGCTGGTATTTGATTTAGACATTTGTCCATTCGTTCAACGTGTGGTGTTGGACTGGTATGGAGCACCTACTCCCATGGGTGCTTCCTCCATCTGAGCTGTGTGAGCCCAGGGTGTTCCTTGTGTGGCATAGGGTGGAGGCTGTGAGGGCCCAAAGCCTCAGCACTAAGCCCTGGGTTGCTCACCAGAGCAAGGCTTGCAAGCTGTGTTTACAAATCATACGCCTCAGAGGCAAAGTGTTAGGAAAGCCCAGAAGAGGAAGTTACTGCTTCTGGCAGACAAGATGACATTTGAACTGGATGTTAAAAAAAAAATAAGTCAGGGTAGGCAGGAGGGGTGACGGTGGGACAGAAGGGTCCCAAGTTCAAGGCTAGCCTGGGCAACTTAGCAAGAGAAACTCAGGGGAACATGGCACATTTACATTTTAAGGGAAGTTTCCGAGGGGAGTAGAGTGGGATGAAGAAGGGGAATTAGAGCAAGCTATCCCCATCATCTCAGGGTAACATTTTGGGCCTGGCAGACTCTTCTAGTATCATTCTCTTTACCCAGCCCTGCCAGGCAGGCAGTCACCTGGCTGCAGTTACTGGACGTACCTAAGAGAAAGCTGTTCCCCTCCCCCATGGCTATGACAGCCATGTAAGTTTTATTAATAACATATAATTTGACTGGTCTCTTGCAGACAGAAACACTGTGAGTCATGCTGCAGACATGTCCTCTGGTATCCAACCTCAGGATGGGGCGCCAGGTATCCTAAGAGCCATAGCATGAAAACTGTCTTGGTCAATTCCAACCTCCAGCACTCTGCACAGGTCCTGGCATGGAGCACGGGGTTGTGTTAAAGAGCATGATTACTGAGTCCCAGCAGCAATCTGGGAAACAGTGTCGCACTTAAGGTGATGTTTAGGGAAACATACCTAGATGGCAGAACACATTTATCTCCAGGTTGGCAGATTATGGGACCAGTGGAAGGCACAGTGCGTGGCTCACCAATGGCAAAAGGACAGTGCATTGAGAGCTTGCTCAAGTCATTTCTCCCAATCCTGGTTTCCTTTTCTCTAAAAGTATTACAGGCAGCTAAGTTAGATAAAAATTTATATATAATCAGAGAGGGATTGGGCCCTCAAGGAAGTCATCACAAAAAATAGACATCAGAAATGTGGCTAGAGACAAATTTGGCTAGGCCTCAGGATGGAGATGCAATAACCAGGCAACTGGTTTTCAAAATAAACTGGAGATTATACTGTAATTAGCACCATCTGGTCCAGTTGGCTCAGATAGGCATCAGACACATAGGTGGGTGACCAGACATCCAAACCCATACTCCCCTCTCATCTTAGTTACTTTTCTTGTTGCTGGGACAAAAATACCTGATACAAGTTAAAGGAGGAAAGTTTTATTTTAGCTCACAGTTTGTAGAGGTTTCAGTTCATAGTCAGCGGGCTCCAAGGCAGGGCAGCATGGCAGAGGAGAAACAGTCCATGGCAGGGCAGGCAGGAAGCAGCGCCAGCAGTGAGCCTTCCTTTCCCTTTTATACCATCCAGGCTACAAGCCTATTGGGTGGCACCATCCACACCCAGGGTGGGCCTTCCCATTATTCACACCCACAACTATGCTAAACCAATCAATGGACTAATTTAGTTATCATGTATGCTCAATCCATATACACACACCCTAGATTCAGCCACCTCTGAAAAACCCCACTTATGAGCACATGAGGCTTTGTGGAGGGACATCTAGATACAAGCCACAATACCTCCCTTCCCCAAAATGCCTTTGTCTTTCCATGTACCCATGCTATGTGACTCATTTCCCTATTGGATCAATATCAAGTGACTGTATTTGTAATCCTATAGGTTGGTTGTAGACAGATTATAGTCTGACCCATATAGTACCCACATTATGATTTTGCTGTATAAATTACCCCTGACAAAGGGCTCCAGTGGCTACCCAGGACCCCTCCTGGAAATCCAGGAGCTATTTTTCTTCTCTTTACTTCCAATAAAACTCTCCTAATTTGCTTCTCTGGTTTGCGACTTCATTCCTTGATCTTGTGAGACCACGAACTTAGCCACATTTGACTGGCTCTAAGGCAGGGCAGCATGGCAGAGGGAGTTATATTTTTCCTATATCAAAAGAAGGAAGTGATAGTGCTCATGATGATTCTCCTGTCTCAGCCTCCTAGCCACTTCTTGGGGTTGCTGTGAGAATTATAAGAATCTCTCTTTGCAAACATGTGAACTATTCTACAAATATTCTCTGTGCCAGAAGGACTCTTGCTGGCTCCAGAACAGCTATTTGCCTTCTTTAGCTCCTGAGGAAACATAATTGTGTGACTTTGTAAATGTTTAACACCTTCAGGAGTATTTGCAGTTTTTGCTGTGTGTGTTTGTGTGTGTTACTAGAGATAGAACCCAGGGACATGCTACTGCTGAGCTACATCCCCAGCCCAGTTTTCAGTTTGGTTTGGTTTTTGCTGTTCTTTCTGGGACTCAGCTTTTTTTCTTTCTTTTTTTAAATTAGATTTTATTGATACATTCTAGATATATACAACGATCGCATTCATTATTGCTTTGTGGTTTGAGACAGGGTCTCCCTCTGTAATCCAGGCTGGCCTTGAACTCACTATGTAGCCCAAACTGGCCTTGAACTCGTGGCAATCCTCCTGTCTTAGCCTCCCAGGTGCTGGGATTACAGGCATGCACCACCATGCCCAGCCCCAGCCCATTTTTCAATTTTTATTTGGAGATAAGTTCTCACTAAATTACCCAGGCTAGGTTTAAACTTGCAATCCTTCTGCCTCAGTCTCCAGAGCAGCTGAGATTACAAGCATGCACCATCGTATCTGGCTTTTTAGTGTATTCGTTTGTTTGTTTGTGACAATCTGGTCCTGAATTCAATCCTGCTTTTTGTGCCTCAAGTATTTGTATTTTAAAAAAGAAAGAGTAAAGATAAAGACTTCAGAAAGACTAGTTGATGGTCTTTTATGCCCTTTGACTTGTAAGGAGCCATCTACTGAGCCAGGCATGGTGGCCTACATCTGTAATCTCAGCACTCTGGAAGACTGAGGCAGGAAGATCACAATAAGTTCAAGGCCAGCCTGAACTACATACTGAAACCCTACCTCAAAACAAAGAAACAAATAAACAAAGACCCACCTACTGGGTCCCTCCAGGGAAAAAGTGGTTCTAAAAATTTTCCCTAAAGCTAGCTAGAATTCCAGAACTAGGACTCAGACTTCTTCCCATTTCCTACTTTCAGCCCAAACTCCCATAGGAAACAAAGTTAGTCCCTCTCTAGCCCAGCACTCAAGCTGTCATAGACTGAACTCTAGTCCGGCCCAGAGAACTTACTCTACATACAGCACAAGTGGGGTGTTCCAGGCAGCTGGAGGGACTGGTGCCAGTCCCTCCCTTTAATCCCCAAGCTTCAGGCCCAGAAGAGAAGAGACAATGTGCTGCTTCTCAGACCATTCTGCCACCAGCCCTCAAGACCCTCTGGACACTGGCATCCTCCAAACTCTTGGCCTACAGTCCTGGTGGATAATGGCTTGGCCCTACTAGGTGTGACCTGGTATGAAAAAAGTAGGGAAGAAAAGGAGAAAAAGCAAAGTGAGCCCAGTGAGGCCCATGCCACTCACATCCCAGGAAGGGGTTTCCTTCTTAATCATGGAGACACCCCCTCCCCTATAAGCACTGAAGAAATGGGCACATATCACTCAAGCAAGAACACACCATGCCACAGACGTGGGACACCACAGGCAGTGTGAGGATCCACCACGAACAGGGGCACCAGCCAATGCCAAGAACAGCAGTAGGAGGCAGAAGACCTGGCCTCCAGGCCTGGCTCCATCTCCACCGGCTGAGGGCCCACAGCAGATTCTTCAACCCAATTCTCAGTCCTCTCATCCAAACAATTGGGTGACTGCAGGGTTAGCATGACCCCCATCCCTTGAGATGATGACCATGAAGCATTGGAGGGTGGAAAGCATGATACAAACACTTCATTAGCCACACATTTGCTCATTTGATTGACCCAGGACTTACCATCGCCTGCCATAGGCTCCCTCAAGTTGACAGACCTCTTGCCAAGAGCTTTGAAGCCTCCCTCACAACCCGTGGAACTAGGCAGCAGACTCACACACTCACACTGCATACTGTATAAATATAGGTTTTATTAATAATGGGTGAAATCCCACCAATACAACTGGCATCTCTGTGTAAGGAGAATCAGGGAAGGGGGAGAGGTGTGTGTACAGGAGTAAAGGGAAAGCCCTGGGGAGGGGAGATCAGAATGATCCTGGGCCCACCAGCAGCGTTAGACATGCTCTAGGAGTGTCTGCCACCTGTATGCCCAAGGCTTGTTTTTCTGATGCCCGGGGGCCACCTGCTGATGGGAAGGGTAGGTGGCTGGGCAAGGGGTAGGAGAGTGAGAATGCCAGCTTAGAGCACAAAAGGAGGGCTGTGGGTGGCGGGGGCCAAGGCCAACTTATGCCCATGCTTGTGCTTATTGGCTCCTGAATGACTCCAGGAGGCTCGCGCCTGGTGCCACCCCTGGCTCGGGAGGAGGGAAGACTGAGGGGTAGACACCTCTAGATCCTAGAGTCCCCCTGGGCAGTACCAGCCCCATCCTTAGCATTTCCAATGTGGGGTTCCCCAGGAGGAGGTTGGCACCACCCTCTCCACAGCACCCACTGCCACCACCACACTGCCTCCACTCTTCCTGTGAGCCCTGGGGTGGAGCCTGTGCAGGGCATAACTCTGAGAGGGGAGGGAGCGTGTGGAACTGTATGTCAGGAGCAGCAAGAAGGGAGGGTTGGGTCTTCCCCCGCTCACCCTCCACAATAAAGTGCGTCCTCCAGTTGCAGTGGCCAGTGGGAGAGAATTACCGACAGTATTGCAGAATGCCCCCAGCCCTGCCCCCAACTAAAGGTAGAGGGAGGGGGACGGAATGCCCCATGGCCTCTCCAATCCCCAGGATTGGGAGTGATGACCCAGACAGAAAATCCAGCTTCTGTCCCAGCAGATTGTCCATGTCAACCAGGGTCTGGGAGTGGGAGAGAGGTAGGAGGAAGAAGAGACTTCCAGAGTCCCTCCCTGCTCTGTCACAACATCCAGGATGAGATTCCCAGGGGACCCCATCAGGGCCCAGCCCTGGAACTCTAACCTTATAGCAGCCCGGTTTACAAACACTGGTGCAGCGGCAACCCCCAGAGGGGGCCACTTTGGTCAGTTGTAAGTGGGGGCCCAGAGATGCTGTGGCTCCCAGGCAGACAACAGAGGGGGGCACCGCAGACAGGAAGGAGGTTGGCAGCCTCCCAGAGGTCTTTGCATGCAGGTGGTGGAGAGAGGGAGGAAGCTACAAAGTACATCAACTTAGGAAGACTCCTGGGCATGGTGGGTGGCCTGGAGTCCCCACGCCAGGGCCACGGCTGGCAGCTGGTGGCTGACAGTGCAGTCCAACGACCAGTCTGGAGCATTTGAGGCCACCAGTGCCCAAGTCTACAAGGTTAAAACAGTCCCAAAGGGCTGGGGCTAAGGGTTTTCTGCTGCAGGGGCTGGGCAAGGCCAGGGCAAGGCTCTATCTCTCAGACTTGACTCGGTAACGGAGCACAAGGTATGCCAGCAGCCGAAGGGCCAGGAAGAAGATTCCCAAGACCAGGAAGTCCATGTAGAGCTTGGCATCCTCCACATCCAGCGCTTGCAGGATGCTCCGCGGGTCCTGGAATTGGCAGGATTCCTCTAAGCATGACAGCTGCTCGCGCTCCATGCCATAGATGGTCAGGATCACCCCCTCAAAGCCGTACCTAGGTAAGCAGGGGCATCAGAGCAGGATGTGGAGCACATGGTCCCTGTACCCTCAGCAAATTACCAGAGCCCAGCTGTATCCTCCTCATCTCTGTGGCCAGCCAGGGTACCTCTGCCCAAAAGGTGACGGCACCAGACCTGGTACAGCCGAGGAAGCACTGGGCAGGGCCTCCTGGGGGAGGGAGTGGGGCAGGGACAGGTTGGAGGGAAGAAGCACCCACCTGACATAGGACAGGTAGGAGCTCCACTGCAGGTACGTGGGGATGGTCTTGAAGCTAACAAAGAATCCAGAGAACAAGAGGACGGGGATGGCAGTTACCGGGCCCACAAAGGTGGCCACCTGGAGGGGAGGCAGGGGGGCCAGGCCATCACGGGGGTGACCAGGACTAAGGTGGCCCCAGGGTTTCCCAGAAGACCATGCCACCCCTGATACCAGCCCCTGTTTCTCCCATAAGACTCTACCCCTGCTTGTGAGTCCTCACACGCCAACCTTCCCACCTGCAGGGAGTTGGAGGCAGCTCCGATCAACAGTCCCAAAGACTGGGCCACTAAGGCAGTGGCGGTGGCCAGGGCGGAGAAGAGCAGGAACCGGCTGGTCTCGGCCGGCTGGCCTGTCATCCAGTACACGATGCTGCAGTACGCCACCGGGCACACCACCTGGGGGGCAGGCACACGGCTGGGCAGGGTCGCTGAACCAGGGTCACAGGCCTAAAACCCTCAGCTGGGAATGAACCACTAGAAGGCCTATTCCCAGGGTGCCCAGGCCTGCCCTGCCTGCACTCCTGTTCCTGCTGCACCCAGGCCAACACACGTCCCCTTCCTCCGTGACCCTGTGAGCCCCTATTCCATGAGGCCCACTCTGGCCTCCTCAGAGCGCCTAAAGGCCTTCCCATCTGAACCAGCTTATTCCTTACATCGTTAATGAATTAATTCTCTGAGGCATAGTGTTTTGCTCCCCCTTGGGAATCAACTGTGTGGATACAAAGAAACAGACAGGTAGGATCAGCAACTCTAGAGAGATAATATGTAACACAGGACTGCTATTAATAAAATTACATTGTATCAGGAATTTTTGTTAAACATCTTAGCTGCTCTTGTCACAAAAATGTAACTTAAGTGTTGAAAGACCTATTAATGTGCTTCACTTTACTATCTACATGTATCCATAATATCAGCTTATAAGCCTGAAATGGAAGGGCCGGTGAGATGGCTCAGCGGCTTAAGCGCCTGCCTGGCAAGCGCGAGGGCCCGAGTTCGACTCCCGGATCCCACATACGAAAAAGGGGCCGGTGATATCGCTCAGCGGCACGGGTGCCTGCTGGCGCACGAGGTCCTGAGGCCGACCCCCAGTACCCACCAAAAAAAAAAAAAAAAAAAAACCTGAAATGGAAACTGTGATTTATTGTATTTTTTTTGTTTTGTTTTTTTCTTTATTTCTTTTGTTTGTTTTTTGTTTTGTTTTGTTTGAGACAGGGTCTCACTACGTAGTTCAGGCTGGCTAGCCTTGAATTTACCATGTAGCCCAGGCTGGCCTCGAACTCTCAGCAATCCTCTTGCCTCAGCCTCCTGAGTGCTGGGATTACAGGCATTTGCCACCATGACTGGCCTGTATTTGTTTTTGTGGTGCTGGGGGTCAAATCCAGGGCCTTGTGGATGCTAGGCAAGCACTTTGCCACTGAGCTGCATCCAGCCCAAAATTATTTAATTTATGTATTTATTTATTTTTGCAATACTGGGGAATGAATCCAGAGCCTTCACACTGAGCTATATCACCAGCCCTTTATATTCTTTATTTTGAGACAGGGTCTTGCTAAGTTGCCCGGACTGGGTTCACATTTACCATTCTCCTGCCTCAGCCTCCCCAGCACTGGTATGACAGGCATGCATCACCATGCCCAGACACTCCTTTTTTTAAACAGAGAGATTATCAACCCCTGGGGTACAGGGACTGAACCCATTATACACAGTTCCACAGACTGCAAAGGAATCCAATCTGAGGCAACCAGAGGCCAAGACGTAGCTTATGCTCCTCCCACTAAGTGCTGTGGCTTGGCACACTGCATTGTCTACCCTGAGGAGGAGCACATTTGTATAATGAGCTTGGAACAGGCAATACTAGCAATCACAACAAAACCAGCTAACATGTCTTGGGCACCCATATGTGCGGAGTGCTAGTCTAAGAGTTTTACATCATGGGCATCATACCACACACCTGTAATCTCAACAGTGGGAGGCTGAGGCAGGAGGATCACAAGCCCAGCTGGGATAACTTAGTGATTTAGTGAGACCCTGTCTCAAAATAAAAAATAAAAAAGAAGCCATGCATGGTGGTACATGCCTGTAATCCCAGCCCTCAGGAGGCTGAAGCAGGAGGATTGCCATGAGTTCAAGACCAGCCTGGGCTACACAGTGAGTTCAGAGCCAGCCTGAGTTACATAGCAAGACCTTGGCTCAAAAAACCAAAATAAATAAATAATAAAAGGGTTGACAATGTAGCTCAATGTGAAGGTTCTGGGTTCAATCCCCGATGCCAAAAAAAAAAAAAAAAAAAAAAAAAGGACTTTTCATGTATTGTATGTATTTACCCATTTAATTCTCATAAACAAGCCTGAGGTAAATACTGCTGTCACTCCACGTTATAGACTGCATGGCAGCAAAGGTGACTGCCTCAACATCTTGCAGCTTGCAAGTGGTCAGAAAGCGTCGAGCCTACCCTGGTCTCTATTGCTTCTAATAAGTTTTTGTTTTGTTTTCTTCGCAGTGCTGGGGACTGAACCCAGGGATTCACACCGGCCAGGCAAGTGCTGCACCTCTGAGGTACACCCTCTACATGTAATAGGATTTAGAGTCACCTGTAGGGTTTTTATTGTCCTTGTTTTCTGTTGTTTGTCAGTTGTTTGTTTGTTTGTTTTATTTTAAAGAGCAAAAAATAGAACAAAATTTCAAAACAACATAATAGGAGGGCAACAATGGTTAATACATTGTGTATTATTATCTTTAAGTTAGTTACTCAGAGTACAAGATATCAGCATTCAATTGTCCGAACAATATTAGCACAAATCTTTCTTTTCAATGAACTAAGTAAAATTAGTAGTGTATCTATCTTAACTATCTTGCATATATATATTTTTTTCTTTTCCCTTCCTTCTTTTCTCCATTCCCCCATCCCAGTTTCTCTTTCCTTTTGAACAGTTTCCAGTTGTTTCTATTAAAACACAGGTTCCACAAGGCCAAGACTGTATTAGTCAAAACCAGGCGTGGTGGCACACACCTGTAATCCCAGCACTTAGAACGCTGAGACAGGAGGATTAACACAAGTTCCAGGCCAGCCTGTGCTACATAGTGAAACCCTGTCTCAAGAAAACAATAAACAGGGCCAGTGAGATGGCTCAGCGGCTTAAGCGCCTGCCCGGCAAGCGCGAGGGCCCGAGTTCGACTCTCGGAACCCACATACAAAAAAGGGGCCGGTGATATCGCTCAGCGGCACGGGCGCCTGCTGGCGTGCAAGGTCCTGAGGTCGACCCCTGGTACCCACAAAAACAAAACAAAACAAAACAAAATCTGTATTAGTGTAGTCTGCTGCTGTCTCCCTAGTGCCCAGCATGGAGCCGGGTGCATAGAAGGTACCAACACCTATTTGCCAAGTGAGTAGAAGGGCGAAAATGGCAAGGTGGAGAACAGAAGCCAGCTGGGGGAGCGGAAGGCAGGCAGGGGAGGAGGCTCACCTGAAAGGGCACATCGGCCATGGTCTTGGCCAGGTAGTACGCTTTGAGGCTGTACCAGTAGTTGAGGTGCTCCCGCATGAAGACTGCCATCTCTAAGGGGACTGAGGACACAGGCAGATAGGGTGCTGCTGGCCAACCCCTGCCCCTGCCTCTTACCCAGTGCCCACACCCGCCCCCAGACAGCTCTGCTCACAGGTGAGCACGGTTGGCATGAGGGCAGCGAACATGAGGAACAGCATGGAGAAGAAGAGGCAGCCAGTGTTATTGAAGACCTTGCTGGCGTCATCACCAATGTGCAGGTAGAGGAGACCAATGAGCACGCCGATTAGCACGTGGGACACAAACCGCAGGTGGGTGAGGACCTGGGGAGGAGTGGCCATGAGGAGCATGATGTCTCAGGCCAGACACCACAGGGGTGGGAACTCAGATCCACCCACAGGGGCACTGGAGGGCTGTGGGGCAGGGTCCCCAGCTCCCATCCCACCTGCTGTGACCCAACAGCCCAAAAGGCCAGGCCTGTGCCTCCTGTCCCCCAATTTGATGTCTTACTGTGTCTCTGAGGATGGACAAGAAGGTCCTCCTGAAGAGGATGCAGAACTGGGTGAGGGTGCTGGTGGCAAAGGTGTGGCTTTCAATGGGATCCACTTCCTGGGGAGAACAAATGGGGCCAGGTGAGCCTACCCCTCCTGCCCACTGCCCATTGCCTGCCCAGATCGGTGAGTGGAAAAACCCCTGAGCCCTTCCCAGTGCAGGGGGTGCAGGCCACAGAGGGAGAGGCCCCATCGCTGAGCTATGTGCCTGGGAACTGGGCTTTGCATTGAGAATCAGAGAAATTCAGAGAGAGAGAGTGCTAGGTGCCCTGGGAAGCCAAGGCAGGAGGATCACCAGTTCCAGCCTAATATGGACAACTTAGCAATTTAATGAGATCTTGTTTTGAAATTTAAAAAAAAAATTTTTTTTAAAGGGCTGGGGATTTTGCTCAATGCAAGGCCTTGGGTTCAAATCCCCAGTATGGGGGGAAAAAAAGGAAGCTATTGCCAGGGACAGTGGTCTGTGCTGTAATTCCAGTGCTCTGGGAGGCTGAAGCAGGAGGACCACAATTATGGACAGCTTAGTGATTTAGTGAGACTCTGTCTCAAAATAAAAAGGGCTGGGGGTGTAGCTCAGTGCAAAGGCTCTGGGTTCCAGCTCCAGTACCGGAAAAAAAAAAAAAAAGGAGGGGATACCTTTACGCCACCAGTTTCATAAAATTATTTAATAATGACATCAATGACAAAGGCCCAGCTTTTCAAGGATGACAGTGTCTCATCCAAAGAGACCTGGCGCTGGACAAGCACCTGCTGCTCCAACACCCTATGCAGAGCTTTCAGCGATTATCTAATTGGTTCCCCAGCACCCCTGGGAGGTGATTGTCATCGCTGCCCAGGTGGTGAGGACAGGAAGCCACATTGGCCACAAGGCCAGCAGCTATGCTGGTCACGCTCACCAGATGGCCTGTGAAGCTCTGCGGACAGCGCACTCGAGGTGGTCATAAGAGTTTGCCGAGGGAGTGAGTGGGTGAGAAAACCGGAGGCCCAAGGTCACAGGAGTGTTCACGGTGGCTCTGTCCAAAGTCCGATGCTGCTCCCCAGCTCTAGGGGATAGGCCCTCCAGCAGGGCCATTGTCCCCGTCCTTTCTCCCCTCTGCCCACTCTGCCCACTCCACATGACTCACCGGAGGGCAAGCGAGACAGGGGGCAGGGACCTCATTCTTCTCAGGGCGGCCCTTCTTCTCAGCTGTGGCACAAAGCCCATTCTGCACAGCCCTGAACAGCATGGGGTTCAGGTCTCCGTACTCTCCAGAGGCCACCTCAATGACTGGGGACACAGAGTCAGTGCTCAGCTGGGCCTCACCTTGCTTTCTTTCCCGGGCGTGTGGGGAGGGCAGCTGGCAGTGAGCTCCCTGCTCCCCAGGAGCCCCAAATTCAACTCCCTACTGCATGCAGGCAGCCAGTGGCCCACTCACTGAAGTCGGCTGGGTTGTGGTAGGTGGGGCAGTGTAAGCCCAGTCCCTTAAGGTAGGGGATCAGGTTGGTGACAACGCCCTTGAAGATGCACTGACCCTGGCTCAGGATGTAGAGCTGCAGCAGAAAAGGAAGCATAAGAAGAATGCGACCAGCCAGGTGTGGTGGCGCACTGCAGTCTGGAGGCTGAGGCAGGAGGAGATCATTGCAAGTTCAAGGCCAGCCCGGGCTACATAGTGAGTTCAAGGCCAGCCTGAACTGCACAGTGAGACCCTGTCACGAAACAAAACAAAACAAAACAAAGCAAAAAAAAAAAAAAAAAAAAAAAAAGAAAGAAAGAAAGAAAGAAAAAGAAAAATGCAACCAGTGGGCGGGCAGGGTTCCCTCCGGTATCTCTCCCGACTCCCTTCTGTCCCTCCATCTCAGGCCAATCTTCTTCAGGGCCCAGAGACACTCACCTTGTCAAACATCTCAAAGAGCTTGGCACTGGGCTGGTGGATGGTGCAGATGACAGTGCGGCCCCCGTGGGCCAAGGACTTCATGAGAGAGACCACTTGGAAACAAGAAGCGCTGTCCAGACCACTGTCCAGAGAAAGACCACCAGGATGCCCAGTGAGGTGGGCGGGGCCAACAGAAGGGAGTCTCTGGGGTGGGGTAGCTACTACAAAGGGGATGGAGCTGGCAGGAAGAGGCCTCTTTGGCCAACCCCTGAACTTTGTGTGGTTCAGGAATTTGTTTGTTGGCTTTTTGTTTTTGAGACTGCGTCTTACTATGTAGCCCAGGCAGGCTTCAAACTCATATCAGTCCTCCTGCCTCAGCCTCTCAAGTGCTGGAATTACAGGGGTGCACCACCTGAGCACCTGTTGTATGCAGGTACTGGAAATTACAATGATGCAGAAACAAAACTGGTCAGGAAGGAGAGACAGACAAACTCGGATGATTTTAGGGAGTCCAGCAAGTGCCACAGCAACACAGGTGAAAGAAGTGGGAAATCAGCCATGCTTGCAGCAGGGTGTTGGAGAATAGTCAGAGGAGCCTTCTAGTGTCTGGAAGAAGTAAGAGCTAAGTTGGTGAAGGTGGAAGGGGGAGGACAGAGGTGAAGAGTGTCCGAGGTGGAAGACACAGCATGCGCAAGCTTAGAGGCATGAAATGCATGGTTTGGCCAGGGAATCGCCAGCAACTCAGTGTTATTAGAGCATAAAATACAAGACATGAGGTTGGACAAATAGGTTCCAACCAGGACCTTGTAAGCCACCTGACCATTCTGAGGGCAAATGGGACACACTGCATGCTTTGAAGCCGGGGAGGAAGTCTTGCCAGATTTGTCTTTTAGAAAGTTCACTCTGGCCACTGGCTGGAGGAAGGACTGGCTGAGAGAGACTGGTGATGGCAGATGAAAGTGTTGAAGACATCTTGAACCCAAGCACTGGCACTAGAGAAGGGGCAGGGCAAATCTAAGAGCTACCAAAAGGAGGTAGAGTCAACAGGACTTGGTGACTAATGGCTGTGGGGGAGGAGAGGGAGGCATCAATCCAGGGGGACAGCCAGATCTCTGCCTGTGTGAATGATGGGGCTGCTGGCTGCAATAGGATTGGCAAGGATGGAGGTGAGGAGAGGAGTCAGCTCTTATCTGGGCCCCTGGAGGCTGCAGGAGAGGCTCTGTCCCCAGCCATAGAGAAGACTTGGGCTCCAGCCCAGGCTCAGGGCTGAGGGGAGCAGGGAATCCCAGTGCGAAAGTGGGGAGAACTACCTGGTGGGCTCATCGAAGAACATGACGGGTGGGTTGTTGACCAACTCCAGGGCGATGGCCAGGCGCTTCCTCTGCCCGCCAGAGAGCAGGGCTGTCCTCGTGTGGGAGCAGGACATCAGGCCCAGCGCTGTGAGGATCTCTGTCACCTGGACCCACCCCGCCCCGCCCAGGTCAGCGTCAGAGTGTCTGCTTCCTCCAGCACCACCCTGATTTCGCAGAGCAGCTCCCCTAAGCCCACTTGGCTGCCCTGAAGGGCTCCAGAGTTCAGGAGCCTCACAGAGGGCAGCTGTCCCCTTGCCCCTCTTCCCCACTCACCAATTCTTTCTTCACCTCCTGTTTCTCACTCAGCTTCAGGTTGGCTGAGACCTAGGGCCCCGAGCAGGCAAGAAAGGTGTGCATGAGAGGAGCTCGGCCGTGGCCCTCCCTGAGGAGGGCAAGGGGGATGGCAGACAGGAGAGGGGGCTGGGGAAGGGGACAACCGTCCAGCCCTCACCATCATGGCTTCTAGCACTGTGAGGTGTGGCAGTAGCATGTCATCCTGCATGATATAGCAGGACATCTTGCGGAATGTCCTCAGCTCCCTCGGCCTCCCATTGACCAAGATCTGCCCCTTCATTCCAGACTCCCTGTGGGGACATTGGTTGGATGAGGGCCAAAGTCACCATGGAACACTTTCTGTGCCCCTGAAGGCTCCTCCTTCCTGAGTCCTGCCCCCAGCCTCCTCTTCACCTGTATCCTGCTAAGATGTTCATGAACGTGGACTTGCCAGCCCCGGAGGGGCCCATGATGCCAATCAGCTCTCGACGGCAGAATTTACCCGATAGGCACTTGAGGAGGGTCTTATAACCTGCAGAGCAGAAAGGGAGGGATTTTTGATGAGGGCTACAGTGAATGGGGGCACTCCCAGAACTCTTAGGAGCAGCTGAGGTGGCTATCAGTGGAAGCAGTCTCTGCTCAGTTTGGGGTTAGGATGGAGGAGCGACCCTCAGAGTCCCAGCAGTGATCCATACCCTCATTTTGTCCCTCTAGAAAGGACCAGCACTAATGTCAAAGTACCAGAGGTGACAGTCTTCTGGGGGCTATGGGGAACCCATGGCTCTCATAGGTGGCTGTAGAGAGGGGATCACAGTTCTAGAAGATTCTCACCTCTTCTGTAGTCACAGGGCTCCCTGTCTCTGGAAGATGCCCCGCTGGCCCAGCCTGTACTGGGGACCTGTCTTCTGTGTCCCCCCCAACCTGGGACTGTTGATGTGCCAGCGTGTTCATGACTTGATGTGCCTGTCACTCACCCCCTCCAGCCTCTTAGTCAGTGAGCTTCTGGGAGGCAGGGTCTGTCTTACTCATCTTTGTAACAGTCTGTCTGGCAGGTAGTAGATGCTCAGTAAATGTTTTTGCTATAGAAGTGTGTGTTTGCAGAGCTTTTGCCTCATCCTGGAAAAAAGAAAAATACTGCCTTCTCTGTGTTCTGTCTGCTCTCTGAGCTCGTCTCTCCAGCCCCTAACATGGCCCAACAAAATCTTACCTTTCATTCACTCATAGGAGGCAGCCTACGCATAGAGAGCACCAGTATGGAGTCAGGTGGATATGGGTTCAAATCCTGGCTCCACACTTACCTTGGGCAAGTTGTTTAGCCTCTCTGAGCTCCAGGTCCCTTTGTAAAATGAGGATGCTATACCTTAGCTCAGAGAGTCATTGAGCAGATGCAATGAGATAAGCTAAGTAAAGCATACAACACAGTGCTTGATATGTAGACAGCATTTACAAAGAGATGTTTTATTATTAATCCCATTTGACAAATGCTTATTGATATCTACTATATACCAAGCTCTGTACCAGACACTGGAGAAAGAAAACGAGGACGGGCAGTTTTGACACTCGAGAAGGTCAGAGCCTAGGTAAGACAGATAAACAAGAAAACATCTATGATCTGGAGAACAGTAAAAATGAGTCACAATAGAAGTACGGTATAAATAATGTGCCACAAGAATGCAGAAAATGGCATTGATGAGGGTGGATGGGCAAGGGGGAAATCAGGAGCAGTTTCCTGAAAGAAGTGACATTTGAGTTAATGATGAGCAAGATTTCAAAAGGCAGAGGCTCTCCGGGCTTTAGGAGGGAAAGCTGTGCTATATAAAAGTATGACCAAATACATGCATGTACAATAATGCAGAGGACAGAGAGCAGGGACAGAGAGCAGGGATTCTACAGAGAGTTCTAGCGAGATGGGGGTGGAGAGGAAGGACAAAGCCAGCGAGGAGGGGCTTGCCTCCTACACTTGGTGACCTGCCCTGGTGAGGGGAGGACACCACGCCCTCACCCCTCACCTAGCTCTGTGCTCTCTATCGCCTTTCACCAAGCCCACGGCGCCCAGTCCCCTCTTAGCAGAGGGAGCAAAAGGACTGCTTACCCCACCTCTGCCCACTGCACCCAGTGTCCCTTAGGAGGGGGTCAGCTCCTGCCCACTTCGGGGCCTGGCCACACTGCCTGCCGGGCTGCTCCTCTAACAACAAGGCTGAGGCACCCGGGACCAGAACATCCAGGGACTCACCCAAGTCACACATCAAGTTTTCCACTAGGAGAGGAAGTCATGGGTTCCAGTCCCCTGCCCCAGGTGCCCTCACAGTCAGTCAAAAGGCTGTTGGGTGGTGCCCTCTACCCCACGCCTATCAGAGCCACTCACAGAAGTGATTTCTTGTGCAAGGGAAGCAATTGGCAAGGATGAACTTTCCCTGCATTTAGTGGCAACCAGGCGCTGGTCGAACACTGGGGCATAGCACAAATATCAGCTTACACTTCCTTGCCTTTCACTAAGTACTTTCACAGATGCAGATGCGCTGAGCTCCCACAGTGGGTACTGTTACCATCCCTGCTTCTGGATGAGTGCGGCTGAGAGAGGATAAGCAACCTGCCCAAGGTCACACAGCTTCTGTGTGGGTAGGAACCCATGTCTCTGGACCCCAACTACTCCACATGCAAGAGGCCTGCCAGGCCTTCGGGCTGGAGAGACATCAGAGTTCTAGTCCTGCCGCGGTCAATAACTCTGCAATTCTGTGAAGTCAATCTTTAGGGCCTCTAACCCCTCATTTATAAAAGAAGGATCATAATATTGCTCCAGAGCCAGGCATGGTGGCACATCCCTGTAGTCCCAGCACTTAGGAGGCTGAGGTAGGAGGATCACCTTAAGTTTGAGGTCAGCCTGGGCTACATAGTGAGTCCAGGCCAGCCTGAACTACATAGCAAGACCCTGTCTCAAAAAACAAAACAAAAACAAAAACAAACACAAACATAATATTACTCCAAAGGACTTAGTAGAGTTATTATGAATATTAATTGAGATTATTAATAATAATGGGAACTCACTATGTAGCCCAGGCTGGCCTCAAACTCCCAGTGATCTTCCTGCCTCAACCTCCTGAGTGCTGGGATTTCAGGAGTGCGATACCACACCTGGCTTTAGGGAAGTTGTTTTGCTTTGCTTTTTTGAGACAGCATCGCACTATGTAACTCAGGCCTTGAACTTATAGCAATTGTCCTTTTGAGTTCTGAGAATATAGGCGTGGATCACCACACCTGGCTTTTAGAAATCTCCCTCTCTCCACATCCCTTGCTCTTTTCCTCTCTGCCTACTCCTAATTGCTTTTGGTCCTCTAGAGAAGGGGCAAGGGATTTAAGGGAAAAGAGAAGTCAGAGAGAGAAGGGCAGAAGACAGAGGGCAGAAAGAGGGCAGAAAGAGTGCAAAGGGATAGAAGAGGCAGCAAAACAGATAGTGGAGTAGTATGGGGCTAGCAAGGTCAAAGGAAAAGCAGACGTATCTAGCCACATTTCTTTTTATCTTCATTTCTCCTTAAAGTTATGAGCCAGGTGTGGGGGGTGGCATACCTGTCATCCCAGATACTCAGAAGGCTGAGGCAGAAGGATTGCAAATTTGAGGCCAGCCTGAGCAACTTGGCAAGACTCTATCTCAAAATGTAAAAAAAAAAAAAAAAAAAAAAAAAAAAAAAAAAATTTTTTTTTTTTAAGGGCTAGGGATGCAGCTGAGTGGTAGAGCACTTGGCAGCATGCACAAGGCCCTGGGCTCCATCTTCAGCATTGGGGCAGGGGTGGGAAGGGAGTTAGGAGGAAATGAGAGGGCTAAGGAAATAATATCATCCTTTTGCCTACAGCTGCTCTCAGGCCTGAAAGAGGCTCCTTCGCGACCTGGTGCTGGGCAGGGAGCCTAGGTGCCTCAGTTTCCACTGGCTGTGCACTGTGGGTTTTTGTCACCATGGGAGTGAGGGTGGAGAATGCAGAGGCAGCTCATGGCCAGTTCTGCTTTGAAGCACCCCAAACCTAATTCTTAAGGCTGAGACTACAAATGTTCCAGCTCCACCCCTGCCCACACCCAGCCCTGGGAAACAAACCCAGCCTCTCCATTACAAGCTCAAGCTACCCAGGATCGCCATGCAAGGGGTGGTCTGGGCTCAGGGTACCAGTCCTGATGGGAAGGAAGGGGCGGAGGGGGAACTGCTGTTCTGAGCTTCTGGCCCAGCTCTGTCGCTTTACTGGTTGTGGGACATGAGTCAAGGTAACTTCCCGGAGCCTCAGTTTCCTTGTTAGTAACACAAGGGTGACATCTATCCCGCCAAACCTCCACCCTTCCTGCTTGGGACTGTGGCAAGAGTGGAGTTAGATGACAGGGACGAGAACATCTTTAAAAACAGGTGCAAGGGTATTGTTAAACATCCAGGAGGCCCCTTGCACACACCTCCTTTTCACACCAACCCTCACAAGTGGGGATCCTCCAAAAGATTAAAGAAGAAAAACTCATTAAAGACCAGAGGTCCTAGGGTCTATTTACTTCAGTAACCAATGGAACCTAGCGTCCTGCAGTGCTCACAGGTGTGGGAAGCAGGGGTTCTGTGCCCCAACCTCGTGCACGTGATGAGGGGCGGGGGCCTATCAGTCCCCCACACGCTCCGGGACAGGCTGCTGCCTACCGCGTTTGCGCCAGCAGGGCCCCTCTCGCACGGAGTAGGACAGCTCCACGAAATCAATGTCCACAGCGGAGCGCTTGGGTAGATGGGAGAAGCGCTGGGCCTCTGTGATATGGTTCTCCACTTTCTTCAGGTGCGTGGTCAACACAGGGGGCTCCGCCCCGTCCTCCAGAGCCACGGCCATGGCCACGGCTCCCGGCCCTAGTGCACAGCCCACAGCCTCCAGCGCCTTCTCCGCCATCTCCGCCGGCCTGCAGGGAGAGGGCCTGCTCGGTTCAGGCCGGCCCCAGGCCCCAGCTCAAAGCCCCTTGCTTTCTAATGCTGCCCACCCCACCGCCTTCCCAGGGCAGATCCCCAGTGGTTAACAACCCACTCCGAGCCTGGGCGTCTGGCCCTGGCCCCACACTCCCCGCGCAGCGGCTCAGCCCCGACCTCTCCTCGGTCCCAAGCAGCCCCAGCCCCAGCCGGGCCCCTGCCTGGCCTAGCCCGGCCCCCCGAAGCCGTCCGCGTCTCCTCCCGCGCGGCTCTAATCTCCTTACGCCGCGGCCAGCAGCCCCCGGGGACCCGATGCTCCGGGTCCGGGAGGGCGGCGGCGGAGCTGCCAGGGAGGTCGGGGCAGAGGGTGCGCGCGGGGCGGACCCTCGGAGGGCGCAGGAGAGGAGGTTCTGGGCCCCGCGGCGTCCGCTCCCCGCGCCCGGACGCTTCCCCTCCGCTGGCGACCCTGCCGGCGTCCCCGCGCTCCCCAAGACCCGCGCGCCCGGGACCCGAACCCCCGCGGCTCACTGCGCTCATTCTCGCGCTCCCGGTCACCTTGACGCGCCCCGGGCCGTGCGAGGCGGAGGAGCTCGGCGCTGCCCCGGCCGGAGACGGGATCCGGGCTCCCTCACCTGGCTCGGCTGCCGCACCGGCGCCCCGGCTCCCGGTCCGGGTGGCCCGGGCCGGGGCGGGGCCGAAGCGGGGCAGGCGGCCGGGGAGGCCCGGCCTGCGGTCGGAGGAGGTGGCAAGGTTGAGGAGGGGCGGCTGGGGTCGCGGCCCTATTCCGCTTGGCCGCGCGCACGCGGGTCGCTGAGCCGGGTCCCCGGAGCTGTGTCCTCCGAGCCCGCCGGCCACTGCGTTCTTCTCCAAGCTGCTGCTCTCCAGTCCCGCTGCTCTTAAAGGGCCCGCGCCGCCCCACAGCCCGCGGGGAGCGAGGATGCAGAAGGCGAGAGCAGTGCCCGCGGGGCGGGGGTCGAAGAGGAGCGGTTATGAATCCAGGACTGAGAGTAGGCTGCGAAGGATCGACTTGGGGGCCATAAAGAAGGGGAGCTGGAGTCACTCCGTGGGGGACAGGTCCCTGAAAGTAGACTAGACAATGGTAGTGACGGCGGCGGCGGCGGCGGGGGGGGTGTCTGCAAATCAGCCTGCCTCCATCAGTTTCTCTCAGTTCTAGCCCTAGAGTTCAGCCCCCTCCATACCCAAATTAAGTACAAAGGCTTTCAAAACAGCAGGAGTCAGGACGTTCTTCTTCCCACTCCCATTCACTTGCCCTCTCTAAGGGCGAGGACGCTAGTCAGAAGGGGAGCGCAGCTTTGGGGGCGCTCGCAGGCAGCTCCAAGGTTATACTGGTACCCAGACTCCTGCGCTGACTGCAGGAATGAATCTTCAGTCCGCCAGCCAGGCTCAGGTCCCCAAGGCGGGTGCGTGGCCGGTCATGGAGGCACCTGCGCAGGGCTGTGCACAGGGCTCACGGACATTGCCTCGGACATCTCCGCACGTACGTGGGCATTTTCTCCCTCTCCCCACAAGCTTGCAGCGATGGGTCCCTGGGAGCACCTGGGGCTCCCTGACCCCGCCCTGTGCTTTCCCCATTCCTCAGGCAATTCCTCCCGGCCCCTGCCTGCCCCAGCCTCTGTGTCTTCAAGGGGTAAGTAGGTTAGCCAGCCAAGACACGTGACCTGAGCTTTTAAGTTCCCACCTGTCACACGGCAGAGCCGGATGGGAGGGAAGCCGCTGAGGCCGTTGGCGCTACTGCCGCGCTGAGGTTTCTCCTGACTGCAGCAGCTGAGAGGTTACTAGCAGTCAAACCCCGTCTCTCCGCAGCTGGTAGGCGTCTCCAGGCCCCACTCTGTAACTGTGAGGTTGGTGTGGGTTTTGGATACAGCCTTTACTGTCCTCCCTCCAGCCCCTAAAGCAATCACCATCATTCCTCCGGACCAGACTTCCCACGCTTCAGGTAGACCCTCCATTCTCCAAGTTAACCTCCAATGTTCTTCTATAGACTCTGCAATTGCCCAACAGTTGTATTTACTGAGCAGCTACTCTATACCAGGCATCTTCTCATTTAATCTCCTTCAGCAATAAGACAAACCGAGGCACAGGAAGTTATGCAATACATGCCCAAGGGGACATGTCTAGCCAGTAGTAAAGCTGAGCATGAACCTTAAAGTCCCTTTTACCCATTCTGCTAATTGGTCCTCTGGCAACCAAATGAACTGCCTCCCTCCATTTTCTAGAGAGGCTCTTCATCCCACTCCTTCAGATAGAGTCTCACTAAATTACCTAGATGGGACTCGGATCTGTGATCCTCCTGTCTCAGCCTTGCAAGGTGCTGGGATCACACGCCTTCACTGCCACATTCAGCTCATCTTCCTCACCTCCTAATGCCTCTCCTCCCCACCTGTTATGGGTTCAAACTCTTAATAGAAAGCCAGGCAGCCAATCTAAAAGTTTGATGAGCCTTTATCAAGCTGGCCAGCTGACTGACCTGTGCACTCCACGCAGGGAGATCACAGATCAGCGCCGGGTCTGTTTAACACACAGAATTTAAAGCAAAAACTACATCCTGATTGGAACAGAAATTAACTATTCTCAGAACAGCGAATAATAGTTACGGTACATTGGCTTTTGCATAAGGAACTTACAGAGGTACCTAGCTATTACAAAAGACTAGAACAGCAAGGTTTTTTTGTTCACTTTTGGTATGCAGTTTAGATACACTTCCTCAATGGTATTTTTCTATTGTCTAGTAACTACATAGCTGGTAACTATGCACCTAGTAACTATGTAGCTATGGGAGCCATCACACACCATTCCCTGTCATACAACTTTCCAGTCCCAGGAAATTTTCTTCCCCTTTGAGGAAAACACTATCTCCCATTCTCCATCTTCTTTATTATTATTATTATTATTACTATATGTTTGTAATACATAAAAATTACAGTCATTTTGGGGAATTGGTACATATATGTATCACATCTTAATAATTTTTATTTCCCCTTCCTTTCTCCAGGCTCCCCTTCCATTCTCTATTTTCTTTTTTTTTTAGACAGGGTCTCACTATGTATCCCAGGCTGGCCTCAAACCTGTAGCAGTCCTCCTGCCTCAGTTTCCTGAGTGCTCATTTCCCCATCTTCTTTTCTTTGTGTGTGTGTGTGGGTACCGGGGTTGACCTCAGGACCTCGCGCTTGCCAGCAGGCGCTTGTGCCACTGAGCGGTATCACCGGCCCCTTTTTCCTTTGTATGTGGGTACTGGGAGTTGAACTCAGGACCTCGCGTTTGCCAGGCAGGCGCTTATGCCGCTGAGCTATCTCACCGGCCCCTCCCCATCTTCTAAGACCAACAATCCATGTCTTCTGTCAGCTTTCCCCACTGTGGGATGCACACTTGATGCCCAGAGCCATGGTCCTGAGCCTTGCCTGAGAGTTGGTCTCTCCTGGGAAGCTTTTGAAAGTTTTCCAGATACCATTCCAGAAGTCATTCTCAGTGTAGGGGAGAAACTAAGGCCACAGTGTTTTTAGAAGCCCCCAGGGCGATCTTCCAGGGCAGCAAAGCTAAGAGCTGCTGTTCTACAGAAACCGTCTGCTCCTTGGGTGACCACCCCTGGGACCCCTGGCCCAGGGCCCCTCTCTCCCCTGAGTAGGGCTCCGCATGCTCCAGACACCCTTTTCCCACTTTGTGAGCAATCTTCCACATCCTGAGCTGGGAGTCAGAAGATCTGTGTTTTGACCTTAGCACTACTTCTCACCAGTTCTGAATTTTATTTTCATGTTTTGAGAAACAACTAATGGACACATAATACCATATTATGGGGTACAATGTGATATTCCAATACATGAAAACAACAGGTGATGATTTTACCAGGTTACTTGGCATATCCGTCACCTTATTTATCATTTCTTTGTGTTGAGAGCATTCAAAATCCTCTCTACTATTCTGAAACACACAATTTTTGGCAACCAGCTACCATACTGTGTAGAACATTAGAAGTTAATCCTTCTATCTAGTTGCACCCTGTACCTGTTAGCCACCCTCTCTCCTTTCCCCTACAATCCCCCCAAGTTCTTCTGCTCTCTTAAGCGAATTTCTCCACCTGAGGCTTATCTGAGTAAGGTGGGTGATAAAATAACTGTGCCTCTGTCTCCAAAGGTTCTAATGCAGGTCAAGTGTCCAAGTGCTTAGCAATAGATGATTGTTTTTATTAGCATATGTTTGTGATACATAATACATTCATGGAGTACTTGTCCTTTTCCTGGTGGCAGGGGGATTGACACAGGGCCTTGCTGTATAGACCAGGATGGCCTGGAGCTCATGATGATCCTCCTGCCTCGGGCTCCAAGTGCTGGGATTACAGGTATGCATCACCACACCCAGCGTACTGGTCCTTTTTGTTTCCCCTTCCCCTCCTGCCTTCCCACCTCCCCCATCTCCATCTCCCTTTCCCATCTCCACAAGATGCTTTTTTGGACACAGGGTCTTACTATGTAGTTCAGGCTGGCCTTGAATTCACTATGTAAAGCCCAGGCTGGCCTCAAACTTGCAGCCATCATCCTTGTTATGGCTTATATCTAGATGTCCCCCCCCAAAGCCTCATGCACTCATAGGTAGGGCTTTGGGGAGGTGACTGGATCATGGAGGTGTGATACCCATCCCTGGATTGGTCCACTGATGGCTTTATAGCTGGGTGTGATGTTGGGAGGTGAAGCCTGGAGGGAAGAGGTGGGTAACTGTGGATGTGGCCTGGAAGGATAATATCCCTCCTTCTCCTCCCTTGATTCCACTGCTTCTGCTTCCTGTCTACCATGACATGAGCTGTTTCTCCTCTGCCATGGCCCTCTGCCATGCTGTCCTGCCTTGGAATCAGCAAACCATGGATTGAAACCTCTACAAACCGTGAGCCAAAATTAATCTCTCCTCTTTTAACTTGTAGGTGTCAGGTATTTTGTCCCAGCAATGAGAAAGTAACTAAGACACTCCTGCCTCAGCCTCCCAAGTGCTGAGATTACAGGCTTGTACCACCACCCGAGCATATATGGTTTTTATTCTCAAGAATAGACCATACATCTTTACTCTCCAGGTCACACTTACCGTAGTTTTGGGTCAATTCCTTTTCCCAGAAGGCTCTCCCACTTCCTTGGCAAAGAAGGGGAAGCTACATTTACTGCACAGCTACTACATGTTAGGCACCTAGCACAGAGATGTGATCTCTGAGGAGGGGGTAGGTCATCTTTCTCTTTCTCCTCTGTAGTCCTAAAACTTTTACACAGACGATGCATTCAGTAAATACTTGTTGCCTCAAAGTTCTGACCAGTCCTATGAGGTATCACCTTATGTTTCAGGTAAGGCAACTGAAGCTCAGAAATATTCAGTACAAGCCTGAGGTCACACTTCTGGTATGATGGCTCCAGGGGTTCAAACTGAGGTCTTAGTGGTTCTAGACTATAGCCTTGGTGTATGTACATCTGTAATACTAGCACTTGGGAGGCTGAGGCAGAAGGATCACAAGTTTGAGGTCAGCCTGAGCTACATAGTGAGACCCTGTCTCAAAATGCCAATATTAAAAATAATTTAAAGTTTTTTTTTAAACTATGACTTTATTATGTCAGATTCCGTATTCTGTAATTATCATCACCTTCCCATCCTATGTTATTTTTAAAAGGCTAGATTTTCAGTTCTGGGTATCAAACCCAGGGTGCAGACCATGCTAGGTGAGTGCTCCATCACTGAGCTATACCCCCACACCTTCCATTTTGATAAAGTAGATCTGTCTCCATTCCCCTGAACAGACCTTACTCTAGGGTACAGAACCCATCTGGGGCTAGGGACATAGCGTGAAGGTAGAGCACTTGCCTACTGCCTATCATGTGCAAGGCCCTGGGTTCGATCCTCTGCAATTAAAATAGAAAAAAAATAGAACTTTTCTAACTTGCCAGAAGGCCACTAACATAGACCCGCCCCATCCTGGCAGTACCCCCACTCCCACCACATAGCCTTCGATTTCTAAGAATGCATGCTTCTAACTCCTGGAATAGACCTTATAACTCAAGAACAGTGGCTGTCAAATTTCAGTGCGATGCCAAATCCTTGGGAGTCCTACTAGTCTAGGGACCTCACTCAGCAGAACATTGCTCAAAAGAACCTCCTTTCCTTAGCCTAGACCCCACCATCCCAGAATAAACTCTGTTTCCCACCACAGACTTTCCCTAAAGCCTAGATGGGCCCTCTCCCATCTCCCCAGTAGACCTCCTCCCATTTCAGGAGACTTTTTTGAGAGAGGGTCTCACTTTGTAGTGCAGACCAGCCTTCAACTCACTATGTAGCCCAGGCTGGCCTTGAACTCACGGCGATCCTCCCACCTCAGCCTCCCAAGTGCTAGGATTACAGGCATGCGCCACACCTGGTTTGATTCCCTTTTTTTTTTTTTTTTTTAATGTGGGTACTGGGAGTCGAACTTCGGACCTGGTGCTTGCCAGGCAGGCACTTATGCTGCTGAGCTATCTCACCAGCCCCTTGATTCCTTTTCTTGAGGAGTATCCCATCTCCCACCTCGGGCCCCCTCGCCACCACACATAAACTCTTTCCAGGGCGGGTTCCTAGAACCAGACTCACAAGGGTTGATGATAATTAGGTTAAGAGGAGCAAAGCAGAAAATTCTCATCTCAATTTAGTGCTGGGAGCTAATCTAACAATTGCTCTGGGCAGGGATTTGCGGGAGAAGTTGGTAAGAAGCTTTATGGACCTCTGGGGAAAGGAGGGTGGCAGGCCCTATGGGATCTGGAAAAGGCCTCAACTGGAGACTTCGGAACTGACTCATTTCTGCTTTCACCACCCTAGGGCCTTTGTTCAGTGTGCCTCCCTGGCCCATCCTGACAGTGTCATCTCTAGGCAGACCGAGTCCTCAGTGCATTTGTTAAGGGGAGGGCCCTCTGCTGGCTACTTGAGGAGGTGCAGCGACTGACAGAAGCCTCTCTCTTGGTGGGCCTCCCTGTCCAGGGCAGGACATGGCAAGGAGAAAGTTCACCTTGTCTCTACGGGGTCTCCTATGGCAGGGACTGTGGAAGGGCACCTACTGGTTGCCTTTACTGAACTTTGAGATTAAGCAGTCTTTACTGTTGTTACAGTTTCTTTGAGAAAGGGTCTCACTATGTAGCCCAGGCTGGCCTTGAACCCAGCAACAATTGTTGGTTTTGTTGTTGCTATTTTGTTTTTGTCTTTTTGAGACATAGTTTCATTATGCAGTTCAGGATGGCCTGGAACTCACTTGTAGTCCAAGCTGGCCTCAAACTTGCAGTGATCCTCCTGCCTCAGCCTCCTGAGTGCTGGGATTACAGGCATGCACCACCATCCAGCCTAACAATTGTCTTAGTTAAAAGAATATAACAAAATCAAGCAATATTGATGCATATTAAAAGTGCAGTACGCCTTTTTCTCTCCTTTGATAAAGCGAGCGCTGGGCATGGTGGCGCATGCCCGTAACTCTGGCGCTGTAATTCTGGCACTAGGGAGGCTGAGGCAGGAGGATCACGAGTTCAAGGCCAGCCTGGGGTACTAGTGAGCCACTCTCCAAAGCTGCAGAGTACCAGTGTTCTCTGCCAAAGTCTTTTTCTTTGTTCTCTTAGAATTTGAACTCTCACCACACCCTATGGCTTTGCAGAACCAGCCTCAGGTCAAGTGTCTTCCCAGCTTTGTTCTGGAACTTACCTATTCCCCTTCTCTAACACAAGGCAGATGGGACAGAGGTCACTGATGTTAAATGGTCCTTTCTACTCCGATGACTTCGGTCCCACCCTGCAGCCTACTTCCCAGTGGACACACTCTGGATCCTGAATAGCTCCACTGTTAGCTGTCACTTCTTCCTGCAGCTTTCTTGCCTGCTCATCTTCAGCAGCATCTCGAAGCCTCCAGCTCTACTAGCTCCTTCCAGGCTCCCTGCTCAGTCCGGACCCGTGACCCCACTCCAGCTGCTCTATGTGTCTTGCTCCTTGAGCCTGTGCAATCCACTCATGTTGTGCTGTCACAGTGGGCCCACCCAGTGGCTTGTCTTCTGCTTTTGTTCCAGAGGCACTGGTATGAAGCTGCTACTGCCTATCTTCAACAGCTTAGTTCTTTAGGCGGTCTCATTTAAGGCTCATGTCATCATAAGAGAAATGAAAGTATTCCCCATGACAGTCCTGTCTTCTTACCTTGGAGAATTACTTTTCTTTTATATGCACTCAGTGTTTCTGTACCCTTCTCTAAAGTTGAGTACCTACCCCAAGAAAGCAAGCCAGGCATAGCAATGCACACCTGTAATGCCAGCACTTAGGCAGGCTAAGGCAGGAGGATCACCGTGGGTTCAAGGCCAGCCTGGGCTACATAGTGAGTTCAAGTCCAAGTCCAACCTGAACTACACAGCAAGACACTGTCTCAAAAAAAAAAAAAAAAAGGAGCACCAGCTTCCAACACCTGGACTCTCTTCCTGCACACTCTTTTAAGAAAAAGAAAGAAATGGTGTCTCCTTACTCTTCAGATACTGTGTAACTTCATGGATTTTGTTTGAGACAGGATATGGTCCAGGCTGGACTTGCACTATTTAACCCAGGATGGTCTTGAACACACAATCCTCCTGCATCAGCCTCTGCAGTGCTGACTAGAGGGGTGCCACCACACCTGGCTCTTGCGATTCAGTAGTTTGAATTACACAGTATACGAAAAATGGGGCACTACAATCTCTTCAGGTTAGGAGGAAGTCTCTCCCTGGGTGAAGCGATTCCTGATCTACTGTCCAGGTAACACTGTCTACTCTGGTGTTTGTTTTTGTGGTGTTGGTGACTGAACCGAGGGCCTCATGCATGCTAAGCACAGGCTCTACCTCTGAGCTCCATCTCCCAGCGTCTAATCCTTGGGGCTTCCAAACGTACTCCACGAAGTTTCTGTCACTGCACACCTAGTCCTTCCTTATCTCTATACTTCAAGTCCCCCAGGGTAGGTTCTAGGTTTTATTCATCTCTATATCCTTGGCACGTGTGCCCAGACATTACAGAGTTGGAACTCAGTAACGGCTGATGGAATAGAGATTTTTAAAAATTTCTACTCATTATAGGCATACTTATTTGTATCAGTTTGGTTTTTTATTTTTAAAGAAGTTTTACTCAGCTCACAGGCAGACTGTTTTTGTAGTAAGAATTAAGGCTGGGATGCAACTCAGTGGTAGAGCACTTGTCCAACATACATAAGGCCTTGGATTTCATTCCCCATACTGCCTCCCCAAATCCTTTTTTTTTTTTTTTTTTTCCCCCAATCCTTTAAAAAAGCCATAGAAATCTTTTTCGGTAAGTTCCTGTCTATCCAATGCCCCTGAAAGTATTTCCTTGACCTCTCCAGACTGTTAGAGACCACAAGAAAGGAGCAGGGGCTGAGAAGTGAATGAACAAACCTGAAGAATGGTTATTTTATGGGGTTTCAACCTCTTTATAGATCCTTTCCCTAAGAAAATGGACATCCAGGAATGCAATTTTCTAATTTGATGACTGGACCCAGAGTACTTGGCACTCCCCACGATGCCTGCCAATCTACCCTCCATCCTAGTTTCATTCAATCTCACAGTACAAAACCTTACCCTACAGGCCCAGGGCACTAAAAGGACTGAGAGTGCAGCCCCAGTCAGCTGCATGAGCACTGTTCTTCCATTCTATAGTGCTACTACTGTCCGCTTAACACTAAGGGCCTAGGGTCTCCATGGAGCTGGCAGACGCTTTGAGAAGAAATGAACAAGTTCCATCAAAAGAAATAGCATGGTGGCTCATTCCTGTAACCCTAGCACTTGGGAGCCTGAGGCAAGATCACTGCATGTTCAAGGCCCGCCTGGGCTACTCAAGTGAGTTCAAGCCCAGCCTGAACTACATAGCAAGACCCTGCCTCAAAAAAACGAACAATAAAATAAAGTTCCACCAAAGGGGAACAACATGACAAATAAAGACCACCCCAGTCAGTAAAGGGAAAAGAAACCTAAATATTCAGCTCCTCTTTTGGGCAGCTATACCCTCATTACCTACTTAACTGCCACAAAACTTAGAAATGAATAAGAACCAAGTGTTTATTACCAAAAACAACGGTTACACACACACACATACACATACACTGTGCCTCCAGTGCTGTCCCTGAGGATAACCACAAATGGCCCTGGGATGTAGGAGGAACCCTTGAGAGAAATGGCTGCCTGGGTTTCAATGCCTTAAATGGTATCAAGGAAAAGGCCCTTGTAAACGACTAACCATTCACCATCTTTGGGCCTATGGACTCCTAAAGATGGGAATGGACGTGAGTTGGCTAAGGATTTAATTGCTGTCCAGAACACTGAGGGGGTTATAGTTAAGACTGATAACAAGAACCCCACAACAAGAACACACATATCCAGGATCCCCTCAAAGAATCCAAATTCCTCAGGATCCCTACAAAATGCAGTGTGGCTAAAACTGGAAGTTCTTAGAATCTGTAGAATGATGCAAACCTGGCCCACACAGGACCACACTGTTCTCAGCACCACTCATGAAGGCATTCATTGGCAAAGGCTGCCCACTAGGGACACTGCTACCTGCCTGGCTCAAACCCCAAGGCCTGGAGTAGGAATGGTCAGGCTTGGTAGCCTTCATGCCATCTGGACCTTGGGCTCCTCAGCTACTCCTTGAAGCTTTTCTACCAAGCCCCCTGAGGGTGGCTCAGGGACTGGGGGTGGCTCTCCTGGGGCTTCGGACAGCATGTAGTAGACGATCTCTCGCTGGCCTTGGGCGTTGGTCTGATTCACCACGTGGATAACAGGGCTTGAGCAGTCCTGAGAGGCAGAGAGGGCTGTCCCCTCGCTGCGCTCACTCCCTCCTTCTGCCTCTTCTTCTGGTCCTGGTTCCCCCAGCTCTGTTTCTAGAATGATGCCCTGCAGGCTGCTCTCACTCAGTGCCACTCCCAGGCCCGAGCCCTCTTGTGGCTGCCGCAGCAGTTGCTGCGTCAGCTCCACACTCTCATAGCGAACCAGCTGCAGCCGCATGTAGCCATCTTCGTGCTCCTTGTACCTGGTGGGGGAGAAGCACAAGGGCAGCAAACAAGGGAAGAAGGATGCAAGAAGGACCCAGACACCGGCGAGTTAAGAGACAAATGTGAGGGACAGAACCCCTGGGATTCAGAGTGCTGAGACTGAAGACGAGAAAGGTCTTTACTGGACTATGTAAAAAGAAAAGGCAAGAGGGAAGGATCATTACTCAACATGGAAAATTTTATGCAGAAACCCAACCCAGAGAAAGCGACTGATTCTCCACATGGAAGGGCAGGAGCATTAAAGGGTTTACGGAAAGGCCGTGGAGCTGAGCGTCAGGACCCTGAGGCTCTCATTCTGGCTTCAGGACTTTACTGGATCTGCCACTGTGCCTTAGATTTTAAAAGTTCAGAGAAATCACCTTTGCCCCACTCCACTGCGGTTGGACTCTGTTAGGGCTGAGCCTGCACAGAGATGGCAGACATCAATGTGCCACCAATTTCAAGGTTTCTAACTTGCTGAAAGGCACAGGAAGAAATGTGTGTGATCTGGGGGGACAGTCAAGACATACCGAAAACGGGGGTGCCCCGAGGGCCACTTGAACTGGTGCTTCTTACGAAGATGCACGGTGAGGTTGTTGCCACGTGTGAAGCATTTGTCACACACGTGACACTTGTACCTTGGCTCGGAGTCTCCCTGATGCGGAGGGGAAGGAGAAGTGAGGCCAGGCCCCCACACTCCTGCCAGCCCTTTCCCGCCACCTGCCCCACTCACTTCATGCACTCTGCGGTAATGGTACTTGATAGAGCAGAGGGTCCGGGCGCTGAAGCTGCAGTTCTCAAAGTCACACCTGTAGGCCGGCCCCTTGCTGTGGGTGTCCAGGTGTTTCCGGAGGTCAATCATATTCTTGCAGCTGCCAGGAGAGGTCAGGGGAGGTTGGAGGGCCTGGGGGACCCTGGAACATAAGCTCTCTGTTTTCTGGCCCCTGCTTCCCCTTACCTGTAGTCACAACAGTCACATTTAAAGGGCCGGTCCTCACTGTGGCGAAAGCGCATGTGGTTGCGGAGGGAGGAAGGCAGCGGGCAGGTCATATCACACAGGGGGCACTTATAGTGATTCACTAGGAGGAGCAGAGAAGAGGCTGTAATCTGGGGATGCGGAACCTAGACGGGTGGACAGGAGGCCAGGGCGGCAGGCCACTCACCATGGTTGCGCATGTGGTCCCTCAACAGCCGCTCTGTGGCAAATCTCTTAGAACAGTGAGAGCACTGGAAGCGCTGTTCTGAGGTGGGGTGGGCAGAGGAAAGGGGGGCTGTAGGAGATGGTGTAGGGGCACAGAGAGGGAAACCAACCCAGGCAGGAGGGAACCACCCAAGGAGCGAAGGGGAACTACAGACAGGACTTGGATTTGGAACCTGCGTTAGAAGGCCGGCTTTACCACTTACTAGCTGTGTGATCTCAGGTAAGTGGTTTAACCTCTCTGAGACTCAGTTTCCTCATCTGCAAAAAGGGGAATAAGAAGCCTACCTCATGGGGCTGTTGTGAGGGTTCCCTGAGATAACTGATGTGACACACAGTAAGTGTAGGATAACGAGATCTACGAAGAGACTGTGGGAGGTGCCTGAGCCCAAAAGGGGGAAGGAGCCAAGCTGCAGGTATCTCCAGCAGCCACTTTCCCTGGGAACATGCCCCGACCCAGTCCAAGCAGGACGGCCTGTACCCACCCCCTCTCTCTGATTGCTTACGGTCCGAGGAGGTCTGGCGACGGATGTGATCTAAGAACTTAGTGTTGTTGGCAAACATGCCCCCACAGGTAGGGCAGGCCACCACCTTTTCCTGAGTGTGGCTGCGGAGGTGCTCCCGAAGCTTACAGCGGTCCTTGAAGGTGCAGGTACAGCCTGGGAAGAAAGGCCTGGTCAGGCCCCAGGCCCGAACTCCCCACGTTGGACCTGGGAACCCAAGTCTCTGTAGCTAGCTTCCAACCTTGTCCTGTAGGACTGGTCCCATCCCTGGCTGCCACAGCCCCTTAACACCCCTGAGTTTGCTTCCAGAGGCCAGAGTGGAGGAACGGCCTACCTTTCCAGCCACACAGCACCACGTGGTTGTCCTTGCCGACTGCTTGGTAGTCACAGCACAGACAATGCGCGTCCACATGCCGATAGAACCACTCAGGATTGTCGAAGGAGCTCTGTGCCAGGGCAACTTGGAGTGAGGTTGGGGTGGGGTGCAGAAGGACTCATACCCCTAAGCCAAAGGGGGCTTTTCAGGTCTCTCCCAAATTAACTTGGTGGGGATGGGAAAAGTCTGAGGAAAGGGGCTACACAGAAATAGAAATACTAGCAAGAATCTTGGGAAATAAATAAAAGGTGCCCCAGAAAGGGTCAAGGTATCTTGAGTTGATCCCCAGGTTCCCTCCACCCCTGTTTCTGGCACTGCCTGCTGACCTCACAATGTTCCCACAGACACAGGAAGTGGTCAGGGATGTCAGGGATGATGTTCCGGCTCTGGAAGTCCAGGATACAGGGGCTGAGGTCGGCCTGGCTTTGCAAGGCCTGCAACCCCCACTGTTTGATCTTGGTGTGGTAGCAGTGGAAGTAGACATGGCGGATGAGGTCAGCTGAATTATCCAGAGAGCAAAAGCCACATTCCTGCCACAAGCAGGAGAATTCTTCCTCTGCAGAAAGGGGTTTAGAAGGAAGAGTCTGATACTTTTCAAGGCTCGGGCTGCCTTCCACCTGAGCAGGACTCTGACCAAGTTATCAGGAGCTGATTGAGAAAATACCAGTATTTAATCATCTTCCACTGTGTCAGGCACTCAAGATGTAACAAGTAAAGAGTCCCAGGCTTGCCCTCACATACCTTTCAGCCAGGGAAATAGAACATTAATCAAATAATCACACCTACAAATACAAAATTGCAGGGGCTAGTGAGATAGCACCTGCCCGGCAAGCGTGAGGTCCCGAGTTCGACTCCCGGCACCCACATAAAGGAAAAAAAGGGCCGGTGATATTGCTTATCAGCACAAGCGCCTGCTGGCAAGCTTGAGGTCTTGAGGTCGACTCCCAGTAACCACGTTAAAAAAAAAAAAAAAAAAAAAAAAATTGCAAATTATTACAAGTGCCATGGGGTGAGGCATAGGAGGTATTATAAAAGCACTAAACAGAAAGATGGGTGTGGTGGCGCACACCTGTAAACCCAGCACTCAGGAGGCTGAGGCAGGAGAATCACTGTGATTTCAAGGCCAGCCTGAACTACATAGCAGAGAACCTGTCTCAAAAACAAAACAAAACAAACAAAGTATTAAACAGAAGTAATTTGATGTGGGCAGAGGTGCCTTGGGAAGTGTCCCAGGTTGAGAGCTAAAGAACGAGTATGTATAAGGAGATGAAGAAGAGTGTGGTCTAGGCACAGGCAAAGGTGTATGCAAGGCCCGTGGCAGAAACTGAGAGATAGCAGGTACGGCTAGGACAACCTCCATGCAGAGTTTCTGCCAGTTCCTAAGGAAGATGTAGTCTCCCAACTTCGGAAACCACCAGGCATCTTTTCCCTCCTCTTCTGCTCAAGATTTGCCTTCTGCAAGAAGGTCCCATCAACTATTTACTATTTCAACCTATTTCCCAACTCTAGCACCTCTAAGTACGGTGTTTTTAATGCTTTACAGGGAGTTACTCATTTTGAAAAGTAGGTACTCGCTGGGCATGGTGGCACACACCTGTGATCCCAGCACTCAGGAGGCTGAGACAGGAGGATAGCCACAAGCTCAAGGTCAGCCTGGGCTACATAGTGAGTTCAAGGCCACCCTGAACTATATAGCAAGACCCTGTCTCAAACAAAAAAAGAAAAAGAAAATTAGATATTTCAGAAATCACAATTATCTCTTAATTTCTCTTCTGTATAAATATTATTTGACTTAGAAACTATACTTCGTGGTCACATGACTTAAAATTCAGGATGGGGGAAAGAGAGTTACTGCCATACTTGCCACAGAATAATCTTTCAAACTGTTGTAGTCCACTAATGGCTGGTGAAGTTAATTTACTGGACTGAAACCACTTTTCTTTTTTTAAATAAAAGAATAAGAAAACATTTCAAAGAGCATTTAATAAGTACTGGTTCAACAATTTTTTTCTTTAACTTTTGTGCACAGGGTTGTGATTTAAAATGTATTCCTAACCACTGGTTGAAGTTTAAAAGGGTAAAGGACACTAATACAGAATAAAACAAACAGGTTGCCAACATCTTATACAGTGCGACTGTTTTTAAAACATAAGAGCAGCCAGGTGTGGTGGTGCATGCTTGTAATCCCAGCACTTGAGTGGCCGAGGCAGGAGGATCGCCACAAGTTTGAAGCCTGTCTGGGCTACAAAGGGAGTTCAAGGCCAGCCTGAACTACATGGCAAGACCTTGTCTCCAAAAAAAAAAAAAAAAACCCAAATAAATAAGTAAATAAATGTATACAAAGACAGAGGAAGGTCAAAAAGAGTGTTCACTAAAGTACTGTAACTGCCTCTTGGGAATGTAGAGAGCATCTGCCTAGCACGCAGAAAGCTCCTGAGTTGGCCCAACATCACAATCAATCAATCAAAGTAACTGTCCCCGTTGATGACAAGATGGAGATCATTTCTTACATCCTTGTTGAATGAATTTTCTATAAATGAGCTTACAATGTTTTTATTAACCAAAAAGCAAAAGTAGGATAGTAAACTAGCATTCTCTCAGGCTGCTTTCTCCCTCTGGAAAAAGGAAAGTCTCAGATTTCCCTCCTGCCCCTGCCTGTGCCCTGCTTCCTTACCGAGTGGGTTGTCCTCGTCCTCCTCCCCCTCCTCCTCCCCAGGGCTGTGCAGGTGCTGCTGCAGGTGCTGAGTGACATGCTCGCAGAACTCCTCCATGGCTGAGCACACGAAGGAGCAGGACCCCCACTCACACTGGAGCCCCAGATTCTCCTTCCGGGGAACTTTCCCAGGAGGTGACATGGCCTTCACCCTAGATAAACAGGAAGAAATCCACAGCTGCAAGGGTTCTGCCCAAGCAGAGCAGGCAGCCTGTCAAGAATCAGCAGGTGTTTTACCAGTGACCCATGAGAAACCCTGTGCCTTTTTTGTTAAGGATGGAGTAGCAGTTCCTCACACACCTGGAAGCTCTCTGGAGTTCCTGGGCAGGGAGAATGAAAAAGGACACTGTTGAGCATGCTCCAGACACTGAGCCAAACACTTTGACAGACATCTTATGAAGCTTCAGGGCACCCTGCCAAGAAGCAACTGCTAGGGCCTGTGAGATGGCTCAGCGGCTTAAGCGCCCGCCCAGCAAGCGCGAGGGCCCGAGTTCGACTCCCGGAACCCACATACAAAAAAGGGGCCGGTGATATCGCTCAGCGGCACGGGCGCCTGCTGGCACGCGAGGTCCTGAGGTCAACCCCCTGGTACCCACAAAAAAAAAAAAAAAAAGAAGCAACTGCTATGGGAGGCAGGACACCGCTCAAGTTCAAAGAGATGACTGCAGAGGGGCTGGAGTTCAATTCCAGGCTCCGCTGTTCCACCACCTACTACTGGTACCTATGTGACCTTGGTCAAAATGAGGATAAGAAAACTTTTCATTATGAATTTCACATTATGTCAGGCACATTAAATATTTTATTTGCATTATATCATTTAATTGGTGACACCTATGAGTAGGCACAATTTTTTTTTTTTTCTTTTGGGGTTTTTGTTTTTGTTTTTTGAGACAGGGTCTTGCTATGCAGCCCAGGCTGGCCTCCAACTTGCAGCGATCCTCCTGTCTCAGCCTCCTGAGTGCTGGGATTATAGGCATGTACCACCCCCCCTTACCCTACCACCACCACTGAGTAGGCACTATTTTTAACTTCATTTATAAAAAATGACCCAAGGCTGGTTGCCCAAGGCCACACACTAATGGTGTGATAGAGTCCAGTCAGGCTGATTCTTTCTACTCAGTGCAGATGACAGATGAGCCCACAAACTCCCTACTTCTTACTAGATCTTGTCATAAATCCCCTGCCAGATTTCTGAAGTGTCATACAATCTGTCTTTGCCTATCTAATGGCCAGCTCCACCACTTCCTTAACACCCTGTGTTAAAATGTAGATTCCAAATCAAGGATGATGGTGCACACCTGTAATTCCAGCACTCTAGAAGGCTGACGGAGGAGGACTGAAAGTTTGAGCCCAGCCTGGGAAACTTAGTGACTCAGTGAGAACTTGTCTCAAAAAAAAAAAAAAAAAAAAAAACACTGGGGATGTAGCTCAGTGCAAAGGCCCTGGGTTCAATCCTCAGTACAGCCAAAAATTTTTTTTAAAAAGTAGATTCCATTTGAACATAAGAGGCCTATCTGTCTTGTTATACTGCACCTTGGGTGTCTGTCTATACAGTAGTAGATGTGCTTGGGCATGTAATAAATATCTGTTGAAGAAAGACTAAAACAAAATTAAAGGTTTCGCCAAAAGCGTAGAAGAGAAGACACTGAAAAGCCTTGACTCTGTCCAGGGCCACTTTCTTACTGGGGATTCCCACTGATTCCTGCTGCCCTCACATGGTGGACCCCGGAAGGGAACACGCCAATGCTCCCTCTGGGTAATGCTCCCTCTGGCCCACAGGAAGACAGATGGGAACTCAGAAAAGAGCCTTTACAAAATACTGGAAGGGGAAAAACAGAAAATATAAAACATATAAAACTCTGGATGCCTCCAAGTATGGGCTTCTGAACTAACCATTCCTCCTAAACCTAAGCAGCCTTTTCTCCTCAAAGAACCTAGTCATCCTTGACTGGGATGAATGCAGGCTTGCTGTGCTGCTAAGAAACATTAGACGAAAACATTCACTACTTTTATAATGTTGAGGTAAGAAAAAATGGGAAAACCTTCCAGATGTAAAATCTCACACTTTCAGACTCTACCACCTACAGTATAGAATGCAAGGCTCTTCTTAAACTGGCCTCAACTTACCTCTCCAGGGCCTAGCTAAGGAAACTAACACATAGTCAAGGTCTATGGTGTGTCAAGTCTTGAGGTGAGCCCTCTTCACATTTCATTTGGAGTGAGTATCCTCCAATTCAAATGCAAAGATCATGTAATGACAGACACATTGTGTCAACTTGAGAAGTCTAGAAGCTTAAGTAACTCAGCAGTTCTACATCCTAGTGTAGAGGACATGCCCTTACTGCTCTAGGTTGTTCATTGTGTCAACTTGAGAAGTTTAGAGGATTAACTAAGTGACTCAGCAGGAGGCCAGGGTCCTCACTTTGTAAATGTCCTGAGCCTGTGCAACAGGAGGGCACGGAGATGGTGTGCTACACCCGCCCTAGGGTGAGTAGCCTGCATACAATATAAGGGAGGAAAAGAGGCTTGCTACCCCCCTTTTTTGATCTTGTTGCTTTTGCTGTCTTCCACCGCCTTGAACTGTTGCCCCTGTGCCATGCCACCTTGCCTTGGAGCTAGCTGATTATGGACTGAAACCGCCACAAATAAAAAAAAAATAAAAGCTAAGTAAACCTTTCCTCCCTTAGTTTTGGTTGTCGGGTATTTTGTCTCAGCAATGACAGAAAAGTAACCAAGACAAATCATGATCTTTTCCCATATCTTGCTGCTTCTTTGGCTTCATCCCCCACATATCCATTCTCTCTTCCTTTCTGATTCAATCATTTTGTCCCTAAATATACTACATTCTCCTAAGATTCTACTCATCCTTCAAGCCCGAATGTCTCTTCTTTGGTGACCCTTTCCCAATTCATTCAAATACAACTGGAATACCTCATCTCCTGCTCACAGCACTCCATACACACCTTAATTATGGTACGTGTACCTAAATTACATTACCTGCGATCCTATAGTATAATGCAATAGAACATTTGTCTCCCCTAGACTAGCAGTTGCTCAAGTCAAGGAGTGTCACATATTCCTTTCCCATTTTCAATGTCAGCACAGAGTTTTGTATACCCTAGATCAGTGACAGCGAACCTATGACATGCGTGCCACAGCTGGCTGTTTGTTATCAGTGAAAGCTCTAAAAGGTTCTCCATCACTGCTCTAGATGCTCAGTAGATACTGGGATATGATCACATTTCAGGAAGTCAAACTGTCTCACTCCTCAGTGATTACTTTTGGCTTTTGGTTCTATAGCTGGCACAGTTGACAGACAACATAAAACCTCAAAACTCCTTTTATGCTACCATAGTCACCCACTGCCTTTTTAACTGTTCTAACTTTGTTTACCCAACTGGGCTATAAGCTGCTTCTGAGCAGAAACCAACCATGTAGTGCCCACCCACGTCCATACATGTTGAGCATAGTGCTGAGCACAAATATTCTGAACACGTACCTGGTTTAGACTGATGGATAAGACCAAGGGGGGAGACTGACTAGCAATCTAATGACCTGAACAAGCAAAACTCCCGGATGCCTTCTTTCACTGTCCCCCAGCCTTCTTAAATTTTTCTGTGTTCCTGCTTTACCCTGGGAAGATATGGGACAAAGTAACTATACAGTCGTCACTACACCCTCTGTAGGCAAGGAATACAAATAGGACAACTAGTATATTGGAAAGGAAACTGAGCCAGCTGTCAGAGAGGTGGGTTCAAGTTTCCTGTCTCAATTAATTTGCTCTGTCTACTCTATCTTAAATGCCAAGCACTGTTCTGGTGTTTTACAGGAATATAAACTCATTGATACAACAACTTTATTGAGTAGGTACTATTATTAACCCATTTTAAGGATGAGGAAATGGGTCCAGACAGGTTATGTAATTTACCCAGGGTCACAGAGCTGGGAAGTAATGGAGACAAGTTAAAGCTAAGGAATTTGTCTCCATTTTCCTAGCCTGTCTTACCCTCCTGTTCAAGTCCCTCTCCATACAGATCTCTTACCAATATACACAATACCCAGAACGTTTTATTAAGCCATTATTTAGTCAGCTTTCTCCGATTAACCTGTAAATTCCTCAGAACCCTACCCTGTGCCCTGCTCAGTTCTATATGTAGGGCAAGCGCACACCTACTAAGAAGTTCTTGCAGTGTCTTGTTTGTTTTGTGGCTTTGGGGATGAAACCCAGGGCCTTGAGCAAGCAGTAGACACGCTCTACCACTGAGCTACATCCCCAGCCCTCCTGCCATGTTTTAAGGAAATCTATAAATTATTACTTTATTTTGGACACATCACCCTGGGTTCTCTGAACCTCTGTCCTTAAATGTAAAACAGGATACTAACATTATAGCCATCGGTTTTGGATTCTACTGGTCTGGTTACAAAGCTCCAACATTTACAACTACATGATCTTAGGCAAGTCAGTCAAGCTCTAGTTTCCCACGCAGCACGGGAATAATTATACACATGTCAGTGAATTAAGAAATCAAGCACCGGATGCAAGAGGTACATGAATGGAATCCCAGCACTTAGGAAGCTGAGGCTGGAGAGTTCAAAGCAAGCCTGGACTACATATCAAGGGTGGGTCTCAAAACAAAAGAACTAGACACTGGATATTAAAGTTTTTAGCTTAACACACCACTAGAACTCAACAAATGTTAGCTAAAAATATCCTTACTGCTGAGGGTGAGATGCCCAAGCACAGATACTGCAAAAAGGCCAACGAAAACAACCCAAGATACTCTTCATTATAAGTCAAAGAAAGAAGCAATCAGCAAACACGTGCGTATATGTATATACCACATACCGATACCCAGCACACATCGGTATCGCAAGACACCGAATGAATCCTGAATGGTATTCAAGGAAAGGATGGACCCATGTCCTAAACTCCTAAGGACTCCCAATTTAGCAGAAGGGTTAAGACTGACGTGTGAAGACAACGGCCAAAACAAACCGCCCGACAAGGGAGATCAGAACGGATAGAAACCCTGTGGGCAGCTGAAACCGGGAAAGCTCGCCTCAGCAGAGAGGGTGAGGTGCGGGCCAAGCCTCGAGGACGGTAGAATTCGGAGGGAGGGAAAGAGACCGTCCGGAAGGCAAAACCTCTCCTTTGAAGCCCTGCGTACTTCCGGGTCTCCTTCCTCCGGAGGCGCGGCGGTGCTCGAGTCTCGGCGGCAGCGAAGCCCCCAGACCAGAAGCGGGGAGGTTAGAGTGAAAGGACCCGGATAGCCCAGTGCAGGGTGGCCGAGCTGCAACAGGAACCCTTGGCGAGGCGGCTCGGAAGAGCCTAGCCTCTATAACTCCCGCCGAGCTCACCCTAGCCGCCAGTCCGGCGGAGCACGGAACCCCAACTTACCAAGCGTCAGCTCGCGGGCTCTCCAGCTCTCCACCCACCTCAGACTATCCACCCAGAGGGCGCTTGAGCGACATCCAGCGACAGCCAATCACTGTCCTCTGGTTGACTGGCAGCCAATGGCCGCTGCGCCTGACGGAACCCGTGCGCACCAAAACACGGAAGGGGCGGGAACGGCGGGTGGGGTTGAGCGTCCACTGCTGGACTGAGGGGCGACCGGATGCAGGAAAAGGTATCGGCCGCTGGCCCTGCCTGGTGTGCTAGCGGAGACCGTGCGGGCCTGAATTTACCCAACTGCGCAGACTCGGTGCGCGGGGCCTAGTGGGCATGCGCGGGTCTCAGGCTGGGCGCCTTGTGGGGGTCTTCTCGCTCGCCGGCTCCAGGCTTTAGTTAGCTGGCCACGTGGGCGGCACGGAGCAGACTGTGTGGGAGGCTCTGTGTCCAGCGCTGCTGCCAGGCTCTGCCTAATTGGGAGCCTTACATCCACTCTTATCCTCTTAGTCTTCCTTTTAAATACTGGTATTTCTGTGCCCACTTCCCCCCAAATCTCTGCCTAGCGTGTTTCCAGGCGTCTTGAACGCCCTGTCATCCGTCCAGTCTTTTACTTAAGAAACCTAGTACGCAGTCATCCCTGATTGCTCCCTCACCCGTCACATCCAATCCACTGCCAAGTTCTGTGGAATAGCTTTCTTTCTTTTTGGTACCGAAATCGAACTCAGTACCTTGCGCTTGCCAGGTGGGCGCTTGTGGCGCTGAGCTGTATCCCCAGCCCCCGGGGTAGCTTCTTAGACACAGTATCTGAAATTCATCCCCCTTATCTTCACCTCCCCCAACCTAAGCCATGGGTGCTATCCAGCCCAGATTTCTGTATTAAGCTGACTGGTCCCACTGCTGCACTAGCTTCCCACCAAAGCATACTCCACGGAGCACTCAAAGTGATCTTTACAAAAAACAACAAAAAGTAAATAACAAAAAACCTAGATCTGATCGGATCACCATCCTGCGTTATCAAACTCAGGCTTTGTAGATCCTTCAGCATCTGGGTCCTGTCTTCTTCATTTGTACCTTGAGTCTTGATCAGTCTTATTTCCTGCTTCACCACCCCCAGCCACCTTCAACCTCTCAAATTCCTTTTACTTGCTGTTTTCTCTGCCCAGAATAATCTTTCCCGTCCCTCAGTCTCAACATTTATGACTGATTGGTATTCATTCTGGTATCAGCCGAGATGCTTTGATTTGCTTGCTTTTTTTTCTTTTGTTCCAAGACGTCTTCCTTGACAGTCCTTTCCTGTATTTGCTAATACCGGTCTATCACATAGTATTGTATTTGCCTGTTTACTGTTCTACATTCTGTTACAGACTTCCTCGGGGAGGGAGGACAGGGTTTGTATCTATTTCTTCACTGGTATAACCCAATTACTTAGTCCAGTGGCTGAAACTCTGCAAGGGTTCAACATATTTGCTAAATAATGTACCTTAGTAATGTTCATTGGGATTGATATTTTATTGCATTGTAGTTTTCTGTATCTTCTAACCTAGAAATAACCGATATCATTTATATAATCAGAGAAACACATTACATTTCAATATAAATAAAATGAATTTAAAGATGCCGTTAACAGTGGTAAGGTCAGGGCTGGGAGTATAGCTCAGTGGTACAGCACTGGCCAACAGAGGCTCTGGGTTTGATCCAGCACCAAAAAAAAAAAAAAATGTGCGTGAATTTTTTTTGTTGTTGTTGATGCTATTGTTTGTTGCAGTAATGGGGATTGGACTCAGGGCCTGGCACCTGAGAGAGAAGTACTCTACTGTGGAGTTACATCCTCAGTGTGAATTTTGTTTTTAACGGTGAATTTTAGCTTAGTCCCATTTTAAAATAGGATTTTAAAAATATAATTGAGAAGTACAAAATATATTTTACCACTTTATTCATTCAGAAATGCATATAGTAGAACTTCATGAAATGCCAACCTCATTTTAATTCAGACTTAACACCACCAAAAATGGCTCTTAGCTGTATTTTAGAAGTTTCGTGAAGAATAGGTTCAATCAGAGTTGTGTGAACTCCAACATAGGTTTTAGAACAAAATTTTCAGTATTGCTCTGGAATCCATCTATGTTTCCAAAATTTAAGGCAGTTTCTTGCTGTCTAGCATAGTTTACTTCCATCTCAATCTGCTTCTATTGAAAACAAGCCAAATTTTGGCTGGCTAATGCAAACATATTCTGAGATTTGTTCTTTAAAAGCTGCTACAAAAAGAAAACTTAAAGCATAATTAATTCTATTAAAAGCTGTGGATCTGTAGTGTAAAATGGATTGTTAATAGACTGTTGTTTTATTTATTTATTTATTCGGTTTCACACACGCTAGACAAGCACTTTATCATTGAGCTACACTCCCAGTCTTGCATGCAGTTTGAAAATCTATGTTTGAAATGCGACTGGGCTTATCTTGACTTTAACAGTGTCTATTTCCATGGCTCTCTGGGCAACACAGCACCAGACACACAGGTCCAATAGGACTCTGACTATCTGCCCTCTATCAACAAGTTTCCTACAAAATTACAAAGTCAGTATGTTTGCCTATCTTCAATACTGGTAAACAAACTGCTCCAGGAGAAACAGCTTGAAAAATGAGTTTTCATGACCTATAGTTGAGCATTCCATTATATAAAAAGTAACCAAACACCCAAATCCTGCCACTCTTCCCAAATCCTGTATATTCCATGACTAGCACGGAAAGGAGCATGGAGAACATTAACCGTTCCATGCTGTCTACCCAGGCATGTGCCCTGAACTCTTTTTGTGAAGCAGGTAAGTCACAGAATGTCAAGGACAGAAGTGACCTGACTGATCATCCAGCCCAACTGAGATGAGAAAACTGAGGTCCAAAAAGCAGTGGCCTGCTCACAGTCACTTGGTGTGTTTGCAGTAGCCTCAGTTTTCCTACCTGTTGGTTCTGTGGTCTATCCAACGTCCTGCAAAAGCTTACCTGGTTCAAATCCTTATAAGATCTTGAAGGACAAGAATCAGGGACACAGAGATTGCTAGTACCTATGGCTCCCTAAAACTTGCCCAAGTTTAGGAATAAAAAACTTTGAAATGATGAAAGACATAGGACTTCTCCCTCTCTATTGGTCTCTTCTGAGGCAACAGTTAACACTTACCACTGACTATATGCAACAGAGTTCTAAGCACTTTACTCATTTACTTCTCATCTACAACTGAATGACAGCTGTTATTATCATGATTCTCTTTTTACAGATGAGAAAACTGAGGTACCCAGAGCTTATATAACTTGCTCAAGGTCACACAGGCAATTAATGAAGCTGGGATTCAAATCCAGGCAGTCTAGTTCCAGAGTTCATCCTCTGAACTCTGTTGTGTCCAGAAAGGAGCAGCCTGTTTGAGAAAGAGGGATGAAGATGCTTAGAGTAGCCACTTGGCTTTCTTTCTGCAGCTTCACCTTTCAGAGATTCTTGTCTCTCCCATCCCGTCTCTACACCTCCCTGCAGGACCATCTGTCCCATCTTGCTACCTGGGTCCCTATCCCTCATCCTCAACCTATCAGCACCACAGCCTCACTACCTATTTGTCTTTCAAAGGATAACCAGTTGTCCAGTTTATAAACTCCAATTTGACTTTAATTTAATAAATTAAATTCCAAGCCATCACACAGCAATGGACATCATCATTCCCCAACATACAGAGGTGCAGCATTGCTCCTGCTCATCATCACACAGTCTTTAAAGTCCCTAAAGCCATGTCCCTGGACAAGGCTTCCCACCAGGCTCCTGGCTCCCTCCTTCCATCTGAGCCACTGCTCATAGAGAAGGCCTCAAGTACAAAAACGGGTAAGAAAGGGAGAGGGAGGGATGAGGAGCATAGGGGAGGCAGGGAGGTGGGGAGTACCTGCCCCCCTGTCCCGGGCACCGGCCCGGCTTCCTATGAGCTGCCAATGTCCTCAGAGGCAGACATTGGTGCTGGTCTGAGTGGGGACCTGAAGGAAGTGTGGGAACCCCTCCTGGGAATTGCCTACCCTTCTGGGACAGAAAAGAAGGGTCACCTGGGAGAGATGCCCTCTGTCATCTGTTCACTGAGGGTCCTAGATCACACATATAAATAGAAAAGAGAATAAATAAGGAGGGAAGGATCCACTGAGGAGCTGAGCACCCTGGAACTCCTCGGGGTGGGGCAGTGTCAGCAGGGGGCAAACGCTTCTAAGCAATGTCCACACATGCCAGGGCAGAGCCCACCTCTTACTCCCAGCTACCAACTCTCTTTTCTGTGCCCACAGCAATGGGTGCCCACCTCTCAAATGTTTCCCACTGCAAGTTCCCTTCCAACCAGCCCCACAGCCCAGAGTGGACAGGGCTTTCTGGAACCCAAGGGCTTTCCTGACCCCAGCACTGGGAATGCAGGAAGGAGTAGAGAAGGGGATGTGTGGAATGAGCTGAGAGGACTCTTGCCCTCTCCTAGCTCAGGTGAGGCAGCCCCTCAGAGCTGGGGGCTGGGGTTGCCATTGGCCTTGGGTTTGGATTTGAAGGAAAAACGCTTGATAAGGCGGCGGGAAAAACTGCCAGCCTTTTTTCGGACACTGGGTGTGGCCGTTGTGTTGGAGAGGTCATCATGTGATTGGCTCAGGCCAGCTTCCTTCTGTCGAGGTCTGCGGCGGAAGATGAGCTTAGTGCCACTGCGCAGGAAACTCACTGTAGGAGAAGAAGGGAAACTGAGGCAGAGAGATGGGCATGGGGATGGGGAGAGATGGGTGACAGAGAAAGGACCAACGATGGAGTGACAGAAGATGAAAAACAGAACCAGTGCCTTGGGCCTAAAGCCAGACAGGAAATAAAGTAGAGCCAAAAATGCACTTTATCCATCCTGAGAAGAAACTGTATGCTCATGGGGTTCCGTGTGCACCTCTGACTCTGCCCCAAGGAAGAATGGCCCTGGCCACTGCTCTGTGTGGCCAGACTGAGACTATGGAAAGACAAAGGCTAACACAGGGTGTTCTCTAAAGCCTACAAATCATTAAGGAAAAGGTGGGTTGACACCAACTTGTTTACTGCATTCCAGGGTGTGCACAGGAAGCAGTGTGTCTGGAAACTTCAAAGAGGTAAATCCAGGACCAAGACAACTGAGGAAGATGCTTACACAGTAGGCTTGGGACATGAGGTGACACAGGCTTAAATCATAAGTAGATAGATTTCTGGTTGATAGACTCACTGTTACATGAGTGATTAGGTTTGGTGGTGAGCCCCTCATCCTTTGAAGTTAGAATGGCCACAGCTGTCCACAGCCAGAGGGACGATCCTAAAATGTGCCTGGGTAGGATTTCTTATACTCTTGGGGTGGCATGGTACAGAGTGAAGGTGGGAGAAAAAACAATGGAAGGAAGAAAAATAGAGGTAAAGGGAAATAACTTAGAATCCCTTTCTGTCGCCCAAGCCTTTCTGAACCAGACCAGGAACCTAGGCGTCAAGTTCCCCTCTACTGGAGCTTGGCTGAAACTCAGGGAGGAAAGCATAAGGCAAGTTGGCCGAGCCTCCCATTTTCTAAATTATCTAGTAGGATCCAAGTCACGATACTTGGTGTAAAAGAAGAGGTGGGTTGGGATGCCCTGTCATTATCTCCTCACCTTTGTGATCCTTGAGGCTTCGGGTCTCCAGGGCACCAGTAGACCCTGTTTCTGACTCAACATCATCCACAGATGGCCTCTCGGAGATGTCCGAACGTGTGGTTTCATCTGCTTCCTGGACACTTGTGGGACTGGAGAGGGCATCTACGGGTCCTGGGGACATGGCTGGTGGGTCTGAGGGAGGTGAAGCGGGGCCTCCACTGGTCCCTGCGTCATCCTGCACTGAGGCTTCCAGGGATGCCGCATAGCCCAGGGATAGTGCCAACTCGTCCTGAGCAATGGGCACCTGGCAGGAGGGACAAGTTTTAATGGGCAGGAGTGACCAAGTAGGGCTTTCTCCCTATTCTGGCTCCTTTCCCCAGAGCCCTGTTACCTTGGAAACACCAGAGATGATGAGAGTGCTGCGCTTGGTGGGTGTCTTCTTGGCTGCCCGCCCACTGGGCTCAGTCAGCTGGCGAATTGCTGTCTCTGCTACTGGGTCCAGGCCATTGGAAAGGTGGCTCTCCCCTGCTATGGGTACAGCAGATGGATAACTGGACTGCTCCTTGGCTCCTTTTTGGACTCAAACTCCTTCTGCCCCACCCATAGTGGTTTTGGACTGCAGGGGACCAGTGCCCACCAACATTCGCACATCCCCACTCCCCACTCACGGCTGCTGCTGAGGGAGGCATTGCTGGGGCCGCTGCTCTCACTCAGCACAGTTGTTGTCTTCTCAGTCACCTCCACCTTGGACGGGGAGCGGGAGGGGGAGTCTGCTGGGTGGGGGAGGGTCAGTGAGCCGGGAGGTGTTTCAGATTGGCCCGCCCTTACTATCCTTGTTGGGATGCAGACTTTGGTTGACTCAGAGGGCAAGGATGATTAAGGGTGATTAATCACAAGAAGATGCTGTGGGGACAAAAAGACACTACAGGAACTAATGAGAGTGTGGGAAAGTGTCACATGGCCCACTTGAGGGTGTGAGGAGATGCTATAAAATATGAAGAGCGTACAGAGGAGGTTCAGGGCCCTTGAGGGAGGGGACCTGTCATGGGAGCCCTCGAGATGGGAGGAGTATAATGGAGTCTCCTACTGGATATGGGAGAAACACCATGGGAGGCCACTGGGTTTGTTGGAGAACCCCACAGGGTGCTGGAGGGTTGAGGGTAGAGGGAGGGACAATTAGCCAGTTGGGAGTGGAGATAGGGAAGGAAACAGACTTGTGAAAAAAGAGACTTGTGAAAAACTTGAGCAGATGGAAGAGCAAGAGTCCTGTGGAAAGGCTGCTAGATCCAGAAAGACTGAAGGGTGAGAGGGATCACTGGGGAAATAGAGAGATGTAAGGGAAAATCTGAGAGAGACATGAGGAAGTTTGAGAGATCATGAGGAAGAAGCGATAGAATCAGAGGGGAACATCAGGAAACAGGGTGTGCTGGAATTATGGCTTTCGTTCCCCTGTCCCTGTCCTGCCATGGGTCTGAAGTCTAGGGCCCTGGCTAAAGCTGGGCTCCCAGGCTCCTCCTCTTTACCTAATTTGCCATCTGCACGGGGCCGGGACTGGACGGTGGTGACAGTGGTGACAATGGTGCCATCAGGCATGATGGTTCGGTCCAGCTCAATCTTCTTGGTAGGTGTGATGCTGGGGCGTGGTGTGGAGGGAGTGGATGTGCCCAGGTTTCGGGGGGAGCCCTCCTCATAATGCAGCTGCCAAGGGGTGGGAAGGCAAAGGGTCAGGGCCTCAGGTACTGCCCATCCTGTGTCCACCCATCTCCCCCCTGGGTGAGCTTCTCACCTCTGCTGCCATGGTGGCTGCTGGGCCCAGGGCTTTCCCTGGCCCTGGGGTGAGTGGGCACACCTGTCTTCGAGACAGTGGCCTGCAAGGGGAGCCCACTGGCAGTGTGGCCTGGCCCAGGAGCTCACCTGGGAACAGGGGTGGCAGTGTGAGCTGGTCCCATGACCAGGCTCCATTCAACACTCACCCAGAGGTGCCCATCCTGCCCCACACTCACTGTCTCTGTAGCTGCTGCTCCTTAGCACTTTGAGGGTCAGCTCCCGACTCTGGGGACTTAGGTCCCTGTGGGTCAAGAGCAGATGGGGCAGGGAAGGGGAAGATTAGCACAGTGAACCCAACCTTGGGTCAACCACAGGCCAGAGGTAAGGTTAGATACATATAAATAAGATGGTCTCAGTGCTTCAGTCAGGTTATCCTGCCCTCCAAACCCTCCCTTTTCCCAAGAAAATGTGGCCAGATCATGCTCCTCAGCCAGGTATTCAAATCCCCAAGCCCTACTCCATTCTGTCTAGCCAGTTCCCTGGTCTCAAGCCACCCTCTTTCATTTGCTCAAGCTATTCCCTCTACCCAGAATATTTTCCCACTCTGATGAAATTCTACTCTTCCTCAAAGGTATGGTTTAAATGCAACTTCTTTCAGGAAGCCCACTTGGCTCTTTATTCTGCTATAGGAATTAACCTTTTGTACATAAGTATTCCCATGGTATGTTATATAAACCTTAAATGGCACATTTGTACCCACATCTCTATGTATATCTCTCTCTGCATCAAGCCTGTGGTCAACTTCAGGGTGGGTGCTGTATTCTGGTCATATCTGTATCCCCAGGAACTAGGCCAGGGCCTGGGATCCAACAGAGGCTCATATCAAAGGCTACTAAAAGCAGAGGTGACTCATGCCAGGGCTAGACTGGAAGGGTTTCATCCTCAGTCTGCATATAGGAGCAGAAGGTGAGCCAGGATCATTCCTTACAGTGCCAAGTCCTCTGTCCATTCCACCTCAGGACCAGCCCTTACAGGCTTGGTCCACTTCTGTTGCACGGGGTTGTCGAGCTCAGCTACGCAGCATAGTTCTTCTGTGTCTATGAGGAACCAGAAATAAAAATGCTCGAACCAAAGATGGAAAGCCACTGAGGAATAGGGAGATCGTACCCTTGCCAGAGGAGCAGGGAATGCCTGCAAACATGTCCTTGGTGGTGCCCCAGCTGCTTCTAGCTCTCACCTCCTAGCTCACTTCCCAGGTGAGATGCTCGAAGTTGACGCAAGAATAACCGGGTAGGTCTAGGGCAGGCTGGCTGGGCGTGGGGCATCATGGATGGCTTCTCACCGAGTACCTAAGAGCAGAAAGAGGTTAAAAAAAAGTACCCTGGGGATGAGATCCTCACAAACGTTTTCCTTTGGGTGCCTACTCACCAGGCCTCCTGGGGCAGAGCAAGCTCTGAGGTTGACCATCATGGCTGGCTGGGTGCTGACTATAGCATCCTTTATCAGTTCCTCAACTGTTGAGAGCTCTCCTTGTTCCTCACCTTTCTGTAGACAGGAGGAGGAAAAAGAGATAGAGCTCCCCTTTTGCCCTCCCTGTGCTGTCTCTTCTCTGCCAGCCCTGCCTTCTCACCTCCCTGGCCTGCAGCTTGGGAAGCACCGTCAGGCTGAGATCTGGGCGATCGGTGAAGGCCCAGGACACCAGCAGCCCCTCACCAGGGATTTCCTCCAGGTTGACTTCCAACTGCGAACAGGAAAAAAGGATTGGGTTGACTTGCCCCACTCCAACAACTCTCGACTCCTGAGGGCCCCCCTCCCCAAACTTCATCCCAGAGATGAATCAAACCAAAAATCCTGAGCCAACAGAACCACCCCCTCCCCACCTCAGTTTCCCACATTCCCCTCCACCTGTGTTGGTGGCAGTGTCAGAGTGACGTGGTAGGTCTCCATGGAGACGGCAGCAGGGGACTGCTGGGTCACAGAGACTGGAAACCGCACCTCCTCAGCAGAGAGCTGGCAGTGCAGCACCTGACACAGGCAAGGCAGGGTCAGGCACGGAGGAAGAGTGCTCACCCTGCTTTGCTCTGCCCTATGATGGTCCAGCAGACCCCTCCCCAATTCCTGTTCCTTTCTGTTCAGCTTTATGGGGGCATAATCCCCTAAATTGGGCCAGGGATATAGCTCAGCGGCCCAGCGCCTCCCTGGCAAGCACGAGGTCCTGAGTTTGATTCCTAGTACCAAAAAAAAAAAAAAAAAAATCCCCTAAATTAAGCAGGGTTAAAGGCCAAAGTTGCCTCTCCCCAGAAAAATAGTTATGCACACACATACAACAATTTTACCCATAACTTCAGTGAGATTCTCAGACTTCCTGAAGCCAATCCTTAAATCCTTAAGGCATACATAGACTTCAGGTTAAGAACCCTCTGATTATAGGGAACACTTGGGGTCAGCCCATCTAAGGACCCAAATAGGGCAAGGCCGGCAAACCCTTACCATGGTGTGCTCTGATTGGTCTACGCAGGTCACATGACTAATGCTGGCTCTGGGTGGGAGTTGGGGCACTTCTTCAAAGGCGATTTGGATGGAGCTCTGAGGGAGTAATGTGGGCACAGGATCAGGTCCCTGGAGCTGCTCCCCACAGGGCTGGCCTACTCAGTCGCTGGCTGGTCCCTGGCACTGCAGAGACCTCAGCTGCAGGCTGGCTTCTGGCCCCTCCTTGGCTCAGGAATTTAGGACAGGAGATAGTCCCCTCAAGCCCTACCTCTCCAGGGGCCTGCAGCTGCTAAGAGCTACTGAGAAAGGGGGGGCACTAGACCACCTCAGAGACTAGATCACCTTAAGAAGGCCCTGGAATACCAGGAGCCTTTCTTTTCTCTCCATTTTCCTGTTCACCCTCCCCCCAACCCCAAAGAAAGGTGTGCGCAGAAGAAAATTAAGATGTTGGTTGCTACTTATATATAGTAATCGCTGGGTAGAGAGGAACAGGGCTGAGCTAAAGGTGAAAACAGTAGGGCCACTTATTGCAAGATAAAAGCTGGAGAAATGAGGCTAAGCCTTCTTCCAGAGAAACAGGATGTGAAGGCTCAGAAGCATGACTCTGTCTATATTCTTGGAGATGAAGACAATCTCAGCATGGCCTTGGAGAACTTCACCAGAGAAACCAGGAAGAGAAGCAAGTTCAAAAGGCTCAAGGGTCCAGAGGCCTGGCTAATTCCTCAAGGCAGACAGCAGGATGGTATTAGGGAACAGAAAGCTGCTTAGCTTAGATCTTGAAAGAGCCGCTCCCTAATTCTTCTCCAGCAGAGGAGAGTAGAATGGGAAGAAATGAGGGGGCAAGGACTGGGATGGCAACTTCTCCTTGAGTCTTGAGATAGAGGGAAGAAATCCATACAGCTCATTTTCCTGGCAAACCAGGGAAAACCAACTTCTCTGCTCTGGTAGCTGTCTTCTTCAAAGGCCAGGCTACAGGAGATGGGAAATGGATACTTGGGCCTCAGTCTCCCTCTTCCGAAAGGGAGGCCAATGTCCAGGTGAATCAGCTGTACCAGGGAGTTGCTTCTGACCCAGAAACAAGGTACAGCAAGCGATAGGTGGAGGGGTGGGTTTAAGGTGTAAACTGAAAGATGTCATCTAGCTTTCATCTGGCCAGCTGAGAAGAGGAAACAGAGCAACTTCTTGTGGCCACTTCTGTTTCCAGGCATTTGGGGAGCTATCTGGGTTAAACCTCCAAACTTGTGATGGCTGGAAATGGAGAACTCTCGGAACGGGGAGTAGTTAAACTGTGAGGGCATGGAGAGATTGCTGGGCCAGGGTGGGAGGGGGCCCAGAAGAGGGAGACCTCTGCTCTCCACCCAACCTCAATCACATGACCATGCTTCCTGCTCCACTTCCTGGGAGGCCAGATGCCCATGGTACAATAGGAGGAAGTAGGCTGGGCTGGTTTGTGACTGACCCTTAAGGATCAGCTACAAGTTAATTTACTGGAAAGGACATGGACTGTCAGTCTGCTCTACCTGATCACTTTCCCCTCAACAAATACATTGCAAGCCAGCGTGGAGTAAAAGGATGTGCTGTGAAATGACTGATGGGTAGGGGGTAATTCAGGCTCACTGGGGATCTGCCTGTTTTGAGGCATGAAATGTTACACGGGCCTGGTGGCCTGAGAACCAAGCAAATTCCTTCTGCAGGTGCACCTGTCTCCCCTTGCCCAACCAGCACCCAGGCTAGGCGGAAGTGCCCTCAGGCACAGGGATCAGCGTTGCTATGAGAACAGTAACTTGTGCTGGGGTTTGGAGAGTATCTTGCTCACAAAAATAGATTTGAAACATAACTGGGTTTCTACACACCCAGCCTCACCTGCATCCTTCCTTCTGATCTAGAAGGGAAAGTGAAGCCAAAGAGCTCCCCAGTTGACCCCCACCACCCCGAATCTCTCCCTCCTAGCGTGAGCAGTCCCTCCCCTGGAAGAAAAAGCTGAAGGGACCACACAAGGGCTCCATCCAACTCACCCCGTCCCTGCAGGCCTGCTCGTTCAGGGCTCGCACCCAAGCTCGCTGCCAGTTCTCGCGGAAAGACTTGAAGGCAAAGAGCGACGCCAGGAGGCCCCGGACGCCCGGCTCCTCAGGGGCGCCGGCCCGAGTCGCCCGCAGCCGCAGCAACGAGCGCCACACGCCCAGCTCCCGCAGGGAACCCCCAGGCACCGCGGCTAAGGCGGGTCTTGGGCCCCGACCCCCGCGGGCCCGCGCCAGCCACAAACCCCGAGCGTACTGCAGCAGCCAACCAAGCACCGTGAGCAGCGAGGCGGCGAAGAGGATCAATAAGGCCGCCCAGCCCACGTCCGGCTGCCCCCAGCCCGGATCCATGCTCCGCGCCGCTCGGGTCGCGGTCCCGGTCCCGGGTCTGGCTCAGCCGCTGCCCCGGGGGAGCATGGCCTGGGCGGGCCGCGGGGCGGGGGCGGGCTCCCCCGGGGCTCGGTGCGCGGGCTCGGGGGCGCCCCGGGGCTGAGTGCCCGGGACAAGTGGGTGCCCCCGATCGGGGAGAGGTGCTCGGCGGCCGCGACGCCGGGGCTCTGTCTCCGGGGTCCGAGTCCCTTTGCCGCCTGGTCCAGCGTCCCGACCCCGGCTAGTCGCGGGCCAGCACCTGACTCCTCCTACGGCCGGGGCCGCCGGAGCCGGGCAGGGACGCGTCTGCAGAGACGCCGGGACTCGCGGCCGGCACCGGCTCCGGGAGGGCTGCGTGCGCAGAGCTGACACTGACAACATCGCCGGCCCCCGCCCCCACCCGCCCTTAAAGGAGCCGCACTCGCGCGGGGCGGGGCGGGGCTGGGCCAGCCCGGGAGCTGCGAGCCGCGAAGGTTCTATCCTGCAGTTCGGGTGCAACCCCTCACCCGAATGCAAGACTGCAAGACGAGAGTAGCTTCACTTAACTAGGATGCTGCCTGTTTTCCCATACTCTTCTTAGATTTCTACTGGTTGGACGCCTGTCGGGTTAAAAAGGTGACCCCTGTGGATATCACCGCCTTCTTCTCCCAACACCCCCAAGCTCAGCAGCTTCTAGGTTCATATTTCCTGGCGGAAGCTAAGCGCTGGGTAAGAAGGTGCAGGGCATCCCTCCCAGATAGAGGTGTCTGGCAGAGGACCAGCTGACATCCACCAAGAGAAAGCGGAACCTGAACTTGGTAGAGGCTGAAAATAGAACATACGACCCTGAATTCCCTTCACCACCATCGCCGCCCTTACCCTTGGAGCTAGGACCCAGGAACTCCCCTATTAACCTCCTTGTTCGTGTGGGTTTGTTCTGGAGATATTTCCCAAGCCTGGGGCTGCGTCTGCTTTTAAAAATAATACAGTACATTTCCATAGTAACAGCTCCTGCCTGTGGAGCACGTGTAGAGAGGGTGGTAATGAGAGGGGATCTGACAATGTAGCATTGGAATAAAACTTGGCCTGGGTGGCGCAGGCTTGAATCCCAGCCACTGAGGAGGCTGAAGCCGGAGGCTTGCAAATTGGAGGCCAGAGCCTGAGCAATTTAGCAAGACCCTATCTCAAAAGAGTTGGGGATGTAGCTCAGCACTTCCTAGGTTTAATCCCCAGTAGTGGGCAGGGAGGGGTTGACCAGAAGACCTTACCATCCAAATATATGACATCCTGCTGGGTGCAGTAGCCCACACCTGTATAGTCTTAGCTATTTGAAAGGCTAAGGCAAGAAGATCACTTGAGCTGGGCATGGTGGTGCACACCTGTAATCCCAGCACTCGAGGATTGTCATGAGTTTGAGACCAGCCTGAACTACATAGTGAGTTCAAGGCCAGCTTGAACAAAAAAGTGAGACCCTGCCTCAAACAACCAAGGGGAAAAAAAAATCATTTGAGCCGAGGAGCTGGAGATCAACCTGGGCAACTAGTGATGCCTTGTCTCAAAAATGAAAAAAAACAAAGCTGGGCATGGTGGTGCACATCTGTAACCCAAACCAAATATGCGTTATCTCAACAAGCTCTCAAGAAATGACATTGTAGGGTCGGTGATATAGCTCAGTGGCATAAGCGACTGCCTGGCAAGCGTGAGATCCTGAGTTCAACTCCCGGTACCTGTGTATAACAACAACAACAAAAAAAGATGTTGTAGGTACATTGCCCAAACTCTGGCCTCAAGATCTACCCCTTTTGCTAGCCATGGGGGCACACTCCTGTAATCCCAGCACTTGGGAGACTGAGGCAGGAGGATTGTCATGAGTTCAAGGACACCCTGGGCTACATAGTGAGTTCAAGGCCAAAGTGAATTACAGAGCAAGATCCTGTTTAAAAAAAAAAAAAAATCTCCTTTTCCTAGATTCAGGGTGTGGATTCGATCCCTACAAGACTGGGCCTGGGCCAGGGATATAGCTCAGTGGCATAGTAGGCACTGAGTTTCATTCCTGGTACCAAAAAAAAAAAGACTGGGCCTTTTCAAAGCCAGTCTGAACTACATAGTGGGACTGTCTCAAAAACAAACAAGACTGAGGGCCGGTGAGATGGCTCAGCGGCTTAAGCGCCTGCGCTGCAAGCGGAAGGGCCCGAGTTCGACTCCCGGAACCCACATACGAAAAAGGGGGCCGGTGATATCGCTCAGCGGCACGGGCGCCTTCTAGCGCGCGAGGTCCTGAGGTCGACCCCCCGGTACCCACAAAAAAAAAAAAAAAAAAAAAAAAAAAAAAAACAAGACTGTAGCTCATCTTTGCTTCCTGTGGACAGGGGAAGGAAAAACCAACAAAGGGATGTAAAGGAATCCTCATTTCCCCAATCTTCAAGCCTCCTCTTTGTACATATTAGAAGGTCTTTAGCACACAGACCCTGCCGTAGAGAGGTAGGAAGGGAAGGTGTTAACATCTCCCAAGTCCACTTTGTTGTCTAGGGAATGGTCACATGAGAGTGAACAATGCCTTCCAAAGTTGGGGTTGCAGGGCAAGGCAGAACCTACAAGGTCAGCAACAAGGTTGCCTGAGGCAGAGGAGCTGGTGAAGTAGTCCAAGGTGCCCCTGGATTTCACTATAAGGGATGGTGGGGAGGGAAGGATGATGAGGTGGCCTTGCTGTTGCCCTCACTATATGCTGTCGTCAGACTCCCAACAGCAGTGGGGCTCCCTAGAGTCTTGGTTTTTAATTTCAAGTGGGAGCAGAAAATGTGAAATCAAGGGAGTAATGAACTGAGGGCCAGAACCCAGGCATGGAGGAAGTAGTCAGGCTGGAAACTGTTTAGGTGCAGGATTTCGCTATGAGGACTATTCCACCAAGATCCTTCTTCAGGAACCCTAAGACAGCCCAAGGATCTCAATTCTTTGAGTTCTTGGATTTATTCCCTCAACTTTTCTTCCAGGTGCCTGATCTTATGCTGCCAGATGCTGCGTCACCATTCAGTCCTCCATGAATCTCCCAATCTTCTTTCTACCTGTTAGCTACACCCCTTGCATGCATTTCATTGTGCTTTTATCATTCAGCTGTTTTTTATGGCTGCTTTTCCACTTACCAGGACACTGCCTAATAGTGAGGACCATGTTTTATTCATCTCTCTTCCCTTCTATTCAACCCAGGTGCTGTAAATATGCTGGTGTACTCCTTGGGGGAAGCAACTGCATTTATATCACTTTGTGTTCCCCACAGTACTTAAGAGTTTCCTATTCACATAATAGGCTTTGCAATTTGTAATTTTAAGTTTAGCTGGGCATGGTGGTGTACACCTGTAATTCCAGCACTCTGGGAGGCTGAGGCAGGAGGATCACAAATTCAGCTGGGCCCGGCCTACACAATTTAGTGAGAACCTGTCTCAGAATAAAAAAGTGGCTGGTGGTAGTGTCACACACCTATAATCCCAGCACTTAGGAAGCTGAGGCAGGAGGGTCACCACAAGTTCAAGGCCAGCCTGGGCTAGATAGTGAGTTCAAGGTCAGCCTGGAATACAAAGTGAGACTCTGTCTCAAAAATAAATAAATAAAAATTAAGGGCCAGTGAGATGGCTCAGCGGCATAAGCGCCTGCCTGGCAAGCGCGAGGGCCCGAGTTCGACTCCCGAAACCCACAAACTAAAAAAGGGCCAGTGATATCGCTCAGCGGCACGGGTGCCTGCTGGCACGTGAGGTCCTGAGGTCGACCCCCTGGTACCCACCAAAAAAAAAAAAAAATTAAAAGGGCTGGAGATGTAGCGCAATACAAAGGCCATGGGTTTAATCTCCAGTACCAAAAAAAAAAAAAAAAAAAAAAAAAAAAAAAAATCTAACAGAAAATATTCCAATATAAATAAAAACACAAATTTCTTAGAGCTTGCTTTCAGCTAATGACTTTTGCTAACTAAACTGATGGGAAGGGATAGGAAGAAAATAAAAAAGAGTAATCGAACTTCCTGGACAGAGTGTGATATAGGATCCTGCAAGTGTCAGAGCCCCAGTCTTATCCAGAGTGCTCATGCTTTTTTAGGCACTGCGAAACGTTTTCAGGACAGGTTTTGTCTGGCAGTTGATTGAATAGTGAACTGGCCTTGCTTACTGTGAGGTGCTCAAGGCTGCTTAGTAGAAGATGTGCATCTCAGACAGTGCTCAGAGTGGGGCCAATGACACCTCAGCTCATCTGTGAGTCCTAGTGACACTTTTCATTGTTAAGGCAAAGGGTTTGAACTTCTACCAGGAAAGGCACAAAATTTCAAGTGAGCCAACTTTGTTTCTCTCTCTGATTAGTCCAATAATCAACTAGGTATTTACCAGCATGGGAGGCAGTTATTCAGATTATATGACAAGTATCCAAGTAATCATTTTCCCATGGTAACATGTATATGTGGATGACGATCCCTAAATCTGAGCAAGTCCTCCCATGGGTCAGGGTGAATGGGCTAATGATCTCTGGAAAGACACAGAGATCCTAGGGTTCTAACCAAGCTGACAAAGAAGATTATTAGGATAGGCCTCCTAATAAAAAATACAGACTTGTCCCTCAGACCTCCAGGGAGTCTCAGCCTGCTCCTGATTAACAAGATAGCTGAGCGCTGCCTCCTCTGGGGATCCCACAAATTCTTCCTTTCCATTTGCTCCTGGCACCTCACTCTCTCTGTTTGGAAATCTCTTTGGCTCTTACCACCTACTGAACTCTTTCAGAATAATACTCTACCTCAAGGCCCTCTTACTTCCTCTGGCCACAACTAATTTCACCTTCCATGTGTACCTGTTGCCTCTATAGCTCTTCCAGATGCAGACTCGCTATGTATGATGATGCCACACAGATATCCTGTGTCCTTATTCCCATGAGAACACCCTGTGGACAGGGAAAGTAAAACATTTACCTCCAGGGAGTTTGCACATGGACACACATACACACACATACACATACACATACACACAGAGAAACAAATGCCCAGTTTATTATCAGACTTATCAAAGAGAGAAATAAACTTGGCTCAATTTTAATTTTGTGTCTTTCCTGGTAGGTGTTCATTCACCTGAATGCTGAAGAAGAGTGGTCACTACGATATAGATACATGGATATGGTTTGTTGTTGTTGTTAATTACAGTCACATTCAAGTAGAAGGGACATTTCACATTTGATTTTGAGGGAAAGGAAAGACTATATTTGGTCTAAAAACAGTTAACTCCTGGAACGTGTCATATTTGAAAGGATAGACAAAGTGGTAGGCTGAGTCACCTCCCTAACTCCCTGGTGATGATGTCCTTTCCGAGGAAAGGAAATCATTTGCCACCTGTGGGGGAATGAAGGGTAATAACGATGCAGGTGAACTGTTACTTGCAAGGGAATGGGTTAAGAAAGAAACCTAAGAGCTCTGCAGGTTCATAGAAAGCTTGGTGTGGGTCTGTTTTTCCTGCCGTTTAGCACTATCCAAGGCTTCAGCCTCCATCCACCTCCTTGTTTTAGGAGCTTGGCACAGTGCAGTGATCCAAGACCAAGCTTAAGTCCCGGGTTAAATCCCAGACCTGAAAGCACTTCCAGCTCCTTCAGCGGTGAAGTGCCATCTTCGGTTGCTTGGCAACTAGCTGAAGCGTGGGGGCAGAAGGTGAGTGGGACTTCGAGGAAAAGTACATGTACCTAGATCCAGAGCAAGAAGTGTGGGAGGGGCTTTAGCATTTACATCATCCAAATTTCAGTTGCGTTTCTGAATCTCAAGTTGTCTTTACCTGGACTTCCAACTAGATTTCCTACAAAGAACAGGTGTGGCTCCAACCTTCATGCCTCTTACCTACCCTGGCTTCCAGGAACCATCTTCCCAGCTCCGAGGCATCCCTGATTGAGCACCCGGCACTGGCCCTTTAAATGTGGCCTGCTGGGGTTGAGAGAGCTAAAACTGACGTGGAACCGCAGACAGCAATGTCAGACACGTGGTAGGAGGAGGCATTCATTTTGGAACTGGGCAAAGGTTATTTCCGCTGTGGGCTGTACCTCTTTAATATAATGTTAGAAGGGTATCTACTCTTGCTTGTTTTTCTTTATTGCTTTCCCAATACTCTCACGGTACTTCCACTCTCGAACAAAAATGCAGTTTAAAATGACACTTCTGGTTCCTCTCTATTGCCCATATTAAAAATGGCGCCGTTGCTTTCCAGGACGTAGTTCATTTAGACTCAAGATCCGGGCGGAAACAGGGGGTAGGCAGGTGCTGCAAGACAGAGCCCAGGTTGTTTTACAAAACCTTGGGGAATCCCAAGGGCGGTTCAAATCAGACTTGTAGGGTTTTGCTCCGCCTCGGGTGGGAAGACTCCGCTTGTGGGGAGCGGCCACTCCTTACTGCTGAAACCTCGGGGCTGCTTCCCAGTTTGCCAGTTAGCTGAGTAGGCTGCGGAGCGGGAACCTCTGGTCACTCACCATGTGGGCCTTCCCCGAGGTGCCGATTCCGCTGCTGGTGAATTTGATCGGCTCGCTGCTGGGATTTGTGGCCACGCTCACCCTCATCCCGGCCTTCCGTGGCCACTTTATCGCTGCGCGCCTCTGTGGCCAGGACCTCAACAAAACCAACCGGCAGCAGATGTGAGCACTGGCACACGGGTGTCCCGGGCAGGGGCCGGAGCGGGCAGGGCAGGGGCGAGCACTGAGGTGCTTAAATGTGCGCGCGAACCAAATCTATCCAGAGCAGTCTGGACTCTGGGAAGTAATGGACAGAATTGGTTAGCACTGGGGAATGATGGGGAAGGGGACCCTTAAGTGCATCAGGAACTCCCTCAGTCGTGCCTGCCTTTCCCGGCAACTGCCCCCCCAAAGAAGATCTTTCGGGTTGTATGTTTTTGCACTAGTGAGTGACCACGCCCATTTCCTCTTCCTCCTCCATCCCTTGCTGCTGGGCCGCAGTCCAGAATCCCAGGGAGTGATCAGCGGTGCTGTTTTCCTTATCATTTTGTTCTGCTTCATCCCCTTCCCCTTCTTGAACTGCTTTGTGGAGGAGCAGTGTAAGGCCTTCCCCCACCATGAAGTAAGTGGGTTAGTGGGGGCGGTTGCCTGGGGCCTGGGAGGTACCAGAAAGAGTTGGGGTTGTTTGGACTTGGGAGGAGGACCAAGCGGAAAAGACAGAAATTCTTGAAAGGTTGAATGGCAGTGGGCTTGAGTCGTGACCTGCCTGAGCCTCCCCCAGTTTGTGGCCCTGATAGGTGCCCTTCTTGCCATCTGCTGCATGATTTTCTTGGGCTTCGCCGATGATGTCCTGAATCTACGCTGGCGCCATAAGCTGCTGCTGCCCACAGCTGCCTCGCTACCTCTCCTTATGGTCTATTTTACCAACTTTGGCAACACAACAATTGTGGTACCCAAGCCCTTCCGCCCAATTCTTGGCCTACATCTGGACTTGGGTGAGTACCCCTGCTGCCACTGCCCCTGTGTCACTTCCTTCAGGTCACCCTCCCCCCAAGATGCCCAGTAGAGCAGGCTTCCTGCTGTCCCACACTCCCGTATTCCTGTTCTGTCCCGTGAATGCTCACATCCTTTCTTGTGGCCCTTCATTGTGTGCTCTGTTCTCAAAATACCTTCAGATCCTTTTCTAGGTGTCACTGCCTCTTTTTATAATGTGTCTTCCTTGCAGGGATCCTGTACTATGTCTACATGGGGCTCCTGGCAGTGTTCTGTACCAATGCCATCAATATCCTAGCAGGAATTAATGGCCTAGAGGCCGGCCAGTCACTGGTCATCTCTGCTTCCATCATTGTCTTCAATCTGGTGGAGCTGGAAGGTCGGTGGGATTGGGGATAGGGAGAGAGAGATCTCAGTGTTTAGAGAATGGCCTGATATATAGCTTTGAGAAGCTGGGGTGGCATTATAGAAAATAGGGAAAGCTATTTACTTTGCAAATAATAACGAAGAGTTACTTCAGTGTGAGGAAGAAAAATAGCAGCTTGTTATTTATAGCTGGATTGGCATGAGTAGCTAGACCACGATTGTCTCCTATTGGACATAAACAGTTTCATAGAACCCCAGCATCAGAGAGGGGCACCCTGACTATGGCGGAACAGGACAAAAACCAGACTTCTCCCACTGTAATCATGTCTGAGCACAGACAAAAGCACAGGAACACTGAGTTAACCCAAAAAATAGCCAACATCCCCTCTTGACTAATGTGAGAGGTTGCAGCTTCTTTGCAATAACAACTCAGTATCTGCTACTTCTTAGATAAAAATTATTAAGATGTTTAGTCAGAGAATTACTCCTGCTTTCTGACAACAGCCAGTCCAGAGCACAGCTTTTCCTTGCAGCCTCCCCAAAACCATTCAAAAGGAATCCTATTATAAGTCCCTCCTAACAACGCTTAGAGTGCTTGCCTAATGTGAAGCCCTGGGTTCAGTCCCCACTATCTCTCTTGCTCATGTGCACATACACACAGGGCTGAAAAAAAAATTACTTATTAAAGGTAAACAATATTCATTTATTTTTGGTTTTTTGGGACAAGGTCTCACCATATAGTTCAGGGTGGCCTTGAATTCACTATGTAGCCCAGGCTAGCCCAAACTCACAGTGATCATCCTGCCTCAGCCTCCTGAGTGCTGAGATTGCAGGTATGTGCTACCAGGCCCAGCTAAGTAAACAATTTTGAAACTGGGCATGGTGGCACACATCACTAATTCTGACACTCTGGGAGGCTCAGGCAGGAAGATCACAAGTTTGAGCCCAGCCTGGGCACTTACTGAGTCACTATCTCAAAATAAAAAATAAAACGAGCTGGCTGGGCGTGGTGGTGCACACCTGTAATCCCAGCACTCAGGAGGCTGAGGCAGGAGGATCGCCACAAGTTTGAGGCCTGCCTGGTTTACATAAGCAAGTTCAAGGCCAGCCTGCACTACATAGTGAGACCCTGCCTCAAAAAAAATTAAAAAATGAAAAATAAAAAGACCTGGAGATGCAGCTGAGTGCTAAGGTCCAGGACCCTATGTGAAGGCAGCTGTGTGTGATATGTGTTACCAGCCCTGTTTCACACACTAGGTAGTAAAGCTGGTGTTCAAACATAGGTCAGAATGTCTGGACAAATTGAAGACTTTAACTAGTTTTTGAAGGTTTCATGAAAGTGGTAGGATATCGGGAACTGCCTGGGTGACATGAAAGGAATAATGGGTTCTTGAAAGTGGCTCAGGTGAGGTGAGAAATGCAGCTGGCAATAGAGATAGGATAAGAGACAGACAAAATTAGGAGCAGAATATGTAGGGGACATGGGTATTAACTTCTTCTTTTTCCTTTGTTTCCCAAGGTGATTATCGGGACGATCATGTCTTTTCCCTCTACTTCATGATACCTTTTTTTTTCACCACCTTGGGATTGCTCTACCATAACTGGTAAGGAGGCTGGTGGCTAAGGGAGACAGCTACCTGATCGTATGGCAAAGATGGTCCTGATCTTAACCCAGCTCCTGATAGAGAGGCTGAACTTGTACATACTTTTGCTCAGTGTTTTCTGGGTGTTCAGCTGGTGTATTCTGTCTTTTTTTTTTTTTTTTATTTGCGGCACCAGGGATCAAACCTATGGTTTCTTGAATGCTAGGCAAGTGCTTTACTAATGAGTTATACCTCTAGCTCAGTAGTATTCCAAGATTTGCTCTTTTCTCAGCAGTTGGAGACCAGTGCTGTGGTGCCCCAGGAATAATTATGGGGACTTGGGTTCTGCAAAGTTGCTAGGACAGCTGGAGTCTCCTCTCAGAACTAGGGTCAGGGTAGCCATGTGTGGTGGCACATGCCTGTAATCCCAGCACTCGGGGGACTGAGGCAGGAGGATCACCATGAGTTCAAGGCCACCCTTGGCTATATAGTGAGTTCAAGGCCAGCCTGGACTATATAGTGAGACCCTGTCTCAAAAAAACAAACAAAAAAACTAGGGTCAGGGTTATTAGTCCAGTACCTAGCATGTGTGATGTGAAAGAAAAGATTGTTAATGCCTCTTGCCACTGGTTCAGATCCTTTCCCCTACACAGGTACCCATCTCGGGTGTTTGTGGGAGACACCTTCTGTTACTTTGCTGGCATGACCTTTGCTGTGGTAGGCATCTTGGGACACTTCAGCAAGACCATGCTACTCTTCTTCATGCCACAGGTGTTCAACTTCCTCTACTCACTGCCTCAGCTCCTGCATATCATCCCCTGCCCTCGCCACCGTATACCCAGGTAGCCATTGGGAGGCTTGAAAGAAATATCAAAGCCTTTCACTTGGGATATCTAAATCCAGTCCCTACATTCGCTGTGCAAAGAATGTGGGCCCAAAGAAGGGCTAACTCTTTTCATGTAGGTAGCCCTTTAAGTTTACAAAGAACATTTACTTACATAATCTCATTTAATGCTAACAGTAGTTCTGATCATAGAGTAGTAAGCAGCAGAGCCAGAAATAGATCTCACTCCATGTTCAGTGCTGTTCCTAGTAATTAACCCCAGGGAGGAAAGTTCTTTGAGTAATGACCCAATCACATGAAGCTATCTTCCCTCTACAGACTCAATACCAAGACAGGCAAACTGGAGATGAGCTATTCCAAGTTCAAGACCAACAGCCTCTCTTTCTTGGGCACCTTTATTTTAAAGGTAACAAGGTAACAAGGAGGTAAGGCCCCAGGCCACCATCCTGAACTTGGGGAATGGGGGACCCAGGCCTACATTAGATCTAGGGGGAGCTTGGAAGCATTAAGCAGATCCCTGAAGTGTTCCTGAAGTGCAGGTATTAGCTGAAGTTCTGTCCATCTCTGGTCCCTCTAGGTAGCAAAGAGACTCCAGCTAGTGACAGTGTGCCAGAGTGAGGACGAGGATGGGGACTTCACTGAGTGTAACAACATGACCCTCATCAACTTGCTACTTAAGATCTTTGGGCCCATACATGAGAGGAACCTCACAGTGCTCCTGCTGCTGCTACAGGTGAGTGTGGGGGTGAGTTTGTGCCTCCTCATTTCCCTTTCTCCATGGTTCTTATTCTAGTCCATTTCTCCTTGCAGATCCTGGGCAGTGCTGTCGCCTTCTCCATTCGGTACCAGCTTGTCCGACTCTTCTATGATGTTTGAGTTCCTGAAGATCGCCCTTTACCACACAGTCTCCAGGGGTCCTGATTCGGCCCAGCCTGTCTGATCCTGTGGGCCTCTCCCAATCTTCAGTCTCCTCCACATTTTCTTCCCAGCATTTTCCTTCACGCATGATTATCGACATCCTGGGCTCTTTTTGCCCTCCAGTGATTATTAATTGGATTTTGCCTATGGCCTCCTTCCACTTGCCACTCTCCCTACCCATCACAGCCTTTGGCGGGATGTAGCAGCTTTTATGCAGATATCCACAACTCAGCTTTCAGAGTTCTAACTCTCAAGAAATATGCTGGGCCTTGAGATAGAACCTGGGCCAGGGCTAGGGACACTGGCTCAAAGGTGACTTGATATTTGACTATAAATTAAGTGCTCTGATTAGTAAGACAGAAGGGGGGCCAGGTGCTCCCAATGGTGACAATAAAGTGTTACCTTTTTCTTGTTGTTCCTGTAGGTGAATTTCCTGTATGAGTATTTTAGGATAGATTGGGAGAGTTGTTGGAGGTTCCTTTTCCAAGAGAATACCTATCTCTACCCCAGCAGACCTTTTTTAGCAAGAAGTGAAAAGAATTGAGCTGGGCTTGGTGGTGCATGCTTGTAATCCCAGCACTTGGGAGGCTGAGGTGGGAGGATTCCTGCAAATTCGAGGCCAGCCTGAACTACAGTGAGGTCCTGTCTCAAAAAAAAAAAAAAAAAAAAAAAAAAAGAAAGAAAGAAAGAAGCAGAACCGAGACCAGTCAGAACATGTCGAATGTTGAAAATACTGATAATTTAGGTGGAATGGAGGGCTGGTAGAACCTATTTGCCGGCAGAGGACTGAAGTTTAAGGTCTCATTTTTTCCTTTTCCCCTTGTTACTTTGCTTGAGAAGAAGATGGAGTGGGGAGTGACTAGACTTGGGAAGAGAGGAAAAGGAAGGTGTAGTATTTACCCCTTTTAAAAATCCTAGGCCAGCACAAAATTTGCCAGAGGTTAAGTAGCTTCAGACTCCACCCGTTTTGACTTCCGGTTCTGGTCTCCCGCTGTAGCGTTTAAATCTCGCGCGCTTTCCCTAGATTGGCCACCTCAGGACGCGGTTGGCCGACTACGTGCTATCACTCCTCCTTGCTGTCTTCCCCCGGGCAAAAGGTTTTCAAATTCTACCAATCGCCGGGCGCGCTCCCTCAGCTAAGGGATGTCAGGGAAGGGTTAATCGCAACCAACCGGAGGCGGGTATTAGGAGAAAAGAGCCAATCAGAAGAGTGCGGGGGGTGTGCCCTGGAGGGCTTATAAAGGCGGCTCGCAACGCGCGCGGCAGCAGTTGGGCTGCGGCGGGCTGCGTTTGAGTTGTCTTTCTGAGGCGCTGCTATTCACTGGTCTACCTCTTCAACTATGTCCGGCCGGGGCAAGACTGGCGGCAAGGCCCGTGCTAAGGCCAAGTCGCGTTCTTCGCGCGCCGGCCTCCAGTTCCCGGTGGGCCGCGTACACCGGCTGCTGCGGAAGGGCCACTACGCCGAGCGGGTGGGCGCCGGAGCGCCAGTGTACCTGGCGGCCGTGCTCGAGTACCTCACCGCCGAGATCCTGGAGCTGGCGGGCAACGCGGCCCGCGACAACAAGAAGACGCGAATCATCCCCCGCCACCTGCAGCTGGCCATCCGCAATGACGAGGAGCTCAACAAGCTGCTGGGCGGCGTGACGATCGCCCAGGGAGGCGTCCTGCCCAACATCCAGGCCGTGCTGCTGCCCAAGAAGACGAGCGCCACCGTGGGGCCGAAGGCGCCGGCGAGCGGAAAGAAGGCCACGCAGGCCTCTCAGGAGTACTAGGGCCCCGCGCCGGCCCTCCTCATGCCACCACAAAGGCCCTTTTAAGGGCCACCACCGCCTCACAGAAAGAGCTGAGCCACGCGGGGCCACGAGACGGCGGCCGCGTCCCCGCCCCCGGCCGCGCGCCCCTCCCCGCCCCTCCCCCGGCCGCGCGGCGCTGGAGGCCTCGGCCCCGCCGTCTCCGGGAGCCGGGCCGGCCTCGGCCGCCCGTCCTCAGACCCCGCCGGCTGCGGGGGCCCGCGGCAGCCTCCGGAGCCTCGGCTTCGCGCCTGACCAGGCCGCGGTGCGAGGCCGAGGCCGGCGCCCCGAAGGTGAGTCCCTCCGCAGCTGCGGCCTGGACGCGGCTCAGCTGGCGCGCAGCCCTCGGCGGACGACGGCGGGGCTCCGGCGGGAGAGAAGACGTTAGCCCGCGTGTGGAGGTCCGGCGTCCCCCGCCGCCGGGTCCCGCGGCTTTCCGTCAGACCTCCCTCCATCCCCGGGCCTGCGGCGCGGACAAGGCTCGGCGTAAGACGGGCAGCCCTCTTCCGGAGACGACCGCCTCCTAGGGAGAGGCTCGGCCGCGGAGCTGGCGGCGCGGCGGCGGGAGTTGTGTTTGTGCTGGTGGAGGCCGGCGGTGGGGCCCAGCCACCCGCTTCCCTCCGCGACGCCACTCGGCCATCCAAGCGCCCGGATACCAGCGCGCGGCGTCAGTCCCTGCTGGACTGAGCCTCTGTTGGCTTCTGAACTGGAATTGTGCAGCTAAGCCATCCAAAACTAGAACTTTAGGTAATGGGGAGTTTGAAATGGACTGTTTTGTTTATTAAAGGATTTTTTTTTTAAAAAGTGTCCTGTTTTTCAATTTGCAAGAGTTGTAAGATTGATGACTGCCTGCCTTCCTTCAGGTATGGAGGGTGGGAGACACATAAATAGGCTTCTACTGTTAACTGGAGAAGAAACATTTAAGTTTTTGTTGTTTTTTGGTTGTATTCAAGATTGAATCTGGGGAGCCGGTGAGATAGCTCAGCGGCATACGTGCCTGCCTAGCAAGCGCGAGGTCCTGAGTTTGACTCCCGCTACCCACACACACACAAAAATTTAATCTGGGGTCCTCACACTGAGCTACATCCCTAGCTCTTTAATTTGATGCAGGGTCTCGATAAATTGCCTAGGCTTGGCTTGAATTTGTGAGCCTCCTGTCTCAGCCTCCTAGAGTGCTGGGATTACAGACAAGTGCCACCAAGCCCAGTTTAGAATATAGGATTTTAAGGTGATTTTTTTCTTGTTTTGGTGTTCCCTGGGGAACAACTGATTCTGCTTGAAGTAACTACTGAAGTGAGACAAAGGATGTCCAGGAGAAGTTTGAATAGAAGGCCCTACTAAAGCAAAGATTAAAGGGTTTTGTGTTTATTCATGTCTTCACCCCAACCCCACCAAAAAACCACCTTCAGAGCTGGTTATTGGAGTTGGTTACATTCAAAGGCTGATTTCACTTTTTCTCTAAAGAGATGGGGCCCCCACCACTAAAGAGAAGAAGCAGGCAAGGCAGCTGGCAAGTGCTGAAGTCTCAGATCCTGCAGTTTGGGGTAATCACTCCCCAGTTAGCACAAGGAACTGAAGGTCGGGTGTAAGCACAGTAAAGTCACCCAGGCACCTGTGCCCCACACACCAGTTAGTGGACATCATTAAGCTGCCGTGCAACATCCAGGATGTGCTTGGCTCCTTTGCTTAGCAACAAATTGGCCAGGCTGATGCCCAAGTTCTCAGCAGCCAGCTGGGCTCCTCGCGGAATGTTCCGGGCAGTGATGCCGACCAGCTGGGGATCATCCTCTGGGCCATCTTCATGCTGGATGAGGGTAGGAGGTGGGATCTGATAAGCACGAAGGGCAAGACTACATGCATGCCTTTTACTCCCTCCCGCACCTTCCAGCCTTGGTACCTGCACAGGGCCATGGATGGTAGCCTGCATGGTCTCTTGCATGCTGTCTGAGCCATCTAGACTCCAGACTCCTCCAGTCAAGTACAGCTGAGGAAGAAAATGGTGGCCTCAGCATATTCTGAGGGGACTACTTAGAAACCTGGGATACACGGTGAAAAATGCCACAGTCCTTTCTTCCCTGTCCTCCCACCCATTTTTCCCTGCTTACTTGCCCATCCTTCATCACGGTGTGTACTGCCACTGGCACACTGCAGCCTCCTTCCTGCAAGAAGTTCCACCCTATGACCACAGCCTGCAGATCCACAGACCTTAAGGCAAAACTGCTGGGCCCAGACCTGGGTCCTCTACATACCCAACATTCAACAATGAGTTCTAACTACACAGGCAGCATGACTCATTGCCCTTCCTAGCTGCCCAAGTCCCCACCCCTCCACAGGGGAAGCGCAGGCCCTACCAAGTGCCTCAGGAAGGCCCTTTCGGCGATGCAACGAAGCAGGGTCTCACGATCATGCAACACACCCACTAGATCCAAGATGTCCTGGTCCTTGGCTCGGACTTCCACGCCCAGGGCCCCCTGATGGAAAACAACAGGCTTGATATTTTTTCCCCAGCCAGTGGTGCTAAGGATGGGAACTACCTCTTCTCCTTGCTCCTCAGGGCCTTTTGGGCCAGTAACATCCCAAGGAAGCAGATGCCTAAGGCTGTGAGATCAGCTTCTTGGTTGAGAAGAGAGAAGGGGCATGTTAACAAGTGCCTTCCCTGCTCAAGCTCACCTGGCCCACAGCATACATACACTCCTCAGGGTGCAGGACCTGCAGAACCAAAACAGGCAGTCAGGAAGGTGGGGATGGGGGTGCCCCAAGCACCCAGCAGTGAGATGGGGCATGCCTATCTAGAAAGCCAGGGGTCGGCACAAGCAGGAGTATGGCCTCTGACTCCCAGCCTGGGACTTATTCATAGATTGTAGTGTTAAAGGTGGGTGTTCAAGAAGAGAGTACATGGGCCGGTGAGATGGCTCAGCGGCGTAAGCGCCTGCCTGGCAAGCGCGAGGGCCTGAGTTCAACTCCCGGAACCCACATACGAAAAAAGGGCCAGTGATATCGCTCAGCAGCACGGAAGCCTGCTGGCGCACAAGGTCCTGAGGTCGACCCCCGGTACCCACCAAAAAAAAAAAAAAAGAGAGTACAAGCCAGGTGTGGTGGCGCATGCCTGTAATTCCAGCACTTGGGGGCCTGAGGCAGGAGGATCACCACAAGTTTGAGGCTTGCCTGGACTACATAGTGAGTTCAAGGCCAGCCTGCACTACAAAGCGAGACCCTGTCTCAAAAAAACAAAAAAGAGCGCAGGCAGGAGGGAGACACAGATTAAGGAGCAGGTGGTCCTACCTGCCCCACTCTGTTCTGCCAGCCCAGGCGCTGCAGGCCAGCCACAGCCAGGATGATGGCACTGAACTCCTGCTGTTCGTCCAGCTTCCGCAGTCGGGTGTTGAGGTTCCCTCGCTGTGGAGAGATGCTAAGGACCCTTGGAGCCACAAGCAGTTTGCTCTGCCTTAGTCTTTCCCTCTCTAGCTGGCTGACTTCTCACCCTGCCGTTCTCAGCTTCATAACCACACCTACCACACTTTAACTGTGCTGTTCTAAAGAGCCTCCCTTATGGCAACTCATTTTGTTTTCACAACAAGCATATGAGGTAGGTATTATCGCACATGAGGACAATGATAGGTTAAATAACTTGCCCAAAGTTACAAGACTTCTGGGAAGTCTTCCCTGACCAGCAAATCTGTTTTTGAATGTTCCAGCTACATGCTTCCAGAGAATTACCTTTTTTGACTGTTGGAGTACTTAGCACATACTATTTTCAAAATTAATTTCATGAAGCAGGGCATGGTGGTGCATGCCTGTAATCCAAGCACTCAGGAGGCTGAAGCAGGAGGATGGCTTCAAGTTTGAAGCCAGCTGGGTTACATAGTGAGTACAAGGCCAGGCTAAACTACATAGCAACACTCTGTCTCAAAAAAAAAAAAAAAAAAAGCTGGGTGAGATGGCTCAGTGGCATAAGCGCCTGCCTGGCAAGCGCGAGGTCCCAAGGTCGACTCTCGGTACCCACATAAAAAAAAAAAAAAAAAAAAAGTTAATTTTATGAAACACACTACATAGGCATTGTAAAAATCAAAACAATATAGTAGCATCTGAAGTAAAAATGGAGGCACCCTCTACCTCTCCAGAAGTAATCACTGTTGAGTATTACTTTGTATTGTCAATGCCTATCTCTGTCTACCTGAAATGTAAACTCTGTATAAGAAGTGACAGTGTTTATCTTAGTATTATCTCCAGTGCCAGGCACCTGCCTGGGGCTAAGAAAATATTAAAGGACTGTGGATGGATTGATGGGAGGGTGTGGATGGAAAGACAGCTCACTCCTCCCATGGGCCACTTGCTTTGGAAGCCCCTTACACTTCAGACTTTGTCTTCTTCCTGGGCTCATGCCCAGTTCCTCTTCTAAAAGGATACAATGCTCTTGAACTCCAGATGCGGGAACTTTCTCTGCAGCTGGGCTGCTCTCCGCAGGGAGCTGGTCCCCACCACGCTGGCCAGAAGAGAGGGTTTAAAATGAGATTTAACACTAGGCAGTCCTATTCTTTTTGTTCTTCTCCCATCCCCCCATTTTCTGTGCCCATCCCACGCAGGTGCCCATCCAGGTCGCACTCACCTCTTCTCTGGCAAGGTTTCTAAAGTCTTCCCCACAAATTTGGGGTGAAAGACAACGGCATCATAGGGGCTTTCCCGCCTGGGAGAGGAGGGAAGGTCAGGGAATGAGGACAAGGTTTTAATTCAGATCACATCCATTCTCTCTCAGTAGCCAACTAACTGGCATCTTCTGAGTTTTCTGCCATGCTGGAGGACAGAGAGCCTTCAAGGCAGAGGGTCAGGGCCCGGAAGGAAAAGCAAAGGGTCCCTGAGGTCCATCCCCTGTTCAGGCCCCCTTGCTTGCATGACTCTTACTTGCAGATGGCTCCAATGGTGAAGCCAGGAGGTAGCACAGTAGGCAGGTCCTTTAGGGAGTGAATGACCAGGTCCACTCTACAAGATGGGAGAGTGGGGCAAGAAGAAGGGGTTTGAGCAGCCAGCCCCCAGCTTCCCTCGCCCAATGCTGCTCTACTTCAGCAATGAAGCCAAGGGCAGCTCAGGAAGCAGGCCTCCCCAAGCCCTCAGGGTCTCGAGACCTGCTCCCCTGCCTGCCCTCTACCCCTTTCCCCTTGCCAATTTTTCATGCCAGATAGCCAGAGAGTCTGAACCAGAAAACTCCCTTCTGGAAGCCTGAACCCCACTTATGAGCCCCTCGGCCAATCTGACGATCTAAGCCAACGCAGCCTTGTTAATATCTGGATCCCAGCAAGAGGCCGAGGGGTGCCATACTCCCCTGTCTTCACTTACTCGTTCCTCTCCAGGGCACATTCCAGCTCCTTGGTAAACAGGCTCTTCTCTCCAATCTGTTAGGTCGGAAAGAGCCTCAGAGTGACTCTCTTAGGGGAAGGAAACAAAGGGGGGCCAGCCGGGACTAGTGGGGGAGATGTTACCTTGGACAGTGCAGTGTCAAGAATCTTGTCCCCTGTGGTGGACATGGCAACTAAGGACAGAGTCAATCAGAGAGAGAGAGTTAGGTACTCATTAATCAGCATTTACTGGGCCCCTACTGTGTCCACCTCTATGCTAAAATTCATGGTGGGGACAGAAAACCCATGAGTGCCAGTCCTTGTCCTGCCCCGGGAAGGAACAATATAGGAGGGGATGGAGGGAGCAGACACACTCACAAAAAGACCCAAGGGGGAGGATATTAATTGCAAGCCAGCCCAGCCAGTCAGAACTACAGGTGTTCAGGGAGGAGCGCCCTCCAACTGGGAGCAGCCAAGAGCGATTCTGGGAAGGAAGGGCCCAGGCTCTGGTCATAGGCGAAGCCATAACACTGTGCTCCCCTCACCCAATCCTGGGTGTGCTAGCTTCCCACTAGCTTCCACTCCTCTCCAGAAAATTTACCAATTTCAAACTGTAGGCCAGGGTATAAGGCTTTCAGCATTGTCACGACCGTGTCCGTCTGTATGCGAGCGAGCTAGGGACGGAGATTCAGATTAGTCCTTCCCTTCCCTGGCCATCCCCAGCTCTGATCCTCATGGTATCAGTGAGATCCTTAAGGGCACGGGGTTCTCACCTGGGAAGGAGAAGGGGCTGGCCTGGGAGCCCATTGCACACCAGCAACTTCCACAGCCCAAGAGCTCCCTCTCCACAGGAATCAATCCGCTACTCCCTGCTGGATTTAGACCTCAGCCCCTCCATTTCCTCTATGCTGGGAGCTAGCCCTCTGGATCCCCTGGGGCCCCCTCAACTTGTGATCCTGTGAGCACTAGGACTCTTCTGATAAACCTCATCCACCCTATGTCTGCACTTACCTGGCTTTTACGGGTACCCACTCGAATCACTCTCATCTTTGAGCTGTCTTCTTCCTGCAGAAAAAGTCCCCAGGTTACAGTCCCCTCTGTTCCTTGTGTTTCTTGAGGCCTTGTCCAAGAACCAGAATCACTGGTTTAGAAGAAAGAAACTTCAGCCTCTGGCCTATGTGTGGCCAGTGAGTCTCAGAGTGGGCAAATTCTCCAAGACTGGTCCCTCCACCTTCCTCAGTACCTTCTGCTCTTCTCCAAGATCCAGAGAAGCAATGACCAGAGGGAAGCAACACTAAGATCTGCTGCTGCAGTGGCAGTAACCAGGGCACTGAGCCCCAAAGCCCACCCTGGCCAAAGCACGTCTCAGTGGGAGTGCTGCACACAGCCGGGTGGGTAAAGAGATAAGGCCCATCAGCCTGGCTACAGGAAGGGTGGGGCCTGCAGCTGGCTGGGGCAGGGCTGCTGCAGCTACTCATCACTTGAAGACAGGTTTACTATCCACAAGAGAGCGGGTGTTCGAGAAAGCTTCGGTGCCACCCAGGTGCCAAGAGCCAGGTGCCACGACTACCACGCTAAGGGTCCCGTAACCCTTGGAGCAGAAGACTAATTTTGTCATCAAGGCGCATAAATGCAGGTCTGACAGATCCATGTTTATTCTTTAGAATATTTCTATTGATGAATTATTAATTTTAATTTTGAATTTTATTATATTAAATAATGAGCACTTAACAGGAAAAAATATCATTAAAATATTGAGTTTTTAGTATTTATCGAGTGTTTATAAAAAAGCATCAAAGGGCCGGGGATATGGCTCAGCGGCACAGCGCCTGCCTGGCAAGTGCAAGGTCATGAGTTCAATTCCCGGTACTGGAAAAAAAAAAAAAAAGGATCAAAATTTTCAACATCAACTGGTTTTTGGTGTACAAAGTCTAAAAAGAACATCAGAAATAAATTCCCATATGAACTACAATGACAATACCAATAGCACTCTACAAAAAAAATTAATCTTTGCTTCAATTATCACACCTAAGGCAGTCTATACACATGACAACAGCATGTTCTATACACACGCATTGCTTACACTGACAGCACATGTGTTTTGCTTTCCTAGCCTTTTTGTAGGACATACTTGACACCACAGTGGTCTTGCTATTTTGTCAGGAGGATCTTATTATATTACAGAGTGTGTAGTTAATAAGAACACACAATATCAGTAAAATAAATTAAATTCTTAATATGTATTGTGCATTCAGAATAGACATCAGCATTTTCACATCAGCTGTGTACTTCCTTACAAAACCTAAAAGATAACATCAGAAATAAATTCCTATACGAAGTACAATGAAAATAACAATAGAACTCTACCACAGAAATAAGTTTTGCTTCAACTGTCACACCCAAGGCAGTCTTTACACATGACAACTGCATGTTCCATGCACACATCTCGCTTACACTGACAGCACGTGTGCTTAGCTTTCCTTTCCTATATGGCAGTCTTGTCACCTCTCTTCTCTTCCTCCTTCATCAGGAGCTTCCTACTATATTGTACAAAATGCACTTAGCAAGGAAATAAAATGTCAATAAAATAAAATATCAAATAGGTAATGAGTGGGCTGGGCATGGTGGTGCACACCTGTAATCCCAGCATTCAGGGGGAGGCTGAGGCAGGAGGATCGCTGTGAGTTTGAGGCCAGCCTGGGCTACAAAGTGAGCTCAAGGCCAGCCTGATTTGCACAGCGAGACTCTGCCTCAAAAAGACAAAAAAAAAAAGGTAATGAGTGATTAGAATAGACATCAACATTTTCACATCAGCTGTTTACTTGCTTACAAAATGTAAAAGATGGGCTGGTGAGATAGCTCAGGGGCATAAGCACCTGCCTGGCAAGCATGAGGTCCTGAGTTCGACTCCCGGTACCCACATATGAAAAAGGGCCAGTGATATTGCTCAGCAGCACGGGCGCCTGTTGGTGAGCGAGGTCCTGAGGTCGACCCCCGGTACCCACACACACACAAAAAAAAACCTAAAAGATAACATCAAAAATAATAACCTATGTAAACTACAATGTAAACACAAACAAAAGTCTATCACAGAAATAAGCTTTGCCTCAACTGTCACACCCGAGGCAGTCTTCACACATGACAACTGCATGTTCCATACACAAGTATCAGTATCGTTTACACTGATAGCACGTATGTTTTGTTTTCCTGTACTTTCTTGTAGGGCACAGCTGACATCTTTTTTGTTTTCCTATTGTCATAGTAGTTCTTTGTGATGCTGCACCTGCCTGTTCACCTGTCAGCTCACCAGTGAGCTCCACAATTTTTTTGCATAGTTCCTTGGGCAGAAACATTTTGTTTTTCCTCTGCTGTAAATGATCTCTTATGAGCTCCAGTCCCAATCCTCTAAGAAAAATTTTCTGTGATATTTTGCACTTATTTTCTTTGTAAACTATCGAACTATGCCACACATATTTAGGATCAAGTAAAACGCAACCATTTGCCAATGCTTTGTATTTCGAGTGACATCATAGTTCTGCATAACTCATCAACAGCATCTTCTCCATGTTCAGTTTTGTTTTGTTTTTTGTTTTTTTTTGGTTTTTTTTGAGACAGGGTCTCACTATGCAGATCAGGCTGGCCTTGAACTCCTGAGTGCTGGGATTACAGGCGTGCGCCACCACACCCAGCTCACAGCATCTTGTAGTGTTTCATCTGTTACAATTTCCAACATTGAATGGCAGTGCTGGCATTCTGTCCAATACATTTCATCCCTGCCAAGGCCTTCACTATATTTTTGGACCTAGTTCTAACATTGGACTGTTCCATTTGGTTATGTGGCCATTTCACAACATTTCGACTAGTCAAATATGTAACTGTTGTTTTCTTCATCATCTGAATCATGGAGGTCTGCATTCCCTGTGTCTATATCATTCAATTCTTGTTGCATTTTACTGTCACAGGAACTTTGGCTCACATGGCCAACATCAAAGTCATCATCATTATCATCATCATCATCCACCCACACCACTTTTCTGTTATGAAAGCATGTACGTTACCAAAATGGATCATCTTCATCATCCATGCATGAGTAATCTGATTATTCACTTTTTTTTTTTTTTGTGGGTACTAGGTTTCAAACTCAGGACCTCGCGCGCCAGCAGGTGCCCGTGCCGCTGAGTGATATCACTAGCCTTTTTTTTGTATGTGGGTACCGGGAATCGAACTCAGGACCTCGCGCCTGCCAGGCAGGTGCTTATGCCGCTGAGCTATCTCACCGGCCCTCACTATTTTTGGAGACAGGGTCTTGTTACATAGTTCAGACTGGCTTTGAACTCACTATGTAGCCCAGGCTGGCCTTGAACTCCTGGTGATCTTCCTGACTCAGCCTCCTGAGTGCTGGGATTATGGGCATGAGTTATCATACTCACCTTGATGATTCACTTTTGACCTCCTCCAAAACTTGCAAATCTGGTTTTTCATATGCCATAGTACTAAACTGGGCTATTTCTACCAGAAAATCAAAGGAAACTTTTTTTTTTTTTAAAACAAATCCTGAAAAAAACAAAACAAAACAAAACAAAAAAACAAATCCTGGAGTGGTATGGGTCTATCGGACCCTCTGTGATGCTTGGGTAAACATACACAAAACCAGTTAGATGGCGCATAAAGGTGGGTCCAAATCCTGTTTTGACACTTTTGCACACCTGCACATTCCTTGCCCTTTGTCATACCAAGTGGGTAAACACAGACTGCTTCCTGCATCCCTCAGGGAAAGATACTGAGATGCACAGCCAGCTACTCTAATGCTAAAGCACAAATTTATGGTAGAAAAGTTAAGGGATTGGTCCACTTGACCCAGGTTTATGCCTTGAGGGTTTCCAGATGGAATGCATTCTCTGATCTGATGTTCAGTCCTGCTCAGCTCCTTGGCTGGGTGATCTTTTTTTTTTTGTTTTACATGCAGGTACCAGGAGTTGAACTCAGGACCTCGTGCTTGCCAGGCAGGCGCTTATGCCGCTGAGCTATATCACCCGCGCAGGCTGGGTGATCTTGAGCGCATCATCCCATCAGGGCCTATTGTTTCATCTGTGAAATGAAGCTTCTTCTATAAAAGTGTGATGCTGAACTGCCCAACGTTCATTCATTCAATTTGCAGTGCTGTTTCTAGTTTCACCAACAAGTTAATGGGGTATCAGAGCCCAAGCCAAGAAATCAAAAGGACACATCTCTTCCTCTTGCCAGGGCACCTTTGACAAAGGTTCTTCAGTCTGACACACAGTTCCTATTTCTTTCTACATCAGGCAGGAGCCACTGTAGAAAAAGTCAACTTTACCTGCTTTGCGATCTTCACCCCATGGAGTTTGTTTGCAGGCAGACAACTGGGGCCTCTGACACTGGAGGAGGTGAGAGCTTGCTTCCCTTGGATTCTAGTCTACTCTGTGATCACTCCTTCAATATATCACCTTTCAGAGGTCCTTTGCACATTTGACTAGGCTTGAAATGCTAAACATGGCCACTAGAATTGGAGACCATAGGGTGCCCACAGAAAGGAATGTGAGGACCCAGAATTCCTAGTTTCAAACAATCCCTTAAATTTACTGAATCTGAACTGTACATTCCAGTCAAATTGTTCCGTTAAAAGATAAGTATTTGGGGCTGGTGATATAGCTCAGAGGCATAAGTGCCTGCTTGGCAAGCGCGACGTCCTGAGTTCAACCCCCGGTACCCGCATATAAAAAATAAATAAATAAATAAATAAATAAATAAGCAAGCATTTGCCAGGCACACTGGAACTCACCTGTATTCTCAGCCTGTGGGTAGCTAAAGTAGGAAGGGTACTTGAGCCCAGGAATTTGAGACCAGCCCAGCCAACATAGCTTTTGCCTATTGTCTTCATGACAATCTTATTGCACTTCTCTCAGGATGTTACAGAAGCAAAGGTTGGTGCTGAGAGGTGAAACAATTTGCTGAGGGTCTAACGGCTAATAATGGGCAGAGAGTGGACGCTGGAATCCAGATCTTCCTCCTCCTAGCCCAGTGCTCTGGAATGTCTGCACTAGCATTGAATCATCCCGCTGCTCACAGCAGGCTGGGCAGGGGGCGATAAGTAGCTGCCCTATCCCTGTCTTATCTCAGCCCCACAGTGGCCTGTAGCTTGCAACTGCACAAGCCCAGAGCTCAGCAAGCGGTCTCCGGTCTCCGTACACAAGGGAGGACCCAGAGGTGGCCCCTCCCACGGTAGTAATGCAGTGTTGTGTCTCATTTGGGGACAGAGTAGGCTGGGGCTGGGTGACTGCTACAACGGAGAAAGAGAGAAGGCCCAAGATGTTTGTGTACAGCTCGGAGACTTGGAAGTGTACTCTCCTCTGGATCAGAAGTGGGACGTCTTCCAAAGTGGCTGCACCCGCCCCAGACCTTATAGTGCGAAAGGACCCTGTCTGTATAGACAACTAGACGAACTACAGCAAAGCAGCCCAGGCCTGGGCCAGAAGCCCACCTGCAGGGATGAGGTTTCCACGACAGCCTACTCTTCTACTGTTTAACTTAGCACCCACTACGCACTGATAACCCCTACTGGCCCTTTAAAAACCATACAGTGAGGGAAGAAGTGACGGATAGCTACTCCGACCAATAGACGACGGAGGATGGGCAACCTGGGGCCAATCGTTGCACGGCTCTCCCGGAAGCCCCAAGCGTGCGGGTCACCCGCCCAGGACTCACCGCAGTTGCAGCCGCATCGCCGTTACCAGGCATGACTCCACTCAGGAGGTAGGCCGAGCGGTGCTGCTAAGGTTTCCTGGGTTCCGTGGAACCGGGGACTCGGGCCGGCGGGAACCGGGAGCACATGTGGCCCGAGCCGGTCCGGCCTGACTGCAGGACCTGCGGAGGGCTCTGCGTCACGTCCGGCGCCCTCCCTTGGAGGGGCGGGACTCTTCTCTGGGCGGGAATTAGAACCTTGGCGTCCGACCAGACCCCACCCCCGGTTCCACGCGGTTCACCGGAAGGTGGGTCCCCTGTTAACCCAGAGATGTCATGGTTTGACACCAAGGACCACCGACTCTCCCTTTTTCATCTTTTCTGTTCTTTTTGCCCGCCAGTACTTAAGAGTGAATGCAGGTAGCGCTGAACTACAGCCCTGGCTTTTTTTTTTTTTTAATTTTGAAACAGGGTCGCACTCCCAGGCTGGCCCCAAATTTACAATCCTCCTGCTTTAGCCTCCCGAGGAGCTGGGATTACAGGCGTGAAAATCTGTGGTCAGAGGGTAGGTCCCCTGCCAGTTCCATCTATAAATTGTCTGCAGTCCCCTCCTACGGGACCTCTGAGACCTGTGAGTTAAGGAGAAGCTAGTCATGCCCTAGAGGAAAAGGAGGCTCTATTAACCCTAAAATATTAGATTTGAAGTACAAGGTACTGAGGAACCTGCTGAGGGCTCAGCGTCACATCCTGTGCTCTCCCTCGGAGGGGGAGGACGCGGCTCTGGGAGGGAATTACAACCCGTGCCTCAGAGCGGACCCCACCCCCCCACCCAGTCCACGCTGGGCACCATTCATCATTGACTACTAAAAGGGTTGTTCCAGAAGACTCCTCATGCTTAGTTCTACAACTTCATCTTACCAAGTGGCACAAGTAATTAGTGCAATTTATGTGGCATTCTGCTCCGTTTTTCTTGTTTTTTTTTTTTTTTTTTTTTTTTTTTGCTCCGTTCAAACTTAGCTTTGCTACAATTCTGAAATAGGCAGCATTTGTTTTTTTTTTTGTTTTTTTTTTTTAATGAGAGAGTCTTACCATGTTGTTCAGGCTGGCCTCAAACTCACAATAATCCTCCTGCCTCAGCCTCGTAAGTCCTGGGATTACAGGTGTTTGGCACCATGCCTGGCTTGGCATTTGTGTTTTTAAAAATGAGGGGGGGGCCGGTGAGATGGCTCAGCGGCCTAAGCGCCTGCCTGGCAAGCGCGAGGGCCCGAGTTCAACTCCCGGATCCCACATACGAAAAAAGGGGCTGGTGATATCGCTCAGCGGCACGGGCGCCTGCTGGCGCGCGAGGTCCTGAGGTCGACCCCCGGTACCCACAAAAAAAAAAAAATGAGGGGGGCCGGGGACATAGCTCAGTGGCACAGGTGCCTGTCTGGCAAGTGCAAGGTCCTGAGTTCAATTCCTAGTACCACAAAAAATAAAATAAATAAAACAAAAATGAGGAAACTGGTTCAGAGCAATTAAAGGTTATGCCTAAAGACAACTGAAATGATAGTGCCAATACCACATTATTATCTTGTGTGCTGGGACTAGGTTTATGGCCTTCACACTGAGCTAAGACTTTCTGGTTCTTTCTCGGCCCTTTTTATATTTTAGTTTGAGACACAGTCTTGCTAAGTCACCTTAGCCTCAGCCTCCCAGAGTGCTGGGATTACGATGTGCCATCATGCCTGGCAGTACTGCATTTTTGAAGGCTACATAAATTTCAATGTCCATATTACTTCCTTCAGTTAAATAATCCTGTTGGAGGCATTTTTTTTTTTGACAGAAAGTATAATCCAGATTACACATAGACACCCAGTAACATAAAGCTAGCTGACAACCTCAAAGAAGGAAAAGTGTTTCAATGGGGCAGAGGGATAGCTCAGTGATAGAGCACTTGCCTAGCATGGGCAACACCCTCAGTTCAATCCCCAATACCACCAAAAAGGAAAAAAAAAGCCTACAAGATCTTTTATTCTATCATTTGGTACTGAGTACAGCAAGACATCAACCTATCCGTTATGAAGGCAGGCTGGGCCCAAGGTTCCCTGCCAGAATCTGCCTCCTGCTTGAATATTTCCTGAACTCGAACCATGGAGACCAGGAAGACAAGAGAGCAAGAGGCTCTTGTTTAGGCTGCTCTTGGAGCTCAGCTGAACCATTTTTCCTTTTTAGGGTATGTGTGCTGGGGATCAAATACAGAGTCTTTTTTTTTTTTGTGGGTACCGGGGGTCGAACTCAGGACCTCACATGCCAGCAAGCGTGTGTGCTGCTGAGCTATCTCACCGGCCCCCAAATACAGAGTCTTTACCCTGTGCAATATTCCCCAGCCCTTTTTATTTTTTGAGACAAGGGTCTCACAAGATTGCCCAGACTGGCCTCAGATTTGTAACCCTCCTGACTACGTCTCCCAAGTAGCTGAGATTACAGGCTTGTATCACTGTGCCTGGCTCATTAGGCTTTCTATGCAGTAAACTGAACTATATTAAATGCCACAGGCCCCACCCATTACAAGGAAGTCTGTAGGAAAGGAACTGGGGCTCTGAAACAGGGGGAAAGTACATTATGCACAATTAAGAATCAACAGGAAGTCTCCAGAAAAAATGCTTCAGAGGCTAGGTGTGGTGGCACACTCCCATAAACCCAGCACCCAGGAGGCTGAGGCAGCAGAATCTTGAGTTTGAGGCCAGTCTGGATTACATGGCGTCAGCTCAGTGCCAGCCTGAACCACCATATCAGGACCCTGTATCAAAAAAAGACAAAAAACAAAAAACAAAAATAAATCCTTCAGCCCTCATATCATTATATTCTTTTATTTATAGACTCTGAGCAAGGACCCAAGCACAGCCTGGCGCTCCTGAATAGAGAATAAAGTAGCTATTGTCCATACGCTGTGGTTGCTGAGGTGCCCTCCCCCACTGGTCTGGAATACTCTATACTGCTAGTCAGTGGGAGAGACAGCAGGCTGGCAAAAGAAGGTGGCAGGAAAAGAAAGTCCCCTTGAGTCCTGAGGGCAGTGGCGTCATGTCAGACTGGAGCCATGTGCAGGTCTGCCTGCCTTCTGTGCAGCCACAGCCCACCACAGTCCCATGCCATGTCTGTCCAGCTGTGACGGAGGTCATATGCTCTCTGGTGAGCTGCTTAAGTGCCCCTCCTGGAGTGCATAAGCAGGTCCCGCTGCAGCCCAGCCTCCAGGCCAGGGGCCAGTCTGGCTGTGGGAGGGTCGGTCAGCAGAGTCAATTTGTTGAAGACACCTCGGCCAAAGTAGTCAGCAATCACAGAAAAGCTGTCATTGGAGCATTTGAGCTGCAGGGAAAAATGAAGGAGCAAAAAAGAATCAGAACTAAAATGCTTGTTTCCTACCTGAGAAGAAAAGGAAACAAGCCCTGCAGTGCTCCGGGGGCTCTGATGCTGGTGGCAGCCCCCTGCCCTGTGCAGCCCACTCATGCCCACCTGGTGCTGGAACTGATCATGGAGATCTCGCTTCTGTTCCTGAGCCCGGATCATATCCATGACCTTCCGGTTTTCGGGGAGGCAGGTGGGACAGTCGGTGTCACTTTCTGAGTAACTCTCAAAGCAGTGCTGGTGGAACGAGTGGCCACACAGGAAGTGGACCGAGGGCAACTCCAAGGCACTGTTACAGATGCTGCACTTCGTCTTCTGGAAAATCTTTGGACTACAGGCAAGGGACACCAGAAATGAGTGGCGAAGAGGGCATGGCCAAGAGCCCGGGAGAGAGAAGGCAACTTGCATGGAGGAGGAAAGGTCCCTGTGAAGGGACCCAGGCCCCACCTGCTCTTCTTATCACCTAAAGAGAGTCAAATAAGGGCAACAACTCCAGGCCTCCAGTGAGTTTCAGGAAGCACAAGTAACCCAGGGGGATAGATTCCCTCTTTCATGTGTCACAACTGCCACTAAATTCCCTTTGAAGTGTATACCCTTTGAGGTCTTTCCTGCCTTCCTTATCCAAAACTGTGGCATTCATTAGCAGAAAAAAAAAAGAAGGGGGAGGGTGATGGCTGGAGGTATAGCTCAGCAATAGTGTGCTTGCTGAGCATATGCAAGGCCCTGATTCAAGCCACAGTGTTCCTCCCCAATAGCTGTGAAACCGTGTCTCTCACCCTTTCTCAGTTAATCTCCTCAGAACTTACCACTAACACACTGTAATGGTTTGCTTGTTTAAGGTGTTTACTGTTCCTCTTTCTCTCACTGAGGTGAGTGCCAAGAAAGTAGGTGTGTGTGTGTGCTCTATCACTGAGTTATACCCCAGTCCAAAGCAGGATTTCTTCTCTGTGCTGTTCACGATAGTGCTTACATCCTCATAGAGGCTCAGTAAGTACTTACTGAATGAAAAAAGTGTTGTTGTCTAATAAATATTTTACAATGTTAAGGGCAGGTAAGGCTTGAGACTTGGGAATAATCTCTGCCATAAGTAATTCTAAATTATCTGCTTTCTGCATTTATTCTAAAGCTAAATTTTTATTTCAGAATGGCTTCCAACCACTCGGATATGTGTTTAGGAAAGGTAAAAGAGCCACGCGCGGTGGCGCATGACTGTAATCACAGCACTTGGGAGGCTGAGGCAGGAGGATTGGCATGAGTTTGAGGCCAGCCTGGGCTACATAGTGAGTTCAAGGCCATCCTGGGCTGCATAGCAAGACCCTGTCTCAAAACAACAACAAAAAAAGGTAAAATGAGAGCTGGGGACGTAGCTCAGTGAATAGCATGTGCTTCGCATGCATGAGCCCCTTGGTTCAATCCCCAGCACTATAAGAAGAAAAAGAAAAAAAAAAAAAAAAAAAAGAATGAAAATGCTAAACATACTCATATAATTTTGTATCTAGGAAAAGTACAACCTGTGAAGACCAAGTTCGCCCCTGCACCCCACCATATACTCAGATGCTGGTACCTCGCCTTGAGCTCTTGGATCTCTTGGCGGATTCGGGTGGTCTCTTCTCGGTACCGTCGCACCCGCAGCTCATCCTGTGCAATCTGCTGGCTCTGTTTCTGCAGTTTTTGCACCAGGTAGTCTCTGATGACGGACAGGGTGGCTGTAGAGTTGTGGGCCAGGGTCTGCACCACTGAGAATGGAGTCGGAGAGGAAATAAGACAATGAACCAAGCAGCAGCCTCAGGACAGTCAAAGGGCACCTTGTCAGCAGCCTGTTGTCTAGCCATCCCATCCCACGTACCAAGAAGGGGTGGCATGAGGTTCTTGTTCTCAATATGCTTGAGCACAGCGGCCACATACTCCTTGCAGTCCTCCTCCTTGCGGGCGAAGTAGCTGAGGGCCTGTTCCCATAGGGAGGGGTCCTGCTCTCCGTGCCGCTCGCACACAGCGATCACCTGCCGGTACTGCTCATGCTGCATGTGGTAGTGCATGATCTGCTGGAACCTGGGCCAGGGGAAAGGCACACCTCAGTGGCTGCCCCTGAAAAATTATCTGGATCTTCCCCTTCCTCTGAAAATCTCCAGACTTACAGCTTCCCCTGCTCATAGAGGTAAAGGACTCCATCCTGGAAGTCATGCATCTGACAGAGGACCAGCGCCTTGTCAAAGACATCACAGAAACGGCCACTCTTCAGCAGGGAGATGGCCTCTGTGTGAAGCTTCTCTTTGACCTAGGGAAGAGGACATATGGGGAAAATCGCAAGGTCTCTTGGGAAAAGCCCAGTCAACCACCTCTTTCCCTCAGTCCAATTTCCTCTTTATTGGAGACCATTTAGCTGCAGGGGAAAGGTGTCACTGGTCTAGTGAGAGTGGCCACAAAGATCCAAGAGTGGAGATAGCAAGAACTGTTGTTTTTTTGGTGGTGTTGCTGAGGGTTGAACCCAGAGCTTCACACATGCTGGGCAGGCACTCTATTACTCAGCAACGTCCCCAGCACAATAACTGTCTCATCAGCTAGGCATGGTAGTGCATGGTACATGCCTGTAATCCCAGCACTTGGGAGGCTAAGGCAGGAGGATTGCCTGAGCTCGAGGCCAGCCTGGGCTACATAGTGAGTTCAAGGCCAGCCTGAACTACATAGCAAGAACCTGTCTCAAGAAAACAACAAAAGAACTCTCTAGCACCTCCTGCAGCTCTGGTGAGGCCTCACCTGAGGATCCTTCTCATGGGCCCAGTTCTGCAGCCGCAGCTCAAGGAGTGTGTCATAAATGCCCTGGGGTGAGTCCGGCTGCACTTCGCTCATGTGTTCTAGGAAGGCTTTCAGCTCTCTCGGGTTGTTTGCAAAGATGGGGATGAACTCCTCAGAGTTGGCCTGGAATGGGGGAAGGAGAGAGGAGGCTGAGTGAGTGGACCTGGTACCCAGAAGTCCCCTAAAGTAATCCCTACTGCCAATGCTATTCCCGCTAAGTCAGTGATGGCGAACCTTTTAGAGCTTTCAATGATGCAAACAGCCCACTGCGGCATGCATGCCACAGGTTCACCACCGCCGCCCCAGGTCTTACCCTGCAATCTGGCACCTCTTTATCACCTCGGCCTTCCAGGTTGGGTCGATAGTCAGTACAAAGGCCCTTTAGCAGCTGTGTTGTTTGCTCTGGTATGTGGTGCATAAGGATCTTGCCATAGCGCTTCATGTTGCTCTCTGCCTGCTCGAAAGGCAGCTTGCCAATGTATCGAAGGGCTTCCTGATAATTCTGTGGACAGGTAAAGGGCAGAGTAGCACCCACTCCTGCCTCACCCACGAGGAAGCACTTTCATCAGTCCAGGGCTCTACTTCACCCACCTTAATGTCCTCTAGCTGGATCTTCAAGTACCACTCATGATGTGAGTGGTTCTCAGCCAGATAGAGTGCGTGTGAATAGTAGCCAGCCTGTCGCAGGACCTTGATGGCTGTCTCCACATCAAAGTGGACTTCACTCTCACTCTTTGTCTGCCAGGGAGACATTATACAAAATCATTCACAAAGCTGGAGGAGAGGAAACAGGCATCTGAGATTAAGACACATTCCTAAAATGATAATAAAACCCATGCTCTTTTTTTGAGACACGGTCTCACTATATAGCTCAGGCTAGTCTCGAACTTACAGCAATGTTCCTGCCTCAGCCTCCCAAGTGCTGGGATTATAGGCATGCACCACCAGGCCTGAATTCATACTTTGAAAACATGCGAGCCACCTTCTCAGAGTTTCTGACTAAAGGCCACTTCTGGTGACATAAAGCTTTCCTAATGCTACTTCCTTAGCCTTAGATACCATGGCAGGTTCTAGCATTATAAAACAAGGAGGGAGATGAGAGAAAACTAACATGAATAGCTGCTCCCCTTCCCCATTTATATAGTACAGGGTGCTGGTTCTCAAATGAAGTCACCCCTTTCCCTGTGTCCTGCGGAAGACAGACAAACGCTGATAAGAGCCTCTTTATGCTCAGTGGGACCCTCTAGGAATCATCCCTCCCAACACCAGCCTGCACCTTGATGAACTCCTCCAACTTTGAGCTGTCCTTGAGCTTAGTATAGCAGTTCAGGAGCAAGGTGGTATGATCAGCATTAGCCAAGGACTGTCGGTGCAGGGTCTGCAGGTACGCAGTCAGGTTGTGGATGCGCTGGGCATCCAGAAACTTGCGGATCACATAGGATGGCTCCAACTTTCCAATGGTTCTAGGAAGATGTGGGTATCAACAGCATCTGAATCAGTGTACTTCTCAAACACGTGCACAGGAATCAACTTGAAGATCTTCTTTAAATGCCAGTTCTGTTTCAGTAGGTCTTGGGTAAGTCCCAAGAGTGTGCATTTCTAACAAAATCCCAGGTAATATCAGTGCTATGAGACTGAACCACACTGAGTAACAAGGCTCCACTGCCAGCACCAGTTCTTGTGGTTTTTTTTTTTTTTTTTTTTTTTGGTACTGGGGATTGAACCCATGGCCTGTAAGCTATATCCTGAGCCATTTTTAAATTTTGAGACAGGGTCTCCCAAGTTAATTGCCCAGGCTGGGCTTAAACTTGCAATCATCCTGCCTCAGCCTCTGAGAATGCTGGTATTACAAGCATGTGCCACCATGCCAAGTAAGCAGCGGTTCTTCTTTTTTAATGGTAGCAAAGTTTTATGAAAGGTAGGAAAAAAAAAACAGGCTCTGCAGAGTGAGTTTGGGCCAAGTAAAGGTAGGAAAAGAAGTACACACTACAGCGTGAGGGCGGCCACCCTCACCCAGCGTGAGGCCATGCAAGAGAGAACAGAGTGGCCAGCCCTAGTTCTTATATTGGACTGACAAGAGGAATTCTAGAGTGGTTGGGAAAAGGGTAGACAGCATTATAAAACTCGTTATTGGGGCAGAAATTCCAAGAATTAGTACTATTTTTCTTTAAAAAAAAAAAAAAAACAGGTCAAAAGGAATATTAACAAAGGTCAACCTAAAGTTTAAAATGAGAATTATCAGCTTAGTTGCATGCTAGTCATGTAACATTTGACACTAAATATTCCCTTTCCAACGAGATGTCATCTCATTTGAGGCATCAGTTTCCAGAGGAAACACAAACAGTCCTGGTGCTCAAGCCCCTCCGCCACTATGGGTTTCAGCTGTCTGGCTGCCCAACTCTGCATTCAGAGCTCTGCTCCTCAGCCCCTCCAGACTGACCGGATATACTGCTGGACAGCTCCATCATGGTTGCCCTTGCTATAGAGATGGTCTCCATACTGCATGAAGATCTGGGCCAGCCCATCACTATCCAGATGTTGGCTCTTGGCCAGGTTAATTGCCATCTCAAATAGGTTCTTCTTAAACAGCATCTAGGAGGGGAGAGAGGTTAGAAAATTGGTAGAGGTCCTGAGAAGATACTTTCCTAAAATGTGCCTGCAACACACAAACCAGACAGTCCTAGAACTCCAACCTGCCTAGATCCTAGACAGAGACAGACCTCCCAGATATCCCAAGACCAGTATCACCGTGCCTTGTAAGAGTCTCTGCAAACAAAACCCTGAGAAAGGGCTCAGGCTCCTAGCCATTACTTCCCTCCAAAACCTCATCCTAGCCTGTTTACTTTGTAATCCTACTCTCAGAAAGCTGTAAGATCGTGAACCAAAGGAAATCACCCTGGGTCTGGGTGACTTAGGAAACCTGGTCCAGTAGGTTCTTCTAGGTGGCTGCGGTAGCCCCGGGAACCTGGTAACCTTGCCTCCAGTTTGGTCTGTGTGTCCTTCTCCTGCAGTGCGTGGACCCGCCCATCCCGCGTCAGCACGTACAGGGAGCCCCACTCAGCGAGCACGTCCACTATGTCCTCAAAAACAGCACTATAGGCTATGAACTTGTTGCACAGGTCATAGATGTTGAGAATCTGCTTGTCAGAGCTCTGTGAGTCCCTGCTGGTAAACTCTGACCTGTGTAGGAAAGAAAAAACAACAGATACTTGGGCTACCTTTGTCTTAACTCCCCTTTGTTTCCTTTCCCATGACAACTTCAGGGCTGCCTATTCCACCCAGAACAAATCACTTCTTTGGCCCCACTAGCAGTTCATCCCATAATATAGAGTGTTGTGCTGGTAGCAGTAGAAACAGAACATTTAATCCTGATCTTGCCTTTTGGGATTCCGTAATTAATCCAGGCCAACAGAGTAGAAAATTAAGTACATTCAGACATCCATTTATTTAACAAATAATCATCAAATTCCTGGTATATGTAAGACACTGTGCTTAGTACTGAATGGAAAAAAACCAATGTCTAATAGGGAGTGCTTCTCATGCAGAAGACCCCAGCTTCCACTTTTAGTGGCTCTGGAAAACACCAACAGAACTTTGCCCCAGCACTTCCCACCACTTTCCCATTTCTCCACCACTCAATCCCTTGGTCCTTTGCCCAACTTTTTTTTTAGAGGGTGAGGCATTGCTAGGGATCAAACCCAGGGCTTTGTGTCAGCTAGCGATGCCCAACTTATTTTGACTAAAGAGTAAAAAACCCAATACTAGGTCTAAATTCCCCAGAGCATTTTAGTACACCAAGACTATGCAGTAAGCATGTGTAGCAAAAACATGTTTTTTAGTAAAACATAACTGAGTTTTGTGGAAATGTGATCTACATGACACCAAAGTAAGAGATTGGAAGGATCCAGGCATTAGGACATTAAATCAGATTAATAGTGAGGAACAAGTCCAGCCCTCTCCCTGGAGTCCTTACTTGGGAGAAACCTTCCGGTCACGGGAGACAATGACCAGGTAGCCTCTAAACCAGTGGGTGATGAGCTTATGGCCCTCAAAGGCGAAGCAGGGCCCACGTTCATCAGGCTGATAGAGGTAGACACACTCATCCCCGGCCACAATGAACTGCAGGTCCTGAGAAGGGTCACTTAGGGCTGAGCAACGCAGGCCACAACCATGGGTGTCCAACTCCACATGAGGGTAGTCCTTTCCAGAAACTATATAGGACTGCCGGAAGTAAGAAGAGGGTTAGCAGTTCCCTTTAAAGAGGTACCACCTAAGCCTTCATAAAGTTCACCCCATCTCTGTATGGCTCTTTTTCTCCACTTAGCATTCCAAGACTTTGCCTTGGCTACATGCCTTCTCCATTAACTATCCTTCACCTATTAATATATAAGCAGGGGCCATATTTTCTTTCTTTATGTGGTATCACTACCTAGTACAGCAATTCTATAGATAAGAAAAATACAATAACCTTTTACTGTTTTATGAAACGGTATTCCTGGGCTGGGAGTGTAGCTCAGTGGTAAAGTACATGCATAGTATGCCTAAGACCCTGGGTTCAATCCCAAGCACCACACACACAAAGAAAGTATTCTTTTTTTTTTTTTTTTTTTTTGGGTACTGGGAATCAAACTCACGACCTCACGCTTGCCAAGCAGGTGCTGTGCTGCTGAGCTATATCCCCGGCCCCAAAAAAAGTATTCTTGAGAAAGTGGGCTGTTATAAATTAGGAGCACCAGGAACCAGAAAGGTAAAGTACCTTGTTTAATGTCACTTCACTGGTCAGGTAAAAAATCATGTCTTTAAACTATAAGACCAGAGTTCTTTTCCTAAGTCTAGCTCCTGTAGTCTCCTAAGTAAAGAAATAAAATAATAAGTTGGACAAATATTCAAGACTATATGGTGAAAATCTTAATACTTCTGTCTTATCAGTTCCTTACTCTACTCCCCTGAGCAACAAAAAGGTACTTGTTGCCTGCTTATAGGAGTAATATCCTTGATTATACCTGGACATTCTCAGTTGTCACAACAAATAAGTGAGTGGTCTTTCCTGCTTGGCGAAAGGCCAGTCCAGTAATAGGATAGTTGCCCTTGTGCAAAATCTGGGTCTTGCTATGCCGGTCCCGAGTTATGTCTCCTTTGTTCAATTTAACACTGCCATCTGTGAAACCTGTTGGAGAGCAGGAATCAGCATTTTAATGAGACTGAAATGATCAGGAAAGACTATTTGAGGCTCTTGTTAGAAATAATAAGCTTTCGCACTCAGGAGGCTGAGGCAGGAGGATCGCCACAAGTCCCAGGCCAGGCTGGGCTACATATTGAGTTTAAGGCCAGCGAGAACTGCATAGCGAGACCCTGTCTCAAAAAAAAAAAAAAAGAAAAGAACAGAAAGAAAGAAGGAAATAATAAGATTTTTCTTTATAGTCAACTTCTCCAATGGTCAATATGAATACTGGTACTTACTGACTCAATTTCTTTTTGCTTTTGTTTTGTTTTGTATTTGTTTTTTGAGACAGGGTCTCACTATGTAGTGCAGGCTGGCCTCAAACTTGCAGTGATCCTTCTGCCTCAGCCTGGGATTACAGATGTGTGCCACCATACCTGGCACACTGAGTCATTTTTAAAAAACAAAAGTAAGCCAGGTGTGGTGGCACACACCTGTAATCCCAGCTCTTGGGAGGCTTGAAGGAGGACTGAAGGAGGATTGAAGTTTGAATCCCACCAGACAACTTAGAGAGACCCTATCTCAAAATGAAAATTGCTAGGGATGTAATTCAGTCTGAAGGTCGTGGGTTCAATCCTCAGCACCACAATACAAAAAGAAAACAAGCTGGGCATGGTGGCGCATTCCTACCATACCAGCACTCAGGAGGCTGAGGCAAGACGATTGCTGCAAGTTTGATGCCAGGCTGGGCTACATAGTGAGTTCAAGGCCAGCCTGAACAGCATAGCAAGACCCTGTCTCAAAAAACAAAAAACAACAACAACAAAAAAAACAAACCAAAGAACAAAATTAAATGTGTTCCCATTCCAAACTGTAATATCTCAAAGGCCTCAGTTTAGTACAAAGTGATTTTGTGAAAATAACACAGATGAACTGTGTTATGGAAAAAAAAAAAAAAAATCAAAGAATCAGGAAGTGTTAGCTTTGCCTTCCTTCTACTTACCAATGGCCATAAAGTTGAGATTTTCATGGACAGTCAAACAAGACACGACAGTTGGCTCTGTTCCTGGGATAGCTGGGAAGATTCGAGTGCAGAGTGGATTGCCACCATCTCTTTTCTCCAGGTTCCAGATCTTTACCTGTGGACAGAACACAGATGTGTCAATAATGTTCTTCCTACAACAAGAACAGAAAGAAAGAAAAAAAAAAAATTCCCAGGCTTCTGGGTCTTTCCTTTCTAGGACTTACCAAGGGGTTGATACCCTCTTCATCCTCACCAACAGATGCCAGAATATTGTGCTGCTTCAGTTGGTACAGGTGTGTCACTCGTAGTTTGTAGGCCTGGAAGCCTGTAAGCTGTAGGGAGCGTGGCAAGAACCAGATTTGGCCTTCCATATGTGCAGGGTAGTCAAGGAGCCTACTTTCCATCGAGTGATATAACTATTCCCCGTATGGTTTTACTTTCTGTGCTTTCAGTTACCTGTGGTCAACCAAGGTCTGAAGATCTAAAAATATTACTATTGTATAGTGCAATATGGAATTAAAATATTTTGAAAGATGACATTCATATAACTTTTATTACCATATATTGTTAAATTTTTCTATTTTATTATTCTTGTTGCTAATCTCTTCCTGTACCTAATTCACAAATTAAACTTTAGGGTAGATATATATGTATACAAAGTCCCCTAACAACAATTTTCATTTACAACAGTGTAAAAGTGATATGCATTCAGCAGAAATTGTACTTGGAATTTTGAATTTTGATCCTGTCCTGGGTTCAGGAAACAGGTACTCTTGTGATGCTGGGCAGCTTCAGCAAGCTGCAGCTCCCACTCAGCCAGAGGATCACAAGGGTAAACTAATATTCTACAGTATACTGTGTTGCTAAAATATGACGATGGGCAGGTTAGATATATTAAATACACCTTACATATGATACTTTAAACTTACAGTGGGTTTATCTGGATATAACCCTGTGATAAGTTGAAGAATATCTGCATAGGAAAAAATAGCACCTATGGGCTTCCCTACTATCTGCAATTTCTGTCATCCACTGAGGGTCCACTATATTTAGACCAAAACACAGACAATAACTAGCATGCATATAGCTCATTTAAAATTTAAAGGGTTTTTCCAGATCTTAGCTCAAGAACAAAGCAACAAACTCCTGATCTTATTTACCTCCTCGCCCACAATATCAGGCAGGAGAGATGCCACATTACATATTCATCTTTAAAGGGGAAGTTGCATCTATTTTGAAGGACTGATCTAAAAATAACCTTGTCAAATTATTGGCATTTACACTCCTTTTACAGATAAGGAAATAGAAGCTTAGACAGGTTAAATGACTTGCCCAGGATTGCTTAGCTGACAAATTAGAGGTCTTCTTTCTTCCCTCAGGCCAAAAAAGAGCTCTAGGCTCCCATCTAATGGAAAGTGGCGCTAAACACGAACCACTCTGATAAATTTCATTCCAGCTGGATCTCTTCAGGGATCCAGGAAAGGAAGAGACAGCTCCAAAGAAAGGATATCTCCAAAAACCAGGCTCCCTCGGCCTGAGTCGCAGACGGTGATGCCAGAAGGAAGGCAAAGAAACTTGGAAGCAGTGGATCCAGAGGCAGGCGCCGTCCCAGGAGCGGACCCATCATTGCCTAGGGGCTCTTTCACCAGCTCCTTGTCGAAGAAAACGAAGCGCCGCCACTGCAGGTACGCCGCCATCTTGGCGGAGGACCCCGCCTCCAGGAGCAACGTCACGTGAGCCGAGTCAGGATCATGTGACCAGCAGCTTCCGCGAACCTGCGCGCAGAGGCGCTTTTGGATCTGGGTGACCGTTTGCAGCTATTCGGGAGTGGGTTGGCGCGCTCTCGGTTTCAGAGCGTGGCAGTGGCTACATAATGTAGTTTGCTGGTTCTATAGCTGCTCTATCTAAAATGCTTAAGAGGTGGGTCCGTCACCTCTCCAAGGATCAGTTCCTCCTCTGTAAAATACGCAGGCTTGAGCTACTTCATGAGTTCAAAGCCAGCCTGAGCTACATAGCAAGACTCTGTCTCAAAAAAAAAAAGCAAAGCAAGGCACGTCAAGCATTTTGTGACTTGTAACCCACTGTGCCTCAGTGAATTGTTTTGACCTCACAGGGTTATTTTAGGGTACAAGTGACACAATATACATGAAACCGGTTTTCCGGCTGTAGTAGAGAAGTAGAAGTTTGTATCTGCCACAGTGACTTGTATTCCTTTTTTGCATACACCTGTCAGCGTGTGTGACTCCTAAAGAACATTCAAAACATGTTTCTTCAGGAAGCTGGGAAATACTGATAAGGGTGCAAACTGCCAGGACCCTGTGCCTTCTCCCAGTGTTTTTTTTTTTTTTTTTTTTTTTTTTTTTTTAAGACAAGGGCTCACTACTAGTCCAGGCTGTTCTCAAATTTAGGATCCTTCTGCCTCAGCCTCCTAAATGCTAGGATTACAGCTGTTGTCCACCTTGCCCAGCTCTCCCGATTTCTTTAATGACACGGCATGGGACAGAAAAAGAATAGAGCAAGTACATACCTGAAAGTATCATCTTTGAGAGCTGAGTGATTTTTTTTTTTTTTGTGGGTACCGGGGGGTCGACCTCAGGACCTTGCGCGCCAGCAGGCGCCCGTGCTGCTGAGCGATATCACCGGCCCCTTTTTCATATGTGGGTTCCGGGAGTTGAACTCGGGCCCTCGCGCTTGCTGGGCAGGCGCTTAAGCCGCTGAGCCATCTCACCAGCCCGAGAGCTGAGTGATTTAACACGTGGCAAGTGTCCAAGATATTCCTTAGCTGCTTTCCACTCTCAACTCTGGCTAACCCAGATTTCCATGCAAGTAGAAGTCGTCTTCATGGATAACTAGAGGTACATTGTTTGTGGCCCACAAGGAACTATGCACAGTAGAGACATAGTCATTTTAAGATAGTATGGACATGTATAAAAGTGGCCACATGTTTAGTTTTTGTAAGGTTTATTTGCCCACATTCTCACACACAACTTTCTGTTTTCAGAATAGTGTACTCCCTGCACCTCAGGCCCTGGAGATTGAACCCAGGCCCTCGTGAGTGCTAAGCACATGTTCTAATGCTCAGCTACATCTCTGACCCTTTTTTTATGTATGTATTTATTTATTATTATCTTTTTTTAATGTGAGTACCGGGGGTCAAACTCAGGACCTCGCGCTTGCCAGGCAGGCACTTATGCCGCTGAGCCATCTCACCGGCCCCCCTTTTTTATTTTTGAGACAGGGTCTTGCAGAGTTGCCCAGGCCGGCCTGCATCTCTTGATTGTTCTGCCTCAGTCTCCAGAGCAGCCAGGATTACAGGTGTGCACCACACCAGGCTCAAGACACTGTACTCTTTATTCTCATCAGTCTGACTTCCCGTAGTGTATGGCAGTGTCTTGTTTACTGTGATCTAGGTCTAGCAGAGCCTGATAGATGTTCCCTGTTTGTTTGAAGGAATGAATGTGGATGACTATGCCCTCGCCTTCAGTGATTGAAGGGCAGATATCATTCATTTGTCTGAAGAGAAAAATGACAGAAAGAAACGGTGTAGCCACCCCCAGGCCCACAAATGTCCTGATTTTGAGCTCTCTCTTTTTTTTTTGGTCTTTGCTGCACAGATATTTGAACAGTTTCAGGGTTCCAGCTCATGGGCAGAAGCACTAATGGAGAACGGACTGAACCCATTTTCACCTTCTCAGCATATTCCCTACTGTTCATCAGAATTTTCAGTAGTATGTTAACATGTCAGTCATTAAGATTATGAAGAATATGTGTTAGAAAAGCAATAATAAAGCAAAGAGATGTGAACAGTACACAGATGCCCTCTTTATTGTTGACCTCTGCCATCCAATGGCAGAGATTTTCCTCTGATGTATGAATCTGGTTCTGCCTATTGGGTCTTCTTTTGTTTGTTCATTTGTTTGTTTAAGTATAATCTTAAAATTTTAATTTTTTTTATCAGTACAGTGTACATGTTTGCAGTATATAATGATTACATTCATTGTGGGAAGTTGGTACAAGTACGTAACACATCTCAATTGTTTTTACATCCCCTTGTCCTCTCCTCTGTCCTTCCTTCCTCCATCTCTTGGTCTTTTTCCCATTTTTGTGTCTCTTATTGAGCAATATCAAGGCAGAAATAGGCCCTCCAGAGCAACACACAGCACCTCTTCAGACTTATTACCTTTCTTCCTTCATCCACTTAACATATGTGTTTTGAGCACTGCCTATGTCTGGAATTGTACTACATGCTCAAAATATAAATGAACAAACATGGTCATTGGCCACACCCCAAGAAATAGGCATAAAAAGGTCTGACACTAACCAGTCCTTAATTTCATGTAACAAATCATACCTGACAGAGTGCTTTCACTTTTCATGAAATCTTCATACCACTCATCTACAGAAGAGCTGTCATTATCCCCAGTGAGAAACAGCCTCAAAGAAGTTAAAATGACTCTCTCTGGCCAAAAACATCAAAGTTCTTTGGAAATAAAATAAGAGCTCTTTTGTTCCCTAACCTCTAATTAGATAGTTTTCTATACACTTGTCAGAACATATACGAGGGTTTGTCTTTTAGTTATACTTGCCTAAATTCAGGAACTTCAGAGTGGCCTACTGGTACAAACTCATACGGGACACTGCAGTGAGTTGCAGACTTTCAATAGGATCCTCCTGATCTCCAGTGTGCACACAGACCCTCTGCACTCTTCTGCATCTGACTTTGTGGGTGGCCACTTCATAAAGACAATTTTGAGGACTTCCAGGAAGATGGAAGAGTGGTGAACAGCAGAGAAACAACCTCTCCAAGATTTGGTGTCCAGTTGCTGGAATATAGCAACATGAGGAAGAGAAGAAGGAAGGAAGTGGGTCCCCAGGATCCAGAAAGGATCTGAAGTGAGAATTGAAGCCCATGGGGAGAGTGAAAAGAAAAACCTCAATGCAGAAGAAGGAAGTAGCAAGAGGTGTTTCCTCCCTGAGCCCTGACTTACTACATGGGAAAGGTAGCTTGAACCTGCAGACCCATGGTGACCCCAGAGGCCTCCACGGAGAAACACAGCAGTGGAATGGAGCAGTGCATGTAGCAGACTGCAGTGGCTGGTGAGTTATTCGGGTTCAGATGTACCCCCAGGAGAAAGTGATTGGCAGGTAGCCAACTTGGAGAGGGGCCAACAGAGTTTGGAACTCACAGCAGCTGTGGGCCAGCTCCATCTAGTGGCTCCTAGTGTCAGGGTGAGGCAGAACCCAGTTCAAGTCAGCAGGAGGTCAAGGAGCCAAGTTCAAGCTGGCAGGAGGCACACATAGTACTGAGGACTGAACAAATTGGGTTCCAGCCTCACAGCTGGAGACCAGCCTGAATCAGTGGAACTAAAGGTGCAACTTGCTGGGATTATCCACTACCCAACTACATCTATGGCTGGCTTCCTGGGATTAACCCACACGGATCTGGGCTCCATCTGCCCACTCTGTGTACCGGTGACAGCAGAGACATGCCCTGAAGTAGACATTTTTCTTTTTCTTTTTTTGTTCTTGTTCTTGTTGTAATTTTGTTTTGTTTTGTTTTTTCTTGTTTTTTCTTGTTTTTATATGAGTATGAATATTATTTCTAGTTTTCTTCTTTTTGTTATTCTTTCCTGTTCTTGTTTTTATTTCTTTCTTCTCTCTTTCCTTCCTGTGTTCTACAGCAGTTTCCCAAAATCCGAGTAATCTTCCTTTCACCTCCAGCCTTGCTTCTAATCTCTTTCTTGTTCTTCTATTTCTCTATTTGTCCCCCAGCCCCTTTTAAATTTTCTCCTTTGAGAAAAATATGGTAAAATCACCATATCAAGAGCACATATACTTTATACAATTTTCCGGTTTGTTTTAGATTTTGTTATATAACCACAAATATAGTTCATACAGTTAAAGGTGGCAAATAAATAGTTACCACAGTTTGTCATTTTCTAGGCTGTTTTTGATGCTATTGTCATTGCTGATTGTACTACTTTACCCGAGGTGACATAATTGTTCTAATCAGTTTTTCTTCTTGATATGCTGAGACTGAGATTGTCTAAGGGTCATAAAAAATACTATAGGGCACTGGCAAAGAAACAGGAGCTGGGCCAAATAAGCAGCAACTTCTCATCCCCAGTAAATTGAGTAGATAGGATCTTGCAACAGATTCAAAACCCAAAATCCAGGGCCGGTGAGATGGCTCAGCGGCATAAGCACCTGCCTGGCAAGTGCGAAGCCCTGAGTTTGACTCCCAGAACCCACATAAAGGAAAAAAGGGGCCGGTGATATTGCTCAGCATTACAAGCCCCTGCTCGCAGGGGCAGGGTCCTGAGGTCAACTCCCGGTACCCACAAAAAAAAAAAAAAAAAAAAAAATCCAGCTACACCTGGAAGACATCTCTGAGAAGTTGTCATTTCCTAAGGGTAGCAATAAAGCTACTTACCATAAGCAATTTATAAGCATCAATCTAGGAATTAAACTAAAAAAAATAGAAAATTAAAAGACACTTAAATAAGATGCAACCCCAGACTTCCAGCTCACCAAAGGCAAACCCAGGGACAATGAGGTGGAACAACTTGAAAGCCACCCACCTGGACTCTGAAGTGGTAACAGCAGAAGTAACAAAGCAGATGAATGCGGTTCTAGAAAATCAAATCAGAAATAATCTCTCAGATAACTAGAGATGATGACCAAAATGAAAGACATGGTTGTCGGGGACCAGGCTGTGTGACGGACTATGGGAGGCCCAACTATGTAATTTAAGTCCTCTGCAGTCCCCAGGTTCGGTGTGACCTTGCTTCATGAACAAGGAGGTATACAGAAGGCCGCATGCTCTCTGGCTATGGGTGGAATACTAATAACCTTGCACTCCTGAGGCAAGATAGCATCTGCTGAGGACAGTTGTCAAAATACAGTCATTTGGGTTTAGGGAAAATCTTATTCCTCATTAACTTAATCCTTATCAACCTATTTTCTACAGTTACTGTTCCATGAAATGTGTGCTACACCTCCCCTTGCACTTCTTCCTAGCCAATAAAAGCAAGTCAACCATGGAAGTAGCCGAGCCAGTCCACTAGAGGCAAATTCCTTCTGGTCCCCTTGTACCTTGAAATTTGTCTCCTTGTCTTTATTTCCCATTGTCCCCCTTACAGGTATCTGAGGGTCTGATCAGACCTCAGTATATGGTTAGTGACTCTAGAACATTTATAGATTTTAAAAAATAGAGAGGCCTAGGAAAATGATTGAAGCCATGAACACCCAAGAAGGGAAAGAAATGGAATCCATGAAACAGATTGAAACAGATATCCAGGAAATTAAAAATTCCATTGAAAGTATATGCTGCAGAATGAGTCAATGTGAGGACAGAATATTAGATATAGAAGACAGGATTGTAGGTACTGATCATAAAAAGAAAGATTTTTTTTTGAGATACTGTCTCACTATGTAGTTCAGGCTGACCTCAAACTCACTATGTAGGTCAGGCTGGCCTTAAACTCACAGTGATCCTACTGCCTCAGCCTCCCGAGTGTTGGGATTACAGGCATGCATCACCATGCCCAGCCAATATTTCTTGAAAATAGCAAAGGACCATGAAAAATCAACCCAAAATCTCCTAGGTGAGGCAAAGAAAAATACCATAAGATTGGTCAGAGTCAGTGAAAAAGCAGGAGGTAGCACAAATGACATAAAAAAAAACCTGTTCACAGAAGAAATGGCAAAAAACTTGCCAACAATGGAAAAAGAATTTGACATACAGATAAGTGAGGCATATAAAACTCTAATTAGCCATGATCAAAAAAAAAATCCAAGCCATATAATAGTCAAGATTCCAGAAATCCAGCACAATTACAGAATACTAAAAGCTGTTAGAGGAAAAAAATCACCTATAAAGGAAAGCCCATCAGAATCACAGCTGACTTCTCAACACAAACTCTCAAGTCAAGGAGAGCTTGGAGTGAAGTATTTCAAGCCCTAAAAGAAAACAACATCCAACCCAAATTGATATACCCTGCAAAATTATCTTTCAAAACTGATAGAAAAATAAGATACTTCTTTTAGGGTAAACCAAGGCACAATTGAGACCACCAAGGCAGGCAGAGTTTAGGCAACATGAGAGGATTTTATTGCAGATTAGGTGTGGTTGGGCCAAGGGCAAAAGGACCATTGGCCCCGAGCAAGGGGCAAAAGCATGTTTTATAAGGGAGTTTAGGTATGTGGGGGGGCATTGCCAAGGGAGGGTGCAAAATTTTGGGTCTCTGAGTAGGGGGGTCTGAGGTTGGCTGATAAACAGGGCAGTGTTGGGTAGAGAAGAGTGCTGGCAGGCACAGCATATCTCTTGTGGTTTTTTGTGGAATCAGCTCTCTGCAGGGTGACCTGTGTGGGGGCAGCTGCTAGCTTTCTGTTAACACTGTGCACCTGCAGGTGTGAGTAACAGATCTGATTGGGGAGTTTTTTCTCTCCTGGCTGGGCGGGGCTCTGGTCTGGAAACCTGACAATTTCCATGGCAAAGAACACCTGAGGACACCAAACCAGCACTCCAAAATGTTCTGAAATACATTCTAGAAAGAGATAATGAGGACTACAACTCCATGAACCCCAACAGAATGAATCCACCTGTTAGGGTCGGGATGCCCACCGCGTGAAGGAAGACTCCAAGAAGCGTTCTCTCATGCAAAGGGCAAGGGGTTTTATTATCCAAGCATGCATGGGGCTCACTGAACACGCAGGAACAGTGGGCCCCGAGGTTTGTCTGTGCAGGGCTTATACGTCTATAGAACAAAGGGAGGAGGGGTCTTTGCAAGCGCGGTTACAGAAGCAGATAGCATTGGTTAGTTTAAACAGCTTTTTACATTCATTGGGAGAAGACACTCATATGGGAGTTTTTAGGCTGGCCGACCGAGCGGGGAGGATGTTTTCTAATATGGGCAGCAGGTGGTCCGGAACAGCACAATCTGCAATCCTTGCAAATTTCTTAGCCCAGGGTCAGTCTTTACCTTGCAGCCCAGTTCCCTGATCTGTGGTCAGCTTTGTTTTGTTTTTATCTACTTTAGGTAGCTTTGTAACAGCTCAATTCCCGGAACATTGGGAGGAGGGGGACAGTACAGACTGTGCATTCCCAGAAGGGAAAATTTCTCTTACACACCAAGCAAGACAAGTAATTAAAAGTGGGGACCAACAATAGGAAAATAACATGACAAGGATAAGTCTACACATATTAGTTATAACCATCAATGTTAATGGTCTCAATTCATCAATCAAAAGAAACAGACTGGCAGAATGGATCAAGAAGCAAGATCCAACAATATGCTGCATACAAGAAATACATTATTTCAAAAAGAAATTCATAGACTGAATGTCAAATGATGGAAAACAACACTCCATTTGACAGGAGCCCAGAAAAAAGCAGGGGTAGCTATTCTATTTGCAGACAAAGTAAATTTTAAGCCAAGACTGATCAAGAAAGACAGAGAAGGTCACTACATCCTTATAAGAGGAAAACCCAAGAGGAAGAGATAACAATCATAAATATATATGCAACAAATACCAAAGCACCCAGCTATATAAAACAAATATTAACAGACATGAAAAATCAAATAAGCACTAATACAATTGTATTGGGGGATCTCAATACCCCACTGTCACAAACAGACAGATCAACTAGACAAAAAATCAACAATGAAATGTTAGAACTGAATCAAACTTTTGAACAAATGGACTTAGTAAATGTCTACAGAGTGTTCCACTCCGCAACATTAGAATACACATTCTTCTCAGATGCACATGGGACATTCTTCAAAATGGACCACATACTATTACTTAAGTAAATGCAAAGGAATTGAAATTATCCCATGCATATTATCAGACTATAGTACAATGAAATTGAAAATCAATGGCAAAAGAAACCAAAAACTTCATAAACACATGGAAATTAAATAACACCCTCCTGAACAACCAATGGGTCACAGATGAAATTAAAGAAGAAATCAGATAGTTTCTACAATTAAATGATAATAACAATACAACATACCAGAACTTATGGGACACAATGAAAGCAGTCCTATGAAAGAAATTTATACCAGTGAATACCCATATCAGGAAAACAGAGCAAGCTGAAATAAACAACTTAATGTTGAACCTCAAGCTTCTAGAAAAAGAAGAGCAAGTCAAGCCCAAAGCTCATATGAGGAAGGAAATTATAAAGATCAGAGCAGAAATTAATGCAATGGAGACTAAAAAAACAATACAAAGAATCAATGACTCAAAGAGTCGGTTCTTTGAAAAATTAAATAAAAACAACAAACCCTTAGCCAACCCTATAAAGAAAAGAAAAGAAAAAAACTCAAATTCATCCAATTAGGAATAAAAAGGTTGAAATCATAATGGACCCAACAGAAATCCAGAAGATCATCTATACCTAGTTTGAGAACTTGTATTCTAATAAGATGGAAAACACAGAGGAAATGGACAGATTCATAGATACATATGAATTACCAAAGCTGAACCAAGAAGATATAAATATCCTAAATAAACCAATATCAATCGATGAAACTGAAGATGTAATTAAAAATCTACCAACAAAGAAAAGCCCAGGCCCTAATGGATTTACTGCTGAATTCTACAAGAAATTTAGAGAAGGCCTAATGCCACTACTTCTCAAACTTTTTAATGAAACTGAAGGGGAAGTAACACTCCCAAATTCATTCCTGGAAGCAAGCATTACCCTGATACCAAAACCAGAGAAGGACCCAACTAAGAAAGGGAACTACAGGGCAATCTCCTTAATGAACATAGATGCAAAAATCCTTAGTAAGATACTGGCAAACAAAATGCAGCAAATCATCAAGAGGATTATATCAAGTAGGTATAGATGATTATACGAAGTAGGATTCATCCCAGGGATGCAGGGATAGTTCAACATATGCAAATCAATAAATGTAATATATCACATTAACAGAGCCAAGGACAGAAACCATATGATCATCTCAACAGATGCAGAAAAAGCTTTTGGCAAAGTCAAACACCCATTCATAATAAAAACACTACAGAAAATTGGAATAGATGATCTTTATCTCAATCTGATAAAAGCCATCTATAACAAACTAGCAGCTAACATCACACTAAATGGACAAAAACTGAAAGCTTTCACTCTAAAATCAGGAACAAGACAAGGATGTCCACTATCACCACTCTTATTCGATATAGTTCTAAAAACATTAGCCAGAGCAGTTAGACATGGGAAAGAAATAAAAGGAATAATGATAGGAAAGGAAGAAGTTAAATTATCATTATTTGCAGATGACATGACACTCTACATAGAAGACCCCAAAAACTCCACCAAAAGACTTCTAGATTTAATAACCCAGTTCAGTAGCATAGCGGGTTACAAAGTCAACATTCAAAAATCAATAGCCTTTCTGTACACAAATAAGAAACTCACTGAGAGAGATATTACACCTGTCACAATAGCATCCAAAAAAAAATGAAATACTTAGGAATCAATCTAATGAAGGAAGTAAAAGACCTCTACATTGAAGACTACAGTACTCTGAAAAAGGAGATTGAAGAGGATTTCAGAAAATGGAAAGATATTCCTTGCTCTTGGGTAGGAAGAATCAATATAGTGAAAATGGCCATACTTCCAAAATTGTTATACAGATTTAATGCAATTCCGATCAAAATTCCAATAGCATATCTCACAGAATTAGAGAAAACAATCCTAAAATTCACTTGGAACCAGAAGAGACCTAGAATAGCAAAATCAATTCTGGGCCACAAAGGCAAGGCAGGGGCTATCACAATCCCTGACTTGAAATTATACTACAGAGCTACTGTGACCAAAACAGCATGGTACTGGTGAAAAACAGACCTGAGGATTAATGGAACAGATTAGAAAATGCAGAAACAACTCCAAACACACTCAGCCACCTTATCTTTGACAAAGGAGCCAAACACCTTCACTAAAAAAAGATAGCTTCTTTAATGAATGGTGCTGGAAAAACTAGCTTTGCACATGCTGATGATTAAAACTAGACCCTTATCCTTCACCATGCACTAAACTAAAACCAAAATGGATCAAATATCTAAACATTAATACAGGTGGGGTGTGGTGGCGCACACCTGTAATTCCAGCACTCGGGAAGCTGAGGCAGGAGGATCACCTCAAGTTTGAGACCAGCCTGTGCTATGTAGTGAGTTCCAGGCCAACCTGCACTACATAGCAAGACCCTGTCTCAAAAAATGAAACAAAACAAAACCCACTGAAACACTAAATCTGCTGGAATACAGAATACGTAGAACTCTCAAAGTCACTGGTGTAGGCAAAAACTTTATGAACAAAACCCCGATCACACAAGAAACATCACGAAGAATCAACTGGGATCTCATTTTATTAAAAAGCTTTTACACAGCAACAGAAATCACCAACTGAGTGAAGAGACTACCTACAGTATGGGAGAAAAATGTTGCCAGCTGCTCCTCAAAGGACTAATATCTAGAATATAGAAAGAATAAAAAATCAAACTCACCAAATTTAAAGACCCAACCCAAAATGGGCATCTGAAATGAACAGACTTTTCTCAGATGAAGAATTAGAAATGTCAAATAAATAATATGAAAAAATGTTCAACATCACTGGTCAATCAAGAGATGCAAATTAAAACAATGCTGAGATTCCATCTCACTCCAGAAAGAATGGCTATCATCAAGAAATCAACCAATAACAAATGCTAGTGGGCCTGTGCGGAAAAAGGAGCCCTTCTCCATTGTTGGTGGGATTGCAGACTGGTGCAACCAGTGTGGAAATCAGTGTGGAGATTCCTCAAAAAACTAAAACTAGAGATTCCATTCAACCCAGCTATTCCCCTTTTTGGTATCTTCCTGCATAAATTAAAAGCATCATACCACAGCGATATATGAACACCCATGTTTATAGCGGCGTAGTTTATAATAGCTAAATCTTGGAAATAGCCCAAATGCCCATCAATAGATGAACGGGTAAAGATGTGGTTTTTTATACAATGGAGTACTACTCTGCCACAAAGGATAATCTCAGGAAATTTCTAGCTATATCGATGCACCTTGAGACGATACTCTTAAGTAAAATAAATCAGACACACATGTTTAATACAGCATTGTTTCTCTGATGTGAGAAACTGAAAGTGTAAATAAGTTTCAAAATGTATGATAGATATTGGGAAATGGGAAGAAGATGTTCCAATGAGAAGGGGAAGAAGTGAGGTTGGATGGGGAAAAGAAGAAAGGGACAAGAAAAAAAATTGAAGATAAAATGGAAAGAAAGCTTTTGTAAACAGGGACAGGAAGAGGGCTTGGTGCGAGGGAAAGGGAATGGGGAAAAAAGAAGAAGCAAGATATACCATGTACAGGTACTAATTCCCTACGGTGAACATTATCATTATGTATATCTAAAATATACCCATAAAAAATAGCTGGTGGGTTGGTGAGATGGCTCAGCAGCTTAAGCGCCTGCCCGGCAAGCGCGAGGGCCCGAGTTCGACTCCCGGAACCCACATACGAAAAAGGGGCCGGTGATATCGCTCAGCGGCATGGGCGCCTGCTGGCGCGCGAGGTCCTGAGGTTGACCCCCCCGGTACCCACAAAAAAAAAAATAGCTGGTGATGGAGCTTAGTGCAAAGGCCCTGAGTTCAAGCCTCAGTACCACGAATAAGTAAATAAATAAATAAATAAATAAATAAATAAGTAAACAAACAAATTCAAGAACTTTGGTATTGTGAGGAAGATAAAACAAGTGAACTACATAAAAAACAAGTATGTACAAACTGAAAGCTCTGCATATTGAGAACTTGAGTTCTGAAGTGATTTAAAATAAAGAACATTCTCTTTATTTTGAAATTAAAAGAATCACAACTCAGAATCAAGAGTGTAAGACAGGGCCGGTGAGACGGCTCAGCGGCTTAAGCGCCTGCCTTGCAAGCGCGAAGGCCCGAGTTCGACTCCCGGAACCCACATACGAAAAAGGGGCCGGTGATATCGCTCAGCGGCACGGGTGCCTGTTGGCGCGCGAGGTCCTGAGGTCGTCCCCCCGGTACCCACAAAAAAAAAAAAAAAAAAAAAAAAAAAAAAAAAGAGTGTAAGACATAGCCAGCTCTGGTGGGATATATGTATAATCCCAGTGTTCTGGGTGGCTGAAGCACATCAAGTTCCAGCCCAGTCTGGGCAACTTAGTGACTTAGCAAGACCTAATCTCAAAATAAAAAATAAAGGGCCGGTGAGATAGCTCAGTGGCATAAGCACCTGCCTGGCAAGCGCGAGGTTCTGAGTTTGACTCCTGGTATCCACATAAAGGGAAAAAGGGGCCGGTGATATCGCTCAGCAGCATAAGCGCTTGCTAGCAAGCGCGAGGTCCTGAGGTTGACTCCCGGTACCCATAGAAAAAGAAAAAGAAAAAGAAAAAAGGATGAATGTAGCTCAGTAGTAGAATGCCCCTTGGTTCTAACTTCAGTAACACTCATACACGTGTGTGCACACCCACGTGCACACACACACACACTCACGCAAACTAAAAGTCTAGTGACTTTGAGGGTATGGGGCTGCCATTCACTGCTGTTGAGGAGTCTCTATCAGTAAAGTTTTCTGGAAGATAATTAGGTATTGTGTATCAAATGTCTAAAAACAGAAATAAGCAGCATTTCAGTTTCTGTAATTCTGTGAGATATGTTGTTGGAATTTTGATAAGAATTGCATTAAATCTTTATAACAATTTTGGAAGTATGGCCATTTTCACTATGTTGGTTCTTCCGACCCAAGAGCAAGGGATATCTTTCCATTTTCTGATATCCTCTTCAATCTCCTTTTTCAGAGTACTGTAGTTTTCAGTGTAGAGGTCTTTTACCTCCTTTGTGAGATTGATTCCTAGGTATTTCATTTTTTTTGGATGTTATTGTGAAAGGTGTTTTTTCCCTAATTTCTCTTTCAGTGAGTTTGTTATTCATGTACAGGAAGGCTATTGATTTTTGAGTGTTGACTTTGTATCCAGCTACACTACTGAATTTGCTTATTAAATCTAGCAATTTTTTAGTGGAGTTTTTGGGGTCTTCTATGTAGAGTATCATGTCATCTGCAAATAATAATAATTTAACTTCTTCCTTTCCAATCATTATTCCTTTTATTTCTTTCTCTTGTCTAATTGCTCTTCAGAGGAAATTTTATCAATATATCAAATGAAAAATGGTCACAAAATCTTATCTCCTTAATTTTATCTCCTTTAAAATTTAAAGTATGTGTGTGTACTGATATACATCATAATTCTAAGTGATTTAATCTGTAAAAAGGAATTGTGGACAGTTTTTATATTCTTCCAGTTTTTTTTCAATAACTAGTTTTTTTTGGCAATTCTAGAAACATTACTATAGATGTAGAACAACTTTGTTCCTCTTTTGCTCACAATGGGTTCTCTCCCTGCCTAGGGTTACAAAATCAAATCCTCAAATGTTTTGTGTGACACAAACAAAATAATTTAAATTTTCTTTTCTTGGTGTATAAAATACATACAGAAAAATTATACCTTACAACCTATTGAAAGTCCACACATTATACATGCCTATTGCATCCAGGAATGAGCACATTGCCAGGACCCATCTAGTGCTTTCTCCTAAACACTACTTCACCTCAGGGTTAAGCACAATGCCCACTTCTATCACTATATCTTAGTTTTACCTTTCAAATTTTATACAAGTGAAATAATACAGTATGCATGCTTTGGTTTTTTTCACTAATAGTTTGTGGAATTTATTTAAGTTCCTCATGTAATGGCAAGCCATTCATTCTCATTGCTGCATAAAATTCCTGGTGTGAATACACAATTTATTTTTTCATCTAGCTGTTGATGGACATTATTAGCCTGCTCTCGGGGGGACCCAAGGGAGATTTTTGCAGGTGAGGTCTCCAGGTTAAAGAATGTACATGTGCAAGACATTAGCAACAGCAGGCGGTACAGATCAGAGCAGTGTATAAGAGTGCAACAGCACAAGAACAGCCTGCGTCTTCATTGTATAACTCTTTTTTTTTTTTGTGGGTACTGGGGGTCGAACTCAGGACCTCGTGTGCCAGCAGGCGCCTATGCCGCTGAGCGATATCACCGGGCCTTTTTTCGTATGTGGGTACTGGGAGTTGAACTCAGGACCTCGCACTTGCCAGGCAGGTGCTTACGCCGCTGAGCCATCTCACCGGCCCCATTGTGTAATTCTTACACAGGTTGTTATCACATATTTACATTCTTATACAGTGCCATAACCAGTGCATGTGTGTTTACCTGTGCCAAGTCATGGTTACATAACTGCATCCCACTGTGCACTTGCACTAGACAGTGGGGTCAAATCTTTAGGTGTTCTTAGACACCCCTGAGCTTTGAAGCAATCTGAGTGGTTCCCCACAAGCAGTTTTCAGTTTGGGGCTGTTATGATTAAAGCTGTTAGTAACAGTTTCTTGATAAACATGTTTGCACTTGTTAGATATATACTTTAGGATTACTGGGTGACAAAGTTTTAAAAATTTCTCTGAGCTAGGTGTGTGGTGGCACATGCCTGTAATCCCAGCACTTGGGGGGCTGAGGCAGGAGGATCACCTTGAGTTTGAGCCCAGCCAGTGCTACATAGTAAGTTCAAGGCCAGCCTGAACTACACAGTGAGACCCTGTCTCAAAAATTTTTCTCCCTCTCGACCCAGGATGCCACAATTAATGTTGCCCTCAGCTGATATGTAATTTACATGGTGCATAATGTTCACATATGTCCTTGCCGAAGCACTTATTCTTCTCTGAGCTGGGCAAATGTTCTCCAAAAGAGCAACTCCCCCGACTTGGGTTCCTGCAGTGTCTAGGAAGGGATGTTGGCCTCAAATGTTATTAAAAGTTATTTTCTCTGTCTATAATTGTTGATTAATCGATACTGGGGATTGAACCCAAGAGCACTCTACCCTGAGCTACATCCCCAGCCCTTTTTATTTTTTGAGATAGGGTCTCACTAAGTCACCCAGGCTGGCCCCCAACTTGGGATCCTCCTGCCTGTGCCTCCTGAGTGGCTTGATTACAAGCATCATGCTCAGCTAACAAGTTATTCTTGACGAGCAATGAATTTATCTGCTAAGTCAATCTAAATCAGGTGTTCCATATGAAAAATTTCCCATTGTTCCACAACTTGTTCTTCTGAAATACTATTCTTTTCCTTGTCAGATAAAACAGGTGATTCCCTAGAGCACCTACACCTGCTGCACCTCCCAGGGGTCAGATACACAGGCTGAGAACTGTAACTGCAGCAAAACTGCTCTCATGAAGGGTATTTTGGAGGTGGGAGCTCTCCTAGGAACAGGGGAGACTGAGTCTCACAATCTGCAGTCATCTGATAGGTTTTTAATATGTGCATGAAACCACAAATATGTTTCCCAACATATTATGACATCCCAGAGCAAGGACAAACTCATACCCATCTATAGATTGCCAGCACCTAACACATATGTGGGTATCACAGAAACTCAACAAATGTTAAAATGCATACTGAGTGTTTGAAATGGATGGAAAGACTGGACAATTGGCCAAAAGCATAGGTAATTATTTAGTAAATTATCAACAAAGAACTCTGATGAATGTGGTCATTATGTATATCTAAAATGTACCAATATAATCTAATGAAAAAATCTCTCTCAGTGAAACTGAACTGACAACATGTACATCAATCATTATGGCTAAACCAACCCCATGCAGGGATAATTCTACAGCAGTGACAATGAGGTGAAACATGACAACATGGAAAACACTCCATTGTAGGAACCAGCCTGAGTTTATCCCTGACCAGGCGGCGAACAGAGATTAAAGACAAGACACAAAGACAATTCTGAAAGAGGGGCCAGGGATCTTTCCTCTAGTGGACAAAGAGCACTGAGTATTTGTTGAACCTCGCTTGTATTTACTTAGACATGAGGACAAGCAATTAGGGTAGCATAAGATTCACTGCCTCCTGTTATCTGTAGTATACACCCAGGTAAACAACCGGATTTCAGCTGTGTTGACTCCTCCCTGGAACTTGCAACATGCAAGCATGCCTGCATGTTGGGGAAGGAGCACAGCTTGCTGTTTTTCTCCTTTGTGCTGGCAGAGAAGGTCAGTTAGGCCTCAATCCTCATTATCTGGTCTCCTACACTCCATGACTTACTAGTTTAAAAAATTGCAAATAACTTTGTAATACTTTATTGCTTAAAAAAGATAAAAGCTACAAGTTTCTAGGGAAGCATGTATGTGTGTACACTCAGAAGAAAATGTCTAGAGTGTTCCATACCACACTGTTAACAGCGGTTACCTCCAGAGGAGTGAGAAGTTGTGGCTGGCATTAAAGGAATTTTGGTCAATCTAGGATGATTTTTTTCCCCAAAAATTATCTTTGTGTAGTGTTTGTGCAATTAAATCGTGTTAACTTTTTTTTTTTTTTTTTTTTTTTGAGACAGGGTCTTGCTATGTAGTTCAGGCTGGTTTCGAACTTGCAGCAATTCTCTTGCCTCAGCCTCCCTCCCAAATGCTGGGATTACAGGCATGCTCCCCCACACCTGGCTATGTTAACATTTTCAGTGAATTTCTCTTTATTTCTACCAATGTTTCTATTACCTGAACACAACTATTATTTATTTTTGGCAGTGCTGGGGATTGAACCCATAGCCTCACCCTGGAAAGCACTCTAGTACAGCTACACCCCCAGCCCTGAACTAGTCTTAAAAGTGTGCAGAGCAGCTGAAGCTGGAAATTGAGCACACGTGCGATCCTGCTCATCTCCCTGCAGCTGGCGAGAGGGGCCAGCCAGAGAACAAAGAGCAGCCCAGGTGGGCTACTTAAGCTGCTCCAGCCCAGAGAGCACCTAGCCCCAAGGCAATCCAAGCAATGGGTTGCTAAGAAAAGGGGTGTCAGGGGACACCAACTTGCTAAATGTATAAACAAACACACTGCTTTGGTTGAGCAGTTCTTTTCCTCCCATCAGGAGAGAGGGCTTCTGGGGCCGGTGAGATGGCTCAGCCCCATAAGCGCCTGCCTGGCAAGCGCCTAGGGCCTGAGCTCGACTGCTGGAACCCACAGAGGAAAAAAGGGCCGGTGATATCGCTCAGCGGCACAGGCGCCTGCTGGCGCGCAAGGTCCTGAGGTCGACCCCCAGTACCCACAAAAAAAAAAGGAGAGAGGGCTTCACCTGACCTCAGCTGTTTGTCTCTTTTATTTCTCAATTCTCTGGCCGGCTGTTGCCCCCCCCACCCGCAACTTTGAGAGCTGCGCGGGTCACAGCATAAAAGGAAGCACCACAGGTCAGGTTTCCCTAAGTATAGACACCAGACTACTCTCTCTCCACGCAAGGAGCATGAAAAATGTAGAGACGGGAACTAAATGAAGAGTTTAAGTCTTAGACAAGCTCAGGCTTGACAATGCGCGGGTAGACTTCTGTGGAGGCTAAGCATCAATTTAGGGGGAAACACGCAGCTGATTTTCATCCACACTTAAGAGACGTTCACTTTTCAAGGACCCAACAGTAACGGAGAAGGGAGTAAGGAGCGCCAAAGAAATGCTTTAATCCTACGATGCAAGCAATTAAAGAAGGGAGAGAGTACGAGATTAATGGAACAGAAATACAGTACAGAGAAGGTGATACATATATGATTAGCCAATTATATAGCCTCACAAGTACTGTAAAAGTATCTTTTGCGTGCAACGCTTTACAGTTTGGAAAATTCTTTCTCATACAAACAGGGCTCGGAGTCCAAGCCGGATTCTGCCACTCATGCATTGCTTATCTGCTATCCATCAGCGAACATCTTTTTTCTGCGGCTTAAGTTTCCCCCAGAAAACAGAGGGTTGGGGTGACAGCCCGGAGCGCAGCCCTGTCTGATGTTGCCTCACAGCCTCGAGCAGTTGCGGCGGGGCTGCCGGCCACAGCCTTCCTCCGCCCGGGCTCCCCGCGGGCCCGGAAGGAGAGGGGCAGATGCAAGACTGACCGCGTGCTCCACTCGTTCCAGGTGCGCGGCTCTCCCGGGCGCCCGCAGCAATGCGGCGAGGCCGGAAAACGCCTCGCGGGCCCGGGGCGGACGCCGGAGAGGAGGAAGCGGAATGCGCTGGGCCGTGACGTGGCCCAATCGCCGGTGTGTACCGGCGGTTCAGCCACAACCGGTGGACTGGCCCGGCGGCCGGCTCGGAGGCGGGCCCAAGACGTGGCCCAATGGGGGCGCGCGCCGGCGCGGTGGGGGCGGGGCCAGGCGCGCGGCGCTGGGCTGGGCGGAGGAGGCGCCAATGAGCGGGCGCCGCGTCCGGGGCCGGCTGGAGAGAGAGACGCCGCGGAGAGGTGGGTGGCTAATGTAACAGTTTGTAAACCAAGGGGCGTTGTGAAGGGCTCGAGCTGGGAGGCGCGCTGCCGGCCGCGTGGGTAGGTCTGCGCCGCGTTGTCCCATCACGAGGGCTGCCGGGGCAGAGGCCAGAGGGGCCCGGGGAGGGCACCACCGCTCCTAGGGGAGGCAGCGTGCTAGCTGGGGGCGGGTCGGAGCGGGAGTGAGGCCCGCACGGACGCCGGTGCGTTAGGCCCCGCGCCTCGCGCCCTGGGCAGCCCCCGCGCGCCGGGCTGAGCTGGGATCCGTTCTGCCGCCTCGATCAGGTGAGGCTTAGGTAAATGCCGCGTGCTCGATACCAGCCCGGCGAGTAACCTTAATCGCTCCAAGTACAGTGTCTGCGTGGGGAGCGGGGCCGGGGAGTGGGATGGGGAAGGGGAGTGGGCGGGACAACCCACGGGATGCAGAGGAGGGGACCGACTCCTCTTCCATCCCCGCCGCTCCCAGCGTCTTCACCTCTCAGTTCTCGTCCAGGCCTGGCCTGTCTTTCTTTGCCATCAGAGGAGCTGCAGGTGTGAGTAGTTAGTGGAGCCGGCGCAGGGATCCCCGGCCACATCCTGGGTGTCTGTGAGGATCCGGTGCTGTGGATGGAAGGCCCGAGTCTCCTTTCCCCTGCCCTATTAACTTCTCTGACTAGAGATGTGGTGGAGCCAAGGACTCATGTTCTTTAGTTTGGGCCTTTTTCTGGAAATTTCTGGGGATGATTAGAGTGGTTGGAATTCATCAGGGGGGGGTGATATAGGCTGCTGTGCTGCGGGTGAAAAGGCAGTAGGTATGAACCTTACAGCTTCTCAGTGCTTGAGATGTGGTTCTGTCTCCTTCATGCTGGACATCCAGTTACAAGTGTTTTTTCCCTCCCCTAGGGGCACGATGGCAGCCACAGTCAGAAGGCAGAGGCCTAGGAGGCTTGCCTGTTGGGCCTTGATGGCTATCGTCTTGGCAGAGCTCTTGGCACTGAGTGGTATGTACCAGGTGAAGGGATTAAAAGAATAAATGAGTGGTGGGGAGGCTCCTAAGGCTTTTGGTTAGAAGTCTCTTAGAGTTGCTGGAGCCAGGCTTTGTTTTCCTTAGTCTTTATTATCTTTTGCTACCAAAAGTGGTATGCTTTCAATAGAGAGCCTGAGGAAGGGGTGCTAATTGACGATCCCGTTTTCCCTGTAGACACACTGGCAGTGATGTCTGTGGACCTGGGCAGCGAGTCCATGAAGGTGGCCATCGTCAAACCTGGAGTTCCCATGGAGATTGTCTTGAACAAGTAAGGATGGCCCTGGTGCCGAGGGCAGGCAGCGAGGGAGTCTGGGCACCAAGCAGATGTGTGTTCCTCATAGCGCCCACCAGACTTTAGTGTCTGAGTGATCAGTTGCCGAGTGGGGTGGCTCCTGGGTCACACCCTGGGTCTCTTTTCCTCAGGGAGTCTCGGAGAAAAACCCCAGTGACTGTGACCCTGAAAGAGAATGAAAGATTCTTTGGAGACAGTGCAGCCGGCATGGTGAGCAGCAGCCCCCTTCCCAGAGTGGCAGACCCGGATTGTTCCTTCATGTGTCTGTCTTCGTGATGCCAGAGACAGTTGTGCTGAGTCTGAGCACTAACACTGCTCACGTCTGCCTCCTTCAGGCCATCAAGAACCCAAAGGCTACACTGCGCTACTTCCAGCATCTCCTAGGGAAGCAGGCGGATAACCCTCACGTGGCCCTTTATCGGGCTCGTTTCCCCGAGCATGAGCTAAATTTCGATCCTCAGAGGCAGACAGTGCACTTCCAGATTAGCCCGTGAGTGTTCTCTTGGGAAGGGAGGCTCATTAGCCCTTCTGGGCTCCTCATCGGCGTTCATTTATGATTGCTCTACCTTAGTTTTTGGCTTTCTTAGCCACTATCTCTGATCCCCTCAGGCAGCTGCAGTTCTCACCTGAGGAAGTGCTGGGCATGGTTCTCAATTACTCCCGTTCCCTGGCTGAAGATTTTGCAGGTGAGTGGCAAGGTGGGGGCCACTGGTGGTCAAGTTCTCCCAGGACCTATAGCAGTGATTCTCAAATGGGAATAGTTTTGCCTCCTAGGGAACATTTGATAATGCCTGAAAACATACTTGGTTGTTACACTTATGGATATGTTACTGGCATCTAGTGGGTAGGGGCTGCGAGGCCTCTAAACGTCCTACATAGTACAAGACAGCCCCTCCCAACAACAGAACTATCTGGTTCAGAATGTCAGTAGTGACTAAGTTAGAAACCATCATCTAGGGCAGTGGTGGCGAACCTACGGCACACATGTCGCAGCAGGCTGTTACATCATTGAAAGCTCTGGTTCACCATCACTGTTTGAGGGTGTGGAGCTGGTGGGATCCTGTTCTCTTGTCCTCTGCAGAGCAGCCCATCAAGGATGCTGTGATCACCGTGCCAGCCTTCTTTAACCAGGCTGAGCGCCGGGCTGTACTGCAGGCTGCTCGCATGGCAGGTCTCAAAGTGCTGCAGCTCATCAATGACAACACCGCCACTGCCCTCAGCTATGGTGTCTTCCGCCGGAAAGATATCAACACCACTGCGCAGGTGTGCCCCAGAGGCCTGTTGTTCAGACATGCAGAGTGGCTGAGCCTCAGATGGAGGCTACTTGGTCTGTTTTGCACTTGTTTGCATACCTGGTTTTTGGCAAAATGTATCTCCTCTTGATCCATGTTGAAGCTGTTCAGCTTTAGGCTGAGAGTTGGGCATCCCCTTGGTTGCAGGCAGGTGGGCAGGCAGGCACTCTGGCCTCTGATAGGTTTCCTGTGACAGTTCTCTTGGTATTTCTACAGAACGTCATGTTCTATGACATGGGCTCAGGCAGCACCGTGTGCACCATCGTGACCTACCAGACAGTGAAGACTAAGGAGGCTGGGATGCAACCACAGCTGCAGATTCGGGGGGTGGGGTAAGTAGATGCCAGGGGGAGGGCTTCTTATTAACGTGGTTATGGTAGGGCCACTGCCAGGCAGCTCTGATCTAAATTCCATCATCTGATAAATGCTGAACACCAGTGGTACAAGCCACCTGATGGGACAGTCATGCATGTACAGTACCACTGGTGTTTCAAGCTGGTGGGAACTTGTTAAGACCCTTAGATCAGGGCTTTCTTCCTAGAATGGCAGCTTTTTCTTCCTGCTCTGTAGCAGTGCTGTCCTAGATAAAGCATTAGTCTATGGGGGACCACTCCCAAAGAGTAGGGTGAAGCTAGAGAGAAGGTGAAGACAGTTTGGGGAAATTGAAAGGCAAGAAACCTCCTGAACTTATCCTGAGAAGATCTCTGAGCTTTTGAGGACATTTGTGAGGCTGTAGACCATATGTAGAATGTCCGATTCAATCTTTTTTTTTTTTTTTTTTTTTTGGTGGTGCTAAGGATTGAACCTAGGGCCTTTCTCACTGAGCTATATCCCCAGCCCTTATTTTTTATTTTGAAGCAGAGTCTTGTGAAATCACTAAGTTGCCCAGACTGAGCTCAAATTTGTAATGTTCCTGCCTTAGCCTCCCAGAGCCTGTGCCACTGTGCCTAGTTTGAAGGTTCTCTTTAAAATGCTAGTCTGGCTGGGCGTGATGGTGCATGCTTGTAATCCCAGTACTCAGGAGACTGAAGCAGGAGAATCGCCTCAAGTCTGAGGCCAGCCTGAACTGCATAGTGAGATGCTGTTTCAAGATAGATAGATAGATAGATTAGCTAGCTAACTAACCTATGCGAGCTATGGGCTGGGGATGTAGCGCAGTGGTACAGTGTTTTTTAAGCAGATAGAAAGCCCTGGATTTAGTCTCCAGCACACCAAAAAACAAAAATTAAAAATAAAATGCTGATTGGATTGTAACCCATTTCTTTAAACCTTTCCCTGTGCTGGTCTGAGTTCTGCCTCCCCTAGCTGTTTATAACCTCTAGTTCACTCCTTTTGATCTGTGACCCCGCCGCATACTTGCCCTCCTTTGGAGTTTGCCACACTCTCTCCTGCCTTGGGGATCTTTACAGAAGCTGTTTCCTCTTTCTAGAACGTTCTTCCTTCTTCTGTTCCCCTAATTCACTCCCGTTGATCCTTCACATTCCAGTCCCAGCATCACTTCTCTCAGGGAGGCTTTCCCAGAGCCCCCTGAATAGCACAGCTCTCCCTGTGTGTTCTAGTAGCGCTGTTTCTCCTTTAAGAGAAAAGTGCATCTGTCAGTGATGCTCAGAGATTACTGTTGAACGAGGGCGTGGATGAACCGTCCCAACTGAGAATGGAGAATGTGTCCACACTGTGGGCACAGGGGGTGAGCAGGGTCCTGGAAAAAGGGCGGGATGCCATGCGGGGATGAGAGTCAGGCGCCCGTGCCAATGGAGAGATCCTGTTCCCCACACTTCCCCCGCTCCCTTTCCTGAACAGGTTTGACCGCACCCTGGGGGGCCTGGAGATGGAGCTCCGGCTGCGGGAGCACCTGGCTGGGCTCTTCAGTGAGCAGCGCAAGGGCCAGAGAGCCAAGGATGTGCGGGAGAACCCGCGTGCCATGGCCAAGCTGCTGCGGGAGGCCAATCGGCTCAAAACTGTTCTGAGCGCCAACGCGGACCACATGGCCCAGGTAACTACATGGGGCTGGTAGAGGGTAAACTCCCCACTCCCAAGGGCAGAGGGGCTCTGCCATCTTCCCAGTCTTGTTCCCTTGGATTCTGCCTGCCTATTCACGGAATGGGACCTCGGCAGAAGCCCCCCGACACTCATCTTTATCGTCCCTAGATCGAAGGCCTGATGGATGACGTAGACTTCAAGGCAAAAGTGACCCGCGCGGAATTTGAGGAGTTGTGCGCAGACCTGTTTGAGCGGGTGCCCGGGCCTGTCCAGCAAGCCCTCCAGAGCGCGGAAATGAGCTTGGTGAGGGCGCGGGGCGGCAGGGGTGCCTGGCAGGAGGTGCAGCAGGACACACATGGATGTCAACTGTCTCACCTGTCCTCCCCCTCTGCAGGACGAGATTGAGCAGGTGATCTTGGTGGGTGGGGCCACTCGTGTCCCCAAGGTTCAGGAGGTGCTGCTGAAGGCTGTGGGCAAGTGAGTGTGGGCACTGGGCATGGGGCCTGCGTCTGCCCAGGGCTGGGCAGCCAGACGGCTTGGGCGAGAGCCCAGGCTGGATCTCTTGGGTGGATGGGACTGATGTTTGGGTCTTTCGTAGGGAGGAATTGGGGAAGAACATCAATGCAGATGAAGCAGCTGCCATGGGAGCTGTGTACCAGGCAGCTGCCCTCAGCAAAGCATTCAAGGTGAAGCCATTTGTCATCCGAGATGCGGTGGTCTATCCCATCCTGGTGAGTAAGCCTGTCTACCAGCAGTGACCTCCTCTAGCCTCTCCAGGTGGCATCTTGCCTTCTGCCCACTCCAGCCTGTCCCTTTGTCTTTCCGCCCCATCCCCGCGAGGGTTCTCCAGTGTGCTTTCTCCCTGTCTGCCACATAGGTGGAATTCACAAGGGAGGTAGAAGAGGAGCCCGGGGTCCGCAGCCTGAAGCACAATAAACGTGTGCTGTTCTCCCGCATGGGGCCCTACCCTCAACGCAAAGTCATCACCTTTAACCGCTATAGCCACGATTTCAACTTCCACATCAACTACGGTGACCTGGGCTTCCTGGGGCCTGAGGATCTTCGGTGAGGGGCGGGGGGACAGGATGGGAGCTCCGGGAGGGGGAGGCACAGCCAGCATATGACCTGAGGATTGCGGGAGGGGAGGGAGTATGCATGGTTGAGTGGAAGCAGACTGTGGGTTTAGGATTAGGAGTGAGAGCCTCTCTGGGGTTTTTTGGGTTTTTTTTGTTGTTGTTGTTGGTTAGTTGGGGGTTTTTTGGTTTTTTTGAGATAGAATATCACTGTGTAGTCCAGGCTGGCCTTGAATTCACTATGTAGCCCAGGCTGGCCTCGAACTCATGGCGATCCTCCTGCCTCAGCCTTCTGAGTGCTGGGATAACAGGCGTGTGCCACCATGTCCAGCTTGTGAGAGCCTCTCTGGAGAGTGCTTCTGTCCTTCTGAGTGCGGCCTTGGACAGGGCCCTGACATCTTGTGCCAGGAGGCTGTAGTCTGGAGTTGAGGGTAGGCTGGGTTGGTTTCCTCAAACTCCTTTTTTTCTCCTATCCAGGGTATTTGGCTCTCAGAATCTGACCACAGTGAAACTAAAAGGTGTGGGTGACAGCTTCAAGAAGTACCCCGACTATGAGTCCAAGGGCATTAAGGCACACTTCAATCTGGATGACAGTGGTGTGCTCAGTCTGGACAGGGTGAGAGCAACAGGAGACCTGTGTGCAGGCCAGGGCCGGGGCTCTGCCAGCCTTTCCCAAAGTGGGTTCTGCAGTGTGAACAAAGGTTTGGGAATCTGGTCAATCTTGACTTCTTAACAGAGCTAACTAGAAAGCTAATGTAGGCCTTCTTTGAGCCTGTAAATACTTACAGGCACTGTAGTTTGGTTACTGAGAACTGCAGAATGATTGTTGAGAAGCCTGTTTTTTTGGATTTAATATCTCCCAGTATATACTCTGGGAAGAGATGGCCTGTAGTGTTACTGAGATTTATGAAAAGCTGTAAGGGGAAAAAAGGAGCTGTGATCCTGTCTTCAGAGGACTCATAGAGTGGGTGACCATCCAGTAGTCCTTAAGAAAAGGCAGGAGAGCCGGGAGCGGTGGCGCATGCCTGTAATGCCAGCACTTGGGAGGCTGAGGCAGGGGATTGGGAGAGTTCAAGGCCAGTCTGAACTACATAGCAAAACCCTGTCTCAAAAAAAAGAAAAAACAGGAGAGGAACTGGGCTAGCATAGCTGCAAGTCCCATAGTGCATAATCAGGTATTCACCATGGCAGGTGTTTATGCAGAAATGGGGCTGGCCTCAGACTCGTGGTAAGCCTCCTGCCTCAGCCTCCTGAGTGCTCGGATTACAGGCGTGTGCCACCATGCCCAGCTAGCATGTGCCTTTCTTCATTTCGAACCTGTTTTCAGGTGGAATCTGTATTTGAGACCCTGGTGGAAGACAGCCCAGAGGCGGAATCTACTCTCACCAGTAAGATGAGTGTGTGCGCCTGTATGTGGGTGTGGGCGTGCAAGAGAACATGCTCGTGCGCTTTTGGGGCAATGGACAGGGCATTTTACTTGGGTCAGAAGGTGGAGTCACTGCTTAGTCCCTTTCTAAATGTACTTCTCTCCCTCTAGAGCTTGGCAATACCATTTCCAGCCTGTTTGGTGGTGGTACCACAGCAGACACCAAAGAGAACGGGACAGATGCTGTTCCGGTGAGTGAGCTCATGCTGGAGCCAGGGGCGTGTGGAGAACTGCATGGGCAGGGCGTGGCAGCAGAGGGAGGGGTCAGGTGGGCATCCCTGCTGCCAAGACTCAGTGGACCTCTCCACCTCGGCCTGCACCACATTAACCACGCCCACCACACATGCCTCTGGACTTGAGCCTTTCCCTGTGCCAGAGCCCGAGGCCTTTCCCCTGGTCTGCATTTCCCTCAGCTGCCCATGGCTCCCCACAAGCTGTGTCCTGAGCAGTGATGCCCTAGAGAGCGGAAGAGCTGGCCCCTAGCTGTGCTGCTGATTGTCATCCAGGGGGCCTGTGATTGTTCTCCAGGAGGAAGAGGAGGGCCCCACTGAAGGAGGCAAGGATGAGCCTGGGGAGCAGGTGGAGCTCAAGGAGGAAGCTGACGCCCCAGTGGAGGGAACCTCTCAGCCCCCACCCACTGAGCCCAAGGGAGACACAGCCCCTGAGGAGGGGGAAAAGCCTGACACAAAAGAAAATGGGGACAAGTCTGAGGCCCAGGTGAGCTGTGGGAAGAAGGAGACCCGTGGGGCTAGGGAGGGGATGGAGGCCTGCTTCCTTCTTACCTCTGTGGAGGAGGCTAGGGCTCTTCCTGATCTTCCAACTCTTCTCACCCAGCAGACCAGTGAGAAGGGGGAGTCAGGGTCTAAAGCTGCCCCTCCATCCCCCGAGGAAGAAAAAAAGCAGAAGCCTGCTCGGAAACAGAGGATGGTGGAGGAGATCGGGGTGGAGCTGGTTGTTCTGGACCTGCCTGACTTGCCAGAGGATGAGCTGGCTCGTTCAGTGCAGAAGTAAGTAGAGTGTGTGTGGAAGGGTGTGCAATGCACCTTGGAGGGCTCGGTGTCCTAACCCGCCCGCTCCCTCATCCCTGCCTCTCTTTCCTCCCACAGACTTGAGGACTTGACCCTTCGAGATCTAGAGAAACAGGAACGGGAGAAAGCTGCCAATAGCTTGGAAGCTTTTATCTTTGAAACCCAGGTTGGCAGGCTGGGGCAGCACCTCCTGGCCCTGAGACTCGGGTTCGAGGGTGTGTGCTGAGCCCTGCCCTTGGGCCTCTTGCAAGTGTGCATTTGTGTACCTCCCTAGGACAAGCTATACCAGTCCGAGTATCAGGAAGTGTCCACAGAGGAAGAGCGTGAAGAGATTGCTGGGAAACTCAGCGCTGCATCCACTTGGCTGGAGGACGAGGGCTTTGCAGCCACCACTGTGGTGAGGAGCTTCCCAGAACCTGATGGGTGGGATGGGAGCTCTCGCCCTCCTCTTCCAGGTTCAGAGAAAAGAGACCATAAGTATTTCAGGGCTGGAGGTGTAGCTCAGTAATAGGGAGCTTACCTAGCATGCATGAGGCCCTGGGTTCAATCCCCGGCACTGCAAAAAAAAAAAAAAAAGATACAGGCAGGTGCAGTGGTGTGTATCATAGTCCCAGCTACTCGGGAAGCTGGGATGGGAAGATCACTTGAGTCCAGAAGTTGAGGCCAGCCTGAGCAATGTGGGCCATCTCAGGACAGAATGGGGATACATTGTGTGGGAATATAGTTCAATGGAAGAGCTTACCTAGCATGAGATTCCCTGGGTTTAATCCTCAGCACCTAGCCAGATATGGGGGAGCATGCCTATAAACCCGCACTGGGAAGGCTGAGGCAGGAGGGTTGCTGTGAGTTGAAGGCCAGCCTGAATTGCATAGTGAGACCCTATCTCAAAAAACAAAAAACATTCTCCAGCACCAAGAACAAAATGGATGGAGGCTGACTCCTCAGGGCTCTCCTACCATCTCTTCAACCCCTTTGCTCATCCCCATGTCCGTCAGATGTTGAAGGAGAAGCTGGCTGAGCTGAGGAAGCTGTGCCTAGGACTGTTTTTTCGGGTGGAAGAGCGCAAGAAGTGGCCTGAACGGTTGTCTGCCCTCGACAGTCTCCTCAACCATTCCAGCATGTTCCTCAAGTGAGTGGCCCTGTGCCCTTTCTTCTCTGTCCAGTCCTGCCATTGCTGCAGCTCTCCATCGTCCCACCCTAGGCACCTCTGCTTCCCGGGCTGATCTTCTCTCTGGCTTCCAGGGGTGCCCGGCTTCTCCCAGAGATGGACCAGATCTTCACTGAGGTGGAGATGACAACATTAGAGAAAGTCATCAATGAGACCTGGGTAATAACTTTGCAAATACGTGACCAGACATTTAGCTGGCACCATGGGGCCGGTGGCCAGGGGCCACAGAGGGATTTCCGGGCTGCGGGAAGAGACTGAGGCTAGTATGATCTCGTCTGGGAAAGACACCCGCTTTCTCCAGGACCCTCTCTGAGCCCGTCCTGACCTCCCCACAGGCCTGGAAGAATGCAACCGTGGCTGAGCAGGCCAAGCTTCCTGCCACAGAGAAGCCCGTGTTGCTCTCAAAAGACATCGAGGCTAAGATGATGGCACTCGACCGTGAGGTGCAGTATCTGCTCAATAAGGCCAAGTTTGCTAAGCCTCGGTCCCGGCCCAAGGACAAGAATGGTACCCGGACAGAGACTCCCCTCAATGCCAGTGCAAGTGACCAGGAGGAGAAGGTCATCCCACCAGCAGGTGAGGCCAGGGTGCCTGGCCACAGGTGCCAGTGGGCAGAGAGAAGCCCACCTTTCCCTCCTGGGGTGGCATCTTACTCCTAGTTTCCCTCCAGGCCAGGCTGAAGATGCAAAGCCCATTTCAGAACCCGAGAAGGTAGAGACTGGTGAGTTGGGGAAACCATGGTTGGAAATGGGGACGTTGTGTCACCCTGGACGGGGGGGTCCACATATTGGCAGGCACGGAGGCCTGTGCCTGGATAGCCCTTGAAGTGTGGATGGCCATAACTTTAAAAAAAATTTTGGGGGGGCTGGTGAGATGGCTCAGTGGCGTAAGCGTCTGCCTGGCAAGCGCGAGGTCCCGAGTTCGGCTCCCGGAACCCACATACGAGAAAAGGGCCGGTGATATCGCTCAGTGGCAAGGGCTCGTGCTGGCACGCGTGGTCCTGAGGTCGACCCCCGGTACCCACAAAAAAAAAAAAAAAAATTTTTTTTTTAATTAGGCAAACAGACCTGCTGTGTCCACACATCCTAAAATATTAATTAGCTGGCTCTTTACAGAAATAGTTTGCCACCCTTCCATTAACCTGTGGAGACTAAACTACTCTTTCCAATATGCAGGGTCTGAACCAGCAGACACTGACCCTCTGGAATTAGGAGGGCCTGCAGCAGGTGAGGATGGGGTTGGGGGGTGCCGGGCAGCTTCTGGGCCCAGAGGGAAAATACCTGCAGAGAACCCGGGCTGCTTACCTCTGATCTGGTGTCCCCAACTCCCAACAGAACCTGAGCAGAAGGAGCAGCCGGCGGGACAGAAGCGGCCTTTGAAGAACGATGAACTATAACCTCCACCTCCCATCTCCCCACTCATCCCAGCCCCTTCTCCTGCCGCCTCTATTTATTACACATCGGGATGGGGGCAGGGGTGGGCCCAGCCTCAGGACTTGAGTTCCTTCTCTCGACTGGGAGTGGGGGTGGGGGGAAGGGGCAGGTGGGCGCCACTCACCAGGTTCTTCTGGAATAGCCCTGTGGTTAAAACCTGAATGTCTGGTCCCCCATCGCACCCTTACTCCCTGGTCCTCTACCCATCTGGCCCTGCATTTGGGAAAAATCACTAATATGTCTTAATTCTTTGCCTTGGGTAGGTGAGAGAACGGCTGCAGGGTTGATGGAGACCTGGTAGTGGAAGGGTGTCTTGGTCACAGGAGAGCATCCCTCCTTCCCTCCTTCCCTCTTCCACCATGATATCGGTGTCTGCTTTGGGCTAGGTCTACAGAGCCTCCATCACCAGGTTTTGTTTCTGAGTGCCTCTCTCTGCTCTTTTCTCTCTCCAAAATGTTCTTCCCTAAACCTCACTTCCCACCTGGTTCCTCTTCATTCACTTCCTTGGCTTCCTAGCACACATCGGGTTCCTCTTTCCCCCTTGCCTAAAGCCTTCTCTGTGGACTGGCTGGGGTCAGTTTGAAGGATTCCCACGGCACATGAGCCCTGGTGGCCAGAGCAGGCAGGGACAGAGTCATAGGGAAGCCACTGCTATCCAGGGAGTAAGCCATGTGAAAGCCCCGAAGCCCCCATCTGTGGGCACTTGGGCCCGAGAAAGCCAGCAGAATGATGGGCATGTGTGCAGCATCCTGCAGACACTCAGCGTCCTTCCCAGTAGCCTAGTACTACAGGTGGCTGTGATTAACTGTCCCCTTCTGCTGTCCTGTCCCTCCCAGATGGAGCCTTTCCCTCCCCCCCCTCCGCTGACCAAAATGTGCTTTCTACTGTGAGCCCCTATCCCAAGACCCCTGCGGGATGGAGAGACCATGGTGTGAATGTAAAAATGCTACAGGTGGGCTTTGGGGTACAGGAAGAGGGTCAGGGCTGGCCTGCCTTCTGTGCATTGCTTTGCTAGAATTGGGGGGGGGGCGTCCCTTGTCCACTATGCCAAGACCTAGGGAGCCTGTCCTCCAGTATTCCGTCTGTAGTGGCAGCTGGGGCTGACTCCCAGCTCCAGGACAAGAGCTAACCTGGTCGTCAGTCATTTTGTCCCCACCCCTACCCCATCCTTTTTTTTTTTTGGCCACATTGGCAGCGAAGGACCTAAGTTCCATCTCTCTCCCTTCCCCTTGTTTGAGTTCTTTCATTAGTAATTGAAGCTGGATGGACAGGTTTAAATCAAATTGTACTTTGCTCCATTGTTAATTGAGAAACTGTTTCAATAAAATATTCTTTTTTACAGTTTCTGTGCTTTGACTTCTTAAAATATATTTTCTGAACATCATGTTTATGCTTTTTTCTGTCTTTTTGAGACAGGGTTTCACTGTGCAGTTCAGGCTGGCCTTGAACTCACTTTGTAGCCCAGGCCATCAGCATGTTTAGTGTAGAAGATTGGGTAGAAGTTTGTATGATACCGCTGGAAGTGGTAGCGCACAGCTGTAATCCCAGCGCTGAGGGGCTGAGGCAGGAGGATCAAGGTGAGTTTGAGGTCCTGCTGCACTACAAGGCAAGACCCTTTCTCAAAACAAAAGTTTGTATAATAAAATTATCTTTAACACTGCCACCAAAAGATTAACATTTTTTTCCATAGAAACAAAATCTTTGCTCTCTTTTTACCTTAACACTATTTGGGTCCCAGGCAGTTTGATTTAACTTTGGGAGGTGGTCAGTCTCGCTATGTTGGCCAGGCTGGCCCTGAATTCCTGGGTTCAGCAATCTTGCTTCAGCCTCCTGAAGAGCTGGGACTGCAGGTGTGTACCACTGTGCCTAGCCTGGAATATCCATATTTAAAGCAACATCCCCATTTTACAAATAAATTGGGAGTTCATAGAGGTTCAGTAATTGGCCCAGGAAGTCAGTGTTAATTTGAAATTAATTGTGGCTCATTACCCCTTACTCTTCCTACTCTGCCACAAGAATGTTACAGAGCTGGAGAGAGAGCTCAGCAGCACAGTGCCTGCCTGGCAAGCGCAAGGTCCTGAGTTCAATTCCCAGTACCAAAAAAAAAAAAAATGTTACAGAGATTAAGCATTTGGAGAACGTTTGAGTTGGGTGGTTCATTAGTTGGGATGGAGCCATATTTTATTAAAGAAAGGCATCCCGTCATTAGTCATTTACATGTGTAAGGAGTTGACATGTAAATATATGTATAATATATATATAATATATATAATAACCATAAAGGTTAGTTTTTTTCCTGAAGTTTGAGTAAGGTCAGACAAGGTTTGAATCTTAGGATTTTTTTTTTTTTTTTTTTTTTTTTTGAGATAGGGCTTCACTATGCAGTCCAAACTGGCCTTGAATTTACTTTGTAGCCCAGGCTGTCCTCAAACAACAATCCTCCTGCCTCAGCCTCCCAAATGCTGGGATTACAGGTGTGGGCCAACATACCCAGCAGGATTTTCTTTTTATGGGCAATCTTAGAACAGTTTTGGTTATAGTGTAATTGAGCGGGAAATATGGACCTGCTCGCTGACGTACTCAAGTCCCCCCTAGAGAGTACATTCACTGTCACCAGTGAACCTATACTTCATTGTTACCCAGAATTCTGTGTGGTATTGTAGTGGTGGGTGGTAAGGTCAGGAAACATTTACCAAAACCCATAGGATGTACAACACCAAGACTGAACTCTGAGGTGAACTGCAGACTGATGTAAAATGTGTCAATGCAGGCTCATTGATGGTGTGGGATGGTGGGGAGGTTGTGCCCATGTGGAGGCAGCTGGTATATGGGAGCTCTGTATGTTCTCAATTTTGCTATGAATCTAAAACTGCTTTTTTTTTTTTTTTAACTGTCAACATTTATTTATTTATTTTTTTAAAGACAACAAGTAAACATTCTCATGTATTAACAAACTCAAGCATTGGAGAATGTACAAATACCTTTTGGAGAAAAATATTACTCAGTATAAGATTAAGCCATGTAAAAGCTAGGTAAAAACAGAAGACTAAGGAATGGAATAGTCACAGTGAAATTGCATTTTCATACTAGGGAGACAATACGATGTTTACAAATGTGCATCTGGTTTATTTCGCTTGTTGAGTATTTTCTCGAATTGCATCCATTTACCTATAAAAGTTTCCAGTTTATCTTTCTTTATGGCTGAGTAGTACTCCATTGTGTAGAAATACCACATCTTTTTTATCCATTCCTCGGTTAATGGGCATTTGGGTTGTTTCCATGATCTAGCTATTACAAATTGTGCTGCTATAAACATGGGAGCACATATATCGCTGTGGTACGATGTTTTTAATTCTTCTGGGAAGATACCCAGAAGGGGAATAGCTGGGTCAAATGGGACCTCCACCCCTAGTTTTCTGAGGAGTCTCCACACGGATTTCCACAGTGGCTGCACCAGTCGACACTCCCACCAACAGTGGAGAAGGGTTCCTTTTTCCCCACAGCCCCTCCAGCATTTGTTATTAGTTGACTTCTTGATAATAGCCATTCTTTCTGGAGTGAGATGGAATCTCAGTGTTGTTTTTATTTGCATCTCCTGAATGACTAGTGATGTTGAACATTTTTTCATATATTAATTTGCCATTTGTATTTCTTCATCTGAGAAGTGTTTATTCATCTCAGATGCCCATTTTTGGATAGGGTCTTTAAATTTGGGAGGTCTGATTTTTTTGAGTTCTTTGTATGCTCTCGATAGTAATCCTTTGTCTGAGGAACAGCTGGCAAACATTTTTTCCCACGTTGTGGGTTGTCTCTTCACTCCGTTGGTGGTTTCTCTTGCTGTGCAAAAGCTTTTTAATAACATGAGATCCCAGTTGTTGATTCTTTGTGATACTTCCTGTGCGATGGGGGTTTTATTCATAAAGTCTTTGCCTACACCAATGTCTTCAAGAGTTTTACCTATTCTATTTTCCAGGAGATTTAATGTTTCTGTTTTAATATTTAGATCTTTGATCCATTTTGAATTTAGTTTAGTGCACGGTGAAAGATATGGGTCTAATTTTAATCTTCGGCATGTGTAGAGCCAATTTTTCCAGCACCATTTATTAAAGAGGCTATCTTTCTTCCAGTGAATGTGTTTGGCACCTTTGTCAAAGATAAGGTGGCTTAGTATGTCTGGAGTTGTTTCTGCATCTTCTATTCCATTGATCTTCAGGTCTGTTTTTTTGCCAATACCACGCTGTTTTTATCACAGTAGCTTTATAGTATAATTTCAAATCAGGGATTGTGATGCCCCCTGCCTTGCTTTTGTTGCCCAGAATTGCCTTTGCTAGTCTAGGTCTCTTCTGGTTCCAGATGAATTTTAGGATTGTTTTCGCTAATTCTGTGAGATATGTTGTTGCAATTTTTATCAGAATTGCATTAAATCTGTATAACAGTCTAAAACTGCTTTTTAAAAAAAAGAAAAAAAGCATTTTTCAGAGGATGGTAGCACATACTTGTAGTCCCAGCTACTTGGAAAGCTGAGTCAGGAGGGTCACTTGAGCCCAGGAATTAAGAACCAACCTGGAGGGCCGGGGATTTAGCTCAGTGGCACAGCACCTGCCTGGCAAGTGTGAGGTCCTGAGTTTGATTCTCGATACCAATAAATAAATAAATAAAAATTAAAAAAGAACCAACCTGGGCATCATAGCAAAAATCCTCACAAATGTGTGTGTGTGTGTGTGTGTGTGTGTGTGTGTGTGTGTGTGTGTGTCTATGTATAAATAGCATTTTAATCACACACACACACACCATACCAAAACTTAGGAAATCCAATTAAAACAGCGCTAACGGAAATTATAGCAACAAGTGCCTACATTTAAAAGGAAATAGCTGGGCAAGGTGGTGCATGCCTGTAATCCCAGCACTTGGGAGGCTGAGGCAGGAGGATCGCTGTGAGTTGGAGGCCTGCCTGGGCTACAAAGTGAGTTCAAGGTCAGCCTAAACTGCATAGCGAAACCCTGTCTCAAAAAGACAAAAATAATAAATATATATAAATACCTAAGCTGAGCATGGTGGCACATGCTTGTAATCCCAGGCTGAGGTAGGAGGACAAGTTGCCCAACCCTGGCAATTAGTGAGACCCTGTCGGGGGTGGGGGAACAACTAGAAAGCTGGAGTTCACTGCAAACCTGCAGGAACTGGAGACTAACATCGAAAGGTGACGGCAAAGACTGGAGCTCCTCTGAAGAAAAAGGGTAGACTCCTTTCCTTTTTTAGTTTGTCCAGACCACAAGCCTATCGGTTGGTGCCACCCACATCCAGAGTGTGTCTTCCCTCCTCAATTTTTGGCTTACACGTCAATCAACCACAGACACACCCAAAGGTTTACTAATCTGCTAGGTTTTTTTGTTTTGTTTTGTTTTTGAGACAGGGTCTCACTATATAGTTCAGGCTGGCCTCAAATTCACAGTGATCCTCCTGCCTCGGACTCCTGAGTGTTGGGATTACAGGCATGCGCCACTGTGCCTGGCCTAGAATTTTTGACTCATAGTGTAACTTTCTGAGGAGCTGCAAAACTGTTCCAAAGTGGTTACACCACTTTGTATTCCCACGAGTAATGCTGAGGATTCCAACTTTTCCATATCCTTGGCAACATGTGTTAATGTTTGTCTATTTTATTACTGCGCAGCACGTAGTGGGTGTAAAGTGGTGTCCCATTATGACTTTATTATAGCGCCTAATGACTAACGATGTTAAAAAACTCATATGTGTATTGGCCTTTTGTATATCATCTTTGGAGAAAGGTATATTCAAATCCTTTACCCATTTTTAAAAATGGATAGTTTTATGTTTTTGCCTTGATTTATTTTATTTTGTTTTTGAGGCAGGGTTTTGCCTTGTACTTCAGGTTGCCCTTCAACTCACTGTGTAGCCCAGGTTGGCCTGAAATTCACGGTGATCATCCTGCCTCAGCCTCCTGAGTGCTGGGATGAAGGTGTGAGCCACCGTGCCTGAATGGATGGTTGTCTTTTTATTAGTGAATTATAAGACCTTCATTACATATCTGCATATTAGATCCTCATTAGATATGTGATTGCAAATCCATCCTATAGATTGTCTTTTCACTCTCTTGAAAGTGTCTTGAAATACAGATGCACTTGATTTTAATGAGTCCCAATTTATCTATTTTTCTTTTGTTGCTTGTGATTTGAGAAACCATTGCCTTATCTATAGTCATGAAGACTTACATTCATGTTTCTTTCCGCTTTTTTTTTTAGACAGGGTCTCACTATATATTCCAGGTGGGACCTGAACACACTATGTAACCCAGTCTGGCCTTGAACTTGTGGTGATCCTCCTGCCTCAGCCTCCAAAGTGCTGGGATTACAGGCATGCACCACCATGGCCCGCTAAAATTGGGATTTTTATCCAATATTTTTCTCACTTAATTTCCACAGCAGTGCTCAGGCAGGTTGTATGGTCATATTTTATGTGAGGAAACTAAAGTGGAATAATCCAGGGCTGTAACTCAGCATGACTCATGGCTGAAAGGAGGTTGAGGATTTTTCCTAGTTTGTGCTGCATGTGCTGAAGCCCTGTGAACTACATTCCCGGGGTGAGTTCAGAGCCCTGGGCAGGGTCTCTGTCCTCTTGCACCATGCTGCCCCTTTCCCAGCTGGAGACCCGGACCCTTTTCCTCCCAGCCTACTTTTGCTGGTGCAGTCCCATTGTTCTCCCGCTAGAGGGAGCTTCTAGCACTCCACATTGGAACCACAGCTGTGTATAGTGTCTGCTCCTTAACAGCAAGCAAAGTCCTAGAGGTAGAAAAAGCAGGTTTCACGAAAAAAAAGTGTTTCAGTCCCCTGAGCTCAAAGTCAACCCTGTGAAAGTTTATGCTAGGGCTGGGCCGCAACTCGGTAGCAGAGTGCTTGCCTGGCATGTGCAGGGCACTAAGTCTGATCCCCAATACAGTACTGGAAAAAAAATTGCGCTATAATAGAAAAAATATCAAGACATCAAAGTGTTTAGATGGTGTGAATTTTACAGAGAATTTGTTCACAGAATTTTACAGAGAATTTGCCTCTGATTTGCTGTGTATTTTACAGAGAATTTGTTCTATACCTAACACTAGCTGGGTACAGTTGTACATGGGACATAGACCTTTCTAGTGTGGATGCTGACAAGTTTTAAGTAACTTCAATTTAGCTGGGTGTGGTGGTGCACACCTATAATTCCAGCACTTGGGAGGCTGAGGCAGGAGGATCACCGAGAGTTCGAGGCCAGCCTGGATTACATGGTGAATTAAAGGCCAGTGAGACCCTGTCTCAAAAAAAAAAAAAAAAAAAGATTCAGGTAGGAATCATTAATAGATGATAAAACCATTGGGTGAAAGATCATTGGAACAGAACTTTTAAAATTTGTTTTAGTTTTTATTTTTTTGAGACAGGATCTCACTATGTAGCCCAGGTTGGCCTCAAACACACGGTGATCTTCCTATCTCAGCCTCCTGAGTGCTGGGATTACAGGCGTGTGCCACTACTCCAGGTTCTTAGCATGATTTTTTTTTTAGTTTTATATACCTTTTGTTAGGGACCCATAGATTAATTTTTTTAATTTTAAATTTTCATTAGTACACATTCACAGTACGTGAAGATTACATTCATTGTAGGGAATTGGTATGGGTACATAACACATCTCAATTCTTTCTTTTTCCCCTTCCCCCCACCTCCCATAGTGTGATCTTTATTGCAAAAACAAACAAATCCATACTGAGGGACAGTCTGCAAAATGACTGACCTGAGCTCTTGAAAAATAAATTAAAAAAAAATTTTTTTGTGGTACTGGAAATTGAACCCTTTTGCACTGAGCTACAGCCCCAGCTCTTTTTCTTTTTTTATTTTGAGACAGGGTCTGGCTAAATCGCTCAGGACTGAATTTGAATTTGCAATCCTCCTGCCTCGGCCTCCCAGAGTGCTAAGATTACAGGGATGTGCCACCAGCCTGCTCAGATCATGCTTTTAAAGGTTAAAGGCCCCCAGTATTTTTCCTCTGTCCCTATGGTGATTAGCTCAGTTTGATCTCATCTCCGCCTCCTGCCTTCCAGGACCAGTTTCCAGAGTCTAAAAGATCTTTGCTCTCAATTTTGGAATACTTACAATCCTTTCAGCCATTCTTCTGTGGGACCAGGGTGATAAGGAAAAATTCTGAGGCACCCTAAATTCAACTACAAAGGCAGGAAGATGGAGAAGGACAGAGATAAGAGAAGTTAATCAGCTAACAGCTTCAGGCAGAAAGAACAAAAACTGGTCCACATTCCTGAACACACCTTGAAACCTTACCTCAGATCTCCCAGAGCCCCACCATCACAGCGCGATCACATCCTGCTTCCAACCACCCAATCCAGGAGTAACCAGTATTTCTTGTAGGTTGTCCTTATATCCCCGACTTTGCCTGTTTTGAGTTGTTCCACCTGTCTTATCTATGGTCAATGTAGGTTCAATGCAAACAATTTATGCTTTTTTTTTTGAGACAGGGTCTCACTATGTAGCCCGGGCTGGCCTCAAACTCTTGGCTATCCTCTTGCCTCAGCCTCTGGAGTGCTGGAATTACAGGCATGTACCACCACACCCGGTTTATTTGTGTCTTGTTCCAAATTTTCATTTTAAAATGCTTTGGCTTTTTAAATCCAGCAGATGTTTTCCCAACTGCTACCTACTCTTGCTGTGGTGGCTGCAGGAACTTGTTTCAGGATGAGTCGTTTTCTGGCTAACATGTGTAATAGGGCAAGAAATTCTCTTATTTTTGAGATCTGTCTTGAGTTTAGCTTAACGGATGAAAGCCATGTTGTGGAGAACTCTAACGTAAATTTTCTGAGCTCTCCTGTACTTCATCTGCTGAGTCCTTACAACAAACTATAAAATAAAATAAAAACTGGGGCTCAAAAAACTGGGTTCAAAAGTCAGACATGGTGGCCTACGGCTACAAACTGAGCTATTCAGGAGGCCGAGGTAAGAGGATCACAAGTTCCAGGCCAGTCTGGGCAATTTAACAAAACCCTGTCTCAAAAAATAGGACTGGGGGGGCCGGTGAGATGGCTCAGAGGCGTAAGCACCTGCCTGGCAAGCGCGAGGGCCCGAGTTCGACTCCCGGATCCCACATACGAAAAAGGGGCCGGTGATATCGCTCAGCGGCACGGGCGCCTGCTGGCGCGCGAGGTCCTGAGGTCGACCCCTGGTACCCACAAAAAAAAAAAAAAAAAATAGGACTGGGGATGTAGCTCAGTGGTAGAGCACCCCTAGGTTCGATCCCCAGGATAGGGAAAAACAACAACATAGGGGGTTCATGATTCGAATTTTTTTTTTTTTTTTTTGTGGGTACCGGGGGGACGACCTCAGGACCTCACGCGCCAACAGGCACCCGTGCCGCTGAGCGATATCACCGGCCCCTTTTTCGTATGTGGGTTCCGGGAGTCGAACTCGGGCCTTCGCGCTTGCAAGGCAGGCGCTTAAGCCGCTGAGCCGTCTCACCGGCCCTATGATTCGAATTTGAGGTTTACTTAGGGCCTTGTCCTTTAAACACTATGGCTATATTATCTCTGCCACAAACAGTCTGACTACAGGTTAACATTTCTTTTTTTTTTTTTTTTTTTGTGGGTACCGGGGGTGAACTCAGGACCTCGCGCGCCAGCAGGCGCCCGTGCCACTGAGCAATATCACCGGCCCTTTTGTCGTATGTGGATGCCGGGAGTCCAACTCAGGACCTCGCGCTTGCCAGGCAGGCGCTTATGCCTGCTGAGATACCTTACCGATCGGGTTAACATTTCAAATTGTACTGAGAATTTCATTCGTTTTGTACAGGAAATACTGTGCTCCTACAAGACTTTTCCCAGACTGTGAGCGACTTGGGAACAACGATTATTACCTTAGTATTTATTCCCAGTGTGTTTGGTAGTGGTAGTGGGAGGCACTCACTAGAAACTGATTTGTCGAATGCAATCGGTTAAGAAGTGGACCTAGACGGGTGCACGCTCCTAATCCCACTACTCGAGAGGCTGAAGCAGGAGGATCTCTGCAAATTCGAGGGCAACCTGGGCTACACAGTGTGAGCTCGAGGCCAATCTGAACTACATAATAAAGCCTGTATCAAAAAAAAGTGGACCTATGTTACCCAGCCCCTAGGGGGTGCCACCCTCGCGCTAGGAGCAGCGCGACCTACAGGACTAAGATCACGTTCCTGGAGGAGGACTGCGTCTGGGTTCTGAGAAGGTCCAGGCGGAGGCCCCGCCCCTACCCTCGGCGCATGCGCAGCGTCAGCCGGCCTGGGCCCGCCCCATTTTAGTCCGGCTCCCGCTTTTGTCCAGGTAGGAGGAGCGGGCAGCGGGGCGCGTCAGGGAAGAGCACAGCTGGGTGTCTCAGGTGCTGGGGCTACACTGTTGGGGAAGCCGAACTTCCGGTAGAACCCCGGGCTGTTTCTGCCGCTGCCCCTTCCGGGGTGGGGGGCAGTTCCTGCGCCTGGGGGCCGCCGAGGGGCTGAAACCGCCTTTAATCCGCGCAGCCCTGCGGTCTCCACCCCTCTCCGCCACCGAGGCCGGGCCGCGTCCCCACCCCGGAGTCGGGTGTCCTGAGGACACGCGCTAGCCAGGTGCCCTCCGCGTCCTCGCCGCGGGCTCCTCGGCCAGGGCGCCTACGTGCGCCCGCCCGCCCGCGCCTTCTGCTCCAGTGGCCGCCCGGCCGAGCGGAAAGGCCGGCCGCGCCGCGGGCCTGGGAAGCGGGGCGCTCCGCCTCCCCCGCGCTCGCCCGCCCCGGGCCCCTGCAGACGGAAGCCCGCTCTGACGTCTCGCCGGGTAAAGGGGACCCGGAGGCACCTCTGAGGGGGCCCCATCGGGACCTCGGCCCGGCGTGGAGCTTTCCACGTGACACTGGGGCAAACGAGGGGGGCTTCTCTCTGCTTCTCATTCTGCAACTACAGGAGCCCCCTCTTATCCATGGTTTGGTGCAAGTTACTGAGGTCAGCTGAAGTGGTAAAATATGAAATGGAAAATTCCAGAAATAAACAATTTATAAATTTGAAGTATATTGTTATAATTGTTGATCTCTTACTATGCCTAATTTATAACTTTTGCCATAGGTATGTATAATTAAAAAATTCATGTATCCGTCTATCTATATATATATATATATATATGTATGTTACTATCCTTGGGAGGGCTGGGATGTACCCCAAGGATAAGGTGGCACGCCTGTATCAGCCCTGTTATGTGCTAAGCATTGGGTGAGGTAAGCTCTAGAAGGCCTGGAGATGCGCTTGCTGGGATATTATGTCTGATTGCAAGAGGGACAGAGAATGTGTGTAGAAGCGGATCTAGTGCTTACTTCAGTGCCTGGCGACCAGGAAGCCCTCAATAGCCCTTCCATGAGTGAATGAGGTTTGTTGATTGAGAGAGGGGGGCTGGATAGAGAGGGCAGCTTTGCTCATCCCATCCCTGCCTCCCCTGGGCTCATGCAAATAAAAGTAATTAGGTTGAGCTTTTAATCACAGTTGGTTTCCCAGGCAGGCAGTCGTAGATAAGGAGGGAAAGCCAGAAATCTTGGGGACACAGGGTGCTGAACAGGCTGGCCTGCCTCTTTCTGGGAGCCTCCCCCTCACCGTGCGGTTTGGCTGTCAGTAATCTGTTTTCTTGTCTCCCTCAGGACACTGGGTTCCCTAGGAGCGGCCCCAGGCTTAATAATTGTCCAGAAGGCAGCTATAAAGGGAGCCTGGGAGGCTGAGTGGAGGAGCGAGCGGAAAAAAGACAACTCAGCAGTTCTGGGCACTGAGTGAGCCGAAAGTAGGAGCTTGGTCAGAGGCTGTGCGTCCTGCCCTGCGGGACCTGCTCTGTTCTACTATGGCGGGCCAAGGCTATGGCTATTATCGCACTGTGATCTTCTCAGCCATGTTTGGGGGCTACAGCCTGTACTACTTCAACCGCAAGACCTTTTCCTTTGTCATGCCGGCATTGGTGGAAGAGATCCCTTTGGATAAGGATGATTTGGGTGAGCCCTGAAGGGCAGGGTGGTAGATCCTGGGACCCAGAACTCACAGGCCACACTGAGTGTGGCAGTGCGGTGTGCATAGGCATGCAGTGTGTGGGAGGGTCTGCACAGCAGGGCTGGGCCAGTCACCGTATGCCCGAGGGTGTGGGTAAAGGACTGAGGAGGGTGCTTGTCTGGTGTGGATCTGCCCCTGATCCCCCTGTGCCTGCACAGGCAGTGTTCATGATGTTTTGGGGGGCTCTGGGCAAGGTTTCTCCACTGTGGGTGCACACTGAGGCTGCAGGGGGAGTGCTGGCTGCTGATGCGGGGAGGATTGGGAAGTTAGTGGTTCCATGTGGCCTGACATGCTACCCTTCAGGAGGAACAAGATCCCCATTCAATCCTGAAGCCCTTCAGCCCATGTTCAGAGGTGGGGCAACAGAGCTGCCCGATGCCTTGGACTGGCAACCAGGGTGACATGGGAGCTCAGGTATATGCAACTCCCACAGAGGGAAGCTGCTTCCTTCTTGTCCCCAGCAGCTGCAGCTGGAGTCTCTAGCAGGGGAGAAATCTGAAGTCAGCCTAGGGCTAGTGCTGCTGGTGGGGCAGGAAGGAGTGGTAGCAGAGGCAGTGTCACTGACTGCCGTTCAGGCTCTTGTTCCTCGAGGAAGGAACCTGTCATTCCCTGCCGGGCATCTCCACACACCTGATCCCGTGCCTTCCTCCACCCTTCCTGTGCCTCTGCCCTGCCCCTAACCCCCCAGGTGTCCTGCTCCCTGCTCCCCTCAGGACTCATCACCAGCAGCCAGTCGGCAGCCTACGCCATCAGCAAGTTTGTGAGCGGGGTGCTGTCCGACCAGATGAGTGCTCGTTGGCTCTTCTCCTCTGGGCTGCTCCTGGTTGGCCTGGTCAATGTAGTCTTTTCCTGGAGCTCCACAGTACCTGTCTTTGCTGCTCTTTGGTTCCTTAATGGCCTGGCACAGGGGCTGGGCTGGCCCCCTTGTGGGAAGATCCTGCGGAAGGTGAGTGCTTTCACCAACCCTGCTGCGTTGGCATAGAGCCGTGATGGCAAACCTTTCAGAGTTTTCAATGATATAAACAGCCTGCTGCGGCACACGTGCCATAGGTTTGCCACCACTGGTATAGAGGATACCTAGTGTGCATGTGGGAGCACCCTTTTTGAACCCCCACAGCAGGTTCCTCAGGAGTTCCCAGCCAGCTCCTATTGCTTGTCAAGATATTTTAGGAGGTGGGATCAGGTGGCAGATGAGGGAATTGGCCCTGCCAAGTAGAAGCACCCTCTCCCTTATCCCTGTAATGTGAGCTTCTGAATCTCCCCGACATGAGCCCAATTCTCAGCGTGGGTTGGTGGCCTGGCACCCATTGGCTCCCCTTCTGCCTCACAGTGGTTTGAGCCATCTCAGTTTGGCACCTGGTGGGCCATCCTGTCGACCAGCATGAACCTGGCTGGAGGGCTAGGCCCAATCCTGGCCACCGTCCTTGCCCAGAGCTACAGCTGGCGCAGCACGCTCGCCCTGTCTGGGGCACTGTGTGTGGCTGTCTCCTTCCTCTGTGTCCTCCTCATCCACAATGAACCTGCTGACGTTGGACTACGCAACCTGGACCCTACTCCCTCCAAGGGCAAGAAGGGTGAGCTGCTACCAAAGCCAACCATTCCTCACTGATGTTGTCAGGATGTTGAGGACTAGACTTACACCTTGTCCCGTGCTAGCCAGGGGACATAAGGAAGGGGGAGCCATGGAAGTTGTGTGGGGAATAAATCTCCATCCCGAGAGACAGCCAGCAAGTGCTATGACTCGTGTTATATTCTGTCCTTCCTCAAAACGGTAGACTTCCCTGTTCTAGAGCAATCCTAAGTGGTTTGGGTGCCTTCCTCCATTTGCCCTAGTTCTGTTTCTCCTTCATTTATTGAGACTTGCAGTGGGGTTAGCAAGCAGGGGCGTAAGGGGATACCCCTCAACTGGACCTGGCTATGCACATGGACTCTGCCCCTGTGGCTGGTTAATGAGTGGGGAGGGCAGGATGACAAGAGCAGAGCCTGAGGCCTGGTCTCCTCCCACCTCTAGGTCCCTCGAAAGAGGATAGTACCCTGCGGGAGCTGCTGCTGTCCCCCTACCTGTGGGTGCTCTCCACAGGCTACCTCGTAGTGTTCGGAGTGAAGACTTGCTGCACAGACTGGGGCCAGTTCTTCCTTATCCAGGAGAGAGGACAGTCTGCCCTCGTGGGTAAGATGACTACCAGGGCATACCAGCAGGAACCAAGGCAGGAGATGAGAAATCCAGGCCCGTGTTCCTTTATCCTGTTTATTTTTCCCTGAGGCTGGGTATTACTCAAGTAGCTAACGCTGGTCACCCTTGGGGGTCTCTGTAACTCCATGGGCTTTAAGCAGTTGTGGGGCAACCCTAACATGTAACAACCTTCTACCCTACCTCTCCCTTTACCCACAACTCCCTACTGCAGGTAGCTCCTACGTGAGTGCCCTGGAGGTTGGGGGTCTTGTGGGCAGCATCGCAGCTGGCTACTTGTCAGACCGGGCCATGGCAAAGGTGAGCGGGCAGGAGAGGCAGGAGAGTCCCTGTGGGTCTTCCGGGGTGGCGGAGGCAGACACGGGAGTGGTGGGAGTGCTGGGACATGGGCCTGGTGGCATGTGTAGGTTTAGGTTGGGTGAGGTGGGAATGATTCCAGACTATTGTTATCTTCCCTAGGGATATGGAGATAAGGCTGTTGGAGAGAGGGTTTTTTTTTTTTTTTTTAATGGGTACGAGGAACGGAACTCAGGACCTCGTACTTGCCAGACAGGTGCTTATGCCGCTGAGCTATATCACCGGCCCTTAACAGAGCTCAGGGAGAATTTCTCTCAGCCTAGCTGTAGGCTTTTCCACTGCTCCAGGAAAACTGGGGTTGGTGGTAGACTGGGTGCAGCTCCCCAGCACGTGTCCCAAGCCTGTGCCAAGGTGGAGGGAAGGTGTGGAATTTGGCCTCAGGACGTAAGTAGCTCTCAGGGCCACCCACAGCTGTCTGGAGCCAAGAACTGTGATGGGATTGCCAAAGATCTGACAGCAGAGGCCCTCCTGTGTCAGAGTCCAGAGTGGGCACCTGACATCCCTGGGCCTGTACCCACAGGCGGGGCTGTCTATCTATGGGAACCCTCGCCACAGCCTGCTACTGTTCATGATGGCTAGCATGACTGCATCCATGTACCTCTTCCGGGTAACGGTGACCAGTGAATCCCCCAAGGTAAACATGGAGAGCCTGGGCCACAGCAGAGTACAAGGAGAGAAAGCCAGGGCCGTTGACTGTCATCTCCCTGTTCCTGCCTGGGCCAGTCCTTTCTCTGCCTCTGATTTCCATTTTCAGTTCTGTTTGCACCTCAGCTCTTCTTTGTATTTTAGTTGCTCTCCTCCACTCTGGGTCTGCTTTTCTTCTCTGCCCTCTGCTCCTCTAGGAAGATGCTTTCTGGATTCCGGCTCTCCACCCTCTCGCTGAGCTCACAGGCTTTACGGAACATGAGGTGCTTAAAGATATCTCTGGTTTTTCGCTGGTCTTTCACATCTTTGTCCTCGTCCCCTGCCTTGCCCCTAGTCAATCCAGCTCTTGTAAATTCTCAAACAGCATCTGAATCAGAGGGATGGCTTGTGTTGCTCCCCTCCCTGCCTGCCTACTCTTGGGCTGGCTCAGGGCCCCATCCACCCCACCTTCTGGCTCTGTTATACTGTCAGTTACAGTAGGGAGAGGGGAGAGGATGGTCACTTACCGTCCCCTTATTACTATTTGTTCCTGGAAGCTGAGCGCTCATCTCTCCTCTGGCTGGGGCAGGCAGGTAGGGAGCAGGCTTTGACTCTGAATGCCACCCTGGCTTGCCCTTGCAGATCTGGATCCTGGTACTGGGTGCTGTGTTTGGCTTCTCCTCTTATGGTCCCATTGCCTTGTTTGGAGTCATAGCCAATGAAAGTGCCCCTTCCAACTTGTGTGGCACCTCTCATGCCATTGTAGGACTAATGGCCAATGGTAAGTGATACTTTCTAGAGTATCTGCCTTGCTTCCTCTCTGCCTTGCTAGAGGCAAGAGCCAGTCCACCTGCTTTCCCCTCACAAGGGCTCAGGCTCTTCCCTCCTCCTTGACAGTGGGTGGCTTTCTGGCCGGGCTGCCCTTCAGCACCATCGCCAAACACTACAGCTGGAGTACAGCCTTCTGGGTGGCAGAAATGATTTGTGCAGCCAGTACAGCTGGTTTCTTCCTGCTCCGAAACATCCGCACCAAGATGGGTCAAGTGCCCAAGAAGGCAGAGTGAAGAGTGCTGGCTCTGGAGCACACTCAGGGGTGCAGAAAGGGGGGCTGCCCTGGCTAGTGCTGAGCCTTTCATGTTCCATCTCTGTACCCTGTCCTTCATCCAGGTGGCACTGAAGTTATCAGTGGCTAATGAGGTGTCAGCTCCCCATCCTGTGCTCTATTTAAAAGACAACCTTTGTTCTTGGACTCCATTAGCTATTTCCTGCTAATTAGTTCATTTCTCAGTGAACAGGAAACTGGATGTGGATGACCCCTTAACCTTCTGTCTCTCCTCAACCTTGTCCTACCCCCATCTTACCCATCCCCATCTGAGCTAAGGCTGTCCCTGCAGCTGCAGGGCACTAATGACTTGTGACCTCCGCTGTGCCCGAGGCATCTCAGCAGTGGGCAACAGCTTTTGCTAATACCTGAGTCTTCAGGGGAAGAGAGGAGACCACCACTCTCACCAACACCCTGAATACGCTAGGGGAACAAATGGGAGGGTAAGACGACTCGTTATAGAAGGATTAAAACTAGATTTGATACAAAACAGTCAGTGACTCATTCTTTCAAAAGGGGTAAAATAAGCCAAAGACAGCTTTCCTTGGGAAATTATCTTGTCAGTGTGTGGACATTTCCCTGGAATAGGAAATCAGAAGTGTGGAGGGAGCCTTTAAGCTCACGCCTCTGTCTTTAGCGGGACACTTGCAGTAATCATTTTACAGAGACAAAGCTGTTGGAATGTAGGCAGGTTAAATAACTTGGCTGGAGATCGTACAGCACTTGGATGGCAGTACGGTCAGGAAGCGTGGACGCATGCTGTTGGTAACGAGCCTGGAGACTGCGGGGCAGTCTGTGCTTGCAAACTCCTGTAAGAGAATGAACCCCCGAGGGTGGGTGAAGATGAAGTGAGATAAAGCAAGCAAGCCTGGCTCTACTGGGCAAATGTTCCGTCTCCATCACCACTGCTACCTCAACCCAGGAAAGCAGCAGATCTGGGATGACATCCAAGACACCTGACTCAAGTATTATATTCATTCCCTCAGTGAACATACTTGCTTTGTTTTCTGCCAGAACATAATATCTCAGCTTCTCAGAATCCCCATCCCATTTGTCTCTCCCTCCCATGCCTTTCCTTAAAACCATCAGTTACGACAGGAAACGCTGGATCAAAGGAATGTTTATTATAGCACTTATGGCCTACTACCTCCATAAATAAACCTGTACAGAGTTGGGAAGTAGGACCATGAAATATACAGAAGGGAGAGCATGGCATTAAGGCTCAGGGATCCATATGTGTCATCAGGCTCAGCATTCTCCATTTTCAAGTACACTAGCAAGGCTGCTGGGTTGAAGTAGAAACAGCAGAACCCCTACTATAAGACTAATCTGAATTCGGAAGTCCAATGCAGGTTTAGCCTATGACCCTGGTCCAAAAGTCCCAGCCTTCTCTGCTACTTCCAGAGCTAGCTTCAGGTTTTGGTCAAACAGCTCACACCTAGGCCAGACCAAGAAGACACAGAAATTAGGAAGCCTGAGGCTTTCTTCCCACTTTGCATACAGACAGGGTCAGTGGAAACCACTTGATGGACACAAACTCCAAGAAAAGTCTTTGTAAATTCTCTGAATAAATAAAGGGCTGGCCATGGTGCACGTCTGTAATCCCAGCACTTGAGAGGCTGAGGCAGGAGGACTGCTTTGAGTTCAAGGCCAGCCTAGACTACATAGTGAGACCCTGCCTCAAAATTAAGTAAATAAATTAAATAAAAAATAAAGGGCTAGTCACTGTCTTTTTTTTTTAATGCGGATACCGGGAGTCGAACTCAGGACCTCATGCTTGCCAGCAAGCGCTTGTGCTGCTGAGCGATATCACTGGTCCTTTTTTTCCTTTATATGGGTTCTGGGAGTGGAACTCAAGACCTTGTACTTGCCCAGGCAGGTGCTTATGCCGCTGAGCTATCTCACCGGCCCACTGTTGTCTTACTTAAAAGTAATATTCTGCTATACCTCAAATGACTCTGGGGCAAGCACAGGCTTTGAACAGTATCTGGGGAGTAAGGCCACCTACCGGATGGGCATTTCCAGAGAGTAGAATGGATTCTTAAGGGCAAAATCTGAGTAAATCTCATAAATTTTTCGAAGAAGAGAATCGATTCCAGCTTGCCTAGGATCTGCCAGCACCACAAACTTGATCCCTGGAAAGAGGCCAAAAATTGGTTACCAAAGGTACCATCAAATAATGCCATCCTGTATTTTTACAGTACTTTCAATTTTGTAAAGTACTGTCATAAGCCCATTTTTATCCATATTGCTACATAAAGAAGAAAAGGTAAAACTTCGAATCTACAAAAAGGACCAGAGAAATGAAGTGACTTTTATTTAACCCAGCTGACTAAGAGACCAGGCTTTGAGTTCTGCCCCTTACTCCCAGTCTTGGAATCCCTCAGCAGAAACAGTGTAAGCAGAGAACAGACTCAGGCAGTTTTCAATTATGAACATCAAGGGACAGCTGAAATAACACAATCCAAAGGCTATTTTCATTTTCTTTTTGTCTTTTTGAGACAGAGTCTTGCTAGGTAGTACAGGCTGGGCTTGAACTCACTATGTAGCCCAAGCTGGCCTCAGACTTGCAGTAATACTCATGCCTCAGCCTCCCAAGTGCTGGAATTACCCAAAGGCCATTTTCGTTTGGCTTTTTAAATTTCATTTCGGAACATTATCATTGAGTTTTATCTGAACCCAGGATGACCAGGCTGAATGTGGATAAAATAAGCTTCAGATTAAACATTGGCTTTGGATTCTCGAAGCAAACAATAGATGTGCCTATATAACTGTTCTGGGAAAACCTGATACTCCCCCATCCTTGCTCTCTGAAGTCTTTGGTCAGTTCTTGGCCCAGCCTGGCCCTTGTATCCCCGTGGCCCATCTGGAGGCATACCTGTCAGCGTCTGGAAGCAGTGCAGTTTGAACGTGTCTGTCTCCAGCATCTCAATGCCTGAGCTTCCCTGTTCAGGGGACAGCTGGGAGCCAATGGCAAAGAGCCTATAACGCAAAGGAGGCAAAGCTGGGAAAGCACCCCAATGCTGTGAGGGAGAAGTGCTTCTCAAACTTTTCCACTGAAGTCATCCCAACTGCTGAGTTCACTTCATTTATTTATTTTTGTAGTACTGGAGCTTGAACCCTGGGCCCTTGCATATAGCTACACCCCCCAGCCCACTTTCTATTCATTCATTCTGAGACAGGGTCTCGCTAAGTCACTAAATGGCCCAGGCTGGGCTTGAACTAGCCATCATCCTGCCTCAGTCTTCCAAAGTGCTGGGATCACAGGCAGGCGCCACCACTCAGCTGAGGAGTTCATTTTACAGACTGGTACAGTAAGGAGAGAGAATGTGAACTGCCTGGCAGCAGTGTCAAAATTTCTTTTAAATTCATGTGGTTTCTGCAGATCTTACTACAAAACATTTTATACCAAAAACTGGTAAAACAAACATTCCGGGGAACGTGTGCGTGCTTACGTAGCTCACAGCTCAGCCTATGCCAGCACACCTCATACCATGGCTGAGAAGAGGAAAAGATTTTTTAAAAGGTCATTTAGATCAATTGCCTTATTTTATTTTTTAAGTGTCTGGAGTATCAATTCTAAAATGCTTTGCTGATGCAATTTACACACCACAAATTCACCATTTAAAGTGTACAATCCAATGTTTTAACTATATAAATAACTCGGGCAGCCATCCCCCCCAAATTTTAGGGCATTTTCTAATATTTTAGAATATTTTCATCTCTGGCAGTCACACCCTATCCTCCCAACCCCCCAACAATTGCCTTATTTTAAAGATGAAGAAACAGGCCTAGAGAGGAGAAACTAACTTAGGCAAGATCAGCATTGTCAGTGAAGTCCGGGCACGCTGGACGAGCTGATTTTCTTTTCACAAGTGCCCACGGAACCACACTAATCCAACCAGCCTAGAACCAGGCGCAGGCCAATACGCAGTGGGAAGAAAGGGGACTTACGAGTGGAACATGGAGGCCAGCATGAGCTTCTCATTAGAGGTGAGGCGGGGCCGGCCGAAGCGAATGGACACCGGGTAATTAGCAGGGTTACCCAGATACTCCAGCACCTCTTTCCCGTCGGCCGTGTACTTGCCGTTCACATCTATGCCATTGATGGCCAGCACTGCATGACCGACTGCAGAGGCGAGGTCAAGGGTCAGCGAGGCTCCAGCCCCAGGACTCCGCCGAGGGGACCATGGGCCCGGCGCACCCTTCCACACACACACACACACACACACACCGCCCCCACCTCGGCACCCTCACCCCGGCCCACTTCCGAAGCACAGGGCCCCACCCCCGAGCCTAGCCCACCCCGGATGCCGTCCCGCTGGCCGAAGGCAACCAGCACACGCTCGTCGTGCAGCTTGAGCAGCAGATCCAGCGGGTAACTGAAAGTTTTCTCAGCCTCAGCCCGCGGCGCGTAGCTGTCGTGCTGATAAATCAGGCCGCCAGCTTTGTTCACCACATACACACTAAAAATTGCCATTGCTGTCGCGGCGGCGCCGGCACTGGATCCGAGCTCTTTCCAAGGTCCCCGCCCTGGAACCGCTGTCAAAAGACCGTCCCGGGCTTCCACCCCAGCGTTCTCCCCGCGCTTGCGCACTCGGGGCCACCACCAGGGCCTGCAAGCTCGTAGTCGCTGGGACCTGGTAAATTGTTTTCCGTGTCTCAGTGACAGACGAGCACTATGCGACTACTCCACTGCTAGCGGCAAAGTCCAAGAACTTAGGAGGCAGCGTGCGGGGCGCGGCTCGAGAAGTGGACCCCGGCCCCGCCTCCACAGAGAAGGCAAGGACCTCGCCGCGGAACCTCCTCCGCGTGGCTCCGCCCCTTGCCCCGGAAGTACTTGCGGCGGGCGGAGGTTTCAGGGCCTACTCTGAAGCAGCACTTCCTTTCTGTCCGACATCTTGACGTGGCAGCCGTGGTCGGCTCCGATCTCCGTTATGGTAAGTTTCGGGGGTGTAAGCCGGGAGTTTCTGAGACCCGGGCTGTCTAGGGCGCAGGGGAGGCGGCACTGCACGGTAGGGCCCCGAGGGCCGCAAGGCGGGAGGACTGCTGTGCCCATGTGCTCGTGTGGCGCCCCGGCGACGCTGCGAGGGGGGGCGGTCAGGGATCGTGGAGCTGCGTTGTGACCTGCTTGCATTGCTGGTCTGCTCCCGCAGCCGCCCAAGGACGACAAGAAGAAGAAAGATGCCGGAAAGTCGGCCAAGAAAGACAAAGATCCAGTAAACAAATCTGGGGGCAAGGCCAAAAAGAAGGTAGGCGAGCGCACCTTTGGGACGCCCCCCGCACTGCACTGGGGATGGGTGACAGTTGTGGCCTCTGTTTCTAGAGTCTACATCCATAGCCGGGCGTGGTGGCGCACGCCTGTAATCCCAGCACTCGGGAGGCTGAGGCAGGAGGGTCGCGGAGAGCTCAAGGCCCTCCTGAACTGCATAGCGAGACCCTGTCTAAAAAATAATAAAAATAACAATTTAGATCCATACCGTTGGAGTTTATGCTTCTGTCGTCTTTTTTTTTTTTTTTTTTTTTTGCACTTGTAGGATAGAGTGGTATGCATTACTTGAAAGGGTGTGGAAATTACGTGTATAAAAGGGTTTGCTTTGATGACTGTGCAGGTTATTTTGACACGGTGAGAGTCTCAGCCCATGTTCCAGAGCCCCAGTGAAGTGGCATTGATTCTTGCAACCTGTAACTTAACCTTGATAATAACAAGGGAAGAGATTCTTTAACACATGCTGTATGGGAGAGAAAGGGTATTCCGCCAGGATTACTAACTCCTTTCTTTTTTGTCTTTGTGAGCAGAAGTGGTCCAAAGGCAAAGTTCGGGACAAGCTCAACAACCTGGTTCTGTTTGATAAAGCTACTTACGACAAACTCTGTAAGGAAGTTCCCAACTATAAACTTATAACGCCTGCCGTGGTCTCTGAGAGACTCAAGATACGCGGGTCACTGGCCAGGGCAGCCCTTCAGGAGCTCCTTAGTAAAGGTGAGGGTGTGTGGGAATGGTGTGTTTTTAGGGGTTCAGTTGTCTTGACCATGAAATGTATCCTGAGTGCTTTTATTGGAAAACGTTGGCATTTTTTGTTTTTGTTTTTGTTTTTTTGAGACAGGGTCTCACTCTGTAGCTCAGGCTGGCTTGGAACTCACTGTGTAGTCCAGACTGGACTTGAACTCTCAGTGATCCTCCTGCCTCAGCCTCCCAAGTGCTAGGATTACAGGTGTGAGCCCTCATGCCTGGGCAGAATTACTTATTTTTTTAATCACGTGGAATTACAGAGGAAACAATGATTATGTACATTTTAATTTTATTGGTACACTTGATGAACATAATGATCACATTCATCATAGAGAATTTGTTCTTGGGCCGGGGATATAGCTCAGCAGCACAGTGTCTGCCTGGCAAGTGTGAGGTCGTGAGTTTGATTCCCGGTATCAAAAAAGAATTTGTTCTTGTACTTGATGTATCTTTAATTATTTTTAAAATATATGGTTGTAACAGTGTGAAATGCTTTCATTTTTACTGATGCGTTAAGCTAAAAATCGAGTGATGAGTCACCAAGGGGAATGGTGTAACCCCCTACTTTGTCTTTTGTAGTGCTGGAGTGCTCTACCACTGAGCTGTACCTCTAGCCCCAGAAGGTGTAATTAAATCCCAAGAGTGGGTAATAAGCTCCTGATTTAAAGGTTGAATAAAGATGATCATTTGCTGGGCATTCTGGTGAGTGCCTGTAATCCCAGCACTCTAGAAAGCTGAGGCAGGAGGATCAAAAGTTTGAGCCCAGTCCGAGCAATTTAGTGCGGTAGCAAGACCTTGTCTGAAAATTTTAAAAAGGCTGGGGATGTAGCTCAGTGTGAAGGCCCCAAGTTCAATGCTTAACTGCCTCTTAAAGTCAAGAACTGCAGGTATACCTGCCTTTGTCTCTGATCAAGCAATACGGTTTCAGAAGGGGTAGAAAACTACTTTCTGGTAGCTAGTGAGTACCTTATGGTGTTAATATGTAAAAGTTTTTATATCTTGGCTTGCTAGGACTTATCAAGCTGGTTTCAAAGCACAGAGCTCAAGTTATTTATACCAGAAACACCAAGGGTGGAGATGCCCCTGCTGCTGGTGAAGATGCATGATGAACAGGTGAGCAAAACCAGGGGCTCGGGTGTAAGATGTATCCTTTCCCTTCCATTACAAAGCTCTATGGTTCTGATTTTTTTTTTTTTTTAAACAGGTTCAACCAGCTGTACATTGGGAAAAAATAAAATTTTATTATTAAATCAAATGAGTGGGTATGTCTGTTACATAACAGAGGGCTTGGTGGAAGGAGTATATTAGTGGGTAGGGGTTGGTTGTGGAAGAACATCTGGGAATGATTAGCTCTTTTCTTTATGGGGCTGCTGTTTGTTCCTTGCTGCAGCTTCAGTTTTAAATTGATGCCTGAAAAGAAATTAAGAGTTAACAAGATGAAGCGTGAGACCTCTAAAGAGGTGGGTTGGAGTCCGGGCACTGGATTCATACCTGGACTGCCAGCGGCGCCCGTTGTTCCAGACTCGGCCAAAAGAAGGCAGCCAGCCTGCACTGGTGCTGGAGCTATGATCAAAGTTGGCCCCAACTCGGTCTGGGGGGAGTTTCTTCAGGTTTTGTTTTTCCTCTGCAATGACAAGGAAAGTCTTGAGTGTGAAGATCTGAACTTTCTGCCCTTTTAAATCAGGTTACTCACTTTCTTTAAGAAATTCTTCATAGGAAGGTCCTATTTGTTGGTTCCCAGAGCTGTATTCCTCATCCTGAATCATCCAAGGAGGTGTGGCACCTGGAAAGAGACCCATTAAGCAAAAATTAAAGGTTTTGTTTTTTAATGCTGGGGTTGAACCCAGGGGCACTCTGCCACTTACTAGAGCTACATTCATGCTTAAAATTTTTTATCTCGTGGGCTGGGGATATAGCTAGGCGGCACAAGTGCCTGCTTGGCAATTGCAAGGTCCTGAGTTTGATTCTTCGTACCCCCCGCAAAAAAATTATTTCAAGACAGGGTCTTAAAATTGCTCAGGATGGCCTTGAATTTGTCTTCTGCTGAGCTTCCTGAGTAGCTGGGATTACAGGCATGTACCACTGTTTCCTTACCTCACCCAGCCGAGAACTAGAAACATTCAAAAATAAAACCCAGGCCAGGTATGGTGGCGTGTGTGGTGTGTGCTTATAATTCCAGCACTTGGGAGGGTGAGGCAGTAGGACTGAAAGATTGAGGGTAGCCTGGACTACATAGATTCTGTCAGGATTTTTCTGTTTTTGTTTTCAGACGGGGTCTCCCTATGCAGTTGAAGCTGGCCTTGATTTGACACAGTCCTGCGTCAGCCTGCTAAATGCTGGGATTAGGGATTACAGGCGTGTACCACGCCTGGTGGAAACCTTAAAAACCCCAAGACCCTGCATGTCACAGGAGCAATCTTCCTCCTGAGGCTGGGGATGTAGCTCAGTCACGCATGAAGCCCTGGGTTTGATCTGCAGCACCAAAAAAATACTGCCCTTTCTGTCCCAGGAAACCAATGTAGCTTTAATTTGTATTCTTTAGGGTTTTTCTATAAATGGTATATGTATTTTGAGGGTGAGGTCTGGCCATTGATCGTAATTACTGAGTCACGTGTTCTTTCTTTCTTTTTCGGTACTGGGAATCGAGCTCACGACTTCATGCTTGCTAGGTAGGCGCTGTGCCACTGAGCTATATCCCCGGCCCTCGTGTGTTCTTTATTCTCAGTATTTCCCTCTTTGCTGCTGAGTACTACCCAGTTAATCAGTTAATCTTAACCTGCTGATGAACATCTGGACTGTTTCCAGTTTGAGGGTTTGTGTACAATTCTTTTAGATGAGTTCTTTTGGGTAAATAGCGGAAAAGCTGGGTAAGAATGGTAAGTTTATGTCAAATCAGTCCTTAACTAATGGCTAGGGAACATTTGTGTCTTGAGGGCTCTTTCACAAACTAGGCAGCACTCTACCGCTGAGCTGCATCCCCAGTTCTTAACTAAATTTGGAGTTCTTTGACATATTCCAGATAGAGTTTTTTGTGTGTGTGGGTTCCGGGGTTGACCTCAGGCCCTCGCGTGCCAGCAGGCGCTTAGCCGCTGAGCCGTCTCACCGGCCCATAGACACAGTTTCTTTAACAGATACCTGTGCTTTGTCCTGGTCAGCTTTATTCATTTATTTATTTTATGAGGGTACCGGCAGTTGAACTCAGGACCTTGGACTTGCCAGCAAGCGCTTGTGCCGCTGAGCGATATCACCGGCCCTTTTTTTTTTTCCTTTATGTGGGTTCCGGGAGTTGAACTCGGGACCTCGCGCTTGCCGGGCAGGCTCTTATGCCGCTGAGCTATCTCACCGGCCCAAGTTTATTTTTTTAAAGAAATTGTTTTACAGCTTTAAAAACATTGCTTAGGACCTTACCTGAGTGGATGTTACCAACTCCAGGTATATCCTGTAGTGGAAATGGGGGGAAAAAAGAAATCCTAGATAAGAAAGCCAAGAGGTGGTAAGGATACTTCAAGCTAGTGACAAAGCAGACTTTAAAGGAGGCAGATACAACTGCTGCCACAGTGCTGATTCTGTACTCTGATGGTGCTGAATCTTTTAAGAGTGTGATAAATCATTGAAACAGTCCTGGCCTCAGGCTCTCTTTGCGGTGGATGTGTTCAATATAGTACTTGCTGTTTGACGGGAAAAAAACCCTGCCTTTGCTGGCTGCACACACTTAGCTGGGGGAAGAGATAAGCGTTTGTTACAACATTTGAAGCTATATGTGCTACTACATCCACTTACAATAGAGATGACCTTGTAAACCACTGGTGGAAACATGACATTTGAGCTGGGAGCTGAAAGTAAGGAGGGAGGAGAGGCAGCGGTGCATGGGGAGACAGCTGTGCAAGTCAAAACACTTTAGGGTACCTGATGTGAGCTGGCAGATGCTGCAGTGGTTTCTGCAGGGCAAAATTGCAGGGGGGAGTAGAAATTGTTCTGAGGCTGAATTCAGATGGGAGTTAAAACTGATAGGTAGGGCCGGTGAGATGGGTCAGTGGCGTAAGTGCCTGCCTGGCAAGCGCGAGGGCCCAAGTTCGACCCCAGAACCCACATACAAAAAAAGGGCCGGTGATACCAGGTCCTGAGGTCGACCCCCGGTACCCACAAAAACAAAACAAAACAAAAACTGATAGGTAATCTCAGCTCGGTGTGGTAGCACATACCTGTTATCTATGGGAGGCTGAGGCAGGAGAATCACAAGTTTGAACCCAGCCTGAACATCTTAAGTGTCTTATTGAGACCCTGTTTCAAAATGTAAAAAAGGGCTGAGGGCTCAGTGTGAAGGCCCTGGGTGTAATTCCCACTACCACAATCAATAGATAATAAACCCACTGACAGTGTGAGAAATGAAAGGAGGGGATAAGGATCTGCATCTATAACAACTGGAAATACAGGACACTGGTAGGGTTTAGTTCCAGTGCCTGTGGGATACTGAAGTGCGGTATCAAGCTGAAACAGGCCTGGAGGTTAGCAGTCCTGAGTGGTAATGGTGGCAGTGCAAGTGTGAATAAGGAAAGAGGAGTGGTGCAGCAAGGTGCAGCCTGTGGAGAGCACAGGGATGGTCAGGAGAATAGGTGGGACACAGAAAAGGACCTCAGGGGCTACAGGCCCTCCTCTGACCTGCTTGTCCATTGTACCTGGTGGCCAATGAATGTTAGAGGTTGTCCGGGCTCCATCCAGTCAAGTTCTGGAGCTGGTGGCAGGTCCAAGAATGAGGGCTGCTGTGAACTGGAGGCTACTTGGCTGAAAGACAAACGAGCCAGGCTGGCAGATGAGGTCTTTGACCATGAGGATGGCAAAGAGTAGCTCTGTTCCCATTTCCCAGCCAAAAGGTTGCCAAACTCCAGTGATTTCCTGAAAGCCTTACCTGTTTGTCCCTTTCCAGCTTCCAGGTGCTGAAGAGCTCTCTTCTGGATCTGGCTCTGTCTGAGGCTGAGTTTGATTCAGGAAAAATAAATGTGTCTAAGGTACTCCAGAGCCTGCCTAGGCCATGCCCCACACTCCACACCCCAGTGGCATAAGGCGGTGCTGCCTGGCCTGCGTGCTCCCTCCCGGCCCTGCCCACATCTCCGCTGCCTAGGCCTGCCCAGCAGACAGCTCAGGAACTCAAGCCACGTGGCTGAGGAACGGAGTCCTTGAGTTCTTAGAAGAGTTGGTGGTTGAAATGCTGGACCTGGGAAAACCAGGGATCAGTGCATGTGGATACTGCTCTGGATCCTCCGAGGGAAACCAACCTCTAAGACAGATCGGACCACCTCCTGCCGGCTCTGCTCCACCTCACGGATCTGAGCTGCCATCTGTGGGAGACAGGCTGCTTAGAAGGCCGGGCCGTGGGGACGGGGCATCACAGGCCTCTCCTTTAGCTCACCTCTTTGATCACCTCATCCTCTTTTTCCTCGTAGGAATCCAAACCTTTCACCATGGATTTCTTGAATCTATGGAAAGACACACAAATCAGCCTAAAACCTCAGCCCCTGCTAGTTGTGAAACAATGTAGAGAATGTTCAAACTTGCAAAAACAAAATAGTATAGCCTCTGTGTCTCTCCCACAGATTTACTGTTAAAATCTGAAATAGCTCCTCCCACTCTGCACCATGCTGAGCTTGGAGCCCAGGACTGAGCATGCTAGGCAAAGTGCTCTGCCAGTGAGCTACACCCCCAGCCCTCACTATTAGTGTGTTTAACATTTTGCCATACTCACTCCATTTCTTTTACACACACATCCCTCCATTTTGCCAAAGTAAAAATAGATTTAGCTATGCATAATGGTGCACATCTGTAATCCCAGCATTCTGGAGGGCTGACGCAGAAAGATCACAGGTGGAAGCCCAGCCTGGGCAACTGAATGACTTGTCCTGTCTCAAAACAAAAACAAGCTGGGTGTGGTGGCATGCACCTGTAATCCCAGCACTTGGGAAGCTGAGGCAGGAGGACTGCCATGAGCTGGAGGCCATCCTGAACTATACAGTGAGACCCTGTCTCAAAAAAACTAAAACCAAATAAAAAAAGGACTGGGGATGTACCTCAGCGTGTAGGCCCTGGGTTCAATCCCCAGTACTGCAAAAAAAAAAAAAAAAAAAAAAAAAAAAAGATTTAGACATGACACTTCACCCCAAATATTTCAGAATGCTTCTCCAGAGTATGGGAACAGTCTACTGAATCATGCTACCACACATACCAAAGTGATTCTTTTTGATGTTCAAATTGTCCTACATTTGGCTAGTAAGTACAAAAATACAGTTCATACTCAAAGTTCCCTGTCTCAAAAATATGCTTTATTCCTTCTTTAAACCCCTCAACCCCTCATGTCCCGCATGGTGGCACACACCTATAATCCCAGCAATTGAGAGGCTGAGACAGGAGGATCACATTTTGAGCCCAGACTAGACAATTTAGCAAGACCCTGTCCCAAAACTTAAACAATTTAAAAAGGGCTGGGGATATAGTTTAGTGCAGAGGCCCTGGATTCAATCTCCAGTACTGTGAAGAAGAAAAAAATCCACTTAGCTTTGGTAAAGTATGTACTTAGCATCCCCAGTGTTGACCCAAACAAACCAAAAAACTGCTTCTCTGCAGTCTGGATTTGCTTGCCTAGCAACAGAATATCCCGCACCTCGCACTAGCTCACACAGCCCTTGTTTTAATGTGGCCCTTTTTAGTGTATGGGACAAGGACCTACCCATCTCTTCACTGTATAGTTCAGGATGGCCTCCAGCTCATGGCAATCCTCCTGCCTCAGCTTCCCAAGTGCTGGGATTACAGGTGCGTGCCACCACACCCAGCTTGTTTTTGTTTTGAGACAGGACAAGTCATTCAGTTGCCCAGGCTGGGCTTCCACCTGTGATCTTTCTGCGTCAGCCCTCCAGAATGCTGGGATTACAGATGTGCACCATTATGCATAGCTAAATCTATTTTTACTTTGGCAAAATGGAGGGATGTGTGTGTAAAAGAAATGGAGTGAGTATGGCAAAATGTTAAACACACTAATAGTGAGGGCTGGGGGTGTAGCTCACTGGCAGAGCACTTTGCCTATGTAAGTATAACTGCCTAAATCTAAAAGTTGCTCTTTGGATGTTTTTTATGTGTGAATTGGGGATTGAACCCAAGCTAGGTAAGCACTCAAGCACTGAGCTACATTTTATTTTTTATTCATTTTTTTGTGGCTCTGGGGACTGAATCTAGGGCCTACATGCTGACCTACATCCCTAGCCCTTTAAAAAAAATTTTTTTTTCAAATTATGATACAAGATCTTATTAAGTCATGGAGTTGCTCAGAGAGGGCTGTCATGATCCTCCCACCTCGGCCTTGCAAAGTAGGGGGGTTACAGTCATGTCTGGCTTCTTTTTATTTTTTAAAACAGGGACTCATGCGAGGTCTGGTGGTGCATGCCCTGTAATCCCAGTACTCAGGAGGCTGAGACAGGAGAATCACTGCGAGTTTCAGGCCAGCCTGAGCTATGCAGTGAGTTCAAGACCACCCTGAACTACATAGTGCACATAGTGAGACCCTGTCTCAAAAAAGACAGGTCTCACCAAGTTGCCCAAACTGGCTTAGATCTTGTGATCTTCCTGCCTCAGCCTTCCAAGTAGTAGCTGGGATTATAGGCATGCACCATATTCCTTTTATATGTTCTTTTATATTCTGCTTTTTTCACTTAAAAATATCCTGAAAATCACTCCATGTAAGTTGAAAGAGTCCATTCTCATAATTCTCTATTATTAAACTCTCTACTTACCTGTCCTTTATTCACTCATCCAAAAAGCGTATGGCAGCTTAAGCCCAGCCTGGGCAATTCAGCAAAAATTTGTTTCAAAAACTAAAAGGGCTGGGTTCATAGGGCAGTGGCAGAGCACCCCTGGGTTCAATCCCCAGGATAGGGGTGGGGGGAGAACAAAAAATATATGGATCTGGGAGTAAGTGCTTTCTGTCTTCAGTTTCCTACTTCTCCTAGTCTAAATCACAAATCTGAAGGCAAGGTAGTAGAATTCAGGCATTTATTACTGTCCCCTCATCACACACTGAATAGACAGAAATAATAGATACTGTGAATTTTTCTGTAACTTCTTGGCTCTGACATCCCCTTAGGTTCTACACTCCACAATCTCAGTACGGTCCCAATTAAAAGTGGCACAGTGCTAGGTGTCATGGCACATATTTGTAATCCCCGGGATGCTGAGGGAGAAGAATCACAAATCTGAGCCCAATCGGGTAACTTAGTGACTCAGGGAGACCGTATCTCCCAAAAAATAAAGGGGTGAGGCAGGGATGTAAGGGATGTAGTTTTGTGAGAAGACCCTGGGTTTAATCCCCAGTACTGCCAAGAACCAAACCAAACCAAACCAAACCAAAAGTGGCATAGCAAACTGTGTTCTCTTCCTCAAACAGTTCAGGGCCCACACTCCTATACTGACCAGCTTCCTGCACATCAGTTTCTCATGGCCCTCCATGGGGCAGTAAAACAGAGTCCAGAGCTACTCTAAGTGGGCACACCGGGTGAGCCCTAATTTCTTGCATACCATGTAATGGTTAACCTTAGCTGTCAACTTGATTGGCTTGGGAGCCACTTAGAGGATTAGTAAAGCAAGCTTCTAGATGTGACTGGGTGGGTCACAGAGTCAATGATTTTGGGGTCTGTATCTGGTCCCTGGCCCCTTCCTCTCGGGCACTGTTTCCCTGCTCTGCTTCCCAGACAACAGGAGCTAAACAGCTTTGCTCTGCCGTTCCCTTCTGCCATGATATTTCTGCCTTACAGCCTGCTGACCTTGGACTGGATCCTCTGAAGCCATAAGCCGAATAAACCATTTAAATTGTGGGTGAAGGAAGTAAATTGTGAACAAAGGAAGTAAAAGAAACTGTGAAGTAAATTGTGAAACAAAGGAAGTAATAGAAAACTACAGCACTCTTAAGAGGATATCAGAAAGTGGAAAGATATCCTTTGTTCTTGGGTAGGAAGAACCAATATAGTGGCCATACTTCCAAAATTGTTATACAGATTTAAGGCAATTGGGCCGGTGAGCTGGCTCAGCGGCATAAGCGCCTGCCTTGCAAGCGCGAGGGCCTGAGTTCGACTCCCGGATCCCACATACGAAAAAAGGGGCCGGTGATATCGCTCAGCGGCACGCGTGCCTGTTGGCGCGCGAGGTCCTGAGGTCGACCCCCCGGTACCCACCAAAAAAAAAAAAAAAACATTTAAGGCAATCCTGATCAATAACAAACAGCATATCTCACAGATTTAATGCAATCCTGATCAATAACAATAGCATATCTCACAAATTAGAGAAAACAATTCTAAAATTCATATGGAACCAGAAGAGACCTAGAATACCAAAAGCAATTCTGGGCAGCAAAGGCAAGGCAGGGGGCATCACAATCCCTGACCTGAAATTATACTACAGAGGTACTGTGATAAAAACAGCATGGTACTGGAAAAAACAAACAGACCCAAGATCAATGGAACAGATTAGAAGATGCAGAAACAACTCCAAACACACTCAACCACCTTATCTTTGATAAAGGAGCCAAACACCTTCACTGGAGGAAAGATAGCCTCTTTAATAAATGGTGCTGGAAAAACTGGCTCTGCACATACTGAAGATTAAAACTAGACCCATATTTTTCACCATGCACTAAACTAAAACCAAAATGGATCAAAGATCTAAATATTAAAACAGAAATACTAAATCTGCTGGAAGACTAGATAGATCTCTTGAAGACATTGGAGTAGGCAAAGACTTTATGAACAAAACAGGAAATATCACAAAGAATCAACAACTGGGATCTCATCTTATTAAAAAGCTTTTGCACAGCAAGAGAAACCACCAACAGAATGAAGAGACAACCTACAGCGTGGGAAAAAAATTTTGCTAGCTATTCCTCAAAGGACTAATATGTAGAATATATAAAAAACTCAAAAAAGTCAGACCCCCAAATTAAAGACTCAATCCAAAAATGGGCATCTGAAATGAATAGACACTTCTCAGATGAAGAAGTTGAAATGGCAATAAATATATGAAAAAGTGTTCAGCATCACGGGTCATTTGAGAGATGCAAATTAAAATAATGCTGAGATTCCATCTCACCCCCAGAAAGCATGGCTATTATCAAGAAATCAACCAATAACAAATGCTAGTGGGGCTGTGAGGAAAAAAGGAACCCCCCTCCACTGCTGGTGAGAGTATAGACTGGTGCAACCACTGTGGAGATTCCTCAAAAAACTAGGAATTGAGGGCCGGTGAGATGGCTCAGTGGCATAAGCGCCTGCCTTGCAAGCGCGAGGGCCCGAGTTCGACTCCCGGATCCCACATATGAAAAAGGGGCCGGTGATATCGCTCAGCGGCACGGGTGCCTGTTGGCGCACGAGGTCCTGAGGTCGACCCCCCGGTACCCACAAAAAAAAAAAAAAAAAAAAACAAAACTAGGAATTGAGTCAGCTATTTCCCTTCTTGGTATCTTCACGAAAGAATTAAAAGCACCATACCACAGCAATATATGCACACCCATCTTTGTAGCAGCACAGTTTGTAATAGCTAAATCTTGGAAACAGCCCAAATGTCCATCAACTGAGAAATGGTTAAAATATTTGGTAGTTTTTTAATACAATGGAGTACTACTCAGCCATAAAGAAGGATAAGCTTGAGACATTTCTAGCTAAATGGGTAGACCTTGAGACCATACTCTTAAGTGAAATAAATCGGACACGCTTGTTTAAATACCACATTATTTCTCTAGTGTGAGAAACTGAAAGTGTAAATAAGGACCAAAATGTATAATATATATTGGGAAATGGGAAGAAAATGTTCCAATGAGAAGGAGAACTAGGGAGGAAAGAGGGGAAAAGGAAGAAAGGGACAAGAAAAATAAGAGAATAGAAGGAAAAAAATGGAAACAAAGCTTTCGTAAATAAGGGGAAGAGAGGCTGAAGATAGGGGAAGGAAATAGGAAAAAAAGAAGAAGCAAGATATATTATGTACAGGTACAAATTCCCTATGATGAATGTTATCATTATGTATATCTAAAATGTACCAATAAAAAAAATAAGTTGTGGGTGACAGGCTTTTGGTCCCAGCAGTAGGAAAGCTGACCAATACATACTGCAAATTGCCTCTTCTATGCCCAAAGGACTTTATTCTCTGTGCTTCACATTTAAGAAACTGATTGCAGTCAACTCTTACTATACACTATTCTCTAGTTGCTAACTCTCACGTCCCACTTATAAACCTCAACTCTGGCACACATTTTTTTTCTTTTGTTGGGACGGGGTCTCACTATGTTGTGAAGGCTAGCTTTCAACTCCTGGGCTGAAGCAATCTTCTTGCCTCAGCCCCCACCCCCAGGAGCTAGAACTATGGGTGTGTACCACCAAGCCTATCACAGGCGTGTGTGTGTGTCTGTGTGTGCACACGTATGTTCAATATAATGCCTAGAATAATAAAGGCTATGAAGACTGTGGATACTTATGAAGTCCCTGCTGAACTTCCCAATTTGAAGAAGTTCTCACCAGGCATGGTGGTGCACACTTGTAATCCCAGCACTCAGGAGGCTGAGACAGGAAGATCACAAGTTCAAACCCAGTCTGGGCATTTCAGAGACTTACCAAGACTGTCTTAAAATAAAGTGAAAAAATGGCTGGGGATTAACTCAGTGCCAATGTCCTGGAGATATAAGTCAGTGCAAAGATCCTGGTTCATTCCCCAATACCACACACACACACTAAGAATAATAATAATAATACAAGAAGAAGAAGAAGAAAAAGAAGAAAAAAATTTTAAATGGCCAGGTATAGTGGTCCATGCCTGTAATCCCAGCCCTTGGGAGGCTGAGACAGGAGGATCGCCAGGAGTTCAAGACCAGCTTGTACTACACAATGAGTTCAAGGCCATCCTGAACTACATACCAAGAACCTATCTCAAAAAAAAAAAAAAAAAAAAAAAAAAAGTAATAAAGGATGGGGATGCAGCTCAGTGCAAAGGCCCTGGGTTCAATCCTCCGTTAATGGGTTAAAATCCTCATTATCTGATTAAGATCCAGAGAACTCACTTCTTTCATAACCAGTGACTTACCGTGCATAGTCCTGGGGGGAGATCAGAAACTTCTCTTTCATCTGGACCTCAGCCTTGTTCTCCCACCAGAATTTGTTGGTCGCTTTCTTGTGCTCTGGGCTGAGAAAGGAGAGGATGCAGACTATAAAGCAGTCAGGTACCTAAGCATTGGATAAGTGATGCAAAATGACATCTGGATTCCTAACTCAGACAAGGCAGATAGAGGAATACTACTGAGTATCTCTTCACCATCTCGCGTCCCTTCTTCCAAAAACGAAGTGAGGTGATGGGCGGTGTGGGAGCGAGATTTCGCAGCTAGAATGCCCACAACCCTGGGACCACGGCAGCCACAAGACCCCTACCCCCAAAGTTGTCAATGCCTGAAAAGCGATGCAATCCATATACCCCGATCAAATCACACAGCGTCCTTCCTCTCCCCCACCCCAATCCCTCCCTCCTATCACAGGTTTGCACCTGTGCCAGGGCGAGGGGCTGTCACCTGGCCAGATGCTCCAGCAGCGCCCCGTGCAGCACCGTCAGGTTGCCGTGGCTCAGGTGTTTCCGCACTTCGCAGCCGCAGCACAGGCACCAGCAGCACCGCTCGTGTTCGGGCACGTAACGCTCCACCTGAGCGGCGCGGACGGCCTTGCGGGCGGCCTCCACCTGCGGGAGAGAGGCAGGGTGGGATCGGGGGGTTGGGGGAAATCACAGTCCCTCGGGCCCTCCGGACACTGCACCGCATCCCCGGCCCCTCCAGCCTCGCGTCCGTACTTGGGGCAGAAACCGCTCCAAAGCTCCCTTCAGCTGCCGCTGGTGTTTGCGGCTGTAGACGTGTCCGCGACCACAGAAGAAGGTCTGGCGGCACAGAGAACAGCGCTGCGGCGGTGCCATAGGGCCGGGACCTCGGATCCCCGCCACTTGTAACAGATCCTTCGCCATCCGCTGACCCCTGACCTCGGGGGCGGGGCGAATCCAGTGGCTCGGGAGGCTCCTAGTGGCCGGTAGGCGCCACTGCAATACGTTCTGCGGCTGCGCAGATTATTCACCGACTCCGCCTACTCCTCACCCCCTCCGAGGGCGACCAGGCAGAGCCTGCGTCCCAGATGCAGTTCCGGCTTTCAAAGACCTAGCAACACTGTGCAGGTGCGTGGGGAAAAGTGCACGCCAGTTAGGAGCACAGACCACACACCTCTCTGGCCATTGACGAAGTAACAAATCCTGATACTTACAGAGTGAGCACTGTGTGCCCTGAGCTTTGCAGTAATGACCACACTGAATTCTTGCTGTGTGGTGGGTCATCCTTGGCGTTTTACAAATGAGAAAAGGCAGGTAAGGAGCTCCGCGGAAGGTCGCACAGGAGTTTAGTAGCGGAGTTAACACCTCCAGCTTCATTGTGCGCGGGCTGCGGAGGAACACCTGCTGGAGGGACCGAGATCTAACATCTAATCGCCAGACGGTGTTCGAGTGCTGCTCCTGCAAAGGAGAAACTTAAACCCGCAGGATCGTTCCTGAGGGTTAACGGACACTTTAAATCTGTGAAGTTCTACTCTGGTGGAATGTTTAATTCTTTGCAAAACATTTCTCCCAGAATCGGCAGCCTGTTTATCCTGCTTCTCTTAGGACCTAAGGTGACTTGTTCCTTGTCAGGGCTGGAGAAATCTACAAAACCTAGGGCCTAGCCCAGAACTTGCGTATAGAAGCAGCCATAGCTGGCGCCGCATCCGGAGTTCTATTAGCTTTTGTTACTAGTTCTCTTGCATTAACCTGTACGGGCTACCATGTCTATGGGGCTGTACATAGTCACCTCTACAAAATTCAGGCCCAGAAACTAATCAGACTCCGGGCAGATACTGACTCCCTGATGGAGCTGCCCACTGCACCCCAGTCTCTACCACATAGGACCCCCCCAGTGCTAGAGATTGACCCCAGGGCCTTGTGCGTGATAAGAACACACTCTACCACTGAGCTACAGCTCGAGACCCAGTAGTGACTCATTTTGGTGACCCTCGTAATGCTCAATACCTTGTTCTCTCATTACTCCCCTGGCAGGGTCAACCCTGGCCCTTGTCTCCCCAAATTGCTCCTTCACCGAATCAAAACTGTGGAGCTGTGCTCTGACTACCACCTCTAGGAGGAGACCCCAGAACCTGGTAACTGTTGGGAATGCATGAAGCCCAGCTACTTGAGAGGCTGAAGCAGGAGGCTTAGAAGTTGGAGGCCAGCCTGGGCAACACTTACTGACATCCTGTCACAAAATGAAAAATAAAGTGTTGAGGAGGCAGTTCAGGGTAGAGCGTGTGCTTAGCATGCACAAGGCCTTGGGTTCAATCCTCTGCACCAAAAAGATTCAGGAGTGGCCCACACCTGTAATCCCAGCACTCAGGATGCTGAGCCCAGAGCATCACTGAGAATTTGAAGCCAGCCTGGACTACACAGTGAGATCCTGCCTAAAAACAAAACAAAAAGATTCAGGAAAAAAAAATTATATCTACTGAACATGTACAGACATTTTTCTTGACATTCCCTAAATAGTACAGTACAAACAACTATTTACAGAGCATCTAGGTTGTATTAGGTCTCACAAGAAATCTAGGGATGCTTTAAGGTATCTGGATGGATGCAAGCCGTTTTATATAAGGGGCCTATGCATCACTGGAGTTGGGTCTCTGCAGGGGGACCCCAGAACCAGTGCCCCAGACACCAGGAGCCAACTTATTTGCATCTTCAGCTCAGGCTTCTCTCCGGAACTCTGGCCGTACAACGACCTGACATAGCCATCCTGTGTGTCACAGCCTCCAAACAGAACTGCTCAAGCAGCGCTCCCACAGGCGTCCTTGCCCACTGCTGCCCCATGGCACAGGCCAACCGCGGAGTCCTTCTTGTCTTCTGCACCCAGTCTGTCTTGGCAAGTTGTTTTCCTACCTCCAACATCCAGGTCCTGTAGATCCGCGTCTCTCCATCTCTACTTCCACTGCCTCCGTTGCCTAGGTTACTGCAGACACCTGTGAATTGCTCTTCCACTTCCACCCCGGGAGCTCTTTCAACATAACTATAACAACTTTTAGGTATAGCAAACAGGTTATGTCAGTTACTTCAACTTCTTTCCACTGTGCTTCAAAACAAAAACAAAAACAAAAACAAATCCTGCCAGGCATGGTGGCACATGCCTGTAATCCCAGCACTTGGAAGGCTGAGGCAGGAGGATTGCCACAATTTCCAGACCAGCCTGGGCTACATAGTGAGTTCAAAGTCAGCCTGAACTACATAGCGAGATTCTGTCTCAAAAACAAAAAACCTCCAAAATCCCAAATCTTTATCATAACCTAGAAAAGAGTACATAGTCCAGTCCTTGACTCCCTCCTCAACTTCGTCTTGGCTCTTTCTCCCCTTGCTTACCATATTCTGTTCTCCATGGCCATATCCTACCCTCCGGATATCATCCATTCTACTCCCTCTCTGAGGCTGGTTATGTCTGTAGTCCCAGCGACTCAGGAGGCCACGGCAAGAATTCACTTGAACCCAAGTTCAGGGCCAGATTGGACAACACAGTGAGCCCATTTGTCTCTGTCTCTGCGTGTGTGTGTGTGTGTGTGTGTGTGTGTGTGTGTGTGTTGTCTGTATCTGTCTGTCTGTCTGTGTGTCTCTCTGGTTTTCTGAGACAGGGTCGCACCATGTAGTTCAGGCTGGGCTTGAATTCACTACATAGCCCAGGGTGGCCTCAAAATTGTAGTGATCCTCCTGTCTCAGCCTCTTCAAGTGCTGGGATTACAAGCATGTGCCACCACACCTGAATTTTTTTTTTGGTGAAACTAGGGATTGAACCCAGAATCTTTGCATTGAGGTATAGCCCCACCTTCTACCGTTTTTCTTTTGAGACAGGGCCTTGCTAAGTTGCCAAGGTGGGATTTGAACTTGTGATCCTCCTACCTCAGCCTCCCGAAGTGTTGGGATTACAAGCATGTGCCACCATTCCTGGTGTGATTTCTCTTTTGAAAAAAAATTTTTTTGTAAATTCACTCCACTAGAACACTTTACCTTCCCACTCCGCTATCCAGCTTTTTGTTTGTTTTTTCTATGTACTTCAAGCTGGTCTTGAGCTCACTATGTAGCCCACGCTGGCCTCAAATTTATGGTGATCCTCCTGCCTCAGCCTCCTGAGTCTAGGATTACAGCTGTGCACCACCAGGCCTCACTAGTCTGGCTTTTACTCACTATAAGGTCTGTTAAAATGTCACTTTCTATCTGGATGTGATTTCTGGTGGTTTGTGCCTGTAATCTCACCACTGAGGAGTCAGCCTGGGGTACAAAGTGAGACGATACCTCAGAAAACAATCAACAAATACAGGAGTTTTTCCCTTATCCTCAAGAGACACACTCCAAGATAAATGTAGTGGTGCACACCTATGATTCCAGCACTCGGGAGGCTCAGGCAGGAGGATTGCCACAAGTTCGAGGCCAGAGTGCACTACATAGTGAGTTCAAGGCCAGCCTGGACACCCGATACTCTGCAGTAAATTGGGTTGGTAAGAGGCTCCATGGGTTAGGTGTATTTGCTGCGCTTTCAACTTCCACTGTTTATCCGGACATAACCCGATCGTTAGTCGTCTTCCCATCCAATCCCTGCTCCTCCCAGCTTCTCAGCCTCCCCCTTCTCATGCCAGCCTCAGGTCCCCACAGAGCAGGCTGGCACCGGGCACTTTTTTTTGTTCTAAAAATTTTATTGGTACATTTTAGATAAACATAACAGTCATCATAAGGAATTTGTACCTGTACATGATATAACTTGCTTTTTTTCCTTTTTTCTTGTCCCTCCCTTCCTTTCCCCCTCCACCTCCCTTGTTCCCCTTCTCACTGGAACATTTTCTTCCCATCTCCCAATATCTAATATACATCTTGGTCCTTATTTACACTTCAGGTTTCTCACAACAGAGAAACAATGCGGCATTTAAACATGTGTGTCCGGTTTATTTTGCTGAAGAGTGTGGTGTCCAACACCAGGCACTTCTGGAGAAACACGAGCAGATGTGGGAAACAGAAGCTTCGCTAGCTCCTCCAGCCAGCTGACTGCTCTTCCTCTGCGCTTGAGGAGAATACGGAACTGCCTGTTACACAAGTGCCACTCGCAGCCCACACTGAGCCTTCTTACCTAAGGGGCCCCACGCTGGGCTCCGGGTGTTTGGATGCGGACATCACTTGCTCCTTGGTGCTGTTCTGGTTGCCAACAGCACTAAAAGGAAGCCCTGTGGGTGGGGGCTGTGGACGGTGCTTGGCGCAGTGGTTCTGTGCTGCCTGCCTTAACATCCTAGGGATGCTGCACATACCTTACCTCCCTGAAATGAATCTAATAAAGTACCTTCCACACACGAACTTTTTTTTTTGGCTTTTTGAGACATATGTACTTAAAGCTGGTCTTGAACTTGTAGCGATCCTCCTGCCTTAGCCTCCCAATTGCTGGGATTGGCTCATACATGACTTTTGTTTTGTTTTTTAAGACAGGGTCTCGCTATGCAGTTCAGGCCTGTCTTGAACTCACTGTGTAGCCCAGGATGGCCTGGAACTCACAGCAATCTTACTGCCTCAGCCTCCCGAGTGCTGGTATTACAGGGATGTGCCACCATGCTCAGCTCACACATGACTTTAAAGCTATCACGCTCTAATTGTACTCATCCAAAAAACTAAAGGGAAAAAAGTATGATAAAAGTATTTTGCAATGGATAATCTATGTGAAGACATGAGATATGTGGAAATTTGCTCGTCCTTATTATAGCCTACAAGATGATATTCAAGTGAACACTGAAAATATTTCTTTACATTAACTACTTTGAAATAAGAGCTAAGTGTATATGTATATATAATGTGTATTCAATGTATTTTCAACTTCCAGTGTGTTTATCTGGACATAACCCCAGTGGCACATGCCTGTAATCCCAGCACTTGGGAGGCCTGGTGCAAGTTCAAGGCCAGCCTGGGCCACAGAGTGAGACCCTGCCTCAAAAAATAAAACAAAAATCAGTGAGGAAGAGGCAGTTGGATTTCATAGGGAGCCACAGTGCAAGGGATTAAGGGGTGATGAGTGGACTGGAAATAAAGCTTAGTCCTCAAATGTAATGGCTGTCCCACAAAGACAAAAGAATAATAGTGCTGTACCTACTCCTTGATGGGCTAAACTGCAAATCCATGCAGAACAATGTCTGTAAGCACTCCATAAATGCTAGTACCTCAGACTTTGCCCTTCCATTATCTTACTTAGTTCTCATATCAAATCTCTCTGTATCTTGTGTATGTATTTTCACTATCTCAATTTTACATATCAAGGAAATGGAGATTTAGAAATGATAAGAAAACTTCTATCAAGGACAACACGGTTCAGAGGGAGGAGTCAAAACAGACATGCTGCTGGGTGCAGCAGTACAAGCTATTTGTGAGGCTGAGACAAGATCACAAGCTCAAGGCCAGCCTGGGCAACTGAGGGACGCCCTCTCTCCACATTAAAAAGGGTTGGGGATGGAGCTCCGTGGTAGTGGCCCTGGGTTCAAACTCCAGTATCAGGAAAGGGAGGGAGGGAAGGAAGAGAGACCACCTCAACCTTGGAGCAAGAGTCATCTCAGTCCCACGGCAGACGTGGCATCATCAAGCACTGTCCAAGTGTCTGTGGGGCCTGGGGTCCTGACACAGCCCTGAACCCCATTCCTTCCCTCCTTTCTCCACAAGTCACCCTCTTCCCCTCAGAGCTCGGGGACAGCAGCCACGCTGAGGCTTGCAGCCTCCTGAACTCTCAGCCCAGCGTTCTGGCTTCTCTTGAGGACTTGATGGAGAAGACAGAGGGCAAAGGGACCCCTGGCCCCGAGTTCCCACTCCCCCACTGGCCCACTGGCCTCCCCCTGCCTTTTCGTCTGACTAGAACTGAGCACCACCTCTTCTCACTTAGTGTAGAGCAGCCCCTCTCCCCCGGCTCATCCCATCTTGGTCTCTCTCTAGCCCCATCCCTTTCCCAGGCACCACCCATGACACAGTGGACTTGCACACCTTGGGCAGCTGGGGGACTGGGCTCTGCTCCTTCCCCTCCTACTTCTCTGCGACCCAGCTGTCGGTGCCTACTTCTTATCCATCTACTTACTTCCTGCCCTTTCTTTAGGACTCAACTCAAGAGCCACCATCTCAGTGCTTGGGAGCCAATTCCTTACTTTAAAACTAATAAAGTGACAGAACTTGTCTTTATACCAGGTGTGCCTTAGGATAACTAAGCTTTGAGAGGAAGGACAGAGGTGAGGGGTGGAGAATGGGGTGGACATATAAATAAAACAAGCCATGAGGGAACGGATGTTGGTGTTCATTACACTATTATACATTTTCTGACTGAAACTTTCAAATATACACAAAGTCAAGCAATGCACAAGGCCCTGGGTTTGACCTCCAGCACCAACCAAGGAACCAAAAAGCAAAAAAAACACAAAGATCAAGCAGGGTTGGAGACACAGCTCATGGTGGAGTATGCTTGGCATGCCCGAGGCTCTGGGTTCAGTCCCTAGCACTACACAAATAATAAAGGCCACAGCTCCCTGAACTGAAGGCCTTCTACAGCGCTTCCTCCCTGCTGCGACCAAAGGTCCTCACGGTGCCTGTCTTCTGAGCCTAGCTTGGTCCATGGCAGCCTCTCAATGGATGCTGAAGGTGAATGGGTGACGGTGCTAGCTCTGAGCTCGCATCTCCTCAGACAATCTTCATAACCCAGGAGCATGGAAGCTGCTCCAGGAGCTTGAAGAATGAAAGGCACAGACTCCCCAGCTGCATACCAGCAACTGCCCTGCTGCCTTGGGAGCCGCCCACAGCTCTGAGGGCCCTCATTTCCACCCTTGGAGCTGAGCTACACTCCTGCCCTGAGCCCATCCTGAGACTCTCACACACACACCACACACACATGCGTGCACTCATGCACACACACATGCAGAGGCTGCTGTTGGGAACTTTAATAAGGCACAGCCGATGACTCTTGCTCCTTATAGGTCGAAGAGGAGGGGCATCACATCTGTAAGAGAATGAAAAAGTTCAAGGGAACTTGTACTTCGCAACCACTGTCCCCACATCTGGAACGCTGTCTTCCAGCAGGCTGTTTACTTTTCCTTGCTGGACGCACACACACACCACCTCTTCTGAGGCTCCCTGAACAGCACCAGGAGAAAGAGAAAGTCGCCTTTGCATGTGACACCTCTTGTGGGCCAGCAGTGGGGCCCCCCCAACCCCTGTCACATCAAGGCTAACAGGAATGGTCTCATCTCTACCAGGCATCACCAGCGGGGTTCAGACCACTGCTGTTGCCCCTGCTTCCTACAGAAGAAGCCCCCAGAGTGGGACCCAGGCTGGTAGCCTTAGCTCAGGGCCCTCAGGTCCCCCCTCGGGCCCGCTCGTGACAAGGCATCACACCTGGCTGGCTCATGCATTGCTGGATACTTTCCAGCCGAGTGGAAGCCAAGGCGCGGGCCTCCTCCGCAAAGCGGCGGCGTCCCTCCTCAGTCAACTTCCAGAGGCAGGATCGAGGCCGGGGGCTGGCCTCCCCCTGCATACTGACCAGCACTTTCTGAAAGCTGTCGTGGAAACAGAGATTGTGACGGATAGTATTCTTCCAGCCTTCTGGAGCCATCCGGAAAAAGGGGAAGTGCCATCTGTGGGCAGGGAGGAAAGGTAAGGCGAGGCAAGGTTTTGGTGGAGGAGGCCCCACTCCCATGCCAGCTCTCCCCAGGGGCCAGGAGCCTCAGATCTTCTCTCAAGATGGATAAGGCCGAGTCGGGCTGGCACCGCTCTTCACTGACTGCACACATGGCAAACCTCCCCACTGTGGACTGCTTATAAGCACCCCTCCCCCAATGCTAGGGATTGAACCCAGGGCCTTTGCACTGAGCTACATCCCCAGCCTCTTTCATTTTATTTATTTACTTTTTTATTTTATTTTGAGACAGTGTCTTGCTAAATTGCCCCAGGCTGGGCTCCAATTTACAATCATTCTGCTTCAGCCTCTCACAGTGCTGGGATTAAATGCCTGCCCACACCCAACTGAAAACTCTTTTTTATTTTATTTTTTATTTTTGAGACAGGTTCTCACTATGTAGTTCAGGATGGCCATGAAGTCATGGTGATCCTCCTGCCTCAGACTCCCAAGAGCTGGGATTACAGGTGTGCACCACCACACCGGGACAGGAAGTGCCACCACTCCTAGCATTAAACTCTTCTTTTTAAAGCCCACCTCATTGCTCTCAGCCTTAGGTTCATTTTCCTCCTTTGCCCTCAGGGCTCAGGACTTGAGCCACAGCTGAAACAAAGCGAAATCAGGCCTCTGGTCAAGGGGCCACACCACTGGAGGATGAATAATCTGAGACACTGGGCTCTTCTTCACTCCAATCCTGGGAAAAGGCCCGAGAAACTCCCTCATGCAGGTACCTGTCAGAGCTAAATGCAGTGCTGGGGTGACCTCTGTAGTACAGTGCACACTGGGCATGTGCGAGGCCTGGGTTCCATCCCAGAGCATGCACGCATGAATGTGCGCGTACACACGTGCGTACACACACACACACACTGAATGACGGCCCCTTCTTGACCGGGCTCCCCTGGCCCCTGGGGTACAGGGAGCTGTGACAGGCAGGACCTCCCCAGAAGTGGGTGGAACATTGGTAGGGAAACCAGCGTCTGCACTGGCTAATCTCGAGAGATGGGGTGAAAGGAAGTGTTACTGACCCAAGTGCATCTGTGATTTCACGAAGGGATCCTGTTTATAGGTGGGGAGGCGCACATTGGCGCAGGAGGGTGCTCATCCTCAGACCCAGATAGGGAAACTGAGTCATAGCACAGGGCCAGGGCAGATCGCAAGGCTTCAGACCAGGGCCCGGGCCCCCTCCCATCCCCCTCCTCACAGGGCCCCTGGGACATACCGAGTGAAACTGTAGATCTGTTGCACGTTGAGGCCACAGGGGGGACTGTTGCTTAGTGCCAGGGCAATTAGGTGGAAGTAATTGAGAGGGGGCCGGGACCAGAGCCTCCCCTCCAGGCTGACGGTTTGTTGCAGCCTCCGACTCTGGAGGGAGGCCCTTGTGAGAGGGGGCAGGAGAGCCACAGAGGAGCTGTCATCCTGGTCCTCAGCCTCCTCCTCTTCTGTGAGCTACAGGAGCAGAGTAGGAACTGGTCCTGACTCGGCAGCCTCCACTCCAGGGTGCAGCGGCTGAAGGGGAGTGGTATAGGCCACGTGGCCTTCTCCCCAACCCAAGGGGCCTGCTCACTTCTGCACACGTTAGCTTCTAGCTGTCCCTAGGAAATCCCAACACTGAGGCTTCGTTTCTGGGCCCACCCTGCCTGCTGCCCAGGCTGTATTCCATACCTCCCTGTCACCAGGGCAAGAGGCGAACTGCTTCCGCTTCCGCTTCCACTTCCGCAGGGGTAACTGCTCGCTGCAGGAAGGCAGTGACGATTCCACCCCGGTGCCCACTGAGCTGCTGGCATCTTGCTTTTCCAGGGATGGCTGAGGGCAGGGGGGCTTACTTGTCACATCTGCTGTCCTTGTGGGATCTGCGACCTCCAGCTTGCCCGGAGGGTACACGATGCTGGGGTTTACCCACATCCACAGGTTGGGTTCAATATCTGGACCTGTGTGGAGCAAAAGGCGATGGTGCCACAGCTCCCTGGCTTTGAGTGTCCCTGGTACCCAGCCCAGGACACACAACCACGTCAGAGGGCTCCCTCTCTACTCACCGTCTCCATCAGGGTTGGGTTTCTTTTCCAGAGGCAATACAGGTGGATGAACTATTCGGAGTTTGTATTTGGCAACTGGTGAAAAGGTAAAAAGAGTCACAATATTTTAGAATTCCTATTGAGATCCTGGACCTTGAAGCTGTCTCAGGAAAATGTTGTGGGTTCTATTCTACCAGTCTTCCCTCCATCTTTCTGCCTTTCTCATTCTCCTCTGCGTTTTTTTTTTTTTTTTTTTTTTCTTCTTCTTTTTTTTGTGGGTACCGGGGGGTCGACCTCAGGACCTCGCGCGCCAACAGGCACCCGTGCCGCTGAGCGATATCACCGGCCCCTTTTTTGTATGTGGGATCCGGGAGTCGAACTCGGGCCCTCGCGCTTGCAAGGCAGGCGCTTACGCCGCTGAGCCATCTCACCGGCCCTTTTTCTTCTTCTTGAGACAGGGTCTTGCTGTGTAGCCCAGGCTGGCCTCAACTCATGGCGATCCTCCTGCTTCAGCCTCCCAAGTGGTGATATTATAGGTGTGCGCCACCACACCCGGCCTCCTCTGCATTCCTTTCTTCCCACTTCACATACTCGGTCCCTGTACAATCTCATGTGTGCCTGTGGCTTCAGGCACCATCTATAAATCCAAGGGTTGCAAATCTTTATCTCTAGCCTGGGTTTCTTGGCTAGTCCTTAAATAGAACTGCCTGCTGGGCGTGGTGACGCATATCTGTAATGTCAGCACTCAGGAGGCTGAGGCAGGAGGATCACTGTGAGTTGGAGGCCAGCATGGACTACATAGTGAGAACCTGTCTCAAAAAGAAAAAGAACTGCCTACTAACTGTCCTTATTTGGGCAGCCTGCAAGCATGTCAAACCCAACATTTCTAAAACTAAATTCCATTTTCTTCCTTTTTCTCCCATATTTCTTGTCTCAGCAGATGGCGGCATCATCCAAACAGGTGTTCAGGGCAGAAACTACTTTCGCCCCTCACACTGTCCCCACAGGTGAGGTCATGTGACAGATGAATCCAGGGTTGTGTTTAGGAAATAATATATTTATGGCAGAGCTCAGTAATTAGAAAAGACCCTATTACACTACTATTGTTCAACATAGTAGTACTAGAAACAGGAAAAAATATCAAAATATACAAAGTTAGAATAGGAAAAGGAAAAGTTATATTTCCAGAAAAATTATTAAAAGCAGTGCATGGTGGTGCATGCCTATAATCCCAGTTACCAGGGAAGCCAGCCTGAGCAACTTAGTGAGATCCTGCCTCAAAATCAAAAAACAGAAAGAGCTGGGTATGTAGCTCAGTGCTCCCTGGGCTCAATCCCCGGTACTGTAAAAAAAAGAAAGAGAGAGGCCAGGTATGGTGGTGCCAGCCTGTAATCCCAGCACTTGGGAGACTGAGGCAGGAGGATCACTGTGAATTCGAAGCCAGCCTGGGCTACAAAGTGAGTTCAAGCCAGCCTGAACTGCATAGTGAAACCCTGTCTCAAAAAGACAAAAAAAAAAAAAAAAAAAAGAGAGAGAGAGAGAAAACAATGTAAAAAACAATGTAGTATCAATATACAAATGATTAGAACCAAGAAGAATATACATAGCAACTTTGCTGGATAAGAGAACATACCAATCAATACTGTTCCTCTATGCAAGCATTAAAACTGGAAATTAACTTTTAAAAAGGTACTGGTTACAATAGCAAGCAAAATTATAAAGTATCTAGGGGTTAACTCATGAAAGAATGGACTGCACCTTTATGGGGAAAAAAGGAATCACTTTTTTGGAACATAAAGGACTAGAAATAGGGCTGAGAATGTAGCTCAGTGGTAATGTTTGCCTAGCATCCACAAGGCCATGGGTTCAATCCCCAGCACCACAAATCCCCACACACACTTGTGATCCCAGCACTTGGGAGGCTGAGGCAGGAGTATCACCTTGAGTTCAAGGCCAGCCTGGGCTACACAGTGAGTTCAAGGACAGCCTGACCTACATAGCAAGACCCTGCCTCAATAAATAAATAAATAAATAAATAAATAAATAAACAAACAAACAAAACAACCCAAAGTTCTCAGTTCTCTACTAGCACTCCTACAAAAATCAGTAAGTAAACTTAATGAGTGGGCAAAAGATGTGAACAGCGTTCACAAGGATGGGATCCCTGAATGGCTAACAAGATACTCAGCCTTATTAGTAATAAGAAAAATGCAGTAAAATAACGAGATAACACTTTACATCAACCAAATTGACAGTTATAAAAAGAGAATCCCAGGTATTGACAAAGTACCCAAGGAAACAGAATCCCTGCAAGTCTGAGGGTCAGCTGGTGCAGCCCTGGAGAAAAGCAGTCCCCATGAAGAGTGATGAGGCTGGGCCGCAGCTTCCCAGCCTCCAGCCCGCTCCAGGGTGTCCCAGCTTGTTACTGTCAGCTAAACTCTCAGCTACTCCCCTAGCTCCCAGCTTACTATGTCGCTCTCTAACCCTGCTCCTGCCTTAAATCTTGGCCACTTCTTAAAAGCTTCCCCAAGGATCTGCCTTCCACCCTACTTAATGTTTTATTTTTTGTAGTATTGGGGATCAAACCCAGGGCCTTGAACATATTAGGCAAGCGCTATACCACCAGGCTACACCCCCAGCCCCTATTTTTTTTTTAAGAGACAGAGGTTAGGGGTGTGGCTCAGGACCAGAGCACGTGGGTTTGATCCCCAGCACTGAAAAAGAAGAAAAAAAAAAAAAAAAAGGAGAAACAAAGAGAGGGGGACAGGGTCTCCTGATGTTGTCCAGGCTGACCCTACACTCCTGGGCTCAGGGGATCCTCAACCGACTCCTGAGTAGCGGGGACCACATTTCTCTTACTCAGTGCCTCTCAGTCATGACCGAAACCGATACTGCAGCCTCTGTGCAGCCTCATCTGCGCGCCACATCCAAACGCCCAGCTCGCTCGCCCTCAACCCCAGGGCCCCACTGACAGTGCCAATGTGCTGGACCCCAGCTTCAGAGCACTATGTCGCAGAGGACGATTAATCACAGTTGTGGTTTGGCCAAACAGTGCTCCAAAGCCATAGAGGGGCCAGGGGCTTGACCCTGTGTGCAAGGGAGACAGCAAAACATTTGACCACGGGTTCCAAGTCAGTTGAAGAAAGAGCACATCAAGCAACTGAGAGCCACAAAATGTGACAGGATCAATGGGTTGGCCTCGGTGGGATCAAAGCACAGTGCTTCTGGACATCTGCCTGCCAGTGCCTTCTCAAAGGCATTGTCCCCAAAATGTTCCTCTCACTCCTTTGTCATTCCTTTTTCTGTGTCTATTGGAGCCTTCTCAGCAACCTTCAAACATGTTATAACAAACAAAACAAACACGTTAATTCTCCCATTTTACAAAATACGAGAATTTGTTCCTGCTTTCTGTGCCAGGCCACTATTCGTTTTTGCTTCTCTTTGAAACAAAACTCCTTGAAAGAACTGTCTATAATTTCGGTGTCTACTTCTCTCTCTTTTTGAGGCAGGGTCTCCCTATAGCACCAGGCTGACTTCAAACTCCTATAGGTGGTCCACTGTGTCCCGCTTTCTTTTTTTTTTTTTTTTTTTTTTTTTTTGAGACAGAGTCTCACTACGTAGTGCAGGCTGGCCTCAAACTCATGGCGATCCTCCTGCCTCAGCCTCACGAGTGCTGGCATTACAGGTGTGCCCCACCACACCCAGCTTTCCTCCTTTCCTAACCACTCTCCAGACAGGACTTCAGTGAAGTCACTCCTCCAAAACCACTCTTGTCAAAGATGCCACTGACTTCCATGTTGCCAAATGTAATAGTCTCTCACAGATCTCTCCTCTCCTTCTTTTGAGACCAGGTCTCCCACTATACAGCAAAGGCTAGCCTTGAACTCTTGATCCTCCTGCCTCAACTTGCCAGGCGCTGGGATTATAGGCCTGGCCCACCTCACCTGGCTTCTCCCTCCTAAAACACTTTCTTCACTGGGTTACCAGGATGCCACAGTCCCACCATTCTGATTTTCAGTGGTCATTTTGGTAGTTACAGGCACAATATTTCTCTTCTAAGTCTTTACCGTGCAATGCCCACAGGGTTCATCCTTGGTCCTTCTCTCAGCTCCTTAAATCCCACCCCCAAACTGGGCGTGGTGGCGCACAGCTGTACCCCAGCACCAGCGTTCAAGGCCAGCCTGGACTACTGGGTGAGACCCTGTTTCCAGAACGAAACACCAAAAATTCACTCAGATACCAACGACTCAAGATTGACATCTGTAGCGCACACCTCTCTTCAAAACTTCAGCTTGTATATCTGACATCTGTAAGTATCTCCTCCAAATCAGCAAGTCCAGAGAATTCCTGATCTCTCTCCCTAAACCTACCTTCAATGACAGCTTCCCATCTCAATGCAACTCCATCCTTCCAGTCAGCCCAAAATTTCAGGAGTCAGTGGCCAATTTCTCTCTCTCTCTCTCTCTCTTCCCTTGAGATAGGGTCTTGCAATGTTTTCCAGGCTAGCTTTGAACTCCTGGGCTCAGCCAACCCTCCTGCCTCAGCTTCCTGGGTCGTTGGGACCAAAGAGATGATCCACTGGCCTCTCAAGAGTTGTTGGAGCCGGGCGTGGTGGCGCATACCTGTAATCCCAGCACTCTGGAGACTGAGGCAGGAGGATCGCTGAGTTCCAGGCCAACCTGGGCTACACAGTGAGTTCAAAGCCGGTCGGAAACTGTATAGCGAGACCCTGTCTCAAAAAAACAAAAAACCAAACCAAACCAACAAACAAAAAACCGAAATACATGAGATGGGGAAGCGGACACTAAAAGGATTAAGGTTTGTACATGGGCGTGGAGGAGGTGGGGCTGGAGTCTGAAGGGATACAATGAATACAGTAGATCGAAGGACCTCACTGCGATGAGTACAAGGTGCCATGAATGCAGGCGTGATCCCCTCAATCACAGATCCAAAGAGAGGGGGAAACCTTTTTAGAAACGAGAAAGATGGTCAACCACGGAGTCACCAATACCGAGCACTTCTAGGTGCTGAGCAAAGCCTGAAGAGGCGCGGATACCAGCTGTACACACGCCAGCACCATCGGAGGCTGGGGCAGGAGGACTACGAGTTCCACCCCAGTCTGGGGAATTTAGCGCTAAGGGAGACCCAGTTCAAGGCAACACAGTGCTCAGGATGCGGGGAAGGCAGCTCAGTGCGAGAGCCCTGGGTTCAATCCCAGTGCCGCCAAAAAAAGACAAAAGTAAGTCACGGCGGGGAGCGATCGCCAAGAAGGGCCGCGAAGAGGCCTAGAAAGTTCTGGGGCCGGGCGAGTGGGTGGAGCTGAAATGCACTGTTTCGGGAGGGCTGCCCGGGGGTCCAGTCCAGTCAGGGGTCCCAGCAAGTGGGCGGTGGGGGAGGGGAGGGGACCCCGAAACTGTGCCCCCAGGGCCCCGCGCGCAACCCCACCCGCGCCCGCGAACACTCACGGATCTGCTCGGCCACGGGCAAGTGCGATGTGGTGAAGGCGAGAAAGCACTCATTGCCCATGTCCCAGTCCAGGAGCCCGGGGACCTGGCCATGGAGGCTGGCCCAGAAGGCGGCGTCGCGGAGTCTCGAGGCCACCGTGGGTGGAGCAGAGGCGCGCGGGCAGGGGAGCGCGGGCCCCGCGCCCACGCCGCTGCCTAAGTACCCCGCGGCCGCCCAGGTGCGCAGGGTGGGCGGCGCGGGCGCTCGGAGCTCGCCACCGCCCCCAGGGCTTTGGGGATCCTGAAGGACGCGCTACGCTGTATCTCGCACCTCGTCCCGCCTCGGAGTCGCACAAAGCTTTCGCAAGGATCCTGCGATAGTGCTAATAGCGGCTTCCTGAAAGTTTTGATAGGTTTTATGGTTTATCTAAGTTCGCATCTGTAGTAGGTGGTGGAGATAGCATTAGAATGAATGTTGATTGGACTTTTAAAGTTTTGGGTTTTTCGCTGGGCGTGGTGGCGCATGCTTGTAATTCCAGCACTCTAGGAAGCTGAGGCAGGGGGATCTCAAATTCAGGCCCAGCCAGGGCAATTTAGCAAAACCCTCTCTGGCAAAAACAAAAAACAACAAACAACAAACAAACAAAAAAAACCGGGCGTGCTGGCGCACACCTGTAATGCCAGCACTCTGGAGGCTGAGGCAGGAGGATGGTTGAGAGTTTGAGGACAGCCTGGAGTGCATAGTGGGACCCTGTCTCAAACAAGAAGAAGAAGCCAGGCCAGGGATCTAACTCAGGAGGCCCTGGATTCAACCCCCAGCATCTCCTCCCCCACCAAAAAAGTTTATGATATATTAAAATTTACAGGATTTACAGGATTCGTGGTGGCACATGCCTCTAAACCTAGCACTCTGGAAACTGAGGCAGGAGGATCACCACAAATTTGAGCCCAGCCTGGGCTGCACTGCAGCCAACACTGATTCTTATGTTTTTGTTTTGAGACAAATGTTGCGGCTTGAGTAACGTTTACATTTTTTTACCAGTACTGGGAATTGAACCTGGGGCCTGACACATCCTAGGTTGGTGCTCTGCTGCTGAGAGCTACCTCAGTCCACCCAGCATTGACAGTTTGCAAAGGCACAGGCCTTTTATTTCATAGAATGGCCATCAGTTTAGGTTTGGCTGGTGTTTCCTCACAATTAGAGTTAGATTATGCATTTTGGGGGCAAGAATGCCAGGGAAGGAACCCTTTTTTCTTAGCATAGCGCTTCAGAAGACACGTGCTGTCAGTTTGCTCATTAGTAATGTTAATTTCAATCACTTGGTTTAGTGGTATCCACCAGGTTTCTTGATTGTAAGGATACCCCCATCTTTTAAAGTAGTAAGCAATTTGTGGGGAGATGCATAGCAATTGCCTAATATCCTGGGGTTTTTTATTTTGGGGGAGGTTGGTTTTTTGTTTGTTTGTTTGTTTTTTGAGACAGTATCTCGCTAGGTAGTTCAGGCTGGCCTTGAACTCTCAGTGACCCTCCTGCCTCAGCCTCCTGAGTGCTGGGATTACAGGTGTGTGCCACCATGCCCCACTAGTTACCTAATATTCTGATTCTGTTTGTCAAAATTGAACCCACCAGCATCCAATTATAACAGTTGTCTGACTCAGTCATTACTTATGGTGGTTATAAAATGATAATTTAAAAAAATTTTTTTTTCAGTACTAGGAATTGAACCTATAGCCCGTGCATGCTGGGCAAACACTTTACCAATGAGCTCCCACATTCCCTCATTTTTTCTTGAGACAGGTGCTGCCTGACATGGCCAAACTGGCCTTGAATTTTCGACCCTCTTGCTTCACTTCCAGAGTAGCTGGGATTGCAGGTGTGTATCACCATGCCTGGCTAGTTTTTCTAAATCTATCTTTTCTTCTTTATTTAGCTTTATTTATTTATTGGGTTAATAAAATTTTGTAGGGGACCATTGAGTAGGCTTCTACACTGGGCCCAACACAGAGTTTAATCATAGTAGCTGAACTTCAGTTAATTGCAGGAGGCTCTGTAACCGTAACCCAGTTTATAGTTATACTGTAAGCTGTAGCCAGTTAAGTTGTCTCTCTACCTCACTTTCTATAAATGCTGTCAGATTTTTTAAATTTTTATTTGTTTGTTTATTTATTTATTTATAGCCAGGGTCTCTATGTAGTTCAGGCTGGCCTTGAACTGGCTTATATAGCCCAGACTGGCCTCAAACTCACAGTGATCCTCCTGTCTCAGCCTCCCAAGTGCTAGGATTACAGACATGCGCCACCACACCTGGCTAGATCATGTTTTTGACTGGACTCCTCAGAGTTTGCTTTGGTTGTGGGAGCTTCTGGATTCCTAAATAATTTTTTGTTTTGTTTTGTTTTGTTTTCCTGTGCTCAGATGGACTCTTCTAATTGTAATTGGTTTAAAATTTTTTCCTTCTAGCCGGGCGTGGTGGCACACATCTGTAACCCCAGCACTTGGGAGGCTGAGGCAGGAGGATAACTACGTGTTTGAGGCTAGCCTGGGCTACATAGTGAGTTCAAAGCCAGCCTGATTTACATAGTGAGACCCTGTCTCAAAACTTTCCTTCTAACTATTGCAAAGAGGAACTTTTCTTCTCTCAGTTTTGTTTATTATCAATATGGACTTAGTAGTTCTTTTTTAGAGTGGATTATAATTCATTCTTTTTCTTTTGGAGACAGGGTCTTGCTATGTAGTCCAGGCTATCCTTGAACTCAACTCCCTGTGTGGCCCAGGCTAGCCTCAAATTCATGGTGATCCTCCTGCCTCAGCTTTGTAGGTGCTAGGAGTATAGGCATATGCCACCCATGCCCAGCTGTTCATTGCTTTCCTCCCTTCTTTCTCTTTTTTCTTCTTTCTTTCCTTTCCCTCTTTCTCTTTTTTCTCTTTATCTCTCTTTCTTCTTTCTTTCTTTCTTTCACAGATCTCACTATGTTGCCCAAACTGGCTTCAAACTTTTGAGTTCAAGGTATCCTCCTGCCTCAGTCTCCTGAGTACTGGGGACTACAGGTAAGCACTACTGCACTTGACTCACTGTGTTGTTTTGTTTGCTTTTGTGGTACTGAGGATTGAACCCAGAGTCTTCTCATCAAGCTACATCCCCAGCCCTCTTCTGTTTAGTTTGAGACAGGGCCTGGCTAAATTGATCAGTTGCCCCAGGCTCAAACTTTTGATCTTCCTGCCTCAGCCTCCCAGAGTGCTGGGATTATGGGTGCTTCATTATTTCTTTTCATCCTGAAATGGTCTCTGATTTGGCCATTGGTTGAGGCAGTCCCCTCTGGTTCCTGTGGCATGCTGCTTCCCCTGTCAGACCCCTTCCACTCCGTATTGTGTGGCCTGCTGCTTGTCTGCCAGGTCAGAAACTTGTTTTTTAGGATTTGATTTGAATGTGATCCCGGTTGCTAAATCTGGTGGTGGCTGGGAGGGAAAGCAAAGAGGAAATATTTGAAGAGTAGAGCCTAGGAGCCAGGCATGGTGGTGGATTCCTGTAATCCCAGCAATCTGGAGGTTGAGGCAGGAGGATTTGGAGTTCAAGGCCAGCCTGAGCTACCTGGCAAGATCCTGTCTCAAGGCGAAAAAAAAAAAAAAGAGTAGTACATAAAAAGCCCTTGGGGGGAAAAAAACCATAAAAAGCTCTTGGTAAATTTTGTTGTTTTTGATGTTGGGGATTAAACCCAAGGCCTAAGTGTATACTAGGTGTGTGCTCTAGCACTGAGCTACCCATCCAGCCACCAAATGTTTTATTTGAAGTAAAATCAGCAAGTTCCTTTTTTTGGCTTTTGATTTTTTGTTTTTTGAGACAGGGTCTCACTATATAGTTCAGGCTGGCCTTGAATCCACCACTAGCCCAGGCTGGCCTCAAACTCATGATGATCCTCCTGCCTCAGCCTCCCAAGTGCTGGGACTACAGGGATGTGCCACCACACCCAGTGTCAACAGCTTCCTTCTTAAAAGTTTGCTAATACTCTACCTGTAATACCGACAGCAATAATCATTTTAATGATAGTTTCTCTGATTATAAAAACAATCATGTTTGGTACAGAAAATTTGGAGAATTCAAATAGCACAAAGAAAAAAACAATGAAACAAAAAGCATTCTTTGTAACACTTGGAGTTAATTGATTACTTTTTTCTTTTTGACATTGGGGGTTGATGCAGGATCTTGTGCATTCTAAGCAGGAATGCACTCTTATCACTGAGCTACATCTCCAGCCCAAAACTGACTATATTTTGATATTCTCTGAGTCATTTTCTTCATGGAGGTTTTGGCATGGGTTTTTTCTGAGGGGGGGTTGGTTAAAAATGTGGTGGCGCAGGCATATAATCTCAGCATCCGGGAGGCTAAGGGAGCAGAGCCTGCGCTACCTAGGAAGGGCTTTTCTCGAATGAGGAAAAGCTGGGCATGTGGCACACACCTGGAATCCCAGCACTTGGGAGGCTGAAGCAATTCAAGGCCAGCCTGGGCTCCATAGTGAGTTCAAGGCCAGCCTGGACTACTTGGTGAGACCTTGTCTCAAATAAAACAAAACAAAGTGGACCTCTGGGCATGGTGGTATGGTGGTATGTGTGTGTGTGTGTGCACATGCGCGTTGTGGTCCTAGCTACTCGTGAGGCTGAGGTGGGAGGATCGCTTGAGCCCAGGATTTGAATTTGAGAGCAGCCCAGCAACATAGTGGGATCCTCTCACATCCACAATAGAAAGGCAAAGAAGTGGAACAGACATTTCCCCCATGAAGATGTGCAGGAATAATTAGAGAAACGCAAACCCAAACCACTCCTTCTTCAGTGGAATGACTATTATTTATTTATTGAGACAGCATCTCCATGTGTAGTTCAGGCTGGCCTTGAACTCACAGGGATCCTCCTGCCACAGCCTCCTGAGTGTTGGGATTACAGCTACGTGCCACCACACCTGGCAGAATGACCATTTTAAGGCAAGCAAAGAGATACTGGCGAGGAAGTGGAGAAGGTGGAAGGCTTATGTGTGACTGGCGGGAATGTAAAAAGGTGCAGTTGCTGTGGAGACGGTATGGTGGTTCCTGAAGAAACGTAACAGAGAATTACCATATGATCCCTTTGGGTCTATACCCAAAAGAACTGAGGAGAGACTTGAACAGCTGTGTACATCACTGTTCACAGCGGCATTATTCACAAGAGCCAGAAGGTGGAGGCGACCCAGATGTTCACCAGTGGATGAATCGGTGAAGAATATATGGTAAATACATGTACTAGAATATCATTGAGCCTTGAAGAGGGATAAAATTCTGACACATGTCACAACATGGCTGAACTTCGGAGACATTATGCTAAATTAAATAAGCCAGACACGAAAGGACACATTTTGGAATGATTGCACTTATTTGAGGTACCTAGAACAGCCAAACTGATAGAGAAAGAAAGCAAAATGCTGGCTGTCAGGGGCCGGGGGTGGAGGTGATAGAGCTTATTATTTAATGTGTGTGGAGTTTCTGTCTGGGATGGTGAGCATTTCTGCCAGCCAAGCGTGGTGATGGATGACCAGGAATGCAAATCTACTTAATGCCAGGGCTGGAGGTGTAGCTTGGGGGTAGAACTCTTGCCTAGTATGTGAGGCGTTGTAGGATACATCAGGCCTGGCCTTAAAGGTCACTGTCTTAGTCACTTTCCTCATGGCTGGGACACAATACCCGACACTCACGACTTAAAGTAGAAAGGTGGCTCACATTTGAGTCCGTAGTCCGCTGATTCCAAGGCAGGACAGCAAGGCGGAGGGGCATGGCAGACAGGAAGCAGAGAGAGAGAGAGCAAAAGGAGGAGCCAGGGAGGGAGATAAATGTGTCCAGGCCACGCCCCCTCTTCTGGCAAGACCTCACTTCCTAGCAACAAGTCATCTATAAGGCCCTGTAACCCAGTCACCTTCTAAAAGCCCCACTATAAGCGCATGAGGCTTTGGGGGGACATCTAGATATAAACCACAACAATCACCTTGAAGATTTGGCCTCTACCCTAAATCGATGTGAACATCACTGATCCTTACAAGGAATATGTACTGCAGAAGTCAAAAGTGAATGGGGGAGCACTCCCGTCACACGGTGCTACTCTTGTCCCCTCCAGCCAGGCAGCTTCTTCCCTTCTCAGCTCCTAGAGCCCCATTAGCCTGTCCACCACCTTTCCTCCAGTGCCCTGTCTTTGGGTCTCACGCTGGTTGGTGGCCTTGTCTGTTCACAGGCAAAGCCTCTACTCTTTCCCCCCGCCACACTTCCCCTTGCTCTGTCAGGCTCTCAGGCCTTTAGGTCCCCACCTGGTGCCCCAGCTTCTGCCCTTAACCTGGCCCAGATGGTGTTTGCTGTGTGCAAAAGCCACAGCCAGGTGTGGGTCTGAGAACTCCGGCTCCTGCCTGCCTCCCTCGTGGGAAAAGCTACTTGGGCACGAGGCAGGGAGGGGACTGGTGTACCTGCTGCCTGGACATCAAGTCTAGAGATTCGTGCCCACTAAAGGGACACACACAACAGACATCCTTTATTGAAAGGACCCAGGTCACAGAGGGAGGGGTGCATTGTTATGTGTGGGGGCAGAGTGGTGAAATGGGAGGAAGGTAGACTCTGACAGGAGCGGGTGAGGGGACTAACAGGGACATTAGAAGGTGAGGCACTAGGGGGCAAGGCAAGGGACAGAGGGAGGAAGGACTCCAGGGGAGAGGGGGCAGGGAGGGGGTGGTGAAGGCATTGAAGGAACCAGAGATGGCGACCAAGGTCTAGAAGGAGGCATGCTGGGGACCTGGACAGTCCTGGAGAAGCCCACCGTGCAGGACAGACTTCCTCACTTCTGGGCACCCAGTGCCAGGGTGACAATGAGGCCCACAACCAGCACAAACATGCCCACGGACAGCAGCACTGTGATGACCACCATGCCTCCTGTTCGGGCCATTCCCAGCCCAATAGATTCCACATTCCTTCCTGGCAGAAGAGAGAAAAGAGGAGCATTTGTGGGCAAGAGGGAGCCCCAGCCTCCCTGCGGCTCACGGCATAGTGCCTCATTCAGCCATCAACCAGTGACCCATGCATCCAGCTGTTCATCCAACCAGCCAGCCATGGACCCAAGTACCCCTCAAACCAACATTTCCGAAGCATCTCCTACGTGAGTCACTGCGGACCCAGAAGTTAGAAGGACACCGTCCCTAACCAGGAGCCTCAGACTCGGTGATAGGACAGAGGTAAGCAGAGGTGCTGAGGGGACATGGTGGGTGAAGGGCGCAGCTAACCTGGATTGGAAGAGGAGGTGGAAGCTCAGCAAGGTCTGTGGACCCTGAGATGTGAGAGGGAAGGTGGAGTGTTACTCACGAGGAAGTGTGGACACTGGGATCTCTCGACTGGCCTCAGTGGATGCCCCCTTCTGCACTCGGTAGGAAATGCTTTTGGGGTGGGGTTTGGGAAACAGAGCCCTCAGTGAGTAACAGGGACTTGAGGGAAGAGGAGCTGGGGCACAGCTGTGCCTCCCTCCTGTGCCCTCCCCCAGGCCGTGTCCTCTCGCCCTCCCCCATGCTGACCAATCCCCTCCCCAGCTTTTCTTCCTGCACCCCCATTGCACAGGTGCCCAGGCCTGGGTCAGGTACTTACTAGTATTTGGTTCCCGGTGCGAGGTTTGTCACCTGGTACGCACTGAGCCTAGTGATAGTGAAGCCAGCCCCGCTGTCCATCACACTCACCAGGTCCCTGCGACCTCGGCATGGAGGGACCACAAAGCTGGAGTTCACCACTGGGCAGGAAGTTGGGAGTGAAAGTCAGGGTCAGGTTTCTGGAGGCCCCACAGAGACAGGGCAGCTGGAAAGGGGGTGAAGGGAGGTGTGGACTTGGGGAGAGATGCTGGGGGTGTTCTGGGAAGGGGTCTCTGGGGTTCAGGGGGATTCCTGGGGGAGAGAGTGGCAGACCTTTGCTGTCATTGGCTCTCCGGACCATCAGTGTGGCGTTGCCTCCTGTAAGGTGACAAGGGGGCAAGGCAACTAGTAGGCTCTCCGCTAGTGCCGGGGACAGTAGGCCGGACAGGCTTGAGATGTTGAATTCTGCTGGGAGGACAGGAAGAGGCTCAGACAGGAATCACCACCCTCCCCAGCCATCAGATGTGGCCAAACCCTTCCCTGGAGCAATTGCCAAGGATGAAAGGTCCATCTCTCCTTCCCCTCTGCAGCCTGGGGGCAGAACAGCCAGCCATGTGTGAATCTGGCCACCAGGTGGCAGGTTTGGACTGCAGAAGCTGACTACTCCTCCAAGCTGCCGCAGACCAGCTCTGGATGCCGGAAGCCAGGCAGTGCCCACAGCCTCACTCCTCCCTGCAGCCTGGGACCTTCCGCACATTTCTCTGCCTCCTGGGTCTGATGCCTAGTCGCTGCCATCCCCAGCTGCCGCCCTCAACCAGCCACTCCAAGTCCCTTTGTTTGAGAGCCCTGGAAGGCACAGTGCCCTTATCTAGACCTCTGAACCCCTCTCCATTCCCCCAGGAGACAGCAGACACCTGTAGCCCCAGGGGCCAGGATGGCCAGCAGAATCAGCATCAAGGGCAAGGTGTGGACCGGCAACAGGGATGCCATCCTGGGCTGGGCTGGAACGGGAACAGGTGCTGGCAGGCTGGAGCTTCTAGAGGCAAGTGAGGCCCTGCCCCCGGGGTAGCTGATTTTGTCCTGGGGGTGGGAGGAGCTAGAGGGGAATCCAGTCCAACCTGACCCTGGGGCCCCAGACAGGTTTTTCAGGATGGGGAGCTGGCCCTCAGGCCACAAGGAATATGCCCTTTCTAGTCCTGGAGGCTTCGCTGGCACAGAGGGGCAGGGTGAAACTTCTTCTGGGCCTCCACCGGTGAGGCATTGTCCCTGTGTGTACATGTGTGTCTGGAGCCTGGCCTGGTGGGGGGCTGCTCCTCCAGGTGATGGGGGCCTTCCCAGGAGGGCCGTTGAGTTCTGAAGTTGCTCTAATTGCAGCCAGAGGAGAGTAACCCTGAGGGGCTCCTGAGAATGGGGAGAGAAAGAGACTGGAAATGGGTGGTGTGGGCAGCAGAGCCAAAAGTTTCGGTCTTGTTTTCATAAGTTTTAGACTGAAACCCAGGTACTGCCATTCTGAGAGAGGTAGGGAGTGACAGCGCAGGCCTGCAGATCCCTCTGGAGGTGGGGCGTGGGAGGCCAGGGAAGAGGGGGACACTGGCCGAGTCCAGCAGAGATGAGGTGGGGACAATCTTGGTCAGCAAACAATTGTGGAACTGATCAAGAAAAAAAAAAAAAAAAAAGAAAAGAAAAGAAAGAAAGAAGGCTGGGAATATAGCTCAGGGGTAAAACATGTGCTTAGCATGTGCAAGGCCCTGGGTTCAATCCCCAGTACTGCAAAATGAATAAAAGAGAAACACCTGGTAGGAGAAAATGAAAAAGACACAATTTCCCTGTCCCCTCTTCCAGGATGTGGCTACTCTGGGCTCTGGGCAGAGGCTCTGCATGTCCTGCATGCTTAACCTGTGGCATCCTGAGCGCTGGGTGTGACTGGCTTTTTGTAGACAAGAAACTGGAGAGGCTGTAGAGACCTGTGATCTACAGAGGGTGCTGCTGTAGGTCTTGTTGCTCCATGAACCAGCCTGTCTTTTCCAGTCCCGGAGAATGGCCAGGGTCCTAGTGGGAAAGTGGGGGTGCGAGGGGTCGTGTCCTCACCCAACTGTGTGTGGGGGAGGGGGCCTCAAAGCCTGGAGCATGGTGCTTGATGACGGTAAAGATAGAACTCTCGGCCGAGCAGAGGGTGGGAACATCTTGGGCCAGAGCTTCTCCAAATTTAATCTGTATATGAATCACCGGAACCTTGTTAAGATGCAGATTCTGATTCAGTGGGTCTGAGCTAAGGCCTGAAATTCTGCATTTCTAATAACCTTTCAGGTAACATGGACGGAGCTGGCCTGAAAGACCCACACTTGGAGCTGCCAGAAGGTTTGGGTATGGGTACCTCCCTGCTACACATGCATGCGTGCACACACAAAATGCACACGCACGTACCCCGGTGTCTGACAGAGGTCACGGCTGGCTGTTTTCCCCCACTGTGCAACAACAGGCTGCTTTTGGGTGGAGAATTGAATTCCATTTCTCTTGTCCCTTGGCTTTTGTCCCTTTAGATTAGATCCTACCCCCACTGTACACACTGAAAGAGGTTCTCTCCAATGTGAAGGAGAACTTGAGAGAGAGAGGAGACTAAATGGTGGAATGCCAGGGTGAGGGGCTCTTCCTGGGACTTCTCAAATCCCATCACCCACCAGCAGGATGTTTACACTTGGGCTTGGGAGGTATCTCTTCCCATATCACTCATAACCAGGAAGCAGAACGGAGAAGTGGTTGGGTTTATTGCAGGGTAGGTTGCATTGGGTCCTCTCTTAAACCCTCATCCCTATCTGAAATTAGGAGTGAGACAGAGTGGGGTAAGGGAGGGCAGATCTCTGACCAGATTTTAAAGGGATATGAGGGCCCTGGGCCTTTAAGCCCTCCCATTTCCCTCCAACCCACCCCCCCCTTCCCCACCTCAACCCTCCCCAGGTTTCTGGAGGAGCAGAGAGTTGTGTCTTCTCCCTGCCCTGCCGAGCTGCTCACTGGCTGCTCTGGAGGGTGTGCTTTGCGGTCTCCATGGAAACCATTAGTTGCTAAGCAACTGGAGCATCATCTGTGCTGAGCTCTCGCATCTAATTATCCCATCACAGCAGCAGAGAAGGGTTTGGGGAACTGAGAGGAGGGGGAGGCCAAGCACAGGAGCAAGAGGATAACTCTTTTAGCAAAGCAGATTCATTGACAATGCTGAAGTCATTTAAAGCCACAGAACCCTGTTCCTCTGGAGGATTTACGGATGGATGGCTCAGAGTAAGCGAGGCAGGGCCACCTGTCTGGAGTCTCTCTCCTGGACTTCTTTTTCTCAGCTCTCTCTCTCTTGATTCTTGATTCTAAACTCTCTCAAGTTCTCTCCTCTGCCTTCTTCCTTCCAAATCTCCTAGTCAGCCAACAAACATTTACTGAGCACCAAGGATATAACACAGTAAGCTAAGTTTCTGCTTTCAAAGATCTTCCCTAATTTCTCTATTTTACCCAGGCTAGAAAATTACCTCCTAAAATAGACTTCTTTCTGGACCATGAGACTTTTCTCTCTCTCCCTCTTTCTCTTTCTCTCTCTCTCTCTCTCTCACTGTGGTAGTTTTACCACCAGAAGAGCTGGCATCAGAACCCAAGTCTGTCTGTTATACCTGTGGTTCGCATGCCACAGTGCCACTCCCCTGCCGCCCAGCCAATCAGACGAACACCACCACTCCACAGGCATGCGGACCTCCGACGGCAGCTATTGTCCTTGTGTTGACAGAGGTGCCATAGAGCTTTAGGCGAGTCCCTTTGAACCTCAAGTTTTCCACCTTGAAAATTCTTTCTTTACCCAGAAGATCTAGCAAGACATGACAGCGTAAAAATGTCTTTAAAATAAAGATACAGAATGAATTCTGAAGATTATTGTCATAATCCATCCATAATCCCAGGATTCTGTGCAAGGCCCTGGGTGTATACAAGGAAACTCCAAGGGCTTGAATTTAGAGGTCAGCAGCACTCACCAAATGTTAGTCAGCTGGGAAGTGGTGAAACCTGTCTGTGGGATCTAAGGCTGGAATGGCTGTGACAATGAGACAATCCTTATCATTCAGGGTGGATGAAAAGTGGATACCCAATGACCCCCCTCTTTCTTTCTTTTTCTTTTCTTTGATAAGGTCTTGTATAGACTAGGCTGGTGGCCTGGAACTCACGATCTTCCTGCATCAGCCTCCCAAGTGCTGGGATTACAGATGTGTGCCACTATACCAGCTGCCTCTTTTTCTTCTCCTTCTCTCTTTTCTTTTCTTTTTCTGTGGTACTGGGCACTGGAACCAGATCCTTTGTACTGAGCTACATCCCCAGACCTTTTTAGTTTTGATTTTGAGACAGGGTCTCATTAAGTTGCTAAGTTGCCTAGGCTGGGCTTGAATTTGTGATCCTCTTGCCTCATTCTCCCAGAGTGCTAGTATTATTTGGTTAGTTAGTTAGTTAGTTAGTTTATTTTTTGAGACGGGGTCTCGCTGTGTAATTCAGGCTGGCCTTGAACTCATGGGGATCCTGCTGCCTCAGCCTCCTGTGTGGTGGGATTACAGGTGTGCACCACTATGCCTGGATCCTCTCCTTTTTATTAATCTTTTTTTTTTTTTTTTTGTGGGTACCGGGGTCAACCTCAGGGCCTCATGCGCCAGCAGGCACCTGTGACGCTGAGCGATATCACCGGCCCTTTTTTCATATGTGGGTTCCGGGAGTCGAACTCAGGCCCTTGCGCTTGCCAGGCAGGTGTTTATGCCACTGAGCCATCTCACCAGCCCTATTAATCTTTATTGCAAATGAAGACTAGAGGCACAGAGACAATAAATGATGCTCCCAAGGGCACAGAGCAGATAGGGCATGAGGTTGGATATAACTTGGGATTTGCTTCTCCAGCTGTGTCTGAAGCAAAGGCAGATGTTGGAGGGAGTTGCTAGTCCAAGTGGAAGGGAACTGAGAGGTGGACCAGCTGTTCCCTGTATGGCAAGCATGCCATAAGGGCCAGGCATGCAGGAACTGCTCGTCCATCCATCTGTCCATCTGTCTGTCCATCCATCCATCCATCCATCCAATGTTTTTTTTTGTTTTTTTTTTTGTGGGTACCGGGGGGGTCGACCTCAGGACCTCGCACGCCAACAGGCACCCGTGCCGCTGAGCGATATCACTGGCCCCTTTTTCGTATGTGGGATCCGGGAGTCGAACTCAGGCCCTCGCGCTTGCAAGGCAGGCGCTTACGCCGCTGAGCCATCTCACCGGCCCCATCCATCCAATGTTTGTTGAACAGCTCCAGCAGGCTGGGCAGCAGGCTGGATGCTAAGGTACTGAGGTGATGAGACACAGTTCCTGCTTTCAACTTGCTGAGTTTTGAAGGATGAACCAGAGTTGATCTTTGATATTCAGATGGAAGGAGTAGGATACAAGAAGGCCCAGAGGCGAATCGTCCTCACACCTGGTAACTGCGCTGCTACACTTTGGCTGGGAAGAGTATTCGAAGATGGAGCTGGTGAGACGACAGCCACTGGCTGGGTTGTCAGAGGCTTTGTATCCAGTGCCCAGAGACCCGGTCTTTACCCGGAAGAAAACAGAAAGCTGTTGGGGTGCAGCTGTGTGAAGATCATTCCGGCAACTGTGGAGGGTGGGTTGACAGCTGGTGAGGCACCAGGCAAGGAGACTGGATGAGAAGCAGAACGGCCCTGGGAAAAGAGCAACAGCATGGCCAGGCAATAAGCGCGGGCAGAGATGGCGACAGAGTGCTGGGATGTTAAGGAGAGGTTGACGAATCAGTGACTGACTCCAGAATACACTTAAGGAAGGAAGAATCTAGGTTGATTTCCACATGTATGGCTTGGAACAGGTTTGAAGGGTGGGGTGGGATGAAGAAAGCTCCCTTGTGGATCCGTTAAGTCTGAGGTATTGCGTTGCCACCCTCCAAGATGGCCCTGATGGCCCCTGCTTTCTGTGCTTGTGACCTTCGCTGTGTGGCTCCCTCCCCTGATGTGTCAAGGCCATTCAAGGCCAACAGAATAGAGCAGAATTAGCCTGTTATGAGGGTGGATGACTGTAGTGCCATTGCCCAGGAGGCTGAAGCAGGAGGATCACTTGACCCAGGAATTCAAGACCAGCCTGGGCACCATAGCGAGAGGCCATGGGGGAGCCGGGCGGACGCTGGGCGGAAAGGGGTACAGCGGAAGCGATGCCTTGCCAGCTCCTCCCCGAGGCGAGTCAGAAAAGGCAGCTATCGTCCTGCTGGCGCCCTCCGGAGGACACGGGAGGAAGTGAGGTCCTCTGTGGGGCCCCAGGCAACCAGGTGTGACTGGGCAAGCTTAAAAGCAGGTCCTCGGGCGGTGAGATGGCTCAGTGGCATAAGCACCTGCCTGGCAAGCACGAGGTCCTGAGTTCGACTCCCAGTACCCACATACGAAAAAAGGGCCTGTGATATTGCTCAGCGGCACGGGCGCCTCCTGGCGCGCGAGGTACTGAGGTCGACCCCCGGTACCCATAAAAAAAAAAAAAAAAAGCAGGAACTGCCCCGGTGGCTGTGGCCAGGGTGACATCTCTACCTCAGCTTTGCAAGATTCCTGTGAGCCAGAGCCACCCAGGTAAGGCCCTTCCGGATTCTCAACCCTTCGAATAAACGATTGTATTGCTAAGTCACTAAGTATGGGGTGATGCGCGGTGATGCGCTGTGCAGTGATAGGAACAAATACAGGCGCCTCAGGCAACGTCCAGGATGTCAGGAGGACATAGTCATGACCGAGGGAATGAGTCTGGAGCCCAGAGTGGAACAGAGAGGAGTGGGGGGGCGGTAGTTCAAATCATGACAGAGGCCAGGTGTGGTGGCACACACCAGTAGTCCCAGCACTCAGGAGGCTGAGGCAGGAGGAATGCCGCAAATTTGAGGCCAACCTGGTCTACATAGTGAGTTCAAGGCCAGCCTGAACTACATAGCTACATAGCAAGACCCTGTCTTGAAAATCAAAAAAAAATTAAAAAAAGAAAAAAGAAAAAAGAAAGCAAAGAAAAGAAAATTAGGAAAACCAGAAGGAGCTGGGCAGTCATGGTAGTACACACCTATAATTCTTTTTATTTTTTTTATTATTTTTTAAAAATTTTGTTTGAGACAAGGTTTCGTTAGGTAGTGCAGGCTGGCCTTGAACTCATTTATGTAGCCCAGGCTGGCCTCAAACTCTTGGCGATCCTCTTGCCTCAGCTTCCCAAGTGCTGGGATTACAGGTGTATGCCACCATGCCTGGCAAGCTGGATAATTGATGAGGGAAAAGAGGATGTTCAGGAGTGCAAAGGCATTAGTGTCTGGCCGTGGGAGTGCATCTCCCTGCAGCGGGAAGAGTGGGGCAATAACACTGAAAGACGCTATGCTTTTGGGGGGTTGGGTGGGAAAAGCAAGTTGAGGAGGCGTATGTTAAGGGAGCTTCCTCCTGAATGCCTGTTTTTTTTTTTTTTTTTTTTTTTTTTTTTTTTCCTGCGGAGTAAGAGTTTGGAGGCCAAAAAGGTCAAGAGTTTGAAATAGCTGTAGTTGGGGGTGGGAGCTGTAGCTCTGAAGAGCCCCAAGGAAGGCTGTGTTGGATGGGGACAGCCCGGCTGGGCTTGGGGATCACTGGCCTTTAGGGGCAACTATTCCATTAGGCAGGGTGCTCCTGAGAAAGGGAACCAACAGGATGTGTGTGTATATATAGAGGGGTTTATTTTAAGGAACTGGCTCACATGGTTGTAAGCCTTGGCGAGTCCAAAAGCTGCTGGGGGAGGCAGTCAGCTGGCAAAATTCCTTCTTTCTCAGGGGAGGTCAGTCTTTATTCTCTCCTGACCTTCACCTGATGGGAAGCAGCCCACCCACATTGTGGAGGATAACCTGCTTCAGTCCATCCACTGAAATGTTAGCATCAGCTAGGCGGTGGCACACACCTGTAATACGAATACTCAGGAGGCTGAGGCAGGAGGACTGCCGTGAGTTTGAGGCCAGCCTAGGCTACATAAGTGAGTTAAGGCCAGCCTGCACTACATAGTGAGACCCTACCTTAAAAATAAAGAAAAAGAAAAAAAAAAACCAAAACCATAAAAACCAAACAAACAACTGAAAACAGGGTATCTGTGGCTTTCCTCATGATAGCTCGTCCTGTTTTCTTTTTTTTTTTGTGGGTACCCGGGGGGGGGGTCGACCTCAGGACCTCACGCACCAACAGGCACCCGTGCCGCTGAGCGATATCACCGGCCCCTTTTTCGTATGTGGGATCCGGGAGTCGAACTCGGGCCCTCACACTTGCAAGGCAGGCGCTTACACCGCTGAGCCATCTCACCGGCCCCCTGTTTTCTTCAGTGTGTACTTTTATCTTGTTTTTTTCCTCTTTTACTTGGCCCAAGCTTGCTCTGCAGAGTTTCTCCCTCACTCTTCACTTGTACTTTTTCAAATAAACTTTGCCACTGAAAAAACAAACAAACAAAAGAATAAGATCTAGCCAGGTGTGGTGGTACACAGCTGTAATCCCAGCACTCGGGAGGGTGAGGCAGGAGGATCAGTGTGAGTTCGAGGCCAGCCTGAACTACATAGTGAGACCCTGCCTCAAAACACCAAAAAAAAGAGAGAGAGAGAGAAAATCAGGTCCAGGCTAGTGGCAGACAGCAGTGGTAGACTTGAGGGGAAGGCACACTGAACCATGGAGTCAGATAGAAAAGGGTGTAAGAGAAGTGGAGAGCAGGGAGTGTGAGCATCAAGTGGTGAACGACGGGTGGCTGCTGAGAACAGGAAGCCAAGGTCCTCACTGCGTTTGTGTGGATCAAAATGCTGGCAGGACAGGGCAGGGGCTGCAGACCGAGCTGCTCTGGGCAGACAGAGGCAGGAGACCACATGCAGCTCTGAAGAGTTGCCCTTCAGCAGGGTAGCAGCCTAGGTTGACCAGGCCTCATGGTTTTCCTTTTTAAAGCAAACCAACTTTTATTTGCTTATTTGTTTGCTTGTTTATTTAAGTGCTTTTTTTTTTTTGGTGGGTACTGGGGGTCGAACTCAGTACCTCGCGCACCAGCAGGCGCCCGTGCCGCTGAGCAATATTACCGGCCCTTTTTTCATATGTGGGTACCGGGAGTCAAACTCAGGCCCTCGCGCTTGCCAGGCAGGCGCTTATGCCGCTGAGCTATCTCACCAGCCCTATTTAAGTGTTTTTAAAGACAGAGTCTCAATATGTAGTTCAGGCTGGCCTCAAACTCACTGTATAGCCCAGGCTGGTCTTGAACTCAGGGCGATCCTCTTGCTTCAGCTTCCCAAGTGCTGGGATTACAGGCTTGCACCACCATGCCCAGCTAACAATGCATTTTTTTTTTTTTGTGGGTACCGGGGGGTCGACCTCAGGACCTCGCGCGCCAGCAGGCACCTGTGCCGCTGAGCGATATCACCAGCCCCTTTTTCGTATGTGGGTTCTGGGAGTCGAACTCGGGCCCTCGTGCTTGCAAGACAGGCGCTTACGCCGCTGAGCCATCTCACCGGCCCAACAATGCATTTTTGAGAGAACCAATCCATTCCTGAGATACCTAAGCAGTTCTTGCCAGACAGAGGATAATCTCTTCCTAAAATCTCACTCCCTTGATCTAATCTCCCTACTAGGCCTTCACCTTTAAAAGGTCCCCACCTCAGTATGGCTACACTGGGGGCCAGGCTTCCAGCACACACGCCTCGGCGGGGCAAACCGTACCTAACCATAGAAGGATATTTGGGGCTACAGGGAGAGGGTCTGTGAGGGCCTAGAAGCAGCAAAGGATTTGGTGCAGCAGCAAGCAGAGCTCTGAGCGCAGGGATTGCAGAGGACTGGGATGGAAATGGAGGTGAGGAGTTGCTGTAGGGAAGCCTGACCCACACGCTTGTGGCACACACGAGGAGTCTCTGCCAGGGCTTGCCCATTGAGTGACACCAAGTTCGGTTACAGAAAGATTTCTCTAAATCTAGGTGGATGCCAGGAGCTGGGACATATACCTGTAATCCCAGGTACTCAGGAGGCTGAGGCAGAAAGATTACAAATTTGAGTCCAGCCTGGGCAATTTAGTGAGATCCTGTCTCACAATAAGAGGGGTGGGGATATAGCTCAGTGTAGAGCACTCGTCTAGCATGTGTGAGGTCTTGGGTTTTATTCCCAGTACCACAAAAAGGTGGGGGGTCTGCCAGGCATGGTGGCCATACCTATAATCCCAGCAATGGGAGGCTGAGGCAGGAGGATCACTAGGAGTTGGAGGCCAGCCTGGGCTACATAGTGAGTTCAAGGCCAGCCTGAACTACGTAGCGAGACCCTGTCTCAAAAAACAAAAAACAAAAAACAAAAAAACACAACCCAAAAGTGGGGATGGGGGGTACCTGAATTAACACAAATTAATGTAATGAATAAGTGGCTTTGTGGCAGCCACCGTGCTTAGCTAACCACTGGACACTCGGAGGTAAGATAGATCTCAGTGAAATTAAGGTTGGGAAACACACTGAGAAGGGTCCCCCGCTACTGCACTGCATCAGGATTTTAATAGCAGTTACAATAACAGCTGTTATTTAGTGAGTGCTTACCAGGTGCCAGGCCATGAGCAAGGCCTTTACTTGAATTTCTTTTTTTTGTTGTTGTTGGTACTGGGGGTCAAACTCAGGATCTCGCGCTTGCCAGGCAGGCACTTATGCCGCTGAGCCATCTCACCGGCCCCCAGAATTTTTTACTTAATCAACATGACAACCTCTGAGGTGGGAACTGTTGTTCTCATTTTCTCAACAAAGAAACTAAACACAGAGAGAAGTCAAATAATTTGGCTAAGAGGCTCTTTAGCAAAGGGGCAGCTTATGCGGGCTTGAGGGGTTAGAGTCTCAAAAACAACCATCAAAAAACAACGTAAGAATGAAGAGTGAGGGAGAAACTGGCTCTGTAGAGTGAGCTTGGGCAGAGTAAAAGAGGAAAAAGCAAGATAAAAGTACACCCTGGAGGACGAAGGCAGGCAATTGCGAGGAAAGCCACAACAGCAAACACTTCTTGGCATCTGTGTCCTTTTACACTGTCCAAACCTCAGGAAACCAGCGAGAACGTCTACACATGGGTCCTGAGAAGCAGTGCTGGGATCCCTTGTCTCAGGCTGATGCCAGGTCCAGGGCGTCCTACTGAAAACCTGCTCAAGCTCTCGCGAGAAGTCCCTGTGCAGGGCAGCGGGAACTGCTCTGCTCATGTGTTCTGTGATCTTGTAATGAACAGGTCCTGCCTACCACTGGGTGTGGTGGCATATGCCTGTCATCCCAGCACTGGAAAGGCTGAGGCAGGAGGATGGTCGTGAATTTGTGAGTTCAAGGCCAGCCTGGGCTACACAGTGAGACCTTGCCTCCAAAAAACAAAAACAAAAACAAAAACAAAAACAAAAACAGGTCTTGCCTACTTCCCCAGCCAGCTTTGCTACGCCCTAGTTTCCTATCTCGTTTCCCCCTGAGAGTCACAAATTCCCATAATTCTTTATGGGGTGCTGAGGGAGGTCTCTGACTTCTATAGCTTCTTCAAGCTGGAAGGGGTTGTAGACCCTACCTACAGGAGACTATGTGCTCTCCAACTACCTTTGGGTGCTATGGCTCACTGGCTGGGTTGAAGAAAAAAAAACCTGTCAGAAAACAATAAAAGAGTTAATGACCATCAAGCCCAAATATGAGGAGGTCGGATTTCTATGCCTCCTATAGCTGCACCAGAGGCTTGCCTTTTGAAGAGAAATCCCAAGTCTTCCAGAGGCTCATGGGAGTAGACTTTCTCCTTTTGGGTGATTTGTTCTTCAGACAGTCCAGACGAGACTGGCTTTATTCTAGAAAGATGAATCCATTTATGTATCTCTGCCACCTTTACTGCAGTGGGTGTGTCAAAGATCACTGGGAAGGGGCATTCCATTTTGGCCTTAATTGGTCAGCAGGTGTCCCCTCTTTCCAAGTTTTTATAAGAACTTGGTCTCCAAGACTGACACCAGGTGGTCCCCCTGGGCCAGGAGCTGGCAGGACTCTGTTCCCATACGTTTGCATAGCCTGTTGTGTTTGGCCCATATTAATGAGATATTGGTCTCTGGGTCTTCTATCATATCAGAGGATAGAAATTGTTGTCCTTCTTGCTTCCCTATTGGCCTTTTAATTTCCCAAGGAGACTTCAGACATGTCTCTTTGGAGCCCTTTACAGTTTGTAATTGCAACCTGCCTGGGAAGATGGACTGCCTCTAGGAGTTGCAGAATTTCCTGCCTGTGCTTTATAGATGATTGACAAGGCTGCTTCCATCAGCAATCCATACCTCAGGATCTTGGAGGGGCAGGTCACTAATGCCCTGCCTGCTTGCATAGTTCTGGGAGATCACTTATTCTCAAGAGTGGTTACTTTCTGGGCCAGTAGGCATCAAAGGAGCAGGGTTAATCATACTGCAAGTTTTTATAATAACCTCAGGGGTATCTAGGCACAGCCTGATACTTGGTAAGCTATTCTGCTGCTAACCACAAGTAACCATTTGTCTCCAGGATAGCTCTGACCCGATGGGGAGTCAGGACTTCTAGTCTCTGTCCCAAAGTTAACTTTGCAGCTTCTTCTGTTACTACAGTTGCAAAGAATCTCTGATTAGGGGCCCCCTTTCCCCAACTATGGCTATAGAGCCAGGGGAGGGTTTTCTAGAGAAGTAAGTCAAAACAGAATGAAGTAATTGAATTGGCTCACCTATGATGTTTAAGATTACCAGGGTTCCTCAGAGGAGATGGTGATGTCCATGGTCGGGGCATCGCAGGATCCCCTGGGCCTTGTCAGTTGCCAGAGCAGGAAATGAGGGTTCTGACTGGCCTAGCCCGCCTCTGGCTGCGGGGACAATCGAATCTCCAAAGCTGCGAGTCAAGCATATTAGCTGCCTCACACATACAGCTGGGCCCAGGCAGAAGCTTGGTGGTCTCATGCCCAATTTTCAGTCTTCTTCCACTTGAAGCAGGAACCTCAGTGGCCTTTGGGTTTTTCCCTAAATGACCTGGGTGGGTTTAAAGCATTGCCAGTTGTGACAGCTGTAATCTTAGCCTTTTTCTTTTGTGTGTCCTCTGGGTCCTGATTGTTGAACACAGAAAAGGCCATGTCCAGCAATTGGGCCATAGGTGTCTGCGGGTCCATCTGAAGTTTTTGTAGCTTACACCAAATATCTGGGGCTGGTTGACAGATGGAATGATGTCCCACTAGTGCTTCTCTCTCCCTGGAAGGTGGCTCTATATTAGTAGATTTATGAAAGACTCAACACCTCTTTATCTCCCTGGTGAGAGCAGCTAGCATGTCAGATGTCATCTTAGTCACCCACTAATATCACAGTCCCAGTTGGGTTCTGTTGAAGGGGGAATAACCTTTCCAGGGTGGTTTCTTTCCCTTTTTAAAGCACATCATTCATTTGCATAGTTCCTAGCCTCTTGTACATCTGTAACTGAAGAAGAGAGCCTGGTTATTGGCCTGTGGACTATAAGGAGGAGGTGGGAGACACCTCCCAGTACCATCAAACAGATCAGAGACCCACATCCCCCTGAGAGACAAGTGGGGGTTCCAGGACAGGGCTGTCCTCTCAGTTTTTGAGCCTTTCCTGTGATAAAAAATCACAAAAGCCTGCACATAAGGGATTTCACACAGAAATGCCATAATTGGAGAATAGTCTCATAGTTTAAAACGCCATCCTGTACCCGTCTTTGGCCACCTTCCAGTATATATTGAACCCAAGGTGTATTGCAATAGCAGGTAAGCTGTTTCTGTTTTAGATTGTCAGGATCAAACCGCTCCTGCTCATCAAGAATACAGCCTACGGCCGGTGAGATGGCTCAGCGGCATAAGTGCCTGCCTGGCAAGTGCGAGGTCCTGAGTTCGACTCCTGTTACCCACATATGAGAAAAGGGCTGGTGATATCGCTCAGCAGCACGGGCACCTGCTGGTGTGCGAGGTCCTGAGTTTGACCCCCGGTACCCACCAAAAAAAAAAAAAAACCAAAAAAAAGGAATACAGCCTAATGGCGAAGTCTGTGAAACCCGCATAGTGGTGTCCACAAAGTTTCCCATTGGCTTGGCTTGGGGCCTTGGTCTCCAGTACCTGAGCTTTACTCCTGGCTGGCTACACCATCTGTTATTGGGTAACTCCTTCTAAATAAAAGTGGCTTACCAATTAAACAATACCAGGTTTTGGGTTGCTTGCCTTTCCTCCTGAAGTTGGATGCCAGGTTGTTCTTGTCTAGAACAAAGAATTGAATGAAACAAGCAAAGAACAGTGAAAAAGTTTATTTCAAAAAGTAAAAGAAAGCTGGCGTGGTGGCACATGCCTGTAACCCCAGGACTCAGGAGGCTGAGGCAGGAGGATCGCTGTGAATTTGAGGCCAGCCTGGGCTACACAGTGAGTTTAACGCCAGCCAGAACCACGTAGTGAGACCCTGTCTCAAAGAAAAAAAAAAAAAAAAAGCAAAATGGAAGAGTGAGGGAGAAACTGGCTCTGCAGAGTAAAAGAGGAAAAAGCAAGGTAAAATTACACCCTGGAGGAGGAAAGAAGCTTTGTGAGGAAAACTATGATAGCCTTATTTATTTATTTTAAATGGAGACCCTCCTCTGTTTAATGATATTCCAGGAGTTGTTTTTATTTTTATTTTTATTTTTATTTTTGAGACAGTGTCTTGCCGTGTAGTTCAGGCTGGACTTGAATTAACTGTGTAGCCCAGGGTGGCCTCAAACTCACGGCAATCCTCCTACCTCAGCCTCCCGAGTGCCGGGATTACAGGTGTGCACCACAATGCCTGGCACAGGGTTTTTAAAAGGAGAGTCTGATGATCAGATTTATGTTTTATAAAGGTGGCCCCTGCTGCAATGTAGAGATTGGTTGGATGAGCAGCTAGGAGGCACTTTAGAGGATGAAGATAACAGAAGAGATTTGGGGGGAGGGCAAAACAAACAGGGCCTGTGATGGCGAGGCTGGGAGGCCTCCCAGGTCCTGGCTTGGGTGGCTGGGCAGAGGATGGCACTGTCACTAGCTGGGGAACAGACTTGTGAGGAGGTGGTAGCGCAGAGGATTCAGTCTTGTGCTTGCTAGCAGAGGCACCTGGAGGACAGTGGGGTGGAAGATGTGCCAGGGGCCGGATCCGCGGTCTGGAGAGCAGGAGAGGCCATCGGTGCCGGTGCTGACAGCTGAAGCCTTGGAGAGGAGGAGTGCGTGCCAGGGAGAAGCCAAGGTCACGGACAGAGTCAGAGAGCCCCAACACTGTGGACACAGGGCAGGCGGGGCCTGCAGAGGAGACGGAGAAGCTTCCGTGAAACAAAAGAGCTAGGAGAGAGTGGTGTCCCAGGGGTCCAAAGAGGAAAGCATGCAGGGGCTCGTGCAGGTGCTGGAGGACCTCAGGAACTTGGACAGCTTTGAAAGCTGCTCCTGGTGCTTGGCAAGTAGGAGCCTTGGGAGAGCCCTTCAGATGTGTAAGGGAGGCCGGGGTGGGCAAGAGGACACTGAAAGACAAGAGGCTGTGTGGAGCGGGGGTTGGAACCCATGAGAGGCTGACGCCAGATGGTCTGGGCACAGCAGGTGGGGGGCAGGGAAGAGCTTGCTCTCTGCTCCCCTCTTACATGTCTGCAGGCCCTCTTGGCCCCTGCTGGGGCTCCTCATGGATTGTCTGCAAGCCCCCTGGGATGGGCCCAGGGCAGAGGGTGGGGAAGGCTTCCTCGGAATGGGTGGAGTGTGGAGGCTGGAGTGACGCAACAGAGGTGAGCTGACCCGGAGCTCCCTTCCAGAGGATCAGGGACTGAGTCCTGGGATCTCCAACCCAATGGCCAAGGGACAGAACTGTGACATCTAACCCCTTCTGGAGTCTACCCCACCCCAGGCACCTCTGGGTTAAGGTGTGGCCCGAGCCAGCCCCCAGAGAGAAACAGGAGATGCTTCAAGGCAGCCACCAGCAGGAAGAGCAAGGTATGATGGGAAGGGACCAGGGATGCCTTTGAGTGCCATCCCATCCTCCTGAGGGGCAGGTATGCTGTCCTGCCCTAGGAAGGTGGGTGGTCTTGGCACAGCTGCCCGGGCCACAGCCAGGCCTTCTCCCACCTCCCCGGGCCCTGCTTGATATGCATATCAGATACTGGCGCCCTTTGCAAAACTGTTATTTGTACAGAAGCCCCAGGGAGGGGGAGTGAGGAAAGGCACTCGCTCTGCTCGCCCCCCTCCCACCACGTGCACTTGCAGAGACCTGCAGGCAAATACCAACCCCAGTCTCTCCTCCTTACCAGCTCCCTAGCTTCAGAAGGGCAAACAAGAGCGCAGCACCTCCCCAGCATCCCACGTGGCCTCGTCTGAGTTTCTCCTCAAATCTGCCAGAGGTGGCCTGGCCTCTGAGCTTCCTACTGCCCCCTGTGGGGCCTGTCAACCCCAAGCCTTCTTCCCTGCTCCCCCAGCCCTGAGCTTAGAGCTCCCCTGTGCCTCCTCGCAAGCCCGGAGCCTCGATGGCTGTGACACATTTGCTCAGGTCTTCCCCATTCCCTTTCCAAGAATGGAGGCAGAAAGGTGAAGTATTCCATCCTCTGGGCATCTCCCACATGGTGGCTCTGCCCTGCGGGGGCAGGAAATGCCAGAGTGTGGCAAGCAGCCAGGAGGAAAGCGAGTGGGCTTTGGAGTCAGGGCTCCCGCTTGTAGGTCTGCTACCTTCCAGCCTGTGACCTTGATGGGTTTCCTGTCTATAAATGGAGGCGAGAATCCTGACCTCACGGGGTGGTGGTGAGGATGAACGACAGGAGTCATGAAGAGTCCAGCACAATGTCTGGCATGTGGTAGGTGCTTAAAACAAGTTCCCCTCCTCTCTCCTCTTTGGGGCTCTGAAGAAGAGGCGGGATGAGAAACCAGTCTCCATGGAGAGAGCTCTCCAAGGGGCAAGGGCAGCCGGGCGTGGTGGCACACGCCTGTGATCCCAGCACTGCGCGGCTGAGGCAGGGCTTGGGTCATTTCTGGCTCTCCAGGAGGATGGGAAAGGAGCTGGTGCCAGAGCCCCGGGCCCCTCCAGTGCCGCTGCGCCCTTGTTTCTAGCCTGGCCTGGGAGACCGCTGGGAACGGGATCCCTCACGGGTGGAGGGAGGTCTGGTGGGCAAGGCCTGATGTGGCGGGGCTGCCTCTGGGCCTGCAACACCCCCCTTCACACAGACTCCCCCAGCTCATAATCCGATTTATATTCCTACTCCCGCCTCTGGACCCATCACCATGGCAACAGTTTTCTCAGTTGCACTTCATCAGCTTCTCAGCAAATCCTTTTTTCTGCCCCCTCCTTCAATCCCTCTATTCTCCTCTTCTAGCAGTCTGCTTTCCTACTGACTCACATGCTCACCTGTTTCTTTAGCTCTTGGCTTCTCGGATTCTTCTCTCTCGCTCTCCCTCAAGGCCTACCTGCCTCCTCTGTCCAGATCCTCTCTCTGTAGCCCTCCTTCCTGTCTCTCCCTTCTCAAGCCCATGACTGAAGCAACCAGCTGGAATCTGTTGGTCAGACAACAGCTTGTACCCCTTTTCAGATCAGGACAGAGAAGGAGGAGTCCTAGGGGGACAGTGTGTGGGCCCCCGAAGGTCTGGCCTGAGGTATGTGTACAGTGAGTGGCAAGCAGGTGGGAGTCAGCTCTGTCTGATCTGTTGCCTCTGACCAGGGAGCTGGCAAGGATGGGCAGGGACCTTAGTACTGAGCAGGTTCTTCTCTGGGCCTACTCAGAACCAGCATGATTCTGGCGGGTCCTGCAGGGCGCTTTCCTTGGTTCGCTTCCCAACTTACACTTGGGGACCTCAGGCAAAGCTTACAGCTACCACAGGTGTGGGTTCTTCCCCAAAAACCTAACTTTGGCCCTGACTCCCTCTTAAAAGTCCCAGCCAAACCTTTCCACCTCCTCACTGGTCATATCCACTGGCATGCCCGCCACCATGCTCAATTCAAGGAGCCTTGACATGCACCATCTTCCTCAAAGCATCACCGGTCTTTGTACTTCCCTGTCACTGCTCAGTGTAAAAGCTTTGGTGCTACCTGTTGGTATTGGCCTGTGGGGGCTTAGAATATGTTTCCTGTTATGTTTCCTGATTCACAGGACCCAGAAGAGTGCCAGAATGCCAGGGAGCAGGTACATCTCTGCCACCCTACATGTCTTGGTTACTTTTCTCTCGTTGCTGAGACAAAATACCCAACACCCAAAATTAAGGAAGGAAAGGTTCATTAGCTCACAGTTTGTGGAGGTTTCAGTCCATACTCGCCTGGCTCCAAGGCAGAGTGGCACATGGCAGAGGGCAACAGTTCATGGCAGTGGAAAACAGCAAAAGCAACAAGAGCAAAAAGGGAGGAGAGGGGTCGGTGAGATGGCTCAGCGGCGTAAGCGCCTGCCTGGCAAGTGCAAGGGCCCGAGTTCAACTCCCGGAACCCACATACAAAAAAAGGGCCGGCGATATCGCTCAGCGGCATGGGCATCTGCTGGGCGCAAAGTCCCCAGTACCCACAAAAAAAAAAAAAAAAAAAAAAAAAAGGGGGAGGAAAGAGAGCAAGCCTCTTTCCTTCCCTTATATTGTATGTAGTCTACCCACCCCAGGGTGGGTGTAGCACTCAAGCCCATAATCCCAGCACTAGACAATGAATCAATCACAAGCTCTAGAAGCCTGCCCCTTTGACTGCATGAGGCTTTGGGGGGACATCAAGACACAAACCATAACACTCCACATCTAGGTAGACTCCAAGGTGTGCCAGTTCTTGTGAAATGTCATTCATATCTGCTTCTGTCCCTTTGCCATTCCATATATATCACCCTAGACCAAGCACCCAGCAAGCCATTAATACAGTGCTAGAGGTGGATTTCTGACTTGGACCTATCACAAATGTATTCCCCTCTCAGAAACCAGACCTGCCTTAAGCACATGTTCTTTCCCTCCTCCTCACCCCCTCTTTCATTTTCTTCATTTATTGAGCCCCTACTATGTTCTAGGCTCTTTAACACATGGAGTCTCAGCCAGGCATGGTGGCACATGCATGTAATCCCAGCACTTGGGAACCTGAGGCAGGAGGATTGCTGCAAATTCAAGGCCATCCTGAACTACCCTGTCTCAGAAAACATATGGAATCTGCTTTAATCTTCATAATAAAGGAGATGTTATTCCATTTTACCAAAGAGGAAATTGGTGCTCAGAGTAGTTAATTTGCCCAAAGTTCTACAACCAATAATCCATGGAGCTGGACCTCAAATCCAGAGCTAGCGTGTCGTTTTGTTTTGTTCTATACCAGATTGTCCCTATATGACTCTTACAATCAAAAATTTTTTGAGCCTTCTTTTTTTTCCCCCAGCAGATTCCATTGAGGCATTTTATTTGTATATATGTTTTACATCCCTAGAGAGAGAATCCTACAATCCTACAATTTTCCCTCCTGTGTGTTTTCGTCTTGCTTCTTCACAGTTCATGATGCCAGCTGAAGTTGTCAATATGAGGAAACCAACCTGATGGGATGGGAGCAGATTATTCTGCCATTTTTCCAGGTATTTTAGCTGCACATCAAACCTGGGGCTGATCGCTCCATACTTGTTTAACGTGCCAGTGAGGTTCACAACAATTTTTCCAGCTCTGTGAGCTGGATTTCAAAGTCACCAATGTAACCATGCTTTATCATCACAGTTAGAAACTGCATGATGACTTTTTTTATTTTTTCTTGAGACAGGGTCTTGCTATGTAGCTCAGGCTGACCTTGACCTCACTATATAGCCCAGGCTGGCCTCGAACTTGCAGCGATCCTCCTGCCTCAGCCTCCTGAGCAATGGGATTACAGATGTGTGCCACCACACCCTGCCCAGATGATGACTTTGGAGCAGGGCCTTGTAAGGATCTGGCATTTGCCTCTCTCTTCAGCATGGTGGATGCTTTTGAGAGCATCAGCCAGGACACTCATGTGTACCATTATGGCTCAGTCACTAAAGGGAGGTCCAAGGCAGGACTGCCAGGCTACAGCCTCTGTAAGCTGTCAGAAGCAGTGGCCTGCATCCCTAGAACCAGGTTCCCTGGGTAGAGCGTTGGGTGTCTGGACATGGCTCTCCCTTGAGCCTGCCTAGGCCTCCAGGAGGCCAGGATCCCCAGCACAGGAGGGTCCCGAGTCCAAGCCTCACACTCTGAGCCTTCTTATTTCCTTATTCTTTCACTCTGCCCCTTGAGGCTCATGATGATCTGATCCTACACCATCAATGAACACTTCTCCCACACGTACCTTGCAGCTTCTCAGTGTGACATGACTTGGTATTGACCAGAAGGACATATTGTGCTTTATGGTTTGGGTCTGTTAAATAGTTTTGTTAACAGCTTATATGAAGATCTAATATAATATACAAGCCTGGAGGGATCTAAAATCACAGACATCAAAATCTTGCCATTAAAATGCGGGATAAGGATCAGAAAATCAGTTCCTAGGGAGGAAAGAGGGAGGTGACTTTCTCTAGAATGGGGGAAGAAAAGCGGAAAAGAACAAGCCCTGAGAGGCTGTACCAGTCCACTTCACAGGGAGATGGCTGTGTGGCAAGGGGACAGAGAAGCTCTGTGGACTACAGAAGACAGAGGGGCTGGTTTGGAGTCTGCAGAGAGACTGTAACTGCTTGCTACAAGGGGAGACAAGCAGCAGCGGAAAGGGAATGTGAACAAGTGGGCTGTGGGTTCTGAATTGAACTACCTCCTAGAGATAGAAGGAAAAACTGAAATTCCTCTTTTTTTTTTCAATTCTTTATTTTTGGGTTTTGTCTTGTTTTTGTTTTTGTTTTGAGACAGGGTCTTACTATGTCATTCAGGCTGGCCTCAAACTCACAGTGATCCTCCTGACTCAGCCTCCCAGGTGCTGGGATTATAGGCATGCACCACCACACCTGGCTATTGCTGGTGTTTGGCTTGTAGGGGCCAGAACATATTTAGCCAGCCCCTTAGTCTCTGCAGATGGAGCACACATGGTCTTGAGGCATTCCCTTCATCAGAGCTGTGCCTTTAAACACACTTTCTAACCTGGGATTTCAAGTTGCAAATGCCCCAGGAGTTAGAATAGGTTATGGGTCCTGACAGATGAAGAATGGGAGGCTTAGGGAGGTGAATCAGTTTGCTCAAAATCATTGTGCAGGTTTTAGGCCTGGCTGGGACTTTGACTTTGCCTGGCCCAAGTCTTCCTCCACAACTCAAAGATGCCTTTTTAGAATGAGCCAGAGAGCTACACGGACATAAACAGGGTCATGCAGAGAGAAAGGGCAGCCCAGGAGTCCAGGAGTTCTCAGCCACCCTTTGGGCTCTGGGGGATGTCCAGATAAGAAGGCCAAGCCTGCCTTTCTCCATCTTTTGGCCTCTCAGGGAAATGAGCCAGAAATAGGAAGAAGTTCAATGGAAAGTTGGAAACAAGTGCGCCATGGTATTGTGGAAAGAGTCTGGATGGAGGATTAGAAGGCTTGGGTCCCTCTTCCAGCTATCACTTGCTAGCCACGTGATTTTAAGCAAGGCTTTTCACCACCATGTTAATCTTCCATCTCTTAAAAATAACAGTCCCATAGTGCTACTTGTAAGAGCATATTAGTGCAGTAACTAAGTATATTCTGTGAGTGCTTTCCCCCAATGCTCCCTGCTCTGCATGATCTCAGATAGGCTCTTGCATTTAGGACAAGATTTAAATGGAAAGAAGCCAGGTGTGGTGGCACTCATCTATAATCCCAGCATGTGGGAGGCTGAGGCAAGAGGATTACAAGTTTGAGGCCAGTTTGAGCTACATAGTGAGACCCTGTTTCAGAAAACAAAACAAACAAAAACAAAAGAATTGAATGGCAAGAATTATATGCCCCCAGGACTCAACTGTCTTGGACCAACTGGGGAGCAGACAAGGGGTGGGAGGTGATTGACTGGCTGTGACTTTTTATGGGGCCCTGCCTCTGACAGCTTCTTCTGGGCTTCTGTTCCTTTAGTGGCAGTGGGGATCAAAGCCAGGACCCTGGACCTGCTCAGAATGTGCTCGACCACTGAGCTCCACCCCAGGCCTTCTTCTGGATTTAAGAACTCTGTCCTTATGCAGATCAGAGCTCAGTAAGTGTTTTTCTCTCAAAAAAGCCCATTCTTTCTATCTGCAGGATAAAGAAGATCTTGGAGCTAAATGCATCCAATTCTTCTAAAGTTTGAAGAAACTGAGGCCCACAGAGCGGGAGCCACGTATTCGGGACTCTTAGACCAGTGTTGTTTCCTTTGTGACTTGGAGAACTCACTAGAAGGGTCGTACGGGAATGTAGCCTTTGAGACCTCTTACAGCATCTGGCTGTGCTCTCTCGCTGGGATCCTGTTCTATCTTTAGACTTCCAGGGAGATGTATCTTCTCAAGGCAGCTGGTACAAGCTTTGAACCTGCGCGTCTGTATAGGACTGCCCCCAAGGCGGCAGAAATCTCAGTTCAGATGCTAGTCCCTGTTCCAGACTCCAATGCCAGAGCTGCGTCTCTCCTCAGTGTTCCTCAAGCCCTCATCACACTGAATCAAAGTCCTGTTTATGTGTCTGTCCCAAACTAGGCTGTCAGCTCTGTAAGGAGGACCATAGCTATCTTGTCCCCAACATATACCTAGTGGCTAGTCCAGTGCATGGCACATAACAGGTCCACAATAAATATTTGTTGAATGAATAAATAGGTGGAGTTGCTCAGAGAAGGGTCCCGGAAAACAGGCAAGTGGTGAGTTGGGTATCATCAGTATGTAAGTAACGGTCTGTCGGTGAACCACCTGTGCAAAGGGAAATCTTAGGAGTGGAGACGGGAAGGAAGTAAGGCAATGGGAGGTGGAGGAGGCCCTTCTAGCTCATCGGCTTGGCTAACCTGGGAGGACTTCTGAGTAGATGGCAAGAGGGGTTTCAGCCGTGCTGGGAATAGGAGGAAGTGACTGTGAGTTCCTAGAGTCTCAAGCAATTTATCTGGATGGGGACAAACAGCTTGGCTAGAGGGGCGGGAAGCTGAATGGACAAGGTAGCTGGCCAAAGATTTGCACCTGGTTAGAGGTTTGTATTTGCTGCGGGTCCAGCTGGAATGGGAGCCTGGGAAGGCCTGGAGCACGAAGAGCAAGAGAGAGCCAGCTTTCCCCACGGACCCCGTCTGTTAGATGGAAAAGGGGAGGACGGTCCCCGAGTCTTCCGCTTTTTTTCAGCCCTCCGCCGCCGCCGAGGCACTTAGGACCCATAAGCAGAGTCCCTAAGACGAGGATCTGGAAGCGGCTGAGGCACCCTGCCGAGTGGGGGTGGCGTGGCAGGGATCGTGGGGCTCCCTCTTTGCCCCTGGAGAGATTCTCCCCCTCGGAAGGTGCTGTTCCCCCGGGGGAAGCACTCTAGCTGTCTCCAACGTCCTTCTTCCGCGAACCCCTACGTGAATACTTTTGCCAGCGGTTGCTAAGCCAGATCTGACCACCAGGGGGCAAAAAAAGCAGCCCTTAAGGTCAGTGTCCCTCCTTCCCCACCCACTCGCACCTGAGGCCAAGATGGGCGGCGCCTCACCTGGCTCCCACGTAGAGCCGGTGGCTCCGTTAACCCCTCCCTGCCAAGTCTGAAGTGCCTTCCTTGGGCAGTCATTCACAGCGGAACTGGGGGCAAATCTGCCAGGGGAGGGGGTGTCGCCTGGCGGCGCGCTAGGATAGAGGTTAAGTCAGGGTTTCCAGGGACTCAGGTCCCGGTCCTAGCTGCTGCACTAGGCAAAGGTTGCGGTCACTTGCGCTGGGGCCTCGGAGGCTGCACATAGAGGAGGCGCTCAGGCAGCTGCAGAGCCCAGCCTCCCGGCTTCCCGCATCCGTCAGGGCCTCGGGCCCGTCTAGAAGGGGCTGGGAGGGTAGCAGAGTGCAGGAGAGGCGCAGAGCATGGGAGCGGGGAGGGGGACAGTGACACTGGGCAGGGGAGCAGACTGGATTCCACCGCTGCCAGGTGCCGGCTTTGCGGGTCGCTCCTCCAGGGCCCTGCAGCCTTTCAGGGCTCTGACCAGTCCAAGTTCCGGGACTGCGTTCCGGGCCACAAGGTGTTATACTGCGGGTGGGTCTGGGGTCCCTCCTTCCTTCCCTTCCTCCTTTCCTGCGGCGTCACCAGCTCATAGTACACCGGGCTGGCACGCAAGGAGTTAAGTCTGCCCGCAATCGGCAAGACTGGAGCCGGCGAGGGAGGAGGGGAGAGGCGGGGGAGCGGCGGCGAAGGGGGAAGCAGACTGCAGGGAGACAGCGCCAGGAACCCCCTCCCCAGGGACCTGGCCCCTGGGCCCCCAGCCCCAAAAGAGGCCCTGCCCTCCCCGGGGTCGTGCTCTCTTCCCCCGCCTTGCCCCCGCCCTCTAGCTTTGTGTCCCCAGGAGGGTGGGCTGCAGGATCTCCAGCCAAGCCTTGGCTGCCTGCTCAGTTTTTCCAAACCCTCCAGTCGGGAAAGGCGGGAGCCCTGTCAGGATAAGAGTCCCTCCCCCCTGCCCCTGTTGGCCCCTTCTCCCAGCCTCAGGTTTCCAGGCCCCGCACCTTTTCCAAACTCCTTTCCCTTTCCGACCCTGGCCCCTGCGGCCCCTCGCCCCACCTCTGTTGGCTCCCGGGTTCCAAGTTCAGGTTGGAGAGGGGCCAGGAAGATCCCACAATCTTAGACCAGCGCTGGTAGAGCCACACACCCCAGGCCGACCCGGAGACCAACGGGGCGCCGGCGCGACTCCCGGCCCGGCGCCCTCCCAGGCCCACCAGGGAAGGTGGCTCTGGGGTTCCCCTCTCCGGGACAGAGACGGTGCTAGGGGCGCCGGCAGAGAAGGGCTGCAGGCTCTGTGTGGCAGGTGCCAGGCCCTAGGGCAGGCTTCGAGGAGGGGGCAAAGTGTTCCCAGGGTTGGCACGGTTCTGTCCAGCAAGTCTATTATATAATAATCACCATCTATCAGGAAGCCAGGTAGCTGGAGCGAGTGGGGAAGCCAAGATGCCCAGATCCGCTCCTCCTCCACGGCCCGGGCAGGAGTCTCCACCAGGATGGGGGTGTGGGCGCAGCAGTGAAATGATGTGGGGGGTCGAGGGGCAAGAGAGGGGCGCTGGGCAATCCAACTGCAGCCTCACGCGCCCCGCCCCCAGAACGCTGACTGACAGTGCCCTGAGCCAATGATTGAAGTCACTGTGGGGCTCCAGGTTAACCCGTTCCTGGGTCCCAGCTGCTTTAGGGGATAGAATCCCTTCCCTGGAACTCTCCGGGCCAGAACCGCTCCTATCTTCTCCGGCTAATGCAAGAGCTGGTGAAGAGCACCAGCTGGAAGATCCATTCGTCCTAGTCACCCCAGAAAGGGGAGGATGCCGTGGTCTCGGGTGAAAAGCAGCCCTGGGGCCGCCGACCCCCCCCAGCCCCTAAGTAAATCGCATTGCAAGATGCGGTTGTGTGCACGTACTGTGTTTCCAGAAAAAGCCCCAAGCGGCGCTGGCACACCCACAGTAAGACAGAAACAGCCATCTTCACACATCCATACCCATGTCGGCACTTCCACCGACAAACGCCGACCCGACACCCGCTGACACACCTGTGACACCGTGAAATACACACAGGAAACACATGTGCTTCCCCGACTTTGCCAGTAGAGGGAGCCATTCGATTCCCGCAACGGGCCGCTCGCCTCGCTCCTTTCCTCCGCTCTCGCTCCAAGGTTCCACCCAGAACTCTTGGCTGCCCCGAGCTCCGGCTCGGCATCCCGACCTGGAACCTACGCTGGGGGAATGAGTCACAGCCCCGCCCAGGGGAGCGCTCCACAGGGCTGCTCCACAGGACATACCGAACACTCCTGGGCTTTACTGTGAACACATTCGCGATCCTTGGAAACCCAGCCACCACTCACCCCTATAAACATTGCTTCCTGGACCTGCTATGAATGGGGCTTGTGCAAAGGGATCGTGTGGCTTGATATCTACGTGTCCAACCCACCTATGGAGTGGACCCTTTCTAACGAACACTCTCTGAGAGCTGGCCTTCTGCCCTGTGGCCCATTCTATACTTTAGACTCTGGAGAGAGAAGAAATCAAACCCCGTTTCCATAGGTCCTAGCATTATCCTTTCACAACGGAGTTCAGCATCTTTGGGCTTCAGTTTCCTCCCCTTTAACTGAAGATAAGACCTATTTCATAGAATTGTGGTGATTCTAACCTCACAGGGGGCTTGGCCCAGCAGTTAGTAGGTACTGTACTTGGGAAAGTTTTGTTGATTGGATTAAAGCTCTCTCAAGAGCTTATGTGCATGAAGTGTTTTGTAAACTGTGATGTGTTGGGCACACACAAGGGTTCCAGTGTTATGGTCTTTCTGTGATGTTACCTTTACATTGTCCCTCTTGCCCAGTGCCCAGTTCCTGGCACCATCAACCCATCAGGTCAGCACTGACTGAAGTCCTTCTATGAACACAGCCAGCTGTTGAATCAATCTTGTGGGGAACACCGTGGACAGAGGCATGGGCTGGCCCTCAGGAGTCTTTTGGGGTCCATCAGATAGATGTACACACAGTATTTTTTTTTTGTGGGTACCAGGGGGTCGACCTCAGGACCTTGCGCGCCAGCAGGCGCCCGTGCCGCTGAGCGATATCACCGGCCCCTTTTTCGTATGTGGGTTCCGGGAGTAGAACTCGGGCCCTCGCGCTTGCCGGGCAGGCGCTTAAGCCGCTGAGCCATCTCACCGGCCCTGTACACACAGTAGAAACAAGACAAAACGCGTAAGCAAGTGTGGAGATGTACGGAAGTGATAAATGGTCAGAAGAGGGACACCTGGGTGGGGAACTGTCTGGAGGCCATCTGTGAGATGAAGGTGCAGGAAACAAAAAGGAGTCCTTCCTTTCCGAAGTAGTTAATGCTTGTCACTTGTAACATGGAAGGAATGTGCCCTGGCAGAGGAGACCAAATTGTATCTTGAGCTTTACATTTTAGCCATGTAACCTGAGTATGGCTTGGGTAATGCGAGCCTCAGTTTCCTCACCTGTATAATGGGACCATAACAGCTTTCTTGTGGGTTTGTGGAAAACACTGAAATAACACGTGAGATGCTTTTTAAAAATTACAATTCTTTTTTACAATTTATTTTTCAATGCATCTACTGCTCATAGAGCAGTGTGTGTGTGTGTGTGTGTGTGTGTGTGTATAGCTTTTGAGGTCAGGAGAGAGTTCTTTTGAGAACACAAAGGTTTCACTTCCATAAATATTTTCTTAGCATCCCCTGGAGCTGCTGAGGATTGAGATGAAAAAAATTCTGTCTGTGTCCTGAAGGACCTCATGGTCTACTAGGAGAAGATGAATAAAGAGATGTTCAGTGCATAATGGATGTGGGTGGTTACAATGAAGAGGGGACCCAGCGCGGTGTGCGTGGTGTGTGTGTGTGTGTGTGTGTGCTGTGTGCGTGGTGTGTGTGTGTGTGTGAGACTCCCACTCCTTCCAATCCCTGCAGATAGGAGGGTAGGTTTGTCAGACTTCTCTAGCCTGTGATGCTGCTGGCGCCTCTCCTCCTCAGTCTTCAGGAATGGGGAAGAGAGCAGGATAGAAGCTCCCCTCCCCGCCCCCGGGCCAACCTGCCTCCCACCGGCCGGCCGGGCGCCTTACCGAGTCAGACCACTGGGAGGCTGGGGGAGCCGGGTTGGGCGAGGAGTCGAGCGAGATGGGGGAGCTCTTATTTTGACAGGGGCCTCTCCGGGCTCTGGTATGAAGGCAGAAGGAGGCAGCCAGAGAGCCCCGATGCTTATTCAGGCTGGGGAGAGGAGCCGAGTGGAGGGGCGCGCGAGGCTCCGGCAGCGCAGGGGAGCCCGGGGAGGCGGCGGCGCGCGGCGGAGCCAGTGGCCGGACATGCCCCGGACCCGGGGCCGCTGCACCACCGCCGCCGCCCGGAGCCAGCCGGCCGGACGCCCGCACGCCTGGGTTCCCCGGCGCCGCGCCGCGCGGGGGCTGCGACCCGGACCCTCGGCGTCCGAGCCACAATAAGCGCCCGACAGCCCCCTCCCGCCCCGCGCCCGCCGTCCCCGCGGGCCTCGGGGAAAGTGAAAGGAGGAGGCGAAGGAAGGAAGGAAGGGAGGAGGAGCGGGAGCCCGAGCCTTGCGGTCCGGGGCCGAGACCCCAGCCCCGAGCCCCGGCCCCGGGGGTGCGCGCGCTCTCCTGCCGCGGCCCGGCGCCCACGACCATGCTCCTCAGTGGAGAGGCAGGAACCCAGGCGCCCAGCGATCCCCGGATACCCTCTCCCGGGCCGGGCTGGTGTTGAGATCAAGGCTTCCAGTATCAAAAGATCACCGCCTGCCCGCCCTCTCCGCACCTCCAGCTGAAGAGCAGGAAGACCCCAACCCACCCACCCACCGACCCTAACCTGGTCATGGCGTCCAGCTCCGGCCTGGCGTGAGGACCCCCGACCCGCGCGAGGTGAGGGGTGGGCTGGGGGCGAGGGCGAAAGTCATGTCAGGCCAGCGGGAGCTCGAGAAGGGAGATCCACTTTGAATTGGGGAGGGGAAACACGGTCTGATTGTCTCTTGCCCTCTGGCACTCACCCCCAGGCTGTTTAAGGCGGGGGGAATGCCCGCAGGGTCAGTGGAGGCTACGCCAAGGCTCCTAGTCTGGTTGGCAGCCCCAGAGCACAGGCAGAAGGGCTTAGGGGCAGCCAGGGGACCCTGCCACCCTAGCGCGGAGAACAAGGCCGGCCTTGGGCCAGCTGGAGCAGCGAACCCTGCCCTGGGGGCTTCTGGGAGATGTAGTCCCCCTCCCAGGCTCACCAGAACAGTGGGTGCCAGTACCCCAGCACTCCTTCCTCGGCTGATGGGACCTCAGAAGGAGGTGGATAGGGACTGGGGAGAGCTGGGGTCACCCTCTGCCCGCAGGCGCTGCTTTCGAGCCGAGCCGTAGGAGTGTGAGTGGAGGAGCCTCCCCCGCCAAGGATTCTGAGCGTTGTGGGCTTGGCTGGGGGTGGGGCAGCCACACAGTTCCTTGGAGGTGTCCCTGCAGGAGGGGAGGTGGCCCCTGTCTTGGTCCAGAGGAACCCTGGTGGGAAGTACGTGAGGGAGAGAAGTGAGACTTAGGCCTCCTGTCTGCCTGGGGTATATCCTACTCCAGTGCTACTGGAATTGGGTTTCAGAAGAGATGGAAGTCTGTTCTCCCCTTCTCCCTTTTGGGGGGCTGAGAAGGAGACTATCCCTAAAAATCTGGGAGCCTGGAGGGGGTCTCTTGAGTAGTGAAATCAATATCAGCTTCTGTCTGTCTGTCGGGCTTCCTTCCTTCCGGGTTTTTCTGACACCCCCTGTCTCCCTCCTCCTCCTCCTGTCTGTCGGCTGCTTGGGGTGTGTGTCTGCGTCCCCCGGGGGAGGAGGGCTCTGCTGCAGGAGCAAAAGTGTTCTGAAAGAGGTGAGCTGGGCCCTTGACTGAGCCCTGGGAAAGGAGCCCCACTGCTCCCTTGATCTTTTGCCCGCCCTTCCTTGCTCCCAGCTTTGGGTACTGCCTTACCTGGGAGGGCTATGTGTACTATCTATACCCAAGGTGCCTCTGAGCAGCTTTTCCGAAGGAGACCTGGGGTGAGGGGTCTATTCTCCCCCTCTCCTCAGCCTCTGCAGGGAGCAGCTACTTCCTGGGGCAGGGGTTCCTCTACTGCTCCGAGAACAGGCTTGGCTGACTTCTCTGGGTCAGGACCATGATTTCATGGCCCCAGGGGATGAGCATGCTCAGGCCCTGTCTTCCTGGTATCAGCTATGGGGCCCTGCTGACAGAAGCCTTAGGACTGGGGGAGAGTGGAAGGTGAAGGGCAGGAAGGGAGGCAGGGATCTGGTATCAGGAAGGAAAGCACCGCCCCCCCCCATCTGCCTCCTTAGCTTCAGAGGACCAGGCCTGGAAGGCCAGTGTCCTGTCTATCTCCCTCTATGGGTTTCTCTGCTAACTGTGTTGCTCGTCATTGAGGTGAGCTGGGGGTGCATGTTGGGAGGGATGAGGGGTAGAATATCATCTTGCATCCAGAGTGACTCTTGTGTCCCAGGGTAGCAGGATCTCTGTAGCTGGAGATGGGTTCTGGAGGCTCAGAATAAGTCTATATTAGAGTGGAGAGTCCAGGGAAGGGGAGATTATTATAGGGTCCTAGAGAACGATTGGTGGGCCACAGAAATCTGGGACTAGCCTATCATTGGTAATTTGGGACCTAGTGATCTTGCTTGTTGAAAATGCACTGGGCACCCCTGACTCCACTTTGGATTCCTGGTACTTGGCTTAAGCAGGAGCCTAGGCTGGGGGTGAATTTCTTTAACCAGGCAGGGCAGTCGCCTTCTGGGCAGAGGCCTAGTGGGTGGCAGTGTCGACTCAGCAAGGGCTGGAATGCCTGGCACCTGCTTTAGATTAAAGGAGATGCCGTGCAAAGGGGGGCTGCCTGTCTGTGTGGGGACCCATGGCTGGGATGGAGCTCCAGGGAGCCCAGGAGCGTGGTGAGAGAAAAGCACTGGGGTTGTGAGTGGTAGCAGCTCTGGCAAGACTGGAGGGAACCAACAGTCACCCAGACCTGCAGCCTTTCCTCCAGGGAGTCTAAGAGGAGGAGCTGGGGGCGCCTCCATACTGCCTCTGGCGCCAGCACCACAGGCTGAAGTTCTGTCCCAGTGCCTTAGGGCAGCTCCGGGGAGCCACGGTGTCTGTGTCCAGCTTTCCCAGGATCAAAAGAGGCCCACAAGGAGGTCCTGCAGCCCTGATGTCATGATTCTCCTTCTCGGGCCTCTTTGGTGGTGGATAGTGAGGTACCTCAAGAGCCTGGGCACCCAAGGGTGACAGGGAAATGGCATCCTTTGCTTCCTTGTAGCAGAGCCCTGGGCACTGTCCAGGTGTTGACCTGGGCGGGAGGGGACAGAAGGGTATGGCACCGTGGGAAAGTGGGCAGCCGTGGGAGCGAAGCGGGTACAGGCTGGGTGCCGTGGGCAGGGAGCCTCTGCCAAGTCCGCTCTCCCTGGGGTGGGGCTGCTCTTCCAGGGACTGGCTCAACCTGTTGAGCACCTGGCTGCTCTAGCTTGGCATTTGTGCCCCTGCCTCCCAGCCTCAACAGCTGCCCACCACAGCCACACGGGGTGGGGGCTTTACTTCCAGGGATCTGGGGAAGGAGGCTCCGACTGGCCTAAAGGACCAGGTGGGGGCTCCTGCCAGGGCTCAAGATCTTTTCCCTGGAGGACTGAGTTCCCCAAGTCCCATCCTTGAATTCCCAGAGCTAGAGCTGGAGGGCTGGGTGACCAGGTCCAGGAGCTGAGTGACTAGGTGAAGAAGGCCGCATCCCTGGAGCTCTGTGCTACTGCATATCACTTGGATGGGCAGCCCTGAAGGCAGCCTGGTGTCTCTTGTGCTAGGTGCCAGGGCCAGGCCTCCAGAGCCCCACCTCCAGCCTGGCCTGACCTCCTCTCCCAACCCTCCCTGGGTGCGCTCTTGGCCATCCTTGATGGGTGGGGGTGGGGAGTAAGGGCATTCCAGCTGCTGTGGGAGGGGTGACTTCCTGGGTGTAGGAGTATGTTGTGTGCATTGCCTCAGTTACCTCTAGGGTCCCCCTCCTCCTGGAGGGGAGGCAAGTGCTGGGTTCCTGGGGGTTTGCTAGGTCACTCCATCCTGAGTGTGGGGAGTCTGGGAAGACCCCAGACTCTGCAGGTTTTTGCTGTCTCCCACCCTTTTCATCCCTTAGCTTGGGGCTCTGCTAGTTGGCAGGGAAGCAGAGCCAGGGTAGTACTCTGAGGGAAGAAGGGCTCACCACTGCCTGTAAGTGGGGAAGGGGCACAGGTAGGTTCACCCTTACTCAGAGCTGAGGAGTGGAGGCCTTCTCCTGTCTCCTCACTTTTCCTGTCAGTGGCAAAAGCCAAAGCCTCTCCTTCCAGCAGCCCTGCCTACTTGGCCCTGGGCTGGCTGCCCCTCCTAAGCTTGGCACTTCTTTCAGGGCCCCCTTCCCCACAGGCTGGGACTCCCTCTGTGCAATCCCTCTTCCTTCCATGGGCTGGTTGCTCTGGCCTGGCCTGTCCCCACCCCCCACAACTGGGAATGGCCCTGAATCCAGCATTTCCAGCATTTCGAAACCAGGATTGTTTTGAAATCCCTGAGAGCTTCTCCACCCCCCTCTATCTTCTGTCCCCACCAGGAGAGGGATATTGTCCTCTAATCTGACTTCACACTGTGCACTTGGAGTGGTGTTTGAGTTTGTGTGCTAGCACATGGCCAGGTACTACGCGTGTGCGTGTGCGTGTTGGGGTGTGTATCCCCGAGTGGGTGTACCTTCTGGTGGTGGTTTTGCGTGACTGGCTGATGTGGACATTCCCAGGCTCTCCTAGGCTGCCTCTCAATATGCAAGCCTCTAGGGGTCTTAAGGGGCCACTGTTTGGAGTTAGGAGTCATTTTTGGAAGTACCTTGAATGTGTGTCTGTCTCGTGGCCACACGTGGTGGGGTATCTCTGAGGAGTGTGCGGGGGCGTGTCTCTGATGTGTGCGTACACGCGTGCGCTTTGTGTCTCTCCCCGCCTCCTCCTGCTCCCTGGGAACATATCTGGGGTGTGTAGTCACAGGTCTCCTGCGGCCCTGGGACGTGGAGTCCTCTGCTCTTTGATAGGGAGGTTTCCTGGAGCAGGGCTGAGGCTTCTGGCAGCTCTGCGCACCTTGGAGAGAGAGTGGCAGAGTGGGGACACTTGGGGATAAACTGTCTCTGAGGGTGGGCCCGGCCCTCCCCTCTGCTTCTCGTGGATACTGGCACCACCAGCCCACCTTCTTGTCCTGACAGTAGAGTAGTGGCTGCTAAGGGAGGCTCAGTGCTCTGAAGGAATGGGCTGGGGGAAAGGAAAGTGACTCCTCCATCCCTGAGGTCACTTGCTTCACTGGGGATAAGGAACAGACAGTCACATCGCATCTGGGTGCTTGGTGATGAATTAAAGGTTCAGAAAAGTTGACTTCTTTGGCTAGGGGCAAATAACAGAACAAGATGCTCACATTTTCAGCTCGAGGAGAAGACAGAGAAGGGCCTGGCATTCAGGCACTTGGGGTGGGGCCAGCTGCCATTGTAGCCGTGATCCAGGGAAGTCCTTCCTGAGGTTTAATCTCGCTCCTTACCTACTGCAGTTGGACTATTCTGTGGAAGGAGAGGTTTCAAGTGTTCTGTTTTTTGTTTCTTTTGGTCAAAGTGAGGGTAGTGATCATGGATTTAAGTTGGTTTGGAATTCAGGCACTGGAAGCGCTGATACGGTACCATGACTCAGTTTCCCTTTCTGGGATCTCAGGCTATAATTGAATGCTTTCCTCTAGGAGTACATGTGGCAAGTCTGAGAGAAAGAAGAGGGCTGAGTCAGGGGCTGTGGTATGAGTGGAGAGCTGCAGACAGCAGCAGGAGGTGGACATGAGGATAGACTGTCCCTTTTACAACCCTCCCAGCCCCCCCCCCCGTCTCACCAGGCACAGTGGGAAGAAGGGAGGGCTGGAGGCACAGGTTGGTACAGCGCTCAGTGACCCAGCAGGGGGAGGGCCTTGGCAAGGAGTTTTCAGTTTGTTTCTCAATCTCAGTCTCTGAGACACGTACACACACATCACTGCAGACACCTTCAGGAGATGAGCCCTGAAAAGTCACCAGCTGGTGGTAGGGCAGGGTAGTGCCAGATGGGGCCCTATGGCACCACTTGCGTTCAGGCGGGTGCCCTGTACCACCCACCCCTAGCTTTGGAAGTGGAGCTCAGCCAGAGGACCCCTCCCAAAAACCCTGTCCTGGGCTTGGGAGCAACACAGGCTAGAGAGGGTTAAGTCTGGTTGGCAGGGACACCCCCCCCAGTGCAGTGAGAGAGAGGGAGGGGTGGTTAGCAGCTTGCTCTAGTTGGCGCCTCTCCCAGAATTCTTCGGAAAAGAACTCCCCTTTGACCCCCAGTACAAACTGAGCCCAGCCACCAGCCTCCCTCCCGCCTGCTGTGGGAGCTCCACGCAGCCCCCTCTACTGAAATGCTGAAGTGGACTCCGGCACCCAGGACCCTCCCGCCCAGGCCAGTTCCCTGGGACTTTGTATTTCCTGGGAGGGGGCTGTAGCCAAGAGATCACACGGGACACAGGACCCACAGCCATTCTTTCCCTGACGGGATAACCTAGGGGTGACTGCTGCTGGAAGCTGGGGTCCTCTGCCTCCGGTGTGCCCCCTGCCCCAGGTTCTCAGGCCAGGTCGCAGGAGTCACCCCTCTTCTCTCCCTGTGAGGCCAAGCTCTCAGGGAACTCTGAGGGCTTCCAGTGCCTTCTCCTTTCCACTTCCAGGAGGGGGAGTGGCATTGTGGGGCAGCTGGGTCAGGCCTGGCTCCCAGCCAGTCCACAGAAGTCCTGGTGGGGGGGCAGCTCAGACACTTCCTGGAGCTGCGGGCTGTGTGCGTGTGTACATGTTTATGGGGGGTTCTGGGGGGAGAGGGGCATAGATTGCTGGCCTGGGTCTTCTAGCTGTGACCCTCTCTCCACAGGGAGCCCCTGTCACAGACCACACCCTTGAGCCTGAGCCCAGCACACACTATTCCAGAGGTGAGAGGTCCGTGTGCTCGTGTGCGTCCTTCTCAGCCTCCCTGATCTCTGTCCGCAGTGGCCGTGGCTGTGGCTGTGGCCGCATCATCCTGGCTTAGCCTCCTGCCTGGCTTTTGTCTTTTGGTCCCTCCTCCTGGCTTTCTGCCCCCACTTCTCCTTGCACTCCCTCCCTCTAGAGGAGGGAGGCCTCTATCTCCTGGGGTGCAAACAGCCTTCAATTTAGAACCCAGGGAGGGAGTAGGGAAGGGGCTGGCACAGAGAGGGTTAAAGCCCTTTTCTAAACTGGATATTTCCCTGGGTGGGAGCTGGGGAGATTGAGCTCGGTTGCTCGCCCTGGAGGGTGAGGTAGATTTCTTGGTCGTACCATTAATGGCTTTGGCTTCTACTGGCTGAGTCAAAGCCAGAGTGGCTACCAGCCACGGTAGTGTGGTTCTTGCTGCCCTGGCCCCATAGACGCGGCTCACACACACACTCACACGAACACACACAAACACTCAGCCTCCCTCCCCTTCTTCCTTACTTAGCAACAACTCCCTGAATTTACAACAAACACTCCTGTGGGCTCCTGTCTGACTAGGGAAAGCTGGAGGAAGACAGGGACAGGGAGGAGGTGCTTCTCATGGGCTGTCCCAGAGGGAGGGGCTTTTAGTCCCTTCAGTCCCCACCCTCCCCCTTGGAGGCGGCAACTACCCCCTCAGAGACAGGGAGGAAGTGGACCTGCTTCCACCTCTGCAATGAAAAAAGTGGGGAGCAGTGGACAGGTGTGGCTGAGCAGGTGGGTGGGGAGCAGGGATTGGACTCCGCCCTTCCCTGGCAAGTCCCACTTGACCTTTGACCCCCATCTGGGGGTGAGAGGGGCAGTCAGCTCCTCTCTAGCCTAGGGCATCTCTCAGCAGGGGTTCTGTGTTGTTGTCCTGGAAACTTTGCCTTGTGACCTTGCCGACTATTAGGGACCTGGATGGGTGAGGAGGTAAAGGATTGGGCGGGGGCGGTGGAGTGGGGGAGGCCCAAGAACTTTGCTCTCTGGAGCTCAGGCCAGGCAGGGCACCTGTGTAGAGGGGGTTGGGAGCGGTGCTCTCTCTTTGATCTCTTCCAGGTGGGAACTGTGACCTCCAGTGTAGGACATGGTACCCATCAGGCACTGAGGGAGGGCATGGGGGATGAAGGCATGAGGCCCAGATATTCTTTCGTCATAGCAGGGCTGAGACCATGGTGCATCCATATTGTGCGGGGATTAAGATTCCAACTGCTGTAGTGTCTGGGTTCAAATCCTGGCTCTTCTAACTATGGGCTGTGCATCTTAGGCAGGTTACTTAACTCCCCTGTTCCTTTTTCTACTTGTAAAGTGGAAATAATAAAAGCACTTCCCAGGGCTGCTCATGGTGGCGCATGTCTGCAGTCCCAATTACTCTGGAGGCTGAAGCAGGATGATTGTTTGAACCTAGGGTGTTAAGGCCAGCCTTGGTAACAGAGAGAGACCCTGGCTCAAAATAAATACATAAATAAAAGTCCTTTTTAGTAGAGCTTGTCTGAAGATTAAATTAGAAAATGTTCATGAAGGGTTTAAGTAAATGCTCAATAAGTGTTAGAGATCTTCCTCACTATTATTAGTCAGAGCTCTTCCCAGGAACTCCCAACCCTCCCAGGGGCTTTTAGCAGGACAAAGATGGGTAGCAGGAGAGGCAGTAGGGGCATGGAAAAGAGGCAGCCTTTCTAGGACTTTGGACTCCTGGATCCTAATACCTTTCCAGATCCCCCTTTTGCTGTCTCAGTTTCCCTACTGCTACGGCCAGCTGACACCTTGATTGCAAATTTTCCAGATAGATAGTCTTGGGCCTGGAGAAGGACCTGGGAAGCTAAGGATACATCTCCCTCCCTATCTCCCCAGGCACCCCACCCCCACCCAGGCTGTTTGCTTCTTCAGCTTCAGCACCCCTCCCACCCCCATCCTGTTTCTCTGCTGTTCGCTGTTTGAGGGTCCCCTCTTCTTCCTGGCCTAGGGGTCAGGGACCTTCCTTGAGAAGAAAAGTGGCAGTGCAGGGCTGCGCTGTGGATGGCAGCTGTTAGACCTGCCCCAGGTCTTCGGGTACCCTGGATTCCCTGCCTGGGCAGTTCCCTGAGTGTGGAGGGCAGTGCCTGGGCCTGTGCTATATGGAGAAGCCCAGGTGGGCATGCCTGGCACGTTGGGCAGGGAGGGACCACCCTTGAGCTGGATGCAGAGCAGTCATGTCAGTATCTATGGTGTCCAGAAGGCACCCCTGGAACCCTTCTTGGGGCTGCAGGGGTGAGTGTGGGCAGTGCTGCAGAGTCCACCCGTAGCCCTGTGTGTCTTGGGGCAGGGAGACAGTGAGTGCCACTGGGAAGGGATTGGGGCGGTGGGAGGGCTGAGGAGTCCCAGAGTAGACTGCAGGGATTGGGTACGCCTGCAGTGAGGGAGCCAGGCAGACAGGTGTTTGGGATCTTCCAGGGATTAAGATGTGTTAGAAGTGTCTGGATACCAGGGCTCCTGGGTCTGAGGCCTGAGCCCAATGAGCAGATGCCCTCTCCGGCCTGGTACAAAGCACCATGGGTTAGAGCCCCTGGCTCTACTCCCCACCTTTCTGGGACAGAGAGGACATTCTCTCCCATCAGCCTGGGGAGTGAGGGTTCACCGTATGCCTGGGCCATATCTCACTGCTGGGCTGACCATACCTCCGGTGCCCAGCCTCTGGGGCCTATTCCTTGGGCAGGCTGGGGCTATTTTTGGGATTGGGCTGGGGCTCTGGGGCTGGTTTCAGATGTTCCAGTATGAACAGGAGAAAATGGGAACAGATGGCTGGAGGGCTCTGATCAGTGGGTCCTGCTGGGAGCAGGTTATTTTTAGGGACTTGTTAACCCTTCGGGGGGCTTGTGGGGCCACCCCAAGAGGTACAGTCCTCTCTAGTAGAAAAGAGAACAGGTCTTCTCCCTGAACTTCCTACTTTCCAAAAACACTTGTCAGTTGCCCTTCTTTCTCTCCCAGACCCTCTGCTCTTTAAAGAAGTCCATGGCGAGAGAGTAGCACGAGCTTCCTCCAGCCCAGTACCACAAGGTGGCTGCTATAGGTTGGGCGGCAGACAGGTGTCTGGTGGAGGGGATGCACCACGTGGAAGGGGAGTCCCCCTTCACTTGCCTCCTGGAGTTTTGAGACAAGGCCCTGAAGCTAAGAGGTAGACAGCCTCTCTGTTCATGCTCTGGGTTCGAGTGTGTCAGGTAGCTCAGGGATGCCCAGGGTGAGCCAGCATCAGGAACTGGCCTCAAAGAGGGCAGAGGAGAGCTACGTCTTTGTATTTGCTGATACTAGTATAACTTGGGCACTGTAAGGGCAAATATCTGGACAATGCCTACCTTCACCAAATGCACCTTTACCACATGCCCACGTATTTGGGTGCCATGGCAAGGGATAAAGAAGGGACATCAAGGCCAGAGGTGGGGTTCTGAGAGCTAGTATATCTTAGGCATTGTTAGTTTCACTACAGTTGTCTCATTCTATAAAATTACCCTTTTTTTTTTGAGACAGGGTCTCGCTAGGTAGTCCAGGCTGGCCTTGAACTCATTATGTAGCCCAAGCTGGCCTTAAACTTGCAGTGATCCTCCTGCCTCAGCTTCCCAAGTGCTGGGGTTACAGGTGTGCACCACCATGCCCAGCTAGTTAACCTCATTTTGCCAATGAGGAAACTGAGGCTGAGAGCGACAAAGAGGTGGACAAGGTCCCATAGCTCAGAAGGGGCAGTGCGCTTGGCAACCTGTCTGCCTGGCTGAAAGCCAGTTCTTATTCCACTGCACCACAGTGCCTGCCGGGTCCCAAACCCGGTCTCTGGGAGGCTGCCCTGGGCTCCTCAGGGAGCCCCTCCACTGGATGCGTGTGAAAAAGGCCCAGAGGCAGGGGACCCTGCCTGTCACTGCCCTCACAGTCCCCTAAGCCCTCCTTGTCTGAGGGTGCCAAGACTGACACCAGAAACCCCATTTGGCCTTCCTGTCTCCCCTACAGGAGGATCACAGGCATACATCCTGTCTCATCACCCCCACCCTGTCCTGGCCCACATGCCCCTGCTTCCTGGAGGGCCATGGCAGTCTGCATGTCAATGTGGGCAGAGTGCCATGGCCCCCAGTTGCTGCTGATGCCAAGAGTTTGGGCCAGGCAGACAAGGCAAAAGGGGTGGAAGGATGTGTCTGCCTCTGGCCGTACCTGGGAGAGAGAGCAGAGTGCGCAGGCAGGCAGGCTGGCGTTGGGTGAGGTCCCGCCTCGTGGTGCACAGGCTGTGCCAGCAGCCTGCCCGCACTCCACTTCTCCCACAATGGTCCCATTGTTCCCAGCAGCCAGGCAGTTTGAAGGAGGTTCCTCGGCCACCCCTGTCCCCTTAAACAGGGGCCAGATTAACCCCTTGGAGGACCAAGGCCAGGTGATGGCCCATAGGGCGCTGCCCTCTGTATCTTTCCCTGCCTGCTCTGGGAAGCCAGGCTGGGGAAGTCACCTCCTACCCACGTGTATGCAGCAACAGGCCACCTCCTAAGAGAGGGGTCTCCCACAGAATACAAGTAACACCTAGACCCTCTCCCACCCCCACTCTGGTGCAGGTGCCAGGGGGCAGGAAGTGCCAGTGGGGTGGCAGGCGGAGACCAGATATATTTGGGCCGGTGGGGCTAATTCCAGCCACCACTGCCTGCCCTACTGGCTCCTGAACTCCTTTCCTTCCTGTGAAACCAGAGCTGGGTTGGGCCTAGCTCAGGATTTCGGTGGATTTAAAGAGGCAGCACCATCTCTGCCAGTCAGGCTTCCTTCTCCCCCTCCCCAGGTAGTGTCTGGGGCTCAGAGAAGGCTGGAGAGTTTCAAGCTCCTCCCTCCCTTGCCCCAGGCTAACCCCTGGCCCTGGCTTCTGTTGGGGTACCAGGCTTTTGGCACTCCTTTCTCCCAGAGCCTTGGGTGGGTGGGGTGGGCGGGGGTGGGCTGTGGTTTCCTGTGTTGGCTGTTTGTGCCTGGCCCAGAGTGCCCGCCGCCTGCCTGGGCTTCCTGCCCTGTCTTGTTTCCTTGTGCCCCCCACCCCCTCCTCAGCCCTCCCCAATGGGGGAGGGAGCAGCCAGGGATTGGGCAGCAGTCTTTGGGGGCACCCCACTGCCAGAGCATGATTATTTCCCAAGGGCTGGCCACGTTGGTAATGGCTGAAGGAAGCAAGACAAGTGAGGTGACCCCAGGTCTGTCCAGGCAATGCCACTTGTGCCCACAGGCTCCAGAAGGGACAGTGGGCCAGAAAGGACAGCAACCCCCCCCACACCCCCCGCATGCCCCGGCCTTCAGAGATCCTATATTATGAAGGTCTAGGACAGGGAATTTCTGTGTCCTGTGGGGTTAGCTTTGCCTGACCTTACCATGAGGCTACAGGTGGGGTGGGACTGGAAACTCCCAGGCAAAACCTCCCAAGCAAAAATGGTTGATTTGCATGGTCTCCTTTGGCAAGGGGTAGGGGGAAGTGGGGAGGGCTGCTAGCTGCTAGGAACCCAGGCAGGGGAAGGCCCTCTGAGCCCGGAAGTCCCCATATTGAGGGTCCCAAACAACACCTTTGTCCCTGAGCAGATTTCCTGCTGGGCTGTGAATCCTTGACCTCACTGGCTGGCTGAGTCACAACCTCAGGAAGAGGAAGTGACCTGAGTGGTAGAGAAGAGCATCTAAGGACCAGGGTCCTGACACCCAGGAGAAAGGGGACTTGGGACCTTGTTTTCTCAGTGACTGTACCTCTCTAAGCCAGAGGCCAAGGATCTCATCTCTGTTGTTTCCAGTAGGGTCTTGTCCCTTACTGGGGACACAAGGAGTCCTGGCTGCACTTTTTCCTCTCCTAGAGGTGCCAGAGGCCTGCTCACTGCATGTGGGCACATGGGCCCTTTTGTAGTATTGGAGGTTAAACCCGGGGATGAGCTACATCTCTAGGGCCCCACCCAAGCAGGGGCTCCCAACTTGGAAACAGGCATGGGAATGTCTGCCCTACCTGTGGCAGCTGGGGGGAGGGCAGAGTTGGTGCATCATACTGGAGGCTCTGGGCACTGGAGCCTTCCTGTCTCTCTCTTCCAGCCTGGGTCAAGCCCACCTTAACCTGTAGGCTGCTTTGGGTAGGCTTGGGCTCCCCGCCTGTGTTATACACAGCAGGGGGCAAATGATCTCAGGCTCTTTGCCTCAGCTACTTTGCCTTGGGGCACATTCTCTTGGGTATGGTACTGGCCTTTCACTCAGGTGACTTGCACCTGCTCCCTGTTTGTGAGTACACATCAGCTCTCCCCACCCCCCCTCCTAAGAGCACCATGTTCCCAGAGTCCCAGGCCCATCCTTCCATCACAGGGGCTCCTGGCCTGGTGCCGGGAAGGGCCCTTCATCACCGTTTAAAAACTACCCTGGCACGCATCGGCCCTCCTTCCTCTGGTGGCCAGACCGTCCAGGTGTCTTCTGGGACTGAGTATAGAGGAGGAGGGGTCTTTGGGAGCTGGGGACTCCAGAGAGGCAGAGCAGGGAGGTGTGAGATGGGAAAGTCCTGACTCATCCGTGCTTGACTCAGCTTGCCCTGCACCCCACGGCTGGGTGGGAGCAGGGGGTGGAGTCCTAGATGGGAGAGCACTCTTAAGATTCTTCTGAGAAGCTTTGGCCTCACTGGGGGCACTAACGGGACTAATTTTCTAACACCCTCTCTCAAATTATTATAGGTCCTTTTTTTTTTTTTTTTTCTGTACTAGGTTTTGAACCCAGGGCATTCATACTGAGCTACATCCTTGCTTTTTTTATTTGTGGATTTGCAGTTACTCCTGCCTCAGCCTCCTGATGAGTGCTGGGATTACAGGATATGAGCTACTGGGCCTGGCTAGGTCCTCAACCTTTGAGGTTGTAAATAGAAGACAGGGGCCTTTGCGCTGTCCCGAACCCCTCTCCTTGCATCAGCTGGAATGTGAGAAGCCCACCTATCTGGTGTAGGCTCAGGTGAGCAGTCATGTCTCCCTGGTGACACTGCAGTGCCTGGAGTGGGTGTCCTGGCACTAGCACATCTGTCGAGTGACCCAAGGGTACATCACTTCCTTTCTCCAGACCTCAGTTTCCTCATAGTGAAATGGAGGTAGTTTTGTATAGGCCCACTTCTAAGCCTGGGTGCCCCTGCCTCCTTCCTTGCTATTTCCTGATTGCAATGCAGGAGGTAGGGGCAGCAAACCTGGCCCGGACTTTGGAACCTTCCTTGAGCAGCCTTCCTCCCCCAAGACTCAGCTGCAGTAGGAAAGGCCTATGTGCTCTCAGGTTAGGTTAGGGTTAGACTCCCACAGGGTGCCAGGTGGGGCTCCCTCACCCCGAGGTCCCGGGTAGCCTCCGGGTGTGTCTGGCTGGGCTTGTCACCAGACGCAGCTCCTGGGCCCAGTACTCCTCCCTTTCCCTCCACCTTTTACCAGGATCGGCTACTGGGGGGTGGGGTGGTGAGCGTAGGGTGGTTGGGCGAGGCGTCCGTGTTTGTGTAAGTTTGTCGGCGCACCTACGGCCCAGTGCGGTTTCTTTGTGACTATCAGGCTCATCAACTTTCTATGGCTCCCTCGTGGCCGGGCCTCAGTCTTCTCTTCTGCTCCACGCGCCGTCCAGCTCCCGCTTCGCCAGCAGGGGCGCCAGGGTCTGCGTGCCCCTGGGTGCTCGGCAGCTCCTGCCGGGCCAGCGCCGCCCCGGGCTCCGCACCCCTCCGCGGGCTGCCTCTAGCTTCCTGGGCGCCCTGCATGTCTTTTGTCTCCCTGTCCACGTGTGAGCTGAGTGTGTGTGAGTCAGGATGCGGGTACTTGTGGGTCTCTGCGCCCCGACCCCGCGGCGCCCGGGGGCCGTCGAGCCTCTGCCCGGCGTGTCTGCCCTGCACACGGCCCAGGAGCCACGCTGCAGCCCTGCAGGCCTCGCTCCTCGCTCGCTGCCTCGCTGGCTCTGTCGCTGCTCGCTCACGCTGCCTCTCGCTCTGGCTCTGCCGAGGGGGGCGGGGTGGGGTGCAGGGCGAGGTGGGGGGGAGGGGAGGCTCCTGCATTCTTGCGGTCGGGGAGGAATCTGAGCCAGCGTTACTGGTCTCCAGAAGAGCCCAGCTGCAGCCCCAGGGCCCCGCCAGGCCTCTCGCTGCCCGCCCGGGCCTGCTGGGATGGGCACGGGCTAGGCCTCGAGCTGGGGGCGGGGCGGGCCAGGGCCCCCACCCCGGCCCCCTCCCGGCTGGAGCGCCCCGGGGCAGGGCGCTGCGCGGGGAGGAGCGAGAGGGATTCCCGAGCCCTGGGTGAGGGGCGTGTCAGGAGCCGGTGTCGCCCGGGGGCCGGAGCGGACCTCGCGGCCCCCCCACGCGGCACCTTGGCGGCCCAGCCTATTAGTGACCTCTGCGTCTGCAGCCCCTGGGGGGCGGGGAGGGGCTTGCTGCAGACTGCAAGCTCCTCGAGGGCAAGGTGCGGGAGGCATGGGGATTAGACTGGCCACGGGGATCGAGACCCCATCTCCTAGTCTTCCCTTTCCAGTCCCATCCTACCCTATCCAGTTCCCCAGTCTCAGGGCTGTTGGGTCTTCCCTTCTCCCTTCCCCTTCTCCCACCTCCTCCCCAAGTCACAAGTTTTCTCTTTGGGGCTTGTTGCTGCAGTCCGTGCTCCAGTACCGAGTACCTGGCTGGGCCCGGGGCACGCACAGGGGCCGTAGCCCCACTGTGTGTGGGAGCCATGAGGATCCTGGCTAACAAGACAAGGTGTGTGGGTGTCGTGGAGGGCGGGACCTGTGTGTGGAGAGCGGGGAAGGGAAGGGCCCAGCTGTGGACGGGGCCAAGCGGTGCTGGCTTGGAGACCGAGCCCCTCCCCAGGCACCTGGCTCCCAGACCACCTGGCTAAAGAGGGGTACGGTGGGAATGCCTGGCCCTGGGAGGAACCGCAGCCAGCTGTAGTGCTTGGGCCGAGGAGGCAAAGGGAACCGGCAGCTAGTGAAAGCTGCTGCCTCTTGTCCCTTCTAGTTCTTCCCTCTTAAAACGGTAGAGCAGACTCCCCCCCACCCACTGTGGGGTCCGATGGCGCCCTCTGGCCTCGGACTAGCTGAGGGTGGGAGCTGGGGTGTGTGTGTGTGGAGGGGGTGCCTGCCTCCCTCCTCCTCCCCAAGAGAAGCCGGCAGACATGGCCAGGCGGCAGCAGCAGGACAGCAGAGCTGAAATAAATCTGAGCTGGTGTGGAATGAGGGGGGATAAATATCCTCTCCCGTGATGTGATCTTTCCAGCGGCTATTAATAGGTCTCCGGGGAGGGGGAGGCTGTGGGGAAGCGGGCTGGAGCTTAAAGGGCCCGCAGCCTAGGCTGCAGGAATCCTTGGCTTCGAGCCGCACTCCAGTCTGCCTGACACGCCGCTCCCCTCCCCCTCCTGCTCCTGCCTGCCTCCGGCCTGCCGGCCCACCCTCCTCTGGCCTGCCCCTCTGGCTCTGGGGAGCTGTGGGGACCAGTGGGTGTCATTCTCAGCCACGCATTTCCTCATGTTCCTTGGGGAATGGGGCTGGGGCATGAGCAGTGACTCACTGTCCGCTGGCCCTTCTCTGCTGGTGTGGGGACACGTGGGAATTGAGGTTTGGGACCTTGAAAGGAGTCTGAAGGAATCAAAACCCTAGAAAAGAGGGTGCTTAAGTACCAGTCAGGTGCTAGAGGAGAGGGATTGCCAAGGAATCTTGCAGTTTGATGGATATTGGGGGCTAGAGGTGGGAGGACTCTGCCAACTCAAGACCCTGGTTTTGGTTTGAATTGGGGTGGGGGCAAAGGGGAAGTTGCCCTGTCCTTACTCCCCAAGGTGTCAGAGAGCATCGGGTCTTGTCCATGGGGTCATGGAGGGAGGGCGTAGGGAATAGCAGGTGCTCTTGAAATGCCACTCAGCACACCCCCACTAGGTGACGCAGGATGGGGTGGTTAAAGTCCAGGTGTGCCCAGCCCCTCGAAGTATTAACTTTTCACATCTCTCCTACCTTCTCCCAGGTTACCCCACCCCAGGAGGAGAGAAGCTCCAGGGAGCCCGCCGCTGTCCCCCCGCGGCCACTGCCCCCCAGCCCCAGCCAAGCCAATGCACCCAGAAAATAAATTGACCAATCATGGCAAGACAGGGAATGGCGGGGCCCAATCCCAGCACCAGAATGTGAACCAAGGACCCACCTGCAACCTGGGCTCGAAGGGCGTGGGGGCGGGAAGCCATGGGGCCAAGGCCAACCAGATCTCACCCAGCAACTCAAGTCTGAAGAACCCCCAGGCAGGGGTGCCCCCCTTCAGCTCCCTCAAGGGCAAGGTGAAGCGGGAGCGGAGTGTGTCCGTGGACTCTGGAGAGCAGCGGGAGGCTGGGACCCCATCCCTGGATTCAGAGGCCAAAGGTACCCCATTCTCTTATCCCTGAGACCATAACGTCTTCCACAGTCCAACATGCAAACTAGCCAGGGGCCATCTCTGCCCGCTTTACCTAATCTCCCATGTTCCTCTCCAGCATTTATGCATGGGCACCTTTCTCTTAGCCTCCTGCCACCCATGAAGGGCCACACAGAGAGATGGGGTTTCTGGACTCATTGCCCCTCTGCCATCCTACCACAGCCCCAGAGTGGGAGAGGGAGGTGCCCTGGGGTGAGGAGAAGTCCCACACACCTCCTGGAGCTCCTGCTATCCCGGCTGGTGGGAGCCTTTTGGGAACAGGGGCTGGGGCCTGAAGAGACACAGTGGTTCCCCCTCCCCCCCAGCCCTAATTAAAACCAGTTGTGGTTGGGGATTATGCTGTGCTTGGTGTTGTGGGGGGGGGGAAGGGGAGACAGGCAGCCAGGGCTGAAGAGAAAAATGAGAAACAAATGGTGGTGTGGTGGGGGCCAAGGACTGGCAAAGTGCCTACCGTGGTGTGGGGTGAGGCATCTTGGAGAAGGGACCCAGGGTATGGGAGGACAGGGCCTCTGGGCACTCACACTCTTACCCTTGCCTGCATCCTGCCTGGGCAGAGGTGGCACCCCGGAGTAAGCGGCGGTGTGTATTGGAACGGAAGCAGCCGTACAGTGGGGACGAATGGTGCTCCGGACCCGACAGCGAGGAGGATGACAAGCCCATTGGGGCCACCCACAGTGAGTACCCATTGATGCCAGCATGCTGTGGCCCCTGGTGCCCTGATGCCACCCTCTCTTCACGACTAGGACTTCAGAGGACTGAGACTGAGCAAGAAGTGGCAAGTGCCAGGAGCCCAGGTTCCTTCTCTCCTGTCTCACCTCTCACACTTGGTCCCTCCCTGTACTGTGACAGCCCAGTCTCTGCCTTCTAGGTGCTCAGTGCCTACAGGCAGGAACTTAGCTGGGGCGGGGTTGTCTCAGGTGGCCCCTTTCCTGGCCACCTCACCTACACCTCTACCATGAATTCCTGGTCTATGCTGCCACCTACTGGTCAGCATAGGGAGGGTGGTGAAGGTCCAGCCTCTCTGTGAGCAGGAAGGTTGGCTCCCATGTGCAAAGCTGCGCTCAGCCTGGGTGTGAGCTGACACTTGGCCGTGTCTCTGGTGCTCTTCCTAACCGCTGATCAACTCCGAGCAAGTGGCTGGGGTTCATCACCAGCATGGGGAGTGGGCATGGATAGATGCTTGCTGTCCTCATTCTTTCAGTGATCATTGTGTATCAGGGTCTTCCATGAGCGATGGTAGAGAACCAGATGCAACTTTCGCCCTTGAAGCCTGTACACATTTATTTGGTGTTTTCTCTGAAAGCTTACATCCGTTTTGGGGGAAAGGGAGACAACTTGAATGCATAAAGTAGCTAGAGAATGTTAAATTGTGAGTTTCTTGAAGGCAAAGAGAGAAAGAAAAAACGGTATGCTCTATTGACTCTTTGTAACGGCCTCTGGAGTAGGTATTATGATGCCTGGTACAGTGGAGGAAGCAGTCAGCAAATGCTGGGCAGGGTCAAATGCAGAAGGCGCTACAGCTGGCTGGGGCTTAAAAGGCCATCTGGTGCCAGGTCCCCCTTGCCACCACGGAACTGAGTGGTGGTCCACAGGCTTTGGCAGAACCCTTCAGTGGGGGAACTACTTCCTGGATCCGGACTCCCCACCCCACCTTGCCACCCCAAATTCATTTTTGTAACATTAGACTACACCACTGTGGGGCACTCGGAAGACACAGAGGGGTATGAAGAAGACTTTAATCTCCCAGACCCAACAACTGTGACTATTTTAGCTGAACTGCCATTCCATTCCCGAAGAGCTCTTAATGAAGGGGCAGGATAGCAGACGTTCATGGCCCAGACTCAGAGATCAGTCTGCCTGGATTTGCATCCCAGGGACTCCATTTGTTATTTGTGTAAATTGGGGAAAGGACTTCAGTTTTCTCTTCTGTAAGAATAATCTTTACCTCTCAGGGTTGGTAGAGGAGTAAATGAGCTTGTATTATCATTGTACAGGAAAGTTCGTTGCTGTAATAAGCCTTGCTTCTCTCCCTGTGGCTTGCCCCCAGAAGCCTGTTGCATACTGAGTTTACACCTCCCTCTTTGGGGCAGTCCCATACATTGAATTCAGCTCTCAAGTTCCCGCCAAACTTCTGGCTCTGCTTTTCTGGCAGGGCCATTGTGGGGTGGTCAGCCAGGCTTTTCCCTGGGAGCCTGTTGCTGGGCCTGCTCAGGGAGGCAGCTTTAGGCAGTGGTTTTATATTATCTGAGGGTGGTGTTATTTACTGTCTGCCTGCCAGGCACTTTTACTTATTCTTCTTGGCGTGGCAATGGGTCAGCCCTCTCACCTAGACTCATTGATAACCAGCTGTTTTCTGATAACCAACTCTTTTCTAGGCCAGGACTGAGTGAGAGTCAAGTTCGTGACCATGGAACAAACCTTCCCTTAGTGCGAAGGGTGGCTGGTCTATTCTGGGAATGTTCCCAGTATGTCAGCCTGGGATATTGTGAAATATATATTTGGTTTTGTCCTGTTTCCTGGCATTCAACTGCTAAAATCCTTGGAATCTTCAAAGTGATAAGTGTCTTGTATGCTAATGAGTTGAGTGGTGGCTGGCAGCTCTTACGGAGCTTCTGGATGGGGACTAGTTCCTGGAAAGAGCAAGGCAGGAATGGAGGGTTGGGACTTTCAGTCTTGCCTCACCCCTAATTTCTGGGGAAGGGAGAAGGGTTAAAAGTTAAGTTGATCACGTGTGGCCAATGATTTAATCAGGTATACCTAATGAGGTCTCCCCCGAAAAGAAAACCCCAAAAAGATTGGCTTCGAGGGGGCCAGGGATATAGGTCAGTGGTGCTGAGCCTGCCTGTCGATTCCTCATACCCACACACAAAGAAAAGATTGGCTTTGAGGAGTTTCCAGAGTTGAACATGTGGAGGTTTTTAGAGGGCAGGGTGCCCAGAGAGAGCACGGGAGCCCCAAACTCCTCCCCACGTGGCCTGTCCCTCTGTATCTCTTTACCTGTGCCCTTTGTAAAATCCTATATGATAGGATAACACTGGTAAGTGACAGTGTTTCCTGGGTTCTGTGAGCAGTTCCAGCAAGTGAGTAGAATCCGAGAAGTGGATCCTGAGAGCCCTAATTTACAGATCATTCACAGATAAAACAACCTGGAGCTGTGATTGGCATTGGAAGTGGGAAGCAGTGATTGGGCCTTATTAGTCCTTAACCTGTGAGATCGGGCCCTTTCTCCAGCAGATAACGTCACAGTTAAATTGGAGGCCACTCAACTGGTGTTCTCTGCTGTGGAATTGTTTAATTGGTTGCTGGCAGGGAGAAATCTCCACACACTTCTTGGTGGCCACAGGTCACAGACAGCTGTGTTAGTAGAGTAACACCTGTAACTCCAGCACTCGGAGAGAATGAGGTAGGAGGATTGTAAATTCGAGCCCAGCTTGGGCAACTTTGTGATTCAACAAGACTCTGTTTCAAAATAAAAAATGGGATGGGGGCGTAGCTCAATGTGAAGACCCTGGGTTCAATCCCTAGTACTGGAAAAACAAAACAAAAAACCAAGAAGTTGCTGGGAGTGGTGGCGCACGCCTGTAATCCTAGCACTCTGGGAGACTCAGGCAGGAGGAGCGCTGTGAGTTTGAGGCCAGCCTGAACAACATCGTGAGACCCTGTTTCTAAAAAACAAAACAAACAAACTCCAGGAAGTCTTCTGTGTTGATTGTTGTGTGAGGTCCCATGAAAAACTTTTTTTTCCTATGTGGACTTTCTAATTCGATGATGATGATGACGACGAAGACAACAATGATGATGATGGTACTAGGGAAATGAACGCAGGGAGGACAGCTGCAACCCTAGGCCTGTTTGTACTATTTGGAGATGGGCTGGCCTTAAACTTGCAATCTTCTTGCCTTAGTCTCGAGTACCTGGGATGTGTACCACCATGCCCACCTTCTCTCTCTCCCTTTTGTTTTTTAGATTGATTTTTTACTTTGTGACATAGTAAATATATTTCTTTGATCTGCCTCCTGTGCGTGGCAGGGAGCCAGCATTTCCATTTTGTAGATGAAGAAATGGAGGCTTAGAGAGATGTGTCTTGTTCATAAAATCACAAAGTCAGTTAGTGGTGGGGTTAGGATGAAAAACCACTCATTGTATGAATCACCAGCTTGTGCCCTCTCCCTGCCGGGGTCACTAGACACTGTGCGCATGGACACACACGGGCCTTAGCGGGAGGGGTCAGAGCAGAGCCAAGCAGGCTTTGTGAGGCCACAATGGGTTCAAATCCCGATTTTGCACTGACTCCCTGTGTAAACGTAGGTGAGCTGCCTTGTCCCCGCTCTCATTTCTTCCTCTGTAAACTGGAGTGCGATGTGCTCCTCCTGGGGGTGTGTTGATTACACGCACTCACACCTGCAAATATCCTGTGGCATGCCAGGCACATGGGAGCTGTAGTGAGGGCCACCCTTTTGTTCCTGTCCTCTCCGCTTCTGTCCTTTGCCCATTCTGGGCAAAGACTGAGCTGGGGCGACTCAGTATGAAACCCAGACTGGTGCACACACCAGATTGCAGCAACAAATGGCCTGTGGGCACTGCCTCAGGCAGTGAGCGTCCCTGGGCAGAGATTCCCGCTGATCCTCTTGCATGTGGGCCGCTCACCCCCTTTCTCTCTCCTTTCTCTTTCTGCAGATTGTAATGTAGCAGACCCAGCTATGGCAGCCCCACAGCTGGGTCCCGGCCAAACTGCCCAACTGCCCCTCAGTGAGAGCAGTGCACCAGGCCCCCCACATGGGCCCCCACCAGGGCTTCGGCCCGATGGCCCTGGGGCCGGGGCCGGGGGTGTCCCCGGAAAGCCTCCCTCGCAGTTTGTGTATGTCTTCACCACCCACCTCGCCAACACGTAAGTGCCTCGGGAGAGGCCAGGTCACTCTGTCTGCCCAGTGCCCCTAGAGGGTGAATGTGAGCAGGGGCAGGGTGGGGCAGGTGAGGCTGGGGGCTCCTTCCTGCCCACCTCTCTGAGCTGTCCATGCCTGATACTCTGGTGCAGGGCTGCGGATGCAGTGCTGCAGGGCCGGGCAGACTCCATCCTTGCCTATCACCAGCAGAATGTGCCCCGGGCCAAGCTGGACCAGGTGAGTATGATGGCCCATCTGGCTCTAAGATGGACTGGGAAGTCCCCTTAGCTGTCTCATGCTCTGCCTTTGTCTTCCTGCAGGCTCCCAAAGTGCCACCCACCCCAGAACCGCTACCCCTGAGCACACCATCAGCAGGCACCCCGCAGTCCCAGCCACCTCCACTGCCACCACCGCCACCCCCTGCCCCTGGCAGCGCCCCCCCTGCACTACCCCCGGAGGGGCCTCCTGAGGACACCAGTCAGGACCTGGCCCCCAACTCGGTGGGCGCTGCCAGCACGGGTGGTGGGACTGGGGGCACCCACCCTAACACCCCAACGGCTGCCACTGCTAACAACTCTCTGCCTCCTGGAGGAGACCCTGGCAGTGCCCCTGGCCCTGCGCTGCTAGGGGAGGCCACCCCCACAGGAAATGGGCAGCGCAGCCTGGTGGGCTCCGAGGGCCTTTCCAAAGAGCAGCTGGAGCATCGAGAACGTTCCCTCCAGACACTGCGAGACATTGAACGGCTGCTGCTCCGCAGTGGGGAGACGGAGCCTTTCCTCAAGGGGCCCCCTGGAGGAGCAGGCGAGGGGGCCCCACCAGCACAAGCTCCTGCTGCCCCTCAGCAGCCTCCCACGGCCCCTCCCAGTGGGCTGAAGAAGTACGAGGAGCCCTTACAGTCCATGATTTCACAGACACAGAGCCTAGGGGGGCCCCCTCTGGAGCATGAAGTGCCTGGGCACCCCCCAGGTGGGGACATGGGGCAGCAGATGAACATGATGATGCAAAGGCTGGGCCAGGACAGCCTGACGCCTGAGCAGGTGGCCTGGCGCAAGCTGCAGGAGGAGTACTACGAGGAGAAGCGTCGGAAGGAGGAACAGATTGGGCTGCATGGGGGCCGCCCTCTGCAGGACATGATGGGCATGGGTGGCATGTTGGTGAGGGGGCCCCCGCCTCCCTACCACAGCAAACCTGGGGATCAGTGGCCACCTGGAATAGGCTCACAGCTGCGGGGGCCCATGGATGTCCAAGATCCCATGCAGCTCCGGGGTGGACCTCCCTTCCCCAGCCCTCGCTTCCCAGGCAATCAGATGCAACGGGTGCCTGGGTTTGGGGGCATGCAAAGTATGCCAATGGAGGTGCCCATGAATGCCATGCAGAGGCCTGTAAGGCCAGGCATGGGCTGGACGGAAGACTTGCCCCCCATGGGGGGACCTAGCAATTTTTCCCAGAATGCCATGCCCTACCCAGGTGGGCAGGGTGAGGCAGAGCGATTCATGACCCCTCGGGTCCGGGAGGAGCTGCTGCGACATCAGCTGCTAGAGAAGCGATCGATGGGCATGCAGCGCCCCCTGGGCATGGCAGGCAGTGGCATGGGGCAGAGCATGGAGATGGAGCGGATGATGCAGGCACACCGGCAGATGGATCCCACCATGTTCCCCACGCAGATGGCCAGTGGTGAAGGCCTGGCAGGCACTCCCATGGGCATGGAGTTTGGTGGTGGCCGGGGCCTCCTGAGCCCTCCCATGGGGCAGTCTGGGCTGAGGGAGGTGGACCCACCCATGGGGCCAGGCAACCTCAACATGAATATGAATGTGAACATGAATATGAACATGAACCTGAATGTGCAGATGACCCCGCAGCAGCAGATGCTGATGTCGCAGAAGATGCGGGGCCCTGGAGACATGATGGGACCCCAGGGCCTCAGTCCTGAGGAGATGGCCCGGGTTCGGGCCCAGAACAGCAGCGGCATGATGGGTGGCCCACAGAAGATGCTTATGCCTTCTCAGTTTTCCAACCAGGGCCAGCAGGGATTCTCTGGGGGCCAGGGACCCTACCAAGCCATGCCTCAGGATATGGGCAATGCCCAAGACATGTTCAGCCCTGACCAGGGCTCGATGCCCATGGGTACTGTGGGCACCACCCGGCTCAGCCACATGCCTCTGCCGGCTGCATCCAATCCTCCTGGGTCTGTGCATTCAGCCCCAAGCCGGGGGCTGGGCAGACGGCCTTCAGACCTCACCATCAGTATTAATCAGATGGGCTCCCCGGGCATGGGGCACCTGAAGTCGCCCACCCTTAGCCAGGTGCACTCACCCCTGGTCACCTCACCCTCTGCCAACCTCAAGTCACCCCAGACTCCCTCGCAGATGGTGCCCTTGCCTTCTGCCAACCCTCCAGGACCTCTTAAGTCACCCCAGGTTCTCAGCTCCTCTCTCAATGTCCGTTCACCCACTGGCTCACCCAGCAGGCTCAAGTCTCCCTCTATGGCGGTGCCTTCTCCAGGCTGGGTTGCCTCACCCAAGACAGCCATGCCCAGCCCGGGGGTCTCCCAAAATAAGCAGCCGCCTCTCAACATGAACTCTTCCTCCACCCTGGGAAACATGGAGCAGGGTGAGTCAGCTGGGTGGGCACATGGGTGCTGTACCCACAGGTGCCTCTGTGGTGGGTGGGCCTGTGCTGGGGCAGGTGGAGGCAGTTGTGTTGGGCTTTCTTAGGGGTTCCAGGTGGGGGTGTGTGTAGGACTGCATCCCGCACTTGGAACTTGGGATCTCCCCTCTGCCTGTGGGCCTGAGACTGCAGGAATTGCTTGAAGATGGGCGGGGTATGGTGAACTTGGGGGCAGAGGGCTGTGTTCTGTGGGATGTGGGTGTTCCTGGAGGAGTCAGTTGGAGATCTGGGGAGCTGAACTCTTCCTAAATGCCCCAATATAAGCAGCCAAACTTTCCCTCCTCAGTCACCACCCTGCTCTCTGTCTGCCCTTGGTTTCTGTAGGTGCCCTCCCGCCTAGCGGCCCCCGGAGCACCTCCTCAGCACCTCCTGCCAATCCTCCCAGCAGCCTCATGAACCCCAGCCTACCATTCACTTCCTCCCCAGACCCCACGCCTTCCCAGAACCCCCTGTCACTGATGATGTCCCAGATGTCCAAGTACGCCATGCCCAGCTCCACCCCACTCTACCACAATGCCATCAAGACCATCGCCACCTCAGACGACGAGCTGCTGCCTGACCGGCCCCTGCTGCCCCCACCACCACCACCGCAGGGCTCTGGGCCAGGTGTGAAGACAGGCGGGGCACTGGAAATGGGAACAGGGCATGCATGGCCAACAGTTGCCCTGTGGTCATGCTGGCTTTTCCATGCTTCCCCAGGGCACTGGGGATGGGGTATGAGGTCCAGGACCTGTTCCCACTTCTGCAGTCATTTAGCAAAACAGCTAGAGCACTTGGGTGGTCTTTTCAGTGCCCCTTACACATCCATAGCAAATGGCCAGAAGGTGGGCTCTTGGTGTCTGGCTCAAATGCCTATAGTCCCTTCCCTCAAAGCCAAGGGTGGCTAGTGGTGAGAGCTGGCACCCTAGCACCATCTGATGGGAGTGGGGAGGGACTGGGTTCCCACCTCCCCCAGTTGAATGCACATAGCACCTGACCCCTCTGTCCTCTCCTCACAGGCATCAGCAACAACCAGCCCAACCAGATGCACCTGAACTCTGCAGCTGCCCAGAGCCCCATGGGCATGAACCTTCCAGGCCAGCAGCCCCTGTCCCATGAGCCCCCACCTACCATGTTGCCCTCCCCCACCCCTCTGGGCTCCAACATTCCACTACACCCCAATGCACAGGGGGCGGGAGGGCCTCCTCAGAACTCAATGATGTTGGCCCCAGGGGGCCCAGACTCCCTAAATGCCCCCTGTGGCCCTGTGCCCAGCTCCTCCCAGATGATGCCCTTCCCCCCTCGGCTGCAGCAGCCCCATGGTGCCATGGCCCCTGCTGGGGGTGGTGGCGGGGGGCCTGGCCTGCAGCAGCACTACCCTTCAGGCATGCCCCTGCCCCCAGAAGACATGCCCAGCCAGCCACCAGGCCCCATGCCCCCCCAGCAGCACCTGATGGGCAAAGGCATGGCTGGGCGCATGGGTGACACATACCCACCGGGGGTGCTCCCGGGGGTGGCATCAGTGCTGAACGACCCAGAGCTGAGCGAGGTGATCCGACCTACCCCAACCGGGATCCCTGAGTTTGACTTGTCAAGGATCATCCCCTCTGAGAAGCCAAGCAGCACCCTCCAGTACTTCCCCAAGAGCGAGAACCAGCCCCCCAAGGCCCAGCCCCCCAATCTGCATCTCATGAACCTGCAGAACATGATGGCGGAGCAGACCCCCTCTCGGCCCCCCAACCTGCCAGGCCAGCAGGGCGTCCAGCGGGGGCTCAACATGTCCATGTGCCATCCTGGACAGATGTCCTTGCTGGGCAGGACAGGTGTGCCCCCACAGCAGGGCATGGTGCCCCACGGCCTGCACCAGGGGGTCATGTCCCCACCACAAGGTCTCATGACCCAGCAGAATTTCATGCTGATGAAGCAGCGGGGTGTGGGGGGCGAGGTCTACAGCCAGCCCCCCCACATGCTCTCCCCACAGGGCTCCCTCATGGGCCCCCCACCCCAGCAGAACCTGATGGTGTCCCACCCGCTGCGGCAGCGCAGTGTGTCTCTGGACAGCCAGATGGGCTACCTCCCGGCGCCGGGCAGCATGGCCAACCTGCCCTTTTAGCAGCCCCTGCAGGGGCTCAAGCAGGGCACTGTTGCAAACATACGAACCTTAAAAGAGTTTCTTCCCTCCAGTGTTGGGATGGCCTGGGTCCAGGGGTGGGTTGGACGGGGTGGGAGGGGGCTGGTGTGGGAAGAGGCATTTGTGGAAACCAGATGTGCTGGCATCTTAGGGGGAAGTGGCAGAGTGCGGTGGGGGGTTCGGGATTGGGGTTTGCTCCAGTTTGGCCACCAGGATGCCCCTTCCCTGCCCCCCTGATTCCTATGGAGACTCTGTTTTCCCTTTCTGTGCAGCCCCTCCCCCTCTTCAGCTATGCTTTGGGTCCTTGGGGGAGAGAGGAAGGGTGTCTCCCCTCTGACCCCTCCTGCTGCTGTCTCATTGCTTGAGCTCTAGCTCCTCTTCTCTTGTTCCTCTGCTCCTACCCGTTTTCCCTTCTGTTTTTTCCTGCCTCATTCTCTCTTGATGCTGATGTGGCTGACCCCCTCTCCCAACACCCCCTTGCAGGCGGCTGGCCAGGTGGGCAGGTGCCAGCCAGGGCTGTAAATAGAGCGCTGCGCTTTTGTGCCGGTTTGTGTGTGTGCTGTATTTCTGTGTTTTGATAGAAGTCATACCAGAAAAAAAAAAAAAAAAGATAAAAGAAACCCTTCCCCCTCTTCAGATGATTGCCCCCTTCATTCCCCTGGACCCAGGGACATGCAGTCTTACACACCCACCCACTGTACAGTGTCTCTGGGTCCATAAAGGACACCATTTCTGTCCCCTCTCCAAGTGGTAAGATGACATAGGTGCCCCACACCTAAACTGAGGTCAGACCACCAAGGCTTCCACCTGTGAGCCCCAGCAGGGCTGAGACCCCCCCCCAGAGCAACAGCCTGCCTGCTGCTGAGTGACTCGTGGAGAACATGTGTGCATGTTCACCACACCTGTCACATGGGGCGGGGTGGCTTCCCGCTGTAGAGGTCTGGGTGCCCCTGCTGCTACGTCTTAGCCAGAACTTGAAGCCCTTTGTCTCTAGTCTGGGATGAAGGAAAAGAGGAAGGGGCAGCATCTGAGTGGAGCCAGGGAGGGCCTGATGCTGCTGGGCTCTGTGGCTGCCCTAGCCCTGGGCCAGGTAATGTCCAGGGGCTCTGACATCTTACCAGAGGTGGCCACCTACTTCTTACCAAAGAAGGAAGGAACAGGGTTTGGCTGAGTTAGTCTGCCTTTCCTCCAGCCTCCAGCCCTCAGGGTGGAGTGGAGGAAGCACTGGAGGGGCTGGAACATCCCACCCTCTCCTCTCTGCCTGCCCCTCACTGGCTCGGTCCCTCTGCCCAAGGCTCAGGGCTGTGTACCCTCTGTCTACGCTCACCCGGGCGCAGCCACTGCTTCCCCCTCAGGCCCCTTCTTCCTTCCCGGGAGAGCTCCTCACCCGCCACTGGTCAGAGCTGAAGCCATAAGGGACTGGGTGTTCTGACCTCAGGGGCCCTAGGAGTAAGAAACTTCTCTTTTTCTCACTTCCTTTCCTGCCCCGTGAGATGGCGGGACAGTTCCCTGGCCAAGCCCTCTTGTGTCCCACCTGCAGGGCCAAGGCCATTCTAGACAGGGTGTCTTCTACCAGAGCCCCGTCCCCAGCCTTCCTGACCTATAGGGCCTGGTCTCACCTTGGCAGCTGTAATACAAAGGGAATTCGTGCCCACTTCTCCCAGTCTGGTGCTGACCTCTTGGTCCACCGTCAGCCAGGTCAAGCGCCACTTCCTCCTCTCAGGCTGGCTGTGGGCTCCTGACTCCCCCAGCACCTCCTGGGGCCGTGGCCAGGGCCTCTGTGTTGGGGGAGCACTTGCCTTCCATCCTGCCAGGCATGCTGCCTGCCTCTGCCTGGGGCCATGTGCCCCTGAGCCCCGCCCCTGTCCCAAGACTGCCCAAACTGTCTTACTCTAAGTGTTTCCTGCCCTAGGAGAGGGCTTAGACCACAAGGGGCCCACGCCCTCCTGGTCCCCTCTGCACCCACCTCCGCCACTAGCTTTCCCAGGTGAGCTCTACCAGCCAGCCTTTCTCCTCCATCCATGGCCATACCCCCAGCCATTTTGTACCATTATATAAATATATATATAAATATAAATATATAAATACAATATGTGAAGACATCTTCTTGGTTTTTATTTTGAAACAATTTTTAGGCTTGTTCCGGGGGTCTCTGTGCTGCCTGTACTGTATTGACCTGTTTTATAGGTGCCTTTTTATTAAAAAGAAAATTCAAAATCCTGTTACTTTTTTGCTTCTGTGTCTGATTCCTCCACTACCCAGCTTGCTATTAAAATGATAGGAGAGGGCCGGTGAGATGGCTCAGCGGCATAAGCACCTGCCTGGCAAAAGCAAGCTCCTGAGTTTGACTCCCAGTACCCACATACGAAAAAAGGGCCAGTGATATTGCTCAGCGGCATGGGCGCCTACTGGCACGCGAGGTCCTGAGTTCGACCCCCGGTACCTACAAAAAAAAAATGATGGGAGAAAAGGGGACCACAGGGCTTCCCCATCATTTCAGGGTAAGGGCACAGCCTCCTCCGGGGCCACAGCCCTGATTTCCCCAGTGGGGGCCTCCCAGTTTGGCTGATGGGCTTGAGGACTGGGGAACCCAGATGGACCTTCAGCAGGTGCAGGGGCCCCTGACTGCCACCCCAGGCTAGGCTGAGAGGGGGAAGGAGAGCCCGGAAATGCCTGACAGGCCTCCCTAAGCACGGAGCAGCTTCCTCTGGTTCCATCTGAGTGGTATCCTCTCAGGGCCAGGGCAGGTTTCCTCGGGTCTGGGGACTTCCCTGCCCAGGTCTGGTTTTCACACTACCCTACCTAAGGTGACATGGGGGATGGGGGGCTGGATGAGATGACTTCCAGAGTCCCCCTTTAATCTGTCTCTCTCCGCAGCGGGTCTCTACTCCATTCTGACTTTTAGCTAAGTGTGTCTTCTGTGAACGGAACCCCTCTGCTGTTCTAGTTTTTATAGGCCCTGTAGATTGTGGAAAGGGGGCCAAGTCTGCCTTCTTCCCTTTCAGTACCCAGAACCCACCAGGGCCCTGGATCCTGTCTCTCCATGCCCACCCTGGGAGCTCTCCACCCACCTCCGTCTGTTCCCTGGGCAGAGATGACAGCTGGGTTTGATGTGTATGTGTCCCCTTTGGGGGCTGGCAAAGGAGATTTTCCATTCCTCCACTGGATTCCTCTCCGGGCTCTCCCTTAGTTCCTGACTAGGGCACTGGCTGCCTTTTGTGGGCACCTGGAGTCTGTTCTCAGTCTGCAGCCCAGGACCCAGTGACATGGGGCTGACCCAGTGCTGTTTTGGTCACAGCCAGAGCAGCTACTTAAAGCGAATCAATCCAACCTTCCCACTCAGTCAAGGGCTGGGGTCCTGGCAGAATGTCTGAGTTTAAGGGCTGGAGATGCATTAAGGCCATACTGCTGCCAGCTGGCTGTCCCTCAGCCCTAACCTTGACTCATCCTCTGGCGCCCAGCTTTTCCTGGCTTCATTCAGTAAATGGCATCAGAGGTGAGGTGGGTAGCTGTGGCAGTGAGCAGCCCTGAGATGATGGAGTACATTTGGGAGGGGATTGACTTTCCTTCTTGGCTAGGGTAGAAGTAAAAGTTGGTTCTTGTGCTTTGGCTGGTGAGGATAGGAGAAGGTGTGTGGGGTCTTCCTCAGCTCAGGGTGATGCAGATGGGTACAGGCACCCTTTGCTTTGCCTTTTGGCTGCTTTCCCCTCCTCGGGCTTTAGCCCAGCCCCAGGGCTGGCGGGAGAGCTGCAGGGACATCCTCAAGGAGGGCTGGTTCATCTCGCTGCCCCACGGGACACTGACCTCCATGGCTCTTAGGATGCCAGCTTCTGTTGGAAGAGGCTCCAGCATCCCCAAATGCCCCAAGGGAAGCAAAAACAAAGGGTAGCATTGAAGCCTAGAAGGTGGTGAGGGAGGTGGCATTCTCTGATTCAGAGAGACTGCTCTTGCGCCAGCTCGGGAGGAGCTGGCAGAGGGAAGCAGGGCTGGCACAGCCCAGCTTGGTCAGAAGCCGAGACAGGTCACTGCGAAACTTCACGCCAGCGAAGGTGTAGAGCATGGGATTGAGGCAGCAGTGAGCCAGACCCAGGAACTCACACATGGTGATAGCCACGGGGAGATAGCCATTCAGCTCACAGCTATTGTCCACGGCTTTCAGCCTTGCCAGAGTGTCCAGGAAGATGACAATATGGTAGGGTGACCAGCAGAGAAAGAAGATGCTGGTCACCAGGATGGCCACCCTGACTGCCTTCTGCCGTTGAGGGCGCCGCTGGGCCTGGCAAAGTCTGTGCACCACCCCTACATAGCACCAGCCCATCACCAGCATCGGCAGCAGGAAGCCCCCAACATGGTAGAGGAAGCGGGAGGTAAACCAGGCATTGGTTTCAGCTTGGTTCTCTTGGGAGAAGGTACAACGTGGCAGGGAGTCATTGTGATGGGGTTGGCTGACCTTGGCGAAGAGAATCTCTGGCAATGCGAAGAGGAAGCCCGCCAGCCAGATGGCTGCGCAGGTGATATGGATGGAGAGGAGCCGGCGGTGGCGGTAGGCATGTACGGCATGGACAATGGCCAGGTAGCGGTCCACAGCAATGCAGGCCAGGAGCAGGCTGCTGCAGTAGAAATTGATCTTGTGCAAGGCAATCACAGTTTTGCAGAGGAAGGTCCCCAGGACCCAGCCCACCGAGCCCTCAGCCACAGCAAAGGGCAGGATGAAGACCAGAAGGAGGTCAGCCACCGCCAAGTGGAACAGGAAGGTCTCGGTGGAGCTGCGCGTCTGCCGGTGCCGCTCCAGGATCACCAGCACCAGGATGTTGCCCATCATACCCAGGAGGAAGATGAAGCTGTAGGCCACTGGCATGAACATGGCCTTGAAGGAGGTCAGAAGAGGCCCCTCAGCAGTGGAGCAGAAGTGGCTCTCCAGGAAAGGGCTCTCTGTGCTGTCATTGTAGTTGGCCAGTTCCTTGTACTGCAGGGACAGAAGGCAGGAGTATGAGAACCGAGGACCCCATCTGTCCTCTCTTTGAGGAACCATACCTTCCATGTAGATTTTTCTATCCCCCCAGGCTAACTGCACTCCAGTACGTCCCACTCACCATATTCCAAATTTCCTTGGTGTTCCCTTGAATAAATCACTTTGTCTTTTCCAATTTTCTTTCTCTTCTTTTTGTGGGGTGCTGAGCATCAAACCCAGAGCCTCATACATGCTAGGAAAGTGTTCTACATCCTAGCCTGCAGCTGCAGCTTTTCCTCTGTAAAAGGTATTAATCCTTCATAGGGCAGTGATGAGGATGAAAGGAGATGTATGGTGTGGGCATGCTTGCAAACTGATAGGCTGTGCACTTGCATCTCATGTGTTTATGTGTCCACAGGTAAGGAAGACTGCAGGCTTGGGGACTGGATCTGCCTGGGACCAGGACTATCTGCTCTAATTCTGAACAGAGTAGCAATCACTAAAACCTAGGATCCTGCTGCAGGAAAGGGGCAGGTGGTGCTGATATAGCCTGCAGGCTTCCTCTTAGTTTGTCCCCCTATTCCTCACTTGAGTCATTAATGCTGACATTGTGGTCATGGTCTCCCACTTGCTGGGATCCATGCAACCAGCTCAAGGGATGGAAGAAGATCACTAAAGATCACTGTCACCTCCCTCCAGAGCCAACACTCCCTCCACTGAGCAGCACTGACTGGGATTCTTCTAAAGGCTTTGGGGGGGGCAACAGATGCAGCACCCCTGATACTTCCCATCCCTTGCAGATTCCCCAGGCCAGGGGAACTGGCAAGCAGAAAGTCCAGAAACAGAGAAAGGCAGAGGAAGTGAGGGAGGCAAGCAAAGGGGAGGGAAGGAGGCAGTTCTGAGCGAAGGGGGCGGGCCTGCGGTGCCTCCGGAAGTTCCCTCCTCCCCACCCTCCTCTCCTCTCCATCACCTCCCACCATTGCCCCAGGGCTCAGGTTGTTTACCACTAACCACAGAGGAAGATATGGTGCCTGTTTTCATACCTTTCACTCACAGCTGCCCCTGCACCTGCTCCTCATCTCAGAGCTCTGTTCTTCCCACCCTCCCCTGGCCAGCCCCCTTCCCGTGCAATGCAAAACCAAGGGTGCCCAACCTCTGTGGGTTCAAAAGGCAACTCTGTAAATGACTAGCCCCAAGGAGGCAGGGAATGGGGTGGGGGACTCTGCCCCGCAGACCCACATTTCAGGAGCCTGAGGGTCTCCTGCAAGCAGTGGGTGGTTCATTGGCTACAACCAGGGGTTTCTTGCAACCAGGGGCCCCAGTTGTGGGTCACACACTGACTCACAATGGTGGGCAAACCCACTCCCCACCTGGATCTTCCCTTCTGGTCCCCAGAGCAGGTGACTGCATGAGAACGGGGTAGGAGGATGCATTGGTGCAGTGGCAAAGCCATTTACCACCTCTCCAGCATTGTCCCCTCCACCATGGCCTGCTCCAGCCCTCCTTCACCTTAATACTCAGGACTACTCTCTCTCCATGAGTCCCTTTCCTGACAGCTATTCTACTCCTGTCCACTTCCTGCACAGAAAATTGTCCTTGTGGTAGCCGGTGTTCTCACCACAGATCCCAGCTGGGTGTAGTGACGAGCACCTATAGTTCAGCTACTTGGGAGGCCGAGGGAGGAGGTTCAGTTGTGTGAGCCCACAAATTTGAGACCAGCCTGGGCAACATAGAACTCACCCCCCCCCAAAAAAAAACCCAGAAACAAAACAACACACACACTATCATATAAGTGTCCTGCTTAATGTCCTTTACTATTTCCTATCCCCAGCAGTGATTTTCTTTTATTTTAATGTTTTGTTTTGTTTTGAGACATGGTCTCACTACGTCATTCAGGCTGACTTTGAGCTCCCTATGTAGCTCAGGATGGCCACAAATTCATAGTGATCCTCCTGCCTCAGTCTCCCAAGTACTGGGATTACAAGTGTGCACCACTATACCAGCTTCTTTTTAAAAAAATCTTTGTCCTCCCTCTCTCTCTCCAATTTCACATTTAATAGCAAAGCTTTTTTGTTCTTGTGCTACTGTTCATCAGTGGGAGGCTGGAGTGAGACAGGCTGCTTGCATTCACAAAGCAGCTCACAGCGCCATGCTCAGCATGTGCTCGCTGGCCTGCGGTCAGTGTGTCCTCGTAGAGGAGAGGTTTACCGCACAGTGCTGAACTGTGGGGCCTCCTGTGCAGCTTGATTCTATAGCCTTCACGAGTGCCCACGATTGTGTCTATGTCATAGGGTCCCCAGGACTAGGGCTCCAGGATCCCCTAAATGCCTTTCAACAACAGGTCTTCACTTTGTGTAGTCAAAAACACATAGGCTCGTGTTTAAGAAAATGGTTCTGGGCTGATGAGATAGCTCAGCAGCATAAGCACCTGCCTGGCAAGCACGAGGTCCTGAGTATGACTCCCGGTACCCACATACGAAAAAAGGGCCAGTGATATCACTCAACAGCACGGGCGCCTGCTGGTGCGCAAGGTCCTGAGTTCGACCCCCGGTAGCCACAAAAGAAAGAAAATAGTTCTATTTTCATGTGAAAACCATGGACCTGTAAGATACAGTGTAAACTCTTAAGTGGACCTTTAAATTTCTCCAAAATACATATTCCTTTGATCTGTCAGACCTTACCTTCTTTTTATTTTTTGTAGTACTGGGGACTGAACACAGGGCCTTTGCACTGCACTATACCCCAGCTTCTTTTTATTTTTATTTATTTTATTTTATTTTATTTTATGGGTTTTGTTTTTTGCTTTTTGTTTTTTTTTGTTTTTTGTTTTTTGTTTCTGTGGGTACCGGGGGGGTTGACCTCAGGACCTCGCGCACCAGCAGGCGCCCGTGCCGCTGAGCGATATCACCGGCCCCTTTTTCATATGTGGGTTCCGGGAGTCGAACTCGGGCCCTCGTGCTTGCCGGGCAGGCGCTTAAGCCACTGAGCCATCTCACCGGCCCTTTTTGTTTTTTTTGATACCGGGAATTGAACTCATGACCTTGTGCTTGCCAGGCAGGTGCTGTGCCACTCAGCTATATCCCTGGCCCTTTATTTTTATTTTTGAGACAGGGTTTTTCTAAGTCACTAAATTGTCCAGGCTGGGCTCAAACTTGCAATTCCCCCTGCCTCAGCCTCCCAGAGTGCTGGGATTACAGGTGTGGGCTACCACGTCCAGCTTTACTTCTAGGTGATTGCTTTAGGCACCCTGTCTGCCAGGTATACCATCCTACCAGCTTCCTGCTCCCAAAACCTTACACATCCCTGTCACCGAGTCTTTGCTCAAACTCTTCCTTTGGCCTGCCAGACCTTTCTTCTCAAGTCTGCCTCTTCATTCCTGCCCTTCCTTCAAGGACCAACTCAAGCCCCTTCATTCCACTTGGAATTACAGCTTCTCTGGGTTCAGCAGGGACACAGACCCCTTTGTATCCTTCTGCAGTCCCTGCCTCTGCTGTTCATCTTGGATTTCCAAGAGTCATCGAACCCCACCATTTGATTCTTACTGCAATTCAGCAGGAGGTAAAGGAGAAACTGAGGTACGCAGTCTACCTGCAGGGCACAGCTTCAGACAGAAGGAGGAGGGGTGCAGAGCCTGGGCAGAGGCTGGAGCCTGGCTGCTCCACTGCCCAGGGGAGGCCTTAGGTCCAGCCAGCCTGTCTGGCCCAGAGGCCTTTCATGAGACTGCTCAAGTTCTCACCCTCCAAAGCATTCAGGCTGAGCATGGTGGCACACGCCTATGATCGCAGCACTCAGGAGGCTGAGGGAGGAGGAGCGCCATGAGTTTGGGGCTAGCCTGAACGACATAGCAAGACCATGTCTCTCAAAAACCAAAAAAAACCAAAAACCAAAAAACAAAACAAAAAAAAACCCAAACAAAACAAAACAACAAAACCAAAATCCAAAATCCAAAAAATCCCAAAATCAAAGCATCCAGGCTGATTGGTTTATTGCCCACTTAAAGTCATCATAGTGGGCCTCCTCTCCAGGGACCCCATGTCCCAGAACTCAGGGTGGTTTTTTATCTTGCATTTTTAAAAAATTTTATTGGTGCATTTTAGATATACATAATGATAACATTCATCACAGGGAATTTGTACCTGTCCATGCTATATCTTGCTTCTTCTTTTTTTCCCCTTAGAACTCAGGTTTAGAGGAGGGGTCTGTCCCTTCCTCCTTGGCAAGAGGCATTGGTTTAGCACAGCGCTCAGAGAGGGGAAGATGGGAGGAAGCTGGTTGCTGGGAGTTGCAATATATATTAGCAGGAGGTGTCAAACAGACGTTTTAGGGGTTCAGGAGTGGCATATGTCAAAGCCACTTCCCATACCCAGGGGTTCTGGCTCCCTCCTCCCCCAAACCATGGGGTGAAAGGTAATAAAGCGAGGCTGGTCCTGGCCTGGAGGGGAAGAGGGGAGTCAGGTCACGTGGTACTGAAGGGTCGTGTGCTCACAGCAGCGGGAGCACACTGCAGGCACTGGGATGAGCCGCTCACTACTCTTTGCCACAAAAAGCAGTGGAGCTGGATGTGGTGATGCAGGCCTGTAATCCCAGCTACTCAAGAGGCTGAGGCAGGAGGGCCACAAGTTCAAGCCCAGCTCGGGCAATTTAGCAAGACCCTGTCTCAAAAAAACAAAAAAACAAAAAACAAAAACAAAATCAAAAAGGGCTGGGCATGTAGCTCAGTGGTAGGACATCTCTGAGTTCAGTTCGCGCGCACAAACACACACACACACACACACACACAGCATAAACCCAAAGCCCTCATGTGTACAATGACTTTGATGACAACGTGCACACTGTGTAGACACAGACTTGTGCATACACCAGATGGACCACACCTGCATGTGACATAGGCGGGTACCCAGCAGCCACCACCAATGCATAGGCCAGGGATTCATGTCCCAATGGCCAAAAAACATAACTGGAACAAAGCTGGAACAGAGCTAGGAATGTAGCTAGAAAGCAACTTCTAGCCCTGGGGCAGGGGTAGGGCAGAGCTCAGCATCCAGCCTTGGGGGTGGTGGGGAGAGTAGGGGCAGAGAGGCAAAGTTCTCAGCCGACAGTGCAATCTGCTAAGGTTCTTCTTTTCCTTCCCTCCACTTAGGCCTGCAGCCCCTCCGTGGATAACTGAGGTCACCAAGCCCCATGTGACTTCTCCAATGAGGAGGCTCCACGGGCATCTATGGAGCGGGGTCTAGCAGCGGCTGTATGTGGGGGCATCTGGGGCATTCCTTGGGGATCTGCTCTGGATTCCCTCCTCCTTAGCACTCAGCCCTGCCTTGGATGGGGATGTGCCTGGGAGACACTTTCAGACAAAACAGAGTTTAGCCAGGTGTGGTGATGAATGCCTGTAATCCCAGCACTCTGGCGGTCTGAGGCAAGAGGATCACAAGTCTGACCCCAGCCTGGACAACTTAGTGACTTCATGAGACTCTGTCTCAAAATTAAAAATAAGGGGGCCGGTGAGATGGCTCAGCGGCGTAAGCGCCTGCCTTGCAAGCGCAAGGGCCGGAGTTCGACTCCCGGAACCCACATACGAAAAAGGGGGCCGGTGATATCGCTCAGCGGCACGGGCGCCTGCTGGCGCGCGAGGTCCTGAGGTCGAACCCCCGGTACCCACAAAAAAAAAAAAAAAAAAAAATTAAAAATAAGAAGGGGTGGGGACGTAGCTCTGTGTAAAGACAATATAGAGTTCTCTATAAGCTGGAACTATGGGCTCAAACTAACCAGACAGAATTGCATGGGGAAAAATAGAGACTTGAATTGGGGTTTAACTTGTTCAGGGGCAAGATAGGAAAGACCTGGTGATAACAGGTCGTGAGAAATAAGACTTGGGAGTTTGTTGACTGAAAGCTGAAGATGAGTCACCAGAGTGAGGTGGCTGCGGGAGGGCTCCCGTTGCCTTCCTCCGCATGAACAGAAGCCTGCAGAGGGCGCTCACACCAATCCACCTTGAGTGGACTGGACAAAGGTGGCCACTGTGCCAAGGGGTTTGGAAAACCAGCTTTGGAAGGAAGTTTTCACGTACTAGGGTTGTAGCATCTAGGGAAGAGAAGTGGAGGCCATGGGACTGTCTTCAAGGATGGGGGCCATGGGCCAGAGTGCAGGATGGGCTGAGGTGAGCTTGCCCTCAAATGCCTCTCGTTCCCTTGCCCAGCTACTCTCATTCGCTGTCTGTCCCATCCTCCGTGACTGAATCTTTGTCTAGCTCAGCAGCTGGGAACCTTTGCTTCCTTAGCCTGTCCTGGAGCCAGTAGGTGCCACAGCCTGACCTTGCTTCCCACCTCAAGGTGGAGGTACATGGCTCACACAGGCCCAACCCCAGGCCCCCAAGGCCTGAGTCATGCTGGCCATGGGACGCAGCTACACACAGATGTCAAGTGTCGCTCTGGCTATGGGGACCACACAGGCTCCATCTCCTTGCATATCCCTGTTTGGGGATTCCCAGCCATGAGTCAGGAGCTTGGAGTGGGGCCTCCTGACATCTCTTATGTCCTCCTTCAGTGGCTTGAGGGGTTTGGGAGTCTTCAGGAATGCTACTGGGCTATGAGTAAAGGGGTAAGTCTGTACTTCGTATCCCAATCTTGCTTCAGAAGGCCTACACTCCTAAAGACCACCTGAGACTCTGGCTTGCCATCTGTCCTGTCTTCTCCCTTTCCCCCTCTGTCCCTTTCAGGAGCAAGTGTGCCAGATCCCTGTGGTTCTGGGGAGGGAACCCCTATTTCTGCACTGAGTCTTTTGAGTTTACAGGGATTCCCCACTTGCACCCTAACAATTTTTGCACTTTGGGGACAGAGACACACAGTCTAAAGCACATGTAGACATGTTTTCTAGTTCAGTCTATCTCCTGGGATAGTATTGATTTGAAATATTTTGCCTCTCATTCCTGGAAGAATACTCATTCTTGTGTCCTAATTCTCCATGTCAAATACAAGGCCACTTTTGAACGCTATCCTGCCAGAGGAGTGGGAGCAAATGGCCTGCGTTCCCGTGGAAGGCACGAAAGAGCTCCTGATGGAGTCTTTGTAGTAAATGTCCTGGGTTCCCCCATGCTGACTCCCCTGACCCTGTCCTCAGGTCTCTCCCTCATTTCTGATCCTTTCAGCCAAACCCCAGTTGGCTCCTCCTCTATTGGGGCTCCTCTGGGACTTTTGACCTGATTGGGGTAAGGGGATCCTCCCCTTCCCCTAGGTAAAGCCCAGAAACAGCCTGAGCTGGTTTTGGTTCCTCTTCTTCACACCTCCCTGGTGAAATGAGACTGCATGGAGACCGGCTTTGTAGCCTGTGATACTCTGGTCACCCTGAGGACGTCATCAATGGGAAGAGATCAGGGCAGCCAGGCCCTGCGGCTTACACCAGCTTGGTCCTACTCTCTAGTAGCTTCTCCTCCTGGCTGGTATGCAGGGTGGGGCTGCAGGTGTAGTGCGGGACCAGCCAGGGTAGGTGCCCACTCTAGTCCCTGGTTCTGTACAGAAGAGGATCCCTCTCCAAGCAAGGTTCCTGTAGGCAAGGTCTTCTCTAGGTCTGTCTAGACTCAGTTTCCCAGCTGGGTGGCTCCCTGGCATGCCCACTTTGGGGACCTGGCTTCTTCTTCCTGGTTCTTGCCCATCTGGAATTTTTCTGTTTGGGTCCTCTACTCATGAGAATCAGCAGCCCACGTTAGGAAAGCATGCATTTTAAGTGGCCAGAGTTTATCTTAGAGTTCAAGAGGAAGAAGGGAACACAGAATGGCCAACACTTGGCTTATAGACATTAAACCCAGTTTTTTGTTTGTTTGTTTGTTTTGTTTTTGTTTTCATATTTGGTACCAGGAATTGAATTCAGGACCTCACACTTGCCAGGCAGGCGATGTGCCACTGAGCTACATCCCTGGCCTGAAACCCAGCTGTGAACCCAACACTGGAGTGCTGCATCAAGTGATCAGGGAAAATGGAACAGTGCTTGATTTACACAAAGGCAGGGAGGAGAATAGGGAGCAAAAGGAATGGAAAAAACTGGACGGACTCCAGAGATAAGTGGTGAGCTGATTTCAACTGCACCACCAGTCAAGAAATACTTATTGGAGAGCTGGGTGAGGTGGCACATGCCTGTAATCTCAGCACTCAGGAGGCTGAGGCAGGAGGCTCACCTTGAGTTCGAGGCCAGCCTGAACTACATGGTAAAACCCTGTTTCAAACTCCCCTGCCCCCACAAAAGAAATACTTATTGGGGATGGGGATGTAGCTCAGTGGCAGAGCAATTGCCCAGCACACATGAGGCCCTGGGTTCCATCTGCAGCACCAAACAGAATGAAACGAAATGCCCCAAACACACACAAACTTACTAGGAAGCCACTACATGGAGGACACCTGCTCTGTCATTGGGCTGACACAGGCACGGTCTACCAGTGCTGCTCCTGGCCCGCAGGGAGTGGGTAGGGTGGAAGAGGACAGCCCTGGGGAAAGAGTACGTGGAAGGTAGGTACGTGTGGGACAGCACTGATGGCTGGTTTTAAAGAAGGGTCCCAGCATTCCTGGCCACCTGGCTAGAGCCTGACTGAGGGGTCCAGGCACATTCAGGTGCCCAGCAAGGGCCCCCAGTTTGAGGTTTGACATGAAGCACATTAGCACATCTCTCTTCCTGTGATGTAGGTTTTCTTCATGACACAGAACATGTCCTACTGCCCCCTACCCCCTGCCGCCGCCTGTCTCTAGTAGATCACACAGCTGAGGCGAGGTGTGCACTGAGTGGAAACTCTTGAGGTTTCTCAGAAGCTAGGAATGGCCAGGTCTCCCAGTGGTTACTAAGACGTCCAACTGGGTCAGGGCTTGTGGTCAGTTTGAAGCTGCGGGCAGATGACACCCAGTAACCTAACCAGGTGTGGCCGGTGGCAGGGACAAGGGACCAGGGAGGAAGCATGTTGCCTTGTAGGGCAGAGAGGTTTTAATCTGATTTGAGGTACCGGTCAGAGTCTGTGATTAGACCCAGGGCTGGTTTTGTGGATGTGCCACCTGGACAGTCACACGGGCCTGCACTTACAAGGACCTCACACTGGGTTTGATGCTCTGCCGGGGCCATCTTGGAATTCTTAATACTCTTGTGAATGAGGAGGGGCTCTGCATTTTCATTTTGCACTGGACCCACAAACCATGCCTCAGATTCTGATTAGAGAGCTGGTTTAGATTGACGGTCTGATTTTAACTGGGGTTAGGTCTGAGAGGCCAGATTTGATTAAATGAGCCCTTCCTCTCATTTCTACCCATGTCCCCCTGACACTTCCGAGGCTGGGGCCTGGGTCAGGGAGGCAGGCTTCTCCCAGCGAGTCTGGGAAGATGGTGGGTGGAGTTGCAGAGTAGACCCTGCCTCTGGGAGCTGGAGGGAGGTGGACAACATCTCAGGGCGAGTTTAGCATCAGGAGAGCTGGTGGGAGCCAGGGTATGGATCCTCCACGAGACAGCTCAGGTGCAGCTCAGAGAGAAGTCCTTTCGCCAGTGAGAGAAAAAGACCATGACAAAGTTTTCAGTAAATGCTTACTACCAGTCCTCTGCTGCCTGCGCACGGGAGCCCTGGGGTTCTCTGCTCGACCGCTCCGCACACGCATCCTTTGGGAGTCCAGTGACGACCAAGTCAGCTGAAGCACTGCGCTTCACGGGAGACTCGGGTGGGCGGCAGAAAGTGGTGCTGAGCAGTTTTTTTGGCCAGTCCAAGAAATCCTACCTTATCACTAGAAACTCCAGTTCTTTGTGGAAGCTTCAGCATGCTCTAAGACATTTCTAGGATCAACACAGGACACTCTCAACAACTGAGCACCCCTGATCCCCAACTTGGGTGCACTGGGATCCTCTCCCTAGCTGTGATCTGATCTCACGCTTCCTCCATTTAGAATATAATCATTGTCTAATAGCTTCCAGGGAGTGCTTGAGCTTTTTCTCAGTTGGACCATAAGCTATTTGAGGGCAAAGATTGGGTCTTCCACTTCTCCATCCAAATAGGATGTCACGATCACACAGCAAGAGATGAACAACTACATGTTGATCGATTGATCAGCAATGCCAGTCTCCTGACAGCACAACCTCCGAAGTGATTTCCTGCCTAGTCCCTTACTCCAACCCTAAGAGATAGGAGAGGGCACCTGCTCCCTACTGAAAAATTCTCCGGAATTTTCCCCAGGCTGTCCCCTCTCCCTTTGGCCCTGGCACAGAACATCGAAAATTCCAAGCAGGGCCCAGGCAATGGGGGGCAGCTTGTCCCTACTCACCAGATCCTCCAGGTTGTAGCTCATGAGTTCCATATCCAGAGTGAGGGGGTAGCTCATCGCTGCAGCTGCGAGTCCCCAGACCGGTCACTGTCTGATGCCGAGAGCTTCTGTGGTGTGACTGGTGCCTATAGAGAGGTGGCAGGCGTCAGCTGCAGATTTAAACAAATGAGCTGCGCAACTGTCTCCTGCGGCTGAGGAGGGCCTGTTGCCTACCTCACGACTCATCATTTTTTTTTTTCCACTGGGTCTTTTCTTTTCTTTTCTTTTTTTTTAAGAAAAAGGGAAAATCCCTCACAGCATCAGAGCTAGTCAAGCATTTCAGCGCCTTTCCTGGCAACTGTTCTCTCAAATGGGGCTTGAGGCTGGTGAAAGGCAGCCCCTCACTTCAACTCCCTGTCTTGGGATGAAAACCACCCCTGACAAGGGAAACTCCGTGGAGAAAGGGGAGAGGATAAGCACATATCCAGCCCCCTTTCCTCCAAGCCATCTCTAGACCTCCACCATCCTCACCACTAGGGTGACCAACCATCCCAGTTTGCCCAGGACCGAAAGTCCCTTGTCCTGGGAAACCCCACAGGCCTGGGCAAACCAGAACACTTGCTGAACCTACTTATAGCCATCCTTTTGCCCAGGCAGGGGTCAAACCTCTTCCCTTTTCAGCTTAAGTTTGGAAGACATTGGTTAGAACCGACTGAAGGGAACAACCCTAAAATAGCAATGGAAGACAAAAATGAAATTACCAAAGGAAAGCATAACGTAAACACAGAGTCACCTTCTGACTCAAAAACAACAATGCTGTGCCTACAAATGAACGTTGCTGACATGTAAATTATTATCATGGACTACCCAGCTAGAGAGGATGTTGGAGATCATCCAGTCCAATTCCTGAATTTTTTTTTTTTTTTTTTTTTTTGGTGCTTGGGAGTCGGGTGGGATTGAACCCAAGGCTGTTGCACTGGGTATGTCCTCAGCCCTTTTTTATTTTTTGTTTTGAGACAGGGTCTTGCTAAATTGCTAAGGTGTCAAGGCTGGGAATTTGGGATCCTCCTGCCTCAGCCTCCCAGAGTGCTGGGATTATAAGTATATGTCCCCATATCTGGCTCCAACCCTTGATTTTTAGACAGGAGGACCTGCAGCTTAGAGGAAGTAAATAACTTACCCAGGGTCATGCAGTTAACCAATGGAGAGCTGATACTTGCAGGTAGTACTGATTTCATATCATGCTCTCTCTGCTGTATCAGGCTGCTGCTCTCACAGGCTCACAGAACCTCTTCCCGTTCCCTCACTTCTGTCCTATTGGAGGGCTTCTTCTTTTATGAAGCCTGTTTGTTGTTGATCCATTTCCCCGCCAAGTCTTATCTTTGTAGTTTCTTTCCCATCAGAGGAGGACGTAGGAGAGAAAGCAAGGGTGAGTGAACAACAGAAAGCTGTTGGGGAAGTATTGAAAAACCAGACAGCAAGGATGACTGTAGCAAAACACCAGGAAATCAACAGATAAAGGTCATCCTGTGCCCCCAGGACCCCCAGGCATGCACAAAACCCGGAGTACATAACCCTGCCTGCGTCTGACCTCATTTGCATTGCAGTTTTGACCACAGCCCCTTTGGATGCCATGACACTTCCTCTAAAAACTTGGTATGGTCAAAAACTCCCCCTACCCATGGGTGGGCTGAGTCAGGTACCCCATCAGGCCATGACTCCCAGCCATCCCCAACTATAGAAACTCCTATGAGCCCAGGACCTTAAGACAGTGGTCTCCAACATTTCTGGCACCAGGGACTGGTTTCAAGGAAGAAAATTTTTCCAAGGACATGGGAGAGGAGGAGGGGGTGGGAAGGAGGAGGGTGATTTCTGGATGATTCAAAGGAGTGTGCAACCTCCATCCTTTGCTCACCCGGTTCACGGTAGGTTTTGCACTCCTAGGAGACTCGGATGCTGCTGCTGATCAGATAAGAGGTGGAGCTCAGGCAGTAACACTGTGGATGGGGCGCAGCTATCAGTACCCATGAAGCTTTGCGGCTGGCCTGCCGCTTACCTTCTGCCGTGCAGCCCAAGGACCCGTATGTCTGTGGCCTGGGGTTGGGGACCCTTGCTTTAAGAGAACCAATACTCGCCCCCGATGGGGTCATGAGCACTTCTCACCGGCCTGCTTCCATCCTGTGGAGTGTATTTTTGTTTGTTTGTTTGTTTTTGTTTTTTGCTTTCAATAAAGCATTGGTTAACTGCATGACCCTGGGTAAGTTATTTACTTCCTCTAAGCTGCAGGTCCTCCTGTCTAAAAATCAAGGGTTGGAGCCAGATATGGGGACATATACTTATAATCCCAGCACTCTGGGAGGCTGAGGCAGGAGGATCCCAAATTCCCAGCCTTGACACCTTAGCAATTTAGCAAGACCCTGTCTCAAAACAAAAAATAAAAAAGGGCTGAGGACATACCCACTGCAACAGCCTTGGGTTCAATCCCACCCGACTCCCAAGCACCAAAAAAAAAAAAAAAAAAAAAAAAAAAAATTCAGGAATTGGACTGGATGACTTTGTTTGTTACTCCTTCTGAATGTCTTATTCCCTTCTTCATTCAGGGTATGAAGGTACGAACCTGGAAATAACTCCCCCAAGACCCTCCATCTGATAATGTTTGCTGTGGAGTGGTGAGCCAGCCAGGAGGGAGGAGACCCCCATATTCTGTTGTTTCATTGTTTTGTTGTCTTCTCCTCTTGGGGCATGGGCTGGACAGTTATGTGTGAATGGAGCATCTGCCACTTGGAGACTCCAGTGGCAGGATCATGGGATGGAGCATTAAAGTTCTGCCAGGAGCAAGACAGTTTCCATGTATCCAACAGGTTTATGTTTTATATTTGTGCAACAAAAAGATAAAATGTCCTGGTATAGTCTTTTCCTACACTCCAAATATTTTGCCCTGGTTGTGTCTGAGTTTTGGGATCTCACCTATAATCCTTTGTGTCCCTTCTGAATAATCATCAATGATAAAAACAAATATTTTTTTTCAGATTTCCTTGCATATTTTTGGTCTCTATCTTTGGTGACTCTTTTTTTGTTTGTTTGCGAGGCAAGGTCTCACTATGTAGTTTAGGCTGGTCTTGAACTCATTAGGCAGCCCTGGCTGGCCTCAGACTTGTGGTGATCCTCCTGCCTCAACCTCCCAAGTTCTGGAATTACAGGCGAGTGCCAACATGCCCAACCTTGGTCACATCTTATGCATCACATTTTTTCCTGTTGTTTTAACTCTTCTCCTTCTACCACTCCTGCTTGCCAAGTTGCTTTCCTATCTTCTTGGACGTGAGGGCTTTTTTTTAGACAAAGGCCTTTTTGTAGGAAAAGGTTTCCATTTCTGGGCTCTCATGAGGCTGGTTTCCAGTTACCATAGAAGCACGGACTCTGTCCTTCCTAGTCTTCTTTCTTTTGATTGGCCAAGAAATAGCAAAGGTTTTATATTTTCAGGGAAGCTGAAGTGAACTCCAGTTTCTAAACTGGAGAGATGCGGCTGCTAGGGCTCTTGGTCCTGGAGTGAAGGGCATCATCTATGGTCGTGGGCCATGAGAGGCCAGCCGGTTGCAGGGCACTGCTGCCACACACTTCACCAGAGACATCCGGTAGGAAACTCAAACCATTAGGGGGACACCCAGGGCTCAGTGGTAGAAAACTTGAACTTCTAGGGGTACATCCCAACAGATCTCCATTCTCTCACATGAATACCCTTGGGAGGACCCCAAACTTAATTTTATCTCTCTGCTTTCCATAGGCCCCACAAAACCCCATGGGAAATGTCCTACTGATCCCACTGACCTCACCATTATGCTGTACCCTTCATATTGGAAAAAATTTGACCCCAATCACCCAAGAAAGAAACAGCTTATTTGCTATTGCAATATGGCTTGGGTCCAATATAAGCCAGGGGATGGGGGACAATGGCCAGAAAGCAGTAACCTAAATGACAACACTGTTCTCCAATTAGATCACTTTTGCACAAGGCAAAGAAAATGGTCTGAAGTCCCTTATGTGCAGGATTTTTTTTTTTTTTTTTTTTTTTTGAGACAAGGTCTCACTATGCAGTTCAGGCTTTGACCTCACTATGTAGCCCAGGCTGGCCTTGAACTCACAGTGATCCTCCTGCCTCAGCCTCCCGAGTGCTGGGGTTACAGGCGTGCACCACCACACCTGGCTATGTTCAGGATTTTTTTTTTTTTTTTGTGGGTACCGGGGGTCGACCTCAGGACCTTGTGCACCAGCAGGCGCCCATGCCGCTGAGCGATATCACCGGCCCTTTTTTTGTATGTGGGTTCCGGGAGTCGAACTGGGCCCTCGCGTTTGCCAGGCAGGCGCTTACGCCGCTGAGCCATCTCACCGGCCCTATGTTCAGGATTTTATGGCTATTAAAAACCACCCCTCTGCAAGGTCCCAAGAGATATTGACCTTAGAAAGCCTCCTGAACTAGATACTGATCACATTGATGACCCTCCCACTTAGACTACCACATGTCCCTCAGGGGACCAACTGGGACCCTCTCAACCTCCTCATAATTCTCAGGCCTGTACCACCCCTCTCCAAGTGACTTGGAAACCTATGCACAGCCAGTTCTCCAAGAAGAGCCAATTTGAAACTGAATTTTTGTCTTACTGGCATACCTAAAACATTTCTTGTGAGCAGCTTTGGCATAGTTCTTAAATTGCAATTATAGGGTGAACTTGCTCTTTTTCTGCTTTCTGCTTGTACTAAGATAATTTTGCTATTCAAGTTTACCTGAAAGTCTGCTGCCCAGCTAGCCCTGACTGGAATGTAAATATCTGTGCATTAACTCTGGGACCAAAGGAGCACTTTAAAATCCACGTGGCCAGGAGGCTTGTCACAGAAGGGAGAAGGTAAGTAGGATAGAGAAGGTTATACAAGGAAAGTTAAAGGTGTGAGAATATATTTTGGTATGGAAGGATTTTGTATGATGAGATTTTTTTGCCCTACCAGGATGGGGGGTGGTAGGGACAAAACCAGGAAGTCCAAGTAAGTCAAGAAAGTTTTGTAGAGGATGAGATTGATAAAAGGGAATTTGTAATGTTTAGCTGTTCTAAGTTTTGGCTGTTGCCGGTTTTGCTAGGCCTAAGAACTATTCCTTCTAAACCTCACTGTTGCTCAAATGTGGCTATAGGAACTGTGACACTGACTGTTTTTATTTTTATTAGAGAGGTTCTCTCTATGTAGTTCAGGCTGGCCTTGAACTCGCAGTGATCCTCCTGCCTCAGCCTCCAGAGAGCTGGGATCACAGGCATGCACCACCACACCTGGTGACACTGACTCTAAGTTGGCAATTACTCCCCTCCACCATAGGACCAGACAAGACCGACACCTGGAGCAGCATTCTGGTGATGAGCGATAAGGGAAGCAGTGATTGATCAGCACGGCCTTCGGAGAAACTCTCACAAGGTCGGGGGGGAGGAATACAAGGAGATCATGTGAATATCATGATGGAGCCACTGGTGTTAGCCCTACCAAAAGCTAAATAGAGAAGGTTATAAAGGAAGGCACTTCTTCATAAGTGCTTAAAACGGCCACAAAGGACTTTGCCAAACTCATAAGTTTGTCTTGAATCACTTTGAGCCCCGCCTAACAGATTTATCATTGGAGAATCCAGAGCTTGAGATGTTCACAGGTAAAGAACACCAAGCTTGCAGGAGGTGAGGACATGCTGCTCGGCACACCCTGCATACTATAGTCAGAGTTCCGCACTGGTGCAGACTGTAGAGGCTGCGATGTGCCGGTGAGCAACCCGGGAGCCAATAAATCTGCCCCACGCAGGGTGCTGAATACTGAATAGCATAGACTTGCAGAGGGGCGTGAAGAAATTATCTGCCCAGCCTCAGTCCTTCTAGCTGACCTATGTCGCTGGTAAAAAAAAAAAAAGCCAGGCAGCTCATAGAGAATGACTGTGGATTGTAGAGAGTTAAATAAGGTGGTATCCTTCATTCATGCCCCTGTGGCCAACAACTGATGCAGAATATGGGATCTTATCAGGCTGTTTTAGACCTCGATAATTCTGTCTTTAGTATTCCCTTAGCTTGCATTCAGGACCAGTTTGCCCTCACTTGGAATGAACAGCAATGGACCTTCAAGTGCTCTGCCAGGGCTGCTTGCACAGCGCCCCCATTTGCCCATGGATGCTGACCCAGGACCTTGACCTGTTATCTTGCCCACCCACTGTAAAAATGTTTCACTACATAAACGATATCATGCTAACCTCTGAGTGTCTTACAGATTTAGAAAACATATGGAGGATACATAAGGGCACTTCAGAGAGAGGGGATGAGAAAGTCAATCCTCCTAAGGTACAAGGGCCTGGAACCGCTGTATAGTTTTGGGAGTCTTATGCTTGGGTAAGACATGCATGGCACCTGGCAAGGCCACTGAGAAATGCAAAGCAATTACAGGTGTTCTAAGACTCTTGGGGTATTGGCACATTTTCATACCCCACCTTGCTCAAGTTGCCTGCCCTCCATACAACTTGATACAAAAAGGAAATGTGGGAGATTGGGAGAAAAGAGACAAGAGGCTATTAAGGTAGCTAATACTTCTGGGAAAAGCCAAATAGTCATGTTCCCCAGTACCCCAGTGTCCATTTGTTCTAGAAGTTACCAGGATCCCTGAGGGTTACCGTAGAAGGTGATAGCAGAAACAACCTGAACAGACACTTCCAATAGGGATCTCGTTCCAGTCATAGAGAGGGGTGGGAGCCAGTTATATGATGCAGTAACAGCAACTGCTGCCATGGGTAGAATCCATCACTGGATCTTCTTCAGCAGCAATAAAAACAGTATATCCAATAAAGGGTTCACTTAAAGGCCTTTTGGCCAAGCCCTTTCTGGAGTGACACAAAATTAGACTTTGCAAAAGTGGTGTGACTGGTCTGGGTACAACCAACCACTGTTTGATTAGACCTTAAACCTGCTCCAAGGACAGGAAGTCACATTTGGTATTGCAAGCCAGGATCTATGGCTAGGGAAATTGAAGCCCCAGCATGGAAAGTCATTATTGTTGTTTTTTTAAATGGGTCTGATGTGCCAGCGAAACTGCCTTCTACACATTTGTGTCTGTGTTGCTGGCCACAGCCAAGGGGAAGCTCTCCTTGCAATGGGGAAGGACCACAGTAGCAACCTATAATAATTCCACCCGTTGGGCACATGTGTGATAAACTTCCCCTCTCCAGTGATGCAGACATGCCCAGAGTGTGCTGCCTGCCCCCCAAATTAGAATACCTTCGTGGGGACCCTAGAACTGAGAAGGAACCTTCCTTTAAGTGACATAAGTGAGAAAACACAGCCACAGAATCCACAGATAATCATCTTCTAATGAGTATTGTCTTAGTTACTTTTCTCTTTGCTGAAACAAAATACCTGACACCCAAAGTTAAAAGGGGAAAGGTTTATTTAGCTCACAGTTTGTGGAGGTTTCAGTCCATAATCAGCTGGCTCCAAGGCAGGGTGGCATGGCAGAGGGGCAACAGCTCATGGCAGCAGAAAGCAGCGAAAGCAACAAGCGAGAGAGAGGAGAGCAAGCCTCTTTTGGTCCATTATATTGTATGCAGGCCACTCACCCTAGGGTGGGTGTAGCACCCACACCCATAATCCCAGCATTGGACCATGACTCAGTTACAAACTCTAGAAGCCCACCCCCATGACTGCATGAGGCTTTGGGGGGACATCTAGACACAAACCATAGCAAGTATAAATAACGATCATATCTGTAAATTCTATGGCACTGTCCAGGAAGCCCTGGCTGACTATGGCTTGAATGTACTTTCATACCTTAATTCATCCTGAGACTTTATTTGGAAGCTACTCCTTCAGAGAGATCTGTTAAACCTTACTGGGGTTTTATCCCCTAGCAGTCCTGGCTGGGCCTCTGTCCAGACCACGGGTTTTCCCTTTTAATCAGTGCCCTCAGCAGGCCGGTATCACCTGCCCATGGGGCTTCTCTGCTCCCCAACACATCTCCAGTGTCTTCAACCATTCTTCAAAGACTTGATTTCTGGGTCCCTCGTCACCCTTTTCTTGGGTGATTTCTGGTTCACGGTCTGGATATCCTCTGACTAGGGCAAATGATAGGAAGGCACGGTGTTCATGTTCAAGACTATCGTCCTAACTGCGCATGGTGATGCACGCCTGTAACCCCGGCACTCGGGAGGCTGAAGTGAGAAGACCACAAGTTCTAAGCCAGCCTGCAAGAATATATTTCAGGTTCCCAGGGCCCACTTCCTTTGATAGTCAACTCAGTATGCCCTCAGTGGGTGACACCTCCTGACCATGAATTCCGATGTTGTCTTTGAAGGCTCAGAGAGTAGCTACTTCTTTTAGGAAAGGTGATCTGCTATGGTTTGGTTATTAAGTGTCCCCCAAAGATCTGTATGTTAAAGGCTTAGTCCCCAGCTCATAGTATTAAGAAGTGGGGCCTCATGGAAGGTTTGAGGTCACTGAGAGTGTACCCTTGAGGGGGATAGTGGGGCACCCCCCTTTTCTCTTGGACATCCAGGCCACGAGGTAAAGTGGCCTCCTCTGCCACACAGTCCCACCATGAACTGTGCTGTCATTGTCAATAAGTCATGAACTGAAACCACCTACACGGTGAGCCAAAATAAACCTTCCCACTTCATAAGCTGATGACCTCAGGCATTTGTTACAGTAACAGAAAGCTGACTAACCTAAGGTCTTATGATTTTCAGAACCATAAAAGCTAGACTAGCTTCCCCAGGTGCATAGTGCAATCCCAAAGCTGTAATTCTTTGTAAGGATGCAGGGGTTTCCTCTATGCATGACAATCAGCTGGGTTGGGAGCCTTCCAGGTGAAGGTAGTCCAAATTCTATTTCAGTCTGCAACTTGTTTCTGTTTCATTTTGGCAGAACCCCAGCCCCAACCCTATGGCCTCAATGAGGCTGGATTGTGCTGCAGGCTCTTCATCAAAATGACCAGTGGTGGCTTGGCCAGGACTGAGTTTGTGCCTGGTTTAGGGGTGAGTGGCTGCTTAATGTTATCTCAGGTGTATTTTTGTCAGTGTACCTTGTTGTTCATGGATTATGTTAAATTGCTATTTGTTAAAAAGAAAAGAAAAGAAACATTTAAAAATAAATAAAATAATTTTCTCTCTGTTACAGATAATAGATACAATCACTGTCTACACAAAAAAATTAGATTGTTTCCCAGAGTCTTGGGGTACTGTTTCAGGGAATAGATTCGGGTTCCCTCCTCAACTTTTTCGTTTTCTTTTTTGTTTTTCTTTTTTGAGTCAGGGTCCTGCTATATAGTTCAGGTTGGTCTTGAACTCATTATGTAGCCCAGGCTGGCCTCAAACTCTTGGTGATCCTCCTGCCTCAGCCTCCTGAGTGCTGGGGTTACAGGCCTTTGATGCCATGACAAGCTTCTCAACTTCTTTTCTTTTCTTTTTTTTTTTTTTTTTTTGTGGGTACCGGGGCTCAACCTCAGGACCTCGCGTGCCAGCAGGCGCCCGTGCCGCTGAGCAATATCACCGGCCCTTTTTTCGTATGTGGGATCCGGGAGTCGAACTCGGGCCCTCACACTTGCCAGGCAGGCGCTTACGCCGCTGAGCCATCTCATGAGCCTGCAACTTCTTTTCTTAACATGGGATGCTTTCACTCTTTGACCTGAGCAGAGACCTTGTTCTCTTCTTCCTTCGGGTCTCTTCCAACAGTGCAGAACACGGCTCCACAGGTCCCTACCTTATCGGCCTCAGGGAGAGCTGAGTGTCCCTCGAGGCCCTCAATGGGAATCACAGTAACACTGCACAGCACTGAGCTGATCTAAATGCAGCGATGTTTACATTCAGCCTCACCTCACTGTCATTTCTCACTAAATTCTCACATTTAATTACATGTAACCCTCAATATACCTGTGCCGGAGGTACTGGCATCGTCCATGGTCACATTCTGGGGGGTGGGGTGAGCAACAGTCTCATTTTCTTGCTTGATTACAGACAGAGTGGTTTGCAGAGTCAGGACCTGAAGTCAGCTCTGTAGACACCGAATCCAAGACAACACAAGATCACACACCCTTTCTCAGATTCCACTTCGTATAAGATAAGCTCTCACCTGGCCACCTCAGGGGGAAGAACCCTCGATGGGCTGTTTATCAGGTACTCACTATGTGCCACGAACCAAGCTAAGTTCTTCACATCATCATTTCCTCCCATCATCTGAACGGTCTTTAAGTGCTGGATATTTTTATTACCACATTACAGATGTGGAAACAGCTTCAGACAGCGGTGGGAAGCAGTATGAATGTTAACAGCTCACTCAAGCACCAGCACATTAGAATCAACACAGGAAGTGGGTGGTAAAGGTTGTCATTGCTGGGAGCCTGCACCCACGCACAGCCCCTCTGCCATTAGGTAACAGGTAGGCATCCTGCAGGGAGGAAACGGCTGCAGGTGCCAAGTAGGCGCATCGAGGTTACCGCAAGGTTACAGGGGCCATCCGTGTGTTGGGCACCTCTGTCTGGGCTGGCTGTGTGGGCAGGGTTAGAGAGTGGGTCAGGTGCTTGGATCAGGCGTCTGCTGAGTACTGAGCTGAGCACCAGCTAGAGGGGAGACTAGACCGGGAGTACTGTGTCTAACCGAGAAGCAGAACAGATGCATGGATGCAGGCTTGCATACTCATATATGCAAACAACTTGAGAACATTTGCAAAGCGCTGTGTAAAATTGTATCGTGTCGATGAAAACAGTGTGGGCCGAGTCCAGCAGTGCGGAAGGCACATGGAATAAGGATACACGCGGCATTCTTTCACCAGGGAGCTGCGTGTGAAGCGCCGGGTAAACTGTGAGGCTGAGTGGGTGATGGAAAAAAAATGTGGATTTGATATCAAAAAGCCCAACGGGAAGGCCCAGTCCTTTACTTTCCAGCAAAGCTGCTTTTGGTCCAGGACCTGCCTAATATTCTAAGACAAGCCCAGAATGCCAAACTAAGCATCCCGAAGAAAGTGGCTCTCACCCTTCATGCCAAATCACCTGGGCACCCCACAATCATCTGAGTCAGGAGATCTAGGTGGCATTTTTCTTTCTCTTTCTTTCTTTCTTTTTTTCTTTCTTTCTCTTTTCTTCTTTCTTCTTTTTTTCCTTTCCTTTCCCTTCCTCCTCTTCCTTTTTCTTTTTTCTTTTCTTTTCTTTCTTTTTTTTTTGAGGCAGGGTCTCACTATGTAGTTCAGGCTGATCTTGAACTTGCTATGTAATCCAGGCTGACCTGGAAGTCGTGGCAATCCTCCTGCTTCAGCCTCCCAAGTGTTGTGATTACAGGCATGTGCCACCACATCCAGCTCATCTTCCTCTTTCTTTCTTTTTGGTACCAGGAATCGAACTCAGGACATTGCTTGCCAGGCAGGCGCTAGTGCCCCTGAGCTATATCCCTGGTCCTTCCTCTTTCTTATCCTCCTCCCCTTACCCTCTCCTTCTCCTCTTTCTCCTACTTCTCCTTCTCCTTCTACTGAGGATTGAAGCAAGGGTCTTCACACTAAGTGACATCCCTGGCCCTTAAAACTTTTTTTTTTTTTTTTTTTTTTAATATATTTTGAGACACAGTCTCACTAAGTAACTAAGTTGCCCAGGCTTGGTTTGAAACTGTGATCCTCCTGCCTCTGCCTCCCAGAGTCCTGGGATGAAAGGTGTGCACCACCATGCCCAGAGAGAGTTTGCTTTTCTAATAAGTATCCAAGTGAGACTGATTTATGGCCTAAGAACTGCCCTTTGAGACATTGCCTAGCACATGCAGGACCCACATAAGTGGGTGTATCACTTGGTACCCTTCCCCTGACACGCTGGTCGGCCAACCTAGAGTTCCCAACCCACCCAGCAGGCTCTCAGCCCTCCACACAGAGTGCCATGCTGAGGCCTTGCCAGAGCCATGGACTGCACCCCCCCAACCAATACAACCCCTGCTGGTGTTTTTCCAGCACACCCAGCTTCCCAGGGCCTCACTCTGGCACACCTGAAATTTGTACTATGCCTCCCAGACTGGCAGGTTCCTGTCTCTGGTGCCTCTCTGATCCATCTCAGCCTCCACGCTAATTGGTGTGACTTAAGATCTGCTAGCTAATCTTCAGCATGTCATGTAATCCTGTCACTTGAACCATGACCCATGGGAAGAAATATATTTTATATCACAACCTGCTTGGCCTGTGTGCACACAAACAAGTGCATAGACAAGTATCATAAATAATATATACTGAGTATGTGCATTATACTCATATTTTTCTATCTTCCCTCCCTTCCTTCCCTGCTTTTTTTTTTTTTTAATGGAGGTCATTCAGCCAAATTTCTTTCATGGATCTATATATAAGGCATAATCCTTGGGTTGAAGATTATGAATATAACCTCTCTGAGCCTTAGTTTCCTTGTCTGTCTGCTTGTAAAATGCCTGTGTGGCCAGTCTTGATTATTATTTGTACTGAATATTGTGCATACTAAACTCTTGCTTTTTGCAAATAAAATGCACCATAGGTACAAAGCACAACTACACACACACACACACACATATGAATGCACACTCATGATTTAATTAAATTAATTAATTAACTTATTTATTTTTGAGACAGGGTCTTGCTATGTAGTTCAGGCTGACCTTGAACTCACTATGTAGGTTAGGGTGACCTCGAACTTGCAGCGATCCTCCTGTCTCAGCCTCCCGAGTGCTAGGATTACATGCGTGGGCCACCACACCTAGCATCATGGTTTTAAAAGGGAAGATGGAAAGGAAAGAACTCTAGGCTGGTCATGGAGGGAATGCTTCAGCCCCTGCAGTGGTCTGCACGGGACCTGTGCACCTCGGAGGGGGGATGATGAGCATTTGGTCTGGTTGGAAGAGAGGAACCTGTGGGAGGTGGACAGTAGGCGAGGTGGGCAGGTGTCTGAGGCCCAAGAGCCAGTCTGGTGTTGGGATCACAAAAGCTGCGACTGGGAAACACAGCAGAGCCTTCAGCAACAGCGCTTCACAGTGATGCTGGAATTTGGGCAGCTTTATTCCTTCTTGTTTCCAAGTAACATTATCAGCTACCTGTTGCCAGGCTTCCTCAGTGCCCAAGACAGACCAGCCTATGAGAGTCTCTAGTGAGGCTGGGTGGTGGGTCCTCAAATACCTTAGCAGTTCATTACTCCTCGAACTTGTGTGACGTTCCAGGCACTGAACCTAGATGCTGGGAGAGCAACAAGAAACAAAAGAAAATGTGGCGACTGCTCCACTGTAGCTGACACCCTGCCGGGGAGGGGGGCATTACACACGTAAACTGTGCGCTTAGTGGTGACGGTAACTTACAACGCAGCTATAAAAATCTATTAAGTGCTGCGAAGAAAAAGAACAGAGAGCTAAGAGAGCAAGTAACAACGTGAACTCATTCTTCATAAACTGATAACCACATCCATAACATTCCCAGATTAATTTATAGTTTACAAAGCCTCTCACATTCTATCTCATGCAGGCCTCATTTCAGCCTATGGAGAAAGCCAGCCAGAGGATCTTAGCCTATTTTATTTATGAGAAAAGTAAACAAATAAGGTCTGAGTCTATTCAAGTCGAAGAGAATCCCAGCTTATGCCAACTCAGGACCCAGTGCTCGGCAGCAAGCGGTGAGCGATGAACGGCTCCCCAGGTAGGGACAGCCAGCCTGCTGCTTCCAGAGGAGAAACTCCAGAAGTCAAATGGCACAAAGGTCATCTTCCCCATTTTCAGCCCTCAGAGCCTCCAGGCGAGGCTAGCATGAGGAGCTGTAGTTGGTGACATGGCGGTTAGAGGCTTGGCCTTGGGTAGCCCAGAGTAGGGCAAGCAGGACAGAGTGCCCTGGAAGGCAAAGGCACGAAAAGACTGCAGCAAGATTGTGATGTGGCCTCATCAAAGGCAGCCGCACCCCTCCCGGCAGTGAAAGTGAACCGGGCTCAAGGCGGAGGTGATAGGCCAGCGAAACTCCCTACCGCATTCACCTCCGAGATCAGGGACACAGCGAGGCGGCCCACCTGCCGGTATCAGCACCTTGATCACAGAGCTCATCAGTGAGAGGTTTCCAAATGACTTGGCCCTGCTGCCCCAGAAAGGAAGTGTTTTGGGCTGCAAGTGGGGCTGCTGAGTGTGGGCCAGGCATTTGAAAGTGGGTAAGTGATGACACAGCAGTGGGGGACAGGGCTGCTGATGCTGTGGGACCAGCTCTGGAGAGAGCGGAGTCAGCGTGGCCACCTGGCCTTCCTCACTGAAGGCGGATGATGGGAAATCCCATCAATTCCCGTAAGCAACAGAAGTGCCCGGCTCTGTAGCTTGATGCTTTAGGTCCTGTGTAATCTGGCCCAAATTTGCTATTTCTGTAAATGTAGATATTTATAGAATTACAAACTCATTGTCCCCTCCAATGACACGGACGGTGATCATCTTCCCTCTCCTGGCCTCCACAACTTTGCTGAGGTCTGTGGCTGGAACCTGGGTAGCTCCTCCCTTGCATCTCTGTGTGACCCAAACCTAAACATCTCAAGCCACACCTCAGCGCCCCTTCCTCCACGGAGTCTCACCTGCCTTGACTTGATTGAGCACTTCACCTATATTTCTTACTTTTTAACCTTGCATTTTAGTGGCTTATGGACTATACGCTCTTACTAGAGTATGAGAGCCTTTGCTAGTAAAGCCGCTTAGGATTTATCTTTTCCTTCCTTTCTCCAAAGCATTGTACTTAGCAGGTGCTCAGTGACTGTATTTGACTGACTAGATGAATGAACAAATGCATGGGTGGGGAGGGCACAAGAGTGACGCCTACAAAGCTAAGGTGGGAGGTCAGGAGAAGGGCCTGCGATGGGGTCTCCTTGCAGTTTTCTGGGGTCTGGCCCCGCAGAACTCACTCTGGGGCTGCTGTAAGGTCATGAGAAAGGGCGTGAGCTTTGGATCTCAGCTTTGGTACTCAGTAATTTGGTGACCAACATTTGGCAAGTCCCTGTGTTCTTCCTCATGTGTGCATGGTGTAGCCCTACCCAGAGAGGCTGCTGTGAGGATCGCCATGGCATCAGTGAATGAAATCACGCATCACATACAGATGCTCAATAAGCTGTGCTCATGAGTTATCCAGTGGGGAGTCGTTTTGTCATTTTTACCAAGCCTCCTCTCCTCCCCCTCTCCCTGTCAGCACTGGAGACGAAACCCAGGCCCTGCATAGAGATCTATATCCCCAGTCCTTTTGTATTTTTATCTTTATTTATTTATTTCTGGTACTGGGAATCGAACTCACGACCTTGCACTTGCCAGGCAGGCACTGTGCCTCTGAGCTATACCCCCAAGCCTGTATTTTTATTTTGTTTTGTTTTTATTTTTTGAGATAGGGTCTCGCTATGTAGTTCAGGCTGGTCTTGAACTCAGTATATAGCCCAGGCTGGCCTCAAGCTCACGGCAATCCTCCTGAGTACTGGGACTATAGGTGTGTACCACCACACCTGGCTCTTTTTTTTTATTTTTTTTTTAAAGAGAAGAAAAAAGAAAAAAAAAAGAAAAAAATTTTAAAACAACATTCTTTTTGTATTTTTTATCTTGAGACAAGATCTCACTAAGCTGTCCAGGGTGGGCTCGAACTTCTGACCCTCCTGCTTCAACCGCTCAAACTACTGTGATTACAGGTGTGTGCCACTATGCCTGACATCTAAATCTCTTGTTTTAAATGCAGTGGTGTGGACACTGACCTTGCCCTTCTTTATTCTCTAGGACTCTGTGTACTTGTCGATTCTTTCCTCCTGTACAGTGCCAGGCACATAGGACAGTCAGCAGTCAGCCAGATTTGGTGAATGGATGGAAGATGTGCACACGAACTGAATCAGCAGCCTCGAGTTTAAAATCTTACTTCCTGAGGCTGGGTCTGTAGCTCAGAGCTGTAATCTAGCATGCTGGAGGCTCTGAGTTTGATCCCCAGCTCCATAGATAGATAGGTAGATGATAGATAGCACTCCATAAAATCCCTCTTCCAGTTAACTGGGGTGCTCCTGAGGTGAACACGAGCTGTCCCTGTTGTGTGCCCCAGGATAAGAAGAATTGTTGTCCTCCAGGTAGTGATCCAGTCCCAAGACCCTCCAGGGACCTCAAATGGTGGCCGAGACAGAGGCTCGAGAGAAGCTCGGCTTGCCCACGAAGATGAGCTCAGGGCTTGCTGGCTGATCCCAAAACCACCCAGAGCTTTCTTGCCCCTCCCAGGTGCGGGGTGTGGAGGAGAAGGAGACAACAGATGAACAGCAGGAAGCAGCCCAGTCCCCGGAGAAGGGACATGGGCCAGGCCTCATGGCCATGGAACTCGCTGTCCTGGAGACAGGTTTTGAGGGGCTGTGGAGAGGACGTCTTGGGCTGGGCCAGGGTGGGGGAGTGGCTGGGGGACTCCGAAATAGGGAAGAAGGGGCTCCAACTTGCCTCACCAGCTTTTGTGCACCTGGTTTCTCCTCTGAGATAGGCAGAGTTTGGAAGGCATCACGGAGAGGGGCTCAGCGATGCACAGAGCATAAAAGGCTAACGAAGAGCTGCTCGCAGTCTGAGGCTGTGGCACAGGGGTGTGGTGCCCCTGGAAGAAAACTGGTTTTTTTGCTTCCCAGCAGCCAGGCACTGAGCTGGAGAAAGATGCAGTCAGTGACTCTTGAGTCACCAGTTTCACTCAGGTCTTTTTTACTCCAGGCAAACTAAACCTGTAAGTAACTTGCTTCTAGAGGGCAGATCAGCTCTTATCTCCCTGAGCTGGTGTCTCTGATGGGGGAGTTGCTTACAGCCCTGCTGGAAGCAGAGAGAAGGGGAGCCATGTCCTCTTCACCCCATCCATACCCAGAACAGGCCAAGGACCCTGCGGTGTGTCACCTAGATCACACCTTCAAAGGGCATGGGGAACGTTCCAGGTCTCTCTCCAACTCCCGCATTTGTGTTTAAGTGAAGGCAAATTGAGCCAGAGGATTAAAATAAAAAAAATTTTGTTGCTTTGGGAACCTTTAGTTACAAACCACACTTCATTTTGTTTCAGGATTTTCAAATGGTTTTGTCTAGCCTTATTATTAAAAAAAAATCTAATTACACAAGGTAGTAACACATTATTTTTGTAAATGATTTAAACATTATAGCAAAAGCCTTTTGAGGGGCCAGTGAGATAGCTCAGCGGCATAAGCGCCTGCCTGGCAAGCGCGAGGTCCTGAGGTCGACCCCCGGTACCCACACACACACACACACACACACACACAAAAAAGCCCTTTGATCAGGACCCACAGTTGTGCTCCCCGTTCTTCCCAGAGAGACCCACAAGTGAGGTTAGTGAGTAGCCTTCCCAGTGTATTACGTGTTCTCTACACTGCAGAAAAGTTATATATACATTTGCTTCGTTTTTATGTAAAGGATATCATGTTCCTATTTCAGTAATTTAAATTTTCATTTTATTATTTTTGATCACATTCCATATAATTGAAAAATAGCAGCAAAGATCAGTCATGATGTTATGATGAGCGTTACTACAACTTGTGCAGTGTCTTTTTTCTTACACACACATCTTGCAAATTTGTAATCATAGCATACGTGTAATTTTGCAGCATGCCTTTTCATTTAGTGTGTTCCTATAAATATTGCAGGTTTCCACCATGAAATGTCAATGCTTGAAATTGTTCTTTTTCTGCCTCTTACTGCTTCCAAAACGTTAAAGTAATTATTAGGGTTAACAGGTATTCATCAAATTTAATCGATACTTTTATGAAGAACCTTTTATGTTCAATGTCTGGGTCTAGGCTCTAAGGAACAAAGTAGACAAAGATTCCAGTCTTGAAGTCTTTAAGGAGTCTACTTCCTAATGGGGAAAGGAAGACAATAAAATAAATAAGTGAACTAAATAGGACAGTGGATAGTGTATCAGAGGGCACGCACACTATTAAGAAAGATAACCCAAGAGGGGAGGACAGGGAAGGCTGGAACTATTGGGAAAGCCCTACCATTTACAAGAGGATTTTTGAACAAAGCTTTGAAGGTACTGAGAGCATGAGCCAGGAGGATATCTGGGCATAAAAGTGTTCTAGGCAGACCAATTTGCAAGTACAAAGATCTGAGGTATTTTCAAAGAGGCCAGAGGCTGTACAAAGGTGACAGCAAAAGAAGGTAGGGCCAGATCATATAGAATGTCACAGGCCCAGTAGGGACTTGGCTTTTACATTGAATTGATAAGTACTAGAAGATTTGGGGCAAGAGTGATGTGACAAAACTTCAGTTTAATTAGGCTCAGTCTGAATGCTGTGTTGTGAACAGACAATAGATAAGAAAACAAATAGAACCAAGGAAGCCACGAATTTCACTGATCCAGGTAAGAGATGATGGTGAGTTGGACCAGGAGGGCTACAGTGGAAATGGTCAGATGCCAAGGGTATTAAAGGTAGCACCAAGGACTTTGTGTTTTGTGTGTTTGTGTTTAAAACAAGGTTTCATTATCTAGTCCAGACCAGCCCTGAACCCACTATGCAGCCTAGGTTGGCCTTGAACTCTCGATCTTCCTGCCTCAGCCTCCGAAATGCTGAGATGACAGGGGTATGCCACTATGGCCAGTGAGCCAAGGACTTTGGATGGATGGATGATTCCAAGGACTTCGGCCTGAGCGGCTAGAAGGATGGAGTTGTCCTTAATTGAGAAAGAAAACAAGGTGGGGAAGGTTTTAGAACAGGATTAGGGGCAAAGGTCACAAGTCCAAGTTTTGACAGATTAGGCTTATGATGTCAGATGTCCGATGGAGCAGTCCATCAGGCAGCGAGTATCTAAGAGAACAGTTCAGAGGACAAGAATGAGCTCAAGAACTGGCCAGCATATCGATGGTATTTAAGGCCCAGGAAGTGAGTGCAGGCAGGGAGGAGATTAAGGACTGGTCTAAGGCACATCAAGGGTCAAAGGTTACATAATGATATCAATTCATTTGATCCTTACAACTCTCCGAGGAAATTGCTATTCTTTTCATCATTTAACAAGTGATGAAATTTGAGGTATAAAGAGGTTAAATCATTGGTCAAAAACTACGCCATGGAACTGGGATTTGAATGACTGTTCTGGTTGCAAACATATGCTTAACTCCTGGGTTACATGGGTGCATTCTGTCAAATGAGCATGCTTTATAGGTTGAGAAACTGAGTCTTAGATAATGTGTTATCATTGGTGGCAGAACACCCGGGAGTACTCTATTTTTATTTTGAAACAAGGTCTAACTTGCCTAGGCTGGGCTGAAATTTGTGATGTTCTTGCCTAAGCCTCCAGAGTGCTGGGATTACAGGCATATGGGTAAGGCGATCTTGAAGCTCTCTTGGTTGTAACACACTGTGTTTCTGAACCATACTCCTCTGTTCTCTCTCCCAGGGCTCAGCACAAGGTGAGGCTCTGAGCAGAAGATGGGAAACCTGAGTTCCCATGCCAGTCGCACCAGTAAGTCAGCTCCAACAAGTCATGGTTACCCTCTAGGCTTCAGTCTTCTCATTTGTAAGAAGAATTGAGAGTGGTCCTAATTCATTTGTCCAGCAAGCATTTATTGAGCACCTACTTGGTGGTGCCAAAGTATTCACTAGTATGAGTCTGAGTCACACACTAGGGTAAGGCTGAAAGGGTTGGGGGTGGCAGGGGGCTGCTGCCAGCAACAGCTGCTGATCACCTAGACTTCTGCACAGGGATGCCACAGGTCCTATTTTAGCACCAGTGTGGCAGTGTCCTCTCCCCAAACTCCCCACCCCTAGCAGCTGTAACTGGTCTCCACAGCAACACACAAACCTCCTAGGTTCAGAAAGGGAACTGCATGCAAAACTGGCTGAATAAAAACCATAATGTTTCTAGATAATCCTAGTGATGCTTCTAAAATGTGAGACTAGCCTATCCCGTTCAAGATAGCACAGCTATGACCTTGCTGCTCAAAGTGTAGTCCTCGAGAAAGGCAACTCCCCCAGGCTACTGAATCAGTCTGCTTTTAAAAATAGCCTGGGGCATGGTGGTGCACACCTGTAATCCCAGCACTCTTTAAGGCTGAGGCAGGAGGGTCACAAGTTTGAGCCCTGCCTGGGCAATTTAGCAATTTAGTGAGATCCTGTCTCAAAATAAAATATACCAAAAGGACTGAGGATCAAAAAGAATAAATAAATGAAAATTTAAAAATCCCCAGGTGACTGTGTGCACATTATAGTTTGGGAAGCATTGAACTGAAAGAAAACTTAGGCTCTAAAGGTCCTTGGCAAGGTTTTTGAGACCTTCATGAAGAAAACTACACAACATCCTTGAGACCAAGTGCAGAACATGTCTTCGTGTGGGGTGACTTGGTAGGTGAGGACATCAATTCCTCAAAACATGGAATGGCTCAAGGTGATTTGTGAAGGTCATCTGAAAGAATAAATGAATAAACACTGGGTCCCCCCCCCTTAGTTATTTGTTTTTGTCTTTTTGAGACAGGATTTCACTATGCAATTCAGGCTGGCCTTGAACTCACTTGTAGCCCAGGCTGGCCTCAAGCTTGCAGCAATCCTCCTGCCTCAGCCTCCTGAGTGTTGAGATTACAGGCATGTGCCACCATGCTCTGCCTTCCCCTTTTCTTTTCTGCTTTTCTTTTTTTTTTTTGAGACAGGGTCTCACTGTGTGATCCAGGCTGGCCTTGAACTCACGTCAATCCTCCTGCCTCAGCTTCCTGAGGGCTCCCCTTTTCTTTTAAAAGATAAGAATAAGAAGAAACTGGGATGTAGCTCAGTGGTAGAGTGCTTGCCTAGCATGTATAAGGATCTGGGTTCCATCCTCAGCACTGCAAAAATAATAAAAAGTACTAAATAAGATTTGAGGTTCCAGAAGAGGAGGATGAGTTCGCATTGGCACGTCATTGCTATTGACTGAATTATGTCTCCCTAAAACTCATATGCTGAAGCCTCAACTCCTTCCCCACTGCAGAGCACAAGGGAAAGACTGGGGAGCCATCTCCAAGCTAGGGAGAGGCCCCTCACCAGACTTCCAGACCTGCCTGTGCCATGACCCTTCCAGGCCTCCAGAGCTGTGAGAAAATGAATTCCTGTTGTTCGAGGCACACTGTCTGACATCTATTGTTATGAGTGGACTAAATCACCTTGGGAAAGCTTCTTAATACCCCAGTCTCTATTTCCTCATCCAATAAACTGGGATCGAGAATTTCACTTATAGCACCATTATGAGCATTGAAAAAAATGCTTAAAGCACTTAGCATGACGCTTTACCTTTTACAGCCGTTCAATGAATGCCAGTGACAATGAAAACTATGGCACTGGGGCAAGACCCACAGAGAAAAGATCAACAGGACAGAGTAGATGACCCAGAAACACACTTAGCATTTCTAGAAGCTCTTGGAGTGAAGTGAGGGACCATGTTTTTACTCAACATCGTGTGATTTCCCCACACCTAACTGATGGATGGGTCACAGTAAGCGCTTAACAGTATTTCCTCACTGCCTGAATTAGAATTTAAAACATGCTAAAGAAGGACTCATAAATTAGCATCATCAGAAAGGACTATTCTTTCAACAACACTGGGAAAGTTGCTTAAGTTTTGGATCCAAAAATCAGATTTTATCATTTTGTTCTATAAAAGGGCTTGCAAACTTTTTTGACCATTACCTACTGTGAGAAATATGTGAGACATCTCAGCCCGGGAAACACACTCATAAATATATGAGGTTTGATACAAAAATACTAATACTGTGAAAGTTTAAATTAAAAATTATCATCGTAAGGGCCGGTGAGATGGCTCAGCGGCTTAAGTGCCTGCCTGGCAAGTGCTAGGGCCTGAGTTTGACTCCCGGAACCCACATACTAAAAAAGGGGCGGTGATATCGCTCAGCGGCACGGGCGCCTGCTGGCGCGCGAGGTCCTGAGGTCGACCCCCCCGGTACCCACCAAAAAAAAAAAAATTATCATCGTAAAAGATACGTTGCCATTAATCCCCTTCCTGACACTCCCCCTCTATTCGAACATGTTTATCCCACTGTTCTTGCCACTTTCTGAGGCAGTTCTGGAAATCCTCTTTCTTCAGTTGTCCTGTCCATTAAAAATGTTTACCTTTTATTGTAATTTTGACTTTGGAGAAGAGCCAGAAGTCACTTGGTGCCAGATCCCAAGAATAAGGTGGATGAGGACACACTGCATTGTTTTTATTTGGCAGAAATGGCCATAATGTTTTGAATTGATTCAGGACTTTCAGGCAGCCATGATAATGTAACTAAAGACACAAAAGAGGACTTCCAGATTTGCTTCAGAAAGTGGAAAGAAGGATGGGAGAAGTGTGTTCAAGTGAGAGGGCAGATTCTGAAGGGAATAAATGACAATGTGTCTTTTGCTGTAATAATTTTAAATTTAAACATTCACTATTTTTTGATCATATTGCATAAATCCATAAAACAAAAATTCATAAAGTAATATTTATCCTTATTATGTCAAGAGGACTCCTTTATCTTCTATTCTATTCCTTTGTTTTATTAAAAACAAAATTTTGGTCTCTGCTCAGTAAATTGATTTTACAACTCACGAATGAGGAGCTACTAGTGCTTTGAAGAATACTAGCTTTACCCAAATTTCCAATGTAATAAAAGAAAATAATAAACAGGTCCTGAGGTCCTGAGAAAGTTCTTAAGAGTTTCAAAATACGGAAAAAATCTGAGGCAAAGGTCAACGACGGTCAGCAAGTGTGATCACATGAGCAGTTTGAGCATCTGTTGTGAGAATGCACACAGGAAAGGCAGCAATGACGGAACTGCGGCCATCACTGGAGGGCAGAGGCCGGTTTACCTCACGCCTCTCTCTTCCTCTCGCCTACCCAGCGGGCGCCCACCCACAGGGACCCAAGCACTAATCCTGCGCATGCGCCTCGCCTGGGTTGGCGCGCTCTCCTGCCTTCGCAGTCCAGCGCATCCTTCTGTCTACCTGACCGGCCACCACCATCTCCTGACTGGGCCCCTGCTTTGCTCAGCACCCGGCAATCCTGTCTCCTCGAAGTCCCAAGAGGAGTTTTTGGAGGTATAGAGTAATCACTCCCTTCTTATCACTTGTTTTTGTTTTTGTTTTTTGTTTTCAGTACTAGGGATTGAACACAGGGGTACTCTACCACTGAACGACATCCCCGGCCCCTTTTTATTTTTTAACTTTGAGACAGAGTCTTGCTATGTTGCCCAGACTGGCCTCGAATTTGCAGTGCTCCTGCCTCAGCCTCTTGAGTAGCTGGGATTACAGGCATGTGCCACCCCTTCTTAACACTCTTCACATAAAATCCGAACTCATTTTTTTAAAGCTGGGGTCTTGCTATGCAGCCCAGACTGCCCTTGAACTTGTGATCCTCCTGCCTCAATCTCCAAAATGCTGGGATTACAGCATGCGCCACCATGCCCAGCTCCAAGCTGCTGAATATGGCCTCAAAGCCTGACGCAGCTGCCCTGCCCATGCCCAGTCTCCCCACCTCCCTGGCCCTAGCCTTTCTCAGTTCCATCTGCATGGACCCTACTTCCCTCAAGGCCCCATGCCCCCAGCGTCTTCTCAGCTTCAGAATCACCTGTACCAAAGAAAGTGGGTTCCCCCATAATGTTTTTTTTTTTTCCCCAAAATGTATAAATATTTGCTATTTACTTGCTCACTTCATGTCTGAATCTCCCTACTAGACTATGAGCTCCCTGGGGACAAGACCAGTCAGTCCTCTTGACTGCAGGGTCTTCAATGTCCAGCACAGCATCTGGCACAGGGGACATGCTGGATAAAAGCCTTCTGAGTGCAGAACACCCTACGAAGCCCAAGAGGCCTCCTGCTTGAGACCGTGCCTTAGGAAACTCTTCTCTGGCCTTCTCGGGGCCCTCCTCTTCTCTATGAGGAAGATGGAAAATGTGCCCATCAGAACGCCCCCCCATCCTGGAATTCCTTTCTTAATTGCCCCCAGCACACTTCTAGGGCCTTTGTGGGTCTCTTCCCCAGTCTGTCACCCCAAGGATAGAATAAACAAGGATAGTGTAGGGTAGGACCACCTAGTTGTGCCACCTGGGGTGTCTGCACGCATGCCCCCAAGCCCTGTTGAGGGGTGGGATGGACGTGTGGGATTGGAGGAGGGACAGGACGGGTTCCAGGAAAAACCCTGAGGAATCCAAGAATGCTAAATTCAAGCTGGGCCTTGCTGGTTGTGGACAAAGTGTGTTCATCAGGGCAGGAGGACTAACTTTTGACTACATGGGCTACAAACCTCCAGCTGAAGCTTTTGGCAGAGACAGGCTGATCAGGTGACAGAAAGGTGCCTCCAGCAGGGATCTCCTTCCTGGGATGGGGGAGGAATGACAATGCACAGACTTTTGGAGCCAGAGCCTCACTGAAACATGACCCTAAAATCTTTGAAGCTTTGATGGGAAAGGGGAGAAAATAAAAAGCTATCATTTGAAAGCTGATGTTAATCCATTTTTATTCCAGGAAAATTGCTGGAGGGGAGTCTTAGCTATGCAAACGTCCCACAGAGGCCCTCTTCTGAAATGGAGGTGACTGTGTGGCCTGGGGCTCCCTGGAGCACCAGACAGAGATAGTGGGCCATGTCCTAAGCAGAAAGGCATCTGCCCAGACCTGGGCCTGGAACTCTTGATCCTCCTACCTCTGTTTCTCAAATAGCTGGGGTTACAGGCCTATGTCACCATGCCTGGCTGAAAAGCCTCACTTCTGAGCACATTTCCCTTTAAAATTTTTTGATATAGAATTTAATTTATACACTTAAACATTTAATGAATGATTGCCATGAGCCACATACTATGATAAGCACTTTACTATAATTGTCCCATTTAGGGGCCGGGGGTGTAGCATGTGCGAGGCCCTGGGTTCATCGCAAGCACTCATAAAAAAAAATCTCATTTGGTCTTCTTAATACACAATATTAATTTAGTTTTGTAAATGGGAAACTTGAGTTTAAGTAACTTGTGCAGAGGCATAAAGCTGGCAAGGATCTGGCTTCAGAGCCTGTGATCCACTGGAAGGTTCCTAGGTTGTTCGTGATCCCTGGACATGCAAGGCGAACACCAGATGCCATTCTTAATACGGACTCAGGCTGGGGCAGGAGTGCGTGGCACTCCGGGCATCCTTGCTGACTTTGGGAGGAGGTTATCTCTTGACTCAAGAGGAAAGAGGCGGGACCACCTCAGGAGAGCACGAAGATGCTATCTTGGCAACAGGCAGAAAGGAGCCGAGACTCTTTCTCATTCTGTAGCAGAAGATGCCCTCCCCCCCAGCCAGTATACCTCAGTTTGTTAGTTGCCCAGGTAATAGTTTTTGTTCCAGTTCCTGTTACTTCTGTCTCTTAGAAATGGCTGGCCACTGTGATGCATAGCTGGTCACTATGATGCACATTGTATAAACCAATCCCCAATTGACAAGCCATTCTGCCTCTGTACTTTCTGCTTGCTTATCCCATATAAGCCTAGACCACCAGAGATAAGGGCCTGATATTCTGGGAATGATCCCGATCAGTGCCCATTGACATAAATAAATCGGCCTCCAAATCCTGGGTGTCTTTTTGGCGTTTCTGCTTGCCATAGCACTTCTAGGCCAAGCCAGGGAGAAGTGAGTTCCAGAAGACTAGGCCAAACTCTGAAGGATGATGTTGAGGAAGACAGCTAGGTGATGCTGAGATTGAGTTGGGGTATTTTGCAGAAGCCAGGAGCCGATGGACAGAGGCCTCTGGCCCAGAGCAAATTCCTGGGGTAACATTCTGTAAGCCAGAGGAATCCACACCATGGCCAGGGCTTCCCCGTGGGTGCAAAATGAGGCGGGACACTCAGATGGAGACCTTGGGATCCAGCACGGACCATGTCCTTGTCCTTTTGACTATGAAAGCCTGCAAGACTTAAAGGAACTTATGTTTAGAGTTTTTTCTTTTACTTAAACTTCTCTAAACCACATTGTTAACCGGGTGTTGGAGGCGCAATCTTGTAATCCTAGCACTTGGGAGGCTGAGGCAGGAGTGCCGTGAGTTTGAGGGCAGCCTAGGCTATAGAGCAAGACCCTGTCTCCAAAAACAAACAAACCATAGTGTTAGCAGAGTGTAAATATCTACTCCTCTGAATTTTGTGGGTATCGAAGTAGGGGCTAGAGCAAAGATAACGTAGTTAACTCCTCTACGTCTCCTCCAGGTAACCCTGCTTGTCTGCCCCAGCCTCAATGCTTACATGTCTATTGATGCTTCTTCACATTATGGTATAAGCTGTTGGTTCATATTTAGCTTGTGGTTGGCCTAAAGCACCAATCTTTTTCATACAAACTGTTCTCAGGCCAGTTCCTCTCAGTCTACAGGTCTAGTACATGTGCAACTGAGTAAAAATAAAACAAAAATTCAAAATTGTACACTTAAAATTTAATTTTTATTTTAGCCCACTGAATCATTAAGATTTTTTATTCATCGCCTTTTGTAACAATGCCCTTGGAAGTTTTGATCATATGCAACATTGACCAGCATTGCTTATTTTGTCCTACTAGGTAATGTTTTGTCCTAAATAAGACAAAATAGAGTCCTGTGGCCTAATGCTGCAACAGAGATCCCCAAAGTGGGGTCTGGGACTCCTGGAGGTCCCTGAGGCCCTTTCAGAAGGTGTGTGAGACCAGAATTATTCTCCTAATACTGTTAAAATGAACTTTTCACTCTCATTCTTAGGAACTGTGGGGTTTCCCAGATGCTGCCTGACTGTGTTATCACGACAGACCATCTGCAGAAACAGTTATGCGAATCCAGGTGTCTTCATTCCATGATCAGAGAATCAATTCGGGGAGTCTCCCAGCTGTCAAGTGCATCTATTCAGGTACCTACTGTATTAGTTTGACTTTTGGTACTACAATGAAATACCAGATGCAGGCTACTTTATACAGTAAGAGGTTTCTTTTGGCTTATTGTTGTGGAGGTTGCAGGTTAAGGGGTCTCATCTAGTGATGGCTTTCTGGCTGGTAGAACCTCAGCATGGTACAAAGTATCACATGGCAAGGGACAAGAAGCATGCCCCATGTATGTGCGTCTCTTCTGCTTTCCCTCTCTTATAAAGCCAGAAGGGTTTAATCGTGGGGAGCTCCACCCTAATGACTTTATCTAATCCTAATCACCTCCCAAAGATCTCACCTCTAAACACCATGGTTGGATTAAATTTTCACCCTCTTAATACCTCACAATGGGGATTAAGTTTCAACATGAGCTGCAGGGGACAAACTATATTAAAACTGTGGCCCCTACTAAGTATATTTGTCCTAGTTACTTTTCTGTTGTTGCTGAGACAAAATATCCAACACCCTAAGTTAAAGGGGGAAAGGTTTATAGTTTATAAAGGCTCACAGTTTGTAGAGAGGTTTCAGTCCTTAATTGGCTGGCTCTAAGGCAGGGTGGCTTGGCAGAGGGGCATCCGAGAGGAGAAACAGTTCATGGCTGCAGAAGACAGCAAAAGCAACAAGGGAAGAAGAGAGACAAGCCTCTTTCTGTCCCTTATACTGTATCCAGTCTATCAGGATTAGGGCAGTGCCACTCCAGTCAGGGGACTGATCCAGCAATCTCCCACCCTTAATCCCAGCACCCTTAATCCTAGCATTGCACAATGAATCAATCACACATTCTAGATTTAGCCACCTCTGAAAAAGTCTTATCTAAAACTGCATGAGTCTTTGGGGGGACCTCTAGACACAAACCATAACAATATTTAAAGTGCAATGTGTTTCTATCTATGGATTCCGGAAGTGTGGAAGTAATGATACAACGGGTTGTGGGAACCATTGTATTAGTGTGAGATGGAGCCAGGCTAAAACTGTGTAGACCTGATTTCCATGAACCCCACTCTGACACCAGCACACAGTGGCAATTTGGTTCTCTAGGAATTAGTATCAGCTCAGAGGCCAGCTTCAGCAAGTCCTAGAAATCTGGTTATTTCCCTTTCCAACGCACAGTAACACTGTGTAATGACAGCAGATCTCTCTGCAGAAAGGCTCGGGGGAAGAGTTAGAGCACAACATTTTGGCAGTATAGCAAGTCCTTCCTCAAATGGGCCGTGGGACTCGTGAACTGTCTCCAACGTTAAAATTGGTCAAAGGGCTCTGACTGTTGTCAGAGTCAGACTCCTGTTTGCCACTAGAGCTTTTCCACTTTTACAAACCAAGTACGACTCTAGTAGGCTGCCTGTCCATTTTGGTCCTAGAGATACTATGATCACTGAGTGAAAGCCAGAGCTCTGCAGGCCCAAGCACTTGATGCCTGCTCTGGCTCTGCTGTCCATTTACAGTAACCACACTAACTCCATCTTGTTACTAAGCGCCAGCACTCAGCTCCTGACACCCTGATATCCCATCATCCCTACAGCATTAATTCAGTGAGCCCATTGTGAGGATTGCATTCCTCACTCCATGCCTTGGCTTCATGGAATAACCACCACAGAGCTCTTCAAGATACTTGTGTTCTCCCCAGTGCATTTCTCAAAACCCTGTGAGGGGAGTGTCCTCTGGACCCTGTCAGAGAATATAGTTAGCTGATTTCCCTTCCAGCGTTCTGTGTACCTTCCTCTTCTGTAGTGGGAGTTGATGGCTTAGGTTCATCCAGTACGAGCCATCTTTGTGTTCAACAGCAGACTGTTACAGTTCTTCCCAACCTGCTTGAGCAAATGCATTAAATCCAGAATCTGCTTAGTGCACCTGTTTTGCTTTCTTGGATGAGATAGTCAGTCAGTCGTGGGCAGCCATAAGAGGAGACAGGGAAGAGACCTAGGAAAACAAAATTCACTGTACCCATGCACAGGCACTGGTGGCAGGAGGCAGGGCACCCCATGCAGGGTCACGTGGGAAAGACACCAGGGTGGTTAGGTGGCAGAAGACAGGAGTAAGAGGAAAGTGTAAGCCTTTATAGGAGTTTCTGTAAAGGCAAGGACAGGGTCTACAGTTTAGGACTGGCTAGTTTGAATAATTTCAGTGATTTGGGGTGATAGGTATTGTCCCTAGTTGGCTGGCACCTTGCCAGGGATAAATAGAGACATTTGAGGGTGTGGGGACTAGATTGAGGCCACCTGGCTCTGGACTGTTTAGGGTGCATATCAAAGACATGTGTGGGCTGGGCCATTTGCCATTTCTAAGAATTGACTAAACCAGGAGGGGCAGTCTCCCCACAGCCAGAAAGGTTTTTTTGTTTTGTTTTGTTTTTTTGAGACAGGGTCTCACTATGTAGTTCAGACTGGCCTTGAACTCACTATGTAGCCCAGGCTGGTCCCGAACTGGTGGCGATCTTCTTGCCTCAGCCTCCCAAGTGCTGGGATTACAGGTGTGCACCAGCACACCCAGCTCCAGAAGGGTTTCTTTTTTTTTTTTTTTTTTTTTTGTGGGTACCGGGGGGACGACCTCAGGACCTCACGCGCCAACAGGCACCCGTGCCGCTGAGCGATATCACCGGCCCCTTTTTCGTATGTGGGTTCCGGGAGTCGAACTCGGGCCTTCGCGCTTGCAAGGCAGGCGCTTAAGCCGCTGAGCCGTCTCACCGGCTCCAGAAGGGTTTTTTAAGATGCCAAAACATCGTAACATCCAAAAATACTTAAAATATTTATAATAAAAATAATTTAGCCAAATCTGAAATTATATTCCTTTATTCCTAATCTAACACCTTTAGGATCCATTCTTACACAGATTCACTGGGTTTTTGTCAATATAAATTGGCATTTCAGGGATCTTGAAGAAAGGTAAAGAGAATTGTTGTTGTTGCTTTCTCCAGTGCTGGGGATTGAACCCAGAGCCTGGAGCATGCTAAGCAAGTGCTCTACCATTGAGATAGACCCCCATCCATTTGCACTATTTATTATGTCAAAACAAAAAGCAAAACCATGTACAAATCGACAAACTTTTAATATGCTTTTGGTGTGTATGGTATTTCCTCATTGGTGAAGCTGGGGCCTGCTGTGACTTGATGCTAAAAGGCATGGTTTTAGGTCCCGGGAGGATCAGCTGTCCCCTGCAAGACACTATGGGGGGCGGGGGAGTCATTACAGGTTCTGCAGGTGAGGGAAGATGAATTAGAGATATAGAGGAAGGGTCACTTTTTTGGTGAAGGAGGATCAACAGAATTTAGGGTTTGAGGCCTTCAGCTTCATTGAAATCTATCCATAACTTGTTCCCATCCTAAGATTCTGCATTTCATTCTTTCCCAGTCAATGTCTTATTTTTGAACATAAGAGACATTGCTAGGTTATAAATTCAATTTGCATTGAAATTCAGGCTCTTGAATGGAGACTTAGGGTTTGGTTATCAGAAATCTTGACCCTCAGGGCACAAGAGCTAAGAGTTTCTTTTAGGGCAGTAATTTAGGGTTTTGGTCCCTTCTTCTGATTTTGAGATGGGAATTTAAAGCCCTGAGCTCATCGCTTTCTTTCTCCAAATTTTCTTTATAATTAGCAGTAAGTGACATTCTTCAATACATTATTGTTTCTACCAAAATGTCCTATGGCAGCAAATATTTGTTTACCCAAAGCCTCACCTTCCACAAGCATTTATCACAGGGGCCTACAGGTGAGGATTTAAGTAACTTTTGACCACTGGCAGTGATCATGAATGCATTAAAATTCAGTCAGATTTGGAGGACAAAATCCAGATTCTCATGCTTAGGAGTCTGTGCCTAGCCAGGTGTGGGGACACAGGCCTGCAAGCCCAACTACTCAGGAGACTGATGCGGAAGATCTCAAGTTAGAGCTCAACCTGGATGATTGAACAAGACTGGCTCAAAATAAAACTTAAAGAAAGTGTTGGGAGCCAGGAGTGGTGGCGCATGCCTGTAGTCCCAGCACTCAGGAGGCTGAGGCAGGAAGATTGCCATGAGTTTGAGGCCAGCCTAGGTTACATAGTGTGTTCAAAAAAGCCAGCCTGAACTACATAGTGAGACCCTGTCTCAAAAAAAAAAAAAAAAAAAAGTCTGTGTCTCTTAAACCATAGCCAGTATTGATAAATGTATTGTCAGGGGAGCAAAGCCACGCTGAATGATGAGATCAGGAATTGATTATAGGTTAATTCCTTACGTAATTGTGGAAGGAGCTGGGGAAGTGAAGGACCAGGACAGCAGTCAGAGGATCAGACAAGGAGCCACCACTGAGGAAAGTGAAGCACACGACAAGGGACTGTGTGTGACAGGAAAGCTCCTGAGGGTCCGTGTGGCTGTCCCCTATGGGTTCATCACTGAGCACTGATGGAAAGAGTTCTGAATACTGATTGCGCAAGGGACAATCTCACTCACACTTATGTTACCACATCTAACCACAGTGACCTTCAGAGAATAGTAACACTTGCTGCCTCATTTCTGTCTTCCAAATCTTACGCAAATTCTTCTTTTGATGAACTCTAACTTGAAACGGTTCAGGGGAGGGGATTCTGGGAAACAGTTCCAACTTAACGAAGTTCACCTGCTACAAAGCACCGTAATGTGCCGAGTGCGAACCTGGTCCCGGACCGTGAGAAAACAGCTTATGAATGATGTCTGGGATCCTTTTGTGGTTCATAAGCAGGCTGCTTGGGTTCCCTGCTCTTTTGCGTCTGTGTGGCCTGTCCCCTCTTGTTACCAGGTCAGCACACTACCTGTCTGGTGTGTGTGTGGGGAAGATGTTTTGGGAAAATGGGGATAATTTTCATATGGATCAGCTGTTAGATGATTAAAAGGGATTAATGTTAGTTTTTTGTGATAATAGCATTGAGGTTATTATGTAAGCAAATACATTCTTAGGAGTTACGTGCTTAAATATTTAGGTGTGAACTTTCAAATGAGTTAATTTTTTTTTTTTTTTTGAGACAGGCTCTCGCTATGTAGCTCAGGCTGGCCTCAAACTCACAGCGATCCTCCTGCCTCAGCCCCCCAAGTGCTGGGATTATAGGTATGCACCACCACGCCTGGCTAGCATTTGTATTATCTATTAAGTGATGATGACAAAATGTTAACAAATACAGAATCTAGATGGTGGACAGCTTTTCTGTGTGTTTGACAACTTTTATAATAAAGTAATAGGAAAAATAGAGATTGCTCTCAATTATTACTTCCTTGGAGGCCTCCCCTGACCATTTATCTCTGTTATCCCTGGAAAGATAGTTATGTTCATCCTTTCAATCTGCAAGCACCCAGGTGGAGCTCCGAATTATTTATCATGCCGCACTGTAATTGCTTGTTCTGTGGCTTCTTATCTTACTCCTCTAAACTTTTTTTTTTTTTTTTTTTTTTTTTTTGTGTGGGTACCGGGGGGTCGACCTCAGGACCTCGCGCGCCAACAGGCACCCGTGCCACTGAGCGATATCACCGGCCCCTTTTTTGTATGTGGGATCCGGGAGTCGAACTCGGGCCCTCGCGCTTGCAAGGCAGGCGCTTATGCCGCTGAGCCATCTCACCGGCCCACTCCTCTAAACTTTGAAGTCCTTCAGAAGCAAAAATGCTGTCTTTCAGGTCTAACTCTGTCTCTTCTTGTCACAGAGTAGGTGACCCATTCAGTCTCTTTCAGTCAAGAACAGAAGAAAATGAAATTTAAGAATTTTCTTCAGGGCTACCACCAAATTCAGGTTCAAGTGAACCTAAGAAGAGCAAAGTTTAGGGGCTTTAAATTTTTCTTTCAAATTTCAAAAGTAATATATGCAAATTAAAATAATTTAGAATTTAGAATCAAAATAAAAAGTGAAAATTGCTATTTCATTCCTATCATATATATACTCTACCTGAAGTCAAGTTTAGCATGCTCCAGAACTATTTCTGTGCAATTATAAACATACATGCTCTTTTGCACATGCATGCACATGCGCGCACACACACGCACATACACTGCTACAAATGCTGTTCAGGGACCTACTTATCGAGGGAGGTGCTGGAGACTGAGCTTAGGGCTTCCCACGTGCTAAGCACACATTCTACCTCTAAGCTGCATTCCAGGTTCCTCCTTCGTTAACCTAGTAATACATCCTGGAATTTACCCCACCAGTGTATAAACAGACCCACATCATCCTCCACACAGGCTCCACTGTAATCCATTGTATGGATGCACATTAACTTAGTTAATCAGCACATTTAGATGAGCATGTAGGAAGAGGAGTATTTTCTACATGAAACCAGTAGCCATGACAGAAAGGGACTTGGCAACACCAGTGATCAAAGGAGTAAGAGTAGCTCCTTGAACTGTGGGTATGAAGTCAGGGTAAATGGCAAAGAAGGAACTTACCAAATGTCTAAGCTTACAAAAACATGTACCAGCTCCCCATGACGAATGTAATTATTATGCGCTGCTAAAATGTACTAATAAGAAAAGAAAGACTTGGCCTGCTCAAGGAACAAAATAGCACAGAAGAGAGAGCTCTAAGCCCGACACTGAGCCAGACCAACTGACCAGTGTGAGACCCCGAAAGTGCCCCATCTGTGTGCACTGAGATGCAGTCCCACTGCTGTAACCTGGTCCTCCCATCCTGAGACAGCCAAGTGCAGACTGTGCGCAGCCGCAGCCTCCAGGGAACAAGCGAAAGTGCTGAGTATGGGCCTCATTCATCTTGGAGGAGAAAGTCCCACTGGTTTCCCATAACAACAAAGTTACCCAGTGACAACAGGAAGTTAGTTGATGAAATCCCACTAATGTTTCTAAGGCGGGTCAGTCTCATCATTTTGAGGGTGCCGCTTTCGTTTCCCACATCTATTGCTCATGCCCAAAGGAAACATCTTTGTCCTGGAACCCTTGCTCCTTCCTGAGGGTCCTCACCCACCCCAGCTACCTAATCTCATTTCCCTCGATCCCATCCCCCCAACTCTTTCTTTCTTTTTTCTTTTGTGGTACTGGGGATAGAACCCAGGGTCATGTGCCTGTTAGCAAATTGCATCCTCAGCCCCTCTTAATTTCTAATACCCACCTGTGTCCTGCACACACGCTCACTGGATTGATGCAAAGAGAGTGGACTGCACTGAAGCTATAAAATGTAAAGTCCACGTCCATTTACCTTCACTACCATGCCCCTAAGTGTTTGTGGTCCAGCCTGTTGCTAATGAATGGCAAGTTTCCTCGAAAATGTAAACGAGTTTATATGCATAGTTTATTGTACATAAATCTAATGAGTGGGGAGCCAACAAATAAGTTTTGGAGGCAAAGTAAGTGCTTAAATTAGCAAATTCTGTGTAGTGCCAGGAAATCCAAATGTGACAGTATTTGAATACCACCCAGTGTTGGCTTTTTTTTTTTTTTTCAGTGTTTGATCATTTGCCGGGGGGTTACAGTCATTTGTAAATACTTTAACAAACAAATGCAAAGAGAGGATACACTGACATGAAATCAGAAACTGATCTAAAATCTGGATTTAAGAAGTAATATCAATTTCAACAATAAAAGCCAAATCAAGATCTTTACAAAAGGAAATGAGCTTGTGTGAAGCAACAAGTACTCTAATGCCCAACTTCAGGTGCTTTTTGATGTATTTATAGAAATTCGACTGATTTCAATGCAAATGAAAGAAATTTCTTTTACATTTGAAATATCCGTCATGAAACAAAGCTTAAGACTACTAGACAGGGTGATTAGTGCTTTGTATGTATAAATTTTTCATTTTAAGAACGCTAACTCTTAACGTAAAGGCATACTTATCATGTTCAATCCTAGCACCCCCCCCACCAAAGCTGACTTTTTCTTTCTTTGAGACAGGTTTCAAGCTGGCCTTGAACTTGCTACGTAGCCCAGGCTGGCCTCGAACTCACAGCAATCCTCCTGCCTCAGTCTCCTGAGTGCTGGGATTACAGGCGTGTGCCACCACGCCCAGCCAAATCTGACTTTTAAATAATAAATATTGCTAACATTTCCTATCCGTGTTTTTTCTTTGTTTCCTATCCATTTAAAAAATGACTTTTATGTTGTGTTAATATTTTAAAATTAATATCATCATGGTTTTGTTTTGGTCCCAGGGATAAAACCCAGGGCCTCATGCCTGCACAGCAGGTACTCTTCTCCTGAGCTACACCCCCGCGTCCCTATGTCTTCTATTTTTTCTGTTATTATGTGTTTTCTACCATTACATGTCTGTATTAGGTTTATACAGACATACATATTTATATGTTATCAAAATGCTTACATAATCTTATTACACCATGTTTGTTTATTATAAGAATAAGTCTGCATTTATTATTATATGGCGTGTGTGTGTGTGTGTGTGTGTGTGTGTGTGTGGTACTGGACCCTCACACTGAGCTACAGCCCCCATCCTTTTTTTATTTTTTGTTTGAGACAGGATCTTGCTAAGTTGCTAGGTTGTCCTGGCTGGGTTCAAACTTGCAATCTTCCTGACTCAGCCTCCCAGAGTGCTGGCATTACAGGAATGCACTACCACACCTGGCTATATATTTCTTTTTATAGCGAACCTCTGAAACTCTTAGTATAACCGGATCACATACACCTGATATGCTGGTTATTATGACCATTCATATTATTTAAAACATGTAAGGTGTTATGAAAATACAGAGTAACTTCTGATACCAAAAATTTCTGAGAATTCTTGGGAATGTCTATTTTTTATTCCCCAAAACCTGAAACCTGGCCATAAATCAATAATTTTTTTTTGGTTTTTCCTCTTTTTTTTTTTTTATTAGTGCATGTTTGCAATACACAATGATTACAATCATTGAAGGGAGCTGATACCTGTACATAATACATCTTAATTCAAATCAATAATTTTTGAAGCTGATGGTGATGGATATATGAGGAGGCTGTAATAATATTGTATCTACTGACATATGTTCAAATTTTTCCATAATAAATTCTCTTCTTTCCGCTAACTTTCCACAGTTTCTCACACATTAACATAAATGATGATTATGCCTGCCAATTCTTTCGGTGACCTCGGAGATAATTTAGCTGGGCCCTGGCATCTTAGACTCGTTGAAAGCAGCTCACATTCCTGAATGTGATGACTTTTTTAGCACCCTTAGAATAAAAGCTAACCTCTTGGTATGGGGACATAGCTAGGTGGTAAAGCTCTTGCTTAGCATGTCCAAGTCCCTGGGTTGGATCCCTAACCTGGGGAGAGGCACTGTCTTTGCCCTGCCCTTTAAAACTTACATAATTTTGATTCTCTCACTTTTCCAGCCCCAAATGGCTTCACTCTCTCACTCCAAACACCAGGAGTCTGGTTTCAGTTCCTCAAATTCACCAAGCACTCTCCTGACTCAAGGTCTTTGCCCTGCTCTTTATTTGGTTCAGAATACACTTGGCATCACCATTTCACTGGGTCCTATCCTTAAGTTAAATATGAGCTCCTCTTAGAAGGTTTCCTTAGACCAACCTCCTTCCTGCTCCCACCACCAGATCTAAACTAGTTTTCCCTGTCATAATCTTCCACTGGTCCTATTCCTTTCCAGCCTTGATCACATTTGCTGTTCTTTTTTTTTTTTTTTTTGTGGGTACCGGGGGGTCGACCTCAGGACCTCGCGTGCCAGCAGGCGCCTGTGCCGCTGAGCGATATCACCGGCCCCTTTTTCGTATGTGGGTTCCGGGAGTCGAACTTGGGCCCTCGCGCTTGCCAGGCAGGCGCTTAAGCCACTGAGCCATCTCACCGGCCCACATTTGCTGTTCTAACACTACTTGTGTGTAGTGGTTTGGTGACTATCTTTCTCCCTCACTACATGGTAAGGGGAGGGAGTGGGTCTGGTTTTCTTGCCACTGCTTTGTCTACGCTCTTAGCCCAGTGCTTGGTACATAGTAGGCCTTGCTAAGTAGTAGAGATAGATACCGCGACAGTTAAGAAGTGTCTTACTTTCCCAGTGCTGAGACACAATACCCGACACCCACAACTCTAAGGAGGAAATTTTATTTTGGCTCACGTTTGTACAGGTTTCAGTCCATAGCTGGCATGGCAGAGGGGCATGACAGAGGAGAAAAAGCTCATGGTAGGGCAGCAGAGAGAAGCAGAGAAGAGAGATGGGGGGGACAGACTTCCCCAGGTCATGCCCCCAATGGCCTGCCTACCTCCAAACAGGCTTCACCTCCCAAGTCACATTTAGCTATAAACTTGACAGTAGACTAATCCATTGATGAGTATCACGCCCTCATGATCCAATCACCTCCCAAAACCCCACCTCTGAGTGTGCAAGGCTTTGAAGGGAACATCCTAAATCCAAACCATAACAGGAAGTAAAGCACAATTGTTGTGAAAATGTGACGGCTCTCAGGGTCTCCATGTTTTTTCCTATTGGTCACAGACCTCTTCTAGAATTTCCTCAAGGTCAGCACTGATTTTGCTATTTGTTGTTGCTGGAGTCTATGTCTTCCCTACAGCCCTAATTAAATCTGAGACTGATTCTCCACAATTGGCAATGTAGGGAGGAGGTAGCTACCCATGGCAATGCGTGGACCTTATTTGTCTAGAATTCCAAGCTTTAACTCTTATCCGAAGGTTCTTTGTTTTGCTTTGTTTTATGGTTTTTTTGTTATGTTTTTTGAGACATAGTCTTGCTATGTAATTAAGGCTGGCCTTGAACTCACTATGTAGCCCAGTCTGGCCTCGAACTCACAGTCATGCTCCTGCCAGGTGCTGGGATTACAGGTGTGCACCACCACGCCTGGCCCAGGGTTTTGTTTTTGGTCCAAATAAAAGATAGGACATCACTGTAGTTCTTATAGATATTAAAAGGACAACAACAAAACATCATGGAAAAACTTCATATTAGTAACAGTTTAACAAAATGAACAAATTTTTTGAAAAACACAAGTAACCACACTGACTCAAGTTGAAACACAGTATCTGAGTAACCCTATATCAGTTAAACAAACTGGATTTGGCAATACCATCTCCCCTAGGCTCAGATGGATTCTTTGTTAACAAAGTTTCAGCAAATCGAATTTAGCAATATGCAAAAAAAAATATATATATAATATACAGCATCCCAAAGTGGGTTTATCCTAGAAACACAAAACAGGTTTAACATTTGAAAATCAGTTACTATAATTCACTGTGTTCATAGAATAAAAGGAAAACCATAGGATTATTTTAACAGGTGCAGAAAAAGCAGTTAGCCAAAATAAAAATTTACAACAAAAATCCCCTCCCCCAAGAAAACCCAAACTCTAGGGGTTTTTTGTTGTTGCTGTTGTTAAGAATTCACTTTGCAGCCTTATTTCCATGCCTCCCACCATGCACCAAGATCCTCGGTCTGTGGCCAACCTTGCAGATGTCCACACTCAGCCCCGCCTGTGGGCCTGTGCTGGGCCAGGCACTGGCCTGGGAGTAGAGGATGCAGCTGTAAATGAGCAGATGAGGCCCCCACCTTCAGAGAAAACAGCCCTGGAAATAGGTTTCATTTCATGCAGAGTTCTGGGAAGACATCTTTCACTTTCCTCCCCACCCATGCCACTTTCCATAAATCTATCTGTGAAAACTTCTGTCCCTTCTCCAAACTCTCCAAAATTTCTCACGGATTAGGGTAAAGAGTGATTATACCTACAAGTTCTTTTGGTGCCCTAGGAGGTACTTTTTTTTACGTCCTGGGATGATAGACTGTTGGGAAATACTCAGAAGCACACTCATTGTCTTTCCACATCTTGCACTTCCATTCACATTTAATTCTATTCTCTTTAGCAGATCACTAAATAGGCAAAGCATGGCTTTCTCTCTATTACTTGTACAGCTGGCTCCCAAACCCTGGTTTAATACCTTATCTTCTTGCTTTAAACATTTAAAAAAAAAAAAGAAAGAAAGAAAGAAAAAGAGAAAAAAAAAACCATCTTTGGGCTGGATATGGTGGTGCATGCCTGTAATCCCAGCTACTCTGGAGGCTGAGGCAGGAAGATCACAAGTTCAAGGCTGGCCTGGGCAACTTGGCAAGATTGTCCCAAAATAAAAATAAAAATAAAAATGTGATGAGGGGAAAAAAAAAGGATGAGGACATTAGTCAGTGTGAAGGCCCTGGGTTCAATCCCCAGTACTGTGAAAAGAAAAACAAAAACAAAAAAAACCCTGTACTCAGTAGCAGTTAATCTTTTTTATCTTTATTTTTTTATTAGTATATTTGTCGTACATATTGATCATATTCAACATAGAGAATTTGCACCTGTACATAATATATCTTGATTCTTCTTTTTTTCCATTCCCTTCTCCTTCCTTCAATCCTTCTTCCCATTTGCAAACGCTTTGTTTTCATTTTTTCCCTTCTATTCTTTTTTTTTCCTTTTCCCTTTCTTCCCTTCCTCTTCTCTGCTCTCTTGTTCCCTTCCCTTTTGAACAAGTTCTTCCAACTTCCCACTAGCTGTCCTCCATTATGCTCCTTATTTACCCTTTGGGTTTCTCACTGAAGAGAAACAAAGTGATATTTAAACTTGTGGGTCCAATTTATTTCACTCAAGATTATGGTCTCAAAGTACATCCATTTTCCTACAAATGACTCAAGTTTATCCTTTATGGTGGAGTAGTATTCCTTTATATATAAATACCACATTTTCTTTATCTATTCATCTGTTGTTGGGTGCATGGGTTGTTTTCAAGATCAGCTATTATAAATTGTGTTGCTATAAACATGGATGTGCAAATATCACTGTGGTATTGTAATAGGAATTTAAAAACTGACAGCCTGACACCATGTTAAGACAAGCTATACTAGCCTAGCCTGTCTCACTGTTAGATCATTAGACTCAGCTAGCCTTGATCCAGCATGCTAGCTGCAACTCATAGATAACTTAGCCCAGCCGCACTACCCAGCCTGTAAATATATCTTGTTTCAAGGACTTTCTGCTTGGGACAGACTAGCCCAGCCAAGGACACGCTCGATTTTACTCACCTGCTCAGCCCCAGCTCCCTTCCTCTTTCCCGCCTTATGACAAACAACTCATCCTGCCCGGGATGAAACTGCCTAACAACTAATAAAAAACAACAGTTTATAAAATAAACTGTTGTCAGCTCTTGTACTTTCTGCTTACAAATGTATATAGTTCTTTGTTTTGCTCTGAGTCAGGGCTGGTGATTTGGAATGGAACTGGTTCCTACCAGCCCGCCAGCATTAATAAAAATTTGCCTTCCAACTCCTTGGTGCAGAGAGTCTTCCATTCGGTTCGGTATCGGTTTCTGCAACAGTATGATGCTTTTAACTCTTTCAGGAAGATACCTAGGAGGGGAACAGTTGGGTCAAATAGAACCTCTAGTTTTAGTTTTGAGGAATCTCCATACTGATGTCCATAATGGTTGTACCAATTTACATTCCCACCAACAATGGAGAAGTGTTCCTTTTTCCCCTCGGCCTCAACAGCACTTGTTATTGGTTGATTTCTTGATAATAGCCACTCTTTCTGGAGTGAGATGGAATCTCAGTATTGTTTTAATTTGCATTTCTCAAAGGACCAGTGATGTTGAGCATTTTTTCATATATTTATTTGCTGTTTGTACTTCATCTGAGAAATATCTGTTCATTTCAGATACTCATTTTTGGATTGGGTCTTTAAATCTGAGCAGGTCTGATTTTTTGAGTTCATTATTTTCTAGATATTAGTTCTTTGTCTGAGGAACAGCTGGCAAAATTTTTTTCCTACACTGTGGGTTGTCCCTTCACTTTCTTGGTGGTTTCTTTTGCTAAACAAAAGCTTTTTAATCTGATGTGATCCCAGTTGTTGATTCTTTGTAATATTTCCTGTGCAATCAGGGTTTGTTCATAAAGTCCTTGCCTCCAACTATGTCTTCAAGAGTTTTACCTATTATATCTTCCTGCAGATCATTTCTATTTTAATATTTAGATCTTTGATCCATTTTGATTTTAGTTTAGTGCATGGTGAAAGATATGGGTCTAGGTCTTGTCTTTGGCATGTGGAAAGCCAGGTTTGCCAGCACCATTTATTAAAGAGGCTATATTTCTTCCAGTGAAGGTGTTTGGCCCCTTTGTTAAAGATAAGGTAGCTAGGGGCCGGTGAGATGGCTCAGCAGCATAAGCGCCTGCCTTGCAAGCGCGAGGGCCCGAGTTCAACTCCCGGATCCCACATACGAAAAAGGGGCCGGTGATATCACTCAGCGGCACGGGTGCCTTTTGGCGCGCGAGGTCCTGAGGTCGACCCCCGGGTACCCACAAAAAAAAAAAAAAAAAAAGATAAGGTAGCTAAAAAAAAAAAAAAAAAAAAAAGATAAGGTGGTTGAGTGCACTTGGAGTTGTTTTTGCATCTTCTGTTCTGTTCCATTGACCCTCAGGTCTTTTTTTTTGCCGGTACCATGCTGATTTTATCATGGTTGCTTTGTAGTATAACTCCAAATTGGGGATTGTGATGTCCCCTGCCTTGCCCTTGCTGCCCAGAATTGCATTTGCTATTCTTCTGGCTCAATATGAATTTTAGGATTGCTTTTGCTAGATGTGTGTGGTATGCTGTTGGTATTTTGATTGGGATTGCATTAAATCTGTATAACAGTTTTGGAGGTATGGGCATTTTCACTATATTGGTTCTGCCTATCCAAGAACAAGGGATATCTTTCCATTTTCTGATAACCTCTCCAGTTTCCTTTTTCTGAGTACTATAGTTTTCAATGTATAGGTCTTTTACTTCCTTTGTTAGATTGATTCCTAAATTACAGTGAATCTTAAATACTGTTTTACTTTGTTTTGTTTTCTTGAGCCAGGGTCTCACTATGTAGTTCAGGCTGAACTTGAATTCACTATGTAGCCCAGGCTGGCCTTGAACTAGCAACAAACCCCCTGCCTCAGCAACCTGAGTGCTGGGATTACAGGTGTGTGCCATCACACCCAGCTTGATTTTCAATATATACTTTTAAAGTGTCCTTATTACCACCTTAGTTGGTTTTCTTAAGTCTCAGTTATTGGGGATCAGGGGATATGAAATATTTTGCTATGCGGGGACCAGGCTATGTGACTGGGATCCTGTGGTCTCAAGTCTGATGTGCGCTTACCTCGGGAAACAGAGAAGTATGTGGAAGGCTGCCGTGCTTCCTGGCTGCACAGAGAAGGCTCCTAACCACAGTGCTCCTAAGGCAGGACACCATCTACTGAGGACAGTGTTCCTCCTGGTCCCCTTGTATGGAGGACGCCACGTCGCCCTCCCCAGAACCAAATGTGATTGTGTTTACTTGAGAGCAGTGCAGGCTGTATAGAGGTGACTTCCCTAAATTGGCTTTCAGTTGAATTAGTGAGTCTGGTGGAGGCTGTGTACGTGTCTTCATGGAAGCAGGTGCCTGATGATGGACTAGCATTGTTTGTTATCAATGGCAGTGGCTGAGCTCAGATAGACAAGCTGTGATACCATAGGGCTAAAATATGAGATAATGTCTCTGCCGAGGCCTGCATGACTCCAGAGGAAAATTCCTTCCCAGAATTGGCTACAAAGCAGGTTACTTGTTAACTGTAACCTAAATCTGGCTATTCCTGTCCCTTCTGCAAGAGTGCTTTGTTCCCTCTGTTGCAGTCCTTGCCAGCCTTACCACATCTAGCACATCCAGCCGCAATCCCACCATTTTCCCCAGTGAATAAATACCAAGGTTCTGGGTGCCTCGTGGCCTTTTGTTCCCCGAGAAGAACTGTTCATCCCAGATCCCTGCTGCACCCCTATTTTGTCTCTTGCTCTTTCTTCCTGCCATGCGCTGTAACTCTGGGAAGGAAATTGGAGTCCACTGCAGGGGTCCCAGATACCCTTGTACCTTGAATATTGTCTTTTATCTTTATTCCCCGCCATTCTCCCCTCAAGTATCCGGGGGTCTGAGCAGCCCCCAGCTATTGGTGCCCAAACCAGGGACATGAGACTTGGAGGGGAAGGCCTGCCAGAGCGGGAAGAAGCGAAGCAGATGTCGAGGGATTCCGTGGTATGACTTTGGAGTCACCTGAACAGAAGTGAAAGTAAGTAGTAGCGTGGCAATGGCAAACAGACCAAAACGACACTCAGGATTTGGAGGCAGGTTTATTTAACGCTGGATGGGCACTGACAGGGAATCAACTGTCCCTCAAAATGTCAGGCCTCGAAGGCCCAGGGAGGGAGGTTTTTGTGGGGTCTGCAAGGGGAAGTACAAAGGCAGAGTACTTGGTTATCTTTGATTGGTTCTTACAATATGCATCACAGTGACCAGCCATTTCCTAGAGACAGAAGCAACCAGAACTGGAACAGGAGCTGTCACCTGGGCAACTGAAATATACTGCTACAGCACCATGGAAAAGCTTTTCTTTTTTCTTTTTTTTTTTTTTGGATTTCATATTTATTTTTTTTTTAAAGACAACAAGTAAACATTCTCATGTATTAACAAGCATTAGAGAATGTACAAATACCTTTTGGAGAAAAATATTACTCAGTATAAGATTAAGCCATGTAAAAGCTAGGTAAAAATAGAAGACTAAGGAATAGAATAGTCGCAGTGAAATTGCATTTTCATACTAGGGAGACAATATGATGTTTACAAATGTGCGTCTGGCTTATTTCCCTTGAGAGTATTTTCTCGAGTTGCATCCATTTACCTATAAAAGTTTCCAGTTTATCTTTCTTTATGGCTGAATAGTACTCCATTGTATAAAAATACCACATCTTTTTTATCCATTCCTCGGTTAATGGGCATTTGGGTTGTTTCCACGATCTAGCTATTACAAATTGTGCTGCTATAAACATGGGTGCACATATATCGCTGTGGTACGATGTTTTTAATTCTTCTGGGAAGATACCCAGAAGGGGAATAGCTGGGTCAAATGGGACCTCCAACCCTAGTTTTTTGAGAAGTCTCCACACGGATTTCCACAGTGGCTGCACCAGTCGACACTCCCACCAACAGTGGAGAAGGGTTCCTTTTTCCCCACAGCCCCTCCAGCATTTGTTATTAGTTGACTTCTTCTTTTTTTTTTTTTTTTTTTTTTTGTGGGTACCGGGGGTCAACCTCAAGACCTCGCGCGCCAGCAGGTGCCCATGCCGCTGAGCGATATCACCGGCCCTTTCGTATGTGGGTACCGGGAGTCGAACTCAGGACCTCGCGCTTGCCAGTCAGGTGCTTACGCTGCTGAGCCATCTCGCCAGCCCATTAGTTGACTTCTTGATAATAGCCATTCTTTCTGGGGTGAGATGGAATCTCAGTGCTGTTTTAATTTGCATCTCTCGAATGACCAGTGATGTTGAACATTTTTTCATATATTTATTTGCCATTTGTATTTCTTCATCTGAGAAGTGTTTATTCATCTCAGATGCCCGTTTTTGGATTGGGTCTTTAAATTTGGGAGGTCTGATTTTTTTGAGTTCTTTGTATGTTCTCGATAGTAATCCTTTGTCTGAGGAATAGCTGGCAAACATTTTTTCCCAAGTTGTGGGTTGTCTCTTCACTCTGTTGGTGGTTTCTCTTGCTGTGCAAAAGCTTTTTAATGAGATGAGATCCCGGTTGTTGATTCTTTGTGATACTTCCTGTGCGATGGGGGTTTTATTCATAAAGTCTTTGCCTACACCAATGTCTTCAAGAGTTTTACCTATTCTATTTTCTAGGAGATTTAATGATTCTGTTTCAATATTTAGTTCTTTGATCCATTTTGAATTTAGTTTAGTGCATGGTGAAAGATATGGGTCTAATTTTAATCTTCGGCATGTGTAGAGCCAATTTTTCCAGCACCATTTATTAAAGAGGCTATCTTTCTTCCAGTGAATGTGTTTGGCACCTTTGTCAAAGATAAGGTGGCTTAGTATGTCTGGAGTTGTTTCTGAATCTTCTAATCTGTTCCATTGATCTTCGGGTCTGTTTTTTTGCCAATACCATGCTGTTTTTATCACAGTATCTTTATAGTATAATTTCAAATCAGGGATTGTGATGCCCCCTGCCTTGCTTTTGTTGCCCAGAATTGCCTTTGCTATTCTAGGTCTCTTCTGGTTCCAGATGAATTTTAGGATTGTTTTCTCTAATTCTGTGAGATATGTTGTTGAAATTTTGATTGGAATTGCATTAAATCTGTATAACAATTTTGGAAGTATGGCCATTTTCACTATATTGGTTCTTCCAACCCAAGAGCAAGGGATATCTTTCCATTTTCTGATATCCTCTTCAATCTCCTTGTTTTAGAGTACTGTAGTTTTCAGTGTAGAGGTCTTTTACTTCCTTTGTGAGATTGATTCCTAGGTATTTCATTTTTTTAGATGTGATTCTGAAAGGTGTTGTTTCCCTAATTTCTCTCTCAGTGAGTTTGTTATTGGTGTACAGGAAGGCTATTGATTTTTGAGTGTTGACTTTGTATCCAGCTACACTACTGAATTTGCTTATTAAATCTAGCAATTTTTTAGTGGAGTTTTTGGGGTCTTCTACGTAGAGTATCATGTCGTCTGCAAATAATGATAATTTAACTTCTTCCTTTCCAATCATAATTCCTTTTATTTCTTTCTCTTGTCTAATTGCTCTGGCTAAAGTTTCCAGGACTATGTTGAATAAGAGTGGGGATAGTGGACATCCTTGTCTTGTTCCTGATTTTAGAGAGAAGGCTTTCAGTTTTTGTCCATTTAGTATGATATTGGCTATTGGTTTGTCATAGATAGCTTTTATCAGATTGAGATAAAGACCATCTATTCCAATTTTCTGTAGGGTTTTTATCATGAATGGGTGCTGGACTTTGTCAAAAGCTTTTTTTGCATCTATTGAGATGATCATATGATTTTTGTCCTTGGTTCTGTTAATATGGTGTATTACATTTATTGATTTACATATGTTGAACCATCCCTGCATCCCTGGGATGAATCCAACTTGGTCATGGTGTATAATCTTCTTGATGATTTGCTGCATTCTGTTTGCCAGTATCTTATTGAGGATTTTTGCATCTATGTTCATTAGGGAGATTGGTCTATAGTTCTCTTTCTTAGTTGGGTCCTTCTCTGGTTTTGGTATCAGGGTAATGCCTGCTTCCAGAAATGAATTTGGGAGTATTGCTTCCCTTTCAATTTCATTAAAGAGTTTGAGAAGTAGTGGTGTTAGGTCTTCTCTAAATTTCTTGTAGAATTCAGCAGTGAATCCATCAGGGCCTGGGCTTTTCTTTGTTGGGAGGTTTTTAATTACATCTTCCATTTCATTGATTGTTATTGGTTTATTTAGGATTTTTATATCTTCTTGGTTGAGCTTTGGTAATTCATATGTATCTAGGAATCTATCCATTTCTTCTGCATTTGCCATCTTATTAGAATACAAGTTTTCAAAGGAGCTATAGATGATCTTCTGGATTTCTGCAGGGTCCATTGTGATATCACCCTTTTCATTCTTAATTGTGTGGATTTGAGTACTTTCTTTCCTTTTTTTAATAAGGTTGGATAAGGGTTTGTCAATTTTATTTAATCTTTCAAAGAACCAATTCTTTGATTCGTTGATTCTTTGTATTGTTTTTTTAGTCTCCAGTACGTTAATTTCCACTCTGATCTTTATACTTTCCTCCCTTGTACGAGCTTTTGGCTTAGCCTGCTCTTCTTTTTCTAGAAGTTTGAGGTTCACCATTAGGTTGTTTATTTGTGCTTTCTCTGTTTTCCTGATATAGGAATTTAATGCTATAAATTTCCCTCTTAGGACTGCTTTCATTGTATCCCATAAGTTCCAGTATGTTGTACTGTCATTATCATTCAGTTGCAGAAACTGTCTAATTGCTTCTTTAATTGCATCTGTGACCCACTCGTTGTTCAGTAGGGTGCTATTTAATTTCCATGTGTTTAGCAAATTCTTGTGGTTTCTTTTGCCATTGATTTCCAATTTCATTGCACTATGGTCTGATAATATACATGGGATAATTTCAATTCCTTTGCATTTACTTAAGCAGGTTCTGTGAGCTAGTATGTGGTCTATTTTGGAGAACATCCCATGTGCAGCTGAGAAGTATGTGTATTCTGATGTTGTGGGGTGGAACACTCTGTAGACATCTACTAAGTCCATTTGTTCCAAAGTTTGGTTCAGTTGTAATATTTCATTGTTGATTTTTTGTCTAGTTGATCTGTCTTTTTGTGGCAGTGGAGTAATGAGATCCCCCCAATACAATTGTATTAGTGGTTATTTGATTTTTCATGTCCATTAATATTTGTTTTATATAGTTGGGTACACTGGTATTTGTTGCATATATATTTATGATTGTTATCTCTTCCTCTTGGATTGTTCCCTTTACAAGGATGTAGTGACCTTCTTTATCTCTCTGAATCATTCTTGGTTTGAAATTCACTTTGTCTGCAAAAAGAATAGCTACCTCTGCTTTTTTCTGGGTTCCTGTCGCATGTAGTATTGTTTTCCATCCTTTGACTTTCAGTCTATGAATTTCTTTTTGAATTAAATGTGTTTCTTGTATACAGCATATTGTTGGATCTTGCTTCTTGATCCAATTCACCAGTCTGTGCCTTTTGATTGGTGAATTGAGACCATTAACATTAATGGTTAAAACTGATATGTATTGACTTATCCTTGCCATGTTATTTTCTTGTTGTTGGCTCCCCCTCTTTTAATTTTTGTTTTCCCTCCCTCTCTTTAATCATTTGCTCTGCCTGTTGGGTTCCTTCTGTTGGGGTTTCTGGAGTTGTAGTCCTTGTTATCCCTTTCTAGAATGTCCTTCAAAACATTTTGGAGTGCTGGTTTGGTGGTTATAAATTTTCTCAGATGTTCTTTGTCATGGAAGTATTTTACTTCTCCATCAGTTTTGAAAGATAGTTTTGCGGGGTTCATCAATCTAGGTTGAAGATTATTTTCCTTTAGAACTTGAAATACATCATTCCAAGCTCTTCTTGACTAGAGGGTTTGTGCTGAAAAGTCCGCTGTGATTCTGATGGGCTTTCCTTTATAGGTGATTTGTTTCTTTTCTCTAACAGCTTTTTTTTTTTTTTTTGTGGGTACCGGGGGGTCAACCTCAGGACCTCGCGTGCCAGCAGGCACCCGTGCCGCTGAGTGATATCACCGGCCCCTTTTTCGTATGTGGGTTCTGGGAGTCGAACTCGGGCCCTTGCGCTTGCCGGGCAGGCGCTTAAGCCGCTGAGCCATCTCACCGGCCCTCTCTAACAGCTTTTAAGATTCTACTCTTATGTTGAATTTCTGGAGTCTTGACTATGATATGCCTGGCTGAAGATTTTTTTTTTTGATCGTGGCTAATTGGAGTTCTATAAGCCTCACTTACCTGAACGTCAAATTCTTTTTCTCTACCAGGGAAATTTTCTGTGATGTCTGTGAACAGTGTTCTGATGTCATTTATGCTATCTCCTGCTTTTTCATTGACTCCAATCAATCTTAAGTTATTCTTCTTTGCATCATCTAGCAGCTGCTGGATTGATTTTTCATTGTCCCTTGCTATTTTTAAGAATTCTTTCTCTTCATGATTACTAATTGCAAGCCTGTCTTCTATATCTGAGATCCTGTCCTCACATTGGCTTAATCTGCTACAAATACTTTCAATGGAATTTTTGTTCTCCTGGATATCTGCTTGAATCTGCTTTATGGAGTCCATTTCTTTCCTATGCTGAGCATTCATGGCTTCCATCATTTTCTTAAGCTCGTCTATTTTATCTGAGAAATTATTTCTGATTTAAATTTTTCCAGAGCCTCATTCAACTGCTTTGTTATTACCACTTCAGAGATGTCAGGTGGGTGGCCTTCGGTTTGTCCCACCTCATTGCCCCCTGGGTTTGCCTTTGGTGAACTGGATGTGTGGGGTTGCATCTTGTTTAAGTGTCATCTCATTTTCTTTTCTTCCTTTAGTTTAATTCCTGCATTGCTGTTTGTAAATTGCCTATGGTAGGTTGCTTTATTGCTAGTATTTCAAACTCTTAGGAGATGGTTACTTCTCTGAAGTATCTTCCAGGTGTAGCTTATTTTTGGGTTTTGAGCCTGCTGCAATATCCTACCTCTTCAATTTGTTGGAGATAAGAAGTTGCTGCCTGTTTGGCCCAGTCCTTGGTTCTTTGGTACTGTGCCACAGTATTTTCTGCGATCCTTAGACAATCTCAGTCTTGGAATACCAGGAATAAAAGCTCCAGTCAGTGTGTCCTTCTCGGCCGGTGCTTCTCTGTACCGCGGTGTCTTGCGTTCCTCCGTGGAGGTCCCTGCTGGAGCCGTGGATGGAGTGGCGGCCGCCCTGAGTTTCAAGTTCAGCTGATGCTCCCCCAACAATGGCGCCCGGCTAGTCGCTCTCTCGCGCAGGATGGCTGGGTGTCAGCACTCACCGCCAGTCAGTGTGTCCTTCACGGCCGCTGCTTCTCTGCACCACCGCTTCTCGCGGTCCTCCACAGAGGCCCCCGGGGGCGCCGGCAGTCACCGCGTGTCTGCAGATTTGAATCACTTCTGTCGCGTTGGGATTCCCGACACAGGGAAAAGGCGCCGGTGGCCACCTCCTTCTTCTTTGTTGGGGTTTCTCTCTTCACTTTCTCCGTGGGCCCCAAACTGCACTTCAGATCTTTCCTGGGTCCATGGGAGCCACTTCCCTCTTTCTTGTCCTCCTCCAGTCACTATATTCCAGTGTCCTGACGGCGACTTTTGGAGAAGTTCACTGCCTGCTTCTTACAGATCTGCCATCTTTTTCCGGAAGTCATACTGGGATTCTTGGTGTCCATTATGGAAGCCTTATGCTCAATTCCTTGCTAGATTACAAGAGGCAGTCCACAGACATCCTTCACTCACAAGTGGCCCAAATTCTCACGCTTCAATTGACTTTTGACAATGCAAATAATGATCGTAAACAGGCCCCCAGGACAGTTAGGGCCACAAAAAATCTTGGAAATTATGTGAAAGCTTGCCAAGATGTGGGAACCGAATCTTATCAAAGTTAAATGCTGACCCAAACTATGTTGAGTCTTACAGAGGGGAAACCCACAAATGCTGTTAGAAGAAAAAGAAGGTCTGAGTAGGTGACAGAAGGTATAGGGGTGACCAAGCCAGAGGCTAAATGAAAGAAGAGGGCATGGAGTTGCCAAAATTCTTAAAACAAAATAAAATACAGAAGAAAATGTTGATGATGAGTAAAAGATTTTTATTCCTTCTAATTCTTTTTTTTTTTTTTTTTTTTTTTTTTTGTGGGTACCGGGGGGACGACCTCAGGACCTCGCGCGCCAACAGGCACCCGTGCCGCTGATCGATATCACCGGCCCCTTTTTCGTATGTGGGATCCGGGAGTCGAACTCGGGCCTTCGCGCTTGCAAGGCAGGCGCTTAAGCCGCTGAGCCGTCTCACCGGCCCGATCTATAAAAGTTTTGACTAGTCTTATGTAAAATAGTTATTACAATTCGACTTGGCCAAATACATCTGAGCACACTCTGGTTTTATAAACAAATTTTCTTATGTGTGTTTGTTCATCTGCCTGTCCAGTCTGTAACCGGTTACCATATTTATAGCTGATTCGTTTGAGCTCAACAATTTTTTTCTTCTTTTTGCCTCTTTGGATTTTTAAAATATTTGTCTATAATTTAAGTTGGCTTATAGATATAATTAGAGTTGAGGACATGCTTCCACCCAGGTTGCCAGCTGATCAAAATGATGTAAAGATTGGTTTTACAAATACAATGCATTTCGTTGTCTGTGTACAATAACTCAGGAATCTTTCATTGGTCAAGAATAATGTGTTAATTGTTATGATATGGTTCTCAGAAATCATCAAAAATTTGTTAAGATAATTAAATGGAGACCCCTTAGGCTTAAGGAAACTGTTGGGCAGAACTCCCTTTGGTGAATAAAGGAGCAGCTGCCTGGAAACATTTTCTTCTGGTCTGTGTTCACTAATGGGACCCAAATAATTTCCATAGCCTTATGAGAGGCTCACCCCAATAAATGTTGCTAAACATATTATTGTGATATGTTTACACTGGTCATTGTCAAAAGGCTAAGTTTTCTGTGGGTGAAACAATAAAGTTCCACTAAAAGATACTCTTGGTACAAAACTAAATTAAGAGACAAAGGTTTCTATATAGCTGTGACACTCATTATTGCTAATTTCATGGTGTACTAAATATATTCATGCCTTCTGAGTGTACAAGTCTTCTAGGGTGTAAAACTGGGATTGTTTATGGTGATAACCTTTTCTTTTAGACTCAGATATCTGCCTTTCTCTTGTGCTCCAGCTACTTGTGATAAGAGGTATATGTCAAACCAGCATGAGACCACCAGTCAGATGATAGTTTTTTTTTTTTTAAAGCTTAGTTGATGTTATATATGTGTCACTACACTTAAAGATGTGCAGGCACTGAGCAGTCCAGACAATGTCACAGACTTCTATGATGACATCCCATTAAAGGATAACAAATTAGGTGAGAGCTTCCTTTGGTACTAGATAGAGATGATTGACTAAAAATGCTATTCTATACTAAGATAGAGATTTTTAAGTGTATTACAAAGATAACGTTATCATGATTGTCATGCTAAAATACTATATGTGGCTCTTGATCTCAAGTTTTCTCTGTAAACTATATAACTATTGTTTGTTAACAGTCTACAGGGTTACAGCTATTAAAACAACCATGGTTGATGGGAAATAACAGTCCTCTAGTTATACTTTATATTTCAAAATGCTTGATATCCAGTTAAAACTGTAATAGTTGCACTCACTGGTCCTGCTGCAATACTAATTGTTTCTCAGGTTGCAAAGGATGATTCAAAGTCAGTCTGCCGCCTTTTATGTTAGGCATATTAGGTCCCATTCTAATTTACTGGGACCTTTGGCCTATGGCAATCAACAGGCTGATTCACTGGTAGCTTACGTTACCTCCTTTAATTTAGCAAGACAGTCTCATTCCTATCATCATCAAAATAGCAAAGCTCTAACAAAAGAATTTCAATTGTCTCACTCATAAGCTAGAAAAATTGTCTTGTCATGTCCTACTTGCTAACACATCTCTCGCCCTGTTCCCAATAAAGGATACAACCCCCAGGGGCTACAACAAAATGACATTTGGCAAATGGATGTTACTCACATCCCATCCTTTGGATGGTTACAATATGTTCATGTCTCTATAGATATTCTCAGGTGATTCATGCCACCTGCCATGGAGGTGAAAAGGTAGGACACGTTCAACAGCATTGTTTATCTGCCTTTGCTGCTATGGGAGTCCCTCGTACAGTAAACACGATAATGGACCCTCATACGTCAGCAAGGCCTTATCCTCTTTCTTTCAGCTTTGACATATTAAACATTTTATGGGCATCCCTTATAATCCTCAGGCCCAAGTCATAATAAAACAGCACTCTTTTCTTTAAAAACACAATTACAGAAACAAAAAGGGGGAGTAAGGTTACCTCCACAGGCACAATTAGATCCTGCTACCTTTACCTTAAATTTTTAAATTTTAAATTTCTGCTTGCAGAAAGTAAATACACTCCATCAAAACTTCATTGGCAAAAGGACAAACCAATGAGCATGCCTAGGGCACAAGTCCAGTGGAAAGATGTCCAAACAGGAAAGTGGGATGGCCCAGCGCAGCTAATAACATGGAGATGAGGGTATGGTTATGTATTAACAGAAAATGGAGCACCACTGTGGGTGCCATCCTGGAATGTGTGGCCACGGACAGAGATCTCCAAACACGTGGTGGCGTCTGCTGCCACCAGGCCCACCAGTGCGAGGCTTTTCCAGGATGAGCCTGGGGAAGACACTTCAGCCACCAATGACTATGTAAGTGGCAAGGCCAATGACGTGGGGGCAAGTGAAGAAAATGACCCAGGAGGCTGAAAAGTTGGTGACAAGACAAGGCCTCCCACACACGCCAGAAAATATGTTCATTGCCCTGACGGCCATCATTGCCTGCACCATATGTAGAAGTCCAGTGTCTGGGAAAGAATCGTGGTGTATGTACCCAACCCCCCTCTCCTAAGACCTCTCACTTGGGCTGATTTTCCCCCTGAGATTTATCACGATCAATTGGATTGGGTTTCAGGACCCTTTATGGCTCCTGGAGGCATAGATTCTAATATTATTCTAAATATACATTGTACTTTTTATATCCACCCTTACACATTGAGCATAAATCCTTACAATCTAATTATTGCCTGCCTACTTATCTGCAGGTTTGGATGTCCCATTATAAAGAACAAATAACATTTTTGCGAATGGGATCTATTAACATCTCAGGGGAGTGGACTAACTCCTCCACAGCTGATGTTTCTCCATGCGCACAATATACGTCTTGGGGAGACACGTATGATTCTCCCCCCCCACCATGGACCTCCTGCAAAGGAGACAGAGGGCGAAAAATGTACCTAAATCAATTTGAGTTCATAGATTGGGGCCCTCGTGGGAGATTAGAAAGAAGAGACAACAATCACTCGGCCTGGCACACAGCCCATTGGCATTGGTACACTAATTGCTATGGAAGAAATACCTCCGTTCTATATACTGATGCCAAGGGGCAATCAGCATGGCATGGATCTGGCTTCAGCTCCCCATTGCCACTGGCCATCATTAATGGCAAGCCTGGCCCCCTTCAAAAAACCTTTTGGAAATTAGCTCTTCCCTATTACATAGGTCAACCATGGAATGGGCATTTAACCAAATTTACCACAAATACTTCTAGAAACCAAATTTGGAAAGGTAAAGCCACACGGTTTTCCATATGTACATATAATCCCTAAGTGTTCTTATATGGGACTGTTGAGTGGAATCGTACCTCATTTACACAGAGAGAATGTACGCTGAGCCACCGTGTATCAACTAACACCTTAGTAAATAAGACTTTACTCATCCTGGGGCGTGTGCCCGGGGTCTGGATGCCCATGAGTCTTATGGAACTATGGGTCAACGCTCCTGCTATTCATTTATTACAATCTCTAATTAACCATCTTATACAAAGAACAGAAAGAATGTTGGGCTTCATTTTTGCTGGAATTGTCTCTGTGGTGTTGTTAATCTCAGGTGTTGCCATGCCCCCTGTGGCTCTTGCTCACTCTATACAGACTGCCCATTTTGTAGACAAACTGGACCAATGCAGCAGATGAAGCTTGGAACATATAGCTCTTTATATATTGATGTAAAATTGCATCATAGATTAGTGTCTTAGGAACTACTGTTATGGGGATGGGAGGTCAGATAGAAAGCCTGCAGTTACAACAGGGCCTTCAATGTCATTTCAATATTACCTGATTTTGTATAACTCCTCTACCTTATAACCAATCCAATCATCCTTGGGAGCATAAAAAAGCATATACAGGGTGCTATGTGCAGTAATATCACTGTGGACCTAGAAGCCCTACAAGGGAAGTATTGTCTATGTCTCAACGAACCCATAATTTTGATGAGTAAATTCAAGATTGGAACAAGCTTGCTGATACTTTTGATCAGCTTAACCCATGGAATTACCTCAAGGCCCATTTTGGATTCTACACTGGATTGATTATATTAATATGTTCGTGTCTTTGACTTCTGTTCCTAGTCTGCTACAGGGGATGCCAAGGCCAACAATGCCTAGATGCTATCCGACCTCAAGTCATGCTGTTTCAACTCTTGTAATTACAGAAACAAAAAGGGGGAATTGTTGGGGGCCAGGGGATATGAAATATTTTACTATGCTGGGGACCAGGCTACGTGACTGGGATCCCATGGTCTCGAGGCCTGGTGCGACCCTGCCTTGGGAGACAGAGAAGTATGTGGAAGGCTGCCATGCTTCCTGGCCGTGGGAGAAGACTCATAACTGCAGCTCCTAAGGCAAGATATCATCTGCAGAGGACAATGTAAAAGAATGCAGGTGTATTGATATGGAGAAGAGCTTGTTTTCCATTAACTTTTTCCTTTCTACCACAGTCGCCCTTCCAGGAAAAATTTACCACCCCTTCTGTGTTCCTTGCTTGCTAATAAAAGTGGGCTGACCACTGAGATGGGTGCGCCTGTGCACTAGAGTCAGGTTCCTCCTGGTCCCCGTGTGCGTTGAATATTGTCTTTTGTCTTTCTTCATTTCCTGCCATTCCCCACTCAGGTATCCGGGGCTCTGATCAGCACCTGGCATCAGTCTAGGGAGGACATCATCCTCCCTAAGATGCTCCTATGACTGCTACACACACGCTTTGATTTTTATCTTTCAACTTGCCCTTCTGTTTGCTTCTCTTTGCTCTTAGGATCACAGTGGATGGACCACTCTTCCTTAATTATTTAGCAGCATGCATGGTTGGAGCTCCAGCTCCTGGGGAGAAGAGGTTCTGATTGTCCTGCATTTGAATTCTTTGTCTCTGTACTTTTCAGTTAAATTAACCAATAAATTACCTTTATCCCCCCCCTTTTTTTTTTCAGGGAGTGGGGGTTGCACTGAGCTATGTCCTCAGCCATTTAAAACTTTTTTTTACTTCGATACAGTGTCTCACTAAATCATTGTCCAGATTAGGCTCAAACTTTTAGTATTCCAGCCTCAGCCTCAAAGTGCTGGAATTACAGGCATTCACCACTACATCTGGCTGAGATTACAGTTGTGCACTGTTGCACCTCACTGTCATTTAGTATTTTTAAATAAAAATTTTATTATATGGAGGATATATTATCATCATAGGAAAATAGGGGAAAAGAAAAGAAAAAAATTGCCAATTATTCTCTTATCCCAGGATAACCATTCACTATTATTGTGCTAGCATACAACATTTTATCCTTTTTTTTTTTTTTTTTGAGACAGGGTCTCACTATGTAGTTCAGGCTGGCCTTGAACTCACTTTGTAGCCCAGGCTACAAAGGATTGCCTCAGCCTCCTAAGTGCTGGGATTACAGGCATGCGCCACCATGCCCGGCCATATCTCTTCTTCCTATCTATGCTTTTGAACTTTATTTTTAACATATCTGAGATCAGACATATGTACAATTTTATATTTTTTGCTCTTTTTATTTAACATTGAAATACAAGCTTTTCTTATAGTACCAGCAACTACAAAACATCTTTCCATAGTTGTAACTAGTGTTCTACTGTGGAAATATATTGCAATTTATTAACCAGAATATTAAAACAATACTCTTATTATTCAGTATTTAAATAATTTCTTATTTAAATAACAATATTTTCATACATAAATTATTCCCAATTTTCCTAATCATAAATAATGCTACATCTTTGTGAATAAATCTCTGAATTATTTTGGATAATTTTCTTAGGACAATGGAACAGGAATGTAATTGATATGCATCACCACGTCATTTCCCTGAAAGTGGCATTGATTTATGCCGCCACTAGCCGGGCGGAAGGCTGGCTGCACTGCATGCTTGCCTGCACTGGATATTCTTTCTTTCTGGGTTTTTTTTTTATAACTTTTACAAGTTTTGTAAATGAAAATGGTACCTGGGTTTTTAAAATTTGCATTTCTTTTGTTACTAGTGAAGTTGAACATTTTCCCACGTGCTTTTAGCATATATTTCCTCTTTTGTGAACCGTTCAAGTGCATTTATTTTTTATTTTTTTGGAGGGGGGGTCCCTATCACTCCCTACCTCTTAGCACACGTGAGTCTTTTGCTGAGAGCACATGGAAAGAGGCTTTCCAAATAAAGAGGATAGCGTATAGATAACGGGGAAGGGGCTTTTCTTCAGAAAAGAGAGGGATGAATAAATGGAGTCAGAGTAAACTACCCAATTTCTGAAAGGGATATTAGTGCACTCTGACCAGCTCTAATAGCCAGAAAAGTTGACAAGTATAGCCCTTAGTTGGCAAAATGCTCAGATTTTGAGAATTTCCATTCTTAAAAATCTCCATGGTCAAGTTTCCCACGTTTCACATATAACGTGGGACTTAAGCTCCTCCGGCTGGTGACAAAGATCGAAATGGTCGTGTTTTTGGAAAAAACCTCCATGAGAAGGAGGGAGTCACTGCAAAGAGTGAAGAGAGGCCACACAATCTATTTATGTCCAAGTCAGGAAAAGAAAGACTAAATTTAAGATGTCTTAAGACAGGTACAGGCTATATAGTAACAAGGACTAGCCAACTTTCAGAAGTTCGAATTTCTGGAGCAGACAATTGTAAAAATTCACACAGGTCTCTTCAGTTATTTTGTAGGAATAGACTGATATTCCTTGATAACTCCTCATTTTCGCTAGGCGTGTTCTAAGTGAGAATGGGATGGGCTAATTACTTTGGATTTCTCCCAGACCTTGGATGGTGACATAAAGTGAGAAAAATATGATCTCCTTGGGCCATGACATCATCACATCAGCCAGCTACTTCTGAAGTGGACAGGCCTTTCTGCATGCAGGACTCTGGGCATGAGTGGGAATCCCACAAAAGTCAAGCTACAAGGTTGAAGGTAAAGGGGGAATACCAGACCGGAACCTGACATTTCATACTGCTTCCCTAACAGATCCTTTTCAAAGAAACAAGAACTGAAATGCAGCCTGAACTGACATGCAAAGCAGCCGCTATTTCAGTCTGAATCATGAGCAGGGCCACAGCGGGCTGTCTGAAACCGAGGGCCAAAAGAAAACCGAACACCAAGGCATGAGCTGTGTATGATAAAGAATTGAAACTGCCCGGGGCAATTGGACAGTTCCAGGCATTAGCTATGCTGGGACCTGGGCCAGGAAGCAGCATTTTAGAGCATTTTCTTCCTGGCTAGAGCCATTTAACAGTAATACGATCTCTGTCTCTCTCTCTCTGCCTCTCTGTCTCTCTCTGTCTCTCTCTCTGTCTCTCTCTCTCTCACACACACACATTCCCCAAGTTTCCTGCAGTCCCTTTGTCAGCCACTGGACTTCGGGAACAGCAGTCTCAGCATTGCTTTTCCTCTTACTGCAGTGCTGCCACGTCACCTTGTGCTCAGTCCTTCCCCCATCCTTCCCCTGATGTGTTGCCAGGGAGCTGGCATCAGCTGGCCCAGAGAGCAAGCCTGCCCGAGGTGGCCAGCCACGTCACCCACAGCCTGGAGTGTTTATGCACTTGCAGCCCAGCCATGCCAATATGTGCCAGGGTGCCTCTGTTGTATTCGGCTTTCTTTGGCCTGCAAGAACTCATTAGAACAAGGCACAGAGAGCTCTAATAGAATTTTCAGGCTTCCCTCTTGAAGTACTTTTCCCTGGTAAGTCCTTTTCCCTCTCCCTCCTACTCCTGTTTACCTCCCTTCTGCGAAGTCCTTCCTAACCTTAAGACCTCCTCGCTCAGGTTCTAGTTCATCCTTCCTGTCATCATCAGAAAAAACAAAATAAAACAAAACAACAAACTTCATTCAAGGCCAGCTGCCTCCTACCTAGGAAAGTTGAAGGTATGTTTTAAAAAAGTAACTTAATTTTAGTTACACAAATGTCTTCAGTACATAATAGACACTGAATGTATTTAACTTAATTGAAATCAGATGCAGAAACACTACATGTACTGGAGAGCCAAGAAAAATTTAATTTTAAATTTAGGCACATACAATTATAAAAGTCTCAGCCTCTCGATTTAGACAAACCTAAGTTTAGTTCTAGACCTTACCGATTACTGGTTGTAATCTCGGGCAACTCACCTCACCTCTCTGAACTGCCTTATCTTAGAATAAAGATCATAACAACATGTCCCACAGGGTTTTTGAGAGGATTCAACATGATACTTTACGTAAATGAACCACTTGCTTGCACGGAATGGTTAAGTATTGGCTGCATCATCTGACCACGCACGCATATTCTTGTTGTGTTCTCACTGGGCATCTCTGCTTTTTAACCGTGACATTTATGAGGGTGGTGGTGGAATGACCACCTGAAAGAGTAAAGCTGTCCGGTTGACTGACTCTTCATGCATAATCCCAAGAGAGCTCAATGTAATCTTAGGGTATTTGGAGTAGATTCAGTAGAAAAGCCTGAATTGCTGAGTTTGAGGCATGAGATTAATACCTGCATAATAAAGGCCAACCATGCTACATTGGAAATATGTAGTTGCTAAATTTAGGAAGCATTCATTTGTTTATTCATTCATTTGCCCAAATATTTACTGAACATCTATTATGTCAGAGGTTACAATGTTGAAAAACATACAAGGCCCTTTCACTTAAGCTGACAGTTTAATTATTTAACCCAGAAAAATAATGAGGCAATTTAATTCATATTCACTGGAAAACAATTTAATTCAATTTCAGTTCAGTGATGTAAGGGAACATCGTGTTTTATTAAAACAAAACTAGAACCTCCAGTGCTCAGCTGTGTGTGTGTGTGTTACTGGTGATTGGACCCAGGGTCTCGCACATTCTAGGCAAGTGCTCTAATGTTGAGCTACATCTCCAGTTCTTTTTAAAAGTTTATTTTGAAACAGGGTCTTGCTAAGTTGGTCAAATTGGCCTTGAACTTGCCATGTTCTTGCCTCAGCCTCCTGAGTAGCTGGGATTACAGGTGTGCACCACACCTGGCCAGTGCTTAGCTCTTGAAGAGAACATTCAGATAGGAAGAACTGGCTGGCTGAACATCCTGCATTTACCTGTTTCCCCTTTCCTCATGTTTCCTGTGTTTTGCTGTTCCTCTCTAATCCTCTGGCCCAATTATAGGTTTAAAAACTCTTGTTTGTAGATGAAAAAGGTTGGAATCCTTAATAAAATATTTCATTAAGTAGGAATATAAGGAAAAACAAAATGACATTTTTGGAAGCAGTATGAAACACTGATATGACTTTGGAAAATTGTTTGGTAGTATCTACTAAAACTGACCAAATCATACATATCCCTTAGGAAGCAGCAATTTCCTTCATAGATGTCTTAATTACTTTTCTCTCATTGCTGAGACAAAATACCCGATGCCCAAAATTAGGGAAGGAAAGGTTTATTTAGCTCACAGTTTGTGGAGGTTTCAGTCCATAATCAGCTGGCTCCAAGGCAGGGTGGCACATGGCAGAGGGCAACAGTTCATGGCAGCGGAAGACAGCAAAAGCAACAACAGCAAAAAAGGAGGAGAGTGAGAGAAGACTTTTTCTGTCCCTTATATTGTATGTAGGCTACCTACCCTAGGGTGGGTGTAGCACTCACACCATAATCCCAGCACTAGACAATGAATCAATCACAAACTCTAGATTCAGTTGACCCCATGACTGCATGAGGCTTTGGGGGGACATCTAGACACAAACCATAACATTCTGCTCCTGGCTCCCCAAAGACTCATGCACATCCCTTTATGCAAAAGGCATTTTAGTCCATCTCTAAGAGTTGCCAAAGTCCTAACAGTTTCAGCATTGCTGAAAATTCCAAGTCCCAAGATGTAAGGCAAACTCTTAGCTGTGAGCCCTTGTGCAAATGAAAAGAAAGTTAAACACTTCCAACATTCAATGCCACAAGATAGACATTTCCATTCCAAAAGGTACAAACAGGAATACAAAGGATTGGGACCAAAGCAAGTCCAAAATCCAGCAGGGCAAATATTAAGTCCTGTAGTTCCATGTGGAGCATCCGAAGCAATCTGTGGCAAGTTGTGAGCTCCAATGGGCTTGTGAGACTCCACCCCTATGGCACTTCTGGTGATTGTAGCTCCCAGGACTTCTCTCTTCCCACTTTGCTCAATCCTTGCAGCTTTCCTTAAATGATGCACGTTCCTGGCTTCTCCAAACTTCTGGGTTCTTCGCTACACCTTTGGCTTCACACTCACAGCTTCACACATTGTCCTCTCAGGAGCACACTTCCCACCCTCCCAGGGCTTCTGAAATCTGGGTGGAAGCCTTCTTAACCTCATATCTCTTGCATTCTGCATGCACCTAAAACCAGGGCCACGTAGATGATGCCAAGGTCTGCTGCCAGCTGGGGCAGTAGCCAGGCTTTCTTCTCTCTTGGCTGTAGGGGTTGAGTGCCTGGATCACTGAGCACTCTGAACCTGATTCTGAGGAACAAATTCTCTATGCTGCTGCCATTCTGGAACCTGGTGCAGCCACTGCTGCCATTCTGGAACATGATGCTCTGCAGCTTTCTCCTCAAAGCAAAGTCTTTTTTTTTTTTTTCTTCTGTGGGTACCGGGGGTTGACCTCAGGACCTCATGTGCCAGCAGGCGCCCGTGCCGCTGAGCGATATCACCAGCCTTTTTCTCGTATGTGGGTACTGGAAGTCGAACTTGGGACCTCGTGCTTGCCAGGCAGGCGCTTATGCTGCTGAGCTATCTCACCAGCCCAAAGTCTTTCATTTTTGCAGTGTTGAGGCTGTAAAGGGTGGAGACTTGCTGCTTCTTGTGATGCCCGCAGGTCATCTTTTATTTCCTCCTGTTCCTTCTCAGCAATCGAGATCTCCTCAGCTCTATCTTTGCTGTCCACAGCTTTACTGGAACTTCCCTTCTGGCCAAACTCACAACATTTTAAATCATCCTGCTGGGCTCTTTGCTCTTGACTCTCAACATAAATCTGGCTAAAGGCCCCCAACAATAGCCATGCCACCGCCTCAACATTCGACTGCCTTGAAATTTTTTCTACCAGTTTAATTAGTCTGCCGCCCTTAATCTTAATCTCAGGCAAAATCTCTGGACATGAGCAAGATGCAGACAAACTTTTTGCCAAGCCATAACACACATCGTCTGGAGTCCAACAGCCAATGCAGTCCTTCCCAGAAGAAACCTCCCGAGCCTGGACTTCACAGGTTTTCTGGTCTTCTGAGTTCTGACCAGAATCTCCCACACAGAACAGCCTAAGGCATTCCAGCTCTACTCTTTCAGGCGACATCTTTGAACCTTTCTAAACTCTTCCCACAAGCCATTCCCAAAGGCTCTTGAACCACATGGTCAGGTATAGTCACAGCAATGATCCCACTTCTCTGGTACCAAATTCTGTCTTGGTTACTTTTCTTTCATTGCTGAGACAAAATACCCGATGCCCAAAATTAGGGAAGGAAAGGTTTTATTTAGCTCACAGTTTGTGGAGGTTTCAGTCCATAATCAGCTGGCTCCAAGGCAGAGTGGCACATGGCAGAGGGCAACAGTTCATGGCGGTGGAAGACAGCAAAAGCAACAGCAAAAAGGGAGGAGCGTGAGAGAAGACTTTTTCTGTCCCTTATATTGTATGTAGGCTACCCACCCTAGGGTGGGTGTTGCACTCACACCCATAATCCCAGCCCTAGACAATGAATCAATGACAAACTCTAGATTCAGCTGCCCCCCACGACTGTATGAAGCTTTGGGGGGACATCTAGACACAAACCATGACAATAGGAATATTTCCAATGTGCATTTTCGGTGTAAATTCATTCACCAAAACCATGTACAGAAATATTAATAGCAGTACTATTTGTAATAGCTGAATACTACAAACGCCTGTGTCCACCTGCAATAGAAAAAATACAGCAGGGTATCATCAGCTAGGTGGGGCACCTCAGGGCCCAAGATGAACAAACCACAACTGTGCACAATATGATGTTGATGAAGGGAACCAGGCATAAAGGGGATACACTGTATAGTTCTATTTCTCTAAAGTTCCAAAACACTCAAAACTAATCAATGGTTTTTGAAGTTAAGATAGTAAATGTCACTGGGACCGGTGACTGAAGGGGGCAAGGGACTCAGAGAGCCAGGAATGTTCTGTTTCTTTGATTCGGGTAAATTCACTGAGTGGTATACTTATGATTTGTGCACTTTCCACATGTATAGTATACTCCCATTAGAAATTTCTTAGAAAACAGTGTGTAACAATCCGATTTCCTGATTGTTCTACAATTAACTGACTCATGAGTTTGGCTTGCATGATCTACAGCCCATTCTCAGAGACTGCACAGGTGCCCAAGCATTTTGCATATGTTCCTATTTTCTTGGTCGCTTGAATACCTGCCGAGCGCAGGTGTGGTCTTATTTTCTATCACACGAGAGCTGATGTCTAGACAGCTCTGTCCCCGTGGTAGACTAGGTCACTACCTCTCTGGGTATTTCCAGTCCCCAGGAGATTGGTACAACTACAGTGAGCTTTCTTAATATTCAGTGAATAGGCATGACTTTCGGATAAGACCCCACTCCGTATATCTAAGAATGGCCATATTCCCAATATAAACCTTACGATAAAATATTCCACAAGCTAGTAATTTTTATACTCGTACCATAAATTCTCCAGCCCCCCCTTTTTTAATATTAGCTTTATGAGAACAGAGATTTTGTTTCTTTCACTGATTTATCTTATTTTACTCGTTGCTGCCATAGCCCCAGCACCTAGAACCATCCCTGGTACTTCCCAGATACTCAATAAAAACTTCTTTTTTTCTTTTTTTGGTTTTTTGAAACAGGGTCTCACTATGTAGTCTGAACTCACTATGTAGTCCAGGCTGGACTCGAACTCGCCTCCTTCCTCAGCCTACCAAGTGCTGGGATCACAGGTGTGCGCCACCATGCCTGGCTCCAAAATATTCTTGACTGAAATAATTTTATTCGAAGAGAAGCAGCATAGCATCGAGGAGAAGAGTGTGTCTTCTAGAATTAGACTGCTTTGGTCTAAACCCCAGTTTTGCCACTTACTAGCTACGAGAGACTGAACAAGTTATTTAATTCCTCCATGCCTCAACTTCCTTATCTGTAAACGGAAATACCACTAACATATTCCTGTTGAGGTTAATATGAAGTTTAACAAACACTTGTAAAGATAAGGTATGAAATTGTTTGGCGATCGCTGCACCAAAAGTTGGCTTGCCCTATCTCTTAGAAACACAGAAAATTTAGGGCCGGTGAGATGGCTCAGCGGCTTAAGCGCCTGCCCGGCAAGCACGAGGGCCCGAGTTTGACTCCCGGAACCCACATACGAAAAAGGGGCTGGTGATATTGCTCAGCGGCACGGGCGCCTGCTGGCGTGCGAGGTCCTGAGGTCGATCCCCCAGTACCCACAAAAAAAAAAAAAAAAAAAAGAAACACAGAAAATTTAAATTCTCCTAAGTGACAAACAAGAAAATATACAATAAAAAGAAATGTTACTAAAAGCAAATAAAAAATTAAGAAACTTTAAAAATTATTAAAATTCAAGATCCGAGCAAGATTTTCTGTATATATAGACAAGATCACTCTAAAAGTTGCATGGAAAGGCAAAAGAGGTACAATAATTAACAATTTTGAAAAAGAATAAAATAAGAGAAATCACTTTATTTGATGTAAAGATTCCCTAGTAGCAAGAGACTTTGTTATAAAGCTACAATCAAGACAGTACGGAGCTGGGCGTGGTGGCGCACTCCTGTAATCCCAGCATTCGGGAGGCTGAGGCCAGCCTGGATGGGCTGAAAAGTGAGTTCAAGGCCAGTTTAAACTGCATAGCAAAAAAGCCTGTCTCAAAAAGACCAAAAAAAAAAACAACGACAACAATAACAGGAAAAAGACAGTATGGAGTGAAATGTACATAGATCAGTGAAATAGGCCAGGGAACTCAGGAATAGATGCTGATAGATATGCCCAGCTGATTTTTGTCAAAGGGGCAAAAGCAATTTAGTGGAGCAAGAGTAGCCTTTTCCCCCCTTTTACGTGGTGCTGGGGATTAGGCCTAAGGCCTCATACCTGCTAGGCAAGGGCTGTACCACTGAGCTACACCCTCAGCCCCAAGAGCAATCTTTTCAACAAACTGTCTTAAAGAAATTAGGGCATCCATAGACAAAATGAAAAAAAAGTCCTCGACCTAAACTTCACGTCTCATACAAAAATTAACTCAAAATGGAATATGAATTTAAAAGTAAAATGAGACCTGTAATCTCAGCCCTTGGGAGGCTGAGGCAGGGAGGATTGCCACAAGTTCAAGGCCAGCTTGGGCTACATAGTGAGTTCAAAACTAGCCTGAACTACAGTGAGACCCTGTCTCAAAAAAAAAAAAAAAAGTAAAATGAGAAAAAGATCAACAACTGTATGATTCCAATTCATGATCACTTCAAAATGATGACTACAGAGATGGAAAAGTATTAGTGGGCCTTGGGATGCAGCTTAGTGTTAGAACACTTGCCTAGCCCATGCAAGGCCCTGGGTTCAGTGCCCAACACCTCAGTACCGTCAAAAACAAACACCTAAAGATTAGTGGTTGTTAGGGGGTACATGCAGAACGTGTGTGTGTTGATCACAAACATAAAGGGATATCACAAGGGAATTCTTTTTTTTTTTTGGTTTTTTGAAACAGGGTCTTCTTCTGTAGTGCAGGCTGGCCTTCAGCTCACTATGTAGCCCAGGTTGGCCTTGAACCTAGGCAATGCTTCTGCCTCAGCCTCCCGAGTGTTGGGATTATAGGTGTGCACCACTGTGCCTGGCTGGAAATTCTACAGTGATAGCACAGCTCTTTATCTTGATTGTGATGATGGTTCAATAAATCTATACACGGTTTAAAATTGCATAGATCTACACATGTACAAATAAATGCATACAAAAAATGGCAAAGACTGAATAAAACCTGTGGTCTAGCTAAAAGTACTGTCCCATTATCAATTCCCAAGTTTTCATATTGTGCTACAGTTGTGTGAGACGTCACCTTTAGGGGAAGCTGCATTAGGGGTAAGCAGCACTTTATGTACTATTGTTTCAACTTCCTGCAAGTCTATGATTTCAAAATTTTAAAATTTAAAAAGTAGAAAATGTTTCTCATAACAAGCGATATACAATAAGGGCTCTATACATATTAACCATTCTTCTTTTTCTAATTGTTGTCATCATAACAGGAGCATTAATCAGTAATACTTGTCTGGCATAGAGTAAGCAACCAATGAATGAATGATGGCCGCAGAAAAATGTGGAAGAGTGACAAATTTAAAGATCTAGCACATATTTAAAAATCTATCTTGCCAGGCGTGGTGATGCATGCCTGTAATCCCAGCACGTGGGAGGCTGAGGCAGGAGGATTGCTGTGAGTTTGAGGCTTGCCTAAGCTACCTAGTGAGTACATGGCCAACCTGAACTGCATAGCGAGACCCTTTCTCAAAAACAAATAAACAAATAAAAATTTAAATAGACACCTAGTAAAAATCCATCACATGGGCATCGGTCATCGTGGAACTTCCATTCTTGTAGGGGAAATAGACCTGTGCACAACAAACATAAAGCTGAAAGGATGTGGCGGCTTTGAACAGAGGCTTTAAGACAAACAGATGAAGAGGAAAGATAATGCACATAATAGGAAATGAAAATATAAAGATAGATTGAGAAGGGTCCTAAATGCTTTATATAGTGTGGTCCCACTGGATGCAATGGTGCACACCTGTAGTCCCAGCTACTCCAGAGCTGGGACTTTCAGACCATGAGTTGTTGGAGTTTTTTGCCCCTAAGTTCAAGAACAGCCTGGGCCACACAATGAGACCCTTTCTCAAATAAAACAAATAGTGTGGCCCTTCACCCTGTAGGCATTGGAATGTCATCAAAGAGTTTGTGTAGAGCTGAGCGCAGTGGCATACTCTTGTAATACCAGCTACTCAGGAGGTCAAAGTAGGAGGACTGCAAGTTCAAGGCCAGCCTGTCCAATAATTAAGCAAGAACCTGTAAAAGAAATAAATAAATAACAGTTTGTAAGATGGTTTCAGTGGCAGTGTGTAGAATGGATGACCACAGAAAGGGTGTAGCCAAAGCAAAAAAGTAAATAGTCCCCTACTAGGAGACCACAGTTTAATTCTGAGTTGATAAAGGTGTACTACAGTATTGATGTTAACATGTCAGCAGCAACATGGCCGTGACTAATTTTTCTTTGGCCTAGATAGACTTTCTAGTGGAAGTAAGTCCCAGAAAGAAGGAAATAAAGAAAATGAAGGAGGATGAATTTTCCACTCTGATTTACATGTATTTGTAGAGTTTTCAAGATTGAGTGTGGGGCTGGAGATAGAGCACAGCAGTAAAGTGTGTGCCTGGCACATGCAAGGCCTTAGGTTTGGTCCCTAGAAGGAAGGAGAAGGAAAGGGAGATGGAGAGGGAAAAGGAGGGGAGAGGGAGAGGGAGAAGAAGACTGGTTGGAAATGAAATCACTGTACCTGTTCCTTTCTTCAAATGTAGTTCTTAACTTCCCCAAATAAGTGTATTGCAAAAGAAATTTTAAAATAATAAATCTAAAACCCAGTGATTTCTATAAAGATTAATTCAAATAAACTCTGCAACCTGCTTTCTTAAGGTCTCATTAAGGATGTTGTAATTTGGGGATTTGTACTTCTCTTATTTCTCCACCTGCCCTATTTCCTGTTTCTAAGGTACTTTGGTTACCATGGAAACATCAACAACTACAACCTATTTCCTCTAGTTGGACTGCTGAATTCCACCCTTAGCTCTTCCCCTCTGGTGTCTCTTTTGTGGTCACTGACCATGACGCACAGCTGTGCTTACCCTTTGCTTTCCACGGAGCTATTTACTTTCTCTTGTCCAGCTCTCTCCACTTGTCCTGGTTTGGTTGCACTTTTGAATACATAGATAGCTATAAGTATTTGCCTTCCAAGTCATTCTGTGTGCAAACTAACCTCTTACCACTAGGATTAACTTTCCTAAAGGCGGATATCTGTACTGATTCATCACTGGAATTAGGGATACTTTGTGTATTACCATTTTGTTTCCTGTTATATACTTAGTAGTGTAAGAAAGTAGGCTGTTTTCTTTGCAGTGTTAGGGATAGAACTCAGGGCCTCACACATGCTGGGAAAACGCTTTAGCACTGAGCTTCATATGGATAGTATGGGTAATAATCATCTACTCCTCAGCACGGAGAGTAATTTTTATGCATAGGAACACAAAGAACATAGAGCACCGAGAAAGTGGTAAGATATATACAAATTCGCACCAAATAGTGATCCAGAACAATGAGTGACGCAGGTAAAATTAAGGATTATGTTATCTTGAAGCCGAATACAAAGGAAGTGGACTAGGGGGAGCAGTTGATGTTTGGAAAGCACATAAATGAATTATGTATTAACTATTCTCTGATTTTCCTTCTTCTCCCCTTCCTTTCCTTCTCCCTAATACAGTCATGATGGGAAGGACGTGATGACACACCGCGTGAAGTGTGGTAACATTCCTAATGTGACTGAGGAGGGGATTTGCCTCTCCAAACAGAAACTCCTGGAATGTCCTGAAGCAACAGCTGGACGTAATGTCAGAGTTGACTGTAAGATGGGTAAAATGACGAAACAGTTCATCTTCTGGGATCAGGCCTCTCATCGTGAAAACCAACTTATTAAGTACCTACTTGTCCTTTGTGTGGCTGGGAGCAAGTTCCACCAACACACATCTTACTAATGAGGAAACTGCAAAAGACAGCAGAAGAGATTAAACATATCTACAGTGAGGGATGTGTTTACATCCTATACGTGACCGGAGTGACTATTTTTAGGGTAGCGTGTTCTGACCGAGCAAGCTTAACATGAAAACATGAACATTGCCCTACTTCAATAGACACACCCAATTCAAGGTTCTGTATTTGACAGTAGAGCGGAAAACACAGTTACTATGTAGCACATAAGGTGTAAGTGACTAACTTGGTTCTTATTATACACCATCCTGTAATCAACCCACACCATCTTCCCTGAGAGGTTAAGTCTCTGCTAGGATAGGGGCCCTGTTAAATCACCAGCTGCCACTGGGTGTGGTGGTGGACGCCTATAATCCCAGCACTCTGGGAAGCTGAAGCAAGAGACTGCAAGTTTGAACGCAGCCTGGGCAAGTTAGCAACTTAGTGAAATCCTGTCTCAAAATTAAAAATAAAAAAGGGCTGCTGGGAATGTAGCTCACTGCAAAGGCCTTGGGTTCAATCCCCAGTACTGCCATTCCCCAGAATAATCAAGATAGACAATGGGAAAAATCATTCTGGATAGACAAGTTAAAAACATAGGCAAGGATGATGCCCTTGATCACTAATTTTTTTTTTTTTTTTTTGTCTTTTTTGATTCACTTTGTAGCCCAGGCTGGCTCGAACTCACAGCAATCCTCCTTCCTCAGCCTCCCAAGTGCTGGGATTACAGGCATGCACTACCAGGCCTGGCACTAATTTTTGATGTATATATGACTTTTTAAAATAAATAACAGGGCTGGTGAGATGGCTCAGCAGTGTAAGCGCCTGCCCGGCAAGCGCGAGAGCCTGAGTTCGACTCCCTGAACCCACACACAAAAAAAGGGCTGGTGATATCGCTCAGCGGCAAGGGCGCCTGTTGGCGCGCAAGGTCCTGAGGTCGACCCTCGGTACCCACACACACACACAAAAATAAATAAATAAATAAATAACAATGACAACAATAGAGTGTAATGAAGTTTGTAGAGTCATTTGCCTATACAAATATCCCAGAATGCTGCACATCTAAAATTTTTTTTTTTTTTTTTGGTGCTAGGGATTGAACTCATGACCTCACACTTGCCAGGGAGGCACTGTGCGGCTGAGCTATATCCCTGGCCCTAAAATTTTTATGTAAGATTTTTACCATTTTCCTCCTGTTACCATTTCCCCTGTTATCCACTCCCACTTCTCATCACTGTTAGGATAGAGCTTACTGGACTCTTCTCATTCAGGTTCTAATCTTCCAAGGGTAAATGATAACTGTTATATTTGCACCACACTCCCCCAATTATAAAGTGCTCATTTTACCACTGCAATCATTGTCTATGCGTCATAGCCCTAGAACTAGGAGCTTGACCTTTGCCTGGCCAATCAGAATATCCCATCTCAGACATGACCAGTGTTGGTTCAGGCTGTATACATGATCCAAGCTGGGCCTTTTAGAGTCTACCCCAGGATTTTTCAGGGTGATCAAGGAAGCAGTTCTCTTGGACTTATCTTAATACTATAAAATCCAAGCAAACCTGAGTTACCAAGTCCATCTTGCTACTACGTGAAGAGTCTAGCATAAAAGAAACAGCTAAGATGGAGGGAGACGGACCTGACAACGTTGTTTGAATACCTTACTCCTCCTGGACCTTGCAGTTTTGCCTGAGCTCCTCTGCAAACCCACACATCTACTTGGTGTCTATGTTTTGATTTTGTTTAAACTAGTTTAAGTTGGATTTCTATCATTTCTAACCAAAAGAGTTGTGGCAAACATAAACTTCATATCAACACTGCTGTAGTCTGGATTTTTTTTTTTTTTTTTTTTTTGTGGGTACCGGGGGGTCGACCTCAGGACCTCGCGTGCCAACAGGCACCCATGCCGCTGAGCGATATCACCGGCCCCTTTTTCATACGTGGGATCCGGGAGTCGAACTCGGGCCCTCGCGCTTGCCAGGCAGGCGCTTACGCCGCTGAGCCATCTCACCGGCCTGTAGTCTGGATTTTAAGTGTCTTCCAAAGGCCCATGTGTTAGAGGTTTGGTCCCTAGTTTGGCAGTATTAAAAGGTGGTGGAAAGCCAGGCATGGTGACACATGCCTCTAATCCTAGCACTGAGAGGTTGAGGCAGGAGGATCGCCATGAGTTTGAGGCCAGCCTGGCTATGTAGTGAGTTCAAGACCAACCTGAACTACATAGTGAGACCCTGCCTCAAAAAAAAAAAAAAAAAAAAAAAAAGAAGTGGTGAGAATTTTAAGAACTGGGGGCCTACCAGGAGGTCACCAGGTTATTGAGGGTGTGCCTTCAAAGGGGAGTCTCTTCCTCTTCCCTTTTTTTCCATCCCAGCCATGAGGTGAGCAGTTTTACTCCACTACATGCTGCTGCCATTATCTGATGCCTCACCACAGGACAGAATCAATGGGGCCAATCTATCATGGGCCAAAACTGTTACCAATCCATTGAGGGTTCTCTTGCTTGATACAGTTAGAAATCATGAATTGGCAAAGTGAAGCTCTGCTGGTGTCCTGGGTTTTGAGTGCCAATGGCCCTCAGCCATTAGTGTTAACAGCTCTGGGCCCTGATGCTGCCGGTTGACACTAGTTGCTGGTCTCTGCTGCTGCCAGCCACTGCCAGTCAACACCAGTCCAGGCAATGGCAGACACTCAGTTGATCTTTGTCAGCTGCTGGTCTTTGGAGCTCTTCAGAGCTAACAGCCCCAAGTGTGTATTGTTCTTTTTAAAGTGACTTCTCTGTCTACACTACTTAGGATAAAGATCCCAAGTAGATTTATAGGACTTTATGAACCCACACTACCTGGAAAATAAATCACGTGTATATTTCAGGGACCACGAGAGTGAGGTTTTATTTGAACAGAACATTTGCTGCAGCCCAAGGGGAGGGGATGGTACACAGGAGGAGTGCTCCAGCACCAACCTGAGAAGTGGGAGAGGAGTGCTGCTTATACAGTAATACATCAGTTCGTGAGTGCTTCTGTTCTCAAACAGAAGCATTTGTGAATTTTGCTTCCATTTGCGAACTCCACATCAGGTGATAAACATGAGTGTAGCCATCTTTCCCACTCTGACATGTGGTTGTGGCTTCCTCTAGTTGAGGTTGCAGTCACAGACAGACCTGTGCACACTTGCTGTGAGCTTTTTTGTGTACTTTTTAGCACATACAGTACTGTACAGTGTTATTCAATCCAGCACGGCTCCGAAGAAAGTGCAGAGCAAGCATTGTGGTAAAAAAGGTGCAGAGCAGTAAGGAAGGTGGCAAGAATATGCAGAGCAAGAATGGTAAGAAGGAGGTTTTGAAGAAAATAACCATTGAGTTGAAGAAGGAAATTTTTGAAAAGCATGAGCGTGGTATTCATGTGACTGACTGGCCTTGGAGTACAAGATGGTGAAGTAAACAATCTCGACTATTTTAAAGAACAAAGATGCCATCAAAGGAGCTGATGTGGCAAAAGGAATAACAATGTTAACCGACAAGTGATGAATTTTAAACCGGTAGAGGGTGGTTTGATAAATTCCGCAAGAGAAGTGGCGTCCAGATATGGTAAGGCTTCCAGTTCTGACAAGGCCACTGCAGAAGACTATAGGAAAGAATTTGTGGAATTCATGAAGGCAGAAGTACACACTGCTCAACTAGTGTTCAACTGCGATGCAACAGGGATCTTCTGGGAGAAGATCCCGAACAGAACCTTTATCACACAGGAGGAAAAGGCAGTGCTGGACACAAAGCCACGAAGGACAGATTGACCCTTTCGTTGTGTGGTAACACAAATGCCGATCTGAAGATTAAGCCACTACTGGTGACCATTCCCAGACCCCTCATACATTCAAACACCAGAATGTGAACAAGGCCAGAGCACCTGTCCTGCAGAGGGCCAATGTGAAAACGGGTCACAAGGCAATTGTTCATGGAATGGCTGCATGAGGTATTTGCACCCACTGTTAAGAAATATTTTTCTGACAACCAACTGCCTGAAGGTGCCTTCTTCTGATGGACAATGCCCAGGCACACCCTCCGGGTTTGGTGGATGATATGGACACTGAGTGTGATTTCACAAAGGTCAAGTCCCCCCCCACACACACACAACACCTCTTCGGCAGCCAAGGACCAACAAATAATCTGCAGCTTCAAGAAGCTGTACACAAAGGCGTTTTAGTACTAAAGGTGTTTTAGTGTCATTGAAAAGATGTCCTTGACTCTGAAAGAGTTCTGGAAGAAACATTTCAATGTCCTCCACTGCATCAACCTTATTGACAAAGCCTAGGAAGATGTCATGTACAGGACCTTAAATTCAGCCTGGAGGAAACTGTGGCCAGAATGTGTCACTGAACCTGACTTTGAAGGGTCTGATGCACAGGTAGTGGAGGAGACTGTGTCCATGGGCAGGAGTGTGGGTCTGGACATTGATGGTGCAGACATAGAGGAACTTGCTGAGGACCATGAAGAGGAGCTGATGATGGAAGAACTTGCCGAACTCCACAGTGAGCAGCAGAAGGTGCTCGTGAGGAACATCCACTGAGGAAGAGGAAGGTAGAGAGGAGGTTAGCAGTGATGTAATAAAATCCATTATGTAAAAATGGAATGAGTGCCAGGATTTCTTTGAGAAGTTCCACCCCAACATAACTGCAACAAAGTGTTGAATCTGATGAACGATAATGTGGCCTCTCATTTTCAGATGGTTATGTAGCACAGGAAAAAACAAGTGACATTACATAGATTTTTTTTTTTGTCAAAATTGGCCCTGCAGCTAAGAGACAAAGAAGAGAGGAAACCCCCAAAGGAGATCTCCCTGATGTCCTTATGGAGGGGGACTCTCCCTACAAACAATAACCTCCCCCTCACCCACCTTCCTGCCTTCCTTGCTGGAAGTCACCTCAGGTAAGGTTAGTGTTCTCTCTCTTCATACTGTACTGTAATGTGTTTCATATTTTTGTGGTTAAAAATACATATGGTTCAGGAAGGATTAACCTTATTTACACTGAACTGTATGGGAAAATTTGATTTGGTTGGTGACCAATTTGACTCACAACCAGAATTGTGGAATGAGATATAACCATATGAGGAAGAGAAGGAGGAAGTGGGTTCCTGGGCCCTGGAAGGATCTGAACTGAGAATTGAAGCCCACAGGGAGAGCAAATAGAGAGATTTCAATGAAGAAGAAGGAGGTGGCGGGCAGTGCTTTCTCCCTAGAAGCATGGTGACTACTAGTGACCCCAGAGGCCTCCACAGAGAAATGTACCAATGGAACAGAGCAGTGGATGCAGGGGACTGCAGTGGCTGGTGAGTTATTTGGGTCCAGATGTCCCCCAGGAGAGAATGATTGACTGGTAGCCATCTTGAGAGGGGCCAACTGAGCTTAGAATTCAGAATGATTGCAGATTAGGCTGCCAAGTTCAAGTCAGCAGGAGTTCAGAGAGCCCAGTTCAAACCAACAGGGAGCCAAGTTCAAGCCAGCAGGAGGCTCACAGACTGTTGCAGGCTGAACAAGTCTGGTTGCAGCCTCACAGCCAGAAACCAGTCTGAACTCCAGTGAAGCTAAAGGTGCAGCCTTACTGAGATTATCCACTACCCCACTGTAAAGCTACATCTGGCTTGCTGGGATTAATCAACTTGGATCTGGATTCTGTCTGCCCATGTTGTCCACCAGTGATGGTAGAGACACACCTTGGAGTGGACATTTTTTTTTCTTCATTTCTTTCTCTCTCTCTCTTTTTTGGGGGGTAGGGGGTGCTTTTCTTTTTCTTTTCTTTTCTTTTCTTTTTTTTTTTTTGGGTTGTTTGTTCTTGTTTTTATGAGTGTGAACGTGGTTTCTAGTTTTTTTCTTTTTTTTTTTTTTTTTTTTTTTTTTTGTGGGAACCAGGGGGGTCGACCTCAGGACCTCACGCACCAACAGGCACCCGTGCCACTGAGCGATATCACCGGCCCCTTTTTCGTATGTGGGATCCGGGAGTCGAACTCGGGCCCTCGCGCTTGCCAGGCAGGCGCTTACACCGCTGAGCCATCTCACCGGCCCTCTAGTTTTTTTCTTATTGTTGTTCTAATCTGTTCTTGTTTTTATTTCTTCCCTCTGTCTTTCCCTTCTGTCTTCTTCACCATTTTCTCAAAGTTTGTGTGATCTTCCTTTGTCCTCCAGCCTTGCTTCTTATCTCTTCCTCCTCTTCTATTTCTCTATTCTTTCCCCTAACCTCTTTTAAATTTTCTCCCCTGAGGATAAAATCATGATGATGAGGGCTTATTTACTTTATACAATTTTCTGGTTTGTTTTAGATTTTGTTATATAACTACAAATCCAGTTCATATGATTAAAGGTGGCAAATTAATACTTACCACAGTTTGGCATTTTCTAGGCTGTGTTTGATAATATTGTTATTGCTGATTGTACCATTTTAGCCAAGGTGATGTAATTGATTTAATCAATTGTTCTTTATGGTATACCAAGACTGACATTATCCAAGAGTCATAAAAAATACTGTAGGTTAGTGCCAAAGAAACAGGGGCTGGGCAAAGTAGGAAGCAACTTCTCATCCCCAACAAATTGAGCAGGTAGGATCTTGCAACAGACTCAAAACCCAAAATCCAGCTACACCTGGAAGACATCTCTGAGAAGTAGTCATCTCCTAAGGGTTCTAAATACTAGCAGTAAAGCTTCTCGCCATAAGCAATTTGCAAGCATCAACCCAGGAATTAAGCTAAAAATAGAAAATGAGAAGACACTTAAAAAGGATGCAACCCCATACTTTTAGCTCACCAAGGGCAAACCCAGGGGGCCATGACATGGAACAATCCAAAGCCACCCACCTCTACTCTCTGAAGTGGTAACAGCGGAAGTAACAAAGGAGATGAAAGAGACTCTAGAAAAAAAATCAAATCAGAAATACTTTCTCAGATAACCACAGAGATGGTGACCATAATAAAAGACATTCTTAGTGACTCTAAAGCAGTTACAGATAAAAAGATAGAGGAGCTTAGGAAAATGATGGAAACCATGAACACCCAACATAGGAAAGAAATGGAATCCATGAAACAGATTCAAACAGATATCCAGGAGACTTAAAATTCCACTGAGTGTATATGCAGCAGAGTGAGCCAATGTGAAAACAGATTTTCACATATAGAAGACAGGTTCACAGTTAGTGATCATGAAAAGAAAGATTTCTTTTTTTTTTTTTTTTTTTTGTGGGTACCAGGGGGACGACCTCAGGACCTCGCGCGCCAACAGGCACCCATGCCACTGAGCAATATCACCGGCCCCTTTTTCGTATGTGGGTTCCGGGAGTCGAACTCGGGCCCTCGCACTTGCAAGGCAGGCGCTTACGCCGCTGAGCCATCTCACCGGCCCGAAAAGAAAGATTTCTTAAAATTAGTAAGGGAACAGCTGGGCATGGTGGCACACACCTGTAATTCCAGTACTCAGGAGGCTGAGGCAGGAGGACCACTGAAAGTTAGAGGACAACCTGGGCTACATAGTGAATTTAAGGCCAGCCTGAACTGAATAGGGAGATCTTGTCTCAAAACAAACAAACAAACAAAAAATAGCAAGGAAACACAAGAAATCAATCCAACAGCTGCTAGGTGATGCAAAGAAGAATAACATAAGATTGATTGGAGTCAATGAAAAAGCAGGAGATAGTGCAAATGACATAAAAAACCTGTTCACAGAAGTCATGGCAGAAAACTTCCCAATCAGAGCAAAATAATTTGACATAAAGATAAGTGAGGCAAAAAAAAAAAAAAAAAAAAAGATAAGTGAGGCATATAGAATTCCAATTAGCCATGATCAAAAAAATTCTATACCAAGGCATATAATAGTTAAGATTCCAGAAATTCAACACAAGAACAGAATATTAAAAGGTATAAGAGAAAAGAAAGAAATCACTTACAAAGGAAAGTCCATCAGAATCACAGCAGACTTCTCAACACAAACCCTCAAGTCAAGGAGAGCTTGGAGTGAAATATTTTATGCACTACAAAAAACAATCTCCAACACAGATTGATGTACCCCGCAAAACTATCTTTCAAAATTGATGGAGAAACGAGATACTTCCATGACAAAGAACACCTGAAGAAATTCATGAATACCCCAATCAGCATTCCAAATGTTCTGAAGGACATTCTAGAAAGACATAATAAGGATTTCAACTCCATGAACCCCAACAGAATGAATCCACCAGGTAAGGCAAGCAATTAAATAGAGAGAGGTGAAAAGGGGAGCAAACAACAGGAAAATAACATGACAAGGATAAGTTAATACATATCAGTATAATCATCAATGTTAATGGTCTCAATTCACCAATCAAAAGAAACAGAGTAGCAGAAAGGATCAAGAAGCAAGATCCAACAATATGCTGTATACAAGAAACACATTTAATTCAAAAAGAAATTCATAGGCTGAAAGTCAAAGGATGGAAAACAATATTCCATGTGATAGGAACCTGGAAAAAGCAGAGGTAGCTATTCTCCTTGCAGACAAAGTGGAATTCAAGCCAAAACTGATCAAGAGAGATAAGAAGGTCACTATGTCCTTGTAAAGGGAACAATCCAAAAGGAAGAGATAACAATCATGAATATATATGCACCAAATACCAGTGCACCCAACTCTACAAAACAAATATTAACGGACATGAAAAATCAAATAAGCAATATTACAATTGTAATGGGGGACCTCAATATCCCACTGTCACAAATAGACAGATCAATTAGACAAAAAATCAACAATGAAATATTAGAACTGAACCACATTTTTAAATAAATGGACTTAGAAGATGTCTACAGAGTGCTCCACCCCACAACATCAGAATGCATATTCTTCTCAACTGCACACGAGACATTCTCCAAAATAGACCACATGCTAGCTCATAGAAGGTGCTTCAGTAAATGCAAAGGAACTGAAATTATTCCATGCATATCATCAGACCATAGCACAATGAAATTGGAAATCATGGCAAAAGAAACCACGAAAACTTCATAAGCACATGGAAATTAAATAACACCCTCCTGAACAACCAATGGATCATAGGCCAAGGACAAAAATTATATGATAATCTTAATAGATCCAGAAAAATTGTTTGACAAAGTTCAACATCCATTCATGATTAAAAAAAAACCTACAGAAAATTGGAATAGATGGTCTTTATCTCAATCTAATAAAAGCCATCTATGACAAACTAACAGCCAACATCATACTAAATGGACAAAAACTAAGAGCTTTCACTCTAAAATCAGGAACAAGAAAAAGATGTCCACTGTCATCACTGTTATTCAATATAGCCAGAAACATTAGCCAGAGGAATTAGACAAGAGAAAGAAATAAAAGAAATAAGGATAGGAAAGGAAGAAGTTAAATTATCATTTGCGAATGACATGATACTCTACGTAGAAGATTCCAAAAACTCCAACAAGAGCCTTCTAGATTTAATAACCAAATTCAGTAGTGTAGCTGGATATAAAGTCAATGCTCAAAAATCTATAGCCTTCCTGTACACAAATAACAAACTCACTAAGAGAGAAATTAGGGAAACAACACCTTTCACAGTAGTATCCAAAAAAATGAAATACTTAGGAATCAATCTAATGAAGGAAGTAAAAGACCTCTACACTGAAAACTACAATACTCTGAAAAAGGGATCGAAGAAAATATCAGAAAATGGAAAGATATTCCTTGTTCTTGGATAGGAAGAACCAATATAGTGAAAATAGCCATACTTTCAAAATTGTTATACAAATTTAATGCAATCCTGATCAAAATTCCAACAGCATATCTCACAGTATTAGAGAAAACATTCCTAAAATTCATTTGGAACCAGAAGAGACCTAGAATAACAAAAACAATTCTGGGCAATAAAGGCAAGGCAGGGGGCATCACAATCCCTGACTTGAAATTATACTACAAAGCTACTATGATAAAAACAGCATGGTACTGGCAAAAACACAGACCTGAGGATCAGTGGAACAGATTAGAAGTTGCGGAAACAACTCCAGACATACTCAGCCACCTTATCTTTGACAAAGGGGCCAAACATGTTCACTGGAAGGAAGATTGCCTCTTTAATAAATAGTGCTGGAAAAACTGGCTTTCCACATGCCAAAGACTAAATCTAGACCCATGTTTATCACCATGCACGAAATTAAAATCAAAATGGATCAAAGATCTAAATATTAAAACAGAAGCAGTAAATCTACTAGAAGATAGAGTAGGTAGAATTGAAGACATAGGCGTAAGCAGAGACTTCATGAACAAAACCCCGACTGTACAGGAAATATCACAAAGAATCAACACCTGGGACTCATTTTATTAAAAAGCTTTTGCACAGCAAAAGAAATCACCAACACAGTGAAAAGACAACCCACAGAGTGGGAAAAATTTTTTGCCAGCTGTTTCTCAGACAAAGGACTAGTATCTAAAATATATAAAGAACTGAAAAAAATCAGACCCCCCCCAAATTTAAAGACCAAATCCAAAAATGGCATCTGAGATGAATACACACTTCTCAGATGAAGAAATACAAACTGCAAATAAATATATGAAAAAATGTTCAATATCACTGGTCATTCGAGAGATGAAAATTAAAACAACACTGAGATTCCATCTCACTCCAGAAAGAATGGCTATTATCAAGAAATCAACCAATAACAAATGCTAGTGGGCCTGTAAGGGAAAAGGAACACTTCTCCACTGTTAGTGGGAGTGTAGACTGGTGCAATCACTATGGAAGTCAGTGTGGAGATTCCTCAAAAAACTAGAACTAGAGGTTGCATCTGACCCAGTTATTCCCCTTCTGAGTATCTTCCCAAAAGAATTAAAAGCATCATACTACAGTGATATATGCATATCCGTGTTTATGGTGGCACAGTTTGTAATAGTTAAATCTCGGGAAACAGCCCAAATGACCAAAAACTGCAGAATGGATAAAGATGTGGGTTTTTTTTTTAATATATACAATGGAGTACTATTCTGCCATAAAGAAGGAAAAACTTGAGACATTTATAGGTAAATGGATGAAACTTGAGACCATACTCTTAACTCTTGAAATAAATACTCTCAAGTGAAATAAATGTGTGTAAACATCACATTGTCTCTCTGGTTTGAGAAACTGAAAGTGTAAATAAGAACCAAAATGTATAATAGATATTGTGAAATAGGAAGAAAGTGCTCAAAAGGAAAGGAGAACTAGGGAGGGGGGCGGGGGAAAGGAAGGAAAGAAAAAGAAAAAAATGAGAAAAGAAGGGTAAAATGGAAACAAAGCTTTGTAAATAAGGAGGGGAGGAGGGCTTGGATGGAGCGGAGGGGGATGGGAAAAAAGAGGTACCAAGATATATCATGTACAGGTACAAATTCCCTATGATGAATGTGATCATTATGTATATCTAAATTGTACCAATAAACTTAATGATGGGGAAAAAAAGAATCGCAGAATGATTAAGTTCATATTAAGTTATAGCAGTAGCAAGCATGTGATTGGTCCAAGTCAAGTCTGTGATTCATCTAAATTGGTCTAAACTCAAGCCTTCTGATCCTGAGCCCACTGACTGTTCTGAATTTAATACTACTGCTTGGTTTAAATTCAAGCCCACTCCTATCATGGTATATACCTCCTGGAGTGGGTACAGGGCATCCAGGACAGCTGCAGCTGTCATAGTGACAGTTTGGTGGAAAATGGGAGATGCAGCTGCTTGATTGATAGCAGTCCTGTCCCTGCGGAAATCCCTGGGCTAATATCCAGAATCTTCAGAAGAGGAACTATGTTAATCACAGTTAATTGGGGCTTAGGGCTGTTGAGGATGTTAATAATAGACCTGGATCCCTCCCTGATCTCTGGCACCACGTTAGAAGTAGTTGCTCTGCAGAAGCAGCGGCAGTGTCTGGAGTGGTGGGAGCAGCAGAGGGGTATCATGGCTGACAGCAGAGCTGTACCTCCTGTCAGAGCGGCAGGACAGTGTCCACTAAGTAACCAAGAGTATACTGAGGCAAGTTGTCCCATCCATCCTAAGAGGACCCAGGGGGAGTGAAGGGAAGTGAGAGGGTGGGGCTGACAGCTGTTGGCCAAATCATGCTTCCCTCTGGCCATCACAGGAAAAAGGGGAGAGGCAGGGGCTTCTCATCTGTCTCAAAACCTCCAAAACTGTGAGCCTTAATCAACTTTTCTCTTTATAAGTTGATTTATTTCAGGTATTTGTTACAGTGATGGAATGCTGACTCAGAAACTTCACATCAGTAATTTGAGATAATATGGATATTATTGGTTTTATAGATCAAGAAGATTTATCTCATAAATGAGTATGTTCATTTTAGATAAAGTTCTTCAACCGAGGTCACATTTTTTAATCTAGATTTTTTTTTTTGGCTATACCATGTTGCTTTTCATATAAGTGAATGTGTTAAAGTTGCACATAAAATTAGAGAAAAAGGGCCCCTGGTAAGACACCATGGAGTCTAGATATTTAATACTTCATGAACACTTAGCAAACATTTCCTGAGGCCAGTTTCCCTCCTCTGCATCCCCACAGCATGCCAGCCTCTCCACCATTCAGTGAAAGGTTTCAGCCAGAAGGGCCCCCAGGATTGCCTGGGGGAAAGATGTTTCAAAACAAAGGCTCCTCAAACAAATATTCAGCAGTTTCAATTGAATATGTTTTCCCCCATAGGGAAAGGCTTTTCTTTTTTTTTTCGTGGGTACGGGGGTCGACCTCAGGACCTCACGCGCCAACAGGCACCCCTGCCGCTGAGCGATATCACCGGCCCCTTTTTCGTATGTGGGATCCGGGAGTCGAACTCGGGCCCTTGCGCTTGCAAGGCAGGCGCTTACGCCGCTGAGCCATCTCACCGGTCCTTTTTTTTTTTTTTTAATTGTTTCCCTCCTACATTTAAAGTCTATAAAACTTATGAATACACAAAAATAAAAATAGTACTCCTTTGCTTTTTCCACCCCACTTTCCCAGAGGCAACACTTCCTACTCTGATGCCTTTGTTTTCCAGCATATTTTATACTTTTTTTGGAAACAGGGTCTTATTCTGTTGCCCAGGCTGGTCTTTGAGTCCAGGCTTGTGGACTCAAATGAAGATGCACCACTGCCTGGCCTTCCAGCACATTTTAAATAACATAGTTATGGTACTACTTACTGATTTTTCTGTTTCAGTCATTATCTACTGGATTCTTCATTATGGAAAATGAGGTTTTATCTCTCTTTCACACACATACACACACACACCCCACCACATGTTTATATGTCTTATCCACCATTCCCCAAAATCATTATATCAAAATTTTGGTTAAGTTCTTAAGAAAAACCTGAGATGGGCCGGTGAGACGGCTCAGCGGCTTAAGCGCCTGCCTTGCAAGCGCGAAGGCCCGAGTTCGACTCCCGGAACCCACATACGAAAAAGGGGCCGGTGATATCGCTCAGCGGCACGGGTGCCTGTTGGTGCGCGAGGTCCTGAGGTCGTCCCCCCGGTACCCACAAAAAAAAAAAAAAAAAAAAAGAAAAACCTGAGATGAGTTAAGTTTAACGAAGTGTATTCGAACAAGGAAAAGATTTTAGAACTGGGCAGCATTCCCAGCTGAAGCTGGTTCAGAATACCCGACCCCATCACATGTGTATGCTATATTTACAGGCGGAGACAAGGAAGTGACTTACAGAGACAACCTGATTGCTGCAATCAGTATCTGCCTCATACAGGCATGTGTGAAGAGGCACTTACCTTACATGGACAAGGTCTTGAGACAGACAAGAAATTCTGAACTCTCCCTTTTTCCTGTGACTGCTGGAGGGGGGCATGGTAGCCACCATCTGTCATACCCTGCCCCCTCGCTTCCCTTTGCTCCCTCACGGTTTCCTGAGGAGGGCCTGGGACAGCTTGCCTCACTGTCTTCCCATCAGTCCTAAGGTTACTTCAGGTTCTCTCCAAGCTCTAGGGGAGGTGCAGTTTGACTGTCAGCCAAAGTGCCCCTCCTCCGCTTCAGCCGCTCCATATGCTGCTGCCTCTTGGAAGAAGTAGAGGGAAACTGCTGCTAATGTGGCAGAGATCAGAGAGGAATCTGGGCCTATTATTAACATCCCTAACATCTCCAAACCCCAGTAAGCTGTGATTTACACAGTCAGTCCTCCTGACGGTTCCCTGGTTTCAGCCCCACCATTTTTCAAGGAGACACGACAACCGTCAATCAAACAATTCCTGCTGATGCCCCCACAATATCTCCTGATGCCCCCCCCATTGCCATGACAGATGCAGCTGTCCTGGATGCCTCACACCCAATTCAGTAGATGTCTACCCTGACTTTAGTGAGCTTGAGCTTGAACCAAGCAGAGGAATTAAACTTGGACAAATCCTTAAGCTCTGATGGGAAGGCTTGAATTTAGAACAATTCTGATGAATCAGCAGGCTCAAATTTAGGTAAATCAGAAGGCTTCAATATGGACCAATCAAAGGCTTGAATTTGGAAATTAGCAGGCTTGAACATGGACCAATCACAGACCTGCAGCTGCTATCTAAATAGCACTCCTGCCATACTTGGATTGATTTCGGGGCTTTTTCCAGCTCACTGACTCCCTTGTGTGGCAGTATAAGCTCTGTTCAAATATAGCCTTTCTCTGGTGGTCCTGTACATCTGCTCGTGATTTTTTTTTTTTTTTTTTTCAACTCTTATTGGCTGGGAAGGTCCTGAAAATCTACTCAGGATTTTTATACTGAATAGTACAGACAGACTGGTCACTTTAAAAACAGAGCTATAACATTAGAGCTAACATTAGCTCGGAAGGGTTCCAGAAACCAGCAGCTGACAATGATTAGCAAGAGGGACCAGCCATGGGCTGTGTTGATTGATGGTATCCAGCATAAACTGGTATCAACCAGTGGCATCAGGGCCCAGAGCTGTCACACTGAGGGTCGAGGGCCATTGGTACTCAAAGCCCAGGGCTGCCCGCAGCACTGTATCTTGCTGCTTTGTGATTTTGATCTGAATTGAATAAAAGCACCCACAACTGACTGGTGACACTCTGGTCAGTGGGTGGCCTATGATTCAGTGCAGTTCTACTACTGTGATTGGCTGAAATTTAGTTACTTGTTACGAGGATATACCCTTAGCTGGTGTGGTGTCACACACCTGTAATCCCAGCAGTACGGGAGGCTGAGGGAGGAGGATCACAAATTCAAGCTCAGCCTGAGTAACTTAGCAACTTAGTGAGACCCTGTGTCAAAAAAATACCAAAAAGGGCTGGCTCAGTGAAAAGGCCCTGAGTTCAATTCCTAGTACTAAAAACAGTATATACCCTTAAATAAGCTTGCATTTTGTTTACATACTAAGTTAGGTTGTGATTGGTTAGCAGCATCGGGCCAAATTTTATAGCAACAATCTTAGGCCAAAAATTTCAGATTAATAAAAGTCTTACTAAAGTTGTTAAGTCCCTGAGACTATATGAATGTTATTCATGAGTAAGTCATGTGGAATACTATAATTATTTTTCTTTTCCTGCAAAGTGTTTTGCTTGCTAGGAGTTAATAGCACAATACTTTTAGGTGCCTACATTTTTACTGCAATCTATCACATTAGGTCAGCTGCAGAATTTTCCATTTGTGGTGTCATGTTGGTGTTCAAAAAGTTTTTAAAAATATATTGGAGCTTTTTTTTTTTTTTTGAGCCAGAAATCGAACTCAGGACCTTGCCCTTGCCAGGTAGGCGCCATGCCACTGAGGTATATCCACAGCCCCATATTGGAGCATTTTGGATTCTGGGTTTTCTGAGTAGGGATGTTCAACCTGTACTGTTCCTTATAGTAAAAGGATCCAATCCAAGACCATATACTGCATTTATGGTCATGCCTCTTTAGTGTCTTTCAAGCTAGACAATTCCTTAGAATTTCCTTGACTTTCACAACCTTGACAATGGTTTTACAGGCCAGTTATTTTGTAGAATACTCCTCATTTTGAGTTTCCTCATGATTGAGTTCAGGTTACACATTTTTGGGTTTAGGAATAGTACAGAGTGACACTGTATTCTCCTTGCCTTCTATCGAGTGGTGCCAGATTTCAATTTGTCCCAGGACCAAGAATGCTAATTTTGATCACTTGATTAAAATGGCGTCTGCTAGATTTTTCCACCATAAAATTACTTTTTTGCCTTTTGTGATAAATAAGGATTTTGTGGAGAGGTACTCAGAGGCTATGTATCTTGTTCCTCATCAAACTTTTAACCACTATTTTTAGTTTCCTTGACTGAATGCTTAACTTATTACTATGATGGTGGCTCAGTGATGATTTTCCAATTTCATCATTCCCTTTAAACTTAGTAGTTGTCATTCTACTCTAAAGAAAGATATTTTCTTCTCATTAATTTATTCACTTATTTTTAAACTACATTGGTAATTTTTTATATTGATTATAACAGAATGTGGATAAAATCAATTGATGGGTTAAAATCTTTCATCATCATCATCATCATCGTTATTATTATTATTTGTCTTTTTGAGACAGGGTCTCGCTATGTAGCCTAGGCTTGCCTCAAACTCACAGCGATCCTCCTGCCTCGGCCTCCTGAGTGCTGGGATTACAGGTGTGTACCACCATGCCCAGCCCATTATTATTTATTCTGATGCTCAGGTTTGGTTAAGGAGAGTCCCCTTCAATCCCTTCTACATATCTGTAATGAGTATCCATCATTCTTTAAGCACTTTTTCACATTTTCCCTTAGCGGTGTGGTCCAAGTTCATCTTGTATTTTCCCTATTTCAGTCCTGACATTAATCACTTCTCTAAGATCGCCGGGTTCTTTTAGAGAAAGGGGTATTTAGAGACAAAAATTTGGGTAAAAGAGTATTCATTGCTATTGGAGTTTTGCTGTTTCCAAGCTTTCTTGGTGGATAAAGCTAGGGAATATGTATATATGTGCACTTTGGTACACACACACACACACATCCTATATTTATTCCTCCATCTACCAAACACCACAATTCTTTCTTTTTTCATATCTGTAAATTTCTTTCTTTTTTTTTTTTTTTGTGGGTACCGGGGCTCAACCTCAGGACCTCGTGCGCCAGCAGGCGCCCGTGCCGCTGAGTGATATCACCGGCCCTTTTTCGTATGTGGGTTCCGGGAGTCGAACTCCGGCCCTTGCGCTTGCCAGGCAGGCGCTTAGGCCGCTGAGCCATCTCACTGGCCCTGTAAATTTCTTCTGTTCAGTAAGAAACCTGGCTCCCATTGTCCTCAGTACATGTATGTATCTGATCAACCATGCTGTATGTAACTAGTACCCTGCTTTTGCTGCTTCCGCCAGGCCGTGCACTGAGGACTACCTCACTTCGTTTGGTTCTAAAATCCCTCTTGCAGACATTTGCCCCTCCCCTTCTCAGCACTCTCCTCATTCTGCTTGGATACCTAGAATCTGTGTGGGTGCCACTGTCACACGCAGCCCCTGAGGGATGCCATCTTCCTCCACTTGAGCGCCAATGTAGCACTCTGGTTGTGAGCTCATTCCTCAGTCTCCTCAGGTTCTGATCTCCCAAGCCGTGTGGCTGTCACTTCCCCTCTGGACAGATGCCCTTCTTGCCATGTTTGGGCTCTGGCCCTAGCTATGGTACCCCCCACCCTGCATGCTCAGATGCCCTGTTTGACTCCTTTGGGCTCAAATAGCCTGCCAGGCTGCTGCCGCCCCCGCCCCACTCTTGCCCAGTTTCCTCAATTTGGGTTCGACACCTGTGTGGATTTCTCCTCATCCTGTTTAGTCTCCAACACTCCACTCCTGGCTGCCACTGTCACCACTCATCCCCCACAGGACCCCGAGACCCTTTTTCATCCTTCTCAGGCTCTGATAGCTCCATAGCGATGTCTACCCTGCTTTAGGATTTGGAACAAAATTAGTCAGAGGAAGGGAAAGGAAGAAGAAAGACAGGAAGATGGTTTTTGCCTAATCTTTTTTCTTTAAATACCTTTTTTCTGTTTGTTTTGGTGTCTCCTTCACATAAGAGGACTTCCTCAGTTACCTAGTGATTTTCCACTGTCTATGTGTGTGTGTGTGTTTCGGGGGAAGGGCTACTTGCCATTTGGGCACTTTATTGACCTGGCCAGGCAATTGTCTGAGAAACATCTAAAGGCAGTATGTATAGGTCAAGAAACCCAGCTTTCCGCTGGGAGAATTGCTCGGAACCACTGAAGGGGTCCGGAAGTCTAGCTACACGGTAAGCAGATTTTCAGCCTATCTTCTGTCTTTCCTTCTCGCCCCAACTTCCAGAGGTACCTGGACCTTTAGTTCTTGCTCCTTTTGGAAATTTACAAAGCCGAGGTTGCCTCTTGATTTTCTGTCCATCAGCTGAGTATGTAGATTTTCTTGTTCTGCTAACTCAGTTATCATTGATCCCCTCTCCTGTCCTTTTGTCCTTAAACGCTTTTGAAAAGTCCCTTTTCTGCCACTTTAGTGGGGCTTTGGAAGGAGTGGAGTTAACTGCATGTTTAACCTGCCATCTCTTATTGGAATTTTGGAATTTCAGTGTGAACTTCCGTGCTTTTAATTGTCTCCATGCCTCTGTCCCTAGCATCCAGAGTCAAAGGCCCCAAATAATTCTTTTGATTCACAAATTCTTTTAATCCCTCAACCTTTTACTTCATTGGGTTTTTTTTTTCTTTTTTTTTTTTTTTGTATTTGGTTCCTCTCACCATTGACCCCCTTGCCATCTCTCTTATTTACTGTGTCTTATGGAATCTCCGTTGCATACCAATAATAATAACGAAATCTCTCTCTCCCTTTGATGGCACTCGTGATTAAACCAGGGGAGCTCTACCTCTGAGCCACATTCCCAGCCCCTCCCCTGTTTATTTTGAAACAGCCTTGTTAAACTGCCCAGGCTGCGTTCAAACCTGTGATATTGCTCACTCAGCCTCCCTAGTAACTGGGATTACGGTGTGTACAACCACTCCTGGCCAATAATAAGGAAATTTTGAGTTCTACCTTAGCTTTACATCAAATAAATCCCCAAGGGCTATTGACTTTCCCTCCTAAATAGCTCTACAATCTGCCACCTCTCTGTGCCACACTTGAACCTAGCTCTAATCTTTTCTCATCTGGTTTAATTCTGATCTTCCACTTTCTGCTCAGCTTCATTCCTATGCATTCTAATTTATCTAAAATACAGGTGTGATTATGGCACTCCGCTTCTTAAAACCCTTTCCCAGGGTCAAATTTTTTTGTTTTTGTTTTTTTCAGTGCCATGGATTGAACCCAGGGCCTTGTGCAGGCTAGGCAAGCTCTCTACCACTGAGATAAATACCCAGTCCTGGGGCATGGTACTAAAATTTGAATTTGAGTGCTTTTAGGGAACCATGTGCTCTTGAAGTTTTTGCAGCACCATTACTCCTTCTACTACTTCCTTTGTCACCTACTTTGCCCCTGAAGGCACCTAAGTTTTGACCATTGCTGTAATGACCTTCAATGGCCATTAGGTAAAGTAGAAATTCTTCCACTGACCTATAAGACCCCTCCTAACCTGGTCTCTGCCTCTTCTCTCCAGCCTCATCTTTCCCCATAACTGTTCCTCCAGCTGTTTACTTCAAGTCTACCAAACCCCGTCTTGCTGTGGGCCTTTTTATATACTAGGCTCATTCTCCCCCTCCCATTCAGCTGGCTAATTCTAACTCACCTTTCAGGCCTCACTCAATTTAAGTTTCCTATTGTTATATTTTTATATTCTCAGAACTTACTTTAGTTTTTGACACATAGGAGACCCTCAATAGAAATGTTAAACTAATAAATGTATTTCTTAAGTAGTCTGTGATGGGTTCGATCCTGGGATAAGCTTTTTATATAGACATTATATCTTTTTATCTTCACAGTAACTATTATTATAACACTTATTTTCTTTTTTTTATAACACATTTTTTTTTTTTTTGGGGTACCAAGAATCAAACTCAGGACCTTGCGCTTGCCAGGCAGATAACACTTATTTTCTATGTGAGGAATTAAGTCTCTGAAATGTAAGGCAACTGGCACCAAATTTTATATCTATTAAATGACAGATCAAGGATTCAAATACAAGTCTGACTGGCCCAGCCCCCTGTGCTCCCAGCTGTTTAGGTTATCACTGCCTCTCTCAGCATTTTAGTTCAGAAATAACCATTCCTTCAAGGCCCAAGGCTGGGTGGCATTCTCCACACATCCCACTGCTTCCTCCCCAGGTGGGGCTGTCAGAGTTAGCAAAGAAAACTACAGGAAGACCAATTAAATTAGAATTTCAAACAAACAAGAAATCATTTTTTAGTATGTCCCAATTCAACTTTCTCTTTTTGCAGCGCTGAGGTTTGAACCCCAGGTCTTGCATATGTTAGGCATGTGCCACTGAGTTCAGTATTTAAGATGTACTGAAAATTATTCTTTATTTGTATACAATTCTAATTTAACTGGTTGTCTTGCGTTTTCTCTGGCAACCTTGCACCACTGCCCTTCTGCCTGCTCTGCCAGCCCCTCTGTATTCAAATGGTTCCACTCACTGTAATCTGTTGGTCATGCATTCAACATGTTCAGTCTGCCCTGGTTATCTGCAGGTTCCACATCTTTTTCTTCAACTTCATTATGTTGGAAATATTCCAAAAAAGACTGCAGGTCTGGAGAAGTAGCTCAGTGGTAGAGCATACTTACCTAGCATGTCTGAGGCCCTGAGTTCAACCCCTAGCACCAGAAAAAACAAAATTGTGTTGTGCCAAATATATATATATATATGGTTAGGGATGTAGTGCAGTGCTTGACATGCACAAGGCCTTGGGTTCAATGCCCACACTATCAAAGAGAGAGGGAGAGAAAGAGAGAGAGAGGAAATAAAGAAGAGAGAATGTGTTAAAAGACAGGATTACAAATATCAACAAATTTAAAGATCTTAATGCCTTGGTCATTTCAAAGTTCCTCTCCTTTCAAAGGGGAACAGGAAAACAGAATAAGAGAAAAATAATGGATTGGTTAACCTCAGGTTACTTTTCGAAATGGCTGAAAACAACAGGAACTGCATTATCATGCTGATGAAAACTGGCCTGTTTGGGAAATTTGGCTGTTTCTCTTTCCTGAATCTTCACTCAGTTTCACTTTGGTGACATGGAACTCTGGTAAGAGTGACTCTATTTTGATTTTTAGTCTGGTCTGTGGAGGAGCACAAGAGTTTAGTCCAAAACAATAGCCATCTGCGATTTCTGTTCAACATACAGAGTCATAAGATGGGACCCCAAACCCAGGACCTATGGGACTTGGTGGTTGTCAACGCCACTAGTGGCTGGCGACTGTGACATGATTAGATAATTTGCAAAGGAAGAAAGGAAAGGTGGTTGTCCTGTGAGCCAAGAGAGGAAGATATGTAGAAATAGTTAATATTCAACAATGTTGGAGAGTTATATGTTTAATGTATGTTTTCTAAAAACTCTCAGGAAGGCTGTGATATTCTGCTTAGGGATGTGGGAGAGCAAAGACAGTGTGGGCAGCTGAGTTTGGGTAATCTTGCATTTAAAAGATTTGGTCCCCTTCCCATTTGCAAAATGCCTTACCTCCATTTTTTTCCAATTCTTTTTTTTTTTTTTTGTGGGTACCGGGGGGTCGACCTCAGGACCTCGCACGCCAGCAGGCGCCCGTGCCGCTGAGCGATATCACCGGCCCCTTTTTCGTATGTGGGTTCCGGGAGTCGAACTCGGGCCCTCGCGCTTGCCGGGCAGGCGCTTAAGCCGCTGAGCCATCTCACCGGCCCCTCCAATTCTTTTTTTTAATCATCCCCTTTCCTTCCTCTCCCTCTCACCTCCCTCCATCTCCTGTTCTCTCTCCAATTTGAAAAAAGATCTCCCTACTTCCTATTATCTATCTTTCATTTTGTCCTTTATTTATATTTTGGGTTTCTTATATAAGAAAAACCCTGTGAGCTGGGTGTGGTGGTGCATGCCTGTACTCCCGGCACCCAGGAGGCAGAGGCAGAAGAATCGTTGTGAGTTCAAGGCCAGCCTGGGCTACACAGTGAGTTCGAGTCCAATTTGAACTGCATAGTGAAACCCTGTCTCAAAAAACAAACAAAAAAAAGAAAAAAAAGAAAAAAGAAAAACTATGCGATATTTAAGCTTGGGTGTCTAATTTATTTCATGTAATATTATAGTCTCCAAGTGCATTCATTTACGTACAAAGGACTCAAGTTTATCCTTCTTTATGGCAAAGTAGTGTTCTATTGTATATAAATATCATATTTTCTTTATCCATTCATTTGTTAATGGGCTTATAGGTCATTTCCAAGATTTAGATATTACAAATTGTGCTGCTGTAAACAGGGGTGTGCATGTATCCCTGTAAGATGATGTCTTTAACTCTTTTGGGAAGATACTTGGAAGGGGAATAACTGGGTCAAGTGGAATTTCTAGTTTTAGTTTTTTAAGGAATCTCCATACTGATTTCCATAGTGGTTGTAAGCTTATAATCCCATCACTAATGTATAAGGATTGCTTTTTCCCTGTAGGCTCACCAGCATTTTTTATTATTTGATTTTTTTCATGGTAGCCATTCTTTCTGGGGTAAGATAGAATCTTAAGTATTGTTTTAATTTGCATTTCTCTAATGGCCAGCAGTGTTAAACATTTTTTCGTGTATTTATTGACTATTTGTACTTCTTCTGAGAAGTATCTATTCATTAGTTGCCCATTTTTTGATTGGGTCTTTTAATTGGGGGTGGTCTAATTTTTTTTTTTTTTTTAGTTCTTTATATATTTTAGATGTCAGCTTTCTGTCTGAGGAATTTTTTTTTTTTTTTTTTTTTTGTACTGGGAATCAAACTCAGGACCTTGCGCTTGTCAGGCAGGCACTGTGCTGCTGAGCTGTATCACCAACCTTCTGTCTGAGGAATTGCCAAGAACCTTACTGATCTGTTTTGTTATCTCCTCTGCTACTTGGTTTTGTGGCTTTTGATTTCCTCTACCTTGGTGCCCTCTGAATCAGCTTTGGGGAGCTGGGAGTTTTGGGAGGCGTTTTGTTGCCTTACCTTCTGTTTCAATATCTTTTGTTTTTTTATGTGCTGAAGGTTGAGGGTTGATTATAGTGGAAGACTTTGTTGCTAGCACGGAGAGCTCTTTAGTTAGTGTCTGCTTTTTAGCAATGCACTCTGGGCATTGCTAACTGTAGGCCTTTGGCTCTGTCCCAGGATTCCCCCACCTCATTTATTTTGGATGGGAGGCTGCACTGTATTTGGCTCAGTACCCAGTTCTCTAGGAATGGGTCGCAGTATTGTTAATGACACCAAGGCCATCCAGATATTGGCATACAGAGAAAACCAACTGATAACAACGACTATGTCACCTTGGCTATAGTAATAAAATCAGTAACAACAATAATGTCAAAGACAAACTGCATACTGATTTACCCTAAGAACCACTAATATCCCACCTTAACCATAGAAAATAGACCTATGCTTACAGTATAAGCACTAAGGCAAACCCAATATTGACCTACAGTAAATATCTACTAAATGGAACAACTTTACCTCCACTGGCAGTAGAACAGTATTCAGCTGTAATAGCATACAGTTAACTATATGTAGATTCCTAAACCGTCATAGTTATTGTAGTAAGGATAGAGCGTGTGAGGACTGGGCAGATGAAAAAAGTAAAATTGGAAAACTTAAGTGATGGAAGAGGAGAAGAAGGTGATAAAAGTGAAATAAAGCATCCTAATAAGGAGTAAAAGGAAATTAATAGTATTAAATAAGAGTAACAGAAAAAAAACCAAACAGGGCCGGTGAGATGGCTCAGCGGTGTAAGAGCCTGCCTGGCAAGCGCGAGTGTCCGAGTTCAACTCCCGGATCCCACATACGAAAAAGGGGCCGGTGATATCGCTCAGCGGCACGGGCGCCTGCTGGCACGCGAGGTCCTGAGGTCGACCCCCGATACCCACAAAAAAAAAAAAAAAAGAAAGGAAAAAAAAAAAAACAGAAAAAGGAGAGAATAGAAAAAAACACAAGCAGACTAAAGAAAAAATAATCAGGGAAAAAATTGAAAGAGAATTTTAAAAAGAGGGGGAAAAAGACAAAAAAAGAAAAAAGAACGAAAGAAGAAAGTGGGGGGAACCCTCCAAACACTCCCAAAAAATCAAGAGGAGAAAAAAATGGGTCAAAAACATTCCTCTGTATTTCCAAATGAGTAGTTTCCTTCCAGAACCCACAGTCTTGGAATCCAGCGAGCCACGGTCCTCTCCACCCAGCTTTACATCCGGTGGGTTTGTGAAGTGCCCCCCTGTGCAGAGGTCCCTCCATATGTCAACCTCAGACCAAGGCAACTACTTAATCTGAGGCATGTACCTGCTCATGTTGTTAAACAGGGACACAATCAGATCACCAGTCTCCACTGGATACAGGCAATGGTGTGGGGGCTCAAGCAGACTGCTGGATTCAATGCCATCATCTTCCAATCCAGCCACCTCTGAAAGCCACACCCACTGGGCCCTGCCTCTCACCATGGAGTGTGGGTCCCGTGTCCTTCCTGGCCTGAGCTTGAACTTCTCAGGGGACCTATGTCTAGCCCTCAACCTCTCCGCAGCTGCCTCCCGTGTCTACCTCTCACCCAATCACTGTGGTAAGGTAACACTGAAAATGCTGGAGTGAAGATGTAGTATGGTTGTTCTGTGGCTCAGTTCCACACAATCAACCCTTTCCCAAAATGGCTCCTGATTAAATTCTCTTTGGCAGTATGGCAGGCACTGCGTTGGATTTCTTCTCCAACTCTATCCTGCCGTGAAGAAGTCACTGTCAGAGTAAATCCCCATGCTGTTTTTGTAGTTTACAACAGCTGTGAGCTTTTCTTGGGACTAGTGCTGCTGGTCCATCCATTGTTTCTCCCAGAAGCTGCCAACTCTTTGGGGCTTACCTTCTCTCCCAGAACACTGGCCTCGTGCACGATCAGGTCGGTCAGTTGGTCACTGCCTCTGCGGTCCTGTGTTGAGGGGAACCAAAATGCAGAGCTGGGTAAGAGTTAGTGGTTTTAGGTAGCTAGGGTATGGAATCCACAGTGTGGAGTTGGCTGGGGGCAGGTGCTGGTTTGCCTGCTCCTCCTGTAGTGCTGCCACTGGCATGGCCCTGAAAATTATATTCTAACAAGGGAGACAAACAACAAGCAAATCAGCAAATGAAGACATTTTAAAAAATTAGAGCTGCGACAAGTATTATAAACAAGATAAACCGGATCTTGTGATAGGAAGCAGGTTGAGGTAGTAATAAGGTGACTTCGAGGGATGACATTTACGTGGAGACCTTAATGAACCTCTCCACAAAAAAGAAAGAGAGAGAGAGAGAGAGAGAGAGAGAGAGAGAGAGAGAATAAGAAGAACAAGGAAAGGAGTGCTCCAGATAAAGGAGGGTCAATTCAAAGATCCTGAGGTGGGGAAAGAGTTTAGATGATCAGAACTCCCAAGGTCCTCTGTGGCTGGAGCAGAATGAATAACTAGGGAAGTGGCATGTGCTGAAGTAGGAGGGTTAGACAGGATTTATATCATGTAGATCTGTGTGTCTCGTGTCTTCCTCCTCCCCCCACTACAGGGAATCTAGGGCATGTTCTTAGCTCACTGGGAAGCTATTGGAAATGTAGAGTGATTAACCAGAAGCCATTTTGGGAAGGGGTTTCTTGTCTAATACTGAGCTACTCTAGGAATCAGAAGTTCCAGAAAAACTACACTTCAGTGTTTTTAGTGCCATCCTACCACAGTGACTGGATGGGAGATGGCAACAAGAGATAGTCATGGAGAGGGGCAGGCTAGACATAGGACCCCTGAGAAGTTTAAGCAGCAGTGAACTCAGGCAAGGAAGCCCTCTGTGGTAAGACACCAGACCAGTTGCATGTGGTTTTCTAAGGAGACTGGGTCTGAAAGTGCTTGAGATAAATCCAGTGGACTCCTTGCTCCACCCCCTCACTGTTTATGTGCAGCACAGAGCTCATTGGTCTATTTGTTTCCCCATCTGTCAACATAATCAGGAAAGTGCCTCAACTCAGATGGTTACCATGTCCTGGGGTACATGGACAGAGGGGCTTCTGGAGCAAGAGGGGCACTTCATGAGCCCACAGGCCATAAAGTTAGGTGGAGATAGTGGTGATTTGAGGTGCATAGAGGGACATAAACACTTTTAGTTGCTGGACTGAACACAGCTATAAGGCAGAAACCTCACCATTGATTGACCCCTCTCCCCACAAAAGGAAAAGCAAGGCAGGACTCAGCTTACACACATACACACACAAAGTGGGCGTGGAAACAAAATATGCCCTCGTTGTTACTCACTGTTCCTCTTCCATACCTGGTGGATTTCAATACTACAGGTTCTGGAAAGAAATCATTCACCCAAACATATAGAGGAACTTTTTGCACTCATTTCTCTTTTTCTTTGTTTTGTTTTATTTTTTTCCCTTTTTTATTTCTTTTATTCTTTCATTATTTTTCGTATTTGTCTTTTCTTTTTTGTTACTTTTACATAATTGTATTAATTTTCTTTTATTCTTTAGTTGGATTCTTTTTTTTTTTTTTGGGTACCAGAGGTCAAACTCAGGACCTTGTGCACCAGTAGGCATCCGTGCCGCTGAGTGATATCACCGGCACTTTTTTCATATGTGGGTACCAGGAGTCAAACTCAGGACCTCGCGCTTGCCAGGCAGGCACTTATGCTGCTGAGCTATCTCACCGGCCCTAGTTGGATTCTTTATCTCATTTTTCTCTCCTCCTCCTTATCATCTTCCTTTTTTCTTTTTCAAATTTTACTTTTTTCTTTTTCCCTTTCCCATTCCCTCCATTGTTATTATTATTATAGTTAAGCTTTATTAATTTTTTAGATATTTAGCTGGCTAAATGCTATTGTTGCTGAATTCTTGTCTATTGTTAATGGTGGCATAATTGTTGCCTTTAGTAAATATTTACTGTATGTCAATATTTGATTTATCTTTGTATCTATACTATTATTGTAGATCCATTTTCTATTGATTGGGGTGGTACAATTGTAGCTATTATTGTTTTTATGGTGTGTCAATATCAGGTTTGTCTCTGAATATTAATATTGCTGATTTCTTTGCTATTGCCAATGGTGCCATAGTTGTTGTTGTTAATTGGTTTTTATTGTATGCTAATACAGTACAACAGGCAATGAAATAGAGGCAGTAATAAAAACTACCAACAAAGAAAAGCCCAGGATCCAGTGGATTCATTGCTGAATTCTATCAGAACTTCAGGGAAGATCTAACATCAATACTCCTCAAACTCTTCAATAAAATTGAAAGGGAAGGAGTACTCCCAAAGTCATTCCTGGAAGCTAGCATTATCCTGATTCCAAAACTGGATTAGGACTTAAAAACAACAAAAAAATGACAGGCCAATCTCCTTAATGAACATAGATACAAAAATCCTCAACAAGGGGGCCGGTGAGATGGCTCAGCGGCTTAAGCGCCTGCCCGGCAAGCGCGAGGGCCCGAGTTCGACTCCCGGAACCCACATACGAAAAAGGGGCCGGTGATATCGCTCAGTGGCACGGGTGCCTGCTGGCGCGCGAGGTCCTGAGGTCGACCCCCTGGTACCCACAAAAAAAAAAAAAAAATCCTCAACAAGATACTGGCAAACAGAATGCAAAAAGTCATTGAAAAGATCATACATCATGACCAAGTTGGCTTCATCACAGGAATGCAAGGATGGTTCAACACACACAAATCAATAAGTGTAATCCATCACAGACAGAAGCAGGGACAAAAATCACATGATCATCTCAATAGATGCAGAAAAATCCTTTGACAAAATCCATATCCATTTATGATAAAAACCTGATGAAAATAGGTATAGAAGGAACTTGCCTCAAACTGATAAAAGCCATTTATGACAAACCCATACTAAATAGGGAAAAACTAAAAGCTTTTCCTCTAAAATCAGGAACAGTACAAAGGTTTCCACTCTCACCACTCCTGTTCAATATAGCACTTAAAACTTTAGTCAGAGGGCCGGTGAGATGGCTCAGCGGCGTAAGTGCCTGCCTTGCACACGCAAGGGCCCAAGTTCGACTCCCGGATCCCACATACGAAAAAGGGGCCGGTGATATCGCTCAGCGGCACGGGCGCCTGTTGTCGCGCGAGGTCCTGAGGTCGACCCCCCGGTACCCACAAAAAAAAAAAAAAAAACTTTAGTCAGAGCGATCAGGCAAGAGAAAGAAATAAAAGGAACATGTGTAGGAAAGGAAGAAGTCAGACTATCCTTATTTGCAGATGACATGATCCCTTATATAGAAGACCCAAAAAACTCCACCAAAAGACTCCTACAACTTATAAACAAATTCAGTTAAGTAGCAGGACACAAAATTAATAGTGTTCCTGTACACCAACAATGAACCCACCGAGAGATCATTAGGAAACAATCCCATTCACAATAGCCTCAAAAAAATTAAATACTTAGTCATTAACCTAACCAATGAAGTTAAAGACTTCTATAATGAAAACTACAGTATCCTGAAAAAACAGATGGAAGAGGGCATCAGAAAACGGAAAGACCTCCTATGTTTCTGGATTGAAAGAATGAATACAAAATGTCCCTATTACCAAATCTGATACATGCATCTAATGTAATCCAAATCAAAATACCAACAGCATTCTTTATAAAACTAGAAAAAACAATCCTAGGGCTGGTGAGATAGCTCAGCGGCATAAGCGTCTGCCTGGCAAGTGCAAGGTCCTGAGTTCGACTCCCGGTACCCACATACGAAAAAAGGGCCGGTGATATCGCAAGGCGGCACAAACGCCTTCTGGTGCACGAGGTCCTGAGTTCGACCCCCGGTACCCACAGAAAAAAAAAAAGAAAAAGAAAAAACAATCCTAAAATTTATATGGAGCCAGAAGAGACCAAGAATAGCAAAAACAATCCTGGCAACAAGAGCAAAGCAGAAGGCATCATGATTCTAGATTTCAACTAACATTACAAAGCTACTGGAAAAAGAACAGCATGGTACTGTCACAAAAACAGAAATGTGTATCACTGGAAAAGAATTGAGGGTGCAGAAACAATCCTAGCCACATTTAGCCAACTAATCTTTAACAAAGGGCCAAAAAAATGTGGTGAAGAAAAGATGGCCTCTTCAACAAACGGCGCTGGAAAAACCAGTTATCCACGTGCAGACGAATGAATATAGACCTATATCTCTCACCCCATACTAAAATCAAATCAAAATAGATCAAAGACCTAGATATTAAAACAAAAACACTGAATCTGTTAGAAGATAGATTAGGGAAAACTCTTGAAGACATTTGCATAGGGAAAGACTTTCTGAACAGAACCCAGTGATCAATGAATGGGATTGTATCGAATTTAAAAGCTTCTGCATAGCAAAGGAAATAACACAGTGAAGAGACAACCTACAAAATGGAAAAAATTTTGCCAGCTATTCCTCATACAGAGGACTATAACTAAGATATATAAAGAATTCAAAAAAATTAGACCTCCCAAAATAAAAAAAAATTTAATGGGCAGTTGAAATGAACAGACACATCTCAGAAGAAGTACAAATGGCCAATAAGTACATGAAAAATGTTCAGAATCTTTGGCCATTAAAGAAATACAAATTAAAACAACAGTAAGAGTCCATCTTACTCCAGAAAGAATGGCTGTCATCATGAACTCTAAAAGAACAACAAATGCTGGCAAAGTTGTGAGGGAAAAAGAACTCTTCTACATTGCTGGGAATGTAAAGTAGTACAATCACTATGGAAATCAATATGGAGACTCCTCAAAAAACTAAAACTAAGCCAGGCATGGTGCCCCATGCTTATAATCTCAGCACTTGGGAAGCTGAGATGGGAGAACTGCTATGAATGCAAACAGTGTGGACTACATAGTGAGTTCAAGGACAGCCTGGAGCGGAGCATGGTGGTACATGCCTGTAATCCCAGCACTTGGGAGGATCACCATGAGTTCAAGGCCAGTCTGGGCTACACAGAGACCCTGTCTCAAAAAAACAAAAAAACAAGCAAGGACAGTCTGGACTACATACAAAGACCCTGTCTCAAAAAGAAAATCCTAGAAATTCCATTCAAGCTAGCTGTACCTATTCTGGGTATCTTCCCGAAGGTATTAAAGACATCATATTTCCTTGATACGTGAATACCCAGTTTATAGCAGCACAACTCATAACAGTCAAATCTTGGAAGTCGGGCCAGTGAGATGGCTCAGTGGCGTCAGTGCCTGCCTGGCAAGCGCGAGGGCCCGAGTTCGACTCCCAGAACCCACATACGAAAAAGGGGCCGGTGATATCGCTCAGCGGCACGGGTGCCTGCTGGTGCGCGAGGTCCTGAGGTCGACCCCCCGGTACCCACAAAAAAATAAAATAAAAATAAAATCTTGGAAGTGACCTCTATATTCATCAACAGATGAATGGATAAATGCGGTATTTACATACAGTGGAGTACTACTTAGCCATAAAGAAGGATAAATTTGAGTCATCTGTAGGAAAATGGTTGCACCTTAAGACCATTATGCTAAGCAAAATAAATCAGACCCAAAAGTTTAAATATCACATGTTTTCTCATATGTGAAAAACCCAAAGAATAAATAATTTAAAGAGCAAAATAAAAGATGATGGTAGAAAATAGGGAGTTGGACCTTTTAAAGATGGGAAGCAATCTAGGAATGAAGGGAGAGAGAAGAGAGGGGAAGGGCTTGTAAAAAGGACTAAGATGTGATATGTGTATGTACCAACTTCCCATAATAAATGTATTCAATATGCATTGCAAACATGTACTAATAAAATAATCCATTAAAAATAAAATTTAAACTTGGCGTGGTGGCACACATCTGTAATCCCAGCACTTGGGAGGCAAAGGCAAGAGAATCGCTGCAAGTTCAAGGCCAGCCTGGGCTACACAGTGAACTCAAAACCAGCCTGAACTACATAGTGAGACCCTGTCTCCAAAAAAGAAAAGAAAAGAAAACAAAATTTAAATTTAAGAAAATAACTTGAGGCAAGGCAAGAGGAAAAATAGGGTTAGGCTTGGTGCTGTACACCTGTCATCCCAGTTACTCTGAGGGTCAAGGTAGGATTGAAAGTTCGAGGCCAGCTTGGGCAATTTAGCAAAACCCTGTCTCAATAAAATTGCAGGGGTGGGGGGTGCTGGACATGTAGCTCAGTGCTCCCTGGATTCAATCCCCAATACTGAAAAAAAAAAAAGAAAGAAAAGAAAAGGGTAAACAGAGAGCCCACTAGAGCAGATAATGGGAGATAATTCTGACTGGATAAGGGTTGAAGTAATTGGACGATAAGGAGTGGATGATGGAGTCAGAAAATATTTTAGTAGTTAAACCTAGTGATAATTAAGTAGTTAAACCTGAGATAATTTATGGGTCTTTTTTTTTTTTCCAGGTACTGGGAATTGAATGCAGGGCCTCTCACATGCAAAGCAAGCACTCTATTGCTGAGCTAAATCCCCAGGCCCTTTTAATTTTTATCTTGAGACAGGGTCTCACTAAATTGCCCACCTGATCTCAAACTTTTGATCCTCCTGCCTCAGCCCCTCAGGAAGCTGGTATTACAAGTGTGCACCACTGTGCCTAGCTTGTATAAGTCTTTTGAAAGAGTTATTTCTTGAAGTGGAGGGAAGGAATAGTTTATTCAAGAATCTCTTCAGTAAATATGTACTAAGCACCCACTAAAAATCACTCTACATGCAAAGTGTTGGACATACAAAAAATAAAACAGGCTGGGGATGTGGCTCAGTGGTACAGTGGTTGCCTATTGTGCCTGAGGCCCTGGGTTCAAATGTGAGAGAGACAGAGACAGACAGAGAGACAGAGAGAGAGAAGCAGAGAGAGCGAGAGAGAACACAAGACATAGATAGATCCAGTCCTTGAGGAAAACAAACTTACAAATTAACTCTGATACCAAGTGATTTGCTCAGTAATAGAAATTTGCTCGCTGGTGCCACAGAGGTGGAAACGATTAACTCTACTTGGGGTACTGGAGGGAAGCAATGTCAGAGAAGGAAGTAAGGCTAGAGGCTGTGGAAGATAACTCTAGAGGTGGGGAAGGGAAATTGAAGAACATGGAGTCTTATGACCTTGATTTTTGCCATTAAGTATGACACACTCAGCCAGATGTGGTAGCACACACATGTACTGCCAGCACTAAGGGAGGCTGAGGCAGGAAGATTGAAAGTTCAAGCCCCACCTGGGCAATTTTGTAAGACCCTGTCTCAAAAAAGAAAAATGTTAGGTATGTAGCTCTGTGATACAGCACACCTGGATTTGATCCCCAGTACCAGAAAAAAAAAAAAAAGTGTGAAGCACTCATCTGCTGCATATAGGAAATAGATTACGAAGCTAAAAGGAATGCTATGTCTTCTTGGCTGTGTCCCAGATAGGTGGCCAGGCTGGATTTGCACCTTCAGCGCTCAGCGTGATGAGCTGGTCCTGGGCACAGGGCATCTTATGCTTATGTGGAAATATCATCAAGAGTATAGACCGGAAAGTCTTAATTTCCCCCAAGTTACCTATTATAACTTTATTATTCATTCAAGAGCATCAGATAAACATTTCTTGTGAACCTGGCATAGAATAAAGGAATAGTGAACGAGTGAATAAAAGAATGAATGGTTGAATGAATGAACAAGGATTATAGCTTGCCATTGACACTGAAAACGAGAATTAACTAAAAATTCGAGAAGCTAATTATATTAACTAGCTTCGCCTTTAGCAGCAAAACAAGCTTTGCAGCTGCCTAGATTGTTCTATAAAAATAGCTATTGTTTATTGAGGCTTGCAATGAGTCAGACCCCCTACTAAGCATTTTACTTGTATTTCTCATTTACTCATCTTACAACCTCCCCAGGGGCGTATGTATCATCCTTATACTTAAGGAGGTTAAATGACTTAGAAATTCAAACCTGAGTCTTATTATCCATAATTATTCTTCCCCAACTTCCAAAAAGCAATGTGCCTTTGCAAGATCACTTGATCATTTGCACCTATATGCTTATAGTTACTGATAATGGTAGGAGTAGACATACCTGAAGCTTCTACTTTTGTTGGCTGGAAGAATAAAGGATATTGCATTTCCAAATAGAGGAGATCTTTGACATGTCACTGATGTCAAATGATGATGCACTGTCATCATTTCACTCTTTTCTGCAAATTAACCAGCCAATAAATATAGGCCATCTCTATATTACTCAATTTACAAAGAAGAACTGGTTCTCCTATGTGGAATGGAGGACTATAAAACATGATACCTGCCTTAAAAGGGCTTCTAATTGGTACAAGGAACAGAATAAAACTAAAAAGACTCAATAAGGGCAAACAAGCCAGTACATATTTGGGTACTAGATTGTGTAGCACAGTTTATAAACAAAACCCCCAAGAAATATAACATTGGAGTCATTTGAGGGAAAGGCAAATAGCATTTATTGAATTTAAAGAAAAAATCAACACATTTACTATGTGTTAGATATTGTGCTAGTCTCTTAGCATACATTACATTATTTTAATCTATTATCCGATCCATTTACCAACACTTCCTGAGCTTCTACTATAGATAAACAAAACTCATCTGATTATTGATGTTACTGGTAAAAGAAAGATGAACGACTCTGTTTCTGTCCTTGATGAGCTTGGAAATAAGACATGTTTACAACAGGCTATGAGACGAAGCTATAAATACAGTGATTATACGATTTATGTCCAAACTGGAAAACTTTTGAGAATAAGCAGGAGCACTATTAATAACTACCCTGGAAAAACCCAGACTGTTCTGAGCAAACCCAGTTGTTTGTATCTGAGCAATGAAAAAGCTCCTGGTGGTGGAAGCATAAAGGAGCATTTGGGGTGAGTCAGTGAAGCTCAATAAAAAAGTGGACCTGAGTCGGGCATGCTGCTCTGAAGGGAACAGGCAATAAACATGTGAACAAAATAATTTCAGATAATTAAATGGGGTACAGAGTGAGGGGGAGAGGGGCTACTTTAAATAGTGTCCCATTAGGGAAGGAATCTAATCTGGAAAGAGGTAACATTTAAGCTAAAAGAAGGATCAAAAAGTCGAAGACAGGGCCAGAGGGCCGGTGAGATGGCTCAGCGGCATAAGCGCCTGCCTTGCAAGCGCCAGGGCCCGAGTTCGACTCCCGGATCCCACATACGAAAAAGGGGCCGGTGATATCGCTCAGCGGCTTGGGCGCCTGCTGGCGCGCGAGGTCCTGAGGTCAAACCCCTGGTACCCACAAAAAAAAAAAAAAAAAAAAGACAGGGCCAGTGAAATGGCTCAGCGGCATAAGCGCCTGCCTGGCAAGAGTGAGGTCTTGAGTTCAACTCCCAGTACCCACATAAAGGAAAAAAAAGGGCCGGTGATATCACTCAGTGGCACAAGTACCTGCTGGCAAGGGCGAGGTCCTGAGTTTGACTCCTGGTACCCACATAAAAAAAAAAAAGTCAAAGACAAAAAAAAAATAAAATTAAGAATCGTCTTCAGTCAGCAGTGATCAATAGGTCATTAGGCCCAACCTCCACTCAAGGGCCTTCAGGGGAGGAGGTTCCAAGGACCTCCTATTTATTCTGAAGGGAGATGAGATGTATTCTGTCAGGTAATGAAGAATCGTTAAATACTCTTGAGCCGGACAGTGATATGACTGGGAAAATTACTTGCATTGGTGTTCAAAATATTCGTGGAGGCAACAATTTGAATAGGAGATCAACAGCTCAGGGCTAGAGAAGGAAGAGATTGAAGGAGGAAGTCCAGAAAGCTACTGCAATAGTCCAAGAAAGAGAAAAAACTCCTGCCTTGGGACAGTGGCAGTAATAGCAGAGAGGTAGAGATGGAACTGATGGAACCGATACTACAAAACACCAGTGGGCAGGATTTTGCAACAGAATGTCTCCTAGCATAGGGCTGGTCCTTAGGATCCTGTCAGTGAATGCCAGCTCCTCTCTCCTCTCTTAACAGGTAAACGCAAGGAAACACTGTTTTATTAGTTTGTGTACAATGGAGAAGAACTTGAACATGAATCCAGATTGAGGGGAAGAGCCAACAGAGAGGAAGATATTAAAAGCATAAAGGAAAAGAAGTGACAGATGAGGTAGTTTATTTAAATAAGGATAGATTTTACCATAGAAACATTGTAATGAAAATAGCACCATATTTGCATAAAAATAGACATGTAGACCAACAAAACAGAACAGCAGACCCAGGAAGAAATCCATCTGATTCTTGGTAAAGGAGCCAAAAACATACACTGGAGAAAAAACAGACTCTTTTAATAAATAGTTCTGAGGAGACTGGACACGCATATGTGGAAGATTGAAACTAGATCTCTATTTGTCACCAAGTACTAAAATCAACTCAAAATGGATCAAAGACTTCGATGTAAGACCTGAAACTTTGAAACTACTGGAGGAAACCATTGGGGAAACACTTCAAAATACTGGTGTAGGCAACAATTTGAATGGCACACCAACAAGTCAGGAAATAATAGGAAGCATAGACAAATGACATTACATCAGTGAAAAAGCTGCACAGCAAAGGAAACAGAGTGAAGAGGCAGCCTGGAGAATGACAGAAGATCTTTGCTGGCTATTCTTCTCACAGAGGACTGACATCTAAAATATAAAGAAGTAAAAAAATGCAATACCAAAAGGACAAGTAGGTGGGCTTGGTGGCGCATGCCTGTAATCCCAGCACTCAGGAGGCTGAGGCAGGAAGATTGCCACAAGTTGGAGGGCAAACTGGGTTACATAGTGAGTTCAAGTTCAGTCTGACCTAAAAGCAAGACCCTGTCTCAAAAAAATAAAATAAAATAAAAAAGAACAGGTAATCTAATCAATAAGTGGGCAAATGAGCTGAATAGACACTTCTCAAAAGATGAAGTACAAATGGCCAATAAGCATTTGAAAAAATGTTCAACATCTTTAGCCATCAGGGAAATGCAAGCCAAAAATACACTGAGATTCCATCTCCCCCCAGCCAGAATGGCTATCACCAAGAAAACAAAAAAGAAAAAATGCTGGTGAGGACACGGGGGAAAGGAACCCCTGATACACTGTTGGTGGGGATGGAAATTAGTAAAGCCAAGGTGGAAAACAGTGTGGAGGTTCTTTAAAAAACTAAAAATATTTTTTCAGCTGGAACTTCCATCTTCCAGTAATTTGCCAGAATGGTGAACACAAAGGGAAAGAAGAGGGGAACTCAGTATATGTTCTCTAGACCTTTTAGAAAACATGGAGTTGTTCCATTGGCCACATACATGCAAGTCTACAAAAAGGGTGATATTGTAGACATCAAGGGAATGGGTACTGTTCAAAAGCAACGCCACACAAATTACCATGGCAAAACTGGAAGAGTCTACACTGCTACCCGGCATGCTGTTGGCATTGTTGTAAACAAGCAAGTTAAGGGTAAGATATTTGCCAAGAGGATTAATGTGCGTATTGAGCACATTAAACATTCAAGAGTTGAGATAGATTCCTGAAATGTGTTGAGGAAAATGATCAGAAAAAGAAGGAAGCCAAAGAGAAAGGTACCTGGGTTCAACCGAAGCGCCAGCCTGCCCTGCCCAGAGAAGCGCACTTTGCGAGACCCAATGGGAAGGAGCCTGAACTGCAGGAACCTGTTCCTTATGAATTCACAGCATAGGCTGGTGATGCAGCTCTGCCATTCAGCACCTAATTAGCACCCTGCCTTTAAAAAAAAATGGTCCTGTGATGTAAGGATGGTTTTCTTAATTGAACAGGTGTGTGGCACCTTTACCTCGCAGAAACAAATATTTGGAGCTGATTCTTATTGCACCTAGTTAGTCGTATCAGGTCTTAACTCTTCAGTGTTTTTCTTGCTGAAAGATGTAAGGTATTTTGCAGGTGTATACCCAAAAGGCCACATATTTATGAAAGAATTATATTGCCTTGAGGATCCTCTAATTCACCACGGGGAAAAGATGTATCAAAATAAATGGAAGTCAATGTATGGCATTTCAATTAAATTAATTGTTTAAATCACCCTTAAAAAAAACTAAAAATAGAGTTGGCATATGATCTACCTATACTACTCATATATATACCCAAAGGAACCAAAGTCAGCATGCTATAGAGTTTCCTGCGTACCCATGTTTATTGTGGCAGTTTTCACAACAGCCAAGTTATGGAATCAGCCTAGATGACCCTCGGTGGATGAGTGGATAAAGAAAATGTGGCGTCAATGCACAGGGAGTGTTATTCTTTTTTTTTTTTTTTTTTTTGTGGGTACCGGGGGTTGACCTCAGGACCTCGCGCGCCAACAGGCGCCTGTGCCGCTGAGCAATATCACCGGCCCTTTTTTTGTATGTGGGTTCCAGGAGTCGAATTCAGGACCTTGCGCTTGCCAGGCAGGTGCTTATGCCGCTGAGCCATCTCACAGGCCCCCAGGGAGTGTTATTCAACCACAGAGAAGAACGAAATCACGTCATCTGCAGGAAAATGGATGGAACTGAAGATAATCATGTTAAGTAAAATAAGTCACTATCAGAAAGACAAGTACTGGAATTTTCTCTCATCTGTGGTATCTGGGTGGTGGTGGGAAGGCATGAAAATAGAAGGGGGCCTGTTTGGGGAGGGAGAAGGAGAGCTAACAGAAAGCAGTAGGAAGGGTCAATATGATCAAAGTATGATATATACGTGTATGGAAATGTCACAGAGAAACTTACTAATTTGTATAATTAATATGCACTAATTATAATAAAAATATTACTTATGTTTATGGTAGAATGTTTGCCTAGCATGCACAAAGCACTGGGTTTGATCCCAGCACTGAAAAAAATTATATATATATATATATTCTTTTTTTTTTAATTTTTGGTAGTTTTTTTTTTTTTTTTTTGTGGATACCGGGGTCGACCTCAGGACCTCGCGCGCCAGCAGGCACCCGTGCCACTGAGCGATATCACCACCCCTTTTTTCGTATGTGGGTTCCGGGAGTCGAACTGGGGCCCTCGCGCTTGCCAGGCAGGCACTTATGCCGCTGAGCCATCTCACTGGCCCCATGGTAGTTTTTTAAAGATAGGAACTTGCTATGTATTCCAGGCTGCCCTTGAACTCACTACGTAGCCCAGACTGGCCTCGAACTTTTGGCTATCTTTCTGCCTCAGCCTCCCAAGTGCTGGGATTACAGGCAGGCACCAACATCCCTGGAAAAAAAATTATAATTACCTTTTTCTAAAATGTGTTTTTTTAAACCACTGACTTCATTGTTTTTCATAATTTTTGGTTAAATTGGACTGAATGGTTTTTTTCTTTTTTATTTTTTTTGTGGGTACCGGGGGGTCGACCTCAGGACCTCGCGCGCCAACAAGGCACCCGTGCCGCTGAGCGATATCACCGGCCCCTTTTTCGTACGTGGGTTCCGGGAGTCGAACTCCGGCCGTCGCGCTTGCAAGGCAGGCGCTTATGCCGCTGAGCCATCTCACCAGCCCGGTTTTTTTCTTTTTAATATTTAAAGTACTTTGCACTGTAAGTGCTTCTTGTGAGTTGTGTGTAATTGTTTGTTTTTAAATAGGATGTTACTGTGTTCCTGATTTCCTCTGTGACCCAATTGCAAAAGGATCTGCTCTGTGAGCCAATTGGCAAAAAGGATTAAAATATAAAAGAGGAAAATATTATTTAAAATTATATCTCAAGCTGAGCATGGTGGCACACACCTGTAACCTCAGCACTTGAGAAGCTGAGCCAGGAGGGTCACCATGAGTTCAAGGCCAGCCTGGCCTACCTAGCAAGACCCTGTCTCAGTAAAAAACAAAAAAAAAAATTATATCTCATACCTTATGTCATTAAAATCTGAGATGTGATCTAATAGCATAGAGACCACATCTGTACAGCTAAATATGCTAATTTAGGAATGAGAATGGAATATCATCAGTTTATAAATAGCATTGCATTCTTTTAAAAAAGAGAGGGGCCAGGAATGGAGTTCAGCAGCACAGCGCCTGCCTGGCAAGCACGAGGTCCTGAGTTCGAGTCCTGATACAAAAAAAAAAAGGTAGATTTAAGGGGTAGGTTTGCCTTAGTTGGAGATGTCATACTCATCTTCCAGAACAGGAACACACAGAAGGCTGTGGGAGGGAGGTGGAAAGTTTATATCATTTCTATGGAATGGCTTTGATTTTAAGGTGGGCTTATGGAGAGAAGGAAAACATTGGAATGCTGCTGTGGGAAATAATTATCCTTTAAGAACAGTGGTTGTAGAGTGAAGAGACAACCCACAATGTGGGGAAAAATGTTTGCCAGCTGTTCCTCAGACAAAGGATTACTATCGAGAACATATAAAGAACTCAAAAAAATCAGACCTCCCAAATTTAAAGACCCACTCCAAAAATGGGCATCTGAGATGAATACACATTTCTCAGATGAAGAAATACTAATGGCAAATAAATATACAAAAAAATGTGCAACATCACTAGTCATTCGAGAGATGCAAATTAAAACAACACTGAGATACCATCTCACTCCAGAAAGAATGGCTACTATAAAGAAATCAACTAATAACAAATGCTGGAGGGGCTGTGGGGAAAAAGGAACCCTTCTTCACTGTTGGTGGGAGTGTCGACTGGTACAGCCACTGTGGAAGTCAGTGTGGAGATTCCTCAGAAAACTAGGGTTGGAGGTCCCATTTGACCCAGCTATTCCCCTTCTGGGCATCTTCCCAGAAGAATTAAAAACATCGTACCACAGCGATATATGTGCACCCATGTTTATAGCAGCACAATTTGTAATAGCCAGATCTTGGAAACAACCCAAATGCCCATCAACTGAGGAATGGATAAGAAAGATGTGGTATTTTTATACAATGGAGTACTATTCAGCCATAAAGAAGGATAAACTGGAGACTTTTATAGGTAAATGGATGCAACTCGAGAAAATACTCATAAGTGAAATAAACCAGAAGCACATGTGTAAGCATCGTATTATCTCTCTAGTATGAGAAACTGAAAGAGTAAATAAGATCCAAAATGTACAATAGACATGGTGAATCAAAAAGAAACTGGTCAAAAGGAAAGAGAGACTGGAATAGGGAAAAGAAAGAAGGGAAAGGGGAAAAAAAAATTGTATATATATATATATATAAGATGGTTAAGATAGATACACTACCATTTTTACTTAGTTCATTGAAGAGTAAGGTTTGTGCCAATAATGTTTGGACAATTGAATGCTAATGTCTGGTGTCCTGAATAACTAACTTAAAGATAGTAATACGTAATGTATTAACCATTGTTACCCTCCTATTATGTTTGTTTGAAAATTTGTTCTTCTTTTGATTTGTTTTGTTTTTTCTTCTCTTTAAAAGAAAAAAAAAAAAAGAAAGAAAAAAAAAAAAAAGAACAGTGGTTGTCATCCTCGGCTGCATGTTGGAATCACGGGTGGGAGCTGATACTGATACTGGATCCCAGAAGCAAGGATTCTGGTTTCATCCCTCTGGGGTGGGGCCAGGCATGGGGCCTCTAAGTGTGCCAGTGTTGACTCCGATGACCATCTGCGATGAGAGGCACCAGTGTGTCTGGTGGAGCCCAGAAGGGGCTCAGCTGAGATGCAGGAACAGGAAACTGTTGTCGAGGCTATCGGCCTGGTTAGGGAGCTCTCTCCAGCAGCCATGTGCCTGGAGCAGATGTGAGGTTAGAATGTGCACTTGTCTACAAAGGCAGGTAGGGCACAAGGTGAAGAAGTAGGAGTATAGAGGCTGGAGAAATATAATTGAATTGGTCAATCACAGGTTATGGTCTGATAGAATAAGATGTTCAGGCAAAAATCTATAAAATATCCCGGTGTGATGACACGTGCCTGTGATCACAGGACCCTGGGAAGTTGAGGCAGGAGGTTTGTCAGTCTGACACCAGCCTGGGTAATTTAGTGACCCTGTCTCAAAAGAAAGATTTTTTTAAAGGGGTAGGGATGTAGCTCAGTGTGAAGGCCTTGGGTTCAATCCCCAGTACAAAAAAAAAGTCTATAAAGTAATAACAATAAAAACACTAACTACTTTTCTGAGTGCTATGTGTCAGCCACTAAAATAAATGATTTATACAAATTCTCATTTACCCTCACAGCAACAACAACTCTGAGTCCTGTTATCCCCATTATATAAACGGGGAAATTGAGGCTCGGGAGGTAAGAAATTTTTCCAAATCTATGGAGTTAAGTGGTAGAAATAGGATTTGAACCCAGATCTGTCTGATTCTAGGTGCTGAGCTGTGATTGAGTAAGCACAAAGGAGGGGGAAGGTGGAAAACTAAGAGCTTGTGGTTGATGTATCTGTTGAACCCAGAGGAAGGGAGATGAAAGGGTTTCTAACTAAGGGAAACAGTGGAAGGCCAGGGATGTGTTCTATAGGAGACCAGAACAGCAAATGTGTTGGACAAAGAAGAAAGGGAAAATCAAGATTAGGTAGGTATACCAGCAGTCCAACCTGTCAATGATATACAGACTTGATATGGTAAAAGGAAACTTGGAAACACTGAGGGGGCTATTATTAGTAGTAGGAGATAGATGACATGATAAAAAGTAGTGTTTAAAATTCATCAAGCCGATAAAGAACTAGGAAGGTCACTGAAGAGATTTCTGCACTGAAGTACTTTTCTCTCCCCGTGTTCTCTGTCTTGTCCTGGTAGCCACAGATGATAGGGGCTAATCCTACCATGTTAATCCTACCATGACTCTCAGGACGGGAAAGACTGCCCACTCCTTAGCTATAAGCGATCTTCCCAAGGCTCATTACTAAGGTCAGAGTTCTATTTTCAAGGACTAACAGAAGGCTCTGCAGTTTGACTGGTGGTGAGGAAACAGGACTGGGCACTATTTAAGATTGTGCACACTCTTGTTGCTACCCCTGCCAAGCAGCTTTTTCAGAAACAAAATCCTGTCACAGGGTCTTGTGTATAAAGGGGACATGATACACATACCAATGCCATAGCAATTCAACAAGGCCACAATGTTACCTGTTAGTAACTGCCCCAGAATGAACTTGGAAAGTACCCAAGGGGACCAAGACATCTGAGATGAGGACACTGTCAGTTCTTTCTTGATCTGAGTAGACCAAAGTAAATTTTTGCCTGAAGACCTAGTTTCCAGATTTCAGGGTCTTCCCAGTCAACTATTATTCTCAAGTTAATAGGCTAAAATTACTGGTGTACAGTAATTTTAGGAAAACTGAGGAGGCAAAATGAATGGCTAGAATTATCTGAGTAATGATCAGAACACATACAATGCTGAGACTGAAAGACACCTGGGGAGGGCTGGTGAGATGGCTCAGCGGCTTAAGCGCCTGCCCGGCAAGCGCGAGGGCCTGAGTTCGACTCCCGGAACCCACATACGAAAAAGGGGCCGGTGATATCGCTCAGCGGCATGGGCGCCTGCTGGCGCGCGAGGTCCTGAGGTCGACCCCCCGGTACCCACAAAAAAAAAAAAAAGACACCTGGGGGAGTAGAACTAGCGAGCTGGTGTGGCGAGGGGACGTTATCTGCCATAAGGAATGAAAATCTGAAACTACATCTGGCAGTTTGGGGAAAATGTGTTTAATTCACCAACTTCCCTGCTTGTTTGTACTACTGCCTTCCTACTTTTCAGTGTGAGTTTACCCTGAAAGTGGGACATTTTTTCTAGCAAAAGTGCCTGGTTAGGCTCTCTGAGATGAGACACCTACTTAGTATGCATTAACATCAGTGCAGTGCACACACCTCTCTGAGGGTATCTTTATTAAGGCCCCAGTGGGCGATTCTGTTTCATCCTCTTCAGGTGTGTAAACTGAAAGGGCAGTTTTTACCTATGAAACAAAAAGAAAATAGGACTTGCCTGCCTAACACACACACTGCTCCTCACCTCTTTGCTGGGAGATTAAACCCAGGGCCTCCCACATGCTGGGTAAGCACTCTACCTCTGAGCTACATCCCAGCCCAACCCAATCTTCTAGATTTTGTTAGTGACCATTAGATGTTGGTCAAGCATATTTGGAAAAGAACCTTGTATGTTGAACTTTCCTTTGAAAAAGCAGAATATAAGTCATCGGCCGAAAATGCTATACTATAAAGTTTAGTTGAGCATGATATAATCATTTTACTGAGAATATGGTATGGGTAAAACTTTTCTTTTAGGTTATGAATACATTTGCTTGTAATGTGAGTTAAACTATTATGATTTCTTCAAAAAACTTAGAAAGTTAAGTGTAACATTCATTTTAGTATCTTAAGAACATTCAGTATTCAGGTATTACCACAAATCTACATATTCCAGGGTTGAGCTCTTTGGTATTCTAGAGTCTAAATTTTTTTTTTTTTTTTTTTTGTGGGTACCAGGGGGTCGACCTCAGGACCTCGTGCGCCAGCAGGCGCCCGTGCCGCTGAGCGATATCACCGGCCCCTTTTTCGTATGTGGGATCCGGGAGTCGAACTCGGGCTGTTGCGCTTGCAAGGCAGGCGCTTACGCCGCTGAGCCATCTCACCGGCCCGAGTCTAAATATTTTAACTGAAGTCAAAATAAAATCAACTGTAAATTAACCTGTGATTTATTTTTTGCTTCTATTTACTTTTAGGTGTGATGGTTGATTGATTGTGTCAACTTGAGTAATGACGCCCAACTAACTCGGCTCATTATAGTTCGGGGTGTGGAAGACACACCTCCCAGGAGGACCAGAATGGTATAAAAGGGAAATGAAGAAGGAAGGATTGCTTGTTTTCTTTGGAAGATCTCCAGTCTTTGCTTTCACCTTGGATGTTGTCTCCTGGCTTCCAGCGCAGACCCTTTAGCCTTCCGGTGCAGACACTTGGGCCTCCTGATATGGACTCGCATGGGACACTACACTGAGCTCCCAGTGTGTCCCCAGTGCACAGACAGACCTTTTCTATTCTCCCACATCCATCTCTGGGTGGCCATTGTAAGCCAATCTTATAAATTCTTATATATTTGTATATTTGTATAAAATCTGTTTGTCTAGTAAGCACTGAGTGATACATTAGGTAAATAAATGAGGTCAGGATTTGAGACTGCCAAATAATATTTGCTCAGAGGACCCATTATTGTGGTTGGATTCTAGGTAGTATTTTCAGTCTCTTCTCATTTGGGGAGGGGCAGTATTGAAGAATCCTATTGTGTTTTAAGCAGAGATATTAAGAACCTCAAAACTATTTGTGAATCTTTTTTCTTTTTAAAATGTTCTTTTGTTATGGTTTATATCTAGATGCTCTCACCCCCAAAGCCTCATGCCCTCATAGGCAGGGCTTTGGAAAGGTGACTGGATTAAGGGAGTAGTGATGGGGAAATTGATTAAGACAGATTTTGGTACTAGAGAAGTGGGGTCATTGCTGTGATACTACCTGGCCATGTGGTTCAGAACTCTTTGGAACTGGTTCACAGGAATTTGGAAAGGTTTGGAGATGCCGGCTGGAGAAGCAGCCCTAGAATGCTGTAAGGTGATCTTGATGGGAGATTCTGGTCAGAGGTCAGAAGACTAGAATGCTGATAAAAAGGCAGATGGTAAAGACTAGGCTCAAGAAGTTTCAGTTGATGCCAGGCATGGAGGCTGAGGCAGGAGGATTGCTGCCAGTTCCAGGCCAGCCTGGGCTACACAGTGAGTTCAAGCCCAGCCTGAATTACAGAATGAGACCCTATCTCAAAAAGCAAAACAAAACAAAACAACAACAACAAAACAACAAAAAGGAAGTTTCAGTTGAGAACAAGGACTCCAGTGGTTGGTACTTGGACTCCAAGCTATGTTCGTTATGCTCTGGTGGAAAATTTGTCTACATTTTGCTCATATCCTGAGATTAAGGATGGAGGACTAATTAATCTGGCCAAAGAAATTTCAAGGCAGTCCAACATTCAGGCTGTGACACGGGTACTACCGGGGGCTTTTAGCTAGCTCTACATTGAGAATCAAGAGCAAATAGCAAGCCAAGCATGGTGGTGCATCTTGTAATCCCAGTACTCTGGAGTCAGAGGTAGGAGGACCACCTTGAGTTCAAGACCAGCCTGGGCTACACTGTGAGTTCAAGGCCAGTGAACTAGATAGTGAGACCCTGACTCGAAAAAAAAAAAAAAGCAAATGGCACAGCTGTGTGATTTTAAAAGTTTTTAGTATCACCAAAAAGGAAGCTCCTGTAAAGCTGGGGTTTGTAAAGTTGGAGCAGAGAAGGAGAGTTTGGTTGCTGAAAAGATTAGTTCAAAAACAGGCCAGGTACTTTACATAGAAACAAGACAAAAGACGCCTTGAGGGCATATGAGAAACCAGCAAGGCCCCACCCTTCACAGGTACAAAATTGCAAAAGTAAATGATTTTGCTTTTAGAAAAGATGCCCAGGGCTTCGTGCTCAAAAAACAGCCTAGGGAATTGGTTCTCTGGGATATGGTTCACAGTGCTCAGCCTTACAGGCACTCAGAAGTCCCTGCAGCCACAATTCCAGGGGGCCTGGCTACTAAGCTAGCTGACAACAAACCTTGGCATCATCTACATGGTGCTGGCTTTACAGGCACGCAGTATAAAAGAGTTTTAGGGTCAGGGAGGCTTCTGCTCAGATTTCAGAAGACCCAAGAGGCCAGGCAGTATGCCCCTAAGAGGGAAGTGCATGAAGCTGTGAGATTGAAGCCGAAAGTGAAGTGGAGACCCCAGGAAGTTGAAGAAACCTGGAACATGGAACATCTGAGAAAAGCTGCAAGCAGTGAACAAAGCCAGCCCAAGAGAGAGGACATGAGAGCTACAACCACCGGCAATGATGTAGGGCAGGAGCTGCCCAAGCCCTTTGGAGTACACATCTTGCCACGGCTTGCCCTGGGTGCTGGATATGAAGCTACAGAACTTAATGTTTGCTCTCCTGGGTTTCTGCCTTGCTTTGGTCACTGGTTTCTATCCTCTTAGTTCTCTCTTTTGGAATGGGAATGTTTACCTTGTGTCATTAATGTTGGAAGTGCTTATCTTCTTTTTGATATTTACAGGGGCTGATAGCTAAAAGTTTGCTATAAGTCTCAGAGGAGACTTTGCACTTGAACTTTTCAGCAATGCTGAAACTGTTAAGACTTTGGCGACTCTTAAAGATGGACTAAATTCATTTTGCATAAAGAGATGTGCATGAGTTTTTTGGGGGGCATTGTTGGGCTGGGGTGGATTGTTATGGTTTAAATCTAAATGTCCCCAAACCTCATGCCTTCATAAGTGGGGTTTTCAAAGGGTGATTGGATTATGAGGCAGTATAACTGACTTGCTGTTAGGAGGTGGAGTTTGGTCAGAAGAAGTGAGTAACTGTGGACGTGGCACAGAAAGACTTATCTCCTTTCCCAGCTCCTCCCTTGATTCTCTGCTTCCTGTCCTCTGTGCTGTGATTGCCTTTCCTCTTCCATGCCCTTATGCTATGCCATCCTGCCTTAGAACAAGCCAACTGTGGACTGAAACATGAGTCAAAAATAAACCCCTCCTCCTTTCAGTTGCATGTATCAGATATTTTGTCCCAGTAAGGACAAAAGTGCCTAAAACACCCTCCTGGAGGTAGTTTATCTAAGAGCCCACCAACAAAGCAACACTTTAGCTAATAATTTCATAATTCAAGTTCAAAAAGTAGATGGAGTGAAGTAGGGGTTAGGTGGGGTAAGAGTGACTAAAAACAACATGAAAATGGCCACTACATCTTGGAAACTCTTTACTACAATTAGTAGGTGACCTTCCTGGGGATAGCATACCCTGCATAAACCATATTTACTATAGATCACCTACAACCATAAACCATATTTACTATAGATCACCCACAACTGTTAAAGCTAGTATTAATTAAAGGGTCAACAGATTGGATTCTACAACATTTTCCTGAACAGGTACACATTTTATACATATATACTAAATGCATTAGCAAGTCATTCATCTATATTTCTACAGGGTCATATTTTATGATTCTTAGCCACCCAGTTTGAACTAGGGAGGAAAAAATGTATTGAGAAGTAGACCTATTGACCACTAACATTGAGCCCAAGAGAAAAGATTCAAGGATTCATAGCTTAATTCTAAACCATCTATGCTTCTCAAAAGAAAACTGACAATTGTTGAAATAAGTGAGTGCTGAGAATATTTGACTTTTTTGTTGTTGCTTTGTTTTTTGAGACAGGGTCTCATTATCCCCTTATGCTGGCCTTGAACTCACTAATGTATCCCAAGCTAGCCTTGGACCCAGAGCAATCCTCCTACCTAAGCCTCCCAAATGAGTTCTGGGATTACAGGAGTGCACCACCACACCTAGATTTACTATTTTAAAGTACTATACAATGTGTGGAATCTTTACAAGTTTTAGTCATTGGACTTCTAGGTGAGAAAGGACAGCTTCATCATATTCTTCTTTAGTTGCCTTTTTTTTCTTTTGGCCACAATCTTAACCTGACTCCTTTTGAAAGTTACAGAGTATGTGTGGTTGTGAGCCCCTCTCCTTTGCTTGGTCCCCTGTCTTGAGTGCTCTAGGGAAAGAAACCACATCTTTAAATTCTTAAGTCTGTCTCTCTCACAAATTCCTGCTTCTTGGGAAGGTAGTGGGGCAAACAAGGCCTCAGACATTATGTTCACTAAAAAAGCATTTCGTCATCTTTGCTGTAAGATGGGCGAAAGGTGCAGGAATTTTTCCTTGGAATGAGGTGGTATTTTAAAATCTAGGTGGGAAAAGACTACTCCACCCTCACCCCGCCCCAAACCCAAGGCCTTGCACATGGTAGGCAAGTGCTCTACCACTGAGCTAAATCCTTATCCCTTTTTTAAAAAAAATTCTTTTGAGGTAGGGTTTCATTAGTTTACTCAGGTTGGCCTTGAATCCGCAGTCCTCCTGCCTTGGCCTCCCAAGCTGCTGAGAGTGTAAGTGTGTCACTGTGCCTGGATGAGATGATGTGCTCAGGGTTTTTAAAAATTAGGGGAATCTTTTTTTTAATCTCATGATTAGCTTTTTCATATTTCCATACAGGAATTTATTCCTGTATGGAAATTAACAAAGCCCACCAAATGAAAATAGGCTATTTTTCATAGTTTGCCTTAACAAGAGAGACTATCAGTAGGTTTAGATTTAAAAACGTAAGAAGGATAGTTTAAAAAACAGAGATGGAAAGAAAAAAGAAAATAAAAAAGGGAAAAGCTTCAGGTGTGCTCTGATTGGAGGTTGTTGGAAATAGGAAGTTGGAGGCGGTATAAGGAGGAAACGCAACTTCTGTGATTGGTTTGGACAGCATATTTGGCTTTCTCTGATTGGTCCAGAGTTGGAAACAGCGGTCAAAAACACCCCCAAAAAACAAAACACTGCCAGTCAAGGACCCAGACCCGACCTCTCCGATCAGAGTTCTATCACATACGGTTTGGCCATTGGTGATTTGTGCATCCAGCCTCTCAGCTGGATGAAACCCAAGTTTTTATTTTGCCTTGACCTAGCTAGCTTTTCGCTCCAAATTTTTGTTTTATTTGGAACAAGGCAGCATTTCTGTTCTGTTAAGGATAAACGAATATATTAGGATCTGAAATATAATTCTGGGAACAAATGCCTCAGTATCTTCATAGCGAGTCAGGCCGGCATCCCAACGTCCCCTTCCCCTTCCCTTCTCTTCTAGCTCCTCGGCTCCCGCAGAGCTCCTATTTCCACTATGAGTGACTCCTCGGAAGCGTCCCTCTCCGTGGAGGAGGTCCGGTCCCTCTTTCCTGCGCAGTACCCACTGGAAGCAGGACGTACGGTCGCCCCTCCGGCTCGGTGCCCCCGGCGGCCCGCTCTCCCGGGCACCCTCCCCTGGCGCGCCCTGCCCCCACCACCCGCGGCGCGCCCTCCGGAGCAGCCCCTCCCCGGAGCCTCCCCGGGCGCGCCCGCCCTCCGGTCCCGGCCGGGCCCCCTTCCGGCCCCACTGCCGCGCGCACCGGCGCCTCCGGGCCACTCGTTCCGCGCGATCCTGGATGAAGGCGGCGCCTGGTCCGCGGGAGACGTCAGGTCAGCTTCCCGAGCCCGGCCCAGCGGTTCTCCGAACGTGTCCTAGGTCAGGCACACGCAGATCCTTCTCGGGTCACAACCCCCGATGGTCACTTTGAAGGGGCGAAAGGAGGCGACTCTTCCCGGCCACCATTCCCCAACCATTTCTCAGCTGTGGGGAAACAAGCCCCTTGCCCTTTCGAAAGGAGCCCGCGTTGGGGGCATCTCGGTGTGAGGGGACGGCCGCCGTTTTCTCCTCAAGGAGCGTCCCCAGCCGGGTTCCTCCCGCCTCCAAGCAGCGGAGGCCGTGACGCCGCGGCAAGCTCAGTGGCGGCGGCAGCCGCGCTCTCGCCATCTTAAGTGGAGGAGGAGCCGCCGCCGCCGCCATGCGGAGAGGCTGGGTAGGAGGGCGGGAGGCGGCGGCGAGGGAGGGGACAGAGGAGCCGAGTTAGCTCAGCCGGGCAGCGACTTCGGCGGTGCTGTGAGAGCGGGCGGCGGCGGCTGAGGTAGTGTGGGCAGCGGGGAGCCTGGGGCACGGGCGGCGCAGCCCGGGCCCACGGGGGCGGGGCGGGGGCGGGCAGAGGCCGCGGCGAGGGGCCGGGTGGGGGCGGGCGGAGGTTTCCGAGGAGGAAGGAGCCGCCGCCATTTTGGGAGCTTCGAGTCAACAATAAAGGACTGAGGGTGCCGAGCGGGAGTGGCCTCAGTGGTAGGACTCGGCCCGAGCCGCGGGGTGCGGGGTGAGGCGGTGGGGTCGAAGCCAGCGGGGCGCTGGGGGCCGTGGGGAGCCCCTCGGGCCGGCGTGGGGGGCGCTTCAGGGCGGAGGCCTGGCCGGGCCTGGGCAGGAAGGCGGGCGGGCGGCAGCTGTGTGGGTTGGAAGTGCCTGAGAAGAGTCGAATGTGGTGCACGGCGGCGTCGGGAGGAGGCGCGGGCTAAATGCTCGAAGGAGCCTAACAGAAGATGAGGGAGGGGATTGGGGGCCAAAGGGGGAGCAGCAGGACTTGGGAGGGGGTGATGGTGGAGGTTATAGAGTACAAGAGGCCCTGTAGGGGGCGGCAGGGATATACCGTAGCGAAAGGCTCGGCTGGAAAAGGACCGGCAGCTGCTTGATTGCATTAGGCCTTGTAGGTCGGAGACCAGAGGGTGTTTAGGAGCCCCCGAGTCATAGAGGAAAGGACGGGTTTTCTGTGTTTTGGGGGGCTCTTGGGAGCCTAATGGGGGTAGTCCTATTGTTTCCCACTGGCGGAACTGGTGCCTGGCTCTTGTTGCGCAGATTGGATTTCAGGCACCAAGCCTTTTGTGTTTATGGTCAGAGAAGGCGGACTTAAGTAAGTGTCTGGGGGAGGGGGACCCAAAATTATGCTCTAAGGTTACGGGGTTCTAGTCATTGGCTTGCCTCTTATCTCTCATTCTCTTTTCTCTTTCATAGTCCCCTTTCCCCTTCAGAATAACCCAAGTCACTCCAACTTGCTGCCACAGCTTAGAAAAGCTGCGCTGCATTTGCAAACAAAAGCTCTTGTTGGAGATGAAGATACACTTTTGGGTGTGAAACTGTCAGTTGCTAACTGGGATCTGGAAAGTGCTGTAATTAACTCCAGCAGGGACTCCTCCCAAGTAGTCTACGCTCTTTTTTTTTTTTTTTAATGTAGAAATATAACTTGCAAATCTAAATTGGGAAGGGGTAGGAGGAATATTCCCTGCTGAGACAGAGCTGCAGTGCAGGTGTCAGTTTAGGAGGGGAGCAGTTATTACACAGTCTGTCTCATTTTGCGTTTGAGAAGATGGGTCTTATAAGAGTGATAGTAACGATGATAAGGTTTAGTCTTTAGAGGTTGCCTCCATCCTCCTAATTTTCAATAATTCTCCCTGTATGAACTACGTATAGTGATTGTAGTATAAGTCTGTCAGTAAGGAAAAGTAGCTGTTAGATATGTCTTCAGACATGGATAACAGGTCAAGATTTCAGCATAAATAGGTTTTGCTTCTGAGCAGCAATGTGATCAAACTTTTTTTTAAGGGAAGACTTAACAAGCATTATCTAATAAACAGGTAGTTTTTGACTTTAAAATTATTAAGTTCAAGATACTTTGGGGTACAGCAAAAATCACAGATTAAACTAGCGGGGAAGAAATGGAAGGATTAAAAGATTAGACAACAGAATTGGCTTCATTTTATGGGCTTTTGTAAATTAAGTTTTTATTACTATAATATATTTCAATTTGGGGGACAATTTGAAAATGAAGGGGTTGACCAGTTCATTTTATTTATTTATTTATTTATTTATTTATTTATTTATTGGTGCCGGGAATCGAACTCATGACCTTGCGCTTGCCAGGCAGGCACTGTGCCGCTGAGCTGTATCCCTGGCCCCTCGTTTTTAAAACAACTGTTAGGTTTAGTTTTTGGGGTGGTTTGGAAAGTTTTATTAAAGTCCCTAGCGTGTTTAGTCTTTCACAGATTTTTTTGTTTTTACGCAAATTCCTTTTAAAAATTAATAATAATGCTATTTTAAATTGTGTACTTCTTGGAAAAAAATACTATATTGAAAGATAGCTAAAGGGTTTTGTTTGTTTTGTTTTGTTTGTTTGTTTTTGTAATCCAGGCTGGCCTTGAACTCAAACCAATCAGTCTTGAGTGCATGTGCCACTACACCTAGTTTCTTTGAGGTGGGGTGGTATGGGGAATGGAACTCAGGACCTTGCACTTGCCAGGTACACCCAGCTTCTTGACTTTTTCAAGTAAAAGATTTTGACATGTATACAACCCTTGACTGCTTCATTGTTGTTTTAAGCAACAAAAATTTAAGGGTAAAAATAACATTTTTCTTTATAAAGCTTAACTTTCTATAGTGAGATTCACAAATTTTTTTTTTTTTTTTTTTTTCCTGAAAGCACAATGTTCAAGTCAGAAGCTCACTTAACTCTTCAAAGGACTCTAGGTTGCTGTCAGAAATATAAAAAATTGCCGGGAATAGTGTTGCACAATGTAATCCCAGCGCTGGGGAGACTAAGGCAAGAGGATGCTCCGAGTTCGAGGCCAGCCTGGACTACATAGTGAGACCCTATCTCCAAAAAAAAAAAAAAAAAGAATATAAAAAAAATAATGAATTGACTTTCCTTGTTCAACTGTAGATTTACACTAAGTAAACCGAGTGATACTTTATTGGATTGTAATGCAATTAAGTATAATTAATCATTGACTTTTAGAGGTGGCAGATTGTCATTTGATAACCAATGCTAATTTAATCATAGTATCTTTCTGTGTAATTTTTCTTTGGGTTGCTTTGACCTCACAATTTTAAATGTTTGATTTTCATTGGCTCACTGTAGATTAGTTTTTTTTTTTTTTTTTTTTTTTTTTTTTTTTGTGGGTACCGGGGGGTTGACCTCAGGACCTCGCGCGCCAGCAGGCGCCCGTGCGGCTGAGTGATATCACTGGCCCCTTTTTCGTATGTGGGTTCCGGGAGTCGAACTCGGGCCCTCGCGCTTGCTGGGCAGGCACTTAAGCCGCTGAGCCATCTCACCGGCCCTAGATTAGTTTTTTGGGGGTAGTTCATTGCATCTTTTCTAGTTTGGCTAGTGATTTGTCCTAAATGTAGCAGTATTATTCATTAAAAGCTGGTCTAAAGGAATTCTTTGAAAGTGAAACAATTTTTTTCTAACTTTCCTGTTAACTAATTTAATTTTTTTCTTTGTTACAGATTGAAGTGAGTGAATTCAGATATAACTCAAGCTTGTTAGAGTGCTTTTAAAAAAAAAAAATTGATTCTGTGCATGAGAGCAAGTTACTGCTGCTTACCCTTCAGAGACTTACAGGTGCTTGCCTGCATTGCAATAAAGGACTCATATATTGAGCAAGACTTATATTTATCTCTTCATTTTGGAGAGCCTAATAAACTGTTATTACAGTTTCTCTACTGACTTTCAAAAGTTTTGAAGTTTGAAAGAGACACCTTTGCAGTTAACACAGCATGAGCACGGCCAGAACAGAGAACCCTGTTATAATGGGTCTGTCCAGTCAGAATGGTCAGCTGAGGGGCCCTGTGAAGCCCAGTGGTGGCCCTGGAGGAGGGGGCACACAGACACAGCAACAGATGAACCAGTTGAAAAACACCAACACAATCAATAATGGCACTCAGCAGCAAGCACAGAGTATGACCACCACTATAAAGTAAGTGATAGAAAATAAACATTGGGGAACCAGGATTTGTTGTTATTAGCTACCTTTTATCTTAAACACTTTGCAAATAAAGGGTACTTCTGTGGTTAGTAGGTATTTGTAATAGGATAATATTTCTGTCATAATTCGGCAGGTAATGAACATTTGATAGGCACAGGTAATGCATGTTAATTTTATATAGATTATTTTTAGAAACAATTGTGGTTTTCATTATTAGCTCATTGTAGGAGTTAACTAACTGAATTTATACATAAATCAGATTCTTTATCAATATTGTTTTTCTAGTATTAACAACTGTACCTTCCCCTAGTTTAAATGACAGAGCAAATTGAAAATTTTTTTAAAAAGCAAACTTTAGATTTAAAATATGACCAGCCTTTTGAACTCTTAAGTGTATTTATTCAGAAAATTTATCCAGAACTCTTTCTAGTTAGGAAATTCACTTTTCTACTTTTCCTGTTTTTTCTTTAAATACACAAAATAAATCAGGAGCTGGGGTATATAGCTCAGTTGTAGAGTGCTTGCCCTACTGTGCTCAAAGGCTTGGGTTTGGTCCCCAGTACTGCAAAATCAATCACAGAAAACTCAGGATTTTTGAGTTCTTGGAAACACTGATTTTGGGACTTGAACCCATAAAAGAAAGGGAGTCAACTGCTTGATTTTAAACTCCACCCAGTGCCCGGTATTTAAAAAAAATTTTTTTTCTAAGGGTTCAAAACTCCTGAGTTTTGGTGATTCATTTATTCATTTACTCACCCACACATTTGTTTGTACTGTGGACCAAACCCAAGGCCTCACACAGAAGCTCTTATCATTGAACATCCCCAGGCTTTCTCCTTTTTAAAATTTTTTAAAGTTTTGAGATGGGGTCTCAAAAGTGAAGTAATTTGTATTATATATATATTACACATATGTATGTGCCACCATCTCTGGCAAAAACATACATTTTTATCCCAAACCTCTTTGTTGGTAAAACATAAGAGCTTCATTTACAACAATGTGTTTTTTGTGTGTGGGGGGGGGGGTATTGGGGATTGAACCCAGGGCCTGGCATATGCTATGCAAGCACTCTATCACTGAGCTGAAGCCAGGATATTTTCAAAACTTGAGTTTTTAGGCTGTCATCTTTAATTGCTTGCTTTAAATTATTTGGATGGCAGCTGTTACGGTAAAGATTCATTTACACAGAATTGACATTTAAGATTTTGGATCCCAATTGAAGTTTGACTTTTGTTAAAAACTTAGCCATATCTAAAATGATTTGGCATAGAGAAATCTTTCTAAGATGTTGATACTTTGGTTTCCTGAGCCAAAGTGTGTATGTTATTACTGTCTGGACCAGTGGCGGTGAACCTTTTAGAGCTTTCAGTGATACAAACAGCCCTCTGCAGCATGTGTGCCAGAGGTTCACCACCACTGATCTAGACCTTTTCACTTCCTAGTGGAAAACAGTCCCTATAAGCTACTATTACAGGTGGTTACTGTTGGGTAGTTCACTAGTGACTGTAGGGATTAATTCTCAAAAGAATTGATTTGATCACTGGATGTACTGGCATTAGTGCTTTTTTTTTTTGGAACAGGTTCTCACTGTGTAGTCCAGGCTAGTCTTGAACTCACTATGTAGGCCAAACTGGCCTTGGATTGGTCAGTTTCTTCAGCCTCAGCCTCCCAAGTGCTGGGATCACAGGCTTTTGCCACCATGCCCAGCTTAGTGCATTTTATTTTTAAGGTGAATCCTTTCATTGGTATAAAAACGAAGAATGTTTCCTGAATTGTAGTTGGTCTTGACAAACTATGAATAGGCTAGAAAAATTTAGGCTACTTTTAGTTTTTCAGGATAAAACTACTTCATAGTTTTTGGTTGGTTGGTTGGTTGGTTGGTTGGTTTGGTAGTACTGGTTATGAATCCAGGGCCTTTGCACTGAGCTATAGCCTCAGACCTTTTAAATTTTGAGACTAAGTTGTTGAAATTTCGAGACCAGTTGTCCAGGCTGGACTTGAACTCTTGGGTTCAAGAGATCCTCCTGCCTCAGCATTCTCAGTAGGTTAGAGTTACAGGTGTCCTTGTTTTTTGTTTGGTTGGTGTCTTGGTTTTTTGAGATATAGTTCAGGCTGGCCTCAGTGGCAATCCCTTCTGGCTCAGCCTCCCAAGTGCTGGGATTACAGGTGTGAGCCACCATGGCTGCCCTCAGGCGTCTTCGGTTTTAATTAGCTAACCAGGAATTACAAACTAAGATCCCTACAGATGACTGTGTAATGGGGGCAGTTAAGGTGGGTTTGGATGTGCATGGGTGTGCATGCCTTTAATCCCAGCTGCCCAGAAGGTTGTGCAGGAGTATAAGTTTGAGTATAATCTGGACAATTTAGCATAACTGTCTAAAATCATAAAGGGCTAGGAAGTAGCTCTGTGGTAGAGCCCTTGTCTAACATGTTAAAAGCCCTAACACCACAAAACAAAGTGGAGCTACTTGAATTTAACCTTCAGTTACTAAATTTTACCAAACTGTTACCACTTAATAATTTGGAACAGTGTTACTAAAGCTCTTACTTTTCTTTCTTTTCCTTTTTCCTCCTCTGTCCCCCTCTCCCTCCCCTCTTTTTGCCTCTCCTCCCCTTCTCTCTCTCCCTTTCCCCTAGTTTCCCCTCCTCTCCCTTTGTCTCCCCAGCCCTTCCATTTTCCCTTCCCCTTCCCCCTTCCTCTCCCTTTCCCCTCCTCTTGCTGGTGCTGCAGGTCAAACCCAGGGCACCTTCCAGTTTTTCAAGAAAATGCAGAATCTGAGGTTTTACTTGAAATCTCCTAGTTTTTAAATGTTGGCAGCTAATTTAAATTAAAAGGCTTTTTGGGTTTTTTTTGTTTGGTTGGTTGGGTTTTTTTGTTTGTTTGTTTATTTGTTTGATAACCGGGTATCAAACTCACGACCTTGTGCTTGCCGGGCAGGCGCTGTGCCACTGAGCTATATCCCTGACTTAAAAGACTGTTAAAACATACGTTTTGACAACATTTACCCTATATATTACACTACATTTCTTAGGAGGATGGATGCTCTAAACCTTTCTTCCCTTGATTTTTGATCCTCCCCAGATGATTTTTCCTAACACTAATTTCTCTAAAGCTTGTTTCACTGTCTGATTAACTCTTGTTCTTGAGTACATGGGTGTATGTGAAACTTACTGTGCTTTTTTTTTTTAAATTTTATTTTTTGTAGTATTAAGGATTGAGCCCAGGGCCTTTGCACTGAGTGACATTCCCAGCCCTTTATTTTTATTTATTTATTTTATTTATTTATTTTTTTTTTTGTGGGTACCGGGGGGTCGACCTCAGGACCTCGCGCGCCAACAGGGACCCATGCCGCTGAGCGATATCACCGGCCCCTTTTTCGTATGTGGGTTCCGGGAGTCGAACTCGGGCCCTCGCGCTTGCCGGGCAGGCGCTTAAGCCACTGAGCCATCTCACCAGCCCCCCAGCCCTTTATTTTTTGAGACAGGGTCTTGCTAAATTGCCCAGGCTTGAGTTAAACTTGGGATCCTCCTGCCTCAGCCTCCCAGAGTGCTGGAATTACAGACATCCACCAGCATGCCCAGCTTTACTGTGCCTTCTAGAACTTAATTATACTTTGGTGAATCATCTTTGCATTATTAGGTACAACACTATGAATTTTGATAATTCACATTTACTGTATTCTCTCTAGGCCTGGTGATGACTGGAAAAAGACTTTAAAACTCCCTCCAAAGGATCTAAGAATCAAAACCTCGGTAAGTTGGTTGTAGATTTCAAGTGGGAGAATGGTGGGAAAGTTAGAAGTAGTTATTGGTAATAACATTAGATAATATGTGTTCACTCTTAAATAGGTTGAAATGATTAAAATTGTATAAGCCAATAATAGGTTGGCAAAATTTTCCACCATTTTTGGTAGAATGATATAGTAAAGTTATATATGTTAAGTAATATGTTTAAATATATGCACATCTTACCTAATTTTCTCAAAAATTTCTGTTGCTTCCAGCTACCCAGTGAGATACTCAGCTTAGGTATTATGCCCGCTTTGTGGATGAGAAAAGAAATTTAGAGAAGTTCTCTTAACTCAGTGTTTTCAACGGAGGTGATTCTGTCCGCTAGAGGGCATTAAGCCTCTTGAAGCAGAATTTTCTGGTTCCAGTGTCAGTAGTGCTGAGCTCAAGAAACCCAAATATGTCCAAATATTGGTAGCTAATGAGTGGTATAGCTAGGGTCTGACTTTATCTCTTGTGACTAGTGATGCATCCTATACTTTTTTTCTTAATTTTTTTTAATCCTATACTTTCATAGAAATAACAGTATTTTACCAGTTTTTAAAAGACTGACCACAGAGCTTTCCCCCCAATTTTATTTTATTTATTTTTTTTTGCATTACTAGAGATTAATCCCAGAGGCATTGTACTACCAAACTGCATTCCCAGATATTTTTTATCTTGAGACAGGGTCTCACTAAGACACTAATTTGCCCAGACTGGTCTTGAACTTGGTGATCTTTCTGCCTCAGCCTCCCAGAGTGTTAGAATATAGATGTGGGCTACCTACCATGGCTGGCTCAGACAAATTCCTAAGCATGCTAATTACCAGATAGCAGAGTTGTACTTTATTTTATTATTGTTTATTAGGATGTGACCTCCACAAAAGGAAATGAGTTTGAAGATTACTGTTTGAAACGGGAGTTATTGATGGGAATTTTTGAAATGGGCTGGGAAAAGCCATCTCCTATTCAGGTATGTTTATTCTTTAATACACATACAAGGTTATGTGTTACACATTACGTATTTTTTGTACATGGGAGTGGTGTATTTCTCACAGGCATATACATATATACAAATATACATATCTACAAACTATTTTTCTGAACTTTTTTTCTCTCTTTTTGCCCTAGGGATCAAACCCAAGAGGGGTGCTCTCTACCATCCCCTGTACCTTTTTTTTTTTTTTTTTTCTTTTAAGACAGGGTCTTGCTAAGTTGCCCAGACAGGACACAAACTTGATCAGTCTGCCTCAGTGCTGGGATTGCAGGTGTGTTCCACAGTGCGCAGTTTTTTCTGAACTTCTTAAGGTTAAATTACAGACTCATATCCCTTTAAAGCTAACATTTTATTCTAATTACTAATTGACCCAAGAGTGTCCTTTATAGCGTTTTTTTCCCTCTTGTACCAGATCCAGTCTGAGATTAGATATAGCTTATAGGTACTGTGTTTCTTTAACTTACTTATGTACATATGTGTGTATTTATTTTGAGACAGGGTCTTGCTGTATAGTTGAGACTGGCCTTAAACTCACTAGCCCAGGCTGGCCTCGAACTCAGTGATCCTCCTGTCTCAGCCTCCTGAGGGCTGAGATTACAGGCGTATGCCACCATGCCTGGCTAACCTATTTCAGTAACTTTTTTTTTTTTTTTTTTTTTTTTTTTGGGGGGGTACTAGGAATCCAACTTAAAGCTTCATGTTTTGCCAGGGAGGTGCTGAGCTACATCGCCGGCCCTAACCTATTTTAATCATGAGAATTTTCCTAGACTTTTTTTTTTTTTTTTAATGACATTGACATTAAAAATGCACACCCTTTCCTTTTTTTTTTTTTCTTTTTTTTTTTTTTTGGTGGGTACCAGGGGTTGACCTCAGGACCTCGTGTGCCAGCAGGCACCTATGCCACTGAGCTATGTCACTGGCCCTTTTTTCGTATGTAGGTTCCGGGAGTCGAACTCGGGCCCTTGCGCTTGCCAGGCAGGCGCTTACGCTGCTGAGCCATCTCACCGGCCCCCTTTTCCTTTTTCTTGCTAGAACATTTCTCACTGTGGGTCTGTCTGATGTTTTTATGTGAGTAGGTTCAAGTTATGCTTTCTCAGTAGAATCCTGCAGAAGTCATGTTAGTCTTCTGCAGATGTCATATTTGAAGGTATACTTAGTGTCCATCTAATTCAGATTGGTAGTAATTCTTATTACCTTGCCAAGGTGTTATCTGTCTCTTTTTTCTTCTATGTAGTTTTTTTTTTCTCTTCAAAACTAACAAGCAAGGCCGGTGAGATAGCTCAGTGGCATAAGCGCCTGCCCGGCAAGTGCGAGGTCCTGAGTTGGACTCCCGGTACCCACATTTTAAAAAAAAAAAAAAAGTCTATTAAAGATGAAGATCATGTAGGTATCTGCTCTTCATCAAAATTTCTTCTGTTAAGCATACTTTGATTTTTGCGCGTTCTCATCTTTGATGGGTTATGTTGTTTCCAACTCTAGCACTTTCTCCACATTAGCCCCTGTAAAGAAGAGTTTTCCCTTACCCCCCTTTACTTGTTTGTTATCAGCATAGAATTATGAATTCTTTTTTAAAATGGTTTTTTTGTGTTTAATTTTCCCATATTTGGCCAATGTAAGCTCCTTTAAGCTGGTTCCTGTTTTTGTTTTTTTTTTTTTTTTTTTTTGTGGGTACCGGGGGTCGACCTTAGGACCTCGCGCGCCAGCAGGCGCCCGTGCCGCTGAGCGATATCACCGGCCCTTTTTTCGTATGTGGGTTCCGGGAGTCGAACTTGGGCCCTCGCGCTTGCGGGGCAGGCGCTTAAGCCGCTGAGCCATCTCACCGGCCCCCTGGTTCCTGTATTTTTGATGTACTGTCTGGTGTAATGTGATGTGCTAAGATTATCTTATATTTACTGTGGCTTAGCTTTGGATCTAGGGAGTTCTGATTCCTTTTTATGGGAATTAGTATTGGGGATCAAGACTTAGGCACTAGGTGCACACTTCGCTTTTCAGTGGAAATAGCAAGGAAATGTGTATATATATGTATGTACATAACAAATACACATAAATCAGTTTGACAACTGAAGACAGCAGACACATGCTTAAGTTGAGGAAGCCATTAAATATGCTGTGCTTAAGGACAGGTGCTGTGACCTAAGTCCTTTATTGAAAGACTCAGAAAGTTTTAGACATGGGGGATTCTGTGTTGTACAAGGCTGATGATAATGTTGCCATCCTACAGTCTGGTAGAAAGGATAGCTAATAGTACAGATAATTTCAATGTAATATTATTGGTACCTTTCTATTTGGAATTGCATATTCGTGTCATTAGAGGATGATAGGACAACTTGTAAGAAAAGTGATCCTGTTCCAAGGAGACAGCTCTAGGGTAATGATTGCCTAGAGGTGAGAATGTGCTTTTGCCTGGAGAAAGTGTCCAGACACGACTATGCATCATCATTGGGTAGGCATTTTCAGTGTAGATATTAAAAGAAATATCTAGGAATTTACAATGTAGTTCATGTTAACCCATTTTATTTACACAGAATTGTTAAGAGAACTCTCTTATTGTGGGAATTTTTATCACTAATTTCTCCATTCTTAGCACAGTGCCTATTCTCATTTAGAATGCTTTGATGAAGTTGACAGTGTCTGTAGGCATACTTGGTCAAGGGAACTGCCCAGGCTGAATCATAAGTTGGTTATTTGGTTTATGTCTCTAAGCCTTGGCTTCCTGACCTGTAAGATTAAGGCAGTAGTGTATATCATAGAGTTGTTGTTGAAGATTGAGAATACATCATTTGCTTAGTACAGTGCCTAATATATAATAAAAGGTCATTACATGTTATGGGTTATTTCATATTACTAGTTTTATCAGAAAAGGAAATAAGTTAATTCAGCAGACCTCAATTCTTTTTTTAAGCAGACCTAATTCTCATTGAGCACTTGCTGACCCATTTTCACTTAGTACTAAAATTTAAAATTGATTTTATTTGTACTCTGTAGCATATAGGCAATGAACTGTCCAGCCACTTAATGATTCGACCCCTTTTTTTGTAAAGTAAAAATAACCTTCTCAAGGTTTTCGTTGTGAAGATCAAATGTAATATATAACCAGACTATTTTAAACTAGCGTGTATTATATGAATATATTTTAGATATGTAACAATTGGTGCCTTTTTCTTTCATGTTTAGTCCTGAGAATCTGTGGAAAGCTCAAGATAGTGTATATCTTAGACTCATTCAGAGCGTCAAATCATAAACGTTAGGGTTTTAGAACCAAGAAATTTACAAATCCCCTAGTAAAATTGAACCTCATGATGGGCTGGTTTCTACTATTCTTTGCGCTTTTTTTTTTTTTTTGAGACAGGGTCTCGCTATGTAGTTCAGGTTGGCCTCAAACTTGCAGCAATCCTCCTGCCTCTACCTCCCAAGTACTGGGATTATCAGCATGCACCACCACTCCCTGCCGGTTCTTGTCTGCCTTCTCTCCTGGCTTTTTTTTTTTCCTTCCTAAAATGTATCTAATTGTTTTCTCTAAGTACTTAGGTATAACAAGGTACTTAGTACTTTAGTACTTAGTTTCACCCAGGCATTTTTTTTTTCAGATAGTAAAACCCTTTTTTTTTTTTTTAAATTAGATGGGTGGGTCTTCTGCATTTGAAGCTTTTTGAGAGAAGGAATTTACTTGTGGTTTGGCTGTGAGATTATTGGGAATGAGGCACTTAAAATGCTCTCAAGAGATTTTATATGGACATCTGGAGCTAGATATTCTGCACATTGCTCCCATCTATCTTTTGTGAGTGTAGCCATCTGTGACCCTAGTTTTAAGCTTGAGCACTGTGTCTGGTAGAATACCTGTTATTCTAATAAAGGTATAGCTTTATAGGAACAAAACCTTCTTTGGAGGGCTTAAGAAGCTGTTTTTGTTTTCTGTTTTACATTGTAAAACTTTATACAAACTGGTATTATGATTGAAAGGTGGCAGCTGCTATTGTTTCCAGACCCTAGGCACACAAGATTTTTTAGATAATCTGAGAAGGTAAAGAAATTATAGGTAGTCCATTACTGAGAGGATCATGGAAGCTCCTTACTGTTAACAATAACATTTTGTAACAGGTCAAGAATCTGAAATTATTTTGTTAGCTATATCTAACAAGGATTAACAGTTTACGCTTTGCATTTGGAATTTACAGCATTCTGAGTCCTTTACTAAGTTATTTCCTCCTGCTACTAATGGGTTAATTATGGTTAAAAGAATCGTTTTTCTCAATTTTTCTCAAAAGTATTCAAAAGCAAGCCAAGCATGGTGGCACACATCTGTAATCCCAGCACTCTGGGAGGCAGAGGCAGGAGAAGCACTAGTTGAAGCTCAGCACGGGTAATTTAGCAACTTAGCAAGACCCTGTCTCAAAATTTAAAGGTCCGGGGATATAGCTCAGTACAAAGGTCCAGAATTCAACCCCTAATTTTACTGTGAATACCACCCCCAAAAGCAACATTTCCCTGCTCTTTAGCATTGTAAAATTGGAATATGTTTCTTAAAGATAATATTGGAAATTAGTCTTCTGTTACTCTTTTTTTACCTGGATTTCAGGGGGCATCTGTAACAACCATTGTTAACTTCACTAACAAAAAACCTTACAGTTTTTTTTTTTTCTTCTCTTGAAATGAAGCTTCTTAAATCTTACCCAGCTTTGGGAAGTAAGAGGAAGTGGTTACTCTGAATGCAGGTAGATGGGCATTTTGAGCTTTAGTAAGTAGCGTGCTTATATAAAATACCTTGCAGAATTGGGAAATTGGAAGGTATACCATCCTTTGGTTGTGTTGTGGGCAACAGAAGCCAAAAAGAATATTGGGAGTTCACAAGATTAAAATCTGGAGAAACATTTGGAATGGCCCGAACCTGAGATAGCTCAGAAGGGTTTAGCGAGCCGTAGTTGATGTACTACAACGATGTAGATTCTTAGGAGGGAGCATTCATATGGCCTGGGTTGGGTTGAGTACTCTGTGGTTTAGAAGATTGGCCAGACTTGATCTTTAGGAGTGGGGGAAGAACGATTGTGATTCCTTGGAAGGAAGTTGGGGTGCTAGTAGAAAAGGGTACTAGGATAAACAAAACAAAATACCTATTCAATTAATCCCTAAACCTTACCATGGAACGTCGACTTGGAGACCTCAGGTGGCATACCTAAGGTTGTGGGAAGTTTTCTTTTGGGGGCATAGCTTTATTGAGACTCTATTGAGTTTTAAGTCACATCACACAATTTACACATTTAAAGTGTACAATTCAGTGGGTTTTAGTATATTTAGAGTTGTATGACCACTACCACAGTCAATTTTACAACATTTTCATCACCTCCCAAAAGAAACCCCTGTCGTAGTCACCCCTCATGTTCCCCCAGCAGTAAACAACCACAAATATAATTTTTATCCCTATAAATTTGCCTGTTACAGACATTTCACTCAAATAGACTCATAGAGTATGTATCTTCTGTGGATGGCTTCTCTAACTTAGCATAACGTTTTCAGGGTTGTAAAATGTATCGGTATTCCTAATATTGCCTAATAATATTCCATTGTACATTTATACCACATTTGAGTTATCCATTCATCAGTTGGACAGAAGTTTTCAGCTATTGGCTATTAATAATTCTGCTACGAATATTTTTAGGTTATTGTGTGGAGATTTTAATTTCTCTTGTATATACTTAGTTTTTGTTTTGTTTTACTGTATTTCTATTGGATATATAGTTAAAATCGGTGGTTCATATGGTAACAATCTTATCTTCAGTCTTTTGTGGTCTAGCCTGTTTTCCAAAGTCACTGTATATTCCCACTAAAGGGTTTCAGTTTCTTTGCAACCTTGCCTACATATTACTTGTAGAACTAAGTTTAAATCCTTGTTCTAGCATTTATTGCTTTGATTTTTGAACAAAACCAGTCTCCTTTCTGGATTTTTTTTGTCGGTTGTAGAACAATTGAAAAGTACCTAATATTTATACATAGCACATAGTTAAGTTTTAAAAATTCTTGTAGTTTTCTTCCTCTCCCTTCTCCCAGGTAGCTCCCCATGATGGCTTCTTGTGTTTCGTAGCAGCTCCCTGGGATTGCCTCTTGTGAACTTGGCTTGAATTCTGTTACTTAATATTGCCTATTTTTCCTAGGAAGCTAGTGTTAAATGACTGGGCATGCTCAGTTCTCTGTTAATCCTAATGTTCATCATATAGGACACCCTATTAGTGTATTTTAATTTACAGACTATCATACATACTTAAAAAATGTTTTTTAATGATGTAATCAAAAAATAACTGAAATTGAAGCTTCTGGAAGAACCACTTGTTCTTGCTGGTCTAATATCTCTCTTCAAGCTTGATCTTAGCCTCTCATCAGGTCTTGTGTTTGAGATGGGGTCACTGAAGACATCTTTGTTGACTACATTTTGTCCAAGGAGATGTCTACCAGGTACTTTGTGGGCGTGAGGTGATTGTAGCTATAAACTTTCACAAAAGATTTAATCTTTGACCTCTTGGTGATTTCTTTTTGCCCATGGCTACTGTCACTTTGTGTTAATCAGTTTCAGCCACCAGAGCATGGCTGTAGGAGCGGTGTGAGGTGCCATCAGCATTCTTCGTGATCATGGCTTTGTGTACGGAGTAGTGTCTGGCAAGGACTAGCACCACTTTTCCCTGATTTCATCAGCTTGCCCATTTCTGCAGAGTAAGGAGAATGAGCTGCTTCAGGATGCTGTAAAGCCTTAAGCCAACCCTAGTCTGCGAGCCCAGGTCACAGGCCCAGAGTGTCACAGGCCAGGCCCAGCCATGAAGCTGCTAGACGCAGGGACAAAAGGCAGCTGGTGGCCAAGCCTCTGCTCACCGACTCATAAGTACTTTGTTAAAGTTTTTTCCTTTAACAGTTTTTGTAGGGAAGAAACCTTGTCAAAGAGGGCAGAGAAATAGAAGTTAGTGGCCTTAATCCAAGTCATTCAAAGAGTGAACTAAATGTGGGAATTAGGATTCTAATTCTTCCCTAGTTTACTTCATTCAGCAATTTTATCCTTTAAAGAACCTGGTTCAGCCAGTCATTAGAACATTTTCAGAGACCACCCATCTTTTTTAATGCTACAGAGTTGAGTGATGTGTGTATAGCCTTAAAAAAAGTGTTCAGGCACCATAGAAGAGGACGAACCTAACCTGTGCAGGTGATGGGAACCTTTGAAACAATTGAAGATTAACAGAATTAAAGTAGCAAGGAAATTAAGACAAAAAGGGTCAAAACCAAGGTATTTTTCTTTGACTGCCTTACCATAATTAGGAGACTAATATTGGCTCAAAGACTTCACAGTATTGTCACTGGACTGCTTTTGCAGTTCTGGCGGCTGTGCTATTATAACCCACCTGGAACTCTTCTGACCCTTGTGATTGGGGTTCTAGGTAGAAAAGTGTATCTGTCAATGGTGGGAGGTAGAAGTCAATGCTGCTTATGACTTAGTTATTTCTATAATAACAGTTTTGCGGGGCTTGTTTGTTTTTGGTACTAGGAATTGAACTCAGGACTTTGGTGCTTGCCAGGCAGGCAAACTGTGCCACTGAGCTATAGCCCCAGCCCATATAATAACAGTTTTAAAGTGCTAGATAACATTTCTTTTGGTCGTGTAAGGAACCAATTATGTCAGTGATTGTGAATGTGTTTATTACCTAATTTTCTAGTTTTAGAAATTAAAAATTCCATATCATTTTCTTCTAACAACTAGTTGAGCTTTTTTTTTTTTTTTTTTTTTTTTTTTTGTGGGTACCAGGGGGTCGACCTCAGGACCTCGCGTGCCAGCAGGCGCCCGTGCCGCTGAGCGATATCACCGGCCCTTTTTCGTATGTGGGTTCTGGGAGTCGAACTCGGGCCCTCGCGCTTGCCAGGCAGGCGCTTAAGCCGCTGAGCCATCTCACCGGCCCCCTAGTTGAGCTTTTTAACTCATTCATTATACAGTTGAATTTAACTTCCAGGACAGACAAGTTAATGGATTTCCATTACTCTATTTTTTCAGTACCAACAGGGCACTTTTAATTCAGTGAACAGTGTTTTTAGCTTTTAAGAGGCTTGTTTAAAATGTCCTTTATTTTTAAGAATTCCGAGACTTCTGGTGATCTTTTCTTTCTCAACAGATGTTAGTATAGGAGTTCTGTTTTTCAGTGGCATGGTATAATTTCCCAAATGATGGAATGTGTGACATTTTAAAGCAACAAACTGGCTGGGTGTGGTGGCACACACCTGTAACACCAGCACTCAGGAGGCTGAGGCAGGAGGATTGCCATGATTTGAAGGCCAGCCTGGGCTACACAGTAAGACCTGTCTCAAAGAAAGAAAGCAAGAAAACAAGCAAGCTATGAACTGAACCAACCACTCAGTCCTTTCTCACAAATGCAACAACACTGATCTGCCATCACTGAGGAATATACTGTAAAAATGGTAATGATTAGTGAAAACTTCTGTATTTTGAAGCTGAAAGGAAAGGAGTCTTTCCCTCCCTTTTATTGTAGATTGTATCGAGCATTTTGAAGAAAAACCAATATTTTTTAAAGTATTTGTAACATTTAAAAAATAACCTTTATAGGGCCGGTGAGATGGCTCAGCGGCATAAGCGCCTGCCTTGCAAGCGCGAGGGCCCGAGTTCGACTCCCGGATCCCACATACGAAAAAGGGGCCGGTGATATCGCTCAGCGGCATGGGTCCCTGTTGGCGCGCGAGGTCCTGAGGTCGACCCCCCGGTACCCACAAAAAAAAAAAAACCCTTATAGATGGGGATAGACCGAATTTAGTTAGAAAAATGTAGTTACGAATTATTATCTTTGGCAATTATTAAGGAAATGACATGTTGAATTCCATTTGAAATTCAAGGTTCTAGAACCAATAACTAGATTCCAAATCTCTTGAATTTTCTGAGTCTGATTTCAGTGGTGAAATAAATTCTTTTTTTTTTTTTTTTTTTTTTTGTGGGTACCGGGGGGTCGACCTCAGGACCTCGTGCGCCAGCAGGCGCCCGTGCCGCTGAGCGATATCACCGGCCCCTTTTTCGTATGTGGGTTCCGGGAGTCGAACTCGGGCCCTCGCGCTTGCCGGGCAGGCGCTTAAGCCGCTGAGCCATCTCACCGGCCCTGAAATAAATTCTTGGTTGCTAACTACTGCATATGGCTATCAGTGTCACGTTCATATCACATTCTCCTGTCCTTTCAGCCCGAGCCCAAAATTTACTTGGCAAATAAGGCACTGAATCTGTTTTTCTCTTGTTTTGGGAAACAATAATTCTCTAGGAGCAGAAATGTGCTTCGTTCCTTCACTTAATTATAGCTACTTTTGTCTTTGTTACATGAGAATCAGACATTTTGATAATATACCCTTATTTTAAAAATACTTTTTGATAAAGGCCTGAAACAATATTTGAAGATCTGAAACATTTTCATCTAAAAATGAAAATTTATAAATATTTCTCGTGCTTTTAGTTTTTGAGATGAGAAGGGGCGGAAAGCCCTTACAATAAATATTTCTTTCCCCAAAATCTGTAAAGAAAAAAAAATCTGTGAAGAGTAGCTTCCATGGCTGTTATGTCTGATTTAATGGTAAAAGTTACCAGTAGTTGTTGCTTATACTAAACTGTTCTCTAGTCTTGTATTACCAAGGCACGGGCTTTCAAAATTACTAATTTGGGTTATAATTGAATACTATAGTATCAATTCAATAGGAATTAGAGTCTTATTACCACTATTTTCTATCTGGAGCCACTTTATAAAACCAGAATCACCTAGAGTCTGATGGTGATTGTGTTTCTAAAGTGTAATGACATTGTTGAACCATTATATGACGTTTTAGGATTAAAAGTGAGAAGGCAAATTTTGACTAATTAGCTGGCCTATAAATCAGTCAAATTTGGGATGGCAGGATGTATTTTATTGATATTTACCTTACAGTAGAGGATCACAGAGACTTTTTTAAAAAGTTTTCAGAGGTTTAAAACTAGTTCTTTTTAGATGAAATATCCTCCCAACTATATTTTTCTCTGATAACCTTGTACCTTAGATCCCATTACTGACTAATTGGTATGTCTTCAGGAATAGGTTATGGTATTATTACTTGTTGAGGAAGGGTTTTTTTTTTAGCCACATGTTGTCTGTGTTCTGTTTTGTCCTAGTTTGTACCTGTTCTGCCTTTAAATTTCTCTCCGTATACTGTATGTGCATTTAATTTTCAGTAATGATTAGTAATCCCATCTTGGTTACATTTTTTTCATTGCTGAGACAAAATACCTGACACCCAAAATTAAGGAAGGAAAGGTTTATTTAGCTCACAGTTTGTGGAGGTTTTGGTCCATACTCTGCTGGCTCCAAGGCAGGGTGGCACATGGCAGAGGGCAACAATTCATGGCGGCAGAAGACAGCAAAAGCAGCAAGAGCAAAAGGGGAGGAGAGAGAGAGCAAGCCTCTTTGCCTCCCTTATATCCCCTTATATCGTATGCAGGCTACCTGCCCCAGGCTGCACAATCCCAGCACTGGACAATGAATCAGTCACAAACTCTAGATTCAGCTGCCCCCATGACTGCAAGAGGCTTTGGGGGAACATTTAGATACAAATGGTAACAAATCCTGTACTGTATTCCAAGTTAGTAGGAAGTACTGTTTTCTTCTGCAAAAACACACAATGACAAAGTAAACTAAGTATGAAAATGAGAAGTCATTCTCAGTGATACGATCATGGAATAAGATAACTGAAATAGGATTGAACTCCCAGTTGAGCACATTTCAGAACAGAATTTATTAAAAGACACAGACCTTGGAGGTTTGGGTTTGGTTTGGTTTCATTTGGTTTGGTTTTGCTTTTTGAGGCAAGGTCTCACTGTGTATCCTAGGCTGGCCTCAAACTCACAACAATCGTCCTGACTCAGCCTCCCAAGTGCTGGGATTACAGGCGTGCACCACCACGCCCAGTAAGTTTTGTGTAATGTATGAATAAATGCCAAGGAGGACCTGAGATTAAATGTTTCTGGCCTCTTTCTTTTTTGTACAAGGATAAACTATCAAGCTACAGTTTTCAGTGGTACTGGTTTTGGTGGAGATTGAATGAATGCAGGGCCTTGTGGATGCTAAATATGCACTGTACCATACTGATACACCCCCAGCCCAACCTATACATTTTCACTGATGAAACTGGCTTAGTAGTCTGAAAACATCATATATTGAAATATATCATCAGTCTTTTCTGGGTTTTTTGCCCAATTTTGAGTTGAAATAACTCTCTTTTTGTTTGTATATTCAAGTCCTAGTTATGGCCCGTTGTTTTTTCTTCACTTTTTAAATTTTCTTCATGTATACCTACTACTCACATACCCAGTTTTTATTACATTGGGATATAACTTAAAAGGTATTCTGTGAACACTGTCTCAAAATTTTAAAACATTTTTTTTTTCAAAGGACTGGGGATACAGCTCTGTGTGAAGGCCCTGGGTTAAATTTCCCAATATAACCAAAAATAAATAAATAATTCTCTGAGCAGTTCTGATAAATACAGATTGACATTGGGCCGGTGAGATGGCTCAGCGGCGTAAGCACCTGCCTTGCAAGCGCGAGGGCCCGAGTTCGACTCCTGGAACCCACATATGAAAAAGGGGCCGGTGATATCGCTCAGCGGCACGGGTGCCTGTTGGCGCGCGAGGTCCTGAGGTCGACAGCCCGGTACCCACAAAAAAAATAAAAAAAATACAGATTGACAATAATGTTCACTTTGGGCTTTGCTATGCATGTAAAATGCAAACATGGGAAACTTCAAAGCAATTCAAAAGAGGTATCTTTCAGTGTGTTCTAGATAAGAATTTGCTCATTTACTGCTTTTATTGACCAATAATTTTGCATTGTTTTGTCTCTTAGGAGGAGAGCATTCCCATTGCTTTATCTGGTAGGGATATCTTAGCTAGAGCAAAAAATGGAACAGGCAAGAGTGGTGCCTACCTCATTCCCTTACTTGAACGGCTGGACCTCAAGAAGGACAATATACAAGGTTAGTTGGAGCAAAGTTTTTGTGTTTGTTTTAAAGTAAACATGGTGGTTTAAACCTTGAGGCTGGGTAGAAGATAGTCCTGTCTTTTTTGGTTAGAATTTACATAATCTAGTAATGTATTATGATTCTTTTCATAACTTTTGGCCTGATTATTTTGTAAAGATCATTCCCAACAAAGAGATTTCTATTTTTCAGAGTACTTTTATATAATCAACAGTTTCAGCAATATTCCACTGAGATAGGCAAAATAAGAATTGTTCTGTAGAGAGGAAAGCTAAGTCATGAGGTTAAATTATTTGATACTGCTTCTCATGAACTATAGAACTGAATTGTTTCTTGTTACAACCATGTGTCTGCAGAGTTCTTTGTAGAAGCATGAATAACTTCTGTTTAAAGGCTCATGGTTTGGAGATTTTAAGAGCTTAGGCAATAGAGAAGAAATAAATTTTTGTAGTTTTACCCAGGTTAAGCCAGCAGAATTAAGATTCACTCCACAGGTTTTCTTAAAATTGTAGCTTTCTTGATCTGTAGTTACCATTTTTTCTTAACTTCATATGATGTAAATAGAACCTGGACAGTGGGAATTTCCTACCGTGGTGTTTAAATTAGTGGAATCTTACTGTCAAATAAATGTTAGGACTCTCAGAAATACTAATATATATCTGTTAGACCTGTTATGATCAGATTTTTTAATAAGTCTCAGTATCTAGTTTACAAGGAAGGAGCATTATTTTTATAGCTTCTTAAACTCTTAAAATATAACATGTTGGGCCAGTGAGATGGCTCAGCGGTGTAAGCGCCTGCCTGGCAAGCGCGAGGGCCCGAGTTCAACTCCCGGTACCCATATACGAGAAAAGGGCCGGTGATAGCGCTTAGCGGCACAGGCGCCTGCTGGCGCGCGAGGTCCTGAGGTCAACCCCTGGTACCCACAAGAAAACATATATATATATATGACATGATGTTGTCCTTGTTTTCTCTGTTCCTTGATATTTTCCAGCAATGGTGATTGTTCCCACTAGAGAACTTGCTCTACAGGTCAGTCAAATTTGCATCCAGGTCAGCAAACACATGGGAGGGGCCAAAGTGATGGCAACCACAGGAGGAACCAATTTACGGGATGACATAATGAGGCTTGATGATACAGGTAAGAACTTAAGGTTGTGTAGTTCTGATTTTAGTTACAGATGCTTCCTCTTAGTAAATGAGTTAAAATTGTTTTTAAGAATTAGGGATGAGGGGGCCGGTGAGATGGCTCAGCAGTGTAAGCGCCTGTCTGGCAAGCATGAGGCCCCGAGCTCGACTCCCGGAACCCACATACAGCAAAAAAAAAAAGGGCCGGTGATATCGCTGCACGGGCGCCTGCTGGCGCGTGAGGTCCTGAGGTCGACCCCTGGTACCCACAAAAAAAGGAATGGGGGCCGGTGATATGGCTCAGCGGCATAAGCGCCTGCCTGGCAAGTGCAAGGTCCTGAGTTCAACTCCCAGTACCCACATAAGAAAAAGAATTAAGGAACATCCCTATAATGAATATGAGCATTATGTAGTTCTAAATCATACCAATAAACTTAATCAAATTAAAAAAAAAAGAATTAAGGAACAGAAACATTGCAGTAACATAATGAATAAAAAAAAGACCAAGAAAAGACAGATTTATAATTGAAAGGATATTCAACCATGGTAGTAATTTTTTTTAACTGTAACAATATTAATTGTTCTAATATTAAAATATTAGTAATTGATAATACGAATTTGTAGAAAAATTGTCTTACAACATGGGAGTGTAAATTGATTTCTATTGTGGGAAATTTGGCAGTATACTTCAGATTATGAATGTTTATTTTCAAGAATCTTGAAAAAATAATTGGATGAATATAAGATATGTACAGGGGCCGGTGAGATGGCTCAGCGGCGTAAGCGCCTGCCTTGCAAGCGCGAGGGCCCGAGTTCGACTCCCGGATCCCACATACGAAAAAGGCCGGTGATATCGCTCAGCGGCACGGGTGCCTGTTGGCGCACGAGGTCCTGAGGTCGACCCCCCGGTACCCACAAAAAAAAAAAAAAAGATATGTACAAAGTTGTTTGCTATGGTGTGGTTTGCAGTATTGAAAAATTAGATCTATGTCTCAGGAGATTGGCTAAATATATTGTGATATTGTCAATGGATTTCCATCTAGCCATTAAGGAATAAAGCTGATCTGTATTCATTTGCATAAAGAGATCACCATTGTACAGTATCAAGATAAAAAGGCTGCAGAAATGTGATCACATTGATACAGATTGTCCTCAGTTTTATATATAAGTATCATTTGGTTCCTTTGATACATTCTTTGTACTACATAGTTGTGTTTTTTCTTTATTTTTCTTCTTCTTCTTCTTCTTTTTCTTTTTTTTGGTTCTGGGAATCGAACTCACGACCTCGCACTTGCCAGGCAGGTGCTGTGCCGCTGAGCTGTATCCCTGGCTAAAAGATATTATTATAGACTTACGATATTATTTTTGTCCAGGCTAAAATTAATGAGAATAATATATGTTTTCTAAATTTCATGTAGTGCATGTGGTAATCGCTACCCCTGGCAGAATCCTGGATCTTATCAAGAAAGGAGTAGCAAAGGTTGATCATGTCCAGATGATAGTATTGGATGAGGTAATGTCTCTTCATTTGTAAAGATACTGTTCTATCCTATTTTAAGCTTTGCTTATAATTTCCAGTGAATGAATCGAAAGCTGTTTGTGTTTATACTTTTCCAATAAGCATTTATAACTGGCCAGTTAAAACTAATTTCCTTATAAGACATGTTTCTTCTTCAGAGGCAATAAATGATAGGCATTCTGTTCAGCCTTCTTAGGGAAGGCTGAATAGTTTAGGTTTTATTTATTTAATTTTTTTTTTTAGAAGTGTTTCTGAATGACTTCAAAGCCAAGTTCATTTTAAGTCTTTCTATTCATGGATAACATTTTTTTAAAAGCGTATGTCTCTGGGCCGGTGATACAGCTCAGCAGCGTAAGCGCCTGCCTGGCAAGCGAGAGGTCCTGAGTTTGACTCCCGGTACCTGCATATAAAAAAATAAAAGCGTATGTCTCTAACCTCATTTTATGCATACTACTGTGTATTGTTTGGTTTTTGGTCTCTGTTATGTATATTTATCTCACCAGTTTGTATTATAAGTGCCTTTTAAGAACTTACTCAACTTTGTATCTCTAGGATCTAGTAGTGTTTTAAAGGTGTAGCTTATCAATGTTGTAAATGTCTTGGCATACAGTTACTTTCCCATTTGGTTTGTGTTCTACATAACTAGTTCATTAATCATGTCTACTTCTGATCAGGCTTTTAAGTAATAAGAACTAACATTTACTATTAATCAGTACATACCAACACTAAATACATGTTTTTTCATTTAATTTTTACAATAACCCAGTAAAGGTACAGGTATCCCATAAAGTAATTATTGTGGTATGTAGATAGCCCAGTTTTATAGTTGTGGAAAGTGAAGTACAAAGTGGTTAAGTAATATCCCTACACAGCTAGTGAATAAAGGAGACATTTCAACCCAGGTAGTTTGACTTCAGAACCTCCAGAACCTTAATGTAATGGGAATCATATTAAAATTCGATTATAGAGGGCCAGTGAGATGGCTCAGCGGCGTAAGCGCCTGCCTGGCAAGCGCGAGGGCCCCACTTTGACTCCCGGAAACCCACATACGAGAAAAGGGCTGGTGATATCGCTCAACGGCACGGGCGCCTGCTGGCACACGAGGTCCTGAGGTCGATCCCCGGTACCCACAAAAAAAGAAAAAAAAATTCCATTAGAGGAACAGGGGCATTTTATCAGTCTAGAACAGTGGTGGCAGACCTATGGCACGCGCGCTGCAGCGGGCTGTTTGGATCATTGAAAGCTCTAAAAGGTTCACCATCGCTGGTTTAGAAAAATTTTTTTTTCCACTAAAAGATGAGTAGTATAGGCTTTTCCCCTTCTGAATTAGAATTTGTATGGATACCATTGGACTTTATGTGTATTGGAGAGAATTTACTGTTTATGAATAAAGAACATTCTATGGATATTCTTACTGGATTATGCTTTATTATTTGTCCATACATTAACCAAAGACTTCAGACAACATTTTACTGTTTTTTAAATTGTCTTCTCTTTGTCTTATAGGCAGATAAGTTGCTGTCACAGGATTTCGTGCAGATAATGGAGGATATTATTCTCACATTACCTAAAAACAGGCAGATTTTACTATATTCCGCTACTTTCCCTCTCAGTGTGCAAAAGTTCATGGTGAGTATAAATCTGTAGTTAGACCAGTGCTATCCTGTTGCCTATGAGTATCCTTTTATCCATAATTCCATCTTAGTATCAGAGTATAACCTTTATGTTAATTACTTCAAAGTTTTCGGCTTTTTTCTTTTCAGCTGTCAGTTAGGTTTGTACATACATTAACTTTACTTTTCTTTTTTTTTTTTTTTTTTTTTTTTTTTGGGAGACAGGGTCTCACTATGTAGTCCAAGCTGGCCTTAAACTCACTGTGTATGCCAGCCTGGCTTCAAACTTGCTGCGATCCTCCTACTTCAGCCTCCCACATGCTGGGATTACAATCATGCACCACCACACCAAGCACACTCACTTTTTTAAACGCTACAATAGAAATGGATTAAATTGTTTGTTTTTCTGCTTAGCTCTTGGTGTCAGGATGACATAGCCAGTTGATGCTAGCAGGGTAAATTGATTACAGCCTCTACAAAACACTATCTACAAAACACAAAATGACGTAGCTTCATTTCTGAATCTGAGATCTTACATCTTAACAGTAATTTGTTTTTCATGTAACTTGTTTTCATGAAGAGAGATGCATCTCTTAGACCAAGAGTTTATCAGACAAAAACATATATATTTTGAGCTTAAGATAGAAAAAATTCTACTTTAAGCATAAGGCTTCTCCTTTCTTTCAGAATTCCCATTTGCAGAAACCCTATGAGATTAACCTGATGGAGGAACTAACGTTGAAGGGAGTAACCCAGTACTACGCATATGTAACTGAGCGCCAAAAAGTACACTGCCTCAACACACTTTTCTCCAGGGTAAGTAGTTTTCTGCTGCTGATCATTCATTACTTAATCCCAGTAAAACAGACTATTATGTCCATTTTCTCATCATCTTTACAGGTAAAAAAAAGTATTCAGTATATCCTAAAAGGCAGCTTCAGTTGATTTATATAACTGACACTTTAATTTTATTCTAAAATAATTTAACCTTAATTAAAATTGATCCTCATTATTTAGTTTCTGTATTTATTCTGCCTGCTTGTCATTTTCAGTCATTTGTGAACATGTGCAATGCAGCAAAAATTTTGACTCACCTGACTTGCCTGTTCCCCAAGTGAGGTCAAAGAAGATGACATTCTACTTTATTGTTGTTGATTCTTTCTTGTATGGTGAACAAGTGTTATTTTCTTTTTTTTTTTTTTTTGTGGGTACCGGGGGTCGACCTCAGGACCTCGCGCACCAGCAGGTGCCCGTGCCGCTGAGCGATATCACCGGCCCCTTTTTCGTATGTGGGATCCGGGAGTCGAACTCGGGCCCTCGCACTTGCAAGGCAGGCGCTTACACCGCTGAGCCATCTCACTGGCCCATAAGTGTTATTTTCATGATGCCATGTTTTTCAAATTTTGGCGCTCTTTATTGAAGATTTCACTGTTTCCAATGGTTCCTACACATTGTGTTGAAGTATTGCCCATTGCATCTAAGGACAAGACTGATGAGCCTTGCAGAGAAGACGTATTTTGTATGTTTTTTTGCAGACATGAGTTAGAGTGGTTTGGGCTATGAAGGAAGATATCTTAAAACAGACACACACATAAAACAAGATTATGTACAGATCTGTTGATTACAAAGATTGTGATCAAAAGCTCACAGGAATCTAACCCTGTGTTTTTCCTTAGACACAGTGTTTCTATATTTACTACCTCAGTGTTTGCAATGACTTTGTAGAACATACTACTGTGTATAATGAGAATCAGCTGTGTTTTATTCATTGGCAATTATGCGGCCCTTATGAAATACATCTATAATAAAATATACCCCATTAACTCTAAATATTAAGTCATATTTAAAGGTTTTACAACCTACCATATCTCTCCTACCACAGGATTCTAGACTACTTTTTTTTTTTTTTAACATTTCTTGTTTGCCAGTTAATATTTTCAAGATGTGGCAAGATACATAAAGGGTTTGTTTTGTTTTGTTTTTTGTTTTTCCTGTGCTCAGCTTCAGATAAACCAGTCGATCATTTTCTGTAACTCCTCTCAGAGAGTTGAATTGCTAGCCAAGAAGATTTCTCAACTGGGTTATTCTTGCTTCTATATTCATGCTAAAATGAGGCAGGTGAGTATAAAATGAGGAACTGGTTTTTTTAAATCTTTTAGCTAATTCCCTGGGGTTTAATTATCTAAAAATAAAAGAAGGGTAATAGTACATACTTGTACCTTACAAGTTTGTTAGGAAGATTAAAAACAGTACACAGATGAGTATTTTGTAAGCAATAAAGAGTGATACACAAGCAAAATTTAATTTTCTTTCTTTCCTAGGTAATCTTTAGATTCGTTTAATAACTGTTAGCCATATGTGATGATTTAGTTAAAGTGAAGGAAAGTTAAAAATTCAGTTCCTTCATCAAAGCAGATACATATCAAGTACTCAGTTATCTAACTGTGGCTAGTGAGTTTTCGTATTACAAAACACAAATAAAGTCTCCCCTCATTAAAGGGGGATATGTTCCGAGATACTCTCAATGTATGCCTGCAGCTGCAAATAATACCAAATCTATATATGCTGGGGTTTTTTCCTGTATATACATACCTGTGGTAAAGTTTAATTTATAAATTGGGTGCAGCAAGAGATAAATAATAGTTAATAAAATAGAATAATTTCTTTACTATAATAAAGTGAAGGTGCTCTCTCTAAAAGTAATCTTAACTGTACAAGACTCACCCTTCTTGTGATGATGTTAAGATGATTCTGTGCCTGCTTGGTAAGAGAGGTGAATGATGTGGACGTTGTCAGTGGTGTAGCTTTAGACTACTGCATAGGGGTTACTTAATACAAGCATGGTGATACCATGTCAGTTAAGCTGGTAAACAGAAGAGCTAAGAGATACGTGTAATGTGCAGTGAACAAAAAGGATGGTTCACGTTCCAGGTAGGAAGACATACAATTTCATCACACTCCTCAGAAAAGTATACAGTTTAACTTAGGAATTATTTCTGGGTTTTCCATGTAATTTTTTGAGGCTGAGGTTGACTAGAAAAATCATGGAAAGTTAAGTTCAGGGTAAGGCTAAACTACTGTACATGGCCCCTAAGCTAGGCTACAGATTTTTATTTTTTATTTGCCCTAAGAAAAGGATGTCTCTAAATTTCATAGTGTGTTTTAACAAAATAATTCAAAGCTATGACAAGACACCGTTTATAAGAAAACAGTTTCTGTAGACTAACTGATAAAAGAATTTACATTTGGTTTTAAAAGAGGGTTAGGGCCGGTGAGAGAGCTCAGCGGCATAAACGCCTGCCCAGCAGGTGTGAGGTCCCGAGTTCGACTCCCGGTATGCACATAAAGGAAAAAAAGGGCCGGTGATATTGCTCAGCAGCACAAGTGCCTGCTGGCAAGTGCGAGGTCCTGAGCTCGACTCCCAGTACCCACCAAAAAAAAAAAAAAAGTCATTTATCATTTGTATAGACAGATTTGGGGTATAAAGAAATGTTTGGATAGGAAAATCATTGAAAATTTTGTGCTATGTATAGGTTTTAATCAAATGGAGTATATTGGTTTTTTCTAGGAACATCGAAATCGTGTATTTCATGATTTTCGAAATGGCTTATGCCGCAATCTTGTTTGCACTGGTAAGTATTTTTGTATTTCTTTTACCCACTGGTTTTCTCCTCATTTCTGGGCTGCTTTCTTTGTATTACATAGTGCAACCTATGACATAGTCCAGTGCACTCTACTGCCACATTTAGAGTTTCTGAACTCTCTAACTCCTAAAATTGGGCCCCATATCCATATCTGCAGAAGACTTGTTCTTGCACTCATACTTAATCTGATTTTTAAACTAGTTTTGCAGTTTGTGTCTTCTGAATAGTTTTAGTGTACAAGAATGAGCTACATGTTAGCTCTCGGGAGGCTGAGGCATGAGGATTGCTGTGAGTTTGAGGCCAGCCTGGGCTACGAAGTGAGGTCAAGGCCAGCCTGCTGAACTACATAGTGAAACCCTGTCTCAAAAAGGCACCAAAAAAAAAAAAAAAGAAAAAGAATGAGCTACACAAAGTGAATTACACTAACATACTGCCTGTGTTTTAGAAGTTGTCTTTTTTTTTCCCCCAGAAGCAGACTAGTCTGCAGGGGGAACAGGGGAAGTCAGATCAGATAAAACAAATAAATTCATTACTCTGCATCTCTATACTGGGAATGTAATCTTATTGGTAAGAGATTAATAATCGAGGTTTCCATGGAAAGAGAATTTGGAGTCATTTAATCTGAAGTATATTATATGATGAATTTTTGCATATGTGTATACCCATTAAACCACAACACAGATAAAGATTTTACATGTTCACGACAGGGCCATAATTCATATGTCTTGCTGTCAGGCAGATTGAACCACAAGTGGTATATGCATGACTGTCCCATTGGGCAGCTTTTTATTATTTATTTATTTATTTATTTTGGAATTTTTTTTTTAATTTATTAATTTTTTTTTTTTAAGACAACAAGTAAACATTCTCCTGTATTAACAAACTCAAGCATTAGAGAATGTACAAATACCTTTTGGAGAGAAACATTACTCAGCCATGTAAAAGCTAGGTAAAAATAGAAGACTTAAGGAATGGAATAGTCACAGTGAAATTGCATTTTCATATTAAGGAGACAATACAATGTTTACAAATGTGGCAGCTTTTTATTTTATTAGTAAAAAGATGGATAGGGCAAGGCGTGGTAGCGCACACCTGTAATCCCAGCACTTGGGAGGCTGAGGCAGGATCGCTCTGAGTTAGATGCCAGCCTGGGCTATATAGCAAGACCCTGTCTCCAAAAAAAATGGGGGGGGGGGTAAAAATGATTAGATCAGCAGGAACATGTTAAAATACTTCAGAAATCTGGATTTTTTTTATTAAAATGCTGTTCTAGAAATAAACTATTTAACATTTTTCTACCAGAATTAAATTCTAATTCATAAGAATCAAAGGGCTAGGGTACCTCAGTGGTAGAGCTTATGACTAGCTTGTGTGGGACCCTGGGTTTGATCCCCAGCACCACAAAAAAGAAATAAGAAAATGACTAAAAAAGATCACTCAGATACTTTATCTTGTTTCTCTGTCCTACATCTGAAATTATAGTTAATTGAGCTGTGACCATATACATTCACTTTTACTTTATTAGCAGGTCTGGCCTATAATATATTGAAGTTCTTGAACTATATCTGATGTAGTAGAAAAGATATTAAGATACCTAGAGTTTTTAAGGTTAGGTTCCAAATTCTCATCTTTTTTTTAACCTATAATTAATGACCTCAGGTAAGTTGTATTTTCTTCTTTTATGCTATCTTTTCTTCTGTATAGTGGAGGTACCTTATAAATTAAATTTTAAATATCTGTTGTAGTTCATTTAACATAGACTTACTGATATTTAACAAGTATTTACTCTCTGCCAACTACTTAACTAGGTATTATAAAAATATATTCAAATTTTATATATATTTTAAACACATGTACATATAAATTGTAAAATATTTAAGTATAATACATACTTTATTACATACTGTATGTATTTTCTTTGCACTTGTGGAACCCATTATCTAAAGGATATAGTTTATCAGTGAGATGTTTTGAGTTAATCAGATTCAAAATGTACAGGAAATAAGAGGTACTGTTTGTCATCAGGCAGTCCTCTATTAGAGAGTGAATTTTTGTCCTTTAAGAGAAGAAATTTTGGGCCGGTGAGATGGCTCAGCGGCTTAAGCGCCTGCCCGGGAAGCGCGAGGGCCCGAGTTCGACTCCCGGAACCCACATACGAAAAAGGGGCCGGTGATATCGCTCAGCGGCACGGGCACCTCCTGGTGCACGAGGTCCTGAGGTCGACCCCCCGGTACCCACAAAAAAAAAAAAAAGAAAGTTTGGAGAGTTAGGGACATAAGAGATAGCTCAGTGTTGCAGGGCTTGCCCGCGTGCATAAGGCACTAGATTTGATCTCCAGTGTAAAAAGTTGAAGCCATCAGTTTAATGCCCAGCATCCAAAGAAGTTCTTAGTGCTTAATAGTACTGTTCTTGCACATTGATATGAATTGTTACATTGGTTAATTGGTTTATTTTTTTAAATTAGTTTTTAATCATTTCTGGTGTTGCCCTCAGATAAGTTTGAAGTAGTAATGCTTTCTCCTTTCTGATTTTTCAGAAGTTATATGTCATTAAATAAATGCTATGTAATAGTGTGTCCAAAATGTATAAATGAACTTATATAAAAGATAACACAAAGGCAAAGCTTGCACACTTTTTTTCTATAAAATACCAGAGAGTAAATATGTTAGAGAGTATACCCCATATGGTGTGTTTTAACATGTATTCAGTTCTGTCATGGTAGCTTAAAAGTATCCTTCAACAATACATAAATGAATGGGCAAGGTTGTATTGGAATAATACTTTCTTTGGGCCAAATTCATAAAGAAGTAGTGATTTACATATGTGAGGTATGAAAAGTAAATAATTCATAGTGTTCTTTGTGTTGTTGTTTCTTTCTTTCTTCCTTCCTTCCTTCCTTTCTCTCTCTCTCTCTCTCTCTCTCTCTCTCTTTCTTTCTTTCTTTCTTTCTTTTCTTTCTTTTCTTTCTTTTCTTTCTTTCTTTCTTTCTTTCTTTTCTTTCTTTTCTTTCTTTTCTTTCTTTCTTTCTTTCGTACCAGTAATTGAACTCAAGACCTTGTGCTTGCCAGGCAGGTGCTTGTGCCGCTGAGCTATATCCCCGGCCTTGCTATGTAGTTTAGGCTGGTCTTGGAACTTGCAGTGATCCTCCTGGCTCAGCCTTCCAAATGCTGGGATTACAGGAGTGCTTCACCATGCCCAGCTGGAAACCTAGTTCTTGTTTTGTTCATTTTTCAGTTTGAAATTGTAGAGTAATTGTGAGACTAGAAAGGAGTGGACAGGATTTGTGTATTGGTTTACTTCATGTCATTTAGCAGAATGGGATGAATGAATTATAAACGGAGCATAAACCTAGTGCCTTTGAAATTACCTCTTTTCAAAGTGTTCTAGCTTATAAATCTTGGATTAACAATTAGAAAATATACTAAAAAAATTCATGGTTACTCTGTGGGTACCGGGATTCAGACTCCGGACCTCGCGCTTGCCAGCAGGCACTTGTGCTGCTTAGCGATATCACCAGCCCTTTTTTTCCTTTATGTGGGTACTGGGAGTTGAACTCAGGACCTCGCGCTTGCCAGGCAGGTGCTTATGCTGCCGAGCCACATCACCGGCCCTCATGGTTACTCTTGATGAGTTTATAGTTTACCAGTCTTAGTATCTTTCTGCATTTGCACAGCTATCTTCTACCACTTTTTAAAACTTCCTTATAAAGCTTGGAAAAGGTAACTTGTGAGCAGAAATTTGTATCTGATAAAGTAAATGAAAGGTAATGCCAGTAATTTGCAAGTTTATTTGAGTAACTGGATGAATTGAACAAACTTAGGTTACAATAAAAGTAGATATTTTAAAAGTATTGAGGACCAGGCATGGTGTTGCATACCTGTAATCCCAGCATTCTGGGAGGCTGAAGTAGGAGTATCACAAGTCCAAGCCCCACCTGGAGAACTTAGCAAGTAAGACATGTCTTAATTTTAAAAGGGCTGGGGATGTAGCTCAGTGCAAAGGCGCTGGGTTCGATCCTCAGTACATATTAAAAAAAAAAAAAAGTATTGTGGTACCAAAAGGCATGTTTAAATCTAAAAATGTAATGAAAAAAAAATTTTTTTTTTTTTTTTTTTTAAAAGATCTGTTTACTCGAGGTATTGATATACAAGCTGTGAATGTGGTAATAAACTTTGACTTCCCAAAGCTGGCAGAGACCTATCTTCATCGTATTGGAAGATCAGGTAAGGAAAAGGAAGGGGATGGTCTTGGTGGAAGTTTTGTAGAAGTGTAATCACAAAATTTTGTTCCTTTTGAAATAAATACACTAATACAAACTGAATTATTAACACTAACTCAGTTTCATTGGTATGACTTTTTTTAAATTTTTTTATTTTTTTCCTCCCCTGAGGCAAGGTCTCACTGTGCAGTGCAGGCTGGCCTGGAACTCACTTACGTAGCCCAGGCTGGCCTTGAACTGTTCACTGTGTGTATTTTGGCAATTTGATACAAATGAACATCCATTTTATCATTTGAATAAAGTAAAATAGGGCTGAAGATGTAGCTCAGTGATGGAACTGCTTAGCATGCACAAGGACTTGATTCCCATTCCCAGCACTGTCAAAAGGAAGAAAAAAAAAGGAAAAATAAACTATAGGTGTTCCTCAGTATCCATGGGAGATTGGTTCCAAAACTCCCTGCAGATATCAAAGTCCATGGATGCTTAAGTCCCACATAAAATGCGTGCCTTTGCGTATAACCCATGTGTATCTTCCCATGTATTTACAAATCATCTCTAGCTTAGGTATATACAATATATATAGGTATAGGTATATATATATATAGGTATATAGGTATATACAATACCTAACAATAAGAATAGTATCTAACAAGTTATTGTACTAGTTATTGTAGTTACTGTACTGTATTGTTTAGGGAATACTGACCAGAAAAGATATATATGTTCAGTACAACAGAAATTTTTTCCATATATTATTTTCTATCTGCAGTTGGTTTAATCCACTGATGTAGATCCTGTGAATACAGGAAGCCAGTTGTACTACTTGATGTTGTAAAACCTGGAGCTGTAGGGTAGTTATGTATAAGGAGATCATAAGAAGCATTTTCTTATATTCAGGATGGCACTGAAGAGAAATATTAATCCTGTGTGCTTTTGCCAATTACAGGCTTGCACATGCATGTTGATTTTTGTATTTAACTCATTTTTTAAATTATTAAACATTTTTCTTTAGGTCGCTTTGGTCATCTTGGCTTAGCCATCAACTTGATCACTTACGATGATCGCTTCAACCTGAAAAGTATTGAGGAGCAGCTGGGAACAGAAATTAAACCTATCCCAAGCAACATTGACAAGAGCCTGTATGTGGCAGAGTACCATAGCGAGCCTGTAGAAGATGAAAAACCATAACAAGCATGTATGTACCTGGTAACAGTGAAGTGAGTGAAACCTTTAAGTAAAGGAAAGAAATAACCTCTTTCCTGGGGGAAATTTGATTTCCTGTCGTATATAATAGCAATATAGAGTAAAATACCATCGGTGTAAGTGATAGTAAGTAGCAGACATCTCTTGGGTGAGGAATTGGTATCATTAGAGAAGACAAGTAGTGGTACCTCAGTTCATGAACTTAATTCTTTAAACTATTTTGGCTGTAAACCAGATTCGACAAGAACTGAATCAGATTCCCCCACACAGTCAACATTGACCCTAAGCATTGAATTTGATTTGGTTCTTGTCCAATTTGGTTCTTTTGCCAGGGGGCGGGGGGGTACTGGGAATCGAACTCAGGACCTCGCGCTTGCCAGGCAGGTGCCGCACCGCTGAGCTGTGTCCCTGGCTTCAGTTTGGTTTATGATCAGAATCGTGGAAAGAATTAAGTGTGTGAGCCAGGGCACCATTGTAGGTTAATGCTGTTCTGGAATGCAACTTTCTGTTTAATGTGATAGGTGAGCAATACTTACGACAAATTTAAGCTCTCAAAATGATGAAAGTGAAAAAGAATCTCTGGTGGTAATTTGAGTATGAAAATATTTTCTGCTCTTCCTATTTTCCTTTTTCCCTCCCAAAGTCATCTGTTTTTAGAACTCTGAATTTCTATTGGATGCGTTAATAAATTGGATAATATTGCCTATAATACCTAGTCCCAAATGTATAATAAGGTTATGAGGATGCTGTCTTGATAAGTACCCACTGATTTTCCACACACCTCCCTTCATCCTCTTGGTGGGGTGGGGGGTGTATAGTACTGGAGATCCCACTGAGCAACATTTCCAGCCATTTTTTTTATTTTGAGACAGGGTCTTGCCAAGTTGCCTATTCTTGCGCTTGCCTCCTGCCTGAGTCTCCTCAGTAGATGGGGGCGCAAATGTCTACCATACCTGGCTTCTTTCATCTTTGATGACACTTGGGCTCTGGTTAGAAATGCAGGCTGAGAACAGTGACACACACTTACAATCCCTGCTACTGAGGATGAGGCACGCAGGAGAAAAGAGAGTTAAGGGCCAACCTGGGCAGTGTAGCAAGACCCTCTCAAAAAATAAAGGGCTGCAGATACAGCTCAGTGGTAGAATGCACCATGAGGCCCCGGGTTCAATTCAAAAATTAAGAAAGAAGAAATGCCCAAAACAAGGTTCAACATGAAGCATTGTAGGCTATTTCAGTGTTCCCTAATAAAATTCCAATTTAATTTACAGATGATAGTCTCCAAATGACAGTGAATGTCTTGGCCTATTATTGTAGCTTAAAGAATTTTCAAATTGCTCTTCATTTTAGCCTTTTTTTTCTAAGATAAATATAAAACACCAAACCCTTGGACAAACAAAACTAGCCATATATTTGCTAGTACTTTGGCAGATCAGTCAGTTCTTCCCCTTGATTAAATTGTTATGAATGAGGGCTACCAGTCCCCAGAACTTGAGAATCCAGATCACAGGGATGCCTAGGAGAAATTCCTTAATTGTAAGCAATGGATTCTGTAGTGATAAAGGCTCAGTGGAAACTACTAGAAAGAACATTTGGGATAAGGATTGTGAAAACTTATATATTGTAGGTTTATTATTTTCACAGATGTTAATTTTAGCTTTCTTTGCTCTTTCTGTAGGCTTTGACAAACTACAGAAGGCTCCTTTGGATCTGTGTCACATCTTTTTTGGGGGGTGCTCTTCTCTTTGTGGGTTTTTCATCTTTTATTTTGAAACTATGAAGACTTAAAAGAGCTCAGACATTTTTCTTTTTTAACTGGTGGAGAGAAAACTGAAAAGAAGGCGGCATATACCTTTTTTGTTCCACTTGTTTGCACTGTGTGCTGACTGAACATTAGTTGCACTAACTGCTGGTTTTAAAAAAGTGTTTTCTTGGGAAAGGGGACAAGGAAGGAGGAAAAGAAGAGAAGGGGAGAAACCCTAAGAAGAGAAGAATTTTGATGAACACAAGCTTGTCTACAGTTTCAGAATTCTCTGACAGCTGACTCTTGAGTGCATTTCAACTTCTCCCTGATTACTCATCCGTTTTTTAAGCCTGAAGAGCTTATTACTTATTTGTGCGAAGTGCCTTATGCTATGAGACCATTCAGAATATCATCTTTTAGACACAGCCCAAGGAATCAACAAAATTTTCATTTTTTTCCCCTTTTCTTTTTAAAAATTTTTTGTCTGTTTGTTTTGGTTTCACATTGAAGTCTCTTCCCTTTCTACCCATTACTCAAGCCCAGGGCTGGAAGATGAAACTTATTAGTAATGTTAAACACCATTTTTATTTTCTTTATTTGGAGGAGTTGATATGCAACAGCAGTTCATCCGCACTGTAAATACATGTATTTAAAAAAACAATCCCAAGTAAAAATTTCTTCTGGGCTGAGTAGATACAACATCATCGCTCCCAAAGGAAAGAGCAGTCTATCATTGCAGGAGCCATATGACAAGCCTTTGTGCTCTATAGCAGAACACTAAAGACTGGTTTACATACGTCTCCATTAGCAGTATGGCACTTGATGTGTAGACATGTCAAAGCCTTGACCCTCTTTCCTCTGTGGCAAAGCGCGTCCCATAGAAAATTGGGTGTGTATACTTGTATAAACTTTGTAAATAAGTTTTTTTTCTGGGTTCACACATATATATATATATATATATATATATATATATATATATATATACACATACATACATATATATATTATTTTTTTTTGGATGAAGGTTGCTGGGATTAAGGGATTAGAGTGATTATGGGAGCAGCTAAAGATGAGAGGGGCTCAGTTTTCCGCAACACTAAATTCTCAAAAGTCCTTTGGCCTTTTATTGTAGAGAGCATACCTCTCTGGGGACCCTGTGTTAGAAAAGGGACCCAGAAGTGATGCACTGTTTGCTGCCACGCTGTCTCATCTAGAACATTTGGAGCAGTCTTAACAGCAAGAAAGCTTCAAAAATCTATAATCAAGATGAATTTTTGAGAAGCTCTCAGATTTTGCATCTCCCTTTCTAAAAGTTTGAGAAACTTTTCAAACTGCAGAAGGGAGCAAAGATTAATCTACTTTGCAGTATGAGAATTCAATCAAGTGGCAGCATCTTTGAGCAGAATATGTATAAAGCATGGATTTGCATTTCAGAATATTTAGCCAGTACCAGCTTTGGCAGTGTTAGCAGTTCTGGAACTTAATTTTCTGTGGATCATCTCCTGTAGTGTTATAAACGTGTTGCCCTCTGCCTACCTTGATACATAAACTTGCAGGAATGGACAACCCCTGAGAGCTGTTAACTTTCATGCTACAGAAAGCTGCTTACCATCCTCTTGCGATGTTGACAAGAATCTTTGTCATTTTGCACTGTAAATTGCTGGCAAATGCTTAACAGTGAATAGTGTTGCTTTAAATTGTGCCCCTCCCAACATGCTTGATGTTTGGCCTGATCTCCAGGCAAACGGAGTGAGATGAATCAAAACCAGTGAACTTTTTTTTTTAATGTTTTTAATTCCCTTTTAACCCAGTGTACTAGGTCAATCAGGAGTCATCTAGGAAAAAAAAAAGCAAAACAAAATTGAAAAAAAATTGATTTCCATATTCTATTCTTCCTCAAAACCCTAAAATATTACAAGATAAATCCTGCATATGCTTTCATGCTTAAACTCATCTGGATAAAGAAATCAATTATTTGAAGTTGCTTTTTTGACTCTGCCTAGTTCTAAGCAAAACTGTTTGCAAGTCGCCCAAAATTCCTAGAGGATCAAAATCCTTCAGATGCCTCCTGATCAGACATAACCCTGACTCCTTAACTGTAGCAAGAGCTGCACAGTACAAACCCCAAAAGAGCAAGTTTATTTCTTTGGAATCTGAGTCACATATCCAGTGTTGGTTACTAAATACAAATCCTAATTAAGGACATGAAGTATCTTTTTTTCCAGGGAAGGGTGGGGGTGGGAACTTAAAAGGTGTCATCTTTTGACCAACACATCTTGCCCTTGTACTGATGCAGCTCTTTCTCCTCCGCCTCTGGCGAGATAAGAGGGATCATTCATGTAAAACAACAGAGTGTAAATGTAATTTTATATCTCGCTAAAAAGTGCGGTCTCCTTGTCAACCTTAGACTGCTCTGCCTGGTGCCACATGCCTGTGGGTCCCTCTTAAAGCACAGACTTAAAATTGAAAGTATTACTGAAGTACAGCCTCTGAGGAGGAGTGGCACTTAAAACAATCTGGGACGCCAGGATTAGACACTGTCCTTTAATGAGGCAGCTGTCCAGTTTTGGTGCTTGACTCAAATAGGAATTGTTAAATGGAAAGATGCTCTAAAGACTAGGTCAGGCCTGGTCTTTTTTTTTTTTTTTTTTTAATCCCTCAAATAAGGAGAATTGTTACAATTGGAGATTGTCTTCAGATTCTTTCTAATATTGGGTTTGTTTCTAAGTAATGGTTATATTTTTTTTTTCCAGTGGTTCATTTAGATGAGAACCAGTCCCTATATTAAAACTACATCTGAAGGTATAAGAAACCATTGCCTTTCATTTAGGAGTGGAATAAGTTTATCCTAAAAGATCGTTCTTGGGAAGAAGAGAGAGAAAAATTTAAAAATATTTGTTATTTTCAGGTTGGTCCCAGCATCCATAACATTGGGTTGGCCCAAAAAGGTTGGGGTGGGGGGTAGGTGGTTATCAGTATTTGTTTTCAGAATGAGATGGGAGCATCTTTCCTTTGTCACTTGCTTTGTGTTTGATAACCATCATAGTTGGTTAGAACAAGATAGCACAAAGCCTTGAGTGTAGAGTGTTGAAATCAAAACATCTCATTCTGATCACTTGATTTAATTTTTTTTTTTTTTTTTTTATGGGAGGGAGGGAGGGTACTGTGCCCCCAAAAGGGAGGGTGTCTGCACTAAGGATTTAGAAACACTGTGGAAGCTCATAACCTCATCAGAAACTGCCTTTAGCCACACTCCTGACCTACTAGATGAGTAACAAAAAAGATGAAATAAGTTCTTGGGAATTAAGCCATGTTATTTTAATTTGCTATGTCTTTTTCAGCTGTCTTACATATCTTTAAAATTGTTATTGGGGAATCATTTTCTTGCCAAATAGCTTTGTCAGGCAAAATTACTGACCTCATGGGAGCTTAAGTAAGTCAGCTTTTTGGTGAACTTACGTGGATTTTTGTGACCTTGTAGTTCAACTTCGTATTCAGAAAGTTTTTTTTTTTTTAACTCCAAAAGAAAATCTAAACTCTCCTCTGATCTTAAAACTCATCTTTGGGGTAAAGAGTTAAGTGTCCAAAGGTTGTCATAGTTCATGAGGTGTCAGAGGGAGCCAGCCTGGCACCTGGACTCTGCCCCTCCACAGCTGACAGATTCCAACAGAAGTGTATTTAAATTCTCCAGTAGACAGTGCTGGGCAGGGCAAGGGAGGGGTAGGGCTGGGTGGTTCCGATAGGGCTACTGTGTTTTAGCCGATGGTTGTTGGGGAGGGGTGCCTGGAGAAAAAAAGTCACTTCCCTTTTTTGAAATAAAACTTTTAAAAATGTAATTTTTGTTCATTAAAAATGGGAGAAAATTCCAATGTCCCTAGCCACAAGGGACCAGTTCCACTGAGAAGTGAACAGTGGGAACTCAAATTTTTGAAAACATTTAGGGAAAGAGAAAATTGGCTTTCTGTTAATTGGCAAGTGTTCCAGTGGGGCTCTGTTTTGGTTGGGATGTGTTATGTTGTATGTACATGGACCAGAGTCTGCTGAGTTTTATGAGGTTCAGAAAAGATGGTTGGAAAAATCTTGATTTTTGTTAATTTATCTCAATAAAAGCCCACTGGAACTCCAAATGTGTGTGCTGTATGTCTTTTTTTTCTTTTTTTTTTTTTTTTTTTTTTGGTGGGTACCGGGGGTCGACCTCAGGACCTCACGCGCCAACAGGCACCCATGCCACTGAGCGATATCACCGGCCCCTTTTTCGTATGTGGGTTCCGGGAGTCGAACTCGGGCCCTCGCACTTGCAAGGCAGGCGCTTACGCCGCTGAGCCATCTCACCGGCCCTGTGCTGTATGTCTTTAACAATAGGCTGGGCCGGTGAGATAGTTCAGTGGCGTAAGCGCCTGCCTGGCAAGTGTGAGGTCTGGAGTTCGACTCCCAGTACTCACATATGAAAAAAGGGCTGGTGATACTGCTCGGTGGCACGGGCACCTGCTGACGCATGAAGTCCTGAGGTCGACCCCCGGTACCCACACACACACACACACAAAAAAAAAAAGGCTGTGTTTCAGACTCTGAAAGCACTCATGCAGTGAGACAGACATTCTGAGTAGAATTCCTGTGAGCCCAGTTGAGTACAATGTGAGTGTTCTTTCATCCAGCTTAAATGGCCTGCCTTGTGATGGTTTTCTTAGCCAAAGAGAGAACCAAGATAATCATTTGGGGAGGAGAGATTCTTAAGTTATCACCTCCCAGAATTATTACCAGGTGTAAAGCTGGTAATACAAAAACTACAGGGCTACACGACACTGATGAGAAAAACCCAAAGACCCAAATGAAGAGAAGCACTGAAGCCACCACACATGGCTCCTAGCACTCCTACCCAAAGAAACAAGATACAACTATCTACGGTATATACAGAAAGCCATGAAATACACTGATGAAAGAAGTTAGACCTTTTTTAAATAAATGCAATGTTCATGGAATAGTAAGAGTTTTGTCAATTTGATCTATAAAATTAGGACATTTTCAACCAATCCCAGCAGGCTTATTTTTGTAGCTATCTACAAGTCAATCCTAAACCACGTGGAAGGCAAACTATGCCTTCACTTTGTAAGAACAGAATTGGAAGACTACCTGATTCGAAGACTCACTGAGGCTACTGTCGTCAAGAACTGTGTGGTAATTGGCAAAAGGATAGACTTGTGTATTGTAGAAGGCTCAGAAATATGCGTACACAAGTAACAATTTTGTTTAGCAGTCGCAAAGACAATTCAGTGGAGGAAGGGTACTTAATAGTCTTGGAACAAGGACATCAAATTGCAAAAACCTTACAGTTTGGCCTTAAAAGGTGTGGTGCATGCCTGGTCTGAGGCAGGAGTATCCCTTGAGCCCAGTATTTCTAGTCAAGGCTGGACAATGGAAAACACCACCCCCCAAATCTAAGGGTAAAACACTGGAGGAAAAAAACAGAATCTATGACCTTGCTTAGCAGATAGCTGAAAGTACTGTTACACAGAAGATGGGTAAGCAGTTTGGGAGAAGGGAGTGGGGAAGGAGATACGCCCTCCAGGTCATGCTCCCACCCACATCACATTAGCTATAGGGCTCCCATGGTGCAGTCACCTTTCAAAACGCCTATGAGCACATGAGACTTTGGGAGGACATCTAGATATAAACTGTAACAGCTACTGACTTAACCTATGACCTGAAACTGCCAATTATGAACTGTATTTCCTGGCTTATCAAGCCATAAGGTAACTTTAGGCTGTGGTGTGGGTCCCAAGGTCTTCTCCCGAGAGAGAGAGGCCCCACTGAGGAGCTCAGCAGCAGTTCAGTGAACTTGAAGTTGAGACTGCTCCCTGTCTACTTCGAACTTCTCAAGCTAGAACCAATAGGCAAAGCACTACATTGTGATGATTCTGATTTGAAAAGTGAAATTGAGTTGTAATTACAGAATGAGATTAAGGAAAATCTTCTGGGGCTACCATATAATATGATAAAAACTAATGGGAAAAAAACAACTGGGTAGGTTGATCTACTAACAGCCCTGACCCTTTAGGAAGCAAGTTTTGGGTTGTTCCAATAGGTAAGGAATCAGGACTAACAAGTAGTTACAGAAAACAGGAAATGTGGAACAGGTACTGGAAGAGGGACATTATAAACGCCATTTATGACCACACATAATTTGTCTCTCTCCCCTTCCATTCTCCTGTCAACAAAGACAGGATATATTAATGGAGGTTAACTTAGTCAAAGAGGGTTTTGATGGAGCTAGAAGAGGCTTTAACACCATCTGAAGATTAAGTGACATGCAGGAGTTGGTATCCTCTTCTATGGAGTTTAGCATGCTTCTAATTTTTTGATGGACCATGGAGTGTGTTCATTAGAAGCATGATTTGGCTGTTGTCCTTATTGGGAACATGGTTTTAAATATGGTTTTAAAACAGATGTGAGGGGCCGGTGAGATAGCTCAGTGGCATAAGCACCTGCTCGGCAAGCGTGAGGTCCTGAGTTCGACTCCCAGTACCCACATAAAGGAAAAAAAGGGCTGGTGATATCGCTCAGCAGCACAAGCGCTTGCTGGCAAGCACAAGGTCCTGAGGCTGACTCCAGGTACCCACATAAAAAAAAAAACAAAAACAGATGTGACCCAGTCAGGTGTGGTGGCACATGCCTGTAATCCCAGCACTCGGGAGGCTGAGGCAGGAGGATCACCATGAATTCAAGGCCAGACTACATTACACTGTGAGACCCTGACTCAAAAAAAAAATTTAATAAAAATTTAAAAATCTAAAACAAATGTGATGGAATGCCAGGTTAATGAGTAATAAAATGTGGTTTGTAATTTGTCTTCTTACCTCCTCTGAAACTTCATTTCATAAGCTCTCCTGTCTTGTAAAGTTCTCCTTTGGCAGATTTGTAGCACGCTTAGTTAATGTTAAAATTACTTTGCCCAGAATCCCATTCCCTGTTCCTGTTTACTTCTGGATCAGAGTTGGCCAACAGAAAATGTGCACGAGGGCCGGTGAGATGGCTCAGCGGCGTAAGCGCCTGCCTTGCAAGCGCGAAGGCCGGAGTTCGACTCCCGGAACCCACATACGAAAAAGGGGCCGGTGATATCGCTCAGTGGCACGGGTGCCTGTTGGTGCGCGAGGTCCTGAGGTCGTCCCCCCGGTACCCACAAAAAAAAAAAAAAAAAAAAAAAAAAAAAAGAAAATGTGCACGATATTTGGAGGTGGAACTTGTAGGGGACTCAGTTATGCCATCCCCAAATGTGTCACTTTGGTATGAAGATTGTTTTGACCTGGAGCTGAATGGGAGTCAACAAATGCAGAATGAAGTATTCCCATGCTTCTGTATCTGACTAAAAGCAAAAACTTCTGAGAAATGAACGTCAAGAAGACATCATTCCTGGTAACAAAAAAAAAAAAAAAAGACATCAACAGTAGAATTTTTTCAAAGGAAGCCTTACAGCCCTCACCAGACTCAACCACAGCTCTCCACCCTCCAAGCTGCGAGTATAGCCTAGATTCTAGAATATCAGCATCTGTTTTTTGGAGACCTGATGGGCTGGTGACCTCCTGGACCAGGAGGATGCAGACTACAGATGGAATGAGCCTGTCTGCCAGTCACTGGAGTAGACCCACTCCCCAGGGTCAAGGGCAGTACACCACCCTGTGACACATGCCTAGGTACCCCCTGTATTCACCTGTCTCCCCAGTGTTGGGGTAATGGTTTGTCCTGTGTCCTCACCTCTCGTATGGATCCAAATAGCCCACAGCAGGAAAATAGATAACCATAACAGGTAGACCCACACAATGGGCTGCTGCTCAGCAATAAAAATTGGTGATCTACTGACACATGAAAGGACATGAATGAATCTCAAAATAATTGTGATGATTGAAAGAAGTTAGAAGAGAAGGATACATACATTCCCTATAAAACAAAAAATTCTGGAAAATGCAAACTAATATAGTAACAGAAAGGACCCGTGGTTTGTTGTGGGGGAGTGGCTGAGGTAAGTGGAGGATACAAAGGTGCATGAGGAAAATTCTGAGTGAGAGATATGTTCACTATCTTGATTGTGTTGACAGTTTTACAGAATACACATGTTAAAACTTACCAGATTGCAAACTTTAAATATATACAGTATCTTTTTGATTAATTAAACCTCAATAAAGCTGTGAAGAAAAATGTAGAGCAGGGCTTTAATTTCACATGTAAGGAGGTTCCAAGTCACGCTCTGTCCTAACAACAAGTGAAAAGCCGGACAGACTGAAAAAAACAACTCTTCTTGGATTAGAGCCATTAGAGAAGGACAAACTGCTGCCCCCAAGACTGGAGAGACAGACGTGTGAGGACAGACGCTTGAGTGGAAACTGCGTTCTTGTCCATGTTCATGATTAGGGAGACTCAATTCTATCAGGATGTCAGTTCTTCCTGACTTGAACTACAGATTCAGTGCAATCCCAAATGAAAGTCCCAGCGGACGTTATTTTGTAGATATTGACAAACTAATTCTGAAGTTTATATAGAGCAGCAAAAGACCCAAACAATGACATTCTGACAATTTTGAAGAACAAGTTGGAAGGTGGACACTATCTGACTTTAAGATTTAGCACAAAGCTACAGGAATCGAGGCAGTGTGGTATTGCCAAAGAATAGACAAATATGTCAATGGAACAGAAGAGAGAGCCTAGAAAGAGACCCACATGAACTGGTCTTTAACAAAGAGGCAAAGCCAACAAACCACACGCAAGAAAACTAATTTAGCCACAGACCTTAACTTTCCACAAACATTAAATCAAATGGACCATAGACCTAAATGTAAAAAACAAAGTTATAAAGCTCCTAGAAGAAAGCATAGGAGAAAACCTAAATAACCTCGAGTTTCTTTTTTTTTTTTTTTTGTATTTTGTATTATTGGGAATTGAACCCAGGGTTGCTTTGCCACTGAGCTACATCCCCAGCACTCGTTATTTTTTATTTTGAGACAGAGTTTTACTAAGTTGCCCAGGCTGTCCTTGAACTTGTGATCCTCCTGCCTCAGTCTCACAAGTAACTTGAGATTACAGGTATGTGCCACCTCACCCACCTGATGAAACTTCTTAGTTACAACACTAAAAGTTCGATCCATGAAAAAAAAATTGATAAACTGGGCTTCAGTAAAGTTGAAGTTTTTTGTTCTGTGAAAGACAATGCTAAAAGCATGAAAAGACAACCCACATGCTGGGAGAAAATATTTGTAAAAGACACATCTGGTATATCTAAAATAGATGAAGTACTCTTAAAACTCACAATAGAAAATAAGCATTGTGCAATGAAAAGGACCACAGAGATCTATACAGTAAAGAAATGAAAAAGTGTTTCATGTTCACACATCATCATGGAAATGGAAATTGGAGCAATAATAAAAAGCCACTACACACCTACTGGAAGGACCAAAATCTGAAACATGACACCACCAAATGACACTGCAACAAGAACTCTCTCTCTCTCACTTCTGCTGGGAATGCAAAATGGTATAGCCACTTCACAAGTCAGTTTGGCAGCTTTTTACAAGCTAATCATTCTCTTACCTTACAACTCAGCAATAGTACTCCGTTCCCCAACTGAGTTGAAGACATGCCCGTTCCATAACCTGTGCATGGATGTTTACAGCAGCTTTATTTATAACTGCCCAAACCTGGAAGCAACCAAGGTGTCCTTCAGTCAGTGAATGGATATATGAACTGTGAAACATCCTGAAAATGGACCACTAATCAGCATCAAAAAGAAATGAACCATCAACCAATAAATACATTAAGAAATACTTGGCTAGTGAGATGGCTCAGCGGGATAAGCGCCTGCCTGGCAAGCGCAAGGTCCTGAGTTCGACTCCCGGAACCCACATACGAAAAAAGGGCCGGTGATATTGCTCAGCGGTACGGGCGCCTGCTGGCACGCAAGGTCCTGAGTTCGACCCCCAGTACCCACAAAAAATAAATAAATAAATAAATAAATATACAATCCACTTTGTAAAAAAAAAAAAAAAAAGAAATACTCACGGGCCGGTGATATAGCTCAGTGTCATAAGTGCCTGCCTGGCAAGCGCGAGGTCTTGAGTTCAACTCCTGGTACCTGCATATTAAAAAAAATAAGAAAGAAATACTCAATATCGCTGGCCATTAGAGAAACCCAAGTTAAAACAACATGGAGATTCCATCTTACCCCAGAAAGAATGACCATCGTCAAGAAATCAAAAAATAACAAATGCTGGCAAGGCTGCAGGGGAAAAGGAACACTTCTGTATTGTTGGTGGGAATGTAAACTAGTACAATCACTATGGAGAATCCTCAAAAAACTAAAAATAGGAATTCCATTTGACCCAGCTACTCCTCCTTCTATGTATCTTCCTGAAAGAGGTAAAGACGTATTACAGTGACGCATGCATACCCATGTTTACAGCAGCACAATTCACAACAGCTAAATCTTTTTTTTCTTCTTCTTCTTCTTTTTGAAAACAGAGTCTCACTATGTTGGCCTTGAATTCAGTATATACCTCAGGCAGGCCTTGAACTTGCGGCTATTCTCTTGCCTTAGCTCTGGGATCATAGGTGTGTGCCATTATGCCTGGCCACAATAGCTAAATCTTAGCAGCAGCTGTAGGATGGCAGCACGGGGTGAATGCTCGGCCCTGCCTTGTTTGTGAGTCACAGCGCACTGGTGAGGAAGAAGCAGCACTCTGCAACATGGGAGAGGGGAACGGGGCCATACACAAGCCAGGCTCGTGAACTCGAGCTGTCTCTGCTCCTGAAGTGTGGGCTGCACGTAGTGACTTCTTTCCAAGGAGCACAGTACGACTGGGGAGGGCACCTCTGCAGTGCAGAAAACTGACACACACGACCGTAAATCATAGGGTCAGCTGAAAGGGGGGGCACTGTAGCAGATACATTTTATGAGCTTTAATTTTTTTTTTCTCCCCCTGTCTTAGTCCATTTGGGCTAATCTAACAAAACACTGTAAACGGGGTTGCTTGTAAACAATAGAAATTTATTTTTTACAGTTCTACAAGCTGAGAAGTCCAAGATCAAGGCCCAAGCACCTTCAGTGTCTGACGAGGGCTTGTGTTCTGGATCGTATATGCCTTTCTGTGGTAGGAGAGGCAAGGAATCCTTCTAGGGCCTCTTTTACAAGGGCACTAACCTCATTCATGAGGGCTCCACCCTCACGCCACAATTAGCTCTAGAGGCCTCACCTCCTAATACCAGCACCTTGAGGGGGGCATTAGGATTCCAGCATATAAATGTAGGGAGAGGCACAAACATTCAGTCCATAGTACCCCCTTTCGCCATTACCTTATCTGAGGAACACCAGTGATTTCAGCTGAGTATGACCAGTTGACATCATCCCACAAAGATGTGATACCTGGTGGGACTTCAGATGTCCTGTATTGGAGAGACAGGTTCCTCATCTGGACAAAGGTGTAGACTTGGTGCTGAGGGGCCCAAGGGGTGGACTATGTCCCTTACCTTTAGTGCGCCTCTCCACACCTCTCCCTGGCCTTCACTGCCCTCTGTATGGTGAGGCTGACCTGTGTGGTCCACATCCAAGGATTCCCAAATCTTCTGTTATCCTGGTGAAACCCCAACTGGTGACTGAGGGAGAGAGGAGAGTGAGGCCAGGTGTTTATCTCTTCCCATCAGCTGGCTGTGTCCCTTAACAAAGACCACATCTTTCCTCACTGTGGCCAGTGACATGTGGGTGCCAGTAACTGTTCCCTCTCATCCCTTTGAAGCCTCCTGGTGGCAGTGCTCAGCTGCCACTAAACTCTTGGTTACTACACCACTCCTTGTGAATAAACTGTCCTCAAGTTGTCCTACTCTGAATGGGCCATCTGTTCCTTGTCGGGAGATTGTCTGATATAGCAGATTTCATGCCAGAATTACTCTGCTAATGATTTTGTATTTGAACTTCAACTTGTGTGTCTTGGCATTTTTCCTCCTAAAACAGGAGCTGTTCAGAGAAGACCCCAGGCGCATCTGTCCCAAGGCAGGCAAAAGGAGAAATAAGACAATGTAATCACCCAACATGTTACCTGTGACTCCATTCAGTGACTTAGACTTCAAACTGACCAAGAGGATGCAATGAGCAGCCATGGGGTGGGCATTTTTGTGTTCCTGTAACATGTGTTATTGATTTGAGATAGAGAGGGGCTAAGCTAGAGTAACTTTGCAAAAAAATGTCTATTCATTGAAGGACTGCTAAAATCTTAAATCTTACTACACTTACAAAAGGAAAGAAGGGAAACCATTCAATGAGTTTGGAAACAAAACTTGATTCCAGGCATGGTAAAACTAGCCCACTGGCAAACGGCCAGATTCATCATGAAGCTAAGGAAGCTTGCATGGGGCGCTTCAAAGATCCCAACCTAATTTCATATTCATAATTTGATTCTTTTTCTTAAAGAGACCCCCAGATTAGTTAAGCTTCACCCACAAAATCTGGATTCGCCTTCTGGTAATTTATGAGATCTGGGCTCCTCTCAGCGATACAGTGAGATCACGTTTAGGGCACGTGGGAGGCCTGTCTGCCTGCTCACATATCCTCTAGATTAATAAAAACAACCTACGGGCTTCACAGAGACATGCACAGTGCTCTGCGACAGTGACAGGGCCACAGACTGCCACGGTGACAGCTCTCGGGTTCTGGGATTCACCCATGGTCAGGATGGTCAGGACGCATGAATGAGTGGGATTATGGACACAAACCCTTTCTAGCTTCAACAGGGGCAGGGCAGGCAACCACAAGCCCACACCTTCAAGAGCATGGGGCTGTTTTACTTTAAAGTCTGAATTAGTGCTTCACGACAACCATCAGTTGCTACCTCTAAACTTTTTGGCTTCACTTGATGGGTTGGGGCTTGTCCCCAGCTACTCAATGCTAGGACCAAAGGCCCCAACTCTGTGCTATCAAAAATGATCATCTAATTTGTATCAAGGCCTATATTGGCTGAGGCTGTAGCTCAGTGGTAGAGCACTTGCCTAGCATGTGTAAGGCCCTGGATTTGATCTACAGCACTGTGGAAAAAGGAGAAGAAAGAGGAGAAGGAAAGGAAAGCCTTGTGAATATTTTGACCCTGTAATTTGATGCCTAGGAGTTTATTCTAAGTAAATAATACTATTATGCATAAAGACATAGGTACAAAGGTATTCTGTCCAGCATTGTTTCCAACAGAAAAAGAAAGGAACAAATTTAAGTATCTATGTTTATTCAGTGTTCAGTGATAAATAACTAGTTAAATAAACTATGGTACAGCCACATAGAGAATACAGGGAGGCATTAACATCGCGTGGTGGTAGAAGGCACAGTGACGTGGAAAGATAAGCCTGCGGTAGACAGACCTCGGGCCACTATGGCCCCCACTCCAGGTGCCCACACCCATGTGACCCCCTTTCCTAACCATAGACCTGTGACTCACTTGCAGCCAACAGACTGTGAATAGGTAAAGGGCCTTTACAGACAGATTTAGGATCTGAAGTAATCTGAAGGCAGCTTATCATGGCTGGGCCTGAAGAAATTAGGTGGGAGGTTTGGAAAGAGGGTCGAGCCCCTCTGAGAGGGTCAGCCACTCCCCCGTTGCTGGCTTTAGGGAGTAAGCTTCTGTGAGCTGAGGCCATGTGGCAAGGAACCGCTAGCAGCATTCCTTTGCTGAGTGCCATGCCTGGCTGACAGTAAGCAAGAGAACAGGAGCCCTTGTCCCAGTTCCACAGCCGTGGGGGACAAATTCAGCCGACAATCTGAGGCGCCTCGGCAGCAAACGTTTCTCCAGTCGAGCCTCCGATGAGAGCGCAGCTCCAGCCAGGACTGGATGGCTGCCTACCAGCCCCAGAGCAGAGAACTCAAGTAAATTGTGATTTCCAACCTACAGAAAGAGATAATGTGTGTCACATAAAACCACTAACTTTGGGGTAATTTTTTACAGGGCATTGGAAAACTAACATATAGGTTACCTTGTTACTTGAGAACAGGTTATGAAATAATATATGTATAGCATCATTCCGTTTTTTACTTAGAAAGTGGGATCTTGATATCTGCAAGGAAAAAAAAAACCTGAAAGAACAAAGGGCAAAACACAGATGTTATATAATGACTATAAAGATATTATTAAATAGATATAATTAAATGACTATGTGTACGTAAGAAGTTGAAAGCAGAAGAAAAGAATAGGGGCTATAGGCCCAGGCTCAGTGGTAGAGTACTTACCCAGCATGCACAAGGCCTGGGTTCTATCCTCAGTGCCACGAAAAAAATTTTAGTTCACTAAATAAAAGAATAAAGCACTGTGGATAGGCACATACAGTCATGGCTGCTTAACAATGTCAGAGCCAACCACAAACTGCATACGTGAGCGTGTCCCATAAGACTCCAATGCCTAGGAATGGCGCAGCATCTTGGTTTGGGCAGTACTCTCTGTGATGTTCACACGATGGCAAAATTGCCTAATAAAGTAACCCATGAGTAAGTGAAGCATGGCTGTATAAAAAAAAGCGTCTAATAGAACTTCTAGAAACGAAAGCTGTAATAGCTAAAATGTAAAGTTCAGTAAATGAGTCAAACAACAGGTTCAACACAAATAAGGGGAGGGGAGAGGGAGGGAGAAGGAAGAGGGGGGAGTAGGAAGGTGAAGAGGGCAGGGAAGTAAAAAGAAATACGATGTGTGATGTACATGTACCAACTCCCCACAATGAATATAATCATATACTGCAAACGTATATTAATAAAAATTTTAAAACTGAAAAAAGAGAGACAGTTGCAAATTTTTCAGGATTGATGAAACACAATAAGAATAATGCCTGCCTCCTCCTCCTCCCCCTCCTCCTCCTCTCTCTCTCCTCCTTTTCCCTCCTCTTCTCTTCCTTCTTTTCTTATTTTTATTCTTCGACTTGGTCTTTCACTCCCTCTTCATCCTCTCCTCTTCCTCCTCCTTTCCCCCTTTTTTTCTATCTTTCTTTCTTTTTTTTTTCTTTCTTTCTTTTTTCTCTTGTTTGATGGTAGTCTTAAACTTTTGAGCTCAAGTAATACTCCTGCCTTAGCCTCCTTAGCAACTGAGACTATAGGTACTTGCCATCACACCCAGCTAATTTTTATTTTTAAGTTATGTCATTTGTTTTCCTTGTTTTGTTTTGTTTTTGAGACAGGGTCTCACTATGTACTTCGGGTTGGCCTTGAACTCACTATGTAGCACAGGCTGGCCTCAAACTTGCAGTGATACTCCTGCCTCAGTCTCCTGAGGGCTGGGATTACAGGTGTGCAACATGCTCAGCTTAAATTATGTTATCTTGTTTTATACTTTGCAAGTCATCTTAAATCTTTTTTGCAACAATGCTATACATTTTAAAATTCATTAAATTAATTTATTGATTAATTAAATGAAGATATGAAAGCAAAATTACACAGAGAAAGGACATCTAGATCCAGCTGGATACATAACATAAAAATCCATTATCCCAGGGTCGGGGATTTAGCTCAGTGGCGCAGAGCCTGCCTGGCAAGTGTGAGGTCCTGAGTTCAATTCCCGGTATCCCCCCCCCAAAAAAAATCCATTATCCCTAAGCCAAAAAGCCCATTATTGCTAATGGGCTCATTGCTGCTAACACCTCTGAAGACTCAGCAGGTGTGGTTGTCCAGGTGGGGCACTCTGCAGGTCTCCACAGGCCTTCAGTGCCTGCTCTCTGCAAATCTCAACTCTGCTCCATCTGCTGGCTTCAGCCTCAGGCTCTCTCCTGACTAAAGCATAAGCTCATGAAGACAGAGTCTTTCTCTTTTTTGTTCCCTGTTTGGTCCCCAGCACCTGGAATGTACTTAGCACATAACAGATACTCAGAATGTATTTGTAGAAGGAAAAGGAGCAGAAGGAGGTGGCACAATTTCTTTGCAGAACAAATATAAATAAGCCTGTACTGGACAGACTTCAGAGAAGGCACAACACAGAGCACAGAGAAGATTATAAAAGTCCCCTGACAGGTCACCTCCAAGGAAAACAATCAGGAAGCAGAAATCTCCACAGAAAAGAAGATAGAATACAGTGAAATTCAAATTCAAAATGCACAAAAAAATATCTCACCCGAGAATCCAAACTCCCTGGAAATACCGCTTTAGGGGTTCTCTTATCTATTTCAGCATAATAAGCCACCAAATGTTGTGGCTTGAAAAAAACCAAAAAAACAAAAAACAAATGTGGCTTAAAACAAGCACTACCACCTTGCTCGAGACTCCCACTATCAGGGCCCAGCTGGGAGGACTCAGGTATGACTTGGGCAGTGTTTGGCTGGGGCAGTTTAACAGTGGCAGCAGGATCCAACGCAGCCTCAGGGACAAGCGGGGTGCTCAGCTGCAGGGCTTAGTGCCTGAGGCTGCCTGGGCACCTCCCTCCCTGTGGCGTTTCATCTTCCAGGTCCTTATCTCGCCCCACTAGGACACTGGACTTAGTTTCAGGGTGCCCGGCTGCCAAGAGGTGAAAGTGGAATCCACCAGGATTCTCAAGGCCAAGACCTAGACACACTGTGGCATCACTTCCACAATAATCCCAGCACTTGGAAAGGCTGAGGCAGGAGGATCACAAATTTGAGTCCAGCCTAGGCAACTTAGTCACTTAGCAAGACCCTGCCTCAAAAGAAAAGAAAAGAAAAGAGGAGAGGAGAGGAGAGGAGAGGAGAGAAGAGAAGAAAAAAGAAAAGAAAAGAAAAGAAAAGAAAAGAAAAGAAAAGAAAAGAAAAACAAAAGAAAGGGCTGGGGATACAGTTCAGTGCAAAGGTTCAGTAAAAAAGAAAAAAATGAAAAGCGAACAAATTAATAAACACAGGGATAAAGCAATATAAGCACCACTGGTGGAAAATCATAACTATGGTTGATCAGGGTATGAAAACAAGGCAAGACTGGAATGTGGGATGACAGTACACAAGAGAGAAGAGTTCTCAGAGTTAAAGTGCCCCAAAGACCTATTTTCCTTCAGGGGGAATAGTTTTTGATTAGCTTTAGACTACATAAGTCAGTATGCAAGAAAAAAATGTTGAGGTAAGTACTAGGTAAGAGGAATGACACGTATCACTCCCAAGCCAAGAAAACAAGCAAACAAACACATGAGCAGTGAACAAATGAATAAAACTAGAAAGTAATAAAAAGAGATTCAATAAGGTTGATGGGAGTAGGAAATAGGGAAGGAAAAAAAGAAAAAGAAAAAAACAGGAGGAAATAAGGGAACACAAAATAAGATGGTAAAAATGAGCTCAAATAATAACAATCATCAAAATAAACTTAATTACATAAACTTGTAAGCTAATAGACATTGATTCTCAGATTATCACAGCCAAGTGTCAAAAACATATCAGCACCCCTGTCCTCCAAAAAACCGGCTAATTGCCGAGGTGCAACCAAATTCCCTCTATACAGCTTTTAAAACATGCAAAGCAATGTGATCATTCATCAAAAAATTAAAGCTAGAGTCACCATATGATCTGGTGATTCCTCTTCTCAACACACACCTAAAAGAACTGAAAGTGGGCACTGGAGCAGATATTGGTACACTCATTCATTACAGCACTAACCATCCTAGCAGAAAGGATAAAGCAGCCCAAGTGTCCACCAACATAAACAGAGCGTGACATCCAGACCATGGATCATTCAGCCTGAATGAGGAATGAAATTCTGACCAGGCTACAACATGGACAAACCATGAAAACATCACGTTAAGTGAAGTAAGCCTGACTCAAAAGAATAAATTTGAGTCCATGAATAGGAGGTAGCTAGAGGAGTCACATTCATAAGACAGAAAGTGGAACGGTGGTTGCCAGGGGCACAGAGGGGAACAGGAGGAGTTAGGGTTTAGAGGATGCAGAGTTCCAGTTTGGGAAGATGAAAAATTTCTAGAAATGGATGGTGGTGAGGGTCACACAAGAGTGGAAATGTACTTAATGCCACTGACTTGTGCACTTAAAACTGATATATGTTTTATATATATATATATATATATATATATATTTTAACCACCATAAATAACCATGCTAGTCAATATTAAACATAGTCCATAAAAACATAATCAGCAAAAGTATATGTGCACTAGGGTGCTAACCCAGAGATGCAGGAGGGCCTTGTCAGGGAAGGTCCTGTTTCTATTCTTTTTTTTTTTTTTTTTTTTTTTTTTTTTTGTGGGTACCGGGGGGTCGACCTCAGGACCTCGCGCGCCAGCAGGCGCCCGGGCCGCTGAGCGATATCACCAGCCCTTTTTTCGTACGTGGGTTCCGGGAGTTGAACTCGGGCCCTCGCGCTTGCCGGGCAGGCGCTTAAGCCGCTGAGCCATCTCACCGGCCCTCCTGTTTCTATTCTTAAGGAAATAGAACACAACTAGGGGGCAGGCACACTCACATTTCTTATTATTACATTTAATATGCTTTCAATGAGACTTCTGGGAAGACAGCAGAGTGGTGAACCGCAGAGAAAGAGCCTCTCCGAGATTTGGTGTCCAGACACTGGAATGTAGCAAGGTGAGGAAGAGAAGGAGGAGGGAAGTGGGTTCCCGGGACCCAGCAAGGATCTGAAGCCAGAACTGAAGCCCATGGAAGAGCGAGAACTCAGTGCAGAAGGAGGTGGCAAGCAGTGCTTTCCCCTAAGCCCTTACTCACCGTGTGGGAGGAGCGGTGGATGCAGCAGACTGCAGTGGGTGGTGAGTTATTTGGGTTCAGACATCCCCCAGTAGAGGGCCACTGGCCAGTCGTCATCCTGAAGAAAGGCCACTGAGCTCAGAAATCAGGGCAGCTGCAGGCTGTCTCCATCTCGCAGCTCCCAGTGTCAGGGTGAGATGGAACCAAGTTCAAGCTGGCAGGAGGCACACAGTGCTGCAGGCTGAACAAACTGGGTTCCAGCTTCACAGCCAGAAACCGGTCTGAACTTCAGTGGAATTAAAAGGGTAGGCTTGCTGGGATTATCCACCACCCTGCCGTGAAACTACCACTGGCTTGCTGGGATTAATCAACGTGGATCTGGACTCCATTGTCAGCCCAGCTGTCTACCAGTGACAGCAGACACACACCTTGAAGTGGTCATTTTTTTCTTATTTTCTTCTTTTCCTTTCTTGTTTCTGGTGTTGTTTTGTTTTGTTTTGTTTTTTCTTGTTTGTTCTTGTTTTTATATGAGTGTGAACATTGTTTCTAGTTTTTGTTGCTGCTGTTCTGTTGTATTCTTGTTTTTATTTCTTCCTTCTCTTTTTCCCTCCTGTCTTCTTTATCGGTTCCCCAAAGTTTGCATAATCTTCCTTTGTCCTCCAGCCTTGCTTCTGAACTCTTCCTCTTCTTCTATTTCTCTGTCTTTCCCCCTAGCCCCTTTTAAATTTTCTCCCCGGAGGGTAAAATCACCATACTGAGGACATATTTACTGTATACAATTTTCTGGTTTGTTTTAGATTTAGTTATATAACCACGAATCTAGTTCATATGGTTAAAGGTGGCAAATTAATAGTTACCACAATTTGTCATTTTCTAGGCTATGTTTGATGCTATCGTCATTGATGATTGTACTACTTTAGCCTAGGTGACATAATTATTCTAATCAGTTGCTCTTCCTGCTGCACCAAGACTGAGATTGCATAAGAGTCATAAAAAATACTATAGGCCAGTGCCAAAGAACCAGGGGCTGGGCCAAATAGGCAGAAACTTCTCAACCCCAATAAATTGAAGAGGTAGGAAAGATCTTGAAACAAACTCAAAACACAAGAGCCAGCTACACATGGAAGACACCTCTGAGAAGTAGACATTTCCTAAGGGTTCTAAATACTAGCAATAAAGCTACCTGCCATAAGCAATTTACAAGCATCAACCCAGGAATTAAACTAAAAAATAATAGAAAATGAGAAGACACTTAAACAAGATGCAGCCCCATACTACCAGCTCACCAAAGGCAAATGCAGGGGGCAATGAGGTGTAACAACTCCAAAGCCACCCACCTGGACTCTCTGAAGTGGTAACAGCAGAAGTAACAAAGCATATGAATGAGGCTCTAGAAAAGAAATCATGTCAGAGATAATCTCTCATATAACTACAGATGGTGACCATAAGGAAAGACATGGTTAGTGAGTCTAGAGCAGATACAGATTAAAAAGAAAAATACAGGAGCTTAGAAAAATGATGGAGGGGCCAGTGAGATAGCTTAGCAGCATAAGTGCCTGCCTGGCAAGCACGAGGTCCTGAGTTCGAAACCCCCGTACCCACAAAAAAAAAAAAAAAGATGGAAACCATGAACACTCAACATAGGAAAGAAATGGAATCCATGAAACAGATTCAGATATCCAGATAAAAAATTTTATCAAAAGTATGTGCAGCAGAATGAGGCAATGTGAGGACAGAATATCACATATAGAAGACAGGATTGCGGTGAGTGATCATGAAAAGAAAGGCTTCTTAAAAATTGCAAAGAGACCATAGAAAATCAATCCAAGAGCTGCTAGATGATGCAAAGCAGAATGACATAAGGTTGATTGGAGTCAATGAAAAAGCAAGAGATACTGCAAACAATATAAAAAACCTGTTCACGGAAGTCATGGCAAAAAACTTCCCAAGCATGGAAAAAGAATTTGACCTACAGATAAGTGAGGCATATAGGACTCCAATTAGCCATGATAAAAAAAAAATCTACCTAAAGTCATATAATAGTCAAGATTCCAGAAATTCAACACAAGAACAGAATATTAAAAGCTGTAAGAGAAAAGAAACAAATCACTTGCAAAGGAAAGCCCATCAGAATCACAGCAGACTTCTCAACACAAACACTCAAGTCAAGGAGAGCTTAGAGTGAAGTATTTCAAGCCCTAAAAGAAAACAGCCTCCAACACAGATTGATGTGCCCTGCAAAACTATCCTTCAAAATTGATGGAGAACCAGGCATGGTGATACATGCCTGTAATCCTGGCCCTCAGGAGGCTGAGGCAGGAGGATTCTTATTTCTTTGGCCTTGTCTCCTGCAGACTTAAAGCTATACGTCTACCCAAGACAAAAACACTTGGTGCCTGTTGAGGGCCTTTAGATAGAACCTCTGTGGAGTATCTCTGACTGCCAAACACAACTACAATCCCTTCCAGCCTGAAGAAGCCAGAATGGTCATCGCCCCCTGCCCCCTCACAGCAGTTAGGGGTACTTCTTCAGAGGGGGGAATATTATAGGTAACTAAGTTATTAGAAATATTGTAGGCAGTCAGACAGGGCTGAGCCCTCAAAAGTTCAATACAGAAGACAGCTGTGGCTGGAGGCACATTCACTGAAGGCCAGGCTTCAAGAAAAGAGGAACTACTCACCCATATACTTCCCCTAGGAATGAACAGCAGTGATTGATATTCTAAATAGACATCAACCACCTTGAGGTGAAGGACCAAACCTCCTTAAACCTCCTTCCAGGAAAGTCCTTCTCTGTCCAATGTGTACTTGCTATGTGACTTGCTTCTGCATTTGATCCCATTTAATCAATATTACCTAAGTGAATATACTTGTTTTAATCTTACTGGTTGACCATAGTTTTATCCCACCTCACACCCATTCTGTGATTTCCCATTGGATCAATATTACTTAAGCAACTACTTGTATCATATTGATTGATTATAGTTCTGCCCCACCTTGAACCCGCCTCACCTCGTTGCTTTGCTCAGTAAACACCCTTGAGAAGCGGGGTTGGCAGGCAACACACTTTCCAGGCCCCTTCTGTCGCTCTTAGACAGAAGATTTCCTTTCTCCCAATACACTCTTCCTAGTCTTAAAAAAAAAGAAAGAAAGAAAAGCAAGATCCAACAATATGCTACATCCAAGAAACACACTTAATTCAAAAAGAAATTCATAGACTGAAAGTCAAAGGATGGAAAACCATACTCCATGTGACAGGAACCCAGAAAAAAGGAGGAATAGGTATTCTGTTTGCAGACAATGTGAACTTCAAACCAACACTGATTAAGAGAGACAAAGAAGGCCACTACATCCTTCTAAAGGGAACAATCCAAGAGGAAGAGATTAAATTCATAAATATATATGCACTAAATACCAGTGAACCCAACTATACAAAATAAATATTAATGGACATGAAAATCAAATAAATACTAATACAATTGTGATGGGGGACCTCAATACCCCACTGTCACAAATAGAAATAGACAGATCAACTAGACAAAAAATCAACAATGAAATATTAGAACTGAATCAAACTTTTGAACAAATGGATTTTTTTTTTTTTTTTGGTGGGTACCGGGGTTGACCTCAGAACCTCGCATGCCAGCAGGTACCCGTGCCGCTGAGAGATATCACCGGCCCTTTTTTCGTATGTGGGTTCCAGGAGTCAAACTCGGGTCGTCACGCTTGCCAGGCAGGCGCTTACGCCGCTGAGCCATCTCACCGGCCCTTAAACAAATGGATTTAGAAGATGTCTGCAGAGCGTTCCACACCGTAACATCAGAATACACATTCTCAGCTGCACATGGGATGTTCTCCAAAAGAGACCACATACTAGCTCATAGAATATGCTTAAGTAAATGCAAAGGAACTGAAATTATTCCATGCATATTATCAGACCATAGTGCAATGAAACTGGAAATCAATGGAGAAGAAAACACAAAAAATTCATAAACACATGGAAATTAACTAACACCCTCCTGCACAACCAAGGGGTCACATATGAAATTAAAGAAGAAATTAGACAGTTTCTACAATTAAATGATAATGCCAGCACAACATACCAGAACCTATGGGACACAATGAAAGCAGTCCTACAAGGGAAATTTATAGCAGTGAATACCCACACCATGAAAACAGAGCAAGCTCAAATAAACAACCTAATGTTGAATCTCAAACTTCTAGAAAAAGAAGAGCAAGTCAAGCCAAAAGTTCATATGAGGGGGGAAATTATAAAGATCAGAGCAGAAATTAATGCAATGGAGACTAAGAAAACAATACAAAGAATCAATGAATCACAGAATTGGTTCTTTGAAAGGTTAAATAAAATTGACAAACCTTTAGCCAACCTTATCAAAAAAAAAGAAAGAAAATACTCAAATCCATCCAATTAGGAATAAAAAGGGTGAAATCGCAACAGATCCTGCAGAAATCCAGAAGATCCTTAATACCTACTTAGAGAATCTGTATTCTAATAAGATGAAAAACACAGAAGAAATGGACAGATTCCTAGATACGTATGAATTACCAAAGCTGAATGAAGAAAATACAAAAAAAAATTTTTTTGTGGGTACTGGGGGTCGAACTCAGTACCTCGCATGCCAGCAGGTACCCGTGCCACTGAGCGATATCACCGGCCCTTTTTTCGTATGTGGGTACCGGGAGTTGAACTCAGGACCTCGCGCTTGCCAGGCAGGCGCTTATGCCGCTGAGCTATCTCACAGGCCCCCAAAATTCTAAATAAACCAATATCAGTCAATAAAATTGAAGATGTAATTAAAAACATACCAACAAAGAAATGCCCAGATCCTGATGGCTTCACTGCTGAATTCTACAAGAAATTTAGAGAAGACCTAATGTCACTACTTCTCAAACTCTTTAGTGAAATTGTAAGGGAATCAATACTCCCAGATTGATTCCTGGAAGCAAGCATTACCCTGATACCAAAAGCAGAGAAGGATTCAACCAAAAAAGAGAACTACAATTTCCCTAATGAACATAGATGCAAAAAAATCCTCAATAAGATACTGGCAAATACAATGCAGCAAATCATCAAGAATGTTATACACCATGACCAAGTAGGATTCATCCCAGCGATGCAAGGATGATTCAATGCAAATCAATAAACATAATACACCATTTAACAGAGCCAAGGACAAAAACAATAGGATCATCTCAACAGATGCAGAAAAAGTGTTTGACAAAGTCCAACACCCATTCATGATAAAAACCCTACAGAGGGCCGGTGAGATGGCTCAGCAGTGTAAGTGCCTGCCTGGCAAGCGCGAGGGCCCGAGTTCGACTCCCGGAACCCACGTACGAAAAAAGGGCCAGTGATATTGCTAAGCAGCACGGGCGTCTGCTGGCGCATGAGGTCCTGAGGTCGACCCCCAGTACCCACCAAAAAAAAAAAAAAAAAAAAACCCTACAGAAAATTGGAATAGAATAGAAGGTCCTTACCTCAATCTGATAAAAGCGATCTATGACAAATCAACAGCTATCATACTTAATGAACAAAAACTGAAATCTTTCACTCTAAAATCAGGAACAGGACAAGGATGTCCACTGTTACCACTCTTCTTCAGTATAGCTCTGGAAACATTGGACAAGATAAAGAAATAAAAGAATAAGGATAGGAAGGGAAGAAGTTAAATTATCATTATTCACAGATGACATGATATTCTACATAGAAGACCCAAAAAACTCCACCAAAAGGCCTTATATTTCATAACCAAATTCAGTCACATAGCTGGATATGACGTCAACACTTAAAAATCAATAGCCTTCCTGTACACAAATAACAAATTCACTGAGAGAAATTAGGGAAAGAACACATTTTATAATAGCATCCAAAAAAATGAAATATGTAGGAATCAATCTAATGAATGAAGTAAAAGATCTTTACATTAAAAACTACAAGGCCGGTGAGATAGCTCAGCAGCATAAGCCTGGTAAGCACGAGGTCCTGAGTTCGACTCCCAGTACCCACATACAAAGAAAGGGCCTTTGATATCGCTCAGCAGCATGGGCGCCTGCTGGCACGCAAGGTCCTGAGTTTGACCCCTGGTACCACACACACACACAAAAAGAAATAAAAAATGTAAATAAGGACCAAAATGCATAATAGATATTGGGAAATGGTAGGAAAATGTTCAAATGAGAAGGGAAACAAGGAAGGGGGAGTGGGGAAGGAAAGAAGGGACCAGAAAAAAAAAAAAGAGAGAGAATAGAAGGAAAAAATGGAAACGAAGCTTTTGTAAATAAGGAGGGGAAGAGGAATTGAAGAAAGGGGAATGGGAAAAAAGAAGAAGCAAGATATATCATGTACAGGTACAAATTCCCTATGATGAATGTTATCATTATGTATATCTAAAATGTATCCATAAAATTAAAAAATATGCTTTAAATGTTTCATAATTTAAAACAAGAGCCAGATATTATTCATGCCTGGTAAGTGGGAGTCAAGAAATCTCACAAGTTTATCCTTCTTTATGGCAGAGTAGTACTCTATTGTGTATAGAGTACATTTGCTTAATCCAGACATCTGTTGATGGACATATACTACTCTTTCACAAAGAAAGATAAACTTAAGGCATTCATAGGCAAGTGGGTGCAACTTGAGAACTTAATGTGAGTGAAATAAGTCAGATACACAAGGTTAAATATCACACGGTTTCTTTTATACAAGAACCTCAGAAAAAAGTATAATTTTTTTAATTTATACTACCAGTTTCTTTTGTTCACTGAAAAGAAAGAAAATTTTGTCTTTTTGTTTGTTTGTTTCTTCTTTGTAAGAGAGAACCTTTTTTTGCCTGTGACTTATACTTGGAGTAACATTGTGGCCATTCTTTTAAGATCATGATACACGGTACATTAACCATGTTAATTTTTTTTTTTAATCCGAGGGATCAAACTCAGGACCTTGCGCTTACCAGGTAGGCGCTTGTGCCGCTGAGTTATATCCCTGGCCCCCATTGTTTATTTTTAATTATTTTGTTATGAAATTTTTTTATGGAAGAAGAGTGTCTTTTATATTTCCTTTATTAGTATCTACTTGTATTACATTAAAACAAAGAAAATAAAAAGAAAGGAACCCCACAACCAGCTGAAGTCCTGTCAGCACAGCTCAGACCAACCAAGTTGGCCTGGGGATGTGTCCCTCCCGTCCTGGGCCGCAGCAGCCTCCGCTCCTGGGGCCCTGTCTCTCAGATGCACCTCTCTCACCATGTGGTGCCCTGAGCTGTCTCAGAACTCTGCAGAGTCACCCCCAGCAAGAGGCCTTCACCAGGCATGGCACCCAGTCTTGGACTTTCCAGCCTTCAGAACCAGGAGCCAAAACCTCTTTTCTGATTTAAATTACCCAGTCTCTGGTGTCCTTTTTTAGCAACAAAAACAAAGAGAACCCCCCCACACCCTGCAATCAATGAATCCACCGCCCTTGTGTGGGGTGGCATGGGTGGGGTGGGGAGCTGAACCCAGGGAGTGCTGAGTTACAGTGCTAGCCTTTTTTTACATTTTATTTTGAGGCAGAGGCTTGAGAAATTGCCCAGTCTGGCTTTGAACTTAATATCCTCCTGCCTCAGCCTCCAAAGTAGCTGAGATTATAGCCATAAGTCACCACAATGGGCTTTCTCTCTCTCTCTTTCTTTCTTTCTTTGTTTCTTTGTTTCTTCCTTTCTTTCCTTTTTCCTTCCTCCCTTCTTTCTTTCTTTTTGTTTTTAGTGCTGGAGATCAAACTTAGCCTTCTGTGTATATCTCTATTGTAGACAGCTAAATTAGATAGAAATACTGTAGGCAGTCAGACAGGGCTGGGCCCTCGAGAGAGACAGCTATGGCTGGAGGCACATTCACTGAAGGCCAGGCTTCAAGAAAAGAGAATGACTCCCCCACATACTGCCCCTAGGGATGAACAGCAGTGATTGATATTCTAAATAGACATCATTCGCTTTGGGGTGGAGGACCAAACCTCCTTCCAGAAAAGTCCTTGTCTGTCCCATGTGCCTTTGCTAAGTGACTTGCTTCCCCATTTGATCCCCATTTAATCAATATTACCAGAGCGACAATACTTGTTGTAATCTGATTTGTTGACCATGGTTTTGTCCCACCTCACACCTATCCTGTGCTTTTCCATTGGATCAATATTACCTAAGCGACTATACTTGTAATCTTATTGATTGATTATAGTTATGTCCCAGCTTGAACCTGCCTCGCCTTGTGGCTTTGCTCAATAAACACCCCTGAGAAGCAGGATTGGTGGGGAACCCACTTTCTGGGCCCCTTCTGTCGAAGCTTTCTTTCTCTCAATCAATTCTCCCTACTCTTAACCTCCTCTGTTGCTAGAATGCATTCCTTGTTTTTAGAACACGTGAACTAAGCATTCCCGACACCTAGCCGGTTCAGAGTTTCCCCTATAACAGCTCCATGTTTCTGACAAAGATCTCCACTGCCTTGCTCAGCTAAAGGCCCCTGGGGCCATGGGTGTTCCCTGAGCAGACCCTCACGTCCTTCTTTCCATGCAAGTGGCTGAGTCGCAGAGCTGGGTGAAGCCCCGCAGGACAGAGCCACTCTGTTGCTTCGAGGCTGGTCTTCGCTTACCTGGCCGTCAGGCTGGCAAGTCCTCATGGAAGTGCCGCCCTGTCAGGGCCCTGATGTCCTGCAAGGCTGGGGCAGAAGGGTCCTGGAGGAGCAGCCCTGTGCGCACTGGCTAGGAGGTGGCCCTCCCAGCGGGGCCTGGCCAGGCCTTAGCGACACCTCCTCTCCAGCCCTGTGGATGGCGCCTGCAGCCTGCCCTTCCCCAGGTCCTCAGCTGCCGAAGTGGAGTCACGAGTCTCAACCCGCAAGCCAAACAGGCACTGCCTAAAACCTACCATCTCCAACCTTCAGCTGCCTTCCAAGAGGGCTATTGTCCCTATTTTCCAAATGAGGAAACCCAGGTGCCAAGAAGTCATGCGACTTGCCTGCAGTCATGGGGACCAAGTGTGGCTGAACCAAGGCCTGCATCTGTGACCCTCAGAGGCGCCTTGGCCTCAGCACAGGCGTCCCCACGGCCCACCCTCCTGCCACTGCAGGTAGCACCGACTGGGACAGTGAGTGGGCAGTTTCATAGCAGCAAGTGACTGTCGTGGTAAGGACGGGCTTGTTCCCTGCCTGTCTTTTTAGTTTATTTATTTATTTCCACTATTTCTCACCACAACAGAAACCGCCTGCAGGTGCACAGCTATTCTAAGAGACATGCAGTGGGCGCTTCCCAGCAGGGCTGGCGCATCAGTCAGAGCCCGCCAGCCCAGGGCTCTGCCCCTCTGGAGGCCGCACACACAGGTCAGGTGCTGCTGTCCTGGTCCCAGGTCAGCCTGCAGCCAGCGGGGCCTTCCCCTCTTGTCCACATGCAGCAAAACCACAGAGGCTGATGGATTTTTTTTAAGTTTCCAGATAACTTTAACATCAGCTACCTACAGCAAGACACGGGAGGACGCGCAGAGCAGCTCACAGATGGCTGTGAGCAGACACGTGGTCGTGGGTCTTGAAATCAGGCATTGCCGGGCCGCAGAGCTGGAAGGGCGCAGCAGCACTGTCCCGGGCTCACTGCCACCTCCGAGCACCTGGGAGCTGTTCGCCGAGGGAGCTGGTGAGAATCAGCACCTGCAACTGGTTTCCTCGGCCCACTGCATACATGGCTACTTGGATCTGAGTGCTTCAGGTCTGCGTCCTGTGTGGACCGTGAGCTACAGGCCTTCATCCTCTTTTACTCCGCTCCCGCACCCAGAACCGAGCGGAAGTCAGGCCAGGCAGGCAGGAGTGCCACGATAGTACCGGGACTTTGGAACCTGGCTGGAAATGTGGTGGGAGAAGGAAAATGTCCTCACCAGCAGGCCTCTCTGGAAGAGGACAAGAGCTTTTCCCCGGAAGGGTCTGTGAGAGATGCCCCTCAGCTGTGATGTGACTGTGATCTGAAAACTAGTGGCTTAAACGCTGCAGGAGTTTGTCTCATACAACAGGAGTTTGGGGCTGTGGTGACCCAGCAGCCACCGAGGCTATCAAAGCATGCTGTTGTCAGCCTCTGTTCATTGCTTCCTGGTTGCAAGGTGGCTTCTGCAGCGTCAGTGGTTTCACCTGTGCTGGGGGAGGGGGTGGAGTTCAGTGCGTCTCCTCTTTAAGAAGATTTCCCAGGAACTTCATGGAACTTCTGCTTACATCTCGTTTCCCAGAACGGGGTCCCTGGCCCCCAGCACGGATCCTGGAAAATCAACTTCTTTTTCACCTTATTGCTTTGCTACCCTGAGAAGGAAACTGCTTCAAAGAAATACTCACGAATGTGGAGCAATGAGACACTCCCCTAGTCAGGCATGGAGGCACAGGGCACACCTATAATCTCTGCACTGAGAGGCTGAGGCAGGAAGATTGCAAGTTTGAGCCAAGCCTAGGCAATTTACTGACTCAGTGAGATCCTGTCTCAAAATAAAAATAAAAAGGGTCTGTGGATGTAGCTCAAGGTGAAAGCTTTGGGTTCAGTCCCTAGTACTGCAAAAGAGGAGGTAGGGGAAGAGCCCTGACAGCAGGCCCAGTAAAGCCAGGAGCCTTTGCTGATTATTTGGCATTAGGGCTGCACTACTGAAGACTAAGGAAAAGCTGACCCTGTGTATTTACTCAAGGCTGAGTAAATATTTTAGTGTTCTGCATTTCCCATCCATGATGGATCTGCTTGTAAATGTGTTAGGAAAAAAAAAAAAAAAAAAAAAGACACAAGACAAGCTCAGAGTGAGCCTTGGAGGAGCCAGGGCACAGACAACCTCGAGGGTGGCCTGGAGCTGAGTCCCTGGGGCTGAGGCCTCCTCCAAACCCAGAGAAGAAGAGGCAGAACATTATGCTTATTATCAACCATTCATATCTATCCTGTAGATTTTTTCCAAGCATAACAATATTATTTCTTCTTCTACATTTGTAAGAGATCACTACCTATTAATGGCATCAGTGTATAGATAGTGTATCAGTTTAAAGGGGTTCTGAATGACTCAGTGAACATTCCAGGCTGAGGTGTTCGAGGATAGGGCCCTGTGCGCTGCGGGAGAGGGGAGGACCCCTTCCTAAGCATGCGCACACCTCATGCATGCAGGAATTGCTCTAAGATTCATAGTCAGAATTTGAGACAGTGAAAAATGGGGAGATTACACCTAGACTGTGGATTTCCAGAAGCCCCTGCAAATAAAGAACCACAGGCCCTGCGGTGACTTTTGCTGCAGCCGAGGCCCTCATGACACAGGAATGTGTTTCCCAGCTGCCCCAGTCTCTATCCCTCCCCAAGACAGAGCTGCCCACCACTCAGCACCCCCTGGCACCGTTGACTCCCTTATCCTCAGCATATTTTACACGCTTGATTATCAGAATTTTTTTTGCAACTGCTGATAGAGAACCAAGCCTTCAATGAGTACAAATGACCTAGAAAGGTGGAGGGACCTGTGACAGTCTAGCCATGTCTTCAGCCAGGTATCCCGGGACCTATTTCTGATTTCGAGTGTCTCTCATGCAGATTTATGTGCACTGCGAATCCCAGGGATTGCAGGGCCCGTGTGGGAGAAAAGCAGTGACTCAGACTGTGGTCACAGCCGGCACCTGACTTTGCTGGTGTGGCCCGAGGCGGTGGAGCTCCTGGCCTGGAAGGGAGCGGCCAGTAGCCTGGGCCTGATGGGTGCTGCCCCACCCAGCCCTACTCTGTTCCCATGGGGAGTGAGGAAGCCACAGTGGTTGAGGTGAGAACGAGAGGTCGGGCAGCTGCAGTGGGGTGGTCCCAGGCCCAGGTGCACCCTCCACACCCTTTCTGCAAACATTGCTGACATTTGCAGAAATGCAGAAACAGATGCTGGGAGCAGAGCTGCACGTCCTCCCCTGTGTGCACACGGCTCTAGGTGACTCAGCCTGAACGCCAACCTGCACATGTTGCAGGCAACTGGGGGTTAAATTAAAAAGAATTATTTTTTTTATTCACAGGTGGCTGCAGTTAGGCCTCACCCAGTGGGAGGCCCTGCCCTGGGAGGAGCAGGCAGCGCTGCCCAGCAAAGGCTGCTGGCCAAGCTGCAGAGAAAGCCAGTGTCTGCCCTCGCCTGCGCCCCGCCACCACGGCTCCACTCTCCTGGTCCAGGGCCGGCTCTCCACACCCCTCACTGCAGGCGTGTGTGGCCCTTTGCCCCTTAGGGTCTATCCTGCCTGGGGACAGCCCAGAGCAGGACCTGGAGCTCCAGAAGGATCCACACCAAACACCCGGGTGCTTTGGGCAGGGCTCCCCTGAAGCCCTGGCACGGTCCTTCGTGAGAGGGAGGCTCAGTGTCAAGGAGCACAGCCCCATGTCATCACATAGTTGGCCTCATGCCAGGCACTGCACCTCCATCCCGGCACGGGATGGCCAGACTGAGGCTGGTCCAGGCATCAGCCTACAGCCTGCTGCCCACGCCCACCCTCCCAGCTGCTCCTTCACCCAAGCAGGGCTGGGCTCAGGATGTCCCAGCAAACCTTCTGCCCAGCTCCCTGGCCTGGGTGTGACGGGGCCTCAGAGCCTGGGTGTGGGCACCTGGGTTTAAGGCCTGGCCCCAATGCCCTCTCTGTGGCCCAGGGCAAGTCCCACCTCCTGCCTGAGCCCCAGCTTCCCTCAGCAAATACAGAGGTGAGTGAGCCCCCCCTGCCCGGCCCACTGTGCTCCACAGAGGTCTCGCCACCCCACCACATCCTAGCTCTTGCAAGAAGAGTAAAAACAGCAGCTAAATAGGGAGAGAAGCACAATTCACAGTAGTGTCGCTCCCCAGCCAGAGTGAGCAAAAGGCATTAGAGAGGTGAGAGGTGATGCATGAGCAGAATTGTGGAGGGAACCATCCCTGAGCAGATACAAGAGAGAAGGTGCAGGCATGGAAACTGCAACGCAAAGGTCCTGGGGCACCTTTCAAGCGTTAAGAGCAAGCCTCAGAGCAAGGGGAGAAAGTCCTGAGCCCCTCAGGAGAGGAGAGAGCCTGGCAGGAAATGAGCCTTTGCCCATGTGGCATTGCAGGTGGGGGCGGGCAGTCTGGAGGGGGCAGGAGAGGCTGGGGAGACTTCCTGGAGGAGGTGAAGGTGAGAAGCAGATGCTCCCCTCTGACCTCAGAAGTGCTTTCTTGGCTGAGCATGGTGGTGCACGCCTGCAGTCCCAGCACTCAGGAGACTGAGGCAGGAGGATCGCCACAAGTTCGAGGTCAGCCTGGGCTACACAGAGTTCAAGTCCAGCCTGGACTACAGTGAGACCCTGTCTCAAAAAAAAAAAAAAAAAAGGAAGTGCTTTCTAGAGGGTGTCTGTAGGTCTGAAGGGCAGGCCCTGCCTGCTCAGTCTAAAGGCTGTGCCTCCCAAGGGACAACGCCCAGGGTGCACGGTACAGCACAGCAATGTGCAGGCCAGCAGTTGGCCACCATGCAGGCTGCCCTGTAGGATGAGAAAAAGGGTGCCTGGTTCAACTATGACTTGAGAACATGAAGAAGAACCTCGAGTTTTATCCATCCAACCTCACCCTGCTCTGGGCCGGCTGCTTCTCTGACCCTGGTGATATAGGGGAAAGAAACTCCCAACCTGCTAGATGTCTGAAATGCCGAGTTCACATTCTCTAAAAACAAGGAATAAATTCTAGAAACAATAGAGGTTAAGAGAAGAATTTATTGAAAGGAAGAAAAGCTTCTGTCTAAGAGGGACAGAAGGGGGCCTGGAAGGTGGGTTGCCCTCCAATCCTGCTTCTCAAGGTGTTTATTGAGCAAAGCTACAAGGTGAGGTGGATTCAAGGTGGGACAGAACTATAATCAATCAATAAGTTTACAAGTATAGTCACCTAGGTAATATTGATCCAATGGGAAGTCACAAGGTGGGTGTGAGGTGGGACAAAACTATGCTGAACCAATAAGATTACAACAAGTATAGTCGCTTAGGTAATATTGATTAAATGGGGACCAAGTTGGGAAGCAAGTCAGGTAGCAAGTGCACATGGGACGGACAAGGACTTTCCTGGAAGGGGTGGGTTAAGGAGGTTTGGTTCTCCACCCCAAGGTGATTGATGTCTATTTAGATTATCAATCACTGCTGTTCATCCCTAGGGGAAGTATATGGGTGAGTAGTTCCTCTTTTTTTTTTTTTCTGGGGAACCAGGAATTGAACTCAGGACCTCACACTTGCACCATGCCACTGAGCTCTATCCCCAGCCCCTCATTCCTCTTTTCTTGAAGCCTGAGCTTTAGTGAATGCGCCTCCAGCCCCAGCTGTCTTCTGCACTGAACTTTCAAGGGCCCAGGACTGTCTGACTGCCTAGAATATTTCTACCTAACTTAGCTGTCTATAATACTGGTGTTGTGGACAAGGCTCTGACATACTTACAGGTGAGGGGACAGTGGTCGGCTCTGGCCCATGGAATAGGACATCGCCCTCCAAACTGAGCAGGGACCTGGCAGGGTCAACCACTCCTGCTTTGCCGGTTTTAGCCTACAGGTCCCTCTGTGGCCACCAGAGGGCAGCAGAGAGCAAAAGAGAGAGGGGCTAGCAAGGACACAGCTGGCTTCCTGAGGGCCCAGGGTCCTGGCTCCCTGTCCAGGCTCCACCCACAGTCACAGCAATGCCTGGAACCTTCTAGGACAGCCAGATCCTGACTTACCAGTATGGGATCCCGACCTTTCTCCGGAACACAGGCCAGCAGTGGGACTTCCCCAATGGCTGGGCCCCCCTGCAGGACCTGGTCATCAGAGGTAGGGAGGCAGGCATGGGGTACCCGCCAGGGCCCAAACCCAGAGTTCAGGACTCTGCCGCCCTGGTACTGGGGAGGCATGAACAGGGATGCAGGGCCCCTTGTCCTTTCTCTGGCTCCTGTCTCTTGCCCCCACCCCATCAGCAAATAGGTCCACCCCACCTGTCAGTGGGACCAGCCTCCTCTCTCCCTCTAAACCCAGGTGCTGGATTACAACCAGGTTGGCCTGTGGTTCCAGAAAGGAGGTCTTAGGGCCCAGGCCTCTTTCCCTTCTTGGGGACAGTAAGGCCTGGCCTCTGCCCTACCTGGGGTGGGGGCTCTGGAGATTCAGGTCCTTCTGGGTTGGGGTCTAGTCTACGCTTGGCCAAGTCACATTCACCTCGGACCCAGGAAGTGGCTTTCCAGCTGGCCCAGAACTGGATCCAAACCAACTTTGATGTCTACTCACAATGTACTCACAATGTCTGCTCACATGTACAAGAATGTGAGCAGAAGGGGTGTCCTTCTGTCCCCCCAGTGCCTCCTCCCCAGGTGAGGTGGGGAAGTGGCAGGCTTTGCAGGGCCCAAGGCAGCATGGCCAAGGCCATGGCAGCACCCAGTGGCCATTTTGGGGCACTGCAGGGGCAGGTGCTGTGGGCAGAGCAGCTTCTCCCCAGAGGACTCCTGTGGTCTGCTGCCCTGGGGATGGGGTGGTGGGCTGGGGACAGTGTGTGACCTCCAGTCATGCTCTTCTCCCCAGTATGACAGCAGCAACAGACAGCCAGGCAGCGGAGGGGAGTATGAAGTTCAGGTGAGCTGGCCAACACCTTACAGGGGACCCGGGTAATATTGATCCAGTGGGGAAGCAGGTCATGTAGCAAGTGTACATGGAAAGAACAAGGACCTTTTTTGGAAGGGGTGGGTCAGGAGGTCTTGGTCACCCACCCAAGTGACTGGTTATTTAGAATATCGATTATTATTTTTTATCCCTCGGGAAGGCATGTAGGCCTGGTCATTCCATCTATATCTTGAGGCCTGGCCTTCGACAGATGCACCTCCAGCCGCAGTTGTAATGTGTTCTCATCTCCTGCACTGACTCCTTGGAGGGCCGAGCCCTGTCTGACTGCCTATAGTATTTCTACCTACCTTAGCTGCCTATGATAGCCTCACTGTGGTCACCTGTATGTGAGCCCACCTGCACAGGGAAGACTGACCAGTGCTCCTTGGTACGTCCGAGGGGAGGAGATCACACATCTCTGAAATGGGGTTTGGGGGCCCCTCAAACTCTGGCCCACTGACCTTGCCTCTTTCCAGGAGGGGTTTTGTTACTGCACGGTGGATGGGACAGATTTTAAACTCTTGTGTATGGCACCCAAAGAACTGCAAAGAGCCAGGTGTGGTAGCACAAACTGTAATCCCAGCATTTGGGAGGCTGGGGCAGAGGATCACCACGATTTCGAGGCCAACCTAGGCTACTCAGTGAGTTCAAGGCCAGCCTGGACTATACAGTAAGACCCTGTGTCAAGAAACAAAAAACAGGGCCGGTGAGATGGCTCAGCGGCGTAAGCGCCTGCCTTGCAAGCGCGAGGGCCCGAGTTCGACTCCCGGATCCCACATACAAAAAAGGGGCCGGTGATATCGCTCAGCGGCACGGGTGCCTGTTGGCGCGCGAGGTCCTGAGATCGACCCCCCGGTACCCACCAAAAAAACAAACAAACAAACAAACGAACAAAAGAATTGCAAAGTGTACACCTAATGGCGAGCAAAAAGCAGCCACATTTACTGAAGACCATGGGAGCAAGTCTGTCTGGACAAAAACATGGCAGGAACAGAAAAGTGGGCCAGGGTGACAGGAACGTAAAAAACACTGCACACAGATAAATCAGGCTTTCGGAATTTAAAGGATGTGCACCCCAGCCTGGGTGCCTCCCACTGAGTCTCTAGGTGGGATTGACAGGAATGATTGACAGGGTGTGAGTCATGCCTGTCCCAGAGGTTCCCCGTATGGTGTTACCACTGCTGCCACCCCATCGCGCCCACCCCCACCTGCACACCTGAACGCCATACTTTCCTCCGCTGTCCATTGCTGATGTCATGCTGGGGAGAACGTGACTGGAGGTCACTCTGGGAAAGGCCTGGGACAGGCATTAAGAGCACTCTGATCTTAATTATGTGTATGAGATGTAGTGCATATTTATGAATCCTTAATAATTTTGAGGAGGGTAAAGATGACTGAAGGTCAAGCCACGAGACCCAAAGGCTCAGGTGCTCTCACTTAGAGCTTCAAAGATTTCCAGGGTTTTTGTTATGATATTTTCCACCTCTCGTAGGAAGGTGGAAGGATTGCCTAGGGTATAGTCCAAACTCAAAGGGATGGCTGGGAGAGATTTCCTCAGCTCCACTGTTCTAACTGCACTAGTTTGTCTGGTCCAATGTAGTGGCCTGATGCTCCTGGAACACTACGGTGACTGGCGGACCTCATGGCCCCAGCTGGCTCTCCTTGTGCCCCACTGCTTGGTGGCCACCTTTCTGTTCCACCTCCTGCTCAGCTTCCTGCCATGGTGACCATGGTGGCCACAGGGACTGACCAGGAGGGTGGGCTCATGGCCACCTCTATCTGCCTGCGTGTCCTCATCTGACTCCAGCTCCTGCACCACCCTCCCTCCTCCTGCTTCTCGTGAGCCCCACCTCCCAGCCTGTCTTCTAGTCATCCTGCACTGGGGCAGGTCAGTGACCTGGAGGCCAGGGGCTTGGGCCTGGGTTCCTCCTGGAAACCTTTCTCTTTGTTCTCTTTCTTTCTTTCTTTCTTTCTTTCTTTCTTTCTTTCTTTCTTTCTTTCTTTCTTTCTTTCTTTCTTTCTTTCTTTTTCTTTCTTTCTTCTTTCTTCTTTTCAGTGCTGGAGCTTGAACCCAGGACATCCTGCTGCAGGCAAGTACTCTAGCAGTGAGCTATACTCCCAGGCTGGAATCTTCAATGTGGTGCACATCCTCTTCCGGCATAGGGGAGGAGACCCGTACCTACTGGCCCTTGTGCCCCAGTCCCAGCCCCCACACAGCCTGGCCTTTCACATACTTACTTAGTCCAAATACAGTGGTACCTCAGTTCACAAACTTAATTCGTTTCATGATTCTGGGGAAGATGGCTGCGTTCCTGTTGTGCAGGGAAGAGGACCATGGTCATGTTCACTACCCGATGTGGAGTTCACGAGTGGAAGCAAATTTTTGCCAAATGCTTCTGTTTGTGAACCGAATTGTTCACAAATAGAAACGTTTGTGAACTGAGGTTTTACCGTGTTCTGCTGAAATGCTTACAAATGCTGAAGGACACCCAGCCCAGCCCCGGGCAATCAAGGTCCCATGGCTAGGGAGGTGGGTAGGAGAAGTTGTCAGGTTAAATAGCTGGCTGGCTTGATGCCTGTTCCTTCAAAGGAGACTTAGAGAAGGAATAAGTGATGATAAAAGATTTTTTATTGTGCTTGGTTCTGGGGATCAAGCCCAGGGCCTTGTGCATGACTAGCATGCACGCTGCCACTGAACTACATCCTCAGTCCTCTTTTCTTATCCTTAATTAATCTAGTAAATAACAGTTTGCTTAAAATAATAGTAGCAACAATATATTCAGTGATTATAGTTTATGGATAAGTGAAATGAACAGCAGAAATGACACAAGGGACAGGAGGGAGGAATTAAGGCCACTTTGTTATTATAAGGTATTTGTGCTAACAACAAAGTTGTTATGGTTTATATCTAGATGTGTGAGGCTTTTGGGAAGTGATTGGATTATTGGGGCTTATAGCTGACTTGTTATTAGGAGGTGTGGTCTGATTGAAAAAGGTGGATCATTGGTCAATCTTACATATATATGCATGTAACAGAGTGTCAAAGTATGTGAGCCCAGCCAGGCGTGGTAGTGCACGCCTGTAAGCCTAGCACTCAGGAGGCTGAGGCAGGAGGATCGCTGCAAGTTTGAGGCCAGCTAGGCTACATAGTGAGTTCAAGGCCAGCCTGAACTATGTGGTGAGAACCTGTCTCAAAAAACAAAAACAAAAAAAAAAAAAAAGAAAAGGAAAAAAAAGACAATTTATTAAATGTCGTTTAAAAAATATATATGAGCCAAAACTCAATAGTATTACAGCGGGAAATAGATGAATATATATATATATATATAGTTATATTTTTGTTGTTGTTTTGAGACAGGGTTTCATCATGTAGTTCAGGCTCACCTTGAACTCACCTTGTAGTCCAGGCTGGCCGTGAACTCACTGCAATCCTCCTGCCTCAGCCTTCTGGGTTCTGGGATTACAGGCATGCACCACCGTGCCTGGCTTATATAGTTATAATATTAATAAATGGTTTATTATTAATATGCATATGTAATATGTAATTGTATAATTTTTTCAATAATTTTTTCAATAATATATAATTTGTTTAATTTTTTCAATAGGTAGAAAATCAGTAAGGACCTAGTTTCAATGCAGAGTAATGATTGTATTTAATTACAGCTATAGAATATTTCAACCCAAAACAGTATAACACACATTATTCTCAAGTTCATATGGATCATTCTCCAAGATAGACCATATACCAGGCCATAAAATACTTCTTTAAAAAAAAATTAACTTTTCATGAGGTCCTGAGTTCAACTCCTGGTACCCACATAAAAAAAAAAAAAACTTAACTTTAAAAAACTAGAAACCATACAATATATGCACTCAGACAACAATAGGATTAAACCAGATATAAATAAAATAAAGATAGCCAAAAAGTCCCCAAATACAGGAAGATTAAACAGCATACTTCAAAGTAACATAGGCAAAGGAAGAATTATCAAGAGAGTTTTAAAAATATTTTTAGCTAAGTGAAAATGAAAATACAATTTGTCAAAATGTGTGAGATTCAGTCAAAGCAGTGATTTGAGGGAAACGTATAGCATCAAATCCATTTATTAGAAAAAAGGAAGATCTACCATCAATAATCTAAGCTTCTACATTAAGTGATGAGAAAAAAATGAGCAAATTAAATCCAAACTAAATAGAAAATAAATAATAAAAATTAGAGCAGAAATCAATGAAATGGAAAAGGGAATCAACAGGGAAAATCAATAAAACCTGATTCTTTGAAGGCATTAATAAAATTGATGTCTCTATGCAAGCTAAAAAAAAGGATAAGACAGATTATGAATATCAGAAATGAAATAGGGTACATCACTACAGATCCAATGGATATTTCCCCCCAATGGATATTAAAAGGATAATAAAGGAAAGTTGTGAACGACTCTACGCCCACAGATTTGATAACCTAGATGAAGTGGAGCAATTCTTTGAAAAACACCATTTGCTAAAACTCAAGAAGAAATAAAATATTCAACTAGCCATATATCTATTAAAGAAGTTGAATCAATTATTAATAACAGAAAGCAAGCCAGGCTTGGTGGCACATGTCTGTAATCCCAGCACTTGGAAGGCTGAAGCAGGAGGATCGCCATGAGTTTGTGGCCAGCCTGGACTATATAAGTGGGTTCAAGGCCATCCTGCACTACAAAGTGAGACCCTGTCTCAAAAAAAAAAAACAAAGGGGGAAAAAAAACAGAAAGTAACAGGTCTAGATGGGTTCAACTGGAGAGTTCTATCAAACATTCCAGGAAAAATGTATACCAATGTCCAAAGTCTCATCTAGAAGACAGGCAGAGGGAATACTTTCTAACTTATTCTGAAACCAGCATTACTCTAACACTCAAGCCAGACAGAATATTATAAGAAAAGGAAGCAATAAGCCAACATTTCTCATATAGATGCAAAACTCTTCAACAAACTGTTGCCAATGGGCTGAGGGTTCTTTTGCTCAATTTCAATGGAAGCCACAAATTGGCAGAGTGCAACTCCCCGATGTTAGCAGCTCAGAGCCTTTAGTGTGAATGGCTCTCAGCTCTGGGTGTTACGGCTCTTAGGGTAACCCTATGCCCTGGGTGTCAGCAGCTCCCAGTGGCTGTCAGTTTCCCCGGACAGTCCCTCAGCAGCTAGAGCTTGTAGCTCCCCTTGGTGGCTTTCTGAAGCTCTCCTAGCAGCTTCTGGGGCTCTCTGATTCTCTCCCACAGTTCTCCACGCTTCTGTTCTTCAGCCCTTCACTGCTCTGGTGCTTTCTGAAGTTCTTCAGCAACCGTTGCTATGCACACTCAGGGCTAACAGCCTTTAGTGTTACCTGGCTCTTTCTTTACTGCAACCAGCCCCTCCCACTCTACCCAAGATAAAAATCATGAGTAGGCAATAAAACTACCCAAACCAGGCTTTATTTGGGCCTTTGCTGCAGCACCAAGGGGCAGGAAACAGGAGGGAGCTCTCCTGCACTGACCTGAACAGAGACAAGGGTGCTCACTGTTTACATAAGGAGGGGGCAGCCTGCACAAACACAGTCTTCTGCATCTGGCAGACGTGTTTGGGCACCTCTGAAGTGTTGACCGATGACCTGGAGTTATCTGAAAAGGTCATCAGAGGTGGTGGTGGGTGGTCGGCAGCTTCCATTGCTGAAATGAAATTTCCAGCACCTGATGCAGCCATGCCAGAGCAGAGTTACTTCCCCCAAAGCATCCTGAGGGGCCTGGGACAGGCTTGGCTGATGTGTGCCCAAGTCCCAGAGAAGTGGTTGTTTGATTGACAGCTCCCCTGTTTCTGTGAAAAGGGCTGACTTCTCAACTTCTGCCGCCTCCAGTGGTTTCTAGGAAAGGAGGTGGTGGTGTTGATCATGGCCCAGCAGGGTTTGGGGACCATGGGGATAATGGCAGTTGCCTCTGCTCTGACTCTTGTCTCTACCCAGCCAGGCACAGTCCTCTGGCCACTCCTCAGGGAGGCAGCTGCAGCACCCAAACAGCCTAAAGTAAGGGAGGAACAGCACAGCTGCCCACAAGCCCCAGCTTCCATCGAGGCTGCAGGAAGCAGCCCCATCCAGAGGGCAGTTGTTGAGGGCAGGAAGACACCACAGCCATTCATTACCCTCCCAGGTCACACTTTGGGCACCCTAGAAGTTGGGTGAAGGCGAGGGTGATGATGGCTATTAGAGCCAAGATCACACAGCTTTTGGCTGTCAAAGGGAAAAGGAAAGCTGGGGTGGTGGCACACCCCTGTAATGCCTGGTCCTTGGGAGGCTAGGGCAGGAGGATTGCAAGTTTGAGGTCAGTCTAGGCAACTTAGCAAGACCTGTCTCAGAAAAAGAGGGTGAACAAAAGGGGTGTACCTCAGAGATGGAGCAACCCTATGTTCAATCCCTAATACCAATTAAAAATGGGAAAAGGAAAAGTATTTCTTGGGAGGGTTGGGCCTCACTGTTCTATCTCAAAACTATTAGCTAACTGAATTCAATTCATAATAAGGATAATACACCATCACGAAATGGGACTTATACTAGATATATAAGTTTGGTTCAACAAGTGAAAATCAGTAAATGTAATTCAACGCATCAACAGGATAAAGGAGACAGATCACATGATTTTATCAGTAGATGTAGAAGAAGAATTTGATAAATTCAACATTCATTCAAAATTAAAATTCTCAGCAAAAGAAAAACAGAATTTCCCAATTTCATAAAGAATGTCTACAAAAAAATCTATAGTTTACATCATACTTGATGGTAAGAAACTACTATAAGCTTTCCCACTAAGATCAAAAATAAAACAGGAATATCCCTTCTCACGCCTCTTTTTCAAAATCATACTGGAAGTCCAAGCTAAAAGACAAGAAAAGAAAATTACAAGTATGCAGAATTTTAAAAAGCATGCAGATTGGAAAGGAAGAAAGAAAATTTTGTTGACATACGACATAAATGTCTGTAGAAAATCCAAAAGAATCAACAAATAAAATCCTTGAGCTAATACATGATTATAAAAAGGTTGCAGGATGCGAAGCTAATATACTAAAGTCAATCAGGAGGAGTTGAAAAAAGATGGCAGATCTGTAAGAAGCAGGCAGTGAACCTCTCCAAAAGTCGCCATCCGGACACTGAAATGTAGTGACTGGAGGAGGACAAGAAAGAGGGAAGTGGCTCCCATGGACCCAGGAAAGATCTGAAGCGCAGTTTGGGGCCCACAGAGAAAGTGAAGAGAGAAACTCCAACAAAGAAGAAGGAGGTGGCCTCCGGCGCCATTTCCCTGTGTCAGGAATCCTGACACGACTGAAGCGTTCAAATCTGCGGACACGCGGTGACTGCCCGCGCCCCCAGGGGCCTCCGCGGAGGAACACAAGAAGCGGCGGTGCAGAGAAGCAGCGGCCGTGAAGGACACACTGACTGGCAGTGAGTGCTGATGCCTGGCGGACCCGCGCGAGAGAGCGACTAGCCGGGCGCCATTGTTGGGGGGGCAGCAGCTGAACTTGAAACTCAGGGCGGCCGCCACTCCATCCACGGCTCCAGCGGGGACCTCTGCAGAGGAACATGAGACTCCGCAGTACAGAGAAGGGGCGGCTGTGAAGGACACATTGACTGGCGGTGAGTGCTGACAACCAGTCGTCAGGTGTGCAAGAGAGCCACTAGCCCGGCGCCATTGTGGGGGGGGGCAGCAGCTGAGCTCAGAACTCAGGGCGGCCGCCACTCCATCCACGGCTCCAGTGGGGACCTCCGCGGAGCAACGCGAGACGCCGCGGTACAGAGAAGCACCAGCCGAGAGGGACACACTGACTGGCGCTTCTCTTCCTGGTATTCCAAGAATCTCCTAAGAGTTTGAAATACTAGCAATAAAGCAACCTACCATAGGCAATTTACAAACAGCAACCCAGGAATTAAACTAAAGAAAGAAAAGAAAATGAGACGACACATAAACAAGATGCAACCCCACACATCCAGTTCACCAAAGGCAAACCCAGGGGGCAGTGAGGTGGGACAAACCGAAAGCCACCCACCTGACATCTCTGAAGTGGTAACAACAAAGCAGTTGAATGAGGCTCTGGAAAAATTTAAATCAGAAATAATTTCTCAGATAACTGCAGAGATAATGTCCACAATGAAGACCATGCTTAAGGATGGTAGAGCAGACACAGAAAAAAAAATAGATGAGCTTAAAAAAATGATGGAAGCCATGAATGCTCAGCATAGGAAAGAAATGGAATCCATAAAGCAGATTCAAGCAGATATCCAGGAGAACAAAAATTCCATTGAAAGTATTTGTAGCAGATTAAGCCAATGTGAGGACAGGATCTCAGATAAAGAAGACAGGTTTGCAATTAGTGATCATGAAAAGGAAGAATTCTTTTTTTTTTTTTTGTGGGTACCGGGGGGTCGACCTCAGGACCTCGCGCACCAACAGGCACCCGTGCCGCTGAGCGATATCACCGGCCCCTTTTTTGTATGTGGGATCCGGGAGCAGAACTCGGGCCCTCGTGCTTGCAAGGCAGGCACTTATGCCGCTGAACCATCTCACCGGCCCAAAAAAGGAAAAATTCTTAAAAACAGCAAGGGACAATGAAAAATCAATCCAGCAGCTGCTAGATGATGCAAAGAATACCTTAAGATTGATTGGAGTCAATGAAAAAGCAGGAGATAGCATAAATGACATCAGAACACTGTTCACAGACATTATCACAGAAAATTTCCCTGGTAGAGAAAAAGAATTTGACGTTCAGATAAGTGAGGCTTATAGAACTCCATTTAACCATGATCAAAAAAAATCTTCAGCCAGGCATATCATAGTCAAGACTCCAGAAATTCAACATAAGAGTAGAATCTTAAAAGCTGTTAGAGAAAAGAAACAAATCACCTATAAAGGAAAGCCCATCAGAATCACAGCGGACTTTTCAGCACAAACCCTCTAGTCAAGAAGAGCTTGGAATGATGTATTTCAAGTTCTAAAGGAAAATAATCTTCAACCTAGATTGATGAACCCCGCAAAACTATCTTTCAAAACTGATGGAGAAGTAAAATACTTCCATGACAAAGAACATCTGAGAAAATTTATAACCACCAAACCAGCACTCCAAAATGTTTTGAAGGACATTCTAGAAAGGGATAACAAGGACTACAACTCCAGAAACCCCAACAGAAGGAACCCAACAGGCAGAGCAAATGATTAAAGAGAGGGAGGGAAAACAAAAATTAAAAGAGGGGGAGCCAACAACAAGAAAATAACATGACAAGGATAAGTCAATACATATCAGTTTTAACCATTAATGTTAATGGTCTCAATTCACCAATCAAAAGGCACAGACTGGCGAATTGGATCAAGAAGCAAGATCCAACAATATGCTGTATACAAGAAACACATTTAATTCAAAAAGAGATTCATAGACTGAAAGTCAAAGGATGGAAAACAATACTCCATGCTACAGGAACCCAGAAAAAAGCAGAGGTAGCTATTCTTTTTGCAGACAAAGTGAATTTCAAACCAAGAATGATTCAGAGAGATAAAGAAGGTCACTACATCCTTGTAAAGGGAACAATCCAAGAGGAAGAGATAACAATCATAAATATATATGCAACAAATACCAGTGCACCCAACTATATAAAACAAATATTAATGGACATGAAAAATCAAATAACCACTAATACAATTGTATTGGGGGATCTCAATACTCCACTGTCACAAAAAGACAGATCAACTAGACAAAAAATCAACAATGAAATATTAGAACTGAACCAAACTTTGGAACAAATGGACTTAGTAGATGTCTACAGAGTGTTCCACCCCACAACACCAGAATACACACACTTCTCAGCTGCACATGGGACATTCTCCAAAATAGAGCACATACTAGCTCATAGAACCTGCTTAAGTAAATGCAAAGGAATTGAAATTATCCCATGTATATTATCAGACCATAGTGCAATGAAATTGGAAATCAATGGCAAAAGAAATGACAAGAATTTGCTAAACACATGGAAATTAAATAGCACCCTACTGAACAACCAGTGGGTCACAGATGAAATTAAAGAAGAAATTAGACAATTTCTGCAACTGAATGATAACGACAGTACAACATACTGGAACTTATGGGATACAATGAAAGCAGTCCTAAGAGGGAAATTTATAGCATTAAATTCCTATATCAGGAAAACAGAGAAAGCACAAATAAACAACCTAATGGTGAACCTCAAACTTCTAGAAAAAGAAGAGCAGGCTAAGCCAAAAGCTCGTACAAGGGAGGAAATTATAAAGATAAGAGCAGAAATTAACGTATTGGAGACTAAAAAAACAATACAAAGAATCAACGAATCAAAGAGTTGGTTCTTTGAAAGATTAAATAAAATCAACAAACCTTTATCTAACCTTATTTAAAAAAGGAAAGAAAGTACTAAAATCCACGCAATTAAGAATGAAAAGGGTGATATCACAGCGGACCCTGCAAAAATCCAGAAGATCATCTATACCTACTTTGAAAACTTGTATTCTAATAAGATGGAAAATGCAGAAGAAATGGACAGATTCCTAGATACATATGAATTACCAAAGCTCAACCAAGAAGATATAAAAATCCTAAATAAACCAATAACAATCAATGAAATCGAAGATGTAATTGAAAACTTCCCAACAAAGAAAAGCCCAGGCCCTGATGGATTCACTGCTGAATTCTGCAAGAAATTTAGAGAAGAACTAACACCACTACTTCTCAAACTCTTTAACGAAATTGAAAGGGAAGCAATACTCCCAAATTCATTCCTGGAAGCAGGCATTACCCTGATACCAAAACCAGAGAAGGACCCAACTAAGAAAGAGAACTACAGACCAATCTCCCTAATGAACATAGATGCAAAAATCCTCAATAAGATACTGGCAAACAGAATGCAGCAAATCATCAAGAAGATTATACACCATGACCAAATTGGATTCATCCCAGGGATGCAGGGATGGTTCAACATATGTAAATCAATAAATGTAATACACCATATTAACAGAACCAAGGACAAAAATCATATGATCATCTCAATAGATGCATAAAAAGCTTTTGACAAAGTCCAGCACCCATTCATGATAAAAACCCTACAGAAAATTGGAATAGATGGTCTTTATCTCAATCTGATAAAAGCTATCTATGACAAACCAATAGCCAATATCATACTAAATGGACAAAAACTGAAAGCCTTCTCTCTAAAATCAGGAACAAGACAAGGATGTCCACTGTCCCCACTCTTATTCAACATAGTCCTGGAAACTTTAGTAAGAGCAATTAGACAAGAGAAAGAAATAAAAGGAATTATGATTGGAAAGGAAGAAGTTAAATTATCATTATTTGCAGATGACATGATACTCTACGTAGAAGACCCCAAAAACTCCACTAAAAAATTGCTAGATTTAATAAGCAAATTCAGTAGTGTAGCTGGATACAAAGTCAACACTCAAAAATCAATAGCCTTCCTGTACACCAATAACAAACTCACTGAGAGAGAAATTAGGGAAACAACACCTTTCAGAATCACACCTAAAAAAATGAAATACCTAGGAATCAATCTCACAAAGGAAGTAAAAGACCTCTACACTGAAAACTACAGTACTCTGAAAAAGGAAATTGAAGAGGATATCAGAAAATGGAAAGATATCCCTTGCTCTTGGGTCGGAAGAACCAATGGCCATACTTCCAAAACTGTTATACAGATTTAATGCAATTCCGATCAAAATTCCAACAACATATCTCACAGAATTAGAGAAAACAATCCTAAAATTCATCTGGAACCAGAAGAGACCTAGAATAGCAAAGGCAATTCTGGGCAACAAAAGCAAGGCAGGGGGCATCACAATCCCTGATTTGAAATTATACTATAAAGCTGCTGTGATAAAAACAGTGTGGTATTGGCAATAAAACAGACCTGAAGATCAATGGAATAGAATAGAAGATGCAGAAACAACTCCAGACATACTCAGCCACCTTATCTTTGACAAAGGTGCCAAACACATTCACTGGAAGAAAGATAACCTCTTTAATAAATGGTGCTGGAAAAATTGGCTCTACACATGCCGAAGATTAAAATTAGACCCATATCTTTCGCCGTGCACTAAACTAAATTCAAAATGGATCAAAAAACTAAATATTAAAACAGAAACATTAAATCTCCTGGAAAATAGAATAGGTAAAACTCTTGAAGACATTGATGTAGGCAAAGACTTTATGAATAAAACCCCCATCACACAGGAAGTATCACAAAGAATCAACAACTGGGATCTCATGTTATTAAAAAGCTTTTGCACAGCAAGAGAAACCACCAACAGAGTGAAGAGACAACCCACAACGTGGGAAAAAATGTTTGCCAGCTGTTCCTCAGACAAAGGATTACTATCGAGAACATACAAAGAACTCAAAAAAATCAGACCTCCCAAATTTAAAGACCCAATCCAAAAATGGGCATCTGAGATGAATAAACACTTCTCAGATGAAGAAATACAAATGGCAAAAAAATATATGAAAAAATGTTCAACATCACTAGTCATTCAAGAGATGCAAATTCAAGAGATCCATCTCACCCCAGAAAGAATGGCTATTATCAAGAAGTCAACTAATAACAAATGCTGGAGGGGCTGTGGGGAAAAAGGAACCCTTCTCCACTGTTGGTGGGAGTGTCGACTGGTGCAGCCACTGTGGAAATCCGTGTGGAGACTCCTCAAAAAACTAGGGTTGGAGGTCCCATTTGACCCAGCTATTCCCCTTCTGGGTATCTTCCCAGAAGAATTAAAAACATCGTACCACAGCGATATATGTGCACCCATGTTTATAGCAGCACAATTTGTAATAGCTAGATCGTGGAAACAACCCAAATGTCCATTAACCGAGGAATGGATAAAAAAGATGTGGTATTTCTACACAATGGAGTACTACTCAGCCATAAAGAAAGATAAACTGGGGCCAGTGAGATGGCTCAGCGGCGTAAGCACCTGCCTTGCAAGCGCGAGGGCCCGAGTTCGACTCCCGGAACCCACATACGAAAAAGGGGCCGGTGATATCGCTCAGCGGCACGGGTGCCTGTTGGCGCACGAGGTCCTGAGGTCGACCCCCCGGTACCCACAAAAAAAAAAAAAAAAAAAGAAAGATAAACTGGAAACTTTTATAGGTAAATGGATGCAACTCGAGAAAATATTCACAAGCGAAATAAACCTGATGCACATTTGTAAACATCGTATTGTCTCCCTAGTATGAAAATGCAATTTCACTGTGACTATTTCATTCCTTAGTCTTCTATTTTTACCTAGCTTTTACATGGCTTAATCTTATACTGAGTAATATTTTTCTCCAAAAGGTATTTGTACATTCTCTAATGCTTGAGTTTGTTAATACATAACAATGTTTACTTGTTGTCTTTAAAAAAAATAAATAAATAAAGTCAATCACTTTCCTGTATACAAGCAATGAACAAGTGAAATTTTAAATTAAAAACTCAATACTACATATATTAGCACCCCCCAAATTTAATTTTTTACTTAGTTATAAATTTTATTAAAATATGCACAAGATCTCTATGAGGACACTATAAAACTCTGATGGATGAAATCAATGAACTAAATAAACATTCCATGTTTATGGATAATATTGTCAAGATGTTAGTTATTCCCAACTTGATCTGTAGATTCAATGCAGTCCCAGTCGAAATTGTTAGCATGTTGTGGGTACTGGTGAGCTGTTTCTAAAAGTTCTATGGAGAGGCAAAAGTACCAAAATATCCCACAATATCTTCAAGGAGAATGATGTCAGAGGACTGGCTCTACCTGACTTCAAGACTTACTGGAAAGCCGCACCCCTGTTTGGTCTGTCAAACTCATAATTCTGGTAAAACAACAAAAACCTCAGGTGACGCATAATCAGCACTTGCCAGATTGCCCAGACATTTACAGATGGAGTTCATTCCATTGCCACCTCCACACATAGTTTTTTGTTGTGTAGAAGCCGCCTGTGAAGGAAGCCTGGTGCTGTAATAATGGTGAAAAGGTGATTAGAAAATGTATTTCCAGGCCATGGACTGACTATGGACTGAAACCTCTACAAACTGGGAGCTGAAATAAACCTTTCCTCTTAAAAAAAAAAAAAAAATGCATGGGCTGGTGAGATGGCTCAGTGGTGTAAGCACTTACCTGGCAAGCGCGAGGGCCTGAGTTTGACTCCCAGAACCCACATACGAAAAAAGGGCCAGTGATATCGCACGGGCGTCTGCTGGTGCGCGAGGTCCTGAGGTCGACCCCCGGTACCCACAAAAAAAAAAAATGTGTTTCCCTTAAAAGACGTTACTGCTGAAATCCTTCCTGATAGAAGTATTCATTTCACTGGACAAGTTGTAAAAGGTATTACAAACACAAAGGCATCCAATTGATTAGATTGCCTTGGTCAAAGGTATTGTTGATTGATGGCCATCAATTCTCCTCCCACTGGAAAACATAACTGAACTTTCATGAAAGAGTTGCTGTAAAGACCTGTGCTCCTAATAGTGAAGCCTGGTGAAGATACACTTTCGCATTAAAGCCTTGCACTACTGGCTCGTACGAGGAGTTATGAGTGGGAGATAAACGAGGCTCTATTTTAGGAACAGGCGTACTGAGTGGTGGGCGGCAAGCTTGGCTACTCCATGGAATTCTAATCTTCATGTTTGTTTTGGTGGCCGTCCAGGTTATTACCACTGCCTTTCCCAGGCTAGCAACAAAAATGGATGCCTCTTTACACCAGGTGACTTTACAGTGAGCCACGGCCCTTAACTGCCATCATGCCCAAAACAAAAACTGTACCAATTGGCCTCAAATACTGTGGAACTGTCTTTATTGTCTGAACTTTCAGTTGTCTGTTTGCTCTGTCAGGGTTCAGGGAACCCATGTACCTCAGCTGCTGGCTGGTGTCCTTCTAGTAACCATCGTAAGAGTCTCCAAGTTGTGTCCCCTCAACGGTCCTAAATGCTCCTATGCAGCCATCCTTTGTAGATCAAAAGGTCTCATTTAATTTTAACAAAACCATGAAGAAAGCATAAAGAATTAGCCAACTAACTTGATAACTGTGAATTCCATACTGAGACCAAACAAGTCCTTTATCATGGTGATAGAAACTGATGTCAGTATCCAAGGTTTTGGTCAACCTATTAAAATTTAGAGGCTGACCAAAATGGGGAAAATAATTAAATTTGGTCTAAAGCTGCTTCCTATCAACTAGACGATAGCTCAGCCAATCACAGCAGCTGGGCTTTCAGCCAGTCACAGCCCGCGTAGTGGTCAGACACGTCCAGATAAGGCTAATACCCAGGGCTAATCAATCAGGCCCTGTCTGTATGTCAGTTCCTCTTTCTCTCTATAAACACTGCCTCCTGCTTGCTGGCGGGAGTTCTCTAAGCCTTTACTGTTTTCAGGGTGCTGCCAGATTCATGAATCGTTTCTTTGCCCCAAAACTGCTAAATTTAAGTTTTTCTTTTAACAGCTACAAACACTGCTCAGGCACCACAACTAACCTCAACAGATAGCACACCAAACTCAGGTAACAGCTGGCAATAAGCTCTTCCCTACTCCCCATTCTTTCAGCCTGAGTCAGGGACCCTCCCCATCCCATACCCCAGTTCCAGCCTGCTGCTGCCCCACCCCCTCGCCCCTCCACTCATCTTCCCCTATGCAGAGGGAGGAGTTTCCGAACGCAGATGGAGCACTGCTGCTCCAGCCCACAAACTTGAACCGGCTGCCTGCTTGGCTTGGCAAGGGCCCTTCACAGACTGCTGCCCATGCGTCCCTCCAGCTCGTCTCACCTCCTCCCCTGCATGAACGTCAAGTTCAATGGAGCCAGCCCGAGCTTCTCAGTGGTCCCTTCATAGCATGCTCCGGGTACACTGGACCAGTCTCCAGCCCATTAACTTGGCAAACTCCTAAGCGATCTTCAGATCTTCAACACCCAGTGCAAATATTACCTTTGCAGTGGATCTTCCTGACCCCTCTCCTTACACAATAGAGGATCTGTGCTCCTGCTGCTTCTCCTGTAGATAATAGCAAAGAGTGTGCCTGAGTTGCCTAGGCAGTGGCCAGAATCCTCAGCCACTGTTTGAAATGCTAAAGAAATGGTCACCCTGTGAGGCTAGTGGCTTAGGGGCCAGCCAAGAACTGGCATCCAGCTGGTAGATGTGCAGCCCTCAGGTGCCCATCCCCCCAGCCCTACCCATCTGACTCTGAAGGGAGGCTCTGAGCAGCTGAGGCTGAGAAACAAGAAAGGCAAAAAGTAGAGGGTTTGGGGATGTGGCCACTGTGGCCTGAGAGCAGGAGGGACAAGCCCGCCCTGCGGACCAACCTCATCTCGTCAGTGGCTGCGCCTCAAAGCCTGGACTTTGGCTGCCTGGGATAGGCAGGTGAGGGAGGAGCCGAGCCCTGCTCATTCTGTCGAGCTCACTGCTGCCATGACCGTGAGGACCTGGGAGCTGCCCCTGCTCCTTCTGCTGGGGCTAGGGCTAAGGTCCCAGGAAGCTCTGCCCCCACCCTGTGAGAGGTAGGTATGTGAGGAAGGCTGGGATAGGGAGCAAGGCTGGGTGAGGCCTCACACTCTGAGGGTCAGCGCTTCAGAGGGAAAGGAAGAAAAGAGGTCTTCCCGGGTAGCCCACTCCGTGCAAGGCACTGCACCTCCATCCTGGCCCAGGACGGCCAGACTGAGGCTGGCCCAGGCATCGGCGCACAGCCTGCTGCCCACGCCCACCCTCCCAGCTGCTCCTTCTCCCGAGCAGGGCTGGGCTCAGGATGTCCCAACAAACCTTCTGCCCAGCTCCCTGGCCTGGGTGTGACAGGGCCTCAGAGCCTGGGTGTGGGCACCTGGGTTTAAGGCCTGGCCCCGATGCCCTCTCTGTGGTCCAGGGCAAGTCCCACCTCCTTCCTGATACCCCGATTCCCTCAGCAAATACAGAGGTGAGTGAGCCCCCCCTGCCTCCCCACCCAGGGCGCTGCCCACTGTGCTCCACAGAGGTCTCGCCACCCCACCACATCCCCAGCTCTTGCAAGAAGAGTAAAAGCAGCAGCTAAATAGGGAGAGAAGCACAATTCACAGTAAAGTGCCGCTCAGAACTGCTCAGGGGGTGAGCGGAGGGTATTAGAGGGGTGGTGGGTATGTCTGAGGAAGCGATGTGTGAGCAGAATTGTGGAGGGAACCATCCCTGAGCAGATATGAGAGAGAAGGTGCAGGCATGGAAACTGCAATGCAAAGGCCCTGGGTTCAAGCATTGGGAACAAGACCCATACAGCTGTGACAGAGGTGGGAACAGGCCAGGGGGCAAAAGGGGGTCCAAGGAAGAGGGGACCAGGGCTCACGCTCCAGGGGCAGGACTGAGGATGGCGCCAAGTGGTTCAGTAGTGGATATATTTTGAAGACTGAGCTATTTAGACTTGTTGATGATTGACTGTGGACTCAGAAACAAAAGGATGTGTCTGGAGTAGTTCACAGGTTTTGTCCTGAGCAGCTGTAATGAGGACTTTGGAGGGGCTGTGCGATCAAGTGTTTTGGCAAGTGGTAGCTTGTTTGCCAAATGTGTAGAAAGAACATACTCACCAACTACTAATTCCCACAGTGATGGTTTATTTCCGTGAAGACACCTATGAAAGCCATCAAAGGTAGCAACAGATAGATAAGGCAGAGTCCAGGAGAAAGTCAGCTCAGTCTCCCAAGGGGTTGATAAGAACAGTACTTCCTTTCTCCAGCCACAGTGCGTGACAACACACTGGAGTGCCACCAACCAGAACGCTCCCTGAGTCTTGGTGTCAAGCTATTCTTGGGGGTCAGTCATAGAGCATGGGGTACCTGACTGGGTGACGTTTGTTACTTGGTCTCTAGATCTCCAAAGGTCAAACTGATATTGGGTGGCCAAAGGCCCGCTCAATAAATCATATTATTAGCATAAACTATCTGGCCTGGTCAAAGGTCGCAGGAAAACAAAAACATGCAGGGTGTGAACCCAGCTAGCCTTCGCTACACCAGCCACTTGCTGCATGATGAAGAATTCGTGTGGTCTTTGTCCTGGGTTCCTGGAAGGTGACCTCTACGCGCCCTTGGAATTTCCCAAGTGCCAAGAGTGTCTTTGTTGTTCATGGTAGGCCCTGATAGTTTCTGCCAATGAGATGACTTAGGGTGGCTCCCTTGGTAGCATCTGCTTAGGATATGACTCAAGATGAGGGTGGGCTACATCAAAAATATGGACAATGTGTTTAAATGTTGGGGCTTTGAACCATGACATCAGCCCAATCTCTTGATCTTCAGGAAGGGGAGGGTAGCTGGAGATTGAGTTCAGTCACGCAACCAATGATTCAATCAGTAATACCTACGTAAGGGAACCCAATAAAAACTCTGGACTATGCCAGGTGTGAAGGTGTATACCTATAATCCCAGCTACTCAGGGGAGTTGAGGCAGGAGGATTACAAGTTCAAGGCCAGCTTGGATAACTTGGCAAGACCCTGTCTCAAAATTTAAAAAAACAAGTGTTGGAGGTGTTGCTCAGAGGTAAAGCACTTGCCTACCATGTGCAAACCCCTAGGTTCAAACTCCAATACCACAAAAATAAAACAAAGCAAACGAACAACAACAATAACACAAAGCCCTCTGGACTTCAAAGACAGGCAGAGCTTCCCAGATGAGAACACAGACAAGCCAGGAGCCAGGATGGTGAAGCATGGTGATTCCATAGGAGGGACCCGAAGCCCAGGGTCCCCCAACATCACCCTGTGTATGTGCTTTGGCTGGTCCTGATTTCTATCCTTCTAAAACAGCTGTAATAGTAGGTATAGTGCTTTCCTGAGTTGTATGAGTTGTTCTAGCAAATCACTGGATCTGAGGGGGTTCATGGGAACCTGTTATGGTTTGTGTCTAGATGTCCCCCCGAAGCCTCATGCAGTCATGGGGGTGGGCTTCTAGAGTTTGTGATTGATTCATGGCCCAATGCTGGGATTATGGGTGTGAGCGATACACCCACCCTGGGGTGGGTAGCCTGCATACAATGTAAGGGTGGGAAAGAGGCTTGCTCTCTCTCTCCTCCCCTTTCGCTCTTGTTGCTTTTTTTATTGGGGGGGGACTGGGAGTCGAACTCACGACCTCGCGCTTGCCAGGCTGGTGCTGTGCCACGGAGCTATATCCCCGGCCCTTGCTCTTGTTGCTTTTGCTGTCTTCCACCACCATGAGCTGTTGTCCCTCTGCCACGCCACCCTGCCTGGGAGCCAGCTGATTATGGACTGAAACCTCCACAAACTGTGAGCCAAATAAACCTCTCCTTCCTTACCTTTGGGCATCAGGTATTTTGTCTCAACAACGAGAAAAAAAGTAACGAACACAGAACCCCCACATTTATAGCCAGTTGGTCAGGAGTGTGGTTGGCCCAGGGACCCCTGACCTGTAGCTGGCAGTCTCTGGGGACCATGCTCTCACCCCGTGTGGGTGTCTGCACTAACTCCAGATGGGAGACCCAGAATTAAATTGCAGTTGGTGTCAGAAAAACGTACGATTTGTGAGAATGACACAGGTTCTTTGAAACGTGGTTTGAGGGTGCGGGGATGAAAAGTCTTAGGGTAAGGAAATTTTATTTCCTGGGTGGTCACAGCTTCCTTGTGATATGGAAGAGCAGTTGCTCAGCATGCAGTTAACTGGAAATCAAAGTTCCTTCTTAATGGGATTTAGAGATAAGGGGCCCAGTTCCTGGGAAGGTGACTCAATTATGCATAAGGCAATATTAGACTAGTAAGAAAAAGCAAAAGGTACGATGCCTATAAGTTATTATATGCAACAGCTAAAATGTAAGGAAGAGACGGGCCATGCTTAAATCTACTCAGTGAAACTAGGGGCTCCAACTCCTGACACAGGCAGTGTGGTGCCAGAGCTGACGGCAAAGCCCTCATGGGTGCTGTAACCCTAGTGAGTGTGACAATTAAATTTAGAGGATGTAAAAATGCAAGGATTGACTGAGTCAAAATGAAAGTTCAGATGAAGATGGAACATTTAAACAGGCTCTCTGTGAAGTGATTGTTTCTCCCTCACCCAAATGTCTCATAGAAATGGAAACAAACTCTGCTTGGGGAATGGTCTCCCAACCAAGCATCAGGAAAGAAAAACCTACTGGTGTTGCTCTAATGAGGGGGAAGTAAGGTTGGTGGGATTTAGGCAAAAGTCTGGATGAAAATGGGTACATTTGAACAGGTTTTATTTATGTATCGGTGGTGAGGATCAAACCCAGGACCTTGTGCTAAATGAGAGCCCTGCCACTGTGTTACACTCCCAGCCCCTGTGTGATCAGATTTTATATGAAGTTGTTGTGTCCCTTTGACTTGCTTGTACCATGGGGATGGATACCACATGTGACCCGAGAACGTTGCCACCATGCAGTGCTATGAAGCAGAGGCATGTGACACCTCACATGGCCATCAGGTAGTGATCACTGGACCTTCCAAGTGGGGACTGGCGAGATGCCTCGAGCACCTCCCAGCATGACTGCCAAGACCCTGGAGTAGAGAATTTCCAGTAGAGGGGTAATTATTAGCTTGCTATCAGACATTATTAGAAATTGCCCCTAAAACTGAAGAACATAAGAAACCTTGAAACCTGAAATACCTAGAACTCCTTGGGTGATGATGGAGAAATGCTCTCAGAGTTAAGGCAGTGGCTGTGATAAAACATGCAGCTGGGGACACAGAGTCACTGTGTCCAAGAGTAGGTGGACTCTTTTCCCCTAGGACTGGCTTTGGAACCGCACGAGGAGCTGCTCGCGTCCATTGCCACTAGGACAGTGGACTAGAAGCAGCTGTCCATGGGCCCCAGGAGCTGTTTGCTTGCAGAAGCAGCTCTGAGATGAGCAGCGTGCTGTTTGGAGGCTGCTACTAAATCAGTGGTTTAATCTGCCGTGCATGTTGTTTGCCACTGTGTATTGAAGACTTGAGAGCAATGAGATATATGTTTTGTGCCTCAAAAGCATGAAAGAGTTACACAAGGGCCGGTGAGATGGCTCAGTGGCATAAGCGCCTGCCTTGCAAGCGCGAGGGCCCGAGTTCGACTCCCGGATCCCACATACGAAAAAGGGGCCGGTGATATCACTCAGCGGCACGGGTGCCTGTTGGCGCGCAAGGTCCTGAGGTCGAGCCCCCGGTACCCACAAAAAAAAAAAAAAAAAAGAGTTACACAAGCCACTGTCACACTGAGATGTAACTTGGTTTGCCTATGCCTGATGGTGTCCCACAGCCTTCCTTCTATAAGGACAAGGCTGCTCCCCGGAGAGTTTGGGCAGCCTGGATGATGCCTGAAGCTCTAATCCCATTAGACACCCATCCTTCTCTATTGTGTGAATAGCTGTCTGTCCACATTTGCCCATGTGGCACGTGGTGGTGTGGGTCATGCTGCTGCTGCTCCATTTTGCGCATTATACCCAGGGGCTTTCTAAGCATTTAATTATCCAGGTTTATAGTTTCACGGTGATTAATCTGACACACAGTCCAAGGGCTGGGTAGGGAGTAGCTTGCGGAAATTCTTCCCCGAATGCTCTGCCCTCCTCTCTAGTAGATGGAACCTGAGCTTGAGTTGAAAGACTGGCACATTCCCACAGTCACACTCAGTCCTCAGCAGCTGGTCCATACCTTATCGTATGACCAGCATATGAGAGCCGCGCTGCTTGGTTTTGTGGGCAGCCACTGGACCTCATCAGGGTCCAAAAGGCGGGATGCTCTTGGCCAATGCCTGGCTCTCCCCTTTCAGGCTGGTGATTGTGCTAAGGGACAATACCATTCTCTTGTTCCACATCTCTCCAGGCAGCAATGAGATGTTTGATTTTCCTCATTGTACAACCCACGTGTTTATTTCTTTACCTTCAGCTACTGTTCCTCCTCCTCTCCACTTGCTACTGATTTTTACCGAGCTTTTCCACTTTTGAGAGGGACATTAGGTTCACCCACTGTGCTGGTCCAGATTACTGGTAGCAATGTGAGTCTAGCAAGTGCTTCTTCTCAGCCCCTTCATGTAGGATAGGGGTGCAAAGGAGCAGAATTAGCGTGGTGTCTCAGGCTCCAGTCAATGCAGCTGTTTCCCTGATGGGCCCACCATAGCTAGATGGGGTGAACCCACCACATGGACCCTTCAGAATTCTTGCAGAAAGGTTTCAGGGTACAGTTGGAATTCCTTGCTTGGGAACCATCCGATACCCACTGAAGGTTCTGGTCCTGGGACCACTGTGTCAGGCAGGAAAAAAACTATCTGAACGATGTAGGGGGAAAGTGTACAGTCATACTAACAACTCCCACTGCCTTTCCCCAGGTCTGCCCAGATAACAAAGGAATCCATGAGTGGGGACCCTTCCTTTGTCCCTTCACGTTGAGTGTGACCACACTCCTGTGAAGGTGTGTAAGCCGGCTTTTCATGCCTTTGTCTCCCCCATTTCAGACAACCAGTGTTTGAATTGGTTGAGCCACTACTCTCACAACATGACATGTCCATTAGATGTGATGTCTCTTGACCCGTTCTTGTACACTGTCTCTCTTTCTTTCGTTCTTTCTTTCTTTCTTTTTCTTTCTTTTTTGAGACAGGGTCTTGCTACGTAGTTCAGGCTGGCTTTGAACTCACTATGTAGCACAGGCTGGCCTCAAACTCACAGCATCCTCTTGCTTCAGCCTCCCAAGTGCTGGGATTACAGGTGTGCACCACCACGCCCAGCTATACTGTGTTTCTTGATCTGAGGAAAAGTAGTCCCACAGTCCATATTGGTACAATATCGTCCATTCCGAGATAGCATTTTACAGAATTTTGAGCATTTGCATCTACATCCAGCTACATGCAGTTACTTTAATGCCTGCCCCCAAGTACCTGTAGTGCTTTCCACAGGATTATGCCCCACACAGGTGTCCCTTTAATAGTCAAGTTTTTCACTGCCCATCTCCCAGGCCACTGCCTATGAGTCAGTAAAAACCCAAATACAGAGGCTTTTATCACTCTTTTCTGCCATCACTGCAAGCACAGCACACAATTCAGTCCCTTAGGCTGATTTTTCCTACCTTCTTCAAAGAATCTCCACCAGCAGTGAACCGCATCCACCCATAAACCCGGCAGCTTTCCATTAGTCAACAAAGAGCTGTTTGTAGAGTGCTCCCAGGTGGCCATAGGGCTTATCATTGCCCCTTGTGGCTTCCCAAGTTAGCCCTGAGGGAAAAGTGCTGCCTGCTGCAGACACAAAGGGCACCTCCTTGGGCCGCATGCAGTATGTTCCTGAGGGAGCCTTTGCCCCTGCACGGAGGAGCTCCCCAGCACTGCCTTCTTTATCAGAGTGGGACTTGAACATCACTAATCACCACAGGCATTTTGGGTGTCGGGATTATTTTGTGTCCCGCAGTCATGGAGATGTTTTACTGAGTGCTGAAGAGTAAGTTAGTAATTCTCTCTCAGATGACATCTCTTTTACATCTACATCTACAAATGTTCTGGTTGAAGATCTCAGCAATCGCTGCCTGGTACAACTCACAGACTTTTGCAATACTCCCTTCCACACGAGGCTACTGTGCGGAGTTGGTCCCTGCCAGCCCTCTAACACGTCGCTGATTAGAGTGCTAAGTTCCTTCCTGCCACCAGCTGCTCCGTGCTGTGTCTAAAGATCAGCCAGTGTGGGCTCAGGCAATTGTACCGTACGAGCACCCTGCTTATTCTCAGCTCTGTGTGTCACTACCACCTGCTAACTGCCACCACAGCACACAGGTGCCCCACGTGTGTGCGCACAGCCCCAGAAAACATACCCTGAGCACTCTTCCCAGGAATCTTGGCCTCTCTTCTGACCCACTTTCCCCCTACTGTCTCTGTAGTCAGATTTACTGCCACGGGGCGCTCCTGCATCAGGTTCAGATGGCCAAGCTCTACCCTGACGACAAGCAGTTTGTGGATATGTCACTGTCTGCAGCTCCAGGTGAGGCCACCTCACCTTCCGAACATTTACCCAAAGATGGCAGGGGTGAGGGCAGGTGCCTCTGATCACACAGGGCTTGGGGATGCTCCTGACCCCTCCCTGCTGCCTGCTCTCCAGACCAAGTCCTGCAGAGTTTCAGCGCACTGGCCATGGCCCACAACCACAGCATCCCCAAGCAGCAGCTGCAGGAGTTCATCCAGCGATACTTCCAGCCTGTGGGGCAGGAGCTGCTGCCCTGGACCCCTGAGGACTGGAAAGACAGGTACAACCTGGACAGAGGACAGGAGAAGGCCCTGCTGACAGGGCTGCCTCACTGAACCCTGCATGGCACTCTTCCAGCCCCCAATTCCTGCAGAAGATCTCAGACACCAAGCTGCGCGCCTGGGCAGAGCAACTGCACCAGATCTGGAAGAAGCTGGGAAAGAAGGTAGCAATGTCCTGGGCCTGACCCTGGGCTGACCCACAGTGCTGGGGATGGGAGAGAGCTGTGCCTGTGGGGACCCACAGTACCCCAGAATACAGATGTGTCCTGAAAACACAACCCCTCCCCGCTTGCTCCTGGAATGGAAGCCCTCTGGAAAGCTCTTCTGAGGTCAGAGGGCAGCATCTGCTTCTCACCTTCACCTCCTCCAGGAAGTCTCCCCAGCCTCTCCTGCCCCTCCAGACTGCCCGCCCCCACCTCCAATGCCACATGGGCAAAGGCTCATTTCCTGCCAGGCTCTCTCCTCTCCTGAGGGGCTGGGCCAAGCCTCTGCTTCAGGGGCAGTAACCACAGGTCATTGCTGCATGCGGCTGAGCCCACACTCAGCACAGTCCTGAGGGACTTTCTCCCCTTGCTCTGAGGCTCTCAGAAGAGCCGGTGGTTTGCCCACAGCTACCTAGGCCACCTGCTCCCTCCTCCTGTTCAGCACCCTGTGGCCCGATGCTCCTGGCATGGAGAGCTGTTCAGGGCTCTGGCAGGTCGGCCCCCTCAGGAACATACCTGGTCCCGGTTGGTCTGCTGCTCCCTCAAAATGACTGAGGCAGGCTGAGCTTCCCACTGAAGCCACGCACACCTAGGAGTGGTGGGAATGGGCAGAGAGAGGACCTGATGGGTCCCACAGGCCCCACGCTGCTCCTGCCCTTGCTAGCCTTTTGCCTTGTCCTTCCACATCCATCACACCTGGGGAAGGGGTTGGGGTTTGGTCCCCACCTGGGCCAGAGACTTGGGGGGGCTGACCCTCTAGGTCTGGCTTGGTGGTGGCAGCAGGGATGTGGGGGGCCAAGGAGAAGGGACCAGCATCCCCTCATCCATTTAGCTATGCCTGGGTCACAATAATGACTGCTGCCTGGTGGTCCCCTGTTGTCTCGGTTACTTTTCTCATTGCTGAGACAAAATACCTGACACCCATAGTTAAAGGAGGAAAGGTTTATTTGGCTCAGTTTGTAGAGGTTTCAGTCCATAGTTGGCTGGCTCCCAGGCAGGGTGGCATGGCAGAGGGGCATTGGAGAGGAGAAACAATTCATGGCAGGCAAAAGGCAGCAAAGCAGGAAAAGCAGCAAGCAACAGGCAATCCCAGCAGCCCTCTTTCTGTAACTTAAATTCTGTCCAGACTACTGCCCTTAGCACTCACATCCAGGGAGGGGTTTCCATTATCCACTCCCAGAACTGTGCCAAACCAATCAGTAGACTAATTTAGTAATCACACACCTTTGACCCCAGTATCTCACACTATAGATCCAGCCACCTCTGAAAAGCCCCACCTATGAGTCCATGAGACTTTGGGGGGACATCTAGATATAAGCCATAACATCTGTCCAGTGCCAAGCTGACTGGTCGGCTTCTATACTCCATCAAGTGGAGCCAGAGGGCTGGCACATGGTGGGGTGAGGACACCCAGGCTCCAACAGCTAGTTCTTGACCACACCGCTGAGCAGCAGTGGACACAGCCTGGCTCCACAGCTATGGTGCCAGTACTTCCATGCCCAGCCTCCTGCAGCCCCCACCCCTCTACTGTCCCTCTTTCCTGACTCCAGGTGAAGCCAGAAGTTCTCAGCCACCCTGAGCGATTTTCCCTGATCTACTCAGAACACCCCTTCATTGTGCCCGGCGGGCGCTTTGTCGAGTTCTACTACTGGTGAGTACCCAGCCCCAAGAGGCCAGGGGCCCCTACAGGGGCCAGCAATGTTAGGGAATTCTGAGCCAGTGCCCTACCAGCCTGGTGTGCAGGGCAGAGGGTAGCAATGGGGTGATGCCCGCCTGCCCTTCCCCAGGGACTCCTACTGGATCATAGAGGGTCTGCTCCTCTCCGAGATGACCGAGACGGTGAGGGGCATGCTGCAGAACTTCCTGGACCTGGTCAAGATGTAAGAGAAGGGCTGGAGGAGAAGCAGGTGTGCCATGGGCTTGGGCAGAGGATATCTCAGCATTCCCCTGTCTCAGCAGCTATGGGCATATCCCCAACGGTGGACGCATATACTACCTGCAGCGGAGCCAGCCCCCACTCCTGACCCTCATGATGGATCAATATTTGACTCACACCAACAATACCACCTTCCTGCGGTGGGTACCTCACCTGTGCTGCCCTGCAGACCACCCCCTCCCTGAGATCTCCCAGGGTGGGGGGCTTGCCCAGGCTAAGATGTAGCATGTGGGACTCCATCCCAGGGAGAACATCGAGACCCTAGCCTTGGAACTGGACTTCTGGACTGTGAACAGGACCACCTCTGTGAACCTGGGAGAAGAGAACTACATCCTGAATCATTATCATGTCCCTTATGGGGGACCCAGGTGAGGAACTGCCCAGCCCAAGTGTCAGTCTTTTGTCACTGACTCCGGTATGAGCAACACAAAGATGGGGCTGGAGGAAGAGGAATTTAGTCCAGCCTCTCAAATGTGACCTTGAGTGCACCCGGCCACCCAGGGTTGTGGGGCCCCTGGGTGGCTGAATGAAGAGGGCTGGACCTTCTGCTTGAGCAGAGGGCTCAGTGACTGCTAGTGCCAAGCTGCCCATCTCTCCCCTCTGCCAGGCCGGAGTCCTATAGCAAAGATGAGGAGTTGGCAAACACCTTGCCGGAAGGTGAGCAGCACCAGGAAGGAGGGCGGGGGGCGGCAGCTGGACCTCTGAGGTATGTCAGGCCTTGGTCTGCTGCTACGTTATCCTGCAGCCAGGCCTGGCCTGGGCCCCCCTCTGTCCTTACAGTGGAGCGAGAGGCTCTGTGGTCCGAGCTCAAGGCTGGGGCTGAGTCAGGCTGGGACTTCTCTTCCCGCTGGCTGGTTGGAAGCCCAAACCCTGACTTGCTCAGCAGCACCCAAACCAGCAAATGGGTGCCAGTCGACTTGAATGCCTTCCTGTGCCAGGCAGAGGAGCTGATGAGCCGCTTCTACACCAGACTGGGTGAGCACTGGGGGAGGGCACTGGCCAGTGGCCCCACCTTGGCAATGGAACTGCTGATGGCCCCATAGGGTAAAGGGCTCCCCAGCCTGCTAGGACCCTGTCCAGGAGAGGCCAGTGGTAACACTGCATCAATACAGGGTACAAATGGAGCTGCCGTGTCCTCACGCTGCCTTCCCTTTCCCACCATGAAAGTCTTCGGGGCCTGTGGGAAACACTCCAGTCTGTGCACCCAAGCGCCCTCCACTCCCTCTCCCCAGCGCTGCCCCTTGGGTCCCTCAGAGACAGGAAATTCATAGATCCAGTGTCCTGTGGAGGATGGACCCCAGGGGACACATCATTGCTCAGGGACTCTGCAAGCTACAAGCAGCTAGTGTGGGCTGCAGGGAGACCCAGCCCCCAGGGCCTCAGGACAGCTTAGCCGTAGGGAAGGAAAACAAATGGAGGAAGCCAAGGTAGAGCCGGGCTCAGCAGAGCACTCGCTACACACGCACAAGGCCCAGGGCTTCATTTCCAGCACCACGAAACAACAGAAAACAAAAGACAAAGTAGAACCATCTAAGGTATGGGGCCCGATGGCAGGCTCAGTCTAAAGGCACTGCCTTCCAGGGGACGATGTCCGGGCTGCCAAGTACAAAAGCTTGAAGAGCCAGCGCCTGACCGCTATGCAGGCTGTCCTGTGGGATGAGCAGAAGGGTGCCTGGTTTGACTATGACCTTGAGAACAGGAAGAAGAACCTCGAGTTTTATCCATCCAACCTCACCCCACTCTGGGCCGGCTGCTTCTCTGACTCTGGTGTTGTGGACAAGGCTCTGAAATACCTAGAGGTGAGGGGACAGTGGGCAGCTGTGGCCCCTGGAGTAGGATAGCTCCCTCCTGACTCTTGAGCACCACCAGCCACTCTCGCTACCTATGCCTGTCTTACCCTGCTGGTCCTGCTGTGGCCACCAGGTGACAGCAGAAAGCCAAAGAGAGAAGGGCCAGGGAGGACACAGCTGGCTTCCTGAGGGCCCAGAGTCCTGGCTCCCTGTCCAGGCTCCACCCACAGTCACAGCAATGCCTGGAACCTTCTAGGACAGCCAGATCCTGACCTACCAGTATGGGATCCCGACCTCTCTCCGGAACACAGGCCAGCAGTGGGACTTCCCCAATGGCTGGGCCCCCCTGCAGGACCTGGTCATCAGAGGTAGGGAGGCAGGCATGGGGTACCCGCCAGGGCCCAAACCCAGAGTGCAGGACTCCGCCGCCCTGGTACTGGGGAGGCATGAACAGGGATGCAGGGCCCCTCGTCCTTGCTCTGGCTCTTGTCTCTTGCCCCCACCCCATCAGCAAATAGGTCCACCCCACCCATCAGTGGGACCAGCCTCTCTTTCCCTCCAAACTCAGTCACTGGATTACGAACAGGTTGGCCTGTGGTTCCAGAGAGGGAAAGAGGGTCTAGGCCTCTTTCCCTTCTTGGGGACAGTAAGGCCTGGCCTCTGCCCTACCTGGGGTGGGGGCTCTGGAGATTCAGGTCCTTCTGGGTTGGGGTCTAGGCTTGGCCAAGTCACATTCACCTCGGACCCAGGAAGTGGCTTTCCAGCTGGCCCAGAACTGGATCCAAACCAACTTTGACGTTTACTCACAAAAGTCAACCATGTATGAGAAGGTGAGCTGACATGGGGTGTGCCTCTTTCCCCCCAGGGCCTCCTCCCCAGGTGAGGCGGGGAAGTGGCAGGCTTTGCAGGGCCCAGGGCAGCCAGGCCAGGGCTGTGGCAGCACCCAGTGGCCATTTTGGGGCACTGCAGGGGTAGGTGCTGTGGGCAGAGCAGCTTCTCCCCAGGGGACTCCTGTGGTCTGCTGCCCTGGGGGTGGGGCGGTGGGCCTGGGGACAGTGTGTGACCTCCAGTCATGCTCTTCTCCCCAGTATGACATCAGCAATGGACAGGCAGGCAGCGGAGGGGAGTATGAAGTTCAGGTGAGCTGGCCAACACCTTACAGGGGACCCCGGCTCTGTCACCCCCAACCGACGTGAGCCCTCAGGCCTCAGTGGTCACCTGTATGTGAGCCCACCTACACAGGGAAGACTGACCAGGGCTCCTTGGTACCTCAAGAGGGGAGATCGCATATCCCCAAAGCAGGGCCTGGGACTCCCCAACTCTGGTCCACTGGCCTTGCCTCTCTCCAGGAGGGATTTGGCTGGACTAATGGAGTAGCCCTGATGCTCATGGACCGCTATGGTGACCGGCTTACCTCAGGGACTCAGCTGGCTTTCCTGATGCCCCATTGCCTAGTAGCCACCTTTCTGTTCCACCTCCTGCTGGGCTTCCTATTACAGTGACCATGGTGGCCACAAGGACTGACCAGGTGGGTGGCTTCACGCCCACCCGTCTGCCAGCACGTCATCTGGCTCCAGCTCCTGCCTCATTAAACCTCTGCACCTGGCCTGGTGTGGTTCAGGCCTGTAATCCCAACACTCTGGGAGGCTGCGCTCCTGGGTACCTTAGAGAGCCTGTCTCAAATAAAACATAAAAATAGAAGGCCCTGGGTTCAATCCCAGGTACTAGAAAAAAATGTACCTTCCCTTTCTTCTGCTTCTCACTTCTCAGCTTGTCCTCTGTCCAACGTGTATCTATGGCAGGGCAGTGACATGGATGCCAGGGGCTGGGACCTGGGTCCCTCCTGTCATCTCTACAGGGGTGGATGTTCTTTTCTGAGGGGAAAACCTAGCCCCATCGCCCCAGGCACCCCAGCCCCACACCACACAAGTACATAGCCCAAATGCTTTATTGTTCTGCTCAAATGCTTACAAATACTGAAAAACACCCAGCCCAGGCCCAGGCAGTCAAGGGCCCAGTGCAGGGGATGAGGGCAGGGGAGGTGGGCTTAGTGTTAAGGCGCGAAGGGCTGAGGCAAGACAGCTGAGGCCTGGTCCTCCACTCTCCTTTTCCATCACCCTTCAGAGGCAGAAGGGAGGAGGCGGCCGGAACTCAGGGCCCTCCGTCTGCAGCTCCCTCTTGCTCAGGCTTTCGGCTGAGTTCTGAGCAACCCTCCCTTTCTGTCAGCACCCCGAGGATGGCCCTTTTAGATTCCTCTCCCATGCACAGCACTGCTCCTCTGGCCATGGATCCCCAGCATCATCCCTTCTGGCTCTAAGCAAGGCACAGTGGAAGGGAGAGGTGAGACTGGGGGCAGCAGGCTGTGCGTCAGAGCTGGAGACACAGGCAGGGAGCAGGTGTTCGTCCCTTCCCCCCACATGAGGTACCCGTGGGTCTGGGCTGGAGAGATGACGGCATGTACCCTCAGGTGGCCCACGGCTGAAGCAGTGGGCTGAGCTGCGGAGCAGTGGCAGTTAGTACTGTTACCATGGCAATGGAGCAGTCACCATGGAGACCATGGTGTTGGGTCTCCAACAAGGAGATGGGGCTGGGACCTCAAGGCTGACACTTGAGGTCTCTGGCCTTTGGGCCAAGTAATAAAAAGTATAAATGAGGGAGAAGGGCAAGGCAGAGCACGCTGCCTGAGCCGCTGCCCAACTCCAGATGTGGCTCTGCTCAGGCCCCTCGAGGGGGTGAGGCAAGAGGGGATCTTTGGCAGATTCTGGTACCATAATTTGTCCTTTACAAAGAGAAAACAGGCTGGGGAGAGCAGGCACCAAGTCAGAGCTAAGAGGCATTCAACAGCTCTTCAGCCCTGCAGCCCAGGCACAACCCTGAACAGATCTTGCAAGTCCTGGGCTCTCAGGAGCCAGCACATCCCCTCCCCAGCTTCCCTCTTCTGAGCCCAGAACCTCAAGGGACTGAGCTCCTTACAGAATATTACGAAGTCTTCTTGCACGAAAGCCCTGGTGGCGCTCTGTACACCCAGCCTCTGTGAGGCTGGTTCCCACTGCGTGACTCTATCTCCAGGGGGAGCACAGCAACAGGTCCTAGGGCTGGCCTGGGGTCCAACAGGCCCACGGCAGTCAATTCATGAACTGAGTGTAGCCCTCAGCCCCCGTGACAATGACATCCATCCAGATGCGCATGGCTTCTGCAGATGGGGCCACCATGTAGTAGAGCCGGTCGTGGGTCTTCACACAGAAGGTGAGAGCTGGGTTTGGGCTCTGTGGAGAAGAGAGGAAGGTCCTAAGGTGAGGCTCACACAGGCCCAGAACATCCTGCATCCCCTGTCACCTTTCCCTCACAGCCCCCAGAAAGCCCTGGAGCTTAGGGGCTGAGTCCTAAGTGGCCCAAAGCCTCATCTCCCCTACTCCAATGGCCCCAGGCTGAAATGCTCCCCCACTTACACCACGGCAGTGCTGGCTCTCTAAGCCCTGTGGACCCTGGCAAGGGCACATCGGGCTGGGGGAACTGTTCCCTGCACCCCCAGGTTCTCAAGTGGATGTAAGAGAAAGAGTCACAAAGGGCTGTTCTAGCGAGGACAGTCTCTCAGCAAAGAAGAGGCAGACAGGAAAAGCTATACGCAGGACGCGAGGCCAGGACCGCAGAAGAGCAGCCGTCGGGGCTGGGGCAGGCATGGAAGGGCTGGTGGGAGGGAGGTTGGCCCCAGCCCCAGACACCCCCGGTTTATCAACTTCTCGACTCCAATCCAGTCTCTGAGGCTCCTCCACCCCTTCTGCTCTCCCTTCTGCACAGCCTGTCCCCATAGGGTGACATCCTGCCACCTTCTCCAGAGAAGGAAGCAACAAGCTACTTGAGTTCCATCCTCCCTCAGACCTGAGGCAAGTTAGAGGGAGGGAGTCAGGGGTCAGGGGTGAGGGGGCCCAGGAAGTGTTAATGTGCATAACTCTGGTTACAGGTACGTGGGGAGGGGTACCTCAGTCACCATAGTGAAGTGGAAAAACCTCTTCTGGGAAGGGGAGAGGGAGAAAGGAAGAGAAAGTTGACAAAGAGAACAAGGACTGGGCCGCACCCACTGCAGAGGGCAGGCTGCGGCCTCAGCTCCTAGAGCCCCCTGGAGCCACCCCTTCCCTACGGCCGTCCTTCCTGCCCCTCTGCTGGTCGCTGCCTCTGACCTTGGCGGCACTGCGTAAGTGGTCATAGTACACTTCCTCGATGGCCTGGAAGTAGATGACCCCCTTCAGCTTCGTCTCGTGCTTGTCTGCAGAGGGAAAGGGGCTGGGCTGAGGAGGCCTGCCGGACTCCCAAAGCAGGAGTGCCATGGGCACGAGCTTTCCATCTGGTCCCAGCCTCCCGGAACTCCAACCAGAGCCCACAGGGAGCCTGAAGATACAGATAATGCTGAGCCCTGCTCGCCATTAGAGAAAGGTACATCAGACCCTAGTGCGTTTCGCTGGCCACCCCTCAGAACAGCAAAAATACACACCCTACTTCGGCAAGGCCGTGAAGAAATAGGCAGTCTAATAAATAACGTGGGGAAATATAAATTGGTAAAACCCTTGGTCGTGCCTATCAAAATGAGAAAGGCACTTGCTCTCTGAGCCGGTGATATAAATATAAATGCCTAGACACAGATATTTTTGGTATAGATAGACCTCTAGGACACATTAGGTGGTAAACAAGGAACATACTGTCCTCTTACATAAGACTATGTGTTTGCATTTGCTTAGTCTCCCACGAGATCCTAGAGGATACCCAAGACACTAATAACAGGTAGAAAACTTCTCGACTTAAGCTTTTTCACACATTTTGATTTCTGAACTGCATGGATACACTTATCGAGCGCGAGCCCGGAGGAAATGGGTAACACTCCGCCTCATGCAATGTGTAACACAACACGGCGGGAGAAGGACGCTCTGCCGGAGCAGGGCGACCACTCAGGCAGAGGGGCAGGAGCACAGGGAAAGGTCAGGGCCTGGGCCGCCCTGTGTGTTGTAAACCCGCCCAGGCAACACGACTGACCTCCTCACCCGAGAGCCTAAAGTTGGGCTAATCACTAAACTCAAGGGACAGATGGCAGTAAGCTCCTCCTCCACCCCATGCTGTGGGAGGAGCTTCAGAAAACAAATGGAATCCTGCTGCTCCAGCCCACAGACTTGAACCGGCTGCCTGCTTGGCTTGGCAAGGGCCCTTCACAGACTGCTGCCCACGCGTCCCTCCAGCTCGTCTCGCCACCTCCCCTGCACGAACGCCAGGCTCAATGGAGCCAGGCCGAGCTTCTCAGTGGTCCCTTCACAGATCATTCCTCATACACCAGCATCTCTCCTGCACATTCCCTTGACAAACTCAGGAGAGATGGGATGCAGCTGCGCATCCTCTAAGTAGTGTCTGCCGTGCTAGCGGACATGGCGAAGTGGGAGGAAGATGTAGACACGCAGCCTGCTCACTAGTCGGCGCGGTTAGGAACTCCACAGCACACCTCCGCGTCTCGGGTTGTTATGCGTAGTAAACATGAGGACACATGCGAAGTAGTCAGCACCGTGTCCCGCACACAATGTGGCATGATTCACTACATCATTACGCCCTGGGCTGATGTCACATGGCAGACAGACCCCAGATCACTGTGGGAGCTCAGAAGCGAGCGGGAGCCACTCCTCTGAAGGCAGACCATGGAAGACTTCAGAGAAGTGGTGTCTAATCTGACCTGGCAGCATGGGGTTTCCATCGAGGAGCAGGAGGCTGCAGGTCCCTCAGGCAAGGTACACTGGGACCTGATCCTGCCACATGCCCAACTTCACTGTTTCCTCTTCGGGACAAGGACCTGGCTCCAGGCCTGGCCACCCCTCAGGCTCCTTCCTTCACTGCAAATAGTAACACGCTCCTGCCTCCACTTCCTAACCACCCACCTAGCCTTGATCTTGTGCAAGGGGGCTCCTGCCCCTGTGCACTGCAGAAACGCTCTCTCCACAAGCTCCAATCCCTGAATCTAACGGCCTTTGGGCCACATCAATTTTGGTCCTTCTGCAGGATCCATCATCGCTGGTGACACCTCCTGTTTGCAAACGCCCACTTCTCTGGCTGGCTTCCTTCCCTGTTTCCACTGCCTGCCTGAACTTGATCTACTTTTGTTTCACAGACATTAAGCAAGGTCACACTTGCCAAGCGCCAGCCCACATGTGGTCGGTGCTGGCTTCCTGCCTCCTGCCCCTTCTGCCTGTGCTGGCCTCTTCTCTCTTTCCCCTCGAGGGGAGGCCTGTGCTGGACGTGGTCCTCCCTCCCCTCTGCTCTGCCTCTTAGGAGCTGTGAGACCTTGGCAATGTACATAATGCCTCTGAGCCTCACTTTTTTACTTGTAAAATGGGTGGTTTTCTCATGGGGTTATTACAAAAATTAAATGAGATGATGTGTATAGGGTACTGAGCACAGCATTTAGCTCATACAAAGGCCGGTAAGTATGATCTGCTGTTATTGTGATTGCTGCGATTATTATTCCCACAGACTCAGCTGTCACTCTGCCTCTAACCCCGACCTGTCTCCGAAAACCAGGTGTCCCAGACTCCTCAACATGCCCACAACACAGCTCTTCTCCCAGGCCTGTTTCTCCCCCTCCCAACAAACTCCGTGCCTTCCTAGACCAGGTGAAAAGGTGGGGACACCTGTGCCTCTGTCTCTCCACACCCAGGCCCCCGGGGGTCAGAGAAGACTTCTGGGAGGGGGTGACACTTGATAAGGGACTGGGTTGGAAAGGGAAGCAGGGTACTCTGGGCCTGGGCATCCCTGGCACCATACCCTGTGGCCCTTTCCACTCTCAGGCTTCTGGTAGGATCGCTCTGCCTGTCGCCTCCCAGCACAAGCATTTAGTGGCAACGCAAGGCCTGCGTAAGCCTCTCTTTTCCTTCTGCCACTGTGGCCAGCAATATTCCCAAAAAGCACACTCTGAAGCAAAAACAACACTCGTGCGGAATGGAACCCCCACCCACTCAGTGCACAGCAGAGATGCGGGAAGGAGGAAACTGTGGTTGGGTGTCGTGTCACACACCTGTAATCCCAGCCCTCTGGGGGGCTGTGATGGGGGATCACAAGTTCAAACCCAGCCCGGGCAACATAGCAACTTAGTGAGACCCTGTCTCCAAATAAAGAATAAAAAAGCTCAGTGTGAAGGCCCTGGGTTCAATCCCCAGTAGCACAAACCAAAACAAGACAGAAAAGGAAACCTCTGGGATTTGAGGACTGGTTGTTACCGTAGTGCACCATACCCTTTCCTGACTAAGGCATGATCCAGCACCCCATGCTCCAAATGGAAAATGTCCAGAGGGAATTCCAGAGACAGGAAACTGCTGGAGGCTGGAGTGAGGGGCCTAAGAGAGCGGGATGGGTCAGTTGCCTGTCCCCCGGCTGTCCTGAGAGCTCCTTGGCACTGTGTAACTGCTCATGTTGAAGTCTCCACGGCAAAACTTGCCCAAGGGGGTCCCCAGCCCAACCCATGCACCCACGGTGCCTATCAGCAAACCCACTGTGCTCTGTATCAACTGCTCAGTATCTGTCTCCCTGTCTGTAAGCTCCAAGGGAGAGAGCTTATCTCCAGCACCTGCAACGCTGCCTGCAACTTGTTAGATGTCCAGCAATACTGCTGACTGAGTAAGCAAATGAATGAATGAATGAATAAATAAATGGAGGCGGACCAAACATACACCACACTTTCAGGGAGGAGAGGACAAGACCCGGCCTGAGCCTGACCCTATCAGAAATCTGGCCTCCTTCCCAAAGACCAGCTGTCTTGGTCCCACCTCCAGCGGCCCCCAGCGATGTCCCACGGGAACTCACCCACATAATAGGAAAGGGTGCGCTTGAGCCGGTCAAAGACAAACCAGCGCTTCTTCCATGATTTGATCTTGCCGCCCATCTTGACCAAGTAGCCACGGCAGACCTAGTGGGTAGCAGGAGAGAGAAAGGACCTAGATGAGCAACCCCTCGACCCTCCTCCCCGCACAGCTCCTTAGGCATGTGTCGTCTCCTGTGCCTGGTTTTGTGGGGGCTGTTCCCCACATTTCAGGCCAGCACACCAGGTGCTGGGACAGAGACCTGGTTACATTAGTGCAGGAAGTGACGCCACTATTCCAAGGCTGGTGCCTGGGACCACAAGGTCCTCTCCCTAGCAACCCAGGCTATCCAGGCCTGGTACCTTGCTGCTGAGCACCACGTGCAGGCAGGTGTCCACGCCGTGGCCTGAAGACTCAATGTGGGTCTTCAAGTCAAAGTCCTCCTTCCGAATCGGCAGGTAGCGGGTCAGGGGCCGTGCCTGGGGCAAAGGGCAGGGTCAGCAGAGTCCCCTCTCATTTCCCGTCATTCTCTCTCATCCCCTCGGCTTCAGTCCAGAACCCCCAGCAACCTGACATCACTCCCAAGTGCTGTGCTCAGTACCCTACACACATCACCCCAACTGCACCGCCCCAACTCTGTCACTGTGGTTTCACAGGGCTTATTACGAAAGTGGAGACCTGGCATACTGCCTCTGCCTAGGTTCAGCCAAAATGCTGATGACTCCTTGCCTTGGTTTTCCCACCTATGGCCAATGCACAGCCATTCTGATCTTGTCACTGCCCCTGCCCTCTCCTGTGCTGGACAGAATAAAGCGAAGGCCAGATATGAACATACTCTGGGAAAAGAAGTCCAATAAGAAATGTGCTCTCTAGGGCTAGGGGTCTGCTCAGTGGCAGAGCATGTGCCTAGCGTGTATAATGCCCTGGACTCCATCCCCAGCACCCAGGGAAAAAGGGAGGGAGGGAGAGATGGAGAGAAAGAAGGGAGAGAGGAAGTCAAGAAATCTTTCTGACTCCCCTCGGGACTGTGTTTGGGTCACATAACCCTCTGGGCTTCAGTTTCCTTACACATATGTAAAAGAAGGACTTTAAATTAGGTAATCAAAAAAATAAATAAATTAGATAATCACTAAAGTCTACTCCGCCTCTGATACTAACTAGAATTCTCAGTCAGCCAGAGTGTTTTTCTACTCCTCCTCTCCCATAAGAACATTAAAATGGGAAGGAGAGAGAACATCGCAAATTATTAAAAGAAAACACAAAACAGATAACTGCTGCAAGGAACCCTAAAGGTGAGCTGACACGGCCCCATCCACACCAGACCCCAGCAATGCCTGAGTCCCAGGACCAGGACAGGGGGCTGGAAGAGGGGGGCCCCAACAGTCACAACCAAGGCAGGAAAAGAGGATGAGGCATTTGACAAAGATTCCAACCATGGAGGTAAAACTCAGAGTTCTTGATTGTTTCTTAATTCCCAAACCCAGATAGGTGACCTGTCCCTTAGAATTTATGTTGTTGCATTGTAGAAAATGAGGGAGCTCCAGTTGCTGGTCACTGCCATGGGGAGATCCCAGAGGAAGCCAACCTGGGGAAGCCTACAAAGACCCAACCATAGGGCCGGTGAGATGGCTCAGTGGCCTAAGCACCTGCCTGGCAAGCGCGATGTCCTGAGTTAGACTCCCGGTACCCACATTAAAAAAAAAAAAAGACCGGGGTCGGTGAGATGGCTCAGCGGCATAAGCGCTTGCCTGGCAAGTGCAAGGTCCTGGGTTCGACTCCCGGTACCCATATACGAAAAAAGGGCCGGTGATATCGCTCAGCGGCACGGGCGCCTGCTGGCGCGTGAGGTCCTGAGGTCGACCCCCGGTACCCACACACACACACAAAAAAGACCCAACCATAGGGGACAACTCATCTGAGTCCTGCAGGTCCTCACAGGGTGAAAGTCTGGGACCCTTGCCCAGCCCCATTTCTCCTTCTACCTGCTCACCTCTGCATGAGGGCTGGTTTTGAGCAAAGAGGGGTCTCTGCCCATGGATAATCTACCGCAATCCCCCAAAGACATGAACCGAAGTCAAAGTGAGGTCATCCGTGGATGGAGAGGACCAGAGCTGGAAGGCTGCGTGGGGTGAGGGCCAGGACACCATGGAGTGCCATGTGAAGAGGGACAGCAGAGGAAGCAGGAGGGAAGGTGCAGCGCAGACGCACAAAGCAGAGATGAGGCCACCCTGATTCCTGGCTCCCAGCCCCCCTCTGGGGGAGGACTGTCTGGACCCTCTCCTCTCACCCACCCACAACACCCACCTACACTGGCTGAACAAGCCCCACAGGTCGCTGTTTCCTGGGGCTGAAGAGTCCCAGGTAGAATCTGCCAGTGCGAAGCCAACAGCAATCTTTTCTGGAGAACAGCTTGACAGTGTAGCTGAGGGGCCTGGAGAGAGCCCCACTCCTCCACACCCCTCACCATCAAGCCCACCACTGCACACCCCACCTCCCACTCACCTGGGAAAACTGTTTCTCCCGCATCTTGACCTCCTTCTCTACCAGCTGCTGCCTCCGGGCACCCTCACTCTGCAGCCTCCGTTCCACCTGCTCCCGCCTCCGCCGCTCCTCCTCCAGGGCCTGCCGCCGCAGCTCCATCTCACGCTCCTGTCCCCAAAGCCAGCGGTCAGGGCCATGGCCACCGTCAGCATCCCCCACTGGCCCTCCTCAGGCCTGGCCAAGCCGCAGGAGCCGCCTACCACAGACAATGGCCTGGCAGAGGAAGCACTGTCCCCAAAGCCACCCTCTCCAAGAGCTCTGCTGGCTTAGGACATATGCTTTAAAGTGTGACTGGCCTAGCTTCAAAACCTGGCTGTGTCACCATTATGGGCTGTGACCCAGACAAAATCATTTAAATTCTCTAAGCCTCAGTAGCCTCCTCTGGAAAATGGGGTTAAATGTGCCTACTCCTGAGATTACAGTGAAAATTAAATGAGATCCTATTTATAAATGCCCATCACTGATTCCAGCAGGAAAGTAGCACTTAAATATACAGGGCTCTTATAATTACAGCTGAATTCCCAGAACATAAATTATTTAACTTTTCTTGACAGCTAGTATATTCAATAGTCCTTCCATGATCACCAATTCAAGGCCCTTCAAAACTCCACATTAGTAACATCTGTTGAAGAAAAATAAGGTTGGAGACCAAAGTTCCAGTTGAAATTATTACAAAAGGATTTTAAATTGGGCAAGGAGGTACATGCCTATAATCCCAGCACTCTGGAATGCTGAGACAGGAGGATCACAAATCTGAACCCCACCTGGGCTATTTAGAAACTGAGCAAGATCCTGTGACAAAATAAAAAAGGGCTGGGGAAACAGCTCAGTGTGAAGGCCTTGGATTCAATCCCCAGCTCAACAACAACAACAACAACAAAAATAAATAAATAAATAAATAAATAAATAAATAAAAACAATCATTAAAACAACTCATAAATATAGAACAAATCAGTGATATTTTATATGCCTTAATGACAACAACTCTACACCAGTGATGGAGAATCTTTTTTTTTTTTTTTTTTTCTTTGAGACAGGGTCTTGCTGTGTAGCTCAGGCTAGCTTTTAACTCACTATGTTGCCCAGGCTGGCCTTGAACTCATGGCAATCTTTCTGCCTCAGCCTCCCAAGTGCTGGAATTACAGACATGTGCCACCATGCCCGGCTTGATGACGAGTCTTTTAGAACTTTCAGTGATAAAGAACAACCCACTGTGGCATGCATGCTATAGGTTTGCCATCACTGCTCTATACAATCTGACATATCTTCCCAGTTCAAAGTTAACAGAATCAAACAAAACAAAACAAAACAAAAAAAACCAAAGTTAACAGAATCAATCTTCTTTCCCTCCATTTGCCAAGAAATGATTGTAAATCTGTCCTACTTTGATGTAAATAAGATTAAGAGGCACTCTTTTCTGGTTGGTCTTCCATCTAAATGGTCGGTACCCCCTTTTAAAAAAACTCTAGCTGCTAACTGTACTCCATGGGTTCCACTTTCAACTCAACACATATGAAGTGAAAAAAAAAAAAAAAAAGCCAGGAACAGTCGCAAAAACAGCCAAGAACAGTCGCGTGCACCTGTAGCCCCACCTACTCAGGAGGCTGAGACAAGAGGATCACTTGAGCCCTTGAGTTGGAGACCAGCTTGGTCAACATAGCAAGAACCATCTCAGAGAGAGAAAGAAAAGTGCCTCCGTCAGCTTCTGCAGACCCTGTTTAACCTCCCTCCCAGGCAGAGTTTTCCTCAGCCTATCTATGCCCAGCGTCAACCACTGGTCCCTCTTTGCCAAGCCCCAGTGGCATGCCCAGGTTAAGGGATCAGGACTTCCTGCAGCCACTTCCCAGCCAACACCTCTGCTCTGGCTGGGACCCTTGCTTCCTCTTCGATCCTACACTTCAGCCTTAGTTCCTGCTTTCCTACCTATCCCCAAGAGGAACAACCCTCTATGCAGGGAAAGAGAACCAAAGTTCCCATGGTTCCCAAAGTGTCCAAAGAGGGGACAGGTGTGGTGGGGCATACCTGTAATCCCAGCATTTGAGAGGCTGAGGCAGGAGGATCGCCCCAAGTTCGAGGCCAGGCTGGACTACATAAGAGAGTTCAGGGCCAGCCTTAACTACAAACCAAGATCCTGTCTCAAAAAACCAAACCAAACCAAACAGTAACAAAAAACCAGTGTCCACAGAGGGATGCAGACAGGCCAGAAGCTCCTGTAAAGGAAACTCACGGCTGGACCACGGTTCCCGAGTTGCCTTCTATTGAGAGAGCTGAGAAGGTGCAGCCTGGCCCGGCCTCCCATGGCCTATTTAAGGAACACAGACTTTTCTCTTCCTGTTTTCTTCCTTGGCTGTTTGAGACAGAGGCTCACTATGTAGTTCAGACTGGCTCTATACCATCTGACATATCTTCCCAGTTCAATGTTAACAGAATCAATCTTCTTTCCCTCTGTCAAAAAATGCTTGTACATGGCCTTAAACTCACTGTGTAGCCCAGGCCTCCCAAATGCTGGGATTACAGGCCTGGCAACACAGACTTTTAACACACTTTCTTAGCCAGGCATAGTGGTGCACACCTGTATCCCCAGCACTCAGGAGGCTGAAGGAGGCTCACTCTGAGTTCAATACCAGCCTAGGCTACATAGTGCGTTCCAGACCAGCCTGAGCTAATAGGGACCCTGTCTAAAAAAAAAAAAAAAAAAAAAAAAAAAAATCACTGTCTGCTGGGCACAGTGGCACACCCCTGTAATCCCAGCACTTTAGGAGGCTGAGGCAGAAGGATCACAAATGCGAGTCCCACCTAGGTGACATAGTGAGAAACTATCTCAAAATAAAAAAAACAGGCTGAGGTTGTAGATCAGTGCAAAGAGCCTGGTTTCAATCTCTAGTACTGCAAAATAACAACAAAAATAAAATACTTTCTACTCCAATGCAAGGTCACGCCAATGCAAGGTGGCTGGAAGGCGTTGAGGTAGTGCCAGGCCCTTGGTGGGTGGAGGGCACTATGGGTCCCACGCCTTCTGCCTCCTGGCAGGTCAGCCTTACCCTGGACTCCATGAGCCGGCTCTTCTCTGCGTGAGCTTCCCTCAGCATCTTCTCCATCTCCTCAATCTTGCCCATGTCCAGGCCACTGGCACTGCAGAGGGAAGGGAAGAGGGGCTGCGTCAGGAGCTGGGGGTGCCTGCTGGAGGCCATGGGCCGGGCGGGGAGGCACCTGGACATGTTGTCAGGGGAGCAGGCCGAGTTGCCCCCAGTGGAGATGCTCGTCTCCATGCTGTCTGAGCTCTCCAGGCTCAGTGTGTCATAGGCATGTTCGCCCTCCTCTCCTCGCTCCCGCCCGGCCGGCAGGTGGTGCAGGATGGAGTGGTGCACCAGGGCGGGGAAGGGTGCTGCCCCGTGCAGGGCATCCCACTGGCACTGAGCCTCGGCCGCCGCTTTCTGCTTCAGCTCAGCCAATCGCCGCCGCTGCTCCTCAATCACCTGCTGCCCTGCAGGAGGAACAGGTCGGAGTCACAGGGGGCTCCCACCTGTCCAGGGGAAGGGACACTGGCAGCATCACAGAGGGAGGAGGCCAGCAGGGACAGGTCAACACGTATAGCTCCAGGCTGGTAGCCTGGCCAAGGCTCCAGTCGCCTGCCCAACTGGCCATGGCGCATGGTCTGGTGCAGTGCTCTTTCTGCATCCTTACGCCTACGGGGCACCTGGCTCGCAATGGAAGCCTGAGCAGATGAGCAGGACACATGCACCCATCTGCCTGCTGGGAAGGGAGAGGGAGATGGCAGCAGGAGCCCCACGAGCCCAGGGTGCCAAAGCAGACACCCCACAATGCAGAAGCGAGAGCAACAGGAGCAGGAAAGAAGGCAGGGAGACAGGGAGCACAGCCGAGGGCGGCAGGGAGGTGAGCTGGAGGGGCGGGGCCAGCGGGCACCCCAGCCCAGCTCAGCCTGGGAACCTATGGGGGACCTGGGCAGGACATATCATGCTGATGCCGGGGCAGGGTTGCCTGGCCAAAGCAATGCCCTTCGTGACCAACATTCTACCTGCTGGGTCGTCAGTTGAGAGGGGCTCGGCAGGAAGCAACTCGACTGGCGTGGGGAGCCCCAGGCAGAGGGTATGGGAGAAAGACACAGAGGGGATAAGAGGAGAGAGAGGCATAGACATGGGCTTTCAAAACAACCAAAACACAACCAAGCAACGAGGACTGCCGGGTCCCCAGAGCCAATGTCTCCAGGAACTATTTCTGGAAGTCATTAAATTCTCCAGGCAACATCTATCCCTGATCAGGTAACAAACACTTCCTATGTTGGCTGGCCTCTCTAGGAAAGAAGATGTCATAGCCCCCCAGACCCTGAGCCCCCTGTTCCAAGTCTTTTGATAAATATCCAGGAAGCTCTGCTTTTGGTATCCAACCAGAATATTTTCTCCTCACCCAGATCCCAATTAAAAGAAAAATATCCTGTGAAAGGTGTGGGAGGTCCCCCAGGGCACAGGGTTGGTGGCACTGCAGCCACTCACCCTTCTGCTGCAGGGCCAGCTGGCGCTTGGTTTCAATGTCCTGCAGCGTGGCTGCCAGGTTGCGAGGAAGGCTGCCCGTGCCATTCTGGGCAAACAGGGCACTCTGCAGAGGGAACGGAGTGCTGGTACCGCAGCTCAGCCCACCCCGCCCCACCCCACAGCCTGCTGGGCAGCCCCAGGACCCTAGGACAGCAGCCTCCATTCCCCAACCACTCTCTGTCCTCAGACCTTTGGGGAGGGGCTGCGGCCCAGGGTAGCCACACTGAGCTGGGAGGAGGAGGAGGAGGAGCCAGATGAGGAGGGGAGGGGGCCGCTTCGGGTCCGGGGCAGCGGGCTTGTGGCTTCGCCATCCATCTTGGAGTGGTAAACCTGCAAGGAATACAGCCTGGTGACCTCCAGCTCTCCCACAGCAGCCACCCCCATGTCCCCTACTCTAGCACCAGGCCTCTGAGGCCTTCTGGCTCCAGGTGACAAGTGGGTTGAGCCTCCTAGGCTACCCAATGGGCACATGCTACTGCCAGCTGCTAAGTTTCCTTTCCAGGCCCTTTCTCCCTAGCCCAATCCTGGCCCAACCCTGGCCCAACCCTGGATCTGAGAAGGGCCTGCAAACTAACCCACACCAGTAGTTAAGAGCTGTGCAGGAGAACAAGTAGGGACCAAGCTCCTCCTGGTCCCAACTCTGCCACTAATAGGCTGCATAACCTTGGACCATGCACCTCCCCACTCTGGGCCTCCGCTTCCTTGTGTGCAAAGGGAAGGGCCAGGACTAGATTAAACCACTGCCAAGCTTCCTCGCAGCGCTAACACAGGGAATATGATCTTTGGAGTCAAGAGCCCTGACTCTCCACATAAGCTCTGCTACTTCCTTCTCATAGTTATGTGGCCCTGGCAAGATTTCTTATCTTCTCAATGCCCCAGTCTGATCCGTAAAATGAGAGTTAGTATCTTCTACCTCAAAGGCCTGTGGTGATGATTAAATGAATCAAAACATGACAAAGTCTCCAGCCAGCTGGGCACACAGCAGAGGTACCACAAGTTGTACGAATCAAACTCCCCCGAACGGAACATGGAACGGTAGCTGAGGTCACAGTCTGACAGGTGCAGGGCCTTCACTCAAGGAATGACTCGAGTGGCTTAGGCACCACAGCAAGGCAGTGGAGCAAAACTTGAGACTATCCTAGCACCTTTCCCCCACCACAGCCAGTAGCTGGGTCCATGCCCTCCACGACCACTCTCAGGAGATGGGTATGTCCCCAGGGTTGTCACTTCAGAGTTTCTGTCCTCTTCTTTTCTGCCTCCATGTATCACCCTTGAGAAGACCAGGAGAATAAAATACTGGTGTTTCGCCTAGGACATAATAATTCCAGTTGTGACAGACTCAAGAGTGTGTCCATCCCTAACCTAGGTGAGAAGCTCTGGGGAGAATCGCTTCCACTATCACCCTTGGGCACAGGAGACGGGCCCTCCAGTTGCCCGCAGAGCCAGATGACTGCCCATGGAGAGATCCTCAGTGCCCTCTCCAGGCCCAGAGGCCCCTCCGTGCTGTGCTGAGCAGATTACCCATGGTGTACAGTACGACTGAGGGCTTGGCAGGAGGTACTCTGAGCAGACAGGAGCAAGACCTGGGAAGAATGGGCAGAGAGGGCGTTACCTGCAGCTGACGGGAAGCTTTGGCAGGCAGAGGTGGGGGGGAAGAACGAGGGGAGGCTGCAGCAGGGCCAGGCCCCAGCCCGGCCATCAGCTCCTGGTACCACTGCTCTAAGTCTACAGCAGGGAGCAGCAGCTTCTCCATCTGGAGGGGCAGGGAGAGGGCAAGGACGGAGAGGAAGGGCCAAGACAGGAAGGGGGAGGGATAGGAGGAAGAGGAGGAAGGAAGGGGGGTCGAGGAAGGGGAAAGGAAGACCGTGTCAGGGAAATGGGCAGGAAGGTAAGAGGAAGAAGGGAAGGGAAGGAGGGAGGAAGGAGAGCAATAAAGAGAAGGAAGAGAAAACTAGTGAGATGACAGTTGTCCTTAATGTGATAAAGGTAAAGAGAAACAGTCAGGGTGCAACTCCCAGAGCACAGACACACGCTATGCCAGCCAGCCAGAGCCTACAGGCACCCAGCATGCCCCCTGGGCTGGCCTGGAGCCGAGAGGCCTGTGAGCCAGGGCCAGACACACACAGACAGCCACACCAGCCATAAGGTGGGGGTGGCAAGAACACACAGACCACCAACCTTGGGTGAAGGCGTGATGGAAGCGAAGGAGGAGGAGGAGGGCAGCACAGGAGGAAGGCAGGTGGTGGGAACCAGGTCCCGGGAGGTAGAGGCCCAGGGAGGCCAGCCTGGAGTGGGGGCTGGGGGCATGGGTGAGGTGCCCCACATCACCTTTAGCTGCTCAAGCGTCACGTACTTGGGGGAAGGCCGCGCGCAGGAGGAAACACAAGAGGTTAATGGGACTGGAACCCAAGACATGGCCCTGCCCACAAGGGAGGGAAAGAGTAGGAAGCAGAGAGTGGAGGCCAGCCTGGAGAGCCAGAGTCCCCTCGGCATGATGCCTTTCTCCTAGAGCAGAAGGCCTGCCCCTCTCCAAGCCATGGGGAGCTGAGGACAGCTCCCAAGGCCTCATGAGGAAAGGGAAGCACTCTCAATGCCCCCCCCCAATGCCAGCTGCCCTTCTCTCTCACACTGAAAACTGACTCTGCGGTTGCCCCACCCCCACGCAGGCCCCAGGCGCAATGAAGAGTACCCAGGAGAAGGCCCTGGGCACAGGCAGGCACACTCAGCAGCAGGTACCTCACTGTCAGGCAGGGGCTGGGTGAGCGCGCTGGGGGAGGTGGCAGAAGCACAGGGGTCCAAGCGAGAGCACAGCTGGAGAACCTCTGCCAGGCTCACATACTCCTGAGGACCCCAGGGTAGGGGGGCAGAGAAGAGATTAATGAGGTTCAACCTGGTACTCAGCACCCCACACTCCATGCCAGGCACACGTGCCAGCACACAATCCCGAGCAGGAGCAGGGGTAGGTGCTTGGCTGCCCTCTTGGCCACAGTCAGCTGTGGGAGCAGGGGGAACTGAAAAGGGTGGACAGAACTGACTGTTGACGGCTCCTCCCGAGACCACTTTGGCGTTTTATTGCTGCCCCAAGCAGATCCTAAAGGCTCATCCCTGGACTGGCCCTGGGCTGCAGACAGGTAAAGAAGCCCAGGAAGGCCTTCTAAGAGCCCACTGAGGCACAGAACCCAGCTCCTAGCAAGCCCATCTCTCTCCAGCACCCAGGTATCCCCAGGGCACACACATGCAGCATGGATCACCAGTCACACCATTCCCCAGGGTCCCTCCCATCCCACTCACCAGCACAGGAGCTGGACACAGGTGGGGAGAGGTGGGGACACCACCAGGGCCTGAGCAAGATAAGCGCTGAGGAAGAGGCTTAGCAGAGAGCAGCTAAAAGCCCTGGAGGAAAATGGGCCCACTGGCCCGGGTAAGCACTTGGAAAGATGCCGGCACACTTGATCGTGGGTGGGAAGACAGGGCCTGTCAAACCTACCACATATCCTTAGAATCTGAGCTTATCTAGGTGCTGGGCATGGCAGGCATCCACAATGTGTGCTGAATCAAAGCAGTGGACCCCAAATCTGCCTTATCCAGGGTGCCCATCCAGGCCTAGCTCCAGGGCCAGACTGGCCTCTGAGAGTCATGGGAAATGAAAATGAGCCAGGAGGGCCAGTGTATTGTGAATGACATGCTGAAACTGGTGAATGACATGCAGAATACATGCAAATCAATGCTCTGATTTGGCATGAGCTGCCCAGGCACCCTATGGATGGCAAAATGGCACACTCACACAAACACAACCAAACTCCGCCCGCCAAACGGTTATCACCACACACCCTTCAGCTGGGAAGCTATAGTTTGGAGCTCAGCAGGCAGGCAGATAAGCAGCCGGCAAAGCAGGGCACACAGTTAGCTGTGATTACCTCTTGTACTTTGGGGCAGAGTGGAGTAGAAGCAGGTGGGGTTAAGGAGACAGAGGAACCCCCAGCCTGAGAAGACCCTGAGAACGGGCCCAGAGCCTTGGTCCCCAGCCCCATCTCTGAGGACTCAGAGATGAGGAGCTGAGCCTACAGAGAGGGTACATGGTGAGGGGACTCACCTCTCACACTCAGCCCAGCCACCCACCCCAGGCCCGATCACTTGTGCAGACACAAGCAGGGAGGAAAAAGGTCAGAAAATCAAGTATGTCCTAATTGGGCCTCACACACCAGATGTGCACACTTGGAAAAGAACCACTTAGGGCTCAATGACCGCTTCTGAGCCAAGAGCCTATCTCCAGATGGAAGCCCAGAAAGCCCCAGGATCAGGATCCCTAAAATCCTTGTGCTGCCCCTCAAGGTCAGTCCACCCAGCCTTGCTCCCTACCAAACCTCTGAGCTGTGTGCCCATCCTACCCAGGGCCCTTGAGCCCCTTGCATATATCCAGCCACCCCAAATGATAAGATCAGTGGGCTCCTAAGAGCACAGAAAGCAACGGAGAAGCACCTGGTAGCCAGGGAGGTTTAAATCTCAGACCCCAAGGCCATTCCTCCTCATATCTCTCCAGTTCAGGGTGATGCCTCCACCCTCAACGTTGACCACTGGGGTGAAGGTGGCACAGGTTGCTGCCTTGGGCCTAAAGCTGAGGCTGACCCAACTGTTACCTCTTTGAGGGTCGAGGTGGTCTTCGGGAATGGCCTGCCCCCTGTGAGTGAGTGGTATCTCCTTTCCAGCACAGTCAGCTTCTCCTTCTCCTGGAAGCCCATTGTGGTCGAGTCAAAGAGAAGTGGGACAAGGGTGAGGGAGAGTCCCTGTGACAGATGCATCCTCGCACTGGCAAATCTCCACCCCAGCCTTTCTGCACACCCTTCACCTACCCGACCCAGTCCCTGCCTGACCCCAGGTGGGTACCTTCTGCAGCAGCTGCAGGGAGGCATTCTTCTCCCTGGCCAGACGCTCTGACTCCTGCACGGCCTGGGCCCGGATCTGCCCAGCCTGACTGTCCAGGACGGCCAGGCGCTCCTGAGGAGATGGGGGGCGGTTCAGTCAGGCCCTGGGGATATGGGGCTGAGCCCCAGGTGAAATGTGGCTGACTGTCCTGCCCAGGGCCCCTGGGCTCCAGTAAAGGGACTCAACCAGCTCTTCATGGCCTCAACTCACCCAAGGAAAACTCAGAGTACCCTGGTCAGCTCCTTCCCTTGTACTCCCTCTATCCCTCAACCAGTGTCCCCTGGGCCACCAGGCAAATTAGCCAGAACCCAAATCCTCAAACCTCACTTTCTGCACTTCATGGCAAATGGGTCCCAAAGCCTGGAGACACTGAACAGCTCTCCACCTGCCCTGTCCCCCACTACTGCATCCAGGCCCCCTGCTTTCCCAGCTGGGCTTCTCACCACCCTGCTGCTACTGCTCTCCCAGCTTTCAGATCCACTCCACATTGCTACAAAATATCTCCTTAAAATGGCTTTTGAGCAGTGTTTGCTTATCTGAATTGTCTAATCTTTCTAAATATAATACACACTACTTAAATAACTCTGTTTCTGAAACAGGGTCTCTCTACCTTGCCTAAGCTGAACTTGAACTCCTGAGTTCAAGCAATCCTTCTGCTTCAGCCTCCAGAGAAGCTGGGGCTACAGGTGTACTCCAGCATAACTGGCTCTTTTTTTCCTTTTCTTTTCCGTGTGTGTGTCTGTGCTACCTGAGATTGAACCTAGGGCCTTCATGTTGAGCTATATCCCCAGCCTTTTTATTCACTTTTTGTTTTGTTTTGTTTTGTTTTGTTTTTGAGACAGGGTCTCCCTATGTAGCCCAGGCTGGCCTCAAACTCTTGGTGATCCTCTTGAGTCAGCCTCCTGAGTGCTGGGATTACAGGAATGGATGGCTCCTCCTTACACATGGGATAGAGCACAAACTCCCTACCCAGCATCCAAGGGCTCCAGGAACTGGTTCTACTCTTTGCCTGCTCAGCCCTCCATGCACCCTGGGCTCGGCCATGCTGTAACTAATTCAGCTGTGCAGCTGTGTACTTTCAATCTCCCTTCTGTCTCTCTCTCAGCCCAGGGGTGCCGTCCCAGGGTTCCGCACCCATCCTGAGCCTGTCAGCCTCCAAGCCCAGACCGAATGCTACCTCCTTTCCAAAGCCATCTCTGATTGTCACCCAATTTCTGTTCCTTCCTCTGTGCTCACATTATTCTATATCACCATGTCTTATTGTTATTTCTCAATATATTTATCTACGACCACCATCACCTCATCTGGAATGTAAGATCTGAGCGCAGGACCAACAGGATTTAGCACAGTGCCTGGCTCAACAATCATACGCTAAAAGGAAACTGAAAGATACTAAGTGAGGGAGAAGGATAAGCACTAGGGAAAATGGGCAGGGTTAATCCCAGGAAGGCTTCCAGAAAAGTGGTCTAAACCACCCCTCTAAGGAACGACCCCTGGGAAAAGAATGCATGAAGAAAAGCTGTGCTAAACCTGGAGTCAGCCCAGGAAAAGCAGCAGGTTAGGCAGTAACCCTCACAGCAAGAGCCACCACTTCCACAGAACCCAGTAGGAGCCAGGAACTCTGCTAGATGTTTCGCATTTGTTACTTCATTTAATCTTATGAGGCAGGTGCCTTTCAGTGCCCATTTCATAGGTGAGAATACTGAACTTAGCTCCTATATTTAGAAGCTAAGGTCTCTGCTAGCAAGTGGCAGAGCTAGGATTAGAACCTAGGGCCAGGCTGGATTCGACGGCTAGTACTCCCACTCTGAACCACCTTGAACTAGAGTGGACGGGATCACAGGGCTCTAGAGCAGACAGAGACTGGGGTGCAGGGTGAGGCTGGGCACAGGGAGGAGCAAGGGGGAGAATGTGACACCCCCTTCCCAGGTCTCAGTGCTGAGCTTGTTTCCTAGAGGTGAGAGAGGGCATGGAGAGGAAAGAAGTGGAGTCCATTCTACTGACTCCTCCCAAACTTCCTGGAGCTTATAGCCTCCAGGACCTCAAAGAGATAGGCACAGGTGATCTAAAGGCTCCTTGCTGCACATCTCCCAGAAGGAAAGCAGAAGAGGCTGGAGAAATGCCAGCCTCTATACTCCACATAGCACAGTAAAAGGACCATGGGCTTTGGGCACAGGCCGGCCTGGGTTCCAACTCTCACTCTAAGCTTATCGCCTGGGAGGATTCGGGTAAACATGTAGCTTCTCTGAGCCCTAGTTTTTCTCCCTGTAAGATGGGGATAAGAGTGCCTGCCTTGTGAAACCCCTCTAAGGACATAAGATGACCCAAGGAGCCTCCTGGTAGGGAGCCTAGCACACACTCATGTGCTTGGGAATCTGAAAAATGTATGCATTTGTAAGGCACAGTAGCTCAGAGAGACAAGCAAGGGGCCTGGAATTGGGAGGTCCAGCAGCTCCCCACTTACCACCAAGCCCCTCAATTCACCACTTTGGGACACTGCTCCCCCGATCTCACTGTCCTTGCCTTGCACACACTCCAGACAGGAAAACTGCACATGCACACACATGGATGCAGGAGCTCAAGTCTCAGCCACAGGTACGTGACCCTCCTGGGCCATCCTCCCCTGACACACACACCTGCCCCATCATCTGGCCATGCCTGGTCTGGCTGAGATCAGAAACAGTCACAGCATTAGTGCACCAAAGCCTGCCAGGACACCATACTCTAGCCCCTTGTTTATAGCTCAGCCATGCCAGGGCTGAACCAAGGCTGGAACCCAAGTGGATGCCCTTCCTCAAACCCCCAGCCAGCTCTAATGTTCAGGTCCTAGGTCTCTGTATGAATCCCAACACTCCCATCACACAGAGCTCTGTAAAAACAGGGGCACAACTGGGGGTGTAGCTCAGTGGTAGAGCATATGCTTAGCAAGTAGGAGGCCCTGGATTCAATCCCCCCGCTCCTCCCACAAACGGGCAGAGGCAAGCCAGGTCCTCCTCCATTTTCCACTTCCTGTCCAGCCAATGCCCAGCTCTGAAAGTGAGCCAACTCCACTTTCCTCTCAGGAAAACTGAGAGGACTCAGGGGTACTAATACTAGCTACCCTTTAGGGTTAGGGTTAGGGCCTGGATACCATACTCAATCGGGGGGGCCAAGGAAGGGCATCCACCTGGGTTCCAGCCTTGGTTCAGCCCTGTCATGGCTGAGCTATAAACAAGAGGATTGGGTATGGTGTCCAGGCAGCTACCCTTTGCTGAGAGCTTTCTGTCATCATGCATTCCATCCTGCCTTACATGCTAATTCTTACAGCTGCCTGCTATAGTTCTGATTTTACAGACTAGGAAACAGAGGCACAAAAATGTGAAGTAATCCTAGCACTCGGGAGGCTGAGGCAGGAGGATCGAAGGGAGTTCAAGGCCAGCCTGGCTACATAGTGAGTTCAAGGCCAGCCTGAACTGTATAGCGAGACCCTGTCTCAAAGAGCGAACAAACAAAAAAAGTGAAGTTAACTTTCACGAAGTCAGCTCTGCTCTGGAGCCCAGGGGCAGGAGTAGTTGCCCACCTTCCTCTTGGCCACGCTGCGCAGCAGCTCTGCCTTGCTCCGCAGCAGACCCTGGCCCGCCAGCTCCCGCTCCTCCTCTGCGCGGCTCTCCCGCTCCAGCTGCTGGAACTCCAAGTCCTCAAAGAGCTTTGTCTCCGTCTCCAGGGCCTCTGCTTCCTTCAACGACAGTGACATCGTGGGGTTGGGTGATGCTCACCCTGCTACTCTGGGCCCGGAAGGCCAGGCCACAGAGACGGGAGTGGTGGGGGCTCGACCCGGGGAATCTGGGCAGGGAACCTGTCCCCTCCCAACTCCCTCTGCTCTGCTCTGCTCCACTGGGCCCCTTTCGCCGGCATCACGGCCTGGAGCGCTGCATCACCCCAACCTCGCCTGTCCCCTTCAAGCCTCAGCACCAACCCTGGTGTCCGGCACGCACTGCAGGGGCCAGGCGGTCCCGTCCCACCGCTCTCCTCTCCTCGCTCTGGGTGGGTGGCCCGCGGGGGCCGGGGGAGGGGCTGGAACTGACCCTTCTCAGCTGCTCCTGTAACTGTTCCCGCACTGACTCGGGGCAGTTATCGAGCTGCGTCTGGAGCTCGGCGTACAGCGCCTGGCGGGCCTCCAGGTGCCTCCGTCCCACGGCCAGCTCCGCCCTCTCCTGGTCAGCGGGAGGGGAGGGAGGCGGGGCACAGGGAAGAGAGAACACACACTCCTCAACTCCGGCCCGGCGGCGGAGGGCGCGGCGCGGGGACGCGGGACGGGTCGGGCCAGGCATCCGGAGGAGCAAGAGAGCCGAGAAGCAAAGGGCCGACAGGGAGAGAGGCCAGGCGCAGAGGTGTAAGGCAGGCGCAGGGACCTGTCACACAGGCAGGGGTGGGGAGCAGGGGGGAAATTGTGGTCTCTTGTGTCCCTAGAACTAGAAATGTTTGGGAAGGTCCTAATACACGGCCTTCTGTTTCCTCTCCAAACTCGTAGAGGCCAAAGCTCCACATGGCAAAAGTGGAGCCTCACGGGCTACCACTGCCCAGAGACCAAAATTTAACCCTGGGGAGAAAGGAGGTAATGGTAAGGTGTTAAGTCCATAGGCTGGGTGTGAATGTTAGAGCTACAGCGGTGCAACAATGGAGGAGGGGGACCCCAGCCCGACCCCCAGCCTCCCTCCCCTCCTGCCCAGGTTGGGGGTGGGGTGCTGGCATTGCAGGCTGAACTTGAGTAGGGATGAGGGTTGCAATTAGTTGGCCATTGCCATAGTAACAGGAGCCCCAGGAGTGGGTACAGAGAGGAGGTGGGTGGCTCTGTCTGGGGCGAGGTGACATCTCTGAGAGCGGGAAAGGGGGGAAGGGAGGAGTTGGTGAGTCACCCCTCCCAAGGACAGACAGAGGAGAAACCGTGATTACTGATTCCAAAGCCAGAGTGGGGCCATAGGCTGGGGGCTGGGACGGGAAGCCCAATGTACCATCATCATCACTACCACCATTTACCACCACCACCACCTTCACCTCTACACCCTCAAACAACCGGGCCCAGAGGAGAGATGAAGCCCAGGTCTCCAATCATTCCCAGGTCGGTGAGAAGTGACGAAGGCAGGTTCCTTGTGAAATGCTGAGCTTTACCCCTGGGAGTAAGCCCCTGTGCTGTACCTGCCCTGCTCACCCATCCCTGCCCTCCATCCACCTACCCATCCCCAGAGGGAAGGCCCTGATCAAGCCAGTTTCTGGGGTCCAGGCACTTCCCTATCCTTGTTGTCAGGGGCCTCCAGGATGGATACAGGGATGGGAAGCTACCATTCTCCCCTCTGCTTGGGGTAGCTGAATCAGGAAAGCTAGGACTGGTAGCCACTGAGTAGGCAGAGAGGCCCTGTCCAAGACCTCCAAGGCCATGCCAGAAACTGGACCTCATTATTCAGCAGCTCCAGAAGGTAGGCAGGGGAAGAGGGGCAACATAACCTGCCTGCCCCTGTCCTGTAGGAAGCTGCCAACCATGCTGTAGGCAATAGCCCAGGCCTTTCCACTGGGAGGAGCTGTTCAGGCTTCTGCCAAGCATTTTCCTCATCTTTATTCCCCTCCAACCCAGTCAGTGCCCCATTAAACAAAATTTAGCTGTGCCCTCCTACCAGTTCCTTTCTGATCAAAACCATGGGGTCCCACACCAAGAAAAGAAGGAGGCAACATTAGAGGGGAAAGGCCAGGGGCACGAAGGCACTGTGGAGTTAGTGCAAAAGCAGGCATGGCTCAGCCCTGCCTGGGTGGCCTGGCAGTTAGGGCATGCGGAGCGCCCAGGACAGTGATTAGAGGGGGCGTTAGTGCAGGCCTGGTTGACAAGCATGGAGTTAATCTGGCACAGAATTTGGGAGTGTGGTTTTGGGGGCCAGAGCCAAAGCTCCAAAACAAACAAACAAAAAAAACAGGGTCAAAGTTTTAAGATCATCAAAATTGAGGGCAAGAAGAAGATGGTCTCAAAAAATCCAACAGGAAAATTAAATTCTTCGAAAAATACTGTCAAATCCAGAATAGATGACCCTTCTCCACTTCAGAGCTTTTGGCACGCTGTTGGGCATCTTGGGCATGGCTGGCACGGCCCCTTGGGACGGAGCAGCCCCTGCAGGCTGATGCGAAATCTGAAAGGGGCAGGGGCAGGAGCTGGGACCATCTGGGATGGGAGGCTGCAGATCCTGAAGACCAGGGCAGCAGAGGCCTGCAGGCCATCTCCCAAAGACCACATCCTAAGTACCTGAGGCATGCTTGGGGGAGATGTTCTTCAGATGACAGGACCCAAACCTGAATCACCCCAGGCACTGAGCCCTCAGGCAGTGCTCACTGCCCAAGAAGGGGCTTTGGCACTTCCTGGAAGGACCGTGAAGGGCTGGAATGGCAGGCACCCAGGCATCCAGAGGTAGCAGAGACCCAGAGAAGACCCCCAAACACCAGCCCAGCCCCTAGCAGCACCTTCCAAGCTGGTACCTTCCACAGAGGACAAGGCCCCCTGTCCCTGGAGGGCCACAGAGACTACCTGGCACACAGGACGGATGATGAGGTGAAGGCCCAGGGCCCCAGGGAAGGCATTTCTCCTCTCCTGGGCCAGTGGTACCCAGCACTGGGCTGGGCCAGGTGTGGGTTACCTTGTCCCTCTCCTTCTGGATGCCCGTCTCCAAGGCCACCAGCTTCTCCTGCAGCTGGTCCACTGCCTTCTGCTCCTTCTGCAGCAGTGCCCACTCTGCCTCCCTCTCCCCCTGCAGCAGCGCCCGCTCCATTTCAGCCTGGGGGCAGACACCAAGATCACCATCAAGACAGTGAACTCAGGTCCCCATCTGGGGCTAGCGCCCTCAAAGCCCACTCACCTCTCTGGCTGCCTCTTGCAGCTGCTGCTCCAGCTCCTTCACGTGGATCTTGAGCTGCTCCACATGGCCGAGCACCTGAGCCCGCTCCTCTTCCAGGACTAGGATCTCTCCCTGGAGCTTGGTGCTAGGCGCATCTTCATGCTGGAGGGGAAAGGCGTCATCAGTAGGGGATGCCTAGAGCCTCCCAAGCTCAGACTAAGAGATCAAACTGCCCATTCCTCAAGGCACTTGGAAGGGGTAGCTGGACGGAGACAGGAGGCTAATCCCCTCCTTGCCAGGGAAGCAATAAGGGATCAGCCACAGGGAGTAAAGATTTACCAGAGTTCTAGGCCTGGGTGGAGCCCCAAGGAAAGGCAGGTCATAATGCTTATTTATAGCCTGGGAAAGTCCTTGCCACCTCCCTTCTCTTCATTGCCTCCTCATTTCTACACCTCTAGTTTCTGGTGTCTTCCCAAGCTTGATCCTTCCATTACTTCCCCCACACAGTGCCCTGGCATTCACACCAGCCTCACTGCCCCACGGTATGCCCAGCCAGCCCCAGCCCCACCCCTCCTCCTCCCCCCAGCCCACCCACCTCCTGCTGGGTGCTCTCCGTGCTACTGCACTCCTCCTTGAGATTTTCCTCATCTGAGCGCTCCACGCTCTCCCACAGGCGTTGGTTGGCACCTCCAGGCTCGTCACTGCCCCGCCCAGAGGACACAATGGCCCCTGCAAGGCCTCGTGAGGGCCTCCTGCTCGCTAGTGCCAATGCAGCAGTGGCTTCCCCAATGCTGGGCAGCTCCCCGGCCTCAGGGCCCCCATCAGCCCGGCTATACTCAGCACACAGGTTCAGGATGGTCTCCAGACGCTGGCGTTCCTGGGGAGGATGGACAGAGCAAGGCATGAGTGGAAGAAGGCCCGGTCCTGGGGTAGCTACAGCCAGGCTATCTCCAGTTGGGAGAACTAGGACATTAGGGGCTTGGGGTTCTGAATCAAGTCAGGAGAACCCTGACCCCAAGATCTATGGGAGGTAGAGGGAAGAAGGGTGCTCCAGAAGTGGTAGAGCATACGAAGAAAGGGCCGGTGATATCGCTCAGCGGCACAGGCGCCTACTGGTGCGCGAGGTCCTGAGGTCGACCCCCGGTACCCACAGAAAAAAAAAAAAAAAGAAGTGGTGGAGGAACTTGGCTGTGGCCACCTGTCCCGGTGGCCCGTCCCTCCCACCTTCCTGTCTCCTTTCCCTTCTCATTCTGTCCCAGGATGGGGCTTCCTTGTGGTCACACAGGGACACACCCAAACACATACGGAACACACAAAGGTAGGCAGACTGAAGAACATGAAGAGACAAAGCTCAACTCAGGAGCTTGTACTGACAGAGACACACAGATCTACAAGCACAAGGGCACGCTGGCACACTGAGCTGACACACAGGTACATGTGCACACAACATGTGCACTGGCCCTGCAGTAACAGGCAGGCACACACACACAGACACCAGCCCTGACATGCATAAATGCACACTCACACAGATAAACACAGTCTACATACAGCCAGGTGGGCACCTACAGCATCAGACAGGGCTGGGAAGCATACCCACGAACCCACAGGGCCCAGACACACACAGACGAGAAGCAGGTGTGGGTCACGGTCCTCCTTGTCTCCACTCAGCTCCAAGTCTCCCACAGGCAGCCCTTGGCTCCTTCCCGGGGGGAGGGCTGCTGCCAGTCCTCGAAGGCCCAGGCCCAGGTATGAGTGCTCCAGGGCCCTGGCACTGAATCCACACCCCCCACCCAGACACAGCCACCTCACAGGGGCCTAGGAGTGAAGGACCAAGGGCACAATCCTGTTCCTGGCCTGTGTGCCACTCTCCCATTCATAACACCCCAGCCCTGAGTCCCAGCCTCAACCTCCATGACCTCCTGGGGGTCCCTCAACCTCCTCAAGTGTCTCTCACCACCTACAGCTTGGCTATGACTCCCCAGTCCCAACACTTACCCAGCTTCCCTCCTGCTGCTCACCCAGCTCCATAGCAAAAACCAGGAACCAAGCCTCAGCACCCAGGAGGCTGGGCCAGGGCCCCACCCCCGCCCTAGGACCCAGATAAGCAGCCTGGTTCAGGTGGGAGGAGCAGGGCAGGCAGCCTCCAAGACTTAAAGTGGCAGATGAGGCAGGTCAGGACTGGTGGTAGGTGTGTGCTTGTGTGTGGGCATGGGGGCAGGGAGCCTGAATGGAGGAGTTGGGGAGCTCTGGGCCCAGCATACTGCTTATGGATGAGACTCCAAGGCAGCCAAGATTTCTGGGGGAGGCCGAGGCAAAACAGTGATGAAAAGATTCGGGGAAAGAAAGGATTGGGGACCTGCCTCCCAGCCAGCATGAGCGCACAGTCCCATACCCTCACCCAAACTGGTCAGCCTCTCCCTAAAGGTCTCCAGGCAAACCTCCTCCTTGAACCAATCCCAGCTTGCTAGACCCCAGAACCCTGTGTTTCTGCTCTCTCAGGAGAGGACAGAATCCTTCCTCCTGTGCATGGCTCAAGCATGGATACACCAGCCAGAGTACCTTGAGATCCCACACTATCTGGGGGATCCCAGCCCCCACCTAGCACAGATAGCATCTCCAGGACAGCTGCCCCGAGCCACACCCAGCCCCTGCATGCACCCACACACATACATGCAGACACATACGGTCACAATCACACAGGCCACCCAGGGGCTGCCCACTCTGTTCCTTCCCTCTTCCCAGCCACCCACACTCCCAGGTGCCCCTGCCTAGACCAAGGTAGACAGTTCCCACCCATTGTAAATGCCAAAGACAAGGAAGAAACAAGGACCAGGAGCTTTTCTAAAAACTAAGCCTCGGACACAAACAGAAAGACTGGAGTCTTGAGCTCCAATTCCAGCTCTGCCAGAATTTGCTGTGTGACTTAGACAAATCGAATTCCATCCCTGGGCCTCAGACTTTCATCCTTGCAACCTCAAACTAAATATATAATGTTTTCCTAGAACTTCACTGTGCTTAGGTAAATAATGTGAAACTTATTTATACATATAATCAAATGCTATGTTGTACAATACATGCAAAATTAGCAAGACTTTAAAATAAAGCCATAAACTGGGCATGGTGCCCCATGCCTGTAATCGCAGCACTTGGGAGGCTGAGGCAGGAGGATGGCCAGGAGTTCAAGGCCAGCCTAGGCTACATAGTGAGTTCAAAGCCAGTCTGAACTACACAGCGAGACCCTGTCTCAAAAATAAAATAAATAAAATAAAATAAAATAAAATAAAATAAAATAGGGGCCGGTGAGATGGCTCAGCAGATTAAGCGCCTGCCCGGCAAGCGCGAGGGCCCGAGTTCGACTCTGGGAACCCACATACGAAAAAGGGGCCGGTGATATCGCTCAGCGGCACGGACGCCCACTGGCGTGCGAGGTCCTGAGGTCGACCCCCCGGTACCCACAAAAAAAATAAATAATAAATAAAATAAAATAAAATAAAGCCTGAGAGATGTGAGAGTCCTTCAGGGGACCAGGACCATGAGATACTGTTCACTACGGTACGTCATGAAAGTGGAGATGCTTGAGGGGCCCAGGCCCTGTCCAACAGCCCCTCCCACTCTGCCAGCTGGCCTGCCCATGCCCTGGCACAGACCCTCCCTTGGACAGCAGCAGCCTCCCTGGCATCTGCTCACCAGCCTCTCCATCTCCTGCTCCCGGAGTCGCTCTTGGCGCTGCCGCCGGTGGTACTCCAGGAGGTCGTCCTCATTGTCACTGATCTCTGTGATGCTATTTTTCCGATCCCGCATGACAGGAACCCGCAAATCCCCACTGGAGAGCTTCCTCTGGGCCCGGGGGCTCTGGCGAGGCGAAGCCCCAGTAAGAGAGCCCAGACTGTAGGCTGGGCTCAGCCTGCCACTGAAGCTGCCCTTGCGGGGCACCAGGGACTCCCCCAGTGTGGGTGAGGGACTCCTTGTCCTGCGGCCCCGCAGCCCCAGCGTCAGGGAGAAGTCCTCTGGAGAAGTCCCATGGGCAGCCCAGCGGCGGGGCCTCGGGCTCTCTGCCACTTCCCTGGTTAGCTTGGGATCTGGGGTGGTCCGGGTGGGCAGTGGGGAGAGAGCACGTCGTGACAGAGATGGGCTCAAGGGCGGGAGTTCTCGCATACTGTCCAGGCCCCGCCGGCCCAAGCGGGGGCTCTCAGGAGGCTGCAAGGTTCGGGTGGAAGACCCATCTGAAAATGTTCGGCCTACCAGCTGGCGCGAGGGGCTGGTTGTCAATACCCTCTCGGTGCCCGGAGGCTCATGGAAAGGGCTGGGAGGGCGGTCCTGGAGTGTGCCAATTTTGTTGCGGGGAGCAGGGACTGGAGGCTGGAACTTGGGGCTGCCAGGAATGCTGGTGGGTTGGCTGCGGGCGCCGGAAGCTGGGTATTCACTCAGGCTAATAGCCACCACGGGCAGCTGCCCACCCAGCCGGGGGCTCTCAGTGGCCCTACGAGCCTCTGCCAACACAGTGGCTGCAGGGCTGTCAGTCAGCAGGCCCCGGAGACTAGGGCTGGGAGGCCTCTCATGACCCCCTTTCCTGCCCAGCCGGGGGCTGTCCGAGGAGTGGGCACCACTGGGACGGGACTGTGGGGGCTGCAGGGCCAGGTGGTAGCTGGAGGAACGAGCAGGCACAAGCGGGGGCACAGAAGGTCCTGGCTCCTGCCCGCTGGGTGAATGGCTGGCACAGCTTCCACTGCTGGCTGGTGAGGAGAGTGGAGAGAAGGCTGGAGAGGTGTTCTCATAGCTGGAACCCACAGACATAGCGCCAGGGCTGGTTGGTGGGGAGAGCAGGTATCGCCCACCATTAGCCATCGGAGACAACGGAGAGGTTGCAGCAGGCTTCTTGCCAGCAGCTATGGGCTCCTCTAGCACCAGTGAATCCATGATTTCTTGCAAGTCCTTCTCAATTGAGCTCACCAGGGAGCTGTGGCTGGCACAGGCTGAGGGTCCCCGGGTTGCAGGCTGTGGGGTGTGGTTCCCATTCACCAGACTTTCTGATTCGGCTGAGGGGAAAGCAAAGAGGCTTCAGACCCTGGTCTTTGACTCTGGGGAGTCACGTATGTACAAGAGTGAAGGCATCTCACCTCTTCCTAGCACAGCAGGGCTGCAAAGGCGCTGGAGAAGCTAGGAGATCTCTGTCACTGAACTGCTCTGCAACTTCGGTCAAGTCACTTGCCCTCAGTTTCCCCTCATAAAAGAAGATGATGGGCAGAGCCCTCCTGGCTCTAACATTCAATGACAGGACAGAGGTAGCAACAACGGCAGAACTTCTAAGCCCAGTTGTTGCCAACTCACCTCAAGACTGGACTCCTCCCTGCCTTGGTTTCCCAACTTCCTATACCCCTCTTTCAGGAAGGACAGGTGGGCATTCTGCAAAGGAGATGGGAACCTACTGTGGAACTGGCCAGAAGTTTTAGAGTCTCCTATTCTAATAGGACATCGGGGCCTCCAGTTCAGTAGCCAGAGGCCCAGGGAAAAAAACAAAGCCTACAGGGCTGGGCAAGGGGTGTGTGCACACAATTCTGTTCAGTCAGAGGCAGGGCAGGGATCCGGTGCTAATGGCTGGTTCCTAGAAGCCAAGCTGGCCAGCCCTGAGGGGCAGCTCAGTGCCTTCAATTATCTCTTTAAGCCACGCCAGCAAGAGCCTGCCTTTGCTGGGCCCCAGCCCTTGTCAACCAACCCGGAGTTTGGAATCCCTGGAACCACTGCCCCAAACAGCTAAGGGAGTGGCATGACAAGGCCGGGGTGGGGATGGGTAAAATTAACTAGGGAGTGGACTGAGAAGTCGGGCTTTGCTGCCTCCAGGGGACTGCAAGATACTGGGGCTAGAGAAGACAGGACAGCCTTTGCAAGACTGATTCGGTCCAAAGTTATGAGGACTATCTGGCCACAGATGGACTGCCATGAATACTGGTGGTTCCAGTGACTACTTGCTCTTCTTCAGGCCCCCAGACTATACATTTAGGCCACTAAGAACCACCCACCAGGTGTACTAACATGTGTCCACCTGCTCCAGCACCACACTGGTACCTTGCACCCCACAGCCATCTGAATGCCAGGGCCCAGTCCCTGGTGGTAGCCTCCTGGTCTGCACCCCATGCCCCAGGCAGCTGGCTGGGGGGAAGGGCTGTGTTGGTTGCTAGAACAATCACCAATTCTCCTCTAGGGATCAATAATTCACACACAAGCTGCAGCTGCTCCTCTGAGTCATCAGCAGGCATGGCATGGTCTGAGGGCCAGGCAGGGCCCAAGGACAGGATCACCAGCACGTGGCACCCATCAGAGTCTACTGGGGGTTCAACCAAAGGTTCAGGCCACCCTTCAGAATGAGGATCCCAGGTGGTGACACAAGAGGGCCAAACACATCTTCCGGTGCAGGAAGGTTCAGGCTGGCAGAACCTTCTATCCTTCGAGGCACATGATTCCCTAATTTCAGCCAAGCAGCACTGCCTTGTATCTCTCTCAGTGGCCCCACGGCCTAGTATTCGCCACCAGCCCATGGCAGGTGGCAGTAAGCCCAGACCATGGGTCTTGTCCTGCCCTAACACTCCAAAAGTGGCCACTGTGGGCAAGGAGAACTATCCAACGGGTGCCACCAACCCAGCCCCCTGCCTCAGCTGGGTACCTACCAGAGCCAGGGCCGTAGGGTGGCCCAGCGGCCCGGGTCCCTGCTGGAATCATGCTTTTCATCCACTTGGCTTCAGCCGGATGGTTAAAGCGGAGAAAGATGGACTGACCCAGGCACAACATGCAGCCTGCAAAGAAAGCACACACTTGCAGGGGCAGCCAAAGCTGAAGCCACCCGAGCCCACAGCACCAAAGAGCCGTCCCCCCCCTGCACTCAGTGCCCACCCAATGCACACCTGTCCCTGCCTGTCCCTGAGATGGGCCCCCTCCTGGCTCCAAAGCCAAGGCAGAGAGGAGCGAGCACTGGTGGGCAAATGCCAAGATCTGCGTCCTCCCTCTAACTTTTCTTAGTAGCTGTGCTCTTCGAGTGAGGTCACTTCACCTCTGAGTCTGGTTCTGCCATCAGAAAAATGGGACAATACCACTGACTGTGCACAGTTAATGTGTGCGTGGAAGTACTCCGTCAATGCACAAAGTTCTCCAGAGAACAGACACTCACGGCCCCCCAAGCCCAACCTGTCTCCATGACCCATCTAATTGCCCCTTGGGTAGAAGGGTTAGTGTGTGAGGCAGCAGCTTCTTGGGTCACACACAAAAAAATCTCTGAGAAGCCAGATGTGGTGAGACACACCTGTAATCCGAGCTACTCGAGGAGGCTGAGGCAGGAGGTCACGACAAGGTCCAAGCCAACCTGAACAATTTAGTGAGACCCTGTTTAAAAAGGGCTGGGGACAGCTTAGTGGTACAGCACCCCTGGATTCAATTACCAGTACTGAAAATAAAATAATAAAATAAAATAAAATAAAATAGTAAAGAACTCTGAAATAGGGAACAAGGCAAAAACATAGATTCATGAGATGCCCTAGTGGGGCCCGGAATTTTTGTTTGTTTTTTTGTTTTGTTTTGTTTAGACAGGGTCTCACTATGTAGTTCAGATTGGTCTTGAACTCACTATGTAACCTAGGCTGGCCTCGAACTTGCAGTAATCCTCCTGCCTCAGCCTCCCAAGTGCTGGGATTACAGGCTTGCACCAACACATCCAGCTCCCTGACTCCTTGTTGCATGGCTTTAGGAATGCTGCCACCCTCTCTGAGAGTACAGGGGGCAACCACCATCCTCTTTTTTCCTTCTGGCAAAGCACCCTTGGGGTGCTCCCTGGTCTCCCCTGAAATCTACCCAATCCGAGGCCACTGGGCTCAGCTTCAGCCAAGCACATTCCCGGGCAAGAGTCACAAGCCCAGTCCTGCCCGGAGAGTGAGTGCGTAGAAGGAGAAGGGTGAGTGGGAGCCAGAAAACATAGCCAGGGGCTCAGGAGTGTGCAAGGCAGCAGGTGTGCCCACAGGCTCGTAACCCTGGCTGGCAGAATTCCGACTCCTGGCCACACCAGGTGCTGGAGGGAGCCTGCTGAGCTGGGAGGGGCCAAAGCCCAGTGCTCTCTACCACCTACCCTTGCAATTTGTCCACACCACTGGCCCCAGCCTCCTGTCTTCCCAATCTGGTGCCACTTGGCGCCCCAAGCTTCATGCCATTCTGAGCTAAGACTGGCAGGGAAGTCTACATTCCTGGACGCTGAGACAGTTTAGCTCAGGCAGGCGGCAAGGGCATGGGGCATCCCAGGCCTCATGGGTACTTTGGCAAGCCCCCTACTGAGAAGCTCAGGAGCCTGCTCCTAGGACCCTGGGCATTGCCACTGGGTGGGGTTAGGGGTAGTAGGCTGAGAAGCCCATCACGGATAACCATAGTAGACAAAACCATCCACTACTCTGGCACACCCACAGGCCCGCCCAGGCAGGCAGCACCAACAATTCTAAAGGCTGATGGGTGGTTGCCAAAGGTGGGGGGGCGCCTTCTCTGCCAACCCACCAATCAGAGGAGGTGATCCCAGAGTAATCATAACTAGAATAAATAATAGTGAACCACAATGTCCACCTAATTACAACCACAGCTGTTTCAAGAAGAGCACTGCCAGGCCCCTCTCCTTCCTTTCAGCCATTTAACAACCTAATTAATGATGAGTTTGCAAGGTCTAGACAGACCCACTCAATCCAGGTTAAGGGGGGACAGGGTGGAACGAGGGGGTGGGCAACCTGACCGCACAGACCAGGCTGGAAAAGACGTGGGGGTCTGGTGGAATCCAGCCCAGCAGTGCCAGACCCACCTACAGAGGCTGTGGGCATCTAGGACCCTCCACCCTGGCCACTATTGCCATGGGGTCCCTGCCCCCACCTCTCTCCCACACAGGGGGCGTGGCCATGCTGCCTGTCAGCTATAAATAGTGATGCCAGGCAGCAGAGCGGGAGCTGTATTAATAGAGCGGGCTGCAGGGCAGCAGGACTGAGAGCAGCCCAGCTCCTGCCCAAATTAACTTTCTATTTGAATTCATGGGCCCCAGGCATAGCCTCAACTCTGGCCCCTACCACCCCCAGGCTCCGGGCAAGCATCTTTCTGGGAGGACGCCCCCTCTCTGCCCCCTCCTGCTTCACACCCTCAAGGGCCATTGCTCTCTGGAACCACAACCCAGGACCCATCCGGCCAAAATCATGCTCCCTGCCCCCCGTGCCCAGAGGGCTTCAGGGTCTGGCCTTGCGCAGGTGGGTGGAGGAGCTGCACAACTGGAGAGAAAAAGCTGGGCAGAGAGGGCGGATCCTATCTCCGAGCGCTGTGGAGGGGAAATGCCACACACAAACTCACACACGCACAGACTCACAGACGTGCTCACACCTTCGCAGAGGGCAGTCCCTGCCTGCTGGCCAGAGGGAGGCTGGAGAGGATGGGAGGAAGGGTCTTCACCCTTCCCATCATAGGCCCCTCTTGGATATAGCACAGGCACCCCTCATCCCAACCAACACCCCTCAACCGCTCCGGGGGGCAGGTCTTCAGGAGGCGACTGCCGGGCGCTGGGGAACATGCGGTCTGCACCGCGGAGAAGTGTCCCCAAGCCCAGACCCCCACTCGGAAACGTTCAGGGCGCACCCACCCTCGATTCTCACGGCCTCCGGCTCCCAGAAAGGGACGAAGGACCCCATCCCCCTCCCTCGCGCCCACCCTCCCCAGGTCGCGCGGGCTGCCTGGGGCTGAGGACTCACCGCCGACCCCGGACCTCCGGAGCGCTCGCGCCCGCCAGCGCGGGCCCTGCACATCCGCGGTCGCCCGAGGCCTTTGAGGGGGCGGGCCGACCTCCCGCGCCGCCGGCTCGGGCCGGAGCTAGCAGCCAGGCAGCCAGCAGCCGCCAGTGCCCTGGGAGGGGCGGGCCGGCCACCAGCGGCGGGGGAAGGGAGCCAGGAGGGAGGGACAAAGGCAAGGAGGAGGGGAAGAGGAAGTGATGGAGGAGACGAGTGTGGAGATGGATGGAGAGGGCGGGGCTGGCGGGAGGATGCCGCGCCAGGAGCAGGAGGAAAAGTGGGGCAGGGAGGAGAGAGGTTCGAGGGAAGTGCCAGTTGGAGAAGAGGTAAGAGGCAAATAGAGAGCTCAGAGAGCGGGGCGTGGTGGCGCACGCCTGTGAGCCCAGCACTCGGGAGGCTGAGGCAGGAGGATAGCCTCGAGTTCGAGGCCAGCTTGGGCTACAGAGTGAGTTCATAACCCTGTCTCAGAAAAAAAAAAAAAAAAAAAAAAAAAAAAAGGCCAACGGATAAAGAGCCAGGAGGTGCTTCTAGCATAGGTCTCACCCAGAGCCCTCTGGGGAAGGATGGTAGAGCGGTACCCTTCCTATGTGGGAAAAGAGCACCCTTATCATACACGCTGTGTCTCTTACACATATTTTCACACACTCATCCCCCAGCTCCAACCCTTCTTGGTGTCACACTCACTCAGGCACAGCTATCCTCTCACTCAGCCCTTGAAGAGACCCAAATAAAAAGTCAGCCTCCCCAGAGAAACGAGGGAAATTTTCCACCCTTGCTGAATAGTACACTACCACCCACTCACACTGCCATACTACACACACACACACACACACACACGCACGCACATGCATTCACTCATATATGCCCACAAAACTCATTCTGTTCCAAAGAAAAAAGGAAGACCCATATAAGGTCAAATGCAAAATGAGGGGAGGCTTTAAAAAAAACAAAACCTCCTCAGGAAGAGTGATTCATCGGTCTGGAAACTGTGATGGCCAGCTGGACAGTCCCCGGCAGCCGAGCGATGCCGCAGGAGGCAGACACCGGGAGTGGAAAGCTGAGGTTTAGTATTCGAGCTCTTTATCAGCCTCATTACAGTATGGAGAAAGCTTGGAGACTTTCTTTCCACTTTACAAGAGTAAGTGACAACTGCTGGGAGAAGAGAGGCCCAGTGTCCTAGATCCCAAAGAGAGGCATCTGGATAATCTAGAAACCACGGCTCCCCAGCTACCCTCCTGCTCTGGCCCCACACAGTCTCCATGCCACTGAGGGGCTTAGGAAGTAAAGGACACTTGGAGGCAAAGGCTGGCAGCGCATGGCAGGAGTGGATGGGGACTGACTGTCTAGACATCCCGGGGCCCTGAACTGTGTGGCTTTCTGGGTCCTCCCCTACTTAGTCCCCTCCCCAGTCTTTCATGTGGTCTGGCCTGTGCTCCCAGGGTGGGGCAGCCTTGTTTCCTCAGTCCCATCCCCAGCCCCGCCCCTTGCTCTGTGGAGAAGAGGGCAGCATGGGCTGTGCCAAGTGCCTGGGTCCAGTGGTGGAACCAAGGTCTCCCTGGCTCCCTCACTTCATGCTCCCATGTTCATAGCTCTAGGCTAAAGGTTGGCACCTGCTTTCTGCCAGCCTCCTCCCTCCCTCGGCCCAAGCACACTCCTGTTGGAAGAGCCTGTCACTGCCATCTCTGCTTGTCATAACTGTGTCTCTCCAAGTTGCCTATGGCTGGGCACAATGCCCAAAATGATGCTTCCACAGCCTGGCCAGCCTTGTTATTCCCAAGATATCCCTCTGTTTTTCAAAGAGGAGGGTCTCGCCTACAAGGCTAGATGAAGGGTATAAGACAGAGAAAATAATGGTCTTTTCTTTTTAAACACTGGGAATTGAACACAGAGCCTTTGCACTGAATTACATCCCCGGTCCTTTTCTTATTTTTTAATTTTGAGACAGTCTTGCTAAGTCACTAGGTTGCTCAGGCTTGGCTCAAACTTGTGATCCTTCTGCCTCAGCCTTCGGGGGGCCGGTGAGATGGCTCAGCGGCTTAAGCGCCTGCCCAGCAAGCGCGAGGGCCCGAGTTCGACTCCCGGAACCCACGTACAAAAAAGGGGCCCGTGATATCGCTCAGTGGCACGGGCGCCTGCTGGCGCACGAGGTCCTGAGGTCGACCCCCAGGTACCCACAAAAAAAAAAAAAAAATGGGGAAAACTGCCTCAGCCTTCGAGAGTGCTGGGATTTTAGTCATGTGCCACCACCCCCAGCTAAATGGTCCCCTTTCACACATGCCCCCAAGTAGGCATTGGGCCAGTGAGTTCTTGTACACACACAGGGCTACGCACATAGACATTTTGGTTCCCTCGGTCCCAGGTTCACCCCCACCAGCTACTTGAACATGCTGACCCATAAACACAAGGAAAGACACAAACAAACCCAGAGATGCACAAGCCCTGCATCCCAAACATATTTGGAGATATATAAACACACTCCAGTTATGCAGACACACAGAGATAGCATATGCACCCCTGAGCCACCCAGTTTCCAAGGAAACGCACTCCCAAGAATGTCCGGAGTGGGGCCAGGCAGGGCTGGGCTTGGTGCCTTGCTCCAGAGATGAGACAAGGAAACCCTCAGCTCTTGCAGCCCAGGGGAGGGGGCGGCTGGGGAGAACAACACCCATTCCTTTGTGCCTCCGCCTACCCCTCCTCGGCTGCCAAGCTTCTGAGACAGGCAAGCCCAGACTAGAAGGCTGAGGGTGGGGGGAGGCAAAGGGAGTTTGGTCAGAAGAGAGTGGGAGGGTACATACTTGGCAGGGTGGGCTTCTGGCTGGGGAAGGGAGGTCACTGGGGCCACAGGAAATGCTTAAGAATCCCATGGTGGCTTCAGGCCCTCCCTTTTCTCAGAAAGCTAAATGATGTGCTGGGAAGGCCATGCAGGACAAGAATGCTGTCACCCATGGAAGGCGCGGGATGGGGGGCTAGGGGGTAAGGGCTGGGCCATTTTTGAACTTTGTCCTGCCCCTCCTTTCTGCCCTACTGTCTCACCTGCATGCACTCAAATCCTGGAGTGGATGCATGCTCTGAGACCAGACGGGAACTAGATAGCATTTTGGCCAAAGCCCCTGTTCTTGGGGCTTCTCTTATCGAGTCAGAGACTCTGAAGCCCTAGAGAAGGCATGCAGAGCTGCTTCCTGAAACTGGCTGTCCTTGCACGTTCCCACCGCAAAGACAGGAGGCAGGAGTGGGACTTTGTCAGTTCTTTGGTCAGCTGTGAAGGAAATGGTGTTTAAAGGTGCAAAGAGATGTGAACAGAAGGATCTTAGGAGACAGCGGAGTAAGGGGGGGACTTCCAGCCAATGGAGTCCCTAGAAAATGACGCTCCAGTCAGCCCTCCTGCTGAGAGCCAGGCGTAGCCCAGGACTCACACCCTCATGTTCACCTCACCTCTAACCCCCCACCAAATCTGCTTTTTCTCATTCCCCTAATCAGACAATTCACTTTATAAATCAATGCCTAGAACACTGTTTCCAGGGTGAACACACCTGGCCTGTCAAAGTGCCACCTGGCCACCCATTGCCTGCCTGGTAACCATAGTAATTAGGGGCCCTTACACAGCAGGGCCTCCCTTGCGCAACAGAATGGCCTGGTGCTGTGGGAAACAGTGTGGTTACCATATTCATGACCAAAAGCCACTGTCAATGGTCTTGTAGCAGGGGCAAGCTTGTCTTCAAATTTTGCCTTCATATTCTACCCTTGTCCCATCCCCACAGCAGGTTTTGTCCTCCAGTACAGCTTCTCAAAACAACTCTTTTGGAATCGTGGAATAGTATCTGATTCCTTCTTCTTCTTTTTTTTTTTTAATTCAGTACTGGGGATTGAATTCAGGGAGCACTGAATTACATGCCCACCCCTTTTTATTTTTCATTTTGAGACAGGGTCTCACCACGTTGCCCAGCCTGGGCTCAAACTCATGATCTGCTGCCTCAGCCTCCAAGGCAGCTGGGATTACAGGTGTGTGCCACCGTGTCCTGCCACTGATGCCCTCTTGCTGCTGTTCCACCTGCTCTCCCCCAACAACCCTCCGGGCTGGACCCTCTGACAACAAAAATCCCAACCTTTTCTCTCCCCGTGGTGTGGGGAGGCAAGGCAAGGGCAATCAGAGAGATAGGTTGCAGACAAATCTGGGTGCTGGAGGGTTTTGAGATGTTACACGTAGAGCCAACTGAGTATGGCGAGTCAGGCAGTTACCATAGCAACCACTACAGCAGGCTTCACCTGCACCCAGCATATACAAGCTTTGAAATAGAGGCCCCTTCCTCAGTTTGGGGGTATTAAACCTTACCCTGAGTGAGTCGGGTTGGCTGTCGAACTGGGAGCCCATCGATAGTACAGGCATTGCCACAAGGGTAGAGGGTGAGGGTACCCCGTAGATTCTCGATGTAGCAGTGCTCTGGAGCCAGGCCTGGACCCTGCAGGGAGATGTCCTTGGCTGCAGAGCCAATCACTGTCCTCCCTGGAGACAGGAGGCAAACTGAGTCAGAGGGGACCAGGCTGAGGAGGCAGGGACAGGGCAAAGAGGGACACAGTGGAAATGCATTTTCACTTGTATCTCTATCCACCACTGGGCACCCCTATTGGACCCCCCTAAACCTAGTGAGCCAGTAACTGATAGCTCTGCACAAGCAGAGAAAACTGCCTCAGAATGGGATGGTCCAGAGGGTACAGGAGCCAGACTCCCCTGAGAGATTAGAAAAGGGGGCTTCTTTTCAGACCTCCCTTAGTCTCCCTAACTGCCCCCCATACTCCTTTTCCCCTTTCCCCTTCTTGCTACTCCTCCCTCTTTTCTTCTAAATCTCTCTCTCTCTCTCTCTTCCTTCTGCCACCTGCAACCCATCCCTGCCTTTCCTCCCTCTCCAGCACTCCAGTGCTGCTTCGCCCCTGAAACCTCTCCCTGGCAGAGCCCCTGGGACTGGTATTTGGAGAATGTGGGGAATGTAGTAATCACCCAGGCAACAGGTGCAGCCAGGAGAGGAGAGGAAGGGCAGAAGCTGAAGGCTGAAGGGGACCATGCCAGGGCTCCCCTTGGGATATGGTATCCCTGCTCCCATCTTTCCGTTCTCCCCCAGCCCAGCCTCCCAGGCCAGGCAGCATCTTGGAGTGGAGCCCCCTTTCTTCTTGGCCACACTGGTAGCTCAGAGCAGCATGCTCTCCTGTTTCTGTAAGTGCTCTCTTCCTTGTTTCTAAACTGATCTGTAATCCCTGTCATGGAACCAGATTATCTACCAAAGAAGGCAGGAAATCCGAGGAGGCAGAAATAAGGGAAACACTGCCTGCAGATGGCGGGAGGGCCCCCAACTCAGGCAGGGGCCTGGCGGGGGGAGGGTATAGGTAGGACCCCTTGTCCTCGCTTACCTTCCTCCAGTGGCAGGAGGGTGATCGCAGTGCTGAGCCGCCCGCTGCCCAGGCTCACCAGGTGGGGTTTGTCTGTTTGCACTTTCAGCCCCTTGCCTGTCTCAATCAGGTCCAAGGGTCCTTTCTGCAAGTAGTAGGAGTGGAGAATGAGCATCATTAGAGACTTCAGGTCAGCACCTTACCTCCCTGATCACAGTCACACCAGCACTCTCTCCAGTCTTTGTCCCTTTCCAAAGGGCTCTGAGGGTGCTGAAGGGTTTAGCACAAAATCTTAGCCAGAGCATTATCTCACAAAATTGTAATTAGATCTGAGTCTAGACCACTAACACGTCCCACTGGATTTATCTCAAGTTTTGGCTCAGCTGCCCCTTTTTGTCTAAAACAGAAACAAGAGGCGTGGGGGAGGTAGGGGAGCTGAGGAAGACGGGGCGCTGTAGGAGGCGCAGACCAGCTCTGGCAGCCTTGGCTGGGGCTATCTGCAGGGCGGCTGCTTGCCCCTGCTACGCTAAGCTACAAGGGCGAGCTGAGGCATGGACCAAGGTGACGCAGCCCAGAGACTATCTGTAAACTGCTTTCTGACTTTCAAAGGGGAGTTTCTGGGTGAACCAATTAACCTGATTCAGACAAAGACTGAGCTGTTAATAGGTTTAGGACCTGGGGAAGGGCGGAGAGAAACAGAACTGCTGCTTTCACCCTTGAGCTGGGACCTGAGGTATGTAGAAGGCCTGAACCCATCCTTATAGCTGCTCTCTTGCCCCATGGCCCTGGCTGCACTCACCTGCACCATGGCCTGGGTCTTGCATCCAGGACCTACTAGGGTCCTATTGAGAGCATCCATGGTCCTAGGGCTCCAGAGCTCCTGGGGACACAGCATAAGGCATGTGATCGGGGGAGGGCAGGGAAGAAGAAGGAAAGAAGTGGCTCTGTGGCAGGGTTCTCAGGGCAGGCGCAGCACCAGCCAGCATCATTCCAGGATCCTCATGCTAAAGGAAAGGTGGGGGCAGCTAAGGAGATGGGAGAGAGGCAATGCCTGGTCTCCAGCCTCCAGCCACAGCACAGGCCCCACAGCACACCAGTCCTGACCCCGGCCATCGCAGGCACAAAGCCTGGCCTGTACTTCTGGGCTTCCTTGCTGTATGCTACTCAGAACACAGGTCTTAGCAGCTGAAGATGCCCAGCTATCTGGAGCCTTAAGCATGGTGAGGAAAATCTACCTTAGTAGGAGGAGCAAAATCCAGTGTCCAAAACTGAAAGACACTGCAAGCTAGAGGGCCCCCAGGTGGGTGGCAAGGCTGAAGCAGGTGTTCCTTCCCTCAACCTTTCTTTTTATTTATTTATTATTATTTTTTTTTTTTTACTTTAAGGAGAAAAAAATAGAACAAAATTTCAAAACAACATAATAGGAGGGTAACAATGGTTAATATATTGCTCATTGTTATCTTTAAATTAGTTACTCAGGGTACAAGATATTGGCATTCAATTGTCCAAACAATATTAGCACAAACCTTTCTTTTCAATGAATTAAGCGAAATTAGTAGTGTATCTATCATAACTATCTTGTATATATATATATATATTTTTTTTTCTTTTCCCTTCCTTCTTTTCTCCATTCCCCCACCCCAGCTTCTCTTTCCTTTTGAACAGTTTCTTCCTGTTTTACAATATCTGTTGTACATTTTGGATCTTATTTACTCTTTCAGCTTCTCACACTAGGGAGACAATACGATGTTTACACATGTGCTTCCGGTTTATTTCACTTATGAGTATGGTCTCGAGTTGCATCCATTTACCTATAAAAGTCTCCAGTTTATTCCTCCACCTTTCTTTGTCTTCTCTCTTCCTCTCTTTTCCCAGGGTCTTAGTAAGATGTTTTCTTAAAGGAGACACAGGAAAAACCCAGCCATTCCTGCCATCTCTGTATCTCTCAACTCCTGTACCCTTTTCTCCTCAGAAATCGACCTCATCCCAATGCAATCAGCTCAGAATCTCAGTGGTGACTACCGGGAGTTCAGGACTCTTGGGTTCCTACCTGGCTTGGTGCTGTTTAGGAAGGTAAGGCCCTTAAAACCAGGGATAAGGGGCCAGTGAGATGGCTCAGCGGCGTTAAGCGCCTGCCTGGCAAGCGCGAGGGCCCAAGTTCGACTCCTGGAACCCACATATGAAAAAAGGGCCAGTGATATCACTCAGCGGCACGGGCGCCTGCTGGCACACGAGGTCCTGAGATCGACCCCCGGTACACACACACACACACACACACAAAAAAAAACAGGGATTAAGATAGATTACAGAGGCAGAACCTGAATCCCTCAGCCACCTACCTACCCCTCTTTCCCTGGCTCATGCTTTTGGTACCTGAGACTGAAGAGGACCCTATGTGTACTAATGTGTCTCCATATGCCCAACCCTTGGCCACCTTGCAAAGGTGAGAAACTTCCCACTGGCTACTGAAATGTTACTGGGGAAAGCTGAGGCCTGGAGAGTTTCCTTCTGCTTTCACTGTTTCAGTCATCTCCCAGATGACTTACAGAGGAAACAAGGGCAAGAGCCAGCATTCCAAAGAGTGTCTGACCCTGGCAGTGGGTCCCAAGGGCCCTCAGCCATGGAGTTACTAAATTTACCCTCCCAGCTTCCACCCTTCCGGGCCTGGACCACGTAATCTCCGTCACCATTTCCACCCAAGCTGGCGGAAGACAGGCTGGAACAGTGCCTGGGGCCCACCTCAATACTGTTTGGGAGGAGGGAAAGCAAAGGCCGTTACCCCCACCATGCCCTAAGCTGGTCTGCTGTCTCCCCAGGAGTCCTGGCCACAGGAAAGAGTTTCCAGAGACAGAATGCTGCACTGCTTCCTTAGACTCAGGCAAATCCGTCTGCATTTCCTGAGGGAAGAGTGGGTTAGGAATAGGAAGTTCATGTAAAAGAGTGGAAAAGAAAAACAAAATAATAAACAATGCTGAAAGGAAGGTATTGTCCTTTAGTGGAAAAAGTTTTAGAGTGGGATGGAAAGTCTTAAATTCTACCCTGAAGCCCGGTGTGGTGGTGCAGGCCTGTAATCCCAGCACTTGGGAGGCTGAGGCAGGAGGATCACTGGGAGTTTGAGGCCAGCCTGGGATATAAAGGGAGTTAGGACAGCCTGAACTGCCTAGCAAGACCCTGTCTCAAAAAACCTAAATAAATAAATAAATAAATAAATAAATAAATAAATAAATTCTACCCTGAATTTACTATTCATTAGTTGTAAGATCTTGGACAAGTTACTTCAGTTCTCTCATTGTCAAATCAATCTTCTATAAAACTAAAATAATAATTTTTAATAGATTATCTAAAAATAAAGGAGATTGTCTAGATCAGCACTTGTCTGGGCTGGGTGGAATTCAAAGAGACTAGAAATGGGCAGAGTATGTTTTTGGAGGGGTGTGTTAGAAATATTCTAAAATTGTGATGATGGTTGTTCAGCTCTAAACATACTAAAATCATTGCACACTTACATTGGGTGGATTTTAAGGTAGATAAATTAAATCTCAATAAAGTTGTTAGGTTTTTTTTAAAGGACTGTCTGAAGATTGAGGTAGTATACTAAATGACACTTCATGAAATGCAAAAACACTATCTAAATGTCAGTTGTTATGAGCTGTATAACCTTGAGTAAGGCACTGTCTGTCTGGGCCTCAGTTTCTCTATCTGTCACACTGGAGTGTTTGTCACCATCACTCTTTGAGGTATTTGGGTGTGTTCATTTATTTACACCAAAGAACTTCAAGTGGAGATAAAAGCCGCAAAGAAATAACTTTAATGGGGGAATGAGTGATTAGAGGAGAGAAAAGAAGGCAATAAGGAGGTGAAAGGAGAGGGAGAAATAAGGAGAGAGGTGTAGGGAGAAGATAAGAAAAGATGTAGAGATTGAGAGGTGCTAGGCTGTGGCCTCAACTCGGAAACTTAATCCAAGTGAAGTGGAAAAAAGACACCAGACCAACCTGCCAGGCGCTCAGGTCGTGCCTAACAGTGGGGTCTCGTTGCGGCCCAGGGAGCCACCACCTGGGGGCGCCCTCTCCTCGGACCCCCAACCCTGGCTCCGGAGGCGCCCCAGCTGGCTCTCCCACCTCCATCTCACCCAGCTGCTGCCCCCTAACCCGGACTGTGATTACCACCTCGCCCGGCCCGGCTTCCGCGGCCCTTCTGGGAAATCCTGCTCCACCCCGCTGCCAAAGAAAGGTCCCTGCGGTGCAAGTCCGGCTCCCGCTAGCCCTCCCGAACTCGGGTACGCGGGAGCAAGGCGGCAGCGGTCTCGGTGTCTGGGTTCGGCGAGCTGCTGCGAGGGTCCCTGCGTGCAGCAAGTCTGGGAGTCCCGCAGGTGACCCCGCCGGCCCCTCCGGCCTCCTTGCCCGGCGGGAATGAGCAGGCAGCTGCCCTCTCCACCGAGCGGGGCGCCAGGGTCTCCCCTTGGGGGTCTCGGCACCCGAGTGAGGGTGAAGGGAGGCCCCCGGGGGAGGGCACCAGCTCTGGCACCAGCAGTCACTAAAGGAGGTCCCAGCTCCCCAGGGGCCCCAAGATGAAAGGTCCAAAGCCGACCCCGGAGCGAAAGGCCTGGCCCCCGCGGCGCCGCTGCTCTGACCTCCCCAACCCCCTTCAGGTCACCCCAACCCTCACCTGGGTCCCGGGGGCCCAGCCGTGGCTTCGCCCTGGGCGTCGCATGGCTGTGGCGGGACCTGCGGCGCTGAGCCGGGATCCTCTCGGCCAGCTGCGGCCTTTGCCTGCCCGGCGCACATCCGCCTTCGAGGAAGGGCCCCCGTCAGCGGAAGGAGTCCGACGGGAAGGAAACTGAGGCTGGGAGCCCAGCGGGCAGGATGCCCAGGAGGAGCCGGGCGGGGCGAGGGTGTCCGAGGGCCAGGGGCGGAGAGAACTTCAGAATGAGAAAAATGAGGCAGAAAAGGGGGTCTCCGGGGGCACGGGGAGGGGACACGCAGTGATTTGGAGGGAGAAATGAGGGACGGGGGCGGGAGGGTTGAGGAAAAAGGAAAACTGGGGAGGAAGAGACCAAAGGCAAAGGATGGGGAGACGGGGGACAGGGGCCTCAAGTGGAAGGTGTGACCGACGGGGAGGACCGGGAGGCACTGAAGGGGCCGTTGGCGAGGAGCTGGAGACCGGGGACACCTGCGCCCAGAAGCGTGGGAGAAGAGGCGGGCAGCCAGGGGACCGAAGCGATCGGGCCGAGGAAAGACGTGCGTGTCGTTTACGGGTGTTTTTTATGGAGGCGCTGGAAAGGTGCGCCTCTTGGAAGCTGAGACCGCGCGGGATTTCCGCACCGGAGAGGCCCCGGCTGCCCCTCGGTCCGCCCCGGGCCACCGCGGGGGACAAGGCCGCAGTGTTGGGCCGCCGGCCGCGGCCGCCCCGCCCTCCCGCGCCACGGGACAAGCGGCCTTTCTTTGGACGGGCAGGGAGAAGGGGACTCTTGTTTGAGCAGCGGGGAAAGGGGGCGCCCCGCCTCCGGCGCAACTCCAGCCGGGCAGCTGCGGGAAGGGGGCTGGGTTGTGTAGGGGTGAGCGTGTGAGCGCGTGGGTGTGGAGTGTAGTGCGGCCTGGGCGTGGGTGAGGGTTCTGCGCGAGTGACGCCCCGGATGTGTGTGCGCGACGCGTGGGAGCGGAGCGTGGGGTGCCGCGTGGATGCCCGACGTGGTGGAGCCTGTGCTTGTGTGACGACGGCGGCGAGGTGAGCCCACCATCGGATGAGTCAGCCCCCGGGAGCCTCGCGGACCGCTGAGCTAACGGGCCCAGAATGCAGCCCCGCCCCGGCGCCCCGGGTCCCCTGCCGGGCCGTGCGGTCGCGGTCCAAGGCCCCGCTCGCGCCGCCTCCGCGGCTCCTCCGCAACGCCGAGCCGAGCGGCCCCACCCAGCCGCCCGCCGCACTTCCCCATCCCGCGGGAGTCCGATGACTTGGCGCAGTCTAGTCGCGGGGATCTCCGCTAGGCATTCGGGTCCAGACCGCGAAGGCGCGGCAGAGGCTGGGAGTCACTCTTCCAAAGTGCCCCATGGGGCCCCGAGCCCTAAAAGGCGTGGAGCCTTGCAGGAGTGTCTGGGAGGCCTCGACGATCTTCCCATATTCTGGACACTGCCAAGGACCCCTTCTGGACTCCTATCCCCCAAGCAGGACTCCGCGTCCCTTCCTTGTCCATCAAGGCTGCTGGCATGGGGACAAGAGCTGAGACACCCCAAGGGACCCTCCCTCCCTGTGGTCCCGCTGTTGGCTGAAAGGGAGCAGTGGGGGACGCTAAAGATGCACACACTTGCCACCCAAGACCCCGAGGGTGGCTACCTGGCCCTTGGGGTGCCAGCGGGAGATCCCAAAAGGGATCCCAAAAGGCTCAGTGTCCCTGGGAGGGGGGAGAGCACGAGGGCCCCCTCTGGCAGTGCAGCTGACAGCAGGTCGGGAGGGCAAAAGCAAACAACTCTCGGGAAAGCGGCAGTGCTGACTCCCACAAAATCCCCTTTGGTCTGTAGGCACTCACCTGGGATGTCCCCTCTTCCCCCGCGGGCTTCTTCAGAGCCCTCTAGCCCGGAGCTGACCTCCCCAGGACCCAGGGACTTCCCCCTGTGCAGCGCCAGCGCGCAGAGAATGGCACCCTCGGTCGTAGTGAGAGAGGGCGCGCTTACCTCTCAGGGACAGGGGGACACCGCGGCGGCCTCAGACTCCCAGGGACACTGTTGCTTTCCCCCTGAGCCTGCTGAGTAGGAGGAGAGTGAGCCGTTCCGCCTCCCTCCCGCTAGTCCCCGCCCCTACCCCCGTCCTGTCCCGTCTGCCTGGCCAGCCGGAGAAGACGCCCTTGTGGAGCTGGAAACCAAGGTCCCCCACCCACCCTTTCCCACAGCAGCACCTCCCCACCCCCTCGCCTGCACAGCACCCGCTTTGTTCATCTGTACAGCTGGGCTGTCCACTACACACACACACCCTCTCCTCCCGCCTTCCCCTTCGGACTCTCCTAGACCACCCTTCGCCCCTAGGCTTTGATATATTCCCATTCACTCTGTCTCTGTTTCTGGCTGTCTCTTTCCCTCCCACCTTCCCTCCCTTTCCCCCTCCCTCCCTCTCCCCCCTTAGGTATTGAAACTTCCACAGGTGGCCAGTGAACCTCCTCATTGCAGCCCCTATAACATGCTCTCAACATTTCCTCAGAACATCTCCTGAGGTCTTTCCTGTCACCCTTTTCCGAGCACCGCAGTGAAGAGCTGTAAATGGGGTTGATATCCCCACATCAGGCTCCACAGACTTTCCTCCTAAGCACAGTATAAGATGAAGACGTGTTGAAGTACCGTGCAAACTCAGCACAGGAAAGTTAGTGGAGTTTTCATTTTGCCTCCATTAGCTGAACCCCAGTCGCCCTGCTAGATTAGATTGGTAGTGGAAAGGCAGGCTAGAGACACACTAGCCTAGAGCATGTTAATAAGGAAGAGGGGCACCGAACACCTAAGAGCAGCCTAGAAACCTGGTCTGGTTGAAGTCATTATCTCAGCCCCCACCCGGAAACCCAACACTGACAGTGGATCCTTACCTTGCAAAGCCAGCTCTTGCCCCAGGAGACTGGCTGGGAGGCCCCAGGGAGCTGAACTCAGCTAGATTGGACCTCCTCACCTGCACTGACCGGACCCCGGACACTCCTCCTCGCTGAAGGAAGGAGCAGAAAGACTTCAAGTCTGGCCTAAATTCCAGCTGGGGTGGATAGCAAAAGGTAATTTGTCCTTTTTGGGATGGACAAGTCCTGTTCTGATTCAGTGGCTTTAGTTTGTGCCCTCTTTTCTAACCCAGGAGGCTGAACTCCAGGAATCTCTGGTCACTCATTGACAGGGCTAACATTCCCCCGGTGGGGGGGTGGCATGGCCCGAAGCTTGAGATGACCACAGCCAGGCAGTGTAAAGAAGGGGCAGGTGGGGGGAGGGTAGGAGTGTAGTGCAGAAGTAGTGTTTCTTAGCAAGCATGAGGCCCTGGGTTCAATCCCCAGAAAGGGGAGGGAGAGGTGTTGCTACCTGGTCTAGCTGAGGTGGACAATGGGGCTCCAGCACACACTGTGGGTACCGGAAAAATCTAGGGGTGTGTGTGTGTGTCAGGGCGAGCCTCTTAATCTTCCTATCTGCATACTGTTCAAAGCTCACCCAAGTATTTTAACTCAGGCCAATCTTCATGAGGCAGATCACAACAGTAATTTTCAGTCTATCCTGTGTGTAAAAAAAAAAAAGATATATGCCAAAACCCAGCATTTGAGGAGAGGTTCAGACTGGGGTTTCTGAAAGACTTTTCACTATGCTCCACAACCCCCAGCTCCTCTTTAACCACTTGGTCAGGAGGAATTTCAAGGAATACTCAAGACGGCTACAGAGGCAGCCCATGCTGAGGCAGAGGGTGGAAACAGCACCTAACTGTTGTCACTGTCTCCCTGCCAGGGACCAGCTGAGCTCATGATGAAGGTTCTATGCAATGTGTCCTCTCTCCTGCTGTGTTGGGTCTCTGTGTTCCCACAGTTAGAGCACTCAGGGGACTAAAGACCTACCACCCCAGCCCTCCACCCTCATCCCACTCCACATCTGGAGCCCATCAAAAAACTCAGTGCTCACTCACAGTTACGCAAGAGGTCGAGCAGCTGGGAGCTCAGGAAGGGGGGAGGAAGAGAAGAAAGCAAACAGCTTTCCAGGCATGCTTCAGACTTTCCAAAATGAAAGCAGGGGGAGAGGGCAAAGGCTGGGTGTGGAAGGAAGGGTGGATTTTTTCAAGGCCCTCTGCACTTGGCTATGTCAGGAGTGGATTTCCACACTCCCAGTCTTTGGCTTGGCACATTTCCCACTCCCCCTCCTCTCAAACTGTACCCCCTTTAGACCCAGAAAGACATTGCTATTGCTTATACCACCAGCAGTCCCTGTAGATACCCCCACCCAGAAAGTTATCCCTGACTTCTTTGCATGCTGAACTCAGGCATCATTAATGTAGGTGTGGTGGCAGCAACGATGCCAAGTAACTTCTCAGTGCATCCTACTTGGGAAAAAGTTCAAGCTTTGCCTAAGCAGCTGCAAAGCAGCAGCAGCTCTTTTCTCAGCTTGTCTTAACACCAAATCTAACACATTCAAGTGGGAAACTGGGGTAAGAAAAACTGGCTGTCTACCTCTGTGGCTCACGACCTTCTTAACGAGCTGAAGAGAACACACACCCAGGGCTGGGGGTATGGGTCAGTGTGTGCCATTTAGCATGTGCATCCACTATTCACCACGCTAACCATTCGGCCCCTTTCCTACACAGTAAGCAACCTTTCTTTTGGTGGATGAAAGGGGTGGCTTAAGCTTCTAAAAACTGCCTAGCAACTTGACTTCTTGTGAAAGAGGGAAAACAGCCTGGCTAGGAAAGGTAGTCTAATTTTGGAAAAGGCTTCCCTGGTATCAATTCACTACCTCTCCGGGTAAGATATGAGACACACTGGTAGAGATGCTTCTACCCTTGAGTAATAGCGATGCACAGCAACTAACCTACCTTTGAATCTCTAATAGGAGTTCCAAGCTCTAGAGAGCTGCACATGTATTTACTAGAGAGGGCAAAAAGAGGGACTGGAAGGTTGTGTTTAGAAGTGCACTACAAAGGGAATTCTGAGTTTTGCTTCAAGATTCCTCAAGCCCATTCTCTATTCCATTTTCCAGACTCATGTTATTAGTTGTAGTTAACATTTGTTTAGCTCAGAAAAAAAACTTCATAAATAAGTAGACATTCCGGGCCGGTGAGATGGCTCAGCGGCGTAAGCGCCTGCCTTGCAAGCGCGAGGGCCCGAGTTCGACTCCCGGATCCCACATACGAAAAAGGGGCCGGTGATATCGCTCAGCGGCCTGGGCGCCTGCTGGCGCGCGAGGTCCTGAGGTCGAACCCCTGGTACCCACCAAAAAAAAAAAAAATAAAATAAGTAGACATTCCTTCTAGTTAAGACTTAGTGTTTTGTTTTGTTTTGTTTTTGTGGGTACCGGGGGGTCGACCTCAGGACCTCGCATGCCAACAGGCACCCGTGCCGCTGAGCGATATCACCGGCCCCTTTTTCGTATGTGGGATCTGGGAGTCGAACTTGGGCCCTCGCGCTTGCAAGGCAGGCGCTTACGCCGCTGAGCCATCTCACCGGCCCAAGACTTAGTGTTTTTGATGAAAACCCCATCACCTTAAAAATAACACCTGCTAGATGTGAACCTTAAGACTATTCTGCATCAACCCTGGAAATCAGTCAGATCCTAACTTAAAATTAAACATACACAGGTTGATTTGGGGTTTGTAGCTACTGAATAAATGAATGATCTTAAAAAAAAAACAACTATCTAGAGGTCGCTAATCTCACTACCTCCTTTGTATGGGATTTTCATTCATTCAGATCAGGAACCACAGCCTCCCATTTTAAACAGAATGCTTAGTCAGACATAATTATTTTGCTAGTCGTCTTCACAAGAGATCAACAAGAAGTCCGTTTGATGCCAGAGGGATTACCAGCCAGTCAAGGGGCGTGGCATGCTTTCGGTGTTCTTCGTTAGATTAAGGTTACAGCTTCAACGAAGCAAGCTACATTTAGCATCATTAGATCAGGTACTATTTCATTAAGGAAAAAACAAAACATCAAAACCTTGACCTTTACCACTGTTTTTTCATTCTAGACATTTATTCATTAGGGAGAACAGTCTGCCTTCCAAACAACTTACTGATGTTTAATAGTTTTTCCAAAGTTAAATAAAAAGTGTAAGAAGTCTTTTCCCCAGGGCATAGTGGCACACATCTGTAATCCCAGCACTCGGGAGGCTGAGGCAGGTCAATCACTGCAAGTTCAAGGACAGCCTGGGCTACACAGTGAGTTCAGGGCCAACCTGAACTACATGGCAAGACCTTGTCTCAAAAAAAAGTCATCTTTTCTGAGGGAATTCCTAACAATTCTCAAGGCATTCATCATGCCTCCCTGGCTTACTTTTACCACCATCTGTCAAATGGGAAGGCCCCAAGATACCACATAAGGTTATTTTTTAAAGATGACAATTCATTTTTGACTCTACAACTGCCTCTTACAAAATTAAGACTTCAATATCCCCAAAATCCATGACACTAAATTCAAAAGCCATGTTGTCACAAGTGTGAGTATGTATGATCAAATGTAGAAAATACAAAAGGAAGCACAGTACCTATAATGGAGGAAAGGCAATGAACACTCTTGGATCTTGGACAGATTATTTTCTCTAAAAAAAAAAATCCATCTTAGATCCTATTACAGCATCCCGAATCATTGAGCAGACACCAAATTGTGAGTCAAGAATTCAGCGAACATTTCATTTTATAATACTCTTTATTTGATTAAAGAATCTGCCTTGTGTACAATGGAATGTTATATTCCCTACATATTTTACAGGGTTACAAAATGTCTCGTTTTAAATATCACCCCAAAAGTAATCTCAGGGAAAAAAAAGGTTTTGTGAAATTAAACTTGACTTTTTAAAAAATCATATGAACAAGCAACTCTCAAAACTGGATTAATAAGATTTCTTGCCTACTTAACTACATGACACACTCCTTGTCCTAGCCCCCTTCCTCAGAAAACTTTCGTGTGGAAACCAAGCTAGAGATTAAGTATTCTTCCCTGATACATTTAAGGGAAAGGGAAGAGCCAAAAATTTCTTTGGCAAGCAATTCCAGCTATGGCCCTTTGTGGCTGCTCTGCGTTAATGCAGTACACGCTGCAGGCAGGGCCAGGTGTCCAGAATGGAAGTGCTGCTCTCCAGCCAGCTGTAAGCGCAGGAGCCATCCGCAGTCCTTTGTCTCTTCCCACAGCCAGTGCCTGCAGCTCTCAGTGACCTGTCACACATCCTACTGAGTGCAATACTGGATTAAAAGCCAAGGCTGGGTTGGCAATGTTGTTCTCCACCAAAAAAAAGTAACAGATGAAACAGAGCTGAGAAACAATCACACCATAATGACACTCAAAAGGCTCAGGGGTTAGAAAAGGAAGGGCCTCAGAGATGAGAGACAGACAGGCTGGAGGAAAATGCTGAGTTGGCCGTAAGGAAATGGAGTACCTAAGAGTCATTCCTACATAACCAATATAACAAGGGCCTATTGAAATGCTAAAACTCTAGCAGTGGAAACGGATTTTCCTTGCTAATTCAGGAGGGACTTGATAGGTAGGAAGGTTAAGGATAGGACTGGCACAAATACTCACTGAACAAGTGGCCTCCAAAATCATAACCATGTTTCTGCTGGAAAGGAAGGACTGATGAGAGAGTGACCAGGGGGAGATAGAGAACCTAAGGAATGTGAATGGCTACAAAACTGTGAGCAATTACGTTTTAGCTCAAGTGGAGAATTGGAAATATGGACAGCACTAGCAACAGATGTGATAGTCCAAGGGGCCATAACCATTCTTCTCCTAGACATCCTGAAGAGGGGGCCATGTCATCTGAAAGCTGTTTCTCAATATTGACACAAGTGGGACTAACAGTACTACTTTAAACTGGAAGGATAGGCCTTAAAAAGAAAACAGCTTGGCAAACTAATGGAGGGATGAATAGACATAGGAAAAGAGAGTCAATTTTATCTTTTAACTTCTACATTCCACACCCCTTAAAACAGTTCACCTATATTGTCCAAAAATTAACAACAGTTTAGATAACCTTGTTCCAGGAGGTCAAACACAATGCCTATATACAGATGATCCCAGTGCCTGACTGAATGCACGGAAAGGAAAGAAGTATAAAAGATTAAAATCTACAGAGAAAACTTAAAAAACAAAGTATGAAATGTAACTGTATTTGGGGATTAAAACAAAGGAGCAACTTAGGCAAAGACAGAGGAGGTGTTTGCTGGGGGCATTCTCTCGAGAGCTTGCTTTCCTGCTGGCCAGTAAAATCTGCCGAAGAAATGAGCAGCCTTTCCCTTTATGTTTGTGTCATTTCTCTGTCAAAGAATGTCTCTGCGACACTCAAACACTGGGGATGAGTTGAGGGTCCTTGCACAGGAGACGTGCATTGAATCAGGAAAAAAAGGGTCTCCAATGGCTTATAAATTTGGAAAAACTCTTCAGCCATTTTTGGGCTCTTCTATTAATTTAAAATTTTTTCTTGTTGATTCTCTCTTCTTGGTACTACAGGATTTCATACTTATCCACTAGGAAAGTGGTCTCTGTGGAAAACCTGACCGGACTGTTTCCATCTACCTGGGTCACTTTGGTAACCTGGGAAAATAAACAAAAAAAAAAAAAATGGTAAAGCAAAAGGAGGTTGAGTCTACAAAATGCTGATTAAATTCTCATTACAGAAAAAATCAAATTCCCTAAAAACAGTATTAAATGTAGCTTATAAATAATAAATAATACAGTGTTCAATGAACAACTGTAGCTCACAGCCATCAGTCTTCCCCATCGACAAGATTAATCTGATCTCTACATAAAGAAAGGACAACTGTTGCAATGACATGTAGAGCAGTATTAACAGTAAGAGCTCCAGAGTGAGCGGCCACAGCCCCATCCAGCCCTATAAAACCTATGAAAAATCACAGAGATTCTATCAGAATAATCAGTCCTAACTCTTCAATATTATTCACTAATCTGTTCTCGAAGTTCCCCGTGCTGAAGAGCCCACTAAGCTACTCCACCATACTGATTTTCTGGGCATGGCTAGGTCCTTTTAAAGAGATTTTCCTTTTTCTAACAATAATTTTTTTTTGTCTTTTTTTTGGCACCGGGAATCAAACTCACAACCTCACACTTGCCAGGCAGGTGCCTTGTCTTTTTTTGAGACAGGGTTTCACTATGCAGTTCAGGCTGGCCTTGAACTCACTTTGTAACCCAGGTTGGCCTCAAAATCCTGAATGCCACCATGCCAGCTTTTTTTTTTTTTTTTTTTTTTTTTCTTTCAGATAAGGTCTTGTGGCTGGGGTGTGGGGGCACATGCCTGTAATCCCAGCACTCGGGAGGCTGAGGCAGGAGGATTGCTATGAGTTCGAGGCTAGCCTGGGCTACAAACTGAGTTCAAGGTCAGCTTGAACTACATAGTGAAACTATTGAAAAAAAAAAAAAAAGCAAAAAAGAAAAAAAAAACAGATAAAGTCTTACAAAGTTGCCCAGACTAGCCTTAAACTTGCAATCCTTCTGCCTCAGCCTCCCTGAGTAGTTTGGATTACAATTATGTGCTACCGAGCCCAGCAGTAATTTTACCTTCTAAATTTAAAAAATTCTTTCATTCCTTGGGTACAAATTAAGTGACAAGGCATTATAAAACCATGTTGGACAGATAGAAAATTGGAGTGGGGGGGATAAAAATGATCAAAATGCAATATGTATATGTACCAATTCATCAAGATGAATGTAATTATTCTATGTCTCAAACATGTACTGATAAGCCAGGCATGGTGGCACATGCATGTAATCTCAGCACTTGGAAGGCTGAGGCAGGAGGATCACCATGAATTCGATATAATGTGTTCAAAGGCCAAACTGACCTATACAGCGAGACCCTGTCTCAAAAATCACACAAAAAAACCCCAAATATTTACTGATAAAAAAATCTTAGTAAGGAAATTAAGAGAAAGAGACCCCTTCCAACATTAAAATAATGTTTTGGCAAATGAATTTTAAAATATATGGGTTAAAAAAATAGACAACTTAAAAAAAAAAAAAAAAAAAAGAGACATGAGCCAGGCATGGTGATAAACACCTGCAATCCCAGCTACTCAGGAGGCTGAAGAAGGACTGTCAATTAAAGGCCAGCCTGGGCAATTTAGTGAAAACCTACCTCAAAAATAAAAAGGGCTAGGGATATAGATTGGTGATAACAGTACTTGCCTAGCATGCATAAGACCCTGGTTTAACCCTCAGTACCAAAAAAAAAATTAAATTAACTAACTAAAGACAGTATATATGAGTCCACAAATACCTTGATATGCATTCATGTTCAATTTTTTTTTTTTTTTTTTTTTTGAGACAGGGTCTCGCTATGTAGTTCAGGCTGTCCTGAACTCACTACAGTAGCCTAGGCTGGCCTTAAACTTGTGGCGATCCTCCAGCCTCAGCCTCCCAAGTACTTGGATTATAGGTGTACACCACTGCACCCAGCCGATTTTTTTTTTTCAAAAAAAAAAAATTTTTTTTTTTTTTTTTTTAACTTTATCTGAGGGCCGGTGAGATGGCTCAGCGGCATAAGCGCCTGCCTTGCAAGCGCGAGGGCCCGAGTTCGACTCCCGGATCCCACATACGGAAAAGGGGCCGGTGATATCGCTCAGCGGCACGGGCACCTGTTGGCGCGCGAGGTCCTGAGGTTGACCCCCCGGTACCCACAAAAACAAAACAAAACAAAACTTTATCTGAGCTAAGGAGGAAATGTGAGGTGCAACAGGGTGAGGAATTTGACCAAAGGCACGAGTCAGATATGGAATCTGCAAAGTTTATAAGCTTTTCTAATTTTTGCTCTGACATGAAACTATGCTCCTATCAGAAATTGGTCCTTTGCTTTCCTCACATATGCACTCTATTTGAACAAAGTACCTGTATGTTACAGTAATTCTTTTTGGAGATGAAAGAAACTTGAACAGGGAAGAAGTCATTGGGCTGCCCAGCAATACTAAACTCCAGGCTGCCACTCTTATTTTTGGCATCAATCACTGGCAGGCACCACTCCAAAATATTTCGTCGACTGTCATGTCGATACTCCCCATCGATCTCACCAATCACAGGAGCACAGACACCCGATCTGTCATAAAAAACATCCAATCAGTCAAGTTAGTTGTCCAGAGCTCAAAGAACTCCAACAAGGAAAACCAACCCCAAATTTAACTATGCTACTCAAATTTGGCCTCGAATTTTCTAGAACTGCCATTTTTATACAGTCTTAGAGAAAATTAGATTCCTTAATATCATCAAGGATCAAACAAAGACCTAGCACCTTAGCTGTGGATCTCAATGGCCTTTGTAGATACAGTGTAAACAACAACAGGTGCTATACCTGGCAGATACGGCTGGGGGCTGCTTAAAGTTATGGACTAGACCTGGGAGCTGGCAACAGACTGCAAATGTCTGAAGTTGGTATATGTTTCAAAAATTCTGCACCAATGGTTTGTTGTCAAGAAGGAATTTTAACACAACGCAACCCTTTAGGTAACAATGGAGAAAAAAGCATGCTGATAACAGTAGGGGGAAATTTTAAACACTAATAATGGGGATGAATTTAGGTCTGTGAAAGGACTTTTGAGAATTCTACCACTGAACCACCCGTGCACCATTTTTTGTCTTTTTGAGACAGGGTCTTGCCATGCATTTCAGGCTAGCCTAGAACTCACTTTGTAGACCAGGCTGCCCTCGAACTCACAGCAATCCTCCTGCCTCAGCCTCCTGAGTGCTGGGATTACAGGCGTGTGCCACCATGCCCGGCAGGACTTGTTTTTGAAAGAGTTTAAAATGTTCACATCTGGGCCGGTGAGACGGCTCAGCGGCTTAAGCGCCTGCCTTGCAAGCGCGAAGGCCCGAGTTCGACTCCCGGAACCCACATACGAAAAAAAAGGGGCCGGTGATATCGCTCAGCGGCACGGGTGCCTGTTGGTGCGCGAGGTCCTGAGGTCGTCCCCCCGGTACCCACAAAAAAAAAAAAAAAAAATGTTCACATCTAACTGAAGCTGAGGCTGCCAGCAGGTTTATTTATAATCGAGTAACTGGACTTTCGTTTGACAAAGGCATAATCACACTTGGACAAAATGCAATATGATGGGATAAAGAGACACAGAGCTGTCTTCAGCCTGCAAAAAATTCAGGGCTAGTTAGGACGTACTTTGTACCACCACACATGGCTGAAAGGCAGTCACTTACTCCTACACATTCTAAATTTGCTGTCTTTTAATTCATGGGTGACACGGCTGCTTGCATTAGGACAGGATAAATAAGGAAGACAAAGAAAACTTTAGGGGCGGCATAAAACTATTAACTCTTCGCTATCCATTTTATAGTGTTGGTTCTTTTATGTTCCTTCTTTATGCCTGTTTCCATTCCAAATGTGATCTCTTCTAATTTGATCAGTTCTTAACCCTTAAATGTCTAAGGGTTTCTCAGTGCAAAACTGAACCAAGACATAGGAAACTACTACAACCGCAATCACAGGGTTGACAGAGAAGCCTAAAAATTGTGGCATCCTAAAAATAGTCTAGTAAAATAAACCTTGACAAACAAAACCCCACCTGTCACCAATGTTCAAGTCCTACAATGGTTCAAGGCAATCATCTATTGTTCTGAAAAAGTAACTAACCTGTGAAGAACAAGATGATTACCCTAATTAAAGGGAATATTAGTAATGAAGCATACTTTTTTTTAATGTGGGTACCGGGAGTCAAACTCAGGACCTTGCACTTGCCAGCAGGTGCCCGTGCCGCTGAGCGATATCACCGGCCCTTTTTTTCCTTTATGTGGGTAACAGGAGTCGAACTCAGGACCTCACGCTTGCCAGGCAGGTGCTTATAGCATATGGTGTTTTTTAAAATGGACATAAGGAGGTGGCAGAGCACTTGCCTAGCATGTGTGGCCCTGGGTTCTATCCCCAGCACCACACACACACACGCACAAGCACACGCACACACATACACACAAAGATATAAGAATATCCAAAACTAGACTTGACAATATAAAGGCCTGAGTTATCAAAAAGAGAACAAAACTACAAATGAAGTTAGTATCATTTCCCCTGTAATATCTGAGTAATGTAACAGTAAATAATACATTTACTGATGTTCATAATTAAACTCTGTATTAATCATGGCAGGGCTCAGGGGTGGAAGAGTTGGTATTCACTGGTGAAGTAATACCAATATACAACTCACAAGAAATAAACTTAAGGGACAGAGTGCTTCCAGATGACGGTACAGAATAGGTCATTAAAGTACACAGCAGAAGTTATTAGAAATAAATCTGGGGGGATGACAGACATTTTTGTTGTGCTGATGATTTCACAGGTGCGTACCTGGCAAAATTGAGCACGCTTCACAATTTAAGTACATGTAGTACTTTATTGTAAGTCAATTATACCTTAACAAAGCTATCAAACTAATGTAGGTACTTAGTTTCAGCAAGAATCAAAAGTTCCCATGAACACTTTCTTTTTAATGTGGGTACCAGGGGTCGAACTCAGGACCTCACGCTTGCCAACAGGTGCTTCTGCCACTGAGCAATATCACCGGCCCTTTTTTCCTTTTTATGTGGGTACCAGGAGTTGAACTCAGGACCTTGCGCTTGCCAGGCAGGTGCTTATGCCACTGAGCCATCTCACCAGCCCGACTTTCTCATTTTTAATGTGTTTTTTTGGTTGTTTTGTTTTTTTGAGACAGGAACTCGCTATGTAGACCAGGCTGGCCTTGAACTCACTATGTGGCCTAGGCTGGCCTCAAACTTGCAGCAATCCTCCTGTCTCAGCCTCCCAAGTGCTGAGATTACAGGCATGCGCCACCACACCCAGCATCATTTTTAATAAATTTAGAAAGCAAGTGAAAAAGAAAAATTCGATCTGGTGGACTCAATTTCTTTGAAAGTTGCAAAAACAAAACAGGAAATTTGAAAAGTAGCTCCTCCTTCTGGAAATCTTCATTACTACATGAACAAGCCAAGGATTACATGAATATCTGAAATTATCTCCACAACTAGAACCCTTTTGTTTAGTTTGGGTTGAAAGTTAATAAAATCTACCCCCTTAGAGTGTATGTACAGCTCAATGCATCTGACAAATATACGAAGTCTCGTAAACACCACTACAACCAGTCCACACATTTCTATCACCTCCCAAGTTCCCTTTTACCCCTTTGTAGTGAAGCACCTGCTTCTCTATCTCCTGATTTCTGTTTCAAAAGTATTACCTTTTCCAGAAGCCATAGAAGTGGAATTATTCAGTAAGTAACCTTATGGCTTCTTGATGGTCTTTTTAAGAAGCAAGTATCTTAGAATGGATAGACAATAAGGTGCTTCCTCTAAAACAGAGTTCCAAAAGACCAGCTCTATGCCAACATAGGGAGATGATGATGTGGGGACACCACTTACGGGAGTGGGATGGTGATAACCACGTCATTCAGTTCTAAATTATCTTCCTGTAGCTCATATTCTATGTTGACATCACAGCCATTTCCACTTTCTGAGGGCCAGCAATTAACTGAGGAGAAATGCAAAGCAGTCATACTAAAACATTAGGAAAAGAGTGGATTCGCTTCTCAGCCTTTTGGCTAGGATCAAGAGCGGGAAAAGTTACAGTGGCATATCCAAGCTGACTGATAACTGCAGGCCTAAAACATCTTAATATAAACTATATTTAAAATAACATTTTGCTAGGAGTGGTGGCACACGCCAAAGGATTGCTGTGAGTTCAAGGCCAGCCTGAACTACATAACAAGACCCTATCACCAAAAAAGAATAAAATAACAAAAAAAATTAAAGAAAATGATTAAAATATACAAAATGTAGCAATAGCACCAAGTCCTTTCCTTTTTCTCTTACTGGGGACTGAATGCAGGGACTTCACAGTGAGCTAAATTCTCAGCCTTTTTTTATTATTTATTTTGAGACCAGGTCTCACTAAATTGCCCAGGCTGGGCTTGAACTTGCAATCCTCCTGCCACCGCATCCCAGAGTGCTGGGATTACAGGCACATCCCACCACATCCGGCTCCAAATCCACTTGAAAGAAGGTCACTTACTCAAAAAGAACTTTGCTATGGCAGTGAAGATAAAAGCATACAAGCCAGGGCCACTTCTAGTTCTCAGTGTAAACCAGCCCAGTGGAAATGGCCAGAGGCACTTACTTGTCAGTGGAATAAAAGATTCCTCTGTGGTTTGTAGTCTCCACTTTAGCACCCCTACATCACTGTTGACTGGAAATGACTTTTCTGGATTCTTCAAGCCAATTAGGGACTCTGAAGTGAAAAGTTTTTTATCCACATTTGGATGGGTCTGGAATGAGAAGGAAAGGAAAAATGAGGTTCAGAAATGGTAAGACAGAAAATAAACCCCTTTGGGCTTCCATACCCTATGGGCTAAACATCTAAAATAGGGCACCTAATAAATCCCCTCCCTTTTTTCAATATTGGAGATTAAACCCAGGGCCTCACAAATGCTAGGCAGGTAAGTGCTCTACAAGTAAGCCCCCCCTTTTTGAGACAGGGTCTCATTATGTAGTTGAGCCTGGCCTTGAACTCACTATGTAGCCCAGGCTGGCCTTGAACTCACGGCAATCCTCCTGCCTCAGCCTCCCATGTGCTGGGATTACAGGTGTGTGCCACCACGCCCAGCCCCAGCTAAATTTTTAATTACTACATTTTATGTCTTTGAAGAAGGAAAATCTCCCTTAGAAAATTAAAAATGGGACCGGTGAGATAGCTCAGCGGCATAAGCGCCTGCCTGGCAAGCGCGAGGTCTTGAGTTTGACTCCTGGAACCCACATAAAGGAAAAAAGGGGCTGGTGATATCACTCAGCGGCACAAGCGCTTGCTGGCAAGCGCGAGGTCCTGAGGTCACCTCCCGGTACCCACATTAAAAAAAAAAAAAAAAAAAAAAAAAAGGAAAAGAAAATTAAAAATAGCCAGGTCTTGTCAATCATGGAGGTCCAGGAGATGTGCACCCAAACCCTGCATCTGGAACCAATCAAAAAGTGCTATTTCAATTCTTCTCCTGAGAACTCAACTGAGGTTGTTGATAGGACGGCCTAGACCTCTCCTCAGCCTGAGGAATGGGAGAGACAAAAGATGGCTACTTTTGAGCTCTGGGCTACTGTGCTGTTTCATTGTGATCCATTCTCACCCTGTACAGTCTACTTTTTTCCTACACTTTATTGGCCCACACTGGCTCTGCAGAGCCTATTTCTTTTCTTACCTTTAATAAATGTAAAACCTGGGGGCCAGTGAGATGGCTCAGCAGCGTAAGCGCCTGCCTCACAAGTGCGAGGGCCCAAGTTCGACTCCTGGAACCCACATACGAAAAAAGGGCTGGTGATATCGCTCAGCGGCACGGGCGCCTGCTGGCACGCGAGGTCGAGGTCGACCCCCGGTACCCACAAAAAAAAAAAAAAAAAAAAAAGCTAGGTCTGGTGATGCATGCCTATAATCCCAGCACTTGGGAGGCTGCAGCAGAAGGACTGCCATGAGTTCGAGGCCGAGAGCCTGTCTCAAAACAAAACAAAAAAAAGCAGCTCGGCACGGTGGCACATGCCTATAATCCTAGCACTCAGAAGGCTGAGGCAGGAGGATCACCATGAGTTTGAGGCCCTCCTGAACTACACAGCAAGAACCTGTCCAAAAAAAAAATTAAAGATCAATAGCCAGGGCTAGTGATATGGCTCAGCGGCGTAAGTGCCTGCCTGGCAAGAGCGAGGTCCTGAGTTCGACTCCCAGTACCCACATTAAAAAAGATCAATAGCCAAGTCCTTTCCGAGTGTCACACAGCAGTGATGGCCTTATATAAATAGGCAAGAGAAAAAAAGCTGTGTAAAGTCTAGTTGTAATTTTGCTCAGGGAGCTAAAGTTGTTCAAACTCAGTCCAAAAGAGTAGAATCTTCTTTTTTTTTTTTTTTTTAAATATTTTGGTTTTTCGAGGCAAGAGTCTATGTAGCTCAGGCTAATGTTGAACTCATGGACCACTTGCCTCAGCCTCCTAAATGCTGGCATTATAGACATGTGCTACTGTGCCTGATTCTAATCTTTTTTAAAAGAAAATGTAGTGCACATCTGTGATACCCGCAAATCCAGTTATTCTGGAAGCTGAGGCAGGAGGACACAAATTCAAGGCCAGCCTGAACAACTTTGTGAGACCCTGCCTCAAAATTAAAAACAGGGGGTCAGTGAGATGGCTCAGTGGCATAAGCGCCTGCCTGGCAAGTGCAAGGTCCTGAGTTCAACCCCCACTACCCCCCCCACAAACACACCAAAAAAAAAAAAAATTAAAAACAGCTGGGATGGGGCCGGTGAGATGGCTCAGCGGTACAAGCGCCTGCCTGGCAAGCGCGAGGGCCCGAGTTCGACTCCCAGAACCCACATAAGAAAAAAGGGCCGGTGATATCGCTCAGCAGCACGGGCGCCTACTGGCGCGTGAGGTCCTGAGGTCGACCCCCGGTACCCAAAAAAAAAAAAAAAAAAAAAAAAAAAAAAACAGCTGGGATGGTAACTCAGTGGTAGAATACTTGCACAGGATATACAAGATTGTGGGCTCAACCTCCAGAAGTACCACCCCCCCAAAAAAAAAAATCTGTCATGAGAAAAAAAAGAAAAAAAAGTCACTTTTTTGGGGGCCGGTGAGATGGCTCAGCGGCTTAAGCGCCTGCCTGGCAAGCGCGAGGGCCCGAGTTCGACTCCCGGAACCCACATACGAAAAAAGGGGCCGGTGATATCGCTCAGTGGCACGGGCGCCTGCTGGCGCGCGAGGTCCTGAGGTCGACCCCCCGGTACCCACAAAAAAAAAAAAAGAAAGAAAGAAAAAAAAGTCACTTTTGTACAGCAGTCTATGTATACTTTATCAGCCAGCAAGCTATTGTTAATAATATAAATGCTACTTCCAAAAGACAAGTCAGGGAGGCCCAGTGCACATGCCTGTAATCCCAGCACTCAGGAGGCTGAGGCAGGAGGATCACTGTGAGCTCAAGGCCAGCTAGCGCTACAGAGTGAGTTCAAGGCCAGTCGACATAGTGAAACCCCATCTCAAAAAGACTAAATAAATAAATAAACACAAAATAAAAAAGACAAGTCAGTACCGGTTATGGGAAAAGTAGGCAAAAACATTCTTCCCTGAAAACGCTTTGTATTTGTGACAACAGACATTAAATAATAAAATGAGAGCAGAAAAACTGTAACAAAGATAAAAATGGCTCAAATACATGCAACAGTTGGAACATACAGATTTATTTTGTAATGATTTTATGAGCTTTCAAATATACCATTAGATATTGCCATTCAGCTAATAAAATAGGCATTGGTAGTTTATAAAGGGATAGAATGATGAAATTTAATATGTTCTCATTAAATTATAAGACCTTGGGGGTTTGTGTTTATTTTTTAATGGTGATGAGATCAAATCCAGGGCCTTTCACAAGTTAGGCAAGAGCTTTACCTCTAAGCTATAACCCCAGCTCTCAAATCTTAAGATTTTTTTTTTCCTGTTTTTCTGTTTGTTTTTGCAATAATGGGATCAAAACTGGAGACACTCTACCACTGAACTAGATCCCCAACCCTTTTACTTTTTTATTTGAAAACAGGGCCTTACTAAGTTGCTCAGGCTGGGCTTGAATTTGCAATCCTCTTGACTCAGCCTCCCAAGGAGCTGGGATTACAGGCATGTGTCATCACACTTATATCTAGGCACTTTGAGAGGCTGAGGCAGGATGATCACAAATTTGAGCCCAACCTGGGCAGTTTAGCAATTTAGTGAGACCCTATCATAAATAAACAATGAAAAAGAGCTGGGGATATAGCTCCGAGCAAAGGCCCTGGGTTCAATCCCCAGTATTGCAAAAAATAAAAAATAAATTTGAAACAGCTGCTGTCCATCATTCTTACTAACCATGATATGTAAAAAATTAACTTCATTCCTGTGCATCTAGATTTAGTGGAATGTTACTAGCTACGGGGTTTTTTTTGTTTTTGTTTTTTGAGACAGGGCCTTGCTATGCAGTTCAGGCTGGCCTGGACTATGTAGCCCAGGCTGGCCTTGAACTGGCAGCAATCCTCCTTCCTCAGCCTCCTGAGTACTGGGATTACAGGCATGTGACACCACACCCAGCCTGTCACTAGCTATGTAACTTAAACAATGTCGTTCAGCTGAGGAATTTTAGTTGAGAGAGATTTTGTCAGGTGCCAGGGGTACAGCTCAGTGATAGAGCACTTCTCTCGCATGTATAAGGCCCTGGGTTAAATCTGCTACATCCACACACACACACACAAACACACATACAAAAGAATGTACAAGGTAAACAAAAGTCTAAATACACACTTGCAGCTGCACCCCTTTCTTATCTTCATTTTCCACATGAAGACGAATTCGGCCAAATTTGTCATCTGAGATCCTAAGCATGATCATGCCATGCAACTCCATATTCTGTAGTCCTCCATCTCGTCCACAGGTTAGTGTGATCTTTTCTTCGATCTTCATATGCACACTATAAAAAAGTAAAAAATTTGTTTAGAAGGTAGAAACCAGAATTCCCTTTTCCTAGGGTATAATGGTGATTAGCTATCAACAACTTTTTTTAGAGGTACTGGTGCTATATGAAATTTAAAGCATTATACTCTCTGATGCAGCCATTTTCTAGAATTCATCCTCAATTCTCACCTGTGAAAACAATGTACCAAGTTATTCACTGAAGAACTATTTGTAATAGCAAGTTTAGCTGCTTACAGGTATAAAGGTATGGCCACACAAATGACTAGTAGACAGCTGTGAGAAAATTTTAACTTTCTATTTGAAAAGATCAAACTTAAAAAAATTACACAAATACACATAGGGATATCCTATTACATAACCACAGTACCATTATAAACTTCATAAATGTACATTAATATTATACTTTTATCTGACCTACCAACCATCTGCCAGTTTTGTCAGTTGATCTAATAAGGTCTTATAGCAGTACAAGATCCAATTTAGAGTATTACTTTTTTATTTTTCTTTTGGCAGTATTGGGGATTGAATCCAGGGTCTTCCCACTTAGCTACATTCCAGTCTTTTTCTTTATTTTGAGACAGATCTCACTAAGTTGCTAAGCTGCCCAGGATGGGCTCAAATTTATGATCATCCTGCCCCAGCCTCCCAGGGTACAAGGATTATAGGCATGTGCTACAACACTTGGTTAAGGTTAAGGTATTACATTTAGACAGATGTCATGTCTCTATAGCTTCAAATAAGGCATTTCTCCTCCTCTTCTTCTTTTGTGTGGTACTGGGCATGTACTGCAAACAAGTACTAATAAAAAATTTTAAAAATTAAACTTGGGCCGGTGGGATAGCTCAGCGGCATAAGCACCTACCTGGCAAGTGCAAGGTCCTGAGGTTGACTCCCGGTACCCACATAAAAAAAAATTAAACTTAAAAAAACAGGAATTAGAGAATGTATCTCATATGCTGCTGCTTTGTATTAAAAAAAATTTAATAGTTCAGGGCTCAATCCCCAGTACAAAAAAAAAAAAAAAAAAAAAAAAAGACTTAGAAAAAGTCTTATTCACCCCATACATTGTAAACTATCCCCTCAAAAGGATACACACACAAAAACTAATATTGACTTCACAACTAAAACCTTGCATGGCTAGGTGGGAGGAACATTTTTTGTAGTAACGCATTTTGAACCTCTTAATTTTATACTACAGGAATATGTAACAAGGAAAAATGCAAAAAGGTGCTGCTGCTCTGAGTAATTAAGTATGATCTATCCATAATCTGTAATAGAATTTTTTTTTTTTTTTGAGACAGGGTTTCACTATGTAGATCAGGCTAGTCTTAAATTCACTTTGTAGCCCAGGCTGGCCTGGAACTTGCAGTGATCCTCCTGCCTCAGATTCCCAAGTGCTGGGATTACAGGAGTGCACCACCACACCTGGTTTGTAACAGAACTATTTTTATCTGGGGGGACCACAGAGGCTACAAAGAATATTTGGTCTCTCACTTCATTCATTCTCTGCTCTAATTTAAGTCTCCACAGAAGCAAACAGCTCAGACTTAAGACCACAAAGGACTGTCTTAAGGCAATGCATATCCTATTTTACCTTTATAAAAGTTTTCTCTACGCTCAAAAGGTATCTCATTTAGAAAAGAGTCTCAAGTTCTAAAATGTAATGGTCTTTAACATCTGTTTAAAAATATGAAGCTTCTATCTCACTAAAAGCAACCACTAGGAGCACAGGAATGTTAGCTGAGTCAAGGTATTTATCCAGATGTAACTGTGTACTTCATACAGAACAGGATACACAAAAAGTAAACACTATCCTTTTATGCACACCTGATAGAGGTATCGTCCCAGACTCATCTTTCACTTGACCTCAGCCATCAGCTAGAGAAGAAGGCCTGGGCTTCAAGACAGGAAATCTGAGTCATGAATATGTGAACTTGATTACCACTCAAAAATGTCACCAACCAATGCCTCAGCCCTGAGATATGAGATACTGGGCTCAAGCACTTAAAAAGAAAAATACGTTTATTTGCTATTAAAAATATTTACAAATTTTGGTTTAAAGTCTGTCTTTTCTTATAGTTTAATTAGAAAAAAAATTAGAAAAAACAAAATGTAGTGTGGGGCTACCAAGCTCTAGTACTCTAATCCAAGTGCAGTTTAAGAGACAAGCTTAAAAAAAATGTCATTTCCATGCCCCCCCCAAATAAGCTAAGCTACACACTAGGAATGCAGACAAGTTATTTTTGTTTAATTTAGCCACTATAAGTCAAGTTCTAAACTTGATAAATAGATGGCTGAGAGCACCCAATTATAGCTAAACAAACAAACAAAAAGACTAATTAGAATATTGTGGGGGACCACCTGGACGGCTGTCCTTGAGAGAAGAGCAACTATCTCCATCTTGGCTGAACCTGGCCCTAATTCCACCTATTGATATGTACAGAGCTGGCTAGGACTTTTCCTTATCTCTTTAATTGGCTTTAGGCAATGCAAATAGGTCCAGCCAGGTCCTGATGTGTAGTCTTTGAAGCAAAGCGACAGGCCTGTGTTTCCCCGTCCTTTGCTCCCAATACATGATTGAGCCTGGCGGGATGGAGAGCCGTGCTCCACGCTGTCGGCTGGGATCGAGCCTCAAGAAAGAGGCTATGACTTCCCAGGGCATAAAAGATTATACATCAGAGCTGAAGCACCGACCCCAAAACATTAGATACTATCTTAAATTGTGTTACACAGATTACTCCTTTTGCATATACTTCCCTCTGCATTTGCAAAGGTGATTTTCAGGCCTAGCCCAGCTCACCAGACTCATGTACTTCCCGCCACTCTCACAGTCACTCATCCCCGAGCCACTCCCCTCCTTCAGAATTAATAAAACCCGGGTTCGGCCCTGGGTCGTGGCCTTTGTCCCAGTAGCCATCATCGTGGCTGGACTTAGGACCCCTTGGCTCCCCACAACTATAAATATGCCTTAGTGTCTTTATTCTCGCCGTGGGTTGCATTGGATGTGGTAGATTGGAATTTACTCGGTAGAATTCCAATAAGTTCCTTTTGGGTTTACAAATCAAACTTCCGGGCCGGTGAGATGGCTCAGCGGCATAAGCGCCTGCCTTGCAAGCGCAAGGGCCCGAGTTCGACTCCCGGATCCCACATACGAAAAAGGGGCCGGTGATATCGCTCAGTGGCACGGGTGCCTGTTGGCGCATGAGGTCCTGAGGTCGACCCCCCGGTACCCACAAAAAAAAAAAAAAAAAAAAACAAATCAAACTTCCTAGATGGTGATGAGGACCAGGGAGGGCTCTCTATAGAATATGCTCTGAATAAACCTTTTAAATCATGAAAGATTAAAAGGCACATGGAGCTGGGACTATAGCTCAGTGGTAGACCATGTGCTCAGCTTGCCCAAGGCCCTGGGTTTGATCCTGAGCACAAAACACACACACACACACACACACACACACACACACACACCCACCCCCCTAAAAAATTGCATGGTCTGTCCTTACCAAAAAAATTACCACTTACCTCTCCATATTAATAGGTGGAGCATGAACTTTGGTTGTCTCAGAGGTACGTTTCCCCATAGTAGAGGACATGATAGTTTCACCTTCGGATTTCAATTTGTCCACAAAGTTATCTACTTCCTTTCCTTTGGCTCCAAGTTTCAAAGCCTTGCTGGGGCCTGAAGGCCTATATGAAAGAATACAAAATTAAAAAAATTCACAATAAAACAAAATGCCCAAAACATTTATTACTGACCCCATTTCAAAGAATGTTTGCCTGAAGCTATCCTTAAAGAGGAATGTGAAGATAACAAGGGAAAAACCCAAGCTCTCTAGTATTGGTGAACAACTAGACTACTGATGGCCTAATAGCAACCTGTCATTATTAATATGTAAGCTTCAAGAACCCAAAGATCAAAGGTGTACTTTTATAGTCACACGTGGTATGATGAAAACTCTGTACCTTCCATCCAGATAAATGTAACTGACAGCAAAAGCAACAGAGAGAGAGATGGAGAGACAGACAGAGATGGAAACAGACAGACAAGACAGAGACAGCCTTGGCCCCATATTTTAAATGGCCAAATTTATTACTGTATCTGAACTTCAACAAGTCACTCATTATTTACAGCTTGCCTAGAAGTCAGATATCACTCCAAAGATCCACACATACAGCCTTCCTCTGGTATCCTAGGGTTGCTGGTAAAACATTGGATTATACCTGGCTGGTGCAGGTGCCACTTTTGGTTTATCAGTTTCAATGATGGTCTCTGTGATCATGGCAGCTGTGCTGCCTCCAGAAACTGCGGAGCTACCAAATCCCCCAAATCCTGGTGCTTTTTTGCCCTGTCTCTCTGCATCTCTTCGGGCCTGTTGTAATTCTTTTGCTTTACGCCGCATCTCAGCCTTAGCTTCACGTTCTTGAGTCTACAAAAGACACACAGATGGATGTCGCTTTGAGTACAGTCTATATTAGCAAGTAAAAACAGGAAAATCAATTATTGAAGGATAAGAGAAAAACGTTCAAGCTGCCAGTCCCAGAGAAGACCCCATTTACCTCTCTGACTGCTCTGAATACTTTCTCCTCGTGAGAATCCATTTCTGTGAAGGTTCTGATCTGTGCCAGGTTAACATTCTCCCGATATCCCAGGGCAACAATTTCATCAAAAGCAAAAATCAAATCAAAACAGTGCTCAGATATTTCATTCTCTTCTAAGGCTCGGCAATATTCAGGAATCTATCCACAGACAGCAATGGAAAAGAGGTTTTAGAATTTATTAGCAACTATGTTTCTAAGTTTTATCCTTTAAATTACATATATTTCATGGGCCGGTGAGATAGCTCAGCGGCATAAACGCCTGCCTGGCAAGCGCCAGGTCCTGAGTTCGACTCCTGGTACCCACATACAAAAAAAAGGGCCAGTGATATCGCTCAGCGGCACGGGCGCCTACTGGCTCACGAGGTCCTGAGTTTGACCCCCGGTACCCACAAAAAAAAAAACAAAAAAAAAAACATATATTTCAGTAAAATGAAATTCCCTTTTTTAGCTCCTCCTAGTATGTATGTATACATGTACGTATCTATTTATTTATTTTTGAGAGAGGGTCTCCCTATGTAGTTTAGGCTGGCCTTGAACTATGTAGCCCAGGCTGGCCTCGAACTTGCAGCAATCCTGGTTCAGGCTACCAAGCGCTGAGATTACAGATGTGTACTACCATGCCTGGCTAGTCTTTTAAGCAAGACTTTGGCATACAATCTTTGTGTTTTTTTGTCTGTATCTTTAAGTCTTGTCTAAAAAATATGACCAAACAACTTTCAGAACTACAAAGGCAAATTAGAGTAACTAAAGAAATGTGATATGAAAAAGTAATTCCTTTATTCTCTTTCAGGATACTTTAGGAGAGTACCCCGTTGTGTGTCTGCTGAATAAATAAGAAGCTGCAGCAATAAGCCACAGAGCCTGAAAAGTGACAAGGGTCAGCTCCTTTGAAGGAAAAACTAGTTTCACACACAAAAACATGTAAAACAATAAAAAGCAGAACCCACTACAGAAAGACACTTACCACTCTGGAGAAGAGCCTTAAGGTCTCCAAATCTTCTAAAATGTTGCTGTTTTTGGTAGTGATCAGTACCATGTACAGTTTCTCCATAGGCTGGTAGACATATCTTACACTCTCTGTTTCAACGAACGTGTGCTGCTTCCCAGTGTTCATGAGCTTTGGGAAAGCTGCTAATAAGCCCTCAATCCGGGTTCGGGTCATTTCCACAAACTGTCGAGAAACAATAGCCTTTCCTGCTTTCGTGCAGACTGCTGCTGCCAACAGCACCTGCCAGAAACACACATATAAGTAAGTACTGATCAACTACTTCTGCACAGCTGTTTCCTCAACATCTCAGGAAATCTTCCACACACTGACATATTCAGGTATTTATTGACATGACTACTATGAGAATGCTTTCAAACTCTACTTCACTGCTTCTTTAATTACAGTATGTAATTCGTAAGACAAAGCTAAAGTAGTGGGAATCAAAGTCATTTTTTCCTATTTCTCAATAACTTACCTAAAGAAAAACATAGTAAAAAAGAATATTTCTGGGCCAGGGATATAGCTAAGTGGTACAGTGCCTGCCTGGCAAGAGTGAGGTCATGAGTTTGATCCCTGGTATTCAAAAAAAAAAAATTTTTTTTCTTCCAAGTCTATGCATTCATTATTAGTGGGTATGCTATGACGCAGGAATGGGTTGCTCTCTGCTTTGGCACACCCATAAGGACTAACTTAATTTTTCTCTAAAAAGTACAGATTTCCATAGCAAAACAAGTTGATCGGGCACATTAAAGTTATGTAAGAAGCCCTTAACCTTTTGTTTCCTTTTTACCTAATTTTAAAAATAAACAATAAAGGGTTGCTGACTAGAGAAAAGAAAATTAAGTACAGTGTTAACATCTCTTTAATGAAGGAATCCAAGAGATCATAAGTACAAAAAAAAAAAAAAAAAAAAAAAAGACTATACGTTTGGGAAGCTTCAAGGCTAGGATATAACCTCTGAAATATCAAAATCCCATGGTCAGGCTTCTCAACTTTAAAGAAATCTATCACCTACAGGTGAGAAATCTGAAGGAAAAAAAAAAAAAACTGTTAGTCAATATGAATATTCTTATAAATATGTTAACATATTTACATACAAATTATAGGGAAATACAATGCCTTTACCATTCAAGAATAGGTAATTGAGAGACAGGGGATATAGCTCAGTGGCACGGAGCCTGCCGGGCACGCGCAAGGTCCTGAGTTCGATTCCCAGTTCAAAAAAAACAGAATAGGTAATTGGGACATTTAGGAGATGATGACCATCATGCTTGTTTCCAAGGAGCAAAGAGTACTAATAAACACAGTTCATACTCAAAAGTGTTTAATCTGTACCTTGCATAAATACTTTCTCCCTATTGAACAGATTTTTATTTTTACTGACTGATTCACTTCAAATGAACATAGAACAACCCAAGTGTAGAAAGAAGTAGACTTAGCTGGGCATGGTGGTGTACACCTGTAATCCCAGCACTCAAGAGGCTGAACCAGGAGGTTCACAGTGAGTTTGAGGTCAGCCTAGGCTACATACTGAGTTCAAGGCCAACCTGAACTCCACGGCAAGACCCTGTCTCAAAAGAAAGAAGTAGACTTAAGGGAATAATATAATTCTGCTTCTGTTTTCTCATTCTATCAACTCTACATTGAACCTGCCTCAGCCTCCCTGAGTCCTGGGATTACTGGAGTGTGCTACTGTGCATGGCCTAAAGTTACTTTCATGTTGTATATTGTTAAATACAGTTTTTAAAAAGCAGTTGCTGAGCACAGCAGTATACAGCGGGCTGGCTGAGGCAGGAGAATTGCTTGAGCCCAGGAAGAATTCAAGCCAGTCTAGGCAACACAGCAAGACCCCATCTCAGGAAAAAAAAAAAAAAAAAAAAAAAAAAAAAAAAAAAAAAAGTGCTCCTGAATCAGAAATAAAAAGGAAGTATTATACATCTGCTCTTTTTAAAGACCCGGGCCAGGGATTTAGCTCAGTGGTGCAGGGCCTGCCTGGTAAGCATGAGGTCCTGAGTTCGATTCCCAGTACCAAAAAATAAAAAAAAAATCCAAAAATATTTTAGACATATAGAGAAATAGATAACCTAAAAATTACCAGTTGATTACCCTTAGAGTGGCAAATAAGCTATCTTAAAAACCTTAAAATAGTCATTTTTTCTACACTTATAATTTTAAATAGTTTCAAACTTTAAAAATGTATCTTGGGCCGGTGAGGTGGCTCAGCGGCGTACACGCCTGCCTGGCAAGCGCGAGGGCCCGAGTTCAACTCCCGGAACCCACATACGAAAAAAGGGCCGGTGATATCGCTCAGTGCCATGGGCGCCTGCTGGTGCACAAAGTCCTGGGGTTGACCCCAGGTACCCACAAAAAAAAAAAAAAAAAAAGTATCTTTCACCATTACTAACTTCTTGGAAGTTTTTACTATCACCCAGATATGAGGTAAGTAGATACACTGAGGACATGAAAGGATTCCAGAGAAAGTATAAAAATGCAAAAGTTGGGCCGGTGGATATAGCTCAGCGGCATAAGCGCCTGCCTGGTAAGCGCGAGGTCCTGAGTTCAACTCCCGGTACCCGCATTAAAAAAAAAAAAAAAAAGGTATGACCCATATTTCTCAAAAGAAATTCTTTATTTCATGTCTTTAACAGTGTGAGATAAAGATTTCTTCAAATAAGGACAAAGTCACCTATAATTTTTAGTATATAATGATAATACCTTAATCAGGAGAAGTTGATCTAAAATTATCACCAAGACTTGAATTTTATTTAGAAGATGAAAACTAAATGTACTTAAGAAATTTGTTAAAGCCAGGGATAGTGGCACATGCCTGTAATCCTAGGACTGAGGCAGGAGAACCACAAGTTTGAGGTATGCCTGGGTCATACGGCAAGTTCAAGGCTGGCTTAAACTATAAAAAGAGACTCTCTCTCTCTAAAAACAAAAAAAAAATTGATTTCACATTAATTTTTATCATAGGAGGTTCATGTTTCTACCATCTACACGTCTGGCAAAAATAAATACATACATACATAAATACATGAATATATACATATATAGTAGCTCCTTCAGCTCCCAATGACAAGCAGGTAAACCTCTACAGTGGTTCACTAAAGGTTCACATGCCATATATGTCCAAATATAAGATAGATTTTTGCTCCAAAATTATTCCTCAGGAAAGAGTTGTGCCACACAAAAACATGTACATGAGCTGGGTGTGGTGGCACATACCTGTAATCCCAGTACTCAGGAGGCTGAGGCAGAAGGATCACTATGAGTTTGAGGCCAGCCTGGACTACACAGCAAGACCATGACTCAAAACAAACAAACAAACAAACAAACACACCCAAAGAAACACCCCCCACCAACAAACAAAAACACCAAAAACAAAACAAACAAAACCCATTGTGCTAAGAAACCAGAATCAAAAGGCTGGAGATATAGCTCAATGGTAGAGTGCTGGTTACCCAGCACATGCTAGGTCCAGGGTTTGATCCCCAGCACTGGGGGAGGGGGAGAGGGACTAGGACAGGGAAAATAGCAAGTGACTGGTAATAGGTATGGATTTTCTTCCTGGGTTTATACAAATTTTCCAAGCTTAGAAAATGGTGATAGCAAAGACCCAATCAAAAAATGGGCAATTGAAAATGACCAGACACTTCTCAGAAGAACTACAAATGCCCAATAAATACATGAAAAAATGTTCAACATCTCTGGCTATTAGAGAAATGCAAATTAAAACAACACTGAAGCCAGGCATGGTGGTAATTCCAGCACCGGGGAGGCTGAGGCAGGATCACCACAAGTTCAAGGCCAGCCTATACTACATAGTGAGTTCAAGGCCAGACTGAATTACATAGTTGAGGCAGAAGGATCACTAAGAGTTTGAGGCCAGCCTGGACTACACAGTGAGTTCAGTGTTTCTGTTGTTTTTGTGCTTTTTTGAGTCATGATCTTGTTATGTAGTCCAGGCTGTTCTTAAACTGTCTCCGAAAAAAAAAAAAAAAAAAAAAAAAGGCACAATAACAACACCTTACTCCAGAAAAAGAATGGCTATCATCAAGAAATCAAACAATAACGAATGCTGTATAGGCTGTGGAAGAAAAGGAACCTTTTTACATTGTTGGTGGGGATGTAAACTGGTACAACCACTATGGAAATCAGTATGTAGATTTCTCAAAACACTAAAAAGAGAAATTCCACTCCATCCAGTTATTCCCCTTCCAGCTATCTTCCTGAAAGAATTAAAGATATCATGTTACAGTGATAAATGTATACCCATGTTTATAGCAGCATAATTTATAATAACTAAATCTTGGAAGTGGCCTACATGTCCATCAACAGATGAATGGATAAAGAAAAGGAGGCATTTATACACAGTGGAGTATTACTCTGCCATAAAGATGGATAAACTTGAGTCATTTGTAGAAAAATGGAGGCTCCTTGAGTCCATAATGTTAAGTGAAATAAACCAGACACACAAACTTAAAAATCACATGGTTTCTTTTAAATGAGAAACCCAAAACATAAAGACAAAATAAAAGACACGATAAGAAATAGGGAGATAGGGCTGGTGAGATGGCTCAGCGGCATAAGCGCCTGCCTTGCAAGCGCGAGGGCCCAAGTTCGACTCCCGGATCCCACATACGAAAAAGGGGCCGGTGATATCGCTCAGCGGCACGGGTGCCTGCTGGCGTGCGAGGTCCTGAGGTCGACCCCCCGGTACCCACAAAAAAAAAAAAAAAAAAGAAAGAAATAGGGAGATAGATTTTTTGCAAAAGAGGAGACCAAAACATAGAGGGAGGAGAAAGGAAAGGGACAGAAAAAGAATTAAGAGGTGTTATAGACATGTACCAACTCCCCATGAGAATATAATCATTATGTACCACAAACATACCAATACAAATTAAAATGGTGATAGCAAAGTCTGTGAATGTACTAAAACCACCTAGTTGTACACTTTTCTTCTTTTGAGACAGGGTCTCACTGTATTCCAGGCTGGCCTCAAACTCACAGCGATCCTCCTGCCTCAGCCTATCAAATGCTGGGATTACAGATGTGCACCACCACACCTAGCTTCTGTTGTACATTGAAACAGCCAAATTTTATGGCATGTAAATTATATAATTAATAATCTAAAGGAATGGAGGGCAAACCCGTAGATCAAAAGACACTCAGACATCACCAGGCATGGTGCCACATGCCTGTAATCCCAGGACTAGGGAGGCTGAAGCAGAAGGCAGGAGGATTGCGGCAAGCTCAAGGCCAGCCTGGGCTACATAGTGAGGTCAAAACCTGCCAGAATGACATAATAAGACTATCTCAAAAAAATAAAAAATTCTTAGGCATATTAACCAATCACAATGTATATATCACATCTGAACAATGAATGGTTGGTGATATTAAGGAATTACTGATTATTTTAGGTGTAAAAATATATCATGATAAAATATAAATTGAAAACATTACTTTATCTTATGGTACTGAAGGATTGAAGCCAGGGCCTTCACTCTGAGCTACATCTCCAGCCCTTTTTCATTTTATATTTTGAAACAAGTTCTGACTAAGTCGCTAAACTGCCCAAGCTGGGCTTGAAGCTGTAATGTTCCTGGCTCAGCCTTCTAAAGTGCTAGGATTATAGGTATGCGCCACCACACCTGGTTTGAAAAAGTACTTTAAAAATAGGGATTACTCATTTTAAGAAAAAAAAAAAAAGTTGTATGGAACTTGATTCTTCCGCAGTCTCTCATATTAAAGGCATTCCCTCAATTTATGTTGAACGAGTAAATGCATGGTTAGGGCTAGGCATTTCATTCAATTCCAAACTATGTTAGTTTTCTGTGTACTAATAAAAGGTCACCTCAATTACTAATAATCATAAGAATCAACTCACTATTTTATATGCTGGATATCAGTTAAACATATTCCTTTTAAAATTCAACTGTCCAGCTGGGCATGGCGGCGCACACCTGTAATGCCAGCGCTCAGGAAGCTGAGGCAGGAGGACTACCACAATTTTTTTCAAAATTTTTTGGTACCAGGACTCGAACTCAGAACCTTGCGCTCGCCAGGCAGGCACTGTGCCACTGAGCTATATCCCCGGCCCTGCCACAAGTTTGAGGGCAGGTTGCAAATACATAGTGAGTTCAAAGCCAGCCTGTATTACATATAGTGAGACCCTGTCTATTTGCCAGACGTGGTGGGACGTGCCTATGATCCCAGAATTTGGGAGGCTGAGGCAGGAAGATCACTTTGAGTTTAGTCCGGCCCAGGCTACATAGTGAGTTCAAGGCCAGCCTGAGCTATACAGCAAAACTCTGTCTCAAAACAAATTCTTATCAAGAAAATGGGAAATGCTCTTACACTTGAGATTACTTCACATTGGTTGCTTCTTTTCCCAAGACTAACTGAATTAAAAACTGTGTCCAGGGCCGGTGAGATGGCTCAGCGGCGTAAGCGCCTGCCTTGCAAGCGCGAAGGCCCGAGTTCGACTCCCGGATCCCACATACCAAAAAGGGGCCGGTGATATCGCTCAGCGGCACGGGTGCCTGTTGGCGCGCGAGGTCCTGAGGTCGTCCCCCCGGTACCCACAAAAAAAAAAAAAAAAAAAAACAAAACTGTGTCCTGAAGTCACAAAGACCCAAGCTGACATATCAAAAAAAAAAAAAAAAGAGAGAAGTCAGAAAATCTGTACTCTAGTTTTTGTTCTTCTACATACTACCTGTCTGACTTTAAGTTACTTAACTTTTCTTAGCCTCAGTTTTTCTTACTACATGGAGCATCATCTGATCACCTCACAAACTATTATGAGGGCCAAATGACAATGAAACTGTAATCCAGAGCACTATAAAATAATAAACATGCATCCACTGAAATAATTTATACCACTTCAAAGCAATGGACTTTTACATTTACTTCTTTTTTTTTTTCTTTTCTTTTTTTTTGTGGGTACCGGGGGTCGACCTCAGGACCTCACGTGCCAGCAGGCGCCCGTGCCGCTGAGCGATATCACCGGCCCCTTTTTTCATATGTGGGTTCCGGGAGTCAAACTCGGGCCCTCGTGCTTGCCAGGCAGGCGCTTATGCCTGGTTTTTTTTTTGGAGACAGGGTCTCACTATGTAGTTCAGGCTGGCCTTAAACTCACTATGTAGTCCAGGCTGGCCTGAAATGCACAGCAATCCTCCTGCCTCAGCCTCTCTAAACCTGGGATTACAGGCATGAGCCACAATGCCTGGCTGGACTTTTGCTTTTATAGGTTTGGTCATTCATATTGAAATAATAGATATTGACTCTCTTCCTAAAAAATTACATAAATTCAGGGAATTCATACATCCTCTAGAATAGCAATTTTTATATGGCCCACAGAGAATCATTCTATAGCAGTAAGAAATATTAATAAACGGGTATATATTACAAAGGTAACACCTTAGCCAGGCACAGTGACTCATGTGAAAATCCCAGCACTCTGGGAGGCAGAGGCAGGAAAATCTCAAGTTTGAGCCCAGGCTAAGCAACTCAGTGACTTAGTGAGACCCTGTTTCAAAAAATAAATAGGGCTGGAGATGTAGCTCAATGTGAAGGGCCTGGGTTCAGTCCTCAGTACTGCCAATAAGACAGGCAGGTAGGTAGACAGACAGACAGATATAAGACAGATGGATGTAATGCCTGTATAGCTCCCCACACCCCAAAAGGTTGAAAAATCATAGTCCCGGGAAATTGTAGTTCCCTATATTAGAATTTTATAAGGTCTGGGTGATGGGAGGCAAAAGAGAAATAAAAAAGGATTAAGATATTAATATATATATGTACCAACTCCTGATAAATGTATGAATTATGCATTGCAAGCATACTAATAAAAAATGGGGGAAAAAAAAATCTTACAAAGTTTTTTTTTTCCTTACAAAGTTTTAAAAGCTGGGTGTGGTGGCATCCTAATCTCAGCACTCAGGAGACTGAGGCAGGAAGATTTTACTGTGTTTGAGGCCAGACTGGGCTATGTAGTGAGTTCAAGGTTAGCCTGAACTACATAGTGAGTCTCTATCTCATAAAAACCCAATAAATAAGGTTCTGAAGACATAAGTAAAGATACATCAAATGTATGTATCTAGAGCAGGACTACAACTTCGGACCTATAAAAGTACGCAATATTTAACACAACATATCTAATAATAAGCCTATTAGAAACAACGCTTACAAGTTCAAGGGTACCTTAGGGTTCCAGTTGCAGTTACAAACATTTCCATACCATGCAGACAGAATTTAGGTAAAAACAAAGGCATATGAATGGGAAAAAGGAACAGAAAGGTGCATGCTGTGGACGGAGCAAACCATCCATTTTGCTTATTGACTAGGCATGTTCCAAGGCTAATTATAAGCAGTGGAAATCTCCACCTCAGCAATGTTACTATAAGAATTAACTGAATAATTATTTATTGAACACCTACTACACTCACTAGATGTTCTCTGGGAATTAAAATGAAACAGATTAAACAGGCAAGGTGGTGTATGCCTGTAATCCCAGCGCTCAGAAGGCTGAGGTAGGACTGCCACAAGTTCGATGCCAGCCTGGGCTACATAGTGGGTTCAAGGCCAAGCTGAACAACATAGTGAGACCCTGTCTCAAACAAACAAACAAAAAAAGAAATAGTCTAGCATTCTGCTCCCAAGAAACTTATAAAAGTGACAGTAGAGGTGATAAGACACAAACAAAAACTGGGAGTGGTGGCACACACCGTAATCCCAGGAAAGTACTCAGGAAGCTAAAGTTGCCATGAGTTGGGCTACATAGTGAATTCAAGCCTCCCCCGAACCTATCTCCAAAAAAAAAAAAAAGATATGAACCTAAAAAAACTAATTCAAGGCAGAATGTGTTTAGAGATTACCTCTAGCTGGTAAAATGGGGCACGCCTTGATGGAAGAAACAGCATCTGAATCGTGCTTTGATGAACTCAGAATCTGAGTATGTAAAGATAAAGAAAACAATAGGGCACCAGGCACAGTGCAGTAGGACTGTAATTCCAGCTACTCAGGAGACTGAGGCAGAGGATGGCAAATTCAAGTCCAGCCTGGGCAACTTAGTGAGACTTTGTCTCAAAAAATGAAAAGGGCTGGGTATGATATAGTTCAGTGGTACAGCACTTACATAAAACGAGCAAGCCCAGCTTCATTCCCTACTCTGAAAGAGGGGTTGGGTATGGTGAAATAGTAGATCTCAAGGAGAAGGCCAGGCTTGGTGGCATACACCTGTAATCCCTGCACTCAGGAGGCTGAGGCAGGAGGATCACTGTGAGTTTGAAGCCAGCCTAGGCTACATAATGAGTTCAAGGAGAAGACTCTTTGAGCCATTCAGTTATCCAAATACAAGCAAAATAAGGCTCCCAAAATAGGGACCAAAGTTCCCCACACTAAGTATGCCGTAAACCTCAAAACACCCAGTACACCACAAATCACTGGGTCCATACACTTGACACAGGTCTCTATTCACTGTGTTATTTACATGGCTACAAGGTATGGTCCCCTCTAAATCAGATAAATTTTATTTTATATTCAATTAACACCTGTCTTCTTAAATACCTTGACATAACAAGCTTCTCTTCATACCAATGTTTACCAATTACTAAAATACTGTATATACTAAAAGGCAAGTTGAATTTTCCTGTTTCAGTTTTCTTTCATAAAGAATGAAGAAATAGGGGCTGGTGAGATGGCTCAGCAGCGTAAGCGCCTGCCTTGCAAGCGCGAGGGCCCGAGTTCGACTCCCGGATCCCACATACGAAAAAGGGGCCAGTGATATCGCTCAGTGGCACGGGTGCCTGTTGGTGCGCGAGGTCCTGAGGTCGACCCCCTGGTACCCACAAAAAAAAAAAAAAAAAAAAGAATGAAGAAATATGATTCCCTATAAAGCTGATTTTTTTTTTTTTTTTTTTTTTTTTGTGGGTACCAGGGGGACGACCTCAGGACCTCGCGCGCCAACAGGCACCCGTGCCACTGAGCGATATCACCGGCCCCTTTTTCGTATGTGGGTTCCGGGAGTCGAACTCGGGCCCTCGCGCTTGCAAGGCAGGCGCTTACGCCGCTGAGCCATCTCACCGGCCCTTTTTTTTTTTTTTTTTTTTTTTTTTTTTTAAAGACAGGGTCTCGCTATGTAGCCCAGGCTGGCCTAGAACTCCCAGAGATCCTCCTGCCTCAGCCTTCCAAGTGCTGGGTTACAGGCATACACCAAACAGCTGGGCTGAAAAACAATTTTTTACAGACAAAGAAAAAGATACTTTGAACCTAAAAGGAACTTTCAAGAGCCCTTGATAGTCTGACAGAAAAACTGATGGCCCAAAAGTTAGATGATCTCTCCAGGATTGTTAAAAAACAACCAAGCAAACAAAAACTTTCCCCATTATGTTGAGCTCTGTCAAATATCTTTAATGTTTACATGGTTTGAGTACATCATCATTTGTACAGACTTAGTACATGGAGTGGAAAGCACCTGAAGTACAGAAACCTAGAGAATTAAATCTCTCTTTTTTTCTTTGTCTTTTTGAGACAGGGTCTCGCTATGCAGTTCAGGCTGGCCTTGAACTCACAGTGATCCTCCTGCCTCAGCTTCCCGAGTGCTGGGATTACAGGCGTAAATTTCTGTTCTGTCTGTGCCATTAATTACGAGGCCTTGAATAAGTCATTTAACTGCTTGTTGAAATATCCCTAAAATAGAAAGTTTACGTAAAATCCAAAGTACCTTTGTGTTTTCAAGATACTCTAAATGGGAGCCAGGTATGGTAGTACACGCCTGTAATCCCAGCACTGTGGGAGACCATGGCAGGAGGATGGCAAGTTAGAGACCAACCTGGGCAATTAAGCAAGACTTCATCTCTAAATAAAAATAAATTAATTAATTAAAAAGGACTGAGGATGTCACTCAGTGCAAAGGCCCTGGGTTCAGAACAACAAAAAAGAAAAAAAACTAAGTATTTGAAAACTTCATAATAACAGAAAATAGTCAATACTTTCATTTCATACTGACTGTTCCACTAATAATTACTTGAGAACCATACTTTATATTAATATGAAGTTGCTAAAAGGTAAATTGCTTAACCAAAAGAAATCATGCAATAGTGGTACAAGAATAACAGGTGGTAATGCAGCATAAATATGCACAATTCTCTAAAAAAAGTCAAAGTCTTTCTTAAACCTCAATGCTTCAGGACTCCAGAACTATAGCCACTTTCTCCTTTATACGCCACTGTAATGTTTCATTCAGACACACACCATTATACATATTTCATGGTCATATTAAAGCTACTTTCTACAACTGGCACCAAGGACTATTTTGTCTTTCCTATTTATTTGAAGTAATTTCAGATAAAATCAGAGCGAAGATTACAATAAAAACTAGGCCACATATAAAAGCTGAAGCTTAGAAATTAATTTACTCAGAATTAAGTCCATCACTTTTCTGTTCTAAAACAAAACCTTGTGAAGAACTAAAAGAAAACAAAAACAAAAAAGAAATCATTAGTGGTTACTGCAGTGAGCTTCCTATATAAAGACATAAGTACATAGTAAGTCAGTGAAAAATCATTTTCATTCTTTGGTATATAACAATAAAAAAGACACACAAAGAATATAATAGCTGTGCAGCCACTGCATTGTATATGAAAAAACAAACAATAAACAACAATAACCCCTCTAATGGGACCTGTGATTACCATGTAGGACCTGAGTTTTTCCTCCATTATGTGTAGACTAGTCACACAAACCCTAGTCTGGCTGGGTGTGGTGACCCACACTTATAACCACAGCTACTCAGGAGGCTGAGGCAGGTGGATCACCAGTTCCAGGCCTGCCTGGGCAACTTAGCAAGACCCTGTCTAAAAATTAAAAATAAAAAAGGCTGGGGACTAGCCTTATAACTCAGTGGTAGAGTGCCCCTGGCTTAAGCCCTAGCACTACAAAAATACATATACATACATACATACATACAAAACCCCTCAAATCTAGTTTTCTAATAACTAACGATTTTGGGGAACTGAACTTACTTATATTTCATGTGACCACAACAAATTTATTCACTATCTATTAGTAAATAAGAAAAGTAACCTGCAGATAAGCAAAAATTTTATAGTTGCTATGGTGAGACTTCAATATCAAGTTTGAGTTTAGTAAGAAAAATAACTGATAATGATATCTGACAAATGTTAAGAAAATAATGTGTTCTTTCTCATTGGTTTGCAGAAAACTAGAAAAAAGATAAAAATGGGAATGGAGAAAAGGAAAAGAAAAAAATATATATATAAAAGATAGTTAAGATAGATATACTACTAATTTCTCTTAGTTCACTGAAAAGAAAGTTTTGTGCTAATATTGTTTGGACAATTGAATGCCGATATCCTGTACTATGAGTAACTAATTTAAAGATAACAATACACAATGTATTAACCATCCTTACCCTCCTATTATCTTGTTTTGAAATTTTGTTCTATTTTTTTCCTCTTAAAAAAAAAAAAAAAAAAATATATATATATATATATATATATATATATATATATATAAAATTGAAGGATGCCTTTCTAGCGGGGCATGTAATCCCAGCACTCAGGAGGCTGAGGCAGGAGGCCTTGTTAGTGCAAGGCCAGCATGTCTACACAGTGAGTTCAAGACCAGCCTGGACTACACAGCAAGACCCTGTCTCAAAACAAAACAAAACAATCTCCTTTTACAATGAAGTGATCATAAACCATTATTTATATATCTATTAAGACTTTGCAGTTTGGGATCTTTTGCACCCACTTCAATAACTAAAACTAAAGAAACCCAGTGTGGTGGTACACACCTGTAATCCCAGCACTCTGGGATACTGAGGCAGGAGGATCACAAATTTAAGCCCAGCCCAGGCAATTTAGATGCTCTCAAAATTTTTAAATTTTTTTAAAAAGAGGGAGGGACCTGGGATGGAACTCTGTGCTAAACACTCCAGTTCAGTCCCTAGCAGTAAATACATATAATTATAGAATCTAGGTAATAGCTACATTATTATTCATTGTAAAGCTGTTTCTTCTTTTCTAGATGTTTGGAAACTGTATAATAAAATGTATCAACTGTATAATAAAACGTCAAAGAAAAACCAACGTTTACAAGTCTCAATTCAACTTTTAAATCAAAATTCGGAGCTCTCTACTACACTCGTATCTCTTATATGAAGTACAAAGTAATCTTATATGGAGTAACCTCTTATATGGAGTAATGGAGCAGGACCCAAAAACATTACACAGAAATAATACATGTTAAGACTTCGCGGGGCCGGTGAGATGGCTCAGCGGCTTAAGCGCCTGCCTAGCAAGCGCGAGGGACCGAGTTCGACTCCCGGAACCCACATACGAAAAAGGGGCCGGTGATATCGCTCAGCAGCACGGGTGCCTGTTGGCGCGCGAGGTCCTGAGGTCGACCCCCCGATACCCACCAAAAAAAAAAGACTTCGCAAAGGGCCGGTGAGATGGCTCAGCGGCGTAAGCGCCTGCCTAGCAAGCGCGAGGGACCGAGTTCTACTCCCAGAACCCACATACGAAAAAGGGGCCGGTGATATCGCTCAGCGGCACGGGCGCCTGCTGGCGCGCGAGGTCCTGAGGTCGACCCCCCGGTGTACACACACCCACACACACACACACACCCACACACACACACACGACTTGGTAAAGCAGAACATAGTGAGATAAAATGTTCTCCAGAGCACAGAAATCTGTGGGTATCTGGATCATACCAAATCCCTAGTAATGCCAAGTCCCTAATGATTCAGAAACATAGAACTGCATGTATATGTACACGTCAAAAGAACATGCAAAATTTATATTTTATACATATTACTCAACACCTAGAGCTTTACCACCCCTTGATTGTCAATTAAGTAATCAATTAAGTTCCAGGAATATTCTGACAAGATTTTTTTTAATTATCTATATTCTGTCTACATAACACAATGCTTTGACTTTGCTATCAAAATTATTGTTTTATTTTTTAAAACTTTTTATTAATATACATTTGCAGTACATGCAGTTTACAATCATCTTGACAAGTGGGTACATGTACATAGCACAGCTTTTTTTTTAATCCCCTTCCCCTTTCCGCCCCCTCCATTATATGCTTTAAAATGCACTATCCGGAGTGTAAAAGGAAACAAGAATTTTAAAAATCGCTATCCAGGGCGGGTGAGATAGCTCAGCGGCATAAGCGCTTGCCTGGCAAGTGCGAGGTGCTGAGTTCGACTCCCAGAACTCACATACGAAAAAGGGCCGGTGATATCGCTCAGCGGCACCGGCGCCTGCTGGCGCAGGAGGTCCTGAGTTCGACCCCCGGTACGCACAAAAAAAAAAAAAAAAAAAAAAAAATCACTATCCAAATACTGAGCCTCTTAGTGGTTTTGAAAATAGGAAAAAAAAAAAAAGTTTTTGTAAATTTTACATCTAACACAAAAATTTTAGGGGGCAAAACTGCTTGGTGTAATTCATACACCGAAAGCTGAAAAACGCCTTTAGAGTCTAAGCATGAATTTGCCCACAATACAAGTTCTCATCTAAAGGGCTGTCAAGCAGAACGGGCACCTATTATTCTGGAATTTCTCAATTATACTGGAAGACGCTTTAAATCAAAGTATATACTGACAAAAAAAAGAAAAAGGGGACAAAATTCCTCAAAAGATTTGAGGGTCCCAAGATGCACTAAAAAATTACTAGCTCCATTGAAACTTTCTTCTACTTTATGAATGAATATCCACAAATCACAGTGATAAAGCAAGATTTAGTGGGAGCAGTTCTGTTTTCTCTTATCCTCACCCACGTTAATTTTTGCTATCTTTATAATGGATGAGTACATAAAGAAAACGCATCCGAAGGCAAGTTAACAGGTCTCTAAGTGTAACTCACCCCTCACTCCTCCTCCTGAGACACCTGATTACCATCCGCCACATACACACTCCACTTCACCCCGAAAGTAAGTTCCTGGAAGACAGAAACCCTGCGTTCTCTGTAGCTCGCTCGCTTTTTCTCTGTACACAGCGTACACTCAGTCACACTCACAAACGGACGCACCTAAGCTCTACAGTAGTGGAAGGTCTCAGGGACACTTGGTTGGGTCCAGTGAATGTTAGCAATTACTCCTTCCCCTTCTGTGCCTCCATTTCCCCTTTCGAACAAACAAGCTGGTAACAGAAGGACGAGAACCTCCCGAGAGCGGCTCGGCCTGCTGACCCGAAGCGCCCAGGCAACGGGCTGGACGTCAGAGCCGAGGGCCGACGCGACAACCACGGCGGGGCTGTCGCAGAGGAAAGCCCGGTCCGTGGCCGGATCCGGCCCGGCAGAAGACGCGGTCCGGCTGGTTGCAGATGGGGTGCGGGTGGGCACGACGAGAGGGACCGGGGTGCGGTCCCGCGGATCTGCCGGGAGCCCGGCCCAGGGCGAGGCCAGAAGGCGCCCGAGACCGGCAGAAGCGCCAGCTTCAGACCCTCGGGGCGGGGCTCCTCGGCGCCGGCGCCAGCGCCAGGCCGGCCGCGGGGAGAAGGAGCCAGCGCGGCCCGGACCCGGGAGTTCGGGACCCGGCTCGGGTCTTACCATGGCGAGTGCGGTGGTGGGGCTCACCCGCGCTCCCGCTCCACTAGGGCTAGGGCTGGGCTCCGGGGAGGGGAGCACCGGCCGCTCTGGACCTGCTTCCCGCGTGACAGCAGCCGCTGTCCCTTTGCCTCTTCCCAAGATGGCGGCCCCGAGCCACGTCTCCAACCGGAAGCAGCGCGGGTCAAAGGGCGGGGGCGGGGCTGGCGGGTGGGAAAACCTGGGTCGGGGATGCTGCGGAGGGTTACTGGTGATTTACCCAGCGCTTGCTTCTGGAACCTCGTATCTCTCTGTTCTTTCGCTGTTTGTAGTCCCCTTAGGTTTTTTTTTTTTTTGTGTGTGTGTGTGTGTGTGTGTTTGTCATCTCTTACAGTTTACAAAAGCACTCTCACAATCAGTGGTGATGTAATTAATAATACAAAATAATGAGTGCTTATTTAGGGATTAGTATCCAGAATATATAAAGAACTTGTGCAACTCAGCGATAAAAAGACATCTCAGCCTAAAAATGGACAATGGATTTGAATAAGCTTTTATCGAAAAAGATATACAAATGGCGGATAAGTCCTTTTAAAAAATGTTTAACATCAACAACCATTACGAAAATGCAAATCAATACACCTGTGATGATTATCCATTGACTATAGTAATCATGCTATTCACATTAACTTGGGTGATTATAGTAATAATGCTTTAGCAAGGATGTGGACAAATTAGAAACCTCATAAATTTCTGATGGGAATGTAAAATAGTGCAACCACTTTTCTGGAAAACAGTTTTACAGTTCCTAAAAAAGTTAAACCTAAAGTTAACATTTGACTCAGTGCTCACTAGTAGTAGGTATGTACTCAAGACAATTGAAAGTATATGTCAGCGGAAGCTGAGACAGGAGGATCACACCCTTGAGGCCAGCCTGGACAATTTCACAAGATCCTGTCTCAATATTAGAAAAAAAAAAAAAAAAAGACAAAAGAAGGATTGAGTTGGGATATAGATTAGTATGAAGGCCCTAGGTTTAATCCCCAGTACCACACAAGTATGTGAAGGCCAAAAATGAAAATAATCCAAGCAAATCCATTCATTAACAGAATAATGGACAAACAAAATATGGTATAGTCATGAAATAGAATATTATTTAGTCATAAAAAAGGAATAAAGTACTGACATAGGCCACAACATGGATTAACTTGGAAAATATGTTAGGTTAAAAAAAGCCAGATAAAAAGAAAAAAATTATATATATATATATATATATATATATATATATGATAAGATAGATACACTACTAATTTTGCTTAGTTCATTGAAAAGAAAGGTTTGTGCTAATATTGTTTGCACAATTGAATGCTGATATCTTGTACCCTGAGTAACTAATTTAAAGATAACAATACAAAATATAATAACCGTTGTTACCCTCCTATTATGTTGTTTTGAAATTTTGTTCTATTTTTTCTCTTTAAAATAAAAATTAAAAGGGCCGGTGAGATGGCTCAGCGGCGTAAGCGCCTGCCTTGCAAGCGCGAGGGCCCGAGTTCGACTCCCGGAACCCACATACGAAAAAGGGGCCGGTGATATCGCTCAGTGGCACGGGTGCCTGTTGGCACGCGAGGTCCTGAGGTCGTCCCCCTGGTACCCACAAAAAAAAAAAAAAAAAAAATTAAAAGAAAAAAAAAACCCAGGTACAAAATGCCACATCTCATATGATCCACTTATCTGAGATGTCCAGAATAAGCAAATCCTTAAAAATAGGAAGTAGATTAGTGAGTTCATGGGATGGGGACTGACTGGTATTGGTGTGAGGTTTATTTTTTGAGTAATCAAACTGTTCTGAAAGTAGATAGAAGGAAATACTCTAAAAACCACTGAATTGTATACTTTAAAAGAGTGCTTTGTTTTGTATTGCAGTACTGAGATTAAACCCAGGGCCTTCACCAAGCTACATCCCCAGCTCCCCAGCTCTTATTTTTTGAGACAGGGTCTTGCTAAATTGCCCGCACTGGGTTCAGACTTGCAATCCTCCTGCATCGGCCTCCCAGAGTGCTGGGATTACAGGTGTGCACCATCACACCCAGCTAAAAGGGTGAATTTTTAATGGCTTGTAGGTTACATGTGTTAAAATTAACCCATGTGACAAGTACAAGCCCAACCTGGGTAACTTAGTGACTTAATGAGACCCTGTCTCATAATAAAAAGTAAAAGGTGGGGCCGGTGAGATGGCTCAGCAGCATAAGCGCCTGCCTGGCAAGTGCGAGGTCCTGAGTTCAACTCCCGGTACCCACATACGAAAAAAGGGCCAGTGATATCGCTCAGCGGCATGGGCGCCTGCTGGCGCGCAAAGTCCTGAGTTTAACCTCCGATACCCACCAAAAAAAAAAAATAATAATAATAAATAAATAAAAAATAAAAGGGTTGGGGGTACAGTTCAGTGCCAAAGCCCTGGGTTCATTCCCCATACCAGAAACAAAACAAGACAAAACAGAACAAACAAAAGCACGTGAAGCTGGTGATACAGCTCCATGATAGTGCTTGCGTAGTATGCTCAAGGTCCTAGGTAAAATACCCAAAACTGCAAACAAACTGCTGTGTCTAGGGGTGGACAGCTCATCTTCCCCATGTCACTGTTTTGCTGAAAACACAGCTCTTAGCGATTTTAAACCCTGCACCAAGTTTAGTATAACAAAAGGCAAAGTTTAGTAACAAGACACAGTCTATTTGGCGAGAAAAGATGGAAAAGAAGGAGAATAGACAGCTACTGTGAGGTGGTAGGGGACACCAGAGCTGAAAGCCCATGAGCTCTTTGGTTTTTTTGAGACAGGATCTCCCTATGTAGTTCAGGCTGGCCTTGAACTTGTGGCAATCCTCCTGCCTCAGCCTGCTGAGTGCTGGGATTACAGGCGTGTGTCACCATGCCCAGCCAGCCCATAAACTCTTATCCCTGGCTCTTTTTATTGGGGACTAGTGTCTTTCTCATCCCCTAGGTGGGCACTGGTCAATATTTGATTTGTTTTTTTGACTGTCTTTGATCTTAGGCATGTCTGCTTATATTCTTTCTGGCCATTTGTTTGTTTGTTTGTCTCTTTGTAATGAATAAGTGAAGAGGGAGAGCCTATTAGGAAGGCAGCTTATTTAATGATTAAGTAAAGGGGACATGTGTACATGTGCATATCTGGTGTAATACTATACTGATGTTAGAGTGAGAACATACATATATGTATATAGGTATAGGGGTGTGTGTGTGCGTATGTGTGTGTGTGTCTTATATATTAAATAAGAGTCCTTAGGTAGCTATTTCTTATTTCTCTTTCATTCTGTCAGTTGGGTGAAGGGAGCTGGCTTTTTGGGTCTTTATATTTTTGGGTTTTTTAGTGTTAACTCTTTTTGGTAAACTTCTATGGTATTTGTGTTGTCCGGCGCCTCTCCCAAGTCTAGCTTTTCTCTCCCTTTGTTCTCTTTTCAATTGTCCTAACTACAGAGTCTATCCATGAAGGCAGAAACTGTTTTTAGTAAGCTTTTCTATTGATCTTTTTTTCTATTGATCTTAATAAAGCTCAATGAGGCCTTTATCTTATCTGTTTTTTTTTCCTTTGTTCTTTTCTTTTCATTTTTTTTTCCACCTATGGGGCCCCCTGTGCCCTGTCTCTATTTAAAAAAATCCAAAAGCCCCAAGAAACCCACATACAAGAACCAGGAAGTTATTGTTCTTGTGTCTATTGTCCATATGAACAAAATGATGACAAGTTAAGCAATTTATCCAAAGTTTCTAGATGAGTATATAATGGAATCAGAACTCAAATCTGGTCTTTGGAGTTTTTTTGTTTTTGGTTTTGGTTTGTATGTTTGTTTGTTTGCCATGGTGGGGATCCAACCCAGGGTCTTACAAATATGCTAGGCTATACCTCTACCACTGAGCTACTTCTTTTGGAAGTACACCCATGCCAAATTTCAGGCTTTTCAGAGTATAACTGATCCAGTAGTTCATCCCATATCATATTCTCATTTCATCCTATATCCCTGGCTCAACCCCACAGCATTCATCCATATTAACTATGAGTCTGCAATAAAGGATGACAGCAATTCTTTGTTTTTGTTTTTGTTTTTTTTTTGTGGGTACCGGGGGGTCGACCTCAGGACCTCGCGCGCCAACAGGTGCCCGTGCCGCTGAGCGATATCACCGGCCCCTTTTTCGTATGTGGGATCCAGGAGTCGAACTCGGGCCCTCGCGCTTGCAAGGCAGGCACTTACGCCACTGAGCCATCTCACCGGCCCAGCAATTCTTTGTTGAGTGCTTTTTTTGAGTGCTTATTCTGTATCAGGTACTTTACACATCTTATCTCTAACCTTTACAGCAATGCAGATGAAGGCACAGAGCCTCAAAGGTGGTTAAACTCAGTAAATGGTAGAGCCAGGGCTCAAATCCAGCTTTTCTTGTTATAATACAGTGCCTTTCTCTTGATCTTTTGTGTATTCCTTATCATTTATTGGATACTTACAAGGTACCAGACATTAACTTCTTCACACAGGTTATCTCATTTATTCTCACAAGAATTCTCACCATTATTCTCTGTTTTACCCAATCCAAATGTGGACAACAGCTTTGAATAGACCTTGAACCCCAGGCTTTTGCACTGAACTACTGCTTCAGCACCGCCCCACTTTCTCTCTTTTCCTATTTGAGACAGGGTCTCCTAAGTTGCCACATTGCCCAGGCTGAGCTCAAACTTGTGATCTTCCTGCCTCAGCCCCCCAGATTGCTGGGATCATATACGTGCACCACTACACCACTATGGTTGGCTTTGAGCTATCTAAAGAGTCCGTGGGAAGACCACTTCACAAGGCACAGAGAATTATCCTGCCAAAGAGCTCATAGCTAGGAAATAGAAAAGCCAGGATTCAAATGAGGCTGTTTGGTTTCAGAACCTCTACCTTTAAGCACTGTATTATAGACCTGTCATTCCCACTCATGTCCATTCCAGCTCCACTGGCCTTAACATAGTAGCCAGCAAGCAAGAGAATAGGGATGGCAGGTGAGGCAAGTACTGGCTGATTGGGGCTGTCATATTCGATCTCTAGTTTTCAAGGCTGATTATTTTCCAGTTAGGTCTTATTTTGGGGGATACAGGGAAATGTTACAAAGTTGATCTCATAGCCAGGGTGGTGGCACGCCTATAATACCAGCACTTGTGAAGATCAGGAGTTCTAGGCCAGCCTGTACTACATAGTGAGACCCCGCCTCAAAAAACAATAAGGCTGGGGATGTGGCTCAGTTGTAGAGTTCTTGCCTTGCATGCACAAGGCCCTGGGTTCAATCTCCAGCACCACAAAAAAGAAAAAAAAAGGTAATTTTATTTTTAAAATTTTCTTATTTTTTGGTCTTTTTGAGACAGGGCTTTGCTATGCAGTTCAGGCTGGCCTCGAACTCACTTTGTAGCCCAGGATGGCCTCAAACTCACAGCAATCCTCCTGCCTCGGCCTTCCAAGTGCTGGGATTACAGGTGTGCGCCACCATTCCTGGCTAATAAGGTGACTTTATAAAAGTTGAGAGCAGAATAGTTGTTACCAGAGGCTGCGGAAAATAGAGGGTCAAGAAGAGAGGGAAAAAGATTGGTTAAGGATTCTAAATTACACTTAGATAGCAGAAATGAGTTCTTGTATTCTGTTGTACAATAGGGTGACTGTAAATAACAATAATGTACTGTTTGTTTTTTCAAAAGCTAGAACAAAAAGCTGGGCATGGTGACCACACCTGTAATCCCAGCACGCAGGAGGCTGAGGCAAGAGAATTGCCTTGAGTTCAAGGTCAGTCTGGACTACATAGTGAGACCCTGTCTCAAAAAAAAAAAAAAGGGGCCGGTGAGACGGCTCAGCGGCTTAAGCGCCTGCCTTGCAAGCGCGAAGGCCCGAGTTCGACTCCCGGATCCCACATACGAAAAAGGGGCCGGTGATATCGCTCAGCGGCACGGGTGCCTGTTGGCGCGCGAGGTCCTGAGGTCGTCCCCCCCGGTACCCACAAAAAAAAAAAAAAAAAAGGTGGAAGAAAAGAGTTTGAATCTTTGAATCTTTTTACCACAAAGAAATGATAAATGTTTAAGATGATAGTTATGTTTACTCTGATTTGAACATTACACAGTATATACATGTATGGAAACATCACATGGTGCCCCATTAACACAATTTTTGTGTCGATTTAATTTTAACTGTTTTGGTACTGGGGACTGAACCAAGAGGCACATGCTAGGCAGGTTCTCTACCACTGAGTTATTAAACTACATTCCCAGCCCCTGCCCCCTCTTTTTGAGCCAGGGGCTCGCTATGCTCCAGGCTGGCCTTGAACTCACTGTATAGCCCAGCTGGCCTCCAGACGATCCTTCTGCCTCAGCCTCCTGAGTGGTGGGATGACAAGCATGTGCCACCAAAACTAGCATATTTTTTGAGACGTCTCTGGTTGAATTGCTTGGGCTGGCCTCAAACTCGCAGTCCTCCTACCCCAGCCTCCTGAGCAGCTGGGATTACAGGTGTGCACCATCCCTGTTTTTTTTTTTTTTTTTTTTTTCATCCCTGGTTTTAAAAAAAAAAACTTTTTAAAAGAGATACATGTGTGGGCCGGTGAGATAGCTCAGCAGCATAAGCGCCTGCCTGTCAAGCGCGAGGTCCTGAGGTTGACTCCTGGTACCCACATACGAAAAGAAAAAGGGCCAGTGATATCGCTCAGCGGCAAGGGCACCTGCCGGCGCGCAAGGTCCTGAGTTCGACCCCCGGTACCCACACACACACAAAAAAAGATACGTGATTTCTTTCCTTTTTTTCTTTATCTTTCTTTATGAGACAGAGTCTCACTATTAGTTCAGGCTGATCTTGAACTCATTACGTAGTCCAGGCTGGCCTCCAACTGGCAGCGATCTTCCTGCCTCAGCCTCCCAAGTGCTGGGATTACAGGTGTGCGCCACCACGTTTCTAATCTTCTTTTTAAAGTCACTTTCCTTGTCATCTTCTGGCATGTTGTCAGTGTCGAATTTCTATTACTCTAAGTTTCTTTATCCCCAATTTCTAAAATTGTCTGTAATTTAAAAATATTTGTCCCTTACCTCTTCATTCATTCATCCAATGAGAATTTTTTTCTATTTTTAAAGATTTTAATACACTTCACATCAGTCTGGTTTATTTCAGCTCCTTTACTGCCAAACCGAGGGGCAGGGACTGCTGCCCTTTGTCTTCTTCTTGGCTGTGATAACCAAGGCTACCATGGAATTTTAAACATCATGTTCTTTGATCTTCTTTATTTTGAGAGACTTGACATCCTTCTGCTTAGCTGTGAGCAGAAAATCCTTGATTCCCTCAATTTTTTTTTTTTTTTTGTGGGTACCGGGGGTCAAACTCAGGACCTTGCGCGCCAGCAGGTGCCCGTGCCGCTGAGCGATATCACTGGCCCTTTTTTCGTATGTGGGTTCCAGGAGTCGAACTCGGGCCCTCGTGCTTGCCAGGCAGGCACTCACGCTGCTGAGCCATCTCACCGGCCCCGCTCACCCTCTTCTTTAGCAAATAAAAATACAGGACACAGAGTTAAATTTGAATCTCAAATAAACTAGAAATAATTTGTTAGTATAAGTATGTCTCATGCAATGGACACCGTAATGGGGAAAGACTGTAATATAAAAGAACTTAAAAAGTGTTTGCAATATTCCCTAGAGAGGGTGTCTAAATTCTGATTAGACTGATGTAGGGGAACTGCAGGCCCAATGATGCTTGCCCTAAGGGGAAAATCCCTATTTTCCTTTGGAGAGCCGTAATTCATCAGCCGGCTCTGCTCCCTTTGACCGCTAGATGGCGCAACAGACGCATGTACTGAAACCATAGACAAACAGGCGACTTGGCCGCCCAGGGAGCCCAGAGAAGCTTTATCTGGGCCGTCTTGTTTTTTCCTGCGCCTAGAGAGCCTACGCTGCAAGAAGCGTAACGAGCGGCTCAATGCAGGTCTCACGATAGTAAAGCCAAGTCTCGCGATTCTTTTTTTCTTGTTTGCCTAGCGACTGACAACGGGCGAGTTGCTGCAAGTCAGATCCGTGAAGTGTCCTGGCCTGAGACTGGAGTGGGACCCCAGTCCTTGGCTGGGGTTCTTTCCATTTAGCGGAGACGGATTCAGACGGGCTCCAGGTAATTCGTACTCACATCGCAGAAAAGGAACTGCCGTCCTCCCGCCCTCTCAAGAGGACTCCTCTTGCTCCTACTCTCAGGCGCCTCTTCCCATCTCCAAGATAGCTCTTCTCCCCTTTCCCCTCCCACCACCAAATTCCTGCTTCCTTTACTCTCCAGGCAACTTAAGTGGAACCCGATCAGCAAAACGAAAGGAGATGGGTGATGCTTTTGACGTTATTGGGTGAGACCCAGAGAGAGAATGAGGTTTACCCTGTTTTCGGTACACCCGGTCCCCAATCCCTGGCCCCAAGACAGAAAGAACTCTTATTAAACCTCTACAGTTTCCACTGAGAAACCCCGTCAGCTTTGAGAAAACTGACCTAACCTGAAGAGAAAGACATCATCTACCCAGGAAGATAGCTTTGGAGGAGCTGTGGAGAAGTTGGCTGTCGTTTCCCTCCACGATTCCCAGCCAGCCTGCCAGCAGTTCCTCAATAAAGGCTGCGACAGAATGGTTTAACTGCTGGACTTAAGGCCAAGAAGCCTTAAGGAAAGTTTAGATGGGGATAAAAGTTTTATGGAAAACTGGCATCTTAGGTGAGGAAGAGGAACCCATGCTTCTAGCAGAGTACTTAATCTATGTATGTCCCATGGTAAGAGCTAAGTAATCGCATCTCCTTTTGCTTAGACCAAGATTGTTGAGAACCAGATATACGATGAGCGGCTAGAGATTAACGACTCTGAAGAGATTACAACTATTTGTACTCCAACCCCAGGACGCCAAGGTGAGAGGATGAAAAGCAAATGAGAGAAATAGTCCCCCAAAATCGAACAGGGTAGATTCGTGTTTGGTTTCAACAGGGTTACAATTTATAATAGCACATGTTGACTTTCAGAGTCAAGTTACTTCACTTGTCATTGTTCCCGTTCTATTTAAGGAAGGAGGGAAAAATCACAGCTTGCCGGATTGCAGGATCTTCCTTCAACCCAACAATGTTACCTTTTCATGTTACTGCTCTGCTCACAGTCTAAAGTGGGTTTCTGGTTTTTTCACTTTTTGTTTTTTGTTTGTGATGCTGTGATGTCCTCATTCCTGCATGATAGATAGGCAAGCCCTCTTCCACTGAGCTGCACACCCAGTCCCTGTTTTTTGTTTTTTTGCATGGTGTGTGTGTGTGTGTTGTTTGCAGTACTGAGAACTGAACCCAGGGCCAGCCAACTGAGCTACCTCGCTGAGTCACAAAGTTGCCCAGCCTGGGCTCAAATCTGTGATCCTCCTGCCTCAACCTCCCAGAGTGCTGGGATTACAGGTGTGTGCCACCATACCTGATACTTTTTAACTTATCAAAAGTATATTTTACTCAGCTGCTACCTTTAATCTGCAACCCTAATCAAAATTCCAACAGGATATTTTTAGAGGACTTGACACCATTCATTTATTCAACAAACTTTTTTTCTTTTTTGGAAGAGTTCTCCCTCTTTCCCAGACTGGTCTTGAACTCCTGGGCTCAAGTGTTTTCTCATGCCTCAGCCTCCTGTATACATACATGCCATCATACCTGCTTAAACATTTTGAGTACCTACTATGTGCCATGCCAGCCTTATGCCTGGCACTGGATATAAAGTGTTAAACAAAAGATACAGTGTCTCTGCCATCCTGATGTTTATAATCGTGAGAGACAGGTAGCAAATGAATAAACCAACGTAACTACAAATGTGATAAGTGCATTGATGGAATTGAATCTTGTATTATGGGGAATAAGGGTGAGGAAGAAGACCTATTGTTAATAGGATGGTCAGGGAAGACTAAGGAGGAAGATTAGTATATGGGAGAGGGGAGTGGTATATGGTCAGCTTGGAGAGGTAGGCAGGAAGCTAACAAGGAGGGCTTTGGAGGCTGTGTTGCTGGTGTGTGTGGACTGGATTGAAAGGTACAAAGGTGAAAGTGGGGAAGGACTGGCTGTGGCTCAGCTGAGATGATGGTGGTTTGGACTGTGGTGAGGAAATCAAGAATAGAGACGAGGCAAATTCAAGATAGATTATTATTATAGAATCACTAACTTCCTGGTGCATTGGATTTGACTTCTTTTGGGAGGGTAGTTGGAGACAGGGTCTTTTGGTTTTTTGAGACAGGGTCTTGCTGTTCAGGGTGGTCTTCAATTCACTGTGTATCTCTGACTGGCCTCAAACTTGCAGTGATCCCCCTGCCTCAGTCTTCTGAGTGCTGGGGTTATAGGCCCATGCATAGCAGGATTTGATTGTTGAGTTAGGAATCAAAGATGATACTCGGGATTGTTATTGGTTTATTGTGGTAAAATACACATATCATAAAATTTATCATTTTAACTTTTTTTTTTGAGACAGGGTATCTCTATGTAGTCCAGGCTGGCCTTGAACTCACTATGTAGCCCAGGCTGGCCTTGAGCTTGTGATGATCTTCCTACCTCAGCCTCCTGGGTGCTAGGATTACAGGTGTGCACCACCACACTCAGTTTACCATTTTAACTTTTTTTTTTTTGGTCTTTTTGAGACAGGGTTCCACTATGCAATTCAGGCTGGCTTTGAACTCACTTTGTAGCCCAGGCTGGCCTTGAACTCACAGCAATCCTCCTGCCTCAGCCTCCCAAGTGCTGGTATTACAGGCGTACACCACCCACCGTTTTAAGCTTTTTTATTTTGTTTTTTGTTTATTTTTTTAAACCATTTTCAAGTGTAAATTAAGTGGCATTAAGTACACTCACAATGTTGGGTAACCATCACCACTGTCTATTTCTGGAACTTTTTATCACCCCAACAGAAACTCTGATACCTACTAAACAGTAACTCTGTGCCTATTAAACAATAACTATTTATGTACTAGCATATTACGTAAATCAATTATATAATAACCCAATGCCTAAAGTACAGTAATGTTTAATAATTGTATCTTAAATTGAGTTGACAAAACTATGACTAGAATTCAGTTTCCTCTTCTCTACCTTGATGTTCTTATGAACCCTGTTCTGTAAAATGGTTAAAGTAGGCCAGGCATGGTGGTGCATGCCTGTATTCCCAGCACTTGGAGGCTGAGGCAGGATTGCCATGAGTTTGAGGCCAGTCTCGACTACATAGTGAGTTCAAGGCCAGCCTGAACTACATAGCAAGACCCTGTTTCAAAAAACAAACAAAACAAAACAAAAAAAGGTTACGGCACTTCATATTATAAACTAAACATATTTTCCTTTAAAAATCATTTGAACAGGGCCGGTGAGATGGCTCAGCGGCGTAAGCGCCTGCCTTGCAAGCGCGAGGGCCCGAGTTCGACTCCCGGATCCCACATACGAAAAAGGGGCCGGTGATATCGCTCAGCGGCACTGGCGCCTGCTGGCGCGCGAGGTCTTGAGGTCGACCCCCCGGTACCCACAAAAAAAAAAAAAAAAAAAAAAATCATTTGAACAGTAACCTAAAGGCAAAATTTTCTTCTAAGGATTTCTTCATTCTACCTGTCTTCCTACCAAGACTATGGCTGATAACCGCAGTGATGCGTTTGAAGATGAAAATAACAAGGTGCAGTATAACCCACAATTTCTCATAGAATTTTACTTTTAGACAATACCAACTCAGCAGGAAACATTTGCTGAATACTTACTGCCAGGGCTTGGGTTCCTTTGAACTCATAGAAGAAAAGTAGGAGCAAGGTGGCTTGAGATTTTGAAACATTTCAGAAATAAAGCATCAAACCCCCTGTGCCCATCCCGGTATTGGGGTCAAACCCAGGGCTTTGCATATGCTAGGCAAGCGCTGTGCCACTGAGCTACATCCCTGACACAACCCTAGTCTTACAGCTGACTTTTTGGTGAGGAAATTCATAGAAAGTATGTTTTCACATACTTTTCTGACCATAAGAATCAACTGGCATACTTTTATTTTTGGTGTTGGAGATTGAACCTGGGGCCTCATGCCACTGAGCTACATCCCTGACACAACCCTAGTCTTACAGCTGACTTTTTGGTGAGGAAATTCATAGAAAGTATGTTTTCACATACTTTTCTGACCATAAGAATCAACTGGCATACTTTTATTTTTGGTGTTGGAGATTGAACCTGGGGCCTCATGCATGCTAGTTAAGTGCTCTACCACTGTTCTATCCCCACCCCTTTGGATACTTACTTTTAGAAATGTAGATTCCCAGTCCCCATCCAGTATCTCAAAGGTAAAAGCCTGAGAATTTATATTTTTAGTAAGCATTCCTTGTAATTCTCATTCAGAATGATTGGTGTAGGCATTTTTTGCATTGTCAAACTTACGATACTGACAATATTTTGTGAAAGAAATTTTTTCTAGTCTTATACAGATAAATGTCCCTTTGCTATTCTATAAACTTAGAGAATCACCCTGTTTCTGAAAGATGGAAGATGCCTACAGCTCTAGCTAGGTAGAAGTTGCACGTGTGCTCTGAGCAACAGCCATTTGTGTTTAGCTTCAGCAAATGGCCCAGTGGTTATATTTGTCATTTAAGAACAGGAGCTTTGAGCTGAATGTGATAGTGCACACTTATGATCCCAGCATTTTGGAAAACAGGCAGGAGGATTACAAGTTGAAGCCCAGTTTAGGCAACTTAGCTATTAAGCAAGATCTTGTTTCAAAAATAAAAAGTTAAAAAAGGGCTGGGTTGTAGGTCGATTCAAAGGTCCTGAATTCAATTCTCAGTACAAAAAAACCCCCAATTTTTGATGTCCTGTAATGTGTCACAATTTCATGTGCTAAGAGCTGCTTTACCATAAGTGAAACGATTTAAAAAACTGAAACCAGGGGCCGGTGAGATGGCTCAGCGGCTTAAGCGCCTGCCTTGCAAGCGCGAAGGCCCGAGTTCGACTCCCGGAACCCACATACGAAAAAGGGGCCGGTGATATCGCTCAGCGGCACGGGTGCCTGTTGGCGCGTGAGGTCCTGAGGTCGTCCCCCCGGTACCCACAAAAAAAAAAAAAAAAAAAAAAACTGAAACCAGTATAAGCCGTATAGCATATGGAAATCAAGCTATTTTTTTGGTTTGGAGACAGGGTCTCCCTATGTACTGTAGTTCAGGCTGGCCTTGAACTCACTCTGTAGTCCTGGCTGGCTTCAAACTCACATCGATCTTCCTGCCTCAGCCTCCTGAGTGCTGGGATGGCAGGTGTGCGCCACCAGGCCTGGCTTAACTCAAGCTTTTAAAACCTATTTTTAAACTTAATAAAAAATAATAATAAAACCTATTTTTAAAGGAGGCCAATTGGTCATTCTTCACATCCTAAGAGAGGGCATGTCACAGGCTCCAGCCCGTAAAGGCAAAGACATGGACCCTGTCTGACGTATTAGTTTAGTTGCAACCAGAATCATGGACCAAATTCTGTGACCAGAATCGTGGAAAGAATTAAATTCATGAGCCTAGGTACCACTGTATTTAGAGTTGCCATCCTCTTGAAAAGTCCCTGATTTTAGGGTTGAGGCTGTCTAGATGAAACTTATGCAGAGCTCTCAGGATCTCCCAGCTGACAGGTACAGTAGGTATCAGTCGGATAGAATTTGTTCCTTAGCGTCATGTAGAGGAGTATGGTTCCAGAAAGTGGGGACCCTGTTGTAACTGAGCAGGAGCAAAGCAGGAGAAGAAGGCTCTTGGGCCCCTTGAGGGAGTGTCGCCTCCCCTTCTCGTGACCAGGGGACAGGGGAGGAGGGGCAGTGCTGGCTCGAGCCATACAGAGCTGGGCCCAGGAACATTACATTTTCTGTCTCTGAGCCTTTCTCCACCTACTCTGCCCTACCCAGGAAAAGAAGAAGACCTCACAGTTGACACCTCAGCGGGGCTTTAGTGAAAATGATGATGATGATGACGACAACGACTCCTCTGAAACTGATTCCGAGGAAGATGATGATGATGAAGAGCATGGAGCCCCTCTGGAAGGGTGAGCGGAGACCTTGCTAAGTACACGCAAGCCAAGGGAGCAGACTGCGCCTAAGTACTGGACCAGGAGGATATCAGTTAGAAGTGAAATTGCAGTATCTTTTTGATCTCCTCCATTAAGATTTTCACACATCTCAGAAACTCAACATAGTTGGGCTTGGCGTTGCACGCCTATAATCCCTGCACTCTGGGGGGCTGAGGAAGGAGGATCACCATGACTTTGAGCCCCACCTGGGCTACATAAGTAAGTTCAAGGCCAGTGTGGACTACATAGTGAGACCCTGTCTCAAAAAAAAAAAAAAAAAAAAAAAAAAAGAAGGAAACTCAATAATCAGTGTTTATTCCCTTCTGGCTCCACTGCCTCATCCAGTCCTATAATGTCACTTAAAATAAAAAAATGTAAAACCAGGTATGGTAGCACACACTTGTAATCCCTGCACTCTGGGAGGCTGAGGCAGGAGGATCATAAGTTTGAGCCCAGCCTGGGCAATTTAGTGAGACCTTATGTGAAAATAAAGATAGAAAAAGGCTGGTTATGTAGCTTAGGGCTGGGTTCAATCTCCAGTACCACAAAAAGTAAATAAAAATTTAAAACATACATTAATTACGATATATTTAATAACAGTTGAATAATTTTGTACAGCCTTGAGCCAGAGCGTGGTGGTGCTCAGGAGGCTGAGGCAGGAAGATCACCATAAGTTCAAGGCCATCCTGGGCTACATAGTGAGTTCAAGACCAGCTTGAACTACATAGTGCGACCCTGTCTCAAAAAAACAAAAATAAGGGCTGGTGATATAGCTCAGCAGCATAAGCACCTGCCTGGCAAGTGCGAGGTCCTGAGTTCGACTCCCGGTACCCACATATACAAAACAAAAAACAAAAACAGAACATCCACCCTAAATTGGGTTCAGGGATTACATGAGGTTTTGCTAAGTAAACCTAAAATGTGGTTCCTGCCTTCAGGCTCAGTCTGGGAAAGAGGAAATAAATTTGCATACATAGCAAAGCATTTTTACATACTGAGGAAACTATACCCACACACAAGAATTTCCACTTTAGGCGTGGGGTCATTCCCCTGTGGTCCGAGTAACACACAGGCTGACCTGCGGCTCTGCCACCTCTGCTCTCCTCGGGTCACCACATGAAATGAACCATATTTTCCTTTCACCAGGGCCTATGATCCTGCAGATTATGAGCATTTGCCAGTTTCTGCTGAGATTAAGGAACTCTTCCAGTACATCAGTAGGTGAGAACTAGGACTTCCCAATGTACCCCACTCTCCCTACCTTTCCCCAAACCTTTCCCCTGTCTGCTCTGAAACCAGACCAATCTCCTTTGACTACTTTTAGCTTGAATAGTCAAGTAACTTTCTCTCACTCTGCCATTTCCTGGTCGTTATCTTCAGGTACACACCCCAGCTGATTGACCTGGACCACAAGCTGAAGCCGTTCATTCCTGATTTTATCCCCGCTGTTGGAGATATTGATGCATTCTTAAAGGTGTAATCGGTGTATCCTCAAAATGACTCCTTAGATCAGTGTTGGCGAACCTGCGGCATGTGCGCTGCAGCAGGGCCCTCTCTGTCGGCACGTGAGGCAAGTTGCCTCAGCAGCCGAGCATTGGATAAGAGTTGTTTTTTCTAAACTAAAAATCTCAGTATTCAGGTTTAATTGTAGTATTAGCACTTTGGGATAAATAAGTGGGCTTGGGGTTGCAGTTTGAGGACTCGGTCTCTAAAAGGTTCGCCATCACTGTCTAGGTGTTTGTTCTGACCCCTCTATTCTAACAGCTCTGTTAAATTTCTTTGACTAGCATTGGCTACCTTAATAGTGTTCATTTCATTTGAGGTTTGTTTTTTTTCAATGTGGGTACCAGAAGTTGAACTCAGGACCTCGCGCTTTGCTAGCAGGCGCTTGTGCCGCTGAGCGATATCACTGGCCCTTTTTTTTTTGCTTTATGTGGGTACCGGGAGTCGAACTCAGGGCCTCGCGCTTGCCAGGCAGGCACTTATGCCACTGAGCTATCTCACTGGCCCCTGAGTTTTTAACCTTGCTCTCTCCTCCAAATTATACCCGTTGTTGTTAATACTTTATCTCATCATATAATAAAAGATTGTCACATATTTGCCTCTTAATTATCCATTGATTCAGCCTCGTATTTAAGCTCCCGTAGGTCAGTTGTTTTTTATTAGATGGCACTGAGTACAATATCGTGAACAAGCATGCTCCTTTTTTTGTTTTTTGGGTTTTTTTTTGGTACTGAGAATTGAATTCACGACCTCGCACTTACCAGGCAGGTGCTGTGCCACTGAGCTATATCCCTGGCCCGAGCATGCTTCTTAATACCAGAACTAATGATGCATGAGAAGACTTTTGCCTTTTCACCTTCTTGGAGACAGCAGATGTGGCCTTATTATGGCCCTCACATTTTTCTGCTTCCTCACCTTTCTCTTACCAGGTCCCACGTCCTGATGGAAAGCCTGACAACCTTGGCCTGTTGGTACTGGATGAACCTTCTACCAAGCAGTCAGACCCGACAGTGCTCTCTCTCTGGTTGACAGAGAATTCCAAGCAGCACAACATCACAGTAAGATCCCAGCCTCCTACCAGGGCCCCGCTGGAGAGGGTGGGCAGGAGCAGAGGCCTTGCTGGCCTTCGCACAGCTGACCTAGTGCCTATCAAAAGGGGTCAGTGTGGCTTTAGGCCAGCCCTATTTTTTAACAACAGCTTTATTGAGATATAATTACATACCCTAAAATTCACCCTTTTAAATTGTAGAATTCATTGGCTTTTAGTATATTCATGGAGTTGAGTGTACTATCATCGCTATCTAATTTAATAATTTTCATGGCTCCAGGAGGAAACCCTGTACCCATTTCCTTCCTCTCCTAAACTCTGCTAGTAACCACTTTATTTATGGTGAATGTTATTCCATTGTGTGGATGTACCACATTTTATTTATCCATTCACCAGGGTTTCTACTTTTATTTCTTTTTTTTTTTGGTCAAAACAATTTTTTTTTCAATGCTGTCAACCAGCTCTCTCATTTTTTTTTTTAGCAGCATATGAAAGTAAAGAGCCTGGAAGATGCAGAAAAGAATCCCAAAGCCATTGACACATGGATTGAGAGCATCTCTGAGTTACACCGCTCTAAGCCCCCTGCAACTGTGCACTACACCAGGTGAGAGATACCACATTCGTCCACCTGGGAACCACTGCTGAGGAGAGGCCTGAAGTCTGGGGACAGATATGAGCAACCCGAGGGCCTGAAAATAAAGTACATTTTTACTACTGTTTAGAAATTGAAAAGTTGACGGCTGCTAGCTTATCTTATGGACATAAGGATTGAAATTTCTCTGGTATTAGCCAGCCCTGGGAAAATTTGGTTTGCATGGTCTAGGTTCTCCTAAAATTGTAGGGTACCAGATTGAGGACTTCTTCTTATCCTAGAATATCCTGACCCACAGGTTACTAATGTCATTAGTCTAGGTTTCCTGTTCATATTTACCTCTGAACTTTTAGGCCCATGCCCGATATTGACACACTGATGCAGGAATGGTCCCCAGAGTTTGAAGAGCTTTTGGGCAAGGTGAGTGAAAAACAGCAGGAGGTAAGAGCATGTGGCATTTATTATAGGGCCCAGTGTTTTCCTGTATTATTATTGTTACCACTGACTTTTTGATGCTGGGAATTGAACTCAAGGCCTGGAGCATGCTAGGAAAGTGCTTTACCACTGAGCTATGTCCGCAGCTCCTCACCATTGAAGTAAAATATGCGATCAGATATGTACATGTATCCTTGATGGTGATCCACTTTCACCCGCTGAGCGTCCTTGTGTAACCAGCACATCAGATTAGTAGATAGAAAAATGCCCCCACCCTGGAAGGCCCCACATGCTCCCACCTCCCAAGGTAACCACTGTCCTGAATTCTAGGTTTGCCTGGTTTTGTACTTTCTCTAAGTCCAAGCATACTTTTTGTGTCTGTCTTCTTATTCTTAATATTATGGGAGATTCATCCATGTTGTTTTGTGTGGTTCTTCATTTGTTCTTATAACTGTATGTTATTACATCATTTAACACATGTGTATATGACAATTTATGCATTCTGTGATAGGCATGTGAGTAGTTTTTAGTTTTTGGTTATTACAGTAGTGCTACTGTGAACATTTTGTCTAACACATATCTTTGATGAACACATATACTTCCTGCATTATTTTAGACTCAATCTCTTCCATAGGAGGTGTTTTTGCTATTCTAAGAAACTGATGTCCCATTTATAATTATTCCTTTTTTCTTTTCTGTGTTGGAAATTAAACCCAGATCCTCACACTTGCTAGACAAGTACTTTACCACTGAGTTATATCCCCAGCCCAAATTACTCCAGATTTTAAAAAATACCCAAGAATAAGCTGGGCATGGTGGCACATGCCTGTAATCCCAGCACCTGGGAGGCTGAGGCAGGATGATCACTGCAAGTTCAAAGCCAACATGGGCTACATAGTGAGTTCAAAGCCAGCCTGAACTATGTAGTGAGACTCTGTCTTAAGAAAAAAAAATTCAAAAAGATTGCTAAGATTTTTTTGAAAATAAATTGCAAAACTTTAACGGAGCCAGACATAGAGGCATAAGAAGATCTTGAGTTCAAGGGCACCCTGGGATGCATAGAGAGTTCAAGGCCAGTCCGGACTACATAGCCAGACCCTGTCTCAAAACAAAGAAAAACAAGCAAACAAACAAAACCCACAATAAAACTCTTTAATAGAGGACATAAAATGAGACACGAATGATTGAGGACTGAGACTATGCTCTTTGATGGAAAGATTCAGTTTTAAAGAGTTATTAGTCCTCGGTGACATATTATATAAGTGTAATGCCATTCCCATCAGAGTTTTTACTGTATTTATTAGAAATTGAAAAGTTGATAATAAAGTTAATATGCAAGAATAAATTTTTTAAGCTGAGCATAGTGGTATATGCCTGTAATCCCAGTACTCGGGAGACTGAGGCAGAAGATCATGAGTTCAAGGACAGCTAGGACTTGTTAAAAAAAAAAATAAACATTTAACACATCATAAACATTTTAGGGGAAAAAAAAGGACTTGCCCATAAGATGTCACATTATAAAAGTATACTGTAGTAAATAGTGCATGCCTATAATCCCAGTACTCAGGAGGCTGAAGCAAGAGGATCACAGTGAGTTCAAGGTCAGCCTGGGCTTCATAGGAAGAGTCTGTCTCAAAAAACCAAAAAAAAAAAAAAAAAACTATAGTAAATAATGCAGTACTAGCATGGAGCCAGCCTGGTGGCATATGCTTATAATCTCCTGCTAATGCAGGAAGATCACAGGTTGGAACCCAGCCTGGGCAATTTACCAAGACCCTGTCTCAAAAAAGGAGTGGGGATGTAGCTCAGTGCAAAGATCTCTGAGTTCAGTCCTCAGTACTGAAAAAAAAATACTGACATGGGAGTAGACGTACAAATCAGTGGCACATAATAGTCCGTAAACAAACCCATGTATATGTGGGGGTTTGGTATAGAAGAAAGGTGGGTTTTTTGTTGTTGTTTGTTTTTTGTGGTGCTAGAGATTGAACCCAGGGACTCGTGTGGTAGGCCAGTGCTCTACAACTGAGCTACACACCCCCAGTCCTTGATCAGGCAGTTGAGTAGCTAGATTGTAGTACATCTATCCAGTGAAATGCTATGCAATTGAATATTATTTGGTGTTATTTTGCTCTAGTATAAACAAATTTTATATACATATATATATATATATATATATAGTGTGTGTGTGTGTGTATGTGTGTGTGTGTGTGTTGCTGGGGATCGAACCCAGGGCCGTGTGCATGCAAGGCAAGAGCTCTACCACTGAGCCACATCCCCAGCCAACAATGATATATTGTGAAATGAAAAAAATGAGTTATAAAACCGTATGCATCTAATTTTTTTAAAAAACAGAAAAAATGGGCCGGTGAGATGGCTCAGCGGCATAAGCGCCTGCCTTGCAAGCGCGAGGGCCCGAGTTCGACTCCCGGAACCCACATACAAAAAAGGGGCCGGTGATATCGCTCAGCGGCACGGGTGCCTGTTGGCGCGCGAGGTCCTGAGGTCGACCCCCCGGTACCCACCAAAAAAAAAAAAAAAAAAAAAAAACAGAAAAAATGTTTTAAGAAGCCAGTAGTTTTTAAACCTACAATATGACTTGTTTAAATCCAAAGTCTGTCACCTGAATGAGATGCTCTGTCCATTTTCTCTTTCCTTTGGTGTTCCAGAACCTTTCACATTAGAACAAGGCACTACCTGGCCATAAACCTGGGACCAGATTCTTCATGGACCAGATTCTCCACACTAGAAGACAGCCTATCAGTATATTTTACTTATAAACCTTTTGGTGGTGGATAGATCATCCACTCCCTTTGTAGTTAATGAGTATAACTGGTTTGATTCCACCTTACTGATGGAAATTGTATTACTATGCAAATTGTATTCATTTTCGAGGGCTGCTATAACAAAATACCATAGACTTGATGGTTTAAACAACAGAAACTTAGTTTCTCACAGTTCTGGAGGCTGGAAATCTAAGATCAAGTTGGCAGGGTTGATTTCTTCTGGAGTTTCTCTTGTCCATTTCTTCTTTTTCTTCACTATTCCCTCTCTGTGTGCCTGTGTCCTGATTTCTCCTTGTAAGGACACCAGTCATACTGGATTAGGGCCCATAGGAATTTTGAGTAGCCTGTGCCATTCAGCCATTACCCCTGCCTTGTGCTAGAAGTTCTTTTCCTGCAGGGGATGGTGCTGGGCACACTGACACTTGAGCACTTTTAATGCGGGCCGTCTGCACCCTTGCAGGTGAGCCTGCCCACTGCGGAGATGGACTGCAGCCTGGCTGAGTACATTGATGTGATCTGTGGTAAGCTCCTCCAGCCATTCCCAGCCCACCTTAGTAGCTGCATTCTAGGCTTTTGCAAGAGCTTGCTTCTGTGACTCCTCACTGGGTGTGTAGCCCCCAGGTCATAGTCACAGAGCCCATCTGGGAAGGGATTGACTATGCTAATGCCCCCCAGTTCCCAGAGTGTGTCTGGTTCTGTTCCTGGGAGTTGTTCTTCATTTCAGCTATCTTGGACATTCCTGTCTACAAGAGTCGGGTTCAGTCCCTCCACCTGCTGTTTTCTCTCTACTCCGAATTCAAGAACTCACAGGTGAGACTCGCAGGAGAGGTTGACTGAGCTGTAGTGAGGAGTCTCCAGGTCCTGGGTCTGCTGTCGTTATGTCCTGTGGCAATGGAGAATGTCCCTGCCTAGAGTTACCATTGCTAGCTATTTATTTTTTAATTTATTTTTGGTACCGGGAATTGAACCCACAACCTCACGCTTGCCAGGCAGGCGCTGTGCTGCTGAGCTATATCCCTGGCCCCACCATTGATATTTAATAAAAAGATCAGCAGTAGCCAGGTGTGGCGGCTCATGTGGGAGGCTGTGAGTTCAAGGCCAGCCTGGGCTACACAGTGAGACCCTGTCTCAACACCCCCCACAAAAAGGGAAGAAATAAAATAAAATGAAGAGAACAGCAGAGGAGGCCGGCCTCAGATGATGTGGACCTACAGGGGACACCCATGCTTACAGGAGACTCAATTGGCCTCATGAATGGAAGCAAGAACGAAAAAAGGGTTTCATTTCAGAATGAGGTGGGGCAAATTTCTAGCTGTTTTTCAAAGACAACACCAAGGAATTGGTTTGGAATCAGAGTTGGGAGAAAATTGGAGTTTAAAGTGTTTTTAAAAAGACAGTTCTTTCTAAAATGTAGCAACTAGCACATCCCATATACTCAGTGTTCCCTCCCCTCTTTCCTGGCAGCATTTTAAAGCTCTGGCTGAAGGCAAGAAAGTGTTCACCCCTCCGTCCAACTCCGCCTCCCAAGCTGGAGACGCGGAGACTCCAACCCTCAGCTAAGACCCCAGGAGCCTGTGTGGAGTCTGAGATGACAGAGCCTCGTCAGCCACCCAGTGCCTGCCTGTTCTGCAGCGAGGCTGGGCCTGCGCTGTCCTGTGCCCTCCTCTAGAAAACACTTCACACGTTTGTTGACAGGCTCTGCCTGACTCAGGTTGCTTTAACAGGAGGGTTACACATCCACACCACTGTGGGGATGTGAGTTAGAAGACTGAAGTTTTGAGATCCCACAGAGCACAGATTGGGAGGAAAGCTGAAAAGATGTTCTTTTGGGGACAGGGATGGAATTACTTTCTTTCATTCTTTTGTTTGCTTTTTGTTTTGTTTTCCTTTGTTGTTTTTTCAGACAGGCTCTCACTATGTAGTTCAGGCTGGCCTTGAACTCCCAGCAATCCTCTTGTCTCAGCCTCAGCTTTTCTTTCATTTTAAAATTAGTTGGCAGTGATTTTACAAATATAATGCTATGTCAATTTGTGATATGATACTTTTTTTGTATCCACAGTTCCTGGCTTATTACTTCCATTGCCCTTATTATTTCCTAAGTGACTAGAATAATGTTGGGGAGCTACAGGCCTCAGAAAAGCCCCCCACTGCCTCTGACCTTCTGCCTCCTTTCACCTGCTCCCTTGTTTTCTCAAGGCAGGCCACGGAACAGAATTTCTCTTCCCCAAGGCAGGTCAGAGAAATTTAATCTTAAATTCTCTGACCCACCTTCTGTGTAGTAGACGTTGAGACCCCTGTTTCAGGAGGGGTCCTACCCCATATTCTCCAGGAAGCAGTACTGAAAAATCTCATCAGACAGGCCCTGCCGGCTTTCCCAGCCCAGCATTAGAGCACGAGCTTTGTGTTCGTTTGCAATTTTTTTTTTTTTTTTTGAGACAGGGTTTTACTATGTAGTTCAGGCCAGGCTTGAACTCTGCTTATGTGGCCCAGGCTGTCCTCAAACTCACAGCGATTCTCCTGCCTCAGCCTTCCAAGTGCTGGGATTATAGGTGTGTGATACCACGCCTGGCTCCTTCACATTTCAGTCATGCCTGTGCAATGGATTCTCCATGTAACCCCAAAGGCCAGGGTTCAGAGAGCTTCTGGAGAGCCAGGTACAGAAAGGTTCCTAGAAGGTGACTGCCTGGAGGGCATGGAAGCCCTGCACCCCTTCCCCCACACCCCACTTGTGCATCTCATTTGTGCCCTTTGTAATACCCTTTCTAAGCCAGTGATGTGTTCCTCTGAGTTCTGTGAGCTGCTGCAAGCAAATCAGTTCAACCCAAGGAGGGGGTTGCAGTAACCCCAACTTATTTCTATTTGGTCAGAAGCACAGGTGAAAACAAGCTGGGGCTTGTGACAGGCATCTGAAGTGGGGGCATGGTCTTGAGGATTGAGCCCCCAGCCTGTGAAGTCTGATACTGTCTCAAGGTAGATAGTGTCAGAATTGCATTAGGAGACACCCACCTAGTGTTCAGTGCTGCAGAATTGATTGCTTACTGGTTGAGGGAGTCATTTTTCCTCTCAGAATTTCATTTTCTGAGGGTCTCTGTGCAGGGAATGCTGCCTTCCTTCTAGGGCTCCTGTCTGTCTTGATCCCAATAACCCTGCTATTGCAGTAATCCAGTGAGAGATGAGTGTGGCTTGCAGTAGAGTGGTGCTGGTAAGAGACGGACAGACTTAGGAAATACTGTAGAGCCAGAAAATCTGAAACCATGCAAGTGATTTCTAATGAAGGGCATTTCATGGAAGAAATTGGTTGCAAAAGCGTTGGCAAGTGCCAGGTGTGGTGGCACACACCTTTAATCCCAGCACTTGGGAGGGAGGCTGAGGCAGGAAGATTGCTATGAGTTCAAGGCCAGCCTGGGCTACAAAGTGAGTTCAAGGCCAGTGTGAACTGCATAGCGAGACCCTGTCTCAAAACAAAAGTGTTGGCAAGGGCTGAAGGAGAAGGAAGAATAGAGGGTACTGAAGACACGACGGTCATAGGTGGTGTCCATGGCAGGTGCTGATAACAGAGGTCTGCTGCAACCAGGTCTTCAGTGGCTGAGGTGCCATGCTTGGCCCTGCTGAAGACCACCTGCCCTCATTCGTACCACTGCAGTGATGGGGAGCAGAAATGAACAGCAGGCAGGAAAACTCAGCACTACAAGCAGAGTAGAGTTCAGCACTCTGGAAGTCCTCAGCCCCATCGTTTTGCATTTTCATGGAGATGTCACTGCGTAGGCATGAAGGAAGCCTGGGTGACCAACCATTTCTGCTGAAATGTGACTGGACACACAGGTGTGAGCTCATGCTAATGGCTGGATGGGGACGCTCAGCAGGGCTGTCTGCTGATGTTCTTCAGGGTCCCCTTCTCACTGAGGCAACGGTAAGTGACCAGGCAGAACCGACAGAACTTGGTGAGATACTGGCTGTGACTCACAGAAGAGATCAAGGATGACTCCTAGGTGTTTCTGGCTCAAGCAACTGAGTAGATAATGGAGCCAAGTACTGATACAGGGAGAAAGCAGGGCAGCCATTGGAGGGGAGGACAACGTTAAGATGCTACATTACCAGCCTTTTTTTTTTTTTTTTTTTTGTCTTTTTGAGACAGGTCTCGCTATGGAGTTCAGGCTGGCCTTGAACTCACTTTGTAGCCCAGGCTACATATACACAGTGCACAGACAGGAGAGGGATGGTTTCTTACAAATTCTCAAATCAACCATAATCTCATCATGCTTGCACACACAGCTCGAGCTTCACTGACACCAGATCAGCCAAGTGCTCTGCTCTGACTCAAATCTCCCCTCACACTGAGGATTAAACCCAGGGTCTGTACACCGAGCTACATCACCAGCCCTTAAAAAAAAAAAAATTTTTTTTTTTTTTGAAATTTTGAGACAGAGTCTTGTTTAGTCACTAAGTTGCTCAGGCCAGGTGCAAACTTGCTGCCCTCCTGCCTCAGCCTCCCAGTGCTGGGATTATAGGTGTGCCACCATGCCCCATTTATACTGCATGATCATTTAAGGGCTGGGGATGTAGCTTAGTGGTAGAACATCTGTTAGTATGCACAAGGCCCTGGGGTTGATCCTCAATACCACCAAAAATCTTTTTCACTTAAAAAGGTATTTGAAGAAACAAAGCAAATATATTCATTCAGTCAAGTTTATTTACTGTGTGCTCAGCACTATCCTAGGCAGTAACATGAGAAAAATTACAAAACAAGGGAAAAATATACTCTGCTAATTTCCAATCATTTCCATGTTGCTTTTTAAAAGCATTCATAGGTCATTTTGGGGTATGCAGTCTCCCTCTTTCTCTATGTCTCCCTGAAGTTTCTGGAACTGTAGAATTATGTATCCTCTTTAGCCACCTAAAGAACAGAGGGTGGGGTAGGACAAGTGGCTTCCGGTGGATGGGGCAGCCAGGGGTTGGTCAGGGCTGGGGTCCCCTGGCAGGGAGCCATGCTGAGAGGGAAACCATCCACCTGAGGGCTCAGGACACTCACAGTGAATCAGAGGAAGGCCAGACTTGGAGATCCCAGAGGGCTCTGGGCCCTCCCTTACCCCCTCCCCTAGGGGATGTGCTTAAAGTGCTAACACCGTAAAAAAATGATGCACAGATACATGCAGTCCTGGGTGCCACCAGACTTGTCACATCTCTCTTCCTCCCACACTTGTGCTAACACCAGGCGCTGGCACTGCTGGGGATCAGGCCAATGCAGAAGTCTAGTGCCAGGTGAAGAAGCAGAGACGATCCAGTGTATAACCTATGATGTCAGAGAAGATGCAGGACCAGAGGCACGGGGTGAAGGGCAGAGAGGTATGCAGCAAAAGGGACTAGTTTGTGCTTGGCGGGGGCCCCAGGCCACAGGTTGGTTCTTGTGCAAGGGCAGTTTGGTTCTGTACAGCTAGCAGGTACTGCATTCTCCCTGAGGGATCAAAGCTGCATAGCATAAAAAGGACATTCAAGACATGCAGGGCCCTCCCTGTCTATAAGCAGCCCTCCCCCATGCCTGCTACACAAGGTGCTGTCGAGTATGGGCGTGGGGCATGTAGCAGGCCATGCCACACTTGGGTGCTAGGTGACACCTGGACATACCTGGCCAGAGTTCTACCTGCCTGGGCCCAGTCCTCACATGCAGGCCCCAACCTGAGTTAGCACAAGGGGATTAGTTCTGGCTGGCAGCCCTGCTAAGGAAACCTGACTATGGGTCAGTTCTGGGTGAAATAGATCATGTGCTTGATCCCCAGGTTACCCCAGGCAGAAGGACCAGCCAGTGGCAGCGGCATGGCCTCTTCATGTTGGCCACATGGCCAGGCAGAAGATGCATTGGAGGAACAGGGGGCGGGGTGCTCGGGGTGTCCAGGGCCAAAGGGCACTCCTGTTCCACCTTGCTCAGAGCCAGATCTCATCACTGCTCACACTGGACACTCGATAGATGTAGCCCAGCATTGGGAGGCGGATGAAACCTGCAGGGTCAGAGATGCCCAGAGGACTCAGTAATCCTGGTTCCTTGGAACTCGGGGAAGTGCTCTCTGCCCTCTGCCATTCAGAGACTTTTGGCGTAAGCACAGGGTTGGGGCAGCAGGAGGGCAGCAGGCCCGCTCCCCAGTACCTCGGCTGGTGAGGAGGCCACCAGGCTCAGGTTCCAGAAGTTCTGGCCGGCTGCTGTTCCGAGCCATTGGCTGGTCTGCTAGTTTCTCTGCTGGGTGACAAAGGGGGTGGTGCCCAGGATGAGGGGTGTGGTGGGTGGAGCTTTACCCCCCCTTAAGAACCAGGGTCTCTCTTTCTCAGAAGCGCTTTTGAAGATAAAGCAGGGGCAAGCACCAGGGTCCTGGACATACCTCTGGAATCTGGAGCGAGGTCATTGAGCTGAAGGTTGGACGGGAGGGACATGTTCTCCCGCGGCAGGCGCACATTGTTGAGTTTCAGGTTGTTAGAGTCACTACAAAGTAGAAACAAAGGCTGAGATACGCCAGGCACGAGCAGGCACAGGCTCCTGGTTTGAAGCCCATCCCAGACCTCCCAGAAACTCCCAGTTCCCACCTGTCCCCATTCTGCATTTGGGTTCAGCCCATCCACCCAGCCCCAGAAGGAGTTACCTAGAGATCAGAGATGGGCGTCGGGAGGGGCCTGAGAAGAAAGAAACCATGCCACTGATTCTCGTGTGCCTGCTCGCACAGTGGGCTCTGCCCCCCCGCCCTTTCAGACCTGGATCCTCTAGAAAGGAGTCTTTCAAATGCCCAGCCCTGGCCTTGAGACCAGAGACTGGGTTCTCAGTGCCTGTCCCTGCTACCTGGGATGTGTTGTCTTACCGCAATCACATCCTGTGAGAGGTCTGCCAAGTGGCAGAAATGACCCATTCTGTCCAGCGCCACTTGCTAGTCACCCCCAACCTCATTGCCACTCCTCCAGCCACCCTCTGCCCCCACTGCCCCTGGCCCTACCTTTGATCTTCTCTTTCCTGCAGACCAGGCAGGCCACCAAGGTGCTGAACCCCAGTAGGGTGCCCAGGGCAAGCCCTCCAGCCACAACGATGCCCAGCAGTGGCACTTCCACCCGGGTGGCCAGGAGCCCTGCAGGTTGGCCACTGTTAGCCTCCAAGTGGGCAGTACCCCAACCCTGAGATGCCATACGCTAAACTACTCTGTCCTCCTTGCCTGAGGTGGCTAGGGATGGCTCATCCACAAGACCCACCCAAAGAGCAGTGAAATCCTCCCGTTTCTATACTGTGATCCTTGCACCCAGCTAACACTTTGCTAAGCCGATTGTTAGTGCTGCTCACCTGGGCCTGGAAGCGAGGCACTGGTGATACCGACATCATTGGTGGCCACCACTGAGAGGTTGTGTGCCAGGCTGCGGAGCTGCAACTGCACGGTGTGGTTGGTGAGCCAGGGGTAGTTCTGAGCATCCAGCACCAGGAAGTCAGAGGTGTTGACAGTCACTGGCCCATCCTGGTCAATCCAGGTGACATTGGCAGGTGGGTTGGCACGCACCAGGGCAAACAGGACAACCAGGAGGCCCGGGCCCTCAGCTTCCTGGTACTTAGCCCCGACCTGGGCAATTTCTGGTTTAACTAATGTAAAAAAGAGAATAATATGTGCTCACCCCAGCCCCATAAACTCTGGCCCTTTCTTCCCAAATCCAGATGGGAGCCAGAGGTCTGAACTTCTCAGAGTAGGCACTGAGATAGGATGGCTGGGCCCACCAGAGGCAGCATTTCAAAATGATCAGTGTGTAGGCCTGTCTGACCCACAGACCATGGGCCACCTGCCTGTTAAAAAATGTTATAGTAAATATTAAAAGAGAAGGAAGTTTTAAGACATAATTGTATATGCAGCCCAACACAATTCTTTTTTTTTTTTTTTTTGTGGGTACCGGGGGGTCGACCTCAGGACCTCGCGCGCCAGCAGGCGCCTGTGCCGCTGAGCGATATCACCGGCCCCTTTTCGTATGTGGGCTCCGGGAGTCGAACTCGGGCCCTCGCGCTTGCCGGGCAGGCGCTTAAGCCGCTGAGCCATCTCACCGGCCCCCAACACAATTCTTATTCACTCAGTGTGGCCTGCCAGATGGACATGACTATCAGAGCCACAATGTCTGGCTCTGTTTCTTACCATCTGCATAACTTTGGGCAGACTGCTTAACCTCTTTGTGCCTCAGTTTTTGCATTTGTAAAATGGAGGCAAAAATAACAATCCCTTTTAGAATTATGTGAGGATAAAATGAATTAATATTCGCAAAGCTTAAGTGTTGGCTAACATGCTGAACACCTGCTGCATGGCTGCTGGGGGTCCAGGAACCTCTCCCCTTGCCCACTTCAGGGTTACTCACATTGCACATTGAGGATGACCGAGGCGTTGGCTGACTGGCCACTGCCAGGGTCCTGCAGGGAGCAGTTGAGCTCATGCTGGGCCCGCTGGGCAGTGACAGTAAAGGTGCTGGTGCCTCCAGAGAAGGCCTCCCCACCTACACTCAGCAGTCTTGAGGTGCTGGCCTCCTGTAGCTGTCCATCCAGGTACCAGGCCAATCGGGGGGTGCCAGGGTCCCCTGCCACCCAACAGGTGAAGGCATGACGCTCATTCTCTCGAAGTGCCCTCTCAGCCCAGGTGTGGCCATCAATTTGTGGTGCCAACTCCCCCCAACCTGGAACACAGCAGGCAGCCTCTAGGAGGGGCTGGGAGAGGTTGGTACTGTTCTGTGACTAGGATGAGGTCCAGTTACAAAGGGGCAGCTGGTCAAGAGACAGGGCATCGGGGTTCTCTCACTAGGGACTGGCTGGACCTAGGGTAGGTTAAGTGGGAGAAGGAAACCTGGGTTTGGAGCCTGGGGCCTGTCCCACCTAGAGAGGGCACCAGATGGAAGGTGCAGGCAAGGAGGGGAAGGAGGAGGCTCTGGCGCCCAGAAGTGCTTGGCCAAGGAACCAACAGGAGTGTACCTGAGCTCAGAAGGGCTGGCAGGAGCAGCAGTATGTGTGGGAGGATGGCTGGGCGTGGAGGCAGCCCCATGGTGGCCAGAGCCCGGGCCCAGGCTGCTGAGAGTATGGGGTGGCCTCGGTGTCAGCCAGATGAGAGCAGGCAGGCCTAGCAACTCCTTCAGAAATTTACTCTCAAAAAACAAAAAGAACCATACACGGAATCACGACTGTAGACTGGCCCACAGTGGCCGAGGCACGGGCACGAAGAGCAAAGCCGAAAGGCACAGACCCACCCGGCACATACCAGGGGCACCTGCGGGCACAGAACCCGGCACTGACTGCAGGAGACAAACAGCACACACACGAAGATACACAGAAAGGGCAACTGTGCAGCCGCACTTTACCCAGACACACACACACCCCTCCCCCAAATGGATTGCCCTTCTCCCACCCGGTCCTTTCTCCTGCCTCGTTCTCCCTCCCATCTCTCGCCCTATGCCTCCTTCTCCAATCCCGGTTGTTCAGGTGGCCTTGGGCCCAGGAGGAGGATCGCCCAAGCATCCCGCCACCGCCCTCTTCCCCCGTGCAGCTCACCTGGCTCGCTTCGAAAAAGCAACCGAGCGACTGTTCAGGTCTGATGAGCACCGCAGTCCGCGGCAGGGGCGGGGGCTGCGCCAGGCAGGGCCAATCGATGCACGACCACGGGCAAGTGGGTGGCCGCTCCCCCCACCCGGCCGGCACCTCGGACCCGTGGCGGGTCAGCCTGAGCGTGGGTTCCCGGGAGTGGGCGCGTAACAGAACTGAAGGAGGCGCAGTCGCTCAGCTCGGCAGCTTTATTGGTTCAGGCCCCCTCCGCGCCGGGCCCTCCCCCGCGCTCAGCGTCCGTTGTGGGGGCCGCGCAGCTGCCCCATCATGTCGGCCAGTATGCGGTTGCACAGTGCGGCGTACGGGTTGAGCAGCACCAGCTGGCGCCGCGCGAAGGGGCTACCCAGCCGCGCCGCGCGCTCGAAATCCCTGCGGGCGTCGTCGTCCCGGCCCTGCAGTCGCGCCAGGAGCCCGCGCTGCACGAAGCCTTGGCGAGCGGCGCGGCCGCGGCCTCCGCTCAGCACCACGGCGTGCTCCAGGTCCTCCAGGGCGCCTGCGGGCGGACACGCGCGGAGTCAGCAGCGCCCCCCGGCCACGCCCACGCGCGGCCGCGTTGCCCACGAATACCGTCTTTACGCGGGCCCCGCGGCCGGGTCACTTGCAGCCCGCCTGCGCGGCGGTGTGGTACCAGTGTGGGACGAACGGCCATCCTAAAACAAGGGTCTGTAGCTGGGGCTACTCTCAGGCCGGATCTACAGGATGCCGAGCGGACTCCTCTAACTCGTAGCTGCCCTTAGAGGTACCATCCCTAGAGATTTTCTGGTCCGTTCGTGGACGGCGATTATCCGCATTTGTAACTGCCGGCGCGCTCACCAGCATAGTCGGAAGGCAGCCGATCAGAAGCTGTCCGCTGAGGCAGGTAGGATACGAGGCCACTTCGTTGAGCTTCTGGGGCGCCCTTAATCTCACGGTGTGGTGCTGGTCGAATCCATACATATTGTAAGGACCCCCTACCTTCTTTTTCTTTTCTGGGGAGCTCTGCCACCATCACTTCCACCCGATTTCCTCATCCGAGAGATGGACCGTCAATTCTGGGCATTCGGTTGAGCATTTCTCCAGATCCTTGAGTTTCCCTCTTGCTCGCCCTATTCGCTATCCAGATTGATCTCCCTAAAGGCTTTTGGCCCCAGCGCCCTCTAGTGTTGGTTGGATGCCCCAATGTAGCGCAGGCCTGAGGTCCCTTGTGGACAAATGGGAGATCTCGGTCTCCTAGGGATGCCTTTTAGGAAGATGTTTATTTTTTGGGTTTTTTTTTGTTGTTTTTTTTTTTTTTTTGTGGGTACCGGAGATCGACCTTAGGACCTCGCGCGCCAACAGGCGCCCGTGCCGCTGAGCGATATCACCAGCCCTTTTTTCGTATGTGGGTACCGGGAGTCGAACTCAGGACCTTGTGCTTGCCAGGCAGGCGCTTTTGCTGCTGAGCCATCTCACCGGCCCTAGGAAGATGTTGAGTCTAGGTAGGACCCACTATGGCTCTCGCACACTCTGCCCCCTCCAATTCATCCTTGGAAGGCAGTCTCAAAAACTGGCCCATGAGTGGATTAATCCACTAATAAGTAATGTGATTTGAGAGGTGAAGCCTGGTAGAGGAGGTGGCCTCCCTTCTCCCTTGATCTCTTTGCTTCCCAGCACCATCCCATGAGCTCTTTCCTCCTCTGTCATGACCCTCTGCCATGGCATCCTGCCTTGGAGCCAGCTGACTATGGGCTGGTGCTTTTTTTTTGTTTGTTTTTCCTTCTCAGTTCTAGGGATTGAATCCAGGGACTCTCTACCACTAAGCTACATTCCTAGCTCTTTTAAAAATTTATTATTTTGAGACGGAGTGTTACTAAGTTACATAGTGGGTCCTATCTAGGCTCTTATTAAGTATAAGCCAGCTTTGAACTTGCAGTCTTCTTCAGTCTCCCAAGTATCTGAGATTACAGGCACATGCCTCCCTGCTCAGCCCGGAAAGGTAATAATTTACCTCTAGTTTCCTCCTATGGACATTTGTTTGGATGTTGTATTAGAACATCTGTTTGTTCAATTTAGTATGAGAACTGTGTTTCCATCTACTTCTGTCTACATTGAAAGGTCTTAGATGGTGCTTAGATTATGAGCACCTTGAAGGAAAGCCAGCTGTCTCTCTTACAATATGTATGATAGTCTTGAAAGCAAATGGTACCAAGTCAGGGAAGCACTGCGTTGATCTCTAGAACTTAAGCATGGGAGTAAATCATATATTGTAATCAGCAGAACCCCAGAGTGAGGTTCAGAATTACCTTTGTTGTCAACAATCCCTTGAGCGAATGCTGTTTTCACTCAAACTTTTTTTAGACAGGGTCTTGCTGTGTAGTTCAGGCTGGTCTCAGACTCACTATGTAGCCCAGGGTGGCCTTGAACTTGCAGTGATCCTCCTGCCTCAGCCTCCCAAGTGCTGGGATTACAGGTGTGCACCACCACGTTCAACTTCACTCAGACTTCACAGATAAGAAAACTGAGGCTTAGAGTTTCAGCCACATGCCCAGGTTCACAAAGCTATCTAGTAAGTGCTGCATCTGAATTCAATCTAGATTTATCAAATTTCCAAGCCTTTGCCCTTATCCACTAAACAACTGCTTCTCTAGGCCCCTGCTACTACCTTCTGAAATAGTCATGTTTGAGACATATGCACAAACAATCGTAGTGAATAGAATCATGGTGCTTTTTTTTTTTTTTTTACCCTTACCAAAACCAAATGGAGCTGAAAAAGTATATTTTAAAAAGTTGTTATAGACTTAAATGGAGGTAAATACTGCATTTGAGTTGATCCTTCAAGTTTGGAAGCCTTATCTGAGAGGAGGCCAGGACTGCAAGGGTGCTGGGTGATGCCCCTGCTGTGAATCAGAGCTCCTGCTCCAGCTAGAGCTGTGGTTCACAGAGGAAAGTACTGTGTCCCTGAAGTAGACATCCTAGCACTGTTTCGAAGCTTAGCTGGCTGTTTTGTTGACTGAGAGTGCTGCCCCAGGAACATTCCTAAAGTGGGCTTAAGGTACTACTTGTAGTTTTTGGATGTTGTTTAATGAGTACTACTACTACAGAACAGTCTAAGCTCTTTATCAAAATAGTTAGTTTAGAAATCCTGTTCCTCATCCAAAGAAAAATTAATTCAAGTCCAAGTACCTCCTAGCAGCCAGTTAACAGTGTTAGGTGTTGGTGACAGGGAGCTGAACAAGACAGTAGGCATTCCCTTGAGATACCCTTATCAAAAAAGTAGTGAGATGAGCACTTTGCTGAGGGAAGCACAGTGCACTGAGAGCACAGAACAGGCTGAGTCTAAAATGATTTAGCCAGGCGCGGTGGCGCACGCCTGTGATCCCAGCACTCGGGAGACTGAGGCAGGAGGATCACCGCGAGTTCGCAGCCAGCCTGGGCTACGTAGTGAGTTCGCGGCCAGCCTGAACTACAAGGTGAGATGCTATCTCAAACAACAACAAACAGCAACAAAAAGATTTTAAGGAGGAGGTCAGTTCATGGATGGAGCCTCTAATAGAAGCCCTGTGTCCATTTTCTAGATGCTCGTCTCTGAACCAGACAGTAATCCAGCTCAGCGGTCATTATGCTGCTGCCCAGAAGCGAGGCTTGAAGACGGATACAGCCGAAACTGAAAAACATCAAAGCAGAGGGGCCTCGGGTCTCGTGAGCATCTGCTACAGGTTTTCTGTGAAAGACTGTGTATTTTCAGAAATTAGGTCACAAACGTTTTTGAGAAGATTTTAACGTAACAAGATCATAGGAATGGAATGTGCCTTGTATTAGTTAAGGTAGGGGAGCTGTTGTAACAAAGAGAATAACAGATCCAAGGTAGTTCCTGGTAGCAGAGTTCCAGTTCAAGGGGGACTCTGCTCTGCACATCATTTAGGGACCTAGTCTCGTGGGCGCTCCGAGAACTCTAGTAAGTAACTTCCAGAGTTGCTCTGGGCATGGATATTTAGCCAGTATAAGGGAGAGGAACTGCAGCACTAAACCTCTACACCAGCTCCAGACCATCGGTGACTCTGATGTGTGTGTCGCCCTGGCTTCCACATCTGCTGTCTGATCTACCACTCAGTGGAAAGTTAATTCAAGTCCATCCGGATCCTAACACAAAATACCTAACCCCTGCCAAGGCTGACCTAGGTGCCGTGGGAGATCACAAGAGGAATGAAAGCTGTTTTGCACCAAGGCCCTAGAATAGGAAACTACTATGAAAGACAGATGGACAGTAAAGCCAAATATGAATGTATGCTGGGAGCATGTTTTTTTTCTCATCCTCAGACTTTAAGTCATGATTTAGAAGATGCAGATGTTATTGCCTAAACATTATTCTATGCATTTCCACCAGTGTTCAGGAAAACACTTTCACTGCTACTTTATTTAAATGATAATTAATAGGCTACAGTTTTAGCTCACTGGCAATTTTGGAAGCAATGTTTTTGAATGTTGCAGAGGTGCCTCCCTTTCACTTAAAATGGATCCTGTTCAGAGACAGTCTTGGCAGCCCACAGGCTTCCGTCTCCCACTGCACAGGCTTCTCACCAGGCCCGTCAGCTTGGATGGAGAAGGAACAGAAGTGCTCCCTCTGCTCGTAGAAGCACTTATGTGCATCCAGGACATTTTGGATCTCCCTCAGTGTGTCCCTGGGATCCATGGAACTAGTGGTTTTCATTCTCCAAGTGAAGTGGAGGGACTGAGGTTTTGCTGCTTTCTTTCCATACTTTGGCAAATACTTTGCGACGCCTTGTGAGTCTTAAAGTGAATTTAGTAAAGAGATTATGGGATCCTTCACACGGAGGTAGGGACAGTGGTGTGTTATCCCAGGAGAGGCTTGATGAGGGAGGTGGGCCATTGTATGTTGCAGTTCCTCCTTTCTGGGGCTGACAATACAAAGTGCAACCGCTGAGATTGCCTCCTGGTAGGTGGATGCCAGCCTGGATTGTTGCACTGCTCATACTGTGGGTTGAAGCAGCTGTGCTTCTCTGACCAGGAACGGTGCTGCTGTCTTTCACGTTATGCATCACTGCGCGCCTATCTGTAGAAGGTCTCTCAACGCAAAAGTAAGGATTTTGCTCCATTGTTCCAAACAGTTCTGTGCTGCCACACAGCGCACAGCTGGGCTTTTTTCACGTTCAGGAGTATCTGCTTTGCAGGCTTACTTGGGTTCCTAAGTACAGAACTGGCTGCAATCATTCTCTTGCCCTTGATAGCTCTTCTTGCAGATTCCCGGGAGGAAATTTCACCTTCCCGGGGTCACTCTCTGCGGTGCTCCTCTGACTCTTTGGATGGGAAACAGCTGAAGGAGTGGCTGGTCCAGCGTGGTCAGGGTGCGGTCACTGAGTCCTGCTGCAAGACAAGCTTGTCTGCGCTTCATGGCCAGGAGCCTGGCCAGTGCTTTTTCTGAGGTCGCTGCCTGGCTGCACGTTAGCAAGCGAAAGACACCTGGTAGCACTGGAGCCGGGAGTCCTGCTCAGATTTTTCTCCCCAGGAGAATATAGATAGCTGAGTTTTCATGACATTTCCTCTCTGAACGAGATTTTTTATGAATTTCTTTTTCTGAGACTCCCGTGACAATCTTCACATTTATTCTTTTCTGGTCTGAGATGTTTAGCTCTGGTCCAGTGAATGTTTCATCTCCCTTAAGCCCTTCATTTATCACTTCTCCCTCATTTTTTGTGTGAGAGCGCCACGCTTCTTCGAGTTTACAACAAGCAGTCATTTGAGAAACCTTTCATGTCTTTGGATAAGTGTGGAGGAATTTCCAGCTCCCTGTGATCACGCCGTCCGTCACTTCCTGCATACTCTGTCCATTGAGGGAGCAACACACTGACTGGAGTTTACAGAACGATGCTGAGAGTCCACACCTCACTCTCCCAGGCCTGTACTTCTTCCCCGGGATGGTGTCTGGGGCTGCAGATGCAGGAGTGCCACAAGATGTGTCCAGTTTCTTGCCAGTAGTAAATTCAGTGCTGAATCCAAAATCTGCTATTTTAATGTTTGTATCCCCACCTAACTATATGTTTTCAGGCTTGAAGTCTCCGTGCTGTGCCCGTACATGGCAGTATTTTCCTGCAGACAGGATCTATCTAAGTTTAGCTCTTGCTTCATCCTTTTTTCCATGGGTAACCAAATACTCACGTATCTCAGGACTTTTGCATATTCCATTATTAAGTAGAGTGTTTTTTAAGTTTCAATGACTTTGAACAACTGTATTATATTTAGATGATTTAAAGTCTTTATTATTATTACTTCTCTGAGGAGCCCCTGGAGTCTCACTGGATTCAACAGATTTTTCTTAATTATTTTAGTCACAACTTCAGTTTCTGTGATGATATGTACGCCCAGCTTCACTTTGCATAGTTCCAATGCCGATTATTTTCAAGTCTGTATTTTCCTGTGTGACTTTGTGAGGCTGCTGACCAGGAACGGTGCTGCTGTCTTTCACATTGCACATCACTGAGCGCCTGTCTGCAGTAGGTCTCTCACCACAAAACTGAGGTTCGCTCCCCCCTTCCAACCAAAGCTGTGCTGCCACTACAGCGCACAGCTGGGCTTTTTTTCACGTTCAGGAGTATCTGCTTTGCAGGCTTACTTGGGTTCCTAAGTACAGAACTGGCTGCAATCATTTTCTTGCCCTTGACAGCTCTTCTTGCAGATTCCCGGGAGGAAGTTTCACCTTCCCGGGGTCACTCTCTGCGGTGCTCCTCTGACTCTTTGGATGGGAAACAGCTGAAGGAGTGGCTGGTCCAGCGTGGTCAGGGTGCTGTCGCTGAGTCCTGCTGCAAGACAAGCTTGTCTGCGCTTCATGGCCAGGAGCCTGGCCAGTGCTTTTTCTGAGGTCGCTGCCTGGCTGCACGTTAGCAAGCGAGAGACACCTGGTAGCACTGGAGCCGGGAGTCCTGCTCAGATTTTCTCCCCAGCAGAATATAGGTAGCTGGGTTTTCATGACATTTCCTCTCTTAAAGAGATTCCCAGGGCCAGGGATATGGTTGAGACTGAGCATAGAAATTAATAGAACCAAAGAAGGAAAAGTCATTTAATAGGTAGTGAGTTATATTGAATTAGTTGCTTTTTTGATTCAATGGTGCAAGCAGAAATAAAGTGCCCTTAATGGACAAGACCACCAGGGCAAACACCTTGGTAAAAGAGAAGGATTATTTCTCACATCAGTAGGAATAAAAGCATATATTTAGGAGATAATTAGCTATGCTAAACAGAATATCCTACACAAATGCTTGTACCTAAGAATGGCTCTCTATTGAATGTTCATTTGTTAGTCATTAAACCATGAAGCCATAGAAATATCAATAATGGGTGACATTAAATATAGTTCAAGAAGGTTGTTTTTTAATTTGCACCTTTAGCAATAAAGCTTCTTAGAACTAAAGGTGAAATTTTTGCATTATAACACCAGTTCTTAGAATGAATCTTTGACCCATATGTTTTTTTTCAGGATTATGCTGATAGCTAAATTTTACTGAAGAGCCTATGAGTCGATATCTTTGTATCATCCCATGTAAACCTCAGCCTAAAAAATGAGTAATGGGCCAAGCATGGTGGGGCATGCCTGTAATCCCAGCACTCGGGAGGCTGAGGCAGGAGGATTGCTGTGAGTTCAAGGACAGCCTGGGCTACAAAGTGAGTTCAGGGCCAGCCTGAACTGCATAGTGAAACCCTGTCTCAAAAAGACAAAAACAAAACAAAACAAAACAAAAAATGTGTGTAATGATCTTTATATTTTGTAGATGTAGAAACTAAAGCTTTATAAATGAGCAGATTGGTCAAGTTTACAGAGTAAATGGCAGATCCAGGTTTTGAACTCAGGCTAAAGGGACTCAGAGTTCATGCATGTGATGTCCACCCTCCCCCAACGAGCTATTAATGAATCAAGGGGACCAATGGGGAGGAAAGCAGCATGATATAGTGGACACTTGACTTGTGTCTCTGTTAAGGAGAAACTTGGATCTGAATGAATGAATGAATGAATGGGGCCGGGGATTTAGCTCAGTGGCATAGCACCTGCCTGGCAATCGTGAAGTCCTGAGGTCAATTCCCGGTACCCCCCAAAAAAAGATTGCTGAATGAATGAATGAATGGCATTTGCCATGAAGCTTGAAGAATAAACAGAAGTTATATTAAAAAAGCAGGTGGTGGTGAGCTAGAGAGTGGGAGAAGTGTTCTAATATGTACAAAAGCATGAAGAAAAGACATGGATGTAGGAAAACATCCATACACTTGGAGTGCCATGGAGGGGACATGTCAGGTTATATGCTGGTTGCTTAATGTTTCCTGTCTTAAATGCCCTCTATATTATTTCCACAGTCCCATCACCAGATGGAGTCTGATTTACCTTCCTTTGACTGTAAGTGGGCTGCAACTCACTTGTTTGTTTGTTTATTTTATTGCTTTGTCTTTTTCTTTTTGAGGGGGTCTTGCTTTGTAGTGCAGGTTGGTCTTGAACTCACTATGTAGCCTAGGCTGGCCTTGAACTCCCAGTGCTCCTCCTGCCTCTGCCTCCTGCATGCTGGGATTACAGACATGCACCACCACGCCCTGCCTGTGACTCATTTGTAACCGATATCAAATGATGAAAGTGATACCGTGTTATTTCTGTGACTAGGTCACAAAATGTGATACAACTTCTTCATTGTTAGCTGGGACACTGAATTTAGAGTCTTAAGCTCCATAACCTTGAGAGTGCCATGCTGTGAGGAAGTACAGGACACATGGAAAGGCATTTGCAGGTTTTCTAAATGACAGTCCTGAATGGAGTCCCAGATGACAGCCAGCATCAATCACCAAATGTGCATGGAGACATTTACAGATTCTAATCTCCATCCACTTTAGGTCTTCCCAGTTGAGACCCCAGACATCATATGGCAGAAACAACTACCCTTGCTGCACATTCACTGAATTGCTAAATAGTTGTTTTATGCCTCTTAAGTTTAGAGATGATTTGTTATGTAGCTATATAACAGGAACATGTAAGTTAAATTGTATTGTATTCTACAGACTCCAAAGCTTACCATAAGACCTGTCAAACACCGGATCCTGGGGCCCTTCTACAACATTCCTATGGAGACAGTTGACCTTATGTCCAGGGCTAGATCAGACCTACAGGATTCTCTACTTTCACACTGTCGGGCTACCTGGTTCACAGATGGCAGCAGTTCACGGTAGAGGAACATGCACTGTCAGAGTATGCAGTAATGAGCCTCATGGAGTTCCACATCTACCCCAAAGCACAACTAATTCCTCTCACTAGGGCTTTCCAACTGCGTAGGGAAGAAACTTCCTGTCTACACAGATTCGGCCTATGCTTTCCACGGGGCCCACATGCATGTAGCTATCTGGAGAGAAAGAGGTCTCCTTACTACCCATAATACTCCTGAGATTTTGGCCTTAGTAGAAGCCATCTCAGTCCTTTTGAAGTTCTCTGTGGTAAACCCTTTCTTCAAACTGACCTCTTGTTAGATTCTGAGGCCCACCACCTATCTTGGTATATCACTAGGACAGATTATCCGGGCCATCACTGAACAGCAGGACAAGCTGGACTCCACCTTGAGCTCACCCTTCACATTAACCCTAGACGGAAAACCCTCCCACAGGACAGAAAACCACTCAAGGCTGTTTGGACCATACCTTACCAAGTCTTGCTCACCTCTCCAACTTGAGAGTACTTTAATTACAAGGCCTACAAGGTTAGGCTACAAGGTCTGTCACCATGGGTTCATCTGTCCAGAGTTAAAGCTGTTCCACGCTCAGAAGGCAACTCAAATAGCCTACAACTGTGGCCCCCTTTTGTTTTCTGTTTCCACAGCACTCGGGTGACAGTTGGCCCTCCCAGCTTCTAATAAGCCTGAGGCCTGATCCCACTTGTATTTCTCAATTATGGGGTCGAATCCTACACGCTTTCAGCCTCCAGTCTGTACTATGCGTCCTACTTAACCCTTCTCAAGTTATGTCCCCAACGAGGGTCAAACTTTTCCCCACTATGCATCCTGTCCCTTTTGTCTTCCTTCTTGCCAGCACTAATAGCCTGACTATCCTAGTGGCTCTCCAGTCAGTGGGTACTCAATTTAAAAAATCTCAAGCAACTTTTCTGGGTATGCCTACAAACCCCAGCTAGTTTCCAGGACCGGCATTTCTAGAGGAGACCAGTGGCTGGGCCCAACTATCTGGCTTCATATATTACCCTGCCCAGGCCACCTCTTACCAGTGTATCTTTGGTAATCATTCCTCAGTCTCACCTGTACATGGGCCTATTTATAACCAAATTACTCTCCAAACTTTTGCTCCTCTGTGCAGTTTCACTTTCTTGGTCTAAACTGATAAGAACAGATACTGCACTTGATCTTAGCCGAAAGGCCAAGAAGCGATTCACTTCCTTGGTCTAAATCAAGTGGCTGCAGCCCAGCAATCCAGATTTCCCTCTTAAATGTGACACTCATATCAACCTCACCTCCTATATACACTGTACCCCCAAACGATCCCAAAAATGTAACCGACAAGGAATTACTTCCCTTCTGAACTTTCCACCCTACCTCCACATGGACCACCAGCGTCCTTACTCTGGGGGTTTCTGCTAAGGCCATACTAATCCCAGCCTGTTTCTTTCCCTTTCTGGACAACATTATAAGGAAAGGACAAAATTGTACTCTTGTGAAAAAGACCACTGAGGATAAAATCTTCCTAAAACAATGGGAGAATCTCACCAGGTTATTTCTCATAAATTCACCCTTTGTTATAATCCTGTATCTTTGGCAGTACACGCCATCACTTTTAACTAGAAATACTGGGGCAGATCAGGGCAGTTTCCTGGGTCTTCCACCATGCAAAAGGATGCCTGCCACTATAAGCCAGGGTCCTATACCTCTGTGGCTCCAAAGGCCTTCCTATGAACTAGAATGGTGTCTGAACTCTGGCCCATGTACTTCGAGGTTGCCACACCTCAGTGGTATTTCCCATATGCCATTACCAGTAACTATAGGCCCACACTGTTCCAAGAGAGGAAGCCCATGCATCCCAACCCTACTGGGCATTTCCTCCCTAATTGGAGTCACAGGGGTGGTCACAGGGAGTTATAGCACACTCCTCTTATCAGACCTGTTATAATCTCTCACCATTCTCAGCGAAAGTTAACAAATTTCAGCAGGACTGTACACTACACAGAACCAAATAAATTCCCTGGCTGCAGTTGTCCTACAAAATTGTCAAGCCCTAGATATACTCACTGCAGGGAGTGGAGGGTACATGTGCTATGGAAAAAGAAAATGTTGCTCTTGGGGAAACAGGACAGGACAAGTACAACAACATACGCAGCCAAAAAACAACTACACAATCAAACCACCAAGGGTAGACAGATTGGAATACCAGTTCCTGGTAATGTATTGGCTACTCCCTTTTGGGGGACCACTCGTATCTCTAATCAGCCTTCTTTTAGGAGGTCCAGTTGTATTTAATATGCTTGTGCTTTTTGTCTCCGTCAGGTTACAGTCCATTAAATTACAGATGATGGGGACGGTGAGATGGCTCAGCGGCTTAAGCGCCTGCCCGGCAAGCGCAAGGGCCCGAGTTCGACTCCCGGATCCCACATACGAAAAAGGGGCCGGTGATATCGCTCAGCGGCACGGGCGCCTGCTGGCGCGCGAGGTCCTGAGGTCGACCCCCTGGTACCCACAAAAAAAAAAAAAAAAAAAAAGAAAAGAAATAATGGAAAACCAAATAATTGATTTTGAGGCCCAAAAACTACACTTATAAATTCATTTTTCCAGGACTTTAGCAAATTTCGCACTGATTTCTTTCTTTAACTCTATTATGGTTCTCACAGTTTTCCTCTTAGCTGGTATCACTAACTTTCTTTGGATCCTTGGTTACCATATTTAACACAAATAAAGCACACACACACACACACAAAGCACCATGACAAGCGTTTTAACGCACTAACAAGCATTGTATGTTGTCTGGGTGAGAGTTGCACATAGCCTGAATTGTCACCCTTTTGTGTTCTCAGCGACTCACTCTTGGCTCATACAGGTTTTTTTAGGTTGGGTTTTTGGTTTGACTCTTGAGTAAAGTTATGAACTCTGAGCAGATTTTTTTCTGCTATTCCAGTAGTGGCGAGTTTGAGCTTGGAGCCCTTGACAACCAAAGTGTCACTGTATAGGTTGCAGTACAGCCACTTGGGTCAAGCAGCCATCCTAAAACAAACCATGAGTCCCCAGGACTCATCCCTACCAACACTTCGCATAAAGAATAGGCATAAGGAGGATCATACAGTGATCTCATGGTCAGGATGATCCACCTTTAGGGGCTTATCTGATCTTCCTTTGAAATTGTTACACAAAACAGGCCATTTCCTCCTTCCAGGCCCAACTTTTCCCTTTCAAAACACCACCCCTGCTTCTGGGCACCCACAACGCCTCTGTATCTTGCTTTTTGCTGTCAACTGTCTGTTAAATCTCTGACTCTGACTTCTCTGACTCTGTCCTTGTCTTGGTAAATTCTTTTTTTTCTGAGACAGGGTCTTGCTATGTAGTTCTCACTATGCACTTGAACTCACTGTGTAACCCAGGCTGGCCTCGCACTTGTGGCGATCCTCCTACCTCAGCCTCCTGAGTGCTGGCATTACAGACGTGCGCCACCATGCCTGGCTGACTTGGTAAGTTCTGTTACCACCTGCTCCACCAGCCTTTGTAATGCTGTTTCACAGGGCAGAAGGGACTGTTATTCCTATTAGCCAGATGAAGGCTGGAGGGGTTGGAAAGACACCCTGGGCTGCACAGTCACTTAGTGGCTGAGCTGGGATGAAGTCCAGGTCTTCTTGCCTTGTTCTTATTTTTTGCCCACCATTAACACACCAAAACATGAATGTTGCTGGGAGGACTTTGGTCAGTATATAAATGAATCTGGCCCACTGCCCCTGCAAGTAGCAGGTAGTTCATTCCACAGAGAAGTTACTAAGCATGTACTCTCTGTCAGGAGACCAACTCTGAATCCCAGGGTTCAAAAACAATCATTAGCTGCACGATCATTTCTTATAAATACTACTAAGTCAGTTTCTCACTTTTTTTTTTAAGGGGATTTTTCCCCCCTATTTTCTTTTTTGGTACCAGGAATCGAACTCAGGGCCTCATGCTTGCCAGGCAGGCACTGTGCTGCTGAGCTACATCTCTGGCCCCTCTCTCTTTTTTTTTTTTTAATATGGGTACCGGGAGTCTAACTCAGGACCTTGTGCTTGCCAGCAGGCACTCGTGCCACTGAGCAATATCACTGGCCCTTTTTTTTCCTTTATGTGGGTACCAGGAATCGAACTCAGGACCTCACGCTTGCCAGGCAGGCGCTTATGCAGCTGAGCCATCTCACCAGCCCTTCTTCTCTTCTTTTTGATGTCTTTTTGTTCTCTTTTCCATTGCTGTTAGAGTGTAAGAGCAAAGTTACAAAATAGCAAACATAAAAATTTCATAGCAGAAATTAAAAATTAGTTAATAGCCTCTGACTAATCTGCTGCCTGTCACATATTCAGACTGCTAAAACTCAGGCAGCTTTGAGTGTCTGAGTGCAGCTACAGTTTCCAGATAATGCGCTAGGTCAGCCTGACTGCGGCAAGCTGTAATGTCTGTGTTTTCCTACCCAAAGGAGATGTTTGTAGTTTCTCCAGCTTGCTTCAGGGACTTTGGGCCCAGAACAGACTAGCCCAGTCAAGGACACATTTAACTCTACCTGCTCAGCTCAGAACTCCTCCTTTCCTTCCCAAAATGTTACAAACAGTTCCTTCTAAGTAAGTTTACTTAAAATAAGTTTGCCTAACAACCTATGATTTAATTCATGTAACCAATCATGTAATAACCTGCAATCAGCTTTGTACTTCCTGCTTGCTAAAATGTATTTAAACTGAACTCTAAACCAACTTGGGGCTGTGATTTGGACTCAGACCTAGTCCCCCAGCCTGCTTGCATTACTAATAAACAAGTTGCCTTCCAACTTCCTCCGTGTGGAGGGTTTTCCTTTCTTCCGCAACAAGAGCAACTGTTCTATCCTCCAATTTCCTGGATGGATGGCCTTGCTCATTCTTTGATTATCTCAGTGCGCTTCATTATTTTGTATCTAATTTCCTTCGAAGGAGGTTATGGAACTAGCACTGGCCTGCAATGCTTTAATTTTTATTATCTTCATAAAATAACTTGGATTGGGCCTCCAACCTCTGAACTCAGAAACCCCAGCAGCCAGCTAGATTCTTCTAGAAGGTCTACCAGTTGCTTTCTTTGGGGTTCTGCTTCAGTCCACATTCTCTAGTCTCCTAAAGGACCTGACAGCCCTTGGGGCGCTCTAGCACCATCCAGGAGCAAGCAGAGCCTCTGTCCTGAGTCTGTGACCTGGTTACACAACCCAGTGCTCCCCACCCCACCCAGACTACAGAGATGCTCTCAAGGTTACAGTGTACCTCAGTTTCCCTCAGTGGGGCAGGTCTAAGGGAGTGGAAACCTCTCCAGGTGGAATCACCTCTGCCCCTCTCTGGGATTCAGCTTGTAGGCTGTCTTCAGCAGCCCAGGGCAGACAAGCCTAGAAGGGACTTGTGCTGGGGGGACAGAGAGGAGAGGGCGGGACTCTTTTGTTCCCAGAATGGAGCCCAGACTCTCCAGCCTACCACTCCTCTCCCTAGAAATATCTGCACGACCCCTAACAATCACTGTGTTCCGATTACACCTGCACCTGGCTTTGGTCCCCAGCACCGACCCCTCTGTCCCATTGTGCCCACTCCAGCCAAAGTAAGCTGAAGGCAGCAGGTGTAAGCCAGTCACCCTCCCTTAAAACCTTTGCCCCCATTCATTACCCAACGCTCCAAGTTCCTCCCCATCTGGTCTTTGCCCACCCCTGCAGGCTCACCTGTTGCAGGTTGCCTGCTTCAAGCAGCCTGGAGAGCTGAAGCTCTCTGGACCTATGCATGGCTTCTGGGCACCTGTACTCTCCTCCACTGTTGCTCACTTGCCCAGCTAACTCCTACTCATCCTTCGAAACTTGCTCTTCAGGAACGGATCCCAGGCGGCCCCCTCTTAAATTTACTATGTCGATAACCTAATAATGTCACTGCTCTGTCCCCTGGATTCTGAGCTCCCTAAGGAGTATCACATGGGGTTTAGGACCCCTACCATCTTGTTCAAATACCTGCTCTGACACTTCCCTCCTGGAGGATAGTGAGCCGGTCACTTAACCTGTCCATTCTTTAGTTTCTGCATCTTTAAAATGGGAATAACCAGGCATGGTGGTGCACATCTGTAATCCCAGCACTCGGGAGGCTGAGGCAGGACTGTCTGGAGTCCAAGGTCAGCCTGGGCTACAAAGTGAGTTCAAGGCCAGCCTGAACTACATAGCAAGATCCTGTCTCAAAAACAAAATGAAACAAAACAAAACAAACAAAGATAAGGGGGTGGAGGAATAACAAGAGTACATAGTTTTTCAAGGGTTGTTGTAAGATTGAGTTACTATAGCCTGTATGTAAGTGCATAATACCTGGCATGTAGTAAGTACTATATAAATGTTAGCTATAAATAGTGCATCTTTTATCTTTATACCCTTGGTACTCAGCCTCCTGCCACATGGTAGGCTCTCATGAACTGTCCCTTCAGTAGATGGGTGGAATGCAGTCTCTGCTGACTCACCATAGCCCTGTGAGGTTAGCAGGGGCTACACCATACCTCAGGCTCTTTAGGTCCAAACATGGGTTTAGCGGTTCCCTGGCCAACTCCCTCACCTCTGTGCCCTCTGTGGAGGCTCCTGGGCGCTTCCCCTCACCTGCCACGTCCCCCTGGAGCCGCCGGGCCTGGGCCCTGTTGTTGTAGGCCGAAGCTCTCTCCGGAAGCAGGCATATGGCTTGGCCGAACCTCTCCAGGGCCATGCTGAGGTCCCCAGCCTCTGCTGCCATCACCCCCTGCAGCTCCAGGGCCTTGGACTGCTCTAGTTGTGCTTGAGGGAAAACTGCATCTGTGCCAGAGAAGAAGCCAGGTGGGGACACGTGTGTAGTTGAGGGCAGAAAGAAAAAGCCACCTCAGGCTTTGGAATCCTGAGACCTGATCCACACCTGATGGCTGAGTCCCAGCAGGGGTGAAGTTCCCAAACTTGGGGTAGGAGTTGAGGTCACCAAGCCTGGGAGCTAAAACTGGAGCCACAGGGACCGGAAAGGGACCCTGGATGGCTTCCCGGGGCCATGAGTATGAACCCCCAACTCTTTAAGGTGTAGGCCAATAAATTGCTTAGTTGCACACAGTTGCAGAGCTAGGATGTGAACACTGAGCTTTCTGGCTTTTTAGCCCATGGTAGTCTTACTCTGCCACACTGCCTCCTTCCTAAAGGCCATCATGACGTCCCAGTATGTAAAAATCACTCCAGTGTGTAACGCAGCTTCTTAGCCTGAAGTTTCAGTAAGTAAAGCTAAGGTTTCACGGTCTAAAAAAGGACATAAGCACTTCTCCACTAGGGGCCAATGGAAAAGGTACTCACTCTGTGGAAGACTTAGCACGTGGCTTGTGATAGTGTTTAACAAGTGCTAACTCTGCTCGCCACGTTGGACCTGCGCAACTGCTCTGCCTTCCATTCTGTGGGCGGGACATCATCTGTTACGACAGGACTGGGCAGTGTAACACCACCCACCCACAGCAGTCAAGCTTGGGTCATGGGGAATTACGTGTAAGTTCAGAGGGGTGAAGGCGGATGGACTGAGCGAGAACCCCTGGCTCACTCTTCTGCACAGAAGGTCTCTTGCTAAATCCCTCTCCCCACACTGAAGATCATCCAACCTCTGATTCCAATCTCAATCGTCAATCCAAGGGTGGTGGAGCCAGGGGTCCTGTCACATCACCTCTTATGCTACCTTCAGGGCCCAGCAGTCAAGGCCAGGCGTGGTGGCACATGCCTGTAATCCCAGCACTTGGGAGGCTGATGCAGGAAGATTGCTGCGAGCTCAAGGCCAGCCTGGGTTTAAAGTGAGGTCAGGACCAGCCTGACTGCATAGTGAGAGGCTGTCTCAAAAAGACAAAAAAAAAAAAAAAAAAAAAAAAAAAAAAGAGAAAAGGGGGCCCAGCAGTCAGCCCATGTGAAGAGCTACACTCCAAGGTCAAAGGCTCACCTTCATCTTCATCCTGCTCTGTTTCCTCTCTCAGGTCCACCCCAAGGATGTCTCCAAATGGGGTGTTGGGGTTGAAGATAGCCTGCAATACGGCCTCATCATTTGGGGTTCCCATGGTGTCCAACTCCAAAGTTCCAAAAGGTGACTCAGGGGAAGAGGTTGGAAGATGGGCTGGGGGCGGAGCCTTCACAGCCAGTGGTTGTAAAAGGAGGAGGTTCTGTTTGGAGACCACCCCTGGAGGAGCAGCCCTGGCTTTAGTGCAAGTTCAACCCCATGGCCTGAGCTTAGTGACCCTGGTTTGGCAGATTATTTACAATGATTTGTCAACTGAAATCTGGCCCTCATCACAGCATACACAGATGAGTTTCAGCCTTAAGGTGGAACGGAGCAGAGCAGGTGCTGAAATGCTTTCAATTTATTCTGTTTAGTTCAGGAGAAAATCATCAGGGGCCTCTGCTTGCCTGGACAAAAGGGGGACTATGTAGATGGTTTGGGGTCCTCTTGACCCTATCCTCAGATCGCGAACCCATTAGGTGCTGAAAGCACACCACTGCGGAGTGGAGGAGGAACACCCAGTTAAAGGCGCCAGGGTGGGTGGGGCCCGTCCCTGGCTGTGCAGAACCGTCTAGCAATTCTGTCCTCACACAAACACTGCGGAGGGTACTTTGTAACCAGGTCACAGGCTGCAGCTCCCCCAAGTTCCCCATCCCTGCCAAGACCAAAAAGGAAGCTCAACCATGTGCAGCAATAAACTTGACATGTTTATTAATTAAACTATCACTTAAATAAAAAAAAGTGCATAGAAAATAAACATGTTTAAAAACTCCTTTTTTTTTTTTTTTACAACTATGTACACTTTTTACTTTTACATTCAGTCTTTCGTAGAGAGCTTTCAGCATTATTATTTTTTGAACTATTAAAGTATTTTCCTTCATCCCTGTCACAGGGAGTTAACACTGATGGACTTTAGACACATTTTCCTTTTTTTTTTTTTTTTCTCTAACCAGAAGCTTGGAAGAACACAAGGAAAAACCCCCACAAAAATAAAAGATCCATTATACATGATAAAGTTGTCAAGAAATGTCTTATTTCTAGAAAAGAAGCTTGTCATCTGTTGAGCTCTTGAAACAATTATTCAACTACCTGTATTTACTAGAGAGACTGTTATAAATTCAATAAAAGAAACACCACAAGTCTATTTTCTTGGTTGAAAGACAGAACTAGAGTACCTCGGAACAAGATACCAGGAAAGCACAGAACACAATATTCCCCTAAATGCAGGTGGTAACCCCAACATTCATAACCAAAAATAGAGAAAGAAGGAGTACAGGTACTGACTGGCGACATTCGTGGCAGGAAAACTCCAGGTGACACCATTTCTGCATTTCGCTCTGATCCTAGGAATGGCCTGTTTCGCCATTCCTTTGTAGTTTGGGCTTTCCCATTTGGCAATCAGAGGAACACTAGCCTGACATTTTCCTGCCAATTCTAGCAACTGAAACACAATCCTTATCTATAGTGTTAAGAGAATTAAAAGCCATGGACTGAACTAGGCTTTGTTACATGGTGCATTACTATATTAGTTCCTATATATATCATATTTATATTTATTTGAAAACCAAAACGAACAAAAAAGTTTCAGATTTTCAGAGTGTGAGACTTGACTGGTATTCATGATTCGGCACAAAACCATCTGCTCAATAACCTTGTATTGCTTTAAAATGAAGAAGGAAATGAAAGAGAATTACACCCAGCCCTTTGCAATGACCCGCTTTTCCTTAAAAACAAAAACAACTTAATTTCTATGAAAAAGAACCCCAAATCAAATTCCTAAAAGTTAACAAATGATAAGGTTTTGACTTTTAGTATTTTCAGATATTTGATTGAACAAGTCAGTCCTTTAGAAAGATACATTCATTAAAAGATTTTTTTTGTTTTTGTGAATTTTTTTCCTGTTTTTTTGAAATCAAGGTTGCTGCATGGCGCTCACTGCATTGGCCGAGGGGGTGGACAGAGGTAAGCAGGGCAGCAGACTGGGTCCTGGCAAAGGAGTGGGGCTGAGAACTTATAGCTGCCAAGGCTTCCCCCTTAATTCTTGCTATTGGTCTAGAAGTAGAAGAAAGGTTGTGCTGGACGTGGTGGGCAGCAATGGAGGAGCCAAGGGACCAGTTCCAGCCAAAGGGTCAGCGCCATGCAGCTATTCTGGTTACACAGTTGTCACTGGCCACCAGGAAATGCAGCCACAACAGGTTCTAGCAGCAAAGCGGTAAGTGAGATGGCTCTCACTGAGAGTGGACCAGGTTTGCAGCTGTCACTCCTTAGGGATTTGGGATGCCTCTTGGGGGATTCTTGGGAATGACTCACCACAATTCCTCAATCTGCACTTCTGTGTGGAAAGTCTCTTGGCCACTTTCAAATCAAACTCAGACATGCCTGGAGACAGCCATATTATTTTTGCCTTCTTTCCCTCTCGCAGGGAAACCTTAGCTTATCCCCCAAGTTGCTGGCAGGTATGCTGACATTTTGGCAATGGACTCAAGGCTGAGCTGTAAGAGGGGTGTCTCATTCTGTGGCTGACAGTGAGAGGTGGAAAGGCAAGGCAAACCATCTGCAGCTGGCAGGAGAAGGAAAGGTGTGGGCTCCTCCCCTGTCCTCAGGGTGTGGGCTTAGAGAAAGAGAATGAGGAGGGGGCTCACAGTACAGCACGGCCTAGCAGGGCAGGAACTAGGTCTGTTTAGCTGAGTTTCCCCCACCCTCTGACTGGCCTTTGGGTCTTTCTCAAGGTGAATTCAGGACCCATCAGTGCATTAATCATTTCAGTAACAAATGCAGCTTTTTCTTTAAAAAAAATAGGATTACAAGGATTTACAAAAAAACCTCACACAGTGCAATAATAAAGGAAACCAGACACTAGTGGAACCCTTGGGCCACTGCATCTTGTTCATGGGCAAGAGGAGGGAGCGGGGTGAGGTCTGGGCAGAGTGCTTTTCCCCAGTCCCCTGCTGGCACTTCTCCATGATGACAAGGAAGTCTCTGCCATCCTGGCCACAGTGCTGGGCTCCCTGCATGACAGTGGAAACAGTGACAATGTTCCAGCAAAGCCACCAGACAAAGTTCTTAAGGTCACGGGAGATAAGGGAGCCCAGGATGGAAGGCACAGCAGAGCCGTGAGTCCTGGGGCAGAGTGCTGGGCTGAGTCGTATTGCTTTGCCAGACTTCCAGAGGCATGGGCTTCTTGTGGTGAGAAAAGGGTGCTCCGCCCTGAACTTGGACTACACTGCTCTAAAACCTTGTGGCAGGAGCGGGGGAAAACCTGCTTTATTGTGAGTGGTCAGGCTGTGCTTCAGTTTCAACGGGCTGCGCCGAAAGGGGGCACGGGGATCAGTGGGTTCTCTGCAGGTATGAGGAGCTGACGGGCACAGGAAAAGGAGGTGACCTCTGAGGCAGATGGTGATGGAAAAGGTCAAACTGCCATTCAATTGTTGGCTGCTGACTCTGAAGTAGGGAAGATGAAGGCAATGTAAGAGTGCTGTCTGCCTCTCTCTCAAGCTAGTGCCAGATGGAGAGGGACCGTGTGCGAAAGGAGAGAAGAAACAGATGTGACAAGGACTTCCGCAGCCTTCTGAGGAACTGCGATAGGGAAGAAAGGAGTGGCCTAATGGAGCCGGGTGACCTTCCTTCTCCATTACTGTCAAAGAGCAGAGCCAGGGAACATTTATGTCAACAGGGCACAAACAAGCTACGTGTGAAACAACAAAGAATACGCCTTCCAGGGGGAGTTGGGCAGGGAAAACCAGACTTTGTGTGTACAGCTGAGTATTTTCTCTAACTTCATCCTATGAAAATAAAAAACTATTAAAAACCGATCTTCTCTTAAATTAGGATAATACCGCAGTTTAAAAAATAGCCTTGTCATAAGTGCTTCTCCCTATGAAGTGCTTCTCATAGAAAAATATACAAAATATATTTACATTTATAAAACCTTAAATAGTAAACTGTAAACAGAACAGAGTAAAATCCAATGACTTAATTTAACAGGTTAAATGACTCAATTTAACACTGTCTTGGGGGAAGGAAGAGAAGAAACATTTGATGCTGTTTTGACCACATCCTAAGGAGTAATCAGGGCAGTAGTGTCATTTAATTTACTTCATCCATGGACTGCACGTAGGTGGCAGAGGTCCCTCAACACGAGGTGGTCTAGTCCCCAAGTTTTGGGCCTTGAAATTGATTAGTGTTCTGCCTTCAACTGGACACTGACCGTTCAAAAAGCAAGTCTTCCTATGTTTTACCAAGGGAAACAGAAAGTAATCATGTCCTAGGAATAAGCCCCAGGGGTCTTCCTGGTTGTGATACTCTGATTGCTGCATGATTTAAATCCTACTGAAATAATCTTTAGTCTCTTCTAAAAAATCATGCTACATATATTTCTTATAAAACTTTCAGTAGAGCTTCAGGGAAACTTCTCCAAATTCTGTCTGGTTATGGCCGATGGCTCCTGTCCACTTCCCCACCTGGAGTGCTTACAGGCCAGGAATGTGCTAGAGGCATGTCCTAGTCCGACAGAGTGTCCTTGAGCAGGGAGCCAGTCTCCCCAACCACCCAGAAAGAATGGGAAAGCAGTGGGATGAAGAACAGGGGAAAGGAAGAAAGTGGAGTGAAGAGAAGGGATTGGACAGGGAAGCCGCTCCTGTTGTCAAGAAAGGTTACTTGGCTGAGATAAGGCTCATGGGCTACCACTCCCACTTAAAGCCCACAGGCTCAAGGTTTGGTAATTACTTGGCACAACCCCAGACTTTTGACACCAGAGGTGCTAGGAATCCTGTCTTCCGACTGGAAGCGAATGCTCCAGTGGGAGGATAATAGGGAAAACCACCAGACCTTCTCTGTTTGGTGAACAGATGGCCACAGGTGGGGCCTGGCTGTGAATGACCAGGTATCCAACAGCCCTGTATCTGGGGTCTTGCCTGACCCCTCATTTATAGTGCTTGGGAAAGGGCCAAGGTGAGGATGACAATGCTCTCTGGAGAGATGCTCAGGCCCCTTCTCCCACCATAACTAACCTTTACAGGCTCCTTCCAGGAAATCTCCCAGGGACCCCATTTCCCACTTGTTAACAGCAAATAATCAGAGGGGCCCCACGAGAGAGCCAATCATGGATCTTTTCTTCAAGACCTCATCTCTCTTTCCAGGACTACAATCACATGTTTGTGAATGTGAGACACAGGGTGCTCAGCCATTACGGAGGCCCCTCAGCTGTGCCTGCTTAATCCTGGAGCCTCTCGGGGCTAGTAAAGGCCTTCAGAATTGCTTTGGCTGGCCCTGGGTCCCAGAACTCCACCGCAAGGGGAGAAGAGCAGCTTTAGTTCAGGAACTTCCGGCATTTCTTGGCGCCACAGTTGCAGGGCAGCTTGTTGCTGGCATCCTCAATGGGGAACTTATAGTCGTACGTGAGCTCCTCTCCTCGGTAGATCTTGCGCATGGCAAAGATGACAATGTGCTTCTGCCCATCAATATTGATGACCCGAGAGTAGCAGTTAGGCTCACAGGAGTGATTGATGAAGCGTGCAGCATTTCCATGCATGGTGGCATCTACTACCTCTGAGTCATCGATTCGGAACATGTAGCAACCAATGCCCTATTCAGGAAGGAGAAAGAACTTTGCTATTTCATTGTTTGCTTTGGTGCTGGAGATGAAACACAAAACTCCACATATGCTAGGCAAAGGCTCTGGCAAGGAGTTACACCTCCACCCCTGAACTTGTAATCTTTTTCTAGCTCAGGTTGAAGTGTATCTCCCAGCCTTCTGAAGTTACCTACAGCCACTGAAGAATAGTTTCTCCTAGTAAAATGTTCCGATTTCTCCCAGGACCTATCTTTTGAGATGCTCCCAGGAGGAGCTCCTAGGTTACAGACAGTAGACCAGAGGTTACTTACGGTCTCTGCAGGAAAGAGAAACCTACAACTTCTGCAGCTCTGTGCTTTTGATCCTGGGATCTGCTAAGACAAATCTTCAAAGAGTGTCTTTGTGTACTAATCCTCTGAGTGGATTCTGAATTTTAGTAGTGGCCCATCCCAAGTTTCAGTTTGTAATTTATTTATTTATTTATTTTTTTGAGACAGGATCTTGCTATGCAGTTCAGGCTGGCTTTGAACTTACTATGTAGCCCAGCCTGGCCTGGACTCAATCCTATCTCAGCCTCCCAAAAGTGCCACCACGCCCAGCCCAAGTTTCAGGTATAAAATGTTTTTAAAAAATCTTTGTAGGTTTGATCCCCAGAACAAAAGAAACAAACAAACAAAAATAAAACCCCCCCACCAATCCCCAGTGTTTTGAACTGATAGCATATAGTATTTGTTTTGGAACCTATGGATATCCTTTCTACAGCAAAACAAAAGAACTGGGAGAGTGAATGGGGCACTCACCTTGCTATCATAGTACTTCTCACGCTTGTCGGTCTGGATGGAACGGATGACATTGCCAGCATACTCAATCACCATCTCACCTGCATCAATGTTCCTCTTACAGAAGAGCCCCCGACCATGAATAGGAGACCTACGACAGAAAGGTGGAAAAGACATGAGGCACGGGTTTTCAAAACTGAGTCAATACATAAAGAAAGTAATGAATTCTCCAGGTCTGTTAATTCCCAGGAGAGACAGTCACATGGGAAAAAAAAAAAGGTGGATCCACCTGATTTGTGCTGACAAACGGTCAGAGTTAAGATGTATCTCCCTTCCACTCCTTCCTTCCCTCCCTTCCTTTTTTTTTTTTCACAGTGCTATGGAGTGAACCAAGGCCTCATGCATGGTAGGCAAGTGTTCTACAAATGATCTAGACCCCCAGCCTTAGAATGACTAGTATTCTACTGTGCCCTGTGTTAAATGCCTGTTTAACATAAGCAGTCACAGGACTCTAGTATTTCAGGTTCAACTAATACCTATAAAAAACTCATGGACTGAATGAGGAAGGTCACTCCAACATTTGGTCCACTCTATTTTGGTAAGTTAGTTAAGTTTTCTGCAATTCTTTCTAGAATTGTAGCCATACCTGTAGACACCAACTGCCTCCTTAGAAGTCTTTTTTAAGTGCCGGAAACGCATGGGCATTGGCAGATCCATGCTAGTTGCCCTCCTAAGAGACAAGGCATATTATTAATGAATTCTCCTCAGGAAATACTGTTTTGAGTCTTGAATCGAAGGTTCCTAGAGAATAGGAGTATACTTGTTGTTCAATGTCAAGCACAGCCAAGGGCCTTATAAAACCAGGACCATCTGAAATACAGACAGTATTTTCTGATCATGCTGATTATGGTGCCATAGCCAAAGCTGACACATAGACTACAGTCAAAGAAAACACCTATCTTACAGTTATTCTCATTTTTTTTGAGAAATAGTTTATTTTGCTCTTTACCAGTCAGCTACTGATACTTCAATGTGAACACTGTATTTCAGTTGTCTCAGGAAACTGTATTCCAAGCAAAACTATATATATTCTTTTCTTTTCTTTTTCTTTTTGGAAACAACGTCTCATTATGTAGTTCAGGCTGGCCTCAAACTCGTGGCGATCCTCCTGTTTTAGCTTCCCTAGCTGGGATTACAGGAATGCGCCATCATGACTGGCTAAAACTACATAGTGTCCTGAAGTGCTGGAGAAAAGGGAAAGAAGAGTACTTCTCATGACCCTCCCCTCTTAGGACTTACCGAGCTGACTTCAGCTGTACCTCTTCCTCTTCCTCATCATTGGGATTATATTCTGGAGGCTGTCGATGTTTAGAAGCCAGAAAGTTAAACATGTCAAACGCTGACTTCCTGGAGCCAAAAAATGAAAACATATTTAGAAAAATGCTTTAATAAAGCAGTATGTAAGACAATAGCATTAATACAGCAAATCTCTAGAGTATGTGGGAAAAGAATTGTGGCTTTAGATAATAAAATTGGGACCCCAAACTGCTCACAGAAAAGAATAAAACTTGCCTCAGGTGGACTTCAGCCCTGGCTGAGCCATGAGGGTTCAAGGGGGGTTCATTTGCCTCCTCAGGTTTGTGGAAACGGAATTTGTAATTCCGACAGTGCTTGGCACCAGAAAGCTGCTCAATCAGGAACACAACTGCATCATGAAGAATCCCCAGCATCCTCAAACCGTTAACACCTGTAGGATAAAAGGCACCTGGTGGTGAGGCCTGCAGCCAACAAGAAACTGCGTGGAAACAAGCCAGTGCTTGCGGCTAAAGAGTAACTCTGCCAGACTTTCCTCAAGGGTGTATAATATTAACTAGTAGCTGGAAATTAGCACTGGCTATCAACATAATGCTGGCACAGATCTATCAGTATGGAAAATGTTCACAACAGATTGCTAAGTGAAGAAAAAGCATGCCACCAAGCTACACAGGGTTTCCTATGTGCTGTATATACAAAGAAATGATACATGTGCTGTTTTGTTTCATTCTCATAAAGACCACCAGAGATGGGAATTATTAGCTTCGCGTGTGGGGTGCTGGGGAATGAACCCGGGCCCTAATGCATGTCACACAAGTGCTCTACCACTGAGTTATACCCCCTAGTCCATTACTGGCTTCATTTCAAGGTGAGCAAACCTAATTCCATAGGATTTAACATACCCAAGGTCACACAGCTAGTCTGTCATGGCTTGAACCTTGAACTGTGTAACTCCAAATGCACTTCCATTTTTGTTTAGAGGAATGCAGGACGTGGATTGTGTAAGCTCTTATGTACACAGGTATAAAGCACTGGCAACACACCCCCGACACAGAACTCTCTGTGGTATTTCAGTGAATGTAGGGACTAACACACTTAACTGTTTCGTTACTCAGTGTCATGCTATTATGAACATTTTTTATTGATAAGCAGGATTTTTTTTTTTTTTTTGAGACAGGGTCTCACTATGTAGCTCAAGCTGGCCTTGAACTATGTAGCCCAGGCTAGCCTCAAACTCATGGCAGTCCTCCTGCCTCAGCCTCCTGAAGCTTTTTTTTTTTTTAAGAGTAGGAAAATTTATTGGGGAATAGGAATAGCTCCTGAGAGACAGGAGGGGTCCCACGTGGGTTGCCCAACATTTTTTATTTCATGAAGACATTTATATAAGTCTGTTGGCAGAGATGATGAAAGGTTTTCTAAAATGACCAACTTTTGTCATATCAGGTACAAGGCATAATAACAACTGCCACATTTCTGACATTAGAAAATAGCTGATGGTCTCTATACTTTTTATTAAGTAAACAACTTAATTTACAAATACAGAGTCTGCCCAAAAAATGTATACACACTTCAGGAAAAGAAAAACAGTATAATGTTTCTTTAACAGATGAAGTTACCCTCATATGGGGGACCCTACAGGATGTTGTATATCACAGAAAACCCACTACACTGCCAGCCCTTAGAGAAGAAACTGAAAATGCATGCACAGCTATCTCAATGACCAAGGTTACACAAGCAGCAGTTCGCCATACTAATAAATGTCTGGAAAATAATGGCCACCACTTTGAGCACCTCTTGTAATTGTAGAGGCCAAAGGTAACTTATATGAACCTCATGATGTCTCAATAAATTTAGTATTAAAATATTTATACAAGTTTTTCTTTTCCTAAAATGTGTACACATTTTTTGGCAGACTCTATATTTTGGTATTATTAATACCAAATAATGCTGTCTATTGTGGACAAGATATAACAAATGACTATGTTACTGCCTACGTATTTACTATACTATACTTTTCAATCGTTAGTTTAGACTCCTATTTTTTTTTTTTTTTGGAGACAGGGTCTGAACTCACTATATACCCCAGTATACACCTGGCCTTGAATTCATGGAGATCCTCCTCTCTTAGTTTCCCAAGTGCTGGGATTAGAGGCGTGTGCCACCATGCCTGGCTTCGACTCCTACTTATTTTGTTTTTTGTTTTTTGTTTTTTTTTTGGTGGGTACCGGGGGGTCGACCTCAGGACCTCGTGCGCCAGCAGGCACCCGTGCCACTGAGCGATATCACCGGCCCCTTTTTCGTATGTGGGTTCCGGGAGTCGAACTTGGGCCCTCGCGCTTGCCGGGCAGGCGCTTAAGCCGCTGAGCCATCTCACCGGCCCTCGACTCCTACTTATTAAAAAAAGAGTTAACTATAAACCAGACACAGGTCCTTCAAAAGTTATTCTAGAAGAAGGAACTGTTATTATAGGAGATGAGAGGACAAGGTAGAGAGGAGGAAGACAGGGCATTATTGGCCTATGTGTGTGCTTGTATATTAGTTTTAACACAAAAGTTTTAAAAATTAAAACAAATTTTTTCTTGCAGTACCAGGGCCTGAACTCAGGGCCTTTGCACTGAGCTACATCCCCAGTCCTTTTTCATTTTTTATTTTGAGACAGGGTCTTACTAAATCACTAATTTGCCAGGCGAGGCTCAAATTTGCAATCCTACTGCCTAAGCCTCTCAGAATGCTGGGATTCCAAGGTGTGTATCACCTTGCTCAGCTAAAAAATAAAGATTTAAAAATAGAAAAAAGCTTAGAAAATAAGGATATAAAGAAAGAAAATATTTTTGGGCAGCTATACACTGTGTTTATATTTTAAGGTTAAGCAGTCAAAAAGCCCAGGTGTGGTGGTGCTAGGGACTGAAGCCAAGGTACATGCTAAGCATGTGCTCTGCCACCAAGTTATACCCCAGTCCAAAAAAAATATTTAAAAAATAAATTTAGTATGGATTAACTGTACGGAATTTATACAGTCTCCAACAATGTATCGGGCCTTCACATTCACTCACTGCGACTCATTGACTCACCCAACTCCCAGTCCATTCACGCTAAGTGCCCTATATAGCTCCATCATTGTTTATCTTTAAGTCAATTGTTTACTATAGCTTCCCTACATTTAGGTACACAAATACCACTGTGTTACAGTATGCATGCAGCATAGTACCATTCTGCACAGGTTTGTAGCCTAGAGCTAGGGGTGTAACAGCTGGACCATCTAGGTTTGCATAAGTACACTGTAATGTTTACACGGAGATGATCCACCTAATGACCTCTTTCTCAGAACATATCCTCATCACCGAGTGACGCATGACTGTATTGTTTGTGGGGATTCAGTTATTCATTCAACAAATAGTAATTACACACCTGCACTAGCCCAGCACTCTTTCCATCTCTCCAATGTGCCAGAAAGGGCCTTAGACTATTAGGTGAACAAGACAGACAAGGCACCTGTGTGTTCATGGAGCTTTTATTTCATGGAAGACACAATAAACACACCAAAGGCATTCCCATTTCAGGACTTTTTATTCTGCTGTGCCTGTGTACTGAGGATTTTTCCTAAGCCTTTGCATGACTCATTCCAGCTCATCATCATTCAGGTCTAAGCTCAAATGTTGCCTCATCATGAACTCCTTTTCTGACCACTCTATGCTGAAGAGGTCCCTGCCACCAACTACCCATCTTTCATGTCACTATTTGATTACCCCATGTTATCTTCTCCATGGTACTTATATCCACTAGGATAGAAGGACACAGGGCAAGGACAAGGTGGTAGGACTGGAGATGGAGAATAATGGACAGGTTTGGGGTTGGGAAACATGGTCACTCTGGTTAACTTCTAGCACTCTTTCCATCTATAGGCTTAACACCTTCTCACCAGCTTGAACCACTGGTGGTACACGCATGGGACCATCCAATGGGACTGTCCCATGCCACCCAATGGGACAGTCATGTACACACCACTGGTGGTTCAGAGCCACCTGGCAGCAAGGCATACAAATTATGGCCCACTGTGAACATGTTAAGCCTGGGTATCTCAGTTCCTATCCTTGCTGGTGACTACCAAAGAAATGAACATGGTACCAATTTTTTGTCTCTGAGATAAGAAGTATCCATTTGTTTCAATTAAAATGCCCCTCATGCCAGGTGTGGTGGTATATGCCTATAATCACAGCACTTCAGAGGCTGAGGCAGGAGGATTGCCACAAGTTTGAGGCTAGCCTGGGTTACACAGTGAATTCAAGGCCAGCTTGAACTACATTAGTGAGACCCTGTCTCAAAGAACAAAGAAGAAAGAAAGTAGTAAAATGCCCCTCCAGTTCATTTGGACATTGCCAAGACTGAAGGCAATTGTTGTGGCTATTTGCTATTGGCCTGAAGATGAAGCTTTGCCACAGACAGCAAAGTGTAAAAAGAGAGAATCTCAGTCTCTCATGACATTGCAAACTCAATCAGCCCTGACACTTCTCGTACCTCTAGACTTTTGGTTATGTAAGATGACAAAATATCTTAACTGTTTCAGTCACATAAGTGGTTTCCACAGGCACAGGAGAGAATGGTAAAAAAAAAGCTACAGAAAAGAGGCAACTCTGAGCAGGGCTTTGAAGTATTAGAAGTTTGTCTAGCAAACAAGGTAATTTGGGGAAGAGAAAAGATGGAGGGAAGTAGGCCATTCCTGGTGAAGGAAACTGCCTATGATATGCCAATGTGAAAGCACATGAAATACAGGGAATGACAATTACTTGGGGGCAGAAGTTAAAAACTCAGCTTTCGGGCCGGTGAGATAGCTCAGCGGCATAAGTGCCTGCCTGGCAAGCCTGAGGTCCTGAGTTCGACTCCGGTACCCACATACAAGAAAAGGGCCAGTGATATCGCTCAGCGGCACAGACGCCTGCTGGCACGCGAGGTCCTGAGGTCGACCCCTGGTACCCACAAAAAACAAACAAACAAATGAACAAACAAACAAAAACCTCAGCTTTCTGGGCTCTGAGCCCAGAGATTCTCATTCACATCTACAGACCACACTTTAAGACACACTGATGGATCTGAACAGAAAACATGGTAGCGCAGCCACAGACAGAGCACTGTGAGGGGTGAAGAAAGTGGTGAGAGCTGAGGCCGAACGGACAAGTCAGGATGAACTGGACTTTGTCATGTAAGGATTCACACACAGGGCCTAGGAATTACATCCTGAGTGCTGAGCATATCACAGTACTCAATACCTATTTACTGATGACGAATACTTAAGGGTTAAGGGATTTTATTCCACAACTGGTATTCAACAGAAAGAGGCTTTTAAGACAACTTTGGTTGGAGAAATGATGGATTCAGATACTAGTCATAAGGCTTTTTAACATAACAGGTGAGAAAATAACACAGGCTCCACCTAAGGAAGGGAAAATTGAGAAGAAAGGGATGTGATTCATTCTTTTGGGGTGGAATCAATGAAGGAGAGGAAGGATGTCAAGATTGACTGGCGTTGTTTTGCCTGAGCTCTCAGGCATGGAAGGATAGCAGTCGGGGCTGACGTAGCGTGTACAATGTGAGCAGAAGCCTAGCGGGTAGTGTGGGGAAACCAAGGGAAGAGGCTGAGAACCAAAGAAAATCTTAATTTTTTCTTTACCTATTTGCCATCTGTTCTTTTAAAAATGGAATACATCGATTCCCGGTTCAAGAAAGAAAGAAAGAAAAAGTGAGAAAGAAAAAAAGAAAGAATACACTTGAACTAGTTCTTAAAAAAACTTAGAAATGAAATACACACTTATGGAAATAAAGTGATATAGTACAGAGAAGATGCCCTTCTTAATTCCACAGGTCCCACTTCTCAGAGGCAAACACATACAATTAAAAGTATCTGTAGGGGTTCATGATCATACTAGACACATACTATAATAACTTGCCTTTTCAATTAGGTTACTTTTTTTTTTTGAGCCAGGGTTTCACTATGTAGTCCAGGCTGGCCTTGAACTCATGACAATCCTCCTGAGTGCTGGAAATAGTTAGTTTACTTCTTAGACCTCTCTCTAAATTCCTCTCGAGGAATATTTGGGTTGCTTCCAGTTTTTTTTTTGCTACTACATATAATGAACATCCTTACACATTTTTAAGATTTGGTTGAGGGGCTGGTAATATAGCTCAGCGGCATAAGTGCCTGCCTGGCAAGCGCGAGGTCCCAAGTTCAACTCCCGGTACCCGCATATTTAAAAAAAAAAAAAAAATTGGTTGAGACTATCTATAGGATAATTTCTTAAATATATAATTGTTGAGTGTTAGGGCATGTAATTTTTGAAATATTTGATAGTTTTGCTTAATTACCCTTCCAAATAGTTATATTAATAACTCATAAACCCACCATTAACATAAGAAAGGGCCCACTCTGCTATCTTTATTACCTCCAAAGGCTCAATCTTTGTTAGTCAAGATGCAAATAACCAATCAAGTTTTAATGTGCTTTTTTTGGGGGTGGGGGGTTTCCTAGGGACTAAACCAGCAGCCTTGCATATGCTGAACACATGCTTTAACACTGAGCTAGGGCTGGTGAGATGGCTCAGCGGCTTAAGCGCCTGCCTGGCAAGCGCGAGGGCCCGAGTTCAACTCCCAGATCCCACATACAAAAATGGAGCCGGTGATATCGCTCAGCGGCACGGGCGCCCGCTGGCGCACGAGGTCCTGAGGTCGACCCCCTGGTACCCAAAAAAAAAAAAAAAAAAAAAAAAAAACACTGAGCTACACTCCAGCTCAGGAAGAAACATGAAAGCATTATGTTATGTGAAAGAAACCAGTCATAAATGTATGATTCCACTTATATGAAATGCCCAGAATAGGTCAATCCTTACAGAAAAAAAATAGATTTGTGTTTGCCTGGGCTGTTGTTGGGGAATGACTACTTAGTATGCGGTTTCTTTCTTTTTTTTTGTTTTTTTTGAGATAGGGTCTTGCTATGTAGTTCAGACTGGCTTTGAACTCAGTATGTAGCCTAGGCTAGCCTTGAACTCGCAGTAATCCTCCTGCCTCAGCCTCTCGAGTGCTGGGATTACAGGCATACGCCACCATGCCTGGCCAGTACGTGGTTTCTTTTAGGGATAACAGAAATGTTCTGGAGTTACAAGGTAGTGATGTTCCCACAACTCTATGAATATATTAAAAACCACTGAATTGTATGCTTTAAATGAGGGAATTGTATGGTTTATGAATTATATCTCAAAGTGAAAAATTGTTTCATTTATTTATAGAAATAATGCTGTTGCTTAGACTGACAAGTTGCCAGAATATTCTGAGGCAGGAGTAAAATAGCTTCTATCATTACCTGCAAATGAAAGCTGCTTTAGGCGGGCATTTGATCGAGCTTCCTGGACTTTATCTGTCAATGATTTCCAGGCATCTGTGAGGAAAGAAAAGAAAATCATAGGCTGGGAAATATGCCAACATTTCTTAATTCCCCAGTGTACAAAGCATTGTGCTTAAGATCCCTCCAGTGTGAATACACACCCTCTTAGTACAGTGTTTTGTTCTGCTTATACTTTTATTAATCAGTTCATGAGATTTTAATCAGTGCATGTGAAAGCAGCCATGAAGGTACACTCCCCGCAGTGCTTCTTTCTATTAGAGATCAGTGGGATTCATACCCTCTGACTCCTCATAGTCTCATCCCTTGATGGAAGGCATGTGAAATAATCAATACCTGAATGTTTGGCATTAATCCTACTTCCTATACTCCTACTGACAACAGCACTAGTACCAAAGACTTAAACCAAGACTGTGGGGGAGATCAAAACCTCTTAGTTCCTTAAAATTAAGGGCTGGAACTAGAAAAATCTTTACAAGTCCCTCTTCTGCTAACCTAAGACTCTATGGTCTCTTACTGTCTGCGAGACATTTCTACTTGGATTTTTTGAGACAGGGTCTTGTTATGTAGTTTAGGCTGGCTGTGAACTATGTAGCCCAGGCTGGCCTTGAACTCATGGTGATCCTCTTGCCTCAGCCTCCTGAGTGCTGGGATTACAGGCACGTGCCACCATGCCTGGCCAGTATTTGTAATCTTAAACATATAATCCGTACCATTTTTTCACAATTCTCCAATAAGACATACTTCTCCAGGACAAACTGTATAATGCCTTCAAGGATCCTCCATAACACCCATCATTAAACTGCTCACCTCAGTGGTACCAATACACATAAGTACAAAGGTAGCTGAAACAGGGCCTCTGTTGGGGGAAGAACCTAATTTAACCCACTGACCTTCAATACTTTCTGCACAAATCTGAAAGCCATCATCACTTGAAATTTCAAAAACAAGTCCTTTCTTGGGCTTTTTCTCAGCAATGCTTTCCTTCCTCTTTTGTTCTTGTTGAAGCCAAAGCATCAGTGGAGAACTGAAATTACTTTCTTCTTCTTCTACTATTTTAGGTTCTGTGAGGGAGAAACAGGAGCCAAAGTGGTTGCAACAACAAATACTTACTGAATGTCAACAATGTGAAGAGTATGGCAGACATCTAACAGCATGCCAGAGTTAGTATTATACTTCCCATTCACAGGTAACAAAACTGAGGCTCCAACAGCTGGCCCTCAGTTATAGCTAGGAAGTGACTTAAACTGGTGTATGCACACGTGTGTGTACATATCTCTACACATACATATCTATTTTGAAGATATGTAATACTCTTCAATAGAGTTAAAGCAGAAAAAAAAAAAAAAAAAGGTTAATGTGTGTATAACACTTGCTATCTCAGATATTCTTTTAAGGATTTCACACAGATTAACTGATACAAACCTCGCTATTGCCCAGTGAGGTAGGTGTTACTATAGTCGCCACTTCAAAGGTGAGAAAAATGAGGCAGAGAATAACACGCCAGGTTCACATAGCTATCATGTGGTAGAGCTAGATTTCAACCTATCTGGTTCCAGAGATTACTCGCAGCCCATCACTGCCTTCTTACGGCAATAGACATGTCAGTCCTCTTGAATCAGCTAACCAGAGGGTGGGGCAACAGCCCAAGTCACATGCTGAAGCCTTTTTTCTACCTGGTTCTCTTTTGGGAATTCCCAAATGGGCAAGGCCTTCTATCCAGAGCTCTCTAATCATCTATATACATTTTTTTGTAGTAGTATTGGGGACTGAATCCAGGAGTGCTTGCTCTATCACTGACCCACATCCCCAGCCCCTTTTAAAACAGAGTATCAATAAGTAACCTGAACTAGACTCAAATGTGAGACCTTGCTGGGGATATAGCTCAGCGGCACAGTGCCTGCCTGGCAGGTCATGAGTTTGATTCCCGGTACCAAATAAAAAAAAAGTGAGATCTTCCAGACTCAGCTTCCCAAGTAGCTGGGATTACAGATGTGTATCACCGTACCTGGCTTAGAGCTATCTTTTTTTTTTTTTTTTTTTGAAACAGGGTCTCACTATGTAGTTCAGGCTGGCCTTGAACTCACTGTGTAGTCCAAGCTGGCCTTGAGCTCATGTCGATCCTCCTTCCTCTGCTTCTGAAGTACTGGGATTACAGGTGTGCACCACCACACCCAGCAAGAGCTCTCTAATCTTGAAGCGACCAGTTGTTTCTGGCCGTCAAATACAAATAGTTCTTGGTCTCCTTTAGTAACAACTTAAGCATGAATCAGGTTGTCACTAGCTAGTTACATCCCACTGTTGTTAGAACCAGTAGAGCGGAAGAATATTTGCGGGCATTGCTCTGTGTGCCCTAGCTGACAGGTGACCACAGATTATGGTGGGAAGTGGTCCAGAAGATAGGTGCCGAGTTTCAGTCTACAACTCTGGCCAATCACTTAACTTCTATGAAGCTTAGATATATATATTTCTTAATCTAGAAAATCAGGAGGTAAAGTAGGTGATTTTAGTAGTCCTAGCTTTAGAATTCTCTGATTCTTTCCCATTACACACCACATACCTGTGCTATCTTGCTCATTTGCTGCATTTTGTGTTGCCTGAGTCTCTGGGAGAACAGCCACTTGTCTAAATGAAAAGAAAATAAAATGTGAGATACAACATCTGCTAGTTCTTCAATTCAAAGATAAAAACGTCTATAATTTATCTGCGATACAGTTGTGTCAGTTCTACAAGACACCTAATAGAAAATGAACTACGGAGTGCTTTCCGTAAAACCTGCAGAATAAATGATGCTAACACACTAGTGAATGTCACATAAAATAGAACTGTCATTTTTAGGAGATTCCATCCCAAATATTGATAATGAGTATCTGCTTTTGAAGTTTTAGACTATACCCTTGATATCCTCATATGCTTAATAAACAATGAAAGAAGCAGTTCTACAGTTACTTAAATAAGTTACCTGGCTTAACTAAAAAGTAAGCCACATGAGTCTGTAAACCACCATCAATTTTCACTTTTCAAAATTAAATGAATCCTGGAACAATCCAAATGTATGTCAACATATACTAAACTAATTAAATAAATCACTGTAGATCTACAATAGTATTAGAGGCAGACACTAAAAAAGCCAGGCATGGTGGTACACGCCTGTAATTCCAGCACTCAGAGGCAGGTAGGAAGATCACTGTGAGTTTGAGGTCAGCCTGGGCTGCATAGTGAGTTCAAGGCCAGCCTGAACTACATAGTGAGATCCTGTCTCACAAAAAAAAAAAAAAAAAAAAAAAAGTGAACCTTATCTATAGTTTTGCACAGAAAGATGTATACAAAACAACATAAGAATTGAAAACAAGGGGCCGGTGAGATGGCTCAGCGGCGTAAGCGCCTGCCTGGCAAGCGCGAGGGCCTGAGTTCGACTCCCGGAACCCACATACGAAAAAAGGGCCGGTGATATTGCTCAGCGGCATGGGCGCCTGCTGGCGCGCGAGGTCCTGAGGTTGACCCCCGGTACTCACAAAAAAAAAAAAAAAGAAGAATTTAAAACAAGTAAAAAATGGTATGTACAATATTATTCCTTTTATATAAAAGGTGTATACCTATCCTATACATACCATGTATACCTGGATATGCATATAATTCCTGCATGCATAAAGCCAAATTATTAGCAAGTTATTTCTCAGGAATGAACTGAGAAGGAGTGGGCAAGACAAATGAAACTATTACCCATTATTTAAATAATTCTAGGTCACTTTTTAAAATGAGTTTGTATCAATTCCATTAAAAAAAAAAACAAAACCCTGACAACGGAACAAAAATCAAGATAAATCAGGATGAACTATTTGTTAAGTAAGGTGGACAGAGATGAGGGCGTCATCGTGAGAACTAATCTTTCAGCTCACCCTGCGGGCTGCCCACACTCCTTCTGTGAAGACTGTTCCACACTAGCTGTATCCTGCGGCGCAGCCTCTGCTCCTGGAGTCCTGGAACACAATCATTTGTATCTTTTCAAGAAACCACCAGTAAATATGCAGTGAAGAAAATGTGGAGGTCAGTCTGAAGAAATGCCTATGGGCCCCTGATAAAATGTGTGAGCCTGCAACAGTAACCTACACTCAAAAAGGTTAGAATAATGATCACCGAGGGGTACTGACCGGAGAGGGCATCAGGAGCCTTCTGGGGCACTAGAAGTGTTCTGTCTTGATTGGAGTGTTGGCAACGTGGATGCATACATATTTATACATTTACCTGTACACGTTATGTTGTGCTTCATGATAAAGATTTTAAAAAGGACTCTGGAGGTTCTACAACAGGGGCCTTTTCCCACCAGACAAGAATAATCGTTCCCTAGTATGCTAAAACTAAAGGAAAAAAGGGTGGGAAGGAAATAGTACCGTTTGATTTTTTTTTTTTTTGGTGGGTACCGGGGGTCGAACTCAGGACCTCACGCACTAACAGGCGCCCGTGCCAATGAGTGATATCACTGGCCCTTTTTTCGTATGTGGATACTGGGAGTCGAACTCAGGACCTTGCGCTTGCCTGGCAGGCACTTATGCCGCTAAGCCATCTCACTGGCCCAATAGTACTGTTTGAAATCAGAGCAAAGGATAATTTTAAAGTTCTATTCAAGAGTCAAATTGTCCACTGATGGAGCTAAATTTTTCTCTATAATCACCACTAGATGAGAAACAAAACAAAATAAAACCAAAGTCACAACCCCCAAGTAATATTACTAAGTTCCTAAAGCCCCGCCCCAAAGCCTACTGCTTCATCAGCTCCTTAGCCAGAGCACAGAATACCACAGACCCAGCAGAGCTAGTATTTGGATCACTCACCCTGTGATCGAGGGCAGGGATGTTGTGTTGGCTTCTTGGTCTGGAATGTGTGCTTCAGAACTGGTCCGCAAATGGGAAACTTTGTGCTTCTTGCCATTCCCTTTATCTAAAGGCAGCTGAATCCGTTTGATTTTTGGTTTGGGCTTAGTGGGACCTGGCACTGAGGAGCTTGCTGACTGTTGTCCAGGGGACGGAGAGCCCCCGGGAGAGGCTGAGCTGGCTTGCATGGCTGAGGGCAAAGGCTTATTCTGCTCTATCCCCACACTATTAGGAGCATCTACTGGCTGGGTAAATTTGGAAGCCTGGGTCCCAGAAGCAGAATCGAGATCATGCTGGGAGGACAGGATCCCGGTTTTGCTGGCAAGCAGCTGATTCACGTGCTGCAACTGGTAGTGTTCTTCTCCTTCCCCAGAAGGGGATGCAGCTGTCATGCCTGCAGCCTGAGGAGAGGGTAACACGCAGACGCTGGACGTGGCCGGCATTGCAGCAGTCGAGGGTGTCTGAGATGTCCCTAGTTGTGGGAACATTCCTGAATTTGGTGGTAAAGCCACAGGCTGGTCCTGAATGCCCAGGCTCTGCTGGCTGGCTTTGATTAGAAGATTGCTTATTGAGCCAATATCTGGGGTGCCAAGCAACCTCGGGTTAGTTAAGGTGACATGTCCTGGAACTGCCGCACTACTTGTAGGGGCTGTAGTAGTTTGCATGGATACGACATTCAAGACAGAGGAACTGGATGCTAAGCCAGACACAGGCCCTGATGTGGGTTGGCCAGTATCCTGGGTCATTGTTGCTGTGCTTGCAGCTGTGGCAGTATTTCCTCCCACACTCTGCGGTGGTAACAGGGGTGTCTGTTCAAAATACATGATGCCAGATTTAGATCTTTTGATGATGTTGGGAACAGTTCGGTGAGATGAAGTATTAAGTGATCCTAAATCTAACAGACTGGGATGATTTGAAAGCTGAGAGGGTGTGAAGTTAATCAATGTCATATTAGAAACCACATCAGGAGGGGCAATGTTTGAAGGGGTACTAGAGGGTGCAAGTTTTTTAGTCTTTCTAGAGTGTAGACGAGATATGGGTCTTTTCTTAAGTCCAGAGGATGGAGTAGCTGTGGTGGTGAGGTCTGTCCTCGGGCTGGCTTCTGATACCAAAAGTTGGGGATCTGGAGGAGGCTGAACCCCAATAAGTAGGCCTGAAGGAGGACTGCTGATACTGGGTGGGAAACTACTTTGAGTAGCTGTGGGGAAGGAGTGTAAGTGCTGGTGATGAGGCATGGGGAGCAGTCCTTTGCTAGCAGGAGGGAACAGAGTCGGAGAAGTTGGCAAGCTGGGATTTAGACCTGTAGTGAGAGTGAGGCCACTGCCCATGGGCCCCAAGACTGAAGTATTTGTCTCCATCACACTGGGTGCAGAACTAACAGGAGAGGTCAATTGGATTTTTTGAGTCACTCCGTTTGGAAGAGTTTGGAGAACATAAAGTGGCTGCATGTTCTGGTTAACAACAATGAGTTTCTCAGTGGCTGGTTTCAGGTGGGGTGGAGTGGTCTGGACAGCTGCATTAGAAATCTGAGATGGGCCAGGACTATCAGTAGAATTGGGCACATACTTCTGGTTCTGTATGGGAACAGTAGGGGACACAGGTACCTGAAGGCCAGGGGTGCTACTGTTCCGAGTTAAGTCCTGACTGCTGCCATGCCCTTGCTCTACTGAACCACAAGGAGGGCTGGAGATGTGGTCTGCATCCATGTGCCCTTGGATAAAGTGATCAGGAGTCATGTGGCCTTCTGGAGTAGAATCCACTCCTGGACTCAGCAAAGCTGGGTCACCTTCAGTTGAGGCTACAGATTTCTCTGTTATGGTTACTCGCTTCTCCCCCGAGTCCGAGATTACAGCCAGTCTGTTAGCATTCTGGCTAGGGACGGTGGGACTTCGGGTGGTCAGGACAGAGAGATCAGACGGCAGCTCTAGAGGCAACTCAAACTGCTCCTCTGCTGAGATAGAAGAAGAGACACTACTGTCCACAGGTTCTGTTGTCGGCAGCTGCTGAGAAAATACTTCAAAAAGACCCATGTCTTTTTCACGGTTACTGTCAAGACCCAAACCTTCACCAAGATTTAAGAGTTCTGAGGAGGATGACTCTGGGCTCTCACCCAATGCCTGCATGGATGGAGTATTCTTTAGTACAAAGTCCATAATGTCTGATGGCAGGATGTTCCCACAATCATCACTGTTGTTATTGTCTGAGTCAGACTTTAGGAGCTCGGTGTTATAGGTATCCAGTAAATTTTTGTCTGAGGGAGTGCTTGTGTGGACTCTGCGGCTCGACTCCAATGAGCTGAGCTGAGCTTCCAAGGAATCCTGTCCCTGTGTTTTAACTCTGCTTACTGAGTGGCAGTTATCCATCTTTGGCTCATTTTTGTGGCCAACAGAACTCTTAATGACGTGCTCTTTTTCTCCAGCATCTTCAGGGCGATCGATCTTTAAGTTTTCTGTTCCATTTTCTTTTCCATTTCTTTTTGGAATCTGGCTGCTTTTCCTCATTGTGGCTGTGACACTGGTATCACTCTCTGTTCCATCATCAACACCATCCAACTGTGAAATTTTTGGAAGATCACATTGTTCATCCTCCTGAAATAAATTATGGGACGCCAGCTGTTCCTCTCCACCTGAAGAAATAACTGTTCTAGTGAAGTTGTAATAGTACAAGTCATCTTCATCTGAAGTGCTTAAATCGTCAGCCCCATCCACCTGTCCTTCAGCTGATCTCTTGCCTCGCTTCTTTCCCGTGGAGCTGCTGTAGAATGGAATGTCTTCTTCACCATAGGATCTGACTCCATAGAGTGGCGTGAGTCCAAAGAACATGTTAGAACGTGCACGGGCACTGCGACGGGGATATCTCCTCTTAAAAGAGCCATCTTCCTGAGGTTTGGGGCCATCTGGAAGCATCAGGTTTCTGTCCGGAACTGGAAGATTCTGATAGTTGTTACTTTGAGAATCCTGGGATGAGGTATTGTTGGGGCTTGGTTGAGCCACTGGACCATCTCCTGGACTTTCGGAAGCTGAAACTGGTTCTGCTGGTGATGCTGACTCTATTTGCAAAGGAGAGGAAGGACCACTTTCTTTCAGGGCATTTTTGGATTGACTCTCACTTTCCATTTTTAGAGGTGTCAGCGTCACTTTGACTGTGCGTTTCCTGGATGCCTGTGATTCTTTGGCAGATCCTTCTACTTGCATAGATGGAGCTTTGGGGACTCCTGAAATAGAAAGGACTTTATCCCCAATTTTATCAGAAGAAACATTATTACATGGTCGTTGCCCTATAAATTCAGGAGTCAAAACCTCATCAACAATTTCTGGCTTTAGGTTCCCTTCCTCACCAGTTGTCACCTGACCAGGTTCCAAAAAGGACTTATTGGAATGCTTTTCTTTGAAAATATCTTTAGATTTTTTCCCTTTCTGTCTCCTGTCTCTGGAACTAGATCCCACATGTTCATTGATAATGGATGATCTGTTGCTCACTCCAGAAAGCTTCAAGGTTTTGATTTCTATACCTTCATCGGGAGAGGGGTTTGCCGACTGGGTAGAATCTGTGTGTTGGTCTCGGTCATTCCTTTGGCCTCTCAAATGGAGTGGGAAAGAGAGGGCCTCTTTAGAAGAAAATGGCACTGAAGAGGGTTCAGCAAAAGTGCTGATTCTACTAGCATTTAATTCTCCAGAAGTTGTGTTATGAACCTGTGGGGCCAATTTAGGAATTCCAGGGTAAGCCAAGTTATGTGCAGATCCATCTGAACTCTTGGAACTCGGCATTTTGGTCTTCTCTCCCTTTAAAGAGGAGCTCTTGGACACCAAGTCTAAAGCACTAGAATGTTTCATTTCTGAAGATACATCCAAGTGACTGGTTTTAGAGCCTACAGTAACCACTGTCCTTTGCAAACTTGAAGAGGTGGGAGTGTTGTGCCCTAGATTAGCACTTGAATTCAGTGGCCCTAAGGCATGATCAACTGCTTTGGCACTTGACTCAGAATCTGTAACAGTCCCGATGGCAGAGACTGAGGAAACACTATGCCTGGAGTAAGTATTCCCGGTTCTCATTGGAGACATAATCCGGAGCTTAGAACGCTGGGGTGACAAGGAAGAAGTGCTGTGACGCCTGGAGCCAATGCTTCGCAGTCCAGAGGAGAGTAAAGGATCACCCACTGTGACTATTTCATGAGTGACTGGGGTAGGATTTCCTGAACAAGAGAGAAAAAGTAAGAAAATCTATTACAGATAAAATAATGTCTGGAAGTCACTGGTTGCAACTGGCAATCTCTATTTATAGGTAACTAAAAATCTGTTTTCAGTTAGCAAGTCACCAGCCAAGGTAACCTGAAAGAATTACCAATCAATCTTTGGGTTGACCTTCTAGGGTCAAGTAGATCAATGAAGTCCTTTACCTGCAGAAGGTAACGGCCGACAGCCAGGGGATCTCTGTGTAGGAGAGTAACTGGGTGTTCGAATCCTAGGGACCTTTGAGATGACATGATAGTAACAGGAGCTAGAGGTCTGCGAGTGAGGAGGTCGGTCTGGTGATGGAGGACTTAAAATTTCAGCTGTACTCTGACTTTCTTTAGATGAACTTTCTGTGGTAGGAAATAACTCAATTAAAATAGCAGAGAAATGAACGGTAAAAAGCCAGCTATTAGGTAATGTCAAAAAATAGAAACAAAGGAGACCTCACAAATAAATGACATTTTCCCACATCACTAATCTCACATACTCCCAAAACTCAAAATCAAATCCCATCTTGATTAAAGACCTGTAAAAGATGATGGACTATGGGCGATGGTTCGATTTTCATCGTGTTCCACAGTGCTGTTGATGTCCGGCTCTACAACTGGAGGACGGCACTCTACTATTTTGCATGTGTACACACAGCGCTTCCGAGCATCTGTGGTACTCCAGTACACACGGGAACACCTGGCAACATTGGGAAACATCACAAATGAGAAACTATCATAAGCAGAAGCTGTCTTTTGTCAAACCTCTCCCCATCCTTGGTTCCCTAGTCTATTTGAATGAGAGAATTTAGCTTTATTTCGTTAAGTCCTCTCAGTATAGATTCCCTAGTTAGGATTCTCTAAGTTTTTCGAAGTCCACCTGTTTCCTAGCCTCTCTGAAAATAACATAAGACTTTTGGGTTTTTTTTAAATGTTCTTTTAACTTTTGGAGACAGTGGAACTGGAGAGATCCAGCCCTGCCAAGGACACTGTATCTCACTGTCTAACGTGCCTTTTCAGCACCTTCTCCCCACCTCCAAGCACCCCAACAAAATGATTACCCCTCAAAAAAGTTATTTTATTTTGTACTGTAAACAAAGAACCATCCAAAAGAAGAAAGCTATTCTTGTGAACTTTGGAAGATCTGAGGCTCTTCTTCAAAAAGCAAGACTCCAATACTGCTCTGGGTACAGATTCATAGAGTCACTAATGAGCCCTGATCCACCACAGCTTACATAGGCACCTGTATTGAGACTCCTGTTTTTAATTAGATGCATAGTATGATTAATCTTGCTAGGCCCACAGCTCTCAGGCTCTTGGTCGTTTAGCTAATATCCCTCTTTGCCAGGCTTTCCTATCCACAGGAAGCATGGAAGTAAAACTCCTTAGAAAACTTCTCTCAAATAATAGCACAGTAAAATAATGCCTCTAATTACTAGGTCTGTCATAATCCATCTTTTAAGAAAGACTAGGAAATATTCCGACCTGCTCCTTGTGTTTGACCTCTGCTTCCTCAACCTAATAGTAAAGTTTATCTATTCAAGGCTTCAGATGATGATTCCCAGCACCACCTCCCCCCACTCCCAAAAAAGAAAGAAGACTGCGGGCAGGATATGACGTGTTTGATACATGAAAACATCTGAACTTCTGCATCTGGATGAATGGTATGTAGAGGAATCTAAGAGACTGACCCTGTGATTTCTATTTCTGTTTTATTTGAAAATGATTCTGAAATTGTGCCACTGACAGTTTGCTTCTATAACTGTGCTTACCTGACATGATTCTTTAGCCCCAATCTACAAAGTGATGAACCAGAGAACTAGCAAAAATCATTTTCAGTAGCAGTTAAACGTAGTTAACAAATATACCTCTACATTTAATGACCTGCATATTATTTTAGGGTGCTCAAGGAGTTGTGGAGGCTGCTGTCTTTTCTTTATGGTACTACTTACTGATATCCAATGGGAAAGAGCTTGTCTTCACAGTCAGAGAGATCATTCAGAATTCCTAAGCAGTCAATTGTCATGGAGCCTGACCAAGGGAAGAAAAATGGATTAGAGGAGATAATAAGGGGGTCATTTTGTAACAAGTTCTAGAAAGTGGCCAAATCATAATATAGCCTTCCCCAGTAGTCAAGGTCTAGGTCATACCAATCATCATGTGGATATTTTCTGGTTCCAAGCCATTTAGGAACTTCCTTCTCAAGCTGATGCCTTCAAAATCCACAAACACTCTTCTAAAAACTTCAAATCCATTTTCAGGAACCACCTTAAATAAAAACCCATGGTTGTTAACCCTTTACACATTATACTCATGGTGTTGACTCAAGGGGAAGCACATATCGCTAAAATCATGCTCCTGTTTTGTAGGCAGCATTTCTTTACTTCTCACATGAAGAGATGCGTCTACCAACACGTAGTAGGAAAGCAAAACTGAGTTCACCACCTTGTTCTTTTTCAGCATTTTCCCCCTGAGAATTTTCCTAGAGAATTCACAAAAAGCAACCACACAAGCCATGAAAAGAAAATTAAATGCTGCTGGAAAATTAAATGCATGCTGCTAAGTGCAAGAACCCAGTCCGAAATGGCTATATACTATACGATTCCAACTATAGGAACTTTCAAAATGGCAAGACCATGGAGATATAAAAAGATCAGTAGTACTCCAGTAGTTAAGGGAGAAAAATGGACAAGCAGGCAAAACAAAGAATTTTTAGAGCAATGAAAATACTTACACTACAACGGTGAATACATGTTTTTATTTGTTTTTTTATGGTACTGGGAATTGAATCAGGGCCTTCACAGTGGGCTACAGCACCAGTTCTTTTTTGTGTGTATTTTTATTTTGAAATAGGGTCTCACAAAGTTGCCCAGGTTGGGCTTGAACTTTCGATCCTCCTGCCTCAGCTTTGGTGTGCCACCATGCCCAACCAAATATGTAGTACTGTATATTTGTCCAAATCCTATAATGTACACCAAGAGCGCACCCTAATGTCAACTATTACCTCTAGATGATACAGATGTATCAGTGTAGGTTCACATATTGTGATAAATATATTAGTCACTCTAGCAGGAGTACTCTAATGGGGGTAGCTGTATGTGTGTAGAGGCAGGGGATATATAGAGAATTTATACTTTCCGTTCAATTTTGCTGTAAACCTAAAATTGCTCTAAAAAAAAAAAACTCTACTGACAACAAAAAAGCACCTAAAGCCATCTCACCTCGCCTTTGATCAAATCCCGATGTCGTTGGCAATACACTTTCTTATCATCCAGAAAGACACAGTTTTTGGCTCGGGAACACATGAAATGATAATTGCTGGTGCAGGATGTGAGACAGCAACCCACGGTGGCTCCTGGCTTCTGGCAGAATTCACATCTCTAAAACCCAAAAGAAGAGACCCCTATTCAGATTTTCAGATGCTTTAAAACATGTGCCCTGTTTGGGATTTCTACAATTCATCTTATGTATTGGTTACTTGCTGAATTACAGAGAAATGATATGAGCGACAGAGCTTCCTCAAATCTTCACTTTCCTATTATCCACAAGGCACTGTAAATATCAAACTTAAATATTACAACTAGCTCTAGAACTTGGAGCAAAACAGTTCTTTTCTAGGATGCAGGATTAATTTACAAGACATGAAACTTTGAAGATCAATGCTGAGAACATCACTTTGCAAGAAAGTTATATCCCAAAGTGACTCAGTTCTACAAAGATTTTCCTAGTCAAAAACATAATGGTTCTTTAGTTATCAGTCTTAACAAATGACAAACTTATATGATTCAAAGCTTCCTTTAACTGGCCCTGTACGTCACCATATTATTTTGTTACAGTCACAATCTGGATTCCTCTCCAGCAGGACTTTTTCTTTGTGCTCTCCAGATAACTGACTAATGCTTTTGGCATGTGCTGTTTCGTTTATTGGTCGGTTTCTCTTTGACAATCCTTCATGCCCTTCCCTTAAAATATAGCTTTTAAATTTTTACTCCATCAATGCCTTTTCTGATTGCTCTCAGCTGCTATTTATCACTTCCTTCTTCTTTTTTTCTTGTTTTTGAGACAGGATTCTGCTGAGTTGCCTTGAACTCCTGCCTCAGCCTTCTGAGTAGCCCTGTGCCTGGCCCCACATCCCTTCTCCACATATATATTTTATGAATTTACTCTGTGGAACCTCAGAATATTGATTCCACTGGGGTCTCTAAGATCACTTAGTCTAAATCCCTTTCTTTCTTTCTTTCTTTCTTTCTTTCTTTCTTTCTTTCTTTCTTTCTTTCTTTCTTTCTTTCTTTCTTTCTTTCCTTCCTTCCTTCCTTCCTTCCTTCCTTCCTTCCTTCCTTCCTTCCTTCCTTCTTTCTTTCTTTCTTTCTTTATTTTATTTTTTTGAGACAGAGTCTCACTATGTAGTTCAGGTTGGCCTTGACCTCACTTTGTAGCCCAGGCTGGCCTTGAACTTGCAGCAATCCACCTGCCTCAGCCTCCTGAGTGCTGGGATTACAGGTGTGCACCACCGCGCCTGGCCTAAATCCCTTTAAATAGACAATTTTCTCACATATATGAATCATCTCCCAAATTAGACAATACTTTATTTTCTATTTCTTTTGTATCCCTCTTCTAAGCATCAAAATAGCAATCTGCCTACAACCTATACTGATACTTGGTGGCTTACTACTCTGAAACCATTGTGAAAAACCCCAGTGAGGCAGCATTTCCCCACATCTACAAACTGAGCCAGAATCTCTTTCACAAAATTTACCCACTGAGTTCTTACCAGCTGCTTGCCCCTGATCACAGCCATATGCACATTCTTTAATGATCCATCATCATCTTCAAATACTTCTGCTGACCACAAAGCACAATTTACATGTGTCCACTCATTTTGCCCAATATATAATAAACGGCCAGCATCCTATGAAATAAAGAGATTTTTTTTCTTAAAGGGTATAATACCAAAAGAGGTTTTCCTTGGTTTTTGCTTTACCTCAGTCAAGATAACCTCAAGAAAGCAACTGTAATTCTTTAATTTAGATCACAATGCTTTTTTTTTAATGTTTCTGTTTCTACTTCCTTCCTTTCTATTCTAGGTTACTTTTTCCATAGATTGGAAACATTTTATATAACTACAGAATTTAAAAAATGAGCAGTAGCTGGTACGCTTATACAACTGTGCACTGATTTCTTTAAAACCATATTTCAAAGCCAATTCTCTCAGACTATGAAACTTTTTAATCCTCACAATCACTGTCAGCATTATTATCTTCATTTTAAAGATAAACTGAAGGTCAGAGAGTTTAAGCTAAGTGCTGAGGTCGCTAAGTACACAGTTAAGCACAGTAATGAATCCAGATAGCCTGTAGAAGAAGTAGGGTTAACCATTCTCTTATTTTACATTAAACACAAGCTTTTTAATATGCAACTTACATTTTACTGACCTTCACAAAAATCTTTCTGAAGAACTTCCAGTAGGAAGTACTAAATATCAATAGGTTAGCTTATGGCAAGTGATCTTTTAAATCAACTAACTCAGTTAAAAAAAGTTCTTAAGTGTAAAGAACTGACAAACATTCATTAAATAAATGGTACCCAGCCATCACGTGTTGACACAAAGAACAAACAGCTTATGTGAGGTGTCTATTAAGTAGGATCTGATGTCCCAAACTACTTACATTAGCACTGTCATCACCATACATCAAACATAATGCACACTGTCTATTATCTTCTATGCCTGGAGGTGGGTTCAGCTCTGGACTGTCTTCTCGACTCCTATCAGTACCTGGGAACCCAAAAGATATCCAGTTAAAACTGGTAATACTGTGTCTGAGTACCAGGAAAAAAGAAAACAATTCAGCTTTTTATAAAATACTTTCAAAAAGTCTTCAAAGTTACGCTATCTCACCATCCATGTTACAGTACTCAGAGTATTTGTATCAAAGCCTTGTTAATATCCCAGGTGAAACAAAAATACGATTTTCATTACTTTTAAGGATGACCTGAAAATTCCTTTCTGATATCAAGTACAGTGATACCTTGGTTGTCGAACTCAATTCATTCTAAATTCGTGTTTGAACACTGGAAGGTTTGAGAACTGAACGTAATTTTCCCAGAAAAAATAACGGAAAACCAAATAGTTGATTCTGAAGCCAAAATCATACTCACAAATTCATTTTTCTAGGACTTAAACAAATTTTGCAATGATTTCTTTCTTTAACTCTATTATAGTTCTTACAATTTTCTTCTTAGCTTTATTGCTGGTATCATTAACTTTCTTTGGAGCCATGGTTATGCTATTTTACGCAAATAAAGTGCAAAAAAAAAAGCACAATGATGAACACACTAACACAAGCACTACAGGTTGCTGGGCGAGAGCAGCATTTGGACTAAAGCATCACGTCTTTGTGTCTGTGACGAGATGCGAAGCGTGATTCACTCTTGGCCTATACAGGTCTTCTCAAGTTGGATTTTTGGTTCAACTGTTGAGCAAAGTTACGAACACTGAGCAGATTTTTTTCAACTTTGCTGTTCTGTTTGAGTAGCGGAAAGTTCGAGCTTAGAGTTGTTCGACAACCAAGGTATCACTGTATATTAAATTCAGATTCAAAAAGTCTATCATTTGCATCTAGACAATAACTGTTTATATGGTGCCTTACTCAAAATTGGTGGTGTAGGAGGATGCAGAGGAGTTGGTGAGTCTGGTTCTCCGGGCCCTTTGGCTTTGGGAGCTGGGATGATTTTCTTCATTAAAGGAGGCTGCTCAGTGTGGCTGTTTTCCTCTCGCTCCTGCCACTGAGCATAATTATGGTCAAGTGAAGGTGGAAGCACTGCGTTTGGTAACATCCCACTGCTGAAAATAATTGATTCAACAAGTATTTATTGAACTCCTACAATATACCCAGAATGGTACAAAATAATAAAATTCTTTATATCACCAGGTCTTGGACCCATGTAACAGCCATTCACAGAATGTAAAAACAAGTCACAGAACTTGAAAATTGCCTAAGTACACAGTACGCAGGACTTTTTTTTTTTTTGTGTGTGGGTACCGGGGGGTCAACCTCAGGACCTCGCGCGCCAACAGGCACCCGTGCCGCTGAGCGATATCACCGGCCCCTTTTTCGTATGTGGGATCCGGGAGTCGAACTCGGGCCTTCGCGCTTGCCAGGCAGGCAAGTACGCAGGACTTTAACATTTAAAAAATTATACTTCCAGGCTGGTGAGATGGCTCAGCGGCTTAAGCGCCTGCCTGGCAAGCGCGAGGGCCCGAGTTCGACTCCCGGATCCCACATACGAAAAAGGGGCTGGTGATATCGCTCAGCGGCACGGGTGCCTGTTGGCGCGCGAGGTCCTGAGGTCGACCCCCCGGTACCCACACACACAAAAAAAATTATACTTCCAATATGTAACTCCTAGCTAAACTTCCAAGAACAAATGATGAGTTTATCTTACCAAAAATCAAAAGAATTTACTGAGATAAAAATTAAAGGTGAAATATGGAGAATCAAGAGCAGTTGACAGCACTATTTGAACTAAGTAAAACAGAACCCAATTAGAACAAGGCCAACTATGCGGCTATATCACATATGTACAGTCCATATGCTACAAGTTAAGTAAAGTTCCCTAAAATATAACAAATATTTACATAAATAAAGAACAAAAGGGAATAAGCTACAAACATGAAAGGTATACTTCAAACCAATACTAACAAGGCATCTCAATCGATTCATTTTTTTAATATTAAAATATAGAAACCTCCATATAGAAATCTTACAACTCTCAGATTTCTAGATAATGAGAAAAAAAGCCATTGACTTACTTGCTTGATACTTTATTTGGCTCCCAAAATCTGGACTTTTTGACACTGAACCATGGAAAAACTCGTTCCATTTGCTAAAAGAAAAACAAACAGAATGTAAATATGTAAACATCCATTTGGGAACCGCATAAAAACCAACATCTTTACACCAGATTCTGTTAATAGAAGGTTAAGTTCAGGGCCACCAAGGCAAAGATCCATCCACTCAGCCAACCTTACCAACTTCTTCCCAAAGAATCAGAGAAACAAATTAAACCAAAATACGTGGCAAAATAAAGAGAGTAAGGCCATTGTATTCATGGAGCAATTTCTCATAGACAAGCATTAAAAATAGGAAATATTAATATGATTCACCCGAATAAAGAAGGACTTGACCATGCTGTTGGCTTTTTTAATCTCTGGCTGCCCTCCATCTGAATTGATTGCTGCTTGAATGATCTTCACTATATCATCACTGAACTCCAACTGTATATAAAAACAAAACATTAATTACTCATAAAACAGTATGCTCTTAAAACCACTTCCTTTTCCTTCCTTAGCCATACAGCACAGATCCCAACAGAAAACTCGGACCCTGTTTACAACACTGCAACTTCTCTTTGGCTGAAGCTTTAGGATTCAAAACCCAATGAACTTATGTATGAAGAGATGCCAGGCTAACAAGGCAAGAATGCAGACAAATTAGCTCTTTCATGATAAGTTACCCAAATAGGTTCACAATCTTTCATTTAGACTAAGATGAACAAAACAACTGAATAGCACATAGACCATGAAATCAAAAATGACCATTTGCTACACATTTTTAAACGCATAAAAGATTTCTATCTATAAATCCTTCCTATAAAGGAAGACAGATCTAAGCTCAAAAGGGGAAAACCAATTACCTTCACATTAGCATTTCCCCCAAAACTACTTCATGTTTCCTCTTAACATAAAAATAATTTTCAGATGAAAGCCAAATAAATATTCCATTTAAAGACATACTCTAGTATAACCCTTCCTCTGAAACATGCAGCTGAAATAATTTTTAGGTATCTAAAGCTGCGTGACATTTCTAAAAGCAATACAAATCATTTTTAAGTTACTTGTATACTCAGTCTCATCTCCCAAAGATCCAAGGAAGCTAAACTGGTACTTGAAACTGGTCTTTCGTTGTAGAGACATACCACGGATATGTAGTTCCCCTGATCCATTTTCCTCTTGACTCCTTCCAGGTCTAAAGGCTGCTGATCATCCTGCTTGCTGACCTCAGTAAGAACTGGTGGATCAGGTCCTTCTGGGGAGCTCCGGGAAGGTATACTCTCTTCTGTCTCAGGATTTAAGTCCGGAGGCTTGGCAGCCTGTTGCCAGTAAAGAGACGGATGGATGGACGGATGAGTGAATGGACAGATGGAGATAGATGGATGGACAGATTTAGATAATTTTAGCTAGTACTATGAATGAGGCATCCACGCAAATTCTATTAAAATTAATAAAAATGGTACTGAATATTCATATAAAACATAAGAACATAAAAATAATTTCTCAAACAGGAAAAATAAGCCTTTATCTATTAGTTTAGCTAGGCTAACATCAAAGTTTTGCTTGATAATTTCCAAATCTAGAATGAAAGTCAAGGGCCGGTGATATGGCTCAGTGGCATAAGCGCCTGCCTGGCAAGCGCAAGGTCCTGAGTTCGACTCCCGGTACCCACATAAAGGAAAAAAAGGGCCGGTGATATGGCTCAACGGCACAAGCACCTGCTGGCAAGTGCGAGGTCCTGAGTTCGACTCCTGGCACCCACATTAAAAAAAATAGAATGAAAGTTAAAACTGTTCAATTCTTTTTTTTTTTTTTTTTTTTTTTGTGGGTACCGGGGGGTCGACCTCAGGACCTCGCGCGCCAACCAGCACCCGTGCCACTGAGTGATATCACCGGCCCCTTTTTCGTATGTGGGTTCCGGGAGTCGAACTCAGGCCCTCGCGCTTGCAAGGCAGGCGCTTACACCGCTGAGCCATCTCACCGGCCCTGTTCAATTCTTTTTAAGTACAACATAGATAACAGCCAATTTTCCTACTCAAAAAAGAGAGCTTTATAAAAAAGATAACTCTACATCAAGTGAGTTACAAGTTATCTAGGTGGTTCTTCCAACATTATACCTTGTGTTTCAAATTACTTTATAGATTTATAGTTCACAACTTACATGAACAAAAAGCAATAGTTATCAAGTTGACTGCTGTAACTGCTTCCAAGCTGTTTCTGCTTCTAGGGTTTCTAATTCTCTCTATTCCAGTCAGAATAATTTCTTTTTCTAAAAAAGCTACTCTGATCAGGTTACTCTTGTGGGTGAAGTCCTTCGTTATCTCCCCAAAAGCATTAGAGGATAAAGCCCAGATTTCTTATTATGGCGGTGAGGCCTTTGAAGATATGGTTCCTTCCTATTTCTTACTCCAAAGAAGGTCTTACTCTAGGTTCTAATAAGTTTTCAAATAGTTAAGACCAAAACAAGTAACTCTAAAACTAAAAAAGAATGAAACAAAACAAACCCCTCAACCCATTACTAGGTGAAAGCCACCTAAGAACGAGATCTCGGAAACAAAGTGAACCTTTAGCCTACCTGCCGGTAGCGTAGCAAATGGCTGGTGGTCCGAGAATTCAACAAGGCTGTTAGAACTTGCTTCAGAGAAATCTGTAGCTCTTTTTCAAGGGCCAGTCGCCACTCTGCAGGGTGCCGCTCAGTACAGTTGATACAAGTATAGGCCACACTTTCTGGCAAATTAGACAGAATCTCATACATCTCATCTAGGAAAACAAAAATTTATGATGATGTCCTCTGAAGAGAGGGAAAGAGGGAGAAGAGGTCACTCTGCTGTATGCTAGGAAATGCACTAAGATGCTAATATCTTGTAGGATATCACACATACTGATTTCAAAAAGGGACATAATTAACACTAACACAGGATTTGGTTATTAGAGAAGCAATTGGATAAGGTACGCACAAAAGACAGCAAATAAATAAACGGACGCGGTCAAGAGAAATGAGCAAAACAACATAATACTGCTTATTCTACCGACCAAAAATAAAAAGACTTCAAGTAACACTACTATAATTTTAAGTTTATAGTATTATGGAGGTTGTGAGTGCAGCAGTACTTAGAAAGAAAGAAACTGTAATAAAAAGACTCCAACCTTCTGTACCTGAAAGATTCTCACATTTGGAATGGACCCAGCGGTCGCACTTCCCACACTGCATCATCTTACTCTCATAGTCATCATCATCGTAACACTTATCACAGAGAGGGCAGAAGTTTCCTGAAAGCAAAGTGAAGTTTACAGGGTTGCTTTGGCTCACATACCAATGCTTTTAAGCCCCTTGACTCACATGTGCCAACTTAATTTAAAATCTGTAGTCTAACGCTAACACAGATCTATGGAATGTTCATAACCCCCAGAACAGTCCTAAGAAAGCTTCATATATACCACCAGTTCTCTTTTTTTAGAACTCATTCTAAAAGCCATGAGGGTAGGTTTTAAAAATAATAGAATAGAAAAAGAATGGGAAAGAGAATATATCTCTTAAACATTTGAAAGAAATGTTTAAATTTTTAAAAAGAAGTGGTAATGTGTGAGTTAAGAAACAGTTAATTTAAACTTTTTCCTGATTCTTAGTGTTTTACATTAGAGCTTAGAGCAGAACTTTCTAAACCAATTCTATCCATAGCCTTCATAAATTTGCTCTATCCATATATCCCCTATTATTTCTTTCAGTACTAGGGGTAGAACCCAGAGGCACTCAACCACTAAGACACATCTCCAGCTTTTTTTTTGGGGGGGGGGTCACACTAAGTTGCCCCGGTGGGACTCAAATGTACAATCCTGCCTCAGCCTCCCAAGTGCTAGGCTTCCTCTATTATTTCTTCATAGACCTCATTATATTGATCTGCTTATTCTACTTAAAATAACTTTAGTAGTGCCTCTATATAGTCAGTATCCTAAATCAGTACATTAATGGGTTTAATCTGTTAGAACTTTTTTCCTAGCATAATTATTAAGATAAAACGTACTGAGTCCTACCTAAAGCCATTTCTGAAGTAATCAGAAAATGTATATGTACCACACTTGGCTCTGCTGGCTTACAGCTTTGTTTGCAGTTAGCTGTAATAAAAATCCCCACAGATTCTTCCCATGTAAACTAACAAAACATTCCCAGTTGCTAAGTTATCTAGCACAGGAAAGATCAGGTATAGGAAAGTGGTAACACAATTAAACAGCACCCCTAACATAATGAGTCAGACTTCCTATTTCAGTCCATTGGAGTAGACAGTTTACCTCCAAAGCACCAAACACAGACAAAACTGAATTTCATGGCTACCTTTAGCAAAGAGTTTGGCACAGTCATGGCACAGGGAGAAGTCGTGAGACCACTGTGCATCCCACCCTTTGCCTGGAGTTGTAGATCCACAGCTCTTGCAGCGAACGCACTTGGTACAGATCTGGAAAAGAAGGAATTCAATAGGGATTTCTTAATTTCTTCTCTTATTTAAAAAAATCTCAACCGCAATTCATTTCCACATTTGACTTCTTTTACTGAGATGACTTTTCCTAACAATAAAGCAAAAAAAATTGTTATACTGACATCCCCAAACAAGGGTACTCCTATTTTTTTTTTTTTTTTGTGGGTACCAGGGGTCGACCTCAGGACCTCGCGCGCCAGGAGGCGCCTGTGCCACTGAGCGATATCACCGGCCCCTTTTTCGTATGGGGGTTCCGGGAGTCGAACTCGGGCCCTCGCGCTTGCCAGGCAGGTGCTTAAGCCGCTGAGCTATCTCACCGGCCTGGTACTCCTATTTTTATATGTTATGTGAACCCGACCAAGCCATGATGATTCTTTTCAAAGCAGCATGATATGCGTTCTCACCCAAACTTTCTTTTTCTTTGTGGGTTTGGTGGGGTAGTTTGGTCCCAGGCACTCAGGGTGATAGCTGTTTCGGCACTTATTACACTCCAGCAGCTGCTGTAGAAAAATATGTTGGCAAAAGTGGCCGTCACATCACCTTCACTAAACAACTATTACTTAGCACCCCTTTTCATATTTATCTTCAAGTAAGTACAGCACATCATTAGAACAGTTTAAATTTCCATACCTTCCTTACTCACAGCTAAGTTATAGAGATTTACTTCCTACCAAAGGCAGTAAGTGCTAAGTAGTCTTATCAGATAGATTTTACTTGTTTTTGCAAGTTTTTCCAAAGTCATGTTTCCAATATTCTCAAAATTAAAGCACAAAATCAGGCAACTGATTATACCCAATGAATAAAACAGAGAAAAGCATACATCAGAGAATACATATATAACACTAAACTAGCAGGCAGAAATAAAGAGCTTAAATATATTCTAATGGTTCTATTACTAAATGCTGTACCTTTGTAGCCTGATGCTGCCTTCCACAAACATGACAAAACTTGCAGCGACGACAACACCAATTTTCCAGCTGGTCCTCCAGAGGGCGCTCGCTCTCCTCTAAACAAAACTTATGGAAGGGCTCACAACACACTTGGCAATACACAAACTACAGCAAGAAGATGGGAACATAAAAGTGTGTCAAATTACATGTGGAAAGAAATATTAACCATATAACACACTTTGAGCTTTAGACTCCATTGGCATATTCAGGTTGAGCATCCATAACCTGAAAATCTGAAATCCAAAATTGCTACAAGTGGAAAATTCCACATCTTAGCTTCAAGTTCAATATACACAGACTTTGCTTCAAGCATAAAAAATTTTTTTTTCTTTTTGGGTACTGGGAATCAAACTCATAACCTCACGCTTGCCAGGCAGGCACTGTGCCCCTGAGCTATATCCCCGGCCCCATTCATAAAATTATTAAAAATATCACATAGAATTGCCTTCAGGTTATGTGTAAGGTAAATATGAAACAAATGAATTTCATGTTTAGACCTGGATCTTATCCCCAAGATATCTCACTAATGAAATATTCCAAAAAAAAAATTTCTTTTTTTTTGTGGGTACCGGGGGTCTACCTCAGGATCTCACGTGCCAGCAGGCGCCCGTGCCGTTGAGCGATATCACCGGCCCTTTATTCGTATGTGGGTTCTGGGAGTCGAACTCGGGCCCTCGCGTTTGCCAGGCAGGCACTTATGCCGCTGAGCCATCTCACCGGCCCCCCAAATTTTTTTTTAAACCCCCCAAAAATCTCAAACATTTCAGATAAGAATTACTCAACCTGTATTTAATTCAATATATTGAATTATGTATAAATTGGGTAATATAGGATATTTAGGGAACGTAGTAGTAATAACAATTATAAAGTAAAAAAAATAAATATAAGATTTAATGGAATATGCTAAGAACCATGAGAATATAAACAAAGAATATGGGAATGTAAAGGAGTTGGGTAGGGGAAGACAGGAAGGATGCTAAAGGTACAACTGTAAGCTGCTTTTACCCTTTCCATTTGTAATTTTAAAAATAAGTCATTTTTTAAAAAAAGGTCATTTTCATATAGGATTTTGAAAAGTACTATTAAGGATAACCCAGAATTGTCTACTGCCAAAAAGAAATTATTGAGACAACTGGTCAAATCTAAATAGGGTCTACAGACAACAGTAATGCTCAAATGTTAATTTTCTGGTTTTGGTAATTACCAAAGATAATTACCAAAGATAACCGAGTATCCTTGATTTTAGGAGACACATGCTATGATAGCTAGAAGCAAAAGGGCGTACGTCTACAACTTGCTTTCAAAGTCTTAGAAAAAGAATATTGGTATTTAACATGTGTACATACGTATTTCTTATTCTGTAAAATATATCCATAGAAAGAAATAAAGAAAATATAAAATATTAACACTTAGAGAATCTGGGTGAAGGGTATATGGGAATTCTTTGTACTTGATGGTTTTTCTATAAATCTGAAATCGTATCAATATGAAAAGTTTAAGATCCGAATGGAGAACTCATCACGCACCGGTCATGCTTTAGGAGGCAACACAAGCAGTGTGCTACTCACCCTAACTCAGCTTCTAGGAACCCTGGAGACTGTAGTGCACAGCACACGTGATTAACATTAGAACAACTACGTCCTAAAAATATGTCATTTAATCAGAGTTGAACTATGCGACAAAATATTGTTAAATTATTCTTGTGAGTAGTGTACATAGGAATACAAAGTGATAAAGAAGACCCTTGGCACTTGTAGATGGACTATTCCTAGTCTTGGTGATATCTGAAACAACTACATCACATATAAAAGTCTTGTTCATTCATAACAGGCATGAGGAAAATACTTGCATCTGGGGGGGTTGCAGAGGGTTGAAGACAGAGCCTTATACATGCTAACAATTTGTAATTTTGCTAATGCATAATTTAAAATAACAGTGGGCAGAACTAAATCTCTTACCTAGTATGTAAGTGGCCCCAGTTGCTCAAAATCCAGATTTTGACCAGGTCTTTTGACCACTGAGTACATATTTTATGTAATAAATAATTAGCTAAGTAAATCTGAGAATTGTATGGGTCGGGTTACATCCTTTATGAATGACAAAATACTGCTTCCTATTTAATATCATGCTACTATTTTTATTCTTTCTCATATTCACTGCAAAAAAACTAAAAGAGCTAACAACATAGAAAACAAAGTTTGCCCATAATCCAACCATGCTCTTAATATTTTGGTGTGAATCCTTCCAGATTCTCTTTTTCTCCCTTCCTCTCCCTAAATATATATATATAAAATAAAATAAATATAAAAAATAAAAATAAATAAAATAAATATAAAATATAAAAATAAATATAAAAATAATATATACATATATATATTTTTTATTTATTTATTTATTTATTTATTTTTGAGACAAGGTCTCACTATGCTGTTCAGGCTGGCCTTGAACTCACTATATAGCCCAGGCTGGACTCAAAGTCCCAGCATCCTCCTACCTCAGCCTCCCAAGGGTTGGGATCACAGACGTGCAACAGCACACCTGGCTTACTATCTTTATTTTTTGAGACAGGGTGTTGCTATATAGTTTAGGCTGGCTTTGGACTCACTATGTAGCCCAGGCTGTTGGTGTACTCCCAGTAATCCTCCTGCCTCTGCCTCCTGAGTGATGGGATTATAGGCGTCCTAAAATTGTCTTTTTTTTAATTTTCTGAGACAGGGTCTCCCTATATAGCCCAGGTTGGCCATGAACCTGTGATGATCTTCCTCCCTCAGCCTCCCAGAGTTCTGGGATTACATGCATGTGCCACCATGCCCAGTTGCTGTAATTCTTTTATCCAAGGCTACTGATGGGCTTTTGAGTTGCTTCTAAGTTTTTATCATGGAAATGATGAAATAAACTTTCTCTCTCTCTCACACACACACACACACACACACACACACGCATTTGTCAATTTATCTAATTACCAGATAAAAGATAAAAACCTGGACTACAACTGCTGGGTTAGAGGGTATATTATACCTGTTTTAAAGATTAACACATATAGTATCTGTAAACTACACACTCAGAAAGTACATAATTTCTATTTCCACCTGAGAAAGAACCCATTTCTACAGGATTCTTATTGTTCCTTTTTTTAATTAATTGCTGAGAGCTTTAATAGTCAATATAAAACAATCATTAACAGCCTATCTTTATAAAACACAATTTTTCCCACATTTGGAGATTTAGCAGAAAAATCAGAACTGTATAAAGACTGAATTTAAAAGATGAGACTATTGGCTTCTCTAAAAATTAGGAGATTCCTTCCCAAAATTTTTTAAAAACTTAAAAATATCTCACTAGCTGGTTTAAACGGGGAAACAGTACCTGCTGCCTAATGCCAATAAAGGAGAATATAATAATTTCTTTCATTCACAGCAAAATAACCCACTGTTACACTTCCTAGGATACAAAAAAGCAGGATACCTTACCTCCACATGCCCACTACTGGCACACAGAAAGCAAACCACCCTGGGCGTTATAGGGACAGAGGTCAAGATTCCTAAGCCTCCCATCTCCCATACATTTTCTGCTTCACAATCTTCCTGTTGGGGAGGCCGGTGGCAGTGGAGAAAGAGTGGGGGGAGGGGGGGAGAGACAGAGATATTGAGATCACTTATAAAAGTTTTACAATGACAAAATTAGGATGAAAACAATAAAACCATAGTGACATCAGAACATCAAGAGTATTTCATTTTAATGAATCCAAAAATAACTGTTGGTTTAAAAATTTTTAATCTCGGCATAAACTAGCAAAAGGCTCATCTATTGTTTCAATTCTTACTAAATATATAGCAAAGATATAGTGGGACTGTACTTCCTTCATCTCATTAATTCAGGCAACCATCATGGTTTGCTCATTTCTGTGTGAAGTAATTTTCTCACATAATGCTCAAGGCATTTCAATGGCTGTGTCTTCATTTAGTTCACAAACAATGACCTTATAGTATGACACTGACTACCACTCTCAACACCTGAACTCACCAGCTAACTGTAGTTATTTATTCCTCTAGTTGGTGCTGATTTACTATCTTTCAACACTTTTAGTAACACCGATTTCTTTATTTAAAGGCCATGACATTCAATAAACTCCATGATGACTAAACATTTTTACCTTAAAGTCCACTCTGATCCTGTGGACTCCATCTGCTGGGATTTTCTGCTTAGAGCTATTGCCGTTGGAGAGACTGCTGAGGATGTTCAAAGTGCCTGCGTTCTCCGGCTTACTGACTGGAGGTGGTTTTTCCTAAGGAAACGCAAGATAAATATAAAACAAAATATAATTCTAGCCCTTGGTAGGCTGAGGCAGGAGGACTGTCATAAGTTTGAGGCCAGCCTGAAACATAGTGAGCCAGTCTCAAAACACCAAAAAAATAAAAATAAAATTTAAAAATTAAAAAATAAAACAAAACCATACCCTGTTTTATCTTTACATTTGCAATGGGTAATAATGCAAATGCAAAATTTTATTAACAAATCTGGAAAACATGTTTTTAACGTAAGTATTTTATAGAAACAGAAAAGTAATCTTCAGCAGGTGTGCTGGTGCATGCCTATAAGCCCAGCACTTGGAAGACTGAGGCAGGAGGATCACCTTCAAGTTCAAGGCCAGTCTAGGCTATATAGTGAGTTCAAGGACAGCCTGAGACCCTGTGTCAAAAAATAGCCAAGACCCTGTGTCAAAAAACAAAACAAAACAAAACAATCTTCAGAGAATTCTTAAATCCTGTCTCTGCCTATAATAAATCAAAATAGTAAACACATGTAAGGGTGATTTTTATAAACAAACATTGTTAAAGTATGTTGAGAAAATTGCAAAAAACATAGCTGGGTGTGGTGACGCACGCCTGTAATCCCAGCACTCGGATTGCTGCGAGTTTGAGGCCAGCATGGACTATAAAGTGAGTTGAAGGCCAGCCTGAACTGCATAGTGAGACCCTGTCTGAAAAAGACAAAAAAAAAAAAAAAAAAAAAAAAAAAAAAAAGAGAAAGAAAAGAAATTTGCAAAAAAAACCCAAAAAACAACAAGCAGGGCCGGTGAGATGGCTCAGCGGCATAAGCGCCTGCCTTGCAAGCGCGAGGGCCCGAGTTCGACTCCCGGATCCCACATACGAAAAAGGGGCCGGTGATATCGCTCAGCGGCACGGGTGCCTGTTGGCGCACGAGGTCCTGAGGTCGACCCCCCGGTACCCACCAAAAAAAAAAAAAAAAAAAAAAAAAAAAAAAAAACAACAAGCAATTCCTAAGCTACAACATGTGGGGCTATAAAGGAGGAGAAAGCAAAAAGGGAAGGAGACCAAAGAAGACATGGGTTAAACCTAAACCTAAAGTTAGTTCAAGAAATCCATTGCCATCTACACAGAAACAAAAAAGCCGTTTGCTCAATCATGCAAATGTCAAGGACAAAGCTTTTACCTACTGAATAGAATGCATCTCTGAGAAATGGCAGAGAAACAAAGGGCCTCCTCACCTTTTCTTTTGGTTTTTGTTTTGCAGGGATACTTGGGCGGGGAGCCACTTTTTTCTGCTTGCTTTGCTCTGGACCTAAAGAATTCAAAATAGATTGTAGTCAGGTGCTGGCAATGACTGTGTTAGGATGGACTGGCCTGTGAAAAGAGAAGCTTAAAAAAAAGGGCTTCAAATAGGAAATTAAGGGGCCGGTGAGATGGCTCAGCGGCGTAAGTGCCTGCCTTGCAAGCGCGAGGGCCCGAGTTCGACTCCCGGAACCCACATACAAAAAAGGGGCCGGTGATATCGCTCAGTGGCACGGGTGCCTGTTGGTGCGCAAGGTCCTGAGGTCGTCCCCCTGGTACCCACAAAAAAAAAAAAAAAGGAAATTAAGACAATATGTGTAACCTACCTTTTTTTGGCTTCTATTTTCCTGTTATTATATAGTAGTTTAAAAAAAGTTAATTTTCTTTAAGACTTCATTTCAGGTTTCCAAATGCGGTTTCAGACACAAGGGCTTCTTTCCTAGCACCTGTGTACACCCATCCTTCCTACCTTCTTCCCTCACCTGACTCTGGGGGTGGAGGCTGCTTTTTCTTGGGCTCACTCGGTGTGGTCTTGGAAACTTCTTTTCGTGGTGGTCCTGTGGTAGGTGGCTGAGGGGGGATGACGGGAGCTGGCTGTGAGACCTGCTTGCTGGACTTTCTGGAAGCTGGAGTGGCGACTTGTTTGGATTCAGGCCCGGGGACGGAGGCGCTCCCATCTTCGCTCTTCTCTTCCATTGGCTTTCTGGGTGGAGGCTCGCTGCTGCTCTTCTTTGGGGCAGGATCCTCCCGTGCTGATGGGGGAGGTTTCTGATTAGAGTCCACCACGTTCTTCACAACAGTGCTTTCTTTCTTTTCACTGGTCTTAGACTTCTTCTCTTTCTTTTTCACAGCTGGGGAACAAAACAAGAAGATCATCCATCTATAAGTGAGAAAAACTTTAGTTAAACAGACCTATAGAAATATAACATAACCTTGTTCTCATTTTCCTGCAGCTAAAGCTGGCACTGCAAGACTCAAGGAATTAATGCCACAGTGATCAGATGAAGTAGGTATACTTTTATTAGTCTAGGAAATTTTCAAACATATCCCAAAATACAGGGAAGAGTCAAATGAACTCCCATGTACCTATCAACCCAGTTCAATAACTACCATTTCCCCATGAAAAAGCAGAATTTTACAAGAAAGAAGCACCTACTATTCTCTTTGTACTGAACATACATAGCTATATGACACTAAAGCAGGAAGTATTTAGGGGAAGACCTTTTACAACATTACCTTTAGCTTGCTTCTGAAGGTAGGCTTTGGAAGGCATCCATTGTAGATTCTGACATTTTCTCATCCTAGGGTAACAAGGGATAAACCATAAGATAAACTGCATTTAAAAGAGAAGCAAGTGAAACAAGTGTTCCTCTGGCTGCAAGAATCAGTGAAGCTGGGCTGGGGATATGGCTCAGAGGCACAGTGCCTGCCTGGCAAGTGCGAGGTTGTGAGTTTGATTCCTGGTACCAAAAAAAAACAATCAGTGAAGCTTTATTCAAGTTCATTTTGACAGTTGAAACAAGGACTGTTTGTTACTCAGGTTAAATGTGAGCCTTTAAAATCTTTGGAACAGCATTTTTTCCCCCCCTGAGACAGGGTCTCGCTATGTAGTTCCGGCTGGCCTTGAACTCACTATGTAGCCCAGGCTGGCCTCGAATTTGAGGCAATCCTCCTGCCTCAGCCTCCTGAGTGCTGGGATTACAGGCATGGATCAGCAATTTTATCCACCTTTAGGATCTAAAAGAAGCAAATACCAAAATATTTTTGATTCTTGTAACTTAATACTGACTAGCACCACATACATAATGATCAGTTAGTATTTCTTGTACTGTTCTTTTATGAGATTTATATTCACATTTACACAAAAAGGACTAAAATCACCAAAGTTCTTTGTCTGCCACTATAATGCTACAGGTATATCTCATGGCTTTAATATATATTTCACCCCTCAATTTAAATGCAATGAAACTCAAACTTAACTTGAAGTCTAAAATTGCACCTAATCCATTCCAATCCCTCAATTCAGTGCAATTTTATCTCATTATCATGTACCTTTTTGTAGTATGTGAATTCACCTCTTTCCATTAATGGGCCTGAGACGAGACTCCTGCTTAAGCCCAGACTAAACCAAAGCACAGAACTGCTTGTCTCCCAGAAGCTCTTCCCTGAAGTAAATAATCCAGCGTTTCCCTCAACTATGGTTTTAGTTGTCTGTTTTTGTGGCACAGGGGATTGAACTAGGCCTTTACACCACGCTACATCCCCAGCTCTTCTTAAATTTTCATTTTGAGACAGTATCTCACTAAGTTGCTAAATTGCCCAACTGGGGCTCGAACCTACACTCCTCCTACCTCTGCCTCTACTATGCTTTATATTAACCACTTCATGCTATTCATTCATTCAGCAACTATTTCTTGTTCTGGGCACTTAATGAGATGCTCTAAAATTTCTATTTATGTGACTCCTGATTCGTTTTAAACAAATTATCCCAGAAGGCAAAATGTGCCCCATAAACTGACTATAAAGGGGGGAAGAGATATAAGAGTATTAAAAAATTCTACATAAAAAATTCCAAGTCAGCCAAGCCAGGTGTGGTGGTACATGCCTATAATCACAGCTACCTGGGGAGGCTGAGACAGGAGGATTGCAAGTAGGAGCTCAACCTGGGCAACTTAGTGAGACCCTGTCTCAAAAAGGATTGGGAGGGCTGGTGAGATGGCTCAGTGGCGTAAGCGCCTGCCTGGCAAGCGCGAGGGCCCAAGTACGACTCCCAGAACCCACATACGAAAAAAGGGCCGGTGATATCACTCAGCGGCATGGGCGCCTGCTGGCGCGCAAGGTCCTGAGGTCGACCCCCGGTACCCAAAAAAAAAAAAAAAAAAAAAGATCGGGGATGTTGGGCTGGTGATATAGCTCAGCGGCATAAACGCCTGCCTGGCAAGCACGAGGTCCTGAGTTCGACTCCCAGTACCCACATTTAAAAAAAAACAAACTCCACATGTATGAAAAGTTTCCTGCATGCCATAAAGATAAAAGTGACTTCAGTTCTCACACATAAATATGCCTAAGTGTATCAAGTTTTTTTTTTTTTTTTTTTTGTGGGTACCGGGGGGTCGACCTCAGGACCTCGCGCGCCAGCAGGCGCCCGTGCCGCTGAGCGATATCACCGGCCCCTTTTTCGTATGTGGGATCCGGGAGTCGAACTCGGGCCCTCGTGCTTGCCGGGCAGGCGCTTAAGCCGCTGAGCCATCTCACCGGCCCAGTGTATCAAGTTTTAAGAAGAAATTTTCCAGAGTGGCACTGACTAATATAGTAGTCATTAGTCATATGTGGCTATTTAAATTTAAATTAATTAAAATTAGATGAAGTGAAAAATGTAGTTCTTTAGTCACGCTAACCACATGCCATGGGCTCAATAGCCATGTGTGACTAGTGACTGCCACATGAGCTGAGCACGCGCAGAACACTTATGTTACTGTACAATGTTCTATTAGAAAGCACTGCCCTGGAGTATTTAAGCAGAGCTCAATCCTAACCACATCACATAGTCCAATTCTGCAACTAATCTTGCAACTCAAGGAGATTCAACACAATCACCAATTTCAGTTTCCAAGTGCACCTCTGCATTAAACCACAGATAAATAAGCAACCTTATCACTGGGAGGTCAACATCTCAGAGTAAGACCCACTCACTTGCAGCACTGCTTCTTTATATTTCGGCCACCAAACTTGGGCTTGTCTAAGCAGTTAGTGCAAACACCACAGTCCTCAGGCACCTGGCAGCCAGGACACTGCCCACACCGCCTTGATCGCCGTCCTTTCTTTACTGGTGGCTCCTGAGGTGCCTTATTTCTGGTGACAGGTTTAATTGGTTTGATGGGTGGAGCAAGAGGTTCAGCATCTTCTGAGCCAGCAATTGATGACTTGTCTGTTAAAGAAATGTCATTAGTTCCAAGGGAGTATCTAACTCATTCTTGGGAGTAGAGGAGGAGAGCCTCAAAATCTCTTTGTATTATTAGATACATTCAAATCTCCTCTACCTTAACTGGCAGTCCAAAACTGAAATACATTATAATAAAAATATTTATATAGAGAATTCTGAGTTTTAATTACTTAAATGTTTTAAAATGCCTATAACTTGCAGCTTAATGAAAGCAAAATTCCAAATACTAAAGAAGAAAAGAAGTCTAATCTAAAATGAAGAATATGAACTGTTTCTAAGGATTTTATAAACCTCCACATTCGTTAAGAGCAGCCACTCAGCATTTCAGAACCCTATGGCAGTCATGAGAAAGTGCCTCACAGACTTCAATTTCAGGAAGCATAACTGACCCAGGCCCCAGTTGTTGCGTGCTGAAATCCAGTGGTGCGAAGAGGCCACACTTACCAGAGTGGCAGTGACACCAAGGCAGGCTTATTCCTGGGAGATACAAGACACCTGACAGCTAATTTTTATTCAAAGACTTCCTGACAGCCTTGCCAAACCATTCTTAGATTGCATGGCAGTCTAAGAAGGTTCTACCCCTTTCCCTCTGTCTCTCCCTCATGGGGGTAGGACTTCCTTTACTGTCTGAAAACTCTCCCAGCATTCCCTGGCTACCCCCCAATTTTTCTTTCTCAGCCATTTCTTCTAATAAAAATCTTCGTGTATTTAATTCCTTCTAGCTATCTGTTTTTTAAAAGACCCAGACTAACTATGAAGAGACTACTGGGCATCCCAAGAATGACCAGCAAACAAATAAAAAACCTGCTCACACCCCGAGGGTGACCTCCCAGACCTACCATCATTCCCCATGGAAGACAAAATCTTTTCACGTTCTTCCCATGGTAAGGCACTCAGGGTGGGCATGTCATCAGGAAACACAGCTCGTTTTCGGCCAAGAGCAACAGCAGCTCTTCTGCAGACATGTTTAATCCGGGGTCCTCGCACAGAGGTCTCTGATGAATCACTTTCTTGACCCTAAATTCAAAGCAGGCCAAAAATAATGACAACCATATATATTGCAAATATAACTAAATGACATCAAGGTATACTTGATCAATTCATTATGATCTAACATCAAAACATACAAGTTGTTATTCTCAGTTGAGAAAGTAGTATCAATATATAGAATCCAACTACTTCCACATCCTAAAATTAGCAGCAAAAAAGCCTCATCAAAAAAACAGAAATCAACTAAGCTTCTATTCCCAATTAGACTTCTTTACAATTCTCCTCAAAATTCAAGCTGCTAGTCTATACAGTATTACTAAAAAAGTCTAGTGTTAACAGGGCTATTTTAACCAGTCTCTTCGCTGTATTTCCTTGAGGAACACAGAAGAAAGGAGGAAACAGCCTATAAATGGATGTAAAAAAAAGGTCATGGCTCCAAACAGAAGTATCTTGCATTTTAAAGAGCCACTGTCCCTATCATGAGGAGGCTAACCAAAAACATCCAACATGGTGTCTGATATAAGTCCTATTACATTACTGCTAAAACTATCAAGTTGTCAGAATTAATGTGCATATGACCCTAGGTTGAATAACAACAACAACAACAAAACTAACTAAGCTGTGGCCATCTCAACCTAATTCAGCATGACAGTATGATCTACTATGTGATAACTATTCTTAAAAAACCTAAAGATCAAGTTTTCTCTGGAAAAGTCGTGCCTCATTTTTTTTTTTTAAACTGCTGTTCCTAGCAAAAATTTGTTTGATATCTTCTTAACAAACAGAATTCTACAGCTTTTCTGTTCCACAATTTAAGGCTAAGTGCTTCTCACTGTATCTATTATCTATTGCTCTAATTACCTAATACTCAGAGGAAGAGAGAATGTTCGCCTCCAGTTTTCTATCAGGGAAAATGAAACAATTTGATTATAAAAATATTCCTTCAAAATTAAGTCACAGATTCCATATTCACCAAACTGATAAGGTACAAACAACTCAGCATCCTCTGTAAAATTGTTTCAACCTATCTTTCAGCTACTTAGTTCACTACTCTGCCAGCTATCCATTGTTTCTCAAATACATTTCATACTTTTCCATCTCTACTGACACCATTCCTACTACATAGAATGTTGATGCCTTGTTATTTTCTACTTATCTCTACCAGTCCTTGAAGGACCCCTGGAAATACTACCACCTCCACCGTACTTTTCCTGATTACCATAACTGGAAGAAACCAAAACACTTAAACCTAACTAAAACCTGCCCACAGGAAGGGCTTGGTGAACTGCTGGTTTTAACAGGTAAGGTGGAAATGAGTACCTGTGCTTTGGGCTGGTCAGTTTGTTTAAGACTCTTACTCTTCTCAATCTTGCAGAGCTGGGCTTTGGCCTTTTTTAGGAGGCTGGCAACCCTCTTGTCAGTCATTGGAAGCTTGTCTGCCTGAGCCAACATGGAGCCTATGGAGGAAGTGGAATGTTTAACAGTGCTAGATGAAGGAGTAGAAAGGCAGAGGGTTTTCTCCTTCTCCAGGGATGGGGCAGTTGGGCCGAGGTCCAAGTTGTTTTTTTCCAGATTTCCTCTCCCTTTCTTTATAAGTATTTTGGTTTTGACAGTTGTTGCATCCCCAAGAGTCACAGAAGCAATATCAGTCCCAGAATCAAGTGATGAAGACTTCTTCCGCCCTGTTGCTTTTTTGGCAGAAGATGAAGTGGCAACATCTTCACCCACAACAACCTTCTCTTTGGAAACCCTACCCACAGGATACAAAGCAGAACTACTCTGAATTTCTGATCCCTTTTTCCTTTTCTCTTTCCTTGACTCCCGCTTATTCTCCTTTTCTCTCTCTCGGTCTCTCTCTCTACTCTTGTCCTTCTCCACACTCTTGTCAGCATCTCGATCTTTGGACAGCTCATCGGGGGCCTTGTCTTTATTTCTCCCCTTCTCGGTCTGAGAGCCTGGGGTGAACCAAGGGAAGAGAGGAGTAGGACTACTTGATGAAAATGGCTCTGCTGGAGCACTAGTTTGCTTCCTTGGTCTCTGATTTTTCTCTGTAGATTCCCCAGACTGAGTCAGGGAATGAGAAGGAAAAGTAAAAGTTGGGTTTAAGGCACTAGTGGCAAGAGGACTAACAGAAATGCTTAATGAGGAAGAGACAGAAGACGGAGGAGTGAGAGGTGACAGCTCAGAAGTACTAAGCCTTCCGCTTCTTGTCCTCATGGAGTGAGAAGGAGATCTTGGTTCAGATCGAATAGGACTAAATACTTTTCTTTTCCTTTTTCTACTAGATACTCCTGAAGATGATGTACCAGCAGAAGTTCGATTACTAGGCAAGGTTACAGACTCAAATATTCTAGAGTGTGCCTCGCTTGGAGTAAATCTTGGAGCTCTAAGAAGAGGGCTCCTTTTGTGCATATCAAACCTTGTTCCAGAATGGAGTGGTGAAAACAACCGGGCTGAAGCAGCAGTACCAGATGGAGAAAAACCAGATGCAAAGCCAACATCCTCAGGAGTTAGTGGAGGGGGTCGGAAATTATCAAATATTGGTTTACGAATCAGACCTTCTTTGGCATACTTTGCTGAAGAAAAGTATTGTGGCTCTGACCTAGAATGCTTTAAAGAAGTCCACCTAAATGTCGGCTCTCGCAAAATAGATTTTCGCTTCCCTTGCATGGGAGCAGCAGAGGCAGGCAAAAACGGTGATGCTAAGGGGATTGTTGGAGGCATAAGCCAAGGTGTGTGGTCAGAGATGCTGGAGGCTGGCTGCAATGGAGGGGGGGGAGTAAGCAGAGGTGGAGGTGGAGAGGAGGAGGTCTGCTGCTGAGGGGCACTCTGTAGAGCTGATAATTTTTTAGTTGTTCTAGATCCAAAGCTTCTCTCCGACACTGAGTACCTTCTGCTTCTCCTATCATTACTCTCGTTTTCTGGGGACTGGGAAATAGGCAGTGGTGTATGAACTTCAGGGGTGTCACTCCGCTCTTCAGGAAGTACCTGAATCTCCTCAGAGGCCTGAGAATCTGTGGAGGTATCAACACTGGGGCTACTAGATCGGGAGGAGTCTGAAGACATTTGAGAGGAGTGTTGAGAAGCTGCACTTGATTTTTCAGAAGATCCACAGGACGTGGCACTGAATCTACTATTCGGTGTAGACTCCAGTCGGGCTATTTTAATTGGAGGGTCATAATCTTCATCCTCTATGAAGCGCCGAGGGGTTTTAATGATCCGTGAAGAGATAGCACTGACAACAGGCATGATGAACTGCCGGATATTTTTGACCTGTGTCTTCACCTTTCTTCCTTGCAGCTGAGCTGCTTCTTTTTCAATTTTCTTTTGAGCCCCCTTCTTTGCCCTCTGCAAGAGTTGCTTAGCAATTGTTGCATCTGTCCTTTTAGAAGAAGGAATAATCCTAACTGGCTTAATCCTTCGAGGGCTTTGTCTGACAATTGTCTTATCGTCTTTTGTGAGTGGAGGTGTTCCTTCCTTGTCTTTCTGGACCTTCTGGGGCTTTTCCAGTTCAGAATTAATGAGGAGACCTGAAGGGGTCTTTATCCTTTCTGTTGAAGGAGGCCGTCCTCGCCGGCGTACAATCTGTACCCCCTTCCTTCCTATTTGAAGCTTCCCTGTCTTAAACTTAGACTTGAGAGGAGAAAGTTTACCTGCTCTTAATTTTTTAATCTTTGTGGCTTGCTGAAATGTAGCAGAAGGTGTCCGTTTAATTTTTTTCAGGCTATCTTCTTTGTTTCCCTTTGGTAACTCTGAAATGTCCTTTCCATGTGTTATTTTAATTTTTACTCCAGGGAAGGTAGGAGGTCTTCCTCTTTTCTTTTCTATATTTTTAGAATCTTTCTTCTTGATCTTATCTCCGGATTTGGTCTCTGATTTATTTAGAGGGGAAAACACAGGTGGGTCTGAGAGGATAGTTGAATTTCGGTCAGAGCCACTTCTAGGTCTCCCGCGAGGTTTTCGAGGACTAGTTTTAACTGTGTATAGAAATTAAACAATGAAGAGCATACATTTAGCCGTGTACTTCAAGTCTTAGCTAAGCTGAATATAATTAACACAGGACACATTTTGTACTGAACTCAACTTGGGTCTATTGACTCAATAAAACATCTTAATTGTGTTTAGTTTTTTCCAGAAATTTGCCTCAAAGAAATCAAGTAAGTAACATTCCAACTGAAAGAACATGTAAATACCTTTTTGATACAAAAGTCAAGATGATGGTAAGAGGTTTTCAACTGAAAAGTAATGTAAAAAACTGATTTTCCTACAACTTTAGATGAGCAAGAAGTCTTTTTTCCCTGAATTTAAACAATTTTTTAAAAAATCTACACTTCTTTTTTTTTTTTTTTTTTTTTTTTTTTTTTTTTGTGGGTACCGGGGGGTCGACCTCAGGACCTCGCGCGCCAGCAGGCACCCGTGCCGCTGAGTGATATCACCGGCCCCAAATCTACACTTCTTTATCCTAGCTGCCAAGAGTAACATTTAAGAACATGCTTCTAGTAAGTCAACCCAACTTTTCAGTTTGGAATTTGGGCTCTGAATAAATTTGAACAAGGTGCTCTTCGACCAATAATATACCAAATTACATAGGAAAAGGCTCCTATGTAACTCTGTCTTATGTTTTTAATCTGTTTACCAAAGTAAATTAAAGTTTTATTGAATAGAAAAACATTCATTAATGAGATCTCAGAACATCACGGAATTCTGTACAATGTGAACTATTAGTGAAGTGACTAATGATGCGTCCATTAATTTACTCTCCTAAGAGTTCTTAAACTAGTTAGTTCCAAGTTACCAAAAGATTTAACCTTAACTATGTTAAGAGCAATCAGCAACTTATTAAATCATATTTCTACACAGCACCTGCCTGGCAAGCATAAGGTCCTGAGTTCGATTCCCAGTACGAAAAAACAAAACAAAACCAAGCCAAAAATCATATTTCTTCTATTCTAAATAAAAGCAATGTGCCAGTTTATAAATTGGCTCAATCTGCTATGTATCGAGACAGTTAAGAAAACAAGTCTGGGGCTGGTGAGATAGCTCAGCGGCATAAGCGCCTGCCTAGCATGCGAGGTCCTGAGTTCGACCCCCGGTACCCACAAAAAGAAAAAAAAAAAGAAAACAAGTCTGTCTCTAATACTCATATAAACCTATATTAAAATGTATTAAGAGCTGCCCATGCTATCATCTTTTCTCTCTTGACTTTTGAGTGTTTTATAAGATAACATTCTTCTGAGACTAAAACCTCCCTTCACAGGCACTGAAAAAGATTTAGGCCATTATGAACATTTTTATTATGGAACCACTTTCTAAGAGAGCAGAAATCAACAAAGGTCTTATTGCTGAGCTTTCTAAATATAAATGCACTCCTCACCAATTAACTTATGAAATTTCCCTTAATAGATAAAAGATTTATAAATTCATTCTCAGTATATACTAATTACAACAAAAGGAATGGACTAAAAGATAGGAGAGAAACTACCTTTCATTTCTTAAATAATGAAGGATATCCAGATAATTTTTAATAAAAAAGACAACCTTCAAGATAAACTGATAGCCAAGAAAAAAACTTAAGAGGAAACCATCATAAAAGAGTTGTGAATTAATAAAAACCTCCTACCCAGAAGTACGGGATTCTTTTATCATTGTGGTTGACTTGAACTGGGCCACTCAGAGGACTTTCTTAATTTGGAAAAGCTCTTCTATTCTACATTTTTTTTTTTTCTTTTTCTTTTTTTGGTCTTTTTGAGATGGGGTTTCACTATGCATTTCAGGCTGGCCTTGAACTCACTTTGTAGCCCATGCTGGCCTCGAACTTGCAGCAATCCTCCTGCCTCAGCCTCCCGGGCGCTAGGGTTACAGGCATGCACCACCACGCCCGGCCTCTTCTATTCTACTTTTAAAATAAGGTTTTGGTACCTAAGTAGAGAAAGCAGTTCTGCTGCTAATTTCCTTAATCTACAACACATACAAAGAACTCACACACTGGTTATACATAATTGCTCATTGTGTATTTTCTTGGCCTCATTTGTCAGCCGTAAATGAAGAGTCAGACCAGATGATCCCTACAATCCCTTTCCTACATGAAATTTTAAGATTTCATCACATCTTTTCTTTTGTTTCATGAGACAGGGTCTCACTATGTAATTCAGGCTGGCCTCGAACTCAAAGCAATCCTCTTGCCTCAGCCTCCTGAGTGCTGAGATTACAGGTGTGCACCACAAGGCCCAGCTAAGATTTTTTCACATCTTAAAAGAGACCATAGCCTCTGTCTAAATAACACAGATACTTAGACACTATTAGCTAACTTCTCCTAAATAAAAAAGAAAAACTGTCAACTTGGGTGTCTGCGTTAGATTACTATATGACAGTGACGGTGGACCTTTTAGAGCTTTCAATGATAATGAACAGCCAGCTGCGGCACACATGCTGTAGGTCCATCACCACAGTTATATAACATGATGATTCTTTAAGCGATACTCTAATGCCAGCAAACATCACAAACTAAGTCAGTGTCAAAGAGCAAAATCTGCTAAGGACAGCATACTTAAGTAGATTGTCTATTCAAATAAAACCAAAGAAAACCATACAAGAAGTCAGAATGTTAGCAAGATGGGGAATGTATTTTCCAATAAAAGATCTTCGGCTTTCTCCCATACAGAATTGAATTATGCAAACTATTAAATATTATTTCTATTGAGGACCTTCTCTTCAATAGACTGCCTGAAAGTCTAAAATTTCAAGATAGTCTAGATATTTTGTTTGTGAGAAAAACGACAAATATTGCTATTAAATGGAAACACTCCACGTAACATTTTTTTCTTTATTTTAATAGTCTTTCAAGGATCAGGTAAATAGTTTCATATAGTACCAAATTTTATTTTTAGTTCTTTAACAATAGTGACGAGATTTCATCTGTAAAAAACAATGGCCAAATTATTCCTAAAGGCATAAGTACTAGCATATTAATATAAAATATGTAAATCTGAGGATACTTTTAGTAGGTTATCTTCAAGCCTGTCACGTTTCCCCGTAATTCTGAGGAAACCTCTCTCCCAAGCCTCAAGTGGTTTCCAGAGAGAAGCACACTAAATAAACCAAAGATAGCCTGACAGACAAGCATCCCATAGAGAAATCTAGTTCAAAAGTCACCTCCTAACCCCAGAGTTGTAAATCATCTTTTAAATGCAAAGAAGGCAAAAGGAAGCCATAACCTCCTAACAAACAGAACTTAAAGGCACCACGTGCTTAACTGGTCATACCTGAAGGAGACCTTGTAGGACTTCGCACTCTGACTTCTTCATCTGAGCCAAAACCTAAGAACTGCTCATCCTACAACAAAGGAAAATTATTTTAAAATCAGAGGCAAAAACATGAACGTGAACATACCCCAAAGAAATGTCCAGAAGAGACAAATGAATTTGGAAAATTAGCCTATACATATTAATTATCATCATCCAAGTGGATACTATAAAATAACTAATATTGAAATACATGTACCCAGCCATATAGCTTCATCATAGACAAATAAGAATCGTTTAGTAACTGAACAATGCATTGAAATTTCATCTTTGGTGCATAGTACACGTGGGTAGTCCTAAATTTCAAACTACAGATACAGCCCAAAACAATTAAAGGATAACTTTAATTCAAGTAAGCAAATCAGTACAATGGTAGAAATATACAGCCCCAATAAAACAAACAAATGCTTTTCAACAAGTATTTAAGTCTACAAAAACATAAGGAATAACAAATAATAATCTCTAGCCTACTAAATATTAATAGAGACTGAAAGTGCCATAATTGTCAGTTCCTTAACTCAGGAATTGACATTTAGATGTGATTTCTATACATTTGAGATCCAGAGATTCTCAACATGCATTTTATGGCATCATTTTAAAATGCCCTGTGATAAGAGACTTAATGGTGGGCAGCAGCATTGGTGAAAAGAGATCATAAATTGACCATATACAGGGTGAAATCCTTTCACTTACAGGAAGGCATAGTTCGGTTGATAGAGACAAAAATGCAAAAACTTCTTACCTCTAACTTTTAACTGCCTTTAAAAAAAAATCTAAGGATTCATTGAAATTCTCAAATAAGATGGTCTGTTGAAACAAACTGATTAATAGAAATTCACTGATTCACAGAAACTAATTCAAGTCCTTCCCAGAGAAAGACACAAAGAGAATTTCAGATTCCAGAAACAAAATCCACATAAAAGAAGAAAAAATAAGAAATGAAGAACAGACTTATTTAAACTTCCAGTTCATACTGGTTAAATCTTAAACTGAGTTCCAATGACTAAAGCCCCCAGATTTCCCTCTCAAGAGCTAAGCTCACATGTATGTGAGTGAAATTGGAGGGTTTTCTGCTGAAGAGTTAGTTCTTTACCTTGTTAGTTTAAGGCTAGAGTCAGTGCTAATCTTTTTAAATACTTTTCCATCAGGAATATATTAAAAGTTAAATTAATTTTTTAGATAAATTAGCAGATTCAATTCAAATTTAAATGCACTTGTGGATCAAAACACTTGGGGCCAAGCCTCTGTACACTACAACTAAGACACAACTCTTACTAGACTCTAAAAAAATTTTTTTATTCTTTGAGATTGCTAAAATTAAACTATTTAAGAAAAAGATGAAATTCCCTTCAAAGAGACTTATTTGAAGTATTACAATTCTAAGAATGTGTTAAATATGAGGAATATATACTAAGTACTTTTTAAAAAAAGTTTATCACTGGGCCAGTGAGATGGCTCAGCAGCATAAGCGCCTGCCTTGCAAGCGCGAGGGCCCGAGTTCAACTCCCGGATCCCACATACGAAAAAGGGGCCGGTGATATCGCTCAGCGGCACGGGCGCCTGTTGGTGCGCGAGGTCCTGAGGTCGACCCCCGGCACCCACAAAAAAAAAAAAAAAAAGTCTACCACTAAAAGCAAATTGTTAAATTCTTTTTGTTTTAAAAATTTACAGGGGCCGGTGAGATGGCTCAGCAGGCGTAAGCGCCTGCCTGGCAAGCGCGAGGGCCCGAGTTCAACTCCCGGAACCCACATACGAAAAAAGGGCCGGTGATATCGCTCAGCGACACGGGCGCCTGCTGGCGCGCAAGGTCCTGAGGTCGACCCCCCGGTACCCACAAAAAAAAAAAAAAGAAAAAAAAAAATTTACAGTAGACTCTACCTGTGAAGTATCATTTGTAAATAAGAAAACAAGTTAGGACATAACTTAGGACATGTGGAAATGAACTCCAAATAAATTTCTACAATGATTTTTCAGGATTTACGCTTGTAGGCTACAATGTCACCAAAAAAGAAGACAAAACTTAACAACAATCCCAGTAACATTATACTAAATGGGAAAAAACTGAAAGCATTTTTTCTAAAATCAAGAACTAGACAAGTGCACTCTCACTACTTCTGCTCAATTCAGTACTCAAAACGTTAGCCATAGTAACGAGCCAAGAGAAAGAAGGACCTGGAGTAAATACAGAAGGAGTAAGGAAGACGTTGCCGCGTGTGGTGGCGCACACCTCCCAGCACCTGGGAGGCTGACAGGAGGATCCCTGAGACTTTGAGGCCAGCCTGGGCTACAGAGTGAGTTTAAGGCCAGCCTGAACTGCATAGCAGAACCCTGTCTCAAAAAGACAAAAAAAAGAAAAAGACCCTCAGGACTCCAAGACTCTTAGAATAAACAAATTCAACAAAGTAGCAGCATACAAAATCAATACACAAATACCAATACTGTTCCTGTATACCAACAATGAACTCACAGAAGTAAATCAAGAAAATAACCTGATTCATTATAGCTTAAAAAAAAAAATTAAATTCTTAGGAATTAACCTAACCAAGAAAGTGAAAGATCTCTGTAACAAAAACTATAGAACTCTGAAAAAAGATACTGAAGAGGTCATCAGAAAATAGACATCCCCTGTTCCTGGATAGGCAAAACCAATATTGTCAAAATGGCCATACTTCCAAAATATATATAGATCTAATGCAATCTATTAAAATACAAACAGTATTCTTCACAGAACTAGAAAAAAAATCTTAAGATTTATATGGAACCAGAAGAGACCCAGATAGCAAAAGCAATCCTGAACAACAGGAGCAGAGCAGTAAGTATCACAATTCTGGATTTCAAGTTATATTACAAAGCTACAGTGATAAAAACAGAATGGTACTGGATCAAAAACAGTCATGTGGATCAATTGGACAGAATTGAGGATGCACAAATGATCCCAGGCACATTCAGCCATCTGATCTTGACAAAGGGGACAAAAACATACACTGAAGGTGTGTTTAACAAATGGTGCTGTAAAAACTGGTTGTCCACCTGCAGAAAAATGAAACTAGACCTGTACCTCTCACTTCCTACTAAAATCAAATCAAAATAGATCAGAGACCTGGATATTAAAACAGAAACATTGAATCTGCTGGAAGATAAAATATGTAAAACTCCTGAAGACACAGGCATAGGCAAGGACTTTCTGAACAGAACCAATTGCATAAAGAATAACACCAATGATCAACAAATGGGATTATATTAAACTAAAAAGCTTCTGCACAGCAAAAAAACACAAACAAACAAACAAACAAAAAACCCACAGGGAAGAGACAATCTACAGAATGGGAAAAATTTTTGCCAGCTACTCCTCAGACGTATTATCTGCAACATATAAAGAGCTCAAAAAATTAGACCCCGTTCAAAATAAAAGATCCAATCAAAAAATGGCATTTGAAATGAATAGATACTTCTCAAAAGAAGTACAAATAGCCAGTAAGTAAATGAAAAAATGTTCAGCACCTTTGGCTATTGGAAAAATGCACATCAAAACGATACCAAGATTCCATCTTATGCCAGAAAAAATGGCTAACATGAAGAGCTCAAAAAATAACAAATGCTCGTGAGGTTGTGGGAAAAAAAAAAACCTTCTACATTGTTGGTAGGAATGTAAACTAGTACAACCAATATGGAAATCAATATGGAGATTCCTCTAAAAACTAAAAAACAGAAATTTCATTTGACCCATATACCTCTTCTGGGTATCATATTACAGTGATACACACATATCCAAGTTTACAGCAGCACAACTCATTATAGATAAATCTTGGAAGTGGTCTATAGGTCCATCAACAGATAAGTAGATAAAGAAAATGTGGTATATATGTATGATAGAGTACTACTCAGCCATAAACAATGATACATTTAAGTTATTTGTAGAAAAATAGATCCAAATTGAGTCCAAAATGCTAAGTGAAATAAGTCAGACACAGATGGTTAAATATTACATGGTTTATCTTATATGAGAAACCCAAAGTATAAATAATTTAAAAAGCAAAATAAAAGGTGATAGGGAGCCGGGGATTTAGTTCAGCGGCATAGCGTCTTGCCTGGCAAGCACAAGGTCCTGAGTTCAATTCCTGATACAAAAAAAAAAAAATGTTAGGAAACAGGGAGATAGACTTTGTGGATATAGGAAAGAGATCTGGGGATGAAGAGACATGGGAAGGAAGAGTGGGAAAGGAAAAGTAAAAAGAATAAAGATGTGATATGTATATGTACCAATACCCTATAACAATACATTTATTATGTATCACAAACCTATACTAATAAAAATTTTTTTAAACCCAAGTAATCTAAAATTTTATCACAGTAATGGAAATTCCATACAGTTAACTGTAAAAATGTGCTTTGGGGCTGATTTATTTAGGCTGGGGATTGAACCTAGTGTTGTAGGCATGCCAAGCATGCATTTCAACACTGAACGAAACTCCCAGCCCAGAAAAAAATAATTAAAACAGTGACCCTAAAATGTGTTTTGAGAAAAAAGTAAATAAAATAGACAATGGTAAATTACTTCAAAAGTTGTAAAAATAAAACATTCAAAACAATCATAGAAATCTTATACTTTGGGGGGGCAGGCAAATCCTCTGTTGCCACAAGAATGACAGGACAGCATTGATGGTTCTGAGGAGAAGGGTTGGTTTAAGGCAGCAGTGGCAAACCTATGGCACGCATGCCACAGCAGGCATTCAGAGTCTCTCTGTCAGCACACAAGCCAAGTCACCCCAGCTTCACCCCAGCAGCCTAGCATCAGATAATCAAGTTTAACTGCAGTGTTGGCACTTTGTGCTAAGTGGGTTCTGGGTTGCAATCTGGGCATTTGGTCTCTGAAAGGTTCGCCATCACTGGTTTTGGGTCTCAGTTCTGGCATTCTTGTGCCAGTTCTTGTCTAAATGATCTTAGATAAGTTACTTCCTATCTGTCTCTACATTTCTTCATTTATTGAAGCATTGTAAGGACATATGAAATAACATGCAAAATCACTTAGAAAATAAGGCAACATACATATAGTAGTTCTTACTAGCATTGCGGTAGAAGAAATAAAAACACCTCAGAGCCCAAATGAGTAGCCCAAGATCAAACAGGCAGCAACAAAGAACCTATGTATCTACATCAGGGTAGACACTACTGGTCTACCATAATTTTACAACTAAAACCATAATTAAGTATTTAAAAGAGTCAAATTAAGTCATCAATAGTATAAAAATTGCTACTCTACTATAAAAGTAACATAATGACTATTTTCAGATCCTTCAAGTTTGTGATGTTTTGCTTTTTCTCCATTATCCTCCTGGAACAATCTGCTAACTTACATATATGCTCTTATGTTCATTATCAACAACCTTAGAGGGTCTTTTTTTTTTTGGTACCGGGGATCGAAGTCATGACCTCATGCTTGCCAGACAGGCGCTGTGCCACTGAGCTATATCACTGGCCCTAGAGGGTCATTTTCTGTATTTCAAACTTTCACAAAAACTAACTACATAATCCTATTTGCTATGTTTTCCAAAAGAGTACCACTGAGATTTCAAGCAGCAATTTAACTGTTAATATTTAAGTTTCAAAGTACCTTCCAAAATGACAGCATTATTTATTTCCCTTCTGGTTTTAGTTGGAATAAGATTAGAAAGGAAAAAGCCAGGTGTGGTGGTGCAACCCTATAATCTCAGCACTTTTTTTTTCTTTTTGTGGGTACTGGGGGTCGAACTCAGGACCTTGTGCACCAGCAGGCGCCCATGCCGCTGAGCAATATCACCAGCCCTTTTTTCATATGTGGGTACCGGGAGTCGAACTCAGGACCTCGCACTTGCCAGGCAGGTGCTTATGCCGCTGAGCCATCTCACCAGCCCAATCTCAGCACTCTTGGATGCCGAGACAGGAGGATTGCAAATCTGAGCCCAGCCTGGACAATTTACCAACTTAAACAAGACTGTCTCAAAATAAACAATATAATAAAGTTCTGGGGCGTGAAGGTCCAGGGTTCAATTCCCAGTACCACAAAAGAAAGAAAAGAAAACAGAAGAGAAGAAAAAAGAGTAGTCAAAAAGGACTACTACTACTCAACAACTTCCTTTTCCCTTGAAATACAGGTTGATTTAAATGTGCTTTAAAAAGTAATTTCAGGGCCAGTGAGATGGCTCAGCGGCGTACGCGCTTGCCTGGCAAGTGCGAGGTCCTGAGGTCGACCCCCCGGTACCCACAAAAAAAAAAAAGTAATTTCATTATTTAAAGATCCCTACCAGCATAACTAAAAACAAAAGCTGTCACTGTTACGTCAAAAAGCTCTAGTTTTCTAAATGAATTTCCAATTCTATGTAAAAGACCGAGTGAATGAATGAAGAAAGCGAGTAAATGAATGAATGCAAAGCCAAGCTAAGAAAGCACTGGGAAAGAATACTGCAAGAGAATGCTCCAAAAAAAGTCCTCCTTGTTCCACACACTGCGCTGTCATCAGCAACAAGCTCATCTGGCTCCATCACCCGCTTTAAACATGTGGGTCTCTGGGGCATGTAAACAAGGTACCAATTTTGGCTTCCAAAGGATTCAGACTGCACAGAAATCAAAAGGCTATGGCAATACCTATACAAAAAGAGGAACAAAAGGAGCTGCAATCAAGTCCAAGTTTGCCACTGAATCATCCTAAGCCTGGAAAGCCCTGAACAGAGAGGGTACAGGAGACATGCTACACATGACCAAGGAATCCTAGGACTGGGCTGAGACAGCCATTTATCACACATACTTCAACATGGCCCTCTCGGAAGAGGACAGCATCCCAAGACAGAATATAGACAGGAGCTGTGACAACTGTTTCTTCCAGACAATGATGTTCTTGGAGGCCAGACTGCCAAGATTTCAACAGCTTCTTACCTCCAAAGACAGAAAATACCTTTGCCAAGTCTAGCACTATAAAACATTGTTAAATCATATTTAACATCCAGTGACCAATACAGAAAATTAATGTCATTTCCTAAGTAAAATCTAATTGTAGAAATAACATATATGTAGAATTACTCTTATCCATAACTCTAGGGTAGTCACCTTAGCAAATTCACTCTACTCCCAAATATCTTAACTCTGTTGTTTTATTTGTTTATTTTGAGACAAGGTCTTGGTATGTAGTCCAGGCTGGCCTCATCATCCTGCTTCAGCCTCCCAAGTGCTGGGATTACAGATGTGCACTACCACGCCTGTCCTGTTTATTGTTTTGTGTGTATTTCTATTTTTTTGGCAGTGCTGGAGACTGAATCCAGGCCTTCATACATGCTAGGCAAGTCCTCCACTACTGAGCTACACCCTAGCCCAACATTTAGAACTTTAATTTTACTGACAGAATTTTAATTCTTTAGTTGCTACTTATATTTGTGATGGAAGTAACACCAATATTTTTCCTACAAGACAACCTGTAAGTAAATATTACAGATAATGTTCACATATAAATATAATGAAAACATTTTAGAAAAATAAATGAAATGCTGGGCGTGGTGGCACACGCCTGTAATCCCAGCACTTGGGAGGCTGAGGCAGGAGGATCGCCACAAGTTCAAGGCCAGCCTGGGCTACAAAGTGAGTTCAAGGCCAGCCTGGACTACGCACCAAGACCCTGTCTCAAAAAGAAAGAAAGAAAGAAAGAAGGAAAGAAGGAAAGAAGCAAGCAAGGAAGGAAGGAAGGAAGGAAGGAAAGAAAGAAAAGAAAAGAAAAAAGAAAAGAAAAGAAAAGAAAGAAAGAAAAAGAAAAAAGAAATACTGTTTCAAGGAATTATGTACAAATTGGACAACTTTTCAAACACAGCATTATTTCATTTACTTGTTCTTTCAAAAAACATTTAAACTTTTGTCCCTGGGCTGTATATTCAAGATGCAAAATTGAGAAAGACTTGATTTCTCCCCCCAAGCAATATCTAAGGCAAAGGCAGAAAGGTACACAATGTCAGCCTTCCTTTCAAAAATAAAATTACATTAAAATATCACTAAAGAATAAAATACTAGGTAATTCAGATTCTAGAATTTAAAAACTGCTTAACTCTTGGAATAGGTCATTCTTCCTCTTATATTAGTATTTAGTTCAAGAAGAAATACTCAACAAATTTCAAGTTCTTCCACAGGATGACAATGTGTATCTCCACCCTTTACTATTGTATCTGTACACCATTACAGGATTAGAAATCAGAGACCTAAATAAATCATCCACAGTGATCTGATGTGACACAACTCCTAGTAATACTAGTGATCTGATAAAATTTCAACTGCTAGACCTCAGTGCTCTCTTTTCTGCTCCCAAATAATATAAGCAAGCTTTCAGCTCCTCCCTTAAATGCTTCCTAATTTACCACAGTCAGAAGGAAAATATCGACTTAGAGTTCTTCACCTCCCAGGCTAAAGGGGCATTTCCAAAGCTTCTTTTATTAAAAGCAAGCTCAGCCCCCTGTGGCCTCAGAGGGACAAGGCTTAGTGTGACCCTGCTCATGGCCTCCTTTTTTTTTTTTAATCAAGAGGCTCCTTGGTCTTCAGATCACTTCACTAAGTGGTAGGTAACTCACACATGCCCTTTAGCAACTGTATCTTAGCATTCTCCAGTCTCTAAAATCTTTAGTCCTAAGAGATTGAAAACCTGGGCTGGGAATGTAGCTCAGTGGTACAGCACTTGCCTAGCTTGTGGCAGACCAAGTTGGATCCTTAGCACTGGAAAAAGACACACACACAAAAAAACAGACTAAATACTCAATTCCTTCAATTACAGAATTAGTTCAATGAATCAACTGAAAATATCAATAACCATAGACAGTATCAAAATCACTCCTGATGCACTTGTTTTTTGAAATTCTTTTTCTGAAAGCTTCTGATTGGGCCAGGTATATAGCTCAGTGGCACCAGTGCCTGCTTGGAAAGCTCAAAGTCCTGAATTCGATTTCCAATACCAAAAAAAAAAAAAAGAGAGAGAAAGAAAGCTGATTGTTAGTATCAACAAATATGGTTCAGGGCTGCACTTGGAAGGCTGAAGCAGGAGGATCACCATGAGTTCAAGGCCAGCCTCGGATACATACTAAGTTCAAGGCCAGCCTGAACTACAAAGGAAGACCCTGTCTCAAAAACAAAACAAAACAAAAAAACCCCAGGCTGGTGATATAGCTCAGTGGAATAAGCGCCTGCCTGGCAAGCGCGAGGTACTGAATTCAACTCCCGGTACCCACATTAAAAAAAAAAAAAAAAAATCCAAAACAACAAAAAAGAAATATGGGGGCCGGTGAGATGGCTCAGCGGTGTAAGCGCCTGCCTTGCAAGCGCGAGGGCCCGAGTTCGACTCCCGGATCCCACATACGAAAAAGGGGCCGGTGATATCACTCAGCGGCACGGGCGCCTGTTGGTGCGTGAGGTCCTGAGGTCGACCCCCCGGTACCCACAAAAAAAAAAAAAAAAAAAAGAAATATGGTTCAATCAGACGAAGAGATCTAAGAACAACTGAAGTTAAAGAAATGTGCAGGAGGCAAACTACATCTTGATAGCTGTAGTTTAAAAAGAGTAACATCTCCCGTGGGAATTTATTCCAGTTAGCTATCACTTCCACTGGCATAGTTCCCTTTGTGTCTCCTGTCACACGCTCTGAAACACCAAGGTCCTGATGTTGCATTTTAAAGACATGCACACATAACTACTAGTATTTAATTAGCAGAAGAGATTTTTAAAAATGTGTTTACACATCTCCTCTAGAGTGTGCACTCTTCGAGAATAGGGACAATTTCTCTACTATTTTTGTATTCCTAGTATCTGGCACAAATCTGGCACCCAATAAATATAAAATGAAAACAAAATAACTACTGACTACATTAGAAATGCCTATGATGAGACTGGTGTGGCGATACACACCTGTAATCCTGGCACTCTGGGAGTCTGAGGCAGGAAGACTCCAAGTTCAAGCCAAGCCCAGATAATTCAGAGAGTTAGTGAAATCCTATCTGAAAAACTTTTTTTTTTTTTTTTGGTGGGTACCGGGGGTCGAACTCAGGACCTCGTGCGCCAGTAGGCACCCGTGCCGCTGAGCAATATCACCGGCCCTTTTTTTCGTATGTGGGTACCGGAAGTCGAACTCAGGACCTCACGCTTGCCAGGCAGGCGCTTATGCCGCTGAGCTATCTCACTGGCCCCTGAAAAACTTTTAAAAACACCTGAGGAGGAAACTTAGTAGGCCGCCCTGGATTCAATCCCCAGTACTGCCAAAACAAAATGAAGCACAACATTTAGTGTGGTAATAGAACTATAGTAGAGAACATAATGGACTCCAATATGATGATATTATTCTTAATTTTAAGAGTACAGGGGCCGGTGAGATAGCTCAGCGGCATAAGCACCTGCCTGGCAAGCACGAGGTCCTGAGTTTGACTCCCGGAACCCACATAAAGGAAAAAAAAAAGGGCCAGTGATATCGCTCAGCAGCACCAGCGCTTGCTGGCCAAGTGTGAGGTCCTGAGGTCGACTCCTGGTACCTACATTAAAAAAAAAAAAAAAAAAGAGTACATAGGGGCCAGACATAGTGAGGCACGCCTGTAAATCCCAGCACTCATGAGGCTGAGGCAGGTGGATTGCCACGAGTTTGAGGATAGCCTGGACTACACAGTGAGTGCTCAATCAGCCTGAACTACAGAGCAAGACCCTGTCTCAAAAGAAAAAAAAAAAAAAAAAAAGAATGCATAGGGAAGCTGGGTATGGTGATGGTGCACCTCTGTAACCCCAGCACTCTGGGAGGCTGAGGCTGAAGGACTACAAATGTGAGCCTTGGCTGGACAATTTAGTGAGTTAGTGAGACTTACAATCAAAATAAAATGGGGGACCTCAAGATGGCGGATGAGTAAGAAGCAGGCAGTGAAACTCTCTCTAAAAGTTACCATTGGAACACGGGAATATAGCGACCCGGAAAGCGCAGGAGGGGGGGAGATGCCTCCCCGAAACCCAGAGAAGTTCTGAAGCGCAATCTGGGACCCCCGGCACCAGTGACGGGTGACTTCCAACAAAGAAGAAGGAAAGAAGGAGCAGACCGCGCGCGTGCACCTTCTAATATCCCGGGAGTTGCAGCGCCGCGGAAGCTCAAATCTACGGACACACGGTGGCAGCTGGTGCCCAGGGAGCCCCCACGGAGGATCCTGAGACAGCGGCGGGGCAGGGGAGCGGCGGAGAACGGCGCAGACCGGCGGTGAGTGTCTCTCAGCCACAGCTGCCCCGCGCCAGAGAGCGACCGGCCGGGCGCCATTGTGGGGGGTGTGGCGAAACTCAGAGCGGCTCGAAAACTGCTCTGGGAACTTGTGCTCCGGACAGGGCAGCACGGGGCCTCTCAGGCCCACGAAAGTGTGTTGAGGTCAGCAGGCGAACGAGACTGGACTCTCAGCCACACCTGTCCCGTGCCAGAGAGCGACTGGCCCGGCGCCATTGTGGGGGGCGTGGCGAAAAACCAGAGCGGTGGGAACCAGTGCAGGGAATCCGCGCTCGGACAGCGCGCTGAGCCTCTCAGGCCCAGGGATCGTGAAAGGGCGCTGAGAGCGGAGGCGAGCTAGACTGGTCTCTGCCTGAAAGTACGTGCATCTGCTCACCGCCCGCCAGAGGGCGCTCCTGGCTTACTGGGACGGACCTGCACAGAACAGGACTTTGTCACAAGGTACCTGCCTACAACAGAGTCAACACCTGGAACTGATTCTTTTTATTTTTTTTATTTTTATTTTTATTTTTTATTATTATTTTTTTTTTCTCACTGATTCGTTTTTTGTTCTGGCGAAGGGTTTTTTTGTTTTTGTTTTGTTTTGTTTGGTTTTTTGGTGGGGTTTTATTTTTGATCTGTCTGTTTTATTGTTTTTATCTTCGTTTTTGTTTCTGTATGTGTATTTGCTCTTTCCTTCATTATTCTCTCTGATTTTTTATATGAGTGTAAACAGCGCCTCTAACTTCTTTCTGATTGTGGTTGTGATCTGTTCTTCCTTTTATCCCTTCCTTCTCTTTCTACCACCTGTCCTCTGCACTAGTGTCCCAATTTTAGTGGGATCCCTCTTGGTCCTCTAACCTTACATCTAATTCCTTCCTCTTCTCCCAATACTCTATTTCCTCCTTAACTCATTTTAAATTTAAACTCCTCAGGGGAAAAATTGACATACACAGGACTTGTATACTGCATATAATTTTTCTGGTGTGTTTTAGATTTTGTTATATAACCGCAACTCTATACAGCTAAAAGTGGTAAATAACTGGTTAGCTCAGTCTGTCATTTTCTAGGCTCTGTTTGATGCTTTAGTTAACATTATAGCCAAATGTGAAATAATTGTTCTAAACATCTTTCCTTCCTGATATTTCATGATTGAGATTGACTAAGGGACACAGAAAATACAGTGGCACACTACCAAAGAATCAAGGACTGGGCCAAACAGGTAGCAACTTCGCATACCCAACGAATTGAAGAGGTAGGATCTGGCAGAAAGCTCAAAACCTAAAAGCAAGCTCCACTTGGAAGATACTGCAGAGAAGTAGTCATCTTCTAAAGATCTTAAACACTAGCAATAAAGTAACCTACTATAGGTAATTTGCAAACATCACTCCAGGAATTAAAGAAAGAAAAAATGAGACGACACTTAAACAAGATGCAACCCCACACATCCAATTCACCAAAGGCAAACCTAGGGAGCAACGAGGTGGGACAATCCGAAAGCCACCCACCTGGCCTATCTGAAGTGGTAACAACAAAGCAACTGAATGAGGTTCTGGAAAAAATTAAAACAGAAATAATCTCACAGATAACTGCAGAGATAATGTCTACAATGAAGACCATGCTTAAGGACACTATAGCTGATACAGACAAAAAAATAGATGAACTTAAGAAAACTATAGAAACCATGAATGCTCAGCATAGGAAAGAAATGGAATCCATAAGGCAGATTCAAGCAGATACCCAAGAGATAAAAAATTCCATTGAAAGTATTTGTAGCAGAATAAGCCAATGCGAGGACAGGATCTCAGATATAGAAGACAGGCTTGCAATCAGTGATCATGAAATGGAAAAATTCTTAAAAATAGCAAGGGACCATGAAAAATCAATTCAGCAGCTGCTAGATGACTCAAAGATAAACAACTTAAGAATAATTGGAATAAATGAAAAAGCAGGAGATAGCATCAACGACATTAAAACCTTGTTCAAAGACATAATCAGGGAGAACTTTCCTGGAAGAGAAAAGGAATTTGACACCCCTATAAGTGAAGCTTTTAGAACACCAACTAGACATGATCAAAAAAAAACTTCAGCCAGACATATTATAATCAAGATCCCAGAAATTCAACAGAAGGGCAGAATCTTAAAAGCTGTTAGGGAGAAGAGACAAATCACTTATGAAGGAAAACCCATCAGAATCACAGCTGACTTTTCAGCACAAACCCTCAATTCAAGAAGAGCTTGGAATGATGTATTGCAAGCTCTAAAGGAAAATAATTTTCAGCCCAGATTGATGTACCCTGCAAAACTATCTTTCAAAATTGATGGAGAAATAAAATACTTTCATGACAAAGAACATCTGAGAAAATTTATGACCACCAAACCAGCACTCCAAAACGTTCTGAAGGACATTCTAGAAAGAGATAGGAACCCCAACAGAAGGAATCCACCAGGCAGGGCAAATAATTAAATAGCCGGAAAGCGGAAAAACAAAGAGTGGGAACCAACAACAGGAAAATATCATGACAAGTCAATACATATCAGTTTTAACCATCAATGTTAACGGTCTCAATTCACCAATCAAAAGGCACAGACTGGCGAAATGGATCAAGAAGCAAGATCCAACAATATGCTGTATACAAGAAACACATTTAATTCAGAAAGAAATTCATAGACTGAAAGTCAAAGGATGGAAAACAATACTCCATGCCACAGGAACCCAGAAAAAAGCAGGGGTAGCTATTCTTTTTGCAGACAAAGTGAACTTCAAGCCAAGAAGGATTCAGAGAGATAAAGACGGTCATTACATCCTTGTAAAGGGAACAATCCAAGAGGAAGAGATAACGATCATAAATATATATGCATCAAATACCAATGCACCCAGCTATATAAAACAAGTACTAAAGGACATGAAAAATCAAATAAGCACTAATACAATTATATTGGGAGATCTCAATACTCCACTGTCACAAAAAGATAGATCAACTGGACAGAAAATCAATAATGAAATAGTAGAACTGAACCAAACTTTTGAACAAATGGACTTAGTAGATGTCTACAGAGTGTTCCATCCCACAACATCAGAATACACATTTTTCTCAGCTGCACATGGGACGTTCTCCAAAATAGACCACATACTAGCTCATAAAACCTGTTTAAGTAAATGCAAAGGAATTGAAATTATCCCATGCATATTATCAGACCATAGTGCAATGAAATTGGAAATCAATGGTAAAAGATCTCACAAAAACTCCCTAAACACATGGAAATTAAACAGCATCCTCCTGAACAACCAATGGGTCACAGATGAAATTAAAGAAGAAATTAGTCACTTTCTACAACTGAATGATAATGACAGTACAACATACCGGAACTTATGGGATACAATGAAAGCAGTCCTAAGAGGGAAATTTATAGCATTAAATACTTATATCAGGAAAATAGAGCAAGCGCAAATAAACAACTTAAGGGTGAACCTCGAGCTTCTAGAAAAAGAAGAGCAGGTTAAGCCAAAAGCCCGTACAAGGGAGGAAATTATAAAGATCAGAGCAGAAATTAACGTATTGGAGAATAAAAAAACAATACAAAGAATCAATGAAGCAAAAAGTTGGTTCTTTGAAAGAATAAATAAGATTGACAAACCCTTATCCAACCTTATTAAAAAAAGAAAAGAAAAGACTCAAATCCATGCAATTGAAAATGAAAAGGGTGATATCACGACGGACCCTGCAGAAATCCAGAAGATCATCTATACCTATTTTGAAAATTTATATTCTACTAAGATGGAAAATGCAGAAGAAATGGACAGATTCCTAGATTCGTATGAATTACCAAAGCTAAATCAAGAAGATTTAAAAATCCTAAATAAACCAATATCAACCAATGAAATTGAAGATGTAATTAAAAACCTCCCAATAAAGAAAAGTCCAGGCCCTGATGGATTCACTGCCGAATTCTACAAGAAATTTAGAGAAGACCTAACGCCCCTACTTCTCAAACTTTTCAATGAAATTGAAAGGGAAGCAATACTCCCAAATTCATTCCTGGAAGCAAGCATTACCCTGATACCAAAACCAGAGAAGGACCCAACTAAGAAAGAGAACTACAGGCCAATCTCCCTAATGAACATAGATGCAAAAATCCTTAATAAGATACTGGCAAACAGAATCCAACAAATCATCAAGAAGATTATACACCATGACCAAGTTGGATTCATCCCTGGGATGCAGGGATGGTTCAACATACGTAAATCAATAAATGTAATACAGCATATTAACAGAACCAAAGACAAAAATCACATGATCATCTCAATAGATGCAGAAAAAGCTTTTGACAAAGTCCAGCACCTTTTCATGATAAAAACCCTACAGAAAATTGGAATAGAGGGTCTTTATCTCAATCTGGTAAAAGCTATCTATGACAAACCAACAGCCAATATTATACTAAATGGCCAAAAACTGAAAGCCTTCCCTCTAAAATCAGGAACAAGACAAGGATGTCCACTGTCCCCACTCTTATTCAACATAGTTCTGGAAACTTTAGCCAGAGCGATTATACAAGTGAAAGAAATAAAAGGAATAATGATTGGAAAGGAAGAAGTTAAATTATCATTATTTGCAGATGACATGATACTCTACACAGAAGATCCCAAAAACTCCACTAAAAAACTGCTAGATTTAATAAGCAAATTCAGTAGTGTAGCTGGATACAAAGTCAATACTCAAAAGTCAATAGCCTTCCTGTACACAAATAACAAACTTACTGAAAGAGAAATTAGGGAAACAATACCTTTCACAATAACATCCAAAAAAATGAAATACCTAGGAATCAACCTCACGAAGGATGTAAAAGACCTCTATACTGAAAACTACAGTACTATGAAAAAGGAGATTGAAGAGGATATCAGAAAATGGAAAGATATCCCTTGCTCCTGGATAGGAAGAACCAATATAGTGAAAATGGCCATACTTCCAAAATTGTTATACAGATTTAATGCAATTCCAATCAAAATTCCAACAGCATATCTCACAGAATTAGAGAAAACAATCCTAAAATTCATTTGGAATCAGAAGAGACCTAGAATAGCAAAGGCAATTCTGGGCAACAAAGGCAAGGCAGGGGGCATCACAATCCCCGACTTGAAATTATACTATAAAGCTACTGTGATAAAAACAGTGTGGAACTGGCAAAAAAACAGACCTGAAGATCAATGGAACAGATTAGAAGATGCTGAAACAACCCCAGACATACTAAGCCACCTTATCTTTGACAAAGGTGCCAAACACATTCGCTGGAAGAAAGATAGCCTCTTTAATAAATGGTGCTGGAAAAACTGGCTCTACACATGCCGAAGATTAAAACTAGATCCATATCTTTCACCATGCACTAAACTAAATTCAAAATGGATCAGAGATCTAAATATTAAAACAGAAACATTAAATCTGCTGGAAGGTAGGATAGGTAAAACCCTTGGAGACATTGGTGTAGGCAAAGACTTTATGAATAAAAACTCAACCGCACGGGAACTATCCCAAAGAATCAATAACTGGGATCTCATCTTATTAAAAAGCTTTTGCACAGCAAGAGAAACCACCAACAGAGTGAAGAGACAACCCACAATGTGGGAAAAAATGTTTGCCAGCTGTTCCTCAGACAAAGGATTACTATCGAGAACATATAAAGAACTCAAGAAAATCAGACCTCCCAAATTTAAAGACCCACTCCAAAAATGGGCATCTGAGATGAATACACATTTCTCAGATGAAGAAATACTAATGGCAAATAAATATACAAAAAAATGTGCAACATCACTAGTCATTCGAGAGATGCAAATTAAAACAACACTGAGATACCATCTCACCCCAGAAAGAATGGCTACTATTAAGAAATCAACTAATAACAAATGCTGGAGGGGCTGTGGGGAAAAAGGAACCCTTCTTCACTGTTGGTGGGAGTGTCGACTGGTACAGCCACTGTGGAAGTCAGTGTGGAGATTCCTCAGAAAACTAGGGTTGGAGGTCCCATTTGACCCAGCTATTCCCCTTCTGGGCATCTTCCCAGAAGAATTAAAAACATCGTACCACAGCGATATATGTGCACCCATGTTTATAGCAGCACAATTTGTAATAGCCAGATCTTGGAAACAACCCAAATGCCCATCAACTGAGGAATGGATAAGAAAGATGTGGTATTTTTATACAATGGAGTACTATTCAGCCATAAAGAAGGATAAACTGGAGACTTTTATAGGTAAATGGATGCAACTTGAGAAAATACTCATAAGTGAAATAAACCAGAAGCACATGTGTAAGCATCGTATTATCTCTCTAGTATGAGAAACTGAAAGAGTAAATAAGATCCAAAATGTACAATAGATATGGTGAATCAAAAAGAAACTGGTCAAAAGGAAAGAGAGACTGGAATAGGGAAAAGAAAGAAGGGAAAGGGAAAAAAATTGTATATATATATATATAAGATGGTTAAGATAGATACACTACCATTTTTCCTTAGTTCATTGAAGAGTAAGGTTTGTGCCAATAATGTTTGGACAATTGAATGCTAATGTCTGGTGTCCTGAATAACTAACTTAAAGATAGTAATACGTAATGTATTAACCATTGTTACCCTCCTATTATGTTGTTTTGAAAATTTGTTCTTCTTTTGATTTGTTTTGTTTTGTTTTCTTCTCTTTAAAAAATAAAAAAATAAATAATAAAAAAAAAAAACAAAATAAAATGGGATAAGGATGTAGCTCAGTGCAAAGCTGGGTTCAATCCCTGTACCCCCCACAAATTGCATAGGGACCAAACTAAAACCAAAATGAGATATCACTTTATACCTGTCCATCTATTAGAACAGCTGTTACCAAAGACAAATGACACCAAGTGTTGGTGAGGGTGTGGAGAAAAAGGAGCCTCAGTGCATGGTGAATGGGAACATTAATTAGCACTACCATTTTAGAAAACAGCATGGAGGTTCCTCAAAAAATTGAAAATAGAATTATCATATAATCCAGCAATCCTCCTTCTAGGTAAATAGCTAAAGGAATTGAACTTGGTATGTTGAAGAGAGATCTGCACTCCTAGTTCATTTCAGCACTGTTCAAAATAGCCAAAATATAGGAGCAATTTAAGTCCCATACATGGATGACTAGATAAGCAAAGTGTACTACACTCAATGGAATTTATTCTTTTAATTAATTTTATTGGCACGTTTTAGATATACATAACAATCAGCCAGGCGTGATGGCACGCTCCTGTAATCCCAGCACTAGGGAAGCTGAAACAGGAGGATTGCTGCAAGTTCGAGGCCAGCCTGGGGTAAATAAGTAAGTTCAAGGCCAGCCTGCACTACATAGCGAGACCCTGTCTCGAAAAAAAAATATTAAATTATAGACATACATAATGATCACATTCATCCTAGCTCTCAATGAGATTTATACAGCCTTAAAAAGGAAAAAATTCCGCCATCATCAACTACGTGGATGGAAATGGAGGGCAGTACATAAGTTAGGGAGAGAAAGGTAACTACTGTGCAATCTCACTTAAGTGTGAAATCTAAAAAAGTCAATTTCATATAAACAGAGAGTAGAAAGGTGGTTACCAGGCTGGTGATATCGCTGAGCAGCACAAGTGCCTGCTGCCAGGCGCGAGGTCGGAGTTTGACTCCCGGTACCCACAAAAAAAAAAAAAAAAAAGAAAGGTGGTTACCAGAGCCTGGGTAGGAGAGAAGGGAGGGGAAAAAGGGAGATGCTGATCAAGAGATATAAAGTTTCAGATGGGAGGAATGAGTTTTAGTGATCTATTCCACTACATGATGACTATAGTTAATGTACATTTTTAAATTGCTAAAAGAGTAGATTTTTAACATTTTCAACACCAAAAAAAGTTGGTAAGGCAATAAATATATTTATTAGCTTGACTGAATCTATACCATACACATAAATAAAAATATGACAATGTACCCCACAAATATATACAATTATCATTTGTCAATTAAAAATAATTTTTTTAAATCTAAGAAAACAGTTAAGGGAGAGAAATTAAACCAATTCCGTCACTCACCCATTCATTAAAAAATGTGAGACCATTACTGGGTTAAGGGATGAAGTCAGATATAAAAGCTTCTGCTGGGGCCGGTGAGATGGCTCAGCGGCACAAGTGCCTGCCTACAAGTGCGAGGTCTGGAGTTTGAATCCTGGTACCCACATAAAGGAAAAAAAGGGCCGGTGATATCGCTCAGCAGCACAAGCGCCTGCTGGCAAGTGCGAGGTCCTAAGTTCGACTCCCGGTACCCACATTAAAAAAAAAAAAAAAAAAAAAAAAAAGCTTCTGCCTTCAAAGGTCTCCAGTCTATCAAGACAGATGAATACAGTAACAGAGTACAGTATATTGTCAGCTCTGCTAGTGGACCACCCCCGCCAATGAAATTTATTGGGAACACAGCAGAAAGACAACCAACTAAGCCTAGGAGAAGTGGTCAGGAAAGCCACAACAGAGGGTGAGAACCAACTTTTAAAGGATGATAAAGTGGGGGATGGAGGTAAATATGGTGCAGGCAGAGAGATTAACACATACAAGGGCACAAAAGCACAAAAGTACATGGCATGGAGTGAAAACAGTTTCATGTGGCAGAGGCCCTAATTCAGCCATACAGAAAAGAAGCAGAAAGAAGAGGGTAGGGACTGATCATAAAAGGTCCTATATGCCTTCATGAGTTCGAAGTTTATCTTCCACCAAGTATGGACCTCATCCTATAGGCAGGAGGGAAGCATGATCAGATCTTTCAAAAGATTACTGTGACAGCAGTGGAGAAGAAATTGACTTTAAACCCAGAGGCAGGAATCCGAAGAGTTATAAAATGACTGCAGTGGCAATGGGGATTGACAGAAAAGGACAGACTCCACAGACATTTAAGAGACAAAATGAGACAATAAGAGACAAGGTTTTGACATGAAAGGTTAAAGGGAGTGGAAAGAATGATAAAGCCTTGGGGTGCCTGGCTTAGGCTGATAGGTTTATGGTGATAATTACCAAGATTGGGAACATACAAATAAGACTGGTTTATAGGAGTAGGAAGTGAGATCACACTAGGCATTAAACTTAGGAATGTCTATCCAAGTTATCTATACGATACAATGAACTGTTCTTGGTCAAAGAGAACGACCATCCCTGATAGAGGCGGACCGTTTCCACAATCAAGGGCATAGGAGTAGCTGTGCTCCTCTGCTAGAACCTCCAAACAAGCTCTCAAGGCTAGGTGTGGTGGCCCATACCTGATAGCCTAGCACTTGGGAGGCTGAAGCAGGAAGATCACTGTGAGTTTGAGGCCAGCCTGAGCTGCGAAGTGAGTTCAAGGCCAGCCTGAACTGCATAGTGAAAACCTGTCTCAAAAAGACAAAAAAACAAAACAAGCTCTCAAAATACAATGATCTGGAGAAAACACATTAGATTTAATGAATATATGAATGCTGAAACTGCATTTGAAATCCAATCATCCAAGAGAATATTGAGAAAAAAGGTAGAGGGCAGAGCTCTGAGAAATACCTACACCCTGCAACGTACAGGAGAAGGAAACCAAGGAAGGAGACCACATATCAAGGGAAGAACATGTATGAAGGGATGGTCAGGTTGCACAAGGACTGAAATTGTATGGTGGGATATCAAAACTGGGAGGTTACCTGTGACATTAGCAAGTTCAATTTCAATGCCGTGTTAAAGAGGCAGAAGCCGCCAAACCATAGTAAGTGTGGTTAGAAAGTGAGAAAATGAAAATGAGCATACGCTACTCTTTCAAAAAACTCAGCTCTATGAGGAAGGAGAAATAGGGCACAAGGTAGGGAAAGACCAGCTTGGAAGGATTATTTTTGCAGTTGATTATGTTTATATGCTAACGAAGAACACAGCACAGAAGCAACTAAAAAATCCTAAAAAGCAAAAGGGCGAAGACAGCGGCGGGAGGGAATGACTATAAAGCACAATGTAGGGAAAGTCTCTTTTCGAGAAAGGGAAAAAGGGACTAAGTATGGATTTAGCTGCAGAAACATTTACAGGCAAGAGTAAGATTAGAAATTTCGGGGCCGGGGGATATAGCTCAGTGGCACAGCGTCCGCCTGATAAGTGCAAGGCCCTGAGTTCAATTCCTGGTACAAAAAAAAAAAAAAAAAAAAAAAAAAAAAAAACCAAAACAAGAAGATTAGAAATTTCTCTGAAATCACAGGCAAGTTGTATGTGCAGATGTATCTGTCAGGGGAGAAACAGACTCAAAGAGGTTCAAAATCTGTAAGTTTTTAAGAATGCAGCTCTGAAGAAAATGAATCATGAGGAAGGTAACAGGCAACGGCTGATTAGGAATAGTGGGGAGAAGACGGCATGGTGGCACACGCCTGCGGTCCTTGCTTCTGAGGCAGAAGGATCACAAGTTCAAGGTCAACCAGCCTGGGCAACTTAGTGAGACTGTATCTCAAAATCAGATTAAAAAGGGAGTGGGCATTTAGATCAGCACTCCTTGGGTTCGGTCCCCAGTAACAGAAAAAGGAGAAGAGAAGGAAGTGGAGAAAGAAAAACAGAAAGTCAGTTGCAAGGACTAATAAAACCTGATTTGGCTGCACGGGGGTAGCCACAGCAGGGCCAACATGAAAGACAAAGCATCAGAACTTTGTTAATTCTAGGGCAATAAGGTCAAGGCTGATACAATAAACAGCAGGACACTACCACTGGTTCTGAAATGTAGAAAAGGCTTAATAATTGTGTTTTAAATTTATTCTGGAAATGATAGTATATAATGAACCAGAGTAGTAAAGAATGAAAAAAGGAAGCCCAGATAGCAGTCCATAGCAACAATTCAAATGTGACTAGCATTCAGTCATTCAGCAAGTATTTCCTGAATGCTGCCAGGTACTGTTTTGTTTTGTTTTTTGAGACAGGGTCTCACTATGTAGTAGTTCAGGCTGGCCTTGAACTCAGAGCAATCCTCCTGCCTCAGCCTTCTGAGTGCTGGAATTACAGGGGTACACCACCATGCCTGGCCAGGTACTGTTTTAGACTCTAAAGACACACAAGTGAAGAACTGACAAAATTTCTGCAATCTAGTAGAGACAGGAAATAAAACATAAAAAAATAAGAAGACACTAGGGCAATAAGGATCAACAGGGGTTAGCTGTGGGGTGGTATTCAGCAGGATGGTCAGAAGAAGCTTCTCCAAGGTGATAGTTTAGCAAGGATTGGCAAACTAAGAACCGTGAGCCAAATCTGACCCATTTTTTTGTTTGCTCCATATGCTAAGATTATAATGATTTTTACTATTTTTAAATGGTTGAAAAAAATCAGAAATTCAAATTCAGTGTCCATACATGAAGCTTTTTTTTTTTTTTTTTTTTTTTTTTTTTTTGTGGGTACCGGGGGGTCGACCTCAGGACCTCGCGCACCAGCAGGCGCCCGTGCCACTGAGCGATATCACCGGCCCCTTTTTCGTATGTGGGTTCCGGGAGTCGAACTCGGGCCCTCGCGCTTGCCGGGCAGGCGCCTAAGCCGCTGAGCCATCTCACCGGCCCCATACATGAAGCTTTATTGGCTCATTCGTGTGTTATCTATGGTTGCTTCTGCACTGCAACAACTGATCATCTGGCCTTTTGCAGAAAAAAAATTTGCTAAACCTGGTTAGACCTAAAAGAAAAAAAGCCAGATATACAAAGGCCTGGATAGAACAGTGTTCTAGCCCAATAGCAAGTGCAAAAGCCCAGAGACAGCAACAAGCACAGCATATACGGGAGAGAGAAAAAGGCCAACATGGCTCCACAGCAAATTGAATGAAAATGAGAAGCAATGGTTGATGAGGAGCAAAGGCCAGCTCAAGTATGGCTTTGCTGGCCATAGTAAGAATCTGGAATTATTCTAGCAATAGTGACAGGTTTAATATAAATAAATAATATGATCAGTTACCGGAGCTCATAGTTTCTGTGTGAAGAACAAACTCTGGTAAGAGAAGAACACAGCAAGATGAGTAGTCCAGCGAAAAGAGACTATAACAGATAAATAAATCTGGGGTTTTGGGGCAGAGTTGTTGAGAGGCAGTTGGAAGTTAGGGTATATTTTAGGTGTAATGCAGAATTTGTTGATGGCTTAAATTTGGAGTGTGAATAAGAAGCATTAATCTAGAATATGTTGTATGAAATTTTAGGCCTGAGCAAATGGGTTTCTGGTAGAATCATTCCAAAACAGAGACTGGGAATGGCAAATGTTTGGGGGCGCAATCAGGGCTTTTTGCACATGGTAAATGATACCCATTGGATATCCAAGTGTTTCAATGTCTATCTATTCCTTTGCCTGTAACTGGGAATAGCAGTGGCACTTCAGAAGGTGGTCATGAAGACTGAAGTGCTCAGAACACAATCTGCCCCACAATAAACACCTAGTAAATGTTAGTCACGCTTATTTTTATTATCAAATAGAACTGTCAAATAGGCAGTTGGTTATAGAAGTCTGGAACTCCACAAAACAGTCAGTACTAGAGACCAATATTAAGTTAGGAGTCCTGAGGATATAGATGAAACCTGGGTCAGATTGCCTAGGACAGCAATGGGCAAACCTTTTAGAGCTTTCAAAGATTCAAACAGCCCGCTGCAGCATCCGTGCCATAGGTTCGCTACCACTGGCCTAGGAAGAGTGTGTAGATAGAGAATGTACCCTCCTGGATTCTTCTGACATTAAGAAGAGTTCAGCAGAGGTGGGAAGGCAAACAATACTGAAAATTAATAACCAATGAGTTAAAAACAGAGGAGTATAGTGTTATTGAATCCAAGAAAAGAATGCTTAAAGAGAGTGGCCAGCTGGTTCAAATGCTGCCAAATGTTGACTAAGAATTATCTACTCAGTCTTGCCAGACACAGTAGCACATGCCTGTAATCCCAGGACTCGGGAGGCTGAAGCGGGAGAATTCCGATGAGTTTGAGGACAGGTTGGGCTACAGAGTGAATTCAAGGCCAACCTGAACAATGTAGTAAGACCCTGTCTCAAAAAAAAAAAAGGGGCCAGTGATATAGCTCAGTGGCATAAGTGCCTGCCTGGCAAGCACAAGGTCCTGAGTTTGACTCCCGGTACCTGCATAAAACAACAACAACAACAACAAAAAATTATCCATTCAGTCTGAAGACAGAAGTCCCAGAAGACCTCGGTAAGAGCTGTTTCAGTGGAGTCCTGGAGATAAAAGCCAGCTGGAGTGGCTGAGAAGACAATGAGGTAAGAAAGTGGAGACAGCAATTACACATAGCACTTGGAAGAAGTTTTATTGTAAAAGGCAGCAAAGAACCAGGTAGTAGCTAGAGAAACACAGGGATTCAAAGGTTTTTAAATCTGTATTTGTTTATTTAATTTTTTGAGACAGTGTCTTGCTATGTATTCTAGGCTGGCCTTGAATTCACAGCAATCCTCCTAGCTCAGCTTTACAACTGCTGGGATTAGAAGCGTGCACCACCATACCTGGCTGAAAAGTTTTTTAAAACAAGGATTATATTCAGACAGATCATTTAGTATGATGATGGGACCAATCCAGTTGTAAGAGAGAAACTGCCAATCTAGGAGAAAGAAGAACTGCAGGTACAATCCCGAGTAGATGTGAGGGATGGAATCCAGAGCTCAAATGGAGAAGTTAGCCTTAGACAGGAGAGGGGACACTTCTCTGATTGTAGAAAATGATAAAAGACATAGTAGTATATAAGTCTCCTTTTAAAAGGAAGGGAAGAAATATTAGTACTTTGTACTTATTTTATTTATTTATTTTTTGTGGGTACTGGGGGTCTAACTCAGGACCTCGCGCGCCAGCAGGCACCTGTGCTGTTGAGCGATATCACCGGCCCTTTTTTCGTATGTGAGTACCGGGAGTTGAACTCAGGACCTCGCACTTGCCAGGCAGGCGCTTATGCCGCTGAGCTATCTCACCGGCCCAGTACTTTGTATTTAAAAGTCTCTTCATTCTTTTTTTTTTTTGGTACCGGGAATCAAATTCAGCACCTTGCACTTGCCAGGCAGGTGCTTGTGTCACTGAGCTATGTCCCTGGTCCTCTTCATTCATTTTTATATTTGAATCAATATAACGCACTCTCAAGAATCAGTACATCAGTAAATGAAGACTTACAACTGAATTGCTCCCAAGAACAAGGTTAAATCTTTGAGAGCTTTAACCTTCACGTTACCAATTTTCAAAGTATCTTACAAAGTACAGTACTATAATTGCAGCACTTATATATATGCTGTATTTTTTCTTACTGAACTAGTCATTTTTAATAGTTCTTAAATTTTTAATTAAAATTATTTTATTATGTTTAATGCTATATTTTAAGCTGAGCTTATTAAAAAGAAATGAGATAGTAAGCTCCATGAAGGGAAGAAGAGCTTGTACAATACTAAAGCCCATTCACTTAGTCATCTACCTGGAACATAAAACATTTTTTTGAAAAATGAAATAGATTTTCTAATCTCTTTACATTTCTTATTTTGTAGAGAGCTATATTTATGATTGTGTCTTTGCAGGTACTTTTTCAATACTAGTAGAAAATGTAGTGACATCTGTAAATAACTTTAAAAAGTATAATATAAAAAGAATGCTGCTGAATCAATAAAGGGAAAATATACTCAAGCATAGCTAAATACACAGAAATCAAGAGGCAAATTCTAGGGCCAGGGATATAGCTCAGGAGCACAGCACCTGTCTGGCAAGCGCGAGGTTGCAAGGTCGATTCCCGAGCAAAAAAAAAAAAAAAAAAAAAAGAGGCAAACTTCTTAAGCTAAGGTGGTTACTGAAACACAACTAGTCAAGAAATGTGTACATGGGGCCAGGGATATAGCTCAAGCAGCATGGCGCCTGCCTGGCAAGCAAGAGGTACTGAGTTCAATTCCCGGTTCCCCCCACCAAAAAAAGAAATGTATACAGAAGGCTAGGCATGGTGATGTACAACTGTAATCCTAGTACTCTGTGAGGCTTAGGCAGGCAGGTTACAAATTCAAGCCCAGTTTGGGCAATTTAGCAAGATGATAAACCCTATCTCAAAACTTAAAAAGGGCTTGGGAATGTGCTTCAGTGAGAAAGCCCTGAGTTTAATTCCCAGTATAGTAACAACAACAACAAAGGGCCTGGGGGTGTAGCTCAGTGGTAGGCCACTTGCTTGTGTAGCATGTAGAAGGCCTTGGGTTCAATCTCCACTATGGCCAAAAAAAAAAAAAAAAAAAAAAAATTTTATATATATATATATATATATATACACACACACACACACACACACACATATATGCCTACACACACGCACACGTACAGTATACACACATACACACAGTGAAATTGTCGGGCAAGGGCAAGGGCCAATTCTCTGTGGTCACTGGTGCATCAAAGACAGCAGTGGTTGTTTAAATGTGTAAGAGGAGATTGAAACTGCTTTAAATATGATCTCTGCCTGATGTTGAGAAATGTTAATACAAAAAGGTCACCTAGGATTAAAACGTACAAAGACAATACACTGTTCTTAATAACAACAGAAGGTAAAATTTTCATCCATTCAAGAAACCAAAAAAAATTTTTTAATTCAATTCTACCTAGCAACTGTCACCCAAGAAACACAAATGGTACTTGCTCACTTTGTAATCCGAGGAAGAGGTAGGTAGTGCCCCTCATGCCCACTCCATGTCAACAAAAGCAAGAAGCAAGATGTTCAGAAGAGCTAAGCAAATGACACAGGTGAACTCTAATCATCCTGCTTTGGAAAGGCAGTCATAAAGCAGTTCATCTGTCCTTCAGACCAAAACAAAACAAAACAAAACAACATACTTTCAGAGCTATTCAGATTCTTGGCAATGTCCCAAATTACTTTGCAGAATCATTTTTTTAAACCAAGAAAGGTGTTATTTCCAGACTCCTCAGTTTCCAACTCTGAGCTGCTTTATCCATATGCAGAAACAGAAAAAATGGGGCCGGTGAGATGGCTCAGCGGTTTAAGCGCCTGCCTTGCAAGCGCGAGGGCCCGAGTTCGACTCCCGGAACCCACATACAAAAAAGGGGCCGGTGATATCGCTCAGTGGCACGGGCGCCTGCTGGCGCGCGAGGTCCTGAGGTCGACCCCCCGGTACCCACAAAAAAAAAAAAAAAAAAAAAAAAAAAAAAAGAAACAGAAAAAATAAGCCCACCTCACTGATGTACTGTGGATAAAGAAACTAATCATCATAATCACAGGGTTCATTCTTTCTTAATGGGACAGTACCACAAAATGACCGGACTGTGTGAATGGGCTGGACAAAATTAAACAAATACCAACTTCATTTTGAGCCATATCTTCATTCACTACAAGTTTCTACTATAAAATTTCAGTTCTCTGCCAGCTTGTTGTTCTCAGTGTAGTGCAGAAGTCAAGCTGCATCTTTCCTTCTGGGAAGATGGGCTGCTGGATGACCCATGCCAAGTGGGGTTAACCAGAGGAAGCCACAATTTCCTTCCCTCTAAAGGTAAACAGCGCCATCTCTCCATAGTCAGTTTTATGAAGGAACATGTGAAGTTAGAATGACAAAAGTATTTCCCTTGGCAAAACAACAAAGCTGCCAAGTCGGCCAACACAATGTTGATCTATCATTTTTTAGGAATTAATATTCAAATATAGGGGATGCCTCGGTTCATGAACTTAATTTGTTCTACATTTGTGAAAGGTGGCGACATTTGGTCATCTGTGTCACCCAAGGCAGAGTTTGCAAACAAAAACAAAGTTTTGCCAAACACTTCTGTTTGTGAACCAAATTGTTTGCAAACAAAAGTGTTTGTGAACCGAGATACCACTGTACAGGAGGGGGAAATTAGTATTTTGAAAGCCGGGCCATGGTGGCACATGGCTATAATCCCAGCACTCCAGAGGCTGAGGCAGGAGGATCCCTGCCAGTTTGAGGCCAGCCTGGAGTAGATAGTAAGACCCTATCTACTATTTTTTTTTTTTTTAAACCCAACTGGTGGGCCAGGGATATAGCTCAGCGGCACCGTGCCTGCCTGGCAAGCACAAGGTCCTGACTTTGATTCCCGGTACACACACACAAAAAAACAACTGGTGTCTTCTGGCTACCACATATTTGGAAGTTCCCCATCACTGAGAAGCCCGTATTTGATGGAACTGTGCTTTTTTTTTTGTAAGTCCCTGGTATTTTTTATTGCTCCAACAAGTAGAGACTCTCAAGAAACCATAAAAAGAACTATTCTTTGCTTTCATATATTCTCCAGCTTTCTGAATTTACACCTATATAAATGACAGTCAGTTTTACAATTTGAGTTCATCTGCCCTTCACTTTGCCACCACTTGCAGAATTCCTGCAACAATGTGGCATCACCCATGAAGTCCAGTCATTGTATGAAATGACTAGTTAGAAGTGGACACTACTTACTATACGAAACAGAAAATATTCAGCATTTGGAACTAACCTTAAATAAACTTAGTACTGATTTACCTAAAAGAAGGAATACATATACAATTCTAATACTGAACTCAAAAGCCCTAACACTTCAATAATCGAACCAAGATTTTAGAGCTAAAAGTTGGCAGGAAAACTGGCTGATGTTAATATCAACTCTGCCCAGACTTTTGGTAATCTATATGAATAATCCCAATTCACAGTTTTCATTCTGACTGTACAGGAAATGCTTTCTGCAACCCAACATATCTAAAAAAGGTTTCATTCTGAGTGATTCAAGCCCTCTACACAGCCTCAAAACCCAAGGGTCAGAGGCTTTTATAAGACTAACTCACATGAAGCAAATTTATGTTGGATTGGAAACAACTTGCAAACCCTTATAATCCATCCACAAGTGGCAATAACCTTAACAAAGGATAAAAGCTAAAATTTGTTTCACATATAAAAATATTTTTGTTTTCGATTTTTTTTTTTTTTTTTTTTTGTGGGTACCGGGGGGGTCGACCTCAGGACCTCGTGCGCCAACAGGCACCCGTGCCGCTGAGCGATATCACCGGCCCCTTTTTCGTATGTGGGATCCGGGAGTCGAACTCGGGCCCTCGCGCTTGCAAGGCAGGCGCTTACGTCACTGAGCCATCTCACTGGCCCTGTTTTCGATTTTTGAGACAGGGTTTCTCTGCGTAGTTCAGGCTAGCCTTGAACTCCCTATGTAGCCTTGAATGTGCAGCAACCTTCCCAGTGCTGGGATTATAGGCCTATACCATGCCCAGCTCCCTGTTTCCTATATTAAGACCACACCTACTGTTTTCCCTGTTTTTTCTTGATGCTTAAGACTTCCTTTTTAGCTGGGCATGGTGGCATATGGCTATAACCCCGGCACTCAGGAAGCTGAGGCAAGAGGATCTTGAGTTTGAGGTTAGCCTGGACTATGAGTCCCTATCTCAACAACACCAAGAGCGACAAAGACAGAGAGACAGAGAAAGGGAAAGGAAGGGAGAAGGAGGGAGAAAGGGAAGAAGAGAAAGAAGATTCTTGCTTAGTTTCATTTAACAAAATTTTTATTCTCCTATAAAACCACTACAAAAGGGCCAGGGATTTATCTCAGTGGCACAGCACCTGCCTGGCAAGCGTGAGGTCCTGAGTTTGATTCCTGGTACCCCCCCAAAAAAAATCACTACAAAAATCATTATTTCATAAAAACATTTCTCTGGAAGCTTACAACTAATAATTATTGCCATAAATTGACAATTCAGAGGAAATACTTCTTGGGGAGTCAACGAGGTTACAGGAATCCCTAGAGAATATTAAAGAGTATAAAACATGATCCATGTCCTCAAGAAGCTGAGTAATATACTTACTGATTCATAGAAGGAGAAGATAGCTTCAGTGGTCATTTTCTACTTATGTAGCCAGGACTGTATTTTGAAAATCCACCTCCAAAGAAATAATAAACTTAAAGTTTACCTCCAGAGAAAATGATAAGATTATTTTGCTAACCTTTTACCATCACTATAATGACAACCATCAGTAGCAATTAAGTTCTCTATACAACTACCTCTTACTTCAGTTTAAATCTATTTTCCCTTTTTTAAGTATCAGTGGAGCCAGTAGACAGCTAGTTACCATTCCTATTAATAGATCCATTCAGTTTTGGAAGAGTTTTAAGTTGCCTTTCATTCTCTCAACCTTTCCTCACAGGACTGAGTTCCAATCATATAACCATCTTTTGAGTCTCCTCAGAACCTTCTCCAAGGTCTCCCCATCCCTTTTAAGTTGAGGAACCTAGAAATGGAAACAACATTCAAGTAAGGGGGTGATCAGTGCTAAGTATTATCTACATAAAAGATAATGCCATCCCATCAGGCTACCTGAACATCACTTTCAGTACCTTTCCAAAAATGACCTATGATAGCTCTTAAAACTTTTCTGATGTATTTAAATTGTTTTTTTTTTAATTATTCAAAATTATTCTGTCTTGTACAAGTTCTCCTAGCTTATACAAGTCCTTGCAAAGTGTTCCTAGAAGTTGTACACACATCAAGATTTCAATTCAACAGAGTCACTAACCACCTTCTTTATGACAAGTCACCACTATAAGTAACATGATGACTTAAAATGGCCTATGGTTAGTGAAGTTACAAATTAATGGGAAAAAGACACATTTAAAAGTATTCACAACAAAAGAAAGCCTGGGATAAGTTCTGGAGGATAAGGAATAAAGTACAATAAAAAAGTAGAAAACAGAAGTTGAGTTTCAAATATGAGTAGTACCTGTAAAAGCTTGATGGGAGAGCTGGAATGTGGGAATCTGAGTTGAGACACTGAAGATAAAATAGCCAGAGGCAAGCCAAAAAGGGAATGACTAAGGTAAAGGAGAAGCTTTAGCAAATGTAGAAAGGCTGGTCCACAAAGACTGGAGAGAATACCTACTAGTTCAAGTGTCTAATGTAGGCATACCCCAGAAGTGTTCAGGAGATGAGGTTCAAAATGCAGAAATGTAGGCCAACTAGAAATGAAGGGCTAAGAAGCTTAAATCTTATATTAGTGAGAAATCAAATGATTTTAGAAAAACAGTGACATAATCAGATCTATAGGAAAACCACTAGGAACACTGTGGGTAAGAAGGAAGGTGGGAGACAAGTTAAGAGATTACCACAATAATCCATGCGAAGGTAATGAAAATTTAAACTAGAACTGAAAAGCAGGGACAGATTAAAGAAACACTGTAATGGTATAACAGTTAAGAGTGAGAAATCCGTCAGTAGAAAGAGGAAAGACTTAAACATAACACAAACAGCAAGAATGAACTTCCAAGCAGAGGATGGTTAGGATTTGAATCCTAACTTGGCCATTTTCTAGCCATGATTTAAGAACACCTATTTAACTCTGCCTTTCTCAGTTTCTTTAACTATAAAAGACAGTATATGGGTGCCTGTTGGTGCACAAGGTCCTGAGGTTGACCCCCCGGTACCCAAAAAAAAAAAAAAAAAAAAAAAAAAAAAAAGACAGTATATTAAGTATCCTAGCAAACCTTTCCTTTTTAAAGAGAGGTACTGCAGAATTGTATTTCTCCTTCTTAAGCACGCTATCTTCTACCAGTTAAATTTTAATCTGCTTCTGACCACTCTATTTGTGCTTATTTTTATTTCACAAATTCTGCCCTCCAGAACTTAATTAAATTGTTAATTACATTGATCTCTGTAGACCAACACTTACTCTACCCAAGTTGAAACCTCAGAACAAATGTCAAATAGTTACCAAGTATAGAATAATGGATCTGCAGAAGAGACCTAGAATAGCAAAGGCAATTCTGGGCAACAAAGGCAAGGCAGGGGGCATCACAATCCCCGACTTGAAATTATACTATAAAGCTACTGTGATAAAAACAGTGTGGTACTGGCAAAAAAACAGACCTGAAGATCAATGGAACAGATTAGAAGATGCTGAAACAACCCCAGACATACTAAGCCACCTTATCTTTGACAAAGGTGCCAAACACATTCGCTGGAAGAAAGATAGCCTCTTTAATAAATGGTGCTGGAAAAACTGGCTCTACACATGCCGAAGATTAAAACTAGATCCATATCTTTCACCATGCACTAAACTAAATTCAAAATGGATCAGAGATCTAAATATTAAAACAGAAACATTAAATCTGCTGGAAGGTAGGATAGGTAAAACCCTTGGAGACATTGGTGTAGGCAAAGACTTTATGAATAAAAACTCAACCGCACGGGAACTATCCCAAAGAATCAATAACTGGGATCTCATCTTATTAAAAAGCTTTTGCACAGCGAGAGAAACCACCAACAGAATGAAGAGACAACCCACAATGTGGGAAAAAATGTTTGCCAGCTGTTCCTCAGACAAAGGATTACTATCGAGAACATATAAAGAACTCAAAAAAATCAGACCTCCCAAATTTAAAGACCCACTCCAAAAATGGGCATCTGAGATGAATACACATTTCTCAGATGAAGAAATACTAATGGCAAATAAATATACAAAAAAATGTGCAACATCGCTGGTCATTCGAGAGATGCAAATTAAAACAACACTGAGATACCATCTCACCCCAGAAAGAATGGCTACTATAAAGAAATCAACTAATAACAAATGCTGGAGGGGCTGTGGGGAAAAAGGAACCCTTCTCCACTGTTGGTGGGAGTGTCGACTGGTACAGCCACTGTGGAAGTCAGTGTGGAGATTCCTCAAAAAGCTAGGGTTGGAGGTCCCATTTGACCCAGCTATTCCCCTTCTGGGCATCTTCCCAGAAGAATTAAAAACATCGTACCACAGCGATATATGTGCACCCATGTTTATAGCAGCACAATTTGTAATAGCCAGATCTTGGAAACAACCCAAATGCCCATCAACTGAGGAATGGATAAGAAAGATGTGGTATTTTTATACAATGGAGTACTATTCAGCCATAAAGAAGGATAAACTGGAGACTTTTATAGGTAAATGGATGCAACTCGAGAAAATACTCATAAGTGAAATAAACCAGAAGCACATGTGTAAGCGTCGTATTGTCTCTCTAGTATGAGAAACTGAAAGAGTAAATAAGATCCAAAATGTACAATAGACATGGTGAATCAAAAAGAAACTGGTCAAAAGGAAAGAGAGACTGGAATAGGGAAAAGAAAGAAGGGAAAGGGAAAAAAATTGTATATATATATATAATATGGTTAAGATAGATACACTACCAATTTTACTTAGTTCATTGAAGAGTAAGGTTTGTGCCAATAATGTTTGGACAATTGAATGTTAATGTCTGGTATCCTGAATAACTAACTTAAAGATAGTAATACGTAATGTATTAACCATAGTTACCCTCCTATTATGTTGTTTCGAAAATTTGTTCTTCTTTTGATTTGTTTTGTTTTTTCTTCTCTTTAAAATAAAATTAAAAAAAAAAAAAAAAGAATAATGGATCTGAACCTGGGGGCCAAGAGCCTTGAAAAGCCTCAGAGTCATGATGGACCTAGTCACAGTGACCGAGAGCAGTGACCCTAAAGTAGCCACACTGGCTGAGTAATTACCCAACTCATGGAGACATGTATTTTTTGGTATCCTGCCTGCCTACTCATTGGCTTCTTTTTCTTCTCCCTGCCTGCTTTATCTCTAATTACATCTTAGTTAGACACTAATGGCTACTCATTGTTACCAAGATGGGTAGATGGCCTTCAGTTTGGTTCCACCTAGCTTACTGATAAATGTGCCACTCAGAACCAAATCAAGAACATTCTAGGCTAGGCATGGTGGTACACGCCTGTAATCCCAGCACTCGGGAGGCTGAGGCAGGAGAATCAGAGGATTGCTGCAAATTCGAGGCCAGCCTGGGCTACATAGTGAGTTCAAGACCACCCTGAGCTACATGGCAAAGACCCTGTCCCAAAAAAAATAAAATAAAATAAAAAATCAAAGTCAAGGTATATAGCATTTGTGTTGACAGAAAGAAATTATAGAACTCAAGTAGTTACATGTGCACATACATGTACATGTATAACTCAACGTAATAATGATCAGTTATCTTGGTTAAAGAAAAAACCTACAACATTCATTCATTCAATTTCTCAGTTCTAATACTGATTAGGACATCCCATGTGACAGGCAAAGTGCTAACTGCTTTGTACATATGGTCTCAATTATGCCTCAAAATAATCTTATGAAGCATAATTACCCCTAATTTCCAAATGGAGAGAGGCCAGGTACGGTGGCATACTCCTGTAATCTCAGCACTCGGGAGGCTGAGGCAGGAAGATCACTGGGATTTTGAGGCCAGCTGGGGCTACATTGTGAGTTCAAGGCTAGCCTCAACTACATAATGATATCCTTTCTCAAAAACAACAACGAACAAATGAATAAACTGAGACATGGAGAAGTTAAGAAACTTTCCAAGGTCATTCAGTTAACAAATGGCTAAAACTAAGATTTGAACCCAGGCAGTCTAAATGCAGAACCCAGTTTTAGCAGATCTTAATTACTATACTGTACTGTCTCACATTACTCCAGATTAGATTATGACTGCTAAAGGTATTTCTCCCTTTCCTTGCTAAAGGTATTTAGATATGCATTAATAAAAAGTCCTAGCCAGAGATACAAAAGAATTTCCTCAGTAACTAAACTTAGAGATGTTATCCACAGTTTTACAGCTTACAATTAAAGGCAATAATCTAGGAACAATGTCATGTTTGATCTCAAAATTAATCAATACTCATGGATAGACAAAAGTTTAATACAGGCGCAAATAAATATTTATTCCTTTAGGAGCAAGATATTTATTATAGATGTGTGATTAATTTCTCCCTAGTTTTTAGAAATGAGTTCAAAGGAAAGTCTAAGGAAAAAATTTTCTCCAGAAACACTCCTCACAAGGCATATTGCTCTCCTAATTGAAGACAAAAGGCCACAATTACTTTGATGCTGTAAAATGAGAATGAGACAACAATGCTTCAGCAAAGCATGGACAAACAGTTCAAATGTAAAAGGCTCTCAGTTCTTGCTGCTAAAAGACATCAAAATATCTGCATCCAAACATTCTAACAAATCACAACCAGAAATGCAAGAAAATAGATAAGATACATGGAAGAAACTCCGATTGCTGAAATAAATGCTAGAGGAATAGATTCTACCCGCTGGTAGTGAATATGATCTGGCTATAGTAACCATTAAAGGTAATATACCTGGGGAAATCCCTTCAGTCTATTTGTCAAATAGAAAAACAACTACTCATTTCAAGGAAAGGGGAATTTTCACACACTGTACAAAAAACTGCCAATTAACTTTTATATTCATAGTGTTAACTGTTTCCTTAAAACTAAAACTCACAAGGGTAGTATATTCAAAGTCTAAAAAGTTTAACCAAGCCTGGCCTCTAGTAAGTTCTGTTCAAAACCTACAAGGGAATTTGAATCATTTACAACAACTACAAATCACACAACAGAATTCTTTCCAGTGTCTTGGTCTTTAAAGAAGCAAATGTTCACAGTGGCTTCAGTGCATGGTTGGTTTCCCCTGCTGTGTAACCTGACAAGGTAAAAAGCTCATTGAAATATTTAACAGTGGTGGTATGGATTTCTTTGGCTAGTCAAGAAAAGCAGCTCATCCTTTTTAAAAACATAAAGAACCATTTTATGGGAAGTCATTCTCTCAGTCCAAGTGTCTATGCATTTCCTCAGGGCTTTCTCAGAGACCTTATTGAAGGGGAAAATGAAAAGGCTAACAAAAGGACCCCTTTTCTCTCCCTATTCCCAGCATAATCTACCTCAGCCACAGGGCCAGTAGCATCCACACTGTCATAAATGCCAGCAATTAGAGAATTAGGCCATAAAACCACCCACTCAGGTATAAGAGAGCAGGCCTCCAGCTTTAACGCATGCCATAAAAGATCCTGTACTTTCTTCTTTCAGGCCTTCTTCACAACCAATGAAATGACAATAACAACAAAAAAACAGTCCTTTGCCTGCCTACCTCATACGGATGTGATCAATGAAACCATCTGGATCCAGGTGAAGGATTTAAGATTCCTTTTTCTCATAAAAGGCTCCCAGTTCCTCCTGCATACCACAAACATATCTATGAAAGGATATGCTATATTTTGAGCACTAACATAATGGAAACTAAAATCAGACTACCTTTCCAGAGAAATTATTCTCATCGTCAAATTATTCTAGAAGCCTAGCCAATTCCTGACCTTCTCAACAAATACTAGCTCCTCTGTTACAGTATTCTTAATTAGATCAACAATTTCTAGAACACCATGAAGTCTTTTCTAATCAAAAAAGTTCACTCAAATCACAAAGCTAACTTTCATTCAGTTTCAAAATCTGATACAGGGGGCTCGGGATATAGCTCCAGAAGCACAGCACGAGGTCCTGAGTTCAATTCCTGGTCCCCCCCCAAAAAAAGTCTGAAACAACTTCAAAGCAATCAATAATTGCATTTGATTGTCTTCACAATCTACCAGTCCACAAATATAACACGTCTGTGATTTATTCCATGATAAAACTGTATTCATCAAGCTTCATAAACCAGTTTAGATAAGATCCAAGCAAGTGAACTCTTCAGTATCTTCTTTCCTACTAGTGCCTACAGGGTTAAGAATCTGATTAAAATGTAGGTGCATCATGCCAGACTCATTAGTAATTTAACCTTCCTTAATTCCTGAAAATAACATATGCAAACAAAGGAAAGTCTCCTCCCAACAATCCCTGAATAAGTCCCTCCCAAAGAAGGAATAATCACAAAGCTTCCCCCTTTGTCAAAGGTCCATGCCACTGGACTCTGCACCTTGGCAGAAGAAGAATGAAGACAAGATAATCATAAAAGGTCCACTTGAAGGCGGCCAGTTAAGTGTTAGAAGGAAGCTGAAGTTCTGTGCCAACACTAGTGGAATGTGGGCAGGCTCAAAGAGATCTTAATTAGGAGACCTACAATTAAAACACAGCAAGTCTCCAAAAGACAGAGGCACTGCAGTCTGTTATGCCTCTGAGCAAGCAAAGCACTGTTGCCACCCCCTCTAGCCACAGGACAAGGTAGGCAATTGATATAGTCTGCACAGCTGCTCTCTGCTAGCACCATTCGAAGGTAAAGCAAAGAGATGAGAATTAAGTAAAAATGAAGTATTTTCTCTCAATGTCACATCAAAATATAAATCATTATTTTGTGAATAATTTCCTCCAGAAGCATGTACCTTAAGACAATTAAATGGAAGGTGAAGACAGTACATGTCATATGGTTTTCAGGGAAAGATGAAGAAATGCTGTAAAAGCTGCATTTCTAATGCTCAGTATAAACCAAAGTTCTTCATTTCAGAACATATTAACGACTACTTCCAGCAAAATAAGTACCATCATTTTGGATTTATAAATACACTGATCTACTAGATTTCTCTTTTTCATTTAAAAGCTAATACAAAAAAAAAAAAAAGCTAATACAAAAGAATATAACACCTAGACTGAAAATAACTTCATTTTTGGATAGCAGGAATCCACAATGAAAACAAATTTAGACAAACACGAGGGCCTCTAAACATCAGCTAATATCTGGGATTCTACCAGTTCTCAGAACTGTTTTATCTTAAGCCAGGCATGCCATGTGTACACAGTCCCAGCAACTAGGGATGCTGAGACGGGACAATGTCTTGAGCCTAGAAGTTCTAGGCCAGCTGGGCAATATATGGAGAACTTGTCTCTTAAAAAAAAATTATTTCGGGCCGGTGAGATGGCTCAGCGGCGTAAGTGCCTGCCTGGCAAGCGCGAGGGCCCGAGTTCGACTCCCAGAACCCACATACGAAAAAGGGGCCGGTGATATCGCTCAGCGGCACAGGAGCCTGCTGGTGTGCGAGGTCCTGAGGTCGTCCCCCGGTACCCACAAAAAAAAAAAAAAAAAAAAATTATTTTCATTTCTCTGATAAATGAATCAGTCAACTTTGACAAAGTCCTTCTACATTTTCCACATAATGAAAACTTCCCAAATTGAAATTTTTCTTTTCTTTTCTTTTTATGTGAGTTGTGGGAGTCAAACTCAGGACCTTGCGCTTGCCAGGCAGGCGCTTATGCCGCTGAGCCATATCACTGGCCCTTTTCTTTTTTTTTTTTGTGGGTACCGGGGGGTCGACCTCAGGACCTCGCGCGCCAGCAGGCGCCCGTGCCGCTGAGCGATATCACCGGCCCCTTTTTCTTATGTGGGTTCCGGGAGTCGAACTCAGGCCCTCGCGCTTGCCGGGCAGGCGCTTAAGCCGCTGAGCCATCTCACCGGCCCCCTTCTTTTCTTTTTTTAAGAGTACAAAAATTTATTGGAGAAAAGGAATGGGGAATAGGAATAGCTCCTGAGAGAGAAGAGGGGTCCATAATGGGTTGACTGTGAAGTTTTTCTAATAATAACAGTAATAGTTAAATGACCAAATTTACAATCTGATATTAAAAATCACCAAACAGAGTCACTGTTGTTATTTCACTCTTGAAATAAACTCAGAGAGAAATTCTGACCTGGCCAAAAAATTAAAATAATAGAGAAGAATCAAGATAATGGAACAAAAAGGATTCATGAGCTGCTGAGTGCAGGCTTTTCATTTTACAGATCAGAAATTTAAAGTAGCTGGGCAAGGTGGCACATGCCTGTAATCCCAGCTATTTGGGAGGCTGAGGGAGGAGGATCCCAAGTTTGAGGCCAGCCTGGGCAATTTAGTGAGACCCTGTCTCAAAACAAGAAATACAAAGGGCCAAGGGTATAGCTAGCATGCACTTAGCCTTGAGTTCAGTTTCCCATACTGGGGAAAAAAATTCAGGTTGCAAGTGAATTGCGCAAGGTCTCCTAACAGTCAGCGACAGAGGTGAGTAAGATGGGAGCCTACGCCCACTGACATCCACTCCACTTGTGTCTTCTGCTTCATTTTCCTTGCCAAACTCAGGATCAGCTACGAAGGCAATGAAGGAGCAACTCTTACTCTTGGTTCGTAAGTCTGGTTAACATCCTTCCCACCAAAAATAACAAAAACAAGAAACCCAAAACCACAGACACTAACTACCTTCCAGCTATAGACTATCATCTTTTCTAAGCCCACCCCCCAAAGCCCGCCTCAGTCCACATGAACTAAACTGCAATTTTATTTTATTTTACTTATTTAATTATTTTTGGGTACCAGGAATCTAACTCAGGACTTTGCGCTTGCCAGGCAGGCACTTGTGCCACTGAGCTACATCCCCAGCCCTAAACTGCAATTTTAAATGAAGACAAATACACACCAACATTGTAATTCAGTTTCAATTCATATCTAATTAAAGTTTGCTATGTTATGATCAGGATAAAAACTTTGCTTTTCACATTTTGATAGGTGGTAGTGAGGGTAACTGAATAATGAAATTAATAAAGACTAGCTGCTCATAAAGAAACTATATCTGGAGTTTATACTAAGACAGCCCCAATTCGAACTAACAGAAAAGATGCTGGTGGGCTACGTTTGTTTGGATGGCAAAGCACAGGAGTATGGCGTACAGACATTACCCGAGACAATCCTCCAAAAAATGGGACACTGACACTATGGAGAGAAGGGGAGAGAAATGGAAGAAATGGACCTCCATGATTTTTATAATGCACAATAAAATACAGCTTCAATTCCACTTCCTAATCGTTATACAGAAATCACAAATAAGAGACCAGCAACACCTATGTACTTTTAAAATCATCCCATTCTAACACTTTGGTCATGAGACACATATTCAATTCAAGTGAGGTTGGGAACCAATGGCAGGGAAGGACAAGTCTCCTAAGAGTCCCGGCAGGGAAAGGATCTGCAAGTCCTGTTCCTGAGTTTCAGAATTGACTTAGGTTTTGTTATGGGTAACTTCTAGTCCTTATTCACTTAAAGTAAACCATAATTTAAAGAGGTTAGAATCATTTTAGGTCATACAGACATTTCTTCATGAATCCAGACAAGACTCGATACAGAGCTATGAGCAAGTCTGAGATGCAATCTTTAGAAGTCTGTAACTATGTCAGCCCAGGGTAAGCCCTACACTTTCCTTTTGGAACTTTTATCATTGATTTGTAAGACCATATAACGAAATACTTGGCTTCTACACTGAAAACTACTAGGTCAGAGGAGATCATCACCCTGATTTAGCAGTAACAACACATACCATCAACTTCTACTAGATTGCCTCAAGCTACCACATGAAAAGCTTACCTACTGCTCATTCAAGCCCAATTCAGAAAAAATACTGAAGTTTAATGTAAGTAGTCACCACTCTTCTCATAGTGACATAGTAACTACTGTTCAGGCAAAAATTTGAAAGGAAAAAAAAACCCTCTTACTAATATGATCACATTTGAAATAACTAATTCCCTGTCAAGCTTATACACTATAAACTACTGTTAAGCAAAATAAAAACTAGTTTACAATCATTTCATGATACAAGTAGATAAGAAAATGTTAGCACTTGATTAAAACTTTAAAGGTGATTTGTCAAAGACCAACAGATATAATATTCTGGTGCCCAGACATTAGGTCCCTGAATCCAGGTGTCTCTCTAACCAGTCTCTTGAAAAGCTACATTTGGAAGCTATCAGCATAAAACTTTGTTTTTCAATATTTGATAAAAGCATTTGGAATGTAAACACTTGGCCCTTCAATACAAAGTACATAAGCATGCTAAACAAGAAGAAAATGCTTCTTAGGATCCCCTTAAAACAGACTAACTTCTCCTAATAGACTTTATTACATTCAAATATACATGGGGCTAAAATTCTGCATATAACCAGGCAAGTCTCAATTTTGAAAATAAGCAGGTAAATGAAATGTCAGTCTATTCTTTTATTTATTTTGCTGCTGTATCTTTTAAAAAAGCAAAATCAACTCACATTTAAGCACCAACTCCATGCAAGTAACCTGAACGGTTCAGTCTTTTTGTCATGTATGAGGCCTTTGGTTCTCCAACTACATGGGATCTGTGTTGTTAGCTTAAAAAATACAGAATTGGCCTTTCAAAAAAAATAATAATCTACAGCAACCAATAAATAGTCTCAAACAACCCTGCTGACTGCAGCTGCCTTTCTGAAGGCTGGGAAAAGGAGGTGGAGATAGAGCAGAGAGAGGCAGGGAAGAGGACGCGGCAGCTAGCTACACAGCAAGGAACACGCCCCCATCATGTCCTCCTTGCTCTGTCAGAAGGCGGGTTGTTAGTCTCCTGATCAGGCTGCCTTAGAAAGGACTGAAAAAGAAGGCAGAAGACTAACAACTAAAAAATGCTAGCTTCTTGAAAGGAGGGGCCGGGGTCCCTGTCATCTCCTCCCTCCCCATCTTCCCAGGATCTTTTGGTAAATGTAAAGGGGTGTGGGGCAAAAAGGTGACGAGGGGTTTGCCCAGGATATTTTGTGTGCACCAAGGGCAGAGCACGCAGGAAATGGCTGGTTATCTTTCCCTTTCTGTTTCAATCAAGAGTACTCCAGAGTTGCAACCCCCTACCCCCTTTGCTTCGTCCCCTAGCAGCTGCTCTTCCTCCTCCTAGCATCCCCCATCCCATTCTCCCCTCTCCCCTGCGATTCAAACTCCCCCTTCTGCATCCAATGGAAAACAAATGCGCAACACCACTGGCTGAACCTGAACTCAACTTCCCTTCCCAGGGCAACTTTCCTTTTTTCTTGAAGGAGGCTGCATAATGCTTAGGAAAGCATCCCTATTCTCCTCCCTTCAGTGATAACGGGAAAGGGACAAAACTTTAACCCTTCATCCACCTTGGGTCCCCTTAAAAAGAATCAGAGGTAACTCCTTCTTCTAAGGATTAACTCTGCTTCTTAATCCTCCTCTTCCTTCCAAACCAAAGCAACCACCACAGTAAAGTAAAACTGTCCCTTATCTGCTCTCCTCACTTCAACCGGGCTTCCCCTACCTCTTCCAAGCCCCAGGATTGGCCTAAGAAAAGGTGGATCAATAATGAAATGAGAAAAGGAGAAGAGTGGGAGGGAGCCAGGGCTGGAGGCTGCTAGCTCTCAGGCGCAGTGGGTGGTGGGGTAGGAGAGCAGCTGCTTCCCCTGGGAGGATGCTGCCCAAGTCCCCCCGCAAACACCTCCCTCACAGGGGCCCCTTTCCCCAGGGGGGAAAGCTTGCTCCTCCCCACGGGAGTGCTGGAAAGCTGCTCTTCTGGAAGCCTAGGGGACACTGAACTACTACTCCTCAAAGATGCCACTGATGCTTCATTCTAAAGGAGGGAAAAGGTGGAGTGAAGGTATAGTAATTCCCTGCTACCAGGAGGCTAGGCAGAAACCGCAGCCCTGGAAGATAGGGGAAGAGACTGCTGCAGGAGAAGAGCACCGTTATCTTCGGAGGAAAGGTGAGGACAGGCTAGGTGGAGAGGAAAGGAGCTGTTCCCGAGAGGCAGGGGTGGGGTAAGGGGGAGGACCGGTCTGCTGAGGTGGGCAAGGGGTGGGGATGGAGGTGAAGGAAGGGGGAGTGGCTGGCAAGGTAAGTACCCGGCCAGGGATGGGGCCAGGGTTTGGAGGTTTTCAGAAGCAAGGGGTGGGGAGAGGGTACAGATTCTCAAAGGTTAGGAAAACGTGGCCCTGGATGAGGCCACCACCCGAGAGATGCCCGAGAGGAAAACTGCCCTGGGAGTAACACATCTGCCCAGAGAGGAAGGCGGGGATGTGGCGGGATCAGGTCTCTAGCAGGGAGGGAGGGAGGAATCTTGCTCGGATGAGGTAATCTGTGAAAGGGAGGAGGGGTTCAGTCCCGGGATAGGAAACCGGGCAAGGGGGTCTGTGCCAGGGGATTTGGGGAAGGGTCGGGGCGAGGAAGGGGGGGAGGCAAACGCCCTGAGCCAGATGGGTCCAAACCCCTGGGTGGGGCGCCTGGGGGTCTGCAGCCCCGTACGGGGCTCCCACGATGGGAGGGCCATTTGCCCTGGGTCAGGGACCCCAGAATGGTTCCAGAATTGGGATGCTCCTCAATCCCGGATGGGGGAGGGGAGGGGGGTCCGCAGAGGGTCGAGACCCCGGACCTGGGGGTTCCTCGCCCCCTTACCTCTCCGCTGCCGCCTCCCCCGCCGCTCTCCCCAAACACGGCTCGGAACCGGCGCAGGTTGGTGCCGATGGCGGCCGAGACCTGCAGCGCCGCGTCGAAGCCCGGGCCCACCCGGAGCAAGGCCGGCCCTGAGGAGGCTGCGGACGATGACGAAGACGAAGACGAGGCGGACGACGAAGAGGCTGCTGAGGCGGCGGCCGCTCCCCCTGGAACCCCGGCCCCGCTGCTTCCCGCCGCCGCCGCCGCCGCGGCCGCCACAGCCGGGGGGGAGGGGGGCGCCCCGGGGCCGCCCCCGCCGGCCGGGGGCCCGGGGGGAAGCAGCAGGGCCGGGACGCGTTGCCGCGGGGCGCCCCCTAGGCCCCGGCGCCCCCCGCCGCCGCCGCCCCCGGTGGTCCCGGGTCGGGCGGGGAAGCGCCACCGACAGCTGTGCGCCATGTTCGCCCCGTGAAGTGAAGCAGCGAGAGGGAGAGGCGACAACACAGGGGGGCGGGGAGGCGGAGGGGGGGCCGAGGGCCCCGGAACCTGTGTAACGCGCTCGGCGCCGCCCGGCGGCCCTCACCCTTCCAGCCTCTAAGCCGAGCGCCGGGCCGCGCCCGTCCGCCCCGAAATCTGTATACGGGCCTCGGGCCTCCGCCTCCGACACCCGGCCGGAGCTACTCCATGCCGAGGCCTGGGCCGCCTCCTCCTGCCCGCCCGCCCGCCCCGCAACCTGGATAACTGTGTGCCCCGCCCTCCGGGAGCGGCATTGCTAGGGAAAAGGAGGGGGGAAGGAAGCCCAGGAGCCCCGAGCCTAGCGCGGGTTCCGGGGAGAGGGGGGAGGGGGCGAGGACTATTGGGAGGGTGGAGGCGGAGGGAGCCGAGCCGCCTGCAGCCTCGAAAGCCGAGAGGCGGATTACACACGTTCCCGGGACGCACTGGGAATCGAACCGCCCTAGAGAGCAGCTCCAGTACAGCGCGGCTGCTGGGCCCGGGAGGAGTGAACATTCTCCGCCTCGGGGCACGGATACAAGCGAGGCTAGTACGACTTCAACGCTTCTAGAATAAAAGAGCCCTTACTGTATTACAGGCAAAACAGAAGCGTTGCCCAGTTTATGCAAAATGGAAGGGCCCTTAATGAACGCGTTTTAAAAAATAAAAAAGGAGCCCCTCCCATCTTCGCGCTGGAGCTCTCTCCAGAATGCACACTCTTCGAGAGGCAGGTCTTCCGCCAGCCTCTCGCCCTACAGTGCACTTGGGGCCGAGGAGCTTCTGGCTTTGGTGCCCTTCTACGGAGTTGCGTTGTTTCTCCTGCCCAGGCACCGGGGCCACGCCGTGCTCCGCTAACGACGCGGTATTACAACGAAGCTGAAGCTGGGTAGCTAACGGGGCCTGGAGGGAAGAGGCGGGCAAAAGCACCCCCGCCCTTCTTCCTCCAGTCCCAGCCTGCCGCTGCATGCAAAGCAGACCCTAATATATGCACGCAGAGGGAGGGGGGCTCGCGAGCACGTTTCTGATTAAGAGAGGGGGAGGAGGAGAGCGTTGGGCATTATGATACACTGGGTGGAAAGGGCCCGCCAGCAGCGAGCTCAGCGCGGGGTTTGCAAACGGAGGGGGGAGGGGGAAGAGAGAAGGAAGGATAGGGCGGGCGATGAATATCCACCTGGTTTACTATATTGCGGGAAAGAGAGGAGGGTGCCTCTAGCAAGGCTCTGGAAGCCAGCTTGGCTGGGAAAGCCAAGAGTGGAGGGAGGGGTTTGTGCCGGGAGAACTTGCGTTGGCTGAGGCTGGGGGATCGATACACAGCCTGCAGGCCCCGGGGCAGCCTCCATCCCCACTTCCCCCTTAACCGAGGTGGAGTTCGCTGGAAGGTCACGCAGCCTTCCTGGACTCCCGCACCGGTACAGCTCGCTGCTTGTAATATTACAGCCTGGGGCGGCAAATTTGGGGAGGAGGGGAAGGGTCGTAGTGAGCAGGTTGCAATCAGCTCTGGCTCTTTGGAGGGTGCACTGCACGCCTCCAGAGAAGGTCCACGGCCTCTTGGTGCTGAAAACCTACGTCCTTCCAACTGCGAAACGTTTGTGCCTAGCGAAGGATGGCGTGGGAGGTGGAGGGGAGCAGGGAAAGGGAGGAGACACTGGCAAGCCCCAACTCCCCGAACTCGTCCCGGATCGATCTTCGTTCCAGCCGCGCAGGATGGGGCCCAGATGGTTTGCAAAGCGCACTCACAGCGCACACACAGAACCAGATTCCGTTGTTACATCGCGTGGTTTACTAGGTGCAAAAAGGGTGGGAGCAGCGGGAGGATATTAAACGGCAGCCCCAAGACTCTGCTAAAGACTTAGGCACCCCATTGTGGACGATTTCTCCATTGCAGTATATTTAGCATTGGGGTTGTGGGGCTTTTGCTGTAGTGTAGCTGCTCTGATCAGTTACAGTTTGGCGACCACGTGGATTCCCTCAAGCATCCTGATTTGTTCTCTCTCTCTCTCTCTCTCTTTCCTCTCACTTATTTTTCTTTTGTATTTGCCGCCCCCCCTTCTTTAATATGCATAACGGTCTGCAGAGGTAGTAGGCAGGGGACTGAGTGACAGGCTTTATATAACTGTGTCAACAGGATTTCTTCCTGCCCTCCACCCTTAAGAAAACATATACGGCTGGGTTCTGAGTAACCTTCCCGCTTCAAGCGCACTTCATTTAGCACAGGTGGGAGGTCTGCAGGTTGAGTGGCAGCAGCAATAAGGAAGAATGTCTTTGAAGATTGTGAAGATTCAAGCCTCTGGGCCGAAAAACTGGAGAAATCATCTAGTTTGTCACAAGTCCAAAAAAAAAAAAAAAAAAAAAAAAAAAGCCAGGGAAAACCAGAATTTGGTTTATTGTTAGAGTTTTGGGGGCAGAAATTGTAATAACCATTAACATTTATGAGTGCTTCCTATGAGCCTCAGTATTTTATGTGCATTTAATACTCACCAATCCTATACTTTTCATTGTACAGGTGGGGAAAGTGAGTCTTGAAGTAAGCAGTAGGACCAAAACTCACTAGGGTCTGACACCAATATCCATTAACCATATTGATGATCATAAAAAGACATTTTGGGGGCTCAGTGGTAGAGCATTTGCCTAGCACACATGAGGCCTTGGGTTTAAATCTTTAGCATGATCAATCAATAATCAATAAAATTCTATGCCTTAATCATAAGGCACTTTACACGGTTTTGTTTTAATTTTCATTTAGTTAATAACTAATATATTCATGCAGTTAAAATGTTAAAGGAATTAAAATTTTCACTCCACCGGTTCTGAACCACCATCTCCTTGTCCCCAGTCATATCTTACTTATGTTGTTTGGTTGCTTGGTTGGTACAGGAGATTGAACCCAGAGCCTTCTCACAGAGTTACATACCTACTTTTTCATTTTTTATTTTGAGACAGGGTCTAACTATGTTGCCAGGTTGCCCAAGCTGGGCTCAAATTTGCAGTCCTCCTGCCTCAGCCTCCCAGAATGCTGGGATTACAAGCATGTGCCACCACACCCGCTTACTTGCCTTTTTGTGGAGGCAAATGGTAGCAGTTTGTTGTATAAATCTTTCCGAGCTAGGCTGTGCCTACCCAAGCAAGTACATTTAGACATTTTTCCATAAATGAAAGCATATCAAACCCATTTCCTGGATCCCGATTATTTAACTTATTATAACTTGGAAACCATTCCTATTGGCAGTTCCTTTATTCTTGGGGTTGTTTGGAATAGATGTAGCTTAACCAGTTCTGTTCTGGTGGACACTTAAGTTATTTTCAATCTAGCAAATTTCAAACTGCTATAGTGCACAACCTTGAACAAACATCATTTTGCACATGTGCAAATATATTTGTAGTATAGATTTCTAGAAGTGGAATTGCTGAGTCAAAAGGTATGTATATTTGTAATTTTAATAGGTATTATTAAGTTGTTCTCAGTAAAGGCTGTACTAATTAACTCTTCTATCAGCAATTTTGAGTTCCTTTCTGCACGCCCTTCCTGAAAGGATTTTTTAAACCTTCTTGATGTCTGCCAATCTAATAAAAGTGCACACATTGGACCAGGGATATAGCTCAGCGGCATAGCACCTGCCTGGCAAGTGTGAGGTCGTGAGTTTGATCCTCAGTACCAAAAAAAAAAAGCACACATTTTAAATTTTTTCTAAGTGACAAAAGAAAACTTTTACAAAGGAGCTCCAAATTTCGCCCATTTCTTTTCTCTCTTTTTCTTTCTCTTTTTCTGTACCTTCCCAGCCCAGTTTTGGCCATTTCCGCAAGCTCATAAATTATTTCTGGTTTTAAAAGGACCTCTAGGGCTGGTGATATAGCTCAGCGGCATTAGCACCTGCCTGGCAAGCGTGAGGTCCTGAGTTCGACTCCCGGTACCCGCAGGACCTCTAGATGTTTGCTATCTTAGCCCTTCCCTAAAGATATCTCATTGCAAACCAATATTGTAATGGAGCTAACATGAACCCAGAGTCCCAAATCTGGGCTTGATTTGCAGGTCTGATAATTTTAGCTATATGATCTTGAACTAGGGCCCTTGCTTCATTATATCTCAGTTTCCTAACATGCAAAAAATAAGGTTATTAATGGCAACTTCATAAGATTACAAAAATTAAATGACATAATCTATCTTCTCTTTTATTCAGATAGAACCATTTCCCCCTAGGGTTTGTTTGGTTTGGTTTGGTTTGGTGATGAGGGTTGAACCCACTCAGGGATTTTCTTAATCATTGGTGAAGTTATCCCTTTCAATTCCTTTCTCTGAAGGAGCCCCAAATGGACACATTGCATTAGTACAGTAGTCCCAAAGGTCCTCGAACTAAGACAAGAAGGAGGCTGAGTCATTTAAGCTTGCCCAAAGGAAGACTGGGTCATCGCTGAACAGGGGACTGCTCAGAATTCTTAGGTGCTGCTTTCTTCTGGGGAAGAAGGAGCCAAGTCCATTCTCTTCCACAATTTTTTTTCCATTAAGGGGGCAATGATGCACTTTCCCTGGAATCTTGAGTTTCTATTTCTGAACTTAAAGAATTAGGTACAGCCGGTGAGATGGCTCAGCGGCGTAAGCGCCTGCCTGGCAAGCGCGAGGGCCTGAGTTCGACTCCCGGAACCCACATACGAAAAAGGGGCCGGTGATATTGCTCAGCGGCACGGGCGCCTGCTGGCGCGCGAGGTCCTGAGGTCGATCCCCCGGTACCCACAAAAAAAAAAAAAAGAGGTACAGTTAGCTATACCTATAACTAATAGGACTTTAAATGCTGACTGTAGTATGAACAGCTGGCTTTCTGTAAATTCTGGTAGTTCTGTCCAAAGGCAAGGGCCAGAGAAGTTTTGGGCCATGAGCTCTTTGAGGACAGGAAATAACTTCTTACTTACTTTTGTATTATTTATCTTTGTATATCCCATGCCAACCAGAATCTACACCAGGCCAATTAATGTTTGCAGAATAAATGGCCCTTGCCAGCTTCACTGTTGACCCTTGGGATTCATACCCAAGGGGTCTTGTTCTGTCAGATTTGGAGAGCTGCATATGCTGGGCTATTCGTTGCTGTTGCTGTTTTACATTTTATTTAAAATCAGTTAAATTGTCTCCATTTAAAATTGTACCTTGGGCCGGTGAGATGGCTCAGCGGCGTAAGCGCCTGCCTTGCAAGCGCGAAGGCCCGAGTTCGACTCCCGGAACCCACATACGAAAAAGGGGCCGGTGATATCGCTCAGCGGCACGGGCGCCTGTTGGCGCGCGAGGTCCTGAGGTCGTCCCCCCGGTACCCACAAAAAAAAAAAAATTGTACCAATGACCAAAGTTCATATTTTTAAGGAGAGAAAAATGATGTGTTATTATTATTTGGTTGTGATTATCTCACCTTGTGGAAACTTGAAGGAAATGCTACACAAAAGCATTTCATCTCTTCCCAGTTGCCTCTAAATTGTACTTTCACAGCAGACTCCTGATTGGTGTCCTTACTTTCAACCTCTGTCCTTTCTAATTTCTGTGTTTGACACAGAGTCTCACTATGTAGTTCAGACTGGCCTTGAACTCACTATGTAGCCTAGGCTGTCATCAAACTCAGTGATCCTTTGCCTCAGCCTCCTGAGTGCTGCGATTACAGGTGTGCGCCACCACGCCCCGCCTGTCCTTTCCAATTTTTGTCCTTTTATTTATTTAGCAAACTCCTATTCTGTGCCAGGTCCTATGTTAAGACACAAATGTGCTGTGTCTCAAAATGTTCCCGGGAATGAGAAAAGGAATAGGGTTTTGAGAAATAGAGTATATATCGGTGTTGTTTGAACATAAGGTACATATGGGAAAGTGTCAGCAGTTGACAGGCCAGATCATATTAAGGAGTTTGGATTTTATCTTATAAAGGTCAGGGGGAAATGGAAAGATTTCAAGCAGGCACTGAATTATTATGTGTGTCACATCACAGTGGCAGCCAGGAAAAAGAAGCGAGGCTGGTGGCAAGACTGGAGGCAAAAGATACAGTTGAGATGGTTATGATCTCTTTCCCAGGGCTTCAGATTGCAGTATCCATATGCACTGGGCCGGATCATGGGTAATGAAAACAGTGGCAGTGAATGACAGATTCCAGAGGAAGTTAGCAGTTAGAATTTTGGTATCCAGTGAGATGCAGGGGATACAGAAGAGGGGCTTTTTTCGGGTTGCCAGCTGGGGTCGACAGGACAAGTGGAGGCACCACTAAGGTAAGTAGAACAGAAGGAAGAGGAGGTTTCTGGTTAGAGGGATGAGTCTGGCGTTGGAATAGCTGAGTTTGAGATGCCTGTAAGATCTGCAGGAGGAATTTTGAATAGGCATGGACAAATTAGACTGGAGCTCAGGAGAAAAGGCTAGAAACAAGACCTGAGGCTTGGGAGCACAGAGATGGTACTCGAAACCATGGGCATGGGTGAGACCACCCGAAAGAGTGCATGCAGCACATGGAGGCAAAGGCCAAGAAGAAACCCAGGCCTGTGGGATTGTCTAACGCAGAGTACCTGGTGAAAGGAGGTGGAGAGAGAACTAGTTCAGTGAGGTGAAAAGAGGCAAGGGGAAACCAAAGGAGAAAGTTTCTGAGGAACTGTAAGTAATGTCAGAAGCAGCAGAGGCCGAGAAGCACAGGACTGAAGAGTGTTAGCTGTGTTCAGAGGAAGCCACAGGCGATTTCTGTAAGAGCAGCTGCAAGGGAAAGGTGAAGTCCCAGGTCAGACCATTTAGTTAAAGAGGGAATGGAAAAGTGAAGGAGGAGCAAGGGGAGGCAACTCCTGTAGGAGGCAGAGAGGCAAAGGAAGGAGGCCTCAGGGCAGTGGTGGTGAACCTGTGCCACTTTTGCTGCAGCAGGACACAGAGCCCTCTCTGTCAGCATGTGAGCCAAGTTGCCCCAGCCAAGGCTTGACAAATTATCAGTGTGCACACAACAAAGATCACATTAATTGTGCAAAAGCATGCCAAATACAAACTTTTACCTTTCAATAAAAAGCTGTTTGTATCATTGAAAGCTCTATTATTGTTTTTAAGACAAAAGATGTTAAAGTATGAATTGTTTTTTCTAAACTAAAACCTCAGTATTCAGGTTTAATTGCAGTGTTGGCACTTTGTGGTAAGTAAGTGGGTTTGGGGTTGCAGCTTGGATTGCACTGCTCCCTAAAAGTTTCGCCATCACTGCGTTAGGGGCCGGGGATGTGGCTCAGTGGTAGAGCGCTTGCCTAGCATGTCCAGGGCTCTGAGTTTCATCCCCAGCACCACAAAAGGGCGGTGATTTAGCTGGGCACTGTAAGTTTATTTTTAAACTAATGTTTGGTTATTTTATAATAGTAAGATATGTAAGATAAAAATTTCAAATATGGAAGAACATAAAATAAGAGCCTACATATCCTTTCCTTCCCTCCCAACTATAGTCTAACTCCCAAAGGGTAGTCACTGTTACATTTGTCCCCTGATATTTCAGAACACATAAATGAGTGTGTACGTATGTATATGCATACACGTATATGTCTGTATGCATATGTATATATACACACATATGTGTGTAAATGTGTACATACACAATATATTTTAACCAAGGTAATTACACTACACAAATCACTATGCTCAGTCTTAGTCTTTTTTGTTTAACAATATGTCCCAGAAACCCTTCCTTATCTTTCTGATCTTATCTCCTGCCTTTCTCTCTCTCTCTCTCTCTGTCTCTCTCTCTCCCTTTCCCTCTCCCTCTCTCTGTCATCCGGCTACTGCTTTGACCTCCTTGCAGTTCCTGGAATGCACCAGGCACACTTGCACCTTAAGGGTTTTGCACTTGCTGTTCCCTCTGCCTGGGATGCTCTTCCCCCAGACATCCTGTTGGCTCACTCTCTCACTTCCTTGGTCAGATACCTTTCAAGATTCAAGATACCTTTGCTACTTCATTTTTCTTCACAGCACTTATTACCATGTATTTGTTTACTTTAACATTAGTGCCCTCCACAAACAGAAAAGCTCCATGAAGGCAGGGTCCTTGTCAGCTTCACTTCTCTGTACCCAGGGCCTAGAACAGGATGTGATCCTTAATAAATATTCAATAAAAGATGAAAAAGCATAGAGAGCTGGCATAGTATGGTCTTAAGGATACACATAGTGATTAAGAGTGCAAGCTCTTGATCTTTGGTTCAAATCTTTATATTTTTCGAGAGTATATGGACTTGGGTAGGTGAATTAATCTCTTTATCTACACATGGGGTCATCCTGGTGCCTAGCCCAGGGTTGCTATGAGGACTAAGGCATGGATAATGTAACATGCTGAGAACAGTACCTAACATAGACAAAATTGTTAGTCTGTTTGTTGCTCTACTATTGCTAGTTTTGCTGGTTTGTTTTGCAGTGCTGGGGAAGGAACCCAGGTCCTTGCCCACGGTAGGCACATGCCCTACCGCTGACATCCCTGGCCCCATACTTAGTCTGTAAAGTAGCTCTGCCATCAGTGGCTCCATTCATCCAGCTCCTCTTCACCTCCTGGATGATCTCTTCTCAACCTCTTTTGTCTGTCCTTCACCCTGAGATACTGGTGTCTCCTGAGTGCTTGTCATTTCTCACATTCTCCTAGAATGATCTCATGGTTTTTACTACTACCCAGGCTACAGAGTGCCGTAACTGCTGCCTGAACCACACCGTTCCCAGGGCCTCAAACGCTTAAATCCAACTGCATTGAGCCCTTCCATTCTAATTACTTGTTAGGTTGTGTGACTCACTGCGGGTCCCTCAAGGGCAGGAATAGTTTCTTGGTTATCTTTATCTCTGCTCCTCCAGGCAAGGTGCTCTTGGTAGGTGGGGTTTATAGGTGTTCACAGTCTAGTGAAGGGAAACAAACAGTAAATACATAACTAGATGAGGTCAGGTGGTGACAGAGTGCTATGTAAATAGGACAGAGTAGAGAACTGGGAGAGTTTGAGGTGTGGGAGTTGCTAAAGAATGGCCAGGGTTTGGGACAAGGGGATATATGAACAGGACATTGAAGGAAATGAGAGCATAGATAAATATGTCTGAAGGGTGTTCCCAGCAAAAGTCAGCAAATGCAGAAGCCCTGAGGTACAGTGTGTTTGGGGAGTATTTAGGGGACACCAGAGAGCCCAGTGTTGCTGGAATAAGGTGGGAATAATGGTAGGAAATAGGGGTGGATGAGGTTGAGGGACAGTTTCAGATCATACAAGGACTTAAAATTAGGTGAGAAGACATTGGAGGGTTCTGAATAGAAAGCTGACAAAATATGACTTGATATTTGAAAGGGTCACTCTGGCTTCTCTAAAAATAGGCAATAGAGGGCTGGGGGGGTACCTCAGTGGTACAGTACTCATCTAAGATGCAAGTCTCTGGGTTGGATCCCCAGTACCTCAAAAATAAAGAATTTGCAGATGCATTAAATATAGGGCAGGGCATGAGAAAAAGAGAAGCAGGGATGCATGATTAAGTGAATGAATAAACGATTTGGTGAGATTATCTGTCTGTCTGTCTGTCTGTCTATCTATCTATCTATCTATCTATCTATCTATCTATCTATCTATCTATCTATCGTAGAATGATACATTACCAGGTTGCTGAGGTTGGAAATAAATAAAAGGGAAACATTAGAAGAACCAATAAAAGAGGATTCAAAATACCTTCACATACTTTCATTTACTTGCAGAAAAGAAGGGTAATGCAAGATAGATCGGTAGTATGATTATGAAAGAAAGGGAAGTTTTTTTTTAATTAAAGATAGAGAAACTGGAGCCTATCTATTAGCTTTAGGGGAAGGACCAATAAAGAAAGAAAGTAAAGCCAAGTGTGATGGTGTACACCCAGAATTCCAGCACTCTGGGAAGCTGAGGCAGAGAATCCAAAATTCAATCCTGGCCTGGGCAACTTCACAACTTAGTGAGAACTTGTTTCAAAATAAAAAATTGAAAAAACAAATGAACAAACCAGCAAAACTAGCTCAGTTCAAGGGCCCTAAGTTTAATTCCCAGTACCACACACCCCTACACACACACACACACACACACACACACACACACACACACACACACACACATGGCTTAATGAACATGTAGTCAAATTTCTAGAGAATCACCTATATTCATAGCTTCCACATCTTTACCAGCTTCCACATACTTTCAAGCTATTCTCTTCTGACTGCCACCTCCATTGAAACTACTATCACAGATGACACTAGTGACTTTCTGTTTGCCAAAACTAATGGACAACTTTTAGTTCCTATCGCAACTGGCTTTTTGATAGCATTGCCGGTCTTCTGGAAGCTCTCCTCCCTTTTCCATAACCTTACCTCTCCTGCTCTTCCTCCTGCTTTGCTGACCTTTCTACTTGAGCTCCTTCACCAGCTTCTCTCATTCTGTCCATCTCTAAATATTGGCTGAGAAATTCTGAGAAGTCATGTCCCACTTTTACTATCTCATTCATTTATTCAATATTGACTGCTGGGGCCGGTGAGATGGCTCAGCAGCATAAGCGCCTGCCTGGCAAGCGGGAGGTCCTGAGTTCGACTCCTGGTATCCACATACAAAAAAAAGGGCCGGTGGCCGGTGAGATGGCTCAGCGGCATAAGCGCCTGCCTTGCAAGCGCGAGGGCCCGAGTTCGACTCCCGGATCCCACATACGAAAAAGGGGCCGGTGATATCGCTCAGAGGCACGGGCGCCTGCTGGCGCACGAGGTGCTGAGGTTGACCCCCGGTACCCACACACACAAAAAAAATAAAAAATAAATAAACTAAATATTGACTGCTTACCACAGCCAGGCACAGCATTAGGTATTGGGGATACAGCAATAAACAAAACCCACAAAAATGCCTGCCTTCCCTCAGCTCAGGATTTTGTCCTGAGCAATCTCCCTTTTTCTCAGAGTGCCTGTGACTTCCCAATGGACATCTCCAGCACTAACTACTCCTTTTGGAATTTCAGATACATGTAACCAATACTCTGTTGATCATCTTCACTTGTGCATGCTTAAACTGAATTCTTCTTTCTGTATTCCCTTTTCTAATTACATCACCACAGACTCCCACTGGCCTATTTCCCTTCAGGATTACTGCAATATTTCTCAGTCTTACGTTCTAAGTGTTGAACTCTCTAAAATGCAAATCTGACCATATCACTTTCATCCTTAAAATACTTTACTATTCCTTATCACCTTCAAGATTCCCTAGAGTTTCTTCTAACTCTTCTCACCCCTGGCCTCTAAGATACATCTTATTCCTTGTGTTCCTGCCCTAAGGAACTAATTTTATTCGGTATCTTGAATTCTCTTGTCTGATCCTGCTTCAGGGCATGTTCCCTCTGTCTAAAACACCCTTCATTTTCCTCTTGCCTTTGTGGCTGATTTCTAGTCCCAGCTCAGTGTCCTCTCCTTAACTACAGTCTTCTTCAACCTCTTCTGTGTTTGCAACTCCGGTATAATACGAAGGCTTCTATTGCTGATCTTTACACATTATTGTACTTGTGCAGTTTGTAACTGTTCATTTTGCTATCTCTTCCACTAGACTGTGAGTCTCTTAAAGATAGAAAATGCTCCTGGCGTGTGGACATGCTTGTGCTTGTAATCCAAGCACTCTGGGAGGTTGAGGCAGGAAGATTGCTACTTCAAGCAATCTTGACTTGGGCAACTTATTGACTTAGAAAGACCCTGCTTGTCTCAAAAATTGAAAAAAAAATTTTTTTTTAGAAAGGCCTGAGCTCAATCCAAAGGCTCTGGATTCAATCCCCAGTACTGCAAAAAAAATTTTTTTTTCTTTAAAATTTTTCAGAATTGCTGGTGTTGTGGTGCATGCCTATAATTCCAGCACTCAGGAGGTTGAGGCAGGAGGGATTACTGCCAGTTTGAGGCCAGCCTGGGCCACATAGTGAGTTAAGACCAGCATGAACTCCAGTAGTAAGACCCTGTCTCAAACAACACAACCACAAAACCCCAAAATACATTTTTTTTTTTGAGAAATATGCTGGATCCAACATCACATGCCTATAATCTCAGCTACTGGGGAAGTTGAGTCAGGAAGATGGCTAGTTCAAGGTCAGCCTGGGCAATGTAGTGAAACCTTGTTTCAAAATAAAATTTAAAAAGGGCTGAGGCTGTAGCTCAGTGGTAGAGCACCTGCCTAGCATGCATGAGGCTGTAGGTTCAACCAATCTCCAGTAGCAGGAGAAGGAGAAGGGAAAGAAGGGGAGGAGGAGGAAGAGGAAGAAGAGGGAAGAGGAGAAGGGAGAAAACTGAAGGAGAAAGATCAATTGAAGGTGAATGGAAGAAAGTTGAAAGAGTTCATGTTGGATAGTTTTCTGTTTTCTCTTTAATGTAATAGATAAGCATTCTTCTTTTTAGGAAGACATTGTACATCAGTAAAAGTCCATAATTGCTTCTTTGAATCTCAACTTTCATGATTTAAAATTCTTCCTTATACTTTCTGTGGTGAATTAACTAATGGTCAGCTTGGACCACCCAGCTGAAACTGAGTCAGCGTGGTGCTGGGTATGGAGGGCCCACCTGAGGATTGCTTCCAACAGCATAAAAGAAGAACCAGAGAGGAAGATGGTGCTGTTGATTCCCCTGGAGAAGCTTGTTGTGCTGGCTTTCCTGATACGAACTCAGCTGTTCTCATCATCGAAGGAACTCAGGTCCTCACTATTGCTGAGGATGGCTGCTATTCTCTTTGGGGGAAACTCTGGTTCTTCCTGTGAGTGTCGCTTCCTGGCTCCAGTGCAGATCCCTCAGCCAGCTGGCACAGATCCTTCACCCCGCTGGCACAGACTTTCTAGCTTCTGCCATTGACCTTTGGGCCTTCCCAGTGCAGATCCTTGATACAGACTTGCATGAGACATTGTCTTGGGCTCTAGGCCTCCAGCTGGACTCGTGGAGGACATTGCCACGGGCTCTAGGTTTTCAGCCGGACTCGTGCAGGACATTGCCGTGGGATCCAGGCCCTCAGCTGGATTCTTTGGGTCTCTAGCATGTGGACAGATCTCTTGCACTTCTCTGCATTTGACTTTTTGGGTGAATATTATAAAATAATCCTATAATTATGTGTCCTGTATTAAATCTATTCCCTTAAAAACCCTGACTACAACACTTTCTAATCCATCAACCTTATCTCTTGCAAAGTTGTGACAAAGAGGTCACATATGCTAGAGCTTTGAGCTCCTTCAATAGGTAGCAATGGATCTACTGATCATCACCTAAATCTGACTTTATATCCATGCAAGGCCCCTCCTACTTTATCATTTCTTTTCATTCTTTCTGTGTATTGTCAATACTGCAGTTACCAAAATTGGAAACATTTCATTTGCCTCCAAAATACTTTGAAAAAATTTACTAGATCTAGCATTATTAATAATGATTTTTTTTAATTTCAGGGAGAAAAAGGATAAAACAGTAATATATTATCCCTTACTAAGATGTCTAACTTTGTGTAAGGAATGCTTTAAGTCTAACTGTATGGTCTAAAGTTGGTTTAGGATTCATTTCAGCCACCAATGCCAACTTATCATGGGCTAAGAGGACTAGAGTCCAGTTGATCTAATTTAGAACAAATTTTTATCCACAGATGGGATGGAAAATCTAGGGGAGGATTAAGGTCATGGCCAAGGTACAAGAGGAGGAGGAAGTCTGAGTTAATTATAACCTAGGTTCAGCAGTCTTAATTCCAGGAAGCTGTCCCTTAGCTAGGTGGACAACTTGTTGGTTGAGGGATATTCTTAGAGGAACTAGAAGCTACCAGTTCTGAGATGGATTTCCACAAGTGATGGTATCGGTATTGAAGAACTAGAAATGTTATGAGAAATATGTCATTTGAAAAAGACCTTCGAATAAAGGATTTGATTATTCTCTCTCCAGCAATCATAACTGCCTGGGAGATTTCCCAAAGGTTACCCCATTCTCTCTCTCTTTTCTTTTCTTTCTTCCTCCTCTTCCTCTTCTTCCTCCTCCTCCCCCTACCCTCCTCCTCCTCCCCTTCTCCACCCTTCCACCTCCTCCATCCCCCCCTTCTTCTTTGGAGACAGGGTCTCACTATGTAGTTCAGGGTGGCCTCGAACTAACTGTGTAGCCCAGGGCTGGCCTCAACTTGTGTATGAGTCTCCTGCCTCAGCCTCTCAATGCTGGGATTACATGCCTATGCCACCCACCCAGCAAAACTAAATTTCTTATTGTCACTCTCATGTGAAATTATATGAGCTTCTAATATCAAATTTAAAAATGGAGAATTTATTTTGAAACATTATGGGTAAAGAGAGGCTAGGTAGTTGAACCATCAGTGGTTAATTAGACTTTTAAAGCATTTAGGATTAGGTATTACCTTCTGCTCTTTTCCCTCACTCTGTTCTCTATTCTGAGCCCTAACAATATATAGCCAATTCTATTGCTTAAAACCCAGGAAAAGTCTTGATATCCAAGGGTCTAATGTATATTAAGTGTGAATCATCATTTGCTCCCGCTAAAGCAGAAATGAAGTATCACATATGTATGTTAAGCGTTCAGATGACTCTGCATAAAAGCATGAAAAGGAAACCATCCTCTTCCCTATGCCTGTCCCTCACAATGCAATAACCAACTGAAATATCTCAGAGTAGAGAGGATGTGGTTAGAGGTAGGAAACCAGGAATCAAGCCCTGCATTCCAGCCTTCTACTCCTGACTCATCCCAGGCAAATGGTTCCAGTTTATTTCATCTTGCACTGACAGGTAAGAAAGGCAACATTTTGTTCCAAATCTTCTTCTTACAGGAGGGGGTTCTGCTAATCTGCAAGAGCCCTTTGCTGTAGTTAAAATGGAAAAATAAGGAAAACATGCCACCATACACAATGTTTTAATGGGAAGGCAGCAGGATTTTGTTGCTGATTTGTGTCCTTAGTCCTTCCTACAAATAGCTTTGAGAGATTTACTACTCAGTCCTTAGAGGCCACATCTTTCTGGAATGGGTAGCTGTGTGGCAGTTGGGTCAGATGGTGATGGTGAAACAAAGCAAACAAACTCAAGGGTCCCAAATCAAGGGCCATTTGGCTTCAGTGTTTACCTTCAGTGCAGTGGGGATAAAATTTGGATCCTAGGGTGAAGTCAAAATTAGTTTCCCATTGTAGGTTGTAGCAGTAACTTGGGTAAGATATAATATGCCAGCATGGTCAAGGCAGATGAAACCATAACAGGGTTCAAAATAAAGTAATGATGAGCAAAATACCACCTTGCCTTAATATTTATTTTTTATTAAAAATTTCTTTTTTGGTTTTTTAAAGACAGGGTCTCACTTTGTAGTTCAGGCTGAACTTGAACTCACTATATAGCTAAGGCTGGCCTCAAACTTGTGGTGATCCTCCTGCCTCAGCCTCCCAAGTGCTGGGATTACAAGTGTGTGCCACCATGCCCAGCTAGACTTAATATTTTCTTGGTCGTTATTGCTTTCATTTTTTTCACCAATCCTGGGCTTACATGGCTTTGTTCCTTTACCTCAAAGTCATTAAAGTTGGTATCTATTCTTTCACCATCCAATTATTTTATAATTCACTGTCTTAGAATTACATTTTGTCCTTTGTTTTAGAGTTCTCCATTCTCTTGACACCCAGAGTGAGATGGCATCAAGGTAAAAATACAAGCTGTCCTTAGGGGAACAGTATTATTTCAAGTATGCTATAATTCAAAACCGCACGTTTTGACTGCTTTTGGATTTGACAGCACTGGAATGCATTAAAATTTGGAGCCTCTGCAGATAAACTTTCTTTACACAAGCAGTCCAAAGTATAATTCTTATTAAACCTATCTATATATTTATTTTAAAGAGAAGAAAAAAAACAAAATAAATCAAAAAAGAACAAATTTTCAAAACAACATAATAGGAGGGTAACCATGGTTAATGCATTGCATATTGTTATCTTTAAGTTAGTTATTCAGGATACCAGATATTAGCATTCAATTGTCCAAACATTATTGGCACAAACCTTACTCTTCAATGAACTAAGTAAAATTAGTTGTGTATCTATCTTAACCATCTTATATATATATACAATTTTTTTTCCTTTCCCTTTCTTTTCCCTATTCCCCTATTCCAGTCTCTCTTTCCTTTTGACCAGTTTCTTTTTGATTCACCATGTCTATTGTACATTTTGGATCTTATTTACTCTTTCAGTTTCTCATACTAGAGAGACAATACGATGCTTACACATGTGTGTCTGTAAACCTATCTATATGTTGCATATGTAAAATCCTATGAGGAAAAGCATGTTGGTATAAACTTATTTATGATGGCGCTCCTGCATGCTGAGGATATGCATCCTGAAATGCAGGCTTGGCAGAGAAAAGAGGGAGCACAGATCAGTTTCTAAGGTGTTCCTGGGATTGTCAGCTTTCAGGCCATTCCACAGGTCTTCCCTAAAAGGATCTTCCCTTGCCCATTTCCTGGTTCTTTCCTCCTAGCCCTTATGCAAAGGCAGCCCTGCACTAAGCATGCTCTGTAGGAAAGGATGGCTAATCAGGGATCCAAATCACTGTTGTAGAGCTGGAAGTTGGGATGCAGGAGTGACTCAGCTGGCATCCGCTCCGCTCTGGCTCCCAAGCTGTCTCAGCCTGCAGGCCTTCAGGAAGTGAGTCCTCCAGGCCTTCGCCTCCCTCTGTGACAAACTGCCATGAAACTCTGCTGTTTATCAGCCCAATACCAAACACAGTGAGCAGTCTGCTGTATCAGCTTGAAAACCTGCTATATACAGCCAGCTAATGTGATATATTAGGATTATAAAGATGAATTAGATACAATACCTTCAAGAAGTATGTAGACTTGCAAGGAAAATAAATGTAAATATAGCATTAGAGTACCATGATGTGTACTTGAGAGGCATCAGTAGGAGGGCAAAGAGAAGTAGTGCGGGGAAATCAGAACAGACTTCTCAGAAGAGGTGACTAACTGGTTTGGAAAGTAGAACGAAGATGTGCCAGGTAGAAGGGACCAGGAATGAAGGCAGAGGGAACTGCATTTATAATGGTGTGGATTCATTAATGGATAAATTAATTTTATTCATCTTTGCACTGAGTGACTTCTGTGGACTTAGAGCTTGGAATCTGAATGATTCTTGTATAGGCAAGGTGTTCAACTCATTGTGTTTGGTACTGGGCTAGTAAACAGCAAGGTTTAGTGGCAGTTTGCCAAAAAGCGAGACACAGGCCTGAGGGACTCACTTCCTGAAGGCTTGCAGGCTGAGACTGCTCCAAAGTTGATGCTAGATGAGTCACTCTTGCATCTATATATGGGTGCAAATAGTGATAGGTGTGGAGATGCTGTGGAAGTAGAAGTGCTCCAAATGCTTAGGTTTTCTTAGTCAGTGGGAAGTAAGATCCTCTGTTGATCGAAACAGTCATGGCCCCAAAAATGCAGTACAAGAAGATGGGTATGGTGGCACACACCTGTAATCCTAGTACTTGGGAGGTTGAGTCAGGATTGTGAGTCCAAGGCTGGACTGGTTTTCTAGAAAGTCAAGATCAGCCTGGACTACTTAGCAAAGACCCTGTCTCAAAAACCAAAAGCAAAACCAAACCAAACCAAAACAAAAAAGCAGAAAGGCAGTATGATGGCAATATTATGTGTTCTCTTATGGTTTTGATTATGAATATAGAATAAGAATAGTCGTCTTGTTTTCTTCAGCTACATTCAGCTTCAAGGGTGCAAGTGAGTGAATAGTTGGATTCAGCCAAGGATGTGGTTTAGGCAAAGGAGTAGCATGCTGAGTGAAAAGCAAGGAAGTCAAAGCTGTATTCAAGAGAACGGTCATGACTGATGGTTGGGTAAGGGGGTTAGTCATCAAGGCAGTGAGGGAGATGGTAGGGTCAGGTTATTGATGGTCATGGTGAACCCAAATTAATGTTGTTTGGATTTCTGAGGTAATGGGCTAGAAAGATAATGTTGATTGGAGAGAGGGTTGATATTTTTGGTAACAATATGTGAATCAATGCTCAAGGAAGGGGCAAGACATAATTGTTGGACTAATTAGGGGAACTGAGAGGTCAGGCTGTTGGCAGGATTGTTTTTCTAATTAATTAATTAATTAATTTATTTTTTGTGGGTACCGGGGGGTCGACCTCAGGACCTCGCGTGCCAGCAGGCGCCCGTGCCACTGAGCGATATCACCGGCCCCTTTTTCGTATGTGGGTTCCGGGAGTCGAACTCGGGCCCTCGCACTTGCCGGGCAGGCGCTTAAGCCGCTGAGCCATCTCACCGGCCCTGTTTTTTTTTATTTTTTAGACAGGCTCTTGTGATGTAGTCCAGGCTAGCCTTGAACTATGTAGCCCAGGCTGGCCCCAAACCCATGGCAATCCTCCTGCCTCAGCCTCCTGAGCATTGGGATCACAGGTGTGAGCCACCAGGCCTGGCTGGAACGATTATTAATACAAATGGTATTCAAATTTAAGCTTATGAGTAGACAACTAAAACACAGATTGCAAGGTCCCACTGTCAGTTTCTGGGGTAGAGCCTGAGAATTTTCACTTATAAGATCTCTGCTGTTACTGCAGTCCAGAAACCATACTTAAAAACTACTGACCCATCTGTATGTTGAAACTGACAAGATAGAAATAGTGTTAGCCAGTCATATGCCTCTAATCCTGGCACTCCTGCTGGATGAGGCAGGAGGATCTCAAGTTAAAACTCAGACAGGCAACTTAATAACACATTGTCTCAAAAAAAAAAAGGCCATGGATGTTGGATGTAGCTCACTGAAAGGCCCTAGGTTCAATCACCAGTACCACAAAAACAAACCAACAAGCAAACAAAGGAAATAGTGCTGTAGACTGACAGTGAGACAAAAGTGTCAAGAAACAGAGGTGTGACCTGGTAACGAGAAGAATACTACAACTGGGGAGTGGGTATATAATACAATGACAAAATATTTAGAGCTGGGTTTTTATGGGGACTGGTTAGAAATTGTGTGGGTGAAACAAAGTTTGGTAGAAAAATGACATTAAAGGAAGGCTAAAGGCAGACTGTCAAGGGCCCTGCATGTCAGTGCTTATTAATGTGGGGGCCTTTTATTTTGTGAGCTGGTTTAGTATAAACTCCCTACTAAGGTATCATCTCTGATAGAACAGTTACTGTACTCATCACATGAGCCATCACAGTTGTTACTAATTTATGTCATGGCTGAAATAAAAACCACACTAGCTAGGAAACAGTAAGATGCCCCACAAAGCTATGTACTATCTTACATAAGATTAAGGAGGTTGACATCTAAAGGGACAATAAATCTTAATAACTTGATAGTAAAACTAGTAAGACTACGAATATAAGAAAAATAATACAGAATGAGCTGGGGAAATCCAAAGGTGGTCATGAGTAAAGTGAGGGCACAGACTACAAGGGATCACTGCCTGGATCCAACTTGTGCTTCTACCACCTATGGGGCCAAATCATTTAATGTTTTCCTGTTCAGTTAATGACTCGTTAAATGGGTATACATTTATGCCATGTGCCTCAGAGGAAAGTTGGGGGCTAAATGAAATAGTGCAAGTGCTTTGAAAATGTAAAGAACTATACAAATACGAAATACTGGAGACAAAATAGTTTGATCTAGAAATACTGGAGAAAACCAGGGCAGAAATCAAGAATAATGCTGAGCTGGTTGTGGTGGTGTATGCACTCAGGAGGCTGAGGCAGGACTGCTGTGAGTTCCAGTTCAAGGCCAGCCTGAAGTACGCAGTGAGACCCTGTCTCAAAAACAAAAACCCCCAACTCCCCGCCAAAAAACAGAAACAATGTTGAGATATACAAAGCAAAGGATTAAATATGTAATAAGAACAGTTTCACATTTGTCTTGAAATGATAAACGCCTCAACAAAAAGCCTTCATTAGTATTTGTGTTGAACTTATTTTTTTAGTGGTTTCCTTGGGAATCATAACTTTTGGACCAAAGTGCCTATTTGCATAACTGGTTTGGATTTAGCACTATAACCTTCCCTCTCTTCATGATGCCTACTACTAAGAAAAATGCAGGACTATATGCACTTTTAGATACACTTTTTTTTTTTTTTCTTGCAGTTCTGGGAATCAAACCTAGGGCCTTGTACATGTTAGGTAAGTACTCTACCACTAAGACACATCCCCAGCCCAATAGTCTAATTTTTAATATGGCATAAAAGGCACCCCATGATATCTACCTCCCATACCCAGTGGTTCAGTTACACTTCTGTTCTTTCAGAACCTCCAATAGGCAAGACAGATTTAACAGATTTTGCAAAGGCTGTTCCACTCTTCCTGGCTCTATTCTCCTGACTTACTGTAAATGTTCTCTCCTCTGATAATCTCTCTTGAACCTTATTCTCAAGTCTGGGTAGCCTCTTTAAAGCATTATCTTCCACCTGCCTCATTACAGCACCATACTAAACTCTGTGAACAGTTAGCAGTGTTGTTCAGATTTCAGCCATTTAGGTAGTGCCTGGAATTTATGAGGCGCACAATTAACATTTGAGTGATACTGAAGTTGCCAATGGCAACACCTGGCAACCACAAATTCAGGGACAGCCTAAGCAGTTCTCTGCTAGGAGACAAGGTATGTAGACTTGAGGGCAAAAGAAATGAGGACGGAGAAGTCAAGTGGCCACTTCAAGGAGCCCATTGCTATTTTAACCTCCTAAGAAAATTCTGTACATGCATCATTAGTCTTAGGGGAGATCAGAGGTGTGCTGTCAGGCAGAGGAGGAAGTAGCAATGAAGTGAGTAGTAAATGTTTACTTTGAAGACTTTGCCAGTGACTGTAGGGTCCAAAAAAGTAACATTTCTTATCAGTAAGTCATCTAGGCCTCTGGATATTTTAGCCAGCTGATTGTAAACCTCAGGTTTTTTCCTGGTTATTTTAATACTTATACACTACATGAAACAGAGAAACTTACAGATCATCATCATGGTAGTGAAGCTCTTTGCAGTCTTTTGCTCTGCATATTTTAGGTTACTGAATATGTTTTGAAGAGTAGTTTCGATTTTGAGCACCTGTGTTTGTTACAGAAGCAGTAAATTGGGCATTAATTCATATTTCAGAAGAGTAGCTAGGGTTGGGCATCATGGCATACACTTGTAATCCCAGGACTCAGAAGATTGAGGCAGGAGGACTCCGAGTTCAAGGCCAGCCTAGCATACACAGCGAGACCCTGTCTCAAAAAAACAAAAACCAACAACAAACAAACGCCAACCCCCTAAAAAATGTATTGAGTAAATTTACTGTTGACAGGATAAAGACTCAAAACTATTAGAGGGTTAATTCCATGATGTGAGCCATGTTTTAATAATAATTCTACAACCATCTTTTGGTTATCAACTGGCATTGCCTGATTTGCTGTGGCTGCAGAGGACACACCATACTAAATCAATCAAGGACTGTAAGGTCCTCAGAAAAAGCCAGTGAATGGTCAGTATGTCCAACATCCTCAATAAAATGGCTGAAGAAATCAGATGAACACCAATCATTTCTATTTGTTTCAGGATATATTACTTAGATGCATTGATGATACTAAGTTATCACCCTGTTTAATTATCTGTAGGATATTTTATTTTTGCAAAGACAGGCTCTAAAAAAATCATACAACCAGTTAACACACATTAAAATGAGATACAAAGTGTAGGTCATGGCACTCATTCACTCTGTCACACTGTTAAAGATGTTAATGAACAAGCTGAGTCTGGTGGTATATGCCTCTCATCACAGCACTCCAGGAGGCTGAGGCAGAAGAACTGAAAGTTCAAGCCCAGCCTGGGCAACTTAGTGAGACCCCCTTCTCAGAGAAAAAAAAAAAAAAAAAAAGAACAGAGCTGGGGGTACAGCTCAGTGACCCTGGGTTCAATCCCTAGTACCACCACCAAAAAAAAAAAAAAAAAAAAAAAAGAAAAAAGAAAAAAGAAAAAAAAAGGGTCACAAACATACATAACTAGAAAACTACCCTCAAACCCTCCTATTTTCTCTCTTGAGGGGAGGACAAATATTCCAGCTGACAAGTACAAAAAAAAAACTAAAAAAGTACTAAAAAATTTATAGACACAGCAGCTGTCAAAGGGTCTTTCTGTGATTACAGCAAAGAAAAACAGTCTAATTTTATTCTTTGTAACTACTTACATAATTTTTTAAAGACAGGGTCTCATGTTGCTGAGATAGGTTACAAACTCCTGGAAAGTTGCTGGTACTTTGCCACCATGCTCAACTTTTACCAATATGATTTATTACTCTGGCACATGTTACTAGTGCTTCTTGCACAAGTTCTAGTTATCTTTTTCTTTCCATTTTTGTTTTTTGAGAGAGGGTCTCACTATGTAGATTAGGTTGGCTTTGAACTCAAAGTGATTCCCCTGTTTCAGCCTCCTGTGTGCTAGGATTATAGGCATGCACCATCACACCCAGCTCCCATCATGTTCTTGGTTGCTTAAGGCCCTTCCCCCAATTCTTCTGGAACATATTTTAAATCTTCCAATCAAAATGTTATTTTCACATATTTATATATCACCTTGGTGTATTTACATATATCTTCCAATTTCAGACTAAACAAACTTCCATTTAGAGTTGTATTAAAGTATCAAAGCCAAAGAGAATCCAATTTAGTATCAAGAACTGTGAACTTCCATGTGGTATTTGACAGAGAAAACACTGATAATTGACACATCTTATTTTATTCAGATAGCAGATAATTCTGATCACGTGATCCAAGAACATTCAAATATTATATCAAATATAATCAGATGTTAAAGACATTCAAACATCATAGCCAACGATGCCACGCTTGCCTATGATCTCTCCAATATAAAACCACATCCACACTTCAGTGGCCACCAAACCATTCAGCACAGCTTCCTGAAAAAAAGTAAGTACAAGTTTTAAGGTGCCTCTTTATATATATATATATATATATATATATATATATATATATATATATTTAAAATTATTATTTTCCAGGATTAAGTACAGACAATATAAGGATGCTATTTAAACTACCGGGCAGCTTTAGTCAACGTTGATGTTAACTTATTGGTGTTAACTTTAACTGCTGAGAACTCTTGAACTTTCAATTTTGTAAGGTAAGTAGTCCAGAGCTTACAAATTCTTTCAAAGCATTCTTTAGAGACCTGAACTGACTTAACCCTTTCATTATTAGTTTATGAGACACTTTATAGGTCCTAAAACAACCCACATCCTGGAACTAGCTGACACTTTTAGACAGGGCATTCATATGAAAGGATGGCTACAGGAAGGCCAAGTCTCTGAACAGACAATTCTGTCTGGCCAAAGAAAATTTGCTTCAAGATGAAGGGCTCTGTCTTCCCCTTTATATTTCATTTTTATTTATATTATTTGGCTTAATTCTAAGTATTCAGTTTCATAACTGAGTGAATTTTTATTGCCCCAAAGGAAAAACAACAGTTACAGAAAGCACTGTTCATCAAAGCATAAATATGGACCTTAAAACTCAGAAGAAATATCATTCTGTAACAAAATTGGGCCTTTTCCTTCTAGCACTTCTGGAAGTGAATTTTCCCCTTCAAATTAGACCAGAAGTTATTGTTTTCTGAAAAATAACTGTACTTCCCAGGACAAAGGTTCTATAGTCAGCAATTACCAGTTACTTAGGCTTTTTGTACCCTCTGCTCAGATCAAGTTAATGTAAAATTGAAGTTTGTTCTTACTGTCTTTAAGCTTCAAGTAGGGCCGGTGAGATGGATCAGTGGCATAAGCGCCTGCCTGGCAAGCGCGAGGTCCTGAGTTCCACTCCCGGAACCCACACACAAAAAAAGGGCCAGTGATATCGCTCAGTGGCATGGGCACCTGCTGGCGCACGAGGTCCTGAGGTCGACCCCCGGTACCCACACACACAAAAAAAGCTTCAAGTAACTTGATAACCCAGCATTTTTATCCTCCATGTAAGTGTTAACTGTCCTAATATAATTTGAGAGTTCTAAAAAAAAAACCCCATTATATCATGTACAGGTACAAATTCTCTATGATGAATGTGATCATTATGTATATCTAAAATGTACCAATAAAATCTGATTAAGAAAAAGAAAAAAAATTTGAGAGTTCTTTTGGCTTAATTGGAAATAATTCCAGGACTAAAGATGGAAAAAAAGGGCCATGGGCTGGTGAGATGGCTCAGCGGTGTAAGTGCCTGCCTGGGAAGCGCGAGGGCCTGAGTTTGACTCCTGGAACCCACATATGAAAAAAGGGCTGGTGATATCGCTCAGCGGCACGGGTGCCTGCTGGCGCGCAAGGTCCTGAGTCGACCCCCAGTACCCACAGAAAAAAAAAAAAAAAAAAAAAAAAAAAGGGCCAGGATATAGCTCAGTGGCACAGTGCCTGACTGGCAAGCATGAGGTAGTGAGTTCAATTCCCGGTACCAAAAAAAAAGAAAGTAAATTAGCAAAGCAAGGCATAATATTTTTATTTTTCTTTTTTTTTTTTGAGACAGGGTCTTCTTGCTATGTAGTTCAGGCTGGCCTTGAACTTGCAGCAATCCTCCTGCCTCAGTCTCCTGAGTGCTGGGATTACAGGCATGTGCCACCATGCCCAGCATATATTTTTCTATACTAGCCAAAATTGGGAAAAAAAAAAAAAAAAGTTTTCTACTTTTAACAAATGCTTTCTTGCTATAGTATAAAACCACTATGGGCCGGTGAGATGGCTCAGCGGCATACGCACCTGCCTGGCAAGCGCGAGGGCCTGAATTCGACTCCCGGAACCCACATATGAAAAAAAGGGCCAGTGATATTGCTCAGTGGCACGGGCGCCTGCTGGCGTGCGAGGTCCTGAGGTCGACCCCTGGTACCCACAAAAAAAAAAAAAAAAAAAAACAAAAAAAAAAAACCACACAAAAAAAAAACTACTAGGGCTGGGAGTTGTGGTGCACACCTGTAATTCCAGCACTTGGGAGGCTAAGGCAGGAGGACTGTCTTGAGTTCAAAGCCAGCCTGAGCTACATAGTGAGTTCAAACCAGCCTGGAATACATAACAGAAACCCTGTCTCAAAAAACCGAAAACAAGGGCCAGGGAGATAGCTCAGCAGCATAAGCGCCTGCCTGGCAAGTGCGAGGTCCTGAGTTCGACTCCCGGTACCCACATAAAGGAAGAAAAAGGGTTGGTGATATTGCTCAGTGGCACAAGCGCCTGCTGGCAAGCACGAGGTCCTGAGTTCGACTTCTGGTACCCATATTAAAAAACAAACAAACAAACAAAAAAACCCCGAAAACAAGCTGGGTGTAGTGGTGCATGCCAGTAATCCCAGCACTAGGGAGGCTGAAGCAGGAGGACTGAGTTCAAGGCCAGCCTGGGCTACATAGAGAGACCCTGTCTCAAAACAAAACAAAACCCAACCAACAAAAAAGCCAAAAACAAAACTACTAGGAAACTAAGACATAAAATAGCCAAAGTATTTCTACCCAGATGACAAAATTAGAAAAGTAGGTAACTATCTTCCTTCATAGTAAAAAAGATTTCTCTCATTATTTTGGATTCAGCCTCATTGGAAAAAACATATTAATCAAAATAATCAGAAGAACCCCCAAGGGAAGGCCTTTTCTGTTATGCACATATGTTTTCGTTTAGCCCATAGTTACCTTAACTGTGAGCTGTTTGAAGCTACCAGTTTGAGCACTATTGACTATTTTTTTCAGGCTCTGAATAGCTGCAGGGATCTCAGCAGGGGTTGGAGGGACCAGCTCAACCTTGGCATAGTGCCAAAATGTGGCCAATCGAGGCTTCGAGTAAGTCACGGCAGCTGGAAAACAAAACAAAACAAAAAAACAGGATGAACTCACTAGAGATGCAAAGAAGCAGATGTGTGGGTTGGACACAAATATTTACTCATGCATCACATTCATTCACTGCTTGTACCAAATGTGCACCCGGTGTGAAAAGTCAAAGCTGCGCCTGGGTAACAAGAAGCTTTTTAAAGATGCAGAACACCTGTGTCACAGGGACAGTTAATCAGGCAGGAAGCTATAAGCACATTCAATTATGCTGGGATTTCACTAGTGGCCAGCTAGTGCTGTTACTCTACTTGTGAATGGCAAATTTAATTAACTGTAAAGTTACCAGTAGTTGGAGTCAAAAGCAAGAAAACCAGCAATTTATTCACATTTTCTTGGTAAAGAGATCAGAAAATATGGAAGGAAGTCCAGAAGAAGGAAAGAGCTATGTAGACTGTCACCCTTAAGAATAAGATTAAGGGCCGGTGAGATAGCTCAGCGGCACAGGTGCTTGCTGGCAAGCACGAGGTCCTGAGGTCGACTCCTGGCACCCATATTAAAAAAAAAAAAAAAAATACGATTAAAACTTATTACAGTGTCAGCCACAAATCCAGATGGAACTATACCAATTAGTACCCACTTTTGGTACCCTCATCAACATGTGCTAGATTATATCTTTCTCTAACAAAAGCACAGCTGCTCCTTTAAAAAAAAAAACAACAAACCCAAAATACCACAAATAAAAGTAAAACCTACATGTGTTAAGAGCCGCCAAAGGGGCCGGTGAGATGGCTCAGCGGCATAAGCACCTGCCTGGCAAGCGCAAGGGCCCGAGTTCGACTCCCGGTACCCACATACGAAAAAAGGGCCGGTGATATCGCTCAGCGGCACGGGTGCCTGCTGGCGCACGAGGTCCTGTCGACCCCCGGTACCCACACACAAAAAAAAGAGCCACCAAAATTAGACTACTACTAAACTGAAATTCTTCAAGGTATTTACTATTTCAAGAAAAGAGATCCCTAATAACCATAGTAGATATGACACTATGGTAGTGACTTCAGCAAGAGGAAGAAACTTATTATAAAAAACGCAAGGCAAACAATAATAATAGCATGGCGGCTGGAAACAAGCTACAAGCTTGAAGGTAGTGCTTGACCTCAAAACTGGGAAAGAAAAAAAAAGCCTAACTGCATGAACATTCATCAAGTGTTTATTGTTCAAAGATGGATTAGCCAAGGCTTTTGGTGCTTTTCCTGTTAACTGTCTGTACTTGGGTATCTCACTATTCTCAGATCACTATCTCCTTCATCATTTGTGTTTGGGGCCATGGCGTAAAATTTTAAATAGACACAAAGCCCTAAGATTATTCTAAACACAACTGATGATGCAGGTAAAAAGTACAATGTCTATCAGAACAGTCAACTGTCTTTAAAATCATCTTCAACACAGATATGTCATTCTAAAAGAAAAAAAGAAGCCAGGCATGGTGGTGCGTAGCTGTTGTAATGCCAGCACTCTGAAGGTCAAGGCAGGAGGATTGTTAAGTTCAAGCCCAGCCTGGGCAACTTAGTGACATAGTGAGACCCTGTTTCAAAATAAAAAGGGTGAGGATGCAGCTTTGTCCAAAGGTCTTGAGTTCTAACCCCAGCACTGAAAAAACCTCAAAAACCAAACAGGGTAGAGTGGTAGAGTGCTTGCCTACCATGCACAATTTTCTGGGTTTGAGTCCCACCATCTTCAAAAAAAAAAGGAAGAAAAAGACAACACTACTTTTACTTCAGTTGCATTTTTTTTCAAGGGCATAGGTTCATAAGTTTGAAACTGCTTAAATGTATATTAGGGATGAACAAAACATAAATGGTGGATGGTGGGTGCCAGGGTTCTCACTGAGAGAGAGAGAAGTTAGAGATAAGAAATCAACAATAGTGGCTATGGGTGGCATGTGGGTAGTCCTAGCTAACTGGAGGCTGAGTCAGGGGGATATTGTGAGCTCAGAAGCTCAAGGTCAGCCTAGGCAACATGGTGAGACCGCATGTCCCTACAAAAAGGAAACCCATTTAGAGGTTATTTGGGGCTCCTGGTATATCTCAGTGGTATATTATGTGCTTAGCATGTGCAAGGTCCTGGGTTCAAGCCCCAGCACCAAAAAAGAATAAACCTGAACTACAGTTGGGACACACTCATATGAACTCATGTTTAGCTTAACATATATACAGACAAATACACTGAGAAACAATCATGCATACACATGGGTTAGTGTGTGTGTGCACCCCCCCATATGTATCGGTATCCTGTGTCCATGGAGAGGACCTAGAAGCAGTGATATTCTAGAGGCAGAGAGCAAATCCAGCACCTACATTTTAGTTTCTAACTTCCACTGTCCAGTAAAAGGAACTAGTCTCTTTGGAGAAAGGCCTGCTTTAGTTGGGCAGAGAAAATACAAACCTGCATATAGTACCAGAAAGTAATGGATCATGTCAAAGGGATGCAGTGTCAACCTAAAACTGTTCCTTATGGCCAAGCCTATAACAATTTGAGCACTGAAGAACACAGCACTGCTATTCAAAGTTTGGAATAAATGTAAATGAGTCATTATAATAAATGATTGAATAAATAGATGAAGAAGCAAGTCTTTCTTACAGAATTCCATTTATTATACACAGAAACTCCTTTCTTTCTTTCTCTCTCTCTCTCTCTCCTTCTTTTGACAAGGTTTTGATATGTAGTTCAGGGTGGCCTACCTCAGCCTCCCGATCCTCCTGCCTTAGCCTCCTGAGTGTTGGGATTACACGTATGCAGCATTACAAATGGTTAGAAACTCCTTTCTACAGGAGATGGACCCACTCCCACCTGGGCTGCAAACCTCCCTTATGAACTAGACATAGTTACTTGCTTCTAAAGAACAGATATGGAAAAGGAAAATAATTTTACAGTGGAAGAACCTATCAAACACTATCTTAACCAAGCAATGAAACCTGTATCATCAGTGATGTTACATGGATATCATATACCTCCTGATATGCCATTAGGGCATCTTGTCTCTGTGGTATTTTCTCAAAATCTATTGTTCCAGACTAATCACGAGAGAAACACTAGATAAATCCAGATTGAGGAATATTCTTCAGAATATCTAGATACCTCAAGAAAGTCAAAGTCATGAAAGATAAAGAATTGAAATCATCACAAATCAGAGGAGACTGAGGGATATGACAACTTAAATGTAACGTGATGTCCTGCGTTGTATCCTGGAATTGAAAGTGATTAAAGGAAAAATTGGTGAAATTCAAGTAAATTGTACAGTTTAGGTAAGAGGGAAAATCAGACACTATCATAATCTTTCCTGGGAAATGTGATAACATTACTTGTTTCTATAAGCTTCTTTGTCCCCCAGGGAATGGATAGACATAATTCGTAATTTATTAACCATTTAACATTCACATTAAATACACAGGCCTATGATACCAAGGAAAATATGTTTCTACTTTAACATTCTGGTCCCATCAGAGTCTTCTTTTCTGGGTACTTCTGGAAGGGTAACAAAAATTTATTTTGACATTATTTTTCTTTTTGGATTTTATCACAAACGGGTTTTCAGTTCCCCAACACGCACCAACTAGAACAGTGATGGCAAACCTTTTAGAGCTTTCAGTGATACAGCCTGCTGCGGCACACGTAGCATAGGTTTGCCACTGACTTAGAAGATGTGAAAACTATGGTAGGACAAAAATCCACTTGAAGGGCCGGTGAGATGGCTCAACGGCATAAGCACCTGCCTGGCAAGCGCGAGGTCCTGAGTTCAACTCCCGGTACCCGCATAAAAAAAAAAATTCCACTTGAAATATTAAAAAGTCTGCTCAAATCATCCAACATCCAAAGACTAAAGCCTCCTCCTTAATTCGATAATCTTAGTAAAGTAAAAGTTCCGAACGAGAGATCCCTTGCAGGACTGTATAAACAGTCTGTCTACTAGATTGTAGGGAGATTATGGACAAACTGTCTCACTACTAGATCTAGTGAGGTCGAGAGATTTGACCTTCAGTAAGAGGAGGGAATCAAGTAACAACAGTACATGGCACTGTAAGGTCTTCAATATTTTATTGTATGCCTGATGATGGAGGGAAGGGAGGAGGTAATTAATTTAAAAAATACCAAACAGCAAAATATGCTCAAAAACATTACATATATTTTTTGAAATTTTGCTTTGTATTCATACTTCACAATCAAATCTGAATGAAAGCAATTTAGAGATTTGACCTTTAAACATTTAGTACAATATACATCTGGCCAGATGTGGTGGTGCACGCCTGGGATCCCAGCACCATGGAGGCTGAGGCAGGAGGATTGTTGTGAGTTCGAGGCTAGCCTGACCTATGTAGGGAGATCCTGTCTCAAAAAACAAACAAACGGACCTACCAACCACAAAACCCCATCTAGTGAAGAAACTCTCTTCAATTTATCTTCCTTCAGGAGTAAAATTAGTAACTTACAACTCAGAAGGCAAATGAAATATTTACTGGGCCAGTGAGATGGCTCAGCAGCATAAGCGCCTGCCTGGCAAGCGCGAGGTCCTGAGTTCGACTCCTGGTACCCACATAAAAAAAAAAAGACCGGTGTCGGTGAGATGGCTCAGCGGTGTAAGCGCCTGCCTGGCAAGCGCGAGGGCCCGCGTTCGACTCCCGGAACCCACAAACGAAAAAAGGGCCGGTGATATCGCTCAGCGGCACGGGCGCCTGCTGGCGGGCGAGGTCCTGAGGTCGACCCCCGGTACCCACAAAAAAAAAAAAAAAAAAAAAGAAAGAAATATTTACTGACAGAACAAATTACTATTCAGGCCTGTGACTATTCAGGGCTGTTCTGAAATACAGTGCCTACCAGTGAGATTCTTCAAACTGAAAAATAATTAAATAAATAAATAATATGTGTGTGCTAAATTATACTAACAAAGATTTCTGTTTATATGAATAATATTTTTGACACAGGGTCTCGCTATGCAGTTCAAGTTGGTCTTGAATTCACTGTGTAGCCCTGCCTGGTCTCGAACTTGCGGAGATCCTCCTGCCTCAGCTTCCCGAGTGCTGGGATTTATAGGCGTGCACCACCACGCCCGGTTCACGAATATCTTTTTATGCCTACTAGAGGACTGGAATACTCATACATAAAGTACAATTCCACCTTAAATTTCCCTCGGATTAAAGTGAAGGTTGTCAGGATCTGGCCGGGACAGAAAGCAAAGCCAACGTTCAAAGCGCACATATACTTAAGCATTTCTGTTGACTTTCAAATCGTCCACCAGGAACCACACCACCTGGTACTTTCTGCCCGTCTTTTTCCAGCTCTCCTAACGAGCCATCATTGTGGTATTCCTGATCTTAAGAGATGTAAGTGGGCGCCATGGCGGCAGCTGCCCGGCAACTCCGGGCTTCCTTCACGCTACCTCTCTTTCCGGTTGTGGTCATAACTCAGCAACTTCTAAGTTGTAAAGAGACCCCAGGGTGCAGGCCAGGGAAGGGGGGGGGCAGAAAAAGGTCTTAAACCTGCCTCCTGCGGTCTACACCTTCAGGCCGTCCGGCCCCGGCTCATGCTGTCTCCTCGAGTCACCGAAGCCTGCTAAGCCCTCGGACCCCCGCCAGCCTCCCCGTCGCCCGTGTACCCGCCTCGCCAGTCCCACGGTGCTCACCGTTCACCAGCGCCGGGGCCTTCTCCCCGAGATTACGGATGAACTGGGCCATGGTTCGACGGTTGAAGGGGCGTCGCACCAGCGGCCGGCTGAATGTCACCCCCGGGAAGGACCCGCTGCAAGACCCCGTCCCACTTCTAAGGTCAGGCCGCCCTTTTCCGCGCCGGTCCAAGACAGTCAGATGTTTTGGTATCCTTGCGGAATCTAGCTGATTAGTATATTTTATTTAGTCCAGAAGTAGAAAGGAGATGGGCAAAGATGTGATTAGAGAACTGGTGGAAAGCAATGGGATTCCACATCGAAACAGGCATGTCTTGGGGCAGCCACTCACGGAGCCCAGAAGGCCGACGAGGTAGGAAATGCGCATGCGCGCATGCTTTCCTGGGCGCAGACTTCCACTGTTGAATGTAGGGACCCTATCCACGGTGTCTGAGGGAAGGTGGCAAGTACCTGGAAGGAGACATCGGTGAGACGCTCCTGAACCAACCCATGCTTTGTAGAGGGAGGGGGCCCAAGGCCTAATATGTGAAGTTAGATGCGAAGCAGGCATTACACGTTGTCAGACAGCCCAGTTCCTCCCTTCTTGTTTCTTTTTTTCTTTCTTTTCTTTGAGACAGAGTGTCGCTATGCAGTTCAGGCTGGCCTTGAAAGCACTATATAGCCCAGGCTGGCCTCGAACTTCTGGCATTCCTTCTGCCTCAGCCTCCCGAGCGCTGGGATTACAGGCATGCGCCGCCACGCCCGGCCTCAGTTCCTTGCTTTAGTTGATTTTTGTAATCATATTCTCTCCCGCATTCTAAGTATTGGAATCCAATTCATGTCATTTCCTAACCTAGCCATAGGGAGCAATGCAGATGTGAGGAACAAAACACATTTACTGAGGGCCTCCGATATGCCAGGTATTTTGGAATTTAATGAAAGCCTGTGTGTTGGGTATTGTCCCCGAGACCTGTAAGGGTCCATGTAGCAATGGAGTGGAAGAGTTGGGATCTGAACAGGTTGCAGCCTAAACGCAGAGAGGATCATCAGTTCAGTTAAGGCATGACGCTGATCTGGAAAGATCTAGAGATCTGTGAGTAGATGTCTAAAAGAACAGCTACATACTACAGAAGGCTGAAACTTTGTAGTGTGAGTGGAACAAAAGATGTAAGAAAGTGACATGTATAACAGAACTATAAGTAATATATTCTGAAGAACCCTGAGCAGAAGAAAAACTGATGGAATTGTTAGTGAGGCAGAAAGAAAAATTAGAAGTGACATCAAAGGCGTTAAGAGCGTTTCAACGAGGGAGTGATTTAATGCCTTAGATGCTGCAGAGTAGTCAAATTAAGGACAGGAAAGTTAATTCAGCAATATATTAACTAGAGCAGTTCTGAAAAAGGATAGAAGCCAGAGTGAATGTGAAGAAATATGCCTGTAAAGGAATACAAGTCAGAGAACAAAAAGGGCACGTGGAATTCAGGGAGAAATTGATAGAAAAGGGGAACTGACAGGAGCTCGGAGGCAAGAAAGGTGAAGGAATTAGCCTAGAATGGTGGGGCCTTTTCCACACGTGGGTGATGGTAGAAAAGCTTGAAAGCGGAAAATAACATCTATCTTGGCAGTGAAGTAGAAGGCAGTGCCATTTGTTTGGGAAGAGTAAATGGGAGGATAAGAAGAGTTTGAGGAGAGGTTAAAGTTTGGAATAGTCGAAGTTAAGGACACACACAGAAGGGTTGTTGGGCAGTGTTAGAGACCACAAATTTGTGATTGCACCATTCTAATGATCGTGTTGTTTTCATCCTAGTCTGTAGCTCAGTATGGAGCTGAGGGTATGGCTGGATTAATCTAGGCTCAAGTTTTGCATGGTAGGGGTATAGAAACAATGGGCAAGAAAGGGAAACATGGTAGCAAATGATTAAAATAAAATGCCCAGGGTTTATGCCAGATAAGGAAAAGTGAAGCCAAAGGGGGCTAATTAGGAAAAAAATAGGCTTGAGACTCTACTGAGGATAACTCCAGGGTCTGGTGAGCAAGCCAGGCAAATTACACATTTGATACTACCTATCTAAAAAAAAAAGTCAGAGTCCTCTAGGTTTTCAGAGAGATTTCTAAAACTACTAGCTTTTAATATGTAATAAAAGTGATAACAAAGGTTGTAAGTCAGGTGTTTATTTATTAAATACAAGGTTTGAACTAACACCCCCAGGCAAGTTTGACAAAAAGTAACCTTCCTGAAATGTTTCAAAATACAGTTTTGTAGATCAAGTTTTATTTCAGTCAACCCTTTTTTGCTCTTCATTTTCATTTTTAGGTTCTTTTACTATTTAGCAGTTAGAGCATGTATATTAATTCCTTACATGACAACAGTGTAGCATCAGCCTCTGCCTTGTAGAGGCCCCCAGTAGATTTACACTCTTCAATGGCTGCTTAGCAACCAGCATCAAATAGTGATGAAGCTTTTGTAGAGTGTGATAATGAACAGCAACTGGCACCTTCATGTGCACCATTAAAATACCTCTAAAGTTTCCTTCGGATTTTATATATTCACTAAAACTACTAAAAAAATCCACAAAACTGACTGCTTGACAAAACCCACTTAAATAATTTCCCAGTTTACTGCTAGCCTCTTTGTAAGCTGTAAGCAATACCAGAGCTGGTCAGAGTCTTCATTTTCCTAACATACTCCAGCAAAGCTATCACATCAAACCAGGTATGTCAGAAACTCTACTCTTAAAGATTTAGAGTTGCTGCTGAGTTCCAGACAAAATACCTCTTTATACTTCTAAATGCATATATGCACCATGTAGTGAGATGGGATTTTTTTTTTTTAAAGTCTTATTTTTTTCGATGTTCCTAAAGTACCTCGCAGAAAGAAGGCACAGAGGACACTTGGTTTCTTTACCAATAGTGGCCTTAAGCTACGCACTTGCTTTGTGATGCGTTTAAAGATATTCAGCAGCATGAATGTTGCCACAGCCATTCATAAAAAGTCTCAGGAAAAGAGCCTTATAAAAAACAAAACAAAAATGCTTGCCACAAGAAGCTTACAATCCAAAGGCTAATCACAGAAGTATAATACACTGCAGGCAGCATAGAGGTTGTTAGCTAGAAAGCTGCTGGGAACAGCTGCTTTCTGAGGTTTTGTGCCCATTTTCTTGAAATTTTCTCCTGCAAAACTCTGGTCTTTTCCTTTCTTTTTAGAATGACACTGTTAGATTGGGATTGGAAGATAAATGCAAGTAGGTGGAAGCTTATTTTATACAGTTCATTCTCAGGGAAAGGAGAATAAATATGAAACAAATCTCATTTTAAGAAAATAAATCCTGTCAACACATCCTTTAAAGACCCAGGGAGCACAATGAATCACTCTTAACATTCTGGCATTTACAAGTGTCCCAGTCTTTCTTTTTCATTTATAAGCACAGCCATTAGTAGTATCTATTTTATATCCAGGCTAGGAGGCCCTCTTAGATTTAAGGTTTTCCAGCTGATACTATTAAAACACATCAAGGACTGTTTATAGGAACTTGTGTTGGAATATTGTGAAAAACATCTTTTTTGACCCCTATTTCTAAATTACTTTTCTTGTCCCTTATGATATTTCTGGGCTTAAGATGGTCCACTGGGGAATGTGCCTCTCTCAGCAGGTTAAACTGCACTATTAGTAGAGAGCTCTACTTAGGGATAAGTGGATATTTAAAATGGCTTGTGGAGAAAGTTTTGCTCACATTCCTGCTTTGTTAATTGATGACCTAGGGCTATGTTAGAAGCAGCTCTTACAAGTCCGGTCACAGTCTAAACAAACATTAATTATATACATTTTATAGTCTCAGAATTTTACTTGTCTAGAATGAGTATGTGAATAAGCAAAGCCACACACTGTTTACATTCTTACCATGAAGAGATAATATAAAGTGGTACTCAGTTTACACTAGACCAATATAAAAAAGCACATGGTAAGTGTGCATATGCGTATATACATAATGCACACTGAGATATACTACTGATATTAGTGTCTTAAAATGACATTTTTTGGGCCGGTGAGATGGCTCAGCGGCGTAAGCGCCTGCCTTGCAAGCGCGACGGCCTGAGTTCGACTCCCGGAACCCACATGCAAAAAAGGGGGCCGGTGATATCGCTCAGCAGCACGGGTGCCTGTTGGCACACGAGGTCCTGAGGTCGACCACCCGGTACCCACAAAAAAAAAAAAAAAGACATTTTTTGTAGTTACAATATTTGTTGCCTAAGTTTTCTACTCAGGCCTACTCCTTGTAACAAGATTTTTCATGAGAAAAAATGCCTAACAGCTTCCTATTTATTCCCTCACCCCAGAATTTTTTCTGACAAAAGTGTCAAGATTCAAATTTGTTATTACTAATCCTCATGAAAAGATTGCAGGGCTACATTTTTGGTGGCGACAACCTCATGAGAAAGTGTCTGATATTTTTGAGTTATAACAAAATTCAGAGCTACCAACAGAAGCGGCAAAAGATTTTTTTTTTTTTTAAATCTTACCTATCTTCCAAAAGTCTACACAAACATGAACATACTTGCTTTTATGTGAAAAGTTATTCTGTAACATTTTAGAACTGTAACAAGGGTTGAAGTCCAGATTAGGAGGACTAGTAAATATGTATAATAACATAAGATTTTCTGATGATAGCAGCTGTCATTGAAATATGTGACACTAGACTTAAAAATATAATTTAAGGTGGGAAAAGAAAGAACAGAGAAGAAAAGCTGAAAATTAGTGGTGGTTTCTAAACTTGGTGACACTACAAGAAAGTATGATTTCTGGGCCGGGGATATAGCTCAGTGGCACAGTGCCTGCCTGGCAAGTGCAAGGTCCTGAGTTTGATTCCCAGTACAAGAAAAAAAAAAAAAAAAAAGAAAAGTGTAATTTCCTGCAAGCCAGGGGAACACTGACAAGTTCTTAGGAATCTCTTTTTTTTTTTTGTCTTTTTGAGACAGGGTCTCGCTATGCAGTTCAGGCTGGCCTTGAACTCACATTGATCATCCTGCTTCAGCCTCATGGGTGCTTGGATTACAGGCGTGCACTACCACGCCCAGCTATTCTTAGGAATCTTAATTATCATAATTTGAGCAATGGTACTCTAATTTGGTGAAGGAGGAAAAAAAAAAAAAAAAAAAAAAAGGAAAAGAAAGGAACAGAACCAGAAAGAGGGAGACCACAAACAATTGTTTATCTACACTTGGGGTTGCCTTTTGGTTTGTTTAGTTCACAGTATTTATTCAAGTTGCTCCTTTTGTTGTTTCCTTTCTGCAAGCCATCGTTGAATTTTTTCTTTCAGTTCAGTGTTTGGCCGGATCTGGTCCATGGTGAGGGGACTACGGTTAAAAGGATCTGTTTGGTCACTGGCAACAGAGAGAAAAGGAATGGGTGTTATTTCTATAAATTCTAACACCATAAACTTAAAAGAGAACACCTAGGCACCTCACTTCAACTGCAAATGAAGCTAGATAAATGCATTATAACTGAGTCAAAAGCTGACTTGAGTGTTAGAAAGAATAAGATGACAAAAAAAATGATTCAGGAGTTTTTCCAGCCACTTTGTCTCTCTTTTTCTGAAGAACTTTATCTTAACACTGCTGTTCAGATATTTGATTTCAGTGGCTTAAAAAATGGTCTCTTTCTGTCACCAGCCTTTAGATTTTTTTAAGGCAGAGATCCTATATAGTCGAGTCACTGTAAATAACTTTTTCTTTCTATTTTTGTACTGGAGATTGAACCAGGGCCTTCATGCTGAGCAAGTCCTTGTTATTTTTTTATTTTGAGACAGGGTCAATACCTATTAGAAGCCAGGACCTAAGGTTCAATTCCCAGTACCACAGGGGAAAAACAAAATTTAAAAACCCCAAAAAGATCCAAAACAAATTCAGGTCAATTTATACTTCATGTTGGCATATCTTTCCAATTTTAGTATTATGTACTGCTGAAGCAAGCACCACGTTGATATATCTCATAACATATATTGATAGAATTCTCTTTTTTTCCTTCCTTTCTTTTTTGTAGTACTAGGAATCAAACCCAGGGCCTTTGTAACTGAGCTCTATCCCCAGCCCTTTTTTAAAGTTTTTATCTTGAGACAGGCTCTCACCAAGTCCTTAAATTGCCCAGCCTGGGCTTGAACATGTGATCCTCCTGCCTCAGCCTCCCACAGTGCTGAGATTACAGGACTGTGCCACCACGCCCCTCATTTTGGGACTGGCATACCTGAGCAAATGTCTGGCAATGGTGGACCTATCCACAGTGACCCTGGAAGATGGCAGCACCACAGGATCAGACATCAGTGTGCTCATGATGGGATCCAGGAACTCGTCACAGGCATCTGCATAGGTCTCCTCTTCCTGCTGCTGGAGATCTGCAAGAGACTGAGAATACAACATCTGGCAGTTATAGTGAGTTCACAGTGCAGCTGAACCTAGAATGCTCAATGGCTCTCCCTTAATCTTTGTCATTAATAGCCCTTGGCAGTGATAATGACAAATTTTAGCTGTATTTTTTTCAACAACAAACCAAGACAGTTATTTTAGGGGCATTAGCATTTCATCCCACCCAACCCTGAACCTCAAGTTGGCTCAGCTGGCAGTCACAACTGGAAATGGGTTTAAGCATTAGCAGAAAAACAGCACCCCTACATGTCCTTCTGGCAACAGTTCTGTTGTAAATGCCGTAATTCCAAAGGGGATAGGGCAGGAGGGTTATTATTTGCATAATTACAGAGTCACTCATGCAGTCTGTATATGAAAGCACTTTCTCAGTTTTGATACAAACAGGTATAGATATTTAAAAGTGGCCTCAACATGTGATTCCTATACAAATCTAGTTCCTAGGGATTCATGTTCCTAAGCTCTAGGCCAAGATGAAGCCCAAATCAAAACAAACAAACAAACAAAACTTGTCAGGTGTGGTGGTGCATGACTATAATCCCAGCACTTGGGGGGCTGACTCAGAAGGATCACACGTTTGAGGCCAGTCTGGGTGACACAATGAGACCCTGTCTCAAAAACAAAAACCTCAAAAAAAATAAAACCATAAACAAAAAAGTCAGGGAGAGAAGAATGATGTCAATAAGGAGGTTTTCTTTTAGACTTCTGTACCATGATTTTTCCTTACACTTTTTATTTTATTTTGGCAGTACCAGGGATTGAACCTAGGACTTTTTATTTTTCATTTTGAGGCAGGAACTTAAACTGGTGATCACCTGTCTCAGCCTCCCAAAGTGCAGGATTTACAAGCATGTGTCCCTGTGCCAGCTTTCTTCACCACTTCTAATAGGGCTCTGTCATACTTCAACCAAAGGGATTAGCTGAATACAACACAGTGTGTTAACCTCTAAAATGGCCCACCATTTTTTTTTTTTTTTTTTTTAAATAAGGCAGGGTCTCACTATGTAGTGCAGGCTGGCCTTGAACTTGCTTACGTAGCTCAGGCTGGCCTCGAACTCATGGTGATCCTCCTGCCTGAGCCTTCTAAGTGCTGGGATTACAGACATGTGCCACCATGCCAGGCTTAACCTCTAAAATGTATGCCAACTACCAACTACAAAAGTAGGGAACAGAGGAAATCAATACAAATCATTGACTAAAAACTACTCATCCTGGAATTTATTCTAAAAGTTCTGTATTAACATTCCTGATTTTTAAATCTATTGGCATAAAAATTCTCATAACAGCCCCTATAAATGCATACATTCTTTTCTTCTAATAGAAACATCTTCAATTTCTATTCCTTTTTTTTTTTTATGTGGGTACCGGGGGTCGAACTCAGGACCTCGTGCTTGCCAGCAGGTGCTTGTGCCGCTGAGCAATATCACCAGCCCTTTTTCCCCCTTTTTTTTATGTGGGTGCTGGGAGTCGAACTCAGGACCTCATGCCTGCCAGGCAGGCACTTATGCCGCTGAGCTATCTCACCGGCCCTCAATTTCTATTCTTGCTGTTATGTGGACAAGAGTAATGTTTAAGGGCTGGGGATATAGATCAGTGGCACAAGCTCCTGCCTAGCATGCGTAAGGTCCTGAGTTCAATTCCTGGTACAAAAAAAATATATATATGTATATATAAAGAGTAATGTTTAATAAAAGAAGTTCTAATTATTGACTGACAAGGAAAAATCATCTGTTTTTAGTGTATATATATATATATATATATATATACATTTATATATATTTAGGTTTTTTTTTGGTACCGGGAATCAAATGCAGGACCTTGCGCTTGCTAGGCACGCACTGCGCAGCTGAGCTGTATCACTGGCCCATGCTTTTAGTTTCTTAAGGCAGTGCTCCTTATCTCCCTGAGATAGGGCAAAAAAGCAGCACAGCAAAGTCAACAATGATTTTTTTTTTTTAATTGGACATGGGAGCAAACAAATTCTCTTCCCCCTCACCTTTATTCTCTCTGCCAAGTTGCTGAAAGCCACTATCATATTGCCGGGCTTGTTTATCTTTTTCAGGACTCGTACTGTCTGTGCAAAGAGAGTTGGGGAATAGGAACGTCCATCCTTGGGCACAGTGCCACAGAAATTCTCTTCATCCCTGGAAGGTCAGCAAGAGAAAGAAACTGAGACCAGAGAGTAGGTCAATGGAGACATAAGCGATGAATCTGAGAGTAGTCATTCTCATCATTTATAAGCCATCAATGTTCTTTTGTTTTTTTTTAATGTGGTTACTGAGAGTCGAACTCAGGACCTTGCGCTTGCCAGCAGGCGCTTGTGCTGCTGAGCGACATCACCGGCCCCTTTTTTCCTTTATGTGGGTACTGGGAGTCAAACTCAGGACCTCACGCTTGCCAGGCAGGCGCTTATGCTGCTGAGCCATCTCACTGGCCCATGAATGTTCTTTTGATCTAGAAAGACTTCTGATTATCTAGGAAGGAGTCTATCAAGTATCCCATGGCTGTAAAAGACTACTTCTTTCTCAAACAATAGTATAACCAGTAAAGTTTATCTTTGCACAGGTCAAGGAGAATGTTGGAAATCCTGAAAAATGTCCCACATATTATACAAAATCTCCCTATTCAAAACTACAGAAGATGCCTTCACCAATCAACTGGAAATAACCATTTCTTTTCTGTTTCCACACAATAGCCAAGCAGTTATTCTGTTATCAAAATACTAGCATCCCCTCTTATTTGGTCAATTCCAATCTCACGTACCCAAGATTTAGGTAGATAGTGCAGATATCCGACACAAGCTGCTGGGGTTTGAAGTCAAATTCACTGAAGTCCTTCACTTTTAAGGCACCCATCTTGGGGCCAACCAGGTGCTGCAGGAAGTAGTTCAGCATGGATATGATGCGCTCAGCTAGGAATGGATGCACGAAGAGGGATTTGATCTCTGGAAAAAAATAAAGTCTCTGAAAACTCAATCCATTGTAATCTTTTATTTATGTCTAGTTTACTTGGAGATCTTGGGACTATTTTTTTTTCAATTATATAAGTAATACATTTTTCACTGCAGAAAGTATAGACGAACAAAACTAAAAAAAGAAACAAAAAGAAAACAATAACTGGGCATGGTGGTTGCATGCCTATAATCCCAGAACTCTGGGAGGCTGAAGCAGGATTACAAGTTTGAGCCCAGCCTGAGCAATTTAATGAGATCCTGTCTCAAAATTAAAAAAAAAGTGGGACAGGGGACCGCAGATGTGCTTCAGTGTGAAGGCCCTGGGTTTGACTGCCAGTACTGCATCGAAAAAATAACAAAAACTCTCGCCCAGAGATAAACACTGTTAATATTTTTTTAGATATTAGTGTACTTTTTCTGGGCATATTTATATACATATGCATCTTAAAAACAAAAATGATTATTATATTGTACATATCCTGTAATGTTTTTCAGTAACTACACCATAAATAAATCTTACCATTTTAGTAAGTGTATGTTCCTATGCTGTCCAACATAGTAGCCACTGACCACATGTGCTTTTAAAATTTCGTTTTTTTTTTTTTTTTTTTTTTTTTTTTTTTTGAGACAGAGTCTCGTTTTGTAGTTCAGGCTGCTCTTGAACTCACTGTGTAGCAAAGGCTGGCCTGGAACTTGTGGTGATCCTCCTGCCTCAGCTTTCTGAGTGCTGGAATACAGGAGTGCGTCTGACTTAAATTATTAGATAGGGTCTTGCTATGCAGTTCATATTGGTCTTGAACTCACTGTGGAGCCCAGGCTGGCCTCGAACTCGCGGCGATCGTAAGAATTCAGTTCTTTAGTTGCACTAGCCTAGTGGTGGCAAACCTATGGCACATGTACCACAGCGGGCTATTTGTTATCACTGAAAGCTCTGAAAGGTTCGTGATCTCTGCACTAACCATATTTAAAGTGTTCATCAATGAGATGTGAAGGCTATGTATAGTATCGGAGAGCCCAGATTTATAGAAAATTCCCACCATCACAGAGAGTTCTACAGAATAATACTGATTGATGCAGTTCATTATGGCCACATAGCTTTCCAGTTGATGACTACACCATGAATTAATATTTAATGTCTTTACTGGTGTACATTTTGAACATGTTCACTTTTTTCCTATTATAAAAGTCTTACTTATTGATGAGCTTTATGTGCACAGCAGTCCCCCCTTATCCACTGCTTCTCTTTCCAGTTTCAGTTACTCATGGCTAATCATGGTTGAATACTGAATGGAAAATTCTCTGCTTCTGAGTAACTAGGACTATAGCACATATCACTGCACCTGGCTGAAAGGAAAATTCTAAACACCTGCTCAGTTTTAAACTGCATCATGTTCTAAATAGTGTGATGAAATCTTGAGCTGTCCAGCTCCATTCCACCTTGCATGTGAATCACCCCTTTGTCTGCATGTGCAGGCTGTACACATCACCCGCCCGTTAGTCAGTTAGTAGGTTTCTTGGTCATCAGATGAACTGCTGTGGTCAACAGTGACCTGTATTTTATTTAGTGATGGCTCTGAACTGCAGAAGTACTGATTCTGTCAATCTGTATATGCCAAAGAGAAGCTTCCTTTACGTGAAAAAGGTGAAAGTCTTTAATAAGAAAAAAATCACATAGTGAGTTGCTAAAATCTATGTGTTATTATTATCTCTTACTGTGCCTAGTTTTAAAATTTATTTATTTATTTATTGAGACAGGGTCTTGCTATGTAGTTGAGGATGGCCTTGAACTCACTATATAGCCCAGGCTGGCCTTAAACTTGTGGCAGTCCTCCTACTTCAGCCTCCCAAGTGCTGGGATTATAGGCATGTGCCACCACTCATAGTACTGTGCCCAATTTATAACTTAAATTTTATCATAGGTATGTATATAAGGGAGAAAAGAGTATATACAGGTTTGGTACTATCAGTAGTTTCAGACATCCATGGGGATTCTTGGAACACATCTCCTGAAGGTGAGACTCCTGTTTATATCCTGCAGATATACTGCTTCTTCACAACAAATCTGTAAGAACTGCTAGGTCACAGGGCACGAACTCCAAAAATTAAAAAAAACAAACTAATACATGCTGAGTTTAGTAAGCCAGATAGTATGACGATACTTGCTTAGTACTGTTGCTCTTGAATTTTAAATTTTAGCTATTATCTATTGACTCTACTACAGATGAAGATTCAGCTCTCACTTCTTGTCCCACTTTGCTTCCCCAAATACAAATCCACAATATATACCAATTTTTTTTTTTCTGTGGGTACCGGGGGTCGACCTCAGGACCTCGCACGCCAGCAGGCGCCCATGCCGCTGAGCGATATCACCGGCCCTTTTTTCATATGTGGGTACTGGGAGTCGAACTCAGGACCTTGCGCTTGCCAGGCAGGTGCTTATGCCGCTGAGCCATCTCACTGGCCCTTTTTTTTTTTTTTTTAATGTGGGTACTGGGAGTCGAACTCAGGACCTCGCACTTGCCAGCAGGTGCTTATGCCACTGAGCGATATCACGGGCCCTTTTTTTTCCTTTATGTGGGTACCGGGAGTTGAACTCAGGACCTTGCGCTTGCCAGGCAGGCGCTTATGCTGCTGAGCTATCTCACCAGCCCTATACCCAAATTTTTGGCTGAATAATTTAGAGTTTATATCATTAAGATTATGTAAATGTCATTCACAGCAGAGCCATGTGGTGTCTTATTCTAAAAAAAATTTTTTTCCAGTACTGGGGATTGAACCCCTGGCCTTTGCACTGAGCTTTTATTTTTGATGGGGTCTTACCAAGTCATTAAATTATCCAGGCTGGGCTTGAATTTGTGACCTTCCTGCCTCAGGCTCCCAGAGTGCTGGGATTACAGGAGTGTGCCACAATTCCAGGTTTACATAGTTTTTTTCTTTAATACAATATTTTTGGTTTGCTTATTTTCATAGTACCTATCACTAAATCCTTTCCAAACTCTCAGAATTGTAAAACTGCAATGTGGTCATTCCTGGCTATTGTGTAATTTCTGGAAATATTCTTTCTGGAGGTTTCTATCCTTTGCTCCAAATGGAGCTTTTTTTATAGGCTTGGTGTGCAGTGGTCACACAGGTCATTGTACCCTCATTCTGGGAATCTGCTTTGAGCCACCCTTGTATTGTACACCCCCTTAAAGATACATAGGAAATAAATTTGCTAAGAAAACTGAACATACTTTACCCTCAAAAAGAATTCATAGTTCACCTGGTTATTAGATTCTAGACTGAAAAAATATTTTTCCTCAGAAATATATCCCAGCTTCAAATGTCACTATTGTAAATTCAAAGCCATTTTTTTTTTTTTTTTGTGGGTACCGGGGGGGTCGACCTCAGGACCTCGCGCACCAGCAGGTGCCCGTGCCGCTGAGCGATATCACCGGCCCCTTTTTCGTATGTGGGTTCCGGGAGTGTCGAACTCGGGCCCTTGTGCTTGCCGGGCAGGCGCTTAAGCCGCTGAGCCATCTCACCGGTCCATCAAAGCCATTTTGATTCTTCCCCACCCTTCATTTTTTTTGAGACTGCATCTCACCATGTATTCCAGGCTGGCCTTGAACTCACTATGTTGGGAGGCCTCAAACTCATGGCCTCCCAAAGGCTGGGATTACAGCCATGCACCACCACACCTGGCTTGCCATTTTGATTTTTTTTTTTTTTAATATGCGGGTACCAGGAGTCGAACTCAGGACCTCGCACTTGCCACTTGCTGAGCTATGTCACTGGCCCGTTGCCATTTTGATTCTATTTTTTTTTTTTTTTTATGTAGGTACCGGGAATCGACCTCAGGACCTCGCACTTGCCAGCAAGTGCTTGTGCCGCTGAGCGATATCACCGGCCCTTTTTTCGTATGTGGGTTCCAGGAGCCAAACTCAGGACCTCGTGCTTGCTGGGCAGGCGCTTATGCCACTGAGCTATCTCACTGGCCCACCATTTTGATTCTTAAATCACAGTATATTTCCTGACTCTCCTGAGGGGTTCTCTAAGTTCTTCTCTTTACCATGATTTTCTAAAATTTCACAATGATGTTCCATAGAGTAGGTTTTAAAAAAAACTTTCTGTGACAGGTCCTTGGAACTTTTTTCGTATGATTTTTTTCCTTTCCTACATTTTCCTCTTTTGTAACTCCCTAGATCCATCATTTATATTCTTGTCTTTCCTCTTCTTCTTCTTTGTTGTTCTTTCATGGAAGAGTTCCTTGAATTTATTTTTCTAATCTGTCCAGTAAATACTTAAAAATTTTTAAGGTAAGGCCGGTGAGATGGCTCAGCGGCTTAAGCGCCTGCCTGGCAAGCGCGAGGGCCCGAGTTCGACTCCCGGATCCCACATACGAAAAAGGGGCCGGTGATATCGCTCAGCGGCACGGGCGCCTGCTGGCGCGCGAGGTCCTGAGGTCGACCCCCCCGTACCCACAAAAAAAAAAAAAAAAAAAAAATTTTTAAGGTAAATTTTTAATATCCAAAGCTCTTTCATGTTCTTTAAATAATTTTTTTTTTTTGCATTTCTGTTCTTGTTTTGCAGCTGCTGTATCTTCTTTTGTCCCTGTGAGATCACAAAAATTTTTAAAGAGATTTAGAAAGTTTTCATCTATTATCTGTGCTTCATAGTACAGGATTTCCTGAAATGTCTGGATAGTTTAGATTCTTTTTAATGCTAAGCCTGTAAGTATAGATTTTATACTTACAGCACATCTTAACTCAGACTAGCCACATTTTTTTTTTCCTTTATGTGGGTACCAGGAGTCGAACTCAGGACCTCGTGCTTGCCAGGCAGGCGCTTATGCCGCTGAGCTATCTCACCGGCCCTAGCCACATTTTAAATGCTCGACAACTACATGTGGCAAGTGACTACTGAATGAGACAGTGTAGCTCTAGAGGGAGTGGAAATAAATATCTTTGTTAGATCCACTCCATCTAACCAGGACTGAAATATTTTTCAGATTAACATATGCACACATACATGTATATATGTGTATGTGTGTGCATATACATACACCTGTAGTATATATGTGGTATATACCATGTATATGGCTAACTTTCTCATAGAAGTTTTTTGTTGTTAGTACTGGGGATTGAACTCAGACCTTCCTCCATACTAAGCATGTGCTCTACCAGTGAGCTATGCTCTGAGCTCCCTCAAGAAACCAACTGTGTTACCAACTTACACTTTCTGGCACCATCATTCTCTGTGACACTTCTCTCGTGACTTATTTCCCTCTTTGATGTGGAGGATGCTGTCACCAGAGTCTGAATTCTTAGTTTCAGTGGGGTTGATCCCCCAAGATGAGCAGATCTTGTCTACTACATTTTTTTTGGATAGCAGGGGGCTTTCTTTCCTTACCTGATGTTAGGAAGGCTAGGGTACCAATTGTTTCATTGGACATGATGTTATGGAAACGTGCCAGTTGCCCAAACATCTGTAAGCCAGCCTCTTTCTCTCGGCGGGCTTCAGGGGTCAGACTATCCCATTCACCTCGGTCCTTCTCGATTTGCTGAATTTTTATCTTGCTCAAATACTGCAGAAACCATAGGTGGTATGTATCAGAAAAGTATAGTTGAAGGAACATAACATTTAAGATGTCTTAAGATCCAGTTGACTAAGCTGGGAAAACTAGGGACAATAAAAGAGATATGAACCTTTGTCAGCACAGGACTGCAGCTTAAAAAGAACTTTTGGAAAGAAAGAAACTGTATCTTCACACAGATTTAGTTCAACCTGGGTAGATTTGCAAGTCATTCCCCTAGACAGCATACTGTTAGGAAACAGAAGAATAATGGTATAATATGTGAAATCCGGGCCATAAAACAGGCTACAGTGAAAAAATAAATCCTTCCCGAACGATGGAAAAAGAATAAACCCTTCCTGAAAGATGAAAAAACCCTGCCTACCAAAAATGAAAGCTCTATCAAATATATAAGACATCTGGAAGGTGAACTGTAATTATTTAAAACTCTCTACCTTTCATCATCCTTACTGTTATAGCAAACAATAAATTAAACAGTCTCACAAAAATGCCACCTGCTTCATTCTTATGTCACACTGTTTTGCTTAAAAGGGTCTGTTTATAATAGGACCTGGTCAAATTTTCTTTAGCATGTAGGATTATGAAAAGGGCAAGAGGGCAAACCTTTCTCACAAGCCAAGCACAAGTTGCTTGGGCGCTGCTTATCAGTAAGAAGAGCTCCTCGATGTCCAATGGCTACTCTCAGGGTTTCCCTGCTTCAGCACTGTCACTACTCTAGCTTACACTCATCACAGGGAAGTTTTGTGGTATATGGTAGGCACTTGTAAGTTTTTATAGGAACAATAAAAGCAGCTCCATAAAGAATGGTTAAAGAAAACACCGCAGGAGCTGACAGATAGCCAGCTGTATTTCGCACTTTGTAAAATCCACGTTTTACAATATAACTATGGTTAGGGGGCAGTAGACAGATGAAGAACAATGATGATTTACTCTTTACATGAAAAAATAACCCAGAGGTTTTTTAAATAGTAATGCAAAAAACTAGAATCTTTTATGAGGGAAGATTGAAAATCACTATTTTAGTGAACCCGTTACTGATGTGTAGAAAACAGGTGACAAATGACCAAAAATAAGATCTTTTGATTTCTTTCTGTTATGCTGGCCTGATGACTCCTGCCAGTACACCTTAGTTTGCCTTCATCACACTATCTTTTTAACTCCGTCAAAGTACCCATCCTCGCCCGTGAGGCCTCACTGACCTTTGATCTCTAATAGAATACTAACCTAGAAAGCTTTGTAGTGGCAAGCTTGTAGGTATACTACTACTCGAACAGTTTGGTTTAGGCTGGTACTAGGGGCATAAGAATTGTTCTCAGGTCAAAAGTATGTATGGATGATGATTTGCTGGTATAGAAGCAGTTAAAAAAAATTTTTTTAAACCTGTATGGCTTCATCCAAAAGGAATATGGCATCATTCATTAGCAGGTTAAGAAAGCGGAGGAAAAGTGGGGGATTCATGGCTTCTAAATTCTTAGAGGCATAGTCAGCCAAATCCTGAAAGAAGAGAAAACTTTTAGTACTGAATCACCATGTGCTGGGACTTATCTGAAGTAAATGATTTCACCAAAAATCCTCTCACCTTAATGCTCTCCCGATAGGACTCTGTCCCCCACATGTATCTTAGGATGGGATACATGGGGCGGCGGTAATTAAACTTCTGTTCAAATTGATGGGGGTCTCCTGGAGTAAGGGAAGAGTGAGAGATCAGCAAACGTGGTCTACTAGAGAACGAGCAGGAGCTTCTATCTATGTGCAGTCATTTTCTTCTATTCAGAATGTATCAAGGTTACTGGCAAAATCTTCCTTAGGAGTTTCTAAAAGCCTAGAGTTGGTCCAACTGGTTGCTAATCCCCTAACTGACACAACAAGGAGGAAACACATCTAAAGGATACCTTACTCAGCAAAAGATGAGGAACATGCTGTCAAAAAAAGCCAGGGGAAAAAGCCAAGGTTTCCACATCCAAATATACACTACAAGAGTGAGGCCTCTGGGCTGGTGTTAGATGGGGAAAGTCACGTGCAGAGCAGGACGCGAAGTAATCCCCACATTCTTCACAGAATATATCCCAACTGTGTGGCCAACTGGTTCTTGCTTCTTCTGAAAAATCAGGCCTGCACCTAAAAATCATAGGCTTATCCTGCCCTGTAGCTGAGTCATAAAATAAAGAAATAGTGTAGGATTTAGAGTCAGAAGACCTAGGTTTTCATTCTGCTTCCATTTAACACAAATGTCTTAACCTCCTTTACTTCTGCAAAAATAAAACCAAAATTATACCATATTACAACTCGTTAGTAAGATGGTCACATGATGATGTAATGGCAGTGATATGTTGTGCAACTCCTTATTTATGATGAAGATTTACATGTACTATTTCACTGAAAAATTGCTTTGACCCATTTTACAGATGAGGAAATTAAGGCCCAGAAGTAAGCAAGTAACATAACCAGAAACCTAATATGGAAAGGGCAGCCAGTAAAATGTAAATACCTCTTTAAATATTAGATGTATGTATCACTGGAGGGTGACAGACCCCTTTAAAGTGGTCTTATGCAACTCCTTAACATAACTCACCTGATAGTTTAATCAAACACAGAGACTTGGGGCTAAAGAGAAAGGGAGTGCTGCTTGCTGGTATGTTACAAAGTTAATTTATATGGTTAAATTAAAGGAATCTCTCAATCATGCTATCTCATTACCCCCATTCCAATATTTTGAGGCAGAGAAAAATGAAGATCTAGGTTTTCATTAAATAGCCTAACTTGATTATGATTTCATCAAACAATATAATGTGGTTGATAAGAATATGTAGGGTTTTTTTTTTTTTTTTTGTGAAAGACAGCTGGTTCCACCACTTAGAAGGTATATAACGTGGACAAATAGTTTAATCTTTTTTTTTTTGCAGTGCTATGCATTGAACCCAGGGCCTCATGGATGCTAGGCAAGCCCTGTACCACTGAGCTATGCCTCCATCTCTACCTAATTTACTCTTTTGAGCATCCACCTCTTCATATATAAATTGGGAATAATAAAGTTATACTTTTCAGATGGTGACAAATAAATGATATAATATTTTTAAAAAGCAGAAGCTGGGCATGGTAGTGCATGCATGTAATCCCAGCACTCTGGGAGGTTGAGACAGGAGGATTAAAAGTTTGCGTCCAGCCTGGGCAACTTAGCAACTTAGTGAGATCTTGTCCCAAAATAAAAAATAAAGAAAGGGCTGAGGAAGGCCCTGGGTTCAATCCTCAGTATTGGAAAAACAAAACAGCATCAATGTGGCACATAGTAGATTTTCAATAAACGATGGCTTTGACAGTTCTCTAACATTCAAAAAGTGATCAAGCTATGAAACTCTAGTGATATTAGCTTCTCAGTTCTGGACCTGGCTGGATGACTGCTTTACCTGTAAACTCAATGTCCACGAAAACTTTGATTAGAGCTTCTGCAAGCTGGGGTGCATACGGAAAGTTACAGAACACACGTTTCCGGTGGAACACACTGGACATCAAGGGATTTGGGGTCTGATCCAAGTGAGGCATCACTGCTTCCAACACCTCAGCTAGTTTGGCCCTTAGGTGTGGATTCTTCATTCTGCAAAAAGAGCAGAGAGCAAGATGAGGAGGTAAACTTAACTCCCCAATTTATGGTTCTGTTCTTTCCACATAAGGGGCTAATCCACCTCTGCAATTTTAAGTCTTATCAGTACTGGGGTGATGCAGGGTACATCATTTAACATGAGATGACAGCTTACCCAGTATGAGGGTGAGCACTTAAGTTTATTTTTATTTATTTATTTAATATGCGGGTACCAGGAGTCGAACTTAGGACCTTGTGCTTGCCAGGCAGGCACTTATGCCGCTGAGCTATATCACCGGCCCTTAAGTTTTTATTTAATGCTCAACCATTCAATTTTCTTCTCCATAATGCATTATTTACTGCATACTATTTTCTCACATTTTTACCTTAGATAAATCTGCCTTCTGAAGCTTTCCAGGGATAAAGATTAGGTTATAATTACCTTACATTGCCCACAAATGCATATCATGTGTGCCTAATATTAGTTGACTTACATTTCTTATTAGGTCTGCTCTGCTCAGTGAAGGGTTGACTTCTACCTACTTTTCATTAATATGGCTCAGGGAATTGTAGGTCATTCTTGTTACCGTGTAGTAAATACGCACTTTTGTACACAGAATTGTTTCCTTTGGCCTATGCAACAAAAAAATCAGGAAGGCAATTCTAAAAGCCATGGTACCTTCCTTTTGGAAAGAGGGCTAGAAAGATGAGAAAGAAGATTTGATTCAGTTTACTAATCATCCAACTCAGAACAGTAAGAGCAAGCATTGTTACCACAGAATTAGTAAAAAAGCATTAATGCCTGGCTGCCTCTGATGAGGCTTCTGGAATTATATGAACTATTTTAACCAGCAACTAGAGGTGGAAATCCCATCAGGTACCTCACGTAGGTTCAAATGCCTCTCAACAGTGGGATTTTTGGCTACCCATAGGATGGTCAGGGGATTCATTAATGTTAATAGAACTTCTCAAGACAACCCCTTATGAGTCAGGCTTGTTTATTTCTTGTTTTAGAAGTCTTCTGAACTTTTGCAGCTCTAAAAAGTGACAGAGCCCAGCTTTCAGCGCTTCACCTTTCTATGCTTCCAGTGAAAATGGTGATAAAGTGAAGGACGTGCTCCAGGGAATCTGCTGATGTCTCCAAGATATCATCAGCAAAGCGGCGGAGAAAAATGAGGAAATCACCCAGGTTATCTGCAAAAAATTCTGAAAAATAAAATGTTCACTGGAATCAAATACCTGTGTATTGGTACTAAATATTTAAATACCTCTCTTTCATGCTACTTAATGAAGGCTTAAAAAAAAGGTCTTATAAGACGAGGGATGGTGACAAGTTAATGAATGTAGGCTCTCCTTTAAAAGTAACTCCTCTGTAGTTTTATTTATTTTTACTTCTTGAAGTCAAGGCCTTCACACTGAGCTACATTCCCAGCCCTGTTTTAATTTTTTATTTTGAGACAGGGTATCGTAAATTGCTAAATTCCCCACACTGGGCTCAAACTTGCAATCCTCTTGCCTCAGCCTCCTAGAGTGTTGGGATTACCATGCTTGGCTTGCAGGTTTATATTTATCCAAGTAAATATATGATCCATAATAACATAACACACTGATATACTGATTTCTACTCTCAAGGTCAGCTATCATTTAAATTTAGACCCTTTAGGTGTCTGAAGAATCGCTAATCACGATTTTGACTTCTGTTGACTATGGTAGCCAGCCTCTGAGGTTGTCCTACAATGATCCTCATCTCCTGGTCTTCTTGCCCTTGTGCAGTCCCTTCCTAGATTCTTCCAAGGTAGAAGTACAGCCTGAAGTATACAGCAGAAGAGATAGTGTGTCATTTCTAAGATTAGGTATAAAAGCTTATAGCTTCCGTTTTGGGTTCTTGCTCTAGGGGGAGCCACTGCCATATCATGAGCAGTGTTAAGGAAGGATGCATGAGGCCCGGAAAAGAGGATGCTGACCAAAACTGAGGCCTGTCAACAACCATATTACTGGGCTTATAAGTGGATCCTTCAGCCCTAGTTGAGTCCCCAGATCCCTATGTCCCTCATCAATTGCGTGGCTGCAACCACGTGAGGTCCTCCAAGTCAGAACCATGCAGCTGAGTACAACTGGATTCCTGACCCACAGATACTGTGTAAAATTTTCTTTTTTCTTCAGTACTGGGGATTGAATACAGGGCTTTCATACTGAGCTACACCACTGGCTCTATTTTCATCTTTTTCTTCTGAGATAGGGTGTTGCTAAGTCACTAAGTTGCCCAGGCTGGGCTTAAATTTATGATCCTCCTGCCTCAGCCTCCCAGACTGCTGATATTATAGGCATGTATCACCATACCCAGACATGTTTGTTGTTTTAAACTGCTGTATTTGGGGGTAATTTGTTCAACAGCAATATATATATATATTTTATTTTATTAGTACATGCATTTTACAATCATCATGGGGAGTTGGTACCTGTATAATAAAGCTTGTTTCTTTTTCAACAGCAACATCTGACCAATACAGTGATCAAATACATTTAACCTGCTGGGCATGGTGGCGCACGCCTGTAATCCCAGCACTTGGGAGGCTGAAGCAGGAGAAGCGCTACAAGTTCAAGGCCAGCCTAGGTTACATAGTGAGTTCAAGGCCAGCCTGAACTACATAGTGAGGAAAAAAAAAAAGAAAAAAAGAAAATTAACCTGACTTGAAGGATAATATCTGCTGACCCCTCACTGACATATATACATACACACAATTTCCCTTCTGTGTTAACTGACCGGTGATTTTTTTTTCTAGAAAAAGCACAAGGAGGGATTAGACAGATAAATTTATAAGTTGAATAACAAACAATATTAATGACAGAAACTAATATCTATGAAAACCCTGTCTGCATTTAGTTTTTCAAAGACTGTTTTCTGATATGCAGGGCAGGAGAGACACAAGGCTGAGAAACATTGTTAGTACCCTCATACTCTGACCAGTAGATATTTACAAGTTAGAACCGTTTCTACAAAAGCAACTGAATGATAACTAAGGAAGAGTATTTTGAAGATTAAACTTCCAAAGTGACCCAGTGAAACTTAGCTGGCTATAAACAGGAAGTTCCCAAGGGAGAGCCTGCTTACCTGGCACATAAGCCAAAGAGCTGTAGCCATCTGGCAAAGGAAAAGTTAGCTCTACTGGCTGTGAGCCCTCATTGCCTATGGCCAGCTGAACCAGAAGAACAGCCATGGACACCTGCAAATTTAGGCAGTTTTGTAGCATCTGCGGCTCAGTCATGGCAGTCTTGGTAGAAAGATAGATGGTCATCAGTCGTTCAAACTGCTCACGGAGATTGTCAGCAGCAGGGCTAGAACTCTGCTGAGCATCCCGCCAGGCAACCTGCAGCCGATGCAGATTTTGGTTGATTTTTACCATCTGATCATGCAACCTGCCCCCAAGAAAGCAGAAGAGACTGGGTCAGGGAGGCTCATATGGGGATAGTCTAGTAAAGACCATTCCAGAAAAACAAACCCTCATGTATATACTCTAGAATTCTTTGAGGATGTAGGGAGCTGCAGTCACAATGACATAGAAGGCACTCATGAAAGTTACTGACAAGACAGAGGCAAGGCACATAGGCCTGGGAAAATGTTACCAAGTGTTCAAGAAAATTGAAGGTAATTACAAATAGTTAATAGCCTTCAGCTGAAATGCACCATAGCTTGGTCAAGCGGGATGCAGAGTGGGCTGTTATTATGTAAAATAAATATAGTAATAGGAAATTATAAGAAGCTGAGTGGGGTAATTTTACATGATTATGCTTTCATGGGGTTATATGGATAGTTGGTCTTTTTATAGTTAGTACAACTGCATGTAAAATGGTTACCAGCTAGGATGCAACGTAAGTGCAGCTCTAGTTCTGTTGTTAAATGTAAAATTAAATTATTCTTGACAAAAGTTCACCCAAACATTTTTCTATTGAAAGGAAGGCCTATAATGTAAAGCTATGATGGTTGATTCTATGTGTACAGTCCAAAATAATTTCTTCTGGTCCTACAGATAATGTCTAGTGCTGGCTACTGGCAAAGAAGTGACATTCATTTTTTTTTTTTTTTGTGGGTACCAGGGGTCGACCTCAGGACCTTGCACACCAGCAGGCGCCCGTGCCGCTGAGTGATATCACTGGCCCTTTTTTTGTATGTGGGTACCGGGAGTCGAACTCAGGACCTCGCGCTTGCCAGGCAAGCGCTTATGCCGCTGAGCCATCTCACCGGCCCGTGACACTCATTTTTGTGTCTGATTCTATATCATTAGGCAGATTAAGCACATGCTGAGCTTCTTTTCACTTTTCTAGTAATTTGCTGAGTTTTATAAAATGTCCTGTGTTAATTCAAGTATCCTGAGAAAGCTTTAAGAATTGCTAATTCCAAATAACTCTTGCTGTAAACCAAAACTATGAGTTGCTATTTATTCCCCCTTATTTATAGTCATACTCAGCTAAATAAGAGAAAAAAAATTATAGAATGACGTGTGGCTAGTCAGAACTAAACTCCTTTTTGGAAGTTCTACACTTTAGTTCTCAAATCTTCACATTCTAGAATCCTCTTTATCTTAGATACATGGAACTTTTGTGGTTTTATTGGTCTCATTGGAATACCTTGTCAATATTTTCTTTTGCCAATTTTTTCTCTATATTACAGAGCAGAGCTTGGTCTTTTTTCATCAGAAGTAATGAAAATTCAAGACTGGAAAGTGAAATATAAAATGAAAATAATTATTTTCCCAGATGACAATAGGAAAGTAGTGATTTTTTTTTCTTTTCTTTTTTTTTTTTTTCCTGAACTGGGAATCAAACTCAGGACCTTGTGCTTGCCAGGCAGGCATTATGCCACTGAGCTATATCCCCAGCCCCAGGAAAGTAGTGATTTAAAAACTTGTAAAATGTAAAGAAAAATTTAAAAAATTTTTTCTTGGTTTTGTGTTTTGAAACAGGGTCTTGCTATGTAGTTCAGGCTGGCCTTCAACTATGTAGCTAGGCTGGCCTTGAACTTGCAGCGGTTCTCCTGTTTCAGCCTGAGTGCTGGGATTACAAGTGTGCACCACTACACCTGGCAGAAAAATATTATCTTAATTTTAAAAGTTAATAGGTGGGCCGGTGAGATGGCTCAGCGGCTTAAGCGCCTGCCCGGCAAGCGCGAGGGCCCGAGTTCGACTCCCGGAACCCACATACGAAAAAAAGGGCCGGTGATATCGCTCAGCGGCACAGGCGCCTCCTGGCGCACGAGGTCCTGAGGTCGACCCCCCGGTACCCACAAAAAAAAAAATAAATAAAAGTTAATAGGTGAAAATCCAAAAGAAATTTAAGTAACTTGGACAAAGCTGACTCATGTAAACACAAATAAATACATACTATGCCCTTTTCTCACTAGATTCTAATGTGTGCCTTTAGAGCAAATCTCTAAGACTCACATTTAACCTTCTGGTTGTCAAACAACGAAATAGTTCTTTCCCAAATAGTTCTTTTCTAATGACATTAAAGGAGTTACCTGTGAAATCCCAAGTACAAGGTGTACTCTGTCAGGGCAAGGTTCTCTGTTACAAGGTTGTAGTTCTGGGGAAACTTTGGCTCCTGCACAGCTGGGATCAAACAGGTTTCTTTGTCCAAACCTCGAAGAATAAAAATGAACAGTAAATGGACTGTCACAGACATCTATCTTGGTCTCCTGTCCCTCTTACACTTAGTCAGCTTCCATACTGCTACCAGTAATATCGTCTTCAAAACAAATTTCACTACATTATTTCCTTGCCTAAAAGCATCTTTTGGCATCCTGCTATCCACAGAAATAGTTGAATGCTTTGGCTTGACCAATGAAATTATGAAAAATTAAAAAGAATGAGGGGCCGGTGAGATGGCTCAGCGGCTTAAGCGCCTGCCCGGCAAGCGCGAGGGCCCGAGTTCGACTCCTGGAACCCACATACGAAAAAGGGGCTGGTGATATTGTTCAGCGGCACAGGCGCCTGCTGGCACTCAAGGTCCTGAGGTCGACCCCCTGGTACCCACAAAAAAAAAAAAAAAGAAAGAAAAAAAAAAAAGAATGAGAATATTGTAGATTTTTCCAAGTAAGAGGCAATGGACCATTTGTTTCTATTCTGTGCTTTTCTGTATTTAAGACTTGCTTTTAAAGCTGGGCACGGTAGTGCATGCCAGTAATCCTTGCAACTTGGGAGGCAGGAGGATTGCAAGTTCAAGACCAACTGAGAAAGACCCTTTTTCAAAAATTAAAAAAAAAAAAAAAGGGCTGGTGGTAGAGAGCTTGCCTACCATATATGAAGCCCTAGGTTTAATCCCTAGTACCATGGGAAAAAAAAATTATTTGGTTTTGAGCAGGTGTCACTTCTTTTTTTTAAAGACAGGCTCTTGCTGTGTACTTCAGCGTGGTCTTGATGCTGCCCAGACTGGGCTCAAACTTGTGGTGATCCTCCTGCCTGCTGCCTGAGCCTGACACACACAGGTGTGTGCCACAGGGCCCTATTAAGCAGGTGTCACTTTTACAATTACAAAACTGAAAGGAAATATATAAAAATTAAGAAGTGATTCATTCTGATTGGTAGTATCATGAGTCATTTCTTTTCTTCTTTTCAATTTTCTGTAATTGTTCCACTTTTCTCCAGTCTGGCCCCAACCTTCTTCCCAGACTTGTTTCCTCCACCTCCCACCCCTTGCTCCTCATTCCTGCTTGCTCTGGGCACACTGAACTTTTTAATTACTCCTCGGTCAAGACTTTTCACAGCTTTGTGCCTCTTCCTTTGTTATTTCCTTTGTACAAAGAGACTCTCTTGCTCCTTTGCCTGATAAACCCCAAGTCATCTTTCAAGACTCACCTAATACCTCCAACTCCTGCACAATTGATTATTCACTCCCTCCTCTGTGCTCCTGTAACTTAGCCCTATGTCATATTATAATCATCTATTAAGAAAACTTTCTTTTGGAGCCTCTGACTTCAATAAGAACAGCAACTATGTTTTATTCATTTTTATAATGAATGAGTGAATGAATACTCAAGGCTGCCAAATCCAGAGAAAATGTCTCACCAAAGCACAAAATTAAAAGCTACAAGTTGTTTTTTTAAAAAAATTGTCTTTAAAATTTTTTTAAATAGCTCATCTTTTTTGTTGTTATTTTGGTTTTTTGAAATAGGATCTTGCCATGTAGCAAGTTGGGTTCAAACTCTACATTTCCCAGGCTGGCCTCAAACTTGCTACGTTGCTCAGCATGGCCTTGAACTTGTTATGTAGCCCAGGCTGGCCTCAAACCTGTGATCTTCTTGCCCCAGTCTCCTAGTGCTAGGATTATAGGTATGTACCACCAGGCTTAGCTTCCACCTCATCTTATTGGGAAAGAGGCACCTCTGAAAAAGGATAAGGGAGTGACTGCCTTAGATGTCACACACGCACACAAGCACACTCTTTTGACAAGCCCAGTTTCCCCCTACCTCTCATGTGTACATTTTTAATTTTTCGTTCTTCATCATTCAACTCCCTCAGGGCACAGTAAGTGGGATTAAAGGTGAGAAGCCGAGAGGATCTAGGTTTACAAAACGGCTGGCACAGCTTCAGGAGAGCAGCACCCAGATTCAGAAAGAAGGCATCTGAGGCATACATCTGGAAGAAGATTTCTGGCATTTGATTCGCCCAAATCTTGGTGCGGCCTGAATTTGCATGCAAACAGTTTCCAAGCCAGGACAAGATACAGTGCTTGGTTTCTGGAGAGAGCTGGAGCAAGTTCTTCAGCATCTGGTAGATCTTTTCATGGAACTGGGCCATGAACTGTTTAGCCAGAAAACACAGAAGCACAGAACATTCTAGTTTCACAATCTTGATAGTTTTTTACTCCCAAACCTTAGTAACTGTTAAATTTCTAATCCTTACATTTTCCCTTACTGTCCTTGTACCTTATCCGCTGGTTCTGACTTTTAAAAAGTAGATTTCCAGGCACTTAAGAGATTTTCTGCTCACCTACCAAATTGCAGATGGCAGGACATTTTTTTTTTTTTTTTTTTTTTAAGGACTTAGTTTTTTTTTTTTTTTTTTTGTGGGTACCTCAGGGGTCAACCTCAGGATCTTGTGCACCAGCAGGCGCCTGTGCCGCTGAGCGATATCACCAGCCCTTTTTTCGTATGTGGGTTCCGGGAGACGAACTCGGGCCCTCGCGCTTGCCAGGCAGGCGCTTACGCCGCTGAGCCATCTCACCGGCCCAGGACTTAGTTTTATAGTGGAGTGTTGGTAAACTTTTCTTTTTTGCATACCATTACATGATAAATATTTTTGGCTTTGCTTTTCTTATGGTCTCTGGGGGCAATTATACAATTTGGACATTGTAGCATAAAATGAAGACATAAAAGTTACATATGAATGGACATGGCTATGTTTAGTAAAACTTTACAAAAACAGGTGGCAGATTGGATTTGGCCACTGCTATAGTTTGCTAATACTTGCTTACCAACAGAGTTGGTAAATGGTGAATGGGAAACTTAAATTACCCCTAGTTCAACCATTTAATACCTCATGTTGGACAGACCTCTACCATAGCTTATACTAAAAGGTCCAAATAGAGAAGGTATAGGTGGAAAAAGGAAAAAAAAAATGGGTTTAAGCTGGAGTTTAGTCAAAAGATTTTAGGAATTAAGTGACAAGAAATAGCTTGATGAGGAGGGCAAGGGTTGAGGGGAAGAGGCAGGGCTCCTGCATAGGGCAAGAGCTGCAGCAGCTTATTCTGACTCTACATGAAGGTTTATCCTCTGCTCTTAGTGCATGCTACACACAGGGCAGTTTCTTTACACCACTGTGGCAAAAGCCAACTAGACCAATTTGCTTCTCCAAAGAAGCTTAAGCAGACTTATCTGTACATGGTTCCTGAGGAAACTCTATTTAGTCTAAGAGCTGGGGGCTAGGGTACCCCAGGAAATAGTTCTACCTGATGGATGTTGGCCTCCTGTACTTTGATCTCCTGAGGACTGGAACGAGACGGATTCAGGAAGTAGCCATGATTTTCTACCACACCTGGAGTCTTTAATAAGCAGGAGATGTTCAAAATGACTCCCAGTAAGGTCTTCTGGTACATTTGCCCATTGGTAGGGTCTTTGGGCTGAATGTATTCTACAAAAACCTGTACAAGGAGATAAATCCTACGTATTAGTCTGTATGGTGAGATACATGTGATGGAGTGACAGGGCCTCAGAGTTACATCTGTACAACAACCAATCCATCTTTCTCTTATTCTATAGGTAATATTATAGTGTTCTTAGGACAGGAAAGTATGAATTATTAAATCTCCAGCTCCTCAAATATATAGCACCTTTCAAACTTACCTTTGCCATATCCTTTTGCCTAGTGAAATAGAGAAGAACATCCAGATATGCATACAATAGGATCTGGCAGAGCTCCAGATCTTTAATTCGGCCCAACAAAATATCAAACACTGGAATCATGACTTCAGGAAATGTTCGAACTTCCTCATCCAATATCAAGGCTTCAATGACCTCTTCTAGAAACTCAGTTACATCTTCAAAATCTAACAGAAGACAAATGAGAAAGGAGGCCATCAGAAGTTTTTCTTCCCCCTTTGTGGGGATTGAACTGAGGGCCTTCCCACTGAGCTACAGCCCCAGCCTTTTTTTAAATTTTGAGACAGGGTCTCACTAAGTTGCTGAGTTGCCCAGGTTGGCCTCCAAGTTGTGATTCTCCTGTCTCAGCCTTCCATAGTGCTGGGATTACAGGTGTACACCACCAACCCAGCAGGAATTTTGATTACCTTTTTATACTGGCTCGTTACTTCTTCTGAATCTTCTGATACTTATATTGGTATTCAATCCCAAGGATCAAGGTGTGAGCTCTCTTCCTTAATCTACAGCAGACCCATAATGACTCTGAGACTTCCTAAATAAAACGTAGGTCACTAATCTTTTTTCTTTTTTTTTTTTTTAATGTGGGTACAGGGAGTCGAACTCAGGACCTCACACTTGCCAGCAGGCGCTTGTGCTGCTGAGCCATCTAACCAGCCCATAGGTCACTAATCTTGCTTATGTACTTACGAGCTCTTTGGATGGCTTCCAACATCAAATCTACCAGTTGCTCATGGATGTTTTGGTCAACATAGATCTCTGGGGTGAGGAGAACTGTTCGGGTATTGGACACAGTGAGGTTCCTGCACTGTACTGCAAAGGGTAGCAGGTTCTCTGGGACTTTGGTAATCTGGAAACAGCACGAAGACAGGGAAGGATATAGCTCTATTGTGGAATAAGGGCAGACACAGTGAAAAGTTTGGAAAAGACATTATGTCCAATATTTCAAGTACTTCTTGTGTATGCTTGAAAATTTATGACAGATTCACTATTTGGCTTAAGAAACACTTACCTGTTAAAATTCCAGTCCTGGAAGTGTCAAGTTTAGCCTACTCCAACATTTACACCTCAGTGGAAATGAATTTTTCAGACCTATTTTTAAGGGTGTTATTTCTAAAAGGGCTGGACACAGATAGGAGGCGCTGGTTAACTGGGAAGAGAGATGAACTCCAAGTCACAGAAAGCAGACTAAGGGTTGGACAAACTCATAGTGCTTCTGACATCCAGTTCCAGATATACTATGATGGAGATAAATTGATATAAAAGTCACTGATTCAATTCTCACTTGTGTGCTAAAGTCATAGCCAAGAGAATGATAGATTATTCAGTGGGGATTATTTCTTTACCTCTTCCTTGGCTCTTTGGAAGCAGGAGTAAAGGTAACAAAAAATGTGCCTCTCTCCTGCATCTCGATCAGCAGAGAGGTTTAATGTTGTAGAAGAAGTCATGTTAATCAAATGGTTTCCTGGATCTTGAAGCAATAAGCGAGCGAAGATGGCCTATTAAGAAAAACACAAAAATACTAAACCATTACAGATTTAATCTTAGGACATTAAAATGTAAAAAGTAATTTGGAGTCAGGCATGGTGGTGCACACCTGTAATCCCAGCACTCAAAAGGCAGAGGCAGGAGGATCACCACAAGTTTGAGGCCAGCCTGGGCTACCCAGTGAGTTTAAGGTCAGCCTGACCTACATAGTGAGACCCCATTTCAGGAAAAAAAAAAAAAAAAAGAAGAGAAAAGAAAAGAAAAAGGATAGTAATTGTAAGACTCACAGGCTTGGTTTAGAGTGAAGGGGAAAAAAAAAGACCCAGTATATTTTAGAAAATGTTAGACATATATTGTTTTGAAATTTTGTTCTATTTTTATTTTCTCTTAAAAAAAAAAAATAAATAAAATGTTAGACAAAGTCAGGTATGGAGGCACATTCCTGTAATCCCAGCACCTGGGAGGCTAAGCAAGGAGGATCACAGTGAGTTTGAGGCCAGCACAGTCTATGTAGTGAGTTCAAGGCCAGCTTAAACTACATAGCGAGACTGTTTCAAAAAAACAAAAACAAAAACAAAAATGCCAGAAAATGTTAGACAATAATTGTATATTTATAGTTACCCTAAATCAAACTTTAAGTGTCTTGAGATAATCCCAGCACAGGGATGTTGAATGGTGCTGAGTATCAGTGATTAAATTTATATGTGAAATCTATTATTTTAGTGATTGTTGATCTCAATCAGACTTATATTATTTTTTTGGAGACAGTGTCTTGCTATGTAGTTCAGAGTGGCCTTGAACTCATGGCGATCTTCCTGCCTCAGCCTCCCAAGTGCTGGGATTACAGGTGTGTGCCACCATTCCCGGCAATATAAAAATTTAAATATGTAAAGTGAAACTGCACTTTGTCAAGTGTCTTCCCTACCAAGCTTTTAATGTCGATGAGATACCTGTATGGTACAACGCACTCGTATATTTGTATATTCAATGTCTCTCAAAGGCCCAGGCATTAAAGGTTGGGTCCCCAGGATTGCACTATTGGGAGATTGTGGAAAATTCAGGAGAGGCCTGGTAGGAGATTCTCAGGTCACTGAGGGTGCCCTTGAAGGGGATGTGGGACCCAGGTCATTTCCTCCTTCTCTTCACTCTGTGGCTCATGATGTACATGGTCGTGCCCATCATGTGCTTCCGCCACAGCCCAAAACAACAGGGCGACTGGTCATGGACTAGAACCTCCAGAACTGTAAGCCATTACAGTAACACAAAGCTGACTGACACAGCACTGTTTTGAGCTGGGCATGGTGGTGACACCTATAATCTCAGCACTCTGGGGGGCTGAGGCAAGAGGATCACAAGTCTGAGCCCACCCTGGGTAACTTGGCAAGGCCCTGTCTCAAAATGAAAACTAAAAAAGGGCCAGGGATGTAGCTCAGTGCAAAGGCTCTGAGTTCAATCCCCTGTACTACAAACAAAACAAAACAAAATAGCACTGTTTTGATTTCTGAAAGGATATGAAAGAAGAAAGAGATGGGCCTTGTCCTTAAAGAAAGTAAGAAACTAATAGGGAAGATAAGCCAGGTACATAAAAAAGCCACAACATGAGACAGAAAGTGACTACAGTATTCCTATTAGAAAGGCCCAGACAGATAACTCTAGGAACTCATAGCAGGAAGTAACAACTGTCTTGCAAGCTTTGTAAATAAGATGGAATTTTAACTACTTTTTTTTTTTTTTTCTTGAGGTACTGTGGATTCAACCCAGGGCAGTCACACCAAGCCACATCCTCAGCCCAGCCCTTTTTATTTTTTTATTTTGACAGGGTCTTGATAAATTGCTAAATTACTTAGGCTGGGCTTGAACTTGTGATCCTCCTGCCTCAGCCTCCTAGAATTACAGGCATGTGTACCACACCCAGCTTTAACTTGTTCTTAAAGGATATGTAGATTTGGACATATGCTGATGGACAATGAGAAGATCCCAAAAAAGAAACTCCATAGCAATGTAAGAGATGGAGGCAAGCAAAGTCACAGAGAACCATGAGCAGTATTCAGTTACATCCTAATTTTTGCTAAAGGCACATGTTAGGAACATAAGAATGGTACCTGCTCAACATTGCTCATATCAAGCCAGTCTTGATCTTCCAGCTCTACTGCCATCTCTTCCAAATATACACAACGGCTTGGGATACCATTTCCACTTTTCATGCTTGGATCACCTGGGAAAGGTTTTAATCTGGCAGGTTAAGAATAATGCTCCTGGTCTTACAATTAATCTTCACATCATTTGTCTTGACCTCCAAGACTGCCTTGTTTTTTTGTTTATTTATTTATTTTTTTGTGGGTACCGGGGGTCGACCTCAGGACCTCACATGCCAGCAGGCGCCTGTGCTGCTGAGTGACACTGGCCCTTTTCTCGTATGTGGGTTGCGGGAGTCGAACTCGGGCCCTCGCGCTTGCCAGGCAGGCGCTTATGCCATTGAGCCATCTCACCGGTCCCAGAGTGATCTTGATAGACAATATATATCTAAAGATTTAAATCCCTCCCTCTTACTCCTATGACAGAACATGGGCTCCTCTCAGGGATTCTATACTGGAAGAAAATGGACTTGACTATCATTCTCATTTCCTTTTCAAGGTAGTAAAGGCAAGTAGCTATATGGCCTGGACAGTATCAAAATGGGAATGAAAGACCAGTCTAAACATTGTTCTTAGGTCACAACAAAAGCTTTACTGAAATAGAAACCCTGTATTCCAGGGAGTATGGTGCGTTTGTTTAATTATTAGATGCAAGAGGTTTCTATCAGAACTTTTTAGCCCAAGCCTAAGGAGGAAGGCAGAATAATGAGTAAATTGTTATAAGTCTGTAACTCACTGTTGTCCAGAGTGATTAGGAAGATTCTTTGGATCATGTGATTGATGTTGAGTTGCTCACATATTTCTTGCTGTGACCGGAATGAACGGCTGATCTCAGCGACAGAGTAATCAAATTCATCCAGGCTCTCTGACACACTATTATCGGAGTCATCTGGGCTTGCTGGGAGTTCATCTGTCAGAATATGTACGCTATTAAATATTATACCCTTTACTTTTAAAGAGAACCAAGTATACTACCAAAAGTGATAAACGTAACCAAGAGGAAGATAATTTTGGATGTGAAACAAGTTAATCATCTAATTAGTGAACATCTCAAGTCAGACAAGTTAAGTATAGGATTCTGAAATCCCTTGCTATAAATCTTTTTTTTTTCTTTTTTTTTGGTGGTGCTGGGGATTGAACCCAGGGCCTTATGCATGCAAGGCAAGAACTCTACCACTGAGCCACATCCCCAGCCCCCTTGCTATAAATCTTATCACATTATATAAAGCAAAGTTTCATTACTTACCCATAATTTTACTACCCGTTGCTCAAAATAGCAACATTACTTTCCCTACAGAATCCTAGTGAATGAGGAATTGCCTAATAGATCAAAATGCCTATAATTATTCTAAATGTATGGCTTTTTCTTGGGAACACATTTTAATAATCCCAAACTATAAAGGAAAATATAGAAAGTCTCCTTTGGACCAGTTTCTTTTTTTTTTTTTGTGGGTAGCGGGGGTCGAACTCAGGACCTCGTGTACCAGCAGGCGCCTGTGCCGCTGAGCGATATCACCGGCCCTTTATTCGTATGTGGGTTCCGGGAGTCGAACTCGGGCCCTCGTGCTTGCCAGGCAGGCGCTTACGCCACTGAGCCATCTCACCGGTCCTGGACTAGCTTCTTTTTTTTTGTTGTTTTTGTGGGTACCGGGGTCGTACTCAGGACCTTGCGCGCCAGTAGGCAAGCGTGCCGCTGAGCGATATCACCGGCCCTTTTTTCGTACGTGGGTACTGGGAGTCGAACTCAGGACCTCGCGCTTGCCAGGCAGGCGCTTATGCCGCTGAGCTATCTCACCGGCCCCTGGACTAGTTTCCTACAGAGAACAGACAATGCTCCACATCTTCACCACCCTCAATTCTGGGGTTAATGTTCATTACTATGATTTTTAATTAAAAAAAAGGTGGGGGATCATACTATACACAGCACTTTTCAACTGGCTTTTTAACTTAGCACCAACGCCTTTCCCTAGTAGGTCACAGAGGCCTATCTCATTCCTTTGAACAGCTGTATTTTATTACACATTTTGCATGCACTATGACTTACGTAGTTACTTAAAACTCCAAGTTTGTTCAAATGATGAATGCTAGGGTTGTTTCCAATTTTTCATGGTTTTAAATAATACTGTACATTTCTTGTGTCTTTGTTTGCAAGAGTATTTTTCTAGGATAAATTCATAGATGTAGCATTATTGGCTCTAAGAGCTTGAACACTAAAAAAGCTAACATACTACCTAGCAATTTGCCCTTGACACAGATTGCTCTGACTTACATGCCTACTCACTAGTATATGAGAATATGTGTGTTTAAATCTTCACAGATTTCACAAATTCAAAAATGACTGCTTGGTCTGGGGATATAGCTCAGCGGCACAGTGCCTGCCTGGGAAGCGCAAGGCCCTGAGTTTGATTCCCAGCACCACAAAAAAAAATCTCTAATGATTAGTCAGAATAGATTTTTTCATCATTTGATTATTATATACAAGTTGCTTATCATATCTTTTTTCTCCCCTCCCTACTTTCTCATTAGCTGAATCCCTTTAATTTTTTTATAAAGCAACTTAAGAGTGCCTCTCAGAATGTCAAAAGACTATAAATATAGTGCTATGACCTGGCATGATGGTGCATGCCTGTAATACCAGCACTCTGGGAGGTTGGGGCTGGAGAATTTCAAGTGCTAGCCCAGCCAGGGTAGTTTAGTGACTTAATGTGATGCTGTCTCTAAAAATAAGAACAGGGCTGGGGATGTAGGTCAGTGCAAAGGCCCTGGGTTCAATCCCCTAGTACTGCCAAAAAAAAAAAAAGAAGTGCTACGTGCTGTGGTTATATCTCAGGGGTAGAGCCCTTGTCTAGCATGTGTGAGGCCCTGGGTCCAATCTCCAGTACCACAAACAAAAGCTGTATTATTCACTAAAAGTCACGCATGAGCCTGTATCTGCTTTTCTTATTTGCAGACTGGTTCATCGCAAAATCCTGGTAAAATTCTCAGAAGTAAGAGTTGCTTCAGTGTAGGGAGTTTTATGAAATTGAAGCTCAATACAGGAGGCCAAAGGTTTTGGCAGAGTAATTCTGGCGGCAAACAGGTTGGACTTGGTGGCATGATAAACTCAGTATAAACAAAGTAAGATGAAGAGGTGCCAAAAGAGCAACAGAAGGGCATGTGCCGGCCTCGTTCCCATGGCTTGGTGCTTGCAACATGCTGAACTCTAGTCAGCCTGTTTACAGCCTGTGAAAAAGTCAGCACTGCTCTTATCTGTGCCTTGCTTTATCTATTACTCTGTCTACCACTGAAGTATCTTGACTTTTTTTTTTTTGGGAACCAGGAATCGAACTCAGGACCTCATGCTTGCCAGGTTAATCTTTTTTTATCTGTCTTGATTTTACCTAATTTTTATTCAATCCTAATCACAAAGAAAGATCACAATTCAACTATGCACTTTAACTTTTTTTTTTTTTTTTAAATAAAGGGAAAATGTAAACATTTCTCCTTTTTTTTTTTTTTTTTTTTTTTTGTGGGTACCGGGGGGACGACCTCAGGACCTCGCGCGCCAACAGGCACCCGTGCCGCTGAGCGATATCACCGGCCCCTTTTTCGTATGTGGGTTCCGGGAGTCGAACTCGGGCCTTCGCGCTTGCAAGGCAGGCGCTTACGCCGCTGAGCCATCTCACCGGCCCTCCTTTTCTTAAAAGAAAAACACTATCATTCTTTTTGGGGAGGGGAAAAAGGGGAACACTTTCTTCTTTGAAAGACTGTAAATGTCTTCAGAAGACTAATATGTTAGAAAAACATTGTCATTCTTGTTGTCTATGCCTTCTGCTAGGAGGAAGTTGGACTAGATCTTAAATTTGGTACCAGATGAGAAAAAAACATTTTTTTCTCGTTAGTTGAGAGATTATTCTGAACTTTTTTCACATTAAAGCTAAATACTAGATTTTTCTTAGAAGTTTGTCCTAACAGCAGTAAGCTACAAAAGAGGCCACTCAATAGAATGGAAGAAGCACTTCACCTGAGAGGCTTCTTAAGCACTAAACTAAGACAAATCTCTTTTGTCTATAGGTCAAAAAGTGTTCATAGTTCTTCCTTTTACATCTACTTTCTACAGTTGCATACAACTTGTTTTCCATACCTACACCCACTACCTTGGTTTCCTATGTTAGAAAGATTTATTTTAAAAGCTTTTACTAGACGGTCACATGATGACAGCTTTGGGATCACAGTGGACATCTGTTCCTATGGAACCACCTGTTATCTGTTTTCTTTTCATGCAAGGGAGAAGATGGGAGGGGGAAAGCCCCCAAACAAAAACCACCACCACCAACCAGCAAACAAAAAAACTTCTGGCCCAAACAAACAGAAACCAAATTCTGCTCCAAATTTAAATTCCAGTTGTAATTAGGTACCCAAAGAATACTTAATTTGGGAAGACCCTATTCCAAGGCCATGTCATCTGCTGCTACTGGCTCCTCTACTTACCAGATTGCTGCTTCAGCTGCTCTTTTTGGATTGCTGCAAACTGTTTGGCATCAGCCAGGGAGCCAAAAAGAGCAGCAAAGGGGTTACTTGAGATGTTGTTGTTATTCTCCTGGTCTGTCATTTCACTTTAAGGTATCCTCCATCCAGACCTAGGGGGTGGGGCTATGCAAAGGGCAGGTATTAGACTCAGAAGAGCAGATGACACAACAGCTGTAATGTACCCATGGTTGTTTCTTTTCCCGTTTCTTAAACACAATACATTTGAGACTTTGGGTTAACACTTGCCAATTCCTGTTTCAAAACTCAAAAGAGATTTTTGGCAAGATGGTTACAAACCTACCAACTGGACATGATGGCCTGATTTGGGGACAGCTAAAACCAAAATACGTAAAACATGGTTAAACTGAATGCATTTATCTGTTGACATGTTTCTATGTGCTATACCTTTAAGAAAATAGGGTAAATAGAAAAAATTACTGACACTGGATGTGATAGTGCACGCCTGTCATCCCAGCACTTGGGAGGCACAGGCAAGAGGATTGCCACAAGTTCAAGGCCAGCCTGGGCTACACAGTGAGTTCAAGGCCAGCCTGAATGACAGAGTAAGACTCCGCCTCAAAAAAAAAAAAAAAAAAAAAATACTGACAAAGAGAGAATCCCCCAAGAATTATAAGAATGACATGGCACTTAGGAAATAATAAAACGAGAACTATGGATTTCACATAGGTCTCCAAGCTGCCAGCCTAGTTCTCATTCACTGTGGGTAGGACAAAGTGGTACCTACTCAGATTCCTATGACTTAGGGTTGAAGCTAGGAATTCCTCACTACATAGAAACTCATAGATTTGGAATGGTAAATTAGGACTGGAACCAGATCAGCTGTATATTCTAGACCTTTAATGTATATTAAGCAATCTATCTCTATTTGTAGACTTAAAACTACTGACATTTGTTCAACTAAAATCTGAAGTCTTTGCTTAATTTTACATGTAAATTTCTGATTTCTTATAATACTGAAGAAATAAAAATTCCAACTGATTTATCCGATTTTCTGTAACACCAAAGAATATAAATTTCAACTGTTAGGTATAATGTGTAACCCCAGTGACAGATATATACCTCAAAGGTATTTAGGAGCTGCGAGAGCCTGCATTTGCACTCTTCCGATTACATCTCATTCAAAGTAAGGCGAACTCAGTGGTACAATGGGATGAGCAGAGCTCCCTGAAAGGCCTTTTTCCCTTTCTAAAAGACTAAGCCCACAGGATGAAAATACAACCCTGAAAAGGGTCAGCAGAGACATAGGGCTTGAACATTCTGCTTACTAGGATCCTGAACTGCTACAGGGCCTTAGAAACAGTATGAACAGGGGTGTAAAGGAAGAAAAGAAAAAGAACATTTGGTCTGCATTTAGCTTATTAAGATAAATTTTTTATGGAATTTTATTTTAAAAACTAATGCAAATAAAAAACTACCCTTAATAAAAAGGTGCATCTTCACAGGGTGAAGTGTTTATATCACTTAATAATTTTCAGGCATCTCCACCAGTTGCTTCACATGTTCTGCCATTTTTCTGCATAAGAGCTAATGGCTAATTAGCTGTAACAACTTAGGCAGAAAGCCTAGTCTCTTCACAGCGTGGTACAGGGCTTCAATGAACTTAACTGTTAGATCTTGCTCTATTTTATTTTTTGCTATGTATACTTTTAGTAGAACTTAATGCCAGAAAATATATCAGATTTAGTGTTGGAACTGACAACAAACGTTAAGAGGATTGTAATCATTACACAAGCTTAATTATCATCACTAATTCATTTGGAGACACCCCAAATTGTCTGTTAGTTGACCACCACCATTCCTCCAATCCTGAGGTACCCTGAATTCCAGAGGAATGCAAAAAGTATAATGAACTCCTATTTTTGTCTCCAAAATGCCATCCTCTTTTTTCAACATGACACCCTTAATTTTTCTTCTGGGTATTAATTCCATGAATTAATTCTATGTATTCAGAAAGGGTTGAGCTCACCCACCAGGTCCAGGAATGGGCATATGAATCTGGTCTTTTGAAAGAGAACAGCATTTTCTGGCCAAAGTGACCAATTCAACAGTGGATACAAGATCCTATCGTAGCCTACAGAAGTCATTGAACACTAGCTTCAGGCCTTTTGCTGAACTTACAGAAAAGGGAATTCTTTTTGTCTGATTGGGTTGCTGGGCTGATAAGATATAAAGCTTGAGTTTTGCAACATCTACAAAAAGTCTACCCTGACACTAAGCTAACATATAGAAAAAGAGTTGAGAGATGGGAAAGACAAAGTCTTCCAGACTTTTCAGTTATAGAAGCCAATAAATGCTGCCCCCTATAGCGTAAGTCAGTTTGAATTCTTTTAAACACTACTGAAGTGGGCCGGTGAGATGGCTCAGCGGCGTAAGCGCCTGCCTTGCAAGCGCAAGGGCCCGAGTTCGACTCCCGGATCCCACATACGAAAAAGGGGCCGGTGATATCGCTCAGCGGCACGGGTGCCTGTTGGCGCGCGAGGTCCTGAGGTCGACCCCCCGGTACCCACAAAAAAAAAATAAATAAATAAAAACACTACTGAAGAGTCCAGATGATTACAAAGGAGATACATCACCTGCACCACATATGCGGAGAGAAAGATGAAACTCAGGTACACAGTATACTTGACACAGACTCTCAAGATTATCAAGAAAGACACACAAGATTTATCACCATAGGCGACATTATTTCCTTCTTTTGCAATATTATTATACCATCATGCAAAAAAGCTAGCTTCCCATTATATTTTAGCTGTATTTTTACTGGGATTTACAACTTTCTACATTATATTCCTAAGCATATTTTCTGGTTTCTGCTTTACTACACTGTAAGCTCTTTGAATACAGGTTCGCATCTGATTATTCTTTCTTCTGTGTCTGGCATTATACTGTATAATCACAAAATCCTAAGTAAATGTTTACTGAATGACTCAATCTTACATGTAGTTACCCTGAATCTCTTGTAACTAGTAGCATTATCCATGATCTTACTTCAAGGTAGGGGCTTTACTACATGTCTTAGGATGTAGTCAAAGGTAAAGCCACCGGGCCAGACACTGTTGTTCCCTGGAATCTAAAGTGTGTGTTGACTAGAGAATGGAATTTAATCTGTTGTCATCTCAAATGTCTGTTAAAAACAAAAAGATTTTACTAAGCTCCTCTTTTTCATAGGTACTAAAAATACACACACAAACTCTTCATGAAAAATAAAAGGCTCAGGCCAGGTATGGTGGGGCATGCCTGTAATCCCGGTACTTGGGAGGCTGAGGCAGGAGAATTGCCCTGAGTTCGTGACCAACCTGGGCTACAAAGTGAGTTCAAGGTCAGCCTGAACTACACAGCAAGACCCTATGTAAAAAAAAAAAAAAAAAAAAAGCTCAGCTATGTAATCATAGGAAAAAGGAGGACTGATCTGTTAATGAGAATCTATGTAGAGATGTCAGTTTAGATTTATTCAATTAACTTACATATATAAGTAAGAGTACCTGGATATCACCTACTCTTAAAAGAATAATAAAATGGAACTTTGATATTTTGTTTAGTATTCAACAATGTCCTTTTGATTATTTTCAGTACTGAGGACTGAACCCAGGGCCTTTGCACTGTGCTAATTCCAGTCCTTTTTAAAATTTTGGGACATGGTCTTGCAAAGTTATCCAGGTTGAACTTGAACTTGTGATCCTCCTGCTGCAGCTTCCCAGAGTACCAAGATTACATTTTTTTTTGAGACAGAGTCTCGCTATGTAGGTCAGGCTGGCCCTGAACTCACTATGTAGCCCAGGTTGGCCTCAAACTCATGGTGACCCTCCTGCCTTAGAGTCCCATATGCTAGATTACATGTATGCACCACCATGCCCTGCTTAGTGCTAGAATGACAGGTGTGCACCACCAAGCCTGACTAACAATGTCCTATTTTTTTTTTTTTTTTTGGAGACAGGGTCTTACTATGTAGCTCAGGTTGGCTTTGAATGTACTATGCTGCCCAGGCTGGCCTTGAACTTGCAGTGATCCTCCTGAGTGCTAGGATTACAGGCGTGTGCCACCATGTCCAACACAATGTCCTATTTTAAATCTCTTCAGCTGGGCGTGGTAGCACACATCTGTAATCCCAGCACTCGGGAGGCTGAGGCAAGAGGATCAGTGTCAATTCAAGGCCAGCCTGGTTTACATGGTGCGTTCAAGGCCGGTCTGAACTACATAGCGAGACCCATCTCAAAAAAAAAAAAAAAAAGTTCTTCATTTCAACTGTAATGCAGAGATATAACCCTATCCGGTTAACAGCCTTTGGGATGGTAAAACCACCAATCCTTAAGAAGCTTTTGGGTTGGATTTAAAAAAAAATAAGTCCCCCTTCAAAACAACTGCATGTCCACTTCCAGGGCAAACATCTGTAAAGAGCTGTCTACATCTGGCCCTACAAAATTCTCTCATCCTTTCCTGATTTAAGTTTTTGCTTATGAACAGTACTGCTAATCTTTAAAGGTCACTGTCAGCTCCTGTGAGCAAACAAATGTTTTAACATCAGACTTGACATTGTTTTAAAATAGAAATATCAGCCGGGCGAGGTGGTGCATGCCTGTAATCCCAGCACTCAGAAGGATGAGGGCCGGTGAGACGGCTCAGCAGCTTAAGCGCCTGCCCGGCAAGCACGAGAGCCCGAGTTCGACTCCCGGAACCCACATACAAAAAAGGGGCCGGTGATATCGCTCAGCGGCACGGGCGCCTGCTAGCGCGCGAGGTCCTGAGGTCGACCCCCCCCAGTACCCACAAAAAAAAAAAAAAGAAGGATGAGGCAAGAGGATCCCCGCAAATTGAAGGCCAGCCTGGGCTACATAGCGAGTTCAAGGGTAGCCTGAACTACATAGCAAGACCCTGTCTCAAAAAAAAAAAAAATTCTGAAACACTCTGTAAAACTGGGATTGTTAAAACAAAGCTCTATGTATCTCAGTGATACAGATGAGCATACATGAGGCTTTGAGTTCAATCCCCAGCATTACACACATATACGTGTAAATAAATAAATAAAAGTAAATAAACCAAGCTATATTAAATCACACTCTGTAAGGTCTCTGTCCTGGTAATACACACATCAAATGACAGGAATTTAGAAAACGCTTTCAGTGTAACATGTTCCACCCAGTAACACGTTCAGGCCATGCAAATGCAGCAACAAATCCTTTCAATACATCTAGGACTTCATCAAGTAAAAAAGCAGGCAGCATTCCTTCTTGGGTCCCATTTTATCTCAGATGGGTGTCCCTGCGGGATCAAAATGGTCAAGGTCAGTGACAATAAACATTCTTGCTCTAGGAGCAAGAAACTGATCCCTAGGGGAACACTCATTAGATTTAAGCTCTTGAGTTGTAGTCACTCAATTTTAGAAGTGTCTTATAAATCTAAGGAAACATGAAGCAGACTGCCAAGAGTTATGCCTGATGGGCCCATTACTTGGCTCAAGAAATGTCAACATCTTGCCATATGCACTCAACTAGTTTACTGTGCATAATTTGTCTTCCTGGCACCTGGTTATCTGTCGTCTACTCTGTATATTTTAATTCCCCCAGATTCCATGAAGGATTCGTGGGAAGGAGGGAGATGCCCCTCCCCGATTCATGTTAAGAGAAAGGAAGTCAAAAGATAAGGTCAATGTTCTAGACTTTTTCTGAAGGAACACAGGCAAGCGGGGAAGACAAATGTAGACACGAGAAACTGGAGTACTGTAAGGGTTTCCAAATCAGGCAGGGTCGAAGTTCGTGAAGGAGAGGGTCTCTGGTCAGGAAAGCACAGGAGAACGAATTCGGAGGAGGTAAGAATGCAGAGGACTGGACTGACATTCGATTAGGAGAAAAATTTCCATTTCCGACTCAACAATCCCCTTCCCTCAAGCTACCTCCTCTCTTACCAGGGCCTGAAGGGCCAGCAGCGACGACACGACAGCCTCAAGGGCCAAAGGGTTCCCACTTCCGACTCAGCACCGCAACCGGAGCTGACATCATCACTAATCGCCAGGGCTGGTGGGATGTCATCTCTGCGCCGGAAGCAGGGTGTGTGCGCCCTGCAGAGCGAATGGCACGCAAACCCCCGTAAGGCTCGTGTGCTGGCTTGCAGAAGCCGGCTGGAGGCGGGGCGGAAGTGGCCTTGAGATCCCGACAGGGTTAGGGGATTGGGTGGGAGGCTCGCGTGGTTTGGAGGTTGGAAATCCGTGTGTGGAGGGCAGCTATAACTTTTTGATCTCTAGTTCAGCTAGCGAGCTCTGTGGGCTTCTGGCTTTTAACTTTTCCGCCGGTCTGTCCATTTTTGAAGCAGCTTCTGTTACTTTATATGTATACACACACACACACACACACACACACACACACACACACACACACTTTTTTTTTGTCTTTTTTGAGACAGGGTTTCACTATTAAGTTCAGACTGGCCTTGAACTCACTTTGTAGACCAGGCTGGCCTTGAACTCTGAGCGATCCTCCTGCCTCAGCCTCCCAAGTGTTGGGATTACAGGCGTGTGCCACCACGCCTGGCCTCTTTTCATAGATTTTTAAAAACTATTTCTGAAGCAGTAACAAAACCAGCAATAAGAACTAAAAGTTTGGGGTACCCATTATGTGCCAATCGGTGTGCTAGTTTTGTTAAGTTTAGTTTATTAGTACGTGTGTAGTACATGTTTACATTCCTTTTCTCCATCCCCCCTTGTCGTGATCCCCTTCCCTTTCCTTTTGTTTTCTTTGTGCATTTGCAATGCATAGTTTACACTCCTTGTGTAGAGGTGATGCATGTACACAACAGGTCCCAATTCCTTTTTTTTTTCCCATCCCCTATCCCTTCCTTTTTCTCCCTCCCTCCATCTCTTGATCTTCATATTTGAGAAAGATTCTCCTACTTCCTATTATCTTTTATTTTGCTCTCGTTTTACTCCAGGTTTCTCATATGAAAGAAACCATGTGATATTTAATTTTGTGTTTGATTTATTTTGCTTAACGTGGTCTCAAGGTGCTATTTTTGATTGGATTTCAGTTCTCCTATCTGTAGGGTGAGGACAATATTACATTTTACAAATTGACCTGGGCATGACGGCCATACCTGTAATCCCAGCACTCTCAAACTAGGCAGGAGGATCGCTGAGTTTGAGGCCAGGTTGGGCTACATAATGAGTTCAAGGCCAGCCTGAACTACATAGTGAGACCCTGTCTCAAAAACAAACAAACAAACAAACAAAAAATCAAAAAGGCAAACCAAACTAAACCAAACAAAAAACCCCAAAAAACAAAACAAAAATCTACCAGTCTGTTTTGAGATACACAATAGTAATGGAAGCAGTATACGTCTCAAGAGTTAAAAACATTGTGCAATTAAAAAGACAATTCACAGAATGATAGAAAGTATTTGCCAGTCATATGTATGATAAAGGATTAATATAAAGAAAATATAACTCTTACAACTTAATCCAATTAAAAATGGGCAAAGGACTTAGAGATTTCTCTAAAAAGATACACAAATGGCAATACAGACATGAAAAAGATATTCAACATCAGTAATCATTGGGGAAATGATTATCGAAAGCTTTGGGAGGTACTGCTTCACTTCTACAATAATGGCTGCTATAAAAAAAAAAAAAACCAGAATGAATGTTGATAAAGATATGGAGAAATTAGAATCCTCATATGGGAATGGGGAGTTTTTGTTTAACAGGTATAAAGTTTCTGTTCACAATGATGAAAATGGAATGGAAATGGATAGTGGTGATGGCTGCACAATGTGAATGTACTTAATGTCACTGAATAGCACCCTTGGAAACATTTAAAATGGTAAATTTTATGTTATACATTTTGCCATATATACACAAAAAGCACCGTGCAACTTTTGAGTACCTACCATTGTTGTAGTTTCTTAAGATATTGTAGGGAAAAGAACTCCAAGTCTGTTTCTTCTGTATTAGTTACTTTTCCCTCATTGCTGAGACAAAATACCTGACACCCAAAGTTAAGAAAGGAAAGGTTTATTTAGCTCACAGTTTGTAAAGGTTTCAGTCTATAATTGGCGGGCTCCACGGCAGGGTGGCACATGGCAGAGGGGTAATAGTTCATGGCAGGGGAAGACAGCAAAAGCAATGAGAGAGAGAGAAGAGAGAAAGAGAAAGAGAGAGAAAAGAAAGAAAGAGACAGCGAGCGAGGCTTGTAGCAGGCTACCTGCCCTAGGGTGGGTGTAGCACTCACCACACCCTTAGTCCCAGCATGCTTAATTCCAAGATTGCACTATGAATCAATCGGCTCTAGATTCAGCTACCTCCAAAAAAGCCCTATGACTGCATGAGGCTTTGGGGGGCCATCTAGACACAAACCATAACATCTTCCTGAAACCTAATCTGTTGAGAGTGGAGTGATGACTTAGCATTTAAGATTAATGGAGTGCGGGCCGATGATATAGCTCAGCAGCATAAGCACCTGCCTGGCAAGTGTGAGGTCCTGAGTTCGACTCCTGGTATGCGCATATAAAAAACAAAACAAAACAAAAAGATTAATGGAGTGGCTGAGGGTGTAGCTCAGAGGTCGAGAATTTGCCTATCATGCATGAGGTCCTGGGTTCAGTCCTCACACACACACACACACACACACACACACACAAAAAAAAAAAAAAACATCATTCAATAAATATTTCTGGGATAACTGGGCAGCTATCTTGTTAAAAGTTGTTCAATGGGGCCGGTGAGATGGCTCAGCGGCATAAGTGCCTGCCTGGCAAGTGCGAGGGCCCAAGTTCGACTCCCGGAACCCACATATGATAAAAGGGCCAGTGATATCGTCCTGAGGTCGACCCCCGGTATCCACAAAAAAAAAAGTTGGTCAATATGTTAGACTTTACACTAAAATTAATTAATTCATGAAAGATCAAAGACTGAAATGTATAAAATGAAATCAAGAGAATGCTAGAGGATTAATGAGAGAAATTTTAAAAAGAGATTAAGCTTAAAATTAGGGAAGATGGGCCGGTGAGATGGCTCAGCGGCTTAAGCGCCTGCCCGGCAAGCGTGAGGGCCCGAGTTCGACTCCCGGAACCCACATACGAAAAGGGGGGCCGGTGATATTGCTCAGTGGCACGGGTGCCTGCTGGCGCGCGAGGTCCTGAGGTCGACCCCCCGGTACCCACAAAAAAAAAAAAAAAAAAATTAGGGAAGATGCTTCTGAATGCGAAACATAAAAGACCAGTAAATTCTTCTGCAGGCAAATATTTGAAAAATATGCATGTAAAATCAACCGTGAACAAAGTAAAAAAAATAACAAAATCAGAAAAATACTTGCAACTAATAAAAAGATCTAGTAGCTCAAATATGTAAGGAGCAGGAACAAGTCAGTAAGGAAAAACAGAACAAAACAAACAGAAACTTCCCGACATATGTGAGCCTGTATTTCATGAGAAGCTAAAATAAATGGTTCACTCCCAGTTTTAATAAGAAAAATGTAAAAAACACACTGAGATGCCATTTTAACTTAGATTGGTACAGTTTTAAAAATTTAAAAATACAGGCTGGGCCTGGTGGTACATGCCTGTAATCCTAGCACTTGGGAGGTTGAGGCAGAAGGATTGCTGCGAGTTCAAGGCCAGCCTAGGCTACATAGTGAGGTTGAGGCCAGGGTCTTTATAGTGAGACCCTGCCTCAAAAACAAAAATGAAAACAAAACACAAACAAAAAAATACATTAGTAGGCATGCATGGCACTTGCCTATAATCCCAGCTATTTGGGAGGCTGAAGTGGGAATATCGCTAGTTCAAACCTAGCCTGTGCAATTTCTTGAGACCCTGTCTCAAAATAAGAAAAAATGAAGGGGCTGGAGACATAGCTCTTAGAGGGCCCCCGGGTTCAATCCCCAGTATTGCAGTCATCTAAGTTAGTTATAAATATTACAGGCAGTCAGACAGGGCTGGGCCCTCAGAACAGAAGACAGTTGTGGCTGGAGGCACATTCACTGAAGGTCAGACTTCAAGAAAAAGAGGAATGACTACACCCACATACTTCCCCTAGAGATGAACAGCAGTGATTGATATTCTAAATAGACATCAATCACCTTGGGTGGGGAACCAAAACCTCCTTAACCCACCCCTTCCAGGGAAATCCTTGTCCAGTCCATATACTCTTGCTGTGTGACTTGCTTCCCAATTTGATCCCCATTTAATCAGTATCACCTAAGCGACTATACTTGTTGTAATCTTATTGGTTCACCATAGTTTGTCTCACCTCACACCCGCCTTGTGACTTCCCATTGGACCAATATTACCTAAGTGACTATACTTGTAATCTTATTAGTTGACTATAGTTTTGTCCCACCTTGAACCCCCCTCACCTTGTGGCTTTGCTCAATAAAACACCCTTGAGAAGCAGGGTCAGTGGGCAACCCACTTTCTGGGCCCCTTTCTGTCTATATTAGACAAAAGCTATCTTTCAATAAATTCTTCCTACTCTTAAACTCCATTGTTTGTAGAATTCATTCTTCAGTTTTGGAGAACACAAACTCAATGTTTTGGACATCTAACAGGTCAGGAGTTATATTCCCCTTATATTATTTGGAGGGCCTATATCATCCTTATATCACATGCCCTATATCACCAGTACAAGAGAAAGAAAAGTTGAAAAATACACTGTTGAAATATATTAGAGTAACATGCAATTTTGTGTATTTTTATTGCCAGTATGTACTGGAACAACCCCTATAAAGTGCAGCTTGGCAATGTATAATAAAATTACAAGTACAAATGCATTATGGCTCAACAATGCCATTTATTTTTATGTTACAAAATGTCATAAGAATCTTCAAAATGACATTTATTATTAGAGCTAAATCAATAAAACTAAAAACAATAAAAGGAAGATGTAAGAAAAAAATCTTTGTGACTGTAGGTTTGGTGAAGATTTCTTGGATATTGATGCGGGTTCACTTGAGAAACGGGGTTGGCGGGCAACCCACTTTCTGGGGCCCCATCTGTCCCTCTTAGACAAAAGCTTTCTTTCTCTCAATAAATTCTTCCTATTCTTACCTTCACTGTTCTTAGAATTCATTTATTGATGTTAGAGAACATGAACTTGGTATTTCAGACATCTAGCAGGTTGGGAGTTATAATATTTCCCTTATACTACTTGGGTTATTTGGTGGTCCTATATCATCCCTATATCATTTGGAGGTCCCACTGAGATAATTGGATGGAGGTAAGAGTTTGCTTTTGTTTGATAGATATTGGATTGTGACTTGCTTAGGTGATCACAATTTTTGTGCTTTAAATTTTATTTTATGTTTTCGTCAATTGATTAGTGTTTTGTTAAAATGATGATAAATTTAAATTGAGAACATAGGAAGGTTATGATGCTTCTTTAATGGGACATTTTATTCCTGTTTTGTATATGTCGCATTTGGACTTAGTTGCTGAAATTACTGTTGCTGGTTTGACCAGGCAACAGCGCTAAGGAAAAGTAGTGTTAGAGCGCCCCCTGGTGGACTTTGACATGAAATGCTATAAAATGGTCTTTTCATGAAATCTTCATATTTAGAAAATATGCATGCCCATTAATAAACCACAGGACGCCTTCCACCAGTTAAAAGATGATGGGTCAGTGGCTATTCTTAAGACTTGGGTGACAGGTTTCACTGAGACAAACTGGTGTGATCCTTCTCTACACTCCAGAGAAAATGTCGAGCCTGGTTTGCTTCAGTTTCCTTTCTGGTCTGATCTGCTGGTGAGGAGATCTTTTCTGATCTTTCCCTACCACTATGTACTTTCCTTTGTATTTTCTTTTCAGAGAAAGAGGAACTCTAAACTGCCACAACCTTTTTCTCCTATCCAACAATTTAGTTAAGCCTGTAGAAAATGAGCATTTGCTAACCCTGAAGACAGGGAAGTCATCTTAGATGAGGAATATGTACCCCTTCTCTGGGTCAGATGAGACATTGGAAATTTGCCTGTCCAGGAGAACATACATAAAAGCCATGTCCTGGCTTAGTGTTCTGGGCAACAGTTTTCCCTGGGAGACTGAACACAAGACTCTGTAGAAAGAACTGACTTCTGGGTGAAACCAGAAGGAGCTATTTCCAAGCACAATACTTAAGGGACCAAAACACATTTAGCCTAAGGGAGAATCTCCAACCTTTTCTCTCCCCTCCTAAGTCTAATTCTCATCATTTATGTGTGTAGGAGAGGAAAATATTTTGGTAATAAGTTGTGGGACTTGAAACTTTTACTGTAAACTTAGAAAATGCTCTGTAATGATTTTTCAGATTTTAGACAGCTTGGATTTTTATCTCTCCCTTATATAATTTTAACAAACAGTGGTCACTCTGCCAGCTACTTAAATGCTCTTAGAGTACCTGCCACTCTTAAAGCAGAGGACAGGTTTCCCCAGCACCTGCTGGTGAATCCCCACTGAAGCCAAGGGCTAATGGAATGTTGACCAGACAGGCAGCTGGATTCCTTTCTGGAGACAGACCTCTGGTAGCATGGACCAGTAGAAACTGAGGGAGCAACTGAGGGGTCATAGCCAGGGTGACTCTCTGGTGGATACCTGAAGGTTCCTTAGTGGAAGCCAAGTCCTGATAGCCAGGCTGGGTAACCAGTAGAAAAATCTCCACTTATCTATCATACTTTTCTCTCTGCTAGGAAGTTAGGAACTCCTCCTAAACCTTTTTCCAACTCAATGGGAGTTAAGAGTTAACTCCCATTAACTTAACTTTAGAACCACCTTGTAGTCAGACTGCCCCTCCCTCCAGAAATCAGACAGAGGCGGCTTGCAATAACTGCCTTTCACAGAGGAAAACAGCTATCAGGGGAAGAATTTACATTAGTGCCTTGCATATGCTAAAAGTAAGAAAGCGATTTTAGTTAGCCTTTCCCTTTCCTCATGTGCACGTAGGAAACTTACAAATGTACCTTTACTAATATACAAATTGTGGTTGCTAGGCAATGAGTGTAAATTTAACCTGTGAACTTCAGAGACAAGGAAATTTTCTTTTTTTCAGAAATTTTAGATTAAACCTTAAATAAAGCTTGGCCGGGCGGGCCGGTGAGATGGCTCAGTGGCATAAGCGCCTGCCTGGCAGGCGCAAGGGCCCAAGTTCGACTCCCAGAACCCACATATGAAAAAAGGGCCAGTGATATCGTTCAGTGGGACGGGCGCCTACTGGCGCGTGAGGTCCTGAGGTCGACCCTTGGTACCCACCAAAAAAAAAAAAAAAAGAAAAAAGCATGGCCTCATCTTGCTGCTAAGGAAGGTTGTGTAGGCGATTAAGTAGGTAACACAGGTGCCTTGGAGGTTTCTTCACAGGTGAAATTCCTTCAAGAGATTTGTTTGCTTCTATCTCTAAAGGTGATCTTTTTTGCAGAATAAAAGGTGCTATCCTTTGATCTGTTTGCCTCATGCTCTTTCAAAGAACTAGAAACCAGTGGTTTAATGCTAAGGAATGTTTCCCTCTTTAAACATGGTGTTACAGCTGAGCTCAATTGTAACTTGTGCTTAAAAAACATGGGAGTAAGTGCACAAGTTCCTTGGAAAGATAAAATTACGCACCAGTTTGAGGGTGGATATGCTGCTTGAATTTTGTGTTCTGGTCTCTCTCCAGATAGCATCCACCTGCCCTGGAGTAGAATCTACTCAAGGGATGCCTTGAGGGTATAAGAAATCAAATAAAAATTACGGGGATGCCCAATTCCTTCTTTTTGCATTTCAGATGTGAAAATCAATGTCAAAATCTCTTACTCCTTTGGAATGTATTCTTTTTTTTTTTTTTTGTGGGTACTGGGGATCGACCTCAGGACCTCACGTGCCAGCAGGCACCCGTGCCGCTGAGTGATATCACTGGCCCTTTTTTCGTATGTGGGATCCGGGAGTCGAACTCGGGCCCTTGCGCTTGCCAGGCAGGTGCGTACGCTGCTGAGCCATCTCACCAGCCCTGGAATGTATTCCTTTTTTTTTTTTTTTTTTTGTGGGTACCAGGGGGTCGGCCTCAGGACCTTGCGTGCCAGCAGGCGCCTGTTCCGCTGAGTGATATCACCAGCCCCTTTCTTAATATGTGGGTTCGGGGAGTTGAACTCGGGCCCTCACGCTTGCTGGGCGGGCGCTTAAGCCGCTGAGCCATCTCACCGGCCCTGGAATGTATTCTTAAGCACTGGAAAATGTTTGATCCTCATGTATTGAAAAAGAGAAGTTTAATATTTTTTCTGCACCTGCACATGGCCTACGTACTCCCTAGAGCCAAAATGGAATACAGAGGGAAGTATTGATTATGATGTTCTTTCACAACTAGAATTGTAAGAAAGAGGAAAAATGGTCAAAATTGCCTTATGTTCAGACTTTCTTTGCATTAAGAAATAATCTTTATTTGTATTCAAAATGTAAATGTGAGCCACAGGAAAACCAGACACCTCTAGCCCTTAAGACATCCAGTATAACTGAGCCTGAGGCTACTCTTCCTCTACCTTTGGGACCTGAGGACGAGGTTTCCAAGACAAATTTAATCAGACTTGCCCACTATTACTGAGTCTGAGGCTTCCCCTATTTGCCCTTTGGGTCCTGAGGGTAAAGCTTCTAGGCCAGCAATAATTAAAGCCTCCACGAAGTTGTATCCCTCCTTAGCTGATTTTGTTCAAGCTCATCAAGGACAATATCCCTTACAGGAAGTAAATGGGGAATTTAGAACTACCTGCATTAATGTGTCCTTTTCTCTCAGAGACCTAAAACAAATCAGGCAAGAGCTAGAAAAGTTATCAGATGAACCTGATGAGTACAGAGAGGCCTTTGAAGGGCTTATTCAGACCTAGAAAGTAGACTGGAAAGATATAAAGTTACACTAAAAGCAAACACTGACTTCTAATGAGAGACAATGGGTACAAACTTTAATCTGTGAGTTTATTAAGTATATTACAGATACCTGGGGATACATATTTTCAGAGTGGGTTTAAACAGAGCCTAGCCAGCACTGGTGTAGAGGGAAGTTACCTAGGTGTCGGGATAGAGAACCCAAAATGTCTCAAAGACCTCTTTGTCCTAGGGCAGAGATTTCTTCTGGACTATTACCTGTCTCTGTAGGTGACAGATCTCTTGCAGGCTGGGATTTTAGAACTTTTGATTCACGGTCATTTATTAGAAACTAAGCCCTAAACAATATAGTTAGAACACTTTCATTTTCTCTCCCACTCTCTTTCAAAAGGTTAAAAGCAGCCATTTAGGTTTTTTGATTATTTGTTTAATTTTCTGTTTGGCAATGCAGTTGGAATCAATCATGGCTTTTGTCTTTGGAGGCATGTTTTACTAAGGATTAGAGATCCACCCTGGGAAAGGTCTTGATCTTAATTGTCTTTCTTTTTTTTTTTTTTGTGGGTGCCGGGTGTTGACCTCAGGACCTCGCGCACCAGCAGACGCCCGTGCCGCTGAGTGATATCACCGGCCCCTTTTTCTTATGTGGGTTCCAGGAGTCGAACCCGGGCCCTTGCGCTTGCTAGACAGGCACGTACGCCGCTGAGCCATCTCACCAAAGCTAAATTGTCTTTCTGCACCTGAAATGGTTAGGGTTTAGTTCTTTTTTTTATTTTTTATTTTTTTTATTTTATAGAGAAGAAAAAACAAAACAAATTGAAAAAGAACAAATTTTCAAAACAACATAATAGGAGGGTAACAATGGTTAGGGTTTAGTTCTTGTGCCATACTTGGAGTCACTCTTCTGTTCCTTCTCCACTGCCCTGCCCATGAGAAATAGCACAGTTTACAACAGCGTTTGATCCAAGGCAATTCTCTCCTCCATGGCTGCTAAATTTCAGGACCAAGTTTCCAGAATGGTGAGTTTCCCCTCCCTGGGATCCTTCCAGAGTGAAACTAACCTTCACTTATCTCTGGGTCATATTCAAAAACTGGTCTAGATTTAATCCGGAAGCTCTCAAAGAATAAATGTACAAGTTTTAGTCCAACTTTATCTGCCTTTTAGTCCTTAGGCAGAACTGGAGTTTAACATTTTTTTTTTTGGTGGGTACTGGGGGTTGAACTCAGGATCTCATGCGCCAGCAGGTGCCCATGCCACTGAGTGGTATCACCGGCCCTTTTATCATATGTGGGTACCAGGAGTCGAACTCAGGACCTCGTGCTTGCCAGGCAGGCGCTTATGCCGCTGAGCTATCTCACTGACCCTAACTCTTCTTACTTCTCTGTCCCCTCAAGAATGATGCTGACTAGTTTTCTTAGCACAGGACAGACTGACTGATTTTTATAACATAGGTAAGTTCATTGATTGAACAAAACATCCCTAGGGAATTTTATGAGTTCAATAACAGTTTTAAATGACAACAAAGATTAAAAAATAGGCACACCCCAGTCCCCAGAGAACTGCCTCTCATGTCATGATTTCTCTCCAAAACCTCTTGCCAGGCTGGCTGCTATTCTCAGAGATATACTAGATGAGGGTCTAAAAAGGAAGGCCTATAGCTAAGTATGGTCCAAGAGTCACAAGCAAAATGAAAAACAGTCATAGGTAGACATCTGCTGCAGAGCAGATTAGAGACTTGGCAGGCCTTCTTCCCTCACTGTTTTAAATTCATACTTAGCTCATAAGAGTGCCACCTAGTCTCTTTCTACACCCAAACCTGGCCTGTGCACCCCTGCGGAAATAGTTAAAATTACCTTTTCATAGTCTGCCCCTCTAGAAGAAACACATGTGCCTATCAGAACGACAATGAGAAGCCTATATAGTGGTGTATTCCAATCAGATAAAACATCAACCTAGGGCTCATCTTAAAAACTGTCCTTGCTTTCACAGGAGTAAAAAGTTTTTATTCCTTCTGATTGTTATTATAAGAGATCTCTGTTAATTGACCTACAAAAAATTCTGACTAGTCTATTTATAGTTACAAACTTAAAAACTGTAGAAGAGTTATTATAATTAAACTTGGTCAAATACATCTGAGTGTACTCTAGTCTATTAACAATTGTCTTATATGTGCCTATCTGTCTGTCCAGTTTGCAACTGGATATAATACTTGTAGCTGTTTTTGTTTGAGCTCAACAATTTTTTCTTCTTTTTGCCTTTTTGGATTTAAAAAATATTTGTCTATAATTTAAATTGGGTTATACATAAACGTCATTAGAGTTAAGGACATGCTTCCTCCCAGGTTGCCAACTGATAAAAATGAAGTCAAGACTGATTTTACAAATGCAATGCATAATATTGTCTGTGTACAATAACTTGGGAATCTTTCATTCATTAAAAATAATGTGTTAATTGTTATGATCTTGTTCTCATAGATCATCAAAATTTTGTTAAGATAATTAAATGGGGACCCCTTAGGCCTAAGGAACTGCTGGACAGGACTTCCCTTGGTGAATAAAGGGGCAGCTGCCTGGAAATATTTTCTTCCAGTCTTTTTTCACTAGTGGGACCCCAGTAATTTCTATAGCCTTATGGGAGACACATCCCAATAAATGTGCTAAACATATTATTGTGATATTTACATTGGTCATTGTCAAAAGACTAAGTTTTCCATGGGTAAAACAATAAGGTTTTTATTAAAAGATGCACTTGATACCAAACTAAGTTAAGAGACAAAGATTTTCATATAGCTGTGACACTCATTATTACTTATTTTATAGTGTACTAAATATATTCATGCCTTCCAGATGTACACGTCTTGTAAGATGTAAAATCAAGATTGTTTGTGGTGATAATCTTTTCTTTTAGACTCAAATATCTGCCTTTCTCTTGTGCTCCAGCTACTTGTGATAAGAGGTATATGTCAAGCCAGCATGAGACCATCAGTCAGATGATAGTTTTTTTTAAAGCTTATGTTATGTTATATAGGTGTTACTACACTTAGAGATGCTCAGACACTGAGCAGTCCAAACAATGTCACACACTAAAAATTAAGGTTATAATTATAAACTTCTAAGGTACATTTATAGACAGGTGCATTCTGCTTGGATGGCATCCTATTGAAGGATAATAAATTAGGTGAAAGTTTCTTTGTGTCATTTAATGTTTGACTAAAAAGATGGAGATGTCTGACTAAAAAGGCTATTCTGTATTAAGATGGACATTTAAGTGTATTACAAAAATAATGTCATCATGATTGTCATGATAAAATACTATATGTGGCTCTTGATCTCAAGTTTTCTCTGTAAACTATGTAACTGTTGTCTGTTAACATTCTGCAAGGATGCAACTCCTGAAACAACCATGGTTGATAAGAAATAACAGTCCTCTGGCTATACTTTATATTTTGAAGTGCTTGATATCCAGATGAAATTACAATAATTGAACTTACTACCTGTTGGGGGCCAACATCACAGTTAGGCCTCGGGCGCGGCCTGTATTTCTGACTCAAAGCCTGCGCTAAATTACCCCTCCCATCGACCTGGGCAAGATGGCGCCTGGTTCCTGCTTCCTGGTTGCGGTCATTGCTGCTCGCGCCCTGTAAATGTGTGAGTCTGCCTAGAGACTGATGAGTATAGCCTATGAGCTTTCATTTCCCCTATCCTTATAAAAACATGCAAAGCTGCCCTTTAGGAGCAGAGCACGGACGGAGCCGCCACAGGGCAGACGCTTGTAGAGGCTCTGGAGCTGTGAACGATTAAAGCAAGCTTTCACCGACCCGTGTTGTGTGATTCTTCTCGCTGGACGAGCAGAAGCGCGCGACAACTACCCCCACTGCTATACTAATGTCACTGATATTCTCCTATGGGTGTTCAACAACTAAAGTTTAGAGACGAGCTAGAGAGGTAACTGGACTAAGACGACAGCCAATATTTTGGCCCTGGTCCTCCGAAGTCAACAAGGACCCAGGACATGAGAGAACCTTTTCTACAAGATCCTACAACTTTGGTGAGTCACCCAACCTCCTGAGCATGGAGATTGCTGGACCCCAGAAGACAAATGGCAACAAGTGTACAGTGTGCCAAAGGAGGGTCACCAAGAGGGAAAAGTCTCCCATGCTTTCCCAGAAAGCAACATGTTCAAGCAAGGTCATGACCCATCCTGATGGCTGACATTGACGGAGGAGCTGAGAGGCTCTATACATGGTTCCAAAGTAATGCCTGAAGAGACTTAACTGCCCTTTATAGGCAGCAAGAGGTTAATTTTAATTAACACAGGTCTCATTTTAACTTGGTCTTAAACACTCAGCAGAAAAGTATAACCAAAGATATATAAAAACAATGCCATAGTAATAAGTGAGATATAAAAAGGGGCTCTAATCACTGATCCCTTCTGGCAGTTTCCAGATATACCAGTAGCTGACCACTGTTATGGGTCATTAAGAAAAACTACAGAAGAATCTATAAAAGCTGAACAAGAATCTTTAAATTCTTTAGCTAAAATTGTCCTTCAAAACCACCAAACTCCATCTTCTTACATCTAAAACTGGAAAGACTTATGACAAAATATGACTCCATCAGTAGAGAGGTCTAAGAGCCAGTGGGTTACAATTGCTATTCCAGTCCCTTAACAGTTTCTAGACTTGGCTCTTTCCCCAACATGCCTTTCCATTCTAGTGCTCATGCTTTGATTATACAGGCTCTAACTTCTCAAAAAAATTGTTTATTCTTGCCTAAAGGCTGCCAAACTCCAAGTGATCATGCAGATGAAACCAACAGTAAATATGCTAGACTCCTTTTACCGGGATCCACCAGATCAACCTTGTAAAGAGAGTTCATAAGTGCTAAACCACAACATGACTTCTATCTGAGACCCATTAGGTTAGCTCTATGGAGAAGACCCCTGACTGCAGTTGCCCCTATACCGACCCTTCTCCGTTTGAAGCAGCTAGATGGAAACTATGCCCAATCTCCCCTAACCACAGTTAGGGATACCTCTTCAGAGGGGGGAATATTATAGATAGCTAAGTTATTTAGAAATATTGTAGGCAGTCAGACAGGGCTGGGCCTTCGAAAGGTCAGTACAGAAGACAGCTGTGGCTGGAGGCACATTCACTGAAGGCCAGATTTGAAGAAAAGAAAACAACTACACCCATATACTTCCCCTAGGGATGAACAGCAGTGATTGATATTCTAAATAGACCTCAATCACCTCCAGGTGGAGGACCAAATCCTCCTTTACCCACTTCTTTCAGGAAAGTCCCTATCTGTCCCATGTGTGCTTGCTACGTGACTTGCTTTCCAATTTGATCCCCATTTAATAAATATCACCTAGGCGACTATGCTTGTTGTAATCTTATTGGTTCACCATAGTTTTGTATCACCTCACACCCACCTTGTGACTTCCCATTGGACCAATATTACCTAAGTGACTATACTTATAATCTTATTAGTTGACTATAGTTTTGTCCCGCCTTGAACCCCCCTTACCTCATGGCTTTGCTCAATAAAACACTCTTGAGAAATGGGGTCAGTGGGCAACCCACTTTCTGGGCCCCTTTCTGTCTGTATTAGACAGAAGCTATCTTTCAATAAATTCTTCCTACTCTTAAAGTCCATTGTTCCTAGAATTCATTCCTCAGTTTTAGAGAACACAAACAGTGTTTTGGACATCTAGCAGTTTGGGAGTTATAATATTTCCCTTATGTTATTTGGATTATTTGGCAGTCCTATATCATCTCTATATCAATATGACACTAAAAGCACAATACATAAAAGAAAAAAAGGATAAAATGCACTTCATTAGAATTCAGGGCTGGTGAGATAGCTCAGCAACGTAAGCGCCTGCCTGGCAAGTGTGAGGTCCCAAGTTCGACTCCCGGTACCCACATATGAAAAAAGGGCCAGTGATATCGCTCAGTGGCATGGGTGCCTGCTGGCGAGTGAAGTCCTGAGTTGAACCCCCAGTACCCACACAAAAAAAAAAGAATTCAAAACTTTTGCACTTCAAAAGACACCATTAAGAAAATGAAAAGAAAAAAGACTGTTAGAAAATATTTGCAGCTAAGTGTGGTGCACATGTAATCCCAGCACTTGGGAAGCTGAGGCAGGAGAATGGGTGTGAGTTCAAGGCCAGCCTGGGCTGCATACTCAAGTTCAAGGCCAGCCTGGAGTACACAGCGAGATCCTGTCTCCAAAAACAAATGAACAAAGGAACAAACAAAATATTTCCAATTGTATATCTGATAAAGGATTTGTACCCAAAACTAAACCCTACAACTCTATAATAAGAACAAACAATCCAACTTAAAAATGCATAAAAAGGGCTGGTGACATACCTCAGTGGCATAAGTGCCTGCCTGGCAAGTGCGAGGTCCCAAGTTCGACTCCCGGTACCCGCATTAAAAAAATGGATAAAAAGCTGGGAATGGAGGTGGATACCTGTAATGTCAGCTACTTGGGAGGCTAAGGCAGGAGGATTACAAATTTAAGGCCAGCCTGGGCAAGTCAGCAAGACCCTTGTCTCAAAATAAAAAATAAAAAGTTTTGGAGATGTAGCTCAATGGTAGAGCACTCCAGGGTTTCATCCCCAGTACTGGAAAAAAAAAAAAAAAGGTAAAAATTTGAGTAGACATTTCATGGAAGATATATAAATAGTTAATAAACACATGAAAAGATAATCATTAGGAAAATGCATATTAAAAAGAGAATTAGCTGGGTACTTGGGAGGCTGAGGCAGGAGGCTCACCATGATTTAAAGGCCAGCCTGGGCCTAATCATGAGTTCAAGCCCAGCCTGAACCACACGGCAAGACCCTGTCTCAAAAAAAAAAAAAAAAAAAAAAAATCCCCACCAGGATAAGATGTTTTATATTCATTTAAATGAGTATATTAAAACAGACAGTGACAAACATTGGTGAGGATGCAGAAAAACAAGAGCCCTCATATGTTGTTGGTGGGAATGTAAAGTGGTATAATCAGTTGGAAAACAGTTTGGCAGTTTCTTAAAATGTTAAACAAAGCCAGGCATGGTGGTACATGCCTGTAATCCCAGCACTCGGGAGGCTGAGGCTGGAGGAGAGCCGTGAGTTTGAGGGCAGCCTGAGCTACCTAGAGAGTTCAGGGCCAGGGCCAGCCTGAACTATAAAGTGAGACTGTGTCTAAAAAAGAAAGAAAGAAAGAAAGAAAGAAAGAAAGAAAGAAAGAAAGAAAGAAAGAAAGAAAGAAAGGAAGGAAGGAAGAAAGAAAGAAAGGAAGGAAGGAAGGAAGGAAGGAAGGAAGGAAGAAAGAAAGAAAGAAAGAAAGAAAGAAAGAAAGATGAATTTGCCATGTGATCCAGAAATTCTTTACACCGGGACATTTAGCCCAGAGAAATGAAAACACATGTCTACACAAATGTTTTCACAAGAATGTTCATAGCACTATTTATAGTAGCAAAATGGAAACAATCCAAATGTCCACTGGGTAGTGAATGGATAAACAAAATATAGAATGTGCATATAATAAAATATTATTTCACAAGAAAATGAGACTGAGTATTTATATATGATACAACACGAACGAACCCTTAAACATGCTAAAAGATACAAAGACCTCTTATTGTATGATTTCATTTATAGGAAATGTCTAGAATAGGCAAACCTAAGGAGATAGTAATAAGATTTGTGATTACCTTGGATGGAGGATGAGAACAGGGAGTGACTGCAAACACAACAGGGCATTTTAAGGGAGTGGTGGAAATGTAAAACATTATGGTGATGGTGAGGGATAAATTTACTAAAAATTAGCAGCAGGTGAAATCACTTAAAATGGGTGAATTTTATGGCATGTAAATTATACTTCAATATAATTATTTTTAAATGACATTTATACATTGTTAGTCATGGCAGGATTGTTATGAATGAAAGACTGGAACTAATTTTAAATGCCGACCAATAGATGCCTGGTTAACTAATTTGTAGTGTATCTGTACGGTGTGGCTGTACTAAAAAGTTCTTTACACATTGGTGTGAAATAATCTTTAAGCTTTACTAGAGAAAGTGCAAGATGTATAGTCTGATACCATTTGTGTAAACAACAGAGCAAGTGGGAATAATATGTACTTGAGAATTTGCTCATATTCTTAGCTTACCTCCGGGAAGACTTATAAAAAACTAGTTTGTCTCTGGAGAAGCAACTGGGTGGCTGAGAATGGAGGGAGAGGGACAGTTTTTATTGCATGTTTGAAATGTGAACTATTACCTATGCAAAAACTCAATACAGGGGCTGGTGAGATGGCTCAGCGGCATAAGCGCCTGCCTTGCAAGCGCGAGGGCCCGAGTTCGACTCCCGGATCCCACATAGGAAAAAGGGGCCGGTGATATCGCTCAGCGGCACGGGCGCCTGTTGGTGCGCGAGGTCCTGAGGTCGACCCCCCGGTACCCACAAAAAAAAAAAAACTCAATAGAAATTAAAATTGAAAAATAATTCTATTCAAATATGGGTTGTTTGATCTTTTTATTTTTTTACAGTCTCCCCCAGTAGGTGGCGCTCCTGAAACACCACACTTGTACTTGCCACCACCCCTCAGTCCCCCATGCTGGGGATGGATCCCAGGGTGTCACATAGGCTAGGTAAGTGCTCGATCACTAAGCAGCACCCTCAGCCCTGACTTTTATTTTATTTTGAGAAAAAACTAAACTTTGCTCTGACCACCCTTCACCATTTGTCACCTCTGTGAAACTTGAGACTAGTTTCAGGGCTGAACACTCTCTCTGTTGGGAGCTTTCCAAATGCGTTGTTTTGATTTAGAGATCTGGATAGAAGGGAGAACACCTGGATTGAAAAAAGAAAATTTTCAGTTGGTCAGAGAACTAAATAATGCTTTCAAAGTTACTTTCTGATAGAAACTTCTGATGGATTTATTGAATCGGAACTTCTGACTATTGATAGGCTAATCAAAAGATTACTATAGGTCAATAGTTCTTAATTAGGGGTGATTTTGCTCTGAGGGGGGCATTTGATGATGTCTGAGCACATTTTTGCTTGCCACGTCTGAGGTACTACTGGGGTCTGGTAGATAAAGGCCAAGGATGGTGTTACAGCCTCTCTAATGCACAGGATAGCCCCTCATCCAAAGGATTAACTAGCTCCAAAATGGCTTCAGTGATGCTGAGAAACCCTAATAAGGTTAAGATTGATATTCAGCATCTCTATGGCTTGAGGCCCTGTTCTAGGGAGATTTACAGAGGATTCATATTTTTGTAAGCCCAGGCAGTGAGTACTGATCCCAGTGTTTTTAGAAGAGGGACTCCACAATCAACCCCTCTCTCTCTTTCCCTCTCCCTTTCCCTCTCTCTCTCTCCCTCTCTCCCTCTCCCTCTCTCTCTCCTGCTCTTTATAGTTCCTTGGGAAAAGGAGGTGACTTGGCAGCAGTAGGGGGACAGGTGATGTGAAGATGCTTCTTCAGAACTGGTGTTGAAGAACTCACCTACTCTGAGTCCTGAGTCCTGAGCTCACTTCTTCAGTTGGTTTCCGGGAAGATGACTGTATTGCTCATTGTCCCGATCCTTGAGGGGCTGAAGAGGACAGTGTCATCATAAACTCATGTTTCCATTCTTTGTTAATGAATTTGATGCATTCTTATTGGATACTTTTCATGTGTGAGGCTTTGGAGTGGGTGCTTCATAGTCCTCGTACCGAAAGAGGATGATGACTATGTCTGTGTATCCCTCTCGGAGTGTTCTTCAGCTCATTCTCATTGGATCCTGACCCCGGTCTCTCTTAGCCCTTTTCTTTATTTCTTCCATTCTACCTAAGGGGATAACTATCCCATTGTCTGGTATGCTATGCAGAGTTTCTTACCTGTGGAGTACTTTTTAAGTAACCTCCAAACTTTCACCTCTACTAGCTGTAGAAAAGTCTCCTTCATTCCTCACCCCTTACCTGATAGAGCTGGTCATTGGGCAGCAGAGTCTGCTTGTCTGAAGCTAAACACAAAACAAACAAAATACATATGACAGAATTGTTAATAAATTGGGCTGCATTTGCATGATAGATTATTAAATAACATAAGAACCATCTACACACAAGAGCGTGGATCAATCTTGCAAGCATATTTTTAAGTAAAAGAAACCAGCACAAGAACACTGCATGAGGGCCGGTGAGATAGCTCAGCGGCATAAGTGCCTGCCTGGCAAGCACGAGGTCCTGAGTTCGACTCCCAGTATGCACATTAAAAAAAAAAAAAGAATACTGCATGAGTTCATTTGGGCAAAGAACAAAAATAGGCAAAATTAATCCCTGCACTCATTCTTGGGGATGGGCAGTAAAGTGATTTTCTATCCTTTTTCTTTTTTTTGGTATTGTTGGGGATTCAACCTAGGGCCTTCACACTGAGCTACATTCCTAGGCCTTTTAAAATTTTTTATTTTTAATTTGAGACAGGGTTTTGCTAAGTTACCCAGGCTGGGCTTGATCTTGCAATCTTCCTGCCTCTGCCTCCTAGAGTGCTGGGATTACAGGCGTGTGCCACAATGCCTAAAATTTTTTTTCTTCAGCTGGCTGCTGGATGCACAAGTCTTTTAGCTTTGTTAAATTTATTTTGGGAAGCCAGATCTGGTGTTACACACCTGTAATCCTAGCACTCTGCGAAGCCGAGGCAGGAGGATCACGTGTTCAAGCCCAGCCTGGGCAACATATTGACTTAGCAAGATCCTGTTTCAGAAATAAATAGATAAGTAAAAAAAAAATAAATAAAAAGAACTGGGGATGTAGTTCAGTGTGAAGGCTCTGGGTTCAATCCTCAGTACTACAACAATAAAAAATATTTTTTGCGCTATATGTCTGTGATTCACTTTTTGTATATAAATGTTACTTCAGTAAAGATTTTCTTCTAAACACAGAGGACAAGTTGGAGGGAGCTGGACTGTGAGAGGGTACTATGCTGGTATAACACCAGATGTCTTTTCTGCCCCCACGGAAACAGAGCATCACCCAATTATGCACATTAGCAACTTACGCCAACTCGCTCTCCTGTTGGGTCTAGTTTGGTAGGAAGGAAGCCAAGGGTCTCAGGTGGCCCCATCCCACAGCTAAGATTAACATTCTCTTACCTCTTGAGTGGCGAACTCCATCCTGTCCAGCAATAAAGTAGGCCCCAACGGCAAGGAAGAAAGTGCTGATGATTTCAACAAAGACAAAGCCGGATATGGTGGCTGGGCTCAGCTCAATGCAGTTCTGGCACACTGTGGGAAACAAGGCACATGGAGGGACAAGTCTCCATCAGGACAGGAAAGTTGTGCTTCTGGATCTTTCTCTCCTCCTACTAGCAGCAATGCCTCTGTCTAGGGCAGCAGGCTCTTCACTCTGCGGGTAGCATTTCAAGGGAAGATCCGTGAACCAAGACCTCAGTGCCCCTCACTGAAAGGCCCTGGGGTGCTCAGCCAGCCTTACAGTCAGGAACTGTGTAAAACAGGGGGGACTGGATCCCGTTTTCCACTCTCGACTGCCCTCCTCTCCTCACTGCTGCTTACCTTGCGATCGCCCGTGTCTCCCCTATCCCCCCCCACTCAGTTTACAGAAGTTGTTGAACAGCTCCAATGCGCAGGGCCTAGCCAAAGATCAACCAGGTTTTACAGGACTAGTTTTGCGCTTCCAAGAAGCTGGGCGAACTCTCTTGTTTATTTATTTATTTATCTATGTATTTATCTATTTTTGAGACAGGGTCTTGCTATATTGTTCAGGCTGGCCTTGAACTCACTATGTAGCCCAGGCTGGCCTCGAACTCACAGCGATCCTCCTGCCTCAGCCTCCTGAGTGCTGGCATTAAAAGGCGTGTGCCACCATGTCTGGCTTGTCTTGCTATGCGTAAGCAGGATGAACAGATTAAGAGAACAGGCTATTATTGTAAGTCATGCTTGGCATCTATTTCCACCTTAAACCTAGACAGTAAGCTGGCCAAAACAGACAGTACTGCTTAACTTCATAACAAACAAACCAAATGAGATTACGTACTTCTGTAATACACTTGGAGTGGCTTTGAAATTTCCTTTGTTCCTCGACACTGATACATCCCTTGAGGGTCCTTGGTACTACTTCCCAGATTCCATGTGTTTTTATTTGAATTTGTGGAATTTATCATATTCCCATCTTTAAACCATTCAATATTTTTGTCTTTCAAGTTACAAATCAGAAGTACAGAACCATCTTCTCGTTTGTCATCCACTTTTATCAAATTGTCCTCTGAAAAGGTAAAAGCCAACATTCTGTTAAGGATCTTGTCTCTGAACCTCACCCTGCCTCAGGGGACCTACCAGGAGAAGACTATTAGAGCAGTGTTTCTCAAACTTTAATGTGCGCACAGACCACGTGGGAATCTTGTTAGAATTCTGGTCCTAGTCAGTAGTTCCTGTCGGGTGAGATTCTGCCTCCTAGTGCCAGTGCTGTTGGTTCACAGACCACACTTGGAGACATGCCTGCTTACTAGGGTTCTATCTCTCCTTCCAGGTCCTGACAACTAATTGTCTAGCTATAGGAAACCTGCCCAGAACAGGTCAAGGTAGGGCACTGATTTGCTTGGCAAAGGAGATAGCAGCTAGGTACTACCATCATCTTATCCTTTCTAAATTGTTTCTTTCTATGGAACTATTGTAGGAAGCCCATTTTCCTCCCTCCCTGCCTCCCTCCTTCCTTCCTTCCTTTCTTTCTTTCTTTCTTTCTTTCTTTCTTTCTTTCTTTCTTTCTTCCTTCCTTCCTTCCTTCCTTCCTTCCTTCCTTCCTTCCTTCCTTCTTTCCATCCTTTCTCTTTCTTCTTTTGTCTTTGTCTTTGAGACATTATCTCTCTATATGGTCCAGATTGGCCTTGAATGTGCTATCTAGCCTAGGTTGGCCTCAAACTTATAATCCTTTTGGCTCAGCCTCTCAAGTGCTGGCATTATAGGTGTGTGGCCTACTGGGAGCAACATTTCATGAATTTCCTCAGAGATTAAGAATAGAAAGAAGCCATTTCTCCTACCTTGTTTTGTTTGGGCCTTGGTACCTGTAGAGACAGAAGAGAGATAGAAGGTCAGTTCTGCATGGAGTTGTCCCAGTTCTTTGGGGTATTCCCATGTTTGAGGTTATGATCAAGAGAGGTCCTAACCCATGGAAATGACAGTATCTGTACCTAATTTCACTAAATTAAAATCAAGATGATAATAAAGAATTTATTTGGTCTCTGTCTGGTTTCCTGGGTGGGAGTTTCTAAACCCATGGGATTTCATGAGTAGTGGGAGTGCCTTGTTATTCATGGAGGACCCTTAGATCATATGGAGTTTATGCCAAGGAGATGACTTGGAATGGGACTGGTCAAGAACAATCATACAGTTAGAGGACTGGGGCTTTGAAGCCACTGACAACAGCCCTGGGAGGGGAGTGGCTAGAGATTAAATTCAGTTAAGTGGCAAATGAGTCAATCAATCATATATCTATGTACATAAATAAAAACCAGTGGAGCTTCCTGGTTGGTGAACACATCAGTGTCAGGGAGGGTGATGTGTTCTGATTCCCTAAGGAGAGTTCAGAACCCTCCTGACCTTGCTCTGTCTTTTCATTTGATTGGTCTTCACTTTATTTCTTTTATTATTATTATTATTTTTTGTACCAGGAATTGAACTCACAACTTTACACTTATTAGGCAGGTGCTGTGCCGCTGAGCTATATCCCCGGCCCCATTTTATTTCTTATATAGTAAAGCTATATTAGTAAGTAAAATGCTTTCCTGAGTTCTGTGAGTCATTCTAGCAAATTATCAAACTTAAGATGTGAAAAGCCCCTGATGTATAGCCAGTTTGTCAGAAGTATGAGTGGTCTGGGGATTCTTGTACTTGTGGTTGGCATTTCCAGGGAGGGCAATCTTGTTGGGATCTTGCCCTTAACTTGTAGGGTCTGACACTAACTCGGGGGAGTCAGCATCAGAATTGGACTGCAGTATATGTAAAAGTATTGCTTATACCATCCAGAATGTTCTGCTCCTTTAGCCCCTAAAGTTTGGGCAAGGAGCGGGTGTACCCTAGACACAGACTTTTTTTGTTTCATTTTGTTTTGTTTTGTTTTTTTGAGACAGGGTCTTGCTATACAGTTCAGACTGGCCTTGAACTCACTACATAACCCAGGCTGGCCTTGAACTCACAGTGATCCTCCTGCCTCAGCCTCCCAAGTGCTGGGATCACAGGTGTGGGCCACCACACCAGGTGACACAGTCTTTTAGAGCTGAGTTATTTCTAAAGTATTCAGTATATTTGTTGAATCAAACCATAAATGGATAAAGCCATGAACAAGAAAGAAAAAGCCACAACTAACAGTCAAACAGATTTCTTACTATCCCTTCTCCCCAACTACCTGGTCAGCACAGGAGGACAAGGACAAAGGGACCTCAGATTCCATAGGAAAGGACAGGGCACTGATGGCTGACATTTAAAAATTTTGCGTATCTATGCTGTTTCCTTTCAGGACTTGAGAACTTGTGTAGCCATGTTTCTGGACTGAGCAGAGTAGAAACTGAGCCAGAGAGTGGAGGAGTTGTTCAAACACACACAACTCACTGGTGGCTGAGCTGGACCCAGGTCTCGTGTTTTCTATTGCTCAACCCAGTACTCTTTCCCCTGTATCCAGCTGCCTTGGATACAGGCAGCTGTAGCCAAGTGCCGCACTTTCAGCACTGCCTTCCAACCTGTGTTTTTTTTAGCTGGCTCCTTCTCCTTTTTCTCTGAGAAATAATGCTACACTCCATTGTCTTCTTCAAGTCTTCCACTCAGCCATTTCCCAGCTCAGTTTCAGCAGGTGACATTGCCTTCCACCTAATTTTTTGAGAACCCAGGTGTCATTATGGCCCTATCTCCTCCAGCTGCCTTTTTGTTTACAAGCCTACCCATGGCTGGAGCTGGCTGCACTTTCTTTCTGGTGGTCTCAGAGGTTATACTGCCTTCCCCTCTTGCCCTCAAGGCCACTCTTAGCTCTGTCCTTCCAACATCAACTCCAGGCCTTGCTCTACTCACTGTCTTCTCCTTTAGACAGAAATGTGCTCAAGTTTCTCTTATCCTCCAAAAAATTTTCTTAGACTCTACTTCCTCCTCTACCCACGACTCCAGTTTTCTTTCCAGAATAGCCTACACTTGCTGCTCTTTATCACTTGCCCGTTATCTTCTACTCATCCATTTGGCTTCCACTCACACTACCCCACCAAAACTCTTCTAAATCACCCACAACATTTATTTTGCAAATCCCACAAACAAATTTTAAATATATTCTTTTTTTTTTTTTTTTGTGGGTACCGGGGGGTCGACCTCAGGACCTCACGCACCAACAGGCACCCGTGCCGCTGAGCGATATCACCGGCCCCTTTTTCGTATGTGGGTTCCGGGAGTTGAACTCGGGCCCTCGCGCTTGCAGGGCAGGCGCTTAAGCCGCTGAGCCATCTCACCGGCCCAATATATTCTTATATTAGTGGGCCTTCTTTAACTTTCAGACTCTTGGTAATTTTCTCCTAGAAGCTTTCCTTGGTTTCCATAATCACTCATGTGATTATTATAGCTCTTTGACCATTTTTTTATCTCTGAGATTTTTTCTCTAATTACCCCTTAAAATGTGATGTCTTACAGTTCTATCGTCAGCCCTATCTTCCTCACATATCGCATAGTACTTATGTGATTTCAAGAACATTTATGGTTTTAGCTTCCCCCAATGCTTCCAGAGAACAGGGGTGAATCTTCATTCTTCCACTTCCGGTTAGATATTTTGAACTGGACACTTGTACAAGTACCTCATACTGTACCTTGTGCTTAGTGTGGCCAACACTGAAACCTAACTCTCCCATTAGACTGTGAGCTCTCAGAGCAAAAACTTTTTATTCATCTTTTTATCCTTCTGTATATTAGAATCCCATCCATGCTTCTGATCAGTTGACCAACTGACCAACTAAGTGAGTGAATACTACTGCTAACTCCAGCTCTGGATCAGAGAACACGTATCTTTTCCTTTCAGTTTCTTCGCCTGTGCCATTTGGGACTATGTTCAAGCCTAAAATGGCGGCAGCAGGGCCTCTCTCTAGCTAGTTAAGGTCTCTGTTTTGATTTCTCATAGAGAAGGACCTTATCTCTCCTTTGGGCTCTGCTTCTCTCCAGCAGAGAACAGTAAGAGGCTTAATTTTTGCCTCTCCTTTGAGTTCTAAGGTGATAGCTGAGGTCGGTTCAAGGTTAGGATTGCAATATCCCCATCTTCTGGGAGAAGACCTTTTACCGTACTCCCTTCCTCAGGCTGCCAGGCCCCATCTTCTGGGAGATGACCTTTTCCTGTACCCCCTTCCTCAGGCTGCCAGACCCCATAGCAAGTTCTTACCTTGGAGAAGAATGACCACCAGGATAAGGCCAGCCAGGCCCTTCCCCTGCTCCATGTCAGTCTCTGTTATTCTCAAGCAGAACTGCAGAGCAGCCCCTCCTGGCCAGCATCCTGCGCAGCACCTAGCCTGGCTCCGCCCAGCACCCTTCAGGAAGGGCCCCTGAGAGAAGACAAGAACCCACTGCCTCCACCCTCAGGTTTGAGTGTGGCCTGCAGGGGCCTCAGCAGAGCTGCAGGTGTGCACGCCTTTTGCTTTTCCGTTGAAGGGTGCAGGGTGCAGGAGGGAGGGCTGGATTCCCACGCAGAGACTAGGCTTAACCTGAGAACCACTTCAAATGCTGGGTTGGGGAATGAGACTGAGCCCGAGCCCTTTTCTGAAGGAAGGAGATAAATGTTCCCACTCCCAGTTGTTGCTAGGATCACAGCCAGTTGTCACTTGATGCTAGAACTAATGAATTTAGGCTGGATGCTCAGGTGCTTGGGGCTTAGGCTACAAATGGAAAAGCACCTCAGTCCCAGCCTTCATTAAAGGCTTTTGTCACTGTTCTCTTGAGATCATCAGAGTGGGGCTTGCCTGGAAGGGAGTAAGTGGGACAATTCCAAACAGACAGCACATTTCTCCACATTTTGGGGTAGGGGTAAGTGGGTAGTACCTGCACTGAGTTTCCAGGATCTCAGGCCCTTGTCTCCCTTAGCCAGTCAATAAATCAATAAATCACAGAATTCTCATTATATGCTGGGCACAAGATAAAACAGTGAGCAAGACTGACATGGCTCTGTCCTCAGGTACATGACATCCCTCTGGGGCAGTGTGGAGTTTCAGATTCCCTTAGGGCATTAGTGTTGTGGGGAGGTCCATAGCTTTTTGGGGAGGTTCAATTTGCCTTGAGTCAATTATATTGTTATTAAAAACTACTTCATACTAGTCATATTTATGTGACAGGCAGCCTCCAGACTTTTAAAAATCCTTATAATGATACTCCAAGAAGCAGGCTCAGAAAAATTCTTTCACTGGCCCTGTGGGTACCAAGTAATGGAGCCAGGATTCAAATTTCTGGTGTGTGTGGCTCTGAAGTCCAACTTCCCCCTGGCTAGAAGCTGCTTCATCTGGTGTCCAGGCTGCCCAGTGAATGGTCCCAAGAAAGACCAGCAATAGGAGGAACCCAGCTGAAATGGCCTGTGCCTTGGGGCTCATAGCTTCTCTTGGAGGCTTTGAGAGGCAGCAGTTTTTTGTTTTTTTTTTTTAAAGAGAAGAAAAAACAAAACAAAATAAATCGAAAAAGAATAAATTTTCAAAACAACACAATAGGAGGGTAACAATGGTTAATGCATTGCATATTGTTATCTTTAAATTAGTTATTCAGGATACCAGATATTAGCATTCAATTGTCCAAACATTATTGGCACAAACCTTACTCTTCAATGAACTAAGTAAAATTGGTAGTGTATCTATCTTAACCATCTTATATATATATACAATTTTTTTTCCTTTCCCTTCTTTCTTTTCCCTATTCCCCCATCCCAGTCTCTCTTTCCTTTTGACCAGTTTCTTTTTGATTCACCATGTCTGTTGTACATTTTGGATCTTATTTACTCTTTCAGTTTCTCATACTAGAGAGACAATATGATGCTTACACATGTGCATCCGGTTTATTTCACTTATGAGTATTTTCTCGAGTTGCATCAATTTACCTATAAAAGTCTCCAGTTTATCCTTCTTTATGGCTGAATAGTACTCCATTGTATAAAAAGACCACATCTTTCTTATCCATTCCTCAGTTGATGGGCATTTGGGTTGTTTCCAAGATCTGACTATTACAAATTGTGCAGATAAACATGGGTGCACATATATTGGTGTGGTACGATGTTTTTAACTCTTCTGGGAAGATACCCAGAAGGGGAATGGGGGGTCAAATGGGACCTCCAACCCTAGTTTTTTGAGGAATCTCCACACTGATTTCCATAGTGGCTGCACCAGTCGACACTCCCACCAACAGTGAAGAAGGGTTCCTTTTTCCCCATAGCCCCTCCAGCATTTGTTATTAGTTGATTTCTTAATAATAGCCATTCTTTCTGGGGTGAGATGGTATCTCAGTGTTGTTTTAATTTGCATCTCTCAAATGACTAGCGATGTTGCACATTTTTTCATATATTTATTTGCCATTTGTATTTCTTCATCTGAGAAATGTGTATTCATCTCAAATGCCCATTTATGGAGTGGGTCTTTAAATTTGGGAGGTCTGATTTTTTTGAGTTCTTTATATGTTCTCGATAGTAATCCTTTGTCTGAGGAATAGCTGGCAAACATTTTTTCCCACGTTGTGGGTTGTCTCTTCACTCTGTTGGTGGTTTCTCTTGCTGTGCAAAAGCTTTTTAATAAGATGAGGTCCCAGTTGTTGATTCTTTGTGATAGTTCCTGTGCGGTTGAGGTTTTATTCATAAAGTCTTTGCCTACACCAGTGTCTTCAAGGGTTTTACCTATCCTACCTTCCAGCAGATTTAATGTTTCTGTTTTAATATTTAGATGAGAGGTAGCAGTTTTTAGGTGAGAGATAAATGTAGTTATGTTGCCAATAGGGACTCTGACATTCTCATTTTTTGTTAGTGACTCAGGAAAGACTATCCTAAATCTCCTTTCACCTCCTAAAAGTCTAGGTAACTTTCTCCATATTCTCCGCCTTCAGCCCCACCCCCAATGTCTCTGCTCAGAGAAAAAGAAATTTGCACCTGTTTCCTTCCTACCCTACCTTTTGCTACTCCTCCCTTGACGGCCTCTCATCTTGAAAGGCAGAGAGGCAGACATCTTCTAGTTCCTCCGCTACTCTTCACCTTTTCCGCATACCCATGAGTCAGTTGGAGGAGGGTAGTCCTCACCCCAGCTGGTAGTTCCGTGATCTGGCTCTGTCTACCGGATGAATTCTGCTGAAAGATGAAACATAGCAGGTTTCTGACTGGCCTGTTCCTGGCTGCCCTTCTCCCTCTAGGTAAGTAAGGCTTCTCCAGGTAGAGGAAAGGACCCTAGAGGGACATTAGCACTGGGAATGAGGTCCACTTAAAGGTGATTCACAAAGCTAACTTCAATTCACCAACCACTCCGGGCAGGACTGCAATGGAGGAAAGAGGCGCTTGGCTTTCACATACTTTGGCCAGGGCATGCATTGGCCTTGAATGTCTTTCAGATGACCTTTGGCCAGAGGTCTGTGGGAACTGGTGCAGTATGTGTATGTATAAGCCTAGGGCTAGAAAGGGGAGCAGAGCTACATTCATTGCTTCTTCTACAGCAGATGGCTTCTGGGTTCTGGACTCTTGTTCATTTGGCCACCATTATGTGACCACCATTATGTGAACACTTAAGGGAATGCTTTATGGGAAAAGATAAATTTGGGGGTGGGGTAGGAAATGATTGCATACTCAGTAGAATGCCAACTCATCACAGTTCGCTTGTTTTTTTTTTTTTTTGTTTTTGTTTTTGTTTTTTTTTCAATAGTTTGCCTGGTTTTAAAACTGAAAATTGCAATTACTTGAGAGATTGAGGCAGGAGGATGGTTTGAGACCTGTGTAGGCAACATAGTGAGACCCTGTCCAAAAAAAAAAAAAAAAGATAAAACTGAAAACTGGACTGCGGACATAGCTCAGTGGCAGAACAGTGCAAAAGAAATGAAAACAAAAGTCTCTAGGAAATCCCATGTCCCAGGAACCTCCTCAGTCTCAGGCAAACTAGGTCAAATGGCTACCCTAATAGTTACACTGGGACCCACAAGATTTTCACTGGAAACAACTCCAAGGATGACTATTAAAGGTGAAGCAGTTGATACATGTGTGTCTCCCTGTGTACGTGCATAGACTCCTGCCCTGATTCAGAGGCATGAGAAGCAGCTATTCTGCAGTTTTCTAGAGGATGCTCTTGTGTCCAAATTGTTGCTGCATATGAAGCTCAGGGTGAACGTAGATTCCACTCTTTCCTGGGATGATCTGTATGGGTGCCAGTGCTCCTGTGGGCTGTGGAGATGCTCTTGGGCTGTCAGAGCAATTCAGTGGATCTAGAAAAGCATTATTCTCACCTCTGGTCCTTACACTTCCCATAAGACTTGACTTGTGTGTGGAGCTTCAAGAATGGATTTGAGGGCCGGTGAGACGGCTCAGCGGCTTAAGCGCCTGCCTTGCAAGCGCGAAGGCCCGAGTTCGACTCCCGGATCCCACATACGAAAAAGGGGCCGGTGATATCGCTCAGCGGCACGGGTGCCTGTTGGCGCGCGAGGTCCTGAGGTCGTCCCCCCGGTACCCACAAAAAAAAAAAAAAAAAAAAAAAAAGAATGGATTTGATAAACAATTTTTTTTTCTGTCTTTCCTTAACCAAGTGTAGAGCAACTGAATATCTTTGCATGAGATTTGCCCTGGTAAATCTGGACCTGTGGGTTGGGAGTTCATACCAGTTCCTTCCTGCCTCAGTCATTGTTGACCCTTTAGTATTGAGTGTCTCATCCCCTGTTTAGATGTTGGGGAGAAGCAATGGGAAGAGGAGAGGACCAGAAGTTGAAGTGAGAGTGTTGTCATGGGGTGGGAAGTAGAATTAGATGCTTTTTAGTAGAAAAATGCAGACATCTCCAACCTAGGAACAGTCTCCTGCCTTTCCCTGTCTCGTGGGAGGCTTCAGCAGTCTACGCTCCCCTTCTACTTCTAGTTTTTATTTTTTACTTTTTTTTGAGACTGAGACTCATCATGTAGTCAGGCTGGCCTTGAACTCACTATGCAGCCCAGAACTCACTGTGATCCTCCTGCCTCAGCTTCTTGAGTGCTGGGATTACAGACATGCTCTACCACGCCTGGCTTCCCCTTCTACTTCTAATCAGTGGTCTGAACTCATTTTCAGGAAGGTTCTTGGATCAAGCCAGCTTCATGGTTTTCTCTTTTACCCAAGTGCCTTAGGACCTGTCCTCTGCTTTGACTGCAGCCTCATGTCCTTCCTGGTCTCTGTGGTTCATAGGGAACTTCTGGAAGCTTTCTTTTTGTCACTCCTGCCCTTCTCACTAGAAACCATAACCTGTTCTAGACTATCATGGTAGTCCCCAGTGGAACAAGGAGGGTAGTGCAGAGCACCAGCTGTCTCTGACTGATATTTCTTTCCCTTAGTGAAGCCCTTCCAGGTACCCGTGGAGGAATTTGAGGACAAAGTGTTCGTGGGTTGCAATAATAGTGTCACATGGCTAGATGGAACGGTAGGGACAGAGAGAGAAAACCGTGCCCGTCTGGACTTGGGAAAACGCCTCCTGGATCCACGAGGATTGTATAAGTGTTTGGGGACAGACAACAATGCCAAGAAAGAATCTACTGTGCAAGTATATTATCGAAGTACGTGTCTCCTGAGCCCTCTGGACTGGAGTGGCGGGGCCTCTGGATGTGAGAACTTTCTGGCTGGAAGGGGATGTGGTCAACTAACCTATTCTCTAAATAAACTGAGGTCACTCTTGCAATGGTATTAGCCAGATTTAGGGGGCTGCAGTGTGGGAGCAAGTGCTTAACTAAGCCAGGCTGAGCAGTAGAGGCCTTGTTCCTGCAGGCTGGGTTGGGGGGAAGGTGTAGCCCACCACCTGGTTCGAGGTCTCCCTAGTTGAGAGGATTTCTTGATTTCTCTTCAGGAATTCCTTGGGATGAGGAAAAGAAATGGAAGTGGAAAGGCCACCAGTAGCCTTTCTCTCTGCTTCTTACTGAAGTTTGGGTCTTGTCATGAGGGATCCTAGGGCAGCGCCAGCAGACAGGGTCATTCCCTGATCTTGAAAGCTATCTGGTCCTCCCCTCTCCATCTTTCTCCACAGTGTGCCAGAACTGTGTAGAGTTGGACTCCGCCACCCTTGCCGGCATCGTTGTCACTGACATCATCGCCACTCTGCTCCTTGCTTTGGGAGTTTACTGCTTTGCAGGACACGAGACTGGAAGGCTCTCTGGGGGTTAGTGGACGAGCAGAACGTGAGCGTGTGTGTGTGCATCTGCATGTGCGTGTGTGTGTGTGTGTGTGTGTGTGTATACCATTGAGCCCCCGCACCAGCTGAATGGTCTCATCTGGGAGTCACTCTTGCAATGTCTATGGACTCCTACGGCATATTGAAAGCACTTGTGTACCCACACTGTGCATGCAGAATTCTGAGGCTGTGGAAGGGCATAGCCTGATGCAATGTTCATGAGTCTCATTGTCCCTTCTGCCCTACCCCCTAGTAATTCTCTTTCCCGGCTCTTTCAGCTGCTGACACTGAAGATCTATTGAAAAATGACCAGCTTTATCAGGTGAGTGTGCAGGGAAGAGGCAGGAACGGGAGGAGGCATGAGTGGGGTCGGAGAGGCTGAGCTAAGTGTTGCGTGAAGCGTCCTAGTGAGGAACTCATTGCTGGAGAGGGCAGGCATGAGCTGTCATCTCCAGGACCTGCTAGGACTCTTCGGGGGAGAGTTCTGGTCTGACTCATTGCTTCCCTTCTCATCTCTTAGCCCCTCCGAGATCATGAGGATGCTCAGTACAGCCGTCTTGGAGAAAAGTGGCATCGGAGCAAATGACCCCAAGGCTGGTGGCTTCTAGAAGAACATCCTGAACTGTGCCAACTCTCCTTGCTTGGCCAATAAAGATGTTCTTTTCCATTCAGCCAGTGCCTGTGCTTCTCAAGGCCCTTGGGCAGGGCATGGGAGCTGTCCTGAAGTGGCTGGGACCTTGCCCACCTAAGTCCTTCCTTCATCTCCTCCATCCTGCCCCACACGGACAGTGTGATGGGCTGTCTCCCCCCATGTCCTGGCCCACTGGTGTCTCTAGCCCAGTGGGTTTCCTGGGCGACATCTCCCCTCCACACTCACTCTGCTACTTGTTGACTCTAGTCTCCTATCACAAGCCTTCCTAGGGCATGTTGTTGTGTTTAGGAGCCTCACCACAGAGAAGTTTCCATGACGTCATGAGCGGGGGTGGCAGAGACATCAAGGGGCTCAGTGACTTGTTTCTTACCACAGCTCAGAGGGTGTGTGCTACAAAGTCTCACTGCTGCTAAAGGGCTGGCTGTGACTTTATGTCCCTGTTGAGTAGCTGCCAGTAGATATGACACTCTCTCATTTCCCTCTATGGAAGGTACCATTTTATCTTCCTTCCCCAGGACTTGTTCCTGCCTTGCCCTTGCCTTCTGCATGATAAACCAGGACCAGAAAGTCTTCATCAATTAAAACACCTCATTGCTCTCTGCCTGCTTGGAAAGCTGGTGTTGAGACTGAGAGGGGGCTTGGGAAATTTTCAGTAGGTGTCTTCTTTAGCCAGGGGGTTAGTGGTGGTTCTCAAACTTTGGGAGCCTGAAAGATTTATTAAATAAAAATGTAGATCCTTGGACCCTACTTTAGGAGTAGGGCCCCAAGTGACTCCAAAGCAGCATTCAGAGTCTTTGGTTTAGAGGAAGAACAGAGGCCACTTACTCTCTCGTGTCCTTTGTCTCTTCCCGGATCCTACAGCCTGGAATCTTTTTGTTCTCTGAATATACAAGTAATTTAGAGAACTTCAGGACAGCTTACTAGGAATTTCTGACTCGAGTTTCCAAAGAGCTAACATCCACTTGGTCAGAGACCTGGATGATTGTGACCACTATCTCCTCGAGATATAAGCAGATTCTGATTTCATGACATAATGAATATATCTGCATACTGTGGCCTACCCAAGTTGACACACACAATTAACTAGGTAAATTAACACAGGGTAAGTCCGGTCTCTATGGAACAATTTGCAAGTATTGCTTCTTCAATTTTCTGGAGGAATTACTTAGTACAGAATTGACATTATTTCTTCCTTTCATGTTTGGTGGATTTCTATGGTAAAGTGATCTTAATGTGAAGTTTTCTTTGTAGGAATGTCTTAAACTACAGATTCAACCTATTTAATAGGTAAAGGGCTATTCAAGTTATCTATTTCATCTTCAGTGAGCTTTTTCAAGGAATGGTACGATCTCACCCAAGTTGTTAAATTCATCAGCACAGAATTGTTCATAACTGTTGTGGACTGAATGCTTGAGTTCCCTCCAAATTCGAATGTTGAAATCCTGACCCCCAGTGTGATAGCATTAGGAAGGGGGGCTTTTCAGAGGTGATTATGCCATGAGGGTGTGGTTCTTATTAATGGGATTAGTGCCCATGTAAACGAGACCCCAAAGAGATCACTTGTCCCCTCTTGTCATATGAGTACACAGTTCTTCCCAATGCCCTTTGAAATATGAAGGCATAGCAATGATTTCCAGCCCATGTGAGGTCCACAGATTCCTCCAATTCTTTCAGGGAATTTTGTCTTCAGCTTCTTGCAGTCTCCTCTCAAGTAAGTACCAATCATTATTAATGGAGCATAAGACTAATTTTGTCATCAAGGCGCATATTTTTTGATGAATTATTAAATTTTAAGAGTTTTATTATATTAAACAATGAGTACTTAACAGGAAAAAATCACAAAGATAAAGTATTGAGCTTTTAATATTTATTGAGTGTTTATAAAAAAATAATCAACATTTTCAACATCGACTGGTTTTTGGTGTACAAAGTCTAAAAAAGAACATCAGAAATAAATTCCCATATGATCTACAATGAAAATACCAATAGCATTCTACAAAAAAAAAATCTTTACTTCAATTATCACACCTAAGGCAGTCTACACACATGATAACAGCACGTTCCCTACACACGCATCGCTTACGCTGATAGCGTATGTCTTTTGCTTTTCTGGCATTTTGTAGGACATACTTGGAATCTCAGTGGTCTTGCTGTTTTGTCAGGAGGTTCTTATTATATTACACAATGTGTAGTTAACAGGAACATAAAATATCAATAAAGTAAATTATTAAATTTTTAATATGTATTGTGCATTTAGAATAGACATTAACATTTTCATATCAGTTGTATACTTGCTTACAAAACTTAAAATATAACATCAGAAATAAATTCCTATATGAACTACAATGAAAATAACAATAGAACTCTACCCTAAAAATAAGCTTTGCTTCAACTGTCACACCCAAGGCTGTCTTCACACATGACAACTGCATGTTCCAAGCATGTGTCTCACAGTGACAGCACGTGTGCTTAGCTTTCCTTTCCTATGTGGCAGTCTTGTCACTGCTCTTCTCTTCCTGTTTTGTCAGGAGCTTCCTACTATATTGTACAACATGCAATTAGCAGGGAAATAAGATGTCAATAAAATAAAATAAAATATCAAATAGGTAATGAGTGCTTAGAATAGACATCCACATTTTCACATCACCTGTTTACTTGCTTACAAAACCTAAAAGATGACATCAAAAATAAAAAGCTATATAAACTACAATGTAAACACAAACAAAAGTCTACCACAGAAATAAGCTTTGCACCCAAGGCAGTCTTCACCCATGATAGCTGCATGTTCCATACACAAGTATCGCTTACACTGACAGCATGTCTCTTTTGTTTTCCTGTATTTTCTTGCCGGGCACAGCTGACATCTTTTTTGTTTTCCTGTTGTCATAGTAGGTCTTTGTGATGCTGTGCCTGCCTGTTCACCTGTCAGCTCACCAGTGAGCTCCATAATTTTTTTGTATAGTTCTCTGGGCAGAAACATTTCATTTTTCCTCTGCTGTAAATAATCTCTTATGAACTCTAGTCCCAATCCTCTAGGAAAATTTCTCTGTGGTATGTCTCACTTGTTATTTTCTTTGTAAACTATCAAACTATTTATGCCACACATGTTTGGGATGGAGGAAAACACAACCATTGGCCAATGCTTTGTGTTTCATGTGACATCATATTTGCTGCATAACTCATCAAAAACATCTACTCCACCTTCCATTTTGTTGTTGAAAGTTTCCATCTCAGGCTTCCATTATGTTGAGGTTTCCCTATCAATATTTCCATCATGATGAAATTTTTTTTTTCTTTATGTGGATACTGGGAACCGAACTCAGGACCTCGCGCTTGCCAGACAGGCACTTACGCCGCTGAGCTATATCACTGGCTCCATCATGGTGAAATGTTGACATCAGCAGTACCAGTTTGTTTTTCTTTGCCATATTGGAGGGCAATATTATATCTTTCTGAAATCCAAAGATTGTACTATACAATTGTAACATTTCATTTGGAATTTTTGCTTTGTTCCTGTGTATAGTTCCTGCACTGGTCAACTTGTGCTCTGTTAGCAAATGTAACATCAATTGGAAACTGGTAAACCAATTGTTGAATTCCACATTCCCATTGGTTTGGAGGTGGGAGCAACAAGTCTGTTTACAACATCATTCAGTTTATTACTATACAAATAAGGACCTGATGGCTGAGTTCCAGGATAAATGTCTAAACTGAAAGCATAATAAGTCTCCACATCTACAAGAGCATAAATTTTTATGCCATATTTTGACCCATCACTTTTCCTTACATCTTTTTTTTTTTTTTTTTTTTAATGTGGGTACTGGGAGTCAAACTCAGGACCTTGCACTTGCAAGCAGGTGCTTATGCCACTGAGAGATATCACTGGCCCTTTTTTTTTCCTTTATGTGGGTACCGGGAGTCGAACACAGGACCTCACACTTGCCAGGCAGGCGCTTATGCCACTGAGCTATCTCACTGGCCCTTCCTTACATCTTTTACATTCCTATGACCACCATAAGAAATTTGTGCTAAGTACATCAGACCTGTGAATGCTTTCAGTTCAGCTAGTGAGGTGTCATAATAAATACATTTTTGAATATGGCTATTGGTGCATACAGAACATTCCTCTTTTCCACTGTGTCCCACCTCCACCCTGCATCTTGGTGCAATTTGGTGGCCCTTCTATAGTGCGGATCCCTCCTATCCTCTGCATCCCATCTATAAGCTACAGCCCTGACATACTGCTTACCTTCCTTGCTTCAGCATTTGCCTTTGTCCTGCATTACTTCATCTCTGCCCAAAGTAGGAAATCTACTCAGGATTTCAAATTCACTTCTGCACCTCTGTCATCTTTCCAAGGACATTAGATAGGATGGGAAGCATTCCTTATGGCCACAATCAGTACTGGGTAGATGTTGAAAGAATATGTTGGACAAACTTGGGCTGCTAATTCCAGCCAGGCCCCTCACTGTGACTTGTGCAAAAGACTTAACCTCTCTCAGTCTCACTATCTTCATCTGCAAAATGAGGATGACATTGATCTTGTGGAGTCATCATAAAGATGAAATGAGATGATACATGTAAAGGGGCTAAGCACAGTTTCCAGAGCATAGTACATGCTCAATAAACATTAGCTGTTCTTGTTTTTATCGTGCTGAGCCATGTCTTGCCTGGTCTGAGCACAATCAAATACATGTAGGACAAAATTGTCACCTCAGACCAGCCTCCAACCAGCAGCTAGTGGCGAGCAACATCACTGAGACTCCTTCTGAGCAAAAGAGTTGGTATTTAGAAGTGACTTTTCAATATGGGTGACAGGTAGAAAGCTGTAGCCGCAAGGCCAAGGTTGAACGTGTACAGTATGTGAAGGACTGCTAATCAAAATAGGCCTTTTTCACCCACTCCAAAAATGGGCATCTGAGATGAATACACATTTCTCAGATGAAGGAATACTAATGGCAAATAAATATACAAAAAAATGTGCAACATCACTAGTCATTCGAGAGATGCAAATTAAAACAACACTGAGATACCATCTCACCCCAGAAAGAATGGCTACTATAAAGAAATCAACTAATAACAAATGCTGGAGGGGCTGTGGGGAAAAAGGAACCCTTCTTCACTGTTGGTGGGAGTGTCGACTGGTACAGCCACTGTGGAAGTCAGTGTGGAGATTCCTCAAAAAACTAGGGTTGGAGGTCCCATTTGACCCAGCTATTCCCCTTCTGGGCATCTTCCCAGAAGAATTAAAAACATCGTACCACAGCGATATATGTGCACCCATGTTTATAGCAGCACAATTTGTAATAGCCAGATCTTGGAAACAACCCAAATGCCCATCAACTGAGGAATGGATAAGAAAGATGTGGTATTTTTATACAATGGAGTACTATTCAGCCATAAAGAAGGATAAACTGGAGACTTTTATAGGTAAATGGATGCAACTCGAGAAAATACTCATAAGTGAAATAAACCAGAAGCACATGTGTAAGCATCGTATTGTCTCTCTAGTATGAGAAACTGAAAGAGTAAATAAGATCCAAAATGTACAATAGACATGGTGAATCAAAAAGAAACTGGTCAAAAGGAAAGAGAGACTGGAATAGGGAAAAGAAAGAAGGGAAAGGGAAAAAAATTGTATATATATATATATATATATATATATATATATATATATATAATGGTTAAGATAGATACACTACCAATTTTACTTAGTTCATTGAAGAGTAAGGTTTGTGCCAATAATGTTTGGACAATTGAATGCTAATGTCTGGTATCCTGAATAACTAACTTAAAGATAGTAATACGTAATGTATTAACCATTGTTACCCTCCTATTATGTTGTTTTGAAAATTTGTTCTTCTTTTGATTTGTTTTGTTTTTTTCTTCTCTTTAAAATAAAAAAAAAAAAATAGGCCTTTTTCGTTGTGGTCATACACATAAATAGCCTTGTGGTCAACAGGAGGTTTCTGAGTGCAGAGAGGGAGAGAAGAAAGCCTGCTGGTTGGAGCTGGGCTGCCTTGCTCTGTGCAAGCTAAGTGCGCGCTGTGGGAGATGGAGAGCAAGGTCTTCCCACACTGGTCTTTGGGCTCCAGGCTGCCGCTGCGCGCTCACTCCCTGCACAGCCACATCCTGCGTGGCCTCACCGCAGCCTGCTTTGCTGCAGCAGCTGCCTCCCGCATGGGAGGGAGGGGTGGCCTGCTTGGGAGACCTTCTTCCTCCACTTCCTCCAGCCCTGCTCAGTGGCTCTTCCTGGCACCTTATGGAAACCCATGTCCCTTTCCCAAGGCCTCCCTCACACCTCCTCTTTTGTCACCCTTCTCTTTCGTTACCTCTATCTGCCTTTCATGGGCTCTGTTTCTGTCTAGCCCATTTTATGAACTAACAGACCCATCAGGGATCTATCAATCACTCCCTGACATCTTTGATGTTTTTCTACAAGAAGAGTTAGTTAAATTTCCTCTCTCTCTCTTTCCTATTTCCCTCTCCAAGGAGAGCTTCAGATAACACCACCACCAGCTGGGAAAACAGGCTGTACTTGCACTTGGATCATACTGCAAGTACCGATTTCATCTGAAGGTGGGAAGAACCTGAGTTGTCTTAGGAAATAAGTGGCCTCTGAGAACCTCCCAGGAAAGAGATAGCAACTCTTTCAGCCAAGTACACTTTATTGCTTTTCTCTGTTAGTGGAGGAGAGTCTGGTACATTCACTGAGATTCCAATGACCATCCAGTGGCCTACAGTGAAGACCAGGGAGGGGGCTCAGGGTGGACTCTGGGCCAGGATCTGTGAATGGGGCAGGGCCTCAGCCAGCATTTACCCAGTCCATCTCCACAGATGGTTGCAAAAGAGAGAGCCAGAAAAATAGGAAGTTCTATGGGATTGTTAGGGATAAGGGGTGACTTATATGGAGGAAAAGGGGGGAATCGAAGGCAGAGATAACATCCATGTAGGGGGAAGAGAGTCAACAGGGAGTGAATAATAGAAATAAATATGCTGACAAGAGGGCAGGCCACGTGTGGGGGCCTGACTAGCTGTGCTGTTTCAAATGACAACAAAGCAGCAATACCCTACAACTGGACACCAGCAGGGAAGACAGGAAGAGGCAAGCAAGGGACAAGGCTGTTGGGCGTGAATTCACCATGAGGCTGAAGATCAATTCCTTTGCGGGGTCCAAGCCTTGTCCAGGGAACAAAGAATAGCAGGACGCCCCAGGAGAGCCAGGCCTGGGCAGTGTCCTCTGGCGCTGTCAGACTCCTCTCTGATTCAGGCCGGAATACAGGTCCCGTTGGCCTTTCCGGATCGGCTAGGGGCAGGACAGGGAGGGTGATTAGCAGGGTGAGGAAGTAGAGACCAAGGGAAAAGGGTGCTGAAGAGCTAGTTGCGGTATAGTGCAAAATACTCTGAACTTGGAGTTAGGAGGCGGGTTTGAAATCTAAGCTTGCACGGACAGGTAGGAGACTGGAGCCAGTCACCGTCTTCTGCGAGCAGCTTTTGTATCTCAAAAAGGGGCATCAATCTAAAGACTTGCCTCTCAGAGCTTTTGTCAGGGTCAAATGAAGTCACTTAAGGGAAAGTAAATGCCATATGCTTTGCTGGCTCTCAATAAACATTTGTTGAGTTTACCAGGTATGATAGTCAAAATATTTAACAAGTGCCAGTACACACCCACTAACCAGTGAGAACCATGCTAGTGGTCCTGCTCCATGCCAGGCATTGGGTTTTTAATTACAAATTAAGAGGCAGCCCAGTGGGGGAAAGATTACCTTGTCTGACAGTGTACGGGGGTGGGATGAGGGGAAGCTGGGACTATTTGCCAATGAAGTATTTTCATATTTTAATAACTGGTTGACTGCCATGATGCATGCTGGTGGACTGTCAGCCCTGAGCTTATCGTGTTAGAGTTTACATAGGAGGGGTTTTCCATGGCTGTGTTCCAGCCGACGTGTAAGCCAGGGGAGGAAGACTGTGTTCCCCCCAACTCCTCCTCTCCATGCTTGTGGAAACCAAGCAGGCTTTGTGATGATCTCTGCCTTGAAGGAGGCAGAGGTGGGCACACGGTGTATTGTCCCAGGAGCCCTGAGTGAGGAGCTCTGAAGTATCTGGAGATGTGATGGGCACAGCCCTATCTGTCCCCTTGCCCCTTAGAAGAACACCGCAACCCCAGCTTCCCACCCCTTACCCACCCATTACCTCATAGTCTGGGTTGGGAACAGGTGGCGGTCTCTCCTTGTTTTGTCCTGTAGAGGAAGGAAGGTGAAAGTATTTTTCCTCCCACAAAGCAACATTAATAAGACTGCTGCAGTGACATGAGCTCAAGGATGGCAGTCCCCTTTGTCTTCCTTTCTATGTCTCCCTGGCCCATGCACCAGCTCTTTCTTTTCTTTCTTTTTTTTGGGGGGGGGTTTGTTTTTCAGGGCCTTCACACTGAGCACCCCCCCACCTTGAGACAGGGTCTCACTAAGTCACTAAGTTGCCCGGGCTGGGCTTGAACGCCTGCCTCAGCTTCCCAGAGCACTGGGATTACAGGGGTGGGCGACTATGTCTGGTTTCTTTTCTTTTTTCTTTCTTCCATCCCATCCTCACACTATTCTCAATTTGTGACTTTTCTCAGCCCAAGTGCTCCTGTTATTTCCATGGGGGGAGGGAAAGGAAAAGACAGGAACACACCAAAGCCCCTCTTCCCATGGCTCGGGGACAGGCTCTGACTCCTGCAGAGCACTAACAGGCTTTTGCGGAGACCGTCTTATTGAAAAGCATCGTCATGCTTTCTGGAGACCTTGGTATCAGAGCGAATATTCTAAAGAAGCTGTCTGACCTTGCTGTGTTCTCTTGGTTCATCCTGACCCAGGCTGGGTGCTCGCTGGTGGGAATGCTCTCTGACCCCGCTTTTTGGTCTTACCCCTGGGCCTGCCCCCAGCTCCGGTTCCTCGTTTCACAGGCTTGGCCTTGGCCTTCCTATTCTTGCTCCAGTAATAAACCGGCACCAGCAAGCCCAGAGTGATGCAGACGTCCACTATGACAATCGTGACCACGGCTGTCAGATCAACCTCCATGCAGTTCTCACACACTGCAGGGGACAGAGTGGGGAGAAGAGGAGAAATGAACCAGAAGGGGAAACCCCAGGGCGCTGGAGAAGAGGAACGAACAAATGAAGGAGCTTCTCCCCTCGACACTCACAGAGTTGCCATGGCCAGAGCCCTCCCCTTCAAGGTATGGGTAACAGTGAGGATAAAAACAAGCCTCAGGGGCCAGTGAGATGGCTCAGCGGCATAAGCGCCTTCCTGGCAAGCGCAAGGTCCTGAGTTTGACTCTGGTACCCACATATGAAAAAAAAGGGCCGGTAATATCGCTCAGTGGCACAGGCACCTGCTGGCACGTGAGGTCCTGAGGTCGACCCCCGGTACCCACAAAAAAACCCCTAAAAAAAACCCAAAAAACAACAAGCCTCAGTTAAAGCTTCATTACTCAGTAGTTATGGGAATTGTGAACTGTATTTTCAATCCACAAACCCTCAGTTTCCTCATCTACAAAGTGGAAATAAAATAGTACTTAACTCGTGGCTGTTGAAAAGATTACATGAAAAAAATCCCTGGCAAGCATAGGGATTTTTGGTACCGTGCTTGAAACTTTATAAGCACTTGGTAAATGTTAGCTCCCATCATTGTTTTATTATGCTTCATCTTGGGAGGTTTTACTTTTTTTTAATTTATTTTTATATTTATTTGGTTTTCTTTCCTTTTTTTTTTTTTCTTTTTTTTTTGTCTTTTTGAGACAGGGTCTTGCTTTGTAATTCAGGCTGGCCTTGAACTCACTATGTAGTCCAAGCTGGCCTCAAACTTTCAGTGATCCTCCTGCCTCAGCCTCCTGAGTGCTGGGATTATAGGCATGTGCCACCAGGCCTCACTATTTTTTTTTTTTTTTTGTGGGTACCGGGGGGTCGACCTCAGGACCTCGCGCGCCAACAGGTGCCCGTGCCGCTGAGCGATATCACCGGCCCCTTTTACGTATGTGGGATCCGGGAGTCGAACTCGGGCCCTTGCGCTTGCAAGGCAGGTGCTTACGCTGCTGAGCCATCTCACCGGCCCTTTTTTTGGTTTTTTGAAACAGGGTCTTACTGTGTAGTCTGGGCTGTCTTTGAACTCACTATGTAGCTCAGGCTGGCCTTGAACTCATACCAATCCTCCTGCCTCAGCCTCCTGAGTGTTGGCATTATAGGCGCGTGCCACCATGCCCGGCTATTTTAGGAGGTTTTAAGTAGAGGTGTTTCATGTGTTTTGAAAATTTTTGTGAAGAATATGCCTGTGGATGGAGCATTAGGTAAATTTATACTGCAGTGCCATTGTTTCTGGGAGTGACCCAGCGCAAATGACCCGGCTCTGTCTCTTGGGAAGTTATTTTAGACCTAGCACAGACTGAGGTTACTCAGAAAGCTCCCTGTTGGTATTTAATCTGCATTCCAGAAAATATAGATGCTGTGAGCCCCTAGAGAGTCCCAGGATTGAGTGTACGAGGAAGCCTTGAGATGTCAGGAGACTGCAGGGAGGGATGAGGAAGTCAATGAGAATGGCCATTTGGAATGATCCTCTTACCTCTAGCTTTCAGGTAGAGATAATAGTTCTTGTCTGAGCTGCTCTTATAGCAGGCATAATAACCACTGTGCTCCAATTCTGAAAAGTTCTCAATTATTAGTTGCTCATCATTTTGACCAGATACTTCTCCATGAATTTTTTCCCATTTTATTGATTCTGTAGAAGGATCCAGAAAGCATGTCACCACTACCCTGGTTCCTGAGATTGAGACTTCATATTCTGAGGAGTGGAAGAGAAGAGATGGGAAATTGGATGGAGAAATCAAGATAATTTCAGAAAAAGGCAAATTAATGACAAAAATCTAACCAAGCGCAGAAAGTCACTTGTCACCTGGGTCTTAGATTTGCTTGTCAGAAGGGAGGCTTACTGGCTAGAGGATGTGGAGAAGGGAATTGTGGGAGGAGGAGGACCAGAGAAGCTTCCAAAAGGTGGCCTCAGGGTTTAGGCAGGGACACGGGACTTGGGAAGGGGAAGCTGGAAGTAAAGAAAACCTCACAAGACTCCCTTATTTGCGTGCTTTCTATAATGGGGGCTAGGCACGTATAGTGGGGAGATTCTTAGTTCGTGGGCTAACGCCACTCAATCTCTTCTCCTCTACTCACCAATCTGCATCCTCAGACAAAGCATAAATGACCATAAACTCACGTTTTGGTGTTTCATTATCTGGAAATTAAAAAAAAAGGAAAGAGTATTAAGAAAAAAAAATCCTGATTTAAATTTAAACTTGAGGTAAAATTTTTCTAATGGAACTAAACAATGCCCCCAAGAATTCTCCAAGTGTGTGTCGTTACTCAGGGGCCTGAAGCCTTGAAGGTGAGGTATGTACTTAGTCCGGAGATACGCTCATCAATATACAGGAACTCGACACAGCAAACTGTCCTTGACCCAGACCTACCAAAAACTCAGAAAACCTTCTAGTTGGAAGGCTGAAAACTTCTAGAAGTCTTCTTGCCTTAGCCAGAACCATCTTCCATACATGTATGGAAAGGTCTTTTCAAAGACAAAGAACTCCACACATTTGAGTCACCAAGTCGTGGGCTTATTAATTTCTTATCATTCAGAAATTCTTTCTTATAACAGAGTCTTCCACAATAGAGATCACAAAAAAAAGGGCCTGGGATATAGCTCAGTGGCACAGCACCTGCCTGGTAAGTGCGAGGTCCTAAGTTCGATTCACGGTACCAAAAAAAAAAAAAAGAGATATCATACATCTTATTCCATATAATTTTCTCTGTTTCCTTTTTTTTTTTCCTAATAAGACATGTTTATTAGGTTAAAGAACAGATTTTATTCTCCATTTTACCAAAACACTAAAATAGCGCATGGCATAGTCTCTATTGTCTTTAGATGACACGAACTACTCCACTTATTTTATTTTGCAGGACTGGGGATCAAATCCACTCTGCCAGGCACACTCTTCCATGGAGCTACATCCCCAGCCTCTGCTCTACACATTTTAAAGGAATGGCTCTTCCAGTAAAAAGTGGCTTCACTTTATCTCTGAGTACAATGAGCTCTCAGTTATTTTTGCTAGAGGGAGGGAGCATTGGTGTGAACAATGGGGAGCCAGCAACATTCCCCACGGCCCTGGGAAGTGGGGCTGGGGTCCTTGCTCCCTGGAAGACTTGTGGCTGGAACAAGGGGCAGCACTAGGCCTTGCCAGACCCTGTACATGACGGTTGGGAGAGAGGAGAGGTGGCAGTGCCCAGAGATGGCGTGCTACTGGGCAAGAGCGTTGGGCTCAGAGACAGAGCCTCGTGTTGGAATCTCAGATCTGCCCTGGCTGTGTGAGCAAGGGCAGGTCATTTAACCTCTCTGACTTTCAGTTTCTTCACAAGGGAAATGGAGATAAAATGCCCTCCTAATAGGGTTTTTATGAGAATTAAGTGGATTCTGAAAGTGGAAGTCAAGACAGATGTTAGTTTCTTTCCTCCTTCCCTGCTTGGGATCCTGTTACCATAGCGCAGAGCACTGGGCTCAAAACAGCTGTTCAGGCAGCCGCCTGGCTGAGACTGCATACGACATAAAGAAACCCTTCACTACCTGCTAATAATTGGGAGTTGAATAAAACGACAACAGATAATTTTATTTTGACTTACTAATTTTCTAGCATTGATTTTTTTTTTTTTTTGTCTTTTTGAGACAGGGTTTCGCTACGCAGTTCAGGCTGGCCTTGAACTCACTTTGTAGCCCAGGCTGGCCTCGAATCCTCTTGAGTGCTGGGATTCCAGGCTTGTGCCACCACACCTGGCCTGCAGTGAAGTTTTTCAGGAAATGCTACACAAATAAGAAATCATAAATAACTTAAAAGTGAATAAAGCCAGGTGTAGTGCCACATGCCTGCAATCCCAGCCTGGAGATTCTCAGACTCTGAGAGACTGAGGCGGGAGGATCACAAGTTCAAGCCCAGTCTGGGCAGCTGAGTGGGATCTTGTCTCAAAATTTAAAAAGGGCTGGGGATGTAGCTCAGTGTGAAGGTCCTGAGTTCAATCCCTAGGACTAAAAACAAGACAAAACAAATAACTAAACATTATATTGTGTGTGACAGGTTTGTTTGGGAAAGAAACATGAAGAAAATTGCTTACACTCTTTACTGGTACACGTTTGGTAGCAGAGACATTAGACGCAACATGCTCATCCAAGGGCCTAGATGTTCATGCTTGGAAATAGGTGTGTTCAGAAAAACTGTACACATAGTGATTTTTATACACATCGCGGTATTTCATAATTGTTAAAAATGTGCTTCAGTGTCATAAAAATTTGCATTTATATCTCTGTGGATGGGCTATTTATTTTCTAAGCCTTTGTTTCTTCATCTATAAAATAGGGTTGGATGCTAGAAGAATTTTTTTTTTTTTTGTGGTACCAGGGCCTTTGCACTGAACTATATCACTTGCTCTTTTTTATTGGAGGATGAGGTCTTGCTAAGTTGCCCCTGCTAAGCTTTAACTCACAATCTCCCTGCCTCAGCCTCTCAGAGTGCTGGGATCACAGGTGTGTGCTATCACACCTGGCATAAGGATCAGTTGTACCCCCTAACCCCATCCCCATACTGGGGACTGAACCCAGAGCCTTGCGCATGTGGGGCAAGCACTCTACCACTGAGCTACATTCTCAGCTCAGCATTAGAAGAACTAAAAGGAGAAAGTCAGGTAAAATATTTAGAGCAATACCTAAAACATACATGCCCAGTGAATTTTAATGCTTATTATCTATAGTCAGTGTGCTTTCTGTATAATAATAGCTAAAATTCACCTACTACCTCCTATATGTCAGATGATTTTTTTAAATGAAATACGTACTTAACGCTTGCAACAACACTACAAGCTAGGTGCTGTATCATTATTACTGCATTTCCATTTTACACAAGATGCTGCTACTACACAGTGAAGTTAAGTAAATTATTCAGAGATACCCAGCAAACAGAGAGTTAAGCCAGGATTCAAACACGGCAATCTAACTTCAGAGTTAAGACTCTTACCCTCATACTGTATGGCTTCTATCTCCTTTGCCTAAAGTGCTCCTCTTCCTGGAATATAAGCTCATCCTTTAAAACTCAGCTGAAAGATCACCTCCCCACTAGCCTTTCTCAACTATACTCTCCTTTCTTTATACTACATGTGTCTTCCCATGTAATTGCACACAACACACTCTGTTAGCAATTATTTGTCTCTAAAGACAGTTGGCTTAGGCCAGGGGTATAGCTCAGTGGCACGGCACCTGCCTGGCAAGTCAAGGTCCTGAGTTCGATTCCCAGTTCCGAAAAATAAAAAAGACAGTTGGCTTCTTGAGGACAGGGAATCAGCAAAGCATCCATATTTTTATTCATTTGTTCATTCAAAAAATATTCATTGGAGCTGGGTGTGGTGGTGTCCACTCGTAATTCCAACTACTCAGGCTGAGGCAGTAGGATTATAAGCTCAGGGCCAGCCTGAACAACTTAGTGAGACCTTGTTTCAAAAAAAAAAAAGTAGAAAGAGCTGGGGATGTAGCTTAGTGGTAGAGTGCTTGTGTTGCATATGCCAGGCTTTGGGTTCAATCCTCAGCACTGCAGAAAAAAATTTATTGAGCAACTACTATGAGCCAGACCCTGGGCCAACTAAATGAGACACAGTCTCTGCCTTTAAGGAACTCATGGTTTATACAAAAACACATAGCAGCTCAACCCACGCCCACGCACACATGCTGTGTGCTTTCCCCTCACAGCATGCTCAGGGATACATATGTGCATGGCTGTAACCAGGGCAGCTCACAACAAATGCAGGCACATCTCATGTAGACCTCGTGGGAAGATAACCGTATTTTCCCTCTAACAGCTCTGGTCCTCAGTGTTTACTCCTATGATTGTCCACTATGACCATCTTGATCCACATTTGAAAAGAAATTGTATAGAATGAAAATCTTCTTACCAGTATTGTCGATATCTGGAAAAAAAAATGATAAGCCGTTAGCGATATTCCTGTCAGCAACTATGATCATTCCCTGCCCTGATGGATTAGGAATCTTCCCCGGATCTTCAGGGAACAATAGATCTTCAAATTCCTTTGGCTGTATATGATGAGCTGCTTGGGGCCTTATGTTCTACATTAAGTATCTGATGGTCATTTGCAAAAATGGTTCCTAGGAACACCTCCAGATAGGCAGTGCGGTGGAAAGTGGACTGGCACAGTGTTCTTCTGAACACAATGGTGGTGCCTTCATTTCGGAGGAGTTAACTGAACAGAGAGGCTTCCAGTACCGGGACATGCGGACTGTACTGCTGTGACAGAGAAAGCAAGTCCAGGCCAGGCACACTCATATGTGTGTGCACCCACGGACACACACATTCAGAGCATTCAGACATGAGATTCTGAATGTGCATCCAAACACTGCCTGGAGGCTGATGCAGGCTCACGCTATATGCGCATTCTGGCCTGCCACACTTCCTGTACAAAATTGCACAGCAAATAGAAATACAAACAAATGAAAACTGTTGGTATTTCAGCTGAATTTAACGGTCTCAATTTTTTCTTTTGAATAGTTAAGACTCATTTCTTACAGTCTTTGCTGATTCCCTCTTCTGGGCTAGATTTATAAGGAAAAGCCAAAGGAAAACAGTAGAAACCCCTTTTACTAGTCTCGTGGGAGCTGCATAGGAGAAAGCTCCACTCAAATACAGCCAATTCTGAGGAATGTGTCACGGGGTTTTGTCATTTGTGAACGTCACAGAGGATTCTCACACAAACCAGAGGATGTCACACAGAGGATCCTCTGTGCTGTACTCACAGAGGATAGCATAGCTGCTGCACACCTGGTCTGTACGGTACAGCCCGTGGCTCCTACACTACAAACGGTACCGCACGGTACTGTACTGAATACTGCAGAGAACTGGAGCACAACAGTATCTGTGCACCCAAACACAGCTAAACGGAAGGGGCACAGTAAAAATACCTGGTGATGGGCATTTTTCAGCTCTGCTATAATCTTATGGAATCACTGAAACATTGTTATTGGTGCATGGCGGTACCAAAAATTTGGGGTTGATTTCATAACAAAGAAAGAAAGCATATCTTACCTTCCTGCCCCCAAGTGACAACTGGAAAAAAAAAAAAAAAAAGAGTAAATGTTGTGGTTGCCCACAATTCCAAGCAGAAAGAGGATTGTGGTCCATTCTGACCATGAATGAAGATCTAAAGTCCTTCCCAACCACTGCTGGATTACAGTCGTTTCTGTAATTCAGAACAGTGACATTTACTATTGGGTAGGAGGAGAGAGAGCAAGTGAAATCAAGCACTGAATACGAATACATGGTATTTGATCAACAGAAGTTAGAAGGAAAAGTTGAGGCTGCTTTTTGGAAGACTAGAAAAATAGCAAAAGAATTTTGCAATCAAGTCTCCATTTTTAAAATTGGTCTCTGATTGGAAGAAAAACAAGTTCTTGGCTGGGTACAAATGTTGAGATTCTAGTTCCATCTCTGGCTCTTGCTAGTTTTTTTTTGGAACCAGGAATTAAACTCAGGACCTCATGCTTGCCAGGCAGGCACCATGCCACTGAGCTATATCCCCGGCCCCTCTTGCTAGTTTAATGGTTCAGTTTTTCCATTTGTTTTCTGCTTGAGACAGAGGCAGAAATCTTTGAAACTGATTACTCATCAACTAGAGCCTATGCGGTGAAGAAACTGATTATATTTCTTCTGGGCCCTCCCGAGTCCCCTCAAGAATGACTTGGAGTTGTTACAGTGGCCAGCTTCCCTGGCATTACCTGAGAGTTTTCGGTCTACCAACAGCCCTATATTGGGTGAGATATTCTCCCATCCCCAGAGCAGACTTAGCACTTTCTCACGATGACAAATTTCTAAGGATGCTTGGGACTTTGCTATGCCCTCTTTTTTCCTTTTTCTTTTCCTTTCTTTTTCATTTTTGCTTTGCATTGCTCTGCCTTGCCTTGCCTTTTCCTTAGTAGGAGCACGCTTTACACCATTGGTCCCTAAGAAAACATCTGACCGATCTCTGTAGGAGTCACGTTCCACGCCTTGAGACTCAAAGTGCATTCTTCGCCTAGGCACAGATTAATGCACTTGGGAGTTTATTAGAAATGTGGAATCTCAGTCCTGAAACAGAAGCTGGATTTTAACAGGCTCCCTGGATGATTTGTGTCCATATTAAAGCCTGATAAACCCAAGCAGGAAGCGGATATGGAATGGCTGTGGCTCTGAGATAGGAGCCTCAGCTGTAATGGTATTTCCTAGCTCTTTGAAATAAAATCATCATGAGCCATTTTGCCTCGTGCAGAGCAGCTGTTCTGAGCAATACTGATCATCCAGATTAGCTCCAGCACTAACAAATTATATTATTTCAAATAAGTTATTTAACTTCTTTATTAAATTTTTTCGTGTGTAAAATAGGAGTTATAATGCTTTTCTTCCAAGGTGGAGGTAAGGATTAGATAAGTTAGGTAAGGATTAGATAAGAATTTTTCTTTACACAATATTAGTACTCCATAAATGGCTTTTTTTTAACATTATTTATCTCATATGAGATATGCAAGTGCTCTTGATTAGTCATCAATTTATATACTACATTGCTTCAAAAAGGACCAAGTTAATTGAAAGCTCTTGGTCACCTGAAAAGGACTGAAAATGATAAAGTGTTTAATTATATCAAAGATACTAAATTTGCTATACTCTGTGCAGAGTTTGGGTGCAACTACTTAGTCTCCTCAAAACAAAAAGTGGAGTTTAGGTCTTCTGATCTCTTTTGTGTTAGTTCCCGAGGCCTGGGTAAGTTTGCCGACAGATGGGCTTGTTCTTGGTGGCAGAGAGATCTCTTTGCTCTCGATTGATGTGATCATCCCAACTGCTTTTTTTGGCTGTTCCCTGAATGGTCTCCCATGTACCTGGGCACATTTCTTTTGTTTGCCTCCATCTCCAATCCCTGCTCTAATGGTAACACAAACAATTCCTCACGTCTTTTGGTAAATGAGGCACCTTAGCATTCCTATGCTGCATCTGGTAAGACCCTGGGCCTTCCAGTGCCTGGAGAAACCACCCTCCCTCGTTCCATCCCGCTCACCCGATAGGAGGCAGAGTCCCAGAACTCTCCAGAGAGTGCTCGACTGCATTCTTCTTTCACCGGACGGTTGTTCTACTAAGATGGCGGAGATGAATCAGTTTATTACTTCTGAAAAGGAAACCAGGACATTTTCAGAAAAGGACATTTTCGAAACATGTGCTGGATATAAGTCCCTGGGGTCTTTGTTTCCAACACTAGGATGAAAAAGGGAGGCCCTATCAGAGGAGACTCACCATTTTCTGAAGCGGACACCTGAGGCTGGGAGAGGAGGCAGGTTTCTGTACCCCACACAGGAAGTGTTGAGGGGCCTCTAGGCCTGCGGGTTCTACGTCAGTTGGCAGTGTTCAAGGCAGAGGCCTCCACCTGGATGACTGAGGAAAGCTGGGCGCCACAGACTTCACAAAGGATAAGCAAGAGGATTCAGGCAAAACCTGAAGGTGCTAAGTACCTGCCATTTAATTGCCTGGGCCATGCACAGTGTCCTTAACATCTGGTTTCTCAGACGTCCCTTCCCCACATAAGCTGTGACAGGAAGAGAGAGGAGCACTGAATATTTGTTTTCTTCATGGTGTGCCTGGCATATAACAGCAGGATGGAGCCATCTCGTTGATAAGATCTCTTGGCTTGAAAATATGTGTTTGTTTAAAGTCACAAGATGCCATTTTCCCCCTATAATCTTTGCACAAATACTTAAAAACCCAACACTCAATGTTAGGAAGGGTGAAGGGTGACAGTCTCAAATCTGCTTGTCTAAGGGTTAGCTGACATAGGTTTTCCTTTTTGTTGTTGTTTTTGTTTTTTTGGGACAGGGTTTCACTATGTAGTTCAGGTTGGCCTTGAACTCACTTTGTAGTCCAGGCTGGCCTCGAACTAGCAGCAATCCTTCTGCCTCAGCCTCCTGAGTGCTGGGATTACAGGTGTGTGCCACCATGCCTGGCTATTTTCCTTATTTTTAAGCATGCAATAATCAAAAGCTTACTATGTCCTGGAATTATGCTAAAGGCTTTACTGACATATCTCATTTAATCCTCAAAATAATACTCCAAGCTAGGTATTATTTTTACCCCCATTTTATGCTGAGCAAACTGAAGCTCAGACAATTTATAACTTGTTGCAGATCACAGAGCAGGGACTCTAGAAAACATTTTGGCATAAATGAGTTATTTGGCAAGTATTTAATGTCTACTGTACTCTGCTCTAGTTTTTTGGTGTCCGCTACTATTATGGCAATAATAGGATAGATAGACTTCATGAACAAAGAAAGGAAAAGTGGACATGAAATAGCTGTGGGAGTGGCAGAAGAGGAGCCCAAAGCCAGGCATGGTGGCACAAACCTGTAATCCTAGCACTCAGGAGGCTGAGACAAGAGGATCACCACCAGTTCAGGGCCAACCTGGGCTACATAGTGAGTTCAAGGCGAGACCCTGTCTCAAAAAATCAAAAACAAACAAACTCAAAACCAAACAGAAGGGGGGCCTAAGACAGTCTCGGGGTAGAGAAAGTGTCCCTGAGCAGTGATGCCTAAGCTGAACTGATGGGTGAACAGGGTGAACCAGGTAGAGAGGACAGGCAAAGGACCCAGAGGGAGCAGCATGTTTGAAGCCAGAGCTGAGAAAGAGAAAAGGCAAGTCCAGAACATCAGGCAACAGAGAGGGGAGAAAGAATGGCAAGAAGTAAGACAGGAAACTCAGTGGGAGCTGGGGGAGGGATTCACCAGTCTTGTTACAGACTCTTATGGATTTTCTGAGGGCATGGGGAACAATGGAAGGGTTTTAACCAGAGGAGTGACGGTATCAGAGTCTTTAAAAATTTTTAAATGAAAAATGTTCTAATTATGGAAGTAATACATGCATATGTTTAAAAACAACAGAGAGTATAGGAGGGCTGAATACCCACAGTCCCCTACCCCACCTCGCCTCACCCCATGGTTCTTCCTAGAGAAAACCACTTTTTAAACTGTTTCTTCTTCTTCCGCTTCTTTTTTCTTGGTGGTTACCTTTATATGTCTAAGTGTGCACTGTCATCAGTTGAGTTCTCTGGAAAACACAGTTCAAATGGAGATTTGTGTGCAGCTGGCTTGCACAGGGAGGACAGGATCAACGGCAACCCTGAGGGGGGTGGGGAGGGGAGGGAAGCGCATCAGGGGAGAGAGACAGAGACAGAGAGAGACAGACAGAGAGACACAGAGAGAGACAGAGAGCGGGAACTGCATGAGGCGGCAGCAGCAGCGGAGGTCTCAGTCAACACCGCAGGGGTTCTCAGGCCGGCGTGGCCCTTCAGAGTCTTTCTGAAATGAAGCAAGGGACACAGCATCCACTTGTTAGATGTGAGCTGCTCCCAGAGACAGGTGTGAGCTTGGGTGAGGCAGCTGCTTCTGCCTGTGACAGGGCTCAATTGTGATCCTCAGGGGACAGCAATCCCAACAGCTGGGGGAATGAGCAGTCCCAAGGGGGCAGCTGGATGGTGCCCCATAGCATATAAGTGGTTCACTCCCGCACTGCTGGGATCCATTTGTTTCATGTAATAATTTCACCTCATCCTTAAACAGCTGTTTCGGGATTCTGCTTGATCCCTTTACTTGGAGAAGTTTATAAAAAGAAAGTCAATGGGACAAGTGATAGTCCCACTATAGATGTTCTGGTGGCTCCATCTGATTGTCGTCACCTCTGTCCTTTGCTCTGCAGCCCGGATCAGTCCCAGCCCCAGCTGGTACCTTTGCTGACAAAAGGGGAAACATAGCTGGAGTCTGCGTCCCTGGTCATCACGGCCTTTTCAGGCTGCTGCTGCTGCTCTTGCCCACTTAGCATCAGCACTGCACGGTGGAGACCAAGAGGTGTCCAGGGAGCCCTTGGGTTCTATCTGTATTCTCCCAGCTCCCACATCCTTCTGATGAGGAGAGATAGGTGCCCTCTGCTGGACAGCAAATCATTTTTGTCTTCTGGTCTTTTGGCAGGTGTGTAGCTGTGTACCATGGTTCAAGCATTCTGACTTTGGAAACCAAGTCTCTAGGAACGCAGAGCCTAGAGTTATGGGACAGGAAGCACAAATGTCTTCAGGGGGGGTCACTGGAAGTAATGGTGATCACTGAGCTCCTACTTCCAACCCTTAGTTCCTGGACCCAAGCATTCCACCTCTTGGGAACAGAGCACCATCTTACAGTCCTAGGTTTAAGATGTATACCACATCCTGAAGGACAGCACCCATCCCAGCAGGCTGTCATTTGTTTGTTTGTTTGTTTTCTGATACCGGGCATCAAACTCAGGACCTTGCGCTTGCCAGGCTGATGCTTGTGCCACTGAGCTATATCCTTGGCCCTAGGCTGTCATTTCTAAGTCAATACCTTATGTCTTCAAAAGGACATTCCACCGATCCATCATGCTGGCAGCTTGGGCATGGTGTCGTACATGATAGGGGCAGCGTATTCCATGGTCATATGTCCACCGGTGTGCCTTTTTGATAAAGTGGGCCCCTGGGCCTGTTATTATTTATGCAAGATCTGAGGCTGATAGATCAGACAGTGTGTGAACTCTCGGCTAGTCCTTTCCAGGTTTGGCTCGGAAAGAGTCCAGTGTATTCCACTCACCAAGAAGTGACTGGTTGGTTTCCTCTGGGATGATGCCCACCATTGCCACCACAGATGGCACACTTCATAAAGACTCCCATAGGTCCACACACATGCCCTTTCCCCAGACTTCTCTGTCTCCAATCTTCTACTATTACAAATCATTCGTCGCTGTCCATGAATCTCCACATATTCTAACATTAGGCCACTTTCCTTTCCACATAAAGTGGATGTCTAGGTGCAGCGCCATGTGTTTTCCCTTTGGGAAGATTCCCTCCACTAGGGTTCTCAAGGCTACCTCTAGGTAGGGTTGCAGGGCTGCGATATTCCAGTTTGGGCTTACATTCACGTACCGAGCTGACATCTGCCAAAGCTCAGGCTTTATTCTCCTCCGTTAGCTCTTCTAGAGGACAGCCCACCATCACCCGCAGGCTGAGCTGAGAGTGAAGCAGCGTGGATGAGGTAGGAGCCTGGGCAGTGCACTGTAGCAGCTGCAGCTCATAGCCTTAGGTTGTTGTTGTACCACCCACCTTATGACTTGGTGAGTCTGACAGTGCCGCATTGTAACGGGCAGTTCTGGCTTAATGGACAATTCATGTCTTAGAGTCAGTCAGTTAACTTCTACCAGTTTATCTAGTCTGGCAGGTTCTTGTGGCAAAGGACTGTAGGAATCACTGCTGTATTTTAATCATATATCATGGTGCCTTAATGACCCCCCTTTTTGGGGAGACAGCATCTTGCTACGTAGTTCAGGCTGGCCTTGTATGCACTGTGTAGCCTAGGCTGGCCTTGAACTCAAGGCAATCCTCCTGCCTCGGTCCCCTAGTGCTGGGATTAGAGGTGTGCACCACCACACCTGGTTTAATGACCTTTCTTATGGAGGACCTGACTTTTCTCTTAGTTGATATGTTCTGGATATGAGAATTAGCTCAGTGCTAGAAACTCAAAAGAGAACTGTGACTTTTCATTGAGGAAGCTCACCTCAACTGTCTGCTCATCTAATCTTGGATTTCTTTTGGGAAAACACATACACATTGCCAGACAGTATATATGGGGCATATTTACATTAAAAAATTGTTATTTATCCGAATTAAAATTTAAGTGACCTTAAGAACACCATAGTCTAGCAGTCATTTCCAAGATCCCTGTGAGTCAGGCCTCCCAGTTGGCACTTAGACCTTATGGCCACCTTACTTTGGGAGTTAAGTGCTGCCACTTGACCATTGCTTCTCTGGTACCCTATTGTTCTCTATTTCTGTTTGTTTCAATATTTTTTGCTTTTTGAGATAGAATCTTGATATGTAGCTCAGGGTGGCCTCAAACTCACAATTCTCCTGTCTCACCCTCCTTTGTGGTGGGATTATAGACGTGTGCTAGCATGCCTGGCCTCATTCCCATTATTAACTAGGGAGCCAGGTCTGCGATGGCACTACAGAGGAGAGCTGGTGTTGAGCCTCTCCATAATGCTGGTGCCCCACCAACAGAATGCTCTTTGCAAACCCTCTAAACCCACAGAGATGGCTGGTGGGTTTTCTGGCATTATGTAGCAGATTCATTCTAGCATGCTCAGTGCTCTGAGCTTCTTCAGTCCTTTGTCTATGGTTGCCACAGTAATTCTGACTCTCTACTTCATTTAGTATGGACCATCACTTTCAAGAGCATAGGCCTTCAGTCAACCTCCCAAAGCCTGTACCAGGTCACAAGAGAGTGCCTCACAGGGATAAAACCTCCTCTATCTGGCTTTACATTCTCCTACTAGACTCATGTACTACTCAGAAGCAAATGCATCCAGTTCTTGCCAGTCAGGTCTGGCAACTGCTTTAGCATATTAACCTCCCTCCTCCTAGTGGGCCCAGAACTTTCTCAGTTGAGTCATCTTGAGATTTGACTGTAGTGACTAATCTGATGGCCAGGAGAGGAGTGACAACAGATGTCAAGGAGCCTTAATGGTGTCTCGCGAAGCACTTCCTTATGTGAGGCCTCTGAATGAGTGGGCCAATTCTGTAGGCCTCCTGGGTTTAGGAAATCTGGAGAGTCAGGGGGTCCAATCATATTTGACCAGTCTCAGCATACCAGTTCTTCCTTATTATGGTCCTGACTTTGGCGTAAGACACTCAGGCTGATAATTCATCTATCTTTCTCTGAAATTCTACTTTGACCATTAGGACTTGTGCCCGAGCTCAGTCTGCCCTCTGGCTGGAGGCGATGAAGTCCTCCTCAAGTGCTGTGGAGGGAGATGGTGCTCTATCCCCACCTTCTGCTTTAATTTGGTGATGAAGTGAACTGAGCCTGTCATTTCCTCCTCTTCCTCCTCTCCTCTTCTCCTCCCTGCCCTCCTTTTCTTTCCCCTCCTTTGGCATTTTCAGCCCTTTGCATTGCCAATTAAATTCAGAATCAGTTTGGCAAATACCACTAATGAAAAAATTGTGGAGGGCTGGAGATATAACTTAGTGGTAGGCTGTTTGCCTAGAATGCATAGGCCCTTGGTTTGATCTTCCTGAGCATGTACACACACACACCACACACACACACACACACACACACACACACAGAGAGTTGAAATTTCTTTTTTGAATCTGGAAATGAGTTTGGGGAAAATTGATCGTTCAATGACTATGTTTTTCAGTCTATGAACACAGCATTTAGAACTGCTTTCAAAAACATCATATGGGGGCTGGTGAGATACTGAGCACTGTACTATGAGATTGGCTTTGTGCTAGCTGATCTTGCCATCTGCAAACTAATGCGAGTGTCCTAAGCACGCTTGAGGTAGGCTGGGCTGAGCTACGATGTTGGCAGGTTTGGTGTATTAGACATAATTTTCCCAAGTGATATTTTAAATTCACAAAGGGCTTATCAGGACATAAGTTGAAGAGCATCTTTATATATGTGTTTGGACCTATAAATAAGTACTGATGTGGCTGTATTCCGTGAATTTTAATATGTTGTATTTTATTTGTTTAGTCAAAATGTATTCGCATTTTCATTCATTTAACTTTGATCTATGAGATATTTTGAAGCATGTTGCTGGAATTAGTATAAGACTAGATATTTAACAGGGCACAAAAAGAGTTCAGAAATAGACCCTAACACATATAACCAATTGATTTTCAATAAAGGTGCCAAGCGACTCAATAGAAGAAAGGTTATTCTTTTCAACAAATGGTCCTGGAAAAACTAGACAGATATCTGTGGAAAAAACATGAACTTCAACCCTTACCTCAAGCCATGTATAAAAATTAACTTGTAATGAGTAACAGCTAAGACTATGAAACTTTTCAAAGAAAATATAAGATAACATCTCTATGACTTTGGAGTAGGCAAAGGGATCTTAAAGAAGATATAAAAATAATAATCAGAAGGAAAGGAAAATAAATTATACCTCATTGGGATTTAAAACTTTTGTGTTTCGGAAGACTTTGTTAAGAAAATGAAAAGGTGCTGGGTGTGGTGGCACACGCCTGTAATCCCAGCACTTGGAAGGCTGAGGCAGGAGGATCATTGCGAGTTTGAGGCCAGTCTGCACTACAAGCAAGACCTGTCTCAAAAAGAAACATAGATAGATAGGTAGATAGGTAGATAGGTAGAGAAGAGAGAGAGTAAGCCAAAAAATGTATACACACTTCAGGATAAGAAATACTTGTATAACTATTTCAATATTAAATTTATTGAGACATCATGAGATTAATACAAATTACCTTTGGCCTCTACAATTACAAGAGGTGTTCAAAGTGGTGGCCATTGGCTTCCAGACATTTATTAGTATGGCAAACTGCTGCTTGGGTAACCTTGGTCCTTGAGATTGCTGTACACGCATTTTCAATTTCTTCTCTAAGGGCCAGCTGTGTAGTAGGTTTTCTGTGATATATGACATCCTCTAGGGATATATACATATATATAATATATATATACATATTGCAAAGATGAAAGGGAGCCTATAGATCAAGATATACTTAGGAAACATTAGCCAATTATACACTTTAGACCTTATTTGGACCCTAACTCAAACAAGTAAGCAGAAAACATTTTATCACATTTGACACAGCCGGCCTTCCATATTGTTGGGTTCTGCATCCACGGATTCAACCAACTGCTCATTGAAAGCTATTAGAAAGAATGCATCTGTACTGAACACAAACAGACTTTTCTTCCTGTCATTATTTCCTAAACAATACAGTAGCACGATTACTTACATGGCATGTACATGGAGTAGGAATTATAAATAATCTAGAGATGGTTTGAGTCACACAGGAGAATATGCGTAGATGGTATGCAAATGCCACACCCTTTTATACAGGGGGCGGTGTTGGAACCATTCTCTCATGGATACAGAGGGAGGACTGGAACTGGAAATTTTAATACTGGATGTTTGATATGTAGGAGATGTCAATTCTTTTTTTTTTTTTTTTTTTGTGGGTACCGGGGGTCGACCTCAGGACCTTGCGTGCCAGCAGGCGCCCATGCCCCTGAATGATATCACTGGCCCTTTTTTTGTATGTGGGTTCCAGGAGTTGAACTTGGGCCCTCGCGCTCGCCAGGCAGGCACTTATGCCGCTGAGCCATCTCACTGGCCCCTATCAATTCTTTTTAGATGTGATAATGGCATGGCAATAGTAATAAAATGGGAGGCGGTTAGACTGGGGTGGCTGTAATACTCTGGGTTCCCACTAACCAAGCTAAAACCTAACTCCCTTTAACTTCTTGTATATGAAACCTCAGCCACTCATAGATGGCCAACTGGGCATTAGTTATATTGTCTTAAACTTCTCACTGCATAGTCCAAATAAGGCAACTGCTTAGACTGTGGCCAATCAGCTAATTTCTTTGCTGTTTCCAGTCACGCTCTACTGCCTTCTCCTCTTGTTCCTTCAGTGGGGTCCCAGCCACTTCCAGCTGCAAGCTGCCTAGTTCATGAATTGCTGTCTGCTCAAATAAACTCTTCAACATTTTAATGTGGCAAAGTTTATTTATTTATTTTTACCATAAATTATTTTTTGTTTTTGTCTTTGTTACTGGGGATTAATCCCCAGGCCTTCACAATGAACTACATCCCAAGCCCCCTTTTTTTGTTTTTTTAATTTGAGACAGAATCTTGCTGATTTGCTAATTTGCTCAGGTTGAGTTTGAACTTGTGATCTTCCTACTTTGGCCTTCCAGAGTGCTGGGATTACAGGCGTGCACTACCATGCCCTCAGCCAAAAGTTACATTTATGAACAAAATGATCTGATATCTTCAATTTGCTTCAGAATAATATTGGGTGGGCAGACGAAGTCATAAATGAAAAAAGGCTGACCATGGCTTGATGGTAATTAGGATTGGGGAATAATTACACAGGATTTATTATATATTTTGTCTACATTTGTATATGGTTAGAATTTTCTATAGTGGAAAGCTAAAAATTACCTTTGATTTTGTGGGGTTTTTTTTTTTTTTGTGGGTACCGGGGGGACGACCTCAGGACCTCGCGCGCCAACAGGCGCCCGTGCCGCTGAGCGATATCACCGGCCCCTTTTTCGTATGTGGGATCCGGGAGTCGAACTCGGGCCCTCGCGCTTGCAAGGCAGGCGCTTATGCCGCTGAGCCATCTCACCGGCCCGATTTTGTGGGGTTTTGTGTGAATCCATGAGAGATTTGAAATAGAGAATGAGCCTCCAGATTGAGCTCTAGTTTTTCTGTTTATTTTCTAGCTGGTGTGAGCTGGGTAGCTGGGGAAATTGCTTCAGCTTTGTCATGCTAACTTTCCCCATCTGTAAAAGTAGTGAAAATTAAGTAATGTCATGTATGCAAATGCTTTTCAAAGACCTTGGCACAGGAGGGTTCTATTATCCAGATTGTGAGCTCCTTGAAGTCAAACACGACATCTTTGAATATTTTCTCAGCGCAGCGTTGGGCATATAACAGCGTTTAAGTGTTTAAGTGTTTAAGCCTCATTTTTCATGTTTAATCAAAACAGTCTTTATTAAATAAATGAATGAATGATGTTCCAAATTCTAGGTTTCAGATCCCAACACTGTACCATCCTCTGATCATTTATTTGATAATTAAAATTTACAATGAATAAGTGAATGAAAAGTAGGAGACGTGTTCTGAAAATTATTATTTAATTAATATAATTCTCAGTTTAATTTCACCTTGTTACCCATGCTCAAATAGACTCTATTATAAGATGTTATATATTCTCTTTCCTCTGCTCCATTAGCAGCTGTGCTAGGCTGAAGAGTGGGAGGTAGGAAGCACTTTAGGTGCAAAAATGAGCCCAGCCAGAGCTGGGACTTTCCGCGTAGCATCTTTAGGTCCACCAGAGGGAGCTCTACACTGCTAGAGTCGCTGAGGTGCGGGGTACACAGGAGCCGGTTAGCAACTCATTTAGCAAATGTGTTGAGCCTCTATTATGTGCCTAGCACTTTCAGGTGTAGGACGTGGGCCCTGCCCTTACGGGGTTCAGCCGAGAGCGGGGACCGACGTGAATGATAATGAGCGTGTAGGCATAGTGCAGTCAGGGCTATCATAAAGCGGCACAAAGAACTATTAACTCTGGCTCCAGGAGACAGGAAAACCTCACAGAATGTGAGCTTACTTCCAAAGACAAATACAGGTTGATCATATGGACACAGCAGATAGAACAGTTAGTGTAAATACACGGAAGTGGACACAAACAAGTAATTAGTTTGTTAAAAAAAAAAAAGGAAAAAAGAAAAAAAAAAGAGATTTAAGGAGCCTGGAAAATGGGGGAAGATCGTGAAAGGCCTTAATCTGTGAAAAGAAGCCAGATATGGTGGCCCACGCCTGTAATCCCAGCATTTGGGAGGCTGAGGCAGGAGGACTGCTGTGAAACCAGCCTGGACTACATAGTGAGACCCTGTCTCAATTAAAACAAAATCTGTGAAAAGAAAAAGGGCAGTTAATTCTACAACCAACTCAATAAGTTGAAAGATCTTTAACTCTAGCAGGTTATGTATCTTAGTTATGCACAAAGTAACTTTAAAGGATCCTCAGCGACTGTTTATACACTTCACGGGGTCATCGTTCTTAAGATTTTTAAGGGGGGTTTGGTTTGGTCACTTACTTTCTCTTTTCTGCTTTCTTTGGATTTGATCTCTGTTCTTTTTAAGTGTGTACAAAATTCCACCCCACTCTCAAAAGCATCATAAAGGCTCTAAAAAAATAAAAAAATTCAAGCTTCTAAGGCAAGTCCAAAAGAGTTGTTCTAGAAATGCTTGAACTAACGTCAGCATCATTACAACGAAAGCATGTACCCAAGATGATGACTTCAACGATCACGTTTTTCCTTGTCTGTCTTTACAAACCTGCCTTTCCTCTTGGTCCCTAAGAGAGCAGCTCAGCTGACATCGAGGCTGGGAGGGCACAGGGCGTAACCCACTGGAGCCAAGTGGAAGAAAGGAACGAAGACGCTAAGACTCTTTGCTGTCCTCCTGCCCCCTTGTTGTTGGTACTGGGGATTGAACGCAGGGCTTTCACATCAAGCTGCATCCCCAGCCATTTTAATTTTTAATTTGACACACAGTCTTACTAAATCTTCTAAATTCCCAGAGTGAGCTCAAACTTGCGATCCCCCTGCCTCAGCCTCACAGGATGCTGAGACTATAAGTGTGCCACTTGGTCTCTCGACTTGGTCTCCCGTTCCCCACTGAGTGGTAGTGGGGGTGGGGGTGGGGGTGGAGCTTTCCCTTTGACTCCCCTGAGAAGATTCAACCCCATTGTTTTCCTGGACAAGCAGCTGCTTTTTCTACCTAGGAGCACCCTGAGCCGACAAGTCCAACCTGCTTGCTCCCCTGTAGGCCTCAGGCCTCCAGGGAAAGAGAGGGAGGCAGCAGGGCTGGACACCTCAGCTCACTCAGCACCTTGGCAGAGTGCTCTTGAGGCCGTTGTCTCTGAGGCTTTCTCAGGAAGCCTGGCCTTTAAGAACGGTAGGGTTTCTAGTGTGTGAAGCACTTTGAATCAGAACAATGGACTCTCAGAATGCAGAGGGCTGGCAGGGTCCTTGGAGGTCTCTTGGTCCAGCCAAGTGTGGTGGTGCATTTTTTTTTTTTTTTTTTTTTTTGATGCTGGTAATTGAACCCAGAGCCTTTGGATAAAGATACATCCCCAGTCTATTTATTATTATTATTATTTTAAATTTTTTATTTTTTGAAAAGAGGCTTACTAAGTTGTCCAGGCTAGGCTCAAACTTTTGATCCTTCTGCCTCAGCCTCCCAGAGAGCTGGGATTACAAGTGTACGTCACCATACCTGGCAGTTTGGGGTTTCTTATTAAATTTTGTTGGGCTGTTACAAAAAAATTCCTACAAATTCTGTATGTAAAAATACTAAAGAAATAAACAAACAAAACCCAAAATGGTAGTGAGTTTTTGCCAAAACCCCCTCACTTTGGTTTTGTCGAGAAATAAGGATTTTGAGGCAAAATGCACACTTCCACCATTATCTCCAAAGCACTCACCTCTGCTGACCAGAGCTGTTTCCTCACAAACATTCTCTGCCGGATGTCAAATACTGTGTTCTGTCAATGAGACCTGGCATTTTTTAAAGAAGCCAATAAACTTTTAATGATAACAACTGTTTCAAGGAACTATTACAGATATTTTATAAGACTGTCCCTTCTGTTTCCTGGTTTGGGATTCTCTTCATTCTTATATACTTTTATCAAAATGTAAAGTCATTACCGTAAAGACGACCTCTTTTTTTCCAGTAAGGTTTTTATTCACACACCTGTGTACGTAACCACAAGTGTGCAGTCAGATGCATTTTCAGAAAGTGAACATACCAGTGTGACACGCACCAAGATCAACAAATAGCGGTTCCGCATCCCAGGAGCAATGTGTCCCCACTCTGGTCACCGTCCTCAACCCAAGGATAGCCACTGCCCTACCTTTTACTACCTTAGATTTGTTTTTGCCTATGTTGAACTCAGTGTAAATGACATCATATAGTGGCTAGTTACAGAGTTTTAAAAACACATGAATTCGGGGGCTGGTGAGATGGCTCAACGGCTTAAGCGCCTGCCTGGCAAGCGCGAGGGCCCGAGTTCGACTCCCGGAACCCACATACGAAAAAGGGGCTGGTGATATCGCTCAGCGGCACGGGCGCCTGCTGGCGTGCGAGGTCCTGAGGTCGACCCCCCGGTACCCACAAAAAAAAAAACAAAAAACACATGAATTCATTGCCAACATTTACAGAATGAAGTATTTCACATAAAAATCCAGATTTTCTTTTTCTTTTTAAAAATGTGACAGGATCTTTGTGGTGATGGAAATGTTCAATATCTCGGCTGAAATAGTGTCAACATCTGGTTGTATGATATTGCACTGGAGCTTTGCAAGATGTTACCACTGGGGGGCACTGGGTAAAGGGTGCAGAGGACCTCTCCGAATTATTTCTTTCTTTCTTTTTTTTTTTGTGGGTACCGGGGGTCGACCTCAGGACCTCATGTGCCAGCAGGCGCCCGTGCCGCTGAGTGATATCACTGGCCCTTTTTTCGTATGTGGGTTCCGGGAGTTGAACTCGGGCCCTCTCGCTTGCCAGGCAGGCGCTTTACGCCGCTGAGCCATCTCACCGGCCCCTCTTTTTTTTTTTTTTTTTTAAGTATGTACTATTTCAGGCTTACATTTCCTCAATCCTGTTCTCCATGGAGAGTCTTACCAGATTTTGGTATATTAACCTTTTCTATTTGACTTCAGTTTTCATTTTATATCTTTGGAGGGATCCTGAGAGGGGCTGGGTGGAGCTCGGCTAGCAGGATGCCATTTAACATGAGAATCCCCATCGTGAAATTATTTTTAGTGAAATTATCTTCCGATTTTTAATTTTTCTAACTCCTTACCTGACTCTCCTTCTAGGTGCTCCTCAGTTGGCAACGTTTAGTTACTGACACTGCAACCTTGAACAGGTCACTGTACCTCTCTGAGCGGCAGCATCCTCATGGACATTAGGGTCATCCGTGTTTCCTGAACTGGGGCTCAGCAAGTCGGGGGTAGGCTCGCATTTTTTCAGTCTGCGGTGCTCGCGGTGCCGAGGTCCGTGGCTAGGGCAAGGCTCTGCCCTGTGGCCCCTGCTGCGCAATCTGTGCCGCTTCCACTCCTCTGCGCCATCCCGTGAGTCCTCCGATCATGGCTCTGGACGTTCCTGCATGGTCAAATTATTTTAAAATGGTTTGCATGGTTGAAGTTATTTAAAAAAAACTTTAAATACTTACTGCCGGCTTTTATAGTTATTTCCTTGAGGACCAGGGGCATTTCCTGGGGAGTCTGCAGGCTATTCTTTGGGATGTATCATCCTGAGTTTTGTCAGTGATCAGAAAGTTCTGGAAAGATTAATAAGTAAGATGTTAAAAAAAAAAGCACACTAAAGGCCCTGAGAAGTACGTAGCTGCCAACCAAACAAAACTGTTTCATTTTGTTTGACCCAGTATTTCCTCTTGAACATGAAAATTTTTTTTTTTTTTTCATTCAATACCTACTAATACCATGAAGAGTGGTGTTTGTCCTGACGCCAATTCCGGGGATGTTGTGGGGCCAGGCCTCCAAAGTTTCTGAATTTCTGAGAGTGTGTCACTTGATTCTTTGCTCTCTTCTTGTCTACCTTTACCCCTGGGAATGAGCCTCCCTTCCCAGTGCCTGAGTTACGGATTCCACAGCTCTCCTTCCTGTGATGGCGACCTGCATGTGGTGTTGTCCCCTAGAGGGTCTGCGGCCCCCTTCTCAGCCCTGAGATGACTGCTGTGAGGAGAATACAGAGCAGGAAGGGGATTTTCAGTAAATCAAAGGCCCTGGACAGGCGGCTGCTGAGCTGAGGTCAGGGGAACAGAACTGCTGATGAGGACTGCAGGTCAGGTCTTGCGTGCGCTGTAGTCAGCTCCCACTCGCAGGGAGTCTGCGAGCAGGCTAATTACATGCCCTGCGTTCCTCCAAGCGCTCATGTGTGTTTTCAAAGATAAGCATACTGTCTCAGTGATATTTATGGAGTGAGATGCCCGATGGTGTTGGAACAGGTTGAGACTTTTTTCCACTCTGCCTGGCACAGTGTGGCTCTTGTGGAAATTCCATCTTTTAATTAACCAAGAGCTTCTCTTCCACCCCTCTTTCCGTTCTGACTCAAGGGAGTGCTTCAAGCAACCACTTTTGCTTACCTATGCTTAAATCCTTATATGTGTGTAAAATCCCATAATAACGCCTATCATGTTTAGAAGAAAAGTAAAATCTCTTTAGCATTACCGACAGTACTCTTATTTTAAATTTCCATTACTTGTTAGACTTCCTCTAAACTGATTAAAATTTTAGGGAAAACTCTTGAAAACAATGGAGACAAAAGACTCTCTCCTTCCATAGCTTTCCTGCTGTTCTGCTTTTTACGTCTGAGGCTTATTTTGCAGAAAAAGGCTTGTGGGGTTCGGAATTAAAGCTCAGCTACACTCCTTCCTGGCTATGTGATTCGGGGCGGGTCACTAAACGTTTTTACCTCATTTTCCTCACTTGTGAAATGGGGATATTAGTAAGATACTTCCTAGGGGTGGTGTGAGATATAAAGATATTAAGATGGGTTGGGGGCGTAGCTCAGTGGTAGGGCATGGGATTAGCATGTGCTAGGCTCTGGGTTCCATCGCTAGTACTGGGGGGAAGAGATTAAAAAGAAGTTGTTGGGCCGGTGAGATGGCTCAGCGGTTTAAGCGCCTGCCTTGCAAGCGCGAGGGCCCGAGTTCGACTCCCGGAGCCCACATACAAAAAAGGGGCCGGTGATATCGCTCAGCGGCACGGGCGCCTGCTGGCGCACGAGGTCCTGAGGTCGACCCCCCGGTACCCACAAAAAAAAAAAAAAAAAAAAAAGAAGTTGTTTAACAACTGTTGTTTTTTTTTTAATGTGCATACCAGAAGTTGAACTCAGGACCTTGCGCTTGCCAGCAGGCGCTTGTGCCGCTGAGCGATATCACTGGCCCTTTTTTTCCTTTATGTGGGTACCGGGAGTCGAACTCAGGACCTCGTGCTTGCCAGGCAGACGCTTACGCTGCTGAGCTATCTCACTGGCCCAACAACTGGTTTTTATTGCTGTCCTACGCTCTAGCATGTGACCTGGAGTTCCTGTACCAGCCTTGCTGCTTGTCTTTGACTCTAGGCTTTGGCACAAGTGCTTGCTTTTTTGTCACCTGATCTTCAATTTTCAGGATTCATATAGATTTAAACTTTTCAGTGAAGCCTTTGCTGTCAGAGTTCATCTTTCTTGTGCTATTACTACTTGGTAAGTACTTTATTATGCACATTACCTGGAAATATGACAAATTTTTTGTTGGTTTGAAAGCTCCTTGAGGCTATGGTCTTTTTGTTTTTTGTTTTTTGAGACAGGGCATCTCTATGCAGTCCAGGCTGGCCTTGGACTTGCTGTGTAGCCCAGGCTGGCCTTGAACTTGTGGCGAGCCTCCTGCCTCAGCCTTCCAGGTGCTGGGATTACAGGTGTGCACCCCCAAGCCTGGTGAGGGCTATGATCTTACCGTTTTTTCACCACTGAATTCTCTTTTTTTTTTTTTAAAGATAAAAAAAGTAGAACAAAATTTCAAATCAACATAATAAGAGGGTAACAATGGTTAATACACTACGTATTGTTATCTTTAGATTAGTTACTCAGAGTACAAAATATCAGCATTCAATTATCCAAACAATATTAGCACAAACCTTTCTTTTCAATGAACTAAGCAAAATTAGTACCGTACCTATCTTAACTATCTTATATATATATATATTTTTTCCTTCTTTCTTTTCCCCATTCCCTCATCCCAGTTTTCTCTTTCCTTTTGACCAGTTTCTTCCTGTTTTACCACATCTATTGTACATTTTGGATCTTATTTACTCTTTCAGTTTCTCACACTAGGGAGACAATATGATGTTTACACATGTGCATCCAGTTTATTTCACTTATGAGTATTTTCTCGAGTTGCATCCATTTACCTATAAAAGTCTCCAGTTTATCCTTCTTTATGGCTGAATAGTACTCCATTGCATAAAAAGACCACATCTTTTTTATCCATTCCTCGGTTGATGGGCATTTGGGTTGTTTCCAAGATCTGGCTATTACAAATTGTGCTGCTATAAACATGGGTGCACATATATCGCTGTGGTACGATGTTTTTAATTCTTCTAGGAAGATACCCAGAAGGGGAATAGCTGGGTCAAATGGGACCTCCAATCCTAATTTTTTGAGGAATCTCCACACTGATTTCCACAGTGGCTGCACCAGTTGACACTCCCACCAATGGTAGAGAAGTGTTCCTTTTTCCCCACAGCCCCTCCAGCATTTGTTATTAGTTGATTTCTTGATAATAGCTATTCTTTCTGGGATGAGGTGGAATCTCAGTGTTGTTTTAATTTGCATCTCTCAAATGACTAGTGATGTTGCACATTTTTTTGTATATTTATTTGCCATTTGTATTTCTTCATCTGAGAAGTGTATATTCATCTCACATGCCCATTTTTGGATTGGGTCTTTAAATTTGGGAGGTCTGATTTTTTTGAGTTCTTTGTATGTTCTCGATAGTAATCCTTTGTCTTAGGAACAGCTGGCAAACATTTTTTTCCACGTTGCACCACTGAATTCTTGAAGACAGTGCCTGACACCAGGTAGTTGCTCAAAACTTTTTAAAAAGAGCAATAGGAAGAGGAAAGAAAAAACTGATGGGATTTGACACAATCTAAGACGCACTTCAGACAAAATTTCCAAGTGTTTTTACATCAATTTTTTTCTTTTGGGAGAGATGTAGAGAAGAGAGTGCCTTTTTCTTCACTATTTACAATCAGAGCAGAAGCTATTAGATGAGAACTCTTTGGTGGAGGAGGAAAAAAAAAAATCCTCTGTAAACACACACACACACACACACACCCCCCAAAAACAACAAAAAACTTCAACTTTCTATCCCAAAACTTTTGTCTTCAAAGTTAGTGGTCTCCGTGTCTATCCTAGGGTTCCCCTTTATTTGCACCGAACGCATGAATTACCTTCCAAACTGTGACACTGAGCTGTGAAAGGGACACTATTGGTCATTAGAGCAGAATAACAAGTGTGAGCCAGAATGGTCCTCAGCAACCAGAATATTCTTCATCTCTTGTCAACAATGAAAGAGGCACACTTTCTTCTGTCTGCTGGATCATCCCTATAAGCATGCTAATGTGAAAATCCTTCCCTTCCTAAAACCAACAAATAAACCCCAAACTAAACAAACCAAACTCTTCCTACCCTCTCCCCCTTCCCACTACCTCCTTCTCTGCTTGCCTTTATAAGGTCCATCCTTGGAAGAGGAAACCTTTTCTTCAGCAACCAGTCCCCTCAGTCTCCCATGAGACAGCCTGGCTTCTGACTTTTCTGGTGAAACTGCTTTTGGCAAGGTGACCTGTTTCAAAATCTCCTGGACACTTCAGTGCTTATTTAACTTGAATCTCAGGAGCCCCAGACATTTTGTGTATTTTTTAGTTTTTTGAAATACCCCTACCCCTGGCTTTCACGACCCTGCTCTCTTGTTAAGTAATTTTCTTTCCCCTCCCTTTATTCTGGACACAACTATTCACTCTTTTGAGATGTTTCCTCTTCTTATCCCTTAAAAATTGGGCAGCTTCTAGAGTCTCTCCTAGGACCTTGCCTTTCCCACTCTTTCATTTCCACAATTACCTTCTGGAAAGGATAAAGACCTCAGACTGGCATCTCTAGCCCACTGCTGTCTTCAGTGCCCAGATCCATACATCCAGCTGAGCACTGTCAAAAGACAAAATGATAACAAATTTAAAGACCTAATTGGCTTTTATTTGAGATTCTAGAATCTGGCAGTTGATAAAATAGGGTAAGCAGTTTTATTTTATTTTAGATTAACATGTGTTAATTGTACACATTAATGGGACTCAGTGTGACTTTTCAATGTCTGTACACTAATCCAAACTGGCCTTCCTTTATCTGCCCCACCCCAACCCCAGCCTGCTTTTGCCAACCTTTGGTGATCAAAATTCTATGCTGAGGTCGACTTTTTTTAGCTTCCACATATGAGGGAGGCAGAAAAGAGTTGAAGAAAGTAAACAAGGAACTAAAAGTAAATTGGTAAACTCAGCGGTACTTTCTTTATAGAGTTAGAACAGAGGGGACTTCCTCTGTGCCGGCTCTGTCAACTGCATCCCTTTTGACTGTGGCTGTGAATCTCCTGTTTTTTTTTTTTTTCTTTATGTGGGTACTGGGAATCGAACTCAGGACCTTGCACTTGCCAGGCAGGCGCTTATGCCGCTGAGCTGTATCACCGGCCCCCTGTTGTTTTTAAACTGGCCCGTTCAGAGTCGAGTTTGATTACACAGCATGTTGCAGGAGTGACTCCACGGTGGTTTGGTCTGGTCTGCAGGGGCCTAGTGCAGGAGGCTAGTGCAAAACAGTGGCCTCCTGTAAACCTCATTTGAGCATCTCTGCTTGCCTCCACAGGGAGCTCAAATGCATCAACTCCTCTGCTATTTCAGAGAAAGGAAGCCACCTCCCACCCAGTTACCTTTGCCTGAAAATGGAGAATTACCCTTCAGTATTTGTTCTCACTCCCACTTCCATCGTGCCAGTCCCTTTCCATTCCGTCTCCCTAACGTCTTGCCTTGTGGTTCCTTAGTGTCCCTGTTTCAGTGCAGGTTGCATCCACCCTATCTGCAGGGCTGCTGTTCCTGGAAGCAGCCTCTTGCCTCACCTTCCTCTTCTCTCATGTCTTTCTCAACACCACATTCAGCGACTTTTTTAACTGCACAAATCTGATCAAGTCACTTTTTGCTTAAACGTTTTCAGTGTATTCTCATTTCCTTTGGGGTAAACCCTTAACCCTTATCAGAGGCCTTGTGAGGTCTAACATCAATTAGATCTCCAGCCTCATCTCCCATCATTCACTTTGGTCATTCATTCTTTGTTTTGTTTTCTCTCCACCCACATGTGATTTTTCTTTGGCCAGAAAGGCCATGCTTTCTCTTCTCTCCTGGGCTTTGCACCCACTCTGTCTCCTACCTGGGAGCATCTCTCAAGTGCCCACCTCCCATTGCCTTCCTGTATATGTCTCCAGAATTTGACACAAAAATAGTAATTGCAAGAATAGGTCATGTTATGTCTGTTGAGTGATTGATTTGATTTATTTATCTTCTTCAAACGCTTCATTAGCCTCATGGAATAGCTGAAGAGACAGTGACAGAGGCCCATATAGCAGTCGGAGCCATCATTTTATACGCAAGCTGGATAATCTTACTCTGTCTTGATGTTGCACAACATTATTACTTCACTTCTCCAGAACTTTTTCATATTTCCAAATGGAAACTCTACACCTATTAAACACTAAGTCTTATCCCGTTCCCTTTTCCCCAGCCCCTGGCAGCCCCATTCTACTTCTGTTTCTATGAATTTGACTATTCTTGGTCCCCTGCTTGAGTGGAATCAGACATACAGGTTTTGTCCTTTTGTGACTGACTTATTTCACTTGGCATAATGTTTTCAAGGTTTATCCCTGTTGAAGCCTGGGTAAAATTTTCATCCCTTTTTAAGGCTGAACATATTACACTGTCTATGTCACATTTGGTTTATCCATTCATACTTTGATGGATAGTTGAGTTGTTTACACCTTTTGGCTGTTGTGATTAATGCTGCTATGAACATGGATGTGCATATATTGAGAAGTGGAATTTCCATGTCATACAGTAATTCTATGTTTAATTTTTTTGACAAACTGCAATCTGCTCTTATAGAGGATGCACTAATTTTACATTACCCCTAGCAGTGCACAAAGAGTCCAATTTCCCCCCATGCTTACCAATAGTTACTGCCTATTTTCAATTTTTATTATTTTTTTTAATCATAGTTATCCTAATGGGTGCTATTTTTAATTGAGGTTTTGGTCTGTATTTCCCTAATGATTAATGATGTTGAAATCTTTTCCTGTGCTTTTTGCCATTTTGTATCTTCTTTGGAGAAATGTCTATTCAGGTCTTTTGATGATTTTTAAATTGGGTTTTGTTGTTGTTGAGTTGTAGTTCTTTATATATTCTGGATAGTAATCCTTTAGCAGAAACGTAATTTGTAAATATTTCCCCCACTCTGTGGGTTGCCTTTTGTGACCTTTCAAGGGCTGCCCTGGATAAAGACAAAGTTCTTTATGAGGCCCACAAGGCCGTGTGCGGTCTGGTTTTCTTTATGTCTTCTGTCCTCATTTCCTAGTCACTGCCCTTTTTAACTCTGCTTCAGCCACAGCGGCCTCCTGGCTTTTCTTCAAACACTCTAAATGTGCTTCCGCTCCAGGCCCTTTGCACTTCCTATTTCTTCTGCCTGGAATATTCTTCCTCCTCACTTCATCCAGACTTTTCCTCTATCAGCTAATCAGAGAGGCCGTCCCTGACCACCCATGTTCCTTTGTTTACTGCTGTAATCTTTGTGCCTAGGAAAATGCCTGACATGTCACTGTGTTCAAAACGTGCTTGTTTCATGGATGAATGAATACTATAGACCTGTGATTCACACCCCAGGCCCCATTGTTCCAGTTACTTTGGATGTTTGCATACTGGGACGCCTCTGAGGCTGGCTTAAGCACCTCGCTTCTATGTTTCTCTTCTTACAACTTATTTGTCACGTTGTATTATAATCATGTATTCATTTGACTGTGTTTTTGTAAGGCTCCAATCGGACCTGACTCTCCCAGCCCCAACCTGCTTGCCAGCAGAAGCACTACTCTCAGCAGGGAACTCATTGGCAAGCACAGGGAATTTTGCAGGTCCTGAGGACATCTGGAGACACCTGAAAATTTACACCTGACACTTCAAGGACTTCACCCACTGAGGTGCAAGACTGCCAGAGAACTTTGACCACAGATGCTTATCTTCCTGCCTAATGTCCCCGCCTTCTTTCCACCCCTATTAAAGGGACACACTTCTCTTTGTTTGGGGCAGATGGTTTTACCACTGTCTGCCTGCCTGCACCCAGGTATTAAACCATATGCCTAGTTGCTACCACAAAAGCCTGACAAATGGTCCCTCATCCCGCATTTGTTAGTTTCCCAACGTGCAGTTAGCAACTCGAGGGCAAAAGCTGATTGATTGTCCAGCAACTAGCATGATATCTGACAGCAGGGATCAGAAGATACTAGAATGAATGAATGTCTCTGAGCCTCAATTTCCTCACCTATAAAATGAGGATATTTACATTTTAGAATTATGGAGATCGGAAATAATAGATACATAATATGCCTACCACAATGCTGGGTACATAGTAAGCATTTGATAGGTTGTAATTTTCATTTATTAATGGTCATTTTTATTTGTTAAAATTACCATTATCCCAATCAGAATGATGTAAAATAATAAATCTAAAGCATTTCATTACTAAATTTGGTATTGTCATTTACTTAGTGCTAAAGAAACTTGGTGAATGAGGGAGATTCCCAACATTTTATTATGAAAAATTTCAAAAATGCAGAAAAGTTGAAAGAATTTTACCATGAATACCTGTACATCCCACTTATGTTCTTCAAATAACACTTTACTACACTTGCTTTATCACATATCCATCCATATATCTATTCATCTATCCATCCATCCATCTTATTTCCTTTGGATGCCTTTTAGAACTAAATCACAGAAAGCAGGATGATTCTCCCCAGATACTTCACCATTGATGAGAAAGTATTTGTTTACAATTCTTTTAAAAATATTAAAGTAAAATTTACATTCACCTAATTGTGTAAATCTTAAATGTATACCATTCAAAGAGTTCTGACAAATAGAGAAGGCTGTGTAACCCAACTCCTGTTAAGATGAGGAACATGAGTGTTACTCTAGGAAATTCCCTCACTCTCCTCCAGTCAGTTCCTGCTTCCATCCCTTCAGGACAAACACTTTTTTATGATGATCAAAGAATATGTATTATTTTATGTCTGGTTAATTTTGCTCTACATATTTGTGAGAATTATTCACAAGGCTATATATTCACAAGGCTTGATATATATTCTTGTATATATCAAGAATTTGTTCCTTTTTGTTGCTGAGTAGTATTCATTTTATGAAAATTCTACAGCACATTTATCCATTCTTCTGTTGATGGGCCTCTGGGGTGTTTCCAGTTTTAGGCTCTTATGAATAAAGCTTCTATGAATATTCTCCTGTAAATCTCTTTGTGGATATAGGATTTCATTTCTTTTGAGTAAATACCTTGGAGTGGCATTGCTAGGGTAGTTGTATGTTTACTGTATAAGAAAATGTCAGACCTTTCCCCCAAAGGGTCATAGGAACAGTTTTTCAATATCTTAACTAAGTATAACTGCAAACAATAAAAATTTCCTGTGGGCATTGAGCATATAGAACTTTCTTTAAATATAGTATTTTACCTTATACTTATAGCCAGCCTATGGGGCATGTATTATTATTCCTATTTACACATGACACTCCCATTAAGATGGGGTGTGTATGGTTTTCATGGAGGTAGACAAGTGCATCTATCAAGATCCCCTGGGCTGGTGAGATGGCTCAGCAGCATAAGCGCCTGCCTGGCAAGCGCGAGGTCCTGAGTTCGACTCCTGGAACCCACATATGAAAAAAGGGCCGGTGATATTGCTCAGTGGCACGGGTGCCTGTTGGTGTGCGAGGTCCTGAGGTCGACCCCCGGTACCCACAAAAAAAAAATCCCCCTTAGTTAGTTAGTTTATTTATTTATTCATTTATTTTTGAGACAGGGTCTTACTATGTAGTTCAGGCTGGCTTTTGAACTCACTATGCAGCCCAGGGCTGGCCTCGAACTCATCGCCACTGATCCTTCTGCCTCAGCCTCCTGAGTGCTGGGATTACAGGCATGTGATGCCATGCCCAGCCCCATCTTTGTTTGTTGTAAAGAAAGTTTTGTGTTATTATCTGTTTGTTTCTTTTTTGTAAGAATCGTTTTGGTTTATGTCTTGTACTCTGAATAACTACTTTGATGATAATGATACACAGTATAATAATTATTGTTATCCTCTTATTTGGTTAAGAAATTTTACTTTATTTTTTCATAAAAAAGATCCCTTTATCCTCTGGGAGATTCTTCAAAGTGATCTTCAAAGACGCCCCCTCTGTTCAGCTTGTACGATCAGTCTAGCTTCCCTGGAGAGTAAGTGAAGGGTTAAATCTCAGTGTCTCTTCCCTGGCCTGCTTAACAAGGGCCTGATACTTCTTCTCTATAATTGAGAGGAGCCTGAGCAGAGGCTTTACCAGAGAGGTGGGTGTGAGCTGCCCTGAGGTGAGAGGTAGGAGAGTGTTCCTCCCAGGATTCTCTGAACTCCTGGAGCCCAGTCTCAGAGCCAGATCTGTTTTGGGATGTATCTAGGAAATCCGACATACAAGGAGCACCAAAGGGTACACATCAGTTCTTTCAGGCCTATAGCCCAGCTCTCAGCCAGGACTCTGCCTTCCTGACTTCCTCGCTCATCTTCAACAAGCTTTCTAAAGCAGAGAAAGTTTAGAAAAAAGATGATTCTGATTGGAGTCATTAGGGAAGGCTGGGAGTCCCTGAGTCTTCTAAAACTGGTACTAAATCTGCATTTTTCATTCTGGCTGCTTGGCCAGGGGCTCATGAGAAAGCCAGAAAGTAAGCGGTGGTTGATGTCTCAAGTCTCCCTTCTTCCTCCTCCTCCGTTTTTCTTTTTAGTGGTTCTTGGATATATCAAAGTAATTCCACTCTAAGGAGATCTTTCTTGGGACACACACACACACACACACACACACACGTGTGCGTGCATGCGCTCCCATGTTTACTGATTTATTATAAAGGATATTATGAAGGGTACAGGTGAGGCAGCAATGCACAGGGAAGGCGTGTGGGAAGGGGCACACACCCTTGCTGGTGAGCTATCAGATCACATATTAGCCACCCCAACTGGGATATTTGTCAAGACCAAGTCCTTACTCCTCAGATGACCAGGGAGGGCCCTGCTCATGTGTGTACAGCCTCTTACCTGCCTGCTGATTCTCTCATTTCCCTAGACACCAGCTATTACTTGGGCTGTATGTAGATACCTCCAATTTTGCTTTTTTTTTTTTTTTTTTGTAGTGCTGTGGATTGAACCTAGGGCTTTGGGTACCCTAGGCAAATACTCTACCACTTCATTGCCTCCCCAGTTGCTGCCTCCTAGTTTTGATCAAAGTCCTGCTGCCTGGCATCTGGGGAACTCTGAGGGACATTGTCCTTTTTATTTAGCATTTTCTCTTAACCAGCTCAGCCCTTGGCCTCCTTCCTCACCCAGGGAGGGGAACAGGTGACTCGGAGCCTCTCCTGCTAATTGGAAGGAACTGGGCGTTGCTGAGCACAGAGCCAGGAACTTGACCTCGCTAAGGAATGGGATATGGGCAGCTATGCCTCTCCCAGCAGGGCTGGCAGCCAGCTCTCGGGGAGGCTAGCTACTAGGAGGGATTTCTGCCCCCACAACAAGCAGTCTGTTCAGCTCTTCCTGCCCTAACTCCTCTCCTGCTGTGGGTTACTGCGTCCCTGAGCTCTTTGGTAACTCTACCTCTCACCAAGTTTTGCAATTTGCTGTAGACTTCAAAACCCTAGGCTCCACTCTCCTTCCTCTAGGGTTGCATTTCCTTACAAAGTTGAAAGCCAACCAAAAAGATCAAGTTTCCTTTAACCCTTTTTCTTTCAGGCTCTTGGAGCCGACATCTTCCAACCCACATACCAGAAAGGCTGTATCTTACTGATCACTATGTTGAAGGTTCCCAACATCCCAGCATTCTGAGTTTAGGTTGCTTGGAATGACCTAGAAACTGGCAAAGGAGCTAGACATGGTCTTTTTCAGAAACACCTTCACATTAACACGTTCTTGCTAGCACACAGCTGATCTCCATCTGGGGCAGCCACGGAGCTTCTCGGTTCTAACAGAGTACATTTTTGTTGTGTCTGCTTTGGCTCCAGGCTCACATCATCTTTCTGCTGGGCTTTTCTTTTTTTTTAAAAAAAAACTTCCATAATTTGCCTCTTTTTTGGTGGAATTTTTTCTTTTTTGTTTTGTTTTTGCCATACTGGGGATTGAAGCCAGGACCTTCACACTGAGCTACATGCCCAGGCCCTTTTAATTTTTTATTTTGAGACAGGGTCTTGCTAAGTTGCCCAGGCTGGGCTTGAATTATGACCCTCCTGCCTCAGCCTCCCCATGACTGGGATTACAGACACATACCACAACACCTGGCTTCTTCTCTTTTTATGATGTTTTCCTTTTCTTTCTTTCTTCTTCTATTTTGCAGTGTTGGGTGGAATCCAGGGCCTTGAGCACGTGAAGCAAGCACTGTACTACAGGGCCACACACCCAGTCTAATTTTTTTTTTTTTTTAACTGCGCTTGCTCCTTGCTCCTTCTCTTCTCTGTGTCAGGGTTCAGCTAGGAGACTATGAATCACTAAGAGTTCCTGGACTACTAATCTGGGGATTAGGGCAATGTCTTTCTGTGTGGGCTTCCATCTGATCCCGCCTACTGCCTCACTGCTTGTCTAGCCTTTGTTCCCCTCCCACCACCTCTCACTACTACTTCATTAATCTGTGCCTCTTTCCAGCCAGGGAAGCCCTTTTAGGGCTTAGATTCACTTAGATTTCTCAACTCTTCAGACTTCTCTGACAGATGGCTGACCTAAAATTGACAGATGAAATCTGAGGCACAAAACGGGTATAAAAATCTTTCTCTTGAGGGACCTCTTGATTAGTCACATCAACTGCTGATTTGTACGAAGAGCACAATACCTGAGAGTCAGAAAAGTTCGTTTTGCCACCTTTTGGCTGTGCAACCTTGGGCAAATCATTGACCTCCCCTGGGCTCTCCGAGTCCTCACGGGTAAAAAAGGCCGCTACGCGGGGACTGTGGACATGAAGGCACACGCAGGAAAGCACTTTGCAAACTGTACCGAGAGGGTGGTAGGTGAGCAAGGGTGCTGCTCTGATTCTTCTATAAATCCTTCAAAGGGAAAGCATCATCAAACACTGGGATTTGGTTTGGGGGTTTATTTCAGCTAGGTCTCAGGGAAAGCGACAAGGTAGAAAAGGTGCAGAAATCCTCGAGGCAACATTTGGCTAAAATTGAGGGTATCAGTAGGACGCCTCTGACTCGCGGGTCCTAAGGGATGCGGACGCTTGGTTTGGAGGGCTGCTGGAATCCGGTCCGAGCTAATGCGGCCCCGGGGCCGTGTTTTGGGATGTGGAACCACTGCAAGGTGGTTTCAGCGTTCGCTTCCCAGACCAGCCCGAAGCCTGTTTTAAAAGGGTGTGTGTGCGCCAAACCCAAAGCAGCCTGGGACTTTCAGCCTGGCACCACCTCCTCGGGCTGTTTCCGAGGGCATCCAGAGGCCAGGGCTCTGTCAGCCGAACTGAAAAGTAAAGAGAGGACTGGGGCGTTTGGGACCTTTGGCAGACGTGCTCCGGAGTGCAGGGCGGGAGGGAGGAGGGAGACGGCGCCGGGAGCCCGCCGAGGCCCCACCTTTCATTCCTGCGCTCGGCACCGGCCGGCGGGGATGAGTCACGGCTGCCTCGCCCGCCTCGCCCGGGCGCTGCGGCTCCCATAGTTGAGGACGGCAGACTCCTCTCTCGGGAAAACAAGGCGCTGCGCCTCCGCACTGGCCTTGGCCGGGGTGCTGGAGCCCTGCATCTGCCCGGTCTGGTCTCCGGGGCCAGGGCTGTGTTTCCCTCATGTATGGCAAGCGCCCTCCGCGCGCGGTGCTGCTGCTCCTCGGCTTACAGCTCACAGGTAAGAGCCGGCGGCTCCTCGGACGCCTGCGCTACCAAGGAGCTGACCGTCCGGGTCGCTAGAGTTTTGTGTGGGATCCTGAGCCCCAACTGCAGTTTACTTCAGTTTGGATCTTACTGAAACTGCAGTTGCTGGGTTGTTTTGGGGGAACTGGTGTGGACAAACAGGTTTCGGTGTGTTCGGCTGTGATTCGAGCACAGAGAGGGCTTTCTGATCTCAGGTTACACACCATTTTTGTGCGGCTGCTTAGCAGGACTTGGCACTTGGTTTTCTGTGTGTGAGTCTTGCCTGGGACTCTCCCCAGCACGGGGAAAGCCGAGATTATTAGAGAGAAAGACCCACTGTAGTTTTGAAACTGCCCGAACACATGCATTCCAAATGTAAATATGGTGAAGTATGCCACGTGGTATAGAGGTTCCAGGAGTGCAGGCAAGCACAAGTTATCTGGAATTGATTAACCGAATTTCTGCAGAAGACTAGTAACAGCGCGAAGTATACATAACAAGGATCCTTTCTGGAAAACCAATCTGTTAGGAGAACATTCTACATATAATATGTAATGCTTCATCTTAACATGTAGTGTCTAATCAGTGTTATGATTTCCTTTAATTCTGTGTTTCTGCGTCAATTTAATTTGACAATATTTGGAGTTACTACAATTTTTTGTTTGTTTGTTTGTTTTGAGACAGGGTCTTGCTATGTAGCTCAGGCTGGCTTTGAACTCACTGTGTAGCCCAGGCTGGCCTTAAACTTGTGGCAATCCTGCCTCAGCCTCCTGAGTGCTGGAATTATAGGCATGGGCCACCACGCCTGGCTGTTATTATATTTTTGAAGTCAGTACCATAAGGCTGTGAAGAAAGTAAGAGCGCTAGGAAGGTTCCCTGTATGCTATCATCAGTCACTATATGGAGACAGGAGGGTCAAGAAGTGTATGAGGGAGGAGTATGCCAACTGTGGGTGAAATAAGTTTGAGAGCTGTGCATCTGCCTTATGTCCTACACACACATTATTTTGAAAATATCAGTAGTTCTCTCCATACTACACCTCTGTTAACTGTTCTGCTTCCTACCCTTCTTTGCAGCTCTCTGGCCCATAGCAGCTGTGGAAATTTACACCTCCAGGGCGCTGGAGGCTGTTAATGGGACAGATGTTCGGCTAAAATGTACTTTTTCCAGCTTTGCCCCCGTGGGCGATGCACTAACAGTGACTTGGAATTTCCGTCCTCGAGATGGGGGCCCTGAACAGTTTGTAAGTAGATTATTGTCATTTCCTAGGGGAGCCTTGGCTACGAACATATTAAGCCCGTCCATTTCTCCTAACCCTTCCTGTATTTTCCCTAAATAATAAGCACAGGGTTAAGTTGGGAAATCATTTCTGGGACAGACACTGATGGAACTGAGAGGCTAGTGAAGGACAAGCAAGAGACTTAAAAGCTGCAAACTGGACAGTTAGGTTTGCTGTCATTTCTCTCCGGCCTCCACCATCCCCGCCTCCTTGCCTGGTACCCAGTGAGAAAGCCTTTTGCCATTTCTCCTCTGTAGGTATTCTACTACCACGTGGATCCCTTCAAACCCATGAGTGGGCGGTTCAAAGACCGGGTTGTCTGGGATGGGAACCTTGACCGGTACGATGTCTCTATTATCCTCTGGAAGCTGCAGTTCGATGACAATGGGACATACACCTGTCAGGTGAAAAACCCACCAGATGTGGATGGGCTGATAGGGGTGACCCGGCTCAGCGTTGTGCAAACTGGTAGGTGATATGAGGAAAAATGGGTTTGGGAAGTGTGAGAGCTGGTAGGAAAGAGAGGGGCAATCAATTGTGATGATTTAAAGGGTAAAGAGGGCCTAGTGCTTCAGAGCTGAGAACTTCAGAGGGAGACTGAGGAGTCCTTGGGTAAAAAGAGAAAGGCTTTGTCTGGTTGTGGAAAGAAATGGAAAGTAAAGCAAAGGGACCCAGGGAATCTGTTACAAAAAATGGCTTTGTGATGGTGAAAGGGAGAGGAACCAACTCTTATAAAAGGCTAACAATAGGTCCGTTCATTCTCTTAAATTTATTCAAGAGACTTATTGAGTACCTGCTCTGTGCCAGGCTCTGTCCAAATGCTTGTCATGTCTATCTCTTCTAATCCTCACACCACCAGAGGAGGTAGATAGCGGTCATGGTAGCTAACATTTACTAAGTACTTCCCACATGTCAGGGACTTTACATGACACACTTTATCTATTCTTAAAGTACCTCATCAGTTTATCCTGCTCACAGAGGTTAAGTCACTTGCTCACAGTCATGTAGTTGATAAGTAGAATGACTTTGGACTCAAACCAATCATCTTTGACTCTAAAATTGTGCTTCAAACTAGTGTATTTTACTGCCTACCCCTCTGTAAAGGACAATCTACAAAATGGTTCTAGGGAACAAAGAACAAAGACCACAATACTTACAAGTTGTATATCTGGGTTTAAGTCATGGCTACCATTTACCAACTATACTTAAAGTGTGAGGACAAACTGAGATAAGTGAAAATTTTCCAAACTCTGAACTATGCTGAAAATTATAACAGCCATATATTGAATGCTTATTAGTGGTAGGCACTGTATGGAACAGTTTACATGAATTGTTTTCTATAAGAACTCAGGAAATGGATATTGTTATTGCTACCCATGGAAGAAACTGAGGCTCAAAATGTTAATTACCCCAAATCACAGTTAGTAAATAGTACAGACGGCATTTTAACTTAGCTTTCTCTGGTGTGAGCTCTTAACCAACACAATATTACTACCGCAAATGTATGAAGTATATAATGCAGTATGACTTCCTCCTTTCATTGTTAATACTGTTTAAAACGATCCCTCAAGGCCCTACCAACAGAGCCGAGTGACCTGGAGAAGTGATCTGAGCACTGAAAGAAGTAATGTAATGCCTTCAGATCTCAGTTTCTTCAGGTAGACAAGAAATCAATGGGTTTTAAACATATCAAAATCACTACTCTTTGAGAGTGTAATTAAAGCCATGGCTCTGTTTCCCACCCAAAAAAAAATGGAGACATATGCAACAAGACATGAATTTTGTGTGCCTGTGTGTCAAACCTCTCTCCTCCCTTCTCCATCATTCTTGAGGGACTCCAGGCTGGAAACTACTGGACTAGACATTCTCTAAGGTCCTTTCTGGTTCTGAGGGCTTACTAAAGTTTAAGTCAGAAATCAGCTTAAAGGACAGGAGAACAGGGTTTCATAGGCTCTGGTCTGGTGTAGGGGCTTCCCCCTGGGTTCCCTCCTTTGCCATTTGTCCACTAGATCAGTTACTAATTTACTTGCCTGTCTTCCCAGGGGGCAAGGGCTCCTTTACAGTAGTCTCTTTTTTGGTTTTTCATTACTTCCACAGTGCCTGGGAATCTGAATAAATGACTGAATGAGCGACAGAGGTGAGATGCAGTCAGCAGAAATGGGCTGGGCACTGGGTTTGATCAGGTTAGCATAATGTCACCACACTGGGCAGTTCACCTGACTCAGTGGTTCTCAAAATTTTAGTGGGCATCATAATCACCTGCAGGACATGTTAAAACACAGATTGCCCGGATACCACCCTAGTGTTTCTAACTCGGTACTTCATTTCAAAGTTCTCAAGTACTACCGTGCTGCTACTCCTGTTAGAATCACTAATGTAGCCTGTGTGGCTTTCCTGCTGCCACTGGGGTTTACAAGGTAATATGGTATTTTACACACAGAAGTAAAAGAAAGGAAGATGCCATTTAATAATGGAACGTATGCCTATCATGGCTTTAGGTTTCACCATATTTCTTTGTCTTTGTAGAATCCCAACTTGACCACTTGATCTTTTTCTCCTTATAGTACAGTTCTCTGAGATCTACTTCTTGGCTCTGGCCATTGGCTCTGCCTGTGCCTTGATGGTCATCATTGTAATCGTGGTGGTCCTTGTCCAGCATTTCCGGAAAAAGCGGTGGGCGGAAAGAGCTCACAGAGTGGTGGAGATAAAACCGTAAGGCTGGGAAGTTATGGGAAAGACTCCTCTTAATACTTTCTTATGGTGACTCTTAGTATTTTGCAATGGGGCTAAATAATTGTTGAGCACAATTGTTTCCCTCTGAGTAAATTCTATGTAAAAGAATTGTGATTCACTGGATAGATGAATTAGGGTGTGGAAAGTAACTTTACAACAGGTTTCCTAATTTTACAAAAGATTTCATCACAGGATTTCTTAATTATGTGGGATTTGATGCTATAAAAATCTGCTATGTAAAGCTTTTCTAAAATATCCCTAGTTATTATTTTTTTTAAGTACCAAAGCATATAAGGCAAGTGCTCTACTATTACATCTCCAGCCTATTTTATTTCATTTAATTTATTTTATTTTATTTTATTTTGAGACAGGGTCTCGCTAAATTGCTGAGCTGCCCAGGCTGGGCTGGAACTTGTTTCGTTTTGTTTTTTTGAGACAGGGTCTTGCTATATAGCCCAGGCTAGCCTTGAACTTGTGGCAATTCTCCTGCCTCAGCCTCTCAAGTGCTAGGATTACAGGTGTGTGCCACCATGCCCAGCTAGGGCTGGAACTTGTGATCCTCCTGCCTCAGCTTCCCAGAGTGCTGAAACTACAGGTGTGTGCCACCATGCCTAGCTGAAATACATCTGTAAGAACAATTAGGCTGGGCAGTCAGCGGGGTCACTATGAATTAGTGCATTTGAGTCTGTCGTGCAGATCATAGGTACTCAATAAATGCATTTTAAAATTGAGATAAAATTTATATACCATAGGGCCGGTGAGATAGCTCAGAGGCATAAGCACCTGCCTAGCAAGCGCGAGGTCCTGAGTTCAACTCCCGAAACCCACATACAAAAAAAGGGTCGGTGATATTGCTCAGAGGCATGGGTGCCTGCTGGTGCACGAGGTCCTGAGGTCGACTCCCGGTACCACACACAAAAAAAATTATATACCATAAAACTCACCCTTTTAATATTCACAAAGTTTCCAGAAGCATTTTAACATTCCTGGAACATTTTAACACCCACCCCTAAAGAAATTCCTTGCCCTTCCTTTAGTCATCACTCTTCTATCTCCCCTTCCATTAGCCCCTGACACCTACCCATCCATGTTCTGTCTGTGAGGGTTTGGTTATGCTGGACATTTCCTATAAATGGAGTAATAAAGTATGTGGCCTTTTAAGTCAGCTTCTTTCATTAGTATAGTGTCAGAGTTCGTCAGTGTTGTAGCATATATTAGTACTGCATTCCTTTTTATGTTTGCATAATATTCCACTGTGGGTTTACCATATACTGTTTATATATTCATCAACTGATGGGCGTTTAGTTTTTTTAATACTTTTTGGCCATTGTGATAATGCTGCTACAAACATTCATCTACAAGTTTTTTTTTTTTTTTTTTTTTTGTGGGTACCGGGGGGTCGACCTCAGGACCTCGCGCGCCAGCAGGCACCCGTGCCGCTGAGCGATATCACCGGCCCCTTTTTCGTATGTGGGATCCGGGAGTCGAACTCGGGCCCTTGCGCTTGCCGGGCAGGCGCTTAAGCCGCTGAGCCATCTCACCGGCCCAAGTTTTTGTGTAGACATATGTTTTCAGTTCTCCTAGAAGTTAGTGGAATGGCTGAGTTATGTGGTAGCTCTGTTTAATTTTTGGAGGAACTGTCAGTCTGCTTCCCCAAACAGCTGCATTTTACATTTTATCAGCAATGCATGAGGGTTCTTTTTCCACATCCTCATCAACACTTGTTATTGTCTTTTTGATTGTGGCCATCTAGTGGACATGAAGAGGTATTTCACTATATTTTGATCTGCATCTTTCCAACTGTTTAATGGCTATTTGTATATTTATCTGGAAATAAATCTGTTCAGATAGTCCGTCCACCTTAAAATTGGGTTGTTTACTTGTCTTTTTAATGTTAGTTCTAAGAGTTCTTCATATGTTTTGGATACTAGTCCTTATCAGGACTATATATGACAATTATTTTCTCCCATTTTGTGGGTTGTCTTTTCACTTTCTTGATAACAGCATTTAAGGCACAAAGGTTTTACATTTTGATGAAGTCCAATTTATCTATTTCTTCTTTTATTGCTAGTGCTTTTGTGTTATATCTAAGAAACCACTGCTTAATTCAACATCATGAAGATTTATACCTATATTTTTTCCTAGAAGTTTTATAGTTTTAGTTCTTTGATCCATTTTAAGTTAATTTGTATATATGGTTGATGCAGGAATTCTAATTCATTCGTTTGCATGTGGATATATAGTTATTCCAACACTATTTCTTTTCCTCAGTAAATCCTCACTGAAATGAATATAATTGATTTTTCAAAGAGCCTAAGAAACCCACCTCTGAGGGTCTAGTTTGAACAGAAATATAATTGGTAAAGATAACTTCTAGGCCAACACAGAAGTTTCTGTTTTTGAACAGGAGTAGAAATCAGAGCTAGGATACTAATGATAAAGTAAGGGGTATGCTTTAAACTTCTGGAGTTCCCAAACTGGATCCCAAGTTGTAGTCCCTTACATTCTGAAAAATGTCTAAGTTCAGATACCTTGGGTCATGTGGAGGGGTAAGTACGTAATGGGTTACCTCTCTGTAAGCTTGTGTCTACTCCCAGGCAAAAGTAATTCTTCCTAAAACTTGGGGGAGAAAATACTTTACCTGACATTTCTCTAGAATGGATTTACTTCCTTTGCTTCTTGCCTTATTCACCTGACATTTGGTTTCTGTTTCTTTGTTACAGAAGTGAAGAGGAAAGGCTCAACCAAGAGAAAAAGATTTCTATTTCTTTAGAAGACACAGACTAACATCCCTAGATGGTAAAGTTCATAAGCAACATTGATCTCTTTCCTCAACTCTCTGACCTGTCTGGGCCATCTGTGAAGTGGGTCTCCCTGATTATTTTATGTGTCATTCCTATATGAAATTACTTGGAGTCTGGAAGATAAAAGTCTTCTGTTGGTCCCAAAGATGCTTCTTTGAGTGTATTTTATGGTAGACTTGATTGCTTTTAAAACTGAGAGAAATCTATGTATGTATGTATGTGTGTATGCATGTATGTATGTATTTATGTATGTATGATTGGTGGTACTGGGGATCTAACCCAGGACTTTGTGCATGCTTAGGCAAGTGCTCTAGTGCTGAACTACATCCCCAGTCCTATAAATCTTTTTTTATGAAAAAAATTAATGTGTGGCTGGTTATATAGTTCAGTGGCACAGCACCTGCCTGGCAAGCATGAGTTTGACTCCTGGTACAAAAAAAAAAATTAATGTGATATTTAAAAAAAATTTAAACAGTCATAGCAGTGAGAGAGTGATATGATAGATATTATGATAGATATGCCTGACATTTGTTCAATTTCTTTTTTTTTGTTTGCTTTTTTGAGACAAGATCTTGCTATGTAGTCCAGGCTGGCCTTGAACTATGTAGTCCAGCCTGGCCTCGAATTTGCAGAGATCCTTCTGCCTCAGCTTCCTGAGTGCTGGGATTACAGGCGTGTGCTACCACACCCGGCTGTTAGATCTTTTATACTATTTGGAATTGATTTCAACTCCTCCTCTCAGTTATTAAGCTATGAATTTAGTTTTAGTAGTGTGTAATTTTGTTTGTCCAGTTTTCAGGTTTGTCAGGCTTAAAAGACAGGATGATTTTTCTTTTTTTTTTTTTTTGGTGGGTACCGGGGGGTCGACCTCAGGGCCTCGCGCGCCAACAGGCACCCGTGCCGCTGAGCGATATCACCGGCCCCTTTTTCATATGTGGGATCCGGGAGTCGAACTCGGGCCCTCGCGCTTGCAAGGCAGGCGCTTATGCCGCTGAGCCATCTCACCGGCCCAGGATGATTTTTCTTTCTTTCTTTTTTTTTTTTTGGTGGGTACCGGGGGGTCGACCTCAGGGCCTCGCGCGCCAACAGGCACCCGTGCCGCTGAGCGATATCACCGGCCCCTTTTTCATATGTGGGATCCGGGAGTCGAACTCGGGCCCTTGCGCTTGCCGGGCAGGCGCTTAAGCCGCTGAGCCATCTCACCGGCCCCAGGATGATTTTTCTTATGCTAAGAATTTCTCCTATTCTTTGAAGTAGGTCCACACAGTTAATTTTTAGAGGTTGTAAATCAAGACATACAAACTGAATTTTACACTCCTAATGTAATATTCTTGACATGAATAACTTTATCTTGTAAAACTCTGGCTTTCTTAAATAAGAGGAAACTTTTATAGACTATTATTAATGTTAACAGTCACATTTTTACAGGATGACATTCCAGTGAAAGATCTCAAGTATTTATAAAATAGGACATGAAGAAAAGTGATTGCATTGTAAAAACAGAAACCCAAACTTAGAACAAGGGGGTTCTTAGCAAAGGCTTTTGTCTTTTTAAAATCAAGCAGATTCTCTCTGTCCCTCTTAGGCGCTTTCTTTCTCTCAATAAGTTCTTCCTACTCTTAACAAAAATAAAATAAAATCAAGCAGACTCTCTAACAAGTCAAGGTCATGGAAAATAAGAATGGGGACTATTTTAGAGTAAAAGAAATTTAAGACATTAACACAATCAGGTGCAATGTGTGATCCCTGATTGGATGGATACAAGTTCGAACAAACTAGATGTAAAAAAATGAGAAGTCATTTAAAAAAAAGTGAAGCCTTGACTATGAAAATATTGAACATGAATAATATTAGGTAATTATTGTTAGTTTCTATTAGGTGTAATAATGTTATTATGGTTACATAGGGAAATGTTCCTATTTTAAAACTGCATGCTAGAGCCAGGTGTAGTGGCGCAGGCTTAAATTTCTGGCACTCTGGGAGACTGAGGCAGAAAGATTTTAAATTTGAGCCCAGGTTGGGTAACTTACAAGACCCTATCTCAAAATTACAAAGGGGCTGGGGGTATAGGTCAGTGTGAAAGCCCTCAGTGCAGTCCCTGGTACTTCCTCCCACCCCCCAAAACATACTGGAGTATGTAGGGGTGTCAGTAATTTGCTTTAAAAAGTTCAGCCAAACAAACATACAAATAATTCTTTAAAATGAGGTGATGGATGAATTCCATACACACCTTCTCCACTTTTCTACACATCTGATTTTGTTTATGGGGGGGGGAGAAGGGAAAGGAGGTATGGATGTGAGCGAGCTGTGATCACCCAGGAGTTCATGCAAGGCTACGCATAAAGGACACTGACTCTGAGAACCCTGCAATAAGGTTCAGGAACCTTCTTTTATTCAAAGTAAGTTCAGGAGAGAATAAAACTATTTTCCTTCAGTAATGGAGAACAGACTATTATGTATGTAATTCTCAATGTAAGGTGCTCTAATGTGTTTTTCCCAAATATATCATCAACTTAAAAGTTTTGTTTTATGTTTTAGGAAGCTGAAGATTTCCAAGAACAAGAACTGTAGCATTTCTTGAAGTTCATGGAAACTTTTCTTTGGTGTTTCCAGTTGTGACCTGTCTTCCAACAAATTCTGCAGAACCTGCCCACCAAGATAAACAACATTCCTCTCTTGAGCAGATGCCAGCACTCACACACAGTCTCATTATTAAGGTTTTATTTAATTTCGGACTACAAATACTTCTCAAATCCTCATTAGATTTTATAAACTAAGAAGCTACATTTTTGCCCTTATGCACCCCTTATACAGTATGACTCGCATACACATATATTGGCAACAAAAGGGGTAAAGGCCAATTTGTCCGTCATGACATTTCCTTTCACACATTCATTTCTTTAGCACATCACTCTTGCTACTAAAGTTAGTGTTTACTTTCTGTCCTTCTCACATTTCCATTAAAGGGTGAGTTAAGGCTTCCAGCCATTTTTTGACTAACAGGAAATTCCAAGAACAAACTGCTAAGTGTGATTTTTATGGCTCTCCTTAAGTATGAGACACACCTTATTTTATTGAAGTTTTTTTCAGTATCCCAGGTGATAGGGTTTTTGTTTTTGGCAGTGAATCCAAGAGTTAAAATAGCCCAGGTCCAAATCATGCAGTAACTGCAAAAGGTTACATAGACACTAACATATTGGCAGATGCCACCTCAGGATGCATCACTTGTCATCTTTTTTCTTTATTGTGAAAAATAATTAACAGTGTAGGTCTTTCATGAGCTGTTGCGGTATAGCTGTCTGCCCTGCCCTTCCACTGAATTATCTTTAACAACAAAGCAAAATCTATGCTCATTTGCAGACTGGAATCAGTAAGCAGTTTAATAGAAGGGTTCTGAAATAGTATCTAACAACTTTAAAAACAGGTCTGGTGAAAAAAGACCAACTCTAAATGATGATAATTTTGTACAGTATTATACAAAGCTCTGAGAACTGGAAGAGATTATTTAAAGTTTTTCTTTTGCTTTGTGTTTTGATTGTAATTCACTTGCTTAAGGGGAAGAGAATTTGGTACAGAGCAAAGAAATAACAAAAGTACTTCAACTGAATGAAACTATTCTTTTTCCTCCTTATATTGTTAGATACACTTTGTAAGTGGGCTATGGAAAGAAGAGAGCTTTTACAAAAGTGTCTAGTTACCCAGTATCTTTCCAAACTTACACATTTGTTCAAAGGACAGAAAACATCTTCAACTTTAGGTCAAAGATAAATCTTTATAACCTGATATTTTCAGTTTTCATTGACTAAGCTGCTGATCCTATTTTATTTTTAACGAATTGGAATTTTCAAATAGATTGTCTATATTTAAAGATGCTGGATGTTGATATTTTTTCCAATATTATTTCTTTAATTGCTTCTCAGCCTTTTAGCTAAGATCAGGTGTATTTCTTTAAAATTAGTATAATTTACATATGAACCTTGATTCTGAAATTCATTCTATACCTATCTCATTCTGCCTTTTAAAAAGTAAACTCTCAATACCCAGTTTTGAAACTAAAAATTAGATTTGAAATCTATATTACCTTTAATCCAAATTTTATATTTTTCTTTGTAATTTAACTCTTGAAAATACAACAACTGGATATTTCTTCAAACAGATGTCTTGATGATGCTCCATAAGTGAAACAAAGTAGTAGTTAAAAACTCATAGTTTTTCCAGCAGTCTTATAGCTTGTGTCTTGGCTAAATACTCAAGGGGGGTAATATAGCCTTGTTGTTTAGTGTCTCCTTCCTGAAGAGCATTTTTGTATGGTAATTTATTTTTTATTATACCTTAAACACTATGTAAATAAATCTTTAGTAATAAAGAATTATAAATTATAGATTTTTCCTATATGCATGTGTGAAAATTTTACATAGCAAGTTAACAGAAAACAGTTGCATGAGGTATGATCTAAAAATATAGTGAATGTTTAAACTAAAAAATTATTACACTAAAAAATACATTGCTGGGGCTGGTGATATAGCTCAGTGGCATAAGCGTCTGCCTGGCAAGTGCGAGGTCTTGAGTTTGATTCCCGGTATCCGCATGTTAAAAAAACAAAAACAAAAAAATATTGCTATTAAGCCCTTTCAAAATATACCCCCTTGCTCCCAACATACTTATTCCATTGTTCTTGCCACTTTCTGAAGCAGTTCTGGAAATCCTCTTTTGTGAGTGTCTTTAGTTGCACAATCCTGGCTGCCTCAATGTCCTGAATTAATTCAAAACATTTACCTTTTATGGTCATTTTGACTCTGGAGAAGAGACAAATGTATGATGTCAGATGCAGTGAATAGGATGATGAGGTCATACTGTAATGTTTTTGTGAGCCTGCATTTGCACTGGATGGCATGTGGCAGCAGTATTCACTATATTTTTGATCATGTCATAAAGACGCTCATGAAAAATGACTTCTGGAAATGCTTCAGAAAGTGGCAAGAATGATGAGGTAAGTGTGTTTGAAGCTAGGGGGAGTATTTTGAGGGGGATTAATGGCAATGTATTTTTTATTGTAATAAATTTTCCTTACATGTTTGACTTTTTTTTGGATCACCCTTTTTATATATTTTATCTTCACTGGAAAGTTTTCATAGTAGAGACAACCTGGAAGTCGATAATGGATAGAATTAGCTGGGTGTGGTGGTGCATACCTATAACCCCAGTACTCTGGCAGGCTGATGCAGCGGGACTGCAAGTTCAAGCCCAGCTTGGGTAACTTGGTGACTTAATGAGACACTGTCTCAAAATTAAAAATGAAAAAGGGCTGAGGATGTGGATCACTGTAAAGGCCCTGGATTCAATCCCCAGTACAAAAAAAAAAAAAAAAAAAAAAAGGTTTCTATTAGATAAATAAAAACATATGGATTTCTATAGAATTTTCACATTGCTTTGGATAGCTGGAAATTGGGCATAACAATACTGCTTAGATGGGGCCCTTGAGAGAATGTATCTCCTATTCTATTTGGTACTCTTGCATTACTCTCTCAATTGAACTTTCAAGTCTAATAAGGGGATGGCAGTTGAAAAATGGTAAGTTATTAAATTTTCCCCAATGCTGAAGCATATCATTATTCCCCTTCTGCTTTCATTAACCACATGGCAATTCCAGAATAGGCTAAGGACTAAAGCACTACCCTGTACCATCTTTTTTAGAAGAATGTGACACTCTCTCATTTAACTCCAAGTATTTTGATAACGTAACTTACTTTTCCAACCAAAACATATACAGACTCCAGTTATCCTTCACTTCTAATATATGCTGTAATGATTTGAGCATTGCTGCTGTCAATAGTAATTTAATAAACACCCAATTCTGGATGCTGTAATAGCTACATTAAGAAGGACTGGAACCTAACAGACTTGAGGCACATATTAGCCACAAAGGATTAATACGTATTTATCTATCGACTGATCGACCCAGTATACTCTCCTAGGTCTTTTAGGCTCTAAATTTATGAAAATCTATTTTGAGTTCAACTAAAATAATCTCTAGGGGCATAAACATCTGGAATACAGAGAATTAAGATTCTTTAGTCCTGCTAAATTTTCCAGAGTCTGTAATCTACTGAATTTTAAAGCAAGAAAGCAACCAGCTCTAACCTGAGAGTCAAAGAAACGCTGTTCAGTGACACCTGGTATGATACCCGAAAGAAGCCATATCCCTAATGCAACACAGGATCGCCATTTTGTGTTCTTGCTACCGCCCACTCCGACGTCATTTCCGGTGTTACCTGTGTCGTTACGGGGAGCTGTAAACAAAGTGTGTAGGTATCTGAAGAGCTGTCAGGATGCAGCAGAGCGGAGCGGCTGGAGGCCGTGGCCGCGCTCTCTTTCCACTGCTGGGCGTCTTATTTTTCCAGGGTGAGTGCGCCAGCCTGCGGGGCTCCACTTCCGGCTGGGGGGGTTGGGGAAGATGGTCGCTTTTCCGGTTCCGGGTGGGGGTTCTCAGGAAAGCCCCTGGTAGGCTTCTAGGAAGGAAGGAAAGGAGGGTGTGGCGAAAGATGTTTTATTCTGGTTAACACCTACCTACTGCGGAGAGTTGGTATCTTGTCAGACTTTCCTGAGCTCTAGGAGCTCAGACAGTTACCTTGTGTGATTTGCACTGTCTTTTGGTGACGACAGGACTCTGAAACCACAAAGCTTTGGGGGCGCCTGGTTCTATCTTGTATGAGATAGTAGTACTTGTTTGCTGAGGTTTTGAGTGCTTTATACCCGGATTAGAAGGCAATTCTAATGGTCAGTAGTTTGTCGCGGTAAATTTGAGAAACAAAATCATAACAGTTGGTAATTTCATGTTTTTGTAAATGATTAGCAGGGGCTATAAAATAAAGTATATTTGTCACAGAAAGGGTGTGATTTCATTATAATAGAGAAGCATATTGAAGAAAAAGTTGCCTTAGTATTTTTGAAACGTTTAAAATTACAAGAAAAAACATCGAAAATTTGAAATTTTAATCTTTTAACTAATATCAGAAGTACAGTATTGACAAGATAGCATTGCATTACATTTTGGACACGTTTGGCTTTCATGCAGTTTTCTAATTGCATGCATTTCAATCCAACCTAATTAACTTCATTTTAAAGTGAAATTATTTCCTGGATTTTGCATGTATGGGATTATTAGATATTAATATAGCTAGCTAGCATTAGAGTGAATTCTTAACTTCACAAAATTTCTCTGTAAGTAATGGGGATTTCTAAAAGGGACCTTTAATATTTTATAAAGATTTCAGGTTCCCTAAATCTCATCAGGTAGGTCTGGGAAGTTTTTATGAATCTGGTGACTAATACTCTTGCTGCCAGCACACTCCCTGATACCTCCCAGCTGCCTGTGTCATCATGTGTCCAATTTTTTTGGCTAAATTCTTTTCGCAATACAATATTTAGGCTACCCTACTGTCACTTCATGTGAACTCTTACCTGCCCGAGCCTTGGGAAATGTTCAAATATCGTCCCATTGAGGAAAAAAATTTTAGAAACGATGAGTGTGTTTTCTTTTGTTTTTGAGAAAGGTTCTTGCTGTGTAGTTGAGGCTGGCCTTGAACTCACTATGTAGCACAAGCTGGCCTCAAACTCATGACAACCCTCCTGCCTTAGCCTCCCAAGTGCTGGGACTACAAGTATGAGGAGTGTTTTCTTAAATCTAATGTCATTTCACATTGAAGAGTTCCTTCAAATCCAGTGTACCAAGTAATTCAAACATTAAAATTGGTTTTATGATCTGTGTATTTGTTGAATAGATTTATATTTTGCTTTTTTAAAATAACAAGTTTGAGATATAATTCACAAGCTATACAATTTACCCCTTTTAAAATGTTCAATTCAGTAGTTGTTAGGATTCAGAGTTACATGAATCAATTTTAGAACATTTTCATCACCCCAGAAAGAAACCTAGTACTCATTCTCACTTTTCCCCAGCCCTTGACAACCACCAGTCTATTTTCTGTTTCTAGAGATTTGCCTATTCTAGACATCTCATATAAATGGAATCATACAATATGTGCTTTTTTCTTTCATTTAGCATGTTTTTGATGTTTCATCCAAGTTTTGTTGGTATTATTTTTAAATCTGCTAGGTGATAGACCCTGGTTTCATACCAGTGTTTATTTGCCTCCTCTCCTCAAAGCTAAGACCCCTTGAATTATTAGCTTGGTTGAATTCTCCTTAAATTATAAGCCTGGTCTTACTATAACAGTCGTTTAAGTGTGTAGAAATGATAGACTAGGGAGCCTAGTCTTATATTTTTCTTTCTTCCATGTAAATGTGCAATTATATGAATCAAGGATTGGCCAATTTATATTCGGAAAATGGGGTGTATAAAACTGGAATCTTTAGCCGGGTGTGGTGGCGCACGCCTGTAATCCCAGCACTCGGGAGGCTGAGGCAGGATGATTGCCATGAGTTTGATGCCAAGCTGAGCTACATGAGTGAGTTCAAGGCCAGCCTGCACTACATAGCGAGACCCTGCCTGCCTGGCAAGCACGAGGTCCTGAGTTCGACTCCCGGTACCCGCATATACAAAAAAAAAAAAAAGATAAATATCTATAAGGACATTAAGATGGAAATTCCTGAATGACTGTAACACTGGATTAGAAAGGAGAAGGTTTAGAAAGGGATATGATAGGAACTGCCAGAGATGTGGAGGGGAGTGGGAGGTTGTGTGTAATAATCAGTGTGGAGAATTGGTTGGAGGGAGATTGGAGGGATTCTGATTTATAATTCTAACTCAGATCTCTTTTTTACTCTAAGCCAGACATTGGCAAACTTTTTCCATAAAGGGATAGAGAGTCAATATTTTAGGTTTTGCAGACACATGGTCTCTGTTGCAATTATTCAGTTCTGGGAAAAGTGCAAAAGCAGCCATAAACAATATATAAACAAATGAACATGGCAGTATTCTAATAAAGTTTTGTTTACATAAAGGTGCTGAAAGAACTTTTTAGCTGTTTACCAGGAAGCCACTGGAGGTAGTGATTGGTTTAGGGCAGTATAAGTCTTCCACAAAGCTGACAGTACGGTCAGGTATTAGTTTATTCTTAGTTTGCCCTCTCCTGTGACATCGGTTTGCTTCCATTGTTCCATGGGCCATAGTGTGCTGAACCCCTACCCTAAACCAACAATTCCTTTGGTATCCCTTGGGCATCTCGATCTCAATGACATTTAAACCCATCCAGAATCAAACCCATGTGCTCTTGCCAAGCTTGGTACATTTTTAGTTTTCCCTCTCGGTGATCACCAAGTCAGAAACCTGGGAGTCATTCCTGACACCACCCTTTCTCGAACATTAACTTCCCTCATGGTAACTGCAGTTGTGTGATTTTTTTCCTCTTCGGTTTACACCAGCCCAATATAGAAGAGGTCATCAAGAGCAGAGCTTTTCCTGAATGAGCGCAATGGAAAGATAGAAGCGCAGGGAGTTAAGGGTGTTGAAAATACTGTAAGGAAGGTGATAGGGAGAGACTGGTTGATTAACAAGCACATTTTGTTCCCATTGTAGAATTTATGGTGACCTATCCACCTCTTTCTTTCCAGTCTTTCTCTGCCTCTGAATCTCTCTGAATTTTTGCCCTGGGGGTGCTTGCATTTAATGGAGGAAATAGTTGCTATAAATTAGGTGCAATCAATGGCATATTGCTGGGGTAGCGTTGTGTAGAAGTATTATAAGAACATGGAAGAAAAACAGTGAGCTTCACAAGGGAATTTGGGAAGGAGCCACAAAGTGGGTGAGTTATTTGAGCTGGTTTTGAAGGTGTGTGAGTGTTGGGATATGGTGTGCTGGATATCCTTCCAGACAAAGACACATTCAAAGGAAGGCGTGGGTGCTGGGGCACAGTACATTACCAGGACGTTGCAGGCGTAGTGAAGGGGATTGGATGGACACGTGGCAGAATGGCAGAAGTTTGAGGCCAGATTGTTACTCTCTGGATTTTATATCATAGCCCAACAGGATATTATTAAAAGTTTTGAATATGCGTGGTGTTTTAAAAAAAACAATAATAGGGCCGGTGAGATGGCTCAGCGGCGTAAGCGCCTGCCTGGCAAGCGCGAGGGCCCGAGTTCGACTCCCGGATCCCACATACGAAAAAGGGGCCGGTGATATCGCTCAGCGGCACGGGCGCCTGCTGGTGCGCGAGGTCCTGAGGTCGACCCCCCGGTACCCACAAAAAAAAAAAAAAAAAAACAACCAATAATAGCTAACATCTATTTAACATTTTTATTCTAGGTGCTATAGTCAGCATTTTATATGCTATTTTTTCTCCCTCCAGCACTGAAGATTGAACCCAGGGTCTTCATACTGAGCCTTTAAAAATTAAAAAAAATTTTTTTTTTTTTGAGATGGGGTCTTGCTAAGTTGCAAATTTGCCCAGGCTGGGCTTGAACTTGAAACCCTCCTGCCTCAGCCTCCCAGAGTGCTGAGATTACAGGTGTGTGCCACCACACTTGGATCATATATTATCTTTAAAATTGTATTGGATCTTCAGAACGACCCAGTGAAGTGAGTTTGGTTATTATTCCCATTTATGAGATGAAGACATTGAAGCTTGAACAGGCCAGGTAATGTGACCCAGGTCTAATGGCCAGAGCGTAGCTGAACGAGAACCTAAGTGCAGGTCTGGCTAATTCTAAATACTTCAAGTCTCTGTACGATGCTTTTGTTTTAGGATAAAGGGAGGAGAGGAAGAGACAGTATAGAGCAGTGGTGATGAACGTATGGCGCTTGTGTCGCAGTAGGCTATTTGTTGTCATTGAAAGCTCTAAACAATTTGCTATCACTGGTATAGATTATTTATTCACTTCCATATTCCAATTTTTAGACCTGGATCTTGAGCCATGAATAAAGATTTTTTTCACACTGATGAATAAGGAGTTCAGGGAGAGGAAAGAGCATTTGCAAAAGCATAGAAGAAATGACAATTTAGCACGGGGAAAAACAGAAGGGTCCTAGGGAAGAAGCAGAAGTGATCCTCATCTTTGGGATGGGCTGATTCTTGTTACAGTTCTTACTGGAGCACTAAGGCTTGGTCTCCTCCATTGAAGAGGAATGTGGCCAGACTGGATTGTCTAGAGAGGAACGAGAAAATGATTCAAAGCAGGCAGAGGTAGAGCAGAGGAGCTGGTGACTCAGAACCGTCTGTGGTAGGAAAGGTTAAAAGGGTGTAGAACTGGAAAGGCGAATAACGATGATGATGGTATCGATGTGCATCGGCTGCTCACTCAAGGTTAGGCGGGCTTCTCAGTGGTGTCCGTGTTTTAACTCACTTAATCTTCACAGTGAACTTCTGAGGCGAGTACTACTGTCATCCCCACGGGTTCATGAAAGTGGAGATGCAAAGTAACTTGCTAAGGCTGCAGAGCCAGCACGTGACAGGGCTGGAATTCGATCCCAGACCCAGTGGTTTGGAGTCTGCGTACTTAATCACTACACCGGCCTGCTGTCGAGCAGCTAGTGGGTATGAGTGGTTTTAGAAAGAGAAGGTCATGGGAAGTTTTTAAAAATGTTACCTTATTTTTATATTTTGTTTTCCTCCCGATAATTTACTTTTAAATTTTTTCTTTGTGGTCCTGGAGATTGAACCCAGGGCCTTCACACTGAGCTATGTCCCCAGCTCTTTTTTTTTTTTTTTAATTTTGAAACAAGAACTTGTTAAGTCACTAGGTTGCCCAAAGTGGGCTTGAATTTGAGGTCCTCCTACATCAGCCTTCCAGAGTGCTGCAATTACAGGCAGCATGTGCCACCACACCCAGCTCATAATTTACTTTTAATGTGATTCATTACCAGCTTTAAGAAATAGGAGGGAAACTAAATAGAGCATTGGGGCAGTAAATCAAAAACAAAAATAAACTCTTAAATTTTATTTTTCTTATTTTCATCTCTGTTCTTATTTTGCTGATGCTTGAGGCAGTGGTAGCTTCATGCTGCAATCATGTTGTACTTGGGGTAAGTCCCTCCAACCCCACGAAGCTGCTGTATTCCTGGAGCATGTGTGTGTGTGTGTTTGTAGGGGTGTGCAGGGAGATTAAGAGCGGGTGGGTGATGTTGCTTTCAGTTTGCTGTGGGTAGCCCTACTTGTTTGTACTTAATTTGGCTACAAGCCTGTGTTTGGAAAAATACTGGTTTTAAATTTTTACCCAAGTATTCCATCTATGATTTAAGATTGCAAAATGATGAAAATGCTCTCCTAGATTAATGCAGACACTGGATCCTTGTCCCTTGTGATCTTGCCTGGGAAGCTATTGATTGCTCTGGCTTTTTGATGAGACCCCTAAAAATGATAAATGGCATGCCTGTATTGTTCACTCATATCTGTATATTCCACGAAAACAAATACATTTAGGTGTTTGGTCTTGCTTTGATTAGGTGTTCATATCGTCATTTCCTTGGAGATTAATGCAGATGCTCATGTCCGAGGTTACGTTGGAGAAAAGATCAAGTTGAGATGCACCTTCAAGTCAACTTCTCATGTGTCTGACAAACTGACCATAGACTGGACGTACCGCCCTCCCAGTAGCAGTCGCACAGAGTCTGTAAGTGGGTTCCTTTCAGAAAGTTTCTTTAAGGGCTGGGGATGTAGCTCAGTGGCTCAGCAATGTTTGAATCCTTTCCTTGCAAGTCACAGGCGCACGCAAGGCCCTCTCAGAATAGAAAATGAGCTTGTATGTAAATAGGGGAAAAAGGTGAGCTTCTGCCTTCTATGACATTCATTTGATCATGTAGGACTTTTTATTTTTCCATATAAGAATTTTGTACATAACCTGTAGGAAGAAACTTGTCAGAAACCAAGAGAAAATGTGGTTTAATTTTGTTTCCTCTTTGTTGTTTCTTTATCGCATGATATTATAACTTCATCTTCAGATTTTTTATTTATATGTGGGTATTGGGAGTCGAACTCAGGACCTCGTGCTTGGCAGGCAGGCGCTTATGCCGCTGAGCTATATCACCAGCCCTCATCTTCAGATTTGATGTATTAAAAAGGGTACCTGCAGAACTATTGGCTGGAAAAATTCTATAGGTCCCAGTCACAGACATACTTTTTCTTAGAGCTGCTCATTTCCTGTTGAGAAGAGTTGTCGCAGTGGGTGTGTATCTGTTTGCATATCTGTGGTCTGTAGATTTATCTTGGCTTCTCCTCCTAGCATATAAACACCTGCAGTGATTTATATTGCTGCCTTTGAAGGAAATGGTGACACTTTGTATTGGTGATAGATGTCAGAGATAGTCTTGTAATATTAGAGACAATATACTTTAGTCACACATATAGAACACATTTATGATTCAGATGCCATTAGTGTCTAATTGAAGATCACCGTGCTAGAAAGAAAGCTCTTTATGGTTTTAGCTCAGAATGCATGCTATTCAAGAATATGAATGTCATAAGCCATGTGTCTGATTGGATTTTTGAAAGTATTCTTATTTTATTTATTCTGTTTTCCCTTCTTGTCAACACATAAGCTTTGAATTCCTTTTTAGGAGCCATTACTGAAGACTACGTAGCGTGAAGCTAGGTATGTGACTAGTTCAGGTATGCTGTAGTCATATTCCTTTTTCTTTAGACTTAAAAATAGTTCACTTTGTTCTGGGTAGTCAGGAAACTATGGCTGGCCTTATTTGGCTCTACCTCCTTGGCCAAAAGTAGGACAGAGCAAGCAGTGGGGGAGCTTCTTGGGTCAGAAACATTATACACAAACAGCAGTTCTCTTATAGTACTCTTTTCTGTGAGGCTGGTCAGAACATCAGCAAACTCACCCAAGTTGGAATTAGTGGACCCTTAAGGTCACATGATGTAACGATGCAGTTACATGGCTAGTCAGGATTCTGTCAGGTTAATCAGTTAGCAAGGGTTTCAGTGTCACTGATTTAACATGGAACTTACAGGTTCCACCACACCTGGCAAAATGCTTTTACCCTGACACTGATAATCAGTGGTAAGCCTTCTTTACCTCCTGCTTTGGAGCACTCATTATGCATATTATTTCTCAATATCTGTATTTACCACAAGAGTATAAATTTCATGAGAGCAGGGACTGTACCGATGTGGTTCCCTCTATATGTTCTTACTTAACACATTGTCTAGAACATAGAACATAGTTGGTGTGTACTAAATATTTGTTGACTACATGCATGAACAATGAACTAATAAATGATTGATCATCTTCTCTGGGAAATTACTCTTCAAACTTGGGCAATTCAGTGGTTACAAATGCATGATTTCCTAAGTGGGAAGGTATCAAGCAAACGAAGAGGAAAGCCTTGTATCTTGCATGAGAGAAAAAACTTACGTTGTTTTGTAGCACCTGCCTGGCTCACCTCCAGGTGTCACTAGGTATTTTTGGTGATGAGGTATCTGGTCACCAAGTCCAACATAGTATTTTTTAAAATTCACCATACATTCATTGAGTGCTTATCATAACATTTGACTTGGGGTTTATATTAACTTCCAAGGTAGATAACTTGAGAGATGCTGGATTGTATTTTATCCTCCCAGTGACTTTGAGAATAAGAAAAAAAATCTCCCATTTGTCACATACTAATTTTGTCTTTGAGAAACTCACACAGCCTTTTGGTTTTGGTCTTATTTCCCTTTTTATAGATTTGGGATGATTATAACTTCCTCATATAGCCTAATGTTGTTATGAGTCTCTATTGAGTAAATGTGCGGAAGTCATTTGCAAACTATAAAGTACTATACAAATATTAGATATTATTTTACAGCAATGCATCTCAACTTGTTGACCCTGTGAAAAGGATAATTCTCTGTTGTGGGGGCTTTCCCATGCGTTACAGGAAGTTTAGCAGTATCCCTGGCCTCTACTCACTAGATGCCAGTAGCTCCTCTCCCTGTTGTGACAACCAAAACTGTCTCCAACTCAATAGCAGAAAAACGAGTAACTAGGGGCTTGTGGGTAGCTTAGTGGTATAGCTATTGCCTACTATGTTTGAAGCCCTGGGTTCAGTACCCAGCACTGAAACAGACAAATGAACAGACAAATCAATTTAAAAATAGGTAAAGGATCTGAATAGGTGTTTCTCAAAAGAAGAGACATTAATGGCCAACAGATATATGAAAAATGCTAAACATCTCTAATTGTCAAGGAAATGAAAATTATAACCACAATAAGAAGCTACTTCATACCTTTTAGAATGAATATTATAAAAAAGACAAATTATAACAAGTTTTGGCAAAGATTGGGGAAAAGGGAACCCTCATACACTGTTGTTGGGTCTGTAAATTAGTACAACCATTTTGGAAAATAGTATGGAGCTTCCTGAGAAATTTGAAAGCAGTTTGGGATGTAGCATAGAGGTAGAGCTTAGTATATATGAAGGCCTGGGTTCAATTCCCAGCGATGAAAATAAAAGTCACATTTTACCCCATAAATATATACAATTTTTATGTGTCAATTAAAAAATAAATATATTTTTAGAAAGATCTCCAGATATTACCAAATATTTTATGGAGAGTGAATTTGATTGAAGGCTATTACTTTAGACTTTACAGATAATTTAGAAGAGATTCAAGAGTTATGGGCTGAGAATTCTCTTATCAGTCTTTTTTCTAATCAGTTTTATTAACTTTTCTTTCTATTACATGATGGAGGTGAAAAAGCATTTAAAAAATTGCCAACTAAAAAACCCATTATACAGTTGTATTTTACTCTGGACCTGGTTGGCTCTACATTTTCAGTTTATTTTCCAAATTAACTCATCCTTTCATGCTGTTGCTTTTTAGATTTTTCATTATCAGTCTTTCCAGTACCCAACCACAGCAGGGACATTTCGGGATCGGATTTCCTGGGCTGGAGATGTATACAAAGGGGATGCATCCATAAGCATAAGCAACCCTACTCTAAAGGACAATGGGACCTTCAGCTGTGCTGTGAAGAATCCCCCAGATGTGCACCATAATATTCCCTTGACAGAGCTAACAGTCACAGAAAGAGGTAAGCTTCTTCTACGGTGCTCTGTCACTACTCTGGTGCTTTCTGGGGCACTTGTTAATAAGTGAGGCCATTTATTAGGGTAAGCCAGTGGGGTCATTGGATCACTGTGTCAAAATGGCTTTTTTTTTTTTTTTTTTTTGCTATCCCAGTATGTCTGTTAAGTTGAATTTTTGATCTTTATTTTGAGAACTGAATTTTTTCTTCAAATATTGTCATAGTTTCCCCATTATCTCTTTTTCATTTTAACTTAAGGTGACCAAATGTCTGTGTAATGCACGGAGTAAATGGAGAGTTATTACCTTGTGAAACAGAAGTCATTCTGGTTTCCCTAATATATTCATACTCCCAGTAATGAGACAGCATTTTTGCCTGTGTCTTGAAAGGGCGCTCCCTCTAATGACAGGAGGTAGTGTGTTTCTTTTATGCTGCAAAGAATAGCAGCTTCCTGTTAGCATGAAACGCGTGGAGAGGAGGTTAAGGACTGACCTTGTTTTCTACATTTTCCCCTGGTGACTATTCAGTGGTCATTCTAGTTCTTATTTGGATTTGAACCAGAGACTTAGAGATAAATTATGATTCATTATAGTTGCTTTGTCATTTCTCAGGTCTTCCTTTCCTCCCTTCTTACCTTCCCTTCCTCTTTTCTTCCCTCCTTTCCTCCTCCCATCCTTTATTCCCTCTTCTTTCTCTCCTTTCTTCTCTTTTTTCTTTATTATCTTTGTCTCTGTCTTTTTTGACAGTAACTCATAGGTTTCAAAGCATGGGCACATTCACACTGCTGGAAAGGATGAAACTGGTGATGTTTTTCTAGAAGGCAGTTTGGCAATAGAGATCAGATTCCTTAGAAGTATATCCTTTGGTCCTGTTATTCCTTCTAAAATTTTATCTTAAGGAGGTAGAGCTAAACATGAAGATTTATGTGTAAACTTGGTCATCCTAATGTGACCTGCAGATTCAAAGAATTTGAAATAACTTGAATGTCCAGCTTTAGAGAATTGATTCCATAAATTATTCAATGTGGTATAATACCATACACATTAAACATCACATCCAGGAGGAATTTTTAATTAAACGAAAACATATTTATCACTGGATGTTGTGCCACATATCTATAATCCCAGTGCTTTGAGAGGCTAAGGCAAAGGTATCCAAAGTTTGAATTTTTTTGAGATAGGGTCTCATTGTGTAGCCCAGGCTGGCCTTGAACTCACAGCAGTCCTCCTGCTTTAGACTCCTGAGCTCTGGATTACAGGCATGCACCAACAGGCCCAGCAAAAGTTTGAGTCTTACAGCTGGTTGTGCTGGTGCACACCTGTAATCCCAGACCTCAGGGACCGAGGCAGGAGGATCACTGCGAGTTCAAGGCCATGGTATGTTCAAGGTTAGCCTGAACTACATAGCAAGACTTTGTCTCAAAAAAACAAACAAACAAAAAATTGAGTATTACCATGGCAACTTGGACTCTGCCTCAAAATAAAAAATAAGAAAAGGGCGAGGTATGTAGCTCAGTGTGAAGGTCCTGGGTTTCATTCCCAGTACCACAAAACTAAACAAAACAACCAAACCAGCACAAAGTCTAAACATATTTACCATATATTAAGTAAAATATATTAAAATACTATGTAAAATATGATTTATACTTCTAAGAATATGCACCCCACTCTCATATGGACCTTCATAGGTATGCCATACACCCTGACGAAAGATTGAAGTGGTAGATACCCATGTGTTTGTCCCTAGGTAGTAGAGTTAAGGGTACGTTTTTATTCGTCATTCTACTTTGGTGTATTTTCCATAATGAATTTATCCCTTTCATAATCGGAAGTACTTGAGCGAAAGTAGAACCTATGTCATGTCCAAAGGAGCACTTGTACACCCGCTTCTCCTTCCTGCCCTCAGGTTTCGGCACCATGCTTTCCTCGGTGGCCCTGCTTTCCATTCTCGTCTTCATCCCCTCCGCGGTGGTGGTGGTTCTGCTGCTGCTGAGAATGGGGCGGAAGGCTACAGGGCTGAAGAAGAGGAGCAAGTCTGGCTATAAGAAATCGTCTATCGAAGTTTCGGATGAGTATGTCTCTCTGCAGCCCAAGCAGTTGGCCCATTTCCTCTTCAGCTCTGCTTTGAGGGTGGCACCCAGATGTATATCCACACACTGTTTTTTCTTCAGGCTGAGTTTGGTTCTGTTGGTGAAACTTACTTTTGAGCAGAGTACTACTGAGGAATACTAGGAGGAAGGTTCAGTTTCCCCTTCCTATTCTTTTTTTCTGGCAGTCTTGGGGATTGTATCCATATGCTGGGTGAGTGCTCTGCTGCTGAGCCATATCTTCAACTCTTCAGTTTTTATTTTGAGACAGGGTCTTGCTAAATTGTCTAGGTTAGGCTCTAACTTGTGATCCTTCTGCCTCAGCCTCCTGAGTAACTGTGATAACAGGTGTGTCCCACCATGCCCGGCTTCCCTTCTCCCTTTTTTTGCCCTTCTTGGTCAGCAAATGCTCTGAAGGGGCTAAGTGGATTGTGGTTATCAAAAGGATTTATTAGGTGAGTGTGGTATGCCTGTAATCCCAGTGCTTGAGAGGCAAAGGCAGGAGGGTCACAATAATTTCAAGGCCAGCCTAGGCTACATAGTGAGTTCAAGGGCAGTGAGATCCTATCTCAAAAAACTACGTAGCGAAACCCTGTCTCAAAAAACGAAAACAAACTAACAAAAGAAGCATTTATTAAACACAATCCATTTTTTCCCTGAAATGAAATCTACCTAAAGAAAGAAAAGAGTAACAAAAATCTATGTTAAAAATCCTGTAAGTTCTTTATTATTTGTATCAGGGGTTCTTAATCTGTGAGGGAGAGTCTTACCTTGAAAGGGTCCAAAATTTTTCATTTTGCCTATGCGTGTGCATTTATTTAATGGAGAGAATGCTTTTTACAAGGTATTTGTGGCCCTAAAAAGGTGAAGAACTACTGGTAAAAATACCAATGTCTATTTCTTTTTTTTTTTTATGTGGGTACCAGGAGTCGACTTCAGGACCTTGCGCTTGCCAGCAAGCACTTGGCCATTGAGCGATATCACCGGCCCTTTTTTTCCTTTATGTGGGTTCCAGGAGTCAAACTCAGGACCTTGCGCTTGCCAGGCAGGCGCTTATGCTGCTGAGCTATCTCACTGGCCCTAATGTCTATTTCTAAGCATGGTATACAAAACCCTTTCTATCTTGACCCTATGTTACATTGTTTTCTGCCTTTTCTTCTCATTTGCCCCCATTTCCAGGGACAGGGAACTTATTTTTCCCCACTAGCCATATTACACTCACTCAAGTATTTCAGATAGATGGATGGATAGATGGATAGGTATTTTTCCACATGCCATTGTCTTGCCCTCCTGCCTTTTCTTGCTTGTCCGGAAGCTCTTATCCTCCAACCCCAGCTGAATATTCCCTTCTCCTGACTTCCTGAGTCCTGAAGGGAGAATCAGTCACTTCTTCCCTTTTGCTGCCACAGCAGTTTCATCTTGATTCTATTGAAACATCAGTCACATTGTATTATAACATACGTGTTAAGTTTATAACAGGTCTCTTTCCCCATGAGATTGTGAGCTTTCCCCAGGACCAGTTTTTCTTTGTCCCCAGCCTACCATGATGCCTCAGATGGTGTGGATGCTCAGTCTTTTTCTGAGTGAATGAATGGTCATGGCCAGCAGCTATTTATTGAGCACTTACTATGTGCTGGCCCCTGTGGTGCGTGTTTCACATGTATTTATTTTATACTCCTAACATGTACTTTAAGGGCACACTGATTAGTCTACATTTTATAGATGAGGAAACAGGCTCCTGGAGTTGAATTTGTCCAGTAGCCCAGGTAATAAGTGGCAGAACTGGGATCTATAACCAGACTAGTGTGATTTCAAGACCTGAGTTTAGAACTGTTCCTCTCTACCAGTGATGGCGAACCTTTTGGAGCTTTCAATGATAACAAATAGCCTGCTGTGGCACATGTGCCATAGGTTCACCACCACTGCTCTATACTAAGGATAGTGATGTCTGAGATTTGGTTTGTGTTCTTTCCACAGCACTGACCAGGAGGAGAAAGATGAGTGCATGGCAAGGCTCTGTGTCCGCTGTGCTGAGTGTCTGGTAAGTTCCTGCCAGTTTCCTGCTTCCTGTTGCTTTCTTACCTTCCTGCGTGTTTAAGGGGATCTTCTGCCCTCCAAGGCAGCAGAACTGTGCAGGTAGCACTGAGGAAGGGATGAACCAGGCTGTTTTTCCAAAGCATTTTGGTCTCTGGGACCCCAGCGATTTCAAGCACAGTTTTGTTCTCTGTCTCATGGACACACGGTGGTGTTCTTAGGCAAGGGAAGCGGGCACGGAGCGCAGTCTCTGCTGACCGACAGGTCTTGAAGGAGCAGTATCTTTTGCCATTGAATTCAAACTAGGAGACTTTGAAGCACTGCACCCAGAACCCTGGATTTAACTTTTCTGCTTAGCCTTGTTATCTTCCAGGGGGTTAAAGTTATAACCATTTAGGTAACTTGATGTCATTTATCATTAGGAAACGCCACGTCCTTGGAAGGCCTGAGTTTCCATTTAAATTTCAAAAGACTGTCATCCCTCCCCCTTTGAGTGCTTGCTGTGACTAATAGGCTTGTGTGGCTATCATGGGATCTCAGGAGCAGGCAAGACTCTCTGATGTGGTGCAATTAGAAAAAAGTCAAAAGCAACCTGTGTCTGACGTGAATCATAGCCGTCATTGCAGGGCTTAAATTTGAGCCCTCTTTGTACTCACTGCCGAGCTCAGCGCTTGGCTAGACAAGTGCACCCGACTACTTACTGCAGTGCCCTTGTTTCTCTTTCTCTCGTGCACTTGAGTGTCGTAAGTGAGATGAGAAAAAGGCTGCTAGTACTGGGGGAGCGGGAGGACCTAATATCAACTCTTCAGGGTTTGAATATTTTGGTAACACAAAATTATTAACGTTCGGGCCGGTGAGATAGCTCAGCAGCGTAAGCGCCTGCCTTGCAAGCGTGAGGGCCCGAGTTTGACTCCTGGATCCCACATATGAAAAAGGGGCCGGTGATATCGCTCAGCGGCACGGGCGCCTGTTGGCGCGCGAGGTCCTGAGGTCGACCCCCCGGTACCCACAAAAAAAAAAAAAATTATTAACGTTCATGTGATTATTAACCGTGTTTCCCACGTTAATTCACTTCATCATTGTTTACTAAGCAGCTGACATGTACGATGTGTGCCATTTTAGCTACTCAGAAAACAGCTGTGAACAAAACTGACAAACATTCCTACCCTCACGGAACTTAATGTTCTTCACAAAAAAACTCTTTCTCGTCTCCTAAGACCCAGGGGAAATGTCACTGTTTTTTTAGACTGGAGCACAAACGCTGACTAAATTTTTAAAAATAAATAAAATGCACAGCATAGGTAGTGTTTAATGCTATGGAAAAAAAATAAATCAGGCAAGAGAGCCTGGATGCCAAAGGCTGATCAGACACTCGATTGCCTATTTAGGGGGGTATGGTGAGGAATAAAGAAAGACAAAGAGATATTTGCAGGTTCAAGGGGACCAGGGGGTCAGTGTCTCAGACTGGGCAAAGACAAAGACCTGCTTGCTGGTCCACTTTTATTAGCCAGTGAGCAGCGCAGGGGGAGGGGAGTGTACTTTCCCTGGAACAGGGACTGCAGTAAGAACAGGTAGTAGAATGAAGAACAAGTTTGGCATCGTGAAGGAAACAAGTTAAGATCCTTCCCCACACCTGGTTACTTGTTTTCTTTGTTTTGTCCCAGCAATTGTTATCTTGCCTCAGGAGCACTGGGGTTACAGAATTATGTCCCATGTCCCACCCAGCCAGGAAGCCTGCAGCCTTCTGTAAAAACTTCCCTATTCCTGAAGCAAGTCAACGTCTGCCTCACCTCGTGACTGTGGGGCCTGTAGTTTGGCCCCCACCGATCTATCACACAGCCTGGTCCCCAGTGTGGCTAGGGGTGTGATGTTAAATAGGATGGTTAGGCACACCCTCAGTAAGATGGTATTTAGCAAACTCCTACAAGAAGTAGATGGCAAGCCACATAGCTATTGTGGGGAGCATTTCAGGAGGAGGAAATTGCAGGTGCAAGGGCTCTGAGGAGGATTCATGAATGGCATGGGGACAGTGAAAAAAGACAGCATGGTAGGTAGACTGGCTCTATTTTGGTTTTTATCTGGTTGTCCCCCCAAAGCCTCATGTGCTTATTATAGGCAGGGCTTTTGAAGATTCTTTTTATTTTTTATTTTTATTTATTTTTTTATTTTAAAGAGAAGAAAAAACAAAACAAATCAAAAAAGAACAAATTTTCAAAACAACATAATAGGAGGGTAACAATGGTTAATGCATTACATATTATTATCTTTAAGTTAGTTATTCAGGATACCAGACATTAGCATTCAATTGTCCAAACATTATTGGTACAAACCTTACTCTTCAATGAACTAAGTAAAATTGGTAGTGTATCTATCTTAACCATCTTATATATATATACAATTTTTTTTCCCTTTCCATTCTTTTTTTTCCCCGATTCCCCTATTCCAGTCTCTCTTTCTTTTTGACCAGTTTCTTTTTGATTCATCATGTCTATTGTACATTTTGGATCTTATTTACTCTTTCAGTTTCTCATACTAGAGAGACAATACAATGCTTACACATGTGCATCTGGTTTATTTCACTTATGAGTATTTTCTCAAGTTGCATCCATTTACCTATAAAAGTCTCCAGTTTATCCTTCTTTATGGCTGAATAGTACTCCATTGTATAAAAATACCACATTTTTCTTATCCATTCCTCAATTGATGGGCATTTGGGTTGTTTCCAAGATCTGGCTGTTACAAATTGTGCTGCTATAAACATGGGTGCACATATATCACTGTGGTATGATGTTTTTAATTCTTCTGGGAAGATGCCCAGAAGGGGAATAGCTGGGTCAAATGGGACCTCCAACCCTAGTTTTTTGAGGAATCTCCACACTGATTTCCACAGTGGCCGTACCAGTCGACACTCCCACCAACAGTGAAGAAGGGTTCCTTTTTCCCCACAGCCCCTCCAACATTTGTTATTAGTTGATTTCTTAATAATAGCCATTCTTTCTGGGGTGAGATGGTATCTCAGTGTTGTTTTAAATTGCATCTCTCGAATGACTAGTGATGTTGCACATTTTTTTGTATATTTATTTGCCATTTGTATTTCTTCATCTGAGAAATGTGTATTCATCTCAGATGCCTATTTATGGAGTGGGTCTTTAAATTTGGGAGGTCTGATTTTTTTGAGTTCTTTATATGTTCTCGATAGTAATCCTTTGTCTGAGGAACAGCTGGCAAACATTTTTTCCCACGTTGTGGGTTGTCTCTTCACTCTGTTGGTGGTTTCTCTTGCTGTGCAAAAGCTTTTTAATAAAATGAGATCCCAGTTGTTGATTCTTTGTGATAGTTCCCGTGCGGTTGAGGTTTTATTCGTAAAGTCTTTGCCTACAACAATGTCTTCAAGGGTTTTACCTATCCTACCTTCTAGCACATTTAATGTTTCTGTTTTAATATTTAGATCTCTGATCCATTTTGAATTTAGTTTAGTGCATGGTGAAAGATATGGGTCTAGTTTTAATCTTCGGCATGTGTAGAGCCAGTTTTTCCAGCACCATTTATTAAAGAGGCTATCTTTCTTCCAGTGAATATGTTTGGCACCTTTGTCAAAGATAAGGTGGCTTAGTTTGTCTGGGGTTGTTTCAGCATCTTCTAATCTGTTCCATTGATCTTCAGGTCTGTTTTTTTGCCAGCACCACACTGTTTTTTATCACAGTAGCTTTATAGTATAATTTCAAGTTGGGGATTGTGATGCCCCCTTAGGCAGGGCTTTTGAAAGGTGACTGAATCATGGGGGTGCTATAGCTAACTGTGATGTTAGGAGGTGGGGCCTGGTCTGAAGTGTTGGGTCACTTGGGGTGTGACCTGGTAAGATTTAGCTCCTTCCCTAGTTCTTCCCTTCCATCTTTGCTTCCTGGCTGCCATGATGTGAGCAGCTTTCCTCCCGCCATGCCCCTCTGCTGTATTGTTCAGGAGCTGCTGACCCTGGACTGAAGTGTGAGCCAAAATAAACCTCTCCTCCTTTGAGTTGTGGGTGTCAGGTATTTTGTCCTAGTGATGAGGAAAAGATTAAGACAGGCTTCTATCCTAAACTCCTGAACTGTCCTAAACATTCCGCTATAGGCAGGTACTTTTTCTTGTGTTAAGGTTTTAAAAAAATATGCACCAAGGAAAAGGGAACAATTAGGGCTGCAAAAAGGAAATTAGCCCTGTAGGCACATGGTGCTGAGGTCCTGGGATGCTTCATGGGAATTTAAGTCTGTCGAGTCAGTGGCCTTTCACTGCTGTCACCCCAGGCCAGGTTCCACGCAGAGTATGCAAGTGTGTGTCTGCCTAAATTCAGAGCGTGACATTGTACTTCACATATACACCACACCTACTGTTCTTTCCCCTCCAGGATTCAGACTATGAGGAGACGTACTGATGAAAGTCTGGATGGTACAAGAAGAGCTCCCTAATAACAGAACCTGTCCCACTCCACTGGCAGCTAACGCCTCTTGGGGGAATGGAGCTGGCCCGGACAACGGGGATGGCAGATCCTGGAGGTTGTCTGGAAAGACTTTAGGAACCATTTATTTATTGAAGAAATGTTCTTTTTATATTTATAAACTGTTTGGAAACTCTCTGCAGAGACTCATGACTTCCCCTTTTAATAAGTTATGCTCTAATGGAGTGAAGACATTCTTCTGAACAGAAAGCTACTTTTTGGTTAACCTTCACTCTTGAATGTATTACATGTTTTCATCCAGTAATTTGAAGGAGAACCCTAAATGTTTGCCACGCTGCTGGTGCCAAAATAATATTTTTAATGAAGTGGAACCTGACACCTCTTGATGATGTGCCACCAGACAAAATGCTTGTTTGGGACAGATGTCCTTTGTTTTTTGCTCCATAAACATTTTCAGCTGTGAGTTAGCCTACATTATCCATAAATACTTGGTTTAATGATCTCATTATTAGTCGTATTTGGGTGACTTGGAGTTCATAACCCTAATTTCCTTAGAGTTGGTAGGATCAGGTATCATTGGTTTGCTTTGATTGGTTCTTGTTTTTGTTTTTGTTTTTGAGATAGGTCCTCACTATGTAGCCCAGGCTGGCCTCGAACTCACAGCAATCCTCCTGCCTCAGCCTCCTGATTGCTGGGATTACAGGCGTGCACCACTACACCTGGCTTTGATTGGGTTTTTAAAGTAATAAATAAAGTATCATTATTTTACAATTAAGGAAAGGAATGCTGAGACAAATTCTTTTCCTTTGTAGTGCTAGATACAATTTGGGTCACAGAGTTTTAGTTATTTTATTTTCTTATAGCTGACTAATTTGTGGTTTCCTTCTTGATTTGTTTGTTTGAGACGGGGTGTTGCTATGTAGCCCAGGCTGACTTTGAACCCACTATGTAGTCCAAGCTAGCCTTGAACTTGCTGCTATCCTCCTGCCTCAGCCTCCTGAGTGCTAGGATTATCCTTCTTCATTTTTCAGAGGGAAGAACAACTTTTCAGAAGGTTTTTATTGAGGATTTATTGAATAATTTGGTAGTTCTTTGCAATCAAATCTTTTATATTGTTCTTTAAAACTTTTTTTTTGATTTCTAAGAGGCACCATTTATGAATGAACTATGGTATTTGCAAGCTGCTTTTGCATAATATTGGAGATGAAGCACTGAGGTTGTATATAACCTATATGTCTGCCTTCTCTCAGTACCTTATAACACATTCCTCCATCCTCCTACATCAACCTATTTCAAATTTTAATTTAAACAGGATTCTCCATAAGCCGTTAAGACATACCTCTGACGTGTCAGGAAGGATTGACGGTGTGTATGTAATTAAGTCCTTTTAATGAAAAGCACGTTCTCTTCTCCATTATGAGAGGCAAAAACGATCCCTTCTCCCATTTTTCTTATTTCAACAGGATAGTCCTTTCCCATGGTTTTTCCCTAGGGACTCAAAGATTTTATATCATAGCGTTTTATACCATATATGTTATAAAATCACTTTTGTATTTTCTGCCAAGATCATTCATTTTGTCTCATAGATTTGGCCTGACCTTTGGTCCAAAGATGAGAGAATCTGGATAGTTGTCGTACAGTGTGGTCACGTAAGGCCATAAAAAGGGCCAGCAGGTAGGATTGGCAATTTACATTTCTCGCAGTTAAACTTAACAGTTATTTGGGCCACTTGTTAAGTATGTGGTTGTCTGCAGCTGATCCAATGAGACCATTTCTGACAACTCACCAGGGAAAATAAATCAGTTTGAGCAGTGAGAGTAAATAATTTGGGTTCTTGGAGATTTGAAGACGAAGATGCATTAGTGAGGGAGACCTTTTTTTGTGGGTCTCCTTTCTTGCTTTCCTTTTCTTTCTTTCTTTCTTTCTTTTTTTTTTGAGACAGGGTCTTGCTATGTAGTTCAGGTTGGCCTTGAACTCACGGTGATCTTCCTGCCTTAGCTCCCAAGTGCTGGGATTACAGGCATGTGCCTCCATACCAGGCATGTGGGTCTCATTTCTGAGAGAGAAGGGGTGAGGGCTGATATGCAGAACCCATTTAAAGCCACATCCCATTAAATGAGGAACAAGTCTTGGCCTAGGTCTTATAGTTTCCTTGCATGCGTGTTGTGAGGATTACTCCAGCTTGGCTGTTTGTCATTTTAGATAAATGGTGCTCTGTGAATACGCAGACACATTATTTTCTAGCCTTAATCATGATTTGAACGAATTCCTTCTTTTTTAAATGACAGAACAACAAGTCCTTCCTGCTAAGGAAGTCAGTTGGTACTTTAGTCTGCTCCATGGGTCTGTATCCAATCCCTCAATTTCGTTTTTCACCTCTTATATTGAGGTTTAGGTTACAGCCATTTTTCTCCAAAGAACACAAAGTGGTGTATGGACTCCTGCCTTCTTCAAGGATAGAAGAAGATTAAGTAGTTTTTTGTTTGTTTAATCCAACATTTCAATATTTTCTAAGATGCGGTTTCTTTTTTCTTTTGGCTGCTCCAGTGCTCTTGTCACACCATATGGAGATGAGAAGGGGTTAACAGCCCTTCCGAATGTTTCTTTGATGCTCCATTCTTTTCTTGTGGCCATGTTACCTTGTAGTTTTATGCATTCAACTCCTAATTCTGTTACAAAATGTAAACTTCTAAAGAGATTTGTGTTTCCCCTGTGACCTATTACTTCAGGCCACTTGGGAAACGCATTTTTCTAAGATGGGTGCTGGTGCTTCAAGAGAGAAAGTTGTATATGCTTATTTTATAAAAGAATTCAGGAGGCCAAATCCCCACCATGAATATGCCACTCAGTTATGGTTCTAAAGGGACACTTTAAAAAGACCCCTAGGAAGGAGCTGAGACTGTTGCTTAAGTGCACAATTCAACCTGTGTTTCCAAAAAAGGCAGCTCCACTCTGACTCCAGCGCTGGACTGTTAACTGCTGCAGCTCATTGCCTTTTTTTTCCGTGGGTGGGTAGGAGGGTTTGTACTGTTCCGCCATGTGTGCAGACATTGTAACTCTTGGTATTTTTACTACATCAAAGTTAATAAACTTCTTTGCAGGTTCTGGTTACCTTTTGGTGTGTGTCTGTGTATAAGATGAAAGCTTTCACGTGAAGGGAGGAGGGTCTGTAGTCTTCAGCATCGAGCAAGAAGCCTGTATGAGCTGCACCCCAGCAAGAACCTGCATTGCCAGGGGTGCATTGGAGCCAGCTCACACAGCTGAGTATTACACTTTAGAAATGCTGTCACCCGGCTGTTAATCTGTTGAAATAAGCTGAGGTGGGAATATTTATACTACAGGAATTATTGGCTAACTAGCACACCGTTTCTCAAGGACCATGCAGTGTAGTCCTTGAGGAGAATGATTATTCAACAGCTTTGCATGTAACACAGAAACAAGTTCCGTGAGGTGAGTATTCCCAGGCCTTAGTCCAGCCAGGTTAGCCCAGGTTGAAGGCCTGTACCTCAAGAACACTTATTTTGAAGTGGTGACCTAAGATGGAGAGATATCTTGATTTGATGAAAGCTTGAGTTCCTATCTCGGACGTCCAAACTACCCAAGGTGTTCCCTAGGAGGATGACTGACTGTCTGTGTGCTGAAGAAGCTGATCTCACAGCTAGAGGAAACCTAGGTGGCCAGGTAGTGGTTTGGCGGATTGGGCAGCATATCTTTGGAAAAGAGACTGGGTGATTTCCTGGCTATATTGCATGTCTGTGTTGAGAGAAAAATAAGAGATTTTTGTATCTTCAACAGAGTCAAATGTTTTGTGGTAATCTTAAATTTATTGTATTTTGTTTGGATGAAGCTGTTTTCTTTCTCAGCAAATGTTTGCCTGATCCCACTTGTGATAGTTAACTGTGGTGTCAACTTAGACAAGAAACACCTAGCAGATTGCTTTAGCACAGTTCTGGATATGTGTGGATGATTGACTCACTGACAAGGGAAGACCCACCTTGGAGGTGGATGGCACCAACCAATAGGCTTGCAGCCTGGATGGAATAAAAAGGGAAAGAAGAAGGAAGTCTTGCTTTTGCTTCTTTGGAAGAGCTCCAGTCTTTGACATCACCTTTGGATGTCTGTCTCCAGGCTTCCAGCACAGACCCTTTGGCTTCCTGATATGGACTTGCACAAGACTCTTCATTGAGCTCCAGGCCTTCAACTTTTCACTGGATCTTTTGGATCTCCAGCACGCAGACGGCCCTTTTGCATTCTTTCACCTTTGACTCTGCAGACAGCCATTGTAAGCCTACCCTGTAAATCCATATCTATGTGTGTGTGTATGTATTTTTTTTTATATTACATCTGTTCCTCTTAACTGATACAGATTTTCATACCAGGAGTGGTTCTAGAGAAACAGAACTGTAAGGATGAATTTCTTCAATGGTTTTAGTGGTTCCTGTAGTTGGCTCTCCAATTTGATAAGACCTGCCATGGTCTCTCCTTCTGGTAATGTGTGGAGTACTGGTAGTCTATGGTGTGAACTGTTTGAAGTAATCTATAACGTAGATCCATTTGATTATCCTAATTCTCTACTTGTAAGATGAAAGAATTTATTGAGTCTATATATAATACTTTCGAATATCTTTTGTAGAGTGGGAAATATGATTTTGGCTCCTTGCTCTTAGCATCTCTGGACAAACTAGTAAAGGAAAATCATGAGCTCCAAACATGCATAAAATTTTTTAAAGTCTTCTATGTGTGAAGACAAATTAATAAAGGAAAATACGGAGCTCAAGGATTCAATTCCCAGTTCTAGACACACATAAAAATCTAAAAGTTTCTAAATGTATCCTGAAAGAAAATCTTGTTTCCTTTAGCTTCAGGATGATTACAGGAACAAACACAAGCCCTAATAATTGATTGGTTGAAATGCAGCATAAATTTAACGCTCAGCCTTGAAATGTATCTGAGGTAAAAGTGAGGGTGCTGACTAGAAAAGAATGTGGTCCTGTACAGTGGGATGGAGATGTTTGGTATGATACTGACTAGGCTAGAGACATTGAGCTCCTAAATCCTAATGAGACTATTTTACCAGAGGAAGAGATTTCCCCACCCAGAGTGGTGGAGCCATCCCCACCCCCAACCCCTGTGGTGTTGGCCTTTCCTCCTATACCTGATGAAATATCCTGTGTTGCCTGGTGCAGTTAGCAAGCATGATAATGCTGACACTCTCCAGGACCCACCCTCATCACACTCTTTTGCCTCTAGGCCTATAACCAGGCTTAAATCCAAGAAGGCGCCTAAAGGTGAGGTACACAGTGTGACCCATGAGAAGGTCTGCTATATGCCTAAAAAACTTCTTGAGTTTTCTAACATTTATAAGCAGAAGTTTGATGAACGGGTATGAGGATGGATTTTAAGAGCATGGGATAATGGTGGCAAAAACATATGTCTGATTCAGGCTGAATTTGTTGATATAAGCCCATTCATTAAGTAGAGCTTCTGAATTTAATGTTGCAGTTCATGGAGTTAAAAAAAAGTGTTAATAGTTTATTTGGCTGATTGGCAGAAGTATGGATCAACAAATGGCCCACTGTTGGTTTACTGTTGATGAAGGGATTCAAAGCCTCAGGGAAATGGGAATGCTGGATTGGATTTGTCATGTTAAATCTAATCCTCCACACTAAGATGATCTAGAAAATGTACCCTTCACTAATACCTTAAGAAACAGATTCCTGACGGGAAGCACCAGCTTCCCTGAAGAGCCCTGTCATAGCTCTTGTCTGTATGCCAGACCTTAGAGTGGGGCAGTGGTTACTCAATCAGGAAACTTAAGAACGGTGGGTTTAATTGGATCCCAGAGTGGCAGGGGTCAATGGTAGCACTCAACCACAGAAGATGTGGTGCATGTACTTACTGTAGTGGGCAGCAGAAGTGGAGCAATGATTGGAATGGTCTGGTATGTGTAGACCTACGGCATTGACTGATTAGCCATGGTGTTCCCAAAAGTGAAATAGGAAGCCTACTAAATTTTTACTAGATTTATAAAATTGGAAAAATATAAGGGCAAATGAACAGAAACCTATCTCAAATCATAGTAACAGAAAACCTTGGCCCCTCAACCAATTCCCTGATTTGAGCCAGTTTACAGACCCAGAACCCCTTAGATGAAGAGGTGGCCAGGTTCCCTTGGGAAGGACACTAGTGCACTACCGAAGATTTATACTGTCTGTCTTTCTCCACCCTTCCTCACCGGTACCTTAGGTCTCTTAGCAGGGTAACTGTGCACTGGGGAAAGGGGAATGATCAGACATTTCAGGGAATCCTAGATACTGGTTCTGAACTAATGCTGATTACAGGGGATCCAAAATGTCATTGTGGCCCCCCCCCAATAAGAATAGGGGCCTATGGAGGTCAGGTGATCAATGGAATTTTTGCAAAGGACTGACTCACAGTGGGTCCAGTAGGACCCTGAATTCATTCTGTAGTTATTTCCCCTGTGCCAGAATGCATGATTAGGATATACTTAGTACTTGGCAGAATCCTCACATTGATTCCCTAACCTGTACTGTGAGGGCTCTTATGGTTGGAAAGGCCAAATGGAAGCCATTAGCATTATCTTTACTTGAGAAAATAGTAAACAAAAAAAACCAATACTGCATCCCTGGGGGAATTGTAGAGATTAGTACCACTATCAAGGACTTGAAAGATGCATGACTGGTGGTTCCCACCATATCCCCATTTAATTCTATTTGGCCTTTGCAGAAGATGGGTGGGTCTTGGAGTAGTGGATTACTATAAAGTTACTCAAATGGTGACTTCAACTGTAGCTGCTGTACCAGATGTAATTTCCTTGCTTGAGCAGATCAACACATCTGGTATGTGATACACAGCTGTCGATTAGGCAAATGCCTTCTTTTCCATACATATCCATAAGACCCACCAGAAATAATTTGCTTCCAGATGGCAAGGCCAGCAATACACATTCACTGTCCTACCTCAGAGATATATTAACTCTCCAGCCCTGTGTCACAACTTAGTTCACGGGGATCTTGATTGTCTTTCTCTCCCACAAGGTATCACACTAGTCCATTACATTGATGATATTGTGCTGATTGGACCAAGTAAGCAGGAGGTAGCTTGATCATTTGGCTCCTAAGTGAGCCTTCAAAATGCAAATATGCCTACTAGGTGTTGTGCCTCTTTTTTTGACTGTAGGGAGCCAGATGCAACAACTCATCCTTCCCCTTAGAGGCGATATCTCTGGATGCCTCACACCATGGACTCCTAGAAATTTCACTGAGATAGAGGGACCTTGAATTTTAGTTAGATTTATTTCCCATCCTCTGGCTCACAAATGCTTTACTAACAAGTCCGGAGTGGTTGCCACTAGAGCCACATGATCCAGCAGATCCAATGGTACTTGAGGTGTCAGTGGCAGATGGGGATGCTGTTTGGAGCTCTGGCAGGCCCCCATAGGTGAATCACAGTGGAGGTGTTTAGGATTTTGGATCAAGGCCCTGGTATCATCTGAAGACAACTGTTCTTCCTTTGAAAAGCAGCTCCTGGCCTGGTACTGGGGCTTAGTGGAAACTGAATGCTTGACCGTGGCACAACATGTTACCTTGCAACCTGAACTGTCCATCATGAGCTGAGTATTATTTGGCCCACCAAGTCAGCAACTGGATGTGCACAGCAACAATCCATCATTAAATGGAAGTGATATATATATGTGATTGGGCCCTGAGCAGGTCTGGAAGACACAAGTAAGTTACGTGAAGAAGTTGCCCAAATGCCTATTGTTCCTTCTCCTGCTATGCTGCCTTCTGTCTCCCAGCATGCGTCTATGGCCTCACAGCATGTACTATGTGATCAGCTGACAGAGGAAGGGAAGACTAGGGCTTGGTTTACAGATTGTTCTGCACATTATGCAGGTACCACCCAAAAATGGACAGCTGCAGCACTGCAGCCCCTTTCCAGGCATCCTGAAGGACAGTGGTGAAGGAAAATCTTCACAGTGGTCAGTGCACTTTGGGCAGTGCACTTGTCATACATTTATCCTGGAAGAAAAAATAGCCAGATGTGTGACTATATACTGATACAGTCTGTATCCATTGGTCTAGCTGAATGGACTTGGAAAGAACATGACCGGAAAATTGGTGACAAAGATATGTGGGAAAGATATCTTATGGATAGACCTCTTCATATGGGCAAAGGATGTAAAGATATTTGTGTCCCATGTAAATGCTCACCAGAAAGTGACCTCAGCAGAAAAGACTTTAACAATCAAGTGGATAGAATGACCCACTCTGTAGATATCAGTCAACCTTTTTCTTCAGCCCTGTCATTGCCCAATGGGCTCACGAAAGAAGTGACCATATTGGCATGGGTGGATGCTATGCGTGGGCTCAGAAACATGGGACTCACTCACCAAGGCAGATTTGCCTGTAGTCACTGCTGAATGCCCAGTAAGCCAGCAGCAGAGACCAACACTGAGTCCCTGATATGGCACCATTCCCTGGGATGATCAGCTTGTGACCTGGCGGTAGGTTAATTATATTGAACCACTTCCATCATGGAAAGGGCAGTGCTTTGTCCTTACTGGTATAGACATTTATTCTGGACATGGATTTGCCTTCCTTGCACATAGTGCTTCTGTCAGAACGACCATCCATAGACTTACAGAATGCCTTGTCCACTGTCATGGAATTCCATATAGCCTTGCCTCTGAGCAAAGATCATACTTTACAGACAAAGAAGCAAGGCAACAGGCTCACACTCATGGAATTCACTGGTCTTACTATGTTCCTCACCATCCAGAAGCAACTGGATTGATAGAAAGGTGGAATGGCATTTTGAAGATATAGTTATAGCACCAGCTAGGTGGCAATACATTGCAGGGCCTGAGTAAGGTTCTTCCAAGGCTGTATATGCTATGAATCAGCATCCACTATATGGTCTGTGTCTTCCATAGCCAGGATTCATGGGTCCAGGAATCAAGGGATGGAAGTGGGAATGGTACCACTCACAGCTACCCTTAGTGATCCACTAGCAAAATTTTAGTTTCTTATCCCTGCAGCCTTATGCTCTGCTGGCTTTGAAGGCTTAATATGAGGGAAGGGAAGCTAAAAAAGGGATTTGCAGTGTTGGCAGGGGTGATTGACCCACGTTATCAGGGGGAAACTGGACTATTACCCCACCATGGAGGAAAGGAAACATATGCTTTGAGTACAGAAGATCCCTTGGCATGCCTCCGAGTATTACCATGCCCTGTTTTAAGGTCAATGGGAAACTATATTAACCCAACCAGGCAGGATGACAAATGTCCCAGAACCTTCAGGAGTGAAGGTTTGGGTGGTAGCAGAAGAAGGTAGTCGTAAAAACCGGCTGCCGCCATGTGGCCAGTCACAGAAACAGTGATTATAATTGTAATCGTTCCTTCCTATTTTGTTAATAATCTTGTGCATATACACACATATATTAAGCATGTATGTTTATTTTCTTTGATAATGTTGGTAGACTTAATATTGGTTCTTAAGTGTTGTTAAGCCTATATTATAATGTTTAAATTATGAAATGTTAGGAGTAAGCATCACCAAAAGGAAAACTTTTCCTTCCATTCTGGGGAGGGAGTCAGTGCGCTTCCATGTTTATGCAGGATAATTGTACCATGTTAGGCATAATTATGAACTTGCTATTGTATCTGGAGACTAAGTATGGTTTAAGAAAATGTGTCTGGTTGTCAAGTTGACAACGGGTAGATTGTGATAGTTAAGTGTGGTGTCAACTTGAATAAGAAATGGCTAGCAAATTGGTTTAGCACAGTTCTGGATGATGGACTTGGAAGACCTACCGTGGTGTGGGTGGTACCAAAAAAAGGCTTGTAATCTGGATGAAATAAAAAGGGAAAGAAGAAGGAAGTCTTATGTCTGCTTTTTTGGAAGAGCTCTAGTCTTTTCCTTTGCCTTTGGACATCCGATTCCACAGTTCTAGCGCAGCCCCTCAGGCTTCCTGATAGGGGATTCACATGGAATTCACATGGGACTCTGTAGTGAGCTCTGGGCCTTCCACCTTTGACTGGATCTCCAGCTCTCCAGTGTACAGACTGCCCTTTTACATTCTTCCACATCTGCCTTTACATACAGCCATTACAAGACTATCATATGTATGTACATATATCTATTCCTCTAGTGAGCTCTAACTTATACAACCACTCCAGATCCACCCCTCAGTGAGCTTGTAATCCAGCAGAGAGATGACAACTGCAGAGGTCTGTGAGGCTCTGGGTGTGAGGCTCACCTTGGTAAGTCAAATTCAGTACCTCTTTTAGAATGAAAATATAAACAAAAATTGGGTAATGGGCCAGATAACTGAAACGAGAACCTTATTTAGCAGTTCCTGTTTGTGTCTCTGCACCTACCTCAGAAAGCACGAATGCACACACGCATGTGGTTGCTTTGAGGCTGACCCAGCATGCTGGTAGAAGTTCTTTAGTTCAGTGTGGGAACAACAGCAGGGAGATCTTGGTGCCTTGCTTCTCCTGAGTGCCTTCTTCGTGGGTAAGCCATGGCTTTGTATTTTGCGAGCTATTATTTGAACTTTTCTTAGAAGACTGGTTCTTACTCAGAGAAGGGCTGGCAACCCTTTAGAACAAGACGCCAGTGGCAGAACTCACATTTTCTGCAGGGCGACTGTTATAAGGTAGCATAGTGAGTGGAGCTTAGTTTCTGTAGTGTAATTTATGTTATGATCCTCAGAGAAAGGAAAAACAAGGCTCGTTTGTGATAAAAGGGTAAATGAAGGGCTGGAGTGTAGCTCAGTGACAGAGCACTTGCCTAGCTTGTGCAAAGCCCTGGGTTTAATCCAAGCACTACAGGTGGCGTGGGGGATAAGAAAAGCAAATGAAGAAGATAATGTTGAGGTTTCTGCTTTCAAGTTGCTTTTGGCTTTAAGAAGACCCGTGAGTAGCTGTCCTTGAGAGTATGGCAGGACTCTTTCCCACATCATTTTTCTCCTTTTGTTCTAGACAAGCCAGTATTTTAACCTTCTGAAGGCAGAAACTCAGACCTTCCCAGACAGCTAGGCTGTTACCCTTACTCACACGTTGGTGTAGCTTTTGCCATGGGGAAGAATGATGCAGGCTGGTTTAGATATATTTTGGACTGCAAAGGGGACAGGAGAGCATGATGACATAATTCAAGTAGATAATTGGGTGATCTAACCTAGTCTGTGTTACAGAAGCCATGTAATTTTCCAGTCTGTGTGCACAGACTTACGGGAAACATGAGGCACATTTTGAGAGGTTCGTTTTGCAGAGTGGTTATGTGGGCTTGTGTACCTAGGAACATCTGAGATCCAGAGGTACCTAGGAATATGGAGGGAGGCTGAGGTGACAGTGTCATGTGTGAGTGGGTGTGAGTGAGGGAAGACTATGTGTAGCTGTCTGCTTAGTAGCCGATGACCAGTTGTCCTTATTAGGGCAAACAATTTGAGAGCACCTCTCCCTTATTTTGTCTCGTAATGTTGTAATATTTGGGGGTCATTTTTGCATCCTGTGTGGTTTGTCTCATTGTGAATCTCTTTTCAGAAGGCTTTTTATTATAATTACATCAGTGATATTAATTCCTCTGCACCAGTGATGGTGAACCTTTTAGAGCTTTCAATAATACAAACAGCCAGCTGTGGCACATGTGCCATAGGTTCGCCACCACTATTAATAATAGGAAAGGAGATCCTGATAGTTACACTGGCCCCCCAAGAGTGATAGATTTTTGTCAAGAGATACTGTAAAAGGGCCATGAGCTCAGTCAAAATGCTTGGGCAATATATGAGATAATTTACTATGCAGAATTATCCCAAGAATATCTGCTGAGGATATATATCAGTATTTGGAAAGAAAAAGGAAGCAGGGTGGGGGTGAGAGTTTAAATGGTGTCTATTACTAAGGTGCTTTTTAAAATACTAAGTTTATTGGTACAGTTTAGATATACATAGTCATCATATTCATCATAGGGAATTTGTACCTGTATGATGTATCTTGATTCCTCTTTTTTTTCCCCATTCCCTTCCCCTCTTCTCCTCCTTATTTACAAAGCTTTGTTTCCATTTTATCCTTCCTTCATTGTTTTTTTTTCTTTTCCCTTCCTTACTTTCCTCTTCACTCCTCCCTAGTTCCATTTTCTTTCTTTCTTTTTTTTTTTTTTTTTTTTTTTTGTGGGTACCAGGGGTCGACCTCAGGACCTCGTGCACCAGCAGGCGCCGTGCCGCTGAGCGATATCACCGGCACCTTTTTTCGTATGTGGGTTCCGGGAGTCGAACTCGGGCCCTCGCGCTTGCCAGGCAGGCGCTTATGCCGCTGAGCCATCTCACCGGCCCCCTAGTTCCATTTTCTTTTGAACAATTTCTTCCTATTTCACAATACCTATTATTATGAAATACACTTTGGTCCTTATTTACACTTTTGGTTTCTCACACCAGAGAAACAATGTGATATTTACACCCATGTGTCTGATTTATTTCACTTAAGAGTATGGTCTTAAGGTGCGTCTATTTACCTAGAAATCTCTCAAGTTTATCCTTCTTTATGGCTGAGTAGTACTCCATTGTATTTAAAAACCACCATAATTTTTATCCATTTCTCGGTTGATGGGCATTTGGGTTGTTTCCAAGATTTAGCTATTACAAACTGTGCTTCTATAAACATGGGTGCATATATATTGCTGTGGTATGATTCTGTGGTTCTTAATTCTTCCAGGAAGATACCCAGAAGGGGAATAGCTTGGTCAAATGGGACCTCTACCCCCAGGTTTTTGAGGAATCTCCATTCTGATTTCCACAGTGGTTGCACCAGTCTACACTTCCACCAACAGTGGAGAAGAGTTCCTTATTTCCTACAGCCCTTCCAGTATTTGTTATTGGTTGATTTCTTGATAATAGCCATTCTTTCCTGGGTGAGATGGAATGTTGGTGTTGTTTTAATTTGCATCTCTTGAATGACCAGTGATGTTGAACATTTTTTCATATATTTATTTGCCATTTATATTTCTTTCTCTGAAAAGTGTATATGCATCCCAGATGCCCATTTTTAGATTGGGTCTTTAAATTTGAGGGGTCTGATATTTTTTAATTCTTTATATGTTCTAGATATTAGTCCTTTGTCTGAGGGACAACTGGCTAAAAATTTTTCCCACTCTGTGGGTTGTCTTTTCACTCTATTGGTAATTTCTTCTGCTGTATAAAAGCTTTTTAATAGGATGAGATCCCAGTTGTTGATTCTTTGTATTATTTCCCATGTGATCAGGTTTTTGTTCATGAAATCTTTGCCTATGCCTATGTCTTCAAGAGTTCTACCTATTCTCTCTTCCAGCAGACTTAGTATTTCTGTTTTAATATTTAGATCTTTGATCCATTTCAATTTTACTTTAGTGCATGGTGAGAGACATGGGTGTAGTTTTAGTCTTTGGCATATGGGAAGTCAGTTTTTCTAGCATAAGGTGCTTTTGAATGTTTGGATATTTAAAAACTGAAATTCACTATATATATATATATATATATATATATATATATATATTTCAGAATTTTAGAATTCAGTATGTATTTAGTGTGTTATAAATTCAGAAGAAGGGCCAGTGAGATAGCTCAGCAGCATAAGTGCCTGCCCGGCAAGCACGAGGTCCTGAGTTTGACTCCCAGAACCCACATAAAGGAAAAAAAGGGCTGGTGATATTGCTCAGTGGCACAAGCACCTGCTGGTGAGTGTGAGGTCCTAAGGTTGACTCCCAGTACCCACATAAAAAAAAAATCAGAAGAAAATATACATAGTCATACACCAAATAACATTTCAATCAACAACAGTGTATGACAGTGGTCCTATAAGATTATATCACCCAGGGATGTTATTGCCATCAGTAAGTACATGCTATTATGTTGGCACAATGATGAAATCACTTAATGATACATTTCTTAAAAAATAACATCATGTGACTCATGACTATATATATGTATGTATGTATAAAATTTTCTGAATATTTCTCAACTAACTAGGAAATTTGAACTTGACTCAAGTGTCTTTGGCAAGAACTGGCTGACAAGTATTTGCTGAGTGTTTCCCTGCACTTTGCATGGTGCTGGTGCTGGAGGTGCAGTGGGACGCAGGCACTGATCTTGGCCTCGTGGAGCTAAATGTCTTGGGGGATGTGCTAGACTGCAGGACTTTAATCATGTGAGCAGAAATAGATAGATAATTAGAAATTGTGACAAATACCCTAAAAGAAAGACAAATAGTGCTATTAAGATATGTGGTTGAGGAGGGATTTCCCCAAGGAAGTGACATTTAACTTGACATCTGAAAGACACACAGAAGTTAATGGATTGAATGTGTGAGCAAGGGGTATTGGAAGAGCATTCAGACGAGAGGAATATATTAATCTTGTTTTGACAAAGTCTAAAATATTGATTACTTTCACGGACGTGGAGAAGCAGTGTAGTGTGACAACCACATAGGCTCAGCTCTAGACTGCCTGTATTCAAATCCTGGCTCTGCCACCTGCTATATATTCTTGTCAAGTCATTCCACCAGCCTGTGTGTCAGTTTCCTCACCTGTAGCATTCTCAGGGTTGTGGCAAGGATTAAATGAGTTAAGATATTAATTATTCAGGCAGTGCTGGATACACAGACTTCTCTGGCTTATCGTGTATCAATGTCTGATTTCTAGTACGGTGTTCTGTTAACTAGGAAGAAGAAAAGCCTGATCCTTTAATGTTACATACGAAGCCCAAGGAGATGGAATGATTTTCCCAAAGATCAAAGAGTTAGCTAATGGAAGGTCTGACCCTGGAAGAGAATTTTTTAAAAACTCCAGTTCAATACTGTTTCTGCTAAAAATTATTGCTTCTCCATTCATACAGAGCCTTCACAATGCATTTGAGTGTTTAGGGCTAAAAATACCCATTTCTATTTATCAGATTGTTTGCACTTTCTCAGAATTTGTTTGAAAGTGGTTGGGTGTGGCTATGAGGGAGTCGAGTTTGGTGGACTTGGCGACTAGATGCAGTCACTTTTGAGTCACTGCCTTTCTCCTGGGGTTGCAGGATACTTTGAAGCTGATTTCACTGTAATAGGCATGTTGGCAGCTGTGAGCATCTATCCAGTATGTGCCAGGCACTTTGTAGGTCCTATAGCACAGGAATAGGGCACAGGTACAAACAAGCAGCTATGGTTCTGCCCTTATTCATACACAGACTGGAGTAAGAGTTGGTGAGAGATATGTCAATCAACCTTTACTCCTCTGCGTAAATGGTGTGCTGCTGGGGAATGTTCGGGTGCGGAGCACTGTTTGCTGGGCAGAGGAGGGAGCATGACCAACTCCTTGGGGGAAAGATTCTTCCTGAAGGTGATGGGGATTTCAAATATCTGGATATGATGAACTAAAGTTAGGGGATGATAAAAAGGAAGCCCTGTATGAGCCTTATCCTTGTATGTATGGGGTGAATTGGGCCTATGGAGTAGAAACAGGGTTTCAGCTAGCTTGAGAAATCTGTTCCTTGAGCTCATGAGAAGGACCTCATGAGATGTACTTCTCTTTGGAGAACTCCTGGTATATCTGGATCAGTTTAATTATAATCTACATTGTTACAGTGAAGTTCAAAATAGAAACTTAAGCTTCCAGTTCATTCTGACTCATCATTTGCCATTCGTATGAAGGTTAAAACTTAGCATCTGAAATCTTCCCTAAAGCTACAAACTATTTTCTTTCAGATTCTTGGGTTAAAGAAAATAGAGTCTTCTATGGTAATACTTTCTGTATTTCCAAAGCACTGCTATCCACATTTCTGGACTTGATCCTTGTGTTATTGCTGTGTCATAGGAGAGTGAACTGAGGGTCAGTAAGGTCAAATGGGACCTGAGGAAGGAAATTCCTTGAACAGTTTGACCTGATTTTCCAGGTGGAGGATTTTGTTGGTTATGACAGAGGTAAGGAATCTCTTAGGCAATTACTTTTTACAAGTAAAAATAGCCACCATATGTGACAGATGTCCCGGCAGAGCCAGGTGAAGCACTGTAACTTGCTGTTAATAGAGCAAAGAGGCCTTTCCTCTTAGCAGATTCTGAAGTGGATTTCCTCTAGCAGCAGGGTGGCTACAAGTATAGGATGGCTGAGACAAGGCACAGTAGAAGGTAGGAACAAAAGACTGGTTGAATTGTAACTCCTTGGTGTTAAGATTCCACTGTTCAGCAGAGAAAACTTGGGGGCCTTGGGTAGAACAATGAGTCCCTTTTCAGGAGCTGATGAATGCAGTGAAATTAATACCACGAGACAATACAGACATTAGAGAAAGATTTCTGCCCATGCACAGTCTAGTTCTCAATTCTACCCACACTGCTCTGCCTTGACAAAGTTAAATAAAAAAAAAAAAAAGGTCACCATGAGCCTTCCATTTGGCTTCTTTTTGTCCTAAGTTTGGTTGATACTTAACTGAGTTTAAAATTTCTCCTTATTTTTTAATCTCTTCTCCCACATGGGCTGGACATTGTTCGTATATTTAAAAGTAGCATTTCTGATTTAGCTGGAATGGTAGGTGAAAATGTCAGGCTGGGTATCCTCTAACTTTATGTTTGTGTGAAACACTCAGGTTACAGAGTCTCTATGGTTGTCATCTCAAGGGCATCCTGCAATCCTTTTTTTTTTTTCTCTTGAAAAGTAACTTTCATGTAATCTGCCCCTATGACCAATTTAAAGCAGCCCCCAAGTGACTGTGCAAACATCACTGTATTTCGTTTCATCATAGCACTTATCAACATCTGGTATTTTCTTATTCATTCATTCATTCATTCATTTGCTTCTTTTTGCCCATCCTCCCCAACATGTACACTGGTGGAGCTGGGACCTTGTGCTTTATGTTCAGTGCTGTGTCCCAACACCTTGGACAGGCTGGCCTGCACAGGCACACACTACTGGCATGTTAAATGAATGAACTCCTGTTTATGTGATTTTCTGATTTTTTTCCTTTTAAGATTGAAAAGTTGTGAGCAGCATGTTTTGCCCACTGAAGCTCATCCTGATGCCAGTGTTGCTGGGTAAGTGGAAGCCTAGTGCTGGACGGCGGTATTTGATCTCGTGATTTCTCATAAGTCTCATGCATTTTTAAAAGCCAAATTTATGTATTTGAGTTCCCTTTGGTTTGTGGAGGATGGAGACATAAGCTGGAACTTGATGGTTTTGCTAAAACAGCTGTTTCAGAAGCAGATGCCCACTTTCTTGGAGAGGGGAAACTTTCTCTGTTTCTATCAGACACAGAATGTCTTCAGGTCCTTATTGTGTATTCTGTAACCTTCTTGTGTGATAAAAAGAGGGTTTCTCTATGGCACTTGAACTTGTTACCCAGGTAGTCTCAGATCTGTAACTATATTTCCAAAGACAGGCCCAGAATCCCTTTATTATTTTCATGCATTAGCCATGCTAGTTCTCTTGTGGGTCCTCAAATGCACTGAGCTCCTTCCCGATTTGTTGTGGTTCCCTTTGCCTGGAACCTTCCCTCCCTCCCTCCTCACAGTCCCTCACTTTATCTCCAGGTTTCCTCTGAGGTTCCATTTCCTTCTGTGAAGTCCATTCTGGCCTTCTCCTCAGGCCAGGTTGGAGTCTCCTGCTCATACCTTGCTTAAATCCTCGGGGCTGCTTCCTGCTGCTCATCGCTTCTTTCTAATTTTGAAAACTCCTCTTTTCTCCCTGTCTTTCTCCTTATTTCATGGATATAGCTATGTAGGAAGAAGAAATTAACTAGGTACTTTGCTCTCATAGCCTTTTATTTTTCTCTTTATTATTATTTTTAGAACTGTGGATGATAAACTAAACTCTGACTCAGGAAAGTACACAAAAGCATTGCCATTGCTCGAAGTTCAGCAATATGGAGTGTGCACAAATGTACACACACACACACACACACACACACACACACACTCACACACGAAAATGTTTTTCACAGAAGCAGGGTTGTAGTTATCTCAGAGGAAGTATAAATATTCCCATAAAGATCTGTGAAGCAGCCTGCAGGGTTTTGACCTTCCATCCAGGGAGTTTCCAGTCTAACATCTATGGAGTTTGCATGTCTTCCAGGAGAAGTTTTCCTTTTCTGTAGAATGTCTCATTTGCTTTAGCCACTTCTCTGCCAAGATTACCCTTCAGAGCTTCAGACCTCAGTTTCTCTTTGCTTTGATTGCTGTCCTTGCTTCCTAACAGTCCTTCATTTAATTCTACAGGCATTGTTCTTTTTTTTTTTTTTTTTTTTTTTTTTTTTTTTTGGTTTTTTTGAGACAGGGTCTCCTCATGTAGGTCAGGCTGGCCTTGAACTCACTATGTAGCCCAAGTTGGTCTCGAACTCACAGTGATCCTCCTGCCTCAGCCTCCCGAGTGCTGGGATTACAGGCGTGCACCACCATGCTCATCCCATTGTTCTTAATATTAAATGAAATTCACTTGTTGTACCTTCAGCCAAACATACAACTGCTCAACTTTTCCTCATAGGAAAATTCCAAATAGTTGTTGGAGCTAATTTTGATTTCTTTCAAAATAACTCCCTCCAAAGGGTTTGGAGTTCATGTTTTCTTTTCTGTCCTCCCTACTGTGTGAACCTGCTGTTGAGCAGGAAGTTAGCTCTCTTCTATCAGGGAAACAGCTTGGATGAAAAACTGGCACATTTTCTGTTCATTCCCATATGTGTTCTCTTGGCTCTTCTTTGATATGAACTGGGCAGCTTCTAAATTTGTCTCTCTTGATTTTGTTTTCTCTGCATGGAACATATCGTATGAAAACAGAAATATCTAAGTAATGGTTTGGTTTTTTGGTGATCTCTTGAAATTCCTTGAGCAACATTCAGATAATGGGGGGAGGATGGTCCATATGTGCAAAAGTCTGGAGGCTGAAAAGCCAGGGTCCATGACAAAACTGGGGGTGGAGGTGAGGCAGGGGGAAGGCAACCACAAAGGCAAAAGGGGAAGGCTGTGCTCTGCTTTGGCCTACTTACGAGCACCTGCACTGAAGCCAGAATCAGCCAGCAAATGCAGAGATAAGTTTTTGTGAAGGAACTAAAGAAAGGGAGAAAAGGAAGAAAATAAAAAATACTGATGAGTTGGCCATTCAGATAGGAAACCAGTGGGAAATTTAAGAATAAGAAACATTCCATGTCATGTTCATGGTAAGTGGGTATGTGTATCTAAGTTGATGATAAGAAAGGAGGACTTCAGGATTTCCTTTCCTTCTTTAGAAAAGTTGGAAGGAGGAACTCTAGGAACTTTAGGAAAGGGGAAGAGACTCTTTAAGAGAAGGGAACAAAACCAAACAGCACTTACTGCTGTATAAAGATTGCAGAATCCTTCAAACTTGAGCCGTGCAGATAACCAGAGGATATTTATCCTACCCTTGTTGATGCCATGCTGGTGCTAGTGAAGGGCCTCTGAGGACTTGATTTATGTTGTGTCATCAAGGGGAGGTGTACAGTACTTAGTGATTTTTGTAGTTGAGGGTATTTGTCTAAATGATGTGTCTCCTTGTCTTTGATTTCTTTAGATTATTCCTTAGGCCTCAATGACTTGATTACTTTCTACCCTGAGCTAACAGTCCATGTGGGGGACTCAGCTCTGATTGGATGTGTTATCCAGAACACGGAAGGAAAAAGCGTGACCAAGGTAGACTGGACACACTCACCAGGACAGCATGGCAAGGTAATGAGAAAGAAACTTCACTGTGTAGTGGAACCCTTGGCTGATGGTGTCAGAGTGGGGTGGGGAGAGGGTGGATCTGTCACCAGGTACCATGAGATGGTTTTGCAAGAGCTTGGGTTTTAGAGGGCATAATACCTGGGCCTCCTCCTTGAACAACCACTTGGCTGTGCAGTCAGCAGGGAGGATTACCCAACCTTGCTAAGTTCCGACTTCTTGATCATTGAAGAGAAAGGTAATTATAATACTGGCAATACTTAAACTTCAGCTAGTCAAGGGGCCAATATGAGACATGCACACGAAGTGCTTTGTGTTTCCTTCCTCTCATCTCCTGCCCTTTGCAGAATAGAGAAGGTGGGTGAGAGGGGTAATTTCTGTGGTTGAGACAGAAGAGTTATGAGCCAGGCAGAAGAACAGCGACACCGTTATCTTGTGTGCTGGGGGCGGGGTAGCAGATTCGGTCAACATTCTACTGTTCTGGGAATCATCTTTTTCTCCTTTGCACTTACTTGAAATGTTGGGATTAGCAGGTACAGCATGGCTGGGTGAGGGTCTCTCATGGAGCTCTTTGGAGTAAGAAACTGAAGTATCAAGTCTTATTAGAGATTCATTTATGAAATTCATTTGTGAAATATGTCCCAAGCAATTTGCTACCAGTGATAAAATCCCAACATTTACAAAGGAAATATTGTTTTTGTAGCTCAGAGCATATTTATTGTTATCTCTTTAATGCTAATGTCAGTCAAAATTTTATTACTATTTATTATTATATGAGGGGTATGGCTATGGTATAAGCAGAAATAAGAGTTCCCCAGGGCTCCCCCTCCCAGCCTGTAACCATTTCCTGTCTATCACACCTTCTTCTGTGTTACGATGTGCTGGCTGGAGGAGGGCAGAAACAAGAAGGAGTGGCAGGAAGCATTCCGGGAACTCCCGCCCACTACACAGAGGGATTAGATCATGCATTTGAATGCCATCTAATCTGGCAGCCCTGGCGGGAAACAGGGTGAAACTGAGATATGATTTCTACAAATTGTGATTTTGAATCCCCAGAGTCATCTTCAGAGTGGGTGTAACATTTTTCCTTAAATTATAAGAAATAGAAATGTATGCACCCAGTTTCTCCATTTGTCTTTGTAGAAAATGAGTCACAGCACCTTGTACAAGCTAGAAAGTTGCCTGGCACATTATTATTATTATTAACTGGGTATTATTATTAATTTTTTGACGATGATGATGGGGATGACTTAACTGGGCCTTTTGAATCCAGACTCTTAGGTTGGCTCCTCTTTTAATTTTCTCCTGTTGTGCTACCCTCCAGGATGAATACGTGCTATTCTATTACTCCAACTTGACAGTGCCTACTGGGCGCTACCAGAACCGTTCGTGCTTGGTGGGGGATGTCTCCCAAAATGATGGTTCTCTCCTGCTCCAAGATGTGCAAGAGGCTGATCAGGGAATCTACACCTGTGAAATCCACCTTGAAAACGAGAACAGGGTGTTTAAAAAAGCAATGGTGCTGCACGTGCTACCAGAGGATCCCAAAGGTAGGAGAAGAACCAAGGGGCAAGAGATCAGTGTGGAAGATGCAGGGGAACTGAGTTTTTTGAGCAAATTAGCCTTTGGACTAAGTACTCACCACAGAGTGAGTCTTCAATAAATGATTATTTCATTAAAGAAAAATTATGATAATTATTGCTACAAATATACTTCCCTCTCAAAAAAAAAAAAAAAAAAAAGCCCTGTGAAAGACATACTGTTCTTTCTGTTTTTCAGAGGAAGGTAATTGAGGCTTAGAGAGGTTAAGGGAGTTACCTAAGGCTACATGTTTATCAGTGGCCCACCGGTACTGGGACTGTGGTACTTCTGACCAATTCTATGTTCTTTTTTACCGTACTCTGATACTTTCCATCAGTTATTCACATTGACCCATATCCATGTGTTATAGGTACCTATGGTAGGTGGTCTCGGGGTTATAAAAGAAGTAAGCAGATCTCTCTAACTTCTTTGCACCTCATTTCCTCATCTGTGAATGGAGGAAGTGGCTTCAATAGATCTGTGGCTTAAAAATTGTCCCTTTTTAGAAACCTTAAGCTCCAGGAATCTCAAGCAGCCCAAAAATCTAGAACAGAGTAGGGGTCTGTAGAATACCTACTCAAATAGGACCCCAACCTTCCCTCGCCATTGCAACCAGAGTCCTTTCCTTTTTCCTGTTTTTTGTTTGTTTGTTTTGTTGCTTTTTTTTTTTTTTTTTGTGGGTACCGGGGGGTCGACCTCAGGACCTCGCGCGCCAGCAGGCGCCCGTGCCACTGAGCGATATCACCGGCCCCTTTTTCGTATGTGGGTTCCGGGAGTCGAACTCGGGCCCTCGCGCTTCCCGGACAGGCGCTTAAGCTGCTGAGCCATCTCACCGGCCCCTGTTTTGTTGCTTTTTAATTAGGCTCCTACCTCTGATTTTGTTTGAAGAAAAGATTCTTCTGCTTTCCAACAGTCTGAAGTGAGAGTGTGAGCTGGGGCAACCTGAGTCATGGCCAGACAGCCATTTAGAAGGCTCCTTCCCCTTTGACCAAGTGTTAGTTGAAAAGAACGTAGCTGAGATTGTAACTAAAAGGAAGCATTATGCTTCCAGAAAAACCTCAGAGGTCGGAACATAGCTCAGGGGTAGAGCATTGGGCTGCAGAAAAACCCCAGGACAAGTAATGCAGACAACAGAGGTAGCTGCCAGACTGGTCTCTGAAGCAAAGGCTGGAGAGACTAAACCAATAGGAGGAAAGTTGGTAATAAATCCTTTCCCTAAAACGGTGGTGGTGAGCCTATGGCACACATGCTATTGTGTTTTAAAGATAAAAGATATTAATGTGTGAGTTGTTTTTTTTCTGAACTAAAACCTCAATATTCAGGTTTAATTGCCGTGTTGGCACTTTGCGATAAATAAGTGGGTTTGGGGTTGCAGTTTGGCATTTGGTCTCTAAAAGGTTCACCGTCACTGTCCTAGAACATGAAGGGTAATTTTAGTTAACCAGGATCCTTTCTTATTTAGAGATGGTGAAATTCTATCTGGAATGAAATACATCACTGCTGAAATGGCATCCCTGATGCTACTCGTTCCACTAACATTCTGAAATCTTTCATCCTGTAAACAATTTCCACACCTATCTTTTATAGTAAGTTAATGATATCCAGACTAGTGACATCCAATGTCTCTAGAAGTTTACATATATTGACACGAATATTTCCAAACAAAAATACATAAATAAAGAGTATTTGAAAGTTGTAGAATTAGATGCATTCTCTAGTCTCTGGTCTCAGGGAAGCTCGCTGTCTAGTTGGGGAGCTGGAATCGGTACTCTGCTCCCCAGAGCCAGCGTAGATCCTTAGCCACTCAGCGCTAGGGAGGAGCTCCGCTGGAGCACCCTGCCTTCCTCCTTCATGACACTCAGTCCACCCATTCAGCTGTGTCTTCTACTTGCTTGGGTCTGTGTTCTTTGTCTCTGATCAGCTCTGGGCATAGTACCTCGTACAGAGTAAGTAATCAATATAACTTGTGATAAATGAAATTTTTTAGTTAGTCATCTTCATTTACATCTGATTTCTAAGAAATGAAGTTGTAGCAGGTGGCCTCTGGCACCTCTCCTCATTTTCCCTATTTCTTCTCTTTGTCTTTTTTCTCTTAAGTCCAAAGTTGTGGTTCCCATGAGAGGAAGCAAGTCAGATGCCTGTATTTCCCAAATATTCTCTTTATGCTTCCTTTTCCTGTCTTTGTTCCCTAATGTCATGGCTGAGGACTTGTCTGTCCAACCATAGCCTACAAAATGGGTGCCCCTCCACATGGGTGCCCCCTCTTGCTTGGGAGAGACATGGAGGGAACCTACGGGAAACAATGTCAAGAGCTAAAGAAACATGGAAATAGGCTAGAATAACCTTAGGAGTACTCAGGTATTTCCCAGTACCTGTTAGGAAACTTGCATATATTTTTCCCTTCCGCCAGATGGGAGCATATCCAGCCCCCAGCAATTTTGTCTAGTGGCTCAGTGGAAAGTTGTCTAATTGCTTTATGGAAGTGGTCTCTTCCCATGTGAAGACTCCATTTTTTCAGCCATTTATAATTTTTTCTGCAACATTTGCCCTTCAGTTTACAATTTTTCTATGATTCTACTATTCAATTCTTTTTTAATACTTATGTTAAACAGTATAGATTTAAAAATAATATCAACTTCCTGTTCTTATGCTCTGGAACAGGCCATACTTCTATTCACTTTATTATTATTATTATTATTACTTTTCTTTTTTTTTTTTTTTTTGAGCCAGGGTCTCACTAAGTCACTAAATTGCCCAGGCTGGGCTTAAATTTTCAAACCTCTTGCCTCAGCCTCCCTGATTGCTGGAATTATAGGCATGTGCCACCATGTCTGGCTCATTCTTCTATTTATGTGAAATGATACAGCATGGTGCATGAAAAAACTTAGGTTTTGTTTTCACTCAGGCCTAGGGTTGTGTGCTAGCTCTGCTTTTCCTGGCTACATGGCTTTGAGCTCTTCTATAAAATGGGCTAGTAATATAGTATGTTACCTCAAAATGTTGTAATGACTAGGGCTAGGATGTAGCTCAGGGGTAGAGCTGACGTGGGTGAGGTCCTAGGTTCAATCTCCACCAAATTATACATATCCTGTATATATATAATTAATACATATATGTATTATATATTATATACATTAATACATGTATATCAATCTCCACCAAGCAAATTATATATACTGTATATATAATTAATACACACATATATAAATATATACATATATATATATGTATTAATGACTAATTGACAAACTACATATAAGGTGTTTAGCACATACTTGGTATGTTAAAAGGACTCAATACTGGTGTTATTATTATTGCATTTAAAAATACAGCTCAGTTTTCTATGCGCTGATGGACTCAGATGGAGGTTCTTTTTCTACTGATATTTTTTGAAGTGAATTTTCATTGCTTTTGAAATAATTCCCTCCATTGACTCCAGAGTTCATGACATTTTTTGGGTTCTTTCCATTGCTGGGCAGGAAGCTCATGTTTTCCCAGGGAAAGAGTTTTGATGAAAGATTGGCTTATATACTGCATTTAAGGAACTCTGTCTAGTTAAGGCTCAGACTGTGTTTCCCTGTGTACCCACCCTCCTTCCTTTCCCTTCTCAGCTTACTTCATGATTGATTTGTGTAGGACATCAGGGAAAAATCAGAAATGTCCTTGTACTTGTTTTCTTTTCAGGGACCTTTTGGAATGACCTTTGCAGTGAACATAGTGTGCAGGCAGCTGCTTATACAAACAGGTAGAGGGGGACCTAGGAGTTGGAGAGCCAGAAGCAGGGGAAGGGAACCACATGGGAGGGGGCAGGATTAAAACAGTAACAGACGTCAAGGAGAGGGCCAGTGAGATGGCTCAGTGGCGTAAGTGCCTACCTGGCAAGCACAAGGGCCCGAGTTCGACTCCCGGAACCCACATACGACAAAAAGGGCCAGTGATATTGCTCAGCGGCATGGGCGCCTGCTGGCGCGCAAGGTCCTGAGGTCGACCCCTGGTACCCACAAAAAAAAAAAAAAAAAAAAAAAAAGGAAGTCAAGGAGAAAGCTGTCTATTGTCTGAGCCTGATTAGCAAGAAGTCCTATGACCTGTACTGAAGCCAGAAGTGGATCTCAAACAAGGCCTAAGACAACATGTAAAAAGAATAAAATACTTTGAAGAAAGTTACCCATGATCCATATTTTCAGTTAGGAGAACCCGTGGGTTAAATATAGGAATGAGAGTTTTATAACTTTCCACTTCCTGTTTATGCTATGCAGATGTGGGTATCAAGGTTGATGAATAGAGAGCAGGGGCTTCAAATTTTCCTGTATTTTTTATAATACAGACTCAGTGTGGGGATTGGAGTTCACGGGAGGAATTCTGGAAAGGGAGAAAAAGAAAATAATTAAAGGAGAGTTTATTGCAGTATGAAGACAGCAGAAACTTCATATGTGGTACTTGTGGGCACCTAGAAGGTATTTCTTGACTTGGGGATGCTATGTTGGTTTAAGTGGAGAGCCTCTAAGTACTTCGTTCACACAGAATCATCTGGATCTTCTAGTTAGGAATTATGTGCAGTGCTAGGTAGTGCCAGTACTTTTTGCTCTTGAAGGTCTTTGGCTAGACATTACATCTTCCAGAAATTCTTTGACTTCTATAGATTTTACTTTGGTCTGACTTGGTTTACCATTTTATCCCCAGAGCTCACGGTCCATGAGGGTGAGTCAGCTCTGATGGGATGTCATTTCCGGAGCACGGAAGAGAAACGTGTGACCAAGGTAGACTGGATATTCTCTTCGGGACAGCATGCCAAGGTAATGAGGAGGAAACCTCACTGTTAGTAGAAGCCCTTGGCTGGTGACAGGACAGACACAGGAGAGGGAAAGCCAGTCACCAGGTAACACGAGGCTGATAGTTTTGCAAGAGCGTGGGCTTCAGAGCCTGACAGATAAGGCCTTCTGGCTCAACAACTTGGTGGTGACTCTGGCTTCCTAATGGGTACATGACTAATGATGGAGAAGGGGAAGAAGGAAGGGAAGGGGCTTAACTTTTAGGATTGTCAAGACACTGATATAAAATCATACTTATAAAGCTTTTCGTACATGACTCAGCTGCTGCATTTGGGTTTCCTTCTTTCTTCTTCTTCTCTTTGTAGAGGCCATGAGAGAATAAGGGGGACAATTTTTGTGGCCTAGATAGGAAAGCTATGGCTAGACATAAGAATATGATTATATTTTGATAGATCAGGGTGGAATATTTCATGGGAACTCTGTAAAACCGTTGGCAGCAAATTAGCCTACTAGATTGGTAGCTCTCAACCATGATGAGGTGATGTATTTATGGGTCAAGGTGTGTTGTGAGGGATGTTCTATGTAATTTATTATTAATGAAAGTTAAGGTGCAAAGTTCATAAAAGATTTCATTCTTATGAAGTAAAATGTATTCCAGCAGGTCATACTTCTGCAAAAAAAAAAAAATCATTTGTACTCAGTTCTGTATGCCATTTGAGCGGGTCAGAGAGGATAGTGTCATGGTGGAAAACGGGGAATTATATGTGAGCCCAAGGGTACTGAGACTTTGTCTTTTTTTTTTTTTTTTGGTACTAGGGATTGAATCCAGGGCCTTCATAATGAGCTACGCCCATAGCCCTTTTTATTTTTTTTTATTTTTTATTTTTTATTTTTTTGTGGGTACCAGGGGGTCGACCTCAGGACCTTGCGCGCCAGCAGGCGCCTGAGCCCTTTTTAAAAAAAAATTTTTTTTTTAAATTTTGAGACAGGGTTTTGGTAAGTCACCAAGTTACCCAGGCTGGGTTTGAACTTGTGATCTGCCTGTCTCAGCCTCCCACAGTGCTGCGATTACAGGGGTACACCCAGGTCTCATTGTGCATTTAAATGTCATCCATCAAATGATTCACAGCAGAGACCTGAGGTTAGGTCTCTCCATTTGTGTTTGTGCCTATATATCCGTTACCTTTTCTTTAAAGTGTTAAAGAAATCTACATACCTTCATTAAAAATTCTAGCACTCATTCACTTAACAAATATTTTTAAAGCATGTGCTATGTGATGAATAGGCGTAGCTCCTGTCCTGATGGAGGACTTACAATCAAGATGGAGGGCAGAAACAAGAAAAGAATGAAGAGATAAATGTATAATATATCAGATAGCAGTAAGAGTTATAGAGAACCATAAAGCAGCGTTTTGTTTAGGTGGTCAGGGAGGCCTTTCCAAGGTGACTTCTGAGCAGTGGTCTAAGGAAGTGAGGGGAGGGAGCCACGTGCATATCTGAGGAAGGGGGAGAGTATTTCAGTCAAAAGGGAGCAGCAAGTACAAAGGCCCTGAGGCCAGGACTTAAGGAGCAGCAAGGAGGTCACTGTGACTGGGGCTGGTGAGGGGAGAACAAGTAAAGACAAAATCAGAGAGTGAAAGGGAACCAGGGCAGACCATGTAGAATTGTGTGCTTTCAGTGAGTACGAGAAGCCATTGAAAAGTTGTGAGCAGAGGAGTGTGCCGTGATGTAGCTTATGTTTTTAAAGGCTCATTGGCTGAGTATAGATTGTAGTGAAAAGTAAGCATGGAGACAAGTGAGAGAGCCCTTGAGGAATCCAGGGGAGAGGTAAGGAGTAGTTTGGACCAGGATTGTGACGTGGGGGAGGTGAGAAGTGGCTTCAGGGTGTAGTTGGAAGGTAGATGTGACAGGATTTACTGAGGAGTTAGATGTGAGTTGCTCAAGAAAGAGAATTAAGAGTGATTTTAACCTAAGCACCTAGAAGAAAGCATTGACTGGAAGGAACTGGTTTAGGGGCGCAATTAGGAGTTCAAGTTTGGACGTGTTTTGGGTGCTTGTTGGAAATCCAACTGGAAATACCATAAAAAACAAAGTGCACTTTTGCTTTCTAAAAAATATGTACTGGATAAATATAGGCATGTGCTCTACCACTGAGCTGTACCCCCATCCCTTTCTAAATTTTTATTTTGTTTTGAGACAGTGTCTCACTAAGATGCCTGGTCTGGCCTTGAACTTGAGATCCTCTTGCCTCAGCCTCCCAAAGTAGCTGGGATTATAGGCCTGTGCTACCATACCTGGCTAAAAGTCCTTTATTCTCAGTTTTTAAAAAGTCCATATCTTCTGCTGGAACAATTGTTCATGGTTTAGTGATGTCCTTCACAGACACACATACATGTACACATGTGTGTACACAACTTTGTGTTATGCACCATTTTCTCTCTGATAATACCTTTCCTATTTTCATGTAACAGGGTCTTGTGAGCCCTGGGATTTTCCCACCCCCTCTCCTCCCCATGCCTCCTCCCTACCAGTCCTAGAAATCTCATGCTTTTTGCCTTTCTCTTTTAGGAGGAGATTGTCTTACTCTATAACCTCAACAAGCCCGTGAGGTACCCCCAGTACCAGGGCCGCTTCCAGAACCGTGTAAACCTTGTGGGGAACATTGCCCGCAATGATGGTGCCATCATGCTCCAGAGAGTGAAGGAGTCTGACGAAGGATGCTACACCTGTATTATCTACCTGGGGAGCCTAATGTTCAGGAAAACCCTTATGCTCCACGTGATCCAGGAAGAGCCTCAAAGTATCTAGTATTTGGTTGGGAAGGGCTGAGGGACTGCAGCTGGCGGCAGGGGGCAAGTCCAGAAGGGCTCTTGGGTTGTACAGTGGCAGGAGGCATCCCTCTTGGGTGCTGGTGTTGGGCTTGCAGCACCCTAAGAGTGATGCATCCTTTAGCCTGGCTCCTCAGCTGCCTTGCTTGCTCCCCCTGCTTCTGCCACTGCTTCTGGGTGAGGGAAGGGGAGTGACTGTTCGGTGAATGTCAGTCTTCTGCGACCCCATCAGGGCCAGTGTGGTCTACTGCTGTAATGATATATGAGCTCAGAGGTGGTCAGCATTGGGTTCAAAATCATTTTTACTTGGCAGTATGGGAGTCATTGTGTACCCCATCCTGGAAGGGAAAATGGTCCTGAGTGGGTGAGGGACAGCAAGGAACAGAGACAAAACAGAATGGTACCAGAACCAAAAATGGAGGGGCTTTCTGGTTTAAGGTTCTGTATTCTGGTAAACAATGAACACCAAAGTCAGTGGTATGTAGGAGAACAAAGATTCAGCTGTGTCAAGGGAGAGTGGTTGACAGTGAGGGGTTAAAATTAAACCATAATGCAGTTAGCAGTCAGGATGTGGCCTGTGGACTTTGCTTCTCATCAGGCCTTCAGCAGTTGGCTGTGGTTGGCTGGGGGAGGCGGGGAATAGTGGGGGTGGGAAGGGACCCACCTCACTACCCTAGGCCAGAGAGTTTAGTCTATGGGGACACTTTCTATTAATAATAAAGGACCCCAGCTGGAGAGGGAAGTGGGACAGATGGACTTCTTAGAGAGCCGTTGTCTCTGTGTGCTTCTCTCTGAGGAGTCTTGACTCTACTTCACATAGAAAAGCCATTGTGGGGGTTCACTCACTTCTGAGCCTTCCCTACCCACAGATGCCCATTCTTATCTCCACCTGCCATCCTGAGGCGGGCGGGGCTCCCTTCCACCCTGCTTTTTTCTGGCACCCTGTGCTCTAGTGTCAGGCTGTCCTCCTCCTCAGAAACCTCCCAGTGTGGCTCTTTAGGCTCTCACTTTCTGTTGGTTTCTACCATTCAACAAGCCTGGTCATTTCTACTACTGACTTTTGCAGCCATTTTCCTTCTAGTCCCTCACCATCACTTCAGTGAACGACTGTCTTCCTCTGTCAGCCTGTGGGCCTCGCCCCAGCCTCCATTTCCATTCTTAGATAATGCTGTATTTCTAAATCACGTCAGAACTTTCTATTCCACTGCTTTAGTATTGCAGCAGTTTCTCCACTGCTTACAGAAAGAAGGTGACTTTTTGGACATGATCTTTTAGAGGTTGATCTTTTGGAGATGATCAAATTCCTTCCTGACTTGGATCGCATTATCTCTTCAGCCAAATCCCCACCACACCTTTGCACCATACCTACCAAGCTATTCCCAGTTCCTATAAATTCCCTCCTGTCAGGCCTCCAGACATCCCCTCTGCCTTTTCCCATATTGTCTCATATTTCCAGACTCAGGTGAAACTTTAGGACTTTTGGTATCAGATTCTCGTCTTTTGCTCTGCATAGAATCAGGTTTCCTTTACTCTGTGCCCCTCTGTACTCCATGTAGACATCTGCTGTAGCACTCATAGCAGCCAGTAGTTTTCTGTTTCTATGTTTGTCTCCCTCCTTAGACGCAGGGACCATGCATCATTTGTCTTTGTTGGCATCACTGTTACAATGATGTCTGGCACTGAGGGAGTGTCTGAGATATGTATTTAGAGTGACTAGAGGAGGCAAGTGAAGAGTGCCACACAGGCAGAAGTGACAGTGAAGGCCCTACTGGCATCGTGAGTGTTGTAGCATGTATTCTTTTGAAAACGGTCACTTGCCCATAGAAAAATCAGCAACCTTTAAAATACCTGTTATTTCTAAATCATTCGGTAAACCAAAATTTAAGATAAAATTTTTGATGCAAAAGGGAACGCTCCTATAGGTGAAGCACTAGCCTCTTCTCCCACCCACTTCCACCTACATTTTAGGGAAAAGCGCGAAGGTCAGGCTTTGGTCCTCATCCTGATGAGGACAGTGTCCCCTGTACCCCAGCGTGTGGTGCCGTCTGGCCTTCTCTCTATGCTTCCTGACCTGGCTGCTGCTCCTTGGCATAGAAGTGGGGTGGCTCTGGGCTCTTTTCTGGAGTACTGAGACTCTCTCATTGGTTTTCCCCTTTTCCAAACATTGGTGATTCCAGCAACCACTAGACCTGAGATCCTGGGAGGAAACCATGTGGTGATCATTGTGGGGATGGTCTGCACCACTCTCCTGCTGCTCACCGGTTTGCTATTGATTGTGAAGACTTCCAGGAATCAGAGGTACAGGCGGCCCCACCCCTTGGGTTGGGAGGCTGGGGTGCAGGACTGCCTCTAACTCAAAGTGGAAGCGAGTGAGAGGGCCCTGACTGGTGGCATTTTGAAATGGAATAATTTCAATTATCACATTGTATGTCACTGCAGCTCTGCCCCTTTGCTCATGATGCCCCTGAAAAGACTTGGACATGCCACATGGTCATCCTTTCCTTTGGTATTATATAACATTTACAAATGGAGGTCAAAGCGGAGCATAACTGAGAACATAAATCTTATGCAAGAATGATACAGTACCATACACTGCCTGAGAACTGATTTTTATTTTTATTTATTTATTTATTTTTTGGGTACCGGAATTGGACTCAGGACCTCATGTTTGCCAGGCTGGCGTTGCGCCACTGAGCTAAATCCCCGGCCCTGAGAACTGATTTTTAAATTAGCTACACTGTATGATGTATAAAGTCCAGATATTGAGAGTTGCCAGTGATTTTATTTAAAGGACTTTCTAGTTCTGAGAGGCTTTTTTCCCAATGAATGTGTTTCTAAATGAATTATTGTTGAAAAGTGTTTTTAAAGGCCTAATTTCATTAGTAGTTCTCCCAGGGTGTCAGAAATGCCCAGATGGGCACCAGACGTGGTGGTGCATGCCTGTAATCCTAGCACTTGAGAGGCTGAGGCAGGAGGATCAGAGGATTGCAGTGAGTTTGAGCCCAGTCTGAACTACATGGTGAGACTGTCTCAAAAAAAAAAAGAGGAAATGCCCAGATGCTCCTACATGGACGCTAAAGTTTCTTTGGCTGTTGGCAGGTCCCTCTGTTTACCCAGCTACTGCTGAAATATGTTGGTAGGGCAAGTGAGTTCTTTTGTTGAAATCATGTTAGTAGGAAAGAGCCCTGTGGAACAAAGCAATGCTGACTTTTTTTTTTTTATAGTGGGGATCAAACCCAGGGCCTCACACATGCTAGGAAAGTACTCTACCACTGAGTCAGTCCTGCATCTCTGACTTTTGGGTAACCTTCCCCAAAGGAATGTGGATTCTACAGAAAGCACTTGTGCCTGCTAGGTTGGCATTTCCAGTCCCCAGGTCTCTCTGATTTGGCCTGAACTTGGTTGGCCTCTGCGAGGGTCTTTGCTCTGGGCGTGCTAAGAGCATAGAACCCAGAGCTCGACAATGTGGGTTTCAATATCAGCTTACTTTCCCTCCTCTGGGCCTCTATTTCCTTCACAATGATGGGTAGTATTTACATGTCCAGTAGTTTAAAGAAATGATCAGGGCCGGTGATATCGCTCAGCGGCACGGGTGCCTGCTGGCGCGCGAGGTCCTGAGGTCGACCCCCCGGTACCCACACACACACACACAAAAAGAAATGATCAGACTGCCGTGCTGAGATTTGCATATAAATATATTTACTTATAATCAGAAAGTGGAATTATTGTCAGTGTCTGTCAGAAACACTTGACTCAGTGAGTAGGTATTTCATTCAGTGAGATACCACGCAAGCCTTTATAGAAAGACATGGGACGCTGCCCAAGGGGGAATTACATGGAATATGTAGTATGATCTCATTTTTATAAAAAAAATAATCTGATGCTTACTTTAGGAGCATATATGGTAAACATGTCTTGTGTGAGTTTACTTAAGCTTGCATTGAGAGAGCTTCGGAAGGGTAATTCAAAATTATTAATAGTGGTATAATATTTAAGATAAAGAAGGTAGATCCTGTGAGGGTGAAGGGCTTATTGGGAATTTCAACTTCCAACTCTCTACATTTCTGTATTATTTGATTCATTTTATAATGAGAATATACAACTTTACAATCAGAAAATATGATATTTCTACTTTGAGACAAAAATATATGTTTTCTGCTGGGCATGGTGGCACATACTTATAATCCCATAGTTTGGAAGGCTGAGGCAGGAGTATCATAAGTTGGAGCCCAGTGTAGGCAACTTAGCCAGACTCTATTTAAAAGTTGAAGAATAAAAAGTTCTGGGGATGTAACTCAGCATGAAGGGCCTGGGCTCATTCTCTAGTATTGAAAAAGAAAATTTATTTCTAGCTGATTTTTTTTCCCTCCCTTCCTACCTTCTTTTCTTTTTTAAAATCTCTGCCTTAGGGGCCAAGACAGAAAAGAGGAAAAAAAAAAAAAAGAAAGAAAGGAAGGAAGAAAGTATTTTCAGTGGCAAATGTAGAAGGTCAAGAGGTCAAAGGCAAAGGGCCCCACAAGGAGGGGCCAGGTGCTCACTGGATGGTGTTGGGATAATTGGGTTTGCTTCTGCCAGGGAGAGGCCAGGAGCCCTTGGAACTAGAGTCTTGCTGGGCGCGTGCTGCCCCCTGTTGGTTCAGCTCATCCTCCTGGTCCTCAGAAATGTCAAAAGGATGATAGTCAAATCCGGTGTCCCCTCTGTATTCATTCACTTAAAATTATGCCTTTTACTGTGGACGTAAAGTTGTTAGAGCGACAGTAGATGTTAAAGCTGCTTTTCAGCCTAGTAGCTTCTTGCTGTCCAATAGAAGTGAAGGAGTTCTTCCCGGGGGGCTTTTCCCAAAGCCAAGCGGGTCCTCTGCAGACACATTTAAGTAAGCACAGCCGGCTGGTAAATGTCATGTGCTTTTCATGCCTTGCAGTTCAGGAAGTTCTACAGCCTTGGTGAAAAGTCTGGAGGACACACGGAAGGCTAGTCTGGAGGTAAGAGAGCGCTGCCTTTTGCTGCCTGCCCTGAGAACACTGGGTAGATGCAGGGCGGTGCCTTTCTTGCTCCCCTGGGACCCGGGGCTTACTCTTCGTGTGTCTCAGCTCACAGGTCAATGCCTAGATTGCGGCTGGGACTCAGGAAGCCTTTAGCACTGCAGTAATGGCCTCTGATGAGTGTGGTGGGGCAGGGCAGGCTGAGCCAGACCAGTCCTGGGCAGCGTCCTGGTAGTAAGCCAAGGAAAGAGTGCTAGACTTGAGTTTGGAAAGCTCCACCACCCCCCTGAGCCCCATCAACAAAATGAGGATAAGGACGAAGATATCTGCCCTGTTTGCCTCTCAATATTGTTGCAAGGTTCAAACGAAATGATGATGGGCAAGTGCTTCATAATTCATGGGGCAGTGGTAAATACAAGGGAGAACTGGGATGCACTGGGCAGTTAAATTAATGGCTAAGATGAAGTATCCAGGGACTTTTCGAAAGAGCTGACCAAGAAGAACTTCTTCCTCCATATTTGTTTGTAATGGACTTATAAATAGGGACTGAAAAATGTATTAATTGCCCTTCCTCTCTATCTCTTCCTTTCTTTTTTTTAACTTTTGAAAACTCCTTTCTGAATAGCTACCTTTCTATCTTTTGAATTGCTTTTGCCCCAAGAGTAAGATTCCCACCCCCAACATCATACAAGTTCCTTTAGATGCCCCCAAATTTGTCACTGGGTGATATTGGTTTCCCAAAGAGTGACAGGATTGTGATTGCAAAGGGTCACTGACCTCACAGATGTGAGGTTCAGTGAGGGTTGTCCCTGCCATATAAATCCTCCCAGAGATGGTAATTAGCTACTAATTAATGCCATCATACCATGATCCTAATTAGAAGGAAATGTCCACAGAGTACAAGTAATTTAGCAGGATAAGGGTTCCCTGATGCTAACTCAATGCCCAAGGAAACAAAGATATTCAGCTTTTGATTCTTATGCTGGTGATCTTTACTGCTAAGTTGATTTCAGGAAGACTGAATTATCGTTTTTGATGATAATTCTCTAGAACTTAGTAACCCTCTAAACTTACTGGTTTTGGTGGCTGATGCCTATGAATAGGAGTAGGAGGACTTTTTCTTGGTGTATGAGATTTGCCTAATTTTTAGGAGCTTTGTACCATTTTTTCCTCCTCTAGAAACATGTTTACTCCTCAGTAGCTACATGGGAGATGACAGAAGAAGAACCAAGTGGAAAACCAGACGCTACCTACATGATCATGGTGAGGATGATTCTAGTCCCCAGCTGTGCCCCAGCTGTGTCCCAGCTGTGCCAGAAGGAGCTGGGAAGGCTTGGTGGGTGTGGCTAGTTCATCTGGCAAGGCTCTTTGCTGCAGGCTGAGGTTTACCTCAGTGGTAGGAAAGTTGGAGAAACTAAACTTTGCTGGATAGAAGTGCATCACCAAACTTGCCTTCACAACCAGTCTCGAGGATTAAAATCATCACTAGAGAGAACAAAGATGAAGAGTAGGCTTCACTGGGCGTAGGAAGAGGTCTTTGCCTTATTAGCCCAAGGCCTAGTAAAGAGAATATGTTAGGATCCTTGGACAAATCTTGCACTGCAAGGGGCTGTTTTTTGTTCTATTATAAAGTCAAACTAGGTTTCCTTTCCACTCATAGGCTTTTAATTCTGTGCCTGTCTTAGTTACTTTTCTTGTTGCTGAGACAAAATACCCGACATCCAAAGTTAAAGAGGGAAAGGTTTATTTAGCTTACAGTTTGTAGAGGTTTCAGCTGGCTTCAAGGCAGGGTGGCACACGGCAGAGGGGTAACAGTTCATGGCGGCAGAAGACACCAAAAGCAACAAGAGAGATCCTGAGACAAGCCTCCCTCTGTCCCTTATATTGTATCCAGTCTACTGGGATTAGGGTGATTCCAATCCAATCAGTGGACTGATCCAGCATCACCCACCCTTAATCCCAGCACCCTTAAGCCCAGCATTGCACTACAAATCAATCATTCACTCTAGATTCAGCTACCTCCGAGAAAAACTCTGTGACCGCGTGAGGCTTTGGAGGGACATCCAACAGTGCCCCACAAAACCATAACTGTACCTTATTAGTACTTTCACATACTCTAACTGCCATGTAGGCAGAGTAGAATGGAGTCTGACTCCAACCCTCTCTTAGCCCACACTTCTGTGGTTTGCCAGGGAAGTACAGCACCAAGAAAAGGAACCTGGGCACACAGTGAGTAGGGGTAGGGACAAAAGGAGTTGGTTGGAAATAGCTCAGTGCTCTTTGTAGACCAGTAATAGGCACCCAGCCCGTGAAGGAGCAGTGTTTTCTAGGTTCAGGAAGGCTGGCCCCTGTACTTACGGAATGACGGGCTGTGAGTGATGGACACATGACTCCCAGCTGACTGCAGCGGGGAAAAGTCTGCCAGGGAAGTGTGAGATCAGGGACCTGGCCTCATTCCACCAGGTGAAACATTAGTCCTGCTCTGAAGTTGTTGAATAGAATCATTTTCCCCTACATCCTTTCCCCATTATTGCCACATAATGCTCCAGTAAACTGCCAGCCTCATTCTGGTCCTTACAGAGTGGCTGATGCGGCTCCTGCTGAGTGTCAGCAGAAAGTGTCGAGTTGGAGATAACACAGGAGTGACAGTGCCCTCCACAGCTCGCTTCCCCATATGCCGTGCCAGGTGCTTGTGATGTAACAGCACCTCTGTCCCTTTGAAACAGAGCCATCCTGAGAGGCCTAGGCCACAAACTCAGAGGCCATCAGGGCTGATCAATGTCTTTTTTTTTTTAATTTAAACACTGTGTGCCAGATTAAATAAGCCTGTGGGCAAATCCTGGACTGTAGGCTACTTGTTTGAGACCTCAATTACAGAGGTGATCTCCGATGGATGGAGGGGCGAGGGTAGAGAACCTTTGTTTTTTGTTGTTACTGTTGTTGACTTTATTAAATTTACTTAATGTGTAATTGGGTCTTATATCCAGGTTTTCTGTGTCTATGGATTTAACCAACCTCAGATTGAAAATATTTGGTTGTATAAAGAAAATATTTGCATGTATAAAGAACATGTACAGACTTCTTTTCCCTTGTCACTATTCCCTAGACAATATAGTATAACACCTATTTGCATAGCATTCACACCGTATGAGGTATTATCAGTACTCTGGAGATAATTTCGAGTATACAGGAGAATGTGTGCAGGTTACATGGAACTACTGTACCATTTTATATAAGGGACTTGAGTATCCATGGGTGTTGGTATGTACAGGGCTCCTGGAACCAGTCTTCTATGGATACCAAGGGACAGCATGATGCTGAGTCCCCTTTGTAAAATCTGTGCACACAGTGGTTAAGATCACAGGCTTTGGAGTTGGACCTGGGTTCAAGTTCTGACGCTGTAACCTAGCAGCTAGATACTAACTTAGAGGTAGATAACTTAGCCTCTCTGAGCTTCCACTTTCTTATCCTTAAAATGGAAATAACAATACCTATCTCCACAGGGTGATGCATGTGAAATTCAGTATTGGGCCAGGCACACGAAAAGAGTGAGTGGCAGCTGATATTGCTATTGAATTTCCTTTTTTTTTTTTTTTTTTTTATGCTGGAGATTGAATCCAGAGCCTTGCACATGCTAGGCAAGTGCTCTACCACTGAGCCACATCTTCTGCCTTATACTACTTCTTACAAGTATACCTCGTGTCTTTCTTCTCCTCCCTCACAGCATCCAGCTCAACCCTCTCTGAGGTCAGATCCAAATAACCTACCTGGAAGAAAGACAATTTTGGAAATTCCCAAAACAGACCAAGCTTTTTGAGAAGAAAGAAGAGTTCTCTTCATCTTACAGTGGCAGGGACTCTGTCCTCTGTGTGTCCTGAGCCACTGTACCAGTTACTTCAGATGCCTGTCTCCCAGCTGTCCTTGGCTTCAGTTAAGGGACTGAAGGTGGAAGGTTTGGAGCCTGGCAGGAAGACTGGACAGCTGTGGAGGACCAGGCCAAATGAGAAAAGGGAGCACATGGACTTGGCCTCTTGGAGTGGGGCCGTGGCGCCAGGCAAGCTGGCTGAGCCGCTGCAGTGGCCTCAAGCACTCCATAGACCAGACCCTTCATGTGGACACTGGTTTGTGGATGAGCTGCTGAGAAGAACCACTGAAATTTAAACCAAGCCAAATGATTCTTCTGATAAATTATCCCTAAGTAAATGTGGTTTGTGGAAATTGTCCATTTTTATGCCCTGGCTGTGGGGCAAGTGGAGTTTGCAGTGTGAGCTCCTGGGAGAACCGAGGTTCCTGGGGGAAAGCTGCATGCTGAAGCAACATGCTGGGGCTGGTTTTGATCCTGAAAATGTTTAGGGGATGAACATGTTGGAAGTGGGGTCTGAACTCTGGGGTTGAACCCAGCGTTTCTTCCTTCTGGCTGGGTATTGGCCACGCTGGTGACTCCTTGCTGGCCTCGCCATAGGCCTTCTGATTTGGAATTCCTGGGAGAGCCTCCATGTCTGTCATTTTCCAGAAATGATGCTCATAGGTTGCCAAAGTGGACAGCCGCTGATTTAACTTTTGGTCTGAAATGTCACTTTCCTGTACTTTTTAGTTACTATCATAAGACTGATAAGGTTGATCTTAAAGATCCTTTGGTTCTGAATTCTGTCTTCTAGATCTAGGGATCAGCCTGGATTCAGCTGGGGTCTCCTTTCCTTAATGGCCAAGGTCTTTCTCATCCTCTGCATCCCTTTCTTCCCACTTGGCCATTCAGGGTCCAGATAAAAGAGATCTTTCCTAGGTCTCTGATATCTGATCTAGCCTCAAGCTCATTTTTGAATGATTCCCAAGCTTTCCAAATGTCATGGCCCTCTCATAACATGCATGTGATTGATGAATTCTCTTTTATCAACTGTTCTTGTGTAGCCATGGAGAAGAGCCCCTGAATGTTCCCTTTTTGTTCTTGGTTACCAAAGGACACCTGTTACCTCTAAATAAGGAATATGTCAATATGCCAATATGCATACTGAGGGGAATATCCTGTCCAGGACATACCAGGGGCACATGTTGGCATGGTAGGGGAAGGGGAAGTATTTTTCATAGCTGATGTATTCATAGACAGGAAGTGGCTTCATTCCTGGGCTATGATGTACCATTTCCCCTGGGCTAAGGGGCCCCTTTTCACTTCCTCAAATATTGCATGCATTGGAGGACAGCCTTTCAAATACAGAATTAAGTGATAGGTGGCGATTTTATATCCATTGTCCTGGGTCTAAGAGAATAACTGGGATAAGAGCTGGAGTGTTGGCTGACAGCTGATCCACATAATGCTCACAGGGCACTTTGATGTGGGAGTGTAGGTGTGCCCAAATTTAAATTCGATTGGTTCAGAGTCTGTCTTCCATTCTGGGTTCAGCAATTGATACTGAGGAGGAGGAGGAAGAGCAAGCCCACCTCTCTCTTCCAACCTTGCTTCCCCACTAACTTTCCTCTCATATGTAGGCATGAAATCAAAGTTGAGGGTAGAAACCCCAGCTTTAGAATTCTAATTTTGCCTAAAATCAAAACAGCTCTGCAGGGGACCATAAGAAAGATCTGCTTTCTCTCTCATAGTCTCCTAGAGAGGATCACCTATGAAATCCAGTGACAGGAAGATGAACAATGTAGGGAATAGGCTTCAAGATCAAATGACTTGGTTCAACTCCTGGCTCTACCTCTTACTCTTCAAACTTCACTTTGTTATTTCAGGCTGTTTTCCCTACGCAGATGCTCTTCAAGTTGGATGGGGTTACGTCTGTTCTGAAAATATCGTTAAGTTGAAAATGCATTTAATACACTGACAGAACTGCATAGCCCAGTATTGGTTGTTTATTCTTGTGATTGTTGGGCTGACTGGAAGCTGCATCTCACTGCCACTGCCCAGCACTGTGGGAAAGAATCTTACTACAAATCACTAGCCTGGGAGAAGACCAAAAATTCAAAACTCAAAGTAAAGTTTCTGCCAAATGCATACCACTTTCACACCATCACAAAGTATAGAATTTATAAGTCAAACCATCTTAAATCAGGGGCTGTGTCTACATAAAATAAAGATTCATAGGATTTCCTTTCTCAATGACTAGAAGAAGCTTGGAGCAACTGTGTTCTCTCTTGTGTGTGGCCCACCCTCCTGCTGTAGGGTGTCCTTCTTCCCCAACTTTTAATTGGCCCAAACTTGTTCTGCAGCCTGTTTCTTCTCCTACCTTCAATAAAACTTGCTATCATCATAAAAAACAAAAAAGAAGAAGAAGAAGAAGCAGAAGCAGGGGATGGTGGTGTGTTCCTGTGACCCCAGCACTGCAAGTTCAAGGCCAGCCTGAGCTAAATAGCAAGATCTGTCTCAAATAAATAAATAGATAAGTAGATAAATAAATAAGTGACTAAAAGATATAGTTTAGGCATAGTACATAGGCTGAACCCTCCAACCCCTTTGAGTGTGTTTTCCCTAGTTTGATTCATATTCTCAGCTCTTGCCATTCAGAAACTGGACTTTTATCTTTGATATAATTCCAGTCAGTCTGTGCCATTCAGTATGGACGACAATATCTTCTGTTGATTCATCACCATCCCTTACTAACTTTGCTTTTTTTTTTTTTTTTTTGAGACAGGATCTCACTATGTAGTTGAGGCTGGCCTTGAACTTGCTTAGGTAGCCCAGGCTGGCATCCAACTCCCAGCAATCCTCCTGCCTGAGCCTCCCAAGTGCTGGGATTACAGGCATGTGCCACCACACCCGGCCTTAACTTTGGTTTCTATAGGCAGAAAACCCTTTAACCATAATACCTAAATCTCTCTACCCATCCAAAGAAAGAGAGAGGAAACAGCTTGGGCAAGGGCACTCTAAGGGGTGACATTCTGAAGGGCAGAAAGTCTGCTGGAGACAGAGCAACCTGAATCTCCTGTTGGAGATTATTCAGCAAGATGTTTTCTTACTTGTATTTGCAGTGTTTTGCATCCCTAAAACCCCAGAGGCTCCCATGTCTGAAGGTTTCCAGAAGCACACAGGCCTTGCCAAGAGAAGGCAGCCCCAAGAGGGGAGGGACTGGGGCCACCCATGAATAATGGAGGCTCTAGCACCTCAGAATTTGGTGATTGGAATTGGAAATGGCCAGCCCGTCCACTGGGGGCAGTAGATAAGCCTTCCTTAAAAGACTTCCAGCCCTTTGGTCTTTTGCTGGTCTTTGCAACTTCACACACACACACACACACACACACACACACACGAGATTGCTCATAGTTCTACATTGACAATTCTCTTTGATAAAGTGCTAGCTTGCTCTTTCTGGGTGGTTGGTGGGTCATTGGGTGGTCATCTTGACACTGAATTGCTAAGCATAAAGAAAGTTTCCTCCGACTAGCTGGCTTGCAGATGTGGTCTAGGCTTCTTGGGGGGAGGTCAGGCAATCCGTGACCACTTCCGTAAAACCCGACTCTCACATCTCTTCACCAGAAATCAAGGGAACCCAGTTTTCTCACAAATCGAAGACCTTTCTCATTTCACGGGTAGTGAAAGCAACGGGATTTACCTGTCCTGGAACTTTCAAAGGCCCCTGTCTGAGCTCTGCGTGATGTGTTCATGGCCTTCTGTGTTCCAGTGCCATCTTGTTGCCCATCTATGCCTCCCAATGTTTTTATAGCAGGAGCCGTATGCCCATGTACTATACCTTTGTCTGTCCTGCTTTGGAGTCTTCGCTCTTGGTGCATTTTTGTCTGGGATGCCTCTCCCTTCTTACCTACGCACACCAACATTCCTTTGAGGCCCTGCTTAAGTCACATCTGAGTGAACGAGTTCTCCCATCTTCCTAGGTGTCTCTAGACTTGATCAGATTTTTTTTTTTTTTTGTGGGTACCGGGGGTCGAACTCAGGACCAGCAGGCACCTGTGCTGCTGAGCGATATCACCGGCCCTTTTTTCATAGGTGGGTACTGGGAGTCGAACTCATGACCTCGCGCTTGCCAGGCAGGCGCTTATGCCGCTGAGCTATCTCACCGGCCCTTGATCAGATTTTTTATCTTCGTTGTCCTGATTGTTGCACAGGGAGACATGTTCTCTTCTTTTAGAGACTCTGCTTTAGTCCTTTTCTGTGGCACTTGCAGCCTCTGACCCGTTTGAGACCACCCCTTGTGGAGTGGAGTGGAGCAGCCTGTTCAGGGAGCCTCAGGACCTGGTTGCCGGGGTCAGTTCCCTCACAGCCCGGCTGGACGAGGTCAGGATGGTGGAATTTCTGCCCTTTCCTTGGGTGTGATATGGACATTCACCCATTCTCATCTGCTCAGTGACCTAGCAGCCTAGCGCATACTCGCAAGAATAGGACACAAGCTTTTACTTGAGCTGCAGCCTCGTCGGAAGGTCAGTTGTGTGAAGAGTGACAGTACTCCTTACTGTAGAGGCCCCAGCGATAGCAGGGGCACCTTGTTCCTCACGCCCCCTGCAGATGGGATTGCGCTCACCACGCTGCACTGTTTGTACGTTTATCTTCTGTCTAGAATGTGAGCTCCCGAAGGGAGCTGTGCCTCATTCATTTCTAGGTCTTTCGTTTCTAGCCCACTGTCTAGCACACAGGGCCATTGAATAAGCATAGTCGTCCCCCCTTATCCTTGGTTTTTGTTTTCTGTGGTTTTAGTTAGCCACCGTCAACTATGGTTTGAAACTATTAAATGGTAAAGTTCAGAAATAAGCAATTCATAGGTTTTTAATTGAGTCGTGTGATTAAGTCTTACATCTTCCTACTTCACCCCAGGGAGAAGCAATATTATTCCTTTGTCCAGCATAGCCAAGCTGTATCCACTACCTGGCCATTAATTATTCGGTAGCTGTCTCAGTTATCGGATTGTCTGTTGAGGTAACCTAGTGATTATATATAGGGTTTGGTATGATCTATGGTTTCAGGCATCCACTAGGGATCTGGGAACGTATCCTCCACAGATAATGGAAGACAATAATTTTGAGTTTGTTAAACAAGCGACTGGACTGATAGTGAGTGAATGTATCCAGGGTGACAGGAGCACAGAAAGAAGAGGTAAATAGATCAGGAGTAGCCAAGTGTGGTGTTGCACACCTGTAATCCCAGTACTTGGGAGGCTGAGGCAGGAGGGTCACCGTGAATTCGAGGCCAGCCTTGGCCTGAACTGCATAGTGAGACTCTGTCTCAAAAAACAAAAACAAAAACAAACAAAAGAAAACCGCCAACCAAACAAAAGAAGATCAGGAGTAGATGACTCTGCAGCAGAGTTTTGAAGAAGCTTGGTAAGTAGGCAAGAAAGGAAGGGCATTCCCAGAAAAGGAAACTGCAAAGGCAAAGCGTTAGAGAAACCTCATCTGTCCTGGTGCGGCTTGAGAAGGGTACGGAGCAGAGAAGAGAGAAGAGCAAAATGAACTCCTACCTTGTAACCCAGGAGCAGGCTGCTGTGTACTCTGCAGATTGGCCGATACCAGCATTTAAAGCAAATGCTCTACTACTGAGTTATATCCCCAGCTCAGGGATGGTATTTAAGACAAGCGTTGTTCCTGCTTAACATTCCTCTCTCCAAAGCCCCGTACCTGGCTTCTCAATGTCCCTTGCAAAGTTTTAAACATTGGTGGAAGGCAGTGCTTCTCAAACTTGAATATGCTCAAGAATCACTTTGGAAGTCTTGTTAAAATGCAGATTCTGACCTGGTGAGATAGCTCAGTGGCATAAGCGCCTGCCCAGCAAGCACAAGGTCCTGAGTTCAACCCCCGGAACCCACATAAAGGAAAAAAGGGGCCAGTGATATTGCTCAGCAGCACAAGCGCAAGGTCCTGAAGTCAACTCCTAGTACCCCCATAAAAAAAAAAAACAATAAAATAAAATAAAATGCAGATTCTGACTCTTTGGGCCTGGGGTGGGGGCCTATGACTCTGGATTTTTTTTTTTTTCTTTTTTCCTTTTGGTTTTTTGAGACAGGGTCTTGCCATGTAGCTCAGGCTAGCCTTAAACTTATTATGTCGTCCAGGCTGGCCTTAAACTCACGGTGATCCTCCTGCCTCAGCCTCCCGAGTGCTGAGATTACAGGTGTGTGCCACCATGCCCGGCTGGATTTCTAACAAGTTCCCAGGTGACACTGCTGATGCTGGCCCAGGAATCATACTTTCAGCAGTTAGGCTCAAGAGCCAATGTTAACTAGGAAGATCTCTGAAGCCTTTACAAGGTGTACTAAAGGCAACAGCAGACTGCTTCCTTCGGGTTATTTGAAACACTGCTTCTTCTGTTACAGAAATCTGATATCAAACCAAATGGAAGACTGCACCTGAGGAGTTGGAAGGCAACATTTATTACTCTAGTGGGCTGAGGAGAATCAGGTCTCAGATCATCAGCATAGAGTCAGCTTAGAGTTTAGCTTAAATATATTTTTGCAAGCCGGAGATACAAAGCTGATTGCAGGTTATTATATGATTGGTTACATAGGCTAAGGCATATGTTATCAGGAAGATTTGTTCTGGACAAGCTTTGCTAGGGAGGGGGCTGTCTGAGCAGGCAGGTGAAATCAGGCAAGCATGTCCTTGACTGGGTCATTCTGTCCTAGGTGGAAAGTTCCTAGAATAGGCAAGCAAAACAGAATATGTTTATAAGCTAGAAAGTAGGGGCAGTGCAGCTGGATGCAGTCAGATAAGGCTGAGTCAAACTGTCTCTGAGTTACAGCTGGCCTGGTGGTCAAGGCGAGCTGAGTCTAACCATGTGGCAGGCAGCATGAGCTTAGGCAGAGACTACTAATTGATTTCTAATTTCTGCTATGAAATTTCTATAAGTTTGCCATTACGCTTCCAGCAGGCTAGGTAATTGAGCGTTGTCCAATAAAATTGTAGCGATAAATGGCACTGGGCAGAAATGCCAAAACCATAGGGCTTTGCTCCTAAAAAAGCCCATCTTTGATAAGGTGTCTTCATTCTACAAAACACCTCTTTGAGTTTCTGCCCAGGCTTTTTATTGGCTCCTAGGGAAGGCTTACTCCTTTGCAACAAAGGGGTACCTGAAGGCACAAGCGGTCGGGGGGTTCTGCAGCAGCTCTTCTTACCTTTTTGCCAGCCTCAACCTGCCAGGCCCCCTTAGCCATGCTCTGGCTCTGCCTGACCTTGGTCCTGGAGGGCTGAGTTGGACAAAGATTATTCTAAGTCTGGATACTTAGTTTCTCTTAGCCAAATTCTGCAAAAAAGCATAAGAACTTTGGGATCCTTTTATTTTTGGGGGGACAGGGTCTTGTTCTGTAGTACAGGCCAGCTTGAAATTTACTATGTATCTTAGGTGGCTTTGAACACTTGATCCTGCTGCTGCCTCTGCCTCCCGAGTGTTGGGATTACAGCCCTGGGCCTCTATGCCCAGCTGAATTCATTTCCTGCCTCAGTTGCCTCCAGGATAGAAGACTCTAGACCTACTGTTGCAATTATGCGAGAAAGAGAAGCTGCTTCCTTCAGTTTTTGGGCCTCACAGGCACTCTTGGCTGCATTAAGAAAAAGGAGGAGGTCGGCTACATCAAACCAAAAATCTCTGGCTGCAGGGCTGGGCTGCAAAGTGTCTAGGGCGATTTGGAGGCTGATGCTGCAGACTGGGACTTGGTGGGATGGGACTGAGCCGGGAGTGGGGGCCCTGCTTGTGCCAGCCCATCCCTCTTGGCACACCTGTGAACTGCGGACGGTGGAGGAGCCTTGGGGTCAGAGGGCGGTAGGGATAGGGCCTGCAGGCAGCACTGGAGGAGATATTTCTCCCCTAGGCTTGCTGTTCCTCTTTTTCCCTGAAATTCCTTCCCCTGGACCATCCCTCTGGAGCTAGACCCTATTGAAGTGATTGAGATTCCTGGGGACAGTCTGTGTGTGACCATGGCAGGTGCACAGAGGACATCTAGCCCTCGGCCCCTCTGCCTTCCAGCAACTGCTTCTAAGCTCTGGCTCCTTTCACCCATTCTCTAGTGATCCTGACTAGATTTCACTTCCTTCACACAGTCTGATTTCTCCACATTCAGCAGCCTGGTCAGCCTTGTGCAGTTGGTGGCCACTGATTTATTGTCTATTCTGCCAGGAACCGTGCAGGACTTCCATTTTGTTCCTGCCCATTTGCACCTTCCTAATGCATCCGCAGATGCTAATGGCTTCATCTGTCCTCCTAGTCTTTTCTTCCTGGGCTTCTAAACAAACTCAGGGCTGGTTCCCTGTCTCCAGCCCTGGGTATAAGCAATGTGGAGTAGTGGAAATACCCAGTGCTTCACACAGGCGTTGGTTTAAATCCTGGCCCCTAACTACCATGTGTAAATGGGTGAATTAAGTCCTAGGAGCCTCTTTTTCCTCATTTACAATTAAAGGGGCAGTGGCAGAAGAAAGAAAGAAAGAAAGAAGAAAGAAAGAAAGAAAGAAAGCAAAAGAAAGAAAGTCTCAGAGTTATGATTAAAATGAGATACTATATGTCAAGTACTAGGCACAGAGTTGGCGCACAAAAACATGCATTTCTCCCTGTTTGGGACATAGATGGCCTTCATGAAATCATGGGATTGCTGCAAGAGAACCTGTATTCTCTCTTTTTTTTGGTCCTGGGAATCGAACTCAGGACCTTGCACTTGCCAGGCAGGCGCTTGTGAGAGAACTTGTATTCTACTTGACTACCACCTTGGTATGCCCCTACCTCAACTCTCCCACTTACGACATTAAGCCTACTATTTCCTTCCCTTTTCAAAAGAAGTGTTTTGAACATACACAAAAAGCAGAGGAAACTAGATAACGAATGATTTACCCCTCACCAATTAGTTTGGACCATCGAGCTGTCTACTCTGATGACACCCACTTTCTCCTACCTCTTTTTTCTATTTTTTTTTTCTGGAGTATTTTAAAGAGAATTCTAGTCATTATATCTTTTCACCTGTAAATGCTCCCGTGTGTATATTTAGCCAATAAAGACACTGGAGAACATAACCACAATATATTTTTAATCACATTGCACAAAATTAAGAATTATTCTGTAATGTAATCTAATACCCAGGCCATAGTTATTTTTTCCCGATTGTCTAAAAAATGTTTTTGTTTTTGGTGTGTTTGAATCAGGGCCCCCCCAAGGGTCTATGTTACATTCAATTGTGTTTTTGCACAAGCTTTCTTTGCATGTTCTGTTTTCTGTGGAAATGCTAGAATAATGAGGAAGTCATCACTTCCTGAAATTCTCTCTGATTCACTTGCCTGAACCCTTTCCAAATAACACAAAAACAAATATTTCCTTTTTTGGCCTTTTGGGGGAATGTTTTTAAATGAAAAATGCCTCTCCCCTTATAGCAGCTTCAAAATAAATGGATTCCTCTAATAGCTTTCAAAATCTAAAAATCATTCCAAGTGAAGGAGTATTTGCAGTATTTGCTTTAGTTCTTGTTTCAGAGGGCAAAAATTCCTGGCAACTTTGTTCTTTGCAAAAAGACTTTCTATGCCCTCCCACCTGGTTTTTGAAATCCACCAACCATAATATTTACTCTATCCCCCTTTTTCTCTCTTTCCGTTATACACTCCCCTCCTCTTTTAGCAGCCACATACAAGTCAGCCATATTAGAGAGATGGAAATAAAGCTTCCTTGATGTTGTATATGTCTTTGAAGTACATCCGTGCATTTTCTTTTTTAGCATTTAACCATTCCTCCCCGATAGTTCTTGGTCCCTCAAACCACCCTCTCCCCTAGCCCACCCGCCTGACATCTCAGCCTGTGAAAATGCGCAGGGATGCCTGGCTACCTCGCCCTGCCTTCGGTCTCACAGGGCTCAGTCTCTTTTTCACTTTGGGTAAGTTAGACCCGCATCTGCATGCTCCTGCGGTTCCGAGGTATGACACCTGGAAGAGGAGGGGGGCAGGCGGCAGAAAGGAAGAGAGACATTGTTAGCGCTTCCCTCCGTGTCCTTGGGAAGGGAGGTGTAGGGGACTGGAGGGACACTGCTCAGGCTGCATACTGCTGGGACTGCTTGGTCCCTTGGTCATAGAAATGTTGGGTTGGGGGCCTGAGTGTTGCTGCGGGGTGAAAATTGTCAAAGGAGGTGATTTTTCTTGCATTTCCCTAGGTGGACCCATGTGGGGGGTGGGGCAGAGGGTAGGATGATATGTGGAGTGTTTGTGGATTTTTTTTTTTAATTTAATTTTTTTGCTCCTGCGGATGGAGGGTCCTGGGACTTCCTGCTTCTTCGAAGGACTTCTTTTGTGAACCTGAATCCTTGAAATCTGGTGGATTTTAGGGTATTAAAAAACAGCGTTTGGGAGAGTTGGGGGCAGAAAGTTGAGTCTGGGTCTGGCGTCCCGAAAGTCTGTCCCCCTGATTTGTCGGAACATGTGTGTGCGTGGGTGCGAAGCAGGCTTGAGGAGCAATCCCTGAGTGGGGAGGAGGAGGACTGAGACAGGTATGGACGTGAGAGGCACCTCTGGCTGGGCCGGACGGAAGGGAAGAGGGGCAGGTGAAGCGATTCAGGGGAAGAGGAGGAACTCAGGGGCTGCGTGAGGCCGGGCCCTTTAAAAGCAGTCTTAAAGCTGTCCAGCTCCCTGTGTCTGATGGTCCCGTCAAGTGGCCCCAAATGTCAATTTCATATTTGACCATTCATAGACTTCCTGATAGGCAGGTGGGCTAGAAAGTTATTTGGAAGCTGTTTTATAGATAGCTTCATTCTTGCTCCTAAACTTACTCATTGCTTACCGAGTGTCAAGTCCAAGGATTGCCAGTGGGAATGTTCCCTGTCACAAAGTCTCTCTCTTTTTCTGTGGCATGATGTGCTGGGTATTGGGCAGGAGTGCTAACCAGTCATGCGGGCCCCCTGGCAGCCTGCACCATAGGGTCTATTAGCTTTGCTACGTTAGCCGGCGTATTAACAACAGAGCAGAAATGCTGTAGAAGTTTGGCTTTAACCCCAGGGTTTAAAGCCACCTTTGTTATTGCTTAATAACCACAAGCAAGTTACTCAGCTCCCATGAACCCCAGGTCTCTCATGGGTAAGCTGGACAGTGCCTCCTTCTGGTGCGTTTGTGACCTGCATGTACATAGCAGGGTCAGCAGTGGTTAACCTTGCTGAAAGGATATTAGGGTTGGTGGATTCCCAAAAGCAGGTGGGAGGGCTTTTCATGAGCCCAGGCACAGGGCTTATGTTTAGTTCACAGCAATTGTTGGACGTAGATACTGTTATTATACACATGTTGCAAAGAGAAACAGAGGCACAAACAAGTTAAGTAATTCATCCATAAAGTCACACGATCAGCATAAAGTGGAGCTGAGATTTGAACTCCTGTGTGTCTGGCTTCAGCAAATGCTGGACTTAAATGCTGGACTCTTCTGCCTCCAATATTCAAGAAGTGGTACTGGTAACAGTAACGGACCCAAGAATCCCAAGTGCAGGCAAAGAAGGTGCAGTTGGGTGAGTGGCTTGGAGCTGAAGGATAGGCACCTTCTTTCAGGAGTTAGGAAGAGCTTTCTATGAGAAAGAAGATGACTAGTGAGAGCCATTTCTAAGTGAAGAAAGCAAGGGGCTTGGTGACCAGGACCAGGAACTTCAGGCTGAAGAGGAGATAGAGCCTGGGATAAAGAGATCTGGATGTAGGGGCTGTGAGGGGTGAGGGAGGAAGCTAAAACCTCACCAAACCTGGAGAATGCAGGAATGGGAGAACTTGAACTTGAACTTGAGGGCCTCTTGTACTCCAAGGCTGTGGGCAGCGTGGACCATGGAACTTTGGTGGTTGTAGCAACATCGGTCACTGGGATAAAGGGGTGCCATGGATGTTGGAGGGGACTGCCAGGGGTGGGGCTTGTGGTGATGACTGTAGAACTGGTGAAGAGAAAGAGTAGGTTGGGCAGCTTGCTGTAACCATGGCACAAGCACAGGAGTCTAATTTTAGCGAGAAACTTTCTGAATGGTTGGGCTCCCTGGAGTTTTTCTCAAGACCATTGACTCTGCAGCTGTGGCCCTGGTTACCAAAGTCTCGATTATGGGAGGGGAGGCTTGCAAAGTGGAGTCTGGCCTCATTCAAGCCCACTGCACATACCTGCTGCTGGGGAGGGGCACCAAGACATGGAGGGGAAAATGTTCTCTTTTCTGCCAACACAAAAAAAATTTTTTTTGTTTTTTTTGAGACAGGGTCTCACTGTGTAGTTCAGGGTGGCCTTGAACTCACTGCGTAGCCCAGGCTGGCCTTGAACTTGCAGTGATGCTCCTGCATCAGCCTCCTGAGTGTTGTGATTACAGGTGTGCGCCAACATGCCTGGCTTTCAGCAGAATTTTATTGAGCACTTACAGTTATGGGGGCTGGGGAAATCATGATGAATAAGAGTCAGTTAGGTCCTCAAAGCCTCTTGAGGGACATAAGCGCATAAACAAGTAATAGCAACACAACATTTTATTTACTGTAATAATATTAGCAACAGTGGTAATAAGAGCAAGGGCTATGTTAGGCCCCTTAGGGCTGAGGCTTATACATGTACAGGGTCATTAAATCTTCACAATGTCCCCTGGAGGTAGGTCCTGTTATTGTCTCCTATATGACAGATGAGGAAAGGACTTGTTGGAAAATTAACTATGTTGCCTAAGATCAGATGGGACATTAGAGCCCCTGACTTGGCCAATACACCATTCTGCCTCCAAATCAGAAGGAGGAAGAGGGAAGAGAGGAACAGGGCTGGGGAGGGGGCAGGATGTGGGGAAGCTGGCACCCAGTCTATTCTTTATGAGCTGGCATCTAAGGGATATGTAGGAGAAACCCAGGGCAGAGGGTGAATGAGCTCCTCATCCTGAAGCAAAATCATGTGCAAAGACCTAAAGGGGGCGAGAGGGCAGTGTTTGTAGGAAGAATCAGAGCTCTGGGGTCTCTGAAGTGAAGGGATGGAGGGATGGGAGCTAGCAGAAGATGAGACTGGGAACATGTTGGTCTCAGATGGCAAAGGCTCGGGGGCTGTGCCATCTCCATGCCAAAGTCTGGACTTGGTCCTGAAAGCAGCAAGGTGCTATTGGAGGTTTGGAGGTGAAGAGTGATGAGGCCCAGTTGCTCCTGGCTACATGGGGGGTGGGGATGGAGGGAGACCTCGGGGAGGGAGGGTCCGGATGCTAAGGCCAAGCAAATGAGGATGTGGCCTTGATGTCATATTTGCCTGGGAGGCAAGGGCTGCCCCGGGAGACAATTTCTCTGCTTAGATACTCCTTTTTTCTTTTTTTTAAACCAAGAATAAAATAAACTTACCTCATTGGTTGCTGTAGGGTTGGAAAGGGGAGTGAAGGGAACTGACTTCCAGCCTCTGAAAGAGTGTCAGACAAGCAAATTTTCATGATCTCTGCGAGATGAGCCAGGTAGAACAATGGGTGACACATGGCCCATGGGGCCCAGATGGGGGCCCTTGGAGAGGATACCCAGCACTGGTGATGTTTTGGAGCTAAGACCAGAAGTCACATTCTTACTGCATCCCTGGTGATGATTTCCTTTCTGTGAGGAGGAAATCAGGAAACTCAGACCCCAGGCCTTGTCCCAGGGGGACTATAGGAAAATTGTAGGATCCCTTTTGGGGAGTTTCATGTAAGGACCATTCCCTGTTGGTCAGCTTGCCTGGAGCTGGGGACAGAAAGTCATAAGGCTGGGCCTGTCATGTAGATTGCAGAAGACTTGTCCCCTAGGATGCCTTGGAATGACAATCACATCCCCATGCAGGTTCAACCCCTCTACCCTCTCTGGAGCCAGGCAGCATGGGTTCAAATTTTAGCTTTGTCATATGCTAGCTGTGAATCTGGGCTATTCATTTAACAGCTCTGTGCTCCATTTTCTTAACTAGAAAGTGGAGAAGATAATAGGGTCATTGCGAGTATAGACGGGGTAACATACACTGAGTGCTGATCTAGTGCCTGGCCCTCGTCAGCACTTTGTAGGCATCTGTGTTTATTAGAAGGCCTCTCTGTGGACCTGGATCACCTACCTTCCTGCAGCAGCAGACTTAATCCAGAGACCAGGATGCTGTTCTCAGCTCTGACCTTGAGCAAAGGTTTCCTGGTGTTTTATGTGGTCTTGGACTGGTGGAAGACCCGAGGCTTCTCATCCCAAGCCTCTGGGATTCTGATGAGCCCTCAGCTGCATCTTGGACTAGCAGGAACCCTGATTCTGGCCTCAGCTTGTTCCTATTCTCTGTGTGTCTCTCTCATGGTCCCTCTTTCCTCTGAGGTAAAATCATGGCACCAGAGCTACAAATGCTGGGGTTCCCCCAGCTCTGGCATCCTCTGGTTTGGTGACCCCCTTTTCCTTTCTGCAGATGGGAGTTGATGCTTGACCTCTGTGACCACTAGAGGGCACACGTTTCCAGCCTAGTGCCTCTGGCAGGGAGGATGAACAGGAGCCCGCATTGCACCTCTCTCTGCCCCACAGCCAGCTAGGAAAGGCCTCCCTAGGACTCTGCCCTCTTACGCAGTGGTAGGGTGCTGGTCTCTTAAAAATGGAGGCAACCGTTGAGTAGGGTTCAAGTTTGAATCCAGAGTGCTTCCTGGGGTTGCTGCAGTTGGACATAGGACCAAGGAGGGTGGAATCCAAAAGGCCAGCCAGATGTGGCAGAGCACTTCCTTTTTGTTCAGGGGGCCCTGGGAAGGTGGTAGCCCTCCCAAGGGAAGGGGCTAGAGAGGCAGGGCATTCCTGGGACAGAAGGTAAACTCAGGACAAGCCTCCATCTTCCTGCAGATTTCTTAGCCTCTGCAGAGCGGGGGTGGTGTTGATATTTTCTGCACACCTCCTCCTTGCCTGGTACCAGGCCAGGCACTTTCAGAATGGATATGAAAGCGCAGGGAATGGGAACTGGGCTTTGTTCCTCCCGTGGGGCCCACTCAGCCTCCCCAGTTGGTACTCCCCTAATGAGCACTTAGTGCGTACCTGCTGTCCTTGCCCTGCGGGTGAGGTCCACTGTCTATCCTTCCATCTAGGGCTTGGTGGAGAGGCTAGCAGTTCAGAGCATTTCCTGCCCTTAAATCCTGCCACTTGGCCCTGCCTCTTGCCCCTGGGGACGGGCTGAGCAGAAGGGTGTTCTGAATCAGCTTTGATTTCCCAGCTCCCAGGCTGCAGGGCTGCCACTTCTGGGGAAGTGTCCAGCAGCTTAGTGCAACCAGTTTGAAGACTAGGGGCCCTGCAGCCTGGCCCCTTTGCCAGATCTGAGAGAATCCCAAGGGGCTAGCTTGAGGGGTCCGTCTCCAATGTGCCCCTGGACCCAGATTCCACACCCCTCCAAAGTCCTTCCCGTGCATGAGGCAGAACTTGAGGAGAATACAAGATAATAACAGCCACAATTTGTTGAGCATATCCTGCTTGCTTTAGTTATCGTAACAACCCCAAGAAGGGCATCACTGGCATGTTTTACAGGGAGTAGGCTGAGGCATAGAGAGCTGGAGGAGCTTACTTACTTTCCTTCTGCCAGCAGATGGCAGCAGAGCTGGGATGGTATCCAAGTCTAATCGATCCCTCTGTTGTCCCCATATCAAGGGCTGTAATTCCAGCTGAACACCCTCCCCACAACCCACCTTTGAGCCCTCTAGTGACTTCCTGTTACACTCAGAAGCATGTATCCCTCTCCATGTTCTGGCCTTTTGTGACCCAGTCCCGGCCTCCTGTTCTGACCTCAGGCCTCATCATTCACCCCTTGATCCCTCTGCTTGTTCTACCTCAGATGCATGAAGGTCGTTCCAGCCACTGGAACTTTGCCCTCAGCACTCCCCTTGCCGTCGTCCTCAATTCCCTCAAAACTTGAAATGGTTCCCTCCCTCGCTTGAGCTGGGCACTGCTGGACATCACCCTCTCCCAGTAATCTTCCCGGACCACCCTGGATAAAACCATTCCTCTCTGCCATCTTGATCCTCAGAACCCATGCTGTGGATCGCTCCCTACAATCACATTCTTTTTTTTTTTTTTTTTTTTTTTTTTTTTTGTGGGTACCGGGGGGACGACCTCAGGACCTCGCGCACCAACAGGCACCCGTGCCGCTGAGCGATATCACCGGCCCCTTTTTCGTATGTGGGTTCCGGGAGTCGAACTCGGGCCTTCGCGCTTGCAAGGCAGGCGCTTAAGCCACTGAGCCGTCTCACCGGCCCTACAATCACATTCTTATCTTTTCTTTGGTACTGTTTGTCCCCATCACCAGAGTACAAGCAGTGTCTGCTTCATGGTAACCCCATGGCCTAGCACATATTTAGTAAATGAGTGAATGAATGATGCTGTGTGTTACTGCTAATGATTTTGCACATGCGCATGCACGCGTGCATGTGTGTGTGCGCGTGTGGTGCTGGGAATTGAACCCGATGCCTCGTGTGTGCTAGGTAAGCACTGTACCATTGAGCCCTGTTAATATTAAGTTAATCTTTTGGGATGAGGCTTTGATAATATTGGCAGAGAATCTTAGAATCAGGATCAAGGGTAGAGTGGAGCGAGTGAGATGCCTCATGTAACATTTAAGGAGGCATTTTTGTGACCCTGAAAGTGGATGCCTCCTTCACTGTTATGTCCTATGTACATCACTTGCCTCCCATAGGCCCTGTACTGCTTAGAATGCCAGAGTGGGCTGGGCCTTTCTCAGCTCAGCACTCCCGTCTCTTGGCCCGGCTTGGTGCCTCTCCCCGGACTCCATAGGAACTGTGCTTGCCACCCTGCCACCTGTCAGCCTGTATCAGCTCCTTGCTGTGGTGTTTCCATGACTGCCATCTCCAAAATGGACTCCTGTCCTTGCAGGCCCATCAGCTGGTCCTTAGAACAGTGCCTCTTCTGGGACACCTCTCTCTTCCCAAGGCACCCCTGTCCTCTTTCCTGCCTGTTAAGAGTCTGGGGACAGTAAGGGGGCTGTGCTCTGCTAGGACACTGCTTGCCCTATCCCTAGGCATAGAAATTGAATGAGGCCTCCTGAGTCCCTGTCTTTCCTCAGCTGCCTGTCCCACGTGGGGCACTGGAGCCTCAGCTGGAAGGGCTTTGGCCTGGCAATGATGGTCAGAAAGATATGGAAACAAAGGGGGAAACTAAAGCAAGCACAGTGAAATGCCCTGTTCAGCTGGCAAATGAACTGGGCCAGGAAGAGGAGCTGCCCAGCAGTGGTCTTGGAAAAGACTGGGGGCCGTCTGTCTATCTCTGGCTGGATAGATCATTTGGTCACTCTTCACTCACGATTGCTCTGTGCCCCTGGACCCCAGGGACCACATTGGGCACTCCCACGGCTCTGCTTCTCTAACCTCACTTCCTGCCTAACTGCAGCAATATGGGACCTCTGCCTCACTCCTCCTCTCCCCACTGGGTAGAGGGGCTTGCCCTTTCCTGACCCTGTCAGCCAGAATCCTCACCAGCTTCTGGCTTTGTCTGCAGTGCCATCAGGGCGGAGTATGGAAGTCACAGTCCCTACCACCCTCAGTATCCTCAATGGCTCCGATGCCCGCCTGTCCTGCACCTTCAACTCTTGCTACACCGTGAACCACAAGCAGTTTTCCCTGAACTGGACATACCAGGAATGTAGTAACTGCTCTGAGGAGATGGTGAGTGCCAGGGCACAGGGAGGTATGGGCCCTGCAACAAGGTCACCTTCCCCATCCCTGTTCCTGCTGGAAGCAGGGCTCCAGAGGACTTGAGCGGGTCATCTGCTGCAGAGGGCTTTGACACCAGGCATGCACCATGTCTAGGTGGCCCTTCTGGGGTAACTGCCTCTCTTCCAAGGTAAAAGGGTGCACGGGAGGAGGTGGCTTCCCCACCATGCCTGTAGCTCCTTACGCATCCAGCTGCCCACCCTGTCCCCTGCTCCATCCTCCAGTTCCTCCAGTTTCGCATGAAGATCATCAACCTGAAGCTGGACCGGTTCCGAGACCGCGTGGAGTTCTCGGGGAACCCGAGCAAGTATGATGTGTCAGTAACACTGAGGAGTGTGCAGCTGGAGGACGAGGGCATCTACAACTGCTACGTCACCAACCCGCCTGACCGCCACCGGGGCCACGGCAAGATCTATCTGCAGGTCCTCCTGGAAGGTGAGGGGTGGGCCTGACCCTCTGCAGTGTCAGCTCAGGGCGTGTGGGAGGCTGTCCCCTCCTGAGGGTGGAGGCAAAGCTTGAGCTGAGTGGAAGGCACTCACTTTCTTCCCTCTGGCCTTTGAGGAAACAGGTCTCAGAGTCCTTAGAATGATACTGATCTTGATCACAACTTTAAAAATAATGGTAGCTTTCATTTATTGGACACTTACTATATCTCAGTCTAAACTAAACTCTGTAGGCTGTATTTCATTTCATGCTCATAAAAACCTCATAAGGGAGGTACAATTAATATCCCCATTTCACAGATGAGGAAACTGAGGTTAGAAAGGATAAGTTACCTAAGGTCACATGATTCATAAATTGTATGATCTGGAGTCAAACTTAAGTCTAGTTGATCTCAAAGTCTGTGCTCTTAAATACTTCATTCTAATCACTCCTCTGGAGGCTTTGTGGTGCCCTGGAATTTGGGGTGGGAGTGCTTAGTGGTCAGTTGCTTGAGTTGGTATGAGGCTTTGGTAAAGTCCTACCCATAAGGTAAAGTCAGGACCTCCCTCCCTCAAACAAATTCTGTAAGGCAGCAGGGGTGGTGAAGAGGACCCCTTTTTCAGCACCCATGCTCAGTGGGTCTGCTTTCTTTGCTTCCCCAGAGCCCCCTGAGCGGGACTCCACGGTGGCGGTCATTGTGGGTGCCTCTGTGGGGGGCTTCCTAGCTGTGGTCATCTTGGTGCTGATGGTGGTCAAGTGTGTGAGGAGGAAAAAGGAACAGAAGCTAAGCACGGATGATCTGAAGACCGAGGAGGAGGGCAAGACAGACGGCGAGGGCAATGCGGATGATGGCGCCAAGTAACAGGGCCACCCCTGCAGCCCCTCCCCGTGTCCTGCCTCCTCCCACTCTGCCCTGTACCTGTGACCCTGCCTGCCCTCTCTTGGTGTGCTTCTCCTGAACGGGACACCTGGGCTCCCCTGGGGCCTCCTGAACCCCTCACTTCGCACCCCACACCCTGCACCAAGAGCGACACACTTCTCTTCCATCTGAGAACCTACCATGGCATCCAGGATTTGTGGGCCCTGAAGAGAGGAGAAGAGGGGCTCCACTCTGCCAGTCCCTGAGAGGAAGCAGGAGGCATGTCTGGGGGTTCCAGAAAGAGGGTGGCGAGGGCAGGCAGCGGTGGAGGAAGTCAACTGTCCAGCCACCTGGGAATGGGTCCAGCAGTGGCTTCAGGGAGGACCTGGGGTGGGGAGGGAGAGCTCTCCTGTGCTGACCTGAGCTCCCTCGAGAAGACCTTGGCCGTGGCCTTCCTGTGCCCCTTGGGCTTCTCCCAGCTCAGAGCAGCCTTTCAGACTGTGGGCGAGGAGGGCTTCCATAATTGGGGGGGCATGTTAAAGGGATGATGGTGCCATTCTAGGACGCTGAAGAAAAGCTAGGGCTGAGGCAGACCTGGCACACACCTTGGCCCAGGGAGCTCTGTTCTGGCCCTCGTTTCCATTGTTAGCTGCTCCCCTAAGAGGCTCTCGGTTTGCTGTCAGCTACTGACCCTTTGGGGATGTTGCTGAGGACAGTACTAGAGAAGCAGCTCCAGGTAGGGTCATGCTTCCCCCCCACCAAGGACTGGGACACCCGAGTCAAAGCCGGCTGAGGGACTGATGAGTGGGGCTCTGTCATTAATGGGGTTGGCTTCAGGCTGCTTTCTCTGCCAGTGCCACCACCCTTGCCTGGGCCAAGAGGAGCCCAGATTCAGGCCTTGGATTTAGACTTTTCCAGTTGCCCTCAGTAGGGTTTGCATCTGGATTTGGCAGGAGGGAGGATGGGAAGACTGGAGGGAAATGTGAGAGGGGCCAAGGAGCCTCTGAGCCCTGGGGCTGGCCTTGGCTCACCTGGAGCCTGTCACTTGCTCCCTTGCCCCTCTGCTCCAGCAGCTGTCTTTGTGGGGAAGAAAGTAGCACTTGTGGGAGCCAACTTTCACTGCCATTTTACTCACATAAAAATGGAATCATTTAAGCCTGGAGAGAGGGAGAAAGATTGGATCAGAAACTGCCAACTCAGAGAACCTTCAGAGGTTATCCAAGTCTCTTATGCCACAGGGAAGGGGAAGTTCCATGTGATGGGAGACTGAGGGTCTTGCCTCCTTCTCTAGCACCTGGACCTCCATTTTGAATCAATAGAGCCATAGTTCTCCTGGTGGGCGGGCCTCTAGGGTCTAGTAGATGAGGGAGGTGCAGTGAGGGTGCTCACCTAGCCCTGCTCCTCTCCCAGGAGCCCAGCCCGTCAGCTCAGGGAGTTAGGTGTCCAGAGTCTGGGAACAGAGGATGGAGACAACAAGGGATGGTGACAGTCTCAGGGACTGATCCCTGCCTCTGCCTATCAGATGGCCAGTTTGGGGTGAGGGCAATATCATATGGGAGATCCACTTTAATTCGCTTCAGTTCAACAACCATTTATTGAGCATCTGCTCTGTGTCAGGCACTGTGCTGGTGCCTGGGACACACATAAAGCCATAACAGAGTTGGAGACTGCCAGGTCAGCACTGTAGGATCAAGATTATTATTATTATTATTATTATTTTTTTTTTTTTGGTGCATCTACTTCCACCTCTATAACCACTGCTTCTAGGACGAAAGTTGAGAAGGAAGAGATTCTAGAATCAGGGCCTTGGAAAGGGAAGAGGGCAGGTACAAGTGCAAACAGGGGTTCAGAGGCCAGGCAGAGTGGGCATGGGGTCAGGGACAGGCAACCAGCTAGAGAAATCCTGGGTGAGGCGAGTCCAGCCCCAGGGAATTCTAAACTCATCAGCTGAGTACCTAACTGCCAATCAGCACACTGCCAAAGGGGGTGGACTAAGCCACCAGAGCAGGTGGATGCTGCTCATCCTTCAAGCCAGGCAGCCAGGGCCAGAGAAGTGGGTGGTAGGCACCTCGAGCCAGCTGAGACCGAGGATGGTGGTACACACTGCTGTAGCTGACAGATTTCATTATTTAGTCACCTCATACATGTCCTGCTCTCCTAGGATAAGTGAGGATCTGCGCTGATGTCAGGAATTTTTCTTTTTCGAAGACTCATAAGATTTAGAGGGATTATTTACAAGATTTCCTACTTTCATTCTAAAAAGTTCTAACTCTCCTTCAAGACTTCTGAGTCTTGTCCTTCTCTCTTTGCCCTGAGCAGGTGGGGCCCAGGAAAAGCAATGCCTCCTGCCTGTGGTCCCCAGGGGCCTGAGCTGTTCCTGTCCCAGGTGCATGGCCTCACATGCACTTTCTTCTTGAGCCTCTTAGGTCTTTCTCCGGAGGTCTCAGAGCTGCCTCCCCCAGGGAACCGAGGTTGGGAGCAAAATGGGGCTTCTGTGAGTTGAGGTGGGAAGCCAGTGAGATGTTCGCACAGCAGCCATTGTTCTGTCCTGCTTCGAGCTTATGCCAGCAAGCCGTTCCTGTCCTGCAGTGTGTAGTTCAAGCCCCACTTCCAGCTGCATGCTTCCACCACTGTGCTCTGCTGGTTTCAGACTGTTGGCTTTCTCTACCACCTCTATCGCTCCTCTCTCAGAACCCTCTCATCTCCATCTGTCTCTTCCTTCTAATTAAGGGCCACTGCAAAGAGGATGGGCTGGCTAACTCGTGGGATTTAGCTTACAAGAACAAAGCACAATTTTTCAGGACTGAAATGCCTTGAGGTGCCTTGGAACTAGCTTTGGAAATAGCTATCTGCCCCTGTAGCTATGGACTCATCACAGTTATTCCCACTTTATAAAAAGGAAAAGCTGATCGGATCCATATTTCTCTCCATGAGTCTCCTCGGGGAGGTCGGGCCGGTAAATATTTACAAGGCTAGGTTAAGCATAAGCAGGTAGACAAGTGGAAATCCTGGCCATGTTCAAAAAGATAGTCCCAGGCCACAGGAAGGATGATAAGTCAAGGGATCTTCCTTCCTGCTCACATCCTAAGGATAAGCAGCCTGTGTCCCTTGCTGTGCCTCTTGCTGATGTCTTCCTTTGCTGAAGCTTGCTGATGCATTTGTGCATAGCCGCTCTGTATAGGTATAGATATATTAGATACACAAATATGAAACATCTCACTGCACCCACCCCAGAAGTTACACTGCGGGGGGAGGGGTAACCACGTCTCAATGCTTTGAGTTGATCCACCAAAGGCAAATTATGGAATGTTCTTATTGCTTTTTGTGCACTTGGAGGGGAAAACCCAGCTGCATAAGGACTTGTGCACATCTGGGCTTTACGTGCTGTGTGGTGGTTGGAAGGGGTGTTTGGAAGGGGAGAGAAGCTTAAATGGACCTGACTGCTGGGACGTACCTGCTTCCGAGAGCAGACTGAGTTTCTTCCTTAGTTTGTGTGATTGCTTGTGTCTGTTGACTACAATAAACACACCGTTTCCCCTGGACATCTCTGGAGTGTGGCTTTTCTTTCAGGGGTGCAGAATAGTGTATGTTGAAGCTTTGCCAGCTTTGCTCCTTTTTCTGGTAATTCTATCAACACAGCCAGATCTGTCATCTAAAGCCTTCAAAGGTCAACCCACTCTACTCTCATACAGATGTTCCATCCCCTCACCTTCCCAGAGCCTTGGCGGACTCTACCTATCGTGGGAAGCTCCCCGGGACAGGGTGGCTGAACTCCCACTTCTGGGAGGGCTCTCAGTTATTTCTGGGATGAAGACAACCCTTAAGCACCAAGACTGACTATTCTGGGGATGTTGCCTATTCCTTCCATGGACAGATGGGCCATCCTTCCTCTCAACAGTGTCTGACTAGGCAGGCAGCTCTTGTGCAGGCTCTGGACTCCAGAAAAATAGATGACAGCTGCTCAGCTTGCCCTCGTGCAACTTCACGGAGGAGAGTGGCTGGTGGGAAGAGTCAGGTTGCTCCTGTCACATCCACATATGTACTTCCATATCCTATTTACATAGTGCTGAGTCAGCTTTGAGAAGTTCAAGATCAAAGCCAACCTTCTGGCTAGAGGCTCCACCATCCCACCACACACACACACACACACACACACACACACACACACACCCCTTTTGCTTAGGAGGCTTAACAGATGAGGAAAGCTTCAAATGGCTGAATGGTAAGGAAATACTGTGCAGTTTCTCTCCTTTCTGCCTGCTCCCTGATGACCCAGAGGCCCTTACCTGTGGCTGGTGATCAGGAATACCAGGAATCCAGGAGGATTGGCAGAACTAAAACCTTAAAACTACTACAGCTGCTTCCTGAGCAAGATGCCAGAAAGGAGGCAGCAACATTAAGCAAAGGCTGCTGGAACTTAGCAGAACCAATGGACCTTGGTTTAGAGGGATATCTGGTCCCTGGAGCCCAGAGTTCTTCCAAGAATGGGATGTCCGGGAGGGTGTTTCTGTATTCAACAGATATGGAAAGTGAAGCAAGGTACATGGGCCAAGCATTGGGCAGTCTGTTTGGTTTCTTCCAGGGTGAACACAGGACTCTAAAATTCAGCCAGGCAGCAGCATCTTCCTCACCTGGCTTTTCTCCAAGGACACGAGGAAGACATAGGTAGGCTAGGTCTGGCTCCTGGGAGGTTGGGTTTGGCTCAAGTACTTCTCTAAATTGATATTCTTTGGCCTGCTTGGGCCCTGGGTATGGGGTAGTTTTGATTGCAGAGTGGGCTGACTTTGGAGGAAAGACTAACTCTTTTTTTTTTTTTTTTGTGGGTACCGGGGGGTCGACCTCAGGACCTCGCGCGTCAACAGGCACCTGTGCCGCTGAGCGATATCACCGGCCCCTTTTTTGTATGTGGGATCCGGGAGTCGAACTCGGGCCCTCGTGCTTGCAAGGCAGGCGCTTACGCCGCTGAGCCATCTCACCGGCCCTAGGAAAGACTAACTCTTACGCTGGTACTCAGACTTGGGCACTGGCTTCCTGTGTCCCTCAGCTAAGGTGCAGGTACCTGTATGAGAACAATCCCCACTGCCTCTTCACTACCTGAGGGGATGGCCACAGTGAGATAAGAATCTGGGCCAGAAGGAGCTGAGGAGAGCTCCATGAATACCTGGCTCCACCACTGTCCTGAAGGGGAAACTGAGGACTAGCACTTGCTTAAGGACATGTGCTGCATCAAACACAAAGACAGCATCTTGCAATGGGCTCCGAGTCTGTTCCTCCCCCAGTCCACACCTAGTTCTTGGTCTAGCACTTGGCGCAACTCAACACAGCAACACACCCCAGCCCAGGCTCCTGCCTTACCCTCCCCTGCTGTCCCGAGTTGATCTAATAGAGGCATTCACTCGTGCCTTCCTTAAGGGCTCAGTTGTTCAGAGAGGGAAAGTAATTTGCCAAAGTCACATAGCTGGCGAATGACTGGAACCCAGACTCTTCCCTAGATAAAGATCTTCCTTAGGCTGACCTGCTGTCTACGGGGAAAAAGGCACACGTCTTTAGCTTCACTTGCCACAGTCCCACTCCTGCAGGGTTAGTATGACGTCCTCACGTTGATTTGTATACAGGTCCCCACCCATGCCTCTCTCTCATCTTTCGGGGGTAGGGGTGCCATCCAAATACTTCAGGTGAGAGAAGCAGGCAGTGCCTGCTGGGGTGCAGCTTGGTCAGCTGGATGCAGGACAGGAGGATGAGCCCACTAGGTCTCCTGGCCTTCTCCATTGGCACCTTGGGGGCTCAGAAGCCCTGCTGGCAGGGCTCTATAGAATTCTTCTCAGAGAGCCCTGGGAGCTTGCCTCCACTTTACAGACTCATACTGTGGTGCCTGCCAGGTTCCAGTCATCCCTGGATTCCTGCTACTGTGCTGATACCAAGGTGCCAACAACCTCTAGGAGAGGCTCCAGCTGCCCAGGGGATAAGAGTCCCAGGGGCCTGGGGTAGGGATGCCCAACTGAGACCCATATTCTGCACCCTGACAAGCACATAGACTTGGTGGGGGAGTTCCCCCTGGGGTCTTGCCTAGGACTCCATTTCCCTGGAGGACTGAGGACACCTTGGGTAAAAAAAGGGAGAAAGGGTGGAGGTGGTGGTGACAGATGAGCTGAAGTAGGACAGTAGAGGAGCTTGAGGTGGGGGATTGGGTAGCCTGTGGAGGCAGCTTTTCCTTTTCTCTGGCAATATGACCTTGAGAGTCCAGGAGGTAATGGGGAAGGGACACTGGACACTCAGCTGGGCTAATTGGGATTCCACAGGAGGGGCTCTCCCTTACAGCCCAGGCAGGGTCACCTTTATCCCAGTCACAGCTGCCTCTGCTTCTCAGCTGGGACAAGTGCCCATAAACAGATGGCAAAGGGACTAGGGACTGTTTACCTCACAGATTGAGAGCCCTTCCTGAGGAAAAGGAAGAGAGGAAAAGAGAGAGCATGTTCAGCCAGGAGGGGAAGTGTATGTCACAGTTGTTGGCCTGGGCTGTGGCTACAGGGGAGAGGGATCAGACCTGTTCCGTTCTGCCCCGAGGCAAAACATTGAGACTGGCTGGCTGAGGCAGCTATTGATCCAGCATAAGTCACAGCAGTGCAGAGGGCTGAGTTTCTGGAGGTAATGAGATCCCTGTCCCGGAAGGTACTTAAGCATAGCTTGGGGGGGGTTGTCTAGATTTATATATCACAGCATACTTTAAGATGACTGACAATGACCCTTGGCAGTCCTCTTTTTAGGACTCAAATGATAAAAGCAGGAGTAACTTTTGCTTGCCTGAAGATAAATATGACTGACTCATGCCTGTCCCTTTGCCGTCTTACTCAGTCATGGTCTGTCCCAGGCCACCTCTGTTCTCTTATAGTCCTTTACCTAACTCTTCTTTGCCTGGCTCTTCAATGATGGGGGTGGGAGGTGTTGGAAAAACCTTTCAGACAGTGAGACATTGGCCGGGAGGGGATGGGACATTTGAAGCCAGATGCCCTTGGGGCTTCTTGCCAAAGATCAGGTGAAGCCTAACTTGCCTCCCCTGGCCCACCAGCCAGGGCAAAGATTCCTGTCTTTCCAGGCAAGACCATACAGAAGAGAGAAAAGTCCCTCTGCCACCTCCTCCTTGAGCCCTGCTAGCTTTATGGGTCAGCCCCCCCCCCCAGCACACACATTGTGCGGTCTCCCACTGGGCCAATCCTGTTGATGGTTTTCGTGTCCCTCCTAAAAGGGCTGGAGAATGACAATTGGCTAGACCAATAGGGACAATCTCTATTTATTGGGGACTTATCCTGTGCCTGGCACCAAACTAGGTATTTTATGTCCATCAACCTACCTAATCCTCAGAACAAGCCCTGAAACATGCCTTCCTTTCTCGTTTTAACAGAAGAGGAAACTGAGGCTTTGCTGCATTAAGTACACATACGAACAAGGCGACATGGCTGGGAAATTGCCAAGGTCAATCCAAACGCAGGGGTGCATGAATCCAGAGTCATCACATCATACCACGAGAAGGGACCATGGAATGGCTCCTGCAGTCCAGAGACTGAGGGGCTGGTGGGGGAAAGGCAGTTTGAGCCACCTTCATTCAACAAGACCATGGGCTGCTATGCAAGGCTAAATGTCTGGGAGCAGGGGCAAAGCTTTCCCACCCCTACCTGGCTTGGTCCTTTGACCAGGTTCTGTGCAAATAGCTGGGTCTCTGCTGCCACCCTCTTTCCTCTTGGCTTGTGGCTCCTTTCCTTTCTTACAGAAAGCCTGGGCATCCTCTTCTTCACCTACTGGCCGGTTCTCTCTCTGCCCCCACCCCTCCTCCTCAGCCTGAGCCACACTCCAACTTCCTCAAGTTGTCTTCCACCCCAGGAAGACTCTTCACTTCTCCCTGGCCTTTCCCTCCCTCTCATCTCCCCTTCTCCCGCTTCCCTTCCTCTGCAGGGTCTCCTCTCCTAATCCACAATCTCCCTTCCCTCACTTTTTAAGACCCACTGCTCCTACACTAAAATGCTCATAGGGGACAAATGGGACCAGAACAGTTAGGAAGTCCTGCCTGGCACTCATACCAGAGGCAGGACTGGGCTAGGGGTCCAGAGGGACATCTGGCCACCAGGAGACATGCTGGTCCCATGGGCAGTAGCTACAATGAATGACAAACCTCCCCAATGCCTCCAGCCCCCACCTCCTGAGCCCTCCTCCTCTGTTGATTAGTAGTAGAGGGACATGGACCCATGAAGCAGAGAGGTGAATACAGCTCTGGGGTGCTAGGTAAGGTGGCTGAGACCGCCCGAGGGGGCTTCAAACCCCACCCCAACGTGGCCCAAAATAAAGAGATGCCCAGGACTCACCCTGCCTCTGAGCTGCATACCCCCCTCTCCAGCTTGGCGCTGTCCCGGGAGCTTCTTTCCGGTCAGGATCTTTAGCTCCCTCCTCCCTCTGCTCTGCTTCTGCCAATGAGCTCATCTCTCTGGGGCTCTCCATTCCCCTTTGCCTGAGAGGCTGTTTGGACAGCACCTGGCAGAAAGCAGAAAAAGCAGAAGAGAAGGATGGAGAAGGTGGCTGCCTACCTGCCTGTGCCCAGAGCCCTTAGGAAGTGGAGATAGGTGAGAAGAAATGAAGATACTCCTGGGAGGAGGATTCAGAGAGTTTCTCTGTACACTAACTCGGCAATGCCAGAGGGACTCGGGGAGCCAGCGCAGGCTGAGGTGGCCCTGCAACAGTGCTCCTTGCCAGCGTGCTAAGCCACGTGGCTTCGGTTGGTTTGGTGCATGCTGTCCTGTTAACCCCCTCTGCACCTGCCAAAGTTCAGTGGATGTTGAGACTTTGGCTGGGGGCCAGAGGCACTCTGAACTGGAGGAGGGGTCCAGGAGGGGCAGAGCACAGACCTAGGTGTGCTAGAATGAGGCTCCCAAACATTGGTCCAGGTAGTGTCTGTCCAACCCTGACCCAAATGGCAGAAGGATTTGTAGGCATTTAACTTTAATGTGGAGAATGTGGTGCCTGGAGTTCCGTCTTGAGGCTGGACCCTGTTTGCAAGCGGAAGGTAGCAGGGTAGGTGAGGCGTAGATGCAGCTCTTGGTGTTGATCTGAGGCCAGAGAGGAGCTGAGAGATGAGGGTGTGGGGTGCGCTCCCTGCAGAGCCCACGTCTTCTGGCTCCAGGAACCAAGTCAGCGCTTCGAGCTGCCTCATTACTTGCAATGCCCTGACTGGAGTGTGAGAGTTTCTGGGGGAGGAGGTGGGAGAGGGAGGCGGCAGGCAAGGGCATTAGGGGAGTCAGAGGGGGTGGAGGCTCCCCGCCAGGCTCCTGCTACTTAGGAGGAACTCCTCTTGAAACAGCTCAGAGACCTGTCCGTCGGGTGTCTCCCTTTCTCCGTTTCCCTTCCTCCCTGCACATGGTCTTGGGCAGCTCGCTGAGGACTGACAGGGAGGCAGCCTTCCATCCACTCGACCTGGTCACCTGTATAATGAACCTGCTCTGCGATCTGTGAGGAGTGCCTTCCTGTGGAAGAGCAGCTCTGAGGCTGGCTGCTGCGGGGCTCGGTCCCCATTACTGCCCACCCTACCTCCCCCTTACACTGGCTCTTCTCTAGGCAGCCCCACCTAGAACCAGAGACCCGCTTTCCTTCCTCAATCCAATCCAGCCCCTTGGAGGGACCCAAGGCAGGAGGTGACCAACTGAGTGGGTTGCCCGGTTTTGGAGGAGATAGTTGTGACAACTGCTTCAGAGAACCCCACTTGGATCTCCATGAAAGCAATCTGCTCCCTCTTAAATACAGGCCTGTCTCTGCCAGCCTGAGAACCGACAGTTTTCTGATGCTCCTGGCCATGGGCTCAATCTATTTTTGCATCCTAAAAGCTTGTTTTTCAAGGTATTTCTGAGCCAGGGCACCCAGACCTGAGCACATTACTGTATCCTCAGGAATCTGACCTGTCAGGCCACAGCTGGGGGACTTGTCCCCAGACACCACTCCCACGCCTCCTGAAGGGATTTTCAGCAGGCCGAGGGAAAGGAGCCAAGCTAGTGGGATCCCTTCCTATCCCCCAGTGACTAGGGGCTCCTGAGCTGGGCAGAAAGGGAACTCAGGAGGGCTCCTCAAGAGTTTCCCAAAGGTGAGAGAGAAGGAACTCTGATTTTTGTCACCCTCTTCCTTGGTATCCTCTGGAGGAGCCTCTCAGCTAGATCAATGAGCCACGTTTCTGAGAATTTTTTTGAGAAAAGTGCTCTATAAATGTAAAAGTCCTCTAGCCACTAATGCATTTCCCAAGCACTTTTTCTGTCCAGTGGTGGCGGAACCCTCATTGTGCTCTTTAGAGGAAAGCTGAGGGAAAACCAAATATGGGAAAGATTTCACCTCTGCCTTTACTGGTAACTTTCTAGGTGACCTTGGGCCACATATTCTACCTCTCTGGGTCCATTTCTTCATCTGAGCCATGGGGATTTCCTAAGGACCCTTCCAGCTCTGAGAAGCTGTGAGCAGTGAGATAGCAGGGGAGAGGGCACCAGAGGAAACTGCCCCCCCCCCCGTACCAAGATCTAAAGATATCCCTGAGCTCTGTTCCCCTCCCCTCCCCTTTGGGCAGGGGTCACTTTCCTTCCCTTTGGCTCACCTCATCTCTCTCACCTCAGCCTACTCCTCTGAGAAACATGACCCTGCTGTAAAAATAAAGCAGGTGGTGAGGAAGCCAGCCCTGTTAGTAGAGTGTAGGGACATCCTGGGGGAGGGAAAGGGCAAGCCTGCTGTCCTGGACACAGGGTCAGGACTTCTGAGGCCACAAACCTCTTTGAGCGCAAATGTACTGTGTGTTCACCCTGTGCCTACCACTTTGCTAAGTACTTCTCCATGCAATAGCATCTCATTCAACCTTCACAGCCAGATCTATTTCTGATGTCTGTGAAGTCTGGGGAAGGAGTAAAAATGAAAATGGCATATAGGTCTAAATATAAGTTATAAATTGGGATAATAAATCGTCAAGTTGGTCTTTTATCTTCTACCTTTGATTCATATTTTCCTTTGTGATGACCTGGAAGACAAGGTCCAAAATAGGATTTTCTGGACTATTCCCTGGTCTATTCTCTTTGGTCCTGCAGCAACAGGGGCTGTCACGCATACTGGGGATGCTCCATCTGCACATCAAGTTTTGTCCCTTCCCCATCACTTGCAATAACTGTCCCTTGGCCACTTTCCAGGCCTCTGGGTGCATGCCTGGTGTGGTTAGCTTTCAGAGGGTGGATATGGAAAAAGGCTGGCTCGGGGTATTTGAACAGGGATCTCCAGGGTCCCAGATCTCAGGTATAGTCTAGAAGAGGAGAAGTGGCATACCCTGCCCAATCCTATGGATTCATTGTCCAGGCAGGAGAGGCATGGCCAGAGGAGGGTCAGCAAGAGGGCCTCTGAAATCTGGAGGCCAGGGCTGAGGGTAATATGTGCAATGTGATAAAAAACTAAGGTGAATATTTAAATTTTTTTTAAAGTATAGTAAAAGAGACATTGCTATTGATCCTCCTCAAAATACATCCCTCTTGTTTCAAATGCACTTATCCATTTCTTTTGGTACCGGAAATCGAACTCACCACCTTGTGCTTGCCAGGCAGGCACTGTGCCACTGAACTATATCCCCAGCCCCTATCCAATTGTTCTTGCCACTTTCTGAAGCAGTTCTGAAAGTCCTCTTGTAAGCATCTTTAGTTACGCTGTAGTTGGCTGTCTCAATATCCCAAACAGATTCAAAACACTTGCCTTTCGTGGTCATTTTGACTTTGGGGAAGAACCAGAAGTCACAGGGTACCAGACCCAGTTACTAAAGTGGATGAAGACATCGTAATTTTTTTTTTCGAACCTGCCTTTCCATTGGATGACACTTAGCAGCATTATTCATAGTATTTTTTTAAAATCAGACTTCATAATGACATTCATGAAAAAGCACTTCCAGAGCTGCTTCAGAAAGTGGCAAAAGCAATGGGATATGTGTTTGAAGCGATGAGGGGATTAATGGCAATGTGTCTTTTACTGTAATACATTTTTTTAAAACACATACTATTTTTTGATCATCCCTGTGACAGTTAATTGATTGTGTCAACTTGAGTAAGAAACACCCAACTAAATTGGATCAGCACAGTTCTGAGTGTGGGTGAGGGATTTACTGAAGACAGAAGACCCACTCTGTGGCAGCTTGTCACTGAATGGTATAAAGGAGAAATGAAGAAGGAAGGATTTTTTTCTGTTTCTTCGGAGGATCTCCAGTCTTTGACTTCACCTTGGACATCATCTTCAGCCTCCAGCACAGACCCTTTGGCCTCCTGATACGGACTCACATGGGACACTACAGTGAGCTTCGGGCCTTTGACTGGATCCTTCGGATCTCCGGCGTGCAGACGGGCTTTTTGCACTCTTCCACATCTGACTCTGCTGTAAGCCAATCTTGTAAATTTTTATGTATTTGTTGTATCTTGCATTAAATTTATTTCCCTAGTAAGCACTGACTGATACGTCCCTCATATTGCTCTTGCCAGTCCTATGAGGTGAATGTCATGGGTTATCCACCACCTGGCAGGTGAAGAGCAGAGACTTCTCAAGAAGTTTGTGTGACCAGTCCAGGGTTCTACAGTTACTACAAATAATGGGGCACCAGAGCCACTCCATGGCTCTAACAATGATACAGAAGGTAGCAAAACTCTCCCCAAAATTACACAAGCCTTTTCACTGTGCCTACATCTCAAGGGTCGGGGAGGGCTCAATCCGGGGACTCAGGTTGAGGAGGTGGGTGGCCAGAGTGTGTGGCCGGCCTGCAGTGGGCCAGACCAGGAAGCAGGAGCGATTTCCAAGCTGGAGCGGTTCTCCCGACAGCAAAGAGGATGCTCTTTGAGGTGGTCACTCTAACTCAGGACTGTCTGGGAAAGGGCTCCTTGGCTCCAAGTGTCACCTCAGCCCTCTGACCTGGTTGTGACTCTGGGCTTCTTCACCCGACCTCAAAAGAGAAGCAGAGGAAGTTTCTGCCGATGGGTTCCAAGCTTTTTTTTTTTGGGGGGGGGAGTGACTGCGGAGGGGGGGATGGCATAGGTGGGGAGGGAGATAAGAGGGGGAGAACTGTGTGCGTGGGGGTGAAATGGGGCGCAGGCCACACACCACCAGACGCAGATGGGTTAGCACCTGGCCAACTCCCACACCAGGACAAGTGTGTGTGAAGAAGTCGCGGAGGTTGGTGGGCGATGGGCAGGGGCAATTCGCCTTGGGAAGCCCCGTTCTCCGCACTCAAAGTAACCCACGGAGCTGATGAGCTGCGCGACCGAAGGCGGCGGGCGCGGGTCCCCGGCCGCAGGCGCCCTGCCTGCGCGTGGCGGGCACAGCGGGCGAGCGGGCACATGCCCACCAGCTGCGGTAGTGCAGCAGCTGACCCTCTCCTTGAAGACGGAGCAGCAACCGCGCTCAGGTTCCCCAAGCAAAACAAAACTGTCTTTCAACATCCAAAAAGCTCCACCTCTACTCCCCCGGCCTATGCTCCTAATTGGCCGCTCAGCTGAGCTTGGAATGCTGCGGGCGGCTGTGGGCCAGCCCTGCGGTGCCAAACCGCAGCAGCCCAGTCCGACTGGAGGGGGAGCGGGGTGCCCGTGCCGGACTCGGGGCTCCGGGACCTCGAGGCGGGGCGCGCCGGGCAGGGTGCCAGCGGGCGGGGGCGCCTGGGCCGGCGGCACCGCCGCCCCTCCTGCGGCTGGAGCGCTTCCAAGGCAGAGGCGCAGCCTCGCTCGCCGCGGCGCTCGCGTCGCCCTCCCTCCCGGCTCGGGCTCCTCCTCCTCCAGCCTCCAGCCCCGCTCCCTCCCCTCGCCCTCCACCCGCTCTCTCTGCGCTAACTTTCGGAGCCCCGACCCGCGGCGCAGAGCTCCCGGCAGCTGCTGGGCCGATTCCCGACCTCAGGCGGAGAGAGCGGCGGTGCCCAGTACCCCATCCCCGCACTCCGCAGAGAACAGGACGATGTCCGGGGCTGGGGGCCGAGGCAAAGCCCTGGCGAGATGGCTGGGCACTGGGCTTCTGGGTAAGGCGGCCCCAGCTTGGTCCCTTCTCTCGCCTCTTCCTCCCCCACCTCCCCCCACAGGAGGGGGCACTTGAGAAGAGGGGTGCCGTGGACCGGGTGGGTGTTGGAGCACTGCACGGAATGAACACGGTGCCCACCGTCTTCCCGCCGGACGCCGGCTCCGTCTGAGGCTGTGTTCCCCAGGGACCAAGCGCGTCCCCTCACCCCATCAGCCAGTCTTGAGATCAGTTTGTTTCTTTTTGCAGTCTCTGGCACCCTGAGCTTCAGGCATTTGAAGCTGCAGTGGAGGTCTCCTGAGTTGCGGAGTTGTGAGGTTCGGGCGTGCTGGGGGAGGAGGTCTGTGCCTCGGGTTTAGGGGGTGCCAGGTGGGTTGCACGTGATTGGTAGGATGGTGGTTTCCACCCCTGCCCGGAGCTGTTTGCTTGTTTCAAAGGCATCAGACATGCACCAGTGGGAGGGCAGGGGGCTCACTGTCCTCCTGGGCCCTTTTCCTGCTCACCTTCTTAGCTCTCTGCCTTCTCCAGTGCCACTGCCCCGTCCCTGCAGCTCCACTCCAGATACTGGACGGGCTTGGTGGACCATTCAAAAGCCAGCTTTTAGGAAGGGCCTTGTCTTTCTTCCTATAGAGATCCCATAGGGAAAACCTGTTCAGCTTTCCCCTGCTCTTCATTTTGGGGGTGACTATGAGGACAGAGGAGACATGTCCAGAGGACACAGAGGGAATAGAGTGTTATTAATATCTCGTAATATGCACCTGATAGTTTTGAGTGTCAAACTCAGAGAGATTAGGGGATGATATTTATTAGTCCAGAATATAATCTCTTCATAAATCATAGCCAGACTTCCACATAAGCAGACTCCATCTCTGGCACCTGTGCCTCTTCCTGTTTATGTTTGTCAGATTTGGCTTTGGTGGCTTCCCCCACTGAGCACATGGAAGAGGTGTTTATGCGGAAAGCAAGGGGTCAGAAGCCTCTGTGGGAAGCCACTGGTTTCTGCACCTGTGAACAGTATGCAGACCTGTCCGGCTGGTATCTGTAGTAGGGGGCTGGAGCATTTCTTTACTTCAGAGCCACTGTTCGGCCTTGCAGTGTTTCTCCTGTTCCTTTGGCATAGATGTCCTGAAAGTTTTACAGTGACCTAAATGAAGTTGGCCTCTTAGGGCCAAGGCTCTTTTTCATGGGATGGACACAGTGCCGCTCCATATGAATTCCCCATTATTGCCTCTCAGGTCAGCCCTGGTCACCACTGTGACCATGGCCAGGTAAGGGGTCCCTGAGGTACTGAAATTCATCCAGTCATTAAACTACCCCATTTTATGCTGTGGGCTGCCTTGCCTCCTGTGCCGGGGTGGCTGTTGGGGTGCCAGCCGTGGGCTGTTAGAATATTCATAGAACTAGGCTTCTGTGGAAGCCTGGGAACTGGGAACTACTTGCATATGTGTGGGAGCTGGGCACACTCTTGGCATGTTTGTCCAGGTGCATGCCCCCACCTCCTGCAGGGACTGCCGCACTGAGTCGATGGGGTAGGGCAGGGTCTTCAGGTTTGGATTACTCCCTGAACTTCCCTCTGGGAGCCTAGGACAGAGCAGAGTGACTAGTAGGTGGGAGGCCAGCGGTCCCCAGAACTGGTCCCACCTCCTGGCCCATGCCCCTCTAGTCTGCAGAGGGACAACAATCATGGCTTCCCCTAGGGCTTTGCCCAGAGAGCCACGTTTGAGCCCTCATAGAGGCACTGCTCTGAGCATGGTCCAGTGGGGGAGGTGCAGAGAGGACTGGCTAGCCTGCTGGAGTTGTTTCCTGGGAGCTTCAGAGCGGGCAGGGACTTTAGAATCATAGCACAGAGCTCTCCTAAGAATGAGGAAGCCATGGTCCAGACAGGGACAGTGGCTTGTCCATGGTTCCATGGTTAACTGATGGTCAAGTGGGATGGAATCCAGGCCTCTTAGGCTTTGTCCCACTGAGCTGCCTTCTAGTTTCCAGAAGTCTGGTGTGGGGGAAGGTCCATAGGAATTATGGTTAGGGCTGGAGGATGAGGCTCTGGGGCATGGGAGGGAAGGATACAGTCTTTGTGGGTGGGCCCAGTGCTGTGTTTTCACAGCTGGGGAGACTGTTTCAGGAGCAGTAAATTCCCAGTAGTCTTCTTCCCCTCTTGCCATATCAAACTGAGTTTCACAGACTACAGTGATTTTTGATAACCTGACGAGATGCTATTTTCTTAAACTGAGAAGCAATTCCCAAGGCCGTATCATTGCAACTGAGGTTTATGGCATTCCAGACTCTTCCTAAGCATGTAATGGGTAGTATATCTGTTGTGCCCACCTCTTCCTTGTTCCCTGATTTGCTTAATTGCTGTGATCTGTGTTTAATTATCACTTGTGAGGGTGCTGTGTTGCACAACCCTCTTTCCCTTGGTATGTATTTATTAAGAGCTTGTTTATGAGGACACAATTAAGGAGAGGGTGTTCAGTCCCACTCAGAAAAAAAAAATATGGCAAGGATAAGCCAGGAGTTCCTGGAAAAGTGGAGAGGAAAGAAGTGAAGGGGGGTCTCGGGTATGGATCTGGAAAGGATGGTTCTCTTTGTAAATCTGGAGGTGGGGCTTGTGGGGACAGAGAGAAAGCTGAGTCCCTTAGCCTTTATGGGCGGGCCTGGCCAGCTCTTGGTGGGATCAGCATGGTAGGTAGACTGTAGTCTTGCGACACCCCCTCCACCCCCACCCCGTGGCTGGGCCTTTAGGGGATGTGGGGATATCCACATGAGCCAGGGATGGGCTGACCTAACACAAACCCTGGGCTCGGGGGCCTGTAAAAGCAGGGACAGGCACACTGTTTGGACTTGTTTGCAAAGCTGGTGTCACTGAGCATTGTCTCAGGGGCATGCTTCATCCCTGCAAAACTCCTGGGTGTGGGCAGGAAGCAGGCAGGTTGCCTAGGGAGAGGGAGCTGAAATCTTTCCTCTGTCTCTGGGCCCAGGGGCCTTGCCAGGCCCAGCCCCACCTCCCATAGCCGCCAGGGCCTCCACCCCAGGAGGGGGCCTGTCCTGCTGCCCTCGGTCCACTTTCTGCCTCCCAGCTCTAACTCTGAGCTTTCTAATTCCCCTGAGGCCAAAGTCTCTCAGCCGAATTTCCGCTTGGCATGCTGCCATGCAGGCTATGTCCTCAGAGCTAAACTTAGAGTGGGCGCCATCCTGCCCTCTTTCTTCTTTGTGCCTCAGGGTGGGTGCAACTGACCCCTGGATGTGGGTAAAGGTGGTGGAATGTTGTTGCCTGCTTGGTGCTGGCCTTGGACTGTTTGGCTGCTGTTAGATCCCTGCTAGTGTGAATATTTAATAACATTTGCAAGTGCTGATTTTTTTGGAGGGGGGTTCAGGGGGCCTTTTGACTGAGCTACAGCCTCAGCTTTTTAAAAAAATTTTTAGACAGGGTCTCACTAAATCGCCCAGGCTGAGGTCCAACTTGTGATACTCCAGCCTCAGCCTCCCAGAGTGCAGAGATTATAGGGGTATCCCACTAGGCACAGCGAATACTTTTTTACTTTGACAAAATATGAGAATGCTAAGTCTATATGTAGACAAGCCCCAGAATCCAGATGAGAGTGGCAGGGGGCTGGGACTTCAGAAGATGACAAGGAAATGGCTGCTGAGTTGCTAAGCAGTGAAGAAAGGCAAGGCTGTGGGTCCCAGGATCCAGTTCCGCCGGCCCATGATGGGGGTGGTGGTGGTGGTGAACAATGTCTTTTCATTTTGCTCACAGTGCCCAAAGAGGGCTGGCTGGCCTTACTCACAAACACACATGCACACCTCGATATTCTAAAGAATTGAGTTTAGGACCAAGCAAAGTAAGTCCCTTACTTCAGGGAAATAGCCCTGTGGAAATAATCCAAGATGTGGTACAGGGCGAAAGTATAAATCAATGTGTGAGTGGCCTAGAGATGTTTTTGGCTGACGCTGGTCATTAAAGGAAGCTAGGGATGCCCTGGTTATATTCAAGTCTGGGATGGGCACAGCCCCGTCCCCCTTTTCAAACACCATTCTCCTGTACTGGCAGGGCACCCACTCACCAATGCCCTTGTTGTGTTTTACAGTCTCATATTTTGGCTTCCTGACGGGCTCAGGAGGAGGGAAGTTTATAGCCATCCCTGTGCTGGTTTAGGGGATGTGTGCGGGATGCAGCACCTCTGATGACTTGCTCAAGGTCAGGAGGCAGAGCGGGGCCTGCCTGGTGCTGCTGACCAGTCATCTCTTGATCTGGCCATCCTGCTGAGCATCCTGCTGAGCAGCCTTCAGGGGTGTCTGGGGGATCAGCTGCTCTTGCTCCTGCCTCTCCCTGCAGCACAGCCTCACAGGTGAGACGGGGTGTGGGAGGTGGGCAACTGGGCTTTCCCAGACTTCGCGACACCCAGCTGGGAGCGCTGTGTGGTGCAGAAGCTAGGCTCGCCCACCTCCTCTGATGCCTTAACCTGGGCAGGGCTCTGGACTCTGAGAAAATAATTTCTGCCAGTTTCCTTTCTCTCCTTCAGGCTATGGAGGAAATGACAGTGTTTTGCTCAGAGTCCTCTCAGAGTCCTGAGTGTGTTAGGGTTAAGTCATCCACATCAGGCAGAAATGCACAGTGCTGTGAGCCAGACCTTTAAAAACACCCTTCTCTGTTCTGCGCCTCCCTCCTCTATTTAAAGCAGTCAGAGCTTTTCCCCTTTGATGTGCATCTTTTATACTCGTGAAGAGCTTACATGGCTCGAGTTGACTGGGGTTCGGGAGGAGAAACTTGGCCCCTGAAACCTCCAGGACTCTAGTTCCTGGGCCAGGGTGAAAATGAGTGTTGGAGTGGCAGCTGCTGCACTCCCTGGAGCCCTGAGGGGGTCCCTTTTCCTGAGTGCTTCCCTGCCCACCTCCTGAGCCCACATCAGTGGTGGTGGTGGTGGTGGGGCTCTGGGAGGAATGAGGAGCAGAGCTGGGGTCTCTCACAAAGAGGGCACCCTCTAGTGCTGGCCCCAGGCTGGAGACTGGGATCCTGTGTCTGGCTCCTGTCCCCAGGCCTCTGGGAGAAGTGAGGGCTAAGGAGGGCAGAAGCAAAAGGGAAACTGGGAGCTCCAAGGAGCACTAAGTCCTGACAGAATTGTTCTTTTGGAGAGGTGAAAAGCCACATCTTCTGAATGTTGTGTACGTACTTCTCAGATATACAACCTTAGTAAATTAATCTCTTTGAGCCCATTTCTTCACCTGTATATTGGGAATATAAACAATAACTACCTTATAGGATTATTATAAGGACTAAATGAGAATTACAAAAATGCCTGTCCTATATGTAGTAAGTGCTCAGTTCCAGATTGGCCTCTGGGCAAGTCACTTAACCTCTCTGAGCTACAATTTTATCATCTATAAAATGAGAAAAAAATGTACCTACCTTTTGGCATCCTAATGAAAGTTGGAATTAATATGTTTAAGTCCTTTAGTACAGTGGTTCTCCAGATGTGGTCCCTGCCCACAGTTTTTTCTGAGATGCCGCCTATCTGGCATCGCGGAAGACTTCCTGAATCAGCAGCTCCAGGGGCTGGGCCCAGCTACCTGCACCTGTCTTCCAGGTCACTTTGTTGCCCTTTCATGTTTGAAAGCCACACAGCTCTGCAGCAATTCCTGGCATGCAGAAGCTGACCAACGAATGAGGGCCAAACGTGACACTTTTTTTTGACACTGCGGTCTTGCTCTGTTACCCAAGCTGGTCTCAAACTCTTGGACTCAAGTGATTCTTCCATCTGAGTTTTCTGAGCAACTGAGACTACAGGTATGGCACATGCCACCATACATGGCTAAATGAGGGCTCAATGAATTAATTTTCAGGAGCCCTGGGGGCAGAGTTGGCTATTTTGGGATATGAGGAGGTATTTTCTTGTTTTGGTACCATTGGATGCTGGAAATATCTCTCTCGTTGACTTTAGGAAAGTTACCTAACTTCATCCCTAATAAGGATTTGAGACGGGTGTGAGGATGAAATGTGCCAGGCCCATAGTAAATGCTCAATAAATATCAGCTATTGCTGCTATTATGGACAGTGGCAGGGGTCATGAGTGAGTTACTGGACCATGGGTTGATTTCTGAGGGGGTGGGTTCTGGGTGGGCCGCGAGCACTCCATTTCACCTCCAAAATCAAAGAAGACTCCAAAAAGGCGAGGAGACCTCTGCCTAGGAGCGGGGCCGCCAGCTCTCCTTGGAGCTCCTTCCCTGTCATTCAGAGAGCATTGCTCAGCAGCACCAAGCATTATCCTCTGCTTCGGGTAAGACAAGAGGACACTGATCTGTGATGCCGCGCAAGGGAGTTAAGTTAGACACCGGAGAGGATGGGAGAAGGTGCTCTTTCCCCCTAGAGGCAAGGAAAGCTAAGCGCCCATTAGGGACCCTCTTCCTCCAACGACCTTGAGGCGAGGCGAGATTCCTTGAGGAGGGTGCGGACCGGAGGAGACCGGGTCGGGTGGGGGACTCAGGAGTGGGGCTCGGGGCCGCCCGCCTCGGCGGCGCGCACGGGTGCTCTGCGGAGCGGGGGCGTTGCTGCGGTTCCCGGGCTAAGCGGGCAGAGTGTGGCGGGGAGGCCCGGCTTCTCGGGATCAGGAGGGGACAGCGGTTCTGCACGCGTGCCTTCCAGTTCGTTCCGAATCTACCTCCGCAGCGTCTCTTTTCCTTTTTCTCTCCATTGCTGTGCTTGCTTGGGTTCCAGGCTGTCCCCAAGTGCCACCCCTTATTCCATCCTGGCCAAGTCCGTGTTCCTGTTGTCAGGATCTCCTTGGGTGGCCAGGAGACGCTGGACTCAGGTGGCCAAGTAAGGTCCAGCCCGGAGGTGTCCCTCTGCCATTCCGCTCCTCGGCCCGGGCAGGCTGCAGGGCGCGGAGATGAGAGCCCTCTGGACAGTGCGCGGACTGCGGCGGCCGAGTCTCCTCCTTCCCCCTAGGGACGCCGTCCTCTCCCATCCCCCACCCCGAATGCGGCAAATCGGAGGAAGAGGCGGCCCAGTTCTAGGGGACATTCCCACGCACGCAGAAGGGCGCCCTCCCGGCTCTTCCTGGGTGCGCTCAGGGACTGGTTCCAGGTGAGGGGGCGGGGCGGGGGCGCGGATTCTCGCCAAAACGACAAGATCCTCCTTTTCTTGGGGTGGGGTGACCCCTGGTGGTCATCCGGAGTGTCACAAGGGCCACTGAAGAGTCCACAATTCAATCCCTCCGGATGGGGAGAGGTGGAGAAATATAGGGGGTGGCCCAGGCGGTGTCAAGTGGAATAAAAAGAACTGTCCTCTGAAGTTGACACTGAGGGTGACAGAGGCCCCCCTGCCTGGCCAAGCGACTGCGCAGCCTGGAGATTCCCGTGGAGATTTATTAAGGGAGGCTGTGCCCCTTACACAGGTCTCTTCCTGCTTCCCATGTCCTTGTCGCTGGAGGTGTCTGTGGGGAAGGCCACCACCATCTACGCCGTCAACGGCACCGAGATCCTGCTGCCCTGCACTTTCTCCAGCTGCTTTGGCTTCGAGGACCTCCGCTTCTGGTGGTCCTACAATAACAGCGATACTTCCAAAACTGTAAGTTGTGGCGGGCGGGTCAGGGCAACCCGGATCCTCTCTCCCTTCTCTGTCCCTTTCCCATGCATGCCTCCTGTCCTAGGTTCTGGTCCCTTCTGTCTGAGCCCCTTTGTGATGGGCCCCAGAATCCACCTTTTGATACCCTATCTCCAGGTATTCCTTCCAGACAGACTTTGCCGGGGAGGGATGCTTAGGTGGTGTTGCCGGGACTCGGGGCTGTTGAGTTCTTGGCTAGAGTCCTGTGTCTGGTCTTAGGAAGTATGTGGAACATTGTAATCTCAGCACTCTGGAGGCTGAGGGAGCAGCATCGCCATGAGTTCGAGGCCAGCCTGGACTACAGAGTGAGACCCTGTCTCCAAAAACCAACCAACCAACCAACCAACCTGGAACTTGGATTGTGTGAAAATTAATAGTTTAATGGAATAAACAAGAGAGAGAAAGATCATGGGGCGGGTCGGAGACAGAGTGGGAAGGCTCTGAATGAGGGAAGGGTAGGGGATTGGACTTGGAAGGAAGGAGACAGGAAGTGGGATAGGAGCAGGGTGGCTGCAAGAGCAGCAGTGGGGTAGGGCAGGGTGGGGTGAATCAGCCAACCAGTGTGTACTGAGATCTCTGCAACCCAGGGGGGGTCTGCCCTCAGGTAACACGGAGAAGCCATAAGAGCCCAAGCTCTGCTTGGGGTGGAGTTAAACACGGACCTTAGGATGCCGATGGACAGAGCTGCGGCATTGACCCAGGTCTAGGTGGAGGGCTAGAATTAAGTCAAGGAGGGGACGTGGAGTCAAAAATGTTGGGTGGGAAGTGCAGAGGGAAGCCTATGTGGTATTTGCAGGCCATCGTGTAAAAGGCTTTTGTGAAGAGAGCAGTAAGAAGCAGGTTGCATTTCAGGGAGACCTTAATAAAAGGAACAGGGCAAAATTCAGGTTAGACAGGTGGAGCTGTTGACATTGGCAGAGGAAATCAATGGGGACCAGGCCCCTCGCCCTGCAGGCTCTTCTTGGGCCTGGACAGGACAGGCACCCATGAAGGGGCTGAAGTGATGTCACGACCTGTGACCGCTCTCATTCTTTCCTGCCTACCTCCCAGCTTATAGACGGGATCGTGAAGAATGAGAAGTCTGATCCCAAGTTGAAGTTAAAAGATGATGACCGAATCACTCTGGTGGGCACCACTAAGGAGAAGCGGAACAACATATCCATTGTGCTGAGGGACCTGGAGTTCAGTGACTCAGGCAAATATACCTGTCACGTGAAGAACCCCAAGGAGAAGGACCTTGAGCACCAGGCCACCATCATCCTCCAAGTCGTTGATAAACGTATGCATGGGGACCAGGAACAGGGCAGTGGAATGGGAAGGACCTGGGAGCACCACAGGTGCTTTCTTTTGCTTTATGCTTTCAAGAGTTACTGGAGTTACACCTGGGAGCTAGAAGAATTCAGTTTGAACCCTTCTGCTATTGAGTAGCTTGTGAGATACACTTAGCCTCTCTGAGCCTTGTGTTCCAGGACTGTAAAATGGGATTGTGGCTGCATTCTTTTAGGGTTGTCGTAAGGGTTAGAGGAGCGAGCTGGGAGCAGGTAGTAGCCAGCCAAGCTCTCTCTGTATATATTGGTCATTGCTACAGTTTGTATTTTATGTCTGAATGTTAGGTGTCATACAAACAAGTGCTATGAAGGCTGCAGCGTTCTTGCTTGAGGAGTGTTCAGCTCAGGGCAGGACAGAAGACACACACAGACAACTGAAATACACCTATGTCAGTAGAGAAACCTGCAAGGGAGGTGGAATGAGACGTGGTCCCTCCCTTCTGGGAGCTTGTCTCCTATTTGGGGATTGCAGTTTGACACAGGTGGGCCATTAGGGTGCCTGTGATAAGGAGCCAGGTGGTCACATGACCCACAGAGAAGCAGAGGAGGATGAGCAGGGTAGGAAAAGTTAGGTTGGGCTTTGTGTTGGGCAGAGTGGGCAGGGATCCTGGAAGGCTGGGGCGGTACAGGAGCCAAGGAAAAGGGAGGGGAGCTGCTCAAGGATCTGGATCCTGCGGCCTTTTGTGTGGATGACACAGGGTACCTGGAGAGGAGGACACTGGGAGTTCAATTTTGGTTGTGCTAAAGCCAGATTTTTCTGAGCCTGAAGTCATCTAAGTCAGCTCTGAGTATGGTGTCACCTCTTCCTGTCTGTCTGGGTTCCTGTCATTCTCTTTTGTGCTTAGCCTTTTAGGAGGAGGAGAAGGGAAGGGAGAATATTGGTAGAGTGTTTTGGGGTGCCAGGGTATGAGTTAGGTGCTCTCACTCGCCTTAATTCCTCCACTCTCCATAAAGTCCCTTCAAGCTCTTCTTTCCATTTTAGAGTCATTCTTCCATCTAATCAACAAGTACTTACTGAGTGCCTGCAAGTGGTGGGTACTGTTCTAGGTGCGAGGGTGCAGGGTGAACCAGACAGGCACACTCCTGCTTGGGGAGATTGCTCTCCTCCACTTCTAGTCAGTGAGCAATATCATTTTAAAAAAGATTCCTGTAATATCAGCACTCTGGAGGCTGAGGCAGGAGAATTCTGAATTTGAGGCCAGCCTGGGCCACATAATGAGTCCCTGTCTCAAAAAACCAAAAACCAAACCTGTTGTCAGATTATGTTGTGAGAGAACATGGGTAGTGTTGTGGAAAAAAAATAAAGCAGCAAAGGAAGATAGCTGTTTGCAGAGTGGCCAGGGAAGGCTTCAGTGGAAAAAGCAACATTTGAAGGAGGTAAGACAGGAAGTTATGAGGATGTCTTCTCTTTCCTTTTGTGAAGATGTCTTTTGCATAGAGAGAGGCAATGCAGTTTTCACGTGGCAATTTGAGGGTCAAGTTGTGACCCAAACCTGATTGTTGTGAACTCTAATTCTGATTTATTCGTGAACTTATGTGTGAGTGGGAAGGCTGTGTGTGGGGTGGGTAAGGGAACTTTGTGTGCCCTAGCCTGGTGGGTGCCCTGTTCCAGCTTCCCTGCCTGCCAGCCCTTGAGCTGCCCTGGTGCTGGCTCCAGTGACCTCTGCTCTCCTCTCCCCACCCTCTCCTCCCTTCTCTGGCCACACAGTGGAAAAAGTGGACAATACGGTGACACTCATCATCCTGGGCGTGGTGGGCGGGGTCATCGGGCTCCTGGTCTTCATCCTGTTGCTGAAGAAATTCATTGCCTTCGTCCTCAAGAAGACCCGTGAGAAGAAGTGAGTTGACCTCCCACGCACGTCCCCATGTTATAGTTGAACGGGCCAGTAATAGTCAGGTTCTTGTGTATGACGAGGAAAGAACTGCCACGCCTACCCCCAGTAGCGTGGTATTCTTGCCTAGGGCATGGCAATCTCCTAGGCGTTTGTTATTTTATTTTGTACCTCTCTTAGGATAATGGAAGCAGGAATAACTGCAGGGTGCTGTTTAGAGTTGGATGAAGGGAAGGAAGAGACTCACTCAGCTCCTTTGTTTCTAACTGTGCTACCTGTGCTCCTACCAGCCCACCACTCATCAGCTCATGGTCCCCTCATCCATCATCAGCCTGTAGCCTCCCCTCTGCCCTTGGTCCGCCTTGTCTTTCTAATCCCACCGCTGTCTATGTTTTCCCGTAACTGCGTCCCCATTGCTCAGCCCCTCTTCTAATCTCCCTTCCTTCCCTCTCCTCCCAATACATAGTTATTGAGTGCACTGACTTCGTTAGGAACCTAAGTACAGTTCACTTGCTCTTCCTTCCCACCCCACTGGCCTCTGTCTTTCCATTTGTACCACCAGCGCTAAGGACCTATCAAAGTACTCTGGAAGGTTTTTTTTTTTTTTTTTTTTTTTAATCAGAGAAAATATGAGTCCATGTACAGAAACTCTAAAATGGGAAGACCCTTCTAGGGAGATGGAAGTCTCTTACTGTGAAATTCTGAAAATTCAAGTGGGGAGATAAAAATAAAGTAAAACAAAAGGCTGACATGGCCTCCCATGAAGCCCTGGGATAAGTTCAGTGGTAAAGGACTTGCCTAGAAGGCTCAAGGACCTGTTCCATCCCCAGCACCACAAGAAGTAAACACATATAAGGGGAGGAGAAGAAAGATGGGCAGGGACAGAGAGTGCAAGCCCCAGGTCCAGAGTTTCTGGAACAGTGTCAGGCAGGCTTCAAAGCAGCAGGCAGTGAATCTTACAAAGCCAGGAAAAGACGGGAGATGAGGCGGCTGTCATTGGAGCACAAAGGCCATGGCAACTCGGGGGTGTGAAGAGAACTGCTCTGCTCCTGCTTGCTGCCTCTACTCTGTGGAGAGTCCAGATGGAAAAGGCAGAAACTCCCCCATGAGAAGGGAAGGAAGCTGAAGGCAAGGAGGGGACACTAAGGGAGCAGCTCCAGGGCAGGGAGCAGGAGGACCTCAGGCCTGGGCAGAGATGCGGGAACTCCGGAGGTCGTGGTCTGCCTGCCCTGTGGCCAGAGGCTGTGAGCGTTTTGGCAGTGTTGAGAGGGACAGAGCTTGTCACACAGCTACTAAATGATAGAGCTAGGCTTTGAGCTCTGACTTAGTTGGCTTCAACCCTAGAACCATTGCTACCATATCCTATTGACTTATTGGGCATATCTAGAGTTCGTTTATTCATTCATTCATTTATTCGGTGGCTATTTTTGAGGTACTGTGTGCAAGGCACTGTGCCAGGTCCTGTGTGCAAGGTCCTGTGCCTGGCTTTGCTTTTAATAACCAGTCCTACTGCCAGTGGTGAGCAAAGCCAGAGGATAAGTTTTTCAACATATGGTTTTACAGCAGTGATTCTTTGGGGCTATAGAGCATGCTGGGCTGGAGATGTCAGGCTCATTAGCAGAGTAGTTGCCTGAGGTGCACCCTGGGTTCTGTCCCCAGCACCACAAAACAAAAAATGCAAACCAAAAGAGAAGGAAAAAGAGAAAAGGCATGCTAAATGTTTTCTTGCTAGGACACTGGTAGACCAGATTGCTACAGATAGTAACTGTCATAGTTACTTTCCCCTTGCTGGGACACGGTACCCTGAGATACAACACTTGAGACCCACGACTTGAAGGAGGCATGGTTTATTTTGGCGCACAGTTCCTAGAAGCTTCAGTCCTTAGGCTGGCGACATGGCAGAGGAGGAGCAGTTCATGGCATGGTGGTGGGAAGAAGAAAGAGATCGAGGGAGGAGGTGGGGCATAGACCCTTCCAGGCCACGCCCCCAGGGTCCCACCTCCTCCACCAGACTTCACCTCCTAACACCACATTTAGCATAAACTCATCAGTGAGCTAATCCACTGATGGGTATCACACCCCCATGATCCAGTCACTTTCCCAAGCCCCACCCCATGAGGCTTTGGGGTGATATCCAGATATAAACCATAACAGTAACTCTTCCTGTCATTTACTGAATGTTTACCATGCTTTCAGTACTCCACCAGGCATTTTTATACAACATTTCTATTTTTATTTTACAGTGGAGCAAAGTGAGGCTCAGTATGGTTGAAGACTAGTAAATGATAGAGCTACAATTTGAACTCTGACTGGTTTGGCTCCAACCCTAAAACCACTGCCCCCCTATCCTATTGACTCATTGGGCATATCTAGTAGAGTTCATTCATTCATTCAGTGGCAAAGCACTGCGCTAGGTGCTGTGGGGCAGTCTGAAAGGCATAAGATTCTACCCTTCAGTAAAGGAGACACAATGTACACCGTAATCGATGTAGTGCGAGGGATCTGTCCCTGCAAAAAGGCACAGTAAAGTGCTGCTACAGGGTTCAAAAGTGATATTGGGGTCTTCTGGGTATTCATGTATAATTTCATCCCTGAGGAGAGCGAGAGGGAAGTGTTCCCAATGGGGGAAGCTGAAAGCGAGGCAGAGGGTCTGGGCAGTGGGCATGTGGAGAGCAAGACCTCTTTGTAACAGTGGGGGGTGTGGGGACAGGAGAAAAAAAAGCCTGCAAAGGGACTGGGGACAGACTCTTGGGGACCTGGGAGCCCAGGCTGCATGTGGCTTTCCGTCTGGCTGCAGGAAGCTGGTGAGGACTTGCAGGGCCCTGGCATGATCAGCAAGTCTGCCATGGGGGCACAGGGCCTGGGTGGGAAGAGGCTGGGGACAGGGGACAGGCCCTGGGGAAGCCTGAGGGTGTCCCTTGAGCACTGTGGAAAACCTACATTACAGCAAAAAGCAGAACACCCAGCCTGGGCCATGCTATGGAGGAGAAAACTAAATTGGAGCCCAGTCAGCCAGGGCAGCCAAGGTGATGTGGCTCCTGGGAGGCACCTTCCCATATGTCTCTCCGTTCCCTGCCTCTGCCCTGTCCCACCACCCTCTGCCCAGATGTGCCACCTTGATGCCAGATTTGCTGCCTGCGCTTCTTCTATGACCCTCACTCTCCTACCTCTTGTCCGCCAGGCCCTGTGGGGAGGAGCTGTGTCACGTCAGCATACTTCTTGCTGGCCTGCACCCTTTCCCTGGGTGGCACAGCCTGGACCTGGCCTCTGGGAACTGTGCCCGGTACCCCTTGGCCTCTGCCATGTTGACACAACCAGATGACTGCTAAGCCTTAGTGAGGCTTTTCTCCATGCCAGAAACCTTCTAAATGCCCTTACTCCTCATAGCAACCCCATGAAGAAGGTGTCACGGTTATGTCTATTTTATAGTTGAGGAACGTGAGGTACAGAAATATTAGGTGACTTAGTCTTTTGCTACCTTCGCTCTTAGAAGGCTGGGGAGTGGTTGAGGGCTGGATTCTGGGCCACATCTTCCTCCCTGATTCATCCCTTACTTCCCTCACCCATGTCTTTCTCCTTCCCTCTCCAGGAAAGAGTGTCTCGTGAGTTCCTCAGGAAATGACAACACAGAGAATGGCTTGCCAGGCTCTAAGGCTGAAGAGAAGCCACCCACAAAAGTGTGAGGCCTTGCTTTGGGCCAAGCAGCACAGGGAGCCTCGCTTTCTGACCACGACACTGATGCTTGAGCCCTGTCTGTAGAACCCATGTGCCTGAGACATCTGCTGCTTGGCTCAAACTGTAGTCTTTCTGGGCAGGGAGAAACTGGGGTCCTGTCCGGCCTGCCCCACCCCCCTCCCCAGCCAGGGCTTCCGGGGAACAAGGGCTGACCAGGGGATGGGGCCTGTGGAAGTCAGAAAAGGAAAGGAGGGTTTGAGATGGTGTTGAGGGGCTGGTTCCCCAACACCTAGAAAATGGGGTTTTCTCAGGCTTCCCATCCTGAGTGAGCCCAGTCTTGGTTTTCTTTCTGTTTTCTCTGCAAGAGGGACTTGCGGGATCAGTGGGAATTGCCTGACAAGCTGGACCCTGGAGATGGGGTGAAGGAAGAGCCTTATGTGGAGAAGGAAGCTCTTTTGATGGTGAGAAGTATGCTAGAGACTCTGGAGAAGACCTAGGGGCAGGAGCTGCTGGAGGTGGGGCACAGTGAGAGGCAAGCTGGGCTTTGTGAGAAACCTGGTCTCCTACAGTCCCTCAAGTGAGGCGCTTCCCACTCATGCTGGAGTGCCTCTGCCTTGTCCCAGCTTCCTTTCCTGCCTCCTCTGAGTTTCTAAACCCTCCTTCCCAGGTAGGCCTGGCTGCCTTGGTCTTGAGAGATCCTGGCCCACCTTGCCAACCCTCCTGCCCTCTGGGTTGCTGAGGGACTCATGGAGGGGCCCCTCGATCCTTTCTGGAGCACTGGAGTGCTACCTATGCCTTTCCTAGGATTTTATCTTGAGGAATGGGGCTGCAGAGGTGGGTAAGCCAGTACCCTGGGCCTTTTGGTCATTGGGATACCCACCCTGGGCCTCCAGTGCTGGCAGTTCCTCTCCTTGGCATTGCAGGACCATTGCCATCCAGGGCACTCCTGAGCCTGGCACCCCTGCTCTTTCTCTTCCCTTGCAACACCAGGGGTCGTCATCTTGCTGGAGGGATTGCAGCCTCTGCTCTCCCACCTCCTGTACCCTCCCATTGGCTTGCTCTTCTGGTGCCCCTCTACCGCGCCTTTGCTCCTGCGCCCAGGGTTGTGCATCCCCCAGCCTTGGGTCTGCCTTTGCCTCAGGGACCCTCTTCCTTGGATGAGAGAGCCCTCAGGTTTTCTAGCTGCTTCCTGCTCAGCAGGCTCCCCTTTCCTTATTCTGGGTTTTGGGAGGAGCAGGGAGAAGGGACCCACACTTTTCCTCTGCTTGCTGCAGAAGTGGTTTGCACACGCCTTGAGTGTGGGGCTAGACTGTGCCTTAGCTCCTTGAGTCCCAGCTCCTGCCTTCCCTCCCTCCCTTTCCAACCGGTTGTCCCCGACCTAACTGCACAGTGTGATGGGGCAGGGGTTCCCCAGGCTTCCCCTTCTCAAGGTGGTGGAGGAGGCCATGAAGCTGTGCTATTGACGGCCCCTTGGCCAGGGACTGAGACTGGGAGACGCCTACCAAGTACTTCCCTCCGGAACCCTGATAGGGAGGTGTGAGAGTGTTGGAAGTGGGGCCTCCTGATGGGTCTGACTGTGTGGGATGGACATGGGAGACGCAGTAATGGAGTCTCGACCCTCTGTTCCCGTGCCCTTGCTCCCTTATAGGTTTTCCTATTGGACACTGTCCTCTGGGTACCGAGGATGGGTGGAGAGGAGGAGTCTTCTTTTCCAGAGGGTATGGGGACTGCTTCAGGGCCCTCCCTGCCCAGATGCAGCTTCAGCTCCTCTGAGGGTGGAAGTTGGGGGAGTCTGAGGAACAGCAGCATCTGAGTGATCTCATAGCTGTGGCCATGCTCCTCGCGCAAGCTGGTGGGCTTGCAAATCCCCCCTCCAATCTGCCTCCTCCCCTCCTGTCCTTCACCCCAAACCCAACCTGGGCTGGGGTTCAGATTTCCCTGGCTTTGGGATCAGAAAAACCAGAGCCCCCAGCCATTCAGAAAACCTCTAGCTGCCTTCATGCAAAACTGCTTTCTTCTCCCTTCTCAGTGCCAACAGTTGAAGAGATGGAGTGCTGCAGGGCTCCTCTTGCTCTATTGAGAGGTCCCCAAGGCATGTGAAACAAGAGAGGAAGGGTGTCATCCTCTTCCCCTTCCCAGTTTACTGATACCTTAGAGGTGGGCCATGCAGCTTCTCCGGGCTCAGTTTTTGCCATCTATCCAAAGGGTAGAATAATACTTACCTACCTCACTGGACTGTCGTGAGGCTTGGCGAGTTTTGTTTTTAATTTTGGCTTGGAAAGAGCATCTGGGAAGCAGAATTTATCATTAGAGACATATCATTAGAGTCGGTCCCATCCTCATCTCTGTATCTCATTCTTACAAAAACACACGCACGCACGCATGCACGCACGCAGGCACTTCCCATTTTCCCCTTTGGAATTCCTTAGTCTTTACAACGTTAAAAACCTTGACTCCAACTCATGCTTAAAGCTTCTTGTTTATGGCTCTTGTTTGGTGGTTTTCAAAAGAGGTGACTGGGACTTTTGGTTGTTACATTGCCTTTAGCATTTAGTGGGTGGGGACTAAGAGTACTAAACTTAGTTCTCACAACAAAGAATGTCCTGTCCCTCTGCGAGCATCATTCCCATGGAAAACTGTTGGCATGGATTTGCAACAGGTTGTGTAATTGACAAAGTCATTTTCCCCAAGCAGACTCTTGGAGCATGCCAGTCTCTGATGGTGGTCTCTGACCTGGGGAGGGAGTTTCCAGAGTTGTTGGGCTAGAGAGGGCCATTTCTAGAGTTGATCTTGGGAGCTCAGGGCACATGCAGCTTCCCTGACAATGACACCAGTGAGACCAAGAACAAAGCTCAGAGCTCCTCATCCTTGGCCTCAAAATAGGACATCTGCATTGAGGCTGGGGGTTTCTCCCTGTGTAGGAACTGAGCAGAAGGCAGCCGGCATGAACCTGTAATGCTAGAGAGGCCTGGGAGAGGGACTGATGGGGTGGAGACTTTCCATACATCTGGCTGGCCAATTCTTGTGGAACCAGGGGTGTGAGGGGTGTGAGGAGGTGAGGGTGTGCTGTGTGGAGTGCACGTGGTGTGTGCATATGGACATGCATGCCAGGTGCAGAGATGTGACTACGAAGTGAGGGGGCTGTGTACAGAAGGATGATTCATGATGGGGGAGAGTGCACATTTCAGGAACCATCTTCCCTGGCTTGAACTATAGACCGAGGGAGGACAAGAGACAGAGGGGAAGACTGGCCATACTACAGGATTCATCTTTCTGTGACTCCATCTCACTGTTACAGACAGCTGCCATTGGAGGGCTGGGGGGAGGAAGGGCCAAGAGGAGGGACTTCTGGGGAAAGTCCTATAGCTTGCTGCACCTTACTTTGTCCCAGGTTGGAGTCCCTGCCTTTCTACCTCCCACCGGATATGCAGTGCTTTTTGACTATCTTATATATGGTTTATTCCTCTGGCTGGGATGACAATACACATGGTCAGTTTTCCTATATAACTTTATAAATTGAATGATATAGTGATGGGCCTTAGGAGGCCTCAGGTCTGTGGATGCCTCTGGGAGGTACAGATGTGCACGCACCTAGCACTGACCTGTATTCAAGCACAGAATGGATGAGATCAAACTATCTTGCCTCTACAACATATGTTGCATTGTAGAATTGTATTTAGCTTGCTATGGATGAAATAAAAATTATGTTTAATAATTTGGGGCTTGGGGTTTCTTTTTTGGACAAATGGAGGTTGGGTGGCACCTATATAGCTGGTAGGGAGTTCCTGCCAGCTGTAATTGAGACAAATTTACTTTCTCTGACCCTCAGTCTACTTGTGTCTAAAACGTGACTTGCCTAGGCAAGATACACATGTAAAATGCCTAGAAGTTTCTGGCATACTCACAAGCATTCAGATTGTTTTAGTTTTGGTACTTTCTCTGGAGAAATTGGAAAGGTAGCCCTTTAGTATTAGAATCAATGCCAGGGTCTTCCATGTATTCATGACCCTTCGTAATGGTTCCAGTACCACCAAATGCCATACCATCCCCTCCCCCGAGCTCTCCCCATCTCCCTCCTTCCCAACTTAGCATTTATATCCAGGAAAAATCTGCTTCAAATGAATGCCTGACTCCAGAAAGGGGTTTCCAGCTGCTGGGGATTCCAGGCTGGAAGGATCTGGGGACACAAATATGATGACTATGTTCCATGACCCCCCCAATGGATGCTTGAAACTGCAGAAAGTATTAAACTCTATATATTCTATGCTTTTTCCTATACACAACACACCTATGATAAATTTAATATGTAAATTTGGCAAGTAAGAGATTAATGACAATAACCAATGATTAGATAGTACAATTGTAACAATATATTGTAATAAATATTACATAAATGTGGTTTCTGTCTCTCTCTCTCTTTTTGTTTTTTTGAGACGGCGTCTCACTATGTAGTTCAGGCTGGCTTGAATTCACTATGTAGCACAGCCTGACCTTGAATTCACTGTGGTCTCCTGCTTCAGCCTCCTGAGTGCTGGAATTACAGGCGTATGCCACCACACACGGCTGATTTCTGTCTTTCTCAAATACTAGTATTTTCAGACTCAAGACAAATATTAACATTTTGAACTTGGGTAACTGAGACACGACAGACAAGGGGACTGTTGTATCAGTGTGTGTGTGTGTGTGTGTGTGTGTGTGTGTGTGTGTGTTTACATCCCTGGGCTTTATAATACCACAGTTTCTCGTCATACCATATTCCTCTCTTCAACGGATTCACCTCAGACTGTTTCAGATGGTTCCAGTAAGTTCTCAAATGTTAAAAGACTCATCCTTCTATATCAAGGACCCAGAAAGGCAGCGGGCCCTGAGGCTCTGCATCCCAGCATCTGTGCCAGTCAGCATTGCTTTCTCCAGCCCTCAGCTAGAGTCGCTGTGCTCTGAGCTCGCGTGCTGAGTGGATCCATCACTTGGATTCTCCATGCTTCCCTGTCATCATGGTTTAGATCTAAAATACGCCCCCAAAGTCTCCAGTTAGGAGGGTCTGGTTGGAAGGGGTGGGTCACTAGGGCCATGAGTTGGCTTCTCCCTTCTCTCTCTGCTTCTCCACCTTGCTTTTTCCACCACGCTGTTCTGTCACGTTGTTTCTGCCTTGGAGCTGGCCGACCAGGGACTGAATCCATTGAAAATGTGAGACAAAATAAGCTTCTCCTTCTTTAAATTGTGGGTGTCAGGTATTTTGTCCCAGTGACAAGAAAGTGAGTAATACACCTGTTTTTAGGTATTGCTTGTTGATTGGCACCTCCTGCCACCTTCCTACCTGCTATATATCTGATGGTCATTAAGGTTTCCTGGGCCATGCCTGAGTTTGTAACACTCCCGGAGTGCTGTGCATTGAACTTGCAGTTACCTCTGTAAGGCTCAGTCCAAGGTCTGATTAGGCCCTCATCATTGCTTTGTTTCATTCCTACTGCCTTTCTACACCTAATAGTCCTAACTGATAGATGACCCAATGGCTGAGAACAAAATTAAGAATTAGAACAATGCTGGGCAAACCTGGAAATGAGGTTACCCTGTTAAGCCCCTTGCCAGCCCCATACTGACTAACCAGGACTAAAATACACATAAATTAAGTGTTTTTTTCTGAGCTGGTGGTGAGTACACAGATCTGATGGATCTTATAGGTCTGTAAACTTGAAAATGATCATAAAAGTATAAATATGTGCTTAGGGGACCTCTCAGAAGGGCCCTTGTGCAAAACCTGGGACTTATCCTCCATGCATCTATAGCAGTGTCCAGAAAGGAGCAGGTTGTCTCTTCCTCTCTCCCCTTCCCAAGCCTGCTCTCTTCCTTCCGCTGCTTCCATGACAGAGGTGTGGTCTTTTCTGACCTGAAAGGGCCTAAATATTTACTTCCTAATGAACAGAAAAGCTTTTTTTTGAAAAGCCCTTTGGGCTTCACTTTCTTTTTTTCCTCTCTAAATCCTGGCCAATTCCCTGCATTCACCACCACTGAGTGGATGAGATTAACTCCCAGTGGAGAGCAACCCTTGCACCTTGCACTTTCAGCTTTCCAGGAGGCTGGGGGCATATGTGCAAATGTGGATGCTGAACAGAAGAGGCAATGTCCCAGCACATCTGCTCCCAAATGGTAGGCAGTTGCCAATAAGAAGTCTGGATGTTAGAAGGAAGCGACGGGCAGGTGGGCTCATCTAGGTCATGGGAAGGGAGATCCCTGGGCTCTGACATTCAGCTCCAGATTGGAGGAAGAGGAGGCCAAAAGAGGACCAATGAGGAAGGGCTCAAGCAAAAGGTAGAGAGAAGTCTTCAAGGCTAAGGTAGCCAGAAGTATTAAGAACAGGGTGGCCATTGCTAAGTTAAGGATCAGTCTTTAGTAAGGTTCTTGGTGACCCCAGCAAGCCCAGCAAATTAGAATGGAATGGCCAAGTGGAGGAGGTGGCAGAAGCTTCATCCCAGCACTTAGAAAGGTCAGTGGGGGATGGCGGAGTGGCACCAGCGCAAAAGGTACAACTTCAAGTAACTTAGCTGTGAAAGGCATTGGCCAAGTTATGAAGGAGAGAATGGTTTTCTTTAAAAGAAGAAAGAATACAGTGCAGGTTAAATGTGGATGGGGAAGAGAGTGGAGAAGGAAAGGCCAGGGTTGCTGACAGGGAAAAGTCACTTGGGTGGACCCGAGGGGATGGGATCCAGAGGCCAGGTGGACTGACTGGCCTGAAATCACGCCTCGGTCACAGACAGAAGAGAGAGAGGAAGTCAAGAGGAAATCAATGTGGGTAAGTTTGTAAAGGGGGTTGGGCACAAGATCGAGAGGCTTTGCTATTTAGTCTCTGGTTCCTACCATGTTATCGGTCATTTGCAGAGCAGACTTAAGGTTGAAGTCTGAGAAAACTGAAGACCCTTCCAGTTCAGAGCCCCCAAAGCTCCCACTTCCCCAGGTACGCGGGCAGCACCTTCCCTGGCGTTCTGATTGCACCCACATCTGAAACAGCAAAGTGCACACAGCAGCCCCAGGATGTTCTCTCATGGTTCATCACTTAAAATCACTGATGATGCTAGCAGGTAAGACGTAGGGTCCTCTCCCACTGCCTCTATGCACACATGGAAAAGAACACTCCTGGACTCAAAATCCATGGGTCTGTGTTCAAGTTCTCACTCTATTATCATCTATTAATGAAGTGTCCTTGAGCAAACTAGTTCTCTTCTCTGAGCCTTGGATCCCTGGCCTGAAAAAGGGGGGTGGTTATACCTACTGCATGGTGCTCTTGTGAAAAATAAATAAGGCAAAAGATGTGAAATGCTTCAAAAACTACAAAGTGTTCACCATATAAATATATGGAGTTTCTGAGCCAGCTGAGCGTCTCGCAATACTTGAGCTCACACCTCGTGTTCCTGATGGGGAGGGTTTGTCAGCTGAGTATGGCAGGGCTAGGAGGGGAGTAGTGACAAAACCAAACTCGTGACAACTCATTCTGAGGCAAAATGTGTTCCTCACCAGTGTTTCTTGTTCATCTATTCAGGTACAAAAAATTATTAGAATCTGTTGTGACTCCTATTTTCTCTCACACCTGAAACTTTTGCATCATCAAATTCCATCAGCTTTATGTTCAAAATATACTGCACTGTGGACTGAACTCATCGTCCCTGCAGTCTTGGTCCAGGCCACGCGTGGCTCTCATTTTGGATCACTGCAATAGCCCTTGCTGATCTTCCTGCTTTTGCCCTTGGCCATCCTCAGTCCAGTGTCCGGAGTGACCCTTCTGAAACCCTTCTGAATTATAATAGGTCACATTATCTCTGCTTCTGGCCAAAATAGCATCACAGGGGTCACTTACCTTTGCACCTTAAACAACTAAAAATTTGAAAACAAACAAAAAAACAATTTTCAGACTTTTGACAACAGTGGGGTGGAGAACTGTGATTCCTAAGAGACAGAAACAAATGAGGTGAGCTTTACTATTGCTCCAACTTACCACCTGGGGACAGTTTCCAGACTGCAGTGCAGAGAAGGGGCCCCAGGCTAAGTCCAACATTCTCCCTGAGCTGAGGAGAGGTACTGTGACGGGGAAGGGCCAAATATCTACAGAGGGTCCCCACAAGTCTTGAGCTGATATTGCAGATGTGTGAGGCTCGCAGAAGAACTACAAGCAAGTATCAAGTGGAACAATCTTGGACCTCACACAGGACACCCTTTAATGTTGGGCTGATCTTGCTCCATTACTCAGGCAGTATCTTTTGAATACACTTCCTTGTCTCCTTTGAGTTATGAAGTTTTGCCATTTTATTTTGTTGGTAACATGAATGAACTGTTCCTTGCCCTATGTGGGATCCAGGGATTGCTCCCTGTAATCCTTTCTAGTAGTTCTTTCCTCAGCCTTGATCAATAGCCAAAGATTCAAGGGGACCCCTTGCAGATCTCTGAAGCTTGCTTTCTTGGTGAAGCTCTCTAGCACTTTGCCTGGTGAGCTTTATCTGCTTTGGTTTCCCTAACCTCATCTCCTTGTTTCAGGGATGGTGTGAAGCTGTGCCTGAGACCCCCTCCCTGGACTGTGGCAGTTACAGGGCACCCTTTGTTTATTCTCCTCTCTGTGATCATTGCGCTGTGCTGTTTGACCTCTTACGTCTATTTCAAGTATCCCTCCTCACTCAGCCATGTTGTAGTTGTTTCAGATGGGAAAGTAAATTGTTCCCTATTACTCCATCCTTGTCAGAGAAAATATTCGTGAACATTTATGTTCATACAAAAACCTGTACAGACACATTTATAGAGGTTTTATTTTGTCATTGCTATAACCAAGAAGCAACCTAAACATCCTTTGACTGGTAAGTGAATGTAATAGACTGTTTCATGTTGTTATATCAAAGTATCTGAGGCTGGGTACTTTGGACAGAGAGAGGTTTATTTAGCTCACAGTTCTGGAGTTCCAAGAGCATGTCACTGGCATCTGCTGGGCTCTGCCAGCAGGTGAGGGCCTTCTGGTGGGTAGCATCACTGCCAAAGTGTGTGCAGAACAGACAAGCACTGTGAGTGGAAGAGAGTCAGGGATGGTACCAGGCTTGCTTGTAACAACCCATTCTCAAGGTACCAAGCTGGACTCCCATGAGATAACATTAGTCCATTCATGAGGGTGGTAGCCCCATGGCCTAATTACCTCCCACTAGGCACAGCCTCTTAAAGGTTCCACCACAGCCCAATGCTGAGGCACTAAGGACTAAGTTTCCAACATGTGAACCTCTGGGGGACAAATTGTACCCAGATTATAGCTGTGGCTGAAATACTGTCATACACCCACACACTGGAATACTCCCTAGTAATAAAAAGTTCCGTATACCAGCATAGGTTAATCTCAAGTGTATTATGCTAAGTAACAAAATTCAGATGCAGAGAGGTACCTGCTTCGTCAGCTATGACCAGTGTACCACTCTGGTGAGGGATGCTGATAATGGAGGGGGCTGTGCTCACGTCAGGGAAGTGCTTGAGAAATCGCTATATCTTGGGCTCAGTGTTGCTGTGAATCTAAAACTGCTCAAAAAAATAAAGCCTTGTACGGTCTCATTTATATACCATCGTGGAAAAAGAAAACTATAGGGACAGAAAATAGAACAGTGGTTGTCAGGGCTATAGGACAGGGAAACACTGGCAACAAAGAACAAAGAAGACATTTTGGGACTGACGCAGCCATGGTGGTGGTTGCTTACTTGTAGATAAATGTCAAAATTAGCAGAACATTGCTCTAAAAATGGTGAATTTCATTGCATGTTAATGACACCTTTGAAAAATGACAATCAGGTGTCTTTGTTGTTTCCTCACTCAGAACCTTCCATTCTAACTTATAGAAGCCCAGAGGGCTGTACTGCTCTGGTCCCTATTGCCTCTTTGATATCCTCTCTTTCTGTTATTCTCCTTTAGCCTCAACCGACTTTAGCCTCATTATTCTCTTCATTGTTTCTGCAAATATTAGGTCTGTTGCTGTCCCAGGGCCTTTGCACATGCAGTTCCTCTGTTAGCATGCCCCTCCTATAGATAGCCACGGGATATGTTTTTCTTGTTCAGTCAGATCTCTGCTCAAATGTCATCTCCTTGAGAGTATTTCCTTGGCCCCTGCTATAGTTTGGATGTTGAATGTCTCCCAAGGACCCACGTGTTAAAGGGTTGGTCCCCAGAGTGGTGCTATTGGGAGGTGGCGGAGCCACTGGGAAGTGGAGCCTAGGGCAAGGGATTTAGATCACTGGGCGTGCACTCTGGAAGGGGATGGCATGACCCTGGCCCCTTCTCAGTCTCTTTTGTACCCTGCTGATGAAACTCGGTTTTGCTGTGCTATTTGTTCCCATTCAATGTCCTACTTCACCAGTGGCCCAAAGCAATGAGCCAAAAACTAGAGTTCAAACTGTGGACTCCTTAGCTGTGAGCCAAAATAAATGCTTTTCTTTATAAGTTCATTGTCTCAAGTGTTTTGTTATAGTGGTGGAAAGCTGACCAACACAGTCAGCACAACTTTAATAACACCTCCTACCCAGCTCAGTCCCTTCTTCCTTATCTTATTTCCTTCAAGGCATTCACCTCCACCTGACATATATTTATTTACTTGTTTATTGTATCTTTCTAATTAGGGTATAACCCCCATGAAAGTTTTCTAAATTATATTTTAACACTTGAGGGTGTGTGTGTGTGTGTTCTATACCAGGGAAGAAAGAGTAAGTGAGAAAATGCTGTGAGGAAGGGAACAAGGAAAAACAAACACAGGTGACTGTGTTACTTATCTGATCTCAGCTTCGTCACAACATGGCTGGTTTCTGAATCACAAGGACAGTCCCTGAGGATCTACAGCTTCTCTGAATAGTTCCATCCTGGGGAAGAAGGATGAAGAATTTATTGGCAGGCTCCTTCCTGTCTCCTACCTTTCATTATTCAACATTTATCCTATAGACAACAATTTCCATGTTTCAGTCTTCCCAGGGAGCCCTGGGGAAGCTAGAGCTCTCTGGTGCAGTCAGCTGGTTCTGGGTGCTAGAGTTCCTTTTGCTTCCACACTGATGCCTGAGATGGAGATCATCAAGCCAAAGCCTGGCCTTGGCCTCTGGGAAGGTTGAGATCAGTGGTGGTGTTAGGAGAGAAGCTAATGGCAATTGCAGGTCTTTACAACTGCAGGAATGGAAGGTGCCAGAGCTGGGTCTACTCAAAGCAAGAAGCCAGGCAAGTGACTAAAACCTAAAGGTGGAAGGGAGGTGGATGAATGCAAGTCTTCAAGGAAATTGATGGAAGAAAAAAACTAGGTCTGGTGCCCTTGCTAATTTCAAAATTTGTTGACTAAGGACTAATACAAAAATGCTTAAGTATTTTTATTTTCTAGGTATTGAGTGCTTATTTCTATGTATGTTTATTAATCAAGCATGTGTTTGATCTTCTCTACAAGTGTTGTTTAATCTTCTCTACTCATATTTTACTTATTTGACCTATTAATAATTGAGAGAAATGTGCTAAAATCTTGCACTATGATAGGGAATGTCTTAGTCTGTTTTATACTACTGTAACAAATAGAAAGAGGCTTATAAAGTAAAGAGGTTTGTTTGGCTCACGATTCTGTTGCTAGAGGACCCAAACAGCATGACACTGTTGTCCTGGTCAGGACACACAGGCTGTGTCACAGCATGTTGGATAAATAGAAGGGAACTTGTGTGAAGAAGGGAATTATCCTATGGTGAGACAGGAAATCAGAGAGATTCAGGGGCCAGGCTTTTTCTTTTTATAAAAACTCACTCTTGTGAGGATTAACCATGGTCTCTCAAGAAGCACATCAGTCCTTTCCGGGGTGTTCCCAATGACCTAGCCACTGTCCACCTCAGAAATGTGCCACCACCTCACCACAACCACACTGGGGCCAGATTCCAGCACCTAAAGTTTTTGGGGACACACTTAAACTATGGAATGGATTTATAAACTTCTCTTTGTAGTTTTTTCAAATTTGAGACTACTACATATTGTGTTTACATACATTAAAAAGTATTGTTTGCTGAGAAAAAATTTAAATATATACAGAATAGAATAGTAGAATAGTAAGGATCTGTCACCTAGATTTAGTATTTCTTGATTTTTTCCTGTATTTGCTTCAATGATATTTTTCCTCAAAGTATTTTTAAGTATATTACAGCTTTGTGTCATTTTACCCCCAATACTTTTGTATGTCTCTAAAAGGACATTTTTCTTCAAAACTTTGGTTCAGTTCTAATATTTCATTGTTGACTTTTTGTCTAGTTGATCTGTCTGTGACAGTGGGGTATTGAGATCCCCTAATACAATTGCATTAGTGCTTATTTGATTTTTCATGTCCATTAATATTTGTTTTATATAGCTGGGTGCACTGGTGTTTGTTGCATATATAGTTATGATTGTTATCTCTTCCTCTTGGATTTTTACCTTTACAAGGATGTAGTGACCTTCTTTGTCTCTCTTAATCAGTCTTGGCTTGAAATCCATTTTGTCTGCAAATAGAATAGCTACCCCTACTTTTTTCCAGGTTCCTGTCACATGGAGTATTGTTTTCCATCCTTTGACTTTCAGTCTATGAATTTCTTTTTGAATTAAATGTGTTTCTTGCATGCAGCATATTGTTGGATCTGCTTCTTGATCCACTCTGCTAGTCTGTTTCTTTTGATTGGTAAATAGAGACTGTTAACATTGATGGTTATAACTGATATGTATTGACTTATCCTTGTTAGGTTATTTTCCTGTTGTTGGCCCCCCCATTTAATTGCTTGCCTTGCCTGGTGGATTCTTTTTGTTGGGGTTGATGGGGTTGTAGTCCTTGTTATCTCTTTCTAGAATGTCCTTCAGAACATTTTGGAGCGCTAGTTTGATGTTCATGAATTTCCTCAGGTGTTCTTTGTCATGGAAGTATCTTATTTTTCCATCAATTTTGAAAGATAGTTTTGTGGGGTGCATCAGTCTGGGTTGGAGATAGTTTTCTTTTAGGGCTTGAAATACTTCACTCTAAACTCTCCTTGACTTGAGGGTTTGTGTTGAGAAGTCTGCTGTGATTTTGAGGGGCTTTCCTTTATAGGTGATTTGTTTATTTCTCTAATATCTTTTAATATTCTGTTCTTGTGTTGAATTTGTGGAATCTTGATTAATATATGCCTTGGTGTAGATTTTTTTTTGATCATGGCTAATTGGAGTTCTATATGCCTCAATTATCTGTATGTCAAATTCGTTTCTGCCATGACGTCTGTGAACAGGTTTTTTTGTATCATTTGTGCTATCTCCTGTTTTTTCATTGACTCCATTCAATCTTATGTTATTCTTCTTTGCATCATCTAGCAGCTGCTGGGTTGGTTTCTTATAGTCCCTTGCTATTTTTAAGAAATCTTTCTTTTCGTGATTGCTAACCCTAAGCCTGTCTTCTATATCTGAGATTCTGTCCTTACATTGATTTATTCTGCTGTGGATACTTTCAATGGAATTTTTAATCTCCTAGATATCTGCTTAAATCTGTTTTATGGATTCCATTTCTTTCCTATGTTGGGCATTCATGGTTTCCATCATTTTCATAAGCTCCTCTATTTTTTTTTTTTTAATCTGTTTCTGCTCTAGAGTCACTAAGCACGTTTTTCACTGTGGTCAACTTCTCTGTAGTTACCTGAGAAATTATTTCTGATTTGATTTTTTCTAGAGCCTTGTTCATTTGCTTTGTTGTTACCACTTCAGAGAGGCCAGGTTTGTGGGTTTTGGATTTTCCTACCTCAATGGCCCCTGGGTTTGCCTTTGGTGAACTGGATGTCTGGGGTTGCATCTTTTTTAAGTGTCTTCTCATTCTCTATTTTTTTTTTTTAGTTTAATTCCTGGTTTGATGATTTTAAATTGCCTATCATGAGTAGCTTTATTGCTAGTATTTAGAACCCTTAGGAAATGACTACTTCTCAGAGGTGTCTTCCAGGTGCAGATCGATTTTGGGTTTTGAGTCTGTTGCAAGATCCTACCTCTTCAATTTATTGGGGATGAGAAGTAGCTGCCTACTTGGCCCAGCCCCTCGTTCTTTGGCACTGGCCCACAGTATTTTCTATGACTCTTAGGCAATCCCAGTCTCGGTATACCAGGATGAACAGCTGGTTAGAACAATTATGTCACTTTGGCTAAAGTGATATAATCAACAATAGCAGTAGCATCGAACACAGCCAGCCAGTGCAGTGGAGGCCTCTGGGGTCACCAGCAGTTACTGTGTGTCTGAAGGTTTGAACCACTCCTCCCATGCAGTGAGTCCCAACTGAGGGAGAAGGCGCTGCCCGCCACCTCCTTCTTTGTTAAAGTTTCTCTCTTTGCTCTCCCTGTGGGCTTCAATTCTCCCTTCAGATCCTTCCTGGGTCTAGGTGACCCACTTCCCTCCTTCTTCTCTTCCTCATATTGCTGTATTCCAGCGTCTGGACACCAAATCTCAGAGACGTTCTTTCTCTGCTGTGCACCACTCCGTCATCTTCCTGGAAGTTGACATTTTTCTTACTTAACTATTGCATCGCTGTTACTCACAATGAAATGAATAATACTAAGATCATATTCATGTTTCCCCAGTTATCCCTTCACCCAAAAACATTTTGCACAATTCTTGATCCAGTCAGAGTCCACATTTTGTATTTGATTGTTTTGTCTTTTTAAGAGTCTTTCATGACACTGATTTGTTGAAGAAATTGGATCATTTTTGTGGTAAAATGTCCCATTTTCTGGATTTACCCTTTAGCTTGCAAGCATTGTGTTTACTTTGTTCCTCTTAATTCTTATATTTCCTGTAAACTGGGAATTAGATATAAAGGTTAAGCTTCACCCCCATACAGAGTATTGAGCCCAGAGAGTGCTGTGAGCTACATCCCTCGACCTTTCTACTTATTTTTATTTTGATACAAGGTCTTGCTAAGTTGCTCAGGCTGACCTCCTGTGTCAGACTCCTGAGTAGCTGAGATTTAAGTTTAGCATCTTTGATAATATATCTTTAGGTGATACAGCATAAAAGTGTATTGCATATTCACATTGGGAAGAACATAATACAGTATCCACTATTAGTGGATAAGGTGATGACAGTCTAATTTCTTCATTTAAAAGTTAGGTTCCTACTGAGATTAGCAAGGGCCCTGTGGAGTGACATGTGAGCATTATATACATATATAATTTTCCACTGTCTTAGTCCATTAAGGCTGTTATAAATTACCTTAGACAGGATAATTTATCAACAACATAAATTTATTGTTCACTGTTCTGGAGGCTGGTCAAGATGCCAGGAAATTAAGTGTCTGATAAAGGCTTGTTCTCTGCTTCATATCTGTGACTTGTGCTGTGTCCTTATGTGGCAGGAAAGGCAGACAGACTCCTTCAAGTCTCTTTTTATAAGGGCACTGATTTCATTGCTGGAGGTGGAGCCCTCATGACCTAATCATGTCCCAAAGGCATCACCTCTTAAAACCATCACCTTGGGGGAAGGATTTCAACAAAGATTAAACAAACTGCCTTTTCACATGATGATTTTAATATCCATAAATCATCCCTATCTGAATGAGTGATTTCACTAGAAGTGGAAAACAGTGGGTTTTTAACTCTCCTCTGTATTGATTAGCTACATTTTCAGAAAATAATAACTTTTCTTACCTCCTAGAGTCATCTTGATACCCAGAAGTAGAGTCTTATGGCAAAACAGAATGCTTATTATTATTTTTTTCTTTTAAACACTGTTTCAGAGTCAGGACTTGGTGTGACAGCCAACTCCAGCAGTGACAAAAGGATTGTGTGTACGTTCTTTCTTTTTCCTTTTCTTTGTTTACAAGTTTTAACTTACTGTATTTTCCTTTTATTTAACTTACTTTCCTATATTTACTATATTTTCACCTTTTACTATGAAAGGTGAATTGCACCTTTTATAATTAGGTAGTAACTCTCTTATCCTAAAGTTAGTTTTGTCTTTTTGTCCTAAAACCCTATATAAAAAATATTATATAGCTATCTCAGCTTAAATTTGGTTATTTTTTGCTAAGCTTACTTTTTTGTCTTTTCAGCTTTAATAGTCCTGTAACTTGAAGTTTTGGGTCACAAATAAGGCAGTTTGAGTTTACATTGCTTTGTTACTTAGCTCACTGCCTTAAGCTCACCTCCCGAGCTGGAGACAAGCTTTCAACACATGTGCCTTTCATGGATGTTCAGGGCCCAAATTATAGCAATTTCATCTAATTTTATTATCTTTCTATATTAATTGGTTAGTTTAACATTTGTTATGGCTATTGATACTTTTTTTTTTTTGTGGGTACCGGGGTTCAACCTCAGGACCTCGCGCGCCAGCAGGCGCCCGTGCCACTGAGCGATATCACCGGCCCCTTTTTCGTATGTGGGTTTGGGAGTCGAACTCGGGCCCTCGCGCTTGCCGGGCAGGTGCTTAAGCCGCTGAGCCATCTCACCGGCCCATATTGATACTTTTTTAAAGCATCCCCCTATGTAGATTCTATTTGTTTGACTTTTCTATATTTTCCCACCTCTCTAGTTCTCTTCTTCCTTCCCCTTCTGTTTTCGAGATTGCTTGTTTTATGTTTGTTTTTCCTTAATCTATCTCTTATTTTTATTGCCATTTCTTTGGTAGTTGATCTTTCAACTACTTAGAGTATAGTACACACACTGTATGTAACATAACTTTAGTTAATATTTAACCCCTCTTTTTTTAAATTTTTTTTTATTTTAAAGAGAAGAAAAAACAAAACAAATCAAAAGAAGAACAAATTTTCAAAAGAACATAATAGGAGGGTAACAATGGTTAATACATTACGTATTACTATCTTTAAGTTAGTTATTCAGGACACCAGACATTAGCATTCAATTGTCCAAACATTATTGGCACAAACCTTACTCTTCAATGAACTAAATAAAAATGGTAGTGTATCTGTCTTAACCATCTTATATATATATATATACAATTTTTTTTCCCTTTCCCTTCTTTCTTTTCCCTATTCCAGTCTCTCTTTCCTTTTGACCAGTTTCTTTTTGATTCACCATATCTATTGTACATTTTGGATCTTATTTACTCTTTCAGTTTCTCATACTAGAGAGATAATACGATGCTTACACATGTGCTTCTGGTTTATTTCACTTATGAGTATTTTCTCGAGTTGCATCCATTTACCTATAAAAGTCTCCAGTTTATCCTTCTTTATGGCTGAATAGTACTCCATTGTATAAAAATACCACATCTTTCTTATCCATTCCTCAGTTGATGGGCATTTGGGTTGTTTCCAAGATCTGGCTATTACAAATTGTGCTGCTATAAACATGGGTGCACATATATCGCTGTGGTACGATGTTTTTAATTCTTCTGGGAAGATGCCCAGAAGGGGAATAGCTGGGTCAAATGGGACCTCCAACCCTAGTTTTCTGAGGAATCTCCACACTGACTTCCACAGTGGCTGTACCAGTCGACACTCCCACCAACAGTGAAGAAGGGTTCCTTTTTCCCCACAGCCCCTCCAGCATTTGTTATTAGTTGATTTCTTAATAGTAGCCATTCTTTCTGGGGTGAGATGGTATCTCAGTGTTGTTTTAATTTGCATCTCTCGAATGACTAGTGATGTTGCACATTTTTTTGTATATTTGTTTGCCATTAGTATTTCTTCATCTGAGAAATGTGTATTCATCTCAGATGCCCATTTTTGGAGTGGGTCTTTAAATTTGGGAGGTCTGATTTTTTTGAGTTCTTTATATGTTCTCGATAGTAATCCTTTGCCTGAGGAACAGCTGGCAAACATTTTTTCCCACGTTGTGGGTTGTCTCTTCACTCTGTTGGTGGTTTCTCTTGCTGTGCAAAAGCTTTTTAATAAGATGAGATCCCAGTTATTGATTCTTTGGGATAGTTCCCGTGCGGTTGAGTTTTTATTCATAAAGTCTTTGCCTACACCAGTGTCTCCAAGGGTTTTACCTATCCTACCTTCCAGCAGATTTAATGTTTCTGTTTTAATATTTAGATCTCTGATCCATTTTGAATTTAGTTTAGTGCATGGTGAAAGATATGGATCTAGTTTTAATCTTCGGCATGTGTAGAGCCAGTTTTTCCAGCACCATTTATTAAAGAGGCTATCTTTCTTCCAGCGAATGTGTTTGGCACCTTTGTCAAAGATAAGGTGGCTTAGTATGTCTGGGGTTGTTTCAGCATCTTCTAATCTGTTCCATTGATCTTCAGGTCTGTTTTTTTGCCAGTACCACACTGTTTTTATCACAGTAGCTTTATAGTATAATTTCAAGTCGGGGATTGTGATGCCCCCTGCCTTGCCTTTGTTGCCCAGAATTGCCTTTGCTATTCTAGGTCTCTTCTGATTCCAAATGAATTTTAGGATTGTTTTCTCTAATTCTGTGAGATATGCTGTTGGAATTTTGATTGGAATTGCATTAAATCTGTATAACAATTTTGGAAGTATGGCCATTTTCACTCTATTGGTTCTTCCTATCCAGGAGCAAGGGATATCTTTCCATTTTCTGATATCCTCTTCAATCTCCTTTTTCAGAGTACTGTAGTTTTCAGTATAGAGGTCTTTTACATCCTTCGTGAGGTTGATTCCTACGTATTTCATTTTTTTGGATGTTATTGTGAAAGGTATTGTTTCCCTAATTTCTCTTTCAGTAAGTTTGTTATTTGTGTACAGGAAGGCTATTGACTTTTGAGTATTGACTTTGTATCCAGCTACACTACTGAATTTGCTTATTAAATCTAGCACTTTTTTAGTGGAGTTTTTGGGGTCTTCTGTGTAGAGTATCATGTCATCTGCAAATAATGATAATTTAACTTCTTCCTTTCCAATCATTATTCCTTTTATTTCTTTCTCTTGTCTAATCGCTCTGGCTAAAGTTTCCAGAACTATGTTGAATAAGAGTGGGGACAGTGGACATCCTTATCTTGTTCCTGATTTTAGAGGGAAGGCTTTCAGTTTTTGGCCATTTAGTATAATATTGGCTGTTGGTTTGTCATAGATAGCTTTTACCAGATTGAGATAAAGACCCTCTATTCCAATTTTCTGTAGGGTTTTTATCATGAAAAGGTGCTGGACTTTGTCAAAAGCTTTTTCTGCATCTATTGAGATGATCATGTGATTTTTGTCTTTGGTTCTGTTAATATGCTGTATTACATTTATTGATTTACGTATGTTGAACCATCCCTGCATCCCTGGGATGAATCCAACTTGGTCATGGTGTATAATCTTCTTGATGATTTGTTGGATTCTGTTTGCCAGTATCTTATTAAGGATTTTTGCATCTATGTTCATTAGGGAGATTGGCCTGTAGTTCTCTTTCTTAGTTGGGTCCTTCTCTGTTTAACCCCTCTTTTGAACAACTTAAGGGTGTTTGATTATTTTAACTACAACTACACCCTCTGACTTACATGTTATTATTATGCCATATTTTAGTTAGGCTTTAAAAATTAACTCACACAATAGATGTTATTGTTACTTTACGTAGACAAGTAACAATATGGTTTATGTACATTTTTACTAGGTACCTCACTATTCCTTCTTGCACTTTAGTTATCCCTTTTAGGATCATTTTTTCTTCATTATGTGCTTTAGATATTTCTTTATGGGAGGCTTATTGGTGGTAAACTCAGTTTTGGTTTCCTGAACATGCCTTTATTCTTTAAAGACAGTTTTGTAGGGTTCACAACCCTTGATTGATCATTAGTATCTTTTTGCAGCTTAAGGTATGATTCCATTGTGTTCCAGCATTTTTGTTGCTGGAGTGTGAGTCAGCTGTTAGTCTTCACTGTGGTACCTTTGTGGTACTGTGGCGGTCTAAGTTTTCTTTCTGGCTGCTTCAAAGTGTTTATATTCATCTTTGGTGTCCTGAAGTTTTACTATAATGTGTTTTGGTATGGATTTATTCTAATTTTCCACCTTGCTGGTATAAATTTCCACTATGATAGCAAATGCTTGTGTCTGTGGATTCATACCTTATCAATTCTGGAACACTTCCAGCTATTATCCCTATAGATATTATCTCTCTTTCATTGTTTCTTTGCTGTTGTTATAGGACCCTGAATATATTAGACCTTACCAGTCTAGCCTCTATTGCTCATCGCCCTGTTTTCATATCTTTAATTTGATCTTTCTCTTGTAAATTTAGTAACTTCTTCAATCTACCTTCTAGTTCATTCTTTCACTATTAATCTATGTCCTAAATGCTATTTATCTAAACCACTCAATTTTCCATTCTCATAGTTTTTATTTCTAAAAGTTCCATTTGATTCTTCTTAAAATCTGCCAGTCATTTTTTCTTGATTGTTAAAATGTATTTTTAACAGAAAATAACAAGTGTTGGTGAGGAGGTGGAGAAATTGTAAACCTTGTGCACTGTTAATATATGTAAAAATCGATCTAAATGGTGCAGACTCTATGGAAAACAATATGGTTTAAAAATTAAAGAAATATAATTACTATATGATACAGCAATTTTACTTCTGGGCATATAGAGTGTTAAAGAGATGCCTATACACTCATATTCATAACAGCATTATTCACAATAGCCAAACAGTAGAAGTAACCCAAATGTTCATTAGTGGATAAATGGATAAAATGTGGTATAAATAATGGGATATTATCCAGCTTTAAAAAGGAAGAAAAAAATAAAATAAAAAGGAAGGCACTTCTAATACATACTACAACATGAGTGAGCCTGAGGACATTATGCTAAATGAAATAAGCCAAGAACAAAAAGACAAATACTGTGATTCCACTTATCTGAATAGTCAAATTCATGGACAGAAAGTAGAATGGTGGGCTGGGCATGGTGGCACATGCCTGTAATCCCAGTGGCTCAGGAAGCTGAGGAAGGAGGATGGAAAGCTTGTGTTCCACCTGGGAAACTTAGTGAGATCCTATCTCAAAATAAAAACTGAAAAGTCCGGGGATATAACACAGTTTAAAGGCCCTGTATTCAATCTCCAGTACTGCAAAAAAGGAAAAAAAAAAAAAAAAAAAAAAAGAGGAAGAAAGAAGAATGGTTGTTGCCAGGGAGAAATGAGAAGTTACTGTGTATTGGATATACAGTTCAAGTTTTACAAAGTGAAAACAGTTCTGTGGATGGATGGTGGCGATGGCAGCACAATGATGTGAGTGTATGAATCACTGAACTGTACCCTTAAAATAGCTAAGATGGTAAATTTTATGTTATGTATATTTTTAACAATTTAAAAATTATTTATTTATTTAAATATTTAATAAGTTATCATATTGGAGGCCCTGTAGTGTGGTAGTTTATAGTATGAGCTCTGGAGTCAGAATGCTCGTGTTCAGTTTATCAGTCTATGATCTCAGGCAAGGAACTTAACCTCATAGTGACTTAGGTTTTATCTTATCTCTTCTCTTTCCTTTTCTCTCTTTCTCTCTCTCTTTCTTTTTCTTCTTTCTTTCTTTTGTTCTTTCTTTTTCTTTCTCTCTCTTTTTCTTTCTTTCTTTCTTTCTTTCTTTCTTTCTTTCTTTCTTTCTTTCTTTCTTTTTCTTTCTTTTGAGACAAGATCTTATTATGTAGTTCAGGCTGGCCTTGAACTCACTGTAACCTAGGCTGGTCATTAATGTGTGATGACTCTCCTGCCTCAGCCTCCCAAGTGCTGGAATTACAGGCATGTGCCACCACTCCTGGCTTTTTAAAAAGAGTTTATAACATAAGAATAGGAATAGTACCATCTTATAGGTTTGTGTGAATGTTTACATGAATCAATACACTTAGAACAGTATCTGGCACATAGAAATAATCAATGTGAATTAGTTATTATCTGATTATTCTGACATCTGTAGTCTTTGGGGTGCCAAATTGGCTGTTTCTAATGATTCCCATCTCTGAACTTCCATTCTGAGCTCATATTTAAGGGATCTGGGAATCCTGAGGTTCTAAAAATTAGAGATGTTTCTCTCCAGAGTGTCTGCCACTTGGACTCTCCTGTGCTTCTCAGATGTCTTTGCCTCATGGGGAGCAGCAGGCTCAACTCTCTTGTCTGCGGGGGGTCCAGGCTTAGTTCTGATTTCAGCCTTCAGAGAGGTTTTCGTCCTAGGGCAACCGAAAATTTTAGTTTATTGCTTTTAGACTACCACTTTAATTTCAACTCATGGTTCTGATGGTTTGTTAATTTTATTTATTTTTTGGCTATTGTGGATTTCTGTTATTTCCTAAGCGTCTTGTAAGGCACTGACAAGTATCTTTCATCTAGGATCTTTGTTTTTCTTTAGTACTGTGGATTGAACCAGGGAGCATTGAGCTAGATCCCCAGTCCTTTAAATTTTGAGGCACAGTCTAGCTAAGTTTCCCAGGCTGATCTCAAACTGGTGATCTTCATGCTTCATGTAGATAGAATTGCAGGTGTGCTTTTCATGCAGGATCTGACTCAACTATATCAAGAGGGTCTTCAGAAAACCCAAGCCTCTATTTAGCTTCCAGAGAAGTCCATGGGGCTTAATTCTCCAACCATTGTAAGTGCAGGAACTTATTCATGGTGCTAGCCCAGAACTTAGGGGACTGCTTCTTGCTTGGCAGGTAATACTTTAAAAAATTCAAAGGAATCACACTGAAGGCTTTCTGGGTGGAAGTCAGGACGCAAGAGGTTCAATATCTCTTTCCAGAAACTTGGGTAACCCTGCTTGAATGTCACCTTTGAATGCCTAAATCATTTTCCTCCGAAGTCAGTTTGCCCCTGGCCCATATTTGGCAGACAAGGAGGGAAGGAGGTAAAAAGTGAGACAGACAAGAAACATATGACACTTTCCTTTTCCCTGACAGCTAGAGGGGGCATCACCTGACTGACAGCTACAGCTGCAGCTGTCCTAGACACCCCCAGTTGCTCCAGCAGGTATCTACCTTGGCCACAGTAGGCTTAAAGCATGGTCCAAGCTTGGATGACTTTGCCCTGTGGCCACTCCCGGTGACTCCACCCTGTGACCTTGGATGACACTGCCCTAGCAGGCTTGAAGTTTGAATGAATCCTCAGGGTTGGATCTGGGTATAAACCAACTCCAGAGGACTTTTTGAAACTTAGAGCAATCCCTACTGCTACTGAATATAAGCAGTGCTCCCCTCACATCCTTTGGGTTTGTCAAGAAGGGCTCCCTCCAGCATGCTGACCTCTTGTGCTGCTGCACAGGTCCAAGTAAAGCTTTTTACTGGTGGCTCTGTAAATCTGAGGATTCTGTAGCATGGACAGAGCAGATCATATTTAAAAGAGCTGTAAACACTCTGAAGAGTTCTAGAGACCAGTGGCAGAGACCAGGAGCAAAAGACAAAGATTGGTGGAGGTCAAAGACAGAGACCAGCACCGACTGGCAGCAAAAACTGGCATCAACTGGTGTCGACGGGTGGCAGTGTAAGTCAGCAGATGACTGGTGTTAACTGGCTAACTGGTGGTGGCAACTGGCAGCCACTGCCGACTTTTGGCAGAGATCAGCAGGGAGCACCAGAGACGCAGTGGAAGCTGCTAGGAGAGCTCCAGATAGCTGCCAAGGGGTAGCTTGGGCTGCTGAGGAGCTGATATGGGTGGCTGAGAGCAGCAGAGCTGTAATACTAAAAGTCAAGGGCCATTGGCACTTAAAGCCAGGACCTGCTAATGGAGCTGCATTTTTGCCAATTTGTAGTTTCCATCCAAATTGAGCAAAAGAACCCTTAACAGATTGGCAACAAAGAGAGAAGGCCTGGGTAGGAATGAGACTTGGCCACTCTGGCTTCCCTTGTTTGTAACACACTGTTGCCCTCACTCAGCAGAACTGGTCTCCATGTCTCATTTTTCCTCTGCCTCTACTTTGAGGAATGCTTCCTCAGGACCCTTCATCTCCAGGCCAAAAAATAAAAGGATTAGTTCTTATCAAGCCCCCAAAGATTTCACACACCTGTTTAATGATAGCAGCCATACAAGTATCAATAATAACAGTGATAGGTAGCAGTAGTCATGTCAACAGTAAGACAATATATTTTACATTACATCTGGTTCCTTGCTCCAGTGGTCTTGGGGATGGGTGGAGGAGAGGGTTGGTCAGACCCTTTCCTCCTCCACTCAGCCCTCAGGTCTCTGGATTCTCATAAAAGAACCACTTCCACTTGGTAGAGAGAGGTTGCTTCTCAGTTCTGCAATGCCTCTGACACCTGGTCCACAGGCTGGTTCTGTTTGGTGCACTGTGTCATCCTGGGGGTGGCTGAGCTAAGGTAGCTGACTTCCTTCTGGGTACCTTTGGGGTGTGGGGTCTCTTTCAGGAGCAGAGGCCCTTTGCTGATCCAAGAAATCCTGATACTGCAGGCAGACAGCTGTGCCCAGGAGGCTCTTGCTCTGAGTCGGACTTCTGGGGGATCTCCACGTAGGGAGGGAGGAGGAAGCAGCTCAGCACTGCAGAGGGACAGCAGTGTTACATCTCAGACTAGAATGAAAGAGAACAATGAAGAGAAAGTCAGATGATTTAAAACTGGGCAAAGTGGTGATAAGTGCAAAATTATCTTCCCTTGCTGAAGTTCTTTGCCTTTTCTCTGTCTGCTCTCCAGGGACCAGGAAGTCTCATAAGCTCTCCCACCCTCTTCCTTATCAGAATCTCTCTGGAAAGGATCTGATAGTCTCTTTCTGTTAGAAAATAAAGAATGGTAGAGCTCGATGTGTTCCATACTTTCAGGTACACACATTTAACAGGAATCTTGGACCTAAGGGTTTACAGTCTTAATGGAGGAATCTCAGGCTGTCAGCTTGTTGGGAGGGAAGCTTGAGATGTAAAGTATTGTCAGATCCACGGAAGCCAAATCTAAGGATGGCCAGGTTGGAGGAAGAGAGGAGGGGCCACGGTGGGACATGGGCTCACCTTCCACACACTGTAGATCCAGTTGAGATAGGATGCAACCTTGGTGTATACTCCCGGGGTACTCGGGCCCCCACAGCCATAGCCCCAGCTCACAATGCCTACGACCTGCCACTTCTCAGAGTGGTACATCAGGGGCCCACCGCTGTCACCCTGTGAGAGGTCAGAATAGGAGCTGCTGGGAGGGCAGGGCAGGGGGTGGCCTCCTTCCTCCTCTCCCTAAACTGGCCCCTCTGTTCCCCTGCACTCCCCAGCACTCTCTGCTCTTCCACCCTCCCCATGCTTATGCTGTTTCCGCATCTCAAATGCTGTTCCCTCCAGTACTAAAAGGGGTCTGCCTGTGGTCAAGGAAGTTGTGGGTTGGTTGTTGTCATTGCTCAGAGAGTCACAACTCACACTAGCAAAATGAAGGCTCTAAAGGGCCCTTCCTTCTAAGGAAGCATGGTTATCTTTGTTTCACTGGGTAGTTCCTAAATTGATCTAACACCACTTACAGAGTGCCTATTTGGTATCAGGTACTGTTGTGGGAAACTGGGGTTCAATTAATGAAGAAAAATACCCCAAAGATCTCTTCTCTCAGGAAGCTTAGAATCAGTGGGATGAGAGTGCCAGTAAACAAGCAAATAACAAACAAAAAGTAAATGTCAGATAGTGAAAAATGCACTCATCTGAGTCACCTTATTGCCAGCTTCCATCCTCTAAACCCATCAACACTACAGCCTAGCTGCCTGTGTGTGCATCCACAGCCATCGCTGTGAGCTCCCAGAGGGCAGACGCTGTCCTCCAAACCCCCGATGTTCACAGCACACAAGAGATGACTGAGCAATGTCTCTTTAATAAAGGATTTTAATGACTGGGGTGGGAGTAGGAGTAGAGTTAGGAGTTTTAATGAAAATGGTTCTGAAGATCCTCGGGGAAGTATGGGTGTTGGGATTGCTAAGCACTCCTGATGGCCAGGAAGGTTGGGGGAAGGGGACATGCACCAGGGCTTATCCAGCACAAGATGCTTTTTTTTTAGTAAAGTTTAGCATCTTAGGACAGTCACAGAGAAAAGAGACCTGGAGTCCCTGTCCTCAAGGGGTTCATAATACTGTAGAGGATGAAAACTAAGGGTGGATGAAGAGGGAGGGTAATGCCATCTTTGTATGAAAACAAGGCATTTGAAATCTTTGTTTGTTTGGATCCATTTACCCATCTATCTACTCACTCATTCATTTTTATATCTTTTTTTTTTTTTTGATACCGGGAATCAAACTCATGATCCTGTGCTTGCCAGGCAGGCACAGTGCTACTGAGCTATATCCCCGGCCCCATTCTTATATCTTTTTCTGACTATATTCCTTTCTTCCCACCTTGTCTCCCTACCTCCCTTCATCACACATTGAGTGTCCACCATATGCAAAGTGTCATGTGAGGTGTTCAGCATTTGGGTTTTCACATCTCTCTAGGACCTACATCCCTATCCACAGAACTCCCCACAAAGCTTGGAGGCCCCACCTGGCAGGCGTCCACACCACCGCCCGGGACGCCTGCACACAGCATCTTCTCAGTGACTTCTCCCTGGTATGCATCCTCGGCATTGCACTGGGAGCGGTCAATGACCTGGACGGAAGCCTGCAGCAGGGTATCAGACATCTCCCCTGGGAGGTTGAAAACACATATTCTCATTCTTATATTTCTAGCCCAGGTTAATTCTCTGCGTCACCAAAGCTCTTTGCTTTCTTTCAAGAGCCTTGGGGCTTGGTCTTCCAGAATGGGCTTTTCCGAAAGTTGATTCTCTTTCCCATCGTCCATGGGAACTTCTCCCTCATGCAAGGACACCTCCTGCCCTACAAGATGTTTTCTTCTAGTAAAGTTTAGCTTCTTAGGGACAGTAGCAGAGATAAGAGACCTGGCCCAGGACTTACCTCCATTCTGCTCTGTAAAGCCCCATCCAACAACCCAGAGTGGGGTGGCTGGAGCAAGCTCCTCATCAAAGAAGGGCAGGCAGATGGGCCTGACTGTGCCTACCAGGAGCAGAGACGGAGAGGAAGACCTTGTATTAATGATATTTTAAAAAGTGTCTGTATTTTATGTAGCTTTGACATGTTGGGGAGCTTACTGATCTAGGAGAGACTTGGTTAGCTAATTCTTAGAGATAATAAACCACTGGGCTGTGGGCATACTCTTAATATGCAAGCCAACCAATCCAAAGCCCACACCACCAGCCACCTCCTTTATTTAACTCTCGCACACAAAGCCAGTATTTTCTTCTTCCCTACATCACCCCAGGGCCAGGACCTTGACAATGAAAGACCAACCTCTTTGGCCTAGAGAATTATTCTCACTGTCTCCTCCCAAGCTTAGTAAAATTCACCTACCCAGCCTTGCAGTGCCTTCCCCTGGAAACACAGTCAGGACTCCGGGCTGTGCCCGACCCCCACCCAACCTGCACTGACCTGGCGCTCCCCACAGGGCCCTGTGGGCCCCCTTCTCTCAGGAACTGCAGAGAGTAAACTCTTCTTTCAAAGGCTGTCGTCTCTACGTCTGTCACCTTACCAGGGCTGATTAAAGCAAACACCATCAAAAATCTTGAAAGAGAACCAGACTTCAGGATACCTTGGCAGGTAAGCCTTCTGAGAGAAACCCACCACTTGTTCTGTGGGATACTAAAAGTGATATGAAAAATAAAAAAGATTTTGTGGTCAAATAAGTTTAGAAAATGTGGACTCCAATCAGGCATGGTGGTACATGCCTGTAATCCCAACATTCTGGGAGGCTGAGGCAGGAGTACTGCGACTGCAAGTTTGAGCACAACCTGGGCAACTTAGTGACTTGGCAAGACCCTACCACAAAAAAAAAAAAAAAAAAAAAAAAAAAAAAAAAAGGAGACATAGCTAGGTGTGAAGGCCCTAGGTTCTGCCCCCAGTACCCCCTCAAAGTGGATTTCATAAATAGAAGAGGTCCTTTAAAACACTTTTCATACCTTTAATAAGCTAATATGCTCCAAGAATGGAATTATACTATGATAAAGTTTCCTAAACTTATTTGACAGGGAAACTGTCTTTTCCCTTTGGTGCCTATGTCCTGTGGTCCCCTCAGGGTTGGAAACACTAATCTAAAAATTAGTATAAGTATGGGACATCTAACGGAACTGTTCAGACTCTATGGGCCGCCTTGGAAGTAATGGTGCGGTGGCAGGTGACACACTGCTGCTTGTGATGCGTTGGCAGGGTTATTCTACAAGCTCTTGGGTGCTGCTTGGGTGTGGGGAATGGACAAGATGATCCTTTAAAAAGGTTCCTTATAACTTCAAGACTGGGTGAATCTGATTCTCATTTGTGCTTGGAGGACTCTGTGGCAGGGGATGGTGAGCTGATAGCTGGCAGCTTCACGGGGGAAGAGATCATGTGGTACTGGTGACACTGGGCTGATGCATTAGTCAGAAATAAATGGGCAAGCTGAGGCCTTGAGAGGGGAAGTGAATGCACCCAAGGGCACTAAGTGGTCCAGAGGCAGAGAGTGCAGAACCGGCCGAGGGACTCGGGTCTCTGTCCCCAGACACCACTGTTCACCTGAGAATGTAAGCGGGAGCTGTAGCCTTACGAGGGCAATGTCCTTCTCTTTGGGGTACGAGTTGTTTTGCTCAGTGATGAAGATCTTGGCCACCGGCAGGGATGGGAAGTTGGCCAGTTTGTCAAAGCCAGCCCTCACCTTCCAGTTGTACAAATCGAGATGTTTCCTGCAGGAAGAGACAGCTGGCTTTAGGCCTGAGATGAACCCAAGGAAGTGTGGGTAAGGGCTGGCTTCCTGGGGCCCTGTGGATGGCGCTACCTGACACGATGATGGGAGTATAGGGGCCTGGGGGTACAGAAGGGCAGTCAGAGGAATTACCTTTCAGGAGCCAAGTTCTAAAAGGAGATTTGATTTCTTTTCTTCAGTGAAACTTGCACAGGGAAACTTCTGCCTGGAGGGTTGGGGAAGTGGCTGTCCTACGGCTGAGCCCTGGGGTCCTGATGCTCTTTCTTCTCATCCTTGTTCTTTTTTGAGAAAGGGTCTCACCATATATGCAGTTCAGGCTGGCCTTGAATTTACTATGTAGTGCAAGCTGGCCCCGAACTTGTGATCCTCCTGCCTCAGCCTCCCAAGTGCTGGGATAATAGGTGTGTGCCACCTCACCTGGCCTCCCATCCTTGTTCTCGTCTGTTTACTCGTGTGGTACTCATACAGTGGTCAGTCATGTATGGACGTGTCTGTCTTTCCCCCTGCACCGGACACAGTTTAGTGCAGTTCTTCCAGGAAAGGATTTACAGCTCTTATCGGATTCTCAAAAAGGCGAAGAACCCCTGGCCTGGACTGGGAGTGCCTTGAAGGCAGTGACGGGGTCTGTCTGATGCACCTAGGTTTGGTTCCTGGCTGGCACTAATGAGATGCTGAGTGAGTGAAAGCCAAGAGGGCATGGGTGTGGCCCTTCCCAGGGGTATGGCCAGGCCTGTCTCTGCAGCACCCAGCGGGAGACTATACCTGTTTAAATTTCTGTATAAAATGAAGGAATAACAGTGATTCTAGATCTTGGAGCCACTTCCTGGAAGACTGGCAAGGAGGGGGTGAGTTTTCGGGGCCCCAGGGAGGAGGGATGAGATTTTGTGGAGTGAAGGATATGAGGGATGGGCTGTGGTGAGTGAAGACCCTGGGTATCTGATGGTTTTCCACCTAGTAGAGGTCAAGCTTGGTGAGCGGCACCCTCTGCTCAGACCCCAGTGCCCAGCAAAGGGCATCATGGCTGCCACACCCTAGCAGTGGTGGTGGGGGGGATGGGCATCAGAAAGTAAGTCGAGGCGGGGCCCTTCACAGCCTTGATACCTGGGGCCTTACCTGAAGCAGTGGGCGGCTGTGAGGATCCAGTAGGGGTCCAGGATGCTCCCTCCACAGATGTGTTGCTTGTTGTACTGGATGCTCACTTGCCAAGGCCAAGAATCCACAGACGCCTCCTCCCCGCCCACCACGCGAGGCGTCTTCACGCTGCTCCCACAGGCTGAACACAGCGCAAGAAGGGAGAAGAGGAAGTCAGGCTGAGGGATGGGCTGCAGCCTGAGAATCCACCTTCGCCCTTCAGGACTGGTACTGGAAGGTGGGGAGGATGGGGCCAGTTTTGAATTGTTCATGGGGAACCGCTGAATGTCTCAGACTGCAGGCTCTTCCTCAAATTTCCCTGTTTTTCAGCACTGGGTGTGGTTCGGAGTTTAGATTGTGCACATAGGTGTGTCCATTGTGCTGGGAGTTTATGACCTTCCAACTGAACATGGGTACAGAATGACAAAAGCCTTGCCAAGGTGGAGTGTCCTGAGCCACTCCTGCTGAGTAACAGTAAACAAATGTCCATGAGTTACTTTGGCATCAGGAATTGGGAAGAAAGCCCCAGAAACGGGATCTTCCCATTCCAAACTCACCTTTCTCCAAAGTCCTTCTTCCTGTGAAGGGCATCTCCCTGTCCACCTGCCTGCCTTCCCCCTCACATCCACGTATTTTCTCATTCAACCCCTGACCCCTGTTAAATCCTCCAATCCCACCTCCCCACCCTGTGCTTTGCCTCTCTAACCCTTCTGGCAGCCCTGCCATGGTGGTCCTTACAAGGGCAAGAGGCTGCCGCCCTTTTCCTATGTGCCTAGCACTGTGCTAGGCAGGGGCTTTTCAAAGGCTGTCTGATTTCAAACACTGCCACCTTGCTTACTCACACAAAGCCCCTTTGTTGGCAAGGCAGAGTTTAAACCCTTCCTGGCAGCCTCCTGCTGTCTTTTTTTGGAGGCTGGGATTGAACCTGGGGCCTTGTACATGCCAGGCAAGTGCTCTACCACTAAGCTATATTCCCCGTCCCCTGGCTACATTCCCAGCCTGCTGCTGTCTTTATATAGAGTTTCCTTCTAGCCAGATCAGTTTCCCTGTAGCTCCCTGCTGTGGTTGGATATGATTTAAATATGTCTCCCAAAGCTTCATGTCTGACACCTTCATCCTCAGTGGTGGTGTTGAGGTGATGGGACCTTTCAGAGTGATGCCTGGTCGTCGTTGGGTCACTGAGAAGCTGCCCTCAGAAGAGATTACGAGAGTTCTCATGGGACCTCTGAGCTCTTATGAGAGTGAGTTGTGATAAGAACCAGCCCGAGCCCTGTGTCACTCTCTGTCTTCCTGTTCTGTGACGGGATTTCTTACTCTTGTATGTATTCCTGCCATGACCCATTATCTGAAGTTAAGCCCTCACCAGAGGGCAAACCAATGGGGCTACTTGATCTTGACCTTCAGCCTCCAAAACTGTGAGATAAATAAATCTCTTTTCTTTATAAGTTTAGCTTGCCTCAGGTATTTCATTACAGTAATGAAAAACTAATACCGTACAGTACACTGAGGCCATGGGCTGTGATCGGATGATAGAAGGGAATTCTTAACTCGGCCACTTGAAGGAGAACTAACCTACAAGTCCAAAGGCTGAAGAACAAAAGTTGGGCCAAAGTAGAGTGAAACTTGGTTTCTGGGAGATTTAAGAATGAGGACAAAGGTCTTCCACCCTGCTCGCTGCTGGCTCAGCCCCAAATCCTCAGAGACAGAGCATACTCACCAAGGCAGTGCAGGGAAACCAAGGAGCCCGAGACACAGGGTCTGCAAGAGAGCACAGGGCCCTGTGGGTTCCACTTCTCCCTTGGCTGGGAGGAAGGGACTCAGGCCTTCTGACAATGTTGATCTGAGCACCTTCCCAATACCTGGGAAATCTGAAACCTGCATAATGGAGACTCTATAGAAACTGTATTAACACTCAGTGCAATTTGATTTGATCCAACACCCCCCGTTAATGAGCATCTACTATGTGCAGGGCTCTCCCCAGTTCAAAGCCCAGTTCAGGCTCCTGGCAGACTGAGCAGGAAAAGAACAGTGCACAGAACAGAGTCTGCTGTGCTGCAGGCTTTCCAAATGGAAGAATAGGATTTTAATGGCATTCGAGGCAAACAGTCATCTACTACTAACCCTGTCCTTTTCAGTATTTAATCTGATGAATAAGCAGCCCTCAGAACCAGCCTTGAATGCTGAGGTGCCAGCATCCTCTCCAAAGCACCCTGCTGCAGTGTGACAGGTTGCATTTGGAGGCTGTGTTCTAACGCAGGGTAGTGAGGTGAGAGTCACAGGGCTTCTTCCCTGGAACACCGGGAGTGTGGAGAAGCCCTACTTTGGCTTGGGTAAGTGGTAGGGAAAGACAAAGTGACTTTTGGAAAGTGGCTTATTGGGCAATTTACTAGGGAACATAAGGCAGTAGCAAGAGTTATTTAGCTTTGTATTCAGATTGATAGAAAGGCCAGTTTATTCACCCCTCTGCCTTTGGGTAGGACAGCACACTTTGTCCAGCTGTCCATTGTACTAAAGAAATCAACACAGAAAACCTCCCAGAAATGTGATGCTAGAGCTGCACCTAATGATCTGTAGCTCTGGTGAAGAGTCCTTGTGTCTGGCTTGCATTTCTCTTGCTGCTGGTGTCTTTAGGCTGAGCTGGCTACAGCCCTAGCAGCCTCCATGCATGGCCTCTGCAGGTCAGAAGGGGTCCATCACTTACCCACTTGAGTTCTGCACCTGAAGCTCTCGGCTGTTTTCTGTGACTTCAACGACATCCAGATCCTGGTCCCAGCTAATCTTCACAGCTTGGAAAGTGGGTTGGCTGTGGGAGGGAGTAAGAGCTGTGAGCTGGGGGGAGGTGAGAACAAGATGGTGGGAGTAGCCCATGCTTGCAGGAGAGAGGGTGGCAGAGAATGGTGGTGGGGAACAACAGGGGAGTGGAGGTGGTCTTGGCCAGTGAGGTGGGATTTGTTTTGCTATACAATAAGGACTTCCCCTTGGCATCCTGGACTCAGCCTGGGCACAATGCTCATGTGCCCTTGCTTTCTTGGGTGGGGACGCCCAGAACCCAGAGCTCTGGAGAAATGTTAGCGATCCTCTTTCTTAATGTCCAGCTCTGTCCCTGGTTCAAATGTCCCAGCAGTATTTTCTGGTTTGCAGCAGGGGGAACAAAGACTCTTGGGGAGGTCACATTCCTTTTCTGTGTCTCTCTGAGCCTGTTTTCTTTTTGGTAACATTTTGGATGGACCAGATGACCCCTAGGGTCACACCTATGGCTTTGTGGTCCTAGGACAAGAAGTGATTCCAATCCAGGCAGAGGAAAGAAAGTAGAGAAATCTGAATAGAGAAATCTACCCCAAGAGAGATAATGTTGGAAATGGACATTCCCAGGATAGTTATCTTCTGTTCATCAATTATACCCTGATGAATAATTCTAATGAAATTTGATTTTGTGGAGTCCAGGAGCTAGGTGGTTCAGTGCCTTAGTGATCTCTAGAAGGATGGAAATGCCTGGAGTCTATCATCTTGAGAACCCCAGGAGATACCCAGGTTTCATAATCCAGCCTCAGCCTGCTGGGCCAGGGATAGCTGACCCTGCAGTTGGCCAGACTGCAGGAGGAGGAGCAGCTGGCTGCAGCCAGGCTGGGTCAGGGCAGCTGCAGGAGGAGGGGAGAGTAACAGGAACATGGCATGCCTTCTAATCACCTTGAAAATGAAGGTGCAGGGTGTCCTTTCTAGAGGGTACTGGGGGTTGTACCCATGAGGGGGGAAAGCAGCAGAGGCCTGATAACTAGAGAACAGAGAGGGCATATAGGCCAGGTGGATTTGTAAAGGCTGCTTGGAGCATTTATTGAAAAGGACCTTGAAGCTGCTTTAGGCATCCATGGAACAGAAATCTGTGATTGGTAGGTGATGTCTGCCTAGTAGTTATGATCTCATCTTCGGGGCCAGTTTCTCAGAATCCTGAAGTTTGGTGCCTGCTAGGGAGAGGCTATCCCACCCTACAGATGTGCTCTTTCCCCTCTTCCCCAGCTTGGTTTTCTGAGTGATCAATGGTTTCATGCTCCCTTCCTTGTACATGAAGCCCTGTGAGAAGAGAGAATTTCCCAATGTACAAACCCAAGACCCCCTCTCCCCAAATGAAAAGTCTTGGGCACAGATACTGTTCTCTGCCTCCAAGATACTACCAAAGCAAGTTACTTTCTCTGAGGCTATTTATAACATAGATATATTAATAACTATGTTTTTGGTTTTCTGCCAAGAGCAAATGAATATAAATATATATAATGCTAATTACCCTTTTTATAATTATGTACCTTCCATCCACTCCAGATTTGGAACTGCTTTTGGAATTTGTGGAAAGAGCTGGGGTTGCTGTTGATGGGGCCCCAGTGAAATCAGGATCCTTTCAATTAAATTTTAACCAATGGGCTTTGATAAATAAATTAGACTTTGGTATTACCGGACAGGGAAGGCTTCTTCCAAAGGACAAAGGAGTGAGGACTGAGGAGTAAAAAGGAAAAGAGGACTGTAGAAGAGCTGGAACTCTGTGTGTATGTGGAGTGTATCAGTATATGTATAAGTGTGCATGTGTATGGATGTATGCTATGTGTCAGTGTGTGTGTGAGTGTACATGCATATGGATGTGTGTCTGTGTGTGTGTGTGTGTGTGTGTGTGTGTACATAGCAGGGGGCTGCATACATTCTCTTGTTGGTACCCCGTATGGGGTACCCCCGTACCTCACTCTATGAGGCTAGAATACTTCCCCTGATTAACTCTTGATGAAACAGAGGCTGAGGAGCTTTAACTTCATGTTGCTCGCAAGTGAAAGTGCTGGGAATCAAAAGTGGTTCTATCTGACTCCATTATCAGAAGACAGAAGGAGGGGGGAACAGTGAAAGGAGGAAGAGGAAGCAAAGAGGAAGGAAGGAAGAAGGGGAGAGGAGACTGCAGGGGCAGAGTGACAGCCTCCGATGGCTTCGGTGGGTACCTGTCATAGCCCATCTGCCCACACGCCGTCTTGGCCAGAGCTTCTGTGAAGTTGTCATAACAGGCAGAGGCCCAGTTCCCTGTGCTTGGGTTCAGCACCTGCAGGGTGGAGCGGTCCTTGGAGAGGCGGACTGGGAGGGGAGGAGCCTGGGTGAGCTGGAGGTAGGGCCCCTCGGGCCCAGCCCCTCAGAACTCATCCTGATACCAGCTCAACTTCCCCCAACCCAGAACTGGGGACATCATAAGCATTGACACTTTTAACATTGAGGGAAGGTCCTCCATCTCACTTTGTTTAAGCTTTGTTTTGACAGAGCTAGAGCACATAGATGTTCTGGTATCAATCTCCATTTTGACCTCTTGCCCTGGCACAATGAATAACATCACCTCCTTTTGCTCTTAGAGGTATCAGTTTTAATGAACAGTTACATGGTCACTCTACCCATGGTCCACACAGCTTGCTTAGCCTGGGGAAACGTCTCAGCCAGGGACCTAGGTGCTTCTCCGTATAAGGTCAGGGTGGAGGTCGAGTGAGAAGTTCTGTTGGGAGTATGATGGCAGGTGCTCTGAGGCATTTGAATGTAATTTAAAAAGAACAAATTACACAGGAAGTCACTCAGCTCTGTCCCATCACCCATATCTTTGGCTTTTTCTCTTCAGAGCCCAATTACCAGATAGATCAAGAAATAACATGGTTTTTATCCTCCATGTATCTCAGGTTCCTTTGAAGGGCCGGTTACACAGCATGTTACAGGAAACACTAATTAACTGAAGGATCACTAGCTGGTTGGATGGTCTGACATTCTCTTTTCTAGTCCTCTTGAAATAAGAGATTTCATAGGAAGGAGGAATTCCCCATGGTCAACCAAGTTAGTGCCCTTTCTCAAAACCAAGCAGGTGCAGCAGGAGTGAGACAGACTCAAGTACAATTTCCTGTCCCCTCCATCCAACGCTTACTGAGTGCATGCTCTTTGTTATGTGCTGGGATCTAGAGATAGACACAGCCGGGTCCTGCTCTGGTGAACCCTATTCTACGGGGATAGACGAGTCAGTAGGCTGATGCTGTGTGTGACGCAGGGGGCCTGAGCAGACTTCCTGCTGGGCCCAGTCCTCTTTTGTCCTGTCCCCACCTGGACTCACCTGTCACAGCAGGCCACTCAGGGAAGCTCTTGACACAGGGTTCCTCGTCCTCCCCTGAGGCACAGTCGGGGTGGCCATCACACACTTGCCCCCTCGGGATGAAGTGCAGAGAGTGCTGGCAGATGAAGTAGTATTTACCCAGGATCACCTTGACTGGAAAGCAAGTGCAAAGGTGGGCAGAGAGGGCTGAGGGTCATGCAGGCGGCTAGGGCAGGGAGAGGCTGCGTTTTTCTGAAAGTTAGTTCCAGGCTTGGAAACAGGCAGATATGGGTCCAAGGCCCATTTCTGCTGCTTACTAGCAGATCTACCTGGTCCTGAGCCTCAGCTTCCTTATTTGAAAAGTGGAGACAATAACACAGGTCCATCTGTAAGATGGCAGAGGAGTCCAGTGTGAGAATGTGGTGGGGGAAATTGAGAAATGGGTTCTGCTGGTCTCTCACTCTGAGCTCTGGCTTAGGTAATGATGCAGGAGACACATGGGAAACTTGGGGTCCCAAGACCTGGTTCTGGCTCTGCTACTTACTGTTTGCAACCTTACACAGTTCACTTCCCCAGCTAGGAATCAGTTTCCCCCTCTGTACAACAGAATGATAGCACCTATCTTACAGGCTGGTAAGAAAAGTGGTAAGCTGGTAGTTGTGAAAATGTCTTGTAACTCTTAAGTATAGTTCTAGAGGCAGGCGCTTTTATCTGGGATTGAAAGACTCATGAAGAGAGTGACTTTTTGTTTTCTGCTTGCTGTCTTAAGATTCTGCCAGCTGCGTTCACTTCTGTTGCTCCTTTGCCATCTTAGGCAGACGGGAATGCATTTAGTGTAATCAGTCCCTTAGGGAACAGATATTTCCAAAAGTTTCTTTGGTGATGACACAGCCAGACACCCTGCTAGGAAGGAACTCCTCTTTTCTAAGTGGATTCTCTCCAGTCTAGCATCAGTCCCAGAGTGGTGGCAGTAGGTCCATGATGGCCCCTAGTTGTCACTGTGCTGGTAAATTTCCATACCGTTCCTTGGCAAAAACCTCAGGAGGGCGGTGTCATTCTAATTATATCACCAGTAAGGAGCCTGAGGATGGAAGGGTTATGGCTTATTTCCCAAAGCCTCACAGTGCTCATGTGGTAAAGCCAACATCTGTCTACCTCTCAGAAGGATCCGAAGATGGGCTCTACTGGGCCTGATGCTCCTTTCTTGAGTGAAATACAGGAGAAGGAGAAGGCCAGGAATTTCCTAGACCTTCCAAGTTTGGTTCATGATCAGGAGCCAGAATAAGGCAAGACCATCCCAGCCTTCTGGGACAAAGCCAGGAGGCAGGGTCAGCAGTTGATAGCCCAGGAACCAAAGTACTGAGAGAGCCTAGCTCAGGGTGAAGGATTTGTTTGCCACCTCTGATTCCAGAATTGGGAGGACCCAGGGCATGGAAACCATGCAGGGCCTTCTGGGATAGCAAGAGCCCAACTCTAAATTATGATTTGGTGCCTTTCTGGCTTCCCTTGGATAAATTTAGCCTCTTCTCTTTCCATTGTGGCAGAACATATGCTTAGAGAAAGCAAGCTTGTTTTAATATTAGTCTGAATAAAACAAGGTGGCAGATCTGTGGGGCACTGTAGATCCACTGTTGTAGTTTTTTTTTTTTTTTTTTTTTTTGTGGGTACCGGGGGGTCGACCTCAGGACCTCGCGCGCCAGCAGGCGCCCGTGCTGCTGAGCGATATCACCGGCCCTTTTTTCGTATGTGGGTTCCGGGAGTCGAACTCGGGCCCTCGCACTTGCCAGGCAGGTGCTTATGCCGCTGAGCCATCTCACCGGCCCTGTAGTTTGGACCTGGGGTGTCCCCTAGAGGCCCGATCCCCAGGACAGTGTTACTGGAAGGCAGTGGACTCTCTAGGATGGGTTTAGTGGGAGGCCTTTAGGTTGCTGGGAGCAGTCCTTCTAAGAGGATGGTGGCACTGCAGCCTCTTCCTCTTCCTCTTGCTTCCTGACTTGTGATGTGAGGGGATTTGCTCTGGCTTATAGTCCTGCTGTGATGTGCTACCTCAGCACAGGCCCAAAAGCAGTGGGGCAAACTGATCATGAACAGGAACCTCCAAAACACTGAGCCAAAATAACCTTTTTCTCTTTATAAGTTGATTACCTCAGGTATTTTGTTATAGTAGTAGAAAGCTGACTAACACAATCACTGTCATGTCAGGCCAGCCAAGGTCAAGGAGAAATGATTTGGAGTTGTTTGGGTCTCACGCCCATCCAAGGCCCTCAGGGATTTAGGTGGTGTTATGTTGTGGATCTGCATTTCTACTGCCATGAGATGGAACTGGACTTGCTTAGTCAGAGGCCTGGGATCTTCTTCCAGTTTTGTCCCTGACTGCCACACATCCTTTTGAGCCTCAGTGGTCCATTATAAAATGAGGGGTTAGACTAGGAGATCTCCTAGTGTCCTCTGACAAGGTTGGTGGCTGCTGCTGGTGCAGACGCCACCTTAGTTCCAAGTGCAAATGGCGTCCAAACAGCTAGCCTTTCCCAGGGCGCCCAGATAGTCCTGCCTGATGAGCAAACACAGCCTGGGCATCTCATCAGGCTGTGTGATGACACACACTTCTGTGCAACTTGTTTTTTTATCCACGCTATCTTCTTGGTGCTCATGATATTGCTGGGAGGAAGGCAGGGCATTTTACAGGTGAAGAGTTTGAGGGTAAGAGAGATTGAGGGCCCATTCATGGTCGCACAGCAGCAAGTGGCAGAGCCAGGGTTTCTGTCCCCAGTGTCCTGATTCCTAGTCTGGTCTCCTGTGCCTCAGTTCCTGCTGTGGTCAGTAACCTGCTGTGACAGTGAGGTTGATGAAGGCAAGGACTCAGTTGCAGGGTGTGGGAGCTGGAAGGGGTGGCGGGAATCACTGCTCATGTAGGTTAATCTTATTTGTTGCAGAATGGGCTGCTCAGGGTCGCACTGGGGCTCAGACATCACAATGATGAAGACAGAGCTGAAGGTGGGGAGGGGTGCCACCTTCCCCCATGACTCCTCTGTGTCTCGCTGGCAGAAATGCTTCCTGTCCTGGCAGCCCCAAGGGCTGCTCAGACCCACACAGCTGTCAATCTGCAGGAGACGGGAAGGAGGAGGCAGGGGCGGTGCCCTGCAATTGCCTGTGTGGGCTTGTGACGTGTGTCGCCTGTGAAGGAGAAATCTGGGATAGATGGGGAGAAATGGATGGGAGCTGAGTTCACCTTCCCCTTTCACTCTTAGAAGAAGGCTCCCTTCAAAGCAGGGGTGGATGCACGTTTCCTTTTTTGTTTTTGCAGGGCTTTATGCAGATCACCCACCTCTGACTGTGGGGGTGGAGGACGTAGGTGGAGCTGCCACTTACAGCTCTGGAAAAATGAGAGAGGGTACTGTCACCTACTCAGGGGGTGAAAGTTGGTGAGGGGCTGTAACTTACTGAGGACAGCCAAAATGACGATGACCATCAGGCTCAGCAGTGCCATGATGATGGGGATCCCCACCTTTTTGAAGGTCTCCATTGGGGTCCGGGGCTTGCGCAGGGGGGTGGCACCTGTAGGAGGTATGAGGCAGAGGGGAGGAGCATGTGGTCAGTGCTTGGAGCCTCCCCAGCCTGTGGCAGGATTGCCCTGGGGACAGTCCTGGCTTATGCTGGGGGATTATTCCTAAAGACTAGGCCACCCCGCCTCCTTTCCCCTCCCCAGGTTTACCCATCTCTCATGAGCACGCTGCGAATGAGCCTGCAGCCCACACTGCCCTCCTGTCTTGCTCTAGCCCAGTGATGGCAAACCTTTCAGAGACTGAGTGCCCAAACTGCAACCCAAAACCCACTTATTTATTGGAAAGTGCCAACACTGCAATTAAACCTGAATACTGAGATTTTAGTTCAGAAAAAACAACTCTACATTAACATCTTTTGTCTTAAAAGAAAAACACAATGTGTTTCATAGGTTCACCACCACTGCCCTTGCCTGTCCTAGGATGTGTCACCCTGTTCAGTCTGCTCTGAGCCAAGTCCTGCATGAACATGAATGCATATTCATTGTGCTATCATTTATCCTTTTCCTGACTTCCTGTCACATTTTTAAATATCTTTTTATTTATTTATTTAATTTTTTTTATAGGCGGGTACCAGGAGTTGAACTCAGGACCTCGTGCTTGCCAGGCAGGCGCTTACGCCGCTGAGCTATCTCACCGGCCCTATCTTTTTATTTTTAATTGACAGATAGTAATTATACATATTTATGGGCTACAGTATGACATTTCAATACATGTATACATGCATGACAATCAGATCAGGTTAATTGGTATAGCTATTATCTCAGTCATTTGCCATTTCTTTGCGTTGGGAACATTCAAAAACTCTTTTGAAATATAATTAATTGTTAAACACAGTTCCCTACTCTGCTATAGAACATTAGATGTATTCCTCTGATCCCTGATTTATCTTTTGATTAAACTGTAAGCTCCAGGAAGGTAGAGCCCTCCAGCAGCACAGTGAGAGCTGAGAGTAGAGGCTTAATAAATGCTTGTGGAAGGTTGTAACCAGATGGCCTCCATCTCCTTCAGTCAACAAAGAATAAGTCCCCGTATTTTCCTTGTCTTAGTGTGTGTGTGTGTGTGTGTGTGTGTGTGTGTGTGTATGTGTGTGTATCTAGGGGTTGAACCCAGGGTCTTTGCACTGAATTACATCTACAACCCTTTTTGTATTTTTTTTTTTTGTGGGTACCGGGAGTTGAACTCAGGACCTTGTGCTTGCCAGGCAGGCGATTGTGCCTCTGAGCTATCTCACTGGCCCGTATTTTTTTATTTTGAGATGGGGTCTTGTTAAGTTGCCCAGGCTGGGTTTGAACATGGAATCCTCCTGTCTCAGCATCCCGGAATGCTGGGATCATAGGCACGTACTATCACACCTGGGCGTTCTTGTCTTTAAGGAAATTACAATCTGGAGAAGGGGCAAACAGGGACATGGATGGAAGTGTGGAAGGTGGCATGTGTTATGCTAGAGACACCATCGAAGATGGGCTGAGGATGGCTTCTTGAGCAGGTAGCACTTAGATATAGGTAGGGATGGGGGACGGAGTCGCTGGACCAGCCCAGGCATGACATGGAGTGGGAACTGTGAGTATCTGGTGACCTAGAATCTGGGGTGGATCAAAGCATATTAGGAAGCAGGAAAACAAAGGCAGTTTGCGAAGACCCTTGAAAGCCATGCTAAAGACTTTGGATTTTATCCTGAAGACAGTGAGGAGCCATCAGAAGTTTTTGAGCCGTAGAGAAACATGATCAAATTAATATTTAGAAAAAGGAATCATTCATCAGGGAGGAGGTGGGCTGAAACGAGAGTCTGGGATTAGGGAGACGAGATAGGAGCCCATTGAGGCCTAAAATGGGTAATAATTACATGTGCACCTCACATGGCTGTTCCAAGAGATGGGACATGGGAATGGCTGTGAAAAGTTAGATTCTTGGTAAGTAGCAGAGGTGGCTTCTTTCCAGTCCCCTCTCCTTGCAGAAAATAAGCTGGGAAGGTGCTGTGTGGACCTCTCCTCCAGGAAGAGCTGGGGCAGGAAGTATGGTAGCCGGAGAGACCTAAGCAAGCAATAGGCTGGTCCTATGAAATACTGTATATTTTACATGTTTTGTATGTTTCCTGTCTCCCCCCTCCCTGAAATGAAGTCTGCATGGAGACAGGACTTTGTGCATTACTGAGTCCCCGTACCTAAAACAGCGCCTGCCTCGCAGGAGCCACTCACCGAGTGTTTGTGGAATGAATGTCCTAAGTATATCCCATCCATCTGTCTTCAGATCTCATTTTATCCAGCTCTGAATGACAGCTAGTCACCTGTCTCAAAAGCAGAGAATGGCATCCTGCCAGAATTTGGTGTTCTGTAAATGCTGATATTAATGAATTGGTTATAAAGGAAACCTGAAACTTCACGTTTTCCTAAAAGAGAGTTTTAACCTTGGACATAGGGACCAGGTGCTGGGGATGTGGACTGGAAGTGGTATTGCCTGTAAATTGCTAAGGCCTGGCACAAAACAGGTTATCAACAATGTTAGCTCTTTAACATTTTAGCAACCAGTCTTCAGAATTGTCCCCTCTCCTGTGGATGTGGTGACATTTTGTTCATTCCTGCATCCATGGTTTACTTATTGAGCACCCACCCCGGGGACATTTTCTAGGTTTGTTTTCTTGGGGAGCGAATGACCTGCTGGGGGCCATGAGTCCCTGTGTCCAGGGCCCAAGCCCTCTGCCTCCCGGATGTTCTCAGGGCCATTCTGCTTTCCCTAGCAGGAAGGGAAGGGGCTTCACATCTCGTTTAAGTTCATGAACACCCTGAGCTGTGGATAGCCTCCCTGCCTGCCATGGATCTTTCCTCCAGTCTGTCTGTCCACTGCTGCTGGACAGAGCTTTCTGAAAGATGGCTTTTTATTTTATTTTATTTTTTTCCTGGCTCCCTGTGACCTCCACATCTGGACTGCACTCCTCCCTGTGCTTTCAAAGTCAGTGTGATTTGGCCTCCCTCTCCTGGCTGAATGGACTTCCACAGCCAGTCCTTGTCAGTCCCCTACTCTGCATTGGTGGGTTTGCTCCTTCATCCGGGGTGACCTTATTAATCTTCACCTCTGAGTCTAAAGAGCTTGGGCTCTCCCCCTCTCCCCTGAGACTTTCTCACTCCCTTCTGCCTGCTGACAATTGACTCATTCTGTATAGCCTTGCCCATGGTGTCATCCCTAACCACTTGAGCAGCTCGAACTGTTCGCTCCCTCCACTCCAGGCATTTGTAGTAGATTCAGCTCATTTTCTAGTCTAGTGGTTCTCAGGCTTACTCATTGGGTGGAGCCCTAGTGAGCCCGGTGTTCTTTGGGGTCACCATGGTCTACTGATCTGTTAAATTCCAAAGTATAAACAAGCCACTATTTTTACTTGCTGAAGATTCCATTGTTTGTGCTCATTATTAACTCGTGACCCTGAACTGAGAAATAAACTGTCAAAGTAAGCAGGACCAGCCATTTTCTTATTGATCTGTCCGTATTAGTCTGTGCTTTGTTTCTTTTGCTGATCCAGTAAGCTATGTCAAGAATACATATCAATGGTTTAAGAAAATGTAACATACACTGTTTGTGGGAATGTAAATTCATACAAATACTTAGGAAAATGGTTTGGTTAAATCTACTAATGCAAAATATATGATTATTCTATGATTTATTTACCCAACAACTCTGATCCAGGATCTGGCCAAATGTAACACTTAAATTTGGGAATATTCTATTTATTAGTTTATTTTTCTATAGTAAAACAGGCAAATACTGCCATTTTCTTTCCTACCAGTGAAAACATTGACTAGCTTGTTTCTTGGCAGCCTGGATGGCCTGTGATTGTCTTACTGCTATGGCCCAGCAGCAGCCCAGGCCCTGGCACAATGATGGAACTGGGGAATCTTTGCTCTTGGAGTTTTAGGTTTGTTAATCCTGTTTCCCCAGAGACTAGGCCTCCTACTTCTAGAATGAATCCTGGAACTTACAATTACTTAGTATTTATTGAATACTATTGGATTGATAGGAGCTGGATGTCATCTACACCATTTGGCATGTGGTGGAAAGTTGTTAGGGCCATGTGAGAATAGCTCGATATCTGCTTGGTAACTGAAACTCAGAGGCTGAAGGAGACAAAGGAAAGCTGGGCTGAGCTTACCGAGGTTGTTCAGGGGATGGTCACTGTCGGGATCCTGTAATGAAGGAAAAGCAGTAAGTTGAGTGAGGGAACCTCTAAGGCTGGGGCTAGCAGCCTACAGGAGATCCTTGGTTCTTGTGTGTGTTTCCTTCACCCTGCTAAACCTAAGTGGGGATCTCTGTGAGAGCTACATAATTGGCTCAAGAAAAAAAAATTCAGTCATGCACCTATTTTACCTGGCCTAACCAGTTTACTAATTGTAGCAATTAGTTAGCAATTACTAAAACAACTAGTTGCTAATTGTTGTGTGTATTGCTGAGTTTCTCAAGATAATTCTGCCTTATCTGTTTTTGTCAATAGTTTGCCTAGTTGCACAGATAGTATATTTCTGTAAAAACCTGAACAGACACTTTACAAATGGCTAATAAATCCCAGCATTCGGGAGGCTGAGACAAGAGGATCGCTGCTAGTTCAAGGCCAACCTGGGCTACAAAGTGAGTTCAAGGCCAGCCTGAACTGCATAGTGAATCCCTGTCTCAAAAAAAAAAAAAAAAAAAAAAAAAAATAAAGTGGCTAATAAGTACCAAAAGATGCTCAATGTCATTACATATGAGGCAAATGCAAATTTAAACTACAGTGAAATATCTCTACATAGACATCAGAATAGCTAAAATTTAAAAAGCTGGCAATGCTAGGTGTTGATGAGGATGTAGAGCAACTGGAAATTTCATACACTGTTTGTGGAATGTAAATTCATACCAATACCTTGGAAAATGGTTGGTTAAATCTACTAATGCAAAATATGTCACTATTCTATGATTTATCGACCCAACAATTCTGATCCAGGATATAGTTAAGAGAAATAAACGCATATATCTAGCAAAAATTATACGTGAGTGTTCATAGTAGCTTCATTAGTAATAGCTAAACATAGAAAAAACCCAATGTCAATTACCAAAGCAAAGTGGATAAAATGTGGTCTATTTATATAATTTATAGAATTACAACAGTAGACAAGAGTACACTAGTGCTAAATGTATTGACCTGGAAGAAATTCGTAGATATGGTGATGAAGGAAAGAAACCAGACACAAAAGTATATACTGTATGACTCTATTTGCATGAGATGTAAGAGGTGAAGTCAAAGTTTAAGGGGTGCTAACAGTCAGGATAATGGTTACAACTGGGGAGGGGGGGAGGTTATTGGAAGGAGCACAATAGAGCCTTCTGGAATGTTGAGAAACTTCTAGATCTTGTTCTGGGTGTTGGCTACTTGTATGTTTATATGTGTAAAACCTCGTTGAGAGGTTTAGTTTTTTTTTTTTTTTTAAAGAGAAGAAAAAAAAACAAAACAAATCAAAAGAAGAACAAATTTTCAAAACAACATAATAGGAGGGTAACAATGGTTAATACATTACGTATTACTATCTTTAAGTTAGTTATTCAGGACACCAGACATTAGCATTCAATTGTCCAAACATTATTGGCACAAACCTTACTCTTCAATGAGCTAAGTAAAAATGGTAGTGTATCTATCTTAACCATCTTATATATATATATACAATTTTTTTCCCTTTCCCTTCTTTCTTTTCCCTATTCCAGTCTCTCTTTCCTTTTGACCAGTTTCTTTTTGATTCACCATATCTATTGTACATTTTGGATCTTATTTACTCTTTCAGTTTCTCATACTAGAGAGATAATACGATGCTTACACATGTGCTTCTGGTTTATTTCACTTATGAGTATTTTCTCGAGTTGCATCCATTTACCTATAAAAGTCTCCAGTTTATCCTTCTTTATGGCTGAATAGTACTCCATTGTATAAAAATACCACATCTTTCTTATCCATTCCTCAGTTGATGGGCATTTGGGTTGTTTCCAAGATCTGGCTATTACAAATTGTGCTGCTATAAACATGGGTGCACATATATCGCTGTGGTACGATGTTTTTAATTCTTCTGGGAAGATGCCCAGAAGGGGAATAGCTGGGTCAAATGGGACCTCCAACCCTAGTTTTCTGAGGAATCTCCACACTGACTTCCACAGTGGCTGTACCAGTCGACACTCCCACCAACAGTGAAGAAGGGTTCCTTTTTCCCCACAGCCCCTCCAGCATTTGTTATTAGTTGATTTCTTAATAGTAGCCATTCTTTCTGGGGTGAGATGGTATCTCAGTGTTGTTTTAATTTGCATCTCTCGAATGACTAGTGATGTTGCACATTTTTTTGTATATTTATTTGCCATTAGTATTTCTTCATCTGAGAAATGTGTATTCATCTCAGATGCCCATTTTTGGAGTGGGTCTTTAAATTTGGGAGGTCTGATTTTTTTGAGTTCTTTATATGTTCTCGATAGTAATCCTTTGTCTGAGGAACAGCTGGCAAACATTTTTTCCCACATTGTGGGTTGTCTCTTCACTCTGTTGGTGGTTTCTCTTGCTGTGCAAAAGCTTTTTAATAAGATGAGATCCCAGTTATTGATTCTTTGGGATAGTTCCTGTGCGGTTGAGTTTTTATTCATAAAGTCTTTGCCTACACCAATGTCTCCAAGGGTTTTACCTATCCTACCTTCCAGCAGATTTAATGTTTCTGTTTTAATATTTAGATCTCTGATCCATTTTGAATTTAGTTTAGTGCATGGTGAAAGATATGGATCTAGTTTTAATCTTCGGCATGTGTAGAGCCAGTTTTTCCAGCACCATTTATTAAAGAGGCTATCTTTCTTCCAGCGAATGTGTTTGGCACCTTTGTCAAAGATAAGGTGGCTTAGTATGTCTGGGGTTGTTTCAGCATCTTCTAATCTGTTCCATTGATCTTCAGGTCTGTTTTTTTGCCAGTACCACACTGTTTTTATCACAGTAGCTTTATAGTATAATTTCAAGTCGGGGATTGTGATGCCCCCTGCCTTGCCTTTGTTGCCCAGAATTGCCTTTGCTATTCTAGGTCTCTTCTGATTCCAAATGAATTTTAGGATTGTTTTCTCTAATTCTGTGAGATATGCTGTTGGAATTTTGATTGGAATTGCATTAAATCTGTATAACAATTTTGGAAGTATGGCCATTTTCACTCTATTGGTTCTTCCTATCCAGGAGCAAGGGATATCTTTCCATTTTCTGATATCCTCTTCAATCTCCTTTTTCAGAGTACTGTAGTTTTCAGTATAGAGGTCTTTTACATCCTTCGTGAGGTTGATTCCTAGGTATTTCATTTTTTTGGATGTTATTGTGAAAGGTATTGTTTCCCTAATTTCTCTTTCAGTAAGTTTGTTATTTGTGTACAGGAAGGCTATTGACTTTTGAGTATTGACTTTGTATCCAGCTACACTACTGAATTTGCTTATTAAATCTAGCAGTTTTTTAGTGGAGTTTTTGGGATCTTCTGTGTAGAGTATCATGTCATCTGCAAATAATGATAATTTAACTTCTTCCTTTCCAATCATTATTCCTTTTATTTCTTTCTCTTGTCTAATCACTCTGGCTAAAGTTTCCAGAACTATGTTGAATAAGAGTGGGGACAGTGGACATCCTTGTCTTGTTCCTGATTTTAGAGGGAAGGCTTTCAGTTTTTGGCCATTTAGTATAATATTGGCTGTTGGTTTGTCATAGATAGCTTTTACCAGATTGAGATAAAGACCCTCTATTCCAATTTTCTGTAGGGTTTTTATCATGAAAAGGTGCTGGACTTTGTCAAAAGCTTTTTCTGCATCTATTGAGATGATCATGTGATTTTTGTCTTTGGTTCTGTTAATATGCTGTATTACATTTATTGATTTACGTATGTTGAACCATCCCTGCATCCCAGGGATGAATCCAACTTGGTCATGGTGTATAATCTTCTTGATGATTTGTTGGATTCTGTTTGCCAGTATCTTATTAAGGATTTTTGCATCTATGTTCATTAGGGAGATTGGCCTGTAGTTCTCTTTCTTAGTTGGGTCCTTCTCTGGTTTTGGTATCAGGGTAATGCTTGCTTCCAGGAATGAATTTGGGAGTATTGCTTCCCTTTCAATTTCATTGAAAAGTTTGAGAAGTAGGGGCGTTAGGTCTTCTCTAAATTTCTTGTAGAATTCGGCAGTGAATCCATCAGGGCCTGGACTTTTCTTTGTTGGGAGGTTTTTAATTACATCTTCAATTTCATTGGTTGATATTGGTTTATTTAGGATTTTTAAATCTTCTTGATTTAGCTTTGGTAATTCATACGAATCTAGGAATCTGTCCATTTCTTCTGCATTTTCCATCTTAGTAGAATATAAATTTTCAAAATAGGTATAGATGATCTTCTGGATTTCTGCAGGGTCCGTCGTGATATCACCCTTTTCATTTTCAATTGCATGGATTTGAGTCTTTTCTTTTCTTTTTTTAATAAGGTTGGATAAGGGTTTGTCAATCTTATTTATTCTTTCAAAGAACCAACTTTTTGCTTCATTGATTCTTTGTATTGTTTTTTTATTCTCCAATACGTTAATTTCTGCTCTGATCTTTATAATTTCCTCCCTTGTACGGGCTTTTGGCTTAACCTGCTCTTCTTTTTCTAGAAGCTCGAGGTTCACCCTTAAGTTGTTTATTTGCGCTTGCTCTATTTTCCTGATATAAGTATTTAATGCTATAAATTTCCCTCTTAGGACTGCTTTCATTGTATCCCATAAGTTCCGGTATGTTGTACTGTCATTATCATTCAGTTGTAGAAAGTGACTAATTTCTTCTTTAATTTCATCTGTGACCCATTGGTTGTTCAGGAGGATGCTGTTTAATTTCCATGTGTTTAGGGAGTTTTTGTGGGATCTTTTGCCATTGATTTCCAATTTCATTGCACTATGGTCTGATAATATGCATGGGATAATTTCAATTCCTTTGCATTTACTTAAGCAGGTTTTATGAGCTAGTATGTGGTCTATTTTGGAGAACGTCCCATGTGCAGCTGAGAAAAATGTGTATTCTGATGTTGTGGGATGGAACACTCTGTAGACATCTACTAAGTCCATTTGTTCAAAAGTTTGGTTCAGTTCTACTATTTCATTATTGATTTTCTGTCCAGTTGATCTATCTTTTTGTGACAGTGGAGTATTGAGATCTCCCAATATAATTGTATTAGTGCTTATTTGATTTTTCATGTCCTTTAGTACTTGTTTTATATAGCTGGGTGCATTGGTATTTGACGCATATATATTTATGATCGTTATCTCTTCCTCTTGGATTGTTCCCTTTACAAGGATGTAATGACCGTCTTTATCTCTCTGAATCCTTCTTGGCTTGAAGTTCACTTTGTCTGCAAAAAGAATAGCTACCCCTGCTTTTTTCTGGGTTCCTGTGGCATGGAGTATTGTTTTCCATCCTTTGACTTTCAGTCTATGAATTTCTTTCTGAATTAAATGTGTTTCTTGTATGCAGCATATTGTTGGATCTTGCTTCTTGATCCATTTCGCCAGTCTGTGCCTTTTGATTGGTGAATTGAGACCGTTAACATTGATGGTTAAAACTGATATGTATTGACTTGTCATGATATTTTCCTGTTGTTGGTTCCCACTCTTTGTTTTTCTGCTTTCCGGCTATTTAATTATTTGCCCTGTCTGGTGGATTCCTTCTGTTGGGGTTCCTATCTCTTTCTAGAATGTCCTTCAGAACGTTTTGGAGTGCTGGTTTGGTGGTCATAAATTTTCTCAGATGTTCTTTGTCATGAAAGTATTTTATTTCTCCATCAATTTTGAAAGATAGTTTTGCAGGGTACATCAATCTGGGCTGAAAATTATTTTCCTTTAGAGCTTGCAATACATCATTCCAAGCTCTTCTTGAATTGAGGGTTTGTGCTGAAAAGTCAGCTGTGATTCTGATGGGTTTTCCTTCATAAGTGATTTGTCTCTTCTCCCTAACAGCTTTTAAGATTCTGCCCTTCTGTTGAATTTCTGTGATCTTGATTATAATATGTCTGGCTGAAGTTTTTTTTTGATCATGTCTAGTTGGTGTTCTAAAAGCTTCACTTATAGGGGTGTCAAATTCCTTTTCTCTTCCAGGAAAGTTCTCCCTGATTATGTCTTTGAACAAGGTTTTAATGTCGTTGATGCTATCTCCTGCTTTTTCATTTATTCCAATTATTCTTAAGTTGTTTATCTTTGAGTCATCTAGCAGCTGCTGAATTGATTTTTCATGGTCCCTTGCTATTTTTAAGAATTTTTCCATTTCATGATCACTAATTGCAAGCCTGTCTTCTATATCTGAGATCCTGTCCTCGCATTGGCTTATTCTGCTACAAATACTTTCAATGGAATTTTTTATCTCTTGGGTATCTGCTTGAATCTGCCTTATGGATTCCATTTCTTTCCTATGCTGAGCATTCATGGTTTCTATAGTTTTCTTAAGTTCATCTATTTTTTTGTCTGTATCAGCTATAGTGTCCTTAAGCATGGTCTTCATTGTAGACATTATCTCTGCAGTTATCTGTGAGATTATTTCTGTTTTAATTTTTTCCAGAGCCTCATTCAGTTGCTTTGTTGTTACCACTTCAGATAGGCCAGGTGGGTGGCTTTCAGATTGTCCCACCTCGTTGCTCCCTAGGTTTGCCTTTGGTGAATTGGATGTGTGGGGTTGCATCTTGTTTAAGTGTCGTCTCATTTTTTCTTTCTTTAATTCCTGGGGTGATGTTTGCAAATTACCTATAGTAGGTTACTTTATTGCTAGTGTTTAAGATCTTTAGAAGATGACTACTTCTCTGCAGTATCTTCCAAGTGGAGCTTGCTTTTAGGTTTTGAGCTTTCTGCCAGATCCTACCTCTTCAATTCGTTGGGTATGCGAAGTTGCTACCTGTTTGGCCCAGTCCTTGATTCTTTGGTACTGTGCCACTGTATTTTCTGTGTCCCTTAGTCAATCGCCGGTCTGCGCCGTTCTCCGCCGCTCCCCTGCCCCGCCGCTGTCTCAGGATCCTCCGTGGGGGCTCCCTGGGCACCAGCTGCCACCGTGTGTCCGTAGATTTGAGCTTCCGCGGCGCTGCAACTCCCGGGATAGTAGAAGGTGCACGCGCGCGGTCTGGTCCTTCTTTCCTTCTTCTTTGTTGGATGTCACCCGTCACTGGTGCCGGGGGTCCCAGATTGCGCTTCAGAACTTCTCTGGGTTTCGGGGAGGCATCTCCCCCCCTCCTGCGCTTTCCGGATCGCTATATTCCCGTGTTCCAATGGTAACTTTTAGAGAGAGTTTCGCTGCCTGCTTCTTACTCATCCGCCATCTTGAGGTCCCCTTCCGAGAGGTTTAGTTTTGATTTGAGTGTTTTACTTAATGGACATTATACCCGATGAAATGAACAAAAACAAGAACTATCAGAATATACAGTGGCATTTCTGAGAGTGTGGTCTTACGTTATGATCAACACATGTACACAAATACAAGGACAGGAAGGAAGCCCCATGTGTGAGGCTGGCACTTCCCACCAGATGGCTCATTTCACCCTCACAGTAGCCCTTCAAAGTCAGTATTCTTTTCCCACTTTACCAAGGCTAAACATGAGGCCCAGAGAGTTTGAGGATCTTGCCCAAAGCACCCAGTTAATAGTATGCAGAGCTTGTATTCCAAATTCAGCCTCTGCAGATGACAGCACCTGGCTGGATACTACATCAGCCAGCCACGACCTCATGCACAGAGTGTATATGGAAATGTACAGAGCCCTGCTCTCTCTGGTTGGTTTCATTTTTTTTAAATTAAAAATAATTGTATTGGTTACTCTTTCTCATTGCCTTTGTATCCTTCATGTTCAGCATTGGGCTTGTTCCTAGTAAAGACTCAATTAATGACTTGATTGGAATTGATCTCTGGGCTCTACACTGTGGTTGTCCTCTCCTCTGTCATCACTGGGGCTGGATAGAGGGGACAATTTCCAGGATAAAGATGAGAACAGATTGGATAAGCCTGCCTTGTTGTGGCTTGAGAGTCAGGTAATAATAATACCAACAGCTATTCGCATACAGTTGGCATGTAATACTTTACAAAATCCTTTCATCTAACTCAGCCTATTCAAGGATTGATACAAAGTATCCAATAGCCAGGATGAGTAGCATTAAATAATCACCAAACTAAATAGAGATTTGTGGAGGATATTGTACCAGGTGCTGCTCCAGGAGCTGTGGAATCAACAATAAATAAACAGTCCTTCAGCAGGACAGGGGAGGATGCCAAAGGAGGCAGCAAGGGCTGCATCCCTGGGAGGAGGGATGAGCCTGAGGAGGACAGGGTATAGCCAGAAACAACCAGAGCCTGGTGGGAGCTATCAGAGAGCAAAGAGGGGTGAGAGAGACAGTGCCTGGATGGAGATTTCAAATGGGAGGTCTGGGGAAGGGTGGTTAGGGAGCGTCTCCTGGGGAGGTGACATCTGAGCTGGGATTTTAACAGCAGGAAGAACCAACCAGTCAGAAATAAGTGTGGGGCATTGGAGAAACTGCATAGAGATTGGCATGGCTAGAGTCAGGTGAGGACAGGAGAGGGAAAAAGGATGGTGGCAGAGAGACTCCACGAGTGTCTGGAAAGAAAGGCAGGGGCCTTGCCAGTGGATGGGATGCCCTGGGGTTTTGGTTAAGCAGGTAAGAATGTTGGCTGAGATGTGGGAGGCTAGCAGGACTGGCAGGATGCTCAGAGCATCCAATTAGTGCCCTTCCCCATCAATTCATCTTTTTCGTTGAGTCTACCTGTGTATGCATGCCTGCATTGGCTGAGGAGTGTAGGGCAGATCACTTTTGTTTATTATTCATTCAATAAACATTGATTATATCCTTTGAGGTGTGAGGATTTGTGGTAGAAGCTGAGACACAGAGGGAAAGGCTTACAGTCTGCACCTTGCCTGGCCTTGGCTCCTCATCTTGAACTGAACTAAAGCAACCCAGTGCCCACCATAGCTAATGCTTCCAACTGCTCTCCCTGAGTAGTGGTTGTAGAAAATGATTCATCTGCATTTGCAAACAAAAGTGAGAAAGAAAAAGCATGAACCAAATGAATGCTATAAGCTGAAACTGAAGTTGATCACTGCATCCCTGATATCCTGTACAATGTCCCACATATGGTAAGTAATGAATAAATATTTATTGAACAAAAAAATTAATGAGCTGGGTGCCATGCTATGTGCCTGTAGTCCCAGCTATTAGAAGGCTGAGGCAGGAGGATTGCAAGTTGAGGCCAACCTTGACAACACAGCAAACCCTTGTCTCAAAAAACAGACAGAAAGAAAAAGAAAGATTGAAAGGAAGAAAGAAATAAAAGTGAAAAAGACAAATTGGTGAGTCTCAGTTTTAGGACTGAGTCTCAGGCCAGTCTTTCAGAAGCTGACTGTGGCATACAGTATTCACAATGAAATGCTAGGCTGCAGTCAAAAGAAATGAACTACAGCGACATAAAATACGATGGGTGGCATTAGCAATTTAACATCAACAATAAAAGAAGCTCCCAGCAGATTCCACACAGTCCAGAAGCATTTTCGGAAGAGCAAGGGAGCAATGAACATGGGGCACAGAGTGATGCCAACTTTGGCAGACTGCAGCTGACACAGTTGCTGCCCTGCAGGAGATGTGCAGTCACTAGTAGCTGAATTAAAAAGCAAAAGAGATCTCCCACCTACCTCACTGGGGGCTGGATGTGCGTGTGAGAGAGAAAGAGGGAGCTTGTGATTAGATGACGGGTCGTTATTGAAGTCCTAGGATTTGTTGGGGTTTATGAAGTCTCACTGCATTGTTAAACCCATTAACTAGCTAGTGAGTTACAAATGGGCCCTGTGTGGACCAAGAGTGAGAAACACCCTGAGTTAAAGGTTATGCTTTATCCAACGCTGTACACCCAGGGTTCAGAGAGAAAATAAAAATCCAATGGCTGGCTATGCTGAGTGGTCAGCAGAGGTCAAACTCTTGTCCTCATATAACAGAAAATGCCCCCCAGCCAGTATACTTCAGCTTCTCATTTGCCCAGGTAATAGTTCCTGTTCCAGTTCTGGTTGCTCCTGTCTCTTAGAAACAGCTGGTCACTGTGATGCATAGCGGGTCACTATGATGCACATTGTATAAACCAATCCCCAACTGACAAGCCATTCTGCCTCTGTACTTCCTGCTTGCTTATCTCATATGAGCCCTAGACCACCAGAGATTGGGGCCTGATATTCTGGGAATGATCCCAATCAGTGCCCATTGCCTCCAAATCCTGGGTGTCGTTTCAGTGTTCCTTCTTGTCATTGCACTCACACTACTTTGCCCTGACTATCATGAAGCCTAAGTTCTTCCATTTAGTGGATCATTCCTTGGGTTTCCTTGAAGCTCATGGATAAACATCACTGACACAGAGAGATCACAGAGGATCCCTGGGAAAAGGAGCTTCTGCAGGTCATGGGTATTAGGGCTAATGGCCAGGGAGGTAGGTGCATTTTAGGCCTGTGAATGGCATTTGGGGACCATCAAAGTTAGTGACCTTCCTGACCAGGACAGAAACAAGAACTTATAGCCATCTCCATCCCCTATCAGCCAATTCTTAGCTGAGGAAAAGAGAGAAGGGGGTCGAGAGAGGTGGATATCAGATGGGAGTCAGAGACCCAGTCACCTGGCAACTCCAACTAAGGCCAGACAGAAGCGTCTTAGGCTGGCATTGATAGAGGGAAGAGGGAAGTCGAGAAGTGAACAAAGAGCAGCTGTGTGTCCTTCTGCTTTTCTAGAAACATCTTATTGTATCCCCAACTTGAACCTGGGCCCTGGCCATAACTGCTGCAGCCCAGCCCCAGCCCAGCCCCAACCCAGCCCCAGTGAGGGCACTGGCGTTTTCCTTTCTGTCTGGGCTGCTGCTAGGCTGGGCCTGTCCGCTCTGCTGATTGAGTCTGCTGCAGAGCCCTGATTCATGGGTTTAGTCTAGCAAGAGTCCTCCTGCTATGTAGAGGACAGTGGAAGAGCAGGAATGCCCAGGCCCCCGGGGCACCTGAGGGTCCAAGCTGCAGGTGGGTGGTGAGGTGGAGATGGAACTGTGTGGGTAGTTGATGGCTGCAAAACACCTGCCTTTGTCTGATTAGCTCAGAGACCTTCCCTCCCCCCTCCTTTCCTTCCTTCCCTCCTTCCTTCTCAGTTGGTCATTGGCAGCAGAGAGATATTACTCCAGTTCCCAGATGTGGAGGTAGAACAATTAACTACTGCAGTTGGATATTGTTATGTAGTTTACAATATCCTTCTTTCATTAATGATATCCTTGGAATGACCTTGAGAAATTGTCCCCATTTACAGAAGAAGAAACCAAGGCTCATATACATTAAGTAGCTGCTATGGCTACAGAGCAAGTAACAGATCCAGCTCTTGGGGCCAGGCTTCTGGACTCGGGGGACTGTTGTTTCCATTTCATTGGAGTTTCAGAAATCCATCGGGTGAGTGTCAGCAGCTGATGCTGGCTCCTTTTGAGTCTCTGCTTCCCCACAGTGGAATCTTACTGCAGGGCTGGGCAGCTGGGAGAGCCTTTATTGGCATTAGCATCCCTTCTTCCCTCTTCCATTAGGTTTGTACCTTTCTTATCTACTCGCCCCCTCCCCATTATGTTTTCAGATCTTGGAGCTCAGGGACTCCTCTAAGTGGCCTCACACACTCTGACCCCTGACCTGCATCCCACCCCAACCCTACTGCCCCCAGCAGTGCCCTCTTTGCTAGCTCGAGTGAGAGGTAGTCTGTTGCCTTTGCCAGGCTGCAAATGGCAAATGGACCTCTCAGAGTCCTGTTTCCCTTTCCGGTCAGAGAAGAGGAACCCAGACACCGGGAAGCACCTGGAAGCATCTAGGAGGTTTCACGTGCTACAGAGGAGCCACAGAGAACCAGCCTGGGGAGTATGAGTTCTCATCTCATCTTCTGCCTTGCTGTGTAGCCTTGGTTATACCTCTCAACCTCTCCGAACCTCAGGTCCCTGTCAGGTAACTGGGAACTCTTTCAGAGATGGTGGAGCAGATAAAAGAGTTAATAACCTCACAACGAAACAGGCTAGTGTTCCACCAGGCTAATAATGAGGTGAAGAAGAGGTGACAGCTCAAGGAGGCCAAGGGAACAGAAAGCCAGGCCAGTTCCTTTGTCTGCTGTCCTTGCCAAGCAACCTGCCCCTGGGCCTTGTTCCTCTCTTCCTCTCTGCAGTGCTGACTCTCCATTGTCTTGCTCTGGGAAGAAGTCAGTGGGGGCAGAGCTGTAATAATTGGGGTGTGGACAAAGGGAAAAAATTAGCAGTGCAAAAAAGAGGGCTTTCTAGCCCTGCTCTGGTTTTGGCAGCTTCCAGCTCCTGTGGGAGACAAGCCCTGGCTTTCCATGATCTCAGAGGGAAAACCAAGAGCCAGAGATGCTGCTGTTGCTAGGTGATAGATAAACAGGTCCTTTGAGGCTCTGGCAGGTGGCAGCTAAGTTGCTGAGACCAGTGGCAAAGCAGTGGGGGAAGCCCAAGGGAGGGGGTGGGGTTGTCTGGGTGAGCCAAGAGACCCAAAGGCTGCTCACAGTCAGCTTGGAGTGGGGTTGGTGCACAGCTGGCTCGGGTGCACAGGGGCTTCTCTAGGTGGCCTCAAACTCTCTGACCCCCAACCTGCATCCCACCCCAACCCTACTGCCCGCAGCAGTGTCCTCTCCACCAGCTTCAGGGGTAGGGAGTCTGATGCCTTTGCCAGGCTGCAAGCAGGAGCCTATCTCTTGGGTGTCTCAGCCATGACAGGTAAGGTGATGTGGATGAGGACATGGAAGGCTGTATGGTCATGGGGCGGGGAAGAGGGCTGCATTTCCCCCACCTGGCTGTGAGGCAGCAGCTCAGAGTGGTGTGGAAGGTTCTCAGAGGTGACAACCATGCTCACTTCTGAGGAGCTTCTGACTTGTGACCCTGTCTGCAGGCAGGTCCCCCAGCCCTGGCTCCACACAAGGGGCTTCAGGAAGCATTCTTGCAAACTCTGCCTTGGTTTTAATGTCCTTACAGCCACACATTTTCCTTTAGGTCCAGCCTCAGCCTTGGCTGCTACATTAGAAACCACTTTGCCTTGTTCTAAGCCACATAGGTGCTGACCTGTTGGCAATTTGAGCCAGGCTCCTCAGCCCCCATCCCAGGGTATAATAGTTCCAGGGCAGGGCTTGGGGCGGGCGGAAGGTATCAGGTGACCTGCCATTATCCTGCTGCCAGCCTGCTGTTCAGAATTAGCCTTTCTGTTTGGGCATAGCTCTTAACTCTAGGCAGGGCCCTGGGAGATGGTAGAGAGGTAATTATTCTTGTTTCCCAAATGGAGAAACTGAGGCTCCAGTGTTATGCTTTCTTCTCTCAAGTTAAATGGCAGGACAATGAGGAAGGCAGGAGTGAGGCATCAGTACAGGCCCAGTGGGTGGAACTGAACCGCAGCCAGCCCAGGGTCCCCATTAGCACCCTCCCTTCCTGGTGGTGAGCTGCTAAGTAGCTCCTAAGAGCCTACAAGACCCTTCTCTTGGTCCCAGGGGAAGCAGTCCATTCTCCTCACCCTGCTGTGTTCTCTACTATTCTTCTTTGTTCAGCTTTTCCTCTGCCCTGGATGGTGGATGCATCTGAGCCCACTTTGCCTTCCCATCAGGGTCTGATGAGAAGGCAGGTGACTCTCCTTCTGTGTACCTGAGGATTATGCCTGGCCAGTGGAGGAAAGGGACTCGAGAGAGCCAGCAGGGGTCAGATGACACTGTTTTGGGAAGAGCCGATGGAACTTAAAGCTTAGCAGAATTCCCCAAACATCACAATTTACCTGCCATCTGAGATGCTGCCTGAGGTTTATAAAATAATTCCCCAGAGTTTATGCTGTCCTGCATTATCCCTTAAGCTTTCAGATGGAAGGAAGGAAAGTGGGGAGAGAAGAGGGAGTTTGGTGGTAGAAGGTCTGGCTTCTATATTGCCCTGCTGAGCAACTGGGGCAGAGTGTTTATCTTTGAGACTCAGTTTCCCTCTCTGCAATGTGGGTGTGATAAATCTGACCTCATGAGATGACAGTAGTGAGCAGTGACTGTGTAAGGTTCTCCACCTGCTAGGTACAAGTGTGCCTTTGCAAGCTCACCTGAACCCCCTCTGGTCCTCTCCTGGTCTCACAGGCTTGTGTGTGGTCCCCCTTGCTTAGTCTTTGTGGTTTGATGGGTCTCAGCACCCCTGAGCTTTGGGTGAAGCACCCTCACCCCCTCAGTGCTGGGAGGTGGAGGCAGTGCAGGAGTGGGTGGGGCCACAGTCCTCCAATCCCTGCTGCTCCATTTGGGGGTCAGAAGGGGATCATCTCCTGTGCCTTCCCCTCTTGAGCGGATGCACCAGCCTTAATCCAGCTCTGCCTTTCTCAGTCATGTTATCAGTCTTTTGTAAGTTTGTAAATTTTCTGAGTCTCAGTTTATTCATCTGTAAAATGGGGAGAATACAATCTACTTCAAAAGTTGTTGGTAGAGATTAAATAAGAGTATGCATCTGATATTCTTGGCTCAGCGCTTGAAACAGAGTTTAATAAGTGGACAGTGGTCCCATCTGCTCCAATTACCCTGGAGGCTGGGGAGCAGAACTCCACTCGGTGTCAAGGAAGGTCAGCACTGGGGTTGCATCTGAGGGCAGGAGTGGGCTGGACGCTCCGATGATAACCAACTAGTTTGGCTGCTGCAGCCAATCTGCTGGCAAAGGTCTCAGTTACTCTAGATTGCTCTCCTGGGAACTCTGAACTCATGACCTATAAATAGTGCTTCAGTGGTGCTTCCGGGACTTCTCTGCATTATTACTTTGAGGTTGCATAACCTGAAGTTCCTTTCCCATTTTCCTGCCCACTCCTGTAACTCCGTGAATGCTTCGTGGAGTTTTTCCTCACTGGAATGACCATGCCAGGATGTTTGGGGGTGTTTGACAGTGGATAGAGCACAGGCCCTGGAATCCTGCCCCCTGGGTCTGAGTCCTGCTGCTGTTGCTCAGTGGCCTGAGGCCTTAGGCGAGTTACTAACCACTGAGAATCTTGATTTTATGAGAGAGAGAGACTGACTTTTACTGTCTTCCTCTTAATGAGTACCAAATAGCACATTGCCTGGTACAGAGTAGGATTGCAGTAACTATTAGCTGCAACAACAACAATAATACTTTATTCATTCAATGAGAGACTGTTGTAGCCTGGAGACAAAGCAGTGGGCAAGAGGCAATGGTCTTATCTCCACGGAGCAGATATTATGTTATTGCTCTTAATAATTAATAACCATATTACAATAGAACCTGGTAAGTGCTTAACATAGTAGATACTCCAACATTATTCATTATTAATGGGAAAGAGTTTCGTGGAGAGCCTGGCCTGTATGTGGCAGGGGCGGAACAGATGGTAGCTATTTTGGTGGTTTCGTAGGCCAAGAGGTCTGACAGCAGGAGGGCAAACTGTGGACTAAGTGCATCTCAGGAGAGTGGCCAGGACACTTAGGGGACCCTAAAGTGATGTCATGTGACCTATATGAACGTTCTCTGAAGAGAGGGCAAAGGATGCAGGCCAGAAAAGCAAAAACCAACAGAAGGGCAAGGGCGAGCATGGTCCTTTAAACCATCTCGAGGGGGAGACAGGAAGGATCCTGAGGACAAATAGGGGAGTAAAAGGAGGTCCGTTCTTGAGGCTGGGGAAAATTGTCAAGCAACCAGAGCTTCCTAGAAGAGGCACATGTGTAGAAGCTGCACTGTGAAGGACATTTTGGCAGTAGGCAGAGCAGGCCTAGATCTGGTCTCTAGCACCCTTGGGCTTTGGGGAGACATGCACCAGGGCTGGGAGGTGCAGTGCAGGAGCGGATGGGCCCACAGCCTTTTAATCCCCTTGGCTCCATATGGGGGCCAGCATGAGATTTCACTGGTGTGCCAAGGCCAGAACACACTGGAGGCAACCACTGAGCTATGGGACTTCTAAGGTTCTATCTCAGGGTCTATGATTCAGAAGAGCCTGGACCATCTGTCTTCTCTGCCAAATAAGACTAGTCTTGATCCACTCAAAAGTTTCTCTCTCTAAATCACTTTTCTATCCAGATCTCATGGCAATTTAGATGTTTTTCCTGAGCAGCCCTGGGAATAAAACTTTGCTGTAATTTTCTTGAAAGTCTAAGTTTAATTATGCCCACAGTTTTCCTATTGTCTGTGCATTTCCTTTCTTCTCCATGATCTTCAGTAGATCCTTGTACAAAACACCTTGTCTTCCCTCCACCCTGGCAGGTGCACCGGCTTCACTCCAAGCACAATTTGCTGGAAGATTTATCAGCTTCGAGAAAGGGAAAGGGGACACCCTGGCTCTGTAGTTGCTCAGGTAACTTCAGGTTCAGTCTTGTGGTTCCACGTCTTGGACAAGAATGAGGGAATTCCAGAGTTTGGAGACCCAGCTCTGACTCTTTTAGGCTGAGTGGACCTTTTCGAGTCACTTAACATCTTGGTGCCTCCATTTCCTCATCTGTAGAATGAAGATGTCAGCATCTTAGGGAGTTGATGTCTTTCTTACTCAAAGGGAGACTCTGATGTGCAAGCGTTTCTCAAACCACAAAATATTATTCTTGTTGCACTAGGCTGAAGGCGAGACACGCCTGCTGTTGTGATTATTCTCTGTAAGACTACCAACTGCTCCTGCCCCTTGGGGGAGGTCCTTTCTGGGAATTGGAGATGTGATTGTGGGTGTTGTCCCAATTGTTGGGGCAGCAGTGGGATGAAGGTGAGGTGGCTGACCCCAGCTATGGTTGCACCCTTCTTGTTGATATCCGTTAGTGAATGAGTGCTCTGCTCTGCCTGGGTTGCCGGAAGCTGTTTTACTGCCCCTGCTCCATCTCTGAAGATAAGAACTGAGGCTGATTTTGCATATTCATCTCTGACTCTTACAGTGTTTAGCCAGTACCTACTCTGTGGTGGCTGCTAGGGGATGAATGAATGAATGAATGAATGAACAAGTGCTAGCTTAAGATGAAAAAAATTGAGATTGCAAAAGTGCCCAAAACACTCCTGGTGATCAGCTCAGCCCTACCAGGGGGCAAAGTCCGACGTGCTGGATACCTTATGACAGAAGATAGTGCTGCCAGCCTGGCACAGGGGCCATCTCAGTCTCTCACTCTCTTCCTCTAGTGCTCCTCTTGGCTGCTGTGTATGGGAGTTTCTGGCTGCATGCGGATTATGGTAGGAAGCTGGGAGCAAAGGGTAGGGAAGGGTGTGGAAGCTTTGAGCCTTGTTTACCAGCTTCCCTGCTGCAGTCATGGTGCTTAGAGTGCCAGGCTCAGCAGTGGAGCTCAACACGTCACGGGGGGATTGGCACAGTGGCTCTGCTCAACTCTCTTCTTTCCTATCTCTGGGGTTTCGAGGCAGGCTTAAGCCTGTCCCTCACTAGCCCTCAGCCCCTGATTTCTGTGATGAAAACAGTTTGGTCACAGCTCTGATAGGGTTGGGCATGCTTTTTGATTGGACTTGGCGAACCTTGCTTTCAGTGTCACATAGATCAGAAGCTAATTCAAGGGGATTCAGTTTTGAATCATTTGTCATTCATTCATTCATTCATTCACACAGTTACCAAATGCCTCACCCTTGCTAGGCCTGTGCTATGTTTGGAGCTGAAAGACATAGATCTGTCCCCAAGAAGTTCACAGTCTGGTGGCAAAAGATTTATAAGATGTGGCATTTTAGGTTTGAGAAACTCATGGCTTGGGGAATCATTAGGAACTTGAAGTGTTTGATTAGGGCTGATGTTTTCATCTGAGCAAGGCTGAATATTGCAAGTAGAAGTGGTACCTGAGAAATCTGATTTTCAGGCCTGGAAGCATTTGACTCATGCTGTCCTAGCCTTGAGTGCTGTTTGTGGTGTGTTTTTCTCATTTCTCTCCCGAAAATCCCCTTCTCATGTAGCTTCCTTACATGTAGCACCCCCACCAGCTCACATTCAATCTGAGCCCTCTCTGACCCCCACAAGGCTAGGTCCTGTGCTCCCTATCTTGTATCTTAGCACACATCTCAGTTGCTGGTTAAACCTGCATTGTGTGATGAGTGAGTGTCTGTCCCTCCCTACCTGCCACCCCTCTAGCCCCTGGACCCCCAGAGAGCAGGACCCAGGTGAGTGTTCTTTCATCCATGTGAGTATCTTGAGTGCCTGGCACCGACAGGCATGACACCCTTTTGTGTGGTGAGTGAACAGAACTAGGCTCCTGATGTCCTCCTTCCTGGTGAGGAGATGGCTTCAGCCAAATTCCGAGGGCGATGCAGCATGGTAGCTGCTGAGGTCTTTCTCCAGCATGGTAATGCTGAGCTTCAGGGCACAGTGGGGACCCTGAACTTGGGCTTGAGGGAGGGGTTTGTGTGATCACCACAAGGGGACCAATCCTCAGCCCGTGGCCTCTCTGTTCCCTGGGTACTTTGCTCCACATAGTAGGCTGCCCCTTGTCCCCACTGCCACTCTGTCTTGTGAGCCCACATAGTTCCCTCTGTCTGCAACACCCTTCCTGCCTTCTCTGCTTGGAGAGAGCTGGCTCATCCTTCAAGGTCCAGTGCAGGGGTTTCCCTCTTGTGGGACAACTTCCCAACCACCCTGGGGAAAGTCTGCCTTTTCAGTGCTCGAGGCCCCTTGTGGTTGCTTCTGGATTCTGTTTGTCACACTGTTTTGAGCACATCCAGGGCAGAACCTAGACCAGTGATGGTAAATCTTTTAGAGCTTTCAGTGAAAACTGACACCCCACTGTGGCACGTGTGCCATAGGTTCGCCACCACTGACCTAGACCCTCCTTCCCCCATCAAGAGCTTGCCAATGGCAGGGACTGATTAAATAAATGATGATTGGGGGCTGGAGCTTTTTTGGAGTCATGATGACGTCAGCTTCCCAAAGTCAGCTAGAGAGAGAGGAGGAGAGCAGGCAGGGAGAGAGGTTTCCTTTCCTCTCTCTCTAGGGCCTTTCCATTGTGACACTCTCAACTTGCCACTCAGAGCCCATGATGGTGCCACTAGGGCTGTGGGCTCCTGGGCTCTCTACCTCCATCTGCGTGGGACCCTCCCAGGCCCCACTGCCAGCAGCCTGGCTCACTGACTTGCCACATTCCTTAAACCCCAGTGAAACCCAAGCAAATCCCTGGTCTAAACCAGTGAGCAAGGAAAGAAAGAGGCAGCGAGGAGGGCTCCCTCCAGGGCAGCTAGAAGGGTAAGGATTGACCTCTGATGTTAACACCCTTGTTTTACTGAGGTGTTAACACTCTTTGCGGAGCCTCATGACACAATTGGGGCCTCCTGGGCAGTAATGAGTTAAGGCCTGGATGGCCAGTTTCCTCTCCAGGCATCAGCTCCAGAGTATATGTGATGGGTCACCTTCCTCTTAGAACTAGACACTGGGCCCCGACCTCTGCTCAGGACCCATTCACAGCTCTAGTCCTCCTTGGGCATGACTAGTTGAATAGGTTCAAGAATGACTGTTAAGAGGCAGCTCCAGGCAGGACTCAGACTCTGTAGCAGGGAAGGGCCTGCAGGTAAGGGAGGAGGCAGGGAGGGGAGGGGCAGGAGCCGTGAGTAGCCTGGCCTTGTTAGCGGGAACGCACAGGATTATTAGACACAGGTGGATTAGTGGCTAGCTCGGGGCCAGAAGCTCCCTCAGTGCTCTTCCTGAGACTGGGTAGGCTGCTGCCTTGCTTTTGGGGCCCTGGACCTGACCCCTCCACTGCAGTGTGCCCACATGCCTTCCCTTTCTCATACAGCAACGCCCAGCCCCTTCCCTGTGCAACAGACAGTCAGGGTTAGATGTGACACTCGGCTGTTACTTCCTGGAGTGGATTCCTCTATGGTCACAAGGTCTTTCATTTGTACAGAGTTTCCTGGTGTACACGGATTTCACGTATATTCGCCCACTCAGCACCTCCACTCACCCTCTGTGTGTGTCTGGGGATTGTCACGGATCACATTATGCTTTTATTTTGCAGAGGGAGAAAATGAGTCTCAGAAAGATTAAAGTCTCAAGGCAGCACAGCTGGCCTTGCGGCCTTTGATTTTATTGTTTTTGCTCCTGTAATCTGTCCCAGAAACTGCTCCCTTGTCTGCTGCTCCCTCAGAAGGGACCCAGGGGTCCTCAGTGCCACCCAGTAACAGTTCTGGCTGGCACTTCTGTCCTCACCATGAGCCCCGGAGCAGCTTGTGCTTTTGTCCAGGCTATTCCAGCAGAAAGCAGGAAGCCCCTCCCTCGATCTGCCCTTGCCAGACCTTTCTTCATTACAGAGTCATGGGAAGTGCTTGGGCAGAGGGTCAGAAGAGGGTTGCATGAGGGCCCAGCAGTTCACATCCTTTGCCCTCCACAGCTCCTTCTTTCCCCGCCCCTCTCCTCCCCTTGCTTCCCTTCCTCTCCGACTTCATTTTGGGTGAGTGCTGCAACTCGGCCAAGGAAGGAGACTGAAGACCTCTGGTCTCAGCTTCTCCCTGGACCTCGCTTGTCCTGCTTGAAAGGTGGAGTTGATTCTCTGTGCCCTGAAACAGCGAAGATGCTCTAGGTACTCAGAGGAGGAGGACGAGAGAGGAGAGCATCAAAAATGATCCAGTAGAAGATCTCCACAAACACCCTAGGTCATATTGGAAGTGTCTGCACTGTTTTCTATAAAAAGAAAAGGAATCATATTCCCTAATGAGTAACAGACATGCGAGCAGCTCCCGCCCTTGAAACAATAACGCCAACCTCTAGCCGAGGGACCACAAGACCTGTACAAACCCGATCAGGCAGGGTTTTGGAGAGAATTGTCAGAAGGGACAGCCCTGGTTTCTGTGGCCAACTTCTTTGGTGGGTGATGGAGGGAGAGAGGAGGCCAGACATGACAGGGGCTGGGTGTGCTGACAGTTAACTGAATTCTCAGCAGATGGCCCCTCAGCCTGTTTGAAGGGCCCTTGATGGGGAGCACATCCCTCCCCTAGCCTTAGTAGCTGGGGTGCCCACACTCACCATGCTGGCTCTGTGGCGGTCCGGTTTTCCCATAGCCTGGAGCTGAGATGGGCAACCAAAGGCCGGAGGAGGGCCTCCTGGGATGGCTCTGCTGGCCAGCAGGATAGCACTGGCTGGAGGCCTAAGTGCGGGGCCAGCCTTGGTCCCTCATGGCCAACATCCTCTCCCCTCGGCAAGCTGGCCACTCTGCTGCTGTATTCCAGGAGTGATGTGGGGACTGTGGGGCTGGTCATTACAACAGTCTTACAAGTGAAGTTGCCAAACTGGAATGATTATGTATCTTGTAACCTGACACTCATCTTAGGGGCAGGAACAACACCTGAAGTCATTCACAAGCCCTTTGGCCTCCTCGGAGTAGGTGACACACCTAAATTGTTACAAAAGCGTTCCTGAATGGCTTCCACCCAGCCGGGTGTTGAGAGAAGACTCCCTCCTCTTGTGTGACTTCTCATTGTGTGGGTGCTCTTGTTTGGGGTTGCAGAAAGTTGGAGGGGTCTGCGGTTGGGATGGCAGAATTTGCTGCTCCACAGAATGGGACTGTTGCCATGTGTGGAGTAACAGAATTGGAAAATTCGTGGAGAAGGAAAGGGTTTCTTCCCTTAAGGGCACTCTATCCCCTTCTCTGGACTCCAGAAGCCAAGCTGTCCAGGACAGGACTAATACACAGTATACCAGCCAGCGTCTCCTCCAAGGGCCTCATTGCTTGTTACGGTTTCTAAAAATTACTGTTGGTGCTGTGCTAGAGCCCAGGACCTTTCTTCTACAAACTTACTTCTGATTCATGTCCCACTGTGTCCTGATGGCTGGAGCTGCCCCTAACCAAGGGATGTGCAAGATGAAACCTGGGAATTATAAGACCTTAGGGTACTTGTCCACTGCCATTCCTCCATTCTGTGGATGGTGAAACTGCATTTTAGAGAGCCAAAGCCCAAGGTCACGTAGTAAGCTAATGTCTGATTCTGAACAAGTCCAGATCTCTCGTTTCTCAGCCCTGCCTCTCCCAGGAGACCAGCCCAGGTTAGACGTGTGTCGGCCCATCTGCTGATAATGTGCTTCTGTATGTCATCTCTTTAATTCTCACAATAACCCTGTGAGGAATATTTTCTTCCACATGATAGTTAAGGAAGCCATACCTCAACGAAGAGGTTTCTGGCAGAGTTGGGATTGAGGTCTGTGTACAGTCTGGGATGGCATGGCCCACAGCAGACCCCAGTGGTGTCTGAGCAGGACAAAGAATTCCTTGTAGATGTAATTGATTGTGGCCCGATCTCAGTGAACCAAGGCCAGATGGCTTCAGGCTTGATCTGAGGTGGACTGGAAGCCATCAGATCGTATGTGGCCCCAGCTTTTCCCCCAGGGCAGTGGGCATTATTGTTGCACATGTGGGGCTGTGCTGAGAACCTATGAGGTCAGCACAGATGACTTCAGAGCACAGGCTCCAAGAAGCCCCTCCCTTTTAAAGACAACTTCACCAGTGGGTTGGGGAGAGGCCAGTGAGCCACCCTGGGCCAGGCTTTCCCTTACCTTGGTTCCTCTAGTTGCCAGAATAAACATCTGGCCTACAGGTTTCCATTTCCTCACCTGGTGCTCAGGTGAACCAGGAAATAGGCAGCTGCCTGGGCAGGATGGCTGCTGGGTGCGGCTGGTTGGAAGGATGATTTCTCAGTCATCCTCCCTCCAGCTCTGGCCCCAGACCCCGGTTGAGTCTGGGATCCTGTGGAGAGACCTGGGAAGGAAGCATGTGGGCAGGCTGGGCAGGCTGCTGGGATACCCAGGGAAACGGGGTGCAAGGTGACAGGTAGAGAGAGAGGCTGTGAGGGCAGAGGGCAGAGGGCAGAGGCCAGCTTCTCCCAGGTGCCAGGGACAAGCAGCTGGGCCAGAAACCCCATTCGTCCTAGGAAGCTTCAGCTCCCTCAATCCTAACTTGCACTGCTTCTCTCTCTATTTTACTTATCCTGCCTGCTGTTTTCCTTCCTCCTTCTTTCCTTTGACTCCCTTTTATCTCTTCCTCTCTTTTTCCAACAACTTTTCCTCTTCTTTTCTTCTGTTTCCAGCAAATGGTCAAGGTCAGGGCAGAGTTACCACGAATCTCAAGCTTTAGAACCCCTCACTTTCATGACCCTAGGGAAGGTCTCAGCAGTATATTCTCACAGTTGTATGTTTTTGTAACTTTTGCAGAAGTTTTTGGTATACTTTTTGTAGAAAGACTCCTCAAAATATGTAAGCTTCAGGCCTCACTCACACAACCTACATTGCCCTTGGTAAGAACATGGGTTCTGGTAGCCTGAAGTCCTGTGTCCTAATGTCAACTAGTAATTATTTGTGTGACTGACTGTGCATATTTTATTTGATCCTTCTGAGCTCCATCTTTCTCATTTATAAAGAGAATAATAATAGTAATGACCTGGTAAATTGTTATGAAAGTTAATTGAGCTTATCTGTGTGATGTGTCTGACACCTGAAACAGATTTTGTGAATGGAGCTGTTATTCCTATTCATTTTCCAGAATGCATGTTTATTGAGCTCATGATATAGCCCACTTTTGTGCTAAGTGCTGGGGATTAGGCAAGAAAGGACATGGACCCTGACTACACATGCCTCATAGTCTACTGGAGGAGATGGGGCACACCCATAAACCATCCTAAATTTTCATCTTTTACTGAGCTCTCCCTCCCTTCCTCCTTTCCTGCCTTCCTTCCTGCCCTTTGCCTTTTTACCCTATGATGTTTTTACTTAGATATGTGATTTATAGGAATGTATACTAATTGCCAGCTTTTTCAGATTATGCGTTTGATATTTGTTTGTTTTTGAGACAGAATCTTGTTATGTTCCATAACGAGTTTGGCTGGCCTCTAACTCACTAAGTAGCCCAGCCTGGCCTTGAATTCATGATCCTCCTGCCTCAGGTTCCCAGGAGGCTGGGATTACTGGTATGTACCACCATGACCAGTTTAATCTTAATATCAGAAGTCACCCACCTTCCCATCCATATGTGCCTGCCCAACCATCCATCTATCCACGCATCTGTCCAGCCACCCACCCATCCACCCAATAGGTATTTTCTATGGTGTTATCAGAAATGTGGTTAGACACTGGTTGGAGAAAATGAAAAAGCTCCTGCCTTCAGTCTGCCCTCGTACTGCACTTCCCCTGCACCCCTTCTGGTACAGCAAGCCTTCTAGGTCCTCCTGCTCAACGTGTGTCCAAAGCCTGTCACCTGGGAGCTTGTTAGAAATGCAGAATCTCAGCTCCCCCACAATCCACAATTGGAATCTGCATGACAAGATCTCTAGGCAAGGAGGCACATGCCCCTTAAAGCTTGAGAACACTGCTCCAGGTCTCTTCCCACGCTCAGGAGCGGGTAGAGGCTGTCATTTTTGGAGCTGAATTCAGAGTGCAAGCTTAACATAGATGAACCCATAGGGATCCTTCCAGCCAGCAGAGCCTATGGTTCCTCTCTTTGATCCCAGGTGTAGTAACTTGAGATCCAGTTCAGAGACAGGCACTTTGATTCAAGGGATTAGGTAGACAGAAGTGCAGGGGGTGGGCAGGACCTGGCAGTGCCAGGATCTCCCATGCTGAGCAGCTGTGGAAAGCAGTGTACAGAACACAGTGCCTGTCACAGTCTCCATTCCCTGTGAAGGGGTGCATGTGTAGCTGCCAGCTCCCCAGCTTTCAGGAGAGGATTTTCACTGCTGAGAGACTCTTCTCCCAAGACATAGTTTAGGCCCAGAGGCTGTCAAATGGAGCCTCAAACTTACGCACCAAAGCAGAATGGAGGACACCAAGAGTGTTAAACCCTGGCTGATCCTCAATCACTTTGGTGGCCGGGTACTGATCTTCCTCTTGTAGCCCCTGCCAGGTGAACAGAGTCCCTTCCACATGTGCAAGACTTAAGCCTGGGGGTGAGGATGGGGGAGATAGGTGTGAGCCTGATGGAATGGTGGCACAGTCCCTTCAAATACACTACAAACCGTCAAAAGTAGCTCACATGTTATGTATCCCCATGGGCCAGGTTCTAAGGCTTATGTAAAGATGTCACATTGATTCATTCCATCCTCCCAGCCACCTGGGATGTGGGTGCTGCGGTTATGTCTGTTTCTCGAAGGAGGAAATCGAGGCTCAGACAGGGTCGGGAGCTGGGTCCATATAACCTTGGGTTCCCAGGCCTTTTCTGCTGCATCAGGCACAGGTGGAGAGGGTCTCTAATGGCCTTGGCAATCCTCCAGGGACCTCTGAGATGCCACCCTGGAGCACCAGACCCCTGTGTGGGTCTGCCTGAGTCCCAGGGGATGGCTTCCACCACGCCGTGTAATTTTTTAGCAGTCTTGGTGAAATACTTTTCATTAACTCTCTTTCCCCAACTTAGGTGAGGAACAAATTTCAGATAATTTCTGAATGCTGTCTCTTTCTTTCTCCCTATGTCTCTGATCATGTTGGTAGAGGTTGAACCCAGGGTCTCATGCATGCTAGGCAAGCACTCTACCACACCAAGCTACAGCCCCGCCTCAGCCTCTTTCTCTTCATTTGTCTCTCAAGAATACTCTTAATTTACCCCTAGCAACTCCATGCATAAAAGACATAGGAAGGGCAATGTTGCTGGAAGATTCTACTTTAATCACAACTGTGCTGCAGATTTGAGATGATAAACAAATGGTACTTTGATAATTTTTTTAAAAAAGAAAGTGGCTAGAAAGTAAATAGTATAAACTTACTATATTACATTTATTTTCTCATGATCCAATAACAAACAACATATATGTGGAATAACCCTCATGTACACCTTAAATCTAAGGTATCACTGCTCTGTTACCTGCTAGCTGTCTCACTTTGGGCACATTGTTCAATATCTCTGTGTCTCATTTTCCTCATTTGTAAAATGGGGACAATAATAGGACTGCTGTGATGACTAAAGTGCTTACAGTGGTACCTGGCACACAGTAAGTCACACACACACACACACACACACACACACACACACACACACACAGTCTTAGTTACTCGTTTGTCACTGAGACAAATACCTGACACCCACAACTCCAAGGAGGAAAAGTTTATTTTGGCTCATAGTTTGTAGAGGTTTCAGTCCATAGTCAGCTGGCTCCATGGCAGGGCAGCACGACTGAGGGGCACGGCAGAGGAGAAACAGCTCATGGCAGGGCAGCAGGAGGCAGAGAGTGATCGAGATGAGGGAGGGAGACAGACTACCAGGCCACCCCCCAGGAACCCACTTCCTCCACATTTAGCTATACACTGATGAGTATCACACCCCGTGCATGGGGCTTTGAGGGGACAGCTAGATATAAACCATGATACACACATACACGCACTCAGTTGGTGAAGTAAAAATGATTATTATTTCTGTTAAAGGTTAAACAAATCATTCTCGTCAAGATGGACTTTTAAATTATTATGTAGTACTAACGTATATTCTATATCCATCATTAATTCTCCGTTGTTTCATCAAAAGCTTATGCTTTTATTTAAAGTGTAAATCCTTCTGCCAACTGTGCGGGCAGGGGCAGGACCCTCTTTCTTTGGCTTTAGTTACCTGCATGGTTAATAGCTGCACATCCTACTGTAATGTGGGTTTATGCAACGTGCCATATCCTCACTGGGATGAAGACAGAGGGGAGAACGCTGTGTTGGGCCTTGGCCCACTGCCCAGAGCACTGTCAGGTGAGGAGCTAGCTTCACTCAGACCTGTGGCTTGGGAACCTCGAGAAGGTCCGGATGTGGTCCGTCCCCTGCTCTGGGCGGGACTGCACTGTGTGGAGAGTGGGCTGCAGCCCTTCTGGGTTCTCACACCTGCTTGGAGCTGTTTGGTTCAGTTGTGTGTGTGTTGCTCGTTCAGCAGAGGTCCAGGCCTGAGCCCCATAGAGGCAGTTTGCTTTTGCATCTCTCTGGGGATCGGTCTGCAGTTCCATTTCTGTCTGAGGCTGGCTGGGTGCTAACCAGGGGAGAGGGTGTTCCAGACATGGGCCTAACAAGACAAGACACCAGATTCCCTCTGACCCTGCCATTTGTGGCTGCCTTTGGGAAATCCTGAATCATAAAATGATTGAGCTTTGTCCTTCTGCAGAGGTACTTTGGCAACGTTGGCAGATAAGGTTAAGGCAACTTTCAGTTTCATCCAAGAAGCTAACAAATCATTAGTGTGAGACGCCTCTCAGGAATACACTCTTGAAGTGTTGGATTGGGGAAAAAGGCAGCAAGGGTTTATTGTTATATCTGGGGATGCAGAGGGAGAAAGTGCTCCTGCTGGTGAAGGAAGACCTCGTGGGTCTCTGCACAATGCATTCCAGTAACAAACCACTTTTCCTCATTTGACTTCCAAACCAACCCTGTGTAGTCCATGAGAGAACTGAGGTCCAGAGAAGTTGAGTGACTTGTCCAGGATTCCACAGCTGCCAAGTCATCCACCTGAAACTGACCCAGGCCAGAGCCCCTTCATGCAGTACTTTATTCTGCCCTTTATTGGCAATTTAGCATATGTCCTTCTGCTAGATTGTAGATGCATGTGCTAAGTTGCATAGTGTACCCTAAAAATTCATGTCTGTGTAGAACTTCAGAATGTGGTCTTATTTGGAAACAGGGGCACTGCAGATACTGTATTATTAGTTAAGATTAGGTCTAACTGGAGTAGGATGAACCCTTCATCCAGTACAACTGGTTTCCCTATAAGAAAAGGAGGAGAGACACAGAGACTTGGGACACACATGAGAGAAAAGGATGTAGAAATGCACAGGGAAGACGACTGTGTGGAGACACAGGCAGATGTTGGAGTGATGCTGCCAAATGCCAGGGAACACTGTGGCTACCAGAAGCTGCAAGAGGCGAGGAAACCTCCTGCTATCCAAAGTTCATATGATGGAAACCTAATCCCCAATGCAATAGTATTGAGAGGCTCATGAATGTACTGATATTGATATTGCAGGAATGGTTAAATATTGTGGGAGTGAACTCCTGGTCAAAGGATATGGATGTGGACTGACCCCCGTCCTCTCTCTGTCTCTTATGTATATTTGCTTGCCTTTGTGCCATGTTATGATGCATGTTGGCACCATGCTCTTGGACTTGAGAAAGACATTTCTTTCCTTTATAAAGAATACCCAGTGCTATGGTTTGGATAAATGTCCCCTCCAAGATGTATGAATGAAAAGCTTGCTCCCCAGTCTATGGCACCACTGGGAAGTGCTGGAACCTTTAATAAGTGGGGCCTAGTGGGAGGTCTTCCGGTCACGGGGAAGTGTGCCCTGGAAGAGGATCTTGGGACCCCAGCTCCTCTTCTTTCTCTTTCTTTGCTTCCTGGCCACCATGAAGCAAGCAGTTTTGCCCCATCACACTTTTCTGCCATGAGGTGCTGCCTCACCACAAGCTCAAAGCAGTAGGGTCAACCAACCATGGACTACAACCTCTGAAACCATGAACTGAAACAAATCTCCCTTTAAATTTGTTATCTCAGGCATTTTGTCACAGTGATGGAAAGTGGACTGACATACCGAGTTTCAGGCATTATATAATAGCAACACAAAATGGACTAAGACAGATCCGCCCTGCTGATGCCTTGGTGTCAGATTTCTGACCTCCAGAACTATGAGATAACACATTTCTGTTGTTTTAAGCACTCCTGTTGTGATACTTTGCTCCCATAGCCCTCAGAAATGAACGCAATACCTCTGAAGGGGTTGTGTCTTACTCTTCTCTCTGTTTCCCTTGTTTCCTGGTGTTGCTGTGTCCATTTCTTTCTCAACACTTATACACACAGAAGAACCAAATTCTGGTGGCCCATGATCTGTGCAGACAAGGCTTTCAATCCTTGGCCTAGATTATACTTACTGCAGCAGATCCACCTGTCCAATCCTATTTGCCTCAGGTCTTTATTTAGTATAACTTCTGCTGCCTCAGCTACATCACAACTGTGCCCTGTCTGTGTGCATGAGTGTGACAGTGTGAGGGAAGGAAAGAGATGACCTGGCTTGAACCCATCCACTGGGGACTGGTGGCCTCTGGCTGTGACAGAGGGTTATTCTGAATCCAGCTCTTGGCCTTCAAATGCAAGCTTGATCAGTGCTTCCTGAAGAAGCTGGGCATGGGTTTGAGGCTGTGGGGGTTTCATAGCACAAAGATGCTGTGTTTTCTGCTTTTGTGAAAATGCCCTCTTGGATGAGGATTTGATCTTGCTCAGTCTGCCACCTACAGGAAAAGAGAGAGAGAAGAGAAGCATCCCTAAGCACAATCTCTGCCAGAACCATTTAACCAGATGTTTGCAGATGTCAGGTCATAAACCTTGCCCGTTTACTGATTCCATCACTGTCCCCAGACAGTCTTTTTATTCTGGGCCTCTCTGCTTCTTGTCCTGTGCTTCAGGGGGTGGAGATGTGCGTGGAGGGCAGGTGAGCAATGAGTAGAAAGGAGAGTGTAAATTGGAAAGAACATGGGTTCAGTTCAAGTCGCTGTCTAGTGACTGAGTCCATTTTGTGCTGCTGTTTTAGAAAGCTTGAGACTGGTCATTATAAAGAACAGAAATGTATTGGCTTCTGGAGGCTGACAGGTGTAACATTGAAGGGCTGGCAAGTATCTGATGAGAGCCTTTTTGGTATGTCATTCCATGGTGAAAGGGGTGGTGGTGGTGAATACCCTCTTTTTATGCAAAGATCCTCTTATAAGGAACCCATTTTCCCAACAACAAATCCAGCCCCTCCATAATGGCATTAGTTCATCCACTCTGACCTTGTGGCTTAGTTACCAGTCTTTAGGCCCCACCTCCCAACAAAGTTTTATTCCTCAGTTGTTCCCAGCATACGCTTAATGTGGGGGACACATACTTAAAGCGGGGGACATGTTCAGATCATAACAGCCATGTGGCTAGACCAGTCTTGAGTATTTGTGGAACCCTTGTGCTTGGCTCCCTGGGAGAGACCTTCTTTATCTTTTGATCTGCAGCATCAGCACAGTGCCTGGCAAACAAAAAGTGCTTAAATGTTAGCTGCTTTAATTTAAGACACAACTCCTACCAGAGAGGAAGATAATTTAGCAAGGTAGAAAGACCAGGTAAGAGGCAGTAGTGATAGTTCAGGGGAAAGATGGAGAAGGTCTGAGTTAAGGCATGGCTCACAGAGAAGAAGGGAAATATTATTTACTTCCGTTCTACTCTATATGCAGGATGTGACCTAAGCTACATCCTGTATATAAGATGCCTAATGCTATCCTAATAGCCTTGCAAATGAATTTTTGATGTTCCCATTTTACAGATGAGGGGACTGAGGGAGCTGGGACAACACACAGCCTGTGCTTGGCAGGAAGACCAGAGCCTAAGCTTGGTGAAGGTTGCTAAGCTGCTGGAGTGTAGACATGTTGCTGAGGCAGAATCAAAAGAACTGGCTGTAGCAGGAATGGTGATGACTCAGGTTTCTATATGGGTGATGGACTCAGTGGTGGGCCATTAACAGATGAGTTTGTGGGTTTGAGCTCTTTGGAAGAGAGAATGCTTTTAGATAGTCTGTGTCCAGGCCCTGGCACATCTCGCAGATGATAATTTACTGATAATGCTTGTGCCTCTGGCTTGACTGAATGCTTTTGGCCATGGAGTGATGCTTGGGGAGGGGCTACTGGCTGGCTCCTGGATGCCACTCGGCATTGGTGGAGTTGCCAGGAATGCAAACACAGTGCTGCCAGGTGGCAGAAGCCCATTCCCCCATCCCAGGGTTCCCCGTTTTACCAAAGAGACTTCATCTCCAACCTTAAAGGCCCTCAGCAAGGCACCTGCGTGAGGTTTGACACACAGAGCTACTCTGGATACCCCTCATACCACCTTCCTTCTCCCTCATCCTCTCCCTGCCCATTATCCAGGGTACCTGCTGAGCAGTGGGTTCAAGGCCAGAGTGAAAGTTCTTGAACTGAAGGCCTCAGGCCCAGATGTTCCTTGACCTCATCCTGGTATCTGGGAGAATCTCTCATTCATCAACTATGTACCTAGGACCCACAGTGTGCTGGCCAGTGAGGACATGGAAATGACTAGGGCACCTTCCCTGCCTGCAGACTCTCCAGCAGGGTGGGAAGGTGACTTGACATAGACATTGTATTGTGATGCCACTGATAATTGCTAAGACGAGGGCAAACAGAGGCAGAAAGGTGAGGGCGGCTGGCCGAGGAGGTAACATTTGAATGGAGCTTATAAGGATGAATAGGACTTTGTCAGGTGGGCGACTGGGGTGCAGGGGGAATGGGAGGCATCTTCAGCCCAGATAGGAACCTGTGTGCATTTGGGGAAACAGCAACTAATTCCATAAATACTTACTGACCCTGTGCTAAAATTGGGAAGATGAATAACACACGGCCCTGATAATGAGATTCTCACAAATGGTAGCTTCTTTTGAAAGACTTGCACACAACCAAAGAATTTGGACACAGAGCTTTCATGTAGACCAGAAGGCTCCAAACTATGGTTTTTGAATCCAGGGATTATGCAGGATGATGCACTGGGATAGAAGAAAAATATTAAAACTTCTACTTATGTCTATTTGTTAACCAAAGACAAGGAAAGGATTTAAGGTCTTCTAATGTTTAACATGAGGATTGGCCCCGAGTCATGGGCTTAGTCCTCATGTCAGAGGCTCACCTATTGCAAGCAGCGTCTAAAAATGGGGAGGCACAAGAGTTTCATGACAGGCGGCCAGAGGGGTCCTTGCCTCTTTGTTCTCTTTCAGCATATTGTGACATATTTATACTGGTCAGCGAAGTGGATTTATCTGTGATCTTATCTAGATTTAAGTGATTTAATCCTCACACAATAGATAACGCACTTAGCAAATTTTTCTGAAATGATACTGGGATCAAGAGAAGGTCAGTAGCCCAGCTATGAACAAAGAACAAGAAATGGCAAGGCTGCTCACCACTCAGAATGGGTTCTTCATTATCCACTCATCGTGAGTTAAAACTTGTAGCAATAGAAGCTGGCCAAAAAATTCCACATTACTAAGCTAATTATAAATGTAGAGCCACATCTCTTGATATCAGTAATACTGTACTTGCATAAAGGTTTCTTATGCCTTCAGATATTGGCTAATGATAATGCATACATGAACATAATTTAAAAATGCACATACATCGGAAATGAGTGTTAATTTTTCTTTCAATTGACAGCGATTAAAGAAGTTTGGGGCCCACAGCTCTGGGCACTGAGGAACCCGTAGGAGTTGTGTAAGCAGGAGGATGACATGTTTGTGTCTGTTTTGTTTGTTTTGAAAGAGCACCTGGCACCATGTGGAGCAAGAGACCCTGGAGTAGAGTAGCAGGGACCAGTGCAGAAGTCTGGGTGAGAGAAGATGAGGTCCAACTGGTTTAGGGGAACCAAGATAGCAGAGAGAAACTCACACGTGAGTTGGACTTGGTGACTAACTAGATTTGGCAAACAAGGGGGAAGGACCCACAGTAATTTTCTGTCTTCTGGATGACCAGGCAAATTGTGACACCATTTTATTTACCAAGATGGCAAATAGAAGTGAGGAGTGGGTTTGAGGAGGAAGACAAACAGGATGGGCCAGACATGCCAGGAAGAACCCTGAGTGGAGCCTCCTGCTCTCTCAGCTTCTAAGGTTCAATGGCTATTTAGGGCAGGGCCTGGATAGCGGTGGTGGTGGTAGCTCTTGAAGAAAACAAACGGAGTAAAGGGGCAGTAATGCTGTCTTTTGTCTAGACCTCCTAATTCCAGCTAGGCCACTGGTGCTGCCTACCCAGAATCACACCCGGACCTCTTCCTATATTTCATTTCTGGGAAACACCCCAAGTGTGGGACCCCTGTGTTTTTCTTCTTTTCCGAGCCATCTTGAATATGATCAGGCTATTTATCTTTCACGGTCCAGGCCAAAGCCATTGGGACCGATTGGCTGGGGAGTGTCACTGCTGTCGTCATCAGAGCTGAGATAAGCAAAGTGAAAGGCAGAGGAAGAGGGGTGGGGCGGGGTGGAGTGTGGGTGCTGTGCAGCTGCCAAGGCTGGGCAGGGACAGGCTCTTCACTAAGCAGAAGGGTCCCAGTGGGGTTTAGAGCAGAAGTACCCATTCCGGCCTGACCTGGTCCTTTCTGACTTGGGCCGACTTTGCTGCAGGATGTTCTGGACTGAGAGTGTACTTGGGGCTTGGCCTGGAGGAGGCCAGTGTTTAATATCAGTGATGACTCTGAGGTTGACAGCTGGAAGCACCAACTTGAACCTCTGGGAGGATTTGGGGGTCTATATATACGGGGGCAAGGTGTATGAAATCAGTACAAGCTTGGTGGCAATTTTATTCTCCATTCAAAATTTTTCTTCGGAAGAGAAGGAGTGATACAGATAGGCAAAAAGCTTCAAAATTAAGAGGAAATAAAAATACACAAATGGGGATGGGAGAGAGAAAGAGACAGAGAAGGAGAGAATAGGACAGAAAGGGAGAGTAGAAACGTGTAGAAAATGATCAGCTGTAAGAAACATAAAGAAGAGTGAAATTAAGACACAGAGGAGAAGAAAGTGAGGGAGACAGACAAAGCATGCATATATACACACAAAACAAAACAAAACAAAACAAAACTAGTGGATGCAAGTGGATGAAGAAGCATAAACTAAGAGACAAAGCCACAGGCTGAGGTGTAGGAATGTGGAGTCAGGGCTGGAGAGAGGTCAGCTTGGATGGATGAGGCCCATGTCCTTCTTTCCTATTCATATGTGTGGCTCCCAATTGCAAATCAAAAGAGCAGAGCCTGAGTGAATGGCCTGTCTCCATTGCTGACCATCTCTCTGGGCTGTGGGATGTGGTTAGGCAGTAATTGTCACCTTTGCTTGGGCCAGGAAGAGACCCCTGGGCAGCACTTGAAGAGGAGCGGGGCTGGCATGCAGTCGGGGGCCCTGTGAGCTGTCCAGGACGCCTGATGTAATATATCAGCTCTGGGGTGCCTCCCTTGACCTGCTTTTCTTTTTGGATGGAATAAAATTGAAAGTCCATTTGGTGAGGGCTCAAGAACCTTCCGATTCAGAGGAGCTGGGACTGAGGCTGTGGGTGGGGTCATGCCATGTACATGGGTGGCGTTGTTACTTGCACATCAACTGCCAGGGAACACCCTGCAGCAGCAGGAACCCCCCTGAGCACAGAGAGCTGGTTTTGTGAAGTCAACTCATAGTGGAAGGAGACACAGCACAGGAGTCTCTTACGCATCTAGACAAGGCAAGTGTCAGCAAAAGGAGGCCCCGGGGTGCAAAGGAAATTGGACTTGAGAGATCCCAGTGAGTCAGTGTCCAGCAGCCCAGGTCAGAGGAAGGCCTGGGGAGCAGGGCCTCTAGAGGGCTCTGCACATCAAAGGGAGGCCCCTGCAGGGGGGATGCTAACCTTGGGGCTTCCCCAGAGCTAAGGAAGCATTCCCCGCCCCCTCCTGCTTCCCTCTATCTGATCGTGTGTTCCTCTGGTAACCCAGTTACTGACTCGGCTTCCCTGGAATACTGATGCCACAAAGAAGATAACCTGATGTGGGGACTTGCCAACTAATCTCTGGAATAAATTTTTTTTTTTTGTGGGTACCGGAGGTCGAACTCAGGACCTCGCACTTGCCAGGCAGGCGCTTATGCCGCTGAGCTATCTCACTGGCCCTGGAATAATTTACTATTGAAAAGACACAATCCGTTCACATAACACAGCAAAAATGCGAAATGCTTTATGTGCGTAGATTATCCAGTTTTCGACAGTCCTGTAAAGTGGGCATGCTTTCCTGCACTTCACAGGCAGGAAGATGGGCTCAGAGCTGGGTTTGAAGCAGGATCTCTCTGAGGCCAAAGCCTGGTCTCTTAAGCACCTTCCTTCTTGCAGGAGGCAGGATTAAGGGGACACTGAGCTTTGAGCCCTGGCTTGTCTGTAACCGCTCAGTCGTCTCCACGTGGGTGTCATGTGTCTGTTTTTGAGATGGTGGTGCAACAAGTCCCATCTGTAGACAAGCAGGGCTGGGAGCGGGTGCTAGAGCAGAGGACTTGGCAGAAGTGCTCTGGGCAGCTCTGATGGCCCAGGGCCTCCCCTGCACAGTCCCTACGGCCACTGTGATGAGAGAACCCAGGGCTGGAGGAGCAGGTCGGGGGCACTTTCTCTGCCTTTTGCTCTTAGATCAATAAGGGAAAATGAGAAGGGGCCAGAATGGGTGTCTGCCTGGCAGCCACAAGGCGAGGGGGTGGTGGGAGGATGGGTGTCTGCCTTTAGGGCTGGCTGAAGGAAGACGGGGAAGCCAGATTGGAACGAGCCTTCAGGGGACTTAGAGCTGACATGGAATGAGCAGAAGGGAAGGGGAAGGAAATAGCTAGAGATTCAGAGAGGAGAACCATCCCCCCGCTAACCTGCAGCTCTGCGAAGAGGTTCCAGGTGGCCAGTGGCAGCTGCTTTCTCCTTCCTCCCTCCCCCAGAGACTCAAAGGCATGTAGGACGCTAAGCTTGGAAGAGAAAGGCAGCCAAGGACAGTGCCCCAGGGGAATAAGACAGTCATGTCTGGGTTTTTACCATGAATGCTTCCCAGGGATGTGAAGAAAAGTGGTTACAACACTGGCTGAAGCAAAATAGAAGTGCAGCAGAATCCTGACTCACGCCTTCCAAGGCCAAGAGATCTTATTTTGGTGCCATCCAGCTCTTTCATTAGCACCAAGAGCTGACTGGAAGAGGGCTGAGCAGGAGGTGGGAGAGGGTGTCCACACTCAGAGCATGAAAACAGGTCTGGGGCTTCTGTAGATGGAGAAAGACTTCATCTCCCCCATCAACTCTGTTCACCAGGGAGATGCAGGCTTGTCTGGGCTCTGGGTGGAGATTCCACAAGTGTCACCAGGGTCAGGACCATCTTGGGACAAAAAGCATGCTAGTGGATGTGGTTTGAGAGAGTCCTAGAGTATGGGAATTGGGTTGTTGGCTAGGAGCTTGGGCTCAGACAGAGCCTGGCTGCCTCCTAGTGCTCCACCCAGCCCCACACCCAAGCTCTCCTTCTTGTTCCATATAGGTGGGTCTACAGGTTTATCTACCAGGCCTGTACAGCCCACAATGGCTCCCAGCAGGCGCCCAAGCTCAGAGCTGGGAGATAAGATGCTAATCAAATTCTTCCCTGCCTGTAGATGCTTAGCTTTAGTCAGCATTTACTTTCCCTACTGAAGAGGGAGCCGAAGTTGATTTTGGGTCCCTACCAGGTCCTGCTGCCCAGGGTGGGTTTCCTGACTCTTTATAAGTTTCTCATGCAGTACTGAGAGCCTTGTCTTGTGTCCAGGTCTGGGGGTTGCTAACAGCACTGCAGTGTGTCATCGGGGTCCCAAATAGGGCAGGGCTTGGGAAATCTGGGGTGCTTTTCCAGTTCAGGAAAGAAACAGAGGTGAGTCACACTGGAAGGCCCTCTGAGGCAGAGAGATTTCCAGGGTATCCAAAGTCTCACAATTTGCTTGTCTTGGCATCAGAGCCACCATTCCCTGGCTTGTGCTGGGCACTGGTGGTCACCATCTGTGCAGTGCATTGCAGCTGGAGACATCCTTTCACGTGTGTTAGCTTTTCAGCCACTCTCGGGTGGGGTTTAAAAGGCAGCTTGCTGTTCCAGATGAGAGAGGTGAGCCCAGGTAAGGGGCAGACCCAGGGCCCACCAGGCCTGTGGGCTGGGTGTCTTCCCCTTCCTAGATGGAGACGCACCTTCCTGCATCCCAGGCTGCACAGGCAACAGCATTCTGTACACTCCTGGTCCTGTCTTCTCATTTCTCATATCAGTTCATGCAATGCGATGATATTTACGGTGAATAAGAAGCCCTATACCTTTTTCTGGCTACAGCTTCTCCACGGGGCAGCCAGGTCTCATGGAATTCCCTCCCAGTACTGGAGATTGAACCCAGGGCTTTCACACTTAGTTTCATCCTCAGCCCCTTTTTGAGACAGGGTCACTAAGTTGTCTAATTTGGGCTTGAATGTGTGGTCCTCCTGCTTCAGCCTCCCAGAGTGTGCTGGATATTTTTAATCATCCACCCAGGCTCCTATAGATCTGCACTTTGCACCAAATAGGTGTTTATAAGTGCCTGGTGATTTCAACTGAGGCTGTGCCAGAGATACCAGCCTGGGCAAGCCCGAGTGTGGAGCAGCAGGGAGGCCCCTCTCCAGATAAGACCATGGCCTCACCCAGCTCAACCACAGGCCGGTATCTGTTCTGTCCTGCTTGTAACTTGCCCATTTTGTCCTTTGTTGATCTTGCTGCTGCTTCCCTACCATTCCTACCAATGCCTCATGAGCTGTGCTCTCTTTGTGGGCCAGGAAGTGGGAGAGGCTCTAATTAACATCTTTTTTTTTTTTTTTTTTTTTTTTGGTGGGTACCGGGGGAACGACCTCAGGACCTCGCGCGCCAGCAGGCGCCCATGCCGCTGAGCGATATCACCGGCCCCTTTTTCGTATGTGGGTTCCGGGAGTCGAACTCAGGCCCTCGCGCTTGCCGGGCAGGCGCTTAAGCCGCTGAGCCATCTCACCGGCCCCTCTAATTAACATCTTATTCTTATCTGGATAACTAATTAACATCTTATCCTTAAACAAACTGCTGGCTCATCTTCTGCAGAAGGACCTCCCATTTCTTCTCCAGGTTCCTGGGGCTGGGCTCTCGGTCCCATCCCAGAACAGTCTGGCCTGTAGGCAGGACATACTTGGTGACCCAGCCCTAGAGTCAGGGGTGCACCCAGGTGGCACCCAGTCAGGCACTGGGCTCTCAGCTTCTCATCTGTGCTAACCCTACTTTAGGGGAGAAGCACCTAGCCCCAAGTTGCTACAAGTTCTGAGTTTTCTCATGTTCTTACAAGTGGGTTTCTAGTTGGTCCCTATTCCGAGCCATGCGCCTCTCACCCACCCATCCTGATCAGCCTCCTGAGCACCATCATTTTCCGTGTGCCCATGCCATGGCTGCCCAGCTGCACACGCCTGCATCTCCCTCTGCCTGGGTCCACTTCCGGCTCTTGCTCCTTCCCCATATCCAGGCCCTGGGGTGAATACTGACCCTGAGGTTGGACTGAGAGGAAAGAAACTGTAATGGAAGGAGGGGCAGACTCTGAAAGGGAGATAGAGGATCACTTATCACCGGGGGGAAAGGGGAGCACTGAGTAGACCCCAGAGATGAGGAGCAGCCTAAGTGTGTCAGGAGGGACTCCCTCTGCTTCAACAGCACAGTCCCCATAGCAGGGTGACCAGCCACAGGTACCTGGGACAGTTTATTTCACAATTACAAAATTACAAAATAGGTAGGACAACCAATCAACTACCCTAATTAGTTGACCTATAGGACACAGGGTCAATAGTTTAATCCCCTGCCTGTGGTTACCCTGTCCCCCGGGCCAGGTATCAAATTATAGGCTTGGATGAACTGAAGGTGAATGTAATTTTTCATTTTCAATTTGTCTGCTTAATTTCACAAAAATCGCCTTTTGACATGGTGAAACTCAGTGTCTAATGCACATTCTCCAGCCACGCTCTCCAGTCTCCTGGCTTTCTACTCCCTTTCATTACACCTGCTCCTCCTTCCCCTAAGACCTGTAGCTCCTGACCTTTCAGTCTCTTCCATCAGCCTCTTCCTGGCTTTGCTGTCAGCCTTCTCCTGCCCAGGCGAAACCCTTCAACATACCATCCTTTTGCAAAGCCCCCGCCTTGCTGTTCCACAGCACCTGGTCAGACAACGTCCACCCACGCCAGCCCTGCACCTGGATGCTGAAAACCCTGCAGCCACACGACAGGAGCACAGCCACAGCACTATCTCCACCCCAGGGGAGCTCCCCCACGCAACCCCCAAATCTAGGCTCCTTGCTGTGCTTTCAGAACCTCTGTGCTTACCCTGATGGCACACAATGCCTACCCCAGAAGAGCAGCCTGGCTCCTTTGTCCCCTCCACCAGAAGTCTGGGCTGCTGCTCTCATGACTATGTGCCTAACCTTTGGCAAAACAGTAGTACATAGTTATGTATTGAATAAATAAATGACCAAGGAGGACTTCCTAGAAGAGGACCTTATTAAGTGGTATTCAGTAGGCAGTCATGAAATGGTGTGGGAAGGAGGTGATGAAGGAATTGTTTAGAGTGGGGGTTTCAGATACCAATTTCTTCAGAACCCAGGGGAGATGGAGGGAAATGACTAGGTGTGTGTCACAGAGAGCGGGAGACACCTGCAGAAGGCATGTCCTGTGAAAGGCATCACCTTTGAGCATGAATACGGCATTGTCCAGCTCTAACAAAGCACAAAGCCCTGTGCCCAACTTGAGGTGGTGTGCTGGGGTGATGACGGCAATGCGTGACACAGAGTGAGCAAGACTGTTGGAACAGTCGCCGGTGGGTCCTTAAACAGGCATGACCTTGCTATGCTGACTCCCTGCAGGATTGGGTCTCCACAGCTCAACCTCCCCTGACATACGTCCAGGTGCTTGGGGGCCCTGGGACTTGAGGTCCCTACTTAGAGACTCCAGACTGTCTTGGAAGCCACAAACACGAATGTCATGCAAGAGACACAGGAAGTGGGGATTGTCTTTGCTTTTCTTCTATAAGATCCTGAAGGCAGGTATGGGAACCACCATCACTGGGGAATAGGGCCTAGGGTGGGGTCTTTGGGACCATGAATGAGATGAGTCCTCATAGCCCCATACAGGCCAAGAAATGACACACTCTGTAACACGCTTCCAAGTGAATAAGACCCCCATGAACGTGTTATTGGAGAGGGTGGTGGGGGTGGTAGGGTTGGGAGGGGCCTTGGAGCTGTGCAGCAGGTCCAGGGATGCTGGGCCCTGCCTGATGCCTACAGTTCTTGGGGAAGGAGCAATTTCAGCCACCAGGGGGCTCACAGGCCCTAGGAATGGTTTCTCAGGGCTGTGTTAAGACGAAAGGAGGTGTCTAGGAAGGCTGGTCAGAGTGACAGCCACGCAGATGTGAACCCAGCACTACACTCTGAACTTTGTAAAAACTCTGGCATTGTCTCCAGCACTAGAGCCATTCAGAGATTCATGAATTTAAGGAACATTTGCCCTGCACCCAGGAGGGGAGGCCTGGGCTGGTAGGCTTTGGGGATACAGACTCAGGACCATCAGGACCCTGGAGGGTCCACAGCCTGGGTAACAGTTACATCCCCAAAGCTGTAGATCTAAATGGGGTATCTGTGCTCTGACAGAGACACACCGAGCACAGCAAAGAACCTAGGGTGGAGCGTTGATTCTGGGACTTTAAAGAAGGTTTCCCAGTGTTCACAGTATTTGTTGTGGATCTTGAAGCGTTAGTAGGAGTTCACCAGGCAGAAAGTTAGGGGAAAGGCAAGCAGGAGACCATCCCAAGCCAAGGCCAGGAGGCAGGGACCTTCTTGGTCTGCCAAGGTTTGGGTAAACAGGAAAATACCCAGGCAGGAGTTGCAGGCTGAGGCTGGAAGATGGGAGTGCTGGCTACTGGGCTGGGGGAGAAATGGGAGCTTATCTTAGAGGAGAGGGGAGTCCTCCTTGGAAGCTGGAGCAGACTGAGGTCTGGTGGAGCCCAGGGCTTTTACAGTCTTAGAGGCTTTCTTACAACAAGAATACAAATTTAGGTAGAGGGGCTTGGAAGGAGCAATGCAAGTGAAGGCCGTGAGGTTTAGTTTATTTGTTTCATGGTGAACCCTCCTCTGTGTGGGAGGTACAGCTTTCATAATCTCTCTACTTCCTTTTAGGGCTCTGCCCTGCCCTTAGCAGCTCCCCGAAAATCTTCTTTTGGTCCTGACCATCTCCCTTATGGATCCCCCAGAGCCTGAATCAGCTACAGGAACTTGGATTCAGGAAGCCAGCATCTGGGGTTTTATCCAGAAGAAGGGAGGCAGAGGGCACCACTGGGGCAGTGGGAGGGGATGCCCCTTCAAAGAAAGTCTTGTTCCCAGTTGTTCGGGGAGGGGGGGGTTTCTTGAATCAGACCTGTTAACTTTTTTTTTGTGTGTGGGTACCAGGGGTCGAACTTAGGACCTTGCACCTGCCAGGCAGGCGCTTATGCGCTGAGCCATCTCACCGGCCCAGACCTGTTAACTTTTAAGCAACACATGCAGAGGATTTCTCATCTGCCATGCCTTTTACACCTGCATGTACTCCTCTCACACCCCCTGAGGCAGGCAATACTGTTCCCACTGCGGAAGGCTCAAGACTGGTTTACCCTGTGGACACCTGGCAGGCGAGACCTCACACACACCTGTTGCTTTACCCTCTGCTCGGGCACATGCCACACTAGAGGTGAAACCACAGATACCTGGCTTTGGTATTTCCCCTTCCTGCAGTGTGTTTTGATGGTAACGGTGCACAGGTGGGTGGAGCTGGCAGCCCTTGCAACCCAGTCTGTCTATCTGCACTATAGTGAGATAGAGTTCTTACTTTACCCCTTTCTGCGTGGTTGGGGGAACTCTCAGCTGGTAAAACCTCGGTTTCAGGCTGTGCCATGTAACAGATGTCTAAAACTCAGCACTGGTTTGCAAGATCTTCTGGGTGTTCAATTTGGGGATCTCATCCAGGGCAGTGGGAAATAGGGGTGTGAGTGCTGAGCTTCCAGTTGTGTTAGCCTGGGAGGACAGAGCTTAATCAGGTGTGGCTTTGTCCTCAAGACTCACTTCAGCATTCAGGAGTGGCTCCTGTATATCAGAGACTGAGCTGGGTGGTGGGAGACTTGGAGCCAGGTGAGTGAGCTGTGTGCCCGAGCATGAGAAGCCCAGTCTCTACTGGGATGGTAACCTTCCCTCTGCATCCACAGAGAACAAAACAAGGCATAAGGCAGCCTGCAGAGTTGGGTGGGATACTTTGCTTCTTGTGCCACCAGCTGGAGTGAATGGATGCCTCTGACCTCTGCTGGTCTCTTCTTGGCCCTGATGCAGATGGCGATGACCTGCCTCTCCCTCCTTCATGCATCACCATGAAGGCTCCAAGCAAAACCCTTTTCTCCTGCTTCCCTAAATATCGTGGAATAGAAATGGGAGAATGGAATGAGTTAAAGCACCCTCCCAGCCCCAGAGAGATTCTCTAGGGGGTACTTAAAGGAAACAGATGGCCTGGGGTGTAATATCCATTGAGGTGATGGGAAGGAGAGAGACGGGGCTGTCCAAATATCCAGGTGTTTCTAGAGCTTCACAGCCAGATGCAGAAACCTCAAAGCTTCTAGACTTGCAGCCATACAAAGCAGCCTTGGTTTATCCTGTTTTCTCGAATGTGCATGAGCCAGCCTGGCTTATGGTATAGACACAAAGGGTGGGGGCCAGAGGAGTTTGGATGAAATGGTGCCTATGCAGTGGGAGGACCCTGGGGTGCTCTGAATGCGTGCCCACTGCTGTGTGTATGTCAGCTGTTTCCGCTCCCACCTTCCTCCCCAGGTCCTGATGGAAGAGACAAAGAGTGAAAGCATCCTTGCCTCTGAACTTCCCCAGTAGCTGCAGGTGTCTGCCGATGGCTGGGGCAGCTGATGGCTGGTGCAGGTGGCTGGGTAGGGTGTGTAGCTCACCTGAGCTGTGTGTGACTCCTGGTTCATCTGCACAGAACCCTGGCTTTATCTGGGAAGGGTTCCCAGCATGGGTTCACCCCACTAACAGGCCCCTTTGCAGATCTTTGGATTTCAGGAGGCCAGAGGGGCCACCCCATGCCTGGGAGGCTGCCTCTGTGAAGAAAGATGCTATATGATTCCCGAAGGCCCTTTTGCCTTCCATTACCTCCTGTGAGCCTTGCCACAATGCCACGAGGCATAGCTGACTCATGTTACAGAAGACAGATTTGAAGGTCAGAGTGACTTGCCCAAGATAGGTTGGGCAGTGGTGTGTGCTGGGATTGGGGCTCTAGTGCACATTCCTCTGAAAAAAGCCCTGTGCTCCCTATTCCGGACATTTCATATAAACTGGATCATATAGTATGTGGGCTTTTATGAATGGTTTCTTTCATTTTTAGCATAATGTCTTTAAGAGTCATCCAAGTTGTACCATATATCGGAAATCCATACTCTACCCAATCACATTTTGTTTATCCATTCATCCATGGATTCCATAGCATTTTCTATATATAAGATTATGTCATCTGTAAATAGAGATAGTTTCATTTCTTTTTTTTTTTAATGATGTCTTTTATTTCTTCTTGTCTGTTGGCTGGTTAGAACCTCTAATACAATGCTGAATAGAAGCGATGAGAATAGGCATCTTTACCTTTTTCCTGATTCTAGAAGGAAAGTCTCCTACTGCTAGGTGTGATGTCATCTCTGGGTTTCCCCTGAAGATCCTTTATCAGGTCAAGGAAATTCTCTTTTATTCTCAGTTTATTGAGTGTTTTCATCATGAAAGAGTGGTTTTGTTGAGTGCTTTTTCTGCATCAATCGGGATGTTCATATGATTTTAAAAAGTCTATTGATACAATGTATTCTATTAATTAATTTCAGATGTTGAACCACACACACTCCAGGAAGAAAAATTTGGTTATGGTCTAGAGTTCTTTTTAGATATTGCTGGGTTTGATGTACTATTATTTTGTTGAGGATTTTTGTATCTATATTTATAAGAGAGGTTTGTCTTGTGATTTCTTTGGTTGGTTTTGGTATCAGAGAAATATCCTGATAAAGTGAGTTGGGAATTGTTTCCTCCTCTTCTATTGCTTAAAAGAGTTTGTACAGAATTTATATTAATTCTTTAAATGTTTGGCAAAATTCAGTAGGAAACATATCTGGGTTTATTTTTCTTTTGGGGTAGATTTTTGTTTACTAAGTCAATGTCTTCACTTGGCATGTCTACTCAGATTGTATATTTCTTCTTGAGTCACTTTTGATAGTTTATGTTTCTAGGAATCTGTCCATTTCCTTAAATTATCTATTTTGGTGTGCAGTTGTTCCTAGTATTCCTTTATAATCCTTTTTTAAAACTTTCTGTAGGGTCAATAGTATTTTTCCCTCTTTCATTTCTGAGTCTAATAATTTGAGACCTCTCTCTCTCTCTCTCTATTAATCTACTTAAGGGTTTGTCAATATTGTTAATCATTTCAAAGAAAAAATTTTTTACTTCACCCATGTTTTCTACTGTTTTTAAATTTTATTAATTTTTTACTGTACTCCTTATTATTCCTTTCCTTCTGCTTGCTCTAGATTTAGTTTGTCCTTTTTCTTGTGTCTTACAGGGGAAGAGTAGGTGTTTGATTTCAGATGTTTCTTCTTTCTTAAAGTAGGCACTTACAAATATAAATTTCCTTCTAATCACTGCTTTAGCTGATCATATAAGTTTTGGCATGGTATGTCTTTATTTCAATTCATGTCAAAGTATTTTTAATTCACTTCTTGATTTTTTTTCTTTGACCCATTTGTTATGGTCCTGTGTAAGAGCGTGTTGTTTCATTTCCACATATTTGTGAGTTTCACATTTTTTCCGATGTTTATTTCTAATTTCATTCTACTATGGTTGGAGAATATGCTTTATATTATTGCCATCCTTTAAATTTTACTGAGGTTTGGTTCATGGCCTTGGCATATGGGCTATACTGAAGATATTTTATGTGCATTTGAGAAGGATGTATATTTTGTTATTAGGTGTGGTATTCTACAGGTGTGGTGTTCTGCTAGGAAGAGTTGGGACTGTATACAGTATCATTCGAATCTTCTATTTCTTTGTTACTTTTGCATTTTTACTCTACCCAATATTGAAAGTGGGATTATGAAATTTTCAACTATTATAGTTGGATTGTTATTTCTCTCTTCATTTCTGTCAGTTTTTGCTTCATGTATTTTGGTGCTCTGTTAGGTACATATATGTTTGTAACTATTATACCTTCCTGACAGATTGATCATGTTATCATTGTGAAATGTCTATCTTTATTCTAGTAATTTTTTCTTTTATAGTCTATTTTGTCTCGTAGTAGTATAGACACTACAGCTTTCTTGTGGTTGTTGCTTGCGTGAGTTATCTTTTTCTATTCTTTGAATCTAAATTGCATTTCCTATAGATAGCATATAGTTGGTCATGTTTTTCTTTTCTCTCTCTCTCTTTTTTTTTTTTTTTTCTTTTGTGGCACTGGGGATTGAACCCAGGGCCTGTGTATACTAGGTGAGTACTCTACCACTGAGCTACATCCCCAGCTCATGTGTTGTTTTTTATTAAGTCTGACAATCTCTGTCTCTTTACTGGATTTAGTTATTCATATTTAGTGCTATTAATGAACAGTTAGATTTACATCTGTCACTACTTATTTTTATGTCTCAGTTCTTTTTTTGTTTTATTCCTTCTTTACCGCTTCCTTTTGCATAAAGACTTTTTAATGTAGCATTAAACTTAATTTTAACTTAAGCATTAACTTCCTTTTTTCTTTGAACTTCTTTTTGTTTTTAAAAGTGGTTGCTCTAGGGTTTACCATATACTTCTTAGCTTATCAGAGTTAGCCTCAGATTTATATTAGCTTAATTCCAATGATGTGTAGAAACATTATTCCTCTATAGCTCTATTCTGTTTCCCCCTTTTGTATTGTTGTTACCACATCTGACCAGCAGTATATTATTATAATTATTACTTTATCAACTGTAGTCATTTCTTTAGCTCTATACATCTTTGGCTTTATCCACCTCCTTTGTGCTGTCACTGACAAATATAATTCTATGCATTATAGGCTCCACATGACATTATATACATTTATTTCATGCAATTGCTTCCTAAGTTGGTTATGAGAAAGAGAAAAACATGCATTTATAAGCTTCAAAAATAATAATTATTTTTACTGGTCTCTCTTTCTCTCACTCCCTCCCTCCCTCTCTCACTCCATCCCCCTCTTTCTCTGTGTATATGAACGTATTCAAATTATTTTCCAGTGTTGTTTTCAGTATAAAGAATGTCCTTTGGTATTTCTTGCAAGGTGGGTCTGCTAGCAACACATTCTCTCAGCTTTTGTTTATCTGGGAAAGTCTTTATTTTGTCTTTTGAAACAATTTTTTTTGAAAGATAACTTTGCTAAATACAGGATTTGGGGCTTACAGTTTTTGTCTTTGAGCACCTTTATTTCTGACCTCCATTATTTCTGCTTGGACACCAGCTGCTAAACTTGTTGGGCTCCTTTGTAAGTGACAGAATTGTTTTTCTCTTGTTGCTTTCATTTTCTCCTTGTCTTTGACTTTCACCATTTTTTGCTATTATATGGCTATTTGCAAATCTCTTTGAGTTTATTCTACTTGAAGATCATAACGCTTCTGGGTGTGTAGGTTATTGCTTTTTGATAAATTTAGGAAGTTTTTTGCCTTTTAATTTTTTTGTTTGTGTGTGTTTTTGAGACAGGGTCTCACTATGTAGCCCAGGCTGCTTTTAACTCACAGCATTTTTACTGCTTCAGCTGCCTGAGAGCTGGGGTTACTGGTGTGCACCATTGCGCCTGCTTAAAAAGTATTTTCTCTCACCTCTCATTCCAGCACTGCTATTACACATATGTTGGTGTACTTGATAGTGTCCTGATTTCTCTGGCCATTCATTTCCCTGTTTCTTTCTGTCCTTTGGCTTGGTTCAAGTTCTTTCGCTCTTTTTTCTGCCAGTTCAAATAGACTGTTGAGTTGCTCTAGTGAAATTTTAATTAAATTATTAGAATTTTCAACTCCAAAATTTCCACTTGGTTCTTTTAAAAAATGATCTTTATCTCTTCACCAATTCTCTATGTGATGTGACATTGTGTTGACTGCTTTCTAGTTCTTTAATCATGCTTTCCTTTAGTTCTGTACACACACTTACGAGGGCTGTTTTTCTGTTCAATCTAATTCTTGCAGTTGATCTGTGTTGCTTAATATTTGTGTGTATATTGGTTATATTCTCTTATCCCTTTGATGCCTCTTTTTGTTATAGGAAACTAAACATTTTAGATAATATATCGCAACAATTTGGGGTCCTGGTTCTTTCCCTTACTTCTGTTACTGGATGCAGGGAACTGTTCTGGGCCGAGCAGTCTGGAGTAGAGTGCCCTACTTTACTGAACTAAGAGGAAGGTAGGAGATTCTCGCCTTTCTTAACAAATATTTATAAATATTATTGAATAGTAAACAAATATTTATAGGTTTTCTTATAGGCTGTTTGCCTATAAGAATTAAAAAAAAAATCAAGTCTCACCTGGTTCACTGGGGTATAGGTCCATGGAATTCCTCATACCAGAATCTTCTCTCTCTGGTCTCTTTATTCCTGAATAAACCCAAAGAGACTGTTGGAGCTCCTGGGCCAAGATAAAAAAAATTCTGTTTTGGCCCAATCCAATTTCTTATTTTACTGAATATAATCTTTAATGTCATATTGTTGCCATTCAGTCTAGGGTTCTTTTACTTGATTCAGATGAAAATCATGAATTGTCAAAGTGCAACTCTGCTAGCAGTCCTGGGCTGCTGGTCACTGCCACTGCTGTCTTTGCTACCAGACTTTGTTGGCTGCTAATCTCTGGAGCATTTTGTTATTAACAGCTCTGAGTGTTCCTTGTTTTTGTTTTTGTCTTTTATATTTCTTTGGAAACAACAGTTCTGTCCACACTACTCAGGATAAAAACCCCAAATAGACTTACAGGCACTTTGGAGACACACTACCTGAGAAATAAATTATGAACGGGTTTACGGGAACAGAGCAGGGCCTTATTTTAATAGGGCCTGTGCTGCAGTACAGAGTCGGGAGATGTTACACAAAAAGGAATCCTCTTAGACTAAAACCCAAGGAGTGCCTGGGAAGTGCCATTTATGTAGCAATTTACAGACCTGTTTCTGTGAGGGCTGAAATTAGAGAATCTTCTGGAATGCTTGCTGTGAATGTTGGGTATGCAAATAAGGGGCCTAGATCCCTCCCCTCTTGATTTTAGCCACTCCAGAGTGCCTTCTCTGATCTTCAAAAATGCAACAATATCATCTGAAGTGGCTGAATTGGGGTAGGGGCACCATCTCCCTAGCTCCACATGTCAGTGTGGAAAATGGTGGTTTGATATCCAAGGAGGACACTGCTACACAGCCAGGGAAGACACTGAAGCAAACTGTCCTAGTCCATTAAAGTGTAAGAGGGAGCAAAGGGAAGAAAGGGGAAGAGGCAGATAGCAGCTGGCTAAGCCACACTTCCTCTCCAGCTGGCAGGGGAAAATAAGAGGCAGATGCTTCTCCTCTATCTTAGTATCCCTCCTACCAAAGCTACCTGTACAGATATCAGGATGTTTGGCACTCTTTCCATGCATTCTATGGCAAAAACAATAATTACTCAAAGTCAAGTCAACTGATCTTGCCTCCCAACTGTTCTCCTTTCCTCTATTTTTTCTGCTGTAATTTATTCTATGGATGGCAGCCACAGTGGTTTTAAGAAAGGACACATGTAGCTGTGATATCACACTGCTTAAATGCTTGTGTGGTTTCCTATTGTTGTTACAATAAATCATAAAATCCTTAACATGTACTACAATACCCTGTTCATCTCTCTGTGCCCTTCCCTCTTGTGCACCAGTCCCTGTCTACCCCCACTCCTTGACCCACATCAATGTAAACTCTAGATTTACAGAAATCTTTCAAACTTTTGTTGTCTATATCTTATACTCTCCTCTATTTCTGGGCCTTTACACATGTAGTTTTCTTGGCCTAATATACTTTTCTAAACTTATTTTTTAATTCCTATCATCCTTCAGGTCTTGCTTAAATGTCAAATTCAGGGACACTTTTCCCAACCTCCTAGACCAGTTCAGTCCCCCTGGTTCTCCTGGCATTCTGATCCCTTGTACTTCTTCCTAGCACATGTTTTTAGCAACCAATTACTAGGGTAATGATCATTTAACATACTTCCCCACAGAACATAGCTTCATGACAGCAGGGTTCCTCTGTCTTGGCTACTCCCTGCCCATTGTAGACTGGGCACAGGGCCCAGTACATAGTAAGAACTCAATAAATGCTTTCTGAGTGTGGGAATAAATGCTTCTGCCAGGCCTGGTGAGGGAAGGGGTGCTCTGGGGCTTTACTTAGGGCTGATGTGGAACTAGAAGAAAAATTATGTAAATTTTAGGAAAAAACTCCTCACCTTCTCTCCAAACTCCTCAACTCCTCCTTCTCTTCAAAACTAAAATGTGGTCTTAGTAACTGAAAGCTTAAAGGATTCATATTCCAAGGGAAGTTTCACTGATTGCTTTGTCCTTGGACTGTTGCCAATCAGTTAAGGGTTCCTTTGTTCAATTTGGATAGAAATCATGAACTGCGAAGAGTAGCTCTGCTAGCAGTTCTGGTTTTTGAGGTCCAGTGGCCCTCAACCCTTAGTGTTATAGCTCCGGACCCCAAAGCCACCAGTTGACACTGGTTAATGCTGAACACCATTGCTCAACTCTGCCATTGCTCTGCCAAGTCTGCCTTGGTTAATGATGTTCATTGGCTAGTGGTCTCTGGGACTCTTCAAGGTTAATAGCTCCAAGTGTTTATAGCTCCCTTTTTTTTTTTTTTTTTTTGAGACAGTGTCTCGCTATGCAGTTTAGGCTGGCCTTGAACTCACTATGTAGCCCAGGCTGCCCTCTAACTCATGGTGATCCTCTTGCCTCAGCCTCCTGAGTGCTGGGATTACTGGTGTGCACCAACACACCTGGCTTATAGCTCTTTTTAAAGCCATCATTCTGTCTGCACTATTTGGAATAAGAATTCCAAGTAGATTTGTAGGATGATTGAGCAACATTACCTAAGAAATAAATCATGAGTAAGTTTACTGGATCGCTGGCTTTATTTCAACAGGGTCTGTTGCTACAGAACAGGGAGGTCCATGCACAAGAGGGAGCTCTCCTTGACTACACCAAGAACTGTGAGAAGAGTGCTGCTTATATAGCAGCAACAGGCCTGTGATTGATCGAAATTCTAGCCCAGAACTGGTCCAAATTCAAGCCTGTGATGGGTCCAAATTCTAGCCTGCTGATTGTCCTGAATTGGAGCCTGCTGATTGGTCCAAATTGGTCTAACCTCAACTCTTCTAATTCAAGCTTACTGATTGGTCCAAATTCAATTCCAATGCTTAGTTTAGTTCAAGCCTGCTAGTGTCAGGGCAGACATCTCTTGGAATGGGTGCAGGGCATTTAGGAGAGTTGCAGCTGTCATCTGGGCAGCTGTTGTGTTTCTGCAAAAATAAGGAGGCTAAAACTGGGAAATCTATAGGAGGGCTAGCTGTGTTATTTACAGTTTATAAGGGTTTGGGGAGGTTGGGGCTGTTAATGACTGTCTCAGGTATTTGTTACAGTAATAGAAAGGATCCCTCTCTGACATTTGCCACATTAGGGGCAGTTTCCCTGCTGCTTCTTGCCTGGAGCAGCACGGGTAGGTGAGGAGCACTGTGGCTGACAGCGGAGCCTCACCTCCTGTGGGCGGCGTGGAGAGTGGCTGTGAAGTAACCTGGGAGGACACTGAGACAAGTTGTCCCAGTCCATCTTCAGGGGATGGAGGGTGAGAGAAAGGAAGCATGGGTGAGGGGTGTTACAGCTGTCAGCCAAATCACACTCCTTTCCACGCCCTTTTCCAGTCATCCCAGGAGAAAGGGAAGAGGCAGGCACCGCTCATCTGTCTCAGGGCTAGTGTTATAGTCAGGCGGTCCACTCCTCCGTCATTCTTGTGATGAATGTCTTGGTTAATATAGAAAGTAGCCATTTCTTGCTTTTATCCTTGACATCGTAATTCCTGAGCCTGTTTTAACTCATGATTGTAATTATGAGATTAGGAATATAAATTGAAATAGTTATAATTAAAAAAATATGGAATCAATAATAACAACTAATATTTATTGTTTTCTTTGTGGTTGATATGGATTATTTCAAATAAATCTACAATAATTCCAGGTGGTAGTTATGTCTATTTTCCTGTTAAAGATTAAGTGTCTTGTTCAAGAACACATTGTAAGTACTTGGTAAAGCTGAGATCAAAGTCACGTCTGTCAGGCACAAGCACCCAAACACTTAACCTCTGTTCTATATTGCCAGGAGATTCTAGTGTTTTGTAAGTGATTTCTTGCTGCCTGACAGTCTTTTGAACTTTTAAACCTTCATCTGAAGAGTACTGAGAGGAAAACACTTCCCTTTTCATCTTATCAAGAGATCATTAACCAAAATCTGTGTTAAGCATTCCATGTTTGAGTGGATGTGAGTCTTGGTCTAGACTTTCTTGATTTTACAAGGACATTGTCAGGAAGCCAAACATCACCACCACCACAGAACAGAAAAACCCTTTGATTATACTAAGGAGGCAATACATAAAGAAATGTGGAAGAAACCACAGAAAGGCTTCTCAAATCTAAACCTGTTTAAACATTATCTTCTAAATCTTTAAGTTAGGAAAACACATGTCAAAAGACTTTGACCCAAACTGAAGGATAGGTTTTAAAATACACTCCACTAGGTCTATGTCTTCTAGAATCCTTGCTAATTTGTAGCCAAGAACAATCCCTTTAAATTGAAAAGGCTAACTTACATAAAAAAGGTGAAGGTTTCTGTCACTAAAATTGTTGAGAGCTGGGTGTGGTGGTGCACACCTGTAATCCCAGCACTCAGGAGGCCAAGGCAGGTGGATAACTGTGAGTTTGAGGCCAGCCTTTGTGCATAGTGAGTCCAAGGCCAGCCTGAACTACACAGTGAGAGCCTGTCTCAAAAAACTAATAACATAAAATAAAATAGTTGAGGGCCGGTGAGATGGCTCAGCGGTTTAAGCGCCTGCCTTGCAAGCGTGAGGGCCCGAGTTTGACTCCCGGAACCCACATACGAAAAAGGGGCCGGTGATATCGCTCAGCGGCACGGGCGCCTGCTGGCGCGCGAGGTCCTGAGGTCGACCCCCCGGTACCCACAAAAAAAAAAAAATAAAATAAAATAAAATAAAATAGTTGAAAACTTAATTTATGAGAGCTGATCCTTGTTCTTTTTGCCCTATTATAGAGAAAAAATAAAAAAATTTAAATGAGTACATGTAAATGTTTAATACTATTGAGTAGGTTTTTGGATGCATAAAAATAAGAAAAATTAAAACAACACATAATCCCACATGCACGAAAACTTTTTTGCTTGTTCATTTGTTTTGTTGTTCTTAAAGTAGTACATGTGTCTGGAAATAAAATTTAAACCTTGCAGGAAGATATAAAATGAAAAAAGCTCTTTTCTGCTATTACTCAGTTCTTCTCCTAGACTATCACATTACTATTCTGCATTTGTCCAGAAACACACACACACACACACACACATGCATATGACAAAATATCTATACTTTTAAAATAATTTTATGGTATCTACTTAAAGTTTGATTTTTAAGCCAGGCGTGGTGGTGCATGCCTGTAATCCTAGCACTTGGGTGTCAGTCCACCACACTGACAACTGGTGGTCAGCTTGTAACACCCAGCTGAACTGAATCAGCGTGGTGCCTGGTGTGGAGGGCCCACCTGAGGACTGTTGCCAACAACATAAAAAGGAGACCTGGAGAGGAAGAGTTGGTGTTGTCGGTTCTCCTTGAGGAGCTTGTCACGCTGGCTTTCCCGATAGGAACTTGGCTGTTCTCATCGTTGGAGGAGCTCGGGACCTCACTGTCGCTGAGGATGGCTGTGGTGCGTTTCAGGGGAGCTCTGGTCCTTACTCTGAGCATTGCTTCCTGGCTCCGGGGCAGATCCCTCAGTCTGCTGGCACAGGTCCTTCATCTCTCTGACGCAGACTTTCTAGCTTCCACCACTGACCTTTGGGCCTTCCTGGTGCAGATCCGTGAAATAGACTTGCATGAGACATTGTTGTGGGCCCTAGGCCTTCAGTTGGATTCGTGGAGGCATTGCAATGGGCTCTATGCCTTCAGCTGGACTCATGCAGGACACTGCTGTGGAATCCAGGCCCTCAGCTGGATTCTTTGGGTCTTCAGTGTGGGGACAGATTTCCTGCAGTTTTGTATATGTCTTTCGGGTGACTATTACAAAATAATCCTAAAAATTATGTCTCCTGTATTGTATTATTTCCCTTGTGAACCCTGACTACAACACTGAGGCAGAAGGATCGCTGTGATTTCAAGGTCAGCCTGAACTGCATAGTGAAATCCTGTCTCAAAAAGACAAAAAAAAAAAAAAAATCTTGGAGATCTCATAAACCAGTAAATAGAGACCAGCTGTGAGTATAGTAACTTTCTGTTACTCTAACAAATACCTGAGACTATCAACTTATAAAGAGAAAAGGTTTTAGAGGTTTTCAGTTTTAGAGGTTTTCCTTTGGCACTGTCGATACTAAGGACTTGGGATCTGACTCAACATCAGAAGAAATGAAAGTGGAGCCAGGGAGTACAAGCTTATGCAGGCAAAGCTTTTAATTAAAAAGGAAGAGAGAGCCGGTGAGATAGCTCAGTGGCATAAGCGCCTGCCTGGCAAGCATGAGGTCCTGAGTTCGACTCCTGGTACCCACATTAAAGAAAAAAAAAAAGGAAGAGAGCAGGGAAGGGAAGCTGAAGGGAGAATAACATTGATAAGAGAGAAAAAATCAGGCTGATTGGTTAATAAACCTGTGGATCAAGCTTTTTATTGATAAGCAGGTTGTAGAGATAGGCTAAATCCTGGGAGATTTTCACTGGTCCTTGGCACAGTTTCAAACGTGTCTTCTCTCTTGTGCAAACACTGTGGCCTTAGGAATGGGTGGTCAATTCATCCAAGAACTGTTACATTCCTCCTATCAGTGCTCCCATAGTCTCAGGCCCATGTACAGGTAACATAGAACCAAGGCCCATTTACATATAAAAGGGAATGGTCAGTCGGGCATGGTGGCGCATGCTTGTAATCCCAGCACTCGGGAGGCTGAGGTAGGAGGATTGCCATAAGTTTGAGGCCAGCCTGGGCTACTTAGTGAGTTCAAGGCCAGCCTGCACTACATAGCGAAACCCTATCTCAAAACAAAAACAAAACCAAAAACAAACCCCCAAAAACAAGAAAAAAAAAAAGGGAATAGTCAAAGTTTATTGTGTCTTTAAAAACTTAGGAATTTTTTTGCACTGGGTTTGTGTCCCAAAATTGCAGTTTTTATTGAGTACAATTTTTTTTTGTGTGTGGGTACCGGGGGGCTGACCTTAGGACCTCGCACGCCAACAGGCGCCCGTGCCGCTGAGCGATATCACCGGCCCCTTTTTCGTATGTGGGTTCCAGGAGTCGAACTCGGGCCCTTGCGCTTGCAAGGCAGGCGCCTACACCGCTGAGCCATCTCACCGGCCCTATTGAGTACAGTTTTAAAATTACTGCTTTCTTTGTTTCTTTTCTACCTATCTTTATTTTTTTTTCTATTTTACCTCAAGATCCAAACCATAGCAAACTATATTTTAAAAAATATTATTTTTCATTTTGAAATGGCTATAAACTTACAGAAAAGTCGTGTTATTGGGCTTTGGTGTGCTGGAGTCTCCTTCTAGAGGTGGTTTTAGGTTCTTTCTGTTTTGAATGACGAAGTGGTCAAGACAAGTATAAATGCCAGGCATGGTGGCACACACCTGTAATCCCAACACTTGGGATGCTGAGGCAGGAGCATCTGGGTCCAGATGTTCTGGTCACCCACCTATGGGTCTGATGCCTATCTGGGCCCACTGGACAAGGTGGTGCTTATCTCTAGGGAGGGGAGGCATGCAGGCCTAGCTATTGCTTTTCCATCCTGTGGCCTGGCTGTCTTCAGATTTGCCTCCAGCCATAATTCTGATGTTTCTATTTTTTTTTGTGCTAACTTCCTTGAGTGTCCAATCCCTCTCTGACTGTATTTTAATTTCTATCTAACTTAGTTGTCAATAATAATAGGATACTGGTTATATATGGGGAATTAATCAAATAAGTAAATACATTAAGAATAATGAAAGCCAGATATCATACTGTGGAGGAAAAGGAGTAACAAATACAAGAGGAGGGAAATCTAGAATAAACTCTGTGGTGTTAGATTAGAACTGAAGTTATGGGTGTGAATTTAAGTTTTCTACATATAGAAATAAATGTAGGTATTTGTACTCCTGTCCACTAACAGGCTGAGGTGTCCCCATATCAATGAGCACATCCACTACCAAATCTTAGCTTCTGAGTGCCATCTTCCACTCAAAGGAACCAGGGTTCCCTAAAGAAATAGCTGATTTGGGGACACGAAGGGGAAAGACCAAACAAACTTGAAATCATTTTCCTGTGCCAAAACAAGAAGAAGGAAAGACCTAAGCAATAATGGCAACATGTTAAAAAGACATATAAGCCAGATTTTACTGGGCAAATCATCGATCATTTGAGTATCGAAATAAATAATGCTGATACTAAATTCTAGGGTTCTGGGGACTCCTTCTAGAGATTTTTCTAGGTCCTTGCTGTCCTGAATAAAGAACTGTTTGAGACAAATAAAAAAAATAGCAGTTTTATATTTATTGGAGATATTAAAGATAGGGAAAAAAATCTTCTCTATAGCGTGAGTACAGCCAGTTACAGGTAGGAAAAGCAGCACCCTCTGCAGAGTGAGAGCAGACCACTGGAGAAAGGGCACAGTGACCAAGAGCTTGATAGCTGCCCTCCTTTCTACCCCCCGCTCTTCAGGCTGACATCAGATCTAGGCTGTGCTATCGAAAACCTGGTTGATTTCTTGTGAGAAGAATTGAAGATAGCATTTTCTTTTTCTTTTTCTTTTTTTTTTTTGTGGGTACCGGGGGTCGACCTCAGGACCTCACACACCAGCAGGCACCTGTGCCACTGAGCGATATCACTGGCCCCTTTTTTCGTATGTGGGTTCCGGGAGTCGAACTCGGGCCCTCACGCTTTCCAGGCAGGCGCTTACGCCGCTGAGCCATCTCACTGGCCCCAAGATAGCATTTTCTGATTGGTCCCAAGTGTAGGGTTTGTGCTCGTGTGTATCTCATACCCACTTTCCCAGCCAGCTAGTCACACCCTTATCTCATACCTCAGTGTCACAACTCATTGAATTAAATAGAAGGCGTAAGTCCATACAGACATCGATTAATTAAAAGTTTGATATATAATGGGCTAGTAGTTTCAAATTATTTTCCACAATTTTTTTTAATTATAAAGAAGAAAAAAGAATAATTTTACAAAGAGGAAGCCTAACAAAAGCCCCTTTAATCATCCATCATGAAACACACAGAAATAGCGTGTCACCTGGGAGGATACAGTGAGGAGAAGCCAGCACCACTTCTGGACATTCCTGCCAAAGAAGTACAGCCTGGGTCTGATCATGCGGAAGCATCAGACCACCTCAAAATGAGGGCATTTTATAAAATAGCAGCTCTGTAATCTAGAATAAAAGTCATGAAAGCCAACAGAAGATTGAGCGAATATTTCAAGCTAAAGCAGACTAATGAATTTTAAATCTGGTCTCCACAAACCATTTATAGCTTTAAGGAATCCTCACAGGCAACTTTATTCTGTATTTGTGAATCCTTTTGGGCCTCCTTATATCTCCATTTCATCAAAATAGGCAAGAAGTCAAATGCATATTTCTTTACAGTGTTTTATCCCTGAGTGTGTGACAGGGAATATAGCTCCCAACCTGTTAGATGTCAGATGTGTTGTTTGTGGTCTCACAACATGGAGGTATGAAGTTGAGAACCAAGGAGATGAGGAGCGGTTTATTGCAATAAGCAAAAGCAGTGCAAAAGCTTTTTAATAAGATGAGATCCCAGTTGTTGATTCCTTTGTAGCATTTCCCATGCAGTCAGGGTTTCGTTCGTGAAGTCTTTGCCTACACCCATGTCTTCAAGAGTTCTGCCTATTTGCTCTTCCAGTGGATTTAGTGTTTATGTTTTAATATTTAGATCTTCAATCCATTTTAATTTTACTTTAGCGCATGGTGATAGACATGGGTCTAGTTTTAGTCTTTGGTGTGTGGCAAGCCAGTTTTTCTAGCACCATTTATTGAAGAGGTTATCTTTCTTCCAGTGAATGAGCTTGGCCCCTTTGTCAAAGGTAAGGTGGCTGAGTGTGTTCAGATTTGTTTCCGCATCTTCTAATCTGTTCCATTGATCCTCAGGTGATTTTTTTTTTTTTCCCCAGTACCATGCTGTTTTTATCAGAGTAGCTCTGTAGTAAAATTTCAAGTCAGGGATTGTGTGCCCCCTACCTTGCCTTAAGCTTTTGCACAGCAAAAGAAATCACCAACAGAGTGAAAAGGCATCCCACAGTATGGGAAAAAATTTTAGCCAGTTGTTCCTCAGGCAAAGGACTAATATCCAGAACATGTAAAGAACTGAAAAAAATCAGACCCCTCCTAATTTAAAGACCCAGTCCAAAAATGGGTGTCTGAGAATACACACTTCTCAAATGAAGAAGTAGAAATGGCAAAAAAAAAAAAAAAAAAAAAAAGAAAGAAAAAGAAAAAATGTTCAACATCACTGGTCATTTGAGAGGTGTGAATTAAAACAATGCTGAGGTTTCATCTCACCCCAGAAAGAATGGCTATTATCAAGAAATCAACCAATAACAAATGCCAGTGGGGATGTGGGAAAAAAGGTACCCTTCTCCACTGTTGGTGGGGGTGTAGACTGGTGGAAATCAGTGTGGAGATTCCTAAAAAAACTAGAACTAGGGGGTCTATTTGACCCAGCTATTCCCCTTCTTGATATCTTCCCAAAAGAATTAAAAGCATTACACCACAGTGATATGTGTGGACCCATGTTTATACTAGCACAGTTTGTCATAGCTAAATCTGGGAAATGACCCAAATGCCCATCAACCAAGGAATTGACAAAAAAGATGTGTTTTTTTTTTTAATACAGTGGAGTACTAGTCAGCCATAAAGAAGGATAAATTTGAGACATTTGTAGCTAAATGGATGGACCTTGAGATCATACTCTTAAGTGAAATAAATTGGACAAACATGCATAAATATTGCATTGTCTCTTTGGTATAACTGAAACTGAAAGTGTAACTGAGAACCAAAATGTATAACAGATATTGTGAAATAGGAAGACATTGTTCGAAAGGAAAGGGGAACTAGGGAAGGAGGAGGGGCAATGGAAAGAAGGGAAAAGAAAAAAACGAGAGAAGGATAAAATGGAAACAAAGCTTTGTAAATAAGGGGAAGAGGGGTTGAAGGGAGGGGAGAGAAATGGGATAAAAGAGGAATCAAGATATATCATGTACAGTTACAAATTCCCTATAATGAACGTGATCATTATGTAGAGCTATATGCTACCAATAAACTTAATAAACACAATAATAAGGAAAAGAAAAAGCAGAATAGCTCCTGGGTCTCTGGGAGGGGTCCTGAGTGGGAGGCTGCTGAGACTGTTTGCCAGGAATATTTTATACAGCAAAATTACAATGTGGGTAAAATGTGGGTCAAACTATAATCAATCTATAGGATTGCAAGTACAGTTGCTTTAGCTAATATTGATCCAATATGGAAATAAGGCACACAGCAAGGGTATATGGGAAGCACCATTCATCATTAACTTTAGCTTATCTATAGCTTCTAATCATAGAAAGGGTTGGGAGTAAGGGTCCAGATGTTCTTGTCACCCCCCATTCATCTGATGCCTATCTGAGCCCCCTGGACTAGGTGGTGCTACTTATAGTATAATCTCAAGCTGGTATTTATCTTTAGGGAGGCTTGCAAGCCTGTCTATTGTGCCTCCATCTTGAGGCCTGGCTCTCTTCAGATCACCTCCAGCTACGATCTTGGTATGTCTTACCTTTTGCACTGACTTCCTTGAGGGCCCAATCCCTCTCTGACTGTATCTTAATTTCTATCTAACTTAGTTGTCTGTAATACTTGGACTCTGACATTCCATGTTAGAGTGCCCTCGCTCTCTACATAGCCCCTTCCTTCCTATTGTTCAGCGTTACTCCCCACACCTGGATGCTCCTTCTCATGGACACGCTTCTCCCCCATTTGGAAGCAGACCTCTCACACTGAACATCCTTCCTCCATGAACTCTCTTCTCACATTGCTTCGGATTAGCGTGTTGCCACTAATGGAAGCTGGGCCCCAGAAGAATGTTTATATGCTATTAACTTCCTCCATATTTTGGTTTAATTTTTGTTTTTTTTTGTGTCAGGGTCTTGCTATGTAGCCCAGGCTTGAACTCACTATGTAGCCGAGGGTGGCCTCGAACTTGTGGCAATCCTCCTGCCTCAGCCTCCCAAGTGCTGGGATTACAGGCGTGCACCACCACATCTGGCTCCTCCATATTTTGGGATGTCTGCCTGTTGTATTTATATTTCAACATTTTGCCTTGGTAAAATATTTTGGAGTTTCACTCCTCCCTTACTTAGAACACTGTAGACATTGCTCCACTGTCTACCAACATTAAATTTTTGTGAAGAAGTCCGAAACCCAAGTAAATTATGTTGTATCCCTCTACCCATTCCCCAAGATATTTATACTGGGCAGTCAGGTACAAGTAAGAAAACAAATCCACATTAGTTATTTTAACAGAAAGAGTTTATTGTAAAGGATTGTAAACTAGGTGATTGCAAAGGTAAATGGAGAACACCAGGTGTCATGGAGGTAGCAATAACAGGACAGAGCTACTAGTTTTAGGACTGGGGAACATAGGGAAGAACTTGTGACACTGACAAGAAATGGCCTCTCTTCTCCTTTCCCATGTCAGCCAGGAGGGGTCATGGTTCAACCAACCACTGTCACGCCCCTCCTGCTCTCTTCCCCTTACTCTGCCTTGGTCCCTTGAGGATGAACCAGGGCAACTTGCCTCAGTTTCCTCCCACCACTCCTGAGATACTTGGAGGCAGAGCTCCCGTCCCACTGACAGGAGGTGCGGCCGTGCTGACAGCTGCAGTACCCCTCTGGCTCCTGCAGCTCTAGGCACTGCTGCCACCTCTCTGAAGTGGACTGGAAACCAACCCTAATAGGGTAGACATTAGGGAGAGATCCAAGGCCCGTTGTTAACATCCTCAAAGTCCCCAAACCACAATAAGCCAACATAGCTAGCCCTCCTGGAGATTCCCTGAAAGTGGTGGCTGTTGAATTTTAGCCCAGCAATTTTTGTGGAGCTGTGGCAGCTGTCAATCAAGCAGCCACTTCTTCCGATGTTCTTCTGAACTGTCCCCATGGCAGCTGAACAACCCGGATGGGCTCCAGGACAGATGGGCTCCTGCTGCCCTGATTGCAGCAGGCTTGAATTTGAGCCAAGTAACAGAACTGAGTTTGAACAAATCAGTAGTCTTAAATTAGCAGGCTTGAATCTGGACCAACCAGCAGGCTCAAGTTTGGACCAATTGCAGGCCTCCTGCTGCTCTGTACAAGCAGGGCTCCCCTCACATTCTTGGGTTAGTCTAGGAGGGCTTCCTTTGGTGTGCTGACTACCTTGTGCTGCTTAGGCCATGCCTAAATAAGACTTGCTTTTGCGGTCCAGTAAATCCGCTCAGTATTTATTTCTTAGGTAGTACAGGGTTGGAAGGTCCTGCAAATCTACTTGGGATCCTTATCCTAGGTAGTGTGGGCAGAGCAGGTTTCTTTAAAAAGAGCCCTAAACAGTAGGGGCTGCTATCTCTGAAGAGTTCCGGAGACTGGTGACAGGGATCGGAGGTGGAGACCAGTAGTGTCTGGCAACAGTGTTGACTGCCAGTGGCCAGCACTGACCAGTGCTGACTGGCAGTAGTGTCCAACAGCAGGGATTGGCATTTTTAACCAGTGTTGTCCAGCACTGACCAGTACCAATCAAAGACATCTGGTGACAACTGGCAGTAAAAACTGGCAGTGATCAATGACATCTGATAAGGATCAGCAGAGACCAGTGGAAGCTGCTCAGAGGACCTCCAGATAGCAGCTGAAGATTAGCTTTGGAAGCTGAGGAGTGAATCAGGTGGCTCAGACCCCAAAGTTGTAACACAAAGGGGCAAGACTGTAGGCACTCGGAGTCCCAGAGCTATAACACCAAGACTGAGAGACACTGGTACTCAAGGCCTAAATCTACCGTGAGAGATGCACTTTGCTAACTGGTGATTTCCATCTTAATTGAGTGAGAAAACTGACTTAACTGACTGGCAACACATGGGACTATTAAAATATGGAGCTTGGAGGAGAACCTCAGAACTCTGGGTCAAGGAGTCTTTGGTAGTCGCATTTCCGAAGCAGAGGTAAGGAGTAATAAGACTAGATCTAGCAATTTGGAAAAGCTACAGAATCGACTGGTTCTAGAAGAACTGATGGTATGAAAAAGAAACATTAGGTAATATTGACAGTAACATGAAATCCACAAGAAGCCAACAGCTAGCAAACAGGAAGGATTAAGTCCCTTCTTCATCCTCCAGCACTGAAGTCTCACTCTATCAACGCCTATTGGCAGAACTTCCTGCAGGTGATCAAAGGAACATTTGCAGCTGCACCACCACAAAGCTGAATGCAGAGTGGGCTTGAAGGTGAGAAAGATGGCTGAATAACTGAAATTACATCCTAACTAGAATATAGCTTGGTCTTGAGTGTTTTGAATCAAATTTTCCTAGAACTTTGTACACCCCTAATCTACTGATTCTGTTTTTCATCTCATTTCTGTGAAATTCTCTTGTATTATATCTTTGAAAACATTTCCTATTTAATTTTTTAATGTTCTCTACCTAAGGGTTACTCATATTCATTAGACTTGATTATCTTTGTCTGTCTTCCATAACAGTTAACTTTTCCTCTAATTGCTTTAGTTTTTTTGTTTGTTTTTCTTCCCCCATCATCTGTGCTTATCTCAAGATCTTTCTGTAAGTAATTTAGTTTTTTAAAAAATTTTGTTAACTAGTGCATATTTGCCATACATGGTGCTCGCATTCATCATAGGGAATTTGTACCTGTGCATAATATATCTTAATTCTTTCTTTTGGAGCCCTCCTGTGGAATTCCTTTTCCCCACAGCCTCACCAGCATTTGTTACTGTTTGATTTCTTGATGGTAGCCATTCTTTCTGGCATGAGATGGAATCTCAGTGTTGTTTAATTTACATTTCTCGAATGACCAATGATGTCGAACATTTTTAATGTATTTATTTGCTGTTTGTACTGTCTCTTCTGGCTCCAAATGAATTTTAAGATGTTTTTTATAGTTCTGTGAGGTATGCTGTTGGTATTTTGATTGGGATTGCATTAAATCTGTATAACTGTTTTGGAAGTATGGGCATTTTCACTGTATTGGTTCTGACTACCCAAGAACAGGGGATATCTTTCTATTTTTCTGATATTCTTTTCCAGCTCCTTTTTCAGAGTACTGTAGTTTTCAATGTAAAGGCCTTTCCGTTCCTTCATTAGATTGATTTCTAAGTAATTCATTTTTCTTGATGCTATTGTGAAAGATGTTGTTTCCTTAATTTCTCTCTCAGTGAGTTTGTTATTCATGTACAGGAAGGCTATTGATTTTTGAATGTTGACTTTGTATTCTGCTACATTACCAAATTTGGTTTTTAATTCTAGGAGTCTTTTGGTGGAGTTTTTGGGGTCTTCTATGTAGAATATCATGTCATCCACAAATAATGATAATTTGACTTCTTCCTTTCCTATCCATATTCCTCTTATTTCTTTCTCTCATTTAATTGCTCTGGCTAATTTTTCCAGAAGTATATTGAATAGGAGTGGTGATAGTGGGAATCCTTGTCTTGTTCCTGACTTTAGAGTGAAAGCTTTCAGTCTTTGATCATTTAGTATGATGTTGGCTGTTGGCTTGTCATAGACGGCTTTTATCACGTTGGGATAAAGACCTTCTAGTCCAATTTTCTGTAGGTTTTTTTTTTTTTTAATCATGAATGTGCATTGGACTTTGCCAAATGTTTTTTCTGCATCTATTGAGATGATCATGTGCTTTCTGTCCTTGGTTACTGATTCAGTTATGTTGAATCATCCCTACATCCCTGGGATGAATCCTACTTGGTCACGGTGTATAATCTTTTTGATGACTTGCTGCATTCTGTTTGCCAGTATCTTATTGAGGATTTTTGCATCTATATTCATTAAGGAGATTGGCCTATACTTCTGTCCTTTGGTTGGATCCTTCTCTGATTTTTGTATCAGGGTAATGCTTGCTTCCAGGAATGACTTTGGGAGTATCGCTTCCTTTTCAATTTCATTAAAGAGTTTGAAGAGTAGTGGCATTAAATTTTTTCTAAAGTTCTTATAGAATTCAGCAGTGAATCAGTCACGACCTGGGTTATTCTTTGTTGGTAGTTTTTTTTTTAATTCTTCAACTTCATTTAAGGGTTTGTCTATTTTATCTTTCATAAAACCAACTCTTCCATTCATTGATTCTTTATATTGTTTTCTTAGTCTCAATTGCATTAATTTCTGCTCTGATCTTTATAACTTCCTTCCTTGTAGGACCTTTGAGTTTAACTTGCTCTTCTTTTTTTTGTACAACTTTGAGACTCAAGATTATATTATTTATTTGAGTTCACTCTGTTTTTCTGATGAGAGAATTCTCTGCTATAAACGTCCCTCGCAGACCTTCTTTTGTCGCATCCCATAAATGCTGATATGTCGTATTGGCCTTATTGTTTAACTGTAGAAATTGTCTCTTTTTTCTTTTATTTCATCTGTGACACATAGGTTGTTTAGAAGGGTACTATTTAATTTCCATGTATTTATGTAATTTTTGTGGTTTCTTTTACCATTTATTTCCAATTTCACTGCACTATGATCTGATAATTTGATAAGTGATAATCTGATAATTGCATGGGACAATTTCAATTCCTTCGCATTTACTTAAGCATATTCCGAGTGTTAGTATGTGGTCTATTTTGAAGAAAGTCCCGTGTGGTTCTGAGAAGAATGTGTATTTTGTTGTTGTTGGGTGGAATGCTTTATTGATAGCTACTAAGTCCATTTGTTCAAAGTTTTGGTTCAGCTCTATTTCTTTGTTGATTGTTTTGGTCTAGTTGATCTGTCTACTTGTGACAGTGGGCTATTGAGATCCCCCATTACAACTGTGTTAGTGCTTATCTGATTTTTATGCCCACTAGTGTTTGTTTTATGTAGTTGTATGTGCCAGTATTTGGTGCATATATATTTATGATTGTTATCTCTTCATCTTGGATTATTCCCTTAACAAGTATGTAGTGCCCTTTTTTGTCTCTTCTGCCCCATCTTGGCTTGAAATCCACTTTGTCTGTAAATAGAATAGGTACCCCTGCTTTTCCCAGGGTTCTTGTGTGAAATATTGTTTTCAATCCTTTGACTTTCAGTCTATGAATTTCTTTTTGAGTTAAATGTGTTTCTTGTGTGTGGCATACTGTTGGATCTTGCATCTTGATCCATTCTGCCAATCTGTTTCTTTTCATTGGTGAATTGAGACCATTCATGTTGATGGTTATAACTGATAGGTATTGACTTGTCCTTGTCAACATATTATTTTCCTTTTCTTGATTCTCTTTCTTTCCCTTCTCTTTAATTGCTTGCTTTGCCTGGTGGATTCACTCTATTGGGATTCTTGGAATTGTTGTCTTTTTCTAGAATATCCTTCAGAACATTTTGGAGTGCTGGTTTGGTAGTTATGAAATTCTTCAGGCGTTTTTACTATGGAAGTATTTTATTTCTCCATCAATTTTGAAAGAATTTTGTGTGGTACATCAATCTGGATTGGAGGTTGTTTTCTTTTAGGACTTGAAATACTTCACTCCATACTCTCCTTGACTTAGGGGTGTGTGTTGAGAAGTCTGCTGTGATTCTGATGGATTTTCCTTTATAGGTTATTTGTTTCTTTTTTCTAACAGCTTTTAATATTCTGTTCTTGCATTGAATTTCTGGAATCTTGACTATTATAATGTCTTGGTGTAATTTTTTTTTGACCATTGCTAATTGTGTGGGTTTTTTGTTGTTATTTTGTTTTGTTTTTTTGTTTCCTTGTTTGTTTTTGGTACCGGGAATTGAACTCAGGGCCTTGTGCTTGCCAGGCAGGTGCTGTGCCACAGAGCTACATCCCTGGCCCAACCATTGCTAATTGGAGTTCTATATATATCACTTATCTGTATGTCAAATTCTTTTTCTATGCTTGGGAAGTTTTCTACTATTACTTCTGTGAGTAGGATTTTTATGTCCTTTGTGCTATCTTCTGATTTTTAATTCCAGTTAATCTTATGTTATTCTTCTTGGCATCATCTAGCAGCTTTTGGATTGATTTTTTGTGGTCTCTTGCTACTTTTAAGAAATCATTCATTTGATGTTCACTAACTGTAACCCTGACTTCTAGATCTGATATTCTATCTTCACATTGGTTGATTCCTTTCAGAGCACTGGGTCCTGTCCCTTTTCTGCTCAATTCCTCTAGTGGCTATTTATCTTGCTCAGAGAAAAACCAGGCTCCCTTCTTTGTCTTCATATCCCTACATGGCGTAGCTCTCACCACCCCCTCTTCTACTGTTCTACTCACCATCAGGGCCCCCCAGTGCTGCCAGAACTGACTGAGCATGCTCCTGGGCATGCTCAGTTGCATCTGCTGCTCTCTCTGCCCAGAATGCTTTTACTCCAGATATCTACATGGCTTCTTCTTTCTCTCATCATTATGTCTTGGCTCCTCAGTTGTTGCCTTCTTCTCTTTTATTTAACACTGTCTTCTCTACCCCCACAGTACTTTCTCTTGACTTCTTTTCTTATACTACATAGTTTATTTTTAAATTTTGTTCATTGCCTGTTTCATTACACTGGGGCAATCTCCATGAGGACAGGGATTTTTATTTCTTCTATTTACTGCTGTAACACAAGTGCCTGGAGCAAAGCTGGGGGCAGAGAAGATGAGAGCACTTACTTTCAGAATGACTGGAGGCTGCTTGGGCTCACTCGAGGTTCCCCTCCCCTCCCCACCCCACCGGTGGCTGCCCTCACCCCAGGCACCTTCTGTTTCCACAGCCACGGCTTCCACACTCTTCTCTGCCCTGTCTTCATCCATTTCTACTGCCATAACAAAATAATAGAAAACTAGATAATTTGTAAAGACAAAAAACTTATTTTGCACAGTTCTGGAGGCTAGAAGTCCAAGATCGAGGTGCTATCAGATTTGCTCTCTGATGAGGGGGCCGCTCTGCTTCAAGATGGAGCCTTGTGGGGTGTGTCCTCTGGAGGGAAGGAATGCTATATTCTCACATGGCTGAAGCACAGAAGAGAAGGAACCCATTCTGCCAATCCCTTTTAGAAGGTCTTTAATCCCTTCAGGAGGGGTCTGCCCTCATGACTTAACCACCCTGCAAAGGCCTCACCTCTTATCAGTACAGACGTCAGCTAAGATTTTCTTTCCACAGCCCAGGATGTTGTCTTCTCTGGCTTCCTCCTTTTCTTTGTTTTTTGTTTTTGTTTTTTTTTTTAAGAGAAAAAAAAACCAAACAAACAATAAAGACAATGGTACAAAATTTCAAAACAAGATTGTAGGAGAGTAACAATGGTTAGTACATTGCGTATTGTTATCTTCAAAGTAGTTACTCATGTTACAAGATAAAGGCATGAAAAATTGATCAAACAATATAGGCACAAACCTTTCTTTTCAATGAACTAATAGCAATTAGTAGTATAACTATCTTAACTATCTTGTGTGTGTGTGTGTATATATATATATGTATATATATATATATATATATATATATATGTATGTATGTATATTTATTGTTCCTTTTCCCTTCCTTCTTTTCTCCTTTCCCCCATCCCAGTTTCTCTTTCCTTTTAAACAGTTTCTTCCCAATTCACAATATCTATTGTACATTTTGGATCTTATTTACTCTTTCAACTTCTTATACTAGGGAGACAATAGTTTACACATGCAAGTCTGATTTATTTCAGTTATGAGTATGGTCTCAAGTTGCATCTGTTTCCCTATAAATGTCTCCAGTTTATCCTTCTTTATAGCTGAGTAGTACTCCATTGTATAAAAATACCACATCTTTTTTATCCATTCCTCGGTTGATGGGCATTTGGGTTGTTTCCAAGATTTAGCTATTACAAATTGTGCTGCTATAAACATGGGTGCACATATATCACTGTGGTATGATGTTTTTAATTCTTCTGGGAAAATACCCAGAAGGGGAATAACTGGATTGAATGGGATCTCTAATCCTAGTTTTTTGATGACTCTCCACACTGCTTTCCATAGTGGTTACACCAGTCTACATTCCCACCAACAGTGGAGAAGTGTTCCTCTTTCCCCACAGCCCCTCCAGCATTTGTTATTGGTTGATTTCTTGATGATAGCCATTCTTTCTGGGGTGAGATGGAATCTCAGTGTGTTTTAATTTGCAACTCTCAAATGACCAATGATGTTGAGCATTTTTTCATACATTTATTTGCTATTTGTATTTCCTCAATCTGAGAAGTGTGTGTTCATCTCAGATGCCCATTTTTGGGTTGGTCTTTGTATTTTGGGGTCTGATTTTTTTCAGTTCTTTATATGTTCTAGATATAAGTCCTTTGTCCGAGGGACAGTTGGTTAATTTTTTTCCCACTCTGAGGGTTTTCTTTTCACTATGTTGGTGATTTCTTTTGATGTGCAAGAGCTTTTTAATAAGATGAGATCCAAGTTATTGATTCTTTAAAGTGTTACCTGTGCAGTTTGGGTTTTGTTCATGAAGTCTCTGCCTACCCCTATGTCTTCAAGATTTCTACCTACTTTGTCTTCCAGTAGATTTAGTGTTTATGTTTTAATATTTAGATCTTTGATCAATTTTTACTTTAGTTTAGTGCATAGTGATAAACATGGGTCTAATTTTAGTCTTTGGCATGTAGAGAGCGAGTTTTTCCAGCACCATTTATTAAAGAGGCTATTTTTCTTCCAGTGAATGTGTTTGGCCCCTCTGTCAAAGATAAGGTGGCTGAGTGTGTTTGGAGTTGTGTTTGGATCTTCTAATCTGTTCCACTGGTACTCAGGTCTGTTTTTTTGCCAGTACCATGCTGATTTTATCACAGTAGCTTTGCAGTATAATTTCAAGTCAGGAACTGTGATGCCTCCCACCTCACCTTTATTGCCCAGGATTGCCTTTGCTATTCTAGTCTCTTCTGCTTCCAGATGAATTTTAGGAATGTTTTCTCTAGTTCTGTGAGGTATGTTAATGGTATTTTGATTGGGATTGCATTAAATCTGTATAACAATTTTGGGAGTAGGGCCATTTTCACAATGTTGGTTCTTCCTATCCATGAGCAAGGGATATCTTTCCACTTTCTGATATCTTCTTTGATCTCCTTTTTCAGAGTACTATAATTTTCAATATATAGATCCTTTACTTCTTTTGTTAGATTGATTCCTAAGTATTTCATTTTTTTGGATGCTATTATGAAGGGTGTGGTTTCCCTAATTTCTCTCTCAGTGAGTTTGTTGTTTGTGTACAGGAATGCTATTGATTTTTACATGTTGACTTTGTTTCCAGCTATGATACTGAATTTGGTTATTAACTCTAGGAGTGTTTTGGTGGAGTTTTGGGGGTCTTCTATGTAAAGTACTATGTCATCTGTGAATAATGATAGTTTAACTTCTTTCTTTCCTATCCTTATTCCTTTTATTTCTCTCTCTTGTCTAATTGCTCTGGCTAATGTTTCCAGAACTATATTGAATAGGAGTGGTGATAGTAGACATCCTTGTCTTTTTCCTGTTTTTAGAGTGAAATCTTTCAGTTTTTGTCCTTTTAATATGATGTTGGCTGTTGGTTTGTCATAGATGGCTTTTATTAGATTGAGGTAAAGACCATCTATTCTGATTTTCTGTAGGGTTTTTATCATGAACAAGTGGTGGTCTTTATTCAAAGCTTTTTCTGCATCTATTGAGATGATCATGTGATTTTTGTCTTTGACTCTGTTGATATGATGTATTACATTTATTGATTTGCATTTGTTGAACTATCCCTGCATTCCTGGAATGAATCCCACTTGGTCATGGTGTATAATCTTCTTGATGACTTGCTGCATCCTGTTTGCTAGCATCTTATTGAGGATTTTTACATCTATGTTCATTAGGGAGATTGGCCTGTAGTTCTCTTTTTTTTGGTTGGGTCTTTCTGTGGTTTTGATATCAGGGTAATACTTGCCTCCAGGAATGAGTTAGGGAGTATTGCTTCCCTTTCAATTTCATTAAAGAGTTCAAGGAGTATTGGCATTAAATCTTCTCTAAATTTCTTGTAGAATTCAGTCATGAATCCATCAGGACCTGGACTTTTCTTTGTTGCTAAGTTTTTAATAACATTTTCAATGTCAATAACTAATAGTGAGTTATTCTTATATCTTCTTGATTCAGCTTTGGTAATTCATAGATATCTAGGAATCTGTCCATTTCTTCTGTGTTTTCTACCTTATTAGAATAAAGTTTCTTGAAGTAGGTATTGATGATCTTCTGAATTTTCACAGGATCTGTAGTGATTTCATCCTTTTCACTCCTCAGTGCATGAATTTGAGTCTTTTCTTCCCTTTTTTGATAAGGTTGGCTAAAGTTTTACCAACTTAATTTATTCTTTTGAAGAACCAACTCTTCGATTAATTCTTTGTTTTTTTTTTTTTTTTTTTTTTTTGGTATCCATTGTGTTAATTTCTACTCTGATCTTTATAATTTCCTCCCATGTGTGGGCTTTGGGTTTGTCTTGCTCTTCTTTTTCTTGGAGATTGAGGTGTAACATTAGGGTTTTTTTTTTGTGCTTGTTCTGTTTTCCTGATGTGAGAATTCACCACTATAAATTTCCCTCTTAGGACTGCTTTCATTGTGTCCCATAAGTTCCAGTATGTTTTGTCTGCATTCTCATTTAGTTGTAGATATTGGTTAATTTCTTCCTTTATTTCATCAGTGACCCATTCGTTGTTGAGGAGGATTTTATTTAATTTCCATGTGTTTATTGAGTTTTTGTGGTTTCTTTTGCCATTAATTTCCATTTTCATTGCACTATGGTCAGATAATGTGCATGGGATAATTTCAATTCCTTTGCATTTACTTGAGCATGTTCTGTGGGCTAGTATATGGTCTATTTTAGAGAATGTCCCATGTGCAGCTGAGAAGAATGTTTATTCTGATGATGTTGGGTGGATCATTCTGAAAACATCTACTAAGTCCATTTATTCACAGGTTTGGTTCAATTCTGATATTTCTTTGCTGATTTTTTGTCTAGTTGATCTATCTTTTTGTGACAATGGGGCATTAAGGTCTCCTGTTACAATTGTGTTATTGCTTATTTGATTTTTCATGTCTATTAATAATTGTCTTGTATAGTCGGGTGCTCCCATATTTGGTGCATACATATTTATGATTGTTATCCCTTCCTCTTGAAGTTTTCCCCTAACAAGTTTGTAGTGACCTTCTTTATCTCTTTTGATCATTGTTGGTTTGAAGTTCACATTGTCTGCAAACAGAATAGCTTCCCCTGCTTTTTTCTGGGTTCCTGTTGCATGGAGTATTGTTTTCCATCCTTTACCAGGCAGGCTGGTAAAATAGATCCACACTAACCATGGTTGAGATGCAACAAAAGCTTACTCCTAGGTCCCTGCTAGTCCATGTGGGTGTTCCTGTCTGTGGGGGGCTCTCCACGTGGGGATGCAGGAATCCAGTCAGACTGCAGCTGTGCCACCTTCAGCATATGCCTCCGGAGTTGCTCTGGCTGTCATCATTCCAGCTGGCACCTCGCTACAAAAGGCACTGGGGAATAGGGGTTTGGGTGGGCACATGTGAATACTATTTCTCGTCTGCATCATCATAGCTGTAGCAGCAAGTGCAAATCTCAGTTGACAAACTAATGTGCAAAAAAATGCAATTTCATTTTTAAAAAAATCTACTTTCTATTTTAGTCTCAATCTGTCAAGATGGCAGAATTTGAGTTTTAGTAGCTGTGGGAGGCCCTGCTTCCCCTTTTCTGGGGGGTGGGGATGAAGGAGTGAATAGTCCTCGATGGCAGTGACTCACATTGGCACTATGGTGATGGCCATCATCTGGACTGTCTTGAATATCAGCCAAGCAGGGAGCTGCAATATGCTTGCACTGTTTGATAATAATGGTACCAAAATTAATAACAATATAATTGACATCTATTGAGCACTTAGTGTATGCCAAGCCCACCACTAAGTGCCCTCTATTTCCAACATCTTTATTAATTATCACAACAACTCTATGTGTATTTATTTTTAGTCTCATTTTCTGTCAGAGCCACTGAAGCTCAACCAAGTAAAGAGAATGACAGGTCCCAGTTAGCAAGTGATGGAGCTGAATTTCAGATGCAAGCCTGCACCCAAAGTCTAGCCTCGACCAATGTATCTTCTGGCCTCTTGGCAACACGGCTGGTGCCTCACTGACCAGGAGTGGGGCTGGCCTTCCCCTTCCTTCCCTGCCTGGCAGAGACAGGGTGCCTCATGGTGTGTCCACTGTCAGCTTCTTTCTTGGAAACTGGTCACCCACTCTGCTTCTGAACTGGTCTCTCATCTCCCTGCAGATTTGTTGTCTCTCTCAGCTTCCCTCTCTCAGCTTTGTTTTAAAAATAAAATATAAATTTAGCCAAGAATTCATACCGCAAAAAGGGAAGAAGGGGCGAGCATCAGCAGCAACCAGAGCCTGGGGGTTAGCACCCTGTCACTGGGTACATGGGCTTTCTGAAGAGGGAAGGGGTGGGAGCTCCTTGGGTTTGTGCTCCTGGGGGTCTCCAGGCTGCCCCTCCTGACCACGACACTTACGCTGAGGCTAGATTTTGCAGGATCTTCCCCAAGCAGGCAGCGCCTTTCCCATCAGGTAGAAGGCCTATGGCTTCAGGGAGGCCTCCCAACTCAAACTTGTCTGATATGAGAGGACTGCTGCTCTGGATTAACAAGCTCCAAATACTGCATGAGCTCATGTTAAAAAGTCAGGCGTCTGACATTCACATCATAGTATGGCTGGATTAGGTTGAACTGACTAACTCAGATCAAGACTTTTGGGGGACAGTTGTTTTTTGGGGGGCAGTGGGGAGTGAGCAGAGGAAAGGTGGGCTGTGAGATGCCTCAAGGACCTTGTGTCTCTCCACAGGTGAGGACTCCAGCAGCACCTTGGGCCTGATCCTTGGTGTGGGGCTGTCGCTGCTGCTTGTGTCCATCCTTGGCTACAGCCTGGCCAAGTGGTACCAGCGTGGGTACTGCTGGGAGGGTGAGTGAGCACTGGGCCTTGTCACCCCAGGTCTGCCCAGCCCTCCTCTCCTGTAGCAGTTGGCAAGGTTGGGAGGGGCAGCAAACCCCTCAGCATGGCGGGATGCAAAAGTATTTCCTGTGGTGGTTGCTGTGGTTGAAGACTTCAGTGGGTAGCTAAGCAGTTGAAGTGGTTGGGTGGGTAGTGGGGCCTTTATCGAGGGAATGGGGGCTCCTCCCACCCCAGGAAGCAGTTGGAGTCCTCTTCCCTCACAACCTGCAGGAGTCCATTTGAGGGGTCTCTGTGGGCTCCAAGGCCAAGGGCAACAGGCTGGAAGTCAAGCTTCAACTGGCCCTAGCCTGGCTCCTTGTGTATTCCTGCCCCGTCTGTGTGTCTTGGGCCCTCTTTTAAGCCTGCTGATGTTCCAGCTTCCCTGGGAGTCTTCTGGAATTTGCTGTGTTGTTCTCGACTCTGACACTTGTACTTTTCACAGGACCCCGGGAAAGCTGGAAGGGCGTGCTGGCATGCCAAGAGATAGAGAAAACTTTCCAGCTGCAGTGAACTTTAACAGATAATCCATGAATATTTTTTGAGGACCTTGTATGTGCCAATGCAGTTTGGCTTAATATGATTTTCTTTAAAATTCCATGTGAGGAAGAAGTTATTAGAGCCTTGATTTTTTTTTAAATAGATGAAGACATGAGGCTAAAGTCACAAGGTTGGAAAGTGGTGGAGTTTGGATTCAAGCCTAGATTTGGTTCTTTTGGAGCTCTAGACTAACACTGGCTCCTTCTCAGGGTATTGGGCCTCCTAATGGGAAGGCCTTGAAAGAGATGGGACTCTCCCATAGCATCCTGAGGCCAGCCCCCTCTCCATCTCCTCCAAGCAGGGTTGAAGGAATTCCAGATATTTCTATAAGGGCAATGGCAGATTTCCTTGGAGGCACTAACTGTTGTTTTTGTTTGTTTGTTTTGTTTTTTGGATTGTCTTCCTAGGGCCTAATTTTGTCTTCAACTTGTACCAAATCCGGTGAGTAGCTCCAGGGCAGATCTGGATGGGGTGGGCACTGGGGGTTAAAAATGATGAAGAAAGAATCAAAGACAGAGCTATAACTTACTATTTTCCTTCCCTATCTCCTCTCCATGCCCCTAAACAAACTTAGAGACAATCCTTTTAGAAAATCCCATGCATAAAAACTTGAACATGGACAGGACCATGTGGAACCCGAATGACAGAGATCTTTTTAGCATTTACTCTCAGGCAGGGAACATCTATCCATTCACCTCCCCACCATCCATCTGTCCATCCATCCATCCATCCATCCATCCATCCATCCAACCATCCATCTCTCCTTTCCCAGTAAGGTTCTATTGCAGTCAGTGTTGTGGTATTCTTCTCTAAGGATATAAAGATGGTTGAGCACAGTCTTTGTCCTCAGACATTTCACTATCTGTGCTGGAGACAGGCCTGATTACAAATAATGTAACCTCAGGCACCATATCATAAAAGGGGAGAAATTGAAGAAAGTCAGAGATTCGGGAAGCAGGAGTCAGAAACTCCTCTTGTCATTTCACCTACTCTTTGCCACAGGGCTGGCCTGTTCCTCCTCTAGCCTTGAGAAATGAGGTGAATACTATTTTGGGCTGAATCTTATCAATGATAGGATGGATAGATATTCCCTGACTAAGAGTAAATGCTAAAAGTGTCAGTGTCATTGGGGTTCCACATAGTCCTGTCCATGTTCAGGTTTTTATGTGTCTCAGTCTCCCCACCGCTGGAATTTCTTCACATATTCTGGTATAGCAGGAGGGAGTGCAGGGAAAGACTAGATTCTCAGCTGCTGAAGCTTGACTGGATGATCTTTCCCAGGAATCTGAAGGACTTGGAGACTGGGCCACCCTTCACCATCAGCGGCCACATCAGCAGTTCAGATGGTGGTTACATGAAGTTCTCCAATGGGCTAGTCTGATGGAGGAGGCATCTGCCATCTGGAGCCTAGGAGAGGTGAGTGGGAAAGTAGAGATTGCCTGGCTGAGTCTAATGTCCAAGTAAGGCTCTAGGAAGGTCCAGGCACCCAAACCTAGCACTAAGGACCACTCAGAACCCAAAGAGATTATCACCCCTACCCCTTCTTGCTTGGGAGAAGCCTAGCCACGTAAAATGGTTTACGGGAACCCTCCCCAAGCCTTCTTTCTTTTCACCCTCCCTTTCTTTTCTGCAGGAAAAGGCTCCTGGCTCAGCACCCACCCCTCCTCACTGCCCTCCTTTCCTGGGCCCTCAAGACCTGGTCTGGCTTTCTTGTACGGAGAACAAGAGGTCTGTGGATATTCCACCAGCTTGCAGCGTGAGAGTCCTGGGGAGAAGCAGGCTCTGGGAACAGATGTGGCTGGGCTCAGGAGCTTTTTCACAGAGACTCCAGAAGGCTGAGAGCCTGCAGGAGGAGAGCCAAGCCCACCCAACCCAGCCCAGTGTGGGCAGGGCCCCTAGATTCCAGAGGAGAGCTCTTCATAGGGTGGCCCATGTCATTTCTTTTCGTAGAACTGACACCATGGGCTGAAAAGCCAGCTGTATCCTCACTAAGCAAAGTTGTTTGGAGCTAGAGAAGATTCCAGAGATGGTTTTTTACCTTCCCACCAGAAACCAACTTACCTGAAGACTGAGCTTGCCCTTTACTCTGTTCTGTTCCCCTCTGTGTTTGGTTCTGGCACTTTCTAGCCTTCCCTCCACCTGCTGCCTCCCAGCCTCCCATCCCTGTCCCCAACCTGGGCCTATTCTCCCTACTGTGACAGGGCTCAGGTCTCCCAAACTTGGTCAGCTCTCAGTTTTGACAGGTACTACTGAGAACAGTCAAGAAGCATGTCCCATTTTCTAGGTTCCTGTGCTGGAGTGGCCATGGGGCATGGGATGGGCATGGGGCATAGGGTGGGCACTATCCCTCAGAGCTCAGTGTCTCCCATGCAAAGCCTGCCCTGTAAGGCAAAAAGTGGGCCAGAAATGGTGGGGTGGGGAAAGGAACCCAGGCAAGGCTGTGCAAAGCAGATAAGGGCAAAGGAAATCAAGAATGGCTGTAGCTGGTGCATAGCAGAACAGCAGTCCTCCTGAGTCATCACTTCTTCCTCTGGCCTGAGACCTACCGGACTCTGCTTCATGCAGAGTTGTTTCATCTGGAAAGGCTGCAGTCCAGGGGCAGGTATGGACAGAGCAGTGCATGAGAAGGGGGCTGCCCTAAAAAAACACCTGCATTAGAACCACCAGCCCTGTCCCCTCTGCCAGTGGCGCAGCAGCAAGGTCAGCAGATGCAGCAGCCTAGGACAACAGTAAGGGAGGAGAGCTGTCATATGATTGGCCTTTCAATCCTCTCTTTCCTGTGGCCTTGTTTCTTTCTGGCTTTGGGCTTTAGTAGATTGTAGAGGAAGGAAGGAGAAGGGCCTTGCCAGCTCCTCCCTCATCATTTCCTGCCGTGGTCTGGGAGCCATTCTCCCAGAAGGGTCAGGCTCTGACTTAACAAAGCAAGGCTCTGGATTTGAAGACTTTGTCCAGGGTTTCTGTCCCTGAGTAGGTGGGAGTGGGGAAGAGCCCTTTGTGGCTTTGGTCCTGTCTTCCTTGAAGTCCTCTTGGAAAGATAGAGAAGGGGAAGCAATTTTCATTGCCTTCCTTCTTCCTTTGATTTCAGCTTTGAGCGCTGGGCCCCCTTTTCTAACCCATCAGGTGTCCAGTCCCAAGAACACTCTCCCCCATGCCCTGCTCAGCATAGTTCCCAGGTCCTCTTTCCCCACAGGACTGCATGGGGGTCCATTCAGGACTTGGTGGCCTTTGGGAAACTTGAAAGGCAGACAGGACCTTTGCCCAGGTGGTCCCGGTGCCAGGTCTGGTGGCTTCAGGTGTAGACACAGGGACAGCTGCTGTGGGTGGGAGAAGAGAGGGTATTTCCCTGTGGTGTACACACCGTTGGGAGCGGAACTGAGAGCAGGCTACTTCTTCTTTTAGGGCCCTCTGACGTGCTTGCTGTCCCTTCTCCTCCCCTCGTTTTCCTCACTTCCCCAGTGCTGCTTGCATGGCTTCCCTCACCCTGGGCTGGGCTCCACCCTAGGGTGCCATGAGTTTCTGTCAAGGGCTCTAAAGGGGCAGATTCCCACTTGTTCAGAAGTAATTAAGGAGCTGATGCCTAGAAATCCAGCTGCAAGGCTGTTGGGCTGGGCCCTGACTGGGCACCCAAACCCATGGCCAGGGCCTTCCAGCACCTGCTCCCCCCTCCGCTTAGCCCTTCTCGAAGCCACTGGCACTGCGAGCCAGGAGCTGTCAGGGGAGCCCACTTCTGTGGGCTCCTGCCCTGGGCCCTCTGCCTTTCTGTTCCTCTGGGCCATTGCCAGGGCTGTGGTCTACCAGCCCCACCTCTCCTAGCCACAGCTGTTCTCCACGGTGGGACTTGTCTTGTCTTCAACACAACTTCCCTCAGGACTTGAGACTCCACACCACCCATTTTGGTCACAGTTGTAGATGGCCACACTTCCTACTTTCATCCTATTCTTCAGCCAGGCTGAGCCCTTTGTGGGCAAGGCTAGTCCCATACATAGGTCTCCAGTAACCCCTAAAACTGAGGCACACAAGCAGGTGCTCAGTAAATGCTTGCTGAGTGGAGAAGAAATACCCTTTGTGGCCACAGAAGGTGGCTGTAACCCCAAAAGTAAGTCTGGTGGCCTGAGGAGGAACAGGCTCCTTGCACAGTACAGTCTACATGGCATGTTGCTGTATTTTGAGCCTTGTGGCCACACTGTGACACAGGGATTATTATTGGCCCCACTTTACATATGGGGAGACTGAAAGGTTCCAAGAGACGGCATGCTCTGCCCGTGGCTCCACAGCTGCTCACTGGCTGCCCTGGGGCCTGTGCAGAGTCTGCGGCCTCGTGGGCACAGCCTGACCTCAGGGCTCAGCAGAGTGGGGACTGAATGCTGCACAGGGCCTGGTTCTGACCCTGCCCTCTGTGCTGAGTGGCCATGGGCTAGTCACGCCGCCTCTGTGGGCATCTATTTCAGCATGAAGAAATCAAGATCAGACTATATCTCCAAGGCTCTTCCTGGCTCTTAGCTTGTCTGTTTTAACATTTAAAAATGTCTGTATTAGTGTTTACCAAATGCCCCAGGACACAGGAGGAGCTCGTTAAACAATTCAAAGACGCAAACACCAAGTGTAGTCCTCTCTAATTTGATTTCTGCAGTTCCTCTGGACCCCAGAGGACTCTAACTGCTATTCAGCCTTTCCTAGACCCCACAGAGATCTGGCCAGGATCCAAGACTGGACCATCCCCACCAAGCCCCTCTACCAGGAGGAGAAGGTTAATGTTTCTGGGCAGGCACTGGGCAGGGCTGGGCCCCATGTGCTCAGCCTCACCTCAGCCTCATGGGTGAAGATACACGGGCTCAGTGTGCACTGAAATGATTTGTTCCAGGCCAATTAAGAATTTATTGATTGTTTCCTTTGTCACCCACTTCAAGGCTCAATCCAAGTTAGTAGCAACCCTGAGATCCTTGGCCCCCAAGAAACCAGCTTCTCCCTTCATTTGGTCTCTAACCTGTTTTCTCTGTTTTGGTCCCCTCGTATGAAGAGCAGGGCTCTCAGGAGCCCTGGTCTCCTCAGGTCCTATCCTTAACTCTGAGCTTTTCATTGACCCACTCCTCATTCTTCCTTTAAAAATTTTTTTTACTTATTTATTTTGTTCTTGGAGACAGGGTCTCATTAAGTTGCCCAGGCTGGCCTTGAGCTTCCAGTCCTCCTGCCTCAGCCTTCTGAGTTGCTGGGATTACAGGCGAGTGTCACTGTGCCCTGCTTCCTTTTATTTTTATACCCTTCTTGATCTCCAGGTTAGCATATTCTGCCCATGCTTCATGCCAGCTCAAATCTCACTTCTCCAAGGAGTCTTCTTAAGGTATTTGCATCTTGTTCTCTTCTGATTTTAATTACAAATGCTCTATGGCTCTCATAACTTAATTATTGATTGTTTCCTTTCATGCATGCCTTTGCCCAGCCTCTACAATATGCTGGGAACCATGCTAGGCACTATGAGGAAATTCAGTCTCTCTAGAATTTAACCTTGCTCTCTCCTATTTAATGAGTTCTTCTTGTAGGCCAAATCAGGACACTCTATACCTCTTCTGAGTTCTCTGGTTCTAGCCATAGGCAAGAACTCCTCAGGAAGTTAGGTTGAAGGCTCTCGGCCTCTCCAGGCATCCCTTCTGGACCACATCCTACCCTGTGCTCATGACTGATACATTTCTGGAGACAGGACATGTGCAAATGATGATCTGCTACCTAAAGATGAGCAAAACCATGGCAAGGCTGAGCAGGTGACAAGAGGACTCTTCCTTGTCTGGGTTTTCCTTCAAGTTTTCATCCCCATGCCAGTTGCAGTGGAGGGGACCAGGTGACAGGAGCCAGGAGAACAGTTTGTAGTGCCTGTCTCTCTTCTCCAGGGGTCTGAGAAGTTCAAAGTGGGAGCAGGTGGGAGTATCATTAGTATATTTTAAAAAACTGCTTAGTGATTAGAAACAGTGATATTTGAGCAGATCTGGTACAAAACAGGAAACCAGTGGCCTGGTGAGTTCTCACACTTGGGGACCAGAAGTGAAAATGTTCTGCCTGCCCAGAGTAGCAGCAGGCAGACAAAACAACAGGTGGGGTGGCACTGGAGGCCAAGGCCTCCATGGATGACTGTCTGCTGGATTTTCCCATGGGGTCATCTCCCCCTCCCAAAGCCTTGATTGAGGTTTCTCATATATAATCATGGAGCTCTTGGGAGAAGATGGGTGGAAGTTTTAAGAAGCCTCATCTTCTATTCCAATCCTAGTTCTTTCCCTCATAGCTGAGGGGCCCAAGCTCTCTGGGCCTCAGGTGCTTGTTAGTGTAATAAGGCTGCCATTGATCATGAGGACTCTGAGGCCCCTTCTGACTATGAGGCTATTTCAGAGCACAGGTAACTTCAGCTCCACAATGCTGGGCATGGGTGGGGGAGAGGTGAGTGGAACCCCTCTAAGGCAAGCGCTCAGTGACTGTCTGTCCAGAGAGTGAATGCCTGCACACATGCTGAATGTTCTGGTCCTTTGCCTTCTTGCCAGGCTGCATCCCCTTGAGTTAGGCTTCCTATTTGGTTTGTAGCCCTGAGTCCCTACAACACCCTGGACATGTAGGGTGAGGATATGCAGGGAGGGAATAATCATGGTATCATGTGATTAAGCTAAGAAAAAGATACAAGCCCAAAAAATAAAATTTCAAATCATAGTTATGTACAGCCTACTTTCTTTTAGGCTCAGCCTAATGTCACCCAAGCGTCTGCTTAGCCTCAGTCAACTATCACTACCATTACCATCGCATATTGGATACTATACCTCTTCAACTTCTATTGCTTTCAAATGCTTCTTTTACTTGAATGGAGAAAATCTATTCAATCATGCATTCAGCCACCAAAAATTTATTGAACGCCCATCACAATGTGTTAGGCATCTACTGGGTGCCAAGGATACAGAGATGAGTCAAAGAGCTCACAGTAAAATTGTTACGGGCTAAGTGTCTTTAGAAATGGCTCCCCAGTTAAAAGTATTCCAGGTCCTTCTTGAACAAAGAGTTGGTTGAGACAAACTAATAACAGTACCAAAAGTTTATTTGAAAAATGTGGGGTAAACGGGCATGGGAGAAACCAGCTCCGGAGGGTGAACTTGGGTTGAACAAAAAGAGGGTAAAAACAAAAATAAAAGTACATGCTGTGTATGAGAAACTCACGCACAATAGCAGCTTTCTGTGATGGCCACTCTTCTTTTATGCCATCTGCATCTTGTGGGGGCTCATGAGACAGAGTCCCACTCATTTCCCCAGCCAGCTTTGCCACACCCTCTCTCCTACATCAAAATGAGTACTGCCCATAGTACATTCAGTGAGGGCAATATGACCAGGCCATTAAGGAAAGAAACTGGCCACACCTACTGTCTCCATCTGACAGACAAGAAGACTGAGGGCCACAGCTGACCCAACACTCATGTCCAGAGAATACATGGTGTCTGAGCTGGGAAAGCCTCGAACCCAGATCTCCTGAGGGCTAGATCACAGCTGAGTGTTTTCCACTCTGGGGCTGTTGCCTCTTCCTCTTTGTCTTAGGGCATCTGCAACACAGTAACCTTGATATGAGAGTCCATTAGCCCGAGTAGACTTACAGACACCCCTCCCTGTGACCATGCCAGTTTCTTCACTCCACAGCATTACACTCTACAGTGTTTGCTCAATTACTTATACTGTCGCTTCACCCCAGCTTTGAACTATGGGCCCAGGTCTTATGGCGCCTGCCATAGAACTCAATTTTAGGGTCTTCCAAGCTCCACTTAGCATGACATGCTAGATCACGCGCTTCAATCCTTTAGTTCAGTCTGGCCAATGTGTGTGCAGCACTACTAGGTACTTGACACTGTTCCAGGCAGAGGACACCAGGAAGAATATGTCATACCGACCCTCTCATTCTAGATGAGAGTCACTGGAATGCTCCTCAGTGACAATGGGCTACATATTAAAAGCACGTGTAGGGTCTGGGTGGCCCAGAGAGGCTTTGCAGAGCAGGACACCTGAGCTGCCTTGAAAAAGCAAAGTGTGAGAACAGCATTCGGGGTGAGAAGCTGTATGCACAGAGGCCAGAGGCAGGCACAGCGTGGCATGTGGGGGAGAGCAAGGGTGTGTGAGGGCTGGAGGGGAGAGGCAGTGAGCATGTGAAGGGGAAGAAATGGGAGCAGAACAGGAAGGAGACCGAGATCCTGAAGAAGCTTCTGGCTTAAGCTAAGACTCTGAGTGTTGTCTCACGGGCAGTGGGGGACCACTGGAAGGTGGAATGAAAAGCCCAAATTTGCATTTAGTCCCCTTAATTCAGTCAGCAGTAGGGAAGGTAATTTGGAGGGGAGGGGAGCTGGAGGCCAAGAAATTGAACAGAAGCCTGTGGCAAATGATCCCAGTGAGTGACGATGAGGACTAAATTGGGTGGGGATGGAGGAAACAGGAGGAGGGAGTCGCTGAGGAGCTGTTGAAGAGGTGAGACCGACAGGCCACCTGATGGTCAGCTTTTCCACTAGTGGAAGGGGAAGGTGAGGCAGGGCCTCCATGATCCCCGTGACCATGTGGGTGGGAGTAGCATTATCCAGGATGGGCAACACTGCAGGAAACCAACACTAAGAAGGGGAAAATGGTGGTTCGTGCCTGGACATGTTGGAGAAAGAGGGAGGTAAGAATCGTATATCTAAGCATGGGAGGAGTGAGTCTGGGCTGGAAGTGACCAGCATAGAGGAGCTGGTAGAGTATCCCTGGGGGCAAACTCAGTAGAGAGGCGGTGGGGACTAAAACGTGCTGAGGAGTGCAGAGTGCAGGGCCTGTGGATTGCACAGCCACAGGGGTGCCGTTCCTGGTTTATAGCACACAGGGTGCTAGTGTCTCTGGAGCTGCGGATGGAGTAGAAGCAGTTGGAAGAGGTCAGCGAGTGAACACTGCTCTTTCAAACAGCTGATTGTGAATGGTGGGAAAGAAGGAGGTGCTGGGCAGGAAGTTTTCAGAAGCCTTGGCTTGTCTTTTCCAAGGATACTGCAGAACACTGCGGCTGGGCCAAATCCCCCTGTGCACATGCCGTTGACCCCGTGCACATCTTCATCACAGCATACACAGCAGATGCTGCTGATTCCCAACCTCGCCTGCGCTCAGCACCCTCCCCCAACTCCTCCCCGGAATATCCAGTTCTGAGCGGGCACCAGCTCTTTGTGTTAACCAAGTCTCATCTCCATGCCCACTGCACATCATTTACTTTCTGACCTGGCTCTTCCAATTCGGGGTGGGGGGAGACCCAGGCAGCCCCCAGCACCAGACCAGGCTGGTGATGGCACAGAGAAGACAAAGTAAGCAGGTGTGGAAGCAGAGAGAAGGTACAGAGGCCAACTGGTCCAGAGGAGAGGTAATGATGGACCTGAGTAGGATGGCAGGGGTGGGCGTGATGACAAATGACTGGAGTCACTGTCTGCAATGTAGAGCTGGTAGGATCTGCCTGATGGATTAGATGTGGGGCAGAAAGAGGTGGCTCCTGGGGTTTTGACCTGAACGTGGGGCGGGGTAGTGGTGCTCTTTACTCAGGTAGCAAAGACTGGGGCAGGAACAAGAGTGTACGCAGGGTCATCCAGGGTGCTGTTAGAGACAATGTAACTCTGAAATTTCTGTTAGACTTCCAAAGGGAGCTGCTGAGGAGACAGTCAGTAGTTTGGGGGGACAAATCTTGCTTGGACACTTAGAAGTCATCAGCATCCAGGTGGCACTTAAAGGTATGGATGAGGTGACACTGTTTAAGGGACAGCAGGGAGAGAAAGGCCAGTTTTCATGTGATGATTTGGCAGCAAATCATCAAGTGACTTCCTAAAGGAGTGAAATATTTTCAGACTTCAGTGTGTAATGGAATCACCTACAACTTGGTCACCTGTAACTTGTTTCCTAAAGTGGGTTCTTGGGAACCAGCATTCAGAAACCCTGGGCTTCAGGGAGAAGCCCAGGAAGACAAACACCCCACGTTCTTCTGATGCAAGTGACACAGTGAGAAACTCTGCCCTGGGGGATAGGATGGGGGATGTGGGGAAGCAAAGGGCAGGGACATTGCCAGGGCTGGGATGACCAGGTAGCAGAATCCTGAAAAATGTTCTATTCTCTCTAGGGCCACGGTGAGGCCTTAACCTCCACCAACTCCTCTTGCCTGTGCAGGTAGAGGAATCCAGGTGTGACATCCTCTACCCAGGCTTTTGCTGGTTCCATTACTATCCCCCTTCCCTGCTCATGCCTATCACACAGACTCTCTACTTGGCGGATGGGATAATTTACTAACAAGAGCCCTCAAATACTGCGTTCTCAGGGCTGGGCTGCAATTTTCTCAGGAGCCCCATGGAGGCTCTGGGCTGGGGTCTGCACAACAGATGTCCAGCACAGGCATGGCTCCAGCCACTCTGCCAGCTGAAAGAACAACAGCCTGCTTTTCCTCTAGGCAGGAAGTCATCAGCTGAACACCCTGCAGCATATTGGCTGCAGGGGGCTTAGGAGGCATCTCCTCCAGGCCTGTCTCCTTATGGCCACTCTGAGGGCTATGGGCGCATCCACAACGTGGGTCATAGAGAGATGGAGGTCTCAGAATCCCCAGTGCTGAGCTCTCACCTGGTGTCAGGCCTGCCTTGCCAGCTGCTGCAGACCTTTTCTTTGGATGACACCACTAGTAAGCCAAGTTCACCATCTCCCCTCACCCTCTGCACTCAGGTCTGTCCTCTGGGTCCACATTTCACGTTTCTCATCAGGATCCAGTGTGATTAGCACCTCTGACTCCTTTCACTCCAGCCTGTCACCCTGTCCTGCCTACTCTTTAAAGTGTCTTTTGAATCTGTTCCTTCCTTGCCTTTCCCACTGCCCCTGTTCAATATTGTCATGTTCAGACTACTAAGCCTCTGAAATGGACTGAATGTTGGTGTCTTCCTAAATTCATCTGTTGCAGCCCTAATGCTCAGTGTGATGGCCTTTGGAGATGGGGCCTTTGGGAAGTGACTGGGTTTAGAGGAAGTCGTGGGGGTGGAACCCCCATGATGGAATTGGTGTCCTTTACAAGAAAAGGAAGACAGATCAGTTCTCCCTCTCCACCATGCAAAGACACAGCAAGAAGAGACTACAAGCCAGGAGGACATCCTCACCAGAAACCCAATCAGCTGGCACCTTGGCCCTGGGCTTCCCAGCCTCCAGAACCATGAGGAGTAAAGGTCCATTGTTAAAGTCCCTGGGCTATGGTTATAGCCAGAACCAACACAGGCTCCTACCTTGCTTCTCTGCATCCTGCCTCACCCCTCCTATGGAATCTTAGTTTCTTTTAGGGCGCTGGTCACTGATAGTGCTAACGTATTTGCCAGTGTGTCCACTTGTTTGATATTTCCATGGCATGCTCCATGAAGTGAGGCCCCTTTCATACGCAGGGCTGAACATCATACCTGTCACACAGTAGCTGTTCCCTGAAGAAATGAATGCTGACTACAACAAAAGCTTCCAACTAGGTCTCCCTGCCTCCTGCCTTGTGTGCTCTGATTCACACCTTATGCATTGGCCAGGGTCATCTTTTTAAAAACATTAATTTCATCCTACTCAACTCTCCCTCACTAGAGTATTGACTTGGTCCCATCACCTTTTTTGGCAGTTTATGGGAAATTAAGTGAATTTAAGATGGATCTGATAGTGAGGAAAGGTGCTATGGGTCATTAATAAAATGCAATGAATTTCAAATTGTGGGTTTGCTTAAAAAACACTCAAAAAACCTTCAACCCTATGAGCACTACAGGAAATGAATGAGTCAAGTTTCCTAGTATCTCAGGTCCTTTAGGCTGGGGCTTGATAAAATCAGCCCTAACTGCCTGGACCTGCCTCTCCTGGTCACCAGCCCACTGTCCCAGATGGTCTCTGTGACTGTGCGCATAGGGGCAGAGTTTAGAGGTATTTTGGGAGGACGAGGCAGTCTCTTGACTACTGCTATTTACAAATTCAAGAAAACACAATTCAATAGAATTTCCTCTTCATCAGTGTTGGCCCATTTCCCCCCCCTCTCTTTACTAAGAGGAAGTTCCATTAGCTCATACAAACACGGAATCACACACTGTCAGCCTGGAAAAGCCCTTGAAGGAAGTTGCTCAGCTAATGAACATCTGGGGCCTTTTGTTGGGGACTTTAATCCAAATTCCAGAGAAGACTGAGTGTCTCATCAGCCCTGACGCCTGGAAGAACTCTGTCAGCTTCTCCCACAGCCCAGGCCTTGACCTGCACTCAGAGAGCAGCTTCAAGGCCAGGCCAAGGAGCCAGTAGACTCCCACTCATTCCAGCAAAGGAAGAAGCCTGGACTGCACCACCCGCCGCCCCTCTGTCCTGCAGGCTGCTTCAGTCTTTTTCTACCAAATTGGTCCAGTTCCAGGATAACTTCTCTTATCATCTGTACCTTAACATCCACCCCTTGGTCAGGTTTCATCCCACCTGCCCCAGCAGACTTTTCCATAGGGAAGAAGCCACTGCAACACCTTATATCCTGCATCTCTTTCTAACCGCAATGAGGAGCCTCCAGTTAGGAATAAGCAGGTCCAAGATGGCTATTAGCCAACTGTTCTCTGGACAGTTAGCACGGGTGCCTCTCCAGAATTGCTCATTTTCTGAGTGAAAGGCAAGAGGTGTGTTGGAGGTGATACAGGGGAAAGAGATGAGGTGTCCCCAGTCACTTGCTCAGGGATCTAGGCTGAGGCAAAGTGCAGCACACCAGAGGCCCTAGGTTAGTTCCACCTGCTGGGCTCGAGGTTAGGGAGAGATTCAAACCCACATGTGGCTTTTCGTGGAAGCAGCAGGCTGAACAGAGCGCAAATGGCTTCCGCACTTATGAGAATCACCCGGGACACACCTCCAGGGGGAGGCAAGCAGATATGGTTGCAGGGAGGTCTTGTTTGTCCCCTTCCTGGAAGGGCAGGCCTCACAGAGTCTCCTTTCCAGTTGTCAGAGCTCATATCCAAAACACTGCAGTGTACTTTCCACTGTTTCCATTTTGGTTTTCTGCAAACTCCTTATCTCTTTCATTTTCATCTGTTTCAAGAAAAACTGTGTATTTCCCTTTACAGTGCTAACAGCTGTTTACACATGGAGCACTGCACACCGGGTGCTGTGTTAAACTCTTTTATACCCCATCTCACTTAACCTCACAGCATTCCCAGGAGGAGTTATCATCTCTATGTTATTGATGGGGAATCAGAAACTGAGAGATCGAGCAGTTTTTCCACAGTCATAGGCAATATGTTAGCACAGGATTTTGAAGCTGGATCTGTCTGATCTGAGCCTGAATCCTTATTCTTGTCTCCTTAAGGCAACATTATACATCCTTTTCATTATCATTGTCATTATCGTCCCCAATTATCTGCAACCAAGTCCTCCACCACCCACTGTTTCATCAGAAATCTGTGTGGTTTCACAGGATCCCCACTGGTCCCGATAATTTATTGGAATTAAAAACAAAATAAAACAAAACAAAAAGAACACCACGCATTCACAGAGATCTGCGCTCAAGGCACAGTTACATCCGTTTTCTCAGTGGCACTTCGTGTCCCTATGAACTCAACAAACCTAGCGTCTTTTCCCATTCTGCAGACAAAGAAACTAAGGCTCAAGAGGAGAAGTGACTTGTCCAACATCACACAACTAGAAACAGTGAATGCAAAACTAGAACTCCAGGGCTCCTCGGAGACCAAGAATTCCTTCCCTGAACTACGCTGCTTCTTCAATAAATAAATGTGCAAAATAAATAAATAAAGCTGTCAAGGGAAGCCGGAGCAATCTTCCCCTAGGCCTGTTTCCAGAGGGAGTTATCACACTGGCACCTATGAGCTTCTTGGTAGAGTGCCACGGCAGGATTTCCTGGGCTAGAGGCCCATGTTCAGAATGTTACAGAGAAATGCAGAGCCAAGAGATGGCCCTGGAGGCCGTCCACAGGCCTGTCGCCCTTTCTAGAATCCTTGCCTGGGGACTGTAAACTGACTTTGTTTGAAGACGGACTTTTTTTTTTGTGTGTGGGTACCGGGGGTTGAACTCAGGACCTCGCGCACCAGCAGGCGCCCGTGCCGCTGAGCGATATCACCGGCCCTTTATTCGTATGTGGGTTCCAGGAGTCAAACTCAGGACCTTGCACTTGCCAGGCAGGCGCTTACGCCGCTGAGCTATCTCACCGGCCCCTGAAGACAGACTCTTAATGAACAGTGGGAAAGCAGGGCCCACATCTGCCCCTCTGGGCCCAGTGACTGGCAGTTGTCCAGGCACAATGCCAAGGACTCCTCTTAGACGTCAGCTCTTGGCATGAGAAGGAAGCTGCCTCTGGGCAGATGGGTTCCGGAGTCTACTTCCTTTTAGCCCAGAGTCTGCAGGGTCTGTGTCCTAGGTCTCAGTCCCTTTGCCCCTCCTTGACTCCACAGTGATGTAGTAACTGACTGCCTGGCCAGGACAGACACACCTTAAGCATGTCCAGTGACAGGTTCCCTGCCCGAGAAGACTGCCAGTGGAGGAGCATCTCCATGTGACTCACCACCCCTCAGATCAAACTTGGCTCTGCTCCCGCTTCTCCTAGAAATGACCCTTGCAGCCAAGGGGGCCCCAAAGCTCCATCTCACAGCACTCCGACTGGTCAGAGGCCCTGACACCTGGCTGCCTGAAGGAGGCATCTGGGTCTGAGCCAACCTCAGCCTGGCAGCCTGACCTTGTCTCAAGAAAACCCTGTGGTTCCTTGAGCATAGACGCCTTTATGGTACAGAAGAAAGGCCCAAGGAGGCAGGAGGTCTCTGCCCTGCCCTTCTTGGCTCTGCTAAGGTCTGCAGGGCCCACTCAGCAAAACAGGTCAGCACCACCTGAGCACCCTGCGCCACTCCATCAGTATGGCCTGCACCTGGCCTGGGAGACAGGCTACAACTGACAGCAGGGGCTTGCAGACTGGCCTGCATCCTCTTCCAACCCCCAGGCTCCTCCTCCCAGTGAGTCACTCACTTGAGTACAGGCTGGAGATCAGAGGCTGGGTGGCCAGGTCTGAGTCAAAGCTGCCCAAGAGGCTGCCTGGGGCTGCCACACAGTCCCGAGGGGCAAGTTCATGGGCAAGACTCCAGTCAGATGGTCCCAGGTCACCACAAGTAGTCAAACCCAGGAATGGCCACTCTTCAGTCAACTGGTTCCACTGTCCTGGTGGGACACCTGAGGGAGCCAGAGTTATTCCTGAGGGATCCTGCTTCAAATAGCCCTTGGCCAGAGCTGGAGAAGGCCAGCCTGCCTCAGGGTCCAGGCATGTCCTGAACTGGGGGCGAAGGCCATCTGTCAAAGTGGTCTCTTCCCCCAGGGAGGCTGCTACGGTTATCTTCTCTTCGGTGCATCTGGTCTGTTTCAGATACCCCTGGAAGGCCACTGTGGCTGGTTCTTCTTCAGGGACCTCAGGCCCTGGGAGATTTATGTGGTCCAAGGCTGAGCTGTCCTGTGTGCTCCCAGGTTGCCCCTCAGAGTTTTGGACAAGGCTAATCCCACTGTCATCCTGGCCCTGGCTTGTGCTCCCCACCTTCTGCTCCCAAGGGGGCCCAGAGCCGGGGTTCAGGCTGGGCTCCTGCAAGCAGATCCCGCTGTCTGTGCTGCTACTGCTGCTGCTGCTGCTGCTGCTATCACTGCAGCTGACCTGCAGATCTGGGGGCTCCCCTTTTCCTAAAGCCCCACAGGCCTGAGGGTTGGGGGCAGGGAGGAATTGGGGCTCTTCCATCTGCAGGGATGGCTTGGTACTGCTGAAGCCACTGTCCGTGCTGCCGTGCACGTCTGAGTTCCTCAGCTCTGGGGACACCTTCAGGAAGGTCTCCACGTCGAGGGGGTGAATGGTGTCCTGCACCTCTGGGTAGGACAGCTTGCTGACGAGGGCGAAGGGGCTGGGTTTCTTGAAGACCTGCAGAGGAGAGGACAGCGTGAGAGAGGCAGCTCAACAGGGGCTGCAGAGCGTGGGCCGCACCGCAGTGCGCTCTTCGGGGTGTGTTCTGGAATGAAGCTCTTCTCCGGAGGTGTCAAGGGCCTAGGGAGCTGGCAGTCTCTGAGCCCAGATGGAACGGGAGCCTGAAAGCTCTCAGACGATTCCGTCTCCCAGGCTTTTCAAACCTCAGAGCGGGGTGCACCAACTCTTATAGAAGTGTGTTTCAAACTTTTTTGACAGTGACCCCAAATAAAAAAATAAATATTACATAATAACCTGAATATGTAGTTCACATATAAATAACTGAGACAAGTTTCACAAAAATAATACTTACTAGCCATGTTCCAGGATGCATTCTGTCCATGTTATTCCATCCTATCCCACCCATTTTGTTTTTTAAAATTCTGGCTGCAAGATGCCAAATTAATTTCTCTACTTGCTGAGCTGTGACCCACACAAAACAGGGCGGCTGCAGCATGAGGTGAAGGAACGAGCAGCCAAGCACCTGCTCCCCATTAATTGCCAAAGGCTCCAGGGAAGTCATTTAGCCCCTCTCCCTTTCACTCCTCTCCCCTCGTCACAACAGTGTTCTCTCTGTCCCTGAACACATCGTGCGGTGCTGTCTTGGAGCCTCTGCACATGCTGAGCTTTCTGCCGAGTATTACTCCTCGGTTCTTCATATGGCTTGGTTCTCCTGTCACTCAGGTCTCAGCTCACATCACCTCTTCAGGAAAGCCTTTCTGATTGCCCTTGCTGGAGTAACACGCCAGCCATTCTCTCCATATTAACCTTGTTTACTTCTTCCTGGCACTTAGTTCCTGTAATTATTCTATTTCTTTGTTTTCTGCCCTCTCTCAGCATACATATCTACATTCACCCTGCACAGAACATAAGCCCCTTGACAGCTCTAACTATCTAGCCTTGTTTGCCACTCTGTCCTAGAGCCTAAATTGAGTTGGCACCAGTAGACACTCACAGGTTTGATGACTGACTATTGCATATCTGCCCTCATTTTTTGGGTACAGTAAGTCCCTGACTTACAAATGAGTTCCCTTCTGGGAGAATTGTTGGTAAGTTGGATAGAGAGTCTTACACAGTACACCTGCGAAAGTCTGCAACTCAGATGTTTGTAAGTCAGGACTTACTGTATTTGATAACTCAAATGTGGCTCTTATTGGTTGAGTCCCTGTTACTGTCACTTTGTTAAATCCCAGCTCTGCCTCTTATTGTCACTTGGGCCAAATTACTTATCTTCTTTGATCTTTAGTTCCTCACTTGCAAAGTGGAATTATGAACGCACGTGCCTCCTCATGCTGTGGTTAAGTGTGTGCCATGCTTAGAACCTTCTGTGATACATCAAAGGCACTCAGTATGCTGAACTGACCTGTACCCTCTGATAATTCTGTAAGGGAAATATTATGACCTCTGTTTCTGAGAGGAAAACTGAAGTTCAGAGAAGGTAAGTGATTTGCCGAGCCACACAGCAGCAAAGAGCAAACCTGGAATTTGTACTCAACTGTCTTGCTTTGAGACCTCCTGCTTGCCTTGATGGGCTGTTAAAAAGATCAGATCAAAGTAGCTGCTGAATGAGGACAAACCAGTGAACTGAAAGTGCCTCAGGCAGCATAAGTTATTCATAGACTTAGTCATGATGGAGGTCATTACATGAGGGCCACTGGGGCTGTATTTATCCGGAGGAGAGAACATCCTGGAGGACATTCGATTCTGTGATCCAAAGGCACCAAAGGAACAAGGACTTGTCTTGTCATCTCTAACAAAATTTTGTATCCCTGTCTCTTTCACTGCTTTGCATTAAAGCTAACTGCTTACTTGGCTGTAGTCAAGTCCCTTGGGACCAGCAGCCACATTAATCAGCTTCTTCCCAATGACATTTTGCATGTGGTGGCTGTTCAGTAACTAGCTCAATCACCACTAGACTCATCTGAGCTGCCTTTCCTGACCCCCAGCTAGCAATCTCCCATCCCCCACAGCAGGAACCCCTTCCCTCTTCTCTCTGCCCTCCAGCTATCTTCTCAGTCTCTGTCCCTAAGGTCAGGCCCTGTGCAAGTTTATCTCTAAACCACCACCATCCCAGCTCCAGGCCCTGCATGTGGCACATGCTCAGGGTGCTACAAAGCAGGCCAGTGGAAATGTGTTTTGGAACTGATCTGCCCGGAGCACGGAGAAAAGGCAATAACTACATGCTTCAGCCAGAACAGGAAGAACTGAAAACCACTGAGAGCTGTAAGAGCTGCCTGTCCCCCAGTCTCATCACACTTGTGAACTCAGGGTACAGAGCTGGGGACACAGTTCTTTCTTGCCTGGAAAAGTCAAACAGTCCCATTGTGTCCTCTCCACCTTTCCTTCCAGGAGTTCTCATTCAATAATTTTAGAGAGCCTTTGTCTCTCTCATTTGTTCTAGAAAGCCTGGATCTCTCCAGAGGTTTCCCTTCCCTCTGTGAGCTTCCCTGGGGCCCCGCTTCCCTGACCGAGCTGCGTCTTTTGCAACTGAGCCCTTGGCCATCACACAGCAAGGCCAGCTCTGGGGACTCTGATGGGATTTCTTTGATACAGACTGAATTCACGATAAGGATGAGCTGAGGTTCAGAAAACGCTGCTCAGGCCTTGCACATTGAGTGCAGGAGTCTAGGATGCCATGGACGCATCCTGCTGGGAGAGGCGGGGTCCTGGCCTCCTCCCTCCCTGACAGCTTCAATCCTCCTTTCTTCCTGTCTTGGAGTCTTCCCTCATGGCCACGAGGGGTGAGAAGACAGGCTGCCTCCCTGACACTCCCTGCCTGTAGACCCTGTGCATAGAACAATCTTTCTGTGTCTCATTGCCCTCACTTGTGAAATCGGGATGATAACTAGTACTAATTAATGCAAAGGAGCTGGACCAAAAGCCTCGCCATCACCGGGGTTTGTGATTACTCAGCACATGTGTGCGTGTGGTAGCTGGGCTACTGGGAAATAGCAGTTCTTGGGACTGGGCTTTGTGTTTATTCCTCCATCTGTCCCCATGGTGCTCCATGTGAGCGCCTCCTGATAATGTCAGGGTTGAGGCGGAGGTGAGCAGAAGGAATAGACTGTCTGGGAGGGAAAGAGTTCCCTGCCTTCCCTGGCGCTCCGAAGTGCCCCGGAGGGAGTGGCAGAGCCCAGGAGACTCACCAGGGCAGTGGGCAGTGTCCCCTGGCGCCGCACATACAGCCGGAGGACCAGACAGTAAGCCAGGGCTCCACAGAGCAGCAGGATGAGGGTGAAGAAGAGACTAAGGTTGGTCACGGTGAAATCTGTAGGCCCAGAGAGATGCATTTGTAGGCTGGCACCATGAAACACAGGAAAAGTCCCCCCAGACCCCTTGGCTACTCTCAGACACTCAGTGAGTGGCCCCAGGCCACCTCTACAAGCAACTTGTAGATCTCGGTTCTAGACATGTCTAGTTTCCTGTGAATCTCTCTGGCCTTCCAACCCCTGCCCTGAAGGGTTCCCTCATTAGCCATGCTAAGTCGGCTTCCAGCTCTCTCAAATGAGGATACACAGAACAATCAGGCAGGGTTGTACAGCGGGTAAGAACAGAGGCTTTGGGGTGGCCAGACCGAGGTTTAAATACCAGCTTCACCACTTCCTAGCTGTGGGCCTGTGGACCACTACTTAATCTTTCTGAGCCTTGGTTTGTTCATCTATAAAATGGAAAAAATTATAGTTCCTATCTCATAAGATGGTTGTGAAGTACATAGCTCTTATCATGTACCAAGTACTTTCCTTAACATCATCTGATCCTATGACAACTTCAGGAGGTAAACACTATCATTTTACAGGCTAGAATCCTGAGGCTCAGAGAAGTTAAGTCTCTTGCCCAAGATCACACACCTCCTAATCGGTAAAGCTGAGATCCAAATAAAATTAGTTCTTTTATCAATGAACGAATGTTAAAAAAAAAACAAAAAAACAACAAACCTCTTAAGATGGCCTGACACACACTTAGCGTCTAACTCTGCAGTGGGACTTACATGATAATGAACTGCTGGGTGGTTTTCATAAACTGAAATGTACCGAAGATCTATAATACAGGGGTCACTTCTGTCTTGGCTGGCCCTGCTCACACCGGCTGGGGTAACCCCTGAGCACTTACTGTTGGCGTGATCTGGGCACTTGACCTTGCAACCCTGAGTTGCCAGTTATACCCTCCTCTGGGCACTTGCCCCCTCCCAAGCCAGACTACAAGATCCTCATGGGCAGCACACGGCTTTATACCCGAACCCTCTCCCCAACCCACTGCCTGACACCCAGCCAAGAGCCTACAGCTGGGTTTCTGACTTCAGCAGCTCTTTCAAGGAGCCAGCTCAGTCCCGCTTCCTCTAGGGTGAGGGAAGGGAAGGCAGGGAGAAGCCCTTCACACCAGGCTCTGAGGAAGAACAGCATAGCACTGTAACAAACAGGAAGCAGCACAGCTGACTGTGGGGTGCCTGGGGAGGTCCCTGGAAGAACCCCAGAATCAGGGGACCAGATTCTGCCATCACGCCCCCTGTGTGATTCCACAATGTTGTGGACATGAAGCCTCAGTTTGCACATCTCTAGACTGGGGAGAACAGGCCCCTCCTAGGGCTCCAGGAGGATGGGGAGATATGTGGGGCACTGCTCTGCACAGTGCCCAGCCCCCAGCCATCAGCAAATTCTTCCGGGTTATGCCAGCCTTGCCCTTTCCATCTGGCTATCAGCTTACACTGCTTGGTGAGGACGATGCACTGCTCCTCTGACCAGACCCCCTTGTTGGCTCGAGAGCTGACAGATGGCTTCACTTTGACACAGAACTTTCCCACCTCTCCAGGGATTGGGAGGCTGAAGTTTTCATGGTCTACCTTCTCACTTGAGAACTGAAATAAAAACAAAAATAACAGCCACATCCTCTTACACCATGGCACACAGAAGCTGAGAGCTGGAGGGGCCCTTTTTTTTAAATGCAGGCTGGGGTTTGAACCTAGGCCCTTGAGCATGCTAGGAAATGCTCTGCCTCTGAACTACACTCTGAGCCTTGGGGGTGGGGGGCACTTCAGAGATGACCGTGCCCGGTGCCTTCGGTCTTCTTTTTAAGATAACAAACCCCATGATTATCAATGCAGCCGAACCTGTCCGTAATCTCCATAACCAGTTTTGGATTATTAGAGAAAAGGGAGTCTTTAAGTTGAAGATCTTTGCAGATGAGGCTGGAATAAACTGTGGTGAAGAAGAAGGAAGATGGAGTTTACACATTCCAGACCTCCCACTCACGGGGGTGTCCTTGCTTAAGTTATGCAGCTTCATGTCTTCATTTAGAAAGTGGAATGCAATACCCACTGCCAGGGACTCAGAGACAACGGCTGTCACTTGTTTCTTGTGCTGGCCCACAATGGTAGATAGTGTCTTCCCCACTGTCCTGCAGGAGCACGTTTGAGGGCTGAGGTCACGTAAACTCTCTCCTCAGGATCCGCCTCTGCTCTGTGCGCAGAACTCACGGCACACAAAGGTGATTCCAGCCCAGGGGAAAGGGAAGCCTGTGGAGCCCTGGCCCTGTGGCCTTGTGACCCCATACCTTAAAGCTTTCTGGCACCTTACGAATGGCAATCTCGTACTGGCGGAACTGATTGAAGATGCTTTCATATGTGACACCTGCAGGAGCCACCTGGGGCCTGGGGAGCTGGATCTTTCCGAAGATGAAGCCCTCATGCATCTCTAGCTTCACACTGTCAACCTTCAGAGTCACTGAGGGGAGGAAGGGCAAAGCCATGAAGCCGAGGGTTAGGGAGGGCCTGGGCATCCCACCAGTGTCTTGTTCTGGGGTCAAGCTTTACCCCTCCTGAAGACGAGGCCACAGGTTGCCCAACCCAAACCCATACAGAGACTTTTCAGGGAGCCCATTCAAAATACAGATGCCTTGGGCCCACTCAGGACACAGGGAATGTGAATTTGCCAGGCTGGGCCCTGGAAATATATTTTTCAAACACACTCCCTGTGAAAGGTCTCTGCAGCCAGCTGAGCGCCGGCCAGTGAACAGACATTTGGGAGCCAGTGACCCCTGGGACACTGGCTCTCCTCTGGATCCTATACAGCAAACTTAGCTTGCACATGTGGTTCAAGCCCAACGTGTGGAATAGAAGAATCCCACTGAGTCCGGGGCTTACTCTTTCCTGTCACCTCTCCAGGAAGAGTCCTCTCTTTTCTTCAGTCACACCTTCCCATGTCATAAGGGTGACTCCTAGGAATTGACCCCTAGATGGGGGGAATCGCATCCAAATTCTGCCTACTGCTTGCTGCCGAGTGCTCATGGATTCGCTTCCTCTCCCCAAACCTCCAAGTTCACCAGCCTAGCCCTTGTGACTCAGCTGCCCCGATCCACCCCTAAACCTCTCCTCTGTAGGATAAACAACTACAGTTCTCCTTTAAATCTCAGATGACTTTGGCTAATTCCATCTAACCTTCTCCAAAGTCCTGACTCAGGCCTGTTTTCCGCAACAAGTTCCCAGGTTAGGAAGCTGGCTGTGTGATGCGCTTGGGCAGCAGAGAGAACACCATGCTAGTTTCTGGCTCGAAGGGACCCCAAAAGCCATGTTCTAGGTCAAGGGGAGGAAAAGTACCTTCATCCACAGACAAGCGGGTGTTGGCCAAGGTCCAGTTGGAGTATCGGCTGCCATCCACTGCCCGGACTTTGGCCCGGTAACCATTGGTACTGTACAGGTCCAGGGTGACTTTGGTGACATCACAGCACAGTGCTGGGGCATGGCTACAGTGGGGCAGGGACTTCCATGGCTCTCTTCCATACCTGAGGATATATCAGGGTAGGCACTGAGGGAGGAACTTAGGCCCAAACCTACTTCCTTTAAGAGGGCAGCAAGGGGTTGGGGCAGAGAGCTCCCATGACGGAGAAACTGGAACAGCCCTCAGGGGATTTCCTGGGTCCAGGGCCTCTATCTGCATAGTCTCCCTTGGTTCTGGGACCCTATACCAACTTCTCTGAGATCTAGAGGACTCTCTGATGGGAATATGAGTAGCTTAAGTGCCCTTTCTCAGGAAAGATCTGCTAGCTCACACCACAGCCTATGCTCTCCTCTCTTCCAGCTACCTTTGCAGTCACAAGGGCTTCCCCATGCTCCGGTGATACTCTGGGTGCTTTTCCTGCTTTTCCAGTAAAATGGAAAAGACTTAAGGGTAAAGGCAGTACCTTGACCTCTCACCCCAGAGCGCCCAGCATACTGCTCGGCACATATGAGACCCAACAAGATCTTGTCAACTGAATGGACAAGCATTAGGGTCCCTTCTGGTCCTGTCTCAAAAAAAAAAAGGCAGGTATGTTCTCATGAAAGGGGAGCAGTAGGGATGAACCCCCTCTTCCCACTCCCTTCCTCCAGCTCCTCTTTCCTTACCAATGGAGCTCCACCTCATAGTAGGTGCTTTCAGACTCATTTGAAATGGGCAGCCAGCAGAGGACGTGGTGGAAGAATTCTGCTTTAAACCACACCATTGGAGGCTTGGGTAGTTCTGAGCCTGGCGAGAAAAGTGTCAACATCAGAGCTAGCAGAGTTCACCCCCAGGGCCATGAGGAGGATGGTGATGGCGGTGAGGACTGTACTTACTTATTAGGTAATTTATGATAAGCTGAGCACTGTGCCTGGTGCTTTACATATGTTCCATTTAGTAATCACAGCAGCCCTGCATGGTAGGCATTTTTATTATCCCAATTTTACTAAAGAAGAAATGGAAGCTCAGAGAGGATAAGTGCCTTGCCCAAAGCCAACAGAGCTGGTAAGGAGCAGAGCAGGGACTGACATTCAGATGTGTCGATCCCAAAGCTCCTAGAATGTGTCCTTACATCCCTGCCTTTTGCTGTGCTCAGAAGCTGCAGTGGTGGCTGAGAAGAACAGCTGGATGGGACACCTCCCAGTGGAGAAAGCAGGGGCCCAGGGCTGAGGCGTGTCAGCAGTAAGCACTCAGGTGAGGCAGTCCCTGGATCTGCCCAATCCTTCTCCTCGCTCCAGCAGCATCCCAAGGCCTGCTCCCACCTCCACTCCTGGTCCCCATCCTGGCCCCAGCCAAGGCCACTTCTTTGGCACTCTTCAGTACACCAATGCCCTGCTTGTTGACACCTGCCTATTTCTCTTCACAGGTCTCCTGGGCTCCCCCATTCCCTGGCTTCTAGAAAGGCTTTACCTATACCCAGATGCCCACCTCAGTCTGGGACAAGACAGACAGAATGAATTAGCCCTGGTTCTAGACTGCACTGAGAACATCTCCAGAAAGAGCTAGTACCCTGGGCTCGAGGTGGGGGGGGGGGCACTAAACACTAATCTCTGTCTCTACCCTGCCACCCCCTCAACCCCTCACACACACCATTTGCCATGAGAAACACTGACTCCAGGAGCCTTACACTAACATTGAGCAGATTATTTAACCTTGCTGAACCCACCCTCTCTTCTGTAAGAATGAATCAACACACCTACTTTAAGAATCCTGCTGATGGGCCGGTGAGACGGCTCAGCGGCTTAAGCGCCTGCCTTGCAAGCGCGAAGGCCCGAGTTCGACTCCCGGAACCCACATACGAAAAAGGGGCCGGTGATATCGCTCAGAGGCACGGGTGCCTGTTGGTGCGCGAGGTCCTGAGGTCGTCCCCCCGGTACCCACAAAAAAAAAAAAAAAAAAAAAAAAAAAAAAAAAAAGAATCCTGCTGATTAGGCAGCTGAAATATATGCAAGGACCAAAGTGGATGGTCCTTCTCTCCTCCCTTTTCCCCCCTGCAGTACAACCCCAGGGGTGCACTGGGGTTGAACCCAGGGGTGCTCTACCACTGAACTACATCCCAAACTCTTTTTATTATTAAGTTTTGAGGCAGTGTCTTGTTGAAGTGCCCAGGCTGAACTCAAACTCTTTTGCCTAGCCTCAAACTCTCGATCCTGCTCTCAATCCTTCCCAGTAGTTGGGATTACAGGTATGAGTCACTCTACCCAGACTCTTCCCTCCTTGATTCCTTAAGGTGTCTCTATTTGACAGCAACTCTGGTCACAAGTCCCCTGTTCTCTAACTTCTTGTCATCTCTCGAATCATGCTTCTGACCTTCTCACAGAAAATACATCTGCCCCATCCCTTGCTTTCTTTCATATACTATGTTTGAGCCTCTAGTCTATCTTTCCTTCTCTCTTTCTCCTTCTCCTCCTCCCCTCTCCTGCCTCTCTTCTTTTTCCCCTTCTTCTCCCCTCCCCAGCCTCCCATCTTTTCTTTCTGACAGGGTCTTGCTAGGTTGCCCAGGCTGGCCTTGAGCGTGTGAATCTCCTGCCCCAGCCTTCTGAGTAGCTGGGACTACAGCGAATGTCACCACGTCCAATTTAAGTCTGTTTCGATTGCAAAACATCGTATGGAAAGTGAAAAATGCAGTCAGTCTTTGCAGTGTTTGGGCACATCCCCATTTCAGCTCTTGGTCACATGAATGACTGACCACATGTTTTCCTTTATATTCTGGAGTCACGATAGCTTTTTTTGGGTCTCTGCTCTCCCTACCTCTCTCTTGATCTCTTCAATTTTGGGCCCTTTCCTTTGCTCTCCCTGGTTTCTCGGCACCAGGAATTTAGCCTAAGCTAAGGGGTAGGGGTCAGGGTTAAGGGTGGCGGATGACAATTCGTGTGAGCTGTGGGCTGAAGACTTTCAGGGATGATCAGATGGGGGTGGTCAGTTCGGGTGAAGGAGAGAGGGCAGGGATGGAGTGAGATGAGAAGGCTAAGAGAGAGGAGACTCAGAAGAGGCTCAAACTCATTCCTCAGGAGTACAAGCAGTCCCATCATCGGAGTCTGAGAGACAAAACTTACCGTTTGTCGAGAGATGAGTGGATGATGAATTGTTTTTTTGCATGGGGCAGTAGGGAGGTGGTGGCGACTGTTGGCTGCGCACACACACCTCTATCCACCTCCCAACCCCTGCTAATTTCAGGCTCTTCCACTTCCCCAACAGGCAGAGCCTGAAATCCAGTCTCGTCAGTGTGAATGAGCGCCGGCCCGGGACTAGGGAAGTCACAGGCTCGGAGAACTTTCCAGGAAGAATGGGGACCGGTCGGACTCGGGTCTGGCCACCTACACAGCCAGCCGGGGGGTCGCGGACGGGTCAGGGTCGGGTCGCGGAGCTTACCGTGCGTGCCCGGGCCGAGGCGCAGGCTGAGGAGCGCCGCCAGAGGCACTAGCAGGCGCGGCAGCATCCTGTGCGCGCCGCATTGTCCAGAGCCGGAGCCGGGCGAGCACCTCCCGCCGGCGCTGCGCTCCGCTGAGACTGAAGGTTCCCGCTGCTTTGGGCGCTAGGGCCGACGGCTGCGTCATGGGGCGGGGCCTAGGGACGCCCCGCCCCCCGAAAGTCCCGGCTTCCGGGATCCTGTGCGAGTGAGAGTGGGGTCTGTGGGACAGGGCCATCCCGAGGCCCACGCCGGGCTGCCGCCAGCTCTGTCCTTCTCCCATTTGACTCCCATCGGGTCGAACTATTCTGGGTAGCTTGACCTGGCGCGCGCGCGTGTGTGTGTGTGTGTGTGTGTGTGTGTGTGTGCGCCTTCAGCTGGGTGCGGAAGCTGGGTGCGGAAGCTGGGTGGAGGGCGAGCTGATTTTACCGGTCAGCAGGGTCAGGATTAGAGCTGAGACCGAGTCGGGGAAGGAAGCTGCCCCAGGCCAGGTGTGCGAGAATATGAGTGTGAGTCCTGGTGACCTCCGTGCAGGACTCTCAGCTAAACCCGGGTAGAGCAGGCTGCTCCCTACCTGACTTAATATTTTTTGGAGGGATGGCCACACCTCTCAGCCCCTTTTACTTTTCCCTGCCTTGCCTGAAATCTCACTGGTGGAGCTGGTGACAGTATTGCTGGAGGACCTGTTAACACTAAAGCACACCTTGAGTTGCTAACACTTTTACATTCCTTCTGTGTTACTTGTCTCAGCAGAGACTTCCGTCCAAGTGCACCAAAGATGTAAAGATATCGGAGACAAACTATGCCCCCTCCCTCAGTTTTTTTGGAGGGTGAGACATGCTACCGTGTGTACACATGGGAATGTTCATATATGTGCTTGCACTCATATGAAATTTGCAGTATTGAGTCTGCCTGGATTAGGATTTAGCTGTGTATAGCAAGAGCCTGTGGGTCTGTTTGCCAGATATATATATATATATATATATATATAAGCTGGCCTGGGAGTACTGCCCTTGCTTTCAGAGGATGGAGGGACCAAAAGGGCACCTGGCATTTCCAAGCCAGGGCTGGTGTCACTAGGCTCTGCCTGCCCCTGGGAGGTTTCCCCAGCAGTACCCAGTGCCTACACTGAAGGTCTTATCCCCTGTAGCTTTTAAGAAAGGGGCCCCAGCTTGGGTGTGTGTGAATGAGCACTGTGTGTCTGGTGTAGAAGTTGATAAGGCATCACCATGGCTTGTGGAGTTGTGAGACCTGTTCAAATGCTGTCAGAGTGCAAGTCTCTCTGCTCAGTTGCCTGGACAGAGTGAGTCAAGCTGCCTGGGGTTGAAGTTGGGGGGTCCCATCTGTGCCTGAGAATGTACATTGAGGCCAGAAATATCTCACTCTGGGTGTTAGTTGGTGAAGGCGGGGATGCCCCAGCTAGATGTACAGTGGAGGGTGGTAGCTGCAGGTCCACCAGGATGTGTGATCAGTCAAAGCCACCCTCAGGAGAGAGCTGTGGTTACCACACCCTCAATCAGCTGGGATGGAGAGCTCCAGGTTTTTTAATGTGTGAGGATGTTTTTTGCACTGTCTGTTGCTCAACTGAGAAACGTAGATGGCAAATTGCTCAGGAGTACCCGGACATGACGAAAGAGTGCCCGGAGTGCCTTCTGAAACAATTTCTTATTTCCTGCTAACCTTTTAAAGGAGGACACTATGAGATTTCTTCCTCATCTTGTCATTATTTTTAGTTTTTTGTTGAGTTGTAATAATTGAAAAGTCTTAGCCAACTACTGTTTTGAAGAAGGATCAGATTCTTCATTAATTCACGTGGCCAACATTTGCACACTTATTATGAACCAGATAATAACTACTGGAGAACCTTTCCATGGTGCCAATTATCAGGGACCCCTGCAGTGAGTCCCTGATCTCCTGGCTGGATTTACAGCTTATAGCGGGAAGAAAGAAGGCAGGAGGTGAAATAGAGGTGTAGGCAGGGATCTGGGATGACCAGTTGTTCTCGGGGAACAAAAGGACACAAGGTACCCAGAACCTTGGTATTTATTCATTACATCTGCGTGAAGGGCAGTGGGTGTTTCTGGGAACAGTAATGGCGACTGTGGTGGGCTAGTAAGAAGAACAGAGCATTCTTGCAAGGACAAGGACAAGGACAAGGAGAGATGGGGGGCAATGATGAAACTGTAGTTTCCCCCAGATTCCTTATGATCTCCAGCAGTTTTTATCTTGCCCTGTGAGAGCCACAGCAGTCATTGGCCTTAGCGCTTCCAGCTGTGACCAGAAAAGAGTGGGGAGTGTCAGGGTTCCAGTCTGCTCAAGGGCAGGACAAGAACAAGCTTTGGACATCCCCTAGACTCGATTTGTAATTCATGGTCCCCAACAAATAACGTTGTGCTAACGCTGATGCTGTCCATAAACTAGTGATCAAAACCATGCCCCTTTTAACACTGATGATTTTTAGTAGTACATGTTTTCAGTACATGTTTACATTTATTGTGGAGGAGATTGTACATGTACACAACACATCTTAATTCTTTTTTTGGCCCCTTCCCCTCCAATTCCTTTTCATCCCTTTTCCCTTCCCTCCTTCCCTCCTTCCCCCTTCCTCCATCATTTGCTTCCTTTCCTACTTGACAGAGATCTCCCTACTTCCTAGTATCTATCTTTTACTTTGCTCTTTATTTTTATTTTGGGTTTCTCATATAAGAAAAACCATGTGATATTTAAGCTTGTGTTTTTGATTTATTTCACTTATCATTATTCTTGAGGTACATCCATTTTCCTACAGTTGTCTCAGGTTGATCTTTCTTTTTTTTTTTTTTTTTTTTTCTTTTTTTTAATGCGGGTACCGGGAGTCGACCTCAGGACCTTGCGCTTGTGCTTGTGCTGCTGAGCGATATCACCGGCCCTTCTTTTCCTTTATGTGGGTTCCAGGAGTCGAACTCAGGACCTCGCGCTTGCCAGGCAGGCGCTTATGCCGCTGAGCTATCTCACCGGCCCTGATCTTTATGGCAGAGTAATATTCCATCATGTATAAATACCACACTTTAATCTATTCATCTGTTGATGGGCATATAAACTGTTTCTAAGATTTAACTAATATAAAGTGTGTTGCTATAAACATGGGTGTGCATGTATCACTGTAATATGATGCCTTTAACTCTTTCAGGATGATACCTAGAAGAAGAATAGCAACTGGGTCAAATGGAGTTTCTGTTTTTAGTTTTTGGAGAAATCTCCATACTGATATCCATAGTGATTGTACTAGTTTACATTCCCACCAATGATGTAGAGTGATTTCTTTTTCCTCTCAGCCTCACAAGCATTTGTTATTATTTAATTTCTTTATGATAGCCATTCTTTCTGGAGTAAGCTGGCTACTCAGCGTTAATTAGCATTTCTCTAATGGCCAGTAATATTGAACATTTTTTTATGTATTTATTGGCCATCTGTACTTCTGAGAAGTGTCTGTTCATTTTGGCTGCCCATTTTTGATTGGGTCTTTTACTTAGAGGGTTTAATTTTCTTGAGTTCGTTATATATTTTAGATAAGTGCTGGCGAACCTATAGCACAGTTGCTGCACCAGGCCATTTGTGTCACTGAAAGCTCTAACAGGTTCACCATCACTGCGAATCTAGATATTAAGCCTCTATCTGAGGAATAGCTGGCAAAATTTTTCCCATTCTGTAGGTTGTCTCTTCACTCGGTTGTTTCCTTCACTGTACAGAAGCTTTTTAATTTGATATGATTCCATTTGTTGATTCTTGGTATTATTTCTTCTGCCAGTGGAGTTCTGTTCAAAAAGTCCTTGTCTTCTTCGCCTTCGTGTTCAAGAATTTTACCTATTTATCTTCCAGCAGATTAAGTGTTTCTGTTTTAACATTTAGATCGTTTTGATTTTAGGTTAGTATGGGTGAGATAATCCTCTATCTAGACTTGGCCTTCTGCATGTAGGTATGCAGTGTGCTCAGCACCATTTATTGAAGAGGCTACCTTTCCTGCAGTGTATGTTTTTGACCCTTTTGTGCAAGATCAAATAGCTGAATGTGTCTGAAGGCGTTTCTGCTTCCTCTATTCTGTTCCACTGATCCACTTGTCTGTTTTTGTTCCAGTACTGTGCTGTTTTCATCACTGTAGCTTTGTAATATGACTTGAAATCTGAGATTGTGATGCTTCCTGCTTTGCTATTGTTACCCAGAATTGCTTTTGCTATTCTATGTCTCTTCTGGTTCCACATGAATGTTTGCATTGTTTTCTCTAGCTATGTAAGGAATGATGTTGTTATTTTGTTTGGGATTGTGTTAAATCTGAGTATCAGTTTTGCAAGTATAGCTATTTTGACTGTCTTGGTTCTGCCTATTCAGGAACATGGGATATCTTTTTCCATTTTCTGATGTCCTCTTCAATCTCCTTTTTCAGAGCGATGTAATTTTCACTGTAGAAGTCTTTCACTTTCTTGGTTAGGTTAATTCTTACTTGGTTTTTCTTGATTGTACTTTTAATGGTATTTTTTCTTAATTTCTTTCTCAGCGAGTTCATATTGTTAGTGTACAGGAATCCTATTGATTTTTTTGTATTGACTTTGTATCCTGCTACATTGCTGAATTTGATTTTTTCTTTTTTTATGTGGGTGCCAGGAGTCAAACTCAGGAACTTGTGCTTCCCAGCAAGTGCTTGTGCTGCTGAGTGATATCACCGGCCCTTTTTTTTTCCTTTATGTGGGTACCAGGAGTCGAACTCAGGACCTCGTGCTTGCCAGGCAGGCACTTATGCAGCTGAGCTATCTCACCGGCCCTGAATTTGATTATTGATTCTAGGAGTCTTGTAAGTAGAGGAGCATGTCATCTGCAAATAATGATACTCTGATTTCTTCCTTTCCTATACATACCCCTTTTCTTGCTTTTTCCTGCCTGACTGCTCTGGCTAATGTTTGAAGGACTATGTTGAAGAGGAGTGGTGATAGTGGACAGTCTTGTCTTGTTCCTGATTTTAGAGGAATAGTTTTCAGTTTTTGCCCATTTAACCTGATGTTGGCAGTAGGTTTGTTGTAAATAGCTTTTATCAGCCTGAGATAAGCTCCTTCAGTACCTGTTTTCTTCAGGATTTTGATCAAGAATGGATGTTGGATTTTTGTCAAGGGCTTTTTCTACATCTGTTGAAATGATCATGTGATTTTTGTCCTTCTGGTTATATGATGGATTGCATTTATCGATTTGTGTATGTTGAACCATCCTTGCATCCCTGGGATGAAGCCTTCTTGGTCATAATGTCTGATTTTTTTGATGATTTGTTGCATTCTGTTTGCCAATATGTTGCTGAGGGTTTTTGCATCTATGTTTATCAGAAAGATTAGCCTGTAGTGCTCTTTTTTTTGGTTTGATCTTTGTCTGGTTTTGGAATCAGGGTGATACTAGCTTCCAGGAATGACTTTGGGAGTACCCCTTCCCTTTTGGTTTTACTAAAGAGTTTGAGAAGTATTGGCATTAGATCTTCCCTGAAGTTCTTATAGCAGGCCCCTTCTTCCAAAATGATCTATCAAGGACAGAAAGTGAGCAGGGATTTTAATGTTCTGTGGTAAATGTTCTGAGAAGGGAAATACTGGCTGTCTTGGGGCCGGAGGGCACAGTTACTCAACCACACTTAGTGTAGAGGATAGGGAGGGCTGCCTGAAGGAGGTGACGTCTAAGAAGAGATTTGAGGAGTTAGTAGGATGTAGCTGGATAGGAAGGGTGTTCCTGACAGGTATGTGTATCTTTCCAGATGAAGTAATATAGCATTTTTGGAGAACTCTGTAAAATGGGTGAACATTTTTGTTTTAAGATTAGAAAAGTGAATGCCTGACATAGATTTGCCTCTGTCCTTGTTTAAGGCACAGCCACGGGCAAGTGTTCTACCACAGAGCTGTAGTAGCCCACAGGACCAGAATATGAATTCAGTCATTCCAATATAAGTTGCCTCATTATCCCCATGGAGTAGGGAAAACTCAGAATAGGAGTTATGCTAAGTATATGATTGTCATACCTTAAAAAAAGTAAAAATATTCTACATGTTTGGTTTCGCTTTTCTTCATTTATTCATTTTCTGTGTTCTGACAAGCCCACCCTCAGATTCTGTGATTTATGATATTTACAGTATTGTTGGGACAAATGATAGAATGTAAGTATGATGGTATCTTCTATTTATTGAGCTCTTGTGGTGTATTAGGCACTATTGTAAAAACACATTGTAGGAGAGACTGGCTAGATGTCTAGCAAGCTCATTTCTTCTTAAATACATGTGAAGCAAGTCTATTTCCCAGTCTTCCTTGCATGTGGGTGGAATATGTGATATCTTTAGTCAATCAGAAGATGAATTGAACGGTGCCACATCTAGGCCTGGCCTCTAAGTCTGTCTGTGCAATTCTGTCGGGTATCTGAAGGGACTCCAATGCAGGACTCCAAATGAAAGGAAGGACTTAGTTCCTTAAATCACTTCTTGGAGGAGAGCTCTAGATCATCAGCCTACTAAATGGATGGGGAAGGAACCCTTGTTGAATCAAGCCACTGAGATTTGGGGATTTTCCTTAGAGCAGTTACTGTTAACTACCTAAATTCATTCCAAACATTGTCTAATTAAATCCTTATACATCTCTGGTGGAATGGATGTCATTATTGATGCTTTGCAGACGGGCAAGTGAAGTCAGAGACGAAGTCACTTGCCCTCGTCAGTAAGTGGCTGAGTTCAACCTGGCTCTGTGTCATTTCACAGCTCATTTTCTACCACTTTAGTAACCTGGCCTGTCCCAATCTTGGAAAAGTTCTTGATGAGACAAATGTCAGATGAGTTGAGAGAGACAATGAGAGAGTAGGGATGGGAGGAGGAGAGACAGATCCGGGCTGAGTGCTGTGGAGGACAGAGGGGTGTGATGAGCCCAGGAAATCTACACACAGAGCTGGGTGGACATCTTGCCCCCATGACCACCCTGGAAAATTCTTTGGGCATATTTGGAGCTATGGATGGTACCAATAACTCATTCTCACTTCCCTTCATCTGGGTCTTCTGGAGACTGCTTCTAAAAGCACACCACTAGGGGTAGGGTAGGCATTCAAGAGGGTAGGAAATTGTGCTTGTGTGGTAATGGTCACAATTTGCAGTTTTCTATCCTTGGACTAGTGATTAGGGAAGTTCCAGGCCTTGTGATCACTGTGTCAGGGCCACACATAGCAGAGAGAGAGAGACCCAGAGGGAACTGACCCTGAAAAAGAGAAAGAAGGAAGCTGCCCAGGGAAACTTGGTAGTCCTTGGGTGGAGGAGAATTTCAGATGCCAAGATGTAGCACATTCCCAGGGGTAGGTTGGGGCTGCTCAGCCTGGCTCCAGCCCTAGGAGAAGCCTCTGATTATTGTCTGCAGAACCCAATTAATGTCCATATCCCTTCACTATCCATCTGTCTGACTCCCTCCTGGCTGAGAATTAAAGAGCTTAGAAGTGACAGATCCCTTTCCCTCTTCTCTGGACAGTGGCTCAGACTATCCCTGGGGCATTATTGTGGGTTGCCATTACCCATTCCATACTTTTCTAATGAAATTATATACTTTAGCATAATGGTAGCTGGCTGTGTGTCTCAGTAGCTGTGCCTGAGGGATACAGAAAGCAATCTTTGTGTTCACCCACTTGGTATGCTGAATGGCAAGGTGTGTACACCTGTAAAAAAGTGTCAAGTTGAAATTTATAACCACATAATGGTCCACATAGCATCTTTGCATATGTATCCCTGAGTATGGGGGTAGACGCATGCTGTTTTTCTGTTCTGCAAACATCTAATTTGCCATAATGGAATCCGGGTGTGGCTCACAGTAGCTATACACTGGAGAACAGGAACCCATCTGTGCATTCACTCACTTGGCAGAATGGCGAGGTATGTATAGGAGCTCCAAAACAGCAGCAAGTGCGTTTTATCCATTAAATGCTCATTGTCGGATTTCTTGCATTTAGGATTTGTTTTCTTTTTAAAAGGTTTCTTCTGATTTTCCTTGAAGAAATAGCCCAGCTCAGTACAATGGCACATGAAAAACCTGGCCGCTATAGCTTTAGGCAGTATATGCCAAAAAAAGCCTTCAAAACACTATAAAAATATATGCCCTGCTAGATGCAAAGACATATACTTTCAATTTAGAAATTTATTCTGGAACTTAGCCACCAGGTCTTTATATGTATAGTAATGAACCGAATGATGTTCTAAACAGACTTGTTGCTCCCATCTCCCAAACTAATCAGAATGTGACACTCAACAATTGGCTTACTCGTTTCCAATTGATGTTATATTTGCTAACAGAGCACAAGTTGACCAGCGTAGGAACTATATGCAAGAACAAAGCAGAAATTCCCAATGACGTGTTGCAATTTCAAAACAGAGAATTGTATAGTACAATCTTTGAATTTCAGAAAAATATAACATTGGCCCCATATATGGCAAAGAAAAACAAACTGGTACTGCTGATGTCAACATTGCACCATGGTGGAAAAATTGACAGCGAAACCTTGACAAAACTGAAGTCTGAGATAGTAACTTTTTACAAAAAAATCAAAGGTGGAGTAGATGTTGTTGATGAGTTATGCAGCAACTATGGTGTCACTTGAAACACAAAGCATTAGCCAATGGTTGTGTATTACTCGATCCTACACATATGTGGCATGAATAGTTTGATAGTTTACAAAGAAAATAACAAGTGCAAAATATCATAGAGAAATTTTTAGAGGATTGGGGCTGGAATTCATAAGAGATCATTTACAACAGAGGAAGAACAAAATGTTTCTGCCCGGGGAACTACACAAAAAATTGTGGAGCATACCGGTGAGCTCACAGGTGAACGGGCAGATGCAACATCATAAAGACCTACTACAACAGTAGGAAGACAAAAAAGATGTCAGCTGTGCCCTACAAAAAAGGACAGGAAAACAAAACATACGTGCTATCAGTGTGAACCATACTTGTGCGTGGAACATGCAGTTGTCATGTGTGAAGGCTGCCTTGGGTGTGATAGTTGAAACAAAGCTTATTTGTGTGGTAGACTTTTGTTTGTATTTACATTGTAGTTCACATAGGTATTTATTTCTGATGTTATCTTTTAGGTTTTGTAAGCAAGTACACAGCTGATGTGAAAATGTTGGTGTTTATTCTGAGCACTCATTACATATTTGATATTTTATTTTATTGATTTCTTATTTTCCTGCTATGTGCACATTGTACAGTATAGTAAGAAACTCTTGACAAAACAGCAAGAGCAGTGAAATGTCAAGTATGTCCTATGAAAAAGACAGGAAAACTAAGCACATGTACTGTCAGTGTAAGTGATGCATGTATATTTAACGTGTAATTATTATGTGTGATGACTGCCTTGGGTGTGACAACTGAAGCAAAGAATATTTTGTTCTAGAGTTCTATTGGTATTTTCATTGTAGTTCATGTAGAAATTTGTTTCTGTTGTTATTTTTTAGACTTTTTAAATCAAAAAACAGTTAATGTTGAAAATTCTGATGCTTTTTATTAACATTCAATAAATATTAAAAATTCAATACTATATTTTTTGATATATTTCCTGTTAAGTACTCATTATTTAATATAATAAAATGCATACAATTAAAATTAATAATTCATCAATAGAAATATTTCTAAAGAAAAGATACGGGTTTTGTACACCCTTCAGTATGCTCCTTTAACACAAAATTGCCATGATACCCCAAGGGAAGGAATTGCTGGCACCTCAGCTGGCTGAGTGACAAACATCCTTGAAGGATTTGAGGGACTGGGCAGATTTGCATTTTAAATAGGAGAGGAAACAAAATAACTGGTGGTATGTAGCCAGGGTGACTCACCTATTTAGTGGCTGAACTAAAGCTCTGCTTTCTAGATTGAAGTTTAGCCCTTCTTGAAGCTGGTAGATCTATGAAGACTTTGAAGCTATTATGCCCATCAGTTAGGAAAGGGGAAGAACTACTGGTCTTTCAGGCAAGGGGCTCATTTTACTAATTCCTTTGAACCTTCTCAGGATACTACTATTCTTGGCTAGTGCCCAGGGTGGAAGAGCCTGCCAGCCTTGAAAAGAGGAAACCTAGTTCTAGCCCCACCTTGGCTCCTACCAGCTGTGTGCCCTTTGACCATTCCCTTGACTTCCCCTAGCCAGCGGGAAGGTTGCAATCATTGTAACCTTGCTGGGTTGTTGGAAGGCCAGACAGACACAGAAAACTTCTGACAACTGACAAAGGCCTCTGCAATCAAAAGAGGTGTGGTCAGTAGAAATATCTAGCAGGAAGTGCCTCATGCTGTCTAGAAGGAGCCAGCTCCTTCTCCCATTGCCTGGATGTGTTTGGTCTCTCTCTTACTGTTCCATGTGCTGAAATCCTCTATGACAGCCCAGGGTTACCTGGGCCTTTGATTGTTCTTGGGACATCTCCCTCCGCCAGAGTGATTTTCCATCTTAGCAGGAAGGATGTGGACCTAGTCCGCTGTCATTGCTTTGTGAACTTGGGAAGCAAGAGGTTAAAGGCAGATAGAAATATCATGGGTCATTTTGATAAATATGTCTTCCTTCTGTGGTGGCCTTGATTTCTTCAGTTTTTAAGGGTGTTATTTCCCCTTACTTTTAAAATAACAGTCTGAATCCCCATCCTGCAAATACAGGAAGTCAATCTGTTGTTGGGTTTTCACTCCCAGAGTAATCCTGGCAGAGTCCTAGCCCATCTCTTAGTGGCTCATGACAGTTGATACTACTGAACCAAACCTGCAGCACTTTCAGTACTGCCTTGGACCCAGCATAAATACCCAGGACTTCTTCCAGAACCAGGGGCGTACACTTGCTTATCTGGACATGACTGAGACTGAGCCCCACCGAGGACTGAGGGGGGCTCTCTCCTAAAAACAGATCCTAGTCATTACTCTGTGATGCAGAAATTGTATATAACCATTTGAATTATGGCTGTGCAGCTTGAAGGATTTAAAGGTCTATGTTCTCCCCAACTTCTGGCAGCAGCAAGAGTGCTCAGTAGGAAGACCCAAGACTGTGGCTCAAGACCTATTCTCTCAGTTGTCATCTTTTTTTGTGTGTGTGGTACCGGGGGTCGACCTCAGGACCTCGCACGCCAGCAGGCGCCCGTGCCATTGCGTGGTATCACCCGCCCTTTTTTCATATGTGGGTTCCGGGAGTCGAACTCAGGCCCTCGTGCTTGCCGGGCAGGCGCTTACGCCGCTGAGCCATCTCACCGGCCCCACAGTTGTCATCTTTAACTTTGGGAAAGTCACAAACTTCCAAGGTCTCAGATTTCTTAGCTGTAAACTGAACATGATACTGCTTCCAAAACATCAGGGTTGTTGAGAGGATTAATGTGAGAAAATATTTGTTAAGTACCCTTGGTGGGGCACAATGGGATTCAAAAATGAGTCAGACCCTGGCCTTACCAGGCTCATCGTTTTGGGGGGTTTAGATAAGTAACCAGCAATAAGTAACTTTCATATGATGTGGGAAGGCCCAGCTTATACAGCAATTGTTGTATACATGTAAGGAATTTGTACTACTGTTGTCATTTTCCCCATACATTGTGTCTCCCCTCAGCTTACTCTGCACCAAGTGTCTCTTGAGTGGCTCACGGCTGGAAGCCTCTTCTCTCTGCCCTCCAGGCCCTGGAGGCCTTATCACCCTCACAGAATCCAGGGGTCCTCATTGCAAGGCCAACTCATCTACCCTCTTGCACTGCTCCAGCACACTTCTCAAAAATACCTTCTTTCGTTTTTCACAGAACTGATGACAGATACAAGAAATAGTAACTGGAGGCTAGCCAGGGATGGTGCATGGGGAGTATGTGCACATGCCCAGCCAAAGGGTGCATGGGAGGAGGACAGGGAAGAGGGAAGCTCTACAGTCCCAGGGTGAAGCTGACGTTCTTATCATTTATAAGAAAATGAAAGCCAGAGAGGAAGAGCTTCTCAAGACAATGGCAGGTTCACACCTCACCCCCAGATTCATTCTGTGGCGATCTGACCTTTGGGGACATGAGAACAAGTCAGCTAACGTTCTTCTCACCTTTTCCCAAACTCTTTTAAACAAGCCAACATCTGGGTGATTCTGATTAGGGGGCAATCTCACTAGTATTTTGCGTGGCCAGTAGCCAACCCCCTTTCTATCCGCACTCATCTGCCATTCTGTCCCAGCCCAGTTCTTTTCTCAGCACACTAGAGGAGCTCAAATGGAAAATTACCAGGATTCATGAGAGGAAAATTTGTATTTCTTCTGCACATCTTTAGAGTTCTTATGTATGATGAGGTCATTTTTGTACTTTTTAAAACTTTAACAATTTTGCTTGGTAAGTTCAAAACTCATAAAAATTCTTTGATCAAGTAAACAAATGTTCACAAATGTATAGAATTTTTATAGCCATTTTGGTGGCTATCAAACAGGTGACTCCTGTTTAATGTTATAAACTGAAGAAATTCTAAAGCTCACGTTGGAGAGCTGAAGTCAACGATTCATGAAATTCTTACGAACAGTCACTACTTGGGCCACCTTTCTAAGTTGTAGAAGGTTTTCCACGTGATTACTGGGTGCTTGCCCATCCTTTGGTTCTGGGATGTGCTCCCTGAATACCCATTAAATAAGATGCTTCTTCCAGCTCCTGGTCCAGCCTCTTCCTGTATGCCATGTTCCTGTAGTCGAGACTCTCTTCCTCTCCCTCTTCCACTTAATTCTTCTCAAGCCAAATCTAGTCATCATATATGAAAGCATAAGTCAGCAATGCAGCTCTTCTGAGGTCCCAATTTGATGACAAAGTCCACAGTGGCTACACAGTCCTCAGGCCCTTCTGTCTCACGGGTCAACAGCTCAGATCTGCAAAAATCAGATTATGTCATACAGATCAGTCACCTGGGTGCAACAATAGAAAGCATAGATTTGCCCTTGAGGATGTTTAGTTTGAAGAGCGGGAGAAGGGAAACCTGATATTTACTGTTGTGCTAGGTAATTTGCTGTTATTATTCTATCTAATCCTATATAAATTTTTCTTTGTTCATTTTACAATAGAGGAAACTAAGTTTCAGAGGTCATATGATTTTCCCAAGGTTACTCAGTAAATGGTGTAATGGTTTTCGGGTTTGTTTGTTTGTTTATCCAGTACTGGGGATTGAGCCCAAACAGTGCTAAACTACAGTATGTCCCCAGCCCATTCATTCATTTATTTTTTTAAATTTTGAGACAGAGTCTCACTAAGTTGCCCAGACTAGGCTCGTACTTATGATTCTCCTGCCTCAGTCTCCCAACTAGCTGGGATTACAGGTGTGCACTACTGTGCCTGGATGGGCAGTGGTTTTTTTTTTTTTTTTCAATGTGGGTACCTGGAGTCGAACTCAGGACTTCACTCTTGCCAGCAGGTGCTTGTGCCACTGAGCGATATCACCGGCCCTTTTTTTCCTTTATGTGGGTACCGGGAGTTGAACTCAGGACCTCACGCTTTCCAGGCAGGCGCTTATGCCTCTGAGCTATCTCACCGGCCCTGGGCAGTGGTTTTTAAGCCTAGGCCTGTCTGACTCCATTCCACTGTGATCCCTCCTCCTCTCAGCCCTTGTGCACACCTACCACAGACAAAATGTAGTGGTAGCAGTAGGCCAGTTGGCAGGCAGACAGGGAAAGAACCAGCTCTGGGGCCTGCAGACGGGCGTTAGGGTGCTGCCTTCCTCCTAGGCAGACCTCAAGGCAGTCAGGGCTTTGTGGGTGTGAAAATGACCAGAATCCATAAGAAAGGCCCCGACAGGGTTTGCATTTGGTTCTGAGGAGCTGTGGAAGACTTGACTGGGCTGACGGCTTCCAAAACAGAGACTTTATCATCCTGCTCCCGAGGGCTCCTACCAGCCCCCCCCATTCTCCCCAGAGAATGACCCTCAATCAAGAACAGTTGTTCTTTACCAGTTATCGATTATCTGCCATGTTCCAGGCTTCATTCTAGGAAGATGAAACAGACAAAACTTCTGCCAAACGGAGTGCGCATTGTAGTTGGCTGGAACGGACCTCAGTAATGCTGAGGTAAACACGTAGCGTGTCAGATGCTGATAAGTGCTGCAGAAGACAAAAAAGTAGGGAAGGGGGACAGGGGGTGAAAGGGAGGTGCTGCAACTAAAGAGGGTAGAAAGGGACGTCTAAGTGATATTTGAAGAAGGACCTGAAGCAGGGAGGAACGAGGCATGCAGGTCTCTAATGGAGAGCATTCTGGACAGAAGGGACAGCAAGTACAAAGGCCCTGGGGTGGGAGCACACCTGGCACATTGGAGTCCAGTGAGTGAGGCTCGCCTGGCTACGGGTCGGTTCCTCCATGGGGATAATGGCTGTGGCCAGCAGATAGAAAGACAGACAGAGAATTTGGAAACTCTCCGTCTCTCCCACTTCCCCTGTAGAATATTCGCTGGCCAAGGTGAGGGAAGCATGGACACAGGGCTTCTTCCTGCAGTTTGGGTTCTCACCTCAGCGTCTTTAGTGAATTCCACTCTCTCTCACTATGAGCTCGTAGTCCAGCCCTTTTACCCTCACCTTCTCTCTCTCTCCTTTATTCCCCTCTTTCATTTTTCTACTTCAGATGCTTCCTTCTCCCCCAAATCTGAAGTGTCTGGTCAGATCATGGACATTGGCGAGAGGCAGGTTGGGGTTCAGGAAGGTGAATTTGTTTCCCGTGGCTGCTGTAACAGAAGACCATAAACTGGGTGATCTCTCACAGGTAGGGAGGCTACAATCTGAAATCAGTTTCACTAGGCCGAAAGCAAGGTACTGGCAGGCCACACTCCCTCTGGAACCCCTAAGGGACAACCCATTCCTTTCCTCTTCTAGCTTCTGGTGTCTTGCAGATTCCTTAGCTTGTCTTCTCCTGTGTGTGTGTGTGTGTGTGTCTGTGTGTGTGTGTGTGTGTGTGTGTGTGTGTGTGTGTGTGCGCGCGCGCGCGCGCGTGCCACGTCCTGCGCAGCTGTCAAAGTTCCCAGGGCGGGGGGGGGGCGGGGGGAAGGACGGCAATAGGATGGAGAACACAAAAAGCTGAGGTCAGGTGGAGCCCTCTCTCCTGATGGGAGGAAAGGAACTGCTCAACCAAGGCAGTGCATTTATTTATACATTTAGCAAGTTGGTGTCACGTGACACCCCTTTTCCTAGCAACCCATTGCTCGGATTGCCTTGGGATTAAATGTTCTCTGGGCTGGAACATCTTCTTTAGGTAGCCCACCTGGGCGGGCTGCTCTTTGTTGCTTCTTTGTTGCTCTTTGTTCTGTCTGGCCCCTCTTGCCGGTCTCGCAGGGGAGGTGGAGCAGGAGGGAGCTCACATGTGATCAATTTCCAGCTTCAGCCGCTCCCCACATCTCCCCCTTTTCTGTTTTGTAGTTGTAAGCGATGGGCGGCCAGTTAAAGTTGGAGGAGCTATGTTTGTAGGAACCTGCAGACAGCTTTTTTGTGTTTATATTTTTTTGCTGGATGTTTAAGACCAAGTTAAAGTGAGACTTGTATTAAATAATTTCTGTTAGGTATCAAGGTCAGTTAAGTCTCCTCAGGAATTACTTTGGAACTGTGCACAGCACCTCTTTGTATTTTTGTCAGTGTCAGCCATCTGGATGAGTCACGGCCATTGCTTGACCAAGTTGCTTTTTGTGAAAGTTTGGGAGATTTTTTTTTTTTTGGTGACTCTCTTTAGGCACACTATATATGGTAAATCAGTTTTGTGTGTGATCCTATAATCTCTTTGGTCAGAAGACTAGGGACTCACCGAGTTATAGGATGTCACAGCAGAGGTTTTTTTATGTCCTGGGTTTTTATTGACCTTGAAGGGCTGGGGTCAAAATATTGGCTATCCTCTTAGCCCATCTTTTTAATTTTTTGGTCTCCAAACATCAGTTGTTGAACACATATAAGAGAAGATTAATGACATTACATTGTAATGAAGGCAGTGAGCTTAATATTATTTTTTTATCTAAATATTAGGCACCTTAGAACATAAGATAAAACCACTATTTTCTAACAACCATGGATATTTTAATAGTTGAATCCCTATGGACTGTTAACAGTTATATATTTTATACAGAAAATTAGAAATCAAAATCATACCTAATATTGTAATGTGACAATCATGATGACATTTTGTCACATTACAATACACCTGAATTTTTATTTTGACATAAAATACCTATTTTTAGCCAGTCATCTCTATCTAACATATAAAAGGCTTTTACCTAACTTGTTGACCTTTAGTGGGATGTACATCATATAAGTTTTGTTAAAGGCAGAGGTTTCAATCTGAAAGAAAAGTCTATCACCATGAACAGTCCTTATTTTACACTTTGGAAGACCTGCACATCAACAGGCATGAATACATTTAATACACTACAAACAATAACAATCGTCATAGCCATATGAAAACCTTTGTACAACAACATTTTTAAATCAAAATCTTATTGTCTAGAAAACAGAATCTTTTGACAATGACCAATGTAATCATATCACAATAATGTATTTTAATAACATTTATTGGGGTGTCTCCCAATAAGGCTATGGAGATTATTGAGGCTTCTTATTAATGAAAAAAGGCTGAGATAATTTCTCAGGCAGCTGCTCCTTTATTCACCAAGGGAAACCTGACCAATAATTTTCCAAGCCCAAAAGGTTTCCTTAATTACCTTAGCAAAGTTTTGATGACCTCTGAAAAAACCAAATTTGATATCATTTTGAACAGTGGGCAACCCAGGTAAAAGCATGCTTTTTAAATCTGTAAATCAATTTAAATTTTGAACAAATGATCAAAAAATGCAAAAGAAAAAAGGAAAAGAGAAATAATAAAACAGCTGTTAACTGATTGGACAAGTGGACAAACATGCATAGACATCTGTACAGATTGGACAAACAGACATACACAGACAATCTGCCTACAAAATCAGAGTGCACTCAAATATATTCTTGACCAAATTGAATTTTAATAACTCTCTTACAATTTTAGAAGTGTGTAAGTAGACAAGTCAGACTTTTTGTAGGTCAATCAGCAGAGATCTCTTAAGAATTTGGAAGGAATAAAATTTTTTATCTATAATCAATATATAATTTTTATTTTGTGTTAAGAATACTGGTAACTTTTATGTCCCCCTCTTTCATGTAACTTTTGGCTTGGTTATCTCTAAGCACTCTACCACCTACTCAAACCTTTGATTCACATTTATTTGGTTACCATCTCCTGCGCATTTTGGGCCAATTCCTTTCATTGGCCCCGGGTCAGGTCTAGCCCATCCTTGTCTCTCGGTTACAGTATGGTCTCTGAGTCATCACTGTCATAGGACTGAGTATCAGGTTTTTGAAAGGTGGAATCAACTCCTTCTCCAGGCCTAGGTCCATGATACAGGTGAACAGCATGCTCTAGCACCCAAATAGGCCGTTCAGCATTCTCTGGAAAGACACAAGCATACCCTCAACCCCAAATTAGCACTGGGCTGGGTCCCTTCCATTGTCCAGTATGAAGATCTTTCTAAAGGACCCTTCCTAGCTTTCTTTCTTTTACCTGATTGAATTGTCTTTCTGCTGCTGTAGTTCCATACCTAGTAGGATTTAAAAAGTTAATAGTATATACTGCCAAGTGAAGTCTATTATGAGGTATAAATTTTGTAGGGAAGGATTCCTTTTGTTTTTGTAATTGAATTTTGAGTGTATGGTGAGCACGTTTTATAATCTCTTGACCTTGAGGGTTATAAGGAATTCCCGTGGTAAGGGAAATATGAAAAGTTTTACAAAACATTTGGAAGGCAGCACATATATAGGCTGGGCCATTGTCAGTCTTTTGTGTATAAGAAAAACCCATATTTTGTATTTGCGCACCTGGGGCTCTCACTCGCTGTTTTTAACTCTGGAAGTAGCTCTCGCCCCATTGCCTCGGGACTGTGGGTGAGTGCCCCTGCTGGCGGTGGCTCATTGGCCTGAGGGGAGGACCATTTCCCCTCAGCCTCACCATTTGACACCAATGCTTTGGTTGTGGTAACTAGGAGGGGGCCAGTGTCTGCCTGTCTGCCAGGGATGGGCTTTATCACCGGTTTAGCTTTGCTGATGCGTCCCTCCCCAGAGGGTGTCGCAGTTGTTGCCTCCATAGCCATGGCCACTATTTTTTTTTTTTTTTTTTTTTTTTTTGGCAGTTGTGGCTCCCGTGGCTCTATGTGGAGTGTAGGGTGCTGGGGGCCATGAGCATGGCTGGTGGGCATGTAGGTGTGGCTGGGGCATCCTGGCTGAGTCTACTTAGGGCCGGAGTGTGGGGCCCTCTCCCAGCTTGGCCGGAGATGTGCTGTACTGAGCCAGCTGGGCAGGCAGCATGATCAGCACACAATTCAAAAAAATTTCCTCTCTACAACAAATAATCTCCCGGATTTACACACACTTGAGCTATTTTTTTTAATTCATTTTGGGCCATAACCTCTTGTCCTGTAAGTTTTATTAAACCTAAGGAAAAAGGGGCTGTAGGGCTGTAAGTAGCAGTAGCTTGTTTTAATTTTTTTAAGGTCTTAAAGTGTACAGCTTTATGAAGATGTATAACTTGTCCTGGATTATAGGGAACTTGAACTTTAGTAACAGGGTAAATATGTTGAAAACCCTCCATGGACTCCCCCGCCTATCTGGCTTCTTTTAGTGCCATTTGTAAGGGAGGGAGAGAACATGGCTCTGTTCCCTGAGAGGCGGAAGTTTCAACCTGTGATGCAGCAATGTTTTTCTGAGCTGAAAAAGCAGAAATTGCTGCTGGTGGCTCAGTTAAGGTTATTGGGGTGGCTGTTATTTTACCATCTTTTTTTCACTCAGGACTTGATTTTAAAATAGTGCCCTGAGCCAAATCTTTTGTGGTCATCCCCACAAACTTACAATCATTAAGACCCTCTTTAACCAAAATCCACAAAAGTAAAGTAAATACAGGAATCAAGATTACAACAAACGGGGCCGGTGAGATGGCTCAGCGGTTTAAGCGCCTGCCTTGCAAGCGCGAGGGCCCGAGTTCGACTCCCGGAACCCACATACGAAAAAGGGGCCGGTGATATCGCTCAGTGGCACGGGCGCCTGCTGGCGCGCGAGGTCCTGAGGTCGACCCCCCCCCGGTACCCACACACAAAAAAATAATAAATAAATAAATAAATAAATAATAAAGGTAGAGGGCCGGTGATATAGCTCAGCGGCATAAGCACCTGCCTGGCAAGCACGAGGTCCTGAGTTCGACTCCCAGTACCCACACATAAAAAATAAATAAATAAATAAATAAATAAAAGTAGAAAGCTGAGCATGCTGGTGCATGCCTGTAATCACAGTACTTGGGAGGCTGAGGCAGAAAAATCACAAATTCAAGTCCAGCCTGAGCAACTTAGTGAGACTGTCTCAAAATAAAAAATAAAAGGGCTAGGGATTTAGCTCAATATAGAGCACTTGCCTACATTCAAACCATATTACTACAAAAAGAAAAAAGTAAGGTAGAATAAAGATATCTTCAGAAACATAAAACTAGAGGATTTTTACAGGCGGAATCACACTGCATGGAATGTTAAAGGGAACCCTTCAGGCAGCTAGAGGGAAATCTGCATCTGTATAAAGGAATAAAGAACGCGCAGATGAGTTGTAACTATGTTTGTAAATATATGAGTTCTTAAATTTATCTAAATATTTTTGCAAGATTATGTCCCATTAAATAAAAAATAAGTACAATGTATTATGAGGTCTAGAATATATGTAAAAAAAAAAAAAGCTGAGAGGGGAGAAATACAAGTATGCTATTGTAAAGTTCTTGTACTGTGCATCAAATGGTGTACTATCTCTTGAAAGTAAGCTGTAATAAATTAAAGAGCTATACCATAAACCCAGATGCAACACTAAGAAACCCAGTAAGAGAGAGTTATAGCTAATAAAGCAATTAGGAGCTTTTTAAATACTCAGTTTATCCAAAGAAAGCAGGAAAAGAAGAAAAGGAAAAAGGAACATAGAGAAGAAAGAACCAAGGGAAAAGAGATAGTAACATGACAGACTCAATGTAAAGGGTCTAAATATCCAAATTAAAAGGCAGTGATTACAAAATTGGATAAGAAAGCAAGATTCAACTACATACTGCCAACAAGAAATTCATTTTAAATACAAAGATAAAGACAGGTTAGAAGTAAAAGGATGGGAAAAGATCATCCTAACACTAATTAAGGGAAAATTGGAATACCTACATTAATATCAGACAACCCAGATTTTATAGCAAAAAAATATCAAAGATAGAGAAGACCGTTTCATTATGATAAAGAAGTTAATTAACAGTATATAACAATTCTTAAAATTTATGCACCTTCAAAATGCAGACAGTAGAAGCTGATAAAACTGCAAGGAGAAATCTACCATTATATTCAGAGATTTCAACATCCTACTCTCAACAAATGATAAAATACAAAAATGGAAAACCAAGAATATAGTATATTTGAGTAGCACTATCAATTAATTTGACCTTATTTATATTTATACAACATTCCACCCAATAATAACTAAATACACTTTTTTGCAAGAGTATTTAGAGAATTCACCGAGATTCACTATATTCTGGGCCACAAGTCTAAATCAATTTCAAAGGATCTAAGTCATGCAAGGTCTATTCTCTATCACAGCAGAAATAAATTAGAAATTCATTTTAGAAAGATATCTGGTGTGTTAGTCACTTCCTGTCACTGGGACAAAATACTTGACACTGGAAATTTAAAGGAGGAGATGTTTGTCTCACAGTTTCAAATGAATCAGTCTGTGGTTAGTTGGCTGCAAGACAGAAACAGAGGAAAGCTACTCAATCCAAGCCAGCCAGGAAGCAGAGGGAGAAAGAAGGGAGGTGCTGGAGACAAGAATGTACCCCTCTAGGTCCTACCCCTGTGATCCGCCTCCAACCAGGCCCCATCTCCTAAGAGCTCATTCAGCTATGAACTTATCAATGGGTAAGTCCATACCAAAAGCCCCACTTCTGAACACATCAGATTTGCAAGGTGCATTTTAAATTTTAACTATAGCATCTAGAAAATCCCCAGAATGTCTGGAAACTGAATCTTATAAGTACTTCCAAATAACTTCTGGGCAAATAAGAAATTGAAAGGGAAATTACGAAGTATTTTTATCTGAATGAGAATGAAAACACAACATACGTGAAAGTGTGGAACGATACTGAACAGCGCAAAAGAGGAATTCATAGCAAGCACTGAGTATACTAGAAAAGGAACACTAAATAAGTGAGCTCATCTTCCACTTTTAAGAAGCCAGCAAAAAAGAGAAAATTAAACCCTAAATAAGCAGAAAAAGAAAGCAACAAATACTGATGTCGAAATTAATAAAATAGAAAATAAAAGAAAAAATAATAAAGTCGATGACACCGAAAGCTGGTTCTGTGAGATCATTAAAACTAGTGAACATCTTAGTTAGACTGATTAGGGTAAAAAGAAGGCAGATACACATTACCAATATCAGGAATAAGTGAGGTGATATCATTCAACAGATTTTACAAGTATTTAAAGGATAATAACACAATCTTATGAATAATTTTATGTCAAACAAATTGAAAACTTGGATGAAATAGACTAATTTATGAAAAACAGAAATTACCATGCTCACTCGAAAAGAAACAGACAAACTGAACAACCCTTTCTCTACTTAAGCATTTGAAATTGCAATGAAAAATCTTCCCACGAAGAAAAACTTCAGGCCCAGGTGGCTTCACTGGTGAATTTTACAAAGTATTAAAGGAAGAAATCATGCAAATCCTACATAAACTCTCCCCAAAAATGGACGAGAAAGAAATATTTCCCAACTCATTCTATGAGGCCAGCATTACACTGATACCAAAACCAAAGACGTTTATGGGAAAAGAAAACCAAAGGCCAATATCACTTATGAATTAACATAGGTATAAAAATTTTAAACAAAATTTTAGCAAATAGAATCCAACAATGTATTAAAAAAGAAAACACATCATGATCAAGTGAGGTTTATCCCAGGGCTTCGGGGTTTAATTAACATTTGAAAATCCCTCAATGTAATTCACCACATTAACAAACTAAAAAGGGAAAAGTGAGCGGTCATCTCAATAGATAGAGAAAAAGCACCTGATGGGATTTAATATCCACTCCTGATAAAGATTCTCAGGAAAATAGGAATAAGCGAGAATTTCTTCAATGTAATTTTTTAACCCACACACACAAAAAAACCCTACCGCTATCATTATCTTCATGGCAAAAGAGTGAGTACTCCAAGGTCAGAAACAGGGCAAGGATATCCCCTCTCACCTAATCCTAGTCTTTATATTTTATTGAAGGTTCTAGCCAGGAAAACTTGTCAGGAAAAAAAAAAATGAACAGCATCTAGTTCAGAGAGGAAGAATTAAACTGACTTTATTTTCAGGCACTATGATCACTCAGGCAGAAAACCTGATAGAATGTACAAAAAGCTGCTGGAACTAGTAACTAATAACAGGCAAGGCAAGAGGTTGCAAGATCCATATACATAAATCTGTTGCATTTTTATATATTAGCAACGAGTAATCAGACATTGAAATTTGTAAAAATAATACCATTTACAATAGCATCAAGAAATACCAAATATCAAAATTAACTATATGTCAGACCATAAATCAAGCCTGGGTGACTCAAAAATTTAAATCATTCAGAGGATGTTGTATAAATCAATCAACAGCTTAGGAAGCAAATAATGTACTGCTACATGGCCCAAGAAATAATAATAAACATATTTTTAATCAAGTGGTAGATATAACTAAACTTGTGAGATGTGACTAAAACCATGCCCAAGAGGAATTTATAACCTGAAATATGTAAATTAGAAATAAAGAAAAGCTGAAAACCAATAATCTAACTTGTCATCTCCAGATGATAAAAAAGAAAAAAGCAATAAGCCAGGCATAGTGCCACACACGTGTAATCTCTGCACTCAGGAGGCTGAGGCAGGAGGATCATCATGAGTTTGAGGCCAGCCTGGGCTACACAGTGAGTTCGAGGTCAGTTTAGAATATATAGCAAGACCTTGTCTCAAAAACATAAAACAAAACAAAAGAGTGACTCAGACCTAAAGATAGTAGAAGAAAGGATATGATAAAGAGCAGAAATTTATGAATAGAAAACAGAATTTTAAAATCCAAAAGTTGGTCTTCTTAAAAGATTAATAAATCTGATTAAAAACCTAACAAGACTTTTTTTTTGAAAAAAGAAAGAAATCATGGATTACTAATATCAGGAATAAATTAAAAAGGCAACATTGCTACAGTTTCTACAGAAAATATAAAATAATAAAGCTATGTTTTGAACATTATTCCAATAACTTTGACAATGTGGATGAAATGGCTAGATTTCTCAAAAAAGGAATTTATCAAAAATACGTACCCAGGCAAGGTGGCACACGCCTATAATCCCAGCACTCGGGATGCTGAGGCAGAGGATTACCATGAGCTCGGGGTCAGTCTGGGCTACATAGTGAGTCCAAGGCCAGCCTGAACTACAGAGCAAGACCCTGTCTCAAACCCCCTCCCCAAAAGAGAGAAAGAAGAAATGAAAATTGGAATATTCTGACATCCATTAAAGAGACTGAATCTCTGCCTCCAGCTCCCTGCTGGGATCCCTGGAGTTCCACTCTGTATGTACAAGGTAGAGGAGTCAGTTAAAGGCTTAAGAGGAATCTGTAGGCAGATTTGTGGCTCCCTTCCTTCTGAGATCTTTCCTTCTCGACTTCCAGCTATTCTGGCAGCTCTGACTCCCACCTATGACTCGGTAAGATGCACCCTCGGTGGAGTTCCGAGAGCGGTGCACCAGGATGAGCTCTGTGGGACCTCTCTAGCTTCACTCTGCTCCGTGAAGAAGCATGACCCTCTGCATTCTGCCACCCTTGCTTGTTCTCTAGTGCCTTCAAAACAGTTGGGTTTCTTATTTGTTTTGGCCAATTACATAACTTTATTGGAAATTATTTCAAACTTCAGAAGGGTTGCAAGAACACCACACAGAACTCCTCTTCAGATTTTACACAGACTCATCAATTTTTCCCACATTTCTTTTCTCTTTGTGATAACAGATAGATGACATAGATATGTGTATGTGCACATATATGTAGACTTTAGATTTCAGAGTTATAAAAAATTGAGAAGATAGCATAGAGTTCACTTATACCCTATATCCAATTTCCCCTAACCTATCAGTGTGGTACATCTATTGTGATTAATAAAACAATATTACATATTATAAAGTCCATACTTTCTGCACATTTCCTTAATTTTAACCTGATGTCCTCTTCTGTTTTGGGGTCCCATCCAGAGTAATCATGTTATATATGTTGCCGTGTCTCCTTCCACGGCTCTTGACTATGTTGGTTTCTCTTATCTGTGGCTTACTGGCCAGGTATTTGTAAGACTTCTCTTGATTGGGATTTGGCTGGTGTCTTTGTGGCTATACTGGGATTATGTGTTTGGGGGAGGAAGCTCACAGAGGTGAGGTGCCCTTGACACCATGTCTATCAAGGGTGCCTCCTATCAACAAGACTTAACATGGTTGATTTTCATTTGTTCGTCTGGCTGTGCTGGCGTTTGTGAAGCTTCTCCACGGTTGAGTTACTTTTTTTCCTCCTTTCTATACTGTACTGTCTAGAATGAAGGCACACACTTCCTCCCCACCACCACTGATAGCAGATTATCTACATAAACTTTATGAAATTCTTGTACGTGGGAGATTTATCTCTTCTCCTCCTTGGGGTTTTTAATATTTGATTCAGAGTCTGTAACTGCTATCAGCCAAAGTGTTATCTGGGAACACTTTGGCTGATAGTGATTATAAACACTGAAGTGGATCTTCACATGTCTAACATTTGTTGAACACTTACTTGGTACCTTGTGCTGTACTAAATATCTTTCATGTATCTTATTTAATTCGATCCCTGCACTAACCCTATGCAGTGAGTACTGTTACCCCCACTTTGTGCACAAAGAAACCGAGACTCAGAGAGTCACTCTAGCTTGGGAACACCATGGTGTTCCTGTATGTGCACCATGCACACATACCCTAAAAACTGAAGTGAAAACCCTTTGTCTACCTAGTTTTGTGCTGCTAGGTGGACCTTGCCCTGACTCCTCTTCTTTAGACATTTCTCAGTCTATCTCTGAGGTTACCCACCCTTCCTTTCCTGCTACACCTGGTTGTATAGTGACCAGGCATTCAGCTTGCTCTACAGCCCACACCGGAATCCAGGCCTTGGGTTTCCCATGGTGCCTGCAGCTCAGATACAAACTGCATGACCCTGGCCTCCATAACTGTCCCAGAGCAAAAAGGAGCTACAGCCCATCACCTCCACTCTCATATACAGTGCTTTTACCAGTTATGGGTAAAAATAGTACCTCACACCTATAAGGACCTGAGAGATCTAGAAGCCTGTTTCACACTCTGAGGAAAATCCCCCACCTAGATGTTAAAGGTGAGAGCACAGGGAGTGAGCTGAAGACTCGAAAGTAGCTATGGTTGGAAAAGAAAAACAGCCCTGACCTCTGAACTGTTAACCTGTCTAACCCCACAGCAGCACTGAAGGAGAGGCCACTGCTATGGAAAGCTTGGCCAGTATTAGAGTTCAACCATTCAGTGTTCAAGGTTTTGCCCCTCCTGACCACCACTGCTAAGCCTCTTGCTGGGCAGAGAAGGGATTTACACCCTTACTTTCTGTGGACATTGCGGCTTAGCGAAGTAATGATTTGCCAAGCAGTCCAGTAAGTCAGCATGCTATCTGACTCCACCTTCAGCATTTTTTCTTTTTTATGTAGGGTGGATTGATGAAAAAGCCCAGAGCCACTCCCATTTTAGACACCAAAATGGTAGTGGCCAATAAATGAAGATGTAGATGAAAATCATTGGTCAAAGTAGAACTTCCCATACTTGGAGCATAAGAAGATCAAAATTGTCAGTGTTGGTTAAGGAAGGTTCACCGAAGACAATGTGAATATTCTGCAGAAGGAGGGAAGAGGAGGCCAGCTGTGTCCATGCTCCAAGGACATGTGTCTCTTCCATCTGACTGCTAGCTCCTGGAGTGCTGTCCCCATTCACAGTCTCCTTGGCATGATGGCATGTGTCCTGGGAGCCATCTGATCAAGCCCTGCAGGCCACATGCAGGATGAAGTCCAGGAGAGGGAAGGATCCACCCCAGCACCCTGCTGTCACTCAGACACGCACATCTCTGAGGCTTGCCAGCACCTTGCGTACTGTCTAGCACACAGTAGGTCCATATGCAATGTCCAATCAATGGAGTCAGATGCTCCTGGAAAGGGGCTGAGGCATAGAGGTGAAATCATTCTCCCCTACAGAAGTGGCAGAAGAGAGCTCCAGTGGTGCAATCGGTTAGCGTGGTGCTTATACAGAAGTAGCAGAAGTGAGATTCAACCTAGGTTGGAAGGTTATTCCGATTATTAAAAGGTATTGTGTTTTTCCCTCCACCACCACCTCTTGCCTCAAGAACCACAATAATGGCCTTTGCTCATCCTCTTCCCTGTAACTCCCAATACCACGTCAGTCACACATGAAGCTCTTAAGAAATTTTTGCTGACCAAAGTTGGCCCCAGCGCTGAGCCAGGGGGGGTTTCCTTGCTAAACCACCAGCCACAGTGGGTAGGAAATTGAGGCCTGAATCAGGAGTGGGGAGGACATAGAGTCACGATCAAGTGCTGGAGAAGGGTGAGCACTCCACACTTCTCCCCATGTAGTCCCTGAAACTCTGATTCTCCACCCCTGGGGCCACCTGAAGTCCTACACAACCTGCCACTGCCGGTCCTGCCCCAGTTTGACCACCAGTCTCTCATGCCTGCAACTTTCTTCCCTCCCTCTTTACCTGGTGACCCCAACTCATTCCTCAGATCCCAAGTCAAAAGTACCTCCTCATGGATGCTCCCTTGGACCTTTCTCACCAGGGAAAGCCCTAATTACAGGCTCTCCTATCTCCTACCACATTGCCATTTTGCATCTATAAGCTCCAGAAGGGCCCTACTTTCCTTACAGAGTATTCCCAATATCTTGCACATTCCTTGGTATATTTAATCAATATATATTGAATAAAAAGAGTAATCAAGGTATATCATGTACACAAATTCCCTATATTGAATGTGATCATTATGTATACCTAAATTATACCAATAAACTTAAATAAAAAATATACATTGAATAAATGCATGACTGATTGAATATGGAGATGCCTTTGAAATTTGACCAGCTTCAATGGTAGGACAGAAGTACTCTGCCCCCGAAATACCCACATCCAAATTCCCTGAACCTGTGAATGTTACCTTCTATGAAAACAGGGTCTTTGCAGTTGTGATTAAATTGAGAATCTTGAGACGGGAAGATTATTCCCCCATCATTACGGGTGAGCCCAGAATGCAATCACATTCAAATTCTTAGAAAATGGATGTTACAAGAGAGAGATTTTACACACACACACATGTGGGGAGCGGCTGAAGCTGGAAATTGGTCATACATGCACTCCTGCTCCACCTCCCCTGCGAGACTGGCCAGAGAGGAAAGACAGAACAAAGAGCAACAAAGAAGCAACAAAGAGCAGCCCGCCGAGGTGGGCTACCTAAAGAAGATGTTCCAGCCCAGAGAACCTTTAGTCCCAAGGCAATCCGAGCAATGGGTTGCTAGGAAAAGGGGTGTCACGTGACACCAACTTGCTAAATGTATAAATAAATGCACTGCATTGGTTGAGCAGTTCCTTTCCTCCCATCAGGAGAGAGGGCTCCACCTGACCTCAGCTTTTTGTCTCTTTCTTTATTTCTCCATCCTCTTGCCGTCCTTCCCCCTGGGAACTTTGAGAACTGCGTGGGACACGGCATATGGCACCTGAACAGGGACCGGGGTAAGAAGAAATAGTGGGTGAAGGGACACTTCTCATTGTGCACGCAAAAGGGGGAAAAGTGCATTGATATCATCAGGTGTTAAACTTGGGGCAAGAGAAGAATGGGCTCACTAGGGCCAGAAAGAGAAAAGTGGGCTCACTAGGGCCAGGAAAAAAAAACAGGCTCACTAGGTCCAGAGAGAAAAAAACAGGCTCACTAGGGCCAGGTGATATAGCTCAGTGGCATAGAGCCTTCCTGGCAAGTGCAAGGCCCTGAGTTCGATTCCCAATACCAAAACAACAACAACAACAACAGGCTTGTGGGAGGCAAAGAAAAAAGAGATATATTAAATTTGTCAGTCATTAAACATGGGGCAGGCAAATTCTCAAGAGCCAAAAATGTATGCGGAATTGTTTGTTGTAATCTTTTTTTTTTTTTTTTTGTGGGTACCGGGGGGTCGACCTCAGGACCTCGCGCGCCAGCAGGCGCCCGTGCCGCTGAGCGATATCACCGGCCCCTTTTTTGTATGTGGGTTCCGGGAGTCGAACTCGGGCCCTCGCGCTTGCCGGGCAGGCGCTTAAGCCGCTGAGCCATCTCACCGGCCCCTCTACCTTTATTTTTAAAGAGAGAATTTTGCTAGGCATAGAATCCTAGACTATCTTTTGCTTTCAGTGGTTTAAAGATGCTGTTCCAGTCAGCTGGCTTGCATTATTTCTGATGAGAAATCTGCTGTCATCTTTATCGTTTTTTTTTTTTTTTTTTTTTTTTTTTTTTTTTTTTAATGTGGGTACTGGGAGTCCAACTCAGGACCGTGCACTTGCCAGCAGGCGCTTGTGCTGCTGAGCGATATCACCAGCCCTTTTTTTCCTTTATGTGGGTACCGGGAGTCGAACTCAGGACCTCGCACTTGCCAGGCAGGCGCTTATGCTGCTGAGCTATCTCACTGGCCAATACTTAATATTTTAATACTTCCTCTGAATATAGCAAATCCAAACAGCATAGCACCAGTTCTTTTTTTTTTTTTTGTGGGTACCGGGGGGACGACCTCAGGACCTCGTGCGCCAGCAGGCGCCCGTGCCGCTGAGCGATATCACCGGCCCCTTTTTCGTATGTGGGTTCCAGGAGTCGAACTCGGGCCTTCGCGCTTGCAAGGCAGGCGCTTAAGCCGCTGAGCCATCTCACCGGCCCTTGTACATCATTTTATGTGTGAAGTATTCCTCTTTTAAAGATTATTTCCTCATAGGAAATTTCTAAAACCTGAATATTGGGGCATGGTTGAAGGCATACTGAAAGTCTTTATAAGCTGAGATGGCACATGCCTGTAATTCCAACTACATAGGAGGCTAGGACAAGAGGATTGCAAGTTTGAGCCCAGCCTGGGCAATTTAGTGAGACATCATCTCAAAATAAAATTAATAAAGGGGTGGGAATGTAGCTCAGTTGTGAAATGCTTGCTAAACATGAGTAAAGCCCTGGGTTCAGTCCTCAGTATTAAAAACAAAAAACAACAATAACAACAAAAATAAACCCAGAGGTTTTTGATGTATGTAAAGACACGGGTTTTACTCCCTGTCCAGGCCCTCCCTCTGTAGCTCATTTAGTGAATTTGAGCTTTGCTGCTTTACTTAGGACAGCCACCTGAGGGATGTGACCCTTTCTGTAGCCAACCCCAAGAAAGGGCAATTGGTCTCAGTGGGTCACTGTCCAGCTCCTGGCTGGATCACAGTTATCATCTAGGGAAACAAAGGAGAGTCACAGTCCTGGGAGCCACCCTGCTTCCTCACTTTCCTTCTGTCTCGTAGTGCAGACTCACGGCTGCCTCCTCCAGCAGAAGGAGAGCACTTTGTAGATGGGCAACACTTCTGATTCCTCTTTGTACCCCCAAAGCTAGCATGGATCCTGGCGCACATTGGTACCCAAAGTACAATTGTTAAGTAAATGAGTATCTATTCTACTTTTCAGGAGCAACTGCTCTAAATGTGCACACATCTATTATCTTATTTAATAACCAGAGCAATCAAGAGCAGTTGCCTTCATTATCTCTATTTTCACAGGTGAGTACATTGAGATTCAAAGACGGAAGAAACTTGCCCGAACACACTGTAAAACCAACACTGGACTACAGACGTAACATTTCATTCTCTTTGGAATACTCAGTATCATACCGTCATGGGAGGTGGAAATCACACCATTTTCAAAAAAGGTAACTGGTGCTTTCTGTGCCAGAGTTGAAAGCAGACATAGAGTTTCAGAGGCAGGGACCATGGGTCAAACACCCAGGAGGTAAGACAGGGCTTCTCCCTCTTTCATACTCTGGTGTGACTGCTGTCATGATCTCTATCTCAGCCTTTGTATGCGTCAGTGCCAGTGAGGTACACAGAGAATTACTGCCTCTACGTTACAGCGTTTCTCAAAGAGTAGGCTTGAGACCCACCTGCATCAGGATCCCCTGTAACATGTACAAAAATGCACATTCCTCATTATCCCTAGAGCTACTAAATAATATATTTTAAGGATTGAATCCAGAATCTGCGTTTTAACAATTGCACAAAGGGAGTCTTATAAGCACACCCTCAAATCTGAAACCATTGTCCTAGAAAGAAGGGTCCGTGGTCAGAGTTGCAGACCCAGCAGTAGGGCTTGTAATCAGGGACAGGCATTTCATATTTGGGTCACCAAGAAGTCCTGGGACTGTCCAGTCAGAGGGCCCTGGGCCTATACGTGTCATAGTGCCACATCCTGAACACACAGAACTGCTCTATGCTATGATATGACCAAATCAACAGTCCCATCTCAATTGACATTTGTTAGAAGCAAGATGTCATACGCTAATCACGAACATGACCACTAAAGAACAGACCAGAGAGGTTTTGCTGGGTTTGAAGTTCAATTCTATAGGTTTGCTTGTTCTTGTTCATAAGAATGCTCTTTCAACCTCCCGGTTTCTGGATCAAATTCTGGGGTCAGAGACTTCAAGGGCAGAAAAGAGGGAGGAAGAGGAGGAGAGGAGGGAGGGAGAGGCACTTTATAACTTATCAAGAGAGGAAGTAGGTGGGCCCCAGGTTTTATCAAGAAACCACTGAAGAAAAATGTCAACTGTGGTTTTTGGGGGTGGAAAAGACTTAGGGGTTAATCGATCAATGTTTCCTCTGTTCTGTATTTTCAGATTTTCTTTAACAAACACAGTACTTTAATATTTGACATTTATTGCACACTGAAAATATGCCAGGTATTATTAAACATTTTATATGAATTATCATTTCATTTTCACAACCCCCTATAATATAGACAATATTTTTAATCTGTTTTTATAGATGAGTAAATGGAGGCACAAATGTTATTTTCTCAGGCTACATGGCTAATAAGCAGCAGGAGTAGGGCCCAACCCAAGCAATTTGACTTTAAGGCCATGTGCTGAGTCTCTGTATTATACTACATGTCTTGTTCCTAACTGGAAAATGTATTAAAAACATATTGTCACATATTGATTCAGAATTTCATCTGGGTACTGTCCATTTCAAAAGGTGAATGAATAATGCCAACATTTGTCATGTACCTACTTGGGGCCAACTAATTTATCTCTGTTAGCTCATTTAATCTTTGCACACGCTGGTGCTGCGCTATCCAATATGGTGCTGCTCCCTGCACACGGTGGCCGAGCTGCTGGGAGTTGGCTGGACTAAGACATACAGTTTGTATAGAACACATTGTACTTTAAACACCTCATATTTTTAAAAAGGAATATAAAATATGCCTTTCATTTTTACAATTGATTTTATGTCAAAATGATACTGTTTTTAATATCATGCATTAAATTAAAAAATGATTAATTTTATTTGTTTTGTTTCTTTAAAAACTCTTTATAATGTGGGTACTAAATTTTTAAAAAATCACACACGTGTGGCCTGTATTTATGGTTCATGTTGTAGTCTTACAGGATAGTGCTGGCCTAGAAGGTAAACATTGTTATCTGCTCCAGATGGGAAAATTGAATGGTTGAATCACTTTCTGGCATCAGATAGGTCCTAAGGGGTGGAGGCAGGGTTGCATCCAAGCCTCTGACTCCACCTTGCCACACCACTGTCTTTGCTGTTCTCCCAGATCTCTAATCCACACTGGTCAGAAAAGTATGTGCACCTGACATAGTACTGAAGAAGGAGTTCACACCAGTCCCCTAAATTACAGATGTGCATAGGTACACAGTGTGAGATGCCGGCCACATTGCTGGGCTTTGTACAAAGTGACAGAGCAACAATGACAGCTAACTACATTTGCTGGGCACTATACTTACCATTTTATAGGCATTACAGTATTTAACCCTTATACCAACCCCACGAGATTGCAGTTAGTAGTTCTGGCTTACAGACAAGCGAACTGGGACATGGAAAGATTAATCTTTTGCCCAGGTTACCCAGAAGGTATGTGGTACAACTAGGATTTAGTTCTGACTTGAAACCAGGCTGATAGTTTGCACAGTTAAACCTGCTTGGCCAACCTAGATGTCATGGGGAAGGCAATATGCATGCTCTGGTGACTATAACACTATGTAGAAAGTGACAGGTAGGCCACCACAGGGCCGGGGTGAAGTGGACAGGAACCCTTAGGAGCTAGTGGAATTGATAAACAAGGGAAATTTGAGCTAAGTTAGAAAAGCAACAAGCAACCCTTTCCATGTCAAATGAACAGCCTGGTTGACTTTGGCATACGAAGGACTCAACCACAATGTGCCAAAAAGAGGAAGAAATTACTATAAGGAGAGAGGCTGGGCACTGTATAATACAGGCTTCCTGGGTCTGAGAGGCAGATCTTGGAGGTCATGTATATGCAGCACCAGCATCTTTCTAGAAGGGTTGACTTGGTCAATACTGGTTGAGGAAGGCATTCTTGAAGGCTGAGCCCCTTAGGAAGTTCACTCACCTCCACTGTGTGGACTTGCTCCACACTGGAGAAGCAGTGGCACCCTGAGGATTTGTTTCTAGGAAAAGAACTTATTGTTCAAAGAAAGTTGTGGACCATGCAATCCTTGGGTTTCTTGTGGCAAATAAATGAGTGTCACTTCTGAGAATGCACTGGTCTTGTTCTTGGGCTCTTTCTCTTTGATGTTATGCCTGTGGATCTTGGACTATATTGGATCTTTCCAATAAGGTTGCTTCTGGTACCTGTTCCCCAGGTGTCACTGCAGCAGCCCCGGACAGGTAGTACTAGAAGAGGTGCCAGCTGCAGGTGACTCTGCTCCAGGGTTCCCTGCCCAGTGCTCCTCCGCCCCACTTTCCAGGAAAGGAAGTCAGACACTGCAGGTCTTGAGGTGGATTCAGGGGGTAGCATGGGGTGGGTTTTGTTTTGTTTTGTTTTGTTTTGTTTTTTGGCTTTTCTAAAGTACAGTACAATAGCATCTACAACTAATGGGGAAAATTCCTGCTTGCTTTGTTTTGGGGAATAACTGCTTTAAAAATTAAGTCAGGACCGGGGATATAGCTCAGCGGCACAGTGCCTGCCTGGCAAGTGCGAGGGCGTGAGTTCAATTCCCGGCACCAAAAAAAAAAAAAATAAATAAATAAATAAATAAATAAATAAATAAATAAAAATTAAGTCAGTTTCTCATGCTTTTTTCTTTTCTTTTTTTTTTTGTGTGGATACCGGGAGTCGAACTCAGGACCTCGCACTTGCCAGCAGGTGCTTGTACCACTGAGCAATATCACCAGCCCTTTTTTTCCTTTACGTGGGTACTGGGAATCAAACTCAGGACCTCGTGCTTGCCAGGCAGGCGCTTGAGCCACTGAGCCATCTCACCGGCCTGTCTCATGCTTTTTTCTTGACTTGAGTAATGTCTTCAGGATCTTACCATCTCAGAGAATTCACAAATCAAAGTTCAGCGTTTGGCGAGCTGAGACACAGACCTTACACTGAGGTTAAGTCATCAAGCTAATGTCATGCTGGCCTGCTAGCTGCCTCCCTGACACCATCCTGCACATCAGGGTTTCTCAGCCTCAGCACCCATGACATTTTGGTCTGGATAATTCTTTGTTGTGGGTGCCTGTCTCATGCACTGTGAGGTGTTTAGCAGCATTCTGACCCCTACTCACTGCACGTCAGCAGTGTTCCCCAACACAAGTTATGACAACCAAAAATATCTCCAGACACTGCCAAAGGAGCCCTGGTTGAGAACTGATAATTTATGTAGGCAATGTTTCTTTCCTGTTTCAGCACAGAGCCAGCAAGCGCTATGGGAATTCAAAGGAGTAAGAAACTATTTTTTCCCCATAGGTATATATGAGTGTTGGTGTGAGAGGGCAGGAGAAGCATCCCTTGTAAAATCCATCCCTGTATTTTATGTATAGAGTGTGGTTCAGGTGACAAGAGTGGATTCAGACCTGAATTCAAATTCTCCTTTATCCACTTATCAGTTACCTGATCTTCACTGAGTTATTTAAACTCTTGTGGCCTCAGTTTACTCATCTGTGAGTAGGAATAGCTGGTATCCAGGTGCAAAGGTGAAATAAGATAATAAAAGGCAAGTGCTCACTGCAGAAATCAGACATGCTCCCTACTCCTTGGGGTCTGGGTAAGGTAAATCTGATCCCTGCACCCCAGGCCTGGTGTGGTCTGAGCCCTATTCAAGAGGAATTTCCAGGGAGACACATGAGCTCACTCTGCTTTTACATCTGAGTTTCTGTTTTCAAACACAGGTTTTCTGTTCTCCTGCATGGGTGTCAATCTCAGTTCTTCCTTTGATTTCTGCCCAAACCAAGACTGAAACCAAATTAAAAAGTAAAAACTCCCTTGCATAAAAATCCATGTGTATGATTATGCTAGTCAGCTTTCCATCACTGTGACAAAACACCTGAGAAAGTCAACTTAAAGGAGGAAAGGTTTGTTTTGGTTCATAGTTTCAGTCCGTGGTTGGTCAGCTCCATCACTTTAGGTCTGTGGCAAGCTAGAAACACCAGGAACAAAGGGCATGACAGAGGAAAGCTGCTTCCTCCTGGCAGTCAGGGAGCAGACAGCAGGAAGAGAGCTGGTTACAGTCCAGGGACCAGGTATAGTCCCTGAGGCCACACCCCCATCATCCACTTCCTTATATTAGGGCCCACCTTCTGTTTTCATCACCTTCCAATAACACCATCAAATTAGAATCTCATCAATGGATTAAACCACTGATCAAGTTACAGCCCTCATGGTCCAGTCATTTCCCGAAAGTCTATCAGCTCTGAACACATGAGGCCTTTGGGGGGACAATTTAGATTTAAATCACAATGATGATCAATTCACTGAAAATGAAGGCCTCAGAAGAGAGGCCACATTGTGCCTCTCATTGGACACATAATTGCATGTACACAGTGACATTGCTATTTTTAAGGCTTGTTGGTCACCTTGCTGTGGGAATCTCTTGTTGATGCTTCATCCCAAAGGTGAAGAGCCATTTCTCTGTCCCATTGCCCCTCTCTTCCTCCCTCCATCCTTACTCTTTACCTCCCTCTGAATCCTTATCACCATTCAGATAATAGCTCACATCATCTTCCTGGATCCTCAAACTCATGTTTTAGAGGTGTCTCCTTCTTTTCCTTATCCACTTTCCAGCTATTCCCTATCGCTTTATTTTCTTGTCTTTATAAAATGTGTTACTATGGAAACCATCCATTGATCTACTTGCCAGTTGTCTCTTGCCCACCTCCCTCCCCCAGAATGTAAGCTCTTGAGAGCACGACTCTTGTCCACCTGCATACTCCAGTATCTTGCACCCTGACCTGACCTGAACTGCCTAGGAACCAGTCTTCACAATGTAAGAACAGGTCTGAAAATGGCATTGTGTTCACTAAGCGCCTCCATATCTTGGCGGTGAACAGGATGTCTAACACTCGGCTTTAAGCTACTCATCACAGTGAAATTCCCCCTTGCCATCTCTCCTTTCTAACTCTAGACCTGTAATAAGTAGTGGCAGTTGGCATTAGCATTTTGGGGAACGAGGAGGCTGGAGCACGGTCCAGTGGAGTACATGAGGTAGAAAAAGAATAGATAGGATGCATATCTACAGGTAACACTGGGAAACATATCCCCCCTCCAGAGTCTTCAGAGACTTGGAGGGTGGCCCTGGCTCCCCACATACTGGGCTGGGAAGCATAGGGCAAGCTCAGTTGGAAACCTGAGGGACAGATACCCAAGAAGCTGACATGCTAATGACATTTTTTTCTCAAGAAAATGCTCAGGACTAAGGCAACACTTTGGGAATATATTTATTGGGGACAGGGACTTAGAAGAGGGTGGTTCCACCGTACTGGGAAGCTGAGACCTTGGAGTGATGGCTTCCATAGTTCCCAGCATGGAGGAATCTGAGGTGGGCCAATGTGGAAGTGAAGTGAGCATGAATGCCTGTCCTAAGGCTGTCACCAGGTGGCGTCCTAAGCCAAGGCCTGAAAAGTTTGTTGCCCATAGAGGTAGCTTTTTAACCAAGCTACTTCCCAGGAAATGACTCAGCCGGGATGACTGCATCAGTTGGGTGTTCTTTAGACTCTGGCGTAAGACCTAGGAGCACTACATCACCTCATTATAGCTGCAGTGTTCCCAGGAAGATGGTGCAGCTGGGGGTGGTCTTCTTGACTCATTCATTTATTCATTCACTAGACATCAACATTCTGAGGAGCAGGGCCCTGTACCCTGTCCAGAGGCGCATTGTAAGCATTTCCTCGAAGAGACTCTTGTGCTCTTCCCTCTTGAGTTTGAGCAATGTAGTGGGAGGATAAAAGGGCATAAAAAATGGTGTATGGAGGACACAGTGGAGAACACCCCGACCCAGCCCACAGTTCTATCTCATTCTCTCCCAACTCTGAAATTGCTGCATTTATTAGCTGTACTGTGTCTCTGGCATTTATTACAAACTGCCCACTAGTCTGAAAAGGTTTTTCTAAGCACATATCTTATCTCCCCACTGCTAAATGGTGACACATGCTTGTCATATCTTGTTCATCACTATTAGCTCATCAACTACCCACCCCAGCGCCTGCGTCCCCAGCATTCAGCACAGAACTACATGTTCAGTAATGATCTGAGGATGTGATAAATCTGTGGGCCATCAGCAATGAGGATGTGGGCCCTGCCTGGAAGGCCCTGAAGGTCACAGATATCAATAACTATGTCAAATGTCCCTGAAGCAAGGAGATACATTCACTGGACATGTGCTTAGTTAGCAGCTCTACTCCTAGACCATGTGTCAGGCAGCAGGTGGCCTCTCAGCATTCTTGAGCTTCTATATTTCAGATGAATATAGATTACTTAGTCATAACAGTGTTGTCCCCACTAGACAAGGACTTAACACTCATCTATTAGTTTGAAATCTTGTATTAGAAAGATACAAGGCAGTGTTATTCCCTGAGCACAATAATAAGTAACTATATTCATTATTCATTCATTCATGCAAACATACATTTATTCATTTGTTGAGCATCTACTATGTGCCACCTACTAGTCTAGGCAATGAGATGCAATAATGAGCTGAAACAGATGCAGCCCCTGTCCTGGCTGAGTTTAAAATCTTGGCAACAGCAATCAAATTATCACACAAATAAAAACTTTCTGCTGTGATAAATGCTCCACAGGAGAGGTACATGGTGACATGAAAGCATGTCTTAGGAAGATTTAGCCAGGAAAGAAGCCCTTCCTTCAGCCCATAGGGGCAGGAGAACAGCATGGCAATAGATGGTCCTAGCAAAAGCAGATGTGGCCTCTCCTGAGACCACCCGCTTCCCCACTGATATATGTCTCCTGAGAGGTGGATTGACCCACTGCTTTATATTTGAATTTTGGGGATATCATACCCTGGGGGCAGCCAGACAAAAGAACTCTACCACACTATAGGTTTGATCAAGTAGCAAAATATTTGTCCAGGACTCTCTGATTATCTGTTCTATCATTTTAAATGGAAAGAGCCCCTGAAAATAGGGACATGTGAGTTGCATTCAGGATGAGCGACTTGTCCCCATTTCCCCAGGACTTTCCCAGTTTTAGCACTGAGAGTCCCAACTTCTGGGATTGTCCTGGTATTAAAACTGAAAGTCCCACTTCTTAGGAAACCCCTTAGTCCTGGGCAACCCCAGGCAGTCAGTCATCAGTTCTAGTCTCTGCCCAATATTGCTTCTCAGCTTCCTCCTCTGTAAGATGAAATTAAATTAGAACAAGGGTTCTCAAGTTTAGCTGTTAATTAGAATTACTGAGGAGGGTCTTAAAAATTAACAGTGCCCAGGCTAATCCTGTAGAGATTTCATTGGGGTGAAATTCAGGTACCCATGAGTGTTTAAAACTTCCCAGGTGATGCTATGTGGGGCCAGGACTGAGAACCATTGTGTCCCTTTTGGTACCTCTGATTCTTATCTAGAGTGAGTTTGTTATTTATAGACTTGCTAATTCATTTACTCTCAAGCTCCTACAGCTGGCCCGGCCCGTGTTGTCCATTGTGTTCTAGCTGATGATAATGACACAGTGTAGATTTCTCTTCTCTCTCCCGTTCTCTTTCTTGCTCTTTTATTCTTTCTACCTCGATTGCCTGAGAGCCTAACATTTATTCCATCCATCCATGCTCACTAAGCCTGGATCAATCAATGATATCTCTCCCTTTGTCCCACCTCTGTCCTGGATTTCCCCTTTGCCAGCCTGTCTGACCCCTCACTAAAGAAGCTGAAATAGTTGGGTGCTGTGTCAAGGAGTCTCTCCTCTTTTTTCTTCTCATGTATGCTCCTTCCAGTTAGGTTCTGGGTTTAACTTCCAGGGGCCATGTGGCTGCCTGGAAGCCCTACTTTCATTTCCTGTGTTGAAGTCAGAGTGTCGTACATATCTCCCTGCTCCCCACACTAACATTGGGTGCTGGCACAGTCCATGTCAGGCTCCTACTCTACCTGATATTCTGGGTTATGGTCTTTAAATCGCCTCAGTGCTCAGTGCTCAGTGTGTGGAAGACTATTCCAAGTGCTTCACTGATCCCTGCCACCAATGCCTCTAGCCCCGAATGGCGGCCTCCTTTACATGAAACACTTTCATCCATTCAATTATCCAAGTAAATTCTTTGGAGTGATCTTCATTCCTCACATGCAAGCTTTCAGCAACATATCCACTACTTCCAGCCCCTTCATTCCTAACCTAGATAATGATAGAAACCTCCAAACCAGTCTCCTGCTCTTCTCTGATTGAAAAGCCACTAAGAGTGATACCACTAAGAGTGGTATCAAAAATAAATAGACTATGCCACCAAAGTAACTCATCATGTTATCATATTAAAAGAGAAAAAATGATCATTTTGGTGCATGCAGAAAAAAATTACCACATTTTAAACTTCTATTTATGATTAAAAACTCTTGGAAAATAAGAATATCCACAACTTGATAAGGGGCTTCTATGAAAAATATACAGCTAAGATATTGATAAAAGCTTGAATTCTTTTTCCTAAAGATCAGTGGCAAGGCAAAATTGTCTACTTGCATTGTTTTTATTCAGCATGGTACAGGAACAACAAAGTAAGGAGGAAAAAACATATTGAAAAGGACACATAGAACTTTTTATTAACAAACACCATGACAATCTCCATTAAAAATATCAACAAAAAATCTAACATGTATTTTAGCAAGGCCATGGTGTCTAGAATTAATACACAATACCCAATTGTATTTCTAAGAAATTAACAATTAAAAATAGAAATAAAAAATACTGTTCACAATAACCAAGAAAGAAAAACTTTCTGCAAATAAATTTAACAAAATATATGGGAGACCTGTACACTAAAAACTAGAAAACATTGTTGAGAGAAATTAAAGGAAGACCTAAACAAATGGAGAGATATACTATGTCCATGGATCAAAAGACTCAATATTGTTACGATGTCAGCTCTATCCAAATCCACATACAATTTTAATGCAGTCCTAAAGTCCTGGACAATTTTATTTTGTAGACATTGAAAAGCTGATTTTAAAATTTATATGAAAACACAAAGGCCTTAGCATAGCAAAAACAATTTTGAAAAATAAGAAAAAGAATCTGAGGACTTACACACTAACCTATTTCAAGCTTACAATAAAGCTGTCAGTCAAGAGAGTAGTGTTAACATGCAGACAGATGTATAGAACAGTGGAATAAAGTAGAGCACAGAAATAGAACTACATTTGTATAGTCAACTGATGTTTGAAAAAATGCTAAGGTGATTCAATGGGGAAAATGTTCTTTTTAACAAATGATACCAGAGTAATTCAATATACACAGTGAAAAAAAAGATATTGACCCCTACCTCACACCATATATAAATGTTAACTTGAAATGGATCATAAATCTAAATGTAACAGTTAAAACTAGGAAAAAATCTAGGGGATAACATAAGGAAATCTTTTAGTTAGGCATAGAGTTTTAGATAAATCATGATAAACATGAATAATAAAAGAAAAAATTGATTTATTAGATTATAGTAACAATAAAGAACTTTTCAGTTAAAAATGAAAAATCATAAACTGGGAGAAAATATTTGCTAAAAATGCATCCAAGAAGTACGAAAAGTATTCAGAATACATAAAAAGTCTTACAGCTCAATAATAAAGAGGGAGACAACTCAATTAAGAAGAGAGGAAGAGGGAAAATTTTGAAGTAATAGTTCACCAAAGACATGGAAATGGCCAATGAGTTCAATGAAGAGATGCTCTATATCATTAAATGTCAGAGAAATGCAAATTGGAACTACACTGAAATATCATTACACACCCACTAGAATAGTAAAAATTCAAAAAGGATGATAATACCAAGTGTTGGAGAAGATGTAGAGCAACTGGAACTCTCACACATTGCTGATGGGTATGCAAATAGTACAGCCACCTTGTAAAACAGTTTAGTATTTCTTAAAAGTTAAACATACATTTACCACATGATCCAGCAATCCCACTCCTAGGTATTTACCTAAAAAAAAGGAGAACATAAATCATGAGAAAAAAATATGTCAATATGCATAAAAGCTTTATTCCTAACAGCTCCAAACTGGAAATAAATGTCAATCGAGCCATAAAAGGATAAACAAATTGTGGCATATTGATATAATGGAATATCATTAGCAACAAACAAGAAACAAACTACTGCTGTATACCAACATGGATTTATATCAAAAGCATTGTGTCCTCTGAATAAAGCCATACACGGAAGAGTGCATATTTATGGTTAAAAATACATTAAATAACATTCTACAAGTAGGAAAAAAATGAATCCATGTCGAAGACTGAGAATGTGAACAGAAGACTGAGTGAGGAAAGACTGGAGAACTTTTTGGAGAGATGGAAATATTGTAATTTTGATTGCAGTACTGTCCACCTGTCTACACAACTGTAAGTATTTGCCAAAGGTCGTGGCTGGGGGAGGGACACTGCGGAGCATGGGGAGTGACTGCTTAATGAGTAGGGTGTTTCTTTGGGAAATGATGAAAATGTTCTAAAATTGATTGTGGTGATGGTTATACAACTCCGTGAATATCCTAAAAATCATTCACTGTTCACTTTAAATGGCTGAATTGTAGGGTACCTGAATTTTATCTCAATAAAGCCACTAAAGAGTTTTGGAGGAATGAATGCACAAGTCTGCCCCTTTTAATTACCTCTTGGCTCTTGAGGAGAAGAAATCAGGCTGGACGTGTCCCATGAGCTGGGCGCTGGGCCTGGAAATGCACAGTTGCTAGCTGGTGGCTGATACAGCCTGTGCGTGTTCCCCAACCCAGACTCCAGCCTATGGCCTTCAGATGCCCTGGAAGATCTTATTGGAAGGGGTCATGGAGGGTCAGTCCAGGAGGAGCTCCTGACGATTTCCCTCTAGCTCTCCATGGCCAGAGCAAAGCACTCTTTTAGTCAGCTGGGCTGTTGCCCCACCCAGGTAATTACCCCCGTTAGCCCCTCCAGATGTGTCATCTGCTCATGGGAGTAATTAAAATGGACCTGGGGTTGATGACTGGGACCACATGGCATCACACCAGCCCTGGCCCAGTGCAGACTGGGAGAACTTGCTCTTCCAGGCACAGGGTGCGTGGAAAGCACCAGTGCTGAGATCAGGAGGGGTGGGGTGGTGACACAGGAAGGCTTTCTGATCTTCTTCACTCCTCATCCCAAACGAACCCAGAGCAGGTGGGGCCCAGGTGGTCCCAGGCGGGGCTGAGGACAGTTGGCTGGATAACCTTGTGGTCAGTCTTGGGGCTTTGACCTCTTCAGGCCAAGACCTGTGATGTGATGAACACAGAGGCCCAAGGTGTGGGCTGAGGCCAGGGAGGAAAGACCAGGTGCAGGAAGTGAGCCTGTAGAGGCCTTGCCTCTCAAAGAGCTGCCACACAGCACTGCCATTTCCCACACAACTCATTTTGTCCTCATGTAATCCTATGAGGTGGATCCTACTCTGCCTGAGTAGAGAGGAGGCCACTGAGGTTCAGAAGAGTCAAGTTAATTACCTGCTCCACGTCACAAATCTTCCATGTGGTGGAGCCTGTATTCAAATCCAGGTCTGCCTGACTCAGTGACCAAGGTCTCAACCAACTACTGCCCAGACTCCTTAATTCTGCAATTCTAGAAATCCAGGCTCTTTCTGGTTGCTCTGAAGGATGTATGCGACATGAGAACTATCTCAAGGGGTTAGCACCATGATTCATTCGATCGAGGTGATTTGTAGGAGGACATAGCAATTTTTCTTTGTGATGAGGAGATCAGTGGAAGCAATTTAGTTATGGAGCAACTTCTGTTTGGTACATAGTAGAGATTCAATAAAGACTTGTTGACTGACTAACTGGTTGCTTGGATTTGTGCTAGACATTGTAATAACATGCAAGAGAATGGTATTAGTCAGTTAGTGAATATTTATTGAGTGTATATTGTGGGCAAGGTACTGGTCACTTTTGGTTAGCAGACCAGATTGCCTTGGATATTGATTGATTGAGTGATTAGCTTTTTTTTTTTGAGACGGTCTTGCTTATGTAGTTCAGGCAGGCCTTGACCTCACTATGTAGCCCAGGCTAACCTCCAGCTTGCAGCGATCCTCCTGCCTCGGCCCTCATGTGCTGGCATTACAGGCATTCCCACCACACCCAGCTTTAATTGTTGGATTTTTAAATGCCAGTAACTAATTTGGATAAATGAATACTGTCCAAATTGAATGAAATATATACATTAATCTGGCCACATAATAGTGAAATTGCAACATTTGTTTCAGACTTTCTAAATACGTTGAAAGGCCTAACACCCAAAATTATTGAAAAACTGTGACCAAGAAAAAGTTGTATAACAGCATGCCTTACCATTTTTATTGAACATTATCTCTTTTAATCCTCACAACCCTAGTGGATAGTTATTATTCTCCCTGTTTTATGGGTAAGAAATTGAGATTAGAGCAGTAAATTTTCAAGTAATCTAACCAGAATTCCAACATATGTTGTGTGTGTATATATTTAACCATAAGATAACAACCCCTACGTGTGGGAAAACTAAGGCCAAGCAGGAAAACAATGTAAATCTATACATCTTCAAAAGCCAAGCCAAATTCTGGGGTGATACAAGAGGGAGCGTCAAAGAACTCGAAAGCATCAAGTGAAGCCAAGTTGTAGAAAGAACTATTTGCTCAGAGTTTTAAACTTACAGGAATAATGTCCCAAGTCCTCCAAGTGCTTTGAAGTCCCCAAGAGCCACCTCACGCCATCCATCGTGTGATCTTTAAGGGACAGACAGAGCAGACCTACCTTTGCCAGATCACCCTCGAGAGAACTCAAGTGAGGTTGTTACCTGCAGTGCCGCTGACAAGGTGACCCTGTGAAATTCTATAGGCTGGAAACAAAGACAGGTTCAAGGGAAGTGTTTACATCTTCACAAAGTTTAATCAATCATAGTTTTTAAGGGACTCTAAAACCATGGCGTGGTACTTGGACGGTTTAGTGACCTAGCGAGATCCTGGCTCAAAAAATAAAAATAAAATAAAACAAAGGGCTGGGGATACAGCTCAATACAAAGGCCCTGGGTCCAATCCACAGTACCAAAAAAAAGGACGGAGGCTGTTGGAATGTACTGATGTACCATCTGTCTGCAAGGTGCGCAGTCTTGGAGGCACTTCAGTGGCAGTGTAGCCCAGCCAAGCCAAACCCAAGACTGCTTGGGACAGTTGTCTGGCCTCTCTGGGCGTTAGAGAGAATGCTACCTGTCTGTCTGCATTGGAAGGTGATCCTAAGGGCCAGATGAGATAAGGAAGAGAAAGTGCCTTGCAAATATGTTATTTCTGAGTCTTATTATCCTGCTGAAAATATCCCTAAATGGCCCTTGGTTTCTTTGCTGGAGACAATCTCTTTGCCCCGTTTGCCTGTGGGCCTGACTCAGCACATACAAACTACTCTACCCAGTCGGATTTGGGGTAAGTCAGGTCAAAGGATGCTGATTACACAGGCTCCTCCAGAGAACCAGAGCAGGAATGTAAACACTTGGGTAGAGAAATGACCTCTGAGTTCATTCAGCTTCTCTATGTGCACAGTAAATTATCATATTCCTTTAGCTAATTTTGTTCTAAAAGGAGATGTCTTTGGAAAGTGGAAAAAGCAGAAAGGATAGTGCTTTCTTTCAAATTCTGAATATCCTGTAAGAGAAGTGGAATAATGTAGCTGCGTGCAAATAGCTGAGTTTCTGGTGTTAACCAAGTTTAAAATCTGAGCGCCTTTGTAATTTTTTTTTAATGATTCACATTCAAAAGGCAAAAGATTCAAAATGTATAACATTTCCCTTTCACTGAACAAACAATATAAATGTCTGTCTTGAGGTGACAGTTGGCAAAACACAGCATGATTAATCTGGGGACCTGCAGGAGTTCACCTTCAGTGACTTCACACTTGTCACCTGTGTGATAAAAACATACCTGAAGCAGCTGAGAAATAAACCCAGGAAAAGAATTGCATCAAAATAAAATATCTCTTTTTAAGTACTCTGAGTTGCAAAGAGGGTAAATGTTCTAACAAGAATGTACAAATTCAACATTTTAACGTTTATTATCAAAGCAGTAGATTGACATTAAAGAAATCTTAAAAATATCCAACAGACACTGTCATGGTAAGAACATGGGCAAAGAGGCAGAAAACATGGATTTCAGATTGGGCTCAAGAAGCTGTTGACAATGGAAAGTGTACGACTTCTTTGAGTCTTTGCTTCCTTGTTACTGTAACAGAAAATGCCCCCCCCCCAGCCAGTATACTTCAGTTTCTCAGTTGCCCAGATAATAGCCTTGTTTCAGCTCTGGTTGCTCCTGTCTCTTAGAAACGGCTGGTCACTGTGATGCATAGCTGGTCACCATCATGCACATTTTATAAACCAATCCCCAATTGACAAGCCATTCTGCCTCTGTACTTCCTGCTTGCTTATTCCATATAAGCCCTAGACCACCAGAGACTGGGGCCTGGTATAGTGGGAATGATCCCAATAAGTGCTTGTCGACGTAAATAAATCTGCCTCCAAATCCCGGGTGTCATTTTGGTGCTCCGGTTTGCCGTTGCATTACAAAATGAATTCTGAGAATATATATAATATATATGCCAGTGCTTTGTAAAGGTGAGTTTTTATTTCCTGGTGCTTTCTTTATTTTATCTATGAGAAAAATACATACATACATATAAAGTGTTTTCCTCCTAGTTTTTATTTATTGCACATGTCACTTATTTTGCTTTATTTTTATCCACGGGAAAAATATATACATACATACATACATACACACATATATAGTTTTTCCTCCTAGTTTTTATTTATTGCACATTTCACTTGTTTTGCTTTTTCTCTGGTTTCTGACTTTTCTGTTCCTGTCTCTCTGGGCAACCCTCAGGGGCATTTGCTTCTTTCTCAAACTGTGGTTCTGTTTCCCTCTCTCAAATTCTCTGCTTCACAGCTCTTTGGCAAGGAGCTTCAGGCCACCTAATTACCTTTGCCAGCCTCTTCGAACCCCTTTCCAAAGGTGAAAGGTGCCTTACCTTTTAGGATAGGACAGTGGATGTTCAGGGGCCACCTGGGAAGAAGTTGCACTGCTTAGATGAAGCAGAGCCACAGCATAGCCCAGTCCAGCTCTTACCCCAAGGCTTTCTCCACCGAAACTCCAGCCAGGAAGCCTTCTCCTTGCTTGGGCTTTAGATTCAAAGCACACAACTTAATACTCTCCTCTTCTGCTCAAAATACTCTTGGTTGTTCAAACCATAATTTTACATAGCTATTTATCTATCTATCTCTATCTATCTATTTATCTATCTATCTCTATCTATCTATTTATCTATCAATCATCTGTCTATCTAATCACCATGACTTCTATTTATCAGTAGGCACTATGTGCCAGGTCCTATGCCAAATGTGTCATACGAATAATTTCACTGAATGGACAAAATACTGTATTTGAAAGGAATTTTATGGATGAGAAGACTGAGATGCTGAGAGGGAAGTGACTTGTCCAAGGACACGGAGGTACAGGTTGAGTACCCCTAATCAAAAAATCCAAAATCCAAAATGCTCTACAATCTGAAACTTTTCGAGTACTGATGTAATGGCACAAGTGGAAAATTCCACCCTGACCTCATGTGATACATCAAAATAAAAACACAGGTGCACTAAAAACATCATATAAAATTACCTCCAAGTTATGTGTAAGCAGTATATACTAAACATAAAGGACTTTCTTTTTTTTTTTTTAATTGGCATAAATGACTTTCATGTTTGACTTGGTCCTATCCCCAAGATATCTCACTATGTATACGCGAATGTTCCGACCCTCCCTAATCCCGAATCCAAAATATTTCTGGTCCCAAGCCTTTCAGATAAGAGATACTTAACCTGCACTACACAGAGGAGCTATGATTCCATAGCCAACTGGCCATAAAACCCCAATCCCAACCGCAACCTTATTCTAACTCTAACCTTACAAATCCCTCAGCACTCACTACTTTGAATGTTTCTCCCAGGCCTGTCAAGCTCCCCCTGACTACCCTAGGGTGTCAGCCTGTCTTGCTGTCTTTCTCACGGCTTTGAACCTTATCTCCTCCAGAAATCCTCCTCAGATGGGTCATCCAGGAGTTAAGAACATTCCTGTCTGAATGTGGGATTCTGGTGACCACAGTAGTAAGGTACTCATTCATTCTTCTTCACTCTGAATCTTTCACTCAGGGGTGCACAAGTACATTTGAGTTTGCCTCTGCTGGGATTAAGTCCTGTGGTCCATCAGCATCTCTGGTTTCATTTCTGTGGAAAAATAAGCAGCAGCCCAATGGGTATTTCTAGCAAACAATGGGTGGTTTTTATCTACAGAATCAGGGGAGCTCATAATACATATGGCTGTGGGGCTTCCTGGCTCCAGACCCCACTTCAGGAGAGCGATGGAGAAATCAGTGGATGTGAGGGGACCTGAAACCACTTCACCTTGAAAGCAAGTGGAGGAAGTGAGTATGCTCAGTTGTGAAAAGTGACCCATTCAGAGGGTCACCAAGAATCACCTTAAAAAGTGTGAGAAAGGCTGTCATGGGGAAGTGGGATTTGTCTTCTGTCACGTGTCCCCATAAAGGGGAACCTGGAACCATGGACAAATGGGTGAATCACAAGGAAGGGCAGCTGTGCAAATTCTTCTTTGGAAGGACATGGCACCTACACAGTCAGGACTCTGCCCCATAGGGCAATGGCGTTTTCCACTCCTTGGAGCCATTCAAGTAGTTACCAGGCAGGGCTGTCACAGAGGGTCCACCCAGGGGCTCAGCTGCTCTGGCCCAGGAGGGCAGGGCCTATGGATGCCAAGGCTCAGTGGTGGCCTTAGAGGGGGACAGGTACCTCACTAGGAGTGAGCCAAGAGCAGAGTGCTGGCCTGTCCTCAGGACTGGATGGCCGGTGGGAGGGGGTCCCTCTGCTGTGGTGTGGCGGGCAGGTGGAGGGCAGGAAGGGGGTGTAGCCATGGCTGAGCCGGTGAATGGCACCCCAAAATGGTACTTGTGTGGCCTCTCCAGAATTCTCTTCTTCAGCCTCTGCCTCTGGAGCAGATGTCCCTCAGAGACCTAAAGCTGGAGTGAACCATTACCATTCTGAGCTAGAAGCTCTGTTTTCTTAAATGTAAATGAGGGAGAGTAATAGTTTCTTTCTTTAAGTCTTTCCTCAAACCTTACCTAAGAGGCCGTCCCAGATATGCTTTTGCAATTAAGACTCCACATCCTCAGCCTTCCTGATCCCTTCCTGCCTCTATTTTTTTTCTCTCTATTGCATGTCTCACCTTCTAATGTACTGCTTAATTGGCTTACTCATTTTTGTCTGTCCCCTCATCCTTCAACACCAATGCCATAGGGCAGGGGTCTTAGCCTGTTGTGTCCCCAGCCCAGCCCCTAATGCAAACCAAGAAATCATAAACAAGACTGACAAGAGAAGCCAAGACACTTTTATTTGGGTGCAGAATAGATTTGCACACTGGGGACACTGGCTTAATATCCGCTGAGATCAGGCTGGACCAAGGCTTTCAAAATGAAAGGAGCACGCTTAAGGAAAGATAAGCAGAAATGAAGTGGGTTCAGCAGTTGGAAACTGGCGCCAACCAGGGTGGTCATAAAATTTTTAAATCCACTGGAATGTTGAGGTCAAGAGGCAAACTGGCTAATCTCAAGGTTTGTCATACTTTACAATATGTTGTTAGACTTTGGCAAATAGTTATCTCTGTCAGATTCAGTCCCGATATGATGCCTGTGTGGCAATTTACCCCTATTAGAAAAATCTCTCAGGCTTAGAAAGGACATTTGCTTTCTTTTTGACCATTCTGCAGCCATGTTGATTTTTTGTTATCACTAGAACAAGACCAAGCATGTAAGAGGCACTTAATAAATATTTGTTGAATGAATGCATGAAGGATATATGTAAAACATTTCACAGGATACCTAAAGCCTTATCATTATTGCTGCTGTTTGTTGTGCATGACTCGTGCAAATTCCTCAGTCTTCCTGGCCCTTGTCTCTCCATCTGTAAAATGAGGAGAGAGAACCACTAGATAATCTCTGCACTTCCTTCATACTCTAAAAATCTTAGCACTCCCAAGTGCTGAGAATCTGCAAAGCTCTTACTTTGCCAAGTGTGAAGACATATAGCTCTTCCTCTATTTCTTTTGACTGTAAGGATCAGAATGGGGTACAGATGTGGTATCATGAGTCAGCCCAATATTTCTTGAAACGGTTTCCATTTAGATATTTATGTGTTTTATTGTAATTAACTTTGAGGTGTCCTTTCATAACATTTTATTGTTTTCAAGAGAGGCAATTTATTACCGTGTGTGCATAATTAAAGGCCATTTAATTTTAATTCCTTTGTTAAAAATTTTCATAGAAATAAGTGGAGTTCAGAAAAAAAAAAAAAAAAAAAGGCAGACCAGGAGCCCTGCTTTGGGATCTGGACATGCAGTACTTGCAGGTGAAGGTCACTGTCTTGCCCTTGGTGGGGCTCTGCCAGTAGCCTTGGACTTCCTTTATGGGAGCAGGATCACCCTTTAATGGCTCAGGTCAGCAGGGCTAAGCTATCCTCTCTCTGAATCTCTCTCTGGAAGAGGAAACCCAGAGTCCTCTGCAGCCCTCCGGAGCCTTCCCAGTGGCCTCTGTGGGAGCAGTTTCAGGAGCAAAGGCAGCTAGCTTCACACTCCCGGTATTCGCTGAGTAACTGGGATGGCCTGGGACAGGGCAGACGGACAGGTCTGGCAAGTTCCATGTTGTTTGTACTCAAGATTACCTCACACATCCCAACCCGGTTTCCCCGCCCCCATTTGGTGGGGGCCGTCCCTCAGCCTCAACCTCCTTTTCCCCACATGCCTTGAGAGCCACAGGCCAACATGGCTCTTCCCCTCGACATCAGCTGAGACTGGAAGACTAATCCCTCCGAGGCCATGGAGAGGGACAGCTGCCGAGTAAGTGTGTCTGTGGACCTTGGGGTTCCTCCCAGCCCTGGGGAGCAGGGACAGGGCTGGGAGGCAGGTAGGGCGCTGCCACCCATATGGCTGGGGTTTTGTGGGAAATTGAGTGTGCCGTTTCCGGTTGGAAGCTACTTAGGATTGGGAGCTTTTGACCTTCTTTTTATCATGGTCCCCAGAAGGACCCTCTGGGGGAGACTAGCAGATGGGGTTGGGGTCTGGCCATGCACCTCAGGGCTGTGTGGCTGAATCCTGAATCCTGCTGTGTGGCTTCTGAGCATTTAGGTGGATGACTCTGCTGTTAGCTTGCTGAGAATCTAATCAAACCTAATCTTTGCTGTTTTGAAATCAAGAACATTTTTAACTACTCTTCAAGTTCACCTTGTGTAACCCATTAGCTAGATTCCTAAATCTTCCCAGGAAAATGTGGCTTTCTATGTGCATTTAAGATTTTCGGGCTGGGGATATAGCTCAGCATCACAATATAGCTTGTCTGCCTGGCAAGCACGAGGCTGTGAGTTTGATTCCCAGTAACCAAAAAAAAAAAAAAGATTTTCATGGGGATTTTTTCAACCACTCTTGATCACTTATTTTTTGGTTTAATAATGCTCATGCTTGGGCAGGGCTTCCTTATATCTAACCACACTTCCTTCAGCTACAACCAAGATTCTTCTGCTCTTGGGGGTGGTAGAGAGCAGCTAGAAAGTAGCTCTGTGACTAGTCAGTAAAACACACATGAAAGCTTCACAAGGCCTTGTTCAGCTGTGCCTCTGCTTTCTTTTCTTGGTTCCCTTGGTTCTCTGATGTTTCCTTTAGTCTTGTTTTCTGCTCCTCTCCGCATTGTTTATATTTACTGATGTGGTAAGAAATGGCACTCTGGGAAGAATGGGCCAACCCAGGGTTTGAGAAAGATCAACTTATCCTGTATTCTAGCTAATGGTTGGCTTGTGGTCCATTCTGAGCCCCAGACATGTTTCTATAATCTTCACCATCATTTCTCCCACTATTCTTTCAGCTACCCCTTGACTTTCTCCCCAAGACCCTGGCTGCTTTGCTTGCCCTTTTCTCTGGTTTTCTTGACTCATCTCCACCTCACCAAGGTCATTGGGCCTTGGCTCCTGGAGCAGAATGGAGTCTGGTGAGCAGAAAGTGTGGTGCACAAAACAGAATGGAGTCTTGTTGGGAGCTTGGGGAAGATGAATCTACAGTCATAGCCATGGTGTGTCCTGCTTCATAGCTTGTTGGGAGCCTAAACTTGATGGTTCCTAAACCAAACAGATGGCCATGTGCATGTAGGAGGTGATAGGGGCAGGGGCAGGGTGATAGGGGTGCTGTCTGCCTAGGCAGCTCATCTCTCCAGAGTAAGGGACCAGCAACCAGGGAAGGTTGCTGGAGGGGCAGAGAATGGAGAATAGGGCTTTCACGTCTGATGGAAAAATGAGAACTCCCAACTAACTTATGAACTGAGTGTCAAAGGTATGGTAGGTCCCATGATCATTCTGAAAGAGAAATTTTCTGAACTTATCTTGGAGTGAAAGAAACAAACCATTCCATTCCTTTCAGGTTTTTAAATCTGGCTCCTTATTTAAGCTGAAATGAACCTGGGGTGGAGGCAGGGAGAGCTATAGTTGGGCCTCCTAACATTGTCTGCAGATGTCTTTAAGACTGATCAAATAGGAGTGGGTTGGGAGAAACTGGTCATGTGAGGCCGTGCCTTCTCCCTGAGGGCTTTATTGCAGACAGACACATTGTGCTCTTTGTCTTTCAGCTCCAAAAATAGCAGGGAAGACTGGTCCATAGACTTAGGCCTGATAATGCTCCCATGGGAGCCACTGGATCTTCAGAAGGATCTTGCAAGGGGCATCGCAGTTATGTAGGAGGCGAATGCATGAGTTCAAGGCTAGCTTGGGCAACTTAGCAAGACTCTGTCTCAAAAAGAAACATAGAAAAGCTGTGTATTGTGGTGGACAGAGAACTGATCAAGTTTCGGGCAATCACTTAATCTCTGGGTACCTAGTTTCTTCATCTATACCTGGAATAATAACAGCACTTACCTCAAGGAGCCTCAGAATAGTCTTCCACGTGGTAAAGTGCTTCCAGAATAGCAAGCAGCTTAGATAGAGGTGCAGATATAGCCACAGTGTTAAGATTTATCATCATCATCATCATCATCACTACCAGCATTATTATCACCATCTAGGGACTAGTACTGGGTCCTAAATTTGGACAAATATTTTCTCCTCTCCATGCTTCAGTTTCCCCACCTACCATAGAAGAAGGTTAGAAAAATTGCCCTCTGCAATCATTGTCTGGTTCCATGGCAGTCACTGGAATTGGACAGAATGCGATAGCAGGTGTGCATCTGTTCTTGCCAAATACTGCATATTTTGTGCTTTTTCAAAATGTGTCATTTTTTTTAATGCTTTGAGAAATGCAATACTTATTAAAGACAGATTGGATAGGCTCACTGATAAAGCCACAGTCCTTTGTAAAATAGATTTTCCTATACTGGGAATTCCTAAAATTGAGCTGATTCTAAATCAGCCCAAAACCACAGATACTCTGAATTAGTGGGACCCAGGAATATCTAAGATGAATCACTTTCACCAGACTGAGCTAGGCAGGTTCCAAGATGGAAGATCAGTAGATTCAGATCCCCGTTCTGTCCCCCAGCCCCAAAGTGCAGCCCTTCCAAGCACTTGCTCTTTGCCTCTGGAGGCATGCAGTCCCCACTTGAGATTTCTGCTTTGCATTTTTATTGGTGCTGATGAGCCTTCCACCGCCATATGCGAGCGTATGTGTGTAGGAGTGTGTGTAGGGGGTTCCAGGCTGGGTGCTGGGTGGGAAGGTTGACTGATGTAACAATGGCCACTTAGTTTAAGTGTTTTGTTTTGCCAAAACAGCTTCCTTTTGATATAGCAACAACGGGAGTGGACTGTGCCTGGGCAGTGGTGGAGGTGGCGGGAGGGAAGACACCACAAGGAATCCAGATTGGCAGCTGAGCAGGAGGCCTGGGCAGCCCCAGGTGGAGGCTGGTTCCTCTTAAAGGGAAGCAACAACCAAGACAACCCAGGGAGCCCCCACAATGCACCAGCCCAGGTCTATGTCACTTCCCCAGTATGGCAGGGAGGGAAGGCATAAACACAATGGAAGATGGAGGCAGGAAGTATCATTTGCTTGGCAATAATGGGCACTCAAGATATGAATGAAGCAATAAATGAACAGGGGGTGTTTTGATGCCAATCTAGTAGGAATCTCCTGGGCTCATGCATGTGTGCAGAGGCATCCTAAACCGGAAGGAGTGTTAATGCTCATGTAAGGAGTTCATTTTCAAGGTCTTTTTAGGAGCTGCTTCTTTTGTTCAAATGCAATCTCATGTAGAGGCCACTGCACAAAACTAAAAAGTGGATTTTGTCTCTTTGAGGTGGGGGGAGGACTCAGAGCTCTGCCACGGCCCTCACTGCTGATCTCCACGGAGCCAGAGTTCTGTGCAGCCCCACTGGAAAATGGCTGGCTGTCCAACCCTTTCATTTATACATGAAGGAGCAGAGATGTGACTGTCCCCAAATTAGCTGGCCAGCAGCAGAGGCAAGATCCCTGTCGCTATGATGCTTGGGGCACTGGAGGCCTCCCAGCTCCTTATTCTGACTCACAGGTCAATGGGGGTCCGTAGTGTACGTAGGGAAGCTGATGCTGGTAGCTGCGAATTTTCCTGCTTCTCACAGAGCCTGCTTGTGGGGTTTTTCCAGGTTCAAGAAGGAGAGTAGAAGAGAACCTCTGCCCCAGTGGCATAGTGAAGCCCAGGTCAGGCAGTGAAGAGGAGAAAGAAGCCATATTCCACTCCAACCCGAACCAGTCTGGTCCATACGGGGATGAGCCCAGCTCAGGAAGCGTTTTAGGCCCTGAGCTCCAATCTCTCTTGGAACCACTAGTGTCCCTGGTGGGTGCTGGGAGCACCTTTTCCCGCCTCGTCCTGAATTCTGGGGCTCCAGCCCCTGGTCCTGCCGTGCCCATCTATTCAAAAACCCTTGATACTCAAGGTGACTGGAAAAAGGGAGGTCTCAGAGGTCTCAGTCTGGGAAAGGGTCCTTCCTCACTGGAGGGTTGGAAAGGCAGACACCAGGAGAGCACAGCGACTGAGAATGGTGCCAGGGGCCCAGGCTTCTAGTCCTGCCTATGTCCCCTACTGGCCTTTGTGACCTTGGGCCAGTCACAGGTTCTCTCTGACACTCATTGCTGTATTGCTAAAATAAAGGGCTTAGATTGCAGGGCTTTCTAAGTCCTCCCAGCTGTGACAGCCTATAACATGCTCAGCCTACCCGCCGGGTAGTGGTTTTAGGAAGGGGTGGCTGGAGGAGGGAGCTCGGCTGGGATCTGAAATTGCATCTGCCTCAGGCTGTGAGGCTGTGTTGTCACTGCTGCTGCCACCACCGTGGGCGTTCTTCAGGTAGGGTCCTTCTCACTGTCTTCCTGGGGCTCTGAGCAGCAACAATGTACCTGCCCCAGAGTCCAGACTCCTGCCACTCATGATCTGGTTGCAGCATCACTCAGCACAGACAGGGGCCCCTCTTCTCCATGGCATTACTGGCTGGGCTGCAGGAGACCCAGGAGAGGCCAAAGGCAGGATGCCCTCAGGGCTCCTTCACTAACTCCCAGCCCCATCAGGTGATGGTCCAAGGGGCAGAGTCCTTGGGGAAACCATAAAAATGTCCCACTTACCTGGGGCCACAGACTCCACTCATGGGATCTGAGGTTTAGAGAGCACCGGACTGAGAACGAGGGGCCTTCTCGTGTTTTAGTCCCTGTTCTGCAGTCAGAGTGACCTGAGCAACTTCGGGTGAAGCATATACACATGTTTCAGGCTGCTACTTCCTAGTGCCCAGGAAATGCTTGGAAGGAGAACCTTGGAGCCAGGGCCTGCTCTTCTGAGCTCAATTCCTGGCCTACCCCTCACTGCCTTTCTGGGGATCCCTGCCCAGCAACCTCCCATGCTGCCTCTGCCCCACAGTATCTGGAGGCTCCAGGCGTTCTTTGAGTAGGATCCCCCAGGTGCTGCCAAGGCACAGCCAGGTGGCAGCAATGGCAGCTTGGGGCGAGGGCCTGTTTCATGGCACAAGAAGGACATGGGGAACCCAAAAGATAACCCCAGAGGCCACCTTGGAGTAGGTGGAGAGGAGGAGGTGGATCAGGAAAGACAGACTGGCAAGGAAATAGCCCAGAGCCAGCCAGGAGCCTCTGCCCTGCCCTGCCCTGTCCACCCACCCCTGCCTGGGCCGAGGAGCCTCAGGTCTGCTGTAAGGTTATGGAGAGGTCAATGCGTGGCGAGGATTTGGTCATCTGAGTCCCATTCCTGAATCTTGTGACATTGGCAAAGGCCAGGATTTGGGAGGCCTTTGTTCTAGTCCTGGCTCTGTCACTTGTATCTGGGCACTTAGAACAAGAAGTCTCCTCCCTTCTCTGCCGTCACAGCATCTGCTCTCGGGGTGAGGGCAAGCCTCCAAGTGGGAGGATGGAATCTCAGTAGATGCTCTCCAAGAGTTGGAAGGAAATGAGTTAGTACTGTAGCAGGTTAGGCATCAGGAAGGACTTCCAGCAGGGTGGGGTGGCAAGCCATGGAATGCCTAAAGAGGGGTGTCTGTGGGATGTTCCATTCTGATGGTCCCTGAAGATGGGTATGCTTCCCAACCTCCTGCCATGTTTGGGTTGAGGTTCAGAGTCAGGGGGTGGAGTGGATGGCCTCACTGTGGCTGATGTGTCCCTCTGGTCTTGGGGCTGCCCCTCCAGTTGGCATCCTTACAATTCTTACTCAGATCTTGAAGTCCTGGGACTGTCCTGTTGTCCTGGCCCTAGGAGCCCACCACTGTCCTCCTGCCTCCCCCAGTTCTGACAGCAGAGTCCTCCCCTTACAAAGGCCAGGGCGGAAAGCTTCTCTATGGCAGGGCTGCCAGGCCATTTTGGGACATGGCCCAGTCTGGCTGCTCCTACTTCCCACCATGCCAGCCCGTTATCAACTTCATCTTGGTTTAACTCCCTCCTCTGGTCCAACTTCACAAAATGCATCCCTGTTTTCCCTCTGACCCCATGACCCTCTCAGCCCTCTCTCCTCCACCCTGGCTCCTTGGTTCCTGCCCTTCATGATGAAGTGACAAGGACAGTATCACAGTGTTACAATGAGATGGAGGTAGCTTGAGCACTTGACTGGGATTTAGAAGATTGTGTTAGAGTTCCTTAGTTTGGGGTAAGAGTGTGGGTTAGGCCTACTGGTTAGTCCCTCTGAGCTCTAGCTCCTAGTCCTCCCTGAGTTGCTCACTAGGTACTTATGGGAGTCAAATGAAATAATGGATGTAGAACTTTGCATATGGTGAGCTCTGAAGAGAGGAAGGAAATTCCTCTGGGCACTTGTGATACTGTTGGTCAAGACTCCTAGCAGGCCTAGTTAGATCTAAGCCCTGTCACTTCTCTGGTATGATCTGAACCTCCTGGTACCTCAGGTTCAGTATCTGTAAAGTGGGGCTAACAATAACGACTGCAAAGAGCCGTTATGAGGTTGAAATGGGATCAGGTAAAGTATGCAGTGAGCTGTTACCCTTATTACAGTTTGACCCACGTTTATGGATGTGCTTTCATGTATTGTTCCCATTTGTCTGGAAGAAGGAGGTAAGATTCGTCCCATTTTACATGTGTAGAAACAGGATCTACGTTGGGGACGGATGCAGACGTGTTCACACAGATCTTTCTATTTCAAGCCTGATATTCTTAAACAAACCACAGCCACCATCCCAGTCAATGTCACCCAAACCCTTACTGGGTGACCGGTGTTTTGCGAATATCACCCATGACAACAATGCTGTGAAGCAGAGTAATTAGCTGGACCTTAGAGATAAGAAAGCTGAGATGTAACAAGGTGGAGGTGACATCACTTGCCCAGTGTCACATATCTAGAGTCCAGTGGAATCCCTCTAACCCTGATTGCTGGAGCTGCGTGTCACTTGGCTCCACCCAGTCCTGGCAGGCCACAAGTTCCGAAGCACAGTGCACATCAGGAAGTACCCACAAGACCAAGATCCCTTAGAAAACCCCAGGGTGCCCCCCAGGCTTTCAGTGCTGCCCCCACCTCTGCAAGGCCCCAGTCCCAGTTCTCTGACCATATCTGGAATGCAAGATGAGCACTGTGGGCACATGTTTTGAAGGGCAGACCCCAGGATCTCTCCTGACCCAAAAGGGGCAGAGAACTCAGATGGAGTCCTGTCTGTGTGGTTCTACTAATCCAGCTTTGAGCCTTGGATTCCCCATCTGTAAAATGGGCTTCTAGAATTACCAACCTCTCAGGGTGAGGGGAGGGCTTCAAGAGGCCACAGACATTAACATTTATTGCAAACTCTGAAGGGCCACATACAAGTGAGAGATTCATGTTTTATTCTATGGAGTGATAGGGATTCTCTCTGAGGTTAGGGAAGAATTACAGTGTGAACTTACAAAGACAGAGACCATGTAGGTCAGTGGAGATACGAGAATGCCAAGGTCCCTCACAGGTGCCAAAGCTTCAGCCACCACTGCTAGGATGCTCAGAGCCTTACATGGCAGAGTCTTGTCCCTCTAACTAAAGGATGTTACTCTAGCTTTTGTCCAACTCCCTCTTCTCCCCGCAAGATGAGCTCATCCATGGTTGGTGCTGTGTGTGCCATGGCAAGGAGGAAAGGAACAACCACTTCCTGGGTAACTTCTGTGTGCCAGGCACTGGCAACGGCTCTCCTAAGGAGGAATCTTATTTCACAGATGAAAAAACAGGCTTAGGAAGTTGAATCGCCCAAGGTCGCACTGCTACCAGATGATAAGACCCAAGATTGGTACCCAGGTCTGCCTAACTCCAAAGTCAGCTCTGTCATCTGACACATTGCCCCCTCCACCTCTCCCTGCCCCAAACCTCAGTCCTATTCCACTCACAGCTGCCTGAGGACAGCATGTATTTGTTTTATGGAAATCTGATCTCTAGACGATGGCCATGAGAGGGTGACCCTGGTTCTGGGTCACTTGTGTCAGCAGCATAAGCAGCTGCCTTCAGGGCCCTAAACACACTCAAGCATGTCCCTGCTCAGCTGGCCAGAACATCAACACTCCTGAGCAATTACCGCATCCACTAGTAGGAAATTTTCTAAGAGAGCCACTCTTGTCTCTCCCTCTAGCAAGCTGAGTATGATCAGGAGCTCAAGATTTCGCCTTGAATTCATCCCTCAGCCCCCAGAAAAATGAGGACACCCCCCCAAATTATCCCTGACTCCCAGAAGAGAGGATTTAAAAAGCAAAACCCAAAAAGTTATACTTGGTAGGGATGATGGTGCTGACTTGGGCCAAATGTTCTAATGAGGAGGACTTTGAGCTGGTCTCTTAGCAGGAATGTTCAACATGTTTAAGCACCATGGTTCGTGAAGGAAGGAAAGAGAGGTGCAAGAGGTCCAGAGCCTTCTGTGTCCTTGGCAGCCTGCACTACTGGGTCCCTGTGCAAGGAGGCCTTCTCCATCATCCCTCCTAGGCAGCCAATCAGTTCGCAGCAGACATTAGAATGAGAGTTAGATGTGGCCTTTGCACCAGGTCAGTTCCTGCTCTGAGGTCTCAGGAGGTGGCCAAAGAGGCAGAGATGGTTAGAGTAGGGGTCTGAGAGACCTGTGTAAGGTGGAAGAGGGAGGCTTAGTCTGATGGCAGCAAGCTGAGGATGCTCAGGTACTTCCCACGACCCTGGCTGCCCACTGACTTCCTGTCCCAGACCTGGAGCACCCCCAGTCCAAGACCTCGAGAAAGGAACAGCACTGGCTTTCTCTGGCTGCTTTCTCTACGCAGCCCTTCTTGGGGTGTCTCAAAGCCCCACTCTCTGGGTTCAAATCCCAACTCTGCTACTTTCTAGCTCTGAAAAATTGATCAAGTTACTTCATCTCTATGCCTCTGTTTCCCCCTGTGCAAAATGGGGACAATAATGGTCCTTGCCTCATAGGTTTTTTTTTTTTTTTTTTTGGAGCCTTTTAAAACAATGTTTTATTAGTACATATTTGTGGTACATAGTAACCATCTTCAGTGTGGGGATTGCCACCCCCCTACCTCACAACTACAGAGTTTACCTCCCTTTCTTTTTCTTTTTGTTTGGGTTTTTTTGTTTGTTTGTTTGTTTGTTTTAAGTTATTGGTACATTTTAGGTATACATAATGATCACATTCATCACAGGGAATTTGTACCTGTACATGATATAACTTGATTCTTTTTTTCCCATTCCCTACCCTCCTTTCAACCCATATTCCCCTCCTTATTTACAAAAGCTTTGTTTCCATTTTTTCCTTCTTTCTCAACATTTTTTTTCTTTTCCCTTCCTTCCTTTCCCCCTCCCCCCTCCCTAGTTCCCTTTCCCATTTGAACATTTTCTATTTCACAATATCTATTATACATTTTGGTCCTTATTTACACTTTCAGTTTCTCACACCAGAGAAACAATGTGGTATTTACACATGTATGTCCGATTTACTTCACTTAAGAGTATGGCCTCTGGGTGACTCCATTTAGCTAGAAATATCTCAAGCTTATCCTTCTTTATGGCAGAGTAGTACTCCATTGTATAAAAAAAAACCTATATCTTCTTTATCCATTCATTCATCAGTTGATAGGCATTTGGGCTGTTTCCAAGATTTAGCTATTACAAACTGTGCCACTATAAACATGGGTGTGCATAAAAGGATGAAACAAATAAATACAGATAAAGCACTTAGAGGTCATTATGTTGTCTTTGCATATAAATTAACAAGGTAAATGTGTATTAATAAATCATTCCACCTACAGATGGGCAAGGTTAAAGATCATGTCTGTGTGCGGTAGAGTCACACCTCAGCCCACACACCTTCTTCTCTCCCTGCAGCTTGTCTTTCCAGGTTCCCTGATGGACTGTGGGTGAGTGTGTGTGCGTGTGTGTATGCATGCGTGCATACATGTGTACATGTGGGCAGGGATTCTATGTTACTGAGAAAGGAGAATACAAGGCAGCCCACGGCTCTTCTTAATCGGTATTTTTCACACTTGAAAAAGCTCAGGGTAAGAGCAATATTTTGTAATCAATGAGTATCCACAAAGGAAAAGGGTAGTGGAGTGAATGAATGGGGGCAGAGGGGCGGTTCCTTCCCCCTTGAGGAACCCTGTTTCCTGGATACAAGGTGTCAGAGTGAGTGTGCAGACCAGGCTCCTTCTTTTGACTCTTCCCCTGAGCAGCTGCTCCCAAGGTCTGGGCAGATGACTGCTGTCCTCTGCCCTGCTCTGCAGGTCCTGTGAGGAGGACACTGTAGGGGAGCTTGGGGCAAGTAAGCTCTTTGAGCTTTCATTCTGTGCTTGGTTATGCTGTTTTTCTTACATACTCCCTTGTCCATCCCCACAGTCACCTGCCCCAGAGCATTTATTCTCAAGCTTAGCAGGGCCCGCAGCCAGATGGCCTGGCAGGAAGAGCATGAGGAATGCTCTTCATTCTGTTTGTAGAATGCCTCCCCTGCACGGACATCTCCAGCGCAGGCCTCTCCTTCACGGACACCTCCAGCCCAGGCCTCACCAACAAGGACACCTCCAGCCCAGGCCTCACCGGCAAGGACACCTCCAGCCCAGGCCTCACCGGCAAGGACACCTCCAGCCCAGGCCTCACCAGGAAGGACACCTCCAGCCCGGGCTTCCTCTACCCGGCAATCCCCTTCCAGGTCATCGTCTAGCAGGTCTTCATCTGCCAAGTCAGCCTCCACAACATCCTCCCCAACAAAAGCATATCTTGTTAGAGCAAAACCAGTTGCTGTCCCGATCCGGGCATCTCCTGCCAGGTCAGCAGCAGCCACCAGGACCAGCAGGCAGAGCCTAGGTAAGGGGGCTCTGGAGGGAGAGGCAGGAAAAACAGGGCAGCAGTCCATGGGCAAGGGGAGATCTCAGCTGGCACTGTGTTCCTTGTGCCCTTGGGACAATGATGTGGGGGGATGGCTGGGGTGAACCTTGAGGGACTTAGTGAAGGGTGAGCGTAGAAAGAATCTATTGCAGGAAAAACCCAAGATAGTAGAAAATTAGAAGGAAAGAAGGGATGGGAGGAAGAAATCAGGACCAATGAAACAGTGTGGAGGAGGAAAAGGAGCGATTTGGACCAGGCAGGCACCTTCACCCCAAACTTCCAAACTCTGGGTTGCATGGTTCAGCCACTAGGAAGTCAGGAAAGCCAGTGGGCCTCAGAACTCTGCCCTTGTGGAAACTCTTTCCACTCCTTCTGGACATTGGACCCCACTGCAAAACACAGGCCTGGTGCATACCTGACATCTAGGTTTGGGGCCCATCCCAGTCTTGCTTTCTTAAGAATAAGTGATGGGCCGGTGATATAGCTCAGCGGCATAAACGCCTGCCTGGCAAGCACAAGGTCCTGAGTTCGGTTCCTGGGACCCACATAAAGAAAAGAAAAAAAGAAAAAAAAAAAAAAAAGAATAGGTGAAGCACATTGGTAGGGCGAGCTTTGGAATCAGATACACTGCATTTGAATCCTTGCTCTGCCATTTCATTTCCATGAAGCTCACTTTCTCCATCTATAAATGGGCCTAATAAGACTCAGCTCACAAGGATGCTGTGAGAATGTAGTAAAAGAACCACGCAGTGTTCTGGCTGGCCCAGAAGAGGGGCTCCATCAAAGGGCTGGTATCAGGCAAAAGCAGAGCCATATTCTGGGCTACAGAGGTCCTAATGGAGCCCTTGTGGGCCAGCCTTCTTTCTTTTCCCTCCTTCACCACATCGGACTCCTCTCCAACTGTCTCACTCTTCCCTGCTGCCCTGCTCCCAGGTCTTGGCTTGCCCAAGTTCTCCTGGCAGGAGAGCAAGAAGCAGCTGCCGCTCATCGGGTGCGTCCTCCTCCTCATCGCCCTTGTGGTCTCACTCATCATTCTCTGTGAGTTGAATGGAAGGAGTAGGGGTGGGTTCTGGTCATTTCTGGGTGGAATGGGGCCTGAGTATGGGGCCCCACACTCACCTGGCCACCATGTTCACAACGGGACACTCCTCCAAATAGCCATGGACCACAGTGGGACCAGGCCTCTTTGAGGTAGCAGAGTTAAGAGTGTGGGATGCCACAGGAACCTGGGCTTGGGTCCCTCTGTAATGCGCACTGTGCAACTTATGTGGGCAAGTGAGTTAGCCATGCTGAGCTCAGCTTCTGCATCTACAGATGGGATAAAATCCATCCATCCATCCATCAGTCCATCCATCTATCCAACTTACCATGTGCCCCATCAGGTGTCGTGTCAACCTCACTGGGGTGTGAGGACTAAATGAGAGGATGGCACAATGCCTGGCACAAAATTTCACTCCAAAAATGCTTGTTATTAAAAAAAAAATACCCATGAAACATTGATTGGAAAAAGTCTTTTGAGGATATTTGGTCAAAAGGATGCAGTGTTCAGTGTTTGGGGTTCAGGCCTCCTCAATCTCTCCCACTTTGGAAAATACACCTAGGACATTTCCCAGACTCTCTGCTTGGCAATCAACAAGGAGCCCAGCACAGTGGAGACGTTAGGATGGAGCGAAAGTGAGCGCACATCGTGCTGTCCTGTCCTCTGAGATCACGGTCTCCTGGGGTACAGAAGTGGAAATCACTCAGGGCAAATTCGTGTGAGTGTGACTGCAGGAAATAGGTGAAAGCCATATGGGCCAGGGTTCAGGGGCCAGATGTGGATCTGGAAGGGGTCAGTACTAGAGCCTGGCCACCTGGTTCCAACTCCAGTGCTCTCAAATGCACCTCAAGGTGGCCGCTCTATGTACATCTTTGAGAGGGGACAGACTGCTCAGGACTTCCTCAGAGGCTCAGTATCCAGAGGGTGTGGGGAGAGGAAGAACAGGCCCCAGAGAAGAAGGGCAAGACCAAGAGACTAGGAGAGATTTGTGTCTGGACCTGGAAGGAGTTATGGATCAGGGCAGTTATGACCTGGATTGGGCATCTGAACAGCTTCCAGAACTGTGAAGGCCGAGGTGGCAAGGCCCACAGTGGGGGAGAGAAAAGACGTGTGTAGTGGGGTAGAGTGCACGTTAGGAGATGTGGGGAGCTATCTGTCTGGCTCCATAAGGCCAGGCCATGAGGCAGAGAGTTTTAAATGCCAGGCAGAGGAGTAAGGATCCCATAGAAGTAGGAACATGGTGTGGCGAAGGGTGGGGCAGATGAGTACCTGGAGACACCCGGAGGTGGCAGGTTGTTGGAGGAAGAGGGCTGTGTGGGAGGAGGCAGGGTGCCGGGAGAGCACACAGCTTAGGTACCACACATTTCTACCTGTCGTTCTGCCTCTGCTTCTGACCAGCTGCATGACTTTGGCAAGTTAATTACCTTTCCGAGCCTCAGTTTCCCCACCTGCTGACTAGGCAGTGGAGTCACTGTCACGATGCACATAAAGACTTCTGTAGGGTGTCAGCCACATGCTCCTTCCTGCCCTGGTCCTTCTCCTATCCCCACACAGGGCACCTACTCCATGAGAGCAGTAGGAAATGACACATAGAGGGGCACGTGGCACCCAAGGACAGGGTCACTGCATGGAATTAAAGCTCCTGGCCTGCTCCCCTGCCATTTTCTGAAGTCCCTGATGGCTCCTTTAGGGAGGCCTGGGGACACCTTTGGCTGGGAGGTGGTGTGACCCTGCAGGTCCATGAGTATCTGTATCGTGGGGTCAGTACTAGAGCCTGGCCGCCTGCTTCCAACTCCAGTGCTCTCAAATGCACCTCAAGGTGGCCGCTCTATGTGCATTTTTGAGAGGGGGCAGACTGCTCAGGACTTCCCCAGAGGCTCAGTATCCAGAGGGTGTGGGGAGAGGAAGAACAGGACACAGAGAAGAAGGGCAAGACCAAGAGACTAGGAGAGATTTGTGTCTGGACCTGGAAGGAGCGGCCATACCAGGATGGCCTTCACTCTGGTGACCAAGAGTGTGGACAGGGCAGGGGGAGAATGGAGGGTCAGGGCTGAGGAGTCATCTGATTCTAAGAGGCTGGGTGAGAAGTTAGAATTGGGGTCTTTGGAGGCATCCAAGGGGAGATTTCTCCAGGCAGTAGGGAGGATGCTTCCTGATTAGGAAAAAGATTGGTGTTAAAGACAAAGTAAATCATGAGGGTGATTTTCATATAGGTTTGTAAAGTTATTTTCTTGTACATTTGCAAATTTGCTTCCTAGGCTTAGTTGTTTGAGTGAGAAGACATTTAAAGACATAAAGACAAGTATGAGGTAAGAACTGAGCACAGGGACACCCCTTGTTTAAGGAGAGGAGGAGGAAGAAAATCGGAGAGCTCCTGAGGCCGGAAGGACAATGGCCCTTGAAAAGACAGGATAGGTATTGGCTGTGTGTCTGTGACCATTAGGATAGAAATTTTTCTGCTGTGACCCTGTGGAGCACAGAGAGAGGAGATGCCAGAGGGGTTCTGAGAGGGGACTCGAGGAACCCAGAGGAGGTGGTTCTCAGATAGCCAGTAGGGGTAGGGGAGCTCCCACAGTAGTCTCTCTCTCTCTCTCTCTCTTTCTCACTCTTGCTCTCACTCTCAGTGGTTGGCTGCTCGAGTCTGCCTGGGGCTGCCCTGCTTACAGGAGCTTTCTGGAGCATTCTGGAATATTCCTGAGCAGCCTTTCTCTCCATACAGATGGGGGACGAGAGCCCCAGAGTCCAAGAGGGATTGCAGGTCGGTGTCTCAGAACCCCCAGGGCCTTGGGCTGCTTAGTGTCTTGTCCTGGGGCTGGCTGTGACCCAGCTGCCTGCTTCTTTTTCTTCTCTTTCCAGTCTACTTCTGGCAAGGCCACACAGGGATCAAGTATAAGGAGGCAGTTGAGAGCTGCCCCATACACACCGTTCGCTGTGATGGGGTGATGGACTGCAAGCTGCGGAGTGACGAACTTGGCTGTGGTAAGGAGGCCAGCCATGGGGGAGTGTGTGTGTGTGTGTGTGTGTGCAGGCACACACAAGTGCTCGCATATGTGTGTGTGTAAGCACTCTGGTGACTACAAACTGTGGTACAAACTGTATAATAGCTCAAACAGGAAGCAATGGACAGAGAATCAGAAAATTTGGATTCTAGTTACAGTAGATGTGGGGTTGAAACATGGCTTTGCATGCTGTGTCATTGGATAAGTCACTTGCATCATTTGCCTTTCCCTGGGCTTCAGTTTCCTATTTTGTAAAATGAGAGAATTGGACAAGATTAGTGGCTCTCAAAATCTGACAATTTTCAAATAGCAGACTGAGCAAAGCTGATCAGCTCTGACTGGAGCCCCATCCTTGTGTCCCTCCTCTTTGTCTAGCAGGTGACCTCTAACTTAAAGTCCTAGATAAGCACTAAGATCTATCTGAGCTCTGGTCCTCAGCGATTTGTGCGTGTACCACCAGCTGTGGGGTGTGCGCAGCCCTATGTGCAACGCTGCTATGAGGTGTGTGTGAGCACATGTGTGTGTGTGCATGCGTGTGAGTGTCCCATCATTTCATCTCTGCATTTACATTTACCTTTGTCCACAATTTCATCCATTTGTGATTGACCTTGTGCTGTGAACACGCACTGTCTCTTTCCCCTTGTCACTGTCTCCTTTGGGCACGGGAGTGGCCCTCTCATGACAGCTCCTGGCTGCACTTGCCCCTTCTCCCAGAAAGAGCTGGATGGAGAGCTCTCACCTTGCCCCAGCCACTTGCCTTGGCTCTGCCCTTTGGGCTTCTGACTACTGCTATTCAGGCCAACCTCCTGGATCTTCCGCAGGCCTCAGTGATGAATCCTAGGACAGGAGCTTCCTCAGCTCATCCCCCAGGAGCTTGAAGGCTTCTGGGTGCTGAGGACATGCTCTGTCTTTTCTGCCCTGCAGTGAGGTTTGACTGGGACAAATCTCTGCTTAAAGTTTACTCTGGGTCCTCCCATGAGTGGCTGCCCATCTGCAGCAGCAGCTGGAATGACTCTGACTCCCAGAAGATCTGCCAGCAGCTGGGGTTTGAGAGGTAAGCCTCCCGAGGGTCCTGGCTTTGGGGTGCCATAGGCACTTCACAGGGCTGCCATAGGCATATTGCTGACACCTCCTAGTTACAAAAGCCCTGGGGACCAGGGCTGATCTTACCAGCTTGGGACACCCTGGGATCCTATGAGTGTGGGGCAAGCTGTTTTCCTGAGGCCCAGGTAATTATTATAGAGCTGTAATGATATTGTTCCGTTGTTCTATTCATCAAAGCATTCTTGGGTCTATTACCACTTTGAGTGGTCACAGGAGCAGCGCTGTGAAGGTGGTGGGCATTTGAGCAGGATTCGTCTTCTGACATCTGGGAACTAAAAGCTCAGGCTATGCAAAGCCTTTCTGTGGACTTTGAGCCACAGCAGTTGTGGCTTGGGCTAGAACTTATCAAATGGGAAATGAGATGGGGCAAGTGTGACTTGGTTGTGTCCTAAGAAGCTTTGGCTGTAAAGATTTTAAACCAAGCAGCCACTGCTGCAGCAGGGAGCAGGGTGAACAATGACTTTCCTAAGTGAAAGAGCCTCCAATTTGCAGGCCAAGTAGGCATCGCCATCCTCCCCCTTGGTCTGAGTTTTCAAGCTGAGTGGCCTGAGGGTTCACCAATACGTGTGAGGTTTTGGGGAGAAGGGTTTAGGATCTCCCTGTGGGTACCTTATAGAAATAGCGCCTAGAAAACCAGAGTTCGGGGCTAGAACTCAGAGCTAGTTCTCTGCCCTCTCCTCAGCCTGAGAATCCTGGCACATAACAGGGAATCTGAATGATCCAGACAGAAGACTACAGGCATCTTTTCTGTAATTTGTGTGACCTTGTGCAAGTGCAAACCCCTTGGGCATTCGGTTCTTTGTCATTTATTTGAAGCACATTCATTAAACTTTAAGGAAGTGCCAGATACTACGTGACACCCAGACACAAAGGAGTAAGATGAAATCCTATACTTGAAGACCCTCTAGTGTGGGGTAGGGGAGGGGGCTTACTCCAACAATCCCATGCAAAGAATATATACGAAGCACTATGGGCACATGGTGGAGAGGGAGCCTAACTGCACTTGGAGGAAAGAGCAGAGGGTAGAGGAACGGGCCCTCTGGGTAAAGGAAGAGCATGTGCAAAGTCCCAGCCTCACGCAAGGGCACACCACATTGTAGAAATTTATACAATTCCACATAGAGAGTGAAACACACCAGAATTACCTGGGGTGCTTGTGAAAATGCACACCAGAATCCCACTCTCTGGGGTTAGGACTTAAAACCTGCTGAGCAAACAGCCAGAGTGATTTGTAGGCACACACTGCTCTGAGAGTCACCACAGTGCTTGGCAAAGGTTCTCAAACTTTAATGTGTAGATTCAGATTCAGATTCAGTAGGTCTGGGGAGATGCTGATGCCTCTGGCTGGGGATGGCAGTTTGGTTAGAAAAAGACTAGCCTGGTAGTTCTCAAACATAAGCATACATTGGAATTTCCCAGAGAGCCTGTAGGCTGCTGAACGCAGCCCTAGAGCTTCTGATTCTGCAGGTCTCAGGTAGGGCTCACAAGTGTGCATTTCTGACAACTGCCCAGGCGATATTGATGCTGCCGGTCCAGGAGGACCACACTGCGAAAAATATCAGGCTAGTGCGTACAGCCCGTGGGGGAGAGGCGCAGAATATGTGGGTGAAGTCAGACTCATTCCTTGTATTAGGTCTTGACTGCTACCCAGTAGTACAGCCACGATACAGACCATTACAGCCCAGTCTCTATCTTCAGGGCTCTGGGAGTAGGGGCGCTTTAATGCTAGCACTTGGGGTGCTGTCTCCATCAGGCTCATTCTTCTTCCCCCTCCTCTCTTGCAGTGCTTACCGGACAACTGAGGTGGCTCACAGGGATTTTGCCAGCAGCTTCTCAATCTCCAAATACAACTCCACCATCCAGGAAAGCCTTTACAGGTACGGTGGGGCAGGCCAGGCTTGCTGTGTGTGAGCAGGGAATGAGGGCTAGCGAGTAGGGCTTTTAGTCAGAGAGACCGTCTCCCTGGCCTTTCTGGACTCAGGCTCCAGAAGGGCATCACAAATATTCAGGGGTCCCTCAGAAAATGGTCCTCATTTATCATGCTGCCTCCTGGTTTAAAAGTGATATTTGAAGCTTAGGGTAGAAGGCACCTAGAGATCAGTGGGTCGGGGACTAGGAGGCCCATTTGGGAAGCATTGGCCTCCTCCTGGACCCTTCCTGGGCCTCCTCTGTCCTCTGTTGTCTTTGTACTGCAGCCCTACTAAGGTTTAGGCTGGAGGGTGCTCCACCAGTTAGCACTGTTTGCCTCTAAGAGGGAAAGAAGGAACAAGGCTCCAAGAAAGGGAGTGGTGCGAATAGACGGAAATGGGATGGTAACTGAGCAGAAGCCAGTCAGGAAGGCTTTCTAGAGGAGGTGGAAAAAGTGCCCTTTTCCCATCTCCAGTGTCTTCTCCTGCAGGTCTGAATGCCCTTCCCAGCGGTACATCTCTCTCCAGTGTTCCCGTAAGATGCTTGTTTTCTTTCTTAGACTGTCACCCATGTGGGCTGGGCGTCAGGGCAGGGGATAGGACCCTTCTCAGGAAGATGCTAACCCTGGGAGTCCAAGAAGGAAGCTAGGCTTGGCAAGAAGGCCTGGGAGGGATGCCCGGGGTACTATTTTCCCTCCTCCCGACTCTGGTGGGAGTTCAGTTAGCAGCCCCTCTCATGCTAACAATGCCACTTGAGGCCCCTGGACTCCGGGTAGGGGCCAAGGGTTGGACAGGAGAGCAGGTGGGGACCAGCTGAGAGCTTGGCACCAGCAGATGGGGGACTAGATGCCAACATTTACTGTGCACACTGTATTGGGAGGGCAATGCACCCATGTCTTTATAAACATGGTTGCATTCATGCCTACACCAACCCCACAAGGCAGGTGCCATTACTGCCCACTTACTGAAAAGAGACCAAAACGTTTACCTTTCCTGAGGCCAGACTGACCACTAGTAGGTGAGGAGCTGGTTTCTGACTTCAGGTCTGACCCCAAAGCCCTGGCCGTGAACTGTGCCACATGGTCTGTGTCCCCAGTGTCGACTGGAGATGGATTACCCACTCTTCAGGGCACTGCAGGGCACTGCTGGCTCACTATCCCCCTAAAAGGAGAAAATGCAACTGCACACACACACACACCTGAACAAACCTGAAGACCTCCCTCCTTGTCCAAGACTGTAGGGGGAGACTCACTGCAGATGTGCTTGTGGATGTTCCCTTGAGATGAAGCATTCCCAAGAGCATGCAGTGGCTGGTCCTGGCATCGTGTAGGCACAAATCCACCAGTGCATTATGAGGAGCTTGTTTCTCCCTGGTTTTGAAATGATAGACATTCCCATCACAGTGCTTATCAATTCAGGGTCATGTTAGAATCTGTTTGCTTTCCTGAGCCCCTGATGATAGCCCTGGGATTCTCCCCAGTGCCAAAGCATGGGGCAGGTAGTAAGCATTTGTCAAATTAATGAAAAAAATGAATAAATGGGAGGAAAGAGGAATCTGTCTGGGGTCGAACTTCCTACTGGGTGAAGCCAGAAATCTAGCCTACCATGCGATACTTCTGCTTGGGCCGGAAACATCTGTGCTATTTTAGACTAATTGAGCAAAGAGACATCTGGTGGGTGTCCTTCAGGACAGGGCTGCCCAGCCTGTGCTGGGCCCAGGGAGCATGGCCAAGGGTCTGGGAGAAGCAGGGTTCATGATTTGTCTCTTTCACTTCCTCAGACTGTGGACTGAGAGCCATGACTGGGAGAATCGTGGGAGGGGTGCTGGCCTCAGGGAGCAAGTGGCCCTGGCAAGTGAGTCTGCACTATGGCACCACCCACATCTGCGGGGGCACACTCATCGACCCCCAGTGGGTGCTCACCGCTGCTCATTGCTTCTTTGTGTGAGTGTCCTGGGGCCCTATGAGTCAGTGCTGCTGGGGACCAGGGATCCCTCTCAGTGGAGGAGGACTTTGGTGTGAGTCCAGTTCCCATAGAGTAGGCAAGTCTGGTGCTGCTTGGGTCACCACACCAGAGTCAGGCTTTTCAGTCGTTACTTGATCCCAGGAGTGTGAATTGGGGTACTTGCTCTGAAATGGCCACAAGGATGAGAAAATGTCACACACAGCTTCCAGGGAGAGTGAGGCAGGCAGGCAGAGGGACTTCAGATCCTGCCCCTGGAGAGCCCTGAAGAGGCTTTGAGCTTGTTGCTGCCTCCTCCAATAGGAACGTAACAGCAGAGGAGCCCAAGAAACCAGGAATGCTGTCGCAGGACTTGAGGGACAGGGACTGAAGGGGATGAGTGTAATTGGCTCTTGACATTCCCCAGCCAGCCCTGTCCCTTTGGGAGCCCATAGTCCAGGCCTCAGGAGCACTGGCTTCCCAAATAGTGAGACTTCAATGGGTCACTTTGTCCTGTCCAAATCTTTGACTGCTGATGGTCCTACAACTACAAATGTGCCCTGCTCACTGTATTTGGCCTTTGGTGGTGCGCAGATGAGATTGCAGGGGTTGAGTACCACACAGAGGTCTCACTGACCCTTCCCCTAAGGTGCAGAGCCGCCAGTTCAGAGAAGTTTCTTAGGAGCATGGGGAACTGTTTTAGATCCCAGAAAATAGAGGGCTTCCTCCATAGGTTATTTCATCCATTCTCCTGCCTCCATGCTGGTGTTCCTGCTGCCACTCCCTGTGCCTTGCAGGTGCTGCCAGTGAACTCTGCCAGGCTGGTAACTGGACTTTGCTGTCTTGGCTCTTGCAGGACCCGGGAGAAGATGCTGGAGGGCTGGAAGGTGTATGCAGGCACCAACAACCTGCACCAGCTGCCTGAGGCAGCCTCCATTGCCCAGATCATTATCAACAGCAACTACACCGATGAACAGGATGACTATGACATCGCCCTCATGAGGCTCTCCAAGCCCCTGACCCTATCCAGTAAGCAAATCTGGGCCCCCTCTCTTCCCTGGCACCATCAGCAGCCCTTGGACTTGGCAGTGCCCTGTTGACCCATCTCAGGGTCCCAGAGCATCAACATAGCAGAAATCAAAGACCCTTAGAGATTATTAAATGGAACACTTTTATTTTACAATTGAGAACACTGAGGCCTAAGGATTAGAAATAAGTTTGCCCCAAATGACACTCCTTACATTACAAATTTGTGTCAGAGTCAGGGCTTGGATACTGCTCTTAATAAGTATAAATACATTGATCCTTTTCCCCTTATAGTAACTGAGCACTTAACAGAGGCCAGAGACTGTGGTAGACGTCTGACATACATGAATGACATGCTCTTCACAATCAGCCTTGTGGAGTAGGTCCTATTATTAGCTTCATTTGGCATATGAGGAAGTAGAGCTTTAGAAAGAGATAATTACCTGAGGTCATGAGTGATAGGTGACAGGTCCAGGATGGGATCCAGGTTAATCCAATATCCAAGCAATGCCCTTCCTACTTGGCTCTGGGCTGGCCAATTGCCCCCAAAGTTGGAGCAAAGGACCACATGAGGCTATTCCATGGAAATACTGGGGAAGTTCTCAGATCACTGTATTAAAGAAGGCTGCATTCATTCATTCACTTATCAAATACCAGTTCTGTGGAAGTAATGGCAAACAGTACAAAATGAGTGATATATACCTAGACAACCGGAAGAGGCCAATAATGCCATGCTGGGGAGCTTGTAGAGTTATGGAGACATAGTTGGGGGCCCTGAATCAGTGTTGGCAGTGTGGGGAAGGTTTCCCCAGAGAGGACAGCTAAGGTGGGTTCTGAAAGGACTAGTGAAGACAGGTAAGGGGGAACAGGAGAGATCCTGAAGGATGGGGTCAGGGTCCTCTAGCATAAGCAAAGTTGCATGCTTCAGAGGATCGGAAGCCTTGGAGGACTCTCATTAGTCTCGCCATCCCTGTTCTAAGCCTGTGAGCTGGTGTGTGCCGGCACCCTCATTTGGGAGGTGGTGTCTGTCATGAGTCATAGCAGTTAGCTCCTCAGAGTGGAGTGAGGAGGAGGATCCCTGGCAAAACTGGATGCCTGGCCCAGACCCGTGCCTAACAGAGGTCTCACCAATAAGCCACTCCTACTCAAGCCATGCCTCCTGTCCCTCCAGCCCTGTCTGGGAACCCTGGGGCTAAGTAAGGGAAAGGGTGCCAGCTGCCTCCTGCCCTGCCACGTACACACACATACAAGGGGACAGTCTGCAGCACCAGACAGGCCTTCAACCTGTAAAACCCAGATTTCATTTGGCTAAACATCTGGGTCCTACTGCTCATCCTCCCCTGCTTTTTTTTTTTGTGTGTGGGTACTGGGGGTCAACCTCAGGACCTCGCGTGCCAGCAAGTGCCTGTGCCACTGAGCGATATCACCAGCCCTTTTTTGTATGTGGGTACCGGGAGTCAAACTCAGGACCTCGCGCTTGCCAGGCAGGCAGGCTTATGCTGCTGAGCTATCTCACAGGCCCCCTCCCCTGCTTCTTAATGTTATTGGAATTCCAAAACAAATTAAGTAATTTCTAAGGCCAGTGAAAGCTATTGTAACATCTCATAGCTTTTCAGATGGCGGCAGTCCCTCTCCAGGCTCCGACCAGGAAGCAGACCCTTAGTCTGAGAATCGCAGCTCCAGTTTGTGTAATCCTGTGGTCAGAACATTTGCCCTCATTTTTTTTTTTTTTTTGTGGGTACCGGAGGTCAACCTCAGGACCTCGCAAGCCAGCAGGCGCCCATGCCACTGAGCGATATTGCTGGCCCTTTTTTCGTATGTGGGTTCTGGGAGTCGAACTCGGGCCCTCATGCTTGCCAGGCAGGCGCTTATGCTGCTGAGCTATCTCACCAGCCCTGCCCTCATTTTTGGTTTACAAATCAGGGCAGCTTTTTCTTAAACTGGTGTGGCAAGCCAAGCACCTTGAAGTCACAATACATTCTGAGAAAATTTGTGAAAACTCGTGAAAACTCATTGATGAATTTAATTCTTCTACAAAAACAAGTGGAATATGTAACAATGGGACATATAACAGTATTACCCATTTTAAGGATTTTATATCTCAAAAATGAACATAGAAAAGAATGTTGGGGGCTGGTGAGATGGCTCAGCGGCTTAAGCGCCTGCCCAGCAAGCGCGAGGGCCCAAGTTCGACTCCCGGAACCCACATACGAAAAAGGGGCCGGTGATATCACTCAGCGGCACGGGTGCCTCCTGGCGCGCGAGGTCCTGAGGTCGACCCCCCGGTACCCAAAAAAAAAAAAAAAAAAAAAAAGGAATGTTGGGGCCAGTGAAATAGCTCAGCGGCATAAGCGCTTTCCTGGCAAGCACGAGGTCCTGAGTTCGACTCCCGGTACCCACATACGAAAAAAGGGCCGGTGATATTGCTCAGCGGCACAGGTGCCTGCTGGTATGTGAGGTCCTGAGTTCGACCCCCGGTATCCACAAAAAAAAAAAAAGAATGTTTTCCATTTTTGTTAATAATTTGTTATCCCTTCATTTATTTGTATATTTACTTTTTAGCAGACAAAATGTGGTAGAAAACAACATTTAAAGCCCAATTTGAGAGAAAAGAATTTAATATTTATTCATTCTTCCTTCCCTCTTTTTTTCCTTCCTTCCTTCTTTCCTTTCTCTCTATCTTTAAATATTCATTGAGCACTTAATATGTGTCAGGCACTATTCTAGGATGCTGCGGGTAAACATAACAAGTGTCTGAGAACACTGGAAAATTCTATCTTGTAATATTTTTCTCTTGTAAGTGGATCTCAGTGGTCAATGCCCTAGTCTATCTCAGGGCACTAGGCTACAGAGGGTGCCTATGAAGTGCTACTCAACAGCACCTTCAAAATACTGCTGAGTGTGGGAGCAAGTTAGCATGGCTTTGTGATCTGTGACTCCAAGAATGTGCTTTTCCTGCTTGGGGAGCTTTCTCACTCTATGCCAGGTGAACATTTGGAGAGAAAGCCATGGGCCCTGGCCAGTCAGCTGGTGTCCTCCCAGGTCAGCCCGTACACACTGTGAGATGCCACGGCCCTAACATGCTGGACTGAGCTTGCTGCTGTCCCTTACTCTGAGAGAAAGACATGGAAGAGGCCCGGCCAGTGCAGTGACTATAGGTGCGGAGAGACCTTGAGTGGCTCAGTATCGTTTTGGCATAAGACAGCTTCCAAGGCTGTGCACCTGCCTACATGGTGACCACTGAAATTAGAATGGCTTTGAGGAGTTTAGCAGCACTCAACAACTGCTGGTTTCAGATAAAGTGATTAAGTTTCTTGCCTGATCAGTCTGAGGTCCTGGGGGATTCAGAGCCACTCTGGGAGCAAGGAGGGAACTCCTGCCCCTCACCCCCACCACAATCTCCAGCCTTGTTCCTTCCCTAATGCCTTGAAGTCTTGTTGCAGCGCACATCCACCCTGTCTGCCTCCCCATGCATGGACAGACCTTTAGCATCAATGAGACCTGTTGGATCACAGGCTTTGGCAAGACTAAGGAAACAGATGGTAAGGGGCACAGATGTTGAGCTGTGTGTGTATGTGTGTGTGCATGGGCATGTAGACATAGATGAAGGCTTTCTATATCTAGATGAGAATTTGGGTCTAGAGATTCATGGGTCTGAGTATGAATGTGTGTATACAGACACCTGCCCAGATGTCAACACGGTCAGTGTGACAGTGGCCTCCAGTCAAGACCATCAGGAAACCCCTGTAGTTGAACAAGATGAGTTCTTTGTTGATGGCAATGAGGGAGAAAACACATGGTGGAGACACATGGAGCATCTCAGTGGGAGGGCGTTCAAAAGGGCTTATCATAGGGTATGGGTGGCTTGGGGAGGGTTCAAAGATGTGAGACTTTTCTCTAGATTGGATACTGTCAGAAAGCAGAGTTTGTTTCTCTGGCCACAGCCTGTGCCCCAGCTGGTGACCCCTGCCAGGTGCCAGCGGTTGTTCTGCTCACAGACAAGAGGCCCCCCGCTGTCTCCCTACAAGGGACAGGCAGTGTGTCAGCCATGTTGGGGAGCAGTCCTGATCGGGAGAGGGTGGGGGCCTGATTCTCATGCCAGTCTCAACATCCAGTCTCAACAGAACTCAATGATTAGGAAAGTTAATGATCTCAACCACAAGGGAGGGAAAGTCTAAAGCTAAAATGGTAGAGAATCAGCAGTGCTTCAATTGTCCTGGGAAAGAAAATGTTCGATATTTTTGCAATTTGCAGATGACCTTGTTTTCATCTGTCCTTAAACAGGATGACGTGGTCTTGTTTCGTCTCACTTCATCCCAGGCGTAGAGTGCCTTGTCTGATGTCAGTTCTGTAAGATTGTTCATGTCCTGCAGGAGGACACCATGGCCTGGCCAGCCTGGCTGTTTGACTCAGGCAAGCTGCACAAGCCAGGGCCCCTTTCCCCTGGCTCCATGGGATGCAGTGATGACTGGTCCGGAGGCAGCCTTCCTCTGATCTGGCCTCCACCACTGACTGGCCCTGTGACTGTGGGCAAGTCACTTCTTCAGCCTTAGGTGGCACCACCTGTAAATGTATCTGAAAGACTTCCCTGTTCCTTTTTTGTTGTTGTTTTTGTGGTGGTGGTACTGGGGATTGAACCAGGGCTTTCATGCTGAACTATATCGCCAACCCTTTTTGATTCTTTATTTTGAGGCAGGGCCTCACTAAGTAGCTAAATTGCCCAGGTTGGGCCAAACTTGTGATCCTCCTACCTCAGCCTCCTGGAGTGCTGGGATTACAAACATGTGCTGCCATGCCCAGCTAAGATCTGCTCTCTTTAGGGTACATAGATTCCAGAAAGAAATGAAAGGATATATCTTATGGTCCCTTGAATGTCGACAAGTTTTTCAACACATACAGGAGGCTGATAGACTTGTGAGTTTGTGCACGTGTGTGTGTTGTGTGTGTTTGGGCAGTGACTTAGGTCTCATAGGAGGGTGTATATCCACATGTCCTGCCACAGAGGTCCTCCCTTGGGCCAGGTCCAGACACAGGTATGGTGCCCTCCACTTACAGGAGGCTGAGAGTCTGGGTCCTGAGGTGTGCAGCCAGAAGGCCGTAGAGCTGTACAGAGTCTCACTGCTTTCCTGTCTTGTTTCCCTCATGTCACTGAAGAGAAGACATCGCCCTTCCTCCGGGAGGTGCAGGTCAACCTCATTGACTTCAACAAGTGTAATGACTACTTGGTCTATGACAACTACCTCACTCCAAGGATGATGTGTGCTGGGGACCTTCGAGGAGGCAGAGACTCCTGCCAGGTGAGGTTGCAGGGCCCTGGGGATGAGGGGTGTCTGGATGTTGAGACTGGCATGAGAATCAGGCCCCCATCCTCTCCCGATCAGGACTCCTCCCCAACATGGCTGACACACTGCCTGTCCCTTGTAGGGAGACAGCGGGGGGCCTCTTGTCTGTGAGCAGAACAACCGCTGGTACCTGGCAGGGGTCACCAGCTGGGGCACAGGCTGTGGCCAGAGAAACAAACCTGGTGTGTACACCAAAGTGTCAGAAGTCCTTCCCTGGATCTACAGCAAGATGGAGGTGAGACCCTGGCCCAGAGACACTGCACCAGGCACTCTGGGAACTCCCAAAGGTGGGAGCCTGAAGGAAGCCCAGGTTTTCCAGGATGTAGTCACAGGTCCCATCAGCCCTTTGGATTTGGGGGTGTTCAAAACAGGGTCATACGTCAAGCCTGGGGCCAACCTGAGCTGTCTTTCTTTCCCTCATTTCCTTTCCTCAAGACAGAGCCCAGAGGGTTGTAAAAGGGTGGATTTGGAGTCAGTGCCAGTTCCAATACCACTCTCTTCCAGTGATGACAGAGCTGGAAGTTCACACAGGCCACTGAAGTGACCATAGGAGTGTGCTAGAGGCCACCTTCCATGCAGGAAGTTGGGGATCTAACCTTGACTCTACTGACCCAGCTCAGCTTCAAACTTTCCTGGGTCCCCTAACTGTAGCTTTGAAGCTGGGAATGCTATGCCCAGTCAGAACAGAGGGCAGAACAGAGGGATGAGGGCAGAACAGAGGGGGCTGGGAAGGCTGCTCCAGAGCCCAGTGCACTGGGACTCTCAGGATGCTTCAATCTTTCCTCTGCTCCCCTCTTCTCAGAGTTAGTGCCAGGTGACAGCTTGGCTGAAGGCTAGTCCCTGAACCCCACCTTCTACTTCTGTGTTCTCCACCCATGCAGCCCACCCTCACCCTGTTCTCCCTATCTGTTCCTCAGAGTGAGGTGCACTTCCGGAAATCCTAACCAGCTCTCGCTCACAGCACTGACTGCTGTGAAGACTCTGGCTGAAGGCCCTGGGCCATTTTCAACATCTGGACTAACGGTCACCAGGCACCTTCATCACTGCCACCTCCACTGTCTGCTGCTTCTGTGTATGTGTGTGCATGCACGTGTGTGTGTGTGTGCGTGTGTGTGCTCTGAAGTTCTGCAGAAACCAAGAGAACTCACAATTCTTCTGGGAACCCCAGGCTGAAATCTTCTGGAGATAAGAGCTTGGGCACCATGGATATTCCTACAGAGAAGTCCATAGATGAATGAAGGAGGTGAAGCCAAAACAGAGCCGAGAGAAGGGCCCGGCGGGTGACATCAGGAGTTTCTGCTCCTCTGACCCTGACTTGGAGACTAGGCCAGAGCGAGCTTGGGTGACACCATTGCTGTCCTGAGACAGAAAATGGGTTTTGTCAGAGCATGCGCTTCCCAGTGCCTGGACTGTCCTCAGTGGAAAGGCATTCCCATTGGCATCTGTGCCTTCACTCAGACCTCCTGCGGATGCCCTGGATGTCGTGGGCTGTGCTATGACTGTCTGCACTGATGACTGTGACTAGGGCTCACTGTACTACATGGCAGTGTCTTCGAAGACCTTAGTCACAAGCTGTTGGGGCAGATTTTATTTCATTTTATTTTTATATTTAAGAAATATAAATTCTGTAGATGTATTTAAAAATATCTCCAAAAATTTCAAGGACCTTGAGAGGTAACATTAATTACGCCACCCGCAAGAACTTTAAGGGATTCATGGGAGCATCCTACAAAATATTCCAGGAGAAGAACCTGGAAAATATCCCCAGGGTGGACTTTTCCAAGTCAGAGATACTCGGGGAAGCAGATCTTCTTCTGGGCCTGCAGGCAAATCCAACACAGAGCTGCAAACTGTTCTTGCCTTCAAGAGTTACGATGGGGACATGAAGAAGGGGAAGTCCAGGTGGACACCACCCCTCATGCCTAGGGACTGTACTGGGAGTGTGGGTGTTTGTTCCCAGTTTTCCCGGTCTTTCAGTTTCTCAGTTCCAGAAACATAGCACAGCCATAACGTGGGCCATGGTGAAGAAGCAAACACCGTGCAGGCCCTCCAAACAGTCATTCTGGAGGACCTAGGTTGGTCCTGATCCTACAGGCCATCAGTGTGCCCTGCCTCTTTGCCAGCTGAAGGCCTGTGCCTCCCTAGGCTTTTCTCTGGGGTGCCCGTTTCTTCCCAGTCCCCTCTTCCACCTTCCATGTAGTGCTATGATTCTCAGAAGCAGGTGCAAACAGATCAACCTGGCCCAGCCCAGCTCAGGCAGGCAACCCCTCAGGAAGAAAACTGCCCCAAAAGAGCAGGCTGGAGGTGACTAGCGGCTGGGCAGAGTTGGATGTGGAGGGGTACACTGGGGAATGTTATCAAGGCTGGGAAGGAGGGCAACATTCATGTCCGCCACAGTCCCTCAGCTATGATCTTCAGCAATAAAAGTGTAGGAACTTTGTGTCGGATGTTTTACTGAAGACCTAGGTAGGAAACTGAGATTATTCACCCAGACATCTCAGTTGGTCTTCTTAGTTTGGATTTCTCATATTTGGATTCTGCTCGTGTAATCACACATTCATTCATTTATCTATTCACCAACAATATCAGTGCCTACATGTGCCAGGTACTCATGCTAGGCCCAGAAGGTACACAGAGCAGGTCTTCAAAGACCTGGTCATAACCCAGTGTGATGGAAGCTGTGATTGGGTGGGGACACCGTGCTAGGAAGGTGGATAAAGAACCCATTAGCCACACCTAGGGAGATTAAGGAAGGCTTTGCAGAAGAGGTAAGGATTGGGATGAGTTTTAAAAGTAAGTAAACCTTCACAGAGCAGACAAGGGGCAGAGGGAAGGGCACTCTGGAGCTTGTCCTTTTCTCTTCACCTTTCTTTACTCCTTCCTTGCCAGCTTAGCAAGAGGCAGGTTCACAAGGAAGCCCCAGTTCTTACTCAACTATTTCCAAGAGAACTAGATTGGTGGTCCATTAGCCTCTTCTGAAAGATCCACCTTTTACTCTCTGTACTCATTTGTCCTGCATTTAATCTGTTGACCTCAATACTTATGATCCCACTAGTGACTGCTAGCATGCAGCACCATCACCACACACATTTATGCTTCTAGCCACAGCCCAGAATTCTCCGTGTCTGCTCTTGTGTGTCTGGCTTTGGACTCCTCAGTTTTGTTTGTTTTAGTCTCTCATATCAGTGCCAGGGTAAATCCTTCCTCCCATTCCTTTCTTGCTCCATCTTTACAAGAAGCTATGAAGAAGGTAGTGGGGGCTGTATTCTCAGTTGGATAACTTCTACTCTAATAGATCTTACAATTTCCATGGCTTAACACAATCAATATATTTCTCACTCATTAACAGTCCAGTGAGGGTGTTCTCGTCAGTGGGAAGGTTTCTCACACAGGTTTTTCAAAGTCTCCTGTCTTCCCATATTGTGACCTTGTCATTTCCATTGTTGTCTACTTCCAGCCGGAAAGAAAACATGAAGACACATCCACTTCATAAATGCTCTGGCTCAGAAATAATGCACATAGTTTAGAGATGCAAGTGCGTCACATGGCGCCACTTAGATGAAAGACTGGGAAATGCAGTCTGATTCCCTTGGGAGAGTGCGAGGAGGACACCCAGCCATCTTTGCCCACCAGAGTAGCTGGTGCTGCCAACCCCAGCAGCCAGACCTGGAGCACGGAGTTAAGGGCTTAGGCAATTTCTGTTCTTTTTTTAAAATCAGATCCTTTTCCTGGCTTTCTAGATAAATTGACATAAATCGTTTGGCAGGTAGGGGGCAGAGAAATAAACTACAGAAAAAGCAGGCTCTAAATAGGAAAAGAAAAACGCATTCCAGTGGCCCAGAGCATTGAAAAAGGCAAAGAAATTCATGGAAGGGCTGATGGGGCTTCCCAAACTGGTCCAGAGTCTCCAGGGAGGTGTGTTGTGTGTGCAGGGGTGGGGGGGGAGGTGGGGATGGGGGATGGTACAGAGATATTGTCCCCGTGTCCCCAATCCCAGGGAATCTCAAGGTACCAGGCAAAATCTGGCTTTGCTAACTCAATGACTGCTGAAGTTCCATGGAATTTCCCTGGGGAAGGAGAGAAGAGCCAAATGAGTGTGTTGGGGGTAGGGTAGATGATGGTTCTTTGGAGAAGGAGTTACTTACAGCCTAGCTGGTGAACCAGCTGCCTCTGGGGTTTGGTTAGATTCCCAACGGTCATTGTTTCCCATAATTGTTTAGCTGTTGCCTGATGCAATTGGGAGGACATTGGGAAATGGATATGAAGAGTTCTCATAACGATAAGGATAATGATAATGATAATAATAGCTAGCATTTGCTAAATGTTTGCTATGTGCCAGATGTTGTGCTGAACACCTGATGTATATTATCTCCTGTGAGCACAATAACCCCATGTAGTAGGCATTGATATTATTCTGATTTTACAGATGAGGAACCAAATGCCAAGAGAAGTGAAATAAGCCTCCCAAAACTACAGAACTGCTAAGTGGCAGAGTTGGACTTTGAATCCAGGCTGTCTGTAAAAAGCTGCTTTCTTGCACTCTACACATTGCTGTTTTCCAAAGTCACATGGAATTCTCCCTGCCTTGACCTCACAGCACCCACCATCTGGCTGTGTGTATTTTTTCCAGAAAGGGAAGGGTGGGACAACTCCCAGAGAAGGTTAGGCACACATCTCAGAATGTCACATGACCAGCGGCTTAGACTAGGCAGTTTCTGGAACTTCGGACCAGGGAGTCCTGAGGGGAAGGAGGCCATTCCTCCACCCCCATCTCCAGAGGATTGTTTCCAAGAGCCCTTGACACGCTGTCACCCAGGACACCTCCATGTCTCTGTGATGTGGGTGGGTGGCTCTGAAAGGCACATGCCATTCATTCCCTACCTCCTCTGCTTCTTGTCTTTTGGAAAAGCTCTTGCCCAGCCCAGAAAGTAAACACTGAATGGTCTTACAATGGGTTTGTCCAGTGAACAAGGAGAATGATGCCCTGGAGATAATCAGCCCTTGGCCACCCAGGAGGGAGGCTTTGTTAGAGGAAACCTCTAGAAAGCTGGGGATACAGCCTAGTCTTTGGTCCTCTACAACTCAGCTCCTTCCAGCAGGACCTGGGATACAGACACAGCAGGATGCTTTCTCTGTCCACACCCTGAGTCTCAGAAGAGGATCTTCACTTCTCTGCTTTGAATAATTCTTCCTAATATATATACTATTATAGTAGAGAGGGCACTACTGTATAGTTTGAATCAAAGTACCTGGAGGTACAAATTCCATCTCTACCACTTACTTAGTTATGTGATGTTGGGTACCATTTATTTAGCTATGAGATGTTGGGCAAGCTGACTTCTCTGTTTCTTCATATATAAAATGGGTGTATCTGTCTCAAGTGTTGCTGGAAAATGGGATGATGCATGCAAATATGCAGAGTGAAGTGGCTGGTATGTTGTGACCTCTCTGAACAAATATTGAATTTGTAGCAAAAAGCCCAATTTCTTCACTTCCACATCCCTCCACCAAACAAATGAGAGAAGAGAAGGAAATGTGAGTAAACCTTCAGGTCCTAGGAAAGTTGCCATTTCTTTGCATAAACTTTCCTCTTAGTTTTTGAGCAATGGGATGATATTCCAGGAGGTGACACTACCACCTAGAACAGAGGGACATTCCAGTTGGTTGTTTCTGTAAGTCATGGAGCAGCACTGAGTTGAGCTCAACCTGGTCCCTCTTGTCACTTATTGGGCCTGGACAGCTTCCTGTTCCAGAATTCTCCTCCGGGAGAAATTAGTGCCTTGCCTTGGTGACCTCTGACTGCCGAGTCAGACAGTTCAGAGATGTGAGGGGCACGTAGCCTCACCTCTTTACCTCATCTATTGCTATCTGCCTTCTGCCCTATGACACCAGTGAGTGCCCCTCTTGCCACACCTGGCAGCCATTTTTGAGTCTTCATCTTACTGGAACTCCCTGCAGCAAGCTGGTGAGTACTCCCTCCTCAATAAAATTGCCATGATTCCATGACATTGAGCTTTTCCTCTGCCTGCTCTTTCTCAGTCTTCCACAATTTCTGTGATGGTATTGCCAGGAGAATGCCCTTGATTTTCTTCTTTTCTCCGTATGTAGAACATGCCCACGCTGGGCCATCTCATCCATTTCCTGGGCTTCCACCTAATCTCTATGAAGCCAGCAGGAATTTGCCCTATGTTACTAAGGTGCAAGAAATGTCACCTATGTTTTTAACATCAGATTAATCTGCCTTCCAATTGCCGCAGCCTGCTTGAACAACATTCCTTTTCATGTTCTTCCTTAGGAGAGCCTGCCCATTGCTCACCAGGTGGGGGGTTCTGGGAAGAATCAGAAGAATGCCCAGATACAGGGAGAAACCCTCTTTTCTGCACCTTCAGTCTCAGAAATCTCACTCTCCTGGACGAAGAGTCAGGCTGGTTCCCTGTCTTCAGACCCCCCAAACGGAGGTTTCTCCAGCCTCTTCTAGCAGATGGTTCAGGAGTGTCTCTCATGAGAAGCGACTCCTTCCTAATGAGCTTGTAACAGAAGTCAAGATGGATATAGATTTCAATGATTGCATACAGGTTTTCATGTGAACATAAGTTTTCATTCCTCTAGGATAAATTATAACACATGGGATTGTTGGCATTATCTGATAACTGCATGCTTAACTTTGTAAGAACTCTCTAGGCTATTTTCAAAGTACCTGTACTGTTTTTCACTCCTTCCTGACATATAAGCATTCCATTTGCTCCACATCCTCATCAGTACTTCATATTGTCAGTATATTTTAGTGTAGCCGTTCTAATAGAGAATGAATGGTAGCTCATTGTGGTATTAATTTGTATTTCTCTGATGACTGATGATGTTGACAATCTTTTTATGTGTTTGTCATCTCTTTGGTAAAGTATCTGTTTAAATATATTTTTCAATCTCTTTTTTTTGTTGTCTATTCCTTATTGTTGAGTTTTCAGAGTTCTTTATATGTTCAGGATAAAAGTCTTTGTTAGATATATGAATTGTAAGTACTTTCTCCTTGTGGGGTTTGCCTTTTTATTCTCTTAATTGTGCTCTTAGCAGGACAAAAATTTTAATTTTTTAATCCAAATTTTTTCTGTTTAGGTTGTACTTTTGGTGTAAGAGCCAAGAACTCTGCTAAATCCCAGCTCATGAAGATTTTCCTTGATTTTTCTAAGAACTTTATTATTTTACATTTTATAATTGGGTCAATGATCCATTTTGAGTTAACTTTTGGATACCATTGGGGTATAGATTGCAGTTCATTTTTATGCATTTGTTTGCAAATGGATGCCCAGTTTCATTTGCTGGAAAGACTGTACACACTTTTTACATCCAATTGCTTTTGTATTTTGCTAAAAAGTCAATTAAACATATTTATGTAGGAGTATTTCTAGACTCTCTATTCTGTTCTATTGATCTGTGTGTTTATCCTTTCACCAGTACTATTCTGTGTTAATTACTAAAGCCTTGTATTATGACTTGAAATTGGATAGGGCGAATCATCCATATTTACCTCATCCAAAATGATTTGGGCTATTCTAGTTAGTTTCCACTTCCATATAAGTTTTAAGACCAGCTTATTTCTATTTATAAAGACTCTTGTGAGAGTATTGACTGTGATTGTGTTAAATCCATAAATTAATTTGGAGAATTAACCTGCTGATGGTAATGAATCTTTCAATCCATGAATGTGGGTTGTTGCTGCATTTATTTAGATATTCTCTGACTTCTTTCATCTAGGTTTTGTAGTTTTTAGCATACAAATGACCTCAGGACCTCACATGCCAGCAGGTGTCCGTGCTGCTGAGCAATATCACTGGACTTTTTTTTGTATGTGGGTTCTGGGAGTCAAACTCAGGCCCTCGTGCTTACCAGACAGGCGCTTATGCTGCTGAGCCATCTCACCAGCCCTAGCATACAAATCTTGTACCTATTTTATTAGGCTTACATCCAAGTAGTTATGTGTTAACACTTTCATTAAGATAATTGTTTTTTAAAAAAAAAATAGGAAGACTAACATATTTAACATTTTTATAAATATTTTTATAGTTTGATAGAGATAATTGGATTTTCATACTTGCTTCTGTATTCAATCTGTTGTGATATGTTGTTTGGTTGAAATATATGAAGAAATTTCAATTTCACAAAGATGAAGAGTTGGAAAGTAGAAGAGTATTTAATAGGTTTTTCAGATAATCAGGGATGCTTTTCTTTGATACTAAACTTTCAGACAATGGAGAATTTGAAGCCAGATCAGTGAACTTTTTCTAGTGGGTTAAATTTAAATCTCTTGGTCTGAGGTGCACTCTGAGTAGGTCTTTTATCCATCCGTAATTCTGTAGCATCATTTGTTGGTCATTTGGAAAATAACAGTTATCTCAGTTCTGAATATCTTTTTGTCATTAGCAACAAATGTCAGCTGTTTTCCTTGAGGTGTCAAGCTTATTTTATTCACTTCAGAGCAAATGATTCCAAACTATCAAGTCTGAATAATCATAATTTGTTGATCTTTAAGTAAAGATGGTGTTTCATGAAAAAAAGTGGCTACTTCAACCTGCAGCTCAAAGATACCTCAAGGCAAATAGTACTTCAGTGTGCTGCGAAATGTTTTGTGCATACTTCCTGTCTTGTCACACCAAATACTAAAAAGATGTTTGCTCAAGGTTAAGGTTTAAGAATAGGAATATATTTTTTGATAATTAAGGATTATACTGCTTAATCAACAATGTTCTCCAGTGAAACCAGCAAGTGTGTGGAAGTAAAGACTAACGTTATGAGTATGATTTGGTGCTCTTGCTTTGACTCATGTTGAGGAGCAGCAGTTTTACTCGTTTTTGCTTTGTGTTATCTGTGCAAATGTTAACCCAATAAAAAAGGCAAATGACATCATACTATGATTATGAAAATAGTCCTGACACTTTGACCCAGCTCCCTGAAATATCTCTGGCACCCCAAAGGTCCTCAGGCCATACTTTGAGGACTAGTACCTTAGACCATACAAGACAAAAAAGAGAAATGTGCAGGTATTGATTTTTAATAGGTAATTTGGGGAAATTCCATTGGAACCATGTCTTTATTCTAGCCTCACTTCCCCTTCTTGGGCACAAATGAACAATCTCACATCTGAAGAGGTCTAAGGTAGTCAGTTTTATGCTGTGATGCTAGGTCTTGTTGAAGAAGAGGGATGTTAATTTAATTGCAGTTTAATGAAGAGCCCAGTGGGTGGGAGAAAGAAGAGTAATTAGGAATTTGCATGTTCTTAACTTTCCAGGCTTGATGCATCCCAGGTATGTTTTCCAATTCCATTTAGAAACACTTCAGTCATCCTTCGCATGTTTGGGGGGAACATGAAATGCCTCAGCATGGTGACACAACCCAGCTGGGATCTGTCTAGTTCTTGGGGCCAGAGATCAGTAAGCTACTGGTCCTTCTCTGGTAATCCATCTAACTGGACTAACATATAACCCAAATTCAACTGAGTTCAATGCATTGTTATAGGCACTCACTAGTATCAGGACTGTACTAATTGCTGGGAGTAAGGGATCGTAATTTCACATTGCCAGTACCTTCTATTTTTTGTTGTTGTTATTTGAGAGAGCATCTTGCTATGCAGTCCAGGCTGGCCTTGCACTCACTGTGTATCCCAGGCTGACCTAGAACTTGACAATCCTCCTGCCTCAGCTTCCCATGTGTGAGGATTACAGGTGGGTGCTCTGTTTTCTGTTTTTAAGCTTGATTTTTAAAAATTTGCAGTTTAGCTCTTATTACAAGAGAATTTTTAAAAATCCAAACAAACCTGAAAACTACAAAAATAATAAAATGTGCCTTTTATTTGTGCTAAGCATTGTGCAATCAACTCTTCACATTCTCACACACTTTATCTCAATTAATCTCTCGACAGCATTCTAAAGTGAGTACTTTAACAAGGAAGAGAGTAAAAATCATGTAAAACCCCACCATCTGGAGGGAAATATTGTTAATATTTTGATAAAATCTTTCTGAAACTCTTTCTGCATGTCCATAGACAATTTCATATCAATGAGATCTTATTTTATAGGTTGTTTTATATCTTGATTTCTTTTCCTCAACAATATGAGATGAACACCTTTCCTGAGGGGTTAGATATTATGATCATTTTTAATGGCTTCAGAATATTCCATTGCATGAATATATCAGTTTACTTAATTTAATTTATAAATGAACATCTTAGTAGGACAGTTTCCAAAATTTGATAGTATAAACATTATTGCTATGGATTTCTTCATCGATGCATATCTTTGTTCTGAAGCAGTGATTTCCGAAGGATAAATTATTTTAAGTAGGATTGTTTATATCTTTATCCAAACTACTAAGCTATTTTTCAGAAGAATTGAATTAATTTATATTCCTCCAACAGTGTTCAAGTCCACCTACTCCATGCTTCAAAGAATGCTGAAAACACATGTGAATATGTTCTTGTATGAATACCTCTGCGTATATCTAAGTGGTCCACTGTGTGAGGGTCCATTTATTCATTTTACATTCAGCTCTGGTCCTCAGAGAAACTCAGCTCTCATGGAGTCAAAATATACATTAAAAAACAAACAAGAAAACTGCCATCAGTGCATGAAGAAAAATTGCACAAAAATATGATCACCTATAACAAAGATCCACCCTGGTCTGGTGATGGCAGTTAAGGTAATACCAGGAGATCAGAGAAGATTTCTTTAGAGAGGCAACAGAAGAATTAAGAGCTGAAGGTGAGAGGGTACTCACTAGACAAAGAGTAGAAAAAGCTGGGTTTCACGCAGAGAGAAAGTCTCTATTTTTTGCTGAGCCCTCAGTAGGGACCATCTTGCCGGTAAACTATACTGCCATCCTTCCACATAAATGATCCTGCCTTGCTGCCTTGGTTTGCTCTTCACCCATCTTTTTCCTCCGGAGGCAGGGGGCTGGGACTTGAAGAATGCAGAGAACCTGGAGAGACTGAAGCCCGAAGAGCTAGGAGAAGCACGTGATCAAGGATGTCGAAGAAGTAAGCAGAGACCTTATGTCTGACCACATCTGTCTGGAAGTACGTGTGCACCTGAGTGTGTATGTGTGAATGTCTAAGTGCAGCTGGTATGTATACGAACGCATGGGCTCTCAAAGTGTGGGCCCCTGACCAGAAGCATCAGTGTCCCCTCAGGATGGGCACAGCAATCTGTGCTGAACAAGCCTTCCTGGTGAATGATGCACACTCAGGTGAAAGGACTATGATGTAGAGGACTTTTACCTGAACACACCTGTGTGGGTGAGGCTTGGGGATACTTAACTTGCAGGTGGAGATTTGCATCTGTACATCCTTGTGGCAAGAAGCCCACTTCATCTCAGTGACCTTGTCCTCAGAGCACTCCTGAGGCTAGGGCAGGCACTCGGGCCACTTAACAAATATTGAATGATGATGCTAATGGTAGTAGTTGGCTGGGTCTCCAGCCTGCTGAGCTGCCCTTCTTTACCAGCCCCTAGGCAGAACAGCCATAAGATGCTCTCCTTTTATCACAGCCAGAAATCTAATCTAATAGTGCAGAAAGCAGGAGGTTCACATTTGGAGAGCAAGAGAAATGGCCTATCCAGAGTGGAAAACTACCTCCCTACTCCTCCCTTAAAACAGACTGCTGAAACAAAGGGAACCATTTCTGTGCGCCTTGGCTAATGGCTCCAAGTGTGCAGAAAGACACAGAGGCAGGAGTGGTGCCAGGACTTCAGCCCCACAGAGAACAGAGGTTGGGTATGGTGGTGGCTGGGGGGGGGGTGTCTGTGTGCCACAGGACCATGAATGGTGGGAGCCCCGTGGAGCAGGAGCTCCTCATGCAAAGAAGGGAACAGAGGTACAGGATGCCTGATAGCCATGAGCCAAGGTTCCATCTTCCCCAACAAGCTCCTGCTTTACACCCAGATTCTAGCCTGGCCATGCTCTTGCTAAGAGACTTTGGGCAAATTGCTTCAACTCTTTCTGGCTCAGTTTCCTTGTCTCTGAAATGGGGACAGCAAGAAGATCTATACAACAGGGCTGTTGTGCGGACTAAATGAGGTGACAAACGTGGGCTATTTAGCACCATATCAGGCCCAGGTAAATGCTCAGTTAACTGGGTTGTTGTGTTTGCATTACTTCTTTGAAGTCTCTCCCCAGAGAACTACATTCAGTTCTCCTTCTATACTATCTGGGTCAGCAAAGTGATTTAAATGGGTTAAGGGCCCACTAAACTGGGGCTGGGGTCCATAGCTCTTTCTTCCTTCCCAAAACACTCAGTTTCCAGGCAATTTGTAGAGATTTGAAGCAGGGAGCATGCTCCTCCGACCCCACAGTCCCTGTGTCTTGCATCCACTCGACTTAGGCCACACAGTTTGCTGCAGAGTGGAGCAGTAAGATGAGATAGTTATCTAGCCTGCCAGTACGTTGTATGTAAGAAGGTGTGCAACATGCCTGGCTCATGCCTGGCACACTGTGGGTACCTAGTAGGTGTTGATCAAAGATAAGGTTCTATCTTGGGGGTGGCCAACCAGGGTTATTTAGTATAAGAAAGTCAAAAAAGTAATATTTATTGAGCAATTACCTTGGAAGCACTGCAGCAGAATATTGATATGTCAATCAATACTCACAAGAAATTGATGGAATTGTTGCCAATCAACTAAGGATTGAGAGAATATAGATCTGCAAAGTGCAGCTCTGTTAGTGGCTCTGGGCCTTGAGTGGCAGTAGCTCTCAGTCTGTGGTGTTATAGCTCTGGGACTCTGAGTGCCTGGAGTCCTCAGTCTTTAGAGTTGAGTAACAGCTGCAGCACCTACATTGCTGATTGCTGCCAATGACTGCTGCCACTTCCCCTATCTCCACATCAATGGGTCAAGAAACAAAAGAAAGCTGTCCTAGACCAGTACGAAGTTTGTGAGAGGAATGCTACTTATATAGTAGCAACAGTCCTAAGAGTGATCCAAGTTGGTGCCCACTGTCTGGTCTATATTCAACCTATTGATTAGTCCAATTGGTCAAAATTTAACCCTTTTGATTTGAACTTATTAATTGGTCCAAATTCAATTCTGCTGTTGGTTCAAATTCAAACCTGCTGTGGTCAGGGTAAGCACCTCCTTGAAGGGATGTGGGGCACCCAGGACAGCAGCAGCTGTGGCTGTCAGTCAACACATGGCCCCTCCTGGATAACAGAAAAGGGAAGAGTTAGGACATTTTTCCCCTCTGTCTCAGAGTGACACATGTCATTAATATTATCATAACACAGAAGTGAACAGACTTGTTCGAGAATAACAGTAATTCATGAATTCTCATTAATGATTATGTATGCTTATTCTACTACCCTCCTACTGCCTTTCAAAAGATTCTTGTTCTTTGGCATAGAAAAGACAGACAGTGTTATCGATCTCTGAGTTGAGCAAGAATTATTTGCCGAGGATATATATTTAGCAGCCTGGCTCATTTTGCCCATTCTGACCACAGGGAGAGCCCTCCCTGCTCCCTGACCTTGACCTCTCCTAGTACAAGTAATGTCACTTGCCTTTTGTTCAGTCCTCAGCAGAGGGCAGCTGGGAACACTGAAATAGCTTGCTCCATGACCAGCATTCCTAGGAGAATGGGACACTAAAAATAAACTTGGTTGGGTGGTGTCTCTGAGGCCTCTTTCCACAATAAAGCGGGGGGGGGGGGCTGCGCTTTGAGAGGAGAGACGGCAGACGGCAGAATCCAACACAAGCTCAGAAATGCTCTCCTAGTGACTGTGTTCCTAGGGCTGGTCTCTCCAAGGACCAGGCCACACTCTTACAGCACAGTGGGGCCCAGATGGGGCTTCAGAAGTCATTGTCAGAGCCCCCCCTCCCCTTGGACAGCAGCCAGCCCTCCCTCCCCTCCATGGGTGGAGGACCCAGATGGAAACTTACAAAGCCCTCTTCCTTCCTGACAGGAATTTCTGCATCTGCCAGTTAATTCACCTGCATGCCCCATACTCCTTGTCCCTACCTCTCTACCTCAGCTTGCTCAGCCCCAACCCCAGCCTCCAGTCTTCCTTCTTCAAAGGTCAGCTCCTCCAGGAAGATGCCCCCACTTGGTCTTTCAACACCCTGTTCTGAACCTTCTCTTACCTTGGATATTTTTGGTATGTCACCTTAATTGAGACATTAATAACCAGCACTCCCAAGTCCACAGTTACCATATTCAAAAATTTTTATGCATTTAGGAAAGTGTACATTTCCTCACTCCTAGTTAGGACCTAGAAATCCCAAGAGATGAATGGATGGGGGAAGGGAAGCAGGACTCAACCAGTACTCAGGAGACCTTGCTTTGGTCCCAACTCAGTCACTAATGAGCTGTGTGACTCTGGAAAGTCACTTGCCCTCTCTGATCCTTAGACTCCCAATTTGTAAAAGGTATTCTAAGGCTGCATCCAGCTCAAATACTCCATAGTACTCTTTCCTTTGACCCTCTCTGTTGTGTCTGTTTCAGGGGCCCACATACGGAACTCTCTCGTGCCCTGTTTCTGCCAAGACTACATTTGTGGAACTGCCGAATCTCTTACTACATGTGTCCCTGCTCTGGCTGCTGCAGCTCGGGCTCATAGTACAGTCCAAGATTCAGACCCATCATGTTCTCTGTGAGTCATGCATGAAGCAGCCCGTAGGAGAAGAGTGTGGAAGCCTCAACTCTTAATCCCAGGGAGGGCTGGTAAAATACAGATTCCCTGGTCCTTGTGCTGCAGTGTCTGATTCACAGACCTGGAGATAGGCCCTATCACCTTGTTTTACTCATCTGCTGCTGTAAAAAAATGCCCTCAAATGTTACATTTAAAACAACGGCCATTTTATTTGTTCATGATCTATGGATTAGGAATTCAGGGTCCCTGAATAGTTCCTGGTCTAGATCACTCACGAAGCTGCCTTCACCTGAAAAATGGGCAGGGGTGCTAATTTCCTACATGACTTCTCTCTCCAGCACAGTACTCTGAGCCTGGCTTCTGGAAGGGTAGATGGCTTCCAAGAGGCAACATCCAAATACCAAAGGCAAAAGGTGCAGGTTTCTTAAGGCCAGGCTAGAAAGTTATACAGGAATAGCTCTGCCTCTTTTTTATGGCTCAAAATAAGTCACTGAAGTAAGTCAGATGCAAGTGAGAGGACAGAGACCACCTCTCAGTGAGAGGAGAGACAGTCTCATTGCGGATGAGTAGAAGAGATGGGAGAGATTGGTGAGACCAACTTTGGGTGTCCGATTTAACACAATTGTAGAAACACACTCCAAAGGAGCCCAATGGGCTCAAGGCCTGTGAGCCCTGGTCAGGGACCTGCTATCTGTCTGTCCGTCTCTCCTTCCTGCCCACAGCACCTTGCACTGATAGAGGACTCATGATTGATGTGTCTTGTTTTACTCTGCCAATATCATTCCTATATTTGCATTCAGCAAGTAATTGTGATATAGCAATGATATTGACAATGGGGGAGAGGAGGGAGAGGGTTAAAAACAAAATAAGAAGCCCTTCCTGTCCCAAAGTTGTTGGTCATCTAAGAGCAAACAACTTTGCCAACTCCCTGGGCTGAGTCATAACATCCCTTCCTCTGATTCTTAGTTAGAAAGCTCCAAGATAAACTTAGGAAGGCAACTGTGGATTCTCTTCTTGACAATGTGCCGGGAAGGGGATGTGTTCCAAGGGCTGCATAAATGTTTAATAGAGTGAAGGGCCAGCATGGTGAGTGTTTTATACCCATCACGTCCCACCAGTCATATCCAAGGTTCTTACAAGGCCTAAAAAATAAAAATCAATAAAGATAATGCTTTAAATGTGGGACCTCAAAACATGTCTCTCCTCTGAGAAAAGCAATTGTACCAACAGCATCATCAAAGAGATAACTGAATTATAGGAGGGTGGAGAAGTTCATGGGCCCAGAGTCCATCATGAACAGATAAGAAAGACAGGGCCCTTATGATTACATCAGTCTGTTGATCTACCCAGTGTCTCTCTTGGACATTCAGTGTCATCAGAGGTGAGCTACTTTCCCATAGCAAGCAAGCTGCAGCCCCAGGATGGAGGCCTCTGCTGTGCCTGGGGGAGAGGGGAGTGCATGTTTGTCTAAAAGCATTGAGACTGCACTACAAAGTAGGTCCTCTTGGCTCCCCTGGCAGTTAGTCTGAGGGCTCCATGTGACTTCCTTATAAAAACCATCTACCAGTCCTCAATTATTTTCATTGTTTTCTTAAACCACCTTACAGGCATTAGGGTGGGGATGGGAGGAGGAAATGCAAAAGAGAATGGATGTATTCAAATCAGTCTTCCCTGCCCAGCAAACATGACTGAGCTGGTGGGTTATTTTCTAGTTGCAAATATGCTCTACACAGTGAATGGAGGTGCCTACTGGGTCCCTACCATTCCTCCTGGCACAAGGACTCAGCTACAGGCTCTGCTCCGCGCCTGCCTCCAGTGACTTGGAAGAAATTGTATGATGATAAACAGGTGCCTCTCCCCACGAATGCTGGCTCTAGGCACTCAGGGCAGGGGCAGGGAGCTGAGGAGCCCTGCATATGCTAACAGGCTGTCAGCTTCTCCACTCAGGCACAGAAAGCAGAAGCAGGAAGCTATTCTGGTCTTGTCTAGGGAGCCATTATGTCTTGAGTTTCCAACATCATTATCTCCAAAGGGCAACATTGCTCACGTTTCTCCCATTTGCATTCACTAGGAAAAGACAAATGGGTTCATATTTGCAAGTGGAAAGGCTTGGGGGAGGAGTGGTCATGTGCTCTCATTTAGGTAACCAGCTGCTCTGGAAGATGCATGCTCATAATTAGAGATTGGCACCTCGAGGTGACATTTCACACTTACAAGACAAGTTTAAGTTAGTCAGGCAGCAACTGGCTCTCCAAACTAATGGCACTGGGGTGGGTTTTTCACTTAGAAACAAATTGAATCCATGGCTCGGCATGCTTTGAATAATGCTGTGTTCTTACATCTTTTAGTTCTCCTGCAGGAAGGACAAGACTTATTTTACATATCTCCCATTCTGACTGCTTTGGCTTTCTCCACTTCCCCCAAATCAAGGCCCCAGTATAAAGGTAGCTAAGACAGGGACTATGCAGGACCCACTCCAAGAAGGAATATGTGATGTTTATATTCCCAATGTACCCGCTGCATGTGTCGGGTGTGTGCTCGTGGGACTGTCAGTGACAGGTAAAGGTCTTCTTGGGGAGAAAGATTTGCACTGATTTTCTGCTTTCTCATGATGAATGGCTGTCCTCTCCAGCTGTTCCATTCCACTTGATCAGTTAGGGTTGTGTTGGCTGCATAGAACAGAAAACCAGCCTTGGTAGCTTTTTGTAATAGAAATTGAATTTCCTCACATAACAAGAAGTCTGGAATTAAGCCATTCAGATGTTCTTGATGGATCTTTGCAGCTTTCTCTCCTGCCAACCTAGATGGTGACTTATTTTCTCCATCTTTGCAAAATGGCTGCATCATCTCTAGGCATTTCATACAGATTTCTTACAAAAAAGGAGGAGAAGAAGAAGGAAGAATGAAGGGCAAGGGCAAAAGGCCCTCTGTCTTTTTGGAATCCTTACCCTGTATAATTCTGGTCCCATCTCCTTGGCTGATACTGAATCATATGGACACTCCTAGTTGTAAAGGAATCTGGGGAGATGAGAGTTTAAACTGAACACATTGCTGCTCAGTTAGAAAAATTCAGAGAGGAAGGGAACAGAAGAGAAAGTATCTGACTAGGAAACCAGCGGCATCTGCCCCCAGTCCTTACAGCCCCACACATAGAGAATTCTGCTTTTATCCCCCAGTATCAGTGGCAGAGGCTGGGTAGGGTGAGATCATGCAGGTCTCATGAGACAACAGCTACAACTCACTTAAATTCAAGAAGTTATAAGTGGGTCACCCTGCAAGACACTGGGGCCTATAAGTGGAGAAAGATGCCAGGTCCAGTCAAGACCTATTCCATGAGGCAGCAGACATATGCCATTGAATGCAGTAAAGTTCAGACTGTGATAGGTGCAATTACAGTTATAGAAACACAGTGGTGTTAATGATAGCAAGAATGAGACTGCTTTAATTTCAGTAAGGTAGTATTTGAATGTAGCTTTGCAGGTTGGGTAGGATTCTTACAAGTAGAATAGAAGGGAAAGGATGTTTCAAGCATCAAGAAAAAACTAAAAAAAAAATAATAAATAAAAAAAAAGAAAAAACTATATGAGCAAAAGATTGAGGGCAGGAAAGCAGGCAGATAATTGCATGTGGCCCTTGGAATAACATTTACAAGGATTATGGCAGCAAGGGGAATGGACAGGAAAGTAGGGTATAGAGTGGGTTAGAAGATGAAGCAGGAGAGGTACCTGGGTGTTGGATCATAAAGACTGAATGTCATGTTTAGGATATGGGCTTTAAAACTTGTGGGAAATAGAGAGCCATATTTGCATTGTGGGAAATAGTCCAACAAAGAGTTGACAAGAGGTGGACATGGGGAGACTGAGGCAGAGCCACCACTGGGAGGCTGGTACCACAAAGGCCTGACCTAGAATAAAAGCACTTGATATGGAAAGAGATGCACCTGGGAAAGGTGTGAGGATGGCATCCATTTTTCTGCATGAGGAACTAGTTTGGGGACAGTGCTATTTACAAAGTCAAGGAAGACACAGGAGGGGGGCCCTTGGAGGCACAGGCTGTGCTTTGGAGCATGTGGAGGGTTCCCCAAAGGCCTGTGTGTTGCAGTCTTGGTCCCCAGCCACGGCACTATTGGGAAGTGGTGGAACCTTGAAGAGGTAAGGTCTAATGAGAAGTCCTAAGATCACAGGGCAATGCCCACCAAGGGGATAGTAGGGCCCCAGCTCCTTCCTATCTCTCTTTTGCTTCCCAGTTGCCATGAGGTGAGCAGCTTTGTTCTGCCACTTGTTCCTCACCATGATGTATGACCTCACCACAAGGCCAAGAGCAACATGGACTGGAACCCATGGACTGGAACCTCCCAAACTATGAGCCAACATAACTGTTCTCTTTATAAGCTGATTTGCCTTGGGTATGTGTCACAGTGATGGAAAGCTGCTTAGCACACATGGGATGGATTTAGCATAAGTAGCCTGGAATTACTTGTCTGGGTCTCTGGGAGAGAGGACCAGGCTGGACATTAAAGGGTCATCAAGCCTAAGTGAGTGGCAAAACTGTGTTTGTGGACTAGATTATCCAGGAACTCCATAAAGGGACAAAGGGCCAACACAGCTGTTTGAGGGAGAGGCTGGAGGAGTTTGAGAAAGAAAGGTCAGGGAGGAAGGGAGAGGTCTGGGACGCATTTGGAGGTGAGCCAAGGAACTGGAAACTGCTGTCCCGGGGTCGTGGCCTTGGCACAGTTAAGCTTGTGTAATCAAGCCAGTGTGCATGGAGACAAGGTAGCAGTTGGTGGACAGAACCTGCTCCCATCCTGCTGCCCGCATCTCATAATGAAAAAGCACCCGGATAGCTTCCTGTGTCTACCTTGGAGAGCTACATGCTAGGTGGTACCAGGTCTCCCCTGAGATTGCTAGTTGCTCCCTTTTAACTCTCCCTGAGGGTCCACCCTCATGTCTGAGGCTGTGTGACCCGGGCGCTGACTGTGGAAGAGCTACTTCTGCCCCAGCACGAAGGACCTGGTGTGAGTCCTCTCTTGATGAGAGTTCAGCTGCTTGGCTCTAATTTACGCAGCTCAGAGCAAGTGTTCAAGCATGGAGCAGTCCTTGTGCGACAGCTGTGCTGCCCTCCCGAGCCCAAGCCTGTCCTCCCATGGCTCTAATTTTGGGTCTTAGTAGGGTACAGAGAGTTTTAGGAGTGGTTTCTGCCCTGCCTTACCCTACTTTCACTACGGCTGTGCTCCTTTGGCCCAGCTTTTTCTGCTCCTTGGGCATCTAGAGAAGCAGGTTCTTCAGGTGGGACCCAGGACCCACTGCTCAGCTTTATGTTAGCAGTGCTCTCTCCACAGCACTTTAAACCCTGACCACAGCGTCCTCCAGGAACACGCTGAACCAGCCTCTTCCCAGTTCTTGCTTGCAAGTTTTCTTGGTGCTCTCGGTGGCTTCCCATTGCACCAAGAATTAAAGCTGGAATCATCCAGGAACTGTCTGGCCTGGTGGATCTGCTTCCTTCTCCAGCCCGTCTCCTCTGCTTGAGGACCACACCGGGGTGAAATTTCACAGTAAACTCCTTCTGCCTCAGGACCTTCACACAGGTTGCAACCTTTGCAGGTTGTTCTTTTCTTATATCAGAATCATTTCTCAGTCCTATCTAGTACCCTAATTCCTGGCTCTTTTGCCTCAACTCCTTACCACCCCTGATCCCTTGGCTTGCTTCTCTAATGCTACATCCTCAGGGCTCTGAATTACATTTTAAATGCCCACTTATTCATGGGATCATTTGATAAATATCTGTCTTGCCCATTGGCCAGACAGGACCGCATCTTTTCCCCCCTTTTGTATCCTCATAGCTTGACCCATGCAGAGTAAAGATTTGCACCTGCCATCCATAAATGTGTTAAAGGATGGAGCAGTTGGTGACTTCTTTTAACTCATGCCCAAGGTAACGGATGTGTTTCTTCTTTCCCCGGAAGGGAGCTGTAACTCCTTCTAGAACAAGCCAGTGTGTTGCTTTGTAGCTGTAACATCCTGAAATCCTCCAGCAGGATACCTGGATGGAACATGAAGCAACACTATTTGAAGCCAAGCCACAGGAATCCCTCGTGCAGATTTAGCTCCTGCTGCCTCTGCAGCCTGGCTGTCAGCAGCGTCAGGCAGGGGACCTGGGAAGTAGCTTGGCTGAACATTTCTGAATTCTCTGCCAAGGAAGGGCCTGAACCAACAGGTGGCTCAGCTTTGGTGTTCTGACCCATGGGACTTTCCTTCCCCAAACAGGCTTGCAAAGCTTCTGCTTGGTGTGTCCTTGCCAGTAGCTGTCCCAAAAAGCAACACTGAGGTGAATAAAGGCAGCATTCAAGGACATCTGGAGACATGACTCTACTTGTCCAAGGACGTGGGCCTAAAAAAGCGGTGTGGTTTCATCTTTCCCACCTCAAGCAGATAAAAAAGGGAATGGAAAATTGTAACAAAGTCCTCAGTTTATAGAAAAGTCAGGAAGCGTCGGGCAGTCTGTCTGAAGTCACATGGCTTAGCAAGATCGGAGCCAGACTTTGGTAAAAGAGCTTTAGGTATCACAGGGACCCAATTGACTTTGAGTCTAAACTCTAGCAGTGGCCATTCAGCACAAGATTTGTGCTCAGGGGTCAAGCTGTCCTCCCCAGAGTATCCCTGAGGGAGCCATGAGTTTCTCAGTAGCCATTTACAGTTCCTCTGTTGGCCCCAAAGCTATCTTGAATTCATGCATGTTTCCTGCCTTGGGGTTTTGAGACAGGACCATTTATTAAAATAATTCAGTCACAATGGGCCAGAGCTGGAAGGGACCTCTTTATTTCACAAATGAGAACACAGGCCCAAGGCCGAGTGTGTTAGAGGCACGGCTGGGTCTCTGCTGGAAGTCCTTGTGGCCCTGCCTAGACTTGGACAACCCAGTACCCTTCAGCAGCCATATCCACCCCCAGCACACACCTTGGCTGAGGCCTGGTCGCCTCCCTCATAGCAGAGCTTTCTGGCTACCAATCTGGGGCCAGCTTTTGTGTTTCTGTGATTTCTACCAGTGCCCGGCCTCGGCCTCTTCCTACAGACTCTGTTCCTAATGATAGAGTCCGTTTATGGAGCACTCGCTGTGAGCCAAGCCTCCCGTGGGGTCATTTCCATTTTCCCATGTGAGGAAATGAGAGACTCCAGAAGTTAGGGCTTCCAGGCTAAGATATAAATCTCCAAATTCAAGTTTGTCATCTTGAATTTTGACTCCCGGGGACTGGGAGGGGTAGAGGCTACATGTACTGCCCCCTGGCTGGGACAGGGTTTGGGGGTGACTGAAAAGGGGGTTCATTACAACAAATCTTTGGTTCAGGTGAGGACCCCGCCCCCAGGGCCCTATCTGGCTCTAGCTGAAAATGACAGCTACAAGCGGCGCTGGCTCCTGCGCTCACGACACAGCCATTCATGCCGCTGGTGCATGCTCCCTTGAATTGCCGAGGCACCCAATTAACGTGGGTTGCTGTGTCTGATGCTGGGTTATTTTCTTTTATTTTTCTGTCCCCTGAGTTTACTATTTCGGAGAGACACCAGCTCTGTCGTTGTGTTTGTCTGGCTCCCTTCCCACCCTCACCGGAGGAAAAGCGTAGAGCAGCAGCTGACTGCAAATCCGCTCTGGCGCCCTCGCGCCTCCTCGGCGGGCGGCAGCTCCTGTTGCTTCTCGGAGCTCCGCCGCCCTCCGGGAAGACCTCCCGCGCGCCGGTTCGCTCTCGTGGAGGAGAGGTGGGCGCGGGCGGAGGGGTCTGCGCCGCGCCGCTACCCAGGAGCCAGCGGCCCGCGTCCGCCCGGGAGCCCAGCCCGCGCGCCCCCGCCCGCGCCAACTTCGCCGAGCCGGGAGGCGGGAAAGCAGCGCAGGCCGCGCCCACCGCCCTGCCCCCAGCCCGCCACTCCCAGGCTCCTCGGGTCTCGGCGCGTCCTCCTGGGAGCGGCTCGGAGGGGACCGGCTGTGCAGGTGAGCGGCTGGGGAGGGGGCTAAGTTGGCTCCGTCCTGAAGGGAAAGGGTTTGGGTGGGGACGGTCCCCGAGCGCGAGGAGCGCGGGCTTGTTTGTTGCAGTGGGTGTGTGTGGTCCTCCCCCGGGTCTCGGCCCCTGGCAGCGGGAGGCGGCTTTGGGGATGTAAACAAGGAGGTGGGCGTCGAAGACCGAGGGCCCGGAAGGGAGGCAGGCGGTGGCTGCGGGGAGATGCTGGCGGCTGGGCAGGATTCTCCTTGCTGCCTTGAGCCTGGGGCCAAGGTCCTTAGAAGAAGGGGAAAGGGCTGCGCCCACCCCGTATTCAGGGAGTTTTCCTTTGTTAGTTGGAGGCTGTGGACTTGAGTTGGACGTAGGGACGCGAGGAGGGGGAGTGTGGCTGGATGTGAGTGGGGACACAAAAGCAATACAAAACGGAACTTGCAGGGTGGGGGTGTGAACGGGGTAGTGGGCAGAGAGAGGGGCTGTAGCGAAGGCATTGGGGTTCCAGGGCGCGGGGATTCATGACAATGTCTGCATCACTTTTCTCCTTCAATCCTGTTTTCTTTCCAGGGGGCTCTGGTTTTCCCATTTCCACCTTTCCCCACCAGGGCTGGTCCTGGCAAGCCTACCCCTTTGTGTCCCCTGGGGTTTGGTGGAGAGTTGGAAGAGCAGCTTGGATTTCCCAGCGCCTGCTCCGGCCCTTACAAGTGGTGGAGCAGCCTGGCTGGAAACAGGTCTGACCAGGCCCCTGCCAACCTCCAGATCAGGGTTGGGGGGCCGTGGCTGCTGGAGGCTTCTCCTCACTGGTATGGCCTCTGTCTCCTGTTCCTTTGTCTCCTTGGCTTCATCCCTGGCTGGGCAGGGCTTTCCAGGTTTGCAGATGAATCAGTGGGCATCCCAGGCCCTCTATAAAAGGACCCCGACTCAGGGGGCTCAGCTGCCCTCATATTATGTGTGTGTGGATGTGTATATTTCTTTTGAAACTTGGCCTTTTGCTTGTGACCTGCCTGGTAGTTCCCATGGAAACTCCAATTCTCAGCCTCCCTCCTTTTCCTACCATTCCTCACCTCCATATTGCCTCCCCTCCCCCCAATATGGTTGCCTAGATACTGGTTATCTTTGGCTTCTGTGGAAAGGAGGCCCTGGATTTCTGGCTCCCACTCCAAAATGACATGGCCCTTTACCCACTGCACCCCCTCATACAGACTATACATCACCAGCTCCCCCAAAACATACACCACGTTAAACACAGTCAACATGTCCTCACACACATGCTTCACGCATCCTACTCACCATACACAGCATACTTTACCTACACACCATGCATACACATGTATCATACCACATGAATACCGTGTACACACCAAATATACCACGTCTGTACCACATCTCAGACCCACCATGTACAAAGCTTCACTTACACCCTGCTCTCATGCTGTGTATGTTCACACCCCCCCAACAATACCACATACATCACTCCCCAACACATAACGCTTATGCCTGTGGAGTCGTGCGCGCGCGTGCACACACACACACACACACACACAACTTCTAAATAGGTCTCTGGCTGGGCTGAGGCAAAGAAGAGAGAGGGCAGTTTCCTGTCTCATCCAGCCCTGTGCTCTGTGCTTAAGGGTGCGGAGGGGAAGACTGGAGGCTCAGGAAGCTCAGAAGGCAAATTCTAACCTCTTCCTGGGGACGTTGGGTTAGATGGTGGAGAAAGAGACACTTCCAGATTCCTTTACCACAGGGGCTCCTCTCCTAGGTGCCAAATTCCAGAGGCTGGGAGAAGACTAGAATTTAAATCTCTCCATGTCGCAGCTCCAGAAATCCTGAGGCCTTCCCAGGCATTTTCCTGACTATAGGAGGCTTTGAGGAGGGAAGGGAGGCCTGTCACCCTGCAGAGGTACAGAGTGAGAGGGAGCTCAAGAGGACAGGTAAGGCAGGGAGGAGGGAACTCAGAGGAAAGAAGAGCCAAGAAAGAGGAAAGTAGGGAGGTTGATTCCTGTCTGGGGTTCAGGCCACTCTCCCTCTGTCTCGTTTTCCTGCATCCTGCTTGGCTCCTCCAGCCAGACCCATGCATCCAGGAGAGGAGGCAGGCTGGCAAACGGCTCCTCCATTGCCACTCTCCAAGACTTGTGATTTCCATGGTCATCAGGTGGTACATCTCTGAGGGAAGAGATTCCTTTTTGGCTTCCATTTGTTCTTTGGACTATTGAAGAACCTGTTTAGTTCAGTCATTCAGTGGCCTGTGTTAAGTGTCTACTGTGTGTTAATTGCTGGGGACCCCTGTGAGGGAAACACAGGCCCTGACCTTGGAATCTCAGAGCCAGAAGGAGCCTTGAGGGAACATCCAGTCAGGACATAAGTGGGGAAACAGGCACAGAGGTCACATGTAACAGCTGAGGCTGTCTCATTTCTTAGTCAGGATTTTGTACCCCACAGTGCCTGACCAGCATCTCTTGTGTTCTTTTCTCTGCTATCGTCAATCCTTTGGAGTCTGGGATGCCCCTTCCATAGTGAGATCCCCTAGTGGGTGGGGGTGGTAGGTGAGCCCAGTTCATTGTGTTTTCTTGGAAGGTAATGCCGGAGAGTGTGGCAAAGAGAAGTGGGAGAAGGAACAGTTTCTTAGACCCTGGAAACTCTCTGACAGCCTTCGGGGAGTTAGCCCACCTCGATTCCCCCATAAATCAGAGCACATGCTCCTCCCACCTCCAGCCCTGTTGGACTTAGTCAAGGACCATCTGGATGGCAGACAGTGCCAGGCAGCCCCTGGGACTCCCCATCTAGCAACTCTCCTGTTAGCTCTGCCAGAGTAACCCTGGAAGGAACAAACCGGACCTAAAAGCACAGCCCTTAGGAGGCGGAGAACCTAGGGCAGAAAGCCTGGTCCTAGCCCAGCTCTGTCCCTGTGCTGCTGAGCTTCCAAAGGGCACGTGTACCACATTCATTCTACAGATATCCTCAGTGTTACAGACGAGGCTTCTAGTGAAATCTAAAAATGGCCTTGACAGCTCTCAAGCACCTCTAAGATCTTTGACCTCTTTCTGCATTTGTCAATAGAGGTTCGGAGTCCTGGTTTCCAAGCCATGTCTTCTCTAAATTTGTGTGGATTATACAATCCTGAGATCCCAGGCACCAAATTGTACTTCACAATACAGGGTTGCAGCTGAGCTGAGCAAAAAAGGGGCTGGTCTCTGGCTACTCCCCATAAAGCTCCCCTTCACCTGGTGGGGCAGGTGGTATCAGAAGAGTGGAGACTGAATTTCTTCTCTTGGGCTGAGGAGCACACCACCACCCCCCACCCCCGCCTGGGTGGAGCCTTTAAAGGGCCTCCTCTGGAGAGGACCAGACCCAGGGTCAGCAACAGAGGGCTTCCAAGAGGCTGGACATGACTAGATCTCAGGTGCAGCATCAGCTGGTCAAATGGATGGGGCTGGGATGATACAAGTTAAGAGGCCCTCATAGAAGGAGAGACTGAGGCTGGGTGAGGTGAGGAAGTGCCCTAGGGGAAAGCACTTGGCCAGCTGGAGAGGTAGCTGGGAGAGTTTCCTGTCCTGGCTGTCTGTTACTGACAAGAAGCAGGCTATCTCTGGCTGAGACAAACTTGGAACCATTTGGCAGCACTTAATCTGCTCGGAGATGGGGGAAAGGAGAGGCTTGGAGGCCACATAAAAACACTATTGTCACAAAGATATGCAGGGGAGAAGGCCCAGGAAGGAGGCGGGGACCCTAAGGGCCAGACTAGACCTGGGTGGGGAACCACTGGAATGTCTCCACGCCAGCTCAGAATACTGAATTTGGGTACACAAGTCCAGAGATAAGATTGGGGGGGGGTGTCTAGTTGGAATGACAATGACCCCACACAGCTGGAGGGCAAAAGCAGGCCTGTATTCAGAGACCAGAGGCCAAGGTCTCAAATTTAGTCATTCAGTCTTTTAGCAAATGTTTACCAAGTTCCTTCCCTGGACCAGACCCTGTGGGCTTCTCAGGACTCAGTGGAGCCGTGGAGTGAGGTGGAGTGATGGTCTCCAACTCCACAGAGCCCTCCGACTATGGAGGATCAATTGATTTGTCCTCGGCCACCCTCCCTCTGCCTACCTTACCTCACTTCCCAGGAGAAGGGCCCTGTAACCTGCTTTCCCCCCAGGATAGGCCCCTCACACAAGCACTGGTACATCACACTTGCACACACTCCCTTCCTCACACACAATCTTCCATGCCCGACATGCAGGCAGGTACTCACATATCCCTGCAACACCTTACCTCATGCAGCCTCAGTCGCTTGCCCTGACCCTTGTGATGGCCTCTCAACTTGCGTCCTCCCAGCCCGTGCTGCAGGTGAGTTCTAGCGATGTCCAGCCTCTTGGGGGCCCTCCAGTGCTGGTTAATAAGGACAAGCACCATGCCTGCCCTCCAGGTTCTCTGTAATCTGGCTGCTGCCACCTCTCTAGGCGCTGTCTCCAGATGCTTCTCCGAAGCCTTGCATTTTTCTACCCTCTGCCCAGGCCCTGCTGGGATGTGCTCTTGCTCCTACCTATGGAGTAGGGATTGGCAGCCTTTGTACACAGACTTGGGTTCTAAGCTGGATTCTGGTGCTTTCTAGTTTTCTCAACTTTCCTAAGCCTCTGTTGCCTTGCCTATCAAATGAGCATGGAGACTGAGTAGGATGAGCTCTGTAGAGAGTTAGCACGGTGGCTAGCATGTGGTAGACACTCACTAGATATTACCTGCTGTAATAACAATAATGATAGCTACTCCTTCTCACTCTTACTAGAATGACACCATTGGTGTTATATCATCCTCTGAGGCTCCTGCCAAGTGCTCGTTCTTCTGAGTAGCTCTTTCTACTTCCCCATAAACACTGCTTTCCTCCTCCCATACCTGTGAAAGCTCTGTCCCCTTAGGCCCACTGTAGTTGCATTTTTAATACTTACAGAGTTGCCTCCTCTCTCTGACCCTCCCTTCAACCCCCTTGGCACATGGAGAAAGCTCAGTGAGCACTTACGAATCGCGTGTATGTAGGAAGAGTGCTCACCCAGCAGGAGGTGTTGAGTCCACTTGCCCTCCAGCTGTCTCCTTGCCTGTCATGCATCCCCTGATGCACACAACCTGTTCCTCGGGGGTACATTCCTTTCTTCCCATTCATCACTTCGGCATGACCGCTTCCTGTGGAAGAGTCTGTAAACTAAGAAGTTGAACCCCACTTGGGGTCTAGGAGATGCTTAAGGGCTGAAGTCAACAGATGGAAGCTGATTCATCGTTGTGTTTTGGGATTTGACATAGACCCGGATGGCAGCAATGAGTAGGTGAGGGGCTGGGGTTGGGGGTGCCTAAATGTCTCAAAATGCCTTAAATGCCAAAAGTATGCTGCATAAATCCTCGTGTTGTTCATTGGATTATGACTTAAAGAGCTAATGATGCTGAAACGTTCATTCATTCACTAACATTTATAGAGCAGCTACTATGCTCAGTAGCTGGGGATCCAGAGATGCCTAGAATGTGTCTCTGTTTATAGTTTGATGGAAAGATGCACACCGTAGCCATGGCAGTACATGGAAGAGGGGTGGGCCTTAGTTTTGTGGGAATCTGGGGAATAAGGGTGTGTGGTGGGAATTGAAGGGGCGGTGTGTTTCCTGAAACAAACAGTGTCCGGTCAGTAGCCCTCCACTCCACCTAGAAGCAAAGAAAATCCCCATGGCTTCACCCTGCCACTGCCGCCCCAGGAGGACGACATGAACATCTGCACAGTGCCCTGTGGCTGGGACCTGCAGGCGGAGCTGTGCTTCCAAAGAGGTGGGCAGAGAGAGTGGAGGGGCGGCCGCTCTCCTGGCGCCGTGGTCTTCTGTGGGCAGGATGCTCTGGGCCTGGCCTCTGAGTCTGTGGCCTGACAGCTGCTTGGGGTTTCTGTTTCTGCTGCTGGGACTGCTCTTCTGGCCTCTCTTGAATGGGCCTTTGTCAGCAGGTGTGTGGGTGATGTGATCCTGTCCCTGCTGACTGGGTCCCTCCCACCCAGCCTGTGGGCACCCCTGCTTGTGGCTTCTGTGCAAGACCACCCGCATTCTAGACCCTGGATCTGGACCAAGATTCCATGGGGCAGGGTCCTCAAAACCTGTGCTGGCCAGGGGAAGGTCTGGGTCCAGCTCCCTGACTCACCCTGGCCAGCTCTTGTTAGTGACCTGTGTGTGAGTGGCGGCCCATCCTGCTCTGTGTGCAGCATTCTGGGGGTGGTTATGAGAAGTCTATACGGAATGGCTGGGATGAGACTTTGAAGATTGTCACAGTCAGCAGTGGAGGTGAGGTGACAGTGAGGCCCCCTGCCCTGCTAGTGGGCCAGCTTGGGGTCTTTCCAGGGAGACTTCTAGAACTCAAGGCTGGGTTTGGGATTTGTGAATTGTTTTCCTTCCTAAGAAAGAAGCCTTATTCCCCTGCATAGTCAGTTCTTCCTCTGGCCAAATTTCTGTTCCCCAGCAGTTACCCCATGTTAAAGATAAAGATGCCTCCCATTAAAATAACAAGTCCCTTGCTGTGTAATAAGGGAGCCAGCCTGTACATCCAGGGAGGATTGGAGCTGTGTGCTAGAGAAGCAGCTCTGAGTCTTGAGGATACCCCTCTACCATGAATGAGGGATGTTGGGACAGAATCCCAGCTACTGGGCTACTCAGGGGGGCCCTGCCTTGACTGGAGATGGAAGGGACCACCCAGACAGGGGCCAGCAGTGGTGCTGTGGGACAAGGTCCTGTGCCCTGTGCTTAGGCTGTCTAGCTGTCTTGCGGTCAGCACAGAGAATTTGGCAAAGCGTCTATGGTGACCGTGAGCCCCAGGCCTATTAGAATGTCACCAACCTCTGCTCTCTTCAACTTTCCTAGGCTTGAGTCCTGTCTCTTTTAACAGCTCCTTTCTGGTACTTTGTAAGGAGGTGGAGCAATCATTTCAAGTTAGGCTATTAAACAGAATAAGTGATATTTAATTGTTGATTCGATGTGCATTTAAAATGTAGATTGAGGGAAGAGGTCACATTTTCTCTGGAGGCCGCAGATCCATCAGTGGCCTCTGGTCCAGACCCAAAGCACTTGTTTTGCAAGGCAGCTTTGAAATCCTCAGCTGGCTCTGGGCTCTGTGGCTGTGCAGTAGAGACGCCCAGCTATTTCAGAAGCATCAGATGCCGTGAACAGGGCACCAGGCTCCACACCGTGTCAGGAAGGTGAGCTGATGCAGGAATGATGAGATGGGATGGGGGAATGTTTTTTGTTTTTAATTGAATTTTAAAATTTTTATTTTTTTCTATGAACAGACTTTATTTTTTCAGAATGATTTCAAATTTTCAGAAAACGAGCAGCTATTACAGAGTTCCAACATTCTCTCCCATGCACAATTTCCCATTCTTCACATCTTACCTGTGTGGTACGTTTGTTACAACTATTGAAACACCGTTGATACATTTTTATTAGTTAAAGTTGGCACTTCATTCAAATTTCCTACATCTTACCTAATATTCCTTTTCTGTTGTCAGATCCCACGCAGAACACCACATTGTGTCCCGTCATCATGTCTCCTTAGGTTCCTCTTGGCGGTGACAGTGTCTCAGATCTTTCTCGTGTTTGATCACTATGACAGTGCCGAGGAGGACTGCTGAGGTCTATTGTATCATGCCCCTCTACCAGGACTTGTCTGATGTTTTCCTCATGATTAGGCTGGGGTTATGAGTTTGGGGAAAGACAGTCACAAAGGTAAAGAGCCATTGTCATCATGACCTGAGAGTCTACTATCAACGTGTGTCCCTGTTGGCGTCGAAGGCACTGGTTTCCCATCCTTTCACGCTCCCCAGCAGTGCAGTTCCAGCCCATGGTGATTGGCTCTGGGCTTTCTGTGGTCCTTGAGGCAGTCAGCCCATCAGCCAGCTCACTGGCTGTCTTCGCTGCCCAAGGTCTTGCTACACAGGGGGCAGCACACAGACCTTTTAGCTAGAGCTTTATTAAAGAGAGTGTGGAACAGAATGTGTTGTGTGCCAAAGCAGCACGCGTGACAGGCAGCAGGTGCGCCCTGATTGTGGGGAAGGGTCAGTCTCCAGGCTGCAGGGCTGGTTGGACAAGAGTATTTCTCAGCCTGGGCTGTGTGTTAGAATTAGGGATATTATAAAAATTACTGAAGCCTTGGCCACAGAGTTTAGAATTTAATGAGACTTAGTTGATTCCCAGGCATCTTTTTTTTTTTTTTTCCTAATTCTTTATATGATCTAAGGTGCAGCCATGGTCGAGAACTGGGATAAACAGGGATGAGAAGAGCATTCTAAGTGTAAGGAACAGAATGAACAGTACAAATAGGAACACCCAGGGCGGAGAAGGGAAGTAGAGCATCTTAACTGCAAATAATCAGAGGAAATCATAGAAGGGTAGAAAAGGACTAGACTTAAAAGTTTTTATATGCTGAAAAAGAAAGGTTTAGGTTTAAAGAGAATAAATAGGACACTGAAGCACCATGTAGTGTTTGTGAATGTGGGAGGGCAGTGATCCGAATATGTGTTAGGGAGGTTGATCAAGCAGTAGTCAGTGTCCTGGACAGAGTGGTGAGAGATGGTTAAAGATGCGCGCAGCTGCTGCAGCCCAAGGGCGCGATGGGAAAGCTGGGCCGGTCTAGAGAGAGATGCTGCAGAAGTTGGTGTGGCTGAGACATTGCCACAGAAGGCCAAGGAGGAAGAGGGGAGCCTGTGAACATGGTTAGTTAGTAAACTCCCTCAGGCACGATCCTCCATGATGAGCAAGACATCTAGAAAACAGTGGGTTGTCAAGGTTACTGGAAGGATAAAGGTGTCATTCCAGAATCACACCTTGTTCCAAAATTACTCTCCCTTTCTCCATAAAACTCTCCGTCTAAATGCAGGCAAACCTCAGCCATGTGGAAAGCATCCTGAATAAATAAATCAGGCTAAGATATAAATGACTATTGGGATCGTGAGCATTTCTCTTAAAAAAAAAAATGGATTTAATGACCTTTAAGGTCTCTCTTGGAGAGAATGTTGTAAGGGCAGATAGGTGTTTGAATAGAGGTGGTCTTTGTTTCAGGTCCACATCCTAAAATTCTAGCCATGCCAGAAACAAGGTGATCTGCAGCTTTGTAGCCCACTCGTGAAAGGCTGCCTGCCAGCTGCTAGGTGAGTAGTTCTGATGGCATCTCCTGTGAGCCGAGTGCCAGCGGCCAGATCACCTACACCTGCTCCGGGACATGGTCCAGCTCCCAGCATAAATGTACGGATACACTGGGCACGAGCAGCAGGATGCCCAGCAGCCGCTGGCACCGGCAGAGGCTGAGGAGGGAGACAGGTGTCTGCGTTGATGGGAGAGCTCAGCTGGGAGTGATGGGGCATAACTGTGAGCAGGTGGAACCCTACACAGCTGACAAGTCCACAGCTGCCTGCTCCTCCCGAGGCTCCAGGGTCCCAGCCTTACCCCAACCATCCGTCACAGTGAGCACAACTGAGTTGGGCAAGAAAATGCGAAGGGAAATTTACAAACATATGATGCATGCCAAAAATTGGAAAAGCTGTATTTTGGGTTATTTTTATCCTGCCTAATCTATCTTGGCTGTAAGTCAGGGGTCAGCAGTTTATTTTTTCCATTTTAACTTGTAATATACATGTAACGAAAGTTATCATCTTAACCTTTGTTAAGTTACAGTTCAGTAGTTTTAAGTACATTCATATTGTTGGGCAGCCATTACCAGTATCCATCTCCAGAACTCTCTTCATCTTATAAAACTGAAACTGTACCCAGGAAACAATAACTTCCCATTTCTCCTTCCCCGAGTCCTTGGCAGACACCATTCCACTTTCCATCTCTGATTTTGACTACTGTAAGTACCACATATAAGTGGTTTTGTTGTTTTGTGATTGCTTATTTCACCAAGTGTAATATCTTCAGTGTTCATCCATGTTGCTGCATATGTCAGAATTTCTTTCCTTTTAAGGCTGAATAATATTCCACTATATGCAAATACCACATTTTGTTTATCCATTCATGTGCTGATGGACACTTGGATTGCTTTTGTGTTTTAGCTATTATGTATAATGCTGCTGTGAATGTGATTCTACAGATAATCTTGTTGAGACCCTTTTTTGATTCTCTTGGGTATATACCAGGAAGTGGAATTGATGGATCATATGGTAATTCTATTTTTAAAAATAGTTTGAGGAAACATTATACTGTTTTCTACAGACGCTGTACCATTGGTAGATTTTTACCAATAGCGCATGATTCCAACCTCTCTATTCTCGCCAACCCTGTGCCTGTGCCTGTGTGTGCGTGTGTGTGTGTGTTCATCATACCCATTCTAATGGGTGTGAGGTGTAGTTTTGGACTGCCTTTCCCTGATTATTAGTGATGCTGAACATCTTCTCATGGTTTTTGGCTATTTGTATATCTTCTTTGGGGAGATATCTTTTCAATTCCTTTGCTCATTTTTTAATTGGATTGGTTGGTTTTCTGTTGTTGAGTTTTGGGAGGTCTCTATATATTCTGGATAGTGATCCCTTACCCAGTTTATGATTTGCAAGTATTTTTCCCATTCTTTGGTTGTCTTTTTACTCTGTTGATAGTGTCCTTTGGTGCATAAAACTTGGTAAATTTTCATGAAGTTGTTTATTTTTTCTTTTGTTGACTGTGCCTTTGTTGTCATATTTAAGAGATCACCTCTAAATTCAGTATTATGAAGCTTTTGCCCTGTATTCTAAATGTTTTATAGTTCTATGTTTATCCATTGCAAATTAATTTTTATATGTGGTACTAGGGAAGGGTCCAACTATATTCTTTTGCATGTGGATATCTAATTTTCCCAGTACCACTTCTTGGAAAGGCTATCTTTTCCCTATTAAATGGTCTTGGCACCCTTGTTAAAAAAATCATTTGACTTTGTATGTGAGGGTTTATTTTTGGATTCTATTCTGTTCTGTTCTGTTGGCTTTATCTCTGTCTATATGTCAGTACCATGCTGTTTTGATTACTGTAGCTTTGTAGTAAGTTTTAAAAATCAAGAAATGTGGAAACTTTGTTCTTCATTTTCAGGCTTATCTTAGCTATTTTGGGTCTCTTGAGAGTCCATATGAATTTTAGGATACAAAAAATTCATTGTGATTTTGATAAGTATTGTATTAAATATATAGATCATTTAGGGATAGTGTTGGCTTGGTATTGGAGATTCATCCCAGGGCCCTTGCACTGAGGTACATCCCCAGACCTTTTTGAGACAGGTCTTGCTAGGTCACTTATTTGAATAGGCTGGGCTTAAACTTCTGATCTTTCTGCTCCAGCCTCCTAGAGGGCTGGGAGTACCAGCATGTACCACCACGCCTGGCTTATTGACGTCTTAACAATACTGTGTTCCAATCTGTGAACAATGGATGTCTTTCCATTCATTTATGTCTTCTTTCATTTTTTAAGAAATATTTTATAGTTTATATTGTACAAGTTTTCAGCTTCTTAGTTAATTTCTAAGTATTTCAGTCTTTTTTGATACTATGATAAATGGAATTACTTTCATAATTTCCATTTCAGTTTATTCATTTTTTCCAAACAAACACTGAGCTTTGTGTATTGGCTTCGTATCCTGCTACTTTGCTGAATTCATTTATTCTAAGAACCTGTGTGCATATGTGTAACTTTAGAGTTTGCTATGTAGAAGGTCATAACATCTTTAAACAAAGGTAATTATACTTTTTTCAATTTGGTTGTATTTTATATACTTTTCTTGTTGAATTGCTCTGGGTAGAACTTCCAATACTGTATTGAATAGTAATGGTTGAAGTGGGCTTCCTTACCTTGTTTCTGTTGTTGGAGGAAAAGTTTTCAGTCTTTCACCACTCAGTATCGATATTTCATCAGTGATGTTTCACATATGGCTTGTATTAGGTTATAGCAGCTTCCTTCTATTCCTTATTTGTTGAGTGTCTTTATCAGGAGAGGGTGTTGAATTTTGCAGGTACTTTTTCTATACCAGTTGAGATAGTTATGTATTTTTTGTAACATTTTATTAATGTGGTATATTAGATTGATTTTTAAAAACTTTTTTTTTGAGATAGGGTCTCACTATGTAATGCAGACTGGCCTTGAACTCACTGTGTAGCCCAGGCTGGTCTCGAGCTTGCAGTGATCCTCCTGCCTCAGCCTCCGAAGTGCTGGGACTTCACGTGTGCACCACCACACCTGGCAAAACTTTATTTTATTGGTTTATTTTATTTTATTTTTTTGTGGGTACCGGGGGCCAACCTCAGGACTTCGCGCGCCAGCAGGTGCCCGTGCTGCTGAGCGATATCACCAGCCCTTATTTCGTATGTGGGTACCGGGAATCAAACTCAGGACCTCGCGCTTGCCAGGCAGGCGCTTATGCCGCTGAGCCATCTCACCGGCCCTATTGGTACATTTTAGATATACACAATGATAACATTCATCACACGAAATTTGTACCTATAAGTGATATATCTTGCTGCTTCTTTTTTTCCTATTCCCCTCCCCTCCCTTCAACCCCTCCTCCCTTCCTTTTGTTTACAAAAACTTTGTTTCCATTTTTTCCCTTCTGTTCTTTTTTTCTTGTCCCTTCTTTCCCTTCTCCTTCCCCCCTCCCTTGTTCCCCTTCTCCTTTGGACATTTTCTTCCCATTTCCCAATATCCATTATACATTGTGGTCCTTATTTACATTTTTGGTTTCTCACACCAGAGAAACCATGTGATACTTGAACATGTATGTCTGATTTATTTCACTGAAGTGTATTGTCTCAAGGTACATCCCTTTAGCTAGAAATGTCTAAAGCTTATCCTTCTTTATGGCAGAGTAGTACTCCACAGTATAAAAAAAACCTACATCTTCTTTGTCCTTTCATCAGTTGATGAGCATTTGGGCTGTTTCCAAGATTTGGCTATTACAAACTGTGCCACTATAAACATGGGTGTGCATATATCACAGTGGTGTGATGCTTTTAATTCTTTCAGGGCTGTATCAAGAATGGGAATAGCAGGGTTGAATGGAACCTCTAGTCCTAGTTTTTTGAGGAATCTCCACACTGATTTCCACAGTGTTTGCACCAGTCTACACTCCCACCAACAGTGGAGAAGGGTTCCTTTTTCCCCACAGCCCCTCCAGCATTTGTTATTGGTTGATTCTTGATAATAGCCATTCTTTCTGGAGTGAGATGGAATCTCAGGATTGTTTTAATTTGCATCTCTTGAATGACCACTAATCTTGAACATTTTTTTATATATTTATTTGCCGTTTGTATTTCCTCATCTGAGAAGTGTCTATTCATTTCAAATGCCCATTTTTGGATTGGGTCTTTAAATTTGGGGGGGGTCTGATTTTTTTTTTTTTTAGTTCTTTATATATTCTAGATATTAGTCCTTTGAGGTATAGCTGGCAAAATTTTTTTCCCACTCTGTGGGTTTTCTCTTCACTCCATTGGTGATTTCTTTTGCTGTGCAAAAACTTTTTAATAAGATGAGATCCCAGTTGTTGATTCTTTGTGATAGTTCTTGTGTGGTCGGGGTTTTGTTCATAAAGTCTTTGCCTATACCAATGTCTTCAAGAGTTCTACCTATTCTATCTTCTAGCAGATTTAGTATTTCTGTTTTAATATTTAGATCTTTGATCCACTTCAATTTTAGTTTAGTGCATGGTGAAAGATACGGGTCTAGTCTTAATGTTTGGCATGTGGAAAGCCAGTTTTTCCAGCACCATTTATTAAAGAGGCCGTCTTTCTTCCAGTGAAGGTGTTTGGCTCCTTTGTCAAAGATAAAGTGGCTGAGTATGTTTGGAGTTGTTTCTGCATCTTCTAATCTGTTCCATTGATCCTTGGGTCTGTTTTTTTTGCCAGTACCGTGCTGTTTTTATCACAGTAGCTTTGTAGTATAATTTCAAGTCAGGGAATGTGATGCCCCCTGCCTTGCCTTTGTTCAAACTGATTTTTGTATGCTGAACCATCCTTGCATTCTAGGAATAATTTAAGATTACTATTTTTATTTTCCTTTGTCCACGTACGTTGCCACACCTGCCAGGGAGGCAGCAAGGAAGAGTAGAAAGTGTACAGTATTTGGAATCAACAGAATTAGGTGCCAATCCTAGGTATGTTGTTATCGGTGGGACCTTGAGCAGTAACTTAACTGTGAGCCTTCCATTTTGAAACATGTAAAATGGTCTTGATAACCAACATCACACATAGTTGTGGTGTTTCTTTGAGTTAAGGCCTGTGAAGCTGTTTGGCAAATAGGATGTCTTATAAATGTTTGGTGGTATTATTGTTATCACCGTCACCATCACCATCATCATCACTGTCATCGCCTCAACCAACATGAGAGGAAATAGAAGCCCTGTAGGGTAGGGAACATGCTAACACAGTTGCTCCCTTTTTGACAGTCATAAGTACACTAGAAGGTCCAGGGCTGAGGGACAAGAGTCCTCATCCTGGTACAACTTGCCCTGAACCCAAGGAGGCCATGGGACTGGGGCCACATTAGGAACAGCCCCCTAGTTCTACAGAAGTCCTCATGGCCTCACCTGTGTATCCCAGGCCAGCCCTCTTAGGCACACTGAGGGGGCCCTCATGGGTGGCTTCTCTTCAGAGGAAGATTGGGCATGCTGACCAGAGCGATATCTGAGGACCTCAAAGGCTGGGCCTCAGGCTGGGGCTCTGCAGGCTTCTGGCCTCTGTCCAGCAGAGAGACTGCCTCCCGCAGGGCAGCTGCCTTGCAGCTGGGGAGCAGTGTGAGCCATTTCCTCCTGGGAACAGCAGCTTCCTGTTGGCTTTTCATTTGCAGACTCCACCCAGGTGGGTTTTCCTTTCTTTGCTATTTGAAGGATCATTGTGACCAGGGAGAGCAGGGACCAAGGGGAGGCCACTGGAGCAGCCAAGGGTTTGTGGGCCGGGACCTTGCTCCAGGGGACCATGTGAAGGCTTGTTTGATGGTTACTCTCAGGAAGATTTTCTTTCCTCTTTGCGAGCTCCACCTCTCTTTGCTTCTCCCTCTGTGTCTTTCTTTTCCACTTTTCTGGCTTAGTTTTTACTGGGAGCCTTTGCTCTGGGCCACCCCCATCCCATCTTGCAGTCTCTTATTCCTTTGCTGGTCTCTCTTCTGTTTGTCTTTGGGCATCTCCCCTTTCAGTTTCGCTTCTCCCGGGGTTTCTTGCCTCTGTGTGTCATGTCCTCTCTGTTTGTCTTGTTTGTGTGTCTCTTTGAGGGGCTTTCTTTAGTTTTGGTCAGTGTCACTGTCCTTTGCTTCTCCCACCCAGTACGCTCTCACTGTGTCACCTGTGTGCAGCCCTGAATGACTCAGCTGTGGATCTTGGGGTGGGAGAAGGCAGTGGCCTGGGAAGCTTGTGTCAGCCATGGGCTGAAACCTCCCTTGTGCCCGTGTCGGCGTGGGACACCGGAGCCTCCCAGTGGGTAGAGGACACTGTGAGGAGGAAGGGAAGGAAAAGATGGGAGGTAACTGGGGCCCCTTCCTGGGCCTCTGCCTCTGTTTTGCTTCCTCATTTTCCAGGAAAAGGTAGAAAATGAAGGAGGAGGCTGAGGACCGAGCTGGGGACTGGTTGCAATGAAAAGGAGAACTATTGCTGTTTGCCAGGCGTTGTGCACACCCTAACTCTCCTCTTTGCAGATGGCAGAAAAGGAGCCCTATCTCTCTTAGGCAAGGCAGGGACCATCATCATCTCACTGAGCTGAACTGCAGGAAGGGCAGGCATGACACACACCAGGACCCTCTCCCAGTCCCTTCTCTGCTTCCCACTCCTGGCCAGTTCTTACCTACTACTACCAGCTGACTCTCATCCCAGAAACCTCTCCACCCCTGCCCATCACAGCTTGGCTTCTCTGTCCCTTCCTTTTTGGGTTCCCACATGGCATCCCTAGGTGGGGGACACTGAAGTTTCCTACCTATTCCTTTTAGCCACCAGGGAGGGCTGGGTGTCAGCCTCCTACAGACCGCTGGCTGGGAGCGGGGAGGAAGAGGCTTCTAGTAGAAGACGCCAGTCATAGAAGCAGGGACAAGTGGGCCAAATAGACAATAACTGTCCCACACAAAGCCCCCTCACCCAATCCTTACCACCCCTCAGATGTATATTATCATCCCCATTTTACAATTGGCTCAGAGAGGTTAAGTAACTTGTTCCAGGCCACAAAGCCACAGGGAGGCAGGACAGCTAAGTGGCTCCAAACCAGGTGGGTGAAGGGCACTTGATTCCAAATCTGGGTTCTGCTACTTTCTAGCACTGGGACTTTGAGCAAATGACTGACTCTTCCTGGCCTCAGTTTACATATCTGTATAATGGAAATGATCACAGTAACAGCCACTTTCTGGAACTACTACTATAAAAATTGAATTAGTAAACCACTTGAAATGGGACTTGGCAGGGCGTGGGCACCTCATAATGATGCATTTATAGTTATAATGGTTACAGTTTACAAAGAACTTTCACATATGTTATGTTACTTGACCTTTAGAATGGCCTTGCAAAGTGGATGGGGAAATGGGTTGGCTGATTCTACCCTCACCTAATCAGGTGCCTGAGTTTGTAATGTGTTAAAAACAAACAAACAAACAAAAAACCAAAAACTGGCCCTCCTAAGTAAGCTGCTGTCTGTCCAAGGAGGGAATATAAATTCCCAGTGGGGTGAGCTGGCAGGCAGGGTCTCTCCTGCTGGCTCCTTCTCATGAATATGTATGAAGATGGAGACGTTGGGGAGCTTGGTTGGCAGGAGCTCTTCTTTTTCTGTGGCTGTGTTTGCAGAGCTCATCTGGTCCCCTCAGGCAGTTTCAGTCTGTGGGAGCTGGGTAGAAACAAGTGGGATGGCAGTGGTGGTGGTGGTTGAGTCCCCTGAAGAGCCACAGTGCAGGTGGCCATGGCCCTCAGCCACCAAGTGGGTGGCCATCCTCCCCCAATCTGGGTGGCCACTCATAGCTGTCTCCCACTCTCCAACCAGGGAGACAGACAGAGCAGGCCTGAAGTCTGGAGCCCAGCACTCACTTGCTTTCTCTGCCTGTTTCTTTCCCTAGAAAATGGGTTTGATATTAAGAAAGGGCCCTCAGAAGGCGTGGCGCCTCACACGGGAGCAAACAGATGATGGGCACGGGCCTTTGCTATCATCCCAGCCGCACGGCATAGTACATCTGGCGTAGGAGGCTGTTACATAATATGGATGTGAATAGTATAAGGCCAGGCTGATGATGGCAACAGATGATGATGATACCCAGGACTAAAACTGGCATAGGTGTACTCCAGAGGGGTGGAATCTTTATATCCCTGAGACATCACTAAGTCTTACAGTTGGAAGGAAAGTAGGGGGAGGGTGGTCTGATCTATTGGTGTCAAGCAAAACAATTCTGAGACAAGGGACTGTCCCCAGAGGCTTTCCGAGGCCTCCTTAGCCTTGCTACCCTGTGTGAGAGTGATGGTCTGGGCTCCATGCCTTCTGGAAGCCCTTTCTCAACATGATTCCATCTCTCCCTGTCCCTGAAGCCAGCATGCTCCCTTCCATCTCCAATCCAAGTTCATCTTCTAATGAAAGGAACCTGCCCATTCCTTTCCTCCTGTCTTTCTCTTTGGGCAGCCACCACCCAGCCCTGCGGAGCCTTACCTTCTAACCTGGCTCCTGCTGGGCTATCCTAGGTACCCTCAGCTATTGCTCCACCAGCCCTGGTGTGACCACCTGCTGACCCCAGCACATCAAAGCAGCAGGCAGGAGTGGAGGCCAGTGTCCTGGGCCAGGCCATATATCTGACTAATGGGCTGAATCAGACATAGCTTCTCTCACTGGGACTCACTTGTCTCAAATGAAGATCAGAACCTTCATCTCAGTCATCCTAATCCACTCTGGCATTCTGTGATTCCAGGTCCATCTGCTAAACATCTTGGCTATACTCTATTTATACACAGTGAAATCTTGTAGCAGCATCTTTGTTGCAAAGATGTAAAGACACCATAGGCTAAATCATGTCCCCCCAGCCTATAATAATAGCTTTGGGTAAACAGCCTAAGCCATGGGGCCCAGGCATTCTGTGACCCCATGAAAGAGTCCCTTTGGGTATAACCTGTCAGGAGTGGGGGCCTCGACACTCTTTGGGGCATCCTCCTAGGACCCAGGCCATGTGATTGCTGGTCATGTTGTCCATGGGCTGAGCCTGCAGAAAGGCAAGCAGGTGCCCCGGGGGAAGGCATGAACATGGGATAATGAAATTTCACTGTAATTTGGAGCCTCTGCCTTTTAAAGGGAGGTTGTTTCTGAGTTATTGTCACAATAGAACCGGGTATTTGGATCTACCTCACTGCTGCATGGACTCAGAAATAATGCACCATGTTGCTATATCATCAACTAGTAGCTTCTCTTTCCAAGCGGCTTTTACCCAGCAATTAAGTGAAATTATGTGACTCAGTATGGAAATATAATCACCAGAGAAACTTTTCTGATTACGTTCTCCTCTTGCACATGCAGCAGGCACTGCACAAATGGCAGGACGATGGGAGAAGAAAATTAATGTGGAAATGCTGCTGCCAGCTGAAGTGTCAGTTGTTTACCCATACAGAGAGAAATGAGGGCGTGGAGAGGAGGAGAAATGAGTGGAGACCAGCTTCTTCCTCACCATGTCCTGTAGAGGAAGCCAATGGGATTGGGCCCATCCTTCAGACAGGAGAATGGTCTAAATGACCTAGAATTAAAGAAATGGAGAGCAGGAGAACAAGGAGGCGGGGGGTCCCCCACTCCAGCAGTGATGATTTCTTGGGTGCCCTATTTTAGCAAAGCAGATCTGTAGGGTTCTAGGCAGGGGTCCAAGGTCTCAACGCAACAAGGCCCTCCCACTTGAATGCTCAGTGAAGCTCAAGGAACGTTTCTGAGCGCCCTCTCCCAGCCCTACTAAGTTCTGCCCTGCTTTTCCCTCACCCAAATATTCCTCCCTGCATTCCTACCTGCTCCATAAACTCTGTGGCCTGGAAATAAGATTTATCATTTCTACCACCTCTTAAGCTCCCCATCCCAGCCAGCTCCAAGCTGTCCAGTTTCCTCCTTGGGAGGAGGGAGAAAGGAACGTGTGGAAAGGGGGAGGATGGGGATACAGCCGGGCCGTGTGGGAGCGAGGGAAGCTGAGATGGAGTTTCTCGGTTCAGCAGAGACAAAGGCATTTTGTATCACCTCAAAGGCTCTGTGTCTGTACTTGGCCCCTCGACTCCTAGCCAGTGCCATCTGTATCACTGATGAGATTTTTCAAAATAGGTTTAGGGGCCAAGAGGCACCAGGAGGAGACCTGGGCTGAGGTGCAGCTGGTGGAGCTGAGCCTTGGCAGCAGCTTAAAGGGGTGGAGAGTGGGTTACTTTTCAAATCTATGACAATATTTCTTTTAGCACGCTGTAACTTGACCTGAAATACTTTCTTTAGAGGACAAAGAGAGGCCTTAGCTTTTAGGCGTGGCACTTACAGTTCTCTACAGTCTGATTCCAGCCATCTTAGGATTCTCACCACCAACTCATCCTGCTTTACTCAGACTGTATTATCACTGTTTTTGAAGGTGTCTTCCACTGGAAATGGGAAATACTTGGTGGGTTGCTGGCACAGCCTTCTCTTATATCATGCAGACATTTCTAGTGGATAAAGCCCTTTCACCTGCTCAACCTTGTTCAGAGCCCTTCTAAGGAAGCCCGTTTAGGCAGCTACTATTGAGTGAAATGTCTTGAGGTTCAACTTGAACTGAATTTGAACTTGAACTGAATGCTATTTGTCATCCCCCCTGCCCTGCTTGTGTTCATACTCTTTGCTGTGCCAGGCTGCCCTTCCTTTTCTCTCTTCTCAGTCCTGTCAAACTCTTGTCCTGCATTCAAGGCTCTGCTGAAATGTTAATTCCTCCGTGGAAACTTCTAGGTTCCCGTACTCCCTGCTTCTCTTCTCCCTGTTCCTATGGACTTTAGCTGTGTGTAGTCTCTACCTCTTGTGAAGTCCTCCCCAAATTTGCTGATGTATCAGAGCCCTTTGCTGCCAAACCCTGCCTCTCCTTGGTAGCTAAGGCTGAATCTTGTTCACCTGTTTATCCCTTGGAGACCCAGAATAGTATGGCTCTTTTGAGAAATTCAGTGTTTGTGGACTTGAACCTGAGAATCTGAGGAGGCGATTGTCAGGGGTTAGGGGAAGGTATAGCAGTACCCTGAGCTTCCAACCACTGTGTCTAGTAGCCTGGGATCCTTGACATGTGCATTTCCTACTCCAGGAGGAGCCTGCTAGCCTACTAACACCTCCGCCAGCTAGGGCTGGAATCCTAGCTCATGTCTCCTTCCCTCTGGCACCTCAGATCCCACATTCACCAAGGCCCCTAGGATTTGAAGGCCTTTAGTGTCCAGTTCCATCCTCCAGATCCTCAGTCCAGACTCTTCACTATGTGCAGAAGGGTCAGATGTAATTTGGATACGTAATTTGTAGATGTAACCTGGTCTGGGAGATAGCAATAAACTTAACTGAAGGCAGGAAAGAAGGAAAGGAAGGAAGGAAGGAAGGAAGGAAGGAAGGAAGGAAGGAAGGAAGGAAGGAAGGGGATTTTATAAATATCAAGTGCACAAATGTATTTCATACTTTGAAAAATGTAATTAAATATGATTGCCTCAATAATTTTTTTGTATATTTTCTTTTTGTTTTATTTGATTGTCTCAATAATTAAAGGAACTGTAAAGTATTCAATCCCCGAGCCAGGTACAGTGGTATGCACCTGTAGTCCAAGCTGCGTAGGAGGCTGTGGGTGGGGGGGATGTTGCTTGAGACCACAAGTTTGAGACAGTCCGGGCAGTGTAGTGAGACCCCATCTCAAAGAAAAGATAAATAGTCCCAGATTTGTTATTACAGAGCTGGGCTCACAAGAAGGAAGGAAAATATCCACTCATCAGTCACCACTTCTTTCCACATACTAAATACTTCTTAACCAGAAACATAAGAAACTAAAAACTGATAATATAAAACTAACACTGGATTATGTGAAATATAAACAATTAAAGTAGAATTGCTCTTAGAATGAATGCTAGTTGATATCACTGTGTTCTGCAAACTAATAACTGTTGGGTCCAGCAAGTCTGGGAAGCCAAACCTGAGACCCTCATATTAAGGCCAGGAGGCTTGAGAGGGGATAAGTGGTCTTAGGGTGGTATCTGCCAACCTCCATCTCCATGAAAAAGCAAATAAAATTCTCTCTTGGAGGAAAATATCCCATTGTAGGACTGTCAGTTTCCCACAGATTAAAATCTAGCAAACATGAGTTCACAATCAGAGATCACTAAACTCAGTAAAAACCAAGTCACTATGTTTGAAAGGCACAGACGCAATAGATTTGGACTCCTAACCATTTAAGATTTTGGAATTATCAGAAATAGAATATGGAATAACTGTGTAGAAAATGTTTAAGGAAATAAAATGGGGTCATATAAAAGAACAGGCAGCAAAGACTAATCAAATGACCAATTTGAAAAAAAGCCAAACAGAATATTTTGAAATAAATAATACAATCATTGAAATAAAAACTTAAATGGATAGATTAACAGTAGTTAAACAGGGGCCAGTGATATGGCTCGGCGGCATAAGTGCCTGCCTGGCAAGCGCAAGGTCCTGAGTTCAACCTCCGGTACCCACTAAAAAAAAAAAAAAAAAAGTAGTTAAACAATTAAAAAGTGAAATACAAAGAGAAAATAAATCTCAAACAATTACCCAGCATGTGGCATAGAGAAAGGAAGTGAAAACTGAAAGCAGTTAAGTGAAATGGAGAATAAAATGAGGATGTCTAACATATTTCTAATCACTGTATTAGAGAAAATAGAATGGAGAAAAGGTAATGTATCAGTCAGTGTTTACTAGAGAAACAGATACAATACAAGATGTACAACTATATGAGAATTTACAGATTGTCTTACGATGGCTGCCCACAGTCAGGTATGGAAGAGTGCAGAAAGTCAGTCTGCGCACTGGGGATCCGAAGGATCCAGTCAAAGGCCTGGCGTTCCATGTAGTGTCCCATGTGAGTCTGTACCAGGAGGCCAAAGGGTCTGTGCCAAAAGGCTGAAGGGTCGATGCTAGAGGCTGAAGAGTGTGCTCAAAGCCAGGAGATGACGTCCAAGGTGAAAGTAAAGACTGGAACTCCTTTGGAGGAAACAGAAACAATCCTTCCTTCTTCATTTCCCTTTTTTAGCATTCTGGGGATAATCTTCCCTAGGGTGGGTCTCCCACACCCAGAACTATGCTGAGCCAATTCAGTTGGGCATTATTTACTCAAGTTGACACAATCAATTAACCATCACAGGCAATATTTGAAGAGATAATACCTGAGTTTTTTTCATAATTATGAAATGGGAAGAATGTATAGGTAAAGGAGACACAAGAGAATACAGTAAGTCCCCAAATTATGAACGTTTGAGTTTTGAGCTTTCACAGATACAAACAGATGACATGTTACCATTATGAGCAGGCATAGATGTGAACAAATCGTGGAATTAGCTCATGTGTCTGCAGGATATTGTCACAGTGGTGCTGCTGTGTGCTTACTGTACAGCGCAAAGGTGTACAGAAGTACAGTGCTCAGTCAGAGCCCAGGATGTCCAGAAGGAAGAGGAAAAGTAGTGGTGATGTGGAGGGGACTGCTAGGAAGCACAAAGCAATATACATTGTATATTTATGCCAAAGGTATGTAACACTCACTTTATCAGACTTAGGAACGAATCTGACTCAGGAACACTGTCCTGAAACTGAGCTCATTCGTAAGTCAGGGACTTACTATACATAAAAATAATCTACATGTAGACATTAGTCTAATGAAATTCAGAACATAAAGAGAAGAAATTAAAAAGATGGAAAGAATGTCTATAAAGGAATAGAGTGGCGGACTTCTCAACAGCAATCATGGAAATCAGAAAACTATAGAAAGCACTTCTAGACCTCGTTGCAGTCCAGAAAAATCCACATTTGTAATCCCAGGGAAAAGTTATTGGAATTCTAATAAGTTAATTCCAGTCTACTACTTCCAGTGCAATGCATGGCGAGAATAAAGATGCTAAGGCATATTTGTAGTTGTGGGGAGCCAAGGGGGTCCTAAGTCCAGCTAGTATAATGTCTAACCAGAACAAAGGCCTCAACCCAGGGCCAAACCCAGGCTTTTTTAATTTGTGAAGAGGGGAGTGGCTCAGGGATGAGTGATTGTGAGAGTGGCGGGAAGTATGAGCACCCTGAGCTGCGCTAGGTAAGAGGCCTGAAATCACCTCTGCAATATGCAGAGAGAGATGCAGAAAGAGTAGTCTGCATAACACAATTTGAGTCAGTATCTAATGTTTTGGGGTTGGTGCTTCAGCCTTGATGTGTAATTTTCATGCCCTGAGATGTCATAGCCTCTTTTCTCGAGGCTCAGGCTCAGCCGACAGCATGGCTCTCTCGGCCTGGCTCACCCATACTTCTTGGGAGCTACAGGCAGGGCAACACTGACCTGTGGCCTTGCTTCAAAGACTATACATTAGCACCTCGGCTAGACCTGTTTGCATTGCTTAAAGCCAATTGAAGGGATAAAGACAAAACTTAGCCACCCCGCACGTATCAATACATGGAAATAGGGCCAGGTTTAGCCAAAATGGAGACATTTGCTCTTCTTTCAAGGAGAGTCATCCAGGTGGTCCTCCACAGAGAACAGTGGAATAACATCTCCCAAATGTGAAGCAAAAGTGATGATCAGCCTATAGCTGTGTACATGGCCAAACTACCTTCCAAGGATAGAATTGTATTAGTTTATTGCTGTGTAACAAATTACTACAAATTTAGAAGCTTAAAACAACACACATTTATTTATCTCATGGCTTCTTTAGGTGAGAGGTCTAGCATAGTTTAGCTGGATTCTTTCCTCCAGAGTCTCACCAAGCTACAGTCTAGGTGTTGGTTGGGGTTGTGGTCTGATACAAGAATTGACCAGAGAAAGCTCTACTTCAGGTTGCTGGTAGAATTAATCTCTGTGGCGGGAGAGAGGCCCTCATTTTCTTGTTGGCTGTTTGTCAAAGGCTGCTTTCTTTTAGTTGCTAGGTGCTTCCCACAATTCCTTGCCTTGTGCTTCTCTTCGCTGGTCTTTTCACAACATGTCAGCTTATTTTTTCAAACCAGCAAGGGAGAAAGTTCTCTGGTTTGCAGTTTGCTAAGGCGGGGTCTTTTGTAATGTAACAGCAGTATTTGTGTGACATCACGTCACCTTTTCTGCCGTATTCTGTTGACTGGAAGCAAGGTTGGCCACTCCCACCGCATTCATAAGGAAGAGGTCACACAAAGGCTAGAGCTTTAGAAGGTTGGAATTATTGGGGACCCCCTTAGTGTCTGTCCTCCTTAGGGTTGGTGCACCACAGAGGTGAAATGAAAATATTTTCAGTTATACAGAAGTAGTTTACAATGAATAAGTCTTCATTAAAGAAACTTCTAAAAGATAGCCTTTAGAAATAAGAAAAATGGTTAAGGATAGCTGAGATTGAAAAAGAATGGTGAATAAATCACCTAATAAATATATTGTATTTGTTATCTCTTACAGCGTAATGAATTACTACCAGCACAGTAGCTTAAAGCAACAGTTGTTCCTTTCACACAATTTCTGAGGATCAAGAATCAGGAAGAAGGTTAGATGGGTGGTTCTAGCTCAAGGCTTTTGAAGAAAGTCAGTCAAGCTGTCAGCCAGGGTGGCAGTCACATGAACATTGGAGGGTCTCCTTCCAAGCTCACTTACATGGTTCCTAGCAGTTTTTAGACTGAGGCACCTTAAACTTTTGCCACATGAGCCTCTCCAGAGGGATGCTTGATAGTCCTTAAAAACATGGCAGCTAGTTTTCCCCAGAATGAGAGACAGAGAGAGAAAGGGGGAGGAGGAGGAAGACAAGGACGAGGAGGAGGAGGAGGAGGGACTAGGACAATAACAGGAAGAACAAGAAGAAAACAAGAGGGAGAGGAGAGGAGAAGAGTGGGAGGGGAGGAGGAGGAAGTGGGGAGGAGAAGGAGGAGGAGGAAGAAAGCCTGTTACTTCTTATAACCTAACATTTATTGGAAGTGACATACTTTGACTTCTGGCACATCTTATTGGTCACACAGACCAGGCCTTTTGCAGTGAAGGCAAAAACTATACATAAGGATCTGAATACCAGGAGGTGTTTGGTGTCATTTTGAAAGCTGGCTACCATACACGTGGGTGAATCCAAACAAACATCGTCTTCATGAAGTACAAATACTGATACCTATTTTATGAGATTAAAAAAAGAAATATTTATATTGCATGTACAATAACATACATTTGAGGAAGGATATGATTTATATTTTTGTATTTTCAAGGAAGGTATTTTACCTAATAATTATAATAGCTATTAATAAAATCTTAAGACTTAAAAATCTTTATTGAATACACAAACTCCAAAGGTGAACATGAAAAGATTACAAACAGATTGCACAATTTCTAAGGCAGTAGGAAGAGTAAGTAAAAAAGTACTAAATCCAAAATATGGAAGAAAAAAGAAAAAGGCAAGAACAGAGAAATAAATAAGCATAAGGAAACAGGTGAAAATAGCCAAAATCAGGCCAGATGTATCAATAATCACAATAAAAGTAGTAAATTTGACAAATATTAGAGATTGTCGGGTTTCATTTAAAAAAATCTAGCTCTGATGTTTATAAGATTTGCACATAACACATAATTACATAGAAAGGTAGAAAGTAAAATAGAATTTAAGACTGAGAGAATTACCATAAAATCCCCAAAGACCAACTTAGAGGACAATAAAAGACTAATAAAATAAAATAACCTGTGTTGAGACCGATCAAGCAAAAAAGGAATTATCACAGGAAATATTAGGAATGAAAAAGAGGACATACTACAGATCCAGTAGAAGTTAAAATGACAATAAGAAAAGACCATGAACAACTTTGTAGCAATAAATTTGAAAGCGGAATAGAGAAAATCCTAGTCAAGGTATAATGCACTGAATATCAAGAAAAAATAAGGATCTGAAGAGTGCCATAACCATTGATTTATTGAATAGGCAATTTAAAATCTGCCTACAAAGAAAGTACTAAGCCCAAATAGTTTTACAGGTTCTACTGAGCAAAAAGGACAGATCATTCCAACCTTCTGAAAATTGTCCCGGGGATTAACTGCTCACGAGACCAGTACTACAAAACTCCCTTAATCAATTTTCTGTTGCTGTGACAAAATACTTGAGACTGGGTAATTTACAAAGAATAAAGGCTTGTTTAGCTGATGGATTTGGAGGCTGGGAAGTCCAAAAGCATGGCATCAGCATCTGGTGAGGGCCTTTGTGCTGCATCACGAAATGGTAGAGGGCATCCTATGAGACAGGACATGTGTCTCTCTCTCCTGCCCACATGATTGCAGTCTAATCCTAATTACCTCTCAAAGTCCCTGCTTCCAAATATCACTAACATATGACTTTGGGGGTTAAGATTCCAATATGGTGAACTTTTAGGGACACATTCAAATCACAACCCATACCAAAACAAGGCGAGGTCGGAACAGTAAAGTAAAGGTGCAGCCTGATCTCACTCATGCACATCAATGCAAAAATCCTAAGCAAAATATCAACAAACCAAATCCATCCTTTTATTATCCATATATAATTTATTTCCTTGATAGATAAAATAGGAAAAGCCGTAGCTGTAGAGCACTTACTCATAATTAATTGAAAACACATCTTGGGGACCGGTGAGATGGCTCAGCAGCGTAAGCACCTGCCCGGCAAGCGCAAGGGCCCGAGTTCGCCTCCTGGATCCCACATACGAAAAAAGGGCCGGTGATATCGCTCAGCTGCACAGGCGCCTGCTGGCGCGCGAGGTCCTGAGGTCAACCCCCGGTACCCACAAAAAAAAAAAAAAAAAAAAAAAAAAAAAAGAAAACACATCTTGGAAAGCCAGGGTTAGAGAGGAGCTTTCAAAGCATTAGCAGAGCCCCCATTTAATATTAATAGACGGCGTGTGTGCGCATGTGCGCGTGCCTGTGCGTTTCTGCATGAGTGTTCACGTGTATTCATCATTTTCTGTGTTTTACTTGGAAGTCTTAGTGCACTAAGGCACTAAGACAAGAAATATAAATAAACAGTGTAGTAAATAAAAAGAATATTGTGTCATTACGGGTGATATGTCTAGAGAAAATGCAAAGATATCTATAGGTAACTTATTGGAAACAAGAGTTTAGTAAGATTATTGGATTTAAGAATATATACAAATTGCTTTTCTCTTTACTAGCAAAATTAGAAAACATATGAGGTAATATTTAAAATTACGATACAAATAATAAGATGCTTGTGAATGAATCAACAGAAGACATACAAGACCTATATACAAGCAGTTATGAAACTTAATTAGAGAATATTGAAGAGTTTCTTTAAAAAACTGAAAACATTTCTTTATAGGCAACAGACTCGAGATCAGAGCTGTGTCAGCTTTTCCCATGTTCAGTAGGTAGATCCATGGCAATGCTCATGAAAATCCCACTGGTGCTAGATGATGTCCACAGGCCGATTCAGAAGTGTGTAAGCGCAAAAGCCCAAGCATAATGAATATATTCCTGAAGGAAGAGGAGAAAAAAGGATGGGAGCTTCTCACTCACGGCTGGATTACTGTTAAGCTGTAGTAATTGAGACAAAGACACTGTGACTTTAATACAAACCCAGTGGTCCCCTTCTATCCGCGGGGAACATCCCAAGACCCCAGGAGATAGCTGATGTATGAAACCGGGTAGCACTGAGCCTCGTACAGGCTGTGTTTTCCCTACTCATACAGACCTATGATTAAGTTCAGTTAGGCAGAATAACATGTTAACAATAAGGATAAAATAAAGCAATTGTAACTATACTGTAATAGCTATGTAAATGTCTGTCTCTCAAAATATTGTACTTTTGCCTTTTCCCTTAAAGGAAGTACTTTACAGCTTCTTTTTGGCATATTCAAGCAGTGATGGCCAGCATTACTGCTCTTGCGCTTTGGGGCCATTATTAAGTTTAGAAAAAAGGGTCACTAGAACACAAGCACTGCGATAACATGCAGTCGGTCTGATGATACCGGAGATGGCTGCTAAGTGACTAATGGGCAGGTAATAGATACACTACAGATACAATGCTCAAAAGGATGACTCACGTCCCAGGAGGTGGAGCTGCAGGAGATTTCATCGTGCTGCTTAGAACTGTGTGCAATATGTAATTTATGAATCATTCATTTCTGTATTTTCCATTCAGTGTTTTCAGAACATAATTGACTGCAGGAAAGGGAGTCTGTGGAAAGTGAAACCAGGGAGAAGGGGGAGCTATTGTACAGAAAAATTGACCAGTATAACTAAAACAAAAGCCCAAAGCGCAAAGCTAAATGGAAACTAGAGATGTAAAAGCGGTGTGGTACATTGTGAGAAAGGGGAGGGCTGGTCAGCAAACGGTGCCGGGACGTCTGCGTATCAACATGGGGCAAGGTGAAGCTTAGATCCCTACACTGAATTTCATACAAATATCAACTCTGGATTGAATAAAGGTTTAAATGTAAAAGAAGAGGATTTAACTTTTTAGAAGAAAATTCTTACTGACCTGAGGGTAAGAAAGAATGTCTTAAATAAGACACAAAACTCATTCCATTCAGTTACATTAGAATTAAATTCTGTTCATTGAAAGACAGTCTTAAAAAGTGAAAAAGGCAAGCTGCTAATAATGAGATATTTGCAATACTTAATGACAGAAGTTTAGTATCCAGAATACAAAAGTAATAAGAGGAAGAATCAACCTATTTGAAAAGTGGACAGATATGAAAGATGCATGACCAATAAAGAAACAGGAATGGCAGATAAGTACTCAGAAAGAAGCCCAACTCAGTTAAATAATCAAATTAAGCCTTACTTTATACCTCTAGATTGACAGAAATAATGATATCTGACAATATCTTGGGTAACCACTTTGGAAAATAATTTTAAATTATTGTTGATAGTAGTTTGCGTAACAGAAAACCCAACGAATGACTTCACTCCTAGGCTTATCTCTAGAACATTATTTTTCAAACTGCAGAATGACGCATCAAGGAGCTTGGCTATATTTTTTTTAAAGGAAACAAAGTAGCATAGAAAATAAGAGTACTTCATTCGTAATAAGGGTAAACATTGCTTTGTGAAATGTTTCTGGTATAGATGAATATGTGTTTGTGTTGGGTTGTAATGTAAAATGGATTTCTTATGAGAGAGGAACTCAAGAGAATTGAAAACAGTGCCCTCTGAGTTCTTGGGTGTGTGCCTTGGGCGACATACATAAAGTGTATTATTTATAATAGCAATAAATTGGGGGAAAAAAGGCGCCACATGTCCACTGACAGGAGAATGAATCAATACCTGCACAGTGGGATATTATACAATATTAAAAATGAAAGAACTGTGGTTATATGTATTAATATAAATAGATCTTAGAAACGTAATGTTGAGCAAAAAAGCAATTCCCAGAAGGCTGTGAATATGGTGTCATAGTTATAAATCTCCAATAAAGCTATGCTAATATATTATTTAGATATATGTATGTGTCAGGTATATTTTTAAAAGGAAGAGCAAGGTATGGTATATATTCATACAATGGATTTTTTTTTTTTTTTTTTTTTGAGACAGGGTCTTGCAGTGTAGTTTTGGCTAGCCCTGAACTCACTGTGTAGCCCAGGCTGTCCTCAGATTCACAGTGATCCTCCTGTTTCAGCCTCCTGAGTGCTGGGATTGTAGGTGCAAGCCACCATTCCTGGTGCAACAATGGAATATTTTTAAGCCATAAAAAGGAACAAAACACTCATGCATGCTACCATATAGATGAATCTTAAAAACATACTGTGCGAATGCCAGATACAAAAGGTCACAAATGTTATGATTGTTTTCACATGAAATATCCAAAATTGGCAAATCCAGAGACAAAATACAGATTAATGGCTGTCAGAACCCTGGGGGCGGGGTGGGGTGGAGAGGGACTGCTAATAGGTACGGAGTTTCTAGCATCTGGGGACAATGCTGGAAATGTTCAGGAAATAGGAAATGGTGAGAACTAGATTGTGGTAAGAACACATAACGTGAGATCTACCCTCTAACATGTTTCTAGGTATACAATAAGTGTATTAACTAGAGGGACAGTGTTGTGTTACAGCAGCTTTCTAGAACTAACTCAGTTTGCACATCTGAAAATTCATACGTGTTGGTTCGCAAGCTTTTAAAAAGAACAAGGGAATGATTAAAAATATATGTGGTCAGGATACTGATTACCTCTGGGAATCAGAGAGGCAGGGAATGGGTTGAAGAAAAATACAAGTAAATGCAGTATTTGTAATGTTCTAGTTTTTTAGTTACTTATAGGTGTTTATCTTATTACTGTGCTTCTTGACGTGTGTGCTACATATTTCTGTATATACAATATATAATGTAAACTTTAAGAGAAAAATAATTCTAAAGTAAGACAGCAGTACAGGTAAATGGCTGGCTGCCTTCTGGCCTTCTGATACAGACATGGGAATTTTGAATCCCATTTTGAATCCCCATGGAGTCCCGGCTTCTGCGTGGTTCTGGATGCAGTTGTACTGACCCCTGGTGGCTGGGAGGTGAAAGGCAGCGGGGTGGTGTGCTCGGGGCTCAGAGAAAGTCACAGGAAGTTCCCATGCTCAGACCAAGTACCCACCAGGCCACTAGGCAGTTGTCCAGGGGTTCAGCCTTTATTCAGTCTCACCTCATGTGGGAAAGAGTCCTGGGCATTCCTTATCTGGATTCCCTTTTCTTTTTGTGGGCTCTGTACCACTGTCATGACAGCTCAGCAGTGAGGAGTACAACTCCACCGGGACCTGTCCCTGGGTGAACCAGAAGGCCTTCTGCCTTCACCCAGATGGCCCATCCTGGGGCAATGTACTTGGCCCAGAGGTTAGGGCTCGATGAGCCCGAATGGAGCTCCCAGCATCTCCTAGAAAAGGAGGGACTTGGATGCTGATGCTAGAAACTGTTTCCAAATTCCCTTTGGTTAATCAAGTCACTTTTGGGGGAGATGATGAATTGAAGCCTGTGGAAATGTTGACCTGGCTGCTTCAGAATGTGAGGGCCAGCTTAAGGGACCTGTCCATGTCAGGGTTTGCAAAGAGAAAGTGACCATCCAGTGTCCCTCCCCACTGCTGGCTAGACAAGGTGGGCGTTGCTTTATCCACCCCCCCATCTGTTATAAAGGAGAATTTCTGATGGGTTATTAGCTATGAGAACTGAACCAGAACTGAGATGACCACAGAAAGATGGCCCAAAGAGAAGGACACAGAGATCATAACAGATCATTACAAAATCCTGATTCTCTTATGGCTTTGGCCCTAGAAGCAGTGTGACACAGGAATTCCTGGAGTGCTCTGAGCTCTTAGCCCTGCTGCTCACTCTGTGTCATGGATCCTCTGTGAGCTTCAGGTTCTTGGCCTGTGACATGGCGTAGTTGTAGTGCCTACCAGTTGCTCTAATGCTGTCCTATTAATTGAGTTAATGCTCGCGGAGCACTCTTTAGGAGCCTGGTAAATGTCAGCAACTTCACTCTGAGTGGTTTGAAGGTTCCCCAGGCTTGGAGTAGAGCTGGGGTTTGACTTGCCCCAAGCTGGGCGGATGGTTTGGGGAGTGGAGGTGTGGTTCCTGTCCAGCAAATAATGACGCCTTCCCTCTGTCCCTAGACGTGATGGAGGTGGTGCTGATCTTTCTCTGCAGCCTGCTGGTCCCCACAGTCCTGGCCAGTGGTGAGTAGGACGATGGCAGCCACAGCCCTTTCTAGTAGAAGGTTCTGGCCCTTTGTGGACTTTCAGTCTAAACCTTGGAACTCACTGCACACCAATGACTAGACCACAAGTAGCTACTTCTGGCTTTATGCAAATCGTGAGTCCTTTCCTGGTCTCAGTTTCCCCACCTGTTAGAGGATGACAGACATGCCTTTTGTGGTGATGTAAGAATAAAAAAGGGCACTAAATGTGTGTGTGCTGTGAATGCAGGCCCCCGAGCCAGCAGGCCTGCCCTTCTGTGCATCTCTAGTATGTCCTGGGAATCCCTTTGTGGGGACTGAGATCTGGGAGGTAAGGGGAGCTGTTTCAGGATATGCAGCTATCTTCCTCCTGACTGTGCCTATTTACTTTTGCAGCAACTGAGCAGGAGAAAGAAACGGACCCTTTTCATTATGGTAGGTGGCCTCAGCAACCCTGGGTGCAGGGGATAGTGGATTGGGGTACAGCCCTGTCAAAGGAGGGATGGACACAGCCTCTTAGCCCTGCCTTGCTTCTGTTGCTCACCCTTTTGGTTCCTTTGGCAGACTACCAGACCCTGAGGATTGGGGGATTGGTGTTTGCTGTGGTCCTCTTTTCTGTTGGAATACTCCTTATTCTGAGTAAGTTTATTGGTTCCTTGTTCACGGCCCCTAAGTAGGTGAGAGCAGTGTCAAATCCTGGCCATTCTGTCCCTGGGAGGGGGAAGGACACTGTCTGTCCTCTGTGTTATCTCCAGGACCTAACACAGCAGAGCACATGGTAAGCTCTTGGCAAAACAGTGAAGCATGAGCAAGGAAAACATAGATAAAAATAAGCGCAGATAAGAATGGGCAGGGTTGTTCTCCCAGGACTGTGTTCATAGAGCATGAGCAGGACAGTCATGAGACAGGGGACAGGTGCTGTCCCCACTGTGCTCCAAGGGATGTGCCCCTGCATGTTTTTCACACATGACCCTGGTCTGCACAGGGCCCTTGCATGTGCACGGTCAAGTGCACTGTGCTGATGTGGCCATCCCAGCTGTTGATGCTACCCTGGGCTCTGATGAACCCTACTCCAACCTAAGGTCACTATATAAAGCCATGCAAGGGTGCCATTTACCCAGTCCTTCAAGCTGCAGACTCAGAGCAGCCCTCCCGTGGCCAGGCCAGGTGCATGACCTCGAGCTTATGCTTGGACCATGACCTGGATGGTTTCTTTGCTTTTTAGGTCGCAGGTGCAAATGCAGTTTCAATCAGAAGCCCCGGTAAGAATACCATGGCTACGGCCATCTGGGGTGACAACAGGAGGGTCAGGGAGGGGCTTCTGGCACTTGACCTTAATGGGCATTCTCTTGGATTCTTGTCTGAGGAAGAACATGTGTACATGGATGGGAGGTAGGGGTAGAGCTATGACCTTGAGGATTGCCAGGAGACCCTGGGGCAAGGGAGAGGTCAGAACATCAAGGGCCAGCCTCTGATGCAAAAGGGGGTAGGGGAGGTGGGCGAGAAGGAGCTGGAACTTTGGACTCCTGACTTGCCCCAGGCTGGGCTGAAGGTTTGGGGAGTGGAGGTGTGGTTCCTGTCCAGCAAATAACGATGCCTTGACACAGCTGGGCTTGGGAAATGGGAAGCAGAGGGCTTTGTGGCCTCTCTTGAGGCTCAGGTTCTCTCTACAGAACCCTGAGATACTGTCCTCGTGCCTCATCTGTGTGGGGCTCTTTGAGCTGAGTGGACCCTTGGCCTCTCTTTCTGTTCCCCATCAAGTCACACCCCATTAACCCACCAGAGTAGCCAAGGGTGGCTTCCAATCCTGAAAGCCCAAATCCTATGGTGGGGCACATGTAAGCCCCCACATGGCCCTAGGTCACCTTCCCAGTTCTTAGTTATCTTGGGTGCTGATCAAGAGGTGCCTATAAGTTTCCTGTCCCCTTTATCCCAACTTCTCCCTCACCCAGTGATGCCCCAGGGTAGATAGTGCTTGAGCCCCTTAGAGGATTTGGAGGGGACAGATCCCAGATGGCCCTGCTCCAACCAGGAGAGTGGTGACACTGTGTTTGCCCTGGAGACCTCTGACAGGCTATGTCCTTCTCTTACAGAGCTCCTGGGGACGAGGAAGCCCAGGGAGAGAACCTCATCACCGCAAATGGTAACCAGATAGATGGAACGGAGAGGGCGGAGAGGGTCTTCATGTGTGCCAGGGAGGGGCTGCTCTGAGGGACCATGGCCTCCTTAGGGCTCACCAGGCGGGCTCGCATCGTGCCAGGCGTGGGCTGTCCAGGGCATCTGTGGGGTTGCCCCTCACCTGCACCAAACAGGCCACTATAAGTGAGACTTTTTTTACAGAGCGTCTGCTCTGTGTCGGGGACAGACCCCATATCATTCATGTGTGCTTAACCTGTGAGGTAGGCATCGTTACTCACATCTTATAACCCAGACCCAGAGCCCAGGTTCTTGTAACCAGCAGGTAGCAGGCATGGATTTGTACCCAAGTCTGTGATTTGAAGTCTCCTGCATCATGTACAGGTCGGCTGCAGCATGGGTTGGCCCCTGGATGAGGGGTCCGTAACTGTGTCTGTTCTGGTTTTCTTTGCAGCAGCAGAGCCCCAGAAAGCAGAGAACTGAAGTGCAGCCTCCAGTGATGGTGAGATGCTCTGTGACAGGGTCTTCCACTGTCCTGTCACTGTCATCGAACCTGGGCAGGGGCGTCAGGTGGGAAGTCCTGGGCTGCAGGGGGTGCAGCTTTATTATGAGTTCTGCTCTGAGGAGGCTTTCAGGGGTATGAGAGGGACAATGGAACTCAGTCCCAGAGATGGCCAGGTATCCCACAACTGCGCACAGTGAGCGTCCAGAAACCGTTCCACCCAGCCCAAGGCTCAGGCTTGTAGGTTGCTATTCCAGCCGCCCCACAGGCATGGCTTGGGAGAGAATTAGAGTTAAAGAAATACTCTCTCTATCAGATCGCAGAAAGATGATGAATCAGAAAGTACCTTACAGCCTCTTTTTGTAAAAAAAAAATTATGATCTTTCCAACTCTCTTCGAAAGTGGGGGAAATACTAAATGATATCTTTACTCCTGGGAACATTACCTCTTCTCAACACCTGAGGGCACTGTTTAGCGTCCACCCTTAGAGGCTGTAGGAGAGTGCATAGTGACTGGTGACTGGTCTCCAGAGCATGGCCAGACAGGAATTGCTGGAGCCTGCCAGCCGTAAATCAAATATGTGGGGCTGAAACCTATTTCATATTTGAAGAAATTGAGGTGGAAGTAAGTAGCCATTCAGATTAGTAGGTGACAGGGTCAACCTGAACGCAGGTTTCTGTGACTAACTATAGTTAGTGCCATCCCACTACACTCTGTCCTGTCTTTATCCCTTAGGGCAGGCCGTGGAATGTATTAGGGCCAAAATTCAGTCTTTTGTCAGCTCAAATAAGGAATGCTATGTAACTTTACCCTACATTGTAAGTTAAAAGAGGTCTCAGCGTGATGAGATGCTGGTACACCAGCTTTCTCCACGATGGCAGTAATGAGGTGTGTTTGTGTAGCGTCTCAGTTTAAGGACACATATGCCCTCATGACAGCCCCATGCGCAGGCAGAGCAGGGCTCATAGAGACCCGTCTTCAGGATGGGGCTTCTCAAGGCAAGTGACCACCCAAGCTGGGAGGGTCACAGAAGCTCACTGGGAAGCAGGTGTCTGCCTGGTGACTCCATGTTCTGCCCACCCCACTGCAGCTGGCAGGGCACACTGAGAGTGTGGAATGGGTTTGGAAGGCTCAAAGGAGGCAGCCTCCAAAAGGAATGTCTTTTTCTTAAATTAGGTCTTTCTCAAAAGCCCCTTTCTCCTAAGTCCAGGCCTGTGAGTGACTGATGGGGTTGTCTAGTGTTGGACCAGGGACAGCCCACAGGGGAGAGCCCTCCTCCTGATGTCCACCCCTCCCCATGCCTGTATCTCCTTTCTGTGCCTCTCAGCCCTGTCGGGCTTTGAAGGGATGTGAACCCAGGAATCTTAGTGGACAGCGTGGCTGGGCTGAAGGAGAGGGCAAATGGGGACACTCAGAGCAGCCAGAGCTTTGTTTTCATTTAAATTCTTTCCCTCCTCAGCCTCAAGAACCTGAGGGCAGCTGCCCCAACCTTTAGATGCAGATGTTGATAAGAAAACTGGCCACTTCAGCCACAGATCTTTCCCCAGGAGAAGCCAACAACTCATGTGTCCCCTGTGCCCTTCCCCATCCCTGCTAACCCCCATTCTCTACGCATCGATGCAACTCACACAGGCCTTCCCTGCCCTCAGCCTGCCGTCTCGTCACCGCCTGTGCCGTGTCTGTACGTGCGTGTGTGTATGTGTGCGTGTGTATATGCTGACTGTGATCTTTGTGGCTACTTGTTTGTGGACAGTATTGCATTTGTGAACTGTGGATTCACTTTCCTGGGCAGGAGCTGAGCCCAGTTGCCATTGGCTCCTCCCCGCCTCCCTGGGGGCCTCCATCGCTTCCCACTCCCTGGAGTCTGCTTTTCACCTGAGAGACCTGCGCCTGTCTTGATTTAGGGATGAGGGTAGAGTAGGAATCCCCACCTCTCTTGGCACTGGGAAGGTTTGCATCACCTTCCTCATGGCCTTTCACGGACCCTTTTCAGTCCTCTCACAAGGACCTTGCTCTTGTATTCCATCCTGACCCAGGTCTGTTCGGAAGACCTTAGCACTTGGAGGTGCAGAGAAGGAGCTGGGGAGCCCAGTGTTGCTGTCAGGCAGCCTCTGCCCGACCACATTTCTTTTTCTTCTTGGGGCTTCCACTGTGGAGTCTCTACTGCCCTGCCCTTTTGCGGAGCATCCGGGAAGTCCAGGCCCAGGGCTTTTCCTCTGCCCCTTGGGAATGTGCCCCTTGCATATCTTCTCAGCAATAACCCCACGGGCTCTGGAACGCTCCTGCCCTCGCCCACCTTCCTGTTTCCGAGACGTCCAACTATAGCTCGGCTCATCCAGACTCAGTCTACCATCCCTGAAGTTGGGTCCCCGGAAGTGGATGGCTGAGGGATTCCCATTCTGTTGGGGTCAGCACGCAGGGATGGGCAGCCAGGAGAGTAGGAGGGACTCTGCTTCTCTGCCTGTGTCCCGCTGGCCAGGCAGCAGCAACAGCTCTTGCATCCTCCCTGCCCGTCTCGGTCAGTGGTCAGAGTGGTGAATTATGTGTGAGCAGCAGTTGTGCTGCCGGTCAGAGGTTAGCAGGGTTTCATGTGGCCCTGCTGCAGATCAACAGCAAGAAGTTGAAGGTCATGAGAGAGTGGAAAGTCCGCCAGATCCTGCCCCACCTGCCCATTGTGTTCCCATGGAAACTAACCAAACCTTGCCGTGTGACCAGGACTGCTGCTGTCTGTCTTGTGATCTATCCTCTCTACAACAACAGAAAAGAAATAAAACATCATTGTTTCCTAGTGGCTCAGAGGTGCTTTTCTTTCTCTAAAGGAACTTGAGTATTTGTAGGGCCTTTGGCACCTGGAGGAGGAGAGGGCTGGAGCGCCTCCAGGGGAGAGTATATTTATTTCAGCTGCTTTCCTAAGTGGCTCCTCCCAGATCTCCATTTCTTCCTCTCTTTCCACTCCTTCCTCTACCCTATGCCTCGTTCTTGGCCCTGCTCCATCCTGCTCTTCTTCCCCCAGCCTCCTCCCTGGGTCCCTGGGCTCAAGCTCCATCCCACAGTAGAACCTGTACATTTGTACTAAAAACGAGGTGACAGTGGCTTGACCAAATGCTCACTGGCCTGGAGTAAAAAGGTCCTGGCTTTTCTCATTGGTCAGGTCAGGCTGTTACCTAAGGACTTGGAAGTGAGGGCACATGTGGGTCACTTGGGTCATGCTCAGAGCATTACCCTGTTTTCTTCCCACTCAGATGCCCCCTCCTCTGGGCAGTTTCCTGGTCACAGGCGGAAGGTGTCCCTTCCTTCCTGTGCTCTGATCACACTTGGTTCCTGCCATTGTCTTCACATATAATGCTTTATTTGGGATCCAAACTGCAGAGGACAGGCAGGTTATGTCACTGTGATTCACCTGTAAATGGAGAAGGTCCTGGCTGTCACCTAAAGCACCCTCCCCCAAATATTCCAATACTGCTTTTTAAAAGGTACCCTTGGCCAAATAAACAGCTGTGGGGTAGATTTTGCTGGGAGGTCAGTTGGGTGCAGCCCTCACCTAGCCTTTTGGATGTTTGTGGTGAGACAATTCCTTTGAGGGCAAGGAGTGCATCTTCTAAGATGAGAATGCCTGGCACATCTCAGGGTCTCCAACCTTCACAGCCCCTGTCTGGATCCTGCAAGTGTTGAGAGTCTCAGAACTGTGAGGCTTAGGTCCGACTGACTTGGCTGGGCCCAGCCGCTTCCAGACCACCCCTGGACCTGCTTAGGACCTTTCCCACTTCTGTTCTCTCTTCTGCCTCCATCCCCTGGGTCTCTGAAAAGACACAGATTTGAAGCTGAGATCAAGCTCAGCATTGTCAACCCAGTGATCATGGCAGTTAGAAAAATTCTCATGTGTAGCCTAGGGTTGATAAATAGGCTGATGACCGTCGTTCATTGAGCACTTACTGTGTCAAGGAGTTCATGGGCCTCAAAGCCGGTGATTGAGACCCTTTGAGGCCCCAGAAATGAAGACTGTGGGTACCTCTCCTAGGTGTTGAAAACAAAACATTAAAATAAGTGTAGGGAAGTCCAGTGGTGGACTCCATTGCCCTAGTTACAGGGAGTAATAGTCGCCACTCTAGCCTATGTGCAAAATGGTTATCCTGACTTTGCCAGAGTCTAAGCACCCACCTAGTTTTCCTCCTGGCGCTCTCAGTTTTGTTCTGACATAGCAGGACAGTGCCATTTTACAGATTCTCTGATATGTTTGAGACTGGTCCCAGCCATACAACCAGTGGGCACAGAAGCTGGGATGGACCAGGCTGTCCGCATGGCATCATGAGACACATCGCCTACCCCGCCTTCTTGGACAAAATTGATGATCAGGTGAAGGGCAGGCGACCTCTTGGATGGTGTGGCCTCTGTGGAGCATAGCTGTCCCTGTGGAGCATAAACTAGCCAGACTGCTCCAGGCAGGCTCCTAGAAGAAGCGAGTGGCCTGGAAATAAGACACATGAGGAACAAAATAACTGACGATCAACATGGTGATAGTAATGACAGCAGCTGATGTTCATCCAGCACTTCCATGTGCTGGGCTGTAGACTTCACATGGATCAGCTCATTCCCAACTCACTTCCCGGAGCACTGAAACTCCAGGAAAGCAGGCCTAGGTCTGCATTCACTCAGCCTCCAAGCGTGTGACACTCTATCTGACACTTGTTTCTGTTCATGATTTGCTTTAATGTGGCAAATATAATTTGCTTGAATGGGCAAGCTGTGCCTTGCCCTTTCCCAAAAGGCTTGCTGAGTCTGCAGCAGTTACCTCAGAGGCCCTACGGATTTCCTATAGGCTACTCCCCTGCCTCCTATGAATCAGGCTACTCCCCTGCCTCCTATGAATCAGGCTACTCCCCTGCCTCCTATGAATCAGGCTACTCCCCTGCCTCCTATGAATCAGGCTACTCCCCTGCCTCCTATGAATCAGGCTACTCCCCTGCCTCCTATGAATCTGACCCCAGAGATGGTCACGTCTGTATGCATGGAGGTGTTCGTGACTACTGCGCACTATGATAACAATAGATCAATCTCCCTTCTGGGGCCCCAGGTACAGTGGCCCTCCCTCTCTGGTTTTTGTTTGTTTTGGGGATTTGTTTTCATATTGTAGATTTAAACTTGCCAAACTGTTCTTGGAAGAGAGAGGCAAAGTACAAGCAGCAGGGGTGGGAAGAGGGATCCCAGCTGAAGCACACCTGCAAGGTCACTGGGCGCTTGTCCCCTCCCCCAGGACCATGGGCTGGCAGAGTGGCTGGGCAGGGACGGTGTGGGAGAGCTCTCCAGCTCTGTCTGGTTTGCCCCACCTTGTCCCTGTTGCTCTGCCTCACCCCAGCACCAGTGAGAGAAAGGGGTCAGGTGTGTTTTCCTGGGTTGGGGGAGCAGCTTTGGAAATACCTGTCTCCAGGGCAGAAAGAGGAGGAATTGCTGCCTCTTGCCATTAGTGTGATTCATGCAGCCACAGCCAGGCTGGGGCAGGGGGAGGAGGGAGAATCAGCCAGTTCAAGCCAACCGCCTGCTGGTTTTATGGAGCCAGCCCCAGTCCCAGGGCTGATTGTACAACAGTGGGCACCTGCCAAGGCAGTGATAGCAGGCCAGGTTATGCTGCGGTCGGATGTCCTGAAGGACTCAAAGTAGCAGGGCTGGAGGGGATGGGTCCCTGCCTCTGAGCCCTTGTGCCCTGCTTCACTCTAGCTCAGCAGGCCCCAGCGTCTCTGTTGGTTTCCTTCTTGCACACAAAGTCCTTCCTCCATAGTGTGAGCGGGGCCTTCTGCTAGCTATGTGACTCTCGGAAAGCTCCAAGCCTAAGTGTCCTCAACTATGAAATGGATTCATCGGTAGCTTCCTGTTATTTCCTGGGTCAAAGGGATGCAGTGGACATAGGTGCACTTTGAAAATTCTACCTGTAGACGTCATGTTACCAACATTGGCATCACCATCCATTCCTATCTCCTCTTTCTCTGACAGCAGGGATCCTTTCTTTCTCTGAGATCTGGGGTCAAGCTCTGACTTGTCCACATCCCATCTGCATTTTTCCCTTCTGTAAAATCGGGGTCACAAAGCATGCCTGGTTGAGTTGTTGGGAGGAACAAATAGGATCTTTGGAATTCTCCAAAACCATCAGGTGGACAGGATTGCTGCCAAGTGAGGAGGCCTGGGCTCAAGTCCATGAAGATACACGCACTGAATAGATACCATGATCTGAGTCGTCTGGAGGCCTGGATGGACTTTGCAATTTGTCATGACCACAAAGCCACAGGACACCCATTTGAGCCTCATCAGTGGGATCCCGGAGGCAGAGGAGGGAGGAAAGGCAGCATGCGTGGGCTGCCATGGAGGTCTTCCAGGAGGCAGAGGGCTGGGAGTGGCTGCTAGAACTGCTGGAGGGGTGTGGTTACTGGAGTAAAGGGCAGCAGCTGCAGAGAAACAGCCTCTGTTCCCTGTTCCTGGGCAAGGCCAGGTGTGTGTTCTGAGAAAAGTCAAGAATGTATTTTTCTCCAGGGTGTTCGCTGTGGGAGAGGTGGATCAAATGGGTTTGACCTTGTCACCAGCTGGTGACTTTGACTCTTAGAGTACATTGCCCTTTGGCAGCTCCCAGGACCTCTGTGCCCTATAGCTTGGGCCATCTTGAAGCCACCACTTAAGGAATGGACCCACCAGGGCCCACCTCCTCCCAGACCAGCCTTATAAGACCCCAGAGACCTGGCATCTGTGGCCACAGCAGCAGACAGGAGCCAGCACTCCTCAAGGTTCACCTTCTCTGTCCAGTGGCTTTGCATGCCATGCAGCTGGGGATGGACCTGAACCAGGGACCAGGGCTTTCTAAGGGGTTCTGGCCTCTGCCTCATCAAAGCACCTTTGCAGCTGCAAGCAAACACCTACAGAAATTGCTTTGGGGGCCTGAAGTCCAAGGCTCTGGATGCTGACCTGAAGTCCCTGCAAAGCCCAGGGCTGATGGGCTGGAGAGTCCCATCCTGGGAAAGCGGAAGGTGAGGGCCTCTGTGCTAGCACTTCCTTTGAGTATCAGGGAGATGAAGGTCAGCGGGGTGTCCCAGCCTGTTATCTCCCTACCCCACCAACTCAATAACCCTCCAGGTTTTCCTGAGGCTCAGGAGTCAGGAGACAAAGGGAGGCCTACCTGGAGGAGATAGGACTGACGCACAGCAGCTGAGGCACTGTCCCATTGGGTGTGACAGTGATGAAACCCATCCAGGAGCAGGAACTCTCCGTCTTCCTCCCAAAACCTCCTAGGTCTCTGGGTCTTGAAGGACACAGCAGGCACAGGCAGATGTTCTTCTGTGGCTTCATCCTGAAACAACCAGACAAAGGAGGAGGGCTGGGGTCTCTACCTGCCCTGTGGCCTTTCTGGAACAACAGAGTAGTGTTTCTGTGCCAGCTGGCCTCCCTCCCCAGGGAAGACTGGAAGAACAAGAACAGAGGCCAGACCCCAGCAGGGAAAGGCCATGCTGCTTGGTTTGTCTGGGGAGAAGCAGCTTGGGGATAGTGGGTGGTGGCTGGCAGAGGTCCTGCTGGAAGGTCAGGGAGCAAAGGGGCTCTCGGGGACCCTGCTTCAGAGATCACCCACTGGGGCCTGAGCCAAGTGAAGGGATTGCAGTGAGCATCATGTCGCCTGGGGACCCAGTGTTGGGTGAGAACAAAGGTGCCCTTTGTTAGGCCCTTTGGCTAGCAGTCCTGCAAGGTAGGTGCTCTCATCCCACTTTATAGATGGCAGGAGGACCATGGAGAGATGTTCTTCCCTGGGGCCATGCAGTGGAAGGGAAGGGTCAGGGTGCAAAGGAATTCAAGCTCAGGTGATCTGGCCCTCAGGGTGCCACGGTGCTTAGAGACCTGGAGGAGGAGACACTGCCCCAGGCTGTGCTCAAGGAAACGAGGACTATGGGTGAAAGGGGCCAAGGCCACTCTGCAGGAGAGTAGCGCGTCTCAGACAGGACCTCCTTGTCCCCAGTGCGAGCTAGGACCTGATGATGGCCTCAGTAGGCTGGGGAGGGACAAGGAAGAAGACTGAGGGAAGACTTGGGCGTGAGTGAAGGATGGGGTGGGACCTCTGCAACCCCATCCTGGCTTCCAGGGCTGGGGAGGAGCATGACGGGTAGGGGTGGATGGGGCAGAGATGAGGTACAAGAGGAGTGAAAGAAAAGCCCCTAGGAGAGCAAGGAGGGGGAACTGACCACCTGCTGCCTCTCTGGGAGGGCAAACCAGGCCCAGTTACCTATTGTGGGCAGGTGATAGCATGGAAAGAGGGCTGCCTTAGGCCAGCTCTGAGTGCCACTGACAATGTCATCACCTCTCTGGGACTGATTCATTCACTTAACAAAACGGGGGTGCACTACGGGCATCCTGGGCCCTGTGGGGATACAGGAATGAATGAAGACACAATCCTTGCTCTTCTGGAGCTTATCTTCCTGTTGGGAGAAAGGCAAATAAGATAAGGAAAATATTTAACTTGTCAGATAGTAGTACTAAGTGCTACAGAGAAAAATAAAAGCTTTGAGAAGGGCCCTTGTTTGAGGTGGGGCAGAAGGTGGTGTGAACAGTGTCGACAGGGAAGCCACAGAGGGCCACCTGAATCAGTCCCTGAGGAAGACCTGAGCTCAGTGTGAGCTGAGCTGGAACTCTCTGGAGGCTGCAAGCAGGAAAAGGGGTGCATGCCAAGGTCCTGAGGCAGGAGTGAGCCCTGGGTGTCTAGGGTCCATCAAGGGGGCCAGTGTGGCTGGAGTGGATAGGTGGGCAGGAAGTTGGAGACAAGTTCACAGAAAAACAACCTTGGTTCCCTTCAGGGGGCTTGACAGGAGAGTGAACCATTTTGCCTAGTTTGGGGATTGGATGACATGGCCTTGGGGACCCTTTCCAGTTAGCTTCTAACATGGTCTTTGTCTGAGATCAAGATGCCCTCCTTTACAGCACCGGGCTCAGGGAGGGATTGCAGAAGTTGTAAATGGGGGTGGAGAGGGGTCCAGCCGAGAAGTTCACTTGGCTGCACCACTTGTAGAATGTTTGGACCAGTTCCCTGGTAAGTCCCGTCTAGCCCTAAGATGTCTACACATCTGCAGTGCGCAGCTTGGGGAATTTCCACTGGCAGCTCTGTGCTATCTGAATGTGCAGGTTTCCACTTAGGAACATGTGGCAAGGCCAGTGGGCGGGGTCGTCCGGTCTCATGGGTAGTCAGGGCTCCAGCACAGGCTGCAGCCACCCGGAGCAGCCCCTCCAGGCCAGCCAGCTGGTCTTCACTCAAGAGCATGTCCTGGCCCCAGGTGGCTCCCTGGGGCATCATTAGTCCTCTCTGAGGGCAGGAAGTACTCAGGGGGGACAGAGAGGCTGGTTGTCCAAGTGACCAGCTCCAGCCCCTGCTATTCAGTATCCACGCTGGAGTGGCCGTGCCAGGGCAGCCACAGGAGCCCAAGGAAGACCCTCCAGTTGGAGTCAGCCACACAGAGACTTCTTGTGGTAGCCTTGCCCTGGTGGCCAGGGCTCAGGGACTCTGAGGCAACATGGTGGGCTGGCCTAGCACTCTTCCTGTTGGCTCCAGGCTCCTGCCCGGGGACCAAAAGAAGTGCAGCCTTCCGCTGTTCCCCTCCAGCACCAAGCAGCAGCTCCCAGGGCCTCGTTAGGGGCCGCTGTCTCTGGCTGAGTCCTCGGAGGGGTCGGGGGTAGACCCGACATCACAACGGGGGCGGTCCCCATGGCCAAGCGTGTGGCCGGAAGGGAGGAAGGGCCCACGGTCACGGGAGCAGCCTGTGTTCCAGCCTTTCCCCATCTCTGCCCAGCTGGTGGACGGCACAGGAGGCTGCCACTTGTGCCCCATCCTCAGCCCCAACTGAGAAACATCCCCACCCCACCAAGGGCACATCCAGGGGCCGTTGCCCATCTGTCTAGGCGCAGGAACATAACGAGGCCCTGAGGCAGGATCTATCAGGACAAAGGAGGAGGGCACAGCTCCCCCTGAGTAAAGGCTCAGGGGACCCACACAAGTGCCCTTGACTGTCTCACTCGGTTGCCAGCCCAAGAGCCAGGTAGGGCATGAGGTCTCTGAATCTGCTGGCTCCCCTCCTGGCCAGTGCCACCCAGCAACCTTCCCAGGCCACGGCACGGAGACCCTGGGGGAGGGGGCAGCCGAGGGGCTGCTTTTTGCTTTGCTGCAACTCATAGCTGCCCCTCCTCACGTGCCACATGAAGGTCAGAGAATCCCCCCCCAACCACATGGTTCCCTCACCCCGCCCGCCCAGGCAGGCAGCTCCAGGTAAGGGCTCCCTTGCCAGCCCCCAGCCCCCACCCCTCGCCTTGTTTCTTCCTGTCTGGACAAAGCTGAGGCTGGAGGGAGGGAGGGAGCACCACTCTTCCCATCCAGGCCCAGTCGACGGCACTCCACAGCACTCTCGCACCCCTGAACACAGCCAGCAGCTCCTGCCATGGACAGGTGGCACCTGGGTGAGTCCCCCAAGCCCTGCGCTTCCCCACTGGCTCAGCCTCTGACACAGGTGGCCAGCCCTGCACTTTCAAGTGTGCCCATGGGCTCCCTGGAAGCATGGAAAGAACAGAAATGAGGAGAGAGGCAGTGTCTGAACAAGGACATCTCAGAGTGCAGGTGCTGCCGTTTCCACAGAGTTCTCTGAGCTGCTGGAGCCAGGGAAATAGCTCGTCGAGTACCCTCCTCATTGGTCCGCCTGTCTGCCCGCTCATCCATCCTCAGGAACTCAAAGGCAGGCCGCTGACTCCAAATCTTGGTTCCCTACTTCCTAGCTGCTCTGGGAAGTTACTTCACTTCTGTGTCTCAGCTTCTTCCTCTATAAGGTGGGGGTGATAATAACACCTTCTGGTCATTTGTCTGTCTGACTATCTATCTATCATCTATTATCTATCATCATCTATCTAATTTTCTACCTGTTATTTCACCCCTTATTGTTCCAGAAAGAACCCATGGTGGCTCACATAGAAACAGTCTGCCAAGGTGGCATCATACCTGTGTGTGAGTGTGAGCTGGGATCATTGTCTTGTGTGAAGATTGGCAATAGCTTTGGTAACACAGCCTCGGGGACCTGGGCTTTTCAGCTCTGGTTCCCCTACTGTATTTCAGGCAAGGCCTTTAACCTTCCTGCCCTTAGTTTTTGTGGTCTGTCCAGGAGATCTCAGTACAACCCCCTCCAGGGGAGCAAATGATCAGCCTCAGTTTCTTTGTCTGTAGAATGGAGCTAGCCTGGCTTCCATGGGTAGAGGGAGGCAAGGAGCCTGGTGCGTGGTCCACCTTTATTAAAGGTTGGCTCTGTTGTCATATTTTTAGGAACATGCTTGGCTCTAAAGCAGAAGGGAGCTGAGTGGGGGTGGCGGGTCCCGGTGTGCAGGGCCAGGGCTCGCCCTCCCCTCATTCAGGCACATTTCACTGGAGGGTGGCTGGCGGCTTTTCTGTGTCCAACAGGTAACATTAAACCAAGGTTAGTGCCTGCTATTTCTCACCAACACGGGTACAGTGGTAACAATGACATGTGCTGTGGCCCAGGCTGCACCCTGCATTGTTTGCATACATTATCCATAATCATGGTGGTGGGTGCTGTCCCCACTGTACAGGTGAGGAGACTGAGTCACAGAGAGGTAAGCAACCTGACAGAGGCCACAAGAAGAGCAGGTGTCGATCCCCTTCCACGACTCGGAGCAGATTCCCTTGAGAAGGACTAAACTGCCCCTGTGGACTCTGCCCACTGGCCTTGGCCCTTTGGACACCAGCCTCTTCCGGAGGTCAGTTCCACTGGCCAGAACTCAAAGAGGACCATGAAGTACCCACCCACGGGGCACCTGCACAACAGTCCCCAAGGAGAAGGAGGTCACAGCAGAGTGGCCTCCATCGGGGAAGTAGCTGGAGCCAAAGGCCTGACTGTCAGTCTCCCCATTGCCACTCACTGGTGGTGTGACCTTGGCAACCCCTCCATGCCTCAACACTCGCCTGTCAAATGGGGAGCTAACCCTAAGCTCAGGGAGATACTGGTTTAGGAAAGTGCTTTGTAAGCCATAAAAGCAAAGCTTTGTCCCAGGATAAGCCCTGACCCCTTCCTGAGAGAGCTGGCAAGGCACTGGGGACACATGAAAATGGGAACAACTCAGGAAAGCACATCGCATGGGTGCAGAGAAAGAACACTTAGCTGATAGGCTGGAGGCTTTGTGGCCAGGTGTGAGCGGCGAGCCCAGGCTGCATGGGTGAGTGAGAACCTAGGGACTTCCTGGGCCGAGAGGCGTGGAGGCTGAAGCTGCCAGTGCGCTCAGGTCGGTTCTGAGGCTGCAGTGGGAGGGGAGGCAGCCAGGCACCTCAGGAAGCCTCGAATGCAGAAGTATCAGGTGCAACAATGGCACTGCAGGGGTGGGCAAGGTGGGGACCATGCTGCCCTGAGAGCCCCACAGCATAAGCTCAATGAACGCATTTGGACACTTCCACTTCCCCAGCGCATGCCCAGCTGTGGCTTCCCTGGCTGGAGGAAGAATACACTGCTGCCCATCCCAGCCTTCCTGGGAAATTTCCTCTGGGAGGGGCTGGTCACCCAGCTGGCAGCTCCCTGCCCCAGCCTCCAGACACCTCCTTGCGCCTCGGTGGCCACAGCCCCTCCATACACACCCTGGCTCTTCTTGTGACCAGGGTAAATATTACCTGGCACTGTTAATGTTTAATGCCCCCACCTCATCCCTGGCCACCCTGTGGCAGAGACAGCAGGAAGACGGGAGTGGAGACGAGCCCTGTCAGCGGGGGAAATGGCAGGATTGTCCACGGGTGATGGTGAGTGCATGAGTGTGCATGTGTGTGTGCATGTGTGTGTGTGCGTGCGTGTGTGTGTAGCCTGGGGTGGCTTTGCTTGGAGGGGTCACCTGGGCCCCACTTTTCCCTCTCCTGCCACCCTGCCTTCCAGAGTATCCTGCCCTCCTGCATGTGCCAGGCTCCTCTCTAAGAAAATGTGCATTTTGAAAGAGGACCCTGCCTTAACCTCTGAGAAAGGCCGCTCGAGTGGTAGCACCTCTGGGGCAGGTAGAGGGGAAGGGATGAGCCTCCATTCTCAGCTTTCTGGCCTGTACCTGCCCTTCTCCAAGGCATCCTTCTAGGTCTCCTGACCTGGAGCAGGAGGTGGACGGGCCTGCTGGCAGAGAAGCAGCACCCCTGGTCACCTTCCCAGGCTGGCTTTACAGGGGAGCCCTCCAAGGTCACACCCCAAAGGCCTCTTGCAGAGCCCAGGGCCCACAGGGGCATCTGCTGATGGAGGTGGCTTTGCAGCCAGATCCTGAAGAGAGGAAGGCAGGGGCTGAGGGGAGGCATCAGTGGCTCAGACAAGGTGGCCAGGAGGGAGGAGGCTTCCTGGTGTGGCCAGGGGAGTCCTAGCTTTGGTGCAGCTGCAGCTCTGACACTAACTCCCCGTGTGACCTTGAAAGAGACCTGAGTCTGGGGAGACGACCTTGAAGGCCTGCATGAGGATGGTGGCCTGGGTCCCTGTGGCCTTCCCTGGCCCCTGCCTTCCTGAGTAGCCTGTACATCAGCTCGTCATGCACAGCTCCCTCCTGGCCTGTTCACTCCTGGCCAAGGGACTGGTGCTGGGGCCAACAGGGCTCCCCAGGCCCAGAGGCTGCCCGCTGCCTGCGACACAGCCCAGCACAGCCTGGGAGCAGCTGGCGGGCCTGTTCCTGCTGACCGGGCACTGTGTCTCTGGTGCCCATGGGAGCTTGAGCAGGGCAGGGAAGAGGGCCAGCTCTGGAGGTGGCTAGAGCTTTTCCTGCCAGACTACTTCCCAGCTGTCTGAGGGCAAAGGTACGCAGCTTGGGGGTCTGGAAGGCAGAACTGACATCTGTCAGCCACAGGTGGGGGAAACCAGGGGAGGCCAACAACTTCGACTAGAAAGCTGTCCTCCCTTTCTACCATCTGAAAGGCAGCACAGCGCGTGGATCCTCAGCAGACTCCTGCCTGGGATCAAATCCCAGCCCTGCCCCATACTTTCTGTGTAAGTGTGAGGCACTTACTCACTGTCTCTGTGCCCCTGTCCTCTTGGGGATTATATGGAGGAGAATCAGAGCCTCAGAGGGTAAATGAACTGATGCTCTGATAGCTTTAGCCTGGGACACCCAAGCACCACATTTTTTTTTTTTTTGGTACCGGGGATCGAACTCATGACCTCACGCCTGCCAGGCAGGCACTGTACCAGTGAGCTATATCCCCAGCCCTCAAGCACCACATATTAATGTCTCTTACATAAATGCGATTCCCTCAGATGGAGACGTAGAGAGCAGTCTAGAAAGGAGTCGAGCCCCAGCTCTGCCTCCAGCCTCCACCGGGACTCTGGACACCTCTCCAGCTGGGCCTCGGTTTCCTCCCCCTGTTCCATGAATGTGAAGGCTCTGTTTTATCCATTCACTCATTTCGCAGACATTCGCTCAGCTCTTGCAGTAGACAAGTGCATGCGAGTCCCGCGGAGCTGTGCTTCTCGCCTTTGCCCACTGTGGTGCGATGCCCGCGCCCTCCAGAGTGTGAGGAGCCCCCGGGCTGCACGGCTCCCTGCTCCGGGTCACAGGGTGTGCTCCCAAGTTGCCCGACTGGGGCAGCCTGGGGTGGACGCCTGCCCTGGTCTCCTCTTCCCAGGGCTTCTCTTAACCAGTCTCCCTATGTCCCTTGGCCCTTGGGCAGCTGGGAAGGGCAGGACTGGCATTCCGGCTGATCTGTGAGGTCTGCCTCATCCCACTCTTCCTCCCTCCCCAGGTGGCAGCTCCAAGGGCGACGTGGACCCCTTCCACTATGGTGAGCCGGCAGCGCCCCCTCCCCACCCCCTTGTCCAGCAGCGGGTCCTGGGGTCCTTGTGCGCGCATCCTCCTTGCCTCTTTCCATTTCCACGGCTGTCCAGTAGGCTTCAGGGAGAGACAACACCACCATCCCACTTCTCTGGGCCTCTCTTTCCCCAGACTATGAGACTGTCCGAAATGGAGGCCTGATCTTTGCTGGCCTGGCCTTCGTCGTGGGGCTCATCATCCTCCTCAGTAAGTGGGGCTTGCTCTGGCTGGAGGAGTGGCTGATGGGGTACACGTCCCTTCTGAGGTGCCCCATGCCACCACCCCAGCAGGATGTGGGAAGGGGTGCTCAGCAGGAGGTAGATGGGCTTGGGGGCCCTGGGACCTTGCAGGAAGAGGGGAGGGCCAGGAAGTTCAGGACCCCACCCTGATCCGGGCTTTTCCTTAGGCTTGAGCTGCACTTTAGCCTGTGTAGCCCTGTGGCCTCACTGAGGGAGGCCACCATGTTGGTATTTGACAGTGGAAAGCCGGGCCTGGCTGAGAGGGGCCACAGCTCCTGAGAAGCAGGGCCAGGCTCAGCTGATTCCCCTCAAAAGCAAGCACAGCTGGGATCAGCCCTGGGGGAACCTATCTTACCACGGATCCTGAACCCTGTGTTCTGGAATTCAGACACACTCAGGATCACTACAGCTTACTTTGAGGACTTCTGTCTGCAGGACAGCCAGTCTCTCCTTTGAGGGTAGCTCTGTGCAGTAGTTGAACACCTAGATGCCGGAGAGAGATGGGCCTAAGCAGGGATCTCAGCTTTGAACTTACTGCCATCCTTCTTCAAGCATGTGCTAAGTAGCAACATACCTAGCACTGTATGGGGGGTACCACAAGGGCCAGCCACAGCTGCCACTCTCAATATTCTACAGTCTACCACAGATCCACTGTTTGTTGATTGACTGACTGACTGACTTGGACTCTAGAATGCTTACAGCACAGCACTTTGCAGAGAGAGAAACAGTCAAATGTGAGCTCCAAGCCACACACCATGGTGATGCTGGCGGGAGGGAGGAAGGAGAGACTGGAAAAATTAAGTCTTCCTGCCTCTCTTCTGTAAAGGAGTGGTCAGTGAAAGTGAAACATCCTTTCTCTTTTCAAGGCAAACGATTCCGCTGTGGGGGCGGTAAGAAGCATCGGTGAGTGCTGCCTGGGGAAGCAATGAGGTGGGAAGCCAGGAAAGGAGGGACAGGCCTGGCGTTTGTCTCTGGGCTATGAGGTAGGGTCCCAACCTCAGGGACCCTGGACTTGCCCCTCCCTCTGACCTCTCCTGTCTTTTTCTTTTATCCCAGGCAAGTCAGTGAAAACGAGCTGTAACACTAGGTACGTTTGTGGGTGCACCTGGGGAGCAATAATATGGGAAGAAAGAATTTTAGGGTTGCCTGTGACCAGCCAGGTGAGAGGTCTCCATCGCCAAGTGCCTGGTACAGATGTGGGGAGACTGCAGAGCACCCCAGAAAAAGTAAGCCATACAGGAAGAAACCAAACTCCCAAGCCCAGCGCCTCAGCCCAAGGCCTGTTTTTGTCCTTACAGAGTTGGCTGTGCCCACCAGTGCCCGGGGCTTGTTGGGAAGCCAAGGAGGCCCTGTCTTCCCCCAGCTGTGGACCTTTGTCCCCGTCACTGCCACTACCTGTGCTGAAGGCAGCGCCAGGCTCTCTGTGACCCCTGGATGGAGCCGCCTCCTGCTGCCTCTGCTCCCTCCGCAGCTCCTTCCCTCCCAGCTGCCTTCCTCCTCCTCCCGTGTCTGCAGCGCCCTCTGAGTACAGATGCAGCCCGGTATTGCTTGTTTTCCAGCTCATTGCTCCGGCACCCATCTGCCTATAAACTCAGACTCAATGCTGTCGTCTGTAGGCTTCTCCCCACTGGGCCCAGAGCGGAGAGAGTCCCAGCTACGGAGGCCTCGGCCTGGCCTTCAACTGCCTGGCAGAGCTCGAAAGTCCACAGACTCAAAGTCAGGCCCACTGGTCCTGCTGTGGACTCTGGTCCAGGCCCTGTTGCTGCCCTGGGAAGCCAGGAGCTTCCACAGGGGCTGCCCAAGTTGTGTCCGCCTGTGACCACATCCATACACTTGGCTGTCCCTGCCAGTGCACTGCAGGGCCAGCGTGGGTGGCCAGGGTGGGTGGTCAGAGTGGGGCCTGGTGTTGAACCTCAGCAATATTCTTCCTGTTTTCCCCCAGACCCACCAACCTGCGTGCTAAGGTCAGACCACCCTCGCTCTATTCTTGCAGCTGGGGGACCCCCACTGGACCCACTCCCACCTGTCTATTTGGGTACAGGTTTTGTCCATCCTGGACTGGGTGCCAGGAGTGGAGAGTGAGATGAGACTGCTGAACCGTTGCTCCAGCTCTTCCTCCAGGCAGGGACCCCCAGGGCAACCTCAGCCCAGGATGGTGTCAGCACCCAAGTCCCAGGGCCTATGGCCCAGACTCCCTCTGGGATGCTCCCTCTAGAAAATTCTATGCTGGGGATGGAGCCCAGCTTCCCTTCCCATGGAGGCCTCCTGGGAGGCTGGAGGGCTGGCGGGAACATGGCGCCACCCGAGGTCTGGCTTCCTACCCAGCACCACCAGTGTCTGAGGAGGGGAGAAGGGAACGGGCAGAGAGTTGCTGGAGTTTAAAACACACAGCGTGTGTCAGGGCTCACCACTCCTCTTGGGAGTTAAACTGTTTGTCCTATCCTCTGCCCCCAGGCTCTGAGGATTGCTAACCCTCGTGAAACTGCAGAGGGCTTGAGCAGAGTAAGCTCTTAGCAAAATAGATCAGTTTCATTTACAGAAGGGGAAACGGGGGCCCCACGGGGGGCAGTGACTTGCCCAGGGTGACAGGGCTCTTCTTACCACACTGACTCCATGGTTGGGGTGGGGGCTCCCTGCTGCCCACCTGTGCTCATGGAGAGCTGAGGAAGAGAGAAGCCCGGGAAGACCAAGACCACAAAAGGCACAACCTGGCCATTCAGCTAAGCACTGGGGTCTCTGCGGCAGCTTGTTCTGGATGTGGGCTCACTGATGGTGAATACAATATGGCAGTTGCACCTTAAATAGAATTTGGTGCCACTGTACAAGAAAGGGGCATGCACTTGGGAGCCATGGGCAGGAATGAGCAGCACCAGCTGGGGGAGTGGGAAGGGGAGTTCCTAAAGCTTCCTGGAGGAGGAATCAGTAACAGCAGAGGGCAGGAGTCATATCTGTAGAACGTTGTATGCATGGGCCCTTTGAGCCTGTCCCATGGAGAAGGAATCCCAGTGTGGTGTGAGTCACAGCCTCTCTCTCACCCTGACACAAAGCCTCTCTCCTTGTTCCTTAAACCCCAGATGCCCAAGGTCCTCTCCCGGCCTGTGGGACATGGGCCTGGGGCTAGCTCACAATGGCGGAAGCTGAATCAGCCCCCAGGGGACACTGCAGAGCAGCCAAGGCCAAGAACCACCATTCTAGAGGCCATTCCTAGTCTGTGACTGGAGCCCTGGCCAGGACTCTGGTGAATGTTTCTCTTTCCTTCCCAGGAAGGTCACATGGGCTGGGAATCTCTGAAATTTTTAGTTCACCTCGGGATTTTCCACAATTCAAACCTGTACTGAGTCACGAAGAACAACTAAGTCTGGGAAGTGAATGTATGAATTTTACTGCAAATCAACTCAGACACACGCCCTTTCTGAGGGGCAATTCCCCTTATCACCACCAGAGGGAGCGTGTGGCCCACTTCAAATCCGCCTCAAGCGCGTATTTTCAAGGCAGGATTTCCAAGGGCCTTTGCCAGGGAGGAGGGGGCTCCGGAACGGTCTGCCCCACGCCCGGTGTCCTGGAAGAGCCCGGAGCTCTTTTCATCTGCTTGTCTGCCTCCCAGGAACAGCACTTGCCCTGCTCTGGGGTAATTCTTGGCTGTGGAGTCTTGAGCCCTACTCCTCCCGGAGGTAGAAAACATATGTGATCTCCACATTTCCACCTGAGGTCTGGGGTAACCGTGAAGCCCATGGATTGAGTCAACACCATGAGCAGGACCCTGGGAGGGGCAGAATGTGGAGCAGGGGCGGGGGAGTGCGGGAACGGAAGAGCTGGGCTGCCTGAGTGGCCCTCCTCCGCCCTAGCTGTAGATTTAGGCACAATCCATGGGGCCCCGTGGTTTTCGAACCTGCCTGGGTGACTGCTGTGGAGCCAGAGCTGACAGGCACCTGGCCCATGGGCAGGGTCAGGTGGGGGTGAGAGGAGCACAGGCAGGGAGGATGGAGGGGGCCCAGAGGAAACTCGGTGCCCCTAAGTCTGGGAAGGGCAGGCAGCTCCACAGTGCCACCACCCAGCTCCCCCATGGTGATTTTCAGGGCCGCAAAGGCCAGAAGGTGCTGGCCTTGGACAGTGGGAACCTGCTGGTCCTGGTTGCTCCTCACAGCATCCTTGGACAGCAGACCGGGTGGGCGCGAGACTGTGAGCCTGTCGTCCTATCCCGTGCTCCAGTGCCCACTGCGCAGTCTCACCCAGCCTCTGCACTCTGCATGGGTTCTGGCTGGGTGGGCAGGAGCAGGGCCTTCTCCTGCTCAGACTTGGTTTCCCAATCAGAGGAACCAGAGTTTGGGACTGGGGCTGATGTCCTGTCCAGAGTGAGGTGGCCCTGGCATGGGCCTCTAATTTTTCTAAATGCTTTGGCCCTCAGGGTCCCTACTCCAACAATCCCGATCACTCCCCAATTGAGCAAGGAAGGGGTGCCCCAAAGAACTCACCTTGAGTAGCTCTGCTGGTCCTAACTCTAGCAAAAGGAGTGAGGCTCCCTGGGCACATTGGGGGGTGCTCCCTGGGCAGAGGGGTGCATTCAGTCACCTAGTCACCTAGTTTCTCCTCCTCACTCTGGGGTATAGGGTGGCTTCTGGGAAGACTGAGCGCCTCCCTGTTGATCCACACACGGCCCTAGTTTGCTGAGCTCTGACCAAGGTTCAGCTGTGGCCTCTGGTGGTTGGGGGAGTGGCTTGCTCCTCGCCACAAGCCCATCTTTCATCGGCCACCTGACAGCGCCTGGCCAGGGTGGAGCAGAGGCACGTGCCCTGGCCACTCTACTGGCTGTCAGCCAGAAGATGGATCAGGCCTGAGCGGGGTGTCAGGGCCACAGCAGCCATGGCCAGGGCCATTAGGGGGCAGCACTGAGACCAGGCTGAGCCAAGTAGGTGCTCCAGCCAAGGAAAGAAAGGGCGGCTCAGTCTTGCTGTCCCCTCGGGGGCTGGCTGCAGAGGAACATCCCAGACTGGGGACCCTGATTTATTTCCCTCCCTGCTCTAACCCTGAGTGATGCCCCCAGCCCCAGCCCAAAGTAGGAGGCCTGCAGTTGCTGCTGGGTGCTGTTTTGTCTCTAGATCTCCAAACTTAGTTCCTTTTCAAGAAATTCTCAGTGTGACCTCCAAGGGCTTCTGTGGTGTCACCCAGAGGGATTCCCCAGATGAGCACAGCAGGAGGGAGGTAGAGGAAGGGGAAGTTCTGAGCCAGGACCCCAGAACTTCTCCTGTGGCTCAACACAGACCACCCCAGGGAGGAGAGAACCAGCTTTACTGGAAGCTTTGTCCAGGGCCCGCTGTGTGACCTTGGGAAAGTCCGTATCTGTCTCTGGACTTGGCTGTGGGAAAAACAAGTATGAGACAAAAATTCTAAGTTTCAATTTAGACGTCAAGGGGCTGTGACTTCCTAAGAGGCAGAGGTGAGAGGGAGCGTTGTAACTCACCTCTTTGTTCCCTCCTGGCCTCCGGATAACTGCTCTAAAAGAACAGCAGGGGTCCACACACCCACAAACACACACGTGCTTCCTCCTAGGGAACACAGAGGGCCTGCCTGGCAAGTGAAGAGGGCAGAGAAAAGACACACCAGACGCAGCAGAGACGAGGCCAGCGAGGCCCAGAGCCAGGCCTGTGGAGAGTCTCTCATGGTCTTTCTTTTCAGAAGGCCTATCAATCAGTAACTGAGTACATGCCAAACGCAGTCCAGCCGGTACCCAGTGTCCTCTGCTCAGAAGTAAATGTTATTTCAGTCTCCTGTCTGCAGACCAGGTGCTGTCTACGAAGTTAATAAACTCATTCAGGGGTGGCCTGAGCCCTTAGATACCCACCCGAGGGGCAGGAGAGGGAGGCCAGGGCTGGGACACTGCTCCAGGACACGTCCTAGTCCCATTCTCCAGCTCCCGGGGACTCGCAGGGAGGCCCAAGACTCCTTGGATCTGGTGGTCCCTCATCCTGAGCCCCACTGCCTAGAAGCTTACATGAGGGCAGGAATGGCATCTGACAGTTTGCCCACCAGCCCCCAGTGCCCAGTGGGCCCAGTGCCCAGGCCCATTCTGGGCACATAGAATGTGCTCTGTAATGGTTTTTGAATCTACACATGATGGGCTGGCTAGTGGAATGAATGAATGAGCGCCCTACTGGGCAAGGAGAGTTGTTGGGTGTTGGCACCTGGGGTAGAGCTGGCGGTGTGTCGGCTGATGAGGTGGGGGAGCCTTTGAGACCTGTCCCAGTGACAGTCATCATTTTGTCCTTGGCACCACAGTGAGGATCACAGACTTGGGATTCAGCAGACCTGAACTCGAAACCTGGCTTAGTCAATTATGAACTATGTGATGATGGCCAGGCTCCCCTGGGCCTCAGTTTCCCCAAGTGAAGAAACAACCTCACCACCAACTCTCGGGGGACAGTGGCTGCTGCGGTCATTATTTTTCGGATTCTTTGTAGCATCGACACTTGTGCTACTGGCTTTTCTAGGCCCCGCCAGGCCAGGCATCGCAGGGCCTTTTGCTCGACGCTTCAGTGTTTAGGAAAGTTCTCTCCACACATTCTTCCCAGGACCTGGTGGTCTGAGGCAGAGGCCCCTGAGTCCACCCTCAGGTGGCCAGGACCTGGGGGCAGACTCAAGTCCCAGCCCCACACTCCTCAGACTTGGCCTGGCTGGGGCTCCGCATTAACTCGGAGACTGGGAGAGTGGTCTGTGGCTACTGTGCTGGGACCAGAGAGGGTCTGTGATGTCCCTTGATGACACAGATCCCGCTTGGGTGTGTCCTGGCTGTGCTTGTGAGTGTGTTTTTAGTTGTGTTGGGGCTGGGAAGGGCTGGGCAGAGAGTGGCCCAGCCTCTGGACGCCTGGGTGATGTTCTGGCCCCACCCTCCCTCATGGGGGCCTCCCAGGGACATCGACCCCCTATGTAGAGAATGAGGGGCCAGGCGGGAGGACACCATTTGTCCCTTCCAAAAGGTCTAGAGACTGCATGGGCACAGGCTGGGACAGGGGACCATCTCAAGTTCTAACTTCACCCATGAGGACGACTTGGGATGAAGGTAGGGTCCATGTGGCTGCTGCGAACTACAGGTGCCACCCTCTGTGGTGCTGCCATCTCACCCTGGGGCACTAGGGGGCAGCACACACCTAGCTTCCCTGAGCAGAGGCTGGGCAGAGGACAGCTCAGACACCCCGCGGGGGCCAAGGTGGCTGGATGTCCTCTCCAGAGAGTGGAACCACCCCAAGGGGCTGGGCAGAGTTGGGGAGGGGTGCTGTGGTCCCTCCCAGTCAGCCCTTTCTGGGGAGGATACATGCCACAAGGATATTCTGGGCCGCCGCAGTGGGAGCTGTCCACCTCACCGGAGCGCAGCAGGGAGCCCCCTCACCAAATGAGCAAGACCCCCCATCCCAGCTTCTGGACAAACTACTGAGCTCATGGCTCCCAAACCTGAGGCACAGTTTCCGGGCTCTGGAAGCTCACAACCCCCCAGATGTGGTGTTTCCCCCCTTCAGAGCTCGCAGTGAAAACCATGCGCAGCAGGAACAGTGCAGCCAACAAGGTGGGGGCTAGACCTTGTGAAGGCAACTCCGTCCCAGCAAGCTGGGGTGTTGTGTCATGTCTCCGAACCTCAGTCCCTCAGTCTCCTCGTCTGCAAGATGGGGATTAGAATCCGCATCACAAAGGGGGCTGAATGAGATCCCATGTGTATACAAGACACAAAAGCCATAAGTACTATGAATGTAGAATGGGATTGCGGTGAGGGCTGGAGCAGGGTTAACTCAGGTTTCCCCTGGGCCAGGTAATTGCATGGCTTTCAGTCATTCACTTAGCACATTTTTTTTTGAATATTTGAATATTGACATGTGCCAGGCGCTGTGTTAGGTGTTTTGACAAATTGAAGTGCAAGTTCTCCAACAAATTACAGAACAGAATCCCTCAGAGGATCCTCTGGTGCAGATGCCAGTCCAAGGCCAGTGCAAGGCTGCTTGTGGGAATGTAAAATATGGGCCCCTGATTCTGCAGCCTGGGGGCCCTCTCCCTTGGCCCATATACACTGGTGCTAGTGTGTATATGTGCATGCGTGTGTGTGTGTGTGTGTGTGTGGTTGTGTAGCTGATTTTGGGAGCCTTTGATCTAGTTTAACCTCTTCACTAAAGAGCAGAATCTGGGGCCCATCACCTGCTGAGGCCTTTGGGAACACTCGTGCCTTTTCTGCTTTCCAGAAGGGCACAGCATCTCAGCACATCACCCAGAATACAGAACCAGAAGGGTTGAGTTGGAGTCGCAGCTCTGCATTTAGTAGATGCATAACTTTAGCAAATCACCTGGTTTTTGAAGCCTCAATTTCTTCATCTGAAAAACAGGGTTATTGCTGTGATGTCTTCCAGTAAGCATACTTTGAAAGCTGCAAAATTCCACTTTTAAACTCTCAGTAGCCGAACACAGACTGACTTTTCTAAGAATAAATCCTACCAACTGAACTTTCTTCAAATTCCTCCAAGTACAACTGGATCTGATACTGAAAGAATCTCATTGGAGTCGCCCCTACCTTGCACTAAGGTTTATGGTACTCTGTCTTCGGGCGACACCTGCTGGCCACGGTAGGTACTGTGCCCTTTTATAGACAAACCGCTCCTTAGAGAAAACTTGCCCCTTGGGCAACCACAATCACATGAAAAGATAGGTGTTATAGGCCCACTTCTACCAATGCGGAAAGTGAGACAGAATCCTCCCATCTCGTGAGAGGCACAGTGACTCTTACTCCAGGTGCCTTGGCTTCATCTGATCTGTACTTCTTGGTCTTAGACTAAGCAAAAGAGGGGAGTCATTCCCTCCCGGGCAGAGGTGTCAGCTTTTCATTGCTATGAAAAACAAACAAACAAACAAATAAAAACACTCAGGTAAATCAATTTAAGGGAGGAAAGTTTTATTTTGGCTCACAGTTTCAGTCCATGGGCGCTTAGCTTCATTGCTTTGGGCTTGTGGCAAGGAAAATATCCTGGTAGTAAGTGCATGGTAGAGCAGAGCTGCTCACCTCATGGTAACCAGTGAGGTGGGGGGGGAGGGAAGGGGAGGGGAGGAGAGGAGAGGAGGAGAGGAGAGGAGAGGAAAAGGCAGGGGACAAAATACACCCTTCTGTCCCACGCCCCTGTGACCTACTTCCTCCTAAAGTTTCTACCACCTCCCAATGGCAAGTTGTGCAATGACTTCATCATGGATTAAGCCACTGACTATGTTAGAGACCTCACGATCCACTAACACTGATTCATTGGGGACCAAGCCTTCCACACATGAACCTTGAGGGGACATTTCAGATCCAAACCACAACACCCCCTCACACCCTTCTGAAGCAGGAACTGGGGTTAGAGGCATGGCCAGAGTTGGGAACCAGGACCAGGCTGCTCTGGAAAGACCCATCTTCATGGCAGAAACCACCACATCCAGTAGTTCCCTATCTCCAGAGGCACTAGACTGATGGCAGTGGCTTCGGCTATAGAAAGACACTTTGAGGAGGTTCAGCGAGGTCCTCTGGCCAGGTTGTGAGGTGAGGACTGGGACAGGCTGCCCATGAGCCAGCTGCATCTGCGTCCACAGGCTGAGCTGTTGGTAGCCTGGAAATCTAGTGGGAGAAGTAGGACAGGGTGTCCCTGGCTAAGTCCTGGTCAGTCAGGAGGGAATAAAGTGTCGTGGTTGAGAATGAGGATTTGGCCTTATCTTTTAGAGAAGCACACTAAAAGAATCTATGGATGAAATTATATGACACATGATATTTGCTTTAGAAACAATCCATGTTGATGGGAGGCAGAAGTGAGAGGGTCTTGACGAATCAAGATTGGCTCTGAGTCAACAATTGTTGCTGCTGGGAAATGGGTACATAGTGATTCATCACACTCTTCTCCCTACTTTTGTATATGTTTGAAATTTTCAATGAACACACCGCCACTACCCCCATGACTGTGCAGAGAATGAAGACTGAAGCCAAGCTGTCCAGCTCAAAGCTTGGACGCCTGATGTTCACTAGCTCTGTGAGTTGGACATCAGTTCCATTATCTGTAAAATGAGAATAATAACAATCCCGCTCACCTTACAGGGTTGTTTTGAGGATTAATTTTTAATTTTTAATTTAAATCAGATTATTATTTAAAGTACTTAGTGCAGTGCTGAACCCCTAGCAGATGCTCGGCTCTAGTCATCTTTGTTGTTGGGTGTCCATGGCTGAGGTTAAAATTGGCTGAAAAGAGAAGCAACTTTGGCTGCTGGAGACAAACAATTGGATTCAGTTCAGGAATCTTTTCAAAGGAAAGAGTCTTTGAAAGCACAGCCCTAGAGCACCAGTGCCTTGCACTGAGGGTGTCTCTGTTGAGTGGACTTGTGTCGTAGAACCAAACATTCCTGACACCCCATGGGGAGCCCCTTTTCTGGCTGCTGGCTGTGTGCTTTCCCTTGCTGCTCTGTTGAGCTTGTGCCTTCCCAGCACTCTGGCCCAGCTCACATCCTGACCACTCCTTTCTCTGTGTCTAAGCAGCTCCCATCACCATTTCATTGACCCTCAGCTCTAGATGAGATACTAAGTCGTCTAACCCAACCACGCCATAATAGTTTCACTCACCACTCACTCACTGGAAGCCCACAGGGGCCTGGCACTGTGCTGACTGCTGAGGATGCAGGGGCGAGCAGGGCAGACACAGCACTCGGGCAAGAGACTGAGGGCAGCACTGTAAATGCCATCATAGGCATAGCCCAGACTTGGCAGCCAGGATCTCCATACTTAACCCAGTTGCTGTCACTCAAGGGCTTGTGACCTGCCATGTCTTTCAGCTGCCAGCTACCTTCCTCCTGTGGAACGAAGTGCTTGAAGAGGCTCCCTCCAGCTCCCCTCCCTCTCTGACATTTGACTGTGCGGGTCTGGGTCAGCAAGAGCAGCAAGGGTTGCTTCACAAACACCACCCTTCCCCAAGAAAGACAGGGCCTGAGGACAGGGGCTGAGGACAAGCTTGCTAAAAGAATGAATAAACCCAGATGGATGGCATGCTTCCTTTGGGTCAGGGGTGGGCCAGAAACAGCAGAAGGACAGAGATTTTCAACTAGAAGGATTGGGAAATGGATCATTCCCCAAACTTCATACCGTACTGTGCCCGCTACCTGGAGATTCACGAAGCCCACCAGCATGCTAAAGGCTCTTTGCAGCAAAAGAAACCCATTTACCTTTGGTTATTCCAGTATTTTCCAACCCTACTTGACCATATATTAGTTTTTGCCTGTCACCTATCACCTCCTTATGAAACACATAGGAAATGCTATTTTAAATCTTTCCAAATTTGTTCAAAATAAGGAGAAGCATGCTACAGATGCAAGGCGCTCAGTTCACTGTGGCTGAGACAGGGTCCCCTCATCCTCACTGCTGTACTCTGGGCTGACTCTGTCACCCGCTGGGGCTGAGCTAAAACCTCAGATGTTGCTCTGATTCTCACCTGGTGTGTTTAAGTGATGCCACTTGGCCTGGGCAGCGCTGTCTCCCCTGACATTTGACAAACCGTGCAACTGATCATGTCTCCTCCCAACTAATCCATGTCAGGATGACAGGGTTGCAGAGACCAGTTCAGTGGGAGCTCTAGGTAAAGGAGCCCCATTGGTGCCCCCAGATGACAGCATCTCGGGCAACAGTAAGAGCAGGCGAGACCCTCACCTTTTGTGGGGGGGTCATTCCTGTACTCAGGCTGCTCAGGTCTCTTCCTTTTTTTTAAAGGGAATACAAGCAAAAAGGGGAACCAGGACAGTGATTATGTCAGAAACAAGGAAGCTGCAGGAGATGGCCCAGCAAAAGGGGCCCTCAACTATGTGCAAGGCTGTCACCCGGCAGAGACTGGGCACATTCTGTGAACGCCAGAGGGCTGAGACAGATGTGGGCTTGATAAAGGACAGACCGGGAATGTGGCCATAGGTAACAAACTTAGGATCAGCTTCCGGTTGGGGAGGGAGCCCTTGTTCCTGGCAGCATTTAATAGGACACAGAGCTAGCCCTGTCTGGGTGGCATAGAGAGCCCTCAGGTGCAATGGGGCTCCAAAAGCTGGAATGCCCCATGCTCTCCAGGCAATGTCTTTGTTGGCCTTTGCTGTCTCAGACAACGTGCCCACTCTCTGCTGGCACCGTAGCTCTGTGACTTTGACCTCTGGCCAGGGGATTTCTGGGCTGTACACGTCTCCTGCTCAGAGTGACTGCAGTGGCTTCCTGGCATTTTCTAGCCTCTCTTGGGCAGGGAGGGCTGCCCCAGTGCTCTATGCTGGGGGCCTATCCCAGTAACAGGAGGGATTTTTGTCACAGAGGGACTGTGGAGGGGATTCGGGCAGCACTGACCTGCATTCCATTCTGACACCCATTGGTGGGTGGACTGACAGGTCAAGACCAGGGTGAAATGGGCCAGTTTTCTAGAAGAGCGACTTTTATCACCCAAGTCAAGGTGACCAAGGCCTTGGCTTTCTTATCATTGTGGAGAAAAATCTCTTCAAGGGCACATGGTACTTTTAAGTACACTCTGTGTACACAATGCTGTACAAATACATAATTTGTATACAGACTGAATACCTCTGGGGCAGAAAACCTGGTCCTGGCCAGCACTTCATCCCAGGAATGTTCTTGCGATGGACTCAGGTTCTGTAGGGCTGGCAGCTTAGAACATTTGGCGGATTGTGGTGGTGGTGGCAGTAACAACACAAAGTTATAGACACAAAATTAAGTGCAGATATGATCGTTAATGTAAAATTATTAACAATACAACAAATTACAACTCATGAAAAAACTAACCAATACCAAAGACATCACAAAATCTGGACAATAACAATCTTTGCACTGCCTGCCTGATACCTCTACAATGCTTTTTGTTTAAATGTTACTTCTGCTCACAATTTTATATGAATCAGCTTCTGGCTTCCTGATTTCAATTCTTGTTTCTTTCACTACACATACACCCCTGGTCTAGGCACCTCAGTGTCCCCAGACACTGTGGCACAGCTTCTGGCTCTGCAGTTTCCAGACACACAGGCCAAAGTAAGGTGGCCTGGGGTGGCAGGAGCATCCCTGCAAGATGTTCTCTGCCCAGGGAAGGGTGTGTGCATTATCTGCGAGTTGCATAAATGTACCCCACTGGCCTCCAGCCTGAGTCAGATCCCCCAGCACCCACCAGACTTCCCTGGGAAATCAGAGCAGAAAAGAGGAGAAGCATGATGCCTACAGTTAAGGCGTGCTGTGCTACAAGTTTTTCAATAGCATCTGACCCTGTGAACATACTCCTGGACCTGAAGGACCCTTGATGCTTGAGTTGTGCTGGCTCCATAGGAGAGTAGGCCCGTGGCAGTCCCCTCCTTGTGTCAGTTGCTTCATTTGTACTATGAGTGAAACAGTTCTGTCTGCTTCTGTCCTTATTTGGCCGTGATCAGGAATGAAAGAAAATGTGAAACATTTGCAATCCCAAAAGCACCGTGTGTCGATGATAATGAAGACAAGAGTTGTGTGGGCCGGGCATATGTTTGCCAAGACTTCTTCAGCCACTGGGGTGAGTACTCCTGCAGGCCCCAATGTCCCCCAGAGCAGTCACATGAGAACCTCTAAGCTCAAGGCTTTAGCCCTGTGGAGGGCTGTGCCTCTGGAAGGCACGCTGACCAAGGTGGTAATCAGGTGCCTGCCACCTAGGAGAGACAGCCTGACTAGCTCGTAAATCAACATTGACAGAAGTCTCCCCTAGTGCAAGAAGGCACCAGGCAAGGGCCTGCGGGTAAAACTGAAGGGCTAGGGGCCCAGTGTCTAGAGGAGAGGAGTCAGATGTGTATTAACAGCCACTCAGGACAAAAGGATGAGAGCCATGAGCCGTGTGGAGGGAAGAGCAAGCTGGCAGGGATACTGAGGGTGCCTAACCAGGCCTTGCAGAGGAGGTTTGGACAAGTAGAGAAGGGGCCTTGGGGACACTCACACATACACAGAGGTTTTTCAGTATAAAAGACACTTACATGAAATTGGATGAAGACATTCACAAGTGTTACATGGGCCAGAGAATGGCAGGACAACTTGGAAGCCCAGCTAACAGAATTCTACCAATTGAGTCATTCATTCATTCATTCATTCATTCATTCATTCATTCATTCTCTCTTAGCTTGGAAGTCTTCCACCTCAGCCCCAGCCCCAGCCCTAGAGAGAAATGTGACAATGAGCTTCAGCCCTGTAGAATGGAGGCTGCACAGAAACTCTGGGCTGTGTCTCAGCCATTCTCAGAGTCGTGAGTGGGCAAAGACCACAGCCCAGGGCAGATCTTCCTGGCTCACTGCTGAGACAGAGGCCTGAACAAAGTCTCTGAGACCCGCAGACCCCATCCAAGGGGAGGAGCCCTGTGCTTGGGCCCTTGCCCTAGGGAGCTTAGAACTGCAATGCTGAGAGTGCAAGTGACCGAACGTGGCCAGGTGTCTGTGAGCTGAGCAGCGGGATTCGGGGTAATCTAGTGACACGCACTACCTTCTTACACGGGCACACAGCCTATGGTAAGGATTCATCCTGCCTCGAGAGATAGAAGTACGAATTTGAAGTGAAAACTGTTTATTTTGTGTGAGTTTGTGTATGTGTTCTTGTTTATTTCTGAATATCCTTGTGTGAAAACTTGTAACTCTGGTTTTGTTTTTTAGTTTTTTTGTTGTTTTGTTTTGTTTTGTTTGCCTGTACACACACACACATTTGTGGGCACATAGGCATCTGTGGGGGTGTAGGCCTGGAGCCTAGGCATAGTTGTGTTTACTTCATCTTTTGCATGAGGAAATGTCTGTGGTGCTTATTCTAGCCTAATCCTCTCACTTGATTATTGAGGTCCAGAAAGGTAAAGTGACTTGTCCAAGTCACACGGCTCACTATGGTGACAGAGATGACGTAGAAACCAGGATTTCTAATTCGCAGTCTGGATCTCTTCTATAACATGAAAATCAGTTACACATGGGAAAGGAAGTAAGGAAATTGTTGTTTTTCCCCTCCCCCAATCAATGAATAAGTACAAAGAAGGTCAATCTCAAATTAGCTCTATAACCCCAAATGTTAAGTTCTTAGAATTGACCTCGTTCATATTGATTCCCTTTCATGAAACCCATATTTATAATGAAATTGCCCAAGAACTTCAGAGCACATATACAGGCTTTGTTAAAATAATTATATGCCTTTTTTTTTTGAAGAAAAGTATCCAAAATATATAAGCTCATTGTTTGAGTTAAACAATAAAAACATCTGTTGTTTCTCATGATGGCTCTAGTCTTAATATAACATGGCAAAATAATACCCCTTAAATATCCATGATTAACCTGAATTGCAGAAGGCTCACCTCCCAGTGACTTCCTGTAGCTGCTTCCACTGGCACTGGTGAAAAACCAAACAAAAGAAAAAAAAAAAAAAAAAAGAAAAAGCCAGATCATTGTCCAGTGTTCTGATACCAAAAAGTATTGCAAATCATTACTGCTTTTAATTGGATGGTGCATCTGTACTAGAAATGAATCCCCCAAAATTTGAGGCTTTAAAAAATGAGGGCATATGCCTAGGTTCCGGTGCGGAAATTTGGACTGTTTTCAAATCACATTCCAGCACAGGTGTGCCTGCCATGAAGTGTTTATGTTTACCTGTACACGCGAATGTTTGCCTGGCCGACTGTGTTTGTCCCCACTCTGGTGCGCATACATTTGTCTGTGGGTGTGAGGGTTTCCATCCAACTTAGGATTGTAGAGGAACTTCCCCTTTTAACTGTCCCTTTTAGCAAAATAAAACGAGGTCCTTCCAACATGTCAGCTGTGGGGGACAATGTAGGGTTTAAGCAGGGCACCGGATGGGACAAACTGCCTAACTCTCCCCTCTGAGTGTAATTTCCCCCCTGGAGCTCTCTCACTGGGAAATTTGCTGACAACCTACACACACACACACACACACACACACACACGCATGCACACACACATCAAAGGGGAGAAGAGGGAACCTCTGAACACCTGAGCCAAGCAGTCACTTTTAACAACATTTTCTACTAAGTGGAGATAAAATCTAGGAAGAGATAATACAAAAACAATAAGGACTGCCTGTTTCCAGGTCCTTCCCTTACTAGCCATCTTCCCAGGCTCTTCTGCACCCATAATCCACCTTTGGTGTCTCTGCGACCTCTGTCTGAATGTCCAATTCCTTGGCCCTGGCCATGCTACACCGTGGAGCACAGGATGGCATCCCCACACCTCTACACCACCAGGATTGTTTGCTCCCAAAGCTGATACCTTTAGTGATATTTACCTGTGCTTAGGATGTGTAAGCCATGGCTCTCATCCTATTTAATGCTCACTATGGCTTTCTGTGGCAGGTGCTGGGGCTGTCCCTGCCCTACAGGACAGAGAACCATGGCTCGGCACACATACATGTCCCAGGCACACTGGAAGTGGCAGAGTTGGACAGGCGGAGAACTCAGCTTTGATTCCAAGACGTTATAGAATCTTCTTTAGCTAGAGGAAGTCCTTCAATGTGCTGTCCCTCCTGCCTTCCCCTCTATTTCTACATATAGGCCTCCACCTCAGGGGACAGCCAGGTCACTGACACAGCAAATGACCTCATCCTGCAGGGGAGGTAACACCCAGGTTTGTGTAAGCAGCACCAGGTTACAGGAGACACTTCAGGTGAGCAGAGAAAGAAGAGACCCCTCTCAACTCCAGCGTGGGGGCCTGGAGCTGGAGCAGCTGTGCTGGCACCCCCCACTCAGGCCTGTCCCCTCCTCTCAGACAGCAGCGCTTTCATCCGGTCTGACTTAGCGGTTTATTTTAGGCATGGTGCAGCCAGGTGCTCTGGGTCAATAGGCTTAGTTTTAAATAACTGGATTCCTCTCAGTGACTGTCTCCTTCAGAAGGAAAGGGGCACCCCGGGAGAATGAGCCTAGCAGGCTAGGGGTGCAGCAGGCTGGGAGTGCTGCAAGCTGCAAGAGGGTGTAAGGGAAGGAACAAAGCCAGAAGACTGGAGACCAGTGGGTTCTGTCACTCCTGGCATGACCTCAGGCAGATCCATGGCGTCTCCACTCTGGGACTCAGTTTACTCATCTGTATGCAGATGATTGGGCTAGGTCATCGCAAACACGCGTTGCAGACTGCCCCTGTGTCTCCATGTGGTGCCTGTGTTCACAGGTGACAAGCAGCCTAGTGGAAAGCATCCAGGTGGTCATTTAGCATTACAGAGCTGAGCTGCCAGGGGAGGCAGTGCAGGGTGGGAGAGGCGACTACTCCAGGGTCAGGAGAGCTGGGTTCCAGCCTTGCTGTCCATACAAACTCAGAGATCTTCAGCAAGCTAAGCCTCAATTTTCTCACCTGCTTAAAAAGGAGCTGATAAAATTTCAAAGGATCTTACGAGACTTAACATGGAGCAATTGCAGGTGAGAGTCCTTCACACTCAAAAGGCTCTATTAAAAAAGTAAATGTGCTGGACAGTTCCTAAGAAAGTTAAACATAAAATTACAATTACAATACGATTTGGCAATTCTACTTCTGGATCCATACACAAAAGAATTGACAGCAGAGATGCGAAGAGATATCTGTATGTCTGTGTTCGTAGCAGCATTATTCACAATAGCCAAAAGGAGGAAGCAACCCGAGTGTTCACTTGATGGATGAGTGAGCAAATGTGGTATATATACATGTAGTGGAATATTATTCAGTCATAAAAAGAATGCAACTCTGACACATGCTATAACATGGATAAACCCTGAAAACCTTATCCTATGTGAAATAAGCCAGACAAAGAAGGACAAATAATGTATAGTTCCAATTATTATACAGTACTTCAAATAGGCAAATTCATAGACACAGAAAATAGATGGTGGTTTCCAGGGAGGGAAAGGAGATAAGAATGGGGTTCCCATTGTTTAGTAGGAAGAGAGTTTTCCTTTAGGATGATGAAAAAGTTTGAAGAAGTCAATGTTCTTCCTTTATCAAATGGAGCTGAACAGCAGCCTCTCCCTCTTCCTAGCCTTCATACTCCACACCCCAGAGAACCAGGTACAGCCAAGCTACCAGGGCATACCCAGGGTGACCTGCCTGGTCCCACACAAGGGGCGGTGCAGTCCTGGCACGCATTCTATTCTCAGGGCTTCCATGAACCCCTTCTCCGGATCCTGTGTGTCTTTTTATCAGGAAATTAAGACAAAAGCAGGGCTTTCCAACCACATCAACCTTTCCACAACAGTGTGGAATCAGCCACGCCTGTGTCCCCAGTGCCTGGCCTGGGCCTACACATGGCAGGTGCTCAGCATTCATTGCACAACTGTTGAGGTGCCCTCGCTCAAGTCCTGTGCAAGCCACCTTCATGGAGATTAGGGTAAGGAACGAGCCCTTTTCTGCAGGGTGAAAAAGTTGAGAGGGTGGGTGGATGAAGATAAAGGAAGAAAATACATAGGTAGAGCAAACAGTAAGCTGTTCATTTTGCAAAGGATTGTCTGCATGATCACAATACGCCAAGTGCTGAGGGACATTTGGATAGAGTGCTGGCCAGAGCTGGCTCTCCAGGAGGCCCAGACTTGCAGAAGAATCTAAGGGTTGGGAAGGCACCGGGCTTTGCGCTTTGGGGTGGGGAGTAGCACCCAGCGACTGGAAAGACCTTCACCTAGATTTTACCCGGGGCATTCCCGCGTCTTAATCCAAAGGGGTCAACTAAGTCCAAAAGAGACAGGAAACAGTGCCCCTGGGCACTGGAGAAATGGTGCTTCCTGGGCCTTCCCATGGCAGGCTCTTGGCCCATGTATGACACATGCCACTGTGCGACCACAGGCTCAGAGTTGGTGAGTGACAGGGACCCCTTGCTTCTCACACAGCGGAGCTGGGTCCGGGCCCTCTGGTCCCATTCCTCGCCCCCGCCCCTGAGTTTGTGGGGCTGGTGCCGTCTGGGCTCGGGGCTCAGTGGCGCTCACCCCCCGAGGTGCTGCGGGGGGGGCGGGGAGAGCGGCCGCCTAGCCCAGCCCAGCGGATGACAGGAGCCGGGGAGCCGAGGAGGGAGGAGCCGCTGCCGAGCGCTGGGCTGAGGAGCAGAGAGAGCGGGGCGCGGAGTGCGGGCGGCTGGGAGCGCGCTGACTGGGGGAGAGGCGCTGCCGCACGGCCGGCCACAGGACCACCTCCCCGGAGAATAGGGCCTCTTTATGGCATGTGGCTGGTAACTTTCCTCCTGCTCCTGGACTCTTTGCACAAAGGTGAGACCGCGCGGGCGGCTGGGCGGCTAGGCGGCCGAGTCGGTGGGGCCGGGGCGCGCGCGGCAGACGACGAGGTGGGGTGCCTGGCGGGCGCCCGGCGGGCTCCAGGTGCCTGGAAGACTGACCCCGGTGCGTGGCCCCCCGATGGGCGCAGTGGGGTGGGGCAAGCTCCGGCGAAGGGCCGGTGAGAGTCAGGCTGGGACCGCTCTGCCGGCCGCCCGAGCCTGCCTTTTTGGGGTGCACCCGTAGGGGCGGTGGCGAACGAGACCCTCTTCTCCCGGCTCACAGCAGGGCCGCAGTTCTGCCCTGGACCCCTCCCCCAGCCCCTTGCCCGCTTCCTGCGGCTTGCTGGTGCTGGGACCCCGGGGTGCCCTCCGAGTCGGGGTCCTCAGGCCATGATTCTTCATCTGGGAGCCCTCGTTTATTCGTGCCTCGGACTCGCGCGGCTTACTCCTCCTCCACCTCCGTGCGCCCCTCGGTTGCCCTGGACCCCCGCCCTGGCGCGAATGCGGGCGCACCTCATGGCGCTTATCCGCTCCTTGGCTGACTGCAGGACGGTGATAGCTGGGAGTCTTGAGAGCTGGGGTCCCTCAGAAAGCAAGTTTGTTCTGTAAACCCAGGGGTCGCCCTCCCCCAGCCCTCCCCCACCCCCTGCCCCAGGCGCTAGCGGGGCTTCGCTGCGCCGCCTCGGCCACTTCAGTCAGCGCGTTCCAAGGTGCTAGATTCTCCGCTTCGGCGCCGGGTCTGCTGGACCTGGGGACAAGTGTTCAGGCTGGGGGGCGTGCCTCCTTCCCCGGAGAGAAAAGGTTGCTAGGGGTGGGTGCCGGTGTCCGGCAGGTCCAGACCTGCTGCTGGGGCGCCGCGCACCTGATCCGCGAGGTAGCAGGGACTGGGGGTTGCCAAGGGGCAGACATTTCCGACCGAAACCATCTGGGTCCGGAGTAGGAACCTGACCAACGCTGAGGTCGGGCTTCTAGGTTATAGCAGAGGACGTGCCCCCGGCGCGCAGATGGCGGGAGATGAGGTGGCCGAACTCCGCGCCCTTGCGCGGCGGAGCACACACGCTCGCTCCGAGAAGCTCAGCGTTACCTGTTCAGCCCTCTAACTTTTCTCTTTCGCGCCCTGGGGGAGGCTTCTGCCCCCGCCCCCTTTGCCCCCACGTTTGTCCTGGCTGAGCAGCAGCTCTTGACCCCTGGGCCAAGAGGAAGGGCAATCAAGCAGAGGGCTGGAGCCCAGGAGGGGTTCGGTCCTTCTCTGCGGAAGCCCCAGGGATCTGGAGTCTGCAACCTGCCAGAGTCGACTGCAATATTCAGACACCCAGTGGCCCGGGGGCGGGGTGGGGGGGGCCTTACTTGTAGATAGCGCTGGGTCAAAGCCCCTCTGAGGGCCAAAAGATTGTGAGGTTTGCTCAGAGATCCGGGAGCCCAGTGCGGACAGTGAGTGGCCTCTGATCATGGATAAAGTAGTGGAGTTTCTCAGAGCCAGTGGGGGCCACTGATGACACACCAAGGCTGGCCTAGGTGGTTTAACCCCTTGCCCCCGACATCTCACCCCATCAGCCTATGTTAGCAAAACAAGAAGCCTGCCTCCTGATCAACTCCCCCACCCTAGTTTCCCTCTCCCCTGGGCTCTTCCTGCCTCCCTCCACCCCCACAGGCTGGTTCAGCTCACAGCTTTAATTACATTAATATTAAAAATACATAAGGTGAGGAGCGGCTTTCTCTCTCCATAGTGCTCTCTCCACCCCCCATCCCCTTTCCCATTTTGTCAGGCAAGAAAGCACAGGCTAAAGCTGCTGCCACTCTCTTGCACAGCTTTGTCCCTACCTCCCAACCCCAGATCTTTTCCAGAACAGCCCATCCCTAGTGCTGTGGGCCCTCAACAAATACCTGAAGGACACTCTTCTCCCCCACCCAGGAGCCCTGCATTAATAAATGAAGCCCGAGTTATTTGATAGGGAAGAAGCAGATGGGGGTGGGAGTGCAGAAAGGCCCAGAAGGCCACAGAACTTCTGCCCAGAGGGGCAGAATTATTTCCAACTCAAGAAGGAAGTTGCCACTGGCCATGGGCCTGTGGGTAGGCAGGAGATGCCATGTGTGGCAGCCCTGGGCGGCCTTTGGGTCTGCAGAAGCCTGGCGCCCCTGGGATTCAGAGGCTCCAGTGTCCGTTGGGAGCCAGGGCATCTTGCCAGACAGGCCTTTCTTTTCCTTGGTGCTTTAATTGGGTCTTAGGTGCCAGGCTGGTCCCTGGGGCCTGTTCTGCTTGGGGTGGCATGGTAGGTGGGTGGCAGAGGCAGCTTGGGGAAGATGTGATGTGGGGAAAGCAAGGAAGATGGGGTTTGGTGTGTTTTCTCTCCCGTTGCCAGTCACCCGCAGCACCAAGGAAAATGTAAATGTGGATGTTTGAGCCTGTTACAGAAAACAATATCCTCTTGCAATAATTTGTACGTCCATCTGTGAGGAGCGGGAGGAGGCAGGGAGAGAGAGAGCAGAAAACAGGATGAGATGGAGCATCCTCTGCATGGAATTAAGCAGTTATTGAATGTGTTTTAAGCTTCTGTTATTTCCATTCCTCTCAAAATACCCTTTTTTTTTTTTTTGATGAAGGCTGAGCACAGCCCGATTCCCCAGAACTAAACAGGGAAGGTGTTTTAATAATCGGTTATCCAGTCTCCAATAACTGCCTTATTATTGCCAAAACAAATCCAGGTTTGGGCAGCCAGATGAACCCCAGCGAGGCTCTCTCGTTGTTACATCCAGCGTGCCAGCATCTGTGTTGCCTGCATTTGCATTTTTACTGTGTAAAAGAACAAGCTTCCCGGGCACTAAAATTCCTGTTTTCTAAAAGCCAAAATAATGGGTTGCATTGATTTTTTCATTTCCCACCCCAACCTCTCAAATGGGGACTCATGGTTCTTCTCTCTGGAGAAGACCAAATTAAAAGGCTTTGTCAGGCCATTAAGAAAATCTCTAACATTCTATTCAGTGTCTAATTAAAAAGGGGGGGGACTTGGGGAATGTGTTTTTAAAATATCAAAGTGGCAAACACAATTTCAGGGAGGCAAGCGAAGGACCAGTGAATGTCTGGGAGGGGGTGGGTGGGCAGAGAGGCCCCAGCTGTTAGGATAACATGGAGAATGGAATTGCCATGATGCCCGACAAACCTTTCTGATGCTTCGTTTTTCTTGGCATCAAAGCCAGCTGCCTTTAATATATTTCTGTGGTAGAGTGAGGAGCTCGATTAGAAACAAAAAGCAAGTAAGCGGTTGACCCACAGGCAGTGCTGAAGTTGAGCAGATGCCGGGGACTGGCCAAAGAGGCTCAGTTTTCTTAGGAGCAGGGAGGAGGTGGGCAAACAAATAGGGGGTCTGGCCCGGTGATGGTTTGCTAAAAAAGCAGGTAGCCGGGGAGCCCCCAGACACAAGATGAGGTCTATGCGGAACACCCCACAAGCTGGGAGCCAGAGGGTTACAGACCCCAAGCCCCCTTACCCTCTCCCTGACTTTAGGAATCCCATTCTTGTGACTTGCTTGGTCCCCTGCTCTGGCTGGTAAAGGATAATTTTATTTGTGGCTGAGGAGAAGGGAGTGTGGATGTTCAGAGAGCTTTTTGTTGGGGCTACAGGTCCTAGGCTTCAAGGTTTTCCTCTCCCACGTGATGCTGGATAAGGAGCCCCCAGTTCCCTGAAGTGATTTCTCAGCCTCTAGCCTAGTAGATTCTAGCCAGTGCCCAGGTGCTGGAACAGAGTGAACTACAGGCAACAGAGATGGCAGGGTGCCAGGAACCCAAGGGCAGCCCCAGATTTGCATATGATTTGCATATAGATTTGCATGCCTACCTAGCCAGGCCAGGAGCCCAGCCTTCTTGCATGGGGCATCTTGATGTCAGCCTCAGTAGTAGCTAGACAATGGCTTTCTCTTTCTACAGAATGGGGGTGGCATGAGAAGACCTGGTGTCTTTAGCAGTGCTTCTGAGTTTTAAGGCCTACAGGGCCTCAGCACTGAGTTCACCTTCTGAACTACAGAGCAGCCCTACAGCTCCCACCTACCATACCCGGGGACGGACAGTGACACTGGGGCTATTGGGGTAGGATGGGTGGCAATGGGTAAAGACACTTACCCTAAGGCTGAGAAATTTTGGGGCATGGGTTGTTCCTCTTGTGCTGCAGGGTTCTGGTTTTAGGAATCCAAGGCCAACATTAGCTCTTTGGTGAGCAAACCCCCAGATTGGAGGCAGCTGGGTGCTTAGGGCTGCAGCCAGAAGTTAGAAGAATGTTGGTGGATAGAAAGGGTTTGGGGAGTGGTGAGATGGTCTTTCGGTCTCCAGTTCTTAAATATCCAGCTTGGAAGAGTTTGTGGCCTCCAAAGGATTCAGGGAAGAGACTGGCTTCTTACTCCGCCATCAATAGGGCAGCTTTGGCATGGGGGTGGCTCTGGTGGGGGCAATGGGAAGACAGTCACTGTGGCCACCCAAGGCAAGATGTAAAGAGTTTGGAGTGATGCTTGAAAGACAGGCACTTCAGGAGAGCTGAGTGTTTGCTTCCTAGAAGACAACAGGTGTGCCTGCAGCGGGAATGTGTCCTCAGGCACGATCTAGGTCTGCATTTCCATGCCTCTGGGTAAATCCCACCCTGGCAGGTTCAGCTCCCAAACCTTTCAGAGTATTTTTCTCTACTTCCACAGATCCAGGAGGTCACTGGTCCACCAGAGGCCTCACAGCGTGTGCTCTAAAGGATATCGTGCGGAGCTTTCAGTGGCTAGAGGTTAGACAGGAAGGGCCAATGGGCAGAGCTTCAAGCCTCCCCAAAATTCTTTCAACCAGAGCTTTTATCCATTTTCTATATTGGAGTATGGGGAAAAAAAGATTGAAATCTGCTGGTATGGTGGAAATTTGGAGTCACAGCAAACCTTCTACTCACATCCTGGCTTTACGTTACTGGGCATGTGACTTTGGGATTCTCTGAGCCTCCCTTTCTCTAGCTATGAAAGTGGGATTAAAAGAGATAATGTATATAACATAGCCAGAACAGAGTTGATGCTCAATGAACATTAGGCCTCTTCTTTTTTCTGCACTGCCTCAACCTTCCTCCCCCTGCCTCCTCCCCAAAATAGATCAGCAGATCCTGCCTCCCCTGAGCACTTGCATTAACCGACCACATTTTTGCCTAGGCCCACTGGCTTAGATTTTATAACAGTGGGAGAGGACAAGTGGTGGCCAGGGCAGGGAGCATCAATTCCTTCCATCTATCACCCAGCCCGTAGGACTCCTCTTCTCCAAGGCAGCTGAGGTCATGTGGGCACCTGGGTGTTCCCGAGGAGCCAAGCACACTCCCTTCCCCTGGCCATGGCTAGTGGCAGTGGTGGCTCCAGAGTTGGATTTGAGGGTGAGACAAAGGTTGGTCTCATATCTGCCAACAAAGACTGGAGTTGGTTGGTACAGTTCTACCATGCTCAGGCAGAGTAAGACAAGAACAGTCCTGGACTTAATGCCATGCAAAGTGTATGTAAGTGTACTGCACATGGTGAGCCTGCTAAATGTCGCTGGATGTGTCTCTCCCTGCTGGGATGAGCCTCTGTCTTCCAGGTGGTTGTCTATGTAGAGAACACCCTTGGCAGCCCATGACCTTGAAGGTTTTTGGACCACCCACCTGTCCATGACCCAGTGTGCCACCAGGAAGCAGCATGTGACCTAGAGGTCAAGGGCTGCCTATGGCAGGTTGTGGCCTGTGGGCTCCGTAAGTGTGGGGAGGCTGTGGGCACATCAGCCTGTGTGCCCCACTGAACAGATGTTTGTCCAGCACTTCTGTAGCATGAGCAGTATTAGCCTTGGGCACCACCCGTGCCACTCCAGCTGCTACTTCCCTCACTCATTCAGCACCCTCTGCCCCCCCCACGCCCTTGCTTCACAGGACGCTTGCACTGACAGTTTCCAAGGTCACCGTCTTCATTAAGAACAGTTATTCAAATGCTGGTTGCATATTCATTAAACTGATTCTAAAGAGATGAGTGTGTGTGTGTGTGTGTGTGTGTGTGTGTGTGTGTATTGGAAAAAGCATTGTCCATGGGCTTAGAAAACAAAGCTCAGCCTGTCTAACCCAGGCAAATTGCATAATAGTTCATGCGCCTCTATTTCTTAATCTGTAAAATGGGCAAAATAACTGCTGTCTCTGAGGGTCATGGTTATTGCATATGTATATGAAGAGGGGTATAAAATTATATTCCATGTGCCAATGCTTTGTACACTGAATGAGACAGCATATAAACACACACATGTAAAAACCACAGGAAGCCAGTTGTAGCCGTATAACTGCTCTGCTGAAATATAAGGCATAATTACTATTATTTCATCATATGAGAATGACGAAGGTCTCACAGCTGCTGGTGGCTGTCTCCCCCTCTGTCGGCCCCCCACATGTGGAGAATTTTCCTAGCTTTTGCTGTTCATCATCATAAGGAACAGCTGATGAGGTGCAAGCAGGCTGGCAATGGTCTTCTTGCAGCAAGCTTGGCAGATTCCCAGTGGCCCCAGGCCAGAGGGGTGGAAAGCGACCTGCTTCTGTCCCCCCCCCACTGTCCCCTTCCTAGGTCCTTAGGTTCACATTCATGCCACAGGTTTTGGGACTAACTTCCCCAAGGGTGATTCTCCCTCTCTTCAGAGAATCCACGTCTTTTGTGTGACCTCATTAAGGCCACAGCACTCTGGATTCCTCAAGAGCACTGCTGAGTTAAGGGTCAGGGACACACTACTGGTGTGGCCTGCCCAGAGCCATGGGCTATGGGGGAGGATGAGGAGCCTGCTCCAGAAGTGAGTGGGAGATCCAGATGACCACCTTGGATGAGTCTTCTGGAGTTGGAAGGCACTTTGGAGGACATGGAATCTGTTCCTAGTCAGACACTTGGTGCCCTGTGCGGCACCCCACAGGTTCCTTCCTCTGCTTCCGCACTTCCAGCAACAGGGTACTCCTTCCCTGCAAGGCAGCCCATTCCTGATCCTGCAGCTCTCTGTTTCAGAGCCTATCCTTAGAGTGAGCTAAACCCCGTGGCGATCTTATACTTTCTACTCTCTGTTCCTTGTCCCACCCTTAGACCACACAGATGGAGGCAAAGCCCTATTCCACTTGTCACCCTTCAGCCCCTTCTAGATGGATGTCCATCCCATCTGAGGTCCCTCCTATAGATGTACAGCATCTCTTGTTCCTCTGATGCTCCCTCATAAGACATCATCTCAGTGCTTCATGATGCTCCTCTGTTCTTGGGTTGCTAGTTTTCTGACAGTGAGGTGGACATTACTGAGAGGATATAGGAATGGTACTTTGGTCCCAGCCTGGGTACTGGTTAGCTGAGTCCCTAGGATAAGTGACTCCATTTCTCTAGGTTTTGTGAATGGAAGAGATTGGACAAAATAATCTCTTAAGTCCCTCAAGTGTTAACAATCTAAATCTAGGATTCTCTGGGGACAACTGTGCTGTCTGAGCTGACTCCCTAGAAAGAACTTTCTGGCCATGAGGGGCCTTCCTTTGACAGGCTTTGTCTAGAAACGACTGGAAGATTAAAGAGGCTGTCCGAGTGTCAGCTGTTGCTCATAACTTCTCCTGCAGCCGGTGGTGCAGGGGCCTGTAAGTTGGAGAGTGGCTGCATTTCCCTGCTCATGAGTTTCTGGTTGCTGGTTATAGATACTATGTTTGTGTGAAGAATTTTAAGAAACAAAATTCAAAACCACTCCTGTTTCCAAAGGGCAAGGTATGGGACTGCTTGGGCAGTGGATCTCCTTGGGATTGGAAATGGGAATGGGGTTTTGGTCATGTCAATGACTGGGGTAGGGAGCTGCTGGCACTTAGTTGAGGGAAGGATGAAACATCTAGTGCCTGAGAAGTCCTAAATGATTCAGAATGTTCATATGCTACAATGTAGGTGAGTGTGGGTGCAGCCTGCAGTAAAGGAAGCCTGAGTTTGAAACATGCCTGTGTGCTACTAGCTAGGCAATGCCAGGAGCGAACTTTTTTTTTTTTTAAATGAGGTAGCTACATTAAAAGGTTTTTATAAGAATTAAATGAGCAACAATACAAGAAAAGGATTTCTTAAGGTGCCTAGCAGAGAATAAATACTAAAAAGAAGCAGTGGCGATGATGCTGGTGACTGTAGTGATAACAGAGGGGCACACTGTTTGGGTGAAGCCACAGGCAGAAGACATGGGAGTTGGTCCCAGCTGCCCCATCTCGTCTAAGGACAACACCAACTGAGGTTGCCTGGGAAATGTTCTGGTCTGTCTGGGAGACTCATCCTCCCTGGGTCTAGATCCAGACATCTCCAAGGTGCAAATGCGCCACAAGAGGTTTCTCTGGCGTCTAGCTGGTTCTCACCTGGTTTCGAGTGGACTTGGTGGTTGAGCTGAGGCCATGCTGATTGATTCTCCCTGGGCCCAATTTTTCCAACTAAGGGATAAGAATAATCAGAGCGAAGGTACATAATGTGTCTTGCATGAAAACCTTTGTGTGGAAATGCAGCGAAGTTTTCAGCCTTGCAAATCAGTCCAAGAAGCCTCACCAGCCCACACCTGTGTAAAGAACTCTGCACCAGGCCTGGGGGCAGCAACGGCTGGCTATCTAGATACTCTGCTCTTATGGATCACACCAGTTGATTTCATTAATTTGATTATCAAACCCAGTTAATTAATGTGGTGGGATTTTCTTGCAGCCATACTGATGGGAATTGTTTGTTGTCAGGAAGGGTGACAGGAAGTCCAGTATGGCACATCTACTTTTTCTATGGGCTGGCACTCAGGGAAGGAAGAGAGATAGCATTTCTGGCCCTATGACAGACTTGGGAAATCTGTTATTGAAGGCTCTGCATTTTTAACAAGCTCTCCAGGCTCAGCTGCTCCAGCAGTTTGAGCACTACTGCCTTAAGTTATTATTATTATCATCATCATCCTAGGTGAGCAGTAAATATTTATTACATAAGGACTCACTTATCCCACCAGTACTTACTGCTCGCCCACTATGAGGCTAATGTTCATGACAGCCACAGATGCTTGGGTGGTGCCAGGCTCTTCCATTCACCAGAAACCATCCTTGATGGTAGACATTGTCATTCCCGTTTTATAGATGGAGAAACTAAGTTGCAGAGAAACAAAGTTGTCCTGTTTGAGGTTGTACACGATGCTTGCAAGAGACAGAGTAGAGATTCAAACCTGGGGAGATGGCACCAGAGTCTGCTCTCCTACTCACTGTGCTAAGGGCCCAGTGCTGTGCTCAGGGGATAGTGCGGTGACCAAGATGGTTGCTGCTTTCATGGAGCTCAAAGCCCTGCAGGGGAGGGATGCCTTCTGCCTACTTGTCCTGCCTACTTCACCTGCACCCTGCTTCCCCAAAGACTGGCTGTCTCTCCCATTCACGACTGCTACGCCTGCACCAGGATGCCTGGTGTCTCACCAAGTGGGTCAGCCTGGCCTTGAAAGCTTGCCCATCTATGAGGGGGTGTTGCAGGGGCCCCAGTGCTGGCAGACGCTCCCCCATTAAAAGTCCAGTGAATGAGAGGAGTAAATATTGTAAGGGAAGAGAGCAGAATGACTCATTCTCCCTGTGGAGGTGGTGAGGTGTTAATATTTCAGTCCCCTTAGGTTGTCATTTACAATGATTGGAGACAATGACATAGGGATAATTCAACATGTACCCCGGAGAAAGCTTGAGTCGGCTCCTCAGTCTGCAGCCAGACATCCCCATCCCAACCCAGGCAGGTGCGGTTGCCATCAGTGGGTGTCACCTGCAGGGGTGTCGAGTTTCCTTCTCCAAACTAATCCTGATGCCCAGACAGCGCAGGGTGAGCGAGTGAGTTGATGTGATGGATATTTAGGTCTCAGTGGTGACCTTGAGGGCAGCCCAAATGCCTGGGGGCGATTTCTGGTTTAAAAATATTGCTGTGCTATTTCTACACTTCTAATCTCCTAGCGATTTGGAGCCTGTTTTATGAAACACAGTGTCGGGGTGGTGCTCAATGTTAAACAGTGGAGAAGATTAAATAGGTTTAGGTCTAGGCGTCCGTCACATGACAGCCAAGCCCAAAACTCTCATTTTCTATTAAAAATCCATCTCCACCTTTGACCAGAAGAAGCTTTTCTGTTGATCTGAATGTTTCTCTCTTTATTTATGAAGTGTTCGCCCCTCCTCTTGTTTCCCTCTGTAAATGTGCTTGGTTCTCTCTGCACAGGGAAGAGAGAGCTGTAGGGAGTGAGTGGGGTTTAAGGGGGAAGTCTGGGTCTCCTGCCAGGGAATTTGCTTTCCAAATTGGACTGCTCTGGAGGGAAAGGTGAAGGAGAAACCTCCTAAGGCCCCAGACTCGGAGCTTTTCAGCAATGTGATGTAAAACTCGACTGTGCAGCCAGATAGGCTTCAGTTGAAGTCTGGCTCCATCTCTTCTTCTTTTTCTTTTTCTTTTTCTTTTCCCTTCCCTTCCCTTCCTTACCCTCTTCTCCCCTTCCCTTCTCTACCCTCCTCTCCTCTCCTCTTTCATCTCTTTTTGTTTTCCTCTTCTTTCCTTCTTCTCTCCCTTCCTCTGTCCCTCTCTCTCTCCCTTCTTTCCTCCTTTCTCCATTCCTTCCTTCCTTTCTTTTTTTTTCTTAGACAGGGTCTTGTTATGTTGCCCAGCCTGGCCTTGAACTCCTGGGCTCAAGCGACCGTCCCACCTCAGCCTCCTGAGTACCTGGGACTTCAGGCATGTGCCTGGCTCCATCTCTTTCTAACTGTGTGATCTTGGAAAAGTGTTAATTCCCTCGCACCTCCTTTTCATCCTCTATAAAATCAGACCATCAGGATGCCCCACTCCATGTACCTGTGTGAAGGTTAAGTGAGAAAGTGCCCTTGAAGCATCTAAGCCCCATGCCCCGGGCTTTATTTCTTTTGAGGACTGGGTGCCATTAGCCGGGAAATAGGTGTGTGGCCAAAATGAAGTTAGGCATAGGGTCTAAAGAACCAGCGGCCACTGTCAGCGGACTCTCTGACATCCTGCACCTGCCTCTCCATGCTGGCAAACCTCCACCTACACCCCAGGCATTGCACCCCTGGGGGCCTAGCCCACCAAACCAGATGGCTTTACCTCTTTTCACCCAGTCCACTCAGTGCTCCAGCCTGGAAGGCTTCTGAAGGGTCCCCCAAATATGCCCAACCATGGCTGAAACAGCACCATTGCTCAGGCTGTCCTCAGGGAGGCTTTCTCTCCCCAACCCCTGTTCTGACCTGGCTTCCAGCTTTGGCTTGGCCCAAAGCTTTTTCTCTGGCTGCTGAGCATTCCAGCTCCTCTTGTCTAAATCAGTTCTCCAGCCCATCCTCAAACCCAGCTCAGTGCTGTTGTTTAACCCCTTTCCTGTCCACCATCTCCGCTAAGAGATCCTGGAAGGGTGGACCCTTCTCCTTGTCTTGGATGTCTCCCATCATCCCTGGGACCCTGTTGAGCATGCAGCTGGTGCTTCGTGTGTATCTCCTGGAGGAATCAAAGTCTTTCCTGATCCCTGAGTCAGAGAGGACCTGGGAAGACAACAGAGAAGGGTGTAAGAGTGAGCTAGGATGAAGCGAGCCATATGAAGGGGTTTGATTTCTTCAGGGTTGCAGGGTGGTTCTGTGCCCTGGTCATCTTTTGCAGTAACCACAGGCACCATTGCCACTTGGGGAGAGCTGGGACCAGCCCCTTTCAGCTGTCCACCTTCATTGGGGGAGCCAAAGACATTCACATCCCCTTTTCCCTGCTCAGCGGCTCTGTGAGGCCGGTGAGATGCAGCACCCTCATTCCACCCCTTGTGTATATGAGGACACTGAAGCTCAGAGAGGCTAGGTGTTTTCCCTGAGTTACACAGCAGGTGAGGGGTGAGTCTCAGAGGAAGGGCAGTTCTATCAGAATCCATCCAGGGCTCTATTGGACTCTGTTTCTTTCCAAAACTAGCTGAGGTTTTCCACTGGGAGCCTGACACGGAGGAGAAGCCCCCTCCCTAGAGGCCATGCCAGACTCTGTGAAGTCAGAGGGGCACCCTCAAGTCCTTACTATTCCTTCTCTCTTCCTGAGTAATCGAACACACCCATCACTTCTGATTGCACCTGCAGCTACTCATCTGCTGTCTTTGTGCCCAGCCTTCAACTCAGCACATAGCAGAGATATTTGATGGTCAGTGCCTTAGTTTCCCCTACATGAATTTGCTCACTCCTTTCTCTTGGCAGGTAGGGTGAGACTAAATTAATGTTTATTTAAGGGCTTCTGCATTCTGAGCGGACAGGTGCCTTGTGATGGTAAAATATGAACCCAACGTAAGTGCAAAATGCTATTGTTTTACACCTGAGGGTGATGTTTCATAATGGCAATGCACTGTCAGAGTCGTGAGCAGAAATGAATGGTGCGTCTAGTCCTCCCCAGCTCCCCCAGACTCAGAAGACAGCAACTCGCATCCGGGGTGGGAGGAATATGAGGCTACTCACCTTTTGCTATAAATCTGCCGTTTCATCAGCCCTGACAGGTGGCTGGACAATCCCAGTCAATTCATCAATTAAATCTACCCATTTGTAGTTGCTAGAAAGCTTGTGTCCTTGGCTCTGGCAAGATCCAAGGCCCTGAAGTGCAGAAAGGCTGCTGTCACTGTGGCTGATGCTGCTCATGATGAGAGCAGAGAAAGTCTGGGCCAGGGGCTACCCTGGGAAGCAGGGAGAGTGGATTTCCTGCCAGAAGAGGAGACAAGGAATGCGCATTTGGGGTAAGACTGGGATGGAACAAAGGATGGGGAGGCATACCCAATCTGGAAAACCAGATTTTGTGGTTTGATTTGTCTTTAGCTTGGTTCACTCAATAGGGCAAGTGGAGCCACCTTCCGGTTTTGATGTAAGGCAGAGTTGGCTCCCATTTTGGTTCCTGCACTCTGTATAACTTTGGATAACTATTTAGTCTTTAATTTACTTATCTGCAAAATGAAAATAATAGTAATAGTAACACTCCCTAGGAAATTATGAAAATTAAATATAATAACTATAACAGAAATGTAATATCTCAAATGGGTCTAGCACTGAGCTTGGCTTGTCATTGATAGTGAAATCAGTGGTGGTTATTATTACTGCCCGAGATATTGTCATTACAGAGTGCCACATCAGACTTGCCGTTAAGTATTTATTCACTCTCTCCCATAAATCAAAGAGTTCCTCAATTCCTCCCTGTTTGGGTTCTTTCTCGGCATCCTATGTCCATTTATCAGGCATATTGTAGAGTTATTCTGTACCTTGATGGCTTTTCTGCAATCCGTGAACCCACCACAGTGAGGGTATATGTTAACTAGTTTGTCTCAGGACCCTAGATCCCTGCTCCCAAGAGCTAAGGATGTGCTGAAATGTCCAGAGTCCAGCAGGAACCACTCCAGGAGAAATATGTACACACGTATGTATATTAGTCTTGTTCTTGGCCAGTTGAAAATGGAAGTTGGTGGACAGGCTGTATTAGAGGAAAGCAAAGGCCCTGTCTTTACTTTTGCAGTGGTCACACTATAGCCACACATCACCTAGTGGTTAAGCTGAGGCCCCACTTCCTGTTTGTGAGGTCTTGAGTAAGTTTCTTCCACCTCTCTGTGCCTTGGTTTGTCCATCTGTAGACTGGGATGACAGTGGTACCCACCTCACAGAGCTGTTGGGAGGATGAAATGAGGTCATATAAGTCAAGTTCCAGTGACAGTGTCTGGTGTTTAGAAGATGCTCTACAACTATTTGTTGAATGGATCTTGGTAAGGAAGCCTTTTGGAAGGTAAGCAGGCTGATGGAAATGGGGTCTTTCACTTGTGGATGTTGAAAAGGCTCCAGTTTGCTTACTTGTGAAATGGGACGATTCATGAGAACTGGGAATGCTGTGGTGGCTTCTGAGCCTCCCCGTACCCCAGCCGATTTGCTCAATCACCAACCCCATGACCATCACAACCAGAGACAAGAGGCAGTGTGAGGAAGAGGATGGCAAGTGATGCTGTCCCCTTATCAAGTGCCTTTCAGCCACTAAGGGTGCAGTGCCCAGTGGGGACAGCAGATGCATTTGCTGCTAAGAGGATCCCCCTGACACCACAGCAAGGAGGCCGTGAATGTTTTTTCCAACACGGCTGCTAATGGCTTCATCACCGCTTTTTATGAGATGATATGAATTGCTCTGGCCAATGAGGCTTAATGGCTTTTCTCAACGACCTGCCTGGGATATTCTCCCTGGAGGCTCAGCTCCAAGTTAAGCCAGGAATATTAATACAGTCTGGATGTGGGCTTTCCCCCTCCCCATAAAGTTGTAGAAATTGAGGTCAAGTTGGGTCCCCTGCAACGTTCTTTAAACAAGCAGCAGTGGTTTGTTTGCTCCTTGATCTTCCTGGTGGAGAGGGAAAGGCTTCCAGCTGGAGAACTGGAATCAGGGCCTCTCTTCCTCTGGTTTTGTTCTGGGTCACCTGGAGGTGGCCTTCTTAAAGGGGCAGGGTCCTTGGTCAGAGGGAGGGCCCCCTGACTCCAACATCCAGGGCTACTCGACGGGAGCAAGAAGGGCTGATGTTCTATGCTGGGATGAGTAAAGCATACTTCCCAGGCAGCCCAAGAATACTCTCCTGTGAGGTGGAAGGTTGCAATGGCAATTTGGCAGAGATGGAAGGGGTTTCACAGTCTTGCCCATCCTCCCCTCTGCCAGTCTTGTAAGTAAAGGAGCAGTGAGGGGAAGGGAATTCCCCAGGCAGCCCCTGTCAGGAGTGGGCCTGTCTCATTCCTCAAGCTTGCATCTTCCCCACCCACCACACCTTGGGTCCTCATTCTGTGTGGCAGTGCATTTTCCAAAGACCCTCAAGAGTTCAGGACAGTTATCAAGGCCTTGCACAGTCTCCAATCTTGCAGGGCAGCAGCATTCTGGCCATTTCTCTTAGGCCATGGTTTTGAGCCCTTTTGGCTCTCATCTGTGGTGTGTGTAGGAGAGACAGCACTAAAATACTTGTTAGAAGCAATGGGTTCAAATTTCAGTTCTGTAACTTAGCTGCATGCCCTCGGACAATCTACCACACATAACTGTCCTTAGACTATAGAACGGGGTGATAAAAGACGAGGATACCGGGCCGGTGAGATGGCTCAGCGGTGTAAGCACCTGCCTGGCAAGCACGAGGGCCCAAGTGCGACTCCCGAAACCCACATACGAAAAAAGCGCCAGTGATATCGCTCAGCACCATGGGCGCCTGGTGGCGCGCGAGGTCCTGAGGTCGACCCCTGGTACCCACAAAAAAAAAAAAAAAAAAAGACGAGGATACCACCTGCTTTCCGAACTGTGAACGAGCCAAGGAAATGAATGGGAAGTGGCCTGCAGAGGGTAGATGCTCAGTAAATGGTTATCTAAGTATTTTAGTGTCCATGTTAATATGTAAATCTCACAGAGGATTATAACTCCACCATAACAGGGTTTATGGCAACCATGACTTGGCTTGGCACAGAGAATGACACTTTTAAGTTCCTATGCTGGGCTGGAAGCTTCTAAAGAGCTGGAAGTATCTCTTGTTCTTCTTTGTCAATGCCTGGTGCATAGTTGGTGCTAGGAAGTACTTATGGAATGGCTGATGCGTGAGTGCTGGCCCTTACAGGACTCCACAGGTATTACTAGGGCTCATCCTAACCGCACCTCTCTCCTTGCCTCCCTGCAGCCCGCCCTGAAGATGTTGGCACCAGCCTCTACTTTATAAATGACTCCTTGCAGCAGGTGACCTTTTCCAGCTCCGTAGGGGTGGTGGTGCCCTGCCCAGCTGCAGGCTCCCCCAGCGCAGCCCTTCGATGGTACCTGGCCACAGGGGATGACATCTACGACGTGCCACACATTCGGCATGTGCATGCCAATGGGACACTGCAGCTCTACCCTTTCTCCCCCTCCGCCTTCAATAGCTTTATCCACGACAATGACTACTTCTGCACCGCGGAGAATGCTGCCGGCAAGATCCGGAGCCCCAACATCCGCGTCAAAGCAGGTAAGGACCACGACACCTGCTTCCCACCTGGGGAGCTCTGCCTGGAAAGCTGCACTTGGGATGGGGTTGGAAAACTATCAATGTGAAGACATCTCTGTGCCATGCCTGGGGGCCTGGAAGAAACCATTCACTCAGGGATAAGTTTGATCTTCTGAATCTCAGCTTGGCAATCTACTGAGTGTGCTTGGGCAGGGGAAGCACTTTTCTAAGCCTCAGTTTCCTCATCTGTAGAGTTGATGCAAATACCTACCGCATACATCAATGCATGAACGGTTAAATGAGATAGTGCTCATTAAAACTGAGTACTGTGTTCACCGCAGTCTTGGCCTCATAGAAAACTCTTGGCTGAGTTTCTTTTTCTAAAATAGCCTTTCATTGAAATATATAAAGAAAAGTGCACAAGTTATAGTATGTAGCTGGATGGATTTTTACAAGTTTCAATGAATGCCCAGATCCAGAGATCAGATACCAGCACCTTCAAGGTGTCCCTTCTGCTTTTTTTAGGTCCTCATTCCCCCAAAGGTAACCTCTGTCTTGAATTCTACAATTTAGATGTTTGCTTATTTTTGCACTTTATTTAAATGGAGTACTAGAGCACATATCCTCTGGACTCTTTGGCTCACTATTCTGGTCATGGGATTTACCCTTCCTGCTGTTCATGGTGGTGGGAGGTCACTCACTAGTCCCACTGTGTAACTAGATGGAGTGTTGTTTGTCTATCCCACACGTTGGTGGATATTTGAGGATAGTATAGCTCATGGGAACAGGTATTTAGATTAACACTCATGCTGAAAACCTTTCAGCAGTGAAGGATCTGGGTCTTTGGAAGAATCAATGGAGGCAAGGAAGTGAAGCTTTCCCAAGTGTGTGCCCTTAGAGAAAATTGACCTGGGTCAGATCTGGAGGTGAGGGATTGGCTTAGATCAGCCATTCTTAACTAGGACATCATGATATACACTAGTGTGTCCTTGTCACTGGTAAGATGTGCATCAGATAATAAGAAGGCTCTGAAGGGTAGGCAGTGGTTTTTGTAGAAGGGCTTTTATTTGCATGCAAGAGAACAGCTGACCCTCTGACCAGCCTGCTGTAGTGGCACCGGGCCAAGGGCTTACCATCTTTCCTGTTGCTGTGTTGGGCTGATCCAGGACTTGGTTCCAGTGCAGGACCCCCAGCCGGCATTCCTAGCAGAAGACCCTGCAAGATAAGCTCCCTGACCTCCTGAGTGTTTCTGCCTTAGCAACACCTCTCACAGGGATGAAGTTCCAATTATCTGGGAGCTAGATGTGGGCAGGGAAGCAGGGGCTCTGCTTTATGCTGTTGGTCTGTCCGGGGTCACCAAGAGTTCTCAGCTGTGCTCAGGGGATGCTCATCAAGCCTCTCCAGGGAATCTCTTTGCCCTGTTCAACTCCTAATGCCATATCAGTGCTGGGAGCCCTGAGGCCTGGATTTGAGCCCAGTTCTGGCCTCCACAGCCTGGAGGGCTGGATTAAAGGGAAAGGAAGTCATCTTTGCTGTTGTAAGCCTGGTGTTGGGTTAGGATGCAGTTTTCACACTAAGTCTCTAAAGAGTTTCTTACAAATAAGAGAACTAAGACAAAGACAAGTTAAATAACTTGCCCAAGGGGACACAGCAAGTTGATCACAGCTGTGGTGAAAAGCAACACTGTCAAGTGCTTTCCAAGGGCTGGGCCTTTTACTTGCTGGGCCTTTTACTTTTATAAGGGAAGCAACTGAAGTTAACTCCAGAAGGTTAACTCACCCTTTAGGACCCCATGCTGGTTGGAGGAGGAGGCAGGCCTGTTTGTTTGATGCTATTACCCATTAACCTCTATTGTGACACACCTCAGGGTGACACATGCCAAAACCTGCCCTTTCACATCTAATACTCTGCTGCCTTCCAAGGTCAGCTTCTTCAGGCTCCTTTGAGCCAGGTATGTGTCCCAGAACTGGAGGTGGTGCTGCCAGTCCCACAGAGGGGCTAGACACTGCCTCAGATGGCCAATAGTGCTTCTCTGGTCTTCTCTTTCTATCACCTCCACTCCATCCCTTTCCTATCCAGCCATAGCACAGAGAAGGGGAAGGATAAAGGCCCAAGGAGGACCAGGGAAGGCTGGACTTACTAGAAACACAACCAATTAAGGGGTTCTTGATGATGCCAGAGAGACTGCAGGTGCACAGCTGGGGGCTCTGCCAGAGCCCTAAGTGTCACCCTGGCAACCATGGCAAGGAGAGGGGAAGGGCATGCTGCCCAGGTTTCTGCTGAAAGACAAGGTTTGTAGGCACTGAGGCTCTGTACATTTCCAGCTTGGTAGGAAGAGGTGGGGTGAAAGGGTGCTGAAGCCCCTGCAATGGTTGGCAGAGGAGTACAGGGCAGAGGCGAAACCCTCAGGCTCATTCTTAAGGCTGAATCAGCCTATATGCAGGACTAGACACATGAGTGGCTATAGGTGACAGTGCCCAAAACCAGCCCTAAGTGGCAACAGGACCCTGAAGGGAGAGGGATGGTTTTGAATGCTGGGCCAAGGCTTGGGCAGAGCTTGAGCCAGAGGCTGCAGGTAGGGGAGAAAAAAGGGAGAGAGCAGCAGGGATGCTTTGTTTCAGAGAATCTGGAGTTCTGTATTCTCAGAGACAATCATGATTTCAAATATTCTCTCCTCTTGTCAATTGCCAAGACCTTCCAAAAAGTTCAGTATCTTAACTGCATTTCACATGCTATTTTTTCACATGAAAGTGGCCCAAACTGTTGTTAGATCATACATCATGGGTTTTATTTTGGCAAATGATGGACACTGTTATGGTTTGGGTCTAGCTGTACCCTTAAAGCCTCAAGTGGTCATCGATGGGGGTTTTTCAGAGGGGGCTGGATCTAGAGTGTGTGATGCTGGAATTAAGGCTGTGTGATTACTAAATCAGTCCACTGATTGGCTTGGCACCACCCTAATCCTAACAGCCTAGATACAATATAAAAGAGGCAGAAAGATGCTGTTAAGGTCCCTTGTCCCTTATCTGCCTATCATGAACTGTTCTCTGCCAAGTCACCCTGCCTTGGAGCCAGTCAATTATGGACTGAAACCTCTATAAACTGTGAGCTAAATAAACTGTCCTCTCTTAACTTTGAGCATCTGGTATTTTGTCCCAGCAACAAGAGAAAAGTAACTAAGACAGAATTTGGTACCAGAAGTGGGGTCATTGCTATGACTATACCTGACCATGTGGAGCCTTTGGGACTGGCTTGTGGGAAGTTTGGAAAGGTTTGAGAAAAAGTACAGCTGGAATGCTTTAGGCTGTACTTGATGGGAGATTCTGGTCAGAGCTCAAAAAAAACAGGTTCAGGAGGTTTCTGCTGGGAAGAAGGACTGCACTGGCTGTTCGTCTCCAGAACATGTGTGTTATGGCTTGGCAGAAAGTTTGTCTGTATTTTGCTTGTGTCCAGAGACTTTGCTTGACACTGAGATTAAGGGTGACAGGCTAATTAATCTTGCAGAAGAAATTTCAAGGCAGTGTAATGTTGAGGCAGTGGCGTGGCTGCTGTTGGGGGCTTTTAGCCAGATTTATGTTGAGAATCAAGAGCAAAAAACCCAACAGAATGATTCAAAATGTTGTGAATTTGGCCAGAAAGGAAGCTCCAGTAAAGTTGCAGCCTGCAAAGATGGAACAGAAGAGAAATTGATCACTAAAAAAGATAGCGAGAAGAAAACAGAAAAGATGATATGAGGACATCACAAGAACCCCCGGACTCCAGCCCTTGCAGCCTCAGAGTTGGAAAGGTGAAAGAATTTGCTTTGAAAAGAGAGCCCCAGAGCACCATGTTCCAGCATCGTGGTGGCCTAGAGAATTTGGTCCTCAGGATTGGGTTCAGAATGCTCAGTGATCCAGGCACTCAACCCCTATAGGCAAGAGAGAAGGAAACCTGGCTACTGCTCCAGCTGGCAGCAGACCTTGGCGTCATTCACGTGGCACTGGCTTTAGGTGTATGCAGAATACAAGAGTTGTGGGGTCTTGGGGCCGGTGAGATGGCTCAGCGGCTTAAGCGCCTGCCCGGCAAGCGCAAGGGCCCGAGTTCGACTCCCGGATCCCAAATACGAAAAAGGGGCCGGTGATATCGCTCAGAGGCACGGGCGCCTGCTGGTGCGCGAGGTCCTGAGGTCGACCCCCCGGTACCCACAAAAAAAAAAAGAGTTGTGGGGTCAGGAAAGCTTCCACCCAGATTTCAGAAGAATGCCTGGGAGGCCAGGCAGTGTGCTCTTGAGAGGACAGTGTGTGAAGCTGTGAGTGTGAAGCCGAAGGTGCACTGGAAACCCCAGAAGCTTGGAGAAGCCAGGACCATGGATCATCTGAGGAAAACTGCAAGGAGGGAGAACAGCTGGCCCTAGAGAGAAGCCTTGGGAGCTACAACCACCAGAAGAGCCATAGGGGTGGAGCCACCCAAGCCCTTTGGAGTTCACATCTTGCCACAGATTGCTGGGAATGCTGGACATGGAACTACAGGACTTAATGTTGCCCTGCTGGATTTTGGACTTGCTTTGGTCCCATTCCTTTGTATCCCCCTATTTGTACCTTCTGTAATATTGAAGTTTACCTTGTACCATTGTATGTTGGAAGTGTTGAACTTTCTTTTCATTTGTACAGGGGCTCATAGCTAAGAGTTTGCCTTAAATCTCAGAAGAGACTTGGGACTAGAACTTTTTAGCAATGCTGAAACTGTTCGGACTTTGGTAACTCTTAGAAATGGACTAAATGCTTTTTGCATAAAGGAATGTACATGAGTATTTGGGGGGCCAGGGGTGGAATGTTATGGTTTGGGTCTAGATGTCCTCCCAAAGCCTCACATGGTCATAGGTGGGAGTTTTTTGGAGGTGGCTGGATCTAGAGTGTGTGGTACTGGGATTAAGGCTGTGTGATTACTAAATCAGTCCATTGATTGGGTTGGCACTGCCCTAATCCTGGCAGCCTATATACAATATAAAAGGGGCAGAAAGACGCTGTTAAGGTCCCTTGTTGCTTTGCTACAGTATGCCTGTCATGCACTGTTCTCTGCCAAGCCACCCTGCCTTGGAGCCAGCTGACTATGGACTGAAACCTCTACAAACTGTGAGCTAAATAAACCTCTCCTTCCTTAACTTTAGGTGTCTGGCATCTTGTCTCAGCAGGAAAGAAAAGTAACTAAGACAGCCACCATGCCCCAAAAGAGCTCTTTGGTCCAGGAATAAAGTAGGAAATCCAGTTTGGTTTCACTAGGGGAATTCTAGCTTATTTCTTTATTGTCCATGCATCCTCTTGTTGGCAAGATGACATTGCAGGCTTTAGTGCTGCCTTCAAAGCCCTAACAATCTAATACAGTTTGCTAATACTGACTGAAACAGGGAAGATTGGAATTTGGACTTATGGTCTTCCAGAAGGAGGTGGACATTTCTGAGGAGGAGTAGCTGCCTTGCAGGTGGGGAGGAAGTTGGTGGAGGAGGAATTGCTCAGACAGGAACAAGATCATGGCAGGGACTTCTGGGCTGGGTAGGCAGAAGGTGGGAGGGAGGAGATGAGAAGGGGGAGGATGGGGGTGCTAAAGGTTCTGACATATTCTTGTGACACTCTTCTCTACCCCACTCCCAATCTTGCTGCAGTTTTCAGGGAACCCTACACCGTCCGGGTGGAGGATCAAAGGTCAATGCGTGGAAACGTGGCCGTCTTCAAGTGCCTCATCCCCTCTTCAGTGCAGGAATACGTTAGCGTTGTGTCTTGGGAGAAAGACACAGTCTCCATCATCCCAGGTAAGGAGTCTTGGGGCTGCAGTCCATGGGGCTGCCTGGGTGGAGGATGGTGCCTGAGCTGGTTGCTGAGCTAAACAAGGCCTTGGGATTGGATTTGGTGAGTGATTTATTATTGCTCTGGTGATGCTTCAGCAAATAAGTGTCTTTGGTTTCTTTCTGGTCTGTTTCTGTGTGGATGGTGAAGATCCACAGGCCAGGGGTCTCTGCTGGGTATGGCAAGGTCCCACAGATAGGGTTGGGTCCTTTACCCCAGAGAGTGGGGCTTGGCTGGACCTTGCCCTGCGGGATCAAGGCAGCTGGCAGCCTCATTTGTGAAAGACGGTAGGAGAGGCAGGATAAGGAACCCATTTGTGGTCTGAGTCCCCATATTGAATGACTAGAGCGATAAGGTGGGATCCTCAGAGAACCAGACTCAAGAAACCAAACTCAAGAAACTCATGAGACATTTTCTTTCTTCTGAATTTTTTAGGCTGAGATTCCCTCAGAATCCTCACCTTGGTGAGGATTGTTTGGTGGCTGGTTTTGGGAGACAGGTTTCATACTATGGTGTTGGCTCATCCCACTGTGCTGCTATGGTCACCAGCCCCTCATTAGTGGTCCTTTTTCACCTCAGCAGGGTTGTTCCTCCAGCAGGAAGTAGCTCTGGAAACCCCAAGAGAAGACTTCAAGTCCTTAGTCTACCTCCAGGCCTCCAGCTACCCCATACACTGCAGGGGTTCTGCTGTTTTTCTTCCTTTCTCTACTGTGTTTCCATCCACACATCCCTGCCTTCCATATTAAGGGTAGACATTCACTCAGGGGTCAGTAAGTGGGTGAATGGATGGATGTTGGAGAATTCTGAAGGAGACTGGGAGCAGCCTGGATGGGACATTGAAATAAGGGTGAGCATGGAGGACATGTGGTAGCAACACCAGAGCCAAAAAGGGAAAGGAAGGCTCCTGTGCTGAGCAGCTGGAGGGGTGAGCCTCCCCCAAACAGCCCTTGTAGCTGGTGATTCAGGGCTGTCTTTGATGTCAAGACTAGGCTGGTGGCCCCAAAGGGCATAATTATCAGGGAAGTGGCCTTGATGCTAATCTGCAGAACTTTGGTTCTGTAGAACCTCTTTCTTTCCTTTAGTCTTGGAGAATTTCCCCCATCCCTCCCCCAGCCCTCCAGCCCCATCCATAATTATTCTAGACCCTTCTACAGTTACACATTAGATCCAAGGACAGTTTTCCCAAAGCACATAAGTCTAACTAACATGCTTCTGGAGGAATATGTTAGCATTAGAGAGAGTGGAGTTTTGCTTCCTGCTAGATTTGATAGGTAAGGGACAAGAACCTGGGCTCACATGCTACATGCTTTTGGAAAATGCAAATAGACTGACTTTTTATAAAAATAGGATCTTCCTACTACCTATATTCATGCTACACCCAGGTTGTATGTGCTATGTGTGCATTTTGAGGTGGGGAGGCTAGGTGGCAGCTTCTCATGGTGGGAGGGACTTAATGATTAGTTGTCCTAGAGGTGAAGGAAGGATGGAGAAGTGTCTTAATTACTTTTTTTGTTGCTGAGACAAAATACCCAACACCCAAAGTTAAAGGAGCAAAGGTTTATTTCAGCTCAGTTTGTAGAGGTTTCAGTCCATAGCTGGCTGGCTCCAAACCAGGGCGACACGGCAGAGGGGCATCACAGAGGAGATACGGTCCATGACATGGTAGGGCAGGCAGCAAGCAAAAAGCAGCAAGCCTGCCTTCCCTCTCTCTCTTTATATTCCATCCAGGCTTTAACCCTGTTGAGTGGTGCCAGCCATACCCAGGGTGGAGCTTTCATTGTCCACACCCTTAATCCCAGTATCACACATTTAATCCACATTCACAGACCCAATCCAGCCACCTTCAAAACTCCCCCCCATGAGCACTTGAGGCCTGGGGAGACATCTAGATACAAGCCACAACAAGAAGGCTGAGTGTGTTCCTCCACACTTCAGGGTCGGCTTCAGGAGTAGGGTACCTGAATTGATTTTGACCTCTGGATCTGCCCGAGGATGCACTTAGCTAGAGTAGGTGCCAGAAGGCAGGAGGAAGAACAAAGGAGGCTGATGAGGGACAGTTGGGGTCCCAGGAAGCATCCCCTTGGGGAGAGCAGGACCTTGGAATAAGGGAACTGATGTGGGCTGCTGCAGGCTCCTGTGGGTGGGAGGCAGCCCTCCAGTGCTTCTTTTTGAGAGTGTGGGCTCTAGACAAGCTCCATGAGTTGAGTTTGCTCATAGATCAGTCTTTCTGGCTCTCTATGGCTACCTTGGAGCTGACCAAGCTGCTATCTTGGAAGCCATAATAGTCTTTTTGCCTGTGCTTTTCCCAAGGCCTCAAGAGGCTGGAGAGACAGCCCAAGATGCTAGCTTTTCCAGAACCACTTACTACACCTGTCTCTGCTCGCCTGCCCCAATTTCCCATCCCTCAAGCTGGTCACCATCCTTCAATCTGTCTGTTTAAAGGTGTGCATAAAGTTTAGAGCCTCTCACCTTTGATTTGCCAGATGCCTACCCTGACTTTTCTCCCAAGGGACTTGGTCTTAGAGTAAATAGGCTCTCTGGAGCAGGTGGGGTGGGCATATGAGGGCTAAGGGCTGTGCACAAACATAAATTGAAATTCAGGCCTCCAGTGAAGCTGAGATGTGGTTTAATTTCCCATCTGCATGATCACCATTACAATGCATGTTATTGGATATAAAGATAAATTCGGCCCTGTTCCTAATAGCTTTTAATTTCCACCAGACCTGATTATATTGATGTGGGCTCCTTGTGGGAGTTTCCCAGCATGCTCTTCCCCAGCATCCTGACAGGCTCTCTTAGCTCCAGTGAGGAGTTTTGGACACCACTCAGATGTGGACCAGATGTACCTGCTGCTGCTCTGGAAGATGAGGCTGGATGAGCCTCCTTGTTCATGTGGATAGGGCTCTTGGATGCTGGGTTGTCACCATGCCTGGCCAGGAAGGGAGTGTGTTGGTGACACTCTATGTTGGAGAAGGGAGAAATGGAGGGAAGGAGGAGTCTGGCTACAAGTCCTGCTTCAAGGATCCCCATAAGGCAATGCTCCTTGCCCCCACAGCCACCTTTGCCAACAAGGTGAGAGTCTAGCACCAGCCATTCTGCACCTTCCTAGTGATTGTCAGAGTAGCAGGGACCCAAGGTTCTCCATAGGTTTCCATGTCTTTTAATTTCTCCCCTTTGTCTCTTTTGCTTCATCTGCTCTGACAACCTCATCTCCTTATTGATACCCTACCCTTCCTTTGCCCATATCTGTTTCTGTGTCCTTTTCCATGAGGCTTGATATGAAAAGCTTACTGCCTCTCCGGTTCCATTCTTGGAGCACTGCCTTCCTCTGTCTTATGTTAGAGGCCATTATTTCTGTCTGGCTGCACAGGAGGGTGTACAATTATCTTTTTCATCGTTTTATCCCCAGGACCAGCATAGTACTGCCACAGAGTAATAATAATAACAAGATTCATGATAATACTTATCATGTATGGAGCCCTCTTCTGGGTTAGGCATTTTACATATATTATCTCTAATCCTCACAATCGCCTTTTAAGATATAAAATGTTTTCTTTTCCAATATTATAAATGAGGATATTGAGGCCCAGGGAAGTTAAGCATCTTACCCAAGGCCACACAGCTAACAGGGATGCAGCCTGGATTTGAGCAGGGGTCCTCCATTTTCCTCTACTTCCTGATGCTTTTCTAGAGCAGCCTCCTCCTTAGGAATTGGCCGTCCTCAGGTGTCAACCTAGGAGGAGTACCAGTACCCAATTCCTACAAGTCCCTGGAGACAGAAATGTGTCACTGGCCCTTATGCTGACCTCTGGCTGGTTGTGCAGTGACCAGGGGCTTTGGCCTCTCTGAAGGACAACAAGTCTTCAGCTTAAGTAGCAGTGGACAAAACAATTATTTGAACACAAAAGCTATAGTGTACTGACCGTGGTCGAGCCCAGCAGGAGACACAAAGGCTGTCTTGATCCAGGGACTGAGGATTCGGCTGTGTCTTCAGCCCTGATGGACAGGGGTGGATGATCCTGGTGCAGCAAACAAATGTAATCATGCTTTGGTTTTGGAATGCTGAGCTGACTCACTAATTATAAATGCCCAGGCTGATCTGAAGGTTACTTTGGGTATCGTATGGCTACACCAACTTGGGCCAGACAAGAGAGGGACAAGGTGGTGCCCCAAAACCAGTCTGGAGCACAAGTAGGCTCTAAGTGAAGGTATGGTGTCACAGACTGTCAGAGCTGGGGAGGGCCCTGGAGGTCACATGGCTCAGCTTCCTCCATGACCAGTAAAGGACCCACGGCCAGACCACACTCTGTGTATTCAGAGCACAAAATTTGAACCACTCATGAGAGACTTTTTTTTTCTACCAGTCTTTTTTCTTTCTTTGTGTTTAAACTCTACCCATCTTTCAAAGTCTTGTTCAAATACCACTCTTTGCATGATGGCTTTCCCGATTCTGCTAAGAATGGATTTAAAAATCACCCAGATTAACCTCCTCCTAGGGAATCCTTTTCTGAACTCCTGCCCAACTTTATCAGTCCCTGGCTCAAGACACTAATCGTATTTTGTCCTATTATAGTTTAAATCCTATATTCCCCCACCCACTACGCAACATGTCATCATCAAGGGCAGATCCACGTTTTCTTCAGACCCCTCTGCTATCTGGTGCTCATGGGAGATAATTAACAATGATGATGAAATCGGTGGTGTCTCCCTACTGTGCTGTCATGTGGAAGGAAGTAGAGAGACCTGCCTAAGGTCACACAGCAAATTGGTGGCATTGCCTGGATTTAAGGAGAGAGATCCTTCATCTCTATTATACTGAGCTGTTTCTGTGGGTTCCTCTTGTGACACTTGGCTATTTAGATGTCAAAATGGAGGTCTTAGCTATCACCTGTTTGGGGGGGCTGGAGAAAAGGGACTGTGATGGTCAGCCTGGCCTGGTAGGAAATTGATGGCAGGCTCAAGGCAACTCAGGGAATGGAGTTTGGCCCCTGCTGGGTGTCAGCACAGTGTCGGGCCTTGCAGAGCAGCCTGGGGTGCAGAGAGAAAATTCTGCCTTCTGAAGCCTTTAAACACATATTCCAGGTTAGAGATTCAAAGGCAGTGCTCAAAAACTGCCAAGGAATTCTCTGGCTGGTCAGATGGCTACACAGAAACAATAATCATGGTGCTAATAATGCTTAGGAAAAAAGTATATGATCAATTCTTGAGCTCTTATATATTAAGTGTTTTTCCTTCATCACTTCGTTTAATCTTCACATGCATCCCATGTAGTAGGTGCTATCATGATCCCCATTTTGAAGATGAGAGGGCTGAGGAACAGAGAGGTCAGCTGCCTGCCCAAGGCCATAGAGGGAGGAAGTGGCAGGCACAATCTGACACCAGGGCAGTGTGATTTCACTCTTGGACAACCTCTCCCTCTGTGCCCTGCATCCCCTCTCATCTGTATGTTGCTCTGTAGTCTATAAAGCCCGTTGAGGGGCCTCATCTTACTATATCCTCCCAACCACATGTATGCAAGACATGGATTCAACAGACTCATTGAACAGACAGCGAAATCAGGCATGGTGGGTTGGGGGGCCCACCCAAGGCCATACAGCCAGGAAAGGGTATACTAGCACTCTGGTTCAGATCCTTGCACCCCAGGAACTCTTGTGGCCCCACCTGGAATGCTCCCACAGCTCCCCAGGACTCCTTCCAGCATCCCAGCAGGCAGGCAGCTCTGCAGTTGCACGCCAGTCGGTTGGTTCCAGAACCATCAGCCGCCCTCCTCAGTCAAGCAGAAATGTCTCACGTTCACAGGTGCCTCTGGCAGTGTGTGCATGTGTCGTGTTTTGCTTTCCCATTTAGCTCATGGCAGGCACCGCATTTCCAGAGCACCCACTGGGTGAATTTCAGCAGATTTAAGACAATTGCCAGCAAATGCTCTGCCCCAGGATCACGCCGCGGCAGTGGACACCAAGCAAGCAACATTGTTTGGTTAAGTAGGCACCTCTGTAAGTTACCCTGAAATCAGCGTGGAATTCTTTATAGAAGGTTATCCTACACATAAATCATCATTAGACTACCTCATTTTTGTTTAATGCCTACCTAACTGTGCTGTAGTCTAAAAATGTGTGTTTAGTGAAGTCAAGGGTTGCAGGGAAATTATAGGGTTTTCAAAAACCCATTTGCTTTGCTGGTGTTCACATCAGAATCAATCTTGCCTTTAGTTCTTGATCTCATCGCAAACATGCAGTATTGCATGCCGAATTCTGGCATTTAATGTAGGGTAGCGTTTATTCAGAGGAAGCCAACGGTGCTTACAGAATGGTAGAGCTATGTATAGATGGCACTTCCTGCCAAGCCTGTGATTCTGAACTCTATGGTGTATCAATGAGACGTTGCTGCCAGAGCCAAAGCCAGAGCTACAGACTTGTGGGGACAGGGCCCAGGTTCAGAGGGGAGGCCTGCCCTGGGGAGAGGTGGGCAGGGTGGTCTGCTAGCCTCACTGTGCACCAGCACACAGTAGGCACTCAGGCAGTATTTGCAGAATCCCTAAAGGAAGAGGAAGACACCTGACCCTTTGGATTAGGTGGTAAGCAGGATGAATGAAAATGAAGGGAAGTGAGTGATTGTGCCTGGCTGCGTGATGCTGAAATAAAGCCATCATTGGCTCCTGTTATGCTCTTGGGTCAGCAGGGCTTGCTCAGAGCTTCTTTGTGATAGAAACTCTGTGGCAAAGAGTGTGGACTCCTGCTTCAGGGATACTTGGGTTCAAATCTTGACCTTGCTCTTCCCTTGTTGTAGGACCCTGGCAAAGTCCTCTAACATCTTCACTGTCCCCAGTCATAAGGATTAGAAATTATATACTTTATTTCTGTATAGGGAAAATATTCTTCCCATGTGTATTCCACATTTTTATATATAGATCTGCTTTCTACATATAGATTCTTTGTGTGTACATTTTCAATTCTTCCTAGTGCTAGGCAGACATGCACCCACCACCTGACCCAGGATTAGTCATCCTCTCCTTGCATCCTGGAAGGTCTCTGTGAAAATTGGGCACATGGATGTGATTACACAGGTATGAACATTTAGGAGGGGAACACTTCTCACCTTACTTCAGGGCTGCAGGCATAAGGGCAGGATGAGACTGACACTCGTGGCTAGGCAGAGGCAGGAAGCCCTTGGTTTAGGGCTGCACAGCCTAAGCCCAAGCCCTTGAATGATGCTCCTGGCTTTTGTGACCTCTCTACCTGGCATCTGACTGTATGCAGAGATGTACGCAGCCTAGATCTCCAAGCCCACATCTGTGCTGGGATGCCAGGCAGCTGAAACCAGGCATTGCCCTTCTGCATTTTCCAATGGGAGGGCAGGAGGGGCCCTCCTCACATCCCCCACAGATTCAGGGATTTTTGGAGTTCAAAGTATGTCTGAATACCCAGGACTTTGGGGGGATAGAACCTGCCAAAATCCCAGAGAGTTGGCTGAGAAGAAAACAAATGGATAGGAGAAAAGAGGGCAGTGGAAGCTGGTAGGGGTGGTGGTAGGGCAGGGGTGGAGTCTGTGGCTCCCAGTTCAGCTGCTGCATGGGCACTGGTGATAGCCAGGTATGGGGTGAACTTCATTCCATGTGGCCATCTGGTGGGCTCTCTGAGACTGTGAAGCAAAGGCCTTTCTTCTGAGAACATGTGGCTGGGGTCCTTCTTCTCTGCCCTCCAGGGAGGGATATAGAAAATGAAAGAGCTGTCCTGTAGAATGTTGCAGAGCCTGCCATTACCAACACATGTCTGGGGAGGCTGTTTTGCAGAGGCATGCCTGCAGGTGTGGTTGTACCCCAGGGGGTGGGCACAGACTGGTATCCACCAGGCTGTAGCTGTGCAGTGCCATAGCTTGCACTGATGTTGGCCCCTAAATCTATCTAAATGGTTGTGTTGGCATAAGCAACTGTCAGTTGATTGAAATTTTGTTCATTATTTAATTCAGCAAATGTTTTTGAGCACTTCCTGTGCACAAGATGCTGTGATTCCCAAGGGTCTTTGCTTGAGGACCTCAAGGGATTTGGAGAAATTCCTCTTCCTACACACCAAAGAGAATCATTCAAATTAAAATAGATATGCGTGCATGTGTATAAATAGCATGCACGATTAATTTGTATGCATTGAATATGTACATAGATGCATTCATACATACACTCACACTTTCTCACCTGTGGCATGTGAGAGACTCACCAGCTGTGTAGACCCCCAGAAGTGCCCACAGCAGAGACTTGAGAGACCCACCATGGCTCTCCATCCACGTTCAAGGACATCCTCAGAGCACCTAGCTCAGGCTGTGCCTGGTGGGTGGGGCCGTGGGGTATAGGATTAAAGTATTGGTTTTCTTTCCCGAATGATGAGGACAGCTCCCATAATTCCTATTTATCTTCTGGGTGTTTTAAATTTTACGGACAGGCTTGGAGCAATCCATAAGTAATAAGGCCTAGTAGGCATAGAAAAGGTAGGCAAAAACATGTAAATAAGTGGGGAGCACTGTGCTTTTGAGGGCTTTCTGTCCAACAACAGGCAAGATGAGCTCGGGATATAGGTGGCCCAATGTGAGGCAGAGTGTGATGAGGGTGCAGGAGAGGTACCAAGTTCTATGGGGACTCAGAGGTGGGGGGGCACACTCTGGTGCTTAGAGAAGGTGCCCCGTCAGAAGTGGCACCTCTCAGGGGTCCTGGAGAATGGATCCATTCCCTGGGCAAGCTGAGCTGCCAGAGGATGGAATGTTCTAGACCTGCCAGCTCTCAACTTATAATCACTCGGGGAGCTTTTGTTAACATCAGCAGCTAAGCCCACCCCTAGAATTGTCAGATGAGGATCTCTGGGGGTAAGATCGGGAAGCTGCATTTGTTAAAGCCTCTTGTACAGTGCCAGGGAGAAGCGGGGTTCCAGGTAAAGGTGGCCATGGGAGTATCTTCCTGGAGAGCTGAGAACAAGGACCCACTCTTGTTGAGGGGAGTAGCCTGCTTCTTCTGGAGCTCCGGAGACGTTAAGGGTGGGCTGCAACTAATGCTGCATGAACTGTGTGTAACCAATGGGCAATGGTGAGCCACTGAAGATTTTGAGTGGGGAGAACTGTCTGGAAGGAATTGTAGGAATTTGGTCTTCAGTGATCAGGGTGCTTCCAGGAAAGTAGAGATAGCCTGCTGCAGTCCATGTCTGCCCTTGAATTTTTCAGGAGTTATCACTTGTCATCCTCCAGACAGGTGGGCATAGAGCAACCTCTGTTATATACCCCATCGACTTCCTGTCCCTGTCCTGGAGCTACTGGCCCATAACCTAGGGCATTGGCAAACAAGGGTGGGAGCTGCCAAGAGAGGCTTGGGGAAGGAAGGGCCTCACAGTGTCCTACCCAGAGTTTAAGCAATGTGGAGATCTCAGGAAGGGTAAATAGTCACTTACTTTTTATAATACATGCTGAGTTAACAAATTAAAAAATCTGAAATCCAAAATCCAAAACTTTTTGAGCACTGACATGATGCCACAAGTAGAAAATTCCACTCCTGACTTTAGGTGAGGGGTTCAAAAGGCAGTTACACTAAAAATATTGTGTAAAATTATCCTCAGGCAGTGTGTAAGTGAGGTGTATATGAAACATCAATAAAATTCATGTTTAGGCTTTTGTCTCATTCCCAAGATATCTCATTATGTATATGTAACTATTCCAAAAGATGAAAAAATCTGAAACCTCAGACACTTTTAGTACCAAGAATTTCACATAAGGGACACCTACACTTTAATAGTAAGTTAAATTTCTATCATGCCTTTACAGCTTACAGTATGCTTCCTTGTACATTGAATTTGATTCTCGATTCTGTGTAGCATGAAAATAATTATCCCCATTTGCAGATAAGCACACACAGAGGCCTAGAATCTCTCTCTCTCTCTCTCTCTCTCTCTCTTTCTTTCTCCCTCTCTCTATCTCCCCCTGTGTTTCTCTCTCCCCAACTCCTTCTGGACACAGAAGAAATAAAACTCCAGGGAGGGAGCAGGCGCAGGGGCAGCATCTATTCAGCTTCTGGGCTGGGGGCCGGACACTGTGCCAGACAACATCACAGATGTAACTTCACATTTTCCAGACAGAGTACCTGCTCTGTTTCCTCATGGTCAGTAGCCCATAATGAATGGGAAAGGACTTGGCACACCAGCCAGAACTGGCTATGTAAAACTGTAATACTACTACTACATGTCCATTTGATGAGCTCACCTTGTTAAGGCCTTTTTGGGTTGTTAGATCTCATTTTATACTTGCGACATGTGCTGTCATTGCTCTGATGAGGAGCCTGAGGCTCAGACAGATGCCTTGCTCAGGAAGTAGAGCCAGGGTGGGAGAGGAAGTGGGGCTGTGTGAAGTTGTATGGAATTTGGGGGAAAAATAAAACAGCACTTGCCGTGTGCCAGGCATTGCATGAATTACTTTATACAAACTAATTCTCAGTATCATTACAAGACAGGTGGAATTATTCTCATCTGCATTTTAAAGATAAAAAAATGAAGCCCAGAAGAGGTGAGGTCAGTTGCCCAAGGTCACCCAGCTAGTGAAAAGTAGAGCTGGGATTCAGTCCCAAGCCATTTGATGCCGGAGCCCACTCCTACTGCTAGGCTGTCACATATGGGTGCCATGGTTCTTGGCACCAGGGTCTTCCAGTGCACTGGGCTATCTACAGGAGGAAAGAAGGAAGACCACAAAAGGCAGGCCTCAGACCTTGACACCCAGTCCTAGACCAAAGCCTCAGTTCAGCAGACCTCACTCTGGGGCCAGGCATCCAGATGCCAGGCCTTAGTCTGAGCGTGTGCAGGTATGAGGCCTCATTTGGGGGCTGGTTCCATTCTTGGATTTGTGGCCTGAGTACTGGGTCCAGGGATGAGGCTTCACTTTTTTGCATGAGTGTGCTTGTGCGAGAAGCCATTCTGGAGGGCAGGTGTGACTTCTTCACATTCCCATCTGCCTCTTGCCTCTCTCCTTTGGGTCACTGTTCTAACAGTCTCCAGCTCTCCCAGCATGTGGAGAGAGAGCTAGGGAAGTGGGAAGGGGCTTTCTAGTTTCAGCACTATCATTAAATGATGTTGTGACCTCTCTCTCGGGAAGTCACTTTCCTTATCTGCACGTGAAGGAACCAGAGCACATGAACACTTCCTGTCCCTTCTGGCTCAGTTTAGTTTGACACCTGTACAGAGCCGTGTGTCCTGTGTCAGCTGGACACTGGGGGCATGGTGACAAGTCTGTACTCTGCAGGGGAGATAGACAAATTAAGAAAAGAGATCCAGTATGTATATTCCTAAAAGAAACTCTCAAACATGTGCACAAAGAGATGTGGTCAGGAATAATCACCACAGTCATGTTTATGATGGCAAAAAATTGGAAACCAACATGGATAAATGAAATCTCTTCTATCACAGGATGAAATTCTATGCTGCAGGGGAAATGCATGAACCGGGTCTTTACAAATCAGCCTGGACATGTTATGAATAAAATGTGAAGTGGGAAAAAGCAAATTGCAGAAGGATGCGTACATTATGGTGCCATTTGTATAAAGTTTGAAAACATATGAACCAGTACTCTGTATTGTTTCTGGATACATACATATGCAGCAAAAATATAACAACATGCATGGGAATGATAAACACCATATTCAGGGTAATGCTTACCTCTGAGGAGGAGGCGATGGGCTCCAGGAGGGAAATCCAACTGTTTTTGGAATGTCTTATTTCTTAAACTGTTTCTTCTAAAAAAGGCCAAAAGAAACATAGGCCTTTTTGCATTATTTTTATGCTTTTCTACATGGGTGATATATTTCATAAGAAGTCATTTCAATGCAAAGTACAAAGATCTACAGGATTGGAGTTGTTCAGGTTCCTCTGTAATATTGGAGGGTTGGGATGAGTACAGGGAGGGGAGGTTGTTGGCGACTGTGAAATATGGGGAGGTTGATTCTGAGGCGTGTTTGGTGGTGGAGCTGGGAAGGGGCTGGTGCACATCACCCTCTCCCAGCTATGCCCTCCTCTGTGTCCTATTTCCTGACCCCTCCTCCAGGCCTGCCTTGGACAGGGTCGGTGCTCAACAGTTGCTAAATAATAACAATTAAAAGTGGTATAAATATGAGAGGAGAAAAAAAACGTATGTGCCTCAGGACTCCACTGTAATCTGTTTCCCAGTTTAATGAGAGTCTGGAGACCCAGCATGAGGCCACTGAAAATTAAGAATATGGGTGTATTTATGGGGCTGTATGGCCTTTGTATTCTGCCATTCTTCGAAGAGCTGGGAGCCCAGGAGGGTCCTGGCAGCTCTTTGTCCTTCTGTTCTAGGGACAGTCAGTCAGCATTGGCCACATATACACCTGTGAGTGGCCAGCTGGGTAGGGAAGATTGATTGGGGATAGGTGGCTAGGAGAGGCCCCTATAATTTCTCCATTGAGAGGCCTACTGCCAATTTCAGGTCAAATTACAAGAGAAAGCTGGGAGCCATGGTCACAGCAAACAGGGAAACCTGAGAGAGAAAGGTGATCTGCTCCACCCACTGGCCCCCAGGAGAGCCTGCCCTGGGGCTTGCAGCACTGAGGGTCTCTAGGGTAGAGGTGGGCAGGGATCACCAGCTGCTGCCTTCTTGCTTTGACTCTTAGAAGCATCTAGTTTTATTCCAATTTACCCTGAAACAATGATTTCCCTTGTCCCTACCCTCTCTCTATTTTCCCCTCCTGCTTACATACACAAGTTTCCAGGTGGCACACACAGATGGAGAGTTGGTTTGCCAGGGCTAGAAGGGGCCTTGGATATCATGGAGCCCAATCCTCAGGATATTTGTACAGATGCCATGTGTGAGTGCGTTTGGACCTGAGACCCAGTTCTCAAGAAACCTCCTACTGCAGGAAGGGTGGACTTGGGTTGAGATCCTCCAAGATCAGAATTTATCACCAGAGTTTACAAAGAGCATGGAATTAGTTAGGGTCATAAGAGTATGTGTGTGTGTGTGTTTATCATGCACAAAACCGTTTATCATACAACTCGTTTGTCACATGTAGGAATATTACAGATGTGTTGCTGAAAAGTGACATATCAAATTTCACCTTAAATGGAAAAGTATTCTTTTTAGGAAAACCTTGAGGTGACTTTGGCAAACATGTAGATAGTTGGACACACACACACAGTTGCTGCAAGTAGACCCTTGTATGATCTTTTTGGAAAGCAATTGGGTGGTACATATCTGAAACCTTAAATTACCCACACTCTTAGGGCTCTGTCCTTAAGAAACAACCAAAGATGGCATAAAGTTTTCTGTTTCCTGCAATGCTATTTATAAAAGTGAAAAATAAAAAACCCTAAATGATTGAATAACTTATGGCACAGTAATACAATGAAATATTTACAATATATTTTAACTATTTGAGAGAAAGATCATAATACTATATTAAGTGGAAAATACATTTTATATATAGTAGAATATATATATATATATATATATATATATATATATATATATATATATAGCCTAGGTGGAAATCTAGAAAGAAGTACAGTGGAATTAGGAATGATTTCTAATTTCTTTTTTATAGATTTCTAAAATTATTAGAATTGATATGAAGTAGTTTTGAAAACTGGAAGGTTATATTTAAGTGTAGGTACGTTGCAAGGTGGTAACAATTTCACTTTCACATGCACCTGCATGCAGCTTGCAGACCTTCCTAAAGGATTTTGAGAGATCAGATGACATGGATCACAGAAAGGCATCCCTCTCCATAAGAATCCATTGAGTGGGCCGGTGAGATGGCTCAGCGGCATAAGCGCCTGCCTGGCAAGTGTGAGGTCCTGAGTTTGACTCCCAGAACCCACATAAAGGAGTAAAAGGGCCAGTGATATTGCTCAGTGGCACAAGCACTTGCCTGGCAAGCATGAGGTCCTGAGGTTGACTCCCGGTACCCACATAAAAAAAAAAAAAAAAAAAAAAAGAATCCAGTGAGCACCGTTACATTGGGTGAATTTCCTCCCTGTTCCCTATTCCGAACTGGGGCTGCCAGCCTCACCATTTGTACCCCCGAGAGGAGGGCCCTATACCACTTTTTTTGGTACTTTCTAGATTAACTTTCCTACCAGGGTGAGTTTGGAGGGTCTTTGGGGATTTTTATACAATTTCAGGGAGTGTGTTGATACGTACTAATATATTTAATAGTAAGAATGAATATGCATGATCCTAAGCTTCCTTCTCCTCCTCTCCTCTGATGGCATTGCCTGGCAGTGGGGCTATCCTCCCACCAGGACCAAGGACCTTGGCTGGGGGTGTGTGTGTGTGACAGGAACTCCAGATGAGCTGGAGGCTGTGATCTTGGTGGGACTGGAGTAGGTGTGATGTCCCTTCTGGGAGATATTAGATGGGCTGTGTACATTTTGGGTAGGGACATCCTTCCATTCTAGGGCCAAATGCACCTTTGTTTTCCAACCCTGGGAGCCACCCTGATCAGTAGAAGAAATTGATGATCTGAGTTTATGATTCCATTCAAAGGAAAGGCGAGATTTTTCTCAAGAGTGTTAAAAAACAAAACCAAGGACCCTTTAAAAGCTAGGCATGGGGCCGGTGAGATAGCTCAGTGGCATAAGCGCCTGCCTGGCAAGCACGGGGTCCTGAGTTCGACTCCTGGTACCCACATACGAAAAAAGGGCCAGTGATATCACTCAGCGGCACGGGTGCCTGCTGGCGCACAAGGTCCTGAGTTGGACCCCAGTACCCGCAAAAAAAAAAAAAAAAAGCTAGGCATGGCATGCCTGTAATATCAGCATTCTGGGAAGCTAAGGCAGAAGGGTCCTGTGTTTGAACCTAGCCTGGGCAATTTAGTGAAACCCTGTCCCTAAATAAATAAATAAATGGCTAGGGATGTAGCTCAGTGTGAAAGCCCTGGGTTCACTCTCCAGTACCACTTAATTAATTAATTAGTTAATTAACTTACTCCCTTTGCATTTCTGAATTAACTTTTCGATTTGATTGTAGTCCAGTGGAGATGTCTGCTTGGATTCCTAAGGGGGGAGTGTCTTTCAAAAAAAGCGGGGCTCTGGCATCAGGAGAAAGGGTGAGCTGGAGGAGGCAGGGACAGGATTGAGTCTCCACTAGGTTGCTCCTTGGGCAGGTTACTTACCTCTCAGAACTCCCTTGTCTGTAAAATGAGACACTGATAGAATGTTCTTATTCATTCACATTATTTCCTTGGCAGCACCTCAACCAAGAGCACAGACTAGCTTCTATTATATCCCTCAGAGATCCACCTCATTTTTTCAGGAAAATTCCTCCTTAAACCCTCTCTTCCATCATGAATTAGTATCACATAATCCATGTTCCCTATCCCTGGTCTGATGAGTGTTGTATATTTCCTTACACATCCCGGACAAATATTTTGGGGATCCACAGAGAGAGGACTGAACTGGAGTGTGTCTGGTGACTTGAGACAGTGACTGCTCAGTGATGTGTGGAGGGATCCCTTGTTCCTCAGAGCTCAGCATCCACAGAGCGCTTCCCAACTGCGTCACTCCTGGGCAACAGCAGAAGGCAATAATGACTTGCGTGGTGGGGTACAAAGAGGATGCTGACCATGGTGACCAATTCCCCACAGATTGGGACTCTGCCTGCCCCATGTCCTGCCCAAATTCATCTCAGGCTGAGATAGTGGCCTATGGGCGGAGTCCGGGGAAGACTTTGGGTCACACAGATATGGGTAGACAAGGAGGATCAGTTTAGTAGCTGTGATTTTTAGTTGTCAAGGAGGCACCATGACACCAAAGAATGGTCCAGGTAGCTTCCCAGCAGCCCCTTCTCTTTTTCTCTACCACACCCCTACTCTTTCCCAGAGGGAAGTTAATTATAAAGAAAAACTGAAATAAGGTGAGCCAGTAGGTCATCACCATCAGCTCTCAGATCCTTCTTCCTGTGGGTGGTGGAGAGGATCTCTCACAGCCCCCGGTCCTTCTTTCTCCTTCCTGCAAGTGCCTGTGCCTGGATCCACCTCCCCACCCCCATCCACCCATCACTTCTTCTCTGCACCCTGACAATCTGGGCCCTGTGTCCTGGTGGCGATATAGTCATAGCTCAGGTGACAGGCAGGAGAGGCTTCCTTTCTCAAGGAGAGCTTTCAGTATGAAGGTGTGGAAGATCAAGGAGCAATGGCTGTCGAGAGGAAAGGGTGATGGAGACAGAGTGACGGCAGTGAGTTTGAATTAATTCCCTGGTGTCGGATTTAATGAAGGCCTGCCTTCTGTGCTGCTCAGAAAGGCACATCATGGAGTGATCAGTGCTGGGTGTGTGCACAGCTCCAATTAACTTTCTGCATCTCACAGGGGCAGGGTGTCTTTGAATCTGTAGACTTGGGGGGCTTTCCTGCCCCCTCCCCCTTTAAGACTTGCACAGCCCTGATCCAGAAGTCAAGGAGCTCTTCCTCTCTTAAAGAGACAGAACCCCAAGGTCTTTTTAGGTAGCCTATAGGCACCCTTCCTAGCCCTATTTTCTCCTTTCTCCTTTATTTGTCTTTGGGTAAAGCCCAGGCCTTTCTTATGCAATAAAATTTATTTCACTGACTGAATCTCAGAATCACAGAGGCTTAGAACTAAGAGAGAACCTTGGGGATGATCTAGTCCAGAGTTACCTACTTAATGATTCTTAATATTCTAGGCTCTGTAGAATAATTTCTCTAGCTCCTGTTGCTATTCTGGTGACAGGACATGCAGGTGAATGATGACTGCTTAGGTAGGGGCAAGTTTCCCTAAGTCACAGGCCTCAGCTGCCAATTCAAGTTGGTTCTCACAACCTTAGCTGAATGGTGGCAACTCAGCCACCTCCTTGACAATCAACAGAAGTGTGCCTCTGTGATCTTGTGTTATACTTGGGGTGCCAAAGCCCAGGGAGATGTAGTGCCCTTAGATTGGACTCCTAGCTTGGCCACCAAAACATGACTTCATGCAACTTTTAGTGCTTTACTTCTCAAAGCTTTCTTTTCTCATTTGAAAATCGAGAATAATAACACTTATCTCATGTGTTAATAACAAAGCAGGCTCTCACTTCATAAATGAAGACTAAGGCTCTGAGATTAAGTGACACCCCTAAGGACAGTGGTGACAAACAGTAAGGGAGAATCAGAATACAGGTCTTCTCACTCTTAGGACTATGCTGTTTTGGCAATGCCCAGTGCTAAAATAATGCTGCCCCTATTCTTCCATCCTCTTCCTCTTATTCTTCCCAGGTACCATTAATTGAGTCTTTACCATGTGCCCTTACATTATGCTGGGTACTTTAGAGGCTTTGTATCTTTTAATCTTGACCACAACCATATGAAGTAGATTTTAAATTCATTCCTATTGTATATCACACAGGATTAGAGAGGTTAGTTGCCCAAGGTCGAGAGCTGGTAAGTGGCTTAGGCAGGATCGGCAGCCAGGTCGGCCTGATTCCAAAGTCCATGCATTGACTCTTTGTGTTCCCATGTGCTCTTACCCTGCCACCATCCTGGAGTTACAGCCACCCTGGGACAGCTGTGAGCCAAATTTCAGAGGAGGGTTAGACACTCATTCTCCCCAGGTCACTAAGTGCCTGTTTGTTCCAGCTTCGGGCTGGGTCTGGGAAGGTACTGCTAAGTCATTCTGAGTGTTCTGCCAAAACCTTGGGGCCATAGTACTAAAACCCTGTCCCTGGCGTTAGAATTCACATTTCCCAGTGGTCATGGAAGTAAGGTATTTCTCCTTCTCCCTCATTTGCTGAGTGGTCTAGAGGAAATTGTGCTGAGGAGAATCACACTGTACCCCTATCAAATGTCACTTTCCTGGTTACCAGACCCCATTATTTCCCCCACTGAGTAGGTCAAGATTCCGATGAACAACCCAACAGAGACCCTGGCTAGTACTACTACAAGGAGCGCTGGTCCCAGGGACCTCCTCATGGACCTTTGTTCAAGGTATGTTTGCCTGGAGGGGTTTGGAATTAAGCCCCCTGGGACATCCAGTGGGCATGCTCTATCAACTCTCCAACTGATGCAGTATACTGTGAGGTACCCTAAAATGACAAGTTCTCCACCCCTCCCTCTATCTGTTGCAGGATTGATGAGACCCTAACATGAGTCACTGGAGTAAATAAACAGATTATTGTCCCACCCTGTAGATTTTGGCTGACAAAGCTTTCCCTCCTTGCTCAGTGCTGGCTTTAATGATGAACCAATCTCAGCTTTTATAGACACTGAGCTCAGTTCCCTGAGGCCTTGGTGAGAGGGGCCTCACACAAGCAGAGCTCCTATCTCCCATATTCTGGGATTGGGACATTTGATAGAAATTAGAAGGCTCCTGCTAGGGAGAGAGGCTCCCTTCTGTAACATGCTCTGAATCGTTTCAGTGAAACACACACACACACACACACACACAAATACAGAACAGAGGTTTGTGAACGGTGGTGTTAAATAACAACTAGGTCAATAATACCCTTTACAAGAAACCTGCTAACAGATTACGTCCACTGGTAATAAGCCCCCGTGAGAATCTGAGCCTGAGCTGGTGGGGAGTGGGTCAGGCTGCAGACACAATGCTGGGAGCTGAGTCTCTCACTTTTTTGAGGAAAACATCTTTCCTTGCTCATCTTCACTTGGGAGAGAGCAGAGCCAAGGCCATGGGTCAATCTCTCTGCGCCTGCTGTTGCCTTGACCTTGTCCAAGGGCACTGACTTTTGCCCTCTTGGCCTCTGCTTTTCTACCTGGTAGCTTCTTGGGTCACTGAGGAAGCTGTGGGTTTGGAAACATATGGTGGCCTCTGGGCTTAGGGCCTCGCTGGACATCAGAAGCATCTGGGAAAGACAAGTGCTTTCCTCTACTTGGCCAAGGCTTCCCCATGAGCTACTGCCTTCTCCTCTTGCCTGTCTCTTTGCCCAAGCCCAGAGATGGTGCCCAAGCTTGTTACGGAGAGAAGTAGCTTAAGAGGGGTGAGAAACTGTCTGAAATAATTCCATCCTTCCCTGGAGACTTGGCGTGAATTTTATCTAATCACCATGGCAACAGATAAAAAAAAGAAAAAAGGTGTGAGCGTATCGCCTTTGCTGTGATAATTCAGATTTATATATTCAGATCAGATTGGAGTTGGAGATTTTTTTTTTAAGGGAGCAGATGCAGCAGAAGGTGTGACTGCAAATAATGTAGCACAAATGTTTGATGATCCTGCCCTTTAAGAAGTGGAATGCAGTTTCCTGCAGTTTTTCCAGAATATAATTATTCCATCAAACCCATTGCAATGAGGACTCATTACGGGCCTGGAGAATGCAGAGTCACGTCTGTGCCAACAACACGCCTGCGCACACACAAACACACACAAACACACATGCATAGGCAGCCCCAGGCCTGCCCTCTGCCTCTGGCTGCCCCCAGATGGAAACCTCAGAAAGCGCCCAAAAAGCACAAGGCCTGAGTGAGGGACCTGAGGCGTCTGTGACTAAAGGACAAGGCAGAGACATCTCAGACGTCAAGCTGGTGCCCCTCGTCGTCCTGCCTGTGGGAGCCCAGTGCCATTCCTAGATCATAAGCCCTTGGTGGTCAATTCTGATATTTTCGTAAGTTACGTGATTCTGCTCATTGCCCAAAGTCACGTAGCATCGTGGGTACCGTCTGACCTACACCAGCCTTCTGACTCTGAGGCCCAGGACTTTGCTATTAGAAGCTTCACTTTGGGATGAGAATAAGCACAGAGGCTTCACTTGGTTTTTCTCATCCCACCTTGCCCACTCTGGAGAAGACTGGCCTGCGTGCAGAGCCCGTGTGCTGGGCAGAGTGGACACACCCTGCAGACATGTCATCGCTGTTTATTGGGCGTTATCCACCCCTTCTCTGCCTGACATGTGTGCCTGTAGATAATGCCTTTCAGTAGCTGATGGTTTCTCCAGGCCCCTTAGTCTCAAGCCATTGCAAGTTCCTCTGATGCCATCACCTTCCTAATTTACTGTCCTGAATGGAGACAGAGAGGCATCCTCTCATACTGTAGAAGGAACAATGGCCCCCTAATCTGCCCCTAACTTGAGCCCAACAAAGACCAGCCCAGCTCCCCCTGCTCCCCAGTAAGCAGTGAGGTCAATGCTGTGGACTGCAGACAAAGCCCCTGAGTACAGAGTCCCCTTGGTGCTCCCTCACTCCTTCCTGAAGGATTAGTCCTCCATTACTATGTCTCAACCACAGATTCTCCTTGCACTGTGTCCCGATTGAGAACCCCAGCCCAGAAAGGTCACATGGCTTGCTAGGGCAAAGCAAGAACAAAGACGCAGAACCTTCAACTCCTAGGCTGTCCCACCTGCCTCGTGCTTGTTGTCAACCAGATTAAGTGCTGGTATGTCAGTTGGTTCCCAGACAGAGCCTCGGCACCTCTCTATGTCCGTGCTCCCTTCTCAGGGCCTGCACTGGGCTGTATTTCTCCATTATTAAGGACCACCAATGCCCAAGTTTGCACAGACCTCTCAGGCTGTCTCTTCCAACACCTTCCCTTCCTCAGTCCTTCTTGGGATTCAGCACCAGCTCTCCCTGCTATCTGGGGAGCTCCCTCCATCCAGTGCCTGCATTGCAAGCACCATATGCCCAGGCAGGTCCTGGCCCACCTCCACTACTCTGATTTAGCTTAGCCTTGCAGTGACGGGTTCTGGCCCATTAGGAACTCCCACTGACAGGCTGGATTCATCCTGATCTGGGCCTCAGTATCTTGCCAGGGATCCAGATCCCCTGCCACCAAGATGGGCTGATTCCCAAGTCTGAGGTCTGCTGATCGCACAGTGCTGTCTTCTCCTGCTTTCCTGCCCTCTCCACAAAGCACGGATAAAGTTCCTTTCCAGTCATTTACTGAGATATCCAGGCGCTAAGACAGGAAGTGTCAGGGATGTCAGGCAAGTCCTGTTGCCTTTCTGTACTCTGATTCTGCCTTTAGTGTCAATAAGGTAAGGCCTCCCCCACCAAGGCAATAGAGCTACTTCTCGGAGGACAGCTTCTTCCCCAGAACATGTGCCCTCTAAGTGGGGAGAGGTAGGGAGCAGATTGTTTGTGTTTGGTGTGCAATTTATTTACCTGGAAAGGCACAGCTCCAAAGCAGCATCTGGCTTCCAGCATGTTTTCAAACTCTCGACCCGGCTCACGCCCCATCTGGCCCAGATGAGACCAAGCAACCCAGGCACAAGGGTTGAAGGAGGAGCTGGTACTCCTGGGCCTGATCCTTGCCTCCTCTCATCCAGTTGCTGTAGCTCCTCCCTGGGAGCAGGGTGATCCATCTGTGTGGAAGGCTACATGGAAGACCTCAGAACCCCCCTCCGAGCCCACTAGACCAGACAAGGCTTGCGGTATAAAAGGTGGGTCCTGGGTCATAGACCACGGACCTGACTGAAGCCTCACCCTCTAAGCTCTGCCCTGGCAGAAAGGCCTAAAATCTTGCTGTCCATCACACCTCCATCTTCCCTTGCCCCACACCCCCTGGTAGTCAACCAGCCGACCAGTCCTGATTGAGGTTGGGCAGAGAAAGGGTAGATAATGCAGGCCCCTCTCTGTCTCCCTCCATGGTTGTTGTCCCTGAGCAGGGATCTGCATGGCTTCCTGGCACCAGGTTCTGCACACATCAGCTGGGCAGGGCTACAAGCAGCACTACATGCCTGGAGTCTCATCTCACTCTTCAACCCACTTCTCCAGCAGATCGAGGGCTTGGGCCCTGGCACCCATTCTTGGCCTTTCCCTGCAGTGTGTCCACTATGGGTGGCCAAGGAGAGTCCAGTCTTTTGAAAAGGACTGATGGAAATGGGCTGGTGTCCAGAGATGAGAAGACTTGGGAGAGATATGATTCCTTCCAATGTCTGAAGTGCTATTCGAGGAATGAGGGAGGAGGGTTATTTCATGAGGTTCTAAGAGGTGAGATGAGGACCAGAGGGTAAAAATTATGAGGAAGACAGAGGTGGCTTAATGTCAGAGTGAATTTTCTAATAATTAAAGTGGTCAAGCAGTGGCTTTGGATCCCTTACGTGGGGTAGTGAGCTTGGCATTATTGAGTATGTCCAAGGCAGGAAGAGATAACAATGCAAGTTACCATTTCCTGAGTGCCTACCTAGTGTCAGGTGTTCTTGCTCTATGTTCACTTTCTGATAACAATCTTTAATTTACACATTATTGTCTCCATATTGCATAAGAAGCAATAAGCTCAGGTTAAATAATCTGCCCAAGACCACACAGTTTGTAAGTAGTGGTCCATGTCCCTGGGAAAGCCTAAGGGCTACACAGCATGTTTTGGATTTGTCAAAAGGAAATCCATCGTGTGAAGGGAGGAGTCATGCTCTTCTTAGGCTTACTGTCCTGATAAGTTGCCCTTGCTCTAATCACCTGCCTCTAATCACCTTGTGTTTTGGGGTGACCTCCACTCGTATGATCAGCTGGACCCCAAGGACAAGGCTGCAGCAGCTTACATAACTCTGATCCACAACTGCATCCCACACATACCACCTTGGCATGAGCTGGGCTTCTCCATGTGATCTGCAGGACCCCAGATAGAGAACTTAGATGGTCTGTCCAGGAGGAGAGACGACCAGGCTCTGAGACTCAGGCAGATGCTGCTACAGAGTTCAGTACCCTGTTCTGGCCACTGTAGTGTACAAGGCCTTCCTCATTTCGCATAACTCAGTAGGGTGGGCCCTTGTTGTTTCTGTGTCCTAAACAAGATGGGTTTTTAGGGAGTTGTCTGTGACTCCCAGCCCTGCATTTAGCCTTGGGTTGATGGTACATGTTTTAGGAGAGCTGGGGCCAGGACAATGAGAACTCAGTGGCTGACTGGCCACCAGTCACCCAGGCCACGGAACTCACAAAGTGGTTTGGCATGGGGTTCTTAAGGAGACCCAGACCAGGATTATATACGGTAGTACCTTGGATTTGAAGAAAACCAACCCCAAGGATTAAGGGTTGGGCTGCTAAAAGGAAAATAAAAATAAAATCTGTGTGCCTGACTTGTTATGGAGAGCAAGAAAGACACAGGTGGGGATAGGGTCAGAGACTGAAGGGCGAACCACAGGAGGACGCATCAGTAGAGGCTATACCATCAGTCAGTGCACGCTCTGGCAGAGAAATGGAGGGAAGCTAGGCAGCCAGAGCTGGAGGGGCCAGGAATTCTGGCCCCTGGCCTGGGGGTGGCAGTGAGGATGTAAGCCCCTCGGGTTCGTACAGGTGGATAGGGTTCATTCATTCGTTCATCCAGGACTTACTGAGTGCTGCTGGGGCAGACCTAGATATCCAGCAACATTATGAGCTGCGTTGGAGCTGAGTCTGAAGTGCGCAGGGAGCCCTGACCAGGGGGAGATCACATCCCCAGGGAGTTTGCACGGACGTTCGGCTGAGTCCTGCAGCCTGCGCAGCTGTTCATCAGCAGGAGTGGAGTAGGGAAGCCGTTGTAGGCTATGGGAAGAGCATGTTGCAAAGGTCTGGAGGAGGAGCAGAGCGCCTGGGTTTGTGGAGCACCTTGTGGTCCCCATGACAGAGTGGCCAGCAGGAGGATCCCAGGTTGCCAATGATGCACTCAAAGTCGGGAGTGCTGACAGCTGCTTAGAGGTTATGCGGAGGGGGCCACATATGGCCAGGTGTGTGTGAGAAGTGGTGGCGAGGCGGGCGGCCTGGGTCTGGGGACAGCAGCCCACTCATGAGATACTTCCTGGTACTACTGTGCTTGCCCCGCCTCCCCGTTTTGGAGTTAGAGTTGGGGTTAGGTTAAGGTTAGAGCCAGAGAGCACTGTGCCAAGCACTATGCCTGGCCACAAAGCAGGGTGGGGATGGCCCTGGCACAAGGCCCAGGTCCCTGTTCCCTGACCTCCAACTTGCTCCCAAATGTCTCTACCCAAGGTGTCCAACACATTTGTAATATGCTGGGTCATAATAAAAATCTACTCCCATAGTGCTTACTATATGCCAGGCCCTGTCTTAAGTGCTTTATATATAGTAATTTATTTAATCCTCAGAGTTATCCTAGGAGGAAAGCGCTGTTATTATTGCCACTTGACAGATAAAGACACAGGCTCAGAGAGGTTAAAGGACTTGACCAACATCAGTGTAAGTGATGCAAATGGGGTTCAAATCCAGGCCATCTGGCTCAGCTCTGCTCGGCCAGCATAGCACAATGAAGCAGAAGACAGCAATTCAAGAACCGGCTTGTAAAGGGAGGGGACCTTTCCAGGGGAGACGCTGGGACACCTGTTTTACATGGGGTGATATGAGACTGTCTGGGTGCCGATGTCACACAGCCCAAGCCCTGGTGAGCAGGTTGTACAGTGGGTCAGTAGGGGCAGGAGGGCCGGGGAAGGCTTCCTGTGGCCAGCGTGGCCCAACCTCCCCAGTTCTGGCTGGAGGCCAGACAGATATTCACTGCCCTGTCTCCCTGACCCATCCCCACCCAGCCTTGGCCTGAAGGGAAGGAGAGCTCCCTGGGGAAGAACTCCTCTGGTAGCCTGCCCTAGCTTTGTTTTCATTTTCCAGCCAGGTGTTTTATTTTGTTTAACTGACTTTTTTTTAATGAAGTATAACATAGGGATGGAAAAAATGCTTGTTCATTGGATTTTTACAGAATAAATACAGCTGTGTAGCCACCCCCGAGATCAGTCTCAGCAGTCCCTCACACCTCCTGTGTGCCCCGTCCAGCTGTCACCACCAACTTCCAAGATGGCCACCCCCACTGTTATGGTTTGTGTCTAGATGTCCCCGCAAAGCCTCATGTGGTCAGATCATAGGGCCTTTTCAGAGGTGGCTGCATCTAGAGTGTGTGATTGACTTGTAGTGCAATGCTGGGATTAAGAGAGCTGGGATTAAGGGTTGATGGTTGCTGGATCAGTCCACTGACTGGATTGGCACCACCCAAATCCCAGTAGAATGGATACAATATAAGGGACAGAAAGAGGCTTGTCTCACACTCGCTTGTTGTTTTTGCTGTCTTCTGCCATCATTAACTGTTGCCCCTCTGCCAAACTACCCTGCCTTGGAACCAGCCAATTATGAACTGAAACCTCTGCAAACTGTGAGCTAACTAAACCTTTCCCCCTTTAACTTTGGGTATTGGGTATTTTGTCCTAGCAATGAGAAAAATAACTAAGACACCCACCTCGCCCCCAGCCCCCAAGGCGTATCACCACACGAGTGTTGCCTGGCTCTGAGCTTCATACAAAATGGATGTGTGCAGTGCGCTCTCTTATGCCTGGCTTCTCCTGCTCATGGCTTCTGTGAAGTTCACTCAGGAGGTGGTGGTGGTGGTCTTGACAGCCCCTCTGGGTTAGCCAGCCCCGCACAGTACAGCGAGCTAGACCCTTATACAGCAGGGCCCAGACACTTCAGGGCCACCACCCTCGTTTGTCAATTTCCTTTGAGAACTTTCTCCCACCCTAGTTGGTCTCCTACTGTAGAATCACAGCCAGGCCTACTGGGAGGAAATTCCCTCTCCTCCTGGGGCTCAGGCCTGAAGAGAAGGTGCAAGCTCAAGCAGAGGGTGTGGTTGGTGTGGACTTTGTCCCAGGTGGGACTCTGGTTGCCAAGGTGACCAGTGGCTGGGTTAGTGGAGAGTGGGGGTAACAGCCACTGGCCATGGACCTAGCAGGATGCTGAGGGGGAAACCGGGGCTGCTCTGGTCCCTCCAAGTGGGAAATGCAGGAATGTGGGTTTCCTGTAAAGGGCTCTCCTGCTGCAGGACAGGGAATGGAGAGATGCTAATACAAACTCTTATGCCTCACCTGACACAAACTGGGGCTGGCTAGAAATGCAGAATCTCAGGCCCCACCCTGCCCTATAGGATTGGATTCTGCTTTTAAGATGTACTACTAAGGCTCAGGAAGCACCTACTTTTAGTAGCCAGAGGTAGTCAAGAGCTGGACTGGTAGGCCAGACTCCCTGAATTTGGATCCTGTTTCAGCTACTTTCTGTGTGACCTTTGACAAGTTACTTAAGCTTTCTGAGCTTCAACTACAATATGAGGATAAGAATAGTACTTACCTCAGAGGGTTGTTGTGAGATTTAAATGAGATAACCCATGTGAAATTCTTTGAGTGGTACCCAGCATATGGTAAGCAATAAATAGTATTTATTCCTTGGTTGCAGGCAGTGGGCAAGGTTCCATTCCCACTTCATATCACCCTACTCTCCCAGTCGTCTTGAGATAGGAAATATTATTAGGCTGTTTTCCTGAGCAAGGAACTCACTCGTCAACGGAGGAAACTGAGGCTGGGTGGTTAACGTGTTCGGGAGGCCAGGTGTGATGGAAGAGTTCTCATTCGGTATGGGATGGAGAAAGTACCATCTCCTCCACAGAGGCCTGAGCTGTGATACCTGCAGGCCATGCACAGGCTGCTGGTGTGTTTGTGATATTAAATTCTGCCTGTTAATCACTAAGGATTAATTGTTCAGGATAAACACAAGGTGTTGCCTAGCTCCCAGCCAGCTCTAAATTAAATGAGAAAGGAGGCTTGAGGCTGGAGAGGCAAAGTCCTGTTTGAGAGTGAGGGAGAGCGCTCCAAAGGAGCTGGGATTCCAGAAGGACCTGCTGCCTGGGAGAAAGACCTGGGCCCTGGCCTATGTTTATGCCAAACAGCTGGAGCTGAGGCGGCTCTGACATGCCAGACTCCACTTAGCTTTTTGCATTTCAGGGAATTGGTGGGCAGATGGGGTGATGAGCAGCTGGATCCCTGCGGAACTTGGAAGGACAGAGCCCTCAGCTGCACACAGATATGGACAGTGGTGTCCAGCACAGAGGAATATTAGAGAGGCTTGGGGCTTGGCTTGGTGACAGCTGGGCTCTGTGTCTGATTTTGCGAGTGTGTGTGTGTAGTATGTTGTTACTGCGGTCCTCACGGGGACTGACCCCAACCCAGAGACTGGTCTGCTGCCTGGGAAACTTGCTCCTCCTTCTCCCTGGGCCTCCTGCTCTGTGCCTAGCTGTCTCCCACTGGTCTGCCTCCTGCTCTTTCCCACCACTTTCTCCCTGGCTTGTGCTACTCATCTGTGCTATGTACAGCCATGTAGTAATTGCTCATTTTCATGTTTGTTTTCCCTGTGGACTGTGAGTGCCTTAAGGAACAATAAACCATGTTTTATTTTTCTCTCTATTCCTTCACTCTAGCACAATCTTGGCACAAAGCAGAGTTTGCATATGATGGATGAATGGATGGATGGATGAGTGGAGTGAGCATTGCCATAGATACAGTCACAAAAGAGACACACAGGAGACAGGTAGAGGCCACTGGAGGCCACAGCATCACAAGTAACCAAGCTACCCCAGTGTTTATCACTATTTTCGGACAGGGGTGTCTTGGTGTGTCAAGCTGGAATCTAAAGAGCCCATTTTTCAGAGACAATACCGTGTTCCTTACCCTCAGTGGCCCTCTCCTCCAAATATTTTTCTCTGACCCAAATACACTGACTCTCTTCAGACAGAATTGAATCTGAGGGGCCAAAACTGGCCCAAATGCTGCATGCATTCATTGGTACAGATTAATTAAGAACTCCATGTATGCACTGACCCTGCACTCCCTACCTTGGCTCCCAGCATGAAGCTGTGCTTCTTGGTCCCCACAGTGGGCACACTCATCACCACCCAGCCACCTCCACTTCCTTCAAGCTCAGCGTCATCAGATGGACTTGATCCTATTATTTTTCAGAACATTTGACATTCCTGTGTTAGTGAACAGGAATGTCCTACCACCAAGCTTTGGGGCTGGACCCTGGGAGAGCCTCAGCACCACCAGTGTCCCTAAGTGAGCCTCTGGCACAACCCAAGGACTTTACTCTGTGCATGGTCAACTCTGCTTTTCATGGCACCTCTGGGTTTGAATATGGGATTCCTCTATTAAGTTATTTTGTTGTCATGGGCCTCTTCTGAGTCTCAGAGTGTGAATTTTGGGACTGCTTTACAATTCCCCCATCCATGTTTCTAGAGGTGAGGCCAGTGCAAGATGGTGTGCTGTGGCTCATCTGACAGTGGGCTGCTAATCCTCCGAAGACCCAATGTCAAAGAGCTGGAGCCAAGGAGAACCAATTCCTGCCTTTGTTTCCTCCTTGGGAGTTTTTTCAGGGTAACCGCTCCCAGGAATCATGACATCCAGTAGGAACAAAACCATGCTGATGGGCCGGGGAGATGGCTCAGCGGTGTAAGCGCCTGCCTTGCAAGTGCGAGGGCCTGAGTTTGACTCCCAGAACCCACATACGAAAAAAAAAAAGGGGCCGGTGATATCGCTCAGCGGCACGGGTGCCTGTTGGCGCGCGAGGTCCTGAGGTCGACCTCCCGGTACCCAAAAAAAAAAAAAAAACATGCTGAACCCCAAGGGTCAATTTGCCTTTCCTCTCATCCTGCTTTCTCACCATGAAAGGACCACCATGGTCAATCAGGCTTTTCCTGTGGTAGGAAGCTGGTGTGGAGTGACATCCGGCATCTTTCAAGATGCAGGGGCAGTTAAGGCAGGCTGGTGATGCTTAGGGGGCCAGTGGTAGGAACCCGGGAACAGAATCCAGAGAACTATAACTTCAGGGAGGAGGGAGGCTGGCCATGCTTGGGCACAAAAAATACTCCACTGTGGGGAGACAACCACCTTTCTAAAGTAAGTAATTACTTAGTTGGTGTTCTTTTTTTTTTTTTTTGTGGGTACCGGGGGGTCGACCTCAGGACCTCGCACGCCAGCAGGCGCCCGTGTCGCTGAGCGATATCACCGGCCCCTTTTTTGTATGTGGGATCCGGGAGTCGAACTCGGGTCCTCGCGCTTGCAAGGCAGGCGCTTATGCCGCTGAGCCATCTCACTGGCCCTTAGTTGGTGTTCTTAAGGAAAGTTCCTGAGCATCATTGAGCCCCAGCTTCCTAATATGTCAATGGGAATAAAATTATCCCCATTTAGGTGATGCAAGCTGTTGTAATGAAAAATCCCAAATCTCAGAAGTTTAACACCATAATATTTATTTCTTGCTTATATAGAATCCAATAGGTGGTAGGGGTCTGCTCCATGTGGTCACCAGGGGTCTACCGCCCTTACCTTCTGGCTCTCAATGCTGCACTGGGTGTCAACGTGGAGAGGTAGAAGAAGGGAGATAATTTGGAGGATGAAGTGAGAGGTTTTTGTAGACCAGGCCTAGGCATGGAATTCATCACATCCCACAGGCCAGAAACCAGCCACCTGCCCCACCTAGAAGTTTGGGAAAACAGAGTTCCTGGCTGGGTAGCTGCTTCTCAGCAATGGCTCTACACTAGAAAAGGGGAGGCACCAATCTCTGGCAGACGATTAGTCATCCCTGCCGAAAGCATCTACTTCTGGGATTGCTGGGAGGGTTTATAAGTCAGAGAACACAGAAATGTATCCAGCAACAGTAGGTGCTGGTAAATGTCCATCCCCCCTGATATTCTCAAACAAGGAACCCCTTCAGGTCGCTCAGCATCTCCATTTAGATCTGGGACCAGGTGGTGGGAGCCTGCTGAGGTCCATGCACCTGTTGCAGGTGCACATTCGGCTGTGGTCTGGCTCTGGCCTAACCCAGCTGAGCAGTTCCTCCTGGCTGAGCCCAGCTGTGGGTCTTCATTAGCTCACTCTCCAGGAGACTTGAGCATGCCAGCAGAAATCCCAGGGCTGTGGTGATCGGCAGTCCTCAATTTCTTGAATGATGACTATGTAGCTCTGGAGTCAAGATGGCCATAGCCAGATCTTGCTGTTTGCTAAGACCAGGCTTATTTCTTTTAATAAGCTATTTGCAGGATCCATGGGCAGAGAGAGGCTTGCCATGGGGTATTCAGCACCAGTAATGAGGCCCATTGACTGGGTCTAGGATAGGAGAATAGGGAAATACTGTCAGTGGAGTCCTATAAACCCTAAATCCCAGTGTTAGACATGGTGCCCAGCTATCATGGTTTACCCAGGACTCATCTGGTTTTACACTGAAACCCCATCTCCCCAAAATTTCCTCCCTTTTTCTGTTCTGTGCTAACTGGGATGGCTGGTTACTCTAGTGTTAGACATTAAAAAGAAAAAAAAAGAGAGAGAGAGGAAAGGATATGAACTGCGGAGTCACACAGGCCCAAGTCTGAGTTTCTGGCAGCACAACGTAAGGTAAGTTCTGTATACTCTCGAAGTCTCAGTTTCCTCAACAGTAAAATGGGATTCATAGTAGCCATTGTATAAAGCCATTTCTATGATTAGGTAAAACAAAGCCTTCATGCATCATTTAGTGACAAGGGTTTTTGTGTTGTGAAAATATCAGAGTACACTTTCACAAAGTGGCTATGGCATCCCTGGGTGATAAATTTTACAGGACCACCATTGTATATGTGGCCCGGTTTTGGCAGAAATGTCATTATGCAACACATAGCTATATACATAAGGATGGTGTCCTCCTCTGCTATGGGTCAGTCAGACAGGGTTCAGTCCCTGTCTGACTCTGGCCTGTGACCAGGGATCCTCTTTTTCTCAAAAAGAGGCAGCCTATATCATCAAGAAATCAACCAATAACAAATGCTGGAGGGGCTGTGGGGAAAAAGGAATGCTTCTCCATTCTTAGTGGGAGTGCAGACTGGTGCAACCACTGTGGAAATCAGTGTGGAGATTCTTCGAAAAGCTAGGATTAGAGGTCCCATTCGACCCAGCTATTCCCCTTCTGGGTATCTTCCCAGAAGAATTAAAAACATCATACCACAGTGATATATGTGCACCCATGTTTATAGCAGCACAATTTGTAGTAGCTAAATCCTGGAAACAACCCAAATGCTCATCAACCGAGGAATGGATAAAAAAGATGTGGAATTTTTATACAATGGAGTGCTACTCAGCCATGAAGAAGGATAACTTGAGACTACTATAGGTAAATGGATGCAACTTGAGACCATACTCATTAGTGAAATAAATCAGACTCACATGTGTAAACATCGTATTGTCTCCCTGTGAGAAATTCAAAGAGTAAATAAGGTCTAAAATGTACAATAGATACTGTGAAATGGGAAGAAATTGTTAAAAAGGAAAAAAGAACTAGGATGGGGGAAAGGGGAAAGGAAGGAAGGGGAAAGAGAGAAAAAATGCAAGTTAGTTATACTATTAGTGTCTCTTAGTTCATAGAAAAGGAAGGTTTGTGCTAATATCAATTGGAAAAATTTTATGCCCATATCTTGTACTCTGAGTAACCACTTTAAAGATAATAATATGCAATGTATTAACTATTATTATTCTGCTATCATCTTGCTATGAAATTTTGTTTTACCTTTTTTCCATAAAATTAAAAAAAAAAAGAGGCAGCCCATGCTCTTTTTGCCCAGCTCTGGTGGTTAAAAACATCCCTTCAGGAGTCTCCATCCATTGGAAGAGATTCTGGATTTGGGGACATCACAGCTTCTCAATTCTAATGGTGATGTTCATGTACTCAATTGTTGGCGCAGACATATCCATGTGGAGATAGATATGTCCCATCTCAGAGGGGTTTTGCTGGGTCTGTGGTGAGGAAATCACAGGCTCTAGAGTTAGAACCAAGTGGCAGCAAGCATGTGACAGTGCTGGCACCCACTTCCTCATCCTGTTTCTGGTCTCAGGTTTGCCCAGCATGGCCACCATGTGAGAACTTTAGTGTGAGACAGGGTGACCAACTCATCCTGGTTTGCCTAGAACATTCTCGGTCACCACAAATGGCTGTGCAGCACATTTTCAGGGGAACAATTTCCTCTGAATTGTATGGTGCACAACCTGAACACCTGCACAGAGCTGTACACACTGTGGTTGACAGTGGATAAAGGACACTGACTTCAGTTTGAGGGCACTGTGTACAGTTGGAGTAAGTGATCACCACTTTCCAGGCTCTCCCTATAGACATATCGGCTTTGTGGGATTAAAGCCCTTTTATCTGTTTTATTTCATTATCCATCCCCATGTCTGAGGCTAGTGTTCTCCAACTTGCTTTCACTGGAAGCCTTGTTAAAACACAGGTTGCCGTCTCTAAGCTCAGAGTTTCCGATAGGGTAGATACGGGATGCAGCCCAGGGGTTTACATTTCTCACAACGTGTCAGGTGACATTACCAGTCTCAGGGCACCTTTGAGAACCATTATGGTGGGTAGCTTTTCATGGCAGCCTGAATAATGGAGCCAGGAGACCAGTGTGCGGGTCCCTTCTCTGTGGCTTGCTAGTGACATCAGATTAGGCACTATAACCTCACCTCTCTGAGCCTTAGTTTCCTTCCTCTGTCAACTGGGAGTAGTAACTCCTGTTTTTAGTAACTTGTAATGTTGTTTGGAGGATCAGATTGGACAATATGTGGCCAAGCGCTACAAGTCTCCTAACTGTAGCGTGTTGCTTGTAGCTGCCCATGTCTTCTCTGGGGTGTGTTTCCCCTCTGTCTTCTGGTGGACAGTTCCAGTCTTCCCCTTTTAGGATGTGATAATACATCTGCATCTTTTATCATAAAAAGCCCCAAGAGGCACGGAACAGGATGTTGTAGAAAAACTTGGAACTATATACCAGGGGCTCATGAAAGTAAGCCTCACAGTGTTATGGTTTGGATCTAGATTCTAGGTCCTAGATTCTAGGACATCCCCAAAAGCCTCATGTATTCAAAGGTGGAGCTTTTGGAAGGTGACTGGATCATGGGAGTGCTGTACTTATCAATGGACTAATCTACTGGAGAATCCATAGCTAAATGCGCTGTTATGAGGCAGGATCTGGTCAGAAGGGGTGGGTCACGGTGGGGGGTGTGACCGGAAGAGTATATCTCCCTCCCTTGCTCCTTCTCTCACTCTCTGCTTCCTGGCTGTCATGGGTTGAAGAGCTTTCCTCCATCAGACCTTCTACCATACCCTTTCAGCCTTGGAGCTGACTGACCATGAACTGAAAATATGAGCCAGAGTAAACCTCTCCTCCTTTAAATTGTAGGTATCAAGTATTATGTTCCAATGAAGAAAAGTGACTAAGACACAGAGATATGGTTATAATGGTATCAGCAGTGTGCACTGTAGTTCTGGACCATATAGGAGTGGGACTGCCAGCAGGTCATGGAAGTCAGTCTAGGAGAGGCCTGGGCACCAGGGTCCTTTCAAAACAAAGAAGAGATGCCTAGGCGTTGACTCTGGAGGCCCAGTGGAATGAGTAGGAGGCCAGTCATCCATAGTTTTATGAATACACGTATAGGTGCATTTATATGGAGATCTGAGAAGCCTACAGGGGAACAGATGTGCAAGGAAACTTACGGGCACAGACACATAATAGCAGGTGAGGATGAAGCGTGGTTGACATTGACATTGTGTGACTAACGCTGAAGTCAGCCAGAGGGGTCTGGCTGATGTCAGCATCTAGGGGAAAACTTGAGAAACAGTGAGCTAATTACTGCTAGACCCACAAAATTCCTTCTAGGGAGGGAATGACCTAGAATGCAAAGTAGGTTTCATTTTGTATGGAAAACTGGGAGAATTCCTGCAAGAAATGTACCCAAATGGTAGGAATTGGCAGAACACTGGTAGAGGATAAGGAAGAAGTTCAGTGTGTGAGTGGAGAAGAAATGAGTAGATGCCACCTGAAACCGTCCCCTTCTAGAACAATGCATACTCCATAGCTCTAAATGGATGTATACTCACACACAATCATTTAACAAGAAGCATCCGCTGAGTAACCTACATTCTGCATTTCAGGCAGCTATCATCTTTCACCTGTGCAGATTGCAATGGCTTCCTAACTGGTTTTGGTGCCTCCAATTTCTTTCCACCTGTATCTAAAATAGAGATCTGATCATATCACTGCCTGAATTTAGGCCTTTCATGACTGCTCACCGTGTATGTAATAAATATCTACACTCGCTGTCTCAATTATGCTGGGCTTCTCGTGGTCCTTGAGGCTGCCATGCCATCTCATGTTCTGGCTTTCCTCTGGCTATTCCTATTGCCTGGGGTGCCCTTCTTGACCTGAGAAGTCCAAGCTGTGCTTCCTACCTGCAGCTGCCCCACATATGTCTCCTAGGCAAAGCTTCCCAGGGTTCAGCCTGGACCCACTGCAGTTGCTGGATTGTGGACATCACTGGTTTTGAGCTACAGTACAGAGTTAAGACATACCGTCTTCTACATAATAGTAACACCTCAAATGCATATGTCAGTGATCTGGTATATTCCAATTTCGGGACATGTAGGCAGCATGTCGTTCCTTTCTAGGCCACATGCTCTAGTGTCATAGAGCACTGGGTTTTCCTTTGGGTATGACTGAGTGTTGGGCTCCAAAGTGTGCCCCTAGCAGAAGTGGCATCTTGTACTCTCTCACTGAGTGGATACTTGCTAACCAAGGGGACTGCCAACTGAAGTCTCCTGAGGAACCAGCCATGAGCTTAGTCCTTGTTTGCAACACTCAAACTAAGTTTAAATCCTGAAAGACCTTCTATATCTGTTCTTTCTTTTTCACCACAGAATAACTGGAAAGGATAAAATAACTAAAAATTATTTGGGCCGGTGATATAGCTCAGCAGCATAAGCACCTGCCTGGCAAGCGCAAGGTCCTGAGTTCAACTCCCAGTACCCGTGTATAAAAAAAAAAAGGATCTGTCTCCACTTATAACTAAGGGAGTTAAGGTCCAGGAAAGTTAAAAAAACTCATTCAAAGCCAAGAGTAGAGTTCAAGCTTCTGAATCCACAGGATCATATTCTTTCAGCTGGACGACATTGCCTCCTTAAATGGCACATATCGAAAGATCTGCCAGTCTTTCAACTGGTAGAGCAGTTTGTTGAGATACTAGTGTGTGCCATACACTTGACATATATGTTCTCATTTACTCCTCCTCACTGCTGTGCTAGCTAGATCCAAATCCCCCATTTCACAGAGCAGGAGCCTGGACCCAAAAGATGATGAAGAATCTGCCCATATTCACAACAGCTAGTAAGAGGTGGGTTGTGAACACACCTCTTTAAGGTCTGAAGGATGTTAAAATCCATGCTTATTCTAATTTTCTGTGTTAAGGTGTCTTCTGCATTCTTGCTGAAAAAAACTTTTTTCTGGTCAGTAAGAGAAGGGGATGGTTCCATGGTGAGAAACAGTCCTAAGAAGCTTTGGAAGTGTTCGGGGGAGGGATTGTCTTAGCTGTAGAATAACTGAAGGAAGCCACCGGCATCCAGAGACAGGATCAGTGACACCAAAACACAACCTCACCCGAAGTTAGCCAGCCTCCAAGATGGCCCTAAGGACCCTCCCCTCCTGTATCCATGCCTCACGCAACATTATCTCACATGGTCTTTGATGATGTCACTTCTAAGATCTGGTTATAAAAGAGTGTGGCTTCTATCTTGGGCTCTTGCCCTTGGATCCCTGGCTCTGGGGAAAGCAACTGTCAGCTTGTGAGTGGCCACATGGAGAAGCTCAGGTGGCGAGAACTGAAGCCACCAACCATCAGCCTGAAGAACTGAGGCTTTGTGTAGTCCTGTAAGTGAGCTGGACACGACAATTCTTCAGCCCTAGGAGGGCCTTGCAGGGACTGCAGTGGTTGCCAATCCTTATACAATCTCGTGAAGCCTGTGAGGCAGAGTTGCCCAGACAGCCACTCCTGGATTCCTGACCCTCAGGAACTGTGTGAGGTTATAAATGATCCTTGTTTTAAGCTGCTCAGTCTTGGGATAATTTGTTATGCAGCAGTAGATAACTAATAGAGCCTGTTAAGAGACATTGCCAGTCTGATGTGTGAGAGAGCTTTGAGGAGCCCACTAGGTGGGAATTAGATTGTGAGGGGCGATGCTGATATGACTGTAGGAGTGTGAGGCCACGTTTGCTCATAGTAGGAGCTGTGGCTCCAGGCCTCCTGGCTCCTCTCTGGGCCCTGTGTCTGTCTGTCTTTCTGCACTTCTTTAGGGACCTGGGGCTGGGGGGAAGTGTAGCAGCGGAAACAGCGTGACAGTGACAGTACCCGCTGGGCACAGCTCCAGGCCCAGCACAGTCTGTGCTTTATTACGGCCCCTCTTGTTTTTCAAAACCTCTTTCATTTTGTATGAGCAGACAGATGTGAGGGCCTCGCCTGCTCACACAGGCTGCCGTTCTGGGAAAAGAGAAAGATATTTTGTGTTCTCCTCTCTTTCTATGGAGGACTAGCCTTCTTCTTGTTGTTTCATTTTCTCATGTACTTTTTAAAGAGGTGATTGTCTCCCCTTGTGGACCCCCCCAACACACACACACAGCCTCTGCTCTCTGCAAGGGCAGGTGTCTTGGATCTGCCTGCTCAGCCTGGGTGACCTTGAGCAGTGCTATGCTTTCTGCAAACTTCAGTTTTCCCATCTATAAAATGGGGGTGGTAATTCACATCCTGTAAGATTTGGATTAAGATCATGGACACGAAAATCACCCGTAAACTCATGGCAGGGTTCTGCCATGAGTACTCTGTGTGGTCTTGGCTTAACCACTTTGCCTCTCTGGGCTTTTGATCTTCCAGTGGGAGTGGTGGCTGTGAGCTCCTGAGGAAGGGGATTCTGTGTGGCCAGGTTAGTCCACTCCCTTCCCCAGATAACCTGCAAGGCCAAGTGATGTAGTATGGTCCCTTAGAAGGAGACCACTGTGTGGCATGAGGGAGGACAATGAGGCCCTCTCCACAGCCGGACCTACATCCCCATGAAGTGGTCCCCCAGGCCCCAGGCTTTCTCACAGGAAAGTTGATTTCAGCCACCCACAGCCCTAACCACCAGCAGCCAGAGAGGCAGCAACAGCAGCTCTGCTTCTAGGTCTTCCAGGGTTCCCACTTTTCCTTAGTGTCACATGACTGATTCCAGGTCCTCCAAAGCTCACCCCTGCCTCGACCCCCTGATGCCATCCTCCTCATACCTCTGTCATTATATGCGCTGCTCATTTACTCCACAAATCTTGATGAAGCACCCGTCACGTGGCTGGCCCTGAGATACAGTGGGGAGCAGCGCAGGCAGAGTCTCTGCTCCCAAGGGGCTTTAAGAAGAGGAGAGGCAGTAACGTCAGACAAACACAATTGCTGTGGAAGAAGAGACCAGGGGGAGAAAACAGGGTGTGGGGATGGGGGTCTGAGAAGGCTTTCCCAGGGAACTGACAGTTAAATAGAGTCTTAAAATGAGAGTAGGAGCTGACCAGGCAAGGTTGGGGGAAAAGCCCAAGGTGGCCCAAGTCCCCGAGAGCTTGGGTGCTGGCTAGGAACAAGCAAGCAGGTGTGGGGAGGAGGGCATGGGAGGTGGGAGCGAGACAAGGTGTTGAGAGAGACCAACACAGTTTTCTGGGGCTTTTTAGAGAAAAAGGATGGTTCCTTTGGGCCTACATTGTCCCCCACCTTCCACACCATAAAGTTCCCCGCCTCATGCAGTCGTGCTTCCTGGAGAAAGACCACCCCAGAGCTGAGCAAATCAGGGTCGTAGTCTGTGCCTTTGCAGACGTCCTACCAGGGCACTGAGCAGCGACTTGGGAGAGAGGTGGGAGAAGAGGGTGACCAAGGAGGTGATGTCTCCAGATGGTCTCCTTAAGCACAAGACTTGCATATATGCGAGCAGTTGGTCCCTGGAACCTGAGCCCAGACGGGTGCTCTTCCAATAATCCGCTCTCCCCATCCTCACTCCAACTAATGCTTCCATCCATGGTTCATCAAGGAACCACAGGCTGCTGTCTTCTGCATGGTGGTGCAACTTTGGGCAGGTTTCACCCATGTCCTCTATTAATCTACAGAACAGCCTGCTACCACCTTGAGGCTACCACTCAGAGGTGCATCGGGACAACACAGCCATGCACAGGGAGCAGAGACCCACGGAGTCAGAGCCATATCACTCACCCACACTTCTGGAGCCTCCCTCTGCACTAGGTGTCTACATGGGCCAGTGTGTGACCAGACTCTTCTTTCTTTAGCATTCATTGGCTGTTTATAGAGAGCCTACTCTGTGCCAGGGTTCAGGTAATACACGGAGCACTGACAGATGCTTTCTGGAGGAGCTGCACAACAAAAGACTAGCTGAGGGTTGGCTGCTCTGGTCTGCCAGCTGTGCAAGATCACGGACCCCTTCTGACTCCCTTCCCCACCGCTGCTGCTTTGGGTCTCCCAGGGGTCAGGGCTAAGATGACTAAGACTCCTTTTGCAAGTCAAGCTCTGCCCTCCAAGCTCACCCACTCCATTGTCTCTGCCATACAGGTCTCCCACCCCTCGCACCCTCCTGATCCTCCTCCAACTTCCACCACAGGCCACAGGGCCCTCTGTCCTCCTCTCTTGCCAGTTCACCCCCAATGATGATATTCTTATTTAAAAATAAATCACAGCAATCTTTAATTGCAGACTAAATAATTGCTCCATTTTATTTAAACGTGGCTCTTGGAGGCTCTGGGAACAATTAGAAGAAAACATAGGGCAGAGCAGGGTGCATGTTTTCAAGTATATAATTTTTTTTATTATTATCATACCAATGTCTGTGGGATCTGGAAAAAGAAAGCGTGCCCCTCCTTCAGAGTTAGTCATGCACGATTTATATGCAATGATAACAATAATAATGGTAATAATAATAATTCCTGCCTTTTTCCGGGTTTCACGAATGGCTGCCAGGGAAGCTGGGTAGTGGCTTGTGCTTTCCAGAAGGAAAGAGGTAAGAGCAGTTCCCTCTGCCTCCCTGTGGGCGATGCTGTCTGGGTGCAGAGCAGCTCTCTTCTGTGGATGGTCTGAGAAGCACGAAGCAGGTTCTAGTGGAGAGCTCTTGCCTGTCTGGAATTCCAGCCTTTGTGCAAACTCAGAGTGACAACTCGTGGGGACTTAACCATCATTTAGTTCAAGCTGTCCTTTGTCTAATGGAGTCAGCTAGGTCCCAAGAGGTGATCTTTCCCTTGGTCACAGGCCAGTTAATGACAGAACCATAAACAGGAGAGCAGGATGCCTAGAACCAGGAAGCTCTAGGTCCCATGTCTCTCGCCACATCACTATTGGTGCAATCCTGCGTACTTTGCTTCAGGCCACGCATGCCTGTTTCTTATTTTGGAAACAATTAGTAATAATGACACTTGTTTATTGTGAAGAATAAAGAATATAATATGTGCTAAAGCTTCCAGAACAGCACCTGTATGCAGTATATGCTCAATCAGTGTTAGTCTTGTTTGCAAAGCTCTTCAGTCTGCAAGAGTCAGCTATTTACTTGAAAATATCCCTGGGAAGGGCAGCAGCTTTGACCCTGGAGCTAGAGGACTTCTGGAGGACAGCTAGGCCCTTGATTTTGGAGGGCACCCGTGGAAGGAGAAGGGAGAGGAGGAGGAGGAGGAGGACATCCCCCTGGCTCAGCTGCCCAGCCTGACCTTGCATGGGCCGTGCTGGGGCACCTTCTTCTCTCCCTGTCCCTGGTGTGTTTCCTTCTTACTGTTTTGTGACCAGCTGGGTCTGCCAAGGTTCAGGCCAGAAAAATGGCCTGTTGGTCTGGTTAGTCCACATTTCCTGAGCACCTACTATGTGCCAGACTGCTAGATAAGCTACAAAGACAAATGAGAGGTGGTTTCTGCCCTCTAGGAACATAAAAGGTTGTGGCGAGAGATATTCATTAGACATTGATGTTAAGCAATAGACAGAGCTACATTCAGGGAGTTGTGGTGGGGTGTGGGTGGGGCTGAGGAAATCCCATGTTGGGCAAATAGGATGTTGTGTTCTGGGAGACAGCTGGGGAAGACATCTGAGTGGGACCCTGAAGGACATGTATGAGTTGGGTGAAGGATGTTTATAAGAAGAGACAGTGTGACTTAAGGCTGGGAGGTGGCAGCCTAGGGTACTGAGTGGTGGCCTCAGTGGTTTTGAATTAGGCTGTGTGCATTGTGAGACTAGAACAGGGTGGACAAGGCCAGAGAGGTGGGCAGGGTCTTTGGATGGATTTCTAGTACCCACACCTGCCCTGTTCAGGGATCGGAACTTCTCAGGGGAACCAAAGTGCTGCAGGGCTACCTGTGAACTTGCCCCCCTCCCCAGGCTTGGTTTCCCATGCCCTTCTGTGATTAATGTCCTCTTTTGGGCAGAACAAGGCAGGCAACCTCTCATTCCTTCCTTCCTTCTTCTTTCTTTCAGCAGTGGCTTTATTATGGAATACTTTACATACTATACAATTCACTCATTTAAAGAAAACAAGTTAATGGTTTTTAGTATATCCACAGGTCTGGGCAACTATCAACACATCAATTACAGAACATCTAAGAAAAAATTCCATACACATCAGCAGTCATTCCTTCCTCCCCTCCCCCCACACCTTGACCCTGGAAAACACTGCATAGATTCATGTATCTGGACATTTTGCACAAATGGAACCATACAATATGTGACTTTTTGTGTCACATTTTTCACTTAGCATAATGTTTTCAAGGTTCATTTGTGTTATAGTTTGAATCCACATTTTATTTATCCATTCACCCATTGATGATCATTTGATTTGTTTCCACCTTTTGGCTATTATGAAAAATACTGCTATGAACATTTGTATACACAATCTGTGTGGACTTTTGTTGTCATTTCTCTTGGTAGACACCCAGGAGTGGAATTTTTAGGTCACATGGGGATTCTATGCTTAACCTTGTGAGGAACCTTTAGACTCTTTTCCATAGTGGCTGCCCCATTAAACATCCCCACCAGCATCGCTGAATGTTCCAGTTTCTCCACATCCTCACCAAGTTTTGTGACTGTCTGTCTATATTTGTATCTGATTGCTACTGGGACAAATTACCACAAATCTAGAGGCTTAAACAACACAAGTCTGTTGTCTTGTAGTTCTGGAGGTCAGAAGTCTGAAATGGTCTCATAGGGCTAAAATCAAGGTGCCAGCAGGATTGCGTTCCTTTTGGGGGCCCTTGGGGAGATTCTGTTTCTTTGCTATTTCCAGCTTCTAGAAGCTTCCCACATTCCTTGGCTCATGGTCACTTCCAACTTTAGAGCCAGCAGTTGCATCATTCTGGCCCCTGCTTTTGTTTTGTATCTCCTTCTCTGACTCAGCGGCCTCCCTATTTCACTTAGAAGAAACCTTGTAATTATATTGGGCCCACTTGGATAATGCAGGGTAAACTCCCCATCTCAAAATCTTTACTCTAATCATATCTACAAGTGTCCTCTTGCCAGGTAAGGTGACACAGGTTCCAGAGGATTAGGACGGTAGGCAACACCGGAGGGCTGTTCTTATTCCGGCCACACAACAACCAACCAGTGTAAAGTTGTATCTACTGGCTTTAATTTTCATTTTCCTGGTGATAATGATGTGAAGCATCTTTTCACATGCTTAATGGTCATTTATATATCTTCTTTGAGGAAGTGTCTATTCAGCTCCTTTGCCCACTTTTAAATTGAATTGTCTTTTTATTATTGAGTTGTAAGAATTCTTTATATATATTCTAGAGGGCTGGTGAGATGGCTCAGCGGCATAAGCGCCTGCCTGGCAAGCGTGATGTCCTGAGTTCGACTCCTGGAACCCACATAAAGAAAAAAAAAAGGGGCTGGTGATATTGCTCAGCAGCACAAGCGCCTGCTGGCAAGTGCAATGTCCTGAGGTTGACTCCCAGTACCCACAGGGAAAAAAAAAAAAAAAAAAAAAAAATATATATATATATATATATATATTCTAAAGACAAATCCCTTGCTAGATATATGATTTACAAATATTCTCTGTCATTCTATAGGCAGTCTTTTCACTCTTAATGAGGTCTTTTGAAGTACAAGATGTTTTAATTTTTATGAAATCCAATTTATCTGCTTTTTCATTTTTACTTGTGCTTTGGTGTCATATTTAAGAACCTATCACCTAATCTGAGATCATGAAATTTTATTCCTATATGTTTTTCTAAGAGTTTTATTTTTTAATTCTCATATTTAGGTCTTTGGTCCATTTTGAATTAATTTTTTTTTTTTTTTGGCATGGTATGAGGTGGGGGTCCAACTCTGTTCTTTTGCAGGAGATTCAGTTTTCAGTGTATTCTTTGTTGAAAAGACTGTCCTTTCTTCATTAGCCTTGGTACCCTTGTCAAAATCAGTTGACCCTAATTGTGAGGTTTATTTCTGGACTCTCATTTCTATTCTGTTGCTCTAAATATCTATTCTTATGTCAGTACCACACTATCTTGATTACCATAGTTTTGTAATAAGTTTGGAAATCAGGAAATACGAATCCTCCAGCTTTGTTCTCCCTACTCCCCAAGGTTTCTTTGGCTTCTCTGAGGCCATTGCAAGTCTTCATGAATTTTGAGAGCAGCTCATTAGTTTCTACAAAGAAACCAGGTAGAATTCTGATAGAGATTCTGTTGTTGAATTTGTAGATCGTTTTTGGAGGACTGCCATTTTTAACAATGTCATCTTTCAGTCAATGAGCATGGGATGTTTTTCCATTTACTTAGATTTTCCTTAATTTTTTTCAATAATGTTTTATGCTCCTTCAAATTAAAATACCCTTAAGTATTTTGTTCTCTTTGATGCTCTTGTAAATAGAATTTTCATTTTCACTTTTGGCTTTTTCTTGATAATGTACAAAAATGTCATAGATTTTGCATATTGATACTGTAGCCTGTAAACTTCTTGAACTCGTTTATTAATTAGAATAATTTTTAGTAGGTTCCTTAGGGTTTTCTATATAGAAGATTATGCCATCTATAAATAGAAGGTAGTTTTACTTCTTTCTTTCCTATCTGGATAACTTTCCTTTCTTTGTTTTGCCTGATTGCCCTGCCTAGAATCTCAGGTATAGTGTTGACAAAAGTGGTGAGAGGGATATTATTTTATTCCTGGTCTTAAAGAGAACGCGTTCACTCTTCAAGCATTAAATATGGTGTTAACTGTGGATTTTTCATAGATTGCCTTTATCAGGTTGAGGAAGTTTCCTTCTAGTTCTCCTCTTTTGAGTGTTTTTATCTTGTAGGGATGTAGAATTTTGCCAAATGCTTTTTTGTGTGTGTCTGTCAAGATGATCACGCGGTTTTTGTCCTTTATTCTTTTGATGTGATATATTAGGTTAGTTGATTGGCTAATGTTAAACCAACCTTACATTCCTGAGATAAACATCACTTGGTCACAGTATATAGTATTTTTTATACGTTTCTGCATTCATTTTGCTAGTATTAAGCAACCATTCTGATATCAGGATTCCTTGTGGGCAGCTAAGCAGTGCTCCTTTCTCCTAAACCATCCTACAAACTCATCTGCAAATATCCTCCTAACTTCCCTTGGCTCATCTTGCCCATATTAGCCCAACAGCCTGAGCCCCTTGTCTTTAAGGTTGGCTCAGACTTCATCCTGGATGGGAAGCCTTCTTCAGCAAATCCCTTCCCCAACCTGTGTGCTGACCTCATCAACCTTGCTTGGGAGCCATTCTTGGCATCCAGCTGCTTACAGTGCTAGCTGCTGTCTCCTGTGGTTGTCTATTAAACTGTGTGTCTGCCCTGCTGGAATGCCAGCTCCTTGAAGCTCAGGGTCATTATCCTATTTGCCTAGCAACATTGTCAGTTTGTCAAATGACTTGCAACTACCAGTTTTTTAGGTAGACAGGAGACTGGGGACCTTTGGGGGTGATTTAGTATCTTGAGATAGTATAAATGGTTTTAAAACATATTTAAAAGAGACAAAGGGGCTGGTGAGATAGCTCAGCGGCATAAGTGCCTGCCTGGCAAGTGCGAGGTCCTGAGTTCAACTCCCGGTACCCACATATGGAAAAAAAAAGGGCTGGTGATATCGCTCAGCGGCATGGGCACCTGCTGGTGTGCATGGTCTTGAGGTCGACCCCTGGTACCCACAAAAAAAAAAAAAAAGAGACCAAGTCCATATTTCAAATGGAATCTCGCGTAGACTCTGACATCGAAGACATATAAAAGGGCTGCAGGGGTTGAAGCAGGAGTAGAAGCCCTGAGCCCTGTCCACTGTGCCTTGTCCTTGCTTCTGTTGTCTGTGCCCTAGGTCCTTAGGGAGTTCCTTGAAAACCCTGTGACTTCACAGGACAGAGTTGGGAAACCACAGTGCTGTGGAAGGAACCTTGGACCATCTACATCTCAGTGACTGTGGGCATTTGGTCTCCCCTCCTTGGACCTGGTCTCCTCCTTAAAGGAAAGGCTGCACCCAGTCAACATGGCACCGAGTGGCATGGAAGCACCATTTCCATTTCCCCTGCTCCCAAATGACCCGGGAGCTCTGCCCTGATGAATCTAGAATCCTCAGTACAGAGCTCCAGGGAGCCTCAGTGGAGTATGAATGATCCCAGGATGAAGCGACCCCCACGGCCTGTCTCAGTCCTGAGTGGTATAGTTTATACTGACAGTCATGTTCTCCTGCACAGCAGAGGCAGACTGGGTGGTAGTCACAACAAGCTGCGAGATTTACCTTGCTCCTGGATTCTTCCTGGGACCCTGAACCAAGTGACTAAAGGGCAGCTCTGTCCCATGCTGAGTGGCATGGAGGGTATGCATGGGAACCAGGCCACTCCTAGGTAGTCCAAGAGGGTCTTTAGTCTTAAGTGGCTTGTGGACAGACCTGAAAACAAGGGGCTGCAGGTAGTCATAGCAGCATTAACCCTGACCTGAGTAGAGTTTGCAAAACCTTCTCATGGACAAAATCCACTCTGATCTGGGTTGCCCAACAGCCTGGCAAGGCAGGCATGGCAAGGCGTTGAACCTCCGTGTTGTGTATAAGGAAGTTGAGACCAAAAAAGTTGAATGACTTGTCTAATGTCACATAACTGGTTCAGACTGACCTGGGTCCACTTCCTAGCTCTCTGACTCCTGTCTGGTGCTCTGTCCCTGCTACATGTCCTCTTCTACTCCTGATCCTCACCTGGATTCCAAGCTGGTTACAGCCCAGCACTGGGGGCCTGGAGGTCTTCAGAAGGTGACAGCCATCAAGAACCACATTGGCTCAGGTTGCAGGGGCAGGATGAGGACAGAGTGTGAACCAGAAGTCACAGCAATGACAGGGAGTCAAAGATACCAGCAGCAGGCAGCCTATTGGTGCAGAGGCTGGGAAGGGGAGCCCTAATCTCTGTCCTCAAAGCTTCTTGAGATCTGCAAGACATATGTGAGCCCTGGTCTTTCCTCCTGCCATGAGTATGAGAGCTGCTTTCAGAAGGACAGGGACCCTATGGCTCTGATCCCCTTTGCTGGATACCCTTGCATTGTTCAGAGGTGACTTTCTGTGCTAATCCAGCATCTTCACAGAGTCAGGGATAAAATGCAAGCAATGAAGTGGACTAGCAGTCCCTGTGTGGCAGGAGGGGGCTGAAGACAGACCAGGTGCTACCCTGGCACAGGCTGAGTGCCCAGACATGAATGTCGGGACTCTTGACTTATGCTGACATCTGCCTTCTTCCAAGCCCCACCTGACAGACTATGATTAGAGGTTTAGTCCTTTGACTCAGGAATTTGTCCTAAGTTAGAAGGCAAATGCAGCAGAAAGATGTGCTAAGCACCACAGCCACACCCCGTTTAGGGTGAGTGAATGAATCCATCCTTCCTGGGAAGAGGGTTGTGCTCAGGGAAAGTGGAGTGCGTGATTGCTAAGAGGGGAGGAGGGGAAGAGCTGGGGTCATTGTCAGCCCCTGGGCAATATCTACTATTTTTCCAAGGCTTGTCTGTAATCTCATGTTTCAAAGGGTTAATGTGGTCTTGGTGGTCAGAATGGGATAGAAAATTTTTATCATCAACGATGATAATAGTGGGTCTGTGTTCAAATTCCACCCCCTCTGCTTTGTAGCTGTATGTCCTTGGGTAGATTATTGAAACTTTTGTGCCTCTGTCCTTCATTTATAAAGTTGAGGTAAGAGTGGTATCTATTATAGGATTTTGCTAGAATTAATTTTATGAGTCAATGAATGTAAAAGGTATGGAACTGTCTGGCACAGATGGTAACTATGGTACGTACTAAAAGAATGTCAGACATCATCATTATTCATAGATACCCACATTCGCTGATCTCAGGCCAAATACTGCCCAGGGTCCAACATGTGCTGCATGATTGCTTTGGCTGGTACCTCAAGGCCTCCTGTCCTACAGGGCTGTTCCTGCTGCTTCTGCTCCCTTGCAGGCCCTAGATGCCCCCCACACCTGGGATGCAAGGTCATGGTCCCACCGTTTTCCCCAAAACCCATCTCGATGCTGTGGTTGAGCAGGTGACCAGCCCCACTGTCCACTTCCTTCACCTTGGGAACCTGGGGTCACCTGGAGTATTCATCTGATGGGCTTATGAAGAATGTGTTGAGGTCTTGGTTTCCTCCCTCCCAGAAGACCTTTGAGGACCTGGGCTGTGCCTTCTCCCGGTCCTGTGCCCTGAGGCAGTGCTAGCAACTCTAAAGCACAGAGGAAAAATTCCTGATGTGCTCATTGGCCTTATAATCATATAAATAAAACTTAAAATATATAAAATAAATATAAATAAGTCAAATGATTTTTCCTGTGCTAACAATAACAAATTGCTGCAAAGTGTTATCTTTGATGCCACATAGAAGAATCTGTTTTAGTGGTTCAAATGCCACCACCTGAAACACTCAGTTTTACACATGTACGTATACACACACACACACACACACACACACACACAACCATTTTAATCTTTATGACGGTGAGAATCATCACCCCTTTTGTAGATGTGGAAACAGGCTTAAGGAAGCCAAGCAACTTACCCAGCTTTTTAGCTCCAGAGCACTTTACCCCTCTGCATTGTCCTGCCTCATGGGGTGAGGTCCTGTGGGCTGCAGGCCCCAGAGAGGGAGGATGGGCTGCTGCCTGACCTGGGCTGAGGATGTCAGGCACAGGGAGGTCTCTTTTGTCACCCCAGTATGGCCCAATGGTGTGGGTAGGAAAAGCTGGGGTTGGGAGAGGTGAGGTCAAGTCCCCAGGAAGGATCAGTGGCCCTGCTGGAATGCCTGAGGAGGCACAGCGCCTGAGGCTTGGGCTATCTAAGGCTGGGAGACACAGTCCCTGCTAACTCCCTACCTCTGTCTGTCTGTCTCTCTCTCTCTCTCTCACCATACCCACAGTCTGTTCCCTCTGCAGAGGCCCCTAAGTCTAGGGCCCCCTGAGTCCATGCCCTGGGAGGGCCCCACTCCTTCTGCAGACCCTCTGCCTACAAGGCAGTGGGGGCGGGGTGATTTTTGGCTCTGCGGTAGCTGATCAGAACGGATGATATGTTTTCACTCTGCTGTGTTCAACAGTGCAGATCGGACAGGGAGCGGAAACGGGAAAGATAAGTGGGAAATAAATCACCCAACTTGATTTAGTCATAATAGTAAGGAGAGGGGGATTGCTGAGCAGCGATCAGAGCCTCAATCAGCAGCTCAGGGCAGGCAGTGGAGCTTCCTCTGTCCTGCACAGCTTTCTGCCACTTCTGTTTCTGTTGAGGGTTGGTGTGGACAATTATGTGTCCACTGTGAGCTCACCAGGATCCCTGAGGCACAGGGGCCAGTGCTGAGTAAGAATCCCATGCCCTCTGAGGGGAGCGGACAGAGGGATCACAGCTGTGCGTCCACCAGAATCTGTCCCTTGCACCTGAGAAGGGCTCCTACCTATTGAGTATCTCAGCGGGAGGGAACCAGGGAATGGGGGAGGCTCAGATGTGCTTGTAACCTCTGATTCTTCTCCCTTTTTTTTCCATTCCTAGAGATTGAACCCAAAGCCTTTGTACTAAGCTACATCCCCAACCCTTATTTTTTTGAGACAGCATCTCACTGAGATGCCCAGTCTGGGCTTGAACTTGCAATTCTCCTGCCTCAGCCTCCCAGAGTGCTGAGCTTACAAGCGTGCACCACCACACCTGGCTGATTCCTCTTATTTTTAATGTTCTTCACAAATCATCTCAGTCTTCTCTTTTTCCCCAGGCTGGTCTTCCACCAGCCTGGTCTTTGGGGACATCCTGAGAAAGTGAAGTCACCTTCTCCCTCCTTATCTTGGTTTCTTGCTCATTGCAGTGTGAGCAGGTCTCCCCTGGAGCCCTCCACTGCATTTCTAGGCCATTCCCTGTGCCTGCATGGGGAAATACATATTGCAGGAAGGCAGAACCCTTGTATCCAGAGCCTGGAACAAGTGCAGAATGCTGTGGGGGTGGGACAAAGGCTGTGACTCTCAGAGGCCCGGGCATTAGGGAGAGGACAGTATAAGTGACGCGGGAATATCTATTCCAATTCATGAAGGGATATCTGCTCTGGCAAGTTATAAAACACATTCTCACCGAGGCTGTAGAATTACTTACAGGAGCCACAATGAAACCAGACAACCTTTCAATCAAGCTGCCTCTTGTTCCTGCTTCAAGGCTGGAGAAATAAATATTGAGCAAATAAAGTTAGTCAGCATCTGAGCATTTTAATGAATAAAGAATAGCAGGAGGGCCCAGGGAGCGGGGAGCTGCATTCGTCCCCGAGAACTGGCCCTGTGAGGCTGTGTGTCACCTTCTTCCTCTCCCCACCCCCACCACAGCCCCTGCCCCATCTGTGCAGCAGAGTTCCCTGGTGCACCCTTCCCACTCTGGTCCAGAGCTCTGGAATTCATATGTCCCCTGTCTTGTGCAAGGCATGGCTAGTGGGCTGCAGGTGACAAGGACACAGCCAGAGCAGGGAGCTAAGTGACTTCGTGCCTAGGCCCAGGGAAAGTCATATTCACAACGGACCAAAAGGAGCCTCTGGTCTGTTTATTGCTCTCTAGAAGGAAGGCTAAACTCCAGGTGAGCTGAGACATGGAGAGGGGGAAATGTCACAGCCTTAAGAAGGAGCTTTTCAAGTTGCTGTTGTAGCTAAAACAAGGAAGCACCAGTTTGCTGAGGGGCCCAGCTGGTGTAATGTCAGTGGGAGACGGAGGACAGGCTGGGAGCCACACTGTCTTGCTCCCCTCCTCTCTGTCCAAGAGAAGAAAGCTCAGACTGGGAAAGGTAGAGCAAACCCCGGTAGGACCCGAGCCTGAGGGGCTGCAGACATCAGAAGTGAGGATGAGGTTGTGTAAACGCTCTAGGAGCATCTTCTGGCCCAATTAATTCCCTCCCTCCTCAGTGCAGAGAGGAGACACAGCAGATGAAGTTGCTAAATCACCACGGCCTCTCTGGGGACCTTACGGAACTGGAGAGCCAGCTAGAAGTGGGGAGAAAGGCAAATGAGACTTTGCTCTTCAAAGTGAAATGTGGGTGAATGCTGCCAATGATCCATGGATGAGTTCAATGCCAGCACTGGGCAGTCTTCTAGGACAGCCATGGATGGGTAATTTGGGACCAAAGAGAAGGAAGGGGGAGTCACTAGAACTCAGGATGGGTTCACTGTAAACTTGTCATGCCAGACAAACATCTTTCTTTATGAAAGACTGATAGATGAAAAGAATGTTCTGGATATAGGATGAAGATTTCAGAGAGGCACTTGTCATAATCTCTCCTGGCAACCCTTGGGGACAAGCTGAGGATTTGTCAAACAGATAGCACCCAGTGAGGAGCATTCGCAGCAGACCAAGGGGGACAAATACCTAATGGATTGAGACCAAACTGGAGGAACATTTTTCAGGCTGCGGGACTCTCCTGTCCTTTTCAGGATGTTATCAGTGACTCTGGTGCAGAGGTAAAATTTCTTTACGAATGAAACTTGCCAATGACCTAAAGCTACAGGCGGTAATAAATACCATGTATAATAGTAATAATGAGAAAAATAATAGCTAATAACTAATGCCCTACAGCACCTGTCATGTGCCTTGCACTGTTCTTAAACACAATATTTAATTTTTGAGGTAGGTGATAGCCAGATTCCCACTTTACAGGTGAGGAAACTGAGGGCTAAGAGGTTAAGGTCATGGAACCAGATTTCAGTTCATGCCATCTGGCCCCAGAGCTTGGGTTCTTAATCCCTAGCAATGAAACAGATGTGATAGCAAGGACTTCAGTGGACCAGGATCATGACAGAGCTGGAAATGAAGTCTGACAGGAATATGTGGGACCTATGGTTTCTAGAGGGTATCGAAACAGGTGGGCTATAAAACTCATCAGCAGCATATCTGAAAACTCAAGGGGTTCATTGGCTATGTCGCAGCCTGAATCAACAGGGTGATGAGGCTCCAAAGAGACAGCCACAGTGAGGCCATAGGTCTAGACTCAGGGATCTACCTTTTCAAAAGGACAGTGACATGATGGAGCAGGCCAAGACAGAGAAAAGGGTCAGGAGGTGGAGTCAGGAACTCATGACTTTAATACAACAACTGCTGAGGAGTGGTTGAGACAACTGGAGCTGGCCTGGGGAGGGCATCTGGGAGGCTGGCATCAGAGCAGGCCTGAACTCACTGTGGACCCCTGAAGGGAAGACCCAGCTTCCAAGGGCAGACAGCACAGCACATTTTGGCCCAGTGCAAAGGAGCACAGTCTAGCTCTTCAGCCTCAGCTTCCTGGCTCCTCCCCTTCCAGCCCCACTGCAGGCTTTTCTCTTTCAGCCTGTCTGACTCCATCTGAGTACTTTGTCCTGCTAATTCTGAGGCTGGGAGGGCGTGTGCACTCTTTAAGCTGTTCAGCCCTAATTAGAAGTTCCTGACAGCTTGTTTGGGGCCCTGTCAGCCTCTCTGACTCTCCTTGCACCAATAAGTAAAAAGGAAAATTGCTATTCTTTCCATACCTGGATGGCTGGTGTCATTGTGAGTGGCATGTGTGGTGGGCTCTGCGCTGGTCATGCTGTGCTGAGTCAGCTGGGCAGGCGGCTGGGCAGGGCTCTGTCCCAGAGCTCCAGTGCCTGGGCCCAGAGGGACTTGATCGGGGCAGCCAGCTGAGGCCATGGCAATGCAGATGACTAAGTCGTGCATATCCAGATTTCAGGTGTTTCTGCCTTTGAAAGCCTGCAAATGTTCAAGGCCAAAATGCCACAAAGCACAGGGGGTTCTTTTCCCTATGACTCCTGGGGGATGGGTGGGCACTCTTGGAGAATGAAGGTTGGATGTTATATTTTTCCAGTGATGAGGGAAGTCCTGAGCCCGCTGACCTGCCTCCAAAGTCTTGAAAGTTAAAACACAAGAGTGCAGAACTAGACCACCCAGGCTCAGACCTCTCTTTTGCCACTGATAAACTGTGCCCTTCCTCAATTTCAGGTACCCAGGGCTGTCTGATCATTAGACGGAGGCATTCAGCTCTGCAGGAACTGAGTTCATAGCCCCTTGCTGGTGTTTTGTTGCTGCTGGCCCCCACACAGGGGTTTGTGCAGGGTCCTGGGAGCCGCCTTCATCTTCCAGGCCAGGAGAGACAGCATTTTCCTTGGTGCTCAGCAGACAGGCCTGTGTCCAGGAGGAGAGGGGACGTCATGAGTGTGTGCCGGGCAAGCGGTGCAGGGGAGAGTCAGGAGCCAGGGTGGCAGTGCCCCACTGACCTGGCATACAGGCAGGCTATTATCACTCAATTTTTACGCTGTGTTCCGGACACTGCTCCACCTGCCTCAGACGTGCAGCCATTAAAATATTAATGTCTGGCATGTGGCAAACATTTAAAGTATGCTGGGACTTGGGAGCTGTTGAGTCGGGCCTTGTTGACACAGGACCTCACCTGGGTATTGTTTGCTATGTAAATGCCAAGGATTCCTCCCTGAGGTTGGAACCTGCTCTTCTCTCCTGTGCTCATTTCCTCCTGTGTCTGGGTGGGTAAGGAGGTTTGTTTCCTGTCCATCCCCCCTTCCCTCCCAGGGCCACATGGGTGCATTTGAGTGCCAGCTGCCAGGAAGCATTTGAAGGGCATTGTCCATGACGACAACTCTGGAAGTGCCCTGAGGCCAGCTCTGTGCCTGGCACTGGACTGGGCACTGTGGAAGGCGCAGGACCAAGTGGACATGGCTGTTCACTGCCCACCAGAAGCCTATTGTGCCCAAGGGGTTGGCACTAGTCACCAGTGCTGGAATAGAGCACAGAGCAGGACAGGCAGGACAATGCCTGGCATGCACTGCACCCCTCCCACGTCCATCCCAGCCATTGCTGGTTGATAGCGACAATAATGATGGTATTTTTTTCCTGAAGTCCCAAACAGCCTTGTAGCCCTTATCAACACAGGGAGCCACCTCCAGTCAATTGGAACCAGCCCGAGATGGAACCAGTTTGTTGTCCCCAGTGGAAGAGAGGATGAGCGATATAAGAGGGGTTCTGATGACTGAGAGGGGCCCTGAGAGGGGAACAAGCCCTTCCAGATGGGTGGAAGCCCTCCAGAGAGGTTAGGCCTTGTGGAGGAGGTGGCCTTGGTGGGGAGGGTGGAACACGCATGGGGACGGACAGGGAAGGTAGAGGGCAGAGCATGAGCAGGGCTGAGAGGCAAGGACACTTAGGCAAGGATTGACAAGGATCCTAGGCATGGTGACTCAGTTAAGGCTGTTGCTCAACTCTGGCTCTCCCCCAGAGTGGTTTTTTACCAGATAAAAACCTCAGGAAGCTAGGCATGTGCACATCTGTAATCCCAGCACCAAGGGAGGCTGAGGCAGGGAGGATTATAAGTTCAAATCCCTGTGGGACAACTTAGGGAGACCCTGTCCAAAAATTAAAAATAAATAAAAAGGGGGGCATATAGCTCAGTGGTAGAGTGCCCTTGGGTCTGATAAAAATAAAAAGAAAGAGAGTCACCTTGGGAGAACTTTTCTCCCTCTAGAAGTCTCTAAAAGGCCTGCTCCCTCCCTAACTAAACAGCAAGCAAATGGCAAACCCTGCTGTTGGGGTGTGTCTGACATCACCAACCATCTGGCCCAAGGATTGCCAGACATTGTCTAAAAAGGACCAGAAAATAAATGTTTTAGGCTATGGAGGCCTTAAGGTCTCTGTCACAATCACTCACCTTGCCATTATAACGTCCCCAGCAACCGTAGACAATCCCTGGACAAGTGGGGGTGGCTGTGTTTAAAAAAGCTTTATTTGGGGCCGGTGAGATGGCTCAGCAGTTTAAGCGCCTGCCCGGCAAGCGGGAGGGCCCGAGTTCGACTCCCGGAACCCACATACAAAAAAGGGGCCGGTGATATCGCTCAGCGGCACGGGCGCCTGCTGGCGCCCGAGGTCCTGAGGTTGACCCCCCGGTACCCACCAAAAAAAAAAAAAAAAAAAAAAAAGCTTTATTTGTGGACACTAAGATTTGAATTTCATGTAGTTTTAATGTATCACAAACTCATATTGTTTTTAACGCCAAATATTTCACTTGGGTAAAAGCCACCCATAGCCCTCAGGTTGCACCAAACAGGAAGTGGGCTGGACTTGAATCCCCGACCAGACGCATCACCATGCTCAGATGGGATAAGCACTTCGGGCTGCTGCGGGCTCACCATGGCCGCCCTCTCAACTGTCACCAGGTGTTCTCCCCTGTTTCAGCAGGGCAGGCTGCTTCTGTAGAGCTCCTGGTTGTGACATGGCCGTGGCTCGCCTCTGTGAGAGTAAGAGGAAGAAGGGAAGAGCTGGTCAGGTTGAGCTTTTAAAGAGAGAAACCCCAAGGTTTTATACAGGCACAAGTCTGCAAGCTGCCTTTACTATATCCTACAGACCTCTCCATAATTGGTGTCAGAGAAGATCAAAGATGAAGCCATTGATGCCCAGAGAGGGCCAGTGCCTTGCTCAAGGTTGTTCAGCTGCTCAGTAGTCCAGCTGTGCCCAGAACCCTGCTTTCCAGTGACAGATTCTGTCCTCCACCAACCATGAGATAAAAGGGTCTCGAGGTTAAGCACCTTCTTGCCCCCTGGCTCTGGGATGGCAGGGGGCAACCCTGACCTTTGCTACCATTATTGTTCATGCCCACTCACAGCTGCCCCTCTCTGAAAAGGGTACAACCACCAGGCTCCAGCATCAGCGTAGTAAAAGGAGAAGTAAAACATGATAAATTGCTGCTAATGCTGCTGGGTGACTGAGATAAAGGCTTGATTGTTTGGGCAGCATAAATCAACACCCTAAGCTGGATGGGAAATAAAGCAATAATTTAAATCTATTTTCAGGGTCTCGTGGGCCGAGTAGCCTACCAGGAATTGATATCTGAGGATGGAATAATGGATGGGGGAGGGTGATAGACGGCCAAACTGCACCAAGTAGATATCTCCGTACTGCCCCAGGCTTGTCGCAGCCCGGTGGGTGAGCTCTGGGCAGAACCATACTCCTGCCCCTGCTCTAGAAAGAGGTCCCTATAATCCACGTGCCTGTCTTCCCCAGCCAGCCCACCCACTCACAGCCTCAGCCCCTCCTCCAGGCGTCCCAGCGATTTCCTCATCACACTTGGTGGAGGAGCTATTTCTGTAAGGTCCTGTGCTGGGCACAAAGCATTAAAAATGCACAAGACACTAGTGGTGACACTAGCCTGGAATCCCAGATACTTGGGGGACTGAAGAAGGAGGATCATAAATTTGAGGCCGCCTAGGGAAATTTAGCAAGACTCTTGTCTCAAAATAAAATAAAAAGTTCTGGGGGTGTGTCTCAGAGATAGAGTGCTCGCCTAGGATGTGCAAGGCCCTTGGTTGGATCCCCAGCACCAAAAAAAAAAAAAAAAAAAAAAAAAAAGAAGAAAGAAAGAAAAAAGGCACAGGACAAAATTAGCAGATTACAGTTTCCACATGGACAAGGACTATGGCCACCCCATTCACCGCCATATTCCCATGACTAGCATGGCACATCACACAGCGAGTGCCCAATATATTTTCTGTTGAAGAAGAGAATAACTGAACAACACAAAGTCTCAATGAACATTAGCTTCTGTGTAGACCGGACTGCGGCAGGGATCAAGGGAGCAGAGAAGAAGCGAGATGTCTGGTTTGTCCCGGGGAATCTCACGAGGGTTAAGGAGCACTGAAGAAGAGAAGGCTGAGCTGAGTCTGGAAACAAGAGCAGAGTGGTCGGGCTGGTGAGATGGCTCAGCAGCGTACGCGCCTGCCTGGCAAGCGCGAGGGCCCAAGTTCGACTCCCGGAACCCACATATGAAAAAGGGCCGGTGATATCGCTCAGCGGCACGGGTGCCTGCTGGCGCACAAGGTCCTGAGGTCGACCCCGGTACCCACAAAAAAAAAAAAAAAAAAATGAGTAGAGTCGTCAAGGAAGCAGGAGAGAAGGGCACTCCGGGTAGAAGAACCAGCACATGCAAAGGACTGGGCAAGGGATCATTGCCACATCCATGAGTTAGAGTTTCCATTTTCTTTCTAATTAATTAGTTAATTAATTTATTTATTTTTAATAGGCAACTAAAATTGTTTGCATTTATCACGTACTACAACATGATGTTTTGAAATCATAGTTTCTGTTTTTAATTCCCATCTCCCTACACTTGGCTTTCTCTTCTTCCTGGTCCTGGTCTCCTTTGGGCATCAGTGACGCATGTGGATGGGAGGTGAGCATAGTCCGGGGATGGTGTGGTGTGATTGAAAGACACTCGTGTCAGGAGCCTAGGCTTTATGTCCCAGCTGTATCATTGTGTCGCTAAGTGGGCTTGGAAATTACCTTCAAACCCTTCATATTCTTTTCCTCCTGTGGAAAATAGCAAGGTGGGGTGTGCAACTGGGTGACCTCTAAGTCCCTGGATTCCTTCTGGGCTCTTGTCCATGCTTTAAGTGACTTCTGGGTGGGCACTACCTGCTGGCACTGAGATACACTTTCCCCCTCTAAGCAAGGGGTAGGAACTCGGTAGGCTTTAATGAATGCTTGGCAGTGAGTTACTTTAAGGCAGATATCCCTGTCTTTCAGAAAAGGGAGAAAGATGAAGTTTCCCAAGAAACATTGGAGCTATAGATGGTCTCATACCTTTATGCAAACTATAATAACAATTGGACAAAATTCATACAGGTACTATGGCACTTACCATGGGGCAGATAATAGCTCAAACACTTTAGATACATTTACTCAGTTAATCCCACAAACCCCTCTAGGATTAGGCTGAACTACTTATTAACCCCGTTTCACAGAGGCTGAAGTGGGGACCCAAGAAGATGGACTAACTCACCCAGCACCACACAGTAAGTTGTAAAGGCAGGATTTGACTGGGCAGTGAGGCCCTAGAGGCTGTGCTGCTAGCCGCGGTGTTCTCACCACTGGGCTAAGCTGCGCTATGCTGCCTGGGGACAGCAGAAGTGGGCAAAGATGAGGCAGCTGGCGGGTGGGAAGCTTCCTCGGCAGCAGTGCCTGGATCACTGGGGTCCTGCCATTACCACCACCCAGCTCCCTCCACACCTCCACACCTCCACACCACCATCTGTCCTACAAAGAGTCAGGATGGATGAGCTCCGCAGAACCTGTCGAGGCTGGACAAGGGGCCACATCTGAACCAGTGACAGAGGTCGTAAATTTTTATGTTCATTATGTTTGTTTTATTTGGTGTAATTAATGGATCTATTAAGCTCAATCAAGCTCTGACCTCTTTTATAACCATTATAAATCAGCTCTGGAAGGGGCTGGTATCATTTCACAGGCCTCCTTGGGAGACAGTGGTCATTCCATGGATTGAACCTTGGAAACAGTGCAGGGGGTGAGGAGAGGAAAAGGCCAGGATAGGTCCCCTGGGGGATGTTAGGGGTGGAGATGGAAGCTACCAACAAGACATTGAGAATGGAGGGGAAAAGAGCCATGGGAAAACTGAGGCAGGAAGCCTTGCTAACATTGAATCATTCATGTTTGCATCAGTCCTGGGCTGCAGAAAGGGAGTTGGGAGGGAGAAAACAACTGAATCTCCCATAGCTTATCTTTTTCTCCCTAAAAATGGCTTCCTGAGGAATAAACACACAGCCCCAGAAAGGGAGCTGAGCATGGGGAGGGGAGAGGAGGAGAAAATGCAAGGTGCCAGAGGAAGAACAGACCCAGAGCCACTAGCCTGGAGCAGGGAGCAATGAGGACAATGACGGGCATCTCTTTCCCTGCTTTGCTCTTTGGTTTGGTGAGCAGAGTGATTGAGTGTGATGGGGCAGGGCGGCAGCCGCATTCTCAGCTATTAGGATGAATGAATCCCCAGGATACCAGCAAGGATGCTGCTGGCATGCATGTGCCTTAATAATAATAAAAAAGAAACTAACAAAATACCATTCCCCATCATTAAAATGCAGAAGCAGATGAAGAGCAGCTCGTGTGTAATTACCAAAAATTCCTATTTCCATAAGAAACCGGCACTTCATAAATTTCCAACCTGAGTCTTTCTTTCCAGGGAAACTGGGTTTCTATGAATATAGAAATTTGGTAATTGCTCCCGAAACTGTGCTTTTTCCGTGTTAATGAATAGCAGGAGTTGCCTTTGCTTATAGCCCCAAATGGTGCAGATTCCCTCCCCAGCTCTATCAGTGAGAACCCACCCTCTCTGCCCCTACCAGTAGACCCATTTAAAGTCACCAGATTTGGGTTTCAGGAAGACTGATTTCTTCTCCAGGGGAAGAAGGGAGGGGAGAGGGCCTGCCAGTCAGGAGCCTAGTTCTGCATTTTCCCAATTGCATTTGTATTCTTCTTTACCAGAGGCATACATTTTTATTTCAGTGCAATGTGTTTTTAAAAAAAAAAAATAAATAAAATAAATGCACTATTAGATTTAAAAATGTACAGCATTATATAGCTCATAATGCCATGGTAGATTTTAAACCTCTAAAAGCATATGCATTAGAGCAATTTTCTAAACTAATGTAGCAAGAGGTCCACAAAAGCACTGCAACATTTGATAATAGTTGCCATCTTCAGCCGAGGATAATGATGTTAACAAATGTAATGGGAGTAATGAGTGGAGATTCCAAAAGCTGCTTTTGTTTAATTTTTTTGTAATGCAAATCCAGTTTGGGAATAAAAGAAGGCGGAATGGAGGAAAAACCCTCTTATTTGAAGTGAATCTTAATCTTAACTGATGATAGGCTAGTTGTGAGCAGAAGTGGCTTGATTGAGGAATTAAACAATCCAGAGATGCAATTATTAAGGTGATGGGAACAAAATTGGGGGAAAAAATAGCTTTGGAATTGAATCTTCTTTCTTGAGCCCGGAATTACAGATGTTTGAGCAAAGAAGCCACCCATTGTCCCTGAAGTCCTCTGCGCAAGGCATAGGCAGGCTCAGAGGTGCAGGCTCTTAAGTCTGATTCTAGGAGCAGCTGGTTTACAAAGAATGGAGTCATGGGAGAGGGACCTGCCCTGAAGCTTCACCTGAGCCAGGGTTTGCTATGGGACTCTGAGGGATTTCATCAAGCCCCACAGCAGATTCCATTCGGGATTTTAGCAAGCTATTTCCCCCCTCAGTTTTCTCTTCTGTAAAATGGAGCAGTAGTTAGCACATTGTGAGGGTGGTGGCTCATGTTTTAATTCCTTAAAAGAATAGCGCATAACCCAAAGCCGAGCGGCCTGTAACTTCTCTTGACCTCATTTTTCTTTGTCCTTGGCTGAGCTCAGCCTGCGCCATGAAGCAGAAATCATAACCATGATTTTGATGCACAAAGGAAAAAGCTTGTTCCAGAATGCCATCCTGGAAGCCTCCTCCTGTGCCATTTAGAGGTATGCACGATTGTCTTGATTTTCTCTAGAAGACAGGAGCAGCAAAGTTGGACCTGCTGGAAATGGTTCTCCAAGGGTCTTCCCATCCCGGGAGCAGGGATGGCTGCACAACAGTCTTTGTGCAACTTTACACAATATCTACACAACTTTGAAGGGACCCAACTCCAGCTGTATTGATAAAGGATACCATGTAGCTTAGCTATTAAGAGCTATTCAGCATATTCTCTTTGAGTATGTTCTATTTCCCCAATCAGGTTGTCAACTTGCATGGGGCAGAAATATTTCTGCATCTATGATATTGTCCACAGGGACCTATCCAGGTGCCAGACTCAACAGATGTTGCCTAACTGCTGCCATTTACTGAGCCTTTGCCAGAGGCAGGCATTTTTATAAGTATTTTAAATAGTTCATTTCATTTAATAAGAACAACCTACCAGGTAGGCATTATAATAATCCCTGTTTTACAGCTGGGGAAACTGAGTTGTGGAACTATCAAGACACAAAGAAACAGGTTGGACTTGAAACCAGTAGTCAGCCTCTCCAATTCTAGTCCCTAACAACCATGCTGGAAACATGGGTGGGCCACTAAAGAGGGGTTGTGCACCTAGGACATTTGTCAGATCTGTCCCTCAGCTCACAGCCAGGATGCCAATGCCTGGTAGACAGTCCAAGGAAGGCTGGCTGCTGCCTAAAGGAAAGTTTTGGGGGCAAAATGATTCTGAAGATGAGCATATTGTAAAATAATATGATCTTACGAGGGTACAGAGAAGTGGGGAATATAAGTTACAGTCACTAGCTTCCCCAATTTACAGCTTTAATTAATCTGAAATTACAACATAGATTTTTATGATTAGCAGGGACATCTCAGTGAGCAGGGAAGGAACCTTTCACATTGCTTCCAAGGTGAATCTGAGAGATAAAATATCCACACAATAAACAAGGTGGTATAGAGGGAGCAAAGTAAAATAAACATTCAAGGCCATCGGAATGTAATCTGTCGGCAGGACAAGACCCCCGTACTGTCCCCTCGGGCCAGGTCAGGTCCGAGGATTTAGTCTTTGCGTGTTACTGAGGAGGCCCAGTCTGGGCAGGGACTCTGAGCTGGTCCAGCTCCTGCTGCCTGGGTCCATTCCCCACCAGACTCACCTTCAGGGCTCACTGGTTTCCTCAAGGGCCTGGGGTGGGATCAGCTCCCTGGGGTTTCATCGTTTTCCTGGGACTGATGGATCAGACTTTCCTGTTGCCCTAAAGATGCTGCTTTATTGACTCACCCCTGATGAAGATTTGCCCTACAGCCAGGACTCAGAAGGCAGAGACTGGAGTTTGGGATGGGGTGGGAATAGGGTTAGATAACCAACAACTTCTCCAAGAAATTTATTGAAATGAACAGCCTTTATAAAAACCCTTTCGATTACTTATGGACTGAATGTTTGTCTTCATTTCTCACCCACCCTCCAATTCATATATTGAAGTCCTAACCCCACATGCCACTGTATCGGGAGATGGGGTTTGTAAGGAAGGAATTAGGGTTAAATGAGGTCATAGCATGAGGCCCAGATCTGACAATTTAGTGTCCTTTCATGTCCTCGGGTCTGTCCCAGGGTCCAGCAGGACCCGAGCTGCTCTTGTTGGCCCATTCTGTGCCCTTGTGCACAGCATGCCAACTCTGTCATTAGCCCCCTGTCCGTGGTGACTCCAGAGCTCCTGAAAATTCCTCTGTAGGCCAGTGTGTGTTCCTTCTGAAAATGCAAACACCAGCAATGTCTTAGGTGCCAGGGAAGTTATCAGTTCTCCCAAAAGCAAAATGGTAGCCTTCATAGCGCTTTTGAGGCCTCCCTAACAGCCACGTACTGTATATTTACAGTTTCATATCATGCTCACAGCAGTCCCTTGAGTTGAGTATTATTATTCCCAATTTGTAAGAAAGGAAACTGAGGCTCAGAGAGGTTAGGAAACTTGCCCAAAACCAAACAGTGCTAGTTATTTGGGAAGGACAGGAGGTACCTTAGGTACCACTTAGGTACCTGGGTGAGGGCATCTGTATTCTCAGGAAGCACTTTCCAGTGGGCTGTACAAAGATAGACTTGGCACCTTTGGAGAGAATGAGTTCTCTGTCACTGCAGGTGGCTCAGTGGACATGGGGATGGGGACCATGTCACAAAACTATAGCTAGACAGGGCTGAAGTTCCTTTCAACTAAGTCTCCATGATAGTTGATTTGAGAAGAATGAAGCACACATGGGGAAGTGCAGGGCACAGAAAGCAAGGCTGGAGATGTTGGTGTCCTGAGAATCAGGTAATCCTCAAATTCACTCTGCTCTGAGTAACTTCACCCTTGCTGTGTCTACACTGGGCCTCCAGTCTCCACCTGAAGCTGTCATGGATAAAGAAAGTACTCACCTCCCCAAGAGAGGAGCCAGGGACATTGAGTATGCTTCGAGGACATCTGCTCTATCTGGGTGCAGGCAGCTGGGCTGTTAAAAGTCTCCCTTGGGTAAAGCAGAGTGGGCCTGCGCCAGCCTCGGGCACATCTCGGGTGGGCTAGGTGAGCTGACATGGGGAGTCTTTGGCCCCATCAGGGAGACAATGGAGGAGCAGAGCAGAGAAAGCCAAAAGGACCCCCAACACCTTGGACTTCATCTTTTTTCCTTTTCTTTGGGAGCCATTGTGGGCCGGTGAGATGGCTCAGTGGCGTAAGCGCCTGCCTGGCAAGCACGAGGGCCCAAATTTGACTCCCAGAACCCACATACGAAAAAAGGGCCGGTGATATCGGTCAGTGGCACGGGCACCTGCTGGCGCGCGAGGTCCTGAGGTCGACCCCCGGTACCCACACACACACAAAAAAAGAAAGCTTATTGTATTTCTTCCTACCATGCTGTAGCTTCCAAAAGGTGGTATTTATTTAATTACCAGGGCAGGGAGTGACTGTTCCTAAACAGTGTGCTCCGTTACGGGTGTCTACTTGCTGGTCAACACCCACCTTCACCCACGATGGCAATCGTGTCTGGGATTGCCACAGGGGCTGCCACAAAGCACAGGCTTTATAGGTAACTTAATACCCACTCAGTTGCCACAGGAAGCTCAGGCAAAGCTACAGCAGGCCATCTTCCAGAGCAAGAGGGAGCTGAAGTCTGTTTGCACCCATATGCACATGTGAGCCCAGGCCCGTGGGCAAGGCTTTGTTTTCCCGTGAGGTGGTCATAGAGGTGTGTGACTTCAGAACTGCAACCTTGCCCAGTAATGAGGCTTAAAATGGTATTCAGCCCACTGTTTTCATTTTGCAGAGGAGTAAACAAAGGTGTAATCCAAGGTTGTTAACTTGTGATCAGTGACCTCCCCAAGATTATATATGATTTGCCTGTACAGGTCAATAGTTCTGTAAAGACTCTAAGAATCTACAGTTCAAAATAAAGGCCCCAGGTGGTTTGGATATTTGGATAAATGTGTGGCAAAATGAATTGAGGGACTAGCCCAAGATACCAGTGGCAGAACTGGAGCTGGACACTGGGCCCCCTTCTTCCATTCATGTTGGATACCTATATGGTATTTGCTGGACACATGGGTTTTACACAGATGTGTCTGTGGGTAGCTTCTCCCTTCCTGGCCCGCAGTGCACTGGAACAAGTCAGTGTGTGCGGCCCAGAACATATGCGATAAAGGGATTCACGGTGCGAAGGGCCTTCTCCTTTACACCTCTTCCCTCTCAGCCCTGAATCCTGCTGGATTATCTAAACAAAATACTGCATTCTGATTGCTTTGCTCCCTGGGAACGAGGCAGCCCAGAGACATGGGAAAGTTATAAGTGATCTAAACTCTGGTGTCTCGCTGCCCAAGGCTTCTATTTCTCCTGGTATAAAATAAGAGAGGGTGAATGGAAATAACCAATCAACAAACCAAATGAAAACCTGGGCAGAACAAAAATAAAGCCAAGGAGCTAGTGAAGACCTCCCATCGGTGGAGGCAGCTTCTGTAAACTGGGAGGGGAAAGATGAGGCTGTTGCTGGACAGGAGGGGGCCACTGAGAGGCGAGCCTGGAGTCCAGGCCGACATTCAGATTGGTATGAGAAGAGAGGCTGCCCTGGTGGCTGAAAGGCTCTTCATTCCCTGAGATACCCTCCCCTTTGCACCTGTCTCAGAAGGGGTGTGACTCAGAGGAATGGCCATACATTCCGAAGTCTCTCTGCCTACCCAGGTTCACTGACAGATGTTGAAGGTGAGCCCCAGTGATAAGCACAGCTATTCTGCCCAGGGCACAGTACGAATCACCTAACCAGCTTCCCATCTTGCCTGCATGGAACACTTGGGAATTTAGAACTGGAAACTTGAGTAATAGAGCAGCAAAGCATTCTGAGATGTTGGAAGGTGGTAGAAGGACCAAGAAGGAGACAGGCACCTGTTTGAGATTTTCTGGGTGTCATTCTGCTTACAGGCAAGAAGATGGCAAGGTACACAAGCAAGGTGATTCAAACCCTATGTTTGTCTTCCCAAGTCAGCTTTTCCACTCCTAAGTGGCGGTCATTCTTGGCCACTCCTCCAGTGGTTCTGAGCCTCAGAGAAATCTCCTGCTCATCGCAGAGAACGTCTACATCTGCCACACGGAACGCACGTTAGTCATGGTCAGTGGTAGGGTGAGAAGAGGAAGTGTTAGCAGGAAACAAAATCTCTTCTATGTTGTTGGGGAGCAGAAGGTATCTTCTTTCTAACAAAGGAAAAAATATAATAATGTCTTAAAACAATATTCATACTTATGTTGAACTGGCTTTCGATTAGGATTGTCCAAGGTAAATTTAGACTCTCAGACTGAATTTACCTATCACCTGGCCCTACCCTGTCTTCTGGAGCCATATGAGTGCTCTCTGAGAATGCGAACTCATTTTAATAACAGCCTGAGCAAAATAAAATTAGAAAGGTGAATCTGCTGGGGAGAAAATCATATATTGCAAGTCAAAGGCAAGTGCACACTATTTTTAGATTCTGCATTATAGGGGGTTATCTGCATTCCCCGCCCCTCCACAGCCCCCAGACTTCCATCCCTCGGGCGATGGTACTCAGAGTTGATGATGCACCACACACACACATGCACACGTACATACACGCACACACACGCACACACATCCTGGGCGCATATGAGTACCTTGTCAGCGCCCCACTTAGCTCAGTGCCTTCACCACCCACCTGATGTGCACAGGGGAAATGGAAACACTTTGCTAGTGCTGCTCTGAATGAAGAGTTCTCTATTAGTCACCACCAGCCTGGCTGGGCCCCCGGTGGAGAGTACTATCCCTGCTATGAGGTACCAAAATAAATGGCTTTTGAGGCACCATGGGGAAATATGCTTAGACTCACATACAATTAAAACAATTATTAATACTTGTATTGTTCCTGGGGTGTGGGTGTGTGTGACATCTACCTTTTCCCTTTGGCTGGAGCGAAACAAGAGAACATATGTTCTCATCACAGCGCTCCCAGCCGACTCACCCAGATGAATCCTAAGTGTAATGCTAAGGGGGGGCCACAGTTGGCCCCCCTCCCTGTGGCGCCTGGTCCTCCCCACCGGTCTGCTGGTCTGCCTGCCTTGACCCACGTGGTCCAGGCTGGGGAGATCGATGTCAGAGTTCCAACCACAGGATCTTTGCAGACTTCAATTTTTGCCATCTATCTAAAAAGAAATTGAGTGTGTGTGTGTTAGGGGAGGCCAGGGAGGGCAGGAGGCACAAGGAGACTAGTGGCTATGGATGCTCTGACCCACCTTGCTGGGTTGCAGGAAGAACAAGGAACAGATGCGCAGGCACTTTGAGCTTTACGGTGAGTAAGTCTGAGGAATGATAATTAAGGTTTTGCCTTTTTTTTCCTTTCTGGTAAATTTCATTATCATCATCTTGCCTGATTTGTTTCAGGTCATTCTGACCATACTCTCTCCTTCCCTCCCTCTTTTGCTTCCTCCCTTTCTTTTTCCTTCCTTCTTTTATTCCATCTTTCCTTCCTGCATACTTTCTTCTTTTTTTTCTCCCTCTTCCTCTCATTTTCTCCTTTCTTCACAGGAGTTGGAAGCAGGAACTTTGGAGTCTATTGTGTGACCCTAGACAGGTTATTTATTCTCCTAATCCTCAGTTTTCTCATCTGCATAGTGGGATAATATTACTTGTGAGGGTCCTGCTAAGTCATTTGAGTGCAGAGTCAGGCCACAGGCTCCGCTGGAGGGGTGGTGGTGGGTGGTAGTGGCTGTTATTATTCTCAACATCATTGTCATTATTTACCTCTCCTACCAACTTCCTAGGGCTGAAGTGCTGAGCCAGGCTCTGGAGATAGACATTCTGTCCCCAGGGCACCCACGGTCTTGTGGGGGTAACTGTCTTGCCCTGCGGCAAGGTAATTTAAAGACATCAGATTCTGGCTGAGGTTGGGCTGGCTGAAAGGGAAACCGTGCTTTCCAGGTCTTTGAAAAACTCAGAAGTAGGCAGAGGTTTACATTGAGTTTTGATGACAGGATGGGTTAATGTGTCTAAAATCCATTTGTCACTTGGGAACTAAGGTTTCCTGGGACCAGAAAACTAGCAACCACAGAAACACAGTTGGTTTCAGTGTCAATATTTGCCACATGGTGAGTAAACAAAGTCTCCAGGTCACAATCCAGCTGTCAGGCCAGGGCCTGTTGTGTACACCGGGCCGCGCTCTGAATAGCAGACAAAAGAATTCCAATGCGAGGAAGAAAAAAAAATATCTTCCCAGTTCCCCTTCGACCTTCAGGTCGATGGTACAGGCAGCCTGGATAATGCTGAGATGAAATAGCCCTGGGGTAACTGAGAATCGAAGATGTGTGCTTGCAGCAAGGTGCCTTCAGAATCATGGATTTGCATCAAGGAGTTGTCCCGAGGGCTACAGCCTCCCTTCCCACTGGTCACAGGTCACCCGGGCTGTGCACCAGGGCCCGAACCTCTTTATCTGCATCCTGATGGCCCAAGCCAAAACTGCAACCACATTTTCAGAGAAACTGCAAGTTTGCACTACTAATTTAAGAAAGCTCCAAATTCAAACTTACCAAGTAGACAAATTAGGAGGTTACTATTTGCATTCCAGAAAGTCTTCTATTTTACAACAGGGGTGAGGAAGAAGAATCCTTTAATGACTGGCTTCCTCTAGATCATTCTGGGGTTGATGTAGACGTGACAGAAGCTTTGGGGGAAGACACGCAAAGTGAAAGAGTTAGAACCACTGTTGATGTTTCAATAGGTGGAAATGAAGATAAAACATCTTGGATATAATCATGAAATTCAAAGGGAATCAAAAATTTGATAAGTATTCTCAAAAGGCGGATTAAATATTGTTTCATTAATGCATGCAACAAACATATATTGAATACCTACAACATGGCAGGAGCCAGGAAATGTAGTAGAAGACCTAGGCCTTGTTTTCAAAGAGCTTTCCAGGAACAGTAAAGCAGCAATGTGGAGTGAGAAACGCCAGCAGCAAACACACACTGGACTCACGAAGGAGGATCTACATCGTACTGCAGGAAGAGCAGGGAAGGCTTCCTGGAGGAGGCTCAAAGATTGAGGTTCTGAAAGAAGAGTAGGTATTTGCCAGCAGATGAGACAGGGGAAAGTGATCCTAGAAGAGGGAACACACCCTGGCAGGCATCAAGTTCCAGGAGAAGCCAGAGGGCAGGGCAGGGTGGTGTGGAGCGATGAGGTGAAGGAGGACAGAGACCAGCCAAAGTGGCAAAGGGTTTTCTGTGCCCCATCAGAGTCTGAACTTTGCCTGAAAGCAGTGTGGCCATTGTATGATGCTACGCAGGGGCCCACGGGCTCCCTTTTGTGTTTTAGAAAGCTCACTGGGGCAGCCGTGAGAAGGTTGCCTGCGGAGCCAGACAGGAGAGAAGCCAACCGGACAGCAGGTGGCAAGGGCCTGACCAGTGTTGGGAGAAAGGCTGGAGAGTCTGGCTCCAGGGGCAGATAAGGTGGTAGAAGTCACAGGAAGGGCTGTGAGCACCTCCCACACATGTCTGTGTGCCCCACAGTGGCACCCAGAGCGTGCCTGGTGTACGTTTGGCATAGTTGCTTTGGGAGCTACGAAGCTCCAGAATTATGTCAAGTGTGTCTTTGGGACACTCAGATCACCAGGACTGAGGACGAAGATGTGTTTGAACCAGGCACACAAGCAGCATGGCCAAGCGTCCATGGGTTACAGACAAGGAGGGGTGGAAGGAGAGGTGGGCAGCAGAGGGGCTCCACATGACTTTAGTTTGAAGATGCAGGAACAACCATTTGCAAGTAGGAATGGGCCAGAGAAGCTGCCTCCCCAGCCCCTGCCACCGGCTTTGCTGAGGGGGTCTTTTCCCCAGTCCCCATGGTCCCTGAGGATAGCTGCCTGCTCCCCCACCTGCCTCCAGCTGCATCTCATCCTGCATTCAGTGATAAATATTGAACTATTTTTCAGAAGTGTTAATTGGGATTTTTAATTGACCACAAGTGAGTTATCAAAGCCTGTTTATCTCTACCCATTGTTTATTCTTCCGGGCACAGTCACTCCCAGCATAATATTGGGGCTCACTAAGTGTATACCCTCTTACCTCCAAAACCCCCTCCCCCCTTCTCATTTTGCCTCATTTAAAACTTAGAGAAAACAAAGCCAACTGTTCTGTGGTAGGAGACACGACCTGAAGAGGTTTATGTAAGGGCTGGCAGGGATCCCTAAGGGACTCCATCCTGATAGCGGTCCCACGGCACGTGGCACTGGTGAATATCGTGGAAGAGGCAGCCTGCTTCTGCAAAGGCTTGCTCCAGCTATAGTCTCACTGCATCCCAGAGCCTGCCCTATCCCCGCTCCCCCCACACTCATCAGCGCCCCTTCTGCAAGGCCTGGGAACTTGGTTTGTTAGTTATCCAGGCTGCCTGTTAGGTATTAGTTATTGATAGAGCAAAGTAGGTCAGTCAATAGCTAGTTGGTCTCACAGGTCCTATTTCTGACCTGATACTGGCCCTGTGCCTGGAGCTGCTGCTTCTGTGGGCTTGGGTGGGAATTGGCTGGGTATCTTCATACTCACAGGGGTGCTGGGCACATGAGCTGTATGCTGCCTTGAGGCGAGGGGGCCCTGGAAGCTCTATGTTTTATTGGCATGAAGGAGGAATAGGACATAATCCGATGGTCAGAACCCGGGGCTGCCGTTTATCCCCCTCCACCTCTCTGGGCCTCGATATATCATTTTTGAGATAGTCTTTGTTCATCCTACTTCCTGAGGTTGCGGACAGATCTGAGAAGCCTTGGGAAAATCCGAGCGCACTGTCATTCATTCTTTGAGTATCTGTTAAGCAGTGGCCAGGCACTACTCTCGCCTGTGGATTGAGTTGAATACAGCCAGGTTTCTAAACCAGCCCTTCCCAGCTCAGGAGCTCCCCAAAGCAGAAAGACAGCACACAAATGTGAGGTCTCACCAAAAACTGAAGCTGCTGGTCCTCATGTGCTTTTGTGACACTTTCTGTCACTAAGTCTCCACTGTGTGTCAACCTGGGCTGCCCTTGTTCTGATTATCATTTGGCCTCTAGAAATGATGGCGAGGTGAAGTCCAGAGGGAAGTGGGCGGTATTGGAGGCTGGGGGACCCTGGGCTGGGGTGTATGTACAGGGGCAGCAGAGGAGTTTGGATATCTTCATTGTCAATTTGTGTCCTCCAAGAAGCAACTGTTGGTGCAATTAGATGTGCGACCTTTTTATTAGGAGAAAGTTCTATAGAAGCTAAGTTGGAAATGGAGCAACAGTAGATGAGGAGACCCCTCAGACCCATGTCCCTGTGACCCCTGGGAAAGGACAGGGAAAAGATGGAGTGTTGGGTAGTTGTGGCCCAGCACTATGGCCCCTTGTGCACTCACTCTTTGGCTAGGAGCAGCCTGAGATGAGTGTGGAGTATTGGGGTGAAGCTGCCATGGGCGGGAAGGTGCCCCAGCTAGAGGTGGTCAGCCCATCCATTCCTCACACATCCATGTCTGAGCAGTCCACTCCATGGCTGCCTCGTCCTATTTTCTACCATCCACTGCTTTGTGGCTTTTGGCATCTCTTTTTTCACTGTGACTCCTACCTCTGTTCTTGGAGGTGACCTCATTAGGTCAAATCTCTCATTTCTGAGCCACTCACTCATATGACCCAACAATTCCAATTCTGGGCAAATATCCATAAAAATTGAAAGTGGGATCTTCAAAAGGTATTTGTAAACTCATGTTCACAGTAGTAGTGGTATTCACACCAGCAAAAGGTAGAAACAACCCAAGTGTCTATCAAGGTGTGAGTGGATAAGCAGAATTCGCTATGTACATACAGTAGAATATTATTCAGCCTTAAAAAGGAAGGGAATTTTCATACATGCATAGAGTATAGATAAATCCTGGCAGTGTTAGACTAAGTGAAATAAACCGCCACAAAAGGCCAGGTACTGTATGATGTCACTTACATTCTAGAGTTGCCAAACACATAGGGAGGAAGTAGAGTAAAAATTGCTGGAAAAGGGAGGAAGAGGGACTTAGTGTTTAATGGGGACAACGTTTCAGTTTGCAAGATGAGTTCTGGAGATGGATGGTGGTGGTGTTTGCACAACAATATGGATGGGCTTAACACCCTGAACTGTGCACTTAAAAGTGGTTAAGATGGTAAACTGTGTGTTATGCTTTAACTCCGTACAAAATTTTAGGGAAAAAAGTCATGATTTACTGTAAGAGAAGAGAGAGACAAGTAGATGGACCCTAGTTTTGCTTAAGCGTCTTTATTTTGCATCTCCCAATCAGGGTGTGCAGAGGACAGGACAGAAGTCCTGGACACGGGCTAGGAACCAGACAGGACTGCCAAGGGGGTCCTTGCAGAACAGGAGCTGAGGGCAGTGGCTGGGTCCAGGAGGAAGCTGAGCACAGGGACAGGAGTCAGACAAATTTAGGTTTAATCTCAAGGCCGCTAAGTCAATGCTGTGTGATTCCGGATGAGTGACCTAACCTCTCTGAGCCTTTTTTTTCCTTCTTGATAAAATGAGGTGACAAAACTAACAACATCAGAGCTATTATGAAACCACAGACCACCTGTGCTGTGTGTAAGGAGGATCCTAGCAAACAGAAGGCCCTTGTTAAGTGTTAGCGCCCCTATTAGTGCCTGAGGAGTCTATGGAGAAGGTAGGGCTTTCAGGCTGTTTAAATGCCAGTGGCTGCCTCAGATGACAAGGGAGGTTGTACTGTTAATAGGTCAGCATGTGAGATGTCCTTTTCCAAGGTGCTGGGCAGGAATTTAACAGGCTGGAAGTGAGCTGAGTAGTGAGTACTCAGCTTGTGATTCTAACTATGGGAGATTAGCATTTCTAGCCCACATGTGAATGCAGATGACTTTGAAGGGAGACTAATTAAATAGATGCTTGGCAACCTGGTCTCTGGGCCAGCGCTGGGGGGAAGCAGAGACCAGAGGAGCTGGGTTCTGGTCCTGGTGTCCCAGGCTCTCCCCTCGAGGGACGCTTCAGTGAAGCTACATGCAGCCTCCCCTGAGAAGACTTCATGTTGGCCACTGACCAAAACCAAAGCCAGTGACACTCTTAACTCCTGCTTTTCTTTAGAAAATAATCAGCAAAGCGCACATTATCAACTGGTGATTTCCATCCTGAGCTACACTCCCAGTGCTCCTTGAAAATTCATGTCTTCAACCCTTACCTCACTCTCCCCAACAGCCATTCCACCTTTTCCTCTCTCAACACCCCAGGCCAGCCTGTGGCCACATCTGAAAACACTGCCTTGGAGAAGAGAGCTCGAGCTTGCCGTGTGGAGCAGCTCCTGTTCCTGTCTGCAGATCCAAGTAGCCTTCCGTGTGTCTGAGAAATAAAAGTGTTCACACCTGGGCTAGACACATTGCTTCCATGTCCCCATGTCACCTAAGACTTTCCTTCACCTTTAGGAATTACTCCCTAATCTTTTCTTCCTTTCCTACATTTTTCTTTTAGCTTCTGTCATGTTTAAATCCATATACGTACATATATATGATATTTATATGATATATATATAATTTTCAAGCTATTCTTTAATGATCCCCTCCTTAAAACCTCCAAGTTTTTGTTTTTGGCTGACATTTATTGATCATTATTGTATGCTCTAAGCGCTTTGCTTTTATGGTATTGTATTTAATTCTAACTATTACCTACAAAGAAGTTCTTGTTATTGTCTCCATTTTATAGTTGAAGAAACTAAGGCTCAGCGAATTAACAGCTCACCCAGTATCAGATGGCTGTAAGAGGTGGAGCCAGGATTCAAACCCAGGCTCCTTCCAACCACTCAGACTTCCAACCACTGGACAAGTCTCCGTGTTACCCCTAACAACTCCTTCAGTGCTGCCTCGTGGTCCTCACCCTTTGGGTCTCTCCATAGCCCCTCAGTGATATAGCACTTGAGACTTGCTGCTGTGGTTTCCATGGCACCTCTTTTTCCTGGTTCTTTTCTACACTCTTCCATGGGTCGTCCTCATGAGCATGTCTTTCTCTATCCACCCTCTACATTTGGTTTCCCCCAGGCCCGGTCCTCAGCCCTCTTGTCTTGTTCTCCATGCGTCTCTAAATAAGTTTGTCCACTCTTCGTTGTAACTATTCCCTGTCATGAATGGGCCCACATACATCTATAGTCCCAAGCACACTCAACACATCTCCTAATAAGCTTATGCCCTCCCTCATTTCAAGTCTGTTCTTGCTCCTTTCTTCCTTTGTTGGGTTAACAAAACCATTTAAGTTGGAAATCATAGAGAACATGATGTGTGATGTGTGTCTCTCATCCCTGAACCTCATGAATAACCAAGTCCTCTTGAGTCAACCTTCTCACTAGCTATGGACTCTCTCTCTCTCTTTTATTCCTGCTGTCACTGTTCTTGTTTAAGACCTTGTAATATTTCCCTTGAACTCATGTTGTCTTGCTTCTGGTATCTTTCCATAAATCCATCCACTACACAGCTATCAGGTGTCTTTCTAAAGCCTGGTCTGTCATTATGCTCTCTTTCCTGTCTTCCAATTATCTAGAGGCTGAATTTCAGGTCCTTAGCAGGTGTTCAAGACCATCAACAGGCTGGCTCTTGCATACCCCTGCACTCATCTTCCATTACACATTCCACCTGCCAGCCTTCTGCACTAGGCTTCATTGGTGTTAGCTATTCATGAGTCCTGTGAAGTAAATCATATATTCATCCCTGCTCTGCAGAGCAGGCAGCTCAAGATCTGATCTATGATGCTTTCTTCACCCTTCAAGCAGATGCATGATTTTCTTCTCTAGGTTCTCATCAAGCTTGGCTCAAACCACCACAGCATGGCTGTCTGAGCATGTGTCTCCTTGGCTGGATGGGGCAGGGACCTTGCTGTTCTCAGCTGTGGCTCTCCACACCCCAGCATTCGTGTGACAGTACATGGAATGGAGGTGTGGCTCTATAATGCTACTTCCATTTAATTTTGAGACACAAATACAACAGGTGCTAGGAAACTATAGATGGACATATATTCTTATTTTCAAAAAAGCATAAAACATAGAGCCTGGAAATGGCAGGCGGAGGAAGTTTCCATTCTCTGCACTGAGCCACACAGCATTTAGAAAAGAACTCAAAACAACTCATGTTAAAAAAAAATCTCTTGGACCGGTGAGATGGCTCAGCGGCTTAAGCGCCTGCCCGGCAAGCGCGAGGGCCCGAGTTCGACTCCCAAAACCCACATACGAAAAAGGGGCCGGTGATATCGCTCAGCGGCACGGGCGCCTGCTAGCGCGCGAGGTCCTGAGGTCGACCCCCCGGTACCCACAAAAAAAAAAAAAAATCTCTTATTTGCATAAGGACATGGGACTGAAGGAGAACTGAGCATGATAGCCCAGAATATTTTGGTTTGAATAAGGCTTTTGACAGAGTCTCTCACTGTGTCCTTGTGGGTGAGGCTGAAAAACATGGTTAGAGGATACTCATTGATCATTAAAGTGTTAAGCTAAGAGAAACTCCAGGGTCATCCAATCTATCCCTCTCACATTACAGGTGAAAACACTGAGACCCCCAAAGGCTCATTTTCCTAAAGAAATTAGAAGCATAACAGGGCCCAGGATCTGTTTCTCCTGGCTCTGGAGCCCTTACTCTCCCTGGAGTCCCTTGGACTGTAGCCCAGGAACAAGCATCCACAAAGAATGTTGTTGTACGGGCTGACATGGACCCGGCGGGAGGCCTCAGATGGTGTGCTGCAGGGCTTGGTCCTTGACCCTATTCAGTAATTTATCAAGCGCTAGGGTAATACCAGCAGGTATGCTTTTCAAACAAGTCAATTGCACCAAGTGCAGAAGGGATGGCCATGTACGGGACTCCAGAATTGGAATCTGAAATAATCTTTCAGGCCAGAACGATGGGCTAAAAGGAAAGAGATGGAGCTTAATGGGAATAAGTGGAAAGTCTTGCACAGAGGTTTCCAAAAACTCGATTCCATAAGTATACGTTAGGGAAAACTTGACTTGATGTAGGTTCAGATAGGAAAGGTTTCAGTTGATACCAAGAGGATTTTAGGGCATCCTGACTACTAAAATACCCCTGGCAAGGTGCTGAAGATTATTCTTGGGCCTAATTGATAAAAGTGAGATTCCAAAACAGGACCCAATGCTTCCTGTCCTCCGCATGCTGGGAAGACCATGTCAGAGCCCAGCTCCAGTGTGGAACACCCATCTCACTTTGGGAGAACTTTGATAAGCTGATCACACTGAAGGCTGGCACTCACGATGGTGAGGGGTCTGGGAATGTTGTCAAACAATGAAAGCTTGGGAAAATGCACCTTAGGAAATATTCTAAGGATAGTCAGTCTGTGGCAGGGAAGTCCACAGGCTCTACTGCCTCCAGAGGGTGTAACTTGGGGGTTCTAGGACAGCAGATTATGGTCTCCCCACCCAGCAATCCATCTGCGTAGATCATGAGGGCCAAATCACTGCAGGTGTGCCTGTAGGGCCTGAGTGAGCCTCCATCCGGCAGCAGAGGGGTTTCCCTGGGGAGAAAGGTTGATTTAAGCGATCTTGATCATCCCACCTCGTTATTATCTTCTGATTTTTTTTTTTTGTGGGTACCGGGGGGTCAACCTCAGAACCTCACGCACCAACAGGCACCAGTGCCGCTGAGCGATATCACCTGCCCCTTTTTCGTATGTGGGTTCCGGGAGTCGAACTCGGGCCCTCGCGCTTGCAAGGCAGGCGCTTACGCCGCTGAGCCATCTCACCGGCCCTTATCTTCTGATTTTTATTATCATTCTGATTATAGAATGATAATGGCTATGATTCTGTTATCCTGTATAGATATATAAAACCATACTCTCCCTGGACATGGTGGCACACCCATAATCCCAGCGCTCTGGGGAGCTGAGGCAGGAGCATCACAAGTTCGAGTCCAGTCTGAGCAATTTAGTGACTTTGCAAGCCTCTGCCTCAAAATAAAAAAAAAAGGGCTGGGGATGCAGCTCAGTGCCAAGGCCCTGGGTTCAAGCCCACAAATAATAAACAAAAAACAACACCTTGACAAAACAGCTCTCCCCTGTCTCAGCCCTATATCATTATTCAAGCCAAGTTGTAGCTATAGTTAAAAATTCCAAGCAACATCTAATAATGCACCACCCAGGCTCGACAGAGTGTTAGCCTAGGTGTGTTTGGGTAGGGGTAGGAGAGAGGGAAATACAACAGAGACGGCCTTTCCCCTTCTACATCTCAGACACAACGCACCTTGGCAGGCAGATGCCAAGCAAGATGGTTGGAGCGGAGGATGTGATAGGCAGAGGGGGTTCTCAGTCACAGTGAGTGAGCAACAGACAAAAGGGGCTGATGTTGCAAAATGAGAAGGAGGCTGGGGAAGGGAGCAGGGGCGCCACAGGCCGGGGCAGGGCGGGGCAGCAGTGATCAGCAAGAAGGAGCCACCCAGAGAGTGTATGGGAGGAGTCTCTACTCAGGAAAACGCCACTCCTTGTGTCCCTCTGTGACGTGCCTTAATGTCTTCACTCAGGCCCCTCAGGCCCAGCTCTCCAGCCGAAATGGGTTTATTTATTTTTAATAAATTTGAGGTAGTTGTATTTTCAAAGGTTGATGTACTCCTAAGTACTTTTCATTCTCACAGGTTAAGGGAAAAAAACACCCTTTCAGAGCGGAAACGCTCAGCTGGAGTTCAGCGTAGGATGCTCCCCTCACCTGTCTCAGCCTCACTCACCTAAGAGTGGGTCTCATGGTCAGCTCAAAAAGGCAGAGATGTTGGGAGACAAAAGTGGTGGGCAGAGTACCCCAGGGCCAGCAGGTGGGGGAAAAGGGAAGAGAAAGGGCTTCCCCCACTTCCTGCTCCTTCCTCTGAACATGGAGTGCTGATGTAGTTGTGGCTTTTAAACATTACACACACTTGTCGTCCAAGATAAAATGTTATTAAGATTAAATGCCGAGCAGGGAACAAATACGACTTCCCACTGTCATATTTCAGCTATGGTGAGTGATTGCATTTCGGTAGCCCCAGCTCCTAAGCAGGGAAACGGCATTATTATCATTAATAAGCCCATAATGGGGAAGAGAAATTACAAACATCTCTGCAACAAGCGGTCCTCCAGTGTTAATATTTTATGAGCACACAGAGAAGTCTGTGACTGAATGTAAATGGCAAATTATACGTAACCATAATGTAAACATGCATAATTGGGGTGAGGGGGTAGGGGTGGAGGAGGAGGATGACAATGAGCTGAGAGTGTCACCTGTGGCATTGGGTGGATCTCCAAAGGCAGAATGTCTGAACCCAGGAAGACCCCTGTTGCCTAGAGTCGTCTCTCTGCCCTTTGTGTTTTCAGGGTGGCCCCATCTCTCTGGGACCCCAGTGGGCAGGGAAATGGCCTGTCCTCTTCTGCACCTAACACATCATGCCTGGTGCTGTCATTTTAGACCAACATGGGAGACAATTATTGACCTAAATGACACTTTGGGGAGACTTTCAACTCTACTCGTGTGGGTTTCCTTCTTCTTAAAGTGTAGTTTGTGCATCTGTGGGACTGAGGCAGTGTTTTCCATTCTCTTTGTAATTATCAGCTGCACAGTACATGTGTCACAGGCTCTAGAGAGGTTTTTTCGTTGCTTGCTTTGGTTTGGCATTTGGGCCCTGGAATCCTTGCCTCAAACACCAATTTCATGGGAGCCCAGAGAGCAAGAGGTCTGTTCTGACTACAGCAGGGCAGGAGCCACCAGCCAGGCCCTTCTTTTCTCAGACCTCTCCTCTCCCAGGGTCCCCCAAGGCACCTCTGGTGAACACAGGGCAAGAACTACTGAAAGGCCTCCCTCTGTTTCCAGAGCATCAAACTGGGACCCAGAGAACAGATGCGCCCTGCCTGCCTGTGCAACATGGTCAGGCTGCTCCTGCTCTGCAGTTAACTGACAAATTTCATTGCCCCTCTGACAAATTTCATTGCCCCTCTGAACCTTAATTCCCTATCTGAGAAATTAATGGAGACGATGGGGGAGGGGGGGTCGTCTCTAAACAATCCCTCCAGCTCTGAAATCTAAGAGGTGCATAGTCCTCAAGGAAATTCTGTTGTCCCTCTGAAGTATCCAGTGCAGGTGATGTGGAAAATCCAGGAAGGGATGCCCATACCTCCACCCCTAGTGAGGCCTGCGGTCACTTCCTTGGCTGTCCTGGGCTCTGACCTTGGGCTTTAAGCTTCCTGGCCAGGACTTACGCATTGCTAGGTTTACACATAACAGTCTCAGAGCCCAGGATTTGAACTGGCCATGAGGATGGAGACCCCGGTGCTCAGCATAGCACCCAAATCATAGCTGGCATTCAGGAGAGTCTGCTGAACAAACTAATAGTTGGATTAATGAATTGCTTAATAAGTTGGTTAATGAACTGAAGCAGCTCTCTCTTCAGATGTACTTCATTGTTTGGTTTTTTTTTTCAGTATAGTCTATGGCTTTCAAAACCTATTTATGGAGTGCCTACTAGTCACCCTAGTGACTTTATGTAAAGGCAAGAACACCTCTGGCTGGAAGCCTGTCTCCCCTTCCCCCACCCCTCCTCCCCGATTTCCCACTCCCCCTGCTCCTATTCATTATTTCTCTCTGCAGTTATGTTATTATTGGCCTTGGCAAAGAGTTTCAGAGGTGTCGTTTGTCTGAGCAACATTATGCAGAATTAAGTTCTAGGGTAATTTCAGATGCAAATACCTGTCCTCCAGGAGAATGTGAATTAAACCTGCTGGTCTCAGCTTGGCAGAGGCAATGCTTTCGAGGCCAAGTCGCTAGCAGTCAGCGATGCTCCAGGAGGGCAGGGAACCCACTGTGGCTTCTCCTTGGGAGGTTCTCACGTAGCCCAGACATGGCTCCCAGAGCAGAGGGAGGCTTGAGCTGTAACCGTCTGCATCCCCCTTGACTCATCAGCATCCCAGAAGCAGTGGCCCTCTACCCTGACCTCCTCCCCTCTGGAGGGAATCTCCTACGCATAGTTTATAAGCTGCTGACAGAAAGTTTGTCTTCATAGCTAACCCAATATTTCTTGCTGCATGCTACTATCCTTCAGATTCATACTTTTCAAATTTCAGCGTGCCTGCAAATCATATTACAAAACAGATTGTGATTCCTTGGGTCTGGGGCAGAGCCTGAGATTCAGCATTTCTAACCAGCCCCCCTCCACTTCACCCATGATACTATTCTGTGGGACACACTTCAAGGAATGAGGCTTCAGACAAGTAAAACAAAAACAGAAAGCAGACAGCCTGATTACTTGTGCTTACTGCTATGGGCCCCTTAACCATTTCCATCTAGACCTGAATTGTCCCTGCTGAGACTGCTGAGCCTGCAGACCACCTCCATATGTCCCCGGGAATCTCACTTCCTCATTAGTACAGACAGCATGGGGATATCTCTGTGTCGGAGTTGTCTTGTCCTTGGGTTACCTGCTGGAACAGAAGCCCCAAGAAGGAGAAAGGGAGGAACATGGTGGCTCTGCCACTTCCCTGGGGTCATGAGGCAGGGAAGAGGTTTGCACTACACAGGAACCTGCCCATTCTGTAGGGCCAGCCAGGATCCTCAGTGGCACCTGAAGCCAAGTCTGAAAGGGCTGCTCAGCCTTCATGGGGAGTTTGGGAGTCACCAGCAGAGAAAAGCCAGCCCTTGCCTTCCGGGGTTCTGTGTTCTTCCTGCTGCTCTTAAAGATGAAGCTGTGGTTGAGCAGGTGGTGGGAGGGCTGGCTCTTTCCCCTTCTTGGCTGATATTGGGCTGAGGAGAAAGGCAGGCACGTGTCTACACTCTCTTCCAACTCTTGTCCTGCTGGGACTCAGGATCTTGTCAGGGTATGGCGGGCCCAACGGATAGAACAGAACCTTGGCACAGACCCTGCTTGGGGCTGCTGGACCTGCCCAAGTGCCTTCCTTAAGGGTTTATAGGCACTGGCTAGTGTGTCCTTGCTGGCTCTGCTCCCCAGGGTTGCCACCTCTGGGTTTTACACTGCAAATTCTGAGTCATTATCCTCTCGGATACCATTCTTTTCTCCTGTGTTGCTGCTACTGCATCCCTCCCTCCCCCTCTGCCAGCACTGGCTTTGTCACCAACAATCCCCTCCTTCTGCTGCAGTTGTTTGGGGCCTCCCTGGGTTCTGGAGTCTCCTGGGCTCCTTCAGACCTTGTGGCTTGGGACTTCAAGGCCTGCCCAGCCACAGCGTGACAACTGTGGTCAGATCCATGGTCCAAGCCATCTGCCCCTCCTTCTCCTGAGATCCCTGGGGACCTTTGTGTGGGAACACAGGACACCTGCCATCATTAAGCTGCCCTCATCCATTTTGCTAATTATTCATAGTCTCAGTTTCTTGTCCCAAAGCCTAGAGAGTTTACTCTATCTAAGCTTTGATTTTTCTCATTTTAATAACAGGATGCTAATGTCAACCTCCCAGGGCTTAGAGCAGTGTTCATTGTATTATACAATGCTGGTAGATAGTAGATGTTCAATAAGTGATTGGCAAAACAAAATATCTCAAAAAAACTGGAGATTTAAATATGGATCCAAATCCAAATCCACACTGCCCATGACCTCTCTCTTTCCTTCTTCAGTTTCTATAAGTGTGAATGCTTTGGCTTTTCTTCTGCCCTTCTGGCCCCTTCCTTACCTCCCTGTTCCTTCTTGTATGTCTTTCCTCACATCCAGTTCTTGTCCCACAGGCAGGACCTCATGCCCACCATGCCTGCACCTCTGGAGAGAGGGGATTAGTAGGGCCCAGTCCACAGCCATCAAGCCTCTCACAGTCATGGACTCTGAAGGGCAGGAGCCACATCTAGTGTCATAAGCCACCCTCCCACTCAATCCCCCAATATCCTGCTCTTGAAGTCAAAGTTTAAAGACCCTTTGAAAAGACTGAGCCAAATAAATGTGAGTTAACCATCATCATCATCATCATCATCATCATCATCATCATCATCATCATCATCGGGCTTGTAGAGGGTGTGGTCCGCGACTCTGTGTTGGATTTTAGAGGCTGCGAGTGTCCTGGTAACTGCTTGGCTCCTCTCTTCCACCCCCAGGCATGTGGCTGCCTCTTTCTGAAACTGGATCCCTTTTCATTCATGTGGCCCCAGGAAAGGATACTGAAAGGCCTCCAGGTACTTTATACCTGAATTGATCACAGCCAGTGGGAAGAGACCTTGGCTCAAGAAGGAGATGCCAGGTGCCAGGCAGTACATGATAGGGACTGTGCAGCATGGGGAGCGTGGGTGGGGAGGCTGATTGGACATTGGCAGCTATAGACCAGCAGTGAGAAGGTTACGTTCCCCTCCTGGCTCTGTTACTGGTGTAATCAGCCCCAGTGAGCACTTAAAGGAAGAGTCAGACCCAAGCCTATACCTCGTGCTGTGAGCTCCTCATACCTGTTCTTGCAGAGGGCAACAGAAGCACTTTTACAGCACTGCCTGCATTCATGGCCAGGACAGTGGCACAGGGGACAGACTCGAGTTACCTTCCTCCAAGGGTGATCTGTCTGGGCCCAGTAGCCCCTCATGCTGACCCCTCTCCAACCCCCTGATCAATCTGAGTCTCAGCTTCTCCGCAGCACTGTCCCAGCAAGCTCTCACCTTGGGACTCAGTAGGACGGGTGAAGCTGCAGGCCAAGTCCACCTGCAGAACATCCCTCCCGACCTTAAGGATCAAGACCTTAGCACATCTTCAAGGGCCCAGGCTCTTCCCAGGCTCAGTTTTCCAAAAGTAAACTCAGAATGAGGTGGGTATTAAGTGCCCACTCCCATTGCCCGTAGGGTAGACATCTCACCTCTGCGAGAAATCACCATCTCCCTTCACCAGTAAGAAGACTTTAGCATTTTCAAGACTGTTTTAAATCTGTAACTTACGTAGCCATCCCCTTGGGACCAAACAGGTAAATCTGTAGATGAGAAAAGGCTTGGAGAGTTGGAGTTGCTGCCCAAAGCCAACCAGAAGTAAGAGTGCTTCTTTCTCCTCTAGGGGAGCTCAGAGGACAATGGCTCCAGGAGTAGAGGCAATATTGGGTTTTCCTGGAACATCTATAGGGGCCTGTGCTGCAGCCTTGCCCCCTTAGCCAGCGGGCTTTGCATCCTGTTAGGTGGCGGGTACTGGGACCTCCAGGCTGTCCCTAGGGACACACATGCTCTGTCACTGTGCTGGACATAACTTAGCATACCCTGTCCTTGACTCTGGCTCGGCCTCCACTGACTCTGCTTTCTGATAACCTGCCCAGAGAAAATGGGGAGGAGCTGAGGGTTGAGGGGTGGGTGGAGTAATAAAAATAGCACCTGCCTGGGAATCAGGAGGCCTGACTCAGGCCTCTGGATTCTGACTGACCTCGGATAAGTCACACAACCTCCCTGAGCCTCACTTTCTTTACCTGTAAAAGCAAGGGCCTAACTACATGACTAATGTTCCTTCCACCTCCAAAATCCTGACACCTACAATTTTTCCTGCAGTTATACCAACCACTATATGATCTGATGACAATTAACCTCGAAAAGCTTAAAGGAAGACACCTGGCAACCCCTAGGTGTCACCACACCATGGAAAGTCTTGGTCATTCTCCAGGCCTGGTGTGGCTCTGCCCATGCACTTTAAGCCTCCTGGAGGGTGTGTGTAAGTTTTGGGGGGGGTCTCAACAAAAGACTTTCTGTGTTGCCAAATTTTCCCACCACAGGCTCAAATCACTGGCTGCATGGGGCGCTGGCCTCTCTGCTGGGCCCACCTGGGCTTCTTCAAGATGCAGCTTTGGAGCCTTTCCCTACCACCTCAGCCTGAAGAGCAGTTTGGCAGCGAACTCCAGTCCCAGCCTTTGGCTAAAGATCTGAGTGCTCGACAAGCCCCAGTGATCTATGGAGAGAGGGGTTAGTCTCCACTCAACACCTCATTTTCTGTTTGTTCTTAGGTGCACACAAACACCTTTCATTTTTACATTATTGACTTAAAAGCATTTAACATTCAGCAATACATTTTACATTTCACAGGCACATCTTATCAGCACAGAAAGACTAGCACAAAGCAGAAGGGACCACCTTGTTCCAAACCTGCTCTTTTCTTAATGGAACTCCTCTCCACCACCTCACCCCCTCCTCTCCTCTCCTCTCCACCACCTCACCCCCCCTCCCCTCCCCTCCTCTCCTTTCCTCTCTTATCCTCTCCAGTTAACATCAGATAACAGAATTAAATGGTTTTGATGTACTCACCCCACAAACCCTCTTCCTCTTTTTTTTTTTTTTTTTTGATAATGAAATGTGTGAACAGTTTGTTCCCAGCTAAAAACAAGCACTGATGGGTTTCCCATACCTTTCCATGTGGGAGGGAAGGAGAGGTAGTCTCAGCAGTTCTGGCTGGCGGTGGGGCAGGCTGCAGGTGGGAGGGAGAGTAGAAACATCAGTGTGAAACTTCATGTGTGATCTGTTCCTCTTTCATTTTCCCCATGTGCAAACCCTGCCATGGGCCTTTGATTGGAGAAAGGGCATAGGGACTTGGCGAGGGCCCAGCCCTTTTGGAAGTGAATCAGTATATCTATGGGTCAGGAGAAAGGGACTGATGCTTGTGATGACCTTAGTAGGAGATAAAATCCTCCCATGGGTTTATTCCTTATTATCCATCCCCAGGGAAGGAGAGAAGGCCAGGTATGAATAAGAGCATCACTGTTGCCTGGCCTGAGGATGCGAGCAGCACATCTGCATCTGCCTGCCACCGTGCACATCCTCAGGCTCTGTGTCCTTTAAAGCCAACATTGGAACTTTGGCTGGGGGTGGATGGGGACAGCCAGGTCTTTGATGAAATAATGGCAGCTCCATTTATTTGAAACCTTCCACAAGCTGGGAGAGTTAAGCACTGCAGATAGGTACTGTGTTTCTCCCACATTGTTTATGAGGAAACTGAAACTTACGGACACTGAGAGCTTTACCCAAAGTCAAATGGCTTTTAAGTGGTGGATCTAAGATACAAACTCAGAATCTAGGATACAAACCAGGAAGCTTGGTTCTGGAAAATACATATTTAACCCTTACATTATAGAAGGGCAGAAGTCCTCTTAGCTGTTGGCTGTGTGGCTTTGAGTGGGTCACTCACTTCTGTGGGCTTCCATTTCCTTATAGGGTTATTAGGAGACTCAGGTCTGGGGGTACCTGTCAATGTACTTTGCAAACTCCTAGAGGACAGCGCCCCCTTGCTTATCTCCCATTCCCCAGAGGCCACCCAAGTGCTTTACACATGGTCCGTCCTTCACTCATAGCCTTCTCCACTTGGAAGGATGTAGCGCCGATACGGACCAGGTGTGCTGGGGACCAGCCATGCTTGGGCCTCTGTGTTGTTTTCATTGTCCCTCAGTCATTGGCCCTCCCTCCTTTCATCCCTCATCCCTCAACCCATCGTTGTCCTATTGCATGGTATTGCAGTTGTTCTTTGTATGTTGCCCCTAATTCCCACTGAAGTGGGGTCAGATACAAATTAGCCAAGTAAATAGTTTGATAGATGCTTCCTGAATGATGGGACAAAAGGACAGGAGTGAGTGAGTGATCAGAGTAAGCTGGCCAGAAAAGGGCACGTCCTTTGTAGAGAGGAGCACAGGACACTGTGGCATGGTAGGAAGTTGGACGGATCTGGTCTGATTTTTGTTTGGGCCATTTAATAACTACATGATCTGAGACAAGCTACCTGGTGCTCCGGTTTCCTCGTCAGTAGAATGGGAGGGAGGTAGCTCAGATCCAGGCAGCTCGCTTCCTCCCCACTTCCCTGTACAGCTGCTCCAGCCAGGCTCTGGCCTTCACACGTTTCCCCAGGAGGGTCAGGAAGCTGTGTCTGTCACTTCTGGACCTGGGTACACGGGCAGACTCTACTGCGTGGTGGCTTTGGATCCCAGTTGTCACAGAGTTGGCTGGGTATAAAGAGGTCATTCTGCTCATTGCCCCCAGAGGGAGAGAAAATAACTAACATACCAGCTGCCACTCTCTGGGAAGAAGTCCTTTGCCAGCTGGGTTCCATGGGCTGGAGATGGTGTCAGGCCAGGATGCAAGACACCAGGCCCACTTTTTAGTAGGTCCTGCAGAAGAGGACCCATCCCCTGTCAACAGAAGTAGGAGCTCTTTCCACTTGCTCTCTGGAGTTTGGTTCAACTGAAATTCAAAAACACGTGGACAAGTCCCACTTAACATCTGTCATGGACAGGACATTCATGTTCCACCTTGAAGAAGGGTGAACGGGAGCTCTTGGAGGTGAGGCGGGAGGCAGAGTGCATGCAGCACTCAGGACACAGGGGATGGGGGTTCCAGTCAGGAAATCCTGGGATTCAGGTTCATGGCTGATGAAGGTGGGAAAGAGGAAAGGCAGTGGCAGTGGGGGAGGGGCCAAGGTGTTGAGAGAGAGGCCTGGAAAGGTTGAGAAGGGCAGAGAGGGTGACCTCGTATGCCACCCCAAGGAGGGCGACCTTCATCTCATACTTCTAAACAGAGCACTGCTAGCATTTAAGGGGGACAATTATTTGTTCTGCTAGACTGTCCTGTATATAGCAGCCTGTTGAGGTTTCTGAAACCCGGGTACCCCGTCTTTGTGACAACCAACCCCCCCCTCAATTTCCTAACACTACCTAAAGGGAAAAGGGTCCCACCCTCAGGTTGATGAGAGGCTACTGAGGGATGAAGCAGGAGTGATGAGATCAAATATAAGCTTTAGGAAGTTGGCATGGAGGCCTGGGTGGGGTTGCTGGAGAGTGGCAGCTGGGCAGCTGGTTAGGAGCTTAAATAATGATATTCATTTATGGTGATATTAATAGAAGAGGCTGCTGGAGCTGGAGGATTTTATGTGGGTGTTTGGGGCTCTGCCCAGTGCCTCAGGGAGGGACTCCCAAGAAGGCAGTGAAGAATAAGTGCAAGGATTAATTTATTAAATTAATTAAAGGAACAGTATCCGCTAACACCATCCTCATGTGGGTTTTCTGTTTCCTTGTGAAATGGGGAGAGGGCAGGATGCTGGAACTGGGGAAAGGGGCAGTGGCAATGGGGGAGAGGGCAGTCTCCAAGCAGCCATCACAGCTCTGCAAATTAAAAATGGAAATTCAATAAAAGCCCAGCATGTCAAGAGACTTTTTTTTCCAACTTGAAATTCTGTGGTGTACCCAGTGGGGCCTGTCTCAAAAGTGCCTGTGAAAGAAGAGCCTTGCTTACTTTCCTGGGTTGTGTAGGACTTCGCTACCCTGTAGTCAAGCCAGGGAGCCTTCAAGAGCAGGTATCCTGGGTCCTCAAAGCACTGCCTCCCAAGTGTTAATGCGGTAGGAATCATCCAAAGTGCCTGGTAAAATACAGATCCTGCTTGCTCACACTCAAGATTCCGTATTTCTTTCTTTCTTTTCCTTCTTTTGTGTGATAAGTCAGACTGAGCTCTGCCCCAGTCTGAGACTTTGCATTTCTAAAGAGATTTTGGCTGATGCTGATGCTGCTGGCTACTTTATGAGTGGCAAGACCCAAAAGCTTAGTTGAACTCTACTGGGCCCAGGCATTAGCAGGGGGTGGTGCCGAGGGTTTACAGAGCGGAGGGTGTGGAAGGGAGAGGGAAGGATAGGTCTGCATCTGCATGTGTTTGCCAATGGGACCCAGACAACTGTGGGATATTTGATCTGGAAAATCCAAGGTGAGAATAGTGGGATTAGAAGGAGGGAGAAAGAGACAGTATGGAGAGCAGACTGCCCACACACTGACAATGGTCAGCTTGGGGACAGTCCCTTTGCCCCATGCTCTTTGAATAACTTGCCATCCATGGGGCTTCATCACCCTCCAGCCCTGTGCTTCTGGAGCTTCCAGCCACATCTGTCCCCAGGTTAGTGCAGCAGCTGTCACTGCTGCAAGCCCAACCCTTTAGAGGGGAGGAGACCACAAAGGGTCCTGCTGGGGAAAGGTGCTTGGTTGCTTGAGCTGTCTGGACCTCACAAAGCAGGGGAATCCAGGCAGCCTGCAACTCACAAGTCCTGATGACCTGCTGCACCGCCATGGAATGGGAGTGTGCAGCCATGCTGGCCAGGCTTGCAGGGATGATGGGAAAGCTGCTGTTAGCTAACACACCTTATCACACACTGTGGCCTGAGACATGACTTGTCCTGGCCCTTGCCCTGCACCTCTGTGCCATGTGGAGAGCTTGGTAGTTCCCCGAGAAGCCCCCACAGCTCTCTAGCCCCTTCTGGGAAGACCCCTGAACTTTCTGCTCACTAGCCTGGCTCAATCGGAAGGATTCCCCATACGGGGGGAGTCTTCTCTATGCCGTGTCCCTCGGGGTTGTGGGGACTCTGGGCCCGTGGGGAGGGTCAGGTATGAGGTTGGAAAGCCTGGGCCCTGTTCCTGGTCTCAATGTGGACTGCAACAAGTTACTTGTGTTTTCTGGACCTCTGGGTCCCATTGCATAATCAGAAAACAAAGCTTGCCCCAACTGAGATCGGAAGGATAGTAAGAGGAAGAAAGCAGGCTGGTGGAGCTGGGCTAAACTCTGGCTCTTGAGCTTGGCTCCCTGGCTTCACCACAGGAAAGTGTTACCACCACCCATGGGTGAGCAGGTGGGAGAGGCCTGGAGATCAGGAAAGGTGCTGAGAGGGGGAGACAGTGGGAATCCAAACACATGGACTCTAGCCAGGTGAAAAACTGTTGAAAGCCAGGAGACATAGCTTACAGCCCATCTGTGTCCCAGTGTCTGTGCATGCAGAGGAGAGCTCCTATCTGACTGCAAGTTCTTCACAGTCATCGCTAAGGAGCTGGACTTTCTGGTGGGCACGTGGTGTGTGCCCTGACAGGAGGACTTTGCTAAGCATAGGTCCCTTTTGGGAATGAGTGGGTTCTTGGCCTCTGCTGTTGTCCTGGCCTCCCGAGGAATCCTGGTTTTGGGTGGATTACATTAGAGTGGGCTGTGGACTCAGACGGCAGGGAAGGTGATGCTTTCCGCAAGAACAGGCGCCCCACAAGGAGGGCCTCCTGGAAAAGAGGGAGCAGCTGGTGGCAGCAGGACTGTGAACAGGCTGTGCTGGGGACATGGCTGCTCATGCATCGCCCACCAGCAAGAGCAGCCAGATTTCAGAATAGCCCTCAGCAGACCCTCCTTTTAATGCCACCAATCTTTCAGGCCTTCTCGGTGCCCCTCCTCCTGGCAGTTTTCCTGGATACTCTCTGGGAAGGAAGAGGGGCTGACCCCACTCCTATAGCGCTGGCCCCTGAATCCTGCCGTCTAGAGACGAGAGCTTTTAGGAGCCAGAACCCTGTGGGGCCCTGCATGGGCGGGGGGTGGCTCTGTGGTCAGCCACCACCAGCCTGCTGGGCCCAGGGATGAGGGGGGATAGGCGGCCTGCCCCTCTCCTCTGGCTCCATACCCAGTAGCCATTGCCACAGAGTGGCCAGGCACAAAGTCAGCTTCCTGTGTGGCCACGAGCCCTTCGCTCCGTGGTCTCTGTCCTGGAACAGGCAGACCAGAAGTGGCCTTCCATCCAGCAGAAGGTGATGGGAGACAGTGACCTAGAAGATTCCATTTTTTCCCAAACGTCATGTGTGTAAGCCTCTGACCTGCATACCTACTGTTCCCTGTCCTGCTTCCTGGACTGCTCCTCTCCTAGGTGCCTGCAGGTTCCCACACTGACTGCCTTCATGACTCTCTGGATGTCACCTCTTTCCCTGAGCTTCTATCACTATAACTCCGCCCCCTCACACAGTTCTCTGCTTAGCACCTAACCCCACCATAGTACTTAACACCATCCACATACGAAGTGTTTACTTGCTTGTGTATTATCTACCCCCCCACACCAAATTGAAAACTCTAAGAGGACAGAGCTTTCATCCATTTTAAACACTGCTGTATCCTCAAGACCTAAAACAGTTCCTGCACATAGTAAATGCTCAATACATATTTGCTCATGAATCTCACTCTAAACTATAATCCCTCAAATACCAGGCTTCTCTTCTTTCCTCCCCTCACCCCCATCCCCATCCTGGAGCTCACCTGGGCAGGGTAAAGGAGGGTGGGTCTGTTCAGTACATGCCTGGTTTCACCAGCCCCCAGCTTAGCTCCAAGCTGGGTTGGAGGGGTGTGAGAAAAAGGGCTGAAAGATCATTTTATTTAGCCGCAGCTGCTGTAGCTTACTTTTAATTGTCAGCTACCCTCTCTCCCATTGATGATTTTCTCTGGGCCCTTTAACACTGCACCATTCAACACAAGCAGTGACCTTTCTGGTTGGTCTTCTGAGGGTCATCCATTAGTGCCAGCTCTAGGACATACCCTGTGCTCCTTTGCTTGGCCACAGCAGGCAGTCCTTGGGGGCAGTATGCTTTGAGACAGCTATGGGAGGCCCAGCACAGCACAGTGGGCAGGCACAGGGCTCCGGAGCAAGGCTGCTGGGGCTGGAATGCTGCTTCTAATGCTTAGTAGCTCCATGACTTTGAGCAAGTCCCTTCACCTCTCTGTGCTCAGTTACTTTCTCTACAAACTGGGGCTAATTTAGTACTTTGTTCATGTGACATTTAAATACAATGACATATATAATGTTCTAAAGCACAGCATGGCCAGTAGGAGGTGCTCAACAAAAGATAGCTATGCTCACTGTCCCTCTGGCCCTCCGTGGTGTCTCCTTGCTCCTTGGTGAGCCTTCTCAAACCTTCCCTGCTGGTGCTGCCCACAAGCCAGTTTCATCACCAGCCCTACCCTGCAGCCCCAGAGCCCATGCCTGGCTCTCTTGTACCCTCCCCATCTCCTGTGCCATTCCCAAGCCTTCCCTGGGCCCACACTGGACCAGAGATGGGACTCACCCTCTGGACACACACAGGCACCACAGAACGGCACACTGTCTCTAAAGCCATCTCACTTTACCATCACTAAATCTCATAATGAACTTTCCATGAGAAAATCTGGTAGGTTTGGAAACCACTAGCAGAATTGCCCCTTGAAAACTGTTTCCTCCTGACTTGCCTAACCCCCTTTTACACCCCCAGCTTTCAACTCACTGAAGGCTGTCCCCAGAGTGGGCTCGCTGCATTTGGAGAGAATCATAATCAGAGGTGGGAACTGCTCAATGCAGTTTGCATTTGACCAGGAGGAAGTATCGATGAGGCCCAGACCAAGCAGCCAGTTGAGCATCCAAGGGTTACTTTCAGGCTGCTGTGGATGAGGGATGAGAGCAGATGTCGAAGGCTGACCTTTACACCAACCAGAAGCGGTGCCCAAGGTGTCCAGTTTAAGCCTCTGCTGGAAGACAGGGGAACAAGCACTGAGGAAACCAACTCGACAGTCAGGCCCATGCTTACAGTGAGCGCGTGGTGGGCAGGTTTTCTCCCCCAAGCCGGACCACAAACTGGACCCAGACCTAACAGAGGAGAAGGCCCATCCCTGCATGGCTACTGGGTTAGGAAGTATAGCCCTTATATTTTGTGGTGTGTCTGAAAATGTTCTGAAGCATGGTATTTATTGCCAGGACATGTGCTTTGAGAGCAGCATAGTAAGGATAGACTGTCCACGTAGGTAATTATAACAGCTAACATGCGGACACTAAGCCCTTCATATACATTAACTCATTAAATCTTCATGACAACCTGTGAGAGAGCTGCTATTATGGGAAGCAGAGAAGGCAATAACTTGTCCAAGGTCACACAGCGAGAATGGAGCCCAGGCAGCTGGCTTTGGCATCTGTTCCCTTAATCACTCTACTGTCCAGCCGATGAGAAAGTTTACGTTCCACCAATCTATGCACAGTATCCCACGTAGTTCTTTATCCCTGTGGGACAAGTAGCCAGGGCAGATTTGCCACATTTTACAAATGCAGAAATACCCACACCTTCCTGCTTCCAGCAGTGACTGCACCCCTATGTCAACTTGGGAGGCCCCAATCCCAGAAGAAGCATCATCTGTGCCCCAGGCGCCACGCTCAACACCTGCCCAGCACGTCCCTGGGCAGCAGTCAGAAGTGGACAGGACAGACCATGTTCACATGAAGACATGTTAAGGAGCGACACAGAGGGTCTGGCCCATACCGGCAAAGTAAGTTGCCTGTCCTTGCTTCCTCCAGCACAGAATCTTCTATTTAAGCTTTGCAAGGTGCGGGGAGCGAGGGAGACCCACTGCATGAGTGAGACTCAGAAGAGATGGGAGTTTGGGAAGAAGGCGGAAATAGACACTTCTAGCTGAATCTACTTTTGGACACTGTCCTCCCAGATCGACTCTAATCTGCACGTGGCCACCGAAACAAGCAGATAAATAAATGGAAACGCTGAGTTCCGGGGCAGCCTAAATGGTTGGAGAAGGAATCGACATTCTTCCCAGGCAGCTGTCCGGAATGAAGCGTAATAGTTAATAAAGGCTGATTGTGCACACAAGCAGCTGGGGCCAGCAAACAGAGCAAGCCGGGCCCGGGGGGCTCATCTCTCTCTTGTACCATCCCTCCCCCTGCCAGTGGTGATCACAGCTGATTAAATCAGACTTCTAGGCAGCAGATCCAATTAGAAGGGCACGGGAGGCTTGGATGCTACCAATGACTGCCCAGAACACGTCAAGTAATCCTTTACCCTTCTGATTTGCTTCCCCAGGCTCAAGGAGTTTGGTGGGGGCATAGGGAGGGGATAGCAGGGCAGAGAGAGGGAAAGGGACAGAATGGGGAGGGAAGCAGAGGATCAGCCCCTGAGCACTTGGGATTGGCTGAGGTGGGGAGCACTCTCTAGCACGGTGGGAATAAAGGGGAGAAGATGGGTTCCACCTTCGAGGTGCTGTCTTCTGGCTGGAGAAGTCCACCCAGGAGGTGGCTCAGAAAGGGGCTTATTGTAAACTGAGACACTGGCACAGATCTTAGGAAAGCAAAGGATAATTCAGAAATCATTGCTATCTGGCTTTGGAATGTATCGATCTTGCTCCCAAAAGATTTACCTAGCTAAGTCCACTTGGCTTACGCAAGTAATAAAAATGTGTTTGCCTGTTTTGATCACATCTGGACTGGCAGCCAGGGATAAGGGGCTCAGATTCATACTGCCTAGCTGGAAGAAGGTACTTTGGGTTTACAATTTGTCTACAGACAGCCACAAAAACAGGCCATGAAGGCTGATTGCCCAGGGAGACAGACAAGTATGGGAGAGCATGAAGGTTCTAGAAAGACTAGATCCAGGCAGGTGGTCTGGGGAGGCTTCCTGCAGGAGTTTCCACTTGACCCTGAGACAAGAACAGAAACTTACCCAGATGGTTCCCCTCCACTTCCTGCTTCCAAATGAGAGGGGTAAACCAAATGGCATTTGCCCGTTTACTGGGCATAAAAGGCTATTCACCCCGCATGGATGATGGTCTTGAAGTGTGAAGTGTATCAGGCCCACAGTGATACCTTTATTTATGGGCCAAGGGAGAAGAATCAGACAGAGCCTGGAATGATAAAGATGTGTGCTGCAAAAGAAAAAGAGACGCCTTTGACAAACAGGGCAGAACACGCACATCCGCATGAGTTGCCCACTCCTGAGACCACCCTGGATGCCTGTGGGCTTATTCTGAAATTGCTTCGATTGCTTCTGCAGAAACTGTTGCATGTACATGTGCTCGTGTCAAATGAAATCTCGGAGTGATTGCAAATACTTGTCCTTTGAGCATTTCCCTTCCTGACTTTGCCAGAAGAACACTGATACATGAAGCCATCGGTGTCTCTGAGGTCTGTGTTAATGGAAAAGCCCTGTGAGTGTGTGCAGGAGAGATGGTCACTTGGAAAGCAGTTAGTGCCCCCAAGCACCCAGTGATATCCCCACCTCACCCAAAATTATCTAACGGAGACTCTCTGAAAGGGCCCTGTGCTGGGAGCCAGGAGGCCTGGATGTGATCCTAACCTATTGCTTCTCTTGGTTGAGTCCGACATCCCCGAGCCCCAGTTTCTTTATCTCCAAAATCAGACTGGATGAGGCCACGGTTTCTTTTGACTCTAAAGACCCGCGATCCTGCAATGCTGAGAAATGAATTCTCCCCACCCCCGCCCCGTCTTTCTAGTACTATGGCCACAGGGCTTCTATTTTTATTTCCTTCGATGTTCCAGGATCTGAGCATCACTTTTGACTGACTGTAGGTGTAATAGAATTTGTACTTTCCTAAAATTTAATTACTAGCAGTAAATGATCAATCAATCCATTGATTAACTACTTATTGATTCCCCCTGACATGGCTCTGAGACAGTTAGGCAGCATTTGGAACACAATCCTCCGGTAATTGGCTTATCCTGCCGGGTGTGCAGCCTCTGTTAAAAGGCATTTGGGTCTTGGTAAATGGCTTTTCATCTAAGTGTTTATTTCTCAGATCCCAGGACTGCTGTCAGGAGGCATTTCATGTGTGTGCTGGGTTTAGCAGGTAAACCCTGAGATGTCAACATGGATTCCGTGTGGCTGCTGGAATCCAGTGCAAAAGATTCAGGCCCTTTCACTGAGGGTTCCAGGATAAGTCATTTTACCTCAGTGTGCTTCTGGCAGCTGCTCTCTAAAATGAAGGTTTGGGCTCTGGCATCTCTAAGGGCTCAAATTCCTTAACTCTGATTTTTACTCTCTTTTTCACAAACAGTCTAGCTTAAAGAGACAGGAAATTTACATATCAAACACTGTTGCAGGCGGAGCTTGCTCAGGCTGTCCCCCTCTCGGGAGATGTGGATGGGGTTGGTGCTTTGAAGTTAACATTAAGTGCATTCTTCATGCCTGGCATAGACCACAGGGAATTGGCCTCACGGTTTCTAAATGTGTACCCTCTCCCAAGGTGCAGCCATCTATCAGTTATCCACATGGACGTGAGTGTGGAGAAAGGAATTCCAGCCCGACTTCTGCCACCCAGGCCCTCTGTGTTCCTTCTCCTCTGTACCCAGGAAGCCATTGTGTACCCAGGGAAGTGAATTGATTTCACTGTCAACATCAGCAAAGTCACCCTAGGGGATGGGCCTGCTCACCCCTTCCCCAGGCCTCTGCCCAAACCCTTCATAGACACCAAAGTGGAGAGGAATGGCCCTTTGGTATATCTGTGAATTCAGAGCATCAGTTGCAGACATACAAAGTGCTGGGGTACAACAGAAGTAGGAATCAAATGATCCCTGAGCACAGAGGCCTGACCTTCTGTCCTGGAGATACGCAGGGGAGGTAACCTCCCCCTGGATGGCCTCAGCAGCCTAACTTCTATCAACCCTTCAAACCCCTTCATGAGGCAGCCAGAGCCTGCTCCTGTGGTTTGAATCGCTCTGCCACTGCCTTGTTTCACAACCTTCCCAGGGCCCCCCAACTGCAGAGCAAGCCCCAAATCCCAGTGTTGATGACACACCCAGCCCCTCTGGATCCAGCCATACTTGCTTTCCATCCATGTGTCCTGCATGTAGTAGGTATTCAGTATTTACTGGAGTGAGTGTATTGATGAATGAGTGGGTTCGGTTTTGAATAAAGGGAAATAGAATCATGGAGAAGTGACAAGCATCTGAATTGATCTCTTAGCTTCTTTCCTTTCCTTCCTGAAAAGCAGCCAAAGTTCCCAAATACCTAGGAGCCAGCAAGTCTCTCCTTTAAAGAGGGCCTAGCATCACAAGCATGGACAAGTGATGCTCCAATCTCACCTCTGTCACAACCTCCTTGCCACCGAACTGCAGTTACACCAATCTCTTAGTTTTTAAACAAACCAGGGCCCTTTATTTACAGTCCTTCCATACCCCAGGGCCTTTGCACATGCTTCTTTTGCCTAGAAAGCACCTCCCCACTCCATGCATCACATTTTGCTCTATCTTATACTTCAGGTCCAGTGTAAATATCAATTTTCTCAGGTCTTTTTTCTGACCTATCTAAAATAGCCCTGGTCCTTCTGGTCCATCTCACTCCATTCCTAGTTTCCACTCCCACTTTGGTTGTGGCTGTTTTTAATCTGATCCCTGACTATGCTGGCTGTCAGCCCATTAGCATTAGGTTCATAACTGTCTTGGTCACCAGTCTATCTCAGACCCCAGAACAGAGGTTGGCACTAAAAAGTCCATCTACTAGCTGTTGAATGAACGTATGATCCACACAGAGGGCTTGAGCTGGAGGAAGTTGTGCTGCCACCCCTCACATTCACCCAGCCCAGGCAGATGGGGACTTTAAAGGTCTCCCAGGGCTAGATGCCACTGCCAGCATTGAGGCAGAGCCTTCCTCCTCAGAGCCAGCCACAGGGCCTGTCCCTGTGCCATCTGCCCACCCTGGCACCTGCTGGTGCCAGGACTGCCAGGCCTACTGAAGCTGCCCTTCAGTGGAGGACTTGTCTTTGAGGGCTGTGTTCCCAGCAGGAAGCCCTTTGGCTTTCTCCTTTTATGGGGAATTTTTGCTGCTGGATTGACTATAATTGTCAAATTTGCATTTGGTACACCTGCAGCAAGAGGCCCCAGGGGCACCTAGGCCTTTGAAATCAACGGGAATAAACAAACAAATATATTCATAGGAGGGAGCTCTGGAGAGAAGGGTTGGCTGGAAAAGAAGGGAGAGAACAAATCCAAGCACCAGGCTTACCAGTCTTCAGCAGAGAATGTGCCTACCCTCCCCCTCTGCGCCCCCACCAGACCGATCCAAGCTCCGTGCCAGAGTCCCCGCCTTCCATCACTACAGTGAAACCAAGACTGTAATTTCGGCAGTAGCCTGAATGGGTTCATTTCTTTTTATTAACTTCAGCACTGGGGTTTTAGGCAAGTTGGCTAATGTTTGAGACACAGCTCTTCTCCACTCCCCACACTTTAAAGCATCAGGAACAGCCAGAAGAAGATAGCATTGAGCAGTGGAAGTGGCTGCTATGAGACCAGGTTGCCTTGCACAGACTGATGAAAGCCAGAGCCAGAGTGGTAGAAGGCAGGGTGGCCAGGGTGAGTACTTTCTGTCTGGAACCCAGGGCTGCCTGGGGGCTGGCACAGCTGCCTTCCCAGGCTCACCTGCCAGGGTCCTACAATTAGGAAGGGACCTGGCCAGCCTCCCAGGTACCCACTGAGCTACAGCATAATGAAGCAAAAAACAACCAGCGTACCCTACAGCTGACAAGGTGCCTTTACACATCCTCACACCGCAGCCAGTTTTTGCTGAGAGCTGTTCCAAGCTCACGAGACACCCAGTTGTGGGCTGGGGCTGGTCTGGAATGAACTGATCCCAGGGTTCTGGAGATGAGGAAGCACCTTGCAGAGAGATAGGACACATGATGTAACTACCGAGGGCAGATATCCTGTGGCCTTCCCAACCTCTCCGGGCCTCAGTTTTCTCATCTAGATGTTAAGCTCCCATGAGGATGGGGACATATCTGTCTTATCCACAACTATATTCCTGCTTCCTTACCTTGCACATAGCAGACATTTCACAGTATCATTAAAAAAGAAAATAAATGAAAACAAAACAAAGAAAGTGAGGATAATAATATCCACATCCTAGGGAGATCGTGCGAATAAACGAGACCATGTGTGGAAAACCCTTCATGCATAATAAATGCTAATGTTGTTCAGTTGTCTCATTGTTCTTGGAGTGGTCGACTTACTTGCTCCAATGTAGGACACCTAGTGGGTAGTAGATCTGGCACTAATCTCATATTCTCCTTTCTCTAGCAAAGGAGAAACCTATTGGAACAAATATGTCGCTCATGTGTTTAGATACAGGGCAGCTCCTGGGGCAGGAGGAAGCACTGGATAACAGGTGGGTGGGAAGCAGTGTTCCCCACTAAGGTGAGGCTGTTGCCAAGCCTAGGACCACCTTCTATGTGGTCCCCACAGGGTGGATTCTGTGTCAGGGCAGGAGGGAGCTTCTGAGGGCACCCAAAGCAGGGGACAGAGCCAGGCTGAGAGCCATGTGGGGAACAGTTCCCTGTTCAACAGGAAGAGAGTTGAGAACCAACTCTCAGGGAGGGGTGGAGTGCCCACCTAGAACCTCATTGTCTGAGCTGGATCTTCAGTGTTGAACAGGAGAGGGTCCTGGAACATCCAGCCTATTTCAGGGCCAAGAGCTGGGCAGACACTGTGCAGACCCATTATCTACACTGACTTTGCTGGAAAGGAGGCTCCTGGTCCCACCTGCTCGTGCTAGCCACCTTCTCTAGGAAGCTAGATGTTATTCCTTGGACCCCAGCTGCTGTCCTGACCCCTGCCCTCTGTGCATCAACCACCCAGACCAGCCTGCTAACACCTGCTGACGGCCCACCTGAAAGCTCTACCCCTGAAAATATGTGATGATGAAGACACTGATGATGTTGACAGATATGTGCATTATGGAACATTTTTCTGGTGCCAGGCACTGTGTCACTCCACATCCATCACTGCATTTGATCCTTCCAGCCACCTGGCAAAGGCAGGGCACTGTTATCACCTGTGCTTAGAAAGGAGATTAGGACTGATAGACACCCCCACCCCCACCCCCACCCAGGAGTCACGTCTAAGACCAAGGCTAAATTTGCCACCTTTCTTTGAATAGTGTCTTCCTGCAGGGCCAGCGCTTTAGGCTGCAGGGCCAAGCCTGCAGCTTGGTTCTCACACTCCCTGCCACCTGAGGCTAATGTGATAGTCCCCCAACTGAGGGTGTGAGGATGGCTCAGTGGGGGAAGTAGGAGTGGAGAGTCGGGTTAGGCCTCAGAGAGGTGGGTGAGAGGTCCAGGGAGGCCCAGCAGCTGCAATGGGCAGGCACCTGCATGAGCAGCAGTGACCTTGTCATCAGATCCCCTGCTGCAGCTGGCAGCCAGATCAGAAAAGGGCCAGGGAGTCAAATGAAGGGCTAAGACAAGGACAAAGTCCTAAATTCCTAATGGGACACCTCTACAACATAGGGATCCAATTATTAGACAAAGGCTCTAATATATGGATTACATACCTTCTCATATTCACCATGGAAACTACTGACCACTGTGCTGGTTCTAGTGATCTAGTTTGATCATCAACAGCCTTTACAGGGTATTAACACCTCTCAATTACAGAGGAGGAAACTGAGGCTGAAGAGGCTGATTCAAAGTCTCACAATCAGGAAGCACCAGAGGCTGATCTTGACCTCAGGTTTTCTAAGGTCCACCCCCACCCCAACCAATCTGCTTCCTGAGACACGGTGCTACAGAGAAGGATGCTGAGTATATGGGTACAGAAATATTTTAAATATTTCTTTCTCGTGGATCAGAAGGGCTAAAACTTTGGTGCAGATCTGTAACCTAGTATGGGACTTGGAGTTGGGGAGGGGCAAGCCAGGTGTCACTTGGTGTTCAGGAGTCTCAGGAGCAGCTCTGGGCTCTACCTGCAGCAGTGGGGAAGGAGAACCAACTACAATCCTTCTTCAGTCCTCCCAAGGGGCAATGGTGGGAGTCCTAGCCCACATCAGGAAATATGGACCTCACCCCAGCCTCGATATGACATAAACCACTAACTTCCTAGACCCATTGGCTCCTCATCTGTGACAGGAGGAAGTTGACCTGACTATACATCCCTGTTTCTTTCCTTCCCTAATATTTGACCAACCTATGTATCAGCAGTCTCTCAAGGTCACATGGCATGGCTGCACCCTTGTCATCCCTCAGGCCTGCGCACCTGGGAGACAGGTGGGGCAGGGTGCTCAGCTACCAACTGCCCAGGCCTGAATCCCACTTCTTTGCTTCCTGGCAATGTGACAGAGCAAGTTACTGATCTCACTGTGAAATAGAGAGAATGACAGTACCTACCTGCAGAGGTAGATTTACTAGGAAGCTAACACAACTTAAACTCCTAAGTCCCTTATTTGCACAGACCATCCCAAGGCCCAAACTTTTCTTAATGGACTGCCAAAAATCACACCGGCTTCAGACCTAGAAACCTGGAACTTCCCTGCCAACCTAAGAATTAATGAAAACACACCAAGCTGTTAGACCAGTGACCCACTTAGTCTAGGCACTTAGGAAATGTTAGTTGTTGTGGTGTTGTTATTGTTGACATCCCATCTAGTCCACCCATTTTACCGAGAAAAAAACAAATCTTAGCGATGTTATTTGACTTGTCCATAACTGCTCAGCCAGTGAGAGCCAGTTCCCCAGCAGTCTTCCTTGAGACACCAGAGAAGAAAACAAGCCAGTCCTTGCCTTCAAAGGGGCAGGAATTTTCACCAAAGACTTCACAAAAGAAACAGGACTGTAACTGAGATGGGCAGGGCTTGGAGCAGCAACCAAGCATTGCAAGAGGGAGGAATAATAAGGAAAAGCAGAAAGGGGTGCTGGATCTAGGGGTTTCCAGGTCAGTGGGCAAACCATAGTGGCTGCTGAGAGACAGGAATCTGAATGCAGTGAGTAGACATGCAGCCAGGGAGGGACGTGGTAGCTGCTTGTTCAGCTAAGGGGAAGCCAGGATGAATGGGGATGCGGAACTCTGCTGTCAGGATCCATGGGCTTATTCTTTCAGAGAGAGCTGGAGGCCTTTGAGAATGTCAGGTCTCCCCTACTGCACTATGTATCCTCATTAGTATGTAAACCGGGCCATTGGGAAGCATCCTGTGAAACCCATGAGTCTTCATAATGCTCATCAACCAAAAATGTACTGAACTACCTTTATGGAATATCCATTAGGGGCTGAGCAGAGTGCCAGGTCCTTTTTTTAAAAAAAATTGAGGTGAAATTCATGTAAGTGCTACATGCTTTTTATTCATTCATTTTATTAACATTCCAAAATGGCAATGCAAGTAGATATCGTTATTCCTATTTCTGCAGAAAGGGAAACTGAGCTTCCTAAATCTTAGGTGTCTTGCCCTAGATCATATAGCAGGAGGATGTCAGAGGACACTGGGAGGCAGATCTGTGTACATCTGAAGCCTTCCTCTTCCCATCCTACTGTACTTATTTAATTAAATTGATGAATAAATAAAAAAATATCTATTGAAAATACCTACCACAAGTCAGTGCCTCTTACAGTGTCATTGTAGGTTTGGTGACTGGCCTACTACAACCCCTGGTGGGCCAAGACCCCTTGTTCTCTGCAAGCCCTGCTAAATGGCAGCCCCTTAGTTGTTTGCCTAGAGAGCCCCCCATTCCTCCCTGAGCCCTGAGTCTCGGTCCCCTACCCCACACCCTCTCCTGCAACCTGGAGCTGAGCCCTCGCTCTTCCCAGCCCTCCCCTCCTCCTGCTGCTGTGAGCCACAGCATTTTCCGGAGTGCACTGTTGTGTGTCAAATGTTTGGTGTTGGCACGGAGCGAGGCAGCACGGCAGCCGGCCTCGCCGTACTTGTTACAGCTCGGTGGAAACACCAGTGCTCTTTGGAGGGGCAGGGGAGGAATCAATGTTTCAGTCGCACTATAAATAATGTAGCGGGAAGGATGTTGTGTAAGCGGTGCTCTGGGTTTTGCCAGGAGGTATGTTTTCTTTCCTTCTTTCTTTCTTTTTTTTTTTTTTTTTTTTTTTGCTTTTACCTTCCTCCCCCAACTCCCCTTGATTCAGTCTAATACAGAATGCCTCCCACCAGGGATCAGAGGGAAGCAGCTCCACTCCAAGGGAAGGGGAAGATTAAACTGTTGGAACTAAACAAATCAATCCCTGTAGGGAAAGGGGGGCGGGAGGAGAAAGTCTGGCCTAGCTGGGCACTTGGCAGTGATCTGGGCACCCTGAAAGAGAGGGCCTTCTGGAAGGCTTCGCTCATCCAGGCAGGGGTGGGAAAGGAGCAGGAAACACCATGAGAAAGGGGGTGCTGTCTGGACCAGGAGGGTTGGGGTGAACTCTGGCCTTTCAGCTTCCCCAGCATGGCAGGTACACGAGCTCCCAGAGGGAGACTGGTGGGTTCCACCTCCAGGATAGAAGGGAGCCACAAGAGAGGGAGGGACCCAGGCTGGGAAACCAAAGCCAGTGGAGCCAGAAGCAGAGCCCAATTCATGGTAATGACAGGACCCAAAGGCTGGGCACAGGGAGGAGCTGTTAACGGTTAGGTGAGCTGCCTGGTCAGCAGCATCCTGGGAGGTGGGCAAGTGTTCAGAGCTGAATCCATAATTTGCCAAGGGTATGCGAGGCATGAAATGGCAGGGGTCTGTGGGTGGGTCTTATGCTAAAAGACACCTTAGTCCTCTTCCTGCTCCTTTGGTCCTCAGCGTTTCCTGGCATTCAGCCAATGAGAGGGGAGTCTCCCCATCTCAGGGGCCAAGTGGAGATGTCAAGCCAAAAGCAAGGGCAACTCCTGGGGCTTGAATCAGGGAACCAGAAGAATGCACGGCCTTTCTCCTGGCAATCTCATGTGTAGGAATTGTCTGGGGAGCTTGTTTTGTAAAATGCAGATTTCTCGTCCCCATTCCAGCATACTGAATTCAGATTTTGAGTGGGGCCCAAGAATCTTCATTTAAAATAAACACCTTGGGTGGTTCCAATTTACATGAATTTTGATACCCTTCTTAGGAGCTACATTTGATATCTTCGGTTTGAAAGGGCTTGCTAGAGAAGGCCTCTCTCCTACCTAAAAGCCATTTGACCTATGTGATTTAGTGTGGTCCATTTGACAACCTAAACACTGACAGAGAACCTACTGTGTGTAAGGTTATACTAGGCTTTCGCCCAGAGCCACAGACACAGGTAGTCTCGGGGTGGAGGGGACTCAGAGAGCATCTGCCAGCTGGTGAGAAAACCTCTTCCATGGCGTTCTTGACTCATGGTCATCCGTGAGCTCACTGCTTTGAGAAGCAGCCAAGTCCGTGGCTGGCTGGCGTGCAGGTCCTCATTCTGCCCTGGGTACATAGGTCTGCTGCTTCTCTACCTGATAGCCCTTCGGAGTTTGAAGCTATCATGTTCCCTTGAAGTATTTTTTCTGGATAAAAACTACCAGTTCCATGAAAGGCAGAGGTTGCTGCCTTCTCACTTTTCTTCTCAGTGCTACAACTTTTGCCTCTCTGGATACCTGGGCCAGTGACCATCCTCAAAATGATTCTTTACTCCTAAGGAGGGGTGGCAGCAGAAGTGAAGGACCAAGGCAAACCCTCGCTTCCCTTTTCTGGAGAGATACCAGGCTTTGCTCCAGAAAGTGGTCTTTGAGGAGGGAAGCTAGCTCCCCCAGGACAGCCTTTGGTGCAGAGCACTTCCGAGAGAGACAAGAAACAAACTCAGACCATTCCAAGCCTTCCACGCTCCTCAGGGCTGGGGTCTCACTAACCAGCACACAGCCTCTGAGGAGCTGTTTGTGGGGCTTCACCCAGCAGGTGGAACCAACCCTAGATCATGATTGAAGATGCCAACTCTCCGCTTCACATCCTGACCTGGGGCAAGTCTCCATGATTATGAGTCACCATATGATACCCTTGGCTCTCCCCTCCATCAAGACAGCAACAGAGGGAAAGAAAAAGAGAGAAAAGTGTCCTCTGATGGAGATAGTCCACAGAGGGGACTACACCCTCAATCATGCTTTATCACACTAGCCGTAGGGAGGGATGCTGGAGAGGAGATCTGGGAGGACCAGGTGGCAGGCGAAGAAGATGATTTGAGCAGTGGCATTTGGGACTGATTGCACAGGAGACAGTCTGGGGCCGGGGAGGCTTCATTATAATAATTGTATCCTTCCCCTGTAGTTACGACCTTGCAAATGTAACTTGATGTTTGTAATGAGCCATAATTAGACAATCACCAAAAGTTGCAGTGAGTAAGTACAGTGAATGTAAAACCCAGTCAGCGATGGTACCCTGTGTTTGGGTGTACCTGTTGTATTCTCAGCCTCCTTCTCCGTTGTGACAGAAGCCCCAGGAAAAACCTTCCATGGCCATGGCTACGTCCTTGGCTACTCTGCTGTTACCTGGTTGTGGTCTGTGATCTTTCGAGGTGTCTCTTTGTTGTTCCCTGCCCTTGGGTTTCCTTCTGCCACTTGGGAGAATCATCCTCCATACCTAAGTCCCCGGATCATTAGCCCTGAGAAAGCTGGGCACAACTCTAAGATTCAGGAACCCAAGAGGAAAAGTCCTCGGACCAGGCCATCACAGCATACCTCATCCCTGGAACAGTGGTCTAGCCATTTTTGTCACTTTTTCTAAGAAAGCAGCATACTGGTGCCCAAGATTACACAGCTGGGAAGTGACTGATGACAAAGCACAAAGCCTCTTCTGCATTACCAGTAATGGAGCATGAGCCCTAACTCCAAGGACCCCTAATGATGGGACGTTAGGCATCAATAGTGTACAAGGTCTGGTCAAATATAGAGTGAATGGTTAAATTCTAAAATTTTTATTCAGTAAAAGACACATTGCCATTAATCACCCTGAAAATGCTCCCTCTCACTTTGAACACGCTTATCCCATCATTCTTGCCACTTTCTGAGACACTTCGTGTAAACTCCTCTTGTGAATTTACAAAGTGTGATCAAAAATACATGAATGCTGCTGCCGAGTGCCAGTGGAAACACAGACTTGTAAGGACGTTATTATGTATCCTCATCCACCTTTTTCACTGGATCTGGCACCGTACAACTTCTGGCTCCTCCCAAAGTCAAAATGACCATCAAAGGGAAACTTTAAATTGATTCAGGACATGAAGGCAGCCATGACAACGCAACTAAAGACACTCACAAACAGGACACTCACAAACAGAACTGCTTCAGAAGGTGACAAGAACAATGGCATATGTGTGTGCAAACTAGGGAGAGTATTTTGAGGGGGATTAAATTAATAATAATTTTTAAAAATTAAAACACTCACCGTATTTTTCAAACTGCGTATATATACATAACAGGAAAGGAAGATATTCAGGGACAAGAATCCCTTCTCAAAGTCAGGATCCAAAATTACCTCTAGATACAGCTTATTCTATGTCTTAGCTAAGCTAGTGCTCACCCCTCCCTCTTGCATGTGTGTACCCCGTGGATGAGAGCCCCTAATCGAATTGTGTACTGGCAGTAGACACAGGGCACCTGTTAATACCAATGATGGTTGGTGACTGGTGCCCTGACCCTTTTGGCAGCTGGGACCCAGCTCCCTGAGTGGAATGAGTTTGAATGTTTACAACATTTACATTTTAATTAAAAATCCTTTTGGACTCTATAGAGTTTCCACAAATCTATTAGTCCCTGCCCAGCCTCCCCCATTATGGCAAAGTCTTTTCAGAGGATGGGATTGGTATTGACCTTATTCTTGTGGTTATTAAATGAGACCTCCTGGAGAGCAGAGGGGAAGGAAGGAATTCTGAGATTACAGAATCCAACCTGTCATTTCTCAAATGAGGAAACTGAGGGCCAGGTGGAAAAAGCATTTGCCTAATGACACGTGGACGATGGCAGAACTAAGCTTTCCATTTCTGTCTGGTTCCTCAGTACTTTTAACATTAGACACAACGCCAGCACCCTCCACAAATGGAGGACCTGGGGTGGGGCAGGTTGTTGGTGGCTTCAGTCTCACCTGCCTGGACCTTGGCATTCTAAGTTTGTTCTGTGGGACTCAGGCCCTTGCAGGGGACCGGAACTCTGAAGCAGGAGACTGTCCATGTAGTCAGACCATTTCCTACAGCGTATGTCAGGGAGGAGAGAGAGAGGAAGAGGGAGCAAGAAAAGAGAGAAGTGGTTCCAGGTGAGTTTTCGACAAGAGTGTGGGGCAGATGACAATGCCACCCAAGTCAGGGAGCTCTGATACTGAGAGTTTGGGGTGAGGTGACATCCAGTCATTTGGAGCCAAGCATGCGGACCTTCTCTACCTCCCTCAAGGCTGCCCAGTAAAGCCATTCATTCCACATTTCACTATCTGGTGTCTTTCGGACTTCAGGAAGACCCATGCTTACACAATAACAATGTCTTTGCAAGGTTCAGAGCAGCCGAGCTGTTTTAGAAGATGATCACATTTCACTAGAGAGATAGGACACTGTTTGGGCTCAGTTTCTTATTTTTAAATGAGAATATTGTGACTGGCTTCATAATCTGTGGTCAGGTGTGTTTTAGATCCATGTGAAAGCATTCTATTAACTCAAAAGCACTGTGATAACATCCTGGTTCTGGGTCTGACTGTCATGGCCATAGAGCCTTGTCTGATGTATTTACTTCTGGGTTCAAGGGGGAACAGAAACTAGGCTGAAAGGAAAAAGTCTTCCCAAAACTAACCCCTTGTTACTGCAGAACTGGGCTGAACTTGGCTCACCATAAGTCGCCTCCAGACCTCTGGAACAGCAGCAGTCTTCACCATGGCTGGGAGGCAGGCTACGTGGGAGGCAGGCTACGTGGGAGGCAGGAAGGATCGTGGTCAAGAAGAGGAGGAACATTCATGCTTACTGCTCTGTCTATAGCTGGTGCACTTGGCAGTCAGAACTGCACCCAAAGTAAAGGTAGGGGTGAGTAGGCTGAAGAGATGCTAAGGCCTGATGTTTACCTGATGTTTACCTAGGGGCACCCAGGTAACCAATTTTGTTCCAACAAGTAAGGAGCATAGCACCCTGCCTACACCTAGTTACAAACCAGCCCACCTTGGACCTCACTCTTCGGGGGTAAGGGTTTCGTTCTTGCTCTGGTGGGGCCTGGCAGCATCCCTTTGGACAAGTGCTAACTTTTCCTATGTTTCTGTTTCCCAGTCTATAAAACAAGGGTCTTGAGTGTCATCACCCTGTAGAAGTGGGTCAGGAGAGCCTCTTGGACATCAGAATAAGAGCAAGGGGTCACCCCAAACTCGAGCATGGTGTGGGCACACTGTACCAGCTCACGCTGTTGGATACTGCACATGGTAAGCATGTAGCATAATCTCCAAGGACTTGAGGGTTGCAGAAGGGATGCCAGAGTAGCTCCTGTGTATGCTTAAAAAATGGATCCTAAATGGAGCCTTGCATTGCCTCCTATGCCTCATGGCTCTAAAGTCATTGCACAGGCTTTGTCGTCAATTAGCAGGCAGTTGCATGGCGGACAGGCCATTGTAGTCAGCTCATAGTGCCTCTCTGCCAGCTGGCATCCTGTGACCAAACCCAGCTCCAGGGCAGTAAGGTGATACCGGCAAGCAGCAGCAATCTGCGCTCATTGTGCTGTGCCAGGACGCCTACCAGAGTCAATCACTCCTTGACATTCCAGGAGCAGAACACCCTTTTCCAGCTGGCAGTGAAGAGGCTCAGCTTTTGTGTAGAACAATAGCACAGGCAACCATTTACAGATTGCAGTCCCCGAATCTCAGGGTTAAAAGGAGGCCTTCAAAGGTTAACAATCCCAGTTTCTCTTAATGCTCAAAATCTCCCTCTGTGATCCAGTGTCCGTCTCTGTGTGTCCTACCTGCTTTTGCAAAAAAAGAATTGGGACTGTTAACAGTTGCAAATAAAGTCAGAAAAGTAGGTCCCCATATAGACAGAAGGACAAGATGAGGAGGAAATTGTTTTGCCAGCAACCCAGGATTAGTAGGTCTCTGACATTGAGCATTAAATTCATTGCTGAGCTTTTTGGCAGCAAAGGCAAAAATGGAAATATGATTGTTATATGGGTGTCTGACAAAAGGACTCATGGCAGGAGAGACACACTTTCTCCTGGTACTCAATTTTAAACAAGTCTCATCCATTTACCAGGCAGGGAAGGTGATCTGGGGGTGGGGCTTCATTTAGGTTTCTCTTCCCGTCTCTAAGGCCTCTCAAGGCTTTCTCTGACCAGTCATTTTCCTGTTTCTTCTTTCAGGAGCCCATTAGGTTCCAGTGGGCCTGAAGTCCTAGGGAGGCATATCCATTTTGAAAATTCCAAGGGCTTCTGAGGATCAGGAAGGAAGGCACTGATTTGGGATAGGGGTGGAGAAGTTCAGGGCAGGAGCCTTGCTTTTGGGCACTGGCTGCTGCTAGGCCTAGGTGAACAGAAAGGCTGGGTGGCCTGCAAATGCCTGTCACTAGTGCCACAGCCGGCAGCCCACATATGCCCACCTCAGATTAGATGGGTTTTACCAGCTTCCTGTAAGCTTTCCAGGATGCCTGGGTGTCCCTTGGCTTTGTGCCACTGAGGATCTGGGTGGAAGTCCTGAAGAGTCTGGAAGGTGAACTGCTCTTTTCCAGTGACTTTTCACCAGACAGACCTCATTTTAAACCTCTACTGCTGCTAATTACCACCTATGTGACACTGGGCAAGATACTTAACCTCTCTAAGCCTCAGTTTCCTTGTCAGTAAAATGAAGATGATAGTATGTATCTCATAGGTTGTTATAAGTATTAAAAAATAACACCTGTAAAGTCTATGCCTGGTGCATAGTAAAGTGGGAGCTATTTATGACTGGTATGACCATTATGCCTCAGAATTCCAAGCGCTTTTCTGCTTGCACCACCTGAACCTGGTCTTGGGTACTCCCAGAACCCTGTGCCTGCTGGTGAGGCTCCCCTTACAAATGGACCCCAGTAGCAGGGCATCAAGATGGTAGCTGGGCTGCAGGCCTGCATGTGAGCTGGAACCATGCCCAGCAGTGACTGCAAGGCCCTCAGCCATGGCTTAGCTTTGGGCTATGCACTTAGGGTTTGGAAAGAGAGAATGTGTTGGCAGCTGCCACAACATCTGGACACCTGGCATAGTGGCTGGGAGGCAAATGTGGGCAGAGGGTTTTCTGTTTGGAGAGACTGTAGCAATTGATTCTATATTTTATATCCTGGGGTAGAGTTGAGGACAAATACCATTCCAGGTGGCCCCACCAGGGCACCCTAAGTAAAGCACTGCCATTCCTACCTGCCATTCCTCCATTATTAGCTCAATGTCCTTCATTCATGCTGCCGATAAACATTTGTCAATGGGAGGTGGTGGCAGGTAGGTGTGTATGCACCCAAGTGAGAACAGCCTGTTCTGGCTGTGTTCTGGATTGATCTCTGAGGTCCCTTCCAACTTAACACTCTGGGGGACTCTGAGCCCATAATTCAAGGAAGCTGCAGCTGCCTAGAACAGTGACAACGAAACAATAAATCTTGCCCATTTAAATAATGCCTCTGTTCCTATTCCACTTGCTAACATACTTTCCCTCCCCAATTTCTCACAACATTCTTTGGAGACAAGAATTAAATCATTCATTTCTCAGGGATGGACCAATAGGGGCTCACAGAAGGAGGTGACTTTTCCAGAGTCACAGGGAAAGCTGTGGGTATTTCTACAATGTGACTACATCTCCCAATTCCAGTTGAATGTTCTCTCTTTGTTATTTTCTATGACATTTTTAATGAGATATACTACACAGTACACCCCTTTTAACTGTACAATTCAATGGTTTTTAGTACAGTGACAGATATGTGTGGCTATCACCAGAGATAAACCTCTTAACCTTCAGCTGACATTCCCTCATTCCAGTCTGTCTCTGCAGATTTGCCTATTTTGGACATTCATATCAATGGAATTTGTGACCTCTTATATATGGTCTTTTATGCCTGGCTTCTTTCACTTGGCATAATATTTTCAAGGTCCATCTATATCAGACTTTCATTCCTTCTTATGGCCAAATCATATTCCATTGGATAGATGTATCACTTTTTGTGTACTTGTTCATCAGTTGATGGACATTTTGATTGTTTTCACCTTTGCCTGTTATGAGTGATGCTGCTATAAATATTCATATACAAATTTTGTTGTGGGTGTATGTTTTCATTTCTCTTGGGTAAATGCCTAGGAGTAGAATTGCTGGATCATGTGATAACTCTGTTTAACCACTAAGGAACTTCCAGACTGTTCTCTAAAATGGCTACACTATGGGCCAGTGAGATGGCTCAGCGGCTTAAGCGCCTGCCCGGCAAGCACGAGGGCCTGAGTTCGACTCCCGGAACCCACATACGAAAAGGGGCCGGTGATATCGCTCAGTGGCACGGGCGCCTGCTGGCACGCGAGGTCCTGAGGTCGACCCCCCGGTACCCACAAAAAAAATAAAAAATAATAAAATAAATAATAAAATAAAATAAAATGGCTACACTATTTGATATTCCCACCAGCCATGTATGAAGGTTTCAATTACTCTACATCCTTGTCAACACTGATGGGCTTTTAATCCCTCCCCTGGCTTACGGTCAGGTAGTGGGTTTACAGGGAAGGGAGGATGTAATGAGACCAGCTTAATTTAGGCCAAGTGGTGGATGCATGAGTTGGGATGGAATTACATATCCCTCTGGGACCACCATCTCCAGTATCCCAGAAGTTGTTCTGGCATCAGGCTCAACCAAAAACTAGCGCTGGTCTCCACAGGAGACCATCTGCAATGCTGAAGCCAGAACCCTGGATCCACTCAATGGAAAGGTAGGCTTAGACGAGGGAAACCCTGGTTCTGGAGAAGAGGTAACCCAGGGGCCTGGACCAACTACCGGTCACTAGTAGAGCCTATTGAGCTATGGCCATGACTGTCTTACAAGGCAAGCACTGTCACTGTCATCCCTGATGTCTCCTGAGCCTATGTGTAAAGAGTGGGAGTAAGAACATCTGCTGACCACGCCACCAGATGATGTCAAGAAAGTACTTTGAACTCTTTGGACTATTAAAGACATAGGCCTTTGTCATCTTCAGCCTTGATCTGCAAAAGCCATCAACAGTGGGCCAGTTCATGTTTTAAGGGCCCAGTTTGTCTTGTTTTCACCAAAGATGTAGCCAGGTCTCACCTGTGAGCTGGGCAGCACAGCCTGTTACAGTGGGGAGGGTGGAGCCATGGGACAGAAGTGCTGCTGCGGCTGCTGCTGCTGGAGCCTCTATCAGGGCCTTCACTGTGGTCTTATCATCTGGTTTTCCTTCTTCTCCCATTTCTAGACTGAGGCTGGGCAGCAAGTTTGCAGGCCCAGTAGCTAGATAGAGGCAATAGCTGTTGTGGCTATAAGAACAAAGTGCTGTGGGCGAGGCTTTGGTAAAAAGGTGACCTTAGTCTGAGACCACACACCAGGCCATGTCCACATGAAGCTGGTCATAGGGATGACCTCCAAGGTCCCCAAGGGTTGCTTTCCAGGTTAAGAAGACATAAAAGACACACAGGTTGTTCAGATGACATCCCTGCCCTTTCTCTGGAGGTCTACTGGGATCCCTCACTGCCCAGACTTCCCAGGTTGATGGAGCCACAGGGTACTGGGCCTGTCTGGGCTGTAATGGAGAACTCTGGAACTGTGGGATTCCCTCTGGGCTTGAGCTCCAGACCACCTTGCACAGGAAGCTGAGCTGTTAACTGCTGAGTCCTGAGCAGCCCTCAGCCATTCCTGATCATCTTGACAACCATAACAAGCCACCTACTAGAACTCCAAGGTCCACTGCACATTCAGACACACCCATGGAGGACACACCTGTATGTACTCTAAATGGAATGATTCAGAAGGCCTCTGACTCCTAGCTTGCTCTTCTAATCTTCCTTCAGAAGTGTTGAGGTTCCAACAGCCCCTTTGTTGGAGGCTGCAGGTGATCTGTGGCTTTCTAACCTAACCATCCTGAAAAAAGGATGGAGAGGAGCATTTCCAAAGAGTCATAGCTGCTTCTCTTTAGGGCACTCATTCGTTTATTTAACCAAAGTCCACTGATCATCTTGTGATGCCTACTGCATTCTGGGATCATGCAGAAGAGACATGGGCCCTTGTCCTCTTCAGCCTTGTGGTCTGCAAAAGCCATCAACAGTGGGCCAATTCATGTTTGGGTTCTTGAGTCCAAGTATTGCCAACCTTGGCAGCACTGCTGAATCACTGGGGGAGTGTTCCCAACCAGATTCCTGGGCCTTACCCTGGGGATCCAGACTCAGAAGGCCCAGGGTGGGGCCTGGGAATCTGTGTTCTTTGAAAGCTCATGGATGATGTCAACCTGGACCCATACCTGGGGACTGCAGCTCAGGCCTGTTCCCTGGTTGCACAAATGAGGAAACCAAAGTCCAGGAAGGATTGATCAACTTGCCCAGGTGGTGGATAACACCTATTCAGCACCCTTTCCAGAATATCCTGCCAACAAAAGCAGGGACAGGTGGAGCTAAGCCAAGACTTCTGATGAAGGGTGGTCCAGGAAGACTTCTCAGAGGCACCTCCATCCAAGGAAGGAGGGAATCTTTGCAAGCTGGGGTGGGGTGGGGATCAAAATTCTCCAGGTGAGAATTTTCCAGGCCTGTTTGGGGAACAGGAACTGGGAAATAGGTCCAAAAAGGCAAGAACAAATTTTAAAATCAAGGAATCCATACATTATTCTATAGGCATTGGGGAAATTTTTTTAGCCACTGGCCAATTATTCTCAAAATGAAATACGTAATTAGTTCAGGGGGGGCAGCACAGAGCAGGGAGCTGGATGAGGAAGAGCCAGCCAGAAGTGAGCGCACTCACACTGCCCAGGCTGAGGAGTGGGTCACCGTGGGGCCTGCAAGGACAGCAGAGGAGCAGGGCCCAGCTGGATGACCACAAGAAGCCAGGGTGACGGGCGAGCCCAAGATGTTAACGTTTGGACCTTTGCGCAAGAACAGGAGTCTGACTGCGAAGCTGGGGGGCTTGTCAGGGCTGAGATCAAGTTTAAGGAAAAGGCTTTTCTTTTAGGTCTGCAGTAGAGACAGTACAGCACAGAGCACAGTTCCCAGCCTGAGTAAATGCTCAGGATCCAGTGGTCATTGTTGCCTATTTGTCTGAGCTTGGTCTGAGCTTGTAGGACTCTCCTTCCCCCGCCCTTGCTCTGATTCTCTAAGGCAGGCACTCATCTTCCCAGAACCACCAAGCATTTGGCTTTTCAAAGAGCTTTCGTCCTGTACCCCTGCCTCCTCTTGGAGTCTGGGCCATCTGGGTTGCAGGAAGCCTGGGGCTAGGGGAGAGGAAGGAGCATACATTTATTGAGCAGCTATCAGGAGCAGAGTCTGCAGCAGGTGCAGTATCTGGCTATGCGTTCCTTCTTTCTAACTCCACACAGCCAAGGGCTAAGGTGTCACACTGCCCCTGTTTTAAAGAGGTGAGTCTCACACCAGCGTCACTCTGTGTCCCGTGATGAAGGGACTCAGACAGTTCCAAACCCAAGTCTGTCCAACACCAAGACCCTCTCACTCCTCCCTAGGACCCCCTGCCTCTCTCCTCCAGAGCCCTTTTCTCTTCATCTCTGCTCACATTTTCCCCCTCAGACACACAAGGAATTGTCCTTGGCTCCTGAGCGATGGAAAGCAGGCGAGGTGAACCACCCGGAGCCAGTCCTCCTCTACCTGCCATCCTGTTGGAGAGGGCTCTGGTGCTGAGGGGAAGCCTGGGAGCAACTTCAGAGGCCACCCCCACTTCTTCCTCTGTGTTTCCAGAGTGGAATTAATTCACCCCAGGGACACACAGCTGGGTAGAAGAGCCAGGTCTGCTTTCCAGGTCACTGCGCCTCCCGCCCCCGACCGAAGGGAGTGTGTTCTGGCATGCAGAGGGGCACAGAGGGTGCTGCAGAGAAAGGGAAGCCAGGGGAATTGGGGATGGTGCCATGCTGGTCACTGTGTCTGCGACTGGGCAGAACCCCTATGCAGGGCTCGCTGGTGCAGCCAGTCCCGGGGCTGCTTCTGGGCCTTGGTGCCTGCTGTAGGACACCTCTCTGAGTTGTGCACACACTGCTGGATCAGTAGTGGCCTGATGTGTAGATGGACCCAGAAGGCATGGGCCACAAGGACATAAGGTCACCTGTGCTGCTGGAGGGGAGGGCTATAAAGGAGAAGAGGTCTAGCAGAGGCCGGGGTGAGATAGGCCTCTTGGGGAAAAGTCTTCCTTGCTTCCAGTCCTTCTCACTCCTGGACTCATCTCAGTTTGGCTCACGCCACCCCTCTCCACTTTATCTTGGTAGCCCTCTTTCCTTATCTTGCTTCCTTCTAATCATAGAGAATTGTCTCTTCCTTTGGCCCTCCCTCTCTCCATTTGTCCCTCTTCCACCATCTCCCCCTTCTCGCCAGGTCTTCCCCCTTTATGCCTCCCATTCCATGTAAGCTTCCTCCAGCTCAGTGCTCAGCAGTGTGCTCTGTGACATAAGAGCCTGGAGTTTCCTTCTCCTTCCCGTCCCTCAATCCGTGGCCCACACCAGAACCATGGAGACTTCTACTGCCTTCTCACCCTGAGAAACCCCTTCCTGGGAAGACCAGGGCAAGCAACAGACCCAAGTAGCCTGTTCCTGTGTCCTGGCCCTTAAGTTCTGGTTGCCAAGGGATGCAAGAGCTGGGTGAGCTCACCATACCTCGTCCCAGCCAGGTCATCCTGACACTGTCCCCCTAGTTCATTAGCCTGACTCAAGTCAGTTGTTGGCTAAGCACCGTGAGACACCCCAGACCTTTCCTGGGAAAGTGGCAAAAGGACAGGAAATGCTCAGGGCACCTTCATTCTCATCTCTGTTCCATTGCTAAAGTTACTTGGGCTTGGCTTAGGGCGACCCCCTGTCCACCTCCAGCTCCTGCGAGCAGGCTCAGAAGTTATCAGCTTGTGAGATCACATAAAAAGTGGAGGAGAGGGAGATGTGAACTGTAAGCCCACCTGTGTTGCCAGCGAGTTGTGTTACCTCTTTGGACTTTGTTTTGCTTTTTCGCATGAGAGGATTAGACAAGATCACTTTCAGAGACCTTTCTAGCCGAAAAATGCTAAGCAGTGACCACTTTGTCCAGGTGAAACTCATCTCATAATCAGTCTGCTACCTGAAATTTGTGGTCCATTCCTTTGGCTCCCTGGTGTTTTTCTTCTCTAGGAGACCTTTCTGGAATGCAGCTATTATTGAGAAATTCACACAGTGTATTGTGCCGGCAAATGTCTAGCAACCAGCTCTGGTGGTTACAGATTGCCTAAACATTCCCAGCATGGCCAGTGACAAGCTACCAATACGATGTCACTAAATGTAGTACTGTAACCTCTTCCCTCCCATACATTCTGGCCAGGTCACAGCACGAAGAGTGCATGTTTTAGAAGAACAACAAAAAATAAGAATCTGTGGTCTGATAGAGGATTTTTTTTTACTTTGTATTTAAATGAAGTCTCCCAAGGTCTAAAAAATTAAATTCTGGTTATACATTTAATGAAATGCCTTTATTAAAAAGAATAAAATTATTTTACATTTGAAGAGCACCGTAAAAATTCAACTAACCATATAGCAGCTAATGCCATGCTTGAAATTAGAAATTACTCAAGGTATTAGGATTTGTTAATAGTGGGTAGTGGGTACACAGATGTTTGTGTAATTCTTTCTGCTCCTCTATAACACTTGAAATATTTTATAAGTTCTAACAAAGGAAAGAAAAAGAAACAAGGAAGCTGTCTTTCCTGATTTCAGTCCTGGGATTTCTGTCCTCTTTCCTTTTAGTCCCAGGGAGGGGAAAAAATCAGTCACCATTATCCTGGTCCTCAGGTCAAGGAGGCACTGAGGGAAACCCCAAGAAGCTCCCCATCCCCAGGACTCCTTCTCATCCAAGAAGGGAGGGGATTTCTGGAGCTTCTAAAGTCCCTCCCAGAGCCAAGGAAAACATTTTCCTTCCACGCTCTCTCCAGTGCCTCAGGCTGTGATCCCAAGTCCTGACTGAGCTTGGTTATCCCATGTGGAGAAGCATGGTCTCCACACCCCAAGATCCCAGGCCCCACCTGCAACTCTGAGGTGACCCGGTGGCTCCAGAGTCAGAGAGAGAGTGCGCTTGCTCCTCACCAAGCTATGTGAGCTAGAGTCCAGTGTGCGTGAGGTGTGTGACTTCCCTTGGTGGGCTTTGTCCTTGGCCAGCCAGCCAGGACTCCCAGTGGCTGTGTGAGAGTGGAGTTGACCACGTTAGGGTTGCAGCTGCCCCCTCAGCCCTGCCTGCTACAGTGAAGCATCTACAGACGGTGGGCCTGCCCTCGAGGTGGAGAGGAGGCTGCATGGCTGAGAGGACTCCTGGCCTCCCTCTCAGTGTCTCCCTGACAGCTACAAATAAGCTCGTGAATGTATTTAATAAACCCCGGGAAGGAGTTGTGGCCGCCTCGCCTCTGCTGGGGAAAGTGATGGATGTCTCCAGCAGGAGAGAGGAAAGAAAACTTTCTAAATGGGTTCAATTAAGGGGAGGAGCCCTCTGGAGGGAGTTCCTCAGGGCTGTGCTCATCGTTGAGTCGCCCAACAGCTTTCTGGGGCTGTGGGAGCTGGCAATACTCAGGGGTAGACCAGGCACCCTGCCCCATCTTGCGGCTTCAAGCACAGGATGGGGCCACCCCCATCCCATTCCTCCTACACACCACCTTCTGGTTCTGGGCTTTCCAATGAGGGATGGAGAGGATGGCCTCTAGCACTTTGTGGTTCTAAAATGCTCCCTCACTTCCTCAGAGGAGCCCATGGGTCTTGTCTCTGGAAACTTGCAAGGTGGTTGTGAAGCGTTTCTCTCAGGAGAGAGGAAGTGTGTGGGTCAAGGTCCTAAGCCCAGGACCTCCCCACGGGCTCCTATAGGGTCCATCCCTGCAGGCTTCCTGCGGGAGGCTGTGCCCAAGAGGAGAGAGCTCCTGGGGCAGGAATTGGAGGAACTACATAGGTGATCAGCCAGCCTCTACCCCAACATTATTTTTATCACTTGAGGGACCTCTGCATGCCCCACCTGGGCAGCCTTGTGTGGAACTTGCCAGCCCTGCCACCTACCAGCCTTCTGACCCACTGGCATTCTTAGTTTTTCAAATCTCTCCTCACCTGTGGAATGCAAATAGTACTTGCCCAGCTCACCCCACAGGTTGGCAGTGAGGGTCACATGAGGGGAGTATGCAAGGACACCTTCCCGGGGAGGATGACAAATGTACATGTTGGCAGGAAGGATGGTAACATAGTATTTATATGGATTGGGGAGGCCATTGCACCCCGCCCTCCAGCAGATGTTGGTCTGTACCAGTCCTGAGGCTCAGCTTGGGCCACCCAACTTGCCTAAAATTGTACAGGCCTAAATGGGCAGGATCAGTCTTTGAAAAATGATTTGGCAGCTCTCCTTAGATGAGCTGAGAGAATGAGTGAAAGGCATTTGGAAAGAAATCCTCTAGCCTCTGGAGAACTCAAATAAAAGGTAAATTTACAGAATTCTAGGGTCAGCTACATAGGGAAGGGTTGAGTTTTCCTCCCCAACATCAGCACCAAAGGGAAGGGACTTAGAATGGAAGATATAGGAACATCCTTTGGGGTTACATCTACTCCTCACAGCACATACACGCACTCAGAAATACCTACATCCTTGCACGGGTTCTCTTCAGTTACCCATCATAGTCCTGACATCGAGGAACACAGCTAAACCCTTTCAGAAGTGATTTATATTTTCAGCTTGTCCCACCTCTTGGGGTTGGATGTTCCATAAGTTTACAAGCCTCTGTGTGAAGTCAAATTTCTTTCTCTGGATCTTAAACTAGCCCCATAAAAGCTTCAAAGAGAATGACATGGAAACAAGCAGGCATAAAGAGAATCCAGGTTGGCTCGCTTCAAACTCAGAACTAGGTAAGAAGCACAAAAGGAGTGGAGCCTGACATCCCTGCAGGGGAGAGGCCAGTGGCAATGAGATCACAGTACAGGCACAAGGGAGTTGGAGTTTTAGGGGAGGAAGCTCCAAAATCTCCTGTTGCTTCCTGATGGCTTCCTAAAGGAGGCAACATTTCCCAACTCGTGTGAACACGGGACAGCCTTGCATCCTGTACCAGAAAAGGTGTCCTAGGCACAAGGTAGAAAGATGAAGGAACCTGAGAGCAGAAGGGGCCTCTCCAGGGGAGTTTTTCAGCTCCCCCAGTCTGACATCCCCATCTGAGCAGCAGCAGAGCTGGAGTCACAGCAACTCATGAGCCCAGGAAGGAAGTAGGAGCCACATGTCCCACCTTGGGGTCCTGCAGCCACACTCAGCAGCAAATAGGCTCCTGCAGGCACTCCCACCTACAGGGGACACAGTCCTCCTGTGTCTCAGGATTTAGCTCCTTTCTAAACCCTTACTGGCACCTGCCAACCTGCTCTCCCTGCAGCACCTTTGCAGTTTTGCCCCCGTGTTCTACCCAGCACCTTGGCATCTGGGCCTGACTGCTCCCATTCTTTGTCCCCTAGACAATGCCAGGTGGGCCGAGGCTATGGGGGTAAGGCTTATGCACAGGCCCATGTATGAGTACAGACATTCGCAGATTGGCCCAGCACCCAAGCAAGACCAAGAAGGAGGGCAGATGTGAGCCGGGAAGAAGAGGCTGCTGACAACTGACAGGTGGAGACAATGTTGCCCTCCTTATCGAATGCTGTGGTGACCCCAGTGATGGTGCGTTAGATGGTACCTGGCACAGTGGCTGGCACAGTGGCTGGCACTGTGGTCCCCAGAAGGGTGCTAGAGGCTGAAACTCCACCAGAGCCTGAGTCATGCTTTCCGCCCTTCCTACCGTCCAGTAGGGCTGGGGGTAGGGTTACAAACCAGAAGCATTTCAAGAGCAGGCGTGAGGGCAAGGTGCAGACGAACAGTTCAGAGAAGGGAGCTGTCCTGGGATCCATGGAGTGGAGAGGCAGCGAGTGCAGTAAGAGAGTGTTGGCTTGGTGACAGAAGACAGGTTGGACCCCGAGTCCACCATTTACTCGTTAGGTAGCATTAGGCCCCAGAGCCTCAGTTTCCCTCTGTGGTAAGATGCTGCACGAAGGGCCTGGCTGTGAACGAGGAAGGTGAACGCTCCATGGGTGCTCAGGGAGAGAGAACCAGGGATGAGAACTAGAATGGGACACAGGCTGGTCTCAGGCCTCAGTGCTGTCGTGTCCTGGGGTAGGGATCAGTCGCTGGTGACGTCACTGCTCCCAGCAAATGCATCTTTTCTCTCCTGAGTCTGTCTCCCAATTTGGAGTAAAGTTCTCTTGTCCTAGAGTTTAAGAAACTTCTGATCCTTTATTCTGGAGCGGATACAGCCCAGTACCCTCCATGTACTTCTTAGACAATTAAAAAGCCTCCACAGCCAGTACCCACTCGCTGAGCCACGTGGGAGGGCTGCCGCAGTGCTGTGCAGCTCTGTGTGGAGGTGGTGTGTGTCTGCTCAGTGGGGCAGGGTGTGTGTGTGCATACACGCATGCAAGATGCTAGGAAAGTCGTTATATCCTCATTGCGGATGCCAACAACTAACCATAAGAGACATTCTCACACTGATGTGATCACAGAGGATGCTGAAATCAAACTTGAAAGAAAGATCTAAGACTGGGGCTGTCCACGCCCAGCAGCCCTTGCAGCTTTTTGAGTGATCAGGCAGCTTGGTTAGGGATGAGGAGAAGGTGGCACTTGGCCATCTGTGTCTCAGGTGATCCCTGTCCAGGACCTTTGGGTCAAACAGTCCCCAGTTCTGGCATCTGATCAGACCCAGCATGCTTGGCAGGATGACAGGGAACTGAGATATGGCCTTGCCCCTACTGCAAACATGTAATCTTATCTTGCCAGGTAGTCTGGTTCTTACCCTGATTTGCTACAAAATACAATGTGTGTATTCCCCTCTATTTAAAAGAAAAGTAGAGGTAGAATAAATAAGCTCTTGACAAGAGTTATGGCTTCATGGCCTGTTTCTCTATTGTTTTTGGTTGAAACCAAGACATATACATAAGTGCTCATGGACATCCATGTGTTTATGCACATGCACAGAGCAGGAAATAAAGGTCATGAGACACAGCTTTACCCCTTGAACTGTGCTAGGGGAAATTAAGGATGGAGAATGGACCTAATACACTGATCTGCACAGAACAAAGCTAGAGCAAAACTTGTTAGCATTAGTGGGTGAGGGTGGACCCAGGGAAGAAGTGTGCACAGTCATTCATGTGAGAGAAGATGGTGGCTTGGGCCAGGGTGGTACGGATGAGAAGTGATTCGAGTGAAGACGTATATTGAAGGTAGAACCAATAGGTTGTTCAGATGGTGTAGATGGAGCAGCGAGAGGGCAGAGTCATGGATGACACCCTAGTTTTCCACCTGAGCCACTGGACAGTGTATGACTGGACCACAACCCAGGGGCCGGCTTTGAGTCCTGACTGGGACAGATGCCGCTGTGATTTAGAACCAATTATTCAAGTAAACCCCACCATGTCTCTAAAGGAAGAGCAACTCCCCCCAACACACACACACACCTCTTCCCTATGATTTCCCTAGGGATCAAAGCAGATCACCCACGTCGGGGTCTCTACCAACATAACGTTAGGACAGTAGGACAGGCTGCCATGGCAGGGAAGGCGCCTTCACCCTTCCATGGGCTGCGATGTGGGCCGTGTATGTCTGCAGGAGTAGAGTGGCGAGGGGGGAGGTAGGAATGAGAGAGCCACTCACAGCCCAAGCTCTGGAAACTGAGCTATGGTTTGGCTGCACATTTGAGAACTGTGACAGCCCAGTGAGCTGCGCCCACTGCCTCTGCTGCTCCCTAGGCAGCCCCTGCCCCTTGAGGACCATCCCATTACCCACCCGTCCAGATCAGAGACCCAGAGCAGTCTGCTTACTTCTCCTCCATGAGGGAACCTTTCTGGGTGGCTGGTGCACAGCTGACAATACAGAGGAGGAGAGGCCAGGTGTAAAAGGGAGGAAGAGCAGATGGGCAGCTGAGCCCCACAGAAAGAGAATAGGAGGTACAGACAAGCCAGAGAGGGCAAGGTGAGAATTGCAGGTTCTGGGGTCTCTGTAGCTGCCACCAGCTCTCCCTGGTGCCAGCACCTGAGCCATGTCTGCTGCCCGCACAAGCCCATGGCAGAATCAGCGTGGAGGCAAAGCTGAATGTCTGCGTTTCCCTTCCCTTTGGATGCCTCCCAACTGTCCCCACCCCTGAGCCTCCTTTAAGCCTCAGCCCCAGGATGAGGGGAACAAAGCCAAAGATGTGATCTGTTCTCATTCAGCATCTCAGCCAGGGCTGGCAGCCCTTCTCCACGCCCGTCCCGGATAAGGACGCAAGGCGTGATGGGGGGCTCACCACTTTGCAGGCAGCTTTTTCATTTCTTCGGGGCTCTGATTGTTAAAAACATGCAGCCACACTCACTGGGACAGTCATAATTAAAAAGACAGATACTGACAAGTGTTGTTGAGGATGTGGAGAAATCAACCCTCATACATTGCTGGTGGGGATGTAAAATGGTGCAGCCACTTTAGAAAACAGTCTGGCAGTTCCTCAAAAGGTTAAACATGGAATTACCATGTGACCTGGCAATTTCACTCCTAATATTACCTAAGAGAAATGAAAATGTACAACCACATAAAACTTTACAGTTGGTCCTCCGTATCTATGGGTCCCACATTTGTGGATTCAACCAGCTGCAGATGGGGCATATTACACAAAAAATTGCATCTGTACTGAACATGTACAGACTTTTCTTACTAATTCCCAAATGATACAGAATAACAACTACTTATGTAACACTTACATTGTATTCTGCATAAGCTAGGGATGGTTTAAAGTATAAGGAAGGATATGTATAGGATGTGTATGAGTACTATGGCATTTCAAATGAGGGACTTGAGCATCCACAGATCTAGATATATGCAGGGGGTCCTGGAGCCAAACCCCCACAGATACCAAAGAATGACTGTACGTGAATGTTAATAGCAGCATTATTCCTAATAACTCAAAATTGGAAACAACATAAATTTCCATTTACAAGCCAGGCATGGTGCACGCCTGTAATTCCAGCACTCAGGAGGCTGAGGCAGGAGGATCCCTGCAAGTTTGAGGCCAGCCTGGACTACAAAGTGAGTTCTAGGCCACCCTGAACTACATAGTGAAACCCTGTCTCAAAAAGACAAAAAGTCCATTTACAAACTGAATGAATAGATAAGTAACGTGGTGCTGTATATCCATACGGTAGAATAATATTTGGGCGTGAAAGGAATAAGCACTGGTTCATGCTGCAGCGTAAATAAATCTTGAAAACATTTCAGTATGTGAAAGATGCCAGTCAAAAAAAGGGTGCATATTGTAGTATTCTATTTATCTAAAATGTCCAAAATAGGCAAATCCATAGAGAAAGGGAGGAGATTAGTGCTAGGGGAAAGAATGGGGTTGGAATGATAGATAAAAGGAATGGGATTTCTCTGGAGGTGATGAAAAATGTTCTGCCATTGCTGTGGTGACATCTGCACAACTCTGTGAATACACTAAAACTCTTTGGATTGTGCAGTTTCAATGGGCGAATTGTATGTCATGTGAATTGCAACACAACAAAGCTGTTACAATGTGCGCGCACACACACCACCATCTTGTGTGGAGCACGCAGGACCAACTGTCTTGGTTTGTCTAGCTCAGGGATTTCCCAGGACCTAGGACTTTCAGTGCTAAAACACAGACTGTCCCGGGCAAGCTGGGATGATGTGGCCCTCCACGTGGAACCCAAATCTGCCTATCTGTAATGCTTAATGACTTGTTCGTGGTCACCCACTGGTGCAGGCCCAACTCCTGTCCAAGACACCCCAACATGAAGAGAGCTGGTGGGCCACCCCTCCTGCATGGAGCTCACATCCTCTGCCCTCACCATGTCCGTGTGTGTGAGGAGAGGGTCTCTACCTCTCTGGGTGGCTTCTACAGAATGGACTCTGCTTTGCAGGTACACGCTTGAATAAGGGACCTGGAACCAAATCCATCACCTCAGCTGTGTTTACTCATAAAGGGGAGAAGAGCCATTACCCTCTGATCACCCTAGGACTGGAGATTATTTTTCTTGTAATGCAACCCCATTGCATGGGCTTTTGGTGGGGAGCTATATCTAGGCAGGTATCCGTGTGAGAGCTCTCGTTTTCTCTGATTCATCATTTCTTTTAAAGATGTTTATACTGCTGTATGCAGTGACACTGGAGCTACCACAACATACAGGACCTGGGCCCTCCTCTTAAGGGCTCCCTCTTGGGAGCCTGAAGGAGGATTCCAAGCCCGGAAGCAGGATGTTGGGATATGGGGGCGGCTGGCTCACATGAGCAGCAGGGACAGCCTCTTCCACCAGGGCATGGGCATCAGGCGAGGCTCCTCAGAGGACATGAAGGCCGCCGAGAGCAGAGGGATGATCAGAGTAAGCCAGCCACGCAGCCACGAGGGTAGGGATGCGGGATGGAAAGTGGGTTCCTAGTCAGAGGGTAGCACGTGGGAAGGCAGAAGCACCAAGAGAAAATGTGGAGTCCCCAGCTGTGACACTGTGGACTAGCATGTTCGGGAGCTGGGTGTGCTTCATCTGGAGTTCCTGGAAGTGGTACCCTGCTTTGTCTACCAATAATAATAATAATTAATAATGGCCTTATTTGATAAAAATCATTTCTTGACTGACTACCACTTAGGCTCTGTACCAGGTTGTTTTCATATACAACAACAGTACAAAGTAGACGTAACACTCACATTTTATAAATTAGGAAATTGGAGCTTAGATGGAATTTTAAAAAATCACCCACAGTATCACAGTAATGGTGAAACTGGGTTTTATACCCAAAACCACCTGATTCTAAAGCCAGGCCTCTTGCCAGCAGTACTTTGAGCCAGGGGTTTGCAGGTGCCAACCCATCAGGGGGACATGTGGCTTCCCACACTCCCTCTCCCCCTGTCCCTCAGGGACAGAGGAAGTGGTAGCTGCCTGGCCAGGGCCTCCCATGCAGGCCTGCCCGGACAGAGCCCATGGGAAGCCATTACTTAGTGGCAGTGGAGGGGCAGGTGTAGCAGGCCTTCCTAAGGAAGACGAGTCATGTTCATGTGTGCACACACACTGAGCTATTGGGTCCCAGGTGCTGATTTTTGCTAATCACAATGCATTGGGAATTGTTTAATAGGATTTTTTTCTTTTGATTAAAATATGATAATGAAACTTATTGCTTCACTCTTTAAAAAGAATGCTTGAAAATACCCACCTATTCCCCAAATGTCCTGGCCAGGATAAATCTGGATATCATTTTATTCCATGTGGCTGTCATACAAATAAAGGGCTCAGTTTTCCCTCTTTCAAATACAAAGCTCCCATCATTTACCATTATCATTTATTAACTCTCCCCACTCCTATCCCTCCTCTCCCTGCCAGGGCAAGGTCTCCAGCTTCAGGAAGCAGAGCCTGATGTTAAGGAGACAGGCAGAGATTTGAGTGTACAGAGAAGAGATTGCTCAAAACCTTGAGTCTGAATGTAGTTCACTGGTACTCTTTGGAGGGATAGGGAGGGGAGGAATGAAGAACCAAGAGCTGCAGGAATGAGATTCACCCTTGGATAAGCCCTTTCCATAATCTGGGCCTCAATGACCTAGAGTTCCTGGAAGTGGTACCCTGATTTGTCCACCAATAATAATAATTAGGGCCGGTGAGATGGCTCAGCGGCGTAAGCGCCTGCCTTGCAAGCGCGAGGGCCCGAGTTCGACTCCCGGAACCCACATACGAAAAAGGGGCCGGTGATATCGCTCAGTGGCACGGGTGCCTGTTGGCGCGCGAGGTCCTGAGGTCGTCCCCCTGGTACCCACAAAAAAAAAAAAAAATAATAATAATAATAATAATTAATGTGCACCACAGCCGCACATTTCTGTGGATGTAAAGCAGTATTGTGGCTAAAGCAGTATTTCCAACCAGCATCATGACTTTGCTGCACTATCACCCCCTCTTTCACGTGTCACGAAGGGTGGTTTCTCTTTTTCACATTCCTTCTCTTTTCTCATACACTCAGCTCTTCTTGCTTTCCTCCTTTCAGTCCATCTCCTTTGCTCTTTCTCTCTGCCTTCCCATCTCTTCTTTTTGGTCCCTGTCATATCCTGTTTCCCTTTCCCCTTCATTTCCTTTCATTTTCTCTCCTCCCCTATAAAAACTATTCTGAGGCTCATCTGCCTTCCTTCTCCTAAACCCCTGGTGCATCCTGGGAAATGGCAAATTCACCAGTGAGTCACAGAATTAAAAAAAAACTACACACAAGAGAAAGTTTTGCACTTAAAGTCATAAAATCCAACCACTAGCACCACATCCCTTGGACATCATAGCTCTGGCATTGTGGATAGACAACCCACAGCTTGCTAAATTCCTGACCAGCCAGGGATGAAATGATAAAAGCGAATTTGCCTGGAAAGAATGGGCAGGCAGAGCTGGGCGCTCTCTCCCCCTCCACACCCCCTCCTCTGCACCTCCTCCCTCTTCTGTGCATCAAACTGAATGTGATTGTGTGCCGCTGCGGAACATCAAAGAGCGGAAGAATTGCTTAAGAAGAAAATATTGGGGTTATGCATTTGAGAGCTGATTAAGCTTCAGGTCACCTCCGGGGCTGTGCATCCATCTTTAATCAGCCCCCAAAGGGCAATTCGCTTACTGTGGAGCTGCCTATCTTGGGCTCAGTGGGCAGCAGGCATTGTGGTGCCAGCCAAGGAGGGAGAGAGTTTATGGCTTGGCTACACTGGCTCCCTGTGCCTAGCCACAGCCTACTGTCAGAGGGGAGGATCAGATTTCAAGGCCTATTTATTGCCAGAGGCCTTGGTTCTTGGAAGACATCAGACTTCAGCTCCCTCTGGGACGGGGGGGGGGGGGGGGGGGGGGGGGGAACAGGTCCTGAAACTAGATGAGAATCAGGAACCCAAACTCCAATCTGTGACCTGCTGCCAGGAAGGCAGCCTTGAGGCACCGCCCAGCAGATGGGGGCCCAGATTCATAGGTACATTAGCAGCTCTGAAGGAGGTGCAAGGGCTTGGCTGGAAGAAAGAGGATTTGCAAGTGGATGTGGCTTTGGGGACCTACTGATCAGCTACTGCCACCAAAGCATTAAGAAGGAGCCATTAATGCAAATTCTAGATATCACAGAATTCATATTTACTCCAAGTCTGGACTTGAACAGACCCACAATATATTTCACCCTGGTTTACCTTGTCTTGATCTTCCAGAGCCTCATTAGGAGCTGGAAGGACCTTAAAGAGTACCCAAGTTATCATGCTAGGCAGATATCATGCTAGGGGACAACTGTGTCTTGATCCCACAGTATGCTGCGAGGCTGGGAAGGACACAGGTATGATGGGAGGCCCCATAGCCAGTGACAATCCAGCCCAGAACTTGGGTCTTCTTGAGGACCTTTGTCCCTCTTTCTGTTCAGTACAGGATAACAGTTGGGCATCCAACCTTCCAGCCCATAAGAAACACAGCCCCTTTTCAACTTTTTCCCATATTCCAGGAAGCCACCTGAAAGAACTGCATGACCTCTGTTCCTGTCCCATCTGCCCTGTATCAGGATGCTCTGGGTTTGTACCTGCTTCCCTGCCAGACTGATTTCCTCGAGGCAAGAGTAAAACCTGAATCATCATCACATCCTCTAAATGCTCAGCACATTGCAGGGCACATGATAGGTTATTAAGACATATGCATGGGTCGAAATTGAACTTGAATCTGGCCCTGTTGCTTCCCAACCATGCTTGTGCACAAGGCACCACTCAGGGTCAGGGTCACAGTCACTGTCAGTTGTACTAGAGAACCTGACCTTCCACCTCACAGAGCCCCACTTAGCAAGCACAAAAGCCTGGTGGACGGGAAGGTAGGAGTTTCCTCAGCCAGGTGGTTGTGTCTTCCCCTCCCTTTCCTGAGGACATTGTCCCATTTGCTGGGTTGCAGGTAGAAGAGCCAAGAGTTTTCCCCTACCCTTCAATCCTGAGGGGCATTTGCACTTAGATTATTTTTGAAAACAGATTTGTGAAAAATTTGATTTGAGAAAACATTCTTCTCCCACATGCTGAAGGATTGAGGGTCTGTAATCCCTCTCAAATCGCCCAGACGAGGTTGGTATTGCAATGTCGGTATCAGAGCTAACAAAGGGGGATTAGCAAGGAGAATTCTGCGTGAAAGCCTGCCACGCGCTGAAGGCTTTCAGTGTAAAGCAGATAAGATAGGTACAGCCAAGCCATTTTTAACCCAGTTTTTAGAGCACTCAGAGGCCTCCTTTTGCGATGACAGGGAGCAAGGGCTGGATTTAGTTATGTCTGTTGCTTCCCTACCCTGCTGGCTCACTCAGTTGGGAGGGGAAGTCTCCTTCACTGAAGGGTGCCCAGAGCCCAGGCTGAACTAGGTGTGGCTGGGCCGGAAGGCATGACCTCCCAGCCACAGAATGGCAGGGTCCCCCCACTGTCCCCAGCCTGTAGAAATGTCACCCCCAAATTTCAGATCGTAGAAAGAGACCTTGCTTTGTGTTGTGTTTCCCAACTGGAAAGCTGAAGGGCCCATGGCATTGTCTGCTGCTGGAAGATACTTAGAGCCGACCTGGCCCCAGGCAGTCCTGGGCAGCCAGGTTGCCCAATGGTGAGGACCTCTGGCTTTGAAGCTACCATTTGTTCTTTGTGTAAATCTTGGCCTAAGTTAACCCCTGTAAGCCTGCTCCCTTTTCTTTAATAAACAGTGTTCATCTCCAAGTTTTGTTGGGAGAATTAAATGAGATAATACACATAGAGCCCCTTCCATGGTGCCTAGCACGTAATAAGTGCTTAATAAACAGTGCTGACAGTTATTAGGAACGAATTAATATTACTGTTAGATGTGGAGACATCAAAGTCCTCCCAGGGGAAGTGACCTACACATACCTGAGTTTCTTGAGTAGGGAAAATTCTTGGGCTCACTCCCCTCCACAAAATCCCATTCCAGACTTGAGTGAATGTCAAAGCCATGCCATAAAATCCCCAGCAAGTCTTAGCTATGCTCCTGAACTACATACAAGCCCTTGTGTTTTGCATCAGTTTGGCTAGTGGCATCCCAGCTCCCAGTAGTGATCCTGTCCATAACCTGATCCACCTAGGAGCTGGGGACTGGACACTCATCATAGGAGCAAAATTTAGCAGTCAGGACACTGAGAAATATAGTCCTCATCTGCAGATGCCTAAACGCTGGGAGAAACGGAACTAGTGCCAGGCAGGGATGTTGGAGAGAGCTGATTCTTGTTTACCATAAGCAATGGTGGTAGCAGCCTGGACAGGAAGAAGCCTCTGCAGAGAGGGAGTGAGCTTCCCTGCCCCAGGAGCATGTAAGACAGCATACAAATAGCCTCTGGTGACGAGTCTGTGGAACATATCCCCTTATGGGGTGGTGCCTACGATTAGTTACTGCTAGTGTCCTTCCTAACTCTAACAGTCTGTGATGCCCTGGGCCCTCTGGGCTACAACACTCATCTGCAGGCAGGAAGCTTCCCCTCTTGCTCTGGCCTGGTAGGAGCCTGCAGTTCACCCAGGAAGCTCCTGTCTGCAACCCTGCTCTCCTTTCCTTAAGGAGCATCTCCCCAAGAACGGGCACCAGATTGTTGGCCTCCGCCGCCCCAGAGCTTAGCTCAGGGCCTGGCCTAGGAAAAGGCTCAAAAGTAGGAGTGGTTGGATTGTGAGATGGCAGATGATTGCTTGAAAGAGGAAGGGACAACGTGCTTGCACACAGAGAGGCACGCTCACACACGCACGAGCATGCTGAAGCCCGCTGGAAGCTCTGCCTGCTCCCCATGCCTGATATTCTAATGCATTCTTTTCCGATGAACATTATTTTCTCCCTGTGAGCTCCTTTCAAAATGCAAATGTCTGTGAAGAGCCTGTCGTTGAAGCTGAACTGAATTCACTTCTCTGATCTCCTCTGAGATCCAGGCTGTAGCAAGTTCTGGGGTCTAGTAGGAGCAAGACACTACGAAGATGATTTGGAGTGAACCACAGCACTGGAGAGCCCTGAGCACGCAAAGACATGAGGCTGTAGTGCCATAAACCCTAGGGGGCCCCTCTCACCTTCTCCCCAGGGCCAGCAGGCCAGGTGTCTGCAGGACAGGCTGTCTGACCCAGAGAAGCCACCTCAAAGTGGGATCCAGCAGCCGCAGGGAGCCCTGGAGACTCACGGCTTGGTCTTCCCTGGGACAAATGTGTCCCTGTGGGCAGGACCCAGTCACAGGACCTGAGGCCCCTTATCTCCCCTGAGGGCTCCTTCCTTCCTTTCACCCACCCTCCCCACTATTGTCACCACTGCTGTTCTTCCTGTGAAATAATAAAAGTTCACACTTATTGAGCACCTGCTGTGTGCCAGACACTGTGCTGAGCCCTTTCATTTAGTCCTCACAGCATTTTGGTCTACATGCTGCCTTCCCAGTTCTATTGATAAAGAAATGAAGATGCAGAGAGTTCACAGGCCCTGCCAAAGGTCACACAGGGAAGCATGTCAGAGCTGGAATCAAAGCCGGTGCTGTCCCTCTGACTATGCAAACTGGCCCAAGAGGAATGCTTTTTAGGCAAGCTCATTTTTTCTCCTACAGTCTGGAGTCACTCAAGTCAGGTCTGGCCCTGCCTTTTGTCACTGTATGCTCCCCACCCCCTCAGTTTCAGCATCTATAAAGTGAGGCTGCACTGTTCTTACTTCACAGGGTGGCTGTGACGCTTGAGGGCCCCTCGAGCTCCTGCCACACTTGGTGTCCCCCCTGCCACATATCCAGGGAAAGTGACTCAGCAAGGCAGGCTGTCTCCCTTCTCCTCTTCCCTCTTTTGACCATGTCCACAACCCAGGGCATTCTGGAGCCCTGGGACTTCTGGAAAGGCAGATGCTGCTGCTGGATTTGGAGTAGAGATCTTCGCATCTCCAAGGCCACTGAGCTGAGCAGATGAGCATGTGTTTGTTGGGCCAGTGAGCAGCCAGTAGTCACACGCAGTGCATTAGTGACCACGTGGGCCATGCGGTGGGGCCCACTTCTGCTGCTTGGCACTTCTTCCCTCCTCTCACTCCCCCTTCAGCAGGTTAGGGAATCATAAAAAGAGGGGGAAGGAGTGGGACATGTCATTCCTGTGTCCCTGGAGGGACAGGAGGGCAGGAGGGGTGACACCTGGCCCTTTCTCCTGGGGACTACAAGGGCCTTTCCGAAGTCTGCTGTCCTCTGCCTTGGGTGGCCATTTCCCAGGTTCTATGGGGTGTCATCTTCTGTCTCTTGCGTCTCTTCCTTCCCCTCAGCCATGTTTCCAGCCTTGCAAGTCTCACTGACTCTGTGTCTGCCTCCCTGTCTGCCCATCTCTCCCTCTGACTGTCACCTGCAGTTTCCACTCTCTGGTGGGCTATCTTAGTCATAGCTTCTCATCACCTCTGCCCAGTCTGGCCAGCCTCTCCATCCCACCTCCCACCCCCTATCTGCTGCCTTCTGGGATGACAGAGCCCCCAGAACTCCCAGCCCTACAGCACTCAGCACAGGCAGCCATCAGATTCTGTGGCCTCCTGAACTGGGGAGCAGCAAGCTTGGAGTTTGCCTGCCCTCCCAGCCAGTGGCAGTGACATGGAGAAGGCTTGGGGACAACTAAGGACGCTCAGGTCACAGCACCATGGATGCTGTCTTGCCGAAGACATTTCCCTGTCAACATGCCCGAGCTTCTGAAACCAGACGTCATATGCCGCACGTATCCTGCACAGGCACACCCCGCCCCACACTCCGGATAGTGGCGTGGAATACAGAAAACAACCAGCCTGCTCTCTGTTGAGCAGATTTATACTGGAAGTAGAGCTGATTCTTTATCTTTTATTTTAATTCCTAGATTTGTTTCTTTTTTTGATTTTTCAAAAAGCCTTATTAGCATTGATCAATATGCCATTACTAATTCCCCCTCCCAAAGTTTTGAAAGCTCATCTTCCACCTGGGTTATCCATGCTCAGGGCCACTAACTCCAAGGCTTGTCCCACCCACTGTATTCCTGCCTCCCACCAGGCAGGCTGGGCTGTGAGGAGCCCAGCAGTGCATAAAAACAGGGACTATGGGTAGTGAGGCCTACAGAGCAGGAGAGGAGCTTGGGCTTTGTATAGATGCTCAGCTTGGCCACATTCCCAGGAGGCGGGAATCTAAGACAAGGCACTTAACCTCTTTGAGACTTGATTTCCCCAACTCCAAAATAAGTGTGTTGAAATCTTCAAAAGTTAAATGAGTTAAGACATACAAAATACTTGCCTTGGCTGTTTCCAAAATTTCTTCCTGGAGACTGCAAAGATAAACTCATGAAGAGTTACTGAGCTGAAAACTGAGCCAAGCCATGGGCAATGGGCAGGGACTACACTGAAAGCAGGACCAGGCATCCACATGAATGTAAGAGCTCAAAGGAGCAAGGAGGAGTTTGTATTAGTCAGCTTTGCATTTCTATAATGAAATACCTGAGGCAAATAAGTGTTAAAGAGAATAAAGGTTTATTCACTTCATAGTTTTGGAGGTTCTAGTCCAAGATCAAGTGGCACATGCTTTGAGCCTCTGGTGAAGGTAGCACATAATGGCAGAAGAGCATGGTGCAGCAAACTGCTCACCCTAGGAGCCAGGAAGCAGAGGAGGGAGAGGATGGACTGGGGTCCCCCAGTCCCCTTTGACCTCCCACAAGGGCCGTCCTCCTGAAGGTCCACAGCACCAAGCCTTTAACACATGGGCCTTGGCAGATACCCAACTAAATGGTCACAGTGGAATGGAGGTGGGGGCTGGGAGCAGCTGGCTGGATGGCTTTACCAGACACCCCACCCGTGAAGGGGATGGGACTGTCCTTCCATCAAACCTAGAAATAAGCACTGGCCCATGTGTCCACAACCAAAAGGAAATGGGCAGATATAAAGAAAATCATCCTCAGCATGTAATGAGGTATGTGCTTTTGAATGAGAACAAGTTTTAAGAGAGACAAAGGTCAGGGGTGCTCTGTCGCCTCTAGTTGCATTTTTGTGGTCCAGGAGGGTGAGGAGGAAAACTCCTGCCATCTCAGGTGCTGGTGAGCCAGAAGGTCGGGATAAACCCACACATATCCGCCCAGGAAGAACAGAAATGAACCACGTTTCTCTAGCAATAGGTGGCCACCTAAAAGAAGATTAAGAAATTAATTATCTGCTGTTATTAGTGTAATGACCTAAGCCATTAGAGGTTATTTACCACAGAGATAAAACTTCCCACCATAAATGTCAGCTCGGCCTCCTAAATGCAAAGTCTCACAGGAACCATTGTCACCGGCCTTGCTGACTCTTCCGTGGGTTTCCCCCGTCCCTCTTCCTGGAGGATGAGGGCACTGCTGCTGGTTGGTAATGGCCCCCATAGAGTCTACTATGAGACCTGCGTACTGTGCACCCCTGCTCATGGCCAGGGTCTCTCAGTCTTGTCCAAGGAGGGTAACATGTAAGGGGCATCCCTCAGGGCAGCAGCAGGAGCTGGCCCTGCCCAATCGTAGGTGTATAGAGATGGGCCTTGGAGATGGAGGGGAAGCAGGTGCTTGGAGAGATGATGAGAAAATAAGCCCACCTGACTAGAAGGGGCTTGTTTGTTACGGCCAGAGAGCCTGCCCCACACTTTGACATCTTTTGCCTTATTTGTCCTCACTAAGATAAGGCAAGCAGGACCCTTTATGGATGAAGAAACTGGGGCCAGAGAGGATTTATGACTGGCCCAGTGAATAAAAAGGCTTTCTCACTGGTTACGGTCCATCTATCCTACTTTGCCTCACTACCCAAGCAAGACAGGATAAATATGCTTGGATGAGGAGAAAGTCATCTTGAATGCAATGAGGAAGCAGCATGCATGCCCATGTTTACTACTAGGGCCCCTGGCAACGTGCGCTGGGTCCTATTGGTTCAAGAAAGGGCAGTCCCCTCCCTGAAAACCTCACTTTGTGCAGCAGAACAGCTAACAAAGGCTGGATGGGGGCAGTCAGTAATTTGGTCTGGTGTTCTGACCGGGTCTCATGACAGAAGAAACTCCGAGCAGGAGTCGGCTATGCTCACCGAAGAGGCATTTTTACCCTTTGACCTAAAGCTGGTTTAGGGGTCTCCAGCCTCCCTGCACCCAGGGCTTAGCTCCAGAGAGGGGAGCAATGCTCCAGAGCCCTGTGAAAAACGCTGTTTCCCAGGCAGTAGTCCCACGGCAGTAGTAGACTCATAGGCCTACCTGGAGAAGTGTCAAGGCTAAGCCAGCAAACATGGGGCCACCAGTCCTATAATGGGCCTTAGGGGAAGATGGGCCTTATAAGCTGTTACAGCCCAGGGATCACTAGTGTTTCTCAAAGGGGACATGAATGGCATTTCTTGGCATCCTTTCTTGGGCAGGATTCTCCCACACATTACAGGCTACTTAGTATTCCCAGGCCCTGACCACCAGTTACCAACATTAGCACCCAAGGGCATTGCTAACCAAAAAATCCTTGAACATATTTTTAAGTGCCATTTTGAGGCATTAAAGAGTCTGATACAAAAATCCACCTGGACGCCTCAAGCTACATCTTCATTGCTGACAGTCAAGTCAGCCCTACACATTTGGTTGAAGATGATGTTTCCCCTCTGCTCCAGACTCTGCTGCAACCTGCTGAGGAGATGGCCTTGACCAGCTTGGGTCACACTTCTCGGACCCAGCTTCCTCATATGTAAACTGAGGGGCCTCTCTAGCTTTACTATTTTCACACTTCCCCCTGAATCGGGCTGTCAATATGGCTAAGTCTCCTCTCTCCTTCCTCACCAGTCATTTATAGCTTAGCATGAATTTGAGTCACTCTCCTTCTGCATCCAAGGGCATTGCCGTTTTAGGCCTTATCTCACTGTGGAATAAAGAGCTTTGTCCCGGTGAAGGAGCAGCAGGTGTTAGGAGTGGGAGAGGTGTTTTGAAAGCCAGAGAGCACTTTTACGGGTCTGAAATCCCTTTATTCCAAGGTTATGCTCCGCAGGACTCTGGCCCCAGCAACCTGTGAGGCCCCACAGAGAAAAATTGGGGGGATTGGGAGACCAGGTATGAAGCAGAACTTCATTGATTCCTAAACTTGACTACACATTAAAATCATCTGGGGGTCTTTTCAGATATCCAAAGTTCAGGTCCCACTGCAGGCCAATTAAATTACAGTGTATGGGGAGACAGGCATGAGGGGTTGTGTGGTCCAGTGTGCAGGCAAGTTTGGGAACAACACACTGAAACCCAAAGCCAGTCCTGCCTCCTCCCACCCTCCGGATCTTTTTCCTCTGTCAAGCTACAGTCCTCTGTGCCCCTGCCAGAGAAATCTGCGCTAGATGTTTCTCCAGCTCCTAAAGCTGGGGTTGTAGCTGGGGCTGCATTTGAACCTAGGGCTCACACAGCCTCTCCATATGGGATGGATGAGTGGGAAGGAGGGCCCCTGGGACCAGGCTTAGGAGTAAAGTGATGACTTTGAGGCTCTGAGTTGGGCTGTGTGCATAAAAGGCTGTCTCCCATACCCAAGGCATAAATGAAAAGGCCAAAATACAGAGCCCAAAGAACCAAACTCAAGTGCCTTTTAATTTGTGATGAGCTGACTTTTCTCCTCTCACTCTTGTGGCTCATTAAAGATGGGTTTGGAACTGCTGCATCCCTTTGTGTTTGCAGGTGTCAATGGCCTTGCCATTCACAACTCTATCAAGGGCTACAAGGTCAAGAGCAGCTCTAGTCATTGTTTGAAGAGTAAAGAGTAGGGCCCTCCCTTCACCGGCTTGGCTGAAGTGGCCATCCCTTCTGCTCCCCCTTCTCATCCTCTTCTGTGAAACTGTCTCTGTGATTCAGCTGATTTCAATCAAGTTGAAGGTGGTGGGTGGCTTTGCAAGTTGGCTAGACTTATTTTAATTTGAAACCAACAAATGGTAAAAAGAAAGTTAATCATTTAATGAAGCTAAGCTGTTCTGTTTCTCCACTGTGACTTCTGCACAGAGAGCTCTCTCTCCCACCTGTCCTTTATGGCATCTGGCTGCTCGGTGTTACTGTCTTTGGAGTAAGTCTTGACAGCTCCTGTGGGAATTGTCACTCTGTTTTTATGCAAGGGACAGCAAGCTAGTATCCCCCTGCAGTGTCTTAGCACACAGTATTCAGATTGACTAGCATCCTGTGATGGAAATGCCCAATGGATCGCTACCCCAGAAGGCCTGGGTTCAAGACCCCATGTGTAATCTTGTGCAAGTCACTGAGCTTCTATAACCTCTGCTGCCTCGTCCATTGGGAGGTTTGGTTAACAATCAGAGTCAAATTTGCTGAACATTCTCCATATACGTGTTTTAGAGGCACAGTCTAATCTAGTCCCCTAATCTAGCATACAACAAGATAGGTACGCATATCATCCCCACTTCAGATATAAATAAACTGGTTCTCCCAGTTTATAGGTTATAAATAACCTTTCCCAGTTTAAAAGTTATAAATAATCTTTCCCAGAGTTCCACCAGTGATTGCTGGAGCTGAGATTGAGCCCAGATCCCAACCAAACAGTACTTCTGCTGGAAGAGTTTAGAGTCTTAGACAAGCAGAGGCCCTTTAACATTGCACAGGTTTCAGTTGATGCCAGTTGGTGAAAACCCAGGATTCTCATGTTCCACAGGAGCAAGGAAACTGGAGGGATAGGGTTTCAAGATATTAAATAATATGCCTGAGGCCACGTAGCTAGTGAGTGGTAGAACCAGAGTTTGCACTCAGATGAGCCTTGTATAAGATTAGCATTCATAATGGCCAGGTTAGTCTTCCCAGCAGAAGATCTTATGCGTGTGTATACCTGGCAGCATCTGATGCATGGAATGCACTCAGTAGATGTTATTAATTATTTATAACCCAGGATACTTACTGATCTTGTCACCTATAACATCCTGTAGAAGCATGGCATAGGAAACGTCCTATACCCTGGGTGCCTTGGGTGAGATAATGAGGAGATCAAAATGCAGGAAGTTGAGATGAATTTGACTTGCTTCATGGTATTGCTAAAGGGCCTGACTCCTGGGCTCCCCTCATCCCCAGTTAGGGCTGTGGTTTTCCTGAACCAAATATACGGAACCATAATCTTCATCCAGAACTTTGAAGAGGAGGAGGAGGAGCCCAGAATGCTGAAAACTCTTCCAAGTGAACATGTAGGGGAAAGCCAGGCTCAGCTGGTGGGACAGTGTTCTCAGGCCCAGGCTGTGCATGTGGCAGATCCACATATGGGCTGTAAGCTTTACAGGCTCACCCACTGCCAGCCAGCTCCCTCCCAACTCTACACCATCAATCACAGGGGGAAATGAGGGAGGGCACCTTTGTGCAACCTGTCCCTGCTCCTGGAAGACAAATCAAAATTTACATCTTACAGATGGTGTCTTCTCAGCTTTGTCGTCTCACACCAAAGAGGGTGTATATCTCCAAGGGGAAATAATGGTACTGAATACAGAGCTCCTAGGCTGCTGGCCCTTTGGGATTGGCAAAGCTGAATATGGGTCTGGTGGAAAAAACCAAGTTGCTACTAATTTCGTCAGATCTCTACTTTTAAGAGGGGTCCTCATTTTGGCAATTATCTGAGCTCTCCCTAGGCAAGGACTCTCTTGTTCCCCCATTCAATCAGCAAACATGGAAGTTTCAGGTCTTATAGTACTTGCGATGTTCATAACTAGATGCTAAAATAACACTTCAATTTACAGGACACTTTTTATGAAACACACCCTTTCATTTGATCTTTATGGTAACCTTGTGACTCCACTTTTCAACTAGAAATCTGAAGCTCAGAGAGACTACATACCTTGCCCTTGCACATATAGTATGCTAGTCAGCTTTCCATTGCTGTGACAAAATACCTAAAGAGGGAAAGATTTACTTTAGCTTACAGTTTCAGAGCTTCCAAAACATGGTCACTTGGCCTGGTGACTTTTGACCCTATAGCAAGCCAGTCCATTATGGTGGAATTGCATGGCAGAGGAAAGCTACTCACTTAGTGGTAGCCAGGAAGGAAAGAGAGAGAAAGAGAAGAGACCAAGGAAAGGGCCCAGTGATCCACTTCCTCCAACCAGGACCTACTTCCTACAGTTTCCACCACCTCCCGATAGTCCTTCAATTATGAACCCATCACTAGATTAATCCATTGATGAGATTATAGCATCACGATTTAATCACTTCTCAAAAGCTCCACCTCTGAACATTGCTGTATTAGGGACCAAGCCATCAACACACTAGTCTTTAGGGGGACATTTAAGATTCAAAACATAACACCTAGGTAGTAAGTGGCTGGCACTGCCATACATTAACTCATTTCCACTTTGAGATAATCCATGGGACAAGACTGGGCATGTAGCTCAGTGGCAAAGTCTTTACCTAGCATGCATAAGACCCTGGGTTCCATTCCCAGCACAGTAAATAGATATTCCTGCAATGGTGACATTATCTTCATTGTACAGATAAGGAAATGGAGATGTTGAGAAACTTGCCCAAAATCATACAACCAATGAGTGGCAGAATTTGGCTTCTAATACTACAGCTAAGTTCTTTTTCCAAAGAAAGAGATATGGATGGACTCTTGGAATCATAGAGTCTAGTTGAACAACAAGATGTAAATCCATTACCGTTTTTAGAGAAAGCGGACCTGCTAACATGCAAACAGATCCTTTCCCTGAGACTCAAACTCTCCAGAGTTCACCCTTGAAGAAAATTCTTTTTTTTTTTTTTTTTTTGTGTGTACCAGGGGGTCGACCTCAGGACCTCGCGCGCCAACAGGCACCCGTGCCGCTGAGCGATATCACCGGCCCCTTTTTCGTATGTGGGTTCCGGGAGTCGAACTCGGGCCCTCACACTTGTAAGGCAGGCGCTTACACCGCTGAGCCATCTCACCGGCCCCCCTTGAAGGAAATTCTAATAGAGCTGTTCTGCTGTACCAGATCTCACAGATAGGTGTCAGCACTGAGTCACCTGAAATTGCTAAATCTCAGCATTTTGGGTGTCAGCAAATAACTTTGTTCCTAATAGTGTATAAGTTAAGCATCTACCTATCGTGTTCACTTACAATTGAATTTTCTCTGTGGTCTGAAATGTGTTCATAAGTGCTAAAGGGCAATTAATAAAAAGAACAATAAAATTTAAGTAGTTTAATCAAAGAAGGCTTCTTAGTGAGGGAAGATTTTGGAGCTGGGCTTTGAATGGAGCACAAGCATTTTCTATCTTCAGCTTAATTGCCATAGATGCTATGTCCACAGATATTAAACTATTTAGCTGAAATGATGGAATTTTCACAATCTGGAAAATTTTCTGTCTGCCTCAAAGCTGAAATTTGGACTTACACCGGGCTATCATCTGTTGAACACCTACTGTGTATGTCTGATACTACATGAAGCACTTTCACATTCATTATTTTCCTTAATTCTCACAATCACCCTACCCTTAGTTATTATTGTACCCATTTTGCACTTGAGGAAACTGAGACCCAGAGATGTTTAGTGATTATTGCAAAGTCACATAGCTAATAAATGATGGGATTGGGATTGGAGCTCATCTGTTTGACTCTAAGCTTTTCCTTCTAGCTTTCCACACTGATTCTTCAACCTGGATATTTGGTATCATCCACTTGTCCCCATAGGCTGGGTGCCTTATCCCACCCATCTAGGCCTTAGAAGGGTTTATAGGAACAAGAGTATTTACTTGGAGACATAGGGAGGAAAGGAAGGTGGCAGAGTAGCGGCCTGGCCCAAACTGACAGCAAGCGGACAAGCCGGTCTGAGCAATGGCTTGGAAATCTCCCCTCCGGAGTTAATTTCAGTCACAGTGTCTTTCCTATTAAGCGGAGCAGTTGGTTGGCTGTAGGTGTCAGAATGGCCTTATAAAACTGGAATCCAATCTAGTCTTAGGGAGAGGGGTGTGCGCGAGAGAATGAGGAGGGGAGGGGTGGGAGAGGGAGCTGGCAATGTTTACAGGTACTGGTAGGGTAAAGAGAGCAATTTGTTAGCTCTTCGCTGCTGGTGGCTGATGAAATTCAGACCTAGTTCTGCTTTGTGCAGGGAGGCTGGATCAGGTCTCCGTGTGTGCTGATCTGAGCTGCTTCCTCGTCTACTTCAAGAGCTTTAGCCTGGGCTTTATCTGCTGTTCCAGGGAAGAAGGGGAACTGTTTTGGGGCTGTTCACATTTGAGACCTCAAAGTTGCAAGGCTATAAATTACCAGCCTAGCCTTTACTTGGCAATGATCTGTTGTCCCCAGAGCTCCAAGCCCTGTACAAATTACAAGATTTGTCTTAACCCATTTTCTCCCCAAATTTATGGGGTTGAGTTTATCATCCCCATTTTACAGATTGAGAAATTGAGGCTCAAATAAATTGCCCAAGGTGACAAAGCTAGTAAACTGAAGAATCAGGATTTGAACTCAGATGGTTTACTCCCAAGCCCACATTATTCCCCTGCATTCTGCCTCTGAGTGACCTGCCACAAGGATTTGCTGAGGCAAGGTGCCTGTGACCTGGTGTGTGTGTATGTGTGTATAAATAATAAAGATCTATCTACAATCTACTACTACTCCACCAACAAAAAGAGATAAAACAGAAACCTTGCTTTCCTAAACTATAGCTTTTTCCCCCCCAATTTTTATTTATATGCCTTTAAATCTACCATCATGAACATTTTGGAATCAAAATTTGGTATCCATAATCCAGTTTTAAGTTCTTCAGCTAAAAAGGAACTACAGATTTGCAAAGGACACAAAAAGAGATTAAGCATTTTTCCATTTTTCTTCCAAATCTTGATTTTTCTGAATCACTCCCATCCCGTGGTCTGCACTCTGCATGGGCAGAGTCTTGTTCCTCTGCACTTTCCCAAGGTCTGCACCCTGAGGGCAAATCTCCTGAGGCCAGGCCTACCTGACCAGGGCCAGGCCCTGAGGAACTGCACCAGGACCATGTCCAAGGGCAGCCTGCCTGTTTCCTAGCGACCAGGTTGGACAGAGAAAGCCTGAGACCTGCTGCCCGCCCAGGGCTGGAGTAGAGTCACTGAGCACCAGGCCCTACTTGGCAGTCCTTTCGGGAAGCATATGGGACTGAACAGATGGGCCAGGCACAGGCGCCCCAAGCTAGAACCATAAAGGCAAGAGCAGAGCCGGGGCGGGAACAGAGAAAGGCACAGAAGACAGGTCAGGAATTGGCTCACGGGGCTGGGCTAGGGCTGGGCACTTTGGTGCAGGCTGGATACTAGAATTGGGCAGACAAAGGAGCGTAGCTTCTGCATTATTCAGCAGCCTGTCTGGAAGGTCTTTCCTCCCCTTGGTGAGCAGTAGTGGCACTGAAGTCTGTCCCCAAGGGGGGCTGAAGAACAAGCCCATTGATGCTGACCTTGGGATGCTTGATGAAGCCTCAGGAACAAGAGGTCCATTTCTCAGTGCTGATGTCTCCTTGGCCCATTGATATGTCTCTCCCCTTCCCTGCTTCCTGTCCCCAGCTCAAATACAAGCATCTATTTGCCTGCAAAGATGAATTCTTTTTTCAAACCAAATGCAAAGGCACTACAAAGAGATGATGAAAGTCACCTGGACACTTTGGGCTAAGGACGTGTTTTGCGGTAGGTCTACAATTTGCAGTTCTATTTAGACAGAGGGCTTGGAAAAGTAGACAAGGTTACGAGAAGTGGGCCTTCTCAGCCTGCAGCCATGGAGACTTGGGTCGGTTAGGGAGAGCGTGACTCATAGGCAGGTGTTGACAATGTGAAGAGCTTTCACATGAAAGAGGGAATGCACTTATTTTCCAAAGAGTAGAACCAGCAGGTGGAAGTTCCAGGGAGATAAATTTAAGGCCTATTACATGGAAGAGTATTCTCATAATTAAAGCTGTCTTAAGATGGAAAGGATGTCTTTAGAAGGTAGAGAGTTCCCCATCAAGGGAGGTGTTCCAGCAAAGACTGAACAACCACCTGGTCAAATGGTGGAGAAGCCATCAATCACTGAATGAAGTAGAGACATTTTCCAAGCCTGCATGTCTATAACTTTATGAAAGGAACTCTACTGAATAGCTCAAAAATTTAATTTGTGTAACTCAGAATTCCATATCCCTAGGCAACTGTCCTTTTCTGAATGAGAAGTCATCCTGTTAAAGGTATTGTTGAGATCAAGGGAAATGTAGTTTGGAGAGTGAGAAAGAGACAGAGGGAGAGGCACTGTTATAGACCTATTTTATTATAAGTTTGTGCCAGCTACTCAGGGGGTCAGGTCCTGCATGGTTACCTAGGCACAGAGAGACAGTGCATCCTTCAACAAGTGGCAGCAGAGCCTGGCCCTGCCAAACCCTCCTCCTACATGGGGAGGAGTGTACTGAGGTGTGACATGAGCCATTCCTTTTGTGGCACTTTGGAGAAGTCCCCCATCTTCCGCCCTGTGGCCTGGAAATGGGGACGTGTTCTGGGTCACGGGGTGTCAGGGAGCTCCATGCTGAATATGTGCTCTTATATGTCAGAGTAATGCCTTATGGGTTGTTGTTTTTTTCCTAAATGGCTTAATATGCCAGTGTTTGTGGAGCATCCTTGGAATCAAAGTGTCTTTGGCGTAATTATTGTTAATTGCACAGACTATTCTATAAACTCATCCAATTAAGAGAAAGTTATTAACTTTATAAAATATCGCAGGCATCCCACAGTGCCATGTGTAGATGGGATAATAGTTTGAGAGGCAGAGTCAGCATGAAATATCATGCAAATGACGAGGCTTATTTACTTCTTTTTTAAAATATCACAACATCTACACCGAGGGGGTGGGCTTCCTCTCCATTGGTCAGAAACACTTGTGCCAGAGGCTGAGCCTGGAGACTCCCCACCTGGCCCAGCATCCCCAGAATGGGCCCAGGTACACCTTTGCTTGAGGTATTCCAGGGGCCAGGAAGATATCCCCACTTCCTGGTACCATCTGGAACCCCAGCTCCACCCATGTGGAGCTGCCTCTCTGGTCCCCCTACAAAATCAGAATACTGACCTCCTGGTGTTGTTACGAAGAGTCGAAATATTTGGAATGGAATCTGATACATAGTGATAGTCAACAAATTTTGTTGATAATATCTTTTTTTTTTTTTTGTGGGTACCAGGACCCACAGGACCTCAGGACCTCACGCGCCAGCAGGCACCTGTGTTGCTGATTGATATCACTGGCCACTTTTTTTCGTATGTGGGTTCTGGGATTCGAACTCAGGCCCGCACACTTGCCAGGCAGGCGCTTACGCCGCTGAGCCATCTTGCCGGCCGGATAATATCTTTATTATTGCTAGACTTTTGACTGTAACTCCATGAAAATGTCAGTATTTCCCTTGAAGTTTCCTCTTATCTGTTGCACTTCTGTAAGAAAGTATAAAGTCTCATAATACTGGTCCTTATAATATTATTATTTTAAAATCTATCATGGTTGGACCATAATTTTTCAAATAAATGTTTTAATGAAGCATAACACACATGTCTCAAAAGACATCGACTACCGATGTACAGTTTAATGCCTTCCTAGTTAGTAAACATATTGGATAGTCCTCACTTAGCCCAGGAAAGCGAACGTGGCCGACACCCCAGAGCCCCCGTGTGTTTTCCTTCCAGTTACTCCTCCCCTCCCCTACCCCAAGAAAAGCATAAAATCTAATTGTGCCAAGTGTTCTCTTTTTGGAGTCTGCCTTCTTCTGCTCAACCTTATGTTTGTGAGATTCGTTTGTGTGAGACTCATTCATTCAGAATTGGAACAAACTCAAATGTCCATCGGCAGTAGAAAGCAAGCTGTGCGGTGGCCCTAATGAAGCACTATACACCAGTGGAAAGAAACAAACCGCGCCTATCTGTGGCCGTACAGCCTGCCCCTGAGAGCCTGGGCGCTGTTTGTAGGGTCTTAGGCGAGAGGTGGCTGTCATTTGTTTGTTGACACGCAGTAATTGTACATGTTTATGGGGTACAGTGTGACATTTCAACTCATGTATACAATGTGTAATGATCAGACCAGGGTAACTGACAGATTCATCGCCTCAACTGTTTATCATTTCCTTGTGTTGGAAGAATTCAAAGTCCTCTGTACTAGGTATTTTTAAATACACAATTAATTATTGTGAACTATAGTCACCCTACTCTGCTATAGAACAGAAGTTACTCCTGCTATCCATCTGCACCCCCATATCTGCTAACCTTCCTCTCTCCATGCTTCTCTTCCCCCTTCCCAGTCTCTGGTAAAGAAGTTACCGTCGTTCTTGAGCCACCAACCACAAACACCCTCCTAAGTCCCTGTGTCAGCCCCAGCAGTGGGATCAGTTTCTCCGGCTCTGACTCTCCCATGAGTGGTGGCCCAGTGATTGTCCGCACTTGCCGAGAGTGCAAAGCCATGCCCTGATGCTTAGGACAGCGGGGAGTACACTGTAGTGGAGACCTCGGGTGGTGGTGAGCTATCCATTACCAGAGGTATCACTAGCAGACACTAAAACTCTGCTTACAATGGAGAATCAAGCATCAAAATACTAGTTGGATTGGCGATGACCCCAAGATCCCTTCCTCCTTTGTGGTTCTACTAATTATGGGATTGCCACATTGGACATCTTGAATGGGCTGTGGCCACCAAGCCCTTCCATGGGACAATCTAAGGGTTGCCTACATTAGATCAACATGGTGGCTGTGAGCTGGCTGCTGATCCCACTCTGCCCAATCAAGCAAAATCTTTCCAGCAGGAAGTCTCATGTCCCTGCACTTCCCGGGCTCCCCACACTGCTCCCCAATAGTGGTCATGGGAGTAGTCATCAAGCAAACACTTGCCCATGACCCAAGGGCCACTGTGGGGACACTTTAGCCAACAGCTACTTGCTAACCTGACCCAGGCAGGTGTGGGGACATTGCATTTGTGAGGACTTCCTCTCCAGGGAAGAGGATGCTGCTTTTCTGCCTAGCCAAAGCACCTGCCCAGTGGTACTTCCTTCTCTACGACCCGGCCACATTGTCTCCACTGGTGAGCAGCAAGATGGAGACACCTGCTCCCACCTCTCCCTAAAACAGCCCTGGATCTCATTGCAACCCCTTCTACCACCTGCTCCCTGGATATGTGTTGCTTCCATGAAATCATCCCCAGCTTCAAGAGAACAAACTCATTCTGGCCAGAATTTCATGCCATGAGGGTTATAAGTAAGATCTGCTACCCAAAGCTAGCACCCCTGGCAGACCCATCATCCCAGATTTCAGGCTGTGATGGAGGCTCAGCGTACAAGGATAGGCAGCTGAGGCCAGCAGCTCTTCCCTGTGTTGAAGAGCACATGAGCAGTGTTTTCTTTCCGTCTTCAGCATCATTATCATCTTCGTTTTCTCATTTCACCATCTCAGCTGCCAAGGAGTATCGTACTTTTATCCCTGTTCCCCAGATGAGGAAAATGAGCCACCAAGGACTCAAGTGATCCTCACAGGGACTATGGAACTTTAATCCCAAACTTACTGCTACTACTAAACGGACGTGTGAGCCCGGGCAACGTGGAGTGGGCTTTTCTGCTATAGATTCTTTACCAGCTTTTTCTGTAAATTGTGCCTTCAGTGTGTCTGTCAGCATCAGGACCCTCCCTGTACTAGGCTTCCCTCCAGCCCCAGCCAGGCTTCCTACAGGGGCAGTGGTGACCATTTAGTAAGACGGCTGTTGCTGGGTCCTGCATGGCGACAGTGGCTTCTCCTCCCTCCACTCCAAGAAACTTGCCACATTCTGATGTAGGGCAACCCCTCTGAATGCCAGGACCCCAGCCCAAGGTTTCCGTCCCCTGGAAGCAGGGAGGTCAGCCTGGACAGGACACTGTGTGGACCCACGCTTGGGCCGCAGCTCACTGTGCAACAGCTGCATGACCTCGAGCCTGCCACCTAAGCTCCTTGAGCCTGAGCTTCATCTTAAGTCCCACAAGGATAATGATCCCTGCTCTGCCTACCTCAGGTTGTTTTAAGAATCAACAATAGGAGATTAAAGGAGGAAGAGAAGGAGGAGGAAGGGGAGCAAGAAAGAGGAGAATCAATTGAAACACTGAAAGCTCTTTGCTTGGATAATGTGGCTTTCCATTAGAATCACCTGATAAGTTTTTAAAATTTCAAAGCCACTCTGCACCTCAGACCAATTAAATCAAAATCCAGGCACACAGACGGTTCCAGTGGGCAGCCAAGCTGAGAACCGATGATGTAAAGTACCACACCTACATGAGGGGCATTGGCATGATTGTCATTCTTTCTGCTAGCTCAATTATAAAGGACCTTGGGCTGGGTGCTGGGAATAGAAATCTGAGCGGAGCCTAGTATGGTGGCACACTCCTGTAATCCCAGCACTCTGAGGCTGAGGCAGGAAGAGCACAAGTTTGAGCCCAGATTGGGTAATTCAGTGACTTTTCAAGGCCCTGTCTCAAAATTTTAAAAAAGCTGGGGGTGCAGCTCAGTGCAAAGACTCTGGGTTCAATGCCCAGCACAAGAAATAGAGAGAGAGAGGGAGAGAGAGAGAAAGAGAGAGAAAGAAAGGAAGGAAGGAAGGAAGGAAGGAAGAAAGCATGGCACAAAGGTGTGCAGGCACACAGGCCTCTGTTCCCAAGGAGCTTCCAGTCAATGAGGACACAGATATCAACTGCGAGCATGCTGGGAAGGAAGGAGACGCAGATAGTCACGTGCTGTGTAACAACTAGGATGCATTCTGATGAATGTGTCATTATGCGATTTTGCCCTGCAAACACCTTGGAGTGTGCTTGCAAACTAAGATGGCTACAGCATCACTAGGCTATATCTTAAGGGACTGCAGCTATGTACGCAATATGTCATTGATGAAAAAGTCACTGTGTGGCGGGTGACTATATATAGACACGCACATATACGTGTGTGTGCACTGGCAGCTTGACAGCATTTCCTCCCGCTTGGCCTCTTTCGTCTCCCCTTTTCAGGGAAGGATGCCTCCTGGAAAAGAAGAGTCATCATAAATGCCCCAAAGCAATGCCCCTTGCACCCAGAGAGCCCCCAGTGCCACAAAATCCCAGTCCCACTCCAGCAACAAAATCAGGATGTAGCTAGTAGACCTCAGCAGTCCCCCTCTCCACCCCAGAATTTGGGCAAGGGCAGGGTGGCTGGGGGCTGCCTGCAGGCCAGCACTCCAGGTTGCACAGGGATCTGCTCCTCACACGCTCCCCCAGCTCTGGCAGCAGGCAGCTGGGAAGAACAGCCTTAGTCTCTGACCCCCTGGGGTGGGTTATATTTGGATGTTAAAAGTAATGACACATCTCCACGAAGTCCTGCCTCCTGCCTGCCTTACACGGTAAAGACAGGGAGGGGGCTGGCTTATATTTAGGGCTGGCATTCCCTGGTAGGCATCCTGTTCTGAAATGGAAATTCTTTTAATAGCTAGCCAGCCCTGAGTATTTAATGAGCTGGTGTTGACTTTTTGATTTCTTGTTCTTGGTGGAGGACTAGGAGATGCCTCAGCTAATTAGGAGTCCCTCCTCATGAATCATCCCATTTTTTGAGCATGAAGAAGAAGAGAGTGGTCCCTACTCTTCCTCAGTGCCCTCTTTCCCTTTCTAGCTTCTGCCTTACCTGAGAATGTTTCTTTCCTCTCAAAATTCTCCTCTTCCAAGAAGTCTTCCCAGATTTACCTACCTGCCTCTGACTGTTCCTGGACTATTGCATCAAGAGTTCTCTGAGCTCTTTTTCTAGGGTTCCTGTGATGTGTCCCAGCAACATCAGCAGCACAGTAAGAACACCTGTCTTCTATTTGACTCTGAGAATGCAAGGCTTTCGATGATCATCTGGGGTCAAGGAGCCCTTTAAGAAACTGACATGAAGGAAGTTGGGGCAGCGTGGACTTTCTACCCAGAAAAAAAGCACAAGTGTGAAAAATTTGGAGATGACTTCAGAGGTACACAGACCCTCAGATGCCCGTCTGTGGACCCAAGGTTATCTGGCCCAATGTCTTGGGCTACAGGTGCAGAGTTAGTGGCCCCCACAATGAAGAAAAGTGACTTTCCCAAGGTATCACAGCCAGTGGCTGACAGCACTGGGACTGGAACTCTGGCCTGGTCTCTATCCCCTCATCTCACCCCACTTCTTCCACCAGCCCTGCCCTCTCTCCCTCGCTCTTCCTCCACCACCCAGGCCACTGGCCCACTGGGCAGGGCCCTCCACACCCAAAGCCCACTCGGCCCTCTGTGGTGACCAGTGGCTGTGAGGAGACGTGACCCAGCGGGGCCTCTGCAGGCACCCGAGGGTGGCAGGAAGGGGGCAGGGAAGGGGAGGGCTGCACAGTGTGGCTGGGCAGTGGGGTGCAAGGATGTCACTGGCCCCTTGCTGCTAAGCACTCCTGGTGTAGCCAGTATCTATCTCTTTATTACCTCCTGAAGGGCAGCATCATTTGTCAAGTGAAACCGCCTTTGTATCTGGGACCCAAGATGCGATCCACAGCAGCGGGGTGTGGGGTGAGTGAAGGGAAGGGAGGCAGAAGGGAGCAGGCTGAAGAAGAGATTGACAGTATGACACTGATGCGGGAAATGAAAATAGAAATCTTGCAGGCTGAGGTGAAACATCTGACTTGTCTGGTGATACTGCCTGGGTTCTGGGGTGGGGATCGTGCCACCTAAAAGCCAGCAAGCTGCGGGGCTCTCTTGGCCTCGCCTGCCTGTGGGGCTCTGTCTTCAGAGTCTCTCCCAGAGCCTAACTGAAGGAGTGCCTTTTCTGCTTGAGCATCTTTTGGTTCAGTTCTACCCAGAGTTTAGACCACACCTGCTAGTGCAGAGCCCTGGGCTCCACGCTACAGGGCATGCAGAGATGAACACAGGCAGCTCCCTGCCCTCCAAGACCTCACATTCAGTGAGTATGCGTGGAAGGGGAGCAGACACATCCATAGCCAACTCCAACCTCCAGCCAAAGGAAGGCTCTTTGGAGATGTGACGTAAGGGATTGTGGGGGAAGTTAAAGCAAACTGGGAGAGCCAGATGCAATATGTCATAAAGGGTGGACAGGACATCATGAGACAAAGCTAAGGGGAAGCAGGCCCTGCAGGTAAGCAAAGGGTTTAGAGACTTAGGGAGGGAAGAGATGTTTCCACTGTAGTTGACAATAGAAGGCTTTGGAGGGGAAGAGGAAGAGGGGCTGATTGGGGGCAGGACATCCGGAGGAGGGAAAAGACTTGTCTTACTATTCAGTCATTCAGTACAGATATTGAGCATTGTCCATAGGCCAGACACTATGATCTGCTCTCGGGAAGACCACGGCAATGAGAAATGTGGAGTGAGGAGCCCAGTGGAGAGACATTGATTAGATGAGCCCACAGACCACTGTAGCGATGCTCCGTGACAAGAACAGAGAAGGTCACCAGACTCCGTGACCATGGCTAAGAGGTTCAAGCTGGCCTGAGAGTTCAGGAAAGGCTGCCCTCCCAGGGACTGAGATCTGCAGGATAAGTAAGCAAGAAGGTACAGAGCATTCCAGGTGGGGAGTGGTGTATGCAGAGGCCGTGCCCAGCGGACAGTAGTGACCACACTGCAGAGGATGAGAGAGGTAGGCTGGGCCAGACCACACAGAGGTTTGTTGACTGTATTGGGAGCTTTGTCTTTTTCTAAGTGTGCCAGGCATGGAATGGAAAGGAGCACCTTCCCATGCTTCAGGTAGGGGTGTAAACAGGTACCTCCTCCATGCAGGTAACTTGGCAGGAGATCCCAACATTGGAGATGTGCATACCCTTTGACTCAGCAATGCCACTGCTAGGAATTTATCCTACAGAGATGTAAGGTGTTGCTTCATACAAATGTGAACAAGCCTATGTTCCTCTGTGTGTGTGTGTGTGTGTGTGTGTGTGTGTGTGTGTGTGTGTGTATTCACAGTGTTGCTTGTAATACCTGAAAGCTAGAAGCAACTTAAATGCTCAGGGATAGAGAACTGGTTAAATAAATGAATACTGCTGTGTATAATTGAATACTGGGAAACTATGACAAAGATGACAAAGAATGGGGCAGCTTTGTGCATACCAATAAGGGAATACCATCACAATTTTGTAAGTAGAAAAAGAAAACCAGAAATGCAGGGGCAAAAATGTCCAGAGTATCACCGTGGAGGCCCATGTTGAAAGACCTAGAACTTCCATGATCTGGGAACTGACTAGAATCTATAAAGAGGGCTGCTGACAAGATGTCTGTGGACTTAGCAAATGTCCTAGTCAGAAGTCCAGGTAAGATTCTGCAAGCACTTCCCACCTTGGGGGAGGACCCAGAGGTGTGAGGGTAAGGTGGAGCTGGCAAGGGGTAGTTCTGGAAGAATGTGTGACCAGAAAATATAGTAGTAACAACAAAATGGGGTGGGAGAAAGTGGTCCCTGGAATTCCCCAGAACTCCACAGGCAAGAAAGGAGCAGTCCAGAGTGTCTTGCTGGCATCAAGAATGTGTAAAAACAATCGACTGGAGCAGTCACAATTTCTGTCCCCAAAACGCTTGGAGACAGCTTGAAAGTCAAATGCAGAGTGTCAGTGTCTCCCTGGTGGGCCACTGCTTTGTTGTGTGCTCTTTTGGGGAGAGCTTAAAGAGGTCTCCTCCTCAGTCCTTGTCAAGCATCAGTGTAGGTTCTGAGGAACTCAGAGGGACAGATCGGCTCCATGAACCCTCTCTGCTTTGACCATCATGGCCACAGGAGAAGAACAGAGCGCCAACCCCCCAGACTGCCCCTTGCTAACCCACCACTTCGTGCTATCAGACAAATACCATAACTAAAGTCAAAAGGCAAACTACAAACCAACAACACAAAGTTACTTGAAACAAATATGGCAACGGGTAAAAATAAAATCCTTAAAATATAGTGCTCTTCTAGATCATTAAGAAAACACATCTAAGGAGAAAAATGTGCAAAAAACATGATAGAGAATTTGCAGAGGAAATTTAAAAATAGTTGAAAAAAGTATGAGAAGAAAATCAACCTCACTAGCAATCAAAAATGCAAAGTAAAGCAAGCTGCCACTTCTGCCCTTCTAATTTGGCAAATAACTTAAAATATATAATACTCAGAGTTGGCAAAAGAAAGACCCCGCTGATGATAAGGAAAATTAACAAAATATTCACAGTGATCAGTAGTAATGGAAGGCAACATGTGTCAAAGAGCTTTAAAGTACTATTTTCATTAGTCCTAATAAATTAATTTCTATGGATTTACTCCATAGAAAATCATCAGAGATACAGATAAAAATTTGTAATAGTAAAATAATCAGATGTGTTCTAAATACCCAACAACAGAAGATTGTTTAAATATAGTTTATCTGTATGGTGAGTCTCATGGACATCATGCTGGTTTGTGAAGAATGCTCAAAGATGTAAAAATATCCCCAATCTAGGGTGAAGTGAAATAAATAGGAACATGACATGGTCTCAAATATAAATATAGATAGAAACATTAAGGAAATATCCCAAAATGTTAATAAAGAGTGTTGGGTCGTGAGTTTCAATTCTTCCTTTTATAGTTTTCAGTGTTTCAATTTTTATAAGTAATCTTTATTTTCATGATCAGAAAAAAATTATTCAATAAAAGTTACATCTATGTGCAAGGCTGTGTTAACCACAGCAGACAATTAAGTGCTGACGTCATCTCTGTATCATGAGATTGCTGTAGTCCGCAGTTTATTGCTGCTAAATTTTATTTTTGTTCATACCTATCTCTCTCCTTGTTTTCCGCCCCAGGTCTCTTCATGTCCTAACCCAGCAGGTTTCAAGGCACATGCCACAGGTCAAAATCGACACACTAGAACACCAAGCAAGCTTCTCTTCCTCGTGGCCCCCTCCCATTGCTTGAGAGCCTTCATTCCCTCTGACGCAGGTGGGAAGAGGAGGTCTTAAGCCCACAGAGAGAGAGAGTAGTGTCTTCCAGTTTAATAGATCTGCTGGGGCTCATCCACACATGCTGTTGTGAAGCTTACCTTCTCTCTCAAGATCCCTCCCTACTAATAAGGCCCCTTGGTTCTTCCTACCCTAGATGACTTCCGAGGACATGGGGAACTTACCCCAGTGGGAGCAGAACCCTCTGATGCCCACCCTGCCCTCACCATTGTGCTGCTAAGGTCTGATGTGACCCAGGGCTGTTCTTTAAGAAAGATAAGGTGTCGGATCACTTGCCAGGAGCCAGGCTTCCTCCACCTGCTGTCTAAGCCCTGCCCCAGCCTGCACCAAGGTGCTGTGTATCTGCCTGGCACCAGCTGCTAGTCTGGGTGCCTCGTCACTCCTGCCCACACCTCTGCAGCAATTCTCTTCACCAGAGCCTCTGCTCTTGACCCATTTTAGCTGCATTCTGTTTTCTGCTGATGCCCCAGTGCACATCAGGTTCTGGTCCCCAGCAGCTGCCTCAGTTAGGGGTGAGAGTGGCAGAAACCCAGGCCAACACACTTGCACATGGAAGCCTTCTCCCTGAGGCTGGTGCATCTCACTTTCTACTCCAGGTGGGTGGGCTCCTCCCTCTTCCTCTGAAACACTTCTCACCTGTCTCCAAGGTGGAAAGACAACCTTGAACACCAAGAGGCCATGTTAGTGTTAGCAGATAAAGGGACAGGGATATAGCACAGCTGGGGTCCTGAAAGCCGGTGCCTGCCTCTGCTCCCTCCCATCAGCTGTGTGACTCTTTACGAAGCTGTCTTCTGGACAGCTTGCTCAGAGCCTAGCGCCCACAACACCAGGCACTCCAGCGGATGGTGAGCTTCCTGAAGCCAGGACTGAGATTTAGTAAGTTCTGTATCTCTATTCTCATTGCCTAGTGCTCTGCCTGGCATGTAGAAAGTTGATTGATTAAGGGACCCAATGCTGTTTCCCTAATCTGTTTATACAAATTCCACCTCCCATCAGTGGCCCATAGAACAGGCACCTTCCACAGAAATCCCTTCCCAGATGGAGAAGCTGGAGCCTGATTAGCAATTTTAAAGAAAACAGACATCAGAATCAGGATCCAAATGTCCCTCTTTGGGCTGCAGCAGTAGGCTAGCTTCTGCAAGAGGAAATGCAATGAGAAGATCAGACCCCTTCCATCACCTGGACAGACAGAGAAAGGGGCTCTGACTCACTGAGCCATCTGGAGGACCCAAGCGAGTCTGGGTGGGCCAGCGGAAGGGTGGATGGAATCTGCAGCATCAAACAGAGAATGACTTTTTAAAAAAGAGTGTAGCTAAGAGGAAGAGAATATTCTGTAGTTTATAGCTGTCCCCTGTACTGGAAGGGGCGTTATGTGGAAAAGAGATCACATTTATTAAGGTTACAACTGCAGTCAGTAGGTGAAATGGAAGGAAGTGAGTTGTTGCTCCCTTTTTTTTTTTTTTTTTTGTTTGTGGGTACTGGGGGGTCGACCTCAGGACCTCGCGCGCCAGCAGGCGCCCGTGCCGCTGAGCGATATCACCGGCCCCTTTTTCGTATGTGGGTTCCGGGAGTCGAACTCAGGTCCTCGCGCTTGCCAGGCAGGCGCTTATACCGCTGAGCCATCTCACCGGCCCTGTTGCTCCCTTTAAAGGGTGATTTACTCAGACTGTGGATAAGTGGAGCAGCAGTTTGTCCTTCTGTGCCCGCCCACTGGCAGCAGGGCTTACCCTCCAGGAAGCGGTGACAGTGGACTCTTCCAGGGGGCCTCAGAAGTTATGGAAGAAAGAGAACTATTCCAGGTCCCCGGTTTCCAGGCCTCAGAATTTACTTGCAGGGAAATCTGAGAGGGAAGGAAGGAACACAGAGAGTGGGAGCCCCCAGCCCACAGCGGCACGTGAGACCTCAGTCAGGAGTCGTCACAGCGCCCGGAGCTGTAACGGAGTCTCCCAGAGTCTCCCGTGACCACTGCAAGAATAATTTCCCACATGCCAACAGGAGAGCTCAGCTCTCCCCATTTCACGGAGTTGAAAACTGAGACCAGAGGGTGCAAAGAGTAAGAACCGCTGTGTTCTGAGCACTTGCTACACCGGGGGCCAGGGACTGTGTGCCCGCAGTCTCTATTCCTGACAGTAGCCCACACTGAGGTTGAGGTTGGCTTCAGGGGACAGATGAAAGTACTGAGGCTCTAGAAGATTAAATGGCTGCCTTGAGGCAACACAGCCAGAGAGGCACCAAGCCAGGGCTCCAATGCAGGTCACTCTGGGGCTCCTAGGGCAGGAGATGCTCACCAGAGAGCCTGCATCAGAGTCAGCAGCCCCAGGCCCAACCCTCGAGTCTCTCCCCATCCCTCCAGTCACTTCTGTCTCTGGCCGAACCACTCCTCCTCCCACACCTCCTCTCTCCCCTCGAAAGCTCTCCTGACCTAAATGGAGAAATCTAGTCCAACAATGACAGACTCCATGAGCCCAGGACTAAAAGAAGCCAGGTGGCAGAGTAAATGAAAGTTGGCTGAAGGCCTCTGCTTAAGTGTTCCGTTCTGCCTCATCTTTGCATTCTGGGCAAGAGGGCTTGCTGCACAGAGAAGCTCCCTGAGCCTGTGATGGGGGATTAGGACAGGCATGGAAATAGGAGGCTTGAGCTGAGCTCATGTGATGAGGGCACGGTTAGCCCCATCTTTGCAACCTCATTAGTGATTCTGGGAAATGTTTGCTAGACTACCCCATGGTAGAGTGGGGGTAGGCAGTAGGGACAAGGAGAAGGGTTGGGAGATCTAAAACCAGGAGGGGAGGGAGATGAGGTAGAAGCAGGAAAGCTCTAATCAGGCCTTTCCCCGACACACATCCAACAGACAGCCTGTGCCACAGGCTAGGCAGTGGCTGTCCCTAGAGGTCATGCATCCCCATGGCAGGGAGCCTTTGGTCCCCGACAGGCCCTGTTGCCAGGGAGGCATTTGCAGACAGACTGGCATGGGAGAGAGCTTTTTCCATTCCTAGTCTCTGTCTCCTCCATCTTGGACCCCTGGGACTGTCAAGCCACTGGGTCTCCCATCTCGTCTGCCAGGGGAGCCCTTGAGAGAAGCCAGAACTAACAGGAAAGGTACGTACAGAGCAGGATTCAATGAAGAAAAAAAATGTCTTGGAAATAGGCTGGCCCACCCCCTTTGAACATGAATAAATAAACAACTGCCTTGATGAGCCTGGCCACACAGCTTGGCCAGCCAAGAGAGAATTGCCTCAAAAGAATGGAGCCTGGCTCCTTATTCATGAGCAGGGCCCACCAAGGTGGGGTCTTGTCGCTCATTGTAGTTTAACACAGCCTTGGAGGAGAGGGAGGGAGAAGCGAGCATCACGAGGGAGGCAGAGCTCTGTGTGGCAGCCAAAATCATCAAGAGGTCAAGTTCGCAGCAGTCATCTCAGAAGCATGCTTGGTTCAGTTCGTCCTTCTCTCACAAGGGACAAAGGTCTAAGTGCTACAGCTGTGTTGGGGCACTTCTCATGACTGGCACTTCCCCACCTGCTGGTTCAGGAAATAGATTTAATGCCACTAAATGTCCCATTCGGTGAGCATGTGCTGAACTTCGGCCATGGGTCAGACACCGGACTAATGCACTAGGACTCGTATAGCCAGATGCTTGTGTTACCTGCAAGGAGCCTATGCTCTGAGCCGTCTGGGTGCAGGAGGCAATGTGCTTAGGAAGACCTGGGTTCCGTGTCTGCCAGGCTTGGGTTTGAATGCCAACTCTGCCAGTGCCCAGCCATTGAGCCCTGGCCAAGTCACCTGCCCACTGAGCTTCCTCATCAATTAAGTGGGCATACTAATACCTGCCTTGAAATATCAACAACTAAAATACCTGGCACATGGTAGTCTTCAATAAATTTGAGCCGCTGGTAGTAGTGATAGTGCTTGGCCTTCTGACAAATATCTTGTTCTTCAAGATCATTCAGGAAATGGCCTATCTTTTCTTCTGCTTTTATCCAATGCTGGCATTTCTCACCCAGAATGATTCTACTTTTCCACCTTACTGGAAGACAAGAGTTAACCTCCCTTTCGGAATTTAAAAATCTTCTTTTGTGATGAATTCTGGCACATACTTTTAGGATATTAGCCTTATGCTGTAGGAAATAATAATATTAAATAGCAGAGATTTGTTGTGTGTTTGCTGTATATCAGGCACTGGGCTAAGTGTCTTCTCCCTACTATCTCATTTAATCTTCACAGCCAACTTTGACATAGGCAATTCACTATTCCCATTTTACAGATGAGGAAACTGTAGCCTAGAGAGATTAACTTGCCCACAATTCCACAGTAAATGACAAAGAGAAAACTGAAATACTCCTGACCCAGAGCTCTTAATCACTGTGAAACTTACACATGGATTTCCTTCGGCTTGGAAGTCTTGTGGGGTGCCATTTGAATTAGAAGAACAGGACCATAGAGGGACAAAATTAGGACCAAATATGGATCCGTTCTAGGAGGAGGGTGGCAGCCACTGAGAATGTCCAGGAGCTGGAAGCTGCTGACACCCCTGCCATAGCCAGGTTGGTGAACCTGTGTCAGCTCCTCCTCACAAGGGACCATGATGGGGTCTCTGATTGCTACCTGTGTGTCACTTCTTCACACCCAGAATGTAAGTGACTCGAGGGCAGGGTCTAACAACCGAGCAGCAGATTCTTATTGGTCACCAGCTCTACGCCTCACCTTGTGCAGAGTGCTGCAGTCTAAAGAGAAAGATCCTACCCACCAGGAGTCACAGGCAGCTGGAGGACAGGGACACACCAGCTGAGATAATGGACCACATCAGGCCACCTGTACCCAGGACTTGATGGGCACAGAGGGAGCACTCTGGGCCAGCACCAGTTCAGACATCTCCCACGGTAAACTGAACTTCCTGTTTCTAGAGGTCACCAAAAGGTGGCACCTCTGGGCCATGCCCAGATGGGGTTGCTGATTCTGAGGTGGAAAGAGAGGCGGGGAATGCAATTGTCCTTGTGCTGTATCTATGCCTTTCAAACAGAACCTAGGGGAGGCTTTGTGGGTGTGTGGCCTCATCACAGTGCAGGGAATTTGGTGAGACTAAAAGGTAATTCTCACAGCTTCTATTCAGAATTGGACACAGGGCCTTGCTGTCCTAGGAGAAGTAAAGCCAGGATAGATGGCACTCAGCTGGTTGCCCTGGACCCTAGTTTGCCCAGATTGCTGCAGGGAGAAGCAAATCAAAACTGCCTCTGGGGGAAAAAAACATGCGGAAGGCCCAGCCTCCACACCCAGATTCCTCGCTTGAGTATTTTTTCCTCCTGCTGGTGGAACCAGCTCCCGCTGTTCAGAGCATGGTATTCTGATGTCTTTTGTTCCACTTCATTTATAACCAATGCTTATTCTCAGAAAAGGTTGCAGAAATGTATAATTATTAAGGGGCAAATGACTGGGCACATCTTACAGTGTTGCTTCTAGGGGTATTTGCATTTTAAACCAGAACTGAAGTTTTAAATGAAGGAATAGAACCTAAGTAGCGAAATTCAGATCTTGGCAGATGCTGGCAAACATTTTGAGTGATGTGCTGCTTCCGGATCCTTCCTGGGAGTCCCACCCCTTCTAACTAAATGTGGGCTCCCCCCGATCGCAGGGAACTTCTATTTCTTAGCTTCTGAAGGTTGAAGTAAGTCTCCCCTCTGAAGGCTCTGCTTCCCATACCTGACCCCACCAGCACTCCTGGCCTTTGTACCCTGGTTTTATGATAGGCCAGTGAAGGGAAGAGGTATGTCATGAGATCTTTGTCGCTCAGTTTCTGTGAACAGAAATGCCGGACCAGCCCACCAAGGCATGGTTGCATTTGGATCTCTCTGTGGTTTATTTAGAGCTGGAGGTGGGGGAGGGACAGAGAGGAGAAGTGGGTGCCGGCTGGGGGCAGGGAGCAGCTGGAGTGCCTTTGAGAGAACAGCTGCTACAGAGCCTGCTCTGTGGGTGTGCAGCAAAATGGTGGCTTTTAATACTTTTCAAGGGATAATCTTGTTCAATAAATTCCAGCTGAGGAGGTGGGAACTACCCTCAGATGATTCCTTCCCTCCCTTCCGCTCCCCCCATCCTTTCCAGACCCTCCCCAGTGCCCAAGCACAGTGGTTCCACAGGGTCCTATTGCCTCATGCCCACTCTTCCTTCCCCTCCAGTTCTGGCCTCCTGGCCTCCTACAGAGGCCAGCTAGGCCAGGAGGAAATGTTCCAGGTCCTTCATCAATCCTGCCTGGCAGCACCCAGAGAAAGGAAGCAGCCATCCCCACAGCAGCGTGGCACGGTTACCAGCTATGCCAAGAGATAATGACAGGTTGAGTGTTCTCCGCCTAGTGAGGAGTTGCATGCAAATGACTGAGCTCTGAATGGGCTTAATTGTCACTGCCTGGTGTGGTGGCTCAGACTGCCTCCTCCTCCCTGCTCTGGTGGGGAGAAAATGGAGCAGGGAGGGTGGAGCTAAGGGGATCCTGTGACACGGGGAGGGGTGGGCTCAAAATGGGCCCTGGGACCCAGATCCCTGGGGAGGGAAGCTGGCATGTTCCCTCTGCAGCACTAGGCCTGCTAGTGCACAGCTGGGAGCAGAGAGCGGGGATTCACTCCCTGGACGTGATCGGGAGTGAGTTGTGGCTCTACAACCATAAATCCCTTTATGCCTCACAGCTCAGCTGTAAGAGGCTGTCACATGCCTGCAAGATGTTCCCGCTTGGCCGCCAGGCCTGGGAAGAGACAGGAGGGAGCACAGAGGGAAAGGCAAGAAGTGCCCTCACTGCCCAGTTCACCCTCCAGAAACTCCAGCCGGGGACATTGGCTGTGCTGGACATAAAGACCTGGCAAGGAAGATGTGAGCATGGTCAGAAGTAAAGAGCCAACCCTTAGTGAATGCTTCCTTCATGTCAGGCATTTTCTTAAATGCTCTTACAGGATGTGTGTAAAGACTCATTCATTCCTCACCTTATCTCTATAATTATTACCTGCCATGTTGGCATATAAGGAAAATGAGGCAGAATGAAGTTAAGTAACCTGCTCCACTTTCACAGAGCTCAAATTCAACTGCAGAGCCTGGTCCTAGGCCATGCATTCTGCTCTTCCACTTCCTTCAGGTAAGGCATCATGCACCAAGTGCTCTCCAGGAGGCAGGGCAAGAGTGATGAGGCCCAGATATTAGACTGAGCATTAGTGTCTGTCTAGGAGCGAGTGCGTATCACTGTTGGTCTGAGGTCTGTATATCTGTGCATTTTGTATGCTCATCTTCAGACCCAGCTGAAAGTGCTCTGACTCAACCAGAGCCAGGGTCTTTACTGGGCTGCATCTTGGAGGGACTCTATTTCAAGGAAGAAAACACAGGGTGGTAGAAGATGTCTTGTGTTAAGAAGGATAAAACTGGGAAAGAACTCAGTGAATATGTTTACAAGGTGTGGAGAGGGAGTGGGGTGCTGCTGAACTGGAAGTAGTAACCACAATACAGAACTGGCCCAAATGTGACCTCCTCACAGTCATCCTGGGAAGTGTGGCAGTAAAAGGTAGGATTCACCTATCAGGTACTAAGAAAATGTTTCTGGTTTTGCAGCGACTGCTTCAACATTTACCCCAAGCTGTAGCAAAATGTTTCATGCTAATTGGTCAGGAATCCTCTAATCACTGAAAGGAAACTGGGGTTGAGATCCATATTACGGTGATAATTCCATAATTCCACTGCATTAATGTTATTAAATGTCACTGAGTGATTGCTTTCCTACTGTATAAAATCTTAACGCACTTATCCTTTCAAAACTTTGGGCACCAACATCAAAAAAAGATATCACCAAACACCCTCCTCCAAAATGGGATAGGCAGAAGGCTTTTTCAAAACTCTCAGCTCTCTAATCATTTTAAATGAAAGCAATTCAGTGCTGATTTTGAGATCATGACAAACTGACTCTGGGTTCTGCCTCACTGCATCCCCAGAATGCTATAATGAGAGTTGGCACTGCTCTGCCTATACACAAAGTGCCCTCTTGCTCTCCTTTGCCTCTTCTGTCTCCATCCCCTGCCTCCATCCCAAACCTGAAAATTATATAGACAAAGGCAAAGAAATGTTTGGACCTTACATTTGGGGAATAAGAGATATGGTCCATTTGTACCAGTCTGCGAATGCAGACAAAAAATGAAAAAAGCTAGGGTTTCTCCATAGAGTTAAGAACTCCCAGGAAAAAAGGGAATGGAGCCTGCTTTAGCCTGGCTCCCAAGGCTGCACTTTGGACAGCTGCCATCCCCTAAATCACCCTGGATGCAAGATTACCCTGAATGAAGACATTAGGAAACCTGAGTTTGAATCCTCCTTTTGCTCTTTAACCTTAAGAAAGTTGCTGAACTAATTCCTACTCTTCAGGTACGTGGGGTAATTAGTTTTCCTCCATAGAATATGTGGGAACATTAAGGTTCTATGAAAAGTACAGTATTATCATTGTATTTTTATCTTGGAAAAATCATTATACCAAAAGATAATCCCCAAAAATCTCAGGAAATGACTGGGATAGGAAGATCTGTGAGATCCAGAACTGTTAAGCTGCCACAATGAGGAGAAAAAAAAAAAGGAGAGAAAAAAAAAACAAAGAGCTGAAGAAAACGTTTGAATGTATCTCATCTATGTGTTGGGGGAAAATGTTCAATAATTAAATGATTAATAAATGTTTGCTTCATACACACACACAGCCAGCGTCTTTGTGTCCAGCACAGCCAGTGTCCCCAGCTGGAGTTTCTGGAGGGTGAACTGGGCAGTGAGTGCACTTCTTGTGTGTATTTGTACCAGGCCTAGCCTGAGTATATGGACAGGCTTAGGCAAAGTGCCTATGTGCTCAATATACCTAGATTCAATATGTTTTTGGCTGCACTGTTTTTCTTTTTCTTTAAAAATAAGGGCATATTCCTAAAGGTGCAGAAAAAGAAAGTGAATTTTTAAGGGTGATTCTGAAGTTGACAATTTTCTTTCCAAGTGAGATAAAGAGAATTAAGCTACAAAAAAAGAAGGTCAGAACAAGGCAGCACCCAAACAAAAAATCAAAAGTGATCTGTGGCACCTCCTCCTCCCAAGCTGACAAGGGCGTTGGCCTTGAACTCTGGCTGTATGAACTGCTCACGGCCCTGCCCTGCAACCTTCCCCTCCACTTAGCTTCTTGCAGAGGCCTTTCTACCAAGTAAGGTGTCTAAGGGCATTCCGGTGCTGTCCCAGGTCCTGAAATGCCCCAGGTTCCCATTCCAGTGATTAAAGTGGCTCTGGAGAGCTCCCCTCTAGTCTGCTGTTGGTGGAAACTAATTTCCATATAATAACATTTTGTTATTTGTAATAAATCATATCCACAGTAAGGTGACTGGGTTATGTCATTATTTGCAAACCTACAGAATGTAATTATAATATGTCTGAAAACCTCCATGCAGAACAGTGCTGTTCTAGCCACAGCACCGTCCAATAATAATAAAAATTTATATTGTGCTTTATGTGACTGCTCATCACAGTAACTGTTCTGTGCCAAGGGAAAAGAAAGCCCACAGCAGTGACAAATTCATGAACATGGAAACCTTGTAAATGCCAAACTAGTTGATCCCAAAACTAGCTACCAGGTTTCCTTTTTTTTTTTTTTTTTCTTATAAACATTTTAAAGTAACAATCTAGGTGCCCAGGTTGCCTCTGTGTTCAAAACAATGAACTTTTGGAGTTTACTTTTATTCATTAAATACACACCCATCAGCCGTGGCTGATTTTGGTTCACAAGCATCAGCTTTGTAAACAAAATATATGCGTTTATTCTATCACTAATTTTTCCGTGTCCTCACTTTCTTTTTTTCACATTTGGGAAATTTTCCCTTATTTTAAAAGAAAAAATTTAAATGCAACCAAAAACCTATTGATGGGCTGGTGAAATAGCTCAGCGGCATAGGTGCCCGCCTGGCAAGCGCGAGGTCCTAAGTTCGACCCCTGGTACCCACCAAAAAAAAAAAAAGAAAAGGAAAACCTATTGAGCTTTCTGCTTACTGTGCTTCATTATTTTTCTAGAATGTGTGATCTGTTATTTCCCATGAGCACAGCAATGCAGGTTCTATAGGCAGTAAGTGATGGGCACACTTGTTAGTCATCCAGCATCTGTTTCCAAAAGTCCTTCCTTTGTTGAATTTCACCCAAACATAGAAATCTATGGTCGCAATTAGACATGGACCATTCAGTGCTGTCATTCCTCTCCAACTTGATGCAGAATGCTCTATACCTTCGGCATGTCCTATTAGATTTTTTCTTGCAAAGAATGACTGATTATAACATACTCTGAACTTCTAGGGGAGTTGTGTTTCCTGGTAGTAATCTCGTCAAGAACAGAGCCTTGTAGTTTCAAAATATCTGGACTTAACAGCAGCAATTCTTTACCATCTAGTGCCTTGTGAACACTTATTGCTCTGGGGAGACATTTCCCCACTTTAGCCACAGTGGTCTTACTTCGGTTACATGTGTGTGGTGGCAGAGCTCTAAGATGATTTTGTTTAGGACTGTGAAATTGGCCTTCAAACCCAAAATTGAATTGAACCCACTTCATTCAGTGGGACTGATGGGCTTGTGTGAATATCTCTTTCCCAGGGATGTTTGCAGTTGTTGATGCTGAGTGTGGTCATTTATCACAGACAATATAGAAAAAAGAAGAATTTATTAATAAGTTCCCTGCTCCCACATGATTCCACTTTGGGGCTAAAGACTTGACATTTTGTTCCTTAGCCATTTCTATCTGCATATTTCCACATCTGCCTCCCTCTTTCTTTCCACTGTGGGAGGTTGTTGAGCCAAGGTGGTCTTACACTGGTTGTAAAGGAACTGGAGCCTGAAAGATTGTTTTTGTTACCGTATGTGAAGTTGATGAAAACCCATCTCTGGGTGGAGTTGATTAAACCCCATCTCAGGTTCTTGGAGTCTCAGGACCAGGATGGAAGTGGGGATAGGGACAAACCTCATTGGAGGTGAAGCATGGTAGCAAAATATGGCACTGGGTCAAAGGCTTGTCCTATGTCTCAAGGGCCATTGGTGGGAATACTCGCCAGGGCCAGCCCTAGTACCTTCCAGGCCTGGGACACCGGCAAGGTCTATAGCAGCCTGTCCATGGAAGGGGATAGTAGTCCTTAATATCATGCTTTGATGACAATTTAATGATATAGAATACAAGCTTTTATTGCAATATAAAAATAAAAAAAATATAAAATTGCACATCCAGATTGGTTCTCCTCACCACCCCCCCCCAAAAAAGAAGGACTGGAAGGAAATGTATGATGGCACCAAAATACTGTTTCCATTTCTTGTTGGTAGGATTACAAGTATTTTTTATTTTCTTATTTCTGCTTCTCTAAATTTTCCAACACAATAAGTGTACATTATATTTCAATAAAAAAGACATTTTTAAAAAGCCCTCTGATACAGTGGCTTCCCTGACTCCCTTGATCCCTATTCTAATGAGTCCCTTCCCATTCCTTCCCTCCACCAGGAGGAAAGCCTTCCTCATTAAAGTGTCCCTATAGCCTCCCCTCACCCCCACATCTCTTCAGAGAAATGTCTTAAGGAAATATCAAAGGGCGTGTGTGTGAATGTGTGTGTGTGTGTGTGTGTGTGTGTGTGTGCAATTGTGTGAGTGAGACAGAGTAATCATTATATTGGCAAGGGAGAAACCCACCATAGAAATGCAAAACAGAATAGTTGAAGGGAAAGGCAAGAGTGAAATATGAAGAGGTCCCGCCTTGACAAAGGTAACAATGAAAAATTAAAATCCCACCCCAGAAACTGTCAAAGGGCAGGGGATGACAGTAGAGTTGCATAATAGAGAAGCTCTCTTAAGGGAGGGGGAGTGGGACATGTCCTTCACCCTTCCCTGGCCTCATTCAAATAGGAAAGGAGAGAGGCTGCTACAAGCCAGAGAAGGCCTGGGGAGCCCATCCTGGGACAAAGGACCAATAACTTGAGTCAGACCAAGTCAGTCAGACTGGAGTCAGACAAAGGACCAATAACCAGAGCAGTAGGGGCTGCTGCTGATCTATGGAAGTCACATGGATATGGTCTAACTCCCTCCTTAACCTTAGAGACAAAACTGGATCAAAGCCCTTAATTTCACAGAAGCTGATTCCCAAAGGGAAGACATGCCAGTTCTTGGAGTTTCAGGACAGGAGACCCAATCGTATGTGTGCATTGTTAAGAGTGCAAGGAGTCTGAGGAGTGTCTCCCCATTGTGGGTGTTGGACAGTGGGCCAGAGGAGCACATTTTATTGTCACAAGTGACTGGGGGGTCTACTGGCATTTAGTGCACAAAAACTGGGAATATTGCATGTCCTTCTTTGCCTGGAGAGACCCACAAAGATATGTGCCTGCCCCCAGTGCCCGTATGACCCTCCACGGAGAAAGAGCTGGAGATTTGTTCCAGGATGGACTGCCTCTGAGATGAGGCCACAAGTAGGCCCCCATGTCTGTGCACCTCTCTGAGAGTTCCTTAAGGGTTATGGTGCATGCCTCTTGCCCCATCTTCTGCCCTTTAGCAAGATGGAGAAAGGTTCATGGTGTACTTGCGTAGGTAACCAGGCCCAGCAAAGCCAGGTGAGATCCAGCCCTTCTTAAAAGACTACTGGAAATGCAGCAGGTTAAATGTCGGGGTTCCAGGAAAATGGGAACCCCACATTCCCATGATGGGTACAGATGGAAGGCTCTACGCCATACCCTGCTGGGGCTACAGTCTTTTCTAATAAATGATCCTGGAGTGTGGCCTGGGCTGGGACCGAGGAGACTGTGAGCAGGCCCTGGGTGGCAGCCAGCAGCCTGACTTCTTTTCTTTCCAGGTAGTTTGGGAGTGGCTTTCGTACTTGCATTTCATCTGCCAGACTCTAATTAGGGAGGCTGCATAGCAGCCCAGGGGTGTCCCCCAGTGACCCAGACCTGCAGTCCTGACGAGGCATGTACTAAGTAAGGCAGCTTTGTTTCTGCTTTAAGGAATCTGCCTCTTGGGGAAGATGTAGGCGAGATCAGGACAGATTGGAGGAGTAGAAAAGCCAAGACTGTCCCGCAGGACAGAGGCTGCTCTTTGCTGATCACCATGCCTCTGTGTAGACAGGTGGACACAGTGGATTGAGAAGTGGGACCCATTCCCTGCCCCATCCCTCTCCTAGGTGGTGAGAAGCAGGGACACTGTCTTCTTAAGTGCCTGCCTCATATGTGTCAACTACTGTGTCAAAACCTTGGGGTGCTTTATTTCCTTCCATCTTAACACTCCCTCAGAAGTAAATCTTATTAATTCCATTTGTGTAAGAGAAAACTGAACCCCAAGGAAGTGACTTACCCATGGTAACAGTGTCAGGACTCACAGGAGAGCTGCCTGATGTCAAAGCCTTCCTCCCGAGCCTGTGATGGCAGCAGCTCAGCCTGGCAGCTAGGAGCTTGGACTGTGGAACCAGAATGCCTGGGTTTGAAGCCTTTTCCGCCACTTATTACCAGTGTGAACTTGAGGCAGGTAATCAACTCCCATGTGCCTGAGCTTCTGCCATCTGGAAAGTAAGGCTAACAATAATACCTACCTCATGGGGTTGGTTAAGGAATTATATTCTGGAATATGTGTGAAGCACTTAAAATATTGTCCAGCAAGTACCTACTGCTGCATAATTATTACCTGATACAATAATCTCTGGCCATTAGTGAGCCTGGTGTTACACTGAGAGGTAGCACAGTTAGATATCAAGTGTTGAGGGGTGTAACCATTAAGCTTAGTTGTCAACTTGATTGGCTCGGGAGCCACCAGGGGATCAGTAAGCCACACCTCTGAGGCTGTCTGGGTGGGTCATGGAGGCAATGCCTTCAGTGCTGTATGTGGTCCCTGGCCCCTTCCTCTCTGGTCCTGTTCCCTTGCTCTGCTTCCCGGCCACTATAAATTGAATATCTTCTGGCTTGATGTCTTTTCTTTGGAGCCAGCTGATTGTTGGCTGAAGCCATGAGCCAAATAAACCATTTCCTCCTTTAAGTTGTGGGTCTCAGGTATTTGGTCCCAGTGACAAAAGGCTGACCGATACAAGGGGGTCTTTGTAATCCCATGCCAGAGCCAGACCCCATAGGAAATACCAAAGAAACAGGACCTCAGCCCTAGCCTTTTCCAGTCTTCCAGGGAAATAGAAGGCCCTGGACACACACAGATACAGATGCATATTCAGAACATGTATGACTCAGTGAAGACAACACGAGCGCCATGTGAGTGCTGCAGGGCTGTGCTGTGATGGCTTCATCACACTGTGGAGCCATCTTCCCAGAGCAAGCTGACAGGAGGAGAAGCACTATGAGTAAGGGAGTAGAGGGTCAGCAGGCTGGGACTTAGCAGGGAGGAGTAGGATGGCAAAGCCAAGAGCCCAGAGCTGAGGGAAGCCCAGTCTATGACCCCTGGGTCCCTGGGGGCTGCTGTCCAAAGGACTCTGCCTTCTACATGGGCACAGAATTCTACTCTAGCCCTGGAATCCTCTACCTGCCTCACCCATGGAGAGGACCACCTCAGATCAGGTGCCTGTGGCCCAACCCCCAGCTGTAGCCTTTCTTCCCAGGTCTTTCAAAATGCCTCCTTTCCCCAGCCCTCACCCTCTTGTCCAGGACCTGCAGGAAACCCACTTGGCACCAAGCACAAACACCTAAGAGCTTGGAATATCTGATTGGAGCCTTCAATATGGAGTAAGCCAAGGGGAGGGCTCTGCATTGACCGGGAAGGCTCTGCATTGTCCAGAAGGCTAAGAGCCCAGAGCAGGAAGGAATCCCTAGGATCTGCCCCCCCCTTGCAATCACCCCCTCCCTCTTTCCAGAGCATGCAGTGCACCTGTGACAGGAGCATCTGAAAGGACATTAGATGCTGGCACCTGAGTCCGTTAAAACCCCATCAAAGAGCAGGGATAATTTATGAGGAGGATTCTGAAGGAATGCAGGCAGAGAAAGGGAGGTGCAGGGAGCACAACCTGGACACATAAATATCTAAAACAGAGGCAGCGGCTCCTATCTCACCAAGTCCCAAGACATAGAATATTACAGATCGCAGCTCGTGTGGCGCTCGCGTATTCCTGCAGCTCTGATACAATACAGTAAATGCATTGTGACAGTAGCTGAGTGGATTCTCTGTGCTGAACAGATGTCTTCTAGCAGACGAGGTTTCTGTGACTGTATCACATTGTGCTTTCATCAGTTATACATCACTCCTTATTACAGAGGCAGGTGCTCATGAGGGGATGTGGTGGCTAAGTGAGAAACCTGGCCAGACTAAGAAGCAGAGGCAAACTTTGGGGGAGCGAGGTGCACACTTGGTTCTGTGGGTGCTGGAACCAACTCCCTCCCCCAAAGATCCCATATTGCCCCCTCACCCTGTTACCTCCTTATAGATCTTAATACCCCTTCTCCTACACTAGCTGAGTTAGGGTCATTTATTTTCACTTTTAAAACAACTATTGCAAATAATCTCAAGAGAATAATGAACACCATTTCACATACCCATCACCCAGATTAAACAACTGTCAAGCTTTGTCTACACTGGTTTTATCTTCCTACCCCTATTTTGTGCTGAAAGATTTAAAAATGAATCCCAGGCCTCCAGTGATTTCACCCCAGAAAAACTCTGTGTAAGTAGAAATACGTCTATTTTCCCCATCGCCTGATCAGTATCACCACTTAAGAAATTAAAAACACTTCCTTGTTGTCATCCAGTAATCAGTCTCATTGGAGGGTCTTTGTGGCCCTTGAGTCCTAGACATTGTCCTGGGACACCCCCACTGCATGGGCCCTGCAGAGCCTGACCAGCTGTCCTTGCAGCAGCCCTTAAATCCCCTCCCCGGGCTGCAACCAGAGCTCATGCTGTATTCTGCCTCCACTTCATTCTCCTTCCATAGTTGACAGCAGCCAAAAAGAAGAGTAATGAAGACCCCTGGTGGGGCAGGTGTGGGAGGAACAAGCCTCTGACAGGTACTGGGGGTGGGACAGTCAGTAATGACAGGAATAAGTCAGATGAGCCTGGATGCTTCCTTCTGGGTAGGCCAGTGCTTTCCAAAATGGAGTATGCATGCCCTTGTGTTGTGCCAACCAACTCTAGGTGGTGCATGGACAAGCATTAAATTGTGTATATATATATATTTTTTTAATATATCTTAGCCTTTATTTTACTAAAAGAGAGCCATCATATTAGGTACTTGGTTTCATGGATATCATTGCTTCAGATGGGACCAGCCAAAAAATTTGGTCATTTAAGATATATTTTGAGAAAAATAGTGAAAAAATAATAATGCAGATGGTATTCAGAGAAGTCAAAAAAAAATTCCCAGTGAGATCCCAGACCCTGAGTTTTAGGAGCCATGTTGTGGTAGAAGGGGTAAGAGATGTGAATTTCAGTCTAAGCCCTGTTGATGACCAGCTAGGTAACCTTGGCCTGTTCACTTAACCTTGGGGTCCCCATTTTTTGCCTGTGTAATGAGGCTATGCCTGTCTGCTGTGACTGTCACACCTCATGGATGTCAACTCAAAGGGAACAGAGAGAAAAAGGGGAAATCTATGGAGGCGAATTTTAAGATACACTAAGGACACCCCAGTTTTAAAGCTTCCTGTACCTCATGTCATTTTCCCATTCTCAGGGGTTCCAACTCAACAAAAAATCTGGTTGCTCTCCGTGCTACAGGCCGTTAAGCCTGGCCATTGTAATAAGCATCGATTATCATGATCAACATTATTATGTTTACCTAAGCTCCCCAGTGCATAGGCAAATGCAGTGGGCTCTCATGCATCCCTTGCTTTACAAGAACGATTTGCCGTGTCTAAGAACCATTTCTAGAATTAATTTGCCTACTGCAAACAATTTATATTAATGAAAACACATTGAGTTGGGGGAGGTGGGAGGGGGGCATTCTGCCTGCGGAGTGTGTTTGCTTTGTTCACCTAGAATAAAAAGACTTTGAGCATGTGTTTGTTTTGCATAAATAAATAGCTGGGTGACAGGAGGAAGGGCCGCCCGTGCATCTAATCCAGCTTGGTCTAGCAGCCATGGCCAAGGTGCGTGCCGCGTCGGCAGGAGCTCACTCCAGTCACTTGCATTTTAATACTCAGTGGTGTCGGTCATCTGCTTCTCTCTATATACAGGCCCCCTCCCAGGCTTGCATTCAATCATGGTGGAGGACGAGGCCACCAGCCCCTTCTCCAGTCCCACCCGAGGCTTTGAATAAGCCCAAGTGGGGGCCCCTGTGCCCCCTGCCCCCACTTGTCCCTACAACAGCCTCAAAATTCCGAACTCTCCCTTGTTCTTCTTTGTAGCAGTCCCTCTCCCCTCCCTCTGCCACCACGTGTGTTTATTTTATTTATTTGGGTCAATGAGGCTCATTTTCCTCTCTACAGATGGCAGCAGGGTCTCCCTGATCAGACACTGAAAGCATCAGACTGATGCTCCTGCTTGTCAGAGGAAGGAAAGATGGAAGGAGGACACAAGAGCAGGAAGACAGGGCGGGGTAGCTGTGAGGACCCCCTCATCCACCTCTGGCCACACCTTGGCCTGCAATCCTGGGCACTGACTCAATGTGTGGAACTCAGCCTGTCCCACCACCCCACGGAATCCTCCTGCTGTTTGGTTTTCCGCATCTCAATGCCTAGTGCGTGGCAGTCCCCTGATGACAACGCTCTTGAGAGCACTCCGCCACAGCAGAGCTCAGCAGCCCAGCAAGGCTGTGGGCTGTGGGCTGTGCACCAGGCAGGGTGCATGTGTGTTCGAGTAATAACCTACAAACACTCGGTGCCCCCTGCTGCACCTGCTCTGGGCCCTGCAGGAGAGGATGGCTTTGTCATTATGTCTTTGTTTGGTAACTGCAGCCTATGTTACCCCAGATTAACTCACCGCTATGGTTTGCACACTCTGTAAGGTCAGATGGAGAACCAAAAGTGACCAGAATGGGCACTCAGTCCTCAAGGAGTAAACAGACTCCTCTGTCCCAGAGGGAAAGAAAAGGTTGTGGTGCTCACGAATGACGCCCTCCAAGAGATCTTTGACGAGACCTGCAGAGGCAGCCCCCTCCCCAGGCTGGTGGCTAAGAACATTCTCCCTTCTGCTCATTGCCTGGCTCAGCCACCTACTAGTTGTGTGGGCTCAGTGCCTCAATTCCCACAGTGGAATGTGACCCGGAAGAGTGTATAAGGATGTAGGAATTGATGTCAGCAGTATGCTTAGCATGGCACCTGGCACACTGAAATGCCATGTCAGTCTCTGTCAAAGAAATGCCATGTTCTGTTTTCCCCAAAGATAAGGGGTCTCTCTGAGGTTTAGAATGATGGTGTCAGCAAATCCCCAGACGTCCCCTAGTGCAAGGCAGAAAAGGGTCATGATGCAGTCCAGACCACAGGCTGACTCAGCGTAGCTCCCTCGGCTGCCCCGGAGGGAGGCCTGCAGGTGATGCCACATGTCGCCTGGGCATCGGGGCAGGGACAAGGGACAAAGAGGAGGAGTGGAGAGCAGAGAGCAGGTACTTAGTATTTTTAAGCCCCATTTTCCCTCCTTTTCGTTTTGCACTCCAGAAGAGTAATGGCTCTGAAACTGTCCCCTGCTGCTTTCGTTTATCATCACCTCACTAATGGCTCTACAAGGTGGCCAGGGCTCCAGGCTGAGGACGGGACATGGAGATCATCGGTCTGACTCACCTCTGTTTGGAGTCTCAGGCTCCCTGAAGGAGATGGGGAGGGAGAGATGTCACCAGCACTTACAGCCTAGAGTGACAGAACACACAGGTGTCCCCAAGACCTGTCATGGGGCCCTGGGGCTGGGGGGCAGTATGATGGGGTGGGCAAGAAGAGCATGGAATACAGCATTGGTAGCCCACACCAGAGCCCTGGCTGTGCCACCTTCTAACTGGTTGACCTCGACGGGTCACTCACCTTCTCTCATCCATGGTGTCTTTTTTTTTTTTTTTTTTTTTTTTTTTATTTTAAAGAGAAGAAAAAACAAAACAAATCAAAAGAAGAACAAATTTTTAAACAAACATAATAGGAGGGTAACAATGGTTAATACATTACGTATTACTATCTTTAAGTTAGTTATTCAGGACACCAGACATTAGCATTCAATTGTCCAAACATTATTGGCACAAACCTTACTCTTCAATGAACTAAGTAAAAAAGGTAGTGTATCTATCTTAACCATCTTATATATATATATATATATATATACAATTTTTTTCCCTTTCCCTTCTTTCTTTTCCCTATTCCAGTCTCTCTTTCCTTTTGACCAGTTTCTTTTTGATTCACCATGTCTATTGTACATTTTGGATCTTATTTACTCTTTCAGTTTCTCATACTAGAGAGATAATACGATGCTTACACATGTGCTTCTGGTTTATTTCACTTATGAGTATTTTCTCGAGTTGCATCCATTTACCTATAAAAGTCTCCAGTTTATCCTTCTTTATGGCTGAATAGTACTCCATTGTATAAAAATACCACATCTTTCTTATCCATTCCTCAGTTGATGCGCATTTGGGTTGTTTCCAAGATCTGGCTATTACAAATTGTGCTGCTATAAACATGGGTGCACATATATCGCTGTGGTACGATGTTTTTAATTCTTCTGGGAAGATGCCCAGAAGGGGAATAGCTGGGTCAAATGGGACCTCCAACCCTAGTTTTCTGAGGAATCTCCACACTGACTTCCACAGTGGCTGTACCAGTCGACACTCCCACCAACAGTGAAGAAGGGTTCCTTTTTCCCCACAGCCCCTCCAGCATTTGTTATTAGTTGATTTCTTAATAGTAGCCATTCTTTCTGGGGTGAGATGGTATCTCAGTGTTGTTTTAATTTGCATCTCTCGAATGACTAGTGATGTTGCACATTTTTTTGTATATTTATTTGCCATTAGTATTTCTTCATCTGAGAAATGTGTATTCATCTCAGATGCCCATTTTTGGAGTGGGTCTTTAAATTTGGGAGGTCTGATTTTTTTGAGTTCTTTATATGTTCTCGATAGTAATCCTTTGTCTGAGGAACAGCTGGCAAACATTTTTTCCCACATTGTGGGTTGTCTCTTCACTCTGTTGGTGGTTTCTCTTGCTGTGCAAAAGCTTTTTAATAAGATGAGATCCCAGTTATTGATTCTTTGGGATAGTTCCCGTGCGGTTGAGTTTTTATTCATAAAGTCTTTGCCTACACCAATGTCTCCAAGGGTTTTACCTATCCTACCTTCCAGCAGATTTAATGTTTCTATTTTAATATTTAGATCTCTGATCCATTTTGAATTTAGTTTAGTGCATGGTGAAAGATATGGATCTAGTTTTAATCTTCGGCATGTGTAGAGCCAGTTTTTCCAGCACCATTTATTAAAGAGGCTATCTTTCTTCCAGCGAATGTGTTTGGCACCTTTGTCAAAGATAAGGTGGCTTAGTATGTCTGGGGTTGTTTCAGCATCTTCTAATCTGTTCCATTGATCTTCAGGTCTGTTTTTTTGCCAGTACCACACTGTTTTTATCACAGTAGCTTTATAGTATAATTTCAAGTCGGGGATTGTGATGCCCCCTGCCTTGCCTTTGTTGCCCAGAATTGCCTTTGCTATTCTAGGTCTCTTCTGATTCCAAATGAATTTTAGGATTGTTTTCTCTAATTCTGTGAGATATGCTGTTGGAATTTTGATTGGAATTGCATTAAATCTGTATAACAATTTTGGAAGTATGGCCATTTTCACTATATTGGTTCTTCCTATCCAGGAGCAAGGGATATCTTTCCATTTTCTGATATCCTCTTCAATCTCCTTTTTCAGAGTACTGTAGTTTTCAGTATAGAGGTCTTTTACATCCTTCGTGAGGTTGATTCCTAGGTATTTCATTTTTTTGGATGTTATTGTGAAAGGTATTGTTTCCCTAATTTCTCTTTCAGTAAGTTTGTTATTTGTGTACAGGAAGGCTATTGACTTTTGAGTATTGACTTTGTATCCAGCTACACTACTGAATTTGCTTATTAAATCTAGCAGTTTTTTAGTGGAGTTTTTGGGGTCTTCTGTGTAGAGTATCATGTCATCTGCAAATAATGATAATTTAACTTCTTCCTTTCCAATCATTATTCCTTTTATTTCTTTCTCTTGTCTAATCGCTCTGGCTAAAGTTTCCAGAACTATGTTGAATAAGAGTGGGGACAGTGGACATCCTTGTCTTGTTCCTGATTTTAGAGGGAAGGCTTTCAGTTTTTGGCCATTTAGTATAATATTGGCTGTTGGTTTGTCATAGATAGCTTTTACCAGATTGAGATAAAGACCCTCTATTCCAATTTTCTGTAGGGTTTTTATCATGAAAAGGTGCTGGACTTTGTCAAAAGCTTTTTCTGCATCTATTGAGATGATCATGTGATTTTTGTCTTTGGTTCTGTTAATATGCTGTATTACATTTATTGATTTACGTATGTTGAACCATCCGTGCATCCCTGAGATGAATCCAACTTGGTCATGGTGTATAATCTTCTTGATGATTTGTTGGATTCTGTTTGCCAGTATCTTACTAAGGATTTTTGCATCTATGTTCATTAGGGAGATTGGCCTGTAGTTCTCTTTCTTAGTTGGGTCCTTCTCTGGTTTTGGTATCAGGGTAATGCTTGCTTCCAGGAATGAATTTGGGAGTATTGCTTCCCTTTCAATTTCATTGAAAAGTTTGAGAAGTAGGGGCGTTAGGTCTTCTCTAAATTTCTTGTAGAATTCGGCAGTGAATCCATCAGGGCCTGGGCTTTTCTTTGTTGGGAGGTTTTTAATTACATCTTCAATTTCATTGGCTGATATTGGTTTATTTAGGATTTTTAAATCTTCTTGATTCAGCTTTGGTAATTCATACGAATCTAGGAATCTGTCCATTTCTTCTGCATTTTCCATCTTAGTAGAATATAAATTTTCAAAATAGGTATAGATGATCATCTGGATTTCTGCAGGGTCCGTCGTGATATCACCCTTTTCATTTTCAATTGCATGGATTTGAGTCTTTTCTTTTCTTTTTTTAATAAGGTTGGATAAGGGTTTGTCAATCTTATTTATTCTTTCAAAGAACCAACTTTTTGCTTCATTGATTCTTTGTATTGTTTTTTTATTCTCCAATACGTTAATTTCTGCTCTGATCTTTATAATTTCCTCCCTTGTACGGGCTTTTGGCTTAACCTGCTCTTCTTTTTCTAGAAGCTCGAGGTTCACCCTTAAGTTGTTTATTTGCGCTTGCTCTATTTTCCTGATATAAGTGTTTAATGCTATAAATTTCCCTCTTAGGACTGCTTTCATTGTATCCCATAAGTTCCGGTATGTTGTACTGTCATTATCATTCAGTTGTAGAAAGTGACTAATTTCTTCTTTAATTTCATCTGTGACCCATTGATTGTTCAGGAGGATGCTGTTTAATTTCCATGTGTTTAGGGAGTTTTTGTGGGATCTTTTGCCATTGATTTCCAATTTCATTGCACTATGGTCTGATAATATGCATGGGATAATTTCAATTCCTTTGCATTTACTTAAGCAGGTTTTATGAGCTAGTATGTGGTCTATTTTGGAGAACGTCCCATGTGCAGCTGAGAAAAATGTGTATTCTGATGTTGTGGGATGGAACACTCTGTAGACATCTACTAAGTCCATTTGTTCAAAAGTTTGGTTCAGTTCTACTATTTCATTATTGATTTTCTGTCCAGTTGATCTATCTTTTTGTGACAGTGGAGTATTGAGATCTCCCAATATAATTGTATTAGTGCTTATTTGATTTTTCATGTCCTTTAGTACTTGTTTTATATAGCTGGGTGCATTGGTATTTGATGCATATATATTTATGATCGTTATCTCTTCCTCTTGGATTGTTCCCTTTACAAGGATGTAATGACCGTCTTTATCTCTCTGAATCCTTCTTGGCTTGAAGTTCACTTTGTCTGCAAAAAGAATAGCTACCCCTGCTTTTTTCTGGGTTCCTGTGGCATGGAGTATTGTTTTCCATCCTTTGACTTTCAGTCTATGAATTTCTTTCTGAATTAAATGTGTTTCTTGTATACAGCATATTGTTGGATCTTGCTTCTTGATCCATTTCGCCAGTCTGTGCCTTTTGATTGGTGAATTGAGACCGTTAACATTGATGGTTAAAACTGATATGTATTGACTTGTCATGATATTTTCCTGTTGTTGGTTCCCACTCTTTGTTTTTCCGCTTTCCGGCTATTTAATTATTTGCCCTGCCTGGTGGATTCCTTCTGTTGGGGTTCCTATCTCTTTCTAGAATGTCCTTCAGAACGTTTTGGAGTGCTGGTTTGGTGGTCATAAATTTTCTCAGATGTTCTTTGTCATGAAAGTATTTTATTTCTCCATCAATTTTGAAAGATAGTTTTGCAGGGTACATCAATCTGGGCTGAAAATTATTTTCCTTTAGAGCTTGCAATACATCATTCCAAGCTCTTCTTGAATTGAGGGTTTGTGCTGAAAAGTCAGCTGTGATTCTGATAGGTTTTCCTTCATAGGTGATTTGTCTCTTCTCCCTAACAGCTTTTAAGATTCTGCCCTTCTGTTGAATTTCTGGGATCTTGACTATAATATGTCTGGCTGAAGTTTTTTTTTGATCATGTCTAGTTGGTGTTCTAAAAGCTTCACTTATAGGGGTGTCAAATTCCTTTTCTCTTCCAGGAAAGTTCTCCCTGATTATGTCTTTGAACAAGGTTTTAATGTCGTTGATGCTATCTCCTGCTTTTTCCTTTATTCCAATTATTCTTAAGTTGTTTATCTTTGAGTCATCTAGCAGCTGCTGAATTGATTTTTCATGGTCCCTTGCTATTTTTAAGAATTTTTCCATTTCATGATCACTAATTGCAAGCCTGTCTTCTATATCTGAGATCCTGTCCTCGCATTGGCTTATTCTGCTACAAATACTTTCAATGGAATTTTTTATCTCTTGGATATCTGCTTGAATCTGCCTTATAGATTCCATTTCTTTCCTATGCTGAGCATTCATGGTTTCTATAGTTTTCTTAAGTTCATCTATTTTTTTGTCTGTATCAGCTATAGTGTCCTTAAGCATGGTCTTCATTGTAGACATTATCTCTGCAGTTATCTGTGAGATTATTTCTGTTTTAATTTTTTCCAGAACCTCATTCAGTTGCTTTGTTGTTACCACTTCAGATAGGCCAGGTGGGTGGCTTTCGGATTGTCCCACCTCGTTGCTCCCTAGGTTTGCCTTTGGTGAATTGGATGTGTGTGGTTGCATCTTGTTTAAGTGTCGTCTCATTTTTTCTTTCTTTAATTCCTGGGGTGATGTTTGCAAATTACCTATAGTAGGTTACTTTATTGCTAGTGTTTAAGATCTTTAGAAGATGACTACTTCTCTGCAGTATCTTCCAAGTGGAGCTTGCTTTTAGGTTTTGAGCTTTCTGCCAGATCCTACCTCTTCAATTCGTTGGGTATGCGAAGTTGCTACCTGTTTGGCCCAGTCCTTGATTCTTTGGTACTGTGCCACTGTATTTTCTGTGTCCCTTAGTCAATCTCAATCATGAAATATCAGGAAGGAAAGATGTTTAGAACAATTATTTCACATTTGGCTATAATGTTAACTAAAGCATCAAACAGAGCCTAGAAAATGACAGACTGAGCTAACCAGTTATTTACCACTTTTAGCTGTATAGAGTTGCGGTTATATAACAAAATCTAAAACACACCAGAAAAATTATATGCAGTATACAAGTCCTATGTATGTCAATTTTTCCTTGAGGAGTTTAAATTTAAGATGAGTTAAGGAGGAAATAGAGTATTGGGAGAAGAGGAAGGAATTAGATGTAAGGTTAGAGGACCAAGAGGGATCCCACTAAAATTGGGACACTAGTGCAGAGGACAGGTGGTAAAAAGAGAAGGAAGGGATAAAGGGAAGAACAGATCACAACCACAATCACAAAGAAGTTAGAGGCGCTGTTTACACTCATATAAAAAACCAGAGAGAATAATGAAGGAAAGAGCAAATACACATACAGAAACAAAAACGAAGATAAAAACAATAAAACAGACAGATCAAAAATAAAACCCCACCAAAAAACAAAACAAAACAAAACAAAAACAAAAAAACCCTTCGCCAGAACAAAAAAACAAATCAGTGAGAAAAAAAATAAAAATAAAAATAAAAAATAAAAATAAAAATAAAAAATATAAAAAGAATCAGTTCCAGGTGTTGACTCTGTTGTAGGCAGGTACCTTGTGACAAAGTCCTGTTCTGTGCAGGTCCGTCCCAGTAAGCCAGGAGCGCCCTCTGGCGGGCGGTGAGCAGAGGCGCGTACTTTCAGGCAGAGACCAGTCTAGCTCGCCTCTGCTCTCGCCGCCCTTTCACGATCCCTGGGCCTGAGAGGCTCAGCGTGCTGTCCGGAGCGCGGGTTCCCTGCACTGGTTCCCGCCGCTCTGGTTTTTCGCCACGCCCCCCACAATGGCGCCAGGCTAGTCGCTCTCTGGCGCGGGACAGGTGTGGCTGAGAGTCCAGTCTCGTTCGCCTGCTGACCTCAGCACACTTTCGTGGGCTCAATTGAGAGGCCCTGTGCTGCCCTGTCCGGAGCACAAGTTCCCAGAGCAGTTTCCGAGCCGCTCTGAGTTTCGCCACACCCCCCACAATGGCGCCCGGCCGGTCGCTCTCTGGCGCGGGGCAGCTGTGGCTGAGAGACACTCACCGCCGGTCAGCGCCGTTCTCCGCCGCTCCCCTGCCCCGCCGCTGTCTCAGGATCCTCCGTGGGGGCTCCCTGGGCGCCAGCTGCCACCGTGTGTCCGTAGAATTGAGCCTCCGCCGGCGCTCCAACTCCCGGGATATTAGAAGGTGCACGCGCGCGGTCTGCTCCTTCTTTCCTTCTTCTTTGTTGGAAGTCACCCGTCACTGGTGCCGGGGGTCCCAGATGCGCTTCAGAACTTTTCTGGGTTTCGGGGAGGCATCTCCCCCCCTCCTGCGCTTTCTGGGTCGCTATATTCCCGTGTTCCAATGGTAACTTTTAGAGAGAGTTTCGCTGCCTGCTTCTTACTCATCCGCCACCTTGAGGTCTCCCATCCATGGTGTCTTGAACTTCAGTGTGGAAATAATCACAGTGTCCACTTCCTGAGGCTTGGGGAAGAATTCAGTGAGTTCATACTGGTAGCACCTTGTTCATTGCTGGGATGTCACCTGTTAGAGTTATCAAAAGAAGTGAGGGCAGAGGGGACAGGTCTTGAGCTGAGAAGCCATCCCTGAGGGCAGAGCATGTGACTCCTCCCCAGAGAAGAGCTGAGCTGGCTGCGTGGAGGACAGGGCCCATGAGACTGCAGGGTGAAGTAGGGACCGTCCTAGGGCACCCTCCCCTGTGAATCATCACCATACTCCAGAAAGGTCAGCTTGGTCTGGGCACCATGCAGGGAAAGCCAGACCCAGTCTTTGTCCCTAGAATCTAAGGTGCCATGTTCAGCAAATAGTTAAAATACAAGATGAATGGAGCTCATGGGGGTTGTCAACCTGGGCTGGGGAAATGGTTCCTCTGCCAGGAATCTGTCTTGATCTTATCCTCCAACACCTGAAAAATCACTGTGTGGTGGACTCGGCTCTGGGAGAAAGTACTGGATCTTGAGGATTCTGTGCTTGGAGAAACTGGTCGTGAAACCAGGCCTAAATACCTGAGGCTCAGAGAGATTAAAAGCTTGGCTGAGGTTGCACAGCTAAAGAGAGCAGGGCCAAGATTGAAGCCTAGTTCATCCAGACACCCATGTCCACACATTTTCCAGGATACTACACCCAGCCTCAGTTAGTCCATCTGTAAATGGGGGGGTGGACACCTCACTTGATTGTGCATGGCTTTAAAAATGGCAAAGCTAAACATGCATGTGGGGCAGAAGGAAGGATCAAGAGCAGATGGGCTGGGCAGAGGGGGAGGGGGAAGGCTGTAGGGAATGGAGCTCACTGGAAAATGCTGGCCAGCTCCCTAGGTGCAAAGAGCCTCCATAGGAAACCTTAACTCTTGATTGAGCATACTGGGCCCCTCCCCTTTAACACAACCCTCCAGGCGAGTAGAAGTGAGAACCAGAGAATGGGGAGCCAGACGACACACGTGTCACTGTGAGTCACCTAGTCCATGATACCCCAGAACGAAAGGGAGGAAAGAAGTAGGAGGAGCTGTGGGGAAAGAATATGAGGAAGAATTCAGAGTACCCTGTGCTGGAGCCCCCTCCCAGCACCACATACACAGCCCACGTGCTTTAGGTAGGGAATGGGAACAGAGAGAGCAGGGTTAAATTCCAGCCTGGTAGAGACTCGCTGATCTCCCCTGAAGACCAGATTCAGACTTTCCTGTCTCATGCAAGCTGGGGTATCTGCCCAAGGAGATCAGCACAGTGTTTGTTTGGTGGATGCACAATAAAGGGGCTGGGGAGAGAACATAGGAACAAAGAAGGTATCCTTGCTGTGACTGACTTGGAGAAGGAGAAGGAATAGGATGCTCTGTCAACTCAGAGCACAACCAAGCTTTGACAGAAATAATGCCCAAAGGACAATCTGCCCTAAACCTGGAGACTGGGAGCTCAGCAGCAGCACTGGTTTCAAAGGGGTAGGAGTCCTCTTCCCCCCAAGAGGGCGTCCTTTGGGAGTCACCTTGGAAGGCTCTGTAGGATTGACTATTTCCTGTGCCTGGGAGGAGGTATCCCAGCCACCCCACGCATCCTGCCATAGAGCACAAATCGTGGGCTAGGATGGTAAGCAGGTGCCAAGAGCAGAGCCCTAGGCCCAGAGTCAAGACACCTGCGCTTCAGTCCCAGCTCTGACACTAGCTGTGTGATCTCGGGCAAGTCATGTCCCCTCCCTGGCCCATTTCCTGCATGTACAGGATGATATTGGTCCAAGTGCTACTCATATCACCCATTCTAGGGTTCTAGAAGTGTTCAGTCCCTTTCAGGGCATTCTTGCCCTTACCAGCCAACATCACTAAGGACCTCCACGGCACCAGGGGTGGTGCTGGGGGCTCGAGATGCCTGGATGAATCAGAGACCATCCTGTCTACAGGGCGCTGGGGCACAGTCGGTGCAAAGCCATTACAAGTCAAATGTGGACAATATGGAAAAATGTAAGTCACTCTGACAGGAGATTGACTAAGAAGGTCGCACAGAGGAAATGACATTTCAGCAGAGCCTCCTGAAGTGAGTGGGTCCCAGGCTCCAGCGACTCAGTCTCTGAGCCCTGCCAAAGGCACCAGTTCTCATATCACTCCTGTCCTGCTTCTGGCTACTCCTGCCACCCCTGGGGGAGGAAAATCAACTGCAAGTCAACTGTGCCACACGCCTGTGGTGCCGCTGGCCTCCCTTCAATACCCGTGCTTTCTTTTCCTTCCGCATGCACACTACAGCAATTTGTAGAAACTGAAACTGCTTGTTTGCAGTAGCAGATATCTCCACAACCCACCAAAAAAATCACTTTCATTTGATTCAAAGTGCACTTTTAGGGGCAGAAAAGTATGAATTCCTAATTTCATTTTGTGGAGCATCAAAATGAGGTGAGTCATGTGGAAGAACCAAGCAACTCTGAAGGGAAACAGCTCTGAATAATCCTGGGGTAGAATGTTTGCAGGGATGATCTGTACAGAAATCACCAAAATTAGACTGTAGCAAATACTCGGGCCATTCTATTAGTAGTAGTTGTTGTTGCCATGACTCTAAGTCATATTAGAATCATAAGAGTGGATATTTATTGAACCCTTGTCATGTGCAGGCGGCATTCTGAGTACTTCACTTATGTGATCGCATTCATCTGTCAGGTGGGCACCATCGGACACCATGTTACAGATGAGACTGAGTGAGCACCCTGCCCAGTGTAGTAGCTCTGGCTACTACACAGTAGTTTAAGATGATGTTTCATTGCTGTTCAAGTTTTTCAAAAAATGTTTGTGTGTTTGCGATCCATAATAAGTACATTCATTGCGGGGAATTGGTACATATATATAATGCGCCTCGCTCCTTTTTCCTTCCCCTTCCCCTCCTCATGACTGTTCGGCTTTACTGAGCAACGTTCAGAATGGCTGCACACTCGGGCTGATGTGCGTGCCTGACTTTTCCTGACTCGGAACACAGAACAATAGTGGGGCTCCCATGAGCTACCCAGGACCAGAGAACTTTTCTCTGATGACTCCAAAGGGTCACCACTGCAGCATTCTTTTGTTGCCCTGAGCTTGGCTCATTGATTCCACAAGCTATCCATGGGGGACTTAGATTTGTGCAAACCTGGTGGCATGCATTTCCAAATATAGACAAATAGCTTGCTTTCTGGCTCCATTTTGGGATTAGTTATTCCTCCTAATCAACCCCATCTTGGGTAGAATCCAGCTCCTGTGAAGCTGGAGGGCTCTAACCCAGTGGTGCGGCTGGAAAGAGACAGGTGATGAATCAGATCAAGAATCCCAGCATCCGAGTTTCGGACTCCAACAAAGGCATTGTCCCTGCCCCTCAGGGCCCAAAGTTAGAGACAGGGGAGATGAGGCAAGCATGAGTCAGTCATCTGAATGCAAGAAGACAGAAGCAGAAAAGAATTTAAATGTGTTTCTATTTTCTTAGTTCCCTGAGGATCCCTTACTGTTGCATGGGGAGGTGGGAATGGAAACAGTGGGGAGTAGGAAAATCTCCACAAAGTGACTTGGCCTTTAGCCATGAGAAGATGGCCCCCTGTAGGGCATGTTCAGGGGTACCAGGAAGAGTTCCCACCCCAAAATGTCAGCACTCCTTTCCTTTAGCTAGAAGCATTGTGCCTATTAAAATGCAAATTCCTGGAGAAGGCCGATGTTAGCTGTACTGGTTTCTTTTTCTTTTTTGAACATCATTGTCTCATGAGATATATAAGCACAGGGGATATAGGCATTGGAAAGGACTTCTGGGATCTCTAGATTCACCCCCTCCCATTTGTGTATAAAGGTGTAGAGACCATGGGACCACGATCACAAAGCAAGGCAGAGATAGAGCTGGGCTGTGTGTCAAACACATTCAAAGGGCTGATGAGGGCAGATGTGCACAATGAAAGGGGACTAACTATGTAGGGTAAAGTGTGAAGGTGCTAGTGACAGGGATTGGAGAAAAGCTAGCTGCATGAGCTGGGATGATCAGGGAAGCTACCCTCAAAGAGGTGGGGCTGCTGCCGAGCCAGATTTGGATAGGCAAGGGATTCTTGTTGAATGAGATGAGGTCAGTCTTGGAGGCTAGACCATCAGATTCAGACTTTGTATAGTATACTATGGGTAAAGGAGGCTGTGGAAGGATCTCGAGGTGGGGAAGTGGAAGCAATGTCCAAGACCTGCCTGGCAGGGGCATCAGAAAAACAGTCACAGCCCGGGAGGTTCAAATGCAGGAGTCTGATGATAGAAGATCCTGGAAGTGGATAGGGAAAAGAGGTGATGGGTAAGGACCCAAGATTAACCAGGCCCACAAAGCTGTGTGGTGAGGGGAAAGACATGGTTTCTTGAACTAGAAAACCAGCTGGGTTATCTAACACTGGGTGATCTGTGTGACTCATTCACTTCTCTGGACGTCAATGTCTCCATCTCTACAATGGGAATATCAATGCTAATAATAATGTCCCTGTCTCCTATGACAAGTTATTGTGAGAATAAAATGAGACCATGATAAGCAAGCACGTTGCAGAGGGTAAAGGACTATGTACATTCTTTTGGCCTCTTTCCTCCTTGGACCTCAACATTGAAAAGTTTCATATTTCCTTTACCCAGATTTTTTCCCTTTCAATCTTATTTATTCAAGGTTCAAATAGAAAACTTCTTTCTAGCCCAGAGAGGCACACTGGCCAGGGTGTTGGCAGCCAAACATGACCAGCCCTGGCTTCCTGGACTACTCCCTGCTAGGCCCCGCTGAGCTACCTGGGAGGCTGACCCTGTCTGGTCACAGACAGAGCCTGTGGGCAGGACACCAAAGTAGGAAAGCTCAAGTTCAGCCAGCCCCAAGATGGGGGGGTCCTGGCTTGGTGCAGGGCCCTATGGGGCTTTTCCTCTCCCTTACAATCTGGCACTCTTGATCGTCTCTTGGCAGGCCTGAGGGTGCCCCTCACTATCCATCCAAGCATGAACAACTCTCTCTCTCTCTCTTCCTCATCTCACATTTGCCCAGACATCTTTAGGCAGAGCTGCTTAATTTATTTATGTTTATAAGCCTCCAAGTAGGTCAGTGTACTTTAATGCACATCTTAATAATTATTGATAAGGGGGGGTAGGGTCACATGGCCTGTAGAACCAGATCATCTCTCACTCTACCAGCCGAGGTCATCAGGGACCCAATGCAAGGAAAATGTCTTTGTTGGTTTGCTAATTGCTGAGTCCGTATCCAAGGCTGCCTTCCACAGCCCCAGCTCAGCACTTCTCTGAAGGAATGGAGAATGGTTTTGTGGTTTCAAACCACACTCCATCCCCAGCTCCCACTGGATTTGTAAATGGATACAAACCCCAGATCAACAAAGCAGTAGCTGAAATGAAATTAGACACTGAATCCAAAAGAAACCAGGCTGAGATTCTCACAATAAATGGAATTTAATGTTTCTTGCCTGCCAATCCCAGACACTCTTCTTCCCCTGAACTCATCCCCCACCCCCACACAATGCACATCCTTTTACTTGATTCCAGACCCACATCCCATGATGGTGGGAGCTTGTACTTCTATGAGAACTGTGCTGTGTTCCTCATAGGAAGCTGTCACTGGGGGATAAGGCCCCAGGCTCTAAGTCAGGCATACAAGGAAGTGAATTCTGAAGAGACAAGGTGAGCTCAGAGGACAAAGAGATTTCTGGAAGTGAGGGTAGAATCCATGTAAACAACTAAATTTTCTCATACTAGTTTCTAGAAGGGTCACACCCGGTCCTCTTGTGGAGGTCCACAGTGATGGAATCCATGGTCTTTGAGTCCAGAAATCCTGAGTTTTAATCTTGGCTCCATTATTTACTAGTTGTGTGACCTTAGGTAAACTAACTTCATTTCTAAGCCTCAGTTGCTTCCTTTATAAAATGGGAATAATAGTACTAACTCAGAGATGTATTCAGGATGATGAGATAATATGTGCACATAAAATTTTTAATGCATAGATCTTACCCCATTCATCTCAATGCATTGTGCTCAGATGCGTTATATTAGATGAAGGAGCCAATCTCAAAAGGCTACCTGCTACATAATTCCATTTATATGATGTTCTAGAAAACGCAAATCTCTAGGGACAGAAAACAGATGAGTGGTTTGCAGGAGCTAACAGTGGGGAGTGGGACCAACAGCAAAGGACCATGAAGGGATTTGGCAGGTGGTCCTGCCATTGTTCTGTCCTTGGCTGTGGTAGCACCCAACTATATGTGTGTGTCAGAACTTTCAGAATTACACACCAACATGGGTGAGTTTCAAGTCACGCAAATTCTACCTCAATAAATCTGACCCTCGCAACAAAAGAGGGCGAACAACATATTCATGTAATGCCTGGTGTTTACTAGCTAATTCCACTTCCATAGTGAGCAGATGATACACAGTAACTTGTACTATTTTCACTATCACAGAGAGGCCCTTTCTGCCTCAAACTGCAGAAGCCCTGCATATTTTGCAAAGAGGTCAAAGGGCCGCATTGGCTGCAGTCCTCACAAGGAAGCTTTGGCTCAGTGGCCTGCGGTGGTCCCTTCCAGTCTGTGAAGATACTCCACCTCCTTGTTTCACTTTCTGCATGAAAATGACTGAGAGTTTTTTGTTCTGGCTGGAACACCTTGGCGGGATGGCAGAGCTGGGCCCCAGCCTCAGAGCTTAATAGCCACATTCTCACCTCTCCTCATTGTTCTTTAATCTGTATAATTTTAGGAACCCTGTTCAGCACCTTCTCCATGCTCGTGGTTCCCATTAATAATCATGATCAGCACTTACCTAGGTGCTTTTCATTTTCAAAACCCATTAATTAACACTAATTAATCCACACAGCAGTGCTAGAAGGAAGGGGAGCTATCATTATCTTCGTTGCAAGAAAAGCCAGGGAAATGAAGGCTCCAGGTGACTTGCCTGGGGCTACGAAGCGGAGAGAGAGGGAGAGAGAGACAGAGACAGAGAGAGGGAGAGAAGGGAATCCTAGGCAGAGAACCCTGTTCCCAGATTCCAGTTTAAGGCTGAAACTACTAATGATCATTAAAATGGCCAACATTTATTGAGCAATTACTCTGTGCAAAGCACAGAGTTTTCATGCATTTTCTCATTTAGTCATAACATGATTCCTGAGTGGCTGTGTGTTGTAATTCTCAGCTTTTTACAGATAAAGATTAAGTCCCTGCACAAGGTCACATGGCTGCCACACAGTGCAGAGTTAACCTCTGCTCAGCCTCACTCTACCATGTTGCCCCTTAGAGCTAAGGATTACACAGAGTTTCTTGAGCCAGCTCCTATGCTGGTGACCTTGCCTTGTCCTCACCACATACTACAAAGGAATAAAAGCCAGGAGGCAGCCAGGCCGAAAAATGAAGAATGGGGCTGAGCCATAAAACTAACCAAGTAGCCACAGACTGAATCCCTGAGAATACTCCTCCCCTATGCTCAGCCTCGGTTTCCTCACTTAGCTCGTGGGATGAGCACTTGCTTGTTCAGATAACGTTTATGGAGCTCAGCACAACCTTGTGCTCTGAGGACACTTGATGCATTGGGCATGATCCCTCTTCATGGAATCCATGGTCTCCACGATGCAATGCTTTGATGCCTGAAACAGCTAGACCACTAAATAGCTGCAAAAAGCAGGGAAACCTTTTCCAATTGCTCTACATTTAAAACCATATTCTTGGGCTCCACAAAAACTTCACATGGAATAACACCATTAATTATTAAATATTATAAATGTATTATGTGCCTCTAGAACTGGATGGGAACTTACATTTATTCATTTATTTAATACATATTTATTGAGTACCTACAATGTGCCCAGCCATGTTCTAGGCACTAGGAAAACAGCGGTAAACCAGAACAAATGAAGTTGCTGACCTCGTGGGTGTTAGAGGAGAGAGACAGTCAGCAAACAAACAAGGAAAACATCATCAGGAACTACAGAATATCAGACAGTGGTATGTGCTGTGGAGAGAATGAAAATAGACTAAAATAAAAGAGAGTGTTTGGTATCTAAGCTGGGTGGCTGCGGAAGGCAATGATCTCCTTGTACTCAAGAAGTGGACGGAGGACTGTTGTGGCCAGGGCAGTATTAACAAGGAGATCAGTAGAGGTGAAGTCCAAGAAGTAGGTAGGGACCAAATCATGGAAGGTTTAAGTCACGATAAAGAGTTTTAATTTGACTGTAAGTGACATAAAGGAGATGGCATCTTTTTTAAAGGGGACATTTTGGCTGTCAAGTAGAGGGAATGGATCACAAGGGACAAGAGTAGATGCAGAGAGAACGAACAAGCCAGAGAGGAAGAGGAGAGGAAAGGTTTAGTTCAGGTCATGGCAATGTCCTTGGAGAGAAGTGGATGGTCTTGTGATATACTGTGCTAAAGATCCAGCCAATAAGACATGCTGATAATTGGGCAACGATACATACCAAAACAGAGGAATCAGGACAACTTCTGTATTTTTGGAGTAAGTATCTGGGTGGGTCAGGATGCCTCTCATGGAAAATGAGAAGAAGGGGGGAGACAGATTGGAGAGCTAAGGTGGGCCTGAGTGTTCAATTTTGGACCTGTTCACTTTGAAACGACTGTTAGACATGAAGTGGAAGTGAAAAGTAGGCAGTGCTAGCAAAAGACCAAGGCTATGGATTCAGACTTGGGAATGTATGGGTGGGGTTTAAAGCCATAGGAGATCAATGCAAAACCCAATGGAGAGAGTCTAGATAGAGCAGGGGCACACAGACATTTAGATGTGGAACAGAAGAGAGGAAGCAGGGAAGAGACTGAAGAGGGGTGGCAGTGAGGAAGAAGGGGAACTGGGATAAGATGATGTCCTGGGGCTGGTGAGATAGCTCAGTAGCATAAGCGCCTGCCTGGCAAGCACAAGGTCCTGAGTTCGACTCCTGGTACCCACCAAAAAAAAAAAAAAAAGATGATGTCCTGGAAATGAAGAGAATTTAAGGATTTGATAAGAAGGAGGTGGTCATGTGGGTGGTGCTTCCAGCTGCATAGTTCCCAAGCTTGACCATATTCAAATCACTTGAGCTTTTTAGCAGGACATCAGAACTTTCTAAGACATGCTCCAGGTGGTTCTGCTGCAGCGGGGCCATGGATCTGAGAACCACTAATCTAGGGCAGCTCCTGGGACAGAGACCAGAAGGTCTCTGTAACATTAGGTGACACCAATAGCAGAAGACTAGGGTTACACCACAGCCTCCCTGTTGTGTAACGTAGCGCTCTGTCCATCACACTGCATCTCCAGTCTGGTTTATGGTCAGGTAGGATTTGCCATGTAGAAGTAAGCTTTAGAAGAAAATTTAACTTAGTCTTAATTTGAAACTGAAAATAAGCCCAAGCCACATGGAAAGTGTGATGCCTCTGTGTAAGATGCCTAGATTATGGTAATTTGCCTTTGAAGGCCACCACTTCTAACTCCTCCCCCGTTCTCAATTATCTGCACGTGGATTACCCACTTTCACTGATGAAAATGTTGAGTCTGCGGTGATTGCTTCCTGACACTTGGGACACAGCTGGACCTCCTCTCCAGCAGTGCCTGCAAGCTTGGGCACTAGAAATAAGAGTGCACTGAATATGGAAGGAAAAGAGCCTATGGAAAACCATCAGGCTTGATTCTGCTATCTGAGGCCCTGGGAAGGACAGTAGGGGTGGGGAGCTCTGCATTTCTTCAGCATGTACCACATGCCAGGATCTATTAGGTGCTTCGGGTTTGCAATCTCCCTTAGCAAGCATATTATCTTCATTCTCATACTCATTCCTATTAACTAAAATAGATACTGAAAGCCGGAGATGACAAAAATATTGGCAAAATGGAGGACACAGGGAGTAGAAAGCAGTCCAGTGTGTTTGCAGAATTCACTGTCAGGAAAGCCACCTCATCACCTGTGGAGTGGTGAGGAGCAAGGCTCAGCAAGATGAGCCAGATCAGTCCTCATGCGCGATGCCATCAACAGTGGCGGGTCCCAGCCTCCTTGTTGGACGGAACCCCCTCACCGAGCAGTGTGGAGTCAGCAAAGCCAAGAGTGAGGCCCCAGTGCCAGTGAGGGCAACTCTCCCTCCTAAGGAAACTTCCTCTTAGGCCCTGGTTATAAGTGACAGAGTTGGTCCTAAAGGGTTTGAGTGAGGCTGCAGCTGCCTCAGCACTAAAACTATCACAGAGCTTGTAGGGTTCAGCTCAGTATCCAGGCAGGAGCATTGCTGGTGGAAAGGGCGCACTGCATTTAGGCCGAGGATCTGGAAGTTCAGGCCCCCAGGCATCCTGTTCAGAGTCAGATAAGGACCTAGGACCTGCCAGCTTCTCCCTTGTCTGTAGTGAAGTCAGGGGTGTCACCCCAGCAGTGTGGACACACACTTTTGTTTTCTGATTGCCACCTGACAGCACTCTACCCTGGGTAGAGGGAAAGTTCTGTCTATCTTAGAGACCATGACTTGTATTACAGTTATAGGTTTCAAACTCTGAGTCTTCATGCTGGGGTTCGCAACATAGCAGAATCACCGGGACAAGTTTAGCAATTCAGATGCCAGCACATCACCCCGACCTACCGAATGAGAAACTCCAGCGCTGGAGCCTGGGCTTCCAAACCTTGAAAAGTGATCCTCTTCAGCATCAAAGGCTGAAAACCACTGATGAGAGCTTGAATGTCACAGCCCCTGCAAGTCCTTTTTCTCCCATGCAACTCTCCATCTCACCCTGTTTCTTCCAGTGCTGTGGCAGCTCTTGGAGCCTGTGTTGCCCCAGTGGAAGGCGGCTCCTTTGCCTGCTTCTCTCTGACTTCCTGAGTCCCTTCTCACACCACTGTGCAGAGCCCAGTCCTCCAGATGTGGACCCAGGTCCACCTACCACATAGGACTTCAGTTCTAGAAGTATGTGGCCAGGTCTGCTAGGCCAGACTTCCCCTTCCAGGGTAGAGGCCAGGGCATATTTTCCCCTCAGGCCTTCTCTGCATTTGTGGCTTTATGTGGAGTCTGGCCAGTGCTAGTGACCAGGGAGGCTCCATGATTTGTTGAAGGCCCCGCTACGGGGGAGGGCGGAGCCCAGGAGGACTCAGATGTCTAGTCTCAACTTTGTCCAGAGCCTGGACTTCTCCCCCCATACCTGGTACAGCCCTCAGAGAAGCGATGATAACAGGAGGCACTTCGGAGACCATACAGGTTCGCTAAGTTCGTGTTCCTTCACAGGTGGTCAAGAGCCCTGGGGCTGGGGCCTGCTCTGTGGCAGAGGCCGGGCTGAGAGCAGAGAGTAGGTGATCTACAGAGAGGGGCAGTACAAGCCACTATAGCTCAGCCCCCAGACAACAGTAACAAGCAACTCCCCCCAGCCACCCCAAGCACCCTCCACCTAATCTTCCCCCACAGCAGAGGCCAAAGATCTCTAGAGAGCAGGGCAGAGACCCCATTACCAGGCATCTTGGGACCACCCAGGATTCAGATTTTTTGCCTCTCCTTCCCCTGCTTAAGTGCATACAAAGACACAGTGCTCAATTGCCCTTCTGGAGAGATGGACCCCCTGGGGGAGAAAGAACCCTCCTGAAGTGGCCCAGGAGGCCAGGCCAAGGGATAAAGGGGCCCTCTGAGCCTCCCCATCCCAATCCTGGGATAGGACGCAGCCCTGGAGAGCTGTGAAGTGCAGAGCGGGAGGAAGCTCGGAAGGAAAGGAACAGCCTTGGCCTCTTGACTCTTCCATCAGGCATGAAGGATATCAGGGGCAAAGGGAGAACACCAGGCCTTCTTCAGTTATGTCAGGGATGTCAGAGCATGTGGTAGGCTAGGAGGGAGGAGGCGCACTTCTTCACAAGGAAGAAGGAATCCATCCAAACCCTCATCTCCTCCACTGTGAGATGCTGCCCTTTTGTCCTTGTCTGAGGAAGCGTCAGGGAGCACTTAGCATTCAGCACTTACCACTCCAAAGGGTGCTGAACCCTCTTCCTTTACTGGCGTGGTGCTCGTGTGATGGGTGCAGGCTGCTGCAAAGCAGAGGAAGCTGCTGACTTCCCTGGGAGCTGCCCTCTCTCCTGGATCCCACCTACCTCTGCATGCTGTGACTCCAGAATTTCCACCGTGGGGCCAGCTGGGACTGATGCAGAGGATGGAGTGCACAGGAGGTAACACCGTCCAGGGCCTGGGACTGAGGGAGCAGGCAGAAGGCTCTGGGTGAAACGGAAGGCAGTGCTTCTGCCTGCCTCTAGCTGCCAGCAGCTCAGTGGAGGGATCTGAGAGTCCTCAAGGCTGGAATACAATTGATATCCCTGCCCATAAACGAGGACCCCTGCAGGCCCCAGAAAGCTGTACACACACCCGCAGGGTGCAGGGAGAGTCTACCCAATTATGACCCCCTGACAGATGAAGATCACAGAACATTCAGCTTCTGGCCATGCTATAAGACATATGTGAGCTCTGAGTGCTGCCTGGGGCCATTTCATACCTGTGACCTTGAGTCAGTCCCTCAAACTCATTTTCCCCATGTGGAAGAAGGGGAAAGCTGAAACCACAGCTATACCCCTGGGCCCTTGGGAAGAACAGCTAAGACGGCACTGAGAAAGTGCTGGTCTCACCATTATCTGCACCATCAAGGCCAAAGTGACCCCCGAGACTGAAAGGAACCACCCTGCAAGTCCCTTCTTCCCTCTGTCCCAGGCTTACTGACCCCTCTTTGAGACAGCAAGGCTCTCAGACCCTCTGTAGTCTCCAGGAAAGAGGGCAGGAAGGGGCTCTAGGAGAAGCCTGGTTGTACCTGTGCTGAGGCCAGCAGACAGCCTAATCAATACCACTGTCTAATGAAGGGGAGAGGGCTTGTTTGCCATTGTGCAAATGCATTTTGAGTACCACCTCTTGCAAGGCACATTGATTCCGCCCCATAACGGCCTTCCTAATATTATTCACCTGCGTGTACTTACTGAGCACTTTCTGAGTGCCCATCATTGGTTCTATAGCAGAAAGAGCTGGTGTCACCTGAGCACATACCCCATGACTAACAGGACAAGGGGGTGCGAAAGCCCTGGCAGAAGAGTGGGATGGTAGAGGAGAGGGTAAAGGCTAACCACAAATCACAGTCCACAGTGAGTCATTCATGGTAATTACACGACAGTGAAGTGCCAGATCAGGAATCGGGAGCCCTGACTTATCCTCCAGGCTTCCCCACAGCTGGCTGGGTGATGGTACCTCATCTCCCAGCACCAGGCTGGAAATCCAGAGGCTCCAACTGAGCGATCCTTTGTAAAAACTATGAGCTCCTGCTCTGGACAAATATGTCCTAGCTTGGCCACTCATTGCTCAGGCTACGACCTTGAGGTCCCTTTTTCTCTGGGCATCAGTATCCTCATCTGTAAAATATGGACAATAACACCCCTGTCTAGGATTGTGGAGAAGTCTCCGTCAGTGTCTGGTACACAGCAGTGGCTCAGTTAGTGGTAGCAATGAGAGAAATGGTAGCTGTGACTTCTAAAGCCTCTTTCTGCTCTCAAATTCTCTGCTCCCAGTCCAGAGATCTCTCAGACCCCCATCACTAGCTGCTCTAGAGCACAGAGAGGCAGGCCCGGCCATGGTCTCCCTAGAGTCCTGGTCTCCCAGCAGCGCCCCCATGTGGTCCTGCTGCATCCCTCTAATGGGACTTGGATTTTGTTCCCTCATTTGCCTGAGGCTGATGGCCAGCTGAGGATCATTCGACATGGGAGCTGGGTTCTGAAAGAGACCGGTATTAATCCTTAAAACTTAGCATTCACCCTCAGCTGCCACGTGTGGAAGGTTGGCCTTGTAGCTGGCCTGAGGCCAAGCTGGCAGGAAGCAGGAGCTCTCAGCCCTCCTTGAGCTCCTCCAGAGAGCAAAGCTTCAACCTCAGCACCAGGTTCCAGCTGCTATAGCCAGTGGCTTGCTGTGTCACCCTCATGAAGGGTCATGGCCCTGGAGTCAGAAGGCTCGGTCAGCACAGGGCCATACCATCTGCCACTGGCCACCAGTGCAGCATTTATAGAGCATAGTAGTCAAGGGAGATATAAATAGGTCTTGCATACACACACGACAAACCAAGTCCTTTACAGCAGGACTGCTCAGCACTCTTAATTGCTCAGATACCAAAAGTGTATTGAGCACCTCCTTAGTAACAAGTACTTGTCTAGCTGCTTAGAATAGCCAGTTAACAAGACAGATGTCTTAGTTCATTTTCTGTTGCTAATAACATAATACCATAGACTGGGTAAATTATAAAGAAAAGGGATTTATTTTGGCTTACAGTTCTGGTGTAAGGTCAAGGGGCCACATCTGATGATGGCCCTCTTGTTGGCAGAGCCCCAAGCATCATAGGGCAAGAGACCTAGCCAAACTGGCTCTTATAGCAGACCCACTCTCAAGATAACCCATCACTCCACTAATTGAACGAGCATTTTAGTCCATTTGTGAAAGCAGAATCCTAATCACCTCTTAAAAGTCCACCCAGTTCCACCTCTTATCTCATAATGAGGATTAAATTTCGACATGAGTTCGGGGGAGCAAACCATATTCAAATGATAACAATAGACAAGTTTAATGTTTTGTGGGAGCTTATATTCTGGTGCAGGGGGAGACAGTAAATAAATTTGTAGGTAAATCAGAGAGCCTCAAATATCACTGAGAACTATGAAAAAAGTGTCCTGGGAAAAGGACAGAGAGGGAGTGATGTGTTACATGATTTATTAAAGTCTGAGGGGACCAGCACCACATTCTATGAGCAAGGTTCAGTATTCCAATTTCTTGGGAAGGTCTTGAGGAAAGCTCTAGAGTGAGCTTTCAAACTCTCAGATCTAACGTGTTGATTCTTGTTGTAAACCCCCTAACCCTAATCCTCACTCCAGGGCAACATTGAGGCCTTTCAGCTCACCACCCACCACCCTTCTGTAATGTTTAGCGAAGAAGAAATTCCTCTACCACATGCCCACAAGTTTGCCCAACATGTTCTTGTTTCCCAGAAAACCTTTTCCTGCTTTCTCTACCAGACAAAAAGTCCCCATCTTTCAAGCCTGTATTAGAGTAGGTGATCTGCTATACTAAACCCCAAAATGTCAATGACTTTGTTCCATCTAAGCATCCTCACAGCACACCCCAGAGGTTAGTTAGGGGCACAGCTCTGTTCCTTGCAGTTCCTTATTTCTCCTTCCACTCCATATGTGTGGCCAGCAAGTAGAGGAGAGAGAGAAAGTGTGGAGGAGCATGCAGGAGGTCATGGGAGTCAGGCCTGTGGTGTCACCAGTGACACACTCTTACCTGGCTGCAAGGAGGCTGGGAAATGCAGCTTCACTCAGAGCCTCCAGGAGGAAGAACTTGAGCAAGAGCATTACCTGGGCCAGTTCAAATGTTACCACCACTGGGAAGCTTTCCTGACCTTTCTGCAAAATTAGTATAGAATAAACTAAGGGAGGTGGCTTGGTGCAATGGAAGGGACATAGGGTGAGAATCAACAGACCTGGGCTCAAGGTCAGTCTGCCCTTTGTGACCTGGGGCTCAGAGTAACCTGAATTCTGACTCTTCACAGCTTTCTAACTTTGCACAAATTATTCTGTCTCAATTCCTTGACTTATAAAAGAGATCATGGTGGTAATGATGGTGGTGATGGTGACAAAGATGATGATGATGATGATGATCAAAACCACCTGAGAGGATTGTTAGATGGTAGATACTGATCCAAGATCTTGGAATAGAGTGGTGAGAATGAAGATTCTTGCCCATGTGGAGCTTACATTCTAGTGGGAAGACAGATGATAAACAGTCACATAATGAACAAGTCAATAACATAATGTGTCAGCATATAAATGCTAAGGAAAAAGTACAGCAGGAAAAGGGAATGAGAAGGAGAAGGCAGAAGCAGGGCACCATGCTGAGTGGGGTGGACAGGGAGCCTCACTGAGAAGTGGAGTTTGGGCAAAGTCTTGAAGAGATGAAGAATAAACAATCTGAATCAAGAGGCAGGAAAGTGCTGGACACAATCAAGGGACAATAGGAAGGCCAGTGCGACTGGTGTGGGGGTTTTCCAGGGCCAGCAATGCCCATTGGCTGAGAGTAATTGTTCTAGAGTAGAGAAATGTTCCATTGGCATCTTGAGAGCCACACATTCTAAGGTGAATAAAAATAATAATACAGGTGTCTTAGGTTTCAATTTGGGGTGGGGGTTGCAATATTAGCATAGACATAATGAGGTATCTTGGGGAAGGGAGCCAAATCTAAACATGAAAATTTGTTGATGTTTCATGCGCGACATGTGTAGTCTGAAAGTAACTTTTTAACAGTATTTTCAGTGCACCTGTGTTTTGACTGTGAGCTGTCAAATGAGGCAGGTTGTGGAGTTTCCACTGGTGGCATTATGTTGGGGCAAAAATGTTTCCAATTTTGGATATTTCAGATTTCAGATTTTTGGATTAGGGATGCTCAAGCCAAGCTGGCAACTGCCTCCCAAAAGTTCTCAAAGAGCAGTGTTTCTGCACAAAGTAGAGAAGCTTCCTGAATACACACAAGTTTTGTCCAGGAAGCTGCAAGCTGGCTGTTTACCATCAGCCCAAAGTGATGAGGACAAGCCTCAATTTCCACACCTAGGTACACTTCTAGGAAACAGAAGTGTGAGTCCAATCTTTGAAGTTTTAAAGCTAGGCCTGCTCCTTGCCTTCTTGCAGATGCAATGTTTCACAGGCATCTTTTCCAAAAACAAACCTATTTCATTGGCCTGGAAAATCTACTGAGGCAGGCAACACTCCACCTCAGTGGTCTCCACTGTTGTCCCTGGGAACTCCCAGGCAGTGCTGCCATCAGCGCGAGCAGCTTCCATTCGATGTGATGTTGGGCTGACTCCAATGGGCCTTGAACTTGAAGAGCCATTCTCTGCTTGTCGCAAGTTTCACGGGTGCCATTTGCCTGTGCTCAGCCTTCAATCTCCTGGCGAGACTGGCATCCACATGGCTGGTGAGGAGCACGTAAAGCACTCATCCATTTCACCAGGTGTCTCACCCTGTCTCTGGCCTTGCCAGGCTGCACAGGCCTAGCCCAGCCCTTTCCCACATCCCGTGATTTACGCTCTCCCCCTCAGAGTGGTCCTCACTGTCACAGAATGCACCCCACAGGGAAGCAGTGCAACACTGGTCACTTTCCCTCCACTTTCCATTCTTGTAATTACCTCCACTTTGGGGCCCATTATAATAGCTCTCCCAAAACTTAGAGCACTTGCTGCTTTTATATTTTCCAAGCACAAAGGGGTTGATACAGTGGTCATAAACTGAGTACAAATCCAGCAAACTCATGATTAACAAACCACAGGTGGACAAGCCCTAAATGACCCACAAGGGCATGGTTTCCTCCTGGCATGTAGCTTTATTCACAGCTATGAGAATGAAAGTAGAACGCTGCCAGGCAGAGGAGCTTTTATTGGCTGTTTTCTAAGTACAACTGGCCATGGACCCCTCCTTCTCAATTCCTTCTAGCATTTACCCTCTGCTCAGGGGTCCATGGCTAAAAAGCCCCCGTAGCTGGGAAACTGGAGGGCCAAGCCGAGCTGTCCCAGCTCCAGATACTGCTGCCTCATCCATCTCATCTGGTTCTTGTTTGTTCTTTGAGTTTTTTCTTCTCTCTTCTCTTTATCCTCCTTTTCCTGGACCTCCTAACTTGCTTCCTACATGCAAGAAATAAGTAAGCTAAAATAAAAGGGCAACCTGCCAGCTACAAGCAGCCTCCACCTTGTGACCAGCTTGGGGTGAAACTCGCACTGTCAGAAAATGAGCCAGTGCTTCAGCAACTGCTCTTGATGTTCCCCTCCTTTCAGCAAGCAGTGGTCTAGGATGGGAGGCACAAAGCAGACACACTGATGAGGATTAAGAATAATAATAAGCTTTTATCTTCTGGCTCAGACCTGTCCACACTGTCTGCAAGCCTTACAACATCCCTATGACAAATGGTTATCCCCGTTTTATAAAGGAGGAAATTGAGGTTCAGAGAAGTGGCTTCATTCATTCATTCATTCATCCATCCATTCACTCACTCACCCTTCCATTCATTCATTCACCCTTCCATCAATCCATAATGGAAGTATCGACTCCATTAGCTGCTGGCTGAGAGCTAAAGTTTAAGCGCAAGTCTGTGAGATCCACCGCTTTCTACTAACTTGTGTTTCTTGAACCTTGTGCCTCAGAGAACTTGCCCCCTAGCAGAGGACCACCTGTCAGCATTTCAGTGCCGCTCACAAATTAGGGTTAAGCACATCTGATGCAAGTCACATACTACATGCTAGAGCTCAGAGCCAGAAATTATTCCAAGGGAATCTGGGAAGGCAAACGGAAGAGGCAGAATTTGCATGGGGTTGGTACTCACACCTTGGTGAAGAGTCCTATGATCAAGGTATGGGAGAGATAGGGTGTTGTGGTGTGTTTGGGAAACACTATCCTAGGCAGGCATATTTGGGGCTTGGGGGCTTCCCTCAGGACCCACAATGCATCAGTAACGGAGCTTGGGTCAGCATAGCATCCTAGCGGGCCACTTCCTTGCCCCAGCAGCTGCCCTTCAGTTTTGAGTCAGACCCAGAACCCCAGAAAGTCTGCCCCTCTGAACCAATGCTGTGGGCTGAAAGGCCCTTGTCATCAGCAGCCTGTGGTACTCTTTTCCTTCTTGAGTCTGTCCTCCTAGTAGAGGCTGTGACTCTATTGCATCCCCCTTACCCTCCCCCATCTCCCACCTGTGCATTGAGCCGTGGTCCTCCTGGCTTCTATGCCCATGGAATCATTGTACGCCATTACTTATCCATGCTACACCAGGTGACTGCTTGTACCAAATACTCTGGAAGGCACTGAGGGTACACCTGGGGTCAATATAAACATGGGCCTGTCCTCAGGAAGCATGTGCTTTAATGCAGAAATGCACACTGCCATGGCAATTGTGGTGCAGTATTATGCAGTAAACCCAGGGTCCCCCAAGTGTGTGCATGAGGGGTCTGCAGTCCATCCTAAGTGGTCCCCAAAGGGTTCTCAGTAGACTTGAAAGCTAAGCTAGAACCTGAAGTGATGACATTAACCAAAGGAGTAGATGAGGTGGAAACCAGAGACCTAGACCAGCATAGTCAGAGAGACCCCCATGTGCAAAGATCTGGAGGACAGGAAAAGAGCTCAGGGGCACTACAGGACGTTCTGGGCGGATAGTGTAAGGTGAAGGGCAGGAGGATGGCTGGAGACGTGGCTGGAGGCAAGGCAGGGACCTCATCCAAAAAAGCCTGTACAAAGTACTGTAGACAGTTCAGGTCCCACATCCTCCACCCCAGCAGCAGAGCACTGCTGTAGTTTTCCGAGATGGATGGCAGAATCACAGAGGGTTAAGCCAGACATCTGCCGCAGCTTCTCATTTTGCACAAGGAAGCCAAACCTCAGAGGGGAGCAGCTTGCCTGAGACCACTCCACAGAACTGGTCAGAACCCAGGCCTCCTGACCCATTGTCCAGTGCTCACTGCCTTTCGAGGAGATCTGAAGATGCACAAAGGAACAGGCTCATGGCCCTCTGCCACTGCCCTGGAGAGAGGAGGACAGTGCCCCACAGGGGCTCCAGTCCTACTTGGCACTGCGCCACCATGTGGCAGCTCTCAGTTGGTGTTTGAAGCACGTTCCCCAGTGAGCCCTGTGTCCCCGCTAATCAGGGGAGTCTGCTCCTGCAGCCTGAGCTTTCTTTCTATCTCAGCTGTTGGGTCGTGATTGTGCCCAGGGCCCCAGCACCCACCCTCCATCTGTGTCAGTGAACCCATCTGGGCAGCCGAGGACCCAGCCTTCAGGACAGCTCATGTTTCAGACCCAGCCAGGGCTGGGGAGCTGAGGCTTTGTTCAGCATTTCCTGTCATTGCCTCCTTAATTACATGGGATGATTAATTTTACAATAATAAGTAAAGGCCTTGGAAGGGATGAAGAGTGGCATGTGGATACACAGGATGGAAGCTGTCACCTTTAAAGCAGAAAAGGCTGCCCAAGATCATAGGCCAATTTTCCCAGATGCTTTGAGCCCCGGAGCTTCTCCTAGACATTCATGCAAGTTGCCAGGAGCTGGATTCTATGGCATCCTATAAAGAGGTAGGGACAGAAGCAAGGTTAGGCAAGTTGCCCTCTCCAAGTCTTACAGGGTTCTAGAAAGGGCCTGGGCTGGGTTCTGATTCTGGCTTTCTCACTAGTGAACTGGCTATCCTATTCCTAGATATACAATTGATTATTGATATTTGTCCAATATACTGATGTGCAACCACCTGAGAAGGTGGATTCGAAAACACCAATATACCATGTAATGAGAATACCATGTAATGAGAATATGACAGCAGAGAAAAGGAACATAGTGACAACAGGTCTTGGACATCACTTCACCTCCTGGGTTCAGTGGAGATGGAAATCCTCGTGGATCTATTGTCCTGACTAAATGAGATGCTATATTTAAAATGCCATGGGGCCAGTGAGATGGCTCAGTGGCGTAAGTGCCTGCCTGGCAAGCGCGAGGGCCCGAGTTCGACTCCTGGAACCCACATACGAAAAAAGGGCCGGTGATATCGCTCAGTGGCATGGGCGCCTACTGGCGCGCGAGGTCCTGAGGTCGACCCCCAGTACCCGCCAAAAAATAAAAAATAAAATAAAATGCCAGTGTTCTGTTGGGCATGGTGGTACATGCCTGTAATCCCAGCACTCTGAGAACCTGAGGCAGAAGGATCACTAGTTCGAGACCAGCCTTGGCAACTTAGCAAGACCCTGTCTCAAAATTAAAAATAAAATCAAATGGAAGAGGGCTGGGGGTGTATCTCAGTACAATGGCCCTGGGTTCTATCCCCAATACTGTAAAAAAAGAAAAACATTTGCCAGTATTGTGCCTGACACAAAGATAAGCACTTGTCTCAGTCCATTTTCTGCTGCTATAACGGGATATCACAGACTAAATAAGTTATAAACAGTAGAGGTTTATTTGGTTCACAGTTCCAGAGGCTGGGAAGTCTAAGATGGAGGGGCCACATCTGGTGAGGGCCTTCCTGCTGTTACAAGTTGGCAGAAGGCATCGTGTGGTGACAGAAAGGGGCAGAGGAAGCTGAATTCTCTCCTACTCCCAAGTAATAGCCTTAATCCCTTCATGAGGGTGATACCTAATCACCTCTAATTTCAACACAAGTTTTGGAACAGACAGTCAAACTACACCCAGTCCGTCCCTGGTCAGAGCCCACCTCAGCGCCTCCCACTCCTTGTCCTGCTCTGCCTTCCCAGTGGCCAAATTCCCTTGGGAGGCCCACCCAAGAAGCTCTGAGCATGAACCAGGCGTTTTCTCTCTGGCTTCTCCCTCCCCAGTCCCCAGCTCAAAGCCCTTCCCTGGCTGTGTTCCCCTAAACTGACTCGCCCCTGCCAACCCTCACATCCCTGCACCTGAACGTCGGACCTTACCTTGACTTTTGTCCTGCCAAGCACCTGTCTTCTCTTTCTCCAGCAGGGAAATCCCTGCCAGGACAGCGTTGGTCTGCAGAGTGCTTTCTCCTGATTCCACATCTCCAGAGGTGCCCACCCAGCAGGTGCTGATGGCAGGGTCTCAACTTGCCCACGTCTAGAGCTCATTGCTCCTTCTGTGGGGGACACTGGCTGAATTCGACTGCCCAGCCTCCTCTTTTCTGTTCGTGCCCCTTCCCTCTGATCCAGCAAACCAGCACCATTTGGGGCCTGGTGACCCTTTGTTTGGGGGGCTGTCCTGTGTGTGTAGGATGTTTAGCCATTTCCGTGGCCTCTACCCACTAGATGCCAGTAGCAACTACCCCCCAACGCTGTCATGACAACCAAAAATTTCTCCTGAGATTCTCAGATGTCCCCGGGGCCAAAATCACAGCTGGTTGAGGACCATGGTCCTAGATCTGTAGTCTGTCTTGGCCCCTAAGACCTTCTGCTTTCTTCCCACCTATCCCGCATGCTTCATTGCCCCTCACATCCCTTGTCCTGGTCTCAGAGTACACACACACACACACACACACACACACACACCCCAAGGCACTACAACCTAAATTGGACTCAGACCTCCTCTGACTTGAGCCGCTGCTCTTTCTTCTGCCTGCCCAAAGCCAGCACAGCTTAGGATGGAGACAGAACGTGCAAATTGCACACAGTGGAATGCTTTGCAAGTGCCTGGGGCCTCTCCCTTGTTTTCTGCTCAGATGAAAGGGAGGAAGAGGGGCTAGGGCTTGAGTGAGGCAGGCAGGAAATCCTGGGACGCTGCAGCTTGGCTCCCTCTCTGGCCCCCACTGCAGCCACCCCCTCTGGTGTATATGGAGGGAATGGGGAATGGGCTAGGAGCTGGGGTCATGCCATGCTCTACAAGGGCACAGAAGGCAGGAGGTAGGGTAGAATGCTCTCCCCCAGACATTAGGGGTTCTGATGCCCTTGTCCATTCCAGAGAAACACCTGAACTTCTAATCCTGGATGGCACTTTCTGAGTCTAGTCAGAGCCTCTCCTGCCAGACTCTGACTCTTCACCTGTTTCCTGCAAGTTGCCACATAGCTGCTCATTAGTGACCCTTGACTCTTACCATGAAAAGCTTAAGAGAACTCGTGTCCACTGTCAAGACCCATCATTCAAGGTCTACTCCAACTTCCACCCTGCCTGGTCCTGTCAGGACTGACCCTTTCCTGTGTCTATCACCAGGAGGGACATTTCTCCCCTCTTACTGGGGCAATGCCACCACACTGTCTCTTCACTAGTACCCGCTTTCCCCAGACCAGTGTAAGTGGAGAAAAGAATGAACACTGTAACTAAGAAGAGGTAGGCACGTAGCCCATGGAGCTCTAGGCGGGTAGCTACCAAAGGCTGCCAACCCTTCCCCAGGGCATGGACATTCAGACAGGCCAAGCTGACTTTTCAAAGCCCTGGACCCTCATGTGGAGGTCAAGGACCAGGCTGCACTTATCTCTCTGGCCGTACGTATTCACATGGCCACGCAGGTGGTGTGGCTAAGGCATCAGACCCAGTCATTCCCAGAACCTTGGAGTCTGACAGGATTTCATGGAAGGCCTATCTGTAGTCCGTGTCTTTTTCTCCAGTTCTCCCATGACCCCTCTGCCGGCTGCCTCTTGGGCCAGCTAAGGCAGCAAGAGAAACTGGCTAAGATTTCAGCGATGATCATGAGCCTGGAAAAGAAAGGCCTAGTCTTCTTTCTGGCACCTTCTGGCTCCTAAGCATCCATTGCTTCATCCACCCCTCTAAAGCACACCCCATCTGCACACGGCCGTCCAGAGCCCTCAGTGGCCTTCCACAGCCCTCAGATGAGCTGAAGCTCCCTGTCTGACATTCAAAGCCACCACCATCCAGCTCTCCAGTTCAACCACCTGGGCCAGCTGTAGTCTCCAACTTACCCCTCAGCTCTAGCCACAGGGTTCATGGCCCTTATATGTTCCATAGGGCTGAGGACGTCCTCTCCTCCCAACTTCCTTCAGGGTCACAAAAAACTCCCTATGTGCCATGCCCCTGAGCTTATCAATTTAGAATGATTTGTCTCCTAGAATTCCCAGAACACATCTGTGAGATTGGAGTGGTGGTCAGCTCCTTTTACAAATGTGGAAACTAGGGCAAGGAGGAATTCAAAACTGACATCAGTAAGGTACACAGCCAGGATGCGGCCACCCCAGACAGCCCAACTGCAGGATCTCTTTCTCTCTCCTGCACATCAACCTTCCCTTCCTCCTTCTTTTCTTCCTCCTCTGCAACTCCTGAGAAAGGATCCTCCTGCCTCACTACTGCCACCCTTTCTCCCCATTCAAGCGCTCCTCCACTCTTCACCAGAGAGGGCTTTTTAAAAAATCAAATTGGCTTAGCTTTCTGTTACTGTGACAAAATACCTGAGATAAGTAACTTAAAAAAAGGAAAAGTTTATTTCAACTCATGGTTCCAGAAGTTTCAGTCCATGGTTGGTTGGACCCTTGTTTTGGGGTTGTGGTGAAGCAGAACATCATGGCAGGGAGCACATGGTAGAGCAAAGCTGCTCACCTCATGACAGCCAGGAAGCAAAAGAGAAAAACAGGAAGTGGCTGGGGTCCCAATATCCTCTTCAAGGGCACACTCCAAATGACCTAACTTTCTCCAACTAATTTGTACCTCTTTAAGTTTCCACCACCTCCCAAGAGTGCTACAGGAAGTGCTAAGAAGTATTGGAGAGGGTTTGAAGAAACCAGAACCTTTGTGTACAGCACTTCTTATTTTCTGGGTTTGGAGTTTTACTTTATTTTTGCCGTAGTAGCCATCTTAATAGGTGTGCGATAGTACCTCACTGCAGTTGTGATTTTCGTTTCCCTGGTGTTTCATTTCCTGTGCATATAGGCCATCTGTATATCTTGGAGAAATAACTATTCAAGTTCTCTGACCATTATCAAACCAGGTTGCTTGTGTTTTGTTTTGATTTGAGGGTTTTTAAATGTTTGTTGCTGTTATTGTTTTTATATATTCTGGATATGAAACCTTTATTAGATATATGATTTCTAAATATTTTCTCCGATTTCATAGGTGCTTTTTGACTCGGTTGTTTATGTCTTTTGATGTTTAGAAGTTTTTAATTTTGAAGTAGTCCATTTCATCTATTTTTTCTTTTGTTGTCTGTACTTTTGGTCTCATATTCAAGAAGCCACTGCCAAATCCAATGTCATAAAGCTTCTCTCCTATGTTTTCTTCTACGAGTTTTATCATTTTAGCTCTTACATGTAGGCGTCTGATATATTATGAGGGCGTGTTCTTTTTGTTTGGAAAATGAGATCTGGAAGACCTGGAAACCCTTCCCTGTCCTCACTCCCCACCCACACAAACTTGATCTTGTCACCCTGACCAGACAGTGATGGGTACTCGGCTACTCCAAACAAAATTGAAAGAAAGGGAGAATAGATTCGGGGTAGACAAGTCACGTCTTCCACAACCACTGACCTCCGCAGGCCTGGCTGGGACGATACTGAGCGCACTGCGCTCTTACTGACCAGATACTCAGGCTCAGGCCAGGTGAGCTCCCTTGTGATTAGCAAGTCAAAGACAGGACATGGAGTGATTTTTGTGGCAACAGAAATTACTCTGAATTTCAAACTTAATGTCTCAAGCCCTGACTGGGTGCTTCTAGCCTGTTACCTCCAGAAAGACACTTAACCTGCCTGAACCTTTTGCCTCAACTTCAAAATGATAACAGCAGTCACTTCCCTTTATGTAAATGTTCACAGATTGCAAGGCCCTATTGCATACTTATCCATTTTCATCTTCACAAGGACCCTGTGAAGTAGACAGGGTGGGTTTATTTAGTCTCTATTTTCAAGAAGAAGAAACGATTGCCCAGAGAGGTAAAGTGACTTGCCCAAGGATGATCAGCAGGAAGGGCCCTCTGACTTCCTAGCCATGTAATCCCCTCCCTCTCCATCTTGGAGGGAATGGGGGTTGTATTAAATGAAGACTCCAAGAGGAAAGTACTTTAAACAAGTGGGTGTTTGATTTCTCAGCATCTGGGGAGATGGGGGATGGTTGTCTTTGATGCCTGGGAGATGGAACAAGGTGAGGACTGGGGCAGAGACGGAGGTCAAGGCTCCTGCGTGTCTCTGGGCACCCATGCATTCGGACGATGATCAGGGCAAGGAGGGCAGCTCCGGTGGCCAGCCTTCCCAGAGGCCCAGTAGGGAGGTAGCCCCAGGGAGAGTTTCTACCACTGGCCTCAGTCTGAAGAGAGCAGCACTGCTGGGCTCAGGTCAGACACCTGCTGTTGCCTGCTCACCTTAACCTGCAGGCTCCATCACTGTCGCCGCCCTCCCTCCTCTCTCCCTTCTCCCAGGCTGCCCCCACCCCATCACACTCTCCCCCAACCTCCTCCTTCCCTCCTTGTCCCCTCCTTTCACAGGCATAATGAGTTTGATAAGAAATTGTCTCGTTAACAGGATTAGCCACGGAAATCTCTTGTCCCCTCCCATTCATTCTGTAATACTCCTCATCTCATGTCCTGTAATTTTCTGCTGGTATCAGAGGCTCCAGACCACCTTGAGGACATTAATTCCAACTTATTCTTTGATCATGTGACTGCTGATCCTCTGGGATGCCCTCCACAGACACTGGGCCTCCAAGGCCCTGTGGATAAATTACATCAGGCCTTCACAGGGCCTCTCCCTTCTGGGTCAGTCGCTCCCTGGATTTCTTCTAGTTCTGGCGGCAGTTTCTGCCAAGGAGGCAGATATAAATTGGAGCTCAGGTGGCAGAAGAGTGATAAGAAAAAAAAAAAAAAAAAAGCCCCAACCCAGTCCTTTCCTTTCCTTTCTACCAGCCCCACACACATGTCCCTAGGAAGATTCCAGACAAGGTACAACCAGAGGTGGTTTGGCAGGGTGGGCGAGGGAGCCCACTCACTCCCTAGATCTGTGACATAAAAATACCTTACCCAGTGTCTCTGAGCCTCAGTCTTCTCATCTGCGCCCTGGGGAAGATGTTGCCCACCCAGCAGTGTTGTGGGAAAGCACATAACACAACACACAGCTCCGTCAATGCTGCTTCAGGACTGGAATTTTCCAGAGGTGGGGAGCACAGCTCTTGGGATTTACTGAGAAATGCTTGTTTCAACCCTGAGTTGCATCGACAGACTCTTTCCTTGTGCCATTTACCTCTGAACTTGTCCTCTCAAATCTCTTTCCCTTCACACATTTTTAGGGATAGGTGCAAAGGAAATTTTATGGCCCCTTCAGCCCAAAACATTAATTAGAAAAAAGTTCAGCACATAGGGTGAATCCCAAGAACAGATGGCAGGAAATGAAAGGAAACACTTGTCCCATGTCACCAAATCACAGTGAAGCCAGAGAAAAGAGGCATCCTGAGAAAGAGGCCAAGCCCAGAATAGGCCTGGATAGAGCACAGCAGGGTCTCTCTGGTCAGGTCAGCAAGGCATTTCCAGGGAAAGAGAGAGAGCCAGGGGGCTGGGCCTGAAGGAGTTAAGAGTAGGAGGAAATTGCAGGAGTCAGAAGAGGTGAGGTCAGAGCTAAATCTAGGTTAATTTGGACACAGTTTTGTGATCAATTGTGCAGAAAGTGTCAGAATAAGAGGTGGGAAATTGCACCTGTCTGGTGAATGAGCCCAGAATCCCAACTGCTGTGTTTTGCAGGGAGCCAGGGAGCTGGCACTACTTGGGGCAATGGGGGAGGGGTGCCCAGAGAGCTGGCAGCAGTGTCTCCACTTGGAAGATATCTGCACATGGAGCATAGCAAGAATCGGTGATGTGCGCTTACTGTGTGCCCAGCCCGTGTGGAGCATTTACCTACACTTCGCAGGCAATATTTGTGTCATTTTGGCCATCATCAACAGCCGAGGTTACTAAACAGATGCTGGACTTGCAGGCCAGGCAGCCATGGCGGGGTGCAGCTATGGGGGGGGGGTGAAACATCTATCCTGAAGGAGCTGGTAAGGCCAATAATCCACTTCAAATCCCAATGGTGTTGTTCTGCAGCTGCGTGGCCTTAGGCATGGTTCTGAGTCTCCATGAGCTGGGTTCCTTTTCCATTATTGTCCTCTTTCACCTTTAAAATATCACCTTTAAAAAATGTTAAGTCCATTGTAAGAGGCAAGTATATGGTAAAAGTTGGATAAGGGGCACAGGATTAATTTGAAATATAGAGCAGTATTTATCTGAGGTTTCGCTTTCTATGGTCAGCCATCATCCTCATGGCTCCAGGATCCTCCTTCTACACAGCCTCAGGAGGTCAGTAGTGGCCTAAGGCTACCACACAATGCCTGTGTCACTCACCTCGCCTCACTGCAGCTTGTGACATAGGCACCGTATCATCTCTCATCCTCACAGGAGGAGACGAGTACAGTACAATAAGATATTTTGAGATAGAAACCACATTCACAAAACTGTTGTTACAGTATGTGGTTATAATCATTTCATTTTAATGTTAGTCATTGTTAATATATCAGTTAATTTATAAGTTAAGCTTTTTCATAGGTATGTGTAGGAAAAAGCATAGCATATATAAAGTTTGGTACTATCCTCAGTCCCAGGCAGCATCCCCTGAGGGTCTCGGAACATGTCCCCCAAGAGAAGGAAGGAGTATGAATACTGAATCTAGCACTATACCTGGCACATAGTGGAAACTGAACAAGGAGCGCAATGTCCCCACCATCCTCCCTTTCTCCTCCCCCATCTACTGCCACCAAGGAAGATAAGCCATCAGTGCTACGAAAATTTAAAGCCACTGTAAAATGCCTGGTGAAAGTTGGATAAGAGATACAGCTACTCCAGCTGGGAAGGAAGAGATGACAGGGCTAGGCAGGGCTGCTCTGGAAAAACAGGGTATAACAGAGCTGACAGATGCCAAGATTGTACACTGGTGAGGAGATTGTGAGCAGGCCAGCAGAACTGGGAAGAGCGCTTCTGTACTCACACCATTTCCATAAGACAGACTGGCTTGGAAAACTGATGACACCAAGGTTGACTGGCCTGTGAACACCTCTACCTTCACCGAGAAGTTCCCTGGCTGACACGGCTTACGGGTCAGACAATTGTGCTGATTAGTCCATAAATCAAGGGTTAATTTAAGGGTTCTAAGAGGGAAATGAGCTAGCACCAACAACGTGCGTGGTGACCCCAAGCTCCGGAGTGTACTGAGTGAGTGTTGGGTGGAGCTCCCCTTGCCAGCCCTCCTTCCCAGGAAGCTGCTGCCGTAGCTATGAGAGGTCACTTACTGAACAACCCTGTGCGGGGCTGGGACAGGGACTTTCACTCATACGATCGCTACAACTCTGTGCACTCGGTATTCTTTTTCTAAAAATATTTTTTATTAGTGCCTGCTAATTTCACAAAATTTCAGTGCGTATAATATCTTTTGATCATATCCATCCCCCCCATTACCCTGTCTCACTGATTAGTATTCTTATTACCACAACTTTACAGAAGAAGAAATTGAGTCTGAGAGGTTAGGTAACCGTGCAAGGTCACACTGATGGATTCCAAGTCAATCTGACTTCAAAGCCAATGACTTACCACTGGGATAAAACGGGACAAGATGCATTTACTCACTCATCCCCTCTTTCATTTGCTCCACAAATGTTTTTCGAGTACCACCACAAAGGCATGGTGACCAGAACTGAGGCTGAAACAAGGGACAGGCAGGCGGCCCTTGCCTGTGGAGGAGCTAGTCTTGCCACTGGCATGTACTGGGCTTTCACCAGGGGCTAGGCTTGGGCTGAGCTGGGAACTGAGAGACAGAGCCACCCACTGCTCTTAGCCTTTGGATGCTCTGGCCACTCATAATGGGGCTTCTCCTGCAGCTTGAGGACACTGGAAGCCCTGAAGCCAGCAGGCTTGGACTGAGGGGTGTCTGAAATCAAACTTTGGAAGGACTGAAGTATCAGACCTGCTGTCCAGGGAACCACACAGAGGCAGACATCAGATGGATTTGAGAGGTCAAAGTGTCACGTCCCTTTCAGCCACATGCCCTTCTCAGGCACTGGGAAAGACCAGTTCTTTCATTCCCTGTCTCTAAGCATCCCATTGTCACCAAACAGAGACACCAGAGGAAGGAAATGAAGCAGAGACACAAACGAGCATGTGAGAGGCCTGATGCTCCAGCAGCCCACAGACATCTCGCTGTGAGGGGTGTGGTTTCTCCGCTCGCTCGAGGCTCAGAGGGTTTCTCCTGGGATCTGCCTCCAGGTCACAGGACTAGGAAGCACCAGACCCCACCCTTCCGGCTCCACATCCAGGGCTTCATTGGCACTGTGATCTGATCGGAATTGGCAGCACCTTGGCCCAGGAGTGACTGGGGGAGGGGGCTCAGAAGCAGATACATGGAAACTTTAAGGAGCCTGCACTGTATCTGGGAATCTGAAAATGACCCACACGGCGCAGCTAGGAATCATCCACTTGTAGCCTGTCGGGGTCCCTGGGTCCTCACTAGGTAGACTCAGGGGGTTTGAGGGGTCCTGCAGGTTGTAGGGGAGGGTGAGCCCCCGTGGGAAGGAACTGGTGGGAATGCCCATGGCAGTGAAGGTTCAGAACCGGAAAGTATTTGGCAAAAACCCAGCTTCAGATTTATACAGCCCCAGCTTTGAGATTGGGGCAAGCTGGTTTGACTCTGATTCTCTGCTTCCTTATCTGTTGGGAGGGAACAAAACCCTACACCTCATGAAGACTGTGGCTTCAACAAGCCTGGGGCTGGCACCCATTCTTCGGTATTGAGCCTGTACCACCAAGCTGGGGCTGGGGTCCCACAGTGACCAGGGCCCACCTGCCCTGCCCTCAGGGGCCTGCAGTCTTGATGACTCAGTACCCACTCCATTCAGAGACAGGGACTCCTAGGGAGGGTCTCCTTGAGGAAAGGGCGTGGGGAAGGGTGGGGAAAGTGTCCCAAGCAGCCTCAAGGCTGGGGGAGGAAAAAGGAACCAGACACATTGGAGGACCAGAGGTGGGACCGGTGGGTGGAAGGTGGGCTTTGGCTCCCTGTTAAAGGATTCTGGTCCTCATCCTAAGAAACACAGGAAGTGATGGAGTGTTTTTCAGCATGGTCGGAGTCCATTTTAAGAGGGTCTAGCTACAGCGAGGAGAATGAGTGAAAATGTAAGCAATCCCCGACACCCATAGGACCCTGATTAATAGCAGCCTGTGTGGCCTTAAGGACACACAGGGTGGGAGGGGAGAGTCCGCTTACTGGGGAGGGAGGATCGAGCAGGGAACAAAGTCAGAATGGCTCTCTCCTCTTTCTGTTACTTCTTGGTCCAGAGCCACCCAGGGTAAAAGAATAATCTGCTCCGTGGCTGATGGAGTATGGGGTGTGGAGTGGCCTTTGGGGTGAAGCACACCTTGGAGGTGAGCGCTGTGCTTCAATCAGCTTTCTTCTTCCCCAGGCCTAGGGCCACAGGACATCCCTCCCTTCAGCCACCTGGTGGCTGGGGGTCTGTGGAAGCCAGGCAGCTTTCCCGAATTGCAATAACAGTGATTTCTATTGCACCGTGAGGCTCTGACACATGGAGCAAGGGGCTAGGAAGCACCCTGGTAGTTAACATAAAAGTGGGGGTGGGGGCTCCAGGGAGGGCTGGAGGCTGTCGTGCTGGCTGGGCTCTGCCATGTGCAGCGGACGAGGATGGGGAATGAAGAGGCTTATTTCAGCACCCTGTTATTATAGCATCTTGTTTCCATAGTTTGTTCAACAAACCTCTCTCCCCGCTTCCTCCTCCCCCTGCCTCTCTTTTTTTCATCTTCCTCTCTCAGCAAATCCATTTAAATGCAATTCTATTCTTAAAGCGCCCCTCTCATGCATGTCTAATGAATGTCAGGGAGACGCTATTACAATGGGGCCGAGGAGGGTCCAATCGGCAGTGTGTATACAAGTCATTTGAAAGGAAGCCTGGGAGTGCTCCAGTTTTATTACAGCATAATTAGAAATAAAATCTTGTTGCAATAGGAGAATGAGAGATGTGTGCTAATCCTGTGGTGGAGGAAGATAGAGCTGTATTTAGAGAAAAGGATTCAGGGAAAAAGAGGAAACCAGCCAAGGCACCTCCCCTTCCAAAGTCCTCCTTCTGATTCTCCCCCCTGAGACCCTTGATCTTCACAACCCCTGGGACCTCCAGCCTCCTGGGCGCTCCTCCAGAGACAGCTCCAGGGCCCTCTGGTAAACAGTTTCCCAAAGCAGTCCGCCTGCCAGGGCCCGGGGGAGCCAAGCCAGCTCCCTTCCAGCAGGTCCACGTGTAGCCCACCTACTTAAAGAGCACTCTGTGGGGAGCGTAGAGGTGTGGGAATGGTTGGTAGAGCTGCCTTCACCCCCTTCCTGCCTCCTTCAGCTCCCAGCCCATGAGGCCCACTGGAGGGACTCAGTCTGAAGTCCTCCCCAACCCTTCTTGCTCTCACTTGCTGAACCCAGCAGGTGTGCTGTCTCGAGGTCCTCAGGAGCCACGCCCTCTGCCCCCTTCCCTGTCCCATCAGAGCAGGCCTGATGCCAACAGCATTCTGGACAAGAAGGGTAGTGCTCTGCTCAGGCTGCCCTAACACCATCTCACACTGGGGACCCAAACAAACTTATTTCTCAGGGTTCTGAAGGCTGGGAGTCCAAGATCAAGGGGCTGGCAGGGTGGGGTCTCCTGACGTTGCAAATGCCCGCTTCTCACTGTGTCCCCGCATGCCTTTGCTTGGGTATGCACATCCCTGCTGTCTGTTCCTCTTATAGCAACACTAATCATATGGGCCAGGGCCTCCACCTTGTGACCTCATTCAACCTTTATTGCCTCTATCTCCACACACAGTCACACTGGGGTTAGGGCTTTGATATATGAATTTAGGAAAGGGAGTTACGACAATTCAGTTCATAATGAAGAGGATCTAAGACTTAGAGCCAGCCAGGCCAGAGCTGAGACTTGAATCCAAGTTCCCCACTCACACCCAGGTTGCTTTCTACTCAGCGGCAAATCTCTCTGTGTGATATTGCATCTGGGATTCACAACCTTGGGAGTCCAGAGTCAGGAGAGAAGAGCATGTATAATGCGCTGTGGCTTCCCCGAGGTTTTCAAACTCCAGCTAGAAGGCACCCCGGGGCCCTCACCATCAACAGAAACAACAGAAGGGAAAGAAAGAAGCTGCCCTGCGGAGTGTGCCTGAACTAGCTCCCTGCAGGCTGCCTTGGTGAGGCCCTCAGACTGAGGCTAATTCCTGGCACCATATGATTGACCATCCTCGCCAGCCCTGCCCCACAGCGCAAACAGTTCTCAAGGCAACAAGAGTCCTGATCGTGTGGACAAGTTATTTCATTAGTCTTATGAACTATCCACAGGTCCAAGCTGCAGGTCAAGCACATTGTTTTTATAAATCTATATTGGATGGAGCACTAACTGGTAACCTGCATTGATTGCAATTTCTCTTTTGGAATTGGGAAGCCCCTGGGGACAACTGAGGAGCTTGGAGACCCTGGCATCCTGAAGCCATCCCTGGAAACAGACTTGGGCCGTGATAGGCTAAGAATCTTTTCTAAGAGCAACTGATGACTTTTTTCTGACCTTGGCCGAAGCCTGGCCTGGTACAAAGCCCCATCCAGCTCCTTCCTTCCTCCCCTCACTTTCTGTGATCCTCCTCCCAGGGGTGTGGGTGTAGGGAGAGCAGGAAACCCCTCCCTCGGCTCCAGTTTTCTGCTTCTGCTCCAGCAGGGGAAAAGCACCTGCCAAGTTCCACACAAGTTCCTGTGTATGCATCACACATACCCCCTGTGCTTTACACACTTGGGATTATGGTTTAAAAATATCTCCCTACCAGCATACATTGTGGTGTACATCACAATGTCCTTTCCAAAACATTGTCATGTGGGCACCACAAGACAGCCCCATATGCACAGAAAACCAGGGTTTAGTGTTCCCAGTTTGAGGATGATCCTGCCCACTGAGTCATATCCCAGCCCTTCTTTCATTTTTTATTTTGAGACAGGCTCTCACGAATTTTCTCACTAATTTGCTGAATTTCCCAGGGTGGGCTGGAACTCACATCCTCCTGCCTCAGCCTTGCAGAGTGCTTGGATTACAGGTGTGCTTTTCCACGCCTGACTTCTCTTGCTATCTTGCCATTCCACCTTCAGCCACGGCAGGAGGCAGCACCAGGCCCTCACCAGAAGCCAATGTCAGGTGCTTGGATTTCCCAGCTCAAGTCAGAAGCCAAATAAATTTCTGTTCATTATGGGTCACCCTGTCTCTGGTATTCTGTGATAGCAGCAGAAAAGGACTAGGCCACTGCTCCCCTGGGGTGCTCTCTGCATGTGTAAATGAGGTCACACTCCCATGAGGAGCCTCGGCTGGGAGGTCCTGCTGTCTCACCCCAGGTGGCAGTGTATCCCCTGCAGTCATGATCCATCCGCTTCCTCAGCACAGGCTCACTGAGCACCTGCTACATGCCAGGCACGCCCTGGGTACGAACAGAACTCAAATGACCCCAGAAGGGGCACCACGTGCTGCAGAAACAAAGAGGCCAGTTAAGGAGTGGGAATGTGGGACCAGATCCAGTTCTGATAGAGTGGTCAGACGAAGCCTCTCCAAGCAGCTGTCGTCTAGGCAGAGGACTGAATGGAGCTGGGAGTGAGGTAAGAAAGAGCATTTCAGGCACAAAAGGAACAGCAGCAGCCAAGGCCCAGCGCGGAATGAGCACACGCACATAGGCAGCGACTTCAAAACCACGGCAGTGACTGTCTCCGAGGGGCCTGCCGCAACATCCTTTAAGCCTTTATGAATTTATAAACTGCTGGGAGGGAAGAGATCTTAAGGATGTTCCACTTTATTTCTCTCACTCAAAATTTAAATCCCCCCATGTACTATCTCATCAAAGTGTTCAGCATCAACTTAAATACTCCTTGTGACAGGAAACTCACTAGCTAGTGAAGATAGTCTTTCTAATTTTTTTTATAACCGCAGATGTTTTGATGTTATGTTAATTTTGGTAGAATACTCATAACAGAAAATATGCCATTGTAATATTTTTTAGCATTAGTTTTGGGGTTCAGTGATGCTTAATTTGGTTTCATTTTACAAAACTGAAACTCTGTATCCATTAATAACTCCCATTTTCCCTTCCTCCCATCCCCTGGCAACCACTATTCTATTTTGTTTCTATGAGTTTGATTACTCCAGATACCTCACATGAGTGGACTCTTACTGTAGTTGTCTTTTTGTCTCTGTATTATTTCACTTAGTGGTGTCTTCAGCATTGATCCATGTTGTGACATGTGTCAGAATTCCTTCCCTTTGTGAAGGCGCAGCAATATCCCATTGCATGGAGAGGTCACATTTTGTTGTCTGTGCATCTGCCAGTGGAGCCCAGGGTTGCTTGCACACTTGGCTGTTGTGCATACTGCTGCTATGAACGCAGATGTGCAAATATCTCTTGAGCTTATGTTTTCGACCCTTTCCAGTGTACACCCACAAGAGAAATGACTTAAGCCTCATGGAAATTCCATTTTAATTTTTCGAGGAACCTCCATATGCTTAATCTTGACTTTTAAATATTCACCAAAAAAATGTAAGTCTAGTTGGGTATATATAATAGAGGCAGTGGCAGCAGTGAGAAGAGGTTGGCCTGATGTAGAAACACTCAGACATCTGGCAGGGCTTCCTGGAGAAGGTAAATTTCAAGCTGGACTCAGAGGTTCTGAGTGATGGTTTCCACGAACTCTACCTTAGACTCTGGGGAGTCATCACTCATGCATTCATTCTGGAAATGTCTACTGAGGGCCTCTGTTGTGACAGACACTGCTTTCACACTGAGTGGGGACCTACTGGGGGGTGGGGGTTGTGAGCAAAGGACACAGAGAATCAGTCCAGATCATACCTTGCCCAAACCATCTCCCACAATGTCCCCGACACCTCCCCGAGAGCAGAGCAGCAGTGGCCTCACCTCCTCAAGGGGCAGCTTCTCTCCTCTCCATCCAGCCCCTCTGGGGCTGCCAGGAGCCTTGAGGTTTCTATGAGTTATCTCTCCACAGCTTCTGCGGTTCCCAGGAGTCTCTAAGAACCAGCTCTATGCCCTTTTAGAGAAAAGACAGAAAAGATGTTGTCAGCTCACTTAACACTGTATGCAAGACCTCAGAGTCACCAGGGAGGGTTTCCCTGATCTCCAACACAACTTCTGAACAAGAAGGGGAAGGAAGGATGTGCAGGAAGCCTGGCTCCGGGAAGGAGCCCAAGTTCCCAATAGCCCCTTCTTGAGACCAGCAACTCGTCCTCACTGAATCAGCCACCCGTGTGCTGGAGGCTGTTCTGGGCGTGATTCCACTTAGTTCCCCAACAACTCTAAGACTGTGACCTAAGTTCTATTTATTGCCTTCATTCTCCTGGAAGAGAAATGGGACTCACGTACATTTAGTGACCAGCCATCACGAAGGGTCCTGATGATTTTATCTGGTCAGGGGTTCTCTGCCCTGCATGCTGAAGTCTTCCCAAAGCTTTTTAAAAATACCAATTTCCAGGCTGCCACACCCCAGAGATTCTGAAAATCTCCTCAGGTGATTCCCATGTACAAACATGGTTGAAAACACCTCATCCTTCCCCTTTCTTGAAGGACAGGAAACTGAGGGCCTGAGAGAACACTGGACTCCCCTGAGGGTGCCATATATTAATTTCCTAGGGCACCAAAAACTGGGTCCACTGGACCAAAAACAACAGAGACGTGGTGTCTCATGGGTCCGGAGGCTGGAAGCCCAGAAACAAGGTGTTCCCACTGCAGCCTCCAAGGGCAGAGCCTGCCCGTGGCTGCCAGCACACTTGGCATGTCTGCTGTTAGATGTGTCACTCCAACCTCTGCCACCATCTTCACGGAGCCCTCTCCACTCATGTGTGTCTGTGTCAAAATTTCCCTCCACTTAGAACCCAGGATTGGATGTTGGGTTTAGAGCCCAACCAAACCCAGTATGACCTCATCTTAACTTGATTGCATTTGCAAAATTTCTGTTTCCACTAAGGTCACATTAACAAGTCTGGGTGCGCATTAATTTGGGAAGACACTATTCAACCCTGATATTAAGGGAAAAGCCAGGACTCTGGCCCTGACTCCTAAGACCCAGTCCTTGACTTTCCCTGCCACACTGGGCAGCTTGGTGCTTCTTTATACTCTTCCTCTTGCTCATGGCTTAAGTGCCCTCCCCACACTCCAGCAGCCCCCAGCACTGATGGTTATAGCTTTTATGATAAAAAGCTTTATTGTCTTCCATTGCGGAATCCCAGAGGGCAGAGACCAAGTCCCAGACTTCTCAATGGGCCCTGCCCACAGCCTGGAGACACTCCGAAAAGACTTGATAAATTCAGCCAAACCAAATTGAATTGGTGAGTGCTCCTTAATAAGGTAGTGAGGATCCCATTGACAGGAGCAACCAAGCAGAGGCTGGCTATCTACCTGTCCCTGTGAGTGGTACTGCTATTCCGGGAACATCAGTCTAGCACAGACTTTTGGAAGAGCATAGGCAGTAGACTAATGGTCTAGGCTCTACCGAGTACTAAGCATGTGACCTTGAGTAGATGACTTGACTTCTTCGTACTTCAGTTAATAATAATAATGGTATCCATGTTAAATGGTTATGGGGATTAAATGAGATAATGTATGTAAAGTATTTGGTCTAACATGTACTAGATGCTCCATAAATATTTAGCTTTTCAAAAAGTAGAATCCTGCTCCTCTTCAGGAAAGAGGATGACAAAACAGGCCAGAATGTTTGTAATAATAATAATAAAAAGAAGAAAATGTTTTTGCCAACCACATATGGCACTTCCTTGGTCATGAGCATGACAGATGTTACCATGTGACGATCAGGCAGCATCACAGGCAGAGTCCACATTTAAACACAGCTCTTGTGTCCTGATCCTAGAACCTAAAGGAAGGGACCCAGTTGGCATTTGGGGTGGGACGGTTCTTTGTTAGTCAAGATGCCCAGCACCCTGGCTTCTGTACCCTAAATACCATTAGCACCCCCTATTATGGCATCACCAAAAGTGACCTCCCATATGCATTTCCAAATAGCCTCGGGATGGAGGCTGGCCCCGGGGGCACTGACTGCCACTCTGCTTCCTGCGCTGGGACGCAGCCTACCCCAGGAAGAGGAGCAAGGCCATGGAATAGCTGCTCCTCTGCCCGGTCCAAGGGTGGCTGATGTCAAGCATGCACCACCAGGACACCTGCTAGAGCCCAACTGGAGGCCACAGTGCTGTCCAGCCCTGGCCCATCTGAACCCCCACCAGCTGCTGTGTCTCCCTCCGCTCTCCACACTGGATGAGGCCCACTCCACATGCCTCTTGCTCCTTCCTTTCCCCAGCAGGGCCTATCATCTGATTCTTATCAAACAAGCAGAACTGATGCTGCTCAAGTCCCCCCCAGAGGGGATTAACATAATACCCCTGATTTCTCCTTCCCCTCTCTCATGCTGTGCATCCCCCTGGCTGCTGCCTGCCTTTGTTTCAGGAGGAGCAAAACACTGTGTCTGAAAATGTTACTGCAATTAAATATGCACAAGAAGGGGGAAGGGAGGGGGAAATGAGGACAATGAAGGATGTGAAACATCAGATGCAGCAGCTGCTTGTTGCTATAGAAACCCAGATCCCCACCGCCATCACTGCAGCATCACCCCCCACCCAGCCTCAACTCGCGCCTTAAAATCCCAGCTGGGGCAAGAGCTCCGTTTTCCTGGGGTGCTGGGAGGTGCCGGAACACAGGGTCCTGGCTGTCCAGGACTGGAGCACCTGTGGCCTGCTGGTGCTGATTTTTGAGTCTTTCCTGTTTTGCCTCACCCCACCCATCAGCACTACCACTACCCGCCAACCCTGGCACTTCTGATCGGCAGCAACACCCTCCAGTAGTTCTGTATCCCAGTCCCAGTTACATAATAAATTACTGGAGAGCTTCCACGTTTGACTTTGGGATGTCACAACATGGAGACAAAACGGCACATGCAGAGTCCTGTGGGGGAGTCAGGTTTTCTGTTTCCTCTGTTCCTCTCTGACTGCCCACAGCAGCGCTCACGTCCCTCCTCCTTCCTGTCTTTCCCTGCAGCTCTCCATTGGAGTCTGCACAGTCCTGGGCTGTGGGCTGTAGGGGACAGGGCAAGGAGTCCACAGACTCCAGGTTCCAGATGGCGGAGCATACCACTAGTCTGAAGGATCCCCGACAAAATGTAGCTGGACAGGATCCATGTAATGTCCCAACTTGGGTCCACAGAACCACTTGTCCCAAGGGAAAGAAAGGGAAAGTAATGTGGCAGAGGGTGATGGAGACAAGATGGCCAGGGCCAACTGCAGGGAGAGTGGTATAACCAGCTACCACCTACTCCCACCTCCCACCTGTAAAGTTACCCATCTTAGACTGAGGGTTCATAGTCTGGTTCTTTTCTAGCCTAATCAGTTGAGGCTGATTGTTAGACCCCACATTTGGCAAAGTGCTTGGCACATGGTGGGTCTGGTCCTATATATGAGTGGGAGAGAGACGTACAGAAGGAGGGAAGGACAGAGGGAAAATTAGGAGAATTGTAGATAAACAAAACTTCATTCAGAAGCAAGAGATCAGATTCATGAAGTTACTTAAAAACCATACTAAATAAGTAACTATTAAAAAATAAAGCCCTAGCTGGGCATGATAGTGCATCCCTATAATCTCAGCTACTTGGAAGGCTGAAGCAGGAAGATCATAAGCTCAAAGCCAGCCTGGGCAACTTAGTGAGATGATGTCTCAAAATAAAATTAAAAGGGCTGGGGAGGTAGCTCAGTGCAAGGCCCTGGGTTCAACCCCCAGTACCTCAAAAATAAAAGCAGAAAAAGCCCTATAGGACTTTTGTGTCCTATAGAGCAGCCAAAGAGCAGGCTGGCTTCCATTCATGGTGCTCTAAGACAGCAGGGTGACCAAGGAAGATCTTTTCAAAAATTAGAGCTATCATTTCAAAATGGGCTGCTGAGAAAGGTAGTAAGTTCCCCAGCCCCAAAGGTATTCAAATGAAGGCTGGAGAACTTTGCCAAAAATATTGCTGAGCACATTAAATTCTTCAACTCCACAATTCTGCAGCCTCCACTGGGGAGGTGACATCCCTACCTCCAGATGCTCAGAATCTTGAACTTCTGTTGGAGAGGGGACACCACAGAATATTTCTAATAGGATGAACCACAAAAAAAAGCTGTTGTCATTGGCAGAGGGGATGTCACTCTGCCCCCAGATAGGAGGAAGCTGACTTCTGGTTAATCATATCAAGCGTTTGCTAGAAGGCCTGGCGTTCTGATGCTAGTGGGTCCCTCCTGCAAGGACAGGTCACCATGTCCCCTGAGTCCGAGGCCCTCTCCCTGTGGAAATGGCACCTAGGCTCCTCCATGCTTGCCTGGGGAAGGAGCTGAGCCCTGAAGGGGCTAAGAGTCAGGCTGGTCTCAGTTGTTCTCAGTGGAGGGAGCCCAGGGCCATGTGTTTAGGGAATCCCAGAGCTGAATTGCAAGGCCTCCCCAACCCAAGTCCACATCCCCTTTGAACAGCTCTTACTAGTTCAAGGCCAATGTTAACCTTAGGACCTTGAACATGGAAATCAACTCCACCTCAGAGTGGAGAGTCCTGTCACAATCAGCAAAACGGGTGCATTGCCACCTGCGCTTTCAGCTCCTGCAGAGTCTAGACAGTAATGGTTGTGATGGTGGCAGGGAAGTAAAGCTCAGAGCCTGCCCCTTTCTCTGCTTTGCACATAACGGGTGTCGGAGAACTGTCTGTTGAATTATTATGGTGTGCCTGCCTCCCCATGGCTCCACTACTGAAGAGTTTAATCTCAACAATTGTTTGTTGAGTGAATAAATGATTTAGAGTGAGCCAAAAGGATCTAGGTTTATGTTTGGTTTAATGCAGAGGGAGAGCTGAGAGTCAGAAGATCCTAATTCCAAGCTACTCACTGGCTGTGTGACTAGAGCCAGTCACTTCACCACAAGTCTCAGTTTCCTCCTCTGTAAAACAGGGATACACTTCGAACAGTTGTAAGAGCCAACAAGCAACAGATATGAAAGAGCTTTGCAAACTTGCAGAGAGACAAGAAAGATAAGGGTTCATGTTCACTGAGCGGACACTTCCTGTGTGCCAGACACTTTTACTATTTTAATCTGTATAGCCACCCTATGAAACATTATTCATACCTCATTGTACAGATAAGGCTCAGAGAGATTAAGTAACTTTCCCAAGGGCCCACAGTCTGGAAGAGCCAGACTGGGACTGCGATCTGAGCCTGACTCTGAATCCCATCTTCCATTTGTCATTTTGTTTGTGTATGGAGACCTCATCTATTGGTGATGCCCCCTGCCTTTGAGGCTGCACCACCTTTGCGCACCCCGGTCTTCCCCATCATCTCCTCTCCCTGGGCAACACCTGACAGAGGCCACCCGTCAGCCAGAGCTACCCAGGCCAGGGAGTAATGGGCTCTGTCCTGATTGTGTCTCCAGAAAACAGGTTTTTTATTACCCACCATGGCGGGCTGTACATCTCAGACGTGCAGAAAGAGGACGCCCTCTCCACCTACCGCTGCATCACGAAGCACAAATACAGCGGGGAGACCCGGCAGAGCAATGGGGCCCGCCTCTCCGTGACAGGTAGGCAAGGGGGCTGGGGGAGCAGCCGCGAAGCCCACCCTGGGACTCCCACGTCCCCACCACAGATGGGGGAGTCCTCGTCTACTCGGAGGACTCAGGAAGAGATTAAAGAACACAGCACAGAAAGCTCCCAGCCAGACCGTTTGGGTTTGGGTGCCCTCCAGATAAGGACTTCAGAGCTGCATTCCTCCCCGGAGTCTGCGTCAGAGCATAGGTAGTGTTCCCAAAGCGCTGATGTTTCCACCTGTCCAAGGAGCACTATGGACCAACTCTCCCCTTTCCTCTTTTTGCCTTCCCTGCCAGGAAGCTCATAGATAAAATCTGACACTCAAACTTAGTAACATCAGTCCTGTCTCTTAAGTGTTTTTCATCATTGAGTGCACATGAATCTTTTGTTGTAGGACACCACACGACATTTGAAAATGGGCAGGTTATATTACTTATAAATGATGTATTTCTAAAGGATGCTTCTTCTAGAGAGATTGTGGTTTCTGAGGAGGAATGGAAGTTGATGTTTATTGAATCCTTCTGTGTACCCTGAATTTCCCTTTTTTGTTATCTGTTAGGCACCTCTGTGAAGCATGTGTATTGTTCTTCCTATTTTTTACAGGTGAGAAAACCAAATTCTAGGAAAGCCAAGTAAATTGTCAGAGCTATGTAGCCCAGGGGGATGCACAGCCAGAATTCAAACTCTGGCCCCCCCAGTCCCAGGGTTCACCCGGCTGCAGGTCCTCAGGGAAGGGGACAGTTGAGTGCCCACATCCAGCCTCCAGCAGAGAGTGAAGAAGGCATATGGTGTCCTTCAAGGAAAGCTTTCTGGAACAGTGGTTTCCAAACTTTCTCGACAGCAAGCCACAGACAGATGTTTTTATCACAGACTGTGCGGTGCACACTGGTATTTTCTCCCACACCATTTGAAATGCACTCTGATATTTTCTGTTCTATTCTATCCTATTTTGATTTTTCTAAATGCTGGTTACACCTTACCAAATGGATTTCACAACCTCCTAATGGTTTGTGACCTACAATTTCAAAATCCCTGTCTTGAGGAAGTGAGAATGAAGTGGCTTTTGGAAAGGGAAAGAACTGGCAGAACACACTGACTTCGGGGCTCGGACCCACGAGGTCACACATGCTTTCTAGGCCTCGGGAAGATGAGCCAGCCTGGGTGACAGCTCTGCTTCTGTCTGCCTCTGTCATTCTGTAGTTTGGCAAGACCTACCCTGATCCACAAACGACTCTGTCCAGGACCCCTGTCATTTGCCCATCACTTTTGGAGAGGAGACCAGGGAAGCAGGAGTAGCGAGGGTACTGAATCAGGCTAATTCACCCTGTGTTTTCAGTGTTTGGCCCTGTGCCTGGCACATAGTAGGCGCCAAGTAAATATTTATGACATTAATCAATGCCAGTGGAAACTGCATGGTCCTACGGGGAGAAGATGGAGCTGGACTACGCAGCATAGTCTTTGTGGTTTGACTTTTGAATCTGCAGCCCAATTCCCAAACACGTTGTGTCAGAGCGGTTTGCCTCCAAATTATAGGGACTTGTTTGTATGCTGTTCTGCATCTCATTTGCATGCTTCTCATACAATGTGGGAAAGGCACAGAAATCCCCTCTCCTGCATGCTTGTTCCATTCTCCATGATAATCGAGCCCTTCATCCTCTAGCTTGCTAGCTGGACCTCCAGCTTTTGAGGGGAATAGGCAAGAGTCCCTCAAAATAAGACATTCTTTAAACTGAAGGCTATGCCAACCTTCTTCTATTCCTCATTCACCACCAGCTGCAGGGAGAGAGGATGGCAGGAGGACAGTGATGGCCACCACTCCACCCAGGGACTCAGAGGTAAAGGCCAAACTGAGAAACAGAAGTTGAGACAGGAAGGTTCCCAGGCAGCCCAAGGAGAGAGGCCGAGGCACAGCAAGTGACATTGGACATGAAAACAGAACGAGAGACACACAAAGACAAAGGAAGATAGAGGAGAAAGGAGGAAGGAGGGAGCTGAGGGAAGGGAACAGAAGGGAGGGAGCACCATGCAGTGATGAGGGGCCCTGATGTGGTGGGATGTGACAAGGCAGCTTGTCTGCAAGATGCTTGTCTCAGCAAAAACGCAACCGATACTGGGGCAAGACCGTGCAGAAGGGACTCACGTGGGGAGCCCAGCCCCAACCTCCAGGCTCACTCCCAGTCCCAGATCCACTCCCCAGGTGATCACCAGTCCCCAGAGAGGCCGGACCAGGGTGTGGGCTGAGATGCTCCAGCCTCTAGTGGCCAGGGACCCTGAGCTCCAGAAAAGGTGTGTTTCCTCTGGGTTCCTGAACCCAAAGGCAAGAATAGGAGAGAATAAGACACAGGGCCACGTGTGATGGCCAGGGAAGGAGGCACTCACTTTTCATGTCACTGAATGGGGCTGAAGGTTGGAGGGATAATGAGGTGTATTGTTAAAGGGGCATTTAAGAATTAGGCCAAAGTTTCCATCTCAGCCTTGCAGCTCGCTAGCTACGCAATGTGACATCGAACACATAGTGTCTCCAGACCTCAGCTTCCTCATCTGTACAGCACCAGTGACAAAATGCACTGCACTAAGTTGTCATGAAAAGGAAACAGGACACTGTGTGTGGGAAGCCCCATATGTCCCCAGTACGTCCCCAACACCGAGGAAACACTAGCAGTCAGTGGCTGCAGCGCCTGTGGTGCTGGGCTGGGCATTGTCTCCTGGTGCAGCAGCATTATTATTCCTACCACATTCCCAAAACAGAGGGGTGGGAACAAGGAAGCTTTCATTTTTCTGTATTTTCCAAGTTCCATGAGGTAGTTGCAAGAACAATCTAATTTTGCAGGTGCAAAATTCACCTTAACACAGTAATACCCATTCCATACACCTCGGCACTTTTAGTTTGCTGAGTGCTCTCACTTGCACTAACTCGCTGGGCCCACCGCTACGCAGTGGGAGGGGTTCGCCAGCCACACTTCTAAAGGAGAAAAGCAGGACCAGAGACAGAACGATCAGGCTCACATCCCTGGGCACACACAGGACAGAGCCGGGTGCAGAGGCTGTGTCCTCAGATCCCCAACCACCGCAGCACCATCCAGCCATCGCAGGAGGTCCTAGTAGCCTGCCCAGGGCACTCGGACCTGGCATACATGGCCCCATCTCAGCGCACCCCTGGCAATTTCTCGGGGCAGGGCCATCTGTTTTCCTGTTTCCCTGTTTTACTGCACCCGTGCTGGCATCACCCAGTCCCCCAGGGCTGTCACCATGTACACGCCGCAGCATTTTACTTCTGCTCCAGAGTAATGAAAGAGGTTTCTTTCCCTCAGAATTTAATTTCACGCCTGAGCCTCGGTGATTAATTCCCCCCCCACCCGCCCCTTCCTCCACCTCCTTGATGGCCCCTCCACTTGTAAATTCTGCGGTGTGCCACAGAATTTGTGTATTTTGCATCAATTAAGTGTCACATTGAATAATTCTTCTCTGGCACCGGGTTTGTTTATCCCAACCATTCCTACCAGGGTGGAGGATGGGGAAGAGGCTGCAGAATCTGGTAGGGAATGGGGTGGGCACTGAAGAGTGATTGCCTTGTGCGTCTGCAGTGCCATGTAGTTTGCAAAGCATTTCCACACACGGTGTGCCATCAGTTGAGATCTGGAGGTATCATGATCACCCCAACCGTGCAGAAGAGGACACTCAGGTCTGAGGTCCTAAGACTAGCCCAACGTCTCATGGTATATCAGCAACCAGGTAGAACTCGAATCCAGGCCTCCTAAGCCCCAGCCAGGCTCCCATGGTCCAGAGGCACTTCCTGCAGACCACTGGGAGGTCAGAAAGGTGCAATCTCTGGAAAGTCTTTCCCCCAGAGGAAATGCTGGCCTGAACCTTCTCCAGGAGCAGTTTAGTATGTTAGACTATTCCGTCCTGGACCTCACTTACTGAACAGAGGGGAGTGGAGACCTGGTTTCTGATCTTGGGTCTGCAGTGTGATTTGGGCTGGTCCCTGCACCTCTCTGGGCTCAGTGATTTCATCTCTTTGCGCTCTCCAAGGTTCCTGGGCACATTTTTATTTTTCCAGTCTATAAAATTCTGCGATGTGGAGTTTTATCCAGAAAAATCAGATCCCTGGCCCATCCCACACCCAAGTGCCCTGCTTCGTCCTCCCTCAGACATTAACAGTCCAGCAGCCTGGGGCCCTGCTCACTGCCAGCCCTGGGAGGCACAGCTGTGGTTAACACTGCCTCAAGGAGCTGGCTTCTTCCAGGAAGATAGATGTGTGACTGGCAGCGGCAGCTGCTAGAAAGGGAAGGTGGCCACGGTGGCAGCCTGGGGGTGGGGAGGCTGATGGCAGGGGGTGGGGAGACCCCCATTCCCTGTGTGCTCTTCTATGCCCTCTGAAGTTTTGCCATGTGCATATATTACCTGCTCAAAAAAAAAAAAAAAAAAACACTTCTGATTTTTTCCTTTCAAAAAAGGAAGGGGAATGTATGAAAATAAAATGAAAGAGAAAGAAAACTCTGTGGGAGTCCGGGGAGAATTCCAGAAGATAGGAGCAGGGGCAGCCAAAAGAGGACCAGAGCTTGTTTGTGAGAAATGAGTAAGAGTTTTCCACACAAAGCAGACTGGCTGGGCATCCAGGTGACCCAGTGCGCCACAGTGGAAACTGCGGGGACAAGACAGCAGGGGAAGCCATGGAGGCAGGCCAGGCCACGGAAGGCTTTGGGGTTCAGGATAAGGAGTGGGGGTGGGATGTATAGATCAAGGGGAGCCTGCTAAGGCTGAAAGCAAAGGCCTATCCCCAAGGAGCAGAATCCCAGGGAAGCTGTTAGGGCTAGAGCTGCCCCAAGAGCAGACAGTTCACCTGCTCAGAAGTGATGTGGGCGGCGCACACTGAATCCCACCCCTGGGGCCTGGTCTTCTGCAGTCTAGGGCCATGGGCCTCACGGGCGCTGGCTCCTCCTGGTCTAGAAATGCTGCACAGAGGAGGCTGTGGGGGTGAGGGTGGCCTGCAGAAGGCTTCACTTCTGGATCCTTCCGGGCTCCAGCAGAAATGTGCTGATCATCTCATCAGCCCGGAGTGCAGGCAGGAGAGAACGGAACAAGGGCAGACAGATGCCCCAGTCCTTGAAGGGCAGTCTGAGACACAGACAGAGACTGTCAAGGACTGCAAACCGGAGACATCAAGAGTGTCCTGTCCCACAGTCACCGCTCCTGAGACTCTGGGTGAAAAGAGCTCTTGGGCACACCCTCTCCCTCTGCACCTCACTCTCTGCTTCCTTTCCTTCTGTCTGTCTCTGTCATTCTAGCCCTGAATTCTCTCCTCCTCCTCCTGCCCCTGCTCTAACCTGGTTCTGAGGGTTAGTGTATGTGGAGGACGCAATGTCCTGTGGAGCTGCATGGGAATCTCTCACTGGGGTACGGTGGGCGGCAGCTCCTGTCTGGGCCTGGCTCCCCTCCCCAAACCTCCTGCATTCCTCCAAGGTGGGCCCCAGGCTGCTGACCCTCTCTGTCTTCCAGACCCCTCCGAGTCCATCCCCACCATCCTGGACGGCTTCCACTCCCAGGAAGTGTGGGCTGGACACACAGTGGAACTGCCCTGCACTGCCTCGGGCTTCCCCATCCCTGCCATCCGCTGGCTCAAGGATGGCCGGCCCCTCCCAGCCGACAGCCGCTGGACCAAGCGCATCACAGGGCTGACCATCAGTGACCTTCGGACTGAGGACAGTGGCAGCTACATCTGTGAGGTCACCAACACCTTTGGTTCAGCAGAGGCCACAGGCATCCTCACCGTCATTGGTGAGTCAGGGAAGCCCCTCTGCAGTCCCAGTAACCTGTGAGGGCACCGCCACATGACAGGGAGGACTGCTGCTCACCTCAGGGGATGCTCCTGGCTGGCTGAGTAGGCAGCTGGTGTCCTGGAGAAGTAGTTGGTTTGACTCATTTCTCACATCAGATAGCAACCGACTTTGGGCAGACTACACAACCATGGCCATCGGCTCAGTGTCATTCTCCATAGAATGGAATGAGGATCCCCTCCCTCCTACCTCTCAGGAATCAAATTCAGCAGTGGTAATGATGGTGATGGGGATGGTGATAAGGTCAGAGTTCTCGGCTTGTTAGGAGGAGGCAGTGTCTGAACTAAGGGAAGCAATGCTGATGTTAATTCATTAAACAGGACGCACGTCCCTACCCCACAATGACATTCAGAACATTTAACAATAATTAATAGGGGCACCAATCCATCAGATCAAACGCTGGGTATTGAGCAACCAAGCCAGCCATATGAGGAGCTGCCAGCTGGAAATCCACTCTGATCCTCTCCTGCTTTCTCCAGCACAGAGTTTAGTCTACTATAACCTTCACCTCCTTCCCTACTCTCTTCTGTTTTACACACACACACACACACACACACACACACACACGCATACACACAGTGCACACAGCTCAGGATATAGGTCAAGAGGACACACATACCCAGATCCTTGGAAAATCAGCAAATCTGACTCTAGGTAAATGTGATATTCACAGCTCTTGCCACAGTCCATACAGGCAAGCAGATACTTACCCTCACAGACACAGGCATGAATGTCAAAAATCCACATGCTCTCTTCCCCATACTCACATGCACGCGTATACAGTGCCTGTGCCTATGCACAGGCACATACGCCTTCACTGGAACATGCTCACATCCGAGTACGCTCACACAGACGTGCAACAAGCAACCCTCTCCAGATGTGTGCACACTCGCACTGTGCAGCATGTGTAAGTCCTTGATTCTCCTCCACTCCGCAGCTCCTCAGCCCAAGAGGAAGTGGGCTGGCTTTTCTCCAGGTCCAGCCTCTCTCCTGCCCCTCTCTCCCAGTTACATGGAGAGAAAAGCAATACTTCCCATATCCCTCTGTTCTGCCACCAAGCCCATGCAAAGGCAGTGAAGAGAAGAAAGCTGGCAGAGCCCTGGGACAAGGAGGCTACCTGCCTCATTGTGCACTGACATTTCTCAGGCAGCAGGCAGAGGCTCTGGGGAGTGGGAAGGGAGAGCAGAGCAGGAAGTCATGTCTATGTAGGCTGCACCTGACCTGTGGAGGTGTCCCCCTGCTTCTGCAGCCTAAGGCCATGAGCAGATCCCCAGGCTCGTGGAGATCAGAGAAGAGAGGCTGGCTGGGGGCTGGTAACCAGCGGGACAGCCAATCAATGAACACAGCTCAGGTCTTGTTAACGACACAAGGCTGAGAGATGCTGGGCTCCTCTCAAGTAGCTATGGTCCAAAGGGGTGAGAAAAGAGGTGATAGCAAGACTGTGTTTGGTGTGGTGTTAGTTATGCCTTGGAGGCCCTTGAAGAGGGATCTGAACCCAAACTGGGAGGGGGATGGTGTACAGGAAGGGTTCCTGGAAGAGGTCACCCAGAGCTCAGTGTGAAGGATGAGGAGGAATTGGGCAGTGCTGTGGGCACAGGCCCTGGCACCAGAAGCAGCCGAGGGGAAGCAGAAACTGCAGGCAGGTTGCTGACACTTTAGAGAGTATATGACCTTGTGACACTAGGAAGGGGTAAGAAAGAAGGGAGGGCAGGCTCCTGAGGGCTCTAAATGTGGTGCTGAGTTGTTGGGAGCCATGAAGTTTCTGAGCAGGTATGTGGTGGTAGCAAGGAGGACCTCTGGTGAGGACGGGGAGTTGATGGACCCACACGTCCTTATAAAGGAAGTCAGATCAGCAGCAGGCAGTGCTGGTTGTCTGCATCAGTGGGTCTGGGGGTGGGAAACAGCCAGCAGGGCCAAGAGGCCTCCCTGGTTCCTGGGGCAGTGGCAGGGAGGATGGAGAGTGAGTCCAGTTCCCACCCTCTTCAGTAAACTGAAGGAGCTTTACAGTCCCAACAGAGGGACCCAGGCCAGGGAAGCATGGGCCATGACAACAAGAGGGGCAGAGGGAGCCCCTAGGCCGACCCTGCCATAGAGCAGATGAGTCCACTGAGGCCTAGAGCAGGAGACCCCTGGGCCCAGTCCACACGGTGTCTGCCCACCCCAGCCTCCTCCACCCACAGTAAGCCCTCTTCCTTTTCTTTCTCCCCACTCCCACTTCCCCTCTCATCTCCCCTGCCTGACGCGGCCCAGACCCCCTCCACGTGACCCTGACACCAAAGAAGCTGAAGACCGGCATAGGCAGCACGGTCATCCTCTCCTGTGCCCTCACGGGCTCCCCGGAGTTCACCATCCGCTGGTACCGCAACACTGAGCTGGTGCTGCCTGACGAGGCCATCTCCATCCGTGGGCTCAGCAATGAGACACTGCTCATCACCTCCGCCCAGAAGAGCCATTCAGGGGCCTACCAGTGCTTCGCCACCCGCAAGGCCCAGACGGCCCAGGACTTTGCCATTATTGTGCTAGAGGGTGAGCCGGGCACCAGGCAGAGGGTGGGCAGGGCTCCAGGTCCCCGCCTCCTCCTGCCAGGGTGGAGTTGATGCTGGCTGGAATCCTCCAGTGGCCACTGCACCCCAGACAGGCCCCTTCCTCATTCGGGCCTCCCTAAGGTCCTGTGTGCCCACACCTTTTTTATGCCACCTATTTTATAGTCAAGGAAACTGGGCTCCTGTCACTCACCCAAGGTCACACAGCTCTGCCCAACAGAGCTGGGATTTGAATTCAGGCCTCTTAGCCAGCCTGTTATATTGCTTTTGCCCTTCAAAATTGCCAGATGTCACCACTGGAGGGTGTTCTTTGGGTTCTGAAGGTTTTCAGTCTTCCAGAGCTAGAAGAATGCCAGGAACCTCTGGACTTTTGCATCCTTTCCTTGCCTGAGGCCTCTTCACAATGGGCTCTGTTTCTTACCAGGGGTCTCGTTTCTATGTTTCCCTCTCTTTAAAGCTGCCATCCCCCAGGGTTCCAGATGGGGCAGATAGGCGGAAAGGGCAGGAAGGAGGCAGAGGAGGGGCTGAGGCCAAGTGGCCCTGGCGGGCACCCCCGACCTCTCCCAGGCATCAGGCTGTCCCCAGGATTTAGTTAAAGTTTTCTTCCAGAAGCAGGGACCGGGGCTGGCAGACTGGCCGAGTCTTGGATTAACATCAGCATTTTGATGTGCACCATGGACAAGGCATAAAGAGTGCTGTGTTACATTCGCCTGACTTTTCTTTTTCTCTTTTTTCTTTTAACTTTTTAAAGTACGCAACACCTATTTGATTCTATTTTTATTTTTAATTGACACAAAATAATCATACAAATAATGGGATACATTGTGCTTTACAGCCTTTTAATTCTTTAAACAATCTCATGTGCAAGGATGGCCAGGGTTAATAATTACATTCCCCACATCCCATGGGAGGTGAGATAACTCAGCGGCATAAGCTCCTGCCTGGCAAGCACGAGGTCCTGAGTTCGACTCCCAGTACCCACATAAAGGAAAGAAAAGGGCCGGTGATATTGCTCAGTGGTACAAGCACCTGCTGGCAAGTGTGAGGGCCTGAGTTCGACTCCCGGTACCCACATAAAAAAAAAAGAATTGTCTCATCCAAAGATTAGGTTAGTCAAGGCTTAAGGCTGGGACACAGACTGCCTACCTCCACTGACTCTGGGCAACTTTCACTTTAAGCCTTGGGCTTAGGGCCTTTAGCTAAAGGTGCTGCCACACCACACCCGCCCACTGGCAAGGTCAAGTGCAAAGAGCACTGGAATCAGACTCTGCAAGGCTGGCCCCTGACACACATAGGTCCACACACAGTTGACTTCCTAAGCCCCGGTGTCTGTATTAATAAAGGGAAGAGAAAGGGGCAACCAAGGGAAAACTGAGAGGCACTCACATTTATTAAGTACTTACAAAGCACGGTGCTGAGCAACTTCAATGCCTTAATTTACCTAATCCTCACAGTGTCCGGATGACGTGGGTATATGTACTGCCACCATTATCCTCTTCTTCCACCAGTAAGAGACAGGCAGACATGAGGAAGTGAAGTTACCTGCCCAAAGACACAGCGCTAGCAAGGGTGGATCCAAAGCCACAGCACTGTAGTAACTGCATCTCCTGGGGCTCTGCGAGGCCCCACAGTTCTTTATTATTGCCATTGTTATTATTATTATGGCTGCCGCTTTGCCTCCTCCCCCTGCCAGGGTGGGGTGGTCTGGGGGGAACAATGTCTCCGTGGCTCAGTGACCCTGAAGGGGGCTCCTCGCTCCCTGCAGACGGCACGCCCCGCATCGTCTCCTCCTTCAGCGAGAAGGTGGTCAACCCCGGGGAGCAGTTCTCACTGATGTGTGCTGCCAAGGGCGCCCCGCCCCCCACGGTCACCTGGGCCCTGGACGACGAGCCCATCGTGCGGGACGGAAGCCACCGCACCAACCAGTACACCATGTCGGACGGCACCACCATCAGCCACATGAACGTCACGGGCCCCCAGATTCGCGACGGGGGCGTGTACCGGTGCACGGCGCGGAACTCGGTGGGCAGTGCTGAATATCAGGCGCGAATAAACGTAAGAGGTGCCTGTCTACATTTAAATATCAGAATAGGCTTTTGAGTTCCTTTGCCATCTCTGTGGTGACCATTATTCTTGTGGTGATTAGTATTTATTATTATTAATCATCATTTTGATTTTAGTAGAGGTCTCTCCCCTCTTTCTCGTCCCCTCCCAGTCCCGTCGTCCATTCTTGTGTGTGAGTGTGCACCCCATGTAATTCACCCCATCCTCATTCCCACCCACTCCTCCCCTTCTGCCCCACAATCCGGCCTGTCCACCCTCCCCACCCCATTCACCCCATCAGATGGCTCTGGGCCCCAGGCACCTGCTAGCATCTGCCAGCCCCACCAGGGCCTTGCAAGGGTAGAGACAGGGCGGGCGCAAGGGGGCCAACCTTGACCCTAACAAGCAGCTGTGTTCCCAGCATCCCCCCACCGAGCCAGCTCCCAATGCTCCAGGAAATGTAAGTGGCCAGGAGCCAGCGTGTCATCTTCTCCCCATAAGGCTCAAACCATTAAAAGTAGCAGGCTGAGGCTAGTTGGGGGTGTCCCAAGGCAGGGAGCCTCCAAGAGTAGGGGAGAAGGTGATCGTCCCCATATCTCAGTTCTCCAAGTCACCATGGTGAGAGCACTCTCCTCTGATGCTCTTTGTAGCCCTTTGGGTCTGACCAGTCTTCATCTGACCCTACCAGTGACCTCTGACCCAAGGGCTGAGGAGGAGCAGGGGAGGGGGAAGGAACGGGCACTGGGTACTAGCAGTTGCCCTGGGAGCAGGTAAGGGACATACAGGGTGCAGGTTCATACCAAAGTCATCTCACTCCACACAAGAAATGCAGCCTCATCTCTGGCTACCCTTGTCCTCCCCTTGGGTTGGAAGGGAAGTGCTGCAGGGCCCTGAAAGATTCCCTGGTCCTGCCCTCATCTTGGATGGGGACCTGAGGCCCAGAGACTGCCTTGACCCTCTGCAGCACTGTCCTCCGAGCTCCCTTTCCCACCCCCACAGAGGCCCTGGTTATAGCCCCTTCTCAGGGGCCCACGGTACACATTCACTTATTGAAAGAAAATCATTAGCTCATCCATGAAGACCTTCCTGTGGCCCTTTAAGGTCAGTCACATGTTATCCTTTGGGGATGAGGCCAGTGTAAGCAAGTAGAGGAAATAACAGTGTCCACATTTCCATTTAACCCCTAAATCCTAACCTCCCCATAAAGGAGGACTTGCCCTCCCAGATCCCAGCCCTCCTTCCTAATGAGGTTCAGCCCTGTGCCCTGTCCCATTAGAACAGATCCTTATTACAAGCACGTAAGGCATACACCTATTGCAACTGTTTGACACTAACAACAGCGAGGCCTGGAGAGACCATGGGTGACCCCAAGCCTGGCCTCTGCCATCCGCCTCGGAAATGACCTCCCTCTGCCCCCACCAAATTTTCACACCGGAAGTCTCAGGTGCCAGGCAACCAAGAAGAGCACCCCAGGGTGGTGCTGGGCTGTCCCTGGCTGACAGCACTGCTTGCCTCTCCTCTCTTCCTCCTCCCTCCCAAACCTACAGGCCCCCCCAGCATCCGGGCGATGAAGAACATCACAGCAGTCGCTGGGCGGGACACCCTCATCAACTGCAGGGTCATCGGCTACCCCTACTACTCCATCAAGTGGTACAAGGATGCCCTGCTGCTGCCTGACAACCACCGCCAGGTGGTGTTTGAGAATGGGACCCTCAAGCTGACTGATGTGCAGAAGGGCATGGATGAGGGGGAGTACCTGTGCAGTGTCCTCATCCAGCCCCAGCTCTCCATCAGCCAGAGCGTCCACGTGGCTGTTAAAGGTAGGCCTCCCATTCCCAACCCTGCCTGGCCTGGTGTTAGCATTCAGAAGAAACGGGGTGGGGCGGAAGATCTTGGGTGGACACAGAAAGCCATGAGTTCTCCAGGTTCCCAGGTAGGTGGCAGCACAAGGGAGCCCAGACCCAAAGACACAAGGGCTCAGTTACCTTCAAGGAGGAAGCAGGTCACCTTCCAGGCAGGAGACCCAGGCCAGAGATGACAGGCTATGCCAGGGCTCTGACATCAGGATGGCACCATCAGGAGCCCAGCAGGGTCGCATCAGAGATTAGCAACAGGAGGCCAGGGTGGAAAAGAAGCAGCCAGCTGCTCTGCCTCCCTCCTGGGGCAGAGTGGCCATCCTGGGCTGCTCCTATGGGATGGGGAAGGACCTTCTGTCTGCTAGTACCACCTGAGGCCTAGAAAGCACTGCCCTTCACAGTCCTTCCTGCTCCCCCCAGTGCTCCCCTTCCTGCTCCTCTGTGTCTGCCAGCTACATGAGAGCCATTCAGTAAGCCTATGGGTTGAATGAATGAATGAATGAATGATTGAATATAAACAAACAGACAAGAGAATGTGTGGGCCAATGACTGGTGTCCCCTTGGCTCTGGGGTTGTGCAGGTGTGTGAAGCCCCCAGATACCTTCTTTGAGAACTGGTGGGCCTGGAGGCTGTGTGAAACAAGGGTTCCTGGTTGCTCTGGGCACAGGATAGGGAGGTGGATCCTGCCAGGCCTGGCAAAGGAGAGGTGAGTGAAATGACCCAGGCTGAGGGAAGGGCAGGCTGGGGGAGAAAGGTGTGCCCCACACTCCACCTCGGGAAGGAAGAAACAACTCCAGGGACCACCTAGGAGGGAGGTGGAAGAGAGTCCTCAAGACTTCTGAGAACCCCTGTAGCTTGGGAGCCTCCCTGCCCCTGAGCCTGTGTCACCCCAGGGAAGCAGGGAAAGAAAGCTGGAAAGACCCCCTATACACACATCCTCAAGAGATGAGAGGTAAGGGCATTAACCAAGAAAGGAAAGCTACCCTGGGCACGGGTCCATGGGAAGGAAGAAAAGAGATGGGGTTCTGCCAAGGAGCTCTGACACAGGGAAGGGTCCCCTGGGCCTCAGACCCAGTGTCTTCTTTGCTTGGAGATCAGAAGCAAGATCGAATGGAGGTGCTGTTAACAGAAGACAGAAGGACCTGGGTGGTTGAGGGGCTTGGTTTGGGCCATTGAAGCATGCAGTGGCCAGGCAGGTGGGCAGGCCTGCAGGACAGCTGGGAACGCTGAGCAGAAGCAGCAAAAGGTGCGGTCAGTGTTTCTCCCTGTGCTCCTTGTCACCTGGCTCACACTCACTGGTCCTCAGGGGCTGTGTCAAATGCATCCTTGTGTACCCACCACCTGTCACAGTGCCAGACAGTGTACGTTTGTTGAACTGAAACTGAGACATTTGTCTCGGTTGGAATGACTTACGGGGAGCCTCACTCTGAGCCCCAAGAACTGGGGGGCTCTGTGGCTGTCTCAGGCCTGGAGAGGAGAGAGGACACCCTGACTGCTCCACCTCCCTACTTCCCTGCTCTTGCACATGAGTCAACTGGGGAAGGCGGTCAGGGCCGGTATCTCAGCTTAGTGTTTCTGCCCAGCCCCAGGGGCTTGCTATGCCAGTAGGAACCTCACAACCCCTTGGCCACATCCCCACCCTTGACATCCTGGGCAAATCCACTTGGTGACAATGGGATACAGCACAGCCTGATCCCCCTCCCACCCAGCATCACAACGCCTGTATCCATTTCTGCTACATGCAGTGGGCCGAGAGCTTACAGTGTAAACGTCACATATTAAAACATCTACCCTTTGCTCCACTCCTTCACCCAACTGCACCAGCAAGCATTTGGCCATGTTTGTTGGCTAAAAAAATAATAATAATAACAGGGCTCCAGTGAGCCTCAGAGTACTTGGAACATCCTGAAAGCTGCTTCTTCTCATCAATTATTCAGCCCCATTCAGGGAACGATCAGTCCTAATGAATTGAATCTGATGCATTCTGTCTCAGCAACTCGCTGAGCCTGTTGTGTGGTGCTGAGCGACAGTGTCTCCCCAGCCCAGGGAGAAGGGCGGAGAAGAGTGTGTGTGTGTGTGTGTGTGTGTGTGTGTGTGTGTGTGTGTGACCTACAGGCTCATAGCACATCTTCCCCTTTCCTCACCATCAGGGTCTGAAAAATCCCAGAAATCCAGCCCTAGAAAGGGTGAGGTCACTTGCCTCCTCTCCAGACCAAGAAGCCACACTCATGTGAGGGTCCCTGGGACCCACACCCCTGCCACTCCAAAAGCTCAAGTTCCTCATCTCCACTCCCTCACTGACTCCCTCTCCCCACCTCATTAGAATGCACTTTTGCAGAAGAACCCATCAAAGCTGATTATGATCACGCGGCTTGATTAGCGGCTGCACTCTTCCAAGAGCTACCCAAGGAGGGGGGTGGAGGAGACGCTCCTGGGCATGGCAAGGGGCCCTGACTCAGGGGAGGAAGGGGTGGGACCCCACATCTGCTGCCCACTGGAGAGTGCATCACACAGGAGGCTCAAAGTAAACAGAGGGCAGAAAAGGGCAAGGCAGGGCTGGCCTAGAGGGCACTAGAAGCTAGAGATAAAACTGGAAGTCCTCTCTACCCTACCCCCGACTTCCCTTTGGCCAAGGGCTGGCAGGCAGGGCGGGGCCAAAACCCGTGCTGCTCCATGAGCTGGAAAAACAACTGCTGACTGCGTTCCTTCTGGGACTGCTTGTCTTCCAATGAATTTTTCAAACACTGAGCTGAGAAGAACAGAACACACCCAACATGCATGCACATGCATATGCAGAGGCCTGCATGTGAGTGCCCACCCATGTACACCTTATAGGCATGTTCGTGCATCAGAGTAGCCCCTAGCCTGTTCACATTTGAGCACCCACACGTACACTTGTGTACTAGCAGTTACATATGCAGCAATGTTTCCTCTGTTGGTGCCCTCCTGCAAGGCAACCTTCCCATGCCACGAAAGGTGGCTGCAGGTGGGACAGTAGGAAACATTGCCCAGGTGAGCCTGCTGCTGCCCTGCAAGGAGAGAGGAGCAAGACAGAGAGGGTGGAGGAAGCATCAAGGACTGCCTAGGCTTGGCACGTGCAACTCTGACTGGCACGGGGGAGCCAAGCTGCAAGGGAGGCGGGTGCTTGTCTCTGGGCTTCCGGAGAGCTCCTTGGCAGATGCTAAGAGGAGGGCACACAGATCCTACCTAGAACTGATGACTTTAGGGTCCCCTGTAGCTGAAAAATAATGTAGCATAAAAGCATCTCTGGGCACAGAGGCTGAATGTTTAATTAACCAGGAAGGAGAAACTCTAACTTGGGCCCCTTGGCATTCGCTCAGTGAGGAAACATCTCCGTCTTTATATCTGAGCCTCTGAAAGCCTCAGAGGCAAAACAAGGGTACGAAGCACTTTCTGCCCATGCTCAGCAGGTCCAGGCCTGGGAGGTAGTACCAGGTCCCCGTGGAGAGCAAGCAGAAGAAGGCACACACACCCACAGACAGATACGCTCAGCCCCAATGCCCATACTCCCTACCCACACTCTTTCAACCCCACCTAGTACAGAGCTTCCACTGTGGCTCCACCCAGAGCTGTATGCATGGAACCTTGGTGGAAGGCATCCTCTCCCACCCTAAGGAATGGTTGGGGGTTCCTATGATTATAGGGCTTAAGAAAGAGCCGGCTGCCTGGCCTGGCCAGGTGCGTGCTACTGGCAGAAGTAGAGATTTGGAAGGAACTCTACTAGAATCCACAGGTTGGGGCTGGAGTAGTGGACAACAGGCTCCATAGGACAGTGCCTAATTGCCCTTGGGGAGATAAGGATTGAGGAAGCTGCTGCCAGCAAAGGAGCCAGGAACATAGGAGCAAGTAACCACCTTAGGGGGCAGACAAGGCTCGTGATGAGGGTGAAGAGGGCGATACTGATGAGGAAGCATCGGCAGCATCCATTCTTTATCCAGGGACCTTGGCTACATACCCACTATGTTCTAGGCACGATCTCAGGTTCTCCCACTACAGATATGCTTAAAACAGATGAAACTCCCTGCCTCGAGGAGCATGCATTTTAGTGGAGAAACATCTTGTATCAAATACGTACAAGATGTGTAGTGTCAAATAAAGAGTGGGACAGAACACCAAAGGGAGGAAGAGGGGCTTGCCATTTTGAATAAGGAGGTCAGGGAAGGCCTTCCTGAGACGAGAGGATTGTGATAAAAACTGAAGCAAATTGTTGTTATTCCTAAAACATGAGATTGTTAGAACTGGGAAGTCAGTGTCAGGCTTTAGAGGTTAATTGTACAACCCTTCCATTTTGCAGATGAGAAAACAGGCTCAGAGGCAGAGGCTGGGTGGTAGAGGTGAGGCCACGTGCCCATGGTCATTTGTGTGCGTGGCAGAGCCTGGAACCCAGGCTCCTGGCCGAGGCCTGGCTCTTTGCCCTCTTCATACCACGTGAGCAGAGAGGCCCTGACTTCCCACATGAACACTTTGCTAGCAGGTGCAGTAAATAAAAGGCTCAGCCTCAAAGACAGATGATGAGAGACCGCATAAAGTGTTTATGGGCTGGGCTGGGGGTCAGCAGGGCATGACAATCCCAAACAAGTGGCTATAAAAGCTTTATAGGGGCCAGACACCAAATGAACAGCCACAACACCGCCGTCTCTTCTCAGCCACTCTGTGCTCCAGCCTCTGCACCATTGAAGCACCTTACTACAGGTGGCCACAGCCAGAGCAGTGCTCCCGGAGAGAAGGCACCAGGTTGTGTGGCATTCGAGGCCCTACATCCAGGCCACCTGCTGGGGAAATGCTAGGACTCAGGGGTGAGAGGTCTGAGGGTAACGCTCAGCACTGAAGTGGGCCTGGTCACTCCGGGGGGTGACCAGAGACCCTGCCTTCTCAATGATTGATTTCCCAAAGGTAGAAATGGACACAAACATATACAGCCTGCTCATTCCTGTCCCCTGAGCATGGAGGAAGGTATGGCTGAGCCACAAGTCAGAGAAAAGCCTCAGGCCTGGGCAGCTGCCTCCTGTAAAAACTGAGGAGCCCCTCACCCTACTTAGGAGCCCCCTAGCCATGTGCTCCTTAAGACTGAGGCTTTCTTCTCCTTCCAGGCTGTCCCAGGGGCCTGAACTTATGGGGTGTCAGGATGCTCACCTGGAGCCACGGAGTTCCCTGAGAAGCTCTGGCCACTAGCACTCCCACCACAGGGTCCCGGAGCAGACGTCATCAGCCACAGCATCATGCAGGCACCATCAGCTGTCATAGTGACACCACATCTTCGGGGTGGAGAGGAGGGAAGGCCTCTGAAAAGTTGTCTGGTCATCTGCCTCCTATAGGACAGGGGTGTTCTAGGGAGCCCTGGCCCAGCCCAGCTGAGTGTCTAAGACCCCAGGGTGCTGGCAGCTATTCTACAGCCTCTCCAGTAGATACTCATGTCCCTCCTGCAGACCATTAGTCACTGTGTGGCTTCAGCCCCTGGGGTTCTTCCCCCCCCCTTACCCCATGTAATTTTGCATGCATGAGTGTCCTTTAACTGTTATTTCAAACACCATAAGGCTGTGGACACCCCACACATGCAAGAAGACATGTCCCTCTGCTCTGAGCTCAGCACCTGTATGTCCAGTGGCACTTGCCAGGAATCAGCGAGGGTAGTGTCTTACCTTCCCCAGTCTGTGATCAGCTCCTGAGGCTGCGTCTGCAGTTTCCACGTCTCTGCTTCTCCAGCCCACACAGAGCATAATGCCTTCACAGAGCAGGCATTTCATAAATATTAGATGAATTAGTTAATTAATGAATTAACCTGCCATAGTAACTTGTTCCATTATCTGAATCCCTTCTTACAGAGAGAGACAGTTTTCCCCTTGCCTGAACTAAATCTTCCTGTCTAATTTCACTCTGTCTCTATCCTGTTGCTCTTTCCTCAATGAAATTGTAACATTGTGGCTGTCTGTCCCTAGGGTGTAGCCCTCCAGACTGGAGAGTCCCTTGGTCTTCTCCCCCACCCCCTTGCTTTGCCCACATATCCCACCCTCCAGTCCCTCATCGCTACCTCAACGCATTCTCAGTGCTGGTGTCCAAGTGTCCACAGGCTCGTCAATCCCGGGGGCCAGTTTGGTCCTATGACAGAAAGGGCCCAGGCCAGGAAGGACTGAGGAGCTTCTGGCTGCAGAGTGTCACGGCAGAAGTAGGTCTTGCACCTCTGTTCTGTGGACTCCATCCTGGCCCACAGCGTAAGTGAACCTCTGAGGTCACCCCCAGAAGTGGTATCCAGACATATGTCCATTTGTTTATTCACTCAACAAGCATTAATTGGGTACTTATTACTTACCAGGTGAATAGTCCTAGCTACACAAATCTTAGCTCTCAAACCCCAGGGAGGTGGTAGTCCTGTCCACTGCTCTGTGACAAGTACCCTAGTAAAGGCATGCAACCTAATCTGTGCAGAAATTCTCTCCGAAGTCCAAAGAGGCCTAGAGACCTAGATCTGACCAACATGTGCACCTGCTCACACACACACACACACACACACACACACACACATATGCTCACACACACAGGAAAATCCAGAGGCCAACCAGTGGAATCTTTAGAAAGTCTCAGTAATGGGCACTGAGTTATTACTACAATTGAGGTTTCAGAGAAATCCATCTAGAGATGTCCATGGCCCAACAATGTCCCACCCCACAGAAAAGGAGCAGTCAGTGACAGGGATGAATTGATCTGGACAGTGACTAGACACCCCGGAAAGCTGGCTGGGTTTTAGGTCCTAATCTGGGCCCAGATGGTTCTGGAATAAAGTGGGTCAAAGCCAGCTAGGAGGCCAGGAGCACACAGGGTAAGTGAGGAGGACAGATGCCCAGCTCTGCTCGCCAGGCAGGACTAAGGAGTGGAACTGTGGGTGGCCATGGTTCATTAATGGAGTCCCAGCTGGAGTAGAGGGCAAGGCAGGAGATGCCACTGAAAACATCAATGGTGGGCTATGCTGGGGGTCATGGAGGTAGCATCCCTCCCAAATGTCACTTCCTCCAGACCTGAAGCTCTTGGCCAAGACTTTCCCAGGGATCAAGGGGGCTGCCAAGGGCTTTCTGTGTCCCCACTGGCCAGTCCACGAGGACAGCTCCCTACAGAGCCCTGGTAGCCCATGAAGGGCTCGTTAGGTGCTATTCATCCTCCCTCTTCCGGCTCTTCCTTCTGTGGCTGCTCTGGCTGAGCCGAGAGTGGCAAGTAGCAGGCATCCAAGGAGGGGCAGAGCTGATTCCTGGGAGAAGGCCAAAGGACTGTGGACAGCCTTGTAATTTAATTATTTGACTGCAGAAAGGAGATTTCATCTACTGGGTGCTCGTCCTTGTTAAGCTAATTGTCTGTCTCCTTCGCTTCCCCCCCTCCACTCGCTGGAGAAGCTGCTGCAGCCTAATTGAGTTATCATAAAGATAATGTCTGATGCTCTAGCCTGAGCTGAGAAAGGAGGATCCATCTCACAGTGCTCCCGCTCCAGACAGGTCCCCCAGGGGCAGAGACGTGGGTGGTGAGGGAGGGAGGCCATGCGTGTGGGGCTTTGCACAAGAAGTCTAACCATGTGGCTATCTCAAAAACCACGTGGGCCCCCTGCTCTTTCCTGCCATCCAAGGAGTTCACTTATGAGACAAAAGGGTCTCTGGTCTCAGCATGTTGGGGACTTGCTCGGGGAGACAGCCAAGCAGCATGAGCTTGGACTTGGGGAGCAGACAGACCAGGTTCCAAATCCCTGTGTCACCTGTGGTGAGCAGGGTCACCTAGGGAAATTACTTCTCAGTGTTGGCCCTCCATGTTTTCATCTGTAAAATTAAGCTCACATCACATTTTTGTTAAGAGGACTCAATGAGATAAAAATATATAATGCAACTGAAACAACCAGTATTATGCATTTCTGCTCTCCTGTCCTAATGCTTGATGACCATGGAGGGGGATAGGGCTGGTGAGAGGACCTCTGTGGAAGGAGACGAGCAGCCATGAGGGACTCCATGGGGGAGGTCTGGGCACTGGCCTTCTTTGCCTGACACTTGGATATCTCACCTCTATCCATGCCAGACCCCTAGAGGGCTCTGAGATTCTTGTCTGAGATGAGAATGTAGGCAACAAACTGAGCAATGGGTCAGCAGGCAGATGGGGGTCAAGAAGCCCAAGAGGCAAATTCAAGGACAAATCTGAAGATCAGACCTAATGCAAGTGGGCCAAGGCCCTAGACAGGGACAGTGGGTCTAGGTCAAGGTGGGGTAGCAGCCAGGCACAATGGCAGAGCACCCCAGTATTATCAGGAGGGCCTGCATGAATAGGAGAACAAGGGGAGCTCAATTCAAGGCCAACCCCAACGTTGGGCAGCCCAGAGCCCAGGTGAGGCAGCTGGCCAGACTGGGGCAAGTGAGGCCTGACAGCAGCATCCCCCTGCCCTCCCAGTGCCCCCTCTAATCCAGCCCTTCGAGTTCCCACCCGCCTCCATTGGCCAGCTGCTCTACATCCCCTGCGTGGTGTCCTCGGGGGACATGCCCATCCGCATCACCTGGAGGAAGGATGGACAGGTGATCATCTCAGGCTCAGGCGTGACCATCGAGAGCAAGGAATTCATGAGCTCCCTGCAGATCTCCAGTGTCTCCCTCAAGCACAATGGCAACTACACATGCATCGCCAGCAACGCCGCAGCCACCGTGAGCAGGGAGCGCCAGCTCATCGTGCGTGGTAAGTGGTCAGGCCAGGCGTGGGGGAGGAAGCATCACAACCACCACTCTAGAGTTCCAGTTTGAATCACAGTGTCATGAGTGATTGTCTCTAGTGGGGCTTTTAAAGATGGAGTGGTCCAAGCCTCTTATTTCCCAGGGCAGGAAACTGAGGCCCAGAGTGGAGAGACCCTTGCTCCATTAGTCATTGGTGAAAGCAGGATTAGAACCCAGGAGCCCCACCTCCCATTTCGATGTTTGCATCTTGGGTTTCAGAAACTGTTCGCCCCCCGCAACTCTATGATGATCCAGGAAGGGCTGACACCACGTAGAAGGTGCCCAAGCCCTAGGAGACCTGTAAAAGACCCACATGACCTGTTGTTCTCTGCCTCCCCTCCTCCGGCAGTGCCTCCTCGATTTGTGGTGCAGCCCAACAACCAGGATGGCATCTATGGCAAAGCTGGTGTGCTCAACTGCTCAGTGGATGGCTACCCCCCACCCAAGGTCATGTGGAAGCATGCCAAGGGTGAGTCCCTGGCTCAGCCAGCAGCTCCAGGAGGGGAGAGACGGGGAAGGAAAGGGGGAATGCTCTGACGGGATGTGGGCCTGTTCTCCACTTACAGCCACTAACCCTGGGGAGCATCCTAGGTTCTGAGCTTTTGGGGCCCCCTTGCTACACATAATGTAGAAGTCATCTTCAGCCACCCCCAGGGTCTGTGGACCAGGGACAGCATCATGCTGACTCCACATTTCCTCTTATCTCCATGGACTTGAACTTCTTCCCCCCTCCAGCCCTAAAACTAAGTGCATATCCACTTTTCCCACCCCACCCTGCCCACATGACACCCCACAGGCTCAATGCCTAAGGCAGCTTCTCACCAGTCTACCTGTCCTGGGATCTTGATTCTTCTTAGAGCCCAACTTAATCCCAAGAATGCATTCAGTATCTGACTAAGCCCTATGTCATACTTTGTCCACAACTGACACTAGGGAGGAGGAAGGAGTTCTCCAACCCCCCACCCCACCCCAGGATGGCTGGCCTCCTTCCCAAGCCTGGCTGTCTAAAACCAGGCCACTGCCATTTGCCTATTCTTTCTTCTTTCTCAGGAATTCACCCCAAGGAAGCTCAGTGCCAAGGTGGGCATTGTGCTGAGGCCCTGCACCTACTCCATCCCCTTGTCACAGAGCTGGGGCAGGGCCAGACCTCCTTAAGGGTTTGTCCTGTTGCCAAGCAGGGGCTGTGTGGCTCTACTACTTCAGGACAGTGCAACTCTGCTACAAAAATGGCCCTAGGTGGGCATGGAAAAGGCATCAGGCCCACTCCTAAGCCACTGTTTCCAGCCCAATCCACTCCCCCAGACAGACCCCATCCCTCCTAACCTCTGCCTCCTCATAGGGAGCGGGAACCCCCAGCAGTACCACCCAGTGCCCCTCACTGGCCGCATCCAGATCCTGCCCAACAGCTCCCTGCTGATCCGCCACGTCCTAGAAGAGGACATCGGCTACTACCTCTGCCAGGCCAGCAACGGCGTGGGCACCGACATCAGCAAGTCCATGTTCCTCACGGTCAAGAGTGAGTGCTGCCCCTGTGCCCCCAACACCCTGACCCATGTCTGCACACTCCCTGCCTGCACCCAGGTCTGCACTGTTCCGTCTGTGGAGGGGAGGCAAGAAGGATCCCTGCTCCCAAGTGTGTTTGGGGGGCATTCAGGGGCGCTCTCATCTAAAATAAGGGCCCTGCCATGGATAGCACCCACGCCAGCCCTGACAAGCTCGTGTACTGGAACAGGACGTGCCACCTCAGTTACTTTCATCTGTAGATTGGCAATCAATCTGAATTTTCATCTAAACAACTTACTTCTGTTTCTTAATATATACCTGCTGTGTACAACCTATTTGTAGCTTAGGAAGGAAGATGCTGCATACACAGTGCAGAAGAAAAGCCTATGGTCAGGAAATGGGGTCCAATTCCAAATCTACCTAACGTGTGACCTTGAGCAAATCACTTCACCTCTCTGTGCTCCAGTTTCCTCCTTCACACTCCAGGTTCACTCCCAGCCCACCCACCTCACAAAACTTTGCATACAGCACAGAAACTGATGGTAAAAACAGGAAGTGCTTTTTAAAAGCCAAAGGAGCACAATTTGTTATAACTTGGTGTTGTACCTGTGGCTTTAATCCCCAAACCCAAAGCTGGCCTCAGGGACCTTGCAAGGCCACCAGTTATCTGCCATCCCAATTCTGTTAAAAATCACAGCAGTCATTCCTGCTGGGTGAGTCTACCCCTGAATACTCAGAGGGGGCTGAATTATGGGTCCCTGAGAATCATGGTGGAAGGACAGTGTCCCGCTGGCCCTGTGCCAGGAAATAGACCATGGGCCTTGGAGGGCAGAGGTGAGGGTCTGAGTTTTAGCATCTGACCCATCAGAGTGAATCTGGGGGCCATGACTCGATTACAGTGTGACGCCAATGGATGTACTTGGCCCCATGGTATTTCACTGTCCTGATGCAGAAAAGGGGAGTTGTAGTAAAATAGAGTTCTGTTTCATGTCAAGCACAGGTCCCACGATACACGTAAAGCAGCAAGTATGGCATCTGGCCAGCACGGATTCAGGCGTCAGCGGTCATTCTTTACATAGTAGTCCTCCCCAGGGGATCAGGGAGGAAGCTGCCCAAAGGAGAGCCCCTTGCGTGTGGTCTGCCCAGCACCTCCCCAGAGTCCCTCCCCTAACAATCATCGCTTCTTATTGCTTGCCCACGCCCATGTTCAGCTCAGCACAAGACAGGGAAGCCCTGCGAGGCAATCGATGCTCAGGGAGCTTCGAGCCGGAATCCCCGCCCTGGGGAGCCACTTCCCTTACACTATCAAAAAGCACTTTGTCCTTAATAAAACCAGGCAATCAATCTACATCCCTCAGCCAAGGAGAACTTCGCTAATTCTGCCTGCAAGAGGCAAGAAGGAAAGTAGGCACCTCTGGAACATCATCGGTATTTGATCCTTATCTCTATACTGTCAGCTGGATAAGCCCAATGAACCGATTTTTTTTTTTTTTTTTTTTTTTTTTTTTTGTCTTTGCTGTTTTTCTCTAAGTTAGAGGATTCCATTTAGGGTGTGTGGCTGCTGGTCTGTGGCACAAGCATGAGGTTTTCCTGTGGAGATGTGGGCATGCAGTAGCTGGAAGGTGGGGGCACTCACATCACAGTGTTTCTGGCATCCTGGGGGACTATGCAAGTCACTTTACCCCTGGGGGCTGCATTTCTTCTATGCTCCCCTCACTGCCAACCCAGGTACCAGCAAGAAAGCACGGAGGTATTGGAGAAAGCTCAGTTTGTAGATCCAGAGCTGCCCGTGAGCATGTACTATACAAAATCGCACACACGCATGCACACTGGTGTTAATCCTCCCCCACCCCGCCCCCAGGGAATGGTGGGAGTTTCCTACAGCACTAATCAGTCAGGACAGAATCTGGACGTGGGTCCTTCCCTCCTTTCCTCCCCTCTGTCTTGTCATTTTCCTCTGCTTCCTCCCTCCCCAGTAAGGCCCACGAATACTCTCTTACATCTGACATCTCACGAACACCTCTGGGTCACATTTTCCTGTTCACACGACTCCCCTGGCAGGCCGTGTGTCCCTGTCTCACTCACAGCTTCTAGCTCTTCTCACACTCTTTCTCACACTCTTCCTCGGTTAGAGATGCCCCTTCCAGTCCTGACTCCGTCTCTCTCCCCAGTGATTTGCCCCAGCCACCCTTAAGGCCTCATACCACCCAACACTCACAGGAGAGGAGGAGGCAGGGACAAGGATCTCAGAGGCTGGAGGGCTGAATGCGGCAGGGCCTCCATCTTGGTGGCACTGGAACGGACCCTTGGTATGCCTGCCCTTCTCTGGAACTTGCGTTCCCCTGCTGTTCCCACACAGGCATCAGCCCACCCTCACCCAGGCAGCCCACCCTCAGCCACTTACCTGCATGTCCTCTCTCCTGCTCTGTCTTCCACCCCCTTCCATCCCCTGCCTTCTCCCCACTCTGTCCTTCTCTTCATTCTCCCTCCATCTTCTCCTACTCCCCCCATCTCAGTTCAGCTTAGAGGACACAGGTAGGTGAGACCTTCAGGGTCTGGGCACATGGGTCACCAATGGGCTTGCTGGGGGGAAGCCAGTCCTAGTCATCCTTTAGTCCATCACAAACACCCACACTACCAATACTCCCCTTTGCCAACTTGCAGAGCCAGCCACAGGAAGACTTAGCTGCTGCAAAGCCAATTTCAAGGCTTGCCTCAGTGCCTCCAACACACTCAGGACATATTTGACCCAAGACAGCTCCATCTTGTCAGACCTCACATTTCTCTGAACTTTCAGAAAGCAAGCTGACCTTCACCCCCACTGTACCCAAGCAAAAGAGAAAAAACCTATCAAAAGGAACGGAACATCAATAAAAGGCTTCAAGGGTCAAACTGGATATTTGTGGTTGGCCTCTGTTGGGGAGCATCTCCACCACTGACCCCCACAGTTTCCAGTGAGAACTGAGCACTCACTGAATAAGTCAAGAAGTAGAACAGACAGGCTGGAGCTCAAATCCCAGCTATTCCACTCAATCAGCTGTGACATCTAGGACAACAATCTCTGTAAGCCCCAGTGTCTTTGTAAGTTTGGAATTACAATACAGACAGCCCCCAACTTAGCAATTTTCAACTTTACAATAGTCCAAAAGCAGCATGCATCCAGTAGACCCTGTGCTTTGAATTTTGAACTTTGACCTTTTCCTGGGCTGATGCTATAGGAGCCAACACTTGCTCTTGATGCTGGGCAGTGGCAGTGAGCCCTAAGATCACAAAAGTAAACCATCAGCGCTCTGCAGTGTACTGTGTTGCTAAGCTAGGCGGTTCACTAGGTTAGGTACATTCCAAGCATTTTCAGTTCAAGATATTTTCAGTTTATGATGGGTTTATCAAAATGTAACCCCATCGAAAGTCAAGGAGCATCTGTACTTTTTACTCATTGGTAGGATTTAAACGAGATCGTGTACTTACAGCAATTAAGACAGTACTTGGCACAGAGTACACATTCAATAATTGTTAGCAACTGTTAGTTTTCAGCGCTGAAAGCCTACTGATAAGTGAGACAGAGTTGCTGTTGTCAGGGAGTTTAGAATCATGAAAAGGAAATAAACATATACCCAAAACAACTATAATACACAAAACAATAAGAGCTTTAAAAGGCTGTGAACAAGGTGATCCAGAAAGAATCAGAGAAGGAGTCGTCAGTTTTACCCTGGGGGAGAGTAATGGGGTGTCAAGAAAAGCCTCACAAAAGCCATAGTCTCTAAGTAGGGCTTGAAAAGTGAGAAGGATTCTGACAAGAGCCAAAAGGGGTAAGGGTCAGGGCACGACAGAGATGAGGAAACAGTGCAAGCAAGCGTGTGGGGGCAGGGAAGTCTATGAATGGCCTGTGGTGAGGTGAGACTTTGGGGCGCCTGGCAGAGGGTGAAGAGGAGAATGGACGGGGAGAATGAAATGTGAGATGCTGTGAGCTTTGAGAGCTCAATTTGTTATTCCTATATTGAGCTGACTCTTGATGCCAGGATCGAAACCAGAATTCCAGGAGGCCAGGGGTCTTGTGGAGGTCAGGATCCCACTGCTCTAGTTCTTGAGTAATTGCCACACAGAAACCCTATAAGGGCCTATATTAGGTAGGGTTCTCCAGAGGGACAGACTCAACAGGACATAAGTAGACAAATAGGAAGGGTGGGCAGGAGGGTGAATGAGAGGGGATTAGGGGAAATGGTTCATACAGTTTGGGGATGGAGAAGTCCCACAGCTAATGATCTGCAAGGTGGAGACTCTGATATGCTAGTAGCCTGACTCAGTCCAAGACCAAAGGGCTCAGAACCAGGGAAGAAGATGGTGTGACCTTCAGTCCATGGCCAAAGGCTTGAGAATCCAGAGAGACCCTGGTATAAGTCCTAGAGTCCAAAAGCCAGAGAGTCCAGAGCCCTGATGTCCAAGGGCAGGAGAAAAAGAACGGCTCGGGTCTAGGAGAGAGATAAGAAATCACTTTCTTCTGCCTTGTTTGTGCTGTGTGGGTCCCCAGCTGATTGGATGGTGCCCACATTGAGGGTGGATCTTCTCCAACTCAGTCCACCAACTCACATGCCAATCTCTTCTGCAAACACCCTCACAGTCACCAGAAATAATGTTCTGCCAGTTCTCTAAGTGTTCTTTAATCCAGTCAAGCTGTTGCCTAAAATTAACCATCACAGGGCCCCAGAGAGCTAAGGGTTTGTTAGAGCGGACAAGTGGTTTTCCAAGTCCTTGGACATCCTTGATGACAATAGACCAGGCTTGACTGGCCCCACTCTTCCCTGACCCCAGGGTCTTGCAGTGAGCTGAGCCCATGAGTACCAGAGCATCCTGCCTGGCCTACGACCTTCATATACTGCATTTGACAGTTTCTTAAGCTCTCCTCATACCTTGCCTGTGAGGTCGGCAGGCCGTAATTCCATCTCAGAGAACCTAACATATTAGACCAAGGTCATTGGGTATTGTAGCCCCAACTGAAACTAGAACTCACTTCTATGGACTCTTGGTCTTATAGAAGAAGCATAAACTGAGAGTCCAAAGTCTTGCCTCTGGTCCTGCCTCTGACCATCCTGCAAGTATCTATAAGTGTCCCTTCCCTCCTCTGAGTCTTGCTTTCCTTATCTTACCTTAAGAGGCATGAAGTAGAATCTAGCCACTAGATGACCCAAGACCTCTTCCAGCTCAGACAAAGCATGATACTAGCAGCATTCATGCTTTTTTCAGGACACCAGACTGCCTTCCATAATTTGGTTGAAAATAAATGTAATTAACAGAAGAAAATAACCACATCCACAGAGCTGCCTTTCATCTCCCTTTTAAAATATATTTAAAAAGAGATAATGACCAAAAGGAGGAGGAGGCAGTTCCTCCCCCAACTGACACATGGGGAAAAAATAAAGCATCTTCAAAGAGAACTTTTCAGTGAGAGGCAGGTACAAAGGAGGCTGGCTGTGTTTTGACACTGCCACCACGTGGCAGTGCCTGCAGGGACTCCACTGGCCCCTCGTTCTGCAGGTTACCTTATTAGACACATCCTCTTATTGCCCCTGAACTCCCCTCCACCTCTGCGAAGGCTCCAGTGACTGGGCCTCAGACAAAACCCATGGTCAATTAAATCCATAAGGGCTCTGTGTTTGGTTTGAGTTTGATTTGTTTGTTTAGCAAAATGTCAGACCAATTAAAGTGAGATCCAAGAGCCCTCAGTGAGCACATACCCCCGCAGAGTCACAGGATGTCAGGAGGGAGTCGATGGAGCCGAACTCTACTCAGGATAAAGGATGGAGGAATCCTGCACTGTGAAAGGAAGCCTTGGCCCAGAGCACACTGGGTTATCTGCTTTGGTTGACCATAGATACCCAGATCAGGGATGCAAAACCTTAGAAAATGTGACCACGTGTCTGTAACCCCAGATGGTCCTAATTCACATTTTCCCAGTGGAAATCCCTCCTTGTCAGACAGAAGCAGCACCTCCCTTACAGCTGGGTGACTGGGACCCCTGCCCCACAGGGCAGGTGAGGGGTCTATGCATTAAAGGAGATGGCAGCCCAGAGCCCTCAGATCTCTCTCCTGACCACATTATAGGTACCCAAGAATTCCCTGCCCGAATGCCCTGAGCTTGCTTTCTGGGCTCCCAAGGCCTCCTCCACAGTCTGTCTTCCTCTGATATGCTGAGCCACCAGAGGAACCTTCAACCTGAGAGGGACAACTTGCAAGACACATCATTAGAAACAAGACACATGGATTACAATGGCTCGCCACACAATGCCCCTCTCAACAGATGATAAACTGGGAAACAAAAGGTCAGGCAACTAGCCCAAGGTTTTCCTGAGTGTTACCTGATGGCAGGTCCTGTCTCCTCACCAAAAAGAAGCTCCTTGGGGGCTGGGGCTGATCTTCCCCTGCCCCTGCCCCAGCTGGGAATTCTCACTCTTGGCACCCCATTCAGCACAGGCCTCTGGTCACTTGGGCAGTCCATGCTGGAGTTTGATCTGCGGACTGGCCCCCCAACCCACAGGTCTAGTCTAACCACAGGTCACTCCCACAGCTCCTCCTTTGACCTTTATGAGCTCCCCAATTGGGGGAGAGGTGGGGGCGCAGACCCTCTGCTGGACCTGCAAACAGTCAAAGGAGAGACAGGAAAGCCAAGTGGCGAGTGGAACTCAGAGGCTGAGCCTTGGAAGCTGAGTCAGACTGGCCCTGCCACAGCTGTGGAATCTGGAGAGTGCTGCCTGCTCTTTCCTTCCAGGGGACAGTCATCAGTCAGCCTCACCTGCACAGCATCAAAGTGGCTGAGAAGACCCCACCCTGCCCTATGCCAAGCCAGGGGTCCTCTCTGCAGGTGGGGCCTGGCCTCTCCAGCCGCTGGTGAGGGAGAGAGGGAGGGGATGGAGGAATGAGTCACTGTAATCATTTCCATGGTGATGATTATCCAGCTGGCTTTTAGGCCTTATTGATTTTCAGACTTTATAGAGTAAGAGCAACACTTTGTCTCCCTCTTCATCAAACAGAGGCAAGAAGAGAGGCCAGACACATCCTCTCCCCAGGCCAGCCTCTCTGCTGCAACTTCCTCAGTGGAAGAGCAAGGAGTTGCAAACACACTGGAGCCCTGGCTGAGGGGTCTGTAGCACCCCCAGGCTCACCCGCCCTCTGCAGGGTCAGGGAGGCCAAAATAAGTAGTTCAACAAGAGGGCAAGAAAGGTCTTATCAGGAAGTAGGGGCCCTGGTTCTCATGCCATTGCTGCCCACTGTGCCCTACGTAGACTAGGGACTGTCACTTGCAGTCCCTGGGATCGGAGGGCTCCTCTGTTCAGAAGGTTTACTGTCCTTCTGTAACTTTCCTTCACCCCCTAAGCACTAACAGAGCCCTACAAGTGGGTCAAATTCTACTGAGCCAATGGAGACCCCAGGGCATGTGCTGCCACTTATACACCCTGTCTTTCAGAAACTATAGCCCTCGTGTTTTAGGGGGTCCTAGAAAAGATGAAGATGAGTATGAACCAAGACAACAGGGAAGATCTTACTGACCTCGTGACACCAACAGTACTGTTGGAGCCATCCATGTTACATCCCAAACCTAGCCCCAAAGGGAACATTGTCACCAAGGTTTCAAGGTAGACTGTGACGGTCTCCATGTAGAAAATCCCCCCACCCTCATCCCATACCCTCACATCACCACAGCAACCAGCCCCTAACAGGCAGAGGGATTTTGTTGAAGGCATAGGAGGAATGACCCTGCCCATGCAACCTCCATTTCCAATTCAAAATGTCTGTCCCCAGGGGTCTCATCTAGGCCTTTCTTTCCGTAGAGGCTTTGGCAGTGGTTGCATAAAGCACCACACCATTGCTGTCCCCTCTACAGTCCCCCATTCAGAGACCACAGCACTGAAGAGTTTCCAGATGGATCTGCGCTCCAAGATACCAATAACAGAATCATGTGCAACCTACATGTCAACCAAGGTAAAGGTGCTGGTCCACACGCACCAACCCAAGAGAGCCACGATGATCACTGGGTGGCTCAATTTAATAGATACAAAAAGGCAAGCAGGCAGGGAGCTGAGGAGTGCCTCTAAGGCCTGCCCAGAGCTGCTTCCCCAATTATAACTGAAGCCCCTCTAAAGGGCAGGGGCAGAATAAAATGTTGCATTGGCCAAGCAACAATCATATACTTCTTGAGTAGTCACGTGCCCAGCATGGTGTCAAGGTTTAGGTATTCATCCTTTTCCTGTTGCTAATAACACAATACCATGGGCTGAGTACACCTTAAAGAAAATAAATTTATTTTGGCTCATGGTTTTGGAGGCCCAAGGTCTGTCCTACTGGCAGTGGCACAATGTGATGCAGGGCATTACATAGTGAGAGACAAGGACTGTGTGTGTGTAGTGAGAGACAAGGACTGTGTGTGTGTGTGTGTGTGCGTGCGTGCACACACACACACACTCTGGTCTCTTTTTTCTCATAGTAAGCCATCAGAATTCAATCATGGGGCCTCCGCCCTGATGGCCTTATCTAATCTTAATCACCTTCCAAAGGCCCACATCATAGTCAGATTAAGTTTTCATCCTTTTCATACCTCACAGAGAGGATTAAACTCAAACACATGAATCTTTGGGGGACACACTGAAACCATATCCAAACCATAGCAGTCTGAAAGAGAAAGGCAAGATTAAGTAAATCGTCATCCCTGCCCTCCAGGAATTTACAGACTAGTTAGGATGCTGGAACTAACTTTCAGGAAAAATAGGCAAGATCACATGTTAAAATGTGGTGGCACAAATGTGGTAGTGAATGTTAGGCTAGAGAAGGAACAAGAATGGACAGACAGGGTCAGACTGAGCTTCCCGGAGGAGTGGGGCTTGAGTTGATCCTTAAAGAATAGTCAGGGCTTGAACAGGCAAAGGAAGAAAGGAGGCCTCCAGGGGGAAGGGGCAGGATGAGCAAAGGCACCAGGATAGGAAGCCTGCATGGGGAGTGTGCAGAGGGCACCTGACCAGAGGGGTGGCCGCTGGGGATTAGGGGCTGAGGGTGGATGGGAAGAGTGGCACTGAAGTCTGTCATGATATACTAGATGAGGGGAATGACACCAGAATCCTGAGTAGCGGTTGGAGAGAAAGAGATGTTCTCTCAGGGACAAATACCAAGTCTTGATGGATTGCACATAAAAAGCCAGGAGAATCAAGAGCTTGAGGCTGAGAGATGAGGGTAATAATGCCACCCACAGCAGCTGCGTGGGTGGGAATGGAGAGATTGCATGAGTGCTGTTGCAAAAAGAGGTGCTTGTGCCCTGAGGCAGCCAGGCACTGGCTGACACTGCTGGTATTTCCACCTAGAGCTGGGTGCTAGACCAGATGACCCTCAGCCAGCCACCTAAGGCAATTCGTGAATCACTGTGGGGCTGGCAGGTGTCATATACTGTCCTGAGTCAGAAAGCAATGGGACTGGTGGCCTAGGTGCAAATTTCCCCCGAACCCCAAACACTTACCCAACCTGCCCAGCCCTCTGGGCCTCTTGGATCTACAGAAACTCGAGACACAGCAGAACAGTAATTCTAGAGAAAGTTTTCTCCTCCCTGCGTCTGTTCTTGTTCAACTCTGCCACTGTGCTTTCTCTATTCAGCACACAGCTACTGAGCACCTGCTCTGTGCCTGTCCCTGTGCCAGGTGCCAGGGGATGTTGGGGGCAGGATGCATTGCCTCCCTTGTACCAACAGGGAATGAGCTCCCCATACACCAAGGAGAGCAAAGCTCCCACAAGCTGGCACCATAAGGCCCCTCTGGATTGGTGAAGCAAAAGTTGCAGCTGTCCCTGGGCCCTATACACTGAGAATCTCTCGTCACATGCCAGGTCCCTGTGTCAATTTCCCCTGGCTGCTGTACAAAACACTATGAACTAGGGAGCTTTAAACACCCCAGACTTATTCTTTCCTGTTTCTGGAGGCCAGAGTCTGACACCAAGGTGTCAGCAAAGGTGTCAGAGGAGGACACTTCCTTCTATCTTCAGTAGCTGTCAGCACTCCTTGGCATTCCTTGGATAGTAGATGCATCCCACCAGCATCCATCCCCATCACCACGTGTGCACATCACACCCTCAGTCCCCTGTGTGCCTCATCTCTTCTCACTAGGATGCCAGTCATTAGATTCAGGGCCCACCCTACTCCAGAATGACCTCACCTTGCATCTAAATTACATCTGCAAAGACCCTATTTCCAAATAAGTTCACATGCACAGGTACCTTTCTGGAGGACACAATTCAGCCCAGCACAATCTATGCCAAGCGATCTGCTGCTGGGAGCTCGGGCCTTCCAGAATTGGGTGAAATGCTCTTCTTCCCGGCTTCACCCAACCACTACTCCTAAATGCAAGTAGTCTTCTAATCAAGAACTCCCTCTAGGACAAGTCTGTAAGCCCACCCCCTCTCTCATGCTCAGAGCAGGGATCTACAAGTGGGGCTTTGGGCCAAATCTAGCCAGCGGACTGGCCTCCATAGCCGGCACCTGGCCACACCCGGTCTTTATGCTGGATTGCCTATGGCTGCTTTTGAGGTCCAAGGGCAGAGAAGAGTAGTTTCTGAAAGGATTCTGGTGATCTGAGTCACAGCTCTAGCTCTCATCTCTAAAACTACTCACATCCTAGGACTGTGGGGGGAAGAGAACTTAATGAGCTAATTCATGGAAAGCATTAACCACGGTGCAGGCACATAATAAGCATTCAGTAAATGTTAGCTATTGCTATCATTTTTCCAAAATTCTCAAGGAAATAGAGGACCAGAGGCACACTGGGGATGAGGAAGCAGGTGCCTTTCTCTGGAGAACACTGCCCCTCTACCTCTTGTCCTCCTTGGCAAGCAGCCAAGAGGAAGTGAGTGATCCTATTTTATAGCTAAACAAAGTAAGACCTGGTGAGTCTGAGGGTCTCGTCTGGGCCCACCATGCAGCAGAAACAGGTCTGCACTCCCAGCCTCCAGGGTCCAGCCATTCTCAGTGACCGTCACCCCAATCCCCTCCACACACACATTGGTCTGGTCAGTTCTGATCCCCGGGTACCAGGGGAGTGGACATCGAGGGTCCCGGGGGCCCCCAGCTCTGCCGGTACCTCCTCGCTGGCTCTCCAAGGCGAGGCTGATTGCTTCCATGCAATCAGAATTAATCTCATGCTTCAGGTAGAGCTGGGCTAATTAGGGGAGACAAGAAGCCGAAGTGGGTGCAATCAAATTAACAACGCCATGGCCCTAGCTCTTTAAGAAGGGAAAAACAAAGCAGGCACCAGACCGCACCCCCAACCCTTCAGCCTGTCCCAGGGGAAGCCCAGAGCTGCTGCCACCAAGGCTCAGCAAATCTGCTCACACCCGCCCCCGGCCCACCACCCCACATGCCAACAATGCCCCTTTGTGGCGGCTTATCTCACACTGCCAAACGGGGCTGCTTCTTGTCGGGAGCTTGTTAACAAGGAGCAGAGACACAGGCCATTCGTGTAGAGAGGGGCGTGGGCTGGGCGGGAGAGAGGGGGGCCCACGCACCAATCCTGGCTGCATATAATTCTTTCCAAAACAAGGAGATTCTCCTCTCCCAAGTGAGGGGCCCACCTTCTCCCCTGACAGGAGGGTGTGCAAAGTTCTCAGCCTTCAGAGCACCGTTCTCGGGGGAAAAGCCTCTTCCGGGGGACAAAGAAGACATCCAGAAACACATCTCAGCATCCCCATCCCTCTTAGCCAGAAGTTACGTGAGACCCCTGGAGAGATTCCCCTTTGACCACCAGAAGGACTTCCTGAGAAAGCAAAGTCCCTTCCTTGGGGCTGATGAAGAATACCCCAACCTTGCTCCCCTTCTTCTCATCCTGTTAACTGGGACCGTCCTCTGTGAGGCAGGAAAAGGACCTGAAGGCAAGGGAATAGGAGTCATTACCCCTATGGTTCTTCCCCCAGACCATGTGTGAGGACCACCTGGGAGTTGGGGCGGCTCCTGAGTAATGCAGAGGCCCAGGCCCACCCTGGACCAATTTAATCACAGCCTCTTGGGGGGGGGGCAATAAGGTTTTGCAGTGTTTGCTGCAGTTTCTTACATGTAGCCAGGCCTAAAGACCTCTTGAGCCCCTTCCCAGACCACCTACCTTGGACAGCAGTCCAGCCCCATCCCTTGCCCCACAGTTCCCAGACCAATCCTCTTTTGCCAAGCATCTTACGTTTCTCTTCAGAGCTCAGCTCTGGCACCCCCATTCCCAGGCACCTGCTCCACTCTCTACTGTCCTCTGGCCAGTGTCACACCATGGGTAAGAACCCAGGTGCCCTGGCTCAGGCCCTGGCTCTGTCACATACTAGCTATGTGATCTTCAGCTATTTGCTTCTCTAAGCCTCAGTTTCTCTAACTGTAAAGTGGGAATAAAAAGAGGGTTATTGTGAGGATTAAGTGAGTCAATGCATGTACAAGAGCTCAGACTAGTACTTGGTGTAAAGTAAGACCTCAATAAAGTCAACTATGCGCTGTGACGGTGATTATGACACCCGCGTCCATGAATGGGGTAAGGACGATGTGCCCAAGCTGCCTTTGGAATGTGACTCCCTTGTATTATGCCAGCCTCCCCCGACAGCCAGCAGTGTTCTCCTCCTGTTTCTTCCGCGTTCTGCTTCCCACACACGCTGCTCCTCTCCTTTGGGTATTCATAACTGAAACTTCCCTCCCTGGTGACTTGAGGACTGTCAGAAACACCAGCTGAGCCCCAATCACCAAGGAAGAGAGGGAGGAAGGGAGACAGAGGAAGCCTGGCTCTTCACCCCCGTCCTTCTGCCCCAGCCTCAGGCCCAGCCCTTGACTGGCCTCTGGCCCCACCAACCCAGCCCTACTCTGGTTTTCAGCCTCCTCTGTACTCCTCCCAAAATGCATCCACAGCAGGGGAGGAAAAGTAACCAGGTGGGAGAAGTGAGGACTAAGACTAAAGGAAAGGGAGCTGGGCACTGCCAGGGGACTCAGAGCTTGGTCTCCTCACCATTGCTTACCAGCTGTGTGACCTCAGACAAATCACTTAACCTCTCTGAGCTTCCATTTCTTCATTGGAAATGGTGGGGATAACAGCCCCTAGGCCACCTCCTTAACAAGAATGAAGCTCACTCGGAAGGATGCACCAGTGCTTTGTAAATTGCAAGGAGTAGGCCTAGGACAGCTCAGGGCTTGGAGCCCTGGAGGAAGCAAGGAGCTGGGGATCGAGGGAGGGCCCAAATAAGCACAGAGTTTGTACTCCCCAGGCAGTGTCTGGGAACCCCAGAACTCCACCTCCGAGCCTGGGGCCTGGTGGGAAAGCATGTGGATGCGGGGGGTGAGTGAGGCAGCAAAGCTGTCTCATGGTCTTTTAAAAAATCTATCAGCCTCTCACATCAAATTAAAATGTAAATAGCAGCTGGTCCAGGCAGGACCTTGGGGGTGACAGGAGCCGGCCTGCGAGTAATTTCACAGACGGGAACCAGTTACATCAGATTTTGACAACTGTCTTGTTTCTGAAATTGATTTCCTCTCCCCTCGGCATGCTGCCCTGGGAGGGCCCTGGGAGCACAGGGAGGGGCGATTGCTCTCCAGCCTGCTGCCTTTTCCTCTCCGTGGTGCCTGCCAATGAGGCCCCATCGGAACCAGGAGGAGGAGGCCTGGGATCTCTGCAGGGCTAACAGGCAGGGCTCTGAGTCCCAGTGACCCATCAAGGCTCTTCCCTGCCCTGGAGTGAGGCCAGCTGTAGCCCTAAGCAGGCTGCCCAGGTGCCAGTGTGGACACTAGGACCTGGGCTGGGGAGGCTTCTGCACTGGATGGCCCTCTACCAGAGTTTGCCCCAGCTTGGCCATTCAGGATGCCAGGCACTGAATGACTGGGCTTTGAGTGAGACGGGCCTGCTTCAAATCAGGCCTGGCACAGAGAATGCCCACCTAAAGGGGGTCATACAGCCCTGTGCCCAGCCCCTCTCTACTCCCAAGTCTGCAGAAAGTCTCTTTGTAAAGAGAAATCTGGTTTCCTTGGCTGTTAATTGAATCACATTGCAGGAAGCAGAGAGGTTGTATCTCATTAAAGCCTCTGTGTCCTATCGGAGCAGTGCATTGCCCTCATGACTGTCAGCATTTTCCAGCCAGGACTCAGCCTCCTGCTCCCCAGCTCTCTCACCTGGGCCCCTAAACTGCAGTCCCTGCTGACCACCTCAGAACTTGCCTGCCGAGCTGCCCTGACACAGAGAGGCCACAGCTGTCTGGTGACAGCCAAATCCCATTTCCCAAAGCCGGAGAGGGGGCAGGCAGGCAGACAGATAGCAAGAGGCGGTCAGAGCCTTGCAGCCACCACTGAGAGGGGAAAGAACCGCTTTCCTGAAGCTTTGGTTTCTTCATTTGAAAAATGGGCATAATGAGACTTATTTCTCATGGTTGATGTTGGGAAGAACCATTGAAAATGAGCCAAGAGGCCAAGGCTTCCAGCTTATTGCCTGCTCCATCACAAACATCAAGGACATGATGAGAGGCTGCAGGGCTTGGTCAAGAAAGACATCAAGCTTTGGAGCAGGGAGTAGTAAGAGGGCCCAGCTCTGATCGGTTCATTTGTGTAAAGGGCTTATGAGCGATGGCACCTTGTGAGAACAGGCCTGTGGGTGGGTGTGTGCGGGTGTGGAGGGCGTGTGCACTGTGGCACTGCTGTAGTGTGGGTAGATGTGTATTAAACGATCACATCAGGGCACTCACTTGCAATTGACAGTTGATCAGTGTGTGCGATCATCTGAGGTCATCTGTGTGTGAGATGCTCTGTGGTTGATGGTAAGGGTGACGGATTAGGGGCTGTGAAGAAGACTGTGAATATTGGAGTGTATTGTAGACACCGTGTGTGTGTGTGTGTGTGTGTGTGTGTGTGTGTGTGTGTGTGCGTGTGTGAAAGAGAGAGAATGAATGAATGAACCAGGGTCCATGCTCTTGCAGGTGTCTACACGTGAACATCTCCCTAGGGAATTCTTGGGGTCTGCCTTCACCCCAGCAAGTCTCCGCACAGCGAGGTTCCATTGTACTGCTGTTCAGTGGAGCAGGGAGACTTTCTGGCCCAAAGCAAGAAACAAGAAGGAGGGGGAGGAAGAGGAGAGCAGGTGGGGAAGCACCTGCCGCCCAGAGCTTCCTTCTAGGAGGGGCCCCCTCATCAAGCCCAGCGGTCCAACGATCAGGAGGGCTGTGGCCCCTGTTGATGGGCACAGGAGGGCACTGAGGTCCACGCAGGTGGACAGGGCCTGAGCCAAGACCAGGGTGGCAGAGTATATACCGCTCCAGTTTTTTGGCAGGAAGATTGTGGAGCAGTAAGATGAAGGGAGTGTTCACGGTCTGTCACCCAGAATGAGGGGCTGAAGACGCCTGTGCGTAAGGGACCAGAGTCATATAATCCCTAAGAAGTGAACCAGTTTCCCAGCTCCTCTTTTCTGCCTGTCTCAGACTCAGACACCCTCAGAGCCCGGAGACATAGGGCCTAGATCCAGGGCTTGCCCGATTCTTCCCTGTGATGCCCCTGGTTGTCAACTGGTGCGGGGAGCTTGCTGCTTCCCAGCAGTCCTTTTCTTATACCCCAGAAGGTACTAGAAAATTCCTTCTTAGGCCAAACAGGATATCTGGACTTCTGCCTTCTCATGACCTAATGTAACTGTCAACTTCACGTCAAATGCCCTGGTCTGATTTCATATACAGCTACCCACACTCCCTTGCTCCCAGAAAGTTACACATGCCCAGTTTTCAGCATGGTTTGAAGTCTGCCCATCTTCCCAGCATACTCCACCTTGTCATGTCTTTTGTCAGGCGGAGTTCCTAGAACAAGACACAGGGTCTCTTGGGGAGCCTGAACTCAACAATAAGTCCTATAGAACTGGGGTTCAGGTCTACCACTGCAGTTTTATCGTCCACCTTTAGTGGTATAATAGCTTTGGGTGTTACATAGGTATCGCAATCTCCCATCTTGTTTTTGTTTTTATGGTAAGGTCTATGGTAGCTTCAGACTCCTGGGATCAAGCGATCCTCCTGCCTCAGTCTCTCAAGTGCTGGAACTATAGACACACACCACCATGCCCAGTTTCCCTTTTTTTTTTTTTTTTTAATGTGGGTACCAGGAGTCGACCTCAGGACCTCGCACTTGCCAGCAAGCGCTTGTGCTGCTGAGCAATATCACTGGCCGTTTTTTTTTCCTTTATGTGGGTTCCGGGAGTCGAACTCAGGACCTTGTGCTTGCCAGGCAGATGCTTATGCCACTGAGCTATCTCACCAACCCCAGTTTCCCATTTTTTAAGATGCATTGCTGCTTGCTAACAGTGACCTTAGGCAAGTTGCTTCCCTGTACAGCCTCAGTTTTTCTATTTGTAAAAGGAAAGATCCAGGTAGATGATCTATGCCCATGCCATATATGTGACACAAGCCATATATATAATTTAAAATCTTCCAGTTGTCATATGTTCAAAAAAGTAGAAAGGAAAAAGATGAGATTAATTGTAATCTTATATTTAATTTAACTCAATATATCTAAAATATTAACATGGGAACAATGTAAAATATATTGAGATATTTTACACTCTTTCTTTTCTTCCTTTATTTTTGAAATCTGGTACGAATTTTATACTTACAGCGCATCTCAGTTGGACCTGCCATGTTTCAAGTGCCCAACAGCCGCGGATGGCTAGAGGCTCCATATTTAGCATTGCAGGTCTTTACCTGAGCTCTGCAACTCTAGGGAGGGTTCTATGATTCTGAGGAATATTCTGGCAAGTGATATCTTAAGCCAACAACTTGGTTTGTGTGGATTTAACCAATGATTTCATTAGAACAGGAGAGGGGCATGAGAGCTAGAAGCAGGAACAGAACCCAGGATTCTTTTTCCCTAATATATATATTCTTATTATTGCTTATAAATTATATAGTGTATTGGGTTTTATTTTGGCTTTTTCATACTTATATGTAGCATACTTTGATCATATCCATCCGCTCATTACTCTCCTTGACACTCCCCCCAACCCCTTTGCTCTTGTCTAATAGTCTCCCTTCTATTCCTTGTCAACATGGTCTTTTTGCTAGATTCTAAATATTAGGGGGAATCTCTCGATACTTGTCTATCTGAGTTTGGCTTATTTTGCTTAACATAACGATCTCCAGTTCCACCCATTTTCCTGAAAATGACATGATTTCATTCTTCTTCGTGGCTGGATGATACTCCATGTGTGTATATACCACATTTTCTCCATTCATCTGTTGACAGGCACCTAGGCCATCTCCATGACTGGCTATTGTGAATTACGCCATGATAAACACGAGTATGCTGGTATCTCTACAGTATGCTGCCTTTCATTTCTTCAGGTCTATACCAAGGAGTAGTATAGTTGGGTCGAATAGTAGTTTTATTTTTAGTTTTTTGCAGAATCTCCATACTGATCCCCATGGTGGCTGTACTAATTCACATTCCCACCAGCAGTGTAGACAGACTACCCAGAATTCCTGAGTAGCCTCTGCATGCCAGGTATTGTACATACAGGCACTCATTTGTCTTCACAACTGCTTTGTGGGGTGCAGACAGCCATATGGCTGGTGGTAACAGGATAGAACCCAGGCCTGCTAACCCCCAGCCCTTCACACTTCTCTCTTCTTCACAAATGGGCTCCTCTGACCTTTCCTCTTCTCCACAGATGGGTCAGTGGGAACACTGGGTGTGTGGTGTGGCACTCACTTTGTAATAATCAGTCCACCAGTGAGAGGGTGGAAGGAGCCAGCCTGAGGCCCCAGGCATGGTTGTTACACAGGATTGGAGGCCAGGGCTCTCTGGGGACCCTGATGTCCCTGACTACCCACATGTTTTTGAACAGCCCTGATTGGAAAATTCCCTGTAGTGGGACGGCATGTATGGATATATAGGTTGTGTACTGCTCAAAGGCATACAGCCTCCTGAGGGGCAAACGGGGTCTGAAAACCTGTTCAGTTCCCCACTGGCCAAGTTTTGGCTCCTAGCCCCAGACTGCACCTAGCCCAAGAGCACCACACCCACCGTGGTCCCTAGACAGATTACTGCAGGCCTGCATGAAAGGTGAAATGTACCACAAGTTCCTCAACCTGGAACAGAGCTGGGAAATCCTTTGACCAGAGAAAGACTCTTCCCCGCTCCTTTTCTTAGATTCTGGCCTGCGCTGAGGCTTGGCCCTCCCTGCACCCTGCTTTCATACATGTGCGCACGCACACACACACACACACACACGTGCTGCCCAGCAGTGGCCTCCCAGGAGCAAGATTCCTCCACCCCAGGATACCCCCCTGGCCCAAGCCATGCAGGGGTCCAGGTCCCAGTCCCCAGATGGTTCACTGCAGGAAGAGCAGAAGCCACCCTGTTCCCCGCCCCTCCCCCAGCACTTCAATCCTCCAGTAAAAAATGGAGGCATCTGCAGTGCAAGGCCCGACTTGTTGATGTAAAATCTCACTCTATATTCCACCCAGGTTTATACGAGTGAATTATGCAAATCTTTGATGGAAAAATATTCCTCCGCACATCCTTGAGAGTGTAAAACCTTAGTCAATAATTCATACTCCGATGTCTCTGACTGCAGGCTTCTTCTTCATTATAACTTGCACCTCGTTATTTGTCTTTCGAATTTTATTGTATATCCTAGTGTAATGCTGTGCATTATAAAATTTATCTGCTTCATTATTTGATGAGCTGGGACTGGGGATTGTGCCGAGACACTGGTGCAAGGGCCTGCGGCCAGGCCTGGCTTTGACATCAAATCCCAAATGATGAGACAGCAGAGGATGTGGCTGTCTGTGCGGTATGACTTCAGGGCACCAGAAGCCACCCTTCATCCTTGAACACCTGTCCCCTCACCCACCAGCTGCTGTCTCGGGTCACACCATTGCAGTTCCATGGCTTCCTTCCTTTCTCTGAAGGTGTACTTGTCCATAAAAGTCAGATGTCCCTGGAGAGCTTTCAGGGAGAACTTTGTCTGAGCATATCTCTAAAACTGGAAGGGAGAGAAATCCTGAGGACACTGGGAAGGAAAGAGGAGAAAGGGCCAGCCAGTGAAATGGAGCAGAGACACAGCACCGGGAATGGGGGTAGATCAGAAACCCCATTCTTGGAGAGAACACAGACCCCTTTGGTACCATTTTCCAAGCTGGACAGAAATGGGCTGTGGTGAGCTTGTCTCTGTTCTGCAGAACCCAGTGTGGGCAGGGCTCTTCCCCGAAGGTAGGGTGGGGTGGGGAGTGTCTATTTTGCAGCCAAGGGCAACCTCCTCCCCATTTACAATGTGGTGGCCCCACACACACTGGGCACCTGTACTTCTCCCAGCATGGTGTCACCACTATGGATTGCAGCCATTGCGTTGTTGTCTATTCTTACTTCGAGTGACACACCCTGACATCAGAGGCCTTGCACTTTCTGTTCCCTGCAAATCCAGAAGCCAGCACGTGGTCTGGCACACGCATGCTCATTGGATGGATGGAGTACACCTCCCCCAGGTGCTCCTAGCCAAAGGGAATTTCTCATACCGTTCTCCCCCAGGAAAACTCATCAGATGTTCCTTGAGTTCATGCTGCCCAGGCGGGCATCTATCTTCCCTGTCCCTCTAGGAAGCAAGGACCCTGACTCATTGTCACGTGCATCCCCCAAGCCCAGCCTTGTGATGGTCTAGCTATCGCGGGCTGAGTTGCACAGAAGAAGAGGGGGGACTCCTCTGAGGCCCCCCACCATCTTTCCTTCCCCATCCTCCAACTGCTGGCCAAGTACTCAACTCAGAGAAGGGGTCCATGGCTGACATGTTTCTTGTCAGGCAAGCAGGAGAGGTTTCCTGATGACCTGCCAGGGCTTTGGTGGCTTCTTGGCAATTTCCTTGGGTCAGAGTTCAGGATGGGGTGAGGTGCAGGACCTGTTAGCTCTACCAGAAGGTTTTGATTGCAGTGATGCTATCCAGGGGCCTCTTGAAGTATTTTGTTAGAAAGAACAAGGCAAGAATAAACAAGCCTTCACCATTCAACCAAGTGGAGCCCCGGCTTTGGAGCAGGGCTGTTAACCTCTAACTGAAATTTAGTATTTCCTTCCACTGTGAACAAAAGTCACAAACCTTAGCAGCTACAGTATGTGTGACTGCATCACCAATAGAAGCCCAGAGATATTTTCATGACCAATCACACCCGTTGCAGATATCTCAAAATATCATTGCTCATCACTATTACAAAAGCATGGTAAAAATAACACAGTAATTACAAGACATACCAGTAGCTCTTACTTCATAAAGAACAATAGAGAAGAATACATACTCATACAAGGTGTGATAAGAAAAATTACAATGAATGCTTACATTTTTTAAATTTATTACAGTAAAAGACACATTACCATTAATCCCCCTCAAAATATTCCCCCTCACTTTGAACACACATATCCCATCATTCTTGGCAATGTGTCTTCCCCTATAATAAGGTTTTAAAATTTAAACATTCACTGTATTTTTCCATCACCCTTGTATGTGATATACTATATCCAAAGTTTGCTTTTTAATCTTTTTAATATTTGCATAATGATATTTCTATGTAACCACTTTCTTTTTTTAATTGTATGTATGTCATGCATGTAAAAATAATCCTGAAACCAAGTTGAGTGGTGTCACTAGAGAGGTCCAGAGAATGTAAGAAGCCCAGGTGAAGAGGCTGCTGCCCCAGGCACGGATGGGGGCAGCTGAGGGAGGGGCTTCTGCAGCACACGCGCCTCCCCCAGGCTGTCCCTGAGACCCTCACAGCCCCCTGCGCCTCCTCCCCTCCCCAGTCCCGGCCATGATCACCTCCCACCCCAACACCACCATCGCCATCAAGGGCCAGGCAAAGGAGCTGAACTGCACAGCCCGGGGAGAGCGGCCCATCATCATCCGCTGGGAGAAGGGAGACACAGTCATCGACCCTGACAGAGTCATGCGATATGCCATTGCCACCAAGGACAACGGTGATGAGGTTGTCTCTACATTGAAGGTGAGCACCCAGCCCCAGGCCCTAGGGACACTGTGAGGGAGTGGGGAGTCCACTACGTTACATCTGTACCCAAAGAAGGAGAACGGGGAGTCTGGGACCCCTGCCTCACACAAAAAGCACCTACCTGCTCCCACTCATCTCCCTTCTCCACCCAGGAACCTCTACTCAGTCTCTACTCAGAATCTCACTGTAACTTCTTTCCGACAACCCGCATCAGCTATAGGTTCTTCCACCTCTCCTTCCTTTCTGGAACCCATAGGCTCCATTCTCCCTCCTGGGACCCTTTAGCCCCTCCCTCCCACCTTCCCTTCCTGTGTGGGACACTTGTGCAAGGGCCTGGGGCCAGGCCTGGCTTTGACATCAAATCCTAAATGACAAGACAGCAGAGGATGTGGCTGTCTGCATGGGGGTCTCTAGGGATGCTCTTTGGGACTCTCTAGGAAGAGAAGCCCTTGACCAAGTCCCCTGCAGGTCCTCCTCTCAGGACAAGATGGTCTTGCCGATTCCCCTGGGTGGCCCCCATCAGCTGATTGGCTCTAAAAGACTCTCCCATTTCCTCCCTCTTTTACCCCTGCTGGCTGCCTCCCAGCTGAAGCCAGCTGACCGTGGGGACTCTGTGTTCTTCAGCTGCCATGCTATCAACTCGTATGGGGAGGACCGGGGCTTGATCCAGCTCACTGTACAAGGTACAGTCCCCCACCCCACCTTCTTAACCTGTTTCCCTAGGGTTTGGCAGTCCACAGCCGGGTCTATCTCAAAAAGCAGGGGCATCACCCACAGCACAGTGGAGGATGGCAGGGTGGCCTCGTGGGGAAAATCTTTCCTCCACATCCCTCCTGCCCAGAGCGGGAAGATGGGTCCATTTTAGACACACCATGCACAGCAACCATTTGTGATGCCTACAGCCCCTGTAGAGTGCACAGGTGAGCCAAGAAGGCTCCTGGGCCCAGGCTCAGAGAGGACATATGGGAAGGGAAAGTCACCTGGGGAAGTTGAGAGCACTGCATGGGGGAGATGCAGGCCAGAGGCTCTGAGGAGTCCCTGCAAAAAGGATGTGTGCCTTTTGGCCTCCCCAAGGCCAAGAAGAGACAAGGCCAAGTGACCAAGCTGGGCTCCTCACCTCTCTCTGAGCCAGGCTACTGGCCTCCTCCAGCCCCAACCATGGCCTAACCCCAGGGCGCCAAGGTCCCTGGTTAAACCACTGGTAACATCCCTGCTGCTGTTCTCATGTCTGTCCTCTTCCCTGCTACATTCCAGAGCCCCCTGACCCCCCGGAGCTGGAGATCCGGGAGGTGAAGGCCCGGAGCATGAACCTGCGCTGGACCCAGAGATTCGATGGGAACAGCATCATCACGGGCTTTGACATCGAGTACAAGAACAAATCAGGTGGGTACTGAGTCAGGAGGCAAGAGCTCAGCCTGCCATGGCCCCTGGCATCATGCACCCTACCCTGCCTTGCTGTTATTGCGGCAGCCCCTAGAAGTGCCCAGGCAAGAAAGATACACCCACACCCTCCGGTTCACAAGCACCCATGGCTTTTGAAGTGAGGGATGTTGGCCAGGCTAGGAACCCAGGATGCAAACCAAGGGTTCATAGAGTGGGGCATCAGCCACTTCTTTCCAGGATTGTCCCTGGGCCAAGCTTCTCAAGGGTGATCTATTTTAAAGCAATTTAAAGGAGCTTAGCTCAGGGCTGTGGCTTTCTCTGTGGGGACATCATGAGTTTGCCTGGTCATCTGGGTGTTTCTGGTTTGGAAAGAGGTCAGAGAGTTGGTCCAGCTGGCTCTGTGAGGCAGTCCAGCCACTGTAATGTACTGTGGGGCAGAGGGAATGCTAGGCTCCAAGTGACTGGGAAACCATGGTGGGTCCCACAGTCAGGTAGCAGGAGTGGCACAGAGGGGCATCAAGGGACACAAGAGGGTACCTGCATAGCAGGTAGAAGAAAACATTTCTCACTCTGGATCCTGGTGTACCTTTTTAATTCAATACCACAAGCTTATATCAGCTTCTCAAAATTATTTAAAAACACAACGTGGAGAATCTGGAGACCTCAACCCTCCCCACCACTCCCCTGCCAACCCTAGTTCATCTGCTGCTCTTAGCTTACACTTCAGGTTGGGTTTTCTCTTATAGTCTTCCAGGCTCTTCCTCTCCCACTTAGACAGCACAAGGTTTTGGCTGGCCGGCTGCATTCTGCTTTGATCTGTGCTATTCCCCACCGTATCCCCAGCATGTGGATACTGAGCTTGTGGTGTTGGGGAAGGTGAAGTGAGATGCAGGAAAGCTTCTCACCTCTGAGGTGCGCACACCCCTTTGAGGAGTCACTTTGTCCAGGGCACTGTGTGGTCATCTCTGATACCAGTTGCTGCAGGGCAGTCTTGCCCTCAGAATCTTCCAGTCTAGTTGCATTCAGCCATCAGGTTTTATTCTGAGTGTAAGAGGACAGAGGAGAGGCCGTGGCCAGCAGGAGTCACCAGGAAAGGCATCTCTCTGGCCCCTTGCAGAAGCTGCACTGAGCTGAGTGTAGAGGACTGAAAGACAATGGGCCACCAACTGGAGGGAGGAGATGGGCAGGGCCAAAGCAAGGTACGGGGCACCCCCAGAGAGCTGTGGTGGCCCAGCCCAGGGTTCATAGATGTAGTTCATGTGCACTAAGGCTATAAAAGTACTTTGGGGCACGGTTGAGGGGAGGCACCCAGAGTGAGGTTTACTCTGTTGAGGAAGGTCTGAGCTAGCACCATCTCAGCTCCCAGGTAGAGACTTGAGCCTCTAACATGGCACCTTAGGAAGAAGAAGGATGTGAGTGGAACAAATCATATCCAAGAGATAAACACAGAGACTGTCATAGTCTGCAGCTGGGGAGAAGTGATGAGAAAAGGGGACAGAGGGAGAGAGTCTGAGTGTGCCTGTCCTTGCATTGCAGAGATTCTGGGGTTGGGCACAGCTGCCCAGGAGCAAACAGCCCCATGTGGCAGTGCTGCTCCACCTCCCAACCACCCCCCCAGCTCACATCTAGGCGAGTAGCAGGTGTTGGGGCTGTCACTCGCTCCCCTCTGCCTCCATCCTTGCCCTCCTCCCCCATGCTGCCCTGCTGCCTGCTTGCCACACCACCACCACTGACCACGCTAATGTGTGGAAAGCTGTCCTGAGGGCTGCTCAGCAGGGTGCTGCTGAGAACATTTCACATCTGGGTGGGGGGGCAATGCAGAGGGGAAGCACCCAGGGAAGAAGCTCTTCTCACATGTCTTCCCCTGACCTCTCTGGGCTCCCCTGCAAGATATGGGGTAGCCACAGCCCAGAGCCAACAATGGCAGGATGGGTGGGCAGGGGAGAGGGGGGGTGATGACAGCGCAGCTGGAGAATCTCCCTACCCCAAGGGCTTGGCACAGGTAAGGAAAGAAACTGCAGCACCCAGAGTCCTGAGAAGGTGGCCACTCCTTGCCCTACCTTTGGGTGGGATCACTGCAGAACAGCCCTCCTGTGAGCACTACAGAGTGCTGTCATCGGAGGCAGGCAGAGGACGCGAGCGCAGCACAGCTTCCGTCTGCGAAACAGAATGCCTGCCTTGTGGGGTTGCTCGGAGGCCTCAAGAAAGCAGGTAGAATGAAACTCAAGTGAGCCTTCAATGTTAAGTCTCTTTCCCGTTCTAACTCAAATACCTCATGTGGCAATTTTGAGTCCTGTGGGACTTGCGTGCTGAAATACGTGTGTCTGTCAGTCCGCCGCATGTACTGAGTGCCAAGATTTTTGTTTTTGTTTTTGTTTTTTGCAAAATCGTGCACCAGCCATGTGGTAGAGAAAGAAAAAGAAAGAGACAGAATGCTGCCCTTGGACTTGCAGTGCAGTTGGAGCAAGAACATACACTACACACTGCACACACACACACACACTCATGAACACACACACTTTCAGAACCATTACATAGCACTCTCCAATGAAGGGTAATGCATTGTACTGTGTGAGAACTGTGGAAGGTACCCAAGGGATGAAGGATGACTCAAAGGAAGGAGGGAGTGTGGACATGCACGAGTATATAGGCTAAGTACCCCTCCATGCACCTGTGGAGTAGAGGGTGAGACTCATCCCCAAAACCAAAGACTTGAATTGATCTTTAGCAAGTACTTAAGGTTTTTGGGTACCTCATTTATCTATAGAATGGAGACGGTGACACCTCATTGTCAGGGGCATTGTGAGGATTCGAGGAACATGATGACATGTAAAGCCTCGCACCATCTGTATTTTCATGGATCTCCATCATGTGCCTCCGTTCTCCTCCCCTCTTCCACCTACCCCAGACTACAACATCTGCTCCCGATCGCTTTCTGTGCTCCCCGTCCCCACCCCATTCCTTTGCTGCATTTTCTGCCATGTTGCACATTGTGTTAATTTTCCAAGGAAAATTACCAAGTCTGCCCTTCCTAAGCCATCCTGCTCATGCTGACTTCTCCAGGCCCCAGGCAGTGGAGTAATAATACATGAATGCTGAATGATAAATAGCACCGTCCACACAAATCTATCAGATGGTGCTGTGCAGATTTAAAAATGCAGACACCACATTTTGCCCCCATTTGCCAAGCAAGAAGCAGGGATGGATTGTCTGAGGATGGCCCTCCAAGCCCAGCACGCTGCCTTGTGGGCGAGCTGGCTCAGGGACTATGCTGTCCCCTGTGGGGGGAGCCAGCCCGCTATGGCATGGTTGTTCTGTGGGAGCAGGAGTGTGGCTGGTGTTGGGATGTCATGAGCTGCTATCGTGACCTAGGGAACCCCTTCTCCGTGTTATGGAGAGATTGCCATGGGGGGCTCAGAGCCACGGTGCAGGAAAAAAAAATCAGAGATACCCAGTGGATTTGTTCCCCCAGTGCAGGCAAATAAATGCTCCTTTTCTCCAAGCTGTAACCCCTCTACAGTGAATATAGCTCCTAAAAATCCAGATTCCCAGGCCCCTTTCAGCAAGGATTCCACAGAGCAGAAGGTGCTGACATCTCCCCAGCCACATCCTTAGTTTTTAAGAAGAATATTTTGCATCACAAACCCTTTGATGAAGAAAGGGAGAGAGAGAGCCCTTAATGAAATATGTTAATCTGGAAAAGCCAGGCTCATATGAAAGGGAATATTAAAAGAGACAATATTCACCAAAGCTGGCTCGGTACTCTGAGAGAGCTGAAAAAGGAAGGGAAAGAAATAAAGTCCCGGAGTTCAGCTATTCAGGGTCAGAGAGATGGCAGTGATCAAGTTTGGAAAATCAGCTAGAGCCCTCCGGATTTGACTCTGATGCATTAGCCTGGAAGGATTGTGGGGAGAGGGTTGTTTTGCACTAACATCAAAGATGGTTTGGGAACACAACGTCAAATCCACCTACAAACTACTGGCAAAAAAGAAAGGAGCTCTCTCTAGGACACCCCCTCCCCCATCTTCCTGTGACTGGCAGCTGAATGAGGCAAGGAAAGGAAAGGCAAAGGGTATTTAGTGTGACTACAAAATGTAGAGGAACTCCACATTCAACATAAAGGACAAAGAAAAATGGCTCTGATTTAACACCAACAACAGGTTTTAAGTGTCCAGTACTGGCAGAGTATGTGTTGAGGGTGGGATCAAAGCTTTAGGGCTCCTTGGGCAGTGCCCCTGGAATAGGGAACCTGGGAAGATATACTGTGGAATGAAGGGGCTCAAAATGCTGTAGGAGAGTGGTGACAGATGAGGCTGAGAGGCTGACTGCATGAGCCAGGTGGGGCTCATGTGGGGCTCAGGTCATGGTATGAAATTTCACCTTTATCTTAATAGAAAAGAGAAATGAGTGAAGAATTTTATGTGAGGGGACGGCAGTATCCAATTTGTGCTTTGGGAGAACCATTTTAAGGGCAAGATGGAGTGCTTGCCCTGGGAGATGGGCTCAGTCTTCTTTCCAGAATGAATGATGGCTACAGTGCCCAGGACAAGTGGAAGGGGACAAAGGACACATATTAGATGCTGGGAGGCTGGTTAGGTAGTCATTTCAACTAGTCCAAATGAGGGATGACAGTAGCATGGCCTGGGGTAGTATGGAGGTGAAGGAATGTGGCGATATTTGAGAACTAACATGGGACACAAATGCTATTGGGCTTGATAGCAAGGGAGAGAAAAGGAAGAGTTCAGAATAACACCAAACTTTGTGGCACACAGGGTGGATGGTGGTGCCACTCCAAGATGAGAAACCCAGGAAGGAGATGGATTGACTGGAGATACAGTCAAGAACTCTGTCTTGGACATGTTGAGTTTGAGGTGCCTTTGGAACCTCCAGAAGGAGATATCAAGTAAACAGTTGGCTTGAGGGGCCAGAGTTCAAAGGAGAAGCCAGGGCTGGATAGTGACACGGGAGTTGTCTATGTGTAGATGGAACTAGAAGGCATGAGTGGGAAAAGTGTACAGCATGAGAGGAGGAGAGGCAAGGATGGAATCTGGGGGAGCTCTAACCATCAATGGCAGGTAGAAAAGGATCCAGCTGCAAAGAGACAGAAAAACTGGGCCGGTGAGATGGCTCAGCGGCGTAAGCGCCTGCCCTGCAAGCGCGAGGGCCCGAGTTCGACTCCCGGAACCCACATACGAAAAAGGGGCCAGTGATATCGCTCAGTGGCACGGGCGCCTGCTGGCACGCGAGGTCCTGAGGTCGACCCCCCGGTACCCACAAAAAAAAAAAAAAGAGACAGAAAAACTGACCCAAAAGATAAAAAAAAAAAAAGGACTTTTATTAAGCAGCCAAGGGAAGGGTATTTCAAGAAAAAGAGAGAAGTCTCAGTGTTGAACACACCTGAAAGGTTAAGTGGGAAATTGGTTTTGGAGATGCAGAGGTCATCTACACCACAGAGCTACAGCGCTGACGTCACAGGAAGGTGTGAGGAGTAATGGCAAGCGTTCACATTGTCCATCACTGCACCAGGCACATCACAGGTGCTGGGAAACGTTAGTGCCGCTTCTTCTTAGCCCCTCTGTTTTCAGACACATCCCTTGAGCCTCCTGCCTTTGCCTGCACTCATCAAAAATGAATGCACTGACTTCTGATCATTCTCCCTCTCCTATAAACACGGGCAAATCAAATGTGATTTGTGAGCTGGCACCAGCTCCTTGGATGCCACAGAGAGAAGTGAGCACCTGCTCCCCATTACTAGCCTATTCCATCCGAAACCAAAGGGGTGTCCCCAGCAGGCAGGAGCCTGCATATTTGCAATTCTGGCTTAACCTGTGAGCCATAGAGTGACTCTCCGGGTGACTGGGATGTTTTTAAAGACAAGAAGAAAATAATGTGTTTCTGAGTATCTGCAGCCGGCCATTTTGTTCCTTTGGCTCACACAACCAGAGAATTAAATGCAAAACTACAGATGGGAGCTGGGCCGGTGCACTTCACAGATGCCGAGCCTGCGCAGCTGAGAGCGGTGTTTTAAAAAGCGTGAGGATCTCGGTTAACCAGAGTTTGGGGAAAATAGGATCCTCCTGATTCATCAGGCATTAGCTTTAAAAATGTATCTTCTTAAAGTCTTCCTAGAATGTGCTAGCCTCCTTTCCTACTTTAGGAATTAAACTGTAGTGAATGCATTTTAATCTTTTCTATTGAGAATTTTTCAGGATGCTCTACAGTGGATTTAAAAGGTGTAGAAAATTAGCCTGAATAGTGATACCTGGACATGCCTTGGGAACACTTTTAAGTCCTATTATCAGCTTGCACCCTTGTGCTTTGGCTTTTTTTTTCCAAAGTGAAGTGCCAAAGAAGGCATCTGGTTAAGAATTCTGGCTTTGGAAGGTGCTAGCTGAGCCCTTGCTATAACTGCAACCACTTCCCATTTTTCTCTGGAATCCCCTGGTAGGCACACAGCAAGCACATATTGAATGAATGACTGGATTCCTCTGGAGATGCAGGATGTTTACAGTCACAGTATCCCTGAGTGGCATTTATCTGGTAGTTTCACATTCTACAGTTTTGCTAAACATTAGTCTGGGAATGGACTGCCATTCCCCTCAGATGAATCATGAAAGTGTTAATCCTTTTGTTGGTCCCTGATCTGAAAAACTCAGACTCCTGTCCTTTCCCTGCTGGTATAGGAAAGAGCATGGAGTTGGGGCTAGGGCCTCTGGCACTTGGTCTGTTCCCTCCAACTCTGACACATAATATTCAAAACCACCACCTCACAAGAGCACAAGGCAGGGAAATATAGAACCACACAGAGAGAAGGAGAAGAGGGGAGAAGGTTTGGTTTCCTCCTTTGCATAGGGACTGTATCGTGAATACAGGGACTGTATCGTGGATGGGACATCTCAAAGGTAGAACAGGTTGCTGATGTACAGGAAGAAGGAATCTTGCCAATCAGACCCTCCAGCATTTCAAGGAAATGGTCATGTTGACAGGGACCATGGAAAACATCTTGTCCGACCCTGTCTGAGGTTCAGCTCACAAGCTGGCCAGTGGCAGAAGAGTCTGGCTTTTCCCAACCTGGAGCTCTGTGAGACAGATCCATCGTACTCCCTGTGAAGTTGTTTAGGACTTTACCCTCTCTCTGCAGCCTCAGTGGACTGGACAACTCTGGACATCCAGTTAAGAGTAGCATGGGCTGGTGCCTGATGTGGGGTAGGGATGCTGGATTTTGCCTGAATGTGCTTTGAAATTGTTGTATTTTCTCTAGATTCCTGGGACTTCAAGCAGTCCACACGTAACATCTCTCCCACCATCAATCAGGCCAACATCGTGGACTTGCACCCAGCATCTGTGTACAGCATCCGCATGTACTCCTTCAACAAGATTGGCCGAAGTGAGCCAAGCAAGGAGCTCACCATCAGCACAGAGGAGGCTGGTTAGCACTTTGCCCTGCATCCCCTGCCCATTGTCTTGAAGATCAAGGACACTGAGGGACCCATACCAACCCTGTCCACTGGAGGTTGGCTTGTGGTTGAAAGAGAGGAGAAGAGAGATCCCAGTGTATTTTTTATATCTGCCTCTGGATCATTGGAGGCTGGTTTTGCTTGTTTTGTTTCCTGACCCTTTTCTAAGTAAGGCGCTAGATGCGAGGCTCTGTGGAGCTGTCCATGGTTCTGCCCCCACTTCCTAGGCCCAATCTCTTTGGAAAAGATAAATAAATACAGTGATACCTCGGTTCACAAACTTAATTCTTTCCATGTTCCTGGTTGCAAACCTAATTGGATGAGAACCAGATCAAATTCAATGGTTAGATTCAATGCTGACCTTATGGGGAAATTTGATTTGCAACCAGAATCGTGGAAAGAATTAAGTTCGTGAACCAAGGTGCCACTGCTGGATCTGCAATAGATGCGGTCCTAGTCCCTGGAACATTTTCTGTGGCCTTTGTCACAGAGTTTTAGAAAAATTTAAACAAGATTTCTCTTGCTGCTGGCCATGGTGGCACATGCCTGTAATCCCAGCATTCGGGAGGCTAAGGCAGAAGGATCGCTGTAAGTTCGAGGCCAGCCTGGACTACATAGTGAGTTTGGGGCCATAACTACATAACTAGTGAGATTCTGTCTCAAAAAACAAAAAACAAACCAAAAAAAAGCAAAAAAAAATTTTTTTTCTCTTGCTGTGTTTTTATTGTTATTGTAAAAAAAAATAGTAAGAAACTTTCAAAAATATATGCACAATTGTACAAATAACCCTAAAGTAAAAGCCAGCATAACAAATGCTAATCATCAATTACTAACATGAAGAACCAAAATCAAGATTGTCTGCTATCTATATATGAGCTTCTCCTTCTTCCCCAGCTGTCCTCCAGCTCAGCAGGATGGGAGTGAGGATATAGGATTCTGTCCTCTGCCAAGGCTTGACTCATGTTGCTTTTTCTGTACCCCAGCTCCTGATGGACCCCCCATGGATGTCACCTTGCAGCCAGTGACCTCACAGAGCATCCAGGTGACTTGGAAGGTAATTGAAATTGTGTCTTATCTCCTCCTTCCTCAATCCAGGAGTGAAGCTCCAACAGGTTTGCTAATCTCTGGTTTCATAGAATGCTCATGCCCTGTTAGGGGTGGAGGGAAAGAACAGTAAAAGTCAGATCTCCCCCCACCAATCCCTGCTTCTCTCCCATTCTGGCTGTCTTGGGGGGTGTGGGGGCTGTGCCTTGAATGAGATGAAGAATGTGCCAGTGCCAAGGGGAGAAGACAGTTCTCCAGCTACACTGGCCCATCCTGAAGCCCCGTATATTGTAGGAAGGTAGGAACTAGATTTGTTTTGTGCAGTTTCCCCTGTACGCCATCGGGTTGAAAATCAAGGCCCTCTTGTGGGGGGAGGATGAGACCAGCATTGCTGCAGCTATTTCTAAGGGCTTGACCTGTGAGATCCAGGGAGTAGATTTGTCACTCAAGAAAGTCTTAGAGGAGACCCCACAGCTGGGCAGGGAAAAGAGCAGAACTGAGAAATGGTTTCCTGAGGGCTCTGGCCCAAGGGCATATGGCCCACCATGCACACTTACAGGCTGACAATCCATAACTTCTTATTGCTCTGCACCTTCCAGTCTCCAAGTACTTGTTCGTGTGCAAACTTGTCTGACCTTCTCCCTGCTCCTATGTGGTAGCCAGAGAAGGTATTTTCATCCTTATCTGCCAGAGGAGGCCATGGGTGCAGAAATGCAAGGTGACTTGTCTACAGTTGCCAGGTAGAGTCAGGTCTATAGTCTTATCACCCTGTTGCCCCACCACAGCCCACTGCACAGAGTTCTGGAACCGACTGCCTTCTTAGGGCCAGTGTTTGTTCTCCTTGGAGCATTCCATCTCCATGAGCCTTGCGGGTAGCCTCATCTAAATGAAAGATCAATCCTCCAAGGTTGTAATTGACTCTGACTCCTGTCAGGAAAAGGCAGGTACATTAGCCCTCCTATGGGCTCTTTGGGAAGGTGGACTTGAACATGGAAGAAAGTCAGAGAAGCTTAGCAGCATTTTTCTCAGCAAGACACACACATACACAGAAGCAGCTGCCTGGTTCCTTCCCTCCATAGAGGAAAGTGAGGCAGGGGCTGGGCACTTGGTTCTTCCTGAAGCCCCCTAGAAAGTCCCTGGAGCCATGGTTCCTCTGAAGAATCAGATCTGGGTTCCAGAGCTTTCCTCAGAAACTGGAGGTGAGGCCAGAGTCCAACTCTAGTCTTGTCTGTGTCCTGGCCCCAGACCTAATTCCTAGGAATTGGCTGAAGGACCTGGGAGGTGGGGGTGGGAAATGAATACCTACGTAAAACACTGAGATGTTTGGCTACAATATCTGACCCAGAGGTCGATAAAAATTTAGAATCAGATTTATTTCTCCAAAGTCTCATAATGAAAAATAAAATTGATTAGAAAGTTAGAACTTCAGAATGAACCAGCTGGTCAATAAATTTTGGAACTGACTTCTCAGGGGATTTTTTTTAACACTGAGAAACAGATTAATGAAAAATAAAGATTCACTTGAAAGATAAGTCACTTCGTTTTAAGACTCTTTCCACAAGATGGATCACCCCTGCTTTACGACATAAATTTGCAATCAGCCCTATTGATTTCTTAATGCTTTAGAGAAATATTGTTAAGCTTGATTTAAATCATGAGTGTGCACGTTAGGAAGGGAGAGATAGGGGAGAAGAGAGAGAGACAGAAGAAGAGAAAATAAAAAGAGGAGGGAAAGAGGAAAGATCTGTAAGGGTTTGTATGCTTTGTGCATAGGTGTGTGTGTGCAGGTGTGCATATGTCAGATGCCCACCAGAGGCCTCTGTCAGTGTATATTGATGTGGTTGTGTGTACAGGTGTGTGTCATGGCACAACAGGCCTGGATATTGGGCATGCACATCATTGCATAATGGTGTTTATAATACCATATTGTGTGCAGACGGATGTGGGTACATGCAATATGTGTTAGTGTACAGATGAGGTTGTAAGGCTCTTGAAGATGTGTTGGTGTCTCTAATAAATGTCTGTGTGTGTGCATGCACATGTAAGCATGAGTGTGCTTAAGCAATCTGCCTCCTTACAGACTAACACACAGGACTGCCCAAGTGCAGAGAGAAACATTATTCAGGCAATAACAAAAAGTCAAGTCAATTAAACGCACACACCTATTTAGGGAGTTCAAAACAATTATGTTAAATTAAAAACTTCATTTTATTGAGTTAACATTGAGCTTAAAATGCAGTTCATTTAAACATTCATTGAATTTAAAAAAAACAGTGGAACTGTTTTACTAACTTAATTGTTCTTGATCTCACTATTTTTTAGTACAATAAAAGGTGGGCTTTTAAATTAACTTCATTGTCTTTAAAAGCCTGATTCAAGCTGTTTTTATATGCATTAGAGTAGCTGTTCTGTCTCAATATATAGACGGGCACCCCAGTCATTAAAGGAGGCCGTTTCTACTTGGGGGTTGAAATGTGTCTACCTGTGGGCCAGGGTGTGGATTTGGACGTTGCTTTTGATGAGTCTGGACGTGTGCATGCCTGGTTCTGAACCTAAGTAAACATATTGGTGTGTGTGTGTGTGTGTGTGTGTGTGTGTGTGTGTGTGTGTGCTTGTGAGTACTTATGCATTGATGTTTTTCTCTGTGTGTGGATTGCATGTGGCTAATTTTGTATTTTGGGTGAGGATATGTTTCCCAGCCCCGGACTGCCCTTGGTGGCATTTTCTCCGTTCGCCAGGCCTTCTGGGTGATTGTCATTCATTACCCCCAGGGTCCTCTGATCTCCATGTCTGTGCCCTGTCTGCCCCTTCATCTAGGGGCTGGCTGCAGGCTTCAGCCTCATCGCACCCAGCCTGGCCACTGTGCCTGGAGCAGCACAGCTCTAGCAACCCACAGGGCCTGGGCCAGGTGAAGATAGTTAGCACTATCTTCTAGGGGTTTTTTGTTTTTGTTTTTGCATGTTTGTTTTTAGTTGTAGTAAGATGCATATAAAATTTACAACTTTAACTACATTTGACAGTGCAGATCATTGTCAGTAAGCACATTCACCATGTTGTGCAGCCATTACCACTAGCTGTGGCCAGAACTCGTTCATCATCCCCAAACTGAGACTCTGCACCTATGTACAGTAATTCCCCTTGTCCCCTCCTCCCAGCCCAGAAAATCTGTTTTCTGTCTCTGTGACTATGCCTATTCTAAATACCTCTGTAAGTGGATCCATATAGTATTTGTCCTTTTGTGACTGGCTTATGTCACTTACCAAGATGACTTTAATATCCATCTATATCATAGCATGTGTCCGTGTGTCCCTCCTTTTGTGACTAAATGATTTTCCATTGTATGTGCAGATCACATATGTTTGTCCATTCATCTGCCACTTGGGTTGCTTCCACTTTTGGGCTACTATGAATAATACCACTTGAACATGAGTGTACAAGTAACGGACACTGTGATTTGAATTCTGTGAGGTTTACACCCAGAAGTAGGATTGCATGATCATATGGTTAATTCCATGTTTCACCTCCTGAGGAACCAAAAACCTAATTTCCACAATGGCTCCCCCATTTGACATTTCCACCAGCAATGTAGAAGCATTCTAATTTCTCCACATCCTCTCCAGTGCTTTGTTTGTTTGTTTGTTTGTTTCTATAATGGTCACCCTAGTCGGTGTGAACTGGGATCTCAGGACACTTTCTTTCATTCAAACACATTCCTCACCTTCCTCTCCCTCACATCACTTTTGTCTGCAGTTTCTGACTCCCCCACATCCCTGAGCCATGCCAAATACTATCCCTATTCATTCAGTCATTTATTCATTTTCATTCATTCTTTCATTCAATAAATATGTGCTGGGCCCTACTGAGACCCAACAGTAAGCAAAACAGACAATGCTCCTTGTCCTCATGGCACTTACATCCCACTAGGGCAGACAAACACCTAAGTAAAATCTGTAGAATGTCAAATGAAGCCATGTAGGAAAATAAAGTTGGAAAAGAATCAGAGTGCTGTAAAGAGTCAGGGAACAGTCTACCTAAAGTGCTCATGTCACCAAGAAGAAGGAGGGGCATTTCAGAGGCCAGGGGCAGTGTGGGTGCTCAAGTGAGGAGTGTCCCCGGGATGGGAGCGAGTCCGGTGTGAGCAGCGGAGATCAGTCTGCAGCAGCACAGACGGCAAGAGTGAGAGGAAACAGTCTGAGAAATAATGGGAGTCAGGGACGACATGACCCGACTTTGGTTTTAAGAGCATTCTTTCTGAGAGTCACTGTGTCTTTGTCCCTGGCCCTCCCCTATAATCTCAGGCACCCAAGAAGGAGCTGCAGAACGGTGTCATCCGGGGCTATCAGATCGGCTATAGAGAGAACAGCCCTGGCAGCAACGGGCAGTACAGCATCGTGGAGATGAAGGCCACCGGGGACAGCGAGGTCTACACCCTGGACAACCTCAAGAAGTTTGCCCAGTATGGGGTGGTGGTCCAGGCCTTCAATCGAGCTGGGACAGGGCCCTCCTCCAGCGAGATCAATGCCACCACCCTGGAGGATGGTGAGGGCTGCAGCACGGTGGGTGTGGGGGTCAGAAACACCGGCCCAGACACAGACAGAGCTGCCAGCAAGGGCCTGTGAGTCCTTCCACTTGCTCCTGGGCCCATTTTTGTCCTGTGGGTGATACAGACTCCCTGGACCCTCTCATCTTTTCTTGCTCATGGCTTCTTGAAGGGGCCTAGTCCATTCAACACTCCAGGCCTCTCAGTCTGTTTGAGCAGCTCCTTCTCCGTCACTTGCTGATGCTCTGCCCCTTAGTCTACCTGTGCACCTATCAGGCTCTCTGAGCACTTGTCCATCTCCCTGTCTCGCCCTCCCTGCCTCTCCCTTCTTTTATCCCCTAGCTGCTCTCTCTGACAAAGCTCTTCCCTCCACATCCTGGGTCCTGTTTCTCCTCCTTTACAGCTTCTTGGGGAAAGAGCAAAAGCCAGTGAACCTTGTATTTCTGGGCTAGAATCTGTCCCCCATCTGTATGAGGGGCCAGAGATGAGTTAAGAAATCCCAACAGAAATCTACAGGGTTAAGAAATCCCAACAACCATGTGGCAGAGGATTTACAGCCCAATTTTAAAACTTAATTTCTGATTGGTAGAGGGAAATTCACACTCTGATTAGTAAATTAAGGGGCTAGTTTCTCCAGGGGGAGAAGACTGGGAGGGAACAGGACTATTCCTGCTCTTGAAGCACAGAGTAACACCAGCTGTTACCTGAGCCTGCACCAGGTGGGAGAGGAGATGTGGCCCGGATGCCCCCAGAGATGGGGCCAGGCTGGTCAAAGCTCCCCAAAAGAAGAAAAAGAAGCAGAGTATTCTTCAAAGCTTCTTTCATGATAATCCAACCCAAAACTGGAGTCTGAAAATAAAACTTGCCTGGGGCTACCCACCTTTCCCCAACAGAGGAGGAGACTGACTCTTGGAGGGAACAATGCCATTGCCCCTTTGCCCATCAGAATAAAAGCATGTGAGAGCCATTCCCCAAGTTAAGCTGCACCCTCTCCTGCCTCCTCCCTTCTGGAAATACAGCCCCCAGGAGGGAGGATGTATGAGGTCAGAGCACCTAAGAGTAGTAAGCTCATAGGGCAGTCCCTAACTTTGGCTACAAGTTAAACTTGTTTGGGAGCTTCCAACATAGTGATACTCACACTTCAATCCCAGAGATTCTCATCTCGCTGCTCTGAGGCACAATCTGGGCTTTGGAATGGGGCTAACTTCCGTAGCCCCAGAGCACTGGTCACCAGAGAAAAAGGGAGACCACAAAAGAGGAGAAAGACATACAGAGAGGTGCAGAGAGCCACAGTGCCACCGGCCCCCAAGGCCCTCCACCTGGAGGTGCTGGCCACAGGCCTGGCCGGGTTAGGAACATCAGCTTGTCACCTCTTAGTAGCAGTAGTATTAAACCAAACAGTTCCTTAACACCATGGTTCCCAAGCCTGAGCCTCTTCAGAATGTCCTTGGAGGGCTGGGCCCACTCCGGAGCTCTGCTGCAGTTCTGAGGACTTGCCAAAAACTTTCATTTCTCCTACGTTCCCCCACAATGCCAATGTTGCTGTGGGCCCAGGGAGCTTTGAGGACCACAGCTGAGTCCTTATCCATAAAGGGCAGCGAAGGGCAGAGGTTAAGTAACCTGTCCAGAATGACCTATCTAGTAAATAACAGAGCCAGGATCATAATCCAGGCCTGAGCCTAAGTCCCATACTCTTTCTGCTCCAACTCTATCCTATTCCCTTTGTGCTTGGGAGCAAGGCTGGGAGCAAAGATGAGAGATGTGGACACAACATCCTCCAGGATGAGCTGGCCAGGAAACAGCTGCCCCTACCCCAGGCCACACCAACCAACCTAACCCAAAGGTCTCATCCCCCAGGTAGGCCAGAACACAGCCTCCGTCAACACCACCTCCCTGGCCAGCGTGCCCCCTACAGTTTCCAACAGGGGAGTGATCAGCATGGGCTGCGGAGCTCTTTTCAAAACAAAGGAGGAGAGGGGAAAGAAAGTTTCCAGCAGCATTTGCTCAGCAGTTTTTCATACTTAATTAAGGCCCTCGTTAGCCTGTCAGATCCTGATCGTTTCCTGGCAATATTAGCACTCCTCCTGGGGTATTCAAGGGCCCCTGCCTTAGCAAGAGTGTCTTTTCCATAATTATATTACCTTCATTTTGTTCGAACGGGCGATCTGTATTAGTTTATTACACTGGGTCCCTAATTACATGGTGCTTATATTTTTACACCTAAGTAATATGAAACAATAATCATTCTCAAAGAGGATCGTTAGGATGATGTATTATCATTTAAATGCTCATAAAAATTAGAGTTGCCTCTTGTGGGGCAATGGGATCTAATTACCTTCCCTCCAGCCTGTGCCTCCTTTCTCCCATTCACAGCGGAGCAGACTGTTTCTTTCCCTTTGTCCCTGGCTCCTAAAAAGCCAGCAGGAAGTGCCACCAAAGTTCTCCTTAGCCAAGGTGGGCCCTGAGGCCTGGTGCTGCCACCATCTGTCATCCCAGAAAGGGCAAACTGCACCTGGGCCAGTGCAGGATGGGGGGATCGAGGTGAAATGCAGAGGGAGCTCCTGGAGAGAGAGGGTTGAGTCATGTGGGCCACCCGAGTTGGTCTCAGAGCATGTTGGCCTGATTGTGTACCGGGACAGGACAGAGGGATAATTGTCTCAGAAGTCCTAGAGGCCTCTGTGAGAACACTTCTCCTTCAAACCAAGGCTGGTTAAGAGCCCCTGCCCTTCAGCTTGGCACAAGGACACAGGAGTCGCCAAGGCCAGGCCTTGGCTCAGGTCCCTCATCAGGTCTCTCATCAGTCCCTCCCAATGCACAGAGGGATTGGGAGCCATGAGATGAGATATTACAATACGGATATGTCCAGGGCCAGCATGATCTCCCAGGCTTTGTTCCCTTAAGCAGAAGTGGGTGACCTGGCTGTGGTGGTGCAGGGGTGAATTCCCAGGAGTTATGCCCAGAGTTCCTCACCTTCCCCAGCATCTAACAAGAACCAGGAATGTGAGCCAGGGAGCAAGAGCCACATCTATAAAGCTATCTATTCCCGGCTCCAGAAAAGACTTGTGCATGGCCCAGCCTCCAGACTCCCAGAGTCATAGGTCCTTCCACTTGTCTAAGTTGGACATTCCTCTGGTCAGGCAGCAGGGCTCCCCCCAGGATGTGTATACTGTGCTGTCACTCACATCCCTGCCTGACTTGGTTCTCCCCCACCCCATGCAGTGCCCAGCCAGCCCCCTGAGAATGTCCGGGCGCTGTCCATCACTTCTGATGTAGCTGTCATCTCCTGGTCAGAGCCCCCGCGCAGCACTCTCAACGGTGTCCTCAAAGGCTATCGGGTCATCTTCTGGTCACTCTACGTGGATGGGGGTGAGTCTGCTGGGACTGATGGTGGGTCTCTGGTGACAGGCACTGGATCACTGGGGTCCCTGCTCCCAGGCTTAGAGCTGAACATCATCCCCTGCGTGTCAAGTGGAGGTGGAGGCCATACGGAGGTCAGTGGTTAGAAGGCCAGGCGATAGTGAAGGAGCTATCCAGGATCCATTTCTCCAGAGCCAGAGGAGGGACAGGAGTGGATGGGACATCTCTCTCGAGAGGGTAGAAGGCGACGTCCAGCTGCTCCCAGTATACGTGGGTGTTATTTGGAGCACATTTGCTTTTCTAATTGAACATATCGATATTAGGCCTTCCTGGCCAAATCAGTCCTGTCCCACAGGAGCAGCTGCCACACTCAGATGGGGCAACTGAAGAGTTTCACAAGGGCTGGGGAGGAGGTTCGGCAAGCAGGAAGCCAGCACCACCTGGGCCTGAAAGGGTGAGCAAGAGCCAGGTTACAGGCACCTTGGGAAGCTTGCCCTTGGCCACACCCAGCTGGAGCCAGGCAGGCAGTGAGGGATGCAGAAGCGAGCACCCCGAGGAGTGCCAGGCAGAGCACACACAGGAACAAGGGGAGAGTGGCAGGTGGAGAAGACCCAGCACAATGGTTCAGGCTTCAGGGCAGCATCTCCCTTCCCCTGGATGCACTGGTGCACACAGGCTTTATAACCCCACAGGGATGCCAAACTCCTGCCTGCTGTAGTACACAATCCCTTTCAGTGGGGAAATCCATAGTCCTTGGGAGCCAGCAGCCCAGCAGCCCAAACTGCCCAAATGTCTACTGACAACCTTACACATCTTAACTGAGCTCAAGGGTGTGACATCAGTTTGTCTTCCCAGGACCTGAGCTTTCTGCCTCCCAGGCCCCTGTGCCCTTCTCTTCTGTGATGGCATGAGCTGGGTTCCCGATTCCTCCAGAAAAGAATAGAAGGGCACAGGGTCTGCCCTGCCACCTGTGCCGAGGCCTCTGAGCTGCCTCCTGCACTGAGTGGAGTCCCCTCATGCAGGGCCTGGCATTCTCACCTCTGGGCCCTGGGGGACTCTGTCCTCCCCTGGCTGGCCCTGCCCCAGGTCACCGGCAAGGTACTGGGAGTCAGTTTGCAGTCATTCATCTCTTCAAGGCCTGTTCTCAGCCCGTCTTTCTGGAAGGCCAGTGAGAGGCAATGGGAGCCTCAGGAGCTGTCTCTTCCTCCTATGGCCCTGGCCCTCCCATGGGACCCTCTCCCCCAGCCTTTTTTAGTCTTCGAGAAGTTCCTTGGCAGAGCCAGGATGATGGATCCTCACTGAGCCCTTCCTGGCTCAGGCCATCAGCCCCATCAGCTTCCCTCGGGTTCTCTGTGCAGGTTCTCAGCAGGACATGGCTGGCTGTGCCCTCAGTAGTGGGGGGAAACCAGATGACCACATAGTCCCTTACTGAGAGGCCAGGGGCATCATAGTCCCTACCATGCATCACCGGCAGGTGGACACGCTGCCTAGTGAGAACTGAGAGCCCACAGAGTAGCCGGGCAGCAGGGAGAACGGCTGCTGAGGAGCAGGCCATGCAGGGTCCCTCACCCAGGGAGGGAGGTGGGTGGCAGGAGGGGACATGCCTCAGGGAGATCTGGAGAGCTGGAGAATACTAAAGGGTGACTGTCAAGTTGAAGTTGATGCAAGGTCAGCTTGGGGTGGCTCCGTGTGGGTGGCTCATCCAGACTGGGCCACTTAGGGGGAGATACAGCTTGGGGACAGTGGCCCAGATCTGCTCCCAGGGACCCTGAGGTGGAGGAGTCTCTAGTCTTCACCCTCTGGAGTTGAGGTCCAAGCCCAGGCTGTCAGAGGGGCAGCAGTGGGGGCCATGGCAGGGCCGGACCACCGCACTCAGAGACCGGGTCTCCGCAGAGTGGGGCGAGATGCAGAACATCACCACGACGCGGGAGCGGGTGGAGCTGCGGGGCATGGAGAAGTTCACCAACTACAGCGTGCAGGTGCTGGCCTACACGCAGGCTGGGGACGGCGTGCGCAGCAGCGTGCTCTACATCCAGACCAAGGAGGATGGTGAGTCCAGCCTGCAGCCATCCCACTGCTCAGCCCAGCTCCACCCTAGGGCAAGGCGAGACAGAGCAACATCCTTTCTGCTGCCCCTTTGAGCCACTGTAGTGTGGCTTGGAGGACTCAGGTCCTGACTGTGGGACCCGAGTTGAAATGCCCTGGGAATGATGAATAAGGATCCAAATCCAACCCTGCCCCCTGCCTTCTGAAGCACTGAGTCATGGGCCAAGTAAACCCTCCCCTCTACCCCTGCCCCGAAGGCATCCTTTCTGTGGCACCCACTGCCCCACAAGGTGCAGCCTGGTTTCTTCCAGATATAGAAGTTGGGGTTGTTGGGGAGAGCAAGGACACCAGCCAGCACGCCCTGGGTTGGGGGCTTTGTGGTCACTCCAGCATAGACCAGGCCTGGACCCTCAGGAAGAGGAATGGGATGTGCCTCCACCTGGAACTATGATCTCAAAGCCCTTCCAGCTAGAGGAAAACCAGAGATAAGGGACCAAACTCAGGGGAGAAGAACAAAGGAAGGGCAAGGGAAAGGGAGGCAGGATTTGACTCCATCCAGGAAGGGAAGGGACTAGAGAAGAGCCGAGTTCCAATAGGACCCAGAGCTGCACACTTTCAGGGGGCTCCATTCAAGCAGGGGGTGCCCTGTGGGACTGACATGCACCTCTGGGCTCCTGCTTCTCTGTCCACTTTCTTCCCCACCCCACCCACCCCCTCACCTCCATCACTTAATTTTTTTTTTTTTTTTAAGATAGGGTCTCACTATGTTGTCCAGGCTGGCCTTAAACTTGAGATCCTCCCACCTCAGCCTCCCTAGGGCTGGGATTACAGTGTGTACCACCACATCAGGCACTTAGCTGTTTCTTAATGCTCTGAGACAGGTGCTGTATTCTTAGAATTGTTATGTGAAGAGGGCCCTGAGACAGTAGTCATCATAGGCATTGTGGCTTCCTTCCTACTCAGCCCCAGTTTCTTGAAGGAATATGGTGTTGAAAAAGAGGAACTCAGGCTAGAAGTGATGGTGAGAATTTGCATTTGCAGCCCAGAGCTCAGTGGCCAGAGCAGCCGCTAGTCTGGCTTAATCTCCCTGCCCTCCCTTGGTCCCTCCACTGTCCTCCCTCTCCTTAAGCTCTGAGCAATTCAACATTTACCAACCTGCCTGCCCTACTTTTCCTGTCATTAATCCCCCATCAAGTCTTCCCAGGACAGCATCAGGCAGAGCCACCTGCTCTTGTGTGAAGGCTGAGCAGAGACAGTGCTCAGAGCCTAGTCCCATCCAATCCTGGGGGCGACATAACCAGGCACCTTTCTATACTCTACAGATGGGCCACTGACTTTCTACTGTGGTCAAGGCCAAAACATGAACACCTCCGCATGGGTTCCGTCCCCTGCGCTGCCAAACGACACACTTTAGAAACCCTTAACTGAGTGAGAAGCATGCCTGGCCCCATGTTTTAGGAAGGTAGCCCTGTTGGGCACAGGCAGTGGGTAGGGGAGGAGACAGAGAGGAGGAGGCTCTGCGCCAGGGCAGCAGCTGTGACAACAAAGGCAAGAGGAGCTGCACCTCCAGGAACAGCAGGCTGTGTGGCTCACGCCTGCTGAGGACAGCTAGGATACCCGGATGAAATGTGTTTTCAAACACCTCCATGAAGGTATCTGAGAGCCGGCAGGAGAGAGAACTACGGGGTCAGGACCCAAAGGAAAATGAGGCCCAGGGGGTGAACCTGACATGCAGCACAGCCCTTTCCCTGGGACATCTGCTGAATCTGGAGCTGGGGCTGAGAACAGCTCTAGAAGCACATGCAATGGGGGCAGGACGTTGCTGGGCACATGGATCTGTCTGTGAGGCCCCTCACTTTGACCTGAGACTGTGAAGAACAGACAACACTTTCACTGCAGCAGCAGAAGTGGACCAAAGTGCACAGCTCGGCTTTGACTCGGCTCAGTCCTGGAGACTGCACTGAAACAACCCAGACGGCTGGGGCCTAGCTTGCGCTGGCTGTCAGAAGCAAACACAAGTCCTCTCTTCACAAAAACATCATTGGTCTCAGGTTATTTCTACAAAGAATTTGGCAAATGCTGGGTCTAACAGAGAAGAAGAATAATGGGGACAACATGAACAAAAGCCAGGGGAGAAAGAAAATAAAAAACAGTTCTGCAAGGGCTCCAAATGAGAAATTACCAAACACTTTAAGACAATTATGCTTAATAGAGAACAGATATTGCAAAGTGGGAGGAACACGTTCAAGTGGGAAGGGGAACAAGGGAGGAGGGAGGGAAGGAAGGGAAAAGGAAAAAAATGGAAACAAAGCTTTTGTAAATGGGGAAGGGAAGATGGGCTGAGGGAGGGAAGGGGACAGGGAAAGAAAGAGAATTAAGATATGTACAGGTACAAATTCCCTATGATGAGTATGAGCAATATATGTGACAAACACGTACTACTACAAAATAAAATTAAAAAGCCGGGCATGGTGGCACATGCCTGTGGTCCCAGCACTCAGAAGGCTGAGGCAGGAAGATTGGTGCAAGTTCGAACCAGCCTGGGCTACAAAGTGAGTTCAAGGCTAGCCTGAACTGCATAGCAAAACCCTGTCTTGAAAAGACAAAAAATAAAAATAAAGTTAAAAAAAGACAATTAGGCTTAGCAAGATTACAATTTTCAGAGAACCTGTCAAATGGAAAATGGAAAAATAAAAATGAATAGTACCCAAAATTAAGAACTCAGTAGATGGGGCCGGTGAGATGGCTCAGCGGCGTAAGCACCTGCCTGTCAAGCGCGAGGGCCCAAGTTCGACTCCTGGAACCCACATACGAAAAAAGGGCCAGTGATATCGCTCAGCAGCACGGGCGCCTGCTGGCGTGCGAGGTCCTGAGGTCGACCCCAGTACCCACAAAAAAAAAAAAAAAAGAACTCAGTAGATGGGTTTAACAATATATTGGACACTGCTGAAGAGATAATCTATGAAATGGAATATAGATCACAGGAAAATATCCAGATGAAGCACATAAAGACGAATGGGAAATGTAAAAGCAAGTAAGAGACATGGAGAAGTGACTCTTCAACTTTAATATGCATCCAAATCACTTGGGGATCATGCGAAAATCAGATTCCAGTTCACAAGTGTAGTGTGGAACCTGAGAGTTTGCATTTCTAATGTGTTTCCAGGTGCTGCCACTGCCACTCCATAGACCACTGCGAGTAGCAAGTACACAGAGGAAACAGTGAGAAGAAACCTCAGAAAAGAGCAAAAAGGGAATGGAGCAGAAGATACAATTTCTGAAAATGCATTAAAGTGGACAAAAGATATCAAGGAAAAAATTCAAGAAGTTCTACAAACTCTGAAGACAACAAATTAAAGAAATCTATACCTAAGCACATTACAGTAAAACTCGACAGAGGGAGGGAGGGGAAGAAGGAGGAGAAGAGTAGAAGAAGAAGAGGAGGAAGAAGAAGAGAAAAAGGAAGAGAGAAGAAGGAGGAGACAGAGAAGGAAGGGGAGGGATGAAGAAGGAGGAGAGGAGAAGAGAAGAGACCTTAAAAGCAATCACAGGGGGCCGGTGAGATGGCTCAGCGGCGTAAGCGCCTGCCTGGCAAGCCCAAGTTCAACTCCCAGAACCCACATACGAGAAAAGGGCCGGTGACATCACTCAGCGGCACGGGTGCCTGCTGGCCCGCGAGGTCCTGAGGTCGACCCCCGGTACCCACAAAAAAAAAAAAAAAAAGCAATCACAGGGAAAAAGACTGAAAATAAGGTTGTCAGCTAACTCATCAGAAACAATGGAAGCCAGAAAACAAGGCCTTGGTATACTTAAAGTATGTAAAGAAAATAGTTATCAACCTATGATATTTACCTAGTAATACTATTCCTCAAGATTAAGATAAAATAAAGATATTTTCAGGCAAATAAAACTGAGAGGACTTATCACCAGCATACCTGCCCTGGAGAAATATTAAAACATATTCCTTAGCTCAAAGGAAAATAATCCCAGGTAGAAGCTCAGTGATGCCACAAGAAAAACAAAGTAGTTAAGTGGGGAATATATGAGAAACCAAAATTAATATTGACTGCAAGATGGTGATGTATATACAGAGTTAAAATACCCAGCAATTATATATAAATGGGGAGATAATGCCTAAAAGTTCTAAGGTCTTTACATTGTCTGCAACAAAAAGTACCAATTGATATTAGACTTTGGTAAGCTAAAGATTCGTGTTGTAATCTATTTCTGTAACCACTGAAAGTAATGTAAGGCTAAATAATAGTCAAGTTAATAGAAGGAGGAAAATGGAATCTTTTAAATAATCTGAAAGAAGGTACTAGAGGAGAAAAAAAAAGAATAAGTGAGACAAGTAGGAAATATTTAGGAAGGTGGTATATTTAAGTCCAAATATACCAGTAACTGCATTAAAGATAAATTTACTAAATTCTCCAGCCAAAAGATAAAGACTATCAGACTGAGAAGCAAAAACCAATACCCAAATATATGCTGTATACAGAAGATATCTAAAATATAAAGGGATAGAGTAGTTCAACATGAAAAGATGAAAAGAGAAAAAAAACACACCACACAACCTGTCTAAAAGAAAACTAGAATATTAATATCAGACATAGTATACTTTAAAACAAAAAGGATTAATAATGATAAAATACTTAACTTACTAGGCAAATAAAATAATATTAAATTTGTATGCATCTAATTACTTCAAAATACATGAAAACCGAAATTGATGAACTATGAGAAAAAATAGACAATAAATTTTAGCACATCTCTGTCAATAACTGATGGGGAAAGTGTGCAAAGGCACACAAGATTGAACACTACAGTTAGCACACTTACCCCAGGGGCCACCCACAGACCCTGCACCCCTCGCTGCACAGGTCCAAGGGTCTACCATAGGGAGGAAGGGGAGAGTCAGGGATGCTTCTCAGCTGCTGGGCTCAGGTCCCAGTTGGGTAATAATGCTGGATCTAGTTATCTGATTTAACCCCAAATTGTTAGCCCCTTACTGGGGGAGGGGTTGGGCACCAAGGAAAGTGTCAGCTGAGAGTTGAGAGAGGGAATAATACTTCTTGCAATCTATTGGCTTTTATGTGGTGGGCCCCGTGCTAGGTGCTTTGTTTTAATTAACACTAATTCCCACTACAACCCTTCAGTGTGGTTATCCATACCTATAAATGGGCTAACTGAGGCTCAGAGAAGTAAAATAAACTGAACAAGACACAAACACTATCCCCAAAGTAGCATAAAAGCTCCCAGGAGGAAAAAGAAGAACACAGTACAGTGGAGAGATGGAGACGGGAAGTGTGGCTGAGAGCTGGAAGCTTCCAGCCTCCCAGGCAGAGCCCTGAGGCCCCAGCTAGGTTGAGCAGGCCCAGAGATGGGGCAGGGGGAACTCAGAGTTCATATGAGCCAGGATGCATCTAGGATGAATTTCCTCATCACTTCTAAGGTAGACTTTCCTTCTTGAAGCCATGAAGGGGCTAGCCAGCACCCAAAGGTAGTGCCCTGGGCTCTTGGCAGAAACAGGTTGTGGTCCAAGCCTCAGGGAATTCAGAGTGTGGTAAATACAGATCTATGGTTAGTAAGGGCATCAGGGCAGGGCTTAAAGCCAGAGGGATCAAGATAAATTCCCCATGGACTCTTTTTCTCTGGCCTACCCTAAGTCCTTAGTTCTGGCCAGTTCTGAAACTGGCCACTCCCAGGGACTCCATTTCAGAGACTTTGCTACAGGCCCCAAATATCACCATTCTCCCCCAGCTGTTTGCCTTCCTGGACCCTCCCCTTTAAACCATAGCTCAATGAGGCCACCTCCAGGAAGCTCTCCCAGACTGATCGGCCTCAGTTTACCTGCTTCTGGTGCTCCCGTGCCCCTCCTTTCTCTAAACTGACCAGGCTCTCTCCCTGCGCAGTTCCAGGTCCCCCTGCTGGCATCAAAGCTGTCCCTTCATCAGCTAGTAGCGTGGTTGTGTCTTGGCTCCCTCCCACCAAGCCCAATGGGGTGATCCGCAAATACACCATCTTCTGCTCCAGCCCTGGGTCTGGCCAGCCGGTAAGTGGGGCTCTGGAAATAATTATGGGGACCACAGAAAATATCCTATAGAGAAAACACAGGATCCACCGACTTCCAGACCAAACCCTGGGGCGGCTGGTATCTGTACTTCTAGGTGGAATCATAGTTAACAATGGGCACTTGCTACAAATTCTCTGTGATGAACATGATCATTATGTATATCTAAAATGTACCAATAAAATCTAATGTAAAAAAAAAAAAAACAGTTAAGCGACAAATATCAAAAGGAAAAAAAAAAAAAAAAAGCATGGGCACTGGTCACCCCAGAATGGCTAAAGCCTTACCTACTGTTAATCTTGGGTCAGCCCTCTGCTCCAGAAGCTGCAAGATTGTCACAAGCCTTGGTGGCCTTTGAAGCAGGAAGATAGTGACCAAGAGAGCAGGGTAAAAGGAAGGCCGGTCTCGGCCCTTCTGGTCTGGCTGGTTATGGAACCTCCCAGCAGTCTCCAGGGATGGTGACTGTGGACCAGGTGGTCCATGGCCTCTGAGAATGAATGGCCTTTGATCAGGGTCAGTCTGGGCTTGGAGGTGCTGCTGGAGCTCTGCCTTGAGTGATTGCCTCAGCACAGACGCAGCTATGAGAAGAGGAAAGATGAGGCACAGCAGAGAGAGGCACAGGCATCTCTGGGCAAAGGCCTGGAGAGAAGACTGAGTCTGAGGGTCGGCCCCAACCCTGGGGGCACAGGGGCAGCCTCAGCAGAGGTGCAGTGCAGGGGGTTAGCCTTGTCCCTTCCGCTGAGTACTTGGGGATCCCACAGAGAGGAAAGAGAGGATATCCCATAATATCCCATAATATCCCTGCCTCTTCCTGATCTCCAGCCAACCATGCACAAAGCCAAGCAACTTCTCCCAAATGCACCTGTTTTAGGTGCAGAAGTGGATGCAGACTGCTGCCCTCAGCAGCTTCCAGTCTAGTGAGGACAGCATGCCAAGGGCCATGAGCAGCGTCAGAAAGATGGCCTCAGGTGGGAGCAGGAGGCAGGAGGAGGAGGCCAGCTCTTTCCTTCATCAGCAGCTCAGCATCAGCACCAGCATTGCATGAGCTTTGGGCCACCAGGAAAGCTGCCCCGATATTACTCAGTAATTGAGTCGTTTCCTCCTGTACCGCTCCCCTTTCTTTATGAATTACCCTCTAAGTAGTTGGGGGCTGGCTCCTCACTAGTGAGGCCAGAATTCTCTGTTCTAGGATAGGGGAAGGCTTGCACCACTCCTCACCATCCTCTTGGCCACCACTTCACATGTAGCACAGTGCATGCAATGCTCAGGAGGCAGCACCCAGAGCAGGGACAGGAGACTACAACACCCTGGAAAGCCAGCTCGTGCACCTTCTACCCACTCCCCACCCCACCAAGGAAACCACCCTCCTGACTTCAGCAGCAGGATTAGTGCTGCCCCTTTTACCCTTTCTATAAATGGAGTCCTGCCCTCCTGTGGTTTCTTCTAGTCATGTGATTCTGCATTTGTGAATTTCATCCACATAGTTGTTGTGGTTATAGATCACTCATTCTCCCTTCCACGTAGTTTTTGATGGTGTGCATAATATATTCCCATTTATTTATCCACTGTGCTATCCACCCTGGTTGGCTGGGGGGGAAGTTTCTGCTTTGGACTAACCACCTGGTGCTGCTATACAAGTCCCATACACATCTCTTGGTGCTTATGTGCATGAGTCTCCATGGTGCGTGCAAGAAGGAGCAGTGCCTGCAGATGTTAGCTGAGAGCACCCTACCGCCCCTGGGTACCTATGCCAGTGACACCCCCACTCACAGGGGATAAAACTCCCAGTTACTTCACATTTGCACAGGCCCTTGGTATTTTCCAATCAACATTTTCATCCATGTCTTCTGCTCTTTTTCCCCCATCCACACACATTCTAGGCTGTCATGACACCAAGCTTTTTCCCATACTGGACACCCACTCTGCCTCTGCACACCTGCATGCTTTTGCCTCCCTTCATCCTAGCACGGCATGCTCCTCCATCACACCTGAAAGCCTTGGGTGACAGCTCTCATATCTATCTCCTGCACTGTCTCTGAGGCCCTGGAAGGACAGGGGCAGCACCCTTTCATCTTTGGGTCCCCAGCCATGGAATACTGTACTAGGAACATTCTGGTCACTAATATATGTTTGATGAATGAATGAGTAGCAGCCTATCAATTGTAACACTGTAGATATTGGGAAGTTTACTTTCATAAGTGATGGGAGAAAGCAGTCATTCTTTGGCTTGGGATTTTGTAGCTATTTCCTCCTCTGATAATGAAGTCTTTCAAAGAGATTGGTGTCTGGGAGCCTCCTCATTAGCTCAGGCTTCAGGAGTTCCCAGTCAGCTGGGTGGGGATCTTCTCCCAGGCCCCATAATAGAGCTTGCAGTCCCCATCCTCTCCTCCTGCTGCTAGAATCACTGGGACTGTGTTAATCTGCTTTCTGTTACTATGACAAATACCTGTGATAACCAATTTAAAAGGAGGAAAGGTGAGGAAGAGCATTGTGGTAAAGCACGTGGTAGAGAAAGATTGTCACCTCATGGCAGCTGGGAACCAAAAAGAGAGACAGGAAGGGGCCAGGCTTCTAATGTCCCCTTTAAGGGCCTGGCCTCAGTGAGCTAACTTCCTTCCACTAGACCCCAGCTCCTAAAGCTCCAGCAACTCCAATAGTGCCACAAGCTGACACAAAGACTTAAGCACATGGGCCCTTGGGAGATATTTGAGATCCAAACCACAGCCAGGCCCCTCCTTCCAAGCTCTTCATGTCCTGAGCATGTAGGACCCTCCCCTCTCCAGTCCCACTGGTCTGATAAGAACAGACTCTCGGTACTTTCCCGTCAGTTTTCATCCATGTCTTTGGATGTGTCTCACATATGATGAGAGCTTCAGTTCTACCCTATGAGAAGCCTGAGAAGGAAGGGACAGGAGATGGGCTGAGCTCAGTGAGGGACCCAGAGACCCAACCACCACGTGTGGCATTATTACTTTGCACAAATGTATTCCAAATTCTAAACAGCTGTGATGCAAGCTCATTTATAAGACAGATTTGGGCAGGGGTCCTAGGGGTGAGGACACGTACCGCAGGTGTGAGTGTGGGTTGGAGGCAGATAACAACTAAGACTGGGTGTGTGGAACATGCCAGGGGTGTGGTGTGAACGTGGACACCTCAAAGTAGAAAGTGCACATGGCATTGATTCTTGATGAGATACTAGGGGTGGCCAGACCTGCACAGAGTCTGGGTAGAAAGTTTACCAAACACTTTAATACATTTGTTGGTTTTCTATGATTCTAAAAATAATACAACTTTATTATATAGAAAATTCTGTAAAATATAGAGAGAAATAAAAATGCTTTCACTCTCACTCCCTAAAGATAATCACTGGTAATGTGTTGGTACATAGTGTTCTAATCTTTGATCTGCACGCATATTATGAGTTGTCTTAGGGTTTGCTTTTTTATAAAATTAAAATAAAATTTTATGTATTATGTAAACTGCCTTTTTCATGTAACTTATATAGGTACTTTTCCACACCATCTGATATTCTTTTAAAACATGATCTTGGTCATTTATGCATATTATTTAACAAGTGTTCCATTTTTCTATATTTACTGTATCATCCAAATTTTTATCATATAAATAATGCTTCAGTAAGCATTCTTCACAAAAGTGTTTATGTACATATTTTAATATTTTCTTAAGGTAAATGTCTACAGAAGTTCCTGGGTCACTAAGAGTGAATTTTCTTACCGGTCTGCATTCACATTTACAATTACCCTCCAGAAAGTCTGCGCCAACATACGTTTCCACTAGCATTGTAGACACTTATGGCATGGCATAGGCCACCACCATTGTCCTGTACATCTATGACTGTCCCTGGTTTGCTTTTTTGTTTTTGTTTTCATTTTTGCCAGTTAGTTTTTATTTTAAAAAGGTGTTTTGCTTTGGCTATGTTTCTCTTCTTTTGATAATTGCCAATTCTTTTTTTTTTTTTTTTTTTTTTTTTTTGCTTTTTAGGTTACTCATTTTTTCTTGTTGATTTGTAAGCAGTATTTATATATTAAGAGAATAGCCATTTTGTATCATATAAATTTCAAGTGTTTACCAGTTGATTTCTTGCCTTTTAATTCTGTTTTTGATAGACCTTAGTATTTCCTTTTATAAAACTTGAATATACCTTTCATTTCCATTTATGTTTGCCTTTTTTTTTTTTTATGTGGGTATCGGGAATCAAACTCAGGACCTCACACTTGCCAGGCAGGTGCTTGTGCTGCTGAGCTATATCACCGGCCCTTGACTTTATTTTTATTAGAAAGACAGATAAATATTTACCTATAGTTTCTTTCACGATTGCCTTTATTTTTTTAAAATTTGATCCACTGGGACTTAATTTGGAGATGTGACTTTTGAAAGTAATTTCAAGGGCATTTAGATTAAAAAGAAGTCCCCCGGGGCTGGGGTAAGATGCTAGTATCTTCAAGGGAAAGCCAAACTTTCCTGCCCTGTGTAGACACAGAGGCACCCTGAGGCACACACTGACACACAAGCCAGTACACTCAACTTTTTTGAAACACACACACACATACACACACCTCTATCCTCACTGAAAATGAGGCCAGAGGAGAACATGTCCCAGTTTACAAAGGACTTCTACACTCTGCCTCATTATGCCTCACAGTCACAACAAAGGTAGGCAGAACTGCATTGCTTCCCAGTTTGCAGGAGAGAAAACTGAGGCCCGGGGGAGCATGGATAACACCATGTGTCAAATGCTTGGTAAGACGGGCAAGCAAGAACTGCAACCACTATACCACCCCAGGCCTCCTGCGCTGATAGGAACTGCAGTCTGGATACACCGCCCACAGAACACTACAGCTGTAGCTCAAAAGGGCTTCCAAACTACCAGCGCCCAGGCTAGCTCTGCACCGTCCCCAGCAAGCCTTGGATTCAAGACTAGACCCCCATGAAGAAGGAGGAGGAGTCTGCCAGACAGCTCAGTGTATTGCGGAGGATGCCTCCTCCTTCCCCTAACATTCCCCTGCAGATGGCTTGGGCCCAAAACGATGTTTTCTCTTGTTGTAAGTTGTTGGGCTCCCCAGCCTCCCATGGGCGTGGAGAATGTCCCTCTGTGACCCCATAGCTCTCTGGAAGTCTGTCCCTCCATTCATCCATGCATGCATCTACATGTCCCCGTGCATGTGCACGTGTGTGTGCAAGAGCCCACGACTGCAGAGATAACTGATCATTAGCTCCCTCTGGCCTCGGGGGCCCCCCATCTGTTCCTGGGGCTGCTGCTTCTCCTCCTTGGACTTCCGCCCTGATTTCAAAGGGGCTCTGGTGCTGTCCTCCTCTCCCTTCCCTGCGGCTGACCAAAAAATAAAATAAAATGAAAGTCAGCCCCATCCCGCCTGTACCCGAGAAGAGGCTGACAGGAGGTCTGCAAACTAGCGCTTATCAAAAGCTCCTTCTCAAATTCATTTCAATATCTGAGCCTCTGGTTTCCAAGGCAACATAATCTTTTCATCAAAGCAACTGGTAAAACCACTGGGATCTGATATTGTTTTGTTGGCAACTTGTCAAAACTGTCATTTGGTTAAAAAAAATTTTATAGATTTATGTAACCTACAAATATATATGGTGATCTATACCACTAATAATCATTAATAAAGTGCTGCCCAGTAAAGCTCTCACAGCACCTCTCCCGCCCCTTCCTGCAGAAGGAAGGAGTGTAATTAGACGGCAGGGCTGGGAGGTGACTCTGAGCCAGGGACAGGCTGGGGGCACCTGTCTACAGCTCTAATAAGGCAAAAGCAGTAATTTAGCTTCTCCCCAGAAACTCTTTCTTTTCTCATTTTTCTGGGACTCTCCGTCCCATATTCTCCTTTCTCTGATTTCTCCCATCTCACCCAAAATACCCACATTCCCTGGCCTGGTGCCACAGCTGCCAGAGCCTGCATCACTCAGAAAGGTAAACTGAGGCTGTCAGTGCAACACCGCTGCACCCAGCACAAATGCCAGCCAGTGCTGCTCCAACACTGGGAAAGGACAAACTGTTCAAAATCCCGCCTCCCACAGGAGCCACTGTCCCCTCCTCCAGCCCAGGATGTTGCAGAAGGGGGCAGATTAAAGGCCAAGGGCCTGGGCTCCACTTCTTAGGCCCACTTTGCCCTACCCCACAGGCTCCTAGCGAGTATGAGACCAGTCCAGAGCAGCTCTTCTACCGGATTGCCCATCTGAACCGTGGGCAGCAGTACCTGCTGTGGGTGGCAGCCGTCACCTCCGCTGGCCGGGGCAACAGCAGCGAGAAAGTCACCATCGAGCCTGCCGGCAAGGGTGAGAAGCTTAGGGCTGGGGCAGACGGGCAAAAGCTCCATTCCAGAATCCTGTTTCTCCCCAAATAGGGGCCCTCTCTCCTCCACCTATGACCCAGCTGTGAGGAACTGGTCATTCGCCTCCCTCCTGCCTCCCTCCTGCATCACCAAGCCTGGACCTCTACTGCCCCCTGACTCCAGAAAAGTCACACAGCAGGCTGCAGCCGGCCTGACCACCCGCTCAGTGCACGGCCTGCCCCAAACTTCCTCTTGTGTTGAAAGAAGGGGAGGCGCCCTCACCACCACCCTCAATGTGGAGCCTATGTCCCAGTGCCCAGCTCCTGGGGGTCAAGGGGAGCTACAGCAGGGTGCACTGCTGGCACAGAGCAGCCTGGCTCCAAAGAGAGCACCCTGCTGTGGGGGACACTGCAGGCAGAGGGTCCCTGTGATGGCTCATGTGCCCATCAACACTCTGGGTTGGCATAAGACCTCCCTAGTGGGTACTTCCCAAACCCCTGGCCCTGGCATGAGTGTGGCATGCAGGTACACACTGAGTTTTGAAAGGAATGACATTTCTGAGGCCTCAAGCTCTGTCCCAATACTGGGGCCAAGCAATTGGCCACAGTGAGCCCAGGCCTTTAAGTTCTCCACTTTGCTCTGGCCTCCGTAGGCCCTTCCTCTTGCCCTGTCTCCTCTCCCAGCCACTACCTAACTACACACACACACACACACCCTCAAACACACTCATCCACACAGGCAAACACACACTCACACTCAGACATATACTTACGCACATACTAACATAAATGCAGGTACCATATACATATACACACATGCATGCACACATATGCACACACACAGAGAGATGCTGAGACACACAGACGTACAGGGAGGCAGCCCCAGCCTATGGCAGAATCAAGTCTGGAACCAGGGCTCTGGAGCACCTGGTGATCTCCCTGGGGCTCAGGGATGTCTCTCTCCCCCAAAGGAAGCCATCTTAACTCAGGCCACTCTGCCTTGCCATCTCTCTGGCAACCAGGCCAGCCCCACTCCCCAGAGCACCCCCTCTTTGCCTCAGTTGTTCCCCTCTTCTGCTCTCCTTGAGCCCCATGTCCTGCACCCAAGCCTCTGAGAGCCCCCCTAGCACCTCACATATAGCCCATGGGCCACACTGACCCTGTGAGGCACTCGGTGGCGCGGTTCCTTTCAGCAGGGCTGGTAGCCTCTAGGGCACCTGACATGCCCCACATGCCTTGGCAGTGTGGCCCCTGCACCTGCTCTCTCCTCCCTGCCTACGTGGTGATGAGCACAGTTCTATGTCACTTCTCTGTCACCCCTTCTGCACACGACTCCCAAGTCAGTCTCCAATCCAGACATATTTCTCACTCTCCAGAACATGCAGACTCAGCTGTCCCCCTCCCTCTGGGCCCACATGCAGATCAGGCTCAGTGTGAGGTAGGTCTTCCAGCCTCACCTGCCAAACCTGCCTTCCAGCTGTGTCCTTGACTCCCTGAGGGCTCTGTCACCATCTAGATGGCCCAGCCAGAGTCCTGGGAGTCATCCTCACCTCCCCCATCAAAACTAGTCCAGCTCAGCATAATGGTACACAGCTGTAAACCTAGTACTTGGGAGGCTGAGGCAGGAGGATCCTCATGAATTCATGGCTAGCCTGGGCTACTTAGTGAGTTCAAGTCCAGCCTCAACTACATAGCAAGACCCTGTCTCAAAACAACAACAAAAAAACTAGTCCAACCTCAGGTCCTGTCAATCTTTGTCATAAGCTCTGATCTCCCCTCTACCATACATCTCCTCCAGCCTGTATGCTGGCCCCATCTTGTCACAGCCTTGTCCTTCAGGGCCAACTCCACTGATGCAGCCAGGGCTTTATTCAAAACCTCTCTTGAACTGTAAATCTGGGGACCCTAAGGAAGGGGGCCAGGGGAGATGAGTGGCCCTCACCCTGTCTTCCCTGTAGCCCCAGCAAAGATTATCTCATTCGGGGGCACCATGACGACACCCTGGATGAAGGATGTCCGGCTACCTTGCAATTCAGTGGGAGACCCAGCCCCCACTGTGAAGTGGACCAAGGACAGGTATGCGTTGGGTCGTGGAGGCATGGGGTGGCCTCAGAGGAGAGTCTGAGGTGTCCTTTCTGCCAGCGGCCTGGGTCCCCTCCTGGCCCGGCTGTCACAGTGAGCTGGCCTTGAGGCTCCCCCCACCAGGAGCCCAGGATCTCCCTTCCCTGGGTGGTGGAAGAGGCAGGGTTACCAAAGACTCCCAGGAAGGGCTGACCACAACCCCAGGAATCCAGGGTCCCCGATCAAGCCTCTTCCCACTTCCAGTTTATTCAGCCCCACACCAGGGAAGGCCCCGGGGCAAGAGGCCCCATTCCCCATGGCTCCCTTGCCTTGCAGTGAGGACTCAGCAATCCCCGTGTCCATGGACGGCCACCGGCTCATCCACACGAATGGCACCCTGCTGCTGCGTGCTGTGAAGGCTGAGGACTCGGGCTACTATACCTGCACGGCCACCAACACTGGTGGCTTCGACACCATCATTGTCAACCTTCTGGTGCAAGGTGAGACCCCGAGAGGAGGTGGCTCCAGTGGGCAGGGTGGGAGAAAGAGTAGGAATTACATCACATGAGAGAGGGTTAGTGAAGACAGGAAACCGAACCCTGGGGTCAGGGACAGACCTTGAAACAGGTGTGAATGGACGAGGAGGCAGGAAGCAGTGGGGACACACAGAGCATGGAAGAACCAGGGCTTTCCTACCATGGGGTCCCCCATACCCCATCACTGTGGTCTGCCCTCTGTGCTGAGGGCTGTGGCTTCCCTCACAGTGCCCCCGGACCAGCCCCGCCTCACTGTCTCCAAAACCTCCGCTTCGTCCATCACCCTGACCTGGATTCCAGGCGACAATGGGGGCAGCTCCATCCGAGGTGAGGAGGGGCTGGATGAGGGAGAGGAAGGGAAGGAATCTGGGGTCCTGGGGCAGGGGAAGGGCTTCATCCACTGCTACCACTTTTCCCCATAACACCCGGGAAATGACTGCAGGGTGAAGGGAAATTCTGACACAAGGAAAGTACTCAAGTGCATGGAAGGTGTGCCTGCACCCTTGCCACCCATGAGCTGGGCAGGCCTGAAGTTTTCCTCTCTGGGCCTCAGTTTCCCCATCTGTCAAAGCAGACAAACACACTAGATCAATGCTTCTCAAACTTGAATGTGGGGCCGGTGAGATGGCCCAGCGGCGTAAGCGCCTGCCTGGCAAGTGTGAGGGCCCGAGTTCGACTCCCGGATCCCACATACGAAAAAGGGGCCGGTGATATTGCTCAGCGGCATGGGCACCTGCTGGTGCGCGAAGTCCTGAGGTCGACCCCTGGTACCCACAAAAAAAAAAAAAACTTGAACATGGGTATGAATCACCACAGTTCTTGTAAATGTGCAACTTCTTGCTCAACGGCCTGGGGTGGGCCTGAGAATCTACATTTCTAACAAATTACCAGATGACGCAGATACTGAGAGAGACTCCCATGGAGTAGTAGGACTTTAAGCAAGCTCCCTTTTAAGCTGTACAACTCTGGTTTTCTGCTAAACCCTAACATTAGACCTAAGGAGAAAGCAGTGAACTCCCCCAGGGCTGGACCCAAGGTCCTCCAGCTTTGCATCTGATTTGCATATGTCCCCTCAACGGTCAACAGCCCCACCATGCTGCTACCTGGAGCCTTGACCTCACCAAGCCCAGTGGGAAGCCCAAGTTGGGCCCCCATTGCCCGGCCTTGCCTGGCCCCCCTGAGCCAAGCTGGTCCCACAGGTTTCGTGCTGCAGTACTCAGTGGACAACAGTGAGGAGTGGAAGGACGTGTTCATCAGCTCCAGCGAGCGGTCCTTCAAGCTGGACAGCCTCAAGTGTGGCACATGGTACAAGGTGAAGCTGGCAGCCAAGAACAGTGTGGGCTCTGGGCGCATCAGCGAGATCATCGAGGCCAAGACCCACGGGCGGGGTGAGGCCAGAGTCAGGGTGGGGAGGGAGAGAAGGGCAGGGCTGGGGGAGGGGGTGTTGGGAGGCACAGGCCATGGGGGTGAGGGATGGCTGGTACAAGATGGAGGGACACAACACATAGGGGACTGACGGGAGGAGACCCAGCCTCCTTCCCACCACTAGAGCATCTTGATGACAGAATCATCACCAAGAAAAGCTGGTTCCCCTTCCCTGCCAGGAGTGACAGAAGGGTAGCACTCCTCCTCCTTCTTCCTGTCTCTCATTCTTCACTGCTGAGGCCTCTCTCCCTTCATTCCCTCTTCTTCCTCTCCTCCTCTGCCACTCCCAGGTGCAAACCCATTCCACCTGTGCCAACCGCTGATCCTTGAAGCCTCTGTAGTCCCAGCCACCCCAAGGGAATCCTTCCCAGCAGGGACGAATGCTCCCTTCCTGCTCAGGCTCTCTAACCTCTCTTCTCCCTCTGGCCCCCAGAGCCCTCCTTCAGCAAAGACCAACACCTCTTCACCCACATCAACTCCACACATGCTCGGCTTAACCTACAGGGCTGGAACAACGGGGGCTGTCCCATCACAGCCATTGTACTGGAGTACCGGCCCAAAGGGACCTGGGCCTGGCAGGGCCTCCGGGCCAACAACTCAGCAGAGGTGTTTCTGACTGAACTGCGAGAGGCCACGTGGTACGAACTGCGCATGAGGGCTTGCAACAGCGCCGGCTGTGGCAATGAGACTGCCCAGTTTGCCACCCTGGACTACGATGGCAGTGAGTCGGGAAGGGCAGGAGGGGGCAGCCCCAAGGCTGACAAGGGAGGATGGCAGAGTGGCAGACACACAGATAGACAAGTAGAAAAACAGGCAGGGATACAGCCAGGGAGGAGGGTTGGCAGGCAGAGAGAGCAGCAGACTGACAGCAGGCAGGTAAGTGGACAGATATCCAGTGGCCAGTACAGACAGACAGGCAGCCAAAGGTCAGTAGCACTAAGATGAACTGTCTTCAGAGGTGCAGTCCTTGCTCTCCATTGCTTCAAGGAGATGGCAAGGGAGAGGAGGGAGAGATGCAGCTGATGCCCTGGCCTCTGAGAAGGCATATTAGCCAGGATGCGACAGCCTGTGCTGCAGGAACAAACACTAAGAGCCTGGTGGCCTAACCCAGTAAGGAGCTTTTTGTTGGTTTTCTTAAAGTCCTCTGAGGTTGGCTGGCTGCCACCTTTTAATCACACTGTCTTAAACATGGAGCCTCCAAGGTCCCCCAAAAAGAGAGAAAAGGCACACTGCTTCTTACCTTCCTTGGCCAGGGGTTGGCATTCATCACTTCTTTTCACACTCTAGTGTGAAACTAGTGTTCAAACTAGTCACATGGCTCCAATCTAACTGCAAGGAAGTCTGGGAAAGGTAGACGAGCACATGGATTAATATTTGAAGCGCACCTAACTGGTGTCTACCACGTAGGGATACTCACCTCCACGCACACACGCACATGCACACAAGGCAGGCAGATCCGTTAAAGTAACATAGATGGCTGAATTCATAGGGTCCCAATGTCACAAGGTAAGCCAAGTCTGCCAATGTGTTAAGGAAACGGAATAAAAGCAATGACAAGAGATGGGCCCAAAAATGAAGGTTTCACGAAGGAGATGACTCAAGCAGAGCTTGGAAAGCAGGCAAAGATCAGGGCTTGCAGAGAGTTAGCTTGGCAAGAAAGCTTATCATTTTCTCCCCATGGGCACCCAAAGTTAGCAGACTTGCCCGGAAGAGGAACGAGCAAGGAGAAAATGCAGGAGTAGTTTTAGTCTCCATCAAGGGAAAAGAACAGAGTCCCACTGCCCTTTGTTACCCCCAGCCCCATTCCCAGCTGGATGTGGGAATTTAAGCCCATCAATTCACCCTCTCCAATTAAACACTGAACCCCAACAGGCAGGCAACTTTACTCTGAGAGATTGCAGGATAACTTTAAAACAGTACCAGGAAGAGATTAACATAATACAATATAACGACTACGCAGCTAAACTGTCCGTGGCTGTCCTAATGGAACAAGAATTTGGGGGAGCAGAAGGGAGAGTCAGGACTCTGTGCCAGGAGGTGGATCTCAGAAACCAGGGTCAGCAAGAGAAGTCAAAGGATTTCTCCACCCATGGGACTCCCTACATAGTACTCAGTTCATAAGGGGCACCTGATTCCCTTCTTTACTCCCATGCAGGCACCATCCCACCTATCAAGTCTGCTCAAGGGGAAGGGGATGACGTGAAGAAGCTGTTCACCATCGGTTGCCCAGTCATCCTGGCCACACTAGGGGTGGCACTGCTCTTCATTGTACGCAAGAAGAGGAAGGAGAAGCGGCTGAAGCGGCTCCGAGGTGGGGGCATTTCCTCTAGGCTTTGCAGGAAAGGGTATTGACTCTCGGCCACTCTGGCCACCTTCAATGGCTCATGGCACCATCTGGGCAAGAGAGAGTGCCAGAGTCCTTTCAAAGGAAGAGCTACCACTCAAACCTTCAGAACCCTGCTTAGTTGTTTTCTTCTTCTCTGTGCCTGCACCAACCAGGCTGACATTGGTGAATACACATCTTTAGGACCTGCTCAGTTCTGAATGGGCAGTTTCTATGCCACATCAAATGTCAGATGCTTTGAATATCATCCCCTTTTCCAAATGTAATACTACAGTCTGGTGTAAATGGGTCTCACATATCTCAATTTTCCTAGGACTTAATATAGTATCTGACACCTACTAGTTGCTTCAAAAATGTTTGTTCATTCATTTGGAAAACATTTATTGAGTCTGTTGCATCATGGATATTGCCAGACATTACAGATATAAAGATGAGTAAAGAAGGGACAGGCTATGTCTTTAGAATTCACAGTCTAATGTGAGAACCCAGGAAAAATAGTAGCATGGAGTGAAAATTATTAATGCTCCCTAAGGTGTGTAGATGAATGGATGGTTAGATGACTGAACGGATGAGTCATTAGATGCTTTCATGGAAGGAGGTATTGATGGATGGATGGATGGATGGATAGATTGGATGGATTTGATAAAATCTTGGATGGATAAATGGCTGGATGGTTAGGTGGTTGGATGCATGGATGGATATTTTGATGGGTAATATGCATGGATGGTTGGATAAAAGAATAGTTGGAGTGGTGGGATAATTGGGTGAATGTTGAATGAATGAGTAGTTAGATGATGATACAGATAGTTGGATGGAAAACTTGACATATAAATAGAAGGTCAGTTAGATGGATGTTGAATGCATGGTTGGAGGGATGGGCAGACAGTTAGATGGTTGAATGGATGATTAAATGATTGGATGGCTGAATGGTTTAATGTGTAGGTGATGGATGAATGTTTGGTTAGGTAGTTGGATGAATGGGTGTATGGCTGGATGTATGGTTGGATAGATAGATGGTTAGGTGGTTGAATGGTTGGTTGGATGGTTGGATGCATGCATGCAGTTACCAAGATTCACTCTGACAGATCATTGTCAGATATCAGATTAAGTAGGCTCTTTGATTCTTCCAATATCACAATCTGAGAATACTGATCATATTCAAGGCCCCTCTGAGACTCCCAAATCTATTCATGCACTTTTTGGGAACAGAATCCCTATACTACAAGAAGAGGTGAAGCTTCTTGGTTGATATGAGAGTTTAGTCACCTAAATTCATCCTCCACTTGCTTCTCTCCCCAAGAGATAACTGAAGGTAGATCTTTCAATTATGCCTATTTCCAGCCTGTTATGGTATCCTGTTTAATTAAAGTCAGTTCACAAAGTAATGGAGTCCTTACTCCATCCCCTGTTCTTTGGAAAGTCCTCCCGATTAGATAAAAACTGAGGAAAGGAAAATAGACCTGAGCCTAATCCTGAATTGGGAGCAGTGAAACTTCACCACGATTTGGGCTGTTTTGTAGGTCCTTACACTTCTCCCTCTGCTTCTTGAGACCATTCCCATTTTAGGGAATTCTTCCACCTCTTAACCTACCTCTTCCAATTGTCATCCTGCTCAAACTCCATTCTTACCCAATCCTCTCTTTACTGTTTTTGCAGATGCAAAGAGTTTGGCAGAAATGTTGATAAGGTGGGTATCAAAGCAATGGGGCAATTAGCTGCTTCTTTTCTAATCCTCTCACCCTTCTCCCCTGCAGGGGACACAGGAGCTTCCCTCTGTGTCCCTCTCCTGTTCTACTCCCAGAATAGGAGACAGGCTTCTAAGAGCCCATTATCCTGCAAAGCCCTCTCCCCTAATCCTTTATGGCTGCTGAGCCACCCACCTCCTCTCCTTCCAACAGCAAGAACAACCGAAGCTTTGACACTCCTGTCAAAGGGCCACCCCAGGGCCCCCGGCTCCATATTGACATCCCCAGGGTCCAGCTACTCATCGAGGACAAGGAAGGTATCAAGCAGATTGGTGAGTGACAAGTGCACAAGCTCTCTGTCCAAATCTAGTTGTGCCTCCCCAGACCACAGTCCACAGAGGGCATCCACCAGCCCTCACACAGTGCCTCGGGCCCCAGCAGCAGCCCCAGCACAGCCCCAGCCCCAGTCCTAGCTTCTCTCCAGGGCTGTTTCCTCTCCATCTAATGGGGAGAATCACTGGCCTTTTGGGGACTCAGCATTGGATAAGGGCAAAGAGAAATTCATGGAGTAAAGAGACGTTTGGTGAGACTTCCTGGTGATTTCCTTTCTTCTAGGAGATGACAAGGCCACCATCCCCGTGACGGATGCTGAGTTCAGCCAAGCTGTCAACCCACAGAGCTTCTGTACTGGTGTCTCTTTGCATCATCCCGCCCTCATCCAGAGCACAGGACCCCTCATTGATATGTCTGACATCCGGCCAGGAACCAGTATGCATTATCCCCAGGGAGACAGCCCTCCCCACACACAAGGGGTCTTGGGCACACCTCATGGCAGAGGTGACAAAAGGAAAAGAAAAGGGGGAGGAGGGGGCAGAATGGAATGGAAGCATAGGCCAAGCACTGGAATTAGAGACTGGAGATCTTGATTACAGATTGATTAGCTGTGACCTTGAGCATATTACTAACCTTACCTCTCTGTGCCCCAATTTCCATGCCTAGAAATTTTGACCAAAGTTTGGATACCTTTGGTCTTCAGTGGCCTTCTATCTTGAACACTGTGACTCTAGACACAAGGATGGAATATATCAATGGCCTTAGTCCAGTGGTGGTAAACCTATGGCACATGTGCTACAGCTGGCTATTTGTTATCATTGAAAGCTCTAAAAGGTTCGCCATTACTGCTTTAGGGAGTGGATGGATAGTCAGGAGGCAGCAAGAGAGGGTATCACATTCTTCCCTAGGTAGAAGAAAAAGATGGGGTGGGTGGGGAGGACAAGGACCGTGTCCACGGCCTCCACATCTGGACTCCACTGCTCTCCTCCTCTGGGGGATCTACGTGGTCAGGAGAGGCAGCATGTTAGCATTCCCAAGGGTGCTTCTGTGGCTGCTTCTCCCTCCACCCTCAGTCCCCTCTACCTTTTGCACTAAATGCCAGCTGCTCAAGCACAAGTGTGCTCAACTCTTGCTTCCCTCTGTGCAGATCCAGTGTCCAGGAAGAATGTGAAGTCAGCCCATAGCACCCGGAACCGGTACTCAAGCCAGTGGACCTTGACAAAGTGCCAGGCCTCTACACCTGCCCGCACCCTCACTTCCGACTGGCGCACCGTGGGCTCCCAGCATGGTGTCACTGTCACAGAGAGTGACAGCTACAGTGCCAGCCTGTCCCAAGACACAGGTGTGTCTAGGCCCCTGCCTGCATCCTGCCCAGCCTCCTCCAGTTCCCTATCATTCATCTCTACCTCCCGTTTTTCCTAACTGCTTCCCACCAACTCATAAGGTCCAAGTCACTTTCATTTCCAATGGTCCACTGACCCATGGTGTGGCTGGGACAAGAACAATTGCCCTCACTGAGCTCTACTTGGTCAAGGATTTTATTTTGCTCTACCAAAAAACTGTCAGAGAAAATGGTACACAGGATATTTGTTGGAGAAAAGCCTGAGTGTTCCATGGGGTGGTTGTTTATTGTCAAAGAACGAAAAATGAGCCAGGAATGGTGGCACATGCCTGTAATCCCAGCACTTGGGAGCTAAGGCAGGAGGATCACTGCTAGTCCAAAGCAAGCCTGGCCTAATAGTGAGTTCAAGACCAGCCTGAAGTACATGGTGAGACCCTGTCTCAAAGGAAAAAAAAAAAAAAAAAACAGAATGAAAAATGTTCTGCCCTTCATTAACCAATGAGCCCATTTAGGCCACCACTGCAGCCCTCACAGAAGAGCAGGATCTCCCAGCCTGATCCCCCCATGGCTACTGCTCTCTCCTTAACCCCACACCTTCCATGTCCCCAGACAAAGGACGGAACAGCATGGTGTCCACTGAGAGTGCCTCTTCCACCTACGAGGAGCTGGCCCGGGCCTATGAGCATGCCAAGCTGGAGGAGCAGCTGCAGCACGCCAAGTTCGAGATCACTGAGTGCTTTATCTCAGACAGTTCCTCTGACCAGATGACCACGGGCACCAATGAGAATGCTGACAGCATGACATCCATGAGCACACCCTCGGAGCCTGGCATCTGCCGCTTTACCGCCTCCCCACCCAAGCCCCAGGACGCCGACCGGGGCAAAAATGTGGCTGTGCCCATCCCTCACCGGGCCAATAAGAGTGAGTGCCCGGGCCACCTCTCTTGCTATGTCCCTATAAGCCCTGGCTAGGTCTTGTCCTACCAGCACATGGATCCTACCAGCCCAGCTTGACTCCTTGGTAGTGCAGGATTGTACCAAGAGCAAGGACTTGGGAGCACCGCGCCCAGAGCCCATCCTCACTCAGCTTAATATCTCTTTGGCCTTGGGCAAGTCATTTCACCTCTCTGGCCTTAATTTTCTCTTAATTTATAAAATGCAAACATAGTATCTACTTTGCATTGTCATATTGAGCTTTAGAAATTAGATACATGACTGAAGCTTGGAGGATGTCTTAGTCACTTTCTCCTTGCTGGGACAAAATATCTGACACCTACAACTCAAAGGAGGAGAGATTTACTTTGACTCATGTTTTGCTCCATAGTTGGCTGGCTCTGAAACAGGACAGCATGGCAGAGGGGCATGGTGGAGCAGAGCTGCTCACAGCATGACAGACAGAAGCAGAGTGAGAAACAAGAGCCAGGGAGGGAGATACACCCTTCCAGAACATGCCCACAGTAACCAGAGGCCACCTCCTAACAAGTCAGCTACAAGCCCCATAATCCAGTCACCTTCTAAAAGCCCTGCCTATGAGTACATGAGGCTTTGGGGGACATCTAGATATTTACCCTAACAGAGGGTCTCATTAGGTAGTGGTCCTTCCTTAATCTGAAGCTGTACCAAGATGGAAAGAGACCCCCTTATGGGGTCAGCTGTCCAGGGGTCTCTGGTCTCAGTGCTGGCTGAAGTTAATTCAAACACAAAGGAGCAAGCCTGGTACCCATGGTAGTCATAACTCAAGGTGTGGTGACAGGCCTGGGATTACCAGGGCAGCCCATCGGCATATGTGAGGTTGTAGTGTGCAGTGTAGAGTCTGGTCCACCTGGCATTGACCATGCTAACTGAGGCAGGGCAGGAGTACTCAAGGTCATCTGCAGAAGGGCCAGAGTAAAGGAAAGTACAAGGACTCAGGAGACTCATGGCCTCCACCCCTTTAAGCTATGCAAATTTCGGCAGATTATTTAGTGTCCCGCAACCTCAGTCCTCACTTGCACAGTGCAGGCAGGCATGACCCAATCTGGGAAGTTGCCATGTGGAGTAAATGAGAGAAGGTAAGGACAGGGCCAGGCACAGCCAAGTGACAGAGGCACCTCTGCGGGCCAGATACTCCCGGAGCAGAGGGAGTGGGTGTGGAGGCCCCAGAAGCATGGTGGCAGTTTCAGAAATGAAAAACTTTCCATCAGGAGAAGAGGGATAGGGCGGGGACATGTAGCTGACTGGGCATCTGGAAGACTGGAGGTCTTACTGGTGAGCCCTCAGAGCACAGAGTCAGGCTCACTGGGGCGAGTGACAAGGAGTGATGTTGCTCTCCTCCAAAGGGTAAGGAAAGGTGTTAAGGAGTCCTTGTCTTTAGTATTGGTGAGCTCCCACCACCAGAAGCTAAATAGCACGTATTGATTTATTGAGCCACTACTATATGTGCCAGCCACTATTTCAAAGCATTTTACATACTCCATCTCCCTTAATAATCCCATAGGGAAACAAGACCATCCCCATTTCAGATAAGGAAACTAAGGCTCAGAGAGGTCAAGTACCTGGTTGGGGTGGGGGTGAACAAGTTTCCAAGGCCTCTGTCCCTAACATCCTCTGCTTCTGCGATTCCAGGTGACTACTGCAATCTGCCCGTGTACCCCAAGACGGAGGCCTTCTTCCGGAAAGCAGATGGGCGTGAACCCTGCCCTGTGGTCCCACCCCGAGAGGCCTCCATCCGGAACCTGGCTCGAACCTACCACCCCCAGGCTCGCCACCTGACTCTGGACCCTGCCAGCAAGCCCTTGGGCCTCCCGCACCCAGGGGCCCCCGCTGCTGCCACCACAGCCACCTTACCTCAGAGGACTCTGGCCATGCCAGCACCCCCAGCCGGCACGGCCCCCCCAGCACCCGGCCCCACTCCCGCTGAGCCCCCTGCTGCCCCCAGCGCTGCCCCTCCAGCCCCCAGTACTGAGCCTCCTCGGGCTGGGGGCCCACACACCAAAATGGGGGGCTCAAGGGACTCACTCCTCGAGATGAGCACATCGGGGGTAGGGCGGTCTCAGAAGCAGGGTGCCGGGGCCTACTCCAAATCCTACACCCTAGTGTAGGGGCACCGCGAGAAGAGCAGCCCACCTCTTGGACTTCTTCACCGCCAGCCCTCACATACCAACTGGGCTGTTTCCTGCATTATTTATATTAAACCGACAGACAAAAACCAACCAACAACAAAAAGAAACCCCCCAAGTCATGAACACTTGTACATAGAACTCTTTTGTACAAATGAAACTATTTTCTTCTTCTCCATGAAGCCAGGGCACAAAGAATTTGACCATACAAGTCAAATTCCCCACCCCGAAAAATACGTGTGCAGAGATATATACATATATAGAGAGAGGAACGCACCAAAAAGCTATATATCGATATATTTCTCACACCTTCTTTTGAGAGAGGCACAAAGACAGCAATTTTTCCCTCCTACTCACCCCCCAAATCTAGGTGGTTTTGACAAAGACCAAAATCCCAACTCAGAGACACTGCATGCAATTTTACTGTTCCAAGAAAACCAGGAGTTGCTTCAATTTGCAGATGCTTATGTGTTAATACCTTTTTCTATGAAAAAAGACCCAACGCCGTGTGCAATAAAGGTTATGTTTCTATGTGGTGGCTTTTTTCCCATCTGGCGAGGGCCAGTGGGGAGGGCAGAGAGATTTTTGTACCAGGCCTGGGCTTTGGCTCCACACTTGAAGTTTTGTAAAAGGCTTTCAGTTAGCTAAAGTGCATCCATGGAGCGCCCTAAGGGGGACCAGCTCTGCAGCACTCAGCCAGTACCTAAACCCCTCTGAGCCACAGTTTCCTTATCTGTAAATTGAAGGAAGCTCATAGCCCATGAAGTGAGGCCACCTTGGCGAGACACTGGGAACCTGGGGTAAGAGAAGGGGAGGCTCCTAGCCTCTCTCACCCAGGACAGCGTGGAGCAGCCAGGGGACACGGCTACGTAAAACCACTAGGAAACAGTTCTGTGCCTACAATTAGGGATGGGAGGAAGAGATTTTATGTCCCTGGGGAATCAGGCCAGAGCCAAGGCGCTGGGCTGCTAGGGCAAGGCAAGGCCAGAGGGAGAAGGAAAGAGGTCACTGGAGGTCAGAGGGGCAGGAAGGGCTCAGCTGAAAGAAGCTAGCCAGAAGGTGGACCAGGTGTCTCACCAGCTTAGAAGAGTCAGCAACTGCAGTGCCAAGTGGAAGGAACGGCATCCACATGAAGGAGCAGGCAGGGCTGTGGGTGGCGCAGCAGCACTGCTTCTGGTGACAGAGCAGAGGCCATCATAGGGAGACAGCCTGGGAGTTGGGCCTCCATGGATGGGCCTCCATGCACGCAAAGGTTTGGAAAGACAGAGGAGGGGAAACAACCTGGGACAGGAGACTAGCAAAGGCCCACAGGTATGAAGTCTGTGGTTTAGTGGTCCCTCCCCCAACCATGGCCCTTAGGTACAAAGAGGGCTCCTCAGTTGAGCACCCCAAGTTGAGCCTGAGTCGTGGATCAGGAATCTGGAAGGAAGGTGAGTGTGGGACCTGCTCTCTGCGGGTGATAGAAGAACTGGAAGGGAGGTACCAGACAGGAGCAGGCGGGAGGAATTTGTGCAGCATGCAGGCGGGTCACACTTGTCAGCATGGTCCACAGTGATGCACAACCTTTAATAGAAGCACCTTTTAGACAACAATCTAGTCCACAAACATTGTTTGAGCACCTAGCATGTGCAGGATTCTGCCTATGAATAACTATATTACCAGGTAAGAGAGGTTGGCACCGTGAGAGTGGAGAGGCAGAGATCCTGAACTCCATGCTGACTCCTAGGCTCATCAGAAAATGCTCATCTCAGCTCCCACACCCAGAACCCACCTGGAGAACAGCAAACCGCATCCTGAGAACCAAGGCCTGTATTCCAGGTGCCAGCCCTGTTTCCACCCCTTCTTTGAGAAGACAGGGCACCTCCCAGGGCTACAAGCACCATCTGTAGAGCACCTCTGGAACTGCAAGCACAATGATCAAATGTGGAGTTCTGCCTATAATTTGAGTGGCCCCCTCAGCCACACCCCTGCACAGTGGACACTGAGGAAACAAACGGGAATCAGATCCAACTGCAGTCAGCACAAGGGAATGAACAATTCCTCGGAAGCCAGATGGGGTAGAAAATGGAGCAACCTGCCTAAAGGTTGCAAAGGAGACACCATCATGAAAATATATTATGGAGCCCTATCCTCTGTCAGGTGCTGAGCAGAGCCCTTTCCTTATGTTGCCTCTTGTAACTTTATTGCAGATTTAGGAGAAATGTATCCCGATTTCCTGGGACTTTCAGGAGTTGTTAACTTATCTGAAGTTAGAGGAGCAAGGAGAGATAGAGATGAGACCTAAACACATGCATGACTCATTCCCTAACTGCCATATTACCCAGGTGTTCCAGGTAAGAAATAAAAGGGATACAAATAGAAAAAGGAGGAAGTCAAATTATCCCCATTTGCAGATGATATGATTCCATACCTAGAAAACCCTAAACAGTCCACCAAAATTCTCTCAGAATTGATAAACTAACTCAGCAAAATATGAGGATAAAAAAACCGAGATGCAAAAATCTGTAGCTTTCCTATACACTAATAATGCACTTGCTCAGAAAGAAATCAGGGAAACAATCCCATTCACAATAGCCTCAGAAAATAAAATACCTTTAAATAAATCTAACCAAGAAAGTGAAGGACCTCTACAATTAAAAGTACAAAACACTGAAAAAGAAATTGAAGACCCTAGAAGATGGAAAGACATCCCATGTTCATGGATTGGGAGAATTAATGCTTTTTAAATTCCATACAACTGAAAGTGATCTATAGATTCAATGTAACTTCCAACAAAATACCAATGACATTCTTTGCAGAAGTAGAAAAAACAATCCTAAAAGTCATATGGAAGCACAAAAGATCCTAAGCAATCCTAAGGGAAAAGAACAATGCTGGAGATATCACAACACCTGATTTCAAAATATACTATAGAACCATTGTAACAAAAACTATACGGCATTGGCATAAAAATACACACAGAGACCAGTGGAATAGAATAGAGGACCCAGGAATGAATCCACACATCTACAGCAATCTGATTTTCAACAAAGGTGCTAAAAACACACAATGGAGAAAAGATGGTCTCTTCAACAAAAGGTCCTGGGAAAACTGGATATCTGTAGAAGATTGAAATTAGATCACTACCTCTACCCCTATATAAAAATAAACTCAAAATGGATTAAAGACCTAAATATAGGGGCCGGTGAGATGGCTCCGCGGCGTAAGCGTTTGCCTGGCAAGCGCGAGGGCCCGAGTTCGACTCCCAGAACCCACATACGAAAAAAGGGCCGGTGATATCGCTCAGCAGCACGGGCGCCTCCTGGCGCGTGAGGTCCTGAGGTCGACCCCCGGTACCCACAAAAAAAAAAAAAAAGACCTAAATATAGACCTGAAAGTTTGAAACTACTAGAGAAAAACACAGGGGAAACATTTCAAGATATTGGTATGGGCAATGATTTTCTGATCAGGACTCCACCAGCTCAGAAAAGAATAGCAAGAATTGACAAGTAGGATTACATCAAATTAAGAAGCTGCACAGCAGAGGAAACAAAGAACAGAATGAAGAGACTGTCTATAAAATGGGAGAAAATATTTGCTTGCTATTCATTTGACAAAGGATTAATATTCAGAATATATGAAGAATTTAAAAATTTAACAACGAAAGAATAAATAATCCAATTGACAAATGGGCAAATGAGCTGAACAGACACTTCTCAAAAGAAATACAAATGGCCAATCATTTTATGAAAAAATGCCCAACATCTTCAGTCATCAGGGAAATGAAAATCAAAACTACATTGAGATTCCACTTCACCCTAGTCAGAATGACTATTACCAAGAAAATAAAAAATAAATGCTGGCAAGGGTATCCTTAAAACTGTTCGTAGGAATGTAAATTAGTACAGCCATTATGGAAATCAATCAATATGAAGCTTCCTCAAGAAACTAAAAATACAGCTACCATATGATCCAGTTATACCATTCCTGGGTATACACCCAAAGGAATCAAAGTCAACATGCTGGAAAGGTCCCTGCACACCCATTTTCGAGGCACAAATTCACAATGGCCAAGTTATAGAATCAGCATAGATCCCATCAGTGGATGAATGGATAAAGAAAATGTGGTATGGATATACAATGGAGTTTTATTCAGTCATGGAGATGAATGAAATTGTGTTGTTTGCAAGAAAATGGATGGAACTGGAGATCATCATCATGTTAAGCAAAATAAGCCAGTCACAGAAAGACAAGTATCATATGTTTTCTCTCATATGTGGAATGTAAAAAAAATAAAAGGACATGAAAATGGAAGAAGGAACTATTTGGGAAGAGGAAGGGAACCACGAAAACAAGGAGAGAATGAGAGGATAAGAGGATAACAAGGAAGATAGATGTGATCAAAGTATATGCATGAATGAAAGTGTCACAAAGAAACCATTATATTGTTTGCTTAGTATGCATTAATAATCATATATATATATATATGCACATACATATACATATATACACATACATATACATATATATATATATTTAAACACAGGTCTGAAAATTCAGTCAGTCTTGTGCAAAATCCAGTGGTTTTTGTTTTTTTTTGTTTTTTTTGTTTTTTTTTGTGGGTACCGGGGGGTCGACCTCAGGACCTCGCGCGCCAACAGGCACCCGTGCCACTGAGCGATATCACCGGCCCCTTTTTCGTATGTGGGTTCCGGGAGTCGAACTCGGGCCCTCGAGCTTGCAAGGCAGGCGCTTACGCCGCTGAGCCATCTCACCGGCCCAAAAATCCAGTGGTTTTATTTGCTAATAATCTCTAACCTTGATATATTGTTTAGGTAACCCGGAAGCCCACCTGTCTGAAACACACCCAGAAGCTAATTCACAAAGCAACAGAACCTCTTCTGCTCCTCATTGTAGTGTCTGGCGGGGGTCAGGGGGCTGGGCGTCTCCCATGAGATGACCTTCCATCTCTCTTTCTCTCTCCAAGTTCATGCCCTCACTCTGGCAAAGAATGAAGTGAGGTGAGGCTGGCTCAAAGCCAAAAGCCTCCAGTGGAAAATGGGGAAGTCAGGGCCCAGCGAAAAATGAGGAAGCCAGAAATGAAAGTAATGTGAGGAAAGGTTTATTTATGATATCGTGAATGCAGGGGAAAGCTACCTTGCAGCAAAGTAGGGAGAACTCAAGTGAGTTTCTCAAAGGTCAGGGAACCATTATACTCATACCTATAGGGGTAAGCTGGTTTCTAAAAATAATTGTTTTACTGATTGGTGAAATCCAGGTCAATCAGGGTTCTAGCCTTTGTTTCTGGGTGAGATAAATGTCAGGGGGCTAAGGGACACACAGTGAATACATGTAATAATTTCACAAGCGCTAGCTTCCTCAAGTACATTGTATACAATCAGTATGTGCCAAGTTCACAACTGTCAGCTAGCCAGGTCATACCCTAATTTCCTGCCTACACCTCCCTCTAACTGTCCCTACATCATCATTCATGCCCAGCTCATTACCACCAAACTCTTTATCTGGACCAATCATCTTAAGTATCTGCCTGCTCCTTTCTGGATCTCTAGTTTGCCCACCGCAGACAAGGCCATTTTGAGAGCTTTGATCCTCAAAGTGTAGTCCACAGGCCAGCAGCACCGGCATCACTAAAAGCTTGTAAGAAATGTAAAATCCCAGGCCTCATCCCAGCCTCATGGACTCAGAAGCTGCATTTTGGCAGCATCCCCAGGGGACCTACACACACATTAAAGCTTTGTCCTCTCCATCTGCCAACAACCAGAGCTAGACTACTACTGGTTCTGAAGCTTAGCTGTACAGTCACATTCACCTGAGGGGCTTATTTAAAAATACAGAAGCTCGCAACTCACCAATCCTAAACTGAATCAGCATTTCTTGACATGCATTTGTAATTTTATCATGGTAAAAGATACATACCATAAATTCTTTTTCTATACTGGAGATTGAACCTAGGGTCTTTGCACTGAGCTAATCCTCAGCCCTTTTCTTCCTTTTTATCTTGAGCCAGAGTTTCACTAAATCACTGTTTCCCAGGTTGGGCTTGGACTTTCGATCCTCCAGCCTCAGTCTCCCAGAGTGCTGGGATTACAGGCATGCACTACCACGCCCAGCTCATTTTAACTATTTTTAGATGTAAAATTCAGAAGGTTTAAGTATGCTCACCTTATTCTGTAACCATCACCACTATCCATTTCAAGAACTTTTTCATTGTCCCAAACAGAAAATCTGTACCCCCGTAACTCAGTAGCCTCCCAAAACTCTGCACCATCCACAACAGCCCCACCTCCTCATCTCCAGCCTCTGGAAATCCCTGTTTTACTTTCTGTCTCCATGAATTTGCCTAAATACCTTATATGACTGTAGCCATACTGTCTTTGTCCTTTTATGTCTCTGGCTTGTATTGCTTAGCACGTCTTCAATCTTCACCAGCATTGTAGCGTATATCAAATTTATGTTTAAGGATGAATAATATCCCATTGTATTTTTCACATTTTGCTTCCTCATTCATCATTTGATGGACATTTGGTTTCCATCTTTTGACTTTTATGAATAATGCTGCTGTGAGCATGGGCATATAAGAAGTACCTGAGTCTGTTTGTTTTTAATTCTTTTGGGTTTATACCCTGAAGTACATTTGCAGAATTACATGACAATTTTGTTTAACTTTTTGAGGAACTGCCAAACTATTTTCCACCACACATCTGTATTTTTAACAAGTGAGATGATATCCAAGTATTCTGAATACTCCGATGATATCACTGAATACCCCGGAGCACTTCCAATGGCCTGGCACTGAGCGTGGCACCAGAGATGCAAAGGCCCTTTGGCTCACTAGTGTGGGTATAAACTGGCAGAGGACTAAGGAGGGAAGCCTGGGGCTAAGGGGGACATCAGGAATGGGTAGCCGTTTGACAAGACCTCATGTCTATCCTCTGAAGTATACAGTTGTTGCTGGGAGGTGGCTGCCCCACCATACTATAGTTCCAGGCCTCCTGACTTCTGGACGGGGTGATGAGACTGAGCATGGGCCAGTGAAATGTGGTAGACATAGTACACGCTACTTTCTTTTTTTTTTTTTTTTTTTTGTGGGTACCGGGGGTCGACCTCAGGACCTCACGTGCCAACAGGCACCTGTGCCACTGAGCGATATCACCGGCCCCTTTTTCGTATGTGGGTTCCGGGAGTCGAACTCAGGCCCTCGCGCTTGCAGGGCAGGCGCTTATGCCGCTGAGCCATCTCACCGGCCCTGTACACGCTACTTTCAGCCCTGACTCATAAACACCTTCCTAGCCACTCCCTGCTCTCTCCTCCTAGATGGATGCCAATACCCAAGGTGAGCTTGGAAGCCACTTGTTGGAGATAGCAGAGCTTCTGTAAACTGGGCTCCTGCATAACTGCTCAGAGAAGAGGCCCTTCTACCCCACCAATGCCAATTGAACTTTCTATGTGCAATAAATAAACTTTTAACATGATATTTTGGAGTTTACAAAAGTTGGCATCATTTTAACTTATACAGAAAATGAAGGGAACTTAGCTGGCCATAGAAATCCTCCCTTGATGTTCTAGGTTCATGCATCTTCCCCCATGCCTCCTCTACTTCCCCTACAAATTGGATTCCAGTGCAGACAAAAGGCTGGGGAACAGCCACTGGTGAGCTCAGAGAGGGGGAGGTGTCTGCAGTCTGTAGGAGAGAAGGGTGAGATGGCCAGGCTGGGCTCGGGCCCTGAGTCAGGTTCCATCCTTCCTCCCAGAATCCACATCTTCTCCCAGGCAGTGGCAGCTACACTCCCAGGTGAAGAGGGAACGGCTGCCAGCTGTTCCTTGGGAGGTAATCCATGCTCACTTTAGTGTCTCAGAACTCAGACACTAATCTCAGGGATCAAAGAGACCTGTGAGGTCATCTCATCCAGGTTACCGTCCCATTCTGGATTCCTTCTGCAATCAGCAAGGATTGTCTAGCCCGCACGTGCATGACACCTACTATGGTTTGAATGAGTCCCCCAAAGATTCATGTGTTGGAAATTTAATCCCCAAAGTCCTATATTAATGATATTTGAAGGTGGGGCCTTTGGAAGGTCATTAGGATTCACACTTGCTCCGTCTTCCCGTGTGGATGCTCCTGCCATGTTACGACGCAGCAAGGAGGCCCCTCCCAGCTCCCAGGCAAGTACTGGTACCATATCGTTCGACTCCCAGCTTCTATTCCCCATCCGAAACCACTCCTTCAGGGCCCACAAAACAAGTCTCCTTCCTTCCAGCCTGGCACACAGTCTCTGAGCGCAGAGAACACTTACATTCTTCCCCATACACCCATGACAGTGCCTGATTTATTAGGAACATAGCACATTAGATACAGATGGATGAAGGGTGAATAGTGGGAAATATGGGCAGGAAGGAGGAGACAGTGGAAAATCAGACAGCAGTTCCACCCTATTCACTGGCCCCACCAGCACCTGGTGACATGTAGACTCTCCACATGATGAGTGACACATCTAGGCTCAACGCCCTGAGCAGCTGCCACCAGCCAGAGCTGCAGCTGCCTTGCCACCAACATGTGGCTCCGAAGCCGGGCCTGAGCCACCCACCAGGTACACACCGAAGAGCCTGGGAGCAGGCCAAGGATGTGCGATACAGCAGAACTCACAAGCTGCAGACCTGTAGACCATGGTCCCTCCCTGGCTCCTTCCCTCAGGTGTTTGGACCACGTGACTCTGTCCCACCCCCGACTCCCACCCACCCTCTTCCCCATGCCTCAGGCCCTGGGACCCTCCAAAGAGACACAGACTAGAGGACAGTGTGGTCACTGAGTGGGGGGTGGGGGGCAGCAAGGGGATTGCCACTGCCCAGCCTGACCGCAGAACCCTGGGGCCTGGATCTAGTCACTGTGGAGCCTAGCCAGGCTTTGCTGTGGGAGACAGAGATGGCGGGGCAGAGGAGAGCAGGCAGCAGGAGCCTAAGGGAAAGGGGCCCAGGGCAGCAGGCGGGGAACTGCAGAGGGCCTCACCATGGAGGAAAGTCTGCTGCTCATGGAGGCCTACTATGCACATCACACCCTGCCAGGTGCCGCGGGCTGAGGCAAGGGGAACAGGCATGACCCCACCCTCAGATGAAGATACCAGGCTCTCTCTGGATGGTTACTTAAAGCACAGACGGTCTAAGTGGTAAGTCACCACTTAGGCACCAGTCTGTGTGACTCAGTCCCCACCATGCGGGGGCCTCCTTTCTCCCTCCCCAGGAGGAGGCTCCTGAGAGAGGGGAGGCCCAGGGACGGTCCCCACCCACCTTCCTTCTAACTGCAGCCCAGTGGATGCTGTTGTGGTCCCAGGGCCTGCTTTCTCCACTAGGAAAAGGGGCTGAAGAGACAGAAACTGTTTCCTTTTTCTGTGTGAGTTCAGGGCAGTAAGAAGACTCCCTAAGGAGCTCAGAGCTACCCAACAGCAGAACGAGCAGCTACTTTATGTGGTAGTGAGCACTCTGTCCTTTAAGCATTCAAGCACAGGATGGGTAACAACTTGCATTTCCACAGCACTCAGCAGTTTATCAAGCACTTCCTTCAGGGTACCTGACACAAGTCATTTCACAAATCCCCTCAGTATGGTAGGTTTTCAGCTTCATTGTACAAATAAGGAAACAGGCCTGGAGAGAAGACTCCCAAAATTGCCCCCCTGGTAAATAGCAGCCAGAATCTGACCCCAGGTCTTTTAGGGGCACAAAATAGACACTCAGAGCCAGACTTGCACTCCTAGCTCACGTAATAGATAAGAAAAAGTCTTATTTCCATTTCCTACCTTTACCCCTTCCTAACCCTAGGCCCCAGCAGTAGCCCTACAGAGAGACTGGTCACTAGAGAGTGGCCAAGCCTGTATCCTCATACAACCTGGCCATGAAGGGGAACATGACCCCTCGGCAAACTTCCTCCCAGAGCTGAGTGGGACCTGTGCTTCCTGCAGCTGAGCCAGCCCTACCCAGCCATGCTGCACCCACAGACCGAAGACTCCCCCCACATAGTGAGAAGGGTGCGGCAGGGAGGTCTACTGCTGAGCCGACTTAATGAACCCAGTATAGCTCTCCCACTCAGGAGCAATCACCCCAATGATCCAGATCTAGTCCTCCTGTCTGATTAGAGGGCAGGGGAAACAATTGACATACAGAATGAAAGAAAATGATATGGTTCTTTCAAGAGCAAAACAAAGGAGTGAGGAAACTAATCAGCTGAGCTGGCCCTACTGAAGAAAATGGGTGGTGATCCCTCCTCCTAGCCCATCTTCTCCCAGCCTTGCCTACAATCCAACTGTGGCCAGTGCTCCATCCCAGAGCTAAATGTGAGAGCCTGTTCTATTCGTCACGAATCAACTCAGGTGCCAGCATCTCTACAGCAGCCCTGCAACCTGTCACCCTAGATTCCGTCTCAGGAAACCCCGGGTAGCCAAGTGTGTAATTCCAGCACTTGGGAGGCTGAGGCAGAAGGATCACCATGACTTTGAGGCCAGCCTAGGATACATAGTGAGTGTGAGTTCAAGGCCAGCCTGAACTTCACAGTGAGACCCTGACTCAAAAAGATAGAGAGAAAGAAATGAATTGCCGGGGTTCCCCCAACATCCCACTAGCCTCAAGGACCCTGGGAAGGAAGAGGAGCCATCAGGCGTTCCAGGCAGAGGACCCTCCCAGAGAAACCATGTGGGGCTCCCAAAGTGGGAGGAGGATCCAAGGTTTGCCTGCCTGGGCCACCAAGGACCTTCTATACTCTGTTAAAAGAGATGCCACTAGGTCTTCTAAAGCACTGACAGTATCAGGGTGATGAGCTTGACGGAGACAATGTAAGGTGACACCAAAGACAAGAGCTGGGTTTCCACCCAGCATCAGACAGACTTCCCAACCTATGAAGGAGCTAAGCACTATATGTGTCTGCCCTGTTCTGAAAAGTACTCTTTGCAGAATGTAGCCATTTCCTCTCCTTCCACCTGATAAAAGTTGACAGATTCTAAATTATAAACACTCACACTTAGAATGTCTGCCACCTCCCCAGCTCTACACTGATGCGAGGCAGGTTTAGGACACAGGGTACCAGCACCTTCCTTTCAGAATGGCAGCAACACGTCTCGAATGAGATAAGGCTCATTTCAATGGGTGCACTGACTGGAAGTAAAGTCACTGCTATTGTGTGTGCTGACCCTTGTGAGTCACCAGCTTCTGGGAATGAAAACCCAAGAGTGCATCCTTGTTTTGAAACTAAGGTGAGTGGAGAAGGGTAGGTCTGTCTTCCTTGTGTTGGGGTTGCTCATCATGACACAGTGTTATATCACCCTTCCCTTCACTCGGCATTCTGTGTGACACATCTGCTGATCAGGGCAAATTCCCTGGGGGAGGCAGGCAGGGGCCACTGGTGAGATTCAAGAGAAAAGCAGAAATGGGGGACTTTCCAATTCACCAAGACAGTGATGGCAGGCCCTCCATTTTTCAACCATCATCCCCATCCCCAAAAAATCTGCAAGTGAGACCAGTAGTGCCTTCTCCACACCCCTGCCCACCCATGCCCATCATGGCCCTCCAGCATTCCTCAACAAGGCCAACTCCACACTCTAGGCAGGCTCCTCAGAGGTGCAAATCTGAGGCATCCACCTGCTTCATCCCTAGATGGCGGATTCAGGGTTTGACCAGGGAAGGCTTGGGACCAGAAAAGTGACAGGGCATTTAGGTGGCAGAAACAAAAGCAAAGTGGGGCATCCTAAGGCCAGGGTTATTTCTCCACACTCTATGTTATGGCTTGCATCTAGATGTCCCTCCAAAACCTCATGCATTCATAGGTGGGGAGTTTTGAAGGTGGCTGGATTAGAGTGTGTGAATGTGGGTTAAGGGTGTGATAAAGAAGGCAGGCCTGCTGCTTGCTGCTTGCTGCCTTCTGCCTGCCATGCCATGAACTGTTTCTCCTCTGCGATGTCCCCTGTGCCAGGCCACCCTACCTTGAAGCCATCCAACTATGTGCTGAAACCTCTATAAACTGTGAGCCAAAATAAACTTTTCCTCCAAAACTTGTGGGGTTTGGCTATTTTGTCTCAGCAATAAGAAAAGTAGCCAAGACACCCTACATAGCTATGTTGTGTGGACGTGTTTGTGAGGAGATGGTGGGGGTCTGTCATCATTCCCATTAGTCCCTTAACAGTCAGGGTTGGGGACGCGGCTCCATGGCAGAACACTCACCTAGCATGTGTGAGGCCATGGGCTCCATCACCAGCACCACCACCACACACACACACACACACACACACACACACACTGCACAAGAATAGTCAGTGAACACCTCACGACAGAAATACAGAATTTTGGGAAATCACCTGATGCTGTGCTAGTAATAACCCACATGCAAACAGGAAAAGGGAAGAGGAACAATGGTGTTCTTTTCTCGTATTTGCATAAAATCTCCAGAAGTTACTGGTGATATTTGTTACCTTCAAAGAGAAGCACCAGATGGCTCACGGACACAGTGACTTTTAAACCATTTGAATATTGAGCCATGTGAACATATGGCCATTTCAAAATAAATATCCTTTAAAAAGAAAACTTTTCCTCAGGCCCCAGGCGGGGCAGTCAGGCCTCTTGGGTTCTGGACCCACCTCTGCCACACGCTGACTGTCAACTTGGGGCAACTCATGCGGCCTCGCTAGGCTATTGCCTCTACCATTAAACACAAGTGGACTGAATAAGTGATCTGTATGGCCGCAGCTGTAGAATGAATGTTTGTGCCCCTCCCCAATTCATATGCTAAAACCCAGTCCCCAGTGTGACAGTATTATTAGATCATGGACATGGGCCCTCATGAATGGGATTAGTGCCCACATAAGGGGCTAAAGGGGACTAGGGGTGTAGCTGAGTTATAGAGCATTTGCCCAGCATGCATGAGGTTCAATCCCCAGCACCATTTAAAAAAAAAAAAAAAAAAAAAAAAAAAAAAACCTAAAATAATAATAGGCCAAAGAAATCACAGTTTTATCCTTCTTCCAAGTGAGGGCACAGCTAGAAGGCACTATCTATGAACCAGAAAGCAGACCCTCACCAAATACCAAATTTGCCAGCACCTGTTCTCAGACTTCCAGCCTCCAGACAATGAGAAATAAATTTGTTTAAAAACAAATAAATTAAAAATAAATAAATAAATAAACAGAAATAAATTTCTGCTTAAAAGCTACCCAGTTTATGGTATTTGGGGAGGGGCGTGCTGGGGATGGAACCCAGGGCCTCACACATACTAAACATTTGCTATACCACTGAGCCACATCCCCTCCCCCCAGGGTGCTTTTAATAGCAGCCCAAATAGAATAAGTCAGCCCCTTTCAGTTGCAGAAGTCTATGATTTTAATCTCCTGGCTAAACTCTAAAATCCATGAAGAAGGATGGGACAATTTTGGAGTCTTCTGGAAAACTTCCTTTGTAAACCTTGGCTCAGGAAGATTTTGCTCCCCCACCTAGGAGCCATTCCCTGCCTGGAACCCAGACCTTCAGACCAAGCTGCCCAGGACTGAACTGTGAGGCAGGAGGAAGATGGAAGACGCTGACATGGGGACCAAAAGCAACAGAATTCAACTTTCGGAGCCATGGATCTGGAGTCAAATCCCAGGCTCTCAGCTGTGTGACCTTGAGCTACTGTGATTCAACTTCTCTGAGACTAAATTTCCTCATCTGTAAAACAAGAATACCAACTTTATAAAGTTAAGAGTCCAAGCAGGAACACATGCAAAGCACTTGACCCACAGAAGGCTTGCAACAAATATCAGTTTCCTTCCTTCCTTCATAGAAAGTGCCATGGATACTGGGCTGAGTTCTTCCGTAGGTTCTGTCTTTGTGTTGGCTTTTGTTTGCCAACACAATCCATGAAACATGGACACCTCAGTTGGTTACCCTAGCAATTTTGTTGCTACAAATCCAAGACTACAAGTTTATGTAGGCTGTTCATATCACTGGAGCAGGGAAAAACAAAAAACAAAAAATACCTAATTGCCAGCTTAGGACTTGGGGGAGGACAGGCTTATCATGCACTTATCCGCATGAGGGAGAAGCCCACTGACCTTTGGGAAATGGCTCTATGGGTCTTCCGTTGGTAGGTAGGGGCGCGGAGAGGGGGCAAAGAGAGGGAGACAGAATATCAACTCTTCCCAAAGTGGGTGAGGGTGCTCTGGGGTACCAGGGACAGACTGTAGGGTTCTATACTTTACTTGGGGCCCAAGCACTTCACAGTCTCGGACCCTTGATATCCCCTCGCCCATAAAAATGGCACAGAAAATACCTAAACCAGTATCTACATTGTTGTGGTGATTAAATCAGACACTTAGGGAGAGGTTCCATGAATGCTAATTTTTCCTTCCTCCCTTTTTCTCAAGAGGAAGGAGGCAAAAGCCTCCAAAGAGGAGAGACATCCACACGACTGCCTTGTAGAAAATGGACCTGCGAAGATTTAATTGATGCAGAAAACACAGGACTGGCGTCAGAGCTGGCCATATCACATGAGCTATTTCCAAAGCACACAGACTGAGGCAAACAACAAAAGACTTTTTCTATGTGTAGTAGGCTGCTGCCTAGAAAATATCAGAGGGGGTAAAAAAGCCACTGGATCTTCAGGTCTTTTTCCATGACAAACAAATGAGTGGTGGGACGGTGAGAGTTGGTTTCTATGGGCTGGGGAAGCAAGGGCAACCCCATAGCTTTCAAGATTAAAAAATGGGAACCCAGTAATGGGTGGGAGAAGTGGGTCTGCAGGAAGCTGTGCCAGCAGGGTGGCAGCTCCGCTTGGTACAAGACCCCTCCCTGCCAATAACAGGCACTAGCCCAGCCCTCATGCCAAGCTCTGGGATCAGACGGGGGTGGCACACGTGCAAAAGATAGATAGAAACAGGGCCATGATTGCACTTAAGGTGTTCCGGGAAAAGAAAAACTACAATGAGGGCCAAAGCCATCCATCCTTTCCTGTGGCTTCCAGCTTCCTGGAAAAGTGGGCGTGAGACCTGAGATACTAGCTGGGAGGAGCCCCCAGGGGAGGGGAGGGGAGGTCGCTCCGGACAGCCCTGAGGAAAGCACAGTGCCAGCAGAGGGGAAGAGGCCAAACATCCTGGGGCCAGCCTCCAACTTCCAGCAGGGCTCTGCACAGCTAAGCCCAGTCCTGACTCAGTCAAAAGGAAAGCTGGAGTGTTCCAGAAAGGAGACATTCAAGAATAAAGGAAAAAGAAATGATGTGATCTCAACAAGGCTGAGGTATTAGAGATAGATGCTGGCCCAGAAGAGCCAGGTCCCAGGGCACAAACATACTGGGAGGCTTCGTCCTGGGGAGTGAACCCCAGCAGGGCCCTGACGGTCCATGGGAACAACCCCACTCCAGATTATTCCTTTGGCCTCCAAGGCAGCTCTATGAATGCCACCCTTCCTCCCAAAGGTGCCCATGTCCCTGAGGCCCCTCAGTGGCCACACCTCCTCAGTACCGCCAAGTCCCTGCACGAGCTTATGTAAGTCCACACATTCAGCCCGAGATCGGGTTCTTGGTCACAGAGTGTGGCTGGCTCGCCAATCATCCCATCCTTTCCACCCATCTCCAGATTCCTCCAAGTCCTGAGTGGAGCGCAGCAGAGGACAGGAGCGTGCTCTGTCGGAATAAAGTGCGGGCAGCTGCTTAGGCACTTGGTCTGGGGAGCAGCCAGCTGTCAAGCCCACCTTGGGGCTCAACAGCGATACACATTCAGTCTGTTGTTTTCATCCAGGCCCAGCTGCAGCAGGTTTGAAGTGGCTGTTGGCTTGGGGACCGAGGAGAAGAGGTGTCTGGTCACAAGGTAAAGGAAAAATCTGGGCAGCTGACTACATCCAGGTGGAAGCCAAGAGGGAGTCAAAGGCCCAGCATAGGCCCTGCAGCTGAGCTCAGCCACCCAGCTGCTGCAAGAGGGGACTGGGGCTTGGGGACCTGCTAAAAGGATACACTTTGGGGTCATTCTTGAAACGGTCTAGCCACTTGCGGTTGGCCTCGATCATGCCCTGGATGCTGGTGCTGCCCACCTTGGGGACTCGGGAATGGGGCCGCTGCAGAAGGCGGAGCTGCTCACTGGGTAAGGGAAGGAGAGGGAGGGTGTGGGGAGAGGATGAGAATGGGCAGCGTGCTGGGAAGAGGGATGTGTGGCAGAGCCAACTGGAGGCCATCATGCCACCTCTTCTCTCTTCCTCTCTGTACCAGGATCTCCTGAGCAACTCAAAACTGCCCCTCCAGAAAGACAAGCGTCAGCTTCCAAAGGGGAAGGTGATAGCTGCCCTCCGCCCTGCTCCTGGGTGTTTGCTACTGACATCCACTCTGGGCTCCCACATCTGCCTATTTCAGCCAATCTCATTAAGCAAGAAGCTCCCCTCTGTCAACTCAGCTCCCAAGTTGACCTAAAGAGATGGTTGGGGCTTGAGGCAGAGGAGAAGCACTTGGCAAGGAGTAAGATGAATGGGAAATTAATAACAGGTTTAAATAATTGCCCGTCTGTCACCCCCACAGGGTGTCCCTCTCACTCCAGATGTTGCTCAGCAAGAGTCAGGGAAGAAGAGAGATGTAGGAAGCAGACAAACAAAGAGCTCAATAGCAAAGACAAAGGCCAAATTCCAAATTCCAGGGCTGGAAGGGCCACAGGACGGGGCAGGATGCATGGCCCCTCCATGGGCTGATTTCTCCCCACAGTTGCCAAGAGCAGCTTCCTCATGGAGCTGGCTGGGTAAACCCAGCCCCAACCACCCCAGCCCAACCTCAGCAGTAAGGACATGACTTTCCCCTGGCTGTGGAGGGGCACCTCAGACCTAGGCAAGGCAAGGGCAGCTCTGTGGCCTGCGGACCTGCCTGACCTCCTGAGGCAGTAGGACCATGAGGTCTGTTCCTCTCAGAAGTGCCACCTACCCAAGGGGGCACAGCAAGCAGCTTGACTGTCCCACCAAACCCAAGTAGGCTTACCTGGCAGACATATAGCCCAGCCTGTTCTCCAGGGGGGGAGGGCAGCTGCTGAGCAAGGGGATACCAGCTAGAAAAGTGGGGGCAAGAGTTCAGAGACAGCAGTGAGTCAGCTGAGCCAGACCCAGGTCCCAGCAGGCCCCTCCCTGCTCACTAGCCCCTCCTGCCTCTCCAGAAATAGATGTAAGGCAGCGCCTCCAGAGTGAACACAAAAGCAGGGAAAATTTCAGTGGCTGGAGATAAGAGACAGGTGACAGACAAGAATCATCCTATTTTATTTTACCCCTAAAACTTAATTTATTTTACAGTTTTTTGTTTTTGTTTTTGTTTTTTTTTAAAGGCAGGGTCTCACTATGGTAGTTCAGGCTGGCCTTGAACAGGAAGTGATCCTCCTGCCTCAGCCTCCTGAGTGCTGGGATTACAGGCATGCACCACCACATCCAGCTTGTTTTTCAATTTAAGTTGAGGAAAAAAAATTGCGTCTGGGGCAGAAAGAAGAGGGGTTTTTAATTTTTGCTTTTTATATATTTTTCCTCAAATGACCATGTGTTTATGGCTTCTCACATTCCTCAGCATGGCTATGACACCAAGAAGGCCAACAGACCTGGGAGGAAGAGGAAGCCACACAGTCAAGGAGTCATAAACAGGATCCTCAAGTCTGAGACATGGAGTCAAAACCCAGTGTCAAACCAGGGGTCAAAACTCACTCACTGGATACCCTGAACCATATTACTTAACCTCAATGAGTCTCAGCTCAATCATTTATAAAATGGGGATAATTACCACCACCGAGAATTATCACATGGACTAAGTGAAGGGAGAAAAAAAAAAAAAAAAAAAATAATATATATATATATATATATATATATATATATATATATATATATATACACAAAATGCCTGGCCCATAATGACTGCACAAGATGGTAGTCATTATGACAATGACAATAACCTTTTAGGTTCTGCTCAACTCTAGAATCCAGAATAAAGGCCCCCAGCAGGCCAGGCTCCATGGAAGCCATCCCAACTACAGAACCTCCAGCTGCAGAACCACCAGCAAGATCTTCAGCAGGGATCCACAGACAGAGCCAAAGGACCAAAGTTGGGGGCAGGGAAAAGAGGTAGGCAAAATAAAAAGACAAAAAGGAAAAGTAGGAGAAGAGGGTAGAAGAGAAGGAAGAAAGAGGAAGAAGGCAGGAAGGCTCAGCCCAGGGCCCAGAGGGAGGCTTACAGGGAAAATACTTGCGCCACTTCTCTAGCAGGAAGTCGTCCACTGTTTGAGCCACAGAGGAGGAGAGCCTGGGGCCCAGCCCCGGGTCCCAAGCCCACTGGGTGGACATGGGTGCAGCAGTGGACGAGGCTGAGGCCTTGTTCAGGGAGGAGTAGGCAGGAATGGAGGTGCTCTTGGAGGACAGCGAGGAGGTGAAGAGTGGCAGCGGCGGCTGAGTGCTGAGGCTGCCCAGCACACTGAGGACACCATTGAGCTCGCTGCTGATCCGCTGCAGGGAGCTGCTCAGGTAATGGATCTTGTTGGGGAAGGCGGGACTTGGGGTCGGGGTGACTGAAAGGAAAGAGGCAGGACCCAGCTTCAGGGGCTGGTGAAGCTGCTGGGCAAAGACCCAACTTCAAGACTCTGGAGTATTCCAGACCCGTCTGGCACTGTAGCCCCCCACTGGCTGCCCCTCAGCCTCATGACAGGGATAGAGGACAGCAGGGCTTCTGTGGTCCTGACAGTGCAGACCCTGGGGCAGAGGCCCAGGACCTGGAGAGAAGAGAGAAGGCCTTCCGCTCACCTGCCAGCCACAGTAGCAGAGCATGGATAGCCTCCCCGGAGGCCTGGGAGAGAAGCTACAGGGATACCTGGCAGCACTCAGAAGGCATCCCTGACCCTTTCGGCACTGGTACTGCAGACCCAGATGGGCTTCGCTCCTCCCTACCATTTACCAAGCACCCAGTCCAGACACCAGCTCACCGGGGGGCTGTGGCTGGGTCCTCAACGTTCGTTCCTCTTCACAGATACTGTGGGCTTCACTTCATCACTCCCTCCCTCCCCTCCCTGCTGCTGCTACCACACACCGTAAGGCAGAGGGCAGGACGTGGAACTTTCACTGCTCAGGTCTTCTGTGTCACTGAGGTCGAAGGTCACCACCTTCTTGGCAGGGCTCCCTCTCGGAGTATCCTCATCTGAGGCCTGATGGGTAGAAGCAGCCATTAGTACTGCTCCTTCCTGTGTGCTTCCTACCCCGCTGCCCCTGTGATGAGCTCTCTGGGGCCCAGAGCTCTGCCAGGCACCTGGGAGAGGCATACCACACGGGCTGCCTCAGGAGGAGGCGAGGTTGAGAGAGCCCTACTGCCAGATACACAGGCAACAGGGCCACCAGGACTGGGCAGACCCCACTGCTCTCTCCCACACGCTGTCCCTGCAGTGTTTCTCCACCTGAGCTTCGCTGATGCCACATCCAAGCCCCTAGAATGCAGGGCAAAGTGTATATGGCCCCAGGGAAAGGAAGGACACCTGTGACCAATGTCCACTGTCACACACTGGTCACACCTCTCTTCAGGAACCGAGGCAGGGAAGAGCAGAGACCATTCTCCTTCTCTGACCCTTCACAAGCGGCTCCAGGGCTGCTCAGGACCATCTAAACCCACAGACATGTTTGATGAACAGCAAGAGCCATGGCCACTTTCACCAGCCAGAAGCCCACAGCCAACACCCAATCCTGGGTCCTAGAGGCCTAGCTCCCGCTAATCCAGGACCAAGGAACAACCCAACCCAATCCTGGGGACAGAAGGAGGAGGCCGCAGCCACACTAGGCTATGTGGCCACAGGAGACACCTCTTCCTGAAGAGAGGACTCCAACTGGTTCAGCTTCTCCTCTTTCTTCTTCAGCAGGTCGTGGCCTTTCCGCATGGCTGACTTCATCTCATCCAAGTGCCTGGTCTCCTGCAGCCAGGAAGGAAGGGGAGGAGAAATGACCAACCACACAGATGCTGGAGCCCTAGCTCTACCATGTGCTGGCTGGGTGGTCTTCAACAAATTACTTCTCAGTCTGGTTACTCAACTGAGCAAAAGAAATACTACCCTCATCAGGTTGAGAAAATGAAGTGAGATACAGTATGTGATTGCTTAACACCACACCCACACCTTGTAAATTCTCAGATGGTTACTGTTGTCATCGCTGCTCCAAGTATTTATCACCACCATCCTTTAGGGGGAGTAAGGAGGGCAGTAACAGGCCCTGGAGGAAGCATGTACATACTCCTGGGAAGCCTGCCCCTGTCTGTACCAGCCCCTTGCCCTCTGCTGCCCCTACGCCAGGCTCAGGGACTGCAGGGCTAAGCGCCCTCACCCATTCTTGCACCATCAGAATTCAAAGGCCCAGGCATGATCTAAGAGAGCCCACCCCGGCTGGACCCCAACAGGTACAAACATCTGTAACATCAGCTAACGATCCTTCTCACTACAAATTAGTCTATCAGAGAGGTCAACAAGAGAAGTAACTCAGTCTTCAAGCTGAGTGTGTCCAAAAGGTTTTCATTTATGAATTCAGTCTTTATTGTTACACAGTGGAAAAGCACAGCACTGGATTTGAAAACTTTTAAACCTTAGTCCTACTCTGTACCTAGAAAATGGGAGTAATAATACAGGGTAAGTGTCTCTTATCCGAAATGTTTGGAAACAGAAGTGCCTCCAATTCTGGAGTTTTTCAGATTCTAGAATACTTGCATAGTCTTTGCTGGTTGAAGGGATTTTCAGTCTGTACTACCTTGCACATTATATATACAGCCAACATGAAGCTCAAACAATTTACTAGTAGAGAAGGCGTTTGTTTGCATGTGCTATGTTGCCATGTAAATGTAAGTGATCCCAAGGCCCAGATGGCTTTTCCCCTGAAGTCCCCAGGATGATCAGCTAAGGACAGCCTAAAAGCAAAGGTTCCACTGGCACCCCTAGGCCTCCCACTACAGGGCTGGCAGCTCTCTTCCAGGTGCTGACCTCCTCCAGGTTCTTGCGCACATCATCTAGGGTGTTGGTGCCCGGCGGGTCATCAGCTTCCTCCTGGGAACTGGCCAGCTCATGGCGCCAGTGCTGCTGGGCAGCTTTCAGGGCTGTCTGCCGCCTCCTCATGGAGCGTGTCTGCTGCACCAGGAACTCCTTGGCACTACGGACAGCCATCCCTTCGGCAGAGAGGTAGTGCCGGACACTGCAGGAGGACAGGCAGGGAAGGGAAGTGGAAGAGCAAAGAAAAGACTTTCAGAAACCTGCTCTGGGACCCGTAGCCACTTTCTCAGCAAAAGCCCACCCTGAGCACACACAGGAGCTGCTGAGCGGCAGCTGGGCAGATGCAGGAACACCACTGTTAAATACCTACAGCACGTGGCACACGGGACTAAGAGTCCTTCCACCCTGATCTGAAAGGAATGTGCCTGGGGCCTGGGAACAGATGGCCAGACACTCGCAGCAGTCTGATCCGCAACCAGAGGTCAGCACATGCCAGCGTGCCATGTCAAGGGTCACAGTGGGCTGCTTGTTGGCTTGACACAGAAGATTCCTCCACCCCTGGCCTCCCCCCTGAACCAAGTCCCACTGGTCACCACTGTCATTTCAGCTCTGTGACACAGGTCCTCACTCACCCCATCATGGTACCCTCAATCCGAAATAAGGCAGGATGTGGAAACTCACCTGTCTGAGGACAAGATGGTCTCCTCTTTGCTCTGGGAGAAAGGGGAGGACACCTCTTGGGTCTGCTTCTGTGAACATAGGAAAAGACCCACTGAGTGCAGCAAAAGCTGACACCCTGCAGGCTCAAGAGATCCTGAAGCCCCTCCCAGTGGCCAGGAAAGCAAATGGCTCTGCCAGCTGCCAGGCACTCTTCACCTATAGGTACCACTGGACTGGTGGAGACAGCCGGAGGCTGGGAATTAGAAAAGGAAGCCAGGTCCCAAACAGCAGAGCCAGGCACCCCTCCTGGTGGCCCGCCCTCCTACTGCTCCCCCCACCCAGGCCCCAGCTCACTGTCCCAAGTGATTTCCTCAGGTCCTCGATGTGGAGATCTGGCTCAAAATGTGTGGAAGAATTATTCTCCTCAACCACCAGCTCTCTCAAGATGTTCTGCCTCCTCTGAGCTTCAGCCTCCAGGTTGCTGTGGTAGGGAAGGGAGAGGCAGGGTCACGGGATGAAGCAGGCCAGGCAGCACACTGTCAAGCCCATTTCCATGCCCTCATTCCCATCAAAGTCACCAGGCAGGGCTGAGACATAAACAGTAGAACCAGGGATCCTGCTTTTCACAGCCTCAACATGCTACTGCCTGCAAAATTCAGCAGACACACATCCTTCTGCCTGGCCTCCACCTTGGGCCCTCCGCCTCTCCTTATTAACTGGACCCTGATGAGATGGGGCCGGAGAGCAGCAGCAGTTCAGAGGACTAGCAGGAGGGGGTTGGCCAGGTGGCCAGGAGCAGGGCGCCCACACCACCTGATGCGTCTCTGCAGCCTCTGACTCTGCGCCTGCAGCAGATCCACTTCAGGCTCCAGCTCCAGCTTGCGGGCCTGCAGCTCGTCCAGAACCCTTCGGAGCTGCCACTTGGACTCCACCATGTGGGTGTGCTCCTTCCTTGCCTCTTCCAGGTGCTGATGGGTGGCTGCAGCTTCCTGGAGATGGAAGGAAAGACAGACACACCTGGAGATACAGTAGAGAGAAGGCAGGGTGCAGGCAGCCCTCGAGAGTAAGGAAGTCAGAAAACAACCGGGGAAGTCAGAGCCTCTGAAGCCACTGCCTCTGGGGTGAGGGGTCTGAAAGTTCCTAGCCTCCCACACAGCCCACACCCTGAGGCTCCCAAGTCGGGGTCCACAGGGGCATGAGTTGTGCAATACTGGTCCACATAGGCTGGAGCCCACTGTCCTGGACCCAGCAGGTGAACAAAACGGGGCCTGGAGGTGGTGAAGGAAAAGCAAAGGGGGGAGACGAGAGAGGCAGACAAACCTCACTCTCCAGAGCAACCTGCCTCTGCACATCAAGCAGCTGCTGCTTCTCCTTCTGCAATCTCCTCTGGGGGGAGCACGAGCCCTCGGGCTGACTGCAGACCCCTGATGTGAGGGTAGGGCCTGCCCTCCCTGCAGAAGGGGACTCCATGGCCCCTCTAGGGCCCCTGCAGATCCATCCTCCTCCCCAACCCCCTCACCTGGACATCCAACTCAGCCATTCTGGCCTTGACAGCTTTAGTTCTGGCTTCAAGTTCCACCTCTAAGTCCTGGAGTTTCCTTTCCTGTGCAGGAGTACAGTGGAGAGAGGATGTAAGTGTGAAGAGTGTAAAGCATCAGCTGAGGGGAGGAGGAGGACCCAGAACCCACCGTACCACACTGCAGCCTCTGGGCTCGGGCTCAGGCTGGCTTCTCCCCACGTCACCACGCCGCCCCCCAGGAATGGACCACACCTTGACTCCCAGTGGGGACAAGCAGAGGCAGACACGCTGACCCCAAGCCTCACAGGCGTAACCTCGCCTTCTAGTCCTGGGCATTTTCCCTGGCTCAGAAAACAAAGGAGTAAAGAGGTCCCAATCTTCAATATGGACAGAGCTGCCAGATGTGATGGTGCACATCTGTAATCTCAGTGCTTAGGAGGCTGAGGCAGGAAGATCACCACAAGATTAAGCCTGAACTAAATAGCAAAAGCCTGTCTCAAGAAACAAAATATGGGCAGAGAAAGACCCCCCACTCCCGAAGCTGTTGGAGCCCTATGCTGCTGCGGCCAGCTTTCAGCTCCCGGCACTTGCCCATCCTGCACAGAGGTAAGTGGGCCCTTCCCAGGACCTGCTCCCGGTGCCGGCGCCGCAGGTCCTCGAGCTGCTGCTCCTGCTCCTGCCTCACAATCTCCAGTTCTCGCTCGTGGGCCCTCCGCAGCCGCTCCAGCTCTGCAGTCAGGTGCCCCAGGAGGTCGGCCCGCTGCTTCCTCTCCTGTAAAAGTGTGAGGAACTGTGGGTAGGAACCTGCAGGACTCCTGGCACCTACCAAATCAGTCTCCTCTACCCCTTCGGCCTCAGGTCGATAAGATTGGGGTCACTACCTGCACCCCAAAGCCAGCTCTCAGTCCCAGCCCCAAGGGAGCCTGCCTGCTCCCCAACACCAGCCAACGAAGCAGACGCTGGCCAGACAGGCTTCCTCCTTAGTGAAAAGTTCGTTCATCAGTTAGCACTAGTCCTCAGTGAGGTCAGAATTGGCCTGGGAAGAGAGGAGGCTAAATTTCATCATGGGACTATTATCTCTGTCCCAGAGGACTGCAGAGTGTGGGGTATGGATTCCAGTTATGGGAGCAGGAGCCTAAAAGCCCCCCACAGGGCCCAGCTGTGGACTAAGGTCCCCACCTACTACTCACCCCAACGTGAACAAAAAAGCCAGCTAGTGTTCACTCAAGAAACTGAATGTTCCCACCTTAAGGCCAAAGATAAAGATGGGCCAATAATATCTAAACATTGTTCGACTCTTGCCAGTCTATTTCCTGGTGTCCTGAAATTTCATTAGCCCTGGTAGCCTGCTGTTGGAATGACTAAAACTGAGGGCTTTGGAGTTGGACAGCTGTGCTGGAACCTTTGGTCCCTTATTAATTAGTGATGCGATCTTGGGAAAGTGACTTGAACTTTCTAGGACTGAGTGTCCTCTTCTTTAAAATGGAGATAATGACAGCACATACTTCTCAAGGCTGTTTCAAGGACTCAACAAAAGACAGATAACTAAAGAGCTTAGCAGAACACCTGCCACACAGTGCAAGCCCAATATGTCAGCTACTATTACCATTTCACTGAAAGAGAGTGCAGCCTGCCTGAGAGCAGCAGCCTGCCATGGAGGGTGCCGGGGAGGAAAGCCCCCCACAATCCCTGGCCACAGGTGGCTGCTTCCACCACACACAGGTAGCAGAGAAGGAGGGGAGAGGACTGTGGGACACAGTTAAGCTACCTCGGCTTCATACAGCTCTCGAGCCTCAGCCATGGCTTGCCAGTGCTCCTCCTTCATCTTGTCCAGCTTTCTCTCGTGCTCCCTTTCCACCTCCTGCCGCTTCTCTCGCAGGAGGCTGCTGAGCTGCAGGATGCACAGCAGGGACGCGGCTTGCAGGACTCAGGTGGGCAGCACCGTGGTACCTCCCAGTGTCCCCACCCACACCACACCCACATCTCACACACACACCTCCCCAACACTGCTTCCCCAAAGGTGCAGTGCCAGGTTCCTGGGGACAGGAGGACCTGGCCCTGCGGCAAGGTAGGTGTAGAAACAGAACCCAAGTGCCAAGCCCTCCTGAGCAATGCAAGCATAGCGGAGGGTGCACGGGCCAGGATGGTCTACCTGACCACAGTGCAGCCTGCGACACCAACCAGCACTCACCTCCTGCTCATATTCAACCACCTGGTGAGCCTTCTGGTGAGCTCTCTGCTCTGCCCGCCCAAGGTTCTCTTGAAGCTGGGCTGCCTCTCTCTGCTGAGCTTCCTCTATCTTCTTCTGGAGGCCAGAGACCACCTGAGGAGGCGCCAGTGTGATGCCCAGGGACACAGTATGGCCACCATGTGGGGACTCACTCCCAGGACCCCCACGCCCATCCCAGGGGCCTGGAAGGAGAAGGAGGCTTGCACCCTAGTAGCCAGAGAAGGGGAGCGCTTCTGCTGACCAGCACCAAGGAGTCCTGCGGTGCTTGGGCTCTGACCTCTCAGCAAGTCTCACCTCCCGGTGCTTGGCCTCCAGTGAGGAGCAGAGCCGCTCCAGCTCAGCACTGTGCTCCCTCTCCAGCGCCGCCACTGCCTGGGGAACAGCAAAGGGCCTGTGAGGGAAGCAGGGCAGGGACACTGGCCGGATAATGACCAGAGGAAGGCAGAGTCAGGAAGATCACCCCAACCTCCTTGAGATAAGGGAGTAAGGGAAATCACAGTACCCTGTTGTTGCTCTAAAACAGCTCAGCCCCTTAGGGACTGCAACTGGCACAAGGACAGAACACGAAGGCCATTCCGGCAGGCCTCAGGTCCTGTTCCCATGCCTGGCCCCTGGATTAGCCACGGTAAGGATGATGTGGCTGTAAATATGACCCAAGCCAGGGAGGCTGGAGCACCACGTGCTCTCTCCAAACACCTGCAGACAATGACACACCCTCATCTTGCTGCGCTTTTACCATGTCTCACAGGTGACACTCGCTCCTCACCAAAGGAAAAGAAATTTCTGCATGGCCCGCCTGGCACACTGGTGTCCACCCTGGAGGTAGACCATCAGCCTGGAGGGAGAGGTGAGGAGAGAGGACAAGGCCCCTTCCGAGGCACTGGCCTCTCATTCTGAGACCAGAGAGAAAACCAGGGAGACGAAAGCCACTGCAGCTGCCCCCCTCAGGGACAGGGACAGGATGCCCTCATCTCAAGTCCTCTGGGCTGGATGATGTTCTGTCAGTTGTGAAACCTTCCCAAACCACAGGACATTTCCCCCACAAGCTTCTGATGGCTCCCTGCCATTGACAATACCCAGCTGCTGCCTCTAGCCCAGCCGGACCCTGGAGGGCCTCTGGACACCTGCTGCATCTTCTGCTGGGCCAAGGAGACCAGGGCCAGCCCCTGCTAAGACCTAAGTCAGGTGCACAAAGGGCCCAGAGAGTCAGCTCTTGTTTCTCAGAACTGCCTGCACATGACACCACCGTGACTGGTACTCAAGTCTGACACTCATTCGAGGTGTGCACTTACTCTTCCTCTACCTCAGTCCCTCCCCAGACAGCCCAGAGATGGAACAGAGTGGGATCCCCATTAACTCACTCACTTCTTTCCTCTCCCCTTCCAGCTGCTCCCTCAGTTGCTGCAAAGCCTCTTCCTTCTCAGTCTTCAAGGTAGCCCGTGCTCTCTCCTCTGAGGCCTCTAGCTCTCCCCTGAGTTGTTCAAGTGTCTGCCTGCTTTTCTGTTCCAAGCTGGCCCTCTCGGTCTGTTGTAGGGCCTTGAACTCTTCTCTTATCCTCTGCAGGGATGCCTCCTGCTCAGCTCTGGGGAGAAAGAACAGGATGGGGACAGGCTCTGGACTGTCACCTCCACAAGGCTGCACAGGTCCCAGTGTGCACTCACCTGATTTGTTCCTCATCTGCTTCCACACTAGACTGGACCTGGGCTCGGAGCTGAGACAGCCTCCGACCCTCCTCCTCTTTCATCCGAGCTTCCTCCTCCTCAGTGGCTTTCTGCAGCTGCTCCTTCAGGGAACTGAGCAGAAAAAGAAAGGCAGGTTAGACAGAGGGACCACAGAGGTATTTCTTGCTCTGTTCATATTCCCCATCTCTCAGCCAAGAGCCGCACGGCATCCTCAGACTTAAAGAGAAGTCTAACCTCAGCCTCTGGGTCCATGGTGCCGCCCTATCATGCCTCCTACGGCTGTGAACTCCACCATGCTTTACCATGGGAAGCAGATCTCAGGCTGTTTGGGCCCAGTGTAGTGTCTCTTCAAAGGCTCCCTCCACCTACACGTTTCACCTGGGTATGGCGCTCACTCAAGGAAGGTTACAGCCAACCTGACTCTGGATACGATTCTTCTACTCCCCACCCTAGAAACACTGTTCTAAGCACATCAGATGTGCCATCAACCCTAAACCCCACCACACTCTTCCTAGCCTCTTGGCCTTTGCTCATGCTGATTCCTCTGCCTAAAATTCCTTTTCCTTTTCCTGAAAAATTTATATTCATCATTCAACACTCAGCTCCTCCTCTCTGAGAAGTCTTAACAACCTTCTCAAAGTTCATCATTTCAACATTCCTACCACACTTGCTTTGTGGACTTTTCTCATCCTGTGCTACCCTGTATCATGTATCATAATTTATCCATTTTCCTTGCAAGTCTGGGAGCTTCTTCAGAGCAATAACATTGTTTTAAAACCTGTTATATCCTAAAAGCACACAAGGTATAACAGACATAAAACAGGTGCTCAATAAATGTGTCCTGGACTTGAACAATATCATCCATCCCCAAAGTATAAGCAAGTCTTATGCAAGACACACATGAAAGGTGTGTCTGTAGACCAGCGACTGACCATTTCACCCTAAGCAAACTACCCCGCTTACACAAACTACATCTTCCCCATGCAGCTCGCAATACCAGGGGATGCACACTGTGTGCACTCGGGGAATTCAGACCTAAGAAAACATTATTCCAAAGACAATTTCTTTGAAAAGCTCTGCAGTGAATTCCAAAGCCAAAAAAGATTTAAGATTGTTTCCTATTTCAAGTTATCAACACTTCCACTCTCTTCCGTTGTGAGACAAAATTTGAGTTAAACAAAAAGCCTTCCTTTTAGATTCCCAAGAAACCCTTTCTCTTTTTCCCACGACTAAATTTACACATAGCAACACAGAATGTTAGAGCTGGCAGGAACATTAGCGGTTAAGTCCAATGTCTTCATTCACAAGTAAAGAAACTGAGGGTCAGCCTGCCTGTCTTCTTCCACCTGCCTTCTGATTCAAGAAATATTTGTTATGGGATCAGCTGTGGCTTCCAGAATCTTCTACCCAGAGGAAGTTTCTCAGCAGACAGGAGGAAGCCCCATCCCATAGAAAGCCTCTAGAGTAAACAGAAACAGGGTTCTCTTGATGAACTACTTCAAAGAAAGCCAGGCAAGGCTCTACTCACAGAGAAATCATGTAGTCAAGACTGGCTAAAACTGTAATTTCAATTGAAAATAAAAGCAAATGCTGCCATTTATGGAGCATCTACCACGTTCCATGCCCTGATCAGACACTTTTAGGATGCTACTGCATATCACAAACTGACATGGCTCTCGAACATCCCTATGGTTCAAAGACAGGCAATGAAAAGCAGAGTCAGCCAAGCAAGGGTGGCGTGGGAGAGGGGCAAGCCTGGTGGGCAGGGAAGGAGGCCCCACAAGGTCCCCTCCTCCTGCATCTTAAGGTAAATGGAGAGCCACCCTGCTTGGGTAGGTTCCAGCCTCAATCTTCATTTGCTAGAAGAAGAGGATGTTCTTTGGGATGTTCCCTAGCAGGGGACCCAAGGGGATAGGAGAGAAGGATAAACTCTGGGTCTGCAGATCCTGTGTGGGCTCATGGGAGAGACTGCCCCCCACCCCTCTCAATGTTCAGGTGTTGGTTTTCTGTCCTATTTTCTCCAAATTAGGGCTGCGGATGTAACTCAGTGGCACAGTGCCTGCCTGGCAAGTGTGAGGCCCCGAGTTCAATTTCCAGCACCAAAAAAAAAAGTCTATTTTCTCCAAATTAAGCATAAAGGTTGTGTGTGTGTGTATATATATATATATATATATACACACAACTACAGCCATATATATATATATGATCTGAAAGTAATAACTCTCTACTACTCTTGGATGTTCTACCTACAAGGACAGAAGTTATCTGTTACAGTGCCAAGCAAATGAAATATGTTAACACTTTTTTGTAACACTTTTATCACCCACGGACTTACCTTCTCAATATCCATTTGCCCTTTTTTCGTTGTTTTTAAATCCTTTTTCCCTTCCCCCTCCCTCCATCTCTTGATCCTCTTCCCATTTGAGAATGATCTATCTTCCTACTTCCTATTATCTTTTATTTTGCTATTTATTTTTTCTTTATCTATTCACCTGTTGATGGTCATAGAGGCCACTTCCAAGATTTAGCTATCATGAATTATACTGCTATAAACATGGGTGTGCATGTATCACTGTAGTATGATGTCTTTAACTCTTTCAGGAAGATACTCAGAAGGGGAATAGCTGGGTCAAATGGAATTTCTAGTTTTAGTTTTAGCTTTTTGAGGACTCTCCACACTGATTTCCATAGTGGTTGTACTAGTTTACAATCCCACCAACAATACAGAAGGGTTTGTTTTTCCCCACAGCCTCTCCAGCTTTGCTACTATTTAATTTCTTGATGACAGCCATTCTTTCTGGGGTGAGATGGAATCTGAGTGTTGTTTTAATTGGCAGTTCTCTAATGTCCAGCGATGTTAAACATTTCTTTATGTATTTATTGGCCATCTGTATTTCTCCTTCTGTGAAGTGTCTATTCATTTCCCTTGCCTGTTTTTTGACTGAATCTTTCATTTTTTTGGGGGGGGGTCTATTTTTTTAAAATTCTTTATAAATTCTAGATGTTAGTTTAGTCTTCTGAGGAGGAGATGGCAAAATTTGTTTTCCCATTCTGTAGGCTCTTTCCTTTTTTCTTATTAACAGAATCCTGATTTTATTTCAGCACCCAAAGAAGCTAAAGGACTACATTTTCCAGTCTCCCTTGCAACGAAGGGTAACCAATGAGTTAGTAGCAGAAATTACTGGGTAAAGGTGGGATGATGGCATCCTAGTGGTGTCCAGGGCAGGAAAAGGGTGCCCCTCAATCTACATGGTCCTGCACAGCCAGGGGAGCAGGCTACAGGGGAGCACAAGGACCTGAGGGACTTCTCCTTCCTCTGGTAAAGCAGCAGCATCTCTTCTTCCTCCTCTTGCCACAGCTTTGCCCGCAGCTGCTGCATCTTCTCTTGCTGCGATTCCAGCAGCCGTCTCCGGTCTTCCTCAAGTTCCTGGGCCACTGCCTCTTCCATGGCCTTTAGTGAAGGATCCGAGACGTGCTTTGGGGGACCCGAAGGTTCTGTGGATGGCCTGCAGGAGGGGAATAGCTTATCACTGCAGAGTTACTATCCACCCACCTTCAGCATCGAGTTCCAGACAGACACAAAACATTACACAGAGAATACTAATGGAGGGCCCAGGGTCAGAGTCACATACCCAACTCAGGCCACACCGGGCAGGCAAAAAAATGCAGCTAACAACTGTTCTATAGGACAAGCCCACTGTGACTGAATAAGCCCAAGGGCCCGAGGAGAAGGGCAGCTCAGCTGGTAGGTTGTGGCCTGAGGTCAAAACCTGAAGCTGTGGCTCAAAAGTTGGCAAAAGCAGGGAGAGTGAAGTGCTGTCCCCAGTGGATTTTCCCCCAGAATGGCTCAGGCCCCTGTTTCCATGTCTCCACTTGGGCTCTGCTTGCTATGTGAGCCTCATGCCAGCTCTCTAGGAACAGTCCCCAGAACCTGCTCTCTGCCTCCCAAACTGAGCAGAGGCCAATGCACATGAACTTGTAGGAAAAGCAGCAGCCCTGAAGCCTGCAAGAGTCCATGGAAGCCAGGCATGGTGGCACACGCCTGTAATCCCAGCACTCGAAGAGGCTGAAGCAGGAGGATCACAAGTTTGAGCCCAGCCGGAGCAACTGAGCAAGATCTTGTCTCAAAATAAAAAATAATAATAAATTAAAAAGCTGGAGATCTGGGGATGTACTTCAGCGCAAAGTCTGTGGGTTCAATTCCCAGTTCTGAGGGAAAACAGCCCGTGGAGGTCCAGGGAATGGGGAACTCCCCTCCCTCACCACCAAGGGAGATAGGCAGGAGATCTTTCTGACACAAAAATGTACCAAAAGACCAACAGGGGTTCTGTGCTCCATTTCTCCAGTGGTGGCAGGTTTTCATCTGCTCAGAGTTAATTCAGTGTTTGGAAATGGGTGAAAGAAATTCAGAGCTAACCTGAATGCAGATGCAGATGGCAAGGAACAATGGGATTAGTTTACAAGATGTGTAGAGCAATGAGAGTTGTTTTGCTTGTTTTCTGGTTCTTCAAGGAATACCCAAAGTGAAAGTTAGAAAACTTCCAGCAATGAAAGCCTATGCAGGCTACAGGGTTTCACCTGCAAAGTGACTTTCTGAAGGCCAGTCCATGCCTGCACTCCCCCGTCCCTAAGCCAGGAGACAGAAACTTGTCTCAGCAAATATGGCGCTCGGGCTGCTGCAGGCCTGGCACAGTAGCTCAGACCACCTCAGCAGGAACATGCGGGCAGAACCCAAATCAAAGAGGATCCGGCAAGAATCAAACAGAGAAACTGGTCCCCCCTGATGAGGATTCGGAGCCCCTTCTCCCACCAGCTCTACACCACAGCAGATGGAAGGTAGCGGGCGGGAACAGAGTAGAACAGCACAAGAAAACAGGGATTAGGAATCCCACTGCAGCCCTTGATACCAGTGGGAGGTGGAGAGAAGCTGAAATACCATCAAGACCTGTCCTTCCCTCTTTCCTAAAATCAGAACTCAGACCAGAATCGGTCTTGAGCCATGCCTTCAAATCTTTTCTGCTCCCGGCTCCATGTCCCCTCCTTCCAAATCCTGGCTTCTTCTCAGTCCCCTGACAGTCTGACAGATGCAGATGTAAGCGACATGGCCGCCATCTCCTTTGAGAACGCTGCCCTCGGAAGAAGCCTCCCCCCGCCACTCTCCGCCTCATCAACCCTCCAACTCATTTCCAACCTTGGCTGAAAACATCTTTTTTCCCTGGGATGGTACCTTAATGTCTGTCTCCCTTGCAGGCTGCACAGCTATGTGGAACCCCAGGGACCAATGCTGCAGGAAGATGGGGCATCAGACCGCGTGGCAGCACATGCCCAGGCTGCAGGCACCAGCGAGCCTGCTCACGCACCTGGCATGCAGGCAAATGGGGCTGTTTTTCACTGGGCTTCTTCTGCCTCCCTGGGGTATCCAGAATGCCTCGCTTAGGTCCAACACAGTGAACAATGCTTGCAAGATCGAGGGGATGATTGGGAAGCTGAAGACACCAGAGGAAGAGGCAGGTCTGATTTCTAGGCCAGCCCATCAAGTGTCAGCCTCTGTGAGACCCAGTTTCCAAGAGTGAGTGGCAAAGGGAAGGCTCTGTGGAGCACAATCAATTCAGGCTGGCCACCCAGTAACCTGGGGCCATGGCGGACATTCGAGGAAAAGCAAGGCAGGGAGGCAGGGAGGGAGGAGAGGGAGGGTGGAGGCCAGGAGAAATGGCACCCCTGCAACATTCTGAAGTGGTTATACTACCACTAAAGCTGGGGTCAGAATTAAAGGGACCATTTGTCCTGTCACATTCGACCCGGTGGTTTTAATTCACTTCCCATCTATCTCTCTGCAAATTCTCACGTAAAACATTAAGAGACAAAGGAAAGGCTATCCCCATGTCCCAGGCCCAGCCTTCTAGCCACTTTCCCTCACCTGCACTCTGTTCCTAACCCTTCTGATCCAGCTGTCAGGCATAGAACTGCTCCCCACAACACCCTGAAAACCAAGAGATGCCTCACACGGCTCAGAAGATTAGTTAACAGGACGTCATGGAGCACAGAGGGCACTTCCTGAGGGGACAATGTACCTGACCTTGCAGGTCAAGGAGAGTGTCTTGAGACCCCAGCCCAGGCAGCATCACTGGGATGGGAGAAAAACACAATCAGGGCATCAACCAGCCAAGACAGCCAGTGGGGAACCAGAGCCTCAGGCTTCCCTCCAGAGGGAGGATCAGAGGAAGATGCCCCTCTGACCTCTGCCTAGATTTTCCTCTCTCTGAACCATATTCAGAAAGCACTCTGCTCTGCATGTGACAGCCACCAAGGAGACTTGGGAGAGCCATATGATTCCCAGGTCACAGTGTTCACTGTACAATGTATTACCGTCTGAAACCTATGGCTACCCCTCCCCTGCATGCCTCCTGCAATGTTATGGCAATCACATGCCATCATGAGCTCAAGTGCCCTGCAGCTTAGGGTGACATTCCCTGTGAGTCATCAGTGCAGGAACCTGTTTCTGCTCAACAGTCAGCCCCAAGTCCTTTGTTCCTCTCACTCACAGAGGGGAAAATGCATAAATCCTGGTGCCTGTCTTCCTCCACGTAGAGAAATGGCCACAAAGAAAAGGCGGAAGTCTGGGGTTCTAGTGATGACAGTCTAACCCTAACTCTGTAACTAACTAGTGATTCGACCTTGGTCAAATCCCTTTGCATCCTGAGTCTCCATTTCCTTATCTGAAAAGTCTCAAAAATATATCTTGTGTGAACCCAGACACACAAGATATATACTGTATACTACATAATTCTATTTATATAAAGGTGCAGAACAAGAAAAACAAATCTACAGATAGGAGCCACAAGAGTGGAGATCTGAAGTGGCGAGAGGACTTGAGGAAACGTTTCTGTCAGACCCAAGTGGAGGCTATGTGGCATGCACGCACGCAGACCATCACCAACTCATACACTTCAGATTTGCGTACCTCAATAAAAAGTTTGCAAGAGAAAAACAGTGCTTGGTAGAAGGGGAACATGATTTACCAGGTTTCTGCTAATGAACCAGAAGGGTGCCCTCTTATACACCTCACACCTTGGGTCCTGGCCAGGAGTCCCAGGATCTAAGCTAACCCAGGCACGGATCTGCGATGGTGATGGCTGCATGGGGCTCTCAAGGCTGCACACAGAGCACCAGGTACACACTCCATCTCCCCCTGCATCCCACCCCTTAGGCCAGAACAATCCCTTCCACCACCCAAGAATGAGCACTCCAGCAATCTATGTACAGTGAGGACAGGGACAGATAAAATTGGCCCTTACACCTCTGGAGAGACTGGTGGAATGGCACCGACTGCCACCTTCTCCTTGGGCTCCTCAGTCTCTTCCTGCCCAGAGCCCAGATCCTCGGCCTGGCCCTTCTCGTGGGCAGCTGCTGGGCTTGAGGCCTGCTCCCTTGAGGGCAAAAAGGAAGCAACTGTGTTAAAGCCAGTAGGAAGGCAAGAGGCTTCACTTGCAACCCATTCAGGGTCAAAGACCTGCAAGGGGACAAGAGGGACAGCCCCAACAAATTTTCCCTGCCTTGGAACTCCAACCTCACACTTCCCTCCCTGCCTCTCGCTGAGTTCTGTGCACTGAAGACCAGACATTCCACCCCATGTGGGAAGCAGTATGGCTGTGACATCAAAAGAGAAGCTCTGAAGGAAGTGCTCAGGGGATGCTACTGACTGAATATCACTGCTACTCCATCTCCCCGGTGGCTCATTCCAACCAGATGAATCCTGAGACCAGCATCTTCCTTTTGCTGGGGGACAAAGGCACTGGCAAACGTGCACTGGGCTCGGGACCAGGCTGGGATGAGAAGGTCCTCTCAGCTGTCTCAGAGGGCCCTGAGTCTGTCCAGCTCCCTCTCTCTGGACCTAGCACACGGCAGGACTCTAGTGGGTTTGCTGAGTGACCAGAGCTGAGCAGACTGCTGACAGGGAGGGTGCTGGTGAGGAGGGGACAGGGAGAAAGGGCCCTCCTGGCAAGAATGGAGCAGCCAGGGCAACAGTAAAGTCTCTGTCCCAGTTGCTGGCAGAAGGCCACAGGGACAGAAGAGAATCTTTACTGAAGAGCTCCTAAGCTCCCCTAATCAGGCTGGCTACCCCAATTTCAGCTGTAGACTGAGGACAAGGGTGAAGCAGATTCCCCATTCCCCAGCTCCTGTTCCTGTTGTTGCTGCTGCCGCTGTTTCAGCTGCAAACTCGCCCTAACCTCCAGGCCCACCCCACTCCTGTCTCCCTCAGCACCAGCACAGACACCCATGACACATAGAAGGGCCACCACCACCCAGGGCACTTCTCCCTCACGCTTACCTCTGGAGGGACACCAGCAGGATGGGGCTGGCTATAGAGTCCTCCTCAGGCTCCCCTGTTTCCATCTGCCCGGGCTGCCCCTCAAGGGTCTTTGGAGGCCCTTCTTCAGTAACCTGGCTATGAAGGGGACTCTGGGGCCGCTCCCCGTGTAGAAGGGGAGGAGACAACCTGGTTAGGTGAGCCAGAGCAGCAGCGTCAGGCCCTCCATTTGGAGAGCAGGAAGAGAATCTGGGAGTGCAGTATGCATCCCTAGGTCAGTGTCTGCTCCCCAGCTAGACCCAGCCCTTTCCCCAAACCCACACAGAGAGCTGCAGGGCAAAGCAGCCAGATGTCCACCAAGGAGACATTCTCTTCTGAGCTCTCTTTTTGCCTAGATTTAAGTCAGGCTTCCCAGCTCCCTGTGCCGCACTGGCTTGGTCTAGGAGTGAGACCTGGATGCCCTCACATGAGTGTCCATTCCCAGAGTTCACCATCACCAGGGCTAGAGAGAAATTGAAGAACTGAGGGGAAAATAAAGAGAAAAAGAGACACCAGACTCAAATGGTCAGACTACAGAAAATGCATGAGGCTGTAGCATCGAAAAAGTAAGAATGCTAAGCGCTTTCCAAGGTCTAAGACAAGGAGGACCACTCTCCCTTCCCTTCCAAGGTGGTGGCCCTTCTCCGTTCACAGGCTCAGAAAGTAGGAACAACCCCAGAGGGTCTCTCTCTCTCTCTCAAACACACACACACACACACACACACACACACACAGAGCCACATTCATCTCTGAGCCTCTAGCTCAGAGTTGTAGTACCAACCCTGCAGCATAACTCCCCAGGCCTCTAACAGGCTACTTCAATCCTGGCCCAGGACCAGGTGCACACAGTGTAATCAGCCCAACCCAGTGGGGAGGACAGAGCTCCAGCCCTACCATGGTGCCATATGAAGAGTCCTGCCAAGCAGTGCTTCACATTCCTACCATGTACCACCACAGGGTACGCACACACGCGTGCACACACACACACACACACACACACTTCGCACAGCCTCCCAGCCAGTTCACCATCTGCCGTCAGGCAGGGAGCAAACTGAGCCAGGCCAACCACCAAAGCCAGTAATTCTGCCAAAGTCCACACCATCCTGAAGGCACATCATTCCTCAGCTCTCCGAGGACAACCTCCCACGAACTGTACCTCTCCGAGACTTTGGACCACTTGCTCTGGAGCTGGGCTCGGCTGGACTGTCTGCCATCCTGGTCTCCTCTTCCTAACCCCTGAGCCTGTGGACAAGAAGCAGTGGAAAGCATATATTAGCAGGGCCTGCACTGTAGGAGTCTCCCCCCTCCTGCTGATTCCACGCTTAGTAGAAAGCACTGAAGAGTGGCTCTCAAGGGGACAGGGGCCAAATGGGACACAGAACCAAAGGTCTGCCTATGATGAAGCATCAGGCTCATAGTAAAGGAGGAGACAAATGACCCCAGCCCCACAGACACAGCCAGGGGCCTAGGACAGAAAGCGAACACACAAGAAAAACAAAACCTGCCTCCTGCTGCTGGAAGCCTGCAGTGCTGGCTGCAAAGAGAAAGCAGAGCGATCCATGACCACCCAAATACACTGAGGCCTTGATCAGCAGTGCCAATGATACTGCTAAAATTAAATAGGCAGAATGGAGGGCAGCTGGCAAGTACATCAGAAAGGAAGGATCCTGGGGAGCTAGGGTCTTGGTGGAGCAAGAGAAGGCTCTGCCCCAGAACAAAGGGGTGCCTTCTGGCACCTGGAAGGTGGCAGACACTGGCATTCCTGCGACTGCTCCACTTGGGGCTTGTTGGGGACACGGGTTCCCATCCCAAGACAATGACACCCCCCTCCCAGCCGGGGATTATAACAGCCATTCAAAAATAAGCCCCAAAATCTTATTTGAAAGCTTGGGTGTCTAGGCAAATTTAGCAAACTGGTTTTAAAAAAAGAAAAAGACTATTTGTGATGATTCCAGTATTTCCCACAGAGTATGGCAGTGCAGTAGCCTGGGGTCTACCCTCTGTACTGGTACTTCCTGCCTGGGAAGTCTGCCTCCTCCACTGTGCAGAGGGACAGGGAGCCACAGCGCCCAGGGCTTCTGCTGAGGATCAAATGAGATCACGTACATAAGCCCAACTCCTGGTCCAGAGAAGGCATGCCATGAATGGTGGCTCCTATTCCCATATGCCTCTTGCTCTCCCCCAGACTGAGGCAAACAAAAAATAAAAAGGAAGAAAAGAAAAAGAAAAGCCTTTGCCAGTGCCAGTCCCCATTCCAGGACCTGTACTCCTTCTGTCACCCCAACAGGAGCCCCGTCTGTTCTGGGACACAGGGGTCAACAGGAGAGATGGGCAGGAGACAGCTCACTCCATCTTCCCCAGTGGGGTCCCCAGCCCTGTGCCCACCCCCCCACACACCTCTCCACTGGCAGCCTGAGCCCCAGCAGCTGTGGCCAACCCTGCCATCTGGATGGGCGAGGAAGGGCATGGCTTGAGCTAACACCCAGCTCCCCTAAATTACATTAAAAATAGCAATGCCGCCTGTGAGTACCTCGTGGTGCCTGCAGCAGAAGGGCTCCCTGCCAGGGCTGCCACTCCTCATTGCATCAGCCTAGGCAGAGCCTGCAGACAATGACAGGGCCATGCAGCCCCCACACTTCCAGTACTCAATTCACAGTGTGTCTTCCCCTGAAAACCACACCAACCTCATCAAATATCTCCCTCTCTCACTTTTCAAGGAAAAAAAAAAAAAAAGAACACACAGACCAACTCCATTTAACAAACTAACAAAGTATGGTGATCATAGTAACTGAGGGACAGAGCCCTGGATCAGAAAGGACTCCAGGGCTGTAAGTCAAGTACTACGAGGAAAAAGGCAGGCACACCGGAGGCAAGAGGCAGACAAGTCTTTCTGCCTCGTCCCTTCTTGTTTCATCTTCTATATTTCTGTAAGAAACTGAACGAGCTCCCCACCCAAAGAAAATGGAAACCTGGGGAGTATATGCAGACAGAGGGTTCTTTGAGTGGAGATTTACTTGCTCCCTACACCTTTATCCTCCTAAAAAGGAAGCAAAGCATTCTCCAGAAAGGAGAGATAGGGACTGGGGATATGGCTCAGTGGCACAGCCCCTGCCTGGCAAGTGCGAGGCCCTGAGTTTGATTCCTGGTACAAAAAAAAAAAGAAGAAAGAAAGGAAAGACAGCAACCACATCCTGGGCCCCTGGCCTGTGTATACCCAAGACACTGCATCCCCTTCCTTAACCCAGCTCCAGGGTTTCGTTTTGCTTAAAATCCAGGACTCCGCTAAATAAAACATGGTGCATTCACACAGCAGACGTCTATGCAAGCACTAAAAAGCAGTAAGGGAGATCTATACAAAATAATTTGGAAATAAGTCAAGGGTCAATTCACAAATTTAAAGTACATATTGTCAAGCATTTCTGGTAACACAATCTCAATTTTTGTGGAAAGAAAAAAGAAGTTACAAACACAAGTTACATGTACACACACACAGAAAAATTTCTAGAAAGGCACATGAAATATATTAATGGAGCCACCGGGCATGATGGCACATGCTGTAATCCCAGCACTTGGGAGGCTGAAGCAGGAAGATCGAGGACAGCCTGCAGGTTCAAGGCCAGCCTGGACTACATAGTCAGTTCAAGGCCAGCCTGGACTACATGGTGAGACCCTGTCTCAGAACACCAAAAAAAAAAAAAAAAAAAAAATTAATGGAAACCATTTATAGTCCCTGCCCGTGGGGCAAGGCTGCAGGAAACAGGTCAATACTTTGACCTGTATTATCTGAAATAACTTTATAATCACTTCTCCGCTTTATTCTGAAATTCACTATGCTTATAATTCATTATTTTGACTGTCATGATGGTTTCAAGGGAATATACTGTACAAGGAGTGATGGAAAGATATAGCAAATGGTTAAATTTCTTTTAACTTATTACAGTAAAAGACACATTGCCAAGAACGATGAAATAAATGTGTTCAAAGCAAGGGGAATATTTTGAGTATTCTCAAGAGAGCTAAAGGCAATGTGTCTTTTACAGTAAATTTTTTTTTTTTTTTTGTGGGTACCGGGGGTCGACCTCAGGACCTCGCACGTCAGCAGGTGCCCGTGCCACTGAGCGATATCACCGGCCCTTTTTTTGTATGTGGGATCTGGGAGTCGAACTCGGGTCCTCATGCTTGCCAGGCAGGCACTTTTACAGTAATAAATTTTTAAATTTATACATTCTCTGTGTTTTATGATCACCCCTCATTAATCAAATGTTTACAGTAAATTTCTGTCAAATAAAACCATTACCGTGTGTTCTCATCCACCTTATTCATTGAATCTGGCACTGTGCGACTTCTGGCTCTTCTTCAAAGTCAAAATGACTATGAAAAGTAAACATTCTGAATTGATTTGGGCATTGAGGAAGCCATGACAGTGCAACTAAGGACACTCATGAAAAAGGACTTCTAGAACTGCTCCACGAGAATTCTCCTGGCAAGAATGATCAGATAAGCCCAGCATAGTGGCGCACACCTGTAATCCCAGCACTCAGGAGGGTGGCGCAGGAGGATTCCTGTGAGTTTGAGACCAGCCTGGGCTACATAGTGAGTCCAAGGCCAGCCTGAATTACATAGCAAGACCCTGTCTCAGAAAAACAAAAACAAAAAAAAGAATGATCAGATAAGTGTATTCAAAATGAGGGGGAATGTTTTGAAGGGGATTAATAGCAATGTATCTTTTACTGTAATAAATTTTTAAAAATTTAAACACTCATATTTTTTAATCATACCTCATACATGTGGTAAAATGCATCGAACTGTGTACTTTAAATATGTACCTTCCTTTATGCAAATTTATGTCAGTTACAGTTCACAAACTCAATTCTCTCCATGACTCTGGTCACAAACTGAACTGGACAAGAACTGAATCAAATTCCCCCATTGAACCTAACCATTGAATTTGATTTGGTTTTTGTCCAATTCAATTTGTGATCAGAATCATGCAAAGAATCAAGTTCATGAACGGAGGTACCACTATGTATCTCAATAAAGCTTTTTTTTCCTCCCCTTGTGGTACTGAAGATTGAACCCAGGACCTCAGGCATCCGAGGCAAGAGCTCTACTACGGAGCTGCAACCCCAGCCCACAAAACATTTTCTAAATGAATAAAAACTAGGCTGGCTCAGTTCTAAGCCTTTGCTCTGGTTCTCTCCTTGAAAGAGAACTGGACAATACAGCAAAATGGACCAGAGCCTGTAGGAAGGACAAGGAGATTGCATTTAGTGTTCTCTGTCTGTCCCACAAAAGAGGGGCTGCTCATTCCTCAGTTCCACCTGCCTGCTCAACCCCTGCCACACACACACACCCTGAATACAAAGAGAGCGCTAAAGGCTGAGCCCTACTAAAAGCTCTAGTTGGTCAGCCAACCTGAGCATCCAGCGCTGCCTACCATTCAACAGCCTGGTCTCAGGTGTAACTTAGGGCTTCCTCTCCCAGGGCTGGCTATCTTGGGGATGGAGGGGGAGGGGACCAAAGCCAAGTTAAGCTCTGCTACTGTTTTATACCAAGTGGTATGAGCCAAAAAAGAGGCTGTTGGCCTCATTAGGTCTTAGGTAGGACTGAGAAATCTGCCAGTTTTAAAGCTCCCAAATAATTCTGAAATTGGGCACATTTTGGAGCCAGAACAACTGAATTCACCCCAACCTACCCACCCACATCCTACCAACTGAGTAGCTCTCCCAGTTACCGGCTGCCAAAGGTGCCTAACAATTTACCTGCCCCAAACTCTTCCTGACTTCCAATTTGCCCTTGTTTGTGCTTTTATATACCTCCAGCACCACAAACAGGGCGATCAAAGTCTAGCAGAAACCCGATAGATGGGCAGCAGCCCAGGAAGCCGTCAGCCACACCCAGGAGGAACATGTAGGACTCAAATGCAATCAACCCGAAAACTCTAGCCTGTCTCAGCATTTCACTAAGGACTCCCAGGCTGGGTTCATACTAAACATCTTGTTTGCTTCACCCAATAAAATTCTATTTCACTCAAACCAAATGCTCCCTAAACTTGCAGAGACCACATGCTAGAATCCTAATCAACCCGGAAAGGAGGAAAAAATACTGATCCTCTTAAGATCCTCAAGGACAGGATCTCTGTTTCAGTCATCTCTGTGCCCTACCCGGGTTGGATGTCATCTGTGCCCACACAGAGCTTACATCTAGCAGGGAAGACACAGAACCACAAAACAAAACCAGAAGCTCTAAAGGGAGCAAAGAGAAGAAACCATTCACCCTGCTTGGAGGAGGTAGCTTCAAAGGTGGGCCTCCAAGCCCAGGAAGAGCTTACTGGGGAAGGAAGCAGCAGGCCCGGCAGTAGTGGCGGTGGAAGTAGCGCTCAGGAAGGGTGAGTGGCAGACTCAGCTGATGGGGCAGGTGTGCTGAGCATGAAGCTGGAAGGGATGGATGGGCCAAGTTGGGAAGTGCCTTAAAATCCACAATCTCCACGACACTGTGCACACAAGCAGGTGTGGCCAACCCTCAGTTGCTGAATGAATGAATGAATGAATGGATAAATATACAGGGAAAATGGTTTAATTCAGAGCAGCAGCAGAGCAGGAACGGTCAGAAGTCCCATCAAAGGTACAGTCAGGACCATGCCTTAAGGAATTAAAAGGGAAAGAACATCCAGAAGAGCATGCTGGGTCGGGCAAGAATTAGCAGTGGGCTGTCTCAAAAAGTAGATGCCATGGAAAATGAGGCCCTCGCCCAGCCTGCCACCCAGAGAGACTTACCTCCCGGTGGGCTCCATCTGGGACCGGGGAAAGCACGTCACCATCTAGCAGGTCCTCTGTGACTCGGCTGTGAAAACCAAAGTCCTAGAGACAATGGATAAGGAAAGTCAACTCTGTCTCTGTCAGAGGGCCCACCCGGGCCTCTCCTCTACCCCTAATGCCAACCTTGCAGAAAAGCACCCACTACGTGCCAGGCACTGTGCTAAATAAACATGTTGACATCTACTAATTTAATCTTCAAAATAACACTGACTAGAAGCACAGATATGTGATAAAGGAAGTATAGAAAAATGTTCATTGTAGATGCTAAGTGGTATATGTATATTCGCTGTAAAATTCTTTTAAGTTTTCCAGATGTTCAAATTTTTCATAATAAAATCATGGGCAAAAAATAATCCTGTGAAAGTGAGACTCACAGATGTGGAAGCAGGCCAGGGAGCACACACAATTTGTTCAAGGTCACACAGCTGATAAGCAAAGGGGTTGAGAGTCAGATGGGCCCTGGGGCTGACTCCAAAGCCCAAGCTCTTTCCAGGACATGTGCTGCAAAGCATGTCACTTTCCAGCTGTCTCTCCCCCTCAGTGCCCAACCAGGGTACCACAAGTACCAGAAAATCTGTGGGCAGCTTGGAAATGAGGTTTGGTGGGCTCCTTCCAGCTCATTCCTTCCCCCTTCCCCTACAGGCAGCCCTCTGGATGATGGGAATTAATTAGCAGTGCTTTCTCTACAGACTTCTCTTTGGGACAGGCAGGAAGCGCCTAACCCAGGGCCAGCTCCTCAGTGCCCTTTGGCTGTCACAGGACACTCCCCTCACTGAGTTCAAGATCCTGCTGGGCTAAGTGAAGGCCTGCTGTCCAACAGCATGCTAATGGGGACAGTTCTGTCATCAGCCCTGATAAATGGTGGGATGCCCAGACAAGGACAAGTCCTGCTGTTCATGGCTTTCTCCCTCCACTCCCACAGAGGAAAAAACTATGATGAGCACATTTCACCACATGGTGGCTGCTTTGGAAGGGCCGGGCTCCTAGCTTCCAGGAGTTCAGTGATACGGCTATTCTTCATCAGTGGTTTTTGCCAACAACAATGACATTCTGCCTCCCTCCATAGTTTGTGGGGTTTTCTCTTTTGGTGACATTTATCTTTCAGTTTGAATTCTACTCCACATAATGTATCTGCCATCTGCCTCCTAAGCCCATGGCTCAGTGCAGGGCTGGAGCTCACAGCCTCCTAATTCCTCTGCTCCCCTCTCCCCCCATATCATCACTGCTCATCCCTCACCCTCTCCCACTAATCTCTTGCCTTTGATCTGCGTCCGCCAAGCAGATAGAGGGAGGTATATACAGGCAATGCTTGGCCAAAAAGTACTTGAACTACTCCCCTTAGACTCAGACCTGGCAAAGGGAATTGGGATATGGCAGGCTGGGCAGAGGGTCTGGGACAAAGAAACCATGGATGCTTGCACTCCAGGACAAAACCTTAACTTTAAAAATGAAGCCCCAGCAGGCCTCCCAGCCAAAACTCAGGGATTGTACCTTGCCTCATGATCCCCAAAACACAACCAGATTTGTGTAACACTCCTGCTAGAGCTTAGAAGCAGCTCACATGATCTCACAGACAATTCACCTGCAGTAAGAGAATAACAGCTAACACTTATTTAATGTTGAAAGGCTCACGTTTTACCTCTCTACCTCACTTTCTTCTCATAGCAAATATATTGGTAGGTAGCCTTATGTGTAGTTAACAGGTCAAGAGATAGGAACTAACAAGACCTCCAGTTGAGTCCTTACTTCCCCACTTACTAGCTCTGTGATGCTAGACAAATTACTTAACTTGGGGGACTGAAAAATCCATGCTCTTGTCTCCCACAATGCTGCCTCTTAATACAAACTCACCAGACCAAGGGAGGACTTGGGGTCAGAAGCCACGGAGTCTGACAGCTGTGCTTGCTTCATAAGTTCACTAATCTCCGAGTCCTAAGGAGACAGACGCACAGAGAAATCCCCAGAGCAGAGCAGAGCAGAGCAGAGCAGAGCATCAGGCCAAACCGAAATGGGCCTCTTCTTAAAACTGCAGGGCCGGTGAGACGGCTCAGTGGCTTAAGTGCCTGCCTTGCAAGCGCGAAGGCCCGAGTTCGACTCCCGGAACCCACATACGAAAAAGGGGCCGGTGATATCGCTCAGCGGCACGGGTGCCTGTTGGTGCGCGAGGTCCTGAGGTCGTCCCCCCGGTACCCACCAAAAAAAAAAAAAAAAAAAAAAAAAAAAAAAACTGCAAAGGCCCTGCCATTTTCTCCAGACACGCAGAGCAGCCTCTCTCCTACCTCCAGTCAGGGCTGGGTGACCCATCTGAGTGTGGACAACCATGCCTCGAAATCAATTGCCTTGGGTTATTTTTGGTGTTTTGTTTTGTTTTGTTCTGTTTTTTAGCTTTTTATTTTTTGGTGCTGAGGATCGAACCCAGGGCTTCCAGCTTGCTAGACTAGCATTCCACCATTGAGCTAAATCCCCAGCCCCAATGCCCCAAAACAGATCAATCCGGCGTCACATGTGAGAGGAGCCAAGTGCAGTGGAGATGATTAGAAATTTGGCAATGCAGAAGTTTGATGCTACCCTAAAACTTGAAATAAAGGTATCTTTTCCAGGAAGTAGATAAAAGCTCTCTAACTGAATTCCCTCACCATGTTCCCTGAGGACCAAGGATTAGAAAATCTAAAATGCCAAAGTCTGTCCCCACTCAGACATACTTCTGTCCATTTTAGTCACTGGCCTAGTCTGGTAAAAGCAACCATTTCCATGTCTTGTGTTGCTTCATAAAGAGCACCGAAATCAAGGAGAAGTCTCCTCACCAGGCAGCACACACCTATAATCCCAGCACACGGGATCCTAAGGCAGGAGGACTGAAGCCAGCCTGAGTGACATAATGAGTTCAATACTAGCCTGTAATTCCAGTGCTCTGGAAGGCTGAAGCAGAAGGACCACCAGTTCAAGACCAGCTTGAGCAATTTAACAATTTATCACGACCTTGTCTCAAGGTAAACAATATAAAAATGACTGGAGATGTAGCTCAGTGCAACAGCCCTAGGTTCAATCCCCAGTGCCAAAAAAAAAAGTCTTCTTGTAATCTAATCTGCTTGTGCTGGGGCAGAACACTCTCAACTATGGTACCTTCCATCCTACACACACACACACACACACCCTCTCTACAGAGGAATTCAGTCAGACTGCAGCAAACTAAAACTAGAAGTAGAGCGGGAGGCAGGAAGGGAAGAGGAAGCAAGCAGGAGCACAGAAGAACACGAACATCCCAGGAGGGGGGCCAATGGAAAAGCTCATTTCTGCTCTAAATTTCCAGTGCCAGCACGTTTGCAGTTTCACTCAGGATTTTACTGCCTGCTGGGTCTGGGTATATTTGTCACAATTAAGGCTTCTGGCTGATGCTGACAGCCCAGTACAGGCCTGCGAATGATGCTCCTGACTCAGTAATGAAGATGCGGGGATAGGAAACTGCACAGGGCCAGAGATAGCAGCAGAGGTCTACAGCTGGGAAGTGCCTAGGAGGCAGGTGACTTACTTCACTGGCATCTGATCTGCTCTCTTTTGGGGCAGAAGCCTCCCTCTTTAGCTCCTTTGCTGCCTCTTCTCTCATGGAACCCTCCTCTCCTGCATCTATCAGGTCCTCTTTAGAGTCCTTTTTAGAGGCTTTGGCAAGTCGATTGATCCCAGAGTCCACCGCTGGGGTCGCCGGACATGTGAAAGCTGCAGGATTACTCTTCTCATTCTCTTCTTTTCCTGGAAGCCAAGGACTTGACCTTCTGTCCTGTGGCCCCTTGTCATCAGCACTGCTCAGACTACTGTCTCCACCTTGGCTGAAGAGCTTTCCAGGAGTAGTGGGGCCAGCGGGGTCTGAATCAAGAGAAATGTCCTTCTCCACTGGCTGGCTTGTTCTTGGAGACTCCTAGGAACCACAGATTATATCAGAAAGGAAGACAAGAGGAATACAGAAGAGCAGTTTAGAGAGACGCTACAAGATGGAGCCGCTACTTCCTGTCTCCCATGGAGCAGTGCTTGAGTTTTAACCCCAACAGTTTCCAACACCTAACCCGGATTCCGACCCCCTTCAGATCTCCTGGATCGGAATTTCTATGATGACTGGCTATGTCCAACTGGACTCCTGTCCTCTGATGAGCTTGGAAATTGCTGCACTGTACTATACAACTCTGCCATCATTTATGATGTCCTCTGGTAATAAATCTGCCTCTCTCCAGCCCCATTAGCCAAAAGACTGCAAACTCAGAAGCCAAGATTCATTTAAGATGATGATGAAAAATCACATGAGAGGAAGATGGCAAAGTCCAGAATTTCTACCTTTCATTTTTCATAACCTGCAGAAGAAAACCACAGAGGGTTCCCTTCCTCCCCAAAGCCTCCCCTGTACAAGCTGATCACTGAGAACCTTGCAGACAGTGTCCTCCATCCAGGACCATCAATTTGGGTCCCCTGCAAAGCAGATGTCACGATGGGATTAGATGTGCAAGAGTTCTATTAGAGGAGATGCCTGTGATGGACAAAAGAGATAGAGAAGCCCTTCAGAACATGGCGCAGGTTTAAACCTGTGACTGGAGAGAAGGAAGGAAGATGGGAGAGATGGAAGGAAACACAGCGTGGTTCTGAGAAGTGTTGTCTGCCCCAGTAGGGGCCCCACTCATGCAGGAATGGCCTTGCCCTTCAACCCCTGTGTGACGTGTCACCAAGAGGAAGCATGGTTTAGGCATAAACCGGGGAGTACAGAAGGACAGCAGCTGGCTGCTGTCACTCTACTAAGTTCCACTCAGCAGGGTCTCTTAAAAAGAGATATGAGCAGCACACCTCAACAGCAACCAAACCTGCTTCTCACACACAAACCTCACTTTAAAAACAAGTAAAAATCTATGACTGCTTCCACTGAATTCTCTCAAGTTGGCCAAAATAGAGGCAGAAAACCGTTCACTGGAAATCTAGCCAACGTTCTCTCCTGGGTTTGGGTTACAAATGCTCCTTTCCAGAAAACATGTGTACTAACACTTGGGCTGCCAGGCTGAACAATTCCTGACAAGGACTTGTAAGACTTTCTGCTTCTCTCCTCTGAAGACTCAAAGAAAGAGCATGATGACTGCGTTATAGTTTAGATCTGGAATGACCCACAAAGGCCCATGTGTTTGAGGCTTGGTCCCCAGGGTAGAGCTACTGGAAGGTGGTAGAACCTGTAGGAGGTAGGTCCTAGTAGGGGGTCCTTAGGTTCCTGGGGGCTATGCCCTGGAAGGGGACTGTGGGACCCTGGTCCCTTCCTCGCCCTGGGCTCCTCGGCTCATGATGCAAACAGTTCTGCTCTACCACCTGCGCCCACCATGAAGTGCTGCCTCACCACAGCCCAAAACAATGGGGCCAGCTGATCAGGGACCAAAACCCCCAAAACTGTGAACTGAAATAAACCTCTTTTACAAGTTAATTATTTCAGGTATCTCATTACAGTGATAGAAATCTGACTGACACAAATCAAGAATAGAATAGCCCAAAGAGAAGCCCTAAACATGGCAGTTATTGATATGAGTGCGCTGGTTAAGTATCTGTTCAGCCCAAAGATACGACCGTCACCTGCAGGTCTGGCAGCCTATTGACAAGCTAACCCAAGCTCTTCAAAGATGGTAAGGATAAGCAGTAAAGCAAAGCAGTACAGAGCTCAGCTTTGGACACAGACAACCTAGACTCAAATCTTGGCTCCAACATTTCAGATGTATGACCTTGGATGGCTTAAGTTCTCCGTGCCTCAGTTTCTTCCTCCACAATATAAGGATGTAATAGTGCCTGCCTCATGGGGCTTCTGGGAAGATTAAATGAGTTAACACTCATTCAGTGAGTTAAGGAGCTTAGCTGTGCACTGACATCCAGTGAGTGTCTAAATGGTAACTAGTACTGTAAGAGGAGACTCACATGTTTATCCACTGAGCACCTTCTATGTGTCAAACACCGTGTTGGGGAACTGAACATGACTGAGACATACACTTTTCCCTCAGGGAATTGAGCCAACATGAGAAAAGCAAAATGTCCCAGATGGGCCTCATTATAAGCTTTTACTGCCCAAAGCAAAGAAACACCAGGCGCAGGGGTGGCACTGACATTAGCCCCAAGCTGTCCCTGGAGGAAAAGCAGAAGGTGAATTGGAGAATGCAGGTACTACCCAGTGTCGCCCTCCTAGGAATCCCGAGATCATACAGAAATAATCTGCTTAGGGGAAAGAGCTCCTCTTCTGCAGACAAGCAGCTCTGGGGCGTGGCTAGGCCTCATCTCCCAGCACCAGCCACAACTCAGCAAGGACTCCCTGACTGGTCTGCGGGGCTCTGCAGACTCCAAAGTGACAGCTTCTTAGGATAGGAGAGGAGTGTCTGGCCAGTCACATGCCCTTCCTCAGAAAGTAGTGTCAATCCATCCTGGTCAGGATCATCCTGGGATTAAGGAAGGCTTGAAGCTGGGAGTGTAACTTGGCCCAAATAGGGCTGCCAGGCAATAGACCTTGGGCCAGGACACAAGGGAAGTGTCAGGCCCCTGACAGCACCTATGGCCTCTAAGATGAAGATGAAGTTCACGCCTTCTCACTTAGCCCACAGCCCTGCCCGGCCAGCCCCTGCCTGCTTCTCATGGTTCACCTCCAGCCACAACCTGCTCACATTCTCTTCTCCTGCCTGTAGATAAAGCACGCTATTTCTCTACTTCGCTATGCCTTTTTGGTTGGGGTTGGGGGGGTGAGGTGCTGTAGATAGAACCCAGGGTCTTGCACATACTAAGCATGCACTAACACTGAACTACCCTCTGCGCTGCCATGCACATTCTTTCGCACACATGCGCGCGTGCGCACACACACACACACACACACACACACACAATTCTGTCAAATTTCTCTGGTCCTCATATCACCTCTTCCAAGAAGCCTTCCTTGATCCTTGGGCCAGCTGACCTGAAATCAGCTTTCCCTTCCTTCCATAATAACTATCATAACTGCTGGCTTCCTGGTCTGTTTCCCTTACCAGGTTCACTCCTATTGTGTTCAGTACCGTTTCTTGCACATAACAGATGCTCAGTAAAGGCCTGTTGGCCAGATTTTTTTAAAAAATCAAGCCAGCCTCTGTGGAGTTGAGGCAGGGAAATCACAAGGTGAAGTGCTCAGGCAACTTAATGAAACCCTGTCTCAAAATAAAAAATTTTAAAAGGGCCGGGAATGTAACTCAGTGCAAAGGCCCTGCACTCAATCCCCAGTACCACCACCACAAAAAAAAAAAAAAAAAAAAAAAAAAACTAACGTGTGTAGGGGTATGTTGTGCAGATAGAAGAATTGAGGCTTCTCTTCCTATACTGCAAGATGGAGACGTAATATTTATTTGTCAAGGTCACACAGAGATTAGACTATATAGTAGTTATGGTGCTTATTAAATGGAAAATACCAAACAAATGTTAACTATTAATTAACTATTCAAAATGATGGAAAAACAAGTAACCTATCAAAAACCAGAAAATACCAGATACAGGTAGAGATTCTCATTCTCAGACAATCAGCGAGAATACATCCAGACTACATAATAACCTTTGGCCCAGTCTAACCAACTCTCAAGCTTAAATCTGTTTTTTTTTTTTTTTTGGTACCAGGAATCCAACTCAGGACCCTGAGCTTGCCAGGCAGGTGCTTATGCCGCTGAGTTATATCCCCGACCTCAAGTTTAAATTTTTCAAAAGAAGATTTTCATCTTAGGGCATGCCTCAGTAGTACAGTGTGTACTTAACATGCACAAGGTTCTGAGTTCAACCCAAAGCACCCAAAAAACAATGATTTTTTTTCGTATGAGGGGCCTGATCTTTTTCTGCCTGCCTAAATATCAAAACTTGGCTAGTATTAAAATAAGTGACCCTGCGTTCTCCGCACCCTTGTCAACTAACTCCATCAAGATGACAGCCAGAGGCACACATGGAGGGTGGGGAAAGCAGAGATTTCACACGGGCTGTAGGTCATCCGCAAATGAATGAGCCAGAGCTGAGTACAACTGACTCACACCCATCTCTTTTCACCCAGCTGCTGCTCCACGTTACCAGACCTGAGCCCGGAAGTCCCCAGCTAGCACGCACACTCAGGGTACCTGTGCATGGTCTCCTGCCCTGGGCTCTGTGGGTGCCCAGCTTTGCCCTCAGCTCATCTGAGCTCATGCTCCCATTTCCTGCTGCTACTGGCCCAGGTCCTTGAACATCACAAGGCAAATTTCAAGGTCCCACCACTTGCATGAGGAAGGGGCTGCAGGGAGTACGTATAAGGCACTCCCCAAAAGCCAGAACTCTCCGGGGCTACAATCTCCACTTCCTACCCAGAATACAAGGGCAGGAACTCCTATGATGGGGGGGATTAAACACCACATCCATGCATTGACCTTTCTGGGGAGACCACCTGCCAGGCCAACCATCAGTCCAGTTTATTTTCCAGGTCTCATTCCTCCCCCAGTTGGTCTCAGTTCTCTGCACAGCTCCCTGGTGTAGTTAGCGCTTTCCAATCACACTGACATCATCCTGTTATTTCTAAGCCCTGGCCCCCTCCCACTCCTTTGATCTGCTGATGGGCTTTTCATCGGGCGCCACATGCCACACGGCCACATGCAGTCTTTTTGCCCACACTTCCGCCTCTCCCATCTCGTTCATATGCGTTCTCAGTGCTGGTTCTCTGAACCTTTCCCTTCTGAGTCTGTGATACACTAGAAATGGGTTTAAGCTGAAAGACAAAGAGGAGGGAGAAAGAGACAGAGGGAAAGATGCATTCTTGCCATCCTACTGCCCTCTCATGGAATCATGAGCAAAGTGACTGCTCAGCAAGACAGGACGAAGCTAAGACAGGAAGGACTGCTCTACGAAAGGCTGCCTGGGACGCCTGAAGTAGGGAAAGGTGGACAGTTCAGAGGAGCCAAGGACTGTAAGCTGAGACAAAAGGCATTCTCAAAGGCCAGGGCCCAACCAGAGGCAACAGCTTTCCCTGTTCCAAAACCATCATTCATCCCCACTACCAGCTCTCCCCAGCAGAAAAAGCCCTAATTCCTGCCTGAGGTTAGAACATATGAATTCCACACCCCGTGTGGCAAAAAGAACTCAATCTGCTGGGCTGTTAGAGACAGGGGTGGGAGGTGTATTTAACACTGCCCACTCCAGACATTTCCCCATCACACTGGGGTGCCTATTTATATTAAAGAGGTTATAAAATGTTTGCAAGTTCCCACTCCCCCCCCCAAAAGCACATAATCATCAGAAAGAAAACCTTCAGGAAATTCAGAACATGACAAAGATGAAAATGCCTTTTTTGTTGACATTGGTAACTCATTACAAAGTAAAAGTTAAGAAGTTCAAGATCAGAGTGAATTATGATCAGTCCACGTTGGGATCTTCAATCCACCAGCTGACAGCAAGGACCAAGTACCACTCTACCCAGAACCTGAGAAAGCCAAAGAAAGAAAAAAATACCACACGACCTGCCTAGATATACCCCAGCCCATCCCAGCAAGGCTCCTTCATTCATGCATTTGCTCTCCATTGTTTAACAAAACATCCCCATGCGCTTCCTATGTTCCAAGCTGTGGGCATGGCACTCAAATATAGATATGAATGGGCAGAATCTCCTCCCTCAACTTGCTCGGTCTCTAGGAAACCATCCTCTTTCTCCCAAAGCAAATAATTCTGCCTGACACCCTCATAACTACTATAAGTTGCTCTCCTACACACAAAAGCAGCTCCACCGCTTCCCTCAGTCAGTGCAGGTCTTAATGGTGGATGAGAGTAAAACAAAGTCGTCACATCAGGGAACCAAACAGAATGAAGGCCTCTGAGGCACTCAACCAGACTGAGCCCCGCTCGGAAGGAACCGTTTCAAAGCAGACATACATCAGATCAACGGTACAGATGGGACACTCAGAAATAAGTGTCACATCCGTCAGAAAGGGTTAAAGTCACAATCGAAACTTATCTGACGGTGTAGATCCAAAAATTTTGACAGCTTCTGCGCTAACAGGCAAAAATCTAAGAAGAGGGTCCTGCCCAATACGTAGAGCTGTGTCACCTTGGCAGGCCCTTCTACAGCTCGGGTCTCAAGAACCAAAGCAGGGCCCATCAGTCAGCATCTGGAACTTTGGCTGGCCTGAGACAGTCCCTTGGCTCTGAAGGTGAGCTGAACACCAAGAAAAACAAGTCAGAAATAATAAGGGACACCTGAGTTTGACCCCTGGTACCCACAAAAAAAAAGAAAAAAAAGTCAAAACCTTATAATAATGTGTACTCAGAGAACTTACTATGTAGCCCAGGCCAGCTTTGAACTCACAGCAATCCTTCTGCCTTAGCCTCCCAAGTGCTGAGAGTATAGGCATGCAGCACCACACCTGGTGAGCATTCCCTTCCTAGAGACAGTGAATCCTCTGCTTTTTGTTAGAAATCCTACTATCATATGTTAAATTCTTTTTATGTATAGGGTTCTACTTCTGGACTTTGTTTTGAACTTTGGTTTATTCATGCACCAGTACCGAACTATTTTCATCACTCTAGTTGTTTTTTGGGGTTTTTTTTGTTTTTTTTTTGGTGGGTACGCGGAGTCGAACTCAGGACCTCGCGCTTGCCAGGCAGGCACTTATGCCGCTGAGCCATCTCACCGGCCCCACTCTAGTTTTTTTTTGTTTTTTGTTTTTTGGTTTTTTGTGGGTACCGGGGGTCGACCTCAGGGCCTCGCCTGTCAGCAGGCGCCCATGCTGCTGAGCGATATCACCAGCCCTTTTTTCGTATGTGGGATCCGGGAGTCGAACTCAGGCCCTTGCGCTTGCCAGGCAGGCATGTATGCCGCTGAGCCATCTCACCGGCCCCCCACTCTAGTTTTTAAAAATATTTCAATACTGTATCTGGGAAAGCTAGTTTCTGCCTCATTTGTATTATTTTTTGAAATTTTTCTGTGTATCCTTGGGTATTTATTTTTATACATGAACTTTAGCATAGTTTGTGTAGTTTTTTAAAAATTGTTTTTCTTTTTAAAAATGGTTAAAAATTTCATCATATTTTCTCTAACTTTCAAGTGCCAGAGAAATTTAATAAATTGTACTTTAGGTTTTTACTACATTTGCAAGTATCTGTCATCTAACAACGGTATTGAGAACTTTGGACTCTTTCTCTGAGATGCCCTTGTCACACATCTGGCTGCCTTTGCCATTCTTGCTGCCAGTGACTGAGCCTTTGTCCCATTAGGAATCAGTCCAGCTATATCACGAGTAAAGGATTAGAACCTCTTAAAACAATAATTGGGACATTTTCATGTGAGCACTTTCATTAAAAATCACTTTAATATCGTTTAAAAAAAAAAAGGAAATAATAAGGGACAAAGCTTGACAGCATATGACTATAATCCTAGCTAAAGAAACAGAAGCAGAAGGATCAAAAGCTCAAAGCCACCCTGGGCAACCTAGCAAGACCCTATCTCAAAATAAAAAACGTAAGAAGGGCTGGGGATGGAGCTCAGTGCTTCCAGGGTTCAATCCCCAGTATCAGGGAAAAAACGAAAAAGAAAAGAAAGAATAAGGTATAATAAGGCAACAAATTTAAATCTACGATAACAGCACTTTTGTTTTACTGGCCTGTTTTGTGATCATTCTAGTAAGGTGTGAGTGATTGGTTTCATTTTAAGGTGTTTAAGGTATTGAAAAGAATTTGTGGCCGGTGAGATGGCTCAGTGGCGTAAGCACCTGCCTGGCAAGCGCAAGGGCCTGAGTTTGACTCCCAGAACCCACATACAAAAAAGGGGCCGGTGATATCACTCAGCGGCATGAGCGCCTGCTGGTGCACGAGGTCCTGCGGTCGACCCTCAGTACCCACAAAAAAAAAAAAAAAAAAAGAATTTGATATAGTAGTCCTGTGAAAAGTTTAACTGATTAAGCCTGCAGCTAGTATTTAAATGCTTGTATAAGTCTAACTCATTGACTTCATGATCCACTGGCTGTGAAAATATTTTGGGAATAAAGAAATTTCAGTTGTTTAAAAATTAATAAGTCAGGGCTGGTGAGATGGCTCAGCGGCGTAAGCACCTGCCTTGCAAGCGCGAGGGCCCGAGTTCGACTCCCGGAATCCACATACGAAAAAGGGGCCGGTGATATCGCTCAGTGGCACGGGTGCCTGTTGGCGCGCGAGGTCCTGAGGTCGTCCCCCTGGTACCCACAAAAAAAAAAAAAAAAAAAAAAAAAAAAAAAATTAATAAGTCAGACACTAGAGAAAGAATGCATAGTAGAAGATGTTCCTTTCCAAGTGCAAATACACACTGGAGGTTGTAGGCATTAAATCATGATGAGTTTTGTTGTTGTTTGTTCTTTATAAAGAACATTCTCATGGGAGCAGAGGACAGACTTCAGAGAAAGGGACTAGAACTGGGAGGGTGTTCCAGAAGCTATTCCCATCCACATTCTGCATTTTTCAGCCCTCGAACCTTTGCTCAAGCTGTTCATTTGCCTGGAATATTCCTTTATATCCACCATGTCTAAAACTCAGCTACTCTTCAAGACCCAGGTCAAAAGTTATCTCTTCCACCAAGTTTTTCCTGATGTGCAGACAAGTAATTTCTTCTCCCTAAATTTGTGAGAATGCAGACTCCAAGATGGCAATAAGCAGATTTCCTTTATGTTCACAGGTCCTGCAGCACCTAGTAAAGTGTCCCATGCATGAACATTCGAGAAATGGTTATTTGATACATGAGTGAGTAAAAGGATTCCCTGATCCTTTTGTCTTTCTCCAAACCCTGCAGATCCTGTTCAGGACTGGGACAAAATGGTTATCTTTCCAAATATGATCCCACAAACAGAAAGGCTTCAGAAGGAAGAAGGACTCCCCAGGCTGGGGTATTTACCAGCAGGGCCTTCAGGTCTTACCTCATATTCAAAGTTCCCCCCCAGGGACTCCAGATCCAGGTGCAGGTTCTTGAAAATCTCATTGGAGCTGCGGACACTCTAGAAGCAAAAACGATCACGGGATTAGGTAAGTCGTGCCCAGCCCAGGTGAGGACCATGCAGAGGGAGAAGTAGGGTCCTGCTGAGCTCGCAGGCTGGGCCCAGGCAGGGTTTCAGAGCAGGAGCCCACTAAGCAGCCCTTTACCCAGTGTGAACAATGCTCTGTGCCAAGCAAATGGCCAAGAAGCTCCTTGGCTGTGTCTTCAGGATCAGACCTAGGATGCACACAGACTGATCAAGAAATGAAACTGTGGACAACAGAATCCTTTTTGCTTTTTTTTTTAAATAGCAGAGGTCAGCCAAAGGTGGAACCAAGCCATGTATCCATTAACAGATGAGTGGATAAACAAAATGTAGTATAAATTTGACAGAATATCATTCACCCTTCAAAAGGAATGAAGACAGTGGGGCATGGTGGCCCACATGGGAGGCTGTCTTAGCACTTGGGAGGCTGAGGCAGAAGGATCATTGTGAGTTCGAGGCAGCCTGGGTTACATAGTGAGTTCAAGGCCAGCCTGAAATAGTGAGACCCTCAAAAAACAAAACAAAACCAAAAAAAAGGAAATGAAGACAATTACATTCAAATGAATGCTACAACATGAACCTTGAAAATATGCTAAAGGAAAGATGACAGACACAAAAGGAAAAAATACTGTATGATTCTACTTATACAAAATATCTAGAATAGGCAAATTCATAGAGACATAAACTAGGCTGAAGGTTACCAGGGGCTAGAGAGTGGGGGAAGTGTTTAATGGGTACAGTGGTGAGGTTTGTTTTGTTGTTTTGTTTTGTTTTTTTTTTTTTTTTTTTGTGGGTACCAGGGGGACGAACTCAGGACCTCACGCGCCAACAGGCACCTGTGCCACTGAGCGATATCACCGGCCCCTTTTTCGTATGTGGGTTCCGGGAGTCGAACTCGGGCCCTCGCGCTTGCAAGGCAGGCGCTTAAGCCGCTGAGCCATCTCACCGGCCCTTGTTTTGTTTTTTGAGACAGGGTCACACTATGTAGCTCAGCCCGGCCTTGAACTCACTATGTAGCCCAGTCTGTCCTCAAAGTCTTAGTGATCCTCCTGCCTCAGCTTCCGAAGTGCTGGGACTATAGGTATGCGCCACCATGCTCAGCAGGTAGGCAGTTTCTGTTCGGGATTATGACCAACTTCTGGAAATGGAGGGGGTAATGGTTGCACAACATTTTGAAGGTATTTAATACCACTGAATTGTACACTTAAAAATAGTTAAAATGGCCAGGTGTACACCTATAATCCCAGCACTCTGGAAGGCTGAGGCAGGATGATAGGTTTAAGCCAAGCCTGGGCAACATAGTAACCTAGCAAGATCCTGTCTTAACATAAAAAATTTTTTAAAAAATTTTAGGCTGGGTGTGGTGGTGCACGCCTATAATCCCAGCACTCAGGAGGCTGAGGCAGAAGGATCACTATGAGTTTGAGGCCAGCCTGGGCTACACAGTGAGTTCAAGGCCGGCCTGAACTACACTGCAAGACCCTGTCTCAAAAACAAAACATAAAAGGGCTGGAGATGTCGCTCAGTATGAAGGCCCTGGGTTTGGTCTCCAGTACTGTAAAAATAAAAAAGAGTTAAAACAGCAAATTTTACATCATACATAGTTTACCATAGCAAAACAATTTTTTCAACAAAACAAAATTATACAGAAGGTTTGTAGGCCAGGGAGGGGACTTCCTCATTACCTGGTTGTCACTCTCCTCCTCATCCTCATTGGTCTCCTCCCCTAAAGCCAAGAGGCTGACAGCATTCTTATCCTCATGGATGGCGCCCAAGAGACCCTTTGGGTAAGCAGAAGTCTTGAAACCCTGTGGAGGCTCCAAAATAGAGAAGGAAAATCAAGGGAGGGCTCACCAGGATGACTCCGAACGGCCCTGGGACGCTCTTCCTCCTCTCTGCGCAGACACCGCCCAGATTAAAGGCCCCCTTGTCCATGAAGCTGACCTGGAGACTCCAGCTCACACTGCTGGCTCTCCTCAACTCCCACTGCCTGGCTACATGGACAGGGAAATCAGCGCGGGTGTTCCTCTGCCGCGATCTGTCCTCTCCTGCCCAGAGTCCGCATTCAGCATCACGCAGGTGTGACTCATCTCCTGCATCCAGCTGTGAATGCTGAGGACTAAGTCTATTCCCTCTACTCTTCTTCTGCAGGCCCTGACTCTAGCATGCACCCAGGAGCCCCGGCGATAACTAAACACTGCGCACCAGCAAAGTACTCACCAGCGGGAGCTCTCCAAGCTGACCAGACTCTGCAGAGCTTCCCCAACTCACGTTTTGAGATCCACGAAGACCAGAGGGTGGGGCATCCAAAAGGCCTCGTAAAGGAGCTAGGCTCCCAAGAGGAACCTGGATCGGGGCTAATGAGGAACCCAGAGCCTGGGTAACAGAAAACATCTTGTTACAAACCCAAGGAACCATGTGGCTCGGAACGTGTTGGAGTCAGATACAAAAATAAAACATCTAAATCCTGCCCGCTCAAATTTAAACCACCCCCACTTGGTGGCTGCTAATGAAACACAACATCCAGAAATTACCATTGTGCCAACTGTGTGAGAAATCACAGGCTTGTTTCCTGATTCTCATAACTCGAATGCTATCGCACATGAACAGTTCTCTCACATCTGGCAGATGCTGCATAGGGCTCTGCTCTCCTTTCGGAAGCCATGAAGGAAGTGTGCGGGTGAAGGACGCACAGACAAAACCCTCATCTACCAGCGCAAGAACTCTCAATAGATAAAGTTTAAAACTGATGAGTGTAGAAAAAGCGATCTCAGCATATTACTGACAAAGACGGAAGTAAACACCAGAAAATAGTGGTTGCCTCTGGGGAGGGCTCCGCACCCTGGAGAACTGCTGTACTTTGTCATATGCCTTCTGGTACTATTCGACTTGGTTTTGGATGGTTTGTTTTTGTTTTTATTTTTACACTGGGCATCTATTACTTTAATTAAAATGAAAAAAAATGCATGAACGATAAAAGAACTCTTCCCCCTCTCCACTGCTGAGGAAGGCAGGTGAGAAGAGACCTGTCAAGGGACTGCAGTGGATGGAGCAGTCTTTGGCGCTGCTCTCACAAAGGCTTCGTGCCAGCCAGGACTGGGGAAAGAAACGAGACTGGGGCAGAAGGCGTGAGACCCATAGGCTCTCAGGTTCCCAGTTTATTCATCTGCAAGATGAAGAGGGTGGGTGCTGTGCCTCCAGGGAAGGTTTACTGAGCAGCTCAAATGAGATGATGAATCTAAGGGGCCTTCACAATTGGCCCAGGCTACCCCGGCGTTATGGGATGCTACCATTACTGGGATCCTTGCCTGGGCTTACAGAAGCACAGGCCAGAACGGTATTCTGGGGACAGTTTACAAAGAGCTCTTCATTTCGCAAACTTAAAATGTATAAAAGAAAGCAAAAGTTTTGTTTCTCTCTAATCCCACAGGAACTGAAGAAAAAGGAACCCAGGAGAGGTCAGGCAGAGGAAGTTCACACTGGCTACCTCCTCAGCACAGCCTCCGCCTAGGAGCCAGGGCCCTGGGCAGTCCCGGCTGGGCCTGTTTGTGCACAGGGAGGGCATCCAAAGCTCGGCTGAAAGAGGAGGTGAGAATGACCCCAGCGCCTCTGCAGATCCCCAATCATCTGGACTGTTATAGAATATCACTGTTAGGGAGAAAAAGAGCTGACACATAAAACCGGCCAAAATGCCTGACTACCACTGACATGCAATGTCTCATCTTACTCTCACGACAACCCTCTGAGGCGGGCTCTGCCACTATCCACACTCCCCACTTGAACAAATGGAGGTTGGTGAGATCAAGAACCCTATCCAAAGCCACAGGGCCAGCAAGAGAACTGTAGCAAGGAAAAGAAAAAAAACCAGCTTCTCTAAGTGACCTATGAGCAAACTGGCCCTGCCCCCTCCTACCTTTAGCCCTTCCAACCAGCCCCAGCATATCAGCAAGCAAAATTCTTCCCACACTGTATTTATGGAAAATTATAGACTCCTAACATGGCTAATTTGCTAACGTGCTGGGGGCTTGAGGGAGGAAGACAGGCATGCTGAGGCCTTTGTTCTCCCAGGCCTTTACTAAATCAGTGGTTAGCTGGGAAATTATACATTCCTGGCCCCTAGCTGATCATCTTCTATAGATGGCCATTAACTCTGAGTGTGGGGCTGTGCGTGGCCATTGTCCTTCAGAGAAGATAAACTTGCTGCCATTGGGCTAATTAAACTTTCGGGGTAATCTGCAGCTTATCTGATATTTATAGTACTATAGTCGTTATTAAAGCTAACAGAGAACCAGTGCATGTCAGCAATTAGGAACCAGAGGGAACAACTGGGTAAGGCCACAGCTGGGCCAGAGCATAACAGCCAGGGAAATTCAGACTGATCTCCACGGTCTCTGAGCCAACTTGACTTTTTCTGAATGAAGAATATGGTGACTCCCACAGGGACAAAGGATTAGAATGACAGGGCAAGGCCAGCCCTTTGGTAAATCCCGGTAGGGGAGGAAGTGAAGTCACAAATAGGGTCTGTGCACAAGCATGACACAATTTAGCAATTTGGTTTCTGGGGACCCAGGAGGAAAGGAGCAGAAACAGTTCACTGGACAGCACAAGGAGACCGCGTGCCTCAGTCCTTCACGAGAGCACAAACTCTCCAGCTCTGCGTGCGTCCAAGAAGGGGCAGGTTCACAGCTTTGTGTAGGGTGCGTACTTGGAAGGCCCCTTCTCCAGAATTAGTTGATGGGAAAGGCTTCACAAACCTCAGAAGGTGCCTATACCCTGCGTGATCCCAGCATCAGCGCCACCTTGCCCACTTTGAGAACTGATCACCTTCAAAGCATGTGAACCACCCACAAATTAACAATTATATCCAGGAAGAGAAGTCAAAAATGCCTTATCTTGCAGGAGATGGGGTGGAAGAGACCTGAAGTACATGTTGCCCCACAAGACAGCCACTTGGGTAAAGGGATCAATAGTTACTAAGGGAGGATAAATAAGAAGAAAGCAAACCTGTGGGCTGTGGTAAGACATGAACTCCACCTACTCCCTCCCTGCCAAGTTCACCCTGGCCTGAAGCCTCAGGCCACGCTCTCTAAGAAGCCTACCTGGTTGAGAAGCTGTGTTTCGCCTGGCTCTGTAGCAAGGCCTCTGTTGCAACTCAGCTCAACTAACCCCTGCCTGAGGGGACTGCTGCTTGGCTGGCAGTAGGCTTGCTGTGGAGGCTCCTGCTCTGCAGAGGCAGGGGCCACCTCCTGAGGGTGTCCCAGCAGCTGTGGCCCCCAAGACAGAAACCTCGAGTCCTTCTCCATGGCTCTGATGGCCTCATGCTCACCCTCACTAGATATCCTGAAAGGCTCAGCAGCCATGCAACAGACCACGTCAGCGATGTCTTTGCACGGCATTTCCTGCATGCTCTCAGGCAGCCCCAGGCCCTCCAGCCTCCTGGAGATCTTGACCATCTGCAGAATGTGCTGGTAGAACCTCCGATCCTCGGAGTAGTCTTCACTCTCTGACTGCTCCTCAGCAGAGCTCTGCATATGAGACAACTGGAATGCCAGGTAGGGGCAGGAGTGTGAGTCTCTGGGCCCCGGGTCTGACTGATCCACAGCCAGCACAGATGCTTGGGAGCTCGGTAGGCCCCCAGGGAAACTGTTCACCTCGCCCGGGATTAGAGAGCCAAGAGGCAAGGCCAGGTTGCTATCGCCACTGCTGCAGCTCTTCAGGTCAGCCCCAGACACGTTAGGCTTCCTGCCTTCATTGAGGGGGTCTGGAGACTCTGGGAGGTGGCTCTTCTCACTGGCTGGAGCCCCAGAAGAGGCATTCTGAGCTGATTCTGATGCCAGGGGGCCAGGTTGTATTGGAAAGAGTCCCTGTGGTAGGTCCTCAGCTGTGGCCCCCAGAGCCATAGGGGCACCGGGCTCTGTCTCCTTGCAGCTGCTAGGGGTATCCCTGTTGACAAGCGTGGAGACCTGTCCCACCCACAGTCCTGGGGGCTCTCTCCTTCGCCTTCCCCTGCCCAGGCTCTCACCTTCCCCAGGAACTCCCTGCCAGCTCAGGTCTTCAGTTAAGCTGCCATCTACTGAGAACAGCTTACTCTTCCTGGTAGGTAGCATGTGGTCAGAAGAACCAGAAGACAGGGAGGATTCCTCCTCAGGGGAGGGCAAGGGAATAGGGCTCTGACCCTTGTCCCCCCCAGGGCCAGTGGAGCGCAGTGTGGCTATGTTGTGGCCCTGCTGCTCCCTTTTTAGCTGTGGGCCCTTGCTAGCTTCAGAAAGCTTAGAGTAGGCAGAGGCCGGGCTCCTGCTCTCTAACACATCTTGCCCATTCTGGAGAGGCCCAGTGTTCTGAGGGCCCAGGGCTCCAAGCTTCTGCTTTCTGGTCCTCATTTCCAGCTCTTCTATTTCAGGGTCTGAAGACCCCAGGCAGATTTTCTCTGTTGCCTTCTGAGGTATCTCCAAACCCTGCTGATCAGCTATTTCTGTCCTGCATTGGGCTGGAGCCCTGCCTAAGATTTTCTCCACATCAGCAAAGATCTGGTGGGTTCGGGAAGCTTGGCCTTTGGAGAGCAGCTGCAGCTTGCTAGGGAGAGCACCCATGGGAGGCCAAGGGGTGTCACTCAACATGCACGGACTCTTTCCCTTCTTAAAGGATCCCTCACTTCTAGCCTCCATTTCTTGGTCTAGGTCCAGATCAGCAGGCCCAGGTGCTGAGAGAGGGGATGGGCCACGGAGAAAGGAAGAAGGCAGAAGTCCCTGCTCAGGCTGTGTTTCCTAGATGGGTACATAAACATGCAGAGAAAACTAAGACAAAACACTTCTGATTTATACTTACGACCTCAACCCTTGGTAGGTTCTTAGCAGAAACCCACCCTCCACTTAAAGTGAAAATCGAAAAGGAAAGAAAAGCTAAAAATCCCTTTGGGTTGAAAATAAGTTGTTTTTAAGCTTTGGTAAATAAGGAGGGGAAGATGGGTTGAAGGGCAGGTAGGGGAATGGGAAAAAAAAGAATCAAGTTATATCATGTACAGGTACAAATTCCTTATGATGAATGTGATCATTATGTATACCTGAAATGTACCAATAAACTTAATTAATAAAAAAATAAAATTAGGGCTGGGATATAGCTCAGTGGCACAGAGCCTGCCTGGCAAGCAGAAGGTCCTGAGTTTGATTCCTGGTACCAAAAAATAAAAAAAATTAAAATTAAATAAAATTTTTAAAATTTTTTAAAAAAAGAAAATAGTTGTTTTCTAGGCATCAGTTACCTTCTCTATAAAGAGGAAGCTGGACTAGATCTACTGCCTGCAAACCTTGTTCCATGGTACGTAGGGGACTCAACACCTAGGGGAGCCCTATAAAACGGACATGTGACAGAGAAGAGGCACCATCGAGGCCCACATCCCCAGGTTCAACCAGAGTGGCTCCATTTCTTTCTTTATAAGCTGTACCTCTACAGAGAAACTGATCTGAAGACAGGGCTCTACTATTAACAAAAGTCTGAAAATCATTAGCCAGGTTATCCTTAAGGTGCTACCTAGCTCTGAGGTTCTGTGATTCATTAACTTTATAAAATTCCCTCTTTACCAAGGTCTCCCAGAAATTTTCTATAAGGGAGAAAAGAGTGGGAAGCACACCCACTGCCTGAGCCTAGGGAATTCATTCCGGTTTCTGCTAGCAGAGGTACTGCTTGGGAGATGCCTAAATAGTCATTGAAGACACCATAAAAAAAAACAACAGCTCCTGCAAACATTCACACTAAACGCCATCTATCTGGGAGTACACACCTCCAGGAGGCCCAAACCACCTGACTCCAGGCTGCCACCTCGTTCAGGCCTGTCCCCCAGACAAACTCAAGCTTGAGGTGATTTTCCTGAGCCCAAAGAACCAGACTGATGGCCCAGAGCTGCCCAATTGCTCTCATTTCCCCAAAGTACAGAAGAAATTCTTTTTAACATGGATCTCCAGGAACTCAGTGTGTCACGCAAGCCCCCACCCCAGAACCTCACTTAATTTTCTCTCCTACTTTTAGTTGTGCCAGACCTTGCCACACTATGCCAGAGCCTGCCAGATGCCTGAGTACCACTTTACATAATCCTGGTTAGTGAAAAGTCCATCTGCCACTTTTTGCCTTTCAAACATGATATTAGAAAATTGAACCATTTGGAAATTACCTGCCCTCTTTTCTGTACCTAGAGAAATGGGTTTGTTGACTTATTTCTCAGGACGATAAGTAATATGCAGGTAGGGAAGGGAGATAGGAGTATCAGCAAAGCTTGAACACGACAAAAAGGCTAAATTAATCAACAATTGTTCAAAGCTAGAATTGAGACCTTAGGAAAGAAGACAGGGCTGAGAGTGTAGTTCTGTGGTAGAGGATGACCTAGCATGTGTGAGGCCTTGGGTTCAATCCCTAGTACTGGAAAAAAAAAAAAAAAAAAAAGATGGACAAAATCTTCAGTGAGAAGTGGCAGGCTCTGGTGAGAAACAGACTATAAACAAAAAAAGGATAAAAGAACTTAAGACCATCAAGAGGGTTGAAAAAATATACCCAGTGGTCCCCACCTGGCAGAACTGAGTTCCTCTGGCCCTCCCTTCCTCAAGGTGCCCACAGCCTCATGCCTGAGTGAAGGGAAGAAGGCCCGGTCCTGGTAACACCTACACGTGGGTCAGCCTGGGCCTCAACTCCCTATGCCTCCCAACCTGCTCCTCCTTTAAAATGAGGGCTATAACTTCCACCTCCTACGTGCAGTGATGCTAAAGTGACAAATAAAACAATAATGGTTATACAAAAGCGACTCAACACCACCGTGATCACACTGCAATTAAATTCCAGTTATCCACCACTAACCAAGGACACTGGTAACAAAGAAAAGCCGGGGAGCAAATAAGGCTCAATGCTTTTCTTTTGTATCTTGAAGGTACTGGTGTTCTGACAACTGAATTCTCACCACTTTAAGCAAATAACGAGCCCACGCTAGGACACCCAAGACACCCAGTGACGGGAAAGCACATTCGCTCATGTAGGCTCACTGGCCTCCCGAACTGCCCATCCCCACGCCAGAGTGGAGCCGCCATCACTTAGACTACTGCAGACACCACCGCTGGCAGTGCAGCTCTCCTACTAGTCTGATTATGCAACATAGGCTCCAGAAAGAGAGAAGTGGAATTGTTTCAAGATTGTAACAACTGCCGGAAGACAAGCAAAATTTAGATGATACACTATCAGAAGTTTATTATTGTTTTTATCTCCTGGCTACACACACCTACAGGTTCCCAATACATGCAGGTTTCAGCATCCCCTGACTCACCACAGGACTTTTGGAGGCCTCTTTGTCCTTCTTGTCTTTCTTTTCCTTTTTCTTTTTCTTGTCTTTCTTCTTAACGGCCCCAGGAGCTGACAGTTTCCCCCGCTCTTGAACCACCAACTTCCGATAGTGTTCATCGCATGGATGGTCCCAGGTGGACTGCCCATTGGCAAAGTTGAAATAGTAAATATCACCTGTGATGTCCTGGCTGGGAATGAGTGAAGTTCAGAAGTTAGTCCCTGCTCAGGTCCAAAGCTACTTAGGACAAAAACAAAAAAAAGAAGAAAAGGGGATAGGACACCGAGAAGATAGGGAGAGAAGGGGTTGGACAGTGAAAAGGATTAACACAAAATTAAAGGGGACCATACGGCTAAGAATAGGAGTTAGCTTAGATATAGAACAATGGATTTCAATGCATAAAGACTTCTCTAGATGGAGAAACATAATCATTAGAATTCCTGGAAACTAGTGCTAGACTAGAGTAGGAATGAATTTGGTTTTATTTAAATGAAGAAGTACAAACACTATGGCACTTTGGAGATAAATGCTAGGATAGACCTTGATTAGTATTTCAATGAACAGTGTGGAGAAGAAAAATCTATTGTGAAAGCTTGGTTTTGCAGATGCTAAACTAGTAAGTTTAGAATCCCAAGCTAGTGGGGATCATGGTAGAAGAAAATAATGTAGGAGAATCTTTGTTTCGACATGGTCAAATCCTAAGTAAACCATTCATCCCATCCACCATTAACAGTAATCTGTTAGGAAAGGCTGGAGTGGGGCACAGTGGTAGAACCCTTGCCTAGCGTGTGTAAGGCCCTGGGTTCGATCCTCAGCACCACCAAAACAATACAATAATCCATTAGGAAAGCTAACAGGATAAAGGATCCCATTCACAATAGCAATATAAACAAAACTAAGTCCAAAATGTATAAAATCTTTACAAAGCTTTAATGAAAGGGGGGGGCAGTTGGAGAGGAATTCCATGTTCCTGAAAGAAAAGACTCAAATCTGTAAAGATGCCAAGAATCTTCAAATTAATGTATAAATCCAATACAATCCCAGTCAGGCTCCTTATCAATGTGACAAGCTGAATCTTTTTTTTTTTTTTTTTTTTTTTTTTTTGGGTACCTGGGGTCGACCTCAGGACCTTGTGTGCCAGTGGGTGCCTATGCCGCTGAGCGATATCACCAGCCCTTTCTTCGTATGTGGGTTCCGGGAGTCTAACTCGGGCCCTCGCGCTTGCCAGGTAGGCGCTTAAGCCGCTGAGCCATCTCACCGGCCCGACAAGCTGAATCTTAATTCAAATAAAAGGGAACATGAGCAGAAATAGGAAAATATCGAGGATGCCATGGTTGGGACATGGTTTGTCCCCTCAGGGCTCATGTGCTGGAAGGTCGGTCGCTAGCGTGGCAATGTTAAGAAGTGGTGGAATCTTTGCAGGATGAGAGCTAGCAGAAGGTCCTTAGGACACCGGGGACACCGCTGCCAGAGGGATTAAGGTAATTTTCACAGGACTCCTGAACTAGTTCTCCTTAGAGGACTGCTATAAAAGTGCAAGCCTGTTCAACCCCAGCTTGGGCAACTTAATGACTTAGTGAGACCTGTCTCAAAAAAAAAAAATTAAGAAAGGGCTGGAGATGGGAATGTAGCTCAGTCCAAAGGCCCTGGGTTCAATCCCCAGTACTACACACACAAAAAAAAACCAGTACAAGACTGTCTCCTCCTCCCCCCATACTTTGATATCCTTTCTCATCATGTCACCTCTCATATGCATGCACACTCCCATCATTAAGATGCCATCTGCCCTGAGGCCTTCCCAGAGTTGTGTGATGTTGGCATCGTGCCCTCAAACCTCTAAAACTAAGCTAAATTACCCTCTTTTCTTTATAAAGTACCCTGCCTCGGGTAGTTCATTATAGTAATATAAAAGAGACTAATACGGAAAATCAATTCTGAATGAGGTTATTGCTATAATTATACCCGAAAATGTAAAGGGACCTTTGGAACTGAGTAACAGCCAGAAGATGGAAGAGGATGGAGTACTAGGCTGAAAAAAAAAAGACTAGAATACTATAAGCAGAGGGTCTTGAGTGATTCTGGTAGTCTCTGAGTCAAGGAGACTAGGCAACTCGGATGGAACTGTTGATCCAACTGAAAACTGAAGAATAAAGGCCACCGCTGTCATATAGTTACAAAGAATTTGGATGCTTTCTGTCCCTGCCCTAGAGCTTGAGAGAAGGCCAACTTGAATAATGATAGACTAATTGATCTGCAGATTTGGGATTGACAGTTTTTTAATTAACAGTATTTCTAAATGAATAATCATATCCAATATTGGTGGGACTACTAAACTTTAATGAAAATTATATTTGATATTAATTAGCAATACTGAAATTCTGCACACGCCAATACAAATTCTAGAAATTTTAAAGAAATACATACAAAATTTCACACAACATGCTTACCAGAGGAAACATGTGACCATTCTTCATCCTCTGCCAACAAAGATAAATATTAGACTGATACACAATGCCAATTATAACAACAAAACAAAACAATTTTTCCAAACCTAACCAGAAGGAAAACTTCTCAGGTGCCAGAAACAGAAGATATGAAGCCAAAGTACGGAACTGAGAGGCCAAGGTTGGTGTCTGATTTGGACACAGGCCTTGAGAAACTGGGGTTTAATGCCAATTTAAGGACATAAAATGTGGCCTTTATGGTCTAGAGCTAAAGTGTCCCCCCAAAAGCTCATGTATATGGAAAGTGATTGGGCTGGGGGCTCTGTACTCGTCAGTGGATTTGTCCGCTGAGTTCATAGCCGAACGTGCTGTTAGGAGGTGGAGCCTGGTTGAAGGTGAGTCACTAGGGTGTGACCCGGAAGGGTGCATTCTTCTCCCTGGCTCCTTCCCTCTCTCTCTGCTTCCTTGCTGCCATGAACTGAATAGCTTTTCTCCACCATGCCCTTCCGCCATGCTATTTCTACCTTGGAGCCAGATACTCATGGACTGAACCCCCTGGAAACTGAGCCACATCGAATCTCTCCTTTAAATTGTATACACTGGGTACTTTGTCCCAGCAATGGTAAAGTGACTAACACATGGCCTTACGCCTTCATGAATTTGGTAACTGGAAATGTGACCTTGTATATGTCTGGGATCCTTAAGAACACTACTTCCATGAAAAAAGGGATCTAGCAGGCCATGAAAGCAGCAAGGGAACATATCACCCACTCCAGGATCTACAAGCAAAATAAAATCATACCAAAAATTGAAATTTCAAGGCACATGTAGTCCAAAATACGGAAAGGAAATGACAAGTCAGGAAAATAGTATAAAGATACAGTCCTAAACCATTAAAAACCCTTGGCAAATGTAACAATAAAGCTAGTTAGCAACCTAGGAATAAGACTCTCCCAGAAAATAACCCCTACAGAATATGAATTCACAAAATTCACAATAAAAAATTACAGCCCATATGAGGAAACAGTTTATCATGAGGGCAAATCAGAATACACAATGAACAGAAGAATTAGCACACCAAGGAACTTGAAATAGTAGCACAATCAAAAGGAGACTAAAAGTAACTACATTTAAAATCACTGTTGCAGTTGGGCAGACAGCTCAGTGGGAGTACATGCTTAACATGAAGGAGGACTTGAGTGTGACCCCTAGCACAATAGTGATGATGATGATGATGACAGTGACGATGATGATGATGGTGATAAAAAGGAGTAGAATTTATAATTAAAAAACAAATCCTAAAAAACAGAATTTATAGGAATGGGCAGAGTTATTTAAAAGAAAAGAGGTGGGTTAAACAGCAGATTGAACACAGAAGAAAAACATCAAATGATGAACTAGAAAATAGACTTAAGAAAATTATCCAGAATGCAATAAGGGTTATAAAATTATCTTTATGGTGATGCATGCCTGTAATCCCAGCACTCAAGAGGCTGAGGCAGGAGGATTGCCACAAGTTTGAGGCTATTCTGGGATAGACAGTGAGTTCAAGACCAGCCTGACCTATACAGTGAGATTCTGTCTCCAAAAAATAAATATGAGATAGAAGTTAAAAGACATGGAAGGAAAGATATGAAGGTTCAGTAACAATAAAAACAGCTGATTTTTCTCTTGAGAAAATTAATACAACTTACAAGCCTGTGAAAGATTGGTCAAGAAAGAAAAGACAAGTCACAAATGAAAATTTTAAGGAATAGCCAAGTGTGGTGGCACACGCCTGTAATTCCAGTACTCAGGAGGCTGAGGCAGGAGGATTGCCACGAGTTCAAGGTCAGCCCGGGCTACTTAGTGAGTTCAAGGCCAGCCTGAACTACAAAGCAAGACTCTGTCTCAAAAAACAAAACAAAACAAAACAAAACAAAAACCCTTAAGAAAAGTATAAGGAATAAAAAGACATAACTATAAATTGAATAGAGATTCTAAAACTGTAAAAGGAAATTAAGAATTGATGATAATAAACTTGAAAATCTAGACCAAAAGAACAACTTTTCAGAAAAAATGTTTTACCAAAATTCACTTAAGAAGACACAGAAGACCTGAATCAACCTATAGCTTTTAAAATATTGAATTGGCCTGACATGGTGGTGCACACCTGTAATCCCAGCTTGGGAGGCTGAGGCAGGAGGATTGCCACCGGGAGTGCCATGGGGAGACCTTGTCTCAAAAAAAAAAAAAAAAAAGGATAAAATATTGAATTGGTGGTCAGGGGATGTACCTCAGTGGTAAACTGCTTGCCTAGCATGCACGAGGCCCTGTGTTCAATCCCCAGCACTACAAAGATAAACTTTTTTTTGAATTGGCAGTAATCTATTTATACACATGTGCGCGTACACCCTAAGAGGTCTTTCCTTAGAACTACTAAAAGGCATTCCTAGCCAATGTAATAACACAGAGGAATGAACTTAAACTCCAATACTGAAAACAGAGTAATAAAACTGGTCTTATTTGTAGATTACACAATTTTTCTGCATAGTACACATAAGAGTCTACAAATTTATTAGAAAAAGGATATCAGGGATGGCAGCTGGATATATAAGATCAATAATAAAAGTCAATAGTGTAGTCAGGCATGGTAATGTACACCTGTAGTCCCAGCTACTCAGGAGGCTGAGACAGGAGGATCTACTTGAGCCTATGACTAGCCTGGCAGCAATAGCAATACCACATTGCAAAATTTAAAAAATAAAAACAAAACAAATAAAAAACCTATAGTCTTCCTATTTACTAATGACCAAACACAAACCTATTAAAGTATTCTGGGATGCATCTAACAAAGATTACACTGTTTTGTTGTGGTTTTTTTGTTTTTTGTTTTTTGAGACAGGGTCTCGCTATGTAGTTCAGCCTAGCCTTGAACTCACTATGTAGTCCAGGCTGGCCTGGAACTCACAGCAATCCTCCTACCTCAGCCTCCTGAGTGCTGGGATTACAGGCGTGTGCCACCACACCCAGTGATTACACTATATTTTAAAGGGAATATTGTGAAAAATATTTAAAGGGGCTAATTTAGGCCTAAAAATCATGATATATATAGATATATATAGATATATCTATATATATAGATAGATATATAGATAGATAGATAGATACTAAATTCATGAATCACAAGATTCAATAATACAAAGAAACCAATTATTCCTAAGTTAACCTATAAAATATAGATACAATTCCAGTTAAAATCCCAAGAATCTTTGGCAAACTTTGAGAAAACAATCCTAAAATTCACATGAAAGAGTAAAAGACCAAGAATTGCCAAGGCAGCCAGGAATTATGGCCCATGCCTATAATCCCAGCACTCGGGAGGCTGAGGCAGGAGGATCGCCAGGAGTTCAAGGCCAGCCTGGGCTACATAGGGAGTCCAGGCCAGTCTGAACCACATAGTGAGACCCTGTGTCAAAAAAAAAAAAAAAAAAGAACTGCCAAGGCAAAATTAAAGATCATAGAAAAAGGATTTGTTCTACCTTAACTCATATTCTACAGCTACAGGACTTAAAACAGCATGGTACCCAAAGAAATTGTGAATAGAAGAGCCAATGAGACCCAAAATAAACCAAAGAAGGAAATAATAAAGAGCAGGACAGAAATCAATGAATTAAGAAAAAAGAGAGAGAGAAATCATTGAAAACAAAAACGCATTCTTTGAGAAATGAACAAAATGTATAACCTTAGCCAGAGTAATGGAGATAGAGGGAGAGAGGAAGGGAGAGGGGAAGGAGGAGGGAAAGCGGGAGAGGGAGAGGGAGAAGAAATATAAATAACCAAAATCAAGAATAATAGGGAGGGCTGGTGAGATAGCTCAGTGGCACAAGCGCCTGCCCAGCAAGCGCGAGGTCCTGAGTTCGACTCCTGGTACCCGCATAAAAAAATAAATAATAAATAAATAAATAAAAATTTTAAAAAGGATGTAGCTCAGTGGCTGAGCACTTGCTTATCATACACAAGGCTCTGGGTTTGATCCCCAGCACTGACAAAGTGAAAAAAAAAAAAAATTGCCAAAATAGACAAATTCCTTGAGGGCACAAGCTACCAAAGTTCATTCAAAAAGAAATAGTCTGAATAATCATATATACACATATATGTATATATATGTATATATATTTGAATGTGCGTTAAAATTTTTAGTTATTCCCAAAAAACTCTAAGCCCAGATGATTTCACTGGTAAATTATAACAAATATTTAAAGAAGAAATAATACTAATCCTATACAAACTCATCTAGAAAACTGAAGAGGAAGAAATTCACAAATCATTCTATGAGGCCAGTGTTAATCTGTTACTAAAACAAGACAAAGATGTAAGAAAAATGATACTATAGGCCAATTTCCCCCATGGACATAGCCTCATCAATAGTTCCAAAAATTTTAGAAAATCAAACCTGGTAAAATATAAAAAAGATAATAACTGAGCAGAGTTTATCCCAGGTATATAAAATTGGTTTAACATTTGAAAAATCAATGTAATTGATTATATGAACAGACCAAAAAAAGCCATATGATCCTATCAATAGATGCAGAAAAAAAAAAAAAAAACTGATAAAAATCCAATATCTATTCCTGCTTTAAACTCTTAGCAAGGAAAAAATAGAAGGAAATTTTCTCATCCTGACTAAGGGCATTTACAAGAAACCTACAGCTAACATCTACTTAATGATAAAAGACTAAATACTTTTGCCTAAGATCAGAAAAAAAGGCAAAAATATCCTTTGTCACCACTTCTATTTAATAAAACTGAAGTCTCTAGTCAGTGCAGGAAGGTAAGAAATAGAAATAAAAGTTAACCAGATTAGAAAGGGAAAAGTGGGGCCGGTGAGATGGCTCAGCGGCTTAAGCGCCTGCCCGGCAAGCGTGAGGGCCCGAGTTCGACTCCCGGAACCCACATACAAAAAAGGGGCCGGTGATATCGCTCAGCGGCACGGGCGCCTGCTGGCGCGCGAGGTCCTGAGGTCGACCCCCCGGTACCCACAAAAAAAAAAAAAAAAAAGAAAGAAAAGAAAGGGAAAAGTGGAAATGTCTTTATTCCCAGAAGACATGATCATCCCTATAGAAAATCCAATGGAATTAAAAAAAAAAAAAAAAAGCTACTAGTCCTGACATAACTGAGTTTAGCAAGTTGCACACTACAAGATCAATATACAAAAACCAATTTTATGCCTATATGAAAGCAACATACAAGTGGGAATTGGAAATATAACATTTACAGAAACATCAAAAAATATTGACTACTTAAGGATAAATGTAATAAAAGATAGGCAAGACATGTACACACACAAAAAAAAACTACAAACCATTTCTTAGAGAGATTCAAGAAAAACTAAATAGCTAGAAATAGGTTGTTAGCTATGGCCAACATAGCTAAGTCCATAGTTATGTCTATAGGTATGTTCACTAGCTGAGAGAGTCAACTATTAAGATGGCAATGCTTAGCCGGACATGGTGGCGCATGCCTGTAAGCCCAGCACTCTGGGAAGTTGAGGCAGAAGGATTGAAAGTTCAAGCCCAGCCTGGGCAACATAGCAAGATGCCACCTCAAAATAAAAAATTTAAAAAGACTGGGAATGTAGATGAGTGTGAAGGCCCTGAGTTAAATCCCACTACCAAAAAAAAAAAAAAAGTGAATTCTCCCCAAATTAATTTATATGCAATCCTAACAGGAAATTGACAAGCTAATTGTAAAATTCATAAGAAAATGCAAAGGATCTAGAAAGAACAAAGTTGAAGGATTTACACTAAATGATTCCAGGATTTATTATAAAGCTACAGTAATTAAGACAGAATGGTACTGGTATAAATAGAGATAAAGAGATCAATGGAAGACTGCTGAGAATCCAGAAATAGATCCTTATATACACAGTCAGTCTCAGAAACATCCAAATGTCCTTCAACACAAGAGTAGTACATCTAGGATGGGGACATAGCTCAGTGGTAGAGCACTTGCCCAGCATGTGCAAAGCCCTGGGTTAAATCCCCAATGTACAAAAAGAAAAAATAAATTGGTATGTCTATATAGGGGAAAGTATACAGCTGATAAAAAGAATGAGGCAGACCTACATATACTGACATAATAGAAAAGTATATATAATGTGGCACTTATGTTTAAAAAAAAAAATAGTGCCTCCGTGTGTGTGTGTTTGAAAAGATCTGGAAGGGCCAGGCATAGTGGTGCACACCTATAATACCAGCACTCGGGAGGCTGAGGCAAAAGAAGCTCTGCGAGTTTGAGTCAACCTGGGCTACATAGTGAGTTCAAGGCCACCTTAACTACATAGTGAGGCCCTGTCTCAAAAAACAAACAACAACAACAAAAAAAAAGACCTGGAAAGAATGTACCAATTAATGGTAGTCATCCTTGGGAAAGGGTGTAGAGTAAAAGATGGCATATATAAACGAGCTGTAATGGTTCATGTTCTCCCTACGGACAGGGGAGTATTAGCCACCCTGGTGGTATATGAAGGCAACTAGCAAAAAGCTTCACCAATGACAGTGTCCTGCCCTACATCAGGGTAGCTATCAAAAACAAAACAGAACATGCTTTCCTATAACCTTACCCTACAAACACAACCATGAGTCCTCAGCACCTCAAATACTATGTAAACTGCAGACACATTTCCTACAGGATGTCATGAGACTGGAGAAGATCCAAGGAAAGGCAGCTAAGAAGATCAAGAGAACAAGGAGACCGCCGCGTAAGGAAAAGCTAAAAGGATTTACGATTCTTCAGCTGAGAAGAGTAAGACAACAACTGCAGTCATTCTGAAGTACAGCCAACACATTACATGGTGTAAGATCAAGGGGATTACACCTTGCCCACCAAATCTCACGTCACCGGCAGGGGCGGGGACCCTCCCAAGACATCTGGGGTCGAGTATGGGACAAACATAGGAAACCCCACTCTAAGGGAGGAAGTAAACTGTGTCGCTCACTTTAGGGGGACAACTTGGTGTGCGCTGAGCAGGGGATGAGGAAGAGGAAATGAAGAGCGGACAGCGCAGAACTGTCACTGCGAGCAGGTGACGTGGGCCCTAGAAGGAAAATGTCAGCAGCAGTGATCTGAGCTCCTCTCCACCTCCTCACTTGGGCCACTATTTCTTCACCATAAACCTGTTTCCCTGAGATAACCTGAATAGTTCTCTGCCCTCATGATCCAGAGAGCTCTAACTGAAATTGAAAATATCAGTGAACGGACCAACAGGAACCTCTTCGTGAATGGGTTACACAGATTCGGGGATGGCAGAGCCATGGACTGCCAAGGGAGACGAAACCCTCTGCCAGTCTACGTAGCCTCCCTGTAAACCCCACTGGAACAGCACCCATTCTGGACATGCTAAGGAGGTAGTTGTCACTTTCAATATTGGTCTGCAAGGAATACCAATAACAGTATTGTGTGTGCTTTCTCCCCCGGACCGCAAGCTTCCTGAGGGTATGTAATCATTATGTACTGCAACACGTACTAATAAAAAAATAAGCTGGGCGTGGTGGCCCTTGCCTGTAATCCCAAGACTCAGGAAGCTGAGGCAGGAGGAGCTCTGCAAGTTTGAAGCCAGCATGGTCTACATAAGCAAGTTCAAGGCCAGCCTGCACAACACAACGAGACCCTATCTCAGAAAAAAAAAAAAAAAAAAACAACGTAAAATAAAATAACTTTACTATCTAAAAAAAAAAAAAAAGAAAGAAAGAAAAGAAAAGAAAAGAAAAGCAAAAAAGACACCTCAGGTGGGTACTAGAGGACTTGAGCAAGGGCAGCAGCTTCGTGGTCCCAGAGTAAGTGCCAGACCCCATCACAAGTACCATCAAGTCAACTTATGCCCAGGACTAGAGAAGGACTAGAGAAGACTGACAAGAAAAGGACTAGAGAAGAATGAGACAGTGCAGTCCCCGACCATGCAGTATAGGCTTGGAAAAGGTGACCCATTAAAACCGATCTCCAGCCTCAGATCCCTCTGCCCCTGACAGCCCAAGGCAGTGGGCCACACCCCTGTGACTTACCATGGTTTCCACTCCATAGGCAGTGGGGCCACAATGCCCTCCCGTGCCAGCCACATCAGTTCTGGTTCCTTGATAGGATCAATACCAATTTCTCGAGCAAATTCAAGAATTTCTGCAAAGAAAAGCAGGAAGGTGGAAAGGTAAGAAAGACAGGGACAGAGGGAAATGGATAGAAAGAAGAAAAAAAATCATCAGACCATTTTCTACTTTGCCTTTACTTTCCAAATTTTCTTCAGTGAGGAACTATTATTTCTCTAAATATAAATAATAAATACATAGAATTATTTCCTTACGTCTGAAACAATTTATAAATGACCCATCTGAATCAGGACATGCTATCTCCATACTCCCAACAATATAATCTAAAACCAAGAATAACAAAGACAAAAACCAAGCCTTCACCATAGCAGGAACCTCAGAAAGAACCCCAAAGCCACAGCCGGAACCATTCAGGATGAGGGCAGCCTTACCAGAAGAAGATAAGCCCTTCCAAGATTTGCAAGAGCTTGGTGCAAAAGTACTTGTCACTCAATAACCAAGCATGTACTAAATAACTGCAGATGACTGGGCTCTTTGAGGATCTCAGAAACACACAAATATAGTAGGACCAAGGTGATATATGCTGTGACAGTGACAAGTACAATGTGCCTTGGGAGCAGAGAGAAGGCAGTAACCAATTCTAGAACAGGGAGATACCTGAGCTGAGAAAGCAGCTGATACGCAGCCTTCTTCCCACTCATTGAGTCCTCTCTTCTGTAAAGTAATTCCTTTCAATCTTATGATGTATTTCAGACCCTAATACTTTTGCTATACTCTTTGAATCAAGAATTGAGAACAGTTCTTTTGTCAGAGAGCCAGAGAAACAGGAGAGATACAGGTACTGAATTAAGAGCTATCTCGCCTTTAGGAAAAAAGACAGGTGAGATGACCACTGGAACATATCACTGGGGGCCTCAGGAACAATAAAATAAATACCCAAGGGGCATCAATGCTTAAGCTGGTATCTGCCCAGGGTAGACAGGATCACAAATATGGATCATCTCGGTGGAGAATTTGGAGCATAACATATGTGAGGACTAGGAAATAAAGATCACTTTTTTCAAAAGACCAGTTGGAACTTGGTTGGCCAAGGACTGATTAATTCATTGATTTCACTAATATTTTTGAGTGCCTCCCATATGCCAATCACTATGAGAAATGGCTGCTGCCCTTAAGGAGTTTACATTCTAATAGAAGAGACACCCAGCAAGGAAGTAAACAGATAAATACAAAAGGAATCAGAGCTACCAACAAATACAATGAAGGAAGGATATGATGCATGAGATAGAGAATGACAAGGTAGAGGGGGGCTTCTTTAGAATGAATGATCAAGGAAACCCTCTCAGCAATGAAGATACTAAACTGAAACATGCAGGAGACAAAGAGTACTGGGCAAAGCACTGAGAAAGAGTATGCAGGCAGAAGAGCAAGTGCACAGGACCTGTGGGGAGATGCAGATTAGCCTACCTGGAGACTTCCAGAAAGTCAACGCAACTGGCAGAGTAAGCCTTGCCAGGTGGAAGGGCCAGGTCACAAAGAGCCCTGCAAGCCCATGAAGGGTACTATGTTGAAAACGTGGAACAGTCCTTAAAGCAGAGCTCACGAGTGATATGATTCATACATAAGATCACTCTGGCCACTAATTGCCACACAGACTGGACAAGGGCCAAAGGATAAGCAGTAAGCTAACTAGAAAGCTGCTGAGATAGCCCAAGAAGAGAAAATGATGGCCTGAGATTAGAATACCTAAACTTGGACACAGCAGAAGTTGTAAATAAACTCCCTTAGAAAAACCTTGCCCTCGTTTATAATAGCAACCCAAAAAAAGACAACAACACAGGCTTAGTATCTCGTCTCCAAAATGCTCAGGATCAAAAGTGTTTCAGATTTCAGATCTTTTTTTCAGTTTTTGGAATATCTGCATAGACTTTACCAGGTGAACATCCCTGATCTGAAAATTCAAAATCAGAAATGCTCCACCCAAATTGTTGCAGATTTTGGAGCATTTTGAATTCTGGGTTTTCAGATTACAGCTGTTCAACATGTATTTAAGAAACAGTCTGCCAGGTATGGTGATATATGCCTGTAATCCCAGCACTCTGGGAAGCTGAGGCAGAAGGATCATAAACTCAAGGCCAGCTTCAGCAACTTAGTGAGACCCTGTCTCAAAATAAAAATAGAGCTGGGCATGGTGTTGCACGCCTGTAATCCTAGCACTCAGGAGGCTGAGGCAGGAGGATCACCATGAGGTCAAGGCCAGCCTGAACTACATAGGGAGACCTTGTCTCAAATAAATAAATAAATAAATAAATAAAGGAGGGAGGGAGAGAGGATGCAAGTCAGTGGTAAAGTCTTTGCCTACCATGTGTGAGGACATGGGCTTAATAAGAAGGGAAGAAGAACAGGAGGGAGGGAGGATCTGAGCAAGAAATGAGTAAGACCAATAAAAAAAACTTAAAATCATTCCAAAAGAGGGCCGGTGAGATGGCTCAGCGGCTTAAGCGCCTGCGCGGCAAGCGCGAGGGCCCGAGTTCGACTCCCGGAACCCACATACGAAAAAGGGGCCGGTGATATAGCTCAGCGGCACGGGCGCGCAGGCACCCGAGGTCCTGAGGTCGACCCCCCGGTACCCACAAAAAAAAAAAAGAAAAAAAATCATTCCAAAAGAGCAAAAGAAAGACACATATGGAAAGGAATACAATGTTTGTTCTTGAATAGGAAGACTTCATAAAGGTGACAGTCCTCCCTAAATTAATTCAATTATTACACACGATTTTCTCCAAATACCAACAGTTCCCCCATTATAAAACCCTACCCAGAATGTAACACAGTGATTCCAAATTTCATGAGGAGATAAGCCATATCTAAGAAAAACTTTGAAAACAGCAATGAGAGCATTTTTTTAGCCTACTAGACATTACAAGTTACGATGGAACCTCATTAATTAAGAGTAGAGCAGTGACATATGAATAAATAGTGAAAAAGAAGAGAAAGTAGACCGAAATGCACAGCACCCAAGTCAGTCAGGGGAAGGCTAGCTATTCCATTAATGGTATGGGAGCAAAACTATAAGAAAATATGAGAGAAGTATTTTATCCTTGGAGTGGGGAAGGCTTTTCTAACTATGATACATAATTCAGAGGCTGTATTAGAATGGACTGATAGATTTAACACAAAAATTTAAAATTCTGGGGCTGAGGGTATGGCTCAATGGTATAGCATATGCTTAACATGAGCAAAGCCCTGGATTCAAATCCTCAGCGCCAAAACAATTTAAATATAAAAATTTAAAAATTCCTATATGGCAATTGAACAAACATACTACACTATAAGCAAAGTCCAAGGTTAATATGTGGGATAATGGACTCCCAGGGGGTGCAAGGGTTCTCATCTGACTCTCACAGGTTCACAGTCCACCTGGTTGTAAAAAAATGTGTCCAGGTCCATAACTCTTCAAAATTGAAATTTCACTCCAAAAAAGAATACAGCATTTAAAAGAGCAGGCCCTGGACACAGAATATACATGTAAGGATCCTTTGTACCACTGTAGAACTGGTGTAACTATAGGAAAATTATTTAACCTTTCTGTGCCTTGATTTCCTCACTGTAAAATAGGGATAATAATTGTACCTGACTCATTGAGTAGCAGCAAAGGCTGACAGGGTAATTATAAATATAAAGCTCTTAACACAGAGACTGGCACACAGGAGTGCTAAATAATATTATTACTTTTATTAATAATATCATTCTTTTTTTTTTTTGTGGGTACAGGGGGTCGACCTCAGGACCTCGTGTGCCAGCAGGCGCCCGTGTCGCTGAGCGATATCACCGGCCCTTTTTTCGTACGTGGGTTCCAGGAGTCGAACTCAGGACCTCGCGCTTGCCAGGCAGGTGCTTATGCCGCTGAGCCATCTCACCGCCCAATAACATCATTCTTGATTTTTAAAAAAACTGCTTTAGTTTGTTCTCAACAAACTGAGCCGTTAGGGGCGTAGTTCAGAAGTGGTGCTCTTGCCTAGCACGGGTAAGGCCCTGGGTTCCACCCCTAGCACTGCAAAAAAGAGAAAGGGCTTGCCCTGGCCTCAGGACATACTGTTTTCATAATACCCCCTCCTACATTTTCATTTAAAACTAATCTTAAAAATAAATAAATAAATAAATAAAAATAAATTTAAAAAAAGAAAAAAACCTAATCTTTGTGGGTTTGATTCCCAGCCCCACACACACACAAAAAAAAAATCACTGATCTAAGGTCAGAGTTTGCCCAGGGTTGGCACACGTTTTTCTGTTAAGGGCCAGACAGTACATGTTGTAGACTTTATAGGTTATATGTTGTCTGTCATAACTATGTAACACATTCGTCATAGCATGAAGGCAGCCACAGACAACACAGAAACAAATAACCATGGCTTTTTCCAATAAAACTTTATTTACAGTAACAGGCAACAAGCCAAGTTAAGCCCACCGACTATATTTTGTTTGACAACCCCTGATCCACAGCCAGCCCTTTCCTGCACCATACATTGCACTGAAAGAACCGAGATGGATCAGACATTATCACTTACCTTGAAGAACTACGAACAATATCCCCCAAGCCTCTTACCTTGCTCACTGGGAATGTAGGTCTCGTCATAATCTTCCTCCAGAACCAGCTGGTCTCCTATGCGGATGGGTCGTCCAGCCATGCTTGGCCTGGGCTTGAACACCTAGACCCCAGAGACCCCCATCCACAGAGAAAATCAGTGACCCATCTTAGCCAGGGAAAACTGGCGTGGGTGGTGGAGGATCTGGGTCAGACCAGACCTTGCAAGCCAACTAGGCCAGTGATGCTGCGGGTGCCAGGCATAGGAGAGAGAGCAGAGCAAGAGCTCACAACTCAGGCTTCAGAGGTTCTGCACCTGGGAAAGTTCACTGAGGTGCACCTCCCAAAGGCTGCTGAACACCTGAACCACAGAAGACCACATGCCTGCTCTCTAAAGAGATTGGCTTCATATCCTCTTCAAACAGTAGAAAGACTTACAGCACAGGACCCCCAACTAGAAAACCCCAGTGACACCAAAGCAGACGCCCACATACCAGCATGACCCAGTGCACAGTCACACCATTACATCCAATTATGCCCTCAGGAAGCTTGCGGTCCAGGGGAGAAAGCACACACAACTTCAGCAGCAACAGAAGGGATAAAACTCTCCCCCAGGAGTACTAAGACAGAAGCAACAAATTCCCACTGTAGAATGAGAAAGCATTCTAGACAAGGAGCACTCCGCGCAGGAGCAGGTGTTCTGGAGCACAGGGTGACAGCACGCATCGCAGCGACTGGGTGGAAAGCCAGCTCAGGGGCCAGTCACAGACAGGCTTTGTAGACTGCTAAAAAAGCCTTCACCTTGCCCTCCAAAGGGGAGTCAACTGAGGGCTTCGGGGAAAAAAGTGACACTCGGTAGTCTTTTTTGTTAGGATAAGAACTCTGGTAGGACTGGCACTGCTAGATTGGAGAAATGAGAAACTGGTGCCAGGAAAACCACTTGAGGAGACTGCCATGCAAGTGAAAGGTGATGAGGGCTTAAGCTAGGACAGAAGCAGCAGGAATGGAGAAGAGACAGACGCAGTGGACACAGTGATGTCAGGCTTAATAAGGATGTAGGAAGGAAAGTGAAAAAGAGTTGTAACAGACTAAGTTGTGTCCCTCCAAAATGCAAACAATGAAACTCTAACTTGCAATTTGACTTTATCAGAGATAGGGTCTTTAGGAGGTAATTAAAGTTAAACGAGGCCCTAAGGGTGGAACCCTGGCTAACGGGATTGGTGTCCTTACAAAGGAAGAGAAATCAGAGCTCTCTCTCTTCGCCAAGTGAAGACACAGTAAGGCAGAGGCCATGAGCAAGGCAGGAACCAGGAAAAGACCTTGATCTGGGAGTTCTAGCCTCCAGAACCATGAGAAAATAGATTTCTGTTGTTTATATCGCCCAGCTGATGACATTATTATAATAGCACAAGCTGACTATGAAAGGAGTCCAACCTGAACCCAGAGTTCCTAGCGCCAGGAATGGAGTGGTGCCAAATTCCTCAACTGAGCTGATGCAGCTCTAGAATCGCTCCTTTCCTACCCTTAGTCCCACTACTACCTCAGGACCACGCAGTTCCACTAACTTCCCCCATGACAGCTTCCATACTGGTCTGGTGAAGCAGAGCTAATCCGCCCCATAACACAGCTGCTGTGCTCAGAGCCCATCCCCTGCCTGAGGTGGAGCAAGCCACACCAGGTGCGATCAGCCAACAGGAGTCTGGCACAGCAGGTCCGGACCTCTCCTGTCTGCTTCTTCGGAAGCTGTCACTATTCTCCCTGGAGAAGGGAGTCTGAAGTGGCCCTCCTTGAGCAGAAAGACCCCACCATGAAAAAGGTCAGGACCTGTCCTGGAGTGAGTGTTTAAGAAATGGCTGGATCTGGTAAATCTGAATCTATTCCAGATCCCTAGAGATGGACCCCTGACAACTGATAAAGTCTCTATTAAACCTGTTACCATGCCCTCTGTGACCACAACAGCAGAGAAGTGGACAGCAGAGGTGATCGGCCTTAGGACTTACAGACATCGGCCTCTTCATCAGTTCCTGGACCCCCAAGGGAGCGAGACTCTGACCCTCTCAGGAAGGCGGGACCAAGGGAAAAGGATTCCTCTCTGCAGTACCCAAGCTGAAGTGGATCCCTACTCCAGAACCTAAGAAGCCCTATCAGCCTCTGGGCATAACGCTCACACCTCAGCACAGTCAGAGACCAGGAGGGCCTGACTGCTACCAACTCGAAAAAAGCAGACCATGACAGACCTGAAACCAGGGCAGCAGATGGAGCCCACTGCCTGGTGCTTAAGAAGTCACCTGAATGTTTAATCCTCTTAATTAGGGAGAAAAGAAAAAGAGAAAAGGAAAACATCCATGGGCAGGGAGGACCCAACAGTGGCCTAAATATCAGGGTAAACAAGCATTTATCAAGCAAGGCTCTATATAAGGCACTGTATTAACATTTCACTGAATTTGAGAAATTCTGCATTTGAGAAATGTTACCTAGCCCAAGGGAGGGAGGAGGAGGAAAGGAAAGAAGGGACAAGAAAAAGAAAAGAATAGAAGGAAATAATGGAAACAGAGCTTTTGTAAATAAGGAGGGGAAGAGGGGTTGAAGGGAGGGGAGGGGAATGGAAAAAAAAGAAGAAGCAAGACATATCATGTACAGGTACAAATTCCCTATGATGAATGTTACGTGTATCTAAAATGTACCAATAAAATAAAAACTAAAAAAAAAAGAAATGTTATGGATCCCTACATACACATCACCTCTCAACAGTCACAATATCTGTCATCATAGCAAAAAGCAAATTAAGCCAGACATGGTGGCAAATGCCTGTAATCCCAGCACTCGGGAGGCTGAGGCAGGAGAATCACTGCAAGTTCAAGGCCAGCCTGGCCTACATAGTGAATTCAAGGCCAGCCTGAACTACACAGACAGACCCTGTCTCAAAAAACAAACAAACAAACAAACAAACAAACAAAAAAGCTAATTAGCTAGGGACTAATGATGGATATTTAACAATTTAAGGTCCAGGAAGACCACTGAAAATCTGAATTCATGGATCATCCAAATTTCAAACAAATCTTCTTCCAGCAAAAATTAAAATATGGGTGGGCTATATTTATATTCCACCTTCCATCTTTACCTTTCCTGACTTCAGAGAAGATGTGGTCAAGGACAGGCCCAGAAGGGCAAGTACTTGCAAGAAAAAGAACTATGGAAAGAGAAATTATTATTTCTTTAATGGCTACTAGAAATCATTTACTCATTCAAGCAATATTTGTTAGCCAGGCATAATGCTGCACACCTGTAATCCCAGCACTCTGGGAGGCTGAAGCAGGAGGATCAAAAGTTCAGGCCCAGCCTGGGCAATTTAGCAAGACCCTGTCTCAAAATAGAAAATTTTAAAAAGGGCTAGGGATAGATCCCAGTGCAAAGGTCCTGGGTTTGTTGGTCCCCAGTACCAAAAAAAAAGAGAGAAAGAGAAAAAAAAAGAAAGATATTTGTTGAGCACCTACCAAGTTTGTATATTTCTAGGAACTACAGATGCAATGGTTATTAAAAACACATTCAGTTGACACTCTCCAGGGCTAGTCTAGTGAAGACCAGTTGACCCATCAAACAGTCCCACCGAAGGGCATAACTACAAATGGGGGGAGAGCCTGAAGGAAGTGAGATAATTAGATGACACCTATGCTGAGAAGCGAAGGATCAGCAGTATGCAGAGAGAGAAGGAATGTGTTCTAACAGCAGAGCAGCGTGCGCAAAAGCCTTTCAGCAGGAAATACCACCAAGCAAAATGGCGCTGGGGAGGCAGATGTGCGGAAGCCAGGCCATGCCAGGGACTTGCCCTTTACCATAAAGGAACTGGAGCCCAGGAGAGAGTTTTCCCACATATACATTTTGAAAAAAATCACACTGGCAGCCATTGGGCGTACAGACTGGAACAGAGGACAGACAGCAAGGTAGAAAAACAAAGCAAAGAGCCAGACACTGTGGTGCACACCTGTAATACCAGCACTCAGGAGGCTAAGGCAGGAGGATCTTGAGTTCAAGGCCAGCTTGAACTTTATAGCAAGCCCTTGTCTCAAAAAGCGGGGTGGGGGAGAAGAGGGGAGGCTGGGCACGACAGCACATGCCTGTAATTCTAGCACTCGGGAGGCTGAGGCAGGAGGATCACTGCAAGTTCAAGGCCAGCCTGGGCTACAAAGTGAATTCAAGGCCAGCCTGAACTGCGTAGCAAAACCCTGTCTCAAAAAGACAAAAAAAGGGCTGGGGATATAGCTCAGCAGCACAAGCGCCTGCCTGGCAAGCACAAGGTCCTGAGTTCGATTCCCAGTACAAAAAAAAAAAGACAAAAATTTAAAAAAAGAAGAAGAAGAAGAAAGAGGAGAAGAGAGAAGAAAAGCAGAGCAACTGTGGGAGGGCAGTATGTAAAAGCATGAGATAGCCTAGGTGAGAGAGGGTGGCAACCTGAGCTGCAGTGCTAACACAGAGGATGAGAAGCCTAAGAGACACCCCTTGGATCTGGTATGACAAGTAAACAGATTTTCCTCTAGGCCTATGACTGTGAGGACTGCTCTACTCAAGCATTCTAGGCAATCAAAAGCCACAGCACTGTACTCCACGGAGCTGTTACCAACGGATCAGATGGACCCTGGTGGAGACCTGACTGCTACATAGCCTAAGCCCCACCATGAGCTGTAGAGTCATGGGGGAGGGTCCCTCTCCTGCCAGTAGCAGAATCCAGCAGCACAGGAGTGACTGACACACTTCCTCCACGAAGCCTTGCCAACCCAGAGCCAGCTCAGCACTGGGAACACAGTTTTTAAATGTTCAGAGGCAAATTCCTCTCAGTATGACTTTTCTCAGAGCTCCTCCTCTTGAATTTTCCAACCCTCCTAAAACAAGCCTATATAAACTGTAGGAGCTCAGTTAATGCTGTAAACCACTAAGACAGAAGCAAGGGATCTCAGGAGATGGAAAAGCCCATAGCTGGTCCAACTTGCCTCGCTATTCTAAGTATTCCCTCTCCATGCTTTAAGTCACAGATGGCATAGTGGTCAAAGCACTAGCTTTTAGGACAGAAAATCTGGATTCAAACTCCAGATCTTACTTGCCAGCTGTATGACCTTAGACAAGGTGATTCACCTCTCTAAGCCTCAGGAACTTCATGTGTCTAATTCAAACAATCATGATAATCTGTGATAAAAGATTACCTGAGCGTGAATGAGACAATATTTGAAAAGTGCCTAGCTCGGTCCCAGCTAAACAGTAAATGTCAAGTAAATTTAGCTGGTATTACTGATGTTATTGCCATAAAAATAATAGTATCTTGGGCTGAGGTATAGCTCAGTGGTACAGCACATGATTAGCATGTGTGAGGCCCTGGGTTCAACATCAGCACCACAAGATAAATACACAAATAAATGCATCTCAAAATGTTGTGAGGATTAAATGATTCAATATAAAATGCTTAAGATATTGTAAGATCTCAGTAAATGCCAGATGTTACTATTATTATCACTACTTACATAGTTAGAGGATTTATTCTATGTACCAAGGAACATAAATTATGGCCATTCAGACATTCAACAGCTACTCAATGAACACCTACCATGGATCAGGCCAGTAGTATGTGCTGGGCTACCAACCTAATTACACATCACCCTGAATCTGAGCTGAATCTGCTACTGGAAGCCAGACACGTAAACACACGACTATATCATGAGTTCAGCACATTAAGAGAAGTAGTAGAAAATATCACAGGACACAAAGGTAAGGTCAATTAACATGACTTCGGAAGATGAGGGAAAGCATCCCAGAGCAGAGCGCCACTGAGATGATTCTTGAACAAGCAGGAGCTGACCAGGTAAGGGTTTAAGGTGGAAGGAACAGCTCGCACAAAGTCAAAGAGACAAGAAAGAGCATGGTAGGGCCAGAGAATTAATTATGACAATAAAACCTTATGTTCACTGTATACTTCCTGTGTTCCAGGAGCTATGCTAAATTTCATATACATCACCTCACCTAGAGAATTTTAGCTAGAGACCACCATCCCCACTTTTCAAATAAGGAAAGTGAGAGTTATCATTTTAAAAAACATCTTGGAAACATGTTTTTGTTTGTTTGAGACAGGGTCTTGCTATGTAGTCCAGGTTGAATTCACCATGCAGCCCAGACTGGCCTCAAACTGACAGCAATCTGCCTATCTCAGCCTCCTGAGTGCTGGAATTACAGGCATGCATCACCATGCTCAGCTTTAAAAAATGTTTTTAAAAACTCACCCAAGGTTTCACAGCTAGTAAATGACACAGCATAATATGCATACATCCAGGTCTCTCTGACTCCAAAGCCTGAGTCCTTAACCACTCTGACAGGCCCAGAAAGAAAGGGCCAGTGAGGGGTGCGGCAGGAGAGATTCAGAATGGAAGGCAAGAAGAATATTATAGAGGCTTGGAAAGATTGAGCTGTCTGAGGTACATAATGGGGCATCACGGGATTTCACAAAGGAAACTGGCATGATGAGATTGATAGTTTAGAAAATGACTCTGACAGCATCATAAGAACTAATTAGAGAGGGACAAGAACAGAAGTATAGAGCCCACTTAGGAGGTTATCCTGCAAGTACAGGCAAGAAATGATGAACTAAGTCTGTGGCTGTGAGAATGGAAAGAAAGGCCAGGTTCTGCGAGTAGCAGGAGGCATAATAACAGGACCTGATATGTGCAGCCCAAGTGGGAGGGTGAAGGGAGAGGGAAACTACAGAGCTTCGACCTGTAGACAGTGATTCTAGGATCTGCCTGGAATATAGGACATGCCCAACAAATTTCTACTGCATTTATGAATTCCAGTGTAGACTTGGCTGACTGAGTGAAGTCCTTCAATGACATAAGAAATACAAGCAGAAGAGGAACAGATCCGGGGGGCTAGGGAAGGTTAGAGAGGATCGTTAAGCAGATACAAGCTCTGGAAAGGATTCTGGCTGGAGAGAATTTTGCTGAATAGATGGCAACTGAAACTCGGGGTGCACTCACCTGGAGATGAGTGTGATGAGTACAAAGGAGGGGCCTGCAAAGAGCTGAGTTAGGAGATTCCGCAGAGAGGGGGTCGCGGAAGGCAAGTGAGGATTCTTAAATCAGTGCAAAGAAAACAAAAACTTCCCAGCTTCCCCAGCTGTCCAAAAGATGGCATCAGGTTCGGGTAGCCCCAGATTCGGATACTGAGGGATCCCCAACAGAGAAGGATTCAGGCAGGGTTCGGCAGGCCGGGCCTCGCACTCTGCCTGGGGGTAGCGGGCGCTCGCGTTGCCGGCGCCCTCACTCCTGCACCGGCTGCCGCCCACTCACCTGCCAGGGCCCCGCTGCCCACTCGCGAGCGGGCGACTGGAGGTTTTGAAGCTATGACACTCCCTCGGCCGCTCATTTTTCACTTTTCTCTCAGTTCCCGCCTGCACTCGTGCACATCGCTCTAGCTGGCAAGCCAGGCTGCCTCAACGCCCCCGCATCCCTCCTTTCCCCCTCATGCCATCCCGCCCCTCCCCTAGAAGGTCCTCACCTGTCCCCCACCCCGGAAGGCTAAGGGCGAGGACTCTGCGCCGCTTCCCCAGCACCACCCCGGCTCCCCGCTTCCAGGGACGCCGGGGTGTTGCCCTGCAGCGGCCAAAAACCACTTCCGGACGGAGTGGCAACCTAGCAACTGAAAGTCCCGCCTCTAACCGGAGCCAATAGGTCGCTGACTGAGAGCTCTGGCATTGGATTGGTTCGAAGTCCCGTCGGCACACGCAGGAGTGCTGCACGTTTTCCATTGCACGATGGAAATTGTAGTTCAAGACAGTTGATGCGGCTTCTTGAGTGATTAAAAGACCTGAATTTAGATATGAGGAAAATTTCTTCCAGGATACGGAAGGACCATTAAAAATATTCACAGTAATGTAAGTTATCCAAGGCAATTTATTGGTCATCATTTTTTTAGTACTGGGATTAATACCAGTTGAATAACAGTTACCATTAATAATTAATCCACTGATCCTAATAAACAAGAAATGTGAATTTAAGGTAATGGAGAGCCCCTTGCCATCTGCACGCCTTCTTCCCCCTCCCCGCAAAAAAACTGGCTCTGTGCTTCGATTAAATCAATGAGCACTTGACCAGGAATTAAAGAGACCTTGTTTCTACTTTCCATCTTTTCATTGGCACAGGGATCACTTTGCCTTTCTGCAAGATACGGATAGTAACAGATGGTAATGTCTGTCAAAATTATTTCAGAGTCTGTTGAAGAAAAAAGTAACATCATGTGTAGATCCTGCATACACTCAGTCCAGTAGAAGTATTGATAGTAATGTAATTCCAAAGAGCTGTAGTTTTGCTTACACAGAGAACAAATAATCCTTTCTCCCCTACATGGCCAATCTCCTAGAGAAGTTAAGTGGAGCAAAGACACCTGAATTTCCCATGAATGGGAAAATGGGAACCGAAAAAGGAGAGATTTTGCTCATTGAAAAGGGAAGAGCCAAATGTGGTAGTGCTTGCCTGTAATCCCAGCACTCAGGAGGCTGAGGCAGGAGGATCCCCAGGAGTTTGAGGCCAGCCTGGGCTACACAGTGAGTTCAAGGCCAGTCTGAAATACATAGCAAGACCCTGTCTCAAAAGAAAGAAAGAGAGAGAGAGAAAAGAAGGAACGAAGGAAGGAAGGGTGATGGTGAAGCCATGCACCTGGAGCAGCTCCAGTAGGTTCTAGAGTTGCATCTGGCACCTACAAACTCTTGAAACTAGTCCTTGCACCACTTAGAATCTGATCCCACAATAAGGAACTCAAATTGTTATTCCTGTAGATCCCAAATCAGATGGCCAGAACATATTCCCCATGGTTAAATCTTTCTGCCAAAGTTCTATCTGTACTTCCTTTATTCACACTACAGATGAAAGTGTTGTTCCTCCCTCTTCTCCACACACCTTAAAAGTCTCACTGAAGGGCCAAAAGGACCAGAGTGAAAAAGGACTCTAAGGCTCACCAGTTCATCCATCAGACTGCACAGAACAGAGATTCAAAATGCCATTTGTAGTTCCCTAAATCAAAGAACTTGCAATCAATCTGGTTGACTTCAACTGTCATCAAAATGTTTATCTTTTTCCCCTTAACATGGATTCCCAGCTGGTAGGACGAGCTAATAAAATAAGGGATACTGGGATTATCCTCACACAGTTAAACAATTTGCATTGTGTCAGGCTGCTCCATAGGTTTGTACTCAGAAATGCAAACTCATTTATCAAATGTTCTTGCACAGCGCCTGTCTGGCAAGCATCAGGTTATGAGTTCGATTCCTGGTACCAAAAAAAAAAAAAAAAAAAAAAGGTTCTCCAGTAAACATATTTAAGAAAGTAAGTCTTGGGCCAGTGAGATAGCTCAGCGGCATAAGCACCTGTCTGGCAAGCACGAGGTCCTGAGTTCGACGCCCGGTACCCACATACGAAAAAAGGGCTGGTGATATCGCTCAGCGGCACAAGCGCCTGCTGGCAAGCACGTGGTCCTGAGGTCGACCCCCGGTACCCACATAAAAAAAAAAAAAAGTAAGTCTTGTGGGGAGGGGTTAACAATAATGACACATCAACTGACATACTAGTGGTATATGCAATCAGTGAGGTAGAGAATTTTACTCATTGTAGGTTGTCTTTGAGTTAGGGATAAATATATAGAGATGATTTTTTAAGGATGAATGTTATGGTTAAACGTTTAGAGATGATTTTTTTTTTTAAGGATGAGTGTTATGCTTTGTGTCTGGATTCCTCCCCCCTGCAAAGCCTCATGCACTTTTATTTATTTATTTATTTATTTTTGTGGGTACCGAGGGTCGACCTCAGGACCTCGCACACCAGCAGGCGCCCGTGCCGCTGGGCGATATCACCGGCCCTTTCTTCGTATGTGGGTTCCAGGAGTCGAACTCGGGCCCTTGCGCTTGCCAGGCAGGTGCTTATGCTACTGAGCTATCTCACTGGCCCCTCATGCACTTTTAGATGGAGCTGTTTCAGAGGCAAATGAATCTAGAGTTTGTGATTGATTCATAGCACAATGCTGGGATTGCTGGATCAGTCCACTGATTGGATTGGCACTGCCCCAATCCCAGCAGTCTGGATAAGATAAAAGGGGCAGGGCCGGTGAGATGGCTCAGCGGCATAAGTGCCTGCTTTGCAAGCGCGAGGGCCCGAGTTCGACTCCCGGATCCCACATACGAAAAAGGGGCCGGTGATATCGCTCAGTGGCACGGGTGCCTGTTGGCGCGCGAGGTCCTGAGGTCGACCCCCCGGTACCCACCAAAAAAAAAAAAAGATAAAAGGGGCAGAAAGAGGCTTGTTTCCCCCTTTTGCTCTTGTTGCTTTTTGTATCTTCCACTGCCATGAACTGCTGCCCCTCTGCCATGTGCCACCCCTGCCTTGGAGCAGCCAATTATGGACTGAAACCTCTACAAACTGTGAGCTAAATAAACCTATCATCCCTTAACTTTGAGTGTTGGGGATTTTGTCTCAGCAATGAGAGAAAAGTAACGAAGACAGAATTTGGTACCAGAGAAGTGGGGTCGCTGCTGTGACCATGTGGTTCAGGAGGCTTTGGGAATGGCTTGTGAGAAGATTTTGGAAAGGTTCAGAGATGCTGGCTGAAAGAGTAGAACTGGAACACCTTAGGTTGTTCTATATGGGAGATTCTGGTCAGAGCTCAGAAGACCAGAAGGCTGTTAGAAATCCTGCCAGTAAAGACCAGGCTTGGGAGGTTTCTGCTGGGTAGAAGGACGGCACTGGTTGTTGAACTTCAGATGATGTGTGTTATGACTTGGCAGAAAGTTTGTCTGCATTTTGCTGATGTCCAGAGATTTTGCCTGAGACTAAGGTTAAGGGTGGTGGACTAATCAATCTGGTATAAGAAATTTCAAGGCAGTCTAATGTTGAAGCGGTGGCATGGCTACTGTTGGGGGCTTTTAGCCAGATTTATGTTGAAAACCAAGAGTGAAGAGCCCAGATGACTTAAAACACTGTGAGTTTGGCCAGAAAGGAAGCTCTGGTAAAGCTGTGGACTGCAAAGACAGAGCAGAGGAGATCTTGATTACTCAGAAGGAGTAGGAGTATACAAAAGATGACCTGAGGGCATCACAGGAAACAGCAGGACTCCCCCATTTGCAGCCTCAAAATTGCAAAAGTGAAAGACTTTGCTTTGAGGAGAAAGTCACAGAGCACCATGTTCCAGAATGGTGGCAGCATAGAGAATTTGTTCCTCAGAATTGGATTCAGAGTGCTCAGTGATCCAGGCACTCGACCGCTACAGCCAAGAGAAAGGGAAGCCTGGCTACTGCTGCTACCAGCATACCTTGGCATCATCCACATGGCACCTGTTTTTAGGTGCATACAGAATGCAAGAGTTTTAGGTTTAGGAAAGCTTCCACCCAGATTTCAGATGCCTGGGAGGCCAGGCAGTGTGTCCCTGAGAGGGCAAAGTGTGAAGCTGTGAGTGTGAACCCAAAGGTGCAGTGGAGACCCCAGAAGTATGGAGGAGCCAGGAACATGGATCGTCTGAGGAAAACTTCAAGGAGGGAGCAGAGTGAGCCCAAGAGAGAAGTCATGGGAGCTACAACCACTGGAAGTGCTGTAGGGGTGCAGGCACCCAAGCCCTTTGGAGTTCACATTTTGCCACAGATTGCCTCGGATGCTGCACATGGAACTACAGGACCTAATGTTTGGCCTGCTGGATTTTGGATTCTCTTTGGTCCCATTCCTTTGTATCCCTCTGTTTGTATTTTTGGAATAGAAATGTCTGTCTTGTGCTATTGAATGTTGGAAGTGTTTAACTTTCTTTTCACTTGTACAGGGGCTCACAGCTGAGTTTGCCTTACATCTCAGAGGACAGTTGGGACTTGGACTTTTCAGCAATGCTGAAACTGTTAGAACTTTGGCAACTCTTAGAGATGGACTAAATGCCTTTTGCATAAAGGAATATACATAAGCCTTTGGGGGGGCCAGGGCAGAATGTTATAGTTGGTGTCTAGATGTCCTCCCAAAGCCTCATGTAGTCCTAGGCTTTTCTAGGGGTGGATGAATCTTGAGTTTGTGACTGATTCAAGGTCCAATGCTGGGATCAAGGGTGTGAGTGCTACACCTGCCCTAGGGTGGGTAGCCTGCATACAATATAAGGGACAGAAAGAGATTTGTCTCTCTCATTCCTCCTCTTTTGTTCCTTTTGGTATCTTCTGCCATGAATGGTTGCCCCCCTGCCATGCTACCCTGCCTTGAAGCCAGGTGACTGTGGACTAAAACCTCTACAAACTGTGAACTAAATAAACCTTTCCTCCTTTAATTTTGGACATATGGTATTTTGTCTCAGCAACAAGGAAAGTAACTAAGACAATGAGGAAGTCAAATTTTCCCCTAATTCTAGGTCAGAAATTCCACTGCTAGAATTTTCCTTCTCTTTTCACACTGTTTATTTGGAATATACAAAAAAACCACCCACATGAAAAAAGGAAAACACTTGTCAATCCTGCCACTTTTTAAAAAGTATACAAAGTTGCAAAATGTTTCTTCTACACTTTCAATCCTTCTTATTTAAAAATTACAAACTGCTCTTCCAGCTCCTTTCTCTGATTTGTTTTTCCCTACAGTACATTCATATCTGAAAAACTGTTTGTTTGTTTGTTTGTTTGTTTGTTTGTTTATTGTCTGTCTCTCTGCATTAGAATGTAAGCTCCATAAGGACAGAGATTTTGTCTGTTTTATTTATTGATGTATCCTCAGTGCCTCAAATAGTCCTTAGCATGCAGAGGCCCTCAATATACATTCATTGGATGGATAACTTCAGCAAAGAAAGAAAGAAACGAATCCCTCCATTTCAGAGGAAACCATTGTTGGCATGTTGGTATCTTCCAGATGTTTATGCAGATAAAAATTTTTATGTACTGTATATACATCTAAGCACAAATACATACTTTAAAATTTCTACAGAAATGATATCATAATGTACTTTCTCCATTTAACATGTTATAAACATCTTCCAAAGGCATTTCATAAGAAGCTATGCCATTGTTTTTAATGGTTATTTAGGATGTCAATGAATAAATGTCAAATGTCTTGGTCTCCTATTTGCGATCATTCACTTGGTTTCTTGGTTTTTTTGTTTGTTTGCTTTTGAGAGAAGGTCTTGCTACATGGTAGAGGCTGGCCTTGAACTAGACATGCAGCCCAAGCTGACTTGGAATTCATGATCTTCCTGCTTCAGCCTTCCAAGTGCTGGATTACAGGCATGAGCCACCATGCCCAGCTATTTCCAAAATTTTAATATTATACACACTGCTGAAATTTTGTTGTTTTGCATAATAGGGTCCTAGAGGTGACAATACTCAAAGAATTTGCATTTTCATATTTTAATAGGCATTGCTATAATTATTCTCTAAAAGATAGAATAATGTACTGTTCAATCAATACCTTCACCAACACCAACATATTACCAATCTGAGAGGGAGGAAAGGAAAGAAGGAAGGGAAAGAGAAGGAAGAAAGTGGTACTTAAAATACCATTTTAATTTGTATCTTTTGGGCCAGTGAGATGGCTCAGCAGCATAAGCGCCTGCCCGGCAAGCATGAGATTCTGACTTTGACTCCCGGAACCCACATAAAGGAAAAAAAGGGCCGGTGATATCACTCAGCGGCACAAGCACTTGCTGGCAAGCGTGAGGTCCAGAGGTCGACTCCCGGTACCCACATAAAAAAAAAAATTATATCTTGCTACTATTAATAAAGTTGAACTTTTTCATATGTTTATTGGCCATTTGAATTTCTTCTATGAACTACCTTTTCACATTCTTTGTTCACTTTTTTATCACATTGTTTGAGGGTTTTTATTGATTTGTGGAAGCTCTTTGTGTATTGAATGCCATCTGTATCTATACACAATTCCAATATATACATGGATCTATTGATTTTTATTTTTTCCAGTCCCCCTCTCTCTCCCTCTCTCTCTCTCCCTTCCCTTTCTCCCTCTCCCTCTCTCTCTCTCTCTCTTCCCCTCACTCTCCCCATTGATGCTGGGGATCAAACCTAGGGCCTTATACATGCTGAGCACTGGGTCTACCATTGAGCCACACACCCAGCCCTTGGTTATCTTATTCAAGAAATTTCCCCTTAGTTGGTGGTGGTACTAGGGACTGAACCTAAGGGGACTCTTACCACCGATCTATATCCTCAGTCCTTTTTATTTTTATTTATTTATTTATTTTTTGTGGGTACCGGGGGTCAACCTCAGGACCTCGCACGCCAGCAGGCGCCCGTGCCGCTGATCGATATCACTGTCCCTTTTTTCATATGCGGGTTCCGGGAGTCAAACTCGAGACCTCACGTTTGCTAGGCAGGCGCTTATGCCGTTGAGCCATCTCACCAGCCCTTATTTTTTATTTTGAGACAGGGTCTCACTAAGTTGCCCAGGCTGGCCTTGAATTTGCAATCCTCCTCCCTCAGCCTCCTGAGTAGCTGGAATTACAGACATGCGTCACCATGCCCTCTCTACTCCTCTTAATTTTTTATCAGAATGAGTACTAAATTTTATCAAGGGTTTTCCATGTTTGATAAATAATATGATGACATAATCATGCAGGTTTTCTCTATTAAGCAATTAGACATCTACAGCTTTTTGTTTCAAGCTCTTATCCACTAAGATGCTGATACTTCTTGGAATGATAACACTTCAAAGCTCTCAGCAGCCATTTATCCTCAGTTTGACAGTGCAGGAATCAGGGGTCCTGAGGATTCCTGGCAAGAGAGCATTAAAGGCACAGATTCAGACAGAGAAGACCTGGCTGGCTCTTAACTCACACAGGTAGCCAACTCTGGTGAAAACAGACCGCACATGTCCCTGTTAGACCTGCATGTGTAGTTTGCTGCCTAGAGTACCCTTGCATCCCTTTAATCTTGCTCCCCAAGTCTCTGCCCTTGGAAATATTACCCATTTTAAGGCTCGAATTAAATATCACCATTGGGTCTTCCCACGGCCCGAGATGTCCCCCAAATCCCTCCTACTTAATGCCACATTTGTAACCCCACTGTGGAAAGAATCTCCTAATTTTCCTGTATGGACTCACGTTGGGTGTGTGTCCACTTTACTTCTCTCTGTAGCCCCAGTGCCTGGCAGAGTGGCTGGCATACCGCAGGCATGCCATCAATGCTGAAAGAAAGAAAGACTGACAGGCGAGAGGTTACCCAAAGGGGTCCTCCCGCTCAGCCCGGGCTGAGGAATTCTTTCCCCGCCAGGATTCTGCAGGGTGGATTCCGCCTCGGCAGAGGGCATCCTAGACCCCTCTCCAGCTCCGGAAGAGGCCTGCCTGCCATGGGGAGACTACATTTCCCAGCGATCCCAGGGAAAAGCGAAAATCCTTTGGCTTTGACAGCCACCACCACAGGTCCTTCCGCCTCCCCTGCTTGCCTGGGAGCTGGGAGCTGGGAGCTGGAAGCTGGAAACTGGAAACTGGATTATGGTGGCCTGAGCAACCAACGCAGCCGCAGGAGCCCAGAGCCCCTGCTTCTTCCCGCGCCCCCAGCCTCGCCAGGGGAACCGGGACTGCAGCCGGCGCCACCCTGCCATGCCCGCCCCTCCCAGCCGCCAGAAGGGCCCGAGCCCGCTGCTGAGGCTGCCCACTGCCCTCCAGATGTAGCTGGGTCCCGGATCGCAGCTTCTGCCCTCCTCCCGTGCTCTGCGGATTTCTCCTGTGCGCTCTCCACCGCCTGGACCCCGGGGCTGGCTGAGGGGCCTGCAGGTTCTGAACTCCTGATGCCGCCAAGCCCCCTCTCCTGAGAGAAGCCACCACCACCCAGACTTGGGGACAGGCAACAGGGACGGACGTGGGCCCGAGCTAGCCGAGAAGGCCCGGGCCCACCATGGCCCCGGCCCTGCCCTGGCTCTTGCTGTGGGTGGGCTCGGGAGTGCTGCCTGCCCACGGCACCCAGCATGGCATCCGACTGCCCCTGCGCAGTGGTCTGGCAGGGGCCCCCCTGGGGCTGCGGCTGCCCCGGGAGACCGACGAGGAGCCCGGCAGGAGGGGCAGCTTTGTGGAGATGGTAGACAACCTGAGGGGAAAGTCGGGCCAGGGCTACTACGTGGAGATGACCGTGGGCAGCCCCCCTCAGACGGTAAGATGGTCCGGCGGGCGCTGGCCCCCTTCCCGCACAGCAGAGGGGAGGTAGGGTGGGAATACAGCAGGCTGCCCCCTGCTAAGATGGGCAGATGGGGCAGCAGGAATGACTCCCACTTCAACTAACCTTCTGGGGTCACATTGCCGAAGTCATCCCCCAAACTCCCCTTTCCCGCCTCCTTACCCCTCACTAGCTTCCGGGTCCCCCTCGGTGGATCGCCCTCCCTCACTCCCACCCTGCCACGTGCTCCTCAGTGCGGATCGGAGCCAGAGAAGCACTTCAGTCCGGGCGCCTGAGGTGGGGAAGGGACAGGTCGTGGGGGCACCAAAACAGGTGTCAGCCCCCTCTGGTGCTGGCCAAACTTGAGTCTCCCAAATTCCATCACCCTGGCTGCTGACCACCCAATTCTCTCCTCCTCTAGCGTTCCAGGGACGCTGAGGTCCCTTCATTTCCTGAGGACTAGGAATCCTGGCATCAGTTGGATCAGCCCCTTCCTCCCCCAAGCTAGGCTGCCTCACACAGTGAAGTGACAGTCCTGACCTCCATGCAGCTCAGGAGCCTGACAGGGTCCTGCCTTCACTTCATCCCTCCTTCCTCTTCCCGATCACCCTCTTCCTCTCCACCCCCTTCTCTCTCTGCACTTCAGCCCCTTCCCCACCCCATGCCTCTAAGCTCAGGCCAGAAGGGAACTGAACTGAGCCTTGGTAGAGGACAAACCATGGGAGAGGAACCAGACCCCTTCTAGCAGTGGGTTTCCGTCCATGGTGGGAGAGCAATGCAGTGATGGAGAAAGCACTCCCTACTGTCCCCATCCTTCTTGATAATCACCGAGGTACCTCAAAAGTGGCTGAAGGAGGTTGTGCCCTCCACACCCTGCGTGTGGCTATGGGAGTGTGGGCTTGAGCAGCCCTCCGTGTGGAGTGCCTGGCTGACCTCTGTGTACATCTGCCTCCTCTGTGGGCGAGTCTGGGCATGGGCTCAGTAGTCTGCATATGCTGGTGTGTCACCTTGAATCTGATCCTGCACATCTCTGCGAGCCACCCCCAGATCTCTGTTGGTGTCCATGACTGGAAAGCCTGTCCATGGAGAGTGTGTAAAGGTGGGAGTGTGTTGGGGTGAGAAAAGGGACAGTCACACTTCCCTGAACTGAGACAGCTAGTTCTGGAAGAACCACAAACCCTCACCTTCCAATACCTGACAGAAACCAGCCTTCCTGGGGCCATGCCACCCAGGCCTGCTTCCCAGAATCCAAGGTCCTGGTGTCCCCCACCCCGTGACCCCTCTTCCTTCCTATAAACCATAACTTCCCCAGATGTAGTCTCCGATGTGTCTGCAGAGGCCAGGCCCTGAAAGCCTGAGCAAACAAAATGCTAGGTATTGTCAGGGAGCTGGGGGCATATGGAATCCTGAGACCTACTCTCATTTCTGCCAGTGATGTGCTGTGTACACACCCTGTGACATGTTGCAGGACAGAGCTGCAGAACCCACAAGGGCTTTTTTAAATTTTTTATTTTTTTGTCTTTTTGAGACAGAGTTTCTATGCAGTTCAGGCTGGCCTTGAACTCACTTTGTACCCTAGGCTGGCCTTGAACTTGCAGTGATCCTCCTGCCTCAGCTTCCTGAGTGCTGGGATTACAGGCATGCATCACCACACCCAGCCCACAAGGACTTTAGAGTCAGACAGATCACCTGAGGCTCTACCTACTGCCCATAGCTTTCCAGTTTTCCAGCTGTGTGGCCTTGGGCAAATTATATAACTTCTCTGAGGCTTTTGCCTTACCTTTAAAGTGAATAAAATTAAGTCCGTTTTGCAAGATAATTGTGAGGATTAAAAGAAACTGTGGAGGGGGAAGCACCTGGAACAGTGTACTGGCCACATAATTGACCTCCGGAAAATATTACCTCACTTTCTCCTTCACTGGTAAGCCCCTCTGCCTCTTCTGTGCTATGCCATGGGACAGAAAAATTTGTGTTGTACACGTGTGAAGTTAAGGGACCAGCTGGTATACTACTGTGATCCCCTGAGATACCGTGCACATCCTCCAGCCCAGCATTTGCAGAGTAACTGCTCACTGTCTGTCAGTTCCATCCTCCTTGCTGAAAGCTAGGGAAGAGGCTGCAGGTTGCCAGGCAGCCCCCGTAGAGCTGCTGCGTGGATTGCACTGTGGCTCCTGACCTGGGCCCGTGCCAGCCAGTCTGTGCTGTGGGACTTTGAGCCTCTCCCCAGCAGCCTTTGAGAAGGCCGTCCAGCACTGTGCACAAGTAAAAGTGAAATCTGGAGAGCAATTTCTATCTTTGTAGGCCGATCCACAAAGACAGAAGACATGCTTTCTGCCCATAAAGACCTAAGAGTAGAAGTGAAGTACCAGTACTCATCCAACGTCATCCATAGCAGCGATAGGCGAAGTGATGGTCTACAGATCCTTCTCGTCAGAGGCTGCAAAACGTGTACTCTGCCCCCACCCTACCCTCAGGGAGTCAGAATCTCTACGGGTGGGACCCAGCCATTTGTGTCTCAAGCTTGAGAAACACTGATCTGTGGGAGCCCAAAGAGTGAATGTTTAGGTGTTCAGAGGGTCATGAATTGATCAGGGAAGGCTTCTTGGAGGTGCGCCCTGAGCATGGTCTTGAAGGATGGATTGGAGTGGGAGGCCATTCCTTGTAAGGAAATGGCACCTGTCCTAACGCATACTGTAATTGTACTCTATTTGTCTGTCCATGCCTGCTCCTTCCCATCCTACCTGCCTAGCCTAGGAAAGGCCACAATGAATGAGAGATTGAGTTATGTGTGTTTGGGCTTATGCATGTTTACTTAGGAGACAAGAGAAAGCTCAGATCAGTTAATATTACAGGACTGTGCTGAGACCAGATAAATTTGAGTAAATACAATAAAGTCAAATTACCAAAAGATTTAAATGTCAAGCTATAAGGTTTTAAGACTTTGGTCTTTAGCTATTAGGGGAAAACTGAATTCATTTGTGCAGAGGAATGACACAGGAAGCAATCTTTTAAGAAGAGACATCAGAATTTTAGAAAGGAACCGATATACGGGCAGCAGGAAGCTGTGTCACAACAGCCCAGGTGCTAGATGGTGTGGCAAGGACACATGAGGCTCTAAAACAGGGAATGGAAGACCAGGATGCCAGCAACACTACGAGGCACGTGGGCAGGACTTGTGACACTGATGTAGGTGTGGAGAAGGTACCAAGGTGATTTTGAGATTCTGATCTGGGGAGATTTGGAGGATAAGGGACTATTTGTGGGAATAGGAAAATTGGCAGCAGGGCATGGTTTAGTAGTGCTGCTGCTAAGTATATACTATATACTTGTGCTTATTACTGGAGTATACACAAAGTTTCTTTTATACATTCTACAGACATTATTTTGTTCTTTACAGAAATTCCTTTATAGTCTTTACTATTCAGAGCTTCCAGCACAAGAAATGGGGTCTGAAAGGTTAAACAATTGGCCAGTGGCAGGCAGGTAAACTGAGACCCTGTCTCACTCCTTGTTCTCTCTACTACGCCATCGTCTTGGAGGAGAAGGGTTTATTATGAGCATTCCTCTCCCATTCCCCATAGCACTTGCTTATATCTCCCTTACCACATGTATCAAAATATGTTATAACTGTTTTTGTTTTCTTCATAAAACTTTAAGGTTTTAGGGCTGGGGGATAGCTCAGTGGTAGAGCACTTGTCTAGCATGCACTAACTAGGACCTGGCTTCAATCCCCAACACTGAAAAAAAAAAGGCTATTGAGGAAAATGTCTTTTTATTTATTTTGCAGTATCTTATTTCTCCTGTATTCTAATATCTATGACAGTAGTGGCACACACCAACACTCTGGGAGGCTGAGGCAGGATTGCCATAAGTTCAATGCCAGCCTGGGTACTTATTTAGCAAGATTCTCTTCTCAAAATAAAAAGTAAAGGACTAGGGATGTAGCTCAGTGCAAAGGTCCTGGATCCATCCCCAGCAATGAGAAAGAAAAAAGAAAGAGAGAGAGAGAGAGGGAGGGAGAGAGAGGGAGAGAAAGAAAGAAAGAAAGAAAGAAAGAAAGAAAGAAAGAAAGAAAGAAAGAAAGAAAGAGAAAGAGAAAGAAAGAAAAGAAAGGAGAGACAGAGGTAGGAAGGCAGGAAGGGAAGGAGGGAGGAAGTCATCATCTCATGACAGTATGAGCATCACTAATTAAACAGGATAATAATTTGTTAGTGAAACTTGGTGATAGTCAATTCAGTGTAACAAATATTTATTGAGCAGCTTATGTGCAGAAGAGAAAAATCAGGGCATAGTCTCAGCCCTTGGAAAGCTCATGATTTGGTGAGACACAGACATATAAATATGTAAGACCAGGGCTAGGGTGTGGCCCAGTGGTAGAGCACTTACTCCAGCACTACCCCACTACACACACACACACACACACACGCTTTTTTATTTTTTTTTCTCTTCTAATGTTTTTTCACAATTGGAAGAACAAGGGATCTTGGAAATGCAAGGGAGAAGGGGCTCCTGACTGGGCATTAGGGCAGGGGCACTTCAGAGGGAGATGCATGAACTATGGTGAGAAGTCGGAAGCTGTGGTAGGAATGCTGAGGGGCTGAGTGGAGCCTGAGTGGACACAGTCCTGAGTCCTAATAAGTACATGAGAAGAGGGATAGTGTAGTCTAGGTTGGGTTCCAGGAAAGCAAGTTCAGCGTGGAGGAGGACTTGCATAGTCTAATGCAGGGTGTCTGCTGGGATACAGGGGGCTGAAGGAGGGCAGTGGCAGTGAACAGGCAAAGGAAGAACAATCTTCAGGGTTCCTGCATTCACCAGTCCTTCTCTGCCCCATGGAGATTTAAGCGGTGAGAGAGGGGAAAGAGTTTAATGCCTTCTGCTTCACCTCTCTGATTTTGTTTTGGAAATCCAGAAAGAGGAACATCTCCAGGGAAGCCTCTGTAAATTCTCTCTGCTAAGAGCCATCTCCTTTGAGCACCTCGGTAGTGGAGAGTTCTGGGAAGAGGCCAGACCATTGTCCTTCTTTTGGAACTACACTGAGACTCTCCTGGCAGGATGGTCCCAAAGGCTGGAAAGCATTCATTGATGCCTCACCCTTAGGTCCTATAGTTAGATGGTTCCTAAGAGGGGAGAGGCGGATGTTCACAGGAGAATGCAGAATCACTAGTGCTGGGAGGTTCTGACGCGGTGAGAGGAGATGCCTAGGTGCTTTCCTCACAGACTTACAAAGCCATGGAGCAAGCTGGCTGTACTCCACTTCTGCCATACCAGCTTGTTCTCTTTCTCAAACCTCAGCTGCTCTCACCCTATGGCTACCCTCTCTGCTGCCCACTGTAGCTGTACTGCATCCAGGCTGAAGATCTCTTTACTTAGCCTCTCAGTCAGTGAATACCAGCACTTATTCCTTTCCAGTGCCTGTGAAGATTTTGCCAAGGAGTGAGCTCTAGCATTTCCCAGTGGCTGCAGCAAAGAAGCCTGTGTGCTGAGCGTGACCCAGGTGCCATGAGAGGAAATTGAGCATGTGCCAGAGATGGGCTTCATTTTCCATTAAGGATGGATCAGGAGATTAAAGCCACCATAACCTGCGGGTGGGACAAGGTTAGACAACAGGAAGGACTTACTGCCTGGCAGTGACAAGCAGGTAACTCACAGCTGCTGTGATACCTTGTAGAGCAAGGTTTTTCCAGATGGTTTTTGTAGAGGCTGAAGGTACAAAACAGGCCTCAGGAGCCCACACAAGGACTCAGAGTGTATGTAGCTCAGTGGTACAGCACGTGGTTAATATGCATGAGGCCCCGGGTTCAATCCCCAGCACACGCTCCCCCCCCAAAAAGTTGGAAAGCCATTGTCTTAGATCTGTCCACATTTGTCACCTTATTGAACTACAAAGTACTGATGAGTACTAGTTGAGCTAGGGGAGAAAGGGAGGCAGGGGAGAAAGGGAGCATTCCTGGCCAAAGAGGGAAGGAGCCCTAGAAGTCTGACTTGGGGTGCCCTAGCCACCTTGGGATTTCTTTAAAACCCAACCTGAGGTAGGGTAAGTGGTGCTCCCAGGTACCCATTACCAGTTACTGCTTGGAGAACAAAGTGGAAGGCAAGAGTATATCTGTGGAAAGGAATCTATTTTTGCAGGACCAACAGATTTGCTCAAGGTGGGAGGAACCTCGGCAGGACCCAGTTGCTGGACTCACTTTGAGGCAGAAGCTGTTGGCCATGAGCTACCCCCAACTGCTGAATTTAGGCTCCTTGCGTCCTTCCTTGTCCTTCCTCCCAGCCTGGGGCAACCTCAGTCTGAGCATAATAGGAAAGCAGATGAATCTGACTCAGACCACTCCAGGACCAGGGAACCCTGGAGCCACCACAACTCCTCTAAGAACCAACGGGCCCCCAGTGGACATTCAGTTAATGCACCATGGTTTGGCAGGCATTAGTTGTTGTGGTCACTGTGCTCAGTGGTCACGCACAGTGCCAGGTTAAGGATCACCCCTGCAGAGACCCTGGGGCTGAGAATTAAGAGCAGGAGTCTGTAGGGTCACAGGAAACCAACAGCAGGATGAGACAATTACCCAGCGGAAAAAAAAATCAATGTGGAGCACCTATTGGGGGCTACAGGATGATTAGGAGATATGGTTACAAAGGTGCCCCACTATTATGAAGCTCATAGTCTATGGGACAGGCATTAAATTAATAATTAAAGATTGGGCGAGGATTAACCAGAGAAGCCCAGACAGGTGCTACTGAGGATCTGCAGGAAGAAGAAACTAATCTTGGCTTGGGCACCAGGGTAAGACCTTGGGGACAGGATGTTTGTGACCTGACAGTTGAATGGGAGTTAAGCAACACAGGGAGACAACAGTCTGGACAAAGGAAGCAGTGTATGCAATGGTGCGCAGCTGAGATCATCATGCCACTGGAAAACTTCACAAGACATGCAGTGAGGAAGGGAGAGAATGGCAAGAGATGTTTGCTGGAGTTGACCTGTGGTTGATCAGATACTCCAAGGGTCAAGGGTCCTGGAATCCTGGATGAATTCAAATTATATCAGTTATCTAATATTGGGTAACAAACCATGTAAAATACAGTGGCTCAAAAGAAAAGTCATTTTTCAGGATTCTGTGGTTGGCTTGCAGTTCTTCTACAAGTCTTACTTGGGCTAACTCTTATGGGTGCAGTCAGGTGGCAGGACAGCTGGGGGTGGACAATCCACACCTGCTAGGCCTCTGGCACCATGAAGTCCTTCACCCTGAAGGAGGCTAGACCTAGTTGCTTCACATGGAACCTCAGGGCATCATTAAAAAAGGGCAATCCCCCATGCCTGCTGTTGTGCCATTGGCCAAAGCAAGTCACATGGCTGAGCTCAGTGTCAGTGTCAGAGGGGCTCACACAAGGGCATGGATGTGGGCGTGTATGACTCATCAGTGTGATAATCTACCACATACTTCCTTCCCAAATGGGAGACACAGGAAGGTCAAGGAGATGAAAGACCACAGTTGAGGGCTGGTCAGGACCAGTGGATTCTTATCCTAGCTTTATTGCTTACTGTGTAAGATGGGTCAAGTTTCTTGCTCACCCTAGGTCTGTTTTCTTCTCTGTAAAATGGAAGATAGTCTTCTACATCTCAACTTTAGCTAAAAGGATCCTTATACAAGAATATAGAGTTTTTCCCCTCATTGACTCAGAGGCCTATACAGAAGGAAATAGACTTCTTTAGTAGGAAGGTTGGAGGTAGAGTCCTTGCCCCCCAGAGACTTGCAAAAGTGGCAAGAGCCTGGGATAGGCAGTTAAAAAAATGTTGTAAGGTTTTTCCTGTTTCCGTGGTGCTGGGTATGGAACCCAGGGTCTCGTGCATGCCAGGCAAGAGCTCTGTCACTGATCTATACTCTTTTGTGGGTTCTTAACAATTACAGATTATTCAAGATTAGCAAGAGCCCCCATCTCTCCCAGCCAGTGGACAGATGCCTCCTGAAGGCTTTTTTCATCTATAAGAATCAGCTATCACTGTCTGCTGGAAAGAGCTGGGTGTTTGGAGAACAAAGGGCTCACACTAAATTCACCAGCTCCTTATCTAGCTCATCATCCAAAATTATAGCTGAGTGCCAGCAAACTTGGGCAGGTGCGCCTCTCCCTGTGGGCCTTGTTAGCACTCCCCTTGAAGCTGCCTTCTCTCAAGAGGCCCCAGGGACACATTTGTTTGTTAAGTGATTGGCACTGACCTAGACATGACACCATGTTTTAGCCCCTGGGCATCTGACTCTTGGGTCTACCTAGGCCAGGAAACAAAGATGATGATTTCAGCATCAGGCTGCCCAAACACAAGCCTCCTGGGTCAAGCCAGGGGACCACAGGAACAAGGCAGGTAGGTCTGAGCTCAGGCCATAGCTGTAACCTAAACAGCCACTGTCTGGGAGCCACTGAGGAATCCCCCCGTCACTTTCCACCCCCAAACAGGTAGGTAGATCAGCCCTTTCACTATTGCTCTCCTTTAATCACTCACTTATTCATGAGATACTTATTGCCAGGTGCTATGATACCCACTGGGGACGCACTGGAGATTTTTAAAAATTAGACACAAAAGGAGGTAAGAGTCAATGTGAAATTGCACAGGGGCAAGCTCTATGGAAGCATTTGAGTAAGGGATTATGGCCTAGTCTTTCTTCCTGAGGAAGCCCCTTTTGAGCTCAGGCTGAGGGTGGAGGGGATGAGTAGACTGCAAGTAAAAGGAGGATGGTCCAGGCAAAGGGAGCGGCCAGGGCCACAGCCTGTGGGGAAGGGCCCACTGCTGTTGGGAGGAACTGATATGGAGCCAGCAGGGCTGGTGGGCACAGGGCTCGGGGGAATAGGAGACAAGCATAGGCTGGGTGTTCAGGTAGGGCCAGGCCGTGAAGGCCCTATAGGATCAGTTAAAGTTTTAAGTTTTCATTTTAAGAGCAACAAGAAACCACTGACAACAGGAGGGTAACCAGGGCAAGTCTGCACTTTAATTTTTAATTTTTTTATTTTTTGTGGGTACTGGGGGTCGACCTCAGGACCTCGCACGCCAGCAGGCGCCCGTGCCACTGAGCGATATCACCGACCCTTTTTTGTATGTGGGTTCCGGGAGTCGAACTCGGGCCCTCATGCTTGCCAGGCAGGCGCTTACGCCACTGAGCCATCTCACCGGCCCGAAGTCTGCAATTTAAAAAGATCACTCCAGCTGCAGCACAGAAAACAGATGGCAGAGGTCAAGGGTGGATGTGCCAAGACCTGCTGAGAGGCCACTACAATACTCCAGGGTGAGATGATGACAGCTCGGCTACGGTGGCAAAGGAGATTACAAGGAATGAACACACTCAAAAGAGTGAAGGTTAATTGGACGCGACTGGTTGGTGCACTGGAAAGAAATGGAAGAAGAGGAAGATGTTAGGAAGTCTCTGAAGTTGCTGCCTTATAGAACAGCTGGATTGTGACAGCATTCACCGATAGAGGGAACCCCGGGAGACAACCAGATGGTCAAGACCTCGTAAGGTCAGCTTTGCACATCCCCACTTTGAGGTATCTTTGAGGCAGTTCAGCGTGTGTGTCTGGAGCTCAAAGGGAAGGAGAGGGCCAGTGTGAACAGCTTCAGGATCTTGGGTTCCGGGTGAGATGCATAGGCAAAGGTTAGCACGAGAGGAACTGGCCTGTCTGAGCCTGTGAAGAAGACAGAGAGGACCCGAGAAGATAAGGACCGATGTGAAAAATCTCTTTTGTATTTGGAGACATGAAGTCATTGGTAACTGTAGTAAGGGCTGTTTGATAGTGGAGGGATCGAGGCAAGCCTAGTTTTAGAATGGGTTGAGGAATGAGTGGGAGGTGAAGAAATGAAAACAGCTTGGCTGAGATTTTGGTTGTGAAGGGAGAGGAGAGCGAGCAGATAGCTGGAGGCGGGTGTGAGATGGAGGAAGTTTTTTGTTGTTTTTCTAATGAAGAGACTCAAGCATTTGTAAATGCCAGTGGGAAGAATCCAGATTTGATGGTGCTGGGGGTTGAGGAGCAGCCGGATGCTTGGATCTACCTGAGAGAAAAGTGATCATGAATAGGGTGTCAGAGGAGGAGCTGGGGCCTCAGTTGGGAGAAGGCAGTGCTGAAGGAAAGGATGGGCTGGGGCAGCTGCTGTGGATGGGCATGATTGGTTGTGGGAGATGAGAATGTGGCATTTAATAGCCCATCTTTTGAGCTAAAAGGTGAGGCTCCCACCACTTATTTCCCTTTTTGGGCTGCCTCTAATGGCCCTGTTTCATAATGAGTGTGGTAACTTAGTTCTCCTGCCTCAGCCCTACCATTTGGAAGGCCTTCCCTCTGCAAAGCAGGAAGGCAGAAGAGCTGCCCAGGGGCTCAGGTAGCAGTGCCAAAGGATAATACCAGAAATCACTTCTCAGCAGGAGATCACATGCAAAGGGCAAACAGACATTTGCTCTGGAGGGAATCTCAATTGTTTATTTTGGTTTCCCATTTTTTTGTGGAGGATGAAGAAAGAAGAGCAGAGAGCAGTGGGAACCTGCAATCCTGAGATGGGGATGGGTGACAGGAGAAAGTAGGGGTCTTTCCTTCTGAGGCTTGGCCCCCTTTGAGGTAGAAGGAGAATGTTCTTCAGTAGGAAGAGAAAGGCGGGGACCAGAAGGGCAACTGGAGTGCCCAGGGCCTTCTGGCTGGAAGGGAGCCGCCTGCAGAGAAGAGAGGAGGGGAATGGGGCAGCAGGAGGGGGCTGTGACTGTAAGGGTCCCCAGCTCCATTTCAGTGTAAAGAAGTGGCCCTATTTGCTGAAGTGGGCCAGGCACACACCTTTCCAGTGACCCCCCCTTCGCACAGGCTACAGGGATGGTGTTGAGGTGACCTTTCTTTGGACTCCATGCATATGTAATATGAGGCTCTCCACCACTGCTGGGAACTAAGTCCTGGGACATAGGAAAGGGCTGGGAGCGGTGAAGCTTTTTTTTTAAATCATTAACCTGGTTGATTGAAATCTGAACTGTGGAGCCTCCTAGCTCTATTGATTTTCTCTGAAAGCCCAGCAGCTGGAGCTGGTGGCTGCCCAGAGACCAGGGAGAGGAAAGGGTAGAGGCAGGGGAGAGGGGGCAGGGAGAGAAATGGGAAGCCAGCCGGGAGTGTGGGGCTGAGAAAGAGGAAGGAGGTAGGGTTGGAGGGTCACACGGTGCAGAGGGGTCTTTGGGGACTGGAGGGAGGTCAGAAAGCCTCAGCAGGTATCAGGGCAGTGAAGTCAGCCCAACCACAGAGGCACCACTGAGAGCAGGGAGGAGCCAGAGAGGATCTGGCAGAGGACAAAATCAAAGCTCAGAGAAGCACAGTGACCTGCTCAAGGTGACAGGGTCAGAGCCTGCACCAAACCCAAGCTCAGCTGACTTCACTGCTCTGAGGAGAAAGGACACAGAAACGAAGGCCCTAAGGTCAGGAGAAAAGCTGAAATGAAGGACATGGAGAGTTGGTAAGAAGGGAGATTTGATTTACAGGTCACCATGTTTTTGGGAACAGGAGCCTGCCTCCTCTTTGCTCAGAAGAGTATAGCAGACACAAAACAATGGCTCTGGTCTGACTTGAGGGAGAGATCAGGCCATCAGGTGTTACCGAACCAGGCCCATTGTGCCTGTGCACACTGTGCCAACCACTGAAGCAAGTTTTGTCAAAGAGAATTTATCCATAAGGCAGTTAAAGGTGAGGATAGGGAGTCCCCAGACTCAAATCTGCTTCCCAGAGGACAAAGCATAGGGATATTTATAGGGTCCAAAAATAGAGTTGCTATTGTTTGCATCTGGAATGTCCTGTGGAAGCCCATATGTGAACAGCTTGGTCTGTAATTTGGTGGTTTTGGGAGATGGTGGAACCTTTAGGAGGTAGAGCCTAGAGGGAGGAAATTAGGTCATTGGCAAATGCCTACAGGCGGACATTGGTACCTGGGCCCTTCTTTCTTTGCTTCTGGCTGCCGTGAAGTGAGCAGTCTCAACTACATGTTCCCAACATGATGCACTAGGCTGTTGAAGACCCGGTGCAATGTGGCCAAGCAGCCGTGGACCAAAACCTCTAAAACTGCGAGCCAATATAAACCTTTCCAACTTTTTTTTTTTTTTTGGTACCAGGAATCAAACTCAGGACCTTGTGCTTGCCAGGCAGGTGCTTGTGCCGCCGTGCTATATCCCTGGCCTCCAACCCCCAACTTTTAAGTTGGTTTTCTCGGGTATTTTCTTATAGCTGTGAAAAGCTAACACAAGGGTGTCTGAGGTGTGGGAAAGGGTGACTGATTGGAAGCAGGGAAAGGGCAAGTAATCCGTGGTCTCCATATGCATAGTCAAACTTCATGGCTCTTTGTAAGAAGTGTGTTCAGAAAATGGCAGTGTAAGATCCATGAGTGGAGTTTTTGGCTTTCTAATGTCAAAAGGTCACCTACTGGACACTTGTGAAGGCCCGAGTGAAGGAGTTTGTGGTTTCATCCACTTTGAGCTATACAAGGCTATCTCTGAGTCCCTAAAAACAAAAAACAAAAAACTTAATCCTGACCAAGGTGGATCACAGGTGTTATCTATAGGAAAATTAGCAAGGGCCTATTACATTATTGTTCAGTTAATGACTTCTAAAATCAGTGATAAAAGCAGCTAAAGGTGTGGTGATGCATGCTTTTATCCCAGCACTCTGGGAGGCTGAGGCAAGGGGACTGCAAGTTTGAGCCCAGCCTTAGCAACTCAGTGACTTCACAAAATCTTGTCTAAAAAAATACAAAAAAGGTGTGAGCATATAGCTCAGTGTGAAATCTGTGGGTTAAATTCCCAGTACCAAAAGACAAAAACAATAAAACAGTAACTAAAAACAAATGGGTTTATTCAGGTTTTCCCTGGATTCTAAAAGAAAGAAAATGTTCTTTGGTTTTTGAACTTTAGGTGGGGGGAGAATGGCTGAAGGCTTTTTTTTTTTTTTTTTCATTTTTTAATTTTATTGGTACATTTTAGATATACATAGTGATAACATTCATCAAAGGGAATTTGTACCTGTACATGATATATCTTGCTTCTTTTTTTCCCATTCGTCTCCCTTCCCTTCAACCTCTCTTCCTGAACCCTCTTAAGGGAAATTCTGTGTTTTGAGTTGGGGGGTATGTTTTTTTTGTTTGTTTGTTTGTTTGGTAGCCTTGAGCCCAGGGCTTCACATGCTAGGCAAGTGCTGTACCACTGAGCTACACCCAGAACCCCAAGGGGAAAAATGATTCATTTCCTTATGGAAACTTGGTTATAAGAAGAGGAAGGGGGACAATGTAGAAGAGATTCTAGCAGGAATTACACAGCAAGGAACACAGAGAAAACCCTTATTCACTTAGCCAAAACCAGGGCCTGACAATTGGGTTTCACCAGGCTATCACAGGGCTCCTGGCTCCTCATTATTTCTGACAGTAAGGCACATAGGTCTGTGTAACTCTGAGCCAGAAGGGGAGCCACATTCTGGCGGGCAGAGATACAAACACACACGGGCACTGACGTGCCATCCTGGTCCCAACTTCCCTCACCAGTGCCCACTCCTACAATAACTCTTCTCTGAGCTGGAGGGAATACACCAGGCCTTCCTGGGAGAAAGAAAAGGAGGGGAAGTGGCTGGCTCTGAAGAAAGAATTGGTTGGATACACGAAAAACAGAAGCCATCTGATGGTGGAGAGAAATGGGAACAATGACAACACACACACATACACACAGACATAAAAAGTGTTAGGATTTTCAGACTGAAACAGTCTCTGAGGCTGTGTTGTTACTGGCCACTTAGGTTCATACGTTCGGGTTCACCCACTTACCACCGACCAAATCAAAGGAGACCATATATTTTGGTGGAAAGGAAAAAGGATTTATTCAAAGCTAGCTCCCAGGAGATGGACGAGCCTAATTGCCTCAAATCACCATCTCACTATATACAGGTGTCCTGAGGTCTTTTATAACAAGGAATAGTGTGTGAGAGAAGACATTTTCAGGCTAGTTGCCTCCCTTCCTCTCCCTTCCTTGGGCCCAGACCTCTTCCTCCCTTAAGGGAATGAAATTGAGCATTACCTCCTGGTGCCAGGATCTGGATATTCATTCTGTCCATGGGGGGGGGCGCATTAGGGGGGATATATGCCCTAGGCCTAAGGAAGTTTGGAAACCACTTGACTCCAAAGGAAAAAAATCTAACATTTAAAGCTCCATTTTGGGGGGGCGGTGAGATAGCTCAGCAGCATAAGCGCGAGGTCCTGCGTTTGACCCCCGGTATCCACCAAAAAAAAAAAAAAAAGCTCCATTTTGCAGTGCTGGCTACAGTGTGGAAAATGCCATAGGATTCCAAGTTCTGTTTGTGTTTATGGCACTAGCAGGTGCCAACCTGGCTGGTCTTGTGTCATGGAAGCCTCAGCCTGGACATTCCAATGGGAGACTGGCTACAGGGTGAGGGACCCTAGGCTGGTAAGTACAGAGCTGCCAGCCTAATACATCTTCTTTCTCTGACAGCTCAACATCCTGGTGGACACAGGCAGCAGTAACTTTGCAGTGGGGGCCGCCCCGCACCCTTTCCTGCATCGCTACTATCAAAGGCAGCGGTGAGTCCTGGGAAGGCCCAGGGCAGGAGCCAATCCAGGGAGAGTTGGGAAGGGCACAGGGAGAAAGGCCTGGTTCTCTGATCCTTTATCCTATGGGGAAAGGAGAGGGTGGCCAGGAGATAAGGATAAAGAGTGGGTATTTGAGAGCCATACCATGGCTGAAACCTGAAAAGGTAAACTGAAACATAGCTTCCACGAAAGGGATAAAGCCATGGCCATCTCCATGGCTCATTTTCTACCTAAACAGGGAGGTGAGGGGACTTCACCCACATGCCCTCAGTGGCTTGCAGTTTTCTAATAGCAGCTACAGGTAGGCCAAACAGGCTGTAGCCTTAGCTCTTTTGCTGTGTCCTTACCCTGCGGCCACTCCAGGTGGCTTTGCATGGTTCAAGGACATAAGGGGAAAAAAAAAGTTCCATAACCCCCACTACCTGGACCCATATCGGATTGAAAGCTGAACAGTATCCTCCCTGCATCAGCCCAAGTGCCACTAGCTGGGTTCAGCTTACTGGTGAAAGGGAGCTGGAATGGGTTTTTAGGTGAGAGAGGCAGTGAGGGATGATCTGGAAGCCCTCTTGGAATAAAAGCAGGACAAGGAAGACATCTAATACCTGAGTCGTCTGTGCGTATGAGTAGTTATATCCTACTGCTAGGCAGGCACAAACCCCACCCGCTTTTCCTGACTTCTTTAACCCCCACCTCTTTAACATCCCTTCTAAAGAAACAAAGTAGAGTGTGAGTAGGATCAATTTAAGAGCATTCATTCCCAGTCATCATCCCAGTTCCATCATTACTCTCCTCAAACCTTGGTTAGTGGCATGATTAAACAGAAGTGGGGGAGCAGCAACACTTTGAAGAGTGTACTTTGCCAAGTGGTGTGCAATACCCACCTGCTCTACTGAGATGCTTGTGCAACTCTCTTCTCTAGAAAAACTTGCTACAGAGCTTCCACATTCACTCTGCCTGGAACCTTCTTCGCCACTCAGATGGTACCACCAGGTCCCAAGGCAGAGTCAATGGCTCCTTTTCTCTGGGAGCTTGTTGGAACCCTGGGGAGGAAGAGATGCTGGCTAGCTGTCCCCACAGAAGCAGCAAGCACAATGCACAAAGCCTAGCTTGTTCTTCACAGGCTTGAGCTCCAGATCGAGGAATGTGAGCTCTAGAGACAGGAGAGTGAGCCCCAGCAATAGCTCCCCTCATCTGTTTGTAAGATCCCATTACATTCTGTTCTGGGCAGTGGGTTTAAGGGATGTTCTGCAGATCAGTCTGAAAGCAGACTTTTAGGATGCCCCTGAGCTACGTGGCATTTGGGAGGATGTTTGATGCTGGATCTCTGTAGCAGGTGTTGCATTTATGCATCCATATCTCTGCCTCCTTTCCACAGGTCAAGCACATACCGGGACCTCCGGAAGGGCGTGTACGTGCCCTACACCCAGGGCAAGTGGGAGGGGGAGCTGGGCACTGACCTGGTGAGCATTCCTCATGGTCCCAACGTCACTGTGCGTGCAAACATCGCTGCCATCACTGAATCAGACAAGTTCTTCATCAATGGCTCCAACTGGGAGGGCATCCTGGGGCTGGCCTACGCTGAGATCGCCAGGGTGAGGAACAAGGCCGGTCCTATACACTATGTCTGCACATTACACCCTGCATGCTACACAGGGAAGGAATTAAAAGAAAGAGGGGAGACTAAGGGAAACATATCAGTTTGAAGGGTTATTCACAGGGACAGGGTGGCAGTCTGAACTTTAGCACTACAGAAGGCAAAACCACAGTGAGAGCAGCTATGATAGGTACAGGAAAAGGCTGTGTGTTCTATGCACCCTAAGATCTTTTGTTTTGCTTATTTTGAGACAGGGTATCGCTATGTAGTTGAGGCTGGCTTTGAACTCACTATGTAGCCCAGGCTGGCCTCCAACTCACAGCGATCCTCCTGCCTCACCCTCTGGAGTGCTGGGATTACAGGTATGCACTACCATGCCAGGCAAATTCTTTGTGTGTGTGCACCCTAAGATCTTTAAGAGAGGCTCTCATAAACTTGAAGCAGGTTGGGTATGTGGGAATAAAAGCTCCTATGGCTCTATGGGCCATACTTCCCTTTTTTGCATGGCCACTGTCTCTTGCTAACCCTCTATCTGCCAGAACTTAGTAACTCAAGATGGTGATTCCCAAGGAACATCCCCAAGTTTTTGCTTTTTCCTTCCAGTGTAGGCAGGAAGCTAGCCTTTGTCCAGCAGGGCCCTCCTTGTGAAGATTTACTTTTTGTCTCTTTCTGCCACAGCCTGATGACTCACTGGAGCCCTTCTTTGACTCTTTGGTGAAGCAGACACACGTTCCAAATCTCTTCTCCCTGCAGCTCTGTGGTGCAGGCTTCCCCCTCAACCAGTCTGAGGCCGTGGCTTCTGTCGGAGGGAGCATGGTAAGTACAGCCTCAGAGGGTGGAGGACCTGGCACTAGAAGAGACATGGGTGCCATCTACCTACCCCTTCTTAGGGCAACAACATAGTCTTGGCTCTACCACTTCAAATCAAGAGAAGCCTCTTTATATTCCCCATCCCTACTTTTCTTTTCCATTCTTCTCTTCCTTACGTTATTCCTTAACAGGACTCGAGGATCTGTGGTAAACTTGCAAAGCATCAGAAATGATTAGGAACCATTTCAAAGGAAATGAAAATAACACCTATGGATGGTCAGAAGGCAGAGATATCAAGAGTTTAAGTCTGTTTATTCATTAATTAGGACAATGGTGAAAGGTCCTCCAACAAACAGAGAAAATAAAACTTAGAAGCAATGATCAATTCATTCAACATTTATTTGCCAGTTTAGATTTAAATAACTTTATGTCAAGGGCTATGTGATTCTGAAACAAATAATTAAGATCCTATCAAGTCTTTTCTCCTGAACACACTTAGACAAAATAAATCACTTTGGGATGTGATTGATTAGAAGCAGGAAAATGAAAACGGTTACACGTAGAGGGCCTTGCTACCCCAAGATGAGACTGATCTTATTGCTTGTCTTTGTGACTTGCTCTTCTGTGCCAGCACATGGTACCTGTCCCCTTCTCTCTTAGATCATTGGGGGAATTGACCACTCGCTATATACAGGCAGTCTCTGGTACACACCCATCCGGCGGGAGTGGTATTATGAGGTGATCATTGTGCGGGTGGAGATCAATGGACAAGATCTGAAGATGGACTGCAAGGAGGTAATAAAACCAAGGGGGAGCCAAGGAGAGAAAAGGGGGTAGGTACCACAGTATGGGGAACACCTCACATTATGAGGTTGGAAGGATGAGGCAGAAGTACAGTACAGGACTGCAGAGAGGGTGGGGGCTGGGCTCAGGTCAGCTTAATGATCACAGAGCACTTTCACAGGGACCATGGGCTTATATAGTAACATGAATGAAAAAAAACCCAAAAAGCATGGAACTAGTTCCTGTCTGGACTCTATAGTCACTGCCTTGCTTCACGGCCTTAGACAAGATGGCTGCAATGCAGTGTGGTAGGATGTCCTATAAGAGTCCTGCTTTGGAGTCACAAAGACCTAGATTTGAAGTAAGCTCTGCCATTTACTAGCTGTGTGCCCTCAGGCTTGTTATTCTGTGTTTCAGTTTCCTCATCTGCAAACAGAGGTAAAAACAAATTTCCCAAACATTGTAGAAAAGGTGAGAGACAACACACAAAGTGTTTATCCCTGTGGTTGGCAGTACCCAACAAATACTAGCTAAACCATCTGGGCCTCCTTCCCTAGATTCTTGGGTATGCTAAATTAGAATAGATGTAAAAGTACTATGCGAAGTTAAAAGCACTATACCAGGTATTTTTTTTGTTGTTGTTGGGTACCGGGGGGTCGACCTCAGGACCTCGTGCGCCAGCAGGCGCCCGTGCCGCTGAGCGATATCACCGGCCCCTTTTTTGTATGTGGGATCCGGGAGTCGAACTCGGGCCCTCGTGCTTGCCAGGCAGGCGCTTACGCCGCTGAGCCATCTCACCGGCCCTATACCAGGTATTTTTTATTTTAAGATTTGGAAAATGTCTGCCAACCCAAGATAGTAAGAGCTAACATTTACTAAAGTTCCTCCTGTCTGCAACACACCATTCTAAGTGTTAATTCAATGTATTAGTTTAATCCTTACAATAACTTTTGAGGTAGGTACTATCATATCCTCATTTTAGAGACAAGGAAACTGAGGCACAGAAGTTAATTAACTTGCCCAAGGAGGTACACACACAAGATGGCAAGGCCAGGATGCCAACCTGGCAGTACCCCAGTCAAACCCACCCTTCTATCTCTGCCCATAGCCTGGCATCAAAACAGCTCTTCTAACCCTTTCCTCTCCTTCTTAGTACAACTATGACAAGAGCATCGTGGACAGTGGCACCACCAACCTTCGTCTTCCCAAGAAAGTGTTTGAGGCTGCAGTCAAATCCATCAAGGCAGCCTCCTCGGTCAGTGCACTAAGGATAGGGTACAAGAGATGACAATGGTATCACAAGAAGTCAGTGACAATCATATCCCTCAGCAAGAGCCAAGATGACTATATATTTAGATCCTTCTACTTAAGAGCTCTTAAAAAGTGATCTCGTGTATGGGTCTCAGTTTGCCAGTCATACAATGCCTCCGGTACAAATTTTTGCCCTCAGTCTCCTCTCGGCCCCCAATCCTTGGTTGTAGTTTACCTTTCCCTGCTTTGGATGTTTCCCCAGAGAAGCACATAAAGGTGCTTTCCCCCAATGTTATGAAAATAGGAGAGCAAGATGATGGAGGCTGATTCCTCATTGTTATCCTTTTCTTGTCAACACAGACAGAGAAGTTTCCAGATGGCTTTTGGCTAGGGGAGCAGCTGGTGTGCTGGCAAGCAGGCACCACCCCTTGGAACATTTTCCCAGTCATCTCACTCTACCTCATGGGTGAAGGCACCAATCAGTCTTTCCGCATCACCATCCTTCCACAGGTATGTCCCTAAGCTGAGGCAGTGGGACCCCAGGAAGAGGACAAAATATGAATTAGAAGACAGTGAGCAGGCATGGCTTCCCAGATTTTGGAAGACAAGATAGATGAGTGGCCAGTGGTAAAGGGGTCTTGGAAAGCTCAACCTCTTGGGGCTCAGGGATGGCAAAGGGAAGCGCTACCTAAGTGCAGCCATACCTAGAGTGCAGAGATGAGGTGGAGCATGGAGCACAGAAGACACCCTGTCACCCTGCAACTGTTTACCCCTAGCAATACCTGCGGCCTGTGGAAGACGTGGCCACGTCCCAAGATGATTGTTACAAGTTCGCCATCTCACAGTCATCCACTGGCACAGTTATGGGAGCTGTTATCATGGAGGGCTTCTACGTTGTCTTTGATCGGGCCCAAAAACGAATCGGCTTTGCTGTCAGCGCTTGCCACGGTAAGAGCATGGAGGTGAGGGCATGGTTCAATTCATATTCCCACTGTCAGCAGTTAGGCTACCTAGGTCCCTGTCCGTTTGGGAGGTAGTAACAGTGGCCTCAAGCTAAAGTCAGCATAGTGTGCAAAAGCTGGTGTCAGTGCTCATCCTTTATTTTACTTTAATTAATTAATTAATTTTTCGGTATTGCCTGCCCTGGTGACCCCTGCCTGGATTAGAAAGCTCTGCTAGAAACCCACTACAGCAAGAGCTGCCCGGGCCCCTCAGGAAGCTCTGGATAGAAGGGCAGTGGGCTGAACCTTCAGGGAGTTTGTCAGATGCACTACTGTAGGGTGGATGCTCCTGCAGAAAGGTGACAGGGGCTTCATTCCCACTTGATATGTAAACAGGGAAGGGTGCTACTCTTAGGGCTATGAGAGGGGAGACAGGCCTCCGCCCAGCACTGGCTTTCCTGCCTGCTCCTACATTATCTCCACAAGGAGAACTAAACAACTTCCACAGAGTCTGATTTCAAGGTGTCAATATTCAGTTCTTTTTGTTGTATAACTCAAACTGCTCTGGGACAACCGAGAGCTATCCATTCACATCTGCCCTTTCCCCAGTGCATGATGAGTTCAGGACAGCAGCAGTGGAAGGCCCTTTTGTCACCCTGGACATGGAAGACTGTGGCTACAACATTCCACAGACAGATGAATCAACCCTCATGACCATAGCCTATGTCATGGCTGCCATCTGCGCCCTCTTCATGCTGCCACTCTGCCTCATGGTGTGTCAGTGGCGCTGCCTCCGCTGCCTCCGCCATCAACATGATGACTTTGCTGATGACATCTCCCTGCTGAAGTGAAGAGGCCCATGGGTGGAAGAGAGAGATTCCCCTGGACCACATCTGAGTGGTTCCCTTTGGTCCTAAGTCGGAGACACAGATGGTACCTGTGGCCAGAGCACCTCAGGACCCTCACCCACCCACCAATGCCTCTGCCTTGACAGGAAAGAAGGAAAAGCTGACAGGTGGGTCACAGGGCTTGCACCTGTAAGAAACGGGAGAGGGAAGAAAGAAGCACTCCGGTGGCAGGAATACTCTTGGTCACCTCAGACTTGAGCTGGGAGATTCTGCTGCTTGAACCTTCAGCCCTGAACCTTTGCCCACCATCCATTTAGATTCTCCAACCCGAAGTATTCTTTCCTTACTTCCAGAAGTCCTGGCATCATACCCAGGCTACCCCAGGGTGTCTCTCTGCGGTACCCTGGCAAAGAGCCAACCTCATATCCCTGCTGGCCAAAGTCAGCAGGAGAAGATACATAGTTTGCTATTTGCTTTAGAGGTAGGGACAGGGCAAGCAAGCCTAACACTGGTGCAAAGACTGCCTCTTGAATTAAACAAAAAGCAATTAGAATACTTGTACACATGAGGCAGTTAGAGGAGAGTACAAAGACAGGGAGTTGGTATTAAAGTTAGGAAAAACAGAAATAGCCACTCATCAGTCCCAATTTGAGACCTCATCTCCAAGGCAGATCTCCATCTTATAAGATGGGTGCCATTTCCCAGTGTTTCTGTGGTTGCAGGCTGACCAAAAGTGAGATGGGAAGAAGGGCTTGTCTAGCCAAAGAGCTCATTTTAAAGCTCTTTTAAATAAAAGGTGCCCATGAAGAAGTTCCACTTAAATGAATTTCTATCTTATTAATTCCTTTTATCTCTACTTGAACCCTTTCTTCTACATATGATAGGTGCCACTGAAACATCCCGACCCCCAAAGCCCTAGGTGCCCTATGCGAGAGCAATTGGAATATAGCAGGGCTGGGCACTATCTCCTTGGTCACATGTTCTCTCCTTCCCCCAAAGCCCTCTTGCTCTGGAGCTTTGCAGCCAAGGTGCTAAAAGGAATAGAGATGAGACCTCTCCTACCTAACCCTTGACAGCAGAATCCTGTAGATTCATTCAATAGGTATAGGGTTGCTGCCTTATACCTCTGCCTAGATTTCTTCCTGTTCTGCTATAAGAAGTGGTAAGACCGTCATATAATACTGAGTGGTTTCATTGCTTTCTTACCCTCTCTAATGGCTCCTCCATTTATTTGACTAGGGCATCACACACTGGCTAGTATTATATAGAGAATGTCAGAAACACGGGCTTTCTGGCTCTGAGTCATTGCCTTCTGTATGAAGGCTACCTAGAGAAAAGGATGGCAGCCTCAGGGCTTCCTTATTTCCTTCACATTTTCCTTGTTGGAGGCTGTCCTCTTCTCCCATTCTGTTCTCTGTGCCCTACTCCCAGTGTACATGGGTACCCAGGCTGGTTCTTGGGCTAGGTAGTGGACGCCAAGTTCATTCCCTCTCTATCAGTTCTACACAGTAGACTGTGATACCAGTGTTAGTGGGAAGAGCTGAGTATTCGCAGTTTACCTGCTGCATCCTAATCCTATCTGGTCTACACACTACTTCCAGGTAGGGGACCTGGCAAGTGTGGAATTGCCTGATGAAGGAGAAGGAAATACAAGGAGGGCCTCTGGAGTTGCTGGCCTTAGCCAGCTGCCCGCAAGCCATAAACCAATAAAACAAGAATACTGAGTTACAGTTTTTTATCTGGGTTCTCTTCATTCCCACTGCACTTGGTGCTGCTCTGGCTGACTGGGAACACCCCACAACTACAAAGACTGACAGGAAGACTGGAGACTGTCCACTTCCAACTCTCAACTTACGGTGTAAATAAATTTCCAGAATTGCTACCATGAAATGAAAATGCCACATTCTGCTTTATAATTTCTATCCATGTTACGGAAAACTGGCTTTTCCTCACCCTTTTCCATGGCATAAAACTCAACCCATTCATTAGTAAGTCTCATGTCCTATTTTTTTTTTAAGAGAAAACTTGATTTTTCTTTTTATGGTTATTTCCTTTCTACCCTGAAACTATAAACTCTAAGTGGAAAAAAAAAAAAATCTTAACAACAGCTTCTTGCTTGTAAAAATATGTATTATATAGCTCTATTTGAAAATTTTACTCCTGAAAAGTGACTATTCCATCTCCACACACTGCAGCAGTGGCCCTTGTTTCTGATCTGTGTGGCTTGTACCACTGTAGGCCAGACAGAGGGAGAACAGGGGTGGCCACAACTTAAATATTGCTTCTGAGTGATCCTGAACAAGGAAAAGAGCAATGAGGAGGCCCCAGCTCCCATGTACGGCTCTCCAGAACACTTACTCTCTGTCTATTGTTAGCTTTTCAGGAGCTTTAGCCAGGAAACAGATAAGCTCCCTCCTCATCCCTCCTTTTTCTCTACTTATTTGGCTTCAAAGAAAATAACATATACATAACTTTCCCCCTTCAGGCAATTTCAAATTTCAATAACCTTGCTCTGGATAGAGCAGGGCAGGGCCTCAAACTGAAGAAACAATATTCTTTATACCCTTTCAATTCCTAAATTTTCAGGGAATATTGAAAGATTACAGGGAGCCCAGGTTACTGAAAAATTGAAGGAAGAGAAAAATCTTAAGATCACTGGATGTGGTAGCACATGCCTATAATCCCAGCATTCAGGAGGCTGAGGCAGGAGGATCATGAGTCAGGCCAGCCTGGGCTCATAGCGAGTTCAAGACCAGCCTGCACTACTTAACAAGACCCTATCTCAAAAAAACAAACAAACAAAAAATTACAAGATAAAAAATGAATCCCACAATTTAAAAGAACAAAGAAACTGGTCTTCTATTTGGCCACCTTTCCTGTTCATGACAGTACCAAACTGGAGACACTAATATTTCACTGACCAAAGAAAGTAAGCCATCTGACCTCTAAAGGGTTCAGTACTCTGGCCACTCCAATCATTCTACAAGATACCAAGGAGATCCTGGGAAATCCAGCTACTTAAATTGATGCTGGTCAATAAACCTGGGCAAATAAGGCAAGAGAAGAGAAGGTATTCATCCATGAGCTAATAGGCAAGGATGAAAGACAAAGAAGGAAAATGGTTAACAAAAACAGAGAGGAGAGGGTTTAGTTGCATCTGAATGGAAAAGTCTTTACTACCCTGATATGGACTGCCAGTTATCAATAAGCATTTCCAATCCCAAAATGGGAAAAATTCAGTTGTTAGTAATATAATGATGTCTTTCCCCTGGAGTGAATTTTTTAGTTTAATTTCAAAACAGAAGGGAGCTAAAGCCATTTCCTGTAGGAGGAAAGATAAAAGGATAGAAAAAAAGGTCAAGGGTCCAATAGTCACAGCTTTCCCACGTATAAAACCTAAAAGCCAGAAGTGCTCAATTAGCAGAGGTGAAAAATGATCTAGCTCCAGATAGCCACTGAACAAATGATTTAGAACCCTGAAATCCCACCTCCCTTCTTCATATCACTTTGGTATCTATTTTTCCCAGGGAAGGAAACATGTTCACATGGCTTTCTTGCTTCAAAAATTAAAACCCAGCATCCCAAGGTCATTCTGCAAGTAATTTTGCACAGACATCTCTTCACCCTAGTGCCTGTCTGGAACTCACCCAAGGTCACCAAACAACTTGGTTGTAAACCAACTGCCTTAACCTTCAGGGGGAGGGGGTTAGCTAGACTAGGAGACCAGAATGAATAGGACGAGATGAAGATTTCACAAGGTTGACCTGTCAGAGCTTGATTAGAAGCCAAGCCAGTGGTAGCAAGGGATGATTTGGCCCGGGAAAAACCGTAGTTTATGCTCATTTCTATCCACGAAGTAGAGTAGACAGAAGCTTGTAGGGAAATGGGATCTGGTTATGTTGTTATTCTTGGACTGTGAATTTTACTGATGTAAAACAAAATGCTCTGTAAACCTAATGTCTATGTATAAATAATTAACAGTAAAATATTCAATGAAAAGTCAAACTATTAGGATTACATTTTTTTCCTCAATCAGAGTCTCATTTTATCCATTTGAAGTGGAGTGGCTAGAACAATACTGAGAGTTCTGGAGGCTCTAGGTAAACAAGGCAGCTGGCTGGACAGCAGGTGAGCACCAGGCTTCAAATCACCATATATGAGCCTTAAAAAATGGATTAGAGGCTGAGCCATACCAAAGCAGGATGGCCTTAGAGCAACAGCAGCTTCCTAGATGTGTCTGAAAACAGCCCTAGGCAGGGATATCATAATTTCAAGGCCAAACTAAACAGTATCTTCCCTACAACCTGCATCCCCCAGAAGAACTACAAGATGGGGGGGGGGCAGAGTGTTTCTGCATTATATACATACTTTCATTTACGAACATTTCAATACAGACTTTCTATACACACATTACCTATATAATAAAAATGTACATGGCATGAGTATATGTCACTGTATAAATATAGAGTTTTAGAAATCTTGAACCCGCACTTCCTGTTCACATCAGTTTCTCCTCTTCTTCCTCCCCAGTCAGGTCCGTCATTTAAGAGTTGGACAAAAGGGACAAGTGTCATTTGTGTTGGTCTGGGCCCAGAATTTGATACACTGGAAAGAAAGAAAGACACACCTCAGGTTTATCTGGGAAGAAAAAGGGAAGGAAGGAGAGAATGCCATTAAGGTTCATAAGGACTAACCCTGAAAAGTTCTCACTGTGGGGGACCAAACAGGCTATTTCACTGGCTCTTAGCCAAAGGAATCTTCAGAGTAGGTGAACCTGTTGATTTTACTAGGACCAGAAACAACCAGCTATGGTAATAAGGGGACTCACAAGGCTGCTTTTTGTTTAGTATCAAATGTGGCTTGTTCCTTATGATCCATTTGACCTGAAATGAGTTTCCATCTAATACTCATTGCCTTCAAATCTTATTTAGGACTCTTTCTTATTTAAAAAAAAAAAAAAAAAACAAAAAAAAAAACGTTCTCAGTTCAGTTTCTACCTCATGGAAAAACAAAATTAACAAAACCAACTAGCTATGAAAGAACCCTGCTGCTGAGAGACTTACCTCTGCCCAACAGCACAGAAGAACAGGAATGACTTGTGAGTCAATGGAGACAATCTCTCCTAGGTAGTCCTTCAGGCTACTCTGCTAATGCAGTTACTAATCTCACATTCAGGCTCCCTGTTCTATTTCTCTCATCTAAGCAAAGTCTCTTGACAATGCTACATTTGAAAAAATGGTTGAAATACAGGATTACCTCTTATTGTCAATTTTCTAAGAAAGTGACTTATAATGCTCTAGTATGAACTGCTTACCCAGTTCTTTGAAAGGAAGGGGATAAAAAGAAGCGAGGAGATCCTCACTGCAGTATTCTGAATTCTGCTGATATTCAAGCCACAGTTTACTGAAAACCTTATGGTTAGATATTAATGATGAGCATCAACCCAGTAAAATATTCAAGAAAAATTATCTCTGCCATCAAAGAAGAGTAGAAAATGAAGAAGGTATGTAGTACCCACCTCCTTGTGCAACACATGAGAACAAGCCATTGGATGTAGCTCACTGGGCTGGACAAGTTTCTGGCACATAAGACACAGCTTACAAGTGGCTGGAGCCTGCAGAATAGAAAAGGCATGGTCGCAGGGTAAGGAACCTCTGGGTAACCTTGCCTCGTATGCCCATTACCCTTCTATTATTTCCATATAGCACAGTGATTTTACACCAAAAGAAATAAAAGCCCAAAGACAGATTCTTGCCTGAAGTGCATACATATTCCCAGTAAGGCTGCAAACAACCCAGCTGACATGATGATGGTTTCTTCATTCACGTCACCTGTAAACCCACTTCCTCCGTACCCTCAGTTTCCCCAAATCCCAGTATTTAATTTTTTAAGAGAAAAAGAATCTTACATGTGAAGACCTTCCAGGATATGAAACTTGGGCAGAAGGCAAGAACATTGGGGTACTGATTTGGGCCAGTGGAGCAGGGTACAAGGCCCGGATCCGACCAAGTGGCTGTGGGCAGAAAAAAATTTCAGAGTAAGGGAAGAGTATAACACAGCATTTAGCAAAAAGAAATTCCCAGTACAGCAAAGCAAAAAAGTAGACTGGATATCTGTGGTTATAATGTGTCTTCTTACCTCCAATTTTTCTGAAGTCTACCTCTTCTTCCACCTCTCAGTAAGCCTAAATGCTTTCCACTCTTCTTACCTGAGTGCTTGCTGCCACCCGCTCATGCTCTGCCAGTCGTGCGGCTACCAACTGGATCAGTTCCTCCATGGTCAGGCCTGCCATGGTGGTACGTGCTATCTTGATTTGCTGAAGAATGTTGGTCATCTGGGCCCTAAGAAAGACAAGTGTTAATAGAGAGAGATTCTATGCTATAACCTTGGGGACACCCATGAAATCTCTCCTATTTCAAACCGTAAGCAGTGCTCTGAGAAAGATGTTTTAATTGATTCTGAAAGATACCTACTTATTGCACTGTGGGAACCGAGTCAGCAGCTTCTCCAGGATCTTCTCCAGTTTGTCTACTGGTTGGGGCCGGGGAGTTTCAGTAGAAGCCTTAACACCACCCAAGCCTGGGGGAGGTGGGATGGAGGCAGCAGGGGACATGTGTGGACTATGGGGGCCAACAAGGGAACCCAAGCCAGGACTATTTCTCCCATGGGAGCCAGGAAGGGGTGGGGAAGGCTGGTTGGACTGAGAAAGGGCAGGGTTCAGGATTGGGAAAGACAAGGAACGAGGATCTGCACTGGGCATAACCATGGGCATCGTGACCTGCCCAATGGAGAAGGGCATCCGAGGAGCCAGGGAGGGACTGGGCTGAAACACTTGAAGCATGAAGTCTGTCTGCAGAGGGTAAATAGTAAAGGACAAGAGAGAAAGGAAGACAATTTAGAAAACTGAAGCAGACATCAATGAGCAACTCTTGCCTTAAACAGGGATGGCTCCAATATCTTCATAAAAAAGACAAGTACAAGATTTTGACTGTGTCGCAACACAGAACGGGGTGGTTTCCCCAAACCCAGCTCTTACCTCTGAGGGGGGTGGAGGCAAAGTGGGTGTAGGGATTTGAGGAAGGCTGCTCAGCTTGGCTCCATTCCTCACTAGCTGGATATGACTATTAAATTGGTCCTGGAAAAAAGGAAAAAATAGGATAATCTTTTACTGCTAGTTAAGTGAGCCTCTGGAGAAAGTATATCATCCATTCTCAGGAAAACAGAGCAGTGGGACAGGACTTAAGGGCAGACACAAACGGCTACCTCCCTCCTGTCACAAGTGTTAAGCGCAACTAAATGATCGCACCTACTCTGGTACCAAGCTTACCCGAACATTCTTTTTCATTATCCGAACTCCATTCAGTCTTGTCTCCCACTCCTGTTTGGAACGAACTGTCTCCAATGTTGGAGGAGTTGACCTTTCAAGAAACCAACAGGAATTTACAGAATTAAAGAAAGCCCAATTCCTAACTCTCTAAGATAGCAAAACAGTAGCTCAGCAATGGGTCTTGAACAGGAGTGGAGAAGCTCAAGAGTCTGTCATTTGCCTCACTTCAACTCTATCATCTTTTAAGCCAAGTATCTGAGAATGAGAACATTCTTGCCTGTCTGAAAAACGTCACAGGGATCCTCCAAATGCCATGACAAAATGAGGAAAGATGACCATATTAGAAAACAGATCTCCGAAGACCTTTGTTATGCTTTGACAGTTTAACAGATGCCATTTATTCAAATGGAAAAAATACAAGAACTATGAAACTATAGAAGGGAAGAGATAAGAGGAAGGTTACAATGTAGAAAAAGAAATCACTGAGCAATTACTACTGTACAAACATAGCCTTAAAATTCCTACAAAGACAGAGTAAGTGCAAAATGTGCTGTCCTAGTGTTTCAAAAACCTAAAACACACAAGTAAACTACTGTCTACTGGGTCACTGTTTTGTTTTGTTTTTTTTTTTTTTTTGGAGACAGGGTCTCACTATGTAGTTCAGACTGGCCTTGAACTCACTATGTAGCCCAGAGTGGTCTCAAACTAGTGGCAATCCTCCTGCCTCAGTCTCCTGAGTGCTGGGATTACAGCTGTATGCCATCATGCCTGGGCTAAATCTTTTTTTTTTAACTTGGGATCAAACCCAGGGCCTTCACACTGAACGACGCTTCCTGCCCTTTTTAATTTTTTTAGTTTTTTTTTTTTTCTATTAGTATATGTTTGTGATACATAATAATTACATCCATCTTGGAGAACTGGTATATATACGCATGTCACTAAATCTTAAAATGGCAAGGAACTTACTTGAGGTAAGTAAGGTGCAGTTCTGCTTCTTTTTCTGCTTCTTCTAGTTTCAACACTAGCAACTCTTTCCGGCTTTCTAGTGATAAGATCTAAAGAAATGACACACACACACAAATACCTTATTAATTTTCCATATACAAAGCTATCTCTGGATAGTTAAAACAAATGTTCATGGCTCTTCTAACACTATACCGAAAGTATGTACCATCTACAAGTCCCAAACTAAAGCTTTGAAGGTGTTAGCTCTTCTCACCTCTGCCTTCCAGGCTCGCTCTGTCTCTTCCATAATGTTCCGATTTATTTCACCATCCTGATTCTTGAGTCTATCCAATTCCATTTCCCACACTTCTCTGTAAGATTAAAAATAATAATAATAATAAATTAAAAAAAAAAAACAAGACTAAGGTAGGAGAAATAAGCCTGCCGAAAAACACCAAGGCAAAAGGAAAACTCAAAATTGATCTGCCAGGTATGCTGCAGAACATCTCACTCTCAGTATTCACTACAGACACAGATAATGTACTATAGCGTGGTCTGCAATTCCATAAAGGCCCTATATTTCAAAGGAAGAATGTCCACATCCCCACTTGCTCAAGTACTGATACCTAGGGCAGGCAAAAGAGTGCCTCTTAGAACCAAAACTCTCCACTGGAAGTAGAATGTTCTATGCTCATGGGGGCATTCCACTTTCTCCCCACTTTGTCTTTCAGTATGAGTACTGAAGAATATACACCCAAACACAACAGGCTACTTAATATTCATCTCTAATGCAGCAATCAAGCACACATATACTGGCTTACTGATTTCCACATTTATTTTTTTAGCTATAGTAAACATTCTACAAAAGGAAAATATATTCTTTCTACCTCAGGATTTCTTGTTTTCTTCAGTTTACTCCTTTCTTACACTCTCCCTGCCCCCAATTCCCTTTCTTACAGTATAATCTTCACACTCGGGATAAAGATGACCAACTGTTCCAGTGTGCCTAGTACTAGTTCTTAGGATATGGGGTTTTCTGTGCTAAAACTGGGACAGCTGATTCCCCCTACTCAAGACTGAAGAGGGCTGGTGAGATAGCTCAGTGGCATAAGCACCTGCCTTGCAAGCGTAAGAGCCCGAGTTCGACTCCCGGATCCCACATACGAAAAAAGGGGCCGGTGATACCGCTCAGCGGCACGGGCGCCTGCTGGCGCACGAGGTCCTGAGGTCGACCCCCCGGTACACACACACAAAAAAAAAAAAAAGACTGAAGAGGCCATTCTGGAACAGGGCCAGTAAAAGAATTTCCATATACATATATACATATATATATATATATTTTTTTTTTTTTTTTTTTTTTTTTTTTTTTTTTTGTGGGTACCGGGGGGTCGACCTCAGGACCTCGTGCGCCAGCAGGCGCCCGTGCCGCTGAGCGGTATCACCGGCCCCTTTTTCGTATGTGGGTTCCGGGAGTCGAACTCGGGCCCTGGCGCTTGCCGGGCAGGCGCTTAAGCCACTGAGCCATCTCACCGGCCCCCAAGAATTTCCTTATATTATACTTGATTATAGTAAGCTTTACAGCTCAAAGAAGTGATTACCCAGATCAGTGGATAGAACGGTATGAAAATGTTTAAATTAATTTTACCAGATTTTAAAAAGATTAAAAAAAAAAAAAAAAAGGAATAGCTTGAGAAGAGTTACATCTTAAAAGTCCCCATTTCTCTTTAGTAAAACAATTTTATTCCCCTTCCATATTTAGTAACCTTACATACATATTTGAAAAGGGAGCAATTCACTTAACAGAAGTTTCTGAGGCTACTTCCCCTCACATACTCTTTGTTTTCACCCAATTCTCCATACACCCCTGCTCTCACATAGATACTGGGTGTGGGTGTGGGTGCGCATGCCACTCACAAGGTCTATTATCTAATAGATATGAGTAGGTGAGCATTTTCTTCCTTAATCTCCATGTATTTTCCCAAAATTAACTTGTCAGATAGACAATGCTCTAGTGGTTCTTTAGACAAAGGTTTATAGGTGGCTGTGTAAAACATGTATCTCTCAAGTTTCAAGACGTTCAACAAGTCAGAATCATCTTGGTGTAAGAATATGTGAAATCCATCCCAGAGTCCATCAATAATCCACCTAGCTTACCATTCACTCTTTGACAATGGGATAATTATAGGAAAATATGCTAGACAGTTGCATTCTGTGATTGAGGCTGTCCTTGAAGATGACAAATGCTCAATAAGCATCTGACTTTCACATAGACTTGTCAATTACAAACACACTTATATTAGAAAATCTTGCAGGGAGTGGCGCCACATGCCTGTAATCCCAGTACTCGGGAGGGTGAGGCAGGAGGACCACCATGAGTTCGAGGCCAGTCTGGACTACACAGTGAGACCCTGTCTCAAATAACAAAAAAAATCTTATGGCAATGGAGAATTCTACATATTCACACATAGAAAATCTTATTTCTCTGGGCACTTAGCCATATTTGCCTCACTGGTATCCAAGAAGACAAAAGGAACTACTAACTGCCACAACTAAATAGTTAAGGAGTTGTCAAACAGTTACAAAAACACAGCCTTATCATATGCTAACTACCCTATAACATAAGCACCAGGTTTTTACCTCACTAAAATATACCACCATAAAGCCGGGCGTGGTGGTGCAAGCCTGTAATCCCAGCACTTGGAAGACTGAGGCAGGAGGATCATTGCAAGTTCGAGACCAGCCTGGGCTACAAAGTGAGCTCAAGGCCTGTCTTCACAGCGAGACCCTGTCTCAAAAAAAAAAAAAAACCCAAAAAACAAAACTCCCCTTAGTAGATGGTTTTGAAAAATCCTTAGCCAGATGTGGTGGTGCATGCCTGTAGTTCCAGCATTAGGGAGGCTGAGGCAGGAGGATTGCCAGGAGTTCAAGGTCAGCCTGGACTATATAGTGAATTCAAGGCCAGCCTGAACTACATAGCAAGACCCTGTCTCAAAAAAACCAAAAACAAACAAAATCCTTAGCAAAATAAACCCACGGGTATATTTAACTTTTTAAATTTTTGGTCTAAACCAGGCATGGCTGCACAAACCTGTAATCCCAGCTATTTAGGAGGCCAAGATGGGAGGATCTTGAGTTCAGGGTCAGGCTGGGCAATTCGGTGAGACCCTATCGCACGATAAAAATAAAAATGGACTAGGGGTATAGCTCATGGTTGAGTAGGTGCTGTCTAGTACTAGCAAGGCTCTGGGATCAATTGCCAGTAAAAAACACACACACAAAGTCTAATTTCTTTCAGGTCCCATCCATCTGTTATTTTATATAGCTACTTTAGGGAATCAGTGTGTCAAATGAATAAATTCTATCACGCTGTATAATTCTGATTTATTGTAGGTCTCAATAGGTTTGCATAATTTTTTAAATGAACTTTATTTTTGGTTATGTAAACTATGCAAATTACAAAAAGAAACAAATTAGAAAACAAAACAAAACAAAGTCTAATACAGAGTTCCCCACTTTTCCACACACTGGTTGTATAACCCTACATGAGTTACTTAATCTTTCCAGGCCAATTTCTTCACCTGAAACATAAATAGCAACCACATCACAGGATTGATGAGTTAATTAAGAAAATCAGGTAAGAATTTAATATGGTACCTAGTTGGAAGTATCCAACAAATACTAACTTTTATTAAAGATTTTTTTTTAAAAAACTCAATTTCTCACAATCATACTACTCATAAAGAATCACTAATATACCCATTTCTAGTGTTTTAAAATATTTGCATATTTATGATATATATGTAACATACATATCTTATTTTTCAACATACTGTATTTTTCCATATCATTTACTATTCTTCAAAACATGTGATTTTTGGGGGCCGGTGAGATGGCTCAGCGGCGTAAGCACCTGCCTGGCAAGCGTGAGGGCCCAAGTTCGACTCCCGGAACCCACATACGAAAAAAGGGCCGGTGATATTGCTCAGCGGCACGGGCACCTGCTGGCGCACAAGGTCCTGAGATCGACCCCTGGTACCCACAAAAAAAAAAAAAAATGTGATTTTTAATGACTGTCTATTATATGGATCTACCATTATTATTTAGGTATTTCCTTAAATTATTTTCAATTTCACAATTATAAATATGGAGCATCTGTGCATGTGTCATTAATAGGTTAATGACCAAAGTGATGTATTTAGATTTGAAAGGAAGCTAAACTAGCTAAGAGCAGTCTGGAACCAAACTACTCTACACTGAAATCCTGACCCTATTACTCTGTACAACCTTTGACAAATCAGCCTTTCTGTGCCTCATGTTACTAAAGTATAAAATGGAGAGGGGCTAGGGTTATAGCTCAGTGGTAAAGCACTTGCCTAGCACATGCAAGGCCCTGAGTTCAAGCCCCAGTACAGAAGAAAAAAAAAAGAAAAGAAAAAGTGGGGGCAGGAGTACAAGAGTCTAACTCTTAGCCAGGCATGATGGCACATGCCTGTAATTCCAGCACTCTGGGAGGCTAGGGCAGGAGAATTTCAAGTCTGAGCCCAGCCCATAAAATTTAGAAACTTAGCAAGACCCTGTCTCAAAATTTTAAGAGGGCTAAGGATATAGCTCAGTGTGAAGGCTCTGGGTCCAACCTCCATTACAGCAAAAGAAAAAAAAGAATATAGCTCTTACAGAGCTGTTATACAGATTAAAGGAACACCAAGAACAGTCTCTAGCATATAGTAAGACCTTCATCAAGGTTAGTAACCATGTGGCTATTAGTACATCTTTCTTCAGAGAAACTAAAGACAATGAACATTTTTTACACCAGAGTAGTAGTGGAAACCAGGACGACATTGACAGAGACAAGCAGATTGCTAAGCATCCTGCGCAGTGCTTTCAGCAGTGAGAGACAGGACTCAGATCTGTTGAACCTTCAGCCCAAAGGCCGTCCTTTCACAGTACAGGACACACTAGGCAGGGCCAAAAAAAATACATCAAAAATAACACTGTGGAGAGATAATTATACAGAGGTTGGCTGCAGCACCCATAGTACATATTTTCTGAATTTGAGGTAGGTTATGAAATGATTTTCTCTTATAAATGAATGTAATACAAACCAATATAGGATGAATGAGCTCAGACAGAAGCAGAAAAATTAAACTGGGATGAATTCCTCCTTGATCTAATTTAATTCAGCATCTACTGAGTAGCCTAAGTGCTAGGTATCATAAAATTTGGATATAAATATGCCCGGTTCCTGTCCCCAAGACACTCATAATCCAGTAGTTTGCCAAGTGAACAAAGGAAAAAAGGAAATTCTAGGCAACAAACAGCATGTGCAAAAGCCAAAAAGTACAAGCTAAGGAAGCGGTGGAGGTCGCTCAGGAGACGGTGAATATACAAAGCTAAGCTCAGTACTATGGTCTGGGCTGGGGATACAGACAAGTGACCAGCATAGCAACCAGAATATGCCACCCCTAAATATATTTCTTTGCATAGTAATTATTTCAAGCTGGGATTTTGGGTTGTTTTTGTGGTCTGGGGGGTTGAGCCCAGGGCCTTGCACATGCTGAACAAGTCCTCTACCACTGAGCTATATCCCCTATACTATCATGCTGGTTATTTTGAGAAACTGTAGATACAGGAATAGCTCTGAAAAAAATCCCTTTTTTGTATAGGACATTTTCATTAATAAAAGTATCTCCACCAAGAAGAGGGCTGCTCCAAAACAACTTTAATCCTGAGAGGGTTTTGTTTTGTTTTGTTACAGTATTGAGGATTGAACCCAGGCCCTTGCATGTGCTAGGCAAGCATTCTACCACCAAACTATATCCCCAGCCCTTTTCATATTTCATTTTTGCAACAGGGCCTCATTAGCTTGCCCAGGCTGGCCTCAAACTTGTGATCCTCTTGCCTCCACCACCTGAACAGCTAGGATTACAGGTGTGTGCCACCACCCCTGACCCCTAAGAGACTTTTATCTGCATAAAAACATCACCATATATTTCTTCCCCTGACCCTTCCAAAACTTCTCTCTGCCATCCCCTAAAAGCACCAAGCCTTATTCCTTTCTTTTTTTTTTTTTTTTGTGGGTACCGGGGGGTCGACCTCAGGACCTCGCGCGCCAGCAGGCGCCCGTGCCACTGAGCGATATCACCGGCCCCCTTTTCGTATGTGGGTTCCGGGAGTCAAACTCGGGCCCTCACGCTTGCCGGGCAGGCGCTTAAGCCGCTGAGCCATCTCACCAGCCCAAGCCTTATTCCTTTCTGAGGCTCAGAGTTCAGCGAAGTCTTCAATCATCTGGCCCTTTGAGTCTCATATTTTTTGTCAGACTCATAGGCTTATCTATAGACCTAAAATGTTTTTTTTCCTCATGTTAATGTCTCATGTCAATTTAATTCATAGCCCAGCCAAGGAACCTACAAAGATAGAGCAAAACCATTTTCCCCTCCCCTACAATAAAAATCATAAATGGATATGTATCTAACAATACAACTTCAAAATGGCAGAATTAAAAGTAAAAAGAAAAAGGACTATAACAGTGATTTTTATACCACTCCTTAAGCAAATGACAGTACCAAATTTTTTTAAATATAAAAAAAAGTTCTATGATAAATAAAAATCCTTAACAAAATATTAGTAAATTGAATTCAGTATCATATAGAGAAACAGCAATATGTCTTATCCATATTGGGTTTATTCCAGAAATGAAAGGCTAGTCCAATATCCAAAAATAAATCGAAGTAAGTTACCCTATTAAAAACCACTTGAGGGCTGGTGAGATGGCTCAGTGGCGTAAGCGCCTGCCTTGCAAGCGCGAGGGCCCGAGTTCGACTCCCGGATCCCACATACAAAAAAGGGGCCGGTGATATCGCTCAGCGGCACGGGTGCCTGTTGGCGCGTGAGGTCCTGAGGTCGACCCCCCGGTGCCCACAAAAAAAAAAAAAAAAAAAAAAAAAAACACTTGATACTTGCAATAGATTCAGAGGAAAGATCAGATAAAGTCAAGTGCCCTTTCATGTTAAGAACTCTCGGAAAATGGAACCAAAGGAACTTGCTCAATTTGATGGGTATCTACAAAAACCCTATAGCTCACATAATCCCACCACTCAGGAGGCTGAGGCAACAGGATCATGAGTTTAAAACCAGCTTGGGCTACATGGCAAGTTTGAGGCCAACCTGGGCTACATAATGAGACGCTGTTTCAAAAACCAAAAAACAAACAAACAAGCAAAAACCCTAAGGCATTTAACCTTTCCCTCTAAGAACAGAAATAAGGCAGGATGTCTACTGTGCCACTTTCATTCAACACTGTACTGGAGGTCCTAGCCAATGCAACATTTGTAAGAAATAAAGGCTTAGGAGTTTGAAAGAAGAAATATAGCAATATACACATATGCCATGACTGTTCATGTTGAAAATCTTAAAGAATCTACAAAATAACTCATACATGAATTTGGCAAAGTAGCAGATATAAGACTAACATATAAAAATAAATTATATTTTTATATACCAACAGCAAAGAACTGGAAAGTTATAAAACATTTTTAATTTCATTTATTTCTTTCATCAAAGAACAGAAAATACTTAGGAATAAATTTAAAGAAGGACAGCCAGCTTAGGAAGACTGCATTTAAATTTTATTTTATTTATTTATTATTTTTTTTTTTTAATGTGGGTACGGGGAGTCGAACTCAGGACCTCGTGCTTGCCAGGCAGGTGCTTAAGCCGCTGAGCTATCTCACTGGACCTACATTTAAATTTTAGACCTCGGGCCGGTGAGATGGCTCAGCAGCATAAGTGCCTGCCTGGCAAGTGCGACGTCCCGGTACCCACATACGAAAAAAAGGGCCGGTGATATCGCTCAGTGGCACGGGCACCTGCTGGCACGTGAGGTCCTGAGTTCAACCCCCGGTACCCACAAAAATAAATAAATAAATAAATAAATAAATAAATAAAATAATAATAAATTTTAGACCTCAATGCTAAGAAGAGAGCTGTTGAAAAGGTTACTACTGCAGTTCAGAAGGAAGGAACAGAGTTAAGTAATCAAAGAAATGCCTCTTCTTGAAATGGATATATTCATCTCCACGGAAGAGTTAGAAACATCTTAAGCATCTTATAATAGGCATTAAAGAGAGGTAAGGTAGATAGTGTTAGAGCAAGTGGAGGACTTCTTTTTTTTTTTGGTACCAGGAATCGAACTCATAACTTCATGCTTACCAGGCAAGCACTGTGCCGCTGAGCTATATTCCCAGCCCAGGAAGACTTCTTGAACTCCAGAGAGTTACTGCAAATATGTAAGTGGAATTGCTCACAAAATAAAATTACTGAAGTAGATGCAAAACACACGAGAAATTCTCAAAGAATGCTAAGAAAAAGGCACAGAAGTCAAGATATGAAAAGAGGAGAAAATGAGCAATATAGAAGGCTAGTCCAGAAGATACAATCAATGTACTACAGGAATACCTGAAACCAAGGACAAAGCAAATAAAGCTGAAACAATAATTAAGAAACTAACTGGGGGGCTGGTGAGATGGCTCAGCGGTGTAAGCACCTGCCTGGCAAGCACGAGGGCCCGAGTTCGACTCCTGGAACCCACATACGAAAAAAGAGCCAGTGATATCGCTCAGCGGCATGGGCACCTGCTGGTTCGCGAGGTCGACCCCTGGTACCCGCAAAAAAAAAAAAAAAAAGAAACTAACTGGAAGAAAACTTTCCAGAGTTAAAGAAAAAAGAAGGCCTACAAATGAAAAGGTTCCAGGGATACCATTAAAATTTAATGAAAAGAAAGCAACACCTAGACATATTCTAGTGATTTTTTTTTTAATTTCAAAGATTAAAAAAAAATGTTACAAGTACTATATCCAGACAGAGAAAGCAGGTTACCTATAAAGGTTCAAAAGTCAGGCTGACCTCTCAAATTCTTTCTCTTACAATTCTAAATGCCAGAAGATGATGGAACAATACCAACAGTTTTAAGGGAAAATAATTTAAACCAGAATCATATGCCAAACTATTATTTCTGTATGATGGCAACTGGAAGACATTCTTAGATACCAAGGGATTTAGAAAGTGTATCAACAAAGAACCTTCACTGAAAAATTTGCTGGATGACCTACTGCAAACAACAGATAACACAGAAATAACTAAAGAGTAGGGAGGCAACTGTATGAAAGATTTTTTTTTTTTTTTTTTTGTGGATACCGGGGGGTCGACCTCAGGACCTCGTGCGCCAACAGGCACCCGTGCCGCTGAGCGATATCACCGGCCCCTTTTTCGTATGTGGGATCCGGGAGTTGAACTCGGGCCCTCGCACTTGCAAGGCAGGCGCTTACACCGCTGAGCCATCTCATTGGCCCTGTATGAAAGATTTGACAGTAAGCATTAACATGTTCCTGCTGGCTTGAACCACCGGTAGTATATGCAAGACTGTCCCATTAAGTGGTTTGTACAACTGGTGGTACACACACGACTGTCCCATCTGGTGGCTTGTACCACCCAATGAGACTCTCCCATGCCACCCGATGGGACAGTCATGCATGTTACTACCAGTGGTTCAGAGCCACGTGGCAGGGAGACATACAAATCATAGCCCCATCAGGAATGTGTTAAAACTAGTTAAGAAGCACACAGCTGGCTTCTGGAAAAAGATGGCGGATCTGTAAGAAGCAGGCAGTGAACCTCTCCAAAAATCGCCATCTGGACACTGGAATATAGTGACTGGAGGAGGACAAGAAAGAGGGAAGTGGCTCCCCTGGACCCAGGAAAGATCTGAAGTGCAGTTCAGGGCCCACAGAGAAAGTGAAGAGAGAAACTCCAACAAAGAAGAAGGAGGTGGCCACCGGTGCCTTTTCCCTGTGTCGGGAATCCCGACACGACTGAAGCGGTTCAAATCTGCAGACACGCGGTGACTGCCAGCACCCCGGGGAGCCTCTGCGGAGGAACGTGAGAAGCGGTGCTGCAGAGAAGCACCGGCTGCAAAGGAGACACTGACTGGCAGTGAGTGCTGACGCCCAGAGGTCCCGCGTGCGAGAGAGCGACTAGCTGGTCACCATTGTTGGGGGGGCAGCAGCTGAACTTGAAACTCAGGGCGGCTGCCACTCCATCCACGGCTCCAGCGGGGACTTCCATGGAGGAACACGAGACGCTGCGGTACAGAGAAGCACCGGCCGTGAAGGACACGCTGACTGGTGCTTTTCTTCCTGGTATTCCAAGACTGAGATTGTCTAAGGATCACAGAAAATACTGTGGCACAGTACCAAAGAACCAAGGACTGGGCCAAATAGGCAGCAACTTTTATCTCCAACAAATTGAAGAGGTAGGATCATGCAGCAGGCTCAAAACCCAAAAATAAGCTATACCTGGAAGATACCTCAGAGAAGTAGTCATCTCTTAAGAGTTTGAAATACTAGCAATAAAGCAACCTACCATAGGCAATTTACAAACAGCACCCCAGGAATCAAACTAAAGAAAGAAAAGAAAATGAGACGACACTTAAACAAGATGCAACCCCACACATCCAGTTCACCAAAGGCAAACCCAGGGGGCAATGAGGTGGGACAAACCGAAAGCCACCCACCTGACATCTCTGAAGTGGTAACAACAAAGCAGTTGAATGAGGCTCTGGAAAAATTTAAATCAGAAATAATTTCTCAGATAACTGCAGAGATAATGTCCACAATGAAGACCATGCTTAAGGACACTAGAGCAGACACAGGCAAAAAATAGACGAGCTTAAGAAAATGATGAAAGCCATGAATGCTCAGCATAGGAAAGAAATGGAATTCATAAAGCAGATTCAGGGCCGGTGAGATGGCTCAGCAGCATAAGTGCCTGCCTGGCAAGCGTGAGGTCCTGAGTTCGACTCCTGGAACCCACATACAAAAAAAGGGCCAGTGATATCGCTCAGCGGCATGGGCGCCTGCTGGCGCGTGAGGTCCTGAGGTCGACCCCCAGTACCCACCAAAAAAAAAAAAAAAAAAAAGCAGATTCAGGCAGATATCCAGGAGAACAAAACTTCCATTGAAAGTATTTGTAGCAGATTAAGCCAATGTGAGGACATGATCTCAGATATAGAAGACAGGCTTGCAATTAGTGATCATGAAAAGAAAGAATTCTTAAAAATAGCAAGGGACAATGAAAAATCAATCCAGCAGCTGTCAGATGACGCAAAGAATAACTTAAGATTGATTGGAGTCAATGAAAAAGCAGGAGGTAGCATAAATGACATCAGAACACTGTTCACAGACATTATAACAGAAAATTTCCCTGGTAGAGAAAAAGAATTTGACATTCAGATAAGAGAGGCTTATAGAACTCCAATTAGCCATGATCAAAAAAAAATCTTCAGCCAGGCATATCATAGTGAAGATTCCAGAAATTCAACATAAGAGTAGAATCTTAAAAGCTGTTAGAGAAAAGAAACAAATCACCTATAAAGGAAAGCCCATCAGAATCACAGCGGACTTTTCAGCACAAACCTTCAAGTCAAGAAGAGCTTGGAATGATGTATTTCAAGTTCTAAAGGAAAATAACCTTCAACCCAGATTGATGTACTCCACAAAACTATCTTTCAAAACTGACGGAGAAATAAAATACTTCCATGACAAAGAACATCTGAGAAAATTTATAACCACCAAACCAGCACTCTAAAATGTTTTGAAGGACATTCTAGAAAGGGATAACAAGGACTACAACTCCAGGAACCCCAACAGAAGGAATCCACCAGGTAGGGCAAACAATTAAAGAGAGGGAGGGAAAAAAAATAAAAATAAAAAGAGGGGGAGCCAATAACAGGAAAATAACATGACAAGGATAAGTCAATACATATCAGTTTTAACCATCAATGTTAATGGTCTCAATTCATCAATCAAAAGGCACAGACTGGCAAATTGGATCAAGAAGCAAGATCCAACAATATGCTGTATACAAGAAACACATTTAATTCAAAAAGAAATTCATAGACTGAAAGTCAAAGGACGGAAAACAATACTCCATGCGACAGGAACCCAGAAAAAAGCAGGGGTAGCTATTTTCGCAGATAAAGTGAATTTCAAGCCAAGACTGATTCAGAGAGATAAAGAAGGTCACTATATCCTTGTAAAGGGAACAATCCAAGAGGAAGAGAGAACAATCATAAATATATATGCAACAAATACCAGTGCACCCAACTATATAAAACAAATATTAATGGACATGAAAAACCAAATAAGCACTAATACAATTGTATTGGGGGATCTCAATACTCCACTGACACAAAAAGACAGATCAACTAGACAAAAAATCAACAATGAAATATTAGAACTGAATCAAACTTTGGAACAAATGGCCTTAGTAGATATCTACAGAGTGTTCCACCCCACAACATCAGAATACACATTCTTCTCAGCTGCACATGGGACATTCTCCAAAATAGACCACATACTGGCTCATAGAACCTGCTTAAGTAAATGCAAAGGAATTGAAATTATCCCATGTATATTATCAGACCATAGTGCAATGAAATTGGAAATCAATGGCAAAAGAAACCACAAGAACTTCCTAAACACATGGAAATTAAACAGCACCCTCCTGAACAACCAATGGGTCACAGATGAAATTAAAGAAGAAATTAGACAGTTTCTGCAACTGAATGGTAACGACAGTACAACATACTGGAACTTATGGGATACAATGAAAGCAGTCCTAAGAGGGAAATTTATAGTATTAAATACCTATATCAGGAAAACAGAGCAAGCACAAATAAACAACCTAATGGTGAACCTCAAACTTCTAGAAAAAGAAGAGCAGGCTAAGCCAAAAGCTCGTACAAGGGAGGAAATTATAAAGATCAGAGCAGAAATTAACATATTGGAGACTAAAAAAACAATACAAAGAATCAACGAATCAAAGAGTTGGTTCCTTGAAAGATTAAATAAAATCGACAAACCCTTATCCAACCTTATTAAAAAAAGGAATGAAAGTACTCAAATCCACGCAATTAAGAATGAAAAGGGTGATATCACAACGGACCCTGCAGAAATCCAGAAGATCATCTGCACCTACTTTGAAAACTTGTATTCTAATAAGATGGAAAATGCAGAAGAAATGGACAGATTCCTAGATACACATGAATTATCAAAGCTCAACCAAGAAGCACACAGCCTAAAATTGTTACATGTAAAGTAATAAAACTAAATGCAAAAATGTATTTGTAAGCTAGCTCTAAATTTTCAGTTTATGTAGTTTTAAACTGTCAAGGAAGCCAGGGGTGGTGGCGCATACCTGTAATCCTAGCACTCAAGAGACGGGCTAAAGGATCACTGTGAGTTTAAGGCCAGCCTGGGCTACTTAGTGAGTTCAAGGCCAGACTGAACTGCATAGTAAGGCTCTGTCTCAAAAAATAAATAAACTGTCAAAAAGCTTACCAAATACTCAATGTATTGGGCAAATACAGTTTTATTTTTGCCATGCAGTATTACAGATAAAAATACATATTGTTCAGCCAACAGTATGTAAAATAAAAGTGCTTTGTCACTGTGGACAGGAAAGTAAAACTATTTTAAATGTTAATCTGGGGGAAAAAAAAAAAAAGGAAAGATGGTCAGGTATGGTAGTGCACACTTTTATGTAATCCCATTAGTCGGGAGGCAAGCGGGGAGGGAGGTTCACTTGTGATCAGTTCAAAATCAGCCTGGGCAACATATCAAGACACCATCACAAAGAAATTAGAAGAAAGATGAACAAGACTTGTATACTGATAATTATAAAATGTTGCTGAGACAAAGAACTACATAAACAAAAAGATCATATTTGTGAACTAGAAAACTCAATACTGTTAAGAAGTCCATTTTCTCCAAGTTGATAGATTTAAGGCAACTATATTCCCACTAGTTTTGTTTCTGTTGAACTGACAAACTGATTTTAAAAATATACACAGAACTAGAAGGACCCAGATTATCCAAAGCAATCTTGAATAAAAGTAGAAAATCTTGCATTATCTGACTTCATGATTTACTATAAAGCTATAATAATCACTACAGTGTGATCTGGCATAAAGATAGGCAAATATACCAATGCAATAGAGCTGTATTCAGAAATAGATCCACCATACAAATGACTCATCTTGTCATTTGGTTTTTGGCCAAGGTGTCAAGCAATCTAATGGGAAAAGACTTTCTAACAAATGGTGCTGAACAAATGCATATCTACATGGGAAATAAATGAACTACTTTTCACCATACACAAAAATTAATCTGAGATAGATCAAAGACATAAAAAGCTAAAATTAAATGATCCATGCTGGATGTGGTGTCGCACACCTATAATCCCAGCACTCAGGAGGCTGAGGCAGGAGGATCGCTGCAATTTTAAGGCCAGCCTGTACTAACTTAGCAAGACCCTGTCTCAAAAAAGAAAAAAAACAAAACAAAGAAAACGATTTAAAAAAAAAAGAAAGAAAAACAATAACAAAAAAATTAAATGATCTAATGAGAAAAACAGAACATCTTTGTTACTTCAAGGTAAGCAAAGGCATCCTGAGTCAGAGAAAATAACAAAAGAAAAATTTGATAAATTATCACTAAAACGAAAACTTCTGTTCATAGAAAGATGCATTAAAAAATGAACAGCCAGCAGGGCATGGTGGTAGACCAAGGAAGGAGGATCCTGAGGATCAAGCCAGCTGGGGAAATTTTGTGACTTAACAGAACCTGTCTCAAAATAAAAGATAAAATATAAAAAACAGGAGCTGGGGATATAGCTCAGCAGCACAGCACCTGCCTGGCAAGTGCAAGGTCGTGAGTTCGATTCCCACTACCAAAAAAATTTAAAATATAAAAATAATAAAAATAAAAAAAAAGGAATACATAAATAATAGGGCTGGGGATATAGCTCAATGCAAAAGATTCTGGGTTCAATCCTCAGACACCTCCCAAAATGACTAAGAAGCTACCATGAGAGAAAATCTTTATAGTAGAACATATAACTGACAAAGAATTACAGGACTTCTACACAATAAAAAGTCAAAAACCCATCCCCCGAAAGAGGGGATCTAAACTTTGCACAGTTCAGAAAGAGAGATACACAAATGGCTAATAAGTACACAGAAAAACTGACAATATCTTTATTAGGGAAATGCAAATTAATATCACAATGAAAACCACTATGGAATCATTTGAATGACAAGGATGTGAAGCAACCAGAATTGACACATTACTGGTAAAGTATACTATGATACATCCACTTGGGAAGTCCTTCTGGCAGTTCTTATAAAAATACACACTTTGGCCCAGGTGTTGTGCCACACGCCTATAATCTCAGCACTTGGGAGGCTGAGGCAGGATGAATGTCACGAGTTCGAGGCCAGCCTGGGCTACACAGTGAGTTCAAGGCTAGTGTGAATTACAAACAGAGATCCTGTCTCAAAAACAAAACAAAACAAAAACTTACCCTTCAATACAACAAATTATCTTTGGAATTTACTTAAGAGAAATAAAAGAATATATTCAACTAAAGGCTTGCACTTGAATGTTCATGGCAGTTTTACTCATAATAGTAAAAATATAGGAACTGATAAAATCTATCAGCCAGAGCATGGATAAACTGTGATACAGTAATAAAAGGAATACTACTTAAAAATAAGGGACAAAATGACTATCAAAAGCATTATGCTTGCTAGGTGTGGTGGTGCACATCTGTAATCCCAGCACTTGGAAAGCTGAGGCAAGAGGTTCAAGGTGAGTTCGAGGCCAGCCTAAACTACATAGTGAGTTCAAGGCCAGACCTTGTCTCAAAAAAAAAAAAAAAAAGCATTATGCTCAATAAAAGAAATCTTACACAAAAGAGTACATACTGTCTGACTCCATTTATGTGAAGCTCTAGAACATACAGAATTAATCTGCAGTGAGCCGGGTGTGGTGGCACATGCCTGTAATCCCAGCACTCGGGAGGCTGAGGTAGGATCACTGAGAGTTCGAGGGCAGCCTGGGCTACACAGTGAGTTCAAGGCCAGCCTGAACTGCATAACGAAACCCTGTCTCAAAAAGACCAAAAAGGGCCGGGGATATAGCTCAGCGGCACAAGCACCTGCCTGGCAAGCACAAGGTCCTGAGTTCAATTCCCGGTACCAAAAAAAAAAAAAAAAAAAAAAAAGAATCTGCAGTGGAAAGCAGAATAGTGGCTGCTTTTGGGAGAGCACTGACTGGAAAGGCACAGGAGGAATGGTAGTATTGATGGGTCTGATTTACACATGTCACACATGTATCAAAACTCACTGGTAATTAAAATTTATATATTTAACTGCCTATAAATTTGTTATTAACACAAAAATGCGAATTATATTAAACTAATTAATGATAGAGATGTTTAAATGTTTATGGATGACTGCAATGACATGAAATAATAAGATGAATTGAATGGATAGAGGGATGATAGATGGAAAAACACTGATAAAATAAATTTAGTAGAATGGTAACTGCTGAATTTAGGTAATGAGTGTTAATGTACAATGTTTTTAATTTCCGTGCATATTTAAATTTTTTTTATAATACAAGGGTCAAATAAATCTAGTAATTTCATTCGCTTGCCTAAAACCTCTGTTGGTTACTGACTAGTATCATAACTCTCAAAATAATTACCAACCACCTTTATTCTGATCTGGCTCTCATTTACTTCCCTGCAGTTAACTGATAACCATCCTCCCCCTCTAGAAATCCTATCCTATTACTCTAGCTATTTCTCATTATCGCTTTGATTATGCTTTTCTGCCTTCCCCACTTCTTTCTACTCCCAAACTACTGGAATAGTTCAGAAAAGAGCTCTACTCTACTTTCTCCCACTGAAAATTCTCCTCTACCATTTTAACTATCACCTCCATATGGTCAATTCCCACTGAAGAGGGAGCATTTTATATCCAAACCTCCCGTTTCCCATGACTTACACAGTATCAAAGTGTGGGAAATCAAACCCAGATACTCATGCATGCTACAAGGTCTCCAGCACCGACCTATATCCCAGCTCTCCTATGAGTATTTTAACTTGCATGTCCCATATCATCAAATGTATTTCTTCACCTTCACAACTCAGAAATAGAATTCCACCTTCCCAATTATTGTCCAGGGTGCCACACAGGTATCCAAGGTTAAAACAGTAATTCTGCCAAGGCATGATGGCACACACCTGTAATCCCAGTACCCAAGGAGGATGAGGCAGGAGGATTGCAAATATGAGCCCAGGGTGGGCAATTTAGCAACTTGGCAAGACCCTGTCTCAAAATAAAAAGTAAAAAGGGCTAGGGATGGGGCTGGGGAGATAGCTCAGCAGCACAGTGCCTGCCTGGCAAGCACAAGGTCCTAAGTTTGATTCCCAGTACCAAAAAAAAAAAGGGGGGGATGGGGATTGGGATGTAGTTCAGTGCAAAGGCCTCAGGTTCAATCCCCAGTACCACAAAACAAACAAAAATGTTATTTTTTACTTTTCCCTCTGATTTATTCCTCCTGAATCCATTTCTTCCTTTTCATCCCACCACTGTTAGTCTTATAGTGATCCTTATAAACTCACTTTATTGTATGAGCTTATTGGTTGATGTCCTGGTCTCTGTCTCTCTCCATGATTCATCCTGAATAATTTTTAAAGATCTTTAATTATGTATCTCCTGTTTATATAACTCCCTAATTTCTCATATCTAAAAGACACTACTATGTTTTGTTTTGTTTTGTTTTGTTTTGTTTTGTTTTGTTTTGTTTTGTTTGAGAAAGAGTCTTCTCCCTGTGTAATTCAGGCTAGCTTTTGAAGTCACTTTGTGGCCAGGCTGGCCTTGAACTCTTGGTGATCCTCCTGCCTCAGGCTCCCAAGCGCTGGGATTAAAGGCGTGCACCACCACACCCAGCTTCCAAAATACTACTATGTGCTAAGAGAAAAAGTTCAGAAGTGTTACTTGCTGTGGTAGCAAATCTCCAAAGTTGGACTCCTCCAAATGAACCAGGCCTCCTTGTAGTTGCTCTCTCTAGCCCCTTCTCATCCTGTTCTGGGCTGGCCTTGTGACTCCTTTCAACCAACAGAGTACCACAAAGAAGTAGCACTGTACCAGCGCAAAGTCTAAGTCTTAAGAAAACCTGAAAGCTTCTGGAACTTCCGGAAGCTCTAGGCCACCTGATTCCCCTGCTGGGAAGACCCTGTAGCTATAGCGCGAGAGAAGAAGGCATGATGAGCAGTGTTCCAGCTGAGCCCAGCTTTCCAAGTGTCCTCACTGAAAGCTCCACCAGTATGAAGTCATCTTGGCTGTTCCAGCCCCACCCCTTACCTGAATGCAGCCACATGAATGACTAAACACTACCAGCAGAACAGACCATCTGAGATGAGATCAACCCAAAGAACTCTAAAAAGCAGTAAACTTTGTCTTAAGATACTATGTTTATGGTGGTCTCTTTACCCAGCAATAGATAATTACAACTGCTTGCTAACAATATAATGGGCAGAGAGGCAATTAAATAAACAGGAAAGGTTATGGAGAGGTGACTCTGCAAAGGTGTCTGTACCATGCTATGTGAGTTGCAGGGTCATCTACATCAGTCTCCTACGTCAGTGTGAAGGGGTAGGAGGGAAACCTGCTCCACTCAGAATACTGCATAGAGCAGTCAGGTATAAAGAACACGGTAGTGGGCCGGTGAGATGGCTCAGCGGCGTAAGCACCTGCCTGGCAAGCGCGAGGGCCTGAGTTCGACTCCCGGATCCCACATACGAAAAAGGGGCCGGTGATATCACTCAGTGGCACGGGTGCCTGTTGGCGCGCGAGGTCCTGAGGTCAACCCCCCGGTACCCACAAAAAAAAAAAAAAAAAAAAAAAGAACACGGTAGTGTGGGTAATGGTAAAGGTACAGTGAGAGACACAAACAAGGATTTTCGTGGTGGCAAACCTATGGCAAGTGTGCCGCAGCAGGCTGTGTGTTATCACTGAAAGCTCTAAAAGGTTCACCATCACTGGACTAGGTAACTGAAGTTCTTTGATACTGACAGAATTTTACACTTTAAATATGGTATAGAACTAGGAAGGATTTTAAGCAGGGAAATGACATTATTGGATTCGTGTCTCAGAATGATTTCTACAGCCAAAGTGAACTAGACAAATGTAAAGAGAGGCAGATGAGAGACAAGGAAAGTTTAGTAGCCTACCTCAGGAATAGAACAGAACCAGTAAGAACCTAAACTGAGAGAGAGACAGAGTGGATAGAAAGAAAAGGACAATTTGAGTTAAGAATCTACGAGATGGCTGGATATAGTGGCATGTATCTGTACTACCAGCTACTCAGGAGACTAAGGCAGAAGGATCACAAATTTGAGTCCAGCATGGGCAACTTAGTGAGACCCTGTCACAAAATAAAAAAAATAAAAAGGGCTGGGGGTATAACTCATGGGTGTTCAAGCCCCACTACCCCCCCCAAAAAAAATCTAAAGTCGGGTGTGGTGACGCACACCTGTGACCCCACGACTTCAGAAGCTGAGGCAGGTGGATCATGAGTTTAAGGCCAGCCTGGGCTACATAACAAAACCCTGTTTCAAAATAGAAAATAAAAGAAGGGATAGTTATGTAGCTCTTTGAGAAGGTGTTGGGTTCAGTCTCCAGTACCAAAAACAAAACCAACAATAACAACAAAAAAATTAAACAAAGAACCTACAAGATGTGGTGAAAATGGATGTGGTAGAGAGCTAAGAAGGAACTCAGGATCACCCCAGTATTCATTTTAGGCTCTGGAGAAGACAGTGTTGTCTGTTACCCATGGGAAAACAGCAGACTCAAGAATGACTGGATTCTCAGACAGAAAGCTTAGACACCGGACAGAAAGAATGGATGCAACTGTTGATAGGAAACTGAGGCAAGTTTTACTGATGATTTCTATTTTTTCAGTGAAAAGGCAAGATTATCTGCTAAGAATAAGTAAAGAAATGGTAGAGACAGGAGGGAGCCCTGAGAACCTAGGTGATGCTAGAAGTCATAAATTTATTCTGGCCCCAAGACACTCAGTTGCGTGACCTCTCTCCAGCACACTACAACCCAAGTGTAAGAATGGAGAGGTCAGGCGGCTGACTTGGCCCAGGACTGGAATACTACAGAAAAATGAAAGAAAAGAACGAGGCATCAAGAGAATTACTAGTAATGGTGAGCAAGTAATTCAAGTAATGGACTAGGGAAAGAAATGCTTCCAAGGAGTTGACAGACCAGTGGAAAGTGGAGTGAGGTCACAGAATGAGAAAGAGATCTTGATGTAGTCAAAGTGTAGATTTACTGGGGATGGGACAGAAAGCTGGAAGACCAAAGGCTATGGTCAAAATATATGATGCTGCAACAGCCTAGATTACTGCTTTCCACCTAAGAACATTCACTAGGTTTGCTGACTGCTAGGCAACTATTAGAACTTTAAAGCACACCGGGAAGTACAACTAACTGCATTTAGTAAGAAATCTCCAAAATGAATTCTCTTGCTCCTTGTCAATTTTAATTTAGCACAGACTCTTACATCACACCCAGAGTAATGCTTCCAACAGTAACTCCCTGGATCTGCTATTTACTGTCACTTATCCTAGGAGTTCATCAGGCAAGCGCAGAAGATCTTAAAAAGAATCTTGCTTAAGTGTTGCAATTTTTATGCTACTTGCCCAAAGTTATGCTGTGAGACTGTAAATCAGCTGATGATATCCTTTAGTTTTGATGGGTGTTGTTTCTGTGGGTGTTTTTTATTTTCAGTTCTAGGGACTAAAGCCAGGACCCTTAGCACTGAGCTACATCCCCAGCCCTTTTATTGTATTTTGAGACAGGTTCCTGCTAAGTCACTGCTAGTTCCTTCTAAGTTGCCCAGGCTGGGCTCTAATTTTCAATCCTTCCGCCTCAGCCTCCCAAAGTGCTGGGGTTAGAGGAGTGCTCCACCATGCCCAGTTTGTCTTTTGTTTTTGCAGTACTAGGGATGAAACCCAGGGGCTCGTGAAGCTAGGCAAGGACACCGCTGAGCTCTGGCCCTGGCTTAATGATGTCCTTTGAAGCACAGGTTCACCATTAGCCCTACATGCTGTCAAGTCTCCGTGAGTCACTGCTACAGGGTGGGGAGCGTTAAAAGAGGTCCGACCATGGAAGGGTATGAGCATGAGCATGAAAGCCTCACCTTTGCAAGCCAGCAATGGCCTTACAGGATGCAAGCTAGTGCTAGAAAGTGCCCCACTAAAGCACGACAACTTCCAGAACAAAGCACCGAATGTCCAGGAGAAAAAAAAATCAAATACATTCCTAAATCGAATGTTTGATCTTTTAATTTTTGGTCAGTTCAGGTTGTCTTCTTCAAAACTTATATTAAAATACAAAAGAAATACAAAGAAAAAAAAAAGAAATACCAAGTGACTACCTCCAAATAGTACAAAGCACTTAGCAGATTTCTATCCTTTATATCAATGTGAAATTCTTTTAATTTCTAATTGAGTGATCTAATAAATACTTATCAAATATTACCAGATACATATGGTAGCACTGAGCTACATGCATAAGAGAACACAAAACAATAAAATTGTTTTTAAAAAATTCAGTTTCAGTTCAGGATAAAAACTAAGGAAGACTTCACAAAAGAGACAGAATTTGAGTTATTTCAAAATCTCTTTTTTTTTTTTTTTAAGAATAGGAAAATTTACTGGGAAAAGGAATGGGGAATAGGAATAGCTCCTGAGAGACAGGAGAGGTCCCAAATGGGTTGCCCTCAAAATCTTTAAGATGGGTAACACACCTTATAAAAGAACCGCATTATTTCCCCAACTTTCCAAGCCCAAAACATGGAGTTATTTCTAAGTCTTCTCCATCCACACACATTGGCCAGTGCTGCTTCACCTGTCTTACAAAATACTCACTTCTCTCATCCCCACCAACTACTCTAGTTCTGGCCATTACTCCAACTAACCTAGTTCTGACTAACCTAGGTTCTGATAAATCTCTGAATCGGTCATCTGTATTACTTCAATCCATTTTCCAATTGCCTAAGTGATCTATCTAAAATGTAAATCACATTATTTAATAGCCCCTCCTCCCTGAAAATCTTTTAGATCTTACTTTTGGGGGATAAAAAACCCAAACATCTACAGTGTTAACAGGATATATGCCTTGATGACCTTCACTAGTCTAATTCCTACACCTCCACCTCACACTAAGTCATAGTCTCTGTGGGCTGTCTGTCTGCAATGTCTTTCCTCCCATTTGTTGCCTGGCCAATTCCTCCCTATATCAATGCCCATTCCCACTACTTTGTCTTTGCAAATTTCAAACCAATGGAACAATTAATAGGATAATACAATGAACAGATGCTTTTCATGTAGATTCACCAGTTTTACACTTTTTGCCAATTTACTCTACGTCATGACACTTAACCCCTACAACTTGAATAATATCCTTCAGAACAAGAACATCCTCTAAACAATCTAACAATACCATTATCACACCTGAAGTATTAAAACTGTTACAATACTACTTAATATGTAGCCCACGTTCAAATTTTCCCAAGTATCCCAAAATGTCTGTTACAGTTTGTTTACTTACTCCTTTGTTTAATCCAGGAACAAATCAAGGATCATACACTGCACATTCCGCTCTTATATTTCAGGATTCAATTCTGAAGTCTTACCCTCTGGCTCCATATTACCCTTTCTGGCTCCCCCTACCCAGTCTGGGTTACATGCCTTTTTTAGACCCTTTCATACTACCACTGTTATAATATCATTAGCTACTTTGTAATTCTCTATTTATTTATCTTTCTTCCCTAATAAACAGTAAGCACCTAGAGGACTTTTTAGTCTCTAGGCCCATACTCTCTGGCTCATAGGAGATACTCAATAAATGCTGGCTGAACCAATAAAATAGCTATGAACATGAAATGGACTGAATTGTGCTATACCCTGCCCTCCAATTCCTATGTTGAAGCCTAAACCAGAATGTGACTATATTTGGACGTAGGGGCTTGAAAGAGGTAATTAAGATTAAATGAGATCACAGGAGTGGGGCCCAAACCCAATAGGATTGGTGTCCTTGCAAAAAGAAAGAGACACCATAATTGTTCACACACACAGGAGAGCAAAGCAAGGAGGGAGCCATCAAAGCCAGGAAGAGAGTCCTCACTAGAAACCAAGATGGCCAGAATCTTGATGTTGGACTGTCAGTCTCCAGAACTGTGAAAACATATATTTCTGTTATTTAAGCCAGCTAGTCTGTAGCATTCTGTTATGGCAGCCCAAGGTGACTAATACAATGATAAAAATCTTTGTGCCACAGTCTCTGTGGATGACAGAATGCTAAGCAAAATCTACACCACAGCTAAAACAGAGTTACACAGAAGACTTCTTCCCGTGCTGCTTCGGAAAAAAAAGAACAGAAAGAATGATAGAAAACGTCGTTCTGGGGCCGGTGAGATGGCTCAGCGGCGTAAGCCGCCTGCCTTGCAAGCGCGAGGGCCCGAGTTCGACTCCCGGAACCCACATACGAAAAAAGGGGCCGGTGATATCGCTCAGTGGCACGGGTGCCTGTTGGCGTGCGAGGTCCTGAGGTCGTCCCCCCGGTACCCACAAAAAAAAAAAAAAAAAAAAAAAAGAAAACGTCGTTCTGACATTCACGACATACATTAAAAATACGATCTTTAACACGACAAGCAGCAAAACTGTTGGTATCAATCACTGTTTTGTTTATTTATTTATTTATAGCAGTACTAAGGATTGAACCCAAGGACCTTCCCACTGCGCTACATCCCCATCCCCAGCGCTTTTTTCATTTCTTATTTTGAGACAGTCTCACTAGGTCACCAAGTTCCACCGGCTAGGCTCAAACTTTTGATCCTCCTGCCTCAGCCTCCCACAGTGCTGGAGTGTGTCATCACACCTGGCTTCATCACTATTTGTAGCTATTTAGTCAGGTAGAAAAAAGACAGATGTATGTAAAGATTGCACATGACAAGGAAATTATTCACAGGGCCTAAAATAAAATTACAGACTCATCTTCCCCACATCTGCTATTTAAGACACCTGCTGCTAAACCGCTGCACGTGCATGTCTAAGCGCCACCTGCCCACACTCACAGGGAAGACCATGGCAAGGACCCTGGGGGAGGGGAGGAGTGGTTCTGGGCACTATCAATGCCCAGGACAGTGTTCTGCTCTGAGTGTACGTAACTGCTGGAAAACGATTACTGTGGACAACTGATTCATCTCCTAATCGTGCAGCATCACTAGATTTTCAACACAATAATGAACTGGCCCTTCGCCCCTCTCCCAAACATTCCTTCTCATAGCGAGCTTCCACAGTTAATCTCTCAGATTTGGAAAATGATTCAGCAAGCGAGCTTGCTACTTTTCATGCACCATTCTAACGCGTTTGCAAAAGCCACAATTTTTTCAATAAATACAAATGCATTTTAGTAAAATTATCACAGTATTCACAGCTATCATCATTTCCAAACAGGTCATTTTAAGAAACTTAGAAAATTGAGAATTTGACTAAATTGCATGCCGCCTTGTTCTCGCTGTAGTGTACAAAAAGGTCACAGATCCACTGGATAATTTTTTCATAAATAGTTTACAATGTTACAGTTTGAAATTTAATCATTCAGAATATTCTTATGGCTTGAGGTTGTTAAAAAAAACTGAGCTTATAAAGCAAGTCAAATAAATGTTAGATGCATATCAAAACCTTGATCATACTTGAGACTTTCCATTTAACTTCAAAAATAAATAAACAGGGCAGTGAGATGGCTCAGCGGCATAAGCGCCTGCCTGGCAAGTGCGAGGTCCTGAGCTCAACTCTCGGAACCCACATACGAAAAAAGGGCCGGTGATATCGCTCAGCGGCACGGGCGCCTGCTGGCACGCGAGGTCCTGAGGTCGACCCCCAGTACCCACAAAAAAAATAAAAATAAATAAATAAATAAATAAATAAATAAATGTATTTACTTACTTACTTATTTGGTGCTGGCAAATGAACTCAGGCCCTTATGCACATTAAGCACATGCTCCACCACTAAGCTACATTCCTAGCCCCTCAACTATATAATTTCAAAGTATGAAATCTCTGAGAGCCAGGCGTGATGGCACACTCCTGTAATCCAGATCTCAGGAGGCTGAAGCAGGAAGATCGCTGTGAATTTGAGGCCAGCCTGGCCTACAAAGTGAAATCAAGGCCAGCCTGAACTGCATAGCTAGACCCTGTCTCAAAAAAAAAAAAAAGAAGAAAAAGAAAAATCACTGGGACTTTTCTCTATTAAATGTACTATAGAATACTGAGAATGTCAAGTCACTGGAGAATTTTTACTTGTATGCTTGTTTTTCAAATAAAAATGAGACTAAAAGAAAACAAACTATACAAATAGGACTGGCCCCTTATGCACACAGATACACATACATGAAGGGATTTCATTCTTAACAGCATTATTTACCTTCTGCCCTTCTCACAAAGCTTCTCAATTTCAGCTTTCAGATCTTGCTCTTTCTGCAAAAACTCCTTCTTTTCTTTCTCTATCTTCTTTTTTGTTTCTTCCCGCTTTATGGTCACATCCTGAATAGCTTTTAAAATCTCCTAAATCCCACATGGTTACAGTCACAGACAAATAAAGAAGGAAATAAGTTAGTTCTTTTAATTTGACGGTAATTTTCAACAATCTGACAAATTCATATATTAACTTTAGCAGATTCAAACTGAATTCAAAGAATCTGGTTGACGAGTAGCTCCAAAAACCAGTGTCCAAACTCAGGGTGAAAGTTCCAAGAGCAACAGACTTAAACTGAACAGAAGAAAGAAGTTCTAACACTCATACTGTTCAGGCACGGTGATGCATGCCTATGATCCCAGCACTCGGGAGGCTGAGGCAAGAGGATCGCTGCGAGTTTGAGGCCAGCCTGGGCTACATAAGTGAGTTCAAGGCCAGCCTGCATTACATAATGAGACCCTGTCTCAGAAAAACCGAAAAGAAATTAAAAACAAAAATTAAAATTAAAAACAAAAAACCACAACAAACAGAAATGGAATGTACTGCCTTGTGGAGCCATCAGCTCTCTTAAGCTCTTCAAGTGAAGACAGCTGCTAAAGATGGTAAAAAAAGGTGTTTTTGCTCCAGGTGGGAGTTTACTGCATCCAACAAACATGGTCTTTTTAGTTACAGTTCTATTTTATTATGTATGGGGGTTTTGTTTGTTTGCCTTTTCACAACAACAACAAATACATATGCACATATATTTGTAATAAAAAGTCAAATAATACAAAAGTGATAGAGTTAATAGTTTCCCCAGCTTCACACCTCTTCCACTCATTAGGATAATCAGTGTCGTAACTGCTACATATTATGCTTTCACATTTTGTCCATTCTCCCACCACACAGATACCAATGTATTTCTTTGCTTTTTCTTTTTTTTTTTTTTTTTTTGGTCAAACTCAGAGTGTTGTGCATGTAAAGCATGCACTCAAGTCTCTAAGCTATATCCTCACCCTGTTTTTCTTTTTTAATGAGGCCATTTTAAATTATTTTGTATCCTGCTTTTCTTCACTTGGCATGCACATACTACATCAATCAAGATCTAACTCAAATAGCTGCATAATATGACATCACATGGATATATCAAATTTATCCAACCATTCTGTTACAAGTCCCTCAGGTTGGGCTGGGGGTATAGCTCAGTTCGATTCCCAGTTCCAGAAAAAAAAGGCCCTCAGGTTGATTACAATATTTTTTTTTTTTTTTTTTTTATGATATAGATTCCATCACTTTTCCTTTTGTAAATATACTGCTCCATCTGGTTTTTTTTTGATTACAATATTTTTGTAATTAAATTTCTAATCTAATTTTGTTTTGGGTTTTTGGTTTTTAGAGACAAAGTCTTGCTATGTAGTCCAGGACAGTTTTGGACTCATAACCCTCCTGCCTCAGCCTTCCAAGTGCTGAGATTACAGGGATGGGCTACCTGAGTTAATTTTTTGAACAATACTGCAGTAAACATTCTGTATGTCCACACTTTCACACAAAAACTTCTATCTGTAGAATGGACTCCTAATAATAAGACTGCTAGGTCATATTACATGTATATTTTAAATTTTACCTGACAATTCTTAATAAATTTCCCAAAAAAGGTCATCACAGTTCACATGCCTACCAGTAATCTTTGAAAGAGTTCACTTTACCTCACCACTGATAACTTATTTCACTTTTGCTGATCACTGGGGAAGGGAGAAAAGGGAAAGGGATAGTATCTAATAATTTTAATATGCATTTCCTTAAATTTGTTTTTACTGTCTGTCTCCAACTAGAACAAGCATTCAGTGAAAATAGACTGTGTTTTGTTCATCACTGAACCTCCACAGCCTACATTAGGCACTCCAGAAATACGTGCAGAAGAAATGAGTAAGTACCAGTGAGACAGAATTTCTTTTCAAATATGTATAATCCTTCTGCTTGTCCTCTTCTGTAAATTACTGTTTACAACTGTGGTGGGAAAATAACACCCTTCCCCAAGGTGTCCATGTTCTAATCCACGTATATTACCTTCCATGGCAAGAGAGACTCTGTACAAGTGACTAAGGTAAGGACCTTGAGTTGAGGTGACTATCCTGATTATATGGGTGGGCCCCATCTAATCACCTGAGTCCTCAAAAGTGGAGAACCATTCCCAGTTGTGATCAGAGCAAGATGTGACTAGGGAAGAAAGACCTAACAGACACAATGTTGCTGGCTTTAAAGATGGAGGAAGGGGCCCTAAACCAAGAAATGCTGGCAGCTTCTACGAGCTAAAAGCAAGAAAACAGATTCTCCCTAGAACCCCCAGAAAGGCCCACACCCCCTTCAACACCTTGATTTTAGTCCAGTGATAGTCATGTAAGATTTCTGACCTACAGAACTCTAAAATAACAAATTTGTAATGTTTCCAGTCACTAAACTCAGTAACTTGTTGCAGGAGCAACAGGAAACTAACTTGACAACTTTTTAAGTGGTGCTAGGGACTGAACCCAGGGCCTTGTGTGTGCTGAGCATTCACACTGCCACTAAGCTACAACCCCAGCCCCCACACAATAAGCTTTCTTGACTTTTCTCTAGATTGTTTGACTTTTACCATGCATTTGTAGAAATATTCAGAATGGCAGCAGATATTAAACCTTTGGCAGATGTACAAATACTTCCTCTCAGTCAATCTTCCAGCTGATTTTTCTATTATTTGGTAGTTATTGTATATAATTGACTGATCTTTTTTCTTCATGGTTCTGGGTTTTCTGCCTTGCTTAAAGTGACTTCTTGCCACCTGAGGTTTTATAAGTATTCTCCTAAATTTTCTTTAAATTTTTTCTAGTTTTTAATGTAGATTTTTAAGCTGCTTAGACTTACACATATGAGATAGGACACTACATATATGTTTCCCAGATAGACATCTTTTTCGCTCTGAACAACAACAGAAGTAAGAGTTTGGGCAAGATGACCTTTAAAGTTCTTTTTATTCTTAAAATCCTATGAAAACCATTAAAAAAGTAAATACTGCTTTTCTTTTTCTACTGACTTGGGAACATTTAAAGTATGATCAGGGACTGTTGATTTTATTCATCAACAATTTATTTACTTATTTTTCCTTTTTTGCAGTGTTGGAGATTGAACCCAGGGCCTTGTACATATTAGACAAGAGCTCTACTACTGAGATATATCTCCAGTCTGACAATTTCAGTACAACCAAAATACCTGGTGATTCTTCATTTCTTCTTCTCTCCTTTGCTGAAGTTGCTTTAATTGCACTTGGAGTTGATTTTCCACCTGCCTCTGTTTGTCCAGGACTTCCTGGTAACGCTCCTTCAACAGGGTTCTCTCTGTCATCATTTTGTCCTATTGGGAACAACACAGGAAAAGTTCACCTCCCAATTTAATCACAAAAAACATTCACCAAGTGCCTGTCCAAGACATTATGCAGAGCTCTATGGCTACACTGTCCAGTACTGTAGGCACTAGCTGTATGTGGCTATGTAACTTAAAATTAATATGATAATATAGAAAAATACAGGCCCTCAGTTGCATAGCTAAATCTGAAGTACTCAAAAGTCAAGTGCAACTAGTGGTTACTACACCATGTACAGACACAGAACATTTCTATCACTACAGACAGTTCTATTACAGAACATTACTCTAAGACAGGAGTTAGCAACCTACGGCACATGGGTCAAATCCAGCCATTGCCTGTTTCTGTAAACAACAGCTTTATTGAGCTGGGTGTGGTGGTGTACACCTGTAATCCCAGCACTCTGGAAGGCTGAGACAGCAGGATCCCAAGTTTGAGCCCACCCTGGGCAACTGGGCAACTTAGCGAGACTCTGTCTCAAAATAAAAATTAAAAGGAGCGCTGGGGGTATAGCTCAGCGGCACAGCACCTGCCTGGCAAGTGCAAGGTCCTGAGTTTGATTCCCGGTACCAAAAAATAAAAATAAAAATAAAAATAAATAAATAAATAAAAGGAGGCAGGGCTTGGGATGTAGCTCAGTGCAAATGCCCTGGGTTCAATCCCCTGTTCTGCAAAACACAAAACAAAACAAAACAAAACAAAACAGAACAGTTTTATTGGAACACAGCCATCCACATTGGTTTACAAGCTGCTTTCACACTATAGTGGCAGAATGGAATGACTAAGCCAAGTATCATATAGTCCATAGAACCTGAAACATTTCCTGACTGACCCTTTATAGAAAACACTTGCCACGCCCTACTCCAGAGGATAAAAAAGGAGGTATTTTTTCACTCATTAGAAAAGATAAGAATGTGTAAATATAAAGAACAGATCAGGGGCCGGTGAGATGGCTCAGCGTCATAAGCGCCTGCCTGGCAAGCACAAGGGCCCGAGTTCGACTCCCAGCACCCACATACAAAAAAAGGGCCGGTGATATCGCTCAGTGGCACGGGTGCCTGCTGGCGCACGAGGTCCTGAGGTTGACCCCCAGTACCCACAAAAAAAAAAAAAAAAGAACAGATCAGCTACTCAATGCATCCAGAAGCAGAAAGACTTACTGATCATTGGCCTGAAAGTAGACAGATCCACTAAAGAGGTCTGGGGAACCTGGTGCTCAGACTGAGCACCTCAGCAAGCTCTCACATATACTAGGGATTAGAAGCAATATTTCTAAGGACCACAGTTCAACTCTGCCTCCCCATTATCAGTAAATAAGGAAAGCAATGGTTACCTTTCAAAGGGACACCAAAATTTAAAGAGTCAATTTACAACACACTTGGTATAAGATAGCCCATGGAAAAATTGAACTTGGAGCATTAAACTAAATTTGTTCATTAAAGGATGACTATTTTCAAAGAAAAGAAAGGGCCAGGCGTGGTGGTGCATGCCTGTAATCCCAGCACTCAGGATGCTGAGGCAGGAGGATTGCCACAAGTTCAAGGCCAGCCTGGATCACACAGTGAGTTTAAGGTCAGCCTAAACTATATAGCTCAAGACCCTGTCTCAAAAAACCAAAAAGAAAAAAGGAAGTTTTTAGATGTGAATATGGGAAAACATATTATACTATGGTCATAAAAACAAGCTCTCCAGATGATTGGGATAAACTAATCCTCAGTCCATGTCCTGAAATGTGATGACAGCTCCCTGTACAGCTGATTCCTTACCATTACGTCTTTGTGAACCCGAGCTCTGCTGATACCCCTTAAGAGATCTTTGAACTCTGCAATTGGGAGCGTGTGTCTGTGTGTGTGTGTGTCTCTGTGTGTGTGATTTACTGGGATGAGAAATCAAAGTTTCAAAAAGATTCTGAAAGAGAACCTTAACCTAACAAAAGTTAAAGAATAAATAACTGAAACTAGTAGATTAGAGGATTATTTTGTTTTTTGAGACAGGATCTTGCTAGGTAGCCCAGGCTGTCCCTGAACTCACTATGTAACCCAGATTGGCCTTGAACTCAAGGTGATCCTCCTGCTTCAGCCTTCCGAGTGCTGGGAATACAGGCGTGTGCCACCATGCCTAGTTGATTGATTCTTATGGTAAATCAATATTCAGTTTGTCTTTGATTCTATTATTGTTGATTTTGTTGCTACTGCCAGGTTGAGATAGTCATTATTAATTGGTTTGTACTTGTATGCCAATATCTGGTTAGTCTGTTTGTTTGTTTGTTTTTTCCTGGTTAGTCTTTGTGTCATCAACAATACTGTAGTTCATTTCTGAAGAACTGGATAGTAGGCCAATTATATTACACCTTCCCCTCCCAAATTAATGGGAGTGGTCACATTTTGAGACAGAGGGAAATGCCTATTATTAATCACACACTGAAAAGCAGATACTAACTGAAAGATCTCCATACTACCAACAAAGTCTTTTTACTATAATTGACCTGCAAATCTCAGCATACACACACCCACACATACATACCCCAGAAGAAACACAAGAAAACAAGGCAACAAATGCCTCTAAAAACTCCCCAAGTCCCTCAAAGCTGATCCATGGGATATCAATGGGGATGAAATAAAAAACCAAACTGCTGAATTATATGAAATCATAAAAGAGAAGACAAGATTAGTAGGGTGTCTGACAAGCTCAAAGATGATATAAACAAACAGATAATGGACTTAATAAAACAATCAGTGAGCTTACAGAAGACACTAATAAAAAGCTAGCTGAGCTAAACAAGATGATACAAAACACGAATGATCAGTTTAGCAAAGAACTAGAGGCAATGAAAAGGTACCAAACAGAAAGCCAGAAGATAAAAAATTCTGTTGAAAGTCTGGGCAGCCAAAGTGACCAATGTGGGAACAGAGGGCCGGAACTAGAAGATAGGGCTGATATTGGTGACCAATTACACAGAGAGACCTTAGAACAAAAGAACATGAAAAATGGATCCAACAGCTGCTAGGTGACACAAGACTAATCTAAGATTAACTGGAATTAGTGAAAAGTCAGAAGACAGCACAAATGACATAACAAACCTCTATACAGAAATAATAGTGGAAAACTTTCCAAATGTGGGAAAAGAATTTAACATACAGGTAAGTGAGGCATATAGAACACCAAATAGCCAAGATCAGAAAAGAACTTCTCTACTACACATCATAGTGAAAATCCCAGAAGTCCAACACAAAGACAGAATCTTAAAAGTTGTAGAGAAAAGCAACAAATCACTTATAAAGTAAACCTATTAGAATCACAGCAGACTTCTCAACACAAACCTTAAAGTCCAGGAGAGCTTGGAGTAAAGTGTTTCAAGCCCTAAAAGAAAACAGCTTCCAACCCAGACTGATAAATCCTGCAAAACTATTTTTCAAAATTGGCAGAGAAATAAAGTCATTCCATGACAAAGAGCACCTTAGGAAACTCATGACCACCAAACTAGCACTCTCCCCAAAAATTCTCAAGGATAGCCTACAAAGAGACAATGAAAACAATGCCAAAAAGTGTAATGGCATGAATACACCAGGCAGGGTGAGCAAAAGGGGAAAAAAGGAATCAGCAACAGGAATAAGGGAGGAACAAGTCAATACCCTTCACTAATGGCTCTCAATGTGAATGGTCTCAACTCCCCCACTAAAAGACACAGACTGGGGGCCGGGGATATAGCTCAGCGGCGCAGTGCCTGCCTGGCAAGCGCAAGGTCCTGAATTCGTTTCCTGGTACGAAAAAAAAAAAAAGACACAGATGGAACAAAAAACAAAATTCATGGTATGCTGTACACAAGAAACACATTAAATCCAAAAAGAAATGCATAGACTAAAAATCAAAGGGTAGAAAAAAATATTCCATGCAACAGGAGCCCAAAAACAAGCTTCCAGAAAAATGGAAAGATATCCCGTATTCCTGGACAGGCAGAACCAATATTGTCAAAATGGCAAAACTTCTAAAACTGAGATAGGTAGGCAATCCCAGTAAAAATATCAACAGCATTCCTCACAGAACTGAGAAAACAATCCTAAAATTCATACAGAACCAGAAGAGACCCAGAACAGCAAAAGCAATCCTGGGCAACAAGAGAAAAACATGTGGCATCACAACCCCAGATTTCCAGTTATATTACAAAACTACAGTGATAAAACAGCATGTTACTAGCACGAAAACAGACATGTGAATCAATGGAACAGAACAGAGGATTCAGAAACAAATCCAAGCACATTCAGCTATCTGATCTTTGACAAAGTGACCAAAATCACACATTACAGGAATGACAGACTCTTTAGCTAATGGTGCTGGAAAAACTGGCTATATACATGCTGCTGAGGACTGAATCTAGACCCAAGTCTCTCACCATGTACTAAAATGGGAAAAAAATTTTACTAGCTACACCTTGGACAAAGGACTAGTATCTAGAAAACACAAAGAACCCCCCAAAATTAGAACCTCCCCCCAAAAAATAAAAGACCCAACATCTCTGGGTCTGTTAGAAAAATGCAAGTCGAACACAACACTGAGATTCCATCTTACTCTAGGAAGAATGTTTCTTTGTTGTTGTTTTTGGCTTTTTTGAGACAGGTTCTTGCTATGTACTTCAGGCTGGCCTTGAACTCAGTATGTAGCCCAGGCTGGTCTTGAACTCATCGTGATCCTCCTGCCTCAGCCTCCTGAGTGCTGGGATTACTGGCAAGTGCCACTAAGTCCAGCCAAGAATGACCATCATTAAGGAATCAAATAAATGCTGGTGAGGCTGTGGGGAAAAAGGAACCCTTCTACATTGTTGGTGGGATTATAAACTAGTACAACCACCATGGAAATCAGTATAGAGATTCCTCAAAAAACTAAAACTAGGGCCGGTGATATGGCTCAGCAGCACAAGCGCCTGCCTGGCAAGCACAAGGTCCTGAGTTTGACTCCTGGTACCCACATAAAAAAAAAAAAAATTCAAATGGAATTTCTAGTTTTAGTTTTTTGTTTTCTGTTTTTTTTTTGGTTTTTTTTTTTTGTGTGTGTGGGTACCGGGGGGTCAACCTCAGGACCTCGCACACCAGCAGGCGCCCATGCCGCTGAGCGATGTCACCAGCCCCTTTTTCGTATGTGGGTTCCGGGAGTCGAACTCGGGCCCTCACGCTTGCCAGGCAGGCGCTTAAGCCGCTGAGCCATCTCACCAGCCCATGTTTTCTGTTTTTTTTTTTATGTGGGTACCAGGAGTCGAACTCAGGACCTCGTGCTTGCCGGGCAGGCGCTTGTGCCACTGAGCTATCTCACCGGTCCTAGAAATTCCTTTTGAACTAGCTGTTCCCCTTTCAGGTATATTCTGGAAAGCATTAAAGACATGATATTACAGTGATGCACGCATACCCATGTTGATAGCAGCATACCGCATAATAGCTAAAACTTGGATGTGGCCTCTATGCCCACCAACAGATGAATGGATAAAGAAAATGTGGCATTTATACACAATGGATTACTACTCTGCTATAAGAAAGGATAAATTGGGCCGGTGAGATGGCTCAGTGGCGTAAGCGCCTGCCTTGCAAGCGCAAGTGCCCGAGTTCGACTCCCGGATCCCACATACGAAAAAGGGGCCGGTGATATCGCTCAGCGGCACGGCTGCCTGTTGGCGCGCGAGGTCCTGAGGTCGACCCCCCGGTACCCACAAAAAAAAAAAAAAAAAAAAAAAGAAAGGATAAATTTCAGTCATTTGTGGGAAGAATGGATGCACCTTGAGACCATAATGTTAAGTGACATAAATACACAAGCTTAAATATCACATGGTTTCTTATATGAGAAAGCCAGAGTATAAGTAAATTAAAGATCATAGGAAACAGGATCTTTTGCAAATGGGAAGAGGACCAAGAGATGGGGGGAGGGGGGAAAAAGAGGAGAGAAAGAGAACATAAAAAGAATTAAGATGTGTTATGTACGTGTACCAACACCCCACAGTAAATACAATCATTATGAACTGCAATCATGTACAAAAAAAAAAAAAAAAAAAACACACAAAGCCAGGTATGGTGGCATGTGCCTATAATCCCAGCACTCTGGAGGCTGAGACAGGAGGACTGCCACAAGTTCAAGGCCAGTTTGGGCTGCATAGTGAGTTCAAAGCCAGCCTGAGCTACACAGCCAGACCCTATCTCAACCCCTCACCCCCCCAAAAAAAATCATTTATCTAGCTTCTCAGGAGGCTGAAGCAAGAGGATCACTTGAGCCCAGGAGTCAAGACCAGCCTGGGCAACATGGTGAGATTCCACCTCAAAAACAGATAAATAGATACAGTTACATATACATTTAAATGCCCATATACCTAAAAGGTAGAAATTTTAGCCATAAAATTCCAGAAATACAGCAAAGGGACTATTTTAACAAAGATAAAATTCTTTACCTAGGATTTAAAAGCAACTACCAAAGGATAAAATGGAAAAGATATCAGTAAAGAATATGTAAGAAAAAGACCTGATGGAGTTTGACTAGAAGCTTAACAGTATGAAAAGAAATAGTGTCTAGAACGAGAGACTGAAAGACCCCCTGTGAATTATATCTGAACTATTTCATTTGGTTCATGGGATCTGGGTTTTTTTTTGTTGTTTTTTTTTTTTTAGACAGGGTCTTGCTATGCAGTTCAGGCTTGCCTCAAATTCACAGCGATCCTCCTGCCTCATCCTCCAGTAATCCCAAGTGCTGGGATTATAGGCATGCACCACCACACCCGGCTGGGATCTATTTTTAAAAGAAATACCAAGGCCAGGGATATAGCTCAGTGGCGCGGCACCTGCCTAGCAAGTGCGAGGCCCTGAGTTTGATTCTCAGTACCCACAAAAAAAAAGGGGGGGTTACCTGGTTAGATCAGACCTACCCAGGATAAAAGAAATACCAATGACATGGAATACGCCTAGGCAAAAGTAACCAGGATGAATGAATGGAAGACTGGAAAAAGTGTCATATGAAAAAAAGAAAAGTGCTAAACCATGTGGGAATGTTTCACCTGGATAGGTTTGGACAGGAGGGGTTAAGAAGAGGCATTAAAAAAACTTCATATAGCTGGGTAGGACAGTGCACACCTTTAATCTCAGCATTCTGGGAGGCTGAAGCAGGAGGATCAGAAGCTCGAACCCACCCTGAGCAACTTAGGAGACTAAAATAAAAATTGTTTTTAAAAAAGGATGGGAATATAGGTCAATGAGAGGCCTTAGACTCAATGCCCAATGCCGAAAACAGAAATAAAAACAAAACAAAACAAAAAAACCTTCAAACATATGCAGGGCTAATAAGTCAAAAAGGAGTTAGATTTACTCCAGAAAGCTCAAGAGAACTAGACTAAGAACTTACAGTTTCTGTCCTTAGCTCAGAATAAGATCTGACCAAAAAAGCTATTGTTAAAAAAAATGTAATAGTTGGCTGTATGAGGTAGCAAGACTCTTGCCTAGTGTGATCAAGTAGAAATTACCTGATCATCTGCCAGGAGATACCTGCAACTTGGTTTCCAACTGAAATACACTTCCAGCAGTTCTGTTTTAATGCCTTCATGTAATAATGACACATTACATACTTACCAGATTCTTTTCAATGTCTTGATCTGTGTTCACCTCTGAATCTGCCGTCTTAAAGTCAGTCTATAAAGGAAGAAACAAGTACATTCAGAACTGTTCATAGTCATTTTAAAAGATGCAGAATTATTCTAGTGCTTTTACCTGGAGATCTACCACAACTAACTGAAAGCAAACTTTTTGTTTCTTCTTTATCAGCTTCATAGCAAGAGAAGCAATGTAGTTCTGGCAAAAGGACACCAACATCTACATCGCATTAGTCATTTATCCCACAAAATAACCTGACCAAGACCCAGTATTTGTCTGAGAGAAAGCCTCAATTCTGAGATGAGAATTTTGCCCCCTACAACCTATTGTGCCCATACTTCCTCCTACGACAGAGCACACCAGTCACTAGAAGGCAGGATACACTGTACTTCTTAAGATGTAGGTCAGAGAATTAAGAAGGATTCCTCCTGTAAGGACAAAGATGGGAAATATGAATGCTAATGACCTGCATTCATCAATTACTCAGCGAAGAAATTATATGTAGGTCATAAAGTCCCTATTTGCCATAAGATTAGATACCGGCTACTGGCTTTCTTATTTATGGAACACTGGAATGAAGTAATTGCATGGCATTGTACGAACACAGCAAAACTGAGACAGCGTAGTTCTCCACCAAATATGAAGAAATGTCTCCTACCCTTAAGAAAACCCCCCAAATTCCATTTTAGTAGTAGAAACTTGATACTTGACCTGTACAGCAATGTTCTGAGAAAGCTTCAGGGAAGAGCTATCCTGATCATCATCCTGATCCACTCTGACTCCTTCAACCCCATTTGCTGGAGGCACCACAGGTCGGAAATCCAAGCCTGTGTCCCTGCTACCTTCCTTTGGGATGGAGGCTTGTGGGGATTTCTCTTCAGAGCAATTCCCGGAGGCAAGCTGCTGTGTATGGCACCCTGCCTTAAGAGACCGAGTGACTGGATGGAGGCTCTCCTGGAGGCTCGTGTCCCCCTCCTCTCCTGCTGTGCTGGCCAAGTCCTTCAAATCAGACTGAGACCCACTGCCAGAAAGACAAAGGGCTGTGGCTATCAAGTTTTCTCCTAAAACCTCCTGGTGCGCTGCTGAAGTGTCACCTGCTGATGAACCAGGATTCTGCTCTGGGTGTTCCAAATGCACATTTCTGTTATTCTCCTTGGTTATCGTTTGGCTACTTACACTCGACGGAGGCAAGTTCTTCTGCTTCTCTGCAGGGTCTTTGGGGCTATCGAAAACAAAAGATAAAAAGTTTCTGAGCTAGGGGTGTCGCTCAGTGGTGAAGCACTCATCTAGTCCATGTGAGGCCCTGGGTGTGATTCTGAGCACCACTACCACCACTACCGCCACCAAAAAGAGAAAGTTTCTCTCTCACCCAGTCTTAAGGACAATTAAGACAGTACTCTCAACGTTACCTTGAAAAACAAAACTAGACTATACAAACCCTCCCAATTACCAGAGTGAAAGAGAACTTAGTTTCTCTTCCACACGCAGGTAGTCTAGCCTGTGGCTGAGAAGCTGGCTTTTGGAGACAATCCACAGTAAATGCCCAAACATAAATGACCCTGAAGATACAAGAAATTCTGGGAGTAAATTTGAGTAAGCTTTGGGGACACAGATAAAATAGCCTAATGCTGGTTAGAATATTTAGTTATGCATACTAATTTTATTATACATATTCTCATAAAAGAAACATTAACTCAGAAATAGTGTTTTTATTTCACAAAGTAAGGTTCCTTCAAAATTATTAAACAGAGCTTTGACCAGAACTACTTTGGTTCTTTTAACAGTTTTCCAGAGGACAGCATCACCTCAAGTTGTCTACAGCATAATTCTGAATCCTAAACAAAAATTTTCAATAGAGAGTTTATCACAGACAGCAAGCACACCTATATTTAACATTAGTACAGTTATTCTGTCATTTGTCACAGACACATAATGCATTGCTCCCCCACCTCCACCCCGCCAGTGCTGAAGATCAAATCCAAGTCTTCATATACAATAAGCACACCCTCTCCCCTGAGCTACAGTCCAGTCTTGCAGCCAGTGTATTGTTTCTGTATTGTTTGTCGTTGTTCTTGTTTTCAGTACTGGAGACTGAACCTAGGGCCTTTACACTAAGCTATATTCCTGGCCTTTTTCATTTTTTATTTTGAGACAGGGTCTTGCTAAGTTGCCCAGGCTGGTATTGAACTTGTAACTCTCCTGCCTCAGTGTTCCAGAGTGCTAGAATTACAGGTGTGCATCCCACCTTCGGCTCAATGTACTGTTTTTTAAAGAGATCTTTAAAACAAATTTACAATGATATTCAACATTCACAGCTGCAAGTCTTTCACCTAGGAATTAAATCTATGTTAAATTTCCTTGCCTCTCTTGGCTGGGCATGGTAGTGTGCGCCTGTAATCCCAGCACTCGGGAGGCTGAGGCAGGAGGATCGCCACAAGTTCGAGGCTAGCCGGGGCTACACAGTGAACTCAAGGCTAGCCTGAATTACACAGTGAGACTGTGTCTCGGAAAAAAAAAAATTTTTTTCTTTGCCTTCCCTTTTCAAAACAACTGATTCTGTCAAATGACCCCTAAACATCCCAAACTACCACTGCCTGAGGCTTTAAAGCAATGTGTCTTTCTTTCCTCAATAGTATTTGTTCAAATTAAAACAACTGAAAGAGTATCTATGATATGGAAATCTTTTATAAATACTCTTAATTGATGCCTTTTTTGCTAGGAGTAAACTGGAACATGGGGCAGGTAACTTAATAATAAAGCTGAGTATATACAGTGCCTGGCTTTGGATCCTAACTCTACCATTTGCTAGCTGTTTGAGTCTATCAAATTATTTCACTGTAAAATAGAAATGATATTACCACAGGATTATCCTGAGGATTACTGAGTTTCAGTAGAGTGCCTAACACACAGTAAATACTCAGTAATCCTCAGCAGCAATTATAACTAGCAGTATATGATTATAAAATTAATAAAAGCATAAAAATCCAAGTTTACAGTTGTTTATATACCATCTTTCCCCACCACCCATTCCCTAACAAACACCCCTTCTTTCAAACAAGTATTTATTAAGTACTCCAGGTTCAGACGATCCTGACTCCAACATAGCTTGAGGGTTAAATGTGTTAATACATTTGTTAGTGGAGTATTCTCTGTTATATAGGTCCCAAGCACTCCAGTCAGTTCAGGTCAACATTGCACAAAATAACATATTGGCCACTGTAAGATGTCAAGTTGGGTTAATTATATTTCCTGCCCTCAAGAGTTTGGATGGGAGGCAAAATGTACATATAAATGGCAGGCCATATTAACAAGGCTATCTAGATAGACCCATATATATATCCTTATCTGTCTATATAACAAAGTATCGTATAAATGAGTATAATATATAAACACGATCATGAATATCAATCTATGCAGGGCAGGATGGGGAAGAACTTGCATTTTTGATGAGTTAACCCCAGTCTGACCCACTTATTCAAGGAACATTTAGCACACCTGCTGGACCCCCTACCTTTTTTTTTTTTTTTTTTTTTTGTGGGTACCAGGGGGACGACCTCAGGACCTCGCGCGCCAACAGGCACCCGTGCCACTGAGCGATATCACCGGCCCCTTTTTCGTATGTGGGTTCCGGGAGTCGAACTCGGGCCCTCGCGCTTGCAAGGCAGGCGCTTACGCCGCTGAGCCATCTTACCGGCCCTGGACCCCCTACCTTTAAAAAGCTTAATCTACTGCATGCCACAGAGCCAAAAAGAGGAAAAACCAGTTCACAGAGGCCCATCTCAAAAGCTCTTTACCCAAATGAATCTTCCCCTAAAGAATCCACACATTACCTTAGACCATCTGGTAGGCTTTCATCGGATTTGGAAGCACATAAACTAGAAGAGGATTCCGGAGGATTGGGAGGATTGGCCGCAACACCAGCTACCTCAGACGCAGCCATCTCGCTCTGTATATTCAGAAACAAAATACAGGCTGCAAGTTTCAAAAATGTAAATCAAATGTATCTTTCCCCGGTCAAAATGTCCACACAACAGCACTGTTCTAAGAGACAAAAAGAAAAACTTGGGCTCCAGGAGAAAGAAAAAAAAAAGAGTATTCTGCAGTAAGGTATTAAAAGAACTGCTGCACGCAATAGGTCTCAGTGGGTACCAATCCTCAAAAGTCACTATACTTATACAAATATCTAGGAATCTGTGCAAGGCTTGTTTTCTCTTTTGGCAGAAACAGTTATTTAAAATAGATCATTAGCTAGGAGAATATCCCAAAGGGGTCACGTACCTACCTTGTCTACTATTATTTACAAAACACGTATTTTTTGGCCTCGTATAAACATTACCATGTTTTTAAGTCATTTTGTGGTGTTATACTCAAATTAGTCTCCATAAATTTAAGTTTTACGGAGGTGGTTGCAAGAACAAGCAATACGATATTGGGCAACCCCAGTATGTATCCTTTCCTCATTGTGTGCCCTCCCCACAGATGGGAAAAGCGTGATACCCACAGCCTGAGCAAAGTAACTCTTCTAAGTTACCACTGTGGCGCAAAAAAGAATGAGACTTGGTTACTCTCGCATGAGAATGAGAAGCTGAAAAACACAGTAATTTAAGTAAGGGAACCTAGGAAGATACTGGTTTATGGTTTCTTTTTGGATCAAAAGGTCATCCTTTTTGCTGCAGGACAAACTCATGGCCTTTTATGGTTACAAGAAAGAAAAATCTGGAGGTGAAAAGCAAACAGGCTGTTTACATTATTTTTATTCTGACAGCATCTCAGGCTTATCCCTGAACTCTAAGGGGCGCACAGAGCAGATATGGAGACCGGGCGGCGTCAACACTTCAGTCACAGCCCCTTGCCTCAGTTTCCCTCACTATACAACGCTCCTAGGCAAAAGCGGACCTCTATCATTATTACTGCTTCTCAAGTGCAAACACTGCCTCCAACACAGTCCAGGGTCGAGGTCATCGGTGCCCGGTAAATGAAACCACAGAACAAGGGTCACACACACAACTCCGCAGCTGGGACGCAGGGCTGCGGGGTGGGGGGGACGTTGGGCACAGGAACATCTAGCTGGAGAGTCGAGTGTGCCCAAGGCAATCCCGCAACCCGGCAGCAGCCACCACCGCGGCGGCGACGCGGGCAGCGACGGGTCGTCGGGTAGAACGGCAGACGGACGGGAAGGGGACAATGGGGGAAGCGGCGCCGAGTGGTCACGGCCACCCTCGCAGGGGACAGCTAAAGTGGCCGCTCGCCCCGACCGGAGCCACCTCCCCACCTCCCCCTCGGCCCCGCACCCCGCTGCTAGCCCCCGTCCCACTTCTAGGCCAGGCCCCCTGCGCCGGTCCTAGCAGCCCTTCCACGCCCCCACCATGACCCCCAGCCCCGGCCCACAGACCGCGGCCCCGCAGCCCGCAAGTCCCCTCCTCGCGCGCGGCCCGCACACACCTCCCGCGCCGCGCCCCCGGGAGGAAGGGGGGAGGGACGGGACGCACCTGAGCGGGCGGAGCGGGGGGAGGGGGCGGCCGAGCCACGGGGGGAGGGGTCGAGCGCCGGCCCGCGCGCGACACCTCCCACTTCCGGCGGCACGAGCGGAGGGGGCGAAGCTCGGCCCGCGAAAGGAGAGGCCGCGACTCTCCACGCCGCCCGCGACAGCGCCCTCTGGTGGCGAGAGCCAGCGCTGCCTGGGACAGGCGGCTCCTGCGAAAGACCCCTGAGATCCTAGTGGCCTCTGCGGGGGCGCAGCGAAGGGAGACGTTTGACCCGGAGAAGAAAGGCGACCTGATGGAGGCAGGCGCCCCTCTGGGAGGGTCACAGGGAGAGTCGGGCCCATGGCGGTGCGGGGGAGAAGAGCAACAAGGTACGTTTAAAGGCCGGGACGGAGGTGCCCTTTTCAGAGGACGCCATGGAGGAGAAGAACCCTCTGGGAGAGACGCTGTCGAAGATGCCTAGAGGACTCGGGGCGCTGAAGCCCCGCGAGCTGAGCCCAGCAGGCTTCAGGCCCCGTCGGCGGAGGCCGCCTGCGGACGCTGCCCCGGGCGCGGGTTGCTCAGGCGGACAGTCGGACAGTCGGGGCGGAGGAGCGGCCGCTGATTGGCTGCGGCGCCAAGCGGAAGTGATGCCGCTGTCACTGGCTCCGGCTCCCGGGAAGCCGCGAGTTTCCGCAGGGAGGCGGCGGCGGCAGCTGCGGCCGGGCCGGTGAGTTGGGAACTAGGTGGGGGCTGGACATTGGAAGTCCTGGCGGCCCAAAAGTGGGGGGAATCGGTGTCTGCGGATGAGGGCGCTGCATACAGGGCGCCTCTGGTCCTGACATGCGGGACCCCAGCGGGACGGGACCCCAGGGTCTGGGATTCCAGAGCTGTATAGGTCCTAATGAGGAGGGGAGCGCGGGGCACTGAGCCGTCGAGGCCGGGGGAGGGGTGATCAGTGAAAGCAGCCCCGGTCCGTGACCTGGAGCAGGTTGTGGAGGCTGCGAGGACAGTCGCTTGGGTGCAGAATCTTGGACTTTGAATTGCCCTTCTTCTTCCTTGACTACTTAAAGCTGTAAAGATAGGCCTAGCACTTGGGAGTGGTGGAGCTCTGCTTCCGGAAGGTGTTTAAAGTTCCTTGTCCAGAAGCCTGGTTGATAAAAAATGCTGCTGTGGCCGGGCATGGTGGCGCACGCCTGTAATCCTAGCACCTGCGAGACTGAGGCAAGAGGACGCCGCGAGGCCAGCCTGGGCTACATAGTGAGCTCGAGGCCAGCCTGAACTACATAGCAAGACCCTGTCTCAACAAACGAAACAAACCAACAGTGGTGCTCTGAGCCCGGGAGACAGGAAGAGCTCGGGTTTCTCCTTCCGGAAATCTGTGGTGGGCTCTACTGAGACTGAAGGAGCCTGCCTACTTAGCTTTCTAACAGAATCACTAAGGGAAGACGCCTGAATATTTAGGGACAGTGGAGGCTACTGGCAGGCAGGGAGAAATTGCGAGAATATGCTCGGAAACCTAAGAGGAACAGATGTGGGATGGGGAATTTGGAAGGAAATGGTAGGTGGCATAGATTGCCTCTCTTTCCAAGAAAGCATCAGTGAAGTAGTCGTATTTCTAGGATGCTTTGAGTTGTTTTCAATTCAGTGTGTGTCTGAGTACTCAGCTGCCCTCAGAGTGGACTCAGCAGACAGCAGAGGTTTTAAAGGAGCCCAGCCACTCACATTCACCTGTCCCTGTCCCCACACCTACCCACCAGCTCGGGTTTGACCCTTTTTGTCCTTTGAGGGCTCTGAGGACATTTCCCTGGTTCTATGGGCAGTTGGAGGCTGAGTTTGGAGCCTGAGCCCTCAATCCCAAGCTGCCTGCCAAGCTAGATACAGGGGCAGCTCTTTAAGGCTGCTGTCCAATCATTTCTTCTTTCCCATTGCCACTTCCCCTGTGTGCCTGCTCAGTTTTGTTCTCTCTCTCTCTCTCTCTCTCTCTCTCTCTCTCCCCCCCCCCCTCTCTCTCTCTCTCTCTGTGTCTCTCTGTCTCTCTTTCTCTCCCTCCCTCCCTCTCTCTCTCTCTCTCTCTCTGACTTTTTCCTCATTCACTCTGCTGGCTGCCTGTATTTCTAGGAACTGAATTGCCTACTTTCTCAGGAGAGATTTTAGTAACAGTTAAGTCCGCTGCTAGGCCACTAGAAAAACAAATGAGAAAAGCTGGCATAATAGTACAAGAAGAACGGTTTCCGGGTTTTGCACCAATTTGACCTTACTGTGCCACATATGTAAAATGTGGCCTATTTTAGTTTATTCTGTTTTGTTTTTTTTGAGACAGGGTCTTGCTATGTAGCTCTGGTTGGCCTTGAACTCACTGTGTGGCCCAGGCTGACCTCAAACTTGTGGCAATCCTCCTGCCTCAGTCTCCCAAGTGCTAGAATTACAGGCGTGCACCACCAGGCCTGGCTATGTGACCTATTTTACATATCTAAAAATTATACTTATCAGTGGACAGTTTCTATGGTCACTGGTCCGGGGTTTGTGGCTAGTCTCTGCTTGCTCCACTGGGTTTGGTGGGACATTATTTCTTCTGTTCTTGGGGCCCACAGGTCTGCAGCCTGTGCTCAGAATCAACACTACTCAGCGAAGGTGACGCCTTTGCTCCAGTTGCACAAAATGAGTGTGACGTGGTTAGCCAGACCAGGAGCTCAACGTCACAGAGAGCCCAGGTGGGCATGGGGCCCATTGAGGACAACCAGACTGAGATGTCAGCTAGGATAAGATTTATGTCCCCTCAAAACAAGGGGGTGGGATCCTCTGCCACCAGTCACTCGTGGGCATAATGTGAGTAGCAACAGTGGGAAGAGCAGTGTGGTGCCCGTGAGCAGCTGGACGTGGCTTGCCTTCTGATGGACTAGGGATTGGACCATGGTGCATGGGAAGGCATCCAGCGGTCAGTACTGGTCCACACTCCACCTGCTGCTGACCGTGTTGATCAAGAGTAAATGTGACCAAAAAGAGAGGATCAAACACTGAAGACAGTGAAAGGAGCAGATCGAGAGTGTCCGGGGGGAACCACACTGATGGCTCAAAGTCACCCTCTCAGATTCCTGCAGTCATCAGCTCTTTTATCTCTTTTCTGTCCTTTCTCTTTGCCTGCAGCCTGCTGCTCTGATGCCGAAAGGGAGGCAGAAAGTGCCACACTTGGATGCCCCCCTGGGCCTGCCCACCTGCCTCTGGCTGGAATTGGCCGGGCTCTTCTTATTGGTTCCCTGGGTCATGGGCTCAGCAGGGGCAGGTGGGGCTGATGCCCAAGGCACAGGGGGGCTCAGCTGGGCTGTGCACCTGGACAGCCCGGAAGGTGATCAGGAGGAAGAGCATCTGCAGCAGCAAGCGGATGCCGTGGCCCAGGCAGCAGGGCTGGTGAATGCCGGGCGCATCGGAGAGCTCCAGGGCCACTACCTCTTTGTGCAGCCAGCCGGGCCCAGGCAGGCCGTGGAGGTGCAGGCCATCCGGCAGCAGGCCGAGGCCGTGTTAGGCGGGCACGAGGCTGTACGCTGGCACTCAGAGCAGAGGCTGCTGAAGCGGGCCAAGCGCAGCGTCCACTTCAATGACCCCAAGTACCCGCAGCAGTGGCACCTGGTGAGTCCAGCACTGCAGTTTTCTGTTTCCAGTGGGTTGGCTCTGGTCCCGTTCTGTACTGGCTTCTCACCAAATCCCTCTTCCGTCGCCCCATCCTTCACCTGAAGGGACTTTCTGGGTCCGGGGTTGTGGTTTGTGTTCAGCCTCTACTCTGCCTGTCCTCCATCTGGAGAGCCACTGTCCTGCAGTGCTTCGGGCACTCAGGCTGCAGCCAGGCTGCCCAGACACAAACTCCGGCTCTGCCACTTTTAGCATGTGCCTCTGCTTCACTGCTGCATGCCTCAGTTTCCCCATCTGTAAAAGGGAGACTGTAATTGTACCTACCTCATGGAATTCTGGTTAGGGTAAATAAAAACATATGAAGCATTTATAACAGTGCCCAACACGTTATGGACTGGCGTAATAACTATAATAATAATAATAACTATTTTGTCCAATGCTTATCCTAACCACCATTTCACCCCAAGTCGCCCATGAGTGATACCAGACGTTCCTGGAGACCAAGTCTGTGGCAGAGCTGTCACATGACCTGTTGACACACAACATCTCCCTGGCTCTTTGGCGGAAGCCAAGATGAAAAGGAGTTGCTAGCTGTAACTCGTCTCTCTCTGGAATACGCCGTATGTATTGGAGTCCCACCGTTTCCTACAGAATAACCGGCGGAGCCCCGGCAGGGACATCAATGTGACAGGTGTGTGGGAGCGCAATGTAACCGGGCGCGGGGTGACGGTGGTGGTGGTGGACGACGGAGTGGAGCACACCATCCAGGACATTGCACCCAACTATGTGAGTGGCCTGGACCCACACCCCCTGTCCTGCATCTTAGCTCCTTCTGCACCGTGCTTCTGCCTTGTTCCCCCACCTGTCAGGCACAGGGCCAAACCAAATAGCCTGGGAGCTGGGGGGGGTGCTTTCCAGCCCGGCAGTTAAAATGAGCAGGTGCTCCAGCCCCAAGGGAGAGCAACCCCGGGCGAACTTCCTGCTTCCTGTTGCTGCTCCCTGTCTGCAGGGTAGGGAGCGGCCCCTGTAGGCAGCTTCCCTCTCCATGGTTCCGGGTACTTTCATCTTTCTGAAATGTGATCTTTAGATGACCTTAAATCTCTTATTCTAGGCTCCTCAAGCCATTCTGCAGTGGGCCCATTCCTATAATAGGCAAGAGAGACATTTGCTAAGAGCCGTGATTCTTCCTGGTTCTGCCCCCGCGTCCACTGCTCATATCTTGTAGCTTGTGTGGTTTGCAAAGAGATGGGCTTGCTTCCCCGCCTTGGAATCCCAAATTCCCAGTTCCTTTCTCTCCCGGACCCCTTGGGCCTGCCTCGTCTAAGCAGCAAGTGACTACTTGTTGTCCCTCAATATTTCAGAGCCCTGAGGGTAGCTATGACCTCAATTCTAACGATCCTGACCCCATGCCCCACCCGGATGTGGAGAATGGCAACCACCATGGCACGCGGTGTGCAGGCGAGATCGCTGCTGTGCCCAACAACAGCTTCTGTGCAGTGGGCGTGGCCTACGGGAGCCGCATAGCAGGTAGCTGCCCGTTGGCCTTGGTAGGCTCTATCAGGGGCTCAGTAGTAGTTCCCGGACCCTCACCCCATTGTGGAACTTCTTTTTCCCACCCCCAACACACACAGCCTAAAGGGTGAACTCCTACTAGGACAGTTAGCTGGCTGGTTGTTCAGTGCAGTGATGTACCAAACGTGTTTTTAGCAGCACTTCCACTGTCCCAAAGCCCCACCTTTCCAGTCTCCCCTTCCCTTTTTCTGACCCGTGACCCAAATCATCATAACAGCTCCTTCCACTTGACTATGTTGTGCTCGCATATTCATGGTTTACAAAGTGCCTGTCAACGGCTCTTCCCCCACTACCCGGCACACGTCTGTGGAAGCTGCTCCCTCAGGCTCACCTCTCCAGCCCCCTCTGCCATCACAGCTGCTCTCCAGCCATTCAGGAGAGCTGCACGGCCCACTCCCCCACTGGAAGTGGTTCTATGGTTCCACTTCCATCAGGGCAGAAAGCCAAAGGACTGAGTGGGAACCCCTTCTGGTGATTCCTAAAAATGCCTGAGAACCTGCAGAGCCAGTGGACTGGCTGCATTCCTCTCATTCTCCAGCAGAGGGCAGCAGTCCTCTGCAGATGAGATTGCAGAGTGGGCCAGAAACCTTCAGAGTTCAAGACAGCACCCCCCCCCTCGCCTTTTTTCCTTGTCAGTAGTGGGCTGCTCTATCACTGAGCTACATCCCCAGCCCTTTTTATTTTTTATTTTGAGATGGTCTTCCTGAGTAGCCGAGGCAGAACCTAAACTTGCAATCCTGCCTCAGCCTCACTCCAGTGCTGGGATTACAGGCGTGTGCAACCGTGTCCTGCTTGTAGCCCCTTTTGAAAGCCCCAGTGGTCCCTATGTGGTCACCAAGATATGACACCCCCATTTTAGAGGGCAAACAGGCATCTCTGGGAGTGCCACTGGTAATGAATACCATTTACCCAACATCTTCTATGTGTCAAGTATTGTGCTAGTTGTTTTACATGAGCAGGGATGAAGATAAGAAGGAAATTGGCTGCCTGCATTCTAGCCTTACTTTTCCCACCAAAACCCCCAGGGTCATTACAGTCTAAGCTCCAGCATGACAATAAAAAAGCTTTTCAGACAGGTAACACATATATGTGGTACGATTCAAAAAGTACCAAAGAATGAGCAGGGGAACTAAGTCTCCTGCATGTAGCTCCCCACCACCCAGTCCCCCGCCTGGAGGACCAGCCAAGTTACCAGTTTGGTGGGGGCTGACATCTTCAATGCCTAGGCATCCGGGTACTGGACGGGCCGCTCACAGACAGCATGGAAGCTGTGGCGTTCAACAAGCACTATCAGATCAATGACATCTACAGCTGCAGGTGAGGCAGAGCTGCAGGGGAGGCAGCACGGGTGGGAGGGCGAGAGGGCGGAGCACCTGAAATGAATCCTCCAACACCAGGACAGCAAGATGGGCTGGCTCGGGCAGATCCACGCAGGGGCCCTTTGTTCAGCTGATAAGGCCGTTGCCCTCATTTCTCCAGATCCCCGGCCATGGGTACCCAGTTTTAAGCTTCTGTCACCCCGATAATCAGGTTACCATCCAGGGAGTGCCCCAGCCTGTCACACACGTGTTTATTTTCTAAACTCACAAAGCTTTCTTCTCCAACCACGGGAAAGCTGAATCCCAGTGCCAGTCCCTACCACCGTACAAAAAAGCACCTGCAGCCTCAGGCTACAGCCTTGGTTGGCGGAACAAGGACGAACTGGGGGTGGGTGGCCCCCATGCCATTGTTTCTGCCCCTAGCCAGTACCTCTTAAATCCTTGATGTCATCCACAAAGTATTTCCTCTCGAAGAACAGAATTCCTCAGCCTGAGAACCGAGAACTAACCCAGACATAGCATCCCTTCGTGGGTGCCTTGCCACCCAGCCCCGTGGTGATGCCCAGGTCCCCAAGGAGAGACCCTGTTCTGCTGTACAGCTATGTACTGTCTTGCGTCAGTGGGACCCGAGGGTCAGAGCCCAGGGTCAGAGTAAAAGTCAGAATAACGAAGTCTCTAGGGTCAGAATAAAGAAGTCCTACCTTAGGGACATTTCTAGGGAAAAGAAGAACCTTAGTTCAGTCTTCTATTTTCCACTTTGGAGAAGGGCTGGACCTCAGAAGCCTATGTCTTTTCCTGACAGAATCCTAGTGCTGGGAATGTAGCTCAGGGGTAGAGTGCTTGCTTAGAGCGGAAGTGTGCTGGCGGCCCTGGCTTAGTCCCCAGCACCCCCAAAAGGAAAAAAAATCATGGGAGTCCCAAACTGGAACCCTCGGAAAGAGTAAGAGCCACAGACAGGGTGGCCAGGAGAGACTGGGAGGCTCTGGGTGGGTAGGAGCAGCATGGCTCTGGTTCTTCCCTGCGGCTATTTCTCAACAGCTGGGGCCCAGATGATGATGGGAAGACAGTGGACGGCCCCCACCAGCTTGGAAAGGTAACTGAACTGGAGGGAGATCAGGCGACCTGGCCCTAGAAAAACTACTACAAATCCATCCGTCTTTGCACCCCTCCCCTACCCGCAGTGCCACACCTGTGCCTTCTAGCCCAGCAACCTCCTTTCAGGAGGTGTACACCTAGGCCAGGCTAGGGGGCGGTGGGCACAGGTTCTTAGAGAAATGGAGTGATGTTTTCAGGTTGCTTCCCTCTGACCTTGTTCTTGGCTCTCATTCCTGGCCCCACTCTGTCGTCTGGTAAGCAGCGTACATCCCTCCAACTTTGTTAGACTCTAAGCTCCCTCCTCATCTTTTTTTTTTTTTTTTTTTTTGAGACAGGGTCTCACTATGTAGTTCAGGCTGCCCTTGAACTCACTATGTAGCCCAGGCTGGCCTCAAACTCAGCAGTCCTCCTGCTTCAGCCTCCCAAGTGCTGGGATCACAGACATGCGCCCCCACACCCAGCCTCCCTCCCCATTTTGTACCCATCTGTAAATCTCTTTCCCCCATGCCCAGTGCCCTTTGAACTTTATTTCCTTTTTCTTTCTAGGAGGGGAGGCAAGAGTGACTGGTGTGGTAGGTAGGGGTCTTTCAATGAGCTCCTCAGCTGATATCCTGACATTTTTGCTCCGCAGGCTGCCTTGCAACATGGGGTGATGGCCGGCCGCCAGGGCTTTGGGAGCATCTTTGTGGTGGCCAGTGGTAATGGGGGCCAGCACAATGACAACTGCAACTACGATGGCTACGCCAACTCCATCTACACCATCACCATAGGTAGTGATCCGACGGTTCTGCGTGTGTGTGACTGTCTTCGTGTGCCTCGGCGTCAGTGTGTCTATCTGAATATGTGAGCAAGGGCATCGCTTTGGGCTGGGATAGGACTAGGCCTGCTCTCCGAGATCTCAGGGCTTCTCTGGGAACACTTCGTACCATTCCCTGCCTCCATCCCCACCATGACTAGTCAGGTCTCTGCTATGGTCTCTCATTCCATGGACCAGTTGCCTTCCGCTTGGAGCCTTCCCTCGTTCCTCACTAGCCTAAGTTAAGTGCCCTTTACCTATGCTCCCAATCATAGGCTTTGTCACTCCAGCTATAATTATTTACTTACCAGACTTCCTGCCTGACTGAGATCAGGATGTGGCATTTTCCATGTGGCAGATGCTTAGTAAATATTAAGAAAAAATGGATGACTAAGTATAGAGGTGGGAGGTGCTCAGTTTTGCCCTGGAAACTATCAAAAACATGTCTTTTGTTTGTTTGTTTGTTTGTTTGAGACAAGGTCTTGCTAAGTTGAACAGGCTGGCCTTGAACTTGCAATCCTCCTGCCTCAGCCTCCCCAGTAGTTGGGATTACAGGAATGTGCCACCAGGGCTGACCAGCTCGAGACTGCCCCCAAGTGATAACTCACAGCCAACTCCGATATTATCAGGCCCCTGCTGCAGGATCAACTTGTCACCTTGGCCTCCATTTCCCTCCCTGGTGCCAGGTGCTGTGGACGAGGAGGGACGGATGCCTTTCTATGCAGAAGAATGTGCCTCCATGCTGGCGGTCACCTTCAGTGGTGGGGACAAGATGCTCCGGAGCATTGTGAGTGTCGTGGGCCCCGTGCCCCTGCCTGTCCCACATAACCTCTCTCAGCTATCACAATGTGTTTCTTTGCTCCTCTGTCCTCGAAGAGCTGAGCCTCTTAAGGCCTCTGTTGGGAGACCGCTGAGGGCTCTGAATAAATCCGTGTGAATGGCTTTGATCTCAAAATGTTTAACTTGGAACAAATATACATATTGTTATAGAAACAAGCATCATATTGCTTAAACAAATCCTTTGAAATGCCTTCCCATGGTAGAATTTAGGCTTTGGCTTCTTGCTATGGGCTTAAAAATAGAGCCTCATGGCATTGCTATTCAACTGTTGTATAAACACTGTGAGTTCTGTCATGTTCGTCCTCAGGAGGAAAGCTAGAGGTTGTCTTTATGGGGTGGGTGGGAAAAGGAACCAGAGGACTGTCTCATGTCGCCCAGCAGAGCTCTTGCCTAGAGCTATAATTGGAGCCATGACAGTGAGATTGAAGCAGGAACCCTGGGAACCCTGGAAGCTACCTGCGCTGGGCTCCATCCCAGCAGGTTTAAGCCTGTTCTCTTGGGCCACAGTCCTAGAGCGCCACGTATGTCCCTGAGGCCCAGAGAAGAGTAGCTGGGGACCAGAGGCTTCAGGCAAGAGCTGTGCTGCAACCAACTGGTGTCAGATTTCTCCAGTGGCTGAGTGGGGAGGGCTCTCTGGGGCCACTGGGAATTAGGCTGCTTTGTCTTCCTGCAGGGTCAAGTTCATTTTCCAAAACTAAAATTTTGTTATGCCAGTAAATGACTTCTGGTCAACACAATGTTCCAAGGCCCTGTGCCAGTTGACCCCCCCTCCCTCCTCCCTCCCACCCTGCCCTGCCTCAGGGAGAAGAGAAAAGGGAGTGGACTGAAACGAAAAGCCAGCGAGGCTGTGCATGGCAGCCTGGGGACTGTGTCTGTAGGGCACCTGCCCCAGGTCAGGCCTGGGTAGGAGGAAGAGCAGGAACATAGTCCCCCAGAGCTCTGGGGGTCCCATCTCATCCCTGCTCCAGCTGGGCCCCCGCAGAAGGCTCCAGAAAAGAATGGTCACTGTTGCTCTGCAGTGCCTGGGTTTTCCCGTCCAAACTCAGCTCTGCTTCTCACGCTCTCCCCAGCCTTCCATCTGAACTATAATTTGTCCAGAAATGAAGAGAGTTTATGTAGCCAAGTTCCCACCTTTGGAACGGCCTTGCTTTGGGAACCTCTGTTGCCAGTTTCTGTCCTATGCCCTGGGCAGTGGGGTGGAGCTGTCTCTCTGAGGGCAGAGACAGGAGCATACACAGTTTGGCCACCTGGGAGCTTTCCTGGACTCTCCCGGGGCTCCGCACGGCTCCTGCCTCCATGGGCAAGTTCACAGCTGCACACCAGACTGTCCCTGTGAGCCCTTTTCCTTAACAGGAAAAAATCAATCTGCTCCCTGGCACGGACCTGGCTTCCTGCTCTCGTCGAGACTACAACTTGGAGAGTGTTTTTCCTTTTCTTGCTGGGAGTGCACGTTGTCCGGGTGAAAACTGCATCTCTTGGCAGCTGCTGTAACAGCCGGAGGGAAGCAGTGAGTAAAGTGGAGAAAAGGCAGCTCTTGGCAGAAGTTGGCACCTGGTAATCTGACCCAGAGGAGAAATTGGAAGAAAGGAAGTCTCCAGTCTTGCACCAGCACTGCGGGCTAAGGATCCAAGTGCCACATAAAGGAGCAGTTTGAGGCAGAGCCCTCCTCAGCTGAACCCTTTGAGACTCTGGCATTGATGGAACGTGAAAAGAACTTGGTGCCAGGCAGATGCCATGTCTGCCACTCGCATCTTACCTCAGAACCACGGGTGGGAAAGGGGGACTCCTGGAAACCCACCTGAGACACCAGCCAGAGCAGACAGGCAGCTCATCCTGTGGTCAACAGAGCAAGGGCAGGCAGACTGTGTAGACGCTGAGCTGATCCTGAGCCAGCTGTGTGCACACCCGTGTTGCCCCAGCCCCGTCACTGAGCTGCCAAGTGGGAGTTCCTCAGCTGGTGCCATTCTGTTGTCCCAGCTGCAGCTGAAGCCCAGCAGCTCCCCTGGCCACTTCCCCTTGAGTGGGTTGGAGAGGGGAGTGGGGGCTGGGTGGAGAATTGGGGGAATGGGAGCAAGAATCAGGAAACTTCGCAGCACCCAAGGCCCCTGGCATGTCTCCATCTTCCTTCCCCCTACAACCTTGCCCTCAGAAGCCACTCATTTTGGTTCTGCAGAGGTCCCTCAGAGGCCAGAAGGATTAAACGTCCCCTTGTCTGGCCCTGCTTGTGGGCCCCTGTAGTGAAACACATAGCTCTGGCGAAGCCAGGCCCACCTGAGAGGCTTGATCTGAGGTCTGAGCTCATCTCTAACACCCTCACCGCTCTGCACTCCACTTCCCAGGTGACCACTGATTGGGACCTTCAGAAGGGCACCGGCTGCACAGAGGGCCACACGGGGACCTCTGCAGCAGCACCTCTGGCAGCTGGCATGATAGCCCTCATGCTGCAGGTGCGGCCCTGTCTCACATGGCGTGATGTCCAGCACATCGTTGTCTTCACAGCTACCCAGGTAAGATCCTGGCAGGTAAACAGGTAGCCAGGCCCAGCCTACCCCAGAGTTTGGGTGTCAGGAGGCTTCAGATTCTAAATGTCCCAAATGTTAGGCACCAAGTCCCTTCCAGAGTGGCACTTGTAAGGAACAGATATGGGAATACCCTTAAGACCACACACCTAAACTTGTGCCTGTTCTGCTGATGCCATTTTACCTGCCAAGGGGAGCTCTGGGTGGGCTTCTGTACTCTGCAGCTGGTGCCTCCTGACTCCCTCTCCGAAAGGAAGCTGCTGTGTAGCGACGTCATGGGGCTTTGACCTTTCCTCCAGCTTTCCTGAGGAATCCATTCCTAGTGACTCAGTGGGAGCGTCTGGACTGGATCAGTCAGAGGGGAGCAGGGAGACAACAGTCAGGCTGTTGTTATGACACTGGCCATGCACAGAACTAACGGGGGCCTCTGCCCTTTCAGTACGAAGATCGCCATGCAGATTGGCTCACCAATGAGGCGGGCTTCAGCCACAGCCACCAGCATGGTTTCGGCCTGCTCAGTGCTTGGAGGCTCGTCAATGCAGCCAAGGTGAACAGGTGTTGGCAGGGCAGGGCGGGGCAGCCTGGGTGGGGTGACCAAGCAGGTGTCCAATACCAAAAACATTGCCTGGCGCATCATAGGCACTTCATAAATGTTCATCGCATCATTTCATTGACCACTTTTATCCTCTCGTCAGCTGATAGCCAGTTTACACATGCAGAGCACTTAGGCTCAGCATTATAATGGAAGTCCCCAAACTGTTAATGGAGTCAATGGAACCCGAGTATAGCTGGGGCCTCTGGGATGCTCACGGTCTCCTCTTCCACCCTGGACGTGGTCATTTCCTCCGCCTCCTTGACTTGGTGCCTTAAGGAGCAATCCAGGTTGTCAGCAAGAGCCAAGGAGTGAAAGAAGGTGATGAGCAGGAAAGGAGAAATAGAGCTGGGCCTTGCAGATCACATGGACGAGTGTGTGTGAGTGCTTGTGCACATGTGTACATGTTTGTTGATTTGCCACCAGCACCCCCTTTCCTTTAACAGATTTGGACGTCTGTCCCTTACTTAGCTTCCTACGTCAGCCCTGTGCTGAAAGAGAACAAGGCTATTCTGCGGTCCCCCCACTCACTGGAGGTCCTGTGGAATGGTAAGTAGTCAGCACAGAGGGGTTCATCTTAGGTCTCAGGCCCGGGGTGGATGGAGGGGCAGTTAGGCTCATCCTCCCTGCTGATTTCCCTCCTTCCTTCAGGAGCTGAGCTCCAGCCAAACCTGTAGAGTTTTCTTTGACCATTTTAGGACATGTTGCTGCTTCTGAGTTGGCTGGCCCCATGGCTGCTTAAACAAGACCTTTCTCCTGAGCTCCTAGGAGCGAAAGGAGCTGCTGAGCAACCAGCTAGGAAGGCAGGCGGGTGGAGTGGGAGTGGGACTGAGCATGACGAAGTTCATGACTTCCATGCTAAGATCCTCCGGACAGCCATCCAGCCCAGGCCTTAGGTGAAATAAAGGAGTTGAGGCTTCTTTCCTTTGATGCCCAGGCTTGTCTCCTAGAGCCGGATACCACCTATCAGGGGTGGGACGGAGGCATACGTCGGGGTCCGCTAGACCTCCATGGTGCCCAGGCTGCTGGGATTGTGTGAAGGGGTAAAGAGGGAGGGTCTAAGTGATTGACGTGGTTGCATGTTGAGCCCAGAGGTGGAAGCTGTTAGGGGAATCAGGTTAGGATATTTTTTCGAGAGGACCTCTGCACAATTTTTTGTTGTTACTGTGTTATTTTGGTGCTGGTGATGGAACCCAGGTCTTTGCACATGCTAAGCATGCATTCTTGCCACCAGGGTAATCTCCCAGCACATTTCCCAGTTTTCTCCACCCTTGGTCCCTCAGGGACTCTTTTTTTCCTTTGAGGAATTTAGCAAGCAGAGTTATTCACTACTTTCTGTGAAGGTTGAGGCATGTACCCAAACCAGAACTGTGTCCTCACTTTTTCTGTCCTCCTTAGAAGTGTTCAGACCAGAGCCCTGGCAGGAAAAAGAATGGCCAGAGGAAGGACCTCAGGCAGGAGGAGGGGCAGGCTTCCTTGGGTGGGTTTTTGCTTGGAGCAGTTGAGTTACCCTCTGCCTAAGCAGGTCCAGCTCCTGCCAGTTTCCCTGTCTGTGAAAGGAGCCTTGGGCCCAGTCACTACATTTCCCGTAAAAGGAATGCTATCTTGGGAAGGGCATAATGCACTAGCCACGGCACAGCAGTTCAGAAACATGCCCAGGAATGTGGTTCTGTCAGATGCCCCTGGCTTTGCACCCACAGTCTGGGGGATTGTGTGCTTTCTAACCTTTATCTCCCACTTAGGACTGTTTCCCATCACATCTGTCAGATGCGGGAGTTGACTTAGAAGGATTGGGGCCTCTCCAGTGTTGTCATCTTTTGCTTCCTCTAACCAAGGGGTGTTGCCCCAGGATGCCTGACACATTTTCTAGGTGTTGAGGCCTCTGGCAACTATTTACTTGTCACTAGGAAGCAAGAGAAAGGGGGACAAATTGTCCTGAGGAGAGGAAAGCGGGAGGTGGTGTAGGAAGAGAGTGGGTGCGCAGGAGGAGGGAAAGATCCAGGGGTTGGGCTAGAGGAGTCTTTCACCCAGGCAGCAATCAGGCCTGCTGCACGTTTCAGAGGTCAGGGAAGGTGACTTCTCTGACAGGACTGCTGTCACCCCTGAGAGGACAGAAGGTGAGAGCTTGAGAGCTGAAGGGAGGAAGCCCAGGTAGTACAGAGCTGAGCAACTCAGCCCCAGAGAATTGAGAAACCTCACCCCGAACAGCCAAGCTGTAGTGTTTTTCCAGAAGGATCTGGGTGATTCCTTGTCTGGGGCCAGAAAGGGAACTTTTCCTAAGGTAGAGTGAGCTGAACATCCCTACAGTAGAAGAGGAGGTGAAATATCTCTAAGACTCCAGAGCAAAGTTGTCACAATAACTTTATGCCATGATGGGAATGTTCTAGACCCGTGACACTATATAATTCTATGGAACACTTAAAATGTGGCTGGTGTGACTGAGGAACAGAATTTTAATTGTATTTAATTATAGTTAATTTAAATTTACGTAATCACATGTGGCTGATTGAACAGTGCAACTGAAGAGCCAGACACTTTCATTTCCCCCACCAACAGGAAGTTAGGAGGGAAGGGTATCGGGGCCCCCAGTGCTTTAGAGCAGACACTGGGTCTGAAACCTCTCCCGGGGGTGGGAGGTGGAATGGGATTTGAGGAGGAGCGTCTTCTGCCCGAAAGAGTCCGCGTATTAGAAGATTCCCGAGCACCACTCGCACTGCCCTTCCTCTGGTTTGTGCCAAGTGTGCAGCTAATCCTCTGCCTATGCAGTGAGTCCTGTTCTTTGCCCCTTCGGCCCACTCTTTCCCTCTCTACCATTCTTCTTTCTGCCTTCCAACTAATGTCCCTGCCTCACTTCAGCCTTTCAGATGAATTAAATGAAGCCACTGCTCCGTTTTCACACACTTCCTCTGCCATGAAAGACTCGCTTCATTACTCATGGTGCCTCTTCCCTGGTCCCATCCAGAGCTAATTCAGAGTCCATCCTTCTTAACCTTCTTGCTGTTCTGACCCTATTAATTAGACCATTGCTGCAGCCCCTCTCCTCTGGCTTCTGTGACCACCTTACTGCTTAGCCCTCTTCTGGCCTCTGTACCTGAGGTCCCCTTTTTCTTCACTTGCTCATTTATTGCTCCAGAGTCCTGAATGTCTTCTAAGACTTTCATCCAAGGTCATTTGCCCTCATGTTGGGCATGGTGGCACATGCCTGTAATCCCAGCACTTGGGAGGCTGAGGCAGGAGAATCGCTATGAGTTCGAGGCCTGCCTGAGTTCCATAGTGAGTTCGGGACTACCAGCCTGGACTACAGAGCTGAGACCCTGTCTCCAAAAAGAAAAAGATCATTTGTCCTCCCTCTGTGTTTATAACTTGCTGCCTCCTCTCCACACATGATTTCTGGATCTAAATCTCTTATCGTATCCCTCACCAGTAGGAAGGATAGAGATTGTCATAGCTCCCACTAGAATATGGGCAAACAGAAGCCCTGGTGTCTTCTGGAACAGAAAGACCCCAGAGGCTAAATAATAACAGTGAGGCTCATCAGCTCTGACCTGGGTGTTTTATGTGTGCCACACACTGTTCTAAACATTAACTTCTTTAATATATTAACACATTTAATTTACTAGAAATTCTAGAAAGAATCGTAGTATGCTTACATGCATGGCCACCCAAGTCCCCACCCACTGCAATAAATAAACAAAAAAAAGTTGTAGCATGGCACTGTGCGTATTGTGAACACAGACAAGCACTCGTCTTTGGCTGGGTTCCTTTTCGGATTCTTTTCTGTTCTATCACGTGTCAGTTACCTTCCTGTACACCCCTTCTCTGCCATGTCAGTGCTGCCTTCCACCTGTGCCATGAATATGTTCCTTCATCTTTTTATTCCTAAGTCACTGTGTGCTTTGTTTGTCTTTTTGAGGGGTCTCACAGGGTCTCACTATGTAGCCCAGGCTGGCCTTGAACTCATGGTGATCCTTCTGCCTCAGACTCTCAAGTGCGGGGATTACAAGCATGCGCCACCGCGCCTGGCACTGTGTGCTATTGATACTGTACTAATATAGTGCAATTAACACATAGAAAATTTTGGAGGGCCGGTGAGATAGCTCAGCAGTATAAGCACCTGCCTGGCAAGCGCGCGGTCCTGAGTTCAACTCCCGGAACCCATGTAAAGGAAAAAAAAGGGGTTGGTGATAGCACTCAGTGGCACAAGCACTTGCTGGCAAGCATGAGGTCCTGAGGTCGATTCCCGGTACCCACATTACAAAAAAAAAAAAAAAAAAAATTTTGGATTTCATTATCACTTCTCAAAAGCCAACTTGCTCCCCAAGTTTCTTCCACTTATATCTTTGCCATTACCATTCCCTAGCCCCCCAAACTTTAAACACTGGAGTTTCAGTCCCTGTGTCTCCATTGCCTCTGCTCAGGTCTTCTAGCCTTTCCCTTTAGTCTTTTCATTGTTCTTCCTCTGCATTGTCTCTCTTTTTTTTATGTGGGTACCAGGAGTCGAACTCAGGACCTCGCGCTTAGCAGGCAGGCGCTTATGCCACTGAGCTATCTCACCGGCCCTCTGCATTGTCTCTTGATTGAGCCACTCATTTATTCCACAAATATGTGAGACCTGCTTTTCCCAGGCACTGTATGAAGCTCTGAGGATTCAGAGATAATGACTCCCGCACCGACAGAGGGAAGACAGTGTAGACTGCTAGTGCAGGGCAGCGTGAGCTGTGATAGAGGAGGGGCAGGCGCTGGGAGAGCACAGGAGAGAGACATCTTCTGCCGTCAGGAAGACAGGAAGGTTCTCGAACAGATTGGCCACTGACCTCAGTTTTCTCAGGTAAGCTCGCCAGGAGAGAAGGTGAGGAAAGGGACGTCCACACAGTAGGAGTGACACATGCAAAGTCAAGAGTGTCTTCAGAGGGCCGGTGAGACGGCTCAGCGGCTTAAGTGCCTGCCTTGCAAGCGCGAAGGCCCGAGTTCGACTCCCGGATCCCACATACGAAAAAGGGGCCGGTGATATCGCTCAGCGGCACGGGTGCCTGTTGGCGCGCGAGGTCCTGAGGTCGTCCCCCCGGTACCCACAAAAAAAAAAAAAAAAAAAAGAGTGTCTTCAGGGAGCTCCAAGTCACATGGGATGGCTGGAGTGGGGAGTGAAGGGAAGAGGGAGACTTGCACCTGGATGTGGCTAGTAGAACCGCATGTGCCATGGGCAGTGCTTGTGCTTTATCTTGAAGGCCTCGGGAGCCTCTGAGATAACAGTGTCACCAGTCAGGGTTAGCAGAGAGAGACACAAGAAAAATCAAGAGCTTCCCAAGGCCTCCCCTTCTAGAGAGACATACCGAAAGCTTTACTGATGAACTGCCAGGTGCCTGGGGGTTCCATCAAAAGAATCTGGGAAGGGGAGGAGGTGGAAATGATCTACAAAACGAATATATTGGGCCGGTGAGATGGCTCAGTGGCATAAGCGCCTGCCTTGCAAGCGCGAGGGCCCGAGTTCGACTCCCGGATCCCACATACGAAAAAGGGGCCGGTGATATCGCTCAGCGGCACGGGCGCCTGCTGGCGCGCGAGGTCCTGAGGTCGACCCCCCAGTACCCACAAAAAAAATAAAAATAAAAATAAATAAAAAAAAAAACGAATATATTGACCATATATTGGTAATTATTGAAGTTAGGTTTTGAGGACATCTGTTCTTTCTAATTCTTGTTGTTTGAGCCAGGGCTCATATACACAAGAGAATGATATTATAGGGGTCAAGGATGGTTTCAGTGAGAAAAAGCAAGTAAGACAAGGATGGAAGAGTGTGACTGGGGATGACAAAGGCCACCGGTGACCTTGGAAAGAATTGTTCCAATGTATTCCTGGGGACAACAGCTAGACTGCAGTTGGTTGAATAATTAATGGGATAAGAGAAGATGGCTAGTTATAGCTGGCAGGCTAAACACATGTTTTTATTTCTGCTCTCTCCCAAAACCTTACCAAAATAAGAAAAGAATAAAAATGGTATAATTCCAGATCCCTGGGAGGCTGAGGCTGGAGAATCAAAAGTTTGATCCCAGCCTGGACAACTTAGAGGCTTGGCAAAACCCTGTCTCAAAATAAAAAATAAAAGGTCAAGGCCGGGTGCAGTGGCTCACGCCTGTAATCCCAGCACTCAGGAAGCTGAGGCAGGAGGATCGCTGTGATTTCGAGGCCAGCCTGGGCTACATAGTGAGTTCAAGGCCAGCCTGGACTACATAGCGAGATCCTGTCTCAAAAAAACAAAACAAAACAAAAATGATCTGGGGATGTAGCTCAGTGTGAAAGGCCATGGGTTTAATCCTCAGGAAAGAAAGGAAGAAAGGGGAGGACAGGAAAACAAAATGTGACATTATGACATTGGAGAAATGGTTCTCAGGGACATAGGTGTCACAGTGGAGAAGTGGGAGGTGGCACACTTTAGCAGATGTAGCGAGGGGGACTGAGAAGAGGTCAGCAGGGATAGGAGCTAAGCAGGACAGAAAGTCTGTCGTAGCCTTGAGCCTTGTCCTCCTCCTTCAGTCCCAGTTGTCCACGTACACACCACCTCAGCCCTAGAATGATCCAGTCCTCTGTCACCTCCTTCTTCCTCTATGGTTTCTCCTATCCACTGCTGAAGAAACCTTCCTTCAACACTTTTGTTTAAAACTCCATCCCTTGCAACTTGAGACCATACTCATAAGTGAAATAAACCGGACCCACATGTGTAAACATTGTATTATCTCCCTAGTGTGAGAAGCTGAAAGAGTAAATAAGATCCAAAATGTACAAAAGGTATTGTAAAATAGGAAGAAACTGTTCAAAAGGAAAGTGAAATTGGGATGGGGGAATAGAGAAAAGTAAGGGAAAAGAAAACAATATATATATATACAAGATAGTTAAGATAGATACACTACTAATTTCACTTAGTTCATTGAAAAGAAAGGTTTGTGCTAATATTGTTTGGACAATTGAATGCCAATATCTTGTACCCTGAGTAACTAATTTAACGATAACAATATGAAATGTATTAACAATTGTTGGGGCCGGTGAGATGGCTCAGCGGCTTAAGCGCCTGCCCGGCAAGCGCGAGGGCCTGAGTTCGACTCCCGGAATCCACATACGAAAAAGGGGCCGGTGATATCGGTCAGTGGCACGGGCGCCTGCTGGCGCGTGAGGTCCTGAGGTCGACCCCCGGTACCCACAAAAAAAAAAAAAAAAATTGTTACCCTCCTATTATGTTGTTTTGAAATTTTGTTCTATTTTTTCTCTTTTTTTTTTTTTTTTTTTTTTTTTTTTTTTTTTTTTTGTGGGTACCGGGGGTTCGACCTCAGGACCTCACGCGCCAGCAGGCGCCCGTGCCGCTGAGCGATATCACCGGCCCCTTTTTCATATGTGGGTTCCGGGAGTCGAACTCGGGCCCTCACGCTTGCCGGGCAGGCGCTTAAGCTGCTGAGCCATCTCACCGGCCCTATTTTTTCTCTTTAAAATAAAAAAAAAAAAAAAAAAACTCCATCCCTGCTCAATAATTTATAATTGCTCTTAATTGCTTGTTTAAACTTAAAAAAAATTGTAAAGCCCTTTCCATCCTAGCTTCCTTTTTCCCCTTTTGTTTTTTTTGGGGGGTTTTGTTTGTTTGTTTGTTTGTTTTTATTTTTGTTTTTGTTTTTTTGTTTTTTTGTTTTTGTTTTTGTTTTTTGAGATAGGGTCTCGCTATGTAGCCCAGGCTGCCCCTGAAGTCACTATGTAGCCCAGGCTGGCCTTGAACCTGCCGAGATCCTCCTGCCTCAGCCTCCCAACGCGTGGCTCTTTTTCCCTTTTCTGAATCTCTCTGAACTTTATCTGTAAGATGAAGGTATTACTTCCCGTCTTGCATATTAAGATGAATTGCTGGAAGAAAATGTACATAAGAAACAATTATTTCTCATTGCATTTCTAATTTCTTACTAATCCCCAGTTGAATCTTCCACTTCATTAGGGTTTTGTTTTGTTTTATTGCTTTGAAAGAACTGTAGATTCACAGGTTGATGAACACTTGTACAGGGGAATCCCATGCAAATAACTATGTAAACAGAGTCATGCATTATGTGTCCTTTTGAGATTGGCTTTTTTCATTCCGCATAATTTCCTTGAAACTTATCCACTTCAGTGGTTTTTTAAAACAATTTTATATTGTCTTCCGTATATGAGACTTGTTCATTTCAGCTCTGTCTTTGTGATGTCATCTTTCCCTTCTAGAATTCCCTCTACCAGTTCATTTCCTTCTTCAGCATGTCTCACGGCGTGTCTTCCCTTGTCAGTTTCGTATATATTATATCATTTTCCATTTGTCTTCAGGTAGACAGGTACCATGCCCAACTTGTCTTTATGGTCCCAGTATCTAGTCAGGTGCCTAAAATTTAGGAGGTACTCAGTGATAATTTTTGGGTGAATGAATAATTGAAGTTGCTCTCTTAGGTTCTTATATTGTGTCTTGGCCATGTTGCCTTCCTCTCTAGACTCTAAGCTGGAGAGTAAACGTCCGAGCAGCCCTGCATTCTAGTCACTAGTGTTCAGATTGCCGGAGATGTTTGTGTGTGGCTTCAGTGAGCTTGTGCATTTGTGCATTTGTGCATGTTGGGATGAAGTGAAGGCGTAAGTGTTTATGGGCTGGTTTCCCAGCTTCCCAGCCTGACTTCCTACAGTCAGCAGGATGGACCTGGAGATGTCGGGGCTGAAGACCCTGGAGCATGTAGCAGTGACAGTCTCCATCACTCACCCACGCCGCGGCAGCTTGGAACTGAAACTCTTTTGTCCCAGTGGCATGATGTCCCTTATCGGCGCCCCCCGCAGCATGGACTCGTACGTACACCTGCCTGTGGCCTCCTGAGCCATCTTTGCAATAAAGATATTCTCAAGAGGGTAGTGGCACTGTCATAAGCAACCATGGCCCCGACTGTCCTTGGCAGCTGGAAGCCATTGATCACATGCTTTATTCAAGGGCGTACAATGTGTTAGGCACTGTGCTCTGCATTTATATGTATCCGTGTCCTCTAATCATTGAAGAACCCTCAGAAGACTCTGTGATCTTTTACAAATGAGTGAATGAGTCACAGAGCTAGTAAGTGCTGAGAAAGTAAGAATAAACCTACATCTATGGGACTTCAAACCTGTGTCCTCTCCACCTTGACTTTTCCCCTACAGCACATAGGCACAAGTCCCTCATTCCCTGAGACCCCAGGGCAAGGAGCAGCACTTGGGTCCCCTTCTGGCACTTTCCCAAGTGGCTGTAGCTCATTGCTGTGGCTGCTGCAGTGGAGAAGTAATGTTTCTAGGAAAGGGGTCAGCTGCCCGTGCCATGCCTCTCATCTCTTCGACTTTGTTCTTTCCCCAGGGATCCCAGTGGCTTCAACGACTGGACCTTCTCCACTGTGCGGTGCTGGGGAGAAAGTGCAAAAGGCACCTATAGACTAGTCATCAGGGATGTAGGTGAGCCTCCCTGCCCTTTCCCCAGGGTCCTGCCTTTCCTGATTGTCCCTCTGGGTCTGAGAGTCCCCACAGAAAGGGTCCCATGTGGAATACATAGGGTTGCTATTGGACGAAGAAGGCAGATGCCAAGGACTATGCATCTAAAACTGGGCATTAATCCCTAAAACTGACCATTCATACCACCTGTCTATGCCTTGGAGAAGCGACTGATCAAGTACTTTCACGTATAACCATGCTTCAGCCAGCTGTGGTAGGCAGGTAAGGGCAGCACTAATTTTCACCATTTTTTAAAAACTGAGGCCTAGAGGTTTGAAGTGACCTGTATAAAGTCACAATAACAGTGACTACTGAATATCGGCAGTACCAGTGAAGAGACTCGAAATCACACCCGCTCCCCAAAATTCTAGTCAAGCTAGGTATTTGCTAGACCAACTAGTGGTTTTTGAACCTTTATTAATTTGGTAGAAAAATATTTTTCTTTCAAGAAAAATTTCAGCTGAAATCCCAAAATATTGCTTTGAGTTGGACCTTTCAACCTCCCTGTCCTGTGTCCAAGCACCCTGTAAGGCATTCTGCAGAACCCAAGGGTCCCAGTCGGACAGCCACTAACTGTATTAGACCGTGTGGTCTGAGTGCCTTGAGTGGCAGGGCTTCGCGGGGTGGTATGGCCAACAGAGGGGATGGCTCACAGGCTGCCCGCTTGCTGCTCTAGGTGATGAGCCACCCCAGTTGGGCATCCTCCAGCAGTGGCAGCTGACCTTGTATGGCTCCATGTGGAGTCCAGTGGACATCAGGGAAAGACAAAGGTAGGGACGGCCCCATGTATCAGAGGGAGGGCAACTCATGAGGGAATGGGAGAAGAAGCCACCTAGGGAGCCCGTCCCCTTCCGCACCCCGGCTGTACCTCCAGCTCCTGACCCCAGCTGCAGATACAGCCAGGGGCGAGGAAGCCAGAGTGCGCTTCCGCCCTCAGCTCTGGGCTTCCCTCCCTCTCTTCAGTGGCAACGCGGGAGGAAGGTAAGGGCAGATGGTATAGGAACCAGGGTCAGTAAGGCGTCCTCTCCCCATTGCTTCTCCACAGGCTGTTAGAAAGTGCCATGAGCGGAAAATATCTGCATGATGGCTTTGCTCTGCCCTGCCCACCTGGGCTGAAAATTCCTGAGGAAGGCGGTTACACCATTACCCCTAACACCCTGAAGGTACTAGGACCAAGACTCAAACTACAGGCAAATAGGACTGTCCAGGGGGGTTGGTTCTTGGTGCTACTTCCCCTGACCTGGGGAAGGAGGGGTTGGGAAGACCTGGATCCCCACAGTGGTTGCATAGCATTGCTCCTAGCCCGCTAGCCCATGCAGAGGACAGTCCTGCGGTGGGAGGAGCAGGAGAGGGGTGGGGTGGAGCAGCAATCTCCCGAGGGAATGGACTCCCTGAGCTCACACTTTGGCCATGGGAACAGTCCCTAACATAGATGCTTGGCTTTTCCCCAGACCCTGGTGCTAGTGGGCTGTTTCACCATCTTCTGGACTATTTACTACATGCTGGAGGTGTATATGAGCCACAGAAATGTGGCTTCCACCCAAGGTTGTAGGAACGAACCCTGCCACTGGCCCCAGCGGAGCCGAAAATCCAGAGAGGAAGGGACAGAGCTAGAATCAGTGCCACTTTGCAACGCTAAGGATCTGAATGGAGCAGAGACAGAGAACAGGAGCCCTCTCACCACCTCTGACCTCCTTGCCCCAGACTTGCTCAGTGAAGAGGACTGGACCCTGTCCCAGAACCACCAGAGTGCCCTAGACTGCCTTTATCAGCACCAACCCCCAGACCTGTTGCAGGGGAAGGAGGAACAGATTTGCTGACCTCAGGGCCTGGAAGGCTTGAAGTAGGACAGGCTCTTCCTTCCCAAGATTGGGGAAGCTGCTCCCAACTTTGGGGAGCTCTGGGGAGAAAGTCCTGATGCTCACATCTGAAATGTGAGGCCTCAACAGCATTCTCTGGCTGCCCTCAGGGAGGGTGAGGGCCTTCGTAAGGAAAAGCGGCAGAACATGGTACCAGGGGACAGTCTGGAGAGAGGACAGGATCCTCCTCCAACTGACTGGATGCTTTCGATGAGAAGGCCTTGCCAAGGGATTGGCACTCATGTTGGTCGGATTGCCACCGCCCTTTCTCTCGGGCGAGCCAGCGATGCAGATTATAGGGGCCACTACCCACATGGGTTGAGAAGGTGCCTGTGTGGCCAGGAGAGTCCTCAACAGAAACATCACTGGGATCGCTTGGGGAGGAGTGTTGCGGGAGATGGAGAGCTGGGAAGAGCCCTAGGCGTGCCTGCCCCGAAAGCAGCGCCTTCATTAGCCTTTCCCAGGAGTGGCACTCCCGGGCAATGCCATCACTCCTGCCCCTCCTCCTGAAGGATTGGTACAGTGGTCCTGGCGTAGCTGGGGAGAGACACGCTCCCCAGGGCCCGCGCTGCTTTGTTGGAGAGGTCTGTGGCAGGGCTGAGCGGCAGGTGTGAGACGTGAGTGTTTTAGGAGAAGCTGAAGGAGCCGCTGCCGCTCCAGCCCTGCGACCACCTTGTCTTCCTCTGCAAAGTGCTCAGGGAAACTCCCTTCCCCCGAGGCCACTGTCTGCCCGACAACCTGTGACTCTTCCTCCCATTCTTGGCCTCCTCCCTTCATCTGAGCTAATAGATTTGAATTTTTTTAATGCTTAAAATTTGATTTTCTCTTTTCACAGCAACATTTTGTTGAATTTTTTTCTGCACAGCTTTTCCAAAATAAAGACCTGCCAAACAATTCTGCCACTCCCCATCTCTCCTCCTCCCACAGCTAACGCAAGTGGCCGGGTTGCTCCCCTTCCCCTTGAGTCCTTCAGATTCACTCTCCTCTCCCAGGCCTGTTCTTTTGACCCTCTGGGGACCTGAGGTCATGAAGGGTCCCCCGGTGGGAGTGGGGGGTAGGTAGCAGCCAAGAACACACATGAACCCAAGATGCCACCTGCTCCCTGCTCAGAAGCTGAAGTGACTAAGGCAAATCAAACTCTGCCAGCCAGGCCTGAGAAAATGTATATATATTTTTTTCCTTTTTGAATTTCAACCCCAAAAATATTCCAGGAAAAGAAGGGGGAGGCTGGGCTGGGTCTCCTTCAATGGGCTTTTGCTGCCAAGGAACAGAGTGAGTGGGCTTGCTCCACACCCAGTACCAGCCCACCTGCCCCCGGCTTAGCCCCGGATTGGGGGAGAGGGCAGTGGTGGAGGTGCAGCTGGGAGGAGGAGCCGGGCAGTGGTGCTTGGGGGTAAGTTGGGCTGAGGCTGGGGGGAGCTGCCCGTGTGCAGTCACCTTTGCCCAGTGACAGTCTCAAAGCTTGGCCAGGGCTAAGAAACTACACAGGTGTGGGTGGGGCCGTCTAAGCAGGATGGCTGCAGCCAGGGAGCTGCAGCAGAAGCCGGGGCTCAGGCCTGGCCCTCCCCCTCTAACTGATGATCTGCCGAGGTCGTCCATAGCCTGTCATGCCAGCCTGGGAGGCCCCTCTGTTGCTGCCCATCTGAAGACCAATGACATGCTTTCCCTCCTGCAGTTGGCTCTCTGTGAATTCTCTCTTATGCTCCTGGGCTTTCCTAAAAAAAGGAGGAACCAGGAAAAAGTTTGGTTAGAATTACTGATATTTTCCAACTGTTTTGTGATCCCTCTTGCTCTCTAGTCCATTCCCTTATTTCACTGAGCACAGAAGAGTAGAAAGGAAGGAGCCAAGAAGTATGAATGTGGCTGGGGACGCAGCTCAATGAGGGCACTGAGTAGCTTGCACTAGACCCTGGGTTCCATCCCCAGCACTGCAAAAAATAAAAAACCATGAATGGCCCATTTCCTCTCATTCTAGACCCTCACTCGGGACCTTCCCAGCTCTCTGCCTCCCCTGATCATTCCCACAAGCTGGCCAGCCCAAGCCACCCCATCCCACAGAGAGAGCCAAGCACAGGGGCAAGAATCCCTGGTGGCCACATACTTCATAAACCAGTTGGGATCACCACGGTAATGCCCATCATTCTTGGTCACTGCCAAGCTGCCCAACGCCATCAAGGTCCTCTGTACTGCTGCCAGGTCTTTGCCTATGAGAAGAAAGAGCAGCCAGGGGATGAACTTCTGGACTGAATAGATAGGATTCCAACCCAGGGCTTGCTTGTTTCAAAGAAATGGCCAAACCAGCAGCAGCAAGCATTGTCCCTGAACCACAGGCAGCTTCAGTGAATCCTGCAGAAAGTCCTCGTGCGTGGTGTGGTAGGCTCTTGGCATAATCTGCTCTGCACAGACGAGCAGACACCTGCTTGTAGGATATTTTGATCATTCCCTCCCCTAGCCCAGAATCCCTTTCACCTGCTCACTGCTGTCCCCAGCCTCTCATTCCTCTGTACCTTCAAAGAGGTCAACCGTCTGGAACATGTCCGTCTTGGTGACTCCATAGTCCTCCGCTGCTTTCAGGAACTGAGCCACCTGCTCCATCTGCTTGAAGACCATGGAGGGTGGGTTCTCAGGCACCTTCACTGGCTTGGAGCCCTCAGGATACAGGCTGTTCACCAGCTTGCTCAGAATCTGCCAGGCAGAGGACACAGCTTGGCATTCACTCAATTCAGGGGCCCTGTCCCACGACTCACAGGATGGCACCACCCCTGCCCTCTTCCCAGGGTGCTACTCACCACGCCGTTCTTCAGCCAGACCTGGAAGCCCAGGCGCCCACGGTCTGGGCGACCCACATCAGAGCCACACTGCATTATGATCCACTCTATCAGCCGTTCCTCCAGCTCCTCGTCGTACTTCTTCTCAATTTTGGACTGCACTTCACGGCTCATGCCATAGGAAGGACCCTTGTTGGCCATGATGGGGCAGAGCTAAAGCAGGATAGGGTAGGGAAGAGAGAGGATCACACGGTCAGGGAATAGCTCTGCTTTCACTTGTGCCAAGCAGGCGTAGCCCTGCGCAGGGTTCCCGTCCATCCTAGATGTGGATCACAGCACTTTCCACCTAGGCCAGAGGTTTCTCTGAACTTGAACAGCAGGAAAGAGGTTATCAGACTATTGAAAATCTAGAGCAAGAGTCTATAAACTCTTCATGTGAGGAGCCAGACAGTAAGTGGGGTGTGGATGCTGGCACACACCTGTAATATCAGCAGTACTCTGGGAGGCTAAGGCAAGTGGATCACAAGTTCAAGCCCAGCCTGGGTCCTGGATAATTCCCAGTTCCACAAAAAAAGAGAAAAAAAGAAAGAAAATAGCAAATATTTATGCTTTGCAGGCCACATATATGGTCTCTGCTATTGGAGCATGAAAGCAGCCATAGACTATGTGTAAACAAGGGAACATAGCTGGCACAATAAAACATCATTTACAAAAACAGACAATAACTGGGTGGTGGTGCACACCTGTAATCCCAGCACTTGGGAGGCTGAGGCAGGAGGATCACTGTGAGTTTGAGGCCAGCCTGGGCTACACAGCAAGACCCTGTCTCAAAAAAAAAACAAAAAACAGACAACAGGCTGGATTTGGCCTGTGGCCATTTTGACAACCCCTGGCCTAGAGCATTTTTTCTTTGCCAAGACTGGCCACAGAGGCACTGGAGAAGTCTTCCAGAGCTCAGATCATTCACCAAGATCAAGCCAGCAGGTATGTTTGTCCAGCCAGGTATGAAGTCGCTTACTGCCTCCACCTTAACAAACAAGGTACCCCTAACTTACTTTCTTCTCTAGCGCAGAAGCTGGAAATACAAATTCAGCTCTTTGCCAGACCCACCCAACCTCTGGCCTGCAGCTGAAGAGGCTCGGGTTTACCCACACCTGGAAAGATCTAGGAAGCCACCAAAGCCCAAGCGTTCTTGGCAAAGTCACTGCATTTCCTCAGGGGACCCAGCATGGAGAGGACTGCTGTACTCACCCACCCTCCCCCATGCCCTCAGGTTCTTGCCACTGCAGTACTTTGAGGACTCAAAAAGTCAGAGTCCTCCGGGGATCTTCCAGAGCCAAGAATCTGGCAGCCGGAGCATGGGAAGCCGGCGCGGGGGCCATGCTGTCCCAAGGGCTGGGCTGGCACTGCTCAGGAGGGTCCTCGAGGAGAGGGAGGCAGGCTTGGGCAGGTATGGGGCAGGCAGATAGGCTGCTAGACAGACCCAGGCAAGAGGAACCAGCCCTGGCCACCGGAATTGCCTTGGGATGGGTTGATTTCTGCCCAGTGTTCGTCTGAACAGCCTTCCAATGGAGGACTACAGGAGGCCAAACCCAGCCCCCGGCCTCAAAGAGCTCAGAGGTGGGGAGGGACATAAGGGGTTGGGAATGTAGGCAGTGGGCATGCTCCCCCATTTCCCACTTGGGAGAGCAGAGACCCTCTCCCCACCAGCACCCCCGTGGGAAGCAAAGCAAGTATCATCGTATCACTCCGGATCCAGGCCAGCTGCCAAACTCCCACATCCTGCCCTTGGCAGGACAGCCTTTCCCAGCTCGAGTTCCCCAGCTGTGCAGTGGGATAATGGGATCTAAAATGACAGTGTCTTAGGGACCACCTCACACACTCCTTTAAATGCCAGTCTCCTGGAGGTGACAGGGAGCCAGCCAGCCTTTGGCCAGGCAAGTCATACAGTACGTAGCCTCCCCCTCCAGCCTCCACTCACTTCTGAATCATTTCTGAAGACCAAGTTGGGGAGAAAACATGGGAGGGCCTCATCTAAATGCCAGCCCTTGGCCACCTCACTTCTCTCTGAGTCTGTTTCCTTACTATGAAGTGGGGGGTGGACCACCGCTGAGGGCATGGTCCTCTGAGCCCTGCAAAGGAGGTGGACCCTGGGCCTAGCACCACGTACCAGCAGTGAACCCAAAGGTGTCCCTCCCTTCTTTACCCTGTCTTCTGTCCCACCCTCTCCCTTTCTACCCAAGGACTTCTGGGCAAAGAACTGTAGTCAAAGACCACAAGTAGAGCTGGGTGTGAAAGTACATGCCCATAATCCCACCACTCTGGGAAACTGAGGCAGGAAGGTTGTGAGTTCAAGCTCAGCCTGGACAACTTAGCAAGACCCTGCCTCAAAAAGACACAAGTCATTTGGGACCAAGCATTTTCAGCCAACCCTTCCTGGTCTCCACCCAGCCTGTCTCAGCCTTTGCCCCACCATCCCAGCCAGGCACATGCACCCTTGGGGACCAGGCAGTCCCCTGCCCCACCCACCCACTCTCACATCTGCATTCCCCTCCCATGCTACCTGCTGGGCATGGGAAGAGCACATGGAAGGAGAGTGTGTCCCCCAGCCCATAGCTTTCTTTCTCAGGAGGGTAAGGACAGACAGTGCGAGTCAAAGGGTCAAGGCTCATGGTGACAAGAACAGAACACCAGAGCCCTTACATCTAGAGACAGTATTTCGATTTTGGTCAGAGCAAGGGAGGGCAATGAAATGCCCCAGCCCACCTCCACCCAGCACCACCCTTCTTCCCCATCTGGTGAAGCGTCCCAAGAAATGCCTTCGAGTCCTTGGATGGACACCTCCCCAGGCCCACCTTGGAGCCACTGGAGAGAGAGAAAGGAAGATGGCAGCAAGGCAGCCCACCAGGGGCATTTTGAGACAGGCTCCAAGGAGAGAGGCATAGAACTGTGGGAGCCTTGGCTGTGTCCTCCTGCCCTGTGGCCCCTGTCAGGCCTCTCCTCCTCAGGGCAGCCCAGTAGACAGGGTGGGCATGGGGAGAGGAGCAGGCAGAAGCCCAGAACAAGCAGCACCAGGAGTTTCTCTAGGCCTGGTCTCTCCGCTCTCAGCACCATAAACACAGCCAATAGGAGCGAGAACACTGATCCTGAGCAAGGGGGCCCACTGGAACTCCAAGGACAAAGAACAGAGGCCCTGCTGCCTAAACGTTGCCCGTCCTCACTGCGACCCTTTGAGCAGTAGCTGCAAAGGTAAACCACCCATACCCTTTGGGAAAGACTAAGGGACCCAGGCCTGCCCAGTTGTCACCCTAGAGCTCCTTCTTGGAAGTGGCCATGCACAGCCCCTGCCTACAGTGGGAGTGACCCCCCCCCCAGACTGTGGAAGGAGCTGGATGCAGAAGGCAGCTCCTCTAGCCTGGCCCTGCAGTCTGCCACCCTGGCCAGTCCTAGATCACAGAGCTCTGCGTGGCTGGGTCTATAGTGCGGTGGCACAGCCTATGCTTGGCATGTGCAAGGTCCTGGGTAAAGAGTTCTGTGGTCTTTCCCACTGCCTCAGGGCTACCACAGGGCAGTCCTGTGCTAGGGAGCAGCCACTGCTCTCCAGAGCTAGTGACTCATGCCCCTCACCTCCCTGGCCATCTTGGGGGGAGGACAGACAACAGAGCCCTGGCCCAACCAGGCAATGCCTTGAACCTAACACAGCCTGTGGGTGTACTGTGGCTGAGCTGGGAGCCTCCCCTCACCCCAACTGTTCCCACTAGATTCCTCTGCACCAGCCAAGTCACCCTGGGTATTTCAATGAGCCCCAGGCCACTCAGTATGAGACTGAAGACTCGGAAGCTAGCACGGGCTCCTCTTCCAGAGACTTCTGGAGAAGAGGCATCCTCGCTGCCTGAGAGAGTGGGCTTCCTAGCAGGTAGCACAGCAGGGACCCTGGAGCGCCCTGTCTGGGACACACCCTTTCTACCGTACAGCTCCAGCCCAGCCTCCCCCAAGCACTCACGGGGTTCCTCGGGGCCTCAGGAGCGAGTGCGGTCTCCGCTTCCGAGCTGGGCGGGCAAGACTCCGGGCGCCGGCTGGGTGAGGGGTTTAAAGGGCTGCCGCTGCGATGATGTCAGCCTCCCCCGCCGGCTCACCCCTCGACCCCCTCCCTGCAGGAGGAGCCCGGCTCGGCCCCACATCCCCAGCCCCCCCAGTGACTGCGCACAGGCTCCATATTTGGGGAAAGACACCAAGTTGGAGCAGACTGCCGGAGGTGTCCGAGACATTCTCTGCGTGCTTTGGAGATGGAGCGGCCACGGTGGGGCGGCGAGGAGCCGGCCGGGAAAAGCCTTTTATGGGCAGGACCATGAAGGCCTTCCCTGCTGTCCGGACTTAGGCTGCTCCCTCTTCTGGGCTCCCTGCCCCCGAGGAGTCCAAGCCAGTCTGGCCAAAGAGAGGAGAACAGAGCTAGGAAGCTGGGGATTCCTGGGGTTTATGGGAAACAAACCAGTCCCCCTCTCTCAGGGGAACCAGCCTTTACCGAGGCCGTGCTCCGTGCTAGGCACTTGGCAAATGCTCCCATTAATACAACTATACTGTGAAGGCAGAGTCACTGTCCCCATTTTGCAGATGAGAAAACTGAGGCTCAGAGTGCATTCTCCCAAGGCCACCTGCTGAGGGAGTTGCAGAAACCAGGTCCCTGCTCACGCACAGGTGCCAGAGAAGCCGTCACACCCACTCTTGCAGTTATAGCACCTGCTCAGGTTGGGGAAGCTTTCAGTTAGGAGGTCTTGCATTGGGATGGGGTTTGAGGGTTCAGTAGCAGTGCAGTAACCCTGGCCTTATCCAGAGGGTACCTAAGGTCTGGCAGGGCTAAAGACACTAGGGTAGGTGGCTCAGAAGGCTGGCTTGCCTATTCCTCCTACCTACCTGGAAAACTAGACCCCATCACCCCAGGAAGGAGACCCATTCAGATCTTGCTTGTACCTGGCTGCAGGGGTCTTGAGAAAGGAGAGGTTCGGGAAGGTGGGAGACTTCCAGTGGAGTGGAACCCATCCTAGGGGCAGTGGCAGGGAGGCCCTAACACACCCACTATACATGCAACAGACAACACACACACACACCTGGCACCACCCGTGCCAAGCAGGGCTCACTGGAGAGGGTCCACCAGGCCTGGTGGGGGGAGCTGAGATGCCTGCTTCAGTAGCCCCGCCCACAAGGCAGCCTTCCCTAACGCCAGAGCCTGGTAGTGATAGAGCTATAGTGCCTCCCAGTGGAACTGTAGGGGAGAGCAGGGAGAGAAGCTGGAGACCGACAAAAGCTGTCTCCATTCCTGGATCCCCAACCCCACCCCAACCTTTGGTTGTGAACTGAGTTCACCAGACTCCCTGGCCCCCGATTTTGACCTTTCTTAGTTGCTCAAATCAAGTCAAGGTCTTCCACACTGAGCTACATTCCCCGTATTTTTGTTTTCTTTTTTTTGAGACAGGGTCCTACTAAGCTACTAAATTGCCCAGGCTGGGCTTGAGATCCCTAGGGATCTTCCTACCTCAGCCTTCCAGAGTGTGGGGATTACAAGCATGCACCACCATGCCTGGACTACCGATGTCTCAGAACTCTCCACTTGGAGGCTGCCCACCAGCCATCCTGCCTTGCCACCCCGTACCACCCCACCTTGACCCTGCAGCCTGTGAGCTGGGAAATGCTCAGCAGAAGTGAAGCCAGCCTCAGCCTGGAGAGTAGAAGCCAGGTGGGCAGAGGCAGCTGCTATTTGCCAGGTAGAGGGGATCTGAGAGACAAGACAGCATGGCAAAGGCTTTTTCAATTCCTAGCCTCTGCCCAGCATTGTCTGCCACAGAGGCGGCCCTGGTAAATGTTTACCAAGTTAATGCTGCTGTTTGAGGTAAAGACATGGGGAAAGGTGGTCCCAAAGTGGGACAAGGAAGATTCCAGCCCATCACTCACTCTCAACATCACCCAGGACAGGAGAGAAAACAAGGGGCCCAGGAACTGCATCTGGTTGTCTTTATTGAATGCACTCATTCAAAGAAAACAGAAACACAACCATAGCATGGAAAGACATAAAACGGAGCTCTGAAATGAAGACCCAGACCAGCCTCCTGTCCCAGCCCAAGGAGAGCTATAAAAACATGTTGGGGAGAGTAAACCACATTCCCACCCCAAGGCAGAGACCCAACCTGATCACCCCCATCCTTGGCATCTGGAATGGACCAGGTGGGGTGAAGGGAACCAAGGACCAGAGCAGCCAGAGGGCCCAGAGCTGGGGGCAACTCCATGTAAACTCCAAGGCTTCTATGTGTGTGTGTGCCTGACAAAACTTGGCTGAAGGCTGGACGGACTCAGAAGCCAGCCCTGGGTCTCAGAGTGAGACTGGGACTGGGGACACAGTGGGAAATGGCATGTCCCTTCCTTAAGCCCCTTTCTAAGATAGGCACTGGGGCTCCTGCAGCTGTGGGGAAGGCAGGATGGGCTGGGCTCCTTGCCCACCCTCATCTGCCCCTGGACATTCTTGGGCAGTGTCAATGGCACTGAAAGGCCCCACCTGGGGCTTGGCAGGACTGAGGACTCAGAAAGGGACCGATGAATCGTTTCTCCCTCCAAACCTAGTGTTGGCATCAGTCTGGGAGGCTTATGAGATGAAGAGATGACCTCCAAATTCAGCCCCTCAGTCAGAGGTGGCTCTCAAATGGAGCTAAATGCCATTGCTAAAGAGCCAACCCGTGCTCCTCCCCTCAGAAAGGGAGGAGCCTGTCTTCGGCCTCTTGTAGGCCTTAGCACCAAAAGCCTGGCACCAGTTGGCCAGCCCCCAAAATCCCACACCTGTATCCATCCTGGCTGACCAGAGGGGGCAGTGATGGCAGCGAGGTACAGCCCCAAAGAGAATGGGGGCTCTGTGGCAGGACACAAATCAGCTCCCGGACCAGGGTCCTGGAGCAGAAGAGTAGGAAGAAAGGGCTCCAGGTCCCAGGCTAAGGAGGAAAGGAAGGACGGATAGAATGCAAGGCATGAAACAAGACAGGCATCGTCTTCCCTCTTTCCTCCTTCAGAGGGACAAACAGAGAGCCAACGGATGGATGGGGGCCTAGAGGAGGCCCCAACACTGAAGAAAGCAGCAATTTGGCCAATGTCTGGGGTGTCAGGGGAGCAGGCCTCCTCCCTGGCAGAGGGCAGCTGCAAGGCTCAATGCCACCCCAGGACTATATCGAGTCTAGCCTGGGCTGGACCTCATTGTCCCACTGCCATCCAGTGTTGGGCAGCAGGGCTGGGGCTCACAACCCCACAGAGGTGCCCTGGCAGGTGACAAAGAGGAGCTCAGGGCCCCATGAGGTAAAGCAAGGGGCCCAGCTCCTGCTAAAAGACATAGATCTTGTCCCGCTGCACAGTATCCAGGTCGTCGTCCAGTGTCAGCAACACCTGGGGGCAGACACTGGATCAGGCACAGGGAAAGAGGCAGCTTCTGCCCTGCTCCACCCTCCCCGCTCAGGCCAGGTGCATCTTGTGTACCAGGAAGGACCCAAACATGGCGATGGAGGACAGAAAGTGCCAGATGTCATGGTCATCAAAGAAGTCAAGGAGGATGCAGTCCCGATTGTGCTCCCTTGACTCTGCGGGAGTTTTCTGTGGGAGGAACGGAGACGGCAGCCTGCTGACCCCGCTCCAGGGAAGCCAGGGCCAAACCCACCGCCCCTCTCCCTCCAGGGCACCTGCTCCTTCTCCCAGCCCCAGGCAGAAAAGCACCCTGTTCTGACTCATCCCTGACCCTCAGCCCCCGAATCTATGAAATGGCCTTTTGTTACAAATGTTTCCCCGAGTTTGCTGCTTCTGTCTTCCCTTTTCTTTCACTCTCATCCTCCTCCCTTCACCTCCCCCTCTCCCCTTTTTTGTATTTGGGACTGAACCCAGGGCCTTTGCACTGAGCTATATCCCCATCACTTCTTATTTCTTATTTTGAGATAGGGTCTTGCTAATTCCCTAATTTACCCAGGCTGGCCTCAAGCTTGCAATCTTCCTGCTTCAGCTTCCCAGGGTGCTGGGATTACAGGCATGCACCAGCACATTTGGCCTCTTCTTCCCCCTTTCCATAAACAGAGGTCTATGATTACCTGCAGATGCTTCTCCTCAGAGATGTGGAACTCACTGCCCTGCCTTGGCCCCACCCCTGCTCTCATCTGTCCTCCAGGGTCACCATTTCTCCAAAGTACTGTTGCCAAGTCACACCGCTGGCCCCAAGAAGACAGTAGTCATGCTCCATGATGCTCAAGGTCCTCGCTGGGCTATCCACAACCTCTACATTTACTGGTCATCTGCTGTCTATAGCTCTCGTGCTATGCTGAGGCCACAGACCTGACCAAGACTCGCCCTACCTCAAGAAGTTGCAGTCTTTGCCTGGTTCCATCTAGACTGCACCCTTCATTTCACGCATCTCATTGTAAAGAGCAAGACATGAGCCAGGGGCTGGGAATACAGCAGTGCAGAACACATGCTTAGCGTTCTGAGGCCCAGGTTTGATCCTCAGCACTGAAGAACCAAAAGAAGTGTCTCTCTTAAACTAGATTATGAGCGCCTCACAGACGGAGACCATGGCGAACAGCTCTGACCACAGGTTGAAAGGGCTGCCACTCCCTGGCTATGTGCCCTTGGGAAGATCATTCGACCCAGACTCAGCTGCCTCCAAAGTAAAATGGGGGACATCCCCATGCTGGAATGTTGGTATTAGGAGTATGAGGAGTGGCTATGAGAAATGCTGGTCCCTGTAGAAAACAGGCCCCTCGGTGGGCTCGTGGTAAGCCAAGGTGACTACTCACCTGCCAGGTGCTGAGTCCCTGGAAGAAGAAGAAAAGTGCAAAGCCCCAGACCACAGAGGTGCAGATGATGCACAGCAGAGGGATGAGCTTGATCCGCTCCCCGCTCCGGAGCTGGGTGGGGGAGGGGGAGGGGGAGAGGGAGAGAGCTGAGGGCCAGGCTTCAACCCAGGCCACTGCCCAGCTTTCCTGGACTCCCTCTCCTGGGGCCTCCTGGCCCTTCAGGACGCATCCTTTAGGAAGCCTGCTCGGACTCACAGCATTTCCCACACAGAACCCAACCAGTCTCCATGCTAGCAGCCTTGTGTCCTCACCTGACGTCCACCCTCACTGGGCCTCCACGTCCTCAGGACCATGGTGCCAACAAAGGGTCCTGGCTGGGGCTCTCCTCCCACACTGGATGGTGTGGGGAGGGTCACTCGGGAGGCATCTGATCCTCAGAGGCCCAAATCACAGATTTTGAGAGCCCCACCTCCTCTCAACCCTCTGCAATGAAAGCAGACCCTGGGCTGAGAGCTGGGAGTGGAGATCAGTGGCAGAGGGCTTGCTCAGCAGTCGGCTCTAGCCTCCACGCTCCTCAAACCTCACTGGCACAGGAATGGATAGAAAAATTCTCACTCCCTCTCATGGCTGCCCAGGCAGACCATGCCCATCTCCATCCCCCAAAAGCAGAGCAGCTGAGAGAAGAGGCTCAGCTCTCCCTACTCACCTTCATGATAATGTAGAAGGCAAAGTAAAGTAGCAGGTTGCAGATGCCAATGGCCAACAAGTAGGAGGCAAAATCATTGGGGCGCATGATGAGCCCATAGGCAGCCCTGCAAGAGGGAATAGGGGATGGTGAACCAGGGAAGGGCCAGGAGCAGGAGCCCTCTCCCTTGCTCCCACACCGCTGTCTTTATCATGATGCTGAGCTGGGTCTGAGGGGATACAGAAGATTCTCGAAGGGACCGACACCCTCTTTTCGGCCTCTATTCTTTATGCCCAACACCTAGAAGTTGTCCACACCCCCAAGGCAGCCAGTGGCTAGCCACGGCCCCAGCTGCCTGCCCAGCCAGGCTACCCCAGGCAATGGCCACACTCACAGCGACCAGTTGATAATGTTGCCCATGACCAGCAGCACCATGCGGTCCTGGGGGGAAGCAGAGACATGGAGACTGAGAGGGAGAAGAGAGACAGGGAGAAAAGTAGCAGAAGGCCCGAGTCAACGAGTCCCTACCCCTACCCCAGGTTCCCTGCTATGCTTCCCTGTCCCCACTGGAGGGAAGAGAACAGTTGGAGGAGGAAGGGGCTGGGGAGCTGGGCAGGTACCACATAGAGGGGTCCGCTGCACTGCCGGATGCAGTCCGTGTAGAGCACATGGAGGATGCGGCGGAAGATCCCCCAGTCTGCAAGGAGAAGGGCAAGGTACTGAAGAGCACAGGGCGCCCTTCCCTGCTGGAGCCCTGGCCTGCGCCAGCTGGGAGAAACCAGAGCCTTCAGAGGGCACAGCAATGCCAAGGCCACCTCGAATTCTTCACCCAGGGATTCCTCCAGAGCCCCCAGGGAAAGGACGGAAGCCAAGGGTCTCCGGTGTGTCTAAGTCCCCTAAGGCCACCACCCCTCATTCCAGGGGCTCCCCAGCCCCCTCTTCATGCCCTGCCCTGGGCATGTCCTCACCCAGCTTCCAGCGGCCCATGTAATAGAGCTGTGTGCTGAGGAGCAGGGTGGCAATGATGTGAATGACAGAGAAGATGATCCAAAATGCAGTGTTCCCTTTGCCAAAGACCTGTCAGGAGGCCATGGGGGCAGGGTGAGGGAGAACCCAGGAGGTCCCTTAGGGAAGGAGATGGAGAGGTGGTGTGCACACCCACATGTGGGAATGTGCGTGCGCCTTTCCCATGGGGTGAGCACCGCGGGCCGGGCCCTCACCACGCCCAGCACAGAGAAGAAGATGACGATGGCCAAACAGGCATAGGCGCTGTAGGCGCTGGCATTGATGTCTGGGTGCCGCTTCTGGTAGAGCTTCAGCATGCAGAGTCCAGCGATCATGTACATGAACGATGTGTCTGGGTTGGGGACATGGAACATCCGCCAGGCCTCAGCAGAGATCGCGCAGCCCCAGCAATCAGCAAGGAAGAGGGCTCCGTGTCTTGTTATGGTATGGAATGACATGGTGGCGGGGCAAGCTCCAGTCCCTTAACTGTCATTGCCACCCCACTAGTTGTCACTCAGAGTCTGATGCCTCCTGATGACAAGGACAACTTAGTCTGAGCACCTTGGTCTGTGAGCACCATTCCTGATGGTTTTGCCCTGTGTGCTTATGCATGCTTTATATAGGAAAAGCTCAGCAGAGGCCCATTTACCATATGTGAGGATATATGTGTGCCATCACAGCTACCTCAGCCTTGGATTTCCCTATAGGGCTGAGTCTTAGAAATCCCTTTGGTGACCTGGGGGTGGGGCAGGGCTCAGGTAGGTTAGGCTCAGCCAAAGGTAAGCTCTACTTACCAAACTGGAAATTGGTATAGTTGGGGCAGACGTGATAGCAAGCACTAAGCAGCCCCTCCATCATCAGTGCCGTGCCCATGGCATAGAACAGACCAAAGTGTTTGGGAATCCCACATTCCTGCAGGGGAGAAGGGAAGGGAGGAAGGGTGAGGCAGGAAGGGAAGTAGTGACCCAAAGAGGGCATCCTTTGAGGAATAAAAGAAAAGGGGTGGATCTATGTTGAGTGGATATATGTGGAAGGCTGGGCACAGAAGGCAGGGCAAGTGGACCAGAGCAGGAAGGACTTGGGCAAGGCTGTGCTGGGCAGGGCTAGACAGGACAGGACAGGACAGGGCCTGGGCAGGCCTGGGCAGGGCTGGGCAGGGCTGGGCAGGGCTGAGTAATATAGGGGAGGTAAGGGAGGATAAGGAAGGGCAGGGCAGGGCAGGGCTGAGCAATATAGGGAAGGTGAGGGAGGACAGGGCAGGGCTGGGTAGTATAGGGAAGGTAAGGGAGGATAGGGCAGGGTGGGGTAGTATAGGGAAGGTAAGGGAGGATAGGGCAGAGCTGGTAGGGCAGGGCTGAGCAGTGTAGGGAAGGGAGGATAAGACAGGGCAAGGCAGGGCAGGGCTGGGCAGGGCTGAGCAGTATAGGGAAGGTAAGGGAGGATAGGGCAGGGCAGGGCTGGGCAGGGCTGAGCAGTATAGGGAAGGTGAGGGAGGACAGGGCAGGGCTGGGCTGGGCAGGGCTGAGCTGTATAGGGAAGATGAGGGAGGACAGGGCAGGGCTGGGCAGGGCTGGGAAGCAGAGCCAGTCTGGGCAAGGCCATTCCTGCCAAAGAGGATGGACTAGAGCCAAGGCTCTGAGTATGTGCTGGAGCTGAGGTCTCAGCAGGTAGGCAGGTGCTCGCTCACCATGGCACAGAGGTCATTGCGCAGCAGGGCCCGGTTGTGGTTGATCTCCCGCTGCAGGATGATGAGCAGGAAAAGCAGCCCCAGAAGGATGTAGCCCAGGTTGCTGAGGATGTTGTTGAAAGCGCTAGAAGGGGCAATTCGAGGTGCACCACGTCAGCCTCATATGCAGACCTATTCTCTGGCCTGGGCAGGCATTCCCAAAGCCCGCCCACTCCTGCCCAGCGCCTGGCTCCCCAGGAGAAGGGGACTCCCAGCACAATCCCCACCTGAGGTTGCCCAGTGGGTGGGCGCACAGGAAGTTGTAGTAGCAGATGTCCTGATTCCCCGTGACATTTACCACCTGCAGAGGGAGAGGCTGCTAATACGCCTGGCTCAGCCCACAGCCCATGCCACAACCTGGGCCCACATGGCAAGAGAGCATGTGCCACCATGGCTAGCATGTGTGTATGTGCCCTGGACACTACTTCTTCTGGAAACAGATGCCAAGTGGCACAATCACTGCCTACCTCCTTAGGTGTGGCTGTAAACTCTGAGGCATGAAGAAGTTCTTGCCCCACAGTGCAGAGAAAAGAGAAGGGAAACCAACACTTATGAAGTCCCATGACTTTTGTTTCATAATCCCCACCACATTGCTTTCGAGCTGCCCCCATTTTGCAGACACAGAAAGTGATGCTCAAGGGGGTTTGCCCAAAGTCTCTCAGCTGGCACGGCAGAGTTGGGACCTAAGACCTGTGCTCACTGCAGAGCCCTGGCTGCCAGGCTGTGTGCTTTGGGGCTGAGTCCCAGACTGTAGCCAAGGTAAGCCAGATCTGGGTCCTCACCGTCTGGTAGGTGATCACCAGCTGCACCACGGGAAGGGCATAGAAGACAGCAATGGTGGCAATGTTCCTAAGGAGCAGGAAAGCAGCGGTAAGGTGGGCAGGACCTGAGAAGTCCCCACCCACTGTGACAGGCGCCCCCACCCGCCTGGTCCACCCACCAGAAGTAGATCTGGTACTTTTTCCGCAGAACACGCTTGTCCTTTCGAGCCAGGTCAGCCACGTAGAGGTATTGCTGGGGAGGAGAAGTCGGGGGGCTCCATCTACCACCCTAGAACCCATGCAGGCAGAGACCTAGGCCATCCCACTGCTGCAGGGCTGTTGCCAACCAGCTGGGAAAGTGGCCGGGGGTCAAGTTAATTTCTCCTGGAATCTATGCTGCCCCAGCTGAGCTCTTCCTCCGCTTTCCTGACCACAGTAGTATGCTGCGGCCTGAACACAGAACAGGCCCCATCCTCAGAAATCCCCTGCCAGGACCAGGCCCATGGGTGTCAGACCTTGGTGCGAATGACATTCTTGTCTGACTCGATGTCAGTCAGTGTGTCGTAGTCATCCTCTTCCACAGAGCTCATGGAGTCCAGTCGTGGCCGAGTACCCACTGGCTCAAAGGAGCGGTCTGAGAAGGGAGAAAGGAATTGGGACGGTGAGCACAAAGCTGGAGGTCAGCCCTTCCCATTTGAGGCAACTGTCCAAATTACTAGGGCCTGGGGAAGAGGCAAATTGTGGGCATAGCTCAGAGCAGGGCTGGAGGTGGGCGCAGGCACTGGGAGATGTGAGGTGCTCCTAAGCCAGGGGGGAGCAAGGGTGGGATCTGCAGAGGTGACCACAGAGGGACAGCCCCAGCTTTGCTCCACTCCCGGCTCCCCTGCCTGAGCTAGGGCTTCCCGGGCCAGGCAGACCCCAGGCCCTGCACACAAGTAACAGGATTGAACTTGGCCAGTCATGTTGATTACAAGGTGCCTGGCCCTGTGTGTTCTGAGAAGACACTGCCCTGGCCCCCACTGGGTAAAAGACCCAGCAGGCCTGGGGTACAGGCAAGGGTAAGAGTCTGCCTCTACAAAGAGCACGCCTTCTTTATCCTCATCTGCCTCCCACCTTCAGAAGCTTGCTCCTGTGACCTCACCTAACCAAAGCCCCTAGGGGCCAGAAGCATGACCCTGGAAGACCAGGTAAGGAAGGGGCTGGCAAAGAGGACAGCAAACTAGAATATCTGGCCTGGGTGTAACTGAGGTGCCACCCCCACCAGCACCAGGGACCAGTGCCTGTCTATCTCAGAAGACACACAAGCTGGCATTACTGGCGTTAGATGGGAAGCCATGCACCAAGCATCTTTCCAGTCCTGGAGCCAACAGGCTCCAGTCAACGCCCTGGCAGGAGCTGATTGGCAGCCCCACTCCCTCCCCACATCTACCCATGGCAATGCACAGCTGCCGCATCTGGCCAGAGGGGAGGCGCCGCTTGAACTGGTCGTGCCCTTCAAAGGAAAGGGAAAGTTACCGGGGATCTAGGGGGGAAAGAATGAGGGAGGAGAGGGGCAGGAGAACAGCAGGCCCTTCCCTTGTTCCAGCACCTGGCAGAAGAGGCAACTGCCCACCATGACATTTCACCCAGCCAACAATGGCCCTGCACCACACACCCCGCCTGCCTGACCCACTCACCCTGGTAACTGTAAGACAGGTCCCCAGTACCCGTGCTGTCAACCAAAGCATCAGTGGATCCGGAGCCATTCTCTGCAGGGAATGGTAAGTGGTGAGGCCAGAGGGAGTGGCCTCAGAGAAGGGGTCCCTGGGCCCACCGCTGTGGGGCTCTGAGAAGCTGCAAGGGCTGGGGCATCAGGAAGGGGCGCCGCCTCTTCACCACCTTGGAGACCCAGCTAGGAACGGGCAAGTATGTTTTCCAGCTTTGACACTTACCCAAGGAGCCATAGTTGTAACCGTCATAAGAGGAGCTGCCAGGAAAGGAACCGGCCAGGACCCGAGGGTGACCTGCAATGAGATGTCAAGGTCCCTTCAGCCTTGGAAGCAGAGAGGTCTAGAGCCAGGGGGAGAGGGAAGAATCCAGAAAAGACAGCCACAGAGGAGCTATGCCAATGGCAAAAAGTAAACACCTATCCAGGCAAACACATCTCACTCCCACCACACCACCACATGCCTGAACCCCAGCGTGCCTCTCAATGGACACAGGCCACCCCGTGTCCTCCCCAGAGAGGGGAAAGTCAAGGAACCAATCCATCCAAGCCACCCACCATAAGAACACACAGCATCTGGCTGCCCAGCCACCCCCGACAACCCAGGGCTTCCACTCCCTTCCCCTGGACTGCAGCTCCTCTGTCCATTGCACCTGGAGCTTACCAAGGAGAGAAGCTGAGAGAGAAGGTCCCGAGCAGGAGGGAGGACGGAATGCAAGGGAGGGTGGAGAGAGAGAGCGCAAGAGTGAGAGAGAGAGAACAGAATGAAAATAGCCCCAGATACCACGGGCCACACTGCCTGAGGTGCACAGACAGTGCAGACAGACACAGAACAAGCGGATCAAGTGACAAGCTTGCAGGGTGGCGTGTTAGGGTGGATGGCCACAAGAATATTATGCCCTGTCTGAACAATCCAAAGCCCCCAGCACTTCCTCCTCCAACCTGTGAGGGAGCCACCTACCATTTCCCTCCCACGCAAACCCTGCCCTCCCCTCCCAGGCCCCTGGAGGTACCACTTTCTGGGCAGGCTCGGTCTATGGCCAGCAGAAGAGTCTTCTTCTTCTGCCTGCAGGGAGAGAATCCAGAGGACAGGCAGGCGGGCCAGGACGAGGGTCCCTCTGTGCTGGGCTGGCCAGCCTCCCTTCCACCCTCGCCACCCCATTCTGATCCTTAATGGCTGCCCTCCAGCCTCGATCAGGGGTCCTCTCAGGCTGGGGAGTGACTCAGGGTCTCCCTGCTGGGGAAGGAGATTGAGGGGAAGGGCTGGCTTCCAGACAAGTGGCCCCCGGATGACAGACCCTCTGAGGGACCAGCCTTGCTGGAGGATGGTTAGACTACCCTGAGCGAGATCAGATCCTGCCAGGCAATCTCCACCGTGCCCTTACCCACCACCCCGAGCAGGGGAGGCCCAACAGCTCCATCTTACCTCCAGTTCTCCCAACATGCCAACAGGATAGTCAACAGGTAGAAGGAGAGAAATATCCCCAGGCAAAAGAGCATCCCACCAACGTAGGCCTCGGCTACAAGGAAAGAAGCAGGAAGGCAAAGACTTCCAACACCACCCATCATGGCACCCAAGGGCCTTCACGATCTGGCTTCTCTGCAAAGACCATCACATCTCCCCTGAAATGTAATGCTCAGTGTGAACAACTGGCAATTTCCCAAATGCCTCAAATTCTGACATTATTCTGTCTTTGCTCATGTTGCTTCTTTTTTTGTTTTGTTTTTTGTTTGAGGCAGGGTCTCACTATGTAGCCCAGGTTGGCTTTAAACTCATGGCAATCCTTCCTGCCTCAGCCTCTCCTGAATGCTGGGATTACAGGCATGCGCCACCACACCCCACTTACGTTGCTTCTTATGCTAGAGTTTTCTATTTCTTGAAAACTCCATCTCAGCTTAACTTTTAAACCCCAGCCCAGGGACTGTGCCCTCTAGGAAACCTTCTCCGTCCTTCACTCCCACAGTGATCTGTCTTTTGCTCAGCACAGCTCTCAGCACCCTGCAGAACAACAACCTCCTGTCCCTCTACACAGGACCTCCTTAAGAACTGTAGCCCATAGCCCCTGTGGTGTTGCACACCTGTAATTCCAGCACTCACAAGGCTGAGGCAGAAGGATCTCAAGTTCAAGGCCTGGGCCACATAGGAAGTTTAAGGTCAGTGTGGACTATACAGCAAGACACTATCTCAAAAAGAAAGAAAAGTAAAGAGAGGGGAGGGGAGGGAAGAAGGAAGGAAAAGGGAAGGGAAGGAGGTAGGGGAGGAGACAGGAGCAAGGACGGAGGGAAAATAAAGAAAATAACCCTAGCGTAGCAACTGACATATAGGAGGGGCCCAATAAATATTTGCTGACTAAATAAGCCATATAGGAGAGGCTTATTTCCCCTCCTACCATAATCCTTTATTTTTGCCTTATATTCTCCAGTTTATACTGGCCCCATTTCATCACTCAGTAAATATTTACTGAACACTGACCAGGGCCCCAAAATTTTGCTGCTAATTTTGCGCTAAGCCTCACAACTGAGTGAATAGGACTGACTATGACTTCTGTTACAGAGACAGGGAAATTGAAGCTTGATGAGACTGCCCGTAAGTGCAGAGAGTGGACTAGAACTCAGCTTTTCAGTCTCGGGTCATAGACCCTGTCCCCCACACACTGGAACCCACCTCCCTGCCAAGGATACCCGCCCCCCACCCCTCTGGCCTGCCTGGGTAGGCCCTCACCACCCTGCCCATGCGGAGAACACCCTCGCCCCGGGACTGGGAGGAAGAGACGAGGAGGCTTGCCCATCCCACTTCATCATCCACACTCACACGTGACTGCTTTGGACACCAGCACTGACAGGGTTTTCTGGCGGTGCCCTTGATCGACTGGTTCATCTGGAAGTAAAACGTCAAAGTGGCAAAGAAGTAGTTGCCTGGAGCTTGGTGAGAGTCGGTGGGACCCGGCCTTGGACAGTTCGGGCCCAAAACCCCACATCCCAATAGATCTGTCCACAGCCACACAGGCTCTTCCAGCTCCCAAGAAGCCACCAAGCAGTCCCCGACCTTAGCCAGCACCAGGGCACAAAGTGTACCTTCTACGAAGGGGTAGAAAGGCAAGGAACCCCCGCAGGCCTGGTCTTCAGTCTTCACCACCACAACCACATAAAAGCTGTTACTGGGGAAGTCTTTGCGCTGCAGGGTAAGGAAGAGGAGAAGGATCATCATCGTGGCCACCACTCTTTTCTGATATTTACTTTGGGCCAGATACTATGCTAAGATCTTTATAAGTATTACTTAATCCTCATAAAAAATTATTTTTTGGTACTGGGAATTGAACACAGGGCCTTCACATTGAGCTACATCTCCACTCCTTCTTTTTATTTTTTATTTTGGGACGAAGTTTGGGGAAGCTGCCCAAGCAGGACTCAAATTTGTGCTTTTCCTGCTTTAGCCTCCCAAGTAAATGGGATTATAGGCATATGGCACTGTGCCTAGCTCTCACAAAGATTCTTGAGAGAAATACTATTATTACCTGTGTTGGACGGATTCAGTAGTTAGCATTGGTCACATTGCCAATCACTGGAAGAACCAGGATTATCTGGCTCTGGAGCCCAAACCAAACCTACATTATGGCCAGGTGAGCAAATGTGTATGTGTCCCACATGGTATCAGCCAGAAGAAAAAGTGGAGGTAGGTATCACACTGCCCATCAGTCAGTTGCATGGCTTCCCCCTCCCTGCCACAGAACACATCTCGGGCTGTGCCAAGGGTAGCACCCAGCCCTGAACAGCGCCCTCATTTGCATTTAATGAATAAAATAAAGATAGGAAGAAAGGGAATGCTGGTCTTTTCTGTCCCCAAGGATAAATGGGATTATAGTTGAACTCACATATATTGGGGGACCCAAAGTCACAGGTATTGGAGGGCAAAGATTCTGCTTTGTATGGGATAGGAATGGGGCAGAGAAGAAGGGGCAGGGTTTGGAAAGTCACCCAGCTTATCAGCCAACCACGTCTCCCCAAAGGCTATGTGCATGACCTACCTGCACAGTGATGGCTGCCTTCTTGGTCATAGTCTGGTACATGCCGATGAAGGCTACATTGTTGTCCAGGTCGTAGACAGGGCACTACAGAGGAAGAAGGGGAAAGGCAGATGGACGGGGACCTGGGCCCTGTCCGCTCTCTTCAGTGATGCTGCTACCCACTGATGAGAGGAAAAGGACAGGGAACTTACCAGGACATCCTGGATGGAGATGACTGAGCAGGGAAAGGCCTTGTAGGAGGTCACCTTGACAATCACCGAATCCACTCCCTCAGGGAACTCATACTTGAAGTACTGAGGGCATAGGAAGGCAGAGAGAGCCCCATCTTGTGAGATGCTCTCTCTGCCCCCTGAGCCCAGTCCCAGAATCCTCTTGGGTTAGGTAGAGGAGTCTCTCTGGGAAGAAGAGCCTTGACTATAAGCAACCTTACTGGGCACTCAGGATAGTGCCTGATAGGCAAGAGCTGGAAAGATGGCAACTAGACTCATGTCTCTGCAGTGTCCCGCTGTCTGTCCCACACTTCTGTAGGGCCGGAGCTCCTGCTTCCAGACAGCCCCTCCATGGAGAATGCAACCACTTCCAACTTCAGCTAGACCACCACGGGACCACTCCTGCTCTCATGCTCACACACTCCATTTGTCCCTTGATGGGGCGGGGATGACGAGGACAGAGGATTTTACCTGGGGCTGGGCTGCAGTGGTATTGAAGCTAAATTGCTCGCCAGTCCTGCAGGGCACAGAAGGACCTCTATGTCACTCCCAGAGCTCGAAAGGGAAGCCAGTCCCCATAGTCCCCCTCGCCGTACCCTGCAGACCTGAGCACAAAGTCATCTATCCGGCTGACCCGGAGCTGATACGTGGTGTTGACTGGTGACAGCGTGGATACATCCACGTAGAAGAACTGGACTTCGGACTCATTCTTGGTGGGGGGTTGACACAGTGTTCGCTCCACTTTTTGGTAGAGGTACTTGCGCTGAAACCTATAGCCCAAAGCAGAGTCAGGACATGACTGCTATCCCAGCTAGCCTGCCACTCCAGAGGAGCGAGGCCCCAGTTCTTGCAGTCAGGTTCTCACACCTCCAAGCCTTAGGCTGACAAGCTCCAAGCTATCTGGTTTGGCCTCCAGGCCACTGACCAGCCTCAGGCACAGGAAGTGGGAGAAGCAGGGGGGCTCCTGGTGAGGCTCTGAGCAAGGACTGGCCTAGGCCAACCCCTCCCTAGTCCCCAGGTCCTACTCACAGCCCTCGCAGGATTAGGGGCACCTGGAAGGACACCACAGCCTCCTTCTGGCGGACCACAAACAGCAAAGGCGCTCCCTTCTGCTTGTTCAGGACGTTCACAGACACACGCACACCCTCTGTCTGTAGATGAGAAGGAAATGTCCTCACATCTCTGCCTCTGCCCCAACATAACACTCCAGAGATTGCAAGCCCTGCCCTCCCCTCCCTCATCCATCCTGGCCAGTCTGGGAAGCCATCAACACTCCTTCCGCCAGCACAAAGCCCATATCCAGGAGGGACTGGTGTCGAGTGAAAGGAGAGGCTCAGGAAGAGGCTGACTCCTGGCCGCAGATGCATACAGGGCAGCAGGACCTGGGCACTGGCAGGAGCCTTGGGTGTCTCCAGGATACCCCATTCCACCCATGTGCACAGGATGCACACGCCTGCACACAGATGCACATGTACACAATACACACACACACTCAGGGGAAGAGCAAGAAGTGATCATCTTCCTTGTGAGCCAGGAAACCAGCGGGAGACTCTGGTTCAACAACCAAACTGAGGCCAGAGCCCAGCAGGGACAGAGATAGGAGAATGACACGGGAAAGAAGAGATGTTGAAAGCCAAGTTATATCTTTAGCTCTGACCAGGAACAGGACTGTAGAGAAGTCACTCCTCATTTCTGAGCCTCAGTTTCCCCCTCTGTAAAATAACATTCTCATTCTTACCTATAGGGAAGGTACTGTATATCAGACAGTGGGAGCTTAAAAAATCCTGGGAATAGTTGTTAATAGGATGACAAAACCAAAGGTTTAGGGTAGCATTTCCCAAAGTAGACACGGCGGCTCTATATCTGGGGGACCCCAGACATACGACTAAGAGAGGAAAGGACTCCAAGCAGGAGGAGAGCACACTTCAGTGAACAGGCACTGAAGGCAGATCCTGGCTTGCTAGAAACCAAATCCTCTCCATCCAGGAAAAAAAAAAAAAAATCCCAGACTGTCCATTTTCAACTTTACTGCTTCCTAGTAAATCAATCCAGTTCTGGGGAGAGATGAGAAAGCCAGCAGGAGACACAGCCCAGCTGCAGGAAGTCTCCCACTCTGCTCTGCTCTGCTCTGTCTAGGAGCAAGACTTCCCAGACCTAGCTATATCCAGTCTCAACTTTGAAGGCTGGGAAGACATGAAAGAGAATTCAGGGTGAAGTCAGGAACACATGTGAGGCTGAGGCAGGAGGACCAGAAGTCCACAGCCAGTCTGCTGCATAGGAAGTTCAAGACCAGCCTGGACTGCACAGTGAATTCCTGTCTTTAAAAAAAAAAAAAAAAAAAAACAGCGCAAGAAGAAGAGGAAGGAAAAAGAGAAGAGGAAGAGGAGGAGGAAGGAGGGGACAGGAGAAGGAAGTAGTAGTAGTTGTTGAAGTTGTTAGGGTGAGAGGGATTCTTTACAGGGCACAAACTCCCTTTCTCTTGCTACCTGACTTGCAGTTGGCCTTATCTCTGCCACCCTTAACTTACAAGGCCAACTGGCTTTCTCCGAGACAGGAAGAAGACAGAAAGGTCTTGCATTCATCTCCCCGGAGAATTTGTTCAGTTCTGGGCCTGCCTCATCTCCTGGGGTTGTTTGGACAAAACTAGGAGCAAGCTCCTTGTCCTCTCCTACCCGGACCACACAGGGCTGCCAGGTTCTGAAGGTCAGGGTAGGAAGCAGGCTAGGCCCGCTCAGAACACAGCTGGTCGGCGGGAAGGGGTGCAAGGGAAAAAGGGAAAGGGACAACTTCAAAAACTGTCCAGAACCAGGTGTGGCGGTGAACTCCTGTAATCCCAGTACTAGGGAGGCTGAGGCAGGAGGAGGATGGCCGCGAGTTCAAGGCCAGCCTGGGCTACATACCGAGTTCAAGCCCAGGCTGAACTACACAGCGAGACCCTGTCTCAAAATAACCAAAACAAAAAAACCTGTCCAAGTGGAGCTTCAGAGAAACACTGGTGGCAAAGGAAGGACAGCCGAGGAGGCTCCATTGTACTTCTGGGAAGCAACCGGCAGGACGGCCGGTTCGGTGGCCTCGCCCTGTCTGCTCACCCACTCACCTCCAGCCCCCAGCCCAGCCCAGCCCAGGCCAGCCTCACCCGGTTGCGGGTCACGGTGTGGTTGAAGGTGTAGATGTTGACCAGCTCGCTGTTGACCTCATCCACGTAGACGCGCTCAAACTCGGCGTCTTTCTGCGAGACGTTCTTGGGTCCCAGGACCCCCATATGGCTCTGGACCGAAGCTACCAAGAGCACCAAGAAGGGCAAGCCCGGAGCGAACATGGCCCCGGAAGGGCGGCAGAGGCGGCGGCGGCGGCAGCGGTGGGGGCGGCGGCGACAGACGACAGGACACCTCCGGGACCGGTTGTGGCTGCGGCCGCAGGTTCCAGCATCTCACCAGGACCAGAACTTTAACCCCGGCCTGAGATTAGGAAACGTCCCATCCCCGGGGCCGCGGAGGCGCTCCCGGGGCCGCGAGCGGAGGGGGCGCGGGGGCGCAGGAGGGGTGGGGGCTCCGGGAAGGGACCCCGGCTCTCGGGAGGAAGCTGAGCACGGCCCCGCGATCCCCCAGCTCCCGGCCAGGGCCGTGAGAACCAGGGGCAGCTGGTTGCCGGGAGTCCGGGGACGCCGGGCGAGGGGAGGGGGCCCGGCGGGGGGGCGGCCGCGAGGGGAGGGGGAGCCGGAGGACGAAGGGTGTGATGGGTGGCAGCGATGGGGCGCCGCGTTTTTGGTGACGCGGGCCCTTTAAGACCGGGCGGACGCGCCTCCGCGGCACTCGGAACTCGGGAAAGTGAGCGGCGCAGCCCGGCGGTAAACAGCGGGGCGACCGGCTGGGCCGCTGACGTCAGGAGAAACTGACACAGATTTAAAGGGCCAGGTCCCGGATTTGTCCTTAAAGAGGCGGCAGCCCTCCAACCGGAGGGGAAAGCCAGCCTGGCCTTCTCCAACTTCTACCAGGCTTCTGCCTTCTGTTTCCTTATTCTGCCTGTCTTTGGAAGCTCACTTTATTTTTATTTATTTATTTATTTATTTTTGGTGCCGGGAATCGAACTCAGGACCTTGCGCTTGCCAGGCAGGCGCTTGTGCCGCTGAGCTAAATCTCCGGCCTTGGAAGCTCACTTTAGAACAGGCGGATGATTCTATGAAGGATTTCCTAGTGCTGGGTTCTTGTTGACAAATTCTTCTCTGCTCAAACACAGGGAGCCCCTACCCATCACCATCACCACTACCATCCTCTGCTCTGTTCCCGCTCCAGTTTTTATTCTGCGTTCTTAGAAAATGAAGAACTCAAAGCATTAGGAAACAGGACGGTGGACCTGCCGGCAAAGGGGAAGTTGAGGCAGAGCTGCAGTAGAACCCCCGTGCCTTTCACCCTCCACTGCAGGGGCCACAGCTGCAGGGATGCCTTCCAAGGTGGTGGGCTCCTTCTCTTCTCTGCAAAGGCGGTTACAAATCTCACCGAAAGGTAGTGACCTTCAGTATAAACTCGCGAAAACTCTTCTAGGAAATATTTTCGCTCTGGGCTTAAGAAGCTTAAAGAGCTTCATGACCTTTGAGCCAGTAATTGCACTCCTGGGACTTTGTCATAAGGAATTAGAAATACAGATACAAATGTGTGAGTTGTTTCAAAGGAAACAACTTGAATGTCCAGAATGAGGGAGTGGTTAAATGCACTATTATCACGAAATCTTCAAAAATGATGCTTAACACTTCAGTGCACATGTAAGTAGAGATTTCAGGCTATGACACTACATAAACAGTATATGTTCCAAAGACAGAGAAACACACTGAAAAAATTGACGCAGGGCGTGGTGGCACACGCCTGTAATCCCAGCACTCTAGGAGGCTGAGGCAGAAGAATCACTGTGAGTTCAAGGCCAGCCTGAACTACACAAGACCCTGTCTCAAAAAAAAAAAAAAAAAAAGACTAGAAGAAATTGAAAATATAACATGTAAACTGGGCATGACGGTACACTCCTGTAATCCCAGCTTCTCAGGGGGATCACAAATTCAAGGCTAGCCTGGGCAATTTAGGGAGACACTATTTCAAGACAAAATAAAAAGGGGTGGCATGTAGCTGAGTGGTAGAGCATTTGCCTAGCACGTGTGAGGCCTGGGTTCAATCCCCAACACCATAAGAAAAGTAAATAGATGAAACATGTAAAGCTGGCAGGGAGATTCCTTGAAGGACCAGCCTGGGCAAAATAATGAGACCCCATCTCAAATAAATAAATCCCTCTCCCTGTGTAGATCATTTTCTTCTAATTCTGAAAGTATACAAAAATACCAAATGAATAGAAAAATCACTGGATTGTAGATTTTTTTTTTTTTTTTTTTTAAGGATAGGATGTCACTGCAGTTCAGGTTGGCCTAAAACTCTCAATCCTCCTGACTTGGCCTCCCAAGTATTGGGATTACAGGCATGCACTATCACACCCAGCTAAATTTTCTTTTTTATACGTTTTACAAATGTACAACATGTGTTTAGCTGGGCATGGTGGTGCACACCTGTAATTCCAGCACTTGGGAGGCTGAGGCAGGAGAATCGTCATGAGTTCAAGGCTAACCCAGGCTACACAGTTCAGCACCAGCCTGAACTAAATAGCAAGACCCTGTCTCAAAACAAAGAACATGTGTTTAGCATGCTTGAAGCACCAAAATTAAAGAAAATGCATATATCTATTACAATGTATATACATTCCATTTATAAGATAAGCTAAATATTTTTAAAGGAAGAGAAATGTGGCCTCTTAAGTTGTCAGACGTCCTGATAAAGCCAAGAAGGCCCAGGGTGTTGTCAAAGCTAATTTACCTTATAATCAGTTATAAATATTCATTCATTTCTGCAATAGATATTTAAAAATCACCAACATGGGCCAGTTACTATTCTAGTTCATGGGAAGATAGCGAATGAGAGAATTAGAGTTGACCCAGTCCAAGAACGGCATTCTTTAGGATGAAGACTAAAGCAAGGGGCAACAACAGGCAAGCCTTAGAAAGTCAGCTGCAAGAGTACCTTAGGGTTTCCTTGCCCACCCCTCATTGTACCAGGTATAGTGAAGCCCAGAAAAAAAGCTCATCAGTAGCTCATTACAGTCCGTCTTTTTGTCTGTGTACAGTGGTGGGGAAGTGCTGGGCCTCAAACCTGGGGCCTCATGTGTGCTGATCATGTGCTGTGCCACTGAGCTACACCTCAGCCCCTGCACTAAAGTCTCTTGCACCTTGGTCCAGTACTCTTTCCAGAACATTAGACAAACTTGGATCAGAGGACCCTCAGAGTAACAAGCAGAATTTGCATAAGCCTCCATGCAAAAGCAAAACAAAACACTCCTTGAGGGGTGTGGCAGCACGTCACTATAATCCTAGCACTCAGGAGGCTGAAGCAGGAGGAGCTGTTCAAGGCCAGCCTGGGCTACCTAGTCAGTTAAAGGCCAGACTGAACTATATAATGAAACTCTGTCTCAAAAAAAAAATTTTTTTAAGGCCTCCACATAGTCAGCTGTCTCATTTGGAGAATCTATATATAATTTCTGTATTCCAAATGAACAGACTTCATTTTCTCATGGTGATGCCACTCATCTTTCTGCCACAGGACAGGGTCCAAGGAGGTCCCCAAAGCAGAAATGGGGAACCTAGTCTCACCCCATCCACAGGACAGGTTGCAGTTTCAAAGATTTCCATCACAGAAAAAGCACTTTTAGGACAAGTCAGTGAGAGGCATAAAGGAATTTATTAGGCAGAATTTTAAAAGTACACACTCAAAGAAATAGAGCAGGAGCCTTCCAGAAAGAGAGCAGCGTTACAGTTGGGAGCACACACAACCATATTTATGTGATTTTGGCGATGGAAATTTGTGGAATTTGTGAATGTATAGAAAGTTTGGGCTTGGTTTACAGAAGAAAACTGATGGTCATAGGTAGAAAGAAAATGACTCATTTTCCACTTCACAGGAGAAAAGCACAGGCCTAGTCCACTGGGCTTTTTTGTTGTTGTTAGTTTTTGGTTTTTTTAAGATGGGTGATCTGTTTTCCCTGAAAACATTTTTTGAAAACTTTGAATATGTTTTTTTATTTTAAGGTCACGTTTCTGCCCTCTGCTTCATCAACGAAGCTAATCGATGGGTTTACAGTACCTTTAAGGGATTTTACATGGGTTGGGCCTGGGAGAAAAGAATAAACAAAGCTAGGGAGTACAGATATAGATAACCTTGGGTAACTTTATGTCCTTAAGTTGCAATCTTCTTCGAAGTACAATTTTTAAATTGTGCTCTTCTTTCTCTTTCCTACCTATCTTTATTTCTTCTGTCCTTCTTCATTTCCAGTAAATAATCCGAAACTCCAAGAAACACTCCCACACTGATATTTTAGCCTGATGTAATTTAAATGGTCTACCATGTGCCAGGAACTTTCCTGGGTGTTGTGAGAACAAGCTGAAGGTCATAGAGCCACAGCTATCAGCTGGCTGGTGCGTGGCTGTACTGCATAAAGCCAGGCTAGGGGCTGGTGAGAAGCATTCTAGGTTAGCCTCAGTCTTTGAGGCAAAATGTGACCCTTGGCTGTCTAACATTCACATCTGGGGCTCTATTCCATACTTAGTGAATCACAGTGCACTTCAAAAACCTGCTTGTTTGATTTGAGACAAGAGCTTGTTATGTAGCCCAGGCTGGCCTTGAACTCATGATCCTCCTGCCTCAGCCTCCTGAGCACAAGGGCAAGTGCTAGGATTACAGGGCACTCCAACACATACTGCGTCCCGCCCCCGCATCTGCATTTTAACAAATACTCTGGGAGTTTATTTGTTTCTTTGCTTTTTTTTGAGAGACAGGGTTTGGTTATGTAGTTCGGGCTAGCTTTGAACTCATGGCAATCCTCCTGACTCAGCTTCCTGAGTGCTGGGATTACAGGCATGGGCCAGCATGCTGGACACTTCAGGAGCTTTTGCAATACAGATTGTGGAATTACTGCCCTAGGGCTACACAACTGTTGACTGGCAATATCCTTTCTCCTGGCATCTTGAGAGCAACAGATTCAAGCAAACCCAGAGGGATCCTGCACTCTTGCAAGTCTCAGGGCTTAATCTTTGAATCCCCGGAACCCTGGTGTTCAGATGGTGGGGTAAGGCAGCAGCCTGAGATTTTCTAGCTGTTCTCAGGTCTACAGAACCTTCCTCACCCCACCTCCTAGGGAGGGAACAGTACAATTCATTTATGAATAGGCCCTTTCTGAGGTCTGGCAGAGAGGAGAGAAGGCCTTTTTTGTTGCCTGCAGCAGCATAAAAGAGCAGAGTTAGGCCTCAAAGCCAGACTTGTGAGTGCAAGAGCAGAGGGGAGATCTGGAGTCTCAGGGCAGTACTTGTGGCTTTCCACACAGGTCCAACAGCTGCATTTTCTGCCATATTATACGAAAAGCTCAACCCAACCTGGCCCTCAAGAGGATAGGGTGGAGTCAGAAGGCTCAGATGATGCCTGTTTCCCTGTGGGCCACCCTTTCTGAGCTTGAGTACTGCATGGGTCAAAGAAATGGGACTATTCACCAGGCAACTAACATGGCTCCCAGACTGCACTGGGCCCAGCTCCATTTTAAGTCACAGGGGATTCGTGAAGTTTGGGGCAGAGGATGGTCAGGATACTTCCACTGGCTCAGGGGAAATGTTAGAATGTTCTGAAGACTACACCAGGAGCAGGATACAGTGAGACTCACAGTTAATGCATTACCTGAATCCAATCAAGCATATAATTTAGGAACCAATGGTATGACTCGCCCAGATAAAAAAAGTTGCGAAATTAACCCATCTGAAGGAAACAGACTTGAGGCTCCCTGTTTTTATCATGACCATAAAAAGGGTTCAGTGTATCCATTTTGAGCTCAAAAAGAATTCTTGGAGCAAAAGAAGCCACAAGCAAGTTCTACACTGGTAAGTTCTGTTCTGTCGCAGGGCTTCCTTTGTGCCTGGTTCTTTCTCCTTCAAGGACTGTGAAGATAGATGCACAGCGAACTAAGAATCAGCTAACGATATAGGAATTATCCTGCCATTCTGAAGATCTCAAACTTATCACATGGTTTCATTGTACAAGCAAGGACTTTGAGAGAGAGCCACTGTCTAGTGTATCTGAGGTCCTGGGTTCTATCCCTAGCACTGGCACCAAAAAAAAAAAAAAAAAAGTCATGGTGGCTTGTGCCTGTAACCCCAGATACTCATAGCTACTCAGGAGGCTGAGGAAGGAGGATCACCAAGTTCACCAGCCTGGGCAACTTAGCAACACCTTGTCTTAAAATTTAAAAAATAAAAAGACCTGGGGGTAAAGCTCAGTGTTAGAGCACACCTGGCTTGGATCCCCAGCACCACAAGAGAAACAGAGAGAGGACTTTGATGTCAAGAAGTTCTGATAGTTAAAACCCTGCATTGTGTGCCTTAGGCAAATTGAACCCTGAGGACTTCTCATTTCCATTGTGCTAAATAATGCACAATGGTATCAGGCTTGGCTGTATTCACCACTCTAAGCTATTGTCTAAAAGACAAGAAGAGGGCCGGTGAGATGGCTCAGCGGCGTAAGCGCTTGCCTTGCAAGCGCGAGGGCCCGAGTTCGACTCCCGGATCCCACATACGAAAAAGGGGCCGGTGATATCGCTCAGCGGCACGGGTGCCTGCTGGCGCTCGAGGTCCTGAGGTCGACCCCCGGTACCCACAAACAAAAAAAATAAATAAAAATAAAAGACAAGAAGAGACAAGAGAGAGCAGCTATGACCAAGTGGGCAGGACTTTCTGCCAGAGACAGATCAGTCATTTTCCATTTCCTAAAACTGGGCTTTTTCCAGTCATACTGGATGTGGCTACAATACATTCAGGCCCCTCATCTGCTTCCCTCCCTCCATGTGATGGAACCAGTATAGTGCTTTCCGGGAGACAAGGCTGGTCATCAGGTTACAGGAAACAGGCAGATAAATAATTGATCAACTCAAATCTGTGCCCCAAAGATCACTGATAAAAACTGGCAGCCTATGCCAAGCACAGTAGCACATACCTAATCGCAGCTCCTCAGGAGGCTAAGGCGAAAGGACCTTACAAGTTCAAGCTCAGCCTGGCTACTTAATGTGACCTTATTGCAAAATTTTAAAAAAAGGTGGGGAGTAGTTGGAGATGTAGCTCCAACTGGGTAGCTCCAGTAGAGTGCAACTGGGTTTTTTCCCCAGTACCAAAAACAAAACAAACAAACAAACAATATAAAAATGAAAAAACAACAAATTACAACAAAGGGCAGCCCTCCTCCAATTCTAAGACAGTATGGAGCTCTGGCCAAGAAATTGGAGGAACTCTGCCCATTTTTGACTGGATCCAAAGAGTACATGCAGTTACCAAGTCCTTACTCCAAGTTGTTCTCAGTAGAAAGGACCCCTCTCTACACTCCAGCTCACATCTCAGGCTATCCCTCGACCTTCTTGTATAACCCCATTGGTTCACAGAGTGTTCAGAGCTGATTGTCTTTCATAATACCTTTGCTCCTCTGAACCAGTCTAGGCTTTTCTCTTACCTCACTTTTCCTATAAAAATATTTATTAATTCCATGTAGTTCTAACAATACCAAAATATGTCTCAGAAATTTTTGTGCTAGGTATATATTGCATCTGCTTTTGTTGTACTTTAAAAATTTTTGTTAGTACACATTTGCAGTACATGATTACATTCACTGTGGGGATACCTTTTTTTTTTTTTTTAGACAGGGTCTTTCTTTGTAGTGCAGGCTGGCCTTGAACTTGTGGCAACCCACCTGCTTTACTGTCCTGCACCATGCCTGCCTTGTTAAGTAATTTTGTTTCACTTGTGCCCTTATCACTAAGAGGAATATCTTTTTTTTTAGGTACTGAGGATTGAACCCATGGCTTTTGAGCTGAGCTATATCTCTAGCCCATTTTATTTTATTTTATTTTTTTTTTTTTTTGTGTGTGTGTGGGTTACGGGGGTAGACCTCAGGACCTCACGTGACAGCAGGCGCCCGTGCCGCTGAGTGATATCACCTGCCCTTTTTTCGTATGTGGGTTCTGGGAGTCAAACTTAGGCCCTCGCACTTGCCAGGCAGGCGCTTACGCCGCTGAGCCATCTCACCGACCCCTCTAGCCCATTTTAATTTTGAGACAGTCTTGATAAGTCACTAAATTGCCTATGCTAGACTTGAATTTGTGATCCTCCTGCCTCAGCCTCTCAGACTGCTAGGACTATAGGCGTGTGTCACCATGTCTCATTTAATGTGTAACAAGCAGCAGCATGGTGTCATTAAAAGACTGGACACTAAAGTAAAAAGATTTGTGTTCCTGTTCAATCCTGACACTTACTGGCCTGATGACTATGAACAAATTAACTTCCCATTCATTTATTCCTTCTTTTATTCAGTTCCTAGGTTGTACTAGTCACTAAGCTAGGTGCTGGGAATGCAGGTATTTAAGTCACATACTCTTTCTTAAGGATTCACAATGTAGTCATACAGAGAAGATAAGCATAGAATTCAGAGTGATAAGCGCAGTGTAACACAAGATTTACACAGGGCATCATGGGAATGCTGAGGTGAGACCCAACACAGACCGTAGCTAAAAGTAGAAATCAGAAAGTGTTACCAAGTTCTTCGGTTCAGGGGTCTCCTTCTAGGAGTGCTTTCGAGGTTCCTTCTGTCCTGAACAAAGAATTGGTCAAGCAAGTGAAAAAGGTAGCAAGGTTTTACTTTTATTGAAGGTAGGAAAAGAAACATGCTCTGGGGCCAGGGATGTAGCTCAGAGGCACAGCACCTGCCTGGCAAGTGTAAGGTCCTGAGTTTAATTCCTGGTACCAAAAAAAAAAGAAACGTGCTCTACAGAGCCAGTGCTGGCCAATTAAAAGTAGGAAATGAAGTACACTCTGCTGAATGGCAGCAGACCTTGAGAAAGAGAACGCAGTGGCCAAGAGCTGAATGACTGCAGTTGTTTGTATTTCCCACTCCTCAGGCTGACATCAGGTCTAGGCTGTCCTATCAAAAACTTGAGTTCTGGGCCGGTGAGATGGCTCAGCGGCGTAAGCGCCTGCCTTGCAAGCGCGAGGGCCCGAGTTCGACTCCCGGATCCCACATACGGAAAAGGGGCCGGTGATATCGCTCAGCAGCACGGGTGCCTGTTGGCGCGCGAGGTCCTGAGGTCGTCCCCCTGGTACCCACAAAAAAAAAAAAAACTTGAGTTCTTAGAATAAGTGAAGGTAGCACTTTCTGATTGGTCCCAGTGTAGGTAGGGCTTGTGTCTCTTTTTCTGGATCTCAGTGATTGACAGGTCATGCCTACTTGCCCAGCCAATTTGCCACACCCTCATCTCCTGCCTCAGAAGTGCTCCATGCAGGGTTTCAGGTCTAGGCAGGCCTTGAACTCCTGGTGATCCTTCTGCCTCAGACTCCCGAGTACTAGGATTACAGGTGTACGCCATCATTCACAGCCTTGCAGGGTAAAGGTTAAATGGGGGCTAGCCTAGTAAAGGGACAGGAACATATTTCAGACAGGGGATTTCACATGGGGTAACTTGGACAGACTCAAGCAAAGGCATGAGCCTTTAAGTTCAGTGCTATTGGCACGAAAGTTAAAAAGTAGAGTGGGAGGACAGGAATTGAAGAGAAGCCAGGTCACGAAGACTGTTGTTACTTTTTATTTTTTTGTACTGGAAATCAATCTCACAAACTGGTGCTTGCCAGGCAGGCACTGTGCTGCTGAACTATATCCCTGGCACTTTGTGTTACATTTAATAGCCTGGACTTAATCTTCTAAATTGGTGGTTGTCTACAAGTATGCTGGAGTACAGTGATGTGCTATGATTTCTTTATAATGTGTAGCACATCTTGATTAGTATGTAAAGTCTGTGTGTAAGTGAATTTATAATGAGTCAGCAAATAAACAAAAGGCAAGAGGCATAGTATAAAATCAGGCCAAAGAAAGACTTTACATTAAGCAAAACCTCAGGGCTATGTAGAAACATATAGCAGGTTTTAAGATTTCCCCCATGCCGTGGCTGGAGAAACACAGCAAATGGATTTTCCTGTTGATTTTATCTAGTTTCCACCCCCATACTGAAGCTGGCATGGGAGCTTTGTCTTCTAAGCACACCACTCCCTCTTCCACTTGTCCTGGGCCACAGAAGAGATTCACATGGGGTAATTTGGACAGACGCAAGCAAAGCCTCAGGACCTAGGCTGCTTTCACCGTTGCTGTATGATCTAAAAGAAACCTGCGAGTAGCTGACAAAGGCAAGGCCTCATGGGGTGGAGAAAAACTTGGTATTAGATGTGGGGGAAGGCCACTTTATATTTCCACGTTTTATACTTCTACAGCAATAACCCTTATGTATTTTTGTTTTTTCTGAGACAGTCTATGTCCTATGCTGGTCTTGAACTTGTAATTCTCTTGCTTTAGCCTCTCAGGGTGCTGGGAATACAGGTGTGCACCACCACAGCCAGCTAGAAGCAATCCAGTAGCATTATTATGATAAAGAAGGAAGTGATACAAAAATCACAGAAAATTGTAGCTGCCAAGAAATACATTGACATATCCACTGGCTGTTAATATTGCTCCTGTGGTATATTATCAGGATAGGTAATAACAGGGCAGTTGAGTAACTGAGCCTTGTTCTAGTCTTCATAGCTCCACAGATGAGTACTTGGAGCAGGCTGATTTAGCATAGGGAGGTGAGGAGTAAATGAATTCATGCTGGAGGTTCTGAGTCTGTACTCTATGCTCACATTGTATAATGCAGTTGTATTTTCTGAAGGTCTGACACAAACTCTCATATTTTCATCTCCAACTGTGGGGCCCACCCCAACTTCACTCCACCTAGCATTAGAATTTGGTGGGGTTTGTCTTTTTTGAGACAGGGTTTCGCTATACAATTCAGGCTGGCCTCAAACTTGCAGCGATCCTCCTGAGTGCTGGGATTACAGGCGTGTGCCATCACGCCCAGCAGAATTTGCCAACTCTTGTCTAGTTTATTTATTGGTACCAGGAATCGAACTCAGGGCCTTGCACTTGCCAGGCAGGCGCTGTGCCGCTGAGCTACATCCCTGGCCCTGTCTAGTTTATTTTTAATATTTAATTAGCATGGTAGTAAAGATTGAATGAGGGCCTTTGCATTGGGCTATATGCCCAGCCCTTTTTAAGACAGGATCTCACAGATGGAAGGAAAGGGGAGTGTAAAAAGAATGTGTTATGTACATGCATCAATTCCCCATGATGAATGTGATCATTATGTACTGAAAACCTGTACTAATAAGATTTAAGAAAAATGGGTGTCTCACTAAGTTGCTGAGGCTAAGCTTAAACTTGTGATACTCCTGCCTCAGTCTCCCAGAGTGCTGGAATTACAAGCTTATGTTGCCATGCCTGGCTACTGTAATCCTTCTGAAATATATTTTGACAGCACTTACAACTTTTTTGTTTTTGTTTTTGAGACAGGGTCTCACTACACAATTCAGGCTGGCCTCAAACTCGCAGTGATCCTCCTGCCTTAGCCTCCCAAGTGCTGGGATTACAGGCATGCATCACCACACCAGGCCAGACAATTTATTTGCTTTTAAAATAAATCGAGTAAGTCTTATAACCACAAGGAAGACAGAATTTGGAGTATAATGGCTGCAAAAAGACCAAAAGAAGCTATTTGTTTCAAGTGGAACGACTGTCATTTCATTCCAGGACCTTCAACTGAAAGGAAACCAGGGATCTGCCATGAATTCAGTACCTCAAGATCTAGAGCCAAAATGATGCCTCAGGTAGAATGAGTTAATGGCAAGGGCAAGGACTCTGAAGTCGGCTAAAAGCTGTGCTCAAATCCTAGAACAACCAAACACATTACAACTGACCCCTCGGACAATATGTAACACCTACTCCCTGGGCCCCTTAGTCAACAGCAAAATAGGGATGCACCTACATAAATACATAAAGCACTAAGGATTAATAGAATAGATCCTGAGGCTTTATTTTTGCAGCTGTGGGCATTTAACTTCACACTGAGCGACATACCTAGCCCTTATTTTTTGAGACAAGGTTTCATTAAATTGTTGCTGCCCAGCCTGGGCTCCAACTTGCAATCCTCTTGCCTTAGCCTTGCAGAATGCTGGGATCACAGATGATGTGACACCACGCCTGGCTCCTGACGCTTTTTGTTTTTTTAAACCTAGATGACACAAGAACTCAGAACAGTGCAAATTGTTTGAAGGATCAAGTTAAAGCTGGGGACAACAGTGGAGAGATTTTCCAAGATTAAAAAAAAAATAATCCACACACAACACAAAACTGGTGATTGTTAGTGTGAGGAATGAAGAAACAGTGGAACTTAGGACATTTTATGTGCACAAATTTTCAACATTGAACTTATGGAAAAAAAAAAAAGAGTAAAAGGGTCAGCTTATAGTATAAGCATTACTAACTGCCAGATACTCTTGAGCAATCTGAAACATTTCATTTGACCATTTTTCCCTTTATCTATCCAGATTCCTTATACCTCCTCACCCCATTCAACCACCCTGCCCTCACTTCCCACAAGACAAGTGATAAGAGCTGGCTTGGTACATTCAATTCCACAGAAAAGCAGCAAGATGATTGAAGTATCCAATTTGCTTATGATAAGGCAAGAAAAAAAATCTTTTTCCCCCCACTGGAATCTAAACCGATAAAAGAAACAGAAAGACATCAACAAGTTTGAGTGAAATGTTGACATTTATATTGAAGTATGCACTACAACAGATGCGTTCTACTAGTCAAGGAAACTTTGCCAAAGGAGAGTCACAAGCTCCCCCTTGGGGAGGTTCAGTCAGCCAGCAGCAGTGATTCCCCAAGAGGAGTACCATGGGGCAGCACAGGGCCTCTCCCCAAAAAGCCTCCTTTCAAGAGGTGCCCACTCACTGCTCCCACATGCATCCACACATTCAGGAGCCTGGACACGCTCCTCCTTTTTGTATATTTTTAGTTTCTTCTTCACTGCAATAAATATAAGATTGGTAATGTTCATACACCACAGCACAGACAGTAATTCAGGCGTTAGCATACAACTGTAAACAGTGACTAGATTAAAAAATTAAAAAGTTGGGATTTTTTTGTTTTTAAACAACTAATGTTACAATTCTTGACAAGGCATGAGCCACTTAAGATTTGTTTGCTGGGTTAAAGTTTTTAATGAAGATTCATGTTTAAGCAGATGTCCTCAACAGTTCAAAGACAGCCAACATGGTAGCCAGAGAACTATCACAATCTGTAATGTGTGGGCAGCAAAATAACCTGCATTAGACTGCCCTTGGCAGTGTGCCTTCCTTCAATCTACCACTTTTGAGATATGACCACAGAGATCTTAATAGTTTGGTCACTAGCTGCCCTGTAGCAGGCATGGTGGGCAAAGGGATTAAAATCTGCTAGGAAAGGAAGAGAACAATACCTCTGCTAACTGCCTGGAAAGCTGGCCCCTCCACAATGATGAGGACATTTCATGTGGACAGTGCTTTAAATGTATACATTTTTAAAAAGTACAAAGACTTAGCAGTAAATTCTGTCATTAAAGCAAACTGGGATGTCACAGAAAAATAGATTAACGCTTTTTGCCTAAAGCACTGCAAAGATATCTGGCAAGAAATGACAGTGGACTCAATATCTGCACATTGGCAATAGGGCAGAATTTTATTTAAAAGACTAGTGGTTCAAACACTATTGCTTGAAAAGCTCTGGCAGATATAAAATGTAGTAACATCTGAGGTTTATACACATAACAAAGGAGCTGCAGGCCAGCTCACAAAGGAATTTTGATACGCAGTCAAGAGAGAAGCTAAAGCGCATGCTACAGGAGTAACCTAATGGATTTATTCGGATCATACTCCCACCTTCTGACAGACACAAAAAGACCTGGATAGGAAACTGTCCTTCTACACACAAAATTCTGGCTTAACTCTCCTTCTTGAAACTATACCTCGGCTAAGGAAAAAAAAATCTGTTTTGGAAAACCTCAAGAACTTGGGCTATTAAAAATAAAAAGAAAATTTCAATATAGTAAAGAAGTTTAGTAAACACCATGTGTATTTTCTGTTAATGACATGATACATTCAGAAAACTAGAAGACAAAAGCAAATTCCTAGAAAGAGGCTCCACACACACACACACACACACACACACACACACACACACACACACACAGGCCCAAGTTCTATCCTTCCCAAGTTAGAAGTAGGTCTTAGAACAAATCAATAAACCTTACTCCAATACACAAAGCCTCCCTCCAACTTGCTTTGTGAGGAGAATATAAAGCATATATTTTAGTTACTGGATTTGAACATTAAACAGAATCACTGCAGTGCACATTTTGATGGGTTACTTCAATACCCAACCTGGTCCAGTTTAAACATGTCTATAGATCCAGTTTGTACATATTTCATAGGTGTGTTCAATAATAAGCCATTTGGTGTTCTATTATTCTTCTGAGTGGAAGTTCTTTTGGCTCAAGCAAGCCATTAAGATTATAAGGACCTCTCTGGAAAGAAATTCGCAGATGAAGCTACATTAGTAAGAAACCTTAAAAGTTAGATGGACCTAGTTCCTTTTAACTAAAATGCTGGGGTAAACATAGACTGTCTGTTCTGAGAGCAGGTTCACTGTTTCCCCATGGAAAAGCCAAATTGTTTTTGACCGATATAATTTAAGAACTAAGCCAATAAAAAATAAAATATAGGGCTGGAGGTGAGGCTCAGTGGTAGAGCACTTTCCTAGCATGTGTGGGCCCTAGGTTTGATCCCCAGAACTGCAAAAAATAAAATAAAAAATAAAGAAAAGAAATCACACACCTTAAGATACTATAAAACTTGAAATAATGTCAGATGTTATGGAATGGAAAACAGAATTAAATTTTTTTTTTTTTCGAAAAAGGTTAAAAAAAAAAAAAAAGAAAGAAATGTTAACAGGCTTTAATGGAAAAAAAAAAACCTGAACTCTTAGTAACACTACAGACTCCACAGAACAGACCACCACACAAGAATGAGTTATCAGTAGCATCATGAGAGTAACTGGCTGGGGACTTACACTTCCAGCAACTGAGGCCCTAGGTCAAAAATGTGGTAAAAGAGTAGTATCAGTAAGAAATTTAAAAAAAAAAAAAAAAAAAGAGGAGGAGGAGGAGGAGGAGGAAAGGGAAGAAAAGGCTGCATGCATGGATCTAGTATAGACATGATATTCAGCAGCATAAAAATAATGTCCTCCAAACAGTTCCCCAGAGGGGGTAAAACCTGTTTTTCACAGATAAGCATAGGAAAGTTTAAGAGTGGAACAAATTCACTTGTAACTATAGCATCTCCCATATTTGAGTGACAAGAATGTTTAATCTGATGCTGTATGTTAAGAAAATACTGAGTACACATATGAGTAAAACAAAATACAAAAGGCTAAATTATAAACCTTAAAAACTGGAAAAAATGACTTGTTTTATAGCTAAGTAGGTATGATTCTGATAATGATTATATATAACATAATCCATGGGAAAAAAAAGGCCAAGAAAAAAATTTTGTATTTTTCAGTACTTGGGCTTGATGACGTTCTAGGAAAAACAGTGATAATTCAGTGAAAGTGTCACATATACAACTAAAAAGTCCCCTTCTGGTTTCAAATGAATTTAAACAACCATTTTCCTTGGCTAATTTTTCTCCTGTGTCAAACAAACCTTCTATATACAGGACCAGTTTAAATCCCCCTCCCCTTCAAACACTAGATACAAGCATCCAGGAACATCCTACAATGCAAAGTGCCTTAAGAAAGAGGGTTCTGTAGTGCCAGTGATATAACTGATCTGAGGAAGCTGGGGAACTATTAACACTGATAGAGGCCAGTCAGGCAATGGTGGTTTGTTTCTCCTCCGGTGTTTCCTCCAGCAACTGCATGATCAGTTCATGGAGGGGTTTGCAGATTTTTGCGTAGCCCCCTCCTGTGAGATGCAGGAAATCAAACATGTCGTGGCAGGAGATGGCACCGTCCGAGTGCACGAAGCCCCCATCTGTATCCAGGAGCTGCACATTGGCAAGCTTCGGCAGAGAAACCTTGAGAAGTTGGTTCACCTTGGCATTTTTTTGCCTCAAAGGGTTGGGCTTCTCACCTCGAGGTAATAAACCCTGGGGCAGAGCAGAGAAGAACATTAACTGTGAAGGTCCACTTGTTATTCTCTACTTATTTGTGATTTCAGGTACATCATCTTGCCGGGTGTGGTGGTACACTCCTGTAATCCCAGCACTCAGGAGGCTGAGGCAGGATTGCCACGAGTTTAAGGTCAGCCTGGGCTACATAGTGAGTTCCAGGCCATCCTGAACTACACAGCAAGATGCCGTCTCAAAAAAACAAAACAAAACAAAAAAAAAAAAACAGATGTATTTTTTTTATCCTAGTTACACATACTGCTATCACTCAAGGTCTTGTTATGATTCACCTCAATTAATGGAAAATATCCTGAATAGTCTTCCTAGCTCCAATACTGTTCTTCTTTTAATCCCTTCTCCATAAAGCCATCAGAATAACCTAGTTTAAAGACATATCTACCTATCAATGCCACATAGATGCTATACCATAACATACTGCAACAAAGAGGAGTGAATCAATGCTTTTTTTTTTTGTGGGTACCGGGGGTCGACCTCAGGACCTTGCGCACCAGCAGGCACTCATGCCTCTGAGCGATATCACTGGCCCTTTTTTCCTATGTGGGTACCGGGAGTCGAACTCAGGACCTTGCGCTTGCCAGGCAGGCGCTTATGCCGCTAAGCTATCTCACCAGCCCCTCAATGCTGTCTTGATGAATCACAGTCATATATATTTGGTAGGATAAAATGTGTCCTAAGTCGGGCATGGTGACACACACCTGTAATCCCAGTACTCGGAAGGCTGAGGCAGGACTGCCAGAGTTAAAGGCCAGCCTGGGCTACACAGTGAGTTCAAGGCTGCCTGAACTACACAGTGAGACCCCGTTATATAAATAAATTAATAAATAATACAGAAAATTTATTCAGCAACATTTATACATTTCCTAAGCAACTGTCATGTATCACTACATTTCAGAGGTGGACTTTTTTCTTTTCTTTGCAGTATTGGGCACTAAACCTACAGCTTTGTGCATGCTAGACAAGTGCTCTATCACCAAGCTATATCATTTTTTTATTTTGAGAAAAGGCCTCAAACTGTGATCTTCCTGATTACAGGTGGGATTACAGGTGTGTGCCGCCATGCTCAGCTCAAAGGTGGACTCAACCACTACACTGTATAATCTTTTCTAGAATAATACATCAATAAGTAAATAAAGTGAAAAACCAAACTCTGTGGTCTCTTTTTTCTAACATCCCAGTCTCGAACTTTATGCATTCTTCTCTGTTCACTCTGCAAACATAATGTACAGGCCTTTGATCATTTCTTTTTTCCCCACCCTTTCTCTGTAATGCTTTATTTTCTTTGCTTTCCTCATTTGTCTGGAGACCCATGACTTCTTTGAAACTAAATGCATGTCAACTTTTATGTCTAACGTACACCCTTACTCCCCCACTTACACCCATTACTCTTCCTTTACTCTCATTAGCATCTCTCTATACGGCTGTCTCCATCAACTAGACTGAGATGACATTCTACTCATTTTTACGTGCTCAGAATCTACAATAGTGTCTTGTACACCAGTGACTGTTACATGATTTTTTTTTTTTTTTTGTGGGTACCGGGGGGTCGACCTCAGGACCTCGCGCGCCAGCAGGCGCCCGTGCCACTGAGCGATATCACCGGCCCCTTTTTTTGTATGTGGGTTCCGGGAGTCGAACTCGGGCCGTCGCGCTTGCAAGGCAGGCGCTTAAACCGCTGAGCCATCTCACCGGCCCTTGTTTGTTTTTTGAGACAGGGTCTCACTGTGTATTTCAGGCTAGCCTTGAACTTGCGGTGATCCTCCTGCCTTAGCCTCCCAAGTGCTGGGATTATAGGTGTGTGCCACTGCACCTAGCTCAGAGTTAGACTTCTCCACTGAAAAAACAAAAAAAGCTGTTTATCTGTGAAACCACGAAGAATTGTACTTTTATTTTATAAAATAATAATCTTCAAGGTAATATTATCAAGTGCCCCTTTTCCTGCTGATTAAATTTCTGATGTTTTAGAGAATTCAGAGATTTTTAATAAATATACCACCTTTAACATATATATGCACCCACACACATTTTTTTGTAGTACTGGGGACTGAACCCAGGGTGTTCACACTGAGCTAGATCTGCAGCCCTTTTTATTTTTTTATTTTGAGACAGGGTCTCAGTTAAGTTGTCCAGGTGGGCAACTCAAACTTTTGATCCTCCTGCCTCAGTCTCCCATGTACTGGGAGTACAGAAGTGTGCCACGACACCTGGCTCCACCTTCAACATATTCACAGTGGAAGAGAACAATACATCTAAGCTAATCTAAACCCAAGTCTAATAAAAAGACACAGGATTCAGACAAATCTTATGTGCAAATTTTTTATCTCTAGAAGTAAAAAGAAAGAAAAGGGATACCTAAGGCAACAAAGGATTTCCACACTTCTAAAGAAGGATGAGCAGATAAAAGATGACCTTAAAGGTAGTGTGCACAATGATGAGACCAATTAGAGCGAGGGATGTATCAGAGAATAGATCAGCAGAAATATCATAAACCGCATCCACCTAAATACTCTGTATTTATGCGCAACTGCATTTCGAAAAAGATTCCTCAGCAGTTATCAAGATACTAAAGTCTGCATCCACCCAAAGACTACATACCAATACAATGATTTTGGCTTGTGGCTGTCTTGTGTTGATAAGTTGTACAATGGCCTCGATACCACCTGCTACCTCTTCTGCTGTGTTTTCATGGTTGTTTGTTCCTACCCAGACAACAATGACCTATAATGGAGGGAATAAAAAAGGGGAAAAAAGAAAAATACTAAGGAATAAAGAATTTCAGCATTTAGATGAAACTCTTATTTCAAAAGTCAAAGAAAGATGAATTTCTCAGATGGTGTTGGATAGCTTTAACTGGGCACTTATCTTTGAACACTGACTTATAGCTCATATCATATATCAGAATAAACTCCAAGTAGATTAATATTTAAGTGGCAAGAGGCTTCTATCATCATAGAGTTAAGAAGCTAACCTCTCAAAATCCAGATGTACAAAAAAGCCTCCATTGTATAAAAATAAAAGCTATATCATATATATGTACATGTATATATGTATAAATAAAAGTGAAGGCCTGGCGTGGTGGTGCATGCCAGTAATCCCAGCACTTGGGAGGCTGAGGCTGGAGGATCACTGCAAGTTCAAGGCCAGCTTGGGCTACGTAATGAGTTCAAGGATGGCCTGAACTACATTGCAAGACCCTGCCTCAAAATAAAGAAATAAGAGAATCTGCCAAGCATAGTGCCATATACCTGTAATCCTGGCACTCAGAAGGCTGAGACAGGAAGATCATGGGTTTGGTTCTTTATTGACAGTCTCAAAAAACAAAAATAAAAAAACACCAAAGTGAAATCTAAAGAAACTGGAAAACTATTTACAGTTCATATAATAAAGATTTCTTGGTATCAGAAAACTGAGCCATGTCAAACTATTGGTCTGGGCCCAGGTCAAAAGGCCTGGGTTCTGCTCCTGTCTCCAGTTATTAACAGGCTTAACTTCTCTAGAGCTTCCGTTTTCTCATCTATGAAATTGTGATATAAATACTCTAATTGTTGTGCAGATACAGTGAAGTAAAAACATCATATAAAAGTATTCACCCAGGAAAAAAAAAAAAAAAAAAAAAAAGATTTCTTCTTCTCCCTGATTAGAAGTATCTCATATAATAAGGGAAGTACTCAAGGGAGTGTAATGGGTATAAACACTCAAGGAAAAGGTGGGGGGAACCATGCTGGACACATTTTTTTTTTTTGGTACCAGGAATTGAACTCAGGACCTTGGCTTGCTAGGCAGGTGCCTATGTCACTGAGCTGTGTCCCCAGCCCTGGACACAATTTTAACAGGATTTTCTCTTAAAAAAAAATCTTTTTAGAAGGTGGCTGTCACTTAGAGACATACATGCTATTATATGACCCAACAAAATAACTCTTCACTCTGTCCCAAAAGAGGCACACAGATGAATTTTTCTGTTACAAAGGCAAAGAATAAAATATCTTCAATAGGACCGGTGAGATGGCTCAGTGGCATTAAGTGCCTGCCTGGCAAGTGCGAGGGCCCGAGTTCAACTCCCGGAACCCACATATGAAAAAAGGGCCGGTGATATCGCTCAGCGGCATGGGCACCTGCTGGCGTGCGAGGTCCTGAGGTCGATCCCTGGTATCCACAAAAAAAAAAAAAAAAAAATCTTCAATGAATGCAAATTTTATTAGCAGTTTAGCACTGGGTATTTTGTTATGGTTGAAAAAAATTATATGCAGTGTGCCAACTCAGGATGTTTATAATGTGATAAGGTTACTGAGTAGAGATTTGTTCATTTGTTTACATCTGCTCCAAATTTTCTTCAGAAGAACTTGGAGGCCTTGATTACCGATTTGTTTATACAGTTAAACAAATCTAAATTACTTCTCCATGTTAATCATGGCCTAGCCCCTCACCTACCTCTGAGTAGTTCCCCCCCCATACTATCCCAGGTCCATGCATTCAACAGAAAAGCACACATCATTTGTACCCAATCTCTTCCTACAACAGAAGAAGAAAACTATAACAATTATAAACACAACCCTGGTTCCTTTAGTACTTTCTGGTGCAATGACAATGTCATTTACCTTAAAGAGCCACAAAGCTAAAGCCAGTAGTGAAACACTGCTTGAAAGAAGGAATGTTGGGCCGGTGAGATGGCTCAGCGGCGTAAGCTGCCTGCCTGGCAAGTGCGAGGGCCCGAGTTCGACTCCCAGAACCCACATATGAAAAAAGGGCCGGTGATATCGCTCAGCGGCACGGGCGCCTGCTGGCGCACGAGGTCCTGAGGTCGACCCCCGGTACCCACCAAAAAAAAAAAAGAAGGAATGTATTTTTACTATAGTTTCAGATAATTTAACAATTTTAGGGCTGGTGAGATGGCTCAGCGGCATAAGCGCCTGCTTCGCAAGCGCAAGGGCCTGAGTTCGACTCCCGGAACCCACATACGAAAAAAAAGGGCTGGTGATATCGCTCAGTGGCACGGGCGCCTGCTGGCGCATGAGGTTCTGAGGTCGACCCCCGGTACCCACAAAAAAAAAAAAATTGTATTTGAAAAAGACTCAAAATTAATGACATTCTTTTAAAAACAAGTTTCATTTCACCTTAGGTTTAATGTTCTCCAGTTCTCCATTCTTTAGTCTCCATAAAACGTGTCTTGTTGTATCTCCCCCAATTCCAAAATTAAGTGCATGAAGTGGGGAAAATAGTTCTCGCCATATCTAAAGAGAAAAAGTTGATGTAGTTAAGCTAAAATTAGTGGGAAATGAAATCTTTCAACTGCAATGTGTTGTGAAGCACCTGAAATAACAATTTTCATTTTCTTTACTCAAACCTAACACTGTAAATGGTGTGCCACTTACTGTTTAAAGCGCTTTGAAGTTTGTGTTGTTACTCCATTCATTCTTTCCTTCCAATCAAAAACTGTTACTCAGTTCTTAATGCAACATTAGGAACAGAGTCACAACTCAATCTGATGCTCTAACTGAGATACCAACATTGTATTTGGTTGGGGCGTGTGTGTGCATGCTGGGGAACAAATACCGGGCCCTATGCATGCTAGGTATTATAATGCCACTGAACTATATCCCTAGCCCTACCAATATTTTTAATTCAGCTTCCAACTCAAAAACTCCTCTCCATTCACTAAAGTATTTTAAAACTATCTTTTCTTTTAAATTTCCCTTGGAAGAATACCTAACTCTTAAAAAAAGGATTTGGAATAACTCATCACAAAAATACATAAAATAAGAAAAGGGCAAAATACAAATAAGTGAGAATCATAACTAGGACAAATATAAACAAATATCTAGTTTTTTGTAAACTAGAGCAAAAAAGAGTTTAGTTAAAAACAATGCTAATTTTTTTCTGTCTCATCATGCTTGGTGGCAAACAGAATCCCACTAGGTAGGTCTGATTTCCCTTGTACTTTGAACTAGAGCTTCTCTAAGGGTCGTGAATGGGTCTATACAAGGTCATTTTAGAATGAAAGCCAGTAATTATGGATATACACTGGTACCAAGAAGCACCCTTATCCCCTTTCACCTTTACCTCACATTGCTGCATTAACTGTACCATGGAGTCTCCCACAAATAGTACATCAGGCTCTTTGTCTTTACAATCCAAGACAAATCTGTTGTGCTGGTTGGAAAAAGAAAGAAAAATTAGAAACCTATGAGATTTCTTGGCCTAGAAAGAACCGCTGTCCAAACAGTTACTGTTAAACATTGTTTTTGGACTTCCTGGCCACCGTGACATGAGTAGCTTTCCTCTGCCCAGGCCCTTCCACTATGCCCTTCCTGCCTGGGAGCTAGCCGACTATGTTCTGAAACTGTGAGCCAAAACAAACCTCTCCTTTCTTTAAGTTGCTGGTGTCCGGTATTTTGTTTCAGTGATGAAGAAAGTGACTAAAACAAATTTTGGTACTGAGAATGCAGTCACTGCTGTAATGCTAAATGACCATGTGCTTCAGAAGCCTCTGGAACGATTCACAGGAAGAATTTGGAAAGGTTTGGAGATACTGATTGTAGAAGCACCCCTAGAATGCTACATGCTGAGCTTGATGGGAGATTCTGGTCACAGGTTAGCAGATCAGAATGAGGATAAAAATGCAGATGATGAAATTGGTATAGTGGCACATGCCTGTAATCCCAGCACTCGGGAGGGTGAGGCAGGAGAATCTTCGTGAGTTCAAGGCCAGCCTGGGCTACATAGTGAGTTCAAGGCCAGCCTGCACTAAAAAGCAAGAACCTGTCTCCAAAACAACAAAACAAAACAAAACAAGATAAGACAAAAAACAGGCAGCAGATAGTAAAAGCCAGGCTCAGAAGGTGTCAGTTTGGAAGAAGGAGTCCACTGATCAACCGACAGTTCGAGTCCAGGCCATGTGTGTTATGCTTGAGCAGAAAAACTGTCCACATTTTGCTCATGTGGACATTTTGCTGTCCACATTTTGCTGAGATTACAGACAGAAGACAAACTAAACTGGTGGGGAAAATCTGGCTGTAGCACAGTTACTGCTTGCTGCTTTTACCCAGGTTTACACTGAAAAGCAGGAGCAAATACAGCCCAGTTGAAAAGTGTTTAGTTTCCTCAGAAAGGAAGAGCTGGCAAAGTTGAAGTAGAGAAGAGCTGAGTTGCTGAAAAGATTAGCATTAAAAAGAAACCACGGACTCTACATCAGGACAATAGGAAAAATGCCCTGAGGGCACATGAGGAACCAGCAAGGCCCCACCAAATTGCAAAAGCGACTTGCTTTAGGAAAGCTCATGCCAGGCAGTGGTGCACACCTCCAATCCCAGCACTAAGGCAGGAGGACGTTGTGAGTTCAAGGCCAGCCTAAACTACACAGGGAACCCCTGTCTAAAACAAAGAAACACACACAAAAAGAAAGCCCAAGGAAAGGACACTGCAAGCAAGATCTGTCTAGGGATGCTGAAACTGTTAGGACTTTGACAACTCTTAGAGATGGACTATATGCATTCTACATGAAGAGATGTGCATGAGCCTTTTGGGGCTCAGGGATGAAATGTTATGGCTTAGATCTAGATATCCCCCCCCAAAAAAAGAATAGATCTAGACATCCCTCAAGACTGTCATGTGCTCATAGATGGGGCTTTGGGAAGGTGACTGAATTATGGGGAAGGTAGGGGTCTGGTAGGCAGAGGTGGCTCATAGAGGTCAGGGGCTGGAAGGGTGTATCTCCTTCCCCAGTTCCTTTTCTCTCTGCTTCCTGTCTGCCATGCAGAGAGCAACTCTTCTCTGCCAGGCCCCTCTGCCATGCTCTTTTGCCTTGGAGCCAGCTGACTATGGACTGAAATATGAGTCAAAACAAACTTTTCCTTTAAAAACAAAACAAAACATTCGTTTTAGGCTGGGGGTGTAGCTCAGAGATAGAGTGTTGTACTTAACATGTGCAAGGTCCTAGGCTCCAGCCAGGCATGGTGGCACATGCCTGTAATCCCACCACTCTGGGAAGCTGAGGCAAAAAGACCACAAGTTTGTGCCCAACCTGGGCAATTCAGAGACATGAAGAGACTGTGAGTCAACAAAACACAACACAACACAACACAACAAAGGGCTGAGGATATAGCTCAGTGTAAAGGCCCTGGGGTTAATCCCTGGTACTGGCGAGGGTAGTGGGTGAGGGGAGTGTTGGGCTCTATCCCCAGCACCAAAAAAGAAAAAAAAAAAAAAAAATCTTTTCAGTCTATCCCTAAAGCTATATTCTTTTTGTTCTGTAATTAATTGAACTTTCTTTCCCTCCTGCTTAGCCTCCCAAGTAGCTAAGACTGAGTGCATGCCAACAACACCTAGCTAAGACACTTTTTAAAAACAGATTTCCAGCATGGTAGCACACGCCTATAATCCCAGTACTTGGGAGGCTGAGGGAGAAGGATTGCTGCGAGTTCAAAGCCAGCCTAAACATACACAGTGAGACCCTGTCTCAAAAAAACAATAGCCATTCTGTTCTCTCTTGCATGGTGGCTGCCCTCACGCTGTAGTGTGTACTTCTTTTCCTACTTTTACTTGGCCCAAACTCACTCTGCAGAGCCTGTTTCTTTTCCTACCTTTAATAAAACTTTGCTACTGTTAAAAAAAAGGGGGAGGGATATAGCTCAGCAGCACAGGGCCTGCCTGGCAAGTGCAAGGTCCTGAGTTCGATTTCTGGTACCAAAAAAAAAATGGGATTTTATCCACCAATACTAAAGGACATAGTTTAAACTTTATATTTAAACTAGAAACAAAGTTACAGGATGGTCTGGGCTACAGATCTCTAATCTAGTTCTAAGAAAAGAGACAAACACAGTTTCTTTGTCTCATTTAGCTGTCTGCCTTAGGAATTAAGGCGGAGTATTTCTGCTGGCAATACCAAAGCAGACGAGACTGTGGTAAAACAGATACCCACTTACTGGAATGAATAAATGAGTGAAAATCAGAAAACAATGTAAAAGTAGAAATAATTCAACAGTTTCATTAAGACAGTTCCTCTGTTAGGATGACAGGACTAGAAATAGCTTTTTCCCTTGCTTCCATGTTTTATGTAAATAGACATTAATTTAAAAAATACTATTGTTTCAATAAGTTAATTTTTTTTTTTTTTTTTTTTTTTTTGTGGGTACCGGGGGTTGACCTCAGGACCTCGCGCGCCAGCAGGCGCCCGTGCCGCTGAGCGATATTCCGGCCCCGTTTTTCGTATGTGGGTTCCGGTAGTCGAACTCGGGCCCTCGCGCTTGCCAGGCAGGTGCTTACGCCGCTGAGCCATCTCACCGGCCCTCAATAAGTTAAATTTTTAAAATAATTTATTCGCAGTACTGGGAACTGAACTGAGGGAACAAGAGGTCTATCTGCAAACTTTTTTTCTTTTGGTACCAGCAATTGAACTCAGGACCTTGCGCTTGCCAGGCAGGCACTGTGCCGCTGAGCTATTTCCCCAGTCCCTCTGCAACCTTTTTGAGACAGTGTCTAACTAAGCTGCTGCTAACTGAACTTTTATTAAAGGTAGGGAAAAAAACAGGCTCTGCAGAGTGAGAAAGTAGGAAAAGAAGTACACACCCTACAGCTTGAGGGTAGTCCACCATGCAAGAGAGAACAGAATAGCTGTTTTGGTTTTTTTGGAAACAGAGTCCCACTGAGGCTGGCTTTGAACTACATAGCCCAGGCTGGCCTCGAACTCATGGCCATCCTCCTGCCTCAGCCTCCTGAGTGCTGGGATTACAAATGTGTGCCACCACACCTGGCTAAGAAATTTTAAAATGAAGGGATAAAATGAGCAAGAGTAAAACTTTTGGGTACTAGGAGAATAGCCCAGTGGCACAGTACTTGCTTAGTGTGCATAAAGCCCTGGGTTTGAGTCCCAGCACATTATTTAAAAAAAAAGAAAGAAAAAGAAAAAAAGAAAAAAAAAAGGAAAACTATCTTTCAATACTAATAATATAGCATATCTATAGAATGTGATAGAATTTAAGCACTTGTTCTAAAGGTTCTAGTAATTTACAATTTCTTTTTTTTTTTTTTTTTTTGTGGGTACCGGGGGTCGACCTCAGGACCTCACACGCCAGCAGGCGCCCGTGCCACTGAGCGATATCACCGGCCCTTTTCTCGTATGTGGGCTCCGGGAGTCAAACTCGGGCCCTCGCGCTTGCCAGGCAGGCGCTTACGCCGCTGAGCCATCTCACCGGCCCTACTGTTTTTTTTTTTTTTTTTTTTAAAGATAGGGTCCTGTTACGTGGTGTAGGCTGGCCTTGAACTCATATTCTTGCCTCAGTGTCCTAAGTACCATTACAGATGTGTACCACCACATCCAGCCCTACATTTTCTTTTAATGTATAAAGTAGTTGCAGTAAGTTTGGAAAACAGAAAAGACCAAAGCATAGCACCTATGATTATACCACCTTAACCCACTATTACCATCTTGGACTATTTTCTTCTTAGCCTTTTTCTCATGTGTTGCCCCTATCCCACTTTGTGGTTTTTTGCATGGGGACCTCAGTATGTAGTCCAGGCTGCCCTCAAACTTACAGTCCTGTCTCAGTTTCCCAAGTGCTGGGATTACACGTGTGCGCTACTACCCGCACCCCCCTTTACATAGTTAAATCACGAATACCTCATTCTGGCACAGCCACCTTGGGGCTTACTTACTTTCTAGTTCTGTGACCTTAAGCAAGCAAATGATCTGAGTCTTGGTACTCAATCTGCTGGCAACTCTGTTTTGGAGTAAAGATGAGAGTTCTAGGAAGAGAACTTGGCTACTGTCTGGCACATCGCAGCTACTCAAAGTATGGCAGCCATTATAATTGCACTCAGCATCATATCAGAAGCATTTTGCTATGTAGATGCACTTTTTTTTTTTTTAGTGGCACTGGGGATTGAACCCAGGGCCTTTGCACTGAATTAATCCCCAACCCTTTTTATTTTTTATTTTGAGACAGGGTCTCATAAAGTCTTTAAATTGCCCAGGCTGACTTATTTGTGATCCTCCCGCCTATGTCTTCCAGAGTGCTGGAATTACAGGCATATGCCAGCATGCACAGCTATATATCTATAATCTAGATATAGATATATATATCTTTGTATATATTTTATTCCCTCAGAGGGGTGCACCATTCCTAGAGGTACTGCAATACTAGGTCGATGCATGGAGTAGGCAGAGCAAGTTTCAATTCCATCTCCCAGCTCCAAAAATCCATTTAATATACAGTTCTCAGAGGATATTATCGGGTATTAAACTGATAAGAATAGATACTATGCTTGATTTTAGCCAAAAGGCCAAGAAACAATTATAAAGCTTTTTTTTTTTTTTTTTTTTGGTGGTAGCACTCAAACTCAGGACCTTGTGCTTGCCAGGCAGGCACTGCATTGCTGAGCCATATCCCCAGCCCTATAATGCTATTTTTAATGGCCACATGATATCCTACTGAATGCACCCACTGACACATCGTTTTTACTGTAATGAAAAGGTTTACACAGATTTTACTTGTCTTACATAAGGAGTCTAAGTCAAATAGAATTAACGTTCATACTTTCTCTCTCTCTCTCTGTGTTGGGGATAGAACCCAGGGCCTCAGGAATCCTTACACAAGTCCTCTACCACTGAGCCGCACCCCCAGACTCCTCCTTCCCTTGGGTTTTTTTCTTTTTCTTTTTTTTTTTAAACAGGGTCTTGGGCCAGTGAGATAGCTCAGCGGCGCAAGTGCCTGCCTGGCAAGTGCGAGGTCCTGAGTTCGACTCCCGGTACCCACATAAAGGAAAAAAAGGGCTGGTGATATCGCTCAGTGGCACAAGCACCTGCTGGCAAGCGCGAGGTCCTGAGTTCGACTCCCGGTACCCACATTAAAAAAAAAAAAAAAACAGGGTCTTGCTACATAGTTTAGGCTGGCCTTGAATGCCCTATGTAGCCCAGGATGGCCTTGAACTCATGGTGATCCTCCTGCCTCAGCCTCTGGGATTACAGTCATGTGCTACCACACCCAGTTTTAAATTCCTTTTCTTTATTTATTTTTCTTTATTTATTTTTTTGTGGGTACCGGGGGTCGAACTCAGGACCTCGCGCACCAGCAGGCGCCGTGCTGCTGAGCGATATCAATGGCCCTTTTTTCGTATGTGGGTACCGGGAGTCGAACTCAGGACCTCGCACTTGCCAGGCAGGCGCTTATGTCGCTGAGCCATCTCACCGGCCCCCTTAAATTCCTTTTAATCTACAGGTTTCCTCTCTGTTACAACCTCCCAAATTCACTTTTCTGAAAAACATAACAATTATCTGACCTTGAAGTAGAAAGGGTCAAGATGCAATACGTATACATACCAACTCCCCATGATGATTGTACTTAGATTGCTCTTATTATGTATCACAAACATATACTAATAAAAAAGGGAGGAAAAAATTATCTGACATATATATATGACCTCTTATAATCTAAATTTTGCTGACTGCATTTCTGTAGTGGACATGTTCATTTGACCCCTGCATTTCCTGAAAAATTGTAGTTAAATCTAGTTTAGGGTTGGATATTGTGGCAATACTGTCAGCCCTCTGTAACCTCAATTCTGCATCCGCAGATTCAGTGAACTACAAATTGAAAGTGTCTGAGAACCAGGCATGGTGGCGCACACCTATAAACCCAGCACTCTGATCACCATCAGCTAAAGGCCAGTCTGAGCTACAGAGTAAGTTCAACAAGTTTGAACATCACAGAAAGAGCCTGTCTCAAAAAAAAGCAATATGAATTTTGCTAACATTGAATATGTAAAGACTTTTTCGTCATTATTCCCCAGAAAATAAACTTAAACAACTATTTGTACAGCATTTAACTTACATTGGGTTATAATACCAATATCTTTAGTAATCTAAAGATGGTATGTGTAGGTCACATGCAAATATTATGCCATCTTAAAAAAGGAACTTAGGGCCGGTGAGATAGCTCAGCGGTGTAAGTGCCTGCCTGGCGAGTGTGAGGTCCTGAGTTCGACTCCCAGTACCCACATACATAAAAAGGGCCGGTGATATCGCTCAGCGGCACGGGCGCCTGCTGGCACGCGAGGTCCTGAGTTCGACCCCTGGTACCCACAAAAAAAAAAAAAAAAGGAACTTAAGCATTTGTGGATCTTGGCTTCACAGGCAGGGTCCTGGGGCCAGTCCCCTATAGATACTGAGAAAAAACGACACAGTACTTCCTAAGTATTACTGAGTACCACCTTGATACTTATTTAATCATGATTATTTTACATTAAAGAAAATATTTTGCTTTGAAATAATTTGAGATCTAGAGAAAAGTAGGAGTATTCCTATATACCACTCCCTCAGCTTCCCCCATTGTTAGCATATTTCATAAATATGGTACATGCCAGGTGTGGTGGCGCATGTCTATAATCCCTTCACTCATGAGGCTGAGGCAGGAGAATTGCTGTGAGTTTGAGGCCAGCCTGGGCTACATAAGCGAGTTCAAGGCCAGCCTTCACTACATAGTGAGACCCTGTCTCAAAAAAGCCAAAGGAAAAAAATATGGTACATTTATCAAAACTAATGAATGATCATTAGCAAATAGTATTAACCAAACAGAATTTATTATTTAACTCTTACCAATTTTTTTACTAATGCCTTTTTCCTGTTCTGGAATCAATTCAGGACACCGTGTTACATTTAGTCTTCACCTCTTTAGTCTCTTCTACTCTGGGACAGTGTTCTAATCTTTCCTTATCTTTTATGATCTTGAACCCAGGGCCTTGCGTGTGCTAGGGAAACACACTAGTGCCAAACTATATTCCCAGCCCTTTTACCTCATCTTGAGACAGTTTTGCTAAACTGTCAAGGCTGACCTCAAACTTGAGATTCTCCTGCACTAGCCTCCTGCACTAGCTGGATTATAGGCATGTAGCACCTCACTCGACTTCAGTGACACTTCAGATGAGTTGTGGTCGGCTGCTTTTCTGGGCACCCCTCAAACTGAGTTTGATTGATATTTTCTCATGAATAGGCTCAGATTACAGATTTCTAGTAATACTACCAGAGGTGATATGTCCTTGTTGTAGGGGGTACATGATATTAACATAAACTATTAGTAGGATGCTATCATTGATCACTTGCAAGGCTTCTCCATTGCAGTAAGTTATTATTTTTCCTTTACATATTCTACTTGTTAGGCTCGAGACACCAAATCCAGGCTATATAATGGTCAGGTGAATTAAGCTCCACCCGCTGGAAGGAGGGATATCAAGAGTAAATTGGGCTTCGTGTTAAAGGCCTGTAATGTCAGCACATAGGGAAACTGATGCAGGCCAATCACAAGTTCAAATCCTGTCTGGGCAACTTAGTGAGAACCTGTGTCCAAAGACAAAACCCCGAAAAACTAATAAAGAGCACAATGGTAAGCACATAAGTTCGATCTCCCAGTACAAAAACAAAAACAAACAAAAAACCTGTGGTCATACATTAAAAATACCAAAGTAATTTAGAGGGAGACACGTTTGAGGATAGGAAAATGACATATAGTTTCTCTCTGCAGTTGTGACCACCGATTTTAACATTCATCAAAGGGTCTCGCCTATGCTCATTATTCTGTGGTGATCTGAAGGTTTTTCTTTTCCTTCCTTCTTTCTCTATTATTTAAATTCTTCCATGAAGATGTGTATCTTCTCCCCTATTTATTAATTCATCATTTATGATTTTCTTTGATTCATTATTAGCTTTGGATTATAAACTAGTAGTACCAACATTTATTATACTGCTCAAATTTTCTGCTCCACACTTTGCTTGCTCTTTCAGGCTGGCTTTGAGTCATCAAAGTATTACAGTGAGGAAAACCAGCATCACATGCTTTCCGTGTTATGCACAAGGACATACACTCTTGCCACCTGTCTTGTTTTCACTCTTCTGATTACTTTGTTGTCTCTTTGCATTACAACACATTGTAAGCCTCCCACTTCCTGGGGCAGTACTGGGAAGCTACATCCCCAGCCCCCCACGCCCCCCCCCCTTTTTTTGGTACTGGGAATCAAACTCAGGACCTTGCTCTTGCCAGGCAGGCACTGTGCCGCTGAGCTACATCCCCAGCCCTTCTTTATTTTTAGATGGAGTCTTGCTAAATTGCCAGGCTGAGCCTCCTGCATCAGCCTCCCAGAATACTGGGATTACAGGTCTGCACCACTATGCCTGGTTTCAGGTTCATCCTTTATTTCCCTTGCTCCACTTGCAAAATCAACCATTTCTCCAAGGCTTGCTGGTACTTTTCATTGGAAAACAGTATTTATAGCCAGATATGGAAGTGCATGCCTGTAATCCCAGCCCTCGGGAGGCTGAGGCAGGGGGATTGCTGTGAGTTTGAGGCCAGCCTGGGCAACACAGTTGACTTCAAGACCAGTCTGAACTTCTGAACTAACCTGTCTCAAAACGAAAAAAAAAAAAAAAAAAAAGCATTTATAAACCAAGGTCTGGGCATATGACACATTAATAAAGATAGTCCATCCTTTTCATACAAGTTAAATTTTTTTTTTTTTTTTTTTATCTTTTTGAGACAGGGTTTCACTATACAGTTCAGGCTGGCCTTGAACTCACGTTGTAGCCCAGGCTGGCCTCAAACTCACAGCTCAATGTGAAGGCTCTGGGTTCAATCCCCAGTAAATGCAATCAATCAATCAACCAGAAAGAATTGGTTGCAACAAAAACCATGTAAATTAAATAACCAAAGTTGTCAATGAGGCAAACCAACATCACAATTTCTACACAATATGAGAAGACACACCAGTTGACTGACATTCCTGCCAAAAATTCATAATCTGAATCTTGATAATGAGAAAAAGACAAACCCAAATTGGGGGAATTGTTTAAAATAAATGGCCTGGCTGGGCATGATGACATATGCCTGTAATCCAACGACTCAAGAGGCTAAAGCAGAAGGCTCAGCATAAGCTCAAGTCCAGTGTGGTGTACACATTGAGAGCAGGGTCAGCCTGAACTATGTAGAGACCCTGTTAAAAAAAAAAAAAAAAAAAAACCAGGGCCAGTGAGATGGTTCAGCGGCGTAAGCGCCCACCTGGCAAGCGCGAGGTCCTGAGTTCGACTCCTAGTACCCACTTACAAAGGAAAAAAAGGGCTGGTGATATTGCTCAGCAACATGAGCACCTGCTGGCAAGCGTGAGGTCCTGAGTTCGAACCCTGGTACCCACATTAAAAAAAAAAAAAAAAAACCCAAAAACATAAATTAAAAAAAAAAAAAAAAGAGGCTGTACTCTTCCAAACTGTCAAAGTCATGAAAAACAAAAACTAGGAAATGTTTCAGATCAAAGGAGAATAAAGAGCCACAAAACAGAATGTAATGTGTAATCCTGGACTAAGAAGATCAATTACTGGGACAGCTGGAGAAATATGAACAGTTTTTTGATTAACTATGTAACAGTTTACCCTGAGCATGACTCCGACAATATGTTTGTTTACATATTGACTATCCCTAGCATTGCAAGGTGTCAACCAATTTTTTAACCGATTGTTTTGTTTTGTTTTGTTTGTTTTTGCGACAGGGTCCCGCTATGTAGTTCAGGCTGGTCCTGAACTATGTAGCTCAGACTGGCCTTGAATTTGTGGCAATCCTCCTGCCTCAGCCTCCTGAGTGCTAGGATTATAGGCATGTGCCACCACTCTTGGCCAACCAGTCAATTCTCATATTGAATAAATTTGATAAAATTGTAGTTTTTGTATTTCCTGTTATATTATAAAAATTAACGAAAAAGTATGCAATTTTTGGTCATCCTGTATTTAAATAATTGGACTGGTAAGCAGGTAAGTAATTATATCAATGCTAAATTTCCTGACTATAATAACCATCTTTTAGTTACGTGACAAGTCTTTGTTCTTAGAAAACATGTTGAACTCTCTAGGTAGGGATAAAGAATGATAATGAGCTGGGCATGGTGGTTCTCGCCTGTAATCATAGCATTTGGGAGGCTGAAGCAGGAGGATCACATGTTTGAGGCCATCCTGGGCTACACAGTGAGTTCAAGGCCAGCCTGAACTGCATAGCAAGAAAAGAAAAAAGAACAACGATAGTCCAACTTACCCTCAGATGGCGTAAACAGATGTAGCAAATGTTATTAACTGTTAAGTCTAGGTGAAGAATATAGGGGATTCTTTCTAGAATTTTCTAACACTTGTATAATTTTGAAATTCATTCAAAATTAAAAAAAAATATTCCAGGTGTGGTGGTGCATGCCTATAATCCCAGAACTCAGGAGGCTGAGGCAGAAGGATCGTTGTGAGTTCAAGCCCAACTTGGGCTACATAATTGAAGGCCAGACTAAACTACATAGTGAAACCCTGTCTCAAAAAGCCAAAAAAAAAACAAAAAACAAAAAACAAAACTATAAAGACATTGCTATCTTTAAAGATTAACAGAGGATAATTACCATGCTATCAAAATATTCCCCAGCTTCAGACTGGTGATCTGGTTTGACATTTTTAACATCAGATTTTTAAATTTATATGTATAGCAATAAATGTTCGTTGACTATTAAAACGACCCCCTTCTAGCTCTGGTAAAAGGTCTTAAAAAATGAAAAGAAGCACCCCACATGAATATGTACTTCTTTTTACCTGAGACATCCATCTGTCATCTCCTTGAACATCCTCCGCTGCATGTGGAATAGCTGCTGGGTTTGAATCTCCTTGGCTCATTCTACACCTGAGGAAAAATATCTATGTCACGTTTTATTTATTAACAGAAATGTTTGCTACTATTTACTTAAATATTATATGGCAGATTTTAAATAATAATTTGTTTCACTGTGGTTTTTTTCTAGAAACAAAACTGAGGTTTATTTTTAACAGAGATGAATTGCAGGACATGACTTCTGAAATCCCATAAATACAATATCACTAATCTTCCAGACGAGTTTGAGTATCACTTAGAAATAGTGCACTACATTTAAACAAATCTGCTCCAAGTCATATACACTTTACACTTATGTAAGCTTTTCATGATTAAATATAACAGTAAGCACCAAATAACACAAGGAGTTGGACACAGCACAATGAAATCTACATTACATCCTTTTAGGGTTACACACTGAAGAATGAGTACAACAATAAGCATCCACTAGTTACTAAGCATCACACACATGCAGTACAAGTTATAATAAAAAATAGTTGCAGAATTTAGTACCAGTTTTGGTTGTTTTGAGACAGGGTCTCAAAACAGAGTGGTTTGAATTTGTGATCCTGCTGCCTCAGTCTTCTGAGTGCTCAGATTACAGGCATGTACCACTACACCCGGCAGGTACTAGGTTTTGACAAATGTTTTTGACAGGTCTCCACTAAAAACGTTTTAGTGATGATGAGTTCAAATACGGCACTGAATAACAGAAAAGGAATAAGTAAAATCTAGAAAAATTAGAAATGGTAATCTTCTAGAAAGACAAAAAGGAAACCAAATGATTTTCAACCAGTTGTAAAGATTCTAAATGGAAAGGACAATGAGAAAGAGAAAATTCTAAGATCCTGTGGCTTTTATACCAAGGCTATCCTCTATATGAGCAGTCTTTTTCTTTTCTTTCCCATCCTCAAATACAGCTAGCCTTTCTGTGAAAGAAGACTGACTTGTACTTATTCTATAAATATACATACGTATATACAGATAGGTATGTACAGTATGATGTATATATTATGCACAGACACATAATGAGTATATAAAACAGAGTGGATACTGCCAAGGTAGCAGTTTTTCAGGGTTTTTTGCAGTGCTGGGGGTCAAACCCAGGGCCTCATGAATGTTTTGTGAGTGTTCTACCACTGAGCCACAAGCCCACCCAAAGGTAATGGATTTTAGAATCCCAAAGTACTGGGCCGGTGAGATAGCTCAGCAGCATAAGCGCCTGCCTGGCAAGCGCGAGGTCCTGAGTTCGACTCCCAGTACCCACATAAAAAGGAAAAAGGGCCAGTGATATCGCTCAGTGGCACGGGCACCTGCTGGTGCACGAGGTCCTGAGTTCGACCCCCGGTACCCACAAAAAAAAATAATAAAATAAGAATCCCAAAGTACTAACCTCTACTAAACACAAAAGCATACCTTCATGGGAAAAATAAATTACAAAAGCAAACAATATTAACACTAATTATATAAATTAGATCAATTCTAAATGACACTAGATCTAAACAAACAAACAAAAAACCCAAAAAAATGCCAACCAGGGTGAGGACTAGGCACCCTATCTGACTGAAAATGTAAAATATCAGCCACATCTTGGGCATGCATATTTGCATTACTACAATTGGCAACTATCAGAAAATAGATATAAGAAATTATATATCCTATGTGTTTTATAATACCATTCCAACCCTCACAAAAGTACTATAAAATCAGGAAAATAAAGGCCAGTGAGTGACTGAATGTGACCTGAAATTAGGTTTGTCTAATCCCAATAAAGTCATATCTGGCCCGCTGATCACAAATCGATTCATGTTGACTCCCTAAACGGGGCCTTATATCTAACCATTTCACCTACGAGACATGCAACACCAATGTAAATTATGAGAATCAAGAACTGCAAGATGGGGCCAGTGAGATAGCTCAGCAGCATAAGCTCCTGCCTGGCAAGTGCGAGGTCCTGAGTTCGACTCCCGGAACCCACATACGAGAAAAGGGCCGTTGATACCGCTCAGCGGCACAGGCGCCTGCTGGCATGCGAGGTCCTGAGTTCGACCCCCGGTACCCACCAAAAAAAAAAAAAAAAAAACCACAAGATGAATCTGTACAGCTCCAATCAGACTATGGTATTTGTTTGGGGTTTCATCATCTAAGAAAGGTGCAAAAAAAAGAAGCATAAAGGAAAAAGAAAAATGACTTAAGGAATCAAAATATTGCCATATATAAATTTTTAAATTTGAGAGTTTTGCTTTTGTCTTTAAACTCCATAAAACTTTTTTTTTTTTAAAGACTGGGTCTTGCTATGTACTTCCGGCTGGTCTTGAACTTTCAGTAATATTCCTGTCTCAAGTCTCTCAAGTGCTGAGATTACAGGTGTGTGCCACCATGCCTGGCAAACTCAGTAAAATATTCTATATCAGGGGTGGTAAACCTGTGGCACGTGTGCCACCATGGGCATGCAGAGCCCTATCAGCACACCAGCCAAGTTGCCTGAGGAGCCGAGCATGGAATAACAGCACACATAGAAGCAGTGTTGGCCCTCTGCAATAAATAAGTTTTTTGTGTGTGTGTGTGTGTGTGTGTGTGTGTGTGGGTACCGGGGGTCGACCTCAGGACCTCGCGTGCCAGCAGGCGCCCATGCCGCTGAGCGATATCACTGGCCCTTTTCTCGTATGTGGGTACCGGGGGTCGAATTCAGGACCTCACGCTTGCCAGGCAGGCACCGACACTGCTGAGCCATCTCACCGGCCCCCAATAAGTGGGTTTTGAATTGCAGTTTGGGCATTTGGTCTCAAAAAGGTTCACCATCACTGTTCCACATCTGCTACAGAAAAGCTTCGCAGCTGGGCATGGTGGCATATGGCTGTAATCCTGACTTCTTGTGAAGGCTGAGGCAGAAGGAGGTTAGCCTGGGCAATTTAAGTCTTTGTCTGAAAAATAAAATTTTTAAAAGGCTGGAGGCACAGCTCAGTACTAAAGTGTTTGCCTAGCAGGCCCGAGGCTTTAGTTCAAACCCTAGCCAAAAACATATACTGAAGGAAAGATGGCCTCCAGCTAAATGGTGCTGGGGAAATTGGATATCCACATGCAGAAGACTGAGTTAAGACCCATAATACCTCACCAGGTATTAAAATCAAAATGGATCAAAGAACTAAATGTTAAAACAGAAACAATCTGCTGGCAGATAAAACAGGTAAAACTCTCAAAAACACAGGTGATAGGCATAGGCAAGGACTTTCGGAACAGAATCCCAATGGCACAAGAAATAATACTGATAATCAACAAATAGGATCATAGCAATTTAAAAGCTTCTGTACAGTAAAGGCAACAACCAATAGAGTGAAGAGACAACAAACAGAATGGGGGAAAAGTTTTTTGCCAACTATTCCTCCGATGGAGATCTAACATCTAGCGCAGGTACATAAAACTGGGTATAGTGGGCCCATCCTTACTTTTCTACTGTAAATTTGTACTTTAGCATAACAGTAGCCAGCTGTGTGTCAGTACCTTTCCCTGAGGGATACAGGAAGCAATCAATGTGTTTACCCACTTGGTATGACGAACCGCAAGGTGTGTGCATGTGTGCAAAAGTGGCAAAATGGGCTTTTTACCCACCCTATGCTCCCTGTAACTTTGTTTTGTGTATGTTTACCTGAACATCACAGAGAGTCCAACAGACCCACACCATTCCAGGATTTGTTTAAAAAGTTTTCTTTTGATTTTTCTGGTAGAAGTACAATGGCACATGGAAAACCAGATTTGCAACTTTTGGAGGAGGTCAAAAGTGAATTATCAGGGCTGGTGAGACGGCTCAGCGGCTTAAGCGCCTGCCTTGCAAGCGCGAAGGCCCGAGTTCGACTCCCGGAACCCACATACGAAAAAGGGGCCGGTGATATCGCTCAGCGGCACGGGTGCCTGTTGGTGCGCGAGGTCCTGAGGTCGTCCCCCCGGTACCCACAAAAAAAATAAATAAATAAAAAGTGAATTATCAGATCAGTCATGCATGGATGATGAAACTCATCCATTATGATAAAATACATGCTTTCATAACAGAAGAGTAGTGGGGGTGGATGATGATGATGATGACAACAACGACAATGACTTTGACAACAGCCACGTAAGCCAAAGTTCCTGTGGCAGTGAAATGGAGCAAGAATCAACTGATACAAGATAATAATACATAATGCATTAACCATTGTTACCCTCATATTATGTTGTTTTGAAAATTTGTTCTTTTTTTGATTTGTTTTGTTTTTTCTTCTCTTTAAAATTAAAAAAAAAAGAATCAACTGATACAAACACAGGGTATGCAGACCTCCTTGATTTAGATAACAAAGAAAACAGCAATGTGAGTATATATTTGACTATTGAAACGTTGCAGAATGGCATGCAACCAAATGGAACAATCCAATGTTAGAACTAGGTCCAAAAACATAGGTAAAGTCTTGGAAGGGGTGAAAGGTTTTGGACAGAATGCCAGCACTACCATTCAATATTGGAAACTGTAACAGACAAAATGCTACAAAATGCTGTGAAATACACAAAGGCTGAAATGCAAGTAAAACCTTCTGTATGCACCTATAGCCATATTCAAAAATGTATCTGACACCTCACTAGCTGAACTGAAAGCACCCACAGGTCTGCTGTACTTAGCACAGATTTCTCATGGTGATCACAAGAATGTAAAGGACTTATGGAAAAGCAATGGGTCAAAATATGGCACAAAAATGTATGCCCTTGTAGAGGTGAAGACTTATTATGCTTTCAATTTAGATATTTATCCTGGAACTCACATCAGGTCCTTATTCGTACAGTAATAAACCGAATGATGTTGTGAACAGACTTGTTGCTTCCATCTTCCAAACTAAACAGAATGTGACATATGACAATTAGTTCACCAGTTTCCAACTGATGCTACATTTGCTAAAAGCACAAGTTTAGCAGTGCAGGAACTGTACACAAGAACAAAGCAGAAATTCCAAATGAAATGTTGCAATTTCGATAAACCGGATGCACATTTGTAAACATCGTACTGTCTCCCTAGTATGAAAATGCAATTTCACTGTGACTATTCCATTCCTTAGTCTTCTATTTTTACTTAGCTTTTACATGGCTTAATCTTATACTGAGTAATGTTTTTCTCCAAAAGGTATTTGTACATTCTCTAATTCTTGAGTTTGTTAATACATGAGAATGTTTACTTGTCTTAAAAATAAATAAATTAAAAAAAAAGAAATGTTGCAATTTCAAAACAGAGAATTGTATAGTACAATCTTTGTATTTCAGAAAAATATAACATTGGCCTCCTATATGACAAGAAAAAACAAACTGATACTGCTGATGTCAACATTCCACCAAGATGGAAATACTGATAGGGAAACCTTGACAAAAAGGAAGCCTGACAAAAAGGAAGCCTGAGGGCTCGTGAGATAGCTCAGCGGCATAAGCGCCTGCCTGGCAAGCGCAAGGGCCCGAGTTCGACTCCCGGAACCCATACACGAAAAAAGGGCCGGTGATATCGCTCAGCGGCACGGGCGCCTGCTGGCGCGCGAGGTCCTGAGGTCGACCCCCAGTACCCACAAAAAAAAAAAAAAAAAAAAGGAAAATACAGGAAAACAAAACAGACATGCTGTCAGTGTAAGCGATACTTGTGTACGAAATACGCAGTTGGTGTGTGTGAAGACTGCCTTGGGTGTGACAGTTGAAGCAAAGCTTATTTCTGTGGTAGACTTTTGTGTTTACATTGTAGTTCATATAGCTTTTTATTTTTGATGTTATCTTTTAGGTTTTGTAAGCAAGTAAACAGCTGATGTGAAAATGTTGATGTCTAGTCTAAGTGCTCATTACATATTTGGCATTTTATTTTATTGAGATCTTATTTCCCTGCTAAGTGCATGTTGTACAACATAGTAGGAAGCTCCTGACAAAACAGGAAGTAAGGTGACAAGACTGCCACATAGGAAAGGAAAGCACATGTGCTGTCAGTGTAAGCCGCATGTGTGCATGGAACATGCAGTTGTCGTGTGTGAAGACTGCCTTGGGTGTGACAATTGAAGCAAAGCTTATTTTTGTGGTAGAGTTCTATTGGTATTTTCACTGTAGTCCATATAGGATTCTATTTCTTTTTTTTTTTTTTTTTTTTTTGTGGGTACCGGGGGGTCGACCTCAGGACCTCGCGCACCAACAGGCACCCGTGCCGCTGAGCGATATCACCGGCCCCTTTTTCGTATGTGGGTTCCGGGAGTCGAACTCGGGCCCTCGCGCTTGCAAGGCAGGCGCTTACGCCGCTGAGCCATCTCACCGGCCCTAGGAATCTATTTCTGATGTTATCTTTTATGTTTTGTAAGCAAGTACACAGCTGATATGAAAATGTTGATGTTTATTCTAAACAGACAGTACATATTAAGAATTTAGTAATTTATTTTATTGGTATTCTATGTTCCTGTTAACTACACACTGTATAGTATAGTAAGAACCTCCTAATGAAAACAGCAAGACCACTGAGATGTCAAGTATGTCCCTACAAAAAGGCCAGGAAAGCAAAACACATGTGCTGTCACTGTAAGTGATATGTGTGTATGGAACGTGCTGTTGTCATGTGTGCAGACTGCTTTAGGTGTGATAACTGAAGTAAAAATTATTTTCTCTATAAAGTGCTATTGGTATTTTCACTGTAGTTCATATAAAAATTTATTTGTGTTGTTCTTTTTTAGACTTAGTACACCAAAAAACCGCAGATGTTGAAAATTTTGATGCTTTTTTATAAACACTCAATAAACATTAAAAATTCAATACTTTATGTTTTTGATGTATTTTTCCTGTTAAGTACTCATTGTTTAATATAATAAAACTCATAAAATTAAAATTAATAATTCATCAATAGAAATATTCTAAAGAATAAACGTGGGTCTGACAGACCCATGTTTATACGCCTTGATGACAAAATTAGTCTTATGCCCCAAGGGCTAGATTATATAAAGAACGAAAAAAAATTAGAACCCCCAGTTGGGGGGGGTGGCGTACACCTATGATCCCAGTATTTGGGAGGCTGAGGCAGGAGGATTGGCACGTATTCGAGGCCAGCCTGAATAGCCTAGCCAACCTTGTAGAGACCAAGTGCCCAAACTGTAAACGAAACCCATTTATTTATCGCAAAGTGCCAATACTGCAATTAAACCTGAATACTAAGGTTCTAGTTTAGGAAAAACAACTGTTATACAATGCTGGGGTGACTTGGCTCGTGTGCTGACAGAGAGGGCTCTGAGCATCCACTGCAACAAGTACGCCACAGGCTCACCACAAGTCTAACAAGACTATGTTGCAAAAAAAAAAAAAAAAGAACCCCCCCCAAAATAAAAGACCCAATCAAAAATGGTCAAGTGAAATGAAAGACACTTCTGAGAAGCTCAGATGGTCAATAACTACATAAAAAAATGTTCAACATCTCTGGCCACTAGAGAAATGCAAATCAAAACAACACCAAGATTCCATCTTACTCCCGAAGGGATGGCTGTCATCAAAAAAATCAAATAATAACAAGTGCTGACAAGGCTGCATAGAGACAGTGGGAGGAACCCTTCTACATTGTTGGTGGGAATGTAAACTAGTACAACCACTATGGAGATCAGTATGGAGATTCCTCAAAAAACTAAAACTAGAAATTCCATGTGACCCTGCTACTCCTTTCCTAGGTATCCTCCCGAAAGAGACATCACATTACAGTAATACATGCATACCCCTTTATAGCAGCACAATTTATATTAGCTACGTCTTGAAAACATACTGTATGTCCATTATCAGATGAATGGATAAAGAAAAGGTGGTATTTATATACAACGCAGTACTAATTTGCCATAAAGAAGTATAAACTTGAGGCATTCATAGGTAAATAGATGTACTCAAGACCATAATGTTAAGTGAAATAAATTAGACACACAAGTTTAAATATCTCATGGTTTCTTGAATATGAGACATGCAAAACAAGGAGCAAAATAAAAGACAGATAAAAGGAAGTAGTGGGATATTTTTCAAATGGGAAGTGGAACAAAAGATGGAGGGGGGGACAGAGGAAAAGGGATAAAAAAATAGAACTTGGGGGGAGGGGATCTGGGGATACAGCTCAGCAGTAGAGCACTAGCCTACTAGCCTAGCACAAGGGAGTCCTGGGTTCAATTCCTACCATCACGAATAACCAACAGGAAGCAATCTGACTTCCATCTCACCTTACTAATTCATAATAATCTCCCAACACAGCAAGTCATTAATTTCTGAGATCATGAACAGCAGGCTCAGTTAGAAAATCCAGCAGAAAAAAAGAAAAGAAAAGAAAACAAAACAAAACCCAGCAGTACGGAGTTAAAAGGTTAAAAGAACAAAAATTAATTTACCACAAGAACTATATTACAGGGAAGCTTTAGTTGTCCATAAAAATGAGTTCTCTGGAAGACGAAGAGTAAGCAACTTGCACAATTTTCCTGCATTTTCTATCTTCTCTATTTAACTTCGATTATGACAATACACCAGAATTTCCATATCCTTACACCAGCATAGTGCAGAAGCCAGTTCCAACAAAGAATTACAAATTCACAAGATGAACTGGATGTTTCATTAGTTTGAGCCATAAAACAGATGGAGGGAGAAAGTTGAACTAAGAATTTAAGAGATTTAGAAAGCTTCCACTGGGACCTGAGACTTCAGTCTGTTTCAGAGGGAGCTGACAGGGTATTCTGAAGATGAAGCCAAGCCTCATCCACAATACCCTGCCTCAGTGGCTGGTGGGTGGGTCCCTAGGTTCCAGCGCATCCATAATTTATTATCCAATGCCCTGGCCAACAAATTAATGCACAATGATTTCCTTCCCAGTTCCTCCACAAGGAGGCAACCCTTATGTCAGAACAATGTGCCCAGAAGAACCTAAAGACACAAGACACATCCAAGGCAAGGACAACCTTCTGCATTTTCTCATTCCTCATTCTCCACACCTTTACCTCTCCCCTAACCTCTCCCTCCAATTTAAAACTGTAGGAAATCATGTCTTGGGTCCCGGTGCTCTTTCCTTCTCCATGGCAGATTCTATCATAAAGACGCCGAAGTTTTAAATACTGAATTTTCATTAGGTTTGCATAAATCATAAAAAGCAACACTAGCCCGGGAGCTACGGAAAGCAGAATAATGAGTCACCTCACAACGGACTCAATCAAATCTGGAGACCGCAAAGCTCTAATCTGGTAAATGGAAGAGGATCAGCTAAAACAAACAAAACAAAACCACCCCAGAGAACCTATCTAGTCACTGACAGATTTAACTACCTGGTTGGCTCTGGACAAATCACCAATCTCTCTAGGCCTCACCTCTAAAAGGAGGTGCTGGACTGCATAACCTTCTAAGAAACCCTTCTGAGTCATGACCTGGATCTTTGGAATACATTAGAGGAGGCAACGGAGAAGTTTCTAAAGAGTGTATTTCAACAAATGAGGAAGGGGAAAACGTGACTGATTAAACACACACACACACACACACACACACACACACACACACACACGTAAATCGTTTCGGCATCCGACAGGGGCCGGGCGGAGAGAGAAGGGTCAGAGGTTCCACCCTAGGGACACAGAGGAAAGGGAGTCCGAGGCTGGAAAAGCGCCTCCAGCAGCGAACGACAGGCCTCGAGGGCTGGGGTGCAGGGAGGCTCGTCCAGGGGTGGGCAGGGCGCTGCGCCCCGCCGCGCTACTCCTCCACAACAGGCGAGGTGCATGCACCGGCCAGAGGCTGACGAAAGTCGACAGGTTCGAGGTTGGGGCGCTGGGAAAGAAGCTCCCGCGGAAGGCACGCGGCGCGGGCCGCTGGGGCCAATGCCGGGTCGCTGGAGAGCGCGCGGCCCCCCAAGGGCCGGCGGGGGTGATGGCGCGGGGGAGGGGCCGCCTTGGGTGGGGGATGGGAGGTCGCGGGCCTCTCACAATAACACCTCGCCGCCCGTTCCCGCCCCCACTCCTAAGCTATGGGTTCCCGCAGCCCGGGGTGCACTCACTCAGGTAGAGGGTCCGTGAGGGCCCCAAGCGGCTGCGGAGTCGGCGGGTGGCGCGTCTGTCGCTCGCTCAATCCCGGCGGCCCCGCTCTGGCGCGTCCCTCCTCCGGCCCCAGCACCACCAGCAGCTCCTCCACTTCCGGTTCCCCTGCCACTCAGGCAAATGGCTTCCGGAAGTCCCGCCCCCATCCCGCCGGGCCTCTGCCTTGCGTCTAGCTCTTCACTTTCACTCTCAGTCGACGCTCTATGCTCTGGCTCAGGTGTCCGGCTACGTCTCACTAGGTTCCCTGCTTTGTTCTCTCTGCCGTCCCCCTTTTGCCTATAGTCTTTGCTACTTGGGCCTCTATCTTTCCTACAGCTGCATCCCTGAATCCTGCGTTCCTGTCACTGCAGTGTGATGGACGCCCCCCCATGGCATTCGGGACAATGTACCGTGACCTCACACTGACGCCATTCCTTCTCACCCAGCCGACCTGGCTTCCTTCTCCACCCATAGAATAAACCAGATTGCTGAAAGAGGGAGGGAAATAGAAACCCAAGGTTAATGAGGCAGTCCCTTACATTTATGAGTGGAATATGTTTCTACGATGGGTGGTAAAGTATGGGTGGCCGCCTCTTAAGGGGATACAATAGAGGGATGGGGAGGGCCAACCTTCCTTAAAGATCCATCCAGTTTGACATACAAAAGCGATATTGACAACATATGCTAACAGCTAGATAAATGCGGGATCTGTGAGAGCAGAGAGGAGGAGCAAAAGACGTGCTCGGGCTTTAGTAGGGAAACGTTCGGTGGAGCAGCACTGGGCTGGCTCTTTAAGGAGGGATAGAATTCGTGCATACCGATGCTGATGAACAAGCAGTGCCTTCCAGGACTCTGAAACTGAACAAGGGATTCTGATTTTGCTGACAAACCCTATTAAGACTACTGTGAGACTCCGGGAGCGTAAAGTGTCAAGACATATTAATTTTTCGCATCACCTGTATTGTCAAATGATACTAAGTAGATTCTATTAGCTCAGGCATATATATCCCAAAATAAATTTGTACTGATAAAAAATGATTTTTGCATTGTTGATTTACCTTAGAACTCTCTCGCAGATGTTCACACATGTATGACACACTAGTAAGTGCTCAGGAAATGTTTACTGAAAAGAATTTGTATCTGAGAACTCAAATGATGGTATAAAGAGGTAGCCCAGAAATCTACTGACAAAAGAAACCATCTGAATTATTCTCCTGGGATAAACCCATAGAATCTTGCATTTCCTCAATTTTAACACTCAGTATCTGCTGAGTGGGGTGATGTGGGGTGACACATGCCTGTAATCCCAGCACGGCTGGGCTTCATAGTGGGGTCAAGTCCAACCTGAACTGCATAGCCAGACCCTGTGCCAAACAAACAAACAGAACCCTCAATATCTCATTCGTGAGGTAATTTTCTTAAGATCTTTGAAATCCACCCCCTACACACAGAGTGGTGGGGATCAAATCCAGAGAGACTTGCTATTTTTTAGAACCTTGTTATAGTACATGACTTCCAATTTTTTTAAAAACGTGAAATTTGTAAGTAATCACTCAGATTTGTGCTTAAGGAGATGAATACTTAAGGAGGAGTGAAGAATCCAAAGCCAAGCCAAAAGAAACATGCATCTGGGCTTCACTTACTGGTAAGTGCATTGCTTCCATTGCCCAGCGTCCTTAAAGATAGTCTCATTCCAGGCCAGGTATGGTGGTGCATCCCTGTAGTTCCAGCTACTTGTAAGGCTAAGTTGGGAGAACAGCTTGAGCCCAGGAGTTTGAGGCCAGTTGGGCAAAATAGTGAGACCCTGCCTCAAAAAAAAAATTAAAATACATATGCCCTTCAATCAAGCAAGTCCACTGCAAGGAATTTATCTCATGACAATAATATTATTGAGTATGTACTTTATGCCAAATCCTCCTCCATGCACAATAAAATATTATCATTTAATTCTTTTAAAAATCCTGTGTAAGACATAAAAAATAAAAACCCTGTGAGTTAGTATTATTCTGTTTTATAGGGAGCAACGAAGAAACTATGGTACAGAACGATCAGGTGATTCACCCAAGGTGACAAGATAATAAGCAAAGGACTGGCTTTCACATTTAGTCTGAATCCAGAGTTTGTATTCCTAATCACCAACTGAATCCTCCTTTCATATAGAAATAAAAGTGCCAGTGTACGATGATGTAAGCACAAGGGCGGACACTGCAGCATTGTTGTGGGTAAAAACTAGATGCAAGGAGAATAACCATTCATAGAAAATGTTTGATAAACTGTGAACTATTCATACTATGAAATATTATGCAACCATAACAAAGAATATGTTAGATCTATACCAGTTGATTTGGAAGGGTTCCCACAATGTAAAGCAAGATAGAGATTGACAGACATAACATAATCTCATTTTTAAAATATAAAACAGCCGGCTGTGGTGATGCACACCTGTAATCCCAGCACTTAGGAGGCTGAGGCAGGAGGGTCACTTTGAGTTCAAGGCCCGCATCAGCTACATAGTGAGTATAAGACCAGCCTGAACTACATAGTGAGACCCCGTTTCACACACAAAAAAATACCAAAACAATAATAACAACAACAACAACAACAGCAACAACAAAAACCCTCAACAATATAAAAGCAAGCAACACAATTTAAAAATTGGAAAAAAACACTAGGCATAGTGCCATAGCACTCAGGAGGCTGAGAAGGAGGATTGCAAGTTCAAGGTCAGCCTGGACTGCATAGCAAGATCCTGTCTCTAAAAAAAAAAAAAAAGCAGAAGACCTAAACACATACCTAACTAAAGAAGATATGCTACACATGGCAAATAAGTATATGAAAAGATGTTCAATATCATACGTCACTAGGAAATTGCAAATTCCAACAACAATGATATCACAGCACAACTGTTATTTAGTCAAAAATCCAAAACTCTGGTAAAAACAAATGCTGATGTGGATATGGATCAACAGAAACTCTCATTCATTGCTTGTAGGAATGTAAAGTGGTCAGCTACTTTGGAAGGAACAAAACACACTCTTACCATGTAATTCAGTAGTCATATTCCTTTGTACTTGCTTGAGTGAGTTTAAAACTTATGTCCACAACTAGGGTTGGAGGTCCCATTTGACCCAGCTATTCCCCTTCTGGGCATCTTCCCAGAAGAATTAAAAACATCGTACCACAGCGATATATGTGCACCCATGTTTATAGCAGCACAATTTGTAATAGCCAGATCTTGGAAACAACCCAAATGCCCATCAACTGAGGAATGGATAAGAAAGATGTGGTATTTTTATACAACGGAGTACTATTCAGCCATAAAGAAGGATAAACTGGAGACTTTTATAGGTAAATGGATGCAACTCGAGAAAATACTCATAAGTGAAATAAACCGGACACACATGTGTAAGCATCGTATTGTCTCTCTAGTATGAGAAACTGAAAGAGTAAATAAGATCCAAAATGTACAATAGACATGGTGAATCAAAAAGAAACTGGTCAATAAGAAAGAGAGACTGGAATAGGGAAAAGAAAGAAGGGAAAGGGAAAAAAATTGTATATATGTATAAGATGGTTAAAATAGATACACTACCAATTTTACTTAGTTCATTGAAGAATAAGGTTTGAGCCAATAATGTTTGGACAATTGAATGCTAATGTCTGGTATCCTGAATAACTAACTTAAAGATAATAATACGTAATGCATTGACCATTGTTACCCTCATATTATGTTGTTTTGAAAATTTGTTCTTTTTTTGATTTGTTTTGTTTTTTCTTCTCTTTAAAATAAAAAAAAAAAAACTTATGTCCACACAAACCTTGCACATAGATGTTTGTAGTAGCTTTATTTATAATTTCCAAAACTTGGAAACAACCAAAATGTTCTTCAATGGATAAGTATACTGTGGTACATCCATACAATGGAATATTATTTAACACTGCAAAGAAATGCACTATGAAGCATGAAAGGACAGAGTGGAAACTTAAAAGCATATTATTAAGTGAAAAAAAGTGATTCTGAAAAATTTACAAATTGTATGATTCCAACTGTAAGACATTCTGGAAAACTCAAAACTATTGAGTCAGTGCTTTAGCTACTTTTCTTGTTTTGGTGATAAAATACCCAATTCCTACAACTAAAAGGAGGAGTTTTATTTTGGCTCACATTTCAGTCCATAGTCTGCCAGCTCCAGTGCTGGGTGGCACAGCACAGGGGCCTGGTGGAAGAACAGCTGCCTGCCTCATGGCATCTAGGAGGCAGAGAGCCACTGAAGAGCCAGGAAGGGGGATAGACCTGTCAAGGTCATGCCCCCAATTACCCACCTCTGCTACCCAGACCCCACTTCCTAATACTATACTTACTATAAATTCATCAGTGGACTAATCCACAGGGAATATAGCGCCCCTGTGATCCAATCACCTCCTCCAAACTGCGCCTCTGCATACATGAGGCTTTGAGGGTACATCTAGATATAAACCATAACATACAGTAAAAAGATCACTGTTTGGGCTGGGGAGGAATAGAGGGATGAATAGGTGAACAGAGAGAATTTCTAGGACAGTGAAATTATTCTGTATGTTACCGTAACAGTGGATACATGCATTATGCATTTTCAAAACCCATAGAATGTAAACAGTAAGTAAATCCTAAAGTAAGGTATGGACTTTACTTCTATACTGAGCTACACCCCAGCCCTTCTTTTTTTTTTTGTGGGTACCGGGGGTTGAACTCAGGACCTCGCGCGCCAGCAGGCACCCGTGCCGCTGAGCGATATTGCCCTCCCTTTTTTCGTATGTGGGTATCAGGAGTCGAACTCAGGACCTCGTGCTTGCCAGGCAGGCGCTTATGCCGCTAAGGTATCTCACTGGCCCCCCCTTTTTTTTTTCTTAACACATTTTTTTTTTTTTTTTTTTAGGTTAAGAGAAGGAAAATTTATTGGAGAATAGGAATGGGGGAATATGAATAGCTCCTGAGAGACAGAAGGGGTCCTGAATGGGTTGCCCTTAACACACATTCTTTTTTTTTTTTTTTTGTGGGTACCGGGGGGTCGACCTCAGGACCTCGCGTGCCAGCAGGCGCCCGTGCCGCTGAGCGATATCACCGGCCCTTTTTTCGTATGTGGGTATCGGGAGTCAAACTCAGGACCTCGCACTTGCCAGGCAGGCGCTTATGCCGCTGAGCCATCTCACTGGCCCCAACACACATTCTTGAACTATGAAAATATCCTAGGGCCGGTGAGATGGCTCAGCGGCGTAAGCGCCTGCCTGGCAAGCGCGAGGGCCCGAGTTCGACTGCCGATACCCACATACGAAAAAAGGGGCCGGTGATATCGCTCAGCGGCACGGGTGCCCGTTGGCGCGTGAGGTCCTGAGGTCGATCCCCCGGTACCCACAAAAAAAAAAAAAAAAAAGAAAATATCCTAGTCAAACAAGGTGGTAGCCGGGCACAGTGGCACATGCCTATCATCCCAGTGTTGAGGGAGGCTGAGGCAGGAGGATCACAAGTTCAAGTCCTATCTAGGTAACTTGGTAAGATCCTGTCTCAAAACAAAAAATAAAAAAGGATATAACTCAGAGTGAGGGCCCTGGGTTGAATCCCCAGTACTGCAAAACAAAACACCACTGGAAACAAGCCCAAAGTAGATATACAGATGATCTGGAACTCTAGCCAAACTGATCCCCTAGCCACCCTGGTTATTATGAGTTTCTAAGAGAAGAGGAGTGTAGACTAACATCAAAGCCACTGTATACACTTCACCTTGCACAATTTAGAAATTTGTAAGTGGTATAAAGTTTGTATTAAAAACAAACCAAACAGCCAACCCAAACAAACAAATCAAAAGATGCATGTAATTGAGAAATCTGGGGATGTAGCTCAGTGGTAAAGCACTGGCCTAGCATACTCAAGGTCCCAAGTTCCATCTCCAGCACTGCAAACAAACCAACAAAGGGAGAGAGAGAGACAGAAAGAGAGAGAGAGAGAGAAAAGAAGAAGAGGAGGAGGAGAAGGAGAAGGGGAGAAGAGACAAGAAAAGAGAAGAAGGCCGGTGATATAGCTCAGCGGCATAAGCGCCTGCCTGGCAAGCACAAGGTCCTGAGTTTGACTCCTGGTACCCACATATAAAAAAAGAAAAGCGAAGGAGAAGAAGAGGAAGGAGAAGAAGAAGAGGAAGAGGGAGAGGGAGGGGGAGGGGTGGGGAGGGGGAGGGAGGGGAGGGAGGGGGAGGGGAGGGGAGGGAGAGGAGGAGAAGGAGGAGGAGGAGGAGAAGAAAAAGAAGAAGAAGAAGAAGAAGAAGAAGAAGAAGAAGAAGAAGAAGAAGAAGAAGAAGAACTTGCCCATCCATTTCCAGTGGACATCTCCACAAAGCTTTCCTGATTCTACCAGCTGAAAGAAAAATTTGCCCTTGCTCTGAGATAATACATACTCTGCCTGTACCTTGTATCTGTATGTATACAGGTCTTAGTACAATGTAGAACAAACTCTGACACAAATAAACCTTGGTAGAGGCATATTTGATTAGGATTTATCAAGAATAAATCTATACTTGGAATGAGAGATGTACAACTTACCACTAAGTTAACTTAAGCAAAATTATTTTCAACAAGCCAAATGCTGGTTTAGAATGGAATTCTTACAATAATTCTTCACATACTGGGGGCTTTGTGAACATTCTTAGCCAGGGATAACTTAAAGACTTTTGGTCACTCCGTCTGACTTTTCTTCCAGGTTCTACTGTTTCATTCCTGCTGTGACCTTACCCTTCCTGTCCCATCCAATGTAGGCTAGGATGTGATTTCTGGAATCATCGTCTCTGTTGTTATTTGTGAATGCAGCTCCTCAACCACAATTACTCAACATTCCTTCTAAGTACCCAACTGCTAGTCCCATCCTTTCGGAAGAGGTTTGCTAACATGGCTACTCCGTGAAATGCCTATTTCCTCTCCAGTGTGTTCTCTTTGCTTTTGTCTGACTCTGCAGCTTTCTGTTCTAGTCTCTTATCTGAACTCTTTGTGCTTTGGAAAAGCATCTTGAAGGGATGAGGAGAATAAGAGTGCTTTTCTTCTAGTGGTAAAAGTAACCTACCCAGCGACATAGAGTTCTAACTGTACCCCCAGTAAATGGACACCTCGATTCTTCTTGTGTAAGAGCAGGCAACCTGAACTTCCCTGTGGCAAGTGTTTCCTGCCCACTGTGAGGTAGGTACATTAGTTTCCCTCTAGATCATAAGCTTCCTGGGGGCAGGAGCTGGTTCCTATTTATCTTGCTATCTTCTGCAACATCTAGCACAGCAGCCCAGAGTTTTCCTCACAGTGGATTAATTCAGCAACAATTTATGATTTTATGCCTGGGAACCAGGTATTTTTCTTGGTTCTGAGCCAAACAGTTTCTGTTTTCATGGAAGCTTGTCTTGTGGAATGGCAAAAAATTTGTCAGTTGACTTGGGTGATAGGAAAATAGGGGATCACTGCACTTTTCTTTTTGCATTTATTTATTTATTTATTTATTTTATTTTTTTTTTTTTTGTGGGTACCAGGGTCGAATTCAGGACCTCGCGCGCCAGCAGGCACCCGTGCCGCTGAGCGATATCACCGGCCCTTTTTTCGTATGTGGGTTCCAGGAGTCGAACTCGGGCCCTCGTGCTTGCCAGGCAGGTGCTTACGCCGCTGAGCCATCTCACCGGCCCCTCTTTTTGCATTTCTATGTTTGAAATTTCCGTAATAAAAAGTTTATAAAGGTAGACAATGAGTAAAGAGTATCCTGGGAAGAATCAGACTCTGAGATTATTTTTTTAATAAATGAATAAAGCAATCAACCCATAATCAGAGCCAAGTGAGAAATGTTGTCAAATGTGGCCTTATAATTAGATGAGAGAGTTTGTGCTGTGAAGGACAACAAGGCAGATTCATACTACCAGAAGCCTGACATTCACTCCATAGGTTTAGAGAAGGATTGGCACCTCTGACTTTCTCCCCTTCACCAGTTCTAGGGTCTTCAGCCCAGAGTGTAGCAATATGGCTGCAATAGGAAGAACACATTGGTAAAATCCTGCCAATAACAGCTCTGGCTATGTCCCCACCCTGACCTCCACCGCCAGTCTTGAAAGTGGTGGATGTGGATAGTATCTTGAGAATAGAAAAGGAGTTTATCAGTGAAAGGACCAGCATCCAAGGAGAGTCAAGGCTTTAGTCTCTTTCTTTTTATGAAATTCCTAGCCTTCTCCCAGTCATTTCAGCAAGTCTGATGTAGTCTCCAAAGCTTAGGTTGAATAAATTGTTCATGGATTTTTTGTTTGTTTGTTTGTTTTTTGTTTTTTGAGACAGGGTCTCGCTATGCAGTTCAGGCTGGCCTTAAACTCACTGTGTAGCCCAGGCTGGCCTTGAACTTGGGGCAATCCTCCTGCCTCAGCCTCCTGAGTGCTGGGATTACAGGTGTGTACCACCACCCCTGGCTTCATTTGCAGATTCTTGACAATGGTGCAAAGAAGAGTAAATAGGTTGCTTTTTAATAGTGTGTGTGTGTGTGTGTGTGTGTGAGACTGAGGATAGGAAGAGTAAATAGGTTGCTTTTTAATTGTGTGTGTGTGTGTGTGTGTGTGTGTGAGACTGAGGATAGAATCTGGGCCTTCACACTGAGCTACTTCCCCATCACTTTTTGTGTGTGTGTGTGTGGGTACTGGGGGTTGAACTCAGGACCTCACGTGCCAGCAGGCGCCCGTGCCGCTGAACGATGTCACTGGCCCTTTTTTCATATGTGGGTACCGGGAGTCGAACTCAGGACCTCGCGCTTGCTAGGCAGGAGCTTACGCCGCTGAGCTATCTCACCGGCCCCCCATCATTTTTTTTATGTTTTATTTTGAAACAGGATCTCACTAAGTAACTAAATTGCCTAGGCAGGGCTCAAACTTGCGATCCTCCTGCCTCAGCCTCCAAGAGTCCTGGGATTAGCAGTGTGTGCCACTAGACCCAGTTATGACTGCTTCTTCTCCTTCTTCTCCTTCTCCTTCTTCTTCTTTTGTTTATTTATTTATTTTTTGTGGGTACGGGGGGGTCGACCTCAGGACCTCGCGCACCAGCAGGCGCCCATGCCACTGAGCGATATCACCGGCCCCTTTTTCGTATGTGGGTTCCAGGAGTCGAACTCGGGCCCTCGCACTTGCCGGGCAGGCGCTTAAGCCGCTGAGCCATCTCACCGGCTTCTTCTTCTTTTAAAACCATGCCTATGGGCCGGTGATATTGCTCAGCGGCACGGGCGCCTGCTGGCACGCGAGGTCCTTAGGTCGACCACCAGTACCCACAAAAAAAAAAAAAAAAAAAAACTGCCTCAACTCAGATTTATTGAATTAGAATTAGCAGGACAAAATTCTTCGGTGATTATCATGTTTTGTTTTGTTTTTTTTTTTTTCAAGGTTTTTGTTTGCTTATCCCTAGGTGATTATTATGGACACTAAAAATTAGGAGCCACTATTTACACCTCTTCTCTTTGATGACGTTTAAGTAGCAAGCTTCCAGATCTGGAAACTTTCATTTTTATATTTGTCATGTAACTAGATAGATTGCTAGTGATATCTCTCCCCATTAAGAGGAAACTAAAAGTCTTTCCACCTTAGGAAACCAATAACAGATTCAACTTCTATTTCTTTCAGTAGTCTTCTTTAAAATGAATTCAAAATTAGGAACAATCACTTTTCTCCCTACCCCATAAATAGTTTCATTGCCAATGTATCCAAGATGCAAAGAGAACACCTGTCCTTTGTTTTCAGGGTAGATAAAATGTTGCCTACGGAAACCACAAGACCACTTGAGATTTACTGCGGCAGGTTCCCTGAGCAACCCCAGCAACTGTCTTGCAGGGAATCTTCAGTGGGAAAAAACTATGAGCAAAGTAGTTTTTTTGCATCCCCATCTACCATCTATTCCTGATTTTTCTCGGGTTGCATAAAAGACTCACTATTCACTAGGGAATAAGTTAAGGATTCTGTGTCTCCATTGGGTCCCTGAGGTAAGGCAAAACACAAAGAAAGCTTTCTTTGAAAAACACAGCAGCAGAGGCAGCAGTTTTCTGGATATAGGCAAATTGCAAGAACTACCTACCAGGGAGACTTGCTGCTCAGCATATAGCCTGTCAAAGAGTCTCTAGAGAGTCAAGCTTTCTTTGTGCCTCTGGATGTTGAAGAATTAATACTTGAACATTTACCCTAAGACCTATGGTGTAGGAGGTCTTTCAGCTTTAGGCATATGTGTGAATGTATTAGTCAGGGTTCTCCAGAGAGCAAGAACCAACAGGACAGGGCCGGTGAGATGGCTCAGCGGCGTAAGCGCCTGCCTTGCAAGCGCGAAGGCCTGAGTTCGACTCCCGGAACCCACATACGAAAAAGGGGCCGGTGATATCGCTCAGCGGCACGGGTGCCTGTTGGCGCGCAAGGTCCTGAGGTCGTCCCCCCGGTACCCAAAAAAAAAAAAAAAAAAGAACCAACAGGACAAAGGACACACACACACACACACACACACACATGCAGATTTATTGTGAGTGATTGTAGAGACTGAGCACTGGAGGTGTAGTTGCAACCCATGAAGAAAGGCCTAAGATCCAGGTGTGCCAATGTTTGAGGGCAGGATAAGAAGGATGTCCCCGCTCATAAACTCATCTCTTTCTCTGCCATCTTGTTCTGTTTGTACTCTCAACTGTACGATGCCTACCCACATTGGCAAGAGCAGATCTTTTTCCAGCCTACTAATTCATATGCTAATCTCATCTAGAAACACCCTCATAGTCACACTTATAGAAATGATATTTTACAAGCTATCTGGGCATCCCTTAGTGCACACAAATTGATACGTAAAATTTACCATCACGGCTGGTCATGGTGGTGCATGCCCTAAATTCCAGCATTTGGGAGGCTGAGGCAGGAGGATTGCTATTAATTTGAAGCCAGCCTGGGCTACATAGCAAGACTCTGTCTCAAAAAAAACAAAACAAACAAACAAAAAATTACCATTACAGAGAGCAACAAGAGACCTACTTGGAGGGCAATTACTGCCTCTTCTGTGATGCCAGCGATTCAAATTTACAGTAGACCTTTCTGTTTTCTGAAATGACTCTGTGTCACATGAACTTTTGTTGGCTCTTCAGGGCCCAGCTAATATAGGAGCCTCCTCCTTCAATAATCCTAACAGTTCCATAAGCTAACATCCTTCATCCCCCAAATATCCATAGCGATCTCTCAAGAGTTGCTGTTTCTCCAAGATGTTCTCTTAACACTGCCTCCCACCCTGCTCCCAGTCATAGTTCCTGTTAGAGACTGTCACCGCTCTGATGGGAACAACACACACTGCTGCATTCAATTATTGTGCTGTTATCCTTCCTAGATGCTGACACCTCTGCAAGCTGGCATGGAAATGACTCTGCTCCTTTTCTTGGGCACACTATGCCTCTCCCACTGCTCCATTAGGAGCCTTCTGGGATCAAAGGAGTACGTGGTCTGCTGTAGTGCAGGGAATCATTTTCTTTATGTTTTCACACTCACAGAGGGGTCCCAAAATGTGGTGTTTGAGTGCTAGCACGTTACGAGTTAGGAAAATAGCTTTCTTAATCTCTTCATAAGACTTGTCTTTTGATGGCCACTGAATCTTCAGCTGAGAGTTACGGACAGTGTTCATTTGAGTAATAATGGCCACACTCCATTCTGAGGACAAGGCAATGACTCCTAGTGAATCCTATTATGCCTGGCTTCTTATTTCTCTAGGAGGAGGTCTCTCAAATGAGGTGCCCTGCTTTCCTGCCAATAGACTTCCTTATGTCCTCCCCATCAACTAGCCAGACACTCACAGGCATTCCTGAGAGTCACTGCAGTGGACAAGAAGAGAACTCACATCCCAACTTGGGTAGCCATGTGCTATCTTAAAGGTTTTTCATGTTCGTTAACCTTATCTATTCTATAGGATCTGAGGCAGGAGGATTGCTGTGAGTTCAAGGCTCACCTGAACTATGCAGAGAGACCCTGTCACAAAAAAACAAAACAAACCAAATAAACAAATAAAAAAGTTCTATGGTATCATAAGATACTTGAGATCAGACACTATATTTCCTATTTCTTTTGTCTCTGCAATGCTACTGTAGCCCAGAATTATCCTACCATTATAAACCTATAAAACTGTGTATAATTTACAAGTACTTTGTTATTGTTGCTGTTTTGGTGGTGCTGAGGACTGAATCCAGGGCCTTGCACATGCTAGGCAAGTGCTGTATCACTGAGCTGTACAACCAAACCTTACAAAGTACTTTTTTTTTTTTTTTTTTGTACCAGGAATTGAACTCAGAACCTTGCACTTGCCAGGCAGGTGCTGTGCCACTGAGCTACATCTCTGGCCCTAAATATTACCTTATTTAGTTTTTACAACACCTCTGCCAGTTAGGTTATTATTATCCTCATTTTTTAGATGAGATAACACAAGTCATCCAAGGTCACCAAGCTACTCAGTGCTGGAAATGAGCCTTGAACCACTGTTAATTGACTCAGTGTTTGCTTGCTGCTCCATGCTGCTGCTGTCATTATCAACATAAGCCGCAATGCTTGTATTCTAAATCTGGTGGTAACCTTCCCTCATCCCCCAAATCTCAGCAGATAGCATAAATGAGGACTGACAGCAACTCAGTTTTATTTCATCCTTATTCTATTCCTTTTCAAGTTGTCTTCTTTTATTTGGTATTTTTTCCTGCTTGGACCTATGAGACCTTATTATGGATTGAATGTTTGTATTTCCTCCAAAATTCGTATGTTGAAGCCTTAACTTCCAAAGTGATAGTATTTGGAGGTGGGGCCTTAGGAAGGTAATTAGGTTTAGATGAGTCATGAGAGTAGGTTCCGCATGGTGTGATTAGTGTACTTATAATGAAAGGTAGAGAAACCAGAGTTCTCTGTCCCTACCATGTGAGGACAGAGTAAGAAGGTGGCAGTCTGCAAGCCAGGAAGCAGCCCTCACAAGGGAACTGAATAGGTGCACACATATCTTGGACTTCTAGTTTCTTTTTTTTTTTTTTTTTTTTGGTGGGTACCGGGGGGTCGACCTCAGGACCTCGTGCGCCAGCAGGCGCCCGTGCCACTGAGCGATATCACCGGCCCCTTTTTCGTATGTGGGATCCGGGAGTCGAACTCGGGCCCTCGCGCTTGCAAGGCAGGCGCTTAAGCCGCTGAGCCATCTCACCGGCCCTAGTTTCTTGAACTGTGAGAAATAAATTTCTGTTGTTTAAGCCACTCAGTCTGTGGCATTTTGCTGTGCCTGCCCAACCGTTTGATGCCAGAGTCCCATCCTGCTGTGATCATGGAAAGGAGAGACGTCCTTGTTGCTACTTTGGTCTTCTGATTTCTAGGCTTATTTTTCTGCCTATTCCTGGAGGAAAACAGTATGAAGATAAGAACACTCGCTTCTCTTATCTTTATACTGTGTATGGTACCCTAAAATACACCCAAGCTACTTTCCTGAGAAAAGGAATTTTTGCTACAGAATCAACTATGGCATCGTTATCATCTTGGTAAGTTTCCCTTTCCTTCCCTTCCCTTCCCTTCCCTTCCCTTCCCTACCCTTCCCTTCTCTCCCCTTCTCTTCCCTTCCCTTCCCTTCCTTTCTCTTCCATTGACTTCCCTTCCCCAGCATCTTAAAGACAGAGAGTTTATTTCAGTGAATCTAGTTCACCTATATACTGTAGGAGGTATTTGCATCTTGTAGCTTTATATAACTGAGGTCAATTTATCTGTTTTGTTTTGCTTTATGTTTTTCCTTTCTCCCATTTTTGGTGCAGTGTGCACAGCAGTGCTGCACTGTCTTCTAGAAACCCTACTAACCTCTTTCCATTATTTTTCTACCAGGGTAGGGCAGTAAACCAAAATATATCATTCTAGAGTTCTTTCCTCAATTTACACTTCAAACTCTACTCCGCGTAATTCATCACCTACTCTTAGATCTGTCAGATGGCTCTGAACAGCTGGCTCCTAGCTATATCTCTGCAGTGGTGGAACGGCAGCTTTCGCCATATACATACTCAACCCCTGCCCCGCTCCAAGTCAGCAAGGCACTAGGCAGACACACAGTAGCTGAAAATAAATCAGCCCATGAGACCACTTCCAAAATGAGACTGCAATCAACAACCCTCGAGGTCTATCAACAAGGGATAGGCAATAAACAACAGACATGACTACTGCTAGTGAACCATCTGAGCTGTTTATAATCACGAGAAGCTTCTTCAGGGATTCCAGGGTGGGGTGCTGGTTTTCTTAGGAATGAGTAAGATAGGCTGTGGGGCCCATGAAATTACTAGATATGGAGAGAGGTTTGTATCTTTGAGAGTTCTTGCTCAGTAAAATCAGACTGGGGAGAGATTTTACTCCTTCGCCCTGTAAAGCCTCCTTTCCTGAGATGTTCCTGAGGTACTCCTCCTTCCTTGCGCTGAGCTGCATGCCTGGCCCTTTTCTATTTTTTGTTTTGAGGCAGGATCTCCCTAAATTACCCAGGGTGGGCTTAAATTTGCTATCCTCCTGCCTCAGCCTCCCACTGTGGTGGGGTCATTGGCATACAGCACCATACCCGGGTGCAATCTGTACTTTATACAAAAGAAACTGATTCTGAGTTGTAATCCTACATGTCAAATAGTGCAGACTTTAACCCTCGTCACTGGCTTCCCTTTGTGTGGGAATTAAATGCTTGATATTATACACACACAGGCACATACACACATATTTATATTTCTTTACACATAGATATATGTATTTGTAAATGTAGTGGGGCTGCGAATATAGCTCAGTGATAGAGTATTAGGGACCTGGCCAAGACCCCCAACTGCCTGTATAAGGGGTATGGCGAAAGGATGAAATAAGAAATAGACAAATTTAGTAATACATGAAGGGAGGCTGGGAGGTCAGTGTCTCAGGAGAGGCAGAGACAAAGACTAACCAGGCCAGCCACTGTTTATTGGGTGTATACAATGGTAGGAGGGGCTGGCAGAAAATTCAAGGTCAGTGGAAGACTCAGAGGTCGATGACTCAGAGGGCAGCGGATAATTTGGGCTGACTCGAGAGGACGGAAATGATCATATGCTAAGGAGGCTCTTGCTCTGGAGTGTTTCTTAATTTTAGTTCAGGCTGGGCTTGAACTCACTCTGTAGTCCAGGCCAGCCTCAAACTCACGACGATCTTCCTGCCTCGGGCTCCCAAGTCCTGGGATTATAGGAATGCACCACAACACGTGGCCTCTAGTAAGTTACCTTAGTTAAAAATTTTTAATATTTTGTGTGTCACATGTCCAGCTTAGTACTTTTATTAAGATTTAATTCACATCCATAAAATTCACCAACTGAAAGTGTACAAGTTTCTGGGCTTGTGCAATCATCTCCATGATGCGGGTTTCCAACATTTTCATCACCCTAAAGGGAAATGCTGCATCCATTAGTAATCACTACCTACCAGGCAACCCTTTAAGCCCTAGGCAACCACTAATTTACTTTGTTTTTATGAAATTTCTTATTCTGGACATTTTATTTGTTTTTGCTTAAAACAGAATCTTGCTATGTAGTTCAAGCTGGCCTTGAACCCTCAGCAATTCTGCCTCAGCCTCCCGAGTGCTGGGATTACAGATGTGTGCCACCAACCTCTGCTTGGTTCTTCAGAACATTTATTCCATTTTATGGAATTAAGTGTCCTATATTGTAGGGATGGGTTCTATAGGCACCGAAAGAATAGAATAAAAGTACCTCATTGGGGTTTATTAAAGAAAATAGAAAATCTTACGAAAAGTCGCTTTTGCTTCTCTAGTTAGATTTGAGTAATTTAAAGGACAAAGATAGAGAAAGAGAGAGAAACCAGACCTAGAAAGCACCAGGTAGCACAATTAACGTAAGAATTTACCAGAGGAAGAGCTGATAGACAAAGCATGGAGGAAGCCAGAAGCAAAACCGCCCACTTCCAATAAAATCCAAAGGAGAAAAGGGGTGGTCACTTAACTTAAAACTCTTGCTTAGTATATAAAAATATTTACATATCTGTCTATCTACCTATCTGTATTCCCTCTCTAGGGTCACTATACTGCTGCAACACACATCCCCTTAATCGCTTTTTGTGTGTGTGTGTGTGTGTGGGTACAGGGGATTGAACTCAGGACCTCACGTGCCAGCAGGCACCCGTGCCGCTGAGTGATATCACTGGCCCTTTTTTTCGTATGTGGGTATCGGGAGTCGAACGCAGGACCTCGTGCTTGCCAGGCAGGCGCTTATGCCGCTGAGCTATCTCACTGGCCCATTGCTAACTTTAAATTGCCTTGTCTGTAAGGCTTCTCCTAACCAACCTATAAATCCCGGAGATAAGGCCTGATAAGGACAAATGCTCAGGAGGAAGTCAGACAAAGCCAGCTATTATGGTTTGTATCTAGATGTCCCCTGAAAGGCTGGGATTGCTGTGCAGTCATAGGTGGGGCTTTTTCAGAAGTGGCTGGATCTAGAGTGTGTGATTTATCCATGGTGCAATGCTAGGATTAAAGGTGCTAGGATTAAGGGTGGGTGATTACTAAATCAGTCCACTGATTGCTTTCATGCTACCCTAATCCTGGCAGCCTAGATACAACGTGTAAATAAAAAGGACCAGGGACAAAGGCCTGCTGTGAATCCATCTCTCCAGAACCCCTTTTCCCCTCTTTGGAGCAGCTTTCTGTCTTCTTTTTCCTCCTTACAAAGAAAGCATCTTCCTGTTTTAAACTCAGGTCCTTCAATTCATCACTGGTGCTGAGTTTACATTCCTGGCTAGCTGCTCATCCCAGCAGAGCCGCGGTGCATCCCAATGCAACATATTTAGTTCCCTGTCCAGGAACTGAATCTGGACTGTGGCAGTGAGAGCAATGAATCCTAACCACGACAGAATACTGCCATCACTGGCTTAGGTCTATGGGTCCCAGGGGCTGAAATAAGGAATTTAACCCACCCTTTTAAAATAAATTTGCAGGGCCGGTGAGATGGCTCAGCGGCTTAAGCGCCTGCCCGGCAAGTGCGAGGGCCCGAGTTCGACTCCCGGAACCCACATGCGAAAAAAGGGCCGGTGATATCGCTCAGCGGCACGGGCGCCTGCTGGCGCGCGAGGTCCTGAGGTCGACCCCCCGGTACCCACAAAAAAATAAAAAAATAAAAAAATAAAATAAATTTGCAAAGCCAGGTGTGGTGGTGTATGCCTGTGATCCCAACACTTGGGAGCCGAGGCAGGAGGGTTGCCGTGAGTTCGAGGCCAGCCTGGACTACATAGTGAAACCCTGTCTCAAAAACAAAACAAAACGAAAACACATAAAATAAGTTTGCAGGTTTGCTGCCTCTTATCGTGGAAAAATAATTTTTAGGACATGTCAGCAAAAGAGACATGGGAAGGTTTATTAGAGATAGAGATTATAGGATGCACTCAAGAGCGGAGTACAGATGCTCAGAGAAATGAGGCCCCATACAGCTGGGATTGGACATCTTTTACGTGTTTTGGGTGGTGGAGTCTGCAGAATTTGGTAATCTATATTCTTGTCTACTGAGTAGGAGAGGATGGCCCACCAGTAATGAGATAATGGTCTATTCCTATGGGAAATCCCAAAGGGTGTCTATTCATGGATTTTATTTGGAAGTAAAAGAGGGAATGGGCAGTCCCTTTTGTAGCTCTTTTGCCCAGTTTTGCTGTTTTGGGAGAAGAGAGAGAGAGAAAGAGGGAGGCTTGTGTTCTGAAGCTAAAGTTCTTCTCAAAAGTACTTTTTTTTTTTTTTTTTTTTTTTTGAGACAGGGTCTCACTATGTAGTCCACACTGGCCTCAAACTCATGGCAATCCTTCTGCCTCAGCCCCCCGAGTGCTGGGATTACACGTGTGCACCATCATGCCCAGCCTCAAAAGTACAATTTTTAAAATCTCGATTTCCTTGTCTCCTTTCTACCTAGTTTTATTTCTTCTATCCTACCTCACTGTTGTAGAATCCCAAATAAAAGCATTTAAAATCTTTATATGACATAGGGACACAAACCTGTATTCCCAGAACCTGGAAGAATGACATGGGAGGATCACTAGAGCCCAAAAATTCCAGATCAGCATAGGCAACATAACCAGACCCTATCGCAAAAAAAAACACTTGGGAAGCTGAGGCAGCAAGATCACAAGTGAGTTAAAGGTCGGTATGGGCTAGATAGTGAGACTCTGACCCTGCCTAAAAACAAACAAACAAATAAACAGAAAAACCACTTTCATTGTAATTTTGTCTTTTTTTTTTTTTTTTTTGTGGGTACTGGGGGTCGACCTCAGGACCTCGCGTGCCAGCAGGTGCCCGTGTCGCTGAGCAATATCACCGGCCCCTTTTTTTGTATGTGGGTGCCGGGAGTCGAACTTGGGCCCTTGCGCTTGCCAGGTAGGCGCTTATGCCGCTGAGCCATCTCACCAGCCCTATAATTTTGTCTTTTGACAGTAGTAATTTAATCTTACTGACAGTCCCATAAAATAGATACCATTGTTATGCATACTTTACAGTTGAAGAACTGAGGCTTAGAAAGGTTAACTAATTTCTCATGCTTACACAGCTAATACACTGTGGAGGCAGGATTTAAACCTAGTTAATCTTGTTCCAAACCTTATCCATTGTACAGACTAAATGCTAGGGAAATCTAGAAAAAAAAACTGGTGACTAATTTTTACATGGATTGTAAAAATCCTGAGCTAAGCTATACCTTAAAGGTGTGGTAGAATTTCAAGTAGCAGATGGGTGAGCTAGCAAAGGTCAAGGAGTAAATACATGCTGTACTTTGATAGTTAAAGAACCTGCAGTCATCCTGGATGAGAAGAGTTCGAGTGGGAAAATAAATGAAACACAAGAATCTGGAAAAGTACACTTGGGATTGTGATGAGACGGGGTCCTGGGGGGCTTTTTTTCAGGTCCTTGGTGTCCTGAACAAAGAATTGGATAAGATACAGAGAAAAGGTAGTTGAGGGTATAGGTTTATTGAAGGTGGAAAAAAAATAAGGGAGGGTTGGTGAAGGGTCACAGCAGCCCAAGGATAAATACAGATATCCAAAATACCCATATTGGCTCCACTTCATGTAGGTATGGCATTGGGACAATTGTCCTTTCAAAAACTCACTTGTCCTCACAGTGGATGTAAATGAAGGATCAGGAACAATGCCTCTTGATGGTCATAACTACATGTAAATGAAGGATTAGGAACAGAGTCTTCTGATTGGTCCCATGAACAGTCCTCAGGAACCACAAACCTAGAGTCAGTTTGGGTCCTGCGTTCTGCACATGTCTTCTCTTTTTAGAAAGCATCTTGCTCAACTTGTTAGCCATGGGTTTTTCTAACACATTTGGCCTTATTTGTTGTCCAATTTGCTCCAGTGCTAACCTCCCAACCCATTTTCCCCCTAAGAGACATAATCCTCATAATACTTTATGGGATGCTGAGAGGGAGAAGGTCTCTCTTTTATAGCTGTTTCCTGCTGAAAGGGGCTGTAACCCCACCTACTAAGGATTATGAGCTCTTTAACTACATTGAGAAGTTGAAGCTTAGCAGCCAGGCTAGTAAGAACCTGTCAGAATGCAATGAAAAAAGAGTTAGTGCCTGTATGCCAGGAACTGTTCGGTGGCCTGTTCAATAGGAGAAAGCTTGGAGAATTTGTCAGGAGCAGGGGAGTTGTGGGCTACAGGCTGGACCATCATCTGAGACTGGATCTTTTGAAGGCTTAACTAGACAACTTTAACTAGGTTGATGAGGTGGGGGCAAATATGAACAGGAGCAGGATGATCACGAAAGGTTCCAAGAGAGGAAGGAACCAAGTGATTCTAGGAAAGGAGGACTTTACAGCAGACCAGATGGTGTTGGGATCTGTGCCATCATTGTTATCAGTGTATCCATGTAGCCTGCTCATAAATATTTTGGATGTCAGATTTATTTACATAGGTGCAACAAGACTTAGTGATAGTAACACAAACTCCTCCTTGACTGGCTAGCAGGAAACCAAGGGCTAGACCATTGTCTCACACTGGATTAGCCAGATTCTTGGAGTGCTTAGAGAACTTGATGGTTAATTTTTAAGCTCCTAGTGTGGCCTCAGGACAGGGAAATCCAACTCAAAGGCTGAAGATGGCCATCGTGGTGCCTACACTGGTCAGCATGAGGCTGAGTGCCTGCCTCAGTCTAATCCAGGTGACACTGAAGATTTGTGTTGATGGTGCAGGGGATTGGAGGGTTCCCAGTATACACTGTCCCAAATACTGCACATTGTCTATGCAGGGGTAGGCTGTAATCTTATTGAATAAAGGGAGTGAGGTCCACAGAGGAACATGTACCCCTGGGGCACATAGATACTCTAACTCGTGGTAGTATTAAAGTGATGGATTGAAAGTTCAGTACAATTACTGATGGTAGTGTTGCAACCTGAGGGTAAGGGTCCCCCTCAGTAATAGTGGTTAGGAGTCCACCATATTCTTTGGGATTCTAATGGGTAATTATATCATATCTTCCAGGAGACCTGGTGTCATCTCCTGCCAGGCAGAGCATTTACTAGTTTGTTCCATCTGGAGACCGTAATAACCTGGGTGCCAATGACTATAATTAGCTCAGTAGTTGTTTTGATTAAACAAAGGTACTATTGCTGAAATATTAGTAGTGATAGATGACTAGAAGGGATACCAGAAGCTGATATTGGAACATTTTGGCTGAAGTTGGTCTTATATATCACAAGAGTTGTAAGTGTGGTAGTTTGAAAAGCAGAGGAGAGAGGTTCCTAGGAAATCAGAGATATTTATGCATGAGTTCAGCATGAAGCATGGATAGTTCTTTGGCTTTGAATCTAATATCACAACAGCTGGACTTGAGTCATGAATAGTATTGGTCAGGTTAAAGAGGATCAAGGCATCTCGAGGAATAGGTGAGAATATTTCCTGGTCTGTCTTAAAAGGTGGAATATGACAAATCCAGCAATTAGAGAGATTATTTTACCATGTGATTATTTGGGAGAAATTTACTAATGAATTTTGTTCCCAGGCTCTTTACAGAGAGGCAACCATGGTGAAGAGTGATATTAGATAAACTATTAAGAGCCTGAGAGCTGTAGTCTGAGCAGGATTATCCACATTATGTAGCCTATTAAAATAGGAGTCCTGGGCTGGTGAGATAGTTCAGTGGCATAAGCGCCTGCCTGGCAAGTGCTAGGTCCTGAGGTCGACTACCGGTACCCACATTAAAAAATAAATAAATAAATAAATAAAAATAAAAATAAAAATAAAAATAAAAATAAAAATAAAACAGGAGTCCCTAGCACCTGCTTGGCAAGTGCAAGTTCCTGAGTTTGAGTCCAGATACCAAAAAAAAAAAAAAAAAAAAAAAAAGATATCGGAGTCCCCAAACAGGTGCCCATTTCAGTTGCAGTGAATCAAGCGTCATTAATGACTTTACTTATCTGTAGCCAGAGTGGTACTGGAATCTTGCTTTTTTAAATTTTTTTAAAAACTTTTTTGGTCTTTTTGAGACAGGATTTTACTATGCAGTTCTGGCTGGCCTTGAACTCACTTTGTAGTCCAGGCTGGCCGCAATCGCAGGGATCCTCCTGCCTCAGCCTCCCAAGTGCTGGGATTATAGGCATGCACCACCACACCCCGCTTTGGAATCTTGCTTTTTAAAGAGGAGCCTCAGATCTTCCAGAAGTTCAGAGGAATGACTTTTTTCTTTTGGGTGATCTCTTGCTTCAGGCAGTTCAGGTAGGGTGGGCTTTATCCTAGAAAATGAATCCACCTATCTCTGACACCTTTACTGCACTGGATGTGGCCAAGATCACTGAAAAAGTGTTCTTTCATTTTGGTTTTAATTGGTCTGGAGGAGCCTCTTCTTTCCAAGTTTTAAGGAGCACTTGCTTCCATGGTGTATGCTGAGTTTTCTTATCTTTTTTTTTTTTTTGGTACTGGGAATTGAACTCACGACCTCGTGCTTGCCAGGCATGAGGTTTCCACTGGTACTAGGTGTGGGCAGGATGTGAGTTCTGAATTCTTGGATGGCCTGTTAAAACTGACCTAAGTTAGTAAGAGAGCAGGGAGCTGAGCAGCTTCTGGGACTGTCACTATGTCACTGGTTAGAAAGGCTTCCCATACAACACTTCATAAGGGCTTATATTAATTTTGTCCTAGGGGTATTTTTGATCCTTAGTGGGGCTATTGGTAACAACTAAAGCCAGGGCTCTAAGTCTCACGGCAGAGTTTAGGTAGGGCACACTTTAAGGTCTGATTGACTCTTTCAACTTCGCCTGAGGATTGAGGTCTCCAGGTACAGTGTGAATAGCATTTTATGCTGAAGGCCTTTGCTATTTCTTGTGTTATTTGAGAGATGGGGCCGTTACTGCTCTGAAGTTGTTACCACTAGGGTTCATACACTGAGGTTCCTTTGCTCACTTCTGACCAAATCAAAGGAAGACATATATTTTGGTAAAAAGAAAGAAAAAGGATTTATTCAAAACCAGGTTCAAGGAGATGGAGAAGTCCATCTGCATCAAACTGCCATCTCACTGGGTACATACAGGTGGGTAAGGATCTTTTATAGTAAGGAGAAGAGGGGAGAGGGAGCACAAAGAGACAGTAAAGATCTCCATTCTTGCTTTATTGCTTCCAGGCATCTCCAGCTCATTCTCCTCTTTCTTTCTTCTCCTGGGGCTGGGCTGAGGAGAGGAAGTATTGGTTAAGTGCTCAGGAGGAGGAGGTTTGGAGAAGTTGCTTATCTGTAAACGGGAAAAAAAATCTAACTTGTAAAGTTCCATTTTGCAGTATCAGTTACAAAGTGACCATAACAAATCAGAGAATAATTTCTTTAGGTAAGACTTTAATTACTTCTATGGCTTTTTCGGATCAAGTAGGAAATACCTCTACCTGTCAGATAAGGTATTTATTAACATTAATAGTTGTTTATATTCCCTACAAGGTGCCGTGTGAGTGAAGGCTATTTGCCAGTCTTCACCAGGGTAAGTACTTCTCCTTTGGACAGGTTTGAGCAATGAAAGTGGCCTTGGTCTTGACAGATTATTTTAGGAACAAAAGGGCGCATGTCTCACAGACTTGTTAGACCACTAGAGTTATACCTAGTCTCACAAAAACCTAATCAACGATGGCCAGAGTGACATTAGGTTCCATGTGAAATGAATCATGTAGGCCTTTTATATCCTTCCGCTTCATTTTTCTGTGGGAGAAACAGTCGTTTTCCTAAATGCAACCTGGGTCCTTGCTTAGAGTCATCTTGGTCCCTGGCCCATTGGTTTTTGTTGTGCTATATTTAGGTTCCAGGGGTGATTGATCCCTAAAAGGAAAAAAAGCTAATGTGCCCCAGTGCAGTTGGTCGGGCTTCCTTATTGGCATTTTGATTTCCTAATGAGATAAGGTTCATATATTCTTTTGGTGTGCCTGATAGTGTATTATTGTGATTTCCTTAATAAGATGAATTGCTCCTAAAAGTTGAAGAATTTTGGCCCTATGCTTAATGGGAGATTGTTTCCCCATTAAAAATGCTCTTTCCTTCCATGTTGCAGTATGCATGTGTAGCACAAGAAAGACATTTTTAGAATCGGTATATATATTTATTTGTTTATTTTATTGTATTTTTTTTGAAATAGGGTCTCACTATGTAGTTCAGGCTGGCCTTGAACTCATTGTGTAGCCCAGGCTGGCCTCAAACTCACGGCAATCCTCCTGCCTCAGCCTCCCGAGTGCTGGAATTAGAGGCACCACCACACCCAATGAGATGGTTTTTGTTACAGGGTTATAAAGGCCTGAACACAGGGGATCTCTGACCACTTTTCTTGTCTCTTCAGAAGAGTTCTAATTGGTAAATAGTATTATAATTTGAACTACCATTATCTCACCATTTCCCCCCATCTCCTAATTTATATTGAGGCCACATGTATTATAGTAAAATGAACATTTTTTTTAGGTTATTAGGTTATTGAGATCAAGCTCTTTCCAACGATTAAAGATAGAGCCCAGTGGTGAATCCAGAGGAGTGGGTAGGGTATTTCCCATGATGACTCCAGGGACTTATGGAAAGAGAAACTAGATCTAAGGATTGTTCACGGGTCGTCTCCCTGAGGGCTTGATTGTCCTGTCACATGTCTCTGACCCTTGGATGGGCACCAGTGTCTCTTTTTTTTTCCATAGTTCATGTCCTATTGTCAGGCTAGGAATTCCAGGATGAAGACCCCTGCTGCCTGCATCCTTCCAGTTTAGATATTGCTGCTCCTGCTGGGCATGGTGGCACAGGCCTGTAATCCCAGCAGTCGAGAGGCTGAGGCAGGAGGGTTGCTTTGAGTTTGAGGCCAGCCTGGACTACATAGTGAGTTCAAGGCCAGCCTGAGCTACACAGAGATACCCTGTCTAAAGACTAAAAACAGGAAAACTGGATGTGGTGGCAAATGCTTATAATCCTAGAACCTGGAAGACTGAGGCAGGAGGATTGATAAAAGTTCGAGGCCAGCCTGGGCTATGTAGTAAGTTCAAGGCCAGCCTGAATTACAGAGGCCCTGTCTCAAACAAACAAACAAAAACAACAAAGAAAATATCCTATTCAACTGGTTAGCCATGGGTTTTCTGACACATTTGACCCAATCTGCTTTGCCCCAGCCCTAATCTCCTATCTCAGGGACAAGTTGCAAAAGAGTTTGAGTGTGTTCTCTGAGAGATTAGACTTTGCCAAACAGTGAATCCATAAATGCCTGGTGTTTGGAAGTTGGTGGAAGGAAATCTCACAGAAAGCAAAACTGTAGCTAAATGTGGTATAAAATATAAGGGTAGGGTACTTGGTACTACTTTGTTTCCTATATCCGGGTCTATCAGAAGGTGGCCCACCTCTCTTGGGGTTTAAAGTTGAGGGAGGCGCCAGGGATATAGCTCAGTGGCACAGTGCTTGCCTGGCAAGCACAAAGTCCTGAGTTCGAGTCCCAGTACCAAAAAAAAGAAAAAACATTGAGGGAGGCCTGTCAGAAATCTGAGTTGCCCTTGCCATATGGCTCAGACTCTATTACCTTTCCTCCTCACACCCTGCCCCTATTTTAACTTAAAATTTAATTCATTTGGACTGAGAAATTAGCTTAGAGGTAGCACTCTTGTCTTGTATACGTGAGGCCCTGGGTTTTATCCTCATCACTAGAAAAAACAAAATTTAATTCAATAGTAGACACTTAAAAAAGAATGAAAAGAAATTAAAGTATTTTAATTCTATTTTGAAAAAAGAGTTAAAAATCACATATGAGGGCCGGTGAGATAGCTCAGCAGCATAAGTGCCAGCCTGGCAAGTGCGAGGTCCTGAGTTCAACTCCCGGTACCCACAAAAAAGAAAAAAAAGGGCCGGTGATATCGCTCAGTGGCATAAGCGCCTGCTGGCAAGCATGAGGTCCTGAGTTCAACTCCCGGTACCCACATTAAAAAAAAAAAATCACATATGAGTAAATAGTTCACTAAAAAGCAGATTATTGCATAAAATAAAGACATTATTATACATAGTTATTTTTACTGCATGATTTTATATGAGTTTTAGAAGAAAAATTACCACTAAGACTAAATTTACCTTTCTCATAGAGCTCTTACAGTCTTTTCACAAAGCACTTACGTTCTGCAGAAAATTTGGGGATGCACAATTTTTCTCTCCTCTCCTCTCCCTTCCACTCCCCTCTTCTCCCTCTTTCTTTCTTTCTTTCTTTCCTTCCTTTTTCTTTCTTTCTCTTTGAACTGGGGCTTGAACCCAGGGCATTTGTACTGAGCCATATCACCAGCCCTTTTTTTAGATTTTATTTTGAGACAAGGTCCTGCTAAATTGCTAAATTGCCTAGGCTGGGCTCAAATTTCTGAACCTCCTGCCTCAGCTTCCCAGATTGCCAGGATTATAGCTGCATGCCACCATATCTGGTTAGGGATGCCCAGTTTCTTAAGCAGATTGTTGCCCTGTATTCAATCCCCAGCAAGGCAAAAAAAAAAAAAAAAAAGGTTTAGAAAGATGCTTAGCTTTGGAGATCAACTGCCTTGGGGTTGCTTCTCAGATTCACCACTTACTGGCTACATGGACCTATCATTAGATAGGCCACATAACTTGACCATCTAAGTATTATCTCCACTGTAAAGGGGGATAATAGCTACTTTGTGAAGTTTGAGAATAAGAATGTTTTCACTGGACATAAAGTTGCATCACAGACACAAATATGTCCAACGTCCAAAGACTGAACTATATACTTTTACAAAACCAAATCAAAACATTTAAAGCTATCACTTTCTTCCTTTAGCTCTGAAGTTAATCTATTTTCACAGCCTATTTTCTATTCTCAATCATTTTGTTTTGTTTTGTTTCTGAGACAGGGTCTTGCTGTGTAGTTCAGGCTGGCCTTGTTGTATTCACTACATAGCCCAGGCTGGCCTTGAAGTCACAGCGATCTTCCTGCCTCAGCCTCCTGAGTGCTAGGGTCACAGGTGTGCACCACCACGCCCGGCTCTCTATTCTCAGTCATACCTAATGTTTTGAAAATAATTTGGAATTATTGTTTACTTGCTTTTGGCATTTAGATGGAGGAAAATAGAAATAAATGGAAATAATCTCATCCTTAAGAGTTTTTAAAAATGCTATGAGAACTCCGAGGAAAAGGTGAAATAACATCCATGCATGGCACAAAATCATGGCATAGTCTGTGACCTAAACTGACACTATTTTCTCTTCTCTTCCTCTTTCTTCCCTTCTCTTTCTTTCTCTCTTTCTTCCTCTCTTCCTCTCTCTCTTTCTCTCTCTTTCTTGTGCTACTGGGTATTGAAGCCAGGAAACTTGCACTGAGGTACATCGCAAGAACATTCATTTGCTTATTTATTTTTTATTTTGAGACAGACTTTCCAAGTCACTAAATTGTCAGACTGGGCTTGAATTTGTGATCCTCCTGCCTCAGCCTCCTAGATTGCTGGGATTACAGGCGTGCACTACCATGCCTAGCTTGTACTTTCCATTTGGCTATAAAGAAATCCAATTTCCTGGAGCCATCTTCCATGTGGACTCGAGCTTTCTGGCTCCTGAGTAGGTTTGTGGTTTTCAATTTCCTATACTTTAAATAGAACTAGAAAGCCTTGGTGCAACAGAAACAGTAGTTAGGTGTCATGTGCTTTAAGGACTTTGACCAGCAGATGTCTCTGCAGACAAGGGAGAGGGCTGTTTTTGGCCTCAAAAGGTGGAAGATGGATTTTCTAGTTTAACTACTGAAAATTGGGGCCAAAATGAAGCAAAAAAAGGTAGGTCAACTACCTACAGAAGCCAATCCCAGTGGTATAAATTGTTCTTAGCCAACAACTGGAAATCTTGGTAGAGAACCTGAGCAAAAGCCGAGTGTGGTGGCGTACGCCTGTAAATCCAGTGCTCGGGAGGCTGACGCAGGAGAATTGCTGTGAGTTCAAGGCCAGCCTGAACTACATTGTGAAACCCTGTCTCAAACAAAACAAAACAAAACAATGAAAATCATTCTTAATGCAAGGAAACTGTGGTAAAGACAGAACATTTGTCCTGTCTTAAGAAGCATGGCAGGGTGTTTGAAGGTGAGCACTTAGAATCAAGAGGCAATTCCCACGGTAGGTGCTGCAGGGGAGGAGGCTGTTTGGTTAGAAGAGAAGTGAAGATCACGGGAAAAGAGGAAAGATGCAATTTGTAGGTGTAAAACCAGGGAAACAAAGGAAGATTTCCACCCTAGGTAGACTGTTTTTATTCAGATCTAAAATGTCCCCCCAAAGTCTCACATATTTGGAAGGTGATTGGCTCAGGGGAGCATGATACTCATCAGTGGACTCATCCCTCAATGAGTTCTGTAGTTGAATGTGCTGTTAGGAGGTGGTGTCTGGTTGGAGGTAGGTCACTGAGGGCGTGACCCGGAAGGGTGAATTCTTGTCCTCAGCTGCTCCTCTCTCTCTCTGCTTCCTGGGTGCCATGAGTTGAGCAGCTTTCTTCTGCTGGCCTGTTTCTTTCTTGGAACCAACCAGCTATGGACTGAATCCTCTGAAATCTTTCAGCCAAAATAAACCGCTCCTCCTTGAAGTTTCAGGTGTGGGGTATTTTGTTCCAGCAACAGCAAAGTGGCTAATACAGAAAATTTGTACCAAGATTGGGGTCATTGCTGTGACTATACCTTACCATGTGCTTTAGAAACTTTTGGAAATGGTTTCTGGGAAGAGTTTAAAAAGGGTTGGAGATAGCTAGAGAAGCCTTATAATGCTGTAAGCAGAGACTGATGAGAGATTCTAGTCAGAGATCACAAAACTTGAATCCTGATAAAAATGTGGACCATAAAAGGCCAGGCTCATGAGGTTTCAGATGGGAATGAGCACTGTATTGGAAACCAGATTTGAGGTCAGGCAGTTTTCATCCTGGCAAAGAACTTGTCTACATTTTGTCTGTGTCCTAAGGCTTTGTATGAGGCTGAATTCGAAAGTGATTAACTAATTAATCTGGTGGAGAAAATTTCAAGGCATCCCAGCATTCAAGCTATGTCATGGGTACTGCTGGCTGCTTGTAGTTAGATTTATAGTTAAAATCAGAAGCAAGGGGTTGGGGGTATAGCTCAGCAGCATGGTGCCTGCCTGGCAAGTGTGAGGTCCTGAGTTCAATTCCCAGTTTTAAAAAAATCAGGAGCAAAAAGCAGAGCTAAATGATGTAGAGAATTTTGCTGGTGGCCAAAACTGAACTGTGGCTGGGCATGGTGGCACATGTCTATAATCCCAGCAGTTAGGAGGCTGAGGCAGGAGGTTGCTGCCAGCCTGAGCTACATAGTGAGTTCAAGGACAGCCTGAACTGAATAGCAAGGCCCTGCCTCAAAAGAAGAAGAAGGAAAAAAAAAAAAACCCAAAAATGAATTGTGTGTAGAGTTGGGGTCAAAACAGTGTAGCTGCTGAAGAGATTGGTGCTATAAAAAGAGACCAAGTACTTTGTAAGGGAATAAGAAGAAAGATGCCATGAGGGCATCCCAGGAATCAGCAAGACCCCACCCATCACAGTATCAAAGGTGCAGAAGTGTAAACCTTTCAGTTGAGAAGAGAGCCCTTGAGCCCCTGCTTGAGAAGGGCTGCCTAGGGAACTGAGTCCTCAGTGCTGAGCCATCCAGGCACTCAGAGGCTGTCAGGAGGTGGGGCCTGGTTGGAGCTGTGTCACTGGGTACATAACCTGGAAGGCTGCATTCTTGTCCTCCACTACTCCTCACCCTCCCTGTGCTTCTTGACTGCTATGGGTTCAACAGCTTTTCTCTGCCATGCCCTTCTGCCATGCGATTTCTTCCTTGGAGCCAACCAACTATGGATCAAATCCTCAGAAAATTGTGAGCCAAAATAAACCTTTCTTTCTTTCAATTGCAGGTGTCAGGTATTGTATCTCAGAGACAGAAAAGTGACTAATATATAGACTTTGAAGTATGCTTTTATTTTCTGTGGAATGTTCTGACTTCCTAGAATCTTAGGCACACTTCCATTTTCAAGAATAAGAGAAGGATCTAAATATGCCAAAGTCTTAATTAACATTTGTTGAGTACCACAATTTTCATTTGGGAAAAAGAGGCAAATTACAAGAAAAAAATGCTTTTGAGATTTGATCATATAATGAGGGATACCTCACAATGAGGAACATGCACTTTCATTAAAAAAGTTATCCTGGGCTGGTGATATAGCTCAGCAGCATAAGCACCTGCCTGGCAAGTGCGAGGTCCTGAGTTTGGTTCCTGGTACCCATAAAAAAAAAAAAAAAAAAAAAAGTTATCCTGGATAAACTTTTTTTCTACTAAATGTATTGCCTCATTGATTTTCCTTATAAAACCATAATTGGGGGCTGGTAGCATAGCTTGGTGGTAGAGGGCTTGCCTAGCGTATGTAAAGCTCTGGGTTAAATCCTCAGCACTGCAATAATGAAATGAAACCATAAAACAAGACCAAAATAAAACAAAACAAAACAAACCTAAAGATGTATTTATCGAGGAAGATATTGCTTGCAAATGATTACAGAGTCACTTGTGAAAATGCAGAACACTAACAGGGCACAGCAGAACATCTGTAGTCCTAACCACCTTAAAGGTTAGGCAGGAGGATCTATTGAGTACTGGAGTTTGGGACCAGCCTGGGCATAGATAGTGAGACCTTGTCCTCCCTCCCACAATCAAATCATACTGAAAGATATTTGGAGTGATTTAAAGAATATTTAAGAAAAGTCTGAAAATACTTAAACCATATCATATAATATAAACACAAAGTTCACAATGGTAATTTTTATTGTGGCTCGAATAGTTAGATTAAAAAACATGGGTAGGGTCAGGTGGGGTGGTGCATGCCTGTAATCCCAGAACTTGGGAGGCTGAGGCAGGAGGATCACTGCAAGTTTGAGGCCAGCCTGGGCTACAAAGTGAGTTCAAGGCCAGCCTGAACTGCACTGTGAAACCCTGTCTCAAAAAGACCAAAAATAAATAAATAATAAATAAATAAATAAATAAAAGTGTAAACTGAAGAGAAGCAGAAAGCTTGTTTAGCTTCTTTTATGCCTCCTCTCCACAATGTTTTAGAGCAGGAGACCAGGTAGTTATCCTTATCTGCTCAGACCTGCTTCTACATACTCAGGGGAAACATTTGTAGACAACTAGGTTGAGGTAGGATGGAGGAGGAAGAAGCAAAAGCACACAGCTGGTGATGCAAAATAAGCCTTAACAAAGAGAAGGCACACATTCATCTCTCCCAGGGAACCAGGGCATTTGGAATGTTCAGACAATGCATGTCCAGCAGTGCCCTGATTCTTATGTGATGGCAGAATTTATAGTCAGCTAGGAATTTTTGTTTGTGTCATGAAAACATTCTATGATGTTGATTTTTGGTATACAGAATTTCTGAATAATGCTTGTGTGTCAAATGACTGCTTGCATAATGTCAGTTTCTTTTAGCACAGTAACAAATTGGGTCAATGTAAAGTAAAGGGTTGGGCTTTCTCTAAGGTCCTCATGACTCTGAGGGGCCATGGAGCAATACTTCCAGGCTGCAGCTTTCTTTCTGCTTGTTGATAAACTGCCCAGCGCACAGATTAAGGGGGTCTTTAAAATCATAAAGAGTTAATGTGCTATATGCCGCTGTTTATTACATCCCTCTCAGGTTAGCCCTTAGGTCCTCAGGTTTTGTATCTCTTTAGAAGTTTCTAATTTCCTACCATCTTCATCAAGAATGCCTTGGTTTTTTTTTTTTTTTTTTCTCCAATTCTGGAAACAAGACATAGTGACACGACATGGAAAAAGTCTGATTTTTGTCTCTGAATCTATGTTTTACTTTTTCAGAAAAGAATGAGTTGGCCCTGGTTGCTGATGAGGGCTGGGTGGCGGCTGGCTCTCTGTCTTCTCCCTGGACTGTAGGGTCTCTGGGAATGCAGCCTCCTCCTCCTCTGAGAGTGTCACAGGACAGAACAGACCCACTGGCCCATTTTCATGAGGGCAGTGATACCATTACACAACACATGGTGAGTCTCTTCTGGGTGACATTTACAAGTGACACCATCACAAGTACTCTGTTCAGTTCTATAATCTGTTATTTTATTCACATGCTTCTCTTCCTGCTCTGTCCTGCTTTCAGCAACTCTCAAAGTCCTTGTCATTTCTGAGTGTGTTAGTCAGCTTTCCATCACTGTAACAAATACATGAGACAATCAACTTATAATAGGTTCATTTCGATTCGCAGTTTTCAAGGTTTAGTGCATGATTGGTTGACCCTGATGTTTTGGACCTTGTGGTGAGGCAGCAGAGCAGGAAGTCATGGTGGACCAAGTGTTCACTTCTTGCTGGAGAGAAGGAAAGGGAGAAAGAGAGAGACAGAGTTGTGGGTCCCACAGTCCCCTTTGAGGCTGTCCTCCAATCACCTAAAGGCTTCTCACTAGGCCACACCTCTTTACAGTGCCATCATCTTCCACCAGCACCAAGCTGGGAGCCAAGCCTTTAACATAAGGGCCCTTAGGAGACACTGCAGCTCTAAACCATAGCACTGTGTGTAAACTGAGCTCAGTTACCCTGGCTTCTGGAGAAACTACTTTTTCTGCTGGCTCCTACCTTGACAAGGATTGTAATATCCTAGGGAGAGTTCTTAGGTTCCAAAGGTAGGCTGCCTGTGTTTGGGCCTCAGTTTTACCGTATGCATTTTGGCTCTATGAGTTTGGCAATTCCCTTAGTCCCTCTGTATCTCATTGGTTTTATCTGAGAACATAAGGCAGCTCATGGATCTGTTATGAGGCTTAAGTGAGTTCACATATGGTTAGCATAGTGGTTGGCAAATTGTTATTTTTGTTATTATTTTGTGATGCTGGGGTTTGAACCCAGGGCCTTGAGGATGTTAATGTACTTTATCACAGCTACACCCTCAGATCCTAAATTGTTACTATTGACTGTGAGTCTCTCCCAAAATCTCAGTCTTTGGTACTCAATACATCCTTAATAAATACATCCATCTCAACTATTTTTCTTTCCCCAGCACTCAGGAGGCTGAGGCAAGAAGATTGCTGTGAGTTCAAGACCAACCTGGGTACATAGTGAGTTAAAGGCCAGCTTGAAATACATAGCAGGGCTCTGTCTCAACAAAACAAAACAAAACAAAACAAAAACAAAGAAACAAAAAATAAATAAACTATTTTCTTTTCCCCTGATGATCTCTTTTGACTAATCCCCTCCCTAATTTTCTTTATTCTTCTCATGAAAGAGGAATCTTCAGAGGGATCTCTAGCAAGTCTATTAAAGTCTTAATTGGACACACCACCTACTAGTCTCATGCCATACAGTGCGGGAGCATAAATGACATAGAAACACTGTATGGCTATAGCTTGGTTATTTTTGGGAACAAGGGTGATCTGTCTCTTCTCTTTGAAAATTAGACCAATGCTTAATTTTCTAGGGCCTCCCCAGTGTTGTCTTTGATACCTTCGCAAGAACAGCAAAAGTTATTGCACTCGATGTTCAAATTATCTCCGTGAGTGGATGATACTCATGAGCACACAGTCACTAGTGAGAGTCGTTTCAGGTTGCAGGGTGAGTCTTTCTTTGCTATATCAGGCAGCTAAGGTTTCTGTTGAGTCCCCCTGTGGGATGGTTAACCTGGGGCTCTGGGATCCAGCACCAAACTTACCACCCCTGCTACAGGTAGGGGAGGGCCATGAAATGGTAAGAAGAACTGACCAAATCCCATCATTTATCTGGGATTGAATGAGCTCAATTGATGAAAGTGCAAGAAGAGAAGTCCCCTTTATCCTTATCCCTATTTGCTTGTAAAGGAGCCAATTAGTGTTAATTGTGCTGGCAATTTGGAACAGCCACCAGGGAATTGATCCAAGGCAATTGTGGGATGACCTCTCTGTCCTATCCTAGTTCTAGCCATTACTCAAAGTCAGATGGGGCATCAGAGCACTAGATGTCTTTTGGTCAGAGAGAGTAACTATGTGTTTGCCTTGTCACATATTTACAGTGCCCTGGGTGTCACTTTTTAATATTGTGTATTCAGTGACCTGACAATACAGTTCTGCCATGGAGAGAAACAGATGTGGATAGATCAAGACTAGAATGAAGGGATACATTTTAGCATAGAAGTACACACCACAGTCTTCCCGCTTGCTTTCCTGTCCAGACAAAGGCTATCTTCCACTGGCAGCCCAATTTCCTACCTCCCATCCCCACGTAAAACAGCTAAATCAATCTACTTAATGAGGAGGGAGAGAGGAGGAGGGGAAAGCCTGGGAGCTAGTGGAGAGTGTGGAATGTCAGATGATAGAGGCGGGAAGAAAAAGAGATAAGAGTTTTATTGATGGAATTATTAATTTGATCGCTTTTAATGTCCTTGGAGAGTCACTAGGAAGGATGGAATTTTTATTTACTTATTTTGCCTAACGGACTGTTAATCTTTAAACATGACTGCTCACTAGATAATGTGCACCACCCCTTCGGCGGGTTATAAACGTAACAGAAACTGTGCAGAGACTCTGACAGACACCTGGCTACAGAACTGTTCAGAGCCGGGGGTGGTAGGAAGCAAAATGACGTATCTTCTCTGGTCCTCACCCACCCAATGACTAAAATGCGTGGTTGGGCTGGTTTCTCCGCCCTGGAACACACAGATCCTAGTTTCCCCATTCTTCTAGGTTCTGTGATAATTAGATCAATCGTACAAGGTGAGCTGGATTTTGTAAGAGGAAGAAATTTTACTGAACGATTCCCCTACCAACTTGGTTACAGTTGCTTAAATACTATAGCTATACCTGCCTTTGTGGCCTCCAGGGCTAAAGAGGGACAAGGCTAGTAATTCTGGTGATGAGGAAATACTTTTAAGGGAGGTTGCTGAACTGGAACAGAGGTCACAGTAGGGGTCACACTGTGATTTCAGGGGCGATGGGGTCAGGCATCGCGGACCCTCAACTCGGGAAACGCGGCGGAGGCTTCGAAGTTGCTGGCACACTTGAGGTTCCCAATGCCTGCTCCCCAGAGGGGGGCACCCGGGAGCCAGCACCTAAGGAACCCGGGCCCACACGGGAAGGTCGAGCTCGCCCGTGAGGTCACGGTTGCCATGGCTCTGGGCAGTGACGCGCGTCCGCACGTGACGAGCGGTTGCCATGGTGCCGGGCGCCAGGCGGCGCGGGAGCCCCGCCCCCCCGGAGTGACGTCCGTCAGCCCCCCTCCTTTTCCCGCCCCCCGCCCCCTCCCCTCTAGCCGGCTCCCCGCGGACCCGGAGGTTTCACTGCACAACAAGATGGCGGCGGCGGCGGCGGCGGCGAGCGGAGCTGGCGGGGCTGCCGTGGCCGCAGCTGGGGGAGCCGGGCCGGCGGGCCGCCTGCTGCCTCCGCCTGCGCCCGGGCCCCCGGCCACCCCCGCTGCCGTGCCCCCTGCGGCCGGCCCGCCGCGTCCCGCAGCCTCAGCTTCACGCGGGCCGATGCCGGCGCGCATCGGCTACTACGAGATCGACCGCACCATCGGCAAGGGCAACTTCGCTGTGGTCAAGCGGGCCACGCACCTCGTCACTAAGGCCAAGGTACCGGCGCCGCGGGACCGCGCGGCCGTGGGGTTGCGCAGCCTGGGACCGTCCGAGTGTGGCGGCGCCGGGGAGTCCGCGACTCCGGGGCTCAGGGGTCGGTCGGGGCAGCGAGTGGGAGCCGCATATTGGGGGAGCGTCGGGGGACCTGGCGACTGGCAGGGGGCTCTCTGGGTGGTGGCGTGTGAAGGCAGGGACGCCACGGACCCGGGAGTGGAAACTCCTCTGCGCAGGGCGCGGGGAGGGCACTGAGCCCCGGGACTCGAGAACTGAGCAACTGGGCATGGGAAGGGGTCCTCGGGGCCGCGCGGAGGGTAGTAGAAGGGTGACTGGAAAGAAGAGGCTGGGACTCTTCGGGGCCAGCAGACTATAAACCCAGAAGACTCCGGAACCAGCAGTTAGGAAATCGTAAGGGAATGAGGGCAGGAACCTATGAAATGTGGACGTGGAGGACAGGGGAAGCGGGGTAAACTGGCAGACCTCGGCTTCTCGGGGGCCCCGGGACTGCTGGGGCAGGGACTGGGGAGTGTAGTGGGTGCAGGGCACTGGGAAGTATGAGGAACCTGGTGCCTTACGACAGACAGGAATCCGCATTTGATCGTCTAAAACTGATAGATGGTGCGAATGGAGGAAGCCTGAGGAGAGACACGGTTATTGGGGGATGCAATGAAGGAAATGGGGAACTAAGGGGAAAAATTGTTTTGGGTGCGGGTCGGAAGGGCTCCAGGGAACAGAGGCCCCAGGGTGGGGGTGGGGGTCCAGGTTTATGGTGGCACTAGCTAATCAAGGGTTAAACTGTTGGGAAGAGCTGGGTCGCTGGGTATTTTTAGTCTTTGGAGGGTCTGGAATTGTGGGCTTTATAAGAACTCAGGGTGAGCTTTCGGTTGTGAGGGAAGAGCTTGTGACCGAGGAGTCCAGGCACCAGAGGATTATACTTATTGGGCCCTTTGGTTCCTAAGGGATTTGAGGAGCTGTAGTAGTGAAATTGGCCAAGGTCAGTTAGGAAGCCATATATATATATATATATATATATATATATATATATATATATATATATATATATATATACAGTCTTTTTTTTTTGAGGAACTGTGGAAATACAGTCTTCTTTATTGGGAGTGTTGGAATCTAAGATATCAGGGGGAATCCTTTAGTTTTCATGGAACTCACAAAGCCCATTTTACCTCTCAGTTTTTCTTCGCTCAATGTGTCACTTGAGCAAATACTTTTAATGTACTTTTAATTCATTACATTTAAAACTGCTGTGTGTGTTTTCCCTCAGCCTGACGAATGAAGAGCCCTTACAAGCTGCGGTTGCTTCCTACCAAAGCCATATCAGTTCTCCTTACCTCCTCAGCCTGGCCTTTGGTTATCATGACCTACCTGGTTTTTGCTTTTATTTGCTTTTATGGCTTGTTTTCAGAGGGGAGTGGCTTATCTAGGCCTTCTGTCCAGCTCACTTGCAGCCTAGGAGTTCCTTCCCGTTGCCCCTCTCTCTGACTACAGGAGCCCTTCTTACCAGGGAGGCGGGGGTGGGGGTGGGTGGAGGGTCGGGGGTGGCTCTGGTGAATTGATTGATCAGTTTTACTTCCTCTGGAGGGCCCTCTTCGGCCTTTCGTCAGTTTTTATCAGAAGGCCTCAAGTCTGGAGATCAGAGCTGAATGAGATACCCAAATCCAGGACTCCTTGATGTTACCCTCAGACCCTCAGGGGGAGAAGCCTGAGCCTAGACTCTGTGTCTATCTGTACCTTGGAGTGTGTGCCGACTTGTTTACTGTTAGCCAAACCAAATTTATATTTATAAACAATATCCCTTGTTCCTTGTTTTACTATCTCTCTCCCAGGTAATCACGTTGTGCTCTGTGATTATTTTGCTCTGACCTCTGGGGAATGGGCTCCATGACTTAATTGGTTGCCTGGTTTATGGTCTCTATGATTTAAAGAAACTTGAATCTTCCAGCCCTTGAAAATACCAAAATATTGATCAAAAAAGAAAAAAACCTTTACAACAGACGAGGTTGAATGTTTTTGTAAATATAATTGCAAACAGTTGATTTTTGGCATTATATATAAAAGAGACATTTCTGTTTTCAGTAGTCATTAAGTTAGTGCCTCATTATGGCTGTTCTGCCCACTTTCTAATCTGCGCCGCGTGCGTGCGTGCGTGCCTGCTTGTTTGTGTTTCATAGTTTTTCTCTGAGACCTTGGTGTCCTTTAGGATTGTAGCATGTTTATTAATGGGTGTCACTGTTTATTTGGATTTTATCTTTGATCATTTGTGGTACGTGGTTATGCAATTCCTATGTATGGAAATATTCAAACTCTTGAATGAGACCGAAATGGCTTGGACAATGAATTGCATGTGTGAAGAGACCACACCAACATTCATTTGTGTTTCTGTAGAAGTGTGCAGTTTCCTAGTTACAGTTACAAGTGTCCTATCTTTTGCTGCTTAAATTACTCTGACGACATGAGTGAAGCTTAATTCACAAGGAGTTGTCACGTGCTCTGGATGAACGATGAACATATTTTGGCCTGCTTCTTGCTTATCTGAATGCACTTCGGAAGGGGTTCTAAATTGCTGACGGCTTAGATGTGCCTAGCAGCTGTTGGCATAATGTACGATGGCCTATTAGTGCCATGACTCAGTTATATGATGATGGGGAAGGTACACAGGTAGTAGAAGTTGCAGGAGCTGCTGCTTTAGTTGCTCAGGTAGGAAGCTTTTTCTCCCTGTGTAATGCAGGATTTTTCTGCAGTCAAATCAATTGGAAGCAGAAAGTTATTTTTACCCCATCTATTTCTACAATGTATTGTTTCTTGTTTTATCTTAGTGAGGTGTGTGATCATTTTTCTTCCCCCCCCCCCGCCCAAGCGAATAACTCAATGGTCTGGGTTTTTCTATAACCATATATAAAATCAGACTCAGGTAGTTCAGATGATACTTGTGTTGGCTGAAGAAGATCAGGTAATAGGTTTTTTTTTTTTTTTTTTTTTTGTGGGTACCGGGGGGTCGACCTCAGGACCTCGCGCGCCAGCAGGCGCCCGTGCCGCTGAGCGATATCACCGGCCCCTTTTTTCGTATGTGGGATCCGGGAGTCGAACTCAGGCCCTCGCGCTTGCAAGGCAGGCGCTTATGCCGCTGAGCCATCTCACCGGCCCCAGGTAATAGGTATTTTCTGCATATCAGTGAAATATTTATGCTCGCTTTTCTTGCATTACCCATTCTAAGGACTAAGGGAACTAAAGTAAACTTCGCTTACTGCCTGAGCTTCTATACCCTATCCAACAATAAGCGGTGAAGCTGGCCCTTTCCCAAATCCTGTTAACTCTCAAACTTCCTAGAGTAGGACCCTGGAATGACTAAAATCAGTAGAGCGAAGGGAAATACTTGGTTTTTGGGTACTTTTGCAGTACAGTATTCATGAGCTCAGACTTCCTACTGGCAGCACTGCAGTGCTCATAGTGTCACTGCAGAACAGGGCACAGGAGCAGATATTCCTCTGTGACACACTTTGGTCAGCCTCTCACCCTGTCTTTGTGCTACCTGCTTTTGATTTCCTTTTTTTTTTTTTTTTTGTATTCTAGCCTAAGGTTCTCTGGCTCTGTTCTTTTGGTAGAACACTATAAGGAATTAAACATATTTTAAAAAATAGGTCTTTTTTGCTTTCAGATTGCTTGTGTTCTGTTTCCTGTCCCTAATTATACCTTCAAAGTAATTGGATAAACAGGAACAAAGAGCAGATACATTTTCTGTGCATTTAAAAAAGTATACATGTCTATAAACGTGTTTGGTCAAATACTTTTAAACTGAATTTTAGCAAATATATATCATATGCTGGTTACTGGTTTGTTGTAAGTGCTTCAGCTTTTGGTTTGAATCTTGTTGCTTAACAATAGGGTGATTTTGTGCCGTGAGGAGTTAACTTCTTTGTGCTTTGTCCTCATCTGTAAAATGGGATGACAAGTTTGGGCGTTATGGAGGCTAAATACTGTGAGATAATATGTGTAAAGTATTCACGCACAATAAGTATGTAATAGATGTTACCGTTGTCATCATCTTCATCATCATCATCATCATCATCATCATCAACTGTTGTAACCAAGATGAGTGAGACATAATCCCCCTTCTCTTCATTTTACCCTTTGGGAAGAGTTTAGGACTGCATATGCCATCAATTTTGTGTAGGTAGCCATCCTAATGATATGGTTTTATGGTTAAAAAAGTTTGCTACTATTTCAGGGGCCACTTTGAGATACCTGGGTTTAATTCTGATGGGATATGGGCTGGATAATCTCACAAAATTAGCATTTAAAGCAATTTTTCATTGATTAAACTTTTTTTAAACAGTTTTGAGAGTTACGTAATGAAAACTAACACTGGTTTTAGCTTTGGGCTGCCTTGAGTTTTCTTTCTTTCTTTCTTTTTTTTTTTTTTTTTTTTTTGAGGCAGGGTCTCACCATGTAGTTCAGGCTGGTTCTGAACTCACTATGTAGCCCAGGCTGGCCTAGAACTCATGGCGATCCTCCCGCCTCAGCCTCCTGAGTGCTTCATTATGTTTCTGGAAGCAGAAAGTTATTTTTACCCCATCTATTTCTACAATGTATTGTTTTTTGTTTTATCTTAGTGAGGTGTGTGATCATTCCCCCCCCCCCCCGCCGCCCAAGCGAATAACTCAATGGTCTGGGTTTTTCTATAACCATATATAAAATCAGACTCAGGTAGTTCAGATGATACTTGTGTTGGCTGAAGAAGATCAGTATAACTAATGTTTGTCACATTGTTGATGGAACAGTTTCAGTGCAGTCTTTTCTCCAGAGAATCACTTAAATTTGGTGGAAAATATGTAAAAATGTTTCTACAAGCTTAAGAACACATTTGCACTTGCAAGCATCACGTGCTACTTAGAAGGCCAAGGTCAGGGTTCTTAACTTTAAATATTACACAGAGAAAAACATTTTACCCTATGACCTCATTTCGTATAGTCACCAGTCAGGACACTTCTGTGTGGTGTGTGTTTTACTGCAAGCTCATTTTTCATGAGAACAATTCACAGTAGGCTAAAAGCATTCTTTTTACCTCTAAGGAAGAGCTTAACAAAGCAGATGATATAATACTTTTGCCCCTTAGAAAACTGAAAACAAGATTCAGTGGTAAATGGAAGAATGAAAGATGTCAAAAAGAAATGGAAAGCGAGATTTTCGTTAGATACATTTGAGGAAGATAGTCCCACCCCTAGACAATGAAGTAGTAACAACTGAAAGATGACTAAGTTCATTTTGGTATGGTTGTGATGGGGTTACTGACTTTGTTGAAACTTTGTGAAGAGCTAAGACTGATTAGTACTAGTCCTTCCAGTCAAAATACCTGTATTCCACTTCCAACATCAAAGATGCTTATTTTAATATTCTGACTTTGGTGCCAACTCCCTAGAAAGTCATAGATCTGGCTCAAGCCAGAAGTGCCCGGACTAGTTATTTCTGTGCCAGAAGTGCTGTTTTTATTTTCCAAGCATCAATCTGGCTAATGTTTTCTAATTCATGGCATAAAAGAGAACAAAATGGTCACTTTGAAAAGAAAGAGGCTCTCTACCCACGAGTCTCTGTAATTATAAAAAACACTTAAAAAATTTCTGTCAAGAGATGGAATCTTTTATTCATTCATTCATTCAGCATATATTTACTGAATGTGTTCTTGTCAGGTTCTATTCTGGGCTCTCAAGTACACCAATGAAGAAGAATCGAGACAAAAAACACCTACTTTCCTGGAGCTTGCTTTCAAATGGTGGAGGCAGACAGAGACATGTAAAAGTAAAACAGAACAACAACAACAACAACAACAACAACAACAAACAAAAAAACCCCCAAAACTTAATGTAGTGACGAATACTAAGAAGAAAATAAATGGACTAGAGTTCTGGGGAGGGCGCTGTTTCAGACTGACTGATCAGGGAAGGCCTTTGCAAGATGGCCATATTTGAGTTGAGACCTGCATGAGGAGGAAGAGGCAGCCTGAGAAGCTTTGGAAGACAACAGGCCATGCAGAAGGAATGGCAAGTGCAAAAGGCCTTTGGGAGGCAGAAGTGAACTTGGATTATCCAAAGATTAGACTCAAGGTCATGTGTCTTGGTGCCTGGTGAGCAAGGTATAGGACAGTGAGGGATGGGATCGGATAGGTAGACCAGCCAGGTTAGATAGGAGTCGTAGGCCATTTTATGAAATTGGGCATGAAACAGGTTAACATCAGAGAATATCAAAGCAGAGCACTGATATTATCTGATTTATGCTTCTAGAAACTCACTTTGCTTATTTTACGATTAAGGGCAAAAAGCTTTTTTTTCTGACACATTTCTTGAGATGGGGAAGTGGTCAACCTTAACAGCGTAACATTTTTTCACACTGTAAGAGAATACTATGCATTTTGCGCATAAATTAAACGGGCTCAATCAACAGACATTTGTTGATCTATTGGGAACAAAAAAGACCTTAGAGATGTTCTCTTCCAACTCTTCTTTTTTTTTCCCCCAGAGTCTAGAAAGGTGGATTTAACAGAAATTAGCCTGGGCAATTTAGCGAGACCTTGTCTCAATAAAACATTTTTGAAAAGGGGTGAGGGTGTAGCTCAGTGCAAAGACCCTGGGTTCAAACAAACCATAAAACAAAAAAACAAAACACACAGGAACAACAAAACAGGAAGTACAGTGACCATAAATACTATACGCCTTGTATAGTTTTCTTGTGTCACTCTAGCTCAATCCCAGGGAATGTAGGCAATTACACTTTTCGGTTGGTCTGATCTACCTTTGAAGGTGACTTTCTTAGATGGACTCCTCACTGACCAGATCCTTACCAATTTCCAGTGCTAGTGCCACGCTCTAACTCATACAGAGAACTGGATACCACATACATACCTTGATGGATATAAGTAAGAGCTAAGAAACACTTATCTAGGGTTTCTCTTAAGTTGGTTGTAGTTTCTCATCTGAGAGCTATACCTGTTCTCTACATGAATGAGCTTACCTAACAGGAGAGGCCCTGGTCCCTCCTAACAGTGAGTAGCTTGGTCCCTGGCTGGTGTAATAGTATAGTTGTAGTGTCCTGTGACTGACCGATGACACCCAGGCGATGCAAATTATATATATTCTCACGGGCTTTTGTCCTTATGTAATAAATCATTGCTAAATTAATGGCCTAGGCCAGTGGTGGCAAACCAATGGCACATATGCTGCAGCGGGCTATTTGTTATCATTGAAAGCTCTGAAAGGTTCGCCGTCGCTGGCCTGGGCAATGTCTTTGAGAAACCTCAACAGTCTGGGATGCCTTAGCTGGGAAAGCCTTTTGGATCTGTTCAGATTAGAATTCCACAAGCCAGTGCGCAGCTGTTGGCTGAGCCTCGTGAGTCACGTTAGGAACGAGCTTCTGTTGAGGAAGCATGTGACCCAGAGGAGACGAGGAATCTCTGCCACTGGTAAGTATTTCATCTCAGAATTAGGCTTTTCCAAGAGGTAGGAATCAGATTGTAGATGCTTAGGCACATTTCACAGAAACTGAAGAAGAAAACCTAGTGCTTATTTAAGTTCGTTGGTGTGGACTAGGTTCATTCAGTTGGGTACTTTTGGCCAGTTATTTAAAGTAAATTTAGAAAATGTTCAAATGAGAAGGGGAGTGGGGGGGGAGAAGGAAAGAAGGGACAAGAAAAAAAAAGAGTAGAAGGAAAAAGCGGAAACAAAGTTCTTGCAAATAAATGGGGGAAGAAGGATGGAAGGGACGGGAGGGGAATGGGAAAAAAAGAAGCAAGATATATCATGCACAGGTACAAATTCCCTATGATGAGTGTCATCAGTATGTATACCTAAAATATACCAAAAAAAAAAACCTCTAAAGTTAGTTTTTCTTTCTTTTTTCCTGTATTTATTTATTTTATTTTTTCCCCAAATCAAATTTTATTGTTACATTTTAGATGTACATAATGATCATATTCATTTTTAGAGAATTTGTACCAAATTTAGATTTTCATTAGGAAGTTCTGATTAGTTCCAGCACTCACTAGCAGTATGATTTCCTTCTTATAGGTCCTCCTAGGGAAAATTTAGGTTAAGGCCTGTGTGGTGGTGCACACCTGTAGTCCCAGCACTCAGGAGGCTGAGGCTGTAGGATCACTGTGAGTTTGAGGCCAGCCTTGGCTACATAATGTGTTCAAGGCCAGCTTCAACTGCACAGTGAGACCCTGTCTCAAAAACAAAAAATAGGGGCCGGTGAGATGGCTCAGCGGCGTAAGCGCCTGCCTTGCAAGCGCGACAGCCCGAGTTCGACTCCCGGATCCCACATACGAAAAAGGGGCCGGTGATATCGCTCAGCGGCACGGGTGCCTGTTGGCGCGCGAGGTCCTGAGGTCGACCCCCCAGTACCCACAAAAAAAAAAAAATAGGTTAAGTACCCATATTTCTTAAATTTTCTGAAGAAAAATTTTTCTTTATTTCATCCATTCATCCAATAAATTTTTGAAAAATTATTCATCAAAAATAGAGACAGAAGCTCAGTGGTGGCTCATGCTTCTAATCAAAGCACTTTGGAGCCTGAGGGAGGAGAATTTTGAATTCAAGGCTAGCCTGGGCTACATAGTAAGATTCCATTTATTTAAAAAAAAAAAAAAAAGGAAGGAAGGAAGGAACGTATAGTATATGGCACAAAATTCAAAGGGTGCGGAGGAGCATCCAAGGGAAAGACGACTTCCTGCCTGCACCCCACACCTCAGCCACACAGCTTCTTAGTTGGGTCACAAACATTTATTAAAGGATTCTCTGGATCAGTCTTAAGTGCTGGATACAGTTTGTTTTTTGGCAGTGCTTTGACATACTCGAAACTTCTAAAAGTCATTTCCCTTCAAATTAAAAAAACTATCTCATTTCAATTGCTTGATAGGATGGCACAGTATAACAATTAAATATTATATTCTCAGGGCTTAGTACAATATAATAAATTATGTTCATAGGGCCTAATACAATGTTGTATTCATTGAGTGAATGAATATAGGGAAGAGATTAAGAGCTGAATTTGTCTTTATGCTCTTAATACCTTTTAGACTTTTTTAAAATTAGAATTCCTGTCTCCAATAGGGATGTAAAAGAAAAGTAATTTTTTACTTTTTTCTCAAATTTTTGGGTAAGAAGATTTCACAACTTTTCTGGGCAGATAAGTTTGGTATATCTCAAGCTTTCATTATTAGAAGTTCAATGTATGTAAAGTAAATCCTGTAAGTTAAATTCAAGTCCCTTATTTATTTGTTTTGTGGTGCTGGAGATTGAACTCAGGGCCTGGTACATGCTAGGCAAGTACTTTTATCGTTGAGCTACATCCCCAGCCAAGTCGCTTTTTTTTTTTTTTCCCTTTGAGATGAGGCCTTGAGATGTTTGCCAGGTTGGCCTCAAACTGGGCCCAAGAAATCTTCCTGACTCAGCCTCCTGAGCAGCTGGGACTACATGTGTGCACTACTATGCCTGGCTAAATCCTTTTATTTTTTTCTTGTTCGTCATCATCACCAACAGAAGCAGCAGCAATATCATATGGTACTGGGGATTGAACCAAGGGCCTTCACACTGAGCTACATTCCCAGCTGTTTGGTTTTTTTTGTTTGTTTGTTTGTATTTTTTTGAGACAGGGTCTCTCCACGTAGTTCAGGTTAGCCTTGAACTCACTGTGTAGTCCAGACTGGCCTCGAACCCTGCAGTCCTGCCTCAGCCTCCCGAGTGCTGGGATTACAGGCATGTACCACCATGCCTGGCCCCAGCTGTATTCTAAAAAGTTTTTTTTTTTTTTAACCTTTATTGAGGCAGGGTCTCACTGAGTTGCTGAGTTGCCTAGGTTGGTCTCAAACTTGACATTGTCCTGTCTCACCTTCCCAGTTGTGCCACCATCATGCGAGGCTTAAGTCCTTTATTTTTTTTTATTTTTATTTATTTTTTTTTTTTTGTGGGTACCGGGGGGGTCGACCTCAGGACCTCGCGCGCCAACAGGCACCCGTGCCTCTGAGCGATATCACCGGCCCCTTTTTCGTATGTGGGATCCGGGAGTCGAACTCGGGCCCTCGCGCTTGCAAGGCAGGAGCTTACGCCGCTGAGCCATCTCACCGGCCCCCAAGTCCTTTATTTTGAATGGAAGGCTCTTTTGTATCCAGGCTCCCACTGGGTGACTTCCCCGCAGTGGCACCCTGAGTGTAGGTGGTGTGGGCAACGGCTCCAGTTTCCTCTCCTTCTTTAGAGAGCCACCAAACTCTCAGGCTTTGGCGTGTCCTCCAAGTAACTTCAGACTGTTGGTTGAGTTACTTCTTGTTCTTTTCTTTACTTTAAGTGATCTGATTAAAAATAAAACCAAAGAAAACAACAAAAAAACCTCAACAACAACCAAAACCCAAATTTTTCTGTCATCGGCCAGTGATCTTAATGAGTTATAATTAATTGGTCCTTTAGTGGGTTAGTTCAACTAGTATTTATTGTGTCATCTGTATACAAAAAGTAGCGACTACTGGTACTAGAAGGCAAGAAGGTAGATTTTTATTCTGGGTAGACATGGGTTTAAGTTAAAGGAGAAGTTGACTGCTGCCAGCTTGAACCTAATAGAGAGAGGAAGGAAGACGAGTGGTATTAAGCACAATAGATTCTTTTACCTCAATCACACTGTCTATTTTTACTGGCTCTCTTCTGTCACCTTGCCCTCTTTTTTTTTTTTTTTTTTAATTATAAAAATAACTTTGTGTTTATGGAAGAAATTTGGGAAAATTCAGAAGATTATAAAGAAGTGGGCTGGGCATGGTGCCATGTGTCTCTGATCCCAGCATTTGATTTTTTTTTTTTTTTTTGTGGGTACCAGGGGTCGACCTCAGGACCTCGCGCACCAGCAGGCGCCTGTGCCGCTGAGCGATATCACCGGCCCCTTTTTCGCATGTGGGTTCCGGGAGTCGAACTCGGGCCCTCGCGCTTGCCGGGCAGGCGCTTAAGCCGCTGAGCCATCTCACCGGCCCCACCAGCACTTGATTTTTTTGTTTGTTTTTGATACTGGGAATCAAACTCACAATCTCATGCTTGCCAGGCAGGTACTGTGCCACTGAGCTATATCCCTGGCCCAATCCCAGCACATGAGAGGCTGAGGCAGGAGGATCGCCATGAGTTTGAGGCTAGCCTGGGCTCTATAGTAGGTTCAAGCCCAGCCTGAACTGCACAGTGAGATCCTGTCTCCAAAAAAAAAAAAAAAAAAAAGAACCCACAATCCTGCACCTAGAAGCAATAGTTATTAATACTGTAAAATACATTTATTTCTACCTGTGTATTTTTAAATAGTTAAGCTCCCCTGCCCCCTTCCTTTCTTCCTTCCTTTTTTGTGGTACTGGGGATTAACCCAGGGTGAGCCTCCTGCCTCACAGTCCAAGATTACAGGCATGTGCCATCACCAGGCTGATGTTCATTTTAGCGCAGGAGTCTTTGATGTATTTCTGATTTTCTGCTCCAGGTGGAGTGTTGAAAGTGAATCAGCTGGACCAGTGGGAACACATGTTTGTAAGACACCTGATACATATGTTGCCACATTGCTTTCCAGAAAGACTGCACCAGGTTATCCTCCCCAGCAGCGAATGAGAGGCCTGCCTGGCAGGCTCTCTTTATCTTATCTTAATCTTTTGCCTTTCTTGGCAGGAAGTGTAGGACTTTTTAGTCCCTACCACACCTCGGAAGCTAGCGCCATAGATACAGAACAGGTCAGAAGAGCATATAATAGCAGCTGCCTAATCCTTCTTTCCCCTAGCCCAAGCTCGAAGAGGAAAGAATTGAGTAAGTGTGGATGTAACTTTCACTTGCTTTTTATGCATCATCAGTCTCTCCTTATCTTTTATAAAGGGACAGAAACCTATGCTGGAGAAGTTGCTGAAGGAAAGAAGGAAGAAAGGTTAATGAGCAGATAGAATCCGATTACCTTTTTGATTTTTAAATAACTTCTTTGGTACATCTGAGTGACGATTTCAGAGAGTAAGGGAGGCTGTAAATTGTTCTTCTTTTTAAGGATGAACAGTCTGTGAAGGAGATTATAGGGATAGGGAGATAATTATGGGAATTAATATAGCAATGTAACAGCCTTATGTTTGGATTTGCTTTATACACTGTACTTTATTAGTTATTTAAGAGATTTTCAAGGGTAATTGGGCCATATGGGGTATTGTTCATGGAACATTTATGGGATATTGTTCTTAGAACATTTTGGGGTTATTACTGCTTTGTGGAGTTACTTGCATTTTGGGCATCTAAGGATATGATCTTTTATCTCCAATAGAAACCCTTTTATACAAAAAATTTGGGTTATGATTTGCTTTGTTAATTGAGGGAAAACAGATGGAGCAAGGATATCAGAAATATATATTCATGCACCAATCTTTAAAATTGTTTATTACAGGAAATTTCAAACATAAAATAGGATAGCGTAATGAGCCCCCATTGACCCATCCATTACCCAGTTTACACAAACAGTACCTCATGGCCAATCCTTCAGCTATATCCTTTCCTGCTTTCCCCTCCCAGATTTTGAAGCAAATTCTAGAATCCTATCATTCAACCTGTAAATATTTTGACATATACCTTTAATTAGATGAGTGTTCTTTTTCAGTGAAATATAACCACAGTAACATCATGCCTAAACCAATTAATAATTGCCTAGTGTTGTTAAATATTAAATCAGTGTTAAAAATTTCCTTGCCTTATATAATTTTAAATCATTTATTAATTTCAGTCACAGTATTAACAAAATTCATACATTATAATTGACTGGTCTCAAGTTTTTTTAAAAAAAGTATTTATTTTCCTTTATAGGTCTTACTTCTTCTTTTTCCTTGCAATCTAAGAAACACTTTGGTTAATATTTTGATGTGAGGCCAAGGCCTTTTGCTCTGATTATAGTTCTTTCATCTTGTTTCCTTTAAACACACTCCTAATTCATTATCTGTGATTCCCAGTTTTGTGTAGGAATTTAAAGCCATTTGTGATACAATATCAATACAGAGTCCTTCTTGATCTTTATGACCTTGTTCCTCAATCTTTTATTCTTTTCTTATTCATATTTAACTTGGCTTTATCAAATCTTTTAAGGTATTCAACTTAGTTTTCATAGAAACATGTCTTTCTTTTCCCCTTATTCATCAGTTTACCTAGAATTTAATTAACTTACATGACTGAAGTAACCAGAGCAACTAATATAAATGGGTTTTGGAAAAAGAAAAAAAAACTAGTTATTTACAAATATACATGGAATGCCGGGCATGGTGGTGCACAGCTGTAATCCCAGTATTTGGGAGGCTGAGGCAGGAGGATTGCTGCAAGTTCAAGGCCAGCCTGAACTATGTAGCAAGACTCTGTCTCAAAAACAAAAAACCCCCCGAAAACCTCCCAAAACAAACATGGAATAATGGGAGCAGAAGTATCGTGGGGAAAGAGACAATAGCTCTTAGTTGCGGGGCAGGTTTTGTGTGGTGGGCATCAGCTTTATAGAGAAAAGGGAAAGAACTGATTATTTTGGAAGGTTGGTTAAGTGGTAGTGGGTTAAGAAAGCTTCTGCATTAATTTATATTTATAAATAAGCCAAAGCTGTTAGAAAGTTGAGGACAAGATATTTTATAGAATTATTTATTTATTTATTTTGTTTTTTTTGAGACAGGGTCTCACTATGTAGTCCACGCTGGCCTTGAACTCACTGTGTAGTCCAGGCTGGCCTTGAACTTGAAGTGATCCTCCTGCCTCAGCCTCCCGAGCACTGGGATGACAGGCATGCACCCCACGCCCGGATGTTAATTTTAATATATACTTCAAGGTAGTATTTTTGTCCATTTATATTAGAGTTTGCACAAATTGAACTGAATTTGATAAAGGGCCGATGATGTTAAAAACTTGGTGAGGAAGCATCCCAAACTTTAGTTGCAAAGGTTTGTATCTGTTCATTGTCAGTGTAGTGTTCCATGGAACAAGTTGACATTTTCATGTAGTAAGTTGTTTTCTGTTTCTGGCAGAAGAAATCTTAGTTCATATGGCATGAGAAACAGAATTGTTTTTATTGTGGAACACAGGAGCAGAGCTGTGTGTTTCTTATTAGGGTTAGTTGGGCACCTGCAGGATTTCTTACTTCTGTCTTTCTGCTTCCTGCCTCCTGCCTCCTGTTGTCCTTTCCTTCTGTCAGAATGTTCTAATGTTGCATAAGCAGTGTTCTGACAGTGGATGAGTTTTTTTTAGTAGCTCATTTTTTTAAACCCTAAAATAATGTTCTTACTGATTGTATGTTCTTGGCTTTTTTTCCATTTCTACATCAACAGTGATATTGTTTTTCTAGTCAAATGGGGTAATTGTATTCTAGCAGTGGTCTTTGTGTCCAAGTCAGCTGCAGAAATACCACTTTTGTATGTTGTACCTAAATAACTCTGTGTACGATGTAATTCTAGGAAGCACTTAAATATTGGGACGATACTTAGGATATCCTTAAAGGATTTTACAATCCTCAGGAATAAAATAACTTGGTTGGAGCATGTTGCTCATTGGCCTCTGACATATGCATAGGAGTAGCCAGTGATTTCAGACCACTGCCTCTTCTGATCTGTTTTCCTCTTTCCTTTTGAGTCAGCAGCTGCATCCAGGGCCCTGAGCTGTTAGTAAAGGGGGTTCTGTTAAGCTGAATCATGACCACATATACACATCAGTGGTTGTTAAAGTTTTAGGCCAAGAATCCATTTTGGAGTCACATTAAATTTTTAAGACCACATTTCAGTGTGTTTCCTAAATTTCTCTTCCATTTCTTATGTTAGTAACAGTATTTTCTACTTTTCCAGCTATTGTTTGGTTTACCAAAGTTGCCTGAGACAATACATGCATAGTAATGAACAGTGCTGGTGGAAGTCAGGGAGATGTATTTTCAGTTCCATTTTTTACTAGCTAGTAGTTTGACTTTGTACAAATCACTTAACCCCATGGGGTGTCCTTTTTCTTTCTTTCTTTCTTTGTTTTTGTTTTCGTTTTTCTTGAGACATGGTCTTCCTATGTAGCCCAGACTGTCCTTGAAATCCAGACTGTCCAGATGTTGCCCAGCTGGCCTTGAACTTGAGATCCTCCTGTCTTAGGCTCCTGAGTGCTGAGATTACAGATGTGCCTCCGTGCCTGGGTTTCAGTTTCTTTTTTTTAATTATTCTTTTCTGCAACTTTATTGATGTATAATTCACATACAATATAGATGGCCAAATTTAATGTCTTTCCACGTACTTAGAATTAGGCAACATTACCATGACACCTTTTAGAACATTTTTATTCCCTTGAAAAGAAAGAATATATTCATCAGTGGTCACTGCTCAGTCCCTCACCATTTTTGCCCCCAGCCCTACATAACCACTAATCATTGCTGTAGATTTGCCAACTCTGGACATTCCATACAAGTGGACTCATACAATATATGGCCCTTTATATCTGCTTCTTTCACTTACCATAATTTCTTGAGGTTTCATTCAGCTAGCAGATGTTGTAATTTCGTTCCTTTTTATGAGTGTATGGATATAGCACATTTCGTTTATCCTTTCATGAATTCACAGACATTTGTATTGTTTTCACTTTCTGACTGTTCTGAATAGTCGCATAGAAACATTTGTAGGTTGTATGCTTTCTGCTTTTGGGTGGAGGGTAGGTACCTGTGAGTGGAATTGCTTGGTCATATGGTAACTTCGTGATGAACTTTCTGAGGAATTGCCAAAGTGTTTTCCAGAGCGGCTGCCCTATTTTGCATTCTGACAAGCAATCCATGAGGGTTGTAGTTTCTCCGCTGCAAATCTTGCTTTCATTTTTATTTTAGTCATCAAGTGGAAATGAAGTGGTAGCTCATTGTGATTTTTACAATTTTAAGAGGGGGGTGTCTCACTGTATTGCCCAGTCTGGCCTCAAATTCACCATCCTAACTCAGCCTCAGGCTCTCATTGAACTTTTTTTTTTTTTTTTTTTTTGAGATAGGGTCTCGCTAGGTAGTTCAGGCTGGCCATGAACTCACTTTGTAGCCCAGGCTGGCCTGGAACTCACAGCGATCCTCTTTCCTCAGCCGCCTGAGTGCTGGGATTACAGGTGTGCACCACCCATTCTGTCTGTCTGCCTTCCTTTCTTTCTCTCTCCGTGTCTGTCTCTTTCTTCCTGTTGTTCTTTCTCTTTCTTTCCTTCCGTCCTTCCTTCCTTCCTTCCTTCCTTCCTTCCTTCCTTCCTTCCTTCCTTCCTTCCTTCCTTCTGTCTTTCGTTCTTTCTTTCTTTCGTTCATTCATTCTTTCTTTCTTGTGGTACAGGGGATTGAAGCCAGAGCTTTTTTTATTTTGAGATAGGGTTTCACTAAGTTGCCCAGGCTGACCTCGAACTTGCAGTCTTCCTGCCACACCTTCTGGTCTAGCTAGGATTATAGGCCTGGGACACAAGCATGCCGCCTCCTCCTCCTCCTCCTCCTTTTTTTTTGGTCTTTTTGAGACAGGGTTTCACTGTGCAGTTCAGGCTGGCCTTGAACTCACTTTGAAGCCCATGCTGGCCTGGAACTTGAAGTGATCCTCCTGCCTCAGCCTCCTGAGTGCAGGGATTACAGGTGTGCAACACCCTGTCCGGCCAAGCATTGTGCTTTTGAGTTGTATTTTTTTTTGTGTTTGTGTGGGCACCGGGAGTCGACCTCAGGACCTTGCATGCCAGCAGGCGCCCGTGCCACTGAGTGGTATCACCGGCCCTTTTTTGTATGTGGGTTCTGGGAGTCAAACTCAGGACCTCGCGCTTGCCAGGCAGGTGCTTATGCCGCTGAGCCATCTCACCAGCCCTTGAGTTGTATTTTCCTGATGATGATTAATGTTGTTGATAATTTTTTCATTTGCTAATTGATCACTTATTTATTTCTTTTGGAGAAGTCTCTATCCTTTGCTCATTTTAAAATTGAGTTATTTATCTTTTTGTTTGTCCGTTTTTTTCTGTTGAGACAGAGTCTCACTATGTAGCCCAGGCTGGCCTTGAATTTGCAGCTATCCTCCTGCCCCGGCCTCCCAAGTGCTGGGATTACAGGTGTGTGCCACCATGCCTGGCTAGGTGTGTCTTATAAAACAGTAAAACTTTAAAATATATAACAAAGAAAGTGAAAATTTTCTTTTTCCAGAAAAAACATTGTTAATATTTACAACCAGATATTTTCCTATTTAAACATTAACATTTTATGTTTTTTATTAAGAAGAGATCATATCAATCCAGTTTGCTACTTACTTTTTAAATAAAATATCCCCAACACTTCTACGTTGTTTTGCCCTAGTCAGTCATTTTAATGGCTACACAGTATTCCACTTTATGATACGATTTACTTAAATAGTATCTTGTTAATAGATTTTAGGGTCTTTACCAGCTTTTATTATTTTATTACAAACTATCCATCTTTGAATGTTTGTACACATTTACCTTTGCACACTTTTTTAATGTTTCTTTTCTACTCCATTTATTTGCTATTGCAGTATTTAATACTCATAGGATTCCTAGACTTACTTAAATTTTTAAAAATTCAAGAGTCGCCGGGCATGGTGGTGCACGCCTGTAATCCCAGCACTGAGGAGGCTGGGGCAGGAGGATCATTGCAAGTTTGAGACCAGCCTGGGCTAAAAAGTGAGCTCAAGGCCAGTCTGAACTGCATAGTGAGACCCATCTCAAAAAGACAAAAAAACAAAACAAAACAAAACAAAAACCCTAAAAAACCCAAGAGTTTTATTAGGCCTGATTTAAACTTCCTATAAGTTAAATATCCTTTTTCCGTCATGATATTTGCAATGTTAGGATCTTTTGAAGCTAGAGTGTTCCTTTTCTCAATAATTGTTAGGGAATAATTTACGAAGAGTGGAATACCTGTGTCCAAGTAGGAGTCTTTAAAATTTTGAAAGTGTTTCCAAATCAAGCCTTCAAATAAGACCATGCTAATTTGCTGAAGTTAAGAGTGTGTGATGCTAGGCATGGAAGCCTAAGGCAGGGGGATTGTGAGTTTGAGGCCAGCCTTGGCAATTTAGTGACTTAGTGAGGCCCTGTCTCAGAATAAAAAAAGGGCTGGGGAGAGGGTTCAATTCCGAGGCCCTAGTTTCAATCCCTAATGTGTGACAATACTTTTTCTACTCTCTTTAATCTAGGCAACTAGTGTTTTGTTCTTGTTTTTTTCATTGAAGTCTGAGAAGTGAAAAAAATGTCATTTAAAGTGTTTGTTATTTGTTCATGCATTTGAACATCATTTAATTTATTGGCTACTTGTATTTTTTTCCCTTGGGAATTATCTGTATCCTTTGTGTACTTTTCTATTGGACTTTTGGCTTTTTTTTGCATTAATTATAGTAGCTTTTTGAATATTAGGGAAATTAGATGCCTTGTAAAATATTTTACAGGGAAAGTAGCTCAGTGGTAGGGCACTTGCTTAGCATGTATAAGACTCTGGATTTGATCCTCAGTACTGTGGGAAAAAAGGGAGGGGGAGGAGTTGGCATTGTAGTGCACGCCTGTAATCCCAGCACTCTGTGAGGTCAAGGCAGGAGGATCTTGAGTTCAAGACCACCTTTGGGTACATGGTGAGTTCGAGGCCAGCCTGGAACATAGTGAGATCCTGTCTCATAAAAGAAAAACCAAACCAAAACAAACAAAAATTACAGATATTTTTCTTTTGGCTTAGGGCTGTGTGCATTTAAAATATAAACAAGTTAATATTTTTAAATTTGTGGTCAGATTGTTTTTCTTTATGGCTTTTTTTTTTTTTTTTGGTGGGTACCGGGGGTCGACCTCAGGACCTTGCGTGCCAGCAGGCACCCATGCCGCTGAGCGATATCACCGGCCCTTTTTTCTTATGTGGATTCCGGGAGTCGAACTCGGGCCCTCACGCTTGCCAGGCAGGCGCTTACACCACTGAGCCATCTCACTGGCCCCTCTTTATGGCTTTTTAGTTTTTTTTTAGGGGGGGTACCAGGAATTGAATTGAGGACCTTGCACTTGCCAGGCAGGCACTGTGCTGCTGAGCTATATCCCTGGCCCCAGCTTCTTAGTTTTTTATCCTAAACTTTTTTTTTTTCTTTTTCTGGGTGACATAGGATCTTGCTATGTAGTAGTCAGGCTGGCCTTGAACTCACAGTGATCCTCCTGCCTCAGCCTCCCGAGTGCTAGGATTATAAGTGTGAGCCACCATGCCTGGCCCTCTCCTAATCTTAAAAAAATATTTACTATTTTTTTCAAAAACTTTTATGGTTTTTTTTTAAATTTAAATCTTTACTTCATGTGAGATACATTTTAGTATAAATCAAATGAGATAAAGATCAGTTGTAGAATTTGTTGGAGTTATAATTTTAGATGTATTTGTCTGATTATTAATGGCTTTCTTCCTCCCACTTGACTGTAAGCTCCACAAGGGCAAAGGATTGTCTCTGTCTTCTTTTTCCTTCTTCTTATTTTCAGTGTCTGAGGCACTCCATTTGTTGAATCAATAAACGAACCTATGTTTTTCTCCAGATAACTTACTGTCTTGATATTCCCTCCTACCTGCTCCTCCACCTCTCTCTCTGTCTCTCTGTCTCTGTCTCTCTCTCACGGTACTAGGATTGAACTCATGGTCTCATGAATGCTGGGCAAGTGCTCTGTTGCTGAGCTATCGCTCGTCCCCCTTTTATTGTTTTGAGGCAGAGTCTCCCTTAATTGCCCAGGGTGGTTTTGAATTTGTGATCCTCCTACATTAGGCTTCCAAATGGCTGGGATTGCAGGGTTGTACCACCACACTGAACCATCTTTTCCTGCTTGATTTAAAAAGCTATCTTATTACCATTTATGAAACATCCATAAATGCTTGGATATATTTCTGTAATATGTAGTTCATTGATTATACTTTACTTGCATTGATATTGTACAGCTGTAATTGTTATTATAAGTTTGTACTAAAGTACTCTATATTGAAGGGCCAGCCTTAAGCACTCTTAAGCGTATGATACCACAGTGTGAAATACTGTAAGCTCCCATTGTAAATTGTCACACTATTTCATAAGGAAACACTTAACTTCAATTACTGATTAAATGTTTAATCCATTTTGAGTGTCAGCTTGTATAGTAGAAATAATTTTCTATAACATACTGTAACATTCTAGATTCACTTCTTTTTTTTTTTTTTGTGGGTACCGGGGGGTCGACCTCAGGACCTCGTGCGCCAACAAGCACCCGTGCCACTGAGCGATATCACCGGCCCCTTTTTCGTATGTGGGATCCGGGAGTCGAACTCGGGCCCTTGCGCTTGCAAGGCAGGCGCTTACGCCGCTGAGCCATCTCACCGGCCCTAGATTCACTTCTGAAGTGTCTTTTTAAAAAACTTTATTTCATATCTTTGGGAATTTGTAGAAAAACAACACTTTTTCTCGCAGTCTTTCTATGTAAAATACACAGGGGTAGGTGCCAAAAAAGGCATCAAGAGAATTATTTTGGCATTCAGTTGTCAAAGTGACTCTGTTTAGTCACCTTGATTTCTCTCTTTATTCATAACATATTATCTTCCCGTGGCATGCTGTATTGGATTGATTCATTGGATCTGACTTAGGTGAAATTCAGGTAACATTGCTGAATAATCATTTTCTTTTTCTTTGGTGTAGCCTTCTTTTTCTCTGTAAAACATTAGACATTTAAGAACTCTGAAATAGAGTATTCTCTTGGAATTTTTGGAAATGTCTTTCTCCTGTAGGAATCAACTTTAGGATTTGTACTAGAGAATTTTAAAACAGAGACATTTCTTTCTTTCTTTCTTTCTTTTTTTTTTTGTGGGTACCGGGGGTTGACCTCAGGACCTCATGCACCAGCAGGCGCCCGTGCCGCTGAGCGATATCACCGGCCCCTTTTTTGTATGTGGGTTCCGGGAGTCGAACTCAGGACCTTGCGCTTGCCAGGCAGGCGCTTACGCCACTGAGCTATCTCACCGGCCCGAAACAGAGACATTTAATAAAGTCTGGGAAACAGAACTAATGAAAAAGGGCTTGCTACAGTGATGAAGTCTTGTTTCTTTCTGATGTGAATGTTATTCTAGAATGCTTCAATGAAACTGTTAATTCTAAATAGCTGCAGATTTATGAGTGTATTTTCATGTGATTACCCATTTTCTTTAAAAAGAATTTTTTTTATATGCGGGTACCGGGAGTCGAACTCGGGACCTTGCGCTTGCCAGGCAGGCGCTTATGCCGCTGAACTGTATCACCAGCCCTCTTTAAAATTTTTTATTAGTACATGTTTACAGTACATGATTACATTCATCCTGGGGAGGTGGTGCATGTGCATAACACATCTTAACCCTCTTTCATCCCCTTCCCTTCCCCCTACTCATTTTCTTTTTTTCTTTTTTTTTTTTTTTTGTGAGTACCGGGGGGTCGACCTCAGGACCTCGCACGCCAACAGGCGCCCGTGCCGCTGAGCGATATCACCGGCCCCTTTTTCGTATGTGGGTTCCGGGAGTCGAACTCGGGCCCTTGCGCTTGCAAGGCAGGCGCTTACGCCGCTGAGCCATCTCACCAGCCCTCATTTCTTAAAAACAAACAAACAAAGTTTTGACAAGCTCTTTCAGACTTTTCTTTAATACGCCTAACCATGGATTTTAGAATTATTGTTAGTTTTGAGATGGGCTCTCATTATGTTGCCCAGACTGACCTCCAGCTCCTGTTTTCAAATGATCCCCCACCTCATCTTCCTGAGTAGCAAGGACTACAGCCATGTGCCAATGCAGCCAGCTTGATGTTAGAGTTATTAAAGGAGAGAAATGCCTCAAGTAGGTTTGTTTGGGACCCTTAGTTTCCACCCTGGAATTAAGTACCACTGAAAATAACTGTAGAATAAAGGGTTTTTATGCAATGGTACTAGCTGACTTTTACGTGAATTCTTCCTTTTTGCAAGTTTTCTGTAGGTAGAAAATGGACTTTTCTTTCAGTTGCATTTTTAATTTTTCTCAGTGCTAGTCTTAACTGAGAGATTTTTAGGCAGTTAATTGTCCCAGTACACCAATAAGCAACTTGTTAGTAGATGTTATCGGGTGTTGATTTGTTGCTCATAGTTACTATGCTTGCAAAACACCTATTTGTTAAGTGGTTGGCTTTTGTGTTTGTTGGAAGATTTGCTGCAAAGAAAGCAAATAGCTATTGGGAAGAGAGAAAAGAGGGAAGAACCAGTCAGCAAATTTCTATATGCTTTTTTTTTTTTTTTTGAGGTAGGGTCTCACTATGTAGTTGAGCCTTGCCTCCAACTCCCCATGTAGCTCAGGGTGGCCTCAAACTCCAACTCACTGTGTAGCTCAGGCTGGCCTTGAACTCACGATCCTCCTGCCTCAGCCTCCCATGTGCTGGGATTATAGGCGTGCGCCACCACTCCCAGCTCTGTATGCTTTCATGGAAGAGATTTCCCAATTAGAAAGCTTTTGTAGCTTAACCTTCTTGCCCTGAAGTAACCCGACATTTCATTATGTATTCCATTGAGGTTTGGAGCTGTGCTCCAGAAAGTAAGGACCAAGGTTGGATGTGAAAGGAATATTCAGAAGATGAATCTCGTAGTCAACAAAGTGCTGCTTCATAGGCTAGGTCCAAAAATAATCTCCTTACCATAGGGGAACAAAAATGGAGGTAGCATTTGCTGCTGTTTTGAGCAATGTTTCAGGTCCTTTTATGTTATTCCAGTATGACTAAAGTGATGTTTAAGGCAATAGCATTTAAAATTGAGGTTTGTGCAGGGCGTGGTGGTGCATGCTTGTGATCCTAGTACTCCAGAGACTGAGGTAGGAGATTTGCTGTGAGTTCGAGGTCAGCCTGGGCTATATAGTGAGTCCTTGACTCAAAAAACAAACAAACAAAAAAGCAAGCAAACAAACCCTAGAAGTTTAGATTTGGGAGAGTATTGCCTTAGTAAAGTTTATTTACCACTATGCAAGAGTTTAGAAGGAATACCTTTCTGCCTGGTTGGAGAAAATTGTCTTCTCTATGAGTGGTCTGCATTATTGCCATCTATTCCTTGAAGTTCGGTTTAGTAATTTGCTTGGGTCCTGTTTTGAATCCTAAGTAGTTAAGAGGCAGAATTCGATATTTGGTTCAGGAAAGTTAGCATTGGAGTGGATCCGTAGCATGCCCTGAATGTAGGAAATGTTAGGGTTCAGAGAGCTTTTCTAAGGATTGCAGTAGACCCTAAAACAGTAAGTTTTAGGAGTTAAAAATAACACTGAATGTGGAGATGCATAGCACATAGACACATAATTAGCAAGTCAGGAAGTTGGACTGGAAGGAATAAATTAACTGTAGTCACTTGATGGAATGAGATCATGGAAGGGAACATTGTTTTAGGTGTTTGTAATTGTGATGCTCAATCTGGCTCAGGAAATGAGTTGTCAGAGCTTGTCATCTTCATTAATGGTTCAGATTATTTCTTGCATTTATAATTGTGTGAAGAGATGATTTTCCCTTCCTATTTAGGGAACTAGGGATTTATGAATTTAAAAACTACAAAAGAATGAGATATAGTAAGAAGTATCCTGATCACAGACTTCATAGACATCCAGATCCCCCTTCCCAGAGGCAGTCAGTATTATTAGTGTCTTGTGTATGTTGAGATTTTGTGTGTATAGGAGTAAATATACATATATATTACTGTACTTTTTTAAAAAACAGATTGTAAAACGTTTACATACTAATTGGTATCTTTTTCTTCCTTGTTTTATCCTGAGTATACATATAACCACATAAAGAGCTTTATAATAAAAACATGCTACATACTATCCCAGTGAAATGATGTGTCACAACTTTTTTAGTCATTTAGCCATTGAGTTGTTTTTAATCTTTTGCTAATAAAAATGCCTCAGGATTTTTTTATATTTGGATTTTATATTGACAAGTAAATATTAAGTCATAGTAGAAACTTGTTATCATTAAATTAAATCTGTATAACATGTTCAGAGATATCTTATTTGAGCCATCCTGTGATCCTGTAAGGTAAGCGTATTATATTTTAATTTTTGTGGTGCTGGGGATGGAACCCAGGACCTTGTATGTGCTAGGAAGTGCTCTACCACTGAGCTGCATTTCCAGCCCTAGCACAGCATTGTATAAAGAAGAAAGTATGTTCTCCGTTTAAGTACAGAGGCAGAGAATCCAGGTCAGAAGACTCCTATTTGAATATCATTCCAACTTCTCTAAAACATACATTCTGTTGTGGGTCTGTGGGTAAGGAGAGATGGGAGAATAAAAGGACAGAAGCCTGGGAGAGTCAAGCTTGAGAGAGGAGGGATGCACCTGGAGGATGGTGAGTTCAAGGCCAGCCCAAACTGTAAAGAGATCCTGTCAACCAACCAACCAACCAACCAGCCAACCACCCAACAGATTTGTTAAGGGAATGCTTTTGGCCTCAGGCTATAAGACAAGAATTTTCTTAGGAGCATTTTCTTAGAAACCTCAAAGTCAGGAAGAGGGTGATAGCATGGTAGTGAAAAGGAGATGGCTGTAATGTTAGTCAGTTTTGGTCTGAAGATAGGATTGAGAAAGAGCCTTCTTCCTCTAGAGACCAAATGACATTCTACAAGGGTAGGTAAGTCATCTCCCAACTGGACATAGAGAGATGAAAACTTGTGTACTAATTAGCATCCTGAGTGCAGGCCTGGTCATCAGCTTTCTGCCTTAATTACCATAAGCTACATGCTTACTCTGTTGTGTATACTTCATATTATTCTTGCTAGTCCCATCAACAACTTTGCAAAGTAGTTATATTTAGTTTCCATTGTGACCCTGAGCTTAAGTTAGGTAACTTACCTGAAGTCACATACCTTTTAAGTAGTAGAGCTGAGATATGTAAATAGGTCTGTATGATTACAAGGCTTTTGTTTTTTTCATGGTACCAGGTATTGGGTACCAAACTGAATTCTAATTTCAGCTGTGCATAGCCAGAAGCTTATCAGTCATTATAAAAGTATAATATGTAACCAGACAACTTGCCTGCTGTGAATGATTTGGGCTGAAAGAGTAGAAGGAAAGCTAAGGAAAATTACCAACGGAGGTCCTAAAAGCTGGCCAAACTCACTCTCAATATTCATATAATTTAAAGGAAAATAATAAACTTGCCTATGCATCTGTAGCTTTAAGAAAAATTTTCCAGTGCCTCCTTCCCTCACTGGGTTGCATTTCCTAAAGTCCATCTATATAGAAATCATATGGCTGCCTGGCTGCCACTGAAGGCCATAGCTGATGGTAGCCAGATCCTGGAAACTGCATTGAGAGATGTCTGGAGGGTTGGTGTACATTGAGATGTGTCATTTTCATGAATTTTCCCTTTCTAAAGCTTGAGGAGGTAGGAATTTCCATGACTTAACACCTTTTGGCTTATAAATATTAGACTTTGTTGCTTTCAGTTGCTTAAAATTATCCTAAAAAATACTTATTTTTTTGGGTAATACATTTGATGTTCTTCCAAGGGCCATTGTAGGTCAGTGTTAAAATGGGAGGTTGACATTTTGGTGAAATAATCGCTTGGAAACTGATTTAGCATTACTCACTGGTTTTTCTGCTAAGTTTTATTCTCCCATACCCTGCCTTCATTGTGGTGAGTCTTAAGTTATTTGATACTCAACTACCAAAGAGACTGACCTTATGTAACTGACCAGTCACATTTCCAGATAGGGTAAATATGGGAGTAAATATGGGGTAGTGTAAATATATGATTACAAGGCTTTTTTTTTTCATGGTACCAGGTATTAGGTACCAAACTGAAATCAGTCAAGTGTATTAGTCAGTGGTATTGGTTCTCCTCTAGAGAAATTTCGCATACTTTGTGGGTTATGCCATTACATTACAAAGAAAAATGATCACATTACACCTTTAGTTAATGTTCTTAAAAAGTGGCAGTGTAACAGAATGTGCTTTCTGGATACATCCATTTTGGTACTTAATATGGCATAAATGTTTTGTTTTGTTTCAAGATGGGGTCCCGCTTTCTAGTTCAAGCTGGTCCTGAACTCTGTATAGGCCAGGCTGGCCTTGAACTTGTGGCAAATCCTCCTGCCTTAGCCTCCTGAGCACTGGGATTACAGGCATGTGCCCCCATGCCCGGCTTGGCTGACTTTTAAAACCATGTGTTGTTTGGATTTATTCTATTTTTTCTACCTTATTTCTCACTGTTCCATGTTTTTTTACTGGTTCATGAAATCACCACATTTAATCTAGCATGTAAAAAAAAAAAAAAAAAAAAAAGTCTCCCAAGCTATTTGAGAGGCTCAGGATCACAAGTTTGAAGTCAACCTGGGCAACTTAACAAGACCTTTGTCTCAAAATAAAAATAATAATAAAAAAAGAGATATAGATTAGTGGTAGTAGAGTGTCCCTGGGTTAAATCCCCATTACCACCCCCCTCCAAAAAAAAAAAAACCAGTGAAAACACCAGCCAACAACAGCAAACCCCCTCAAGACTGGGGATGTAGCTCTGTGGTACAGTACTTGACTAGCATTCTGCAGGTCCTGGGTTCAATCCCCAGCACCTAAAAAAAAAAAAAGCAAAATCTCTGCCTGCCTGCCCCCCTTCTAGCTACCCTTTTGTTTTATCCACAAATTCTTTATTTCTTTTTGGTACGGGGAATCGAACTCAGGGCCTCATGCTTGCCAGGCAGATGCTGTGCCGCTGAACTATATCCCTGGCCCCATCCACAAATTCTTGAGTTTTGCTGTGTTCTTGGTACTGTGCCAGACGTTAGGGAGGGAGTGGTTAACAAGAGAGGTGTGGTCTCTGCTCTTACATAGCTTGTAGTCTGTTCTAGTGTTGCTTATTCCTGTCCTACCCTGCCTCAAGGTTCACTTAAGTCAGATATTCAGTCAGTCTTTATGATTTCATAGGATTTTTGTTTATTAAAAATTTTCCCCATGTAGTTCTCCTTGACATTTTTAGTTCTTTGTAACTTATCCATTCCATGAATTACACTACTTTAAACCTGATTCATAAAGTGTAGTGCTTACTGATAAAATGTCTCGTAGTATGCACTAATTGTTTAATTATATAATTATTATTATTTTTTGCAGTACTGGGGATTGAACCAAGGGCCTTTGCGCTGACCTACATCCCCAGCCCTTACTTAATTTTTTGAGACAGGATCTTGCTAAGTCATTAAGTTGCCCATGCTGGGCTCAAAGCCGTGATCCTCTGGTCTCAGCCTCCCAGGGAGTGGAAATACAGATGTGTGCCGCTGAGCCTGATGAAGTGTGTTATTTTACCAGCTAAGAGTGTAAGTTCCTTAAGGGCAGAGTTTGCTGTTAGTTTTTTTTTTTTTTTTTTTTTTTGGTGCCAGGAATTGAACTCACGACCTCATGCTTGCCAGGCAGGTGCTGTGCCATTGAGCTATATCCCCAGCCCTTGCTGTTAGTTTTTGACCTGGACAATGCTGAGCCCAAGTGAGCAATCAGAAAGGTTTTGATTCAGTCTGCCTGTGGAATGTCATAGTTAAAAGTTCTTGAGGTTTAGAAGTAGTAAAGAGGTTTTTTTTTTTTTTTTTTGAGACAGGGTCTTGCTGTGTACTTCAGACTGGCCTTGAACTCACTATGTGATCTGTGCCTGGCTTCAGAGATTATACCGACTTTATTTATTTTTATTTATTTATTTTTTGGTACTGGGAATTGAACTCAGAACCTTGCACTTGCCAGGCAGGCACTGGGCCGCTGAGCTATATCCCCGGCCCTATACCAACTTTAAAAGTTTTTTTTTTCCCTTCTAGGAGGCAGGGGATATAGCTCAGTGGTAGACCACGTGCTTAAGAGGCATCAGGTGCTGGGTTCAATTCCCAGCGCCCCCCTCCCCAAATTCCTTCTAGTTGTTTCCTACCCATTTGCTATCTACTTCTGTTAATCTGTGCTAAAAATGAATGAAAGGGACTCCACTGAATCACTGTCTGCATTTGTATTATTTTCTGTGAAAGGGTCGGATGTGAGGTGATCATTGAATAGTTTCTCCTATGCTTCCCCTTTTGACTAATGAGGGATGCATTTCCTAATTAAGGAATAGAGCTAAGCTAATGTTGATCCTTTAGCACCATGCTGTAGTATTTTGGGCTTTTGCCCATCACTATGACTTAGTTATGAAGTGTTAAAAAGTAACTCACTTAAAAGAGAAGCTGACAGTATAATAACTTAAAATTGAACTCCTTAGGAAGATTAATAGAAATGGCAAATAATGTTTTAATGGGTCATATTACTTACATTTATATGATATTAGAGATGACTCTTCCTAAGTAATAAGTGAATATGGCAATTTAATTGTAAAGGAAGGAAGCTATGTGATTGAAGTAAGTGCTTTTCTGAATGTGCTAAAAGCTGAGGTAATGGCAGCCTTCAAGTATTGGGAATTAGAAAGGATATTTTCTTTATTAAGAAGGGGACTAGGGGGCCGGTGAGATGGCTCAGCGGCTTAAGCGCCTGCCCGGCAAGCGCGAGGGCCCGAGTTCGACTCCCGGAACCCACATACGAAAAAGGGGCCGGTGATATCGCTCAGCGGCACGGGCGCCTGCTGGCGCGCGAGGTCCTGAGGTCGACCCCCCGGTACCCACAAAAAAAAAAAAAAAAGAAGGGGACTAGGGGCACTGAAGGAAGGAAGTATTCTGCCTACACCTGAAAATTAAGGTAAGTGTGTGAAATTGGAGTAAAAGAAACCATCCCCTGAAATAATCTTAGACCATGATTTGAGCAAAAATTACATGATAATTGGAGAAATTCAAATATTGACCAGGTATGATATTAAAAATTATCATTTTTGGTGGAGTAAGCATTGTCATATTAAAAAGAAAAAGTATTTACCTTTTAGAAATACATTTTGAAGTGCATATGGATGATAGAATGTGATGACTGAGATCCTCTGAGGGGAGGGAGTGGTCAGGCATATAGATGTGAACAGCCATGTATTTACTAACAGTTGTCTAAATTGGCTGATGGTTATGTTAGGCTCATTGTTTCTTTTTACTTGTGTGCAAATTTCCTTAATAAAAACATGATTCATTCATTTCCACTTTCTTCCACTCCCAGAAAAACTGTAGGTTAGTTTGCCATTTCTGGAATTTCGTATGAACGGCCTCATCCAGAGTGTGTTCTGTTTTCATCAGCATCCTGTGTTTAAGATTCATTCATTGAGCTGGGTGTGGGCACACATCTGTAATCCCAGCACTGGTGGGGAGGCTGAGGCAAGAGGATTGCTACGAGTTTGAGGCCAGCCTGGGCTACATAGTGAGTTTGAGGACAGTCTGAACTACATAGTGAGACCCTGTCTCAAAAAAAAAAAAAAAAAAAAAAAAAAAAAAGATTCATTTATTGGTATGCTCTTGTTGCTGTTTTTAGATGTTTTGCTCTGTTAATTATCCCTGGTGCTCAGGCTGGTCTTGGACTCCTGGGCTCAAGCAAGCCTCCCTCCTCAATTTCCTGAGTATGTAGCTGGGATTATAGGCTGCACTAGCCCAGTTTGTTAGTTTTTATTGCTGAGTAGTGGTACATTGTATAGATGCAGTAGCATTGTCTAGCCATTCACCTTTTGAACATTTAAATTGTTTCTACTTTGGGCAATTAGACTAGGGTAACTATGTATTTCACAGAAGAGCTTTACATAGAGGTGTGTTTTCATTTCTCTTAGCTTATGTTTTTCTTAGGTAAATACTTTGGAGTGGAATGGGTGGGTTTTATGTTTGGTAGGTGTATTTTTAACTTTTTTTTTTTTTTTTTTTTTTTTTGGTCTTTTTGAGACAGGGTCTCACTGTGTAGTTCAGGCTGGCCTTGAACTCACTTTGTAGCCCAGGCTGGACTTGAACTCACAGTGATCCTCCTGCCCCAGCCTCCCGAGCGCTGGGATTACAGGCATGTGCCACTACGCCCGGCTATGTTTAACTTTTTAAGAAGCTGCCAAATTGTGTTCCATAGTGGCTGTACCATTTTACATTCTCCTGTAGTGTATGAGATGAGAGGTCCGTTTACATAAAATTCTTACCAGTACTAATATGATGTCTTCTAAATTTTAACCATTCTAGTGTTGTGTAATGGTTCCTCATGGCTTTTTTTTTTTTTTTTTTTTTTTTTTGGGCCTGGGGAATCGAACTCACCATCTCGTGCTTGCCAGCCAGGTGCTGTGCTGCTGAGTTATATCCCCAGCCTATTCCTCATGGTTTTGATTTACATTTCTCTAATGACTGATGATATTGATGTGCTTATTTGTCTTCTTTGGTGAAGTATTTGTTCAAATTTTTTGCCCATTTTACTTTTCATTTTTTTGTGATGCTGGGGATTGAACCCAGGGCCTCAAGCATGCTAAGCATGCAGTCTGTCACACCCTCAGCCCTAGCTCATTTAAAAGGTTTGATTTTGCACACCTGTAATGCCAGCACTCTAGGAGGTAGCGGCAGGAGGATCACAAGTTCCATTCCAGCCTGGACAGTGTAGTGAAACACTGTCTTAAAATAAAAAAGTGCGGGCCGGTGAGATGGCTCAGCGGCTTAAGCGCCTGCCTGGCAAGCGCGAGGGCCCGAGTTCGACTCCCGGTACCCACATACGAAAAAGGGGCTGGTGATATCGCTCAGCAGCACGGGCGCCTGCTGGCGCGCGAGGTCCTGAGGTCGACCCCCCGGTACCCACAAAAAAAAAAAAAATAAAATAAAATAAAAAAGTGCTGGGTGGGTATCAAAGGTTCTGGGTTCAACCTGGGGATAGGGGAAGAGGGGAGGTTGAATTGTTTTCTTCTCATTATTTTTGGTACCAGGAATTGAACTCAGGACCTTGCTCTTGCCAGGCAGGCACTTGTGCTGCTGAGCTATATCCCTGGCCCCTGTTTTCTTACTGAGTTTTGAAAATGCTTTTTTTTTAAAATTTTATTTAATGTGGGTACCGGGAGTTGACCTCAGGGCCTCGCGCTTGCCAGCAAGCGCTTGTGCTGCTGAGCGATATCACCGGCCCCTTTTTTTCCTTTATGTGGGTTTTGGGAGTTGAACTCAGGACCTTGTGCTTGGCAGGCAGGCGCTTATGCCGCTGAGCTATCTCACCGGCCCTGAAAATTCTTTATTTTTTGGATACAAGTCCTTTATCATATAAATGTTTTACTTCTGTTGGCCTATCTTTTCATTCTTTCAGAGGGGTCTTTTGATGAGCAAGAGTTTATTTTGAATTTGTCTGTCCATTTCTACTTTTATGGATTGTGCCTATTGTATCTGAGAAACTCTTTCAGTAGCTTTTTCATGCACTTGGGGCAACTGCAATGTGTTTTTTAGTAATCATTATATTCCAATAATTGACCAAAAAATAATTAAAGTGACATCTACACACATTTAACAGTTTATAGAAAAATCATGTATTCTAGGGAAGACAAGACTCCTTGGTGTAAGTTGCCAGGAATGGTAGATAGATAAAAGTAAAAAGTAAGTAAATCTTAGCTCAGGGAATAGACTTCATTAAAATCAGTTTATGAAGATTATCATAAAATTTGAAGAATTTGAAGAAATACTAGATTTTTTGGTGAAAATATCATGTACTATATAGTTGTGACAGACATCAATTTTGTATTTACAATGCTTTATCTTTTATATAAAATACTTTGTCTTAGGACACATATAAGTTTCCATGCTCTCAAATGAAATATACTACAAAGTTTAAAATTTGTTTTCAAGCTAGGTGTGGTGGCGTACATCTATAATCCCACTCTTTGGAAGGCTGAGGCAGGAGGATTGCTGTGAGTTCGAGGCCAGCCTGGGCTACATAGTGAGTTCAAGGCTCAGCCTGGACTACACAGTGAGACCTTGTCTCAACCCCCCCAATTGTTTTCATGAATTAAAAAAAAAATTTGTGAGTTGTCTGATTTTCTGTAATTACAAAAGAAAAATCAGTTTCCTTTATTAATGAGATGCTTTATTTAGTCTGATCATTCTAGACTTTTTATTTTACTACTTTAAATTTATTTTTACTTTTTGTAGTACTGGGGATAGAACCCAGAACCTTGTACACGCTAGGCAAGCACCCTACCACTGAGCTACATCCCTACCCATATTTTACTATTCTAAAATAGTTTATAATTTAAAAATTCAGTCTTTATCTTTTTTTGGGGTGGGGAGGACAGAGTCTTGCTATGTAGTTCAGGCTGGTCTTGAACTCACAGTGATCCTCCTGTCTTTGCCTCCTGAGTGCTGGGAATACAGGCATGTACCACCATGCCTGGTAATCCTTCATTTTTTTAAGTAATAAAATAGTTTGGGATTCGTTAGGTAAGGGTGAGAGGTCAAGCTACATCCAATTTTATTTTTGGTAAGAATCACTGTAGAGAAAAATTACTTAATGTGGGCCAATCCCTGGATTTTAAAGTGAGTATTTTCAGTGTCTGTTATACAGAATAAGGGGGTTTCATTGTGGCATTTTTGTCCATGTGTATAACATACTTTGATCATATCCACTTCCCCACTGTCCTTCCTTTCCCACCCCAATTTCTGAGTTTTATCTACTACAGTTTTTAGCAATTAAGTGAAATGCATTTCAGATATATTACTTATCTTTAATTTTGTTGGGGGGGGAGAGATTCAACCCAGAGCCTCACTTCACCAAGCTACATCCCCAGTGGCACCCTCCCCCCTTCTTGAGACAGAGTCTTAATAAGTTGCCCAGGCTGGCCTTGAACTTGTGATCCTCTTGCCTTGTTCTCCCAAATAGCTATGATTACTGGTCTGTGCCACTCTGCCTGGCTTTGAACTAGGTTTTTGAATAATTCAAGAGAAATCAGTTTGTAAACTATTTAGTCATTAACTACCTTACTTTGCTGTGGAAAAGAAAATGAAGTTAAACTTTGTTTTAATGTACCTTTTAAAAAAGGACCGTTACAAGGGTTGACTAATGAAGATCTGGGTGGCAGTGAATAATTACAAAGTTGGATTAGATCCATGCTAAATTGTAATTCTGATTTGTGACAGTGTTGATCAGCAAAAAAGAACGACCTTTGTGGTTCAATATTGAGCTGCGACTAAGGGTGAAATGTCTTGTAGATGAGCAGGAAGAATGCTTAACCATTCTTAGTTACTCAAGCTCAAAGAATCAGCAATCACAGAATGAAGAGAAAGCATTTAAGAATGGGAGGCAAGATATAGTATGGTATTTTGTAAAAAAAGATATCTTGAAGAAAGCATTAGAAATGTGTAGTAGGTTTGTAGGATTTTTGGTGTTTCTCTGGTAATGGTGTATGTTACAAATTGGATAACATAAACTAAATAATTATTACAACTTTTTGGTGCTAGGGATTGAATTTAGGGCCTTGTACACGTGAAGCACAAGCTTTACTCCAGCCCTAAAATGAGTGAACGCATAAATAAATATTTTTTTAAACATCTAGGCAGTTAGCTACTGATAAAATACACCAAGGGGTAACTTTAAGTGTCAGCACAGTGGTGATCTCAACATTAAAGATACTGAAGTATTTTGACCTTACTTTTTTTTTTTTATTTTTTTATTTTTTTGTGGGTACCGGGGGGTCGACCTCAGGACCTCGCGTGCCAGCAGGCGCCCGTGCCGCTGAGCGATATCACCGGCCCCTTTTTCGTATGTGGGATCCGGGAGTCGAACTCGGGCCCTCGCGCTTGCAAGGCAGGCGCTTACGCCGCTGAGCCATCTCACCGGCCCTGACCTTACTTTTAAACTTTCTCCTGACCAGTCTTTTGGTGTATTCTTAATGCTGTACTTCTGCAGGCATACCTTTCCTAGATCTTTCTGGTGCTACAGGCATTAGCATATGATAAAAGTTATCTGTGGCTGAAGAGCTGATGTTTTTCTGACTGAACATAAGACGTGGAGTGTAGCCGGCCGGATGTGGTGGCCCACACCTGTAATCCCAGCATTCGGGAGGCTGAGGCCAGCCTGGGCAACATAGTGAGTTCAGAGCCAGCCTGAACTACTAAGCGAGACCCTGCCTCAAAAAAGGGGGGGGGCAGTGAGATAGCTCAGCAGCATAAGTGCCTGCCTGGCAAGCGTGAGGTCCTGAGTTCGACTCCTGGTACCCACATTAAAAAAAAAAAAAAGATATGGAGTGTACAATTTATAATCAGTGGTATTATGGAGAAAGTTTATCTTTCTTTTTTAAGGTGATATACCTTAAACTTCATTATAATTATAAGACATGAAAACCTGGGTAATGCTCTCCTCCTGACAATTTCTTTTTACTCACATCTTTCTTGATAAATCAGTTCAGAGGGATTGTTTACCTTTGAAAAAGTGAAATTAGGTCCTCCTGGAGGTCATTTCGATTGCAACTATCTTGGCAGCTGACTTTAGATTGGTCGGGGAGACCGTCATTTTCAGTGGTTCTGAATTTAGATGCTCTAGAAGCCAAGATACTGTAGTACATATATCTGTTACATGTATGGTGAGAGCTGCCTCAGCCTTCCGAGTGCTGGGATTATAGGTGTGCGCCACCATGCTTGTAAGCTAAAAATTTCTAAATGCCACATTATAGGAAACCTGTAAAGCTAATTTCTGATTCATCTAGAACAAAATTTAATAGTCTGACTTCAGCAAAAAGGAACCACATTATGTGCTTTCAGTATGTAAGTTTTTTTTTTTTTTATCCTGCCTTACATGTTTTATGTTTTAGTTACTTGTTTCCAGTAGTTTCTAAGTTAGTTTAGTGAATTACATTGGTAGTCCAGTCACCTATACAAGATTTTCCTGCTGTGTGTGTGAAAAATTTTCTGGAAAAACCCTTCCATTGGCAATCTTCTTGACGGTATACAGTTTTTCCACACTTAGCTGTTTGGGGGCTAAGCCTGTATTTAGTCAGAGGTGACAAATGGCTCTTAAAAAAACCCTTTTAACCCCAGTTTAGTGACTGAGAAATGATTCAGATTTGGAAACTGAAGTGAATTTTAAGTTGCTATATTTCCTTGCAGTTAACTTCTAGACAGTTGCTGTCTGTTATTATTGAGCATATTTTTGGACATAAGCGCTCCATTTGGGCCAGTATTTTGAGTCATGTTGTTAAATATCTTGACTTGACTGGTTTAGTCAGCTCACATTTGAACTGGAACTGGTTTTTATCATCAGCGGGCCATTAGAAATTGAATTTGGTTTTCCATTCGGAGATGACAACAGCATGTTTTTACTTTAAGAATTCTTAGGGAAATTTTGATAACATGAGAATATATTTTCCAAATGTCATAATATTTTGGGGCCTAGTAATTGTCAGGGGAAAATGAGGAAGCTTGTGGTTTCTACTGAAAATATTATTCTACTGAAATATTAGCCTATTTTTGTTTTACTGAAAATATATAGTACTTTTTACATATATATGTATATATATACACACATACAATAATAACAGTCTGTATTTTTGTATAACCATGTTCATTGTAAAATTTTCAGTTTAATAATGAGAAAAACTTGTTGTGTCCCTTGCCGTATTTCCAGTTTTACCTTCTAGAAGTAACTACTGTTATCATTTGGTGTGTGTTCTTCATGCCCTCTTCTGTGCACATAAAATCGGAGTAGATTTTGGGGCACTGATTAAGTTCTAGTGCAGCTTTTGAAACTCAGTCTTAGTCACATGAATATATAAAATTTATTTCATCCCTCCACTCCTGTTTTCCCAGTTTTCTGTTAGCTTTTTTTTTTTTTTTTTTTTTTTTTTTTTGTGCTGTTAGGGATTGAATCTAGGGCCTTTGCACTGAGCTACACCTCCAACCCTTATTTATTTGTTTATTTTTAGATAGGTTCTTGCTAAGTGTAAGTTGCCCAGACTGTGCTTGAATTTGGGATCTTCCTGCCTTAGTCTCCTAGAGTGTTGGTATTACAGGTATGCACCACCATGCTTGCCATCTGTTAGTTTTTAAAAAATGTATATGACCTTTAAAAGAAATCATATTTGGTTATTAATCTTTTTTTAAGTATGATGCAACTATTTTCTCAGTATGTCATTTGTCTTTTAACGTTTGTGGTATCTTTTGTCACGGAAGGTTTTTTTGTTTTTTAAATGTAGTTATGACTTCTTACATTTATGCTATGTTTAGGAATTTAGTTGCTAACCTCAACATTTTAAATACTATTCAGTTTCTTCTAGTGCTTTATAAATTTATTTTTAATTATTTATCCATTTTAAGACAGAGTCTTGCTATATTTCTAGGCCGGCCTGAGCTCTGGTGTTCTGAGTGATCCTCCCGATCCTCCTGCCTCAGTCTCCCAAGTAACTGGACTACAGGCTCATGCCACCACACCCTGCACAATATTTAAGTTTTTGAATCTGCTCGGAGTACATTTTCAGTATAATATGCGATAATAATCTGACTTCTTTAACAACAACAAAAAAATTGAAAGCCAATTGTCCTAATAGTTTATCATGTACCCACGTGCTTGAAATGATCTTGCTAACATATACTCTTTTTACCTTTTATTAGTACATGTTTATAGTACATAATGAAAGCATTCATCTTGGGGAGTTGGTACATACGCATATTCTATCTTAGTCCTTTTTACTCCACTTTTCTTCCCCTCCTTTCCCTAGATCTCCTTCCCTCTAATGTATACTCTTTGTTTATTTTTTGTGGGCCTGCATTATATGTTTTAATTAGTATAGTTAACTTTCATTATTAACTATTAGAATTGATTCCTCATTTTTTTTTTTTTTTGAGTGCACTATCATATTATCAACAGGTAATAATTTGGACTCTTCCGGTATTTATGCTCTTTATTTATTGACAACATTGCAGAATAGCTATAGTGATACCACTGAACGCAGTACTTTCCAATTTTGATTTGCACAGAAACTCCTAGGAGTATCATGAAGTACCAATTCTGTAGGTGTGGGGTGGCCTGAAAGTCTCCAACAGGCTTCCAGGTGGTGTTGATGTCTGTATAGGCTTATGGACCTTACTTTCTTTTCTTTTCTTTTTTTTTGGTACTGGGAATCGAACTCAGGACCTTCTGCTTGCCAGGCAGGCGCTTGTGCCACTGAGCTATATCCCCGGCATGGACCTTGCTTTCAAGTAACAGGGTACTAACATTTATTCAACACTGGATTTGTTGTAGTCATTGTTCTGAGTGCTTCTTTTTTTTCTTTATCTTACTGAGACAGGGTCTCGCTGTACAGTTCAGGCTGGCCTCGACCTTACAGCAATCCTACTGCCTCAGCCTCCTGAGTGCTGCTGAGTGCTTTTATATATTTTAACTCACTTAATCTTCTTAACAACTCCTTGGTAATTACCATCAGTTTTCCAGTGAAGAAACAGAGACTTAGAGATGTTTGTAACTTGCCCAAATTGACACAAGCGGTTAAGTGGAAGAGCCAGACTGAGGCCAGGTGGAGTTTACACTCTTAACCTCTTGAATATATTATGTCGTCAGTAGCAGACACAGTTTTCTATCTTGTGTGACTCAGATGTTTTTATTTTTTTAATTTTTAAAGAATGAATAGACTTTATTACTTCGAGCCAGATTTTTTTTTTTTTTTTTTTTTTTTTGAGACAGAGTCTTGCTATGTAGTCCAGGCTAGCCTTGCTCTGTAGCCCAGGGTAGCCACAAACTTGTGATCCTCCTGCCTCAGCCTTCTGAGTGCTGTGATTATAGGTGTGTGCTGCCATGCCCAGATACTTTGAACAGTTTTAAGTTTACAAAAGAATTGAGCACATGGACCGGTGAGATAGCTCAGTGGCATAAGTGCCTGCCTGGCAAGCGCGAGGTCCTGAGTTCGACTCCTAGTACCCACATACGAAAAAAGGGCTAGTGATATCGCTCAGCAGCACGGGTGCCAGTTGGCACACAAGGTCCTGAGTTCGACCCCTGGTACCCACAAAAAAAAAAAAAAAAAAAAAGAAATTGAGCACAAAACATAGAGAATTCCTATATACCGTATTATCTCCCCACCTCTTCCCAATTCCCCAATACCATCTTCTGTTAGTGAAGAACATTTGTTAAAATTGATGAGCAGTATTTATACACTATTATTAATTAAAGATTGTAGTTTACATTGGGGCCTACATTTTGTGTTGTATATTTTTGTGGGTTTTGACAAATGCAGAATGCCATGTATCTACCATTACAGTATCATACAGAATAGTCTTTGCCCTAAAATCCTTGTGCTTCACTTACTCATCTCTTCCCTCTCCTAATGCCTGGCAACCACTGGTCTTTTAACTGTTTCCATAGCTTTGGCTTTATCGTACTCTCATGTAGTTAGAATAATGTGATATGTAGCCTTTTCGGTTGGCTTCTCTCACTTGGTAATATGCATTTAAGTTTTTTCTATGTTATGTGTTAGTTTGCTAGCCTGTTTCTTTTTAGCACTGATACACCATCGTATAGATGTACCACAGTTTATTTACCAACTGACCTATTGTTGGATTTCTTGGTTGCGTCCACATTTTAGCAATTATGAATGAAGCTACTATGAATATCTATGTGCAGATTTTTATATGGACATAGGTTTTCAACTTATTTGGGTAAATACCAAGGGCACAATTGCTGGATCATATAATAAGAGTATATTTAGTTTTTTGGTTTTTTTGAGGCAGGTTCTCACTATGTACTGCAGGCTGGCCTTGAACTCACTTATGTAGCTTAGGCTGGCCTCAAACTCACAGTTCTTTCTTCCTCAGCCTCCTGAATGGTGGGATTATAGGTGTGCACCACCACACTCGGCTGTTTAGTTTTGTAAGAAACTGACAATATTTAATTTATAAGAAACTGCCAGTGTCTGTACCACTTTGCATTCTTTTTTTTTTTAATATGTGGGTACCGGGAGTCGAACTCAGGACCTCATGCTTGCCAGGCAGACGCTTATACTGCTGAGCTACATCACTGGCCCACCACTTTGCATTCTTTTTTTTTTTTTTTTTTTTTTTTTTTGTGGGTACCGGGGGGTCGACCTCAGGTCCTCGCGCGCCAGCAGGCGCCCGTGCCGCTGAGCTATATCACCGGCCCCTTTTTCGTATGTGGGTTCCGGGAGTCGAACTTGGGCCCTCGCGCTTGCAGGGCAGGCGCTTAAGCCACTGAGCCATCTCACCGGCCCCCCACTTTGCATTCTTAATAGCAAAGAATAATAGTTCCCTTTGTTCTTCCTCGCCAGGATTTGATATCAGTGTTTTGGATTTTGGCTGTTTTAATGTGTGTAGGGTTATGTCATTGTTCTTTTAATTTTCAATTCCCTAATGACATATGATATTGATATGTGTGTTGTGTGTGTGTGTGTGTGTATGTGGTACTGGGGATTGAACCAAGGGCCTTCACATTCAGCTACATCTCCAGCTCTTTTTTTTTTTTTTTTTTTTTTTTGAGAAAATGGTTTTTGTTTGATTCTATAGTTTATATGCGATAGCTCCAAGCCCAACACTTAGTTCTTCTCCATTGATGTTCTTTTTTTTTTTTTTTTTTTTTTTTTGAGACAGGGTCTCTCTATGTAGTGTAGGTTGGCCTCAAACTCAGGACAGTCTTCCTGCCTCAGCCTCCTGAGTGCTGGGATTACAGGTGTACCCCATACCCGGCTTCTTTCAGTATTTAGGCCAGTGGTGGTGAAGCTATGGCACATGTGCCACACCTGGCTGTTTGTTATCATTAAAAGCTCTAAAAGTTTTGCCATCACTGACCTATCCCAACAAAGACTGTTTTTCCAAGTAGGATAGGCAGTCAGATCCTTATAGCACATATTGGCCCTCAGTACTTTTTATTTTTATTTTTAAATTTTTATTTATTTATTTTTTATGTGGGTACCAGGAGTCGAACTCAGGACCTTGTGCTTGCCAGCAGGTGCTTGTGCCACTGAGTGATATCACTGGCCCTTTTTTTCCTTTATGTGGGTACTGGGAGTCGAACTCAGGACCTTGTGCATGCCAGGCAGGTGCTTATACTGCTGAGCTATCTCACTGGCCCCAGTACTTTTTATTTTTGAAACAAGGTCTCACTAAATTTTTCAGGTGCCCAGTCTGGGCTTGAATTTGCCATTCTGCTGCCTGAGCCTCCCGGAATGCAGGGATTTACAGGCAGGTGCCACCGTGCCTGGCTGCCTTTGTTTTTTTTCATTATGTGTGATGCTTGCTTTCCAGTTGTGACAAGTAATCAAGTTAAGAAAATTTCTGAGCTCAGTGTATTGGAGCGCACTTGAGGCTGAGGCAGGAGGATTGTGAGTTTGAGCCCAGCCTAGGCAAATAGTGAGACCTTACCTCAACAAAACAAACAAATGAACAAACAAACAAAATTTCCTTCTCTATTTGTCCTTCTAAGAGCTTTTGTCAGGAATGGCTATTTAGGGAAGTCCTTGAAAATTATTTGGCAAAACAAATACATTTTTTTTTTCCTTTCTTTTTTTAAAGCAAGGCAACCTGTTTTATTCTGCATACTGGATCCTTATTATGTTATATTCGAGAATGTAATTAAAAACTTAACCCCTCATCCTTGTAAATAGCTCATTCTTATTCCTTCCATGATCTCATGTGTCTTTAGTGCCCAGTGTCCTATTCTCACTCTGACTTGGATCTTCTTTGTCTCAGCCATGTGTCTTTCCACTTCTTTAGCAATCTAGTCCAAGGACCAAACTTCCACCTCTGAAATAATACCTTTGAAATTCAGCTTCTAACCACCATTGCCTGCCTTTTTAGTCCTGCTGTTCATTGAGTTTATTCTCTGATTTCCCCAAGGCCACCAGCCCCTTACATCTTCCCTGACTCCCGGTTTGTGACAGTCTTCCTGGCATTGCTTTATCTCCCATGGACACCGCGGTTGGTCACTTTCAGTGAGTCATAAGTATCCTCAGTTCTCCTGCATCTTTGTTTTTCTCTCCCACATGCCATGCAGATCTCCAGCTGTGGATTAACAATACTGCCCTTTTTCTGTGTCTGCTCTAGGGCCGAAAGAAATGATTTAATCATATTAATTTGTTCTATTACTAATTCATGAGTTCTAGTCACATCTGTGCTTGTTATTCTCTTTAGTAGTCTTCTCATTTGTCTGCAGTTGATTTCATTTCTCTGTCACCAGAATGACTGTTCTTTCTAAATCTTTAACCATTTTACTTAGGCTTGTGTCACCTCCCTCCATCGCAGCTGGCTCCACACGTCAGCAGAGTGACCTTTCAAAAAGAAAAAAACAACAAATCTATTGTGTTATCTACTTTATAATACATATCGTTATTTAGATAAAGATAAAATTCTTAGGTTTAGCATATTCCTTCTAGTTTTCTAGCCTCCTCTCCTGTCAGTGCCCCAGCTTCTGTCTTTTTCGCAGTGTTTAACATGCCAAGCTCATTCTTAGCTTAGGGCTTTGCATATGTTCTCTCTGTTAGACACCTTTTCTCTTAACATGTTTAATTTGTCCTTGTCGTTGGGACTGAGCTGATTTGTCACTTTTTCAAGGAAGTATTTCCTGACCTTCAATTTCCCTCAAGATTCCCTTGAAATAATAGGAGAATAACAACAGGATTGACAGCAAATTCTTGCATGTTTATCGTACGCCAGAGATTAGTTTTTTTTTTTTTTTGTTGTTTTGTTTGTTTTTGTGGTAGTGGGGTTTGAACCCAGAGCCTTCAGACTGAAAAACATCCCCAGCCCCTTTTTCTGTTTTTAAATTTTGAGACAGGATCTTGCTAAGTTGCCAAGTTGCCTGGGTGGGACTCCAATTTGCGATCCTCTTTCCTCAGCTTCCCAAAGTGCTGGAATTATAAGCGTGTATCACCACACCTAGCTCTAGTCTTCATAGGGACTTGATGAGTTAAATAGGCAGATAAGTGAATAGGACCTATGATTATCTCCAGTTTTTAGACGAGGACATTGAAGCAAGGGGTGTTAGGCCACTTCTCCAAAGTCACATAGTCATTTGGTGGCAGAGTTGGGATTTGAACTCAGGCATTCACAGCCGAGCCTCTGTTCTAAAGTGCTGTACTGTAATGATGATTATAATTGTGTAATTTTGCTTTTGTTCTTGTTAATGTCTACCTTCCTTGATAGTTTCTAAGTCCTTTGGATCACACCTGTCTGGTTAAGTTTTGATGCTGCAGTGCCTAGGACAGAGCTTGGCATGTTGAGTAAATAGAGGCTTTCAGTGTGATCTTCCTCAGTTTCCTTCCACTGTGCTTCTATATTAGCTTTCCTGTCGCTGAACACAATACCCAGTACTCAACAGCTTAAAGAAAGAAAAGTTTAATTTAGCTTATGGTTTGGGGGAATTTAGTCTATAGTCAACTGACTCGAAGACAGGAATGTCCTGGCAGAAGGGAAGGGAAGGGAAGAGAAGAGAAGGGAAGGGCATGGTGGAGCAAAGCTGTTCAGTTCGTAGCAGCTGGGGAACAGAGCAGGGGAACAGCACTGAGAGGAACAGGGAGGGACCAGTTAGAGCACCTAAGGCCAAGCTTCCATGGCTCACCCAGACACACCCAGGAACATGCTCTAATCTGCTGGGCGTTTCTTAATCCAATGAAGTTGACCTGTTAGGATTAACAGTCACGATTTCCTAATATTAAATCTCTTTAGTTGAAAGAATAGGTCACTAATGTATTTCAAAATCTAACCCTGTTTACTGTTTATATTCTTTTTGGTAGTTCTAGGGATTGAACCCAGGCCCTCGCACATGCTAGGCAAGCATTCTGCCACTTGCACTACATCCATCGGTATTATTTTTTATATGTGCATGTGATATAATTCTCTTAGAAAGTTTAGTTAAAAAATAAGTTACAGAAATCCTGCCATGACCTCACATATCTTTCTTTTGAATGGCTATATAAGGTTCCATTGTATAGATAGGCATGATTTTGTTTTACCTTTTTCCATTTGATGGACTTTTTTTGAGACAGGGTCTCACTATGTAGTCTAGGCTGGCCTTGAACTCACTGTGTAGCCCAGGCTGGCCTTCCCGAGTGCTGGGATTGCAGGTATGTGCCAACATGCCTGGCTGATAGACTTTTAAATTACTTCTATTGTTTCATTATACTGGTACTGATTGAGGGGCAGTATCTTTGCATCTGCAGCTATATCCTTTCTAGAGCATATATGCATGGACAAGTTTTAGAAGAGGAGAATAGAAAAGATGTGCACATTTAAAATGTTGCTGGGGCCCGGGGGTATAGCTCAGTGGCATGGTGCCTTCCTGGCAAGCGTGAGGTCCTGAGTTTGATTCCCAGTCCCTCCCCAAATGTTGCTAAAAGTTGGCAGGCTGCCCTCTAAACCAGCTAACACTCTCTTCAGTGGTTAGGATAGAAATTTTGTGCACTCACCAGCACTGTCCCGATCCTATCCTGTCACTAATTTTTTGAAACTTTGTTTTATTAATTACTTCTTTTCCATTTACTATGTATCTTCTTTGTTGGTTCTCTTCTATCTGCCCATTCTCTAATAAATCCTCCAGATTGATGTAGCTTTTCTTTAGTAGTTGTCTTAATCCATTTGTGTTGTGATAATAATACCTGAAACTGGGTAATTAATTTATAAAGAACAGACATTTATTTTCTCACAGCTCGATGGCTGAAAAGTCCAAGATCAAGTTGCTGTCAGGTTTGTTGTGTGATGAGGGTCCAGCATCTTCTTTCAATAGCTCCTTGAATGCTTGAATGCTTTCAACAATGAAAGATGATGTATCCTCACAGGGCAGAAGAGGGAAGGGAAGAAAGGGAGAACTCCCTCCATCAAGTCTGTTTGTAAGGGTACCCTATCCCTCTTGTGAAGGGAGGAGCCTTCATGACTTAATTCCATCTTAAAGGGCCTGCCTTTTGATATCATTACATTGGTATTCTAGAGGCGACATTCAAACTGTTGCATATGGAGATCAGGAGATGATCAAAGTATGATTTCACGAATCACATGGGTAATTGCCATATGAAGATAATTTTTTTCTTAGGTCCACAAGGCTTAAGCAGGGGACAGTAGTGTGGACAAATCTCACAGGGTCTTGGTAGATTCGGTACATTAGCCACATAATGAGTGAGTTCCAAAAACTGAAGTCCATTTGAGGCTGGGTGTAGTGGCACAGGCCTATAATCACAGCACTGTGGAGGCTGAGGCAGGAGGATTGCTAGTTTGAGCCCAGCGTAGGCAATTTATTAAAATAAAGAAGGGCTGGGAATGAAGCTCAGAATGAAGGCCTTGGGTTCAACCCTCAGTACTGAAAAATAAAAGTCCATTTGCTCAGTTAGGATGGAAACAGGTCTCTGTGGAAAGTAAAGTCTAGTCGAAGTTTGAGGTGTGCTCTTCATGCGTCGTTCTTTGGAGAAGCTGGCTTGACCACCACAGTGCAGATCTGTAACAAGAGGGTCCCTTGGTACTGCAGGTGTTGTTGATGTTGGCAGGTGAGGCCTTGGAGATTAGCGCCAAGGCTAACAAGGTGTCACCCTGCCACAGAGCGGTGGCTGACACAGTGCGACCTGTCACAGCACATGCTCTCTGTCTTCGGAGGAACAACTGAGCGTAGCTCCGCCGTGGTCTAAATGCTCAAAGTATCTGTCAGTCTCTGGAGTTTGCATATGTTTTGGAGTCCAGTAGCTGAGGTCAGTAACTAAGTAACTCACACATGGCGAGCTTGGTAAGTTTTGGTGTAACAAGCCCTAGGGCAGGGAGAATTTCCTCCAAGTTCTCATATGTGGGATCTGATAAAGGGATGCACTCTTGAAGGAGGCGGGAATATGCTTCAAAACTTTGGGCAGCAAACAGTGTTTGGAATTGTTGCAGAGTTATACAACACAGCCTATGTTAGAAGTGAAGTGCTTACGGATAATTATCCTCACAACCACCTTCTGAGGGAGTGCCAGTTATCCCAGGTTACATGTGAGGGAACAGAGGCACAGAGAAGTTAAGTTACTTGCCCAAGGTTACCCAGATAATGAGTAACTGCCTATTAATTTAGTCAGTCTGGCTCCAGAGTTTGTACTTTTAACCACCGTGTTCTAAGAAGGGTCAGCAAACCTGCCAGCTTCTTACATCTATTGTGTGGCCTGTATTTGTATATCCCTATCCCCAGCTAAAAATACTATTTTACATTTTTTAAAGGGGTGTTAAAAAAAAACCCTAAAAAAAAGAAAATAGATGTGACCCATAGACTACTGCTATTACCTCTTTTATTTATCACCAGATTTCCATTTCTCCATCTTCCTTTCTGTTGTACATCTGATATAATCTTCTGTCCCAGCACTGTCACTTCCAACTATGCCGGGAAGTGTTTCCAATGTCTTCTTACTAAATCCAGGTACCTAATTTAAACTCTTGTTGTGTTTGACACTGTTGACTACCTCTTTCTTTTTAAAATTTTCCTTTCCTTTGGCACTCAAAACCGGAGAGCCTTGTGGCTTTCTCTTACTCACTGACGGACTGTTACTTTTCTGCTTATTGCTCTCCTTTGCTACTCTGGTTTTTTGTCTGCATTTTAAGTACTTATATTCTTTTTTATTTTTTTTTTTGTGGATACCAGGGGTCGACCTCAAGACCTCGTGCGTCAGCAGGCGCCTGTGCCACTGAGCGATATCACCGGCCCTTTTTTCGTATGTGGGTTCTGGGAGTTGAACTTGGGCCCTTGCGCTTGCCAGCCAGGCACTTATGCTGCTGAGCCATCTCACTGGCCCTAGTACTTATATTCTTAAGTGCAGTCTTTGGCTCTTCCTTCCAGCCCACCTCAGCCCCACTTTGTCTTTTCTTTTGTCTAAACTAGAAAGACCGGCTTTGAATCTGGCTGCATTAGTTTCTGTCTAAAAGACATGGACTGACTTACCTCGTCTTTCTGTGTTTCTGTTCCTTTCTCTACAGGAATGAGGAGTGGAGTGTACCTACCTCAGGATTGTGTGGATTAAATGAAAGAGTGTGTGTAAAACATTGAACACAATGTCTTGCTTACCGCTAGTGCTTGATAAATGCTAGTAATAGAAATAGTAATAATAATGTAGTTGTGTTATTATAACTGTATTGGTGGGACTTTCAGCTTTCCCAAAGTATATGCAAAATATTCAGCTGCCTGCTGGAGACCCATATTTGGATACTTCCTCAGATATCTTCAATTCAGTTATCTAAAATCAAAGTCTCTCTTGCTTTAGTGCTTAGGGACTATGGCTTTGAATAAATTATTTACTTTGTTTAAGTCTCAATCTCTCTCTCTCTTTTTTTGTCTTTTTGAGACAGGGTTTCACTATGCAGTTCAGGCTGGCCTTGAACTCACTTTGTAGCCCAGGTTGGACTCGAACTCACAGTGATCGGGATTACAGGCATGTGCCACCAGGCGTGCGCCACCACGTCTGGCCAATCTCTTCATTTTTTTTTTTTTTGTGGGTACCGGGGGGTCGACCTCAGGACCTCGCGCGCCAGCAGGCGCCCGTGCTGCTGAGCGATATCACCGGCCCCTTTTTTGTATGTGGGTTCCGGGAGTCGAACTCGGGCCCTTGCGCTTGCCGGGCAGGCGCTTAAGCCACTGAGCCATCTCACCGGCCCTATCTCTTCATTTTTGAAAGGGTGATAATGATACTTATTTTATCAATATTAAACAAGGCAATGTTGAAGAAAAAAAGACAGTTGGGGGTCAGTATTGGTGACTGAGCCCAGGACCTTGTTGTACATGCTAGACAAGTGCTCTATCCTTAACTTCATCCCACCAGATAAGACAATTCTTGTAGAAGTATTTACACAGTACTAGAATATTATTACTAATGCTCTTAAAATGTGATCCTTCTAATTGTCCTGTTCTTCTCAGATCAAAAACCTCAGAAATAGCTTTTTTGCTGTTTGCCTTCTCTTTTTATCCACCACATGCAACTAGTTACAAAGTTATTGATTCTGTTTCAGAAACATGTGCTTATATCCATTCACTTTTTACTATTTCTTGACAGAATTATTTAGGTAATTGATTGTAGCACTCAGAGGTAAAGGCCTCAGATGGGTCCATCTTACTTGAAGCTGGAATAATGGTGCATGGCTGCCATCCCACCTCTTGGGAAGCTGAGGCAAGAGGAGCCTGGGCTACATAGTGAGTTCAAGGCCAGCCTGAACTACATAGTGAGACCCTGTCTCAACAAAATAAAAACAAAAGTAATTTGTCCTTTCTTTGTCTTTTTGTTCTCTTGGTGGGTAGGGAACAGATTGGATGATGCCCACCCTCATTGGTGAGGGTAGATCTTCTTTATTTAGTTTACTGATTCAATGCTAATCCTTGCTAGAAATACCTTCATAGACATACTCCAGAAATAATGTTTTACCAGCTATCTGGTTATCCCACAGCCTCGTCAAGTTACACATAAGATTGTCTGTCACAGGACTCTTTACATTCTGACTCTGGTCACCTTTTCTACCTTACCTTCTGCTGCCCCGGAATGAACTTTTTTTTTTCTGGGCTAATTGTGATTCCTGTGATGTGAATTGCAGTCTTCTTTTGTACCTACCAAGAATATTTGCCTTTCTTCTTGCTTTCCTTTTGAAATTCTGTCTCCCTTTTAAGATCCATTTTAAAAAAAGAAACAAAACCTCTTATTTTGAAATAATTATAGAATTAGAGGAAATTAGTACGTTGTCCTGTGTATCCTTCCCCCAGATCAGTGGTGACCAATGGTGATATCTCATACTGTACTTGTAGTATAAGAGTCTTTTTTTTTTTTTTTTTTTTGTCCTTTTGGAGGCAGGGTTTGGTTATGTAGCTCATGCTGGCCTCGAACTCACAGTTCTCCTACCTCAGCTCTTGAGTGCTAGGATTATAGGATGTACCACTGTGCTCAGTTTAAGATTAACTTTAAAATTCCATATTTAAGAATATTCTCAGTGGTTAAAAAAAATATTTTCTTTTTTCCCTTTCTTCCCCCTTTCCTTTACTGGATTGCATTTGTGGAAGTGGCAAGGAATCATATGGACTCATGTCTAAAAAAAAAAATAGGTTTTTGATCCAAGTTGGGTAGTATTGTGTTTGGTTATTTGACATCATAAGGTTGATTTTATCTGGTTTTTTCTTTTTTTTTTTTTTGGTACTTGAACTCAGAACCTTGCTCTTGCCAGGCAGGCCCCAATTTTACCTGATTTATGAACTGTCCTTGAACATAATTTCAAAAGAGGAGTTTCTAAAGGTGAAATGGGTGTATAACTTTCTTTTTTTTTTTTTTTTTTTTTTGTGGGTACCGGGGGGTCGACCTCAGGACCTCGTGCGCCAGCAGGCGCTCGTGCCTCTGAGCGATATCACCGGCCCCTTTTTCATATGTGGGATCCGGGAGTCGAACTCGGGCCCTCGCGCTTGCAAGGCAGGCGCTTAAGCCGCTGAGCCATCTCACCGGCCCTATAACTTTCTTAAGTAATTAAAAAAAGCATAGTATTCATTTAGACATCAATACTCTATGTTGATTAAGCTAGTTTCAATTTTTTTTTTTTTTTTGTGGGTTCCGGGGGGTCGACCTCAGGACCTCGTGCGCCAGCAGGCGCCCGTGCCGCTGAGCGATATCACCGGCCCCTTTTTCGTATGTGGGTTCCGGGAGTCGAATTTGGGCCCTCGCGCTTGCCGGACAGGCGCTTAAGCTGCTGAGCCATCTCACCGGCCCTAGTTTCAATATTTTATAGCCATTCTCTTAATACTATGTTCTTCCTAGAGAATATATTTTCATATAATAAGGTAGGTAAGACATACCCTGGTTTGTGGGGAAAAAGAATTTATTTTCCATGTGTTTATTTTGTAAAGGAAGGCAGAAAGTTTGTAAAGGAAGATATTTTGGAAAATAAAATTTATTCTCCAAATTGGATCCTTTATACATTGCTGGTGGGAATGTAAAGTGGTATAGGCATTTTGGAAAAGTTTGGCAGTTCCTCAAGAAGTTAAACATAGTTACCATATGATCCATCAGTTCCACTCTTTGGATGTATACCCAAGAAATTGAAAACAGTCACATAAAACATGTACATAAATGTTCATAACAGTATTATTTACAATAGTCAAAAAGTAGGAACAACCCTGATGTCCGTCAGTTGATGAATGGATTACAAATGTGGCATATCCATATAATGGAATACTATTTAGCCATAAAAAGAAGTGTACTGATAGTGCTACAACACCTATGAACCTTGAAAATCTTACGCTAAGTGAAAGAAGCCAGACAGAGAAAGCCACATACCGTGTGATCCATTTGAATGAATTGTCCACAGTAGGCAAACTCATATTGATAAAAAAATAGATTAATGGTTGCCAGTGTCCTGGAAAGAGAAGGGAATGAGAAATGCCTGCCAGTAGGCACAGGATTTCTTTTTGGGGTGATAAAAATATTCCAACAACTTTCTTTCCTTTTTTTTTTTTTTTTTGGTGGGTACCTGAGGTCGAACTCAGGACCTCGTGTGCCAGCAGGTGCCCATGCTGCTGAGCGATATCACCGGCCCTTTTCTCGTATGTGGGTACTGGGAGTCGAACTCAGGACCTCGCGCTTGCCAGGCAGGCGCTTATGCCGCTGAGCTATCTCACTGGCCCTCCAACAACTTTTTTTTTTTTTTTTTGTGGGTACCTGCGGTTGAACTCAGGACCTCGCGTGCCAGCAGGTGCCCATGCTGCTGAGGGATATCACCGACCCTTTTCTCGTATGTGGGTTCTGGGAGTCGAACTCGGGCCCTCGCGCTTGACAGGCAGGCGCTTACGCCGCTGAGCTATCTCACCGGCCTCCAACAACTTTCTGAGTGTACTAAAATTACTGAATTATACACTTAAAAAAAATGATACTAGGAATTGAACCCAAAGCCTCACATATGGCAGGAAAACACTCCTACTGAGCTACAGGCCCAGTTCGTTTTAGGGTCTCACTAAGTTGCCCAGGCTGGTCTTGAATATTTGATCCAACTGTCTCACCTTCCCAAGTAGCTGAGATTATAGGTGTGAGGCCCAGTTACACACTTTTAAAAGGTAAATTTTATAGTATGTGAATTATATCCAAAAATATATTTATTCTCCAGTTGCCTTGTGTCAAACTGTGATGTGGTTTGGAACTGTTCGCTTGGCATGATGGAGCATGTGTGAAAGACCTCTTACATTCTGAGCTCCAAGCAAGGACAAGGATTAGTGGGAGAAGAGAGGAACTTAGACTTTAGCTTGGTAACTACCCAATGCTCTGTAACCCCAGTGGGCAGGTAGAGAGAGGAGAGGTAGGAGATCAGATAAGGATGGCATTAACATATACATGATTCGTCCTTCTCCATGAGAAGAGTAGGTAAACAGACCTTAGAAAATACCTTTTTCAAACTTTCTATACTTCTCTAAAGTTTATCCTCTAAAACAAGGAATTTATGGAAATGATTAAATTGACTGTATCTTTAAAAATATATTATTAAATAGTTGACAGCTCCTAAAAATTTTTAGATTACAGGCAAATTTACTAACTGAGAGGATTCAGAAAGTATTTTAAAAGAAGCAGGTTCTGACACTGTTAAATTCAGTAACCCCAAAGCTCCTGGCTTTCTGTTGTGGATATGTTCCTCATAGATCTTTTTTTAGTAGATATTGGGAGAAATACGTTAGTCTCATAATGAGTTATAGGGAAAGACCCTACAGACCTTTTATCTGTAGAACTAAATGTATTTTTGTTGATTTTTAAAGGTAAATAAATTTGTGTTTTCATGTAAGTGTCAAAAGTAGGATTTTCGTCCTATTGGCATGGCATGGCAGACTTATTTTTTCCATATTTGCATAGAGAGCTTTCTGAAATAGCACCAAGATGAAGTGGGTAGGTATCCTGAATCATATTCTTTGGTAGACTGAGCTGTATTTATGTTTTAAAAATAAACCATGCTGTGATGTTTGAGTAAGACTCTTTTTAAATTTTTTTTCAGTACTGGGGATCCAACCTAGGTGCTCTACCACTGAGCTACATCCCCCACCCTTTTTTATGCCTAAGACTTAAGTCTTACCTAAAGAAGTTGTGAGAGACAGAGGAAAAATACTTGCCTTATCATATAAATGTTAGTAAGAATGGCAGATAGCATGCACTGAGTCCTATTATCTGCCAAGCACAGTGGTTGATGTTTTACATTCTTCATCTAGGTCCTCACAACAGACTATCATTTGAACAGAAAAAAAAGGTAGTCCAGTGTCGGTGTTTTCAGTGACTTTTTTCCTTAAACTGTTTTAATGCGACAAATGTTTACTGAATCCCAGTATGTAAGCCAACTTTGGTGTTTTGCAGCAGCAGTCTTCAAAATAGAGATTGACAAAATAGAAATTGACAAAGAAAGCCATGCATTTTACCTGTCTTGCATTTCACCAGTTTAGATTTCTGTGAGTTATAAAAGTGTCCAGGGTTACAACAAAGGGGCTGAAACACTGATGTTGTGAGGAACTTCCTGTTACCAAGATTTTTATCAAGGTGTATGCTACCTTACTCTTATTATTTTCCCCCAGTACTGGGGGCCCATGTATCTTATTAAGAAGTACATCTCCAGCCAGGCATGGTGGTGCACACCTGTAATCCCAGCACCTAGGAGGCTGAGGCAGGAGGATCACCACGAGTTCAAGGCCAGCCTGAATGACATAGTGAGACTCTCAAAAAAAAAAAAATTGTAGCATGTTTGCATTGTCTTCTTCATAAATTGTGTACTAGTAATAATAACAACCACTCAATCAAAAAATAAATACTTTTAAGTAAATGAAAAAATAATGTGTATTTTCATTATAGAAAAGTATCAAAGAAATTATATTAAAAATAAGTACTGTGAAAGAAGTGGAATAGAAATATAATTTCCAGGGGTAAAAGAAATGATACAGTATTTTGTATGGGAAATGAATATTCTATTATAGTTTTAAAATGGAGGATGATGAATATCAAATTGCTCAGGTGTTTAGATTTCATTGGAGTTAGTAGTATAGTAGTTTTAATAGCATTAAAATTAGTGATATGGTAGATGTCAATTTCAAATTAACATATGAGGCATGATCATATTATATGGTGAATGTTTAATTTAAAATATTTTTACAGAAGATATGTTGGCACTAATCCCCATTAAAATTCTCTCCCTCACTTTGAACACCTTTTTCCCATTGTTCTTGCCTCTTTCTGAAGCATTTCTAGAAGTCCTCTTTCGTGAGTGTCTTTACCAAGTATATTAAAAAAACAGTGAATGCAGCTGCCAAGTATTCCACAAAAGGCAGGCTCATTAAAACATTATCATGATGTATCCTCATCCACCTTATTCATTGGACCTGGCACCATGGGACTCCTGGCTTTTCCCCAAAGTCAAAATGACCATGAAAGGTAAACATTTTAAATCAGTTCAGGACATCAAGGCAGCCATGACAACTAAAGATATGACAGAGGACTTCCAGAACTGCTAAAGAACATGGGGTAAGTATGTTAGAAATGAGGGGGAGTATTTTTAAAAGTCACAGTAGCTTTTTTTTCCTTTTGTGGGTACCAGGGGTCGAACTCAGGACGTTGCACTTGAGGGCAGGTGCTTATGCCGCTGAGCAATATCACCAGCCCTTTTTTCCTTTGTATGTGGGTACTGGGAGTTGAACTCCGGACCTCGCGCTTGCCAGGCAGGCGCTTATGCTGCTGAGCTATCTCACCGACCCCCACAGTAGTTTTTGATCACATCTTGTATATTGATATATAAATGAAAGTATAGCTTTTGCAGTAGTTTAAGTTTTTGATAAAAAAAGATATTAACCTAAAAATATTCAGGTAGGTAGTGCCCCCCCAACTGTTTTTATGTTAGACTGTTGGCTAGTATTGTAAAGGATATTGAGATCATGAAGCAGTCATTTCTGCCCTCGAGTAGCTTCTGAGTTAAATGGTGAAGTAGGGGCATATATACATAGTTTGGTTAAAATAAAGCGTGTATTGTATCAGGATATTTTGCTGCTTATTTAACATAGACATTGTGCCTCAGTGTTGTGTCATGCTTGTTAAATGACCCTTGAGTAGTGATTTAGCTCGTACGTGCTTGTTGTCATATTAGCTACTGTGTGGAACAGAGAGGGATTGTATATTTAAAAAGACAGATGGGTAGGAAAAAGTGCCCTCTGCACTCACCGCTGACAAATGGTAGGGCTCTCTTTAGTCGTCGAGCTCCTGCGATCATGAGGCTGGCAGTGCAGACGCTCTGATTCTTGTCCTGAGACTACCATACGCCATGTGACATTCTGGTTTCCTCACGTAAGAAAAGCTTAAGGGGCTGAGGATATGGCTTAGTGTAGCTTTGATCCCTGGCACTGTATATGGTTTTTGTACCTCTGAAATTCGGAATCCATCAATTGAGTTCATAAATTTTTATACAGTATATTAGTTTTAGAAGCTAGAGGTGTATACTTTGGGGAATAGATGCCAAAATAATGAAGCAGACTACTTAATATATTGTGTGGAGTATAGCTTACCACTTATTATTTATTTGAAGATATGAAGAGTGATTAAGACAATGTGTTATTCTGTTTGTATTAGGTCTCGTGGATCTCACCACTGTGCTTTTTATTGAGGGAAGAAAAGGAAAGAGGAGAGGAAGAGAGAGGAAGGAGAGGAGGGAGAGAGAAGGAGGGAGGGAAGAGGGAGAGAGAGACAAAGGGAGAGGAGGAGGGAGCGAGGGAAAGAGAGAATTTAGAAAACAGAGTAATTGAGAATTCCAAGTTTAGCTTCATGCCAGTGCCTCTAGTGAAAGCCACATTTTTGCATTGTTATAGCAGAATATGAAAATGGCCCATGGATGCAGACAGCTACAGGCTTTAGTTTTTATAGGTCAGAGACGGAAACTAATAGAGCAGTTATTATTCACTCTTGTCGTGGACTGGGCCTGTTAGCTTCTTTGTGGAGCTCAAGCGAAACTCTCTGGAGTAGTTCCACCAGAGTGGCTTTCCTGGGGGCTTATGAGGCTTACATTATGAAACCGATACTCTTGTAGTGCAAGAATAACTACAAACCAATGTGGAATTGGAGGCAGAGGGGCAGATGCCATATGCAGCTCTCATTCTTGACAGCCCCTTGGCTGGTGAACAGAGATTTTTACCATCAGGAAACAGATATTTGGTTATATATTGACAAATTGTCTCTAAAGAATTTTTAGAATAGTAGACTTTGCTTCTATTTCAGACCTTTGGAGGCTAAGAACAATGAAGTGAGTAAAATTAATATGAGGTAATTTAACTTTACAACTATTATCTGTTTAACTAGTCTTCATCATCATCTTTTTTTTCTTTTTTTTGGTACTGGGAATTGAACTTAGGACCTTGTGCTTGCCAGGCAGGTGCTTGTGCCACTTAGCTATATCCCTGGCCCCAGTCTTCGTCTTCTGGGGTTTGTTCTTGAAACCTGTTTCCATTGTTTTAGGCCAAGAAAGGTAACTGAATAAATTCTGTGGCTGATTTGCAGATGTTATTGTCATTTGTTGATGTCAGTACTGGATAGTTTGCCTGGCTTCCCTTCTTAATCTAGAAACTTGGGTTGGCCCCTAAAGTATTTTGTTGTTATGGGGTGCTAGGAATTGAACTCAGGGCCTTGTCTGTGCTAAATATCTTTATTCCACTGAACTACATCCCCAGCCAGGGTGCTAAAGTTCTTAACTTTTTGTTTTAGTTGACAAAAAATTAGGAATGAAGAGGTCCATCTTTAAAGTGAGCAGGCTTGGTGCTTTTTGATGCCGAGGAGGGAAACACTGTTTCCTGCCTGAATATGTTGTATTTTTGTATCATTACATCTCTACCTCAGCAGTTTACTTTTTGTTTAGGAGTATGTCTTGGCTTGTCGGAATGAGTCATAATTAAAATTTAGTCACTGGGACTCATAGTCTTGTCTAAGCAAGAATTACAGTATAGAGATACCGTGCCTTGTTGTGTGTAGAATTAAAATGGTATAGGTCTGCTGTGCTTACTGAAATGGGTTTTTATAAACATTAAACTCCTCTAGAAGAATTTTAGTAGGTGTATCACCTACCCACCAGAAAAGTCCAGAAACTAAAAATAAAAAAAGTAAGTAAAAATAATTGTATTCTAATTTTGTAATCAGAAAATTATTTTAATCTACTTGCATTTCTTTATACCTATTATATAAAAATGAAATGATATGTTTCCTTTAAAATGATTCAATGAATAGAACAGTTTTAGGGCCTGTGAGATGGCTCAGCGGCGTAAGCGCCTGCCTTGCAAGCGCGAGGGCCCGAGTTCGGCTCCCAGATCCCACATACAGAAAAGGGGCCGGTGATATCGCTCAGCGGCACGGGTGCCTGCTGGCGCGCGAGGTCCTGAGGTCGACCCCCCGGTACCCACCAAAAAAAAAAAAAAAAAAAAAAGAACAGTTTTAAAAGCAGTTTTGGGCATTCCTCTGTCCCTCACTGACAGAAGTATTGTCAGGAACAGTGTCTCAGGGCATGTGACTTCTGATCCGTCTCAGTAATTAATACTGCTAATTAATACTGCTAATTTTGCTGTGGTCATTTGCTATACATATTTAATTGAGCCAGAACTATTGTACTATGAAAGTAGCCTTCGAGTCGATTAAATATAAACTAAGAATTTATGTGCCACTAAGCACATAAGCTAAGCACATTGCACGGAATGCTTAGGTTACAAAGGTCAATAAAACATTATATATATTGTATTTTGCTTCACACAAGATTTGAGGTGCTTGATAGGGAGTAAATATAATAATATTGCAAAATAAACTAAAGCTTAGAATCAGAGAAAATGTAAATTAGATTTGGAGGCCAAGATATGGTTGAATAGTTCGCACCAACCCTTTGGCTAAGCAGCTCGGGTTAGTGCTCGTCCTGGTAGTGGCCATACAGAAGTCAGCTCTGTCGTGTTCTCGCTATCTTTAAGACATGGTTGATATATATGTATAATTGGATTATGAAGTGTTCAGGCATTTTTGGAAACTGCTGCAAAAATGCCATCTGCAGTTTTGTAATGATAGTGCCTTTGCTGTTTAGTTATATGAGTTAAATATTAGATGAGTTTTATTTACTTATTTTTAGATGAATTTTAGTATTTAAAAAAATTTATTTAAACCTCATACAATGGAGAGTGATGTTAAGTATCTAGGCTCCGAACTGAATTTTCACTTTTTTATATAAAGGTAATGGATTTTTGTTTACATGATGAATTACAGATATTAATGTTGAGATGGAAAAAGTAGAAGTGAATCATAGTGTGAAATTGCCCTATTTCCTTTCTGTTTTTCTTTTAGTATTAAATTTTCCTTATCCTTGATCTCTAGAGTTGTTTTATGGCGCCATGGAAGTTAGGGTAGGTACCCTCTACTGACTCAAAAACCACTGTACTTCTCCGTCTTCATAGGTTAAGGAAACTGACCAAGAAAATAATTTGTAATTTGAGCCAGGCATGGTGGCACATGCCTGTAGTCCCAGCACTCAGGAGGCTGAGGCAGGAGGATTGCTGTGAGTTGGAGGCCAGCCTGGGCTACATAGCGAAACCCTGTCTCAAAAAGACCATAAAAAAAAAAAAAAAAATTGTTATTTGAATACAGAGGCTGTTTTGGGAACATTTGTGGCCATACAGTATCTTGGTTTGAAAGAGAAAAACAGGAGATTTAATGTTCTAAGGAGTATATAAATACAGCTTTCTGACAGTAGCTTTTGATTTTATTGGCTCAACAGATATTATTGTTGCACAATACATAATCTTCCACTATGGTAGCTAATGAGATACAAAACTGCATAATTACACCAACATTTATTTTCCTTATAGAATTTGGCATTTACGAAGTAAACAATTTTTAAAATTTATCTTAATTAGCTTACTTATGTGCCATCCATGAATGAGTCTTATATTTTTCTTCATATTGTTAGTTGAACAGAGAATGATATTAATTATTTTAAGCAAGTGATTCATCTTACAGCATTTTAGCCAGTTGGCTTTCCTTAATGAGGATGATTACATATATTCAAATAAGATCAAACTCTGAAATGCTTACTGAAAACATTGTTAGTATGGAGAAAAGACTGAAAGGTAAACGTTTCAAGGTTGTTTTAAAGTTTGTCCTCATTGCTTTTACTTGTCCTTATTTGTGTTAGTTTTGTTAAGGATTGCCGGTTGTGATGTTGGTACTTTGGCAAAGGCCTGTGCTGGGTCTCAAGAACTTCAAATGCCAGGTACTTTTTTTTTTTGGTTTTTGAGACTGGGTCTCACTATGTAGTGCAGGCTGGCCTTGAACTGGCTACCATAGTGGAAGATTATGTATTGTGCAACAATAATATCTGTTGAGCCAATAAAATCAAAAGCTACTGTCAGAAAGCTGTATTTATATACTCCTTAGAACATTAAATCTCCTGTTTTTCTCTTTCAAACCAAGATACTGTATGGCCACAAATGTTCCCAAAACAGCCTCTATATTCAAATAACCATTTTTTTTTTTTTTTTTTTTTATGGTCTTTTTGAGACAGGGTTTTGCTATGTAGCCCAGGCTGGCCTCCAACTCACAGCAATCCTCTTTCCTCAGCCTCCTGAGTGCTGGGACTACAGGCATGTGCCACCATGTAGCCCAGGTTGGCCTTGAACTCATGACTGTCCTCCTGCCTCAGCCTCCCTAGTGCTGGGATTACAGGTGTGCACTACGACGACTGGCTCTAACTTTTAAAAATCAGACACATGTAGATATGCAACAAGATGCTGCTTTAGTCATTAAGTCTTTGTGTTTTCCTTCCTAACCTGTAAAGTGTTTGTTAGTGTATTTCACATTTTAGCTAGTAAAATCTAAAGAGAGCAAATGAGAGCATGGGCTAAGGTAATAATTTGAACCGGGAGCTGGTAGAAATAAGAGGATATGAGTACATTGACCAGAGTGGGCCAGTAAAGGGACGATTACATATACATAGCACAATAGAGAATGGAAAACGGTAAACTGAAAAGAAAAAGATGAAAAAAAAGAAAAAAAAAAAGTGAAGACAAATGGGCTCCACCAGTCTCCTGATCAGTAAAGGAAAATTCTTTGTGAAATCTTGGGGCTGTTTTGGACAAGGAAATCAATGGTATTGTCAGAGTACAGTCTGAAAAGTTTTGTTCTCAAGTAGAAAACAAAGCTATTCATGCATAGGATTCCTTTAGTGTTTTTTTCTTTGTTTTTCCTTTCCCACTGAGGATAAAACAAAAGGAGACTTCCAGAGTTGTCTGTGATCTTTGAAAAGTCTTTCTGAAAAAAGGTTATATAGAGCAGTATGATACCTCCTCTCTCATCGCATATGGGGATCATACTTTTCCCATTTTTTCCAGATATTTTAGTATTACAGTTTCCCAGCATTCCTCAGTGTTTAAATACATGTTTTAGGAGGAAAAGCTTTTTTTACAAAAATTAAATTTGGGGGGCCGGTGAGATGGCTCAGTGGTGTAAGCGCCTGCCTTGCAAGCGCGAGGGCCCGAGTTCGACTCCCGGAACCCACATACGAAAAAGGGGCCGGTGATATTGCTCAGTGGCACGGGCGCCTGCTGGCACGCGAGGTCCTGAGGTCGACCCCCCAGTACCCACAAAAAAAAAAAATTAAATTTGGGAGGCTTATGAGGTAAACAAAGTGTTTCTTTACTATAGGACCTGAGAGGTCTTAAAATACTATTGTGGGGAAAAACCGGAAAGAACTCAGACCAGTGTTCCCTGAAGGGATAGGTCAGTTGGGGCATGTAGTCTTTCTAAAATGTATTTGACTGGCATACAGTTTGAGAAAAGCTGGTACCTATAATTGCATTTCCTGCAGTGCTTGGCTGTCAACATCTCAGATTTGCTCTACTTGTTTTCCTTGTCTTACCTCCCCCAAGTGGGGTGTTTCTATTTTCTCATTTCCATCTGTGTTTTCCACTTGGGAGAATATTAATGTCAGCTTATATTTTAAAATGTAATATTCTACAGATATAGTGTACAAGATGAAGACTGCATACAGCTAATGTATTTTACTCAGTATTTTTGCTAGGAGAGTAGATTTATAGGTACTCTTAGTGAAAAAAAGCTGGGACAGGTAAATATGTGAGATGATGGATATGTTAATTTACTTGAATATAGTAACTTTCACTATGCATAATGTGTCAAAATAACAAGTTGATATACTTTAAATATTCCTTAAATATATATAAGAAAAAAGAAAAAGATAAATGATATGATTATGGTATTTATATCTGAACTCCTTATTTGGATCTTCTGGTTTCTTTTTAACTCACCCCTAATCTTACCTATATTTCTAGGTTTATTCACCGCCACTTCTCCATGATAATTCTTCACCTGTACTTTGTTTCTTTACTATCCATCATTATATTCTGTATTTATAATGTTCTTCATTTTCATATTACGTTCTAGTTCGGGGACCTTGTCCTGAAACCCTCCCTGATTTCTATGCTAAAAGTACATCTTTTAGCACACCTCAGCACATCTGTAGTATTATTTAGTTACCTGTAGTGCTATTTACAGATTGGTTTATGATTATTTATGCACATGTTGAAGATTCAGAAGAGAAAATAGCATGCCATATTACTCATAGTTCTTAGCTTAGTTGTTGCCTCACACAGAGTAATAATACTGGCTAACATTTGTTCACTAACTTCCAGGCACTGTTCTAAGTAGTTTACATGGTCCTGGGGTAAGCAGTAGCATGACTTAGCAGTCACACGGTAAGTCTGTGATGGAGTCAGTATTTGAGCCTGACAGCCTCCTGCTCTTTACTAGTACACAGCTGCTCCCTGTAAGAGGCGCTTAGTATTTGAATGGATGAATGAGCACACAAGCCTTCGGAAAAGAGGTCATCAGCTGTGATGCAAGGTTGTAAGGCACCCCCCCCACCTGCATTTTCAAAGTTGACATTTATCTAGCCATGTAATAAGTTTTCTTTTTTTTTTTTTGTGGGTACCGGGGGTCAAACTCAGGACCTCAGGCACCAGCAGGCACCCGTGCCACTGAGCGATATCACCGGCCCTTTTTTCCTATGTGGGTTCCGGGAGTCGAACTCAGGACCTCGCGCTTGCCAGGCAGGCACTTATGCCGCTGAGCTATCTTACCGGCCCATAAGTTTTCAATTAATAAGAACAATTAGTAACAGTTCTGGAGGGTTGTAGGAATGGTAGATGAGTGTGTGTAGATGTGCTTAGTTGTATTTCATCCATCACTGTGCTTGAAACTGTTGCTATCCTTATAGAAGGAATAGTGGTGGTCCAGACTTCAGAGTCAGAGAGACCTGGTTGGATGTTTGACCTTCACTTATTAGCGGTTTGGACAAATCTCATAACTATTCTAAATTTCACTCAATAATACTGTTTCTTTAGTGTCTTTGAGAGATTAAAGATTATCACGTGGCTGGGCATGGTGGCGCATGTCTGTAAACCCAGCACTCAGGAGGCTGAAGCAGGAAGAACGCCATGAGTTAGAGGCCAACCCAGGCTGCATAGTGAGTTCAAGGACAGCCGGGAATAAATAGTGAGACCTTGTCTCAAAAACTTAGAAAAGGCCAGGGATATAGCTCAGTGGTACAGTGCCTACCTGGCAAGGGCAAGGTCCTGAGTTCAATTCCTGGTACCAAAAAAACTTAAAAAAAAAAAAAAAGAAGATAATCAGGTAAAGCACTTAGCCTAATGTGTACTCTGAATTAAGTGCTGAACAAAAATATATTCAAAATATAATAGGTTTTAGTTTGTAAAAATTACCTGTCTTTTCAAAAAACATGCCTTTTGAACTTGGAAGTTTAATCAGCTAAAGTACTAAAAATACATTTTGATTTTCTTTTTTTTCACGGTACTTTCTCTTCTAATGTAGGGAAGGTGGTAGTCCAATAATCAGTTTATTCTCTATTCCACAGCAAATAAATTAACACTAAATTGGGAGCCCCAATACTAACATTTTTCTATTCAGTCAGTTACACTCTCTGCAATTCAGGTTGGATATGTTGTCCAGCTTGTGGCTGTGGTCATGGAGAGCAGTTATTTTCAGTGCTTTTATTACCGCTTTGGGTAAGCACGCATGTTTTGTTGCGTTTTTAATATTTTGAAATAATTAAAAATTGCTTTTTAAAATGAAAAACATCTCTAAATAAAAACAGTAATCTAAATTAATTATAATATGAGAATAGAAAATATATCTTTATGATGTGCAGCAAGAATTCGTTTATATTGCACCATGTATATGCTACAGCCATCACATATTATTAGCAAACTGGTAAAGACTGAATCAGTCCTAGTTTGTTGTGAATATTTTCTTATAGTTGAGCTTTGTTTTTGATGTTGTAAGAAAGATGACAGATATCCTTTAATTTACAAATAAGGTTTATTTTATTAATTATGCCATTTCTCTTAAACTACACTTTCAAGAGTCAGGTTCCTCCCTTTCTGTGCTGAGAATTCCTGTAAGTGTCAGTGTGGAGCCAAGGTGATTCTGGTCTGAGGGATCTTGCATGAATGTAGGATACAGTACTTTGAAGAATCTTAGCTTCGAGTCATCTCTGGAGAAAAAATATGAGACTCTTAGCAAAGATAAGAGGAGAAGAGTCATGCAAATAAAGAATCTACTAATTTATTCTAGGCTAGAGCCAGGGCTGTGTTGATTTGGCTATAAATCATTACATTTGGTTTTCTACAAAATTTTATTCAAATAGTTCTTTGGTTGAGAGGGTTCAGATGAGGCTGAGAAAACAGGAAGATTGTGCTTGGAAGAGGGGAGAAGGTTGCCTTTAGGCCAAGACAGGTCAGTCATCCTAAACAGTCCCCAGACAGGATATTTCTGCCTTTAAAAATATTGTCTGATATGTAAATTCATATATCTGGGGTAAATGATTCTGGCAAAGGTTTCTGCTTTCTTTTGACTCAGGAATAAGACAAAACAGTTCTTTGCCCCAGAACACACAACAAAAAAGAAACATCAGAAAACTTTTCAGAACTTTTGAAGTGGTATGATTTTGCGATTTCTTGATGTATTCAGCACTTGAAAAACCATGTGAAAACTTCAGATGAAAGGTGTTTAGCGTAGGAATTAACTTATTTCTTGGCAGGGAAACCAGCCTTTGAATCACTGGCTGTGTGGTGGTTCTGTTGGTTTTTGTATATATATACAACTACTACAGTGATACCTTGGTTCACGAACTTAATTTTTCCCACAGTTCTGGTCGCAAACCAAATTGGTCGTGAACCAAATCAAATTCAATATTGACCTTTCGGGGAAATTTCATTCGGTTTGTGACCAGAATCGTGGGAAGATAAGAATCTGTGAACTGAGATACCTCTCTCCCCCTTTCTCTCTGTGCCTCTGTCTTGCTCTCTCTGTCACTGTCTCTGTCTCTCGTCTTCTCTCCCTCCTGCTGGATCTCCTTTTTTCCTCGCTTGGAAGATGTCTGTTCATCTAGGGCAATTACCCCACTTACAGGGAGGCAGATTTAAGCTAGTCATTGTTTTGTTTAACCAGAACTTCCATTGACAGCTGCTGGTCCTAAGCTGAGTCACTAAGATTTGTTTTACCCAGTTTAGATCTTGACGCTTGGTTGCTTTATTGTTTGGGAGTGGCAGGAACCTGAAATCGTTATATATTTTCCCATCTTATTAATATTTGTTTCTTAATGCTGATAAAAGGTGGCAGATTCACACTTTTGCCTTTTTGGAGAAAGTCAGGACCAGGACAGGAGTTTAACCCTATCCTTTCTGTCCCTCGTCCTAAATCCTACTACTCATGCCTGACAGACGGCTTTGAAGCTTTTTCAGCTTATTCTGGCTCATGCTGATCATTCCCTCCTTTGAACTCAAGCAGCCTAATTGTCTGTGAGTCATGTGGTCATTAATCTTGATTTGCTTTGTGATATCTCTTGTGGTTGACTTTTATTGTTCATGTAAAATGCTTGAGGGCAAGGGCTGTTGTGTATTATATGGTGACTCTTGATTTTTCCCTAGATTTGCCTTGGAAGGTTTTCTTGCTGCCTTTTTTTCGGTGGTGCACCCCTCTTGCTTCTTAAATAGCAGGAGGACCCCTTATTAACATTTCATAAGAACTCATGGAATCTTTTAGGTTTTTCAGACCACACTCTTGTGTCTGGCCTTGATAAATGTCCTGTGGTCTTGTCCCCCATGGTCCCCAACCCTTAACAGACAAAACCAAGATTCTCAGTAAAGATAGGTACCACAGTCTTCTTAGATGAATACCTTAAGTGGTTTCTTGGAAAGAAATAACAATATCCTTTACTTAAGCTTAAGTATTTTAAAAACTGGAAACAAATGTTATACAGTAGTTAGTGATGGGGCCATGTAAACGAGCAAAATGTTAAGATCTTGCATGGCAATTACTAGTATTCAAAACACATTCAAATTTTGCTGGATCCGTGCTGTAACATTAGAAATGAAGGACCTGATTGATAGTGTTGAGTTTCCTTTAAGGAGAGTGTGTGTGTGTGTGTGTGTGTGTGTGTGTGTGTGTGTGTGTGTGTTGGAATTAAACCCTAGGCCTTGTACATGCACCTCCAGGTCCAAAGGGATTTTTTTTTTTGTGGGTACCGGGAGTTGAATTCAGGACCTCGCGCTTGCCAGGCAGGCGCTTATGCTGCTGAGCTATCTCACCAGCCCTCAAAGGGATTTTTTAAAAATTAGGAGTTTCAAGGCTGCAGATATAGCTTGGTGGCAGAGTGCACCCCCCCACCCAAAGTTTCAGTTATGAGTATCTCAACTTTCATCAGAATCACTTTTTGTTTTCTATTGTCCTGTTGGAAGCCCTGTTTTGCCAGAGTCATTTAATATATTTTTCATAGTGGCTTTGATTTGGTGACATCTAACAGTTCTGGAGAAACTGACAATTATGTTAACATAAATTGACGTGACAAACCAGGGATCTGGGGGTTGGAGGGTGGACAGTGGCTGTTGGTGGCAGCGCGTCTGTGATCTCAGCACTCTGGCAGGGTGAGGCAGGCTGTACTAGTGGCCTGCCTCACCGTAGTGAGTTCAAGGCCAGCCTCAACTACCCTGTCTCAAAAAACAACAACAAAAATTGTGATGGGATAATTACAATAAATATTTTTATTTTTGTTGGAGGAAAAAAGTCTAAAATTTAGGAGCTATTCTGAGTTTTTTTTTTTAAGACAGTGTCTTGCTAAGTTGCCAGGCTTAACTCAAACTAATAATCTGCCTAAGCCTCTCAAAGTGCCAGTATTACTGGCTTAGTTTTTAATAAAAAATGTAAATTATACCAAAATACACATAATATTTAGTTTCTATTTTTCTTTTAATTTTGCACTTTCCATTGCTATTTCTGTTGTCTCACTGAAAATAATTCTCTTATATGTGAGTTTCACATTTCCTTAGTAGTTTGCTCTTGTTATTGATAGATATAAAAGTAATTCATTGTCCTTGTTTTCAAAACTTTTTTTTAGAAATATTTTTATGCAGTACTTGAAAACACATTCACCCTGCAGCCTCTTTTTTGGAGCTTGGGTGAGTTAGCACTGTTACCTGTATTAGATATTTAAGATAGTTAGGTTAAGACCACTTTTGATTGTGTTGCTTTCTCAAATAATATTTATAGTGAAAATTTATGTCTCGAGCTCTTTTCACTAATTGGAGGTTTTCCAAATGAAATTTTCATATGAAGCCGTTAATTGTAAAACTGATAAAAGCAGTCTGTTTTTTTAGTCTGTTTTATACGTTTACTACATTTTAAATAAATTCAGAATGTAAGCTAATTTTGATAAACAGAGGAAAGGGAGTTATCTGTGCTCAGAGAAATCTATATCATTTTTGTGTTTTGCTTTGGTTATACAAAATGAGCAAATTCTGGTTGCATAGAAAAGTACTTGCAAATGGTAACAATTTTTAAAAATACTTTGTCTAGGGCCGGTGAGATGGCTCAGTGGCATAAGCGCCTGCCTGGCAAGCGCGAGGTCCTGAGTTCGACTCCTGGAACCCACATAAAGGAAAAAAAAGGGGCCGGTGATATCACTCAGCAGCACAAGCGCCTGCTGGCAAGTGCGAGGTCCTGAGTTTGACTCCTGGAACCCACATAAAGGAAAAAAAAGGGCCGGTGATATCGCTCAGTGGCATAAGTGCCTGCAGGCAAGCATTAGGTTCTGAGGTTGACTCCCAGTACCCACATAAAAAAAAAAAAAAAAAAAAAAAAACCAACAAAAAACAAAAACCTTTCTCTAGCAAGTTTATTAACATTTTTGAATACTGAATATTAGACCCCCCCCCCCCACTCCCTTTCTTGCAGTACTGGGGATTGAAACCAGCAGCACTGAGCTATATCATCAGCCCTTTTAAATTAAAAAAAAAAATTTGAGATAGCATCTTGCTAAACTGCCAAGGCTGACCTCAAATTTGCAATACCCTACCTCAGCCTCACAAGTAGTTGGGATTACAAGCATGAGCCATCTGTGCCTAGTCCATTCTAGACTGTTGGTAAGAGCTTTCATATGTATTATTTCCAGAGAAATTAGGGAAACACCACCTTTCACAATAACATCTAAAAAAATGAAATACCTAGGAATCAATCTCACAAAGGAGGTAAAAGACCTCTACACTGAAAACTACACTACTCTGAAAAAGGAGATTGAAGAAGATATCAGAAAATGGAAAGATATCCCTTGCTCTTGGGTTGGAAGAACCAACATAGTGAAAATGGCCATACTTCCAAAATTGTTATACAGATTTAATGCAATTCCGATCAAAATTCCAACAACATATCTCACAGAATTAGAGAAAACAATCCTAAAATTCATCTGGAACCAGAAGAGACGTAGAATAGCAAAGGCAATTCTGGGCAACAAAAGCAAGGCAGGGGACATCACAATCCCTGATTTGAAATTATACTATAAAACTACTGTGATAAAAACAGCATGGTATTGGCAAAAAAACAGACCTGAAGATCAATGGAACAGATTAGAAGATGCAGAAACAGGGCTGGTGAGATGGGTCAGCGGTGTAAGCGCCTGCCTGCCAAGCGCGAGGGCCTGAGTTCGACTCCCGGAACCCACATACGAAAAAAGGGCTGGTGATATGGCTCAGCGGCACAGGCGCCTGCTGGTGCACGAGGTCCTGAGGTCGACCCCCGGTACCCACACACAAAAAAAAGAAGATGCAGAAACAACTCCAGACATAATAAACCAACTTATCTTTGACAAAGGTGCCAAACACATTCACTAGAAGAAAGATAGCCTCTTTAATAAATGGTGCTGGAAAAATTGGCTCTACACATGCCGAAGATTAAAATTAGACCCATATCTTTCACCGTACACTAAGCTAAATTCAAAATGGATTGAAGATCTAAATATTAAAACAGAAACATTAAATCTCCTGGAAAATAGAATAGGTAAAACTCTTGAAGACATTGGTGTAGGCAAAGACTTCATGAATAAAACCCCAATGGCACAGGAACTATCACAAAGAATCAACAACTGGGATCTCATCTTATTAAAAAGCTTTTGCACAGCAAGAGAAACCGCCAACAGAGTGAAGAGACAACCCACAATGTGGGAAAAAATGTTTGCCAGCTATTCCTCAGACAAAGGATTACTATCATGAACATATAAAGAACTCAAAAAATTCAGACCTCCCAAATTTAAAGACCCAATCCAAAAATGGGCATCTGAGATGAATAAACACTTCTCAGATGAAGAAATACAAATGGCAAATAAATACATGAAAAAATGTTCAACATCACTAGTCATTCGAGAAATGCAAATTAAAACAACACTGAGATTCCATCTCACCCCAGAAAGAATGGCTATTATCAAGAAGTCAACTAATAACAAATGCTGGAGGGGCTGTGGGGAAAAAGGAACCCTTCTCCACTGTTGGTGGGAGTGTCGACTGGTGCAGCCACTGTGGAAATCAGTGTGGAGATTCCTCAAAAAACTAGGATTGGAGATCCCATTTGACCCAGCTATTTCCCTTCTGGGTATCTTCCCAGAAGAATTAAAAACATCATACCACGGCGATATATGTGCACCCATGTTTATAGTAACACAATTTGTAATAGCTAGATCGTGGAAACAACCCAAATGCCCTTTAACTGAGGAATGGATAAGAAAGATGTGGTACTTTTATACAATGGAGTACTACTCAGCCATAAAGAAAGATAAACTGGAAACTTTTATAGGTAAATGGATGCAACTCTAGAAAATACTCACAAGCGAAATAAACCGGACGCACATTTGTAAACATCGTATTGTCTCCCTAGTATGAAAATGCATTTTCACTGTGACTATTCCATTCCTTAGTCATCTATTTTAACTTAGCTTTTACATGGCTTAATCTTATACTGAGTAATGTTTTTCTCCGAAAGATATTTGTACATTCTCTAATGCTTGAGTTTGTTAATACATGAGAATGTTTACTTGTTGTCTTTAAAAAAAAAAAAAAAAAAAATTTTTTTTTTTTTTTAAATTTGAGATAGCATCTTGCTAAACTGCCAAGGCTGACCTCAAATTTGCAGTACCCTACCTCAGCCTCACAAGTAGTTGGGATTGCAAGCATGAGCCGTCTGTGCCTAGCCCATTCTAGACTGTTGGTAAGATCTTTTATATGTATTATTTCCATAATTCTATGTTGAAGGTAGTTAACTTTTATCTGTTTTACAAATAAAATAATCTGAGGCACAGTGAGTTAAATAACTAATACAGAACTCACAGAGAGTAAGTAACAAGCTGGGCCCAAATCTGGCGCTCTTAACCACTGAGCTTATTTGTATTGCTTTCACTTCTCAGGTAATCTGATCTAGAAGCTTTAAGATGAAGTAGGAGCAAATTCTAATATTCAAATAGTGTCATCAGTATTCTTTAAGTCATACTTGTTCAGTTTGGATTGATGGTTTAGTATGTTTCCCAGCTAATTGAAATTTTCATTGTGTTTTAGAAGATATTATTTGTCATGAAAAAAACTTTGCCCATTTCTTTGTCCATTTCTTTCTATCTGTCTGTCTGTCTGTCAACCAGTGTTATTGGAAGTGTTTATAATAGAGTTTGCCTTTGGATAGCCAAGAAATTTCACAGATAGAGATTCTGGAACTCACTATTATAACTACAAATAATTGTGAAACTTGAAATGTGAAGACCATGCCTTAATAAAGTTCATAATTTGGATCATGTTGGTATCTTCCTAACATCTCATGCTTGTCTGTTGAGCATGCCATGATACTTATACTATATTTAGTTAATAGCTTTGTGAGACCCACTTGTTTTTGCAGTTTTTCCTATTGTTTTCTTAACCACCAATACTGTAAAAATCTCATGTTCTGACCAACTTACTTGAGGACATACTAAAAAGTGACTTAAATACTAAAGAATTTCACATTCTGCAAATGGATAGAAATGGTAGGAAAAGTCTTATTTTTGATTCTGCACAAGGTAAGTTAATCTGGCTGGTATGATTACCTGTAGATTGCCTCCATTGTATCAAAATAGTCATATATCATATTGATGTATATCTTTTTTTTTTTTTTTTTGTGGGTACCGGGGGTTGACCTCAGGACTTCGCGCACCAGCAGGCGCCCATGCTGCTGAGCGATATCACCAGCACTTTTTTCGTATGTGGGTTCCAGGAGTCGAACTCAGGACTTTGCGCTTGCCAGGCAGGCGCTTATGCCACTGAGCTCTCTCACGGCCCATGATGTATATCTTTATTATTGCATTAAGAATAGTTGTACATTAAAAAAGTGAAAGAAACATAAGTGATTGCAAAGGCCTTGAAACCTTGTGTTTTGTGGGTGTAGTTTGAAAATTTCTATCTTTATATGAATACTCCCAAGTCTAGTCATTCCCTAAATTCAGGGAGGATGAGGTCTTCAGTAATTGAAGCAGGATCTCTGCACAGAGTTAGCTTGGTGGAGAATGTGTTTGTCTGGAAATAAGTTGCATTATCAGCCACAACATGAGTTTGGCTATGTAGATTTGTTAATTAGGAATGATTAAACAGTGGGTGTTGTAAAGCATGGCTATAATCCCAGCACGTGAGAGGATGAGGCAGGATGATAACAAGTTCCTGTCCCACTTGGACAATTTAGTGAGCCCTTGTCTCAAAATACAAAGGACTGGGGATATAGCTCAGTGTGAAGGCCTTGGATTCAATCCCCAGTACCCTCCTTCCCTGCTAAAAAGAATGATGAAACAGATAGATTCCTTAAAATTATGCCTCATTTCCTTCCAATCCCATAAAACAGTGTTCTGTCCTGTAATCAGGCATTAAAAGACATTGTTTAAAATGTATGATTGTACTCAACAATACTGGGCATGAGTGAAAACTGTCTTCCTTTAGGCAGAAAAATCTTTTAGCATTTGTATCAGGAACTGGAGCCTGAGACCATTAGGTCAAAGCCCTCCATCACACAGGGCAGCATAAATGGTGTTGGAATGGGAACCTCCTGTTTAGGTGCAGGGTTTTAATTTATGATTAGTATTGAGGAGTCTTCTTATCTTCTGTGGAATTAAAGGGTATTCATCAGGTATAAAATATTACTTTATGAGTAAATGAGCGCTTGCTTGCTTTTGCTCTCTTCATCCTGCAATGAATTGTTTCTCCTCTGCGATGCCCCTCTGCCACTGTGCCTTGGAGCCAGCCAACTGTGGACCAAAATCTCTTATGAACCTCCATGAAGCCAAATAAACTTTTTCTCCTTTAACTTTGTGTGTTGGGTATTTTGTCTCAAGAACGAGACAAGTAAATAACACAAAATCTGGTACCAGAGAAGTGGGGTCGTTGCTGTGACTGTACCTGACTATGTGGTTTAGGAACCTTTGGAGCTGGCTTGTGGGTAGGGGAGGAGTTAGGAAAGGTTTGGAGATACTGGCTGAAAAAGTACAGCCAGAACACCTGAGGCTGTACTTGATGGGAGATTCTGGTTACAGCTCAGAAGACCAGAATGCTGATTGAAATTCTGCCGGTAAAGACCAGGCTCAGGAAGTTTTTGATGGGAAGAAGGACTGCATTGGCTGTTGGACTCCAGACAATATGTGTTATGCCTTGGCAGAAAATTTATCTGCGTTTTGCTCATTTCCAGAGACTTGCCTGAGACCAAGATTAAGGGCCATGGACTAATTAATCTGGCAGAAGAAATTTCAAGGCAGTCTGATATTGAGGTGGTGGCATGGCTACTGTTGGGGGCTTTTAGTAGTTGGGGGCTACTGTTGAGAATCAAGAGCAAAGAGCCCAGCAGAATGATGTAAAGCATTTTGAGTTTGGCCAGAAAGGAAGCTCCAGGAAAGTTGCAGCCTGCAAAGATGGAACGAGGACAGATTGGTCGCTAAAAAAGACTAGCAAGGAAAAACCAAGTATTTCAGAAGACAGTAGAAAAGATAGCCTGAGGACATCACAAGAATCAACAGGACTCCAGCCTCTGCAGCCTCAGAGTTGCAAAGGTGAAAGATACTGCTTTGAGAAGAGAGCCCCAGGGTACCATGTTCCAGAATGGCAGCAGCTCAGGGAAGTTGTTTCTCAGGATTTGGTTCATAGGCACTGGACCCCCTACAGCCAAGAGAGAAAGAAGCCTGGCTACTGCTCCAGCTGGCAGCAGACCTTGGCATCATCCTTGTGGTGATGGTTTTAGGTGCATGCAGAATGTAAGAGTTGTGAGGTCAGGAAGGCTTCCACCCAGATTTTAGAAGAAGGCTTGGGAGGCCAGGCAGTGTGCCCCTGAGAGGGCAGTGTGTGAAGCTGTGAGTGTAAAGCAAAGGTGCAGTGGAGATCCCAGAAGTTTGGAGAAGCCAGGAACATGGATCACCTGGGGAAAACTGCAAGGAGGGAGCAGAGTCAGCCCCAGAGAGAAGCCGTGGGAGCTACAACCACAGGCGGTGCTATACAGGCGGAGCCACCCAAGCCCTTTGGAGTTCATAGCTTCCCACAGATTGCCGGGGATGCTGGAAGTGGAACTGTGGGATTTAATGTTTGCCCTACTGGATTTTGGTCTTGCTTAGTTCCCATTCCTCGCTGTCCTTCTGTTTGTAACTTTTGGAATTTGGAAATGTCTATCTCGTGCCATTGAATGTTGAAAGTGTTTAATTTTCTTTTCATATGTACAAGGGCTCCCAGCTTAGAGTTTGCCTTAAATCTCAGAGGAGACTTGGGACTTGGACTTCTCAGCAATGCTGAAACTATTTGGAGTTTGGCAACTCTTAGAGATGGACTAAATGCCTTTTGCATAAAGGGATGTGCATGAGTCTTTGAGGGGGCCAGGGCCGGAATGTTCTGGTTTGTGTCTAGATGTCCTCCCAGAGCCTTATGTGGTATTAGGTGGGGCTTTTTCAGAGGTGACTGGATCTAGAGTGTCTGACACTGAAATTAATTCATCATGCAATGCTAGGCTCAAGGGCACTAGGATTAATGGTGTGAGTGCTATCTGCCCTGAGTAGCCTGGATAAGATATAAGAGATAGAAAGAGCTGTGGTTTTCCCTTGCTTGCTTTTGCTGTCTTCTGCCTGCAATGAACTATTTCTCCTCTGCTATGCCCCTCTGCCATGTGCCATGCTGCCTTGGAGCCAGCCAACTATGGACTGAAATATCTATGAACTGTAAGCCAAATACACTTTTCCTCCTTTAAAAAAAATGAGTAAATGAAATCTGTATTACATATTTATTGGTATGTGAGGAGGGCAGAATACTTAATCATTAAAATGTTCTCTGTAGTCTTGGAAATGTCTGTACTTTATATACCAGTGCTTCTTTTATTAGTATTAATGCTAAGCCATTCTGTATTGTGAATACTGTAGATAAACGAATCTTAATGATATGTTTTGTTGTTTGAAAAAACATTTAGATTATAGTTCCTAACTCGAAATAACCAACAGATAAATAAATGTTGGTATGTATATACATATACAAGTAAATGCTACTAAAATTTTTAAAAAATGAAATGAATCTCCAAAAATGTTCAGTAAAAGAAGCCAGGCACCAAAGAGTATATGCTGTATGATCCCATTTATATGAATGTACATGTAAAACTAAATCAGTGGTAGTTGTCTTAAGGTTGATGAATGGAATTGATGGGAAAAGAGTAAAAGGAAAATCTCTCTCTCTCTCTCTCTCTCTCTCTCCCTCTCTCTCTCTAAATGGTAGTGGGAATTGAACCCAGGGACATATCTTTTTTGGGGGGGCTGTTTTTGAGACAGCCTTCTGTGTGCTGTGCCACCATACTCAGCTTCCAGAGCCATATCTTGATTGGTATCATGGTTACATGGGTGCATATATTTGTCAAAATTCACCACATGATGTTCTAACATGTATATTTTGTTATATGTACTCCTACCTACTAGTTATGTATCAGACAACCTAATGAGGAAGGTTTTATTAATTTCATTTTGCATGAAAGGAAATTCAGAGAACATAAGTAAGTTGTTCCAAGTGACAGAGCTAGTCCAAGGATCTGTTTGATTACAAAGCCAGTGAGCTTAATACTTGGGTATGTACATTTAATATACTATTGTCTTGTCTTCTTAGAACATATGTTTATTAGGTGACTTGATATTATTAGGTGAACATATGATATTTATAATGATGACCTTATAAATATCATTATAAATATTATTTATATTGAGATATATAGTCTTGTTTCTCATGAACTGAATGAATATAACATTTTATTGAATTCTGTTTTATAATATTTCTCTCTTCCTTGACTGCTAGGTGATACTTCATATAACTTTAATGGTTCTTTCTTCTACCTTTTCCCCCTCCACTGTGCTATAGACTCTACACTAAATGTAACAATGATTTTTATATAAATTAAGATATTAATAAGGACCTGAGAGGTCCTTCTTTTCAGCACAATACATGATTTTTGGTTCAGGAACCTTATCATTTATTTTGGCTGCTCAGAGCCATAAAGTGCACCCTTTCCTCACCTTCGTTTTAGCCTCTGGATTTTGGTTGTACTCCAGGCAGAAACAAGATGAAACCATAGGAGTAAAAACAATTTTTGTTTTGTTTTGTTTTTGGATAATGACTGAAGCTAATACTTAAGCATTAGGCTCATTGTTTACTAAGCAAATTAGTGTGGGTCAGTAGGTTCTAAGCCTAACACTGATCAAAGTGTACGCAAGCAAATGCTTATGAAACATTGGGCCTGGATGGAGAATTGAAACGCACATTCTGCTGCGTGGCAGAGATTACTTGCAGTTACATTGACATGTGTAAGGTGAGCACTTTTATATAAGGAAACATTTCTAAAGTAGCTTGAAAATAAAATCTTTAAAAAAATGTTTAATTTGTGGGTTTGCCTGACCTTCAGAATAAACAGTAAGGACTTTTGTAAGGAAGACATGAGTTCATGTGCACGTATTTCCTTTATTTTATAGGATGCCCATACAAGGAAGAGGATATGCTTTCATTCTCTCTCATTTTCTCTTTCTCATTCTCTCTCTCATTTTCTCTCTTTTATTCTCTCTCACTCTCTCCCCCCCTCCTTCCTACCCTTTCTTTCCCTCTCTCCCTCTCCTACTCTCTCTTTTTTGTTTTTTGTCATTTTTTTTTTTTTTTGTGAGTACCGGGGGGACGACCTCAGGACCTCGCGCGCCAACAGGCACCCGTGCCGCTGAGCGATATCACCGGCCCCTTTTTCGTATGTGGGTTCCGGGAGTCGAACTCGGGCCTTCGCGCTTGCAAGGCAGGCGCTTACGCCGCTGAGCCATCTCACCGGCCCTCCTACTCTCTCTTAAGAGTGTGTATAGTCTCCTCATTTTGAGTCTCCACACCTGTCTTTGTGGTAGTTATGGGAGAGAGAATATTTTAAATTCTTCCATCAGGCTCTGAGTAGAATCTTTGTCAATGGAAGGATTCCAGAAAGAATCCATAAAAAGTATACAAGTAATTACTATTGTTATTATTGTTCTATCTTAGGTCTTTTGATGTTATATAATTTGAAAGGAGCATTTCCCCCTTTTCATTGAGGCTTCTCCTACCTAATGCAAAAAACAAAAAATAAACAAACAAAAAAACTATTTGGATGAGACATTTGAGAATTGGGGAATAATCTGTATTTCTTTATAGGTTATAAGTATCTAACATACCTAACTGTAGACCATTTTAATTCATATTGAAATGATTAAAGTTTTTATATTTCTTTCCTCCCCTGCCTCCACCATATCCTCCTCTTTCTTCTTCCCCTCACCTCTCCTCCTCTTTCTCCCTCTCTCTCTCTCCTTTATCCCCTCTTTCCTTCCTCCCTCCCTTCCTCTCTCCCTCTTTCAATCTGTCCCCATACCTGGTTAGGCTTTTTCATTTCTACTTAAAGAAATCTATACAGGAGCTCATATAAAAATGATTTGAATAATAGCCATTTTTTTTGGTTTGTTTTCAGTGTTGGTGATCAAACCAGGAGCTTTGTGCATGCTAGGCAAGCAGTCTACCAACCCAGATAGGTTTGTTTATTGCTCACCATGCACAGTGAGAATATAAACAGTGTATAGTGTGGTCTCTGCTATTACTGTATTTGATAATCTATTTGTCCAAGTTATCCAGGTTGTCAGTTTATTTTTTTTTGGTACCAGCAATTGAACTCAGGACCTTGTGCTTGCCAGGCAGGCGCTTGTGCCGCTGAGCTATATCCCCGGCCCAGGTTGTCGGTTTAAAACAGAAAATTATTGTCTTGTTTTTATAACCAAGCTATTTGAAATGTTGAATAGGAATGTCATGTTTATATTTAATTAACATTGTTTAAAAAGTAACATGTAGATAACTTTCTGTAAGAATGAGCTAGGCAAAGCGTCATCAGAATTGAAACCAAAAGTGCGTTCCATGAAAGGAAAAATTATTAAATTTGGCTTCATCAAAAATAAAAATTAAAAAAAAAAACTAAAAATTTTGCTCTGCTGGAGGCTGTGTTGAAAAGATGAAAAGACATCTTATTGACTTGGAGAAAATATGGTGAACCACATATTCAATGAAAACTAGTGAAGTTGGCCCACTATGATTTTTGGGTTCTGCATCTGCAAATTGATTCAACCAAATTTGGATAGAAAATGGGAAAAAAAAGCCAGGTGTAGTGTCTCACAGCTCTAATCCTGGCTCTTGGGAGGCAGAGGCAGGAGGATTGCCATGAGTGCAAGGCCAGCCTGGGGTGCATAAGCGAGTTCAAGGCCAGTCTGTACTACACCGTGATACCTTGTCTTTAAAAAAAAAAAAAAGAGAGAGAGAGAGGGAGAGAGAGAAAATGGGGGAAAAATGTCTGAACTGAGTATCTATCAGCTTCTTTCCTTGTCATTATTTCCTACATAATATAGTATAACAACTATTTACACAATATTTACACTGTCTTAAATTAATAGAAGTTAGAGATGATTTAAAGTATATGGGAGGATTTGCATAGGTTATGTCTTAGCTAGTTTTTTGTTGCTGAGACAAAATACCCAACACTCAAAGTTAAGGGAGGAAAAGTTTATTTTGGCATACAGTTTGTAGAGGTTTCAGTCCATAGTTTGCTGGCTCCAAGGCAGGGTTGCATGGCAGAGGAGCATCTAAGAGGAGAAACAGCCCATGGCAAAGCAGGGCAGGCAGAATGCAGCAAGCAGCGAGGAGTCGACAAGTGACCACAGCAGCTGTCTTTCTGTCCATTATATTCTGTCCAGGCTACATGCCCTTGGGCTGGGGTAGTACTTACACCCAGGGAGGGCCTTTCCACTATACACTCCCAGAACTATGCCACACCAGTCAGCGGACTAATTTAGTATTCACATACTCTTGATCCCAGCATCACACATTCTAGATCCAGACACCTCTGAAAAGCCCCACATATGATTGCATGAACCTTTGGGGGGACATCTAGATACAGCCATAACAGGTTACATGCGGATACTGTGCCATTTTATATAAGAGACGGGAGCTTCCTTAGACTTTGGTGGTGGTGGTGTGGTGGATAGGAGTCAATCTCCTGCAGATACTAAAGGATGACTGTATCTAGAATATGTGAAGAACTCCAAACTCAATAGAAAAAGAATCCTGGATAGGTTAGTTAAAAATTGCCACAAGATGTGAAGAGACATTTCACCAAAGAGTGTGTACAGATGACACAGCACAGGAAGAGATGTTCAACATCATCAGCCATTAGAGAATTGCAAATTAAACTATGGTGAGCTGTCTTAAAAAAAAAAGAAAAAGAAAAAGTAATATATGAAGTAATTATTAAATTAGTAAATATAAGCCAGGGGAGGTGGCACAGTCCTGTAATCCCAGTACTCGGGCAGCTGTGGCAGGAGGGCCATGAGTTTGGCCAGGCTGGGCTACATAATGAGTTCAAGGGCTAGCTTGTAATACAGAGTGAGACTGTGTCTCAAAAAAAAAAAAAAAAAAAGAAAAGAAAAGAAAAAGAAAAATTAGTAAATGCAGCAAAGAAAGCTAAATTAGAAAACAAAAAGCACATTGTGATATCAGTACCTGTATATAACTTGCATTGACTTTTTTTGGTATTCCATACCCCTTCTCCCTTATTCATCTGTTGATGGACATATAGACCTTTCCCAAGATTTAGCTGTTATGGGTTGTGCTGTTATAAACATGGGTATGCATATATCACTCTAATGTGATGTCTTTAACTTTTTGAGGAAGATACCTAGAAAGAGGTATAGCTGAGTCAAATGGAATTTCTAGTTTTAGTTATTTGAGGAATCTCCATACTTATCTCCGTAGTGGTTGTACTAGTTTACACTCCCACCAACAATGTAGAAGATTTCTTTTTTTCCTGCAGCCTCACCAGCATATGTTACTGTTTGATTTCTTGGTGATAGCCATTCTTTATGGAGTAAGGTAGAATCTCAGTGTTGTTTTAATTTGCATTTCTCTAGAGCCCGGTACCTGACTACATAATAGATATCTTTACCTTATGCCACATAGATAGCAAAAACTTAACTCAGTTGTCTAAAACTCGACTATGTAAGCCAGTCAGTGTTTCCATCTTCACTAATGGCATCATGACCTATACAGGGGTAAATGCCAGAAGTCTTGGAGTTAGCCTACATTTATCTTTGAATTTTGCCCAGCACTTCTTGTTGATCACTAGATTTTAAGATTCTACTTCCAGAATAGCACTATAATATGTTACCTACCTCTTTCACCGTCGTAATTTAGGCCCTCACATTTTTGTTCTGCTACGTTGGAGTCCTAACTGGTATGCCTATTTCTGTCCTCATATCTCACTGTTTTATACTGCACACTGAAATCAGTTTGTCTTTTTAAAGTATAGATTTCAGCATTTTACTGTTTTCATTTCTGCTCTTGCCTGTAAAACAAAGCCCATTTTCCTTAGCATGTCGTTTGTGAACCTGGTCTTGATTTTCATGGCTCCTGCCTGTATTCCCACTTCATCTCTGGCCATGCCAGAAGTGTGCTAAGCTGGCTTCCTCCATATATTAGGTCTTTTTTTTCTGGCCTTAAAGCCTTTATTTATATTGTTTTTTCTACCTGACATGCTTCCCCTTTTCCTGTCCACACACCAAGATTCAGGTCACAATCTAATCCTGATTGAAGAAAGCCCTCCATAGGAAGTTAAATGCTTCCTCAGTTTGTTCCCATTGTATTATGTATCCATCCACACTTTTCCCCTACTCCCTCCATTGGTATTCTTCTGTTTGTTTGTTTGTTTTTGGGGTAGTTAAACTGCCCCTGACCAATATATTAAATTGTAATATACCTCAAAACCACCTAAAGCAGGAACTGTGTACCCTTTTTATATTCTTGAAAATAGTACCTAACATATGGTAATGCTTAATAAACATTTCTTTTTTTTTTTTTGTGTGTGTGTACCGGGGGGTCGACCTCAGGACCTCGTACACCAACAGGCACCCGTGCCACTGAGCGATATCACCAGCCCCTTTTTTGTATGTGGGATCCGGGAGTCGAACTCTGGCCCTGGCGCTTGCAAGGCAGGCGCTTACGCCGCTGAGCCATCTCACCGGCCCCCAATAAACATTTCTTAACTAGATAAAGTAATGAAAAAATAAAAGAATGAAGGGTTATATGCTGAAAAATGGGAAAAGGGTTTAATGTTAAGGAAAAAGCTCAGAATTTGAAGTTATAGGAATTCAATTCTACCACTGTCTTTAAATGTCCATATAATTTTAGACAAGTTTTTCTCTTCTCTAAGCTTCAGTTCTTTTGCAAAATGGAGGTGCTAGTAGTAGAAGGAATTGTAGTAATAAGTGTAATAATAAAAGTGCTTTTTAAGTGATAGATACCCTGCAAATTCTAGTTAATATTTTTTACAGCATTAAAAAGAATCCTGTGTATACAAGCCACACTTGAGTAATGCACTGTCTTCACTGAAGTGAGAGGAGAATTACTTAAAACTTTGGGTAGATGGACCCATCAATTACAAGACTAGTCCACTTGGTTTTGCTATAATTTGGTTGCATTATCGAGCCAGTGCTGAACTGTTGCATTGTTTCATCACATGTTCAGACACTGAAGATAGGCCAGGATGAGTCAGTTCTAGAAAACAGCCTTCCTTGGAAGTCGTCCATAATGCTTATGGTCTGTGATGTGAAATTTCCAGGATGATGAGCCATGCAGATGTTAACAGAGTTCCATGTTCTTTTCTAATGTGGTTTGACTTTTCTAACTATTGTTGGTGACGAACTTGTACACTACTAGTGCACCCTGTTTTCTCTACAGAGATGTATAGTTAGAACAATGATGACTAATATGTTTTCAAGAAATGCTGCTATAACCTTTAAGTCTCATGGGTAGATTGAGTGTTTTAAACTTGAGCTTTTCCTACTGTATATGGATGACTATCTTCCTACCAAATGAATCACATTATGAATATGCATGAGCTTTTATAAACACTTTTTTAGAAAAAATTTTGTGGTACTGGGGATTGAACCTAGGACGACATGTATGGTAGGCAGACACTATTACTGAGCTACATCTCCAGCCCTTTTATTTTATTAAGACAGGGTCTTGCTAAGTTTTCCAATCTAACCTTGAATTTGTGATCTTCCTGTCTCACCCTCTCAAGTAGCTGGGAATTACAGGTATGTGCCACCATACCTGGCTTAAACATAGTTTTTTTTTTTGTTAGTTTTTGTTTTTGTTTTTTGTTTTTTTAATAAGAAATTCTTATGTTCTGAAACAAAAATAATACTGGTAATATTTTCCAAGTTTTTCATGAGAAGCTTTCCATTAGCCATAGAAATTCTTTGAATAATATACATCCCTACCACTAAAAGGTACTGAATTTTGGGCTGGTGAGATGGCTCAGTGGCGTAAGCGCCTGCCTTGCAAGCGCGAAGGCCCGAGTTCGACTCCCGGAACCCACATACGAAAAAGGGGCCGGTGATATCGCTCAGCGGCACGGGCGCCTGTTGGCGCGCGAGGTCCTGAGGTCGACCCCCCGGTACCCACAAAAAAAAAAATAAAATAAATAAATAAATAAATAAAAGGTACTGAATTTTAATGACACTTTCGGCTTTATTTTTTCCATGGAGTTTCTTAATTTCATGGTTTTTCTATGACCTGTTGATGGCTGAAACAGGCACTTCACATTTTAGATTGGTTAAAAGGACAGCAGCTAGACAACTGGTAGACACTGGAGCCGTAAATTTTTGGCACTCAAACTTTTCACTGTTGACCATGAAGCACTTGTGGCAGAGATGTGCCCATGTACTTTTTTTTTTTTTTTTTTTTTTTTTTTGGAGACAGGGTCTCACTATGTAGTTCAGCCTGGCCTTGAACTCACTATGTAGCCCAAGCTGGCCTCGAACTCACAGTGATCCTCCTGCCTCAGCCTCCCAAGTGTTGGGATTACAGGTATGTGCCACCATGCCCAGCTCATCTAGTTTTATATTAATATGTATTTTGGTTAGATTATATTATAAAATTGTATTTAGCCTGGTGGTTCAACAAAGTATTGCTTTAGCATATTTTTAAATCACCATTGGATTCTGGTCAGTGTGTACATTCTCAAGTTATTATTCAGCTACGTTGTAGCTTTCTTTTCTCCTCAAAACATTAATTGCACATAGCAGCTCAAAATGGTCAAACTTGTTCCATTAGTGCTTTAATGACCATTCATCATATATCCTATGGGAGAATGCAACTCTGTCCTTTACTGACATTTTCTTACCCTTTTTGGTTTGCATAGATAGACTGTAAATTATTTTGCTTACACTTATTATATGTAATATTAAAGTTCTTGTATTATGCCTGGCATCATTTTTTCCCCTTGATATGAGGGTTTATTATAAAACCCAAGTTTGAGGGCCGGTGAGATGGCTCAGTGGCATAAGCGCCTGCCCAGCAAGCGCGAGGGCCCGAGTTCGACTCCCGGAACCCACATATGAAAAAAGGGCCAGTGATATCGCTCAGCGGCACAGGCGCCTGCTGGCGCATGAGGTCCTGAGGTCAACCCCTGGTACCCACAAACAAAACAAAACAAAACAAAACAAAACACCCAAGTTTGAGAATTTTTTAGCAGCGGCTTAGTACTGAATATAGTGCTGTATGAAATAGTGAAAACGCCTTGGAGAGGCAGTCAGGGAGCTTGAGTTCTGGGTCTGGCTGTGTACTTGACGTATCATCTAGGTTAAAAACAACCTAATAATAAAAATAATCCCTTAATTTATATAATGCACCATAGTTTACAAAGAATTTTTATAGAATTGGGCAGAGGTAGGATTATTCCCATTTTATGATGGGGAAACTAAAGTCCAAAGAGTTTAAGAGATTTGCTCAAGATTATGTACCTGGCAAGGACTGTGACCGGGATTGACTTTTATTGCAGTTTTCTATTTCAGTTATACCATATTATTTTTCATTTTGCCTTTTATGGGTATCAGTTGTAAAATGAGGAACTGGACCAGATCAGTGATTTTCAAGCTTCATTTACCCAGAGTCCTAGGATTCTCTAGAGTGGGCTCTAGGTTTGCTTGTGGAATGAAGACTGAAATACAGTATGAGGAAAGCTGTTTAGTCGGGGCGCAAGAGTGGGCACACTGGGGCGAGGTGGTATTACACATTTCCAAATGATTTGAGGGTCTTTTTCTGCACTTGTTATTATTGATGGATGATTTTGTGTCCTATTAAAGGATATGGTAAAAAGGTGGAGAGACATCTGATACAAACTTTTGTTTTGTATTGTTTTAAAAAGTTTGGGGGCCGGTGAGATGGCTCAGCGGCATAAGCGCCTGCCTGGCAAGCGCGAGGGCCCGAGTTCGACTCCCGGATCCCACATACGAAAAAGGGGCCGGTGATATCGCTCAGCGGCACGGGCGCCTGCGGGCGCGCGAGGTCCTGAGGTCGACCCCCCGGTACCCACAAAAAAAAAAAAAAAGTTTGGGATAGATTGCACAGCTACTTAAAAATGTTTGAAACTGGGGGTGGTGGTGCATGCTGGTAATCTCAGCCCTCTGGGAGACTGAGGCAGGAGGAGTATAAGTTTGAGCCCAGCTTAAGCCATTTAGTGACTTAGTGAGACCCTGGGTTCAATCCCAGTACTGCCCCTTATGCCCAAGTTTGAAAAACTTCTTCATTAGTTGATATCTTTTTTTTTTTTTTGGTACCAGGAATCAAACTCGTGACGTTGGTTTGCCGGGCAGGCACTGTGCCACTGAGCTATATCCGTGGCCCATTAGTTGATATCTAAGGCAGGTTTCAGTTTATAATTTTGTAAAATACACCTCCTTAAATTTGGTAGTGTTATGAGATAGGCCATAGTGATTTTACAGATGTCGCAGATGTATATCAGTTTAGAGTTACAGGGTACTATTGAAGCCCTATTTATCTTCCAAGATATTCTTTGTTCTTATTTATAAATGTGACTGTTTTTAGGTCTTTAGGGAAAAGAGATAAAACATCAGAAATGAGCGTGGATAATTATGTTTATATGACTGGTAGTAAGAATGACTGACTTTGGAGTTGCACTGGAGTTATTTTAAAAAGTGAGCATGTACTTTAGCCTATACTCATTATCTTGGCTGTCATTTGTGTTTCCTATGGTCTGTCAGTAGTCAAGCCTGGAATGTCTGTCAAGGAGCTCTTTTTGCTTCCAGAGTAAGGGTGATTTTTATTAACCCTGAAAACATCCATTTATATATTTACGTGTGTGTATGTGTGTGTGTGTGTGTATGTGTGTGTGTTTCTTTCTGAAAAAAAAAAAAAAAAAAAAAAGACCTGTCTGTTGGCTCCCATAGTCACTTGCAGATGCATGGCAATTTCCATTTGTAACATTAGCTATAATAGTACCATTTTACATTTTTTCCTTTACCCTTCACAATCTGATAAGCATGTCACTGATCATTACGAGAGACTAATTTGGGTCATGAGATGATCAGTGACATCTCATTTCTTCTCTTCATCTGCCTGAGCGGTGATAACAGGGTGATCTGTCTGTGATGCCTTTGCCACAGAGCTGGTTTGTTCTGCCTTAGCTGAGATATGAAGCGGCTAGTTGATACATGTGATTTACACGCATACAGGCAGACGCAGGTGTCCACATCTCCCTGAGACCTTCTGTTTTCTACTCAGAGGAGAACGTGAAAGCTTCATGGGTATTTAATTCTGTAAGAATTAATTATTGCACAGAAGTTAGAAATGTGGGTCGCAGGGCAAAAGAGCAGTATGATATGAAGTTTTCTATTCTTGCTGCTTCCTAACTCAAAGTTTTGGTTATTAAAGAATTGTTGTTGGCTTTTTTTTTTTTTTTTTTTGTGGGTACCGGGGGTCGACCTCAGGACCTTGCGCGCCAGCAGGCACCCGTGCCGCTGAGCGATATCACCGGCCCCTTTTTCGTATGTGGGATCCAGGAGTCGAACTCGGGCCCTCGCGCTTGCAAGGCAGGTGCTTACGCCACTGAGCCATCTCACCGGCCCTCTTTTTTTTTTTTTTTTAAGGTAAAATTACATACCAGGAAATGCACAGATCTTAATTATATAGTTAGGAGATTTGATGAATCATCATAACCAGAACCTTAACGAAGATAGAGAAAATTTCTGTTATCCAAGTAGTTACCTTATGCTTCTTCCTAGTCGGTCTCAGACATGTTAACTTGTGTGATAAGACTTTTACATACTCAAGTGCAGAGTGCTCAGACCTTTGTTTCTGTAGTAACTGCTAGTGTAAATAACACAAAGTAAAACTTACTTGAAACTGGTTTTCCTTTGTTGGCAGGCCTGCTGTTATAAGCAGAGCATTCAAAAGCTGATTCCTCAATGAATAGAATTGTTGATAGTGGTTGACAAAGACTTTTGTGAACAGTGTAGCCTTACTACCTTCGGTATAGATTGTAATTTTAAAACATAATCCCTGGGCTAGGAGTACAGTTCAGCGCTGGAGTGCTTGTCTAGAGTATGTGAGGCCCTGGGTTGGATCCCTACACTGTGAACAAACACAGCACAACACACAATTCCTTACATGTGAAATTGACAGCAGCTATCTTAATTAAGTGGTAAATGGAGGCAGCAAGCAAGTTTTTATTTAAGTAGTCTGTTTACCAAGTAAAAGACAGAGAGAAAAATCCTTACCTTTTTTTTTTTTTTTTTTTTTTTCCAGTACTGGGTATTGAACCAGGGCTTCTTGCATGCTAAGCCACTCTATCACTGAGATACATCCTCAGCTCTTTTTCATTTTTTATTGAGATAGGGTCTTGCTAATTTGCCCAAGCTGTTCTCAAATTCACAATCCTCCTGCCTCAACCTAGGGTTCTCACTTCTTTATATCCCCAGGATACATCTCCTTATTTGCAAAATTGATTTATCTCAGCAGGCTGCTATGGACTTTGGTTAATGTTTGGAAGATTCTGTGTGTGGAGTGGGATTCTGTCCTTGTGCTGTGACCAAGGTGATTGAGCTAATTTGTACTAAGTGGCTGACCTTTGGTAAGCACCGCGCTTTTCCTGTCTGACTTGTAATTCCATTTTTCCTTTGTGAATAGTTCCGAAGGCTTATGTTTATTGTTCACTATGTATGTTACAGGCTTTCTCTTCTGGCGTAGAAACTGCTCACATTACCATTGGTGACCCGCGTTCTTTGTGGGAACTGCTAAGTTGGCTGTTACACATAGTTTTTCTGAACAAATGAGTATATAGTTTTCTCTGGCTTGCTGGTGAACACCTTGGTTTGGGAGGTGGTTGTTTCTTCTTGTGTGTTTGTTTTTGTTTTAGCTACTATTCATTGATATAGTTAAGATGGGGGTTTTCCTTGGGAAGATACAGCTTTGAACTTCCATTCCTGTTCAAATAGAAATAGTGTAGCCCCTAATGGTTCAGTAGTGTCAGTAAATCGTCTTATTTCCTCTTCTTTTTTTTTTTTTTTTTTTTTGTGGGTACCGGGGGGTCGACCTCAGGACCTCGTGCGCCAGCAGGCGCCCGTGCCACTGAGCGATATCACCGGCCCCTTTTTCGTATGTGGGTTCCGGGAGTTGAACTCGGGCCCTCGCGCTTGCAGGGCAGGCGCTTAAGCCGCTGAGCCATCTCACCGGCCCATTCCTCTTCTTTTATTAAGGCAAAAAATGATTTTGTGCTGTGACTCTGATGTTACTTGTTAAGAATGATTTATTGATTTTTTTTCTAATTTGAACATAGTGTTTATTAGCATTATTCATGTACATTTACAAGAGTTATTTTTATTTCTAATTAAGGAAGGAAGAAACAACAGCTAACCCTCCACTGGGCTAAGCTTAAAATTCTACTAGTAGTTTAGTTTTAGGATAATAGGTTAATAAATATTATTTTTCTGGTACTGGGTACTATATATCTTTGGAGAGCAAGGTCACAGCAAAATGATAAAAACGAATGAATACATAAGAATAGAAATGTGTTATGAAATCCTGTAGGCTTCCTCATCTAGCCCTCATCTTATGTCAAGGGAAATGGAATTTACGTCAGTGTGTCTTATATAAGGCCGCTGATCTGCAGTTTCACGGCTCTGGAAATCATGTGGAGTCTATGAATGAGGCTTCTGTTTAATTGGCTCAGTCCATTGGAGAGCTGAATGGCACTTAGATTCAAAACAGCAGATTTCCCTTTATTATTTGAAAGGATTTTTAAAGGGATAGACACATCCTTTAAAACACTGTTCTAGAAATTGTAGTTTTCAACATCTGTTTTGTTTGTTCAGTCTTAATGTTTATGTGGCATCTAAGTGGTACTGTGTGACCTTTAATACTTTTTTTTTTGAGACACTAATTTGGTAAGTTGCTCAGGCTAGGAACATTTGATTTGCCTGCCTCAGCCTCTCAGAGTGTTAGGATTACAGGTGTGCACTACCACTGCTGGCTAACCTTAATACTTTTTATTATTCATAATTACTTATTGTTTGGATTATTCCAGAGTTGAAGTGTCAATTAGCAAAATTCATCTCAGTTATTTTACTAGTTTCGCTTCCTTAAAAGTAAGTGAATAGGTAATTACTTATAATTTTCCAATTAAATTTGATTCATACTTCTTCATTGTTCAGTGACTGTCAGAATATAAGGTTTTTTGACATAATCTCCATTTTGAATCTCAATGACTAAAACTTTAGTTTTTTTTTTTTTTTTTTTAATGCAGGTACTGGGGGTTGAACTCAGTACCTCGCACTTGCCAGCAGGTGCTTGTGCTGCTGAGTGATATCTCCGGCCCTTTTTTCCTTTTTATGTGGGTACCAGGAGTCGAACTCAGGACCTCGTGCTTGCCAGGCAGGCACTTATGCCTCTGAGCTATCTCACCGGCCCTAGATTTTTTTTTTTAACCTGGAAAATGTTATTTCAAGTATTAATCATTATGATTTAGAAAGTTTTTTTTTAAAAATCTTTGCCTTTTGAGACAGGGTTTTGCTGTGTAGTCCAGGCTGGCCTCGAACTTGTAGTGATCCTCCTGCCTCAGCCTCCCAAGTGCTTGGATTACAGGCATGCACCACTATACCTGGCTACATTTAGAAAGCTTTGTAACTGCAGTACTTGCTATTGGCCTTTCTAAATTTAGGCAAACCTCATCAATGAGTTTTGAACAAAATGAACAAAATCAGAATTGAGAGTTTGATTGAAGAGGGGTTGAAACCTGTGCTTTGTAATCTGTCAAAGAATTTCTGAATCTGAATCTAATCTAATCTGAATCTGAATCTGAATTTAAGTACTAGCTAGCAGAGTTAGTTTTGAATGAGTTTTGTTAATTGTGAGTGAGTCTTAACTATTTATTCTGGATCTTTGAGTTCAGTTAGCAATTATTTATTCATAAAACTGCCACTTAACATTGTGACCTTCAGTAGGTCAGTTCTACTCTTGGGGCTTTGCATTTCTTCATTTGTAAAATTAGGACTTGTATTATGATGTCTGGTATCCAATCCATTTCAGAAATTCTGTGATCTCTTCATTTCCTTTAAGATGTTAGAATAACTCAGTTTTTTACTTATCAGAATTATTCACTGTGTGATATGGCTGTAGCATTTCTTCTTTCTTCCTCAGAAAATATTTGCTTACTTGTGGTAGATTGTGGTTTATTAGATTCGCAGGGAGCTCTTTCCTTCCTGTTCCATTTGTGTTATACCTAAAGCATCTTACTAAAGATGATTAGGAGTAGTTCCTGCCATCAAAGACAGTCAATCTAGGGACAAGGTCAACAGCATTGTTAAAGAGTGGCGTTCTCTTCTTACACTGTCGTTTGGTCAGAATTAGCAAATACAGTAGTGTTGGATTTAGCTGTCAACTGAAGGTTTTCCCATAAGGTGCTGTTGAATTCACATTAACCTGGGATTTTATTCTTTCTCCTCCTTTTATGACAATTTATGACAATTTAGGGCCATCATTTCTTCTCACATTGTAAATAAGAATCGGGACATGAAGTGTTCATATTTTCAAGTTCCATGGTATTTTTTTTTTTTAATCTACCTGTATCCAAGAGTGTTATGTAATAATTTATTAATAATACTATATATTTGATACTTTGCCATTCATGAAGTGCTTTGAAAAACATTGTTTAATTTGAACCTCATAGTAAGCTTTAAGCAGTTAAATATTTTCACAGTTTGACAGATAAGGAAACTGACTTTTGGAGAGATTAAGTAATTTTGCTAAGTCCAAGTAGCTAACATTGAAATCTACACTGTGTTTCTCAGATACAGGATTTATAGAGTCTACCTCCTTTGCTGCAAGGGAAACATATAACTAGTTTGTTTTCCACTAGGATTATGACACACTTAATCAGGGGTCAGATGGGTTTTGCAGGGTCAGCTGAGCTTGGTGGGAGATTGCCCAGCATGCACAAGGCCTTGAGTTCAGTGCTCAGCACACAAACAAGCAAACAAACAAAAAAACCCTTTTTATTTTGAAAGAAAATAGACATACTGAAAAGTGCACAATGAAACAAAACATCTAGCCTAATGAATTGTTCTAAAATATCCGTTACTAGAGCACACAGGCCAAGAAATGGGACGTTCCTCCTGTGCCTGGAAACTAGCACCTTGGGGTCCGCCGCCAGCCAATAGACTTTGTGATATTCACACCTTTACTTTTGTTTAAAAAGTGGTTTTACCTTCTAAATATTCACCTTTAAATAATATAGTTTGTTGTAGTCAGGGCTTACAAGGGAATAGATTTAATACAGGACACATAATTTATAGGATTATTTTATAACATTTACCCAAAGAGTCAAATGCAAAGAGGGCAGGAACTCTGTCCACACTAAAGACCCGAAGAATCCAGCTCAGGGCCTGAATCCCGTGGCAGCGTCCTCCACGAGTCCAGCTGGAGGCCTAGAGCCCACGACAATGTCTCATGCTAGTCTGTGTCAAGGACCTGCACTGGGAAGGCCCGAAGGTCAGTGATGGAAGCTAGAAAGTCTGCACCAGTGGGGTGAAGGATCTGTGCCAGCAGGCTGAGGGATCTGCACTGGAGCCAGGAAGCAACGCTCAAAGTAAGGACCAGAGCTCCCCAAAGGGAACTGCAGCCATCCTCAGTGACAGCAAGGACCCGAGCTCCTCCAAGGATGAGAACAGCTGACTTGATATCAGGAAAACCAGTGTGACGAGCTTCTCCAGGAGAATCAACAGCACCATCTTCCCCTCCAGTTCTTCTTTTATGCTGTTGGCAGCAATCCTCAGGTGGGCCTTCCACACCCAGCACCACGCTGACTCAGTTCAGCTGAGTGTTACAAGTTGCCCATTGGTTAATCCACCACACAGTTTGACTCATTTTTGGTTTTCTATAATTACATAATATGTATTTTGTTATATCTGTTTCCTTACACTAAATTTTATATTCTGTCTGTCTTTCTGTCTGAATATCTATCTATCTAGTTTTGTTTTTGTTTTGTTTTGTTTATCACTATGTAGTTCAGGCTGGCCTTGAATTTATGGCAGTCTTCCTGCCTCAGCCTCCATAAAACATGGCCTTCAAACTTTAACATAGAGGCTAAAGATAGAAGCAGGAGTAGGGGGAAGGTATTAAATAATGAAAACTGTCCTTGGTGATGAACAAGCTAAGTACCTACTATTCTAATGATTTTTTTTTTTTTAGACAGGGTCTCTTTTTTGTAGTTCAGGTCGGCCTTGAACTCACGGGAGATCCTCCTACTTCAGCCTCCTGAGTGCTGGGATTACAGGTGTAATCCCCCGGCTCTAATGATTTTTAAGGGTTTCTCTAATTGCAAAATATTATGAATCAATGAAAAGATAGTACTTGCTGCTTTGCTTCACTAAATGGCCGTATGAATGGTCTGGGTGATAACAGGTTGTGAGGAGGACAGACAGCTTTAGGTTAGGGATAGTCAGAGAAGTTAAGCTACCAGGGTGAGCTAGGATTGAGCCATGGGAAGGACTCTGTTTGTGGGGGGAAAAACGAGGAAGAAGGAAATTTAGATAATGTAAGCAAAGATATGAAAATAGCAAGTCCATGTCATTTTTAGGGATAACAAATGAATCATTTTAACATTAGAAGACAATGAAAATGTAGTTTGAAGCTAAAGTAGGAAAGGCTTTCAAACAGAAGGCCAGACAGCTTTGGAAAAGTCAGCAGCCCCCGGTGTGAAGGTGTAGTGGAGAATCTGGCTCCTTCATAGGCTTGTGCAGAGCCGCAGACTTTAGTAGGGAATCCTCCACGTTCTCAATCCAGTATAACGGTGCCGTCTGGCTCTCGTAAGCATGGGGGAAAAAACTTCGTCTTAAAAAATTTTTTTTTTGTTTTGCCGGGCGTGGTGGAGCATGCCTATAATCCCAGCACTTGGTAGGCTGAGGCAGGAGGATGGCTGTGAGGCCAGCCTGGCTACAAAATGAGTTCGAGCTCAGCCTGAACTGCATAGTGATACCTGGTCTCAAACAGACAACAAAAAAAACTTTTTTTTTTTTAAAGTACTGGAGGCCTTTGCAATGAGCTATATCTCCAGGCCTTTTTATTTTTTATTTTGAGGCAGGATCTTGTTAAGTCACTACAGTATTGCCCAGGCTAGCCTCGAACTTTTGATCCTTCTGCCTCTACCTCCTAGAGTGCTGGGATTATAGCCGGGTGACACCATGTCTGGTTTAAAAAATAATTTTTTTTTTTTTTTTGTGGGTACCGGGGGGTCGACCTCAGGACCTCGCGCGCCAGAAGGCGCCCGTGCCGCTGAGCGATATCACCGGCCCCTTTTTCGTATGTGGGATCCGGGAGTCGAACTTGGGCCCTCGCGCTTGCCGGGCAGGCGCTTAAGCCGCTGAGCCATCTCACCGGCCCTAAAAAATAATTTGAATGATATCCAGACTGGGATTGTATTGACAGCCAGATTGCCAAGCAAGAAACCTTATTCAGTGGTAGTTGTTCAGCTATCATGTACAGAATTTTATTTGCAAGTGAATCCTCAGTACATCCTGAGTTTTTCTTTGTGCTAAACAAAGTGGTTAAGGATACTTTGTAAATCTCACCAGAATTTCTGTTCTGGGGGTGGGGAGAAAGAATTTTTATCAGTTTAGTTTCTATAGAAAATAATCATTTGGGCATAGTCCACTCTATTACGTGTAACAATGAACAGAGATTTTTTTTTTCTCCATGGTACAAAACAGTGACTCAGCCAAAGCCATCTTTTGGAGTTAAGACCGTAATCATAATACACCCATACTCTTATGTACATGCTCAGACAGCCCCTCTCTGTCTTCTTTTTATTACTGCTTCTAACCCCACTGTGGTTAGCCTGACTAAGCTATTTGCAACACGTCAGCATTCTTAGTACAAAACATTTGCAGCTTCTGTTTGAAGGGGGCGAGAAAAACAAAAAGAGAGATGTGGAGATTTCAGATTTCTTTTCTGACAGTACTTGGTGTGAATTTTAAATATATTTTTATTTTATTTTATTTTATTTTTTGTGGGTACTGGGGGTCGAACTCAGGACCCCACGCCTGCAAGCAGGCGCTTGTGCCGTTGAGCGATATCACTGGCCTTTTTTCCTTTGTATGTGGGTACCGGGAGTTGAACTCAGGACCTTGTGCTTATAGATGCCTATCACCTTGGTTGACTATACTTTTTTCTTTCAAATAAAATAATCATTTTGGGGGCATTGACTTATATTCCGTCATTTTAGTGAAGTGGGGCTGTTTACCTTGGATGTCTTCCACATGAATAACAAAGACTTAAAGAAAAATTAAAGAGGACCGTGCTTTCAGGGGCAGGGAATGGGAACATGGTTGGCTTTTGACCTAGTGAGCCAGCAGAGAAGAGTCCTCACAGTAAGCTAGACAACCCTGGTGATATAATAGGTACAGTCCTTGGGGACAGAGAAGAAAATGGTTTAGAGAGAGAAAAAAGGAAAGTCATGTTTTAGTATTCTCAGCAGGCCTTGCCCTCTTCACTCCCCGTATCCATGAGAACACAGCAATCTAGTTCTCTTGTCCTTTTTTTTTTTTTTTTTTTGTGGGTGCCGGGGGTCAAACTCGGGACCTTGTGTGCCATCAGGTGCCCGTGCCGCTGAGTGATATCACCAGCCCTTTTTTCGTATGTGGGTACCGGGAGTCGAACTCAGGACCTTGCGCTTGCCAGGCAGGCGCTTATGCCGCTGAGCTATCTCACCAGCCCAGTCCTCTTGTCCTTGACTTGTCAGTTCTTTCCATGGCAGGGATTCTTGTCCCAGCTCTTCCTCTAGGTCTGGAGAAGTCAGGCTTACTTACCCACCCCATCCATCCTTTTGTGGAAGAATCCCCAAAACCTTCAGTGGGGAGAATGCCTGGTATTGGAGCCGGAAAAGGAAAGACTAATTCTTAGTGTAGTGGAGCCTTACTTTGCTGCCTTTCCTTTCATTCCCTCTCTTATGTCCATGAAAGGGGGTGCATGGTGAACAAGGAAGACGGGGAGCTGGTTTGGGAGAGGCTTTGGGGGACTGGATGTCTAAGAAAGAAGCCACTTTCTTCTGTCCCTTGATGCAAATGTGGCCTTTATCCCTGTACAGCCAGAATCAACATTTTTGGTGATGAATTAATAAGAGGTATGTATTATCATTAATGTTATTTAATTTTTTCATACTTAATTTTAATATAATATCCCTCAAGCATCTTCAATATACGAATTTTGTAGGAAGGCAAAGTTTTGTGTGGTTGCTAAACAAGAATATACCATATCAGCATTAAAACAAAGCAGCTGAAGGGAATTTATTTATTTATTTATTTATTTATTTATTAATAGGAAAAGCCGGGCATGCTTGTAATCCCAGTACTTGGGAGGCTGAAGTAGGAGGATTGCTGTAAGGTCTAGGCCAGCCTTGGCTACACAGTGAGTTCAAGACCAGCCTGAACTACATAGTGAGACCTTGCCTTAAAAAAAAAAAAAAAAAAAAAAGATAGATCATCAAGAAGATTATACACCATGACCAAGTTGGATTCATCCCAGGGATGCAGGGATGGTTCAGCATACGTAAATCAATAAATGTAATACACCATATTAACAGAACCAAAGACAAAAATCACATGATCATCTCAATAGATGCAGAAAAAGCTTTTGACAAAGTCCAGCACCTTTTCATGATAAAAACCCTACAGAAAATTGGAATTGATGGTCTTTATCTCAATCTGATAAAGGCTATCTATGACAGACCAACAGCCAATATTATACTAAATGGCCAAAAACTGAAAGCCTTTCCTCTAAAATCAGGAACAAGACAAGGATGTCCACTGTCCCCACTCTTATTCAACATAGTTCTGGAAACTTTAGCCAGAGCAATTAGACAAGAGAAAGAAATAAAAGGAATAATGATTGGAAAGGAAGAAGTTAAATTATCATTATTTGCAGATGACATGATACTTTACACAGAAGACCCCAAAAACTCCACTAAAAAAACTGCTCGATTTAATAAGCAAATTCAGTAGTGTAGCTGGATACAAAGTCAGTACTCAAAAATCAATAGCCTTTCTGTACACAAATAACAAACTTACTGAAAGAGAAATTAGGGAAACGATACCTTTCACAATAACACCCAAAAAAGTGAAATAAATAGGAATCAACCTCACAAAGGAGGTAAAAGACCTCTACACTGAAAACTACAGTACTCTGAAGAAGGAGATTGAAGAGGATATCAGAAAATGGAAAGATATCCCTTGCTCCTGGATAGGAAGAACCAATATAGTGAAAATGGCCATACTTCCAAAATTGTTATACAGATTTAATGCAATTCCAATCAAAATTCCAACAACATATCTCACAGGATTAGAGAAAACAATCCTAAAATTCATTTGGAATCAGAAGAGACCTAGAATAGCAAAGGCAATTCTGGACAACAAAGGCAAGGCAGGGGGCATCACAATCCCCAACTTGAAGTTATACTATAAAGCTACTGTGATAAAAACAGTGTGGTACTGGCAAAAAAACAGACCTAAAGATCAATGGAACAGATTAGAAGATGCTAAAACAACCCCAGACATACTAAGCCACCTTATCTTTGACAAAGGTGCCAACCACATTCTCTGGAAGAAAGATAGCCTCTTTAATAAATGGTGCTGGAAAAACTGGCTCTACACATGCCAAAGATTAAAACTAGACCCATATCTTTCACCATGCACTAAACTAAATTCAAAATGGATCAGAGATCTAAATATTAAAACAGAAACATTAAATCTGCTGGAAGGTAGGATAGGTAAAACCCTTAAGACATTGGTGTAGGCAAAGACTTTATGAATAAAACCTCAACCGCACAGTAACTATCACAAAGAATCAACAACTGGGATCTCATCTTATTAAAAAGCTTTTGCACAGCAAGAGAAACCACCAACAGAGTGAAGAGACAACCCACAATGTGGGAAAAAATGTTTGCCAGCTGTTGCTCAGACAAAGGATTACTATCGAGAACATATAAAGAACTCAAAAAAATCAGACCTCCCAAATTTAAAGACCCACTCCAAAAATGGGCATCTGAGATGAATACACATTTCTCAGATGAAGAAATACAAATGGCAAATAAATATACAAAAAAATGTGCAACATCACTAGTCATTCGAGAGATGCAAATTAAAACAACACTGAGATTCTATCTCACCCCAGAAGGAATGGCTATTATCAAGAAGTCAACTAATAACAAATGCTGGAGGGGCTGTGGGGAAAAAGGAACCCTTCCTCACTGTTGGTGGGAGTGTCGACTGGTACAGCCACTGTGGAAGTCAGTGTGGAGATTCCTCAGAAAACTAGGGTTGGAGGTCCCATTTGACCCAGCTATTCCCCTTCTGGGTATCTTCCCAGAAGTGTTAAAAACATCGTACCACAGCGATATATGTGCACCCATGTTTATAGCAGCACAATTTGTAATAGCCAGATCTTGGAAACAACCCAAATGCCCATCAACTGAGGAATGGATAAGAAAGATGTGGTATTTTTATACAATGGAGTACTATTCAGCCATAAAGAAGGATAAACTGGAGACTTTTATAGGTAAATGGATGCAACTCGAGAAAATACTCATAAGTGAAATAAACCGGACGCACATGTGTAAGCATCGTATTGTCTCTCTAGTATGAGAAACTGAAAGAGTAAATAAGATCCAAAATGTACAATAGACATGGTGAATCAAAAAGAAACTGGTCAAAAGGAAAGAGAGACTGGGATGGGGGAATAGGGAAAAGAAATAAGGGAAAGGAAAAAAAATTGTGTATATATATATAAGATGGTTAAGATAGATACACTACTAATTTTACTTAGTTCATTGAAGAGTAAAGTTTGTGCCAATAATGTTTAGACAATTGAATGCTAATATCTGGTATCCTGAATAACTAACTTAAAGATAACAATACGTAATGCATTAACCATTGTTACCCTCATATTATGTTGTTTTGAAAATTTGTTCTTTTTTGATTTGTTTTGTTTTTTCTTCTCTTTAAAAAAAAAAGATAGAAATAGAGTCTGACTACATTGTCTAGGTTGGCCTTCTGAGCTCAAGGGATCCTCTTGCCTCAGCCTCCTGAGTAGCTGAAAATATTTTTGCATAATACTTGAGTATGCAGTTGGATGAAAGTGTCCACTCAAAAGGAAAATTTTTTTTTTTTTTTTTTTTTTTTTTGTGGGTACCGGGGGGTCGACCTCAGGACCTCGCGCACCAGCAGGTGCCCGTGCCGCTGAGTGATATCACCGGCCCCTTTTTCGTATGTGGGATCCGGGAGGCGAACTCGGGCCCTCGCGCTTGCCGGGCAGGCGCTTAAGCCGCTGAGCCATCTCACCGGCCCTCAAAAGGAAAATTTTTGTAAGATGTTAAAGAATTGAATTCTTTCTCCCTCCCTCCTTCATTCTACCACCTCCTTTTGCTGGTGATCAAAACCAGGGCCTTGCCCATGTTAGCCAAGTACTCAACCACTGAGCTACACTCCTAACCCTAAGAAATGAATTATTTATTTATTTTGTTACAAATGAATTATTAAGCGAGGAAATCACAAAGATTTGTAAGGCATATTGATCTGGTATATTTTTTAAAGCATAATAATAAGTATACTGAAATGTATGGCCTTTAAGGCCATAGTGATTTTTTAAAATTGATGTTTATGAAATGCTTACTTTTTTTTTTTTTTTTTTTTTTGGTGGGTTCTGGGAGTTGGACTCAGGACCTTGTGCTTGGCCCGGCAGGTGCTTATGCCGCTGAACTATCTCACCGGCCCAAAATGGTTACTTTTTAAACAATAAAGTTTGGCTTTATGAATCATAGTTTCTTAAAAATAGTGACCAGGGGCCAGTGAGATAGCTCAGCGGCATAAGCGCCTGCCTGGCAAGCGTGAGGTCCTGAGTTCGACTCCCGGAACCCACATAAAGGAAAAAAAGGGCTGGTGATATCGCTCAACGGCACAAGTGCCTGCTCACAAGCGCAAGGTCCTGAGTTGGACGCCCCGGTACCCACAAAAAAAAAAAAAGAAAAAGAAAAAAAGTGACCAGTATCTTTATCTTTAAATGGGCTAATTTTGGAATAACTTATCTCCAGGTTGCCTGCACATGATGTTTCAGGAAAGTGACTTCACCAAATGTAAACCTATTCACAATTTAGTTTTTCAGTTCAGAAGACATAACTATTTGTTTTTTCATTTATATAGCCAAACATTGTAACCAAACGTTGTTCAAATGCTTTCCTTATTTCTTATCTCAGTTATATAGAATTAAGGGCCTTTCCAACAAGATTTTGAAGCAATTCTGGAATATGAGATTAGGTGTTTTTTTTTTTTTTTTTTTTAAGAGAAACCGTAGTGTCATTTACTGCAGGAAAGGCTTTAATCAAATGTACATGTGTGCTTAAGTGAAATCAGGGTTTGATTTCTCTCCACAGAGAATCTGAGTTGATTTTTTTTTTTTTTTTTTTTTTTTTTTTGGTAGCTTAGGCATTTCACCTTTTGACTGTTCCTTTGTTTTCACATGAACAGACTTTGGAGTCAGTCTTAAGTTCAAATTCTAACTTGATGTTGAGCAAGTTACTTAATCTTTTGTAGTCTCAAGTTCCTCAACTATAAAATGGGATACTAGTACCCATCTTTTGGGGGCTTTTCTGGAGATTAAATCAGGGGAAAAAGTGCTTAGTATGTATGTAAGTCTTATAAGAATAAGTCTTAGGGCCGGTGATATGGCTCAGCGGCATAAGCGCCTGCCTGGCAAGCGCGAGGTCCTGAGTTCGGTTTCCGATACCCACATAAAGGAAAAAAAGGGCCGATGATATTGCTTAGTGGCACAAGCGCCTACTGGCAAGTGCGAGGTCCTGAGTTCAACTCCCGGTACCCACGTTAAAAAAAAAAAAGTCTTAGAAGTCTTATTTTCCTTTAGGCTTGCTTAAAGTTCTGGTTGCCTGCTTGCTTTGGAATGAATCCACATTTCATGATGATATTTCAGGATTTTTCTTCAAAATTAGGCTTTTTAATATGCTTTCCATCCCAAATTTTATCTAATTAAGTTTTTTGTAGTGCTGGAGGTCTGTTCTGGCCCGTACGCATACTAACAAGCAGGTACACTGTGACTGAGCTGCATTCCCAGAGCCTCCCAGTTTTACAGTTCAGTTTCTTCTTTGCCAAATACCTTTCTCTTGCATTTTCCAAAAGCAAGGTCTTAATTATTGAAGTGTCAAAAAACCACTGTGTTAGAGATGAGAAAACTGAAAACTAGAAATATGCGAGGCACCTTGGAAAAAGCACTTTTAAACTATAATAAAACTATTATAGGCACATGAAATTCCCCAAATATACAGCTTTCTAAGAGATCTTATCAAGAAATGTTCAAAAAGAAAGAAAGTTGACCTACAATAAAGTATGTGGACAGGTTGTTGAAGGTACTGTTTGAGATATTTTTAGAAGTATATTTGTCCGGAGTGGTCTAGGTGTGACTTTTTCTAGAAACAGGAATAGCTGACCTCTCAAAATCCATTGACTCTATGTCATACGCCATTTTTATAGACAGGAAATTGATAAAATATGGTCTTTTTTTTGAGACAGGGTCTCACTATGCAGTTCAGGCTGGCCTTGAACTCACTATGTAGTCCAGGCTGACCTTGAACTTGAAACAGTCCCCCTGCCTCAGCCTCCTGAGTGCTGGGATTACAGGCATGTGCCACCAAAGTGCTCATTTTCATCTCAGACTTATTTAAAGGTTACTCTTTTTGAATTAAGGAGCTTTCCCTAACTTTAAAATATTTCCTGTTCTTCCTGTTGTCTTGAGAAGATCTAGCCTTATGTTCATTGATCATAGTTCTAGTACTTCTGTGAAACTGATATTTCACCTTGTGTGTACTCTGCTTCCTTGAGAAAATAGTAACCTCATGGTGTTTCAATGTCACTGATTTTAATTGGGTTGGAAAACAGGATATTTAAGCCAATTTAAGTAAAACAAATTTCCATAAGGCAAGGATGGTAGTCATTTTCATCAGATCTTATTGCTCACAAGCTTGAGCCATTTAATTGTATACTTGCTTCTTTTTTAAAAGGACATTTTAAATTTGAAACTCACTTCATTATGTAGCCTGGCCATAGTTCCTTGGGACTCTAGTATTGGCTCATGTGAGTAAGTGTGTGGCGGGCTGCATGCTTTACAGTTGGACTATGGTGTGGCTGCCATTCTGAAAATTTCCACTTTCAAAGGAGTTTGCTAAGTGGGACTGGCATCTCCTGGTTGAATGGAAAAGTCTGTATGATGAGGGCTTAAGAATCAGACATAATTTTTGAAGAACCTTAAGATTTCTAAATGATATTGTTTATTGCAGCTTTCTAGCAGTCATTGTATTTGTTGGCCAAGAACAAACACATCAATCAAAGAAAGGCAAATTGAGTGGAGGAATGTAAGAGAAAATGTATGTAGGTTTTGTGTGTGTGTGTGTGTGTGTGTGTGTATATGTGGTTTTGTTTTGCTTTAGTAAGAGAAATCCTCTTCTTTTTCATTCTTCAAATTAAAATCGGGCCAGTAGCCTGACAACAGAGCAATAACTCTGGTCTTGCTAACCCTTTCTTTATTATAGCTTTAGTAAAGGCAGATATTGACCAGTTTACTAGATGTGGCATGATTATAGTAAGGTGTTAATTCTGTGCAGAAACTTCTCTTGAGATTTGACCTCTTGAAATCAAAATAGAACGCCCAATATAGTGCCTAAGGAAGAAGGATGTTTTGTGAACGTTGATTAGATTATGGGTCGTTCCCCCCCTCCCTCCAAGAGATTTCCCAGGACTTCATGCATGCTCTGAGGGCTATACTACTGAGCTATATCCCCAACTAGATGAACTGCTATTCTCTAACTACTTACGCCTAGGCTTTGGGATTAGACTGGGTTCAAATTCTAGATCTATAATTTATTAGTTGTGTGACTTTGGGTGAGTTAAATTACATGTGATCAATTTCTGTCTTAGGTACTTTCTTGTTGCTGTGACAGAATACCCAACACCCACAACTCAAAGAGGAAAGGTTTATTTTAGCTCACAGTCTGTAGAGGTTTCAGTCCGTAGGCTGGCTCCAAAGCAGGGCAGAGCGGCATGGCAGAGGAGAAGCAGTTCATGGCATGTCAGAGAGGAGTAAGCAAGATTTTCTTCTTCTTTCCCTTTTTATTCCATCCAGGCTACAAGCCTATTGGTTGGTGCTACCCACACGGAGGAAGGGTCTTCCTTCTTCAGTAAGTCCATCATCCACACCCAGAACTGTGCTAAACTAATCAGTGGACTAATCCAGTATCACATCCATGATCCAGTCACTCCCCAAACCCCCACCTATGCGTGCATGAGGTTTTAGGGGAGGGCATCTGTAGATATAAGGCATAACAATTTCTTTAAAAGGATGCTGATAACAGTACCTGCCTCTAGGACTAAAGGAGATAATGCATCAGAGTGCTTGGTACATAATATGCTTTCAATAAATGTTAGCTGTTAATATTTTTTGATTCCATAGCTAAATCTTTTTTTTTTCTCATGCTCTTTGTTTTCTTAGCATTATACAGTAAAATACAGAAAAGAGGTTATTGATAATGGTGTTCTAAAAACTGATGTCAGAGATTTTGTGGTAATACATTAAGTTAGGAGATAAAGGTTTTGAGGTCTAATCCTGCCTAGCTTTTCCATTAACTAGCTGAATGAGACTGTGTAGTTCTTATAATTTCCTTACCAATTGTGGTAGCTAGACTAGGTGTCACTGACTAGTACTCAAATCCTAGTACTCAAGTCCTGTGACAGTAAGCTCTAATTAGAAAGCTTTGATTTGGGGACCTCTTTATCATCCTATAGCCTTTTTTCTTGTTTCCTTTCTTATTTACCTATTGCCTGTAGGAATCTGTCCACAGTTGGCCAAAAGTGGGATGAGGAGAAGAGAGATGAGTGGTGAACCAGAGATTGTGGAATAAAATTATTGACAGGAAGAAGTGTTCCTATGATTCTGTGGTGGTTCTTTTAAGATTAGAAGGAAACTGAGTCAGATTTTAGTTCATAGTGTCTCTTTGTTATGTTTCTCTCTGTATTATTTGTCAGAGTTTATTAGCTAAATACATTTACCCAAGTGTGTTCAGAGATCCTGTTTGAGTAGTCCAAATAATACTGTTATTTTTATCAGTATATGCTCCTAAAGGCAAATTCAGTGATATTACCTATCAAAAACTTAACTGAGACCTGGCATGGAAGCACCTTTTGTAATCCCAGCTACTTGGCGGCTGAGGGTCTCAAGTTTGAGGCCAACCTGGGCAGTTTATTAAGATCCTGTCTCAAAAATTTAAAAAGCCTATGGATGGGGCCGGTGAGATAGTTCGGCGGCATAAGCGCCTGTCTGGCAAGCGTGAAGTCCTGAGTTTGACTCCCGGTACCCGCATTAAAAAAAAAAAAAAGCCTATGAATGTAGTTCAGTGCTAGAGTGCTTGCCTCACACAGATTCAACCTCTAGTGCCGAAAGGAAAAAGAAAGAAAGAAGGGAAGAAAGAAAGATGCTTAATTAAGGTTAAGTCCAGTCTTGATTCAGATAAGTTCCATTTAAGGTTGCATTCCATCAATTTTGTTTGTAATCCATGGATGAGAAGATTTTTAATAAATAATCCTATGGTGGCATTCTGCTACTTAAGAAATATTTTAAACTGATATCTTACTTTTTTCAGTTTTTATTTTTTATTACTATATGTTTGCAGTACATAATGATTACATTTCTTATGGGAAGTTGGTACATGTACATAACACATCTCAATTCTTTTTATATCCCCTTTCCTCCCCCTCCCTCTATTTCTTGATCCCCTTCCCATTTGAAAAAGCTCTGTCTCTGTTCAGTACTTACTGTTACTGTACTGTATCTATCTTTTATTTTGCTCTTTATGTATATTTTGGGTTTTCATATAAGAGAAACTATGCTATATTTAAGCTTGTATGCTGGGTTATTTCACTTAATATTATGGTCTCAAGGTGCATCCATTTTCCTACAAATGACTGAAGTTTATCCTTCTTTATGACAGAGTGTACACCATTGCTTAGTCTAATGTCTTAATACCTTTGTTACACATTCTTCACAATGTAAGATGTCCAGATGAAGGCAGTAGCACATGCCTTTATCTCTTTGAACTTTTCTTATTAAAGTGTACTTTTCACCAGTGCCTTACATCTAAAATGGGGACCTACCATTGATGTTACTCTATGACTAACAGTGTTTCTCTGACTTTAAATTACCATCTTGAATTTTATCTGTCAGTAGCAAAATCGAAATAATTGCTTATTGTTTGCCTTGCATTGCACTAATATATTATTTCATTCAATCCTGAGAATAATCCTCTGAGCTACTTTTAGCTCATACTTTTACAACCCTTATTTTATATTAGAATAAATTTTGCTTGGAGATGTTAAGCAAATTACCCAAAACGCAAAGTGGTAGAGCTTGAATTCCAAACCAGATCTATTCTGTGACAGACATTATTTTATGTTCTTATTTACAGAAAGACTCCTTAAACAAGTTTTGGCACATGCAGCTTGGTTAATTCTGTATAAATCCTGTCAGATTCTGAATAGTGTAGACTCGATAAAGTCAACGTGAATTTGTCATTATTACAAGAGACAATGTTGCAAAACTCAGTATTATAGGGAAGGACATACTACTACAGCAGGCAGGAAACCCCCCCGCCCCCCATTGTATTGGTGTGGTGGTTTCTGCTCTAGCAACAACAAAGGCAGCATTTACTTGACATTAAGGTAGAACACTGACTGCTTTTCATGATGGCAAATCCACGCTTTACCAGTACTGGCTACCAGTGAGGAATGTAGTCATGTCGGATTTTAGGACAGGAAAACCACAGTTACACCTCATTTCACAATAGAGTTCATTTGGGGATACAGACTTTTTGGTTACAGTAACTGTTACTTTCTGCTTGTTAATTCTGGTACTTGATAATGTTAACCTGGTAGATACTGTCAGATGACAGGGCTTCCTCCTACATGTTCTCCCCAAAAGGAGTACTAGCTAGAAGCATCTTGAGAATTCTTGATACTGTTTTAGGTAAAAGTCTGTTTTTACGAAGCCAGTATTGTGAAATGTTCTTTTCTTCCAGAATGTGCCCCCACCCCACCGTAGTGGACTGTGATGCAGGCATAGTGTATAGGAGAAGCCCTGGCCCAGGTGGACACCACTGAAAGTAACTTAAATGTGTAAATAGATTCTGCTTCTGTTTGGGAAAATGATCTAATGTGGGCATTTTTTTCCTTAGGCTAATACTCTGTTTCAGCATTTGCAGCTTAAGATTAATATATTCCAGGGCCGGTGAGATAGTTCAGCGGCATAAGTGCCTGCCTGGCAAGTGCGAGGTCCTGAGTTCGACTCCCGATACCCACATAAAGGAAAAAAGGGCCGGTGATATCGCTCAGCAGCACAAGTGCCTGCTCGCAAGTGCGAGGTCCTGAGTTGGACCCCTGGTCCCCCCCGCCCCCTAAAAAAGATTAATATACTCCAGAGTCTAGGCATTTTCTAGGTGTTACTATAATGTTCAAAAGGCAGACTTTAAAAATGAGGGAAGGAATTTAGGTAGCTTCAAAGACAGGTTTGGAGAAGTATGGCAGGTATGGGGAACTGTAAATGGTTTCTTAAGGCCAAAGCACAGTGGCAGTGTGAGGAAGTGGCAGGAAATGGGAGAGGAGAGAGGTCAGCAACTTCATATTCTATGTGAAGAAGTTTGGTTTGCTCCTATAGATTGTGGGGAAATGTCTAAAATCTTTTTAAAAGCAGACAGATGGAATCAAATTTGCCTTTATTAATTGATGTGACAATGTAGAGGGTGGATTGCAGGTAGGAAGACTATTGTATTCATCAGGAGACTCATTCATTATTAGAGACTATTCAGATCATTCAAGGAAGGAATACTGGTCTGGTGAGATGGCTCAGCGGTATAAGTGCCTGCCTGGCAAGCATGAGGGCCTGAGTTCGACTCCCAGAACCCACATACGAGAAAAAGGCTGGTGATATCGCTCAGCGGCATGGGCGCCTGCTGGCGTGGGAGGTCCTGAGGTCGACCCCTGGTACCCACAAAAAAAAAAAAAAAAAAAAAAAGAAGGAATACTGCTCGCAGGCTGGGGCTGTAGGTCAGTGATAAAATTCCTGCCTTGAATGTGCTGGGCCCAGCACTCTGTGTGGGTGGGGGTGGGGGTGTGGGTGTGCACGTGCACACATACGCACACCCACACCCACATACACAAGCCTGAATTGTGGACTTTGTACTATGCATGCAGAAAAGGTTGTGCTTTATTCATTAATTTGAGAAATGTTTATTAAATTCCTGTTATGTATTAGGTGTAGAGTTATGCATTGAGTTACCAAGGTGAACAAGATATGCATATAGTCACTGGGATCGAGGATACAGCTCAGTGGTAGAGTTCTTGCCTAAGGCCCTGGGTTCATTCCCCAGTACCACAGAACAAACAAACAAACACAATTAAACAAACAAACGTATACAGTTATGGGTTTCAGGGAGCTTATAATCTAGTGGGAAATTTGGTGGATAATAGGCAGTTACCACTGGCAAGTGCTGTAACAGTGCATTTGTGATCTTAACTCATTCTCAGGGAGCAGGAAAGCCTTTTAAGGAATGAAGTCGTATAAGATATAAGCGTGGGGTTTTTGGTGTTGGAAAGAGAAATGTTTCAGCTGAGGAAATACTATGTGAAAATGGCTAGAGGAGGTCAAAGAAAAACTGGAGGGAACTGCAGACTTCTAGTATGGCTGGACTGTGGAGAGGAAGGAAGTGGGTTGAGAGAAACGGAGCCAGGGGAATTAAGCAGTTACCTCATAAACCATGTTAAGGAGTTTGCTTGAGAGCAAATGTATTGTTTTAATCTGGAGAGTGTCAAGATCAGTTAGACCTTTAAAGAAATTCCTCAGGCTGAATGATGAAGGCTGGGGAAGGAAGAATAGAATAAATAATAAAAGAGAGCTAGGAGAGCCCCCACCCCTTCACAGAAGGAAGAGTTTGAGGAAGGGAGTGGTTAGTTCTACCAGATATACAGCTGGGAAGTCCTTATGATAGGAACTGAAGGGTATGTACTGGATTTGGTATTCGGGAGTGAGTTGGTGATGTTAGTGAGAAGAGTTGCAGTGGGTGATAAGGATGGAAGTCAGATTCTGCTGGATTGAAGAATGTTAGCTAAGGACGTAGCACTAACAAATTATTCTTTGTAGAAATTTAGTTATGAGGAGATAAAGAGCAATTGTGAGGAAGGGGAAGGGGAAAATTGCGCAGAAGGTTCTAATGAAGATCAATTTTGCCGAAGTAGTTTCTGTAAGGAGAACAATGAGTTGGAAGAGAAAAACTTAACATTATTTTGAACATTTATGTTAGTAGTTTCTCATAATTTTTCAGGGCAAGGATTGAAACTGGAGAAAACCTGTCTGGCATAATCCGGGTAGAGAAAAGAGATGGGAAGTGCAGGAAGGGATAGGGCTAGAGAAAATGAAGGATATTAAAGTTTAAGATTTCAAGGCTGGAGTAGTTATGGATTCTGACTAATCCAGGAATGGGATAACAAATTAGAGTGGCGCTAAAGGTTCTTGAGAGTAAGATCATAGTTACAGACTTGAAGTTGCCCAGAATGATGGTAGTCACTATGGTAGAAAAGACAGAAACAGATGCCAGGTTGCTTTTTATACTTTGAAAGATAACCTGCAAATTAGTGATGAAATTGACTTAGGTGGTATTATAGTTGAGTGACATGAACCTTAAAAGGAGAAGGTTTCCCTGCTGCCCCCACTTACTCAAAAGTGGAAGAATTTTGAAGGAGGAGATAATAGTAATAATCCCATATTTTGGTTCTTGTACATGAAGAATATTTGCCATGAAAGTTAACTTTTTTAGTTGAGCTACTTTGCTAAGAGTTCAGTGAACACTATTTTGCAAATAGATATAACCTCTGATTCTCTGTGGAGAAAGTTACTGTCAGCTCTTTTCATGTGAGTACACTTGGTAAACTGCTGCAAAGCAACCTGTTGTCATTTCCTCATGTTATAATCTGGTGTCAGTGACTTACGATCTTGTTGGGTTAGTTCTTTCCCCTCTAGGTATGCTGGGATCCTAAGTACATTAATAGGCTTTAAGAAACACATTCATTAAAAATCAGATAATCACTTTGGAGCTGGCCCTAACAGTGCTTCAGTGAGTCAGACAGGTTGGAGAAAATCTTGAGCCTGAAAGCTACTCTGTCATTTAGGTTGGTTTGGGCGAGGTAACAAGATGAAATAGTTGTAACTTAATGAGATCTAATATTAGTTTTATAACATATATCACTTTAATATGATGCCTTGTCATTAATATTTTAGTAACCTGACAGCATTAGAGTTGACAATGTCCCTCTTTTATTATTTCTTGGCTCTGTGACAGAACTATGTATTAAAATGCACTTAAGATTTAAAAAGGGATGTCTAAGAAAGTAGTTAAAAAACAAACAAATCCCAGCTGGGTTGATCTGACTTACAGAGTCTAACAATGAGTAGCAAATTGCCAATAGATTTTATTAACAAAGGTTTTATGTCAGCTCTCCTGTGTATACCCTCTGTCTTGGAGCATAAGCAATGGTGTTGATACCTTGCTCACCATTAGGTTGGAGGAAATAGTTCCCAAGACAGGAGTAACAGAATAGTATTACTTCATGTTGGAATTTCTGCTTTTACATAAGCTTGCTAAAATTTAGAGGTTAGGCAAGCTTTTGAGCTAAATGTGACCTGGTATAAATTTTTACCGAATACATACATCTAATATTAAATAAATTCCTTTCATATAATCACTCACAATCAAAGAAATGCTAATTATAAATACATTCTTTTTTACTTGCAAAAATGGCAATATTTATTTTTAAAAAGATAATAGCATTGCGGTCAGGTTAGGAGACTAGGTAGGCACAGGTGTTTTTGGTGATGGGGATTGAACTCAAGGGCCCCACATATCCAAGGCAAGTACTCTACCTCTGAGCTATACTAACCATACATTTAATGCAAAGTGATTTAGCACTGGTATGTCTCTACAATGTATCAACATACTAAAAAGTGTATACTTCCTTTATTTAATTTCTCTCTGTCCGTGTTGTGTGTGTGTGTGTGTGTGTGTGTGTGTGTGTGTTACTAGGATTTGGACCCAAGGTTTTTGCAGTGAGCCACCCCTCCCCTCCCTTTTCAGACAGTGTCTTCCTAAAATGCCTAAACGGGGCTCAAATTTTGGATACTCCTCCTTTCACTTCCCAGACAACTGGGATTACAGATTTGCACTACCACATCTGGCCATTTAGTTTCCATTCTAAGAGCTTGTCTCATAGAAACAATCATAGTTCGAAACAAGAATGTAACGATAAGAATATTTACTGCAACGTTGTTTAGAATGAGGAGGGGGATAAGACAAATAGTTTCAAAATCCATCCATTTTCAAATTGGATGTGGTGTACAAATTTGTAATCCCAGCATTTGGGAGGCCTAGGCAGGAGGATTGTTGTGAGTTTGAGGCCAGTCTGAATTACAGACCCAGACCCTGTTTAAAAAAAAAATATCCATCAGTTCCATTTAAAATTATGGAACACTTTCATAGTGTTGTAGGAAACTATTTAAAGACACTGAAATCTAAACATTATGTATTCCTTTTTTTTTTTTTTTTTGTGGGTACCGGGGGTCGACCTCAGGACCTCGCACGCCAGCAGGCGCCCGTGCCGCTGAGCGATATCACCGGCCCCTTTTTCGTATGTGGGTTCCGGGAGTCGAACTCGGGCCCTCGCGCTTGCCAAGGGCAGGCGCTTAAGCTGCTGAGCCATCTCACCAGCCCCTAAACACTGTGTATTCTTAAATGGTTAAAAACCATATTCCATAGTGGTATGTCTGTAACAGCACAGTTTCATTTTGGTGTGGAGAGATATGTACATAGGAAAAAAGTACAAATATATTCAAGGGTGTAGGGCTAGGTGTTGAGCAGGTGATCTCATGTAGTTGGAGGTGGTTGGGATGATGAGGTGGAAATTTTGAGCGCGGTGAGAAAGACTGCTCACTGAAATCTTTATGGTTACACTACAGGAGTGGTAAGACTAGTAGTTTTTAAGAAAAGCTGTATTTTCTAAATATTCTACAATAAGTATTGGTTACTGTATAGTTTTTTTAAAAAATACTTCAGGAAATCCAAATCCAAAAAGGTGATCAGCTTTCCAGCACACAATGAATTTTCAGAAGAGTTTGTGTTATGAACTAGTAAGTGGACTAATTGGATATGACGTGATGATGAAAATACTGACAGTTTTTTCATTTTATACTTTTAGTCATATCTAGTTTATGGGATTTAGGGGAAGGCATAAAAGGCTAAGAATTGAGAGAGTAGAAATTCATTACTCAAATCAGATTGCTAGGTCACTGAAAATGAAGCATTTTACTCAATTGCTTCTTCAGATCAAGCATGCTTTTCACTAGAAGGCCTTCTTAGGGAAAGCCGCTATTCTGACTCCCGTGTCTCACAAGACTGTATCTGTGTATCATATGTGGAACTTCAAACTGATGCAAAGCAAGTGTTCACCTGAATTACATAGTAGAAAATCAGAGATTGAAACTTACTGATGATCAGCCTTGAACTGAGAGGAATCAGATTTTATATAAAAAATTTTAAGAAGAATTTAAGTTGCAATTTTAGAGAAGTTACAGATGTTTAGGTTTTGGAACCATAATTGGAAAACAAACATTATATATGACTTAAAATAATAAAACATTTCTCCCGTTAGTGTGACTCGGTGTAAAAAGCGATAGACCTAAAAGTGAAATATCTGAAACAATAAGGACCAGAAAATGCTTTAAAACTTTGGATTTGAACCTACAATTACAGCACTGTCCTAACATGTTTTTTTTTTTTTTTTTAAATATGCGGGTACTGGGAGTCGAACTCAGGACCTCACGCTTGCCAGGCAGGTGCTTATGCCACTGAGCTATCTTACCAGCCCTAACATTTTTTTTTTTTTTTTGGTGGGTACCGGGGGTCGACCTCAGGACCTCGTGCGCCAACAGGCACCCGTGCCACTGAGCGAAGGGGCACCTGTGCCCCTTTTTCGTATGTGGGATCCGGGAGTCGAACTCGGGCCCTCACGCTTGCAAGGCAGGCACTTACGCCGCTGAGCCATCTCACCGGCCCAACAGCCCTAACATTTTTAACTGTATGGTCAAACTCTAGGCAAGTTTGGTTCTCCTGTATTTGCAAAACTGTATTTCTTTCAAGAATTTTTTGAGCTATCTCAATAGTTATGTAAGTCTGGAATCTGTTTTGAAATATGCCTTGATTTTATTTACTGTATCTTTGTTCTTGAGGTTGCCTGTCTTTGTCAGCATTCTCTTTGACTTAGAATGGGTCACTTAGTAAATTAGTTCTCTAACTTTATACCTTTAATCTGATTAAGAACAGTTTTTTGGACTAGTTTGGGGGTATGGCCAGATTTATATTTTTATATGGCAATATCATATACTTTTATTGTATTTATTAAGCAAAACATTCATGTAGCCACATTCATAGATTTATAATTCTGTGGCTATTTCTAAAAAATTGAATGATTTTGGGATTACGGAAAGAGCAAAGCACTGGATTAAATGAGATGTCTGTGTGTCAGCTGAAGCTTTCTGGGGCAGATCTGCCAGAGTTTATTTTGCAAATGGTGAAAGCAATAACTTTGCCTGTGCCTGACTGCATGCCTGCCTTCCTTCCTTCCTCCCTCCCTCCCTCCCTCCTCCCCTCTCCTCCTCTTTTCCCTCCTCCCCTCCTCTCCCCTTTCTTCCCCTCCTGCTTCCTCCCTCCCCAACTCCCCCACCCTCACCCTGTTTTCAGATTGTGGTTGAAGTCTCTGACTCTCATTATGATGAAATTGAGATTTTTTTTTTAAATGTGGGTACCGGGAGTCAAACTCAGGACCTCGCGCTTGCCAGCAGGCGCTTGTGCCACTGAGCGATATCACCAGCCCCTTTTTTCCTTTATGTGGGTACCGGGAGTCGACCTCAGAACCTCGCGCTTGCTAGGCAGGTGCTTATGCCGCTGAGCTATCTCACTGGCCTGTACATCTAATTACAAGAGGTGCTCGAAATGGTGGCCATTAGCTTCCAGACATTTATTAGTATGGCAAACTGAAGTGTGTATATATTGTTTTGGACTCTGTGTGTGTGTGTGTGTGTGTGTGTGTGTGTGTGTGTGTGTGTTTTGAGACAGGGTCTTGGCATGTAGTTCAGGTTGGTCTTGAAATCATTATGTAGCCCAGGCTGACCTTGAACTTGTAGCCTCCTGCCTCTGCCTCCAGAGTGCTGGGATTATAGAAGTGCACCACCACACCCAGCATCATGATGCATTATAAAAGGAGTGTTTTTGGAAGTAAAACACTTCATATGTTGAAGTTCTTGCGGGTTTCCTCCAGATTTGGACAGTGTAGAAGGACACAAACTCCAAGAAGAGCTTGTTATCCTGGCTTTCCTCACAATAGCCTGCCTTGCTTTCTCCAGGCTGTTCTTTTATAGAACTCTTCTGTAAAAGAGTGGTTTTGTTTTGTAAGTCTAAAATGATATTATAGGGGATAGTTTGCAGGATATATTAGATTATGGTCAAAATGAGATTGATTAGATAATCTCTTGAGGGATTTTGTGATTATTTATTGAATCCTTACCAAACACTGTTTTTCCCTAATCGTTATTTCATTTAAATTGGACAGCTACCCTAGGAATTAGAGATTATTACCATTCTCGCCTTCCCAGGTGAGGAAACTGAAGCAGAGCAAGGGCAAGCAACTCCCCTGGGGTCAAAAAGCTAATAAGGAGTAGAGCTTGGCTTTAGAAACCAGGGTCTTAACCCTTGTAAGTCTAAAATGTTTTTCTTTTAGAAAATAAAAATTTTCAGCAAAAACAAGATTGACATTTTCTTATATGTAAATATTTTCTTTATTAATTTCCTATCTCCTTGCTGACAGCATGGTTTAGTGTTTTAGAACAAAGGCTTGGCTTGGGGATTTCAAACGTTGTTCATTTCGAATTCTTTTCAAAACTAGATACTGGTTTCTTTTCTTTGTAATTTCGTGACTGTGATAAATTATAACAACTTTAGATTGGATTTTAAGGCTGGAGAAGAGAGGTTAGCTGATTTCTAAATGTTTCTGGGTTCCTGAGTCTGTTTATTGTTTGTAATATTTTGGGTCAACTCAGGGCTTTGCGCATGTAGCCACTGAGCTACATCCTCAGCCCTTAGAAGTTATTATAATTGTTATTATTAAAAAAAATTTTTTATATGCGGGTACCGGGAGTCAAACTCAGGACCTTGCGCTTGCCAGGCAGGCGCTTATGCTGCTGAGCTATATCACCAGTCCCGTTTTTTAAATTTTGAGACAGGATCCCACTAAGTTGCCCAGGCTGGGCTTGACTTTGCAATCCTCCCACCTCAGCCTCCTGAGTACCTGAGTTTCAGATGTGTACCAGTATGCCTCGTTTACCTAGATCATACAAACAGGAATAATTTCTATATTTTACCTGTTTAAATGCTCAGCTGACAGGGGCTCCTTTAAAAAAAAATAATACATGCAGATGTGTATATTTTGAGGTTAGGCTGTCTGGATTTATGAATTTATAGTTTGTTCACCATCATTTTGATTGATACGTATGTGGCTTTGTAATTTAGAAAGAACAGTTGCTTTGCAGTCAGTGTGCTCTGGGTCCCCTTTGTCATTCCTGACCATTGGTCTTTTTGTTGTATGTCTCGTAGGATAAGAGAAGAGCTCCTCTAAAAGCATCTCAGAGGTTTTTCAACTAATAGTTTTTCCTTCTATTCTTTACTGTTTGGTTTCCTAGGCAACCTGACCTCCCCTAGCACCCTGCTGACGTCTTTTCTGCCCCTCTACCGCTTCATTCTCCAGTTACTTGAGGTGTCTTTTTATTTTGTTTTGTCTTGTTTTTCCCATTGCTGCTTTAGGACTGCACCAGAGGAATATACGTATTTTCTTAATATACATATTTGTTCCCCTATTCTTCTTAGAATGTATTAGAAGGATAGGGACAAAAAAGAAATCACTCTGAGAAGCTAAGTAACCTTTACTTTTGGGTCAGTTATAACAGGGTTTTAGCTATAAAGGGCTAAATTAATTCTGTTGTTTCTTTTTAAAAAGTTAAATACTAATAAAAATAGGACTAAGGAAAATGTTTTCAATTGGGCATGTTGGTGCACACCTGTAATTCCAGCACTCTGGAGGCTGAGGCAGGGGGCTTGCCATAAGTTCCAGTCCACCTTGGGCTGTGTAGTGAGTTCAAGACCAGCCAAAATTACATGGTGAGTCCCTCTCTCTCAAAAAAAAAAACGTTTTCAGTTAAACGGATATTCTATGATTAAGCCATAAGATACTGTAGAACGTAAGGTATTGTAGAAGGAAAAACAGTATGAAATTGTGTGCATATAGTAAATGGTTATTACAGGCTTATGTTGTGATTTGTCTTTTTATAAATTGTGTCTATGGAAAGCATTTCTACTAGAATGGGGAGGGCAGAGCAAGTAAAGTTCTGAAAATTCAGCTATTGCTTATATTTGGTCCCTTAGTGGTACGTTTTGAATCCCAGTTCCTTGACCTTTTTAGCTTCAGAGTACGACCAGCTACAACTGTGACCACTTTTTACTACATAAAGCATAGGAAAAAGCCCTACTCTAAATTAAAATGAGTCAATACACAGTTAATATATTGAAGGAGTGGATAAGAAAGGAAGAGATAGGAACAGGAATAGTAAGAATTATTATGTAAGTGTATACACAAATATGTAAAAAGAAAGATTAGTCTCTTTTTTAGGAGTCTGTAGTAAATTTGGTAACATATGTATATGGGCATGTGTGTGTGTGTGCACGCGCTATAAATTAGGAATGAAAAACTGCCACAGAAATAAGAGGAGGAGGAATTAATTTTGCCTTAAAAAGTCTTGGAAATCTACAATTAAAAAATGGACCATAGAACTAGTTATATGGCTGGGTATGGTGGTGCGCCCCTATAATTCCAGCACTTGGGAGGCTGAGGCAGGAGGATCACCATGAGTTGGGGGCCAGCCTAGCCTACATAGTGAGTTCAAGCCCAGTCTGGACTACCTAGTGAGACCCTGTCTCAAAAAAAACCTTAAAACAAACAAACTAGTATTAGGAAATAGAATGAGAAGCACTGACTAGTACAGTGGTCAGTACCAAAATGTGTGGGGATGGGGAAGGGCCCAGTGGCTGGGAATAATGGAAGATACAGTCAAAAGATATTGAAGGCACACTGTCAAATACTGTTTGACTGTCATTTTTAGGCACCCACCAAAATAGTTGTTTGGTTAGATATTTTGGATCAGATTTGTGTTTTGAGACTATAATAATAAAAAGTCATGTGCATTGTGCTTCTTAATGGAAACTGTATTGATAAATAATGAATAATAAGAATGATAAATAATAATTTTAGATATTAGTACAATAGAATTATACCTGGCTGTCCCCATTCCCTCAGTTTTTTTAAAAGCATTCTTTATGAGGAAATTTTGTATAGTGGTTAAAAGTTAATACCTGATAGTGAACCCTTACTCTCATGCTAACTAGCTTGTTTTCTTCCTGGATAAGCCTTAAGCTTTGGTTTAATTCATTTGTGAAACAGGTAGAATGCCTTCCTCAAGAGAATTGTTTTGAGGAGTGGGATGAATGAGATAATATATGCAAAGCACAGCATTTAGTACAAAGTAAATGTAGGTAATAAATAGTGATATTTTGTGAAATAGCTTTCATTATAGAAGGAAATTAATGGAATGTGAAGGATTAATGGTTTGGGGAGGTGGAGGAGGAGATCTTTTAAGTAGATTAATTAGGAAGTTATTACTTTATCCAAACAGTTCTTTTAGGTGTCTAGGGAATTCAGTGCTGATGAGGAGCTGAGAGCAGGCAGGTGACTGTTGGGAATAGGAAGCTGGGGAAGGAGCGGAAATGCAGATATGTGATTACCGGCTGGCTGAGCTGCCTGGGTCTGAAAAGAGTGACTGAGTGGCGGCCTGGGCAGAGAGCCTTAAGGAACACTAAGAGTTGGGAGCCAAAGAGACTGTCCCTGTTTGGATCTAGAAATACAGTAGTTTACCAATATTTTATATTCTTTTTTTTTTTTGTGGGTACCGGGGGTCGACCTCAGGACCTCGTGTGCCAGCAGGCGCCCGTGCCGCTGAGCGATGTCACCGGCCCTTTTCTTGTATGTGGGTTCTGGGAGTCGAACTCAGGCCCTTGCGCTTGCCAGGCGGACGCTTACGCCGCTGAGCCATCTCACCAGCCCTATTTTATATTCTTGAAGAAACTAGGGACCAAGATAAATTAGTGTGTTCTTTTTTAAAAAGTGTACTTTTTGCACTATCAATAACATAATTTGTACTGTTGGACTGTCCTGAGTTGAGAGTTTTTGTTTTACTCATTAATGTGTATAGGTTGTACTCACGTTCTGTTTTGCCTTCCAGCCTTTGGGCCCCATTTGGCACCAGTTGGCTCTCAGAGGGAAAACAAATTCATTCTTTGAACCAGGAACCCACTCTCCTGTTGGCAGGTTTCTCCCTTAAGTCTAGACACTCTTGGCCTCTATGGTAGTTTTGTTCAGGAAAGTTCTCACCTTTGCATTTTAGACATAATACAGATTTGCTGCTAATTGGCTTGCGGGATCACTACAGTGATTGGTATTTGTAAGTACCTCCCGCCAACAAGCTTGCGTAGTTAATGTGTCCAATCATGGCTTTTCCTTTGTGTGGCTGTACACACAGAATGCCTTGCTGCCTTATTACAGGGCGTCTCCTGTTTCTAGTTTATTTTTTTCTAAGTGAGAAAAAAACTTTCACCATTTTTTTCGACGAAATTCACATTTTAGCAGCTTTGGGCCCTATGTAATGAAAATCTGAGACTCAGAAATTATTCGAATAGAAATAGAAATTGTAAGAAATTGTAGAAATAGAAATTGTAAGTACCTCCCGCCAACAAGCTTGCGTAGTTAATGTGTCCAAACATGGCTTTTCCTTTGTGTGGCTGTACATACAGAACGCCTTGCTGCCTTATTACAGGGCGTCTGCTGTTTCTAGTTTATTTTTTTCTAAGTGAGAAAAAAACTTTCACCATTTTTTTCAACGAAATTCACATTTTAGCAGCTTTGGGCCCTATGTAGTAAAAATCTGAGACTCAGAAATTATTCAAATAGAAATTTCAGTTGCTTACTTTCCTGTCTATGGTAGGGTTTAAATGTAAAGCCATTATGTGTGTTTTTAGTTACCTTTTTGAGTTAGACTTTCAGAAAGAATCTTGCCTAAGTTAAAGATTTACCTTTGTTCTTTGTCCTGCCTTATCCTAATTGCGTGTCAAAATCTGTACATGAGATTTTATTTTGGAAGTCCACAGCAATAGGAAGTTAACAGTCCCACAGGGTCAAATCCAGTTTTTCATTTTAATTTACTCAACCCTTTCTTTATATCTTCAGATACTAAAAAACAACAACAACAACAACAACAACAACAAAAAACAAAACCTTGAGCTGCCTTTAGTTTTAACTTACTAACTTTTATTTGGATTTTACTGAAACTGTGTTTTTTTAGTACTGGAGGTCTCAGAAGGCTGATTTGGCTCTTCCTGACTGCTGCTGGGATTTAGGATAGTGTTGTGTTGGTGTCAAACCAGCCACATCCTTCTTTTCAAGAAGCAGTATGACAGAATACTGAGTTCAGGGTTGTGCTATAAGGTCTGTGGTGAGCTATAAAGTTATGATGTTAGTTTCTGGCCTGCCCACATTGTTTCCAAAGTTTACTTTGCATTTTAAAAGACCTTACTGCTTTTCAAAACCAATATAGAAAACCGTATGGCAACATGTATCATCTGAGAAACATTTGGACTTGCAAAAGAATGAATGTAGAGGGAAAGATGCTACTGGCTGGGCATTATAGACTAAAAACCTGCTTTTAAACTGCTTGGGTAAGGTGGCATGTTTTATTGATTTATTCTCGTGTCCTTTCTCCCCCAACCCCATGTCCTCTTGACATTACCCACAACACAAAGAGTATTCTTTTGTTAATAACTGACGCCCGAAGTTAAAGAGGGAAAGGTTTATTTAGTTCACAGTTCGTACGTGTTTCAGTCCGTAATCGGCTGGCTTCCAGGCAGAGTGGCTTGGCAGAGAGGGACTGCAGAGGAGGAACAGTTCATGGGAAGAAGAAGACAGCAAGAGCAAGCAAGCAAGGGACTTCAACAGCATCTTTCTGCCCCTTTTATTTTATCCAGGCTTCTCAGGACAGGTAGCACTTGCACCCTTAATCCTAGTGCCCTTGAGCCTAACATTGCACCGTGAATCAATTCCAGTGTCACATGCTTTAGATGCAGCCACCTCTGAAAAAGCCCCACCTATGACCACATAAGGCTTTGAGGGGACATCTAAACACAAGCCATAGCACAGGATAAATAAATAAATACACACACACACACTTTTTTTTTTTTTTTTTTTTTTTTTTTTTGAGATAGAGTCTCGCTATATAGTTCAGGCTGGTCGTGAACTCACTATGTAGCCAAGGCTGGCCTTAAACTCATGGCAATCCTCCTGCCTCAGCCTCCCAAGTGCTGGGTTTACAGGTGTGCACCACCATGCCTGGCTTTAAGCTTAATTTTTTTTTTTTGTTTTGTTTTGTTTTGTTTTTGTTTTTGTGGGTACCAGGGGTCGACCTCAGGACTTCGCGCGCCAGCAGGTGCCTGTGCCGCTGAGCGATATCACCGGCCCTTTTTTCGTATGTGGGTTCTGGGAGTTGAACTCAGGACCTCACGCTTGCCAGGCAGGCGCTTATGCCGCTGAGCCATCTCACCGGCCCTTTAAGCTTAATTTGAATAGGATTCCAGAGAATAAAGTCAGGGCAAATGTTAGGGTGGATTACATTGGGGTGACACTGAGCTGGTACCAATTTGTTCAGTTTTATTTGTTCACTTATTTTGCGGTAAAATACACATAACATAAAAATGTACCATTGTAACCATTTTAAGTGTACATTTCAGTAGTATCAAGGGCATTCACATTGTTGTGCAATCTCTAGAACTTTTTCATATTGCGAAACTGAAACTCTGTACCCATTAAAAACAACTCTTCATTTTCTCATTCACTAGCCCCTGATCATTGTTCTACTTTCTGTTTCTATGAGTTTCAACTAGTCTGTCTGTCTGTCTGTCTGTCTGTCTCTTTACTTATTTATTTGTGAGAACTTGACATTCGTTACTCTAGGTAAATGGACTTTAAGTTTGAAGATCAGAATAATCAAGTAAACTCAGTGGCCACACTTACAACTGCATGAGCATTTACAGTTGCCAGTGCTGGAGTTAGAGCATCTCGATCTTCTGTGGCGCAGTTTGGAAATTGCTGTTCCTTTTGTGTGGGGATGATGATGACAGTGGCTCATGACTGATGCTTACAGGACACCTACCTCTCTTGAGGATGGAGGAAAGAGGTGTTTCTTTTGGGATGAAAGAGAAAAGCACAGTTTGGGACTGTGGAGATACAGAGAGACATGAGGGAAGTTGAGGGAGTTCTTCTTGTCTATTTTCACTATTAAGTACAAAACCGGGTCATCTGTTGAAAGTCAGAGGCTTGAGGTTGATTAGAAAGCTTTAAGAAAATGACAGAAGTTTGAAATTACCAGGAAGTGAAGTAGGGACCCGATCAGAGATGATGATCATAATGGTAGTAGTACTATTAGTAGTAACAGTAAGAATAGTTAATATTTATGGGTTATGTCTCCTTGCCAGCTACTGTTCTTGTTGCTTTGTGTTTTAATCTTCATAGCAGCCTTATTAACTACTTAATAGTTCACTCCATCTCTTGGGCAGCACATTTGTTTATGTACTGACTGTCTCAAGCGTCACTTGAGCAGGTGTCCTTTCAACCAAATTTGTCATTTTTATATTTCTTGTTACAGTATCTTACAAAAATTAATGAAAAAAATGGGCAATTTTTGGTCATTCTGTATTTAAGTAATTGGACTGGTAAGTGGTTAAAGTGGTTGTTAAACAGATAAGAAACTAAGTTGCAGAGTTAAGATTCTGTTTTCATTCTTTTGGTCTAGATCCAGGCTCTTTGCTCTTTCTGCACTGTAAATGGCATTGAGAGTGTCCACCTGACATTGCAAGCAAGATATTTGAGCTGTAAATGTATTTTGTTTTAATTTTTAAAATATTTGTTAATACCTATTATAGTACATAATGATTACATTCATCGTGGGGAGTTGGTACATGTACATAAGACATCTTCATTCTTTTTGTTTCCCCTTTTCTTCTCCCTCCCCCTAGGGCAGTGGTAGGGAACCTATGGCATGTGTGTCATTTTTCTCTTAAGACAAAAGATGTTAAGGTATGAGTTGTTCTTTTTTTTTCCCCTAAACTAAAACGTCAGTATTCTGGTTTAATTGCAGTGTTGGCACTTTGCGATAAATAAGTGGGTTTTGGTTTGCAGATTTGGCACTCATCTCTAAAAGGTTTGCCATCACTGCCCTAGGATATAAATTTAAAAAAAACTCATTCTTTAATCTATTTATGGTGGCACATGCTTGTAATCCAAGCTACTTGGGAGGCTGAGGCAGGAGAATCCCAAGTTTGAGCCCAGCCTGGGCAACATAGCAAGACACTGTCTTCCCCCTAAAAAAAAGCTTTTATTTTTTATAAATCAGTGGCTTCTGTTCATGCACATTGATTATTGTCCTAAGTAAATGTGAAATTTAGAAAAAGAAAACCCAATTTTCATATTATCATTAAATGCAAGCCTCGGTTTCTTGTTTGTCTTTGACACATGTGAAGGTTCTTTGCAAAGATACAAGTGGGCAAATAGAAGCTAGAAAATTTTGACATGAAGCAAACCAGAACATGTTGAGTTATAGTGAACGTCCATACTGACTAGCATTTTAATGTCCACATGGACAAACAAGTATCATATTGATTTACAAGGGTAAAATCAACTAGTAAGATCAGTTAATTTCTAGACTGTAATTAATTTATGTCACTACCCTCATTACCCAGATGGGAAACTTCCTATGTTATGGATTTTCTAAAATTGGAGAATGAAACTTTGTCCTCCAGATCTGCGTGCCAGATCACTTAAAATTCAGGTTGAGCAGTTATCTCTTTCAGATTTAACTCCAACTTGGTGCCAGCTCATTAGGTTAAATGTATCTTGTAAACTTTACCATCTTGTTATGATGCCTGACAGTTTGATTTTAACATTAGGAAAATATCTGTAAGGTAAGAGATGAAATACAATGTAGCTGAATATTGTTAAGTTGGTTAATACAAACTGTTATACAATGAGGACTTGTTGCAGACTTTCACATTTAGAAAACTTTTCCAAAAGATATTTTTGAAATTTTTCTATGGAGATAGATTGTCAGTGAATGAAAAGAACTTTTTGTAGGCCATTTGGGAGTGTGGTAACTGGTACTTTTGGACTCCATGCATAGAGGTCCAAGGCTAAGAGAATGTCTCAGTGTAGAGTATCAAATTTTGTATCCAAAGCTATTACTTTCTTCAATTATGAGAAACCATAAATTGCATAATGACCTTGGTATTTTGTTGGTATGGAGAGATGCATGATCTCAGACGACTTGTAAGCCTCTGTTGGGATGTATGTGACATGTGCTTTTTTTTTCCCCTGATTTTTTGTTTGTTTGTTTCAACAGTCCAAGACATGTTTTTGAAACTATATATTCTGTTAGCAAATCCAAATCAGTACCAAATCCATCCATTTCTTGCCAGTGCCAAATGCATACTTTGCTGAGCTTTCTAATTTGGGCTCCAAAGTTTATACATAGCAAATTCTAACATCTGCCAAGTTCTGATATGATCCAGAGGAGAGTGGAGTGAAAGTAGAATGAAGAAATCTGGAAATGCATGCTTATAGGGTAAATTACATTTTGGAATTTGCTTCCATGTGGATTTTCCCCTCATGGACCACTCTGATGTTTTAGCAGGCTGAGCTGGAAAGGTCATGTTGCACAGGATGAAGAACAATAAATAGTCTGTTTAGTGGCTTGGTGCTAAGCCTCCTGGCAGTGCCAACTCAGCTAATAGCTATAATAGTCATTTCTCCTGTGGGGTGTAAAAGTTTGGCTGTCATCTTTTAGGAATATGGTGATTTGTGACTATTGCTTTCAGATGAGTGAGGAGATGTTGCGATTACAGGGTCTTGTCTCAGTAGTTATTTATCCCCTCACCCCCATGAACTGCTGCTGCTTTTGAGCCATGAAATCTGCATTGTAGCTGCTTTAAAGAAATGCATGAGAATATTAAACATATTTAATTTTCATTTTGTCAAAGAGATCTTAAATTTATCCCTTCTCACAACACATTGGCTTCATTCTTGGGGGAGGGCAGGGTCTTGCTATTAGTTCAGGCTGGTGTTGAACTTGCTGTAAAGCCCAGGCTGGCCTCCAACTTGCAATCCTGCCTCAGCCTCCCAAGTGCTGTGATTGCAGGCATGTGTCACCATACCTGTGTCTTTTTTTTTTTTTTTTTTTAAACTTAAGACATTGGTTTTAGAACTAATTTGATTTTTTTCCCCCCCTTTGCTTTTCCTTTAAGTCAGTAAAAATTCCTTTTTCTTGGGTTGTGATGCATTTCTACATCATGTTTACAATATTTCCAGGGCCACAAACTCCAATAGTGTTTAAAAGATAGGGAGAACTAGAACATATGCTAGTGTGTATAATTTTAAGTTCCCTAAGATTTGTGTAATAGGAAGTGTATTATTAATTAAAGACATTTTGCAAAGTGTTTCTATTCAAGTGATATATAATATTTTACATACTTGCTTTTGAAAATATAGACACGTTCCTGAAATTATTTTTTTTCTGAAATTATTGATGAATTTTTAATAAATGAAATAACTTAAAATGAATGATGAGTCACTCTTTTTTAGTAATATGATAGATTGGATGTACAGAGAAATCCCTTCTGTGCAAAACTTGTTTTTGTTTTTGTTTTTTGGCTTTTTAAGACAGGGTCTCGCTATGTAGTTCTGGCTGGCCTTGAATGCTATGTAGCCCAGGCTGTCCTCGAACTCACAGTCATCCTCCTGCCTCAGCCTCCCAAGTGCTGGGATTACAAAACATGTGCCACTACACCCAGCTGTGCAGAACATTTTTAAGTGAAGCTAAGGAAGGGAGAATATATGGATACATATAAAATATATGTAAAGTTCTGGAGCTTGTGTAAGAAAACAACTGAAGTCTTGAAAAGATCAGAAAGCATGATTTCATAAGGTAGAGTAAACCCTGAAGGTAGTGTTAGTACTGTCTTTTAGGAATAGAGCAAAGAGGAGGGAGAAGAGACAATTAGTGCCCAAGTGCAGGAGAGGCTGCCCTAGATAGAAGTGGAACCCTAAAGGGATTGTCCCTGCATACAAAGCCTTGCACATGACTGATGTGATGGATTAACTAATGGTCAGCTTGTAACACCCAGCTGAACTGAGTCAGCCAGGTTCCGGATGTGGAAGATCCACCTGAGGATTGTTGCCAACAGCATAAAAGAAGAACTGGAGGGGAAGATGGTGCTGTTGATTCTCCTAGAGAAGCTTGTCAGGCTGGTTTTCCTGATATGAACTCAGCTGTTCTCATTGTCGCTGTTGCTCAGGATGCCTGCGGTTCTCTTTGGGGAGCTCTGGTCCTTACCTTGAGCATCGCTTCCTGGCTCCCATGCAGATCCCTCAGCCTGGTGGCACAGATCCTTCACCCTGCCAGTGCAGACTTTCTAGCTTCCACCATTGGCCTTCGGGCCTTCCCAGTGCAGGTTCTTGATACAGACTAGCATGAGACGTTGTCGTGGGCTCTAGGCCTCCAGCTGGACTCATGGAGGACATTGCTGTGGGATCCAGGTCCGCAGCTGGATTCTTTGGGTCTCTAGTGTGTGGACAGATCTCTTGTGCTTTTTTGCATTTGACTTTTTGGGTGAATATTACAAAAAAAATCATAAATGATGGTCCTATATTAAATCTGTTCCCTTGCAAACTCTGACTACAACAACTGACTTGGGTCTCTCTGGGTGGAGAGGGGAGTCTCCTGTGAAACTGCGGAGAAGTCACCCATGCCCACAGGAGTCTGCAGCCAGGTTTCTCACTGCCTGTGAGCCCTAAAAATCTCTGAGCTGAAAGCTTAGTTGAAAGTATTCCCAGTTGGTTTTGATTCCCAGTGTTGGGGAGAATCAAATTCACATTTCTATAGAAGCACACTTTATTGACAGGCCTGAAAGTTTTATAGATGAAGTTGCAAGAAATGTGCACTTACAAAAGAAAACAAGCAACTATGATTTGGTCAGACATGGCAGATTATAGTTCCCAAATATGGCTGCAGCAATAATTCTGGAGTCACGTGCTCCTTTAGAACCTTGCTAGTGTAGCATCAAGAAGTCTCTGTCTTCTTCCATTCCACCTGGGCAGGCCTTTGTGACTGCTCTTGCCAGAATACGATGGAAGTGATAATACCTGACTTTTTTTTTTTTTTGGCATGTAAGTTAATTCTTTCTGACTTTTGACACTAAGTCATTAAAAAAAGCCACACACTTCTTCCTTATGCACTCGGGATGTGCATTCCTGGAGCCCTTTCCCACACCCAAAGAAGCCTGTGGGGAGATCATAGTGGAAAGAAACTCAGGCCAGTGGCATCAGCTAAGCTCCCACCTGACAAGGACTAACTTGCTGCTTTGTAATTAAGCCATTTTGAAAGTTTATCCTCCAACCCCTGTGCAGCTGACCTAAGGTGATGCCACATGGAGGAGAGGCCAGCTCTCTTTTCTGAACAAATTTATGTGCAAAAATGTGATTATTGTTGTTTCAATCCACTCAATTTTAGGGTAGTTTGTTTTACAGCTATTGTTATGGTTTAGATCTAAAGTGTTCTCTCAGAGTCCCATGGCTGCCCATGATTGGATCCTGGAGGCCCTGTGGTAGATTCATCCAGTGATGAATTCAGCCACCGAGTGTGCTGGCAGGATGTGGGGCCCAGTTGGAGGTAGATCACTGGGGCGTGACCTAGAAGGGCGACTTCTCGTCTCTGACTTCCTCTCTCTCTCTGCTTCCTGGTTAGCTTAGGGTGAGCACCTTTCATCACCATGCCATTCCTGCCTTGGAGTTAGCCAGGCATGGACTGAATCCTCTAAAGACCACGAGCTGAAATAAACCTGCTCTCTTCTAAATTGTGAGTGTTGGTATTTTGTTCTGGTGATGGGAAAGTGACTAATTCAGAGACAGATAATCAAAACATCAGCAGAGCCATCAGTCTCGTAAAGACTACAGATGCTTAAAGAAACAAAAAAAGGGGGTTAAAAGATGATGAAAAGACTCTTAAAATTGATGAGGAAGATGGAAAAGAACTTGCTTTCAGTAGAACTTTTAGATAGGAAAAATATAGCTGAAAATATAATGGAAAGATGATACTGATTTGTTTGAGTTGATGTGTAAATAAATTACTATAGTAGATTGGAAGATAGATCTGAAGAAAATTTTTAGAGTTTAGTACTGAGAAAGAAGGGATGGAGCATATGGGAGGTTTCCTCACAGAGAATGAGAAGCTATTCACCAGTGTCTGATTTGCTAGTTCCCAAACTTTTTCATCTTAGGACTCCTTTTGCCTTTAAAAATTATTGCTAACACCAAATTGCTTTTGTTTATATGTGTTACATTTATAACTTGCCTACATTTTTACATATATGTTTAGTTCAATAAAAACTTACTTTTAAAAATGGGCAGTATTTATATACAATGGATTATTACTCTGCCCTATAGAAGGATAAATTAGAGTTATTTATAGGACAATGGATGCACCTTGAGACCATAATGTTAAGTGAAATAAATGATACACAAGCTTAAATATCATACGGTTTCTCTTAAGAAACCCAAAGTATAAATGATTTAAAGAGTAAAATAAAAGATAGATACTAGCGAACAGGGAGATAGATCATTTACAGATGGGAAGAGGATCTAGAGATGGAGGGAGGAAAGGGAAAGGGAAGGAAAAACAATTAAGATGTGTTATGTATGCATACCAACTTCCTATGATGAATGTGATCATTATGTACTGTAAATATGTATTAATAAAAAATTTAAAAATTTTTTATAAAGTTGACATGATAAAGACTGTGAAAAGATAGGCTACAACCTGAGATAGGAGATACTGCATATATTCTGTTAGGAGAATATAAAAGAACTAAAAGAAGAAAAGGTAGCAAAATGGAAAGAGAAGTCATGTTTGTTTCACAGAAGCAGAAACAAATGGTCCACAAACATAAAAAGATCCTCAACCTTTTTAGTAATGAAGGAAATGCAAATTAAAACACTGAGAAACTGTTTGTCCCCTACTTAACCTCCCCACAGCCTAGGAAAAATTAAAAATAAAATAGCAGTGGTCCGGGGTGATGTGGAGCAGTAGAAACAGTCCTACTAATGGGTACAGTCATTTTGGAACGTAATTTGACTTGACTTAGTGACTCCTAGGTGTGTACCCTAGTGAGACTCAGGCACTCGTGGATGAAGAGACGTGTAGAGGCACATTCATTGTAGTGTCATACTAGTGAAAAACCCGAACAACTCAAATATCTGGCAGCTGTACAGCAATAAATACACTTGTTTTTATTTGTAAGAGGATGACTGTTTGAATGAAGTGAAGTAAGTGCCACTACTTACATCTTCATAAAGGAATCTTACAATAGGGGTCAAAAAGGCAGTTAAATAATAAATATGAGTCTTTGCATAAAGTTTAAAAACAGGCAAATCTAAAATTATGTTATTTGGGGTAACATATACGGTAAAATTGCAAAGAAAAAAAGGAATGATTAACACTTCATGTTTTCTGGGGTAAGAGAACTGTGGAATATAAGAAACACATAAAGAACTGTGGTTTGTATATGTTGTATTGCACAGTAAAATTTTTAAGTGTGTTGTTGAAAAGAACCATGCTGTGGCTCTTTTTCTAAGGAAAGAGTTTTGGTAAACACTAGTTTTTTGTTGTTGTTTTCTCTTGCAGTGCTGGGATCAAACCCCACACCTCGTGCATGTGTTAGGCAAATGTTTTACCATGAAGCTACATCCCCATTTTTGTTTTTGTTTTTTCTGTTCTTGGGAGATGGGGGTCTCACTATATTGCCCAGGCTGGTCTCAAACTCAAACTCTTGAGCTCAAGTGATTTTCCTGGCCTCAGCCTCCCAAGGATTACAGGTGCATGCCATTTTGTCCAGCCAAATACTAATTAATTTTCAATCTTAGTCACTTTTTTTGAGATAGGGTCTCGCTGTGCAGTTCAGGCTGGGCTCGAACTCACCATGTAGCCCAGGCTGCCCTTGAACTCATGGCAGTCCTCCTGCCTCAGCCTGCCTCCTGAGTGCTGGGATTATAGGTGAGTGCCAATTTTAGGCAATCTTTTGGCATGTGTTTGTACACATAAAAACCTCCAATCTATTTTGAATTTTTTTCAGAGCTTCTATATAACATCCTCGGTAAGTAGAGTACATATCTAGGAAGAAGATAAAACTAGGAAAATTCACGTACAAGTTCAAGTTCAGTAGTTGTAGCCTTAGAATGAGAAATTAGGCCTGTTAGCCCACCTGTCTTAAAATTGCTTACTATTGTTAAAAATCAAGACTTTCTTAATTTATTTATTTATTTAAGATCAGCAGCAGAGATACATACTCTTTTTGCTTCTCCCCTAGCTCAAATCTGTTGTTTGTTAAAAACCTCTATCCACTGACATCTTCTCCTTTTCTGAAGTAATGTGAAACCCAATAATCATACACAGACCTGACCTACTTTGGAGGAACCAGAGGACAAAGAAACCCTCGCTTTCTTCATCCTTTTTTGGATAAAAAGCAAATTTTAGGAAGTGAGGTCCAGAGCTTCCTATATCTATTCTTTGAGGAGCCCAAGCCAGCTTGTCCCTCTCCCACATGCCAGTAGTGTCCCCATGTGTATTGCTTGTAGTCTGATGGACTTGATGCTTATGCAGCCTTCGTGTGTTTGCTGGTCTAAAGATGTTTGGACATTTCCCAGGGCACTATGGCTTAAAGAAAACAAAGTTGAAAGGCCTATTTATTTGTTTTTATTTTTAATTCTGTTTTATACATTTGATTTTTATACATACTTACATTCTTTTTGTAAAGAAATAGTTTGGAAGGTAACCTTACATCCTTGTACGTATTAATGGGGGATCAGCTGGAATAATAGTTCAGACTAGTCATCCCATTTAGGTGTTGCTGGCTGCCTGGTAACTGTTACAACTTCCATCTTAGTTCTGTTTCTTTGTTGTTATTTTGCTAATTTGGTATTTTATTGTCAAAACAGATCTTAGTATTCGGTTTATTCATTGACATTTTTAATAAGAAAAAACTTTCCCCTAAACCACAAGGAGAAATTGTTTTACTTGGTTCATTAACAGTTGCTGCAACACCACAACTGGGTTCTAGGCCTGGGCCCTAGATCCTGTACTGATTGCTTATGACTTTACTAAACTCATTGTTTTGTATAATAAACACCAACACTAATCAAGGAAGATGCCTGTCAATATCGCTGGAATATCAAGAATTAGAAGAGACAAAATCGTGCACAATTGGCAGAAGGATAGAACTATACATTAATGGCATAGGTTTAAGAGTTCAGAAATAAAACTTTACACTTAGGGTCATTTGATTTTTGAGAGTGATACCAAGACAATTCAGTGGAGAAAGAAGAATCTTTTCTTTTTTCTTTACTTTTTTTTTTTTTTTGAGACAGGGTCTCACTATGTAGTCCAGGCTGGCCTCGAACTGACAGCAATCCTCCTGCCTCAGCCTCCCAAGTTCTGGAATTACAGGTGTACACCACCATGCCTGGCAAGTCTTTTCAACTAATGGTGCAGGGACAAGTAGATAGTCACGTGCAAAAGATTTAAGTTGGCTCCTTGCTTTACTGCATACACAAAAATCAACTCAAAATCCATTATATACATAAATATATGAGCTTAAACTCTTAAAAGAAAATGTAGGAGTTAAATCCTTCTGATCTTGAGTTAGGCATGACCCCAGAAGCACAAAGGACAAGGGAAAAAATAGATAAATTGGATTACTAGTTTAAAATGAAACACCTTTTTTCTACTACAAACAATAAATTAAAAAAAGATGAAGACAATCCATAGAATGAGAGAAAATATTTACAAACTATAAGGGACTTGGATCCACAGTATATAAAAACTTTTATAACTCAAAAATGAAAAGACAATTAACTCTGTTTAAAAAAAGAAAAAACCAGAGATTTGAATATGTATTTCTACTGAGAATGTATATAGACTGTCAATAAAAACATGAAAAGGCGCTCAACATTATTAGTCATCAGGAAAATGCAAATCAAAACTACAGTGAGATACCACTTCACACCCACTAGCATGGCTGTAATAGAAAGGTGGATAATAACAAGTGTTGGTGAGGATATGGAGAAATTAGAGCCCTCCTGGATTGTTGGTAAGAACATAAAATGACACAGCCACTTTATCATTTCGTCAATATATTAACTGTTCAAAAAATGTTAAATGTATAATTACCATGTGTCCTAGCAGTTCTGTTCCTAGGTACAAAAGTAAAAACATACCCATAAAGTTTTTTGCATAAATGTTTATAGCAGCATTATTCATAACAGCCAAAAGGTAGAAACAACTTAAACACTCATCAATTGATGAATGGATAATTAAGATTGGTATATCTATACAATGGAGTATTATTTGGCAATATATGTTATGGTATGGATACTCCTTGAAAACATTGAATGAAAGAAATCACAGGAAGACATATATGATTCCATTCAGAGGAAATACTCAGTATAAGCAAATTTATGGAAAGAAAGTCGATTAGATTAGTGATTGCTTAAGAATGGTAGGGGTTGGGATGTAGTTAAATGGGTATGGGACTTCTTTTGGCGGGGGTAAAAATTTCAGTTTAGATTGTTATGATAATGATATCACTCTGTGAATAAATTTAAAAGTGTTTAATTTCACACTTTAAATTGGTGAATTGTATGGTATGTGAATGATACATCAATAGTTTTTTTTTTTTTAACTAAAAACTAGAATACAAGGAAAGCAGGTCATTTTTTTCTAAGGAAAAATGGTAATGAGATTATTTTGTTTATGAATTTCATGTCCTTTCTCTGCCTAAATGTGAATTAAAAAAAAAATTTTTTTTTTTTTTTGGTGGGTACCGGTGGTTGACCTCAGGACCTCGCACGCCAGCAGGCGCCCATGCCACTGAGCGATATCACCGGCCCTTTCTTCGTATGTGGGTTCCGGGAGTCGAACTCGGGCCCTCGCGCTTGCCAGGCAGGTGCGTACGCCGCTGAGCCATCTCACCGGCCCAAAAAAAATTTTTTTTTTTTTTGTGGGTACCGGGGGGTCGACCTCAGGACCTCGCGTGCCAACAGGCACCCGTGCCTCTGAGCGATATCACCGGCCCCTTTTTCGTATGTGGGTTCCGGGAGTTGAACTCGGGCCCTCGCGCTTGCAAGGCAGGCGCTTACGCCGCTGAGCCATCTCACCGGCCCAAAAAAATTTTTTTTAAGACAAGGTTTCACTATCTTGTTCAGGCTGGCCTTGAAATTGCAGCAGTCCTCCTGCCTCAGCTTCCCAAGTGCTGGGATCACAGGTGTGTGCCACTACACTTGGCTAAATGTGAACTTTCAAAAAGTATACTTTAAGCCGGGCGTGGTGGCGCACGCCTGTAATCCCAGCACTTGGGAGGCTGAGGCAGGAGGATCCCCACAAGTTCGAGGCCACCCTCAGCGACATAGCGAGTTCAAGGCCAGCCTGCACTACATAGCAAGACCTTGTCTCAAAAAAAAACTAAAACAAAACAAAACAAAACAAAAAACTATACTTTAATAAAGGATTTAATGTATCTTTAGTAAAAGACCAATAGATTAAGCTTTGAAACAAATTTAAAATAAAAGTCAAATAGTACAAGGGAGATGAAAGATGGATATTATTTTACCAGAAATCAGTGTAACTAGAGATACCACAGTTAACTTACCTTTTCTTTCTGCAGTACAGGCAAACAAAAAGCCTTCAACACATGCGCTTTTAGGAAACATTTAAGATCCAAACCATAACATAAAGTAAGCAATCCAGGGCCGGTGAGATGGCTCAGCGGCGTAAGCGCCTGCCTTGCAAGCGCGAGGGCCCGAGTTCGACTCCCGGATCCCACATACGAAAAAGGGGCCGGTGATATCGCTCAGTGGCACGGGCGCCTCCTGGCGCGCGAGGTCCTGAGGTCGTCCCCCCGGTACCCACCAAAAAAAAAAAAAAAAAAAAAAAAAAAAAAAATAAAGTAAGCAATCCAGTTTAGAAAACTTTTCTACCACTACATTATATAATAAAACTTAATAGCCTGTGAGTTGCTAAAAGATTCATAAAATTATGTTAAAAAGTAAAAAAGGACTTGTCATTAGTAAAGTTTTAATCTAAAATATGCCTTATGTAGAAATCGTCTTTGATTCTGAGTATGTGTCTACTGAAAAACATTAAGTTTATTACAGTCTCTCATCAGAATTGAGAAAGAATAGGAGGCTGGTCTTCAGGCTGCTCTCTCTGGCATTAAGTAGAAATTTTCAGACAAAACGGTATACTTATTTTATTATGATGCTTGAATTGAGATACTGGAATTGCTTTGTTTTAAATTTTTAATAAACTTGAATATTCATGTTAGAATGGTTTTAAGAGGTGGGGGTGTGGCTCAGTGGTATAGTACGTGTAATGTCTAGGTTCAATCCCTTGCGTTGCAGACAGACGGACAAACAGTTTTTGATTTATCAAAGAGTTGCAAATACAGTACTGCATTCCCAAATACCCTGTACTCATTTCTCCTTTTATTATCTTACATTAGTATCATACATTTGTCATAACTAATGGACCAATATTATTACGTTATTGTTGACTAAAACTCATACTTTGTTCAGATTTTCTTAATTTACCTAATGTCCTTTCCTTGTGCCATATTACATTTGGTCGTCATGTGTTCTTAGGTCTTCTTGGCTGTGATATTTTATCCAACTTCCCTTAGTTTTGATGACTGGATGGTTTTGAGGAGTACTGGTCAGGTATTTTGTAGAATGATCTTCTGTTGGAGTATGAAGTATTGTCATGATCAGTGAGGCCACAGGGTTTTGGTGGTAAGACAACAGAGGTCAAGTACTGTGTTCATCACATCATGTCGAGGGCACTTACATCAACATGACATCCCTGTTGACACTGACTTGAACACCTAGTTGAGGTACTGTTTGCCAGGTTTCTGCACTGGAAAGTGATTCTTTACCCCATTTTCCATATTGTAGTATCTGGAAGAAAGTCATTAGATGTGCATGTTTTTGTTAGCATCTTTGCAATTGGCAAAAGTAACTTTGTAAACCACTGAGCCTGACATACTTTTTCAGTTGGCAAACTTACCTGTGTTCACATAGAAAGGGTTTGCTGGGATAATAAGTAGGGCCCAAGCTTTTCTCAAGAAAGAACTTCAGTTTTGTTCACATGCTGGAACTCTCGGTTGCAGATCCTAGAATTTTGTGCCATAAAATACATAAGAGATTTCTTTGGCCTAGAATTTTTAGGGATTAGAGTTTGCCTGTATCTGAAAAAAACCATAAGGTGTTAGTTTTCTACTGTTGTATAACAATTTACCACATCCATAGTGGCTTAAAACAGTACATACTTACTATCCCACCATTTCTATGGGTCATGAATCCTGGCATGGTGTAGTCCTCTGCTCAGGGCCTCAGAATGCTGTGTTTCATCAGGGGAAAAATCCACTTCCAAGGTCATTCAGCTTATTGGCAGACTATGTTTTCGTGAGGCTTTGTGACCTAAGACACCAGCTTTTTGCTGGCTGTTGGCGAGGGCCCACCCTCGGGTCCTTAGAAGCTGCCTGTGGGTCTTTGAGGCCACACAGTTTGTGGCTTCCCTTTGGGCTGCCTTAACATGGCTGCTTTCTTCATTAAGCCCACTAGTACCCCTTGAAGGGGAGGAGGGACGTTACACAAAGCATGAATGTGTGTCAGTATGTGTGTATGGGAATCAGTGGGGACCAGTCTCCTTGGAGTCTCTCTGTGCACATCAGTGTGACTTGTGTAGAATATTTATTTTGAATAGGATTACATAGAGTGAGTCTGCTTGATGAACATTAGTCTCAGAGTACATCCCAAATACAGTTTAACTTAATAGAACTAAGTGAATAGAAAAACTTCATAATGACTGGTGTTAGGTTAAATGAAGATAGGTAGAGATATTCAATGGATCTACCAGCAGAGGATGAATAAAGAAGTTGGAAGATAGATGAAATACTATTACATGTTTTCCCTATTTCAAAATTTTATTGATGTCTAGTGCTGCCTGTTATTCCTTCCTTTATTAGTCAGTTTTCTATGTTTATATTTAAGAGCTCATTACCATAAAATCAGTTTTGAGAAGCAACAAAACATAGTGCAGTTAAGGGCTCAGGTTCTCCATTTCCTAGCTTGAAATCCTGCCTCTGGTACTATATTGCTGAATAACCTGGGTAAATTACTTCATAGGTATATGCCTCAGAAAAATCTGTAAGATGGAAATAATAATAAATACCTGCTTCTTAGTGGTGGTGTGTAGATTAAGAGTTAATAATGGCTGTCAGCTGGGTGTAGTGGCACTCAGCTGTAATCCCAGCATTTGGGAGGCTGAGGCAGAAAGATTACCATGAATTTGAGGCCAGCCTAGGCTGCATAGTGAGTTCAAGGCCAGCCTGAACTACAAAGCTAGACCCTGTCTGTGGAGGGGAGAGTTAATGGCTGTCATTGTTGTTTTCAAGTGTGTTATGCTTTAGTTTAATTTGTTTCATTACTGTTTAAGAAAGTAATACTAGGGCCGGTGAGATGGCTCAGCGACATAAGTGCCTGCCTGGCAAGCACAAGGTCCTGAGTTCGACTCCCGGAACCCACATATGAAAAAAGGGCCGATGATATTGCTCAGCAGCAGGGGCGCCTGCTGGCGCACGAGGTCCTGAGGTCGACCCCCGGTACCCACAAAAAAAAGAAAGTAATACTGTACAGTACTTAAGAGCTTATTCACCAAGGCTATCTCAAATGGGGTGAGTATATCATTCTGTGTTTTTTTTTTTCTTGGTATGGGGAATCGAACTCAGGACCTTGTGCTTGCCAGGCAGGTGCTTGTGCCACTGAGCTATATCCCTAGCCCCATTCTGTATATTATATCATAGCACTATAGAACTAACTAGCTTGAATACTTTAGTTGTCCAAGATTGACAGTTATTTGACTAATGATTCTGATTTAGTTTATGTGACTGAACCTTAGAACTTAAATAAGTTAGTTAAAAAAGGTAAAACCAAAATCTCCCAGAGTTCTGATTAGGAATTGGTACAGTGAGAACCTTGACCAGGTAACTTTGCTTTCAAGCCTAGTACAAGCACACTTTTATTTAATAGATGGGAACATTGAGAACTAGAGAGGTAAAATGACTGAACTCTAAATCCAAATTTCCCCTCCACTGTTCTTTTCGCAGTCTTAGGATTTGCAAATTGTACCCAGAGCTGTTTCCAAAAGTTCTCTCCATTTCTGAATTTTCTACTCAAGTTTAATCAAAATAGATACTCTTTTATGTCTCGTGTATTTTAGGGTTTCTATGTGGTTTTGTCCAGAGTGTAAAAGGTTCTACTGTTGTATGTGATAGTTTTTATATCCTTTCTACACTGAGCTCCTTGTTCCATGCCATTTCTACTCAGTACATTTGATTTATTGTGGAGATTATCTTTGACTTTGTTTCCAAAAATGCCAACTTGATCTATAAAGAAATTGACCTAGTGACCGCAGAAAAATTCTAAAGATTTTTAAATATGGAGAGATAATTATTTCAGTATGAAGTCATAGTTATTATTAGTTAACATTTTTTCTCATTTGTCTAGATCTTCCCTTCATTTTCTCATCTCAAACCTCATCCTTGTGATATTCTAGGTGGTGTTACTAATGGTCTATTATTTTTCTAAAACAATACTTAAGCAGATATATTTATTAAATGAAAGCATTTGTAATATGTACAGGTGCTTTTGAATCTCTTTGGCAATGAATTAGGGGTCATGTCAATTTGCTTAAAAAATAGTATTGTCATATGCCTCCCAGAGGCTGAGGCAGGAGGATTGTCATGAGTTGGAGGCCAATGTGGGCTACATAGTGAGTTCAGAGTCAGCCTGAACTACATGCATAGCAAGACTCTGTCTCAAAAAACCAGGAAAAACAAAACAAAACAATAAAGTATTGAAAAAGGGCCCAACAGACAGTGTAATAGATTGATTTTTTAAAATTGTACATGCTTTTAATGATTTAAAAAACTTCATTGCTTTAGCTATGTTCACTATTTTAACCAACTAATGTACAGTTATAATTTATTATAAGTAAAATGCTTGGTGCTACTTTAAAAGCTTTTTGAAATTTTAGACTTGTACTCTACTGTCAATTTAGGACTATCATTGCAGGTCAGTATTTAGGATGCCAGTAATCTAATAAGGCAAAGTAGAAACAATCTTATTAAATGTTAAGTCTCTTATATTAAGCATGTACTTTATGCAGTTGTGTTTTGACATTTACTGTGGTCATGTCTAATTCATGTAATAATGAGTTATATTTTAATGGAACTGTTTTTCAGTTTTTTCCCCTATGGCAGTGTTATCTGTAGTTCCCTTCCCATTTTTAAAATAAGTATTAGAAATTTGAGAACTAATTGTTTACCAGACTTTCCAAGGGTTGGTTTAAATTACATATGCTACCCTGTTCATCACTTGAAATGCTAACATTTATTATGGAAATAAATTTGTTTTACTGGAAAATGTGATGGTTACTAAATATAAGGAACTCATTGACACTAGAATAAATACAAAAAGCCATCACACAAAGCATTTGCATTTTGATGGAATTGTAGAGAAGCATAGCTGCAGCTGTGTTGGTGTGCAGCTGTGATTAGGAAAGCCTCTCAGAAGGTAGTTGGTGTCAAGTTCCTGATGGGCATAGGGGGGCTGGCTTTTAAATGCTGGACTGAACTGATAAGACAGTCCAGCCGCAGAGTAGGAATGCATGCTTCACAAAGGCGCGGTTAGCTCACATTCCTGGCATCTAAGGATGTGGCAAGTAAGACTTCAGAAACAAGTAGTTAAAATGCTACCTAAGCCGGGCATGGTGGTGCACGCCTGTAATTCCAGCACTCAGGAGGCTGAGGCAGGAGATTGCTAGTGAGTTCAAGGCCAGCCTAAACTGCATAGTGAGACTTTGTCTCAAAAAGACCAAAAAAAAAAAAAAAAAAAAAAAAAAGCTACTTAATAGTGAGATGCTTCTTGTTTACTTTGCATTTTCAAATAATTGGGAGATGTCAAAGATAAGGGATTTAGGGGCTGAGGATTTAGCTCAGTGGTAGAATACTCGTCTAGCAAGCTGGAAGCCCTGGGTTCGGTCCTCAGCACCAAAAAATTAAAATGCTTTTAAAAGAAAAAAAAGATAAGGGATTTAGAATATCCTTTCAACTCTTTTATCATTCCTTTCAACTGTTTATCATTAGTTTATTCAAGCTCCTGCTGTTACTTGCAGACTGTGTTATTAGGCCTTGGGGGCATATTAATATAATTTGAAATAATTTAACATAGGAACATTTGCTTCTTTTGTTCACCATGAACAACATTACCATTGTAAGGTTAGCATTGTAAGGTTAGTAATAAATTTCCATACAGGAGGTTTAAGAGGTCAGAGGGTGCTTTAAAAAGTTTCAAGTGTTCTAGTGCTGAACCTAAATGTACTGAACAGCACTCAGGCTCCTTGGCAAACACTGTTCCTGGGAAGAGCGGAATCCTTCTGTGAGTCTGTGTTATTTTTACCTGTGAGTTGGCACTCCAGGAAAGAGTAACATGTACTTCATTAAGAACATTCATCTTGAATTTGGTTCAGCTTTCTCCCTCCTCTTCTAACCTCCATTTTGGCAAGTTCTTTCATCACATGTCTGATCTTTCTTCTTTAGGACTAAAATTTAATCTTTTATAGCTTACTTTTCCACCATAAATGTTAAATTTTTCTTCAGGTTAATAGTTTCTTTGAGTGGTTTTATTTTTCATTTCAAAACGTTTCTGTTACGATGATTGCTTTATCTTTATATCTTTTTTTTTTTTTTAAAGAGTAGGAAGAATTTATTGAGAGAAAGCTTCTGTCTGAGAGGGACAGAAGGGGGTCTGGAAAGTGCGTTGCGCACCAACCCCACTTCTCAAAGGTGTTTTATTGAGCAAAGCCATGAGGTGAGGTAGGCTTAAGGTGGGACAGAACTATAATCAATCAATAACATTACAAGTGTAGTCGCTTAGGTAATATTGATCCAATGGCAAATCATAGATGGGTGTGAAGTGAGACGAAACTATGGTCAACTGATAAGTATACAACAAGTATAGTCGCTAGGGTAGTATTGATTAAATTAGATACTGTTTTTTGGCTTCCACGTTGAACTGTTAGAACTTGTTTGTTACATCATTTAGTTCTAACACTGTACTTCCTCACCTGTAATACTTTTCTCCCTAACCCTTCCTTTGTATTCAGAGCATCTCTTTGGCTGGTGGTGAAGCTCAGTAGTAACAAGCTTCCAAGACTGAAAATCGGAACATTTCTTGTTTGCCTTCGTTCTGCTTTATTCCCTTCCCGACTTTCCCTCCTCCAGAGCTCAGGGCCTCCTTTTTAGCAGCTCTTTAATCTCAGAGTTGAGCCATCAGTCTCATTCTAAGTACATCTCTCTCCGAAGCTTCTGAGATTTGTCAGTCTGAAATGAACACCTGAAAAGGGAAAACCGAACTGATATTTTGTATAGAATTACCTGACTTTCCTTGTTGTCGTCAGTTCCATCCTTTTCTCCACTTAAAAAATTTTTTGTCCAGTTCATTTAAATACATAGGCCAAGAGGATTTAATAGTCTATAAGCCATACAAAACATTGATGGCTCTTTCTTAAAGAAAAAAGAAGAAGAAGAAAAAGAAACAACAGTGATAACGTTTGTATGCCTAAGAGTGTTTCCATAATGTTAGGGAGGTTTCTAGGACCTCTTTCTGAGGGGTTAAATGTTAACCAGATGGGAATTATTGGAACTGAGAAATCACTTCTATTTGTCTTTGAAAATTTCCCTTCTATGCCTTGAATTTCAGGTAATCACTAGAAAATTTCCTTTGCTTCAGACACCATTTATTAATTGTGCACAATATACTGGGTTCCAACCCAGAAATGCTTCCAAGAATAATACATTTCATAGTTTATTTTGCCACTTTCAGTAGGATTGCTCATCTCTCCTGCAGACATTGTAAATGCATGAACTCTTTTACATTCACATTTAGTACAGCCCAGAGAAGTACAGAAAAGCAAAAGTTCAACCACTTAACCCCCCAAAATGCTAGATATTTTAAATTACAGTTACTACTTCCTTGGGGGTTCATTGAAAACTGACCGACCCTTATCTTTGTTGGCCATGCTGAGTCTTCTTGCCTGGAGCTGGCTGGCATCCTTGCATCCCAGCCATTCCTTAGGCTTGACAGCTGCATATTTTCCCAGAAACAGTGGTGATTGGTGTGTAAAATGAATAGACTAATCGGTCCTTTCCAAATATGCATCCTTGGTTTGCCCATTAATACTTGATTTAACTATTTGTTACAAACTTTAATACAGACTCCAGTTAAGAAACCAGTTCCAGGACAAAGGTTAGAATCTTCCTGAGAATGTGGCCAGTCTGTATTTTGACCTTGGCTGTGTGGCACATTATTAATTATGACCATTTAGTGTCTCGCAAGTTTAACAAGAGTCCAGCTTGTGTAGTTTGTGTTGCTTTGGGGTTTTAAAAACCTGTTTTTTTTCTAGTAATCTTTTTTTTTTGTGTGTGTGGGTACCGGGGGTCAACCTCAGGACCTCACGCGCCAGCAGGTGCCCGTGCCGCTGAGCGATATCGCCGGCCCTTTTTTTGTATGTGGGTTCCGGGAGTCAAGCTCGGGCCCTCGCGCTTGCCAGGTAGGCGCTTACGCCGCTGAGCCATCTCACTGGCCCTTTTCTAGTAATCTTAAAAAAATCGCACACAAAAAAATTTTTTTTCATCAAGGCTGATTTCAAAGGCATTTAAATTATTTTTCTAGCTAGCTATTTACAACTTGGTCCTGTGAAAAAATTAAGTCCTACAGAAAAAAACTTGAGTGAATGTTTTTTCAATTCTCCCAAAGATGGGACCGTTCTGGATGCATAGAAGTTAATTCATTATGTACAGTGATACCTTAGTTGTTCTCAAAGTTGACCCAGGGACCTCAGAGTCTCTAAGACTCTTACTGTGGGTCTTCAAGTTAAAATGTTTTCATGAAAATGCTAAGACATTATTTTCATTTTTCAGTCTCGCTCTCGCAATTCCGAAGTGGAGATTTCAAGAGATTATGTCATGCATGATGATGTAATTCCTCCGATGGCTAAGGAAATGTGTGCTTGTTGTTTAAATTTTTTTTTAATTTGTGATTTTAATTTAATTTCTAAGTAAATATGATAATGTGTTGTATAACAATAGTTCAACAGTAGTTCTTTCAATGTTTTCAGTAACTTCTTTCCCCTCAATAGCTTTTAGGAGGAGTCCTGGGACCAGAAAGCTTGAGAACTGCTGTCTTAGGGCTCTAAGATTTTCTTATCCAGAGGATCTTCTTGAGAAGGGCTACCAGGACATGGCACAGGGATGGTACAGAGCAGTAAACCAGTTAGATGCTCAATAAGCAGTTTTTTAATGGAATTAAATTGAGTTCTTAGAGTAGAACTTTTGAGACCATATTTGAGATTTGCCCCATGGCAATGTTTGTGTACCTAGTGCCTTGTAACTTGGGCCAAGTTTCCATGAGATGGGTAACTGGCAGTTCTCAGTACCAAGTCAACTATTTCAGAAGTCATTTTCCTGGACTGCCTCCTTTAACCACTATGTTAATTATCTGGCTTATTGGCATGATCTAGGCCAGTGCTATCCAATGGAATGAGGGACACACACACACACACACACACACACACACACACACACACACACAATTTTATATAATATGAAAGAATATGAAATATATAAAATAACAAATTTTATATAATATTAAGTATTCTGATAGTCATTTAAAAAGTAAAAACAAATCAGCAAATTGGTTTTAATGATATATTTTATTTAGTGTACTATCCAAATATTACCATTTTCACATATAATTAGTTTATAAACTTATCAATGAGATAGCTTACATTTCTTTTTTAGTAGTAAGTTGTAAATCTGGCGTGTGTTTTACATCCCAATGATGTGATCTAGCGATATTTTAAATGTTCAGTAGTTCCTGCTATATTAGACTGTACAGATCAAGCGCAAAAGAATTCTAGAATAGAACTGAGAACAATCTAGAGTAAATAAGCTTTGTCATAGAAGTAGAGAATAAAATTATTGTTAAAAGTTTATATAGGGGCCGGTGAGATAGCTCAGTGGCATAAGTGCCTGCCTGGCAAGTGCGAGGTCCTGAGTTCAACTCCCGGTACCCACATACAAAAAAAAGGGCCGGTGATAGTGCTCAGCAGCACAGGCGCCTGCTGGCGCACGAGGTCCTGAGTTCGACCCCTGGTACCCACACACACAAAAAAAAGTTTATATAGTGGGCCGGTGAGATAGCTCAGCGGTATAAGCGCCTGCCTAGCAAGCGGGAGGTCCTGAGTTTGACTCCCGGTAACCCCATAAAGGAAAAAAAAAGGGCCAGTGATATCGCTCAGCGGCACAAGTGCCTGCTGGCAAGTGTGAGGTCCTGAGTTTGACTCCCGGTACTCACATAAAGGAAAAAAAAAAGTTAATACAGAAATGTAGCTTCAACCGAGCTTGATAGCTCATGCTCGTAATTGTAGCACTTGGGAGACTGAGGCAGGAGTATCTTGAGTTTGAGGCCAGCCTGGACTACAGACCAAAAGAGAAGGAAAAAAATGGAAAGAAAAAAGAAAATGAAACTCCACTGAGAAACCATTTATAATCACAAAACATTTATCTGTCCAGGTGCGGTGGCACACAACTGTAATCCTAGCATTTAGGAGGCTGAGGCAGGAGGGTTGTGAGTTCAAGGCCAGCCTGAACTGCATAGCCGGACCCTGCCTCAAAAAACCACTACCACATGGGCCGGTGAGATGGCTCAGCGGCTTAAGCGCCTGCCCGGCAAGCGCGAGGGCCAGAGTTCGACTCCCGGAACCCACATACGAAAAAGGGGCCGGTGATATCGCTCAGCGGCACGGGCGCCTGCTGGCGCGCGAGGTCCTGAGGTCGACCCCCCGGTACCCACAAAAAAAAAAAAAAAAAAAACCCACTACCACTACCACCACCACCACCACCAACAACAACAACAACATTTATCTGCCTAAATTTTTAAGACATTTCAATGAGAAATAGAGATTCTTTCCTTAAAAGAATACTGAAAAAAAAAAATTAAGTTCTCTGAACTGTCATCATGCTTTCACTTTCCTTCCTAAAAGCATACAGTCTGTTTACTGTCTGTGAAATTATTATACATGTATCTGCATACCAGTTTAAGGGAATGCTTCTCTTTATGGGGAAATTTTAGCTCTTGTGGTTTTTGCTTTTGAAAAGCCCACAAAAAACGGGAAAATGAGTTTATTCACAATTTGGAGGCCAAGTAGCCTGGCCTCCTGCTCTTTTTGTTTTCCTCCTAAATAATCTTTTTTAAACAGTCCATTTATCAAAGCATATCCGTGAAACCCTACTGTCGGGTTTATTTCTGATGGGCAATGGTGAGGAAGAAGGGAGGTTTGTTTCTATCTTAATACTGAGCTTTCCCCTGGTTCATTGGCTTTTATTCTGTCACCTTATCTTGCCTGTGAATGTGGTCTCAGAATATGCAAGCAAATTGTTGCCTGTTGTGAAGAGACCACTATTATTTTTAAACTTCATTTCTAATAAGCATTATTATGCTTGCAAAAAATGAGGTAAGAGTCGAAGGAACTGTGGTTTTTAGAAGTGAGAACTAAAAGGGGGAAATGGCTATTTTCCCCCCCTCTAGAATGAATAATAAAGAACTATGACTTCGGTATGGTCTCTGAATTTAATTTTTTTTTTCCTTTGCCATGTGCCAGTTTAAAAAGAAGAGTTTGTTGAAGGGAAATGTCTTGGGGAGGGGATTCCTAAGGACTTTCATAATCTGTATCTGTTTAGCAACATATTTGATGCGGTGCCATGTTTAATTAACATTAGAGTGTCAATTCACAGAATTCCGTGCTTTGCAATGTAAAAGAATTCTATGTGGAACAGGTGAATTTAGGAAATATACAATCTCTTGGCAGTGTGTTGAAAGTTTCATTTTTTACTTGTAATTATTGTACATAAATGTAAGTTATGTAATTCATAGATTTTTAGTTCTAATCTTAACATACTCTTTTAGAGTTTCTATTCTGTTTACCTACTGCTTTACTTTTGCTGTTGACACATTTACTTTTTCAAGCAACAAGTGTGTACTTTGATCTTTTTTTTGTGGTGGTGGTGCTAGGAATTGAACCCAGGGCCTTTGCACTGAGCTACATCTCCAGCCCTTTTTTATTTTTTATTTTGAGACAGGCTGTCGCTAAGTTGCTAAGTTGCCCACACTGAGCTCAAGCTTGTGATCCTCCTGCCTTAGACTCCCAGAGTGCTTGGATTACATGATTCTAAAATGTTTATTATGTACCTTCCAGTAATCTGTGCCTATGAAAATTCTTGCTTATTATTCTGTTCAGATATTTCCAAAATAAGCATAGCTTTACACCAGCCCCCTGTTCTCTGACTTAGTAGCTTTTCTGTTCCATTGGTAGTTTCCTGCTTTTTAAGAAAACCTTCCTTTTCCAGTTTGTAGGTAAGTTAGGAGCTGAGCTTCAGGAAGTCGCCGTCTGCTATCATTTGTCCTATTAGGCAGTTGTGCCATTGCCAAGTAACACTATGTGTCCTTCTCTGAATGTTAGCTCCCTGAGAGGGATCACAGGGGAGCCTGGCCTGCCTGTGAAGATGTGGCCCACTGTTGCACGGCTCTTGGGGCAGGAGGTTCCATTCTGTGGTTCAGTGTGACTTTCCTGAATGGAACATATCCCTCTCCCCCCAGCTCTGTTCCTTCCATGTTCTTTCCACATCAGCTGGCAGCAGTCAGTTGTTCTGAATGTCCCCACAAATTATTAGCTATTTTGCTTTTTGGCCTATCAACTTGTTTCTCGAATAATGAATTTGTGTTTTGGATCCATAATTATGTTGCTTAGTGAAGCAGATGTAATCTGTGCCAAGGAATGCCTAAAATTTAAGGCCCGATTCCAGAAAAAAGTGAAATAACAATAGTAGTACTTGCAATTACGTATACAGTAGTCTCCCCTTTATTTGTGGGTGAGACATTTCAAGACTTTCAGTAGATAACTGAGTAGATAGTACCAAATTTTGAATACTATGTGTTTTTCCTATACATACTTACATATGGTAAAGCTTACCATATAGACAAAGTAAGAGATTGACAATAACTAATAATAAGAGTAGTTGGTATACTATAAAATTTATGCGAATGTTGTCTCTCAAAATCTTATTGTACTATAGATCTGAGCAACTTCAGCTTATAATTCCTTTTTTTTTTTTTTTGTGGGTACCGGGGTCGACCTCAGGACCTCATGCGCCAGCAGGCGCCCGTGCCGCTGAGCGATATCACCGGCCCTTTTTTCGTATGTGGGTTCTGGGAGTCGAATTCGGGTCCTCGCGCTTGCCAGGTAGGCGCTTACGCCGCTGAGCCATCTCACTGGCCTTATAATTCCTTGTTAAGAAGAGAATTTTTCACTTTTTTCATGTGTAACAAGCACTTTGCAGCTTCCTTTTGGCATATCCAAGTTGCTAGCATCGCTACTCTTGTGCTTCAGGGCCATCAGGAAGTAAAATAAGGATTACTTGAACACAAGCATTGTGATATTGTGATGGTTGATCTGGTAACCAAGTTGACTACTGAGTGACAAATAGCATAGCATATGCGGTGTGGGTACTCTGGACAAAGCAGGGTTTCCCATCCCAGGCATGATGGAGCAGGGCGGTGCAAGATTTCTTCCTGCTACTCAGAGTAGTGTGTAATTTAAAGCTTTTAAATTGTTTATTTTTGTATTTTCCATTTAATAGTTTCAGACTATAGTGAGCTGCAGGTCACTGAAGCTGTAGAAAGTGAAACTGGATAAAGCAAATGAATACTGCTTTGCTGCATGTTTACCACGTGCCGGGCACTATATTAAGCAGGTTGCATGCATTAGCTTAGTTAATTGCCAGCAACTCTAAACAAGGTTCCATTGTTGCCCATACATTATAGATAAGGAGCCACAGAAACATGAAATAATTAGTTCAATGTTACACATTTAAGAACAGTTCCCCCAATTTTTTTTTTTTTTTTTTTTTTTTTTTGAGACAGAGTCTCACTAGTAGTTCAGGTTGGCCTTGAACTCACTTTGTAGCCCAGGCTGGCCTCCATCTCTCAGCAATCCTCTTGCCTCAGCCTTCCAAGAGCTGGGATTACAGGCGTGTGCCACCACGCCCGGCAGTTCCAAAATTTTGAATCCAGGTAGCTTGGCTTCACAGTCCTTGCTTTTGATACTGTCTTCATCTGCTAGGCAAAGCTTTACCTTTCAGTATTTGTAATCTTAAATCTCCTAGCACTAAAGAGTAGATGAGAATCTGGTATTAATTAAAACTTCTCTGTTTTCCATCTTCTAGGACAATTTTGTATCTAACATCATTTTCCCCAAGAGAAGAGAATAAATTTCAATATGTAGGACTATACTTCCTTCATGTGAAGTCAGATGTGTTGTTACAAAGTATAAAACTATATCTATACTAAACCTTTCTCTTTACTGTTATAATTTTTATTAGGTACACGGTATGGTATATGTTGTAAGATCCTAATAGCCAGTTTTGTTCTCAGATGATTAGTTTGTTTTCTGTTTACCTTTATAAGATCCCATGCCTCAGAAAGTGAATGAATTTCAGAGTGAGTCCGCTATGAATCATGGAGGCCTCACTATATGACTTCCCTAATTACAGTGTAGCCTAGCACTCTCTTGAGGATGAAGACGTGAAAAATTTGGTCATTTGCCTTGAAGCATCTTCCACCCCCTGGCCATTACTCTTTGCACGCCATCAGTTAGTAGGTTATGAAGGTGGTGGGACGCTTCAAGTGCAAGCCTCACTGTTGAAGACCCCTCTTAAGATACGTGCTTCTCAGCCTCTGCACATTGTGGCACGTACAGAAAATCATATTTCTTTTGAGGTGAACAAATGAGGCTCCCTGAGACCCGAGACAATCCATTGTCACTTATAAGCCATTTCAGTTGGAAAAGTTCTGCTAGGGGTATTAGTTGGTGAGTTCCTAAGCTTGTTTTGTATATGAAGGCACTCTGCATTCTATAAGCTGCCATTCATATTTAAAAATTACAGTAGTACTTCAGTTCACAAACTTAATTTGTTCCATGATTTTGGAAAAGACAGCCACTTTTGTGTTTGTGTAGGAAAGATAGCCGCGGTTGTGTTTGTCACCTGATGTAAAGTTTGCAAACAAAAACAAAATTTTGCAAAATGCTTTTGTTTGTGAACCAAATTGTTCACAAACAAAAACGTTTGTGGGGCTGGTGATATACACAGTGGCATAAGCGCCTGCCTGGCAAGTGCAAGGTCCTGAGTTCGGCTCTCGGTACCCGCATATAAAAAAACAAAAAACAAAAACGTTTGTGAACCGAGGTACCACTGTACTAAGACTCAGATATTTGTTGTACAAAGGGATGTTGTTTATCATATTTTTGTTTTGAGAGCCGTTGTGAGAGGTCCAGGAGCAGAGTTAAGGTTCTATATTTGATCAGGCACAGTAATGAGAAGTAGAAAGGCTAGTGGTCAAGGGTTGTAAGGTTCAAGACTTCTTATATGAGATCAAACAGCTGGCATTATCGAGTCTGCTGTTTTTCCTCATTAAACTCTCTACCTCTTTTTCTGCCTGTCCCAATCCTTTCTGTTATCCAATTCTGTTTTCTTAGTGAATACGGTCTCTGTGTGTATCTTTTCTCCCCAGCTCTATTGACTGTACTTGCAATGGTGTATTATCTATTTCATATCCCGCTTTCCCCTTCTAGATTGTGAATTCCTTGAATTTAAGGCTGTGTCTGATTGTCTCGTTGTAGCTTGAGCTACACACAGTTCATCACATTCCATCAGTAGACAAGGCTTAACCACTCTTGGCATCGAACTGGAATTTGTCTCCTTGTGCCTTTCTCCTGTTAGTCTTCATTCTGACACTTCTGAAATAATTCCAGATAAAGTTACCTCAATGCCAGTCATTCATATATTTGAACAGTCTACCTTATATAGTTCTGTACTGTCTTTATTTCTCTGAGTTAAACATTTTTTGCTGTTGAAATTTTGCTTCCCTCATTTTTCTTGTTTTCCTTCCTTCTCCCAGTGTATAGAATCTTAGAATTTTAAGGATTGGAGGGTACTAAAGTTTGCCTAGTGTCTGCCTTTCATATAATTAATATTGATTATGTATTGATTAAGTAATTGAAACAGACATAGAAATATTTTGGAGATAAGACAAATATTTTAGTTATTTCACTGAAAATGATGAAAAAATTTAGATTTAGTAGATTAAAATAAAGTCCTTCAACTTTCATTCTGTTTTAAAATGTAAGTGCCACTGGGTATCTTCAAAATAATGGACCACATGAAATGATATGTTTTATGCTGAAGTAGTGTATGTCTGGTGCAGAAAGATTTTCATATTTTTATAACATGGTTAAGAATTTTACTCTCAGGGCCAACCTACCTGGATCTGGCCCATACTAAATGTAAATTACTTTATCTTGGGTTACTTACTCCTGGTGTGCCTCAGTTTCTGTATTAGTAAAATAAGGTTCATAATAACATGGGTTTTAAGAGGTTTAAATGAGTTAGTATTACAAAGCACTAAAAATTAACAGTGGGCACTGAGTAAACTTTGAATATGCTGCCACTGTCTCCACCACACCGCCATCACCACCACCGCAGCCCCTGAGTCTTACTAGCACCTGGTGAGGTGTGGTGAGCCCCTGCAAAGGTCCTGGTAGAATCTTAACTAAAATATTGTATATCTGTCCTATGAGCTTCTTGCCTTAACAAAAGGCCTTGCATTTTACTTTCTGATCTGAAGCATTACTTGGCCAAGACTGTAACCACGTCTGTGGAGTTATAAAGTGTTCCGCCGTGGGGTTTTACTTTATCAGCAATTGTTTCAAATGGTAGAAGACCGACTAGCTTATGAAGTCTGTTCCTTTGAGACAAACCTCCAGGGAATTCATTTTCTGTTTTATTTAAAAGAGTAAATTTATTTTCCTCATTGATAGTCCAAAAACAAAATATTGGCAGTTTTAATTTTGTATAATATAAAGGTTATTTATTTTTTTTTTTTTTTGGTGGGTACCGGGGGGTCGACCTCAGGACCTCGCGCGCCAGCAGGCGCCCGTGCCGCTGAGCGATATCACCGGCCCCTTTTTCGTATGTGGGCTCCGGGAGTCGAACTCGGGCCCTCGCACTTGCCAGGCAGGCGCTTAAGCCGCTGAGCCATCTCACCCGCCCAAGGTTATTTTTTGTATGATACAATGTTTTAAAACAGATTTACTTTTCCCAAATAAACTGCTTTTTAATAATGCATCAGAGTAAAATGTCTTCCTTTATTGTCAGGTTGCTATCAAGATCATAGATAAGTCCCAGCTGGATGAAGAGAATTTGAAGAAGATTTTCCGGGAAGTTCAAATTATGAAGATGCTTTGCCACCCTCACATCATCAGGCTCTACCAGGTATAGGATGACAGTGGTGTATTGTGTGGAGGACTGGACCATTGGAGACTCCCTTTGTTACCATGTTTATCCTATTTGCCTCTTCCATTTCCTCACTCAGTTCTTAATAGTTTTCCGTTTCCCCTGGCTGTGTACTAGTGACATCTGCTCTACCCAGGTAGGTCTTTTTAATGTGTTCCTTAAAACCTGATGACTTTTTCAGCATGAATTACTCAAAAAGATTATTCAGAAGATAACAAAAACTTACTTTATTTAGGTCAGAGTCCTAAATCAGGATGGGAATCCCTTTTAAAAAAAGGAACAGAATTTTAAGAGATAAATAAAATAGAGATGAATAAAGTACTATTTTTGTAAAGGATTATTTAAAAATTAATTCCTATGATCATGTTATGAGTTGTGATGGCAAAGGATATTATAAGTATGATTTCTGGCATCAATTTATTCTAATATGGTCCTAGACTTAGTTTTCCAAAGTAGCATTTAATTACTTTGATAATCCACAAACAGATTCTGTGTCCTGGGAGAGATTTCTGTTTCAGTTTTTCATTTTCCTAAGAAAGATGCCTGTTTCATGCCATCATCAAAATGATTCCCTGGCCTTACTGCAAAAGCAGTGAATCTGATGGCTAGAATTTCAAGCCAGATAGGAGGAGAGGACCTTGCCTTTGCAAGCTGGTGGAAGAGATATTTTGGGAGAGGTGGGGCTTCGGGTGCTTCTCAAATTGCAATGTGTTGGCAGCAGCAAACTCTGCCTGCGCACAGGGTCAGCTCTGCTTAATGCTTTCCATCAGAACAGTCATCTCCTAAGTTCTGAAGGAAGTGGCCACCCACTTGGTTTGTTTGCTGCCGTTAATCTGCAGTAAATGGCTTCCGACCCAACCGTAGGACTGTGTATAAGACTGGAGAAAGCACATGTATGGCACATTGGACAGGCTTGTATAGCCTCTTAATTTTATGGGAGGGAACACGTTGTGTTGTTAGTGTGTGTGGTTAAGGCTATAGCTTTAGAAGACTTCGCTGGCATCAGTTGCTCACATAATGAAATGAATTAGGCCAGCAGGAACAGACCTGTTGAAATTTATCAGACTAAATTATGTTGAGCAACACTTACACTTTGCCTAAGAAGCAAGCTTGTGAAAGCATCTGGTGTTGCCTGAAGACCTGTCCTGTGCGCTCACAAGTGTCTTGACCTCAGCTCCCTTCCTATCCTGGTAGCCCAAATAAACTTCTTGATCTCATCTTTTAAAATAAGTCATCGTAAAGTAGTCAAGGGGCTTAGGCTTACCTTTCTCAAAAGGTGAACTTGCAGATGTTAACCTTATAACTGAACTCTGCAAGCTTACCTATCTTACCCAAGGTCCTACTAGTTTATAAAAATTTTCCTTCTCTAGCCCTGGCTTTGAAGAGTGAGCACCTTCTTTCAATCTTTTCATTTTGTTTTCTCACAGATAGTATCATTAATTACAGAGTCTAGATGCCAAGGTGAATGACAAAATGTCCGCATATGGTAGGAAGATAGTTTTCTGGTCAGTTTCCCCAGGGTTCTAGAGGGAGCAAATACTGTATAGGTAACTCTTTAGGAAGCAGTAGTTTTTGAACATCTGAAAAGTTTAATGGAAAAACATTTGCAGTTAATTAAAAGGATGGGAGTACAAAGAGAAAATGTACAATCTGGCACTATTTAACATTTTTTGCCTAAACACCTGCATATATTTAGAGCACTTTTTGTCACATAACTCAACATAGGGAGAGAGCCCTTGGAAGCAATATGTGTAACAATAGGGTGATACCCCTAGTATATAGTTTCTAAAAAGAAAAATGATCAAAAAAGAACAATATAGCTGTTAGATTTGAAAGTTAACATGTACTCATACAATACGAAGCCATTAAAAAGAAGAGATCGATCGCTGTGGTATAACATTGTACACATATGGGATTACTGCAGCACAAAGGAAAGTAATTGGGAAGTAATTCGCTAACTGTGGAATATAACAGAAGTCTACAACTATATTGTCCAGTATGATAGCCATTAGCTACATGAGACTGGTGAGTATTGAAATGTGGCTAGAATGACTTAGGAACTGAATTTTAAATTTTATTTAAATATAAAAACTCAAGCAGTTGACAATTCTTAAAGATTATTGAAATGATAATATTTTGGACATGCATAAGTAAAATTTATAGTGATTAATCTTAATAAGTAATATTAATAGAATCATTTCTTCCCTTTTTACTTTTTAAATGTGGCTACTAGAAAAGTTAAAATTTCATGTGCAGATCACATTATATTTTTATCGTACAATACTGCTGCTGAAGAATATGTAATAAATTATTAACAGTGTTCCTCTGGAGGAGTGAGATGTAGGGGATTGGGAAAGAGAAAACCTGTGGCCTATTGTTTATATATATATAGTAGGTATTTAAAATGCTTATAATAAATGTAATAGATACTCATGTATTCTTAAAAAATGATAAAAATGATAAAAAGGAAGAAAGGACTTAAAACACACTACAATGAATTTTTTAAAAACACAAAATACAAATGAATAACCACTTAACGGGCTGATATTTTAAATTATTGCCCCCCCCTTTTGAAGCAGGGTCTCACTGTGTAGTTCAGGTTCACTTTGAACTCACGGGTATCCTCCTGCCTCAGCTTCCCAAGTTCTGGAATGATAAGTGTGCACCACACACCTAGTGCACATTCTTTTTTTTTTTTTTTTTTTTTTTAATAAATTGGCAGTGGAAAGGAAAGTTTTCATTTCTATTTTAAAAAATAAGACCAAAGTGATTTCTGTGCAGTTCTTAGGTGATTCGTATGATTTTCCCTAAAGCTTTTTTTTGTTTGTTTTGGTTGGGGCTAGGGGGAGGCACCTTTTCTGACTTTTTTATGATTGGTGTTGAACTTTTTTTAAGCTCTCAGCAGCTTCTTTGGTTCTCACTTGTGTGGAGTGTACCAGATTGCAGAGACTTCATGGAACAATAAAAGGACCATGTCTCTCAAGTAGCAAGTGTTTCCTACTTTTAAAACTTGAAAAATACCTGTTTTTTTCCCTTTCTTCTTAATATCATTCATATCTGTTCTCTCCAAAATGTTTTAAATTTCCTTTAAGTAGCAAGTAGTAATGGTTTTTAATATTTCAAGTGACAAAAGAGAAGTCATTGGTTTTTCTTCCTGTGGTATCAGCCTGTCATTTGTGTCATTGTCACTTTCCTGCCTTTGTACCAGGTTATGGAGACAGAGCGGATGATTTATCTGGTGACAGAATATGCTAGTGGAGGGGAAATATTTGGTAAGTAAATTTATTGCATTCTTTAAACAGTTATTGAGCACACTATAGCAACCCTAAAATAGCTGTCCAATGCTTTTGTCATTTGAGCAGCTGTCACTTGATGCTGTTCTTCAGTACTGTTACTCTCCTTTTTTTTTTTTTTTAGTATTCTGCAAGTTTTTTATGAAAAAAATATTTCATAGACAAATAATAAGAGTGTAACGATAGTTATTACTTGAGAACATAATGTTAAGTGAAATAAGACACACAAGCTCAAATACCACGTGGTTTCTCTTATATGAGAATCTCTATATATATACACACACGAATATTTATTATATATATTATATATACACAAACAGCAAAATAGAAGAGAGATAAATAGGAAATAGGGAGAAGTTCAAATACTTCCCCGAATTACAAATTCCATTGTTTTAAAAATACGTATATTTCAATATATATTTTAATTGCTTCCATTTATACTACTAGTTTATCTTAGTTCTTTGAAAAGAAAGCTTCATGTTACCTTTTTTTTTTTGTAAGAATCTTTTTGATTTATGTCTAGTACTGTTATTTTTCTATCAAAGTTTTTTATTTTGTCTTTTGATTCACCTAGTAAAATTCCTCTGACATCTTTTTTCCTTAACAAAGGTATTTTGTTTCTTTCAATCAGGTGTTGACAGTGGAGATTAAATAGCTCCAAAACCAAACATTCCTTCTGATCACGTGACTGAGGGTCTTTCCTGTTGCCGGGTTCTTGTTCAGGTTGCCAAGTGTGACAGACAGGCTTGCTGGTTCTGGCATGTCACACAGCACCACTTGGAGCGTATGGTCTTGCCCTCGTGCAGGGTTGGTGAATCTTTTAGAGCTTTCAATGATACAAACAGCCCTCTGTGGCATGTGTGCCATAGGTTCGTTACCACCACCCTAGTGCCTTCCTTAATCTTGGTTTAAGTACAGTGTGAAACTATATTCCTTATCGTGTGTTCGTTACTCCCCTTGATGATTCTTATAATTTGGAGGTTTTGCCCTTTTTCATTTTTTTGGTCTTTTTTCTTTTTTTTAATGTGGGTACCGGGAGTCGAACTCAGGACCTCGTGCTTGCCAGGCAGGTGCTTATGCCGCTGAGCTATATCACTGGCCCCTTTTTGGTCTTTTTGAGACAGGGTCTCACTATGTAGTTTGGGCTGGCCTTGAACTCACTATGTAGCCCAGGCTGGCCTTGAACTCGCAGTGATTCTCCTGCCTCAGCCTCCTGAGTGCTGGGATTACAGGCATGCGCCACCATGCCCAGCTAAAGGAAGATATATATATATATATATATATATACATATATATATATATATATATATTTGTACTGAGAATCGAACTCAGGGTCTCACGCTTGACAGGTGCTGTGCTGCCAAGCTACATCTCCACCCTGGTTTTGCCTTTAGTAGCTACTTCTCTCTCACACTCAGCTTTAGCACAGCATGGGAAATAAGCAGGGGAATTTATTATTGGCAAGTCTGACTTTTTGAGGTGACAAAAACTGGCAAAGGAATTCTCTTTGGTTAACAGTAATAAATAGAGCCAAATAGAGATACAGGGTAAACTTTCCAAGTCATGTGTCTTTTTTTTTTTCCCCTCTTTTTTTCTTTTGGCAACTAGAGAGAGGTATCTTTTTATATATTTTAGGTTTATCCAGTTTCTTTATTTTTTTAGGGTTTGTTTTCAATCTTATAAATATGAACCCTTACTAATTTAAGGTATATTTATAAGCACAGAGTCATTTTATAAGTGGAACCTTATTAGCAACAGGACCGTTGTGTCTGCAGGGATTGTGTGTGTGTGTGTGTGTGTGTGTGTGTGTGTGTGAGAGAGAGAGAGAAACTTTGTCTAGAAATCTATATTTTTGTGCCTTAACAATTTTCAGGATAAGTACTGGTGTTTTTTAAAGGACTAAGCATTTCTTAGTTTTCTCTTTAATTGGTTTTGTGTGTATGCTTATTTTATGCTAAAGTTAATAGTGAATAGTGAGCTTTATACTAAGAATATAGTGTCAAAGGGGATATTTTATTTCAAAGAAAAAAATAATTTTTTTTATATGTGGGTACCGGGAGTCGAACTCAGGACCTCGTGTTTGCCAGGTAGGCGCTTATGCCGCTGAGCTATATCACCGGCCCTATATCAAAGAAATTAGTGCGTTAAAAGGTTTGAAGGATAGTATCATATGTCAAGGAGACCAGTAGGTTTTTAGTGTGTATGGTAATTATACCCCAGGGCCAGTGAGATGGCTCAGCGGCATAAGTGCCTGCCTGGCAAATGCAGGATCCTGAGTTTGACTCCTGGTACCCACGTAAAGGAAAAAAAGGGCCAGTGATATCACTCAGCAGCACAAGCGCTTGCTGGCAAGCACAAGGTCCTGAGCTCGACTCCCGGTACCCACATTAAAAAAAAAAAATTGTACCCCAGTCGTGTGGCTTGGAGATGCTGACTCGGTGTTAAGACACTAGTTCCCCTCTGTGAAGCAGTCAGGTAGGAGACGGGCATGGAATCAGCATGTTGCCTGGCCTGCGGGAACCAACACTGTGAGACTCTGTGCAGGTTAGAGCAGCAACGCAGAGGACTTTGTGCTTCATTTGTTGAGATCATGGGTGTCCTTTTGCAGGATGTGGTTATATGGGATTCCATGAATCAGAAAATAGAAGCAAGTCAGAGAGTATTTGGAGAGTGAAATAGCAATTATCTTGCTGGGAAGTGCACTATGGCCTGGCATGCCATGCACAAGCTGCAATGAAACAGCCTTGATTCAGATGGCAAATGTACACATAAACAGCTTTCCTTATCTAGATTCCTTTTAACGAGTTTTTTTTCTGTAAAAAAGCAATACATCTCCCAAGTCTAAGCTATCCACTGACTGTTTTATCTCATAGAAAGACATCTATTGGTGGAGAAACAATGGTAATTTTAGAAGAAGAGACCGTGTCATCTTAATGTTCATAATCTAAGAACCAAGCACTGGGCACATCAGTTCTACCCTGCTCTTTTATTTATTTATTTATTTTTATGTGGGTGCCGGGAGTCGAACTCAGGACCTCGCACTTGCCAGGCAGGCGCTTACGCTGCTGAGCTATCTCACAGGCCCTATCCTGCTCTTTAGGAAAGTAGATTTCAAAAGTATAGGAAAGAGCTGGATGTAGTGGTGCATGCCTATAATCCCAATACTTGGGAGGCTGAGGCAGGAAGATTGCCTCCAGTTTGAGTCTAGCCTGGACTACATAATGAGTTCAAGGCCAGCCTGAACTACATAGTGAGACCCTGTCCTAAGACAAAAAGAAAAAAAAGTACAGGAAAGGTAACAGTCCTCTGGTCATGGGTTCCTTGTGGAAATAATGCTGAAGGGATGGGAAAACAGAATGTACATTTGGTAATATTATTTTTAAAAACCATAATTATATATGATAAGACATTATATAATATATAGTTGTATAAGAGTAAATAAATACATGAATATTACTATTACTAATATTATTATTATTATTTTTTTTTTGTGTGGGTAACGGGGGGTTGACCTCAGGACCTCGTGCGCCAGCAGGCGCCCGTGCCACTGAGCGATATCATGGGCCCCTTTTTCGTATGTGGGTTCCGGGAGTCGAACTCGGGCCCTCGCGCTTGCCGGGCAGGCGCTTAAGCCGCTGAGCCATCTCACCGGCCCACTAATATTATTTTTAAAGTTGCACACGAGAGAGAAAATAGTGTATTACCTAAAGAAATCATTGAGATGGTGCAGGGATAAAACAGTCTCACGAGCTCTGATTTTTGGAAGTATCTAGTTAGAAGATGAAAGGAGGGCTTAGTCAAGAAAGTGGGTCTTTGAGGTAGTTAGACCTATGTTTGAATCAAATCTCTGCCACTACCTGATTGCTCTTTTATTTGGGACAGATTCCCAAATGATTCTGGGACCCAGTCTCAAAGTCTGTAAATGGTAAGTTCTATAATATTTGCTCATTACTGGTCAAGATGAAACGTATAGAGCCCTAGCACGTGCTTGCTTTTACCTTCATATTAAAGAACGATCGTCTTCTGACATGACCATGTGAGGAACTCTGCTGATGCACTGCTCAGTGACATGGGTGGAACTTTTTTTTTTTTTTTTTTTTTTTTGAGGCAGGGTCAGACTATGTAGTGCAGGCTGGCCTTGAACTCACTTATGTAGCCCAGACTGTCGTTGAACTCATGGCAGTCCTCCTGCCTCAGCTTCCCAAGTGCTGGGATTACAGGCATGTGCCACCACACCCAGCTGGGTGGAACTATGAAAAAAAAAAAAAAAAAAAAACAACGAAACTCATTTTAAAGTCTATACAGGGCCGGTGAGATGGCTCAGCGGCTTAAGCGCCTGCCCGGCAAGCGCGAGGGCCCGAGTTCGACTCCCGGATCCCACATACCAAAAAGGGGCCGGTGATATCGCTCAGCGGCACGGGCGCCTGTTGGCGCGCGAGGTCCTGAGGTCGACCCCCCGGTACCCACAAAAAAAAAAAAAAAAAAAGTCTATACAAATGGTCCTAAGGATGAACAGGAACTGAAGAAACATACTCAAGAACAGCTATGAAACTTCAGTGAGTAATGAGATAGTGTTTGGGCTTTGAACCAGTGCAGTGCTCCTACCTCCTTTCCTGCTATGGGCTCAGTGAGGTGGAGAAAGGCTCCTGTCCAGATTTTTGCAGCCAAGTCTCCTCTCTCTCAGTAACTAGACAGTTGGCTTTCTTCTCCGGAGGAACAGGATGTCAGCACTTGCCATCCTTTCCCCAGTTGCCTGTTGCCAACGGGAAGACCTGGGAAAGTGCAGTTGAGAGGTGGGGGCTCCCTTTTCTGCCCAAGTCCACTTGTGGAATTTGATTGTAGTGTATTAGAATACTGGGACTCAGATTACTCTGGCCTCAGATCATAAAACAGTGGTTCCATGGCAGGAGAGGCAAGCTGAGAGGACTTCACATTGCTGTCTGTCCTCCTTCCATGGAGTTCTCAGCTCCTAGAATAGGAGAATGGAACCTTTGGGGAGAAGTTTGCCTTTGTCCCCACCTCTAGCTCCAGAGTCCTGACTCAGACATTTTGGCTGGGAAGAAAAACAGACCACAAAAACTATAGCTCCTGATTTCTTCCCTAAGGAACTGGGTTCATTTGCTGCCAAGAGTGAAGAGGTTCAAGCCTGATTGCACTCTAAGAAACACTGGAGGCTGTGGTGAAAGGCATTTGAGAGAAGATTCACAGCACCAACAAGATTGTCAGCCACTTAGTTTGCAGGACAGAACCAGGGAATTAGACATCTGGAAAGAGCTTTCCTAGAAACAGAACAAAAATAAAACATTGATCTCAGAAACTATTTTTTTAAGAGAGCCATAATTTTACTGTATTATATATAGACTAATTTATACCCCAGGACATTGTTTAAAACAATAGAGCAGTTAGCAGCAATTAATGGAGTTAACTGCTGGGTTTGGTCTGGAAAGGAAAGGAAGAGAAGCTGGACTTGGTGGTGGATGCCTGTAATCCCAGGCTGAGGCAGGAGGGTAGCTGCAAGTTTAAGGCCATACATAGTACCTTCAAGGCCAGCCTGAACTCCATAGCAAGAGCTTCTATCCAAAAAAAAAAAAATTAAAGCTTTACCAAAACCACTGTGATCCCAGGGCAACTGTGGGCATGCCAAAGCTTTGTCTCCCAGAGGAGTAATATCTGAAGAAGAATAGTTTGCCTATGGAGGAATAAACTTCATTGGAAGAATCTAGCTGCTAAAAATTAAAGCAGATAGCAACAAGTCTCTGCAAATAGGAGGTATTTAGTACCTAGAGGTACTACATTATCTAAAATGTCCAGTTTTCAACAACAAAACCATAAGGCGTACAAAGAGACAGGAAAGTATGAATTATATGCTGGACCAAAATCAGGCCACTAAAACTGCATGTTAGAAAGGCCAGATGTTAGACACATCAGGGGGGAAAGTCTTTTAGGGAATATTATAAACATGCTCACAGAAATAAAGGAACTCACAAAGTAGTAAAGAGGTGTGATGGTAGTGTCAGTTCACATAGAAAATACCAATAAAGAGAAATTATGAAAAAGGATCAAGTGAAAATTAGGGAGTTGAAATTAAAATAAATTTATTAGAGAAGCTCAACCAGAGATTTGAAATGGTAAAAGAAAGAAAAAGCAAACTTAAATACAGATTGATAAGAGGTTATGCAAACTGAAGAACAGAGATTAAAAAAAAAGAGGGAAAAACAAAAAGCAGAGCCTTAGAGAAATATAGAACACTATCAAGTACATCTCATATATATATATTTTATATATATAATGGTAGTATCAGAAGGAAGAGAGCGAGAAAGGAGGAGATAAATATGTGAGGAAATAATGGTGGTAAACTTCACCAATTTATTGAAAAACAATAATCTGCATGTCCTAGAAGTTAAAAAAAACCCAAGTATGATAAACACAGAGAATCACAAATAGACAAATCATGGTAAATGATTAAAGTCAAAGGCAAGGAGAAAATATTGAAAGCACAAAGAGAAAAATGACACACAACTTAAAGGAAACTTAAAGGGCAGCAGCTGCCTTTTCAGCAGGAACACCTGAGCTCAGAAGGCAGTGGGACAGCATATTGAAAGTGCTCAAAGAAGAGCAATTTGTTAACCAAACTCCTTTATCCCACACAATTATCTTTTTTTTGTGTGTGTGTGTGGGTACCGAGAGTTGACCTCAGGACCTCGCGCTTGCCATCAAGTGCTTGTGCCGCTCAGCAATATCACTGGCCCGTTTTTTTTCCTTTATGTGGGTACCGGGAGTCGAACTCAGGACCTTGTGCTTGCCAGGCAGGCGCTTACGCCACTGAGCCATCTCACTGGCCTACAATTATCTTTTAAAAAGGAAGGTAAAATAAAGACTTTCAGATAACCAAAACTGAAATTTTGGCCAGTAGATCACCATACAATTATAAGAAACACTAAAGAAAGTTCTTCAGGCTGAAAGTAGTCTACCCACAAGATACAAAAACAAAACCAAGCAAACAATAACAACAAAATGTGCACCGGCAGAGGTAATTTTGTGATATAAGAAGAGGCCAGGCATGTTGGTGCATGTCTGTAATCCCAGCATTCAGGAGGCAGAGGCAGGAGGATCGCCATGAGTTCAAGACTAGCTTGGGCTATGTAGTGAGATCCTGTCTCAAAAAAGCCAAAATAAAACAAACAGAAAGATACCTATTTTCTCCTTTTCACTTGTTTAAGAAGCAGTTTTATGAAATGATACATGTGTGATACATCGTTAGACCTCTAATGTAATATGTTTATAATATACCCAAACACAACAGCACAAAGGAGGTGTAGAGGATAAAAACTGCATTGGCCCAAGGAAATCACTATAGATTACTAAGTAATAACCATAACAATTTGTTGTTTGGTTTGTAATAGTGGTAGATACAACATGTGTAAGATACCACTATAAATAAGAGGAAGGGAATGGAGCTATGAAGGAGTAGCATTTTAATATATCAGTAATTAAGCTAGTATAACTTGGAGGTCTTAGGATATGCCAGTATTTTGAGAAGCAGGGCTCTAAAGAAAAGCTGGAAAAAGGCAGTAATTAGAGCAGTAAGCAAGGTTGTTGGAAGAGAATTCTCTGTGGTATCTCACATTCCTTAATGTCTTATGAACAAGGCATTGGTGGCCTTTGCCCTATACTTTCTTTTCAAGAATGTTTGTATAGGCTTGAAAGATAAGGACAGTGTCTCTCTCAAGAGCTCAAAATTAGGTCCGTTTATTATGTATAGCAAAAGATTTTCCTCAGCTTACGGCTCCCCTCCAGTATGCACCCAGCAGTGTGTGCAGGTATCACATAGTTGTCTTTGCTTTGCCTGTGGGAATCGGGGCTTGCAGCACTGAAGCAAGTATGTTGATGTCTCTGACCTAGGGGGTCTCCTATCTCCTGCCTGTGTCCGTGCAACTGTGGCAGGTTAAATTGCTACCTTGAATGTGATTCTCTTAGTACAAGAAGTAAGGAGATGTTTTGTTGTCATACGTTTAGATCGGAGACTTGATTATAAATTAGGTTCAATATGCAGTAGTGAAGAAAATGAGCTTGACAGTAATTAAAGTGGAAACCATAATCTGTACAGCAAGACGTGATTAGGCTATGAGCATAGTTGCAAGGAAGTGGCCTTGGACAAGGAGAATGATAAGCAAGGCACGGTGGCATAGGCCTGTAATTCCACCACTCTGGGAGGCTGAGGCAGGACAATCACAAGTTTGAGCTTAGATTGGGCAACTTAGTGACTTAGTGAGACCCTGTCATAAATAAAAAAAAAAAGGTCTGGGGATGTAGCTCAGTGTGAAGGCCCTGGGCTCAATTACAGTTATTGCAGTAAATAAATAAGTAAATAAATAAATAGTAAAGGATATATGTGGCTGTAGGTAATTTCTTAGGCAGAAGAATGTAAGCTAAAGTATTACATGCCTTTTGGTATTTGTTTTATTAGTACTGAGGCTCGAACCTGGGGCCTTCTCATTGAGCTACATTCCCAATGCCTTTTTTATTTTTTATTTTTATTTTTTTTGAGACCAGGTCTTGCTGAATCATATAAGTTGTCCAAGGTAGACTCAAACTTGCCACTCTCCTGTCTCAGCCTCCCAGAATGCTGAAATTATGGGCATGTGCCACCACATCTGGCTTTAATTTTGTATTAGGACTGAGAGTTAAAGGTGAGTGGATAGGGACCTACATCAGGATGGAGAAAGTGAAATTAGCTGCTGGGAGAAATGAGAAAGAGAATGGTCAAAAACAGATAAAATAGTCAAAGCCCATAGAGATAGGAAACCATGAACTTGTTCCATTATACAGGATTGTGCTTTTTCCCTAACAATGCTCAACTGCCTACATGTAAATGGAATAAGTTAGACAATTGGATTGATCCAGTGTTTGGGTTTATGACATGTATGATAGAAGAGACAAGTGGCAAGAATAGTGAGGCCACTAGCAATAATGTAATTAGTGTTTGGGTGTTTGGTCCTAGGTTTAAGTGGGACAGAGGATACAAGTATGACCAGGACAAATGTCCTTAAATGAGAATGTCAAAAGCTAGAGGTCTACATGAAACTGAAAAGCAAATGTGTAGGACATAGAAGGATCAGAGAGATACAAGTCTAAAACTGTACTGCCCAATATGGTAACCATAGGCTACATGTTGCTCTTGCACATTTGGAATATTGCTAGTGCAACTGGGGAATTTTGAATTTAATTTAATTTACATTTACATTAAAAACCGAGGTATTGTGTCAGAGTTTTAGATTAGATGCCAGAGTTAGCCAGCCACAAAGTTAGCACATTCTCCAAAATCACCCTCACTCTGACACTTAACTACAAGTTCAGAAATTCCCAAAATCACCTTCAGATTTGATAAATTGCTGGGATGCAGAACTCACCAAAAGCTATGTAACTCATAGTTATGGTTTATTACAGGGAAAGAATACAGGTTAAAATCAGCCAAGGAAGAAGTGCGAGGTCCAGGAGAAGGACCAGACCCGGAGCTTTCCTTGTCCTATGCCTGTGGAGGCAGGATGTATTATTTTCCTCCTATTGATGCGCAGAGGATGCTCCATGGAAGATCACCTGAGCCTTCCTGTTCAGCAGTTTTATTTTACATGGGCCTGATTGCTTGTCTGATTGCTCACGTAGTTGATCTGAGTCGAGATCAACCAATAATTGTGTCCCAAAACCTGCACTAGGTCACCTCGTTGGTCTTTCTAGTATCACTAACCTGTACTCTAATACTGTATGGGTTTTGCAAGTCTGATTTAAAATCATATTATTAGATTCTCTGGCATTACCCAAGGCTCCCAGGCAAACAGAGATACTCCTAGCAGGCATAACATTTTAACAGTCCAGAGATTACCTCCCAGAAGCCAGGGGAAGGTCAGACCTTCTATTCGGGTAAGGCCAAATTCTTCACTCTACGCAGTGTGAAATACTGTTCTATTAAACACAACTCTTATTTTGGTAAAATTAGATTTCACTTTGGCTGTAGAGAAGTTAGCATGCAAGTTATAATATACTATAAGTATAAAATACACAGTGGCTTTTGAAGACTTAGTACATATGGAAAAAAGGTATTTTTATATTGCTGAAAAATTTTTTTGTTAAAATTAATTTCAAAAGAGATGCTCCTCTGAGATGAATACACACTTCTCAGATGAAGAAATACAAACAGCAAATAAATACATGAAAAAATGTTCAACATCACTGGTCATTTGAGAGATGCAAATTAAAACAACACTGAGATTCCATCTCACGCCGGAAAGAATGGCTCTCATCAAGAAATCAACCAATAACAAATGCTGGAGGGGATGTGGGGAAAAAGGAGCCCTTCTCCACTGTTGGTGGGAGTGTAGACTGGTACAACCACTGTGGAAATCAGTGTGGAAATTCTTCAAAAAACTAGGACTAGAGGTTCTATTTGACCCAGCTATTCTCCTTCTTGGTGTCTTCCCTAAAGAATTAAAAGCATCATATCACAGTGACATATGCATACCCATGTTTATAGCAGCACATTTTGTAATATCTAGATCTCAGAAACAACCTGAGTGCCCATCAACTGGTGAATGGATAAAGAAGATGTGTTTTTTTTTAATACAATGGAGTACTATTCTGCCATAAAGAAGGATATGCTAGAGACATTTCTAGGAAAATGGATGCACCTTGAGTTCATATTCTTTAAGTGAAATAAATTGGACACACATGTGTGAATGCCACATTGTTTCTCTGGTGTGAGAAACCGGAAGTGTAAATAAGGACCAAAATGTATTTTGAAATAGGAAAATGTTCAAATGGGGAGGGGAATGACAGAGGGGAAGGGGAAAGGAAAGAAGGGAAAAGTAAAAAATAAAAGAAAAGAAGGAAAACCTGGAAACAAAGCTTTTGTAAATGGGGAGGGGAGGAGGGGTTGAAGGGAGGGTAGGGCATTGGGGGAATAAACTAAGTTATATCATGTACAGGTACAAATTCTCTATGATGAATGTAATTGTTATATGTATCTAAAATGTTCCAATAAAATGTAATATAAAAAAAACACAGATGCTCCCTCTCCCTCCCAGTCTTGCCTCCCCTTCTCCCTCTCCTCTCCTGTCTTCATCTTCCCCCCTTTATACTTCTTAATGCGATTATAATAAAATGTTAAATTATATAAATGTGTTTCTACTTGACAGTACTGATTAAGGAAGTTATAGGAAGGGCAGCATACTTCAGATTAAGCACCCCTAAGCCAAAAATCTGAATTCTGAAATGCTCCAAAATCTGAAACTTTTTGAGTGCTGACATGATGCTCAAAAAGTTTTAAATTTCAGAACATTCAAAATAAGAGATATTTAGCCTGTATTCAGGTCTTGACTTTCAGTGGTAGAATAATGTCAAGTAAAGACAAATGCCAGGATACGACCATAGAAATAGTGGCTTAAGTTTGATGTAGTTTTATCAGGCCATTGGAGAAAAAGAAGATTAAAGCCACACTGTCAGATACGTTATGCTTGTGGATGTTGACATTCCTTTAGGTGACTGGCAGAATCTTGGTGGACCAGGAGGACTTCAGTATCTTTGATCACTGTGAAGGCAAGAGAGGTAGAGAGGGATATACCAGTTAACTAGACGTATGTCATGGTAGTGTGAAACTAGTTGGGATGTACAAGAGGTTATATTACTTCCTAGTCCCAAGTGGAATATTGTGGGGTTTTTGTTTTTCTTTTTCAAGTGATCTGAAAAGGAATTGTGAGTTTTAGAGGAACTGGTTGAAAAGGTGACTATAAATATGGATTTTCTGTACACAGATATAAAAGCCCGGTCACCCTTCTTTGTCCTATTAGCGTCTGCTTAAATTTTATGACCATCTCAAAATTTATCCTGTCTGTGAACTCTGCCCTGATTTTGCCAGATAGTTACTTGCCTTTTTCTTATTCATTTTGAACATATTTCTCCTGTAGCACTTTTTATACATTTGTTTTTTGAGGTGGTTGTTTTTTGAATTTCTAATTTTGTTACTCACTGGAACTAAACTGTGACTTAAGGCTCTTGTCTTTTGACCTATCATTTTCCCTCTGATGGTTCTTCTGCTAATCTTCCTCACTTCTAAAATTTTGGAGTATTCCTGGGCTCGGTGATTCTGGAACCTTTTTCTTATCTACGCACATCTAAAATCTTCATTGGTTTTACATCAGCTATTAAGGTGTTGACTCCCAAAATTTAAATTACAAGCCTGACTGCTCCACAAACTCTAGATTTATATATTCAGCTATTTATGTGACATCTCCACTTGAATGTCTACTAGGCATTTCAGTGTTAATATATGTAAAACTGAACTTTTTATTTTCACTTACCAACTTTCTCTCTTCATTTGTCTTCCTCATCTCACTAATGGCAAATCTATTCATCAGGTTTCACACAACAAAATTGTAGCATCATGCTTGATTTATTTTTCTCTATCATACCTTATGTCAGATCCATCAGCAAATCTTGGTTCCTCTTCCTTCAAATTATGCCCAATTCAGTTACTTATCATCACTTCCACCACTATGAATCTGATTTCAGGCACAATCATCTTTTGCTAGAGTTACTCCACTATCCTTTAACCAGTTTCTCTAAATCTGTCCTGTCTCCCCTATTACATTTAGAGTGATGGTTTTTAAAAATGCAATGGGAGCCTGTCATTGTGGTATAGGCCTGTAATCCCAGCATGCTGGGAGACTGACGTAGGAGGATCCCAATTTTAAATCCAGCCTGGGCACCTTAGTGAGACCTTGTCTTTTTTTTTTTTTTTTTTTTTTGGTGGGTACTGGGCGTCGACCTCAGGACCTCATGTGCCAGCAGGCGCCCGTGCCGCTGAGCGATATCACCGGTCCTTTTTTTGTATGTGGGTACCGGGAGTTGAACTCAGGACCTCGCACTTGCCAGGCAGGCGCTTATGCCGCTGAGCCATCTCACCGGCCTGAGACTTTGTCTTAAAATAAAACATAAAAAAGGACTGAGGATCTAGCTCATTGTAAAGTCCCTGGGTTCAATCTTCAATACCAAGGGGGGAGGATGGATCTTATCACTCAGATACTTCTATTGGCTTCCCATCTACTTGGAATAAGTCTATAGACCCTCTGATAGCTTTTCAAACTCCGTATGATCTGATCTCTACCATCCTTTCTGATTGTAGCTCCCGGTATTCTGCTCCTTCTCATATTCTCATCACATTCTTGTTCATTAAAGCTTTCAATGTTCCCACATTAAGGCCTACATATATCCCATTTGTTATTCCTGAAATAATCTTTCCCCAGATACTTACATGACTCACTCTCTCCTGTTTCTTTCAAGTCTCTTATCCAGTATTGCCTCAGTAGAGAGGTCTTTGCTAGCCATGTTATTTATGTCTCATTCTTCCTACTGATCCATTATCCCCTTTATTGCTTTATTTTTCCTTCTTGGTTTTTACGTGCAACTGACATTAATTCATTTGCTGCTTCTTTCACCTTACTAAAGCATAAGCATTGTAAGAGTAAGGATTTTGTCATTTTTGATTCCTGCTAAGTCCTAGAATAATCCCACAGAGAACACATCCTCAGTAAATATTTATTGATCAGTTGGGTGGAAGACTGACTGACTGAATGAATGCCAGTAGATTGCAGATTATAGCACTTAAATCTTTTGTATCTGTTCTTCATTGTTTAATGCAGTGTATAACACATAGCAGGTACTCATTCCAAGTCAAGCATGGAATTCCACATAATTAGATGAGTTTTTTAACCTGGAAGAGAAAATACCTTATTTTTTTCCTGCTTAACTCTTCAGAGAAAGACATATTGCAAATTATGAAATCTAAACAATGTAATAGTTTCGTTAGGAGGTTATCAAATGAACATTTATTACTCATTCAATTGATTTATTGAAATAATAATTGCATACTATTTAGTACCATATAAGGGACAGGCATATAACATGGTCCTGTTCAGTAACTCAAACAGAATTGAGAAACTGTTTAGTTTTTTTAAACCACTAAATTCATAATTTAGAACTTCTACCATGTGATTTCTCTAGATAGATATCCCCAGACTTCCTATTTAAGACTATAAACTCATAAATCCAGCATTTTATCAAGTAAAGTTTCCTGAATATCAGGCAGAATTTGTGAGCATTTAAAACAAATAACTGATTTAGGAGGAGTCTGTTGAAATGTGCGTGATTTATTATGAACATTCTCAGTGCCTTAAAATAACATTTCCAACACGTATGGAACTCAGAACCACTCACAAAGCCAATCGTTTATGCCATGGAGCACTCAAAGACTGAATAGTAGCACAAGGAATGGGAAAAACTGAATTGTTTAACTATTATGTGCCAGATACTAGGTTAAGTGTTTCACTTGGTGACTTTATCTTGTTACCTCCTAGGTGTTTAAGAACACTAACATTTATTTGAACACACTAGTATATACTGGTTTGTTGTGGATTTTAAAATTATTTATTTATTTATTTAGATTTTTTTTTTTTTCCAGGGTCTTTCTTTGTAGTTCAGGCTGGCCCTGACTCACTGTGTAGCCTACACCAGCCTCAGCCTCCCAAATGCTGGGATTATAGGTGTGTGGCATCACGCCCAGCTCACTTTTTTTATTTAGTCCTCAACATTTTTTATATCTTTACAACTAAACTATTTTTCCACTAAATTAGTTATTCCCTTTGATTACAGGCTTTCCTAACAGAAGCAAATAACCATACCTTTGAATTTTTATCTAGTCAGTCTGAGTCAAAACGATTAATTTTCCATTTTATTCCCCAGTTAATTTCTCATTCATTATATTTTTTCATTTTATTTTCTTCACATCAGACATAGCTAGCATTTATGTTTGTGGTCAGCCCAAGATGTATAAAGAGGTCACTCATGCTTGGCCTCACTTAGCTGCAGAACATCCGTTATTAGCTGTCTGATCATCCTGTCATTTCTACCATGACATAAAAATGAATGCCAAGGAGAATGAGCCACATATTTTTTCTCTATTGAGTATATATGTCCCAAAGACATATTTTTTTTTTTTGGTGGGTACCGGGGGTCGACCTCAGGACCTCGCGCGCCGGCAGGCGCCCGTGCCGCTGAGCAATATCACCGGCCCCTTTTTCGTATGTGGGATCCAGGAGTCGAACTCGGGCCCTCACGCTTGCCAGGCAGGCGCGTATGCCACTGAGCCATCTCACCGGCCCCCAAAGACATATTTTTGCCTGGCTCCTATATTCATACTTTTCCTAAGGGTTTTCTGAACTAATTTTTAAACCTTTTAGGAAATATAGTTTATCTAACAAAGTAAAACTAATAGTTATGGGATCACAGATGCTTCCATCTAGATTTCAGAAGGCCTGAAAGGTCAGGCAAAAATGTGTAACAGGGTCACAGTTCCTGCCAGGAGCCCATGAGAGGTCTAAGAAGAGTGAAGCAATGAGAGTAAAGCTGAAGGTGCAGTGGAAACCCCAGGAAACTGGAGGTGGCAGGAATGTGGAGCATCTGCTGAGGGAAACTGCGGACAGCAAGCAGAGCCAGCCCAAGAGAGAGGCCATGTGGGCTGAAACTGGCCCAAGCTCTTCAGAGGTCACATCTCACCACAACCTGGCCCTGGTGCTAGACACAAAGCTACAATATTTAATGTTAGCCCTACTGGGTTTTGGTCTTATTTTGGTCCCTTTCCTTTCTATTCACCTATTCGTCCCTTTTGGGATGAGAATGTTTACCCTGCGCCACTGTATATTGGAGGTACTTAACTTTCTTTTTGATTTTTACAGAGCCTAATAAGAGTTTGCTTTGAGTTTTAGAGGAGGCTTTGGACTTGGACTTCTCAGGACTTTCCAGTGGTATTAGAACTGTTAAGACTTTTGTGTCTCTTTTGCATAATGAGATGGACATGAATGAGCCTTTTGGGGGCTAGGAGAGGAATATTACGGTTTAACTCTCAAATGTTCCCCAAAAGTTTGGAGGTGGGAGCCTGGTTAGAGGAGGTAGGTCACCGGGGGTGTGTGATGTGGAAGGGTGCATTCTTGTCCCTGGCTGCTCCTTTCTCTCTCTGCTTCCTGGCCACCATGAGTGAGCAGCTACCTCTCCATGCATTTTCACCATTCCATTTTCTGTGTTGGAGCCCACTGACCATAGCCTGAACCCATTGAAACTGTGAGGCAAACAAAATAAACCTCACCTCTAAGTTGGATTAGATTGGATATTTTTGTCTCAGTGACAGGAAAGCTGATTAATACAAATAGAAAAATAAAAAGATTTTTGATCATAGCCTTTATAGATATTTAATTTATATAAAGAGATTTTATGTCATATTGGAATTAGCGTGTTATATTTCAGTGTGCCTTTAAATTTTGATGTCATGAAGATGTGTGTGTGTGAGTATGAAAGAGAGAATTTGAGATTCCATTTTTAAAAAACATTTTGGTAAAATACTGATAACAAAGTATTTTAACCATTTAAAAATTTATATTTCAGTAACATCAAGTATATTCACATTTTTTGGTACCATCACCACCTAATGATTTATCCACAGAACTCTTTCTGTCTTATACAATGGAAATCCTACACCTATTAAACAACAACTCCCCATTTCTGCTTCCTCAGCTCTTAGCAATTACCATTCTTCTTTCTGTCTCTGTATTTGTCTACTCTAAGTACTTTATATGAGTGGAATCATACATTGTCTTTTTATGACTGGCTAATTTCACTTAACACAGTGTCCTCATCCATACTGTAGCATGCAGATTTCCTTTGCTTTTAAGGCTGAATAATATTCCATTGTGTGTGTATGTGCGTGTGTACAGGTGTATACACATACCACATTTTGATTCTGCATTTTTTCTTATGGGCACTTGGGTTTCCATGTTTTGGCTCTTGTGTGTAATAATGTTATAAGGAATATGGGTATACAAATGGAAGATTTCATTTTTACTACAGGCATTTTCAAATATATTTAAGGGGAAAGAGAGGAAAGAGTATAATATAATGTACCCTAATTTACTCATCATTCAGTTTTGACAGTTATCAACATTTTTCTGTTTTTGTTTCTGATAATTTTTTTACTCTGATAAAGTATTTTAAAGCAACTTCTTTCAAATACTTAGTATTTTTTAATTAAAATTTTTTATTAGTAAATGATTGTAGTACATAATAATTACTTTCGTCATGGGGAGTTCATACATGTACATAATGCATCTTAATTCTTTTTATTTTTCCTTCCCTCGCTTCCCTCCACCCTCTATCCCTTGATCATCTTTGCAAAAGATCTAGTTCCCTGTTTCCTGTTACTTATCTTTTACTTTGCCCTTTAAATTATTTATACTTTGGGTTTCTTATATAAGAGAAACCATGTGAATTTTAATTTCATGTGTCCTGATTTATTTCAGTTAACATTACTGTGTCAAGGTGCATCCATTTTCCTACAAAGGACTCAGGTTTATCCTTCTTTGTAGAGAGTAGTACTCCATTGTGTATAAGTACCACATTTTCTTTATTTATTGATATGTTGATGGACATTTAGGCAACTTCTAAAATTTAGGTATTATGTGTTATGCTACTATAAACGTGGATTTTGCATGTGTCACTGTAACATAGTGTCTTTAACTCTTTGGAGAAGATACCTAGCAGGGGATGCTGGGACAAATGGAATTTCTAGTTTTAGTTTTTTGAGGCCTCTCCATATTGATCTCCATAATTGGTGTACTAGTTTACATTCCCACCAACAATGTAGAAGGGCTCCTTTTTCCCTCCACAGGCTCGCCAGCATTTGTTATTATTCGATTTCTTGATGATAGCCATTCTTTCTGGAGTAAGATGGAATTTCAGTGTTGTTTTAATTTGCATTTCTCTAATGACCAGAGATGTTAAACTTTTCATGTATTTATTGGCCATTTGTACTTCTGATAAGTGTCTCTGAATTTCAGTTGCCCTTTTTTTTATTTTAAAGAGAAGAAAAAACAAAACAAATCAAAAAAAGAACGAATTTTCAAAACAACATAATATGAGGGTAACAATGGTTAATGCATTACGTATTATTATCTTTAAGTTAGTTATTCAGGATACCAGACATTAGCATTCAGTTGTCCAAACATTATTGGCACAAACCTTACTTTTCAAAGAACAAAGTAAAATTGGTAGTGTATCTATCTTAACCATCTTATATATATATATATACAATTTTTTTTCCCTTTCCCTTCTTTCTTTTCCCTATTCCAGTCTCTCTTTCCTTTTGACCAGTTTCTTTTTGATTCACCGTGTCTGTTGTACATTTTGGATCTTATTTACTCTTTCAGTTTCTCATACTAGAGAGACAATACGATGCTTACACATGTGCATCCGGTTTATTTCACTTATGAGTATTTTCTCGAGTTGCATCCATTTACCTATAAAAGTCTCCAGTTTATCCTTCTTTATGGCTGAATAGTACTCCATTGTATAAAAATACCACATCTTTCTTATCCATTCCTCAGTTGATGAGCATTTGGGTTGTTTCCAAGATCTCGCTGTTACAAATTGTGCTGCTATAAACATGGGTGCACATATATCGCTGTGGTACGATGTTTTTAATTCTTCTGGGAAGATGCCCAGAAGGGGAATAGCTGGGTCAAATGGGACCTCCGACCCTAGTTTTTTGAGGAATCTCCACACTGACTTCCACAGTGGCTGTACCAGTCGACACTCCCACCAACAGTGAGGAAGGGTTCCTTTTTCCCCACAGCCCCTCCAGCATTTGTTATTAGTTGATTTCTTTATAGTAGCCATTCTTTCTGGGGTGAGATGGTATCTCAGTGTTGTTTTAATTTGCATCTCTCGAATGACTAGTGATGTTGCACATTTTTTTGTATATTTATTTGCCATTAGTATTTCTTCATCTGAGAAATATGTATTCATCTCAGATGCCTATTTTTGGAGTGGGTCTTTAAATTTGGGAGGTCTGATTTTTTTGAGTTCTTTATATGTTCTTGATAGTAATCCTTTGTCTGAGCAACAGCTGGCAAACATTTTTTCCCACGTTGTGGGTTGTCTCTTCACTATGTTGGTGGTTTCTCTTGCTGTGCAAAAGCTTTTTAATAAGATGAGATCCCAGTTGTTGATTCTTTGGGATAGTTCCCGTGCAGTTGAGGTTTTATTCATAAAGTCTTTGCCTACACCAATGTCTTCAAGGGTTTTACCTATCCTACCTTCCAGCAGATTTAATGTTTCTGTTTTAATATTTAGATCTCTGATCCATTTTGAATTTAGTTTAGTGCATGGTGAAAGATATGGGTCTAGTTTTAATCTTTGGCATGTGTAGAGCCAGTTTTTCCAGCACCATTTATTAAAGAGGCTATCTTTCTTCTAGTGAATGTTTGGCACCTTTGTCAAAGATAAGGTGGCTTAGTATGTCTGGGGTTGTTTCAGCATCTTCTAATCTGTTCCATTGATCTTCAGGTCTGTTTTTTTGCCAGTACCACACTGTTTTTATCACAGTAGCTTTATAGTATAATTTCAAGTTGGGGATTGTGATGCCCCCTGCCTTGCCTTTGTTGCCCAGAATTGCCTTTGCTATTCTAGTTCCCTTCTGATTCCAACAGTTGCCCATTTTTTGATTGGGTCTTTTATTTTGGGAGGCTTCTTCTTTTTCTGTTCTTTTTTTTTTTTTTTTTTTTGTGGGTACCAGGGGTCAACCTCAGGACCTCACACGCCAGCAGGCACCCGTGCCACTGAGCGGTATCACCGGCCCTTTTTTCGTATGTGGGTTCCGGGAGTTGAACTCGGGCCCTTGCGCTTACCAGGCGGGCGCTTATGCTGCTGAGCCATCTCACTGGCCCCCTGTTTTTTATTTTGATTTTGTATCTTGCTACTGACTTTATTTGTTCTAGGAGTCTTTTGGTTTAATTTTTTGGTCTTCTACATTTTTTCTTATATATGAGGATTTTTAAAAACTCTAAAATCTGTGTCAACGTCACTAACCCTATTTTTTGCTGTCCAGCTGTTAAATCTACCTAATAAATTCTTAATTCCAGGTATTTTACAGTTTCAGACTGTATATTTATAGATTATATATAGTTTAGAGATTCTCATTCTCCCTTGAAAAAGTCTTTATCCTTTTTGTATGTTATGTGTTTACTTTAACATAGTAGTTGTAGTTATAAATTATAAGTCTTCATTTGGTAGCTCCAGTATCTGAATCACTTCTGATTTTGTTTTCATCAACTTTAATTTCTCGTTTTTGGTCACTTTTCCTGATTCTTTCCATTTGGTGATTTTTCTTTGTATGTTAGACATGAAGACCGATTGTTGGTAGAGGTTCTGGATTGTTATCTTCTATAGGGCCGAGTTTGTTCTCTCAGATGGTTAAATTACAGGCAGATCGCCTTGATCCTATTGTGGCTTGGTTTTAGGATTTATTGGGGTGGTTGTATTTTGCCCATGCTTATAGCCATTACTCTAAGGGTACAGTTTTCTGCATTATCACATTAGTGCCTTTCAAGCTGAGCCTGAAATCTGGCATCCTCTGAGTACTGTGTAACCGTTGAAGATTTCTGTTTAGCTCACGTCCCCCGGCAGTATTTTTCTGGTAGGCCTCACATAGTCTTACTTTGTACATGTGCAGTTTGGGAGTTGGCCAAGGACTGAGGGGAATTTCTGTGCTAGGTTTTGATGCTCCTTTTCTACTTTTCCTTTTCTCTACTATCCTGTAACCCAAAATCTACCATGCTGTCGTAACATCCCCTCTGACTTCTGTTTGTTCTACCCTAACCTACTTCTCTTTGCTTGGATTCTTTTCCTTGAGTATGGTATTTTAGGATCAGTGTGGGCTCCCCTCTTGTACTTTCTCTGAAGAATTATAGTTCTTTGTTTATTACTGTCCAGTATCTACAAACAGTCCAACTTTTATAGTTGGTTAGAGTAAATCTAACATCAGCTACTCTTTCATAATCAAAAGTAAAATCTATACCTTTCTTACACTCAACAACTTAATCACTTACTTATTTCTGGGACAAAATACCTGACACCCACAATTTAAAAGAGGAGAGGTTTACTTCAGCTCATGTTTTCACTTCATAGTATGTTGGCTCTGGGGCAGAAACAGCATGGCGGAGGTGCCTGGGTGGAGGGCAGCTGCTCATCCTATGGCGACTAAGAAGCAGAGAGAGAGATGGAAGGAGCCGGGGAGGGAGATGGACCCTTCCAGGCCGCCCCACTGCCCATGGTGACTACCTCTTCACAGCAAGTCAGCTATGAACACATTGGAGGATTCATCCACTGATGAGTATAGCACCCCACGATCCACTCACCCCTCCAAAAGCCCCACCTCTGAACACATGTGGCTTTGGGGGACATTCTAAATCTAAACCATAGAAACAGCATTAGCAAGAATCTCTTACTATCCTGTAATAGGCAGGGCATATTTAGTCTTCTGTAGGTGTCTCAAAATAACTTTTTATAGTTCATTCAAATCATAATGCAATAAATCCTTACATTCTAGTTGATAAATATCTTAAATTTTGTATAACCTATAACCATCTCCTTCTTCCTCTTCCAACATATACTTTTTTCCTGTGCCATTTATTTAAGAAACTGTTACAAAATTTCTTACATTCCAGATTTAGAATCATATATATATATTTTTTTTCTTTCTTTTTTTTTTTTTAAAGACAGGGTCTCACTGTGTAGTTCAGGCTGGCCTTGAACTCACTATGAGTCCAGGTTTGCCTCAAACTTATGACAATCAACTTGCCTCAGCCTCCTGAGCGCTGGCCTTACAGGCATGCACCTCCATGCCCAGTTAGAGTCATATCTTTATTGTGTCATGCAACGTATTCTTTCAGCTCACTCTTCCCTGTAAAGTGGTTGTCATATTTGGAAAACTGGTTGACTGACTAAAGATGGACATTGGGGCGGGGTGGAAGAATCCTTCATAGTTTCCTGTTGCATCGCTCTGGATGTTGTAAATGGTCTACTTTTCTCATTCTCAGTGATATTTAGAATAGTATGTAGGGTTAGGCCTTGTTCACATAATCCATCTCTTAAAAGTTTGCTATCAACTCTTGGCTGAATATTTTAGCCATCCTTATTATTTAGTTGCCTAAATACATTATTTTATTATATATTGCAAAATGGAGAATTTATTCTAATATATATTTTTTACATTTATTAGCTGTGATTCTTCTGTAAATAATTTTGCCTCATCAGCTATTTAAAACTTAAAGACAGGGTAAATGCTTCATTCTTTTATGTATCACATTTTGAAATAATGAATTTGTGCCCTTGCAATCTCCAGTGAAGATTGATGTCTTGCTTACTTTTCTCCTGTTGTTGACACAAAATACCTGACACCCAAAGTTAAAGGAGGAAAGGTTTATTTAGCTCACAGTTTGTGGAGGTTTCGGTCTATAATCAGCTGGTTCCAAGGCAGGGTGGCACATGGCAGAGGGGCAGCCATTCATGGCGGCAGAAGACAGCAAAAGCCGCAAGTGAGGAGGGAAACAAGCCTCTTTCTGCCCTTTTGTCTTATCCAGACTGCTGTGGTTAGGGCAGTGCCAATCCAATCAGCAGACTGATCCAGCAGTCACCCATCCTTGATCCCAGCATTGCGCACTGTAGATTCAGCTGCCTCCAAAAAGCCTGCCACTCATGACTGCGTGAGGCTTTGGAGAGACATCTAGACACAAACCATAACAATTGGCAAGCTTGATTTTATCTGTTTCCTAATATAATTATGATTATATGGACTTCATTACATTTGGTCTGCTTCAGTCCATTGAGTTGGGTGTCCCGTTGTCCCTTTGCACACTCCTCCTTTGCTCCAGAATGAACCCAAGCCCTTCCTGATAAGCTGTTTCTACAGCCTTTTTTTTTTGAGACAGATCTTGCTAATTCATCTAGGCTGGGCTTGAACTTCAGTTCCTCCTGCCTCAGTCTCGCAGGGTGCTGAAAGTATAGGCATGCCTGGGTTGAGTCTTTATCCCTCTTCCCTTCCCCTCCTTGGGCTTTTTGAGACAAGGTCTTGCTGTGTAGTTCAGCTGCCCTTGAATTCACTATGTAGCCCAGTTTAGCCTGGAACTTGTGGTGATCTTCCTGCTTCAGCCTCCTAAGTGCTGGGATTATAGCATGTGCCACACACCTGGTTAAATGAATCTTTATACTTTTGGTGCTCAAATTATCCCTGTATGCCAGTGGGAGCCTCTCTGTCTTCTCTGTCCTTTTAATGTGATCTCAATAATCTCTCCTTTCAAGCAAGACCTATACTAGTGCTGGCGCAACTATGGCATGGGTGTTGTTTTTATCTTAAGACAAAAGATATTAATGTATGAGTTGTTTTTTCTAAACTAAAACCTCAGTGTTCGGGTTTAATTGCAGTGTTGACACTTTGAAGTAAATAAGTGGGTTTTGGGTTGCAGTTTGAGCACTTGTCTTTAAAGCGTTTGTCATCACTGTGCTCTGGTTCCTTCAAGTGGAAAATAGCATTTAGAGACAGTATGGGCACTAGAGATGCTCATTAATACCACTGTGCTGTCTTTGCTTCCAATTTTTTTTTAGGGGACAGAGCTATATCTTATACAGAGAAAAGTAAAACTTGAATTTATACTAACATTCCAACTGAAATTAAGATTTCAAATCAACATTTTCACTTAAGTATCAAATCTTCATATCTCTTTCTCTTATAGCCAAAACTGTGGTTCCAAAGTACTTTCACATGGTGACTTGTTTGGTGTGGGCAGTCAAGGGAGAATTTAATTGATTCAAAGTTATATCAGAAGTATTACAAGTGATGAGATTATTGGTGCTTTTTGTCTTTGGGTTATATTCAGTGAATAATTTTCTTAGTTCCCTTGGGATGCTATAACAAGATACCTTAGACTGTGTAATTTATAAATAGTAACAGTTTGTTCCTCACAGTTCTGGAAGCTGAGAAATCCTAGGCACCAGCAGCTTTGGTGTCTGGTGAAATCTTGCTCTCTACTTCATGTTCATATGGTGCCTTGCTCTTGGGTCCTCACCTGAAAGAGGGTTGAGGGGTGACCTTGGTTGGTCCTTTCTTCTTTTTGGCATTACTGGAGATGGAACCAAGGATCTTATACTAGGCAAGCACTCTACCACTAAGCTACATCCCCAACCCTTTTTATTTTAACACAGGTCTCACTAAGTTGCCCAGACTGGCCATCAACTTTTAGTCCTCCTGCCTCAGTTTACCTAGGAGCTGGGTTACAGGTGGGCACCTTTAATGCTTTTATAAAGGCACTAATCCCATTCAGGAGGACATAGTCCTTATGACATAATCACCTCCTGAAGGCCCCCTTGTTAGTACTATTGCATCAGAGATTACATTTCAACATAAGTTTTGGAGGTGCCCAAAATTCAAATCTTAGCAAGGATATATAAGTAAGATATTGCATTTTTATGTCACTTCAGTTTTTTTCCTGAGTGATTAGGCACAGCTTTAAGTACAGTTAGTTGTCGTTGTTGTTTTTACAGCTTGCTTTCAACTTTTAGAAATTACTTTTTCTTCTCTTTGATTAAATTCTGAATTGTTTTGATTGGATTCTGAATGTAAGACATTTCATTTTTAAAGTTGAAGCTATAAAATAGGCTATATTTGGAGAGGTACAGTGTCCATACATTTTCCATCCCTCTATAAACAACCATTTTTATGTTTTTCATTTAACATTAATTCTTTTGGAAAATATAAACAAATATACAGTCATGGTACTTGTAGTTCCCATTCTTTGTACACAAATGGAAGCACACTGCACCTATTTTCCTACATCTCAGGATGCAAGGGTAAAACCCCCCTATTACAGAATGAGCCAGCCAGCCATTGCCAGTAAATTGGTGTGGCATGAGAAACATTCATACTGCCGCAGAAAAATGTGAACAGCATTCTTGAAAGACATTTCCAAATATGTAGGATCCTTTTTCACAGGCTGCCTGGGCTTATGGCTTATTCAAGAAATATTTTTAAGAAGACATTTATAAGACTTATCAGTAAATAAATCTTCCCTTGTACATTAATGACAATGGACTTGATATAAAAAGGATAGAACAGCTTTTTATAAAGACAATATTAAAAGTACTTAGTTTGCAGATCTTGTTTAGTGGCAAAGTGAAGAGTAAAAAATAATGTGTTTCTATAAGAGCCAATGTAGTCAGGCCTCTGTATCTGTGGATTCTGCGTCCATTGATTCAGCCAGCCACAGATTGAAAGTATTTGAAAAAAAATTGTATCTGTACAGAATACTCAGACTTTTTCTTATTTCCTAAATATTAGGAACTATTTACATAGCATTTACTTTGTATTAGGTATTACTGGCTAATATACATAGATTATGTGCAAATATTATGCATAGATTATATGCAAATTTGATATAAGGACTTGACCATTTGAGAATTTCTGTATCCTAGTGGGTCCTAAAAACGAATCCCTGCAGTTATCGAGGATGACCATAGTCTTTTCTCTGATTGATATCCCTTGAGTACATCTATAACTATCTCACACTTGTCATATCCAGAGCACTCTTTTGTATGTAGTAGTACAGAAGCACAGAAGAAAGACAGAAAATTTTAGTTCAAAAATTGTCAAACTAGGGCCGGTGAGATGGCTCAGCGGCTTAAGCGCCTGCCTGGCAAGCGCGAGGGCCCGAGTTCGACTCTCGGAACCCACATGCGAAAAAGGGGCCGGTGATATCGCTCAGCGGCACGGGCGCCTGCTGGCGCGCGAGGTCCTGAGGTCGACCCCCGGTACCCACAAAAAAAAAAAATTTTTGTCAAACTAGGCTAGTGATATAGCTCAGTGGCATAAACACCTGCTTGGCAAGCGCGAGGTCCTGAGTTCAACTCCCGGTACCCGCATATTAAAAAAAAAAATGTCAAACTAAGATTATAAGATACTCTTAAAAAGAAATTGCGGTTCCTCAGAAGGAAGGATGGCAGAAAACTTAGTGTATTTTTTGCTTTTATACCAGTATAGACTCTTGTAAGTGGAGATAGTTTATAAATGTTAGTGTGGCTCTTTGGATTACTTGGGAAGACTTAAATCCACTTAAGTCTTTAATAATATTTGATTCAGAATTAATTTGGCTAAAAAAAAAATTCCAAAGTCTAGAAAATAGTTTTAAGAAGGTAAGATAGAATTCATTCAGTCATGCTTTGTTCTTTCAGTGTGTAAGTGCCTTCTATGTGCCACATATTGTTTTAAGTACCAGAAACAGCAGTGAACAAAATAGGAAAAAAATCTATGCCCTCATGAAGCTTACTTGCTAGTGGGGGAGACAAATAATACACAAACTAAACAAGCAAAATGTGTAATTTCTTAAAAAATGATAAAATGCAAAGGGGAATTAGATACAAAATATTAGGATAGTTGACAATCGAGATAAGGGTGGTCAGGAAAGGTCTCGGTGAGGTTATATTTTTGTAAAACAGCATTCACATATCTAGGGAAAGAACATTCCAGGTAGTAAGAATAGAAGTAGCAAAGACCCTGAGGTGAAAGTATTGCTACTATGTTTGAGATAAAGCAAGGGGGAAGATTGGCAGGTGAGGAGCTGGGAATCCATTGAAAGATTGTACAGAAAAATGACTTGGTGTTACTTAGGATTTAAAAGTACTGTCCTGGCCCATAGAAATGCAAAGTTCTGTTCATACAAATACTTGTACATAGTTGTTCATAGCACCTGTCTTTTTAATAGCCAACCTGGAAACAATCAAAATGTCCTTCAGTAGTAGGTGATTGGATAAGCAACTGTTTGTTGTACATTTGTGTCATGCTATACTGCTCAGCAATAAAAAGGGACAAAGATTTATATATACAACAACTTTGTTGGATATTAAAGACATTATGGTGAATGGAAAGGCCAATCTCAAAAGGTCACTCAGTATATGATTCCATTTATATAACATTATCAAAATGATAATTTTATAAATGAAAAACAGGTTAGTAGTTTCCAGGAGTTAGGGATGATGGGGAGGAGGAGAGCAAGGATGGCCATGAAGGGAGAGTACAGAGGAGATCTTTGTGGTTATGGAATACTTTGGTATCTTTTTTGGAACAGGAAAAAAGACCAGGTTTATTTACACTTGATTCATCTGTATGGGAGTACTCAGTAATGCATAACTCCAAGTTGTATTGTGTCCTGATTGCAGTGGTAGATCCACAAATCGACACAAGCGATAAAATAGCATAGAACTATACACACATTTTATCCATGACAAATTCTGGATTTTGGCACCATTTTATAACTATGTGAGATTTAACCATTGGGGGGAACTTTGTAGAGTACATAGAATCTGTACTATCTTTGAAACTTCCTCTGAATCTGTAATTTTTTTTTTAACAGATGTACATTCATTTTTCCTTCTCTCTCTTCCTTTTCTCCCTCCTTCCTCCCTCCCTTCTTCCATTCCTTTCCTTTCTTCTATCTCTCCTTCCTTTTGACCTCGCGCTTGCCAGGCAGGGACTTATGCCGCTGAGCTATATCACCGGCCCCCTGTAATTATTTTTAAAAGGAAAAAAAAAAAGACTACCTTGGCTGTGATTTTTTTTTTTTTTTCCAATCAGATTTTGGGTTTTTTTTTTGTCTGTTTTGTTTTGTTTTGTACCGGGAATCGAACTCATGACCTCGTGCTTGCCAGGCAGGTGCTGTGCCACTGAGCTATATCCCCGGCCCTCCAATCAGATTTTATTGGTACAATTTAGATATACATAATGATCACATTCATCGTAGAGAATTTGTACCTGTACATGATATAACTTGTTTCTTTTTTTTTTCCCCATTCCCCATCCTCCCTTCAATCCCTCCTCCCCTCCCTATTTGCAAAGGCTTTGTTTCCATTTTATTCCTTCTTTTCTCTCTCTCTTTTTTTTCCCTCTCCCCCCATTCCCCCTCCCTATTTGAACATTTTCTTCCTATTTCACAATACCTGTTATACATTTTGGTCCTTATTTACACTTTTGCTTTCTCACACCAGAGAAACAATGTGGTATTTACACGTGTGTCCAATTTATTTCACTTAAGAGTAGGTCTCAAGGTATATCCGTCTACCTAGAAATTATGGCTGAATAGTACTGCATTGTATAAAAAACCACATCTTCTTTATCCATTCATCAGTTGATGGGCACCTGGGCTGTTTCCAAGATTTGGCTATTACAAACTGTCTGGCTGTGATTTTTGAGAACAGATACAGGAGTGCAGAAGGACAGAAGTAGGGATATTGGGAGCAATGTTAGGAGATTACAGTAATTCAGGAAGAGACAAGTTTGGTGGCATGAAAGTGGGATGGAGATGAGTGAGGAAAAGATAAATGCTGGGTATATTTTGATGGTAGAGATAGGAGAGTGTACTGATGGACTGGATTGGTTATGAGAGAAAGAAAAGAGGAAAGGTGACCCAGAGTTCCTTTTTTTGGGCAGCTGGAAGAATGAAGGAAGGTAATAAGAAAAAGCAGCAACAAATCAGGGAGTCTGGGGTGAGGTAGTGGGATTCTTGGTAAGGAAGACAAATGACAACCTTCTAGTCAGCAGCAGCCCAGGCCTACAAGTTAGAGGACAGTTAAAATATTAAAAAAGAGTGTAGTCTTTAAAAAGAAAAAATGAAGGAGAGATAGAAGAAAGGAAAGGAATGGAAGAAGGGAGGGAGGAAGGAGGGAGAAAAGAGAGAGAAGGGAAAATGAATGTACATCTGTTAATCTGCCACAGACAGCAGAGTTTGGCCTTGCCCTGCCTCTTTTGGAAAGAAGTATTTGTTTGATAAACAGGAAATCGTTTTCATGGGTGTAGGAAGAAGAAATGATAGAACTGAGCGGCAAAGTAGAGAACTACTAGCTAGGGTTAACTTGGAAAGGCCGAAATTTTTTCAGGTAGCCACATAAGACTAGCACACATGCTGCCTTTTCTCATTTCTGTACTGAGTTTGCTATTCATCTTGAGAAATGTAAAGTTTCTGCCCATTGCTTGAGCTGCTGTTAGTGTCTGTTCTTTTCAGCAGTGTTTTGCATCAGCTTTGAGTTGTAGACTTAGACAAATGGAGACACTGTCTGGTCAGAGTGGAAAGTGACTTATTTTAAGAAGTGTTAGCTCCCACCACTATCCCATTAGTGGCATACCTCAGACACTCCAGTGAAGCTGGTCTGGGGAAGCAAAGACTGGCTTATGTATGTTTTTGCTCTTTGAAACGTTAGAACCTAAATGTACCACAAGGTGTTTCTTCCTGATTACACTGGGACATAATTACAGTGAATTCTGAAGGAATCTTTACATGCTGGTACCTCTAGTACTTCCATAAGTGCAGAATTCATTCCCTATTCTAGTAAAATTACCCCAAAGGGTATATCAGTCAGTAGTGTCAGTTTTTTATTTCATGAGGAAGAGCAGATAAAGATTAAATTAGTCCAATGCCAAATATTTAGGATGATCAAAAAGTGAGAAAGAAAACTCAGACTTTTTACCTTTGATAAGAGCTTGAAACAAGAGAGCCATTTTCTCCTTTTATCTGGGAGCCCCCTCATCCCTGTCTGGTTTAGATGGTTGGGGTGGAGTTGTGCTAAAAGAAAACTTTAAATTTTCCCCAGGCCAAAATAGATAGATAAATAGATAAGTAGTTAATTGATGGTAAAAAAGGACTTAGTAGTTAATTGATGGACTTTATGTAGCAAGTGTCTCACTGAGGTTTGAGGGGAAGGACAGGAATCTAGAAATACCAGAAACCAGGGTCATGGCTTCAGTGTGGGGTGATTGGGACTGAGAATATGGAAGGTGTTTGTACTCAGGACTTGGGAGAGCTAGCTCACAGAATTGCCTGGAAAACGAATAACTCTTTAGAGTTCCACGCAACTGGAGTTTATCCTAACAAGGTTCAAAGTATACCTCATTTTGAATATTATGTGGATTCAGGAGCCATTTTATTTTATTTGCCTTCTGAAAGCACCCCCATATTTATTCAGATGCTGTGACTATGTGTTAAGTCCAGGCTGGATTAATGCTCTGAAATTCCTTACTGAGAGCTAAATATTACATTTGAACTTGAACTTTTGCTGCCTGCCTGTTGTGCATATAGGAATATAAAGCAGCCATTTGTCAGAGGGTAGCTGAAAGGCAATTTTCAGGAGGGACTGAAAACCACTGCAGGCGGCTGGCTTCCTGACACTCCCACCAGACCCTGAGGTTTACACCGAAAGCAAACTAACAGGGAGGGTGGGGAAATAAGATGGGCAAAAATAAAAGCAGAGACTAAGGTCTGAGTGAGACTGAGCCACAGACCTCTATTGGGAAGGGCACAATGCTACTAAAGAGGAGAAAACTCGAACACCAAACATAGCTAGGAGGAAATATCAAATATTTGTAGTTAACATTTGAAAAAAGTAATTTGTGTATTTTGTTTGTATTTGTAACTGTAGGAATACTGTAGATGACTTTGCGGGAAAGAATTCTCTAAGCTGTGTATAGTTTAAGTATTATAGTTTTACTCAGTGAGCTGCCACGGATACCTTTGAACCAGAATTATTAACGGAGAAAACTGATGCATGCAATTATCACCTGTAAGCATCACATAATCTTGAAGAACTTTGTGATCTACTAAAAAAGCTTAAGTATTCCTTGTATAGAGTAGACCATTTAAAAAAAAAGTCGTTTTAAAACATCTTTGAAAATTAAAGTTTTGTCATAGACAGTAACTTTTAAAAAAGAAGTACAAATTTATTCGTAGTCATTGGCTGTGGCATGCAATGGAGTTACTTCTGTTTAACAGATCAAGAGGTGAGGGTATTGGCAGTGTGAACTTTTTGTCCAAGGACAACTAATGTGGCATTGTAGAGATAAACAGAACTGTGCTGCATTCCACTAGCTTCTGGCCTCTGTAACAATTTTGAGAACTTTCCAATCATTTTAGAAAAATAAGGTACTTAGAAGTTTATAAATAGTTTTTTTTAATAAAAGAAAATCACTTATTTTGGAAATTACAAAATTAATCATTCTGTCACATTTAAGGAGCACTTTGATGTGTTCTGGTAATTAGTATTTACTGCCAGACGAATCTCTCTTGGGCATTTTAATTAATGGGTGGCTTTGGCCAAATGAGCTTCTGATGGTAAACCTTCATAAGAGTTTATTTTTATGTTTCTCAAGAATAGCTGTCTCTTCAAAGCTCTCTAATTAGACAAAGTTTAGCAAGTGAAACATATTATTAGAATAATGAGTCCCCTCTTATGAGAAACAGGGGGTCAAAGAACCAGGTACTGTTAGAGAATAGCCTCTTAAAACATAGCATTCTAATCTGATGGATGTCCAGTTCTTTAGCAGCTTACATGAAGTTACCCTCCCTAGTCAGGGACTTCGTATTGTTTGAAGTCTGTGTGACAGATCTCACCAGAAGCCTAAACACACCAGAGTGTAAGCTCATTTATCACTACCTCTCAACTCTCACAAGAAGCTATGTTCTAGCCCTTTAAGTTTCCAAACAGATGACTTCTTTTTTCCTCCTTTTTTTTCTATTAAGTTGGCTATCTTGGGAATAATAGTAGGTTTTTTTTTTTTTTTTTGGTGGGTACCGGGGGTCGACCTCAGGACCTCGTGCGCCAGCAGGCGCCCGTGCCGCTGAGCGATATCACCAGCCCTAATAGTAGTTTTTGAGGGAAATGTTTCAAAGATATTATGCCTGAGCCAGGCATGATGGTACACACCTGTAGTCCCAGCACTGTAGGAGGCTGAGACAGGGAGATTGCAAGTTCAAACACAGCTGGGCAATGTAGTGAGTTAGCGAGATTCTGTCTTCAAAATAAAAAAAAATTTTAAAGGGCTGGGGGTGTGTGAATGCCCTGGGTTCAGTTCCCATTACTGTGAAAACCAAAACTCCTAACTATTCCTCTGAAGGGTGGATCTCTTTCTCTCTTCTCCTGCTCTCCCCTCTCTTCTTCCTCCTCCTCCTCCTCCTCTTCCTTATCCTCCTCCTTCTTCTCTTTCTCTCTCTCGCCCACTTCCTTCCCTTCTCTCCCTCCCCACTTCTCCCCTCTGTCCCTTCTGGTCTTCCCCTTTCCTCCTCCCCTTCCTCTATTTTCCACTGGGGATTGAACCCTAGGCCTTTGCTTGCTTGAGTCACATCCTCCACCATTATTTATTTTTTTATTTTGAGTTGCTAAGTTGCCCACATTGGGCTTGAGCTTGTGATCCTCCTGCCTCAGTCTCCTAGAGTGATGGGATTGCAGGCATGTGCCACCATACCTAGCGTCTTTCTTAATAAGTTAAGTCATCTACTTATAAGACATGCTCTTAAACTTACTGTAGTGTTTGCATTCCAGAATGTTACATTGTCAAAATGCAGTTTCAGTATTTCTCAAACTGCTTTGTAGATGGGTTGTCAGTTTGGCTCTCTCTTTTCACCCCTCCCCCCACTTCTTTGCCTCATGCTGTTAGACTTGGCACTAGTGATAATGTGTTACCCTGAATTTCTTTTTTGTGGTGAAAAATATATATATACCTGACTGATCCTATGGGTGACTGAGATGTATCTCACCAAAACGATTGGACAGTATTAATGGAACTGCAGGCAATGAACAAGCAATACATTTACTTATGTTGTCTAACTTTCCACTTTCTTACTATCTCAGGTGCTTAGAATAGCAAATATTTTCCCAGCTAAATTGGTTGACTAAAAGACAGTGCAGATGAAACTATAGGAAATTTCAAACAGAAAATACTGTGTCACAACTGACAATTCTTTTTTTTTTCTTTTTTTTTTATGTGGGTACCGGGGGTCGACCTCAGGACCTCATGTGCTAGCAGGCGCCTGTGCTGCTGAGCGATGTCGCCGGCCCTTTTTTCGTATGTGGGTTCCGGGAATCGAACTCGGGCCCTCGCGCTTGCCAGGCAGGCACTTATGCCACTGAGCCATCTCACCAGCCCACAACTGACAATTCTAATTCCATCAGCTGTCTTGACCTGAATGTGTTGTTGGTTTCACAAATAGGTCAAGAATATGTATGTCAGGCTGAGATACAGCTCAGTGGCACAGCACCTGCCTGGCAAGTGCAAGGTCCTGAGTTTGATTCCTGGTAGCCACCAAAAAAAAAAAAAAAAAAAAGTGGGGGGGGCCAGGTATATAGCTCAGCGGCATAGCACTTGCCTAGCAAGCACAAGGTCTTGAGTTTGATTCCCAGTACGAAAAAAAAAAAAAAAAAAGAATATGTCATCGATTCAGTGTATGCCTACCTCCATTTTGGATAGTACTTAAAGAACTTGCTGCATTGTTCAAGGGTCCATCAAATTAATTTTTTTTAAATTTCGAGGATAGCCTCATTTACAGTACTACAGAATTTATTGCATGTAAATTCTTTTGCTGTACCTTATTAGCAACCAGCCAAGAAAATGGTTCATTTAAGTTGCTAGAAACTTTACTTGGCTTTCTTTCGATGTTATCTATAAAAAATTATTAACAAAGTTTTAAGAACATTTGGTAAGCCCAACAAGTGCAGGTATAAAGATGTAATCATGTTGCTAAGTGACCAAAGAAGTGTTTATGTCAAATTGTAGAACTTTAAGAAAACAGAAGAGATTCCAGCCTGAACAGACTGTATAAAGCAGTTTTCCCCCTTGACAATATCTACTCTTTGATGATTGATTAATAGGGCTCTGCTTTTTGACTCACCCTTTAACAAAGGAAATATCTCTGATATTTATCTTCATTCATGTGTTTGCTTCATTATACAATTTTGTAATGGGGATATGAAAAGGAAGGCGTTCTGTGTTAAGATTCCTAAAAATATTAAACCCTCAGAACACTTTTTTCTTATTGCAGTGCAAGTGGACTTATACATAACAGGATTTATACTTAAGATAGTTTAGATTCTTATTACTAATGAGTTTTTGTAACTACAAACCAGGACTGTGTGTTGTTTTCACTTCTTTTGTTCAGTCATTTGGTGGGGGATCGTTTGTAGCCCCGATGACATGTAACTTGTGAAACTATACCTGCATCCAGAATGAGAACTGACTGCTTTTCTTCACTACAGACCACCTGGTGGCCCATGGCAGAATGGCGGAAAAGGAAGCCCGCCGGAAGTTCAAGCAGATCGTCACAGCCGTATATTTTTGTCACTGTCGGAACATTGTTCATCGTGATTTGAAAGCTGAAAATTTGCTTCTGGATGCCAATCTTAATATCAAAATAGCAGGTGAGAAGTGTGCTGAGGGTGCACAAGAGAAACAAACCAGCTTTTCTTTGGGATTCTTAAAGGATTGTCTATTTCCATCTATTCACAAAGAAGTATTGGGGAAGTAGCGAAAATTTAGGCTTTTAAAAATAGCCTGAGCATGGGTAAAGTTTCAAAAATACTTTTCTGTATATCATATTAGTAGGAACTAGGCTAAGAGAAAGAAGAGAAAGGGTGATATTTAAAACATTGTATTATTTTGGTTGACAATTCCTTTTTAAATAATTTTTAAAAAGTAGAAAGAACTGCTAATATTGTATACCCTCGTATCTTCACTTGCAGAGGTTGACTGATGTCACTGCTGACATATAGAATGCTTATTTTAGTTTCTTTTTTTTTTTTTTTATTAGTATATGTTTGTACTACATAATGTTTACATTCCCTGTGTGGAGCTGGTATGTGTACATAATGCATCTTAATTCCTTTTTCATCTGCTTTCCCTTCCTCCCTCTCCACCCCATCCATCTCTTGACTCCCTTTTGGCGGGGGGTAACATGTTTGCAGTGCATAATGTTTACGTTCCTCCTATAGAGTTGGTACCTGCACATAACACATCTTAATTCCTTTTTACATCCTTTTTCCCTCCCTTTCTCCCCCTCCTGCCATTTTTGAGCTCCTTCCCCTTTGAGAAATATCTACCTTCCTACTTCCTATTCTTTTTTTTGAGCATGCTTATTTTAAAAGCCGTTGTTTCATGGTAATTAGTAAGAACAGATCTTACAGTGGCTTACAGGCAGTCCAGCCTTTTTACGTTTGTTCCCCAAGTGCAACATTTTATTAAAAGCTGCTTCTTCTCTAAGATGCTAAAAGGGGAATTTAGAGCCTCTCATGGTTTTTTGAGTATTTTTTTCCTTCAACATAAATATTTATGTCCAGATTTCATGATAAGTCTATTAAAGATGATACTCAGCTACTTTTAACATAATTTTTTTTTCAATCCAGCTTTTTATCTCCTTGAATTTCACTAGGCTGCCCATCTGACAGTGCCTAAAAAATACTTCACTGCCTCAGTCTCCTCATGCCTCAGTTTTACTAAACTATAAGCATTTTGCCTGACAAATACAAGCTCACCACCTATTGTTAGAAGAAAGTGACTGCAGTTTCTATAGAAACTATACATAATGTATTTTTGTTTTCTATTTCCCTCACGTTTTAGATAAAAAGGACATTTCATACAGAGAACTGAAATAGAATATAATTGCCTTGAAAAGCCAAGATAGAAAATGCAGTTCTAAAGATTTCCCTTCTTAGCAGGTTGGGGAATTAATGTCATTTTATAAGTCAAAGTACCTAAATGTACCTTTGCTGGCTTTTGATTCTTTTGACTATTTCTTTTGTGTAGACAAGCTTGTTCACTTTTACATACTTGGAATGTCACCTAGTTTTTTCCTTATCTCAGGCTGATGGCTATTCTCTGGTATAGAACTTTCACATAGTTTGTAAGCTCTTTGAGTGTGACACTAGCTCACTACATAGTAGATAAGAATTAAGGCTTTCTTTAACATAAAATTACATACTTCCTTTACTCTTATGTCTGTTTTATTCTCTCCGAAGATCTAGATCTTGACAGTTCCTACAGGGGTGGGTAGCATGAAAAGACCTGGCAATTTCAAACCTTCCTTTGTAATTATTTGTTGTAGCTTCAGTTTAATAGTAATAAAATCCACCAAGCTTCACAATCCTTAAAAATGTAATAGAATGTATTAATTTCTTATTATTGCTGTAACAAATCACTACATTTACTTAGTGGCTTGAAACAACACAGATTTTTTAACTTACAGTTCTGGAAGTCAGTAGTCCAAAATGATTTTTAGAAGAATGAAGACAAGATGTTACAGGGCTGGTTCCTTCTGGAAGAAAGAGAGAATCTTCTTTTTTGCCTTTTTCAGCCTTCACTCCTTGGCTTGTGTCCTTTACGTCACTCCAGCCTCTTGCATCTGTTGTCACATCTCTTACTCCCAACTCTGATCCTCCTAGTTCCATCTTCTAAGGACCTTTTTGATTAAATTGACCCTCTCAGATAATCTCCCCATTTTCAGATCTTTAATCACCTCTGTGAAGTTTTTACCATGTAAATTAATACATTCACAAATACAGGGAGGCTAGAACATAGATGTAGTGAGAGGAGCATTATTTAGCCTACCATAAATGTCCTTGTAGGGATCTTTGGATTATTGACTAAAGCAGTGAGTTAAAAGGTAGCCTTTTTTTTTTTTTTAATCCTGTAGTTTTATTTTACCTCCACTGACCCAAAATTAAACTTTTAAAAATGTTTCCTCGGTTCTTGATTTTGAGCTTCGAAGCATTTTGATTCTGTTAAGAAAAATTCCTATTTTTGTTTAGTTTTTGCACCAAGAAGCCAAGAGTAAAAAGCAGAGGTCGTTGATAATTGAAATTGGAAACTATTGAATTATTTCAGCAAGGTGATTTTAAAATGTTTTTCTTCATTAGTAGTTAAGACAAATCTAAGTCATCACAAGAACAGTCTGTACCTACTGGTGTGTCGTTGTAGATTCCTGGGACCCTGGCGGCCAGCCTTTGCTTCTCTGTGTGTTCATAATATACCTCAGCAAGAATTTTAACTTTATTAACCCAAAGTCTACATTTTTATTATTTGTTTTCAGAGCAAATAATAAATGAGTACCTCTCATTTTGTGGCCTGCTATGATATCTAACATTTGTCTTTGCTCATGTATTCTTTCTTACATGCCATCATTAGTTTCTCAGTCATTGCCTGAACTCCCTTTGTCACACATAAATTAGATAGAATTCTCGTTCACATCTGCCACATCCTCTTTGAACTTAATTTACCAGTGGGAGAAATGCTTCTAATTGAAGCCAAGTAGAACATGAGTAATTATAGAAGGGCAGGTTGGATGATTTTGACAGGATAAGGTCAGATAGATATTGAAGTCAACTTTAATTTTAAAAACTAAAATAACTTTCAGATCCCTGATATTTTGTGATCTTTTTTGATAAAGTATTCTAAATCACAGTAAGAAAAAGCTACTATGTACAAAATAAACACATAGAAAATGAGCCTTTTTTCTTTCTTTGCTTTTTCGCTTAGTCTTAAGCAGCTCATCTACAAAGTCATCAGATACGTTACAGTGCAAATTAACTTGGAGGAAATGTAAGAAATTTATGTTTTCTGTATGCTGATGTTTACATACTTTATTTTGATTTTGAAAGTCATGCATTCTGTTCACTACAGAAGATGAATATATTGTTCTGGGAATGTTTGTTTGTATTAATTTATTTTTATTTTTTATATGAATTAATGTGGCAAATTATGTTTAGTATTTGATACTATAAAAATCCAGCTGCTACAAGTGCCTGTGCTCATGCTTGCCATCCTAGAAAGAATGCATGAACCCTGAATGTGAAGGTAGATTTCATTCGTAGGTACTAAAAGAGTCAGCCATCATTCCATGGTTTACAATTTTGTGTGTTTAAATTCTTTTTTTTTTTTTTTTTATATATACGGGTAATATAAGTCGAACTCAGGACCTCGCGCTTGCCAGGCAGGCGCTTATGCCGCTGAGCTATATCACTGGTCCTGTGCTTAAATTCTTGTCCATGAACTTTTGTTCTAGTTCTGTTTCTAGAGAGAATAACTTTTCTTCTTGGTTTTAGAATTTAAAATTTCTTAATCGCATTAGCAAACTTGTCTTCTGTAAAAGTTTTTTTAAAATGTTGCTAATATTAGTAAGACAGCATAAGCATTGATCATTTTCAGAATAAAGATGTTCTTTCTGAAAGTCAAAGTTGCCACGTTGGGACCTAAGAACTTGCCGTGGCGGAGATCTAACCAGTTGTTAAAAGGTTCTGTGCTGAGTGAAGCGGTGCAGAAGACCAAACAGAAACATAAAGCGTGACTCCTGCACTCAGGGATTCACCGTCATCCATTCCAGCAGAAGATGCGTAGACCTCTGAAAAGTTAACACCGGAATTTTGATTTACATGTGTTTAAAGTTCTTCAGAGTATTTTCACATACATATATCACTGAATTTCATCATATTTGGCAAGTAAATATAGCTTATTAATAAACATTAAAATTCCATCATCTTCTGGCATATTTAACTTTCCATAACTTTGAATTTCTTACAAAGAGCAAACTTCCTTCATGTAGAGAGTCCTAATGCTGGAAAAAAGAAGGAATTCTAGTTGCTCATGATAGCACTTTTTTTTTTTTTTTTTTTTTTTGTGGGTACCGGGGGGTCGACCTCAGGACCTCGCGCGCCAGCAGGCGCCCGTGCCGCTGAGCGATATCACCGGCCCCTTTTTCGTATGTGGGTTCCGGGAGTTGAACTCGGGCCCTTGCGCTTGCAGGGCAGGCGCTTAAGCCGCTGAGCCATCTCACCGGCCCATCATGATAGCACTTTTATGTGTAATCCCACACTCTTGAGAGCCTGAGGCAGGAGGATCACAAGTTTCAGCTCAGCTTTGGCAACTTAGTGACTTAGCAAGACCCTGTCTCAAAATAAAAAAGGCTGGGGATGTAGCTCAGTGTGAAGGGCCTGGGTTCAATGCCAAGTACTGAGGGTGTAGCGGTGGGGTGGAGATATATCCTTAGCCTTTAACCTTTCATTTTTCATCCCTCTCGGGTTCTGCAGTAGAGCTGATGAAGGGCTGGGGAGAACCTGGCACTCTCAGCATGCAGTGTGCATCCCTGGGTGATGGTGTGTTCAGCAGCTACCAATTACAGTTACACACCGTAAAAGAAATGTACAAGGCATAGCATGACTTACCACTTTAATGGCATGGTCTAATTACCATAGTATTCCAGAGGATGAAGAAGCCACTTTCATCTGTAACATTCCAATAGACTGAATGGATTCCAATTCCACAGGGACTCTACCATATCCTGTTTGTGGTTTTACCCCCCACTGACTAGCACACCCCCACTGTCTAGGTGCTCAGAAACTTTATCGATCTAAACCTCACAGCAGTGCTGATGACATACAAGTAAATACCCCATTTGAGGACATAACATTTGAGGTGAGACTTAAAGGATGATAGGATCAGCAGGGTAGAGGAAGGAATTCCAGAGCCTTAGTCACTCAGTAAATGTTGCTAAAGCACCTGCTATGTGCAGATCCTGAGGAAGGCCCTGGAGATGAAGCAGCAGATAAAACAGCCCCTTGGAACTAACATTCCGATGGGGTGAGATAGTGCCTACAAGAAAGTAAGTTCTCATGAGAGCTGTAAAGAATATGAACACTTGAGTATCATGATAGAATGACTTACGGGAGGAATACTGTTTTTAACCAAAATATTCAAGCCCTTCCAAGCAGAAGGAAGACTACTACAAACTGAGAAAGCTGAATCTAACATACTGGAGAGGTAGGAGGAAGGTCATCATGGCTGGAGATAATAAGAGGGGAGGCTGAAGGAGTTGGGTGAGAGAGACGGCAATGCCCAGTTGGGCATGGTGAGGAGTTGGGATTTTGTTTTGGTTCCAGTGGGAAGCTGGGTTGGAGAAGCACGAGCAGCAGGAGTGTGCACGTGTCACATCTGCAGTAGTGTGGGCAGTCAGGCCTCTTAAGGCAAGAAGTTCCAGGACAGGATAACCAGTCAGATATCTGGGCCAAGAAGAAGAAACTTCCAAGGATATGTTTAGAAGTAGAGATTATGTTAAACTATCAAAGAAAAATGGTGTTGTCTTTTTTTTTTTAATGGTTGATGCACTGTTATTTAAAAGTAAGTTTAATCCTGTCTCCAGAGAGTAAGTAGAGAAATGGCTATGTTTAAAGAAAAAGTTTGTGTAAGAAAAAAACTGAAACATAGCTGGCTTACTCCCTGAAGAAAAGTTCTTTCAAATACTCAGGCGTTATGAGAATGTTTTGAAAACTGTGGAAACTTTTTTTTTAACCTAAGGAAGTTGGAAACTTTTCTCTTTAAATGTCGACTCCCAGAATGGGCTCCATGAGACAGTTTCCACTCCCGTGTTATTGTTTTATTTGGCAATCAGCAGAGAGCAAAGATCTGAAGGACAGCTACAGAAAAGCCAATATTTTGGAAAGAATTTTCAGAGTATGTGGATTTAAGGTACTGTGGAAATTTTTGACCTTAGTGCAGTGAGAGCAAGACTGTTGCATTTTTGTAACAGTGAGAAATCGAAACATTCTGTAAATCCATTAACCTTTCGCTCTTAGTATGAATACTATTATATAGAAAAACAAGGTTGGAAACCCTGGATTTCCAAGAACCATCCCATAGTGTAGTGATTGAAGTTGCAGGGTCCCTGACAGTCCCCCAGGAAGTAGTTATGCAGCATTCATTGTGCAAATCCAAATTTGATTTCATACTCTAGTTTACCATTCGGTGCTCCTTCCTGATTGAAAGGTTACTAAGTCGAGACCCAGAGAAAACCATTATAATTTCAAATTATAATAGAGCGCAAGAATTTTGATACCATCAGCTGTGTTGTCTCCCTGAAATGGCATATGACAAGCAAGTAGAACATGGTTAGTGTATGTTGACCACTGGGAAACAAAATTTGAAAAATTATCTATTCTGAATCCTATTCCTAAGACTAGAGCTTTACAAATGAGAAATTAATATACCTTTAATCAAAAGGTGTTTCAGGTACACAGTTGATGTATTTTGTATGAAAAATTTCTAAATTATTCAAACTAGCAGATTTTATCAGTAATAGTTCTAAGTTCTAAGTGAGGCTTACTGATCTTGAAAAATGATTGTATCCTTCCAGAATGAAGAGAAATTTTCTGCTTATAGAGCCTCACTCGTAATAACTGTACTACCAATGCAGAAACATTGCTCCTCAGGCTTTCCTACTGTGGTTTTCTGCACAGCAGAGGGGAGACAACTTACACAGGGTGGGGTAGTGGGAGACTGATTACACAGTCTGAAATGACCCACTTTAAACATACTTTTAATCACATGCTTCAACTTTAAAATTCATGTACTTTTTGTGTTCTACTCAGTGTTGTGTCTAATTTGTTTTAGTATTAAAATCACAAAGTTTAATATGGGAAAAAATGTTGACATTCCAGCAAGATGCATTCTGCTTAGCCTATAGTTTTTATAACTTCTGGTGCACTGAAACATTGTGCTTGAGGATGTATAATGTATGCCAATTTGAGAAGCTGGGAATAAAGAATTTCTTCCCAAATCATGAATTCCTCTTGCACAAGCTTCTAGTTCATGTACATTTCTATGGTAGCATCTATTAGTTACAAGTCACTTATTTTGGAGTTAGTTAGAAAACAAGGAATTGGAAATTGAGAATAGAAAAGGAGAGGGATACAGAGGACAGAAAAGAAATGAAAGCCTTGGGCTTTGAGGCCCAAGGAAAGAAGCTTGGGGAAGGGAGTCAGAGCCTGAGTTGCACCCCTGGCCGTGGGAGAGGGAGCCCCGCTGAGAGAAGGGGGTTGGTGGCACGGCGTGCGCTGGGGCCTTGCCAGAGCACCTCGGCAGTTAATACCGCTGTTGTCTCTGAACCGTGGCAATGACTAAGACACAACTTGGTGAATACGTGAGTGATGGATATGTTAATTCACCTGGTTTAATCTTGCCACGGTGTATACGTGTAACATCACAGCATTCCTGTATGGCTAAAAACATAAATATATGAAGTGTGGATAAGTAATGATTAAAAGCCAAAGTTGCTTTTAATCCCTAGGCAGTAGGATCACAAGTTCAAGTTCTAGCTGGGCAACTTAGTGAGACCCTGTCTCAAAATAAAAAATAATAAGGACTGGGGAGTAACTCGGAAGAAAGTCCCCAGGGTTCAATCCCCAGTACCAGGAGAAAAGAAGAAAGCTAAGCCATAAAGTCAGATCTGTATCTGAATCTACATAATACTACCTGAAACAGTGAGAAATAAAAGTATCAGTATCTCACTAAAGCTGCAGAAAATGAAAGATTTTAAGCAGTGAAACTGAAGGAAATTAGGCGCACACTTACCTGTAGTTCCTCCCCTCCCCTCCCCTTTTTTCCTTTTCCCTTTCATTCTGTTCCCTTTCTCTCTCTCTCTCTCCCCTCCCTCCTCCCTCCCTCCCTCAATTTTTCCTCCCTCCCTTCTTTCCTGGTTTCTTGAGACAGGGTCTCACTATGTAGTTCAGGCTGGCCTTGAACTCACTCTGGAGCCCAGGGGTGGGATTACAGGCATGCATCACTTCACCCGGCCACTTACCTGTAGTTCCTAATTCAAGATGTTTTAAAAGAATATTGACATTTTCCTATTTAGAGCATTTTAAATGTTATTTGTGGATATAGAAACTATAAGAACTTTTATAAGTCTACTCAAAACCTTGTTTCCCCAACTCTTTTCCTTATAGGACCACAGGCTCCTGAACTGCAGGTTGATGTTGGGAGGGACTAACCAATCACCAGCATGCTTCTTCACTCTGTCTTGGAAGAAGTCTTCACTGTTTTGTGAAAAAAAAATAACAGAAACTTAAAGGAATGTCAGAGAGAAAGTGAGGCTGATTTCTAAGGCAAGCCTTTGCTAGGTGACAGGATTTTAGTAAAAGTCCTCATTAGTCCAGAATCTGGTTCTCGTTTTTGAGTCCTGAAATATACTTTATTAGTTCTCTTAAAATCATAAGAGAATGAATGTAATATTCATATCTGTTTTCTTAGTGTCAAACAGAAAAGTTAGTTTGCTAGTAGTAGATATGTATGTAGGTTTTTAAAAACATCCTGCTCTGTGTGATCTTTAGCTCTTCTTTGCTCAGGCCTGTGATAATGATTTCTCTTGCCTTTTCCATTGTTTAGGAGTTAATAAATGAAGCAGTTATTTAAATCTTCTTGCCCTCCTTAAATGCAGTAGTTTGAGAGCCTCTGAGTGTAAATCAAGTATGTCTGACTGCTAGCAAGGAGCTAATGAACATGCTTTATGACTCAGTCATTCCATTTTTACATAGTTGAAGTAGGTGGTTACCATAGTAGTTTTTATGAGGGTGCAGTTTTTCATTGTATTTTGTTAAATTTACATCTATCATGAATCACTGGACTACATAAAGCAAAAGAATACTAATGTTGAAATTCAAATTAATCAGGATAAAAATCATAATTCTGTAGTGTATCAAAACAAACGTCACCAAATTCATGAATTATCTTCATTTGATTACTGTTTTTATGTAGCACATCAAGATGTGTTTCTAAGCCTCAAAAGCCAAAATTTAAAAATTATATCTAAACATAAACATACTCTCTCTCTCTTTCTCCCCTCCACCTCCGAGAGAGCCAAAAAAATGTATACACACTTCAGGCAAAGGAAAGTTGTATAAATATTTTAATACTAAATTTATTGGGACATCATGAGGTTCATATAAGTTACCTTTGGCCTCTATAATTACAAGAGGTGCTCAAAGTGGTGGCCATTATTTTCCAGACATTTATTAGTATGGCGAACTGCTGCTTGTGTAACCTTGGTCATTGAGATTGCTGTGCATGCATTTTCAGTTTCTTCTCTAAGAGCTGGCAGTGTAGTGGGTTTTCTGTGATACACGGCATCCTCTAGGGTTCCCCATACAAGGTAACACCATCTGTTGAAAAAACATCATCCATCTTTTAAAAAAAAAAAAAAAAATCACACATTTCCTGAAATGTGTATACATTTTTTTTTGGCGGACTCTGTATATATAATACATAACATAAATTTCATACATGTATATCCCTATCTATATCTGCTGACATATTATATCCAGTTTGATTTATAAGGTGCAAGGACTGTCCACATTCATACTGGATTAATTGCAAAGTGATTACAATGGCCTACAATTTGCTAATCCATTTTATTATTTAAAAATAAAGCATGAAAATAAAGTTTGGTTTTTAGGTTCAGATCATGTTAGCATTCCAAATACCAAGTCATGAAGAGTCTCCACCTATTTTGGGTATTATAGTCTCAATATATGTGGTTTCCAAACTATAATATTTATCAAATTGAAATTAATATATTTATATAATGTAAGTAAATTAGTGTATCACTTTTAAAATGAGAAAATAAGTATTTGTCTTTAAATTCATAGATGTCTTATATCAATTTTCAAATAATATACTAATGTAAAATAAAATATCTTTTATTTCAGATCATTTCTTTATCATAAATGATGCAAAAATGACAAAATGATTTGTTAAAAGTCTTGGGAGATTTTAAGATAATTCACTCCTTTGAAGGAGTGTGTGAGTCAAAAAGTTGGAAAATACTGGTTAACTGTATGATTAAATAGATTACTCTTTTCTTTACATTCTTTTTTTGTGTGTGTGTGTGGGTACTGGGGGTTGACCTCAGGACCTCACGCGCCAGCAGGTGCCCGTGCCGCTGAGCGATATCACTGGCCCTTTTTTCGTATGTGGGATCCGGGAGTTGAACTCGGGCCCTCGCGCTTGCCAGGCAGGCGCATATGCCGCTGAGCCATCTCACCGGCCCTACATTCTAACCCAAGTGTAACTTTGGTTTTCTTGGTCACATTGAGAGATTTTCTAAACTTTTAATAGAATCATCTTCGGATTCTCTGTTCTCTGTTACCAGTTGCCCTCTGAGCTTTTTCTTAAATTCACAGAATGGTTATAATTACACAGTTAGATGTGTGCTTGTTCCATGTGCACCTTCCCTGGACTCATCCCCGTGGGGGCAGGGGCTGTGTCTGTGTCACATTGCACTAAGAACTCATTTGTGGTCCATCTGAAAATTGGGAATGACCTATTCCTGTTAGCATATTTATCTATCAGTTTCAGATGGGTTACTTTCCAGATGTCTGCGCTCATTTGAATTATGTGTATTCTCCTTGCTTTGACATAAAGAGTATTTTGTTATCCATTCATACCTTTTAGGTTAGTAACACCTTCGAGTTTCTTAAATGCCAATCTTACATTCTTTTCTCCAAAAGTAGGCTTTGCCTATCAGATCATACCTCTTATTTTTCAGTTGGGAAAATATTGCTGTTGTATCTATAAACTCTACTTCCATTTGCTATCTTTAGTTTCTCTGGAGAATTTAAGGAGACTTGATTCATCGTGCCATGTCATAGGCACACTAAAATTTTGTATAGTGTGCTCAGCTTCAGTGTTAGAAACTTACCTGATTAAAGGATTGGACTTTTGTTCTAGTTGGTACAATTTAGAATTATAGCTATAATAATACTAATTAATATTTGCAAGAATTCCAGTGAATAGTGTTTACATGTTTTACAGAAAGTGTCTTATTACAATCCTTTCCGCATCTACTCAATACTGTGTTTTATATGAAGGTCCTATGTTGGGAGCATTTTTTTGTTTTTGGCTTTCTATGAGAAAAGTTGAGGTAGTACTATCCATAATAGTGTAGAGGAGATTGGCTTATTACTTCATTTAAAAATAGCTGAGTTCAGTGATTCTACCTGTTAAGGTGTGTTGGAGGAAAAATATAGAAGTCATTCACTGGAAATACCAGTTTAATGCTGGTTCACCCCCACCTCCAACACCAAAAAAAGCTGACATTTTTCTTCCCGTGAAGAAATTTCTTTTGTGTTTATATGCTCAGGCTGTGAGTAAGTACTTTTTGGCTTTATGTCTTATTAGCTCCTAGTCAGGAAGTTCAGCCAGGGGTTGGAATGACTGCTAAATGTTGAGAACTTCCTAAGATCCAGTTTTAAGAGTAAACTAATATTATGATTCTTAGGAACTTTAAAACTCATCCTTCATCGCTGCCATAATCCTGAGACCCACACAGTTGCCTCTTGTTTTGTTCAATTTCAAATAAAGCCTTTGGGTCACATGAGTTCTAGGACAGCAATATTGTAATGGAAAAGCAGAATTAGTTCTTTATCTGTGTCATTTTCCATCTTACTGATCTATATAACAATCTAAATCTTATTTATATATAATGATGTTTTGCCAGTGTTGATCTTTGGTTGAGTAGTTTCTGTTGAGGTATACCCAATAGCTTGTGTCTCATCCTTACCCTCTTCCCTTTTAAGTCAATTAATAAGTTAATCAAGGGTCAGAATTATTTCTGCTTTTTGTCTTTATCTCTAATTGCAGTTGCAGTATTGAAGTTGTGAATCCTTAAATGGCTTTTATATTTGAAAAAATGAAGGATCTTGTCACGGTGTTTTTTGGTGAGGTTTTCATTTAGAATAAATATTTTCCTACTCTACTTTTCCCCTCTGCTCCACACTTCCAAACTGTTAACTTAAACATAGTTTGGCAGTGAAGCTCAGTTACCCTTTGCATTGCCTTACAAAACTGAGAATACTGAACTGAAGGCTGTGCCTAAGCTGTTTACATCTGCTTTGGATTGTTCTTTGGTCAGCCAGAAAAGAAGCCAAGAGTATAGCCCTGAAGTGGTGGACTGAATAAGAAAATTCCCTGTTGCAGTTGTCTTGATTTTTAAATTAGTACCACCCGTTCTTTCCTCTTTCCCATACCATATTACATATATCCAGTTGATGATGATACTTATTTTTAGGGATACAGTATCACTACTTTATATAGCCCCGGGCTCCTGATCTTGCCTACAACAAAGAATTTCTCAAAATTGATAGTAACCCCTGGCATTTAAAATGTGCCGGAAGACAGACATATGGTTCAAATTAAAACCTGCAGCTCTGTGTTAAGAGAAGGGGGTTTCAGTTGCCATTTCAATTTGCAGACAAATGCTAACCAACCCAAGTGTTGGGGGTTGGAAAAGAGACCTAACAAATTATGTTAAGAGCCACTTATGAGTACAGAAGTAAATGACCATGGGCCACATGAAGAGAACAACCCCACCCATATGGCTCCAGCTGTGTGGCTGTGAGTATCCATCTTAACCAGTTTCTTCCTTGTGACTCTATTCTGTAACTTTTTAGACTATTCATCATTTTAATGTTGAATCTATAGGTCCTAATTCTTCCCCTTTACCAACAAATAAACACAAAGGATAGATATAAAGTATTTTTATCAACATTGTTACCTGAGAAGTCTCTGAAATTAACTGCTCATTGTTTTAGTTCTTAATGTTCAGGATGATATTTTTTTTTTTTTTTTTTTTTTTTTTTTGTGGGTACCGGGGTGACGACCTCAGGACCTCACGCGCCAACAGGCGCCCGTGCCACTGAGCGATATCACCGGCCCCTTTTTTCGTATGTGGGTTCCGGGAGTCGAACTCGGGCCTTCGCGCTTGCAAGGCAGGCGCTTAAGCCGCTGAGCCGTCTCACCGGCCCTCAGGATGATATTTTAACATCTTTGTATTTAAAGTAAAATTTAATTATGAATTCATATAAGCATATACTGTAGGAAATTTGGGCATGAAGACATTTCTAAATATTCAAACTGTAATTCCAGCTCTAAGACTGTCATCATTTTAATGCATTTCCTTTTACTTTATTTTCCTATACATATTTTCCATAATTATAATCGGTGTGTATGCAATTTTATATACTGCTTTTATCCTTTATATTATAGCAAATACTTTCCTCATGCTGGAATTTTTATAAAATAACTATAAAATGTTTATAAAATAATAACATTTTTCCCTTTATGATTAGTGCTTTTTTGTTTCTGAAGAATCTCTCCCATCCTGAGGCCATTTTTACTATTTTATAAAAACTTTGTTGTTATTTAATGAAATATTTTGTAAAAACTGTTATTATTTATTTTCTATTTTTGCACCTATGGAATAGGAACTATCTAAGCCTTAATCTTGTCCATCCTCTTTTAAAATTTATTCTTTGAAAACTATTTTAGCTATTTATTATAACTGTTTCTCAGAACATCTCCATTTAAATTTTTATCACCTTCTTAAACTCAAGACATATGAAAATGTAATTTAAGTAATATTTTTTCCTTCCCAAGCCAACTTGTACTTTTCTGAAGTTTGTCATTCACTCATACACATCAGGGCCGTATTCTCTACTTGTCCCTTTTTTGATCGCATATAAAAATTATGTCTCCTCCTGATGTCCTTATTTTCATAAATCCACTTTAGCACAGGCCTTCAACATTCACATCACCTAAACTAATCCTGCTTTCAGGTGGATTTTTTCATGTCATCTGTCTGCTTCAAAAGTCCCAGCCTCATTATTGCCTCCAAGTGTGGCTTACAAACGTCTTCGGAAAGACTTACATTTTGTTTGTGTCTTTACATTGACACCAAATACCTAAGCAACAGAAGAAAATTCAGGAGAATTACACTTCATCAAAATTAAAAACTTGCTCAACCAAGGACACTATCAAGAAAGCAAAAAAAGACAATTCACAGAATGAAAAAAAAAAATAGTTGAAATTCATGTGTCTACTAAGAGACTTACATCCAGAATATATAAAAAAACCTTTATACTCACTGGGATGGTTTAATAACTCAGAAAATTAAGCAGAGTTACCATATGACCTGTGTATATAGGCACTCCTAAGTATATATCCAAGAGAAATGAAAATGCTTTCACATAAAAAATTTACCTGCATTATTCATACAAGCAAAGAGTGGGAAACAAATGTCCATCAGTGGGTGAATGGACAAATAAAATGTGTGTCCATACCATGGAATTTTATTCAACAATAAAAAAGTAAAATATAGATACATCATACACATCATGAGTGAATCTTGAAAACATTACAATAAGTGAAAGAAGCCAGTCACAAAGGATCATATATTGCAGAGCTGGGCATGGTTGCGCAGGCCTGTAATCCCAGCACTCAGAAGGCTGAGGCAGGAGGATTGCTGTAAGATCAAGGCCTGCCTGGCCTACACACTGAGTTCCAGGCCAGCCTGAACTGCATAGCAAGACCCTGTCTCCAAAAAAAAAAAAAAAAAATCATATGTTGCATAATTTCACTTATGTGAAATGTCTAAAATAGACAAGTTCGGGGGCTGGTGAGATGACTCAGCGGCATAAGCACCTGCCTGGCAAAGTGTGAGGTCCTGAGTTCGACTCCCGGCACTCACCTAAAGGAAAAAAAGGGCCAGCGATATCGCTCAGTGGCATAAGCGCCTGTTGGCAAGCGTGAGGTCCTGAGTTTGACTCCCGGTACCCATATAAAATAGACAAGTTCATAGAGATGGAAGCAGAGGGGTGAATGCCTAGGACTGGGGCTCTGGTAAGAGCATAGGGAGAAATGGAGTGTGACTGCTAATTGGTACAGAGCTTCCCTTTGGGGTGATGAAAATGTTCAAAATTCTTATGATAATGATTGCACAACTCTGAATATATTAAAAACCACTGACACTGTGCTTTAAATGGGTGAATTTAATGGAATGTGTAAATATATTTCTTATAGTTACTTCTTATCGCAATAAAGCTATGGGGGAAAACATAAATAAAAGCAGTCTGTGAGTGGGACAATGCTGAGATTGTGTCCAGACCCAGTGCGTATCATTAATTTGTAAGTTACATATATCTGCAGCATAATAAAAATTATAAATATGGGGGAGAAAAGGAAAGAAAGAAAAACAGTGGCCCACAGAGTGAAGTCTAAGTCCCTCATTCTGTGCATCTGCACCTCATCTGACCTGATGCTACTGGGCACTCTTTTTTTTTTTTTCCCTGTCTTTTTGAGACAGGGTTTCACTATGCAGTTCAGGCTGGCCTCGAACTTGCACCAATCCTCCTGTCTCAGCCTCCTGAGTGCTGGGATTGCAGGCGTGCGCCACCACACCCAATGCTACTGTGCACTCTTACAGCACATTCTTGCCATGTACCCTTCATGCCTGGTATCATACCCAGGGCAGTCTCTGTATTGTCCCTTGAATTTAGCAATCTAGCTCTGTGTTTGGCCTTTGTTTATGCTTTTCCCAGCCCCCTACCATCAAAATCCCTTTCCACCTGCCTCTCCAAATCCTGGGTACTCAACTAAGTTCTACCTGGAGGAGTTCTCTAAGCTCACATCTCTTATACCCTTGCTTTGTTCATAGGCACATTGCTGCACCCCTTGCAAGGGTTCTGTAAATCCATGTTAAATAAATCAGTGAAGGAAAAGAGGAACTTATTTGGATACTTGCAAAAGAGACACTGAGAGCATGAAATTTTAATAAATAAATAATGAAAGATACTACAAATAAGAGTAACTTCAAAGTCAAAATAAGTGGTACAGCCCTTAAGTGGAATTAGGATTTTCTAGGTTCAAGGTAACAGATCAAACTTGGGTTCTGAAGCTTGTCTATATCTGCATTTTTGGTACTTCTGATGCAACCCAGTGAGAATTCTTCCTCATTCTTTTTTACCCATTGGTTTAATTTTTGTTATGAGATTTTTGTCTTCCAAGTTGAGTGATCTTTACATTTTTTTTCAGCTGTCTGTACACATAAATAACTAAAAATAGCAAAAATCTTAGTAATTCTGTTCCATATCTGTTACCCACCTACCCCATCCCACCTCTACTTCCTACCACATATCCCAGCTTTCCTCTACTACTTCCCTAAACTACCAACAAAACCCAAAATAGTCTAGTTTGAGTTTTAATTGCTTTTATTTTTTTCTTCCAGTTTTCTTAAAATGTGTAACAAAATGCCCCAAAGGCAGGCAGATAAGAGAATAAAGAAGAGATATTCTCCCCATCCCAGTTGTTCAGTCTTTGAAATATTGATTGGGAAGAACAGAACTTTCAAAGTGAGTTGTAGTGTTAGTGTATATTAATGGTTTGAGATTTCTTCTGCATGGATAATTTAAATTTTTGGGAAATGTTGTTATAGCTGAATGAACAATGAACTAGTTAGAATTTTAGCTTACAAGATAGATGCAAGCCAGGCACGGTGGTGCACGCCTGAAATCCCAGCGCTTGAGAGGCTGAGGGAGGAGGATTGCCATGAGTTCAAGGCCAGCCTGAACTGCACAGCAAGACCCAGTCTCAAAACAACAACAACAAAAAACCACCAAGATAGATGGATAGCAATAGTAAAAAGTAATGCAGAGTACTTATAAAAAGCTATTGTTAGGGAGTGTAAGATAGCAATACACAAAAGGACACTGTTGGTTTGCAATATGTATATTGAAAAGAGAAGGTGGACCAGATCCTGTTAGGTTTGGTAAATTAAAGAAAAAATTAGTATACCCCAGGGTCGTTAATTGAGGGAAGCTACATTTAATGGTTAAAAAATATCATAGTAGAGAATAGCAAATGTTTTTTGCTTGAATGTGGCACACACACATATACACAAACAAAGGGAAATACAAAGTAATAGGGGAATACAGAGAAGGTAGGAGACATTTCTTATAAGGGATCCAGGAAGGCTTCACAGAAGTATCATTTATTTTTGTTGATGAATGAGAGTATTCCATTTCTCATAGCTATAGTAATTCTAATGTGGTCCAGCCCTTCAAGCCTCTTGTGATCAGTAAGTTAATTTTAGAACCTTGGGAGGTAGAGGTTGGAGTAGCAGGCCAGCTGCCATTGTCAGTATGAGAGGGTGCCAGAAGCCAGGAATCAGAGAGGATTGGCCCAGGTTAATTGCAGGTTAATTTTGTGACCCTTTGAGTTTCTATTATGTATTCAAACCACAGTATGGAGACTAGGATAAATAAGACTATGTCCGTTCCATTCATTAGCTCTTGGAATAATGCAAGTTAAGTTATGGTAATTGGAATGTAGAGAGGTAAACAAAGGGCTGTAGAAGCACAGAAGAGGAAGCCATTGAAATGGTATTTTTTGCTGGAAATCAGTTAAAGCTTCATACAGGAAGTAGTACTTGACTGGTCCTTGGAAATGAGTGATATTTTAAAGACAGAAAATAAAGGAAAAGGCATGGCACAGAAAGGAAATAACATAAGAAAGGCATATAAACACAGGATGTAATAGTCTACTGATGTTAGAATAACTAGGGATAAGTTGGAAAGGTAGGGTGGGCCTGGATTGTGAAGGATTTTAATGCTGAGAGATTGAGACTTCTGCAAGCAGAAGAGAGCCACTAGATATTTTCAGGTAAGGATGTAACAAGATATGATTTGTGTAATATTTACTATGCTATGAATGGATGGCTTAGAGGGAAATGAAATGACATAGATAGTAAACAGAGCATCAGTCTAGGTCAGAGATGAGAAGAGTGTAAACTACGATGGCAGGAAGAGAGCTAGAAATGAGAAGATGAATTCAAGACACAGCGTAGGTGTGTTACTGGGTAGCTTGTCTCTAAAAAAGTGACTTGCCAACCAAACGTTACTGGGTTCTGGATAGCTCGCCCCTCCTTCTGGAGTTGAATTCCAGGTTCTTGCCTTGAACAAAGAATTGAATGAAATGAGCAAAAAGCAGTGGCAATGTTTATTCAAGAAAGCAAAAATGAAGAGTGGGAGAGAAACTGGCTCTGCAGAGCGAGCTTGGGCCAAGTAAATAGAAAAAGAGGGTAAGAGCAAAGATGAAAGTACACGCCATGTCTCAGAAGCGCAGTGTGGGCTGTCATGGAAAGGTATGATAGCAAAGCCTTCATGCCTTCAATGTGTCCTTTTATGCTGTCTAAATCTCGAAGAAACACACGAGAACTTATGCATACAGGTCCTGAGAGCCAGTGCTGAGATTCCATGCCTCAAGTTGACATTAGATATAGGCCATCCTATTGAAAGCTGGCTGGAATTCTCATGCAGGGCCTTGGGAACTGTTCTGCACATGTGTCCGGGATCTTGTAATACTTCCTCCAGCCAGCTTTGCCATACCCTAATCTCCTATCTCAGAAGCAGTAAGAGTGCTGTTACCAACTTGAAATGGGAAATGAGAAGGCAAAAGGAATTAAAGATGACTCCAGTGTTCTTAGTAAAGAGATACAATGCCATTCATGAGGATGGGAAGAACAGATTTGATTTGGTGGGTTTTTAGCCCCCCCGCCCTCAGTAGGTACCATATTAGAAGTTAATGCTAGGAACTTAAGAGTGGTATTGAAAGTGACATTGAAAGCTGCTGGGACCAGAAGAGTTAGCCCTGAGGAAATATAGAACAAGGAGAGGCAGTCAAAACCAGCAGATGGGGTCGGTGAGATGGCTCAGCGGCGTAAGCGCCTGCCTTGCAAGCACGAGGGCCCGAGTTCGACTCCAGGAACCCACATACGAAAAAGGGGCCGGTGATATCGCTCAGCGGCACGGGTGCCTGTTGGCGCACGAGGTCCTGAGGTCGACCCCCCGGTACCCACAAAAAAAAAAAAAAAAAAAACCCAGCAGATGTTTACATTAAAATACCTTCTGTGTTGTCGGGTGTGGTGTTGCATGCCTGGTACCTGTAGTCCCAGCACTTGGGAGGCTGAGGTGGGAGGATCACTTGAGATGAGTTTTAAAATAGCCTACATAACACGATAAGACCCCACACAAAAAGATGAAACAGGTTCTGTAGAAAGGGTAAGCAAAAGCAGACATTCGTCAACAGGAGAGTAAAACTAGGAAAGAAAATAAGGGTTTCAGGGAGTAGGTACGTGCCCAGCTTTTGGGGAATGCTGGTTGCAGGGAGTGGTATGCCAGGGAAGGAAGGAGTTCCTGTGAAAGCAGGGAGTTCTAGCCCATCATAGGGGTTGTTCATAAATAAAAGTACAGTATTTATATGTCAGTGAATTTCCGTCCTCTGGACTGCCATCCTTGCTCAGTTTCCTAGTGTTCCTCCCCTTGATTCACCCTACCATCCACTCCCTCTTAAAATAGTGAGGGGGGAAGGGTTGAAGTTAAATGTAAATGTTCTTGGTTCAAGTTTATGAGTAAACTGTACGCATTTCAAATAAGCCATCTTAATGATAATCTCACTTTGTCTGTCTTTACTGATTCTGATGTGTCCTTCGCACAAGCCACCCAATTTCATTTTTGTTCTTGAATAAGAATCACCCATCTCACTTTGCCTAGGTTTATGAAGAGGACAGTATTGGTCTTGCTGACACAAATCAACCATGTTGACTTTTAGTTATCCAGATATCCTTTGCCTTCCAGCTCATCTATATCTATGTTTCACTGTTTACTTAAGTTCAAGTAGCTGGCTACATACTTTCTAAGCATTCTTTTTTTGCACTTGATATTCAAACCTAATGATTTGGGACCTTTGCTGTCATGACAAGACCCTAGTATTTCCTGGGTTGTGATAACTTTAGTTGTGTCCATTTGCCCTTCTAGATTTTGGCTTCAGTAACCTGTTCACTCCTGGGCAGCTGCTGAAGACCTGGTGTGGTAGTCCTCCCTATGCTGCACCAGAACTCTTTGAAGGAAAGGAGTATGATGGGCCCAAAGTGGACATCTGGGTAAGTGACTGCCTTCACTTACACCCCAACCTCCCGCCACCAGATGGCGCTTTCCTCCTTCTGGAGGCCTGTGCTGCTGCTGTGGGTGGAGAGCATGGTCACCTGTTCCTCTGTTCCAATCCTTTGTGCAGCCACCCCTCTAGTGCTCACCTTTTGGCTGAGCCTTGAGTTTCACGCCAGCCCTTTGCATCTGCAGAAGAGCTCAAGGCTAGCATGGATTTGTGCACTCACTAAGAACAGAGATTCTTTCTGTTTTTGCTGCTTCCCTTGCCCGTAAGGATGAGTACTAAGAAGTTGGGGTTGTTACCCCAAATTCATATCTGGAAGAGAGAAGAGTGTTAATTATTCTGAAGACATACCCCAATCAATCTTATAAAAAAGAAGAAAAAAATTTGTTCCATACTATTGTGTGTGCTCACCATTGTCTTCACACACACACACGTACACACATTGTAATGGCCTCTTTTGTTTCCTCTGATGTGATTAATTGTATGTACTCTTTGTTTGGGATACAGAGTCTTGGAGTTGTCCTCTATGTGCTTGTGTGCGGTGCCCTGCCATTCGATGGGAGCACACTGCAGAATCTGCGGGCCCGGGTGCTGAGTGGAAAGTTCCGCATCCCATTTTTTATGTCCACAGGTAAGGGAGTTGTCGGCACATAGCTGTGATTAGGTTCGTGGAAAGTTAGGATGTTAAGTTATCCCAGGAATTCAGTGATTGAGTACAAATGATCCATTTTACAACCTTCTTTAGCTCCAGTTTGCTGTCCTGGTGCCTCTACGAGGAAAGGTCCATTCAGAACAGAGTATACTGGCTTTGGCATAGGATGGCCCTACCTATTTTTAAATCTGGGCTCTGAACATTACTAAATCTGTCTGAGCTTTAGTTTCCTCATCTATAAATTGGCTGAGAGTTTTGTGAAGGCTGTTGCTATAAAGATTCAATTAAGTAATATATATAAAGAGTCATTCAGCACATCAGATAGTAGCAGTGAAGTAAATATTGTGGCTTTACCTGTGTCCTCCCACCTCCTTTTCATTATAGTATACAATTTCCATTTACTGGGGCCCCATTCTGATGTGGTTTTACATGCCAAGGATAGAGTCAGCTTTGCATCTTAGTTGTGCTACTATTCCATTTCCTTCTTCTATGATAGTTACTCTCCAGACTCAAATAAAAAATATTTTTAAATGAGTGGGCAGTAGGGTAAATAGCTCTTAGAAAAACTTAACACTGAAAACAAGATACCAGATACTGAGAATCTGTAGTTTTTTGTCACCATTTATATGCATATAAGAAAGCGTTTTAGAAACAATACAGAAAATAGTGTACTTTTGCTTAATCATCTGTTTTTATTTTAAGGAAGAACATATGTTCACTGTGTTGGCAGCAAAATATAAGCACATTGGAATTGCATTTTAGAATAAGTAGGTGAAACATGGACTAGATTTAAGTTTCTTAGAATTGATGACTTAGTATATCAGATAATGATAAGTTCTGTGAGAAAAATAAAATAGAAAAGGTGTTTAGGATGATCAGTGGGAGGTCATTTGAAGAGGTGTGTCTGGGACAGTGATGTGGGAAAGACTGAGACACATGAAGGCTTGGTCAGTGCAGTGTGCAAAGGGGCCGGCAGGGCAGGAGACCACGAGAGGGAACATGCTTCAGTGTTGAGGGACCGGAAGGAGGCCCATGTGCTTCAAAGCAGAGGGTAACAATGAGAACTGTGATGAGGTTAGAAGGGGCTTGTTTTGGGGACCTATCTAGTTAATGTAAAGACTTTAGTTTTTACTCTGTGTGAAATGTAAAGGTTTTGATGGAGGAATGATGTAATCTGATGGGTTTTTTTTCCCAAAATTTCATCATGAAAATTTTTAAGCATAGAAAAACGTTGAAAAAAATTTACAGTGACCTTTTATTTTGTTTGGTTTTTTTTTTGTTTGTTTAGCCAGTGCAGGGGATCAAAGTCAGAGCCTAGCACATGCTCAACAGATACTCTTCCATTGAGCTATCCCCTTAACAGTGACTTTTTTAAAAAGATCACTGTGGCTGCTGTGTTTCCAGTAGATCAGAAAGTACAAAGGCTAAAAGAAGGAGACCAGTTAGTAGGAGATTAGCATAATCCAGATGAGAGCTATGGGTGGCCTGTTCCCAGACTCTGGAATGGAGAGGTAGATGGTAGGAAGTGGTCAGATTGAAGGAATACTGCACATTGCATGATAGACACTTTTCAGGGCATCTTGTAAACATTAACTGATTTATTATAACAATCCTGTGAGATGCATAACATTGTCATCCCAATTTTACAGGTAGTAATACTGAAGCCAGGAAAGGTTAAACAATTTCCCCAAGATTATATTGCCATTAAGTGGCTGAACAAAAATTTAAACCCAGGAAGTCTGGTTCCAACAAGTATTAGATTTCAAGCAAGACAAAGAGAATAGTTGAAGGTAACTTCAGCTTAGCATGATGGTGCTACCAGCACTCTGGAGGCAGAGGCAGGAGGATCGCCATGAGTTCTCACAGCCAGGGCTACATAGTGAGTTCAAGGCCAGCCTGCACTACATAAAGAGACCCTGTCTAAAAAAACAAAAAAAGTAACTCCAGGGGCTGGTGAGATGGCTCAGCGGCGTAAGCGCCTGCCTGGCAAGCGCGAGGGCCTGAGTTCGACTCCCGGAACCCACATACGAGAAAAGGGCCAGTGATATCGCTCAGCGGCACAGGCGCCTGCTGGCGCGCGAGGTCCTGAGGTCGACCCCCGGTACCCACACACACACACACACACACACACACAAAATAACTCCAGAGCTTTTGGCCTGAGCAAACAGGATGGATTTACTGCTAAGTCAAATGGGATAACTAGGGAAGAATACTTATATTTTGGAGAGGTGTTTTAGACATTTGAAGTTTTTTTTGTTTGTTTTGTTTTTGTTTTTCAAGATAGGGTCTCACTATGTAGTTCAGGGTGGTCTTGAACTCACTGTGTAGCCCAGGCTGGCCTCCAACTTGCAACAATCTTCTTGCCTCAGCCTCCCAAGTGCTAGGATTATAGGCGTGTACCACCACACCCAGCTCAGCCAAGATTTGTGAAGTTTGAGGGGCCCGTTAGACATCTAAATTTGAGATCGTGTACTAGTTGAATTTAGGAGAGAGTTCTGGGCAAGTATATTTGGGAATCATCAGTGTAGAGGTAAGTATATTTTATACTATGAGATTATTTTTTCATAATTAAAGAGAAGGGAAGAGGTTCAAGGATTAAGATCCAGAACATACCAGTATTTAAAGATAAGAAAGGTGAAGAGGGATCTTACCAATGGCTACTAAGGAAAGCCAGAAAGCCTTTTGTCTTCAGAAACAGATGAAGAAAATGTTCCAGGGAAGAGGGAAGGAGGACTACAGGGAACGCTGCTTAGTCAAGTAAGAAGACTGAGAGCTGAATGTCATATTTAGAACCATGGAGTCACTGCTGTTCTTCAAGTGCAGTTTTGGTGGAGTGGCAGGAACAAAGCCTAAAGCATGTGGCTACAACAGAGAAGCACAGAAGGAAAATGGAATGAGGAAGTAGTCTCAACCCTGTCTGATTTTACCATAACAAGCAGCAGAAAAGTGGTCCAGTAGATTGCTGTGGTCAGGGTGATAGTGATCTTGTCATTAACCAACTGCATATCCTTAGTTTTATGTTTATGGCTGTCCAGCAGTATTTAATACTTTGCCATTCCTTACCTTTTAAAATAGATCTTATACTGTAGAGCACTTGCAGATTCACATCAAAATTGAGTAGAAGGTACAGAGAGTTTCCATATTCCCTTTGCTTCCACCCCCCACAGCTTCCCTTACTGTCAATATCCTCCAGCAGAGGGGTACATTTGTTACAGTCAGTGAGCCTAAGTTGACCCAGCATTATCATGCAGAAATCACCATTTACATTAGGGGTCACTGTGTGTGTTATGCATTCTCTGAATTTTGACAAATGCAGTGACATGTATATCTATCATTGTAGTATCATTCAGAGAGTAGTTTAACTGCCCAAAATACTCTCTGTGCTACATCTCATTGCCCTTCTCCCAAATCACTTATCCCTTTATTGCCTCTTAAGTTTTACCTTTTCCAAAATATTATATGATTGGGAACAAGCAGTCTGTAACTGTTTCAGATTTGGCTTCTTTCACTTAGTAATATGTTTGTAAGGTTTATCTGTGTCTTTATAGTTCATTTCCTATTATTGCTGAATAATATTCTGTTGTCTGAATGTACCACAGTTTATTCTTTAACTTGTTCATGAACATCTTCTAAACAGTGAATGGCATCCCCATCTGACCAAGGCAGAAACAAGCCTTCCTCATACTTCTCTTGCACCATCACTACAGCGATCAGTTACCAAATACTGTAGATTCAGCTCTCCATTTCTGTAGCTACTTCCATAAACCATATCCTCTCGCCTAAACAGTCAGCTGTATGGATTCCTGGCTCCAGAGTTGTCCCCTCTAGACAATTCTCCACGTCACTGGATGAGTAATCTTTCCAGGACACAAATATAAAAATGATCAAAGCATACCACACACAAATCTGCTCATATCATTTTCTAGCTTAAACCATTTACTTAGGGTTTTAGAGTTTACAGATTATTTTCTTACACTTGATCTAATTTGAGCTACATAACCATACTCTGGAATTGGTAACAGCATCATTTTGCTGATGAACCTTAGGAAGCTGAAGTTTAAGGAAATTAATTGATTTGCCTAAATCTGCACAGGTAATAAGTAACTTAGTACTCAAATTCAGTGTTTGTTCTGCTACACCACACGGTTGCAGAAAAGGGCAAGATAAATAAACCTCTTCCTGTGCTTTTCCAGTGTCCACAATACTTCCTGTGAGCAACTTGGATCTTCTCTACCCTCTGCCCCCACCCTCTCATACCATGGGAAAAAAAAAAGTTCAAGCCTTACCAAAGCTGGCTTCAGAGATTGGAGTGTTTTGAAAGACCTAATATTTATGGTATATTATAGGTTAGTATGAAAGCTTAAAGACTCAGAGAAAGCCAATGTGATTATCCTAAGTATAGTTACTCTTTAATCCCAGACAAGTAATTTCTTAAGTAAGAATAAAAGTTTTTGTAAGATTAAGTATAGAAAATGAGAAACAACCCAATGTAGGAAATAAGTTGACAATTGCCTTTTACCAGTATGATCTCTCCTGCTCTCAGGAACATACATGTATTTGGCATTGCCTGACCTCATAGCTCTGAATACCAAACGGACCGCATCAGAGGATACCATCAAAAGGATGAGCATAGGAGAAAGCAAAGCAATAAGGTTGTTCATTCTTCTTTCAGTTTAGATAATCTTTGAGTACCTTGAAGTTTCATGTTCATGTAAAGGAAGCCTAGACTCTGCCCCTGAGTCCTCTTTCTGCTTCAGCTCCTGTCTCTGGGCACAGTTAAACCTCACCAGGTCTAGAGTTAATGCTTCCTGTGGAGATAAGAGCCTCTCGGGTCTGCTGTCAGTGTTCTACAGAAGACGGTGTGGTTGAGGGTAGTCCTAATGAACAGGATCCTTTTTCCTCTCAAGCTGTTGTCATAGACTTGAGTTGAGTGTACCCACTCTTCTGCTAAAGGGATCTAGAAACTCCAGCAAAACTGGTATAGTTTTCTAAATTAGCACTTGAGAGACAAGAAGAACCTATCATCTAGCTTCTCCTAGCCAAATTGAATTCCAGAGTAGCTCCAGCTGTGTAGGAGGCCATGTTCTACAAATGGGTATGGTTACAAGAATTTTAAGCCTCTCTTTATTCTCAGTAATTTGTGGAATGAGTGTCCTCACAATTAGTGGATGGATCGTTCTATGCCTGATCTATGCCTTCCCTTCATAAGTGTCCTGAGACATACCAAAAACATATACTTTCAACATGGAGTAGCAGTGGTATAAGTTTAAAAGATGTATTCCAGGCTGAATTGATTTTGTACTACCTAGTTTTATAATTACATGCATGTCTTTCTCACATCACCCCCACCAGCATGTAAGCCCCCTGATAGCAGTACTGTTTTGCACAGCAACATCTTCCATAAAACCTGACAGCATTTGGTAGAATATAAATTTTCAGTAAATGTTCTTTGAATGAAAAAGTGAATCACTACTGTTTAATCTTACATGACACTCTTGTATTACTAAAGTAATGAGAGAGAGAGACTGAGACTGTTCGGGTTCTTATGTAGATGAGCAGGTCAAGTGACTTCTCGTTTTTAAAAGGTGTTTTGATCTACTGTACAGTTGGCATTCTATGTCTCGGGTAAAAGATGTTTGTTCCAGATCAATATTTTTGGGTTAAACTTCTCCAAGTATCCCAGAGAGTGTTCTTTAGGTAAAACCCCAGCCTAAATTAGAGAAGGATTAGAGAAAGAAACTTGCTGTTTTCCTGAGCCATTACAAAAGACAAGACCTGGCCTGGGCACATTTGTCACCTGATGCATTTTCTGACTTCTCCTCCCACTGATGGAAGCTAGTAGCTTAAATTTTGTGAGTACCAGGTTAATTCAGTAACAATATTTAAAAAAACAAAACAAAACAAAACAGCAGCCTACTTCTTAAAACCTAGTTTGCCTTATTCTTCTGCTATACCACCTGCTAGCAAACATAATAGTCTTTATTTAACTGAAGGAAAATTAATTTGCAGTGAAAAAACTGCAGCGATGGCAAGTGCATAGAGATCTCTTGTGGACAATATTTTTGAGTCCTTATTGATTAGACTTCACTGTGACTTAATTAGTCGTAATACCACATAAGCATTTTATCATTGGAATGCAAGACCCAGGCTTACATAATGCCTCTGATGGAGAACATACCCAGCAGCTACTGCCAAAAAGCTTCCACTTATGAGCAAACAAGTCTGCCCTGATAGGCTTGCTCACCAAGAACCGCACAGCATCTTGCTTGACTTAAAAGCACTTTGTTTAGAGAGACTGGGACAGGGAATGAATGTAGCTCACCCACCAGCCCCCATACACAAAAGGGCTGAGTCTCCAAAGCAGTTCTCGCATGTATTCTGAAGTATTCACCCCTCTGGAGAAAAATCTGTCACGTTTTTGTGTTATAGAATGCAAAAAGCACAGATGATATCATAAAAGAGGCTAGACCCACATCAGAGTCAAGCAGGCTTCCTCTGACCATCCCCATAGTTTTACCTAACATTGTAGAAAACTAGGGATAAGTGTTGGTACTCCCTTATTTATTATTAGTCTTTTCACGCAAAGTGCCTCTTGGCTATGGTAACCCTATACAGAAAAACATAGAGAAGTGGCTGGGTATTGTGGTGCACACCTATAATCCCAGCTTCTCAGGAGGCTGGAACATGAGGACCACAAGTTCAAGGCCAGCCTAGACAATTTAGCAAGACCCGAACTCAAAGTGAAATTTAAAAAGGTCCGTCAGGGATGTAGCTCAGTGGTATAATGCTTGCCTAGGTACAAGGCTCTGTGTTTGATTGCCAGTACCACCAAGAAAAAGAAAAAAGAATAAGAAGAAAAAGAAGGAATTGAAGAAATAGGTGTGTTTTTCTAATAAATATCAACACACGGGCCAAACTATTTTTTTCCTTTGTATTCTGTCTCCGGTTGGTAGGCCACCAGGTTGAAAGAAGCTTCTCCACTCCCGTTTATTGATTTTCTTTAATAGAAGCTTCTTTTTAATCAGCTCCATCCCTGTTTGCTGAATTGTCCCAACTCATCTCCCTAGGGGCTCTGTGTTCAATCACTGAAGTCTCACAGGATTTAGTTATAAGGAACCTTGTTTTTATTCCAGGATATTCTGATTATACCTACAGAAACCAGTGGTGTTGAGATTTACATTCAACTCAAGAGCTCTCATAATGTACCCTAAGCGCTACTTCTCTTTGGTGATTAATAAAAGCTTATTGAATTGAAAAAAAAAGAAAGAAAAAAGCAAAGGGAGTAAAGGTTTCTGACTTAAAAAAAAACTCTGCACTTTCTCATTTAATCTCTTACGGTTGTTGGCATACTGTTTTAGAATTTTACTGAAATATTCTGGTTGAATGGGACTTCTATGTATCTTTCCCACAAGAACTGAAAGCAAATGGTTTTAAAATACAGTGTTTTTCCTTGGTGCCATTGTGTTAGAGGAGCTAATCTCAGTACTTATTATAAGTCAAACTTTAGTACAACTGATGTTGATTCAGATTAAGTTCCATTACAGTTAATTCCAAAATCATGTGTTTTGTTTGTTATATGAACTGTAGCATTAACTATTACTATTATTTTAAATATCCAGTTCTTTAATTTTGGATTAGGAAATGCTAATTTCAATTATGGCTGTAGTGTTTCAGTTATGGTTATAGTGTATCAAAATTTAATTTGTAAAATAAAGGTATTCAAATTCTTATAACACAATTATTTTTTATGTTTATGTATTTATTTTTTATGGCACTATTGTCCTGGGAGTATCAAATATAGCAATTTAATTGCGACAAAAACAAACCCCTGTATTTTTTGTAAGTACTGCATGGTAACCAACTGTGCTAGTGTAGCTCCCCCTGTATTTTTATGATTGTGTGTAACATGTATGCAATCTGAGTGCACCTACAGGTTGGCACATTCAATCTACTGTATGTCAGTTATACATACAGACATCTTATTTAAAGACCATTTGTCTACTGTGTCTAGATTTTAAAAATAGTGACTGTGTAAAAGAGTTTTCACCATAGTTGGCAGTTGATAAAGACAAGAGTTTCCCCGGGCATATTAATAATTCATTTCTAGGGCTCAGTACACAAGCAAAGTGAGGATTCTTAGCTCTAGCCAACTTCTTGCCAAAGGAAGGTATGGGGGGGCTTTTTTATTTAAAAACTGTATATTTAAAAGTAATTTAAATTATTTCTGTAGGGATCATAACATTGCAAAATGTTCTACCCATGATTATGAAAGGATCGGACATTATGACATACTTTGTTTGCTTTTCATGAAGAAAAGCCAAAAACATTGTATTTTGTCTGTGGTTTTTCTTTTTGGACAAGGTAAACAGCGTTAAGGAGGACTCTGAGTTACAAACATTTGGAAGTCCAGAACACATAAAGTAAGGAGATGGACTCCTACCAAACCGCGTGTGGCTCCATCCTGAGACTGTCACTGCAGGCCATTCGTCAGCAGTGTTGTTTGTCTGCCGTGACAGTGTCACTTCTTCCCATACCCACACCCGAGCTGGACAAAGTGAATGCATAACGCAAGCAGGCAGTATATTGCCTTGGATCCTTCTTCTGAAATGCTTAAGAGTTTAACGCCATTTAACATTAAGATTTTGTTTTTATAAAGTTTCTCATTTTCCATTGAAACAGATGTGTTAATAGCCAATGAATTCTGTTTCCTTTTTAGATTTTGCAATTTAGAAAAATAGAGCCCTCTTTGAAATTTGAATTGCTGTAGAAGCAATTCATTACTAAGAAGGAAGCATCACTAAGAAGTGTGTTAAAATCATCGGGAATAAAGAACTCTAGGGCTGAGTGTTTGGAATTACCTTTGAACACACCTAGTATGATTGCGAAGGATGTATGAGAAACTAGCCCATATACCTTCTTTCAAACATCTCTAGAAAGCCTAATTTCCTGGCTAATCCTTTTCTTTTGTTCATTCTTCTCATGCCTTCTGGCACACAGATGTCATGTTTCCACCAGCTCAAAGTAGCTTTATGCGGCCAGAAAGAGTCTTCACTCAGTTTCTTTCAGACCAGTCCTCTACCACAGAGCTGAAAATGATTGCTTTGCCATGTCTGTATTTAGGCATCACATGAAGAACTTAAGGGATAATTGGCTTTTCCTCTATCATTGGATCAACCTGAAGATTCTGACGGTCCAGTTCCCTAAATTTCTGCCTATGCTTGATTGGGGGTGCCTGTTCTTTATAGCCCTCCATCACAGTCTTCATTGCCTTGTAATAACCGGAGTTATTACTAAGTTTGCTTTTCTACACTGTATTTAATCCTCACTAGTGAAATTATTAGTAGGTTGACCCTCCTTTCAGATGTTCTTTATGTCCTTGCCCTCTCATTTCATCCAGCCTGTCATCATCTCCACACACCTCCCCCTAGGTGTTTTCCAGCTACTTCCCAGCGTTCCACCATGGGGTTACCTAGCCCGTTTGGTACTCAGTTTGTGGGTGACTGTGTGAGGATGAAAGATTAGATGATTATTAAATTAAGAACTCTTTGGAGTAAGACTGACAGGAATTTATCTGGTCAAGTTTCTATTTATTTATTTTGGTTTCTGCAGACAGGGTCTTGCTATATATTCCAGGCTGGCCTTGAACTCGTTATTTTACCCATCCTGGCTTCGAACTCAGAGCAGATTTCCTGCCTCAGCCTCCCTAGTGCTGGGATTACAAGCATGTACCACCATGCCCGGCTTTATCTAGTCAAGTTTCTTCACTGATTTTTAATTTCTTTTTTTTATGCGGGTACCGGGAGTTGAACTCAGGACCTCACGCTTGTCAGGCAGGCATTTATGCTGCTGAGCTATATCACTGGCCCCCCCATAAATTTTTTTTTTTATATGTGGGTACCGGAAGTCGAACTCAGGACCTCGCGCTTGCCAGGCAGGAGCTTACACCGCTGAGCTATATCACCGGCCCTAATTTCTTTATGTACAAAATGAAAATAATAGTAATAGGAGTTGGTATGTGAATTGAGTGGTTAAATTAAATTTAAAGAGTTTAACATTCTGCATATCATGTGCTTAGTAAACTTTTGTAATTATTAAATTATTTTATTTTATTAAATTTTAATTTTTATTGTTACATAATGATTACATTCTTTGTGGGAAGTTGGTACATGTACATACCACATCTTAATTCTTTTTCATCCCTATCTCCTTCTTGGTCCCCTTATCTTTTGCAAATCTATCTTCCTGTTTCCTAAGAATGGATAAAGAAAATGTGGTATTTATACACAGTGAAGTACTATTCTGCCGTAAAGGGCAAACTTGAGTCATTTGTAGGAAAATGGATGCACCTTGAGACCATGTTAAGTGAAATAAATCAGACACATGAGCTTAAACAATGCATGCTTTCTCGTATATGAGAAGCTCAAAATACAAATAAAGAGCAAAAAATTAAATTTTTTAATGGGTTACTCTATCACTCTTTCATTCCCTCCATCCCTGTTTTGTTTTTTACTCTTTTCTTTACTCTCTCAAATGCTAAAAGGATGGTTTCCAAAGGAGACTTTACCTGCCAGACTTTACCTGGTTTGTTGTGTCATTACCTTGATGCTAGAGTTACACTCATATGCAGACTTCTACCCAGGTAATAATATGCTGATCTGATTTACAGATCATTCTATATAGCTTCAGAAAAAAATCTTTGCATAAAGTACCCCCTGCATATGACAAAGAGCTGGATGGAGGTATCCGTGGAAATCATCCATTCTTTTGACCTCATAGAATGCCACATCTAAATCTTAAGTGAAATGTTAATTTTTCAGTTATTTCAGCTTGAAGTGTGGAAAATACCTATTTTGTTGTGGATACTAAGTCGTTAGAAAAGATTGTAGTAATCGTATAGTTCCAGTGTTTCTTTCAAGTGTCATTCTGTGAGGGCCTGTTCCTTGTCAGGTATTTGCTAAACACTGGGGATACACAGCTCTGTAAAACACAGTTGCCAGTAGATGTCTACAGAGTGTTCCATCCCACAACATCAGAATACACATTTTTCTCAGCTGCACATGGGACGTTCTCCAAAATAGACCACATACTAGCTCATAAAACCTGCTTAAGTAAATGCAAAGGAATTGAAATTATCCCATGCATATTATCAGACCATAGTGCAATGAAATTGGAAATCAATGGCAAAAGATCCCACAAAAACTCCCTAAACACATGGAAATTAAACAGCATCCTCCTGAACAACCAATGGGTCACAGATGAAATTAAAGAAGAAATTAGTCACTTTCTACAACTGAATGATAATGACAGTACAACATACCGGAACTTATGGGATACAATGAAAGCAGTCCTAAGAGGGAAATTTATAGCATTAAACACTTATATCAGGAAAATAGAGCAAGCGCAAATAAACAACTTAAGGGTGAACCTCGAGCTTCTAGAAAAAGAAGAGCAGGTTAAGCCAAAAGCCCGTACAAGGGAGGAAATTATAAAGATCAGAGCAGAAATTAACGTATTGGAGAATAAAAAAACAATACAAAGAATCAATGAAGCAAAAAGTTGGTTCTTTGAAAGAATAAATAAGATTGACAAACCCTTATCCAACCTTATTAAAAAAAGAAAAGAAAAGACTCAAATCCATGCAATTGAAAATGAAAAGGGTGATATCACGACGGACCCTGCAGAAATCCAGAAGATCATCTATACCTATTTTGAAAATTTATATTCTACTAAGATGGAAAATGCAGAAGAAATGGACAGATTCCTAGATTCGTATGAATTACCAAAGCTGAATCAAGAAGATTTAAAAATCCTAAATAAACCAATATCAGCCAATGAAATTGAAGATGTAATTAAAAACCTCCCAACAAAGAAAAGCCCAGGCCCTGATGGATTCACTGCCGAATTCTACAAGAAATTTAGAGAAGACCTAACGCCCCTACTTCTCAAACTTTTCAATGAAATTGAAAGGGAAGCAATACTCCCAAATTCATTCCTGGAAGCAAGCATTACCCTGATACCAAAACCAGAGAAGGACCCAACTAAGAAAGAGAACTACAGGCCAATCTCCCTAATGAACATAGATGCAAAAATCCTTAATAAGATACTGGCAAACAGAATCCAACAAATCATCAAGAAGATTATACACCATGACCAAGTTGGATTCATCCCAGGGATGCAGGGATGGTTCAACATACGTAAATCAATAAATGTAATACAGCATATTAACAGAACCAAAGACAAAAATCACATGATCATCTCAATAGATGCAGAAAAAGCTTTTGACAAAGTCCAGCACCTTTTCATGATAAAAACCCTACAGAAAATTGGAATAGAGGGTCTTTATCTCAATCTGGTAAAAGCTATCTATGACAAACCAACAGCCAATATTATACTAAATGGCCAAAAACCGAAAGCCTTCCCTCTAAAATCAGGAACAAGACAAGGATGTCCACTGTCCCCACTCTTATTCAACATAGTTCTGGAAACTTTAGCCAGAGCGATTAGACAAGAGAAAGAAATAAAAGGAATAATGATTGGAAAGGAAGAAGTTAAATTATCATTATTTGCAGATGACATGATACTCTACACAGAAGACCCCAAAAACTCCACTAAAAAACTGCTAGATTTAATAAGCAAATTCAGTAGTGTAGCTGGATACAAAGTCAATACTCAAAAGTCAATAGCCTTCCTGTACACAAATAACAAACTTACTGAAAGAGAAATTAGGGAAACAATACCTTTCACAATAACATCCAAAAAAATGAAATACCTAGGAATCAACCTCACGAAGGATGTAAAAGACCTCTATACTGAAAACTACAGTACTCTGAAGAAGGAGATTGAAGAGGATATCAGAAAATGGAAAGATATCCCTTGCTCCTGGATAGGAAGAACCAATATAGTGAAAATGGCCATACTTCCAAAATTGTTATACAGATTTAATGCAATTCCAATCAAAATTCCAACAGCATATCTCACAGAATTAGAGAAAACAATCCTAAAATTCATTTGGAATCAGAAGAGACCTAGAATAGCAAAGGCAATTCTGGGCAACAAACGCAAGGCAGGGGGCATCACAATCCCCGACTTGAAATTATACTATAAAGCTACTGTGATAAAAAAGTGTGGTACTGGCAAAAAAACAGACCTGAAGATCAATGGAACAGATTAGAAGATGCTGAAACAACCCCAGACATACTAAGCCACCTTATCTTTGACAAAGGTGCCAAACATTCACTAGAAGAAAGATAGCCTCTTTAATAAATGGTGCTGGAAAAACTGGCTCTACACATGCCGAAGATTGAAACTAGATCCATATCTTTCACCATGCACTAAACTAAATTCAAAATGGATCAGAGATCTAAATATTAAAACAGAAACATTAAATCTGCTGGAAGGTAGGATAGGTAAAACCCTTGGAGACATTGGTGTAGGCAAAGACTTTATGAATAAAAACTCAACCGCACGGGAACTATCCCAAAGAATCAATAACTGGGATCTCATCTTATTAAAAAGCTTTTGCACAGCAAGAGAAACCACCAACAGAGTGAAGAGACAACCCACAATGTGGGAAGAAATGTTTGCCAGCTGTTCCTCAGACAAAGGATTACTATCGAGAACATATAAAGAACTCAAAAAAATCAGACCTCCCAAATTTAAAGACCCACTCCAAAAATGGGCATCTGAGATGAATACACATTTCTCAGATGAAGAAATACTAATGGCAAACAAATATACAAAAAAATGTGCAACATCACTAGTCATTCGAGAGATGCAAATTAAAACAACACTGAGATACCATCTCACCCCAGAAAGAATGGCTACTATTAAGAAATCAACTAATAACAAATGCTGGAGGGGCTGTGGGGAAAAAGGAACCCTTCTTCACTGTTGGTGGGAGTGTCGACTGGTACAGCCACTGTGGACGTCAGTGTGGAGATTCCTCAGAAAACTAGGGTTGGAGGTCCCATTTGACCCAGCTACTCCCCTTCTGGGCATCTTCCCAGAAGAATTAAAAACATCGTACCACAGCGATATGTGTGCACCCATGTTTATAGCAGCACAATTTGTAATAGCCAGATCTTGGAAACAACCCAAATGCCCATCAACTGAGGAATGGATAAGAAAGATGTGGTATTTTTATACAATGGAGTACTATTCAGCCATAAAGAAGGATAAACTGGAGACTTTTATAGGTAAATGGATGCAACTTGAGAAAATACTCATAAGTGAAATAAACCAGAAGCACATGTGTAAGCATCGTATTATCTCTCTAGTATGAGAAACTGAAAGAGTAAATAAGATCCAAAATGTACAATAGACATGGTGAATCAAAAAGAAACTGGTCAAAAGGAAAGAGAGACTGGAATAGGGAAAAGAAAGAAGGGAAAGGGAAAAAAAATTGTATATATATATATATAAGATGGTTGAGATAGATACACTACCATTTTTACTTGGTTCATTGAAGAGTAAGGTTTGTGCCAATAATGTTTGGACAGTTGAATGCTAATGTCTGGTGTCCTGAATAACTGACTTAGAGATAGTGATACGTAGTGTATTGACCATTGTTACCCTCCTATTATGTTGGTTTGAAAATTTGTTCTTCTTTTGATTTGTTTTGTTTTTTCTTCTCTTTAAAATAAAAAAAAAAAAAAAAAAAAAAAAAAAAAACACAGTTGCCATCCTTGAAGGACTGCCAGACTTCCTCCTGCCTAAGGCTAGGAACCCTTCTAATGGCATCTCAAATGTCAGTCTGGGACTAAACATTTCTATTGACAAAAAGCTTACTACCTCATAGGAATGGCTTGTCCACTTATGTGGCTTTTGGAGTTAGGGATGGGGACCAAGGAGTTCATTCTGTGCAGTTGTTTCTGGACTTCTTTTCCAAGTAAAGTCTTACTCAGAACACTGACCTATAAAATGAGTAAAATTAGCTGTGCTCCAGGTGTGGCCTTGCCTCCTGGACTGCCCCCTCTTGCTTCCCTAAGTGGCCTCTTCTCACATCCTTAGGACTCTCATCAAATCAGCAGATAATTAAAAAGATTTTTCCCACATTGAACTTGTAACTTCCTAATTATTCTAAATTCAGGCTCTCAGATAGCATAGTACAAGTCCACTTTGTCTTCTTTGTAACACTCCTTCAGATACTTGAAGGACACTCATCATGCCCCTTCTTGACCACACCTCTTCTCCAAGACAGACTGGCCTTTACCATGTTGTCAAGTGGCATGTTTTCAAAGTTTCACCTGGGAAATCTTGCTTCATTTCTTCCTTTACCCTGGAAACTGGAGGCAAAGCTCCTATGAAACTATCTCTGGTGAATTTAAGGTTGTTTTTTTATCTCCACCCCCATCATCAATGCTTTTCCCTGTCAAGCCCTTTGAGAAAGTTGTCAAAAACAAAAAAGAAAAAAAAAGTTCCCTTTTTAGATGGAATCATACTAGCTCCTGGTTTCTGTTTTAGGACCCTGCCCGTACAGAGGCTTGCTTTCCTTAGAATCATTCAAATGCCTGTCAGTGCAGGAGGCAGGGCTGCGCCGCCGCACATCCTCTAGTTAACATTCTGTTGGCATATCGAGTTCCGTGGCCCACAGTGATTTCACTGCAGAGACCACTTGGCATCTTGCACAGAGCAGATGAAAGCAGCCTCAGAAGGGGAGCTGCTTCTGGGGCATACACAGGCAGAGTGGCATATTCCTGAATTGCCCAGAGTACTTCAGTCTCATTCAGCATCAGAGCTCTGCCCTTCAGGAGGGAACAAATGGTGGGGCCACTTTACGCATTAAAATAGAGTACTTGGCATGTGGAAAAGTTGACATTTTGTACCCTTTGATCTGAGGTCCAATCTACTTTCCCCTCTTTTGAATTGACTGTCTTGTGATTGACTGTGTTATTAGGTTCAGGATAATTTCTTCCCTGCATTTTCAGCCTCTTTCCATATTTTACGAAGACTGGTTTGTTTAAATCTCATTTGAATCTAATTTCATGAGCTATATGACACTGAGAAAGTATGAATTGATGATGCCACTCTAGCATTCTGTATTTTGTCACATTTTACCATCTGTTCAACAGATGAAAAGTGTTAGCTTTCTGTTCCTTTGCAAGTTGGATATTATGTAGGGCAGACAAAATAAAAGCTCTTGTCCTTGAGGCATTGACACTGTAACTAGGAGTTCTTAATCTGGGACCTGTAGACCTAGAGAATCTATGGCAAGCTTCTTTGGCTCCTTAAACTGTCAGAAAATATTATGCACAAATTTTTTTTTCTTTTAAAGAGAAGAAAAAACAAAACATCAAAAGAAGAACAAATTTTCAAAACAACATAATAGGAGGGTAACAATGGTTAATACATTACGTATTACTATCTTTAAGTTAGTTATTCAGGATACCAGACATTAGCATTCAATTGTCCAAACATTATGGGCACAAACCTTACTCTTCAATGAACTAAGTAAAATTGGTAGTGTATCTATCTTAACCATCTTATATATATATACAATTTTTTTCCCTTTCCCTTCTTTCTTTTCCCTATTCCAGTCTCTCTTTCCTTTTGACCAGTTTCTTTTTGATTCACCATATCTATTGTACATTTTGGATCTTATTTACTCTTTCAGTTTCTCATACTAGAGAGATAATACGATGCTTACACATGTGCTTCTGGTTTATTTCACTTATGAGTATTTTCTCGAGTTGCATCCATTTACCTATAAAAGTCTCCAGTTTATCCTTCTTTATGGCTGAATAGTACTCCATTGTATAAAAATACCACATCTTTCTTATCCATTCCTCAGTTGATGGGCATTTGGGTTGTTTCCAAGATCTGGCTATTACAAATTGTGCTGCTATAAACATGGGTGCACACATATCGCTGTGGTACGATGTTTTTAATTCTTCTGGGAAGATGCCCAGAAGGGGAATAGCTGGGTCAAATGGGACCTCCGACCCTAGTTTTTTGAGGAATCTCCACACTGACTTCCACAGTGGCTGTACCAGTCGACACTCCCACCAACAGTGAAGAAGGGTTCCTTTTTCCCCACAGCCCCTCCAGCATTTGTTATTAGTTGATTTCTTTATAGTAGCCATTCTTTCTGGGGTGAGATGGTATCTCAGTGTTGTTCTAATTTGCATCTCTCAAATGACTAGTGATGTTGCACATTTTTTTGTATATTTATTTGCCATTAGTATTTCTTCATCTGAGAAATGTGTATTCATCTCAGATGCCCATTTTTGGAGTGGGTCTTTAAATTTGGGAGGTCTGATTTTTTTTTTGAGTTCTTTATATGTTCTCGATAGTAATCCTTTGGCTGAGGAACAGCTGGCAAACATTTTTTCCCACATTGTGGGTTGTCTCTTCACTCTGTTGGTGGTTTCTCTTGCTGTGCAAAAGCTTTTTAATAAGATGAGATCCCAGTTATTGATTCTTTGGGATAGTTCCCGTGCAGTTGAGTTTTTATTCATAAAGTCTTTGCCTACACCAATGTCTCCAAGGGTTTTACCTATCCTACCCTCCAGCAGATTTAATGTTTCTGTTTTAATATTTAGATCTCTGATCCATTTTGAATTTAGTTTAGTGCATGGTGAAAGATATGGGTCTAGTTTTAATCTTCGGCATGTGTAGAGCCAGTTTTTCCAGCACCATTTATTAGAGGCTATCTTTCTTCCAGCAAATGTGTTTGGCACCTTTGTCAAAGATAAGGTGGCTTAGTATGTCTGGGGTTGTTTCAGCATCTTCTAATCTGTTCCATTGATCTTCAGGTCTGTTTTTTTGCCAGCACCACACTGTTTTTATCACAGTAGCTTTATAGTATAATTTCAAGTCGGGGATTGTGATGCCCCCTGCCTTGCGTTTGTTGCCCAGAATTGCCTTTGCTATTCTAGGTCTCTTCTGATTCCAAATGAATTTTAGGATTGTTTTCTCTAATTCTGTGAGATATGCTGTTGGAATTTTGATTGGAATTGCATTAAATCTGTATAACAATTTTGGAAGTATGGCCATTTTCACTATATTGGTTCTTCCTATCCAGGAGCAAGGGATATCTTTCCATTTTCTGATATCCTCTTCAATCTCCTTCTTCAGAGTACTGTAGTTTTCAGTGTAGAGGTCTTTTACCTCCTTTGTGAGGTTGATTCCTAGGTATTTCATTTTTTGGGGTGTTATTGTGAAAGGTATTGTTTCCCTAATTTCTCTTTCAGTAAGTTTGTTATTTGTGTACAGGAAGGCTATTGACTTTTGAGTATTGACTTTGTATCCAGCTACACTACTGAATTCGCTTATTAAATCTAGCAGTTTTTTAGTGGAGTTTTTGGGGTCTTCTGTGTAAAGTATCATGTCATCTACAAATAATGATAATTTAACTTCTTCCTTTCCAATCATTATTCCTTTTATTTCTTTCTCTTGTCTAATTGCTCTGGCTAAAGTTTCCAGAACTATGTTGAATAAGAGTGGGGACAGTGGACATCCTTGTCTTGTTCCTGATTTTAGAGGGAAGGCTTTCAGTTTTGGGCCATTTAGTATAATATTGGCTGTTGGTTTGTCATAGATAGCTTTTACCAGATTGAGATAAAGACCTCTATTCCAATTTTCTGTAGGGTTTTTATCATGAAAAGGTGCTGGACTTTGTCAAAAGCTTTTTCTGCATCTATTGAGATGATCATGTGATTTTTGTCTTTGGTTCTGTTAATATGCTGTATTACATTTATTGATTTACGTATGTTGAACCATCCCTGCATCCCTGGGATGAATCCAACTTGGTCATGGTGTATAATCTTCTTGATGATTTGTTGGATTCTGTTTGCCAGTATCTTATTAAGGATTTTTATGCACAAATTTTTATATAATTTCTTGTATAGATTTTTCTTGAGATTTTTTTCAGGCTATCTAAGGCCAAATAATGGTAATTGAGCTAAATGTATCTTTTAATTAGGACTAATGGCAGTGTTGTGGGTATTTGTTTTTGCTGTTGTTGTTGTTGAAGGACATTGCCTTGAGGAAAAAAATCTCTGCTTTAAAGCAACTTATAACTGAACTTCATTTGGCCTTGGTCATCTGATTTTACTCACTAAATTGTGTGTGGAGGCCAAGGGAAAACAAATGAGTGCCATCTAGAGGCCTTGGCTGACAATAACTTAACTTTCAAAGCAGGCCCTGGCCCCTTACACAGGAGTCTTTAGCTTTGACAACTTTCTAAAGAACTTACTTTCTTTTCTTAAGTAATTGCAGACAGTAAACATATATGTCAATGATCCTACAGTTGTGGAATCTAGCTTTACTACTCTGGAAATACAATTTTAATAAAGCTTAATATTGTAGATGGCATTTACTCTTTTATAGGAAGGGTTGTAGGAACTGTATTTTTTTTTTTTTTTTTTTTTTTGCATCTGTACTGCATTGGAATATTCTTCTGTTCACACTGCAAGAACAAGTTGGCCAGACGTGGTAGTGTACGCCTGTATTCTCAGCACTCAGGAGGCTGAGGCAGGAAGATCACTGTGAGTTTGAGGCTAGTCTGGGCTACATAGTGAGTTTAAGACCAGCCCAAATTATATAGCGAGACCCTATCTCAAAAAGCAAAAAACAAAACAAAACAAACTCAACCAAACAAACAAAAGAACAAATTGATACCTGATATATCATTTTGATTTAAGGACTTTGTTGTATTTTCTATAAAGTTAGAACACATTAAAAATTAAGAGTAATTCACTTTAATTACTCTTAGTATCACTTCTAGTAAGTGATGTGGGATGGTATTTGCCAAATGCTGTAGAAATTGCAGGGCTGAACTTGCCCTGGAAAAATAAATCAAACAGAATTTATATCCACCTGAAGATATATGACAGGTTACTCACATACCTTTTTTTTTTTAGTCACATAGCTTTGAAATCCCAGTTTTGCCATTACTTTTCAATGTTGAGCACATTACCTTCTCATACTCATGTTTCTTTTTCACTTATTAATGAAGATGCTAATAGTATTTGAGGGTTGTTGTAAAGATTAAGTGATATAAAAAGTATTTTCACAAATACAATCTTGTTTAATTGAATGTTCAACAAACATTCATATTCAACAGATATTTATTCAGCTTCTATTAGATACAATGACCATTTTTGATATTGGAGATTAGATATTGGGTATAGCATTAAGAAAAAAAGACATGGACCTGACATTGTAGGAGGGGTGTTAGACAATAAACAAGTAAATAACAAGATGATTTTCACAAAGAAATCATTGATGTAAAGAAAATACATGTGACATAATAGAGAATGACTGGAGGCCTGCTTTAGAGTAGGTGGTCAGGGAAGAGCTTTCTGAGGAAGAGACATTAAAACTCTTACCTAAATGACAAGGAGCCAGCCATAAGAAGATCGGAGGAGTTGGCCATTCCAGCTAGAGGAGCGAGTGTAAAGGCCAGTAGGTAGGTGTATGCTAGTATACACAAGAGAACAGGCAGGAGCCTGTAGGGCCTGGACTTAGTGTTTTCATTCTTAAGATTATGGGAAAAGATTGTAGATTTAGAAGCAGGGTAATGATAGGCCCAGGCTTATGTTTCAGAAAAATTCCTTTTGCTTTTCTATGGAAAATAGATTGTAAAGAAGCAAGAATGGAAGCAGACCCGTGAGGAGATTTTTTCCAGTCTAAGCACACAGTGATGGTGGCTTGTATAAACACATTTGATTGGTGGTTCAAGGATTTGACTTCCCCATCAGCTCTGCAGTAGAGGCAGTGTAGCATTGTGGGTAAGAGCACCAGGTAGATAATCAGACTGCTTGGTTTGAAATCTGAATTGATAACCATATGACTAAGGACAAGTTTCTTAACTTCTCTGTGCCTAATTTTACTGTTTCTAAAATGGGAGCAATGATAGTTTATTCCCCTTAGGATTTCTTCAGGATTAAAGGAGATAGTAATAATTGTAAAATGCTCAAAAGAATTTTTAATACTGCTGTGCTATCACCGACCACCTCCATCACAATTACTACTTCCGTGTGATCCTCAGTACCTTGAATTTACAGATAAGAAAACTTAGAAAAGAAATAGAAGGTAGTTTTGAAGTCAGAATATAGGTTTCTTGATTTTGAATCTGTTGTTCTTTCTAAAATATAACCTGGAGTATGAGTTCCCAGAGAAAAGTACCTGAATCTCTGTTATAACCCTCCCAATTTCACATAACCGTGAATGTATAAATAATATTGAGAAAGTTCTCAATAAGGGGCTAGCTGAATCCCAGCGTGTGGTAGAGAGGTGGCCTGTGCCTTTTCTTTTCTCCCTGTAACATTTTGTGCTATCAGAATTTTCAAATTACCTGAGTTTTGAAAAGTATTACACACTTAAACCAAAATCATTAATATGTAAGTAATAGAGGATACTTGTAGGAGGATAGAATTGAATATTTTGAGAACGTTATAATGAATCTCTTTAGAGGACATTCTGTTCTTCATTAATTATGAGGCCATTCATAATATAAACAAATGAGATCCATGGATTATTCTTAGATTTTTCTGATCAGACTTACAGTGAAGGCATTAATCAGACTAGTACATTTGAATTTCTCTTTTCTCCACCTCTCCGCTTTGCCCAGCCTCTTCTGGAGTAAGCAATGAGAAGGTAAGGACCAAGGAATAAGGGACAGAATTAGAAGGAAGGAGCTTGAGAATCTACCTGGTGGCCTTGCTTCTAGTACCTCAGCCCCACTGGTCTCTCCCATCACCAGACACTGAGGGCAGGCTGTTTGTCTGTTACAGAATGCGAACACTTGATCCGCCATATGCTGGTGTTAGACCCGAATAAGCGCCTCTCGATGGAGCAGATCTGCAGGCACAAGTGGATGAAGCTAGGGGATGCCGATCCCAACTTTGACAGGGTGAGCTGTACCACTTGCCTTGAGGAGCTCTTCTTAGAGCTGCTGCAGTCTGTTTTGCTTGTGATTGTAATCCAGCCATGATCGGAACAGATGGGCATTAGGAACAAATTTATGTAAACTCTAACAGCAAAAAAGACTGTAAAGACTGGCTGATTTGCTAAAGAATGGTGATAATGGTTCCCTGCTATTTGTCTGCAAGTCATAGTGTTTCGTTTTGTTTTGTTTTTGCTTTTGAGATAGTACAGCCCACAATTCTGCAGCTCATTCACCACCATGGGGATATCTCCTTTCTCTTGTCTTACTGTGCTCTGTTCAGTATCTTCTGTGGCACACCTTTATTTAAACCACTGTGACCATCCCACATCCCCAAGGAGTTCAGGAAATGGGAATCTTGTCTGCTCAAAGATGATCATCAGAGCTCTCTCACTTAGACTTTGTCTAAGGCCAGAAACATACTCAGCTAAAGGCATGGAACAACATGGTAGCTATATATGATATGCCATGTTGACATGGTTGACAATTTGACAGCTTGTCACTTCATGTTACAGTTAATAGCTGAATGCCAACAACTGAAGGAAGAAAGACAGACAGATCCTCTGAATGAAGATGTCCTCTTGGCCATGGAAGACATGGGACTAGACAAAGAGCGTACACTACAGGTATCTAGGAGGGAGTGGAGAACAAAGTGAGATGTAGCAGTCCTTCCTCTCCAGCCTTTTACACTTTTTTCTTCTTCCTGAGAATTTGGGTCTTTTTACTTTCTTCCTTTTTCTTCTTCCTCTGCCCCTCCTGGGCCTCGGTAGGAAAGAAAGTGCTTTGGTCTTCTGATGTTATTATTGAAAGGGTTTTGGTCATTGACAGGCCATTTCATCAGGGTTTTTTACTTTTTTCCCTTCTCTCTTGGTAGTCATTAAGATCAGATGCCTATGATCACTATAGTGCAATCTACAGCCTGCTGTGTGATCGACATAAGAGACATAAAACCCTGCGTCTCGGAGCACTTCCTAGCATGCCCCGAGCCATGGCATTTCAAGCACCAGTCAATATCCAGGTGGGCAATATCTCCAGCGACCTAGTTCAGGACAAGTAACACCAGGGGGTAAGGGTTAGCTGCTGCTCACCCTCCCCAAGTCCAAGTTTCCTGTTCTTCCATACTCTGTCATCTCTTTCTTTTGTCAGAGGCCAATCAAGATTCAAATCTTTCTTTGACAGAGGATGGATGGCAACAGTTGTTAGTTTCTTCTTTCAAGAAATTGCAAATCATTATCCTTTCTAAAAAGAACGCCTCTGTATTATGGCTTCTAAGGGCAAAGGAACCAAAGGCTTTAGCAATCCAGACCACTTTGGAAAAAACAAAAAAAAACATTATTTCCTTCAAGTGTTTAAGTGTGTTTGTGTCTGCGTGTTGCTCCTTTCCAGGCGGAGCAGGCTGGAACGGCTATGAACATCAGTGTTCCCCAGGTGCAGCTGATCAACCCGGAGAACCAGATTGTGGAGGCAAGTAGTGAACCTGTTGATTATCAGCTGAAACCACTTGCCTTCCCATAGCTGCATTTTCTTTCCTTCCTTCTTATTTCTATTAATTGTGTTTCCCTACACTTTAGCCGGACGGGGCATTGAACTTGGACAGCGATGAGGGTGAAGAGCCCTCTCCTGAGGCCTTGGTCCGCTATTTGTCAATGAGGAGGCACACAGTGGGTGTAGCTGACCCACGGTGAGTATCTGGGCAACAGCTCTGCTCAATACCAATGGCACGTCTTCCCTACCTCGTGGTATCTACCAGATGAGCTCCAAGTAAGTGACCAAGACGAGTTTTAACCCGTCAGGGACCCTGATAGATCAGAATTGATTTGACTAGAGAATTGCAAAGAATCATCCCAATTAATCACAGTACTTTGGTGAGAAGTATGAGAGGCCTTTTGCCCACAAAGAGTGAGGTCTTCCAATCTTAAGTCACACAGAAGTACCCCTTAAAATTCACCTAAGTTGGACAACTTTTAGAGATGATGTTTGCCACATCTAGGTAGAGAGGACAAATAATAAGATACAACTTATATATCTGGACAGTTGAAAATAAGTAAACAAGAATCCAGAAACCCACCAGTTCTCTAAAGTGTCTCCCCAAAGCTATCTTTCATGATGTTCCTGATGCCCTCCTAATGGGGAAATGGACTGAAGGCCAGCTTACTCCAATTTTGTTCTACAGTTAAAGACTGCCAACATTAAAAACAGCCTACCTCTCGTCTGAATATTTTCTTGGTGGAATAGAGAAGAGAAGGTTGTGGCAAGAGTTCTCATGAGAGTTTGACTAGGGGCAAAGTTGGTTTTCTTATAAATAACTGTTTTCTCCAAGTGAATTTCCAAAAAAGACTCCCCTGGCTGCTGACTCGCTTGCTTTATGTTCCTTGTTCTCAGCCTGTGATCAAACAGGCAATAGGGGAAACATTCCGGCTCCACAGAATGTGTCAGCTGCAAAGAGGTGGAGTCCTGAGCTGCTGCTAGTGGAAAGATCTCTTATTTTAAAGTCTGCTGTAAAACCTACTCTTGTAGCATGACAGCCCTGTACATCCAGTACTCATCTGTCCCGTCAGCACTGAAGGAGTAATTGCATTCTTTCCCTGGTGAATCAGTTGTTACTTCAGGCAGCCATTGTCTTAGGGGATGGCTCATGCTGTCCAGAAACTTGCTATTCACTTCCAGGCTTTGAAAACCCGCACTGGCCAAGAGCCAGTGTTTCCTCCTAGCTCAGAGCTGTGGGTTTTAATGTTTGGTCAGTGATGATTAGTGACTCCCAGACCCAAGTAGTAAAATGGTGGAGAGACCAATTCCACACATTAGGCTTCTGCTTTGCTTTGGGATCTTAGAGAAAAATACAAATTTAGGAGAAAAGTAAATAAAGTGTACTAAACATAGCGGTGTCATCAGGTTTGGGATTAAACACTTCTGAATAAGAATATTAACCACACTTCTCTGTCTTCCTGTTTTCTGTCAGCACGGAAGTTATGGAAGATCTGCAAAAGCTCCTACCTGGCTTTCCTGGAGTCAACCCACAGGCTCCGCTCCTGCAGGTGGCCCCTAACATGAACCTGATGCATAACTTGTTGCCCATGCAAAACTTGCAGCCAACTGGGCAGCTTGAGTACAAGGTACTCAGGTGTGGGAGAGGGTTTGCCCCAGGAGAAACAAACTTGAGCTTCCTTTGAGAGGATTTGGGGGACCTTCCCCAGGACTTGAGGGTTTCTTTAGAAAGATTTCACTTTTAAAGCTGCTGAAATGAGAGGAAACATTAGTCTACATCACAATCAGAGAACCCCTTAATTTTGGTAGATTAGAGTGCTGCTGTTTTCACCCCTTTGGATCCCCTCCTCACCAGTCTGTCCCACCGCTCTCCTCCTGGCAGGAGCAGTCTCTGTTACAGCCGCCCACTCTACAGCTACTGAATGGAATGGGCCCCCTTGGCCGGAGGGCATCAGATGGAGGAGCCAACATCCAGCTGCATGCCCAGCAATTGCTGAAGCGCCCACGGGGACCCTCCCCACTTGTCACCATGACACCAGTGAGTAGCAGCACAGAGCCCAGATGGCTTTCAGAGGTTTTTGATAAAGAGGTCATGAGCCTAGAGTTGGGAACCCAGGGCCAACCTAAATGTCTGAATTTTTTTCTCCAAACATCTGATGCTCAGTGTATTCCCATTTCTTCAGACTTTTCCGGTGTTTATTTTTGACTAACTTCCTTACTTCCTCAGATCATTTCTTCTCAGAACCTTGTTCTCCTCAGAACCTTGTTCTTGGAGAGCACTCGGCGGGCCATGTACAGGCAGCCTGATTAAGTACAGCTACACTCCTGCTGCATGAAGGCCAGCAGCAGTGGCCTCACCTGGAGCCTTCTTACAGAGAACTTTCCTATGACGGAAGGCAGTTGAATCAAACAGTGCTCTCTGGAATTACTTTTTAGACTGGTTTCCAAAATTACCATCTCACCAAATCTTTCTTTATTATCAGCACCACCTGGCATTTTTGTCACACCCTGAATTGCTTATTTGGCTCAAACCTAGTTAATTGCTGTCTTTCAGTCACATTCAAAGGTTTGTAATGTGTAATGGTCACATTTAAAGATTTTTTTCCTCCCATAGATTCTGCTTATTTCTGATTATTTTTGTCATACATCATTCATTCATTCTCTTACCACCATAAGATTGGATACTAACTATATATCCATAGTCATTATGAGATGTGTTATGGCAGTGCTTCTGAAATTGTCTGTAGTCGAGGCCCATTTCCCCTCTTCAATCCATCATGGATTGCTACCTCTGTAAAATACAATAAAAGTGAATCAAAAATGAAATTTTAAAAACATACAAAATATAAGCTAATTTTATATGTCAATTCAACAGTTACTCCATGCAATTGTTATAAAAGTGTCTAGAAGCTTACTTTTGATTTCTGTACTTATCATGGATTGATAACAAAACACCTTGTAGACTGGCATGAGTTCATGGGCTATACTTTCTATAAAACTACGCAATTTTATATCATAGTTGTTGATATATTGAGTTTATGATATGGGAATACAAGCTCAGCATTAAAATAATAGTAAAAGACCATGTATGATTAAGCACCAAAGCGAATAACGTGACTGTTAGGTGGCAGAGACATTCAGGAACAGGGAAGATCAATATTAGATAGGAAGGATCGGGAACATGATGGGAGGTGGGGTGTTTTACTGTGTCCACTTTCTGCCAAGGTTATTAACAAGTTCTTATTGATAAACCCCATGGACATTTTTAATACTTTATCTTTTTGGATGTTCCAACTCTATTAGTCACTGGTGACTTTTTTTTCCCCTTGAAATCTTATCCTTTTTGGGCTTTTGTAATACCACACTCTTTTTCCTCCTGCCTTTCCTTTTTAGTCTCCTTTCGCTCGTCCCTTGAAGTTGACAAAACCCAGAGTTTTGTCTTAGGCCCTGTTCCTATCAAGCCTATCAAGTGAGCTTGTTCACTCCCATAATTGTAGTTGATTCTCCACACAGAATGTGCTTCTGAGTGCTACGGAGCTGTATGTGTGATTGCCTACTGGTTAGATACAGCTTGTTATCTCACAGTACTCACAGTTCGAGTTCAGCTTGTCTCAAAACAAATTTATTGTGACTCTGTAAAAACCTCTTCCTCCCCTTGGATGACAGTGAATGGCACCATCATTCTCCTGGTTTGTTGTGCATGTGAGGAATGTGGAGTTTTATCTTTAACTTTTCCTTCTCCCTTATTGTATCATATCAGTTGTCTAACACCTGTGAATTAAATATCTTACTTCTCTCCATCTCCACCTTAACTCAGGTCACTCACTGTCATCCATTGCCTGAATCATCACGATGGCCTCCTAGCTGGCTTACTTATATCCAGTCTTTTCTCCTGACCCCTTCCACCAGCCTTATTCACCTGGCAACTAGCTAGCTTTTCCAAATATAAGTCTTAAAACATTATGCCCTTGCTTAAAATCCTTTAGTGATTCACCATTACCCTTCTCCAAATAAATTTCCTTGTGTTACATTCATGCCCTTTGTAAGTGGTCACAGTGTTCATCCCCTGCCTTAGCTAGAGCCACTTCCTGTCCGCCTCTTTTACTCTACTTTTACAGAACTATAGTAAAGGATCTAGAAACCCTGGAAGCATTCATTATGCAATGATTTCAAAACGTATGTTGTTTTGTAATTATCATCCATTTTTAAAAGATGTTCTTTTGTGGTAATTCAAGTATGATTTTTACCCTGGTGCCTGAGGTGTGGTGATTATGTGAGCCACCAGACTGTGAGTAACTATCAGGGATACACAGCATTCCAGTCCTCATGCAAATGGGAACAAGCAGTCACAGCGATGCATGCATTATAGTGGTTCTTATTTGACTTACATGTTTTGGTGGGTCACAACTATCTTAAAGCATCAATTGCAACTACCCACGTATATGTTAGATATGAAAATGTACTTTCAAAAACCTGGTATGCTTTTCTGGAGTTAAGACATCTAAACACTGGAAATAACATTAATATAAAACACCAGGGCAATTTCTAGACATTCTAAGTAAGCAGTTTTCTACTATACTTCCAGGTCCTTAAATACCTGCAGGCTTTCTCTTTTTTCTCCAGCATACAAAACTGTGACCCTTTTCCTCTTTGCCTGGCCAGCTCCCATGTGTCCTTCAGGTCTTGGGTTAGGAGTTGCCTCCTCCAGAATGCTTTCCGACTTCCCAAATGCCCCCTTTTAGATGACTTTAGAGGACTTAGTTATGTTTTTATAATTGTCTGTTCGCTAATCTCTATTCTCTAGTAGACTAAAAAAAGAGGGCAAGGACTAGATCTGTAAATTCATATTTAACCTGTAACATAGTAGGTATTCAGCTATTTATGGGATGAGTAAATTAATGAGAATGAATAAAAAGAAGAAATTCAAATTATTATCACCTGAGCAAGGTAAAAATGAAAACATAGGTATATGAAAGTGCTATTATAACCCAGGGGTTCTAGAAAAGTTTGTAAAAAGAAAGTTTAATAGCAAATCTTGCCCTAAGCCCGGCATGTTACAAGAAGAAGAGACATAGAATGTGCTGCCACCTTGAGCTTTTCTTTCCTGTTTCTCTTCAGGCAGTGCCAGCAGTTACCCCTGTGGACGAGGAGAGCTCAGATGGGGAGCCAGATCAGGAAGCTGTGCAGAGGTAATGTGACATCTGGCAGTGCTTGCAGAACATCCTTGGGCAGGCTCCCCCTGCAACCAGCGAAAGGTCACCTCTGCCCAAGGAGGTGGTACAGTGCAGCTTCAACATTTGTGTGGTCTCTTTGCTCAAGCCAGATGGCATGTTCCTCCCCACATGGAAGTAACAGAAGACTATCCAGAAAATTTCATTTGTATATACGCCATCGGAAATCCCCTAAGTGACAGCAATAACCATAAGAACTTTTTCTCTTCTCCTTCCTTCCTTCCTTGCCCCCTGCCTTCATACTGCAACTCTGATAGTATTCACAAGGCACAAAGCCTGCTCCTACCTGCCAAGAACTGTTTACTGAAAAGGAATTGGAGATTTGGGATGACAGTGATCCTAGCTAGTCTGGCCATGGACCGCTGGCATGGACTCTTCCTTTCCAGGAGAATGAATACCTCTTGTACTGTTTGCTGTGTTTCTTCCACTCCTTTGAACCAACAAAGGGATATTGGGGGGGGGAAGAATATGGGATATGGGCCAGGGACAAATGCAAATATCCATTGTTTGCAAAACCTTGTTGAGAGATGCTTGATTTCCAGAGAACGGCAGTGACCATCAGGCATGCTGTACTGTTCATTTGATCTCAGTTTCATTAGCCCTGGTCCTCAGCTCCATGCATGCCGTCTTGTGGAAGTTGTCTTATTTTCCGGGGAGGGGGTTTCACCAGAATCTAGCATGTATTTTCCCAGAAATACAGGTGTTCATCAAGATTATATGTTTTCCATTGAGGGAACTTGAAATAAAATGGTTTTCATGGGCTCGTGGGGAAATTTTGGGTGTCTTTATCAAATGGATATTAAACCACTAATGGCTTACTCTTTGGCAAGTTTATATGTCACTAATTTCCCTACAGTCTGTGCACTGATTTTAGCTTAAATGGATAAAGTAGTTAAGAATGAAATAAGACTATTCTTTAAGAACCTGATAGTTGCTGGCCAGGACTCTCTTCCTACCCCCAGGAGCTCTGTATAAGAGCTGCTATTCAAAAAGAAGCTGTTCCCATGTGGAAAGCAACGATAACAACAAACATAGTGAACAGGCGTGTTGGCAAGTGGGATAGCTCCTTGTACAGCTTAGCCAACAGAAGGAAAATTGTGGTTACCTTTTTCCCTTGATAGTGTGGTTTTTATAATTTACTCACATCAGGATATATAAGATTGTTAAATGAGTCCTTAATGGTGTCATGAAAAAAATTAGAGATTAGATTTACTGCCTTCTTACCTTAAAAGAGACAGCAATACTTTATCTTCTTTGTCTTAGATTTTACTTCCTTCAACTCCACCTTCTTTCTTCTTTACACCAGCATTATAATGTCCATCAATTTTGATGGATGGAAAGGAATAAAGCCTCTCTTATTCGTGCCCAAAAAGTGCAATCTTGGTGCAGAACCGTCACCCAGACAAAGGGGACTGGTATCTTAGGCATGGTGTTGACTCTGTGGGTCTGGAAGATCTTCAGAGGAAAAGTCATCAGCATGTAACTCTTAGGCTTTTGAAACTCTTCTGTTCTTTTGCCTTGCTTTTTTTTCCTTAAAAAAAATCTAAATCTTACATGCAGTTTTATTTCTTCATACTCTACAGAATGTTGGTTCCCTGGTGACATTAGTTTTTCTTGTCTGATGATTGAGTTGTAATCACAGGCATGAGGGAGGAGGTAGTTTTGGAACTCATCTATCCCTAAATGGAAATGTGTGTTTTCTGTGACCTGTAGTAAAGACAACCTCAAAACCTGGGTCCTGTCGTACCTGAAGACATACATGGAGTCCTTCTGAATATCCCCCTTGGCTTATCCCTAGGAATAGGCCTTAGGGATTGTTTCCTCTGACTTATATTTTAGAAATTTGGAAGGAACAGGAATAAAATTAACATGTAGAAAAATAAGTTCTTCGGTTCAGTGGAACAAAGTAAGGAAAATTGGTCCTCTTATCTTTGTGAGATATATCTGATTTTTCTCTTCTCTTTAATAACTACTCTTAGGTTCAAAATTCAGCTACTTCAGTGACAAGCCAGCTTTTGTTGGCCAGTTAGACATGTGTTACTTCCATCCAGTCAGGGATCTGTTTGTCATGGAGCTCTTTTGGAGCTCTGGCACTATTCCATTGAGTGCATTCGGTTAACTTCTGTTGCTTCTTGTGGAAGAATATTCCTGTCTGTCTTTTTTACTATGAAATGTGCTCCTGCTTGTTGCAGGTACTTGGCAAATAGGTCCAAAAGACATACACTGGCTATGACCAACCCTACAGCTGAAATCCCACCGGACCTACAGCGGCAGCTAGGACAGCAGCCTTTCCGTTCCCGGGTCTGGCCTCCTCACCTGGTACCTGATCAGCATCGGTGAGTAGCCACATGGCAGTGTGCGCTTCTTGAGGCTTATCAAACATGCGCCCTTCTTACTAGTCTCCCAGTGACGGTGACTAGCTTGAAGTAGAAAGCAGCTGTCATCCTGAACGCACATCTTCTCAGCTCCTTGTACTTCTTGTACACAGGGCAAAAGTTTTCCACTGGACCCTGCAGCAGTGTGAGATTCTTTCCCATTGCCTTTTTGTCTGCAGTTGATTCCCATAATTCAGAATGTTGACTCATAGATGAATTGAACTTGAGACCTTCAAGGAAGTGAAGTTCTCAAAAGCCCAACTGGAAATGAAAGAATCTGTAGCAATAACAATAGACTTGATTTTTAATAATTCATCACTTGGAAAAGAATGAGCACTTTATGTCATGTTACCATCAAACAATAGCTTGGATGTGGAGGAAGGTACGTCCTTTGTGAATGGTAGGCAAGGATATTGCATCCTCTTGAGTGATGTGCTTCAGAAGTCATTCTTTCAATGTTCTGATGACAGAATCTTGTGTTAGGTCTCTGTTACATTGATAATTCATTCTCCTGAAGAAATAAAAACAAGTTTTAGCTTTCCTGACCAGGAAAACTTCATTGACTCTAAGTTAGCCTAGAAGCAGGGAGGATGACACTTTGCTAGAATAAGAAGATGGTTATCTTCTGTGACTATCTTGATGACTAAAATATTAGTTATATCCATTCTGAAGCTATTCCAAGCTCATGCCCCACGCCTTCAAAGTCACCATCAGTGGCTAGAATTCATTTCATTTCAGCCTTTTTGGGGAGAGAATGAAAAACATTCCTACTTGTGAAGACTGAAAAACAGGCAGATTCTAAGGAAGTAAAGATTACATGTGTGTTGTTAGGAAGTCTTGCAACCAGCTCACACAGGCAATCTTGACACAATGTTTTTATTGTGCTAGTTCCCCGCGGGCATCATGTAATCAGCAGAGATAGGTGAACCCTGAGTAGACTGAGACATAATTAGTGCCATGTTGGAACTCTGGGAGAAGGAAGATAAGCTTTTATAAGTGACTGAATAGTTAAACAAAAATGGTCTGTTAGGAGTAGCAAGAATGAAGATTCTCAAAAAAAGTCTTTCGGCACAGAAAGACAGTCTTTTTCAAATAAAAATCTCCCAGGACTGACGTTGCTAGTGCACATTAAAGAGCATTTTGATTCTTGAAGAGCTGCCCTCTCCTCCCCTTGTAAATTTCCTATGGTTTCTCCTAACTCTGAGCTCTACACTGGTTACCTAACAGATGCCTTATGTCTTTTCCTTCATCTCTTTCTTTCTTCTATGTTTGACACTTAAGTTTTTAGCCCTCATCAGGGTCTGTTAGCTTATGTCCTTCAGGTATTTTTGTTTTAATTCTAGGTGTCTTTCAGAAGTTATTCTTTCAGGGAAATGAAGATCAGCACATTTCCTCAGTTAGCCTTAGTCACAGGCCCTCTATTATGTTGACATTTGTTGGTAGAGGACCCGTAGCTCTGTATATGTGATACCCATCCTGCCTACCATCATTGTCAGGGCCTTGCCTGCTAGAAATCTATCTGTTGTCTGTTTTCATGTGAACACTCTTGGTAGAGTATTCCCTGGGTTTCTGTGGCCAAGGCAGTTTGAACTGGAAACAAATGAATGCTTTAGAAGTGGCAGATTGGATACTGTTGAGCATTTGTGTAAACGCAGCATTCTTGGTGGAGTTGCTGTCCAAACATGCAACGCAAGAGACTGAAGTTAGTCTTCAGGGGAAAAGAGAAACTTTGCAAGGCCATAAGACACTGAAAATGGATGACCTGGATAGGTTATTGACTTCCTTTCATATTCTGGAGGAAATGATCAATCAGAGTGAGTGCGCGCGCGCGCGTGTGTGTGTGTGTGTGTGTGTGTGTGTGTGTATCTTCTTTGTGTGTGGAGGGCAAGGGGCTTGAACCCAGGGCCTCTGCACTGGTACAGTAGATGAAGTCCAACATGGAGACAGAAAAAGAGTCTGTTCAACCTTTCTACTCCTAGAAGTGTGTGATCTAAACTTTTAAAAGTGTAACTAAAAGAAATTAACACAAGATGGATTCTATCCAGGGAAACCAAGTCCCTGTTTAAAGAGTATAGTGGAAAATAACTTAATGTGAGGCTTTCTTGAGTTTGAACACTATTGATAAGAAAAATAAAAACTGGGCCGGTGAGACGGCTCAGCGGCTTAAGCGCCTGCCTTGCAAGCGCGAAGGCCCGAGTTCGACTCCCGGAACCCACATACGAAAAAGGGGCCGGTGATATCGCTCAGCGGCACAGGTGCCTGTTGGCGCGTGAGGTCCTGAGGTCGTCCCCCCAGTACCCACAAAAAAAAAAAAAAAAAAAAAAAAAAAGAAAAATAAAAACTATCAGTGATTCTAAAATGAACAACTCCATCAGAACTGTTCCTCTGAAGTTACTTTGCCGGACTGACCTGGGAATCAGTCTCTTTACCACCTGAGCTTCTGAAAGTCATGAAATACCTGGACCCGAGATATTACTCCTCTGATGAAAGAAAATGGCAGAAAGACTGTATTGACTGCTTGAAGAACACAGCTTTCTTAATGCATCAGAAATGTGTCTACTATAATGTGTCCATTTTCTGAAAATATTGAAAGCATAGGAGTCGAATTTTAGAAAATACTTGCTTACTTTAACTCAAACCTGAAGTAGAGACAGAAAAATTTTGAAAACATGCTTCTGAAATTAGCTTTCATGATCACTGTTTCTGGATTATGCCCCCCCCAAATCATTTGTCTTTTGTGTTACTGAAACAAATACATGCGCACACTCATTTCATTAGCTCACTTCTTTGTCAAGCTCTGGGTAAAGTCTAAAGCAGAAGTCAACATTAGTAAAGAGATTGAAGGCCTTTCATCTGCTGCCAGAATTCTTTTGACATCTCTGCACAATCATCATTTCTCCTTTGTCCCTTTCTGTCTGCATTGTATTTGAACTCGCTTATTAACCTGCTTCCTTAGCTATGGTTCTGCTTCAGTCCAAAATGAATAACTGGCAAGGTGAGCCATCATTTCACCCATAGCTCAGTGTAATGTCATCTCTGCCCTGGACATGAAACCCTGACCCTTTCCATCAGCTGTTGAATGCTGCCCTGGCAGTCTTTTATCTGCTTGCCTCAACCCATAAACATCTCTTTGTGATTAGGCAATGAGTGAAGGTGTTAGCTTCTAACCCTGATGCTGTCATAGGCATTCCTTATCAATAGCTTGTTCTTTCTTTCTGTAAGATACTGGCTGTGTTCTGAATGAGCAGCGGGGTCTTTGAAGGTAATGCACGTGAGTCTTCTGTCAGTAGGAGGCTGGGCGGGCGCCGATGCGCTGAGAAGTTAGTGTTCACAGTAGGTAACCTCACTTGTGTTCACAAGGTACGTGCAGGATTTTGAGGCCCACATTCCTTAAGAATGTGCTGTCACCATCCCAGGATCAGAAGTCCCCATTTTCCCCCACTTCAGCCTCCACCCTCCCTTTTCTAGCACAGAACTATGAGTTCCAGGCCAGACCTTTGACCATAAAGCTGGCTGTAGTTTCACTCTGGTCCTGTGGAGATTACTGCTCAGGGAATACTGTGGGCCAGACAGTAAGGTCTCTAATAGTACTGTATAGAAATGTGATTTTTAAAGCCAGAGTTCCTGTACAGCTGGTCCTGGGGGTATTGAGGAGCTTCTCTTTCTGGTCTGGCATATATATAAGAACTGGATATATTTGATCCCAGAACCACATCAGGCCTGGAAGGTAGGCCAGCTGAAGGTACATGGAGATGGAAAATGTACACCTGGAGCCCTCTAAAGGGTAGCAGACTAGGGAAGCGACCTTCTTCTGGAAATGGCATAGAAGTAGCATAATACACAGGGCTACACATGTAGTCAGCCGTCTTTGTGTCATCTGGAACAGCAGTCCCTGTGTAATTTGGTCAAAACGCCTGAATCCTAGCCCTAACCTTCTCTTCCCGTGTATTCAGCTCCACCTACAAGGACTCCAACACCCTGCACCTCCCTACGGAGCGTTTCTCCCCTGTGCGCCGGTTCTCAGATGGGGCTGCAAGCATCCAGGCCTTCAAAGCTCACCTGGAAAAAATGGGCAACAACAGCAGCATCAAACAGTTGCAGCAGGTAATGGGAGAGGTATCAGGCATCTCTGGAGTAGCATGGGTAGCAGACCGGTATTGCAGAGGACTGGGGTGGTGTACTGTCTAACCCTGCATGCCAGCGGTGCCACAGTTTTATAGGTTAAAGTGTAGCTTTTTAATGCTCTTTCCTTACTCCTTGTTAGACATAGCTCTCCCCAGGATCAAACCTGCTTTCCCCATAAAGGGACCAGTTGTTTCTCCTGTCTGTGTAGTTCCTTGGAAAGGGATTTCAGGGCTTGGGTTTGAGTGGGAAGCAAGGTACTTATAAGCAAGTCGGGCATTCCTGCATGATGTAAGGTCCTGGGTTACAACTTGTCATATTCTCCACTTAGTTCAGAATGGTGCTGTAGAGGCAGGCTTCTAGGAAGGGCCGATTTTCCTTTCTGCCTTCCAGATCACCACATCTCAAGTGGCAAGTGCTCTGTACACAAGATTTCACTGGATACTACTCACACACAGGCTTTGGTGTATCCTTGGTATTTCCCTATTCATTCACACAGAACAGAGTGTAAAGATACTTAGTATGCAGATATCTGTATAAGTGGGTCATCTGCTCATCAAGGACATTGTTCTTCTTTTGTGGTTCCTTCTGCCCATGAGACCTTGGGGCAGATCTGCATCTGCTGAGATCACTGCATGTGGCGGGCCTGGCTGCATTCCATCTGTATTAAATACTTTCCCTTCAGGAGTGTGAGCAGTTGCAGAAGATGTACGGGGGGCAGATTGATGAAAGAACCCTGGAGAAGACCCAGCAGCAGCATATGCTATACCAGCAGGAACAGCACCATCAAATTCTCCAGCAGCAGATTCAAGTAGGCTCTCACTCTTTGCTTTCTCCAACTTGTTTGGAGTTTGTTTTCAGGCTGATTTGCCTGGGCATTTTGGAGAAGAACACTCGGGACAAAGTGAGTTGTGTTATGTATATGGCTGACATATTTGAATAAAGGTAACCCAACCTTTGGATGAACAACAAAAGCATAAATCTGAGTCACAGACAGTTCTTTCTGTTTCTGCCCTTCCTGGTAATAGCTCTGATGAATCTTCAAGCTGACAATTGTTCTTTTCTTTTCTCCCGTGTGTGTTTTAGGACTCTATCTGTCCTCCTCAGCCTTCCCCGCCTCTTCAGGCTGCGTGTGAAAATCAGCCAGCCCTCCTCACCCACCAGCTCCAGAGGTAATGAATCACTGTGTTATGCCAAAGTCGTTGGTCCTAAAGCATGGTATCCTTGGCCTGACTCTTAACAGGAGATAATTGACCAACTTTAGCATTAATTTTGGAAGAATCTACTAGAAAAGCAGAGAAACCAACTTAAAGTTCAAGAGCCTCCCTGAAATCCTGACTTCTGTGCCACTTCATTTTCTTAACCCCAAGAACAAAGTAATCTGACATCTACTAGTGGAGATCAGGCACAGTTTCAAAGTGGACTGTGCCTCTGTGGTGGAAAAGTGTGGTCAAACAAGATGTGGCTAGGTTTTTAATTGGCTAGGGTAGATGACTTATGTGTAGTTTTCTACCATGGAGGCTTATCAAAACTAAAAAAGTAGGTGGTTCTTGTGTGTGTTGTATGACTAACGTGTAAGATTGTTCTGTCACCTCAGGAAGTTTCTTTATTCGTTTTTTGTCATTCTTAAGGTTAAGGATTCAGCCTTCCAGCCCACCCCCCAACCACCCCAACAACCATCTCTTCAGGCAACCAAGTAATAGCCCTCCCCCTATGAACAGTGCCATGATCCAGTCTCACGGTGAGTGGAGAGGCCCAGATGGAACCATATATGCCACACAAGAAAAACGACTTAGTCTTTTGGGTCTTTTCTTTTCTTCTCTTTTTTCTTTTCTTCTTTGTTTTGTCTTGTCTTAACCATCTTAGTTTTGAATGCTATGAGCCATTTGAAAGGCAGAATAATTTAGTATTTAGGGTATGGGCTTTAGACCACCTTGGTTTGAATTCTGGTTCCACCAATTTCTTGCCTGTGGTCCCTTAAGTAAATTACTTAATGTCTGTGTACCTCCACTTTCTCAGTAATAATGGTATATAATGAATATAAATGTAAAGCACTGGGAACAGTCTCTGACACAAATAGTTCGCAATAAAGGTTCTGTTATTGGTATTTTTACCAGTAACCCCTCCAACCCTACCAAATAAAAAGCTGCAGCCAGAACCTTCCTATTGCATGCCTGTGTTTGGTTACCATGGTACATGGGGACCCTTTGTTATGGGGGTTGAGGTGGAGGTGGAGTGAGTGAGTTTAGGAGGAGGTGAGTGACTCTTCAGACATCACCGCACAGTCCAGATCTTTGTCAGCCTTTTTCGCCATTCCTGAGAAGAGTTTGAATCTAGACCTGTCCTAAAGTGTAGTTCCCTGACCAACAGCATTGGCAGGAAAAGTAGAATCTCAGGTCCCTGACCTGCTAAATGAGAATGTGCACTTTAACCAGATCCCTAGGCTGTTTAATTGCACATTCAAGTTTGAGGTGCACTGCATAGATCTGAGCTACTCAAAGTATAATCCATAGACCAGCTTTTAGGGGGACTTTTTGGAAATACAAATTCTTGGAAAACCACTTTGACCTACTGAATCATATTTCTGTGGGTAGAATGTGGGAAATCTTTTTGTTAAACAAGTTCTGCAGTCTTGCCTTATGCATACTAAAGTTTGGGAAGGCTGTTTTAGATGCTATCTGGTGTGAGTCTCCTCATCAGCTCCATATTTCAAGCTGGCATGTAAACTGGGCACTAGGTCACTCTGAGGTCCCTTTCTTTCCAGGTGCTGCAGCTCCCTCCCAGTTTCAAGGCTTACCCTCCCGCAGTGCAATCTTCCAGCAGCAGCCTGAGAACTGTTCTCCTCCTTCCAACGTGGCACTAACCTGCTTGGGCATCCAGCAGCCTACCCAGTCACAGCAGGTGACCATCCAAGTACAAGAGCCAGTTGACCTGCTCAGCAACATGCCAGGGACAGCTGCAGGCTCCACCGGGCGGGGCATCTCCCTCAGCCCCAGTGCCAGTCAGATTCAGATGCAGCACCGTTCCAACCTGATGGCCAACTTCAGCTATGGGCACCGACCCTTGTCCAAGCAGCTCAGTGCTGACAGTGCAGAGGCCCATAGGTAAGGCTGCCTCATGTCACCCAGCCCTCTATCTATGCGATCTAGGTGGGAGGAAGCTCCTTAGCAGGGTAAGAGAGAAGCAGGGACTGCAAATGGTCTGACTGAGCTACTCATTTCACCCTTTCTAAAATCGAGGTGGTGTGTTTGGCATGAACTTGTAAATGATTTTAAGGACCTAGAATTAAAATTCTAATGGGACAGAGAAGGAAAGTGGTGAAACAACCTTACTAATTCTTTGCAAAAAAGAAAATTCCTATTAGAGGAATGTGCAAAAATATCAGTTCTGTCTGTTCTTTTAGGAGTCTTTCCCTCTCTCTCAGTCTTCTAAGAGATTAATGCCTTTTAATAATAGCTTAAATGGGTTTTAAGATAGGCCATGATGCTGCCTTCAAGGTAATCATGCTAATAGTGTGTTGAGTCCCATGGAAGATTTGGATGTGTAAGGGGACAGATAGAGCAGATGCTTCAATGCCCCTCTTCCTTGTCACACTACAGCTCTCTGTGCCAGCGTGCTTCCTAGTGAGGAAGAATGGTAGCTATTCCTGGGGGAGTCTAGCATACTTGTTCCATGGTTGCCTGGTACTCACTTCCTTTTGTGTCTGCAGCTTGAACGTGAATCGGTTCTCCCCTGCTAACTACGACCAGCCGCATTTACACCCCCATCTGTTTTCGGACCAGTCCCGGGGTTCCCCCAGCAGCTACAGCCCTTCATCAGGAGTGGGGTTCCCTCCAACCCAAGCCCTGAAAGTCCCTCCACTTGACCAACTCCCCGCCTTCCCTCCCAGTGCACATCAGCAGCCACCACACTATACCACATCGGCACTACAGCAGGCCCTGCTGTCCCCCACACCGCCAGACTATACCAGACACCAGCAGGTACCCCACATCCTTCAAGGACTTCTCTCTCCCCGGCATTCACTCACTGGCCACTCGGACATTCGGCTGCCTCCAGCAGAGTTTGCACAGCTTATTAAAAGGCAGCAGCAGCAACGACAACAGCAGCAACAACAACAGCAAGAGTACCAAGAATTGTTCAGGCACATGAACCAAGGGGATGCTGGGAGCCTGGCCCCTAACCTCGGGGGACAGAGTATGACAGAGCACCAGGCTTTATCCTATCAAAATGCTGACTCATATCACCACCACCACACCAGCCCCCAGCATCTTCTGCAAATCAGGGCACAAGAATGTATCTCACAGGTATCCTCACCTGCCCCAACCCATGGGTATGCTCATCAGCCGGCACTCATGCACTCAGAGAGCATGGAGGAGGACTGCTCGTGTGAGGGGGCCAAGCAGGGCTTTCTGGACAGCAAGAGTTCAAATTCATTGACCAAAGGTTGCCACGACAGCCCTCTACTCTTGAGTACTGGTGGACCTGGGGATCCTGAATCTTTGCTAGGAACTGTGAGTCATGCCCAAGAATTGGGGATACATCCATATGGACATCAGCCAGCTGCTGCATTCAGTAGGAATAAGGTGCCCAGCCGAGGTAAGAGTCTCTCAAAGTAAAAGTCCTGGTCCAGTGCGCACTAATTCAGTAATGGCAGTTTGTTTCAGCTAGTACTTTCTGTTCCTGAGAAAGTAAGAATTTCTGAGAAGACCTTCTGGACCATTTGGAGAAAAGCATAGAGAAATGGGTATTGATGGATGAGGGGTTCATTTTCCAAGTACAATAGTGACAGTTAACATCTAGTACAGTCAGTCAGATGTATTATCTGTTCCCCTGTTCATACCATCATTTCTTAGAATCCAGAAATTCCTATTTTCAAAATAGCTTCTACAATAGGAAAAAAATTAGCCAGCATTATGGAAATTTAGTATAAATAGTAAGACCAAGAGTTAAAGCACCTTAATCCTGGTCTTAACCTCTATCACTAATATGATATCCTAATCATAAAAACCTGTTGGTGTTTATCCTAACGGTTGGTGATTATCCTAATCATTTTCCTCATCTGTGAAAAAGGAGCAGGAAGAATAATGGTCCTTTGCAAAGTTTTGTGATGGTTCAAACATGTTTGTATTTATACATAATGTTTGCATGGGAAAGAGGAGAAAAACACTTGATATTCTGAAATGTATGGCATAAATGTATAAACAGTGAGATAGTATTATTACTCTGGGCATTTCATCAGTGCACTAAATACACCATGATAGAGGCTCCATGCTATTTCATTTTGTGTCACTTTATAATTAATGAGTGAATTCATTTTCATCTGAAGGAGAGGAAGATTGCCGATTGCCATCAGTAAATTAGTTCCATTAGCATCTTAGCATTCATCCTAGACAAAACTAGGAATTTCCATCCTGCCAGCATAGACCTTGCAGTTTACCACTTGTCATCATAGCCATCAAGCGAATAGAAGTAAATTTATCCGTAAACTACACAACCCTGAAACAGCATTTTTTCTGTCCTTCCCTCCTTGGCCTTGCTTGTATCTCCTGCCTTGTCCTGAAAGTCAGTGCACAAAACTCAGCTCCAAGGGGGATTATGTTCTGTAGCACAGAGCAGGCTAGAACACCTTGCGCCAAAGCAGGTGAAGTGAAAAAGGCTTGGTGGTTTTAGGTGTACTCACTCTCTGCTGCAATAGGAGGGAAATATAGTTGCATAAAAGGAATTAAATCCTGGGCTTTCAAACAGGGTGCATCATCCAGCCTAGAGATCGTCCCTGTCTGATGTATCGTGACCACCTGTGGCTGCTGTACTTTGAAGCAAACCTAGACAGGTGGCAACTTTCAGAACAGGTCATGTGTGGAACGGCAGTGTTTAAGGTCGGGAAGGAACAAGTAAGGAGAAACACATCTGTGGAAAGGGGTAGACTTTTTTGGTTCATGTGATAGGGCAGAACCAAGGTCAAGATAGAAGTTGTAGCACATTTCCATCCCCTACAAAGATGTCTACAAGATCTCTATAGAGCAGGCCACCCCAGCTGCCTGGAAGCTGCCTGTTGGAAGTGTTTGGCAGACCAATCTGGGATGCTTATGGGGAAAGCCTCTAGCAAATTAGCATCTTATAGCTGGCATAAAAAGGAAAATACCTGATGTTTCTGTTGCACTTTCCATTTGCCAGACACCAAATGCTGTTTATATATAATAAACTCATTTGACCCTTAGAACAACCCACTGTCTCCATTTTACAATGAGACAACTGAGTCATAGAGATAAGTAACTTGCCTCAAGATGAAGGGCTAGCAAGTGGCAGCTGAACCTGAGTTACTCATTTCACTCCAGCAGAGTCTAACTGAGTGTGCCCTGGTTTGCAAAGCACTGAGGCGGGAAAAAGCTGAAGTGAGTATTGCCTCACACTCCGTCCCTCCCTGGCCCTTAACCACCATGTATTTAAATACCTTTTGAAATGTGTTTCACTAATTTCTCTTCACTTTCCCTCCTGTGTGACTGCTGGTACAGAAAGGCTGGAGAGCTTATATTTGCCACCGTCCCCTAATTGTCAGAAGAACTCCCTCTGGCAGGCTACTGACTACCAATAGTAGGCAGTCCTGGATCTGTGCCTGTGCAGGCGCAGCACCAGAGGAGGGAGAGGTTAGCTCTACATCAGGGAGTAGGGTAGGTTTTGAGCAGCTAAATGGCGTTTGGGTTGGATCTTGATGGATGGAGAGAATTTGGACGTTTGGGTTTAGAGCAGAAGCATGAGGAAAGAGCAGGGAGGGGAAAATGTTTCAGGGAAGTTTCGGGGCCAGCAGGCAGGCTTGGCTTGGAGTGTAGCGTCGTGAAGAAGTTAGTAGAAGGTGAGAAGAGAGTTCTCGCACAGTATCGTCTAGATCCAGCTGCAAATGTGCCACAAGAACTGCAGCACACTTGTCAGCTGTCCAGGCAGTTTTAGAGGAATTCACAGGTCTGTCATCTGTCCCTGTCAGATCCCTTCTCTTAACTCTAAGGACTGTACTTCAGACCAGTACCTGATGGTTATGGTACTTTTGTCCGGTCTGTCTTGCTTCTTCCTCCAGTTGACTGACCACCATTATTTCTCTCCCCCTCTTCTCCCTTCATTCTTACATCACTGTCATTGTCACTGCTATTACCTCTGTAAACATCTCTGTCAGTCCTGACCGTGTAGCTTACCAGTTTTCCTGGGTTTCCTCCCCATTTATCATCCGTCTTTTCCCTCCGGCCTTTAATAAGAGCTCTTCTAGAAGCTCCAACCTTTGCTGCTGCTGCGTGTGCCGGTACACTGGCACACAACCACCCTGGAAGTGTATGTTAAGATTCCCTTTTACAGTAGAAATGCTTTGACCTGATCTCTTCACCTTTAAAAACTTGAAAGCTTACATTTTTATTTTACCAAAGACTCTTCAGATCTTTTGCTGAGAAAGGGTTACAGTGCCACCCCATTACCCTGCAGGTGAGTATGGGGAGCTCACCCTTGTTTTTCTATCTGGACAGGAAGAAAAGCCTGCTGTTTCCTTTAATGACCCCTCCATCTCTATGGAGTTATACACTAACCCCCAAACACTTCAACTGTTACTACTATGGTATAGTAAATTCAGTACAATTTATTGAACATCACAGGCATGGTGGGAATTCAGAGAGGAAAAGACAAAGGACCTGTCCTCAGGGAGCATCTGCTCTACTGAGAAAAACAAGACAAGCCGATAACTTTAACATGAAGTGCTGTGTAATGAGTGCTTCAAGAGATCTAATTAAAAAGAGCAGAGCTCACGTGACCTTTCTAGAATTTCTTGAGGGTAGAAGAAGAGAGATCATGGTATTAGTCAAGCAAAATCAGATGCCACCATATTGTCATCGATGGTTTCCTGTTTCCTGTATGGCTGTTTGCCACCAGCCAACAGGAGGCCAGGCATTGCCCGAGCACTGAGCAAGCAACATGCCAAATGTATTGTTTTCTTGGCAATGCATGCAAGTTTCAGAGTTGTCCCTGCCCTGTGCTCCCTATGATCTCCGTGTCTGCCACTTGAGAAGTAAAAAATAAAGATTGTCTTCCTTCCATAGTGTTACATAGACTTGGTTTTTTGACTTTGCAGATAAATAAATACAACAGTACAGCCAGTTTACACAATGAGATTACCAGCTTGAACTCACAAGGAAAACCACATCCTCTTCTCTGAGCTCAGTCAGCTTCAGCATTGTTACTTCAGGCTTCAGAGAGGTGTAAAATGCCGAGAGCCTGAGAGAGGTTACCCCTCCGAGCCTTTAAAGGAATAGCAAACGTGTCATTCCACTCACTTTTCTCTTAAAAGCCCAGTAAATGTAAAGATGAGTCAACATTGACAGTTTTGATAGTGAGTTGTGCAAGCTGCCCTGAAGTTCTCTTGGTAGGTGGGTGGTACACATTGTGTCCCTTTGAGCATTTCTTTCCCTTGTGTGACCAAACAAATATTCTACCCTCTGTACTCTCTCAGCTTTACCTTGGTAAATACTTGTGCATGGACCTCCTGGAACTCATCTTCTTCCCCTTATTTATATATCCATCAGTGAGCCTGGCTTTTCCTCTAGCTGCTGAATTGGTGTGAAGGATGCCAGAGATTTGAGCCTAAATCCCATATCTACTGATCAGTGGGTTAGTCTGCTTACCATCTCCCAAGTGGTTAGTAAGTCTTATCTACAGAGTGTCACAGAGGACTTCTAGATGTAGGTTCAGCATCCTTACTAAAAATACTTGTGTAGTCCTTTATAATCTATCAAAGCCCCTCTCATTTATGTTAACTTTTTTAATCCCCAAACAACTCTCATTTTTCAGATAGGGAACTTAGTGTAAGAAGAAGTTAAATGACCTGCCCAAATCTATATATTCTCTTGTACTAGAGCTGGATCCTAACTTGAAGTTTTCTGATTCTTTGGTCTTCTTTCTTTTATGTCTCAGTGTTAGTCATCTTTCTGTCACTGGGACAAAATGCCGAAGCTAATCAACTTATAAGGAGGAAAGGATTATTTTGGCTCATGATACCAGATGTTTCAGCCCATGGTTGGCTGGTTCCATTGCTTTTGGGCCCATGATGAGCCAGAACTTCATGGTTGGGAACACATGGTGGGGCAAAAACTGCTCACCTCATGGTGGCTGGGAAGCAAAAAATGGGGAGAAGAGGGATGGGGGCCTAATCCCCTTCAAGGACGTGCCCCCAGTGACCTAACTTCCGTCCAGTAGATCCACCTCCAGAAGGTTCCACCACCTCCCAATAACACCATAAACTGAGGACCAGGTCTTCAGCACATGAGCTTTTGGGGGACATTCACTATCCAAACCACAACAGCCTCCTTGTCTCCACTCTACCCCTTCCAATCTCAACTGCCAAGGGAAAGACATCGGTCCTTCTGGGTCTCTGACCTATTGATTACACTGAAACTTGAACAGACAGAGCCCAGTTCCTGTATACTTATTTTTTTTATCTGGTTGTGTTGTGTGGTTTGGTTTGGTTTGGTTTGGTTCTGTTCTATTTACTGGAGATTAAACCCAGAGGCTTGTGCACGCAGGCTCTACCACTGACCCACACTCCCATGCCTTCATCTGGTTTGTAACCACATTTGTCTCTTCCAAATCAGAGGCTGCTTCTTTGGACGCTTAAGTTTCAGTAACTCATCTGTTCATTTACATATGGGAAACTGTCCTGCAAAATTCTACAAGTAAGGCTCTGTGATAAAATCAGTTCGTTTTTGTCAGTTGACTCCATGTGTCCTTATCCACTCAGCGCTCAGGGTAGAGCAATTTACTTAGCATGTGCCAGTCCCTGAGTTTGGTCTCCAGCACTGCAAAAATAAAAAATTAAAATAAGTTTTAAAAAGAAAGAGAAAAGATCTGTGAATAGCAGTCTCTACTAAACTCTTTTTGTGTACAGTATACATCTGTTAGTAGGTGCAAAGTTATAGATGAAGAAGTTGACACCCAGAAAATTGGGTAACTTGCCCAAGTGCCCCCTACTCAGGAAGTGATGAAGCCAGGATTCAAGCCTAAATCTTCTGACCAGACTTATGCCCATGTCTGCTGTGTCAACTCTCCTTGACTGAGGGATGACCCCTAGCCTGGGGAGTCACAAGGCTTATCGTGTGACTGTCTAGTGATATCTTGTTCTGTCTTAGTGTTGCTCTCGGGCCTGTTGGCATCAGACATGAAGGCTTGGAAGAGAGTGGACAAGGAGGATAAAATCCACCTGACCTTCCAAAGCCAGAGCCAAAAGGAAGGATTTGGATTTGGATTTGGAGAAATGCCATTCTCAGGAATAAAAACAAATTCAAAATGAGAAAGTGGGAAGGGGACTAAACAGACATGAAAAACCAGTACACACATCAGGACCTCTAGAAGGAGAGGAAGACACTAAATATGAAGAACTGAGACTGTATGCATTTTGTTAGCTATGCCATCTCATCTTGTTTGATAATGATCCTTTAAAAACCTTTAAATAGAAGAGCACTTGTTCTTATTTTTTGGGGGAGCAGAGAAGTAAGACCGATGAGGTTTGCAACCAGCCTTAAAGGAAAAAAAGACCCCACCACCACTAAGGGATTCAGTGGATTGTGTTGGCTGTCAAACTAGAGAATGCAGGCATTAGAAAATACTTTGACAACATGAGAAGCAGCTCCTGGTGTTGCTTCTTGACAGAGCGACCAACAGCTCCTTGCTCCCATAGAGCCAGTGTTGTACCACTTCCTGTCCTTGGCCCTGAGGCTTCTTGGGAACTGTGCCCACTGAGAGAACTGGCCAACTGGGCAAGATGGATGAGCTTGTCCCAAAGAGCATGTCAGTTTTCTTTTATAGGTTTGCTTTTATCTTCTCTCTGCTGGCTTCTTTCAGTAGCAAAATAGTTGCCTTCTCACTGTTCTTCCACCCCTTCACTCAGAGAAATTTCAAAAGATTTCTCATTTGCCTTTACCTTTGGTAGCTGGGAAGCCTCCCCATCACCCCCGTCCCTTTTCTCCTGTGAATGTCTTGCATTTGCAATAATGTGCATGTCATTTACTTTGCACCCTAACCGCCTCTAAGCTTGGGCCTAACCTTGATTGCCACAGGAGGCCGTTTACAAAGAGACATGAAACCCTTTACCCAACACTCAGGCAGTGTGTTTACTTTTACTGTTTGGATATTGGAATGGCATCATTAGCAATGGTACTGTGTTTCATAGTAAGAAGTTTATGAAAACTTGGTCTTGCCAAGGGTCAGTTCATGAGGAGATAGGTCCCATTATTGCCAAGGAGCTTTACCTCAAAAAACCAACCTAGCAGGGGCCGGTGAGATAGCTCAGCGGCATATGCGCCTGCCTGGCAAGTGCAAGGTCCTGAGTTCAACTCCCGGTACCCACATAAAAAAAACAACCTAGCAAACAAAACATACATTTAAGTCCCGGCTCTTAATGACAGAAGCCAAAGGTGCTACCAGGAAGATCCTGTCAACTTAGATGCAATCCCGATACTCTTTGTGGTTGGCCTTGATCAAGAAGAAAACTCATTTCTCTCTAAACTCAGGCCGTAGAGTTCCTTGGCTCTGACAGGATCCAAGCCATAGTAAGAGAGCACTCACTGACATCAGTGAAAGAGACAGTAGTAAATACTGGGGATGGGAAGAAGTTCTGGAACACTGAAGGCTCACAGAGTATACGATCTTGCCCTCATAGAACTTCCCATTAGTATGTGTGATGGAGAAAAGTGCACAGTTGAATGTGGTACTAGGGGTAGTGTTAGAACAGTCAGATGAATAAAGCCTTCTGAAATTTGAAGGAAAAAGTAGTCTATTTCTGTTTGAAAGGAAAAGTTTCATAAAGATGGTAACATTTGAGAAGGACCTGGAAGGATGAGTTGATTTGGATTGGCAGGGTGGAAGTAGAATTTCCAGGAGGAAGGAACAGCAGGGAAAGTGCATGGGATTGTGAATGGTAGGGTAAAGTTAAGTGGTCCCATTTGACTAGAGCTTAAAATGTATAGAGGAGCAAAGTTTGAGGGGCTGATTGAAAGCTAGGCCAGGACACTGTTATGAAAAGGAAGTGCAGGGGCTGAGGAAGTAGGTCAGATGTGGCATGCTTGCCTACCATGAAGTGTGTGGACAGAAGAGGAAAGTATATGCACTACTCTAGAGAAAGATTAATATTTGTAGGGTAGTGGTAGGGGGATGGTGAAGAGGTTCAATCCAAGCAAGAGATAATAGGGCTTCAGTGATACTGGAAAGATGGGGACTGAAGTGTCCACCATTGCACAGATAAATTCTTCAGACTTGAAGCTGTTGTGGAATCAGGAGTAAAAAGTCAGTAGTGACCCCAAGAGCTTATGCCTGGAAAATTAGGTGCCAAAAGAAGAGTGTCTGAAAGAGTAGAGGATTATGGGGGAAGTTGATGGGTTTGGAACTGTTCATGGTAAGTGTTACATGCTGGTTAGATATCTAAGGAAAGATGCTAGTAAATAGGTGGATGTATAGATCTGGAGCTTAAAAGAACATTTCAGTAATTCTTAAATAGAGGCAGTATAGTCAAAGCTGTGGGCATGGATGATATTGCCAAAGTGACTGTAAGGAGAATGAAGGTCAGGACAGAAATGTGAAGAGTGCCTGCTTATAAAGGATGGGGGAACCACAGGAGTTGAAAGCAGCAGTTAGAGAAGTAGAAAAAGAAGAGGCCTGCCATGGTACTGAGGTGGAAGCCAAGGAAGGAGAGAGTAGGTGTCCCCTCTGGCCATCCTCTCCGGCTAGAGGTTCCTGAAAGTTCTAAGAGTCCTCCTTCTGTGCATCATGGTTTGGGAACATGGCATGATTAAGTCAAGAGAGAAATGAAGAAGGAAGAAAATGTTGTGTGATCCAGGCAGCCCCCACTGAGAAATTCATCCTTGCTGTAGGACTTGGCTTGTCAGGTTCCTCTAAGCACCATGACCAACTGGCTAAAGAGTAGCAGTTAGTGCAGCTGTGGTCCTCACCTCACTCTCCCTTGCAAGGTGTTTCACTTCCTTCTTAGGAGTTGGCATTGCTGGGAGAAGCTGCCGACCTGCTGACCCTGTTTTGCTGTGTCTCCTCAGAGTCTGTCATAGGGAACTGCATGGATAGAAGTTCTCCAGGACAAGCAATGGAGCTGCCAGACCACAATGGGCTTGGGTACCCAGCACGGCCCTCAGTCAGTGAGCACCACAGGCCCCGCACCCTCCAGAGACACCACACGATCCAGAACAGTGATGACGCTTATGTACGTTGGTCCTTCCTGCTTCTGGGAGGTGGGATGCTACCAGTCCCAAATTGAAATACATCATAGTAACATAGGGTAGCATCCATCCTCTGCTCTTCTCATGCAGAGTCCAGCACTTTGGGAACTATGGGAATATTTCTTAGAATCACCCTAGCAGACCGGAGCCCTTAACTCCAGCAGAATCCCAGTAGACTCATTACTCCGGATTTTAGACCGAGGAATCAAAAACACTTGCCATCTGGATTCTTAGTTATTAAACCTCTCCTCAATATAAACTCAGGCCCCAGCAAATGAACCCTTAGGCTGTTAGAGCATTTCCAGCAGCTACATTATACTTCCTGACATAGGGAACCGATGGGGCGCAGCAGAGTTCTGTTGTCTAGGGCACATTCCTGAGATGCACTATATGGGAGCAGCTTAGCCATATGTGGCTATTCAAATTTAAGTTTACTTAGGTCCTCAGTCATATTGGTCACACTCTACAGGCACAATAGCCCAATAGCTAATCACTACCATGTCTTGAAGGTTTCATCAATGTAGGGTGTAACTGAGCAGTGCCATCTGAATGCTCACTTCTGTGGGTGGGGTGACAGGTCAGAACCTGGATTTAAGACATAGGTAGGTGTCAAGGGGGACCTAACTATGCACTCCCACTTGCTGTGTTGGGGGAAGCTGAGGCAGCGTCCCACATAGTCACCATTGCAGGACTCCCTACGATGGTGGATGGTGCTGCAGGAGGAGGGAGTCTGAGAGTGGTGCCCTAGGCCACCCTTTGCTTGGGCTCTTCTAGCAGGAACAGGTGTTCCTGAGGGTCACATTCTCTGGTATCCTTATGTCTTTTCCTAATTGTTTTCTGCAGGTGCAGCTGGATAACTTGCCAGGAATGAGTCTTGTGGCTGGGAAAGCACTTAGTTCTGCCCGGATGTCAGATGCAGTTCTCAGTCAGTCTTCACTCATGGGCAGCCAGCAGTTTCAGGATGGGGAAAATGAGGGTAAGGGGCCTTATTCCTGGGGTCCCCATTGAAGTTCCTAGAGGGGCCTGCCTCCGTCTTTGCCAGGGACCATTCTTCTCTTCTGTGCCAAGAATTCACAGGGAGGCAAAACGGGACCCAGCACCCTACCCCATTTGTCTCCCCTGAATGGGAGTGTATGAAGGAGGCGTGGCTTCTGCCTGAGCACAGCTGGTCACACTGCTGTTTCTAATGCTGTGGGGAGACTCACCTGTGATGGCAGCTTTTCTGGTTCTGATTAGAGGGTCTGTGTCCTAATGAAACATTTCTACCTGTCCTTAGAACCAGTCCGGGAAGGCTGTCATACACACAGAGCACAGGTCTGGGATGGGTAGAGCTGCCCCTCACAGGCTCCGCAGGCAGCCCACACAACCTTTCCGGATCCCCAGGTGCTTGTCTGTAAAGTGGCAGAAGCGGTAGAGCCTGTATCCTAGGTCGTGCCATGAGGGCTGCTGGCTTACTGAGGATAGAGTGCTTCGCATGATCCCTAGAGCAGAGAGTGCCCAGGAAAGGGCACCTGTGAGCACAATATTGTCTCCCTTCACCCGCCAAGAAGTAAGGCTTTTATGTTTGTATTTTGTTTTTTGCAGTAGTGAGGATTGAACCCAGGGCCTTTATACTGAGCTGCATCCCCGGCCCCTTTTTGTATTTTCAGATAGGATCTCACTGAGCTGCCCAGGCTGGGTGGGATACCATAGTAAAGGACTAGGGAAGAGGGAACCCTCAGAGGAGAATCAGGGTCCCTCACGACGGGCGGATCCACTGTGAACCAAAGTGCAGGGCTGGGAGTCAGGCCAGGGAGTGCTCGGACAGGCTGCCTCCTTTTCCTCCTCTCTCCCCTCTTGTCCACTAACCCCCCAGCTCCCTGCCAATCTCACATATTTTCTTTGGTCTTGCAGAATGTGGGGTGAGTCTGGGAGGTCACGAGCACCCAGACCTGAATGATGGCAGCCAGCATTTAAACTCCTCTTGCTATCCATCTACGTGTATTACAGACATTCTGCTCAGCTACAAGCACCCAGAGGTTTCCTTCAGCATGGAGCAGGCAGGCGTGTAACAGGAAACAGAGTGAGTGTCACCTGACCAGGGCCAGCCCCGCCTTATCAGCACGAGATTCATCCACTGTGTGCTGGCCACTGAGGCTGACAGTGCCACTCTTCCCTTTACAGTCATCACCTCTTCCTGCTTTTTATTAAGCACTGTGCTAGTTTGGGGGCATATGGATGGGGACATATGAAAAGGACACAAGACGTAATCCCTAGGCTTAATTATGGAGATAAGACACACGGCACCCTCATGCTACAGGTGCTGTAACCCTCATTGAGAGAGTGAGGTACTGCTCCAAAGAACAGAGGTGACCTCTGGCCAGCATGCTAAGGAGAGAGGAGGTAGTCTTTAAACTCAGTCGTGAAGGATGAAGCCCTTAAGAAATCACATCGAATCATATTTTTTAAGGAGCAGGTGGCAGGGTATTCTAGACAGGGAAACGTGATCAGACACCAGTGGTAGAGAGTGGGTAAATTGACTGGGCAGGCTGGAGTAATGCAGAGGCGACGCAGTCAGTATCGGTGGTTTTGTCTCTGGAAAGACAGAGAAGACTTGATGAAGGTGAGGCCATCAGGCAAATCCATGTTACAGTCTCAATATGGCAGGCCTTTAAAATATTTGGTAAAAGTACACAAGTTGCGTTAAAAACAGCAACAACACAAACACTTCAGGCTGGCAGTTTGTCTCAGTGGTAGAATGTTTGCCGGGCACGTGAGAGGCCCCAAGTTCATCCCCATTGTGGGGAGGGGGAGACATCAATGGAATATTGAGTTTTTCTCTTTTCAAACTAAGTCTGCTCTGTCTGATTTGTTGCAGGGTTGTGTACACCTTGGGAATGAGAAGGTTGATTTTAAACCAACAGTATCTAGCAGCATTGCGCCAAATTGCCATTGTGTTTCTCTCCACCCAGAATGCCATGGCCGTTGCCTCACATGACTCATCAGTGTGCTGTTCTTTGGGGTTCCGAAGGGGTCTGCCATTTTGCTTGTATGACCAAGTCACCAAGGAAATAAACAGGAAATCCATGTTCTCCATCTTTTGTGAAAGTGTGTTTGGTGTATTTGAGTTGGTGGGTGTTTTTGTTTGGTTGGTTGCTTTTGGGGTTTGTGCTTTTTTTGCTTTGTTTTGTTTTCAGTACTCTCTTTTGAAGGTGGTACCTTTCCTTCCCCGCTCCCTTCCTCCATCCCTTCCTCCCTCTCTTCGTTTCTTTTCTTTTGTGTGTGTGCGTGTGTGTGTCTGTGGGCTTCCTTCCTTCCTCTTTCTGTCTTTTTCTCTCTTTCTGTCTTTTTCTCTCTTTCTTTCTTTTTGAGACAATAAGCCAGCAGTTAAGAGTTCAGAGGCCTGGGGCCTCCGGCCACTCCCCCTGCAGCCCTCCTCATCAGAGCGCTCTCTGTTCCGCTGCCTGCTCCTCCATGGTCCAAACAGAAGAGAACATCTCTGCAATCTCAGTGGCAGAGAAAGGAGAGGAGCAGAGGTGATGGTGTCTGGTCCTTAGCAAAAGAGAGAGGAGTGAGAGACAGAGACTGAGACCAACCCCAAGCCTGGAACCTGGAGGTCTTCTCGACTGCTGGAATCCACTGGAAACACTTGTGGCCCAGCGCAGAGGTTGACAGTGGCCTGGCTCTGACAGACTGCACCTAGGTCTCAGCTTGAACATCTTCGTTATATAACTCAGTTCCCCTGCAGTAGCCTGCAAAGTTGGTTGCCTTTGCTGTCCTGCTGGTTTACGCCGGACTGAAACCCAACAGTGGTGTACTATGCTTTTTGTGTCATCTTTCATTCTCATTTTATATTGTGCTCTGCAGAGGATTTTTCAACATGTATGCCTTTCCCTTCAGCCTTTTTGTCACAGGCAAGAGGAACAGGAGGTTGCAGTGGGTCCTGTCTCTCTCAACCTCCTCCTCCCTAAGCATCTGCAGCCCCTTTAATTCTCGATTATGTAGGGATTGTTTTTGGTAAATGTCAATATTATTGTTATTATTAAAGACAAAAGGAATTTTTGTTTAAAAGAATATTTAATCAGTCTGTTCTATTTGAATTGTGACTTGCACCTTTTGTTCAAAGCATTTTCTTTAGGCGTTGTCATTGTGAGCCGCTCTTTCTTGTGTCAGTGACAGATGCAGTGGCCCCTCTCCGCAGCTGAAGCAGCGCATATGCAATAGCTCTTGTTTATTCCATTACCTTTCTCTTCACTATTAGAAACCAAAGTTTTCTCTGCTGGAGGCTGACAGAGGATCTGAGTTATCTCCTTCTGATCTTCAAAACCAGAGAGAGATGTTTCCTATACTAACTCTTGACCCCATATTCTGGGAAAGGAGAGTGAAAGGTCCCTCGCCTCCTCCTACTCTTTCATTCTGAATTTGCACAGAAGAAAGCGGGTGCCCGGTGGGGCCATCCTGACGTTGCTGGTGGGATTCCTATTCAGGTTGTCCTCACTGATACTGGCAACTCAGCTCCAGCACCCATTGTCCCTCAAGTGCATTTCTGCAATGCAAGAAACTTTCGGGAGATCTACCCCATCTTTCCATGGCCCCCATTTCCCCTCTAATTGTTGGAGTTGCCAACTACACACTAGAAGGGAGCTTACTTACCAGGTAAGCCCTAGAAGCTATTGTTGACTTCCTGGGCTTGTTCCAGCTCTGATGTCCCCTCACTTGCCCTACTGCTACCACACACTCAGCTTGATCTGTTTACATGGAACTGGCTTACCGAAGAGCAGATTGCCACCCTCCAGCAACCATGCAGACGAACGCCAGTGAGCCTACTAACCGTGCCATCTTGCAAACTACTCTTCTAAAGACATTGTTGCTTTGTATTGTAGTAGCCAACATCTGCAATATAGGTTGAATGTATATGAATATACTTTCCTATCTGTTCTTCGAAAATGTCAGAAGTATTTTTTCTTTCTCATTTATGTTGAACTAAAGGATTTACAAAATCTCCAGACTCAAGTTGCTAAGACCTTTTGTCCTTGTTTGTATGGGGCATTTACAACTTAGTAACTTGGCTGGATGGTAGGAGGTTGTGAAAATAAAACCTGATTATGTTCTAATGCTGACATGTTATGTGCCTCATGGTTCAGAGTCTAGTTGGGAGAAGCATCCAGGTGGGTGGAAGCTGGAACGCTGTGGCTGGAGAAGTCACGAAGCCAAGGGTGAGGCTTTAAGCTGGTCATTATCTGCTTTGCCTTATGAACCTGGCATTCTCTAGAAACCTAACTCAGCTTCACGCTGTGTCCCCAGGAACCCAGCTTGGACTCTGTTCCCTTGGAAGGGAGCATTTACATTGCTGACTTGGATGGAAAGCAGGTTCCTTCTGAAGGAGGAGTGGAAAGAGCCTTGGAAAGGTCCCACCAGCTGGAGTCTTTTTGGGGTCCCCCCTAGCCTGGTGACATGATGACTGAACGAAAGGGGACTTACCCAATAATTTTCTTTTTCCACACCTTGATTCCAAAAGGCAGAGTAGAATTTCCAGTGAGGTCCCAGGCATGGCTTACCTTCTATGAAGAAAGCTATCAAAGCTGGAAATGCTGGGTCTGCAGGAAGAAGAATGAGAGGAGGGAAACTGGGGAAGCCTTGGAGTCCACAGGAGACTAGAAAGTCACTGTGGGACTGTTCAGAACAGGAAGAGCCTTTTGGGAGTCCTGGATGTGTACACTCAGGCAAGTCTGAAACCAGTGATACACCCAGATGCCCCCCAAATTCCCCCTGAAGTTTGCTAGGCTGCTGCTAGGCTAGAAGTAGTGTGGGCTTCAGGAGGATGCCAGGGTACCACCTCCTAGATCTGGACCAGTGGATCTCTGAGCTCCAGAAAGGAGAAGCTATGTGACCGATCTTTACCCAGTCCTTATTGTGACTTTGTGTCAGGCCCCACCCCAACCCAATTGCAAAGATAAGAATCCAGGGAGAGCCATGCCTCCCTCGTGCTGGTCAAAGATGAGCTCTGGCCTAGCCTTTATCCTGAGCGGGAGGGCAGGAGGATCATGCAGAGTTGATTTCAGTGCCCTGCCCTTGGGCGCTACTTGGGGCTCTGACAAGAGTGTAGTATGAAGCTGAGTACTCATGTCTGGAGTCTCCTGAGGCCTTCTTCCTGTGACCCTTTGCCAATCTGGTGAGCCTGCCTTTAGTGTGCCAGTGTCACATCTGTTGAGCAAGTATTTGGTGTCCTGTGCCAGGCTTAGCAAGAGACAGTCTTCCTACATGCAGACGGGCCTGTATGTGAGGACATAAATTGTGAACTAGGTTACTAGTGATTCTAACAAAATCCACCCATGCAGCAGCTGCCAGCTCCCCCACGTATGTCAGGGGATCTAGGGCCACTGCTTGGTGACCTGATAAAGAAACAGTTGCTCTGGAGGCACCCAAGTAAGGGAAAGAGGGAGGTGGGACCACATTGATGGGCCTTGGATCCCCTAAACAGCTCAATCCCTAGGCACTTGACACCTCTGTAACTGGACCCTAAATCTGATTCTATGATAAGCCCAGTTAGTTGTTTTTCCATGAGCCTGCCTTCCTTAATTAAAATTTAAAAAAAAATTCTTATTGGAACTAATCAGCAGGACACAATGATTACATTCACCATGGGGAGTTGGTACATGTACGTAACACATCTTAATTCTCTACTTCCCCTCCTTCTCCTCTCCCTCCATCTCTTGGAAGCCTTCCTTTCTAAAATAGAAAAGAGGTTTTTGGAGGAATTTAAGTTGAGTATTTTGCAATAAAATGGAGCAGCACTAGTGAATAGGAGGTGTGATCAGAATACACAGTGAATGTCTAAACTTTGTGTGTATTACAGTAAAAGACACATTGCCATTAATCCTCCTTGAGATACTTCCCTTTGCTTCAGACGCACTTATCCACTAGTTCTTGTTACTTCTGGAAGCAGTTCTGGGAGTCCTATTTTGTATGAGATGTGGTCAAATATATAGTGACTGCTACTGCCAAGTGCCATCCCATGGAAAGGCGGACTCATAAAAACATTACGGTGTGTCCTCATCCACTTTATTCACTGGACCTGGCACCATGCATTTTCTGGCTCTTCTCCAAAGTCAAACTGACAAGGAAAGGTAAATGTTTTGCATCAGTTCAGGACATTAAGGCAGCCATAACAGCGCAAATAAAGACAATCACGAAAGAGGACTTCCAGAACTGCTTCAGAAAGTGCTAAGAACGATGAGATAAGTGTACTCAAAAAGAGGGACTATTTTGAGAGGGATTAATGGCAGTGTGTCTTTTACTCTAATAAATTTTTTAAGTTTAATCACCGTATTTTTTATCATACCATGTAAGTATATGTAAAAAGGAAACTTCCTGCTTGATAACAGGTTGTCACACAGCACCCTCCACCCAGTGCCTTAGAACCCCTGGGCTAAGAAACCAACATGTTCTTGAAGACAGTACTAAGCTAACAGAAGCCATCGGGACACCATCAAAAAACTTGACTCCCAGCCCTGCCAGCACCCAGTTCCAACAGCTGAAGGATGTCAGGAAGCCCTTAGCAGCTCTGAGCTACTTTGCTGACAGCTAAAATAGCAGTGCAGAAATGGCCTCCACCCGTACAGGAACATAATAGGTTAACTGAAAGTGCTTTAGCCACTTAAGTACTGGCAAATGTTGGATATCAGAGTTAGTCATAAAAACTTCAGCAGTAAGCCAAAGAGAAGGTAAAACAGCGGCAAGGGTCCTGTAGTGAAACAAGCCGCTGAGATTCTCCACACACTGCTGGGATGAGCTCTGACCTTCAAGAGACAGGAACTTCTCTTGGCCTGAGACCCAGCAAGCTGCCCCACAGGGGGTCGGCCTCCTTCCCTCTCCTTAAACCACAGACAGGTTGGATAGCCAGTAGCAGGCCACTTCCCTCTCTGCACAGTGCCACAGACATTTGGGGCTGGTTCTGTCCTGGGAAAGATGTGCCACACCTTGGCACCTGCAAGCAAGGTCAAACAGAGAAATGCGGACTTCTCTGCCTTCCCTGACTTGTGCTGCTGGGAGTTGAGGCCTTGGGCAGCCAGCTAAGGTCTCGCAGTACAAGTGTGTTTGTGGCAGTAAGGGAATAGAGTCCAGAAACCAAGATTCGGGGATACGGAATACTACTCTTTACCTTAGTAAACCAGTAAAGGTAACCCTGCTAGTTACCTTTCTAACATTTTGCATACATGTTCGAATGCCATGCTTGAAAAAACACAAATCTATTATCTTATAGTTCTGGAGGTCAGAAGTCCAAAATGGGTCACACTAGGCTAAAATCATGGTGTCAGTGGAGGTGTGTTCCTTTTGGAGGCTCTAGGAGGAAATCTGGTTCTTTGCTTCTTCCAATTTCTAGGGCAGAGCTGCTGTGGCCCCCTTCCTGCGTTCACATTCTCTGACCTCTGGGACTCCCCTGCCTCTCTCCTGCATATTAAAGGGCCCCTGTGATTACAGTGGGCCCACTTGGATGATCCAGGCTAACCACCTCAGCTCAAAGTCCCTAGTCACATTTACCAAAAAACCCTTTTGCCATGTAAGGTCACAGTCACAGATTCCAAGTCTTAGGATGTGCACATCTTTGGAGGGCCATTATTCTGCCTACCACACAACAATCCTTGTTATAACTTTAAGAGATGGCATGTTCTATCGTTATCTTACCAGATAAGAAACAGATGTGGGAAGGTTATGTAACTTGCCCCGGGTCATATGGCTCATAAGGGTCACACAGACCAGGATTCAAACCTAGGGTTTTCTGGTCAAAGCCTCACGCAAGGCTTGAGACAAGCCGGACTGGGAGAGGTCTGGAGCCCAGCCATGGCCAGATCTGGCAGACAGATGCCAGGCTGGTTTCTAGGGAGTTAGGGAGTTTCCAGGAGAGATGGTGTGGGGCATATTTCTGCCCTCAGTCCCAAGTCCAGAGACCTGGGTTCTAGGTCCAACCTGGCCTCCAACTCTGAAGGATGAGAAATGTTAAGAAAATACCTTCAGTTTCTCATCTGGAAGGGGGCAGGTTAGGGACAAGCCAGAGTAATTGGTCTTAAAGTTCCTCTCAGCTTGGACATTCACAGACTCTGTGACCAGGTCCTCCTGCCAGTGACCTGGTGAGAGGGCCCGGGCTTTCGAAGAGAAACCTTGCAAGATGGTGCTGCTAACATCCACCAATACGCAGTGCTTTCCATTCACAGGCTCCCTCAGGGGCACCAACACCACTGACCATTATTGAATCCATTTTGCTGAAAGGAAATGGAGACTCAGAGAGAGTACATAACTTGCTCACGGTCCATCTTCAGCAAGATGCTAGCAAAATGAAATGAAAACCAGTCTCCTGCCACCAGAGTCCACAAAAGGGTCCTTCCCCACACGGGGGCTTCTAGGAGCTGGTATCTATCCTGACCATGTGTGATCTGATATACATATAAACAATGAAAATGCGTAAGTCTTCAAAGTGAGAGACTGAAACGCTGTGCTTTACTCCTTTTTGGAGATTATGCCTTTTCTGGTGTTAGACATCTTTTTGAAGTGAAGGTCACAGTAGATGGTGAGGTCATCCTTGAGGCGAGGCAGGGATAACATCTTTATAGGACAAAAGTAAAAGTTGGCCACTCCTCGTTGGTCTCTAGCATTTGCTTTGAAATGAGCATCTGTGATCTAAGTTCGGGGGCTGAGCCTCTGGCCTGCGTTCTCCCCAGGCAGCTCCCTGGCACTCCAGTTCCCTTGGGCTTAGGGCTTGGGAGGCCTGTGGAGGGTAGACAGGCGTGTGCCGCACCTTGGGGCCCACAGGAGGCCAGTGTTGGGTGCAGGGGCAGGGGCAGGGCCCTGAGACCTGTAAACAGTCAATCTCCCTGGAATGCAAGAAGTCAGCTGGGGAGGAGATCTGTGGAGGAGTCCCAGTCCCTTTCCTCCTCTCCCTGCTGCCACCACAAGGAACAATGGCACGCACTCCCACAGGGAAGGGGGATGGGTGCAGCTGCCCCGACTGACCCCCATAGGGATCCTCAAACCTGCAACCGCTTCTTTCCTGCCCCTGCCTGAACCCTTGACCCCTGCCTTGCAGCCCCCGCAGTTTCCTGTTTGCCCATTCTATTTGCCCGGCCTCAGAAACAAAGCTGATCCTTGAACTCTCAGTTCCACATGGCCAGAACCAGTGAGCAGTGACAGGGCTCATCTGAGCTTATCAGCCTTCCAGCCCAGCCCCTGCCTGGAGACATAAATAGGCCAGGGGAGGGCTGGATGCTCACAGACTAGTTCAGAGACTTGCTTAAGAGCTCCAGGGAGGTAAGTGCTGCTCCCTGCCCCAGGCTGCTCTGGCTCCCCAGCTCTAGGAAACTGATGCTTGGCTCTGCCCAGCCAGAGACCTGGGTTCCTGGGACCCTGTCCCGCTCTAGGCCCCTCCTCCTCCCCGGCTGGAATGTGTGGGGAGCACGAAGCTCCTCATGCTAGAGGCACCCCCTTAGCCAAGCCCTCTTCTCCTTCAGGTCACCCACACCCTGCAGGATGAAAGCTGTGGTGCTGGCCGTGGCTGTGCTCTTCCTGACTGGTAGGTGCCCCCAGCCTAGGCAGCCAACCACCAGGGGCCTTCTCCCTAGGCCCTGGTGGCCCATCCTGCTGGGCACAGAGAGCAGAGTTTCTCGCTTGCCCCTCTCCTAGTCTCAGATCCCAGCAGAGAGCTGTCCTGACCTGGGTCTCCTCTCCAGCCCCAGGGAGCCAGGCTCGGCACTTCTGGCAGCGAGATGATCCCCAGACCTCATGGGATCGCGTGAAGGATTTTGCTACCGTGTATGTGGATGCAATCAAAGAGAGTGGCAGAGACTATGTGGCCCAGCTGGAAGCCTCCACCTTGGGGAGACAGCTAAAGTAAGGACCTAGGCTGGGCCCAGGGCAGGGGAAGGTCCAGGAGGCAAAAACGCCTGTGGGAAGGTGTAGCCAGACTGGCCAAATCCTCTCCTGCTGCTGAATGTGCTGGGCTCTATAGCAGGTGTGGATGGAAATCCTCGAGCAGGGATAGGATCCTCAGCAGGTTCAGAGGCCCTATAATGATCAGCAACCCCAGCACCACATTGTGCCTGCCAGGGCAGCAAGCCCCTGCCCTTCTGCACCTCCCTGGGCTGGCTGTCTTTAGAGAGAAGGGAGTGTTCTTCAAGGGTGGGAGCCAACCCCATCTCTGGCTCCATCTACGTCCTCTCTGTGCTCAGGCCATCTGTACAATGGGACAAAGGGTGGGAGTGTTGGATTCAAGTGTGCATGGGGAAAGCCAGGAACACAGCTGCTGCACACCCGGCATAAGTGATGCCAGGGCTGGCAGATCCCAGGCAGTCCAAGGTGCCTGGGCGGCCGCCCCTCAACCACCTTCTCTTCCACTCCAGCCTGAAGCTGTTAGACAACTGGGACACCTTGAGCACCACCTTCACTAAGCTGCGTGCAGAGCTTGGGCCGGTGACCCAGGAGTTCTGGGACAACCTGGAAAAAGACACAGAGTGGCTGAGGCAGGAGATGAACAAGGATCTGCAGGAGGTGAAGGAGAAGGTGCAGCCCTACCTGGACAACTTCCAGAAGAAGGTGCAGGAGGAGGTGGAGCGTTACCGCGAGAAAGTGGGGCCACTGGGCACCGAGTTGCGCGACGGCGCTCGCCAGAAGCTGCAGGAGCTGCAGGAGAAGCTGACCCCGCTGGGCGAGGACCTCCGCGACCGCGCGCGTGAGCACGTAGACGCGCTGCGCTCGCAGCTGGGGCCCTACAGCGACGACATGCGCCAGCGCCTGGCCAAACGGCTCGAGGCGCTCAAGGATAGCACCACCCTCGCTGAGTACCAGGCCAAGGCCAGTGAGCACCTGAAAACACTCAGCGAGAAGGCCAAGCCCGCGCTGGAGGACCTTCGCCAGGGCCTGATACCCGTGCTGGAGAGCTTGAAGGCCAGCATCCTGAGCTCCATCGATCAGGCCTCCAAGCAACTGACCGCCCAGTGAGGTGCCCTCCGCTGCCACCGCCTCCTCCCCTTCCCAGCGTTCAGTTTCTTAGAATAAACATTTCCAAAGCGGGAAACAGCTTCTTTCTTTTGGGGGAAATGGAAGCAGGGTGTGGGGCAGTGGAGGGGACAACCAGGGAGCTGGGATGGGGTGGGAGACTTTGGCACTGCAGCAGGGCCTTCCTGCCTGGGCTCAGCAATGGTGAGCCAGGCTCGCCCTATGCAGGGCCTTTATCCGTGGTGGAGGTCCCGCAGGGCTGGTTAGCTGTGGGGAGCAGACCCCATGGCTCAGATAGAAAGGAGGTAACAGGGCCAGACAAAATGATGTCAATGCTAAGTGCCATGCAGAGGCTCGAGCCCTAACTGCTCGAACCTGTCTCTGTGTGGAGAAGTGGTCCCTTGCCCCAGAGGTGGCCCCCTGTGGGACCTGGGCAGTGGAGATGTCCACCTAGGTGTAAGACAGGATCTTCTTCCCACTTTCTGGCTCTAAGCCAGATGCGATGAACCTCAAGGAGCCACTAGAACTTGAAGGATTTGGGCAGATACAAATGACATGCTTGGCACTTGCCCCTTCCTCCTTTGTTAATTTGAAATCTTAAACACTTCCCTTTTCTTTCTCTCAAGAGCAGAGCCCCTTTCCTACTACCCCCACCGAACAGGCACAGCTTTGGAAGCCAGTCTTGCACCCATGTGGCTGCAGGTGCCACCACCCCTCTTCTGCCAGCTCTGGCCCAAGTCAGAAACATAAGCGCTGCTTCTTGCAGGTGTTTAGCACATTTTCATTTCCCAGATGCCTTCATAGCCATCATCTCACTGCATCCTTCCCAAAATCTGAGTCGTGTGTCATTAGATCCAGGTCCCCATGGTGAAGCGGAACCTGGAGATGTGAAGTCACTGCTGAGTGAAAGGCAAGATGGGCTGGGTTGCTTATTTGAGACCCGTCTGCCCATGGGCATCTTTTTTTTTTTTTTTTTTTTTTTTTTGGGACAGGGTGGTTCATGCTGGCCTTCTGAAGTTCACTATGTAGCCCAGGCTGACTTCAAACTTGCAGTGATCCTCCTGCCTCAGCCTCCAAGTGCTGGGATTACAGGCGTGCACCACCATGCCTAGCCTATGATTATTTTTTTTTAATGTGTGGCCAGGCACTCAAATTCATATAGGTGTGCACACATACGTGCACGTTTTCACATATACATCCCTCCTTGGAGCTGTCCCCTCTTCACACGCTCACCTACATGTCCCCATGTGCATGCATGTGTCCTCCCCAGAGCTGGGCAGTACCTTCTCTCCCCTCCCCACACTGGCAGGGCCTCTTTCCCCATGGTGCAGGCCTCTGGATACTCTGTCCCTTCCAGGGTATCTCCAGGGTATCTTAATGACCTCTTAAATAAAGGAGTGGGCTTTTTAGTTTCTAGTCATCCACAGCTACAAAAGGTGTCAAGTCAGATTTGGGTGGGGACATTTCCCAGGAGTGGGCGCTGAGACCCCTGGCTCTAGTTGGCAGGAAGAGAAACCAGGCGGATTTCCAAAGAGGAAGCAGCCCAGGTAGGGCTGGTTGCACCAGTGTACCAAGATCTGGAAGAGAGCTCCCAGCAGCTGGCAGAGGACTCACAAAGATTTTTTTTTTCCATGTCAGCTGAACAGAATATGGGCAGCTGGGCTTGAGGGCTCAAGCTCTTTCTGCCATTTGGTGGCTCCGGGCAAGTACCTTTGCCTTTCTAAACCTCAGTCAGTTCGTCTGTAGAGTGGGAGGTCCACTTTGTGGTCCTGGAACTCTCTGATGTGAGTATCTGTTGGGTGGTGGGGATGCAGAGAACAACCCCTGCTGAGGTGACTGTGTGTTCTGTCTCCATTCCCAGGATACTGGGTCCCATTCCTGTCCCGTTCCTAAGAAGCCAGTCAGGTCAGCTGTCACTGACAATCCCTTATCAGGCATCTTTAGAAGATGGTGCAGATGCTGTGGCAGATGTTTCAAACACTGCACCATTATATTCTCACAACAAACCTACAGTGGACGGGGAAGTATCATTATTATTGTTATAATTGGTTTCTTAAGGAAGTCCAGGCTGGCCTTGAATTTACTATGTAGCCCAGGCTGACCTCAAACTTGTGACCCTCCTGCCTCAGCCTCCCAAGTGCTAGGATTACAGGCATGCAGCATCACATCTGACTTCAGGGGCATTATTGTGCCCATTTGACCGATCAGAAACTGAAGCTGATATGAAGTGGTGGAGCCAAGACCAGAGCCTAGTTGAATCTTACTCCTTCCATTCCACCTCCTTCCACCGGATGTGCTTACGAGGCCCCTGTGGCCTGGGGGATGTGAGTCAGCTGCTCAGTTTTGGTGAACAAACACAATCTCAACTCTGACGATGACATAGCAGTGCCAACCCAGGATAGAGCACGCACTCAAGTCATGCTGCACAGCACTCAACGGTTTATAACAGTTTCATCAAAGCTGTCATTCTGTGTGATCTTTCACACAAGCAAGGCAAGCAGGGCAAGTGGGTTCTTCCTACCTACAGATGAGGAAACATGGGCTCAGAGACCACACGCTCAGGCCCAGCTCTTCCCAAGCCCACACATACATGGCACGTGAGGCATACCCGCTCACGGCAGCTTCTCATCCAGCTTTATTGGGAGGCAGCATGATTGGAGGTGGCCAGATCTGGGGAGGGCTGGGAAGGCACTGAGAGCATTGTCCCTTTCAAGGAAATTCGGGGGCGGCCCTAGAGGCCACAGGACCCAGGGAGCTGGCAGGACGGGCAGACAGGCACTTGGAATCTTGAGGTCTCACATGCCCGAGGAGTCCGGTGTTGGTTCAGCCTTCTCAGGGATGGCGTCCCAGAACCCCGACCACTTCTCTGTGAAGGAGCTCCAGTAGTCTTTCAGGGAGTTTAAACCATCATTCATCCAGCCCCTGGCGGGGAAGGAGAAAGAGGCAGCGATAGAGGTAGGTGTGAGAGCTTGTCCTAGCTCTCCTGCCTCCTCCCAGTCTTACCCAGCAATGTCCCTCAGGCAGGAACCTCAGGCAGCTGCCACCCCAAGCAGAAGAAATGCAGAGGTGGTGAAGAGAAGCAGCACAGTCTAACCCCACGTTTCCCCAGGTTGGGTCAGATCTTTGCCCCAGCCCCACTCCCACCATCCTGTTGGCCCAGGGCACAAAATGGTGGGTGGGAGATGTATGAGGTCAGGGCTGCCTCATCTTCCAGGCAAATGCTGTCCCCTGCTGCTGTGCACCCTGGGGAGATCTGAGTGGTGGGACAGAGGGATAGGGAAGCTGGATCACTCCCATTTGGAAAATAACGTGGGGTGGGTGTTGACTAGCTATATAATCTGGGCCAGGTCCCCTATCTTCTCTGAGTCTCAATTTTCTTTTCTGCAAAGTGGGGAAAATAAAACCCACTCCACAGCCCAACCTGAGGACTAGCAACATTTGCAAAGGCCTCTGCCACACAAATGCCTCTGAAACCAGCCAGGGAACAGGGAGAGCTGAGGACTCTTGGGTAGGACAGACTGGGAAAGCCAGGACAGACTTCTGCCCACACGAGCCTCAGGGCCTGGAACAGAGTAAAACACACCCCTCCCTTCACTCCAGGCTGAAACTGAGAGTCCTCCAGCCCCGCGAGGAGAAGAGGAAAATGGCAGTGGGGGCCAAGGTGGGCTACCTTGCGGCTGTGCTGGGGAGAAAGGAGGGCAGTGAAGGAAGGGGATCCCACCTCTGTCATCTCTCCCCTGGCCCCTGGCCCCGTGAGGGAACAAGGAGGATCAGGGAGGCGCAGGCCTGGGCTGGGCTGGGAGAGTCACACTCTAGTCACCAAAGCTCCTGCCAGGGGAGGGCAGACCAGGTGGGGACAGAGGGAGCTGGCACAGAGGACCAGGAGGAGAGGCCCAGTGGGCGTACCTGGCGTTCTGGGCCATCTGAGAGTCCTGCACCCTGGTCAGTGCATCCTGGGCAGTCTTGGAGGCGTGCTGCACATAGTCCTGCATGTATCCCAGGAGGGAGGCCTCCTCGGTCTCCTTAGCTCCTGTCGGGAGAGCAGGGCTGAGCAGGGGTGGCCCAGCCCCCAGGGGGCCCCTTGGTTCCCATCTGGCCACCATCTACAGGGCACAGGAGCCCTAAACCACTTCCCGCATTGCCCCCAGCCCGGTCCCCAGAAAGCGCTTACGGGCAGAGACCAGGAGTGCCAGGAGGGTCACAACGAGGAGCACCCGGGGCTGCATGGCACCTCTGTTCCTGCAGTGAAGAGTCCTATGAGGGCTCTGCACATCCCCCAACCTCTGAGACCTCAGGGTGGGTCAGCAGGAGAAAAGGCTAACATGGGCTGTCTGCAGGGGCTGTCAGGCAGGGATGCACAGAAACTCCCTAAACTGGGAATGAAGGCCCCAGTTTCCTGTCTGGGCTAGGGCTGAGTGTCAAAGGCTTCTTCCAGCCCTCAGCAAGCAGAGAGGAGAGATGTGCAGCGTGGGGTCCAGTTCCAGTCCAGCTTGGCCACCACCCTGTATGTGGCTTTGGGCAATTGATCTCCCCTTCCTGGACCTCTGCTTCCCCAGGGCATTCAGGGATGTGGGGGACAGTCATGCCACCCACAACTTCCTGGGCTCCTGGGAGCTGTCTTCTAGGCCTGCTGGTTGGGCATAGAGAGCCTTCCCTGGCCACCCCTGTCTTCCTCCCTCCTCCCCGCCCCAAGGGCATTACCTGGAGTAGCTGCTTCTAGGGATGAACTGAGTAGGCAAGCAAGAGGGCTCTGACCTGTTTTATATTGTCCCCAGGGCTAGACAGCGGGCGCGGAGGAGCCAGTGAGCAGGGCAAAGGTCACCTGCTGACAGTGGAGAGCAGGCCCTGAGGCAGGGAGACTAGCTGCACCTGCTGCCAGGGCACCGGGGATCCCTGGGGCTGTGCCCGCTGCTCACCCCCCTCCCCAGGGCCACATGGTCAGCTCCTGGGGCAGGCCTGGGGAGACCCCACTCCTTCCCACAGACTGACTCCCCAGGGAGGCCGGTGAGAAGGGAGAGGGTTTGGGGGATGAGCCAGGGCCTCGGAGCCACCTTGGCCCTCCACACGTAAGTTTTCAGGCGCGTGCTACCCTGCCAAGCCCTGCGCCAGCCTAGAGTCAGAGTGATGGGCTTCCTCAGGCCTGAGAGCCACGCAGGGGGTGGAACGGGGGCATCCAGAGTGCAGCACAGAAGAGCAGGGGGCAGGGCCTGTGCGGGGAGGCAACAGCCAGGTGCACGCAGCCCCGCAGCACCTCCACGTCAGGGCTTCTATCACATTCTGTTCCCAACAGCTGAGTCAGGGCAGGGGTTGGCTGGGAGAAGGGCAAAGGGCGCTCTGAGCCCAAGGCCTCTGTCCACCCCTCCTCTTGTGCCCCTCACCTTGTCCTCTGGACCCACTGATAACATCCTGGCCAGGAGAGTCCTCTTCCCTAGGCTTCAAGCTCTTCCTGCAGCTCTGGCCACGTGGCACCCGGAAGGAGCGAGGGGTAGGGAGGCCAGGGGTAGGGAGGGCACAGAGGAGGTATTGGAGGCAGGTACCGTCCTGGCTTCTCGGGGCTAAAATGTTCCCAGAGCTCACACTGAGAGCTGAAGCAAGGATGGCAGTATCAGGGAACATTCCCTTCTGGCTGCTGGGACTTTGGAGCCAGGAAATTCCAGCTTCCAGTGATGTCTTTGTCTCTCATTCATGTGACCCATAGCCAGAGATCTAATTCCAGAGACTCAATTTTCTCCTCTGTAAAATGGGAATCCAATACTGATTTTCCAGGGTTCCGGAGACAAGTTAATGAAATACTGCACGTACAAAGCAGCTGGTGCATAGGGGGCTTCACCAGTCTCCCTTCCTTCCAGTGTCCTTCCCCAGACAATCTAGTTTAAGGTAGGAGGAGCCATCTGCATAGAAATAGAGCTTTTGGCAGGCAGCCATCCTCCCAGGAAGAGGAAGTTAACCTCACAGTGTGAAGCCAGAGTCCCGAGAAAGTGGCATTCTTTATTTATAGCTGAAACATGCGATTTCTCTACTAGGGATTCATTCCTTTGCTGAAGACTTTGTTTTCTGTTAAAATGCAAGTAGTCAGAGCCCTGTGGATTAAACATTAACTCCATTTTATAGGCAAGAGATCTGAGACCCAAATAGAGAGAGACATACCCACATGCACAGAGCTGGAATTGGTAGAGCAGAAATCAGGTCTTTAAACACTCGGGCTGTAAACACCCAGGCTGTAAACACCCAGACAGACTGGAGAGGTGAGACCCCCAGAGGCTGAACGGCCACTCACACCACGGAGCAAATCCATTCCGGCTGACTTTCTGAGAACAGACTTGGTGATGGGTGGAGAGGAAAGAAGGTGATTAAGTTCTGGGAGATTTGGGTGCTGGGGTAGGTAGGGGGTCACAGTGGCCACTTTCCTCTTTTACCCCAACCTGTTTCTTACTCCAGAGGCAAAGGGCACAGTGGGGATCTTATCTGAGACTAGGATGTGGCACAAGGTCCTTGGTGCTGGGTGGGCTGGCCAGGTCCCCGTCCACCTGTCCTCCCTCTTGCACAGCACGAGGCCACTGAGGCCAGGTGGTCAGAAGACATAGGTGGAGAGCCCCGGTGATGGTGCCGGGCTGGAAGAACCCAGGTGTGCACCCACGTAGTTGGTGTGCTGTGTGCAGTGACTCCTGGGATCTGACATCTTTCAAAGTGCCTGTGCCCCTCCCAGCCAGCCAGCTGGGGCCTCAGGGGGGCCCTGTCAGCAGCCAGCCAAAGCTGTACTGCCACTCTCGTGACTCCCCTGAAAGATGGGCTCCCCAGATCTGGGGAGGAGCCAGTGATGGGTAGGGAAAGGAGGGGGCATGACCAGCTGGGGCTGAGAACGTCCTCTTCTTCTGCTTCTCTGTGTGTCCAGGGCAGCTTTAGTACATGAGTCCCTGGACCCATGCCCTTGCCAGTGATCGGGGCTGGTCCCATTCAGCCCTGCCAGCCAGAAGCCCTACACTCTGCCTCTCCATGCTGCCCGTTCTTCCTAGTGTCCTACCCAGATTTTCCCATGTTTAGTTCTGCCCCAGAAGGAGGGCTAGCATGAAGCTGATTTGGGGACATGTGGCTATGTGACACATGTCTGTGTGGCACACCTGACACACCATCCCTGGCTGCGTCCGAGCTGTCCGCTCCTAATGCCGGTCTCTGGACCCTGCTTCACTCCCTTGCGTAGATAAGAGGAGCAATTGAAGGTAATGTCAGACTGTTAGCCTCATCGCCTCACTGTCTGAAGTCCATCTGAGCACAGACAAGGAAACTGAGGCTCAGAGAGGGATGGTTGTCAGAGATCATTCGGGCCCTGTGGGCCTCAATTCCCAACTCACAGGACCACACCCAGCAGGAAGGCAGAGTTTGCTCTTTCCCTTCACAGCACAGGCACTGCGCTCTCATCTCTCCCTGGCCAACACAAATCACCCACAGGTGGATACACACAAGCGTGCAGATCTGGGGGAGGAAGGATGGCATTCTTGGCCTCACGCCCTCCCTGTGCCGTGGGTGTGTGTGTACAGCTGCGCCGGCCCCTTACCCCTGGACCCGAGCTTTGTGCCGCAGACAGTTTTGATGTGTGCAAACTTCTGTGAATCCTCCTCGTCCTGGCAGGTGCTCTTAGACATGCTCAAGTGACCCAGGCCCTCCCAGTGTGGGGACACCTGGGGAGCAGGTGACACAGAGGCACCTCTGGACCTGTCCCATGCTGGCAGCACTGGCAAGTCCAGGAGGTCAGCAGACTGCAGCTGAGGTGTCCTTCATGACTCACCCCCACCTCGCCCGGCAGAGGGGGAAGGAGCGGGGCTCTGAGCACTGACCTTTGCTCCTAGCCCAGGCTGGACTGTGCCTGATTTGGCAACAGGATGGGGACCAATGTGTCAATGTCACAGGAAGGTGAGCATTTTAGGGTAAAACATGGCCAACACTTAATAAGAACCTACTAAGGCACCAGGCACAGTCATGAGCATCACATGGATCATCTCTCCGGCTTGCAAGCCCAGGAGGCAGCTACTAGAATTACTTCAATGGAGGGAACTGGGACTCAGAGAAGGTATGAGACCCGCCCAAGGCTACAAGGGGGAGCCCAGACACAAACCCAGGGATTCAGATGCTAGTTTTTGAACTCAAAAACTCCTTAGCTGGCATGGGCTGCTCCTGGAAGGAGAGAACTCCTGGACAGTAGAGGCGACCACAGTGATGTGGGGAGCACTGTGGGGTAGTGGGGACCCAGCATAGGGGAGGCAGGCATTAGAGGCCTTTTCACTGTCTTTACCCTCATGGGACATTGAACCACTTCTGGAATATGAGAAGAAAAGAAAGAGAAGAAGAGGAAGAGGAAGAGGAGGAGGAGGGGAACGGGGGGGTATGAGGTGGAAAAGAAGCAAAGAAAGGGAAAAGAATGGGAGGAGGAGGGGGAGGGGAAATGGTAAATCAGACTTAGCACAATTGCGTTCTGCTCTGATGGCTCTCATTTTACAAAGAAGTGGCGCCCACCTGGGTCTAGTGTGGCACTCTGCACAGCAGCCTGCAGGGCAGTACAGCAGTGTTCTCACCTAGTCACTGGGGGTGCATGGCCCAGTGGAGCCCCCACATGACCAGGTGTGACATCTTCTCAAGAAATGAGGGGAGAAGTCTATGCAGGAGACCCGGCAGCACCGCCACGCTCCATCCCAGGGAGAGGGCCGAAGAGAGCCTCGGGTCTCACCATTCTGCACAAGCCTGGGGTGGCGTTGGGGGCAGCAATCAGGCCTCAGGCTGCCCCCCACCCCATCACCTACCTCTAGCCCATCTGGTCACCCTCAGAGAGGGTGAGCCCCCTGCTTCACTTCCTGCCTTGGTCCAAATCAGGAAAACACTGTGATTATTAATGACAAGGACTAGTTTTCAGAGCTTACTCTGTGCCCAGCACCATACTGTCCACTTCACAGGCACCATCTCATTTAAAGTGCCGAACACCGTCACTGTTCCGAGGGGAAACTGAGGCGCGGGGCTTTGAAGAGTTAACTACCCAAGGCAGCACAGTTTGACAATGGAACACCAAGCACACTTACAATCGACCAGCACAGGGCCCTGCCCATCCCATCACCTGCCCAGAGGCTGTCGTGGATACCTCCTGGGCACAACACCTTCTGGGCACAACTCCACAGGACTCCATCTGTGTCCCTGCATGGGCCTGGTCCGGAGTCTGGTGCTGTGGGATGGAGTCTGTGTTGGTGACACCTGTGGGGGTGGGTGGCTGTCTCCACTGGGCCAGACAGAGGAGATGTGGACCTTGTCCCCCCAGCCTGGCACAGACCCAGAGCCGCCAGCAGGGCCCCTGGGGCATCATCCTTCTTGGGGCTGCTCTGGGCCATGTTTCTCCCACAGCTCACGGCTCCCCCTCCTGCCCTCCTGCACTGGGTGGGGCTCGGCCCGGGACGGCCACTTCCCACTGCTGCCGAAGCCCCAGTCTGCCGTCAGCTTCCACGTAGTCTTAGGGTCAGGAAAGTCCAAGAGGCCTCCTGGGAATGTGTCACCTTCCAGCGTGGAGTTACACTGGGGAGGGAGGTGGAGAGGGCATCTCGGAGGAGCTTTAAATGCCTGGCTGCTTCTGGGCTCCAGTCAGTTCGCACAGCAGCACAGGTGAGCCAAGGTCCTGCCCTCCGCTGACACCAGGAGGGACCCAGAGTGCCCGAAGATCCTCCAGCCCAGCAAGGAGCCCAGGATGTTCCTGAAGGCTGTGGTGCTGGGCCTGACCCTGGTGGTTGTCACCAGTGAGTAGAAGCTGTCTTTGGATGGGGTCTCAGGCTGTTGCAGTGAATGGGCAGGGTGGAGAGGCTGGGCCAAGGCTAGCAGGTACTTCGGAGTACCTGTCAACCCCGGGTTGGACACAGGGTCTATCCAGCTGCCGCACAGCTGGCAGGAGAGCTGGCCTGCCCAGTGGCAGGCAGGCCCACTAGCATTGGTGCTACCAAGCTAAGCCCAGAGAGAGAAAGTGGACTGGGCTCTCTCACTGTCCCCTGGTCTGCACCCTAGAGCTGGAGCTGAGGAGCCAGGGAAGAGACTGGTGTGCGTGAACTGCTTTCTGTTCACTGCCCAGGTGCCCGGGAAGAAGTCAGTCCTGACCAGGTGGCTTCTGTGATATGGAGCTACTTCAGCCAGCTGAGCAACAATGCCAAGGAGGCTGTGGAACATCTGCAGAATTCAGAAATCACCCAGAAGCTCAAGTAAGGGGGTGTAGGGTGGCACAGCCTACAAAGCAGGGCTTCTTAGAGACCATTCCAAGCACTGGTTAGGGCGAGTGCAGAAGCGGGGCACAGCGCTTAGGATCTCACTGCCCTGCCGCTGACTGGGGACCCTGGGCTCTCTGGATCCAGATGAAAACAGGGAGGTTGTGCGAAATAATCCCTAAGGCACCTTCCTGCTTTAATGTTCTAGAGTTTGACAAAATGGCCACATCCTATCATCGAGGCTCCTGAAAGAAAAGGAAGGAGGGAAATGTTGCATGGGCCAGCTTCTAATACATTCCAGAAACAGATACCCATGAAATTGGGGGAAGGGAGGTAGGGTATTTGGGAAGCTCCTGGGCACATGCAAAAAAATCAGCACCTGGTGCTGTTGAGGTCAAAAACATTCTAAGACACAACTGGTCCTCTGTCACAGCACACCCAGGCTGGGGGCTGGGGAGGGGGCCTCCACATCCACTCCCATTCTTCACAGCCAAGGAGGGGAAGCGAACGCTTGCGGTCCTGTGGTGGCTGGATAATGACACTCAAACTCAGCAGGAGATGCGGAGATACAAATTCAATGTAGTAACAGTCTGTTACTATTCCTTCATATCAGGACCTCAGCTGGGGAGGGTCACAAGGGAAAAAGACAGTGAGCTCGGGACCCCCCTACCCAAACACCTGAGCTGGGCAGGTGTGTACAAGGCGAGTGCTAACACGTGTGTAATGCCCTTCCCCTGCAGCACCCTCTTCCAGGACAAAGCTGGGGATGTGAACACCTACACCAGTGACCTGCAGACGAAGCTGGTGCCCTTTGCCATGCAGCTGCATGAGCGCCTGACCAAGGACTCAGAGAAGGTCAAGGAGGAGATTCGAAAGGAGCTGGAGGACCTGCGCACCCGCCTGCTGCCCCACACCCAAGAGGTGAGCCAGAAGATCAGGGACAATGTGCGAGAGCTGCAGCAGCGCCTGGGGCCCTATGCCGAGGAGCTGCACACCCAGGTCAGCAAGCAGGCAGAGCAACTGCGGAGCCAGCTGACTCCCTATGTGCAGCGCATGGAGGCCGTGCTGCGGGAGAACGTGGACAGCCTGCAGGCCTCCCTGACACCCTATGCAGACGAGTTCAAGGCCAAGTTTGATAAGAATGTGGAGGAGCTCAAGGGGCGCCTCATGCCCCACGCTGAGGGGCTCAAGGCCAAGATTGACCAGAACGTGGAGGAGCTGCGCCGCAGCCTAGCCCCCTATGCGCAGGATGTCCAGGAGAAGCTCAACCACCAGCTCGAGGCCCTGGCCTTCCAGATGAAGAAGAAGGCAGAGGAGCTCAAGGCCAAGCTTTCGGCCAACGCTGATGAGCTGCAGCAGAGGCTGACGCCCATGGTGGAGGATGTCCACAGCAAGTTGAGGGGCAACACCGAGGGGCTGCAGAAGTCGCTGGCACAGCTGAGCAGCCACCTGGACCAGCAGGTGAAGGAGTTCCAGGGCAATGTGAAGCCCTATGAGGAGACCTTCAACAGAGCCTTGGTGCAGCAAATGGAGCAGCTCAGGCAGAAGCTGGGGCCCTATGAGGGGGACGTGGAAGGCCACTTGAGCTTCCTGGAGAAGGACTTGCGGGACCAGGTCAGCTCCTTCTTCAGCACCCTGGAGAAGGAGAACCAGGACAAGCCCCTGGCCCTTGATCTCCCAGAGCAGGGTACTCCTGGAGCAGGGCTAGAGCAGCCCCAGGAGCAGCCCCAGGAGCAGCCCCAGGAGCAGCCCCAGGAGCAGCAAGAGCCCACCCCTTTGGAGAGCTGAGCTGTCCCCGGTGTCCTCACCCTGTTACCATGGACACCTGCCCTGCCCTGCCTCCTGTCTGCCCATCAGTCCCTGAGCGCTTCTTGTATAAGCTTGAGGACACATGCCCAGTGGGCGGTAATGCCCCTTCTCCATACTCAATACAGTTGCTGAGAAACTAGCCCCATCTCGTTGTCATGGGTCTCCTTGTGGGGAGAGGAGGGCACTGATTGACAAAGCTTAGCAGTTTCTGGCAGAACACTTGGAGGGAACCCTGAGGCCTGAGCCATGTGACTATGGGGTGGGGGGAGGGCCAAGTATGTTGAAGAGGGGTGTTGGGGAGTGCTCTAAGAGGAGGTGGAAAAGAAAGATGTCACACATCTTCTGAAGACAAAATATGCCACCCTTCAGTTGTTCAGGCAACAAATAATTATTGAACTCCCTCCATGTGCCAGGCATTGTTCTGGGCACCAGACAACAGCTTTTGTGAGCTGGGTTCCTGCCACTGGGTCTCACACTGAGAGGGACACCTAGAGGTGAGCAGGACACGATCCCTCACTGCACAGTGGAGAAGACAGCCCTACCTGGCATATAACACCTGTGCCTTTACCTTCTTTATGTGAAGTTGTGTTTAATCCAGCCCCTCACTGTGAAAGTGATCCATGCCTGAGTGAGAAATTTCATGACTCCTGACTAAACCCATGGGCTCCAGAGTTGAGGAACAAGGCCTGCGGATGTGGACAAGTTTAGGGAGCAGGGCTGGAACAGGTGTGAGCCTGGGGAGCCCTGGGATGCTCTGCCCTTGAGCCTCCTGCCAAGTGGCCTGCCTGTCTGCAGCGGAGCTTGTAGTTTTAGGGTGATGGGCTGAGAGCTTAGGGGCCCTGAGTGCTTTCATCAGCACAGCCAGCTGTGGGCAGCTGCAGCCTCTGGAATGAGGTCCCCCTCCAACCTGGGAGATTCACACTCTTCCAAGAAGGGAAACTCAGAGGAGGGCCAGTCCAAACGACTCGACATCTTGACTGTTAGCTCTGACCCAGGTCTGTGAGTTCAGCCATCACCTCTCTGCTCCCCAGAGCAGGGGGCAGCCCTTCAGGGCTCTCCTGGAAGAGGCTTAGAAAGAGCTGTGGGGAAGGCGCCTGGGAGGGAGTCTCAAGACTTCCTCCATCCCTCCCTCTCCAGGTGCTCTTGGGGTGGCAGCAGAAGCTCTAGCTGCTAGTTCCAGCCAGGGTACCAGCCTCTTGGCTGGGATGTATGCTTGGGAATCAGGGACACTGGGGCTTGGATCCGGCTTTTCAATTGACTACTGGTGATTTGGAGCAGGTTATAGATCCTCTTTTGGGAGGCAGGAATGACAGTCCTCAGCTTCGAGAGTTGTTCTGAGGGTCTCATGGAGCAAGCGGCGCCAAGCACTTAGTGTGATATTGTGTGTAGAGTAAACGTGCAACAACTGGCTTACTTATTACTGCTCTAGCACAATCAATGCCCAGTAAATGTGATCTGCAGCTGCCCTCATTCCTGCCTCTAGGTCAGTAAGGCTGCCACAGCCACCTCTGTTCCTGGTCACTGGCATGGCAGGATTCTACATGTGAACATACCTCAGTGAGCCCAGCAGAACCCAGAGCTTACTGGCTGCTTTAGGAGAGGGCCACACAGAGCAGTGAGGCCCTGTGAGGACACCGGACAGGGGCTGGGTGTGTTTCTGAGCAGGTCTGGAAGCTCAGAAGTGCTGCCAGACCTCACTTGAGGGCCTGTGGAGGACCACCTGGATGGCTCTCCTTGAAAAAAAGAGCAATTATCTCCATCTTGGCTGAACCTGGCCCTATTTCCACCTATTGATATGTACAGAACTGGCTAGGCTTTTCCTTATCTCTTCAATTGGCTTTAAGCAATGCAAATCGGTCTAGCTGAGGTCCTGATGTGTAGTCTTTGAAGCAAGGCGACAGGCCTGTATTTCCCCGCCCCTTTGCTCCCAACACATGGTTGAGCCTGGCGGGATGGAGAGCCAAGTCTGCTGGGATCGAGCCTCCTCGGGATGGAGAGCCCAGTCGGCTGGGATCAAGCCTCGAGAAAGAGGCTATGACTTCCCAGGGCATAAAAGATTACATATCAGAGCTGAAGCACCAACCCCAACACATTAGATACTATCTTGAATTGTGTTATGCAGATTACTCCTTCTGCATATCCCTCCCTCTGCATATTGCAAGGGTGATTTCAGGCCACCTACCTAGCCCAGCTCACGTTACTCACGTACTTCCTGCCGCTCTCACAGACACTCATCCCCGAGCCACTCCCCTCCTCGAGAATTAATAAAACCCCGGGTTCGGCCCTGGGTTGAGGCTTTTGTTCCAGTAGCCACCATCTTGGCTGGGCTTAGGACCCCTTGGCTCCCCACAACTATAAATATGCTTTAGTGTCTTTATTCTTGCCGTGGGTTGCACTGGAAGTGGTAGATTGGAATTAACTTGCTAGAATTCCAATAACTTTTCCATGGGATTATAAAAATAAATTTCCTGGACCTCAACGAGGACCAGGAAGGGCTCTCTATAAGGGCCACCTGTTTGAGCACTGTCTCCAGGACCCCCAGAGCCTCCCAGAGCTTGGTTCTTAGTATGATTCCCGGTTGGGGCTCCTGAGTCTTTCCCACCACTCCAGAACTATCTCTGAGGGTCCTAGTCCACCTGGATGAGACATCTGGTTGTCATCTGGTCTCTTCTGGTCATCAGTCTTCCAGGTCACTGACCTGGCAGATGTCTCCTGGTAACAACACTGCTTGTGGCAATGGAATGAGTATTCATATCCCCCAAATTCATTTGTTAAATTCCTAACCTCCAAGGTGATGCTATCAGAAAGGGCCTTAAGAGGTGACCAGATCATGAGAGCAGAGCCTGTATGAATGGGATTAGTGTCCTTAAATGAGGCCCCAGAGAGATCTCTCACCCCTTTCACATGTGAGGACATGGCCGTCTATGAGCCAAGAAGCTGCCCTCATCTGACATGGAAATTGTTGGAGCCTTTGTCCCGGGCCGCTGCTTAGCAAATCAGACGTAACTTCCCCTAACTGGTGTAAAGAAACAGGGCTGGTGGAGAGTCCTTTCTGGGATGGGCAGTTTGTACTAGGCTAGATAGAGCCTCCGTTGAGGACTTAGTCCTGGCAGTGGTCACTAGGCAGCCTGGGCTGTCCTGGCCCACTGGTGGCAGCACAGCTCTCCCCACTGATCTAGTTTTGTGGAGTTTCCTATTTTAGCTTCCCTTATTGTCTATTTTCCAAACCAAGTACTCCAGCTTTCCTTAAAATTCCTAGAAATAGTTCAGTAAATTCAGCTTCTGTGTTTATCTTCCAGAGTAGGTGCCTGTGGATGTTAATAGCTTCGACTGACAACCCCTTCTGTCTGGGGAAGTTTCTACTGCCTTGGCCCTTGGAAGCCACACCGTTACCCCTGCCCTGCTCTAGTTATCTGAGGTATTCTCAGTCCTCGTTGGTTTTTGGGTCTGTCTCAAGAAAGGAAATCTTCCCTTTTTGTTTTAAGCCTTTTTGTTTCAGCTTCCTGTGACCCAGTCAACCCCAGGGTCACCCCTAACAGGGAAGATCATGGGACAACTGAGGAGATTGAGAAATGACTGTCCTTGCTTCAGCCCCATTTGCTGTTTTCAGAGACATTCTGAAAGCCACTCTCAGATCTCCCATGGGGTCCTGAGGTCAAGAAAATGTCCTGTTTTCATCCAGGGAGTTTTTCTTTCTTTCTTTTTTTTTTTAAAATGACAAAATGCCCAAGAGATTTATTTATTTATTTTATTTTATTTTATTTTATTTTATTTTTGTGGGTACCGGGGGGTCAACCTCAGGACCTCGTGCACCAGGAGGCGCCCGTGCCGCTGAGCGATATCACCGGCCCCTTTTTCGTATGTGGGTTCCGGGAGTCGAACTCGGGCCCTTGCGCTTGCCCGGCAGGCGCTTAAGCCGCTGAGCCATCTCACCGGCCCCCCCAAGAGATTTTTAATTAAAAAAAAAAAAAAAAAAAGGGGCCAGTGAGATGGCTCAGTGGCGTAAGCACCTGCCTGGCAAGCGTGAGGTGCTGAGTTCAACTCCCAGAACCCACATACGAAAAAAGGGCTGGTGATATCGCTCAGAGCCACGGGTGCCTGCTGGCACGTGATGTCCTGAGGTCGACCCCCGGTACCCACAAAAAAAAAAAAAAAAAAGCAAGACCCTGGTGAGTATACACTACATGGCCCTGTTGTTATAGTTCAGATCTTGGCTGTCCCCCAGAGGCACATGTGTTGACAGCTTGGCTTGGCTTGGTCCCCAGCCTGTCGTGCTATTGGAGGGCGGATGAGGATGTGGGGGCTAATGGAAGGAAGTAGTGTCATTGAGGATGTGCCCTTGAAGAGGATGTTGGAACCCTGGCTCCTTCCTCTTTTCCCCTTTGCTTCCTTGCTGCCATGAGGTGAGCAGCTTCCTCTATCGTGTGCTCCCACCAGGTTGTGCTGCCTTGTTACAGGCCCAAAAATCATGGACTGAAACTTCTGAAAACATGAGCCAAAACAAACCTTTCCTTCTTTTAAGTTAATTTATTGCAGGTATTTGTTGTGGTAGTGGAAAGCTGATGAACTCACTTGTTAAGGAAGACACACACATACTTTATGTGAATATGTCTGGAGGCGAAAAGTCACCTGGCACAGTTAGACCTGTGAACCTCTCTGGGGAGGACACTGACAGGGCATGCTAGCTGCCAAACAGGAGGCTTGAGAGCTGGTGGGAGGGAGACCATGAAACAGAGAGAAAATGTTCCCTGTGTTCCCTGCTCAGGCATCTGAAGAGTGTGAGAGGAGGAGTCACAGAAGGGAATACCCGGGATAAAAGGGAAGGCAAGGCCCCGACTGATGGCCCAGCAGCAGGGGCTGTAGAACTTTGGTGTAGCAATCAAGCTGATGTTCTAAACTCTCTAGCATGAAATGCTTTAAAAAACACATTATAAGTACTGTTTTGATTCACGTAATTTTTCCAACAGACTATGACATCTAAAATGCAGCAGGTGAGGAAAAGCCTGTTCAGAATGGCGAGGGATGTTACCTAGCATGGGGTAGAGTTGGGATTTGACCCTGGGTCATCCAGCTGTGGCTTTTCTCGACTTCCAAGCTACAGCACCAGGAATCCTCATAGAGCAGGGGTCAGGCTTGGGCTCTACCTGCTCATACTGGACTCCCAGTATCTGGCTTACATAAAAGAAAGACATCAGGAAGTAAAGCACCTCACCAGGCCTCCTCTCAGAAGGGAGGGGCTTCATTTTCCAGCATATATTTATATAGTGGTGAGATTTAAGAAAAAGAACTTACAGCATTACTTTTCTTTCCCCCATGCTGGGATGAAACTCAGGGCCCTGTACATGCCAGGCATATACTCTACCACTGAGCTACATTCCAACCTGCTAGCATTCCTTTTTTTTTTTTTTTTTGTGGGTACCGGGGGGTCGACCTCAGGACCTCGCGTGCCAACAGGCACCCGTGCCGCTGAGCGATATCACCGGCCCCTTTTTCGTATGTGGGATCCGGGAGTCGAACTCGGGCTCTCGCGCTTGCAAGGCAGGCGCTTATGCCGCTGAGCCATCTCACCGGCCCCTAGCATTACTTTTTAACTGTTGATATATATAACATAAATTTATCATTTAAACCATGTTTACACACACAATTCACTGGCATTAATTCTATTAACAAGGTTGTGCAACCAACACCACTATATATTTTTTGTTTTGTTTTGTTTTTTTTTTTGGTGGGTACCGGGGGGTCGACCTCAGGACCTTGCGCGCCAACAGGCACCCATGCCGCTGAGCGATATCACCGGCCCCTTTTTCGTATGTGGGATCCGGGAGTCGAACTCAGGCCCTCACGCTTGCAAGGCAGGCGCTTATGCCGCTGAGCCATCTCACTGGCCCTGCACCACTATATATTTCCAAAAATTTTTTCATCATCCCAAACTGAAAGCTCTTATTCACTAAGCTGTTGTGCGCGGATAACGCTGCCACGAATGTGGGTGTACACATATCTGCTGCAGTCCCTGCTTTCCATTCTGTTGGGTTTATATACAGAAGTGGAATTGCTGGATCATACAAGTAATTCTATGCTTAATTTTTTTATGCTTAATTTTTTTAAGGAGTCTTTTTTGTAGCAGCTGCACCATTTTATATTCCCAGCAATAATGCACAAGGGACCTATCTCTTCATGTCTTCTCTAACCCTTGTTATTTTCTGTTTTCGTTCTGTTTTGTTTTGTTTTTAATATTAGCCACCTGGAGAACATTACTTTTAAAACCAGGAAGAAGTAAGTAAATATTCACCTGAGCTCCTCCCAGATGCAGCTGGTCATGGGCAGGACTGAACCACTTGCCCCCTGTGGGAAACTGGGTGCTGGGAGTCCCTGGGCAGAGGTGCTGTGCCAGGTGAGGTGCTTGTCACACCCCCATGCTTGTCACTCAAGCTCAAAGGTCAACAGTCCTCTGAGAACACAGGTCAGTACCCCTGAGGTCTCCAGTGTTCCAAGTGGCCCTGATCAGGGCAAAGGGAGGGAGCCCCAGGACTTCGCTGCTCTTCAGGGATTGTCCAGCAGGATCAAAAGCAGCTCCTGCGTGGGGACGGTGTGTCCTCCTGCCCTTATCATAGGACATCCTGTGCTCCCAGATCAGAAACAACAATCTTGATGTTAGCTAGGGACTTCTTGTCCTCATGTCTGGGAGGGTGCCGGGTGGGGTCTTGACTGCCCTGCCACGTGATGACAAGTAGCTGACAATAAAGGGGACAATAAAGACCCTAGCAATGCCAGGTTAGGGAAGGAGGGTGCAAGCTGCTGGCTCTGAGACAGATTAGTGCTATGAGGATCACAGGATGCTAGAGGGAACTGTCTCGTCTCTCTGCCCAGTTCCTTTGACATCATCTAATAAGTCATCACAACTGTAGACCAACAAGCTCTGGAGTTTGGGCTCCCCAATCATTTGTTCACCCAATAAATACAGTTATTTACAGAGTGTGGTAATGGCCTCTGAGGTGGCCCCAGTGATCCTCATCTCTAGTATTCACACCCTGTGTGGTCCCTATCGTACTGAGGACTGACCTTGTGATCTATAAGCTATTTTGTGCTGCGGTGTGGTGGCATTCACCTGTAATCCCAGCTACTTGGGAAGCTGAGGCAGGAAGATGGAAAATTCAAGGCTACCTTGGGTAACTTAGAAACTTAGTGATAACCTGGCTCAAAATTTAATTAATTAATTAATTAATTAATTAAATTAACTAAATTAAATTAATTAAATTAAATTAAATAATTAAAAATTGGTCTTGGAGTGTAGCTCACTGGTAAAGCAGCCTGCGTTAAATGCCTAGCACTGCAAAAAAAAAAAAAAAAAAAAAAAAATCACTACTGTGGAAGTCATGGTATGCTCTCCCTGTGGAGAGGCCCTGGTGGGGAGTAACAGAGGTCTGGGTTCCTCAACAGCTAACACCAACCTGCCAGCCTTGGGAAAATGATCTCAAAAAAAAAAAAAAGAAAAGAAAGGAAAAAAGTATAAAAATACACAGCTGAGCTCCTGACCTCCAGATACTGTGAGAGATCATGAATATTTATTGTTATTCTAAGACACCAAGTTTTGGGGTGATTCGTTATGCAGCAAAAGCTAACTAATACACCGAGCTGTAGAGTGTCTTGAGAAAGAGGAGGCTATTTATAATCCAGACACAGGTGCACTATGAGCTACCAGCAGCTCTATTACGACTCCTTGACTTTTTGAGAATCTGGTGGGATGAATCAGATTGGAATTCACCTCTCCCCACTACCAGCTTAAGACTAGGATCCTCGGCCTGGGTAAATTAGTTGTAACTGGTCCATCTGCTTTCTAGCTTCCAAAATTTTGCTGTGGATTTTTTCTTCTTGTCTCTATGGGGACTTCACTACAGGAGTGTTTCAGAAAAAAGTGTAATGAGATACATGCATTCAATCTGCGTGTGTGGCTGGAAGAGCACAGAGTTGGTCTGAACAGGTGGCCAAAGGCCGCGAGGTTCACCATTCCCCTGAAGCCGGAGCCACTGGTCCTGGGCACCTGGGAGGTCTCTGCATTATGGCACAGGGTTTGTGGACAGGAATGTCCTTGTCCAGAAAAATGTTCTTCCACTTAAATAGTCATCTTAAAGAAGTAACATGGGGGCCGGTGAGATGGCTCAGCGGCTTAAGCGCCTGCCCGGCAAGCGCGAGGGCCCGAGTTCGACTCCCGGAACCCACATACGAAAAAGGGGCCGGTGATATCGCTCAGCGGCACGGGCGCCTGCTGGCGTGCGAGGTCCTGAGGTCGACCCCCCGGTACCCACAAAAAAAAAAAAAAAAAAAAGAAGTAACATGGAATGCATGCTGTTAGCTATAAAGATGGTCATTGCAGAGTTATTTATAACTTAAAAATTATAAAAGTATAACATAAAGAGGAGGACATTGTTACATAAAACACAATGTATCACATTATCATTCATTAAAATTATAAAGTGAATGAAAATTTATTGACATGAATGTAAATGTATGACATACCCTTCAAATGATAATTCAGGTTTCTGAACCATGTGATCCCATAAAAATAAATTTGTAAAAAACACACAAATGTATGTTGTCAGGATTGTGGTGCATACCTGTAATCTCAGCATTTTAGGAGACCGAAGCAGGAGGATCCTAAGTTCAAGCCCAGCCTAGGCAACCTAGTGACTTTGTAAGACACTGTCTTGAAAAAAAAAAAGATAAAAAGAAGGCTGAGGGTATACTCAGTGCAGATGTCCTGGTTTCAATCCCCAGTACAGAAAGGAAAAAAAAATATATATATGCATATATATGTAAACATAGGCTTATATAATGTGGACAAATATATAAGTATTGATGGTGGAATTACAGGTGATTATTTTTCTATTTGCCTATCTGTATTTTATACTTTTTCTATATTGTATTCTTTTTTGTTTTCTTCTATATTGTATTATTTTTAATATGAACAAAATATAAAGATATTTGTTAATTTTAGTTAATATTTAATATCTTAATAAATGAGACCTCATACTCAGAAAGGCTGAGCATGCATAATTCTGTCCATGGATCCTATCAGGCAACCAGACAGAAGCTTATCCATTGGGCTTCCTTACCTTGGTCTTCTGCAAAATTGCCTTTCCTCAGTCTCTTTTTATTTGGCACCGGGGATTGAACCTAGGACCTTGTGCATGCTAAGCACATGCACTGAGCTACATTCCCAGCCAGTGACTATAATATAACTCAAAGGACCCAATATATAAAGTCCCACAGATAGCCAGGCACATCGGTGCATGCCTGTAGTCCTAACCAGTCAGGAGGCTGAGGCAGGAGGATTGCTTAAGTCCAGGAGTTTGGGGGTCCGCCTGGGCAACTTCCACAGAGATGTTTATTTTGCAAATGTTTGGAGAAGCTTTATTTTCCCTGTGAGTCTAGTGTGCCGCCTCCTTTCTGATTATAACAATTACATAACCAGGTTTACCTCTTCATGGGTTTCCAGGAAACATGGGGGTCAACTCTTGCAACTTTGTCATCTCTCATTGCTTTTGTGGTTGTGTTCTTTACCTGGTCATACTTTCCTTCTCTTCTTTTTATTTTCCCTGGTCATAAGATTCTCTCTCTTCCCTTCACCTCTCCCTTTCAGCATTATTTTAATTTTCATTTCCAGCAGCCTCCAATCTTTGGTGGTGAAGAGGGGTCTGTAGAAGTAAAACCTGAATAAATAAACAATTACAGTCCTTATCTTGTCTGGCACACCACCGCTGTGTTGACAATGTGCTCAGTACATCGCGTGGTGTTATGGTCCACGTCACTGGTCTCACCCAGCATTGCGCCACAAGCAGATGTCCCTAACAGAAACATCGAGTGTGGGTGCTTCCCAAAATCTGTGGACCAGGACCAGGGAGATAGCTCAGTGGCACAGTGCCTGCCTGGCAAGCGCGAAGCCCTGAGTTTGATTCCTGGTACCAAAAAAAGAGGGGGAGGATAAGGATATAGCTCAGTGCAAAGGCCCTGGGTTAAATCCCTAGTGTCACAAAACAAAAACCATGGACCATGGTCTGAGGAGCCAAACAGGACACAGTGACAAGCCTGAGGACCTGAGAACGCTGTGTCCTGACTTTAGCTAGGCTGGTTCTGCTTATGCAGGGGCCAAGAGTAGCAGGGGCACTGAGGGTCATGCTGAGGAGCAGGCTGGGCTAAGGAGGGAGAGGTGGCCTTCACTCCCAGAGTGACTTGGCAGCTGTACCTGGCTTCGCTGTTCCTTCTGACCGGCCCTGAGCTGCCGTTTCTGTGCCCAGATGAGCTAACATGGAGACCTGGCTTTCCTGTACTTCAACAGCCTCCTCTGTTCTCAACCATAAACACCTTCGGGTGAGGGCGCTAGGACCCCACTTCTTCCTGGGCATGGTGGGCCCCTGGCTTCTCCCAGTAGGAGGTGAGGAAGCTTTTGATGTGGTTCTGGTCTTAGGAGCAGAGGCCTCTCTTAGCTCCAGAGCACGATACAGTGCCCTGAGTGTGGACAGTGGAGGCACACAGACCTGGAATTGGCCCAGAGCAAGACCTTGGGTAAGATACCTCTCTGAGCCTCAGTTTCTCTGTAAGTGAAAGGAGGAAAATAATAATAAAGGTAAATGCCAGCATGTGGTAGGTGCTGTGCAGAGAAATTATTGTCATTCAGTCTTTTTGACTCCTCTGGGACAAGATTCAGGAAGGCTGAGAGGTTTGGGAAATTCCCAGGCCACCTTCCCAGCTTACTTCTTACTACCACAGCTTAGCCACATGGAGCCACTCATTTTTCTCAGGGTTTTATCTTACTTCTCTCTAGGCTACAGTAAGGCGTCTGGCACGCAGTATGGTCCCATCCCTCCAGGTCTCAGCCATATGGGCCTCAGTGCCAAATGCTACCTCCTTCAGGGCTTTGGCCGTGTCGGATGGAACATTAACCTCTCATGTGAACCTGCTGCGCCTCACATCTTGGTCATTCCCCATGCCAGGACAGGAGGCTCTCACAAAGAAAAGCCTTCCCTCTCCCTTTTCTGATCCTCCTTCGCTTTTACTTCCTGTGCTATACCCTGCAGGTCTATTCCCTCCAATTTTCCCACCGCCCTCTGGAACAAACTCCTCTGTACCTTTGGCCTTGCTCCATTTCCTGGCTTCCCCGAGGCCTGGCCTGGGCTCTGGCTGCGGCTCCCTGGCTGCTCCTGCTCCCTCCATCAGACACAGCCGCTGATTCCAGCCCCGGAGAGCAGTCTGATGGAGACTGGTTCCTTCCCTGCAAGGCTCTCTTCCTCCCTGTCCCAGCTGACAGTGCCAGTCACTTTCCTTGCCGCTGGGACACAATACCTGACACCCACAACTCAAAGGAGAAGAGGTTTGTTTTGGCTCACATTTTCAGTCCATGGTCATCTGGCTCCAAGGCAGACACAGCGTGGTGGAAGAGTCTAGGGGAGAAAAGCTGCTCAAGTCATGATGGCCTGGAAGCAGAAAGAGAGGGGAGGAGCCAGGGAGGGAGATAAACCCTTCCAGATCACACCACCGGTGATCCATCTCTTCCAACCAGACTCCGCCTCCTAACAGCAAGTCAGCTACCTCAACCCCCTGGTCCAGTCGCCTCCTGAGAGCCCTGCCTATGAGCGCATGGGGCCTTTGGGGGACATTCCAGATCCAAACCATAATACTGACTTTCATATTCATTGAAGCTTTGGGCTTCTGGCTCTTGGCTGATCCCCTCTCTTGTCTACCTGGTGATTGTCATCCCCAGAGTGACTTCAAAATCCACAGGGAGGGCCGGTGAGATGGCTCAGCGGCGTAAGCGCCTGCCTGGCAAGCGCGAGGGCCCGAGTTCGACTCCTGGATCCCACATATGAAAAAAGGGGCCGGTGATATCGCTCAGTGGCATGGTGCCTGCTGGCGCGCGAGGTCCTGAGGTCGACCCCCCGGTACCCACACACACACACAAAAAAATCCACAGGGAAAGCCCACCCAACACTTCCCCTCTTAACTCCTCTGTCAGCAACCTTCTTCTGGTCTCCCTTCAGCACGTGCATGTACCCTGGAGGCCTGGGATGGCTCTACCTCTGGTACTGTACTCCCAGACATCTCCCTCCCCAGGCACAGGCCCAGGCTCGCCATCCCATTCTCCCTCTCTCCCCATGGGCTGGGCCTGCATCTTGAACCTTCCTGACTAGGGGGCTCTCGCACAATTCTCCTGTTCTCTCCCTTCTGCTCACCGGCCAGACCCTCACTCAGGATGCCTCTGGCCTCTGCATTTTCAGCCTCACTCTGTGGAGCCCTGCTAGAGAAAATGATGCTCTGATTTATGTCACTAGAAATTCAAGGTCTCTAGCCTCATGTGGGTCCTTGGCCAGGGCCTGGTACACCTTCCATGTATTCCTCCCCAGCCCAACACCCAGCTCCATTAAAGGCCCACTCACAGCCCTTCTGCCTTCATTCTTCCTTAGGTCCTTGCTCTCCAGTGTCTACACCCACCATGCACTGCATCTGCTCCCGCAGCTCACCAGGGGTCTTTGGAGTGCAGAAGCTAGTCCTTTCCTTACTTTATCTCTCCAGAGATTTTTTTTTTCACTTTTCTCTGCTCATATATTATTTTCTCTTTATATAGACACAATTCTTCAGTAAACATTTACAACATTGAAAAAAGAGGGCACTCCACAGACAGAATGACTCCCACACATTCAATTCCAAGACACAAGGACATACACAATGGACAGAGGTCTGCATAAGCACAGTGCATGGAATAAATACGCTTCACTGCAAACCACAACCACACGCGCTCTGAGAACACCACACGGGAAGGCAGAGAGGAGATCTTGTGCTACACTCTGAGACTGGTCTGTTACAAAAATAATTAAGAATCGGGAGGCCTGAGCCCTGGTCATGCTAAAATAACATCCTCTGTAGTCCACAGTTGAGTGACAAATAAAAGCTTATCTGATGGGTCTTTCTCCTGTCTTGGGAAGTTGGGGAGTCAGGGGCAGAGATGAGATTCCAGTGGCAGCAGAAGCTGTCACCTTCTCTTTCTGCCTAGAAGTCTCCAGAGATTTGTTATCAGTGATCTCTTACCTTTTTCTTCTTTGATTTTTTTTTTTTTTTTTTTTTTTTTGTGATACTAGAAATGGAGCCCAAGGCTTTGCATGGTGGTGCGTGTCCATAATCCCATCTACTCAGGAGGCCGAGGTAGGAAGATTACAAGTTCAAGGCCAGCCTTGGCAACTTGGTGAGACCTTGTCTCAAAATAACAAAAATTTTTTAAATTAATTTATTTATTTTTTAAAGACAACAAGTAAACATTCTCATGTATTAACAAACTCAAGCATTAGAGAATGTACAAATACCTTTTGGAGAAAAATATTACTCAGTATAAGATTAAGCCATGTAAAAGCTAGGTAAAAATAGAAGACTAAGGAATGGAATAGTCACAGTGAAATTGCATTTTCATACTAGGGAGACAATACGATGTTTACAGATGTGCATCCGGTTAAAATAACAAAATTTTAAAAAGGGCTGGGGTGTAGCTTAGTGGGAGAGCACTTGCCTAGCATGCATGAGCCCCTGAATTCAATTGCCTGCACTTCAAAAATAAATATTTTCTTCGAAGGGACAGGAAAGTAATAGTAGGACAGCAAGAAGATTTAAGAAGCAAAGAAATATGGTAAATAGAAAATACAAAATAATGTGACACGGTTAAATCAGTAACCACAGTGAATTTAAACATTAAATTAGCCCATACAAGTAGACTACTGGGTTGAAATTCTGCCCCTCGTTAGTTCTACGGCTTTGGATATGTTATTTAACTTGTCTGTGCCTCAGTCTCCTTATTTGTAAAACAAGGATAATGGTTGTACTTACCTCTAGGGTCTGCGAAAAATAATACTTTAATATAGCTTTTAAAAAGCACACAGTAATGCTTGACACATAGTAGCTGCTCTATGAGTTTGCTGCTGTTTTCGAGTTGGATTTTATAAAATTTCCAGTTTTTGCTATTTATAAAAGGCATACCTAAAATATAATGTCAGTGAAAAATTGAAAAGTAGGAGGTGGGGGAGACTAAAAAAAAGACTTAAAAAAAAAAAAAAGATATACCAGACAAATATTAATGAAAAGAAAGCAGGTAAACAATATGACATCCCAAAAAATGAGCTTTGAGTAGAAAGGATCAATAGGGATAAAGTGGATCATTGTTCAACGATGAAAGAAAAACTTCACGAGGAAGATACAACACAGCCTCAAAATATATAAACCAGAAAGCTATGGAGTCACAGAGAGAACTTGATAAATTTGGTGGGAGATTTTCCTATCATTTTCTCAACATTTAGAATCACAGAAAAAATAAGGGGTTTGAATAACAGCTAATAAATTTGATATATAGGTTGGGCATGGTGGTGCATGGTAATCCCAGCACTTGGGAGGCTGAGGCAGGAGGATCACTGTAAGTTTGAGGCCAGCCTGGGCTACATAGTGAGTTCAAAGCTAGCCTGAACTACCTAGCAAGACCCTGTCTCAAAAAACAAACAAACAGACAAACAAAGAAACAAACAATATATAAAGAACTCTATACCCCAAGAAATAGAAAATATTTGCCACAGTTGGTCACATACTATTTTCAGAGAAATCCGAGCATTGCTTGTAATAGCAAATGCACAAACAAAAATTCTTAAATGTTGTCCATCAATAGACAAATTACTTCGCAGCATGGAGTAACACATAACTGGTAAGAACAGACAAACTTGGTAATTTGTGGATGGATATGTCTCCAAAACATAATGTAAAGTGAAAAAAAATGCACACTGAAGGATACAATTTTTTATTACTTATATACATTTTTATAATGTGTAACACAACCTATCATAATGTATCTTTTTGTCTACATAAAAGAAAAAAGCCCAGGAGACTCACCAACCTCAGGCAGGTCACAGAGGAGAGGAGAGTAAGTGGGGAGAGAGGGAGGGAACTAGAACTGGGGAAAGAACAACAGAGAGTTGAATTCCACCAGTTGCATTTTATTTCTTTAAAAAATGATTCCAGGATACAAATGTCAAACACTAATACTTGTTAAATCCTGGTAGCAGGTACAAGGATGTTAGTCATACTATCATATGTACTTCAACGTATACTCAAAACATTTCGTTACAAAAATTGCAAAATAAGGGCTGGGGATATAGCTCAGTGGCATAGTGCCTGCCTGGCAGGTGCGAGGTCCTGAGTTTGATTCCTGGTACCCACATTAAAAAAATAAAAGCAAGAGCTCAAAAAACCTGCCTCCTCCCATCCTTGGTCGGGGAAAGTATGGGGTGTGCACCACCAAAAGAAGGGAGTAACCATGCCAGAGGGTTTGCTGGGATCAAGGGACCCAGGCAATCGCGGATGAGATCTGGCTGGCTCTCAGCCACCAAACTCAGGACCTCGCGCTTGCCAGGTAGGCGCTTGTGCCGCTCAGCCATCTCACCGGCCCAAGATTTTGCATTTTTGAAAGTGTCTTTATTCTCACTCTTCATGGATATCGTGGCATAGCATTTTAGGTTAAAAATAAACTTCCTCTCATATTTTGGAAAGCGCTGCTCACACTGACCTGAGCTTCTGGTGTTGCTGTTGAGAAACCTGAAGGTGTTCTGTGTGTGACCATTTTTGCCACTGCTGCTGTTGCTATTCTCTCTAGAAGGTCGTGATGCTGTGCTTTGTGGTGGGTCTGTTTTCATCCTCTGGGCTCGGCACTGAAGTATTTTCTGGGCCCTTTCCATCTAGAAACACATTTTCTTCAGTTCCGAGAAAATAATGAGTCACCCCTCACATCATTATTTGAATGTCAGACTTACTAGCCTCTTACAAGTCTCTAACTTTTAAAAATTTCAGGGCCGGTGAGATGGCTCAGCGGCGTAAGCGCCTGTCTTGCAAGCGCGAGGGCCCGAGTTCAACTCCCGGATCCCACATACGAAAAAGGGGCTGGTGATATCGCTCAGCGGCACGGGCGCCTGTTGGTGCGCGAGGTCCTGAGGTCGACCCCCCGGTACTCACAAAAAAAAAAAAAAAAATTTCACTGCTATTTTCCAACTTTATGTTTTAGGCCTTCTTATTGAATTTCTTGGTTTGAAGTGCTCTATTTCTGCTCCCATACCTTTTAATTTCAAAACATTCTTTCTTCTATGATCATCCTTTTCATCATTTTAAGAGAGTATTCTCTTCTTGTTTCATAGTGGTATCTATTCTTACATTGCTCTTCTATTTGTTTTGTTTTTGTTTTTACTTTAAAGTTTTCTTCTCCCTGCAAAGATTCTTCTTTATATTGTTCCATGTTTGCTGTTTTATTTGGCATCAAAAATATCCCCCTAAGGCCCATGTGCTAGGCTTAGTCCTCAGCCCATGATGCTACTGGGAGGTGGTAGAATATTTAGGAGGTGGGGACTTGTTGAAGGAAATTAAGTCATTGATGGCATGATCTGGGAGGAGATTTGGGGACACCAGCCTCTTTCTCTTTTGCTTCTTGGTTGCCATCATGTAGATAGGCTTCCTCTGCCATGAGCTCCTGCCATGATATACTGTTCTGCCACTGGCCCAAAGCAACAGGGCCAAGTGACTATGGCCTGAAACCTCTGCAACCCTGAGCCAAAATAAATCTTTCTTCCTTTAAAGTGGATTCTCTTGGGTATTTTGTTACAGTAACAAAAAGCTGACTAACCCATATGTATAACAAATGATTGAAAACAACCCAATGGCCACCACTAAAAGAATGGCTAGATAAACTATTCTGCCTTCATACAACTGAATGTCATGCGGCTATAAATTACTCTCAACAGATATAGAGTGATCACTAAAATACTGTTTTAAATGAAAAGAAAAAGAAAGTGTAGTTGAATGTGGTGGCACATGCCTGTAATCCCAGCGTTCTGGAGAGGCTAAATGGGAGGATCACAAGTTTGAGCCTAGTCTAGGCAACTTAGTGACCTAATGAGGCCTTGTCTCAAAATTAAAAAAAAAAAAAAAAAATTCTGGAGATGTTGCTCAGTGCAAAGGCCCTCAGTTCAATCCCCAGTACAGAAAAAAAAAAAAAAAAAGAAAATGTAGAAATCATATATACTATGTGATCTTTTGTGTATGCAAGGAATGTATATATGTATTTACTTATTTTGGGATAAAGAATTCCTGCAAGGCTAAATTAAACTAGAAATGAATAGAAATAGTCTCTTGTATGCTGTCAGGGGAAAGAGAATGAGAGAGATAGGAATGGAAGTGAGGCTTCTGTGAGAATATCTTTTCATATCTTAATTTATTAGATTGCCAAGGTATCTCAGCATGCAAAGGGATCATGAAACTGTTACTGACAAATGACAAAGAGAAATAGCATATCTTGTCGACTGAGAGATCTGATGGTGATTGTCTTACCAAGCGTAAAATGTAGGATCCCTAAGAGCGGGAGCAGCAGCCACTGTGTGCCTCCTGATGAGATGTAATATTCATCTTTAAAGTAGCCTTGCCAGAAATACTTTAAACACAACTTGAACGTAATGGAGTCATTTGACGTGGACTCCAGTTTATGGGTATATTAATCAGCTTTCCATTGCCGAGACAAATGCCTGATTTGTAACAAAGGTAAGGATTTATTTTGGTTTCAGGGGACAAACATGGTGGAGGGATATGGCAGAGGAAAGCTACTTACCTTGGGGCAGCCAGAAGCAGAGAGAATATGAATAGAATACAAAGAGAAAGAGAGGAAGAGGCTGGAGACAAGAATATAGCCTTCCAGGTTATGCTCCCAGTGACCTATTCCCCCAGCCTCACCTCCTAACAGCACATTAAGCTTTGCACTCATTTGCGGGTTAATCTGTTGATGAGGTTAACACCCCATGATCTAATCACTTTCCATAAGCCCACCTCTGAGGACATGAGCCATGTTTGGGGAACATTATCCATCTAAACCATAACAATGAGAAATATAGAAGATAGAGAACTAAGGCAAATGACACTACAAACGAAGAGTCAGACAAATTTATAACATGGAACATTCTACAAGGCAACTGGCCTGGTCTTTCTCCAAAAGTTAATGTCATCAAAAAAGAAAGTAGGAATGCTCTGTAGTGGTGTTTAACAACTAACTGTGATGCAGTTGGATGGTAATTGGATGGTAATTTTAAAAAGAGCAAGGGTTGGGGATATAGTTCAGTGGCAGAACACTTGCCTAGGGTGTGTGAGGCTCTGGGTTTGAGTGGCAGCACCACAACAAACAGACAATAAAACAAATGAAAAACTAACAGTGTTCTCTTTCACAGCACATACACTAAAATTGGAACAATACAGAGATTAGCAAGGCTCCTGTGCAAGGATGACGTGCAATTTGTGAAACATCCCATCTTTTTCCATAAATAAGAATGAAATCATGTCATTTTCAGGAAAACAGACGGAACTGTAGGACGTCATGTTAAGCAAAATAAGGCAGATGCAGAAAGACAAGTATAGTATGTTTTTTTCTTATATGAGGAAACAAAACAAATAAAAAGACCTGGAAGTAGAAGACAGAGCAATAGGAAAGAGGAGGGAGGAGGAGAAAAGAGCAAGAGAAGACACAAGGAGGGTGATATGATCAAGGCATGATATATGCATGTATGTAAATGTCACAGTGAAACACATTAATTTATTTTTCATTGGGGGGGTATAGGAAATTGAACTCAGGACCTCGTGCTTTCCAGGCAGGCACGGTGCTGCTAAGCTATATCCCCGGCCCTGAAACACATTAATTTGTGCAGTTAGTATGCATTAATGCTTATAATTTTAGAACAAGAGAAAGTTTAAAATACCAAATGGAGAAAGTTGAACATAGACTGCATATTTGATGTTATGGAATTGTTAATTTTCTTAGTAATGATAATGTCATTGTGGTTTTGTAAAAGAATGTCCTTATTTTTTAGGATGCAAAAACTGAAATTATATGCAGGTGACTGAGTGCTGTCTACAACTTCCAAAAGGTTGGGCATACATATAAAATATTTATATAGGGAGAGAGTGTAAATGTGGCCCAATATTAACAATCACAGACCTGGGTGTTGAGTATAACAGTGATCATTGTACTGTTCTTTCAGCTTTTCTGTAGTTTTGAAATTTTTCATTCTAATGTAGAAGAAAAAAGAAGGTGATGTATAGTCTGGAGTCCCTGGGTCATTTTAAGAGGGACTGTCTGGATTGCAGGCAACACTCAAAAAGTTTGTTTCTTTGGGTCATTTTCTTAGAAAAGTCAAGTTTCTCAGGGGGAAGTTTCTTCCAACCCCTGTCTCTGAAATTTTGTTAGTCAGCTTTCTGACACTGAATCACAATACATGACAGACAACTTAAAGGAGGAAAGGTTTATTTTGGCTCACAGTGTCAGAGATTTCAGTCAATGGTTGGGTAGCATCATTGCTTTTGTACCAATTGTGAGGGAGAAATATCATGGTAGAAGGGCATTTTGGAGAAAAGTTGCTCATCTCATGCCAGTGAGGAAGCAGAGAAACGCAAAAATCAGAGGAAGGGGCCAGGGACTAGATATAGTACCCAGGGTCATGTATCCCATGTCCCACCCAGCAGCGTGCTTGACTAATCTGCTAGATACCTCTAAAGCCAATCAAGTTGACAGACAACATTAACTATCACAGAGGGCAAAGCCTAACTGGCAAGCATTTTGGATGAGGGGAAAGAGTGTGTGTAGAGAGAAAATTCTCAAAATTTGGTGTATAAAATTATGTTTTTGAGTACAAGAACTCTGACCTCCAGCAATACCTTGTTTTTCATGGACCAGAGATCCACTCTTTCACCCTTTCCAGAGAATATATCTGTGGTTTTCTGCTTTGGGGGGAGGGACAGTGACCCCACTGGGAAAAAAGGACAGCAGCTTCTTAAACACACGCTCAACAAATCCCCCCATTTGTAGCTCCAATGTCACTTGTGCTTACAGTAGAATTTGTTGCTGCTGTTGTTGAGTTTTTGGGGTGTTTGGATGTGCAAGTCAGGGGGGTACTTGGCTTTCTCCATTGCTGCTTCAAAACTTATCTTTTCAGTTGTGCCCAGTTACTACCATTTGACCATCCAGAAATTTTCAGCTTCCAAAATGTTGTTACTGTTGTCTCCTTTTCTATTTTCCTTGTGGGTTTATGCATTTTTTAAAAGTGCACTTTAATGCTATTTTATTGGGATTTCAGGAAACAGCAGAGGCTAATGCATACAATCAATACATCATCCTTTGCTGGAAGTCAATCTGATGCTCTTCAGTCTCTTTTCCCCATATACTAGTTTGAAAGTTATCCATTCTCTCTGTTCTTTTAATGGGTTATTCTTACAATTTTAATATTTTCACCTTACCTAACAAGTCTAAAGGTAATCAATATTCCTTTTTTCCTGATAGATAATGCAAAGACTATAGAATGTTTTAACTTTGATCTCTTCTTCCCCATTTTTCATCTTACTTATTTTTCTTTTTCTTGCACTACTGGGAATTGAACCCAGGGCCTTCACACTGAGCTATATCCCCAGCTCTTTTTTATTTTTATTTTGAGACAGGGTCTTGCTAAGTCACTCCATTGTCCAGGCTGGGCTCAAACTTGCCACTATCCTGCCTCAGCCTCCCAGAGTACTGGGATTACAGATGTGCACCACCACATCTATCTTTTCATGTTACTTTGGTCTATTATGTTAGTTCCCAATGGTTCTAACACCTCTTTCAAAGTAGTCAGTCCCTTTATCTTTATCTGTATCTATATCTAATCAATATCTATGTCTTTATTTATATCTATCTCTATATAGAATTATATTCTTTATATAAATAGCTCTCTATATACATAGCTCTCTCTGTCTAGTTCTATGAATGAGGTGTGATCAACATGAAAGGGGAATATTTAAACTAAAAATGTTTTACAGTAAAAAACACATTGTTATTAATCCTGCATCAAATACTCCCCCCTCGCTTTGAACACACTTATCTCATTGTTTTGGCCACTCTTTGGAACAGTTCTAGAAGTCCTCTTTATGAGTGCCTTTCTGAGGTGTGATCAAAAATATAGTGAATGTTGCTGCTAAGTGCCATCCAACTGAAAGATGGGCTCATAAAGACACCATGATGTGTCCTTCTCCACCTTATTCACTGGATGTGGCACTGTGCAACTTGTGACTGTTCTCCAAAGTCATAACAACCATGAAAGGTAAATGTCTTTAATCAGTTCAGGACATCAAGGCAGCCACAACAGTGCAACTAAGGACAGTCACAAAAGAGGACTTCCAGAATGGCTTCAGAAAGGGGCAAGAATGATGCAGTAAATGTGTTTAAAGCAAGGGGGAGTGTTTTGAGGGGGATTAATGGCAATGTATCCTTACTGTAATAAATGTTTAAAATTTAAGCATTCACCATATATTTCAACCACATCATGTATGTGTGTATGTATTTATAGTATATAACATTTTTTTAGTATATAACATGTCTATTATACATAGCTGTCTTATAAGTATGGTCTAGGCACTGGGAATATAAAAGCAAATTAGACAGACAGATTAAACTGCACATAAATATATTTTGTTTAGTAGAATCAGATGATATTGCTGATATTTGATCAATTTTTACTTGTAAAATCTAATTTCATATATGGATATAACACATGCACATATAACTCCACAAGCTTAAGCATGTTAAACACTAAAACTATAAGATGCCATGAAATAAGGAAGCATGAGTATGTCTTGCATTTACTCATTGCATTAATGTAGGTTCAGTCAGAAAAACAGAAGCTACTGCATGTAAAAAGCTTTAATGCAGAAAATTTTAATGTTACAAAACAATTGGAAAGGATGGAGAAAATGACCACCGTGGCTTACAGTACTGAAGGATTGATTCCCAAAAGCTTGCCTCTAAGTGGCCGCAAGTGGGAAGCTCCCCCAATTATCCCAGTCTGCAGTGCCAACATGTGTGAAGCAGAGAGGGCAAGGAAGGTCATACAGAAGCTGCTTTAAGCCCCATATCTACACAAGCTTCTGTCAGCAACTGCAGTGAAAAATAATGGCCTCTCTCTTCCATCTCACATGGGCTGACTCTAAACTGGGCCCAAGGAGAGAAGGAAATTCTGAGGAATGTAGTTCCAAGTTCGTCCTCTGCATCCTAAGAAAGACTTCCGGTGAGAATGTAAAATGGTGCCGCCCCTGTGGTGCACAGTAGTGTGATTCCTTGAAAAATTAAAAATAGGACTACCATATGATCCAGCAATTCCACTTCTTGGTTTACACTAAAATGAATAGAAAACAGGAAATGCAGCAGATATTTGTATACCCATGTTCATAGCAGCACTATTTAAAATAGCTGAGGGCAACCCATTTGGGACCCCTCCTGTCTCTCAGGAGCTATTCCTATTCCTTGTTCCCCATTACTATTCTCCAATAAATTTTCCTACTCCTTTTTTTTTTTTTTTTGTGGGTACTGGGGGTCGACCTCAGGACCTCACGTGCCAAGCAGGCGTCCGTGCCGCTGAGCGACATCACCGGCCCATTTTTTCCTTTATGTGGGTTTCGGGAGTCGAACTCAGGACCTCGCGCTTGCCAGGCAGGCGCTTATGCTGCTGAGCTATCTCACTGGCCCCGAATTTCCTACTCTTAACCTCCACTGTTTCTTAGAATTCATTCTTTGACTTTGGGGAACATGAACTCAGTGTATTTGACATCGAGCTTTTCCCCTATATCATCTTGGAGGTTCCACCAAGATACTTGGAAAGAGGTAAGAATTTGCTTTTGTTTCATGGCACCTCTAAAATATTTCAACTAAATTCTGGATTGTGACCCACTTAGGTAATCAAAATTGTCATCCTTGAATTTTATGCCTTGTCTCTTTAATGCATTGTCTTTTGTTAAAATTATGATAAATGTAAATTGAGAACATGGGAAGATTATGATGTTTCTTTGTGGAATTTTATTTCTATTCTGTATATGCTGTATTTTGGACTTAGTTGCTGAACTTACTAGTGTTCCTTGTTTTATATATCTCCACATTTAACCATGAGAGGACTGCCGGACTGTTTTACAAACACTGTACATTTCTACCAGCAAGGTATGGGGATAGAATCCTTGATTTTTAACTGGGCACTGGGCTCATGGCTATTCAAATTGAAGTTGACATTTCCCAGACTCCCTTACAGCTAGTGTGACTGGCTGACTAATTGGATGAGTGAAGTTAAAAGTTTTCACTTAAAAGAAAGTACAGTGCCCACCCAGTGGCTGGATGTGGACACAGTAGTGAGCTGTATTGGATCATGTGGACGGGAGCAACACACAGGGGTGGCAGAACTTCAGACAGAGGGAATTTGGAGCCTGGAAGCTTTGTAGGACAGTGTTGCCACCCCAGTTTTAAGTGGGAGAGAAATAAATTTCTAACATGCAGTTTCTAGTCCACAGTTATTTTGGAACTCTCTCAGAGCCAAATTTATATCTTAATTACTACTCTTGCTTTTTGTGAGTCTTCTATCTTCTGATCGTACTTCCAGTTTTCTGACTGCCTCCTTTTAGGCTCTCTTAATATTAGTAAAGATAAGTTCAGCTATACAGCATGTCTTAGTCACTTGCCTGTCACCAAGACACAATGTCTCACACCTGCATTTTAAAGGAAGAGCGGTGTATTTTGGTTCACACTTTCAGAAGTCTCAGTCAGTGCATGGTCAGCCAGCTCCAAGGTGGAAACAGCACGGTGGAAGAGCCTGGTGGGGGAAAGCTGCTCACATCACAGCAGCAAGGAAGTAGAGAAGCGAGGAGCTGGGGGAGGATACACACCCTTCCAGGTCATACCCCCAGTGACTCAACTCTTCTGAGTGGGCCCCAAATTAACTACAAACTCATCAGTGGACTAATCCAGAGTGTGGTGCCCCATGATCCAATCACCTTCCAAAGCCCCACCTTTGAGCACATAAGAGTTTTGGGGGACATTCTAGATATAAACCATAGCACGTAAATCTCTGAATCTTAGTGGCATGACACAATGGAAGTTTATTTCTTACTCATGAGAAGTCTGATGCAGGTTAGTGGGAAGTCCCCTCTGAGCACTAATGCAGATCACACACCCTGTCACCTTGCAACAGTGCCATCCTGTAGTGCTTTGCTTCCACTTTTTGGGAATAAAAGTGTGGAGCGCTTATGTATACTCTTTTGTTATTTTGTTTTCTTGATATAGGGTCTTGCTATGTTACCCAGATTGGTCTTGAACTCCTGGGCCCAAGTGATCCTCCTACTCAGCCTCGCAAGGGCTAAGACTACAAGTACACACTGCTGTACCTGGCTCAGATCTGGTCTTTATTGCTCTCCACCCACTTATTTTTGCTCACAGCCCACTGGCCAGAATTGCATGGCTCCAACTTAACTGTAAAGGAGTCTAGAAAATACAGGAAAATACTCAGATTTTTGGAGACCAGTAATTTTTTCTGTCAAGGTTTTCCTGTAGAGGTCATTTCTCTTCAGATTTCCCACAAATACTAGTGTTTTCTGACCTTGGTTCTTTCCTTTTTTGCACATACTGCCCCTGGGTGATCCCCACTCTTATGTCTCCCTGTTTTAGTCAGGGTTTGCAAGGGAAACAATACAATACAGGACACATAATTTATTGGATTATTTTGTAATAGTCACCCAAAGAGTCATATACAAAAAGAGTTCAGGAAATCTGTCCACACACTAAAGACCCAAAGAATCCAGCTGAGGGCCTGTATTCCACAGCAAAGTCCTGCATGAGTCCAGCTGAAGAGCTAGAGCCCATGGCAATGCCCCCCAGAAGTCCAACTGGAGGCCCAGAGCTCACGACAATGTCTCACGCAAGTCTGTTTCATGGATCTGTGCTGGGAAGGCCCAAAGGTCAGTGGCGGAAGCTAGAAAGTCTGAGCCAGCGGGGTGAAGGATCTGTGCCAGCAGGCTGGGGGATCTGCACTGGAGACAGGAAGTGACACTCAAAGTAAGGACCAGAGCTCCCCTGAAAAGTACCACAGCCATCCTCAGTGACAACAAAGTCTTGAGCTCCTCTGATGATGAGAACAGCCAAGTTCCTATCTGGAAAGCCAGCGCGACAAGCTCCTCCAGGAGAACCAACAGCACCACTTCTTCCTCTCCAGTTCTCCTTTTCATATTGTTGGTAACAATCCTCAGGTGGTCCCTCCACACCCAGCACCATGCTGATTCAGTTCAGCTGGGTGTTACAAGCTGACCACCAGTTGTCAATCCACCGCACTCTCACTGCCACTGTTGCTGGATGACTCCCAAACTCAATGTCGAGCCTAGATTTTTCTCCTTGGTGCTTGACATCTGTGTCCAACTGCCATAACATCTCCAGCACAGGGCTTTCAAGCATGAGGCCACACCAGCCTATGGATAAAAATAATAACCAAATCTAAACTTTAATGGCTCTCTCTCCTATCTTCCATTGTCCCAAAATCCATTCTTCTTAAATACTGAATCTCCCTTTTCTTTTAATGACTAAAGTTTTGTGACTAGGAGGTAGTTCCTGCTGCTTCCTTCTTTTCAAATGAGTTTTCTCTCAGGAGGCCACTCTGCAAATAGATCTCACCTGGGTTGGTCCTGTGCTTGCAAAAGCCCATCTTAGTTCCAGCTAGGACTCCTATTAAACTGAACTCTCATTTCTTGTCCCAACCTGTTCATTTTGCTCTCAGCATCCATGGTTGATGATGGGAAAAATCATCCACCTACTTGCCCAGAAAGTTGGGAATGATCAGAACCCTTCCTTGACTTTATCTCCTTCATCCAACCAGTCACCAAATGCTATAATTCTACTACTTTCATATCCTTCAAGTAAACATTTTCCTCTCAGCCCTTACCAGCATGCCTTACTTCAGGTCTTCATTGCCTCTCACTGGGAGGGATTACTGAGACACCTCAGGAGTCTTCCTGCCCCCTGTCTGGCCACACTTTCGAGGGACCTTTGCATCGTGCACCTTTGAGTGACTGCTCATACAAGGTCCTTGATGACCCGGGCATGGTCTGCTTTCCCTTTAGCCTCATCTCCTGCTGCCCAGAGCTGCCAGCATCAAACATGGGAGTCCAGTTCTGGCTGCACCTCCCTGTGTGATGATGGGCAAGTCACTTAACCTACCCCACCCTTGGTTACTTAAGCAATCAAATGAATTAATTTGATTTTTCAACTTTCTGCATAGTAAGCTTTGTGCCCAAGTGGGGAATGTAAAGATGAATTCGACAAATTCTCTGCTCTCAAACAATGCTCAAACATGTCAACAAATTATTTTACTATGAGATTAAGTGCTGCAATACAGTAATATACAAAGTGTTTTGTGATTAATGCGGAACCAGTCTGTCAACCAAAGCAGGGAAGGATCAAGACAGAAGAGGCATTCAGAGTGATCTTGGAATCTGGGCAAGGTGGTGCACACCTGTTATCCCAGCACTCTGAGATTACAGGTTGAGGCAGGAGGATCACAAATTTGAGCCCACACCGCACAATTTAGTGATTTATTGAGACCCTGGCTCCAAAAAATTGGGGGAGGCTGGGGATGTAGGTCAGTGTGAAGTCCCCCCACCCGTACTGCTAAAACAAACAAACAAACAAACAAACAGTGATCTTGGAGCTGTGCAGCAAGGAATACTATTGTCCCCCCACATTCATTCTTTTCTTCTTGCTGAATGATAGAGGTCATTTTCAGCTGAGCACACAGCCGCCCAGAATAATGACTACATTTCCCAGACTCTTTACAACTAAGGGCAGCCACGTGACTGAGTTCTAGCCAATGGAATGTCAGTAGAAGTGGTATGCTCAATATCTGGGATATGTGTTCAATGGGAGAGAATATGTCCTTCTTGCTGGCTGAGAGGTGAACCTGATGGGTGGGGTTGGAGCAGCTTGAACTTGGACATGAGCCTGTTGGCGAGGATGATAGCACAATAAAACAGAAGCAGCCCTCACTGGCTTACATTTGAGAGACAGAGAGAGAGAAAGAGAGAGAGAGGATTCCATTTTATTTAAGCTATCCCTACCTCCTTTTTGTCACTTACAGCTGAGCTTAATCCTAATACAAACTAAATCTGAAAGAAATGAATGCATATCCACCAGGAGATAGGCTATTTCAACCAGACAAAATAGCATGTGCAGAGGCCCAGCGTCCTGAAAGAGGTGGTGTACTTAAGGAACGCCAAGGTTTTGTCGTTTGGAGGAGACTGGAAGTGAGTTGGGATGAGCCACAGCAGAGGATGGACGAATGGCAGGACTGGGAGAAAATCCACTGGAGATTATGAGCGCAAGCAAGAGAGACAACTTGGGCTATGGTGGTGGTGGAAACAGAGGGGAGGGGATCCAGTCAAGGTACCTTTAGGAGCACGAAGGAGGAGCTTAGGAATTTGAGTGTGTAAGTATATGGAGGGAGCCTGTCATCAGAGAAAGAGTGGGGCCTTTGGGCTTTCCTCCTCAGAGTCCCCAAGGTAGAGTTCAGCCTTTCTCTGTGAGGAGAGTCCTTTTGCTCCAATCCCTTGGGCCCACAGTCCCCAGCCCAGATATTGCTTACCAATCTCATCTTCACCCTGCCTGGCTTGCCCTGCTTGATCCAAAATTATTTCATAAATCGGGAGATGGAACAGTCTTTAACCCCATAACTGCTGGCTCTTCCTAGGCTGCCTGAGTAGCCTGTGTTGGAGCTGTTAAGGGGTACTTAAGCTCTGGCTGGCAGCTGAACACTGTCCCTCTGGCTGGCTGGCGCAGAGTGCTCTGGGGAGTTGAGTAAGAGTAGGGCCCCCTGGCAGACAAACAGGCTTGTGTCTATTGGTGGGCTGGGCAGCAAGTCAGTAGGAGGTTGGGGGTCATGGGTTTGGGGGGAACTGGGTGATTTTAGCCCCATTCCTGGTAAAGGTTCCAGGAAACATTTCTCTACTGGGACAGCCCCTTGATACCAGGGAACTCATTAACCCTCTGGGTGCCAAGAAAAGAGCAGGAGGTAAGTTCTGGGAGGCAACTGAGGTCATCTTTCTTTGAACTTCCACGTGGTATTTGCTTAAAGTAATTGTTGCCAGAGGCTGGGGCCCTGGGGTATAAAGGAGAATATTTGCTCTCTGCACCCAGAACTGAGCAGGTAAGCACCAGGGCTGAGGGTAAGGATAGGAGTCCTAAGGGAAGGGACTGCAGGGGGCCCCTGAAGAGCTGGGGGTGAGATCTAAGGCATCCTCTTGAGGACTTTGGCAGAGTTGCTCCCCCCATATGCCTCAGTTTTCCTGGCTATGAAATGGGAGGCAGGAAGACAGGTGAGTGAGGTAGCTAGAGAGCTGATCCTGGTGCCTGGGTTCTAGGTTCTGGGGAGCAGAGTGGTGGGGGAACCATTGGAAGACAGTTGGAGCTCCATCCGCCCTGCTATGTGACAGAGGTGAGAAAGGAGAGCCCCTCCTCCATGTTTGCGGAAGACACTCCTTCCTTCCCAACCTAAGTTGATCCACCGAGGTCAGTCTCTGAGTCCCAGTAATTCTCTGCTCTCTACACCTCAGGGAAGGGTTAACAGGATTTGGGGCAAGTGGCCCCTGGAACAAGTTTTTTCTTTTTTTCCTTTGCTTCTTCATTCTTTTTTTTTGGGGGGGTGGGTACCAGGAGTCTAACTCGGGAACTTGCACTTGCCAGGCAGGTGCTGTGCCACTGAGCTATATCCCTGGCCCTGCTTCTTCACTGTGACTTGGCCTCCATTCAACTTCCTTCCCAGAGTCCATACTGCCAACATGGCTGCAGTCCTCACCTGGGCTCTGGCCCTGCTCTCAGGTGAGTCCACATGGGCATGACTTCAACATGGGCATGTGCGTGGAGACTGAACTGAGGGGCCCTAACCACCCTACCCTCTCCACAGCGTGTTCAGCCATCCAGGCACAGAAAGGCTTCTGGGACTACTTCAGCCAGAGCAGCAGGGACAAGGGTGTGATGGAGCAGATCCAGCAGCAGAAGCAGGCCCAGGACCATGCGTGAGCAACTAGGGCAAGGGGTGGGGGCAAGGGAGAGGAGATAGCTGGGCCCTGATGCACTGTTTCTGACCCCTCCACCTGCCCTTCCTATGGATGCTGTCTTCTTGCCCACTGGGGCTGGGCACCAAACACTGCCTAGCTCTGTATTTGCACCTGCAATGTGTTTGCGCTTCTCTATGTGGAGCTGCTGTTGTCTGTGGGGTGAGGACTAGAGAGCCTGGGTCTGGTAGCCACTGCCCCGCCCCATATCCTTGGTTTCCCTAGAAGATCAGTGCCCAAGGTCCCTAGGGCAAAAGAGATGATGGGGCTAGCAGTTTGATGGTCTGTCGTCTTCCCCAGGAGGCTGAAAGACAGCCTTGAGCAGGACCTCAGCAATATGAACAAATTCCTGGAGAAGCTGAGTGGGCAGGGGAAGGAGCCTCAACTGCTGGCCCAGGACCAGGAGGACATGCGGCAGCAGCTGCAGGAGGAGCTGGAGCAGGTGAGGGCTCGCTTGCAGCCCTACATGGCGGAGGTACACAAGCTGGTGGGCTGGAATTTGGAGGGGCTGCGGCGGCAGCTGAAACCCTACACAATAGAGCTAATGGAGCAGGTGGCCTTGCGCGTACAGGAGCTGCAGGAGCAGTTGCGTGTGGTTGGGGAAGGCACAAAGGCCCAGGTGCTGGGCGGCATGGACGAGGCACTGGGCCTGCTGCAAGACATGCCCAGCCGCGTGCTACACCACACCGGCCGCGTCAAAGAACTCTTCCACCCATACGCCGAGCGCCTGGTGAGTGGCATTGGGCGCCATGTGCAGGAACTGCACCGCAGCGTGGCCCCGCACGCCGCTGCCAGCCCGGCCCGGCTCAGCCGCTGTGTGCAGACACTGTCGCACAAGCTCACGCTCAAGGCCAAGGCTTTGCACGCGGGCATCCAGCAGAACTTAGACCAGCTAGGCAAAGGGCTCAGTGCCTTTGTCCGCACCAGCGCAGACAGGGCTGAAGAGGGGGCCAGCCTGGACCCCCAGTTGCTTTCTGAGGAGGTACGCCAGCGACTCCAGGCTTTCCGCCATGACACCTTCCTGCAAATCGCTGCGTTCACACGTGCCATCGACCATGAGACAGAGGAGATCCAGCACCAGCTGGCGCCACCCCCGCCAGCCCATAGCGCCTTTGCCCCCGAGTTCCTACAAGCGGATAGTGGCAAGGTCCTGAGGAAGCTGCAGGCCCGTCTCGATGACCTGTGGGAAGACATCACCTACAGCCTTCATGACCAGAGCCATAGCGATTTGGGAGAACCCTGAGGGCCGACTTGTCCCAGTTCACTCCCTAGCTCCTGGTCTGAGGTGCCCAAGACCTGAGTCTCTGAGTGGCCTGCTGGGTGAGGGTGAGGGCGAGGGTAAGGGTGAGTGTTCTGCACAGGATAGGTGAGGCCACCAGTGGGCTGCTGTTCCTGGCATAACCATCCTCAACTCCCCCATCCAGATGCATTACACTTACTAGGCTTTGCAAACCCAGCTTTCCATACTCATTTGGTCATTCTCAGAAATTTCAATGTTCAGGGATGGAGGGAGTAGGGAGGGGGAGAGACCGTATGTCTGCAAACCTGTGCCACTGCATCCCAAAGTATGGCTCCTGTCACTTCTGGATGCCTGATGGTCACTGCTATAGCTGGTCCATAGAGAAAAGCTCTTGTTTCCCCAGGGCCACCATGACAGCTTCTGTTGGGCCAATAGAAGAGATCAAGGAGGAAAATACATAGGGAGAACATGTGATGATGTGTCCATCCCTGCTGGCTGTGATGCTGGTGGGTGTGAATGGTGGGGACAGCGATGGGCTGGGGCAGGATCCGTATTTCCTTATATAGCTGTGCACCTACATAAGGGACCAAGCCCTCCAAGCCATGGGGGCTTCTTAAATTGTCCGGGGAGTGTGATGTGTGCCCTCCCCATCCCCATCCCCTCCTTCCTGATTCCCAGGCTGAAGTCTAGACTTCTGCTCAAATGAAATAGATGCTTATGATGGAAACTTCTTTGCCTGGTGTCACTCATTTGTTGGAGAAGGAGGCCACTGTCTGTAAAGCACACCCGTCACTCACTCCAATCCCTTGCTGCTGTTTCTCATTCAGCTACTCTGTCAGAGAGGCCTGGCTCTGGCTGGATTCTGCCTCAGGGCTCCTGGCTAGACAACAGCTATCTGTCACACCAGGTGTGTGTGTGGGGAGTGATACTGAGGGGCCTGGGCTAGTGACCCTTCATCTTCATCCATATTATTCAACAGCCTGGGTACCACAAGACAGTGTGCATGGGACACACGCTTCCCTGCAGGAGCTGTGGCCTGGTGGACCTGAGATTCCTGACGTGGCCTGTTCCATTTGTTCCTGCTGTTCCAGACTCTGATTAGCTTTTTCTTGGGATCCACAATCACTTACCTCCCCCTGCACAAATTCACTCAGGGCCATCAAAAATCACCTAGAAACTGAAATTGGTGATGAGTAGGGTGAAGAAGAAAAAGTAAGCACACCCCTTTCCCTCTGGACTGCCCTGTTTCCCCAGCTCAGAGGGCTCAGTCCAGGCTGCACAGGCTTCTCTGGGCCTCCCATAGCACAGACTCCAAGTGAATCTGGGCTCCTCATGCCTGAAGACTGGTCATCCCTGACACCCTGGATTTAGCCACTTTCAGCAACAGGACTGAATTGTGGCTCCAGGACGGGGAAGGAAGAGTGAGAAAGAAAAGTTTATCAAAGAAGAGTGTTTCTGTTGTTAGTTAGAAACAGGGACAGGTGAGTCAGCTGAGGTCGAATGTGATGGGAATGAAGGGTGGGGGTAAAAAATAAGGCCTGTGCATTTGACGCTAGAATTTGGGGAGCTGCTTTTAAGGACAGAAACAGGGAACTGAAAGGGAGAGACGGATTGGGGGACTGAGGCGGGGGAGAGGCTGAGCGACCTTGACAGGGACGCCTAGCCCGACAGAGGCGGCCCTAGCAGCGCGTGGCACAACAATGGACCAAAGCAAGCCTAGTTCCGAGGCACCTCCTCGGGATTCCCAGACACGTCAGTCCCCTTCCGGTCACGGCTCTCGTAGACAGATTTATGTACCAACGTCAGGCTCCCTGTGCGGTGCAGCAATTGCAAAGGAGCAAAAACACTGCTCAGGATCTGACTGCATGTCCTCCGGGAAATGACGGCTGAGTTGAGAAGGATCCGGCTGGCTATGCGTGTCCGGGTCGCACAGCCCTGGGAACCGGAAGACCATGTCAGATACTGTTCGCGGAGGGTCCAGACTGCGGCCCTTTAAAGAAGGGACGGGGCAGCACCTGCCGGAAATAAGGCCACGAGAGCAGCGGAAGGGGCGGGACCTCGAGAGCAACGGAAGCCGGAAGCCGAGGTCTGAGCTACTCGTGGGGCGATGTCGGCCGGTGGGGCTGTAGAGCCCGGGCCCCTGGGGGCTGCCGCCGCTCCCCCACACGCCCCGGCCCAACCACCAGCCACGGGGCACTTGTTCCGTCCCATCAGCGCCGAGGACGAGGAACAGCAGCCCACCGAGATCGAGTCGTTGTGTATGAACTGTTACCACAATGTAAGGCTGGGTCGCGGCCGCGGGCGGCGGGGAGGGAGGGCTTAGGCGGCAAGGGGTTGGAGGTCGGTCACCCAGGTCCTATAGAACTAGGACAGGGAACTGGAGTTTCATTGATTGTTTTTCTTTCCCTGTTTTTTGCTTCCCCAGGGCACGACACGCCTCCTGCTCACCAAGATCCCCTTCTTCCGAGAAATAATCGTGAGCTCCTTTTCCTGCGAGCACTGTGGCTGGAACAACACGGAGATCCACTCGGCAGGCAGGATCCAGGACCAGGGAGTGCGCTACACTTTGACCATCAGGGGCCTGGAGGTAAGAGGAGCCCAGAGCAGGTGCTCCAGTGTCCCTGAGAGAGTTTGAGGACTCCAGTCAGAGCTCTCTCTGGTCTAGACTGCCGGACCCGTGGCTAAGCCTTAGTTTCCTTTTTTGTAAGATGGTGTTTCTAAAGGGTCATCTGCTCAAGTGAGATAAGATTTGTGAAAGTGCTTTGTGAATTTTGTCAGAGGGTGTGGAATGATCGGGAGTTACTATGGGTAGTCTTTTCATTTGGGCAGTACACCACCTTTATTATTTTGAAGGAGTTGTCTGGATGTACCAGAGTGGAGAGGGAGAAATATCTAAGTTGAGGTGTGATGGAGGGGGCTGGCTGGTTATTTCCTGAGGAGAAGCTGTACTGCTGATCTCTTTGGACCAGAGTTTTCCTTTCTGCACAGGACATGAATAGAGAAGTGGTGAAGACTGATTCTGCCACCACAAGGATCCCTGAGCTGGACTTTGAAATTCCAGCTTTCAGCCAGAAGGGAGGTAAGTTTAAGGTCAGACTATTAGGGCTGTTCACACATAGCTGGAATCTTACCCATTTTCTTGCAAAACTCTTGGTGCCAGGTCTAGTTGCTCATATATGGGTTTGACTATATACTCATAGAGCTTTTCATTGGTTGAAAATGAGCAGACAGCTTGAGATAATTTAGAATTTTAGCATCACTCTTATCAGAATTTAATAGAATCCAGTGCCTGGTCTCCTATTACAAACGAAAAAAAATTAGGGCCCAGAGTTCAGTTAAATTGCTCAGGGTCATACAGCCACTTGATAGCAGAGCTAAGACTCATTTGTCTTTTGTTCTTGTTCACAAGCTCTGACCACTGTTGAAGGATTGATCAACCGTGCTATCTCTGGCCTGGAGCAGGACCAGCCCACGCGAAGGGTGAGCTGGGCTTTCTAACTGCAACAGTTCATGGAATTACTGTGTCTGATTACTGTGGATTGCTGTGTCTTATTATTGCTTCTGTGTCTGAATATGAGTGTTCAGCTTTCCCTGTAACTGATCTGTCTGAACGAATGTTGGGCATTTTTTTTTTTCTGCAAAAAATGTGGTAGCCTTGTAGCTGCCAGGATGTTGCAAATGTACTTACTGTCCTTTCCATGACCCTCCCCCAGCATATATCCAGGCCTCATCTCAGTCAGTGTAACATTAACTCTGAAGAGTTCTTCCTGATTCCCTTTGGGTAATCTATGCTTCCTGGATATTTCATTGTTTATGTCTTACTATTACAGAAATAATATCATTGCATATTTAGTCATCTGTTTTCCTAACTGGCTGGGGAGCCCCCTTAGAAAGCTGTGATTTATTTATTCTTGTACCCCTAACCCGGCATGAGTACATGGGCTAACTGGTGGAATAAGTGAGAAAATGAGGCTCTCCTGGTATCACCCATCTTTTTCAGACTTGTTTATTGTATCCGTGAAGTCTGAGGCACTTGGTTTCCACTCATTAAGACAGGTGTTGACCTTCTGATGGAATTGACGTGGGCATGATGGGGGTGGGCATGAAGTGTACAACCAGGGTGAAGACTTACTCTATTTATGGCAGGCAAGTGAGGAAGCCATAGCTGAAAGAATTGATGAGTTCATTGTCAAACTGAAGGAGCTAAAGCAAGTGGCCTCTCCTTTCACCCTGGTGAGTAATGAGGGACTGTAGTTGCTTTTTGTTTAAGTGGGGAGAGATAGTGAGACTTTCTGGGATTTTTCTGCTCTGTTCTGATGGTAGGTGGGGGGTTGTATATGAGTTCTTATTGCAATGAGTATGTATTCACTCATCTGTTAGATCATCGATGATCCCTCGGGGAATAGCTTTGTAGAAAACCCACATGCTCCCCAGAAAGATGATTTCCTGGTGATCACACACTACAGCCGGACCCTACAGCAGGATGAGATGCTGGGGCTCCAAGTAAGTGGAATAAAGAGCCATAAGAATGGCTCAGAATTACCTTGTACTCTGGGTTGCTTGGAGTTAGCAGAATATTATTTAGTCACTGTTGCTGCCCTATTTATGTACCCTGTCTCAGCCTGTTTGTGTCTGTCTTCTAGCTCATTTCCGGACATAGGGTAAACTTCATAGAAAGGGTGGCAGTGGCTCTGATCCAGTCTTGAGCCTTGTTCCCTTGATTGGGGCATTGCCTTTTGTTTCTCTGTGTAGCCTGTGAGGTAACATGTGATAGAATTAAGCAAAGGTGTTTCTCCCACTCCAGGGCAGGGTGTTGGGGATGCTGAGGTTTACCTGCCAGCTTGTGATTTGCATCTCTGCTCTTTTAGGCCGGAGGACCAGAAGAAAAGCTGGAAGAAGAAGATCTCAGAAATGAAGTGAGTCATGTTGGCTGCTGTTGAGGAAGGAGTGGAGTTGGGGGCTGAGACTGATGCTTGTCAGTGTCTCTCTTTGTCACCACCAGCATGGGTGACCACCAGTATCCCAGCTGAATGTCTATAACCTGAGTGTCCTGCCAAAGAGGGCTCATACTGTGTCCCCATATTATGTCGCAGGTGCTCCAGTTCAACACAAACTGCCCGGAATGCAATGCCCCAGCTCAGACCAACATGAAGCTAGTACGTATCTTTTGTCAAGCAGATGGGTTGCTTTTCTTCTGACTCAGGCATGGAGATTATACGTAGGCTGGGAGCATCCTTTCAGAGGAGCAAATGCTTTATTCCCTGTGATAAGGAGGATGTTGCCTTTGGTTAGACCATGTATCTTGGCTGTTGAGTTCAAAGAGAAAACTAGGCCATGGTCTCAAGGCTCTTGTGTGTGGCCTGAGCCACACAATGACTTCAGACATTTGTAAACAGGAGCTACTGTGAGCGGGGAAGAGAGTTGTCTTCTAGAGGACTCTCAGATTTAGGATGCCTTGTGATATGTTTCCTGCAGTCCTGGGACCAGCATGTTTGTGTGGGTTTTGGCATTGTTTTTCCCTAGTGGGTGGTCTTGCTGTCCTGGAAGCAGATTTCCTTAATTCCATCTTCCAGAAATCCCCCACTTTAAGGAGGTTATCATCATGGCCACCATCTGTGAGAACTGTGGTCATCGGACCAATGAGGTGGGTGAACGCCATCGTTTGGAGAGAAGACTGGCTTAAGGGTAAACCCTTTGTAACTTCTTCCTAAATCTGCTTCAGGATGGTGGGATGGGGTGGGCTGGGGCTTTCACTTAGGCTTAGAGAAGGTGAGGAAACCTTAAAAGAACTGAGAATTACCCTAGAGAAGAAAAGTTAGAGGTACCATAACTCATTTAGACATGTGAAAGGTTCATGTGTGGAAGAGAAGCCTTTTGACCCACTTCTCAGCATATTTTGACTCCATACTGAAGAATTTAATAGAGCTGTCCGAAAATTGGGCTTTCCCCACAGGTATTTGAGCATAAACTGATTAAATTCTTGGACCAGAATGTTACAAAGGGGATCCATACATTGGATGGAATGGGTAAAAAGACCAGAGTAAATGCTTTAAAGTCTTTCAACACCCAAGAGTCATACTGTTTTTAAAAGGTAAATTCAGAGTTTCTTGGCAATTTGGGCTAAGTTCTGGCATACTTGAGGGGCTGGGCATTGTGCTTCTGCCACCTCTCAATATTTGTGGTTTGGGTCATTGCTGCCACTGTTAGTTTAGGTTGAAAGAACTGTCAGTGGCTAGAGAGAGGTCCAGGCCTGTGTAAATCCTTGGCCTTCCTAGCACCAGGTGAGCCTCGGGGTCTTTTCTCTGCTGCTGCTCCTGACTGTTGTCTGTGCAGGTGAAATCCGGAGGAGCAGTAGAGCCCTTGGGTACTAAGATCACCCTCCACATCACAGATCCATCCGACATGACCAGAGACCTCCTCAAGGTAACAGCCTGCTTGGGAAAGTGTCCTTATGCAGTCATCTTGGGGAAGTTGTCTTTTAAAAATAACATCCAGGGGCACATGGTACCTACTTTTCTGGGTTTGCGGATCCTTGAGTAGATTAATACGTGCTTGGAATTGCAAATTCAGAAGGCAGCCCAAAGGCTTTTTCTGATTGATTAGTTGGCAGCTTTTTGGCTTCCAGTGACTACACAGGCCCTTTTCTCTAACCTCTAATGACAGGGTGCCTGATGGTATGGAGCTTTGACTCAGAGTTTCTCTTTATTAAGCTGGTTTCATTTCGGTGGTTCAGAGGGATAGGAGTGCGTCTGTAATTTTACCTGGGGAGTCAGAGAAAACTGGGACAGCTGATGTCGTCCCCAGCCTGTTACTGGTGCTCTGGTGGTATCGATTTGGCAGAAGGTCTCTTGATTGACTTTCCTATTTCCCCCTTTATTTTTCTGATTGACTTTCTTTGTCCCTGATTTAATTTTCTTTTTTTCCTCTTTCCCTCCCCTCCTTTCCCCTCTCCTCCCTCTCTCTCTTTCCCTTTCTTTTTTGTTTTTTCTTTTTCTTGGTGATGCTGGGTATCATACCTAAGGCCTTGCGAATGCTTGACAAGTGTTCTGCCATTAAGCTACGTATACCTCCAGCCCCTGATTTAAATCTTAATTTGACCTTTCCTCTTACAGTCTGAAACATGTAGTGTGGAAATTCCAGAGCTGGAATTTGAGCTGGGAATGGCTGTCCTTGGGGGCAAGTTCACTACCCTGGAAGGGCTGCTGAAGGATATCCGGGAACTGGTGAGTCCCCTGGATGTAGCGTACAGCTTCTTTCAGCAGTTCAGCTGTAGGAAGGGTGCTGAAAGACCTTAAGCGTCCTAGTTTTTAGTGCTGATAACTGGGGGTTTCTTTGCCTTAAAGCTGGTTTAAGAGACTTAAATATTATTTTGGATCATGAAGAGAAGTTTATGGGAAACTTTGAGTGGAAATTCCCAGGCCTAACTCTCAGATAGTGTAGTTATTTTCTGGTCATGGATAAGTCATTTACTTCTCTATAAAATAGGGGATCAGGGCCCTTTCAGCACCTAAAACTCCCTAACACACACGTATGTGTGTTTTGACTTAGCCTGTATAGTTGGCCCTCCATATGCAATCACAGTTTGAAAAAATCAGAGAAAGAAAATGTATCTCTTTTGAACACCTACAGACCCCCTTGTCATTATTCACTGAATGTAACTATTTACACAGCATTTACGTTATATTCAGTATTATGAGTAATCTAGAGATGATTTAAAATATACAGAAGGATGTCTAGGTTTTGTGTAAATACTATGACATTTTATATAAGGGCTTGAGCATCCATGGATTTTGGTATCTGAGATGGGGTCCTGGAACAAACCCTTTGCAGATACCTAGAGATTACTATATATTTAATTTCTTTTTTTTTTATTTTTGGTACCAGGAATTGAACTCAGGGCCTTAAACTTGCCAGGCGGGCTCTATGCCACTGAGCTACATCCCCAACCCTGTATTTAATTTGTTGATGAATAATTTTACTCAATTGATTTAGTTATCAGCATTTTTTTTTTTATAAAACTTTTTCTTTGCATGTTTTTTTCTAAATTAGGATTAGATATTGTAAGAATGCTTTTCTAGATTTTGTTTCACATTGTCAGTTTTGCCTTCTTGGAAGGTTGGGCCTGTAGCTTCTCAGAAGTGGCTGCCTGGGTTAGTAAGGCAGTATGGGATAAATGAAGGCCAAGCTTCTCCAGCTGGGTATCCACTGCCATTCCCTGCCTGGTTATGGTCAAGCCCAATAACCATAAAGCTAGTACAGTATTCTAGCAATTTGCATGTTGTTTATTGTAGGTGATCAAGAACCCTTTCACACTGGGTGACAGTTCCTGTCCTGGCCAGTCGGAGAAATTGCGGGAGTTTAGCCAGAAGTTGGACCAGGTGAGCAGACATTGGCTGGTTGGTACTTGTCCCAGTGCACCCATGAAAAGGCGGCATACCAATTTCTTGACACTTTGAACATCTGATTGTCATGTTGGGGGCTTTTCTGGTTTCCTATGTCTCTGTCATCTTTTTTCTTAGTTTTCTCCCTCATTTTCTTAGATCATCTTCTGAGAAAGAGTGTATGGTAAATACAATTTCTAGAATCTGTGTCTGAAAATTCCTTTTCTCTTTCCTTCTCCCTTTCGCTCTCTTTTCTTTCTTTCTTTCGTACTGAAGATTGAATTCAGAGCTTTTGTACTGAGCTACATTTCCCGCCCTTCTAAAATTTTTAAGACAGGCTCTTGCTGGGCTTGACCTTATAATCCTCCTGCCTCAGCCTCCCAGAGTACTGGGATTGCTTGAAAATTTCTTTATTCTACCCTTATAGTAGATTTCTTGTTGGCCGGAATTAGAATTGTAGGAAAGAAGTAATTTTTTCATGAGAACTTTGAAGACACAGGACTACTGTCTTTCATTTTTTAGTTTGGCTTTTGAGGTGTCTGAAGCCATTTTGACTCCTTATCTTTGCTGTGTGATCTATTTTTATGATCTCTTTGCCCTCTGTGAAATCGAGAATGTGCCTTCATATGGGTCAGTTTTCAACCACTGTGCTAAGTAGTGGCTTTTTTCAATCTGGAAAACTCATGTGAATCAGTTCTAGTAAGCTAGTAAGCTTTCCTGAATTCTCTTGAAGATAGCCTTTTTTCTAATTTCTCTTTTCTGTCTTTTAGTTGTTAGACTTGTCTGGTTGTTTGTAATTTACTTGTTTTTTTTTAATACCAGTTTCAGTTTCTTGGCATTTTACTCTAGCATGGGAGATTTCTTCAACTTTGTTTTCTAACCTTTCACTTAGTTTTTCATTTTTATTAACATATTTTTACTTTCTAAGAACCTTTTTTTCCTGGTCTTTGAATATCCTCCTAATGTCTTTTTCAAATAGCATTCTGTTTTAAGATGCAGTATTCTGGAGGTTGGGTTTTTTTTGTTTGTTTATTTTGATATATTTTCCTCCATTCTTCTTGGACAGTTTCCATTTAAGTTATTCCCCTTTGTTTTAAACCCATTTGCTTTTCTGTCCTTCAGTGTTAGGGGCTTTGTTCAGATGTCTGGTAGTCACTGATTGTCTGTTTACAAGTAAGAGGACTAAAAACCCCAGTGGGGGTGAATCTTGTTGGGTTGGGGCTCACTGAAGAGGGTGTTAGCTTAGCCATTTTGCTGAGGCAGCCCCACTCAAGCCTAAGTGCCAGCAGCATTAGGGCTTTTCTGTTTGCTGGTCAGATTCCCGTCAGTGGCTGTTTCCCTTTCTGTCCTGAGGAAGAAGACATGGCTGGCGGTGTTCTGAGAACCGTGTGTGGGAAGAGGGCTTATTTCCAATAGGTGTACATTCACTCAATCTCCTTATTCCTGATTCCTCTGCTCTCACTGGGCCAATGTCTCCCAGTCCATAGTTTGCTGTGGTAACTTCTTCAGAGTAACAAAAACAACTGTTGGCCATTTGGAGTAGGGGATGAGATTGAGGATTTTGAACTGCTTCTTGAATAGCTTTAGAACAGACCTTACATTAGATCCATTCTACTTCACTTCTGTGGTACTTGATTTTTGCCAGTTCTTAAACTGTGAGGATTCTGCAGGATAAGTTGGCTTGGCCCTTGTCTGGCAATCATAGCCTCTTCCTACCAGGAGCTATGTAAAGTTTACTTGTGTTCTTTCTATCTCCTGTAGATCATTGAGGGTGGCATCAAGGCCCACTTTATTATGAATGATCCAGCAGGAAACAGTTACTTGCAGGTACAGTAGACCTTCCCAAATGTTCACGGAGAATCAATTTTTTGATCTTCCTCAAACATGTATCATATCCCCAGAAACTGAAAGATTGGTGCTGAGTGGACTGCTCTTTATCAGGGAGTTCCTGGAGGAAGTTAGAGGATAAGGGAGAAAGGAGGGAGGGTGGGAGGGATTTTAAGTGTGTGTAAAGAAGGAAAAGCAGGATACTTCTCGGCCTCTTTGTTTCTGTAGTCAAGCTCTGGAGTTTTCATTCTGCAAGTCTGATTTTGGAATAAGGAGAAATGGTACCCTGTCCAGAGGCTAAGAGAGGAAAACCGAGAGGCCTTAAGCTGACTGAAGAGATAGTTTAGTTACTGATGTAACTTTAACATTTATCGAGCATTTATTATGGGTGAAGTAAAACTATTCTAAGTTCTTTCCACAATTAAGACCACTGCCACACTTTTCTCAAGAAAAGTGCAGACATAAAATGCTTTAGGATAACTTTAGGATTCCCTGATTCTGTCTGGGACCGGGCTGTCCTACTCTGTTGTTGTCCACTGGGTTGGCCTGGCCATTGGGGATTAGAGACTCTTAAAAAGAGAACAAAACTCATTGGGTTCTTGGGAAAGTAGCAGTTGGCCGCGGCCTTCGGCAGGGGGAGTGGCAGGATGGCACAGGCACTGATTGTGTATGCCTTTGGCCTTGCAGAATGTGTATGCACCTGAAGATGATCCAGAGATGAAGGTGGAGCATTACAAGCGCACCTTTGACCAGAACGAGGAGCTAGGGCTCAATGACATGAAGACGGAGGGCTATGAGGCAGGCCTGTCCCCACAGCGGTAGCGGTGGGCTGCTCACAGCCAGTTCCAGTGCTGCTCATACTACGGGGCTGTTTGTTACTGTTGGAATAAAGCTGGGAGTGTCCTCCCCACCCCTTCCCCATGGTGGGGAGAACACCTGGCTCGTGTCAGAGATCTAGGAAGACTTTCTAAACAGCTTGAGATGCACGTGCAAGCCTGTTGTGTTACTTGACCTTATTTTGGAGGTTTTGAAGTGGTCTGGGAAGAAACCCAGAAATGAACCATGGAGCATGTTGTCATCACTCTTCCCTATCAACTCTTCACCTTCCCTCCACAGTGTTCTGTCCTCTAGGGTTGGAAGTCTGAAGTTGGCAAAGATGAAAAGCAATTAAAGGTGGGATTTGGGAGTTGGTTTGGGGGATATAAAGTCCTGGCTTTCCAAAGGAATTCTGAGGGGCGAAGTCAGCACAGGTGAAGTCATTAAAATGATGGGTTTCAAACAGCACTGTTCTCTCATTTCACTGTCTTGATGGATATCATGCTGTTGGAATTCAGCCTCCTAAAGAAAAATTTCCCCAGTGTGACCACCACCCTGGGGATTGGAGCTAGCATTTAATTCATCTGTTCAACGGATGTTTGCTGCCTACTTTATGCCAAGCCTATCACAGAACAGTGGACAAAATAAATCTGCTTCCATGGAGCTTAAAAACTGGTGGAGAGAATGGATAGATAAGCAGAAGAGTGTGTCAGATGGTGATTAGTGTTACGGAGAAATGTAAGGCAGGGAAGGGCTGTGGGTGGTGGGAGGGAGGTGAGGGTGGGTGTTTGAAGTACAGTGGTCAGGGAAGAGTTCACAAGATGACACTGACATTTAGGCAGAGCTGAGAAGGAAGCAGGGGAAGCTTCCCTTACCCCATGTAGCCAGAGGAAGAGATTTCCAGGCATTGAACTGCGAATAAAGCCCTGTGCTGTAGAGTATGGGAAGCTGGGGACTGCCTGTAATTGCTAGGAAGTGAAGGACCCAGCGACAAGAGCTGACACCTGCAGCGCTGGCTGCAGGGTATTTGTTCAGTAAAGACCACTAAATTGAGATACTATCAAGATGACTTAGCAGTCATATATTACTCTCTCACATCAAGATCTGAAGGCATTTTCCACTTGGAAAAATGTTATTGTTACTCTGCTTCTCTTGCATTCAGTGGACTAGCTCTTGCACCCCTTTCCTTAGCTCTTAGTTTTCTTTCTACTCTGATCATTCCATATTTGGAATCTGCTTCCTCTCTTCCTCAAAGGTATTTGTTTCCTAAGATTCTGCTTTCATATACCTGTCCATCTTGGATTGTTTGACTTACTGTCATTTAGGACTAGTTCCCATACCTGTGTCTAATTTTTGTTAAGCGAGGTGTTTTAAGAATAAGGTGTTTTAAGAAGTTCAGAGACCCAGGTTAGCAAGTAACTCACAATTAAAGCTACAGTACTTTAATTAGGCTTCTTATGTGCAGGTATTCTATTTTAAGAGACTAGTTGTGTTCCCAGCGGACTTGAGAATCTGAGTTTGTTGGACAGCTTTCTGATCTTTCATTTGGTCTCTTGAATGGATTTTCCCAGAGGGACATTTGCTTTATGAAGATGGCCCCTGATGCCAGGTTTCCCATTGTGAAGGAACAAAATAGTACTCTTGTTTATAACTGCCACACTCCATCCAGTTACTGGAAAGTAATAACCTGAGTTTCTGAAACTGCAGAGCCTGAGGACCAGAGGAAAGACTGGGAATAACCCAGCAAAGGTGCTTTCTAATCTTTGACAGGGCCAGGGCCTGGAATCATTATTTCAGAACATTCTCTTGAAGCACTTCTCAACTCATTCACATTTCTTTAAGTTTGTTAGGATGGGAGCTTGTTTCTGGGTAACTGTCTTGCCTTACAGTCCCTAGCATATGGTATGTGGCTAATAAAACCTGTCGTAAAGTACATAATCCTCCCCAGATTATGGATCATCTGTTTTAGATTGAGCCCTGTTATCAGGGCACTGATAGTAATATGTAGGTAATAAGGTCAGGGAAGGTGAGACAGTCAAAAGTGCCTGCCCAAGAACATGTAGATTCAGTTAGAGCTTTGAGAATAAATTTAAGTAGAAAGTTTTGTGATTATAATATGAGGTCCATTTCTAAGAGCATGCCTCCTACATCATATTCCAAGTTTGGTAAATACATTAGCCCTGTGAACCATAGGTAGGTATTAGATGTACATACACCTGTCATGATGAGTGTGTGAGGTGGGAATAGGTATGAGGGACAACTGCCCTGGCAGACTGAAAGCTTTAGTTACAGTTAAGACTTGTTACAACCCTGTCCTGCTCTCCCTCTCTGCACCTGTGGCTTGTCTGTTGCCTGTTGGCACATTGCAGGAAAGGGAGCCTGTGTTTAAAATTTAGGGCAGTGGTGTTTTAAACTCCTTGACTTTATTTTGTTTTAAAAACATTTTACATACTTCTCTTTATAGCAAATGGCAGTTTTCACCTGTGAAGAGAAAAGAGCTGATATTTATTTTGTGTATCCACCTCAGAATTTATTTGGGCATCTTTAATGCCTCTGTTTCCTGGTCTGTAAAATGGGGACACTAGTGGCATCACTGTGCACAAGTTTTGTGAGGATGGAGTTGTGAAGGGCTTTGTGTAATTTCTTAAAGAATTCTCACAAAAATTCTAAAGTGCCTGTTTCTGCTTTAAATCCTTCCTGGGAAAAATTTATAAGTTATCCTCATTTTATGATAAGCAAACAACCTAAAAGAGGTTAGGTAATTTCTAGAAGGAAGTATAGTTATGGGGCAGCCTTCAAACCCAGGCCAGTTCTGGATGTTTTGAACTCAAGCCCATAATTACTGTACATGTTTTATTAGCTGCAACTGCAGGGAAGAGGCAAAACTCAGATTGTCCACCAAGCACATAGTCATCTGATCCTGCTTAACTGCCCTGTGTGATGGAGTTGGGACATGAGTTTGGGTCTTGTCAGGCTGAGGCTGTCAATGGGTGGAGTGGAACTGAAGACAAATAGGCAAAGAGTTGGGCTAATGGGGGCCAGTAGGGCTCTACTGATGTTCACTGGAGCAGAACTATGAACTTTTCCAACTGCCCACTATCACCTGGGTGGAGTTCAAGTTGATACACCAAAGTGAACTAGAAACCAAGTCAGGGTTCTTTATTGGAGACCTGTGGGGTCCTCCAGGTGGTGAAACCCTGTTTTTTTCCACCCAGTGTGTCCCTCTCACAAGCCTTCGGAGACAGTCTGCTTTGCTTTCTTGGCCTGTGCTGCAGCCACCCAGTGTAGCCCAGTGGTTAAAAATACATGCTGTGGGCTGGGTGTGTAGCTCAGTGGTAGAGCACTTGCTTATCATGTACCAGGTCCTGGGTTCAATCCCCAGCACTGAAAAAATTCATGCTTCAAAGCAGTAATTGCCACGCTGGTTTTGTATATAAACTTTTTGAGCATGTATCCCAAGATGTATTTATACAGTACAACAATGCCTATTTGACAAATAATACTTTAAAACTGGCGGAGCTTGTTTTATCATCTGTAAAGTTAAGGATAATAAACCTACCTGAAAATTGTGAAATGATTCAAATAAAGCTGTTGCCCTGTCCCGCAAAGTTTTCTCCCCCAAAGCTTGAATACTGGAATTCAGTCCCTCTAGCTTCCCTTGTTATGCTGCAAACAAATCCATGCCCATTTCATTGGGAACATTTTACACAATTTTCCTTCATCGGGTAACTTGGGGGTGTCAGTAATATCAAACGTGAGGAAATTACATAGGTTTGAGAAACCTACAGCATTTTTCATAGTCATTATACTGGATTTGGCATTCCTGACTTCCTCTCTTGAATGTACCCAGAAAACGATTCCCATCCACCTAAACATGTTTACACGGATAAAAAAATAACTTGTGGACCACCGTTCTAAGCGCTTGGTACAGTAATGTCTCAGTCCTCGCAACCATTCTGAGTTGGAGGCCATTATTTATTATCCTCCTCTCTTGTTAAACAAAACAAAACAAAACAAAAACACACAAAAACTTGCCGGAGGGCGTACAGCTAGGAAATGTATGGCGCGCTCCTGTAATCTCTGGACTCCGGAGGCTGTGGCAGGAGGATCGCGAGTTCGAGGCCAGCCTGGGCAACATAGCAAGTTCAAGGCCCGCCTGGCCGTCCACACCCAGACCCTGACTCAAAACACTAAAAACAAAAACACAAAAAACAAAAGAAAACCCGAGTCTACTACACCGGCGATCTGAAGCTGCTGAGGGCGAGGGACTTATTTGGGTCAGCTTGTATAGCGTCAAGAATGTTGGACGATGGACAGAGAAGAAACGTGATTGCTTCGTCTTAAAATACGGACTGGACCGCGTTGATGCAGACGTTCCTGCTTAGCTCGCAAACGCGTTAGCAGCGAGACTCTTGCCTTCCCGGCGCTTCTGAGCAACCTCCCCACTTCCGCCTCTGGCCCCTCCCCTACGGCCGTTGACTTCTGTTTCGCGTTCAAGAATTTTGTCCCCAACGCCGAGCCGTCTTCCCTCCTTTGGTGCTGCTATGGCGGCAGCCCCGCTGCTCTCCAAGGCCGAGTACCTGAAGCGTTACCTGTCAGGGACAGATGCCAGCGTCGACGGGGGACCCGCGTCCGGTCGCAAGCGGCGCAAAAAGCGGCCGAAGCCAGGAGGGGTCGGCGGCAAGGGGTGAGTTGGCCTGGCGGGGGCGGGGCCTGTGGCGGCTCGCCGCCCCTCTCCCTTCCAGCTCCGCCCTCGGCTGCCCGGCTTTGCTCTCCCGGTGGGTGGGTCAGCCTCGCTCCGCTGCTTGCTCCACCGGCCCTGCCTCAGCTAGGCTTCCGCTCGCACTGCTCCAGGCTCAGGCTTACTGCTGCTGTCTCCACTCTTCAAGAGGGGAGCCTCTGAGCAGCACCATGTGTTAAAGCCAGGCTGTAACTTTCCTTGCTCTTTTCCCGCCTTTGTAGACTTCCGTCCTCTCTCACAGAGGTCGACTATCGTGCCCCGAAAATAATAAATCTAATTCACAGCCTCTATGCTCGGATTTTTAGGGCGCATAATCAGCCCTTGCGGTTCCTAAATCCGAAAGAGTCCTGCTACTCTTACTACTGCTGTTGCTGACCATAACAACTAACATTTATACAGTTCTTGTTGTGTGCCAGGCACCTTTCTAAGGACTTTGAACGTGTGTAAATTTATTTAAGCTTCCTACTACCATGAAATAGCTATTTTTGTTCCCATTTTTCAAATGAGAATTTATCAACCCAGTGTACTGAGTTGAAAAGTGCTTTCCTTCCCCGAATTCCTGTCTATTGAAAATCTCAGAATGACATTATCTGAAAATAGGATCTTTGTAGATGTAACCAGTTAAGATCATACTTGACTAAGGTGGGTGCTGAATTTAATATGACTGTGATTGTCCTTTTAGAAGAAGGAAAATTTTCAGAGAGAAAACTGCCATGTGTGTGTGGAAGCTGAATTAGATTCATGCTGCCATAAGTTAAGGTTGGCCTGAGCTACCAGAAGCTAAAAGAGGCAAGGAAAGAGCTCAGCCTGCTGGCACAGGTTTGGAAACCTCATAAAACTATGAGGCTGAGGAAGGAGGATCCCACGTTCGAGCAAAACCCCAACAGGCTTTTTATGGAGCATGGCCTTGTAGATGCCTTGATTTGGACTTGATTTCAGCTTCTACCCTCCATAACTGTGAGAGAATATATCTCTATCATTTGAAGCCATTCAGTGTTATAGGCAGCCCTAGGAAACATCCAGTGAAATCAGATACTTCCAAATAATTAGTCCATTTTCTTTTCTGGCTTGGTTCTTTCTTTATTCTTGCTCTCTATCTTCTTCCTTTCTGATTTGTGTGGATTTTTTGGAGGCAGTGCCATGCAGTAGAAATACTTTGAGCTCTGGAACCATACTGATCAGAGTTTGAATCCTAGCTATGCCTCTTTATAGGCTGTGTGGCCTTGGCAGATATTTTATCATTCTGAGTCTCAATTTCCTAATCTTTAAAGTGAGGGTAATACTGAACAGTACTGCTTATATTTGTCTTAGTTACTTTTCTCATTGCTGAGACAAAATACCTGGTGCCCAAAGTTAAAGGAGGAAAGGTTTATTTAGCTCACAGTTTGTTGAGGTTTCAGTCCATAATCAGCTGGCTCCAAGGCAGGTAGCACATGGCAGAGGGGCAACAGTTCATGGTGGCGGAAGACAGCAAAAGCAATGAGAGAGAGAGAGAGAGAGAGGACAAGCCTCTTTCTGTCTCTTATACTGTATGCAGGCTACATGCCCTTGGGCGGTGTAGCACTCATACCCTTAATCTCAGTGTTGGACCGTGAATCAATCACAAACTCTAGATTCAGCCACTTCCCAAGCCCGCCCTACATGACTGCATAAGGCTTTGGAAGGACATTTAGATAGAAACCATAACATTCTACCCTTGGCCCTCCCAGAGACTCATGCACATACCTTTATGCAAAAAGACATTTAGTCCATCTCCAAGAGTTACTAAAGTCCTAACAGTTTTGGCGTTGCTGAAAAGTCCAAGTCAAAGTCTCCTCTAAGATTTAAGACAAACTCTTAGCTGTGAGCCCTTGTACAAATGAAAAGAAAGACATTTCCAACATTCAGTGGCACAAGATAGACATTTCCATTCTAAAAGTTATAAACGGGGATACAGAGGAATGGGACCAAAGCAAGTCCAAAATCCAGGAGGGCAAACATTAAGTCCTGTAGTTCCATGTGCAGCATCTGAGGCAATCTGTGGGAAGTTGTGAACTCTAAAGGGCTTGGGTGACACCTCTTCCAGTGGTTGTAGCTCCCATGGATTCTCTCTTGGGCCCGCTCTGCTCCCTCCTTGCAGTTTTCCTCAGGCAGTCCATGTTACGGACTTCTCCAAACTTCTGGCATCTCCACTGCACCTTTGCTTCATGCTCACAGCTTCACATACTTCCCTCTCAGGGCCACACTGTCTGGCCTCCCAGGCCTTCTGAAATCTGGGTGGAAGCCTTCCTCACCCCACAACTCTTCCATTCTGCACCTAAAAGTATGTGAATTGTGCTAAGGTCTGCTGCCAGCTGGAGAATTAGCCAAGCTTCCCTCTCTCTTGGCTGTAGGGTTCAAGTGCCTGGATCACTGAGCACTCTGAATCCAATTCTGAGGAGCAAATTCTCTATGCTACCACCATTCTGGAACATGGTGCTCTGGGGCTTTCTTCTCAAAGCAGTCTTTTACTTTTGCAATTTTGAGGTTGCAAAGGGTGGAGTCCTGCTGCTTCTTGTGATGCCCTCAGGCCATCTTTTCTACTTTGCAGTCCACAGCTTTACCAGAGCTTCCTTTCTGGCCAAACTCACAGTGCTTTAAATCATTCTGCTGGGCTTTTTGCTCTTGATTCTCAACATAAATCTGGCTAAAAGCCCCCAAAAGTAGCTATGCCACCACTTCAACATTAGACTGCCTTGAAATTTCTTCTACCAGACTGATTAATCTGCCACCCTTAATCTTAGTCTCAGGCAAAGTCTCTGGACCTGAGCAAAATGCAGACAAACTTTCTGCCAAGCCATAACACATTGTCTGGAGTCCAACAGCCAATGCAGTCCTTCCTAGCAGAAATCTCCGGAGCCTGGTCTTTACTGGCAGGATTTCTATCAGCCTTCTGGTCTTCTGAGCGCTGACCAGAATCTCACAGCCTAAGGTGTTCCAGTGCTGTTTTTTCAGCTGGCATCTCCAAACCTTTCCAAACTCTCCCCATAAGCCATTCCCAAAGGCTCCTGAACCACATGGTCATGTATAGTCACAGCAACCACCCCACTTCTCTGGTACCATATTCTGTCTTAGTTACTTTTCTCATTGCTGAGACAAAATACCTGGCACCCAAAGTTAATATTTAGCTCACAGTTTGTGGAGGTTTTAGTTCATAATTGGCCTTTCCAAGGCAGGGTAGCACGTGACAGGGGGACAACAGTTCATGGTGGCAGAAGACAGCAAAAGCAACGAGAAAGAGAGAGAGAGAGAGAAAGAGGGGACAAGCCTCTTTCTGTCTCTTATATTGTATGCAGGCTACCTGCCCTAGGGTGGGTGTAGCATTCACACCCTTAATCCCAGCATTGGACCATGAATCAGTTGCAAACTCTAGATTCAGCCGCCTCTGAAAAGCCCACCTCCCATGACTGCATGAGGTTTTGGGAGGACATCTAGACGCGAACTATAACAACATTAAATGCTTGTTGTGATCAGAGATGTTTTAAGTGTTTCTAGCTTTTTATATAATAACTCTATATCATAGTTTATCCATATAACAAATATTTATTGAATACAGTCAGCCCTCAGTAATTTAGGAATTGGTTCCCAAAATATGTGGATACTGGGGTTTCTTATATAAAATGGCATAGCATTTATGTATAATCCATATTCATCTTCTAAATCGTGTTTAGATTATTTATAATACCTACCACAGTATAAATGCTCTGTCAGTAGTTATGCTGTATTAGTTTTGGAATAATGACAGAGACTGTACCTGTTTAATACAGATACAGTTTTTTTCCCCTGAATATTTTCAATCTGTGGTTGGTTGAATCCATGGATGCCAAAGCCATGGATGTGGGGGGCTGACTACTTCCTATCCCAGTTACTGCAGGATATAAAGGATGCCTCTTTGAACAGGAATGCTTACTGCTCTTTTTTTTTTTTTTTTTTTTTTGGTACCAGGAATTGAACTCAGGACCTTGTGCTTGCCAGGCAGGTGCTGTGTTGTGCTTACTGCTTTTTTGATGGAGTTTATAGTTTAATAAGAATACAAGCTTAACACAACTAATTATACAACTAATTGATTTCATTGTTTTGTGAGAGATACAATGAAAGTATTCCAAGAGTGTGCTGCAGGGTTTTTTATCCTGGGATTAGGGAGAGGGTAGGCAAGGAAGGTACATCAAGGAATTTATTATATTTATGCTAGAACCTGAAGGATGAGTAAGAATCTCCTGATAAAGAATGAGAAGAAAAGTAGATCAGCAGAGGGAAGGAGCTGCATTTGCAAAAACTGATGTGGTAAGCAACTTGACACATTCCAGGCACCCAAAGATGACCAGTGAAGGTGAATTGAGAGGGTAGTGGCATGGGATGAAGTTGTTCATATAAACGAAGACTGGACCACACAGGATTTTCAGTATCACCTTTAAACCTATAAATAAGTGTTCCTTTCCTTTTTGATCATTTTATTGTTCCCATTTAGAATTCGGATTGTTGATGATGACGTGAGCTGGACAGCTATCTCTACTACAAAACCAGAAAAGGAGGAGGAAGATGATGCAGATTTGCCTGTGGTAGGTATCTTTTGGATAGTCCTGTTGTCAGAACTATGAGATGGTTCAGGCTTCTCAGTCTTGACTCCCAGTGCATAGATTTGTAGGAGGAAGAGCTGAGCACAGAGAATAGGTGACACTTTCCAAAGAGCTGTTTACCATAGTCTTCTTTCGTGATGCTTATACAAATGTTCCTGACTTAATGAAGGTTTAACGTTTGATTTTTTAATTTTTACTTTACAGTAGTGTGAAAGCAATACATGTTCAGATGAAACTGTACTTTTTGTGTGTGTGTGTGTGTGTGAGACCGGGTCTCACTACATAGTTCAGGCTGCCCTTGAACTCACTGTGTAGCACAGACTATCCTTGAGCTCAAGGTGATCCTCCTGCTTCAGCCTTCAAGTGCTGGGATTACAGGCATGCCCCACCATGCCTGGCTGATCCATGTTAGGCATATTAAATGCATTTTCAACTTACGATATTTTCAATTTATGATGGTTTTGATGGGCATAACCCCATCATAATGTGAGGAATATTTATTGATTGACTTCTCTGTTTATGAAGGGATCCATCAGAGTACAAATCAGAACAAAGAGAGGCAAGATGCCTCAACACAGTGATTGAGCCATGATTAGAATTATCCATGGTTCAATTTGGTGGAATCTACCTTAAAAACAATATTTGGGTTCAATTTAAAGGAATTTATTATTTGCCCATTTTGTTCTTTGATTTAACTAAGCTTTACAATTGTACACTCTTGCCTAAGAATTGGAGATGCATAGATGAATAAAAGATACTATCTGTGCTATAGTGATTATACCCCAGAATGAGAGAATAAATTTTAAATAATTTCAACAATAAGATAAATTTCGAAGATATATTCCATGTATTCATCAAGTGCCATTAGAGCACAGGGGATTTTGATTTTTTTCATTGTTTTATTTGGTATTTATAGAGTAAAACATACAGATTTTATATATTGTAGGTATGTTTTATCATTTGCCTTTTCATTTATAATAATTTTTGGCCTTTTAGAAATTTTAATTTTTATATAGTCAAGCCTATTGATTTTCCTTTGCAATACTGTCTTTTGCTTTTGTGATGGTCCAAAACCCTAAATAAAGGAAGCTTTAGGCCTACTGCTCTCTGCAGTGGTTAAAACTGATTTTGATTATTGAGTTCATTTTTGTTACTGCAAGATTACCATGACCACCAATAATGATGACAAAAAAATTATAATAGTTCACATAAGAGTAACTAATAAGTTTATTTTATTGAGCATTTACCATGTACCAAGCACTACTAAGCTTACATGAATGGTATCATTCAATTCTCATGGCAGTCCTTTGAGTCTGGCTTTTATAATGAAGAAACTGAAGCTTGGAATAATTTGCCAAAGGTTACACATTTCTGAGTGGCAGAGTTGGGGTTAGATCTCAGTTCATTGTACCTGAAAGCCTGTGCTGTCAGTGCCCAGAGGGAGATCTCAAAAGTAGGTTTTATGAGAAATGATGGTAGGATCTTGGGAGAAGAGAAGTAGTAGAGGGGACTTAACTTGGATTTGAATTCCAGTTTGCGGCTTACTAGCTTGTGACACTGAGGAAGTTATTTAAATTCTCTGGGTCAATTTGCTGGTAAGTACCCTACAATCTTTCTTTTGGGATTGTTGTGAGGATTGAATGAGATAATTTAAGTAAAGGACAAAACACAGTGCCTACTACATAGTTGCTACTCTGTAACTAGAATTTATTGTGCCAGCCATCTTTGAAAGTCTGTCATGTAGAAAGGGGATCTTTTGTATCAGAGGTCAGAATTAGGATGGAAGGAAAGAACTTATAGGAGGGTAAACATGGGTCCAATAATAATAAAACATTTCTAACACTGCAAAAACTGCAGTGGACTTCCTTATAAGAGAATGAATTCCCTGTCAATGAGTTCCTTGTCAGGGATTGGGTGAATGATCATTTATTAGAGATACTATAGAGAAGATTCCAGGGCTGGGGATGTAGCTCAGTGGTAGAGCACTTGTCTGGCAGACATGAGGTTTTGGGTTCAATTCCCAGCACTGCTGCTGGGGTGGGGGTGGGAGGCAGAATTCTACTTTGTCTAGGAGTTTGGGGAATATGAACGATTCTGTGATTCTGTGTCCATCTCAGTGGCTCCCTTTGGTTGGATTCAAGAAGACCTAGCATTGTGACTGTTCACAAGAAGAAAGCTTTCATAGGGCCCAAAGTCCTTGATTAGAGATAGGTGTGACAGGGAGGCAGCTTATTTTTTCATTCTGAATGCAAAAGTAAATTGTAAAAGGAATTTAGCTTATAAGTGGCAAGTGTATAGCTGAAGAGTTAATAAAAAAGGTTTGTAATGAAAGAAATTAATCTTTGGAGAAAAGTTGATTGGACAGAGAAAGATCCACAATTAAACCAATAGTGACAGAGCTTTTTAGAGCAAACATAACTAAGGACCATTGCATACTTCTTCATGATTGCTTTGGGCATGTGTACCCTGTATATATTAGGAATGAGAATTCTTAGTTTTTTTTTTTTTTTTAAAGACAGGCTCTTGGTATGTAGTTCAGGCTGGCCTTGAGGTTACTGTGTAGCCCACGCTGGGTTTGAACTCGTGGTGTTTTTTTGTGTCTCAGCCTCCCAACTGCTGGGATTGCAGGTGTGCACCCCCATGCCTGGCAGTCATTCCCATTCTTAATAGCTAGTAGCTTCAGGTTCTTGAGACAACAGTGCTTCTTGGCTAGATCTTGTGTTCTTCCTCAACATAGTGTCCTTACTCCCAAAGGTGGCTGAGTTTGTAGATGAGCGGCCGGAAGAGGTAAAGCAGATGGAGGCTTTTCGTTCCAGCACCAAATGGAAGCTTCTGGGAGGTGAGTTCCAACAAAAGATAAGTCTAAATTTCCTATTACAGGAAAAATTTTCCTTTTCTATGCTTTTCTTTTAGAGGAATGCATAGTTTGTTTCTATGTATCATGGATCCTGAAAAATACAGTGGGGAAAAGAATTCAGAACTTCTTCAGGAGTAGTAAGACATAGGAAGTTATAGGCCAGGTGTCCCTCCTGCTCTTATGCGTTTTTCCATTTGGGTTTCTGAGGTCAGAAAGTGACTTGATTGGAGCATTTCAGCACTCATTCCTCTCTGGCCCAGCATAGGAGAGCACTTGGAATAAAGGCAGGACTTTTGGAAGAGTTTACAAGAAACAGGAATATAAAAGGTGTATTTAAAATGCTCTGCAAGTAGACAAATAAGAGAAGTATTCTTAAGATATCCATGAATGCTGGTTGCTGTCCCTAAACACAGGAGAACTATGTACACCTTTTGGGCTTTTTGAGTAGTCTTAAGGTGTGTGCTGCTAGGGCACCTTTTGAAATTTTGGATGTGAGGGGTGGATAGAGCATTTGTGGGAATTTAACTCTTTACTATTTATGTGTAGACCACAGTGAAGATCTACCCTTACATAGTCATTTCCATCATGATACTCCGGATTCATCTCCCAGGAGGGCCCGTCACGACACCCCGGATCCGTCTCCTCTCAGGAGGGCCCGTCGCAACACCCCGGATCCGTCTCCTCCCAGGAGGGCCCGTCACGACACCCCGGATCCGTCTCCTCCCAGGAGGGCCCGTCACGACACCCCGGATCCGTCTCCTCCCAGGAGGGCCCGTCACGACACCCCGGATCCGTCTCCTCCCAGGAGGGCCCGTCACGACACCCGGGATCCTTCTCCTCCTAGGAGGGCCCGTCACGACACCCCGGATCCGTCTCCTCCCAGGAGGGCCCGTCACGACACCCGGGATCCGTCTCCTCCCAGGAGGGCCCGTCACGACACCCCGGATCCGTCTCCTCCCAGGAGGGCCCGTCACGACACCCGGGATCCGTCTCCTCCCAGGAGGGCCCGGCACGACACCCCGGATCCGTCTCCTCCCAGGAGGGCCCGTCACGACACCCGGGATCCATCTCCTCCCAGGAGGGCCCGTCACGACACCCCGGATCCGTCTCCTCCCAGGAGGGCCCGTCACGACACCCGGGATCCTTCTCCTCCCAGGAGGGCCCGTCACGACACCCCGGATCCGTCTCCTCCCAGGAGGGCCCGTCACGACACCCGGGATCCGTCTCCTCCCAGGAGGGCCCGTCACGACACCCCGGATCCGTCTCCTCCCAGGAGGGCCCGTCACGACACCCGGGATCCGTCTCCTCCCAGGAGGGCCCGTCACGACACCCCGGATCCGTCTCCTCCCAGGAGGGCCCGTCACGACACCCGGGATCCGTCTCCTCCCAGGAGGGCCCGTCACGACACCCCGGATCCGTCTCCTCCCAGGAGGGCCCGTCACGACACCCAGGATCCTTCTCCTCCCAGGAGGGCCCGTCACGACACCCCGGATCCGTCTCCTCCCAGGAGGGCCCGTCACGACACCCGGGATCCGTCTCCTCCCAGGAGGGCCCGTCACGACACCCCGGATCCGTCTCCTCCCAGGAGGGCCCGTCACGACACCCGGGATCCGTCTCCTCCCAGGAGGGCCCGTCACGACACCCCGGATCCGTCTCCTCCCAGGAGGGCCCGTCACGACACCCGGGATCCGTCTCCTCCCAGGAGGGCCCGTCACGACACCCCGGATCCGTCTCCTCCCAGGAGGGCCCGTCACGACACCCGGGATCCGTCTCCTCCCAGGAGGGCCCGTCACGACACCCCGGATCCGTCTCCTCCCAGGAGGGCCCGTCACGACACCCCGGATCCGTCTCCTCCCAGGAGGGCCCGTCACGACACCCCGGATCCGTCTCCTCCAAGGAGGGCCCGTCACGACACCCCGGCTCTGTCTCCTCCCAGAAGGGCCCGTCAAGACTCTGACACATCTCTTCCCAGGAGGGTCCGCCATGACTCCTCAGATGCATCCCCCCTTAGGAAGCCTCATCATAATTCTTCAGATGTATCTCCTAGAAGAGTCCCTTATGATTCCTCAGGTGTGTCTTCCTCCAGAAGGCCCTATAATAATTCCTCTGACAAATCCCGACCTGGGAGGACTCTTGACTCTTCAGACATACGGCATCCCAGGAGGGGCCATCATGACTTCTCTGATTTGGCCCCTGATGTTGCTCATTCATTGCCCAGAACCAAAAGTAATAAAATCCCGGAAAGAGCCTCCTGCAAGACTTCTTCACACTGGAAGGGGTCAGGACCCACTCATCCATCACTCCTGAAGAACATCAAAAGTGAATATGACTCGGACCTCTCTCCTGCACGAAAAAAGCAAGCAAAATCCCATTTTGTAGATAAGAAGCAGCTTGATTCTAAAGGTGAGCATTGACTGCCATGGGAGAGACTTAATCTCTGGAAGCTTTCTTTTGGATGTTTACCTGCTTTATAAGGGGTTGAGAATAAGTTTTTTTGGAAAAGTTTTGTAAAAGTGAGAGGATGGGCTCAGGAGGGTTTAAAAATTACAGTGGCAGGGAGGAAAGTTTTTATATGTCTGTGTTTATTCTCCCTGCCCCATATAAAAATATCCTAGAAGGGGGAATTGAAATATACAGTGAACATTTAAATTAAAATTTGTTACAGCAAAAGACACATGGTCACTAATCCCCCTCAAAATACTCCTTCTCATTTTGAATATACTTATCCCATACTTCTTGCCATTTTCTGAAGCAGTTTCAGAAAATGGCTGTTTTGATGTCTTGTTTTTTTTTTTTTTTTTCTTTTTGAGACAGGGTCTCACTATGTAGTTCAGGCTGGCCTTGAACTCACTTTGTAGCTCAGGCTGGCCTCGAACTCGCAGTGATCCTCCTGCCTCAGCCTCCTGAGTACTGGGATTATAGGCGTGTGCCATCACGTCTGGCTTGATGTTTTTTTTTTTTTTTTTTTTTTTTTGTGGGTACCGGGGGGTCGACCTCAGGACCTCGCGCGCCAGCAGGCGCCCGTGCCGCTGAGCGATATCACCAGCCCCTTTTTCGTATGTGGGATCCGGGAGTCGAACTCGGGCCCTCGCGCTTGCAAGGCAGGCGCTTACGCCACTGAGCCGTCTCACCGGCCCTGGCTTGATGTTTTGAATCAATTCAAATTGTTTACGGTAGTTTCTGTCAAATAAAAACATTATGCTGTGTCCTCATCCATCTTATTCATTGGATCTGGCACTGTGCAACAACTTTTTTGTTATTATTCTTTTTTTTAACTTTATTGGTACATTTATACATATATGTGTGTATATATATATATATATATATATAAAATGATAACACATACAAATTACCTGTACCTGTACACTGTACATGATATATCTTCTTTTTCTCCCATTCCCCTCCCCTCCCTTCAACCTCTCTTCTCCTCCTTCCTTACAAAAGCTTTGTTTCCATTTCTTTCCTTCTATTCTCTCTTTTTTTTCTTATCCCTTCCTTGGCACTGTGTAACTTCTGGCTTTTCCCCAAAGTCAAAATGACCATGAAAGGTAAACATTTTGAATCAGTTCAGGACATCAAGGCAGCCATGAGAGTGCAACTAGACACTTACGAAAGAGGGCTTCTAGAACTGCTTCTTAAAATGACAAGAATGATCAGATAAATGTGTTTGAACCGGGGGGGGGGGAGTATTTTGAGGTAGTATGGCAATGTGTCTTTCACTTTAGTAAATATAAAAAATTCATATTTTTTGATCATACCTCATGTTTATTGCAAAAACTTTAGACTATATGGAAATGTGCATATAATGAAGCAGAAAAAATGTGACACAAAATTCTTCCACTCAGAGGTATTCATTGTTAAGGTTATCACCAATGTTCTTTAGGTCTTTTTGGTACATGCTTTTTATGGAGTTGACTCCTGACTATGCTGAATGTATGTTGTGTGTAATCTTTCCTATCCTTTTTACATAATTTTCAGTTCTAAAATCATCTCTGTTTGGTATAAGTTTTTATTTATTTATTATTTTTTGTGGGTACTGGGGGTTGAACTCAGGACCTTGTGCACCAGGAGGCGCCCGTGCCGCTGAGCGATATCACTGGCCCTGTTTTCGTATGTGGGTACCAGGAGTCGAACTCAGGGCCTCGTGCTTGCCAGGCAGGTGCTTATGCTGCTGAGCTATCTCACCAGCCCTAGTATAAGTTTTTTTTTTTTTTTTTTGGTGGGTACCGGGGGTCGACCTCAGGACCTCGCACGCCAGTAGGCGCCTGTGCCGCTGAGCGATATCACCGGCCCTTTTTTTGTATGTGGGTACCAGGAGTCGAACTCAGGGCCTCGTGCTTGCCAGGCAGGTGCTTATGCTGCTGAGCTATCTCACCGGCCCTAGTATAAATTTTTTTTTTTTTTTTGTGGGTACCGGGGGTTGACCTCAGGACCTCGCACGCCGGCAGGTGCCCGTGCGCTGAGCGATATCACTGGCCCTTTTTCGTATGTGGGTTCTGGGAGCTGAACTCGGGTCCTCGCGCTTGCCAGGCAGGCGCATATGCCGCTGAGACATCTCACCGGCCCCCCTAGTATAAGTTTTAATGATGTTAGATTACAAAAATTTCCTCAGTCATTTCCCTGTTACATGTTTTTGATTATTTCTGAGCTTTTGCTTTTAATTCTTTTAGTGAATATTCTTATATAGAAACTGTTGTCCCTATTTTGGGTTATTTCCTTTTCTGCTTCTTTAAAGATTCCTTGGAAATTTTACTTGTAGGTGGGTTTCCTAGAAAGCTAAGAAGTTGATTTATTAGCTCAGAAGGTATGGATGTTTTTGAGACCATTAATGCATATTGCATACTGATTTTTGAGAGGTGATTTGTGATGCTTTGATCTAGAAAATAGGCCTTTCACTTCATCTTTTGTTCCGAGGCATTCTTAATTCTAAGTTAAAATACTTTGTTATCTTGTTGTCTGAGGACATCAGAATATACAGTATTCTAGATGTTTCTGACTTGTGCCACAGATCAGAGGGCTGACTTCAAGTTGTTTTGCCCATCCTGTTGTCCTGGAGGGGAGGAAGTAACTATACATAGACCAGTATGTGGACATCTCATGTATTCATTAGTCATTTGGGAATAGCACCTATATATCCTGCCTATAATGTAAAAGTTGGATGTGACTTTGTTGTTCTCCCATTCATCCATACTTGTGTTTAGGTTAGCTATTGTTCTTCACAGGAGGATTAAACAAATGTGCTACCTTATCTGGAAAGTTCTAAGGGGATTAGTTAATTAATTTTTTTACCATGCTGGAGATTGAATCAAGGCCTCACACTTGTTAGGCAAGCACTATACCACTGAGTTACTTCCCCCAGCCCTCGTTTATTCTTTAATTTCTAGGCTCTTCTCCCAGCCATAGGATATTTCTTACAGGCCTTTCACCTAGGAGACATCAGTGTCACATGATGGACTCTTCTTTCTCCCCAGATGACTACCGGAAAGCCTCTGATTCAGATCTTTCACCTCCACGGCATAAACGGAGTCCAGGGCACCAGGCTTCTGATTCAGATCTGTCGCCTCCAAGGAATAGACCAAGATGCCGGAGCTCTGATTCTGACCTTTCTCCACCAAGGAGGAAACAGAGGACCAAATCTTCTGATTCCGACCTTTCTCCACCTCGAAGGAGTCAACCTCCTGGAAAGAAGGTAGAGATATCCAGGAGCCATTTCCTTCTCTTAGAAGGACTCCTATTTTTTTTTTTTTGTTTGTTTTTGTGGGTACCGGGAGGACGACCTCAGGACCTCACGCGCCAACAGGCGCCCGTGCCGCTGAGCGATATCACCGGCCCCTTTTTCGTATGTGGGTTCCGGGAGTCGAACTCGGGCCTTCGCGCTTGCAAGGCAGGCGCTTAAGCCGCTGAGCCGTCTCACCGGCCCCAGGACTCCTATTTTTTAGCTTTATATTAATCCCTGAGAATCAAGCCAGAGGAGCAGGAAGTAGCTTTCACTAGTACAATAAATCTTAGTTAAAAGGACTTTTGGAGCTGTCTCTGTAAAGGCAGGGCTGGCTATAACTTAGCTCAAATGGACTTCTAAATGCAGGTTGAATATCCCTTATCCAAAATGCTTGGGACCAGACTTGTTTTAAATTTTGGAGTTTTTTGGATTTTGGAATATATGCATAGAATTCCATACATATTTTGGAGTATGTGCATACAAAAATCTGAAATTGATTACATTCATTGTGGGGAGTTGGCACATGTACAGAATGTATATTAATTCTTTTTTCATCCCCTTCCCCTTTTCTCCTCCCCCCTCCCTCTATCTCTTGGTCTTCTTCCCTTTTGCAAAAAAGATCTATCTCCCTATTTCCTATTATCTTTTATTGTGCTCTTTGTACTTTGGGTTTCTCATGTAAGAGAAATCTTGTGGTATTTAAGCTTGCATGTCTGATTATCTGAAACTTTTTGAGCACTAACATGATGCTCAAAAAGTTTTAGATTTTGGAAAATTTTGAAATTCAGGGGGCCGGTGAGATGGCTCAGCGGCGTAAGCGCTTGCCTGGCAAGCGCGAGGGCCCAAGTTCGACTCCCGGAACCCACATACGAAAAAAGGGCTGGTGATATCGCTCAGCGGCACGGACACCTACTGACGCACGAGGTCCTGAGGTTGACCCCCAGTACCCACAAAAAAATAAAAAAATAAAAAAAAAAGAAATTCAGACTTTTGGATTAGAGATGCTCAACCTGTGCCAGATTTCACAAGAGGTTCTGCCTTACAACCTCATAATTCCACTAATTGTATTTTAATATATCCAGAAAATTTTCTGTTTTTTTTTTTTCCCTATTAGTACACATTTGCATATCAAAATGATTGCATTCCTTTTGGGGAGTTGTACATAACACATCTGAATTCTTTTTTCCTCTCCTTTTCCTCCCCCTTCCCTCCCCTTTTTGATCCCCTTCCCATTTGAAAAGATGTTTCCCTATTTCCTATTCTGTCTTCCAATTTCCTGTTACCCATCTTTTATTTCGCTCTTTATTTATATTTTGGTTTCTCATATAAGAAAAACCATGTAATATTTAATCTTAGTATCTAATTTATTTCACTTAACATTATGGTCTAAAGGTACATCCATTTTCTTACAGGTGACTGAAGTTTATCCTTCTTTATGACAGGGTAGTACTGCATTGTTTATAAATATCACATTTTCTTTATCCCTTCATCTGTTGATAGACATAGGCTGCTTTCAAGATTTAGCTACTATGAATTATGCTGCTATACACATGGGTATACATTATCACTGAAGGAAAACTTGTTTTTTAAAGAACAAATTGAGGACTGTCCTTTGCAGAGTGGGGTTAGGAGCACAGTTCAGTATGTCATACTGAACACAGATTTGAATCCTACTTCTGCCAGTATCTGAGATTTAGGCAAGGCATTTGATATCTCTAAGGCTCAGTTTGTTCATCTGTAAAATGTGAAGCAATCTAGTTTCTATTTTATAAGATTTTTGTGAGAATGCAGTATGAATTAGTGTAATTAAAACTCATAGCAAAGTGTCTGGGACAAAGTAGGCATTTGGTATTAATGATTTATTATTATAAATTTATTATAAATTGAACTACTACTGGTTTCTATATCTAGAATTTATTTTTTTATTTTTATTTTTTTATTTTTTGTGGGTACTGGGGGTCGACCTCAGGACCTTGTGCACCAGCAGGCGCCCGTGCCACTGAGCGATATCACTGGCCCCTTTTTTCGTATGTAGGTTCCAGAAGTTGAACTCGGGCCCTCGCGCTTGCCAGGCAGGCGCTTACGCCGCTGAGCCATCTCACCGGCCCTATATCTAGAGTTTAAAGAGAGGAACTTAAAATATAAAATTACTTCTACAAATTATATTGTCTGGAGTGTTAGTATTTTATTTTGTTTTAAATCTGTGATAAAGCTTCATGAATTAGCAAAAGAGAAACACACATGAACTCTTGAGTAATTACATTACAAAGAACACTAGCAGTAATAAAGGAGTCTTACCTATGAGTTGGGTAAGAACGATAGAACCTGTGATGTGTGTGTTTCTCTCCAAGGCAGACTTCTCGGTAAGTCTTTTCTGCAGAAGGCTTTGAGAAGATTGGTCCTGGCAGCACAGACTAGCCTGTCCCTAACCCTCTCTGATGAGTAAGATCCCTATTTTAACTGGACCCCTTGACGATTTATGTATCCATGTAGTCCTTGGGCAGCTTAATATATACTCCATTTGTGGATTTGTTTGCTATCTTGATACAAAGTGGAGATTTGTAGAATGTTTTCACGTGGTTATATCTTCTGTTATCCTTATTACATATTCTCAATTTGAGGACCTGAGGTTTGCTTAAATAAATGGAATATTCTATCTACCGTGTCTCTGGTGGATGGCCCAGAGCTAGACACAGGTTTCTGATCAGGTGGTCTGAGACAGTGAGTCTTCACGTGTGCAGTTTGTATATGAAAAGTCAGAAATACAAGTGCTTAGCTCTCCCTCTAAAGAATTGTTGGTACGTGCTTCTGTTTCTCGTAAAGTTGATAGTACTATTACATTTTCAATGAAATTAGGTTTTCTTTCTTTTTTTTCTGTGTTGTGAATCCTGTGATCTATAAGTAGAATAAAAACTAGTGTTTGTGGTGTGGTTGTTGCAGACAAAAATGCAACTAACTGTAGACCCATGGAGCCTATTGCTGTATTGTTTTAACTGATGTTGGATACTCCATTTTCCATTGCACAGGCTGCGCACATGTATTCTGGGGCTAAAACTGGGTTGGTGTTAACTGACATACAGCAAGAACAGCACGAGCTCAAAAAACGGGACCAAGAAAACATGGCATTTGAAGGTAAAAATGAAAGTGCAAAGTGGAGTCTAGGCTCCTATAGCTGTATTTCTTTTTAATGTAGCTTATTGTACCTGATAAGTTAAATTTTTAATTGCAATTTTTAATTGCACTATAAATGAAATATTCTATCTACTGGGTCTCTAGTGGATGGCCAGATCTGAGCTCTGGTTTTTATGCATCATTTTAACCTTTCAGGAGATTTAAGTGTTTCTTTCCCTCTTGAAAACATCAGTACTTAGGCCCATACTCAGTATGTACCTATATGTTGGTAGGAACTACTTGTGATCTGGCTGCAGATGTTCTTATCCAACATCGACATCCCAAGCAGTTGATTTCATTTGTTAAAATATTATTTCTGATTTTGACCTCAGGAATTTATCTTAAAAAGATTTTGTCTTTCACAGGTGAGTTCCAGTTTGCTGAAACTGTGTTTCGTGACAAGTCTGGTCGTAAGAGAAATTTGAAACTGGAACGTCTAGAGCAAAGGAGAAAAGCAGAGAAGGACTCAGAACGAGAAGAGCTGTATGCCCAGTGGGGCAAAGGGTAAGGGCATCACTGAAAGTGAAAGCAAGATTGCAGTGTTGGGAACATGTTGCTTCTCTGCTTTTCTTCAAAGTTGTTGTTAGGAATGGAGATTCAGTATGCTGAATCTCTTTTTCAAGACCGATAGATTCTATACTTGCAGTCGATATTCTGGGGATTTTACCCTTTTTAATATTTGTTGGAGGCCACTGCCAGGAGGAGGTCCTTTAAATGTGGCATCGTGGTCCATCTCCACGTAAAGTGAATATGTCAAACAGAATGGTTTTTTTTCTACCCAGGCTTGCCCAGAGCCGGCAACAGCAACAAAATGTGGAGGATGCAATGAAGGAGATGCAAAAGCCTCTGGCCCGCTATATTGATGATGAAGATCTTGATCGGATGCTGAGAGAACAAGAAAGAGAGGGAGACCCCATGGCCAACTTCATCAAGAAAAGTAAGGCCAAGGAGAACAAGAATAAGAGAGGTGAGACTGGGAATCCTCAGAGCTGGAGCTGGCTTAGTGAAGAGAGAATTATTGGAGTGCCTCTACATAGCTGTGAGCAAAGAGGACTTTCCCATGTAATTTAAAATTCTTTGTATTTGTCTGGGAATTTGAGCTCAACTGGTAGGGATTTCTTCTTCTTTTTTAATTAGTATGTGTTTGCAATATGTAATGTTTACATTCCTTGTGAGGAGTTGGTACATGTATATAACACATCTTAATTCCATTTTCATCCCCTTTCCCTTCCCTCCCTCACTCCTCCCTCCATCTCTTGATCTTCCCATTTGAGAAAGATCTGTCTCCCTACTTCCTATTACCTGTCTTTTGTTTTGCTCTTTATTTATAATTTGGGTTTCTTATGTAAGAGAAACCATGTGATATTTAAGCTTGTGTGTCTGATTTATTTCATTTAACATTATGGTCTCAAGGTGCATCCATTTTCTTAAAGATGACCCGAGTTTACCTTTCTCTATGACAGGGTAATACTCCATTGTGTGTAAAGACCACATTTTCTTTATCCATTCATCTGTTGATAGACATATAGGCTGCTTCCAAGATTTAGCTATTATGAATTGTGCTGCTATAAACATGGTATGCATGTATCACTGTAATATGATATCTTTAACTCTTTCAGGAAGAGACCTAGAAGGGGTATAATTAGGTCAGATGGAATTTCTAGTTTTAGTTTTTAGAGGAATCTCCATACCGATTGCCGTAGTGGTTGTACTAGTTTACCTTCTTACCAACTATGTAGACAGGTTCCTTTTCCTCCTGCAGCCTCGCCTGCATCATTTGTTATTGTTTTTCTTGATGGTGGCTATTCTTTCTGGGGTAAGATATAGCAACATTTTCCCCATCACCATCCATCTCTGAATTAAATTATGTAAGTAACTTTTTTTTTTTTTTTTTTTTTTTTTGATTCCTCTCGTTAGTGAGACCTCGATACAATGGCCCAGCACCTCCTCCAAACAGATTCAATATTTGGCCTGGATATCGCTGGGATGGAGTGGACAGGTAAGACTATTTCCTACATTTTTTTTTCCCCACTTCCTTCTGACCCTAACCTTCACTACCATTCTTAAACTACTCTACACTCATTCTCTGCTGTAATCACAAAGTGAATAGCATGTTTTTTGGGGTTTTTTTTTGCTTTTATTCCTCTCTTTTTGTTTCCTTTTCAAAATGTTTTTAAAAGCTGTAGAGCAGCTGTAGAGCAGCTGTAGCAGCGGATGACGAACCTTTCAGAGCTTTTAATGATACAAACAGCCCACTGTGGCACCTGTGCTATAGGTTTGCCACCACTACTCTAGACAAACAACTGACATGGTCCAGATGGGACACCCTTTGTGTTTGGAGATTGGTCATTTTTAATATTTTCTGAAGTTTGGAGGGGTTGAGTGATTCGTTGAGATCTGGAGACTTCTGTCTGTTATATCTTTAAAATGTGCTTGAACCATAGTTCTCTTCACAGTTCTAGGAGTGAGTCTCTGGTAATGTCTCACAGATCCCCACCACCTCATCTGCGTACCAGCACTGGCGCCTGTATACTCTGACTTCCTGTCTGTTACGATGGATGAACTATATTTGCTCCTACTCAATGTCAGTCCTTCTACTTACATAGTGGGTCTTATCTCCTTCTGCCTACTAAAGAACATTGTTCTTACATCTAGCACAATGATTGTCAGATTTTTTAATCTCAGGATCCTTTTATACTTTAAAAATTGAGTACTCCAAGAAACTTTTGTTTACATGGTATATATCGGTACATATTTACAATAGTAGAAATTAAACCAGTATGTTTAAAAAGTATTAATTTACTCTACAAAATAGTGCCATTACATGTTACTATGATTATTATTTTTTTAAATGAAAAATAACTATTTTCCAAATAAAAAAAATAGAAGGATGATGTTTGTCTTAGTTACTTTTCTCATTGCTGAGACAAAATACCCAACACCCAGAGTTAAGGGAGGAAAGGTTTATTTGGCTCACAGTTTGTAGAGGTTCCAGTTCATAATCAGCGGGCTCCAAGGCAGGGTGGCATATGGCAAAGGGCCAATATGGTAGCTGGGGTGGTGGAAGACAGCAAAAGCCACCAAGGGGAGAGAGGGAGAGAAGACTTTTTCTGTCCCTTATATTGTATGCAGACTACCCGCCCTGGGGTGGGTGTAGCACTCACACCCCCAATCGCAGCACTAGACAATGAACCAGTCACAAACTATAGATTCAGCTGCCTCAGAAAAGCTGGCAGGCCCCAAAGCCCCATGACCACATGAGGCTTTGGGGGAACATCCAGACACAAACCATAACAATGCTGATTTTCATTTTTGCATATCTCATAAATGTTTAGGTTAGTAGTAAGCAGCTGGATTCTGCATTTGCCTATTGTGAAATATTGTTTAGCTGAAGTGTAGAAAGAAAATTCTGCCTTATATATAGGTAGTAGAAAAAGACGTGTTGTATTTTTTGATGCTGTACAAAAACTCAACAAGTGCAAGTTCCTTTCAGGTTAGTTAAACCATATCAGAGAACTTTTCATCCGCAAAATATTGGTTTGTTGAGTTTTTCAGACTTTCCAAATGTTGATATATTTTAATTATATAATATCAAGAAATTGCTTTTGGTAGTATCATCTCCAGTTTTATTGCAAAAGTCTTTAAATAATGGGAAGGTAACAATGCATACAGTTTTTCAGAATTCTCATTTACACTTGAAAGCTTGAACTTTATTCTTGGCAACAAATATTGTCAGTTGTTTCCTTATACTGGTAGTAGAGCTCACTTTGTACAATCTCTTTTTATAGATCCCATCAAGTTTTATATTTAGAGGATTATGCCATCTACAAATACAAATAATTTTAATTTCTTTCATTCTGGATGCCTTTTATTTTCTTGCCTTGTTGGATTAGCTACCAGTAAGAGCAGATGTCTTTGCCTTCTTCCTAATCTTAGCAGGAAAACATTAATTCTTTTACCATTAAATACAAGGTTTTTTTTTTTTTTTTTTTTCTCTTGTAAATACCTTTATTGAGTTGATAAAAGTTCTCTTCTGTTCCTGGTGTGCTGAAATTTTTCTTCTAGAAATATATATACTTGATTCCAAGTCCGTATTTCCAGCGCAGTTTAGAGCATCTAATTCCATGATGGATTTCTCGTAATAAGCACTTGAGACTCCTAAAATACAACATATTCAAACCTGCCTTCAGCAGCTTCTCCTATTATAAGTCTACTGCTGCTCTTCTGCTCTCTAGCCTGGCTGGGGCAGTCTCATTCATGTGGTCACTCAGTATTAACCAGTGAGGCAAACTTACTTTCTCCTTTGTCCTTTTGTCTAATCAGTCAGTAAGTTCTACTAGTTTTGCCTTTCATGTTATTTCTTCTTCCTTTATCATCTATTGCCAAAGCTGTTGCAGAGTAATCTTCCAGAGTAATCTTTTTGAAATGCAGTTTATGCTTCTGCTTTAAACCCATCCTCTATGGATGAAATCGAACTTTTTACTATGTCCTACAAAACTCATTATGATTTGGCCTCTCCATTTTTGACTCATGGCCACTCCTTTTGTCATACTTAAGGCTCTGGCCACACTAGTTTGCCTTTGGTGCCCTGCGTGTACCAGAATAACTTATTTCTGTGCCTCTGCTTTTGTCCTTCATGTTGTGCTCTAACGTGAAATGACTTCCTGACCCTTCTGTCCCCTGCTTGTCACCTCCATCCCTCTGGTTAAGTCATTCTTGTTTCAGACTTAGCTTAGGGGCCGCTCCTGTGAATCCTCTCCTGACCATTGTCTATCCTTCATGCCATTTTTACCATTCCTCCCCTAAGCCGAGTGAAGTCCCTGTTCTGTTTCTGTGATACACTATGCGTATTTCTACCATAGATTATGCTTTTCGTTTTATTGTTTAAATGTCTGTCTCTTTAACAGCTCTACTTGTCTGTGAGTTATCAGTGCAGGCACTGTGTCATACTGATTTTCCTACAGTGCCTACCACACTGCTTTGTATCCACTGAGAATTCAGTAAATGTTTGTTTAATGAATGGATAAATGCAAGATGTGGACATCAGCTAAAAGTTAGTTGGGCCTTTAGAGAATGGTAAGGGTTTGAGTAGTTGTCAAAGAGTGGGAGAAGGGTCCAGGAAAGGACTAAGAAGAAGATAAATCATGTATTTTGACTGTTTGATTCTATTTGCATGTACCTTAAATATGTCTTTTCTCCCTACTCATTATGAACTGATCTCTTTCTTTTAAAACAAATGTCTGATGGAGGGTTCTGACTGATAATTATGTCACCTTTGATTACAGATCCAATGGATTTGAACAGAAGCGCTTTGCCAGGCTTGCCAGCAAGAAGGCAGTGGAGGAACTTGCCTACAAGTGGAGTGTTGAAGACATGTAGCTTCTCTGAGGCTGTGCCAGTGGCTATGGGTTGGGGTACAGGCATCTAGCTGTAACATTTGCCTGTGCTAATGATCAGGGCCCTTACAGACTAGAAACTTGTTGAATGCCAATTTTGACCTCAGAGGAATACTTGAGACCTGATCTATGGACTGAGGCACCTGAACTTCTGAGGTGTGCCAGCACTGTAGCTGGCTTCTGCAGGAAGTGGTGATTTCTATATTCCAAGGTTTGTTTGGCTAGGGTTTTTCTTTTTCTGTTTTTAATAAATATACATTTATTTTTTTAAAATAATTTCCTAACTGGGTGTTGTATTTGGGGAAGAATTCCAGCTAATATTGAATCCCTGGGGATCTTGTGACCAATGAATGATTAGATTTTTCATCAGTCTAGTTGGTAATGAATAAAAACTTTCTCAGTGATCTATCTTCTGAGAAAACAAGAATGAGACTAAGCTAGATTCAGGAATATTGGAATAAAGATAGTGTCACAAATTAGTGGGAAAGAGATGGATAATGGGTGCTCAGAAAATTGGCTTAGTATAGGGACAAAAATGAAGCTGGATCCCTACCTCATACCATATAAAACAAAAACCCTAAAGCAATTAAGGACCTAAATGAAATATAACTTAATAAAACTAGTAGGGGGCTGGGGATGTAGCTCAGTGATAGAACATGTGCCTAGCATGTATGAGGTCCTGAATTTGATCCCTAGCAACAACAAAAATAAAATATAGCTAGTAAGAACAAATGAATATGTTTGTGACCATAGGGTAACAGATGGATTTCTTCACAATTCATAAGATCTGATTGCTTTGACTATTTCATAATTAAAGCAAAGCAGTTTATAGTCACAGATAAAAAATAGAAATTATTTGGAATATCTAAAACTGACTGAGGATTGCCTGTATAAGGGATTGAATAAGAAAGAACTCTTGTAAGAAAGAAAAAGATAACACAAAATTAAAATATACAAATAATATGATTAGGTAAAAATCAAAAGAAATCCAGAGGCTGGTAATTACATTCCCTCACTAGTAATTAACTAAATGCAAATGAAAACACTGAGTTTGTATTTTAGAGCTATTAGTTTGGTGAAAATAAGTGACTGAACTCTCATAGAGAATGAAAACTCATGGGGAATTTCTTCTGGTTTGTCTGTTTTGGAGTACAAATGGGCAATATTTACAGAAATTAAGGATTATTTGGGAGGCAATATTGTATAGTTTTCAAGAGTGGGCTCTCAAAACTATACTGCCTGAAATTGAATTTCAGCTATGTCATTTGCTAGCTGTGTGACCTTCGGTAAGCTTAACTTCTGTGCCTTAGTTTATTCATCTGTGACATAGAGATAATGGTCCTGTAGGTTCATTGTAAGCTTAGAACAGTACCTGACACATTAAATGTCACAAAATTCTTAGCTATTGGTATTATCACTATCACAAAGTATGGTAGCCAGGTCCAAAATGGGCCCACATAATTCCTGCCCTCTGGTACTTGAGTTCTTGTGTAGTCCTCTCCCATGATGCATAGGGCTAGCCTTTGTATCCACTGAGATGTACTGGAACCGTGTGACTTCTGAAGCTGGGTCATGGAAGACACTGATGTGTCTGCCTTGTACTTTCCTGAGCATTTGTTCTGGAGGAAGCCAGCCTCCATGTCCTGAGGATAACAAGCAGCCCCAAAGAGGTCCACAGCCAACACCCAGTAGCCAACATGAGTGAGCCACCTTGGAAGGGACCTTCAGCTCTGTTTAGTCCTTCAGATGTTTGCAGCCTTGATCAACACTTTGACCACAACCTGCTGAGAGATCCTGAGCCAGAAACACCCAGTTCCAACTTGACTCAAAAAAACTGTGAGGTAATAGAACAGCCTCATTGAGATACAATTTATAAACCATCTAGTTCACCCTTTGAAGTATACAATTCTCTGTGGTATAGTATGTCACAGAGTGGTGCAACTATCACAATTTTCTTTATTAGTACATGTTTGCAGTACATGATGTTTACATTCATCTTGGGGAGTGGGTACATGTACGTAATACAGCTTGCTTGCTTTTTTTTGGCTCACTTCCCATCTCCCTCCCTCCACCTTTCCTTATTCTCGTTATTCTTAGAACTCTTAGCTCATGTTTATGACATATATTTATATTTATTAAGGTATTAGGTTCCTGAACATGTATATCTTAATTCTCCTTACTTCCTCTTCCCCTTTCCCTGGCCCTCAGTCTCCTGGACCCCTTCCCATTTGCAGGAGGTCTGTCCCCTTGTTTTCTTCTCTCCATTTTTTTTTTTTTTTTTGGTGGGTACCGGGGCTCGACCTCAGGACCTCATGCACCAGCAGGCGCCCGTGCCGCTGAGTGATATCACCGGCCCTTTTTTCGTATGTGGGTACCGGGAGTTGAACTCTGGACCTTGCGCTTGCCAGGCAGGTGCTTATGCTGCTGAGCCATTTCACAGGCCCTCCATTTTTTGTACCACAATTACTTTTAAAATATTTTCATCACCTTGTGAATATAAGTAAATACAGCCATTAGCAGTCACTCATTCCCACCTCCCCCAGCCCTACATAACTACTGGTCTGTCTGTAGATTTATCTATTCTGGATTTTCATATAATGTGTGAATGGAACTGTGATAAAATATGTGGCCTGACTTCTTTCACTTTGTGTAGTTTTCAGGTTTCATCCATGTTGTAACATGTATCTCTTTTCATGGCTGAATGATATTCCCTTGTGTGGATGTATACATTTTATTTATCCATACATAATTTGATGGACATATAAGTTGTTTCCACTTTTTGGTTATGAATAATGCTGCTATAAACAATTCACATACAAGTTTTTGGATATATGCTTTCGTTTTTCTTGGATATATACATTACCTAGGAGTAGAATTGTTGAGTCATATATAACCCCATGTTTAACTTTTTGAAGAATTGCCAAGCTGTTCCAAAGAAGTTGAGTTTTTATTTCTCTCCATCTTTGCCAGTACTTGTTATGTCTGTCTTTTTGATTATCACCATCCTAGTGGATGTAATTGTATATCAATTGTGGGTTTGATTTTCATTTCCCAAATGGCTAATGACATGTTGAGCATTTTTGTGTATTTTCTTGTTTATTCAAATCATTTGCCCATTTTCATACACATGACAACCCAATCGTGTGTGTGTATATACATTGTGATGGTTAATCTTGGTTGTCAACTTGATTGGGTTGAGATATAGCCATGAAATTATTGAAGCACCCCTCCGAATATGTCTTGAGGTAGTGTTTCCACAGACAACTGGCACACGGGACAGCATACTCTAGGGGGCACTTGTCCTTAATGTAGGCAGCACTCTTCAATAGGCTGGAAGCCCAGATGGGACAAAAGTGGAAGAAGAAGGAAGCACATATAAGCACAGGCTCTTTCTCTTTTCTGGCTGCCATGAGGTGAGCAGCTTTGCTCCTCCATACTCTTCTGCCACAGTGCACTGCCTCACCCCAGGCCCAGAAAAAGTGGAGCCAGCCAGTGTGTACTGCAGCGTCTGGAACAGCCCAAATAAACCCTTCCTTCTCTGAGTTTACTTTCACAGGTACTTTTGTCACGGTGACGAAAAGCTAACATATATACGTAAATAGAGAGCCTGCCAAAAACATGTATACATACTCAGCAGTTCATCTTACTAATAAATGTGGAAGCTGATGGGTACCACTTTGAGCACCTCTTGTAGAGGCCAAAGGTAACTTGTATTAATCTCATGATGTCTCAATAAACTTAGTATTAAAGTATTTACACAAGTTTTTTTCCCTGATGTACACCTTTTTTGGCAGAAGACACGTGAAGAATTCTTTATTATGGGTCTAGGGGTGTAGCTCAGTGATACAGTGCTTGCCTAGCATGTGTGAGGCCCTGAGTTAGAGCCCCAGTACCAAAAACAAAACAAAACTTTATATAAAGGGACAAATCTCTCATCAGATATATGATTTGCAAGTATTTTCTCTCATTCTTGAGTTAATAGTTTTTAAGCTGATATGGCTCTTAGATAATTTGCATTTAAGGTGGGATAATTTGTTATACAGCAGTATATAAGTAAAATATATCAAAGCAGTTCCATTCCTGGCTATGTCCTGAGAAACTTGTAGAAGTTCTGAAGTAATGTATAAGTATGTATGTATAGTTTCAGTAGAAGAAGCTAGCAACAATTCAGATATCCATCACTAAGGGAATGATAACTAAAATGTTATATGCGCATATCATGGGGTGTTATTTTTAAGTCAGATGCAAGCTGTTAGGAACTTACACGATAGACTACAGATGAAGAACAAAATACAGCAAAAATCAGCTAAGTAGATTAAATACAGTTGGGTGTGATGGCACACACCTCTGTAATCTCAGAAATGTCAGGCTGAGGCAGGAGGATGGCAAGTTTGAGCCCAGCCTGGGCAACTTACAGACTTAGTGAGACTGTCTTTTTAAAAAATTAGAAAGGGTTGAGGGTGTAGCTCAGTGAGAAGGGTTAATACCACAAACAAAACAAAAAACCACAAAAAGACTATTTTTGGGTGCTATGGGTTGAACCCAGGGCCTCACTTTTGCTAGGCAAGCTCTCTACTACTGAGTCATGCACCCAGGTGGGAACATGATTTTTTTTAAGGAGAATCTTACACTTGAGCTCACTGGAACAGGGTCTATGGGAAGGAATGGAATGGGACTAGAATGGAGAGTGTAGGGGGAAAGGAAAAGAAGGTCTGCATGGATGAAAGTGTGTGTAGAATTGGTATTTGTGAGATGGAAGAAAGCACTTCTAGGGTTCAAAGTAAACCAAGACCCCAAAGTCAGCACGTGGCAGAGTTCGGTCTAAAACCTAGTGTTCTTTCTCTGCATGGCTTATCTTGTCCTTTTATTCCTTACTGAAAACTTTTTTATCATTATTTTATATTTTCTTTTTTTATTGGTACATTTTAGATATACATAATGATAACATTCATTATAGGGAATTTGTACCTGTATGTGATATATCTTGCTTCTTCTTTCTTTTCTCATTCCCCTCCCCACCCTTCAACCCCTCTTCCCCTCATTTACAAAATGTTTGTTTCCACTTTTTCCTTCTATTCTCTTTTTTGAAAACTTTTAAAGGTTCAAGCTAGCTGGGTGAGGTGGTGCATGCCTGTAATCCCAGCACTCTGGGAGGCTGAGGCAGGAGGATTGCAAGTTGGAGCACAGCCTGGACAACTTAATGATTTAGCAAGATCTTTGGGTGCTGTTTCAAAATAAAAAATAAAAAAGGGGAGGTGGGGCTGAGGATGTAGCTGAGTGTGAAGTTCCTCGGTTCAATCCCCTGTACCACAGAGGAAGTGGAAGATAGGGTCCAAGCTTAGGAGATAATGAAGAAACTGGTAAAATCTGAATAATGTCTATAGTTTAGTTCATAAATATACCAATATTAATCCCTTAGTTTTACAAATGTACCATAATTATATAAGATGTTAACATTAGAGGAGTTAAAAGGAATATACTATTTTATGTTTCTGTAAATATAAAATTACTCTAAATAAAAAGCTTATTTTTAAAAAATGGCCCCAAGGAATACAGATTCTGGACACTGGAGTCTGCTCTTTCTACTTTTGAGATTATACTATTTTAAGCTATTTTGCAGGCTAGCTTCTTTCCTTGGGCAGAAGTGGGAGTGAGTATATTAAACTCCTAGCCCATTGTCACACCCCTCTGTACAGCAAAGTTTTGATTTCATATAGGCTCAAGTTTTAACTTCATTTTTGTGGGTTCCCATGCTATTTATTTATTTTTATTTATTTTTATTTTTTTTTATTTTAAAGAGAAGAAAAAACAAAACAAATCAAAAGAAGAACAAATTTTCAAACCAACATAATAGGGTAACAGTGGTTAATACATTACGTATTACTATCTTTAAGTTAGTTATTCAGGACACCAGACATTAGCATTCAATTGTCCAAACATTATTGGCACAAACCTTACTCTTCAATGAACTAAGTAAAAATGGTAGTGTATCTATCTTAACCATCTTATATATATATATATATACAATTTTTTTTCCCTTTCTCTTCTTTCTTTTCCCTATTCCAGTCTCTCTTTCCTTTTGACCAGTTTCTTTTTGATTCACCATATCTATTGTACATTTTGGATCTTATTTACTCTTTCAGTTTCTCATACTAGAGAGATAATACGATGCTTACACATGTGCTTCTGGTTTATTTCACTTATGAGTATTTTCTCGAGTTGCATCCATTTACCTATAAAAGTCTCCAGTTTATCCTTCTTTATGGCTGAATAGTACTCCATTGTATAAAAATACCACATCTTTCTTATCCATTCCTCAGTTGATGGGCATTTGGGTTGTTTCCAAGATCTGGCTATTACAAATTGTGCTGCTATAAACATGGGTGCACACATATCGCTGTGGTACGATGTTTTTAATTCTTCTGGGAAGATGCCCAGAAGGGGAGTAGCTGGGTCAAATGGGACCTCCAACCCTAGTTTTCTGAGGAATCTCCACACTGACTTCCACAGTGGCTGTACCAGTCGACACTCCCACCAACAGTGAAGAAGGGTTCCTTTTTCCCCACAGCCCCTCCAGCATTTGTTATTAGTTGATTTCTTAATAGTAGCCATTCTTTCTGGGGTGAGATGGTATCTCAGTGTTGTTTTAATTTGCATCTCTCGAATGACTAGTGATGTTGCACATTTTTTTGTATATTTGTTTGCCATTAGTATTTCTTCATCTGAGAAATGTGTATTCATCTCAGATGCCCATTTTTGGAGTGGGTCTTTGAATTTGGGAGGTCTGATTTTTTTGAGTTCTTTATATGTTCTCGATAGTAATCCTTTGTCTGAGGAACAGCTGGCAAACATTTTTTCCCACATTGTGGGTTGTCTCTTCACTCTGTTGGTGGTTTCTCTTGCTGTGCAAAAGCTTTTTAATAAGATGAGATCCCAGTTATTGATTCTTTGGGATAGTTCCCGTGCGGTTGAGTTTTTATTCATAAAGTCTTTGCCTACACCAATGTCTCCAAGGGTTTTACCTATCCTACCTTCCAGCAGATTTAATGTTTCTGTTTTAATATTTAGATCTCTGATCCATTTTGAATTTAGTTTAGTGCATGGTGAAAGATATGGATCTAGTTTTAATCTTCGGCATGTGTAGAGCCAGTTTTTCCAGCACCATTTATTAAAGAGGCTATCTTTCTTCCAGCGAATGTGTTTGGCACCTTTGTCAAAGATAAGGTGGCTTAGTATGTCTGGGGTTGTTTCAGCATCTTCTAATCTGTTCCATTGATCTTCAGGTCTGTTTTTTTGCCAGTACCACACTGTTTTTATCACAGTAGCTTTATAGTATAATTTCAAGTCGGGGATTGTGATGCCCCCTGCCTTGCGTTTGTTGCCCAGAATTGCCTTTGCTATTCTAGGTCTCTTCTGATTCCAAATGAATTTTAGGATTGTTTTCTCTAATTCTGTGAGATATGCTGTTGGAATTTTGATTGGAATTGCATTAAATCTGTATAACAATTTTGGAAGTATGGCCATTTTCACTATATTGGTTCTTCCTATCCAGGAGCAAGGGATATCTTTCCATTTTCTGATATCCTCTTCAATCTCCTTTTTCAGAGTACTGTAGTTTTCAGTATAGAGGTCTTTTACATCCTTCGTGAGGTTGATTCCTAGGTATTTCATTTTTTTGGATGTTATTGTGAAAGGTATTGTTTCCCTAATTTCTCTTTCAGTAAGTTTGTTATTTGTGTACAGGAAGGCTATTGACTTTTGAGTATTGACTTTGTATCCAGCTACACTACTGAATTTGCTTATTAAATCTAGCAGTTTTTTAGTGGAGTTTTTGGGGTCTTCTGTGTAGAGTATCATGTCATCTGCAAATAATGATAATTTAACTTCTTCCTTTCCAATCATTATTCCTTTTATTTCTTTCTCTTGTCTAATCGCTCTGGCTAAAGTTTCCAGAACTATGTTGAATAAGAGTGGGGACAGTGGACATCCTTGTCTTGTTCCTGATTTTAGAGGGAAGGCTTTCAGTTTTGGGCCATTTAGTATAATATTGGCTGTTGGTTTGTCATAGATAGCTTTTACCAGATTGAGATAAAGACCCTCTATTCCAATTTTCTGTAGGGTTTTTATCATGAAAAGGTGCTGGACTTTGTCAAAAGCTTTTTCTGCATCTATTGAGATGATCATGTGATTTTTGTCTTTGGTTCTGTTAATATGCTGTATTACATTTATTGATTTACGTATGTTGAACCATCCCTGCATCCCTGGGATGAATCCAACTTGGTCATGGTGTATAATCTTCTTGATGATTTGTTGGATTCTGTTTGCCAGTATCTTATTAAGGATTTTTGCATCTATGTTCATTAGGGAGATTGGCCTGTAGTTCTCTTTCTTAGTTGGGTCCTTCTCTGGTTTTGGTATCAGGGTAATGCTTGCTTCCAGGAATGAATTTGGGAGTATTGCTTCCCTTTCAATTTCATTGAAAAGTTTGAGAAGTAGGGGCATTAGGTCTTCTCTAAATTTCTTGTAGAATTCGGCAGTGAATCCATCAGGGCCTGGGCTTTTCTTTGTTGGGAGGTTTTTAATTACATCTTCAATTTCATTGGCTGATATTGGTTTATTTAGGATTTTTAAATCTTCTTGATTCAGCTTTGGTAATTCATACGAATCTAGGAATCTGTCCATTTCTTCTGCATTTTCCATCTTAGTAGAATATAAATTTTCAAAATAGGTATAGATGATCTTCTGGATTTCTGCAGGGTCCGTCGTGATATCACCCTTTTCATTTTCAATTGCATGGATTTGAGTCTTTTCTTTTTTTAATAAGGTTGGATAAGGGTTTGTCAATCTTATTTATTCTTTCAAAGAACCAACTTTTTGCTTCATTGATTCTTTGTATTGTTTTTTTATTCTCCAATACGTTAATTTCTGCTCTGATCTTTATAATTTCCTCCCTTGTACGGGCTTTTGGCTTAACCTGCTCTTCTTTTTCTAGAAGCTCGAGGTTCACCCTTAAGTTGTTTATTTGCGCTTGCTCTATTTTCCTGATATAAGTGTTTAATGCTATAAATTTCCCTCTTAGGACTGCTTTCATTGTATCCCATAAGTTCCGGTATGTTGTACTGTCATTATCATTCAGTTGTAGAAAGTGACTAATTTCTTCTTTAATTTCATCTGTGACCCATTGGTTGTTCAGGAGGATGCTGTTTAATTTCCATGTGTTTAGGGAGTTTTTGTGGGATCTTTTGCCATTGATTTCCAATTTCATTGCACTATGGTCTGATAATATGCATGGGATAATTTCAATTCCTTTGCATTTACTTAAGCAGGTTTTATGAGCTAGTATGTGGTCTATTTTGGAGAACGTCCCATGTGCAGCTGAGAAAAATGTGTATTCTGATGTTGTGGGATGGAACACTCTGTAGACATCTACTAAGTCCATTTGTTCAAAAGTTTGGTTCAGTTCTACTATTTCATTATTGATTTTCTGTCCAGTTGATCTATCTTTTTGTGACAGTGGAGTATTGAGATCTCCCAATATAATTGTATTAGTGCTTATTTGATTTTTCATGTCCTTTAGTACTTGTTTTATATAGCTGGGTGCATTGGTATTTGACGCATATATATTTATGATCGTTATCTCTTCCTCTTGGATTGTTCCCTTTACAAGGATGTAATGACCGTCTTTATCTCTCTGAATCCTTCTTGGCTTGAAGTTCACTTTGTCTGCAAAAAGAATAGCTACCCCTGCTTTTTTCTGGGTTCCTGTGGCATGGAGTATTGTTTTCCATCCTTTGACTTTCAGTCTATGAATTTCTTTCTGAATTAAATGTGTTTCTTGTATACAGCATATTGTTGGATCTTGCTTCTTGATCCATTTCGCCAGTCTGTGCCTTTTGATTGGTGAATTGAGACCGTTAACATTGATGGTTAAAACTGATATGTATTGACTTGTCATGATATTTTCCTGTTGTTGGTTCCCACTCTTTGTTTTTCCGCTTTCCGGCTATTTAAGTATTTGCCCTGCCTGGTGGATTCCTTCTGTTGGGGTTCCTATCTCTTTCTAGAATGTCCTTCAGAACGTTTTGGAGTGCTGGTTTGGTGGTCATAAATTTTCTCAGATGTTCTTTGTCATGAAAGTATTTTATTTCTCCATCAATTTTGAAAGATAGTTTTGCAGGGTACATCAATCTGGGCTGAAAATTATTTTCCTTTAGAGCTTGCAATACATCATTCCAAGCTCTTCTTGAATTGAGGGTTTGTGCTGAAAAGTCAGCTGTGATTCTGATGGGTTTTCCTTCATAGGTGATTTGTCTCTTCTCCCTAACAGCTTTTAAGATTCTGCCCTTCTGTTGAATTTCTGGAATCTTGACTATGATATGTCTGGCTGAAGTTTTTTTTTGATCATGTCTAGTTGGTGTTCTAAAAGCTTCACTTATAGGGGTGTCAAATTCCTTTTCTCTTCCAGGAAAGTTCTCCCTGATTATGTCTTTGAACAAGGTTTTAATGTCGTTGATGCTATCTCCTGCTTTTTCATTTATTCCAATTATTCTTAAGTTGTTTATCTTTGAGTCATCTAGCAGCTGCTGAATTGATTTTTCATGGTCCCTTGCTATTTTTAAGAATTTTTCCATTTCATGATCACTAATTGCAAGCCTGTCTTCTATATCTGAGATCCTGTCCTCGCATTGGCTTATTCTGCTACAAATACTTTCAATGGAATTTTTTATCTCTTGGATATCTGCTTGAATCTGCCTTATGGATTCCATTTCTTTCCTATGCTGAGCATTCATGGTTTCTATAGTTTTCTTAAGTTCATCTATTTTTTTGTCTGTATCAGCTATAGTGTCCTTAAGCATGGTCTTCATTGTAGACATTATCTCTGCAGTTATCTGTGAGATTATTTCTGTTTTAATTTTTTCCAGAACCTCATTCAGTTGCTTTGTTGTTACCACTTCAGATAGGCCAGGTGGGTGGCTTTTGGATTGTCCCACCTCGTTGCTCCCTAGGTTTGCCTTTGGTGAATTGGATGTGTGTGGTTGCATCTTGTTTAAGTGTCGTCTCATTTTTTCTTTCTTTAATTCCTGGGGTGATGTTTGCAAATTACCTATAGTAGGTTACTTTATTGCTAGTGTTTAAGATCTTTAGAAGATGACTACTTCTCTGCAGTATCTTCCAAGTGGAGCTTGCTTTTAGGTTTTGAGCTTTCTGCCAGATCCTACCTCTTCAATTCGTTGGGTATGCAAAGTTGCTACCTGTTTGGCCCAATCCTTGATTCTTTGGTACTGTGCCACTGTATTTTCTGTGTCCCTTAGTCAATCTCAATCATGAAATATCAGGAAGGAAAGATGTTTAGAACAATTATTTCACATTTGGCTATAATGTTAACTAAAGCATCAAACACAGCCTAAAAAATGACAGACTGAGCTAACCAGTTATTTACCACTTTTAGCTGTATAGAGTTGCGGTTATATAATAAAATCTAAAACACACCAGAAAAATTATATGCAGTATACAAGTCCTATGTATGTCAATTTTTCCTTGAGGAGTTTAAATTTAAGATGAGTTAAGGAGGAAATAGAGTATTGGGAGAAGAGGAAGGAATTAGATGTAAGGTTAGAGGACCAAGAGGGATCCCACTAAAATTGGGACACTAGTGCAGAGGACAGGTGGTAAAAAGAGAAGGAAGGGATAAAAGGAAGAACAGATCACAACCACAATCACAAAGAAGTTAGAGGCGCTGTTTACACTCATATAAAAAACCAGAGAGAATAATGAAGGAAAGAGCAAATACACATACAGAAACAAAAACGAAGATAAAAACAATAAAACAGACAGATCAAAAATAAAACCCCACCAAAAACCAAAACAAAACAAAACAAAAACAAAAAAAACCCTTCGCCAGAACAAAAAACAAATCAGTGAGAAAAAAAATAAAAATAAAAATAAAAATAAAAATAAAAATAAAAATAAAAAAAATAAAAAGAATCAGTTCCAGGTGTTGACTGTGTTGTAGGCAGGTACCTTGTGACAGAGTCCTGTTCCGTGCAGGTCCGTCCCAGTAAGCCAGGAGCGCCCTCTGGCGGGCAGTGAGCAGAGGCGCGTACTTTCAGGCAGAGACCAGTCTAGCTCGCCTCTGCTCTTGGCGCCCTTTCACGATCCCTGGGCCTGAGAGGCTCAGCGTGCTGTCCGGAGTGCGGGTTCCCTGCACTGGTTCCCGCCGCTCTGGTTTTTTTGCCACGCCCCCCACAATGGCGCCGGGCCAGTCGCTCTCTGGCGCGGGACAGGTGTGGCTGAGAGTCCAGTCTCGTTCGCCTGCTGACCTCAGCACACTTTCGTGGGCTTGAGAGGCCCCGTGCTGTCCTGTCCGGAGCACAAGTTCCCAGAGCAGTTTCCGAGCCGCTCTGAGTTTCGCCACACCCCCCACAATGGCGCCCGGCCGGTCGCTCTCTGGCGCGGGGCAGCTGTGGCTGAGAGACACTCACCGCCGGTCAGCGCCGTTCTCCGCTGCTCCCCTGCCCCGCCGCTGTCTCAGGATCCTCCGTGGGGGCTCCCTGGGCGCCAGCTGCCACCGTGTGTCCGTAGAATTGAGCCTCCGCGGCGCTGCAACTCCCGGGATATTAGAAGGTGCGCGCGTGCGGTCTGCTCCTTCTTTCCTTCTTCTTTGTTGGAAGTCACCCATCACTGGTGCCGGGGGTCCCAGATTGCGCTTCAGAACTTTTCTGGGTTTCGGGGAGGCATCTCCCCCCCTCCTGCGCTTTCCGGGTCGCTATATTCCCGTGTTCCAATGGTAACTTTTAGAGAGAGTTTTGCTGCCTGCTTCTTACTCATCCGCCATCTTGAGGTCCTGCGGTTCGAATCTGTAGTGTCCCCCATGCTATTTCTTAGGAACAACTTGCTTTAGGCCCAGGTACTTTAGAAATCTTAAATTGCTTTTTTTTTTTTTTCCTTTACAAAGGACTTTATTTTCCAGAAGAGACTGAGGTGTAAGGAAAATCGATGGATTCTATTCCAGGTGAACTCTGGGTTTAGTAGCCTTGGCAAAAATGTATAAACTCTGTCTTCCTCTAACTTCTCTCCCTTTCAGTGTAGAACAGCACGTCCTACAGGGCAGAGACCCCAGATCTAATTTGTAGCTGTGATTTCCTAGGCTGGCTCTAGAGGGCAGTGTGACATGCTATTCTGAACTAAGGAGAGCAGGGCCTAGGTCTATACATACATCAAAATGTAAGTCTTGGACTCCCTTAAGGATATAGGTGGCAAAATTCAGTTGCATATCTCTCCTTTGCCTGTCACCACCTCAGATCCAGAAACACAGTCTTATCTACAGTATGGCAAGGATTTTCAAGAGAGACAACCAGTATTTAGATTTTGATCAGAATTATTCTTTCTTGGGCTTTGGAAATCTTTTTATACATGGGAGATTTTTTTTTCTCTCTTTTGATCAAATTTAGACCACCTTTGTTCCTTTTCTTGTGCCTTCTTCTCTACTCTCAGGTTAGGCTTCATTGAGAGCAATACTGGAAGCCACTTAATTGTATGTGTTAAAAGGGTAAACCTTATAGTATATGAATTATATTTTGATTAAAAATGAAAAAAAAGCAGACACTCTGGCTCACACAGAATATAATTAATTGTTGGTTATGGCTGAAGAAGCCTTCATGCTTTGGCATTGGCTTGTTGGTTCATCAGTTAGAGGCGATTACTCTGTCGTCCTCTTCCCTAGGGTCTCTTGGAAGACAGGGACCTCTAGGACACACAGTGTGTCATTCCTTCCACAGAGGTTACCCACCCTTACCCGGATAGTATCACCAGCATCAGGGTCAGAGCCAGGGTGTGGCTGAGCAGCCCAGTGAGAAGGCCAAGTTAGGCCAAGCTAGCCGGCTTGAGACTTCTGTTTTAAATGTGAGTTGTTCTTACACTGTGTATCTTTACAGAAGTTACTTGGGCAGTCTCTTTCTCTTGATGCTTTTTTTTGAGGCCCACATTCTGGAGCTGGCCTGTGAAATTAAGCAGAGATTATGGGGCTGGGCTTATGACGTCTCCCTTATGATGTGGGCTTTCTTTGCCACACACGTGTTGAGTTACCATGCAGAGGAGTGACTCATTCTCCCCTTTGTACCTGAATGGTTTCCTGTGCTCAGTGGACAAGTTGCTTGTGTCAAACCTAATGTCATCGCCCTTGGGTTTACACAGCTTCACCTTTTCAGAAAACAAGGGCATGTAGATAATCCTGGTGGTTTGATCCTCAAGTGGTGCCTGTGAACCCACCTTTTTTGGAGGGGACAGAGTGCAAACAGCTGATAAAGGAGTAAGTCACCCATCTCTGCATATCACATTCAGCTAAGAAATTACAAGGAGTGTGACTCTTCTGTCCCCAGTAAGACTACAATCTCTGATTCTTAGTTAGCAAGGCCCGTTTTCTTTCTTTTCTTTTGGCAGGAGAGGAAACATTTGTGTGGAGAGAGTAACTTGCTCAAAATTGTGCTGAGTTGAGAAAGAGCGAGAATTTAAACATCATTCTTCTCCCTGGAGTTCTCCCCCACCCGTCCTCATCCTAGTATCAAGGTGAGATGTGAGGAGGAGGCGGGGCACTGTTTTACCCCTGTAGTTCTTACCGGGGGCTTCTCACGGGGTCTGGAATGAAGTCCACAGTGCATGAGGGGCTGAGCTCCCCAGTCCTGGAAGAATGGCTTCCTGGCAGTTTCGGTTTGGAACTTGGCAAATGTGTTAGAGCGGCACTTACCCTTGACTCTTTCTACCAGGGGATTGAGAAGGGGTAGACAAAACATTTGGGAGAAGAGGAATGCATGTCTGGGAAAATATTAACAATTTCAGTAGCTGTCTTTCATTAAATACTATGTGTCAGGCGCATGTTAAGTGCGTACTCACGGTTCCTGGGCAGCCAGGCAGAGATCAGAGATTGAGAATTGTTGGAGATTAGAGAGAACCGAATTCCTGGGATTCCCAAGAAAAGTGAGATTTGGGTAAAGTCTTTCCTTTGTTCCCTGCCCCCTGAAGGAGGGGTTAGGGCCCTTGTGATTACCTCTTGACGGAGAGCTTGGGCACTTTACCGTGGTCACTGTGTCCCCATCCAACTTGGCAGTGCCCTTCCCACCCTGCACAGGTGTCTCCTGCTTCGACCAGCGCGGCTCCTGGTGCACTGGGGCACTGGGCTGCCAGCATGGGGCCAGCTCCTTCTGCACACACTGGGTGTATTTGCTGCATGGAGACAAATATCTCTGCAAGTCGGGATCTACCCCTGTGAGCCAGTCCACGGTCACTAAATAGAAGGGCCTGCGTCCTCAGCTTGCTGCTTTGCCTGCATTTATGGGTTTGCCTAAACTAGGCAGTGTGTTTTCAAATTATTTCAAGTTAAAATTTCTTTATTGCTTCTCTGAAAATTTTAATTTATTTTATCTCTGTTTCTTTTCACACTCCTCAGCTATTGTGCTGTGACTCAGCAGAGAGGATGAGACATCTGCAGCCACAGGATAGGGCCATGGAGAATGTTTCTTAAACACTCTGGTAGGCAGCTAGACGCTGCAGCCTAGAGAATTCTTGGGAAACAGGAGCTTGGAAGTATGTTTGCTGGTGAGGAAAATAGCTGTCGTCAACAGTAGGTTGGTGTCCTGGTCACTTTGAGATGAAGATTATCTCTTCATCTGTAACTCTGAATTAGGACTGCTGTTTCTGAGATATTTGTGGAGCACATATTTCTGTTTTTGGGTTTGAGCTGGGCATTCTAACTGCATAGAAATGAATTAGAGGATGTAGGGTCATTCTGACCCAAGCAGCCAAGTGGAAGGCCTGAGTCTCCAAGCTTTCATGGGTGTGGATAAGCCTGGCCACTCCACCTTCTGACTTGCACTTGGGGTTATATTTCCCATGGATGTATAGAGTAAGCATTTGACCCCCCAATTATGAACAGCATGCAGTTTGTTTTTACTCAAGTCTTAGGTGAGGTGAAAAGTGAAGCTGAGCTAGGGGGAAACCCGAGATTCCAAAATATTTAGTTCTTTGCAGTTGCGCTTCTAGAGCTATGTCTTGGAAAATAGATGGGTGACCAAGTTCTGAAGTGATTACCTTTGTCTTGAGAAATCAGACCCTCCTCTTGCCATCCCCCACAGAAACCCGGTGGCTTGCTGACAGTTCTGGTTACTCACTTGATCCCCTGGCTGCCCTTGTCTGAGCCAGGGGTGAGGACTCGACTCCATGCTGGGGTTTGGAAGTTGCTCAGATACCAGCTGACATATGCCACATGGCCCAGGTGTACAACTGGTGCTACTTTTCTGTCCTGCATGTGACCTGGAAGTATCAACTGACTAAGAACAGGACTCTGCAAGGAAGTCTGATGAGCAGTGTTCATGTTGTGTCCACCTAAGGGGAGAAGGAAGTACGCAGAGGGCCTCACCTGTGTGAAGAATCACAGGTTAAAGTGAGGAGTCTGAACTCTACTCTTGGCTCCTGCACGGATGGCTCGGTGCAAGGAAGCCTTTTCCTATTTCTGGACATTTCCTCCTCTTTTTGTCTACTGAGGATAGTGGGCCCAAGCTATATCAACATTTTTTCATAGGCCTCTCTTACCTTCTGGGTTGTCTCCCCAGATCAGATCAAAGGGTCTTTAGTATATAATCCCAGAGTGGCCTCCCAGCCCCGTTTGGACCACCTGAATTTGGAAGCCTGGACTGCAGGGCTGCTGACTGGCCCAGCAAGCTTCCACCACTGGGATCTGTCTGGGGCACAGGACTGGCCCTGGATAGGTGAAGTGAGTGAGTTGGGAACAAAGGTTCAGATTTTGCTTTATGCAGAATGGTATTCCTCTGTCCCCTGTTATTTGTACCCTGCTGGGCTAAGTGTCACCTGAATGGGAGGGCTTCTTCCTATAGTATGTCACAGGCTCTGCCTTCCAGGGCTGGAAACATTTTCCACAGGTTGTATTGAAGGGGAGCCACTGAGTCTTGAAGTACTGGCTGGAGCATTTTGGGGGTTGCATCTGGAGTGGAGCTCTGATCAGGGGCTCCAGGCGGTATTTCACATCTCCTGGGGCTATCTCCTCCTGGGCTTCCTTCTGTAAAGCAACCCCCTGCTGCTACTTCCGCTAGTGGGAAGTTCACTTCAGGGAGCTAACTAGGGGAACAAGTTACGGTTCCCTTATTTGTAAAATCAGGATAATACATCCTTTTCTGGGATGTTATTGAGAAGATCTACAATGTATCTAGCATAATGTCTAGTATGTAGTAGGGGCTTAATAAACAGTGTCTTCTCTTAAAATAGTAGGATATTTTGAGGTTCTTGCACCAGTGGTGCCTCACTCCCTTACCTGAACACAGGGGTCACTGTTGTCATACTCTGTGCGGAAAGCCAGAGTCTCTCGCTGGGTGGAATTGAGGGCTGTGGTATTTGAAGAAGAGTAGAGTTGGTACAGTCTTCTGTCCCCAGGAGAGGGGGTATCTAGAGGAGGGGGAAGAGTAGTGATTGCCTGTTCCAGTGATTCTTGCCCACTTGTCTCACTGCTGCCTTCCCTACCCATTAACCCCCCAGCCCCAAGGGGAGGAGGGTGCAGGTGGTGGTGTCTGGACAGGACCCACTTAGAACTTGTTTGAGGCCAGATCAGTAATAACTGGTACTGAGGTTGGGGTGGAGGATGGTTCTCTGTATTTAATGGTATACAGCATTTCAAAAGCAGGTCTTGAGCCCTTGAGTCTTGCACTTGAGCACTTGTCTTGAATCAGCACTTGAGTCTTGTTTTGGTGGTTTCTTTTGCCCTTGAAAGTAGTGCCGGTTGGGATTGGGCTTGGGCATGGGGTTGGGGGTAGGGAGGATTATGATGAAGGTGGTCAGCGGTGGATTCCTGGGTACCCAGGTGGAACTCCAGTCAGGAGGGTGTCTCCACCTTGCTCCCCAGGCAGGTGTACGCCTTGGAGCATGTCTCCTAAGGGGCAGGGAAAGGAGAGTCTCCAGGAGCACACAGTGTCAAGAGCCAGGTCAGGAATTTTGTCCCTCCCTGCTTCTAAAGTTTCAAGGCTACACATCCAGGGCCTTGAGGAGGCCCCTCCAGTGCTGCATAGAGCTGGAGGAAAGGGCAGCCCTCTGTGCTGGTCACATCTGGGACATGAGCAGAGCCAGACTTGGTGTCTGAGGTTCAAGGCCAAGAGATTGGGAGAGGATGGGCAGATTTTGGCTGGTGGAGAAAGTGGCATTTTGACTGGTTGTCTATCAAGTGGAGGTGACAGACTAGGTGAAAGTGCAGCATCAGCAGGGTGGAGAAAGCAGGTTGTCTGGGGCTAATTTACCTGCTGTGGATGTGAGAGGCTGTGTTTTAGTGGGGAGGGGTAGTGAGAACTGTAGAAAGGGCTGTGTTGGATCCTCTGAGGCCTGGGCAACGTCCAAGACAGGAAGCAGCCTGTGTCCTCTGCTTGTTGACTCTGTATTAAAAAAGGGAAAGAGCAGGAACTTTGGGGATGAGGAGGGGAGGAACAAGGGAGATGCTGGGTAGTAGAGTGACTATTGGACACTTGCCTATAGTTACAGAGTGCATGGAGGTGGCAGAAGGGCAGCACTTTGACCTCCTGGCCTGGGTAATGTTGGCAGTAGCTTCTCTGCTCAGCTGTTGCCTGTCCCCAGCTTCTGAGTTGGTGTTCGTGTTTTGGCAAATGGCAGTGTCACTTCTGATGTCAGTGTCAGGATGCCGTGGGCCTTCTGTGAATGTGAAAGCCACTGCATGAGGTAGAGGCAGCCATGTCCCCAACAACAGACTGCTGTGACCAGTCACTAGGGGAAAGGGTGGGTGACTGTGGAAATACTTAGGTCTTATCTCTGCTGCCAGCCTCAAGTCTAACTGCCCAGTCTCTGGCCCTTCAGATGTTTGTCTTTTCCTGCCCTGATCACCACCCCCAAAAACGGTCTTCAAGGACAGGGAATCCACTACCCCTCCTAGTCTTGGGACCTCCTGGCAATTCACATTTCTGTTAATACCATTCCCACCCATGTTTGAACACTTTCCACTCTGTCACCCTTCTGTAACATACATGTATTCCATTCCTAAGCAGTTCTAGCCATTTTCCCTGTGGTTGGTTTCACCATTTTTCTGAATAAGTCATCTTTTTTTTTTTGTTTGAGACAGGGTCTCACTACGTAGATCAGGCTGGCCTTGAACTCACTATGTAGCCCAGGCTGGCCTCGAACTTATAGCAATCCTGCCTCAGCCTCCCGAATGCTGGGAAGCCATCTTTTTTTAAATTAAAATTTTAAAAAATAATTTTGTGTGTGTGGTGCTGGAGATGGAACCCAGGTCTTGTGCATGTTAAGCAAGTGCTCTACCACTGAGAACCATCCCTAGCCACTAAGTTATCCATCTTGAGGCTTGTAAAAGTAAACTAACTCTTTTCTAACTCATAGAATTCCAGTTAGAGTGAGCTTGGGCTATGATGTTCATAGCTCCAATGCTCTGATCCATGTACAGTAGATAGCATTTCCCTGACTTTTATTTTAATCAATGATTTTGGGATTGAATTCACTTTCATGGTGACCAAGTCACACCATTGGTTCTAGCTGTGCTATTGTCGTAGGTCCCCCTGTCTCCTTTACACAGACAGTGAGAGAGGAGATGCAACCATGTTGTCCCGTTAACTGTGTAGTTGGTTTTGGACCCAATGTAGTTACCTTTATCCTCTAGGAACCCCGCTTTCTTGTTCTTCCATGCTTTTTCAACACTAAACATGGTGAAATGTTGGGCCTTGTCCTGGTTTTTCTTGGTGCAAGAGAGAAGTCTGCAGTGAGGGTTACCTGGGCCCATTCTCCTGAGCTCAGATTAGCCGGCCAGCATGCTAGAGAGCACTTAGCTTCTGAGTTACAGTTGGCAAAGTCTTTAGATATGAACTAAAGAGAAAGTGTGGACAAGACAAAGCCACTATTCAAGCAACCATCTGAGGCACTGGGATGTGGCAGGTTATAGAAGGGCTCTGTCTGCCCAGTTCCACTTGGAGACTTGCTACTGCTCCCACTGTAGGATCTGTTACTGATGGATCTTTTTCTGAGCTTTCGTGGCATGTTGAAGACATTTATCTTGCTATTTTGTGGATTATGAGACCCTATGGCCAGGAAATTTCCTCCACTCCTCCTCAGATCTCCAGCCTCAAGCCCAAGGCTAATTAATAGCTATCTTTTTTTTTTTTTAATATGGGTACCAGGAGTCGACCTCAGGACCTCACGCTTGCCAGCAAGTGCTTGTGCCGCTAAGCGATATCACCGGCCCTTTTTTTTCCTTTATGTGGGTTCTGGGAGTTGAACTCAGGACCTCGCGCTTGCCAGGCAGGCGCTTATGTCGCTGAGCTATCTCACCGGCCCCACTTTTTTTGTTTGATTGTTTTATTTTTTGAGACATGGTCTTGCTTATGTAGTCCAGGCTGGCCTTCAACTCACTATGTAGCCCAGGCTGGCCTCGAACTCATGGTTATCCTCCTGCCTCAGCCTCCCGACTGCTGAGATTATAGGTGTGCACCACCACGCCCAGCAGTAGCTATCTTTTTTTTTTTTTTTTTTTAGTGCTATTCTGGGCACAAGGTGCAGGTACTCTCCATGCATCAGACTCACCACAACCCAACACATCTGCTGCTAATATTGGCATTTTGCAGCTGAGGAATCTGAGGCTAAAGACTACAGAGCTACCAAAGCCTGCGCTTTTTCTCTAAATGAATACAGGAATCTGGGGTGGTTATTCTACCCTGGGTAGAAGGAGACCAGAGTGACTGCAGAGTCTTCAGGAGACCCTGCCCCAGCTCCGGAGAGGATGTTTAGTCAGCTAGGCTAATTGATGGTCATGTCCGCAATACCAGCTGAAGGCTTCATTAGCACATGGAACTCTCCTGGCAGATAGATTTTCAGCCACCTCATTCAGGCCCAGGGACAGGGAGTCTAGCTTTTCGTGGGAACAGGGTGGGGAAGTGTGATTGTCCTAGTACTGTGGGGGAAGCTGAGGACAGGAGCATCCTCCAGGGGCATGGGGGAAGCAGATTCAGGGGGAAGCCCTTGTCTACAGTGTGTATTCATTCTCCTTAGCTTTATCTCAAGGCCCCTCGCACCCCAGCTTATCTACCTCTTCTCTGTACTCTCAAAACTTTGTACTTGGCCTGGCAGAACACAACTTTTTCAGGTCTCTGAACTTCTTAAATTTTTTTTTATTACTGGGGATTGTACACAGGGCTTTGCACCTGCTAGGCAAGTGCTATACCTCTGAGTTACATCCCCAGTCCTTTTTAAAATTTTATTTTGAGACACGGTCTCACACAGTTGCCCAGGTTGGCCTCAAACTTGTGATTTTTCTGTCTCAGCCACCCAAGTAGCTAGGATTACTGGTGTGCGCCACCATGCCCAGCAAGACCTCTGCTTCTGCGCTATTCCTCCTTTTTGCTAGCAGAAACTTCCTCATTCTCCAGGCACAGCTCAAATGTCATTTTCTTCATGGAGTTTCCCCTGGTCCCTTGCTACTGGCAGAATGGCAGAATTAAATGCTTCCTCTTTGGGCTCACTCCCATAATACTTGTACATCGTGACTCTATTATAGATCTCTCTGTAGTACAGTGAATTGTGATGTGTTTTTTCCCCTGCCAGACTTAGAGCTTATTAAAGACAGAGGCCAGTCTCCAAAGTCTACCACAAAGCCTGCCCTATACAAGACACTCAGTAAATATTTGTTGAATTCAGCTAAACACTAGGCTGAGGATTCATTGCAGGTAAGAACTAGGAAAGTATGAACTTCAGGACTCAGTAGCACCTATCTTATGAATAGGTAGGTAGAAGGATCTTTGAAATCTTGCTGAAGATTTGGAGGTCCTTATTTTTCCTTTTCACAATAATCTTCTCCTGTCTGGAGCAAAGGGGGTAAACTTGGCCTTATGTTTGGGGAGAGTCTTGGCATGAGCCTGGAGAGACAATACGAGAGGACACCTGGAACTGAGTCCCCAAAGCCAATCAACTAGATGACAGTTGCTTGAGTGTATGTGACCTCCTTGGCCTCCCTGGGTCTGGCCACTGCTTTGCTGGAGTGTTGGGGGAGAGGAAGGCAGTTCAGCAATACTTGTCTATACCAGCTGGGTTCTCTCTTTTCACTATGTGACAGGACTGCAGAGTGGGGGCTGTGGCTGCTATCCTAGACCTCTAAATGCCACAGCGGATGACTCCTGACATTAGAGATTTTTCTAACTCAGGCTAGGGAGTCATCTGGAGAAAAGCATATAAGAGCAGGAAAAAGGGAGAGAGGCTTTGCAGGAGGCCTGAAGCCTCATCTGCAGTGCCCAAGGCCACAGCTGGATGAGGCTGCGCTGCTGCAGATGGGCAGACTGCTTGGTGTTGCCATCTGCTGGACACACGGAGTGATAGCACTTTACTCTTCTGGCACTTCCTTCCCTTCCCCTGCATTTGCTCTTCCGTCTTCTTTGTTCTTGCTCCTTCTGTCAGGTATTTCCCCCTAACATCTGCTTTTCCTCTTTCCCCAGGTGGGACAGACAAGATGCCTTTGCCCTGGCCCAGGGAAGGGGACTCTGAATTCTCTTGTGTGGTGCTGGCTAAAAGGAGAACTTCACCCTGGGGAGAGGGTTGTTTCCATCCATGCTTAGTTTCTCCACCTTCTCCCATGCTCTCTGGGACCCCGAACTTGACTGTGATTGAGGCCATTTAATTTGTCATTCACTGGGATCCTTAGAGAGAGAGAGAGAGAGAGAGAGAGAGAGAGAGAGAGAGAGAGAGAGAGAGAGAGATGTGTGTGTGTGTGTAATAATCATGACAGGTCACCAGGCATAAACTAGCATTGTCACAGGTCAGCTAGAACTCATAGTTCGGGGGATCTCCTGGCCTTCTTTTCATCCCTAGGTCAGGTGTGGAAGGAGAAGGTGGCCAGCAGAGGCTGCTGCAGCACTAGTTATGTGTCTCATTACCTAAAAGGCTCCCTTTGCCATTCAGAGGCCCTGGGAGGAAGAGGGCTGTGGTGGCTGAAGTTGGTTGTAGGAGACCAATCAGGGTTGGGCTCCCCTGATTGATAATGCATCGGAGGGCATAGTCTTGGCTTCCCTGGGCCTGGTTTAGGATGGGATAAGAAGGCTGCGTGCTTCCTCTAGTTTGGGTTGGGGATACAGCCTATGACTCTAGGGCATGGTTTCTCAGAAATTCCATCATTCTTGGATTGGACTGTGACTTTCTTAATTCTGACAATTTTTGTGCCTGTCCTTCAGGCAAAGGGTAGGCAAATGGGTTCCTAGAACTACTAGATTTGAGGGGTGTGCCTTTTAGGCACATTAGCTCTTGGATGCTTTGGCAGGAGGCCTCACACCCTGAGTCAGAGGGGACCTGAGGAATGCCAGTACCTTCTCTGCCTGACTTGCTGAATGACTTGCAGGTGGCAAATTCAGACTAGCCTTGGGGTCCTGTGAAGGAAAAGGGCTTCTGGAAACCACTAGTCCTCCCTCTTGCCACCAAATTCTAACTCTGCCAGTAAGACCCCCTTTCTTCCCCATCTAGGGGATTTTCCCTCCCTTCGCCTCTAAGTACAGAGTTGGGAGGCCTTGCACCTTGTGGGAGAAAGGGATTTTTATACTGGGATGGGGTCTTTCCCTGCTCTGGCTAGAGGAAAGCCTTGGTGACTGTATTGGAATTTGGTCCCCACTTCTCTTAACTGTGATGGCCTGACCCTAGGTTATTTGTCCAGCACTAGTCTCTTGCTCTTGTCTTCCCTCCCTACTCACCTGGAGGGAGAGGCCAGTCTTAGGCTTTGCAGACTATATGCTGGTGACCATACCATGGTAAAAGGAAGATATTCCAGGCAGGCTGCAGGGAGAGCTGCCCTGCCTAAGCAGAGAATTCTGGAGCAACACTGGGTATCCTGGGTAGCCACAGGGATTGCCATAGCAACATGTGAGGCAATACAGCAATAGCAGCAGGGAGGCCGGAGAAGGCCCTTCTCCAGGCTGGAGCAGAATTCCTGGGGTGGTCAGAAGAGGGGCTTTAGGGTAATGAAGAGATTCATAGGCTCACACCTGCACCAGCGTGGGGCAGTGTGTCCCTGCTTGTTGCCCCTTGTCAGCGGGAACCCAACACTGCTCTTACCGGTCTGTGAGGCTTCCAGCCCGGGCAGAGGGCCTGCTGGTGTGAGGAGGCGGGAAGGGGGGTCACACACAACTGCAGAGATTAGTTTTCTCACACACTGAAAGATTGCAGTGGATTTTGGACTGCTTCAGCCTGCTTCTCCACCTGGGGGGTGTGAAGCCATCGAAGTTAGCCGAGACTGGTAACCAGGGATCAGTATGGGCCTGTAATGCACTCTCCAACTTTCCCTTGCAAAAGGCAGCCTATTTGGAAAAAGACAATAAATGAAAGCACTTTTCTTGATCTCTGGTGCTGTTAGGCCAGTGTGACCCCTCCTCCCCTGTTGCCTTTGCCCCCTCCTCGCTCATTACCTCCGCTCAGTTACCCAGGCTGTGCTAACCTGGCAGGTGCTGGGTTGGGGTGAGGAGAGGTTGCTGTTGCCTTTTTCACATATGCCCTCTTCCCAGCACAGTTCTCAGCACACAGAGTGGGCCAAGTCCAGTGCCTGCCAACCTCCTCCCCACCCTCCCTCTGGCTGCCAAATCTGACTTTGATTAGCGTGTGGAGGGGAAGAAAGCAGGAAAATAGAATATTAAAATCTTAATTCAATTTAAAACACTGTCATTCACAGGCATGCCAAACAGTGAGATGACTAATTATTATGCAAATGAGGCAGATAGAAAAGTGATTAATAATTGCACAAATTAAAAATTATTGTAAACATCCTGTGACGAGTGATAAGTCCAATGGAGAGGCGAGGGCGGTGGGCCGGGGAAGCTATGGCAGAGCCGGCTCCTGCATCCTTATTTCCTCATTAGGGGGATTTAATTAGCGCCTGATGATGGGGCTCATGCTGCCAGGGGTGGAGGAGTGGGTGGCCCGCGCCTGGGCTGTCTGTGCTGGATCCTCAGTCCCTCTCCAGCTCCTCCTCATTGCCTTGTGGCTGGGCTGGAGCTGGCTGGGCAGGAGGAGGTGAGTTGAGAGAAGAAGGCTGTCACTATGAAGGACAGGTGGCAAAATTCCACTGCTTTCCACTGGCCTTTCACCAGCTGCCGCCTGTCAGTGAAGTCAGGTCTTGGCCAGGAGTGATGGTGAGGAGGCCCCCTGGGTTACCGTGGTTCAGCTAGCAGACCCCTCAGGGTCTGGGGAAGGGACACGTGGAGCGTGCGTAGTGCTGCAAGTTCACAGTGAGGATGCACAGGACTGTGATGTTGCTGGGGCCTCCTGGTTACCCCAGGCCCGAGTTTCCTGGGGACACAGAGTAGCTAAGTCAGTGTTCTGAGCCTGGTGACTTGCCTTTATCTGGGTCAGTCTGCTTTCTAGCTTCCCATGATGGGGCAGGTGTAGGAATAGCTTCAGCTTGGGTTGACTTCATTGCTGCAAGGCTGTGGGCTGAGGAAGCCGAGCTCCTCTGGCCCAGCAGCAGCACTGGTATGTTCAGGGCGTGCAGCCGTGCTGGGTCTCACTTGGAGTAGTAGGGGAGCAGCTGACATATTCTTGCCAAGACATACCTCCCAGCCATAGCCCAGCTACATCCTGCCAGGTGCCAGAGCCCTGAGCTCTGGGACAATGTGGGTGGGGCTGGGTTAGACTAGGGCCAGGTGGCTGATGATGGAAAGCTTACCTCCCTGATCTCCCATTGTCCCCTTGGCTGTAGACAGATGGCTGTAGGGAGAACAGGGTTATCTGTGCCTTTATCTTCTCCCCAAGGATCCCAGATTTTCTCAACAGGGCTAGAAAGGTGAGGTTTTCATAGGGCAAAGGCCAAGCCTTTGTTCTCAAATTTCTGTTCCTGAGACTGTGATGCATAATTATTTTTTCCTCCCACGTGAGTTTGGGGATGAGAAAGGGCTGCTCCTGTTTCCGGGTTACAAAGTTATCCCAGGCTTAACAACCTGCACACAGCCTTGTCACCATGTGTGTTAGTTATCTTTCTACTTCTGAAACAAAGCACCTGACGCAATTTTAAAAAGAAAGGGTTTATTTTGGCTCATAGTTTCAGGAGTTTCAGTCCATAGTAGGCTGGCTCCAAAGAAGAAATATCCTAGTGGGAGGGAACGGTGGAGGAAAGCTGCTCACCTCACGGCAGCCAGGCAGCAGGAAGAAAGAGGGAAAGAGCCCGAGGAAAGATATATCCTTCAGCGGCACTGTCTCCTGTGACCCGACTCTTCCAACCAGGGTCTGCCTCCTAAGAGCACATTCAGCTATGAACTCATCAAGGGTGAATCCATTGATGAGGTTAGCATGCCATGATCTAATCACCTTCCAAGTTCACACCTCTGAACCCTTGAGTCTTTTGGGGAAAACATAACAGCATGGCCCCTCATTCCTGACCTGGTATCCTGTCTTCACTTCAGCCCCAAGGTTTCTCTAGTGCCATTCTGATTTCCAGAGGAGAAAAGTTCCATCTGGACCCCAGGTCCATCCCTCTCTGGCTTCTGCCTGACACCTCCAGGAGTCTGAAGGTGCTTCATTCCCCAGAAGCTGTCTCCCTGGAGGTGCTGACCTTCCAGCACTTCCTTCTCCCGCTCTTCCCTCCAGCCACTGCTTACTTCTGCCCTGTGCTGCCCGGACCAATCCTGGGTTCTCATTCTCTTCTTTCTTCTGTCTGGGATCTTCCTGAGCTCTTCTGAGGCAGCAAAGGGTGCTGATTCTGTGTGACATCGGGCAAGTTGCTTCACCTCTCTGAATCTGTTTCCTCACTTTTAAAATGAGGAAAACTCTACTTCATGGTATTTTTCACTTATCCTTTCCCTTCTTCATCATCCATTCAAGCAAGGCATCATTTCTGCATACCGAGTGCTAGGAATGCAAAGCTGCAGATGGTCTCAAAGAGCTTGAGCTGTTTGGGGATAGAGAGACAACATGCATAGAGGCTCAGAGGAGGAGCAGAATAGAGGTTCAGAGGTTGGCAAGGAGTTTGGGTTGGCTGGAAGATAGATTGTACTGGGGAGTGATAGGGCTGAAGCATCTTTCATTCCATGGGATTATCCTACTATTTTGTGGGCCCTGAGGAAGAAAGAAAATAAAGAAAGAAGGAAGGAAGGAAGGAAAAGAAAAAAAGAAAGGAGGAAAGAACAGAAAAGGAAAGAAAGAAAGGAAGGAAGGAAAAAAGGAAGGAAGGAAGGGCTTTATGCAGGGACATACAAGACTGGAATTGTTTTAGAAAGACCATTTCAGCAGCAGTACAGAGATGGGCAAAGTCAGAGGCAGAGCTGCCTGGAATACAGCACACTGTGGAACCCCTGTGTGTCCTGCAGGGAGCTGCTAGTCATCCCAAAGGGCCCCAGTTGACTCCATTGAACACGCCACAATTCCCAGAGTACCCTTGGAACACCCCAGGTTCTGCTCAGGAGAGCTGGGTAGCAGTAGGAAGGGGTCTTTTCTGAGGTAGAGGAAGCCAGGGCCTTGCTGAGGGATGGGAAAGGGGCAGGGAGAGGGGGATGAGGAGGATGGCTGGAGGCTGGGGGGAGTCAGCACAGCTCCAAGACTTGAAGAAGCTGGGTGCTCCTGCCCACTCGGAACTCTCAGTCCACCCTCAATGCATCGTCTTGCCAGCACCCACACCCTGCAGCTCACATCAGATGCCTAGCAGTGCCTTTGTTAAGGCTATAGCCCTGGCAGGGGCAGGAGGAGGGGAGGAAAGGGGAATGATCCCTGGCTGCAGTGTATCTCTGGTGGCAGCAAATTTGGGATTGAAAAAATCAATATTGCTGACATATACCCACCATCCTTAATTGTAGAATAACAAGACAATCTGAGATAAAAATCACTAAAAATAATGATGTAAGGTCTTAGATTTGTGCCTCCACCTTGCTCACCCCCAATGTGAAATAAATCTCTCTGCATCTTTATGGCTGCTGCTGAGCCTCTCTGGAATGTCTGTGGGGTGGGCAGCTGGCTCTCCTTGGGTCTGGTTTCAGCTCCTGAATCTCCCCAGGAAAGAGAGAGAGAGAGAGAGAGAGAGAGAGAGAGAGAGAGAGAGAGAGAGAGAGAGAGAGTGTGTGTGTGTGTGTGTGTGTGTGTGTGAAAGCTGAGAGAACAGAGATGGTGGTCCAGGCAGGGCCTTGTGTGGGGGAGAGCATTCTTTTTCACTGCCTCCCCAGTAATAGGAGGAAGAATGGGAGGATGGGAGTGTTTATGAGCCTCTTTTCTTTTTTCTTTTCAATTACAATGATACCTCAGGCAATTAATAACCTTGTTAATTTAGAATGGATTCTCTCCCTTCTGGTCATCTCAGGGAAGACAGAAGCCACAAGGGTCAGCAGGTGTGGAAGAAGGAAGAGGACAGGTGGGTGGAAGGGAGAGTGCTGGGGCAGAGGCCCTGGGGTAGACAGGTGGAGCTGTGGAGGTTTGGTGCCTCCTGTTCCTGGCCAGAGGGCAGGTCTGGGGAGAAGCTGCCTGAGCTCAAGAGGGGCACCCTTGAGTAGGAAGTCTAGAAGCACTGGGATCCCTTCAGTCACTCCCCATTCTGGACAATGTGCCCATCAGTTCAGGAAGAGGATCCCGGGGCTCACCTCAGCACCCTTAGTCTTTGGGGTGCTCTGTGCTCAGCTGCTCAGTGTAAGGCATCACCCCAGTGGGAACTGGCACTTGTATTTGGGTTTGTGATCTTGCAAACCCAGCTCATTGAGGGTCATTTCTCCCCCAACCTCTATCACAGGGATTTGATATATATTCAGGAACAGAATAAATTTCTTATTCTGAATGGTTGAGACATTTATCAAGAGTGTGGCATTTGGATGAGGTATCTGTGATAATTTCCAGTTCAAAAGATTTATTCACATATTCATGGACAAACTTTAAAGTCTAGCTCAGGTCTTAATGATACAGAGATGAAGAAAGATATGGTGGCTGCCCTCAAGGAGTGCATTTTTATTGCCAGAGTCTGACAAGTAAACAAATAATGACAACACAGGTGATGCAGAGAACAGGGAAGAAAATACTTAACCTTTTAGGGAAGGGAGAAGCAGGAAGGGTAGGAGTTGGGGAAGGCTTAACAGCAGAGGGCATATTTACACTGGGCACTGAAAGATGAGGAGTGTGCCAGATAGTTAAGACAGAGGGTGAGAAGGCCATCCATCCCAGCAGCAGTGTGAGAGGCCATGGCTCTTGGGGGAGCAGAAAGTGGTAGGGATGGAGTACAGGGCGAACGTAGGGAGATGGATAGAGGGAGAAGCAGAGCTGGGTCATGAAGAGTTGGGAGGATTTCTTCTGAGAGGTGGCTCCTCTGGCCCATAGGAATTTAGCCAGGACAAGCAGGGGAGCACACCCATGCCTGGTACCCACAGAGGCTCCAGCCTGTGGCATTAGGTCCTAGAAGGCCTGGCAAGGAACTCCTCATCCTCCTGCCTCCCCCTTTCTATTTGAGAGAAAAGGAATAAGGTGGGGGGTTGGAGCTGGAGATTAAGGGATAAACAGGTCCCTTGGATTGGTTCTCCAAACAGATTCTCTCTGTTCCCCAGTGCTTTGAGCCCACTTTGGAGGCAAAGCCTCTGAGTTTCAAGACTGTACAGAACATCTGTCCCCTCCCTGGGGAAGTCACTGCTCAAATGCTGGGAATCTGTTCCCAGTGAGCTCTGGCTCTACTGCTCTGGGGTAATAATGCCCAAAGTCCTCTCCAAACCTCCGCTCTCCATCCCAGATGGAGGTGGCTGGTGCAATTCTTAGAGGCTGACAGTTGTGGGCACATCATCCCTGCAAGGAGGGATAAGAGGATCTCCAGGAAGCCCCAGTCTAAAATTTGGGGGCCAAAGCCACCTCTTCTCCTAAGAGATCTTGTCACCAACCCTGGAGGGCACAACTATTATCTTCTGAGTTGGGCCTGAGAAGCTTGTACCTCTATTCTCTGTCCCTTTCCTGCTGTTTCAGTGTTTTTTTTTTTTTTTTTTTTTAAAGACAAACAGCCGCAAAGCTCCATCTCTTAATGAAACTGTTTGATGTTAATTAATTATGCAGCTGCCTCATCTGCATGCACAGGCTGTGGCTTCCCAGCTTCCCTCCTACCCTTCTCTGCCAGGAGCCTGTATATGCCTCAGGCAAAACAGAGACAGGATAAAGCTAGTGTCTACCTACTCATAGGCAACCTTTCCTGCCACCTCTAGAGTAGGACACAGAGGCTGGCCTTGAGGGTGGCCTGTGGAGTCACACTTGGGACCACGACACTTGAGGCATATGCAGCAATGAATGCTTAAACCAACCTAAGAAGCCAGGGTACTTGAGTTTCATTTAGTTCCTCTCCTTCATTTACCAACTGTTTGGCCCTAGACATTAACCTTTCTGGCACCAGTTGCCTTTTCTGCAGAGTGGATATTGGGTAGATGGAAGGGGCTAGAGCAGTAGTTTTTTGAACCACTGGTGAATCAAATGGTCTCTTTGGGTCCCTTAACTCCAGAATTCTGGGGAGTGCCACTTTTACCAGGGTTCCCAGTTCTACCTGCTGTGACCGCAGGCTCTCTGACCCCAAACTGGTCATAGCATTGACACAGCATCTTCTGTGTGTAGAATCCGGCTGTCGTCTAGTATATCTGTGAGGGCTGCCTAGGCCACAGCCCAGAGGCTCTGTTTTGGAAGAGGCTGGTGGGAAGGACAGCAGCTGCCCCTGCTTGAATACTAAGACTCTGGTGGAGATATGAGGTGATGAGGCCATGCCTTGTGCTGAAGAGGAAGGGACTGAAGTCTATAGTGTTGAGGTGACAAAGCCCTTGAAATTCACATACATGGCAGCCCAGGCAGGAGGAATCAAAATTCACATTGAGTTACAATAGACTGCACCTGTCAAAGGCAGAGTGGAAGGTAGGATGGGCAGTGAATTTCAAGCTTTCTGAGCCTAGGGGCCCCTCTAGCTATGGGTCCTTTTTCTATAAAATGCACATGCTCCCTGAAATCCAAAAGCATATTGGGGTTACATAGAGGTGCTGGGCTGGAAGTAAAAGGCCCTGCTTACTCTGGGCAAAAAAGTCTGGGGTTTAGAAAACTAAAGGGAAAGAGGGACAACAGGTACAGCAGGACCAGATGGCCTGCCCTGGGTCTATGTGAGAAACCTGAGAGTAGCCTCTGGGAGGTGATGGGACCTCCTGTGAAGAGTCGAAGGAGAAAGGGCCTCGTCTTGGTGTTGGGCATAGTACAGAGGCAGAACTAGGTGCTTAGGAAAAGCTCCTGGCCTTATGATTGTGGGCATGATGGGAGGTGAAGCAGGGAGGTTGCAGCAAGGAAACTTCCAATTGGGTGGGAGGGGACAGGGCTGGGGCCTGGTCTGTGTTTATGCTGGGGGCTTCAGGTTCCAGAGCAATGAAGATGGCAGGGAGTCGAGGTAGACCTGGGACAAGGCTGGGGCTTCACCCATTGTCCCATGTGATTGAACCCCCAGAGGGACACGTGTAATCGGCATCGTTCATCCATGGTTGTGATAGGAATCTGAGACCAGAGAGCCGGAAGCTGGACTCTGTGACATGGACAGGAGGAGGAGGGAAGGGTGAGTAAACTAACAACTGGGCAAAAATGGAGCTTGTGGGAGGGAAGGACCTGGGGTTGTTAGTTAGCATCCACTTGATTCCAAGTCCTGTGCTGCCACCCTACGCCATTCTTCTGTGGGGGCTCCTGCGCAGATGCCGCTGCCGACCTTTCCTCTTTCCAGCCAGTAATCAGGCTTTTCAAGAATGGCGATGACCAAACAAGGCTGCCTTGTCTCTCATCCATGGTCGCTGGGCTCTGGGGATCCTGTTTTTACTGTGGGAGCTGTATTGGCAAGGAAGCGTTGGAATCAGAGCTTCAGTAGAATGGACTTTTCTTGACTGAGCATGTTCAAGAAGGTAAAGGAGAGAGATGGTTTTGGGTGTCGGGAGGCGTGCCAGGTGGGGAGGTGGTGAACTGGGTCTTAGTACTAATCTGCTACTAGCTGCCTGATTGCTCTTTGATAAGTTCCTTTTTCTCTCTGCCTCAATTTATTAATCTGTAAAATGGGATAATCAACCATCTATCTATCTGTCTGCCTGTCCTGTCCCGCCATCCACCTACCCACCCAGCAACTATTCGTTGAATGCCAACTCTGTGCTGGGCACTTTATGTAGTGCTGAGGATACAAAAAGGGTGACAAGATGGACATGGTTCCTTCCTTTGCGAATCTCAGAGTTGAGCAAGGAAAAAAGACATTAAATGATACTGCTGCTGCTGCTGCTACCTGTCTGCTGTAGCTGCTCAGGGACTAAACTAATGAGACACTATGGGAAAAGGGCTTTTACAAGCACTTTCTTGCTAGGAATTCTTGTTATTGCAGAGGCTCCACCCAAGCAGGAGCCAGGGAGGCCTGAAGCTCCTTGAGCTTCACTGTTAGTCTCAAACACCTCCATTCCCTCTCTGTTATCCACCTCAGCCAACCCCTAGAGCTGTTACTCCCTCCCTTTGGCCCCTGCCTCCAGCTTCCTGCTGGGCCTTCCCTGCAGGAGGGAAAGGAAGCCTCAGTGATCAGCCACGTCCTGGCAGAGGTGGGGCTGGGAGAGCTAAGCTGATTGCTGCTAATTAGCAGCACTGAGCCTTGGCCAAGCCGGAGAAGCAGATAAAGGGAGGTGACGGGAGGGGGGACATTACATGAGTGGTCCTGCTGACAGTGTCATAGGCCCAAGATTCTCTAGGTATAGGTCCTGAGGCCAGCCCTCTCCCATGCCATCCTTTGGCTGTTCTCAGGTAACAATCACCTATAAATGCACGGTAGAGAGGGAAGACTTGTGATGGCAGAAGAGAAAGCAGATGGCTCAGAAGGGAGGCTATTCCAATTCTGGCCTTCTAGATTCAGGAGAAGTGGCTTCCTACTTTAGTATTCTTGTTTCAGACTTCTGCTTGGGCCATTGCCTCTGTAGGGAGACTCCTACTTTCTTCATCACAATTTGCATCTGTCCTTTCAGACTGGAGCAGTAATCTCCTCCACTAAGTCTGCTCTACCCCCCACCAAAAGTGACCCCTTCTTCCTCTAAATGTCCACAGCACAATCGGGCAACGTGCTGACATGATTCCTTCTGCTTGGCCTGGCACCAAATCCCTCTCTGTACAGATGGGGACAGTTTATTATAGGGGGCAACTTCTGTGGACAACAGTTTCAAAGAACTAAATAATAATAAATGATAGAAATAACCAAACCAGTACTCCTATGAGAAGGATCTCCTGACCATTTCTGACTTATTGATTTGGAGGAGCCATGGAGAAGCTCACACTGTGAGGCCAATGAGGCCATTTTGCCCAAGAGCCAAGTATTTTGGAAGCATGTTTAAGGTGTCTTCACTGGATTTCTATCAGGTCTTTGGGCCCCTTGGAATTTGGCTCTCTAGAGGAATTGCTGCCCGATGACTTTACCTTCAGCACCAAGGCTTTGAGAACCATCTAGATTTGTACCTTGGCTTTCAGTACAGAATAATCAGTAATGGGTTGGGGGATTTGTCAATCTGTTATAATGTCACAGAGAAGCCCTCTGATGTTTGGCTCAACCAATGAGACTGATAAGCGTACACCCTCAGCTCACTCACTGCTTGAGTCAGGGCAGTGGCTTTCTTCTTTCTTCTGTGAGAATCCTGGAAGAGGTATTTGGACAAAATGAACTTTGACATTTCTGGCAGCCAGCATTTGACTAGTTGTTCCCAAGACTTTCAGAAAAGAATTTTGCAGGGCAAGAGGAGGATGCACCTCTTATTTCTTTAATTTGCCAGGTGTAGTGGATGTCTGTTGTCTTCCTTTCCCCAGCATCCCTTACTCTTCTTTTTTAGTTACATATATCTACTGGAACATATCTCGACTCTTTGGGACTCTGACTATTCCCTTGTTCCATCTGGGGAGGAGGACAAAACTGTCACCTCTGCTTCAGGAGTAACACCATGACTCAGGTCTGGCCAACATGGTGTCCTCACCTACAGCCACTGGCCACAGAATGATGACCCGAGGTGGGACAGTCAGAGTGTGTCCCAGATTGCGTCTGCAGATGTTGAAGGAGATGGAAGATGTTCCTCCTTGGAAAGATCTCTAGCAGGTATAATGGAAGCCCAGAGCAGCCTTTGGCTATGACCTGAGGGTCATTCCTCCCATGACCCATCCAGGGAGGAAGCTCAAACTGAGTAAGAGACAACAAGGGCAATGTAAAGAGAGAGAAAATGAGAGGCCTGACAATGCCATTTGACTTTCTGGTTTTACCCCGTAACTCCTACTTACCCCAGCCAACACACCTCCAATTTTGCAGTAGCAATTTAAATCCATCCCTTGTAACTGAAAGACACCTGGATAATTACTATGTAAGTTCATATGTATACTTAAAAAAATAAATATATGTATATATAAATATATACACACATACCTGACACACACATGTATGTATATAAAACCACAAAAAAAAAATAGGAAAGACAGTTTCAGAATTAAGAACATTGTTAAAGCTGAGTACATTTAGCTTTATGAGATTGCTACAGTCCCCTTCTTTTTACTAGTGGAACTTTTTTAAGGTCAGCCCCTGATTGCAAACCTGTGTGTAGACGCCAGGGATTAGCTATCTCCTTCCAGAGATAGGTTCTGAGAGGGGGAGGGCTTGAAAGAAAACTGGGGTGACTTGGACCCTAGAGGCAAACTCAGCTTTATGCATCACGTCATGAGGGCCGTTCTCAGCCTGGTGACTGCAAGGGAGGGGTCATGAAGTCTAAGGTTCCCACCCCAGGCCTAGTGCCTTCCGCCCCTCCAGTGTTTGGCCCTTTTGGCCTGTCAGTCCCCCTGGGAGGGTTCTAGGGTGCTCTGGGAGCGCCCCTGGACAACCATGTGTGGCTGGTGGAGTAGGGACCAGCAGCAGGTTCACCCTGCTTGGCCTGGTGTGAGCCACTGGGGGCTTTATCTTGCCACTAATGGTTTTCTAAATTGGTGGCAGTGGAGCAAAAAACCCAATTTGCGCCTGGAGCACGCGTGATTACTATTGTAATAACCTCAGCTAATAAGAATATGATGTGGGGCTAGGCTACGAGAGAAAACACATTTCTCATTAGCTTCTGATTAATTACTCTACATAATTTTTTAGTTGTGGTAGCCATGGGGGTGGGGGTAGGGATGCTGTATCTTCACCTCACCTTAACCCCAGTGGGTGAAGGGCAGTCTAGGAACTGATGTTCCACGGTGGCCTCCCCGCCCCTTCTCTCTCCTCCTCATACCCTTTCCCTATCTTCACTCACCTCACCTCTCCAGCCTTCTTTCCCTGCCTTCTTCATCTCCTCTCAGCCCTTCCCCAAGTCCTCACATTGTCTGACGTGTGGCACTGGCTGGCACTGTCCCCTCGCACTGTCAGGGAGGCTGGGAAGGGCTAGTTTGCAGGTCCTGGCAGAGCATTCCTGCTCTCTGAACCCAGACTGGATATTCCATCAGCTTCCCTCTGCTGCTCTCTACTTACCTGGTTCTGACTTGGGGACCGCCTTTTGGACTCCTCTGCTCCTGCCCCAGGTTCGTTTCTGGCCTGGTTCAGTGGCCCCTGCTCTGCATCTTCTCAGGGCTGCTGTGTGGTTCTGGATTGTTTGTCCCCCCTCGCCACCTCAGCATACTCAGAGGGGCCTCCTGGCTGAGGCTCTGCCCCATCTCCTGGCTCCTGACCCCCGGCAGCTGGGTCTAGGCTGGATGGGGTCTCTCAGATTCTCACACTTGAGACCTATTGCTTGATACGACACTGGTTGGAAACATTTTCCTTTTGTTTGTAACCCAGTAGGTTTCTGTTGACCCCTTACTTTGTACTTAGAGCTGTGTTAGCACAGTGGGGGAAATGAGAGAAGCAAAAGCTGTGGATTTTGTCTTTAAATTGGGAAGGGTGTTGAGGAGAGACAGAATCTAACACAAGGCCAGGTGCACTGAGTGCCAAGTGGATGGGGTTGGAGAGGCCTGTGCAGGCTGCAGGGCTCCTGGAGGCTTCCTGGAGGAGGGGGCTGGCAGGAGGCTTCGAAAGAGCTCAGGTTTGGATTGGCAGAGAATAGGAGAAAGGAGAGGGAATTCCAGATGAGGGTGTAGAGTGCACACAGACCTGGAGGTGGGATGCTGGAGTGATTCTGGAGGATGTGAAGCTGTATTTTAGTGGTATATTTTCAGCAATGGTTTCAATGGGTGATGAGCCGGAAAGAAAAACTGGAGGCACACTTGAGGGTCACCATGAGGACTTGGGACATATGTGATATGCAGCTGGGAATCCTGAAAAGCACTGGATGCCAGGTTGATCTTATAGCAGCAGTTTTCTGAATGGGTAACAATGGGGTGTATTAGTGCTATGGCGTGAATGTTGATTCCCTCCCTCATATTTAGGTGTTGGAACTTAACTCTCAGGTGATGAGGACTTTGCCTTCACGAATGGGATTAGTGCCCTTACAAAAAGGGCTAGAGAGAGCCTGTTTGCTTTTCTGCCCTTCTGCCCCTTGAGGATACAGGGAAGATACATCTATGGGAAGCAACCCTCACCAGACTCTGTAACTGCTGACACCTTGATCTTGGGCTTCCCAGCTTCTAAGACTGTGAGAAATAAATTTCTGTTGCATTAGCTAACCAGCCGAAGGTATTTTTGTTATAACATCAGCTGAAGGGCTAAGATAATTAGTTTTCTATTGCTACTGTAACAAATTACCATAAAATTAACAGCTTAAAATGACACAAATTTATTATCTCACTATTTAAAGGTCAGAGATTCAAGTTGGCTTGACTAGTTTCTCTGTTCTGTTATATGAGACTGAAATCAAGAGTGAACTAGCTGGGCCCTTACAGGGAGGATCTGGGAGGAAGGTGCATCCAAGTTCCTCCAGGTTTCTTGTGGTTGCAGGACTGAGGTCCCTTATCATGCCTGAAAGCTCTCTGACTTCCCTTTCTGCCACCCTCTTCTGCTTCTTTCTCTTTTGCTGCACGTATCTGATGTGAGCTGGAGAAAGTTCTCTGCTGCTAAGGGCTGATATTAGACTGACCCTACTCAAAAATCCAAGATAGTCTCTGTATCTTATGGTCAGTAATCTTAATCACATCTGCAAAGCCCCTTCAGCTATGTAAAGTAACATATTTATGGGTTCCAGGGATTAGGGCATCCGACATCCTTGAGGAGAGGCATTATTCTGTCTACTACATGGGGCCAGACTGAGGAGGTGGTTCCTGCAATAGACCTTTGTAGATGGAGAACGGGCTAGAACCAGGAGTGAAATTAGAATGGAAAGGTTGTGGAGGTGCCTAGTTATTGCAAAGAAAGCCAGAGTCTGCTTGATGATTGGTTGATGACTAGGGTGTTTAGTTGTGTGTGTGGGAGGTGGGCATAAGGGAAAAAGAGGAGTTGTTTGGGATCAAGGCTAGGAAATGAGAGACAAAAACTCATTGGTCACGACAGGAAGAGAAGCTAGTTATTGAGGGTAGATGATGCATCTGTTTCAGGAAGGATGACTCAAAGGTGACAGCAGCGTTCTTGCCAACCTGAAATGGTCTTAGGAGCCATTGAGGACACTTAACCAGAAATGCCAGAGTTGACAGAAACTGTGAGCTATCCACATGGAAGCAATGTTTGAAGGGTTGGGGAGAGAGAGTAGGAGGAAAATTAGGCAAGAGCCTTGAGAGATGAGCAAAGAAAAGGTAGGAGGAAGAAGAGCTAGAGAGAGAAAGAACAGGCACAGGAAGGAGGAGAGCTGGGAGGGGGCCCGTCTGAGAGGCCAGGAGGGCCGGCAGTTTGGGTTAGGAAAGGCAGGGATCTGGTGGGACAGCGGGACACAGGCTGCGTGATAATGATGGCAGCTTGTTGGTGATGGGCACGTGCCTATTCCAGTGCAGAGGCTGAGGAAAGACCGAGTGGTGTGGAGAGAGAGGAGCGAGAAGACAGAGGCTCAGTGGAGCCCACAGGGACTGTGCCGGCCCGTGGGGAGTGATGGGGGCAGAAGGGATGTTTAAAAGTGGGGCAGAGGAAGAGATTAGCAGAGTGGGAAGGAAGGGGGGGTGCAATGTCAGGAAGGAGACCCCCAGAATGGCAGGTTGAGGATGGAGCTGCAAGAGATCCATGAACACTGGTGGTAGGGCTGATCTCCGGAAGGGCCCATCACCTGGCTGTGAGGTGGAGGTGTGTACGTTGGTTCAACGCTGCTTCCTCGCTGGAAGTCACGAGTGGAGAGCAGGGACCTGGTCCCTTCAGTAGAAATGAGGGCTTCTGGAGCCCTGAGCCTCTGGGCACAGGAAGCCTTTGAAGGTGGAGGCCTATAGCCTGTCGGGAAGGGGCAGGGGCCAGGGGCCAGGGGCCAGGGCCGGGCCGGGCAGCTCATCAGCCACTGTAGGGTCATTCCTATCTTGGGAATACTTTCTCTCCCGGCGATTATCTTGGAGGGCTGGGTCTCCAAAGCACAAATATTATTGGAGTGAAAGAAGTTATTTTTTTGAAGGGAATTTGGGGAAAGGAGGCATATGGGTGTCCAGGTTGCCAAAAGTGTCTACGGGAGCAAGTGAACATGTTCCTAGGGCTGCTGGGTCCATCAGCACGCGGTCCCTCCCCATGCCCAAGCCTCGATATGCATATGCCTCCCCGCCACTTCAGACATTTCACAAGCCATTGTTGGAGGTCTAATGCCTGCCAAAACACACAGCGTGGAGTCCCTGGCAGCCACGGCGCCCGTGGTCGGCAGGCCACTCACAGCTGGGTCCCACTGTTCACGGTGGCAGGCGCGCACTCGCCGCAGACTCGGAATAGACCGCGCGCCGCCGCAGGTCTCTGTGCGGCGTCGCTTGGGGACGGCGAGCGCGCGCGTTCCTGAGCAACCGCTTGCGACACCTGGGGCGGCTCGAGCCCAGCCGAGCCCAGCCCAGATTTGGCCCCCTCAGGGAACTTAAGGCTTGGGAGTCAGGGAAGTGCAGAGGGCTGGCGTGCTGACGAGGCTGGAGCTGCGAGGAGGGAGGACGGTCTGGGGAAGGGGGGAGACCCGGGAAGCCCAGGGCTCCAAACGGTCGCCTCCCCGCCTGCGGCTCCCTCCGCGGCCTCCCAGCCCGCGAGGGAAGAGGAAATCTCGCCAGAGAGCCATGTAAAAATAGATGTATTTCAAGATAAGCAGCGAGCCTGAAAAAACGGTTGAGCCGGAGTCTGCTCCGCTGACAGAAGATCTATGTACCAAATTCTTCTTCAAAATCTATTTCTCCAGAGATTTATTCTTGCAGGGCTCTGCTGAGCTGGAGGAAGTTCGCAGCACCGGGCGACTGGGAGGCCGCGGCTACCGCTGGCGACCTCGCCACCCCCACTCTGCCTAGCGACAATTTCCCGGCATGAGCTGTGGTCCAATTAGGTAGCAGCTGGTGGGAGCAGGCCGGAGCAGAAAAGTCAGGGCTGAAATGCAAAAGGGATTTGAATGGCAAAAAGGTCATTCTCATGCATTACTCTGGCTGGGTCGGAAGCCAGCGTGACGCAAGATGACACCCATCCTGGCAGCTGAGAGAATAAGTGATGGCTATATTTATGTTTCCATCTAAATGCATGGATCAAAGCAGACACTTTAATCTATTCAACAACAGCCCGAGGATTAAAAAGTTGCAGGCAAATCACACTCTTAAATTGGTAATATATTTTTGCTTGTCACTTGACAAATCATTTTAGAGTGACTCCAGGCCAGGTGAGAGACCTGCACATTTGAACCTGGCTCTCTAACCTGGAAGGAGCCCCGGGCCCTAAGCCTAGGGTGCGGTTCAAGCCCTTCACTTGCTCTAGTTCCTGTGAATCAAGTTTCAAGGGATGCCTCCAGGGGGCCTAAAGTCACACAGACAAATCTGTCTTAATCTCCTCATCAGCCTAGGAGTTGAGCACCATACTTATCCCCGTCTCACAGGCCAAGAGACCGAGGTAGGTGGCTTGCCTGGGTCACAAGATAATAAACAAGTGGCAGAGTGGGATGCAAAGCCAGATGTTTGGGCTCAGAGTGTAGCGCTCCTGTCCCTCTGCTGGAGCTGCTGAGTTAGCATGCACCTGCCCTCCTGCACCCATGCAGGGCAGTAAAGAGGAACTAAACACGTGCTGGCACTGGCTATGTAACCCTTAGTAAGTTCCTGGTGCTGGAGAGGGAACTTCTCACCTGACGACAATAGAAATAAAACCCAGACAAGGCGTGAGTACAGAGCTGTAATTGGGAGCGGGGAGGTTGTGGGAATGATAGGGCTGTTCCTAGGACAAAGAAAGCGGCAAACTTTTTTATGCAGTTGCTGGAGTGAGCTAGGCCTGATAACTTTCCACTGGTCATGTGTGTGGTATTTGAAGGATTTTTCTCCTTGGGTAAGATACGGATCGGAGGTCAGTTTGTCCTTGGGGTGCAGACTGGCTTTTCTGGTGCATCAGGTCTTTAGGGTCTGTCTGAGGAGTTGGAGGGTAGGGAAAGAAACATACCATACATTGTCGAAAGAGGGAAAGGCAGGTATCATACTTTCAAGGGGTAACAGGTTATTGGTTATGGCTTGAGAGCTTATCTGCCCTTTGTCCTTGTGGTGTGGTCCCTGGCTGTCCCCTTCCTTCACTACTCAGCTCCCTCACCTCATATGTAAATGGGACTAATGAGCATCCATCTTCCCGAGGTGGCTCTAGGTAGGAAATGAGGTGAGAAGGGAGGGCGCTTAGTGCGCAGTCTGACGCGCAGTGAGAACTCAGGGTTGTGCTGAGCTCTGAAGCGTGGGACCAGACAGAAGGGAACTCACAGGAGGACTTAGGAGTGGCTGAAGGATCTGGTCCCCTTAGGAAGCGTGTAGGCTGTCTCCTAACATAGGCTGGAACGTGAAAAGACGGAGCTCTGACTTGCTCTCTGTGGCTCCAACAGGGACAACGGGGTCCTTAAGGAGGATGTGGAAATTAGCTAATGAGAAACAAGAACTTTCTAATCGCCAGTGTTGAGCAAAGAGGAAATAGGCACCTCACTCACAGGTGGCACTTAGACCAGATTTCCTTAACAGTCCCTTCCCTTCCAAGTAGGGAGTCTGAAAGTCTGAGAGTAGTAGAGTCAGCTCCCCATCCTTCCTGGAGAGGGTGAGAAGAGCTGGGTAGATAATGGGGTCAAATTATCTTTTTTTTTTTTTTTAAAGTTGCTTGCTGTGTATATTTCATGATTGAATCCTGATTTATGCTTGGCTCAGATCCTCACTAATCTTTCGTCGTGTGGGGCAGGCACAGTTCGTGGGGTGGGTGGCAAGGCCACTAGGGTGGAATGAGGCAGAGTTAATGCCTGCGAAGGAAGAATTCTTCTTTACCCATTATTACTAAAGTGGTCTTTGAACAACAGTGGCTCCAGGAAACAGAAGAAAAAGTGGACTTGGGATTGAGGAGACTTGGGTTTCCATCTGGCTCTATCTTTTAACATGTATGTCCATCTGCAAGTCACCTAATGTCCCTAAGCCCCACTTTCTTCTGGAAAGCAGGGAGCCAATGTCCTTCCCGCGCAGTTCCAGGAAGGGAAACGTAGCCCACTTCTTGCGCCTGCTGGGAACAGCGTCCTCTCCGCGTTCTGGTCCTCGCGCGCCCTCCCCGCAGCGCGGGGCCCCAGGGCTGCGGTCAGCTTCGAAGTTCTTGGGCGCAGAGTCCCCTGGCCCGGGTGCGCACTGGCTTGCATCGCGGCGGCTGTCTCAGCACGGCGGCCGCGGGACTGGGAACAGCGCAACCAGATTGCACCATCTGCCTGTGCGGAAATGGAGCGCAGGTATCGAGTTTGGGGCGCAGGTAATTGCTGATGGCTGAGCCAGCTCTCCTCGCGAGTCCCCGGCACGCGTGGGAATCAGAGCCCGCGAAGCGCGCGTGGTTCTCTGCTTGGACTGGCGCCCTGCTTCTTTTCTTTGCCTTCAGCCTACTGCCTCGGGTGAGCCTCGCAATGGCTAAGCGAGGGAGGTCAGGGCATTATCGGATTCGTTTTACCAGCGTAGAAATCGAGAACCGGAGAGGTTAAATCTCTAGCCCAAGGTCTTGCAGCCAGTCAATAGTGGGCCTGAACTAGCCCTCGGGGTCACCCGACTCTTAATTCCACTTTCCTCACATGGCCCCGCAGTGCCATTCAGTTCAGCAAACATTTATGGAGAACCATCTGTGGATCAGGCCCCCAGCTAGATGTAGGGGTTAGACCGTGGCTCTGACTCTATTCCTGCTAGGGCGTAATCTTAACTCTTCTTTTTGGACCCGAGGTTGCTGGACTACCTGAAAGGTTGTCCTGATGTTCACACACCTGGCCAATCTCTGGGGCCAAACTCCTTGGCTTGTGGTGCAAGGGCTTTCTGAACCTGGCCTCAGTCTACCTTCCTGGCTTCATCTCTGCCTGCTCCTCCCTGCTCCCCACCCCCAGCTGCACAGCCCCCCTCCCCTCCCCCGGGGGGGTGGTCTGCACTGAGGCCCTGGACCTCAGTGCCCTTTTGCAGCCTTAAAATCCGCTTGGCTAAATCTACCTGTGCTTTTAGGCCTAGCTCAAATGTGACTTCCACCTGAAGCTTTCTTTGATTTACCAAGTCAACTGATTGATTGTTCTCCATCAATGAATGACTCCTTTCCTGGTCTTCAGTGCCTTCTGTGTGCCCTGTGTGATGACCCCAGGCGGGTGGTATTCAGTTCCAGTGGTGCTTCCCAGGACTTCCTCCCTGGGTTGTGGCTCTTCAGGGCATGGACGTTAATCCATGACCTGCCCCTCCCTTAACATCCTTCCACATGCAGGAGATGCTCAGGTACACAAATGAGGTGGCCTATGTGAAATTGGTTTGTCAAGTACTTCACAATGCTAATACTGCTAAAACCGAAAAGTGCTTAGTGAATTGCACCCTAGGGATAAAGGATGTTCATCTCAACAACCTCCTAATTTTAAATTCTAGATTATTTTCATTATTAACATGAAAGTACAAAAATAACAATAGCTGACATGTGTTGACCTTTTGTGCCCAGAAAGTATTAACTCTCATTATTATTATAACAGGCCTGGAGACAGATGTGCATACTATATTCATCTTTCAATTTCTGTCATTAATTAACAAGTTACAATTAGGACAATATTGAAACAATGTCATTAATCTTCAAATGTACTTCAAGAGATTCTCAGTGAAATGAATGAAATATCTCCCCCAAAATGCTCTGTGACCTTTAGTTTTCTACTGCCTCTGTAAATGGAGCTTGTGGCTATCAGGTGTCCCTGCCAGGTCAGGGGTTGACCTGTGGCCTAGCTCGATATGCCATGCTCTGTGCTGTGGCCCTTCCTTGCTGGGTAGGAGGCAGCAGGCTTCTTGTCCATATATTGCGGGGACAGTGGACAGTAGACACGCTGGAGCATGCCTGGGGAGTGTGGGACACCTCTGGGTGCCTTAAAGAGGGGTGGGTGGCTCTGTGAGTCCATCATCACAATTTTTATTTTATTTTTTTATTTTTTATTTTTTTTTTGTGGGTACCGGGGGGTCGACCTCAGGACCTCGCGCGCCAACAGGCACCCGTGCCGCTGAGCGATATCACCGGCCCCTTTTTCGTATGTGGGTTCCAGGAGTCGAACTCGGGCCCTCGCGCTTGCAAGGCAGGCGCTTACACCGCTGAGCCATCTCACCGGCCCCATCATCATCACAATTTTTAATTTCAAGCCCAAATGACATGACAAGGACTATTGGACTTCTTTCCTTTTAGCATTTCTGAAGGGCACAAAAAAGAACTCCTCCAAGTAAACAAGCAGAGAGAGTTGAAGACCTATTTCCATAGTGGGCATGTTTTTTTTTTTTTTTTTTTTGGTACTGGGAATCGAACTCAGGACCTTGCACTTGCCAGGCAGGCACTTGTGCCTCTGAGCTATATCCGTGGCCTGGGCATGGTTCACAGGTAGTGAGCCAAGGAAGCTGTTGCTGGGTTTGTGATTGGGCTGCAGCACCGAGTGGAACAACCATCTGGCTCCTGAGCTGTTTCTGCAAGCTTGGGCTCCCCAGCTTTGAGTCTTAGCATTTGGAGGCTGGTTCTGCACCTGTGTGTATGTGTCTGGGGGTGTCCCAGTGAGTTGCAAGTAACAATGAGGTGCATTTCTCTGGTAAACACAGGTTTGTGTGTGGATGAGGTGAGTCTCTCATGTGCACCACCTGTGTAGTGTCTCCGTTTGTGGGTGTGTCTAGAAAAGCGTGTGCATTTGGCTAATGTGGATCTTTCTGGGTGTAAATCTTATTCACTGAGTGTGAATGAGCATGTATTTGCAGGGGTCTGTATTTTTGCATGAGGATATAAATCTGGGGCGTGTCTGGTGTGAACATATGTTCACAGCGAAGTGTGGATGGCCATTGTTCAGTATGTGCCTCTGTCTGTATGTGTCTCTGTGGGTGCATGAAAGAGGTGGCAGGTGAGTGGGTGAGATGTGCAGACAGGTCCCAGTGGACTCTGCATGCCCAGCTCTTGTGGCTCTTCCTGGCTTGGTTGCTGCCGCAGGTCCCTGGTGGTTCTGCCTTGCTGGTCCGCAGAGAGATCAACACCCTTCAAACCAGCTGCCTTGTTGGCTGCGGCTCACTTGGTCGGCCTCCTGATGCCTGCAGTTGCTATGGAAACCAAAGTAGGTCTGCTTCTGTCTGCCACCATCCCTGGGCTAGGGCAGCTGTGGGCCAAAGCCACTGTGGTGAGGGCTGGCCAGGGGGAAGAAAGGAGGAAGAGGGATCTGGGAGGTTTTCTGAGCCTGTTTCTTCTCACACCCTCCTGGGGCCTCTTTTCTGCCCCAAACATGAGGGTGGGTCCCAGATGTCAGACTACTGGGATTGAAACAGCTCTGTCAGAAAGGGCTTGATCAGTTGACTTTTTCACACACATGCACAATCCCTTCCTGAAAAGAAATTCAAGATATATGCAATTTCACATTATTGTGCATGTCATTTGTACACTGTTAATTCAGTACCTAAAGTGGCTTTTAGGAGCGTGCTGGTGATATCCGATGGAAGGACTCTGCATGTTTTTGTGGCCTGGTTTTCTAACAGGCATCTGCTCAGAGTTCACTGCACTGGGAAAACTTGAACATCATGATGTTAAGTATTGAGGAGATCATAGATCCTGTTTAGTTCTGAAAAACAGAGCAGCAAGCACAAACCTAGCTGTGTAAGCAAAGGGCAGTGCATTGTTAGGGAAACACACTAAAGTGGCACAAACAAAGCAAAGCGAGACAGTGATTAACACAAAATTGGGGATAGTGGTGAACTCTGGGGAAATGGGGTGGGGGAGGATGTTGCAGCTGTGTGTGTGTGTGTGTGTGTGTGTGTGTGTAGAGGGGTGGCAGAGGGAGATTTCAAGGCATGGGCAGGCAACATTTGCTGTCTTGACCTGGTGGTTGACATACAGGTGATTGTTGTTCATAAGTTTTTTTCCTTACATTCTTCTGTGCTTGTGGTGCATATGGCAATTAATAAAATCACCGATCCTGGGCTTGTGGCCTCTGGCTTGATTCAGGTGGTAACAGGTGGTATGGGGTCAGGGAAAGAAGAGAGGGCAGGGCTCACATTTTAGTGGGTTCTGGAGCTGCTTCTAGCACTGCCTGGCTGTGTGACCTTTGGGAAGCTACTTGGCCTCTCCCAGATGTACTTTCCTTCTCTGTGACATGACACACAAATTTTTAGCTGTCTGTGTGCCAGCCACTGTGTTAGGAAAATTATGTACACACATCCCTGAAATCCATGGGCTCATCACATGGTGGTGGCACTGGGTGTTGGGGGGAGGTGGGGGCTGTGAGACAGACTTCCTGCAGGGACATGGGGGGAGGGCAGGTTTGATTGGGTCTTAGAAGATGGGCCAGACTTTGTCTGGCTAAGGCTGGGAAGCAGGAAGTGATAGAAGTACGGGTACCATGTTGGCAAGGGCTGGGAGGTATTTGGGAAGAGCAGCATCCCATCATAGCAGGAGGATGGAGGACCTGAAGACAGGTATGGCTCATTTATGAGGAAGGGTTCTTCCAGTGTTAAAAGAGAAACTCCCCCATCCTGGCAAGAAGGAGACAGCTGGTTCAGCTTGGGGAAGGGTGGGGAAAGGAGGAGGGAAGGTACCTGGGTGCTGTTGTCAGTCCCCTGTCCTAGATGCAGGTTGGATCTTTGCACCTTGATGTTCAAGACCTTGGGCTCTTCCTGATAACCTAGGCTGCCTCCCCACTGGCCAGACCTTAGGGAAAGATCACTTTGTGGGTCTGGACTGCATAAGGCCTCTACTCCCACCCCTCACAGATCACACAGGTCCAAAGCAAGCCAACTCTGGGGATGTGTGGAAGTAACTTTCTCAAAATTTCCCTGGGCTAGGATAGCCCTGGCCAGGATTTCTTGGGTGCTGAGACGATATTACTTAATATGATGAGGCCTCACCTCACCCTGCTCTGCCCCTAGCACCCTTGCGGACCTGACTGTCACTTTAGGTGCATGGTAGTGAGGGAAGAAGTCCTTGACCAGGGATCTGCAAAGCTGGGTCCCTATCCTAGCTCCATCTCTTAGGCAGGAGGATAAGTCTAACTTTCTCTGACAGGTCATAGTTACTCTTGTTTCTAAAGTAGGGGCTGGAGCAGTAATCACCTAGGAACTTTCCAGGTTGAATCATTTGCCCCTTCCAGGTAGAAGAATTTGTTTTCTGACTCTTGCCTCCTGGGCACTTTTGTCAGGAAACCATACTGCTTTGCTTGGTGAGGATGGTGTTTCTCACTATTGAAGTGTGTAAAGTGTTTTTGATGTTGCAAGAGTGTAGCATTAGGGCTCCAGGATACCTCCTCCCTGGGGGACCCCTGAGCAATCACTCATGCAAGAGCCCCCCAGAAAGCAAAGTAACCTGTGCTTGATTATTTTCAGAGTGTAGGACCTGCCTAATGGGCAGGTAAGCTTTGCTAGAAAGCTGGGAACTGCAGGCTACTTGAGATGGGGGCCAGGAAAACCAAAGGAGAGAAGGTTTCTCTAGATTATTGGATGCACGGAACCCAGTGTTAGAGATGGAAGGGCTTAATCAGGACCACAGAACCCACGCAAAGGTAATGTCTACCCCAGGGACCATGCCAACTCCCAGGAAAAGATCTGAACACATAGTCAGTGCTCAGTACTTACTGAATAAACACCTCTGGGGCAAAACTAAATTTAATGTCATTGATATTTTTGAATACGGTGATTCATGAAGACCTTAGGAGGTAGCTAGGGCGTGTCAGAAGTCCACCATCTCTCTCAGTGGTAGAGGGCACGGGTTTTGGAAACAGACAGTTAAGGGCCTGGGTCCCGGTCTTATATTTGCCAGCTGTTTCTTCATCTCTGAAATGGATGTTAGTACCTGTGTGCAGCATCATGAGGATCCAATGAGACCACCCACACAGGGTGCTTAGCGTGCACCAGTTATCTGCCTCGGCAGCAAGAATGGCAGCAAGATCTGGTGTGTTGGTGTGGCTGGCAGGGTGTAGTGCAGAATAGAGGGATGGAGAGATGATTCTGGACAAGAACGGAATCATAGTGAGGCTTGCTGCTGAGGGCAGCAGGGAGTCTTGTGTGGCTTTTCATCTGGTCACTGCTGTGTAGAGCTGAAAGTGAAAAAGATGAGCTTCAGGGAAGAGGAGAGCACCAGGCAGGACATTCATTTGACCCATTTATCCTTTCATCCATTTGTCCATTCAACAAAGATCTACATAGCATCTATGACGTGCCAGGCACAATTCTAGTCACCAGGGAGGCAGCAGTAGGCAAAAATCAAAACACTTATCTCCAAGGAACATGCTGTAGTGAAATCTAGTGGGATACATTTATCCCCCAACAAACCTGTTTGGGGCACTTGTCCATTGCATGGTTTTGTATTTATCTGCCCTTTGTTTTTGAATAAAAGCTGCTCTCAGAATGTCCTAACCTTGCTTGGGAAGGCCATGAGGAAAAGGGAAAATCTGTCCACAGTGAGATCAGCAGGGATGGAAGTCTTGGGGCAGGTCACATCGTGAGACTAGGGCTAGCGGTATCTGCAAGGGTAGCACCAGCAGGGCTGGGCTGGGAACCTGGGAAGAGTTGGTTTCTGAGTTTGATGTTAATGGGAAATTCAGGTCAGGAATTCAGCACACCAAGGAATCCCTTCCTTCCCTGGACTATCCTTGACCCATCTGGGAGCCCAAGTCTCATGGCCAATGTGTCTGAGGCTTGGCTGACTCCAAATTTTGTTCAGTTCTTGATTGTCATTTGCACCCAGCCTGTAGCCTTCCTCTAATATTCTTTACTCAGAAGAGAACAGAAACATCAGAGTCAAAGGCAACCACACACAACCTCTTGGAAATGGTCCCTCTCCCAAGGTCAAGAACTAAACTGGGCATGGTGACGCACACCTGTAATCCCAGCACTCAGGAGGCTGAGGCAGGAGGATCGACACAAGTTCGAGACCAGCCCGGGCCAGCCTGAACTACATAGTGAGACCCTGTCTCAAAAAAAAAAAAAAAAAGTCCTTCCAAGGTCAAGAACTAATTAAAGATGAAGTGTGGTGACACACACTTGTAATCCTAGCCTCTTGGGAGGCTGGGGCAAGAGGATTTCAAGTTTGAGGCCAGATTGAGCCACCTAGTGAAACCCTGCCTCAACATAAACAATTAAGAAGAATTGGAAATATAGCTTGATGTTCTTTGGTTTGAATCCCCAATATTGCAAAACCAAACCAACCAACCAAACCAAACCAAACCAAACCAAACCAAAATGAAAAGAAACAAAACAAAACAAAACAAAACAAAGCAAAAACAAAACAAAACAAAACATGACCATTAGAATTGGCATTCTCCATGAATGAGCCAGTATGGTGTTCTGGTAAATTTTTGTTCTTGTCTGCAAGGACACTTTACTGGGTGACTTAGGAGATCCCCCCGAGCTGTGGCATGTGCATGAAGCAAGGTTGGCCAGCCACACTCAGAGCATGGGGTTCTGTCTTGGGCTGGGGGGCTGGGGACATGCTTAGCCTCACAGCCAGCTGGAACATAGCCTAGCTGCAGGAACTCACTTGGTTCCCTCTCTCACCTGGGCCTCTGCTGTAGCTTGTCTACTCCCCTCCTTCCAACACCTCCTGTTCTCAGCCTAGCTGCAGAAGCACCAAATGAGGAAGAACCCAGGCTCTGGCGTCATAATATGGACCCAAGTGCATGTCTCAGCTCTGCTGTTTTCTAGTGTATGAGTTTGGGTGAATCAGTTCTGCTGGTGCCCCTAACCCTGTTCCTTGCATGGGAGAAGAGACTTAGAGTAAGGTGGGAGGATCATGGATGATGTGGGCAGGGTCTCCAGCATCTGGCAAGGTATTCAGCAGATAGCTGCATTCAGTTTCTTCCTTTTTGGAAAACAGTGGGATATCCATACTTACTTTAAACAGCTGCTGAGAAGACCACCTTCCTGTTGAAGTCTTTCTGTGCTGGGAGCCCTCCTCCTCCATCCTCTCTAGCCCTGTGCTGTTAGGTAGGCTCCAGGGCCTTGGCTTCCTGAGAGGCCAACTCCTGGTGGGGGAATGTGTGTCTGATTCATCTGTTAGTCCCAACAGTGGAGCAGCTAATGGGGAACATTTGTTGACTGGTGGGTGCAGGTGCCCCTGGATAGTGAAAGGGTGAGGGCTGGTCTTGGGCAGCTGGTCTTGGGACAGTCTCCAGGCTGGCTGCAGGGGAGGATGGGTAAGGCCTGCAGCCATCTTTCTGACCTGTCACCACTCCATTTCCATTTGGGGGCTCCCATCCCCATCTCACTGACCTTGTTTCTTGTTGGCTCAGCCCATCCTGCTAATGAGCTGAGCCAGCCGCCTGGCGCCTGCCTCTCCAATGTGCTGACTCAGTCCTGTGGCTCCCGCTTCCTCTGCCCTTGTTTGAAAATGCCAAGTTAATTGCTTCCAGCTCCAGGCTGCACTGGAAGGAGGAATGGCCCCCCTTTTCCTCTACCTTTCCCTGTGCCCTGGGGTGGGGAGACAGCCCGGTGCGCTAGAGCCCTGGGCCTCTCTGTGCACAGGGTGATGCAGGGGTCAGGGAGGGGGTGGGCCGGCAGAGAGGGGAGTGGGCTATCAGTGCCCCTTACGGAGCAAGGGTCAGAGGGGGAGGGGAGAGGCTATTTATTTATCTCCATATTTCCTGGCCGTTGGGATCCAGGAGATACCAGCTTCTGCAGGGATGGTCCTGGTTGGATGGAGTGGGGCTGTGAGCACTGGTGAGTCTCTCAGCTCTGTGTCCAGACCTGAAGGCAGGGAGATGGTAATATGCTGAGATGGAGGCTAGGCCTTAAGCAGGAAGGAGGGGAAGAAAGAATGGAGGGAGGGGAGGAAGGAGCAAGGAAAGAAAAAGGAACATAGGAGGGAAGGTGGGAAAGAAGGGAAGGAGGGAGGAAGGAAAGAAAAAAGGAAAGAGGGAGGGAGGAGGGAGAGAAGGAAGAAAAGAAGGGAAAAATGAAGGAATGAGGGAAGGAAAGAAGAAAGGAAGGAGGGAGAGAAGAAGGCAGGAAGGAAGAAAGGGAGGGAGAGAGGAAGGGAGCCAATGGTAATTCTTGCACAGAACAGCTCTCTTTGAATTCCCACAAGACAGGCTTACAGTTGTACTACCCAGAGGTGAGAGTCAAAATATTTAACAACAGTGTGGCGCCAGCTCTGACTAACGGGGATGGGGACCAGGCAAGGAGCTGGGCAGGACCCTAGGTCCTGAGCTGTGCCAGGAGTTAACCTTCCCATTGCTGGGCCAGAGAGGGGCAGAGGAGGGGAGAGCAGGTGATGGTTTCAGTAGTCCAGCAACACAGGCCCAGGCAGGCTCCTCATCTGTTCTGCTCACTGATATGTCCTTGGTGTTGCTTGTAGGGGCTCTGCCCTTTGCCAGATGAGCAGGTCAGGTAGGTGGTGACTGTCCACTGGATCAGACTGGGTGAGGGCACAGCTGTCAGGGGTGAGTGGTGGGACACAGATGGGGGAGTCTGGGGCGCATGGAGAGGCTGGAGGTGGGGACAGTGGGAAGATGCCCAGCTAGGGCCTTTGGGACCAGGGAACCATGAGGGGGGCAGAATCTGGAAGTGGGCAGTGCTGGGAGGGTGCACTGGGGGCCCTTTAAGACCTTGAGAACCCTTCTGAGGGTTGGTCCCTGGCTTACGGTGTGGGTGCCCAGGGACAGGCAGATCTCCAGGAGATGTAAGGGAGGCCTACAACACTGCACATCAATTAAAAAATTATTTTTATACTGTGACCAAAGAGGAAGAAGGCAGAGGAGGTACTGGAAAGGAAGTGTTATACCCTGTGATCATCAAGGCATAGAGGGATGAGGGACCTTCCTGTGGCTCCTGGGGAGCCCAAGTGCTTCCAGGTGGGGTTCTGCTTCAGGATCCTTGAAATGACCTGGGCCTGGGGTATGGGCCTCCTGTCTTCTTTCTTTCCACCTTCTGCTGAGGTCCAGGAGGATTGGGTTGCATGTAGGAGAAGCTGTGGGACAGGGTGAGGCTGACAGAGAGGGACAGATGAGGGAAGACTACAGGAGCCACGGTTGGCTTTGTCTTACTGAAGAGCAGGTCTGTAGATCCCCTCCCAGCTCCCCAAACCAGGGGCTTTGCAATGACTGCAGTCAGAGGAAGGAGGAAGAGAAGGAGGGGGTGTGGGAAGCTGTGATCACGTGGGCCACCTGCTCTGACCTCCAGACCAGGAGGAGCGCTGGCGTCCACTAAGCCCCGGGGACAGGCTGGGCTCAGTGCTTGCAAGGGCCCTGGAGAATTTCCAGCCTGAGGGGCCAGTGACCTGCACAGGCCACACTGGCTCCTACGCTGCTGCCCTGCTGCTGGGGCTCTGGCTGTCACGTGTTCCTCCTCGCTTCCTTCCCTGGGTCTCCAGCCAGCCCGCTGGCTTGATGAATTAGCCCCATAGATATTCCGTTGGGAAAGCAAACACATATCATATATATCTTTGACAAGTTATTATTCTCCCTTATCAGGATTCGGGTGCATCCGCACCCACCATTACTCACACTGCACACCCGGCCTGCCTGGGACCCAGCTCCAACCACACCAGGAGGCAGTGTCGGGCCCTGTGTTGTGATATGTGGGTGTGGGTACGTGTGTGGAGAGCCCCCAGCCTGTCCTCCAGGCCGGAACCAGAACAGGAGCCACCCTGGCCCAATCGTCTGACTGGTCCCTTCTCCAGACAGAGGCAGGGTGCAGCCCAGGTGAACCTGGTGCTATTCTGGGCCTTTGCTTCTCTCCCTGGAGCCGGAGGCTACAGTTTTGTCCCAAGGAAGGCTCTGGTTTGGGCCTCACTCATGCCCTCTTTGTGGGGTAGGGCTGGGTGTCCTTCCCCTTTGCTGCTGGGCTCTCACCACCTGCCAGCAGGCAGAGCCACCTCCCGTCCATACCTGAGTTTCTTGGAGCCCAAAGAGGCTGCTCTATGCTATCTACTTGGCCTGGTGGTGGCTGAGGCCCAGTGGCTGGCGAGGGGCCTTGATGAATGAGATGTAAGTGAATATTAGTGCTCTCAGCCTGGCTGTTGAGCCGTGATTTGTCATCTTTCACCCAGCACATTCCCAATTCCCCAGAGGCGGGCTCCATATTAACAAGTCCTCTACTTAGGAATATAAATGGGGCATTTGGAATTGCTCCTGACAGGCTGAAGGCAGCTAATGCACTCGAGCCTTGGGGAGGGGCAGCAGGAGGAAGGCTTGATTCTGAGGGGACTTCTGGCCAGCCAGGGAGAACCACACCCCACACCAGCTTCTGAGGTGGGGATGGTGGGATGGGGGGAGGGGCCCTGCTGCCTCCCCTAGGGCAGGGAAGAGGGTGCGTGCTCCCACACTCCCAATTTGCAGTCCCTCAGCTCTGATGGGGTTTCAGGCACATCATTCCAGTACCTCAGCACAGTCAGGGGAGACCTCAATCCTGTCATGGGAGAGCCCCGAAGGTCTTTAATGTGCAGTGTTGCTTCTAAGAGGCTGTCTCCTCCTTCAGCTTCAGACTGTGCAACTGCACAGTCCTTGGTGCCTTCCCTGTCCTGCCCTGGGGCCAACTGCCGGCACCAAGGGCCAGGACAGGGTGCAGGAGAGGACAGAAAGACTCGCCGTGGGGCAGTGCTGGTCTGTCCTCCTGTGTGGCCCACTGTGGGGCCTCAGTGGACTTGGTGGACAGAAGCCTCAGTGGACAGAAGATGAGCAGGCTCCTGCCCTGGCCTGGCCATGTGCTGCAAGTGGGCACAAGTCACTTGCAGCAGGATCCTTGGCCCTGGGCTTTCAGTCTACTGGGGGTAGATGGGGGAGAGGGGAAGTCTGAGCGTCCTGAAAAATGTTCTGGGCCCAAAGAGAGGTCCCTGTGCACCCACAGAGGGTGTGGAGGGGGGATCAGAGAGGCTTGCTGGGTGTACAGGAGAGGAGTGGGTGACTGGAGGAGGCCATGGCTAAGTCTGGGGAAGGATGATGGACATCAGCTCAGAGTTCTGCTCAGGAACCCGGGGCCAACACCTGCCCTCTAAGGGGTCTTTCCTCCTGATTCTACTGGGGTGGGGTGGGGGTGGATGAGCTGAGAGGGATGAGCTGGAGTCAGCTATTTCAGCCCTTTTGGGCCACAGTGTCCATGACTCTCAGCTCCAGCGCCTGGGTAAAGTGTCGGACACTCGGGGGTCCGGTGCACACAGCGAGTGTACCCACAGGAGACAGAGAAAAGTTCTCCCTTCCCCTGGGCTCAGGCTCATCTGGCCTGGGTGGGTGGAGGTGTTGGTTGGTATTAGCCTCATGCCCACTAGAGGGCAGTCCAGGCCCGTGTTTCTCCTCTCCTTCCAGCAGCAAAGGGCCCCGGGAAGAATGCGGAGACGGGGTGTGGGGGCAGGGCGGAGCTGCCATGGCCCGGGTTCTTTGTACCAGGAATGTGGGTGCTTGTTTTGTTCCTTCTTTGTGTTGTGGCCTACTGGGGTCCGAATCCTTCAATCCTAAGTTAACAAATCTCTCTTGAAATGTTAAAACCATGGGTAAAAAGCATTTTGTGTAAAAATTTAATAATACTTATTTTAGTGCCTTTTATGAAAATGTTTGGTGGATGTTATGAAGGTCAGAAGGTGTTGTAAGGAGACCATGTAGTTAGCGGACAGAGTCATAGGCTTTGGGGCTAGATGGCCTGGTTGGCATCCCAGCTTCTCTACCTAGCTGCAGAGTGAAAATGAACAGATTAACACCTCTGGGCTTCCGTTGCCCCATCTGTATGATGCAGATTATAATGCACACCTTGTAGGGTTAGTGTAAGAATAAATGCTGTAAGGGCGATCTATGCCATGTCTGGCATAGAGTAAATATGTAATTTTTATGATAAGCAATCGCATTAGATTCAGATAGAAAGACTGTGGTGGATTAATGGTCAACTTGTAACACCCAGCTGAACTGAAATCAGCGTGGTTCTGGGTGTGGTTGGCCTACCTGAGGATTGTTGCCAACAGCGTAGAAAGAGAACTGGAGGGGAAGATGGTGCTGTTGATTCTCCTGGAGAAGCTCATCACACTGGTTTTCCTGATATGAACTCATCTGTTCTCATCCTCGGAGGAGCTCGGGTCCTTGCTGTCACTGAGGATGGCTGCAGTTCCCTTTGGGGAGCTCTGGTCCTTACTTTGAGTGTCGCTTCCTGGCTCCAGGGTAGATCCCTCAGCCTGCTGGCACAGATCCTTCACCCCACTGGTGCAGACTTTCTAGCTTCCATCACTGACCTTCGGGCCTTCCCAGTGCAGGTCCTTGATACAGACTTGCATGAGACATTGTCGTGGGCTCTAGGCCTCCAGCTGGACTCATGGAAGACATTGCCATGGGTCCTAGGTCTTCAGCTGGACTCGTGCAAGACATTGCTGTGGGATGCAGGCCCTGAGCTGGATTCTTTGGGTCTTTAGTGTGGACAGATTTCCTGCACTCTTTGCATTTGACTCTTTGGGTGAATGTTGTAAAATAATCCTATAAATTATGTGTCCTGTATTAAATTGTTTCCCTTGCAAACCCTGACGGCAACAAAGACCAAGGCCCAAATTTAAAGCAAAAATTCCATTTTCCTCCCATTAGTATTTTAAGGACCCCTACCCCTCTAAAGTATAGCAACTGGAAGAACTTTCCCAACCCTGACATTTTCTAGGCCTTCATACGGAAATGGAGGAAGGGCCTCGTGTAATACTCAAGCTCAGAGTCTTATTCCTATGATTGCCGGGCACACAGGTTGCCTCCTGATTTGTCAGGTTGGCCTATGTCTATGGTGTAAATACTCCCATGGTGGCGATGTCAAGCTATCAGCACAAGGCTGATGGGCACAGGACATCCTGAAGTTGTAGCACTGAGGTCCATCCCTCTCAGTATGAAGAAGAGACTTTAGTCTAGGGTTGGAACAGCTCAAGGGCACATTGTGAGTTGATTATGGGCTCGGCTGGACCTTGTTGTCAGTCTGTGTTGGAGTGTCTGCCTGTCTTCCTGGTGTGACCACTGAGGAGTTCCCTGTGACTGTGGGGACAGGGAGGTGAGTGGTGAGCCGGTCATTTAGGGGGAAGTCATGGGACCTCTGTGATCCGGACCGTGCCCGTCACACCCAGCACCCCAGAGATCCCTAAATTTTACCAAGAGCCTTCTTACCTGGCATTTCCAAATTGAATTTTCACACAACCTGGTAAGGCATAGAGTATGACTGCATTTCATAAAAGAGGAAATAAGACTCAGGGAGATTATATGATTTTTTCCAAAGTTATATGACCAGATGTGGCTATGCAGCCTCTCAAACCTAGGTCTGAGACCAGTCCTGGCTCTCTCCCCAGCCTAGGATGCTGAGGCAGGAGACTTCCCGCCTATACAGTCTGTAGAGAAACATGATGCCCGTCAACCTAGAACACCAAGAGCTGGGTGAGTGGCGGCACCTGTGTCTTCCTGTCTGATGTCAACCTGGCACAGGAGATCCCTCAGTAAGTGTCTGCCATGGGAGCCTGACCCCTGGGGAATGGCTAAGTTCTCCCTGCTTCTGCCTCAGGGCCAGGACTTTTGGTGCCTGGGTGCTGGCCACCACCTTTTACCTGTCTTCTCATCCAGGGCTGAGACTCCCAGCGCTGTCCTCACCACTCAGCCTCAGCCCCTCCACCCTCTCCAACCTCCCCAGGCCTTTCTTCCAACTGTCTCAGAACCCCGCAGGTCCCTCACGCCTTGCCTGGGACCTTGTTTTGGAGATAAGTAAATAGATGGATGGATGAACAGACAGACAGACTGTAAGACAGACAGGCCAGTAGAAGGTAGAAAGAGAAGAAAGACAGAGAGGAAGAGAGACATAAAGATAGATGTGTTAGAGGGATAGTAAAAGCAGATAGCCAGAGCTGACATGCGCCATACAGTGTGACACATTTTTACTGTACCCTTTGGGGTGAGCACTATTTGCCACCCATTTTAGAGTTGAGGAAACAGGCTCAGAGAAAATCTTGCTCAAGGTCACACAGCCAGTGAATGGGATGTGATTCAAACCCATTACATCTGCTCTTATCACTGCACCTCTAGGCCCTCCTATTAATTAAGAAAGGCCAGAGTGGTTTACTCTGTAGAGAGACAGGGAGAGAGAGGGAGAGAGAGGGAGAGAGAGCAGGTCTCTATTCAGCCTCCTTATATGCCAGAGGCCAGGATAGTTCTTGCCAGCCGTGTGGCTTTGGGAAGATCACCTTACTTCTCTGAGCCTTGGATTCTTCATCTGAAGAAGAGAATAGGGATTCCACCCTGTCTCTCTCTCTCAGACCGGTCCTGATTCCTGATGGTATTAAGTAATGGATGAGATGACACAGTCGTTCATTTAATAAAATCTACTGAGCACTCACCAGCTGTCAGGTACCAGGAATAGGAGTGAGAACAAGTCAGACGCTGTCCCAGTTCCTGGTGGGGCTCCTGGTCCAGGGTTGCCAGAGGCCACTGCAGTAGACAGGGCTAGTTGCTAAGGCTGGGAAGTGACAGGAATCAAAGGAGGGGCCCTTGAGCAGGTGTCAGGCTTCCTGGAGGAAGTGGTGCTGAAACTGAGAGGACAACACATAAAAGGTGGTCATACTCAGGACTTGGACTCAGGAGGGGAGGGCGTCCCAGGAGAGCACAGAGGGTCTGAAGGTAAATTGGGTTCAGCTTAAACATAGCTTGGTTCATATCACAGATGGTCTTGAGCTCTAGGATTTAGATTTTGTATCCTAAGAACTCTTAGCCTCAGTGAAGGTAGTCAACTTTTCTACCATTTTCTTGTAGAATTTCATGGTTTTAGTTTTCCATTTAGGTCTATGATTCATTTCAGGTTAATTTTTGTAGAAAGTGTAAGATATGTGTTTGAAGTTCTTTCTTTTTTTGCATAAGGTCCACCAGAATTTTTTTTTTTTTTTTTGTGGGTACCAGGGGGGTCGACCTCAGGACCTCACACTCCAACAGGCACCCATTTCACTGAGCAATATCACCGGCCCCTTTTTTCGTATGTGGGATCCGGGAGTCAAACTCGGGCCCTCGCACTTGCCAGGCAGGCGCGTACATCACTGAGCCATCTCACCGGCCCCTCACCAGAATTTTTTGAAAAATTTTTCACTTTCTCATTGAATTATCTTGGAATCTTCATCAAAATCATTTATTGATATGATGATTGGTTTGATATGATATATTTATATATTGACTATATTGCCAGATTCATTTGTTTCATTGATCTATATGTCATACTGCCCTGATATGATCACCGTAGCTTGATAGGTTGAGGCCAGCCCGAAGTGCATAGCGAGACCCTGTTTGAAAATCACCCCCCACCAAAAAATAATTAAGTAGTGTGACACTTCTAAATGTCTCCCCTCTCTAACTTAGAATTTTGCATGTCCTTTAGAGTTAGTGTCAATTTCTTAAAAGTAAAGAAAAATAAAGCATATTGTTCTTTTGATTATTCATTGAATCTATAGATCATTTTTGGAGCACTAACACCTTAATATCGAGCATTCTGACCTATGGCCATGTCACATCTCTATTTTTTTTTTTTTGTTTTGTGGGTACTGGGGGTCAACCTCAAGACCTCGTGCACCAGCAGGCGCCCGTGCTGCTGAGCGATATCACTGGCCCTTTTTTTGTATGTGGGTTCCGGGAGTCGAACTCAGAACCTCGCGCTTGCCAGGCAGGCGCTTATGCCGCTGAGCTGTCTCACCGGCCCCACATCTCTATTTAGGCTTTATTTCAGCAATGTTTTGTAGTTTTCAATGTATAAGCCTCATATAAATTTTATTAAATTGATCATTGCTTTTTAGCACTATTATTTTTGTTTTAACGCTATTATTTTAAAAATTTCACTTCTATTTGATTGTTACTAACATATAGAAATACAGTTAAAAGAGGCCAGGGATCTAGGTCAGTGGTGCAGTGCCTGCCTGGCAAGCATGAGGCCGAGTTTGATTCCTGGCACCAAAAAAAAAAAGCACCCAGAAATACAGTTAAAAAACACTAGCTCTTAATTCCAGCACTCCGGGAGGCTGAGGCAAGGAGGATCACAAATTGGAGCCCAGCCTGGGAAAAACTTAGTGACTTAGCCAAACTCTATCTGGGGAAAAAAAAAAAAAAAAAAAGACGGGGGATATAGTTCAGTGAAAAAGTCTTGGGTTCAATTCCCAGTACTGCAAAACACAAAACAAAATACTGCCCCCCAAACCTGAAAAACTAGACTTGTATCTTATCTTTGTTAATTTTGTTTATTAGAACTAGCACTTTTGTAGATTCTTTGGAAATATTTTAGAGATCATTATGTTGGGTGACAAAGACAGTTTTACCACCACTTTCAAATATACTTATCATTCTTTTTTTTCTAGCCTCCTTGCACTAATTAGGACTACCTATATGATATTAAATAGAAGTGGTGAGAGCAGACATCCTTATTTTTTTCCAGCTTTAGTGGAAAGAAATTCAATCTTTTACTACTAGTGTGATGTTAGCGGCAGGGTTTTAGTAATGCTCCTTAGTGGGTTAAGGAAGTTCTCTAATTTGCTGAGAGCTTTTTTTTTTTTTATCATAAACTGTATTAAGTTTCATCGAGTGATTTTTCTGTACTTATTGAGATGATCACATTATTTTTGCCTTTATTTTGTTATATGGTGAATTGATGGATCTATTAGCTTTGTTTCATATATTTAGATGTTCTGTTATTAGGTGCATACACATTTAGGATGCTATGCTTTCTTGAGTAATTGATCTCCTTATCATTATGAAATGGCCTTCTTTCTCCTATTCTGCAAACTACTTCGTCTAATATTAATAGATCACTGCTTTCTTTTGAAACATGGTATATATCTTCAATTCTTTTACTTTTAATCTGTGTCTTTATGTTTCAAGTATTGGGTCTTTTTTTTTTTTTTTTTAAGTACTGGGGATTGAACCCAGGACCTTTTCACTGAGCTACATTCCCCAGCCCTTTAAAGTTTTTAATTTAATTTTATTTTTGTTTTATTTTGAAATAGGGTCTTGCTGAGTTGCTAAGTTGCCTGGATTGGTCTTGAACATGCAGTCTTCTTGCCTCAGCTTCTCAGTGTTCTGGGATTACAGGTAATGTGCTATCATGCCCATCTGGGTCTTGCATTTTAATCCAGTTTTATCATCTCTGTATTTTAATTTGGGTGTTTAGACCATTTATATTTAGGTTAATTATTGGCATGCTTGGGTTTCAATTTACCTCCTTGCTTTATGATTTCTTAGTTATATCTGTTCTTTTTTTCCTAGTTTTCTGTTGGATTGAATTTTTAAAAATGTAATTCATTTTATGTGCACTACTGAAAGTCAGTACTTTTAATTATATTCTCTCACTTTCTAACAGAGCTCCAGGGGACAGAGTGGGCTGCCTGAGGATATGGTAAAAGATATAATTCTTTAAAAATATGCCTCAAATCTTGAGAAAATGACTACCTCTGGACTCAAAATCCTGGTACAGCTTGTTTGGCTCTTTTCCCTGGCTTCTTCTCTTCTGAGACATAACCTCCTCAACTTCAGTTAGTCTTCAGGATGGCATAGGCTATGCCACCAATCAAAACCAGAGAAAGAGACTTAAAGGTAGGATTCCAGGGCGTCTGGACCTTCCCTTCCACTCTGAGGGAGAAATCTCTTCCACAGGGATTGCCAGGGCAGTGGGCTGGAACACAGTGAAAAGAGTCACCCTCTTGACTGCCTCCCGTTTCTGGGCATTATGAGACAATTTTTATTTTCCAACTACTTTCCTGCCTGGAAGTGGACTGGGCTGGCACGGTCTCTGACTATGTCTGCATTTTCACTATGCAATACCCATTATGATACATCATAAGAACTAGGGTTACAAAGAAATAGGAGTTATGCTTTCACATAGTAAATCCTTTATTGTGGAGATACTTAAGTCATAGTTGGATGACCACTTCGCAGGGAATGTTGTAGCAAGGAGTTTTCAATAACAGATTGGACGGTGGGCTGGGGTACTGCTCTTAAATTTTCCTGAGCATCAGAATCACTTAGGAAGCTATTTTAATTTTTATTGTCTTGAAGGTAATATATGCACATTGTTTAAAATATGTGCAAATAGTACTCAGTGGCCTATAACAAAATACAATGGTTTCCTTCCCCAGCTTTCTTCACTCTCCCCAGTCTCCACCTCCAGAGGAAACAACTTTATTTTAACTCATGTTGCTATAGTACTTCTACTCATCTCCATTATTCTAAATAATGTATAAATATTGGTACCTTTTGATAAGTAAATATTAATAGCTTTTAGGTATCGGTTTTAGATAGCCATTTACTTTTGCTTATGAGGGGTAAGGATCTAGTTATCGTAACTCCCAATATAGCTAGTTATCATTTGAGATATACCAACATTCATCGTTTACCTGGTTATGCCAATGAAAATAGTCATAACTCAGCATTGCCATATATATTATTTCCTTTATTTTCCTTTTTTTCTAAAGTTAATAATTGCCTTGGTTTTTAACTTGCTCAGTTTTATGTATAGTAACTGAAAATTTTCCTATACGTCCTAACAGCCTCTTAGTATGATTTGTCACAAAATCAGTTTCATGAGGTAATCTATTATTTTCATTTTTATAAAAATTGGAACCACCACTCCTTATATCCAGTTTCCTTCTACCTGGGTTGATGGCTTCCAAGACTTGCTGTGCCTCTTTCACCCAAGGCTTTTCCTTGCTTCCATTCTTGGGTTTCCCTTGCCTCTCCTCTCATTTCTAAAACTCATGGATTTCTTGTTTCTAAATCTCATGTCTTTGTCTTGCTCTTCTTATGTGTTTTGGTAATGATACATCCTTCAGTAGTTTCATCACATCGTTGGTATAAATACGAAAACATGGTGATGACATTTCTATTTCTTTAGTCGTAGCGCTCCAGTGTGGACTGGTAGTCTTCTATGTGTTATGAGTAGTCGTCATTATAGAATCTCTTGTTATCTTCATCCAAGAGCTTCTCTCAATGCCTTCCCCTTTCTTGGATTACTCTCTTGTTTTGGTGGATGATATGCTTGATTGCCTCACAAAAAGTATGAAAGAGATAAACTTTTTGTGATCTTTCAAAATTGAAAAGTCTACTCTGCTGCATAAAATATAAGATAGGTTAGCTGGGTATAGAATCTATGGTAACCTGTGTCATTCAGTCATATTTCTAGTTCTTTTTTTCTGTGCACATGTTGGGATTATACACCCTTATCTTCTTTTTTATCCCTCTCATCTCTCTGAAGTTAGGTATTATGATGTGATCCACAAAATGTGAGCATGAGAAAATATTCCTTAGATGGAAGACTGTAGTGTGTGATCTGAGGTGGTGTGTGATTTACCATGTATCCTTTTTGCTCCTATGATGGACGTACTTGAGATTCTGGAGATTGTATCAGTCTAGATCCCTGAGTGAGAATGTCTTGGGACATATCCTTTCCCAATTACATAAACTTTAATTGTCGTAAGTCATTGAGATTTAGGATTGTTTGTTGTCACTACATAACTTAGCTCACCCCAACTGATATCAAGATAGACTGCTAGCAATGACATACCAATGATACAAAAAACCTAGGGGCTGTATAGTGAACTGCAGAAAAACTTTATTGGGTATTATAAAAGTGGAAATTCATATTATGAAGTGGAAAATATTCATTAAAATTCCTGGGAGTCAGATCACATTCTTAAGGAAATTGTAACTCAAGATGACATTATGGGAAAACAGTATGTTAGCATATATTTAATTATTATTGACTGTGCTTGGCAAGGTATTAAAAGAAACTGTATTCAGAAAAGAATTGGCCAGAATGCAAGCAGAAATGAAAGTAAATAGAGACTTTCCACAAATTTGGGAGCTTGAAATATTTTGGAAAACCATGATTTTAGATTCCAAATAGAAGGAGATAAAATTGAGAAAGGTTTTAAATGACCAACTTCAGGCCAGGCATTGTGGCGCACATCTATAATCCCAGCACTTGGAAGGCTGAGGCAGGAGGATCACTGTGAATTTGAGGCCAGCCTGGGCTACACAGTGAGTTTAAGGCCAGCAGGAACTATGTAGCGAGACCCTGTCTCAAAAAAAAAAAAAAAAAAAAAAGAAAGAAAAATTAAACAACCAACTTCAAATTCATTTTTGTGGTAAAAATAAGGGTAAGGTCCTCTTCCTACTGTTAAAAACTGTGCATAGGATAATATGTTTCAGAGTAAGTGTCTATAAGGGATGTAAAATTCAGTTACTCCTTTGTAGGACAAACATCTCAAGGAAAGAAGCTAAGTCTGTTGGATCTCCCACATAATGCTGATAGGTTCAGGGTACCTTGATCTTTAGATGAAGAGAGAAGATATGTGGATGAGAACTTAGAGACACATGGCTCTGGGAATCATAAGAAACATAGATATAACTTCTGGATTCTATTGTTGAAAGAACTAACAGGTAAGAAGGTAAGATATTGAGAAAGTTCTATTTCTAAGGGAATCACCAGTCTGGACTGGAAAGAGCATTCAAGACCTAAAATGACCCTACCTATCAATAGGAAGTGCTAAGAAAAAAACTCAATCTCGATGCTCCCTTCAGACATGGTCAAGAAGAATGATGGAAGAAAGAGAATACCCTAGAGGAAAGAGTGGGGAACAGTAGAGGATGGAACACAAGGGAGCTGCACTCAGGAACTGAAACTGGAGCCTAATCCAGTGACATTCTGCTCTCCGGGATTACACCCTCCAAAGCCGCTAAGCACCAGTGTCTTCCGTGTGTTCCCATTTTTCCTCTTTCTGAATGGAACTGGCTGTTGTGGTTATCCTATGCCTGTTTCACATTGTATCTTGGGTATGTGGAGCAGAAAACTTATTTTTAGCTGATAAGGCCCCAGGTTTAGAGAGCCACATCTGGATGCACTAGCCAGGAATCCTGAACTTTGTGTTTATTGCTTTAACTAGATGGAGTTTTGGATTGTTGTCCTTGGGGAAGAGAATGAGCATATGATGCTTGGTAAGGACAGTGTGTCAAATATTTCTGAGACCAGAGGATGGACTGGCAAATATATAATTCATATCCACCCTGCCAGGTACATGGTAGAATTTTACTTGTCTGGAAATTATGCACGTCTGTATAATTAACTATGCCTGAGAAAATGTATGCCTCTTCCTGATAGATTTTTTTTTTTTTTTTGGTGGGTACCAGGGGGTCGACCTCAGGACCTCGCGCGCCAACAGGCACCCGTGCCGCTGAGCGATATCACCAGCCCCTTTTTCGTGTGTGGGATCCGGGAGTTGAACTCGGGCCCTCGCGCTTGCAAGACAGGCACTTACGCCACTGAGCCATCTCACCGGCCCCTGATAGAATTTTTGAAAGAGCTGGTGAGCCATTTTTCATGTTTTCTTTTTGACTATAGAAATAGTTGGAAACCCCCAAAATCTGGATACCTGCTGTACTGGTAGCATCTGAACTTGTGGAGTTATTTGTTACTGCAGCATAACCAAACCCATCCTGACTGATACGCAATTCTAATTTGTAAATTGTTTTCCTCCAGAATGTTTTAAACACATTTCTGCATTGCCTTCTTCAGGTTAGTGCTGCCATTGAAAAATCTAAAACTGTTCTAATTCTTGATTCTTTGATTGAGACTTCTCCATCCCCTTCCTTTTTTCTATTTAGATTTTCTCTTTAATCTTACTGTTCTGAAATTTCACAGTGTGGCATCTTAATGGGAATTTATGTTCTTCAATTCTGATTAACACATGGTATGCCCTTTCTCCTTAGAAATTTATACTCTTTAGATTTTAGGGAAATCTCATGAATGGTTTTATTGATGATTTTTTTTTCCTTCTCCTTGTTCTCCTCTTCTTCCTGTCCTTTTTATTTTTTGTAGTGTTGGGGAATGAAACTAGGGCCTTCAGTATGCTAGACAATTGCTATATCACTGAGCCACAAGCCCTTATTTTCTGATGTTGCATCTCCTGAACTAGTGGTCTAATTAACTTTTTTCTCTCCTATTTTTAACTTTTTCTTCTATTTTCTAGGCCATTTCCCCACATTTATCTTACATCTTTTCTATTGTGTTTTTCATTTTTGCTATCAGAATTTCCCTAGAGTTTCTTTTTTTATTCGTTTTTATTTTGTGGATACAGAAGCTTATCACTCTGAGGTTGTTAAATTTAAAAAAAACTTTTCTTCCCCCTATATAGTTTTTTCCCTTCAAGCTGCTTCTTCCTGCTGGTTTGCTTTCACTTCTGTCTCCCAAATTAGTGACTTTCTTCCTTCAAGCATCTTATAATTCTTGACTGTCAGTTCATGGACTAAACAACAGACTGAGGAGCTGGCAGAAGGCTAAGCTTGTGAGCGCACTCGTCCACTTCAATGGGATGTTTGTTGGAGAACAATGTCGGGGTCTTAGGTTCTCCTCTTGGACTGGTCACATTCTCCACGTGGCACACAGCCAACTCTTGCTTGAAGAATAAAGTTCTGGTTGCCAGACTTGTGGAGTCAAGTGGGCAATGGGCAATGAAGTCTCAGGTACCTGTACTAAGTATTACACACTAACTAATTTCCAAGTTTATGGTCTGGCTCTCAGCTCTCAGCTGTGTTGATGGACCCTACTCCAGAGCCCTCTGTTTTACTCTTTGGAGAGTAAGCCTCCTGTCTACTGCCGTGAGTGAGAGGAGGGGCATCGCCCTGCAGCATAGCATGGGGAGGGTAAAGCAGCCAAGACCCAGGAGCATCCCATGAAGGTGAGGGACAATAGGGGAGTAGGCGAGTCTCTGAACAAGTGGAGAAGAGATTTCAGGAGCAAGGGGGTGAGCGTCCCATCTCTGTTCTCAGCCGCATCTGGGCACCCAGGCTGGCCCCTTCTTGCCTCCTACCTACTCTTTTCTTCTCCTTTGGATCTCACTGCCCTGGCTTAGGGCTATGCTCTCTGGATCCTGCTCTGTGCTGGAATGCAGCAAGCACCAGTCTCTACTTCTTGATGGAATGCAGGGTGTGAGCAGGAAAGGGAACCAAAGACAGTGGCCTTTGTTCCAGTGGCCCAACGGCATTGCCTCTGCAGTGTGTATCTGCCTCTGTGAATGCTGTTTCTACGCATGGGTGGAGGAAGTGCCCATATCTGGGGGCCAGTAGTGTCTGTGAGTGGGTGATGCTGTGTGCCTGTGCAGCTCTTGGCGCCCCGGTGGATCCCCCAGGTTAGGAAGGCATTATCCCTCCCCCTGGTTGGGTGCAGGGCCTGAGCTCTCCTGGACTGGAAGGCAGTCAGAAATCCCACTGTAGGTGGCAGGTCTGGCTTCAAGTTCATGCTGCCACTGTGCCTGGGAGAGACATTCCTGGAAGTTCGTAGTGGTGGGATCATTGCAAGATGCTGATAAGCAGTTCTGAGAGAAGACATAGATCGGGAAGTGAAGGGGAAGGACTTCTTTTGTTTGTTCCCTTCTTATCGATCTCCCCACAGGTGGAAGAGGGGTGAATGAAGGCCACCTGCCTCTCCCACCCCTTTGCTGCCTCATCAGCATGCAGCACCTGCTGTTGCAGAGAGGGTCCTGGCTGGCATTGTGCCTTCAAGGTTACCGGCAAGTTGGCTTCAGCAGAGATGCTGAGAGGAGAGGGCTGCTGGCCAGGCCCCACCAGGCCCGCTGGGAAAAGCCTCAATGTGGAAACCTGAGCTTCTCAGTGTCTCTCAGTATGTTCTCCTCTCAGCAGTGCCCATGCCTGAGGAGGGGAGGGGCAAGGACCTGATCTCCAAGAAGCCTCCTCTGCCTTTACAAGTGCCAGTCTCTGTGCTGGGCCCTCAAGGAGCCCCTTGTCTGGTGGAGCAATTAGACCAGAAATAAGTGAGTATGGAAAGGTGTGGGGAGAGTGGCTTCAGAGAGGAAAACAGGATTTCAAGGGACACAGGGATAAGAGTACTTCACCCTTGTTTTATTGGATGGTGGTGGGGAGGTATTTGCTCAGGAAAGATGTGGAACATTCTTCCAGATGGGAAGGAGAGGATCTCACATGCTGACCTGGAGGTGTGCATGCAGGTGAGGGGCTCTGGCATGGCAGGGGAAGTGGAGGATGCAGTCAGAAGGAGGGGTCGGGGGGAAAGCAGCTGGAGGTGAGTTAGAGTGGAAGAGAGGTGTGCAGAGGGGAGATGTGTTTCCTGCATGTCTGAGGAGTCGGCCTTTCTTCTAAGGTCCTTGTATCTTGCATGTTGGGAAGGAGTGATGTGAGGAAGTTTGTGTTTCTAGAAAGAGCATTTTGGCTTCTTTGGGGAGGAGGGGCTAGAGGGAAGACTGGGAAAAGAGCTGGGGAGATGTCTCCTGAGGGTCTGAGTGAGAGATGGTGGGAGGCAGAGTGGAGGTGGAGACACTGGAGAAGGCAATGCCCAGAGGCTCGTGGGAGCCCCATGTGGCGGGGCTTGTTGTCACCTTGGGAGACCAGACAGAGCAGGACTTTGGGCCCCCCAGAATTCTCACTGGGTGGTGAGGTGGATGGTGGACTCATTTGCCAAGAAAAGGAGGGCAGGAGATTTCAGGAAGATGAGGGCAAGCCCATGAAAGGTGGGAACATGGAAATGAACATGGACAGAGGCATTGGCAATGCTGGTCCTATCTCTTTAGCAAACAAATTTGTGACCCTGGCAAAAAGTGGCACCTGAGGCAGGGTACAGGTAGGTGCCCCAGAGAGGGATGTGGTAGGGATAAGAAGAAAAGAAAAGAGGGTAGAAATTGCTGCCTGGGTGAGGCAACCATTATGGAATCAGGAAAGGAGTCCTCAGGAGGCAGAAGTGAGTCAGAGAAGCAGAGTAAAAGTTGGTAAGCGCAAGGTCACACAGCTGAGAGGAGAGCATTATAGGAGGTGCACTGGTATCAAACACCTTGGAGAGATTTACATAAGAAAGATGGAACCAAAGTTGTCATTGGCAATTTGATGGTCCTTGGTGACCCCTAGGGTTTCTAAGTGTTTGGTCTGGGAGAGACCAAGGGGGACATTTATTTACTTCTTGACAGGTGGTTGTGAGAGGCCACTGTGATCCTTGTGTTATGCTCTACCTCTGGCCACTTCTCATCCCCAAGATTATCTGGAACTCAGGGAAAGTAGACATGGTTATGAAGAAGAGCCACTGCATGAGAAATTACACACGGTGTTGGTGTGCAACACTAGAGGCGGCACAGCTGAGATGCCTCCAAGAGGACACCTAAAAATTGGAGGGGGGGCGCGAGCCTGCTGTTTCTCACCAGAACCAACCACAGCCTTCTCTTTCCTGGCTGCACACATTGGACCACATTTCCAAGCTCCCCTTGCAGTTAGATGTGACCATGTGGCTGAATCCTGGCCAATGGGATGTAAGCAGAGGTGATGGGCACTTCCAGCTATGCCCCTGTAGAACATCCCTGGTGCAATCCTTGCTCACTTCCTTCATTTTTCAGATTCTTTAGTCCTAAAGGAGGGTGGAGCCACAAGATGGAAGGAGACTGGGTTTATGAATGACTGTGTGGAGCAATCTCCCTATTGAGCTGTGCTGTGAGTGAGAGAAGAACTTTTGTTGTGTTAATCCAGTGAGACTGGTGTTTATGCGCAAAGCAGCTAAGGTTCCTGCAACAGATACAGATGTTTTGCCCTTTTGCTGCCAGCTTCCATGTAGATATGGCACTTTAAGGCCTGAGAGCAGTGCTGGCCTTGGAGGATGGAGGGGACCAGTGGGGAGGTCTACAGGAAAAGTGTTAGTGCCTTGGCAGAGGGGGTGGTAGCCAACTGCACCTGTATCTGGTAGTTGAGCACATGCGACTCCAGTTCTGGATGGAGCCAAAAAGACCACTGTCCTCTAGGGATGGTTCTGGAATCACAGTGGTGCAGAAATGCAGGTTGTTGGTCTGTGCTATCACTTTGCGTTAAGTGTGTAATAGAATAGGGCCTAGTACATAGTGAATGTTGATCTGGGTGGCTCTGAGGCTGCTGTGAGCAGAGAAGACAGGTGACGTCGAGTTTGTACCTTCTATTCCTGCCTATCCTTCTCTTCTGGATATGGCAAAGGACATGCTATCAAGCTATTATGGAAGCTAGGTGCAACCTTACCAGCACCTGGTTTCTCTTCCACATTATATGTAGAGCAGGAAGTCAACATGGTGCAATATTAGCGACTCCAGAGCTGGCTTTTGAGTTAGGCCAGAAGCTGGCACAATGCTAGTGTGTACCAGTGTCACTGCTAGGTCACAACCAGGGCCTCCTTGCTCCCCAGCCAGGGTTCTCAAAATTAGAACATTAGCAAAATGATGATTTAAAGAGAAAATAATGGAAGAAAAGAAAGATAGTACCTTCCCAATACCTAGAGAGACAACCACTGTTAACATTTTAATTTATATACTTTCAGTCTTTTTTCTTATGTGTGCACACATTATATATCTGGAATAATCCACATGCAATATCTGTACTACATATAACATAATACTATAAATAGGATATTTACATATAAATATATAGAAAGTATGTATGCTACAATAGAACAATGATATACATATACATGTAGAATATATACCATATAAAGAATATATAATGCTACATAAGGAATATATTCTACATAATCACATCAAACACTAATAAGAAAATGAATTCATGCTATATACACTGTCTTGTTAAATCACAAGATTCCACTAAAATCACAAGATTACTTTCCATGTTTTTAAATATCATTTTATAATATTTTCTATGGTGGAACCATAACTTGTTTAACCAACTCCTGATTGTTGAACAACAAATTATTCCCAGTTCTTGCTGTTAGGTAAATGTTGTGAAGGTAAATGTTTACCATTGCACATTGATAATTTTTTTTAATGAAGCCCTACGTGTGGAATTTTGGGATCTAAAGAAAGAAAAATTCCAAAACTTTTAATATACACTGACAAACTGATCTTCAGAATGGCTGTGCTAATTTGCACTGCCACCAGTGGTGATGGAGGTGGCCCTTTTCCTCACACCCTTGGCCAGGGCTGGGTAGTATCATTTTCCTAGGGCTCCTTTTGCCCATGAGTTGTACCAAGGGAAGGGAAGCAAGCTTTGTCCTGGTTCCCAAGGCTGCTCCTGCCTGGGCAAGTGTGAGCATTGGTGAGATAGGCCCAGCTTGGTTGGGAGAGTAGGCAGTGGCAGTGGATGGCTAGGGTGCAAAAGAACGGTGCCCAGAAGGAGGGCTGGGCCCTTTCTCTGGGCATCTGTTCACCCTACTGGAGCTCTGGCCATGGAGCTCAGTGGCAGGACCACCTGGACCTTGTTCTGGGTAGATGGTTTGGGCCAATGGGGTAGTAGAGATGGGTCTGGGAGACAAGGTGGATGAGGGTGTAGCAAAGGTGGACACCACCAGTCACTGGCTCCAGGAGCTGTAACAAAAGCAAATATTTGGAGGCTGAGATTGCTTAGCTTTCTTCTTGGAATCAGCAGACTCTCGGAGGCTGGGATTAATTTGAAGAAATTTACTAGCAGAGTTTGTGGCAGATAAAACAGTTTGCTTATTTCACACTTGTATGGCCACCTGCTAGGAACTGTTTGTTCAGTTTCAAATTCTTTAATTAAAATCAACATAAAACAGATTGAAAACATCCCAAGAAGGGGATGCTTGATTTGCTGGAGGATATTGCAGAAAGATGGAGCAAAGTGGTTCAAAAAACACTTCGTCACCAAGCAAACAGGCGGGTAGGAAAGTGCAGCTGGGAAAGGGTGGGGTTCAGGTTTGTGCGTGTGAGTGTGCAAGTGACTGCCAGGAATCGAGCAGACTCACGTGAGTCTTCTTCCTACATCTGCATTTTCCATGATGGTGGAGGGCTGGGGTGGATAAGTAAGATGTCTTCTTTGCTTTCACCTCATAGAGAAGACCAGCTCCACAATTATTCTTCCAACATATCCCTCTGTGTCAAAAATTATGAGTAATACCCAATCCTTGACTTCATGTAGCTCAGAATCCAGTGAGAGAGGCAGGGAAATGAAATAGCAACTATAACTCAGTGCATGCCAAGTGCTGCAGGAATGGTAAATGCTGGCTGCTATGGAAGCTTGAGGGGAGCACGGTGTTAGTCAGCTTTCCACCACTGTGACAAAATGCCTGAGATAATCAATGTAAAGGAAGAAAGGCTTATTTTGACTTGTGTTTCAGAGATTTTAGTCCGTGGTTGGTTGGGTCTGTGTGGAGGTACCCCGTCATGGCAGAGGAGGCTACTCACCCCCTGGCAGCCACACAGTGAGAGAGATGGGAAGGGGCTGGGGTCTCAATATCCTCTTCAAGTTCACTCCCCCAGTGATCTAACTTTCTTCCACTAGGCCCCACCTCCTAAAGGTCCCACCACTTCTAATAGCACCATGGGCTGGGAACCATGTGGGCCTTTGGGGACATATTCAAGATTCAAACTATAACAAGTAACTAACCCTGAATTGTGGAAGAGGTTAGAGGCTCAGGGCAGACTTCCAAGAAGACATGACATCTATTTCAGCTGAGATCTGATGAATGGATGGAAATTATTAAGGTTGAAATGACATATCAGTTAGCTACTGCTATAATACTCTTCATAACAAACATTTATACTATCTCAAAGGCATGTAACAATACAATTTACCTAGGTCCTGCTTCTGTGGCTTGGCTGGGTGGGGGTCAGCTGATTTTGGCTGTACTTGAGTGGGTGACTCTACTGATCTTCTCTGTACTCACACATCTACCCACTGCCAAGAGGTCAGGCTGGGCCTGATACGGCAACTCTGTTCCTTGAATCTCTTACCCTCCTCTGGGAGTAGCATACTACACTTAGCATGATCTAATGGTGATGGAAAAAGCAGAAGAAAGCCCAAACACACTTTCCAAGTTTGGTCTTGTCATTCTTTCCAGTCTTTCATTGACTGAAGCAAGTCACAATTCTGAACTTAAGGCTCGGGGGCAGGGAAACACATTCTACCTCTTCAGTAGGATAATATCCTGCTGCTCTTCAGAATGGAAGCCATCAGTGCAATCCAGCAAACAGTGGATGCAGTGGTGGTGTTGTGGGATGGAGGACAGCAAGTATGGGTAGGACTTGGTACATTGAGAACTGCTATGGGATCATGAATATGAGGTAGGCTTGCGAGGCTGGAGGCTCCTGGGCAGGCCTGCACGGGGAGATGAGGAAGGATCTTAACTATCAGCCCAGCCTATGGATTTTATCCACAGGGCAGTGAGGAAGCACTGGGGATATAAGTAGGTGGTGATATGGCCAGTTTTACTTGGGAGTTGTCTTTCTAAAGTCATCACTGCCCCTGTGGCCAGGGCCTGAGCAGGCCTGTAATTTCCAGTGGGCCTCCTGCCTGCTTCTTGCTCTGGAAGATCCTGAGGGTAAGACTGTTATCTTTTCTGTTTCGTCCCTACTGCTGAATCCCCAGCTGGTGCCTGGGACCAGGTGTCTAGCTCTGAGTGCCAGAAGTGCACTGTCAGTGGCTCCTGGCCAGCCCCATATTTGGATTTTCCTCCCTCTGTTCCAATCCACCTAAACAGTGGTGGCTTTCGTAAAGCATGGGCGAGTAGGGGCACAATGGACTGGTCATGGCTTTGTGACTGATCTCTCGGTTCAAGGAAATGTGTTGCTGCTGCTGCTACTGCTCACTGGCCATAGCTTGAGAACTCACTGAAGTTCTCTGAGCTCCAGTACCGCATGTAGAGAATGGGGACGATGACGATTGTACCACTGCCATCTCCCACCTTTTCTGTGCTGGGTCTGAACATCATCCTCATCTTTGCTATCCCAGTGCTGGAGCTGCCTGTTGCTGAGAGCTTGCTATGGTCCAAGCGGAGCTGACTCACGGTGAACAGCACTTCCTCAACCCACACACACTCCCGAGGTCCCCCTTCCGCCTTCCAGGTACCTATCTGCCTGTTTCGGAGACTGCTGTGAGGACCAAAGGAAATGGCACACATGTGGGTGGCTGGGTGCTAATCATGACTAGGGTTAGGGTGGGGACATAGGAAGGGCTGGGCAGACTCTCCCACCTCATTTTGGGAAAAGCAGCTCAGTTAAGGGAAAGCTCTTAGGATTCTGGAATCTAAGAGAGCAGGGTTGAATCTCAGCTCTGTCCCTTCCCATTTTGAGCAAGAAACTCAGCTGCTTTGAAATTCAGTTTCCTTATATTCAAAATGGGCAAAGATTCTTCACCTTGAAAATTCTGTAAGATGAGGAGTATTATGAAACAGTCAGCAGACAGCGTTAAGGGTGCAGGACACACTGTGCTATACCGACTGTGAAGCGGTTAGACATTCTCGAAAGTGAAACTTCACGTTCTGATTTTATTTTTATTTAACCACCATCTAATGGCTTTTCCGGGTGGGTAAAGAGGGTTATGGTCATCCAGAGGAGAAACCAAGGCTTACAATGTCAAGCGACTGCCCAAGGCTGCTGAGTGACTAAATCTCTAGGTGGATCCTGACCCTGGGCTTGTCTGACACTGGGTTCCTGTTCACCCCCAGGCTCTTGGCCTCCTCATCCAGCCACCTGCCTCTCAGGCATCTTTGTGCCTAGCGGCCGGCCAGAGTCCTCTGTCCTGGCCCTGGTCCTCTGCACCCCTGTCCCCTCATCCCGGCTCCCCAGAGTCTGCTCTTGGCCAAGGGACCCACTGCAGTGAATCAGCCTCCTTTGTGGAGTTGATTAGAGGCCTCCTCCTACAAACATCAAAGCTTCAATTAACATGAGCCGCTTGCAACCCTCTTGCAAAACTCTGATAAGAATAGAATTTTCTCTTGGAAAATGGATTTTTATTTAGTTGTGTGTACTGTTGGTTAAATGACCTACTCTATACACTGGCGCTGAGATTCCAGGGACAATTAGGGGGCTCGTCAGGAACTGGTTATCTGAAGGAAACAGGCGCTGGGCTGTTTAGCTGTCTAATATCCTGACGGTGTGGGGGGAAGGCAAATTAAAAACAGGTTTCTCCCCATCTCCAGATGTGGGGAGCTGAGGGGCTGTGCTGAGATGGGGGTTTGTGGGGGAAGGTGGGGTGGTCCCAGCTCTTGTGGGGGTGGGGCTGGGCTGTGGCCCTGGTTTTGTGTCTAGACTGCTCTGTGTATGTGTTGTGTGCCTGTGTGTGTGTGTGTGTGTGTGTGCACGCATGCGCGTGCCCGCAGAAATTTCTGATGCTGTCCAGAGCATAGCCTGGCCTCAAGGGGGCTCCAGGGAAAGCTGGCTGGGTCAAGAGGGGGCAGGATTCAAGAACAGAGCAGGAATGGGTTCCCAAGCTGGGGACCATTGTTGGCTGTGGTTCGTGGGCCCCTTACGTTTTTTTTTTTTTTTTTTTTTTTTGTGGGTACCGGGGGTTCGACCTCAGGACCTCACGCGCCAGCAGGCGCCCGTGCCGCTGAGCGATATCACCAGCCCCTTTTTCATATGTGGGTTCCGGGAGTCGAACTCGGGCCCTCGCACTTGCCGGGCAGGCACTTCAGCCACTGAGCCATCTCACCGCCCCCCCCCTTACGTTTTTGATGACCACTTCTCCCATTAAACTTTGCATTATCTGAGAGTATGGGGTGAGGTGAATTTTAGCAAATGCCGTCTCCCTAATCTTATTGCTTTTGGGGAAGGGAGACACCCCCACGCCCCGCCCAGGATTCCTGAGCAGTCGCTGAGCCAGCAATACAGACTTAATCTGTCATCAGGCTTGAATTTTTTGGTTCTCAAGACCCTACTGAAAACCAGAGTCCTTTATTTTCTGCATTTTCTTAAGCTTTCTCCTTAAGCTTCCATCTACCACCAAAAAAGCGATTCCTATTGTCTGACCATAGCCACCAGCTGAACTTGAAGTCTATTTGCAATGAAGTAGAAAGATTTGAGAAAGGGAGTGGGGTTAGGGGAGCGGCCTGGCTGGGAGGGGCTGTCTGGGCTTGGAGAAGGGTGGAGAGGTGGCTGGGGAGGCAGAGTGAAGGAGTAGGAAGAAGAGCTTGCTGGCCAGCTCCTCTTCCTAGAGCTGGGGAGGCCTGGCGTAGCATGACTGTATTGATTCAATTATTCCCTACAATGTAATACTCTGCATTTGTGTGATAGCAACAAACAGAGTTGAAAGACATACAAAAATAAATGATCTGAAAGTTAATATGGCTGAATGGGCATCTATGAATTCGAGGAGAGAGGTTTTGTTTTACATTGTAAAATCAATAGCGTGCAGAACAATGTCCTAACTTCCCCTGGGGACCCCAGAGAACCCTCCTGTATCGATCGCCATGCAAATTAATTGAATTCATGAAATCCACATTGCTGGGTAATTGATGCTTCTTATAATTACCTCCGAGTTATGAGCTTTTAGGGGATTGCATTGATTCCTGGGCAGTGGGGAGGACAGGGCAGGGGAGGAGAGAAGGCTTCCTGGAACTGCAGCAGAGCTGCCTAGGTGGACAGTGGGCAGATGGGGGATGGTCAAGGCTTGAGGGAGGGCAGTTGCCTGGTGGTGGTGGGAGGCAGAGGTAGGTGGGATCCTCATCTCACAGAGTTCACTGAGCCAGCCCAGGAGGATCTGGGAGCTCGGAGTCTTTGGCAGGGACATCTGGACATTTGAAAGGACCCCTAGCAAGATGGCTACCTTGGCATCTGGGGCTTCCAGGATGTCAAGATATTCTTCAGAGGGTAATAACAGCAAACATTCATTCAGCATTTATTATGTGGCAAGCACTGTTCTGAGTATTTAACATTAACTCACTGAATCTTCAAAACAATTTATGAGGTTTGTACTACTATTGTCTCCTTTAGTTGTGGAAGAAATGAAGTACAGAGAGGTTAAGTATGTTGTCTAAGATCACACAGTGGCAGGGCTGGAATCCTTGACCACCAGCTACTCCATGAATGGGCTTCAGGAGTCAAGCCCTTTAGATCCCTGAAGCAGTCTACATGTTGATGTGTGTGAGTATTTTTCAGAGTGAGGGTCTGTAAATTTCATCAGATTACCACTGGTGCAACCATCTGCTATGTAAACATTGCTTCAGTTGTTAATACTTTATATTTGTACAGTGATGAGTGTTTGAATTTACATCTTGTGGGACCTAAGTGTGTGACCTAGGAGAAGTCACCGAACTTCCCTGACTGCAAAAGCAGGTGGGTGGGGTGGCTGCTCTCCAGGTTGCTTTGCAGCTCTGGCATCTATAGCGAGGCAGAGCATTTGCTCACATGTGCCTCCCAGGAAGCCGTGAGCTGAGAGGCAAAAATGATCCCTGATTTACAGATGAGAAACCTAGACCCAGAAAGGTTAGATCTCTTGCAGAAGGTCACTTGACACATTAGAGGAAGGGACATGATGAGGACAGGTGGAGCCAGTCTCTAAGCCAGGAATCCTCAGGCCTCCATCTCTGGGACGCTCTGCATAGATCTGCAAAACCCCAAGTCCGAGGTCAGATCCTGGAGCCTCCTCTGCTGTCTGACTATCTTAGAGCCACAGGACAGCTTGTCTGTGAAGCGCCCCTTCTCTCCACTGCTACTGCTTGAGAAAGTTGTCTCCCTCCCTGAGCTCAGCACTTCTACCTGAAGAATGAGCTGACCTTGGGTGCTGTGGCCAGAGATGGAAACCAGGGATATTTTTGACTACAAGGTGCGTGGGCTGGGTTGCAGCACGAGGGGGGCAAAGTTTTGCAACAGAGACTGTCTCCAGGATGCTTCCCAGAAAGTGCCTGCATGATGCCAGCCCTCTTCTCTTCCTTCCCTGGACTTGGCAGCAGGTGAGGGCTGTAGTTCATATCATCCTTCTCTCTCCTCTGGCTCTGCTTTGGTCCAGAGAGCCCTGTCTCCTGATTGCTGGAATCTGGCCTAAAGGAGCTGAAGCACCATGAGTCACTGCCTATGCTGGGGACCTGGCCTTTCTCCGTGTCCTTGCCAAGGCTGTCTGGGCTGGCCAGGTGGCATCCTGGCAGGAAGAATGGGGTTCAGAGTTCAAGGTGGTGGCTGGGGCTGGATAGGCAATTCAGCCCCGTATCTAGCTGGAATGTCTGCTGGGCTATTGAGGGCTTGGGGTGGTGAGGATGTGGCCATGAGCCCCTTGATGGGACAAGGCAGTGGTTCTGGCTCTCCACTCCCTGCAACTTTGGGACTGGCAGGATACCTACTCCCCCTAGGGCAGCTGCCTTGTGGCAGGGTGCACAGCACGCTGAGGGCTCTTGCCATTCCCACAGTCTCTTTGCCAACCCCAGCCCATGGGAGGGTCTTTGGTAGGGTCTTTCCTGGCACCACAGTCATACTCTCACAGAGGGAGGCCCCTAGAGGTGGCCAGCTGCTGGGTGGAATCTTTCTGACTGCATCCCAGTGTGTAGGTCATAAGTTCCTACATGACTTTGAAGCTCATCTTCTAGACTAAATGAGTCTTGAGAGATGAGAGGGATCTTATAATATCATCTAATCTACCCTCCCCATCAAAATAATGCTCAGAGAGGTCATATGACTTGTCCAAGGTCACATAGCCAATGGATGTCAGAGATGAATCTTCAGTCCAAAGCATTTGACTTAAGTCCAGGCCTCTTTTTGTGACACCAAGATAATCTGCCAGCTACTAGGCAGTTCTTTCCTCTCTGTGCATCTCTGAGATAGAAGGTTGGGCAATGGTGATGGTACTGGGGGAGTCCTGGGTAGAATCTCTGTTCCTCTTCCCCATCCCTTGTGCTCATCCCAGAAAATCCTAAGCTTTCAGAGGCATAGAGAAACATGGTGGAAGGCTCCTGCTTCCCTGGCTATATCTTGCTCTCCAACTGCCGGCCCCCTGAACCATGAAGAGTATAGGCTTCTAGATCTAACTAGGACTCCTCTCACCCTGCCTTCTTGGGAGAACAGCCCAGCATCCCTCAGCATCCTCTAAGGCAATGGTGGTGCTAAGGCAGTGTAATTAGGTGAGGTTGGTGAATGCATTGGGAATGTGTGTAATTAAGATTGGGAATTAATTGTAAGATAGTTGATGTTCCTCTCTTTCTCTGCAGGAGAGGAATCATCTCTGTCCACACTGAGCCCCAGAAATGTCTAGGGGGAGGTCTGACATGAGCCCTGCAGTGAAGGACATTCTCAAATAATCTACACATGCATGGATGCATTCACTCGTCCATTAACCCATATTCCTATGCACCCATCCATCCATTTTCCATCCATCCAATATGTCCTTCCCTTTCCCTACATGCACAGGACACTGCCATGAGCATGACACGAGTGGGTACAAAGATGAAGAATGATGGAGGGAGCGAGGTAGCGGGTGTGCAGGGAGGAGGAGATTTTCGCCCCATGTCAGAATTTCATGGGGTTTCCAACAATTAATTCATGAGAAGGCCTTAGAAAGAGATTGGAATTCCTTCTATAAAATAAACTGGGATCCTCGAGTTGTTTAAAGTCTATACTACAAGAGCACACTTAGTACTGCAGGCCTCAGTGACAGTGTCCTCACTGAACATTTGAGGAGGACCAGAGACCCATTCCCCCGTGATCCCATTTAGCATGGATCCAGTACTCTTATCAGCCCTGTTTCACAGAGGAAGAGACTGTGGTTCAGAGAGATTAGCAGAGCAAAGGTGCCTCAGTGAGACACAGAGGGTCAAGGTTTCATATGCAAGATGACCCAGACAGTGAGGGGAGACCGGGGCTTGAGGCCTGGTGAGGTAAACGCCACCTGTGCACTCTTCTACCCTGGTCTTCCTGCTGGCCTAGGTGAGCCCCATGGCAGTGTCAGGGAGGGCAGAGCCAGACAAGGAGAACTCACTCGGTGCTGCTACTTTTCCTGGGGGTGCTCAGCCATCGGTTCCTGCCCGGGCCCACACTACCAGGCTGCCGGGGGTCATTCAGAGCTCTGCCTGTGGCAGGGCTGCTGGTGCTACCAGGGGGCTCCTGGGGGGTGGGATGCCCCGGCTCCAGACCCAGTCTCTAACCTGTGTGGAGCAAGTTATCCCAGCACTTAGCAGCTTACAGCAACCACACACAGGTATCACTGCACACAGTTTGTGTGGGTCAGGAACTCAGGAATGGCTTTGCCAGATGGTTCTGGCTTGAGGACTCTCCTGAGGGGGTAGCCGAGATGTTGCCCGGGGCTGCGGTCGCATCTGAAGGTCTGACGGTGGCTGCAGGACCCACCTCCAAGATGGCTGCTCTCGTGGTCTGCGAGTCGGTACAGCTGGGCAGGAGGCCTCAGTCCTGTGTGTGGTCCTCTCCACTCTGAGTGTCCTTACCACACACATGGCCTTCCCAGAGTGGGGGATCCACGAGAGGGAGCACAGAAGGAGCTGCTGTCTTTTATGGCCGAGGATCAGAAGTCATCCTGTTGCTTCTGCCACATCCTTTTTGTTAGAAACAAGTCATTAAATTTGGTCTCACTCCCGTGAAGAAGAATGAAACTTCACTTAAAAACTTATTTTAAACTTTATTACATATATATTTTAATTGACACCTGTGGATTGTACATATGTATGGGGTACTGTGTGATATTTTGATACATGTATATGCTGTGTAATGACCAAATCAGAGTAATTAGCATGTCTGTCACCTCACACATTTTTCATTTCTTTGTGGTGAGAGCATTCAAAAACTTCTCTTCAGGGGGCCGAGGATTTAGCTCAGTGGCTCAGTGCCTGCCTGGCAAGCGTGAGGTCCTGAGTTTGATTCCTGGTACCCAAAAGACAAAAAAAAAAAAAAAAAAAAAAAATAAAAAAAACTTCTGTTCACTGTTTTTTTTTTGTTTTTTTTTTGGTTGGTTGGTTTTTTGAGACAGGGTCTCGCTAGGTAGTGCAGGCTGGACTTGAACTCATGGTGATTCTCCTGCCTCGGCCTCCCAAGTGCTGGGATTATAGGTGTGCACCACCATGCCTGGCTCTTCACTGTTTTGAAATATACATTTTGTTAATTATAGTCACCCACTATGCTATAGAACATCAGAACTTATTTCTCCTATTACAACTTTACAACTTTTTTGTTTTCTTCTTCACATTGGTATTAGGGATTGAACCCTAGGGCTTTTGCACTGAGTTACATCCCCAGCCCTCTTTTATTTTTTGTTTGAGACTGGGTTTGACTCAGTCACTAAGGTACCTAGGCAGGACTTGAACTTGTGATCCTCCTGCCTCAGCCTCCCGAAGTGCCGGGATTGCAGGAATGAAGCTTCTTCTTCTTTTTTTTTTTTAAATAAAAGGAGAAGTTGTTTTTAAAAATGACACATTTTAAAAACCACTACACTCTCAACTATTCTATTTTTCTCATAAAAATAAGCCATCTAACTTTACCAGGCATCGCAGGCATCTATGCTGTGGATTAAACCTACCTTCCCAGTTCATTTCTAACCATCCCCTTTTATTCTAGCTCAGTGTTTTCTATTCTTCACAACAACAATAACTACCATTTATTAAGTGCCTGTTATGTGCTAGGGAGTACACAGATGTTATCCCTAATCTTTAAACAATTCTACAGAATGAGGAAAGAGAGGTTCAGAAAAGCCAGGTGACTTGATCAAGGTCATACAGCTGGTCAGTGGCAGACCCAGGATTCAAACTAGACCTCCCTCTCCTGCCTGCTGCTGGGCTCCTGCTGCCCCTCCACCTGCTAAGTCCCCCTCTTGGTCTCAGCCCTCCCTGTCTCAGGGCTTGGCTCAAGCATGGCCTCCAAGGACTGGCTTCCTCTATGGGTCTTTCCTGCTGGCTGTGAGCAACCCTAGAGTCCCTCCGTGTCACAGTCATTTTGTTGTTATTTGTGCAGGTACCACATCTTCCTGATCAGTTCACACGTGTCTTGGTGGTACGTTTGTCTCCTGGTCCCCGTGTCCCTGAGTGCCCACACAGTACCTGGCACACGACGAGCACAGCAAGAATGTGGGACACCGATGAATGAACAGGTTTGCCCGGCAACAAGCTGAGATTCAGAGCTCTGTGTCCTCACTGGATGTGATGGCCTCAGGGATGAATCCAGCAGGTCACAGACAGAGGGTCAGTCTGCCTTGACCATCTCCACCTATGCCCCTCTGCCCAGTGCTGACCTCCCACCCCTCCTCACTTCAGCATGGCTGTCAGGGATGGGCCCTCCTGGCCTCACCCCACCCCTGCCCCAGCCTCACCCCCTTCCTGTTATCACAGCTCCCAAACTCCCTACTCCTTTTTCCTGAAACTGATTCTCAGTAAAATCTCCCTTTATTCCAACTCCTCAGACCTCCTTAGCCTTGTTTCCATAATCTTCTGTCTTTTTCCCTCCCCCAGCTCATCCAAGTCACTCTCCTTGGTCTCTGTCCCCTCCTCTCACCCTCCCATCCCAGTAGCCTGGACCCATTGAGGGCTGCACCCAACACTTCCTGCAGTGCCCCCTCCCTGCGCCCATCTCCCTGGCTCTGTCTCCAAGGTTACCCAGCATCTTGGCTGTTTCTGCTTCTCTTCCACCTCCCTTTCCTCAGCTGGGAGGGTTGAGGGGGGCTGGGAGGGCCACCTTGGGGGATGGATTCTTTGCTCTTCTCTCTGGTCCTTTACCTGTTGATCAATCCTTTGTCTCCTTCTCCTTTCCCACCCTGTTCTGTAACCTTCTCCTCTTGTTTCTCTGTGTCTCTGCCATATTTTTCCTCCATTTCTCTTTGCTTCTCCATCTTTCTTTTTCTCTCTCTCAATTTCTGTCTCTGTTTTCTCTGGGTTTCTTTCACTGGATTGCTCTCTATCTTTCCCTCTTTTCTGTCTCCCTGTTGAATTTTTGTTTCTTATTCAGAAACAATAAACAATTATCCCTGAACCTGGTTCCCTGCAGGGGCCCTCACCAGCACCCCAGTTCTTTGGGGTTTGGTGCTAAAGGGCTTTGCAGGAGGGAACAAGGCTGGAAGCCCAAAGCAGGGCTGAGTTCTGTTCAGTGCTAGTCACAGACTACCTGGGAGGGGGAGAAGGAGGGGCCTTACTCTGGCATGTGCACCCCACTTTCCAAATGCTTGCTAGGTCTAAGGACAGTCTAGTGCCCTGTGGCAGACAAGCCTGGCATAAGCAGAAATCCCACCTCCCAGGTGTTAAGGTGAATGCTGTCGGTTGACTGAGGTTTTCTGCAGCTGGGTGTGCCTGTGATCTACAAGTGGACCTGTTTTTGTCAATCAGATGATGCACATGATGAGCCTAGCCCAGAGCTTGGCAGCCGGCGGGTGCTCAGTACATGTGCATCTCCTCCCCGATTGGGGTTGGAGGGAGGGGCACAGGCCTCCTGGCCTCCTTGACAAATAGACATTATATAACATTCTTGGGGAAATAAAGCTTTTTTTTCCAAGAAACTTTTTTTTTTTTTTTTTTATGTGGGTACTGGGCATTGAACTCAGGACCTCGCGCTTGCCAGGCAGGCACTTATGCCGCTGAGCTATCTCACTGGCTCTCCAAGAAACCTTTGAGGGAATTAAAAAAAAAAAAAATTCAGACAAAAATTTTTTCCTTTCAAGAGTTTTTTTTTCTATTCCACCTGCTGAAAAATTTCATTTTTCTCTCAGACTTTCATATCTGTATCTAGACATAGTAAATGGCTTCCATCTTTCAACACAATCATTACAACTTAATGCATCTTCATGTTCCTAAAGTAATAGTGATATTATAGAGGGCACTAAAAACAAGACCTTGCATAAATTTGGACCCCCTCACATTTTCTCTCTGACTTCAATATTTCTAGATTTTCTCCCCTATCTCTAGATTAGAACCTTGGGAGATCTGGCTGTCATGACAGGTATGGGGGTCTCCTGAAGACAGGAACAAGAAAGAAGCTCCCAGCCCAGTCCAACTTGCCCATCCAGACCTGGTCAGCCCAGCCCAGCCCAATCGGGCCTCACCCAGTACCATCAAGTTCAGACAGGCTCAGCTGGACCCTGTGAGCCTCAGGGAGGCTGAACTGGGTTGCAGTTCCCACTGGGTCTTCCCTGGCCCCAGAGGCAGACTCTTTCTGGCTTCTGTCCCAGATTCCCAGAGTGAGGCAGGGAAGCAGGGTCAGCAGTTGGACCTTAGCTCAGAAACTAAGATAGCTGGGAGGACAGTCCATGCCTTTCTGCCACTCACCTTGTCCGCAATTATTTCGGGACGCATATTTATGCCTGTTTGCTCTAGGCCGTTCCATCTTCTTTGTGATATTCCCCTTCTTCTCCGTTGACCCAGTACCACTGCCTTTTAAACAATGGATGTACACCTCACTTCCCCTGGAAGCTTTCCCCGACTAACTCCATTTGTTCACCCCATATGCATTTGTGGAGCGTCTGCCATGAGTCATGCGCTGCAAGGAACACTGGGAATATCTTAGTGAACAAGATGGGTAAGCTTCCTGCCCCTGTGAAACATGTAGAAGAGACAGACAGGACACAGAAAATCAGGTTCTGCTCGTGACCAGTACGGGGCCCCGCCCTAGCTGGAGGGTCAGGGAAGGGCCCAGTGCTTCTCAACATGTCTGGACATCTGTCCGGAGGGGGACGTTCTGGCCCATCTTGACCACTAACTAGCGCTGTGACATTGGACGTGTCACCTGGCTCTGAGCTGACTCTCCTCATCTGTGAAAGGGTTTGTTTCTGTTCTAGAATTACTGTTTCTGTTAAAAGTAAATTTACTTTCTGACAGATTTATAAACATAAATGATTTCTTGAGATGGGCATCGTAGAAAAATATGAAACTTCAATTAAGCATAAAGAAAAAAGAGAGAGAAAAAGAATAATCACAACAAAACAATCAGACAACCTAGCAAACAGTACCCATCACCCACAGTTCCACCACTCAGGTACACCTGCTCTTGGTATTTCCGGAGTGGCGGCTTGGGCAGCAAATCTCCCGAGGTCCCAGGGGATGTGCTCTCCTGCTCACCCACCGCCCTGTCTCTGCTCCGCTGTCCCAGCCCAGGGAAGGGGGCAAGCTCAGGCACCCTGGGCCTTTGGGGTCCTGGCACGCGGACTCTTTCCAAGAGCAGAAGGCCCCTCAGTGGCTGCCTTCGCTGGCCTTGCGTCTTGGGCCCCTTCGGGGTCGCAGGAATAGAGCCTTTCCAGGTGCGGGCCTGCAGGACAGGCCAGCTGGCGGCGGGCGCTCCTGGGGACCAGGGCTGGGTTCACCATACTGGGCGGCCGGGAAGCAGTACAGCGTGCGGCCGACAGATGGCAGCACTACACCGCCTCAGGCCCGCGCTGCCCGGGGCAGCAAGAGGGGTGCCAGCTAGATGTGCGTGCTGGGGGTTTGGCTTGGGGACCTGCCTTTTGTCCCCCACGTCTCTGGGCACTTCGGGTGGACCTGGTGGACGGTGTGGCTTGTGAGGCCTCGACTCAGAGCGACAGGCGGATCACTGTGGATCCCGGCCTCCATCCTGCATGGAGCAGTCTCAACTGGGACTGAAGACCTCGGGGAAACCTAGTTTGGCCTCCTGCTCTCTCTCACCTTTGTAGATACGCAGGCTGGAAGGGGAGAGCAGAGCCAGAAAGCACAGGATGGCTAAGATCTCAGGCCTGGCCTCCAAGCCCAATGCACCAATTGCTTGCTGGGTTACCTTGGGTAACTAACTTCATCTCTGTGAGTTTCCATCTCTGAAAGGGGAACCTTGAGAATAATGTTAGGTTTTATTATTACCAGCTATTTTTAAGGACAGTCTGAAAGACCTCCACTGCCCCAGTGTATTAGCCAATGTAGGAGTATTTTTCAGTGGTCTCATTTCTGAATCATCGCTCATTCTGCCCCCGTCTCCCTCAGGACCTTGGCCTCTGCACCTTCCCTTCCACAGGAGCTCAGTAATACCTGCTGTTCATTGGGCGCAGACACCACATTTGGCACTGTGTATGTGGTTCCTGAGTCACCAGCTCTTATTAAGAGGGAAATTGAGGCTCAGGATGATAGAGTCACTCGATCAAGGTCACATGTTACAGTTAGGATCCAACCAGTAGCCCCTGCCCTGGCCTCCCGTCCTTCACACCTCTTAGTCCTCTCTGCCAAGCCAGGGCACTTTCTTCTGTTCGGATACCCATCAGGGCCCTGAGCCCCCTTCTCTGGGGCGCTGACCCTGCTCTGAACCCAGGTTGTTGTGGGTGCAGCCGCTAGGCTCTGGAGCGCACGGGCAGAGGCTGGTCAAAGGCTCAGCTGCCTTTGGGCACACGTCCTCTGAGCACCGGGCAGAAAGGGGAAGGAATAACTCCTGGAGGCTGGCGCCCAGCCCTGCCTGGGGCTCCCTGCCCCCCGCTAGTGCTGACTTGTTAGGCCGAAGGAGCTGACACCCTAACAGCGCTTGTCAGACTCCAATGAGTTGATGATGTGGAAACTGGTTATTAAGTGTAATAACAGTGGTTTGGTTTTTCTGCGGTTCTGCCTGTAAGTGCCTAAGTGACAGCTGGCTTGTGTGACGGTGCTGCATTCTAAGTGGCCTGAGGGTATGGCATCCGGGAGGGTGTGGGGCTCTTGCTCTTTGGGTGGAGCGGGGCAGGAGGGGCTACCCATGACACTTCCGTGGGAACTTTTCAGCCTAGCGGGGCTGACTTCTGGGTCAGAGTCTGGACTGGGTGGAACGTGTGGATTCAGGACATAGAACTATGTAATTCTGTGTCCTCAGCACCATTTCTCTCACTCACTGGAACCCTGGAACAACATTTTAAGAACTGGATGGAACATTGGGTTAGCCTGGGGTCTAAGCTTGCCCCTGGTTGCTGTGACCTCAGGGACGTGGCTCAACTCTTTTGTCTCTCTCATTTTCACAATAAAGGGTTCAAATAGGGTTAATTTAAATTGATGGACAGTGGATGGAAACTTGCTGTTAGATGAGTGGGTAAAGAAAATGTGGTGTATACATGCAACGGAATATTATTCAACCTCGAAAAAGTAATGGAAAAGTAATGGAAATCCTGCCATTTGTAATAACACGAACAAAGCCATAGGACATTGCACTAAATGAAACAAGCCAGGCACAGAAGGACAAATACCACATGATTCCACTACGTGAGACAAATACAACAGTCAAACTCATAAAAGCAGAGAATGCAGTTAGCTATACCAGATTTGGAGCAAGTTGTCAGAGCCTGAGATACAGGAATGGGGAATTGTTATTCAGTGGACACAGAATTTCAGTCATGCTGGATGAGTGAGTTCTAGAGATCTGCTATACTACACAATGCCCATAGTTAATGATGTGGTATTGGGCACTTCAAAATTTGTTAAAAGGGTAGTTTTCATATAAGTGTTCTTAACACACACAAACACAAGTGTATATGCCACAGACAAACACAACAAAGTTTGGGAGGAATTGGATATGTCTACACCCTGATTGTGGTGATGGTACTATGGTGTTTGTGTATGTCTAAACTCATCAGAGTATACATACTGAATATGTGCAGTTCTTTTATATCAATTATACTGCAATAAAGCTCTTGTAACAACAACAAAATCTTTCTGCAAGGCATATTTTGCTTGGCCTACACAGTGCTTTAAATTTAAATGCCAACATTTAAAACTCCAAAATTTCCAATAGAGATCCACACGTCCTTTTTTCAAAAATCTCAGGAATTATCCAGGTGCACGTGTGGTGTGCACATGTAATTTCAGCACTCTGGATGGCTGAGGCAGGAGGATTGCAAGTTTGAGCCCAGCCTGTGTAATTTAGTGACTTAGTGAGACCCTATCTCAAAATAAAAAAAATAAGGGCTGGGGATGTAGCTCAGTGTGAAGGTCCTGGGTTCAATTCTAATTCCTAAGAGGCAGGAATTGGTAACTCTGGGCTGGCGTGCCCACTTTACAATAAGTGACTGCTGTAGTCCCCCGCTGCACGGAGTTTGTACTCTCCAACTTGTCTCAGGCCCCAGCACTCCCTAGTGTCCCTCCAACACAGAGGCTGAGTGCCAGAAGCTACTTACTATACCTGACCTGCTGTACCGATCTGCATTCAGGGCCTGGTCCTGCCTCAGACATTCACTGAGGGCCTGCTTTGTGCATGGCATTGTACTATTCATGTCAGAAGGTCATGTTACCTCTCTGCAAAATGGAAACAAAAACTATCATTCTTACCTGGGAAAGTGTGTTCTGGAAACTGGAATGTGCTATACAAGTTAATTATTGCTATCAATTTTATACATAGAAACAGCAGAAGATACCCACCCCTCTGGCCCAGTAGCTACAGGATGGCAGGAGAATAAAGCGAAGCAGCAAGGGGAAGTGTGCAATCTCAAGGGATTCTTTTTTTTTTTTTTTAATGTGGATACTGGGAGTCGAACTCAGGACCTCACGCTTGCCAGGCGCTTATGCCTCTGAGCTATCTCATGGGCCCTCACAAGGGATTCTTGCATGGCAACTATTAATATAGTTTCACCAAATGGTCGTGGGTGGAAGTCTAAAGGTGCAACAGCTGTTGAGCCTCAGAGTTTGGTGCTACTCTGGCGCCTGCCTGACTTCCTGAGGCTACAGTAGCCACCTTTTCCTCTTCCCAGGGCCAGCTTTCCTCTATCCCTTAGGACTGGGCCCCAGCTTACCCCCTCTGCCCATCTTCCTGGTGAACCCATCTCTACCTGCTCCCCAACACTGCCGTTGCTTTCTGGACGCAGGTATCAAGGGCAAGTGCATGCCCATTGTGGAGTGGTTTTAGTGATTCCATCGATGGACAAATTATTTTTTGAGCTCCTGCCATGTGTCAGGTACTGTTCTGGGAATTGGTGTTAAAGTGATGGATTAGATGGGTGAAGTAAGGTGGACACAGAGATAATACACAAGTAAACAAAGGAGCACCAGTGCAGACATAATTCAGCAGTGGTAAATTTCATGAAGAAAATGAAGTGGAGACAAGATGCTGGTGAGTGCTTGGGATGGTGGGGAGAGGATGGGAGAAGAGGGTGGTTAGTTCCTGTTGGAAGAGCTGACACGTGAGCTGATATTTGAAAGAGGCAGAAGAGGAGATGCATTCCAGGCAGGGGGGATAAAGTTGGCTTGTCCAGACTCCTTAATTAACTAACAAAGAACAGAGAAAGTGGTGTCTTGTGCTTGGTTGCACAACCAGTCAACAGTAGTAGACTAAAACGCTGTTATTTGGACTCCCAGGCTAGTGTTCCGCTAGTGCAGCCCTTATTGCTTCCTTATGAAGTGTCAGTTCCTCAAGGGAAGATGCTGGGCTCCACTGAAGTCCCCACTCCTCAGTCATCTCTCCACACCCCAGCCAGGAGCCTCCCTGTGCCGCATTCTCCAACCCAAGGCAATTGTGAGCTTTCTCTGCCTCTGCCCTCCGGAGGTAGAAGGGACAGGGCAGGAGCAGGAAGAGAAAGCATAATGGGCGAGTGGTTCTTGTCATTAATTGCTCAGCGCAATAAACCCAGTGGAATCCCAGCCTTATAATGGCCTCGTTTAATTAATGCTAAATGACTGTGGGACCCGTATGGATTTATACATTAGATCCACATTAACACCAAGTCGTTTGATTACGAATAACTGTTAAAATAATGAACACAGGCGCTCTACAACTAGATGAGAAGTATGCACCTCAGCCTCCTGCTCACCTGAGGGTCATTGCAGTGAGCATGGCTGTGCTATGTCATGTCCCCAGGACCAATGGGCAGAAAGACAGGAGTGGGGATATAGTGGGTAAAGGGCAGTGGCCCTAGTGGGATAGGGCACTTCCTGGGCATGTCCAGGGAGAGGGGCCTAGCATATCCAGCTGCTTTGCTCTTTCTTTTCTGGCTCCTCCAGTCTCTACAAATCTACTTCCTTACTATTGTATCCATCCAAATGGGTCTACCCTGAACATGGGATGCTAGGACTGTCCCTGAGAATGTTTGACAATGGTCTCGAGGGATCTCTGGGAGCAAACTGGGAATGCTACCTGTTTGGTGAAAGTGAGCAAACATTGCTCCTAATATCTGGTGTCTGTTGTTATGGTTTGGATCTAAAATGTTCTCTAAAAGTCTCATGTGTTCAGAGGTGGGGCTTTTGTAAGGTGATTGGATCAGGGGGTATTATACTCATCAGCTAATTAATTCACTGATGATTTCATAGCTGAATGTGCTATTGGAGGTGGGGCCTATTGGAGAAGGTGGATTGCAGAGGCGTTCCTTTGGAGGGTATATCTCTCTGTCTGGCTCTTCCTGCTCTTTCTGCTTCCTGGATACCATGGATTGAGCAGTTTTCCTCTGCAGTGCCTTTCCATCATGCTATTTCTGCCTTGCAGCTAGCTATCCATGGACTGAACCCTCTGAAACCATGAGCCAAAGTGAACCTCTCCTTAAATTTTGGGTGTCAGGTATTTTGTCCCATTGGTGGAAAAGTGACTAATATACCTGTGAATGTGACTTTGTTTGGAAATAAGATCTTTGCAGATGTGATCAGGTTAAAATGAGGTCTCTAAGGCTGGCCTTAATCTAGCATGATTGACATCCTTATAGTGGAAAAGAGAACCAGGGAAAAGATGGCCTTATGACAATGGAGGTAAAGACCAGGGTGATGGAGTTTCAAGCCAAGGAATGTCAAGAGTGCTGGCAAAGGATTCTTTCCTCTAGGCTCTAACACCTTGATTTTAGATTTCCAGCCTCTAGAATTGTGAGATCATACATTTCTGCTGCTTTAAACCACCCAATTTCTGGCATGTTGTTATGGTAGCTCTTGGAAATTTGTGTACCACTACACCCAAGGAATTCCTGGGACCACCCCAAACTAAAGCAGATTCTTCCCCAGAGTCCCCAAAGGGAATGTGGCCCTGTGGACACCTCGATTTTGGCCCTTGAGCTCCCAGAACTATGAGAGAATAAATTCCTGTTGTTTTAGATCACCCAGCCTGTGGTACTTATTACAGCTGCTCTACAAAACTAACACAGTATTCTTTCAATTGTTAGAAATCTTTAATCATGTAGTTTTTTTTTATGTCTTGTGGTTCTTGCTGTTTGGGTTTTGTTTATGAAACTCATTCCTGCTCAGGATCACAAGGAGAGTTTTTATTCATTTTCATTTTATTAGGTCTGTCATTTCCACTTCAAATTACCTGGAATTCTTTAATCTTCTTGGAATTCACCTTGGTATGAAAAGTTTTAATGTGTTTTAGGCATGTGAACCATCAATCTATATAATGCTTCTCCATTAATTTGTGGTGCCATCATTGTCATATAGCAAGATCTTATGTATACACAGATCTATGTATGTCTTCTCAGATCTGTTCCTTTGGATTTATATATCTGTTCTTAAATTAGTACCAAAATTTATCAAATTATATAGCTCTGATATTCTAACACCAGATAGAGCAAATCACTACATTTTGTTCTTCTTTTTGAAAAATTGATTTAGTTATTTGTGGACTTTAAAACTTCATTTTCTTTTACATGAATTTTGAAGTTAATTTGTAAATTTCCTAAAAGATAGGCTAGAATATTGATGAATATTGAGTGAATGTAGAGATAACTGAAATTTTATTGAATTTTCTATAAATTTGCAATTTAACATAGAGGCTTGATCAAATTAGGGATCTATATCTATACCCATCTACGTAGATTGCTAAAAGTAGACCTGGACTGTGTTCTTCCTTCATGTTAGGGTGAAATGGCTGGTTGACTCACCTTTAGTGGTTTTAGTAGTCATTGATGATTAGTGTCTAGGTCAGTTAATTCATTAGTTTAAGAGAGTAACATTTTAATTTAATGTATTTTCATCTTTTTTTTTTTTTTTTTTTTTTTTTTTTGAGATAGGGTCTTGCTATGTAGTTCCAGCTGGCCCTGAACTCACTATATAGCCTAGGCTGGCCTAGAACTTGTAGCGATCCTCCTGCCACAGCCTCCCAAGTGCTGGGATTACAGGCGTGTACCACCACGCCAAGCCTCATTCTTGATTTTATTGGCTCTACCACATTTATTCTCTTTGGGTTTGTTCTGCAATTGTTTTCCAAATTCCTGAGCCAAATATTGAGCTTATTTTTCTATCTTTGTTGTTTTTTTGATAAATATAGTTAAAACTATTATTTTTTCCAAAGTCTTGCTTTAGGTGTATCCCACAAATTTTGACAGTGTTTTTACTGTCATTCAGTTCTAAGTATTTTGTAATTTCCCTGATGATTTCCTCTTTAATGCAAGTGCTATTAAGTAGCCTGGTTTTTCAGCTTCTATACCTTTGGGATTAATAAAACCTGCCTTTTTGTTATGGATTCCTATTTTTATTACAGTCTTTGGAAATGGTTGACTAATCATCCTCTGTAACCCAGTTTATAGTGGATTTGTTTGAATGTTCCAACTGAGCTAAAAAATAATATATATTCCTTGTGTCTTCTTGGGTGTGGTTCTTTAATATATTTCAGTTGAAGGTTATTCTTGCATTGCTGAAATCTATCTTTGCACAGTTTTACCTTCCTGACCAGCTTTGAGAGGGGTATGTTAAATTCCTTAACTACAGTTTTTAATGTATCTTTTTTCCTCCGTAGTACTGCCAATAGTTACTTTATAGTCTTTGAGGTTATATTATTAAACACACATGTATTTATGGTCTTATATGTCCTGATCTATTGCTTTTTAATAGTTTATGACATCCTTCTTTGTCCCTTGTAGTTTTCTTTTTGGTCTGGAATTCCAACTGGCCTGAAAATAAAAGTTTTATTTTTACACGGATTACCATTCCTATTCATATTAGTTAAATTTGGAATCAACTTTAGTTGGAGAAAATCCAAATAGTGGTGTTCCAAATAAGGTAGAAGTTATTACTAAAAGTCCAGAAGAAGTCTAGTCTGGTGCGGTTTAAACACGATAGAAACTTACTTCTTCTTAATAAGGCATAGCAGGGCCGGTGAGATGGCTCAGCGGCTTAAGCGCCTGCCCGGCAAGCGCGAGGGCCCGAGTTCGACTCCCGGAACCCACATACGAAAAAGGGGCCGGTGATATCGCTCAGCGGCACGGGCGCCTGCTGGCGCGCGAGGTCCTGAGGTCGTTCCCCCGGTACCCACCAAAAAAAAAAAAAAAAAAAAAAAAAATAAGGCATAGCAGACAAGAGCTGTTTTGTTAGCTCCACAAAGTCTGAGGGACCCACGGTCCTTCCACCTTATCCTTCCACAATCCCTCAACTATCTATGTTCCTTGTCCTTTTGATTTAGTAAGAAGGAAGGAAGAAGGGGAGGTGAAGAGCATGCCCCCTTTCTTTATGAGCACTTCCTAGAAGTTACCACTTACATCCCATTGGTTAGAGCTTAGGCTTAGTCTACTCCTAGCTGCAAGAGAGGTTGGGAAATGCAGTCTTTATTCTAGGAAGCCATGTAGCCAACTGAAAACTGTGTTCTCCAGAAGAAAGGAAGAATGAATATAATTGATAATTTTCCATCTCTGCCATATCATCCTTTTACTTTTCAACTTCTGTAGATCTTATTTTTTTTCCAAAATTTTTTTGACATAATTGTTGATTCAAATGCATGGTAACCATTTGCAAAACCAAGACATTAACATTGATACACTCATGAATGCATGCATGTGTGTGTGTGTGCGTGCACGTGCATGTTTAGTTCTTTACAGTTTTGCCTCATGCATGGGTTTCTGTGTGCTCCATGAGTCAGGACACCAAATGGTTCAATCACCACAAGGATCCCTTTGCCAGCCGGTAACCACGATCCCCCCCACCCCCAGCATCCTACCTGGCAACCCTTGATCTGTTATTTAAAAAATGTAATACAAGTGGAATCATGCAGTATGTAACATTTTGGGATTGAATTTTTTCATAATTACCTGGAGATCAATCCAAGTTGTATGTATCCACAGACATCCTGTTTTACTGCTGATGCATGTGCTGCAGTTTGTTTAACCATTCATCTATTGAAGGTGATTCCAGTTTTTGACTACTATGAGTAATGTTTCTATGCACACTGATATATAGACTTTTTTATGAAGATAAGTTTTCATTTCTTTGGGATTGTATCTGGAGTGTAATTGCTCTGTGTGGCACAGTAATTGCACTTTTAGTTTTGTAAATACCTGTTTTACGGAGTGGCTGTATCATTTTACATCCCCTTTAGCAACTGCCGCATGATCCAGTTTCTCTGTATCCTCACTAGCATTTGGTGTTGTCTCCGGTGTTTTTTGTTTTTTGTTTTAATTTTAGTCATTCAGAGGGCTGTATAGTGATATCCTATTGTGGTTTTAATTTGTGTTTCCTTCATGGCTAATGACGTTGAACACCTTTTCATGTGCTTATTTGCCATCTGTCTGTCCTCTTTGGTAAGTGTTTGTTCATGTTCCTCTTTTTCTAATTTTTTTTTTACTGTTTTGAGAATTGTTTATATGTTCTAGGTACTAATCCTTTTTTGGGTATGCAGTTTACAAATATTCTTCCCAGTGTGAAGCTTATCTTTCCATGCTCTTCCCATTAAGAATAAAAGTTTTAAATTTCTATGAAGTCCAATGTATGATGTTTTCCTTTCATGGATTGTGCTTTTGATGCTAAACCTAAAAACACTTTACACAGTGTCAGTGTCAGAAAATTTGCTCTTGCATTTATTTTTTCCTGAAAGTCTTATAATTTTATACTTAAATTCCTGGTTCATGTTGAGGGGCCCCCCCCAATATTGGGCTCTGAACCCATGGCCTTTGCACTGAGCTACATTCCCAGCCCTTCTTAATTTTTTTTCATTTTGAGACTAAGGTGTGAGGTTTAGGTTAAGGTTCATGTCTTGTTTATGGACATCCAACTGCTCCAGCATCATTCATTGAGAAAACTATTTTCCTTCCATTGAATTGCTTCTTTTCAAAAATCAGCTGAGCTTATTTGTGTAGGTCTATTTCTGCAGGTTTTTGTTTTGTCCCATTGAGCTATGTCTTTAGCCCTCTGCCAACACCACATTTCTTGGCTACTGAGGCAGTAGAGTAAGCCTTAATATCAGATAGAGCAATTTCTTCCACCTTAGTCCTCTTTGTCAAAATTGTTTTAGCCATTCAGTAGCTTGCACCTTTCTGCATTAATTTTAGAATAAGCTTGCCTACTGTGATGATTAATTTTATGTGTCAACTTGACTGGGTCATGGGGTGACCAAACATTTTATTAAAAATTGTTCTGGGTGTGCCTGTTTTTGGATGGGGTTAACTTTTTTTGGCGGGGGCGGTTAACTTTTGAGTCAGTTGTCTGAATAAAGACGGTCACCCTCACCACTGTGTGTGCAGGTGTCGTGCAATGAACTGAATAGAACAGAAAGGCTGAGTAAGGGAGGCTTTACTCTCTCTCAGGCTGGCTATCTTCACACTGGGATAGCCAGACTCAGATAGGAACATGCACTATCAGCTCTTTTAGTCCTCAGGCCTTCGAGTCTGGACTGGAACTTACACCCCTCACTCTCTTTCTCAGGCATTGGACTAAGAGAGAAGCTATACTGTTGGCCCTCCTGGTCTCAAGCCTGCTGACTGCAGATACTGGGACTTCTCAGCCTCTGTAATCATGTGAGCCAGTTCCTTCTAAGGAATCTCTGACTTACAATTAGAGATTGTACTAGCTCTGTTGCTTTGGAGAACACTGATTACTATGTCTCCATTTATAAAAACCTGGATGGCATTTTGATTAGAATTGCATTAAGCTTATAGATCAGTTGTGGGAGGATTGACATCTTTACTGTGTTGGTTCTCCCAAACCATGAAAGCAGTATGTATCTCCAGTTACTTAGGCACTCAGTGATTTATTCCATCAGCATTTTGTAATTCTTCACAAAATCCTGTACATATTTTGTTAAGTTTATACATAAATATTTCATTTTCTTTGGAGTGATTATAAATGGTAGCATGTTATAAATTTTTGTCTCTACATATTCATGCAAGTGTATAAAAATATGATTGATTTTTGTGTTTTATCTCTTATCAGTTTTTGCCAAACTCACTTATTGTAGGAATTTTTCTGCTGTAGATTCCTTGGGATTTTCTACACAAGCAATCATGTCATCTGTAAATAGAGAGAGCGATTTTATTTCTTCTGTTTAAATCCAAGTGCCTCTTGTTTCTTTCTCTTACCTAATTGTGGAGGATAGAACTCGCAGTGTTGTGTTGAATAAGTGTGATAATAGTGGGCATATTTTCCTGTTCTGCTCTTTATGAGAGATCATCCAGTCGTTTCCCATGAATGTGATGTTAGCTGTACTTTTTTTTGTAGATGCTTATTATCAGGTTGAGTAATAGTCCTCTATTCCTAATGTGCTGAACGTTTCTATAATGAGTGGGTATTGGTCTTTATCAAATGCTTTTTCAGAATCAATTGATATGATAAAATGTTTTTTTCCTTTAGCTTATGAACATGGACTGGTAGATTACATTGGTTGATATTTAAATGTTGAACCAGTCTTAAATACCTGGAATAAATCCTACTTAACCATAATTATAGTTCTTTACACATGTTGTTGGATTCAGTTTACTATTTTTTGATAATTTTTTTTAGTGAAGTTTGTGAGAAAGGCTGGACCTTTCCTTTTTTGTACTGTCTTCTCTGGTGTTATTGTCAGGATAGTACTGGCTTCGTAAAACGAGTGTGGAAATCTTTCCTGCTCTTCTGGTTTTGGAAGAGATTGTGTAAAAGTGGTGTTCATTATTCTTTAAATGTTTGAATGAAATCACATTTTGGGAGCTTGAGTATCAGATAATATAGTTCTTATTTCAATCATTAAATACGATTTATAAAGCTCATGAGAAAATAATAGTCTTTTGCATGCACCAACATTTCTGGTCTTGTTAATTTTTCTTTCTTCCTTCCTGATCCTCCAGTATTCCTTTGTCATCTTCTTTCTGTTTGAAGACATTCCTTTAGTCAACCTAGAGGATGCCATCACAGGAATTCTTCGCTTTGGGGGAGAATGCTAGGTTGGGATTTGAGATATGAATGGCGTGACTGCTTTCTTTGTTGCAGAGGGTGATGTAAGATACTCTGTTACTTGTTCCTCTGGTCCTAAGTCACAAATAAGTTTGTTTTCTTATGACATTTCAGAGTTCTCTTCTGATTACTTCTGGCATTATAGGGTCTATGGTTGCACCTAATGGGAAGAAGCGGGGAAATGGTAGGACACCATGTTGTTCAGACTGAAGTCGAGATTTTGTTTTAAATATGTATCTTATAGGAAATACATTGATGGATTTTTAAAGAAAAACTCAATATGTACATGATTTCTGGTCTCTAAGTTTGATTTACTTTAGTATTCTTTTCTACCATCTTATTTCACGTTTCATAATTTTCTACTCCACCTTTACGGCTTTCAGTAATGAGAGTCAGGTTTCTCTTCTCAGAGCTGTTCCATCCTCCCCGCAAGTGGAGTGTACATCCCTTCCTGTTTTCATGTGACTTGTGGCATGCCCCTATTGATGCATGGCCTGAGACTTTTCTAGACAAATGGAACACGGCTCAAAAAGATCTGTCTGCAGTGTCTGAGTGGCTTTAGTGACCACCATGTTGTTGTTCTTTGCATATTTTCCTCTGCTATGAGGCTGAGATAAGGCCTGCCCCTCTGGCTAGGTGGTGGAATGAGAAGATACAAGGAACACATCTGCAGTAGCTGGCTTGTAGGCAGCATCTGAATGAGAAATAGATCTTTGTTGCAAGGCACTGAGATGGGCAGCTTGTTACCAGGGCATAATTTTGAGTAAGCTGACTGGCAAAAGCAATGCATTCTGTTTTTATATTTTTGGTGGTCTCTCTATTGAGCTATATTTGCTTTTTAAAAATTCTGAAGTACATCTCTTTTGCTGAGTAAGAGATGGACCTCTCATCTTCATGATGATTCTCAATGTGTCACATTATGTTAAATTTGTTTAAAAATCATAGTTCTATATTATTGTGGGTGCACTCTTGTTTTGGTTTCTTATTTTTTCTTGTTTATCGACATATTTCCCAGCACACTCCTTAATTTATTTATCTTCTCACCAGAGTACTTCTTCCAAGGATTTTTCAAAGAGAATATTCTAGTTTGGGGGTGTAGCTCCGTGGCGGAGTGCTTGCCTAGCATGTGCAAGGCCCTGGGTTCAATCCTCAGCACTGAAAAAAAAATTATTCTATGCTCAAAGAGAATATTCTGAGATCTCCCCTGCCTCATATTATCCTGTATATTGGTTTTATATTTAAATATAGCCTACTTGAATGTAAAGTTCTAGAGTTAAAGTTTTAAGTTTCCTGCAACACTGAAAATATTGCTTTATTGCATTTTCTGTGTGTGTGTATTCCAGATCACCACTGAAAAGTCTGTTGTTGATCTAAGTCTTGCTGAAATGTAGTTTTTCTGCCTTTTCTTTTGGAAGTTTAAAAAAAATCTTTCTTTTCTTTTTGATCTTAAGTGACTTTATAATGTGTCTAGCTATTTAAAAATCCATCCTGTTAACACATATAAACCTTTTCAGTCTGAGGCCGTTCAACTTAAATTTTGAGAAGTTCTCAGTCATTACTCCTTGACATATCTCTTTCACTCTGTTCATTTTTCTCTCCTCTAGGATTTCTGTTAAACATATATTGGTATTTCTACTTCCGTGTATCATATTGGTTAGCTTTTATTCTATATTGTATAATTCTTTATTTCTCTATAATATAATACTGTTGTGCCTCAACCTGATCTTCGACTTGACCTGTTTGTTTTTAGCTGTATCCCTTCTCCTGTTCAACCCATCTATAGAATTCTTCATTTTCACAATGATATTTTCCATCCTGGAATTTCCAACTGCCTCTTCTTTATAACTACACATTCCCACAGCAGGTCCCCAGTGTCCTCCCTTTTCTATTTGAGAATCATTATTTTATAAAGTTATTTTAAATTCTTGCTCTTTAATTCCACTTTCGCTGATTGCACTTTCTTTCTTTCTTTCTTTCTTTTTTGTGGGTACCAGAAATCGAACTCAGGACCTTGCACTTGCCAGGCAAGCGCTTATGCTGTCGAGCTATATCACTCGCCCTGATTGCAATTTCTTATCTTTTTCTCAAAGAAGGCTATACTCTTCAGCTGTTTTCTTACTTTCCTTGTGAATGTATACTCCCCAAAGGGGTCAGCTATCTGGGCTGCTACACAGACTAAGGGGGACCAGATGAATTCTGGGGCACAGCTTCTGACCCTCCACATGAATTTAGGGTTTATGGGGTAGGAGAGTGATTAAATGGACCTCAGCGTGCAGGACTATTGTGGTGACCTACCATTGCTCATGGAACCTGTCATCCCTCTCTTCTACTATACTAGGTGACCCTAACCCTCAGGAAACCTGCCTTAAATTTTCATTCTAGTCTTCAGGGTATGTATGTGTGTGCATACGTGTTTGTGTATGTGTGTCTGAGTTACTCTTCTTGTTGCTGAGACAAAATACACAACAGCTAAAGTTAAAGGAGGAAAGGTTTATTTCAGTTCACAGTTTGGAAAGGTTTCAGTCCATAGTTGACTGGCTCCAAGGGAGGGTGGCATGGCAGAGGGGCATCACAGAAAAGAAACAGCCCACGGCATGGCAGGCAGTATCAGCTTCCCTCTCTCCCTTTATATTCCATCAAGGCTGTAAGCCTATTGATTGGTGCCACCCACACCCAGGGTGGGGCTTCCGTTATCCACACCCATAACTATGCTAATTCCAATCAGTGGATTAATTTAGTTATCACACACCCTTAATCCTAGTACCACACATTCTAGATGCAGCCAGCTCTGAAAAGCCCCACCTATGAGTGCATGAGGCTTTGCGGGGACATCTAGACACAAGCCACAACAATGTATGTGTGCGTGGTGTGTTGGGTTGCAGGTTGGTTGCTCTCAAGTTCTGACTGGTCCTCTCTACCGGATGGACTCTGCTGACTTGATCTTCCTTGGACTCATGCTGTTCTTTCCCACCCAAGACAATGACAAGCAGACCGGAGATATAGCTCAGTGGCATAGTGCCTGCCTGGCAAGCGCAAGGTCCTGAGTTCAATTCCTACTACAAAAAAAAAAAAAAAAAAAAAAAAAAAAGACAATGACAAGCTGACCAGAGGTTTCCTTCCTAAGGTGATGTATTTCCCTTGCCCGTCATTTCCCTACCCATCTTCATGTCTTCTCTTTTTCCATTCTTGCCTGCATTTCTCCCTCCTGCTTCCCAGGGTCCCCAGGGTAGGGCGTGGGGAGGGAGCAATTGGTTTCTGACAGTTCACTTACCTTTTCTTAAAGGGCAAGTGGCATTCTGACTTTCCTTTCCATCTTAAGTGGATCATCTTTCGCAGGAAGGACAACATCTAGGGGTGAACATAGTTTTTGAGTCCAGAGTGTCCCAAGTGGAAGCAGGAAGGGGGCTGTGAAAAATGGGCCAGGTGAGGACACCTCTGGGACCAGTGCAAATGCTTTAGTCATTCTTCGGTCACATGTCTGATGACTTGGCCCTGAGTGAGGGGGACCTTAGGTACACTGGTGGGTCAGGCCTGGGAGAAAGTGGCCTGAGGAAGACAGGGGTAGGGGTGATGGGAAATGAGAGGGCAGGAAGGAGACTCCAAGGCCCCAAAGACAGGTGCCATACAAAGTGAGGTGGTTCTGTACCTTTGTTTCATCCATCGATGCATCTGCTTATTCAATATTTACTGAGCTTCCACTATTTTGGATATGTGGGATTCTGCTGTCACCTCAAGACCTTGCCTGGGGGAGCTGATAGTCTGATGGAGGCGGGCAGGGTCATGCAATGTTTGCGGGGTCCATGGAGCAGGATCTTATTCCTTAGGGAAAGGCTGGCAGAAATCCTTGTGGGAAGCTAAAGTACTGGAAGTGGAAATACTTTGAATCATGGACTTAATAGGGGCAGGGAATACTTTGACAGACATACTGCATCTTGCAGTATGATAGGTGTTCAAACCAGAGCATGGGTCCCCTGTCTGACTGACCAAACTCTGAAGCAGAAGCACCTTGGCCCTGACTAAGAATGGGGAAGCCCCGGGCCTGGTGGACACATAGAAGCCCTGGGCTCTGGCTCCCTACCCCAGCCTGAGGCCAAGACTGCTTCTAGACCTCACAGCACCCCCCTGCCATGTCTGCCTCTCTCCAGGACCCAGACAGGATAGAGCCTCAGGCAAGGGCCTCAGAGCTGCTGACCTGGAGGAGAGGGGATCCCCTGAGAAGGCATCCAGCCTTTTTTCAGGCCAGAGGGTCTGTCCTGGGCTCCGCCCCTACCCAAAGGCTGTACATGCTGAGTGTCACTGCATGACCTTGGGAAGGCCCTTCAACTCTTGCCCTCAGTACTCCCCTTGAACCTCAAGTTAGATGATCCCTATTGCACCCACACCCCACTCTAGCCCTGAGGTGCCCAAGGAGAGGAAGAACTCATCCTTGTCCACTCGTACTGCTCTGCTCCATCTTCAGAGCCCTGGATGAAGCCCTCATTATGGCTTTGGGGTGACACACGATTGAAAAGGGCAGTCTGAAGCCTTAGCTTCCCCATGCACCCTTCCTGCTGTTGATTTGCAGCTCAGAGTGGGTTGACTGCCAAGTCAAGTAATCAGGAGGTAATAGCTTGATATCGGATGAATCCCCAGAGCTACCAGCCAGGCCTGGAAAACTCCATCCTCATGCAGCCTGCACCATTCACGACCAGAAAAATAACTGTGTAAAGCAGGCCAGCTCCGATCAAACCCGGCCTGACACAGCACAGTGTAGGAATTGCCGGCCCCTGATCTGATGTGGTTATTAGCACCTTGCTTGGGGGCAAGTCTGCCCAGAGCGCCAGGCGTGCTGTGATTCATTTGCCCGTGCAGATCCAATGCTGTTCCTGAGCCCACGGGATATCTCTATTGCCACCTCCTTGCCCAGCACTTTCTGTTTTCTCTCATCTCCTGCTCAGGCTGCCTCTCGCCTTCCCCTGTCCGTCCATCGTTGCTGAAATTCGCGCAAAGTACTGATTTTATTGAGTGCGACAAGTGGCAGTTCATTAAAAAGTGGGAGCAGATGGGGAACGGATTGTGAAAGAAGATTAATGATGCACACAGACCACTAAATAGGGCCAGGTTTGGGAGTAAACACAATCACTCCGGCTCCCTCTGAGTGGGTAATCCTGCTCTGTCAGATCTGTTCTCATTAGCTTGCTAACATCGCAGGGCTTGGGGGGAGTTATGAGGAGTGTGCCAGCCTGCCCTGGTGGACTGGCTGCACTCCGTCCAGGACACAGGTGGGGCGCTGGGATGGGGTGCGGAGGGGCAGCACCCTTCTAGCTGAGAGATCTGTCTGGGCATCTTTTTTTTTTTTTTTTTGTGGGTACCGGGGGGTCAACCTCAGGACCTCGCACGCCAACAGGCACCCGAGCCACTGAGCGATATCACCGGCCCCTTTTTCGTATGTGGGATCCGGGAGTCGAACTCGGGTCCTCGCGCTTGCAAGGCAGGCGCTTATGCCACTGAGCCATCTCACCGGCCCCTGTCTGGGCATCTTTTAGGAAAGAGCAAATGGAAAACTGGCAATGTTTTAAAATAGCTTTTTCAAGCTAGATCTGGACACAGGAGTTGGCCCATCCTAGGAAGGGTTTCCTTATGGACCTGCAGGATGCGAGCTCGCAAGGTGCCTGACTCTACCTAGAATTTTGGGGCACAGAGGCTTGTTGCTTTCCCTTCTTGTGACCACCCTTTTTGTCCTCCATCTCCCCCAGCTTGGCATGGAATTCTGGGCCAAAGGACTGGAGCCTTGATCATAGGAGGGAAACCTTTCAGAGAGAACAAGGTGAACTGCCTGCCAAGAACCCTGCATGGACAGCTCCAAAGCCTTCTAGAGATCACCTTGCCTGATATGGTTTGGGAAGGGCAATACTGTAGGAGGTCATTCCTGACCCAGAAAAAGAGAGGTAGTTTGATGGAAATGGATGACCCCTCGAATGCATGCATTAGTAAACACTTAACTGAAGCTTATCATGTGCTGCTGAGCCAGGGATAGCAATTAACTGAAGCTTATTCCACTCCTTTTCCCCGATTTCCCATAGCAGATATAACACATTGATTGTAGCATTCTTTCCCACTGATTCAAGAAATGTCCTCAGAATCTTTCTCAACACAGCATTCTAGAGAGCCAACTTATTGGCCCTGGCTGGTGAGATGAAGCCTGTTTCTCTTCACCCCTGCATTAGCCATTTCAGGAAACCCAGATTTATGTTGTAAGCCAAACTGTGGAGGGGAGCAGAAATATTTTGAGATGAGACATTCCTTGGAATAAGAAGTAGCCCATCCAAATGGGAACTGGAGAAGGGGCAGCATTCAGTATACTGGTTTGTACACAAGAAAAACACACTCGCTAGAAGATACTCAGCCTGCGGATCTTGGTCCTTGGCTGGAGGGGAGGAGATTGAAAAAGACTTCTGTTTCTTCATGTCACTAGTTTTCCCCATAGGGATTACATGTGGGGTGTCATGGAAGGCTGTCTGGCATCCTGGGCCAGGGGGATTTTTCAGCCTGCCCTGTGGGCACCTTTGTCAGGCAGTGGAGCAACCTGCAGGTTCTGAGGCTTCCTGGAGGCAGTGTGGAGATGGCTGACTGTAGCTTCCCATTCTGCGCGCTGCCTTTGCCTCAGCAGTGACTCTGGCCCCAGGGCCCCACTGGCCTGGCCTCCCACTGCCATGGACTCTTGACATGTGGTGTCAGTCTGTGTCCCCTCCACTCCCCGACCAACATGATGCACAGACCTGATGCCGGGGACACCCTGGACCCATCCCCTCCTCTCCACTCACCCTCCGTGGCTGAGGGATATCTCCAAGCCTTGGCCCCCAAGTCTGGGGGTGCTGGGGGTCCCTGGTGCTAGGAAGGCAGGGGCTGAGCAGCAGAGGTCCTTTCTTTGGCATTAGCACCAGGCTTCATTTTTACCCCCAAACCTCTTCTTTCCTTGGCCTTTCTGCTTTTTGCTATTGGACTCATTATCCTTGTAGGTACTTACCTCCACGGCCTCAGGTTTGTTTCTGAGTCTCTGCAGCAGAGAATAAAGATTGATCTTCAATAGCCATCCCTCCTTTCTCCTCGGTAATGAATCCTGAACATATTCAGGGCACAGGCATTTCCTGCCCTTCCTTGCAGCTAGCATGTAGGCCAGGTGTGTAAATTCTGATTAGAGAGATGTAACCACTCACTAACCACTTTGTTACTTCTGCTGCCTAAATTGTAGAAATGATGGCAGGAGCTCCAGCGGCTATTGTGGTTTGTGAGTGACCTTGGGAATAGAAGCCATACCCTAGGATGATAGAACAGAAAAAGGGGCCTGGGTTCATGACTGGCCCTGGACTGGCTTCCTGCAGACTTGTTTTAGGCATGAGACACTTTATCTCAGATTTCTGTTATATTCAGCTGCCTCTAATCCTAATTGATATGCTCCTCTTTCTGCTTTATGCTCCTTGCCAAGAGAGTAGTAAAGTCCAGTTCCTTCCCTCTCCAGTGTGCCTCTTGTACTCTCCTGCATGTTCCCATGGTTTTGACTATATAGTTCCCCTAATCAAATATCTTTAATAAATCCCCATTGTTTTCTAGATAAAGATCAAATCCTTCCCCCTGGCATCCAAAACCTTCCATCACTAGGTTTCAACTTACCTTTCCTTCTTACCTTCTTGTACCTTATGCTTTTGCAAAGTTAATTTCTGGCCCGTAGACACCCCAAACATTTCTGCCTCTCCCATTTCTCCGGGATTTCCTCACCAGGGAAGCCCCAATCCTCTGTCCTGCCTGTCAAAACTCTCCCCATCGGTCCAGGTTCATCTCAAACCGCTCCTTTCCTGCAGCCTTCCCAGTGCCTCCGGGCCAGGAGTGGTGCCCCTCTCCTCTGTACTTCTGTGGCACGCTGTACGTAGCTCTCAGGATCCACTTGAAACAATTGTTAACTCGGTGGCTCTCTCAGCTTTTCAGCAGACTGGAGCATCCGTGGGGCTGGACCGAGTCCTGTTTATTCCTGTATTCCCCGCATGGCCTGGCCCGGGGCTCATGGGTCAGGTCATGGGTCCTTGGTAAATGTGGGCTTAGCAGGGTGACCCTTGCTTTCTGTCTCAGGCCTTCCCTATGGGCCTTACTACGGTGCAGAGGTCCTCTCCTGAGGTGGTGGGGCTGGGCCACTCCTGACTTTGCTCTCCTCTTCTCTCCCTGTCATTGCTGTGTGACCACTTTGGCACTGGCTGCCTGGGAGGGGGATGGAAGGGGGTAGCCCTGGCTTGCAGATGGACAGGTGCTGCCGCCTGGGGAAACAGAGATGTCAGGGTTGACGTGGGGGAGCTGGGCTGCTCATTAGATCTGCTGAACTGCTGTCACAGGCTTGTTCCCCTGCAGTGAGAGGTCGCCTCTCTCCTCCAGGGCCCCTGTGCTCCCTGCCCCTCCTCCTGACAGCATTGACCTATCCGGGCATCTTTCTCACTCACCAAACCAAAGGCCACTGAGCGTTAAGGCTGTCTCCGCAGAATACAAGGCCATTTGTCTTTTGAGAGCGATGGCCCCTCCCTTGTGGGGCAGCTTGCAGCTTCCTGTCACTCTGTGGCCATAGCTGCACACAGAGGAGCTCCCCTCCTCCCCTCCACACAGGGGGAGGGCGTTGTCTATTGGGGGGTTTGGGCCCCCTTATACTTGCAGGGATGAGTTCTACCTAAGTAAAGTCTCAATTAAATCAATAAATTATTATTGGGAGAAAGTGTAGTGGGAGACAGCATGCTGCTGCTCGCCAGGTCCCCAGGGACTAAGGAGTGTGCCCACTGCCAGCCCGGGGGCGAGCAGTTTGTGTGGCCACTTGTGCAGTAATACACCAAGTGAAGCATAGGCTTTGAAGTCAGACTGCTGGGGTTCAAGCCAGTCTAAGCAATAACTGAACTTGAGCAGCTTTAGCTTTTTGGAACCTCGGTTTCCTCATTTGTGAAGTGAGCATTCACTGGCCTCTTATGGAGATCCTATAAATACAGGTAAAACACTTGGCAGGGTTTCCAGAGTAAGAGCGTTAAAGTTCTGCATATCCACTGGAATGGCAGCTTCCGAGAACAGAGATCCTGCATACACGATGGCTATCTCAGCACCCCTAGGACAATGCACTGGGCCACCATAGGGTAGAATCTGTTTATGGAGTACATAAATGTACATCCAGAGGGTCAACTTTGTGAGGACTAGACAATGTTTTTTTCCTTTTCTTCTGTCTCCCATAATACTTGCTGCAGCATTGTGTATGCAGTGTATGCTTTAAAATTAATAATACATTTAAGTACAAAGTGTCCTTGCCATTTTGGAAGGTACTTTATATAAAATAAAGTTGTATTTAAAAGATCTCGACTAAATGATGCCCCCTGAGAATTTCTCTCTTGGGTCTTCAGCTAGGTTACCTCCCCCAGAACATGGCAGCTTGCCCCAACAGCTGGTGTGCTGGTGACCCATCACCTGGGAGAGTCCAGCCTGGACACTTGGTGACCTGGGTCCTGTTTCCAGATCTTCAGTGGTTCCACCGTTTGGCGTGAGCAAGTCACTCCCCAACTCTGAGCCTCAGTTTGCACATGTGTAAGGTGAGGGGCTGCTCAGGATGCTTATCCAGCTGCAGGATTCTGATTGTCAGTGGCCATGCTCCCTCAAAGTCTAACTCTGGGCCCACCTGTGGTTCTGCTCCTTTGTCATCTGGAACAGCATCCAGGAACCTCCTTTCACTGCGCACCCCTCAGGGACAAGCTAACTATGCACATAGAAGCTGGGGAAGGTGCCTTAGAGGTGGGCCTGGTCTCTCTGTGCTGGGCTGTGGGGAGAGCCTCGGGGGCACTGCTGGTGCTGAGGTGGGCTGTAGCAAGACACTCACCTTCAGCTCTCCTCTAACCAGGTCCTTGGGGCACCAGCATAGGAAATACAGCCAGACCCCTTGGCTTCCCCACCCCTAAGAAGGGGTCAGTGCAGGAGCCAAAGGATAGAGTGTACAGGGAGACAGGGTGAAGAAACCAAGAGCCAGTACGGTGATCCCATCTGTCCCAGCCATCTGCTTCCATGGGACCATTTTCTGGGCAGAAATCTCATTTACAAAGATCTGGTTAGAGCACATTGGAAAAGATTACTGTCAACCAACATGGCCAACTACAGGTCATGTAACATTTTTCTGCCAACTGTGACTGTACCCTGGTACTAGATTCTGGAGAAACAAGGACACCCTCTCTGTGGAGCCCAGGGCTTTGCTGCTTGAGAATTCTATAGAAAAGAAGTCTTCTTTTCTCAAGCCTCGTGGAATTACCTGTCCAAATTCCAGTTTTTATGCCAGAGGATGGGTCTGTTCCTGAACACTCCACTCTCCCAGGCTCTGAGGCTTGCGTGTACTGCATGATAGGGCTGCTGAGATGGATGGGGAGCACCCTGTGAGCCCAGGATGGAGCCAAGGCTCTCCTGTGTGACTTGGGGTAAGTCACCTGCTCTCTAAGCCTCATTTTTATTCTTGATAAAACAGGGATAATATAATGATAGATAGTTCGTAGTACCTTATTAAGAGCAAAGGGTGCAAAGGATGTAAGCTATAAAGTGCTGTGCGCAAGTAAGAGGTGACATGAGGCTCTGACACAGGCTAATGGCCCAGCCTCCTGAGGAGGGGTAACATCATTTGGAGTAATCAGCTCATTCCCACAGGGCTTTCTGTCTCCCCCAAGCAGTCCCCTCCCCACAGAATGCTCTGTTACAGTTTAATCCACCTAATTGAAAGACCACTGGATCAGGCAAGGAATTTTTCAAAGAAAAAGAAAGCCTGGTGCCATTTGGCTCCTTGCACAGTTGTCCTTTCAAATCCTTGTGGGTAATTCCACTTCTGCGTTGGGAGTAAGACTGGGATTTTCCATGAGAGGGAGAGATGAGAGAAGAAATGCAGGAGGAAGGGTTGGCGACCAGAGACTGGTGGAGGCTGTCAGAGCTTAAGGCTCAACTGGTCTGGGGCCCACGTGGGCAGGAGAGGTAGTTGCAGTAGCACGGAGCAGCAGAGGCAGAGTGAGGAGGCTGAGAGGGGAGCTTGCTGAAGTGAGGGGAAGTGATGCCAGGATATCGCAGCAACTCTGCCTGCCAGAGACTTTAAGGAGGCTCTGACTGCCCTGGAGCCAGCTTTGCACTGAAGTCGATACAACCCTAGGCTCCTGCTATGGTCTGAATGTATGCATTTGTGTGTTGAAATTTAATCTTAAAATGAGGATGTACGGAGGTGGGTTATTTGTGAGGTGATTAAATTATGGAGGCCCCACCCTCATGAATGCGTAAGCACCCTTCTAAAAGACGTGAGGGAACACGTTGGCTTCTTTTCCTTTGTCACTTGCATGATGTGGGGATGAAGCAGTAAGTCGCCGTCCAGGAGGAACACGTCCTCACTAGACAACAAGCCTGCTGGTGCCCTGATCTTAGACTTTCAGCTCCACAGTTGTGAGCCACAGATTTGTGTCGTTTGTAAAATACTCTGTCTAAGGTACTTTGTTGCAGAAGGACTTACGACAGTAAGTACCCTTCTCAAAAGTCTCTGTCCCACTTGGGGGAGGAATTAGAGGTGATGGTGGCAGAGGCTGACTGGGAATTTCTCTAGGAGGATCTCGCCCAGCCAGACAGTGAAGGCAGAGTGTTCAAGGGGAGGAAGTGGAGGGACTGCAGGCATTGGGAGAGGAACAGTTTGGATGGGAAATGGCAGGGAGTGAATGCAGTGGGACTACACCTACAATACCGTGTGTGCTATTCATGAGCTAAAAAATTCCGTCCTTGAAAGCCCCCAACAGGAAGTTAAAATTGATTGTATTTTATGATGGAAGAAACTGTGGCTGAGCCTTCAGGGGTAGTAAATGAGTGGGCTCAGCACAGATAGGCTGAGACAGGCCAGGGCAGGGCAAATGGAGTGGGCAGAGAGGTGGTGGGGCTGGATAGAAAATTATGGACTCAACGGTTTATGCATCCTTTATGTACTTGGCGTGCAGGTATGAAGAGAGGTAAGACAGCCCCTGCCCTTGAAGACCTCACAGTTCAGGGAGGAGGGCAGATGAGAAGTCAGGTAATGCAATGCAAAGTGCTGAGTTAGTGCTGGATGGGGACAGTGTGCACTGTACTGCGAGAATCCTAGGGGTAACTATTGATCAATTTCCTGATGATGGGGCAGGTGCCAGGTAAGGCTTCCCAGAGTGGGTAGCATCGCTCTTTTTGAGAGTTGAGAGATTGTTTTTTAGGGTGTGATATAGGCCAGTAATATTCTTTTCTTTTTCTTTTTTTTTTTTTTGTGGGTACCGGGGGTCAACCTCAGGACCTCGCGCGCCAGCGGGCGCCCGTGCCGCTGAGCAATATCAATGGCCCTTTTTTTGTATGTGGGTACTGGGAGGCGAACTCAGGACCTCGCATTTGCCAGGCAGGCGCTTATGCCGCTGAGCCATCTCACCAGCCCAAGGCCAGTAATTTTCTAGAGGAAAGGAGCATATGTCCTGTGTTTTAATGTTACTGTATAGGATTTGTGCAAAAGTTCAAGACTTTGTTCATATCTGCACATCACAGAGGGAAACACCGAGTATTATTTAAATATTATCTAAGGTGGGGTAGGTTGTATCTTTTTCATCTCAATCCACAGATTAAGGAGGCTCCAGGTTTATGGGTCTTCTTGGTGTGGGAGTTTTGGTGCCCATAAAAGGACCTTGAGTGACAGGAAAACATCAGCACTATGGGCTGAGCAAAGGGGGCTGGTCAAGGTCTAAGTAGCAGATAATGCGATGGAATTCAGGGCTATGGCCAATAAAGCACCTTTCCAAAACCCAAGGCTCTGTGGAGTGGATGCTGTTGTTTGTAAGGTGATGTAATTTGGGGTACAAAGGAGACTGAGCTCGGACCATTAGGCTCTTCTGAGATGGTTGTGTTTGAAGACAGATCTTTGCTCAAGTAGAGGGGATTAATAGATGCACTTCTAGGGAGCTCCAGACCGTTTTGACCCCATCATCCCAAAGACACATTCTTTTGAGAGGCTGAGACAAGCTTAAAGACCCTGAAAAATGTGAATATATTCACTGAGAGGAGGTGCATCACAGGTCAGGTGCATTTTGATGGAGGGCGAGATTGGAAAGGTCTAGAACAAGGGCTACTGCCCAGGAGGAATGGGCTGGGGATGGGCCAGAGTAAGGGGCCCCGTGGCATCTGAAGGGCAACAAGAGCAGGCCAATAGCAGGTGGATTGGGGTGGGACTGGGTTCATAATTTTGCTTCTGGCAGAACCTGTTCTGGCAGTTGGGATGAGGGAACAGAAGTGTTGTTCTGTAAATTCTCCATTCTTGAGAAATTTTAAATGAGAGGAGCCACACAGACACGCAACCAAGGACATGTCAGGAGGGAGGGAATGAATGCACGTGGATGTTCATGTTGCCAACATGCACAGGAATGTATAAGGGCTTGCTTGCATTTTTATCCGCACACCCTCTCTCTGCTGGTCATCACGGGGTGGCTTCCAAAGGCTGGGAATGGTGATGATGATGATAATCCCCAGCTTGCTAAGTCTTATGTACTATCTCTTTTGATCCCTCCTAAAAATCCCATGAAGTAGAAAATATTCTTTCCATTTATCAGGTGGGAAAACAGAGGCATGGGAGGATTGAACAGCTTGCCCCAGATCATACTGTTAGTAGAACCTGAGATGTGACTTGAGGAGCAGTTCTTCCAATTCCAGGTCAAGAGCTATTTTACTGCACCTCGGATGAAGCTGGTAACTGAGCAGCCCCTGAGCTATGGCCCGAAGTGGCATCTCCAGGGCACATGGGGAGTTAGGTCAATGCATCTGGGAGGGCTTCTCTACAGAGCACAGGCACGGAGAAGGCTAGACCTGGATTTGCCATAGTGGCACCTCCTCTCATTGCTGTGTGATCTTGGGCAAACTAATCAGCTTCTCTGAGACTGCCTGTTCTCAGCTGTGAAATGAGGGCAGCAAAAATCTATCTCTTAAATTATGGGACATGTACAAATGATCTAACATAGTGCACCAAGTTAGAGGGAATTCTGTTTACCCTGGCTGTCCCAAACCTGCCCTGTTTCTGTGAGAAGTGATCTACCAGAAAAGTAGTGTTGGGGGACAGTGGAGGACATTCTCAAAGAAGGGTTGACCAGGGGACTTAGGCGAGTTTTCCTGGATAGGAGCCTGCAGACCTAGCTGAGGCCAGCTCCTCAAGCAGTGACAGGGCTGTTGGGGGCAGGATGATGGAAATTTTTGCCTTGGACTCGAGGGTAGGGGGAGCCCCACGTTCTGCTTGGGGTTCTGCCTATAGTTCTTGGCCAGCAGCAGGCAGGACACAGAGTAGCCGTGTGGGCGCCAGTGCATGCGAGGTGATTACCCCTTTAATGTTTAATGTGCTGAAAAACTATTAGACCCTGAAATGGACAAGTTCTCAGTTGGTAACTTTAATTATTGTTAAGACTCGGTCATGCCTACTTATTAGCAATTATGCATTGGAGTCTCCCCTTTTCTTCTTCCTGGGGAGAGCAGATTGGAGGGCTGCTTGCTTCCTCTCTTTCCCACAGGTGGCTCCCACTGCTCCCCTCTGAGCCTGGCCTTGCTTCATTCCAAAGAGGGTTGTCTGCTTCTCAGAGGGAGGATACAGTGGAACTGACCATTAAAGCAAATTGAAAGTGCCCGAGGGAATGAGTGCAGAGCTGATGCTCCTCATACAACATCCTAATTCACTTGTCTCATCTCCTCCTGCCACTACCCCCATTTTACAGAAAAGGAGACTGGTCCCTGAAAGGTTAAGTGACAGCAGAAACCTCAGGGTACCTGCCTGCCACACTGCCTTTTGGAGAAATACCCACTGAAGCCTTGGGTCTGACTGCCATGAAAATCCCACACGAACTCCAGCCCGCCCCTGCCCTCACTCCATCTCCATAGCTACCTGGGCCAGGCTGGATCCTCTGGAGGGCTGGAAATAGGAAACTGGGACACAGTCAATTGGATGGGGGGCCTGGCAGATGATGTAGAACTGGTAACACGCTAGAGGTAGATGTGTCAAGTCTGAGAAAGGTGGGGGTGAGGGAGAAGAGAGAAGGGAGAGGGGACAGGGGAGAGAGAAATGTGAGGCCCCAGAAAGACATGGAAAATAGCTCCTTGCTGTGGATTCTCCACTCCTGTGCAAGGCCTGGCTGTGGCTGTAGGCTCTCAGGCTCCAAGATTCCCTTATCTTTGCAAGCAAGTCCCCCTCTTGCTGGACAGTTCCTTACCCCAGTCCCTTAGGTGAGCCCAAACAACCATTCTGAGGCCAGCCCTGGTGGTCAGCAGGGGACAAGTGTACTCTAGTGTCCTTCAGCCTTCGGGGCCAGGTGGGCACAGCAGTAGGGGGACACCCCTCACTGTAGACCTCTGGCAATGTCAGCCCTCACTAGGAAATCTTCTGAGGGGCCACCTCTTTCTCCTGCCATCTGTTGCCCAGTCTAGGAAACCCTGACATTGGGTCCACTGGCTGGGCGGATTTCATAGAAATGCCATGTGCCTGCTTTTGGTCCTGGTTTTTAAGAAGGGGAGGGGAAAAAACCCACACACACACAAAAAAAAAAAAAACAGAAGGAAAAAAGTGAACATGAGTAATGGGCCTGGAATGAGGCATAAGAGATAACACTGAATAATAACGTGTCAAAAACTACAAGATGTATTTTTTTTATTTCCCAGTGGAGTTTCCGTTGCATTAATCCATCACTGTAGAGCAGGCAAGATTATGTTTCCCCCCCCCAAAATTCTGGGATTTAAATGTGAGTAAATTAGGGTTTATTGTATTATTTGTGGTGATATAATTTCCAAGTGGGCCCTTATTAAATTACTTCCTGTGGTGCTGACACCGCTTACCTCATGGGCTCGGCACCTTCCCCCCACTTTCCCTGCCGGAGGCTGCTCTGTACCTTAGGGTCTCCCGGCATCTTTGGGTGGGGGTCGGGTGGTGGAGAGAGCATGAAGGAAGTGCTGAGTCACAGCCCTGGGCGAGCTGCTTCCTGGCTATCAAGGCTGGGAAACAGGGTGACACCCAACCTACACCTGCATAGAGGGGGAAACACAAGAACACATTTGGGTTGGGGCAAAGTGGAGACTGGCACCCTGTGTCCTGACCTCCAAGCCGGGCTTCGGTCTCTGTGCGGGGTCTGTTTTGGAGGGGAGGGGAGAGGAGAGGACTCTTTTTTGTTCACCAGTCTTCTTTGGCTTCTATGTGGCTTCAAGTCTAATAGCACAGGTCCCTAGGATTTAGGGGTCTCAGTCATCCAGTATGAGATCTGCCCTGTCACCCAGAGGGAGATATGAGAGAGGGCCTGTGGTCTAGTCTTGACTCGATCACAAAAGGCTGTGTGAGTGTAGGCAAGTGACTTTACCTCTCTGAGCCTCTACAGTAGATAGATATTCCACCTTTATAACAAAAGGGCTTGGAACACATTTATGATTTTCAGACTCCTTTTTAGCAGTAGAACCTCTTTTAAAAATGAGATCTTATTGAATGAATGCCAACACATAAAGCATGTAGATGAGAAGTTATCTGATTGAAGAAGGTAACTGGGGGCTGTAGTGTGGGGATATGGGGGGCTGATCTTCCCTGTCAGGGTCCTTTCTTCTTTCTCCATCCAGTTTGAAACTGTGGGGCTGATTTTCAGTATCTGGCCTTGATTTTGGCCTGCAGCGCCCTCCCTGCATCCTCGTGGAGTCCTGCCTAGTCTCCAAAGAGCCCCAACATCTCCTCCAGCCCTGCTGGTCTCTGAGCAAACTCCACACAGCCTCGTTCTCTTGGTCTCAAGTAGAGCAGCTGTGGAGCTCAGTCTGGTGGGTAAGGACATGGTTTTGCTGTTTACTACCTGTGACCCCAGGCAAGTTACTGTATTGTTATTTTTAATCTCTCCGAGTCTGTTTCATTACCTTTTTTGGGTTGTGGTCCTAGAAATTAAACCCATTCTAGGCAAATGTGCCACCCCTGAGCTATATCCCCAACTGCCCCCCCTCCCCTTTTAAATTTTGTTTTGAGGCAGGATCTTGGTACATCACTGTCCTCAGTCTTGGTCTCAATCTTGTGACTGTTGCATCCTGTGGGTCTGGGGGTCACCAGCCCACCCTCAAACTCTTGTGGGCTTGTCTCTTTCTCCAACTTAGAAGGAGGAAGAGGAGTCGGAAGTCATGGTGCAGAGCAAAAGTTGATTTATTGCAGAAGCAGTTCAAAGCCACCTGGAGAGTGAGGGCACCAGAGCTGGGTGGCCACTGAATACAGTATGGGGCAGTGGTACTGTTTTATGGGATAAGGACTGTCCCCACCGACCCAGAGGGGCTGCACTTAATTGGTTAACAGGCTCACTGCTAAGGGTACAAAGTCATCCAGTGTGTTGGGGTAATTACAATCCACAATTTAGGAACAGTTCAGGATGCTCAAACCCCAAGGGATGAGGGGAACAGTTTTGAGAGCCAGCCCAAGGTTATCTCCTCACTGTCTGTTATTAGTCACAGAGGCTGTTTTTCTTTTCCTCCCCTCTAAAAGGTCCCACGATTTTATTCTAATTCTACCTAGGGGTCCCATCTTTCCCTATACAATCCTCCTGCCTCAGCCTCCTATAATGTTGGAATTATAGGCATATGTCACCACAACTAATAAATAATTTTGACTTCATAAGGTAGTGGGGCTTAAATGAGAACATACATAAGAAACACAGAACTCGGTACCTAGCATGTTCTAAATTTCCTTATGTATTTGACCATGTAGGTATTTTTTGGTGAGGCATATGTGAATCGAGGGCTTTATCACAATGCATGGTAGCTGCTTAACAAATGGGTAGGTGGTAGTTTGTTTTGCTACATGAAAAGTGCTCTGGAGATGGATGATGTTGGTGGATGCGTGACAATGTGAATGTATTTGATGCTGCTGAGCTGTGCATTTAAAGATGGTTAAGATGATAAATTTTAGTTAGATGTATTTTTACCACAATTAAAAAAGGAAAGAATGAAAACAACAGGACCAACACTACCCACAACACCCTTTTATGATACTCCTGCTCTGGGAATTGGGAGTCTGGCACGGAGAAGAGTACCCACAAGGCTGAGCTCAGGCCTGGGGCTGACTTCCCGTCTGCAGGCTCTGGAAAAAAATCCCTTTCCAAGCTCATTCTTGGTGTCAGTGGTTGCAGACTGAGGTTCCAGTTTCACTGCTGGCTGTTGGTGGCAGTCACTTTCAGATCCCAGAGGCTACCCTCTGGCCCAAGTCCATGTTCTCGCTCCGCTACCTTCACTCCAGCAAGAGGCATGGAATCTCCTTATTTGTACAATCTCTGGTTTCATTTATAAGATAGCCAGAAAAGCTCTGCATTGATTGATCGATTGATTGACTGATTGTGGTGCTGGAGATCCAACCCAGGGCTTTGCACATGCTAGGCAAGCCTCTGAGCTACACCCCAGCTGAGAAGCTTTGGTTTTAAAGGGCTCAATAGATAGGTCAGGCACACCTGGATCATTTCTGTCTTTTAAGGTCAACTGATTTGAGACTTTAAATACATCTATCAAATTCCTTACAGTAGTTCCTAGATTGGTGTTTGATTGAACCTAGGGATGGAGAATCTTGGGGGGCAGTTTGGAAGTCTGCCTACTGTGGGAAGTATCCTTAGAATGGGGATTGGTGGGTTTCCAGGTAGAAAGCCTAGAATACCAAAGGCACAGATGAGGGAAGGCATAAGTAGTGCGGTGGTGGGGAGCCCTGTTAGAGCTGGGTGGGGTGTCTGTGGGGTGGTGGGCTGTGTGAGTGGTGAAGCAGGGCTGAGGGTGGATGCGAGGTGCTAAAGCTCCCCCTAGGGGGGTTCTCTGGAGGTGTTTAAGGGTAGGAATGACCACCTGGGGTGGCTCAGGAAGAGAGAGATGGAGGGCATTCTGGGGGGCCTTTTGGGCCAGAATACTCTGGGAAAAGCAGGAATGTTCTTCTCTCTTGCCCTCCTGAAGAGGAACATGGTTCCTTTCTTCCTTCTCTCCATTGTTCTTCATCCACTCAGCAGTTATCATGGAACACCTCTGATGAGCCAGCCTGTGCTAACGTCCGAGGACAGAGTGGGGCACAGGTGGGCCATCTCCTCTAGAGTCATCGGGAAAGGAGATGTGAAGCAGAGGGGAGTTCCCATGCAGAGGGCAATACAGAGACAAGAGAGGATTTGGAGTTATGGGAGCCCTAAGCGAGACCCCCAACTGCAGGTTAACTGCAAGTGCCCAGGCGGCTGGAAGGTTGACGAGTGGCAGAGGCCACCGTGAAGGCCGCCCGAAAGGTTCTTGCTTGAGTCTTTCTCATTTTCGCTCAGGAGGAAGATTTGGCTGGTGCTGGAGGAGCCCAAGATTAGTCCCCAGAACACGATTCTGGGGGAATGGGGAGGCAGAGGGAAGTACAAAACTGTTTGTTCGGAGTCTGGCCCTTGGAAAAGAGCTAAGTGTCTTTTTGCTGGCAGCTGCAGCAAAATGTAACAATCATTAGAAGGTGGCATTTTGCATTGAAATTTTCCCCATTGGCCAGTGACATTTTCTTGTTCCTTCTGGTTAGGAGACCTTTTAGTGCCACAGATTCAAGTGACTTAGGCATCAGGATTTCTTTCCCTCTGAGAGAGAAATGCGGTCACCCTGGGGTAGATCTGCACATTAGCTGAGGTTAAAAAAGCAGATGAACTAGTGAGTGGAGCAGGGACGGAGGGCTGTGTGTGAGGACGTGGAAGAAAACAGAAGCACACATGTAAGTGGGTTTTACGTAACTGAGATGTTTTATGTCTATGAGGATGACAAGTCTGGCTAACAGGCTTAGCAGGTGTGGGCTTTCCAAGTGCATTCATTACATGCAGAGAAAGATCCATATGCAGGTGTGTGTGCGTGTGCATGTGTGTGTGCACACACCAAAGAGAGAAGTGGGCAGGTGTGCACAAGTGTGTGTGCAGGCAGGCACCCACTTATTTATGCCTGTTTCATGGTGACCTGCACAGCTCATGGTACCATTATTAGGTAGTGGGCCTGGAGAACAGTGGCTCCTGCGACCCGCACATTCCCGCCCACCTACAGCCTTCCCCATTTCAGTAAGGGGCATCAGGTGTGCTCGGTTCTCAAGCCCCGAGCCCAGGAGTCCTCCTTCCTTCTGCCTTTTTTTTTTTTTTTTTTTTTTTGTGGTGCCATGATTGAGCCTAGGGCCGTTGCACAGAACTACATCCCCAACCTTTTAAACTTGTATAAAATTTTGATACAGGGTCCCACTTAGTCACTAAGTTGGCCAGGCTGGGCTTGAACTTGCAATACTCCTGCCTCAGCTTCTCAGAGTCCTGGAATTACAGGTGTGCACCAACACACCTGGCTTTTTCCTCCTGTCTTTAAGTTCAATGTTTTCCCCATCAGATAGACCTTCTTTGATGACTTCAGTCAAAAGAGCTCCCCGGTCTCATCCACATGTATTTTCCATTACAGCACATGCTTCCTTTGCTTGGAAGCAACATCTCTACGGATAATCACCTCAATGTGTATTTGTGTGTATGAATAGTGTCTTTCTACCCCTGCAGGATGCAGTGCCCTGAGCGCAAGGCCATCATTCTCCTACACTGCTGTATGCTGTAGGCACTCAGTAAATACTTTGTAGTGTGACTGATAAATGACTTGTGTTCCTGTCTGCCCCAGGGCTGACTTAGGTCTTGGAGGGAGTAGGGTTATTGCTTCAGTGCTGTGGGCCCCATGATATAGAACCTACTGGCTTATGAGGGGATGAGCTCCTGTCACAGAAAGCGGGCAGAGATTGAGTGAACAGTGCTAGCTGCCCACACCTATGGGTTACCATCCAGTGCCATATTGTGCGATACAAGAGTCATCAAGGTCTGGCCACATTGGGCCTCCCCAACATCACTGTTTTCTAGTTGTGGCTTATTTTTGCACAGCTACCTGTCTATATGTGCCTTTATTGTGGTTTTTTAAAATGCTTTCTTTCTTTTTTATTTTGCATTGCTGGGCATGGGACCCAGGCGAGCACGCTACCATTCAGCTTTACCCTCCTCCTCTCTCCCTTGTCTGGCCACTCCTTCTCATCCTTCTAGGCAGCACTTGAATATTTATGCTCTGTGAAATATCTTCAACTCCCCAGGCAGAACCAAGGCCTCCTTTGTCCCTGCTCCTGGAGGCTCTGTTTCAGATGCCTGGTAGTCTTCTGATCACTATGGCTACGTTCGCTACATTTCCCTGAAGCAGTCTCAGACTTCTCACAGACAAGGCTTTACTTGGTTTCCCCAGGCCTGGTATGGGGGGCACTGTGGTCCCCAAGAGGTGCCTGCTGTTGTTCACAGCAGACATGTGATGGGAGGTCTGGTGGGACAGTGAAAGACGCGTCGGTAGTGGACTCCTCTGCTCCTTGACCATTGCCCCTCTGACTTTGGGCTCAGAGGTTCTGGTGACTCCTGGGCTCAGCTTGAGATCCTCTGGCTTCCCCAGGAAAAGATGTTAAATGGGTGACTGTCCAGACTTCAGGTGAGCCCAAGAGTCAGCCCGGGCCATAGCTAGTGCAGCACCTTCCCCAAGCCTGGATCACCAGGCAGAGGGACTTCAGACTCAGGCCACTGCGGGAGCTTACAAGGCTCCTTCCTTTCAGGGCCCAGATGGACTGTAAGGGGGGGATCTAAAGCTTTCTGAGAGGCTAAGGCTGACTGAGGAGGGGGGCGGTGACCCTGAGGATCCCTTCTCAGAGTACATTCACAGAGACAGACGAAGGAGTGCGGAGAGAGTCCCCTAGGTGCGGTCAGCCTGGGCTGATCCATACTGAGTGCTCAGGGCAGTTCAGGCAGGATGCCATCCTTGGGCAGCCTGGGCTTTTGGGATGCATGCTACAGCAGAGAGTGCTGGAGGGTACTGTGGGACAGGGCCCTGAACCTGACTCAGGTGAAGCACCACAGCTATGTCGCCTGGGGCTCAGGGCTTCTGCTTCTCCCTGGCACTTCTCCCCTCCTCCCTGCTCTTGCCAGGTACCCCTGGGGCTAGGCACAGGCTGGTGCCCTCTCTGCCTGCTTCTGCTGCTGCTAAACTTTACACTGGGCTCTGTCATTAGCCCAAGAAGTTCCCTGTTTGACTAGCCCTGTCCAAATTTGCTCGGCACGAGCAGGAGCCCACGGTAAGCAAACAGTTTTCTGTTGATATTTGAGCACTAATGAAGAGGCAGCGCGCATGGCCCATTAATAACTGAGGAGATGATTGTGTTTGCAGAAGGCCTGTATACAACATGTCAGCTTGCCCAGGCAGGGCCTGCCTCCTTATTGATTGCCCAATAAGCCCAGATAGTGCTCTTGTTCTTACACCAGTCAGGGCCACTTCTGTGCCGTCCCAGGGTCTGTCTCCTTTCTCTGGGTGCTGGGCCCCTGCAGAGGCGCTCAGTCTGGTCTCATGTGAGGGTAGGGATTTCTTTCATTCTTCATTCACTCATCCAACATGCATGGATTGAGCATCATTTATGCATGGGTCGCTTGCCAATAACCAAGACTCCATCCTTACCTAGAAACACAGATTGCCCTTGACCTTGGGTGGCATGGTCCCTGATACCCATGGTCATGGTATGATAAACACATGGGTTCTGTCTGCCTGGACTTTGACAAGATTCAGGTGGAATCCTGTCATCATACGCTGCCCAGCAGGGGTCTCTGTCATCATCTTGAACCAGCTGACTGCCAGGTCTGAGATGGGAGATGATCCTCTGAGTGGCACTGACGGATGGTGTGTTCTTTCCTATGTTGTCCCTGAGATCCAGTGGACTCATCATGGGAACTTTTGGCTTTGTGGTGGGAGACGTGCTGCGGGGCACAGCTGGGACACATTCCAGATCTTGAGCTCTCCAGGGAGATGCTGTAGCAGATCGCAGACCAGGGTTCTAGGAGGGCTACCAGGATCTTCTCCCTGAGGCTGGTTTGGGAGGGGAATTTGTGGCCTGTCTTTCTGAGGACTAAGGATGTGAAGCCAACATTCTGCCTGGTGAGCTCGTAGTTTGGTAGGAGAGGCTGACCTGTAAGCAAATTATTGCCAAAATAAATTATACTATTTTGACAGGCATGGATCCAAGACTGTGAAAACAGAGAGGAGGGTGACAGAAGGCAGGGAGGACTTCCCAGAGGAGGTGACATTTGAGGATGTCCTTTAAGGCTGGCTAAAGGCTTACAGAAGCTACAATGACTATTCTCATTGGTAGAGGAGGAAAAAACAAATGGAGTCCTTTGGCATACAGAGACTCAGACTTGTGTCTCCTGGTCAGGGTAGGTTTTTTTGGTTTGTTTGTTTTTGCTTTTGGTTTGGTGTCTTAGTTACTTTTCTCATTGCTGAGACAAAATACCTGACACCCAAAGTTAAAGGAGGAAAGGTTTATTTAGCTCACAGTTTGTAGAAGTTTCAGTCTGTTATGGTTTGTGTCTAGCTGTCCCCCCAAAGCCTCATGTGGTCATAGGGTTTTTTCAGAGGTAGCTGAATCTAGAGTGTGTGATTGATTCATAGTGCAATGTAGGGATTAAGGGTGCTAGGATTAAGGGTGTGAGTGCTACACCCGCACTAGGGTGGGTAGCATGCATACAATGTAAGGGACAGAAAGAGGCTTTTCTCCCTCTCTTGTTGCTTTTTTTGTCTTCCACCACCATGAACTGTTGTTCCTCTGCCATGTGCCACCTTGCCTTGGAGCCAGTCGATTATGGACTGAAGCCTTTACAAACTGTGAGCTAAATAAATATTTCCCCCTTCAACTTTGGGTGTCGGCTATTTTGTCTCAGCAGTGAGTGAAAAGTAACTAAGACACAGTCCAAAATCAGCTGCCTCCAAGGCAGGGTGGCATGGCTGATAGGCATTGCAGAGGAGAAACAGTTCATGGTGGGCAGAAGGTAGCAAAGCAAGCAAGAGATGACTACAGCTCTTTCTATCCCTTATATCTTATATCTTATATCTTATATCCATATCCTTATGTCTATATCTTAGGGTGGGTAGCGCTCAAACCCTTAATCCTAGTGCCCTTGATCCTAGCATTGCACCATGAATCAATCCCAGCATCACACACTCTAGATCCAGCCACCTCTGAAAAAGCCCCACCTAAGACCGCAGGAGGCTTTGAGGGGACATCTAAACACAAGCCATAACATTTGTGTTGTTTTTCATGGGCCTTGTCAGAAAGGTCCTTGAGTTGGGATTAAGGCCTGGTGGCTGGGGGTAGGGTAATATTATGGTTTATATCTAGATGTCTCCCTAAAACCTCCTGAGATCATAGGTGGGGCCTGTGGAAGGTGATCAGATTATGGGGCTTATAGCTGACTTGCTGTTAGGAGGTGGGGCCTGGTCAGAAGAGCTGGGTCATTGTGGGCATGATCCAGAAGGTTATATGTATCTCCCTTCCTGGCTCCTCCCTTACTGTGGAGGACCACCAGGACGACTCTCCTTGAAAGAAGATCAATTGTTTTGATTTTAGCTAAACCTGGCCCTATTTCCATGTATTGGTGTGTGCAGAGCTGGCTAAGTTTTGTCTTTATCCTCTCAATTGGCTTTAAGCAATGCAAATGGATCTACCAAGGTGCTGATGTGTAGTCTTTAAAACAATGTGACAGGTCAGTGATGCCCCGCCTACAGCTCCCAAGTAGTATGTGTGAGCTAGGCCGAGCAATGCCACGCTGTCAGCTAAGAATGAACCTCAAGAAGAGAGGCTATGACTTCTCAGGGCATGAAAATTACACATCAAAACTGAAGCGCTGACCCCAAAACACTAGATACTGCCCTAATCTGTGATGTGCAGATTACTGTTTCTGCATATCTCTCTCTCTGCATATTGCAGAGGTGATTTCAGGCCTCCTACCTAGCCCAGCTCATAGCACTCATGTACTTCCTACCACTCTCACGGTCACTCATCCCAGAGCTATTCCCCTCTTCACAAATTAATAAAACCTGGGTTTGGCCCTGGGTCGAGGTCTTTGTTCCGGTTAGCCATTATTCTGACTGGACTTAGGATCCCCTTGGCTTCCCACAACTACAAATATGCCTAAGTGTCTTTATTCTCACCATGTGTTGCACTGGTAGATTGGAATTAACTTATTAGAATTCCAATAACTTTTCCGTGGGATTACAAATGTGGACTTTTCTGGGCCGCGATGAGGTCCAGAGGGCTTTTTATACCTTGACTCACTCTGCTTCCTGTTCACCACGCCCCTCTGCCATGCTGTCCTGCCTTGGAGCCAGCAGACTATGGATGAACGTGAGCCAAAATAACTTCTCCTTTCCAAAGTTGTGGGTTTGGGGTATTTTGTCCCAGGGATGAGAAAAGTGACAAAGACAGGTGAGTGAGATGCCCTGGACAGCATACTCTTCCACTGGGTGTTGGTGTCCACAGCTCTTCCCCCTCTGAGTGCCCCTGAGAAAGGATGAAGGAAGGGAGGTGGGAGTCAGGAAGCTCAGACGGTCATCTTAGCCCTGCCATCAATTGGGAATGTGATTTCTGGTCTTGGAGCCCCCGTGACCTTGTGTGTAGAATGGAGCTGATGGCATCTACTCTCAAGGCATTCTTGGAAGAATCATTTGGGGTAAGAGAATGAACAGAGTGATAAAGAAAGCACAGCTCTGAGGGGCTGTCAGTGCAAGAAACATGGCCCAAGCATCTGCATCTAACTTGGGTTGCTAGCTATAGACATACACATTGCACACACTGGACCCTTCCACATTTGCACCAGTCTCCTCTTGCTGCATCTTTGGGGTCATGGCCCATGGGAAAATAACTGAGAAGAAACTGGGTTGCAGGAGGGCAGGACCAGATTACGATGCTGGGGACCAAGAAAGTGAGTGAGAAGGATTAAAGTGGACTCTGGCCCCAGTCCTAAGAAAGCCAGCCTTGTGCTGTGTCCTTTTTCCCAGGCCACAGAGGCCCCTTTCAAGACTGATGGCTTGAGTTCCCTCCCTCTACCAGCATGCTCCTAGCTTTGGGGGGTCAAAGGGACAATCCAGAGCCTCCCTGGGAGTCTCGAAGAGTTCCAAAGGGAGGGGGTCTAGTGCACTGTGCATGCTGCTCCAGCCTGTTGTTCTAGCCCCCAAATTACTTCTTTTCTCTCACCCATTTTAAGTTTCAGGAAGCCCTGCAGAGAGACAGCCCCTCTGCTGGGCTGAAATCCACAGATGAGTGAATGTCTCACTGATCTGTTTGAATGGGGAAGTGGACGTGCTGGGAGTGTGACCTCACTGCCACACTGCCTCAATACGGTCTACCGAGAGATGGAAAGCACCAGCCCAAGCTCCTCCACCAACTCCTGTTCTTAGCCCCAAGTTAGCCTAAACACCTGAATGGAAGGCGGGTCGATTATGCATCCAGATCCCCTTCCTGAGATGGTGAAGGGTCTCTCTCCTGCTGAGCTGGTTTACATCCAGCAGCAGAAGAGAATCTTTAGTAAGATTGGGGCCCCACCCTAGACAACTGAGTAAAGGTCTGTGGGTGGAGCTCAGGCATCTTTCTTTAAAAAGCCCCCTGGGTGGTTTTGATGCATAGTGAGGGCTGAGAACTGCTGGGCTGGAGAAGATTTATCTTCTGGCCGTTGTCTCTCTGAGGCTGGTTCCCTCAGCCTATGTGCAAGACTTGCGGGAGCTGAAGCCCCCTCTGATTTTCATCGAAAGGAAAACTGGATGGACTGATTGCCCATGTGTCTGAGTCAGAAGCCAGGAGGAAGTTGCGGCTGAAGCTTTGGGGAGGGGAAAAAGAGAGGCCCAAAGTCTGAGAGGGCACAAGAGGAGGGAACCCTGGAGTAAGCAGTGGGCAAGTTGGTACAGAGGAAAATTGAGAGCTGCTCTGTACTCCCCTCCCATTTCCGTGTACTTGATTGTCTGCTGATAAGATTTATTTCTGATAATGTGTTTGACCTTCCATGCTTCCAGCTGATAAAAGCGTGGTTAAGGGTAATATTGGGGGAGTTACCCTTTGGAATTTTGGCTCTGCACAAAATGGAGCTGCACTGCAGATTAACACCGTTTGTGCTGAGGTTCTGTTGTCACTGAGGCTTTCTAAATGCTGGAGTCAGGGTAGAAGGGTGGAGATGGAGTCAGCATGAGCCGTGAAGCCCACCGGAAAGCCACAGGGATGCGGGATGGAATTGAAATTTGGGGAGGAAAGAATTGGACAATTCAGATGAAGGGCCAGACTTCTAGCACATTATGTGAGAGGGGAAAAACAAGTTCTACAAAAATCCCTCCATGAAGTTATCAATTGGAAAATTTAAAAAATGTAGCCTCAGGCTGGGTCCCTGGTAGAATGCTTACCTTGGATGTGCTAACAACAACAACAACAACAATGACAACAACAGCAACATAGTAACCTCAATGTACTAATTTCTTAAAATGTCTTTTAAAATTATTATTATTATTATTATTATTATTATTATTTTAGCAGAATAGGCCAGGGCAGAAACATAGTAACTCATGCCTAGCTTTTGCCCCGCATGGTCATCTGAGGTTGGATCCCCAGGAGCATGGCTGCCGGTGTAGGACTGGATATTGGAAATTAGCTCTGGAATTGCCATTCTAATTACCAGTTAGTCAGAACCAGCAATTCTTCTGGGAACTGGAGATGGGTGTTAGGAATATGCTGCTGAGAGTAAGAGGAAAAGCTTGAGTCATGGTAGAGTCTGCACAGAAATGGCACAGGGTGGCCAGACTGCGTGTAGGGGGAGGCTGCTGTTTATGACACTCAAATAGCTGACTAATGCACTCCTTGCAGGACAGCTGTTCACAGAGCAGAGCCATACAGACTGTCGTGTCTGTAGTGCTGGCTCCCTGCCCGGGGAAGAGCATGTGGTGGCGTGGGAGGAATCAGTCTCCCTCATTCAGCATCTTACCTTGGCCTGTTATATAAGAACTCCAGCCCTCTGGAAATGTTGGAAGTGTTGCTTTTGCTCTTCCCTCCAAGCAGGCTGATGAGTTGGGAACAAGGACCTGCCCAGAGTGGCCTGAGCACCCTTCCTTACTCTCCTGCCTACAAGGAGCCTGCAGAATCCTTTCCTCTGCCCTGGGGCAAAGTCTGCCCCTGCACAAGAAACACCTGCAGTTCTGAGTACTGAGAGCCCAGCTGTGGCTCTTGATCCTTGCTATGCCTGCCAACCCAGCCTTCTCAGCAATGTGGCCGGTTCTGTCTGCTCCCATGGCTGTGCGAGGTGGGCAGCACAGAATGGTCCAGCTGGGCTGGGGAGTGAAAGTGCTGCAGGATGAGTAGGTGGCATTAGGAAAGTGCTGGAGGCACCCAGAGAAGAGAAGTTAGCAGGTGAAGCTGAAGGGGGCTGCAGGCTAACCCTGGGTGGGGGGTACTTGCATGCCAAGCTGAGTTTGAAGTTTACCGGGGACAGACATATGGGCAGCCACTAAAGTTGCTTATAGCAAAATTGGAATTGAATGAATCTAGAAACTTGGCCACTGACTAGAAGGGTATTATGAGGAACTAAGACCAGGGTGTGAAATGTAGTTGTGTGGGACATGTGGATGGCATTCTGAGGAGCTGGGAACAAAGAAAGGAGTTACGTAGGGTGGGAAAAAGACAATGACTTTGTTGCCAGACTTTTGAGGCCTGAGCTGTTGAAGGAAAATCAGAAAGCAGGATCCAGTAGAAGTCTCAAGGAGGGAGGCTGAAGGTGTTGCAGGAAATGAGGGGCCTGGGATTTGGATATAAGAGCTATTGTTGCATAAGTACGAGGGAGGAAGGGAGGGAGGAGGGAAGTCAGGGAGAGAGGGAGGGAAAGTCAGCTGGAGAAGCACTGATGGGAACACACAGTGGACTTAAGGGCAGGCAGGGAATAGTTCAAGGGGCAGGAAACCAGAATGTGGCCCCCCCATTGTTGCCAAGATAAAGGACTGAGACCTCGTTGCATGAAGTAAGAGTTCAGTATTCTGAATTGAATTTAAGAACTCAGAATAATGCCACTTAGAAATCAGAGGGTGAGGACTGAAGACAGTTCTTAGAAGTGGGCACTGGGGCAGCCATTAGTGGTTAAGGCCGTATTAGTATCTGGGTTGGGTAGGAGCCAGACTGCAGGAGCTTGAATGACCATCGGGTAGTAAGGACATTGAGGTGGCAGGGCAGACCCTGTATGAGATTGGGAAGGTGAGGGGATAGAAGACCAGAGGTCTGAGTTCATGGGAGACACAGGTATGCTTGTGGGAAGAGTCTGGAAGTGGGAGGATGGGGAGTGGGGCTGGGGAGGGTTGTGTAGCTCATGGTCTCTTCACTGGAATTCCTCATGGAAAATTGATATTTTCCTTCCTCCTGTCAGGGCGTGTGCTGCAGGCTAAGGGGCAGCAGTGGTGGAGACAGCCGCTACTTTAGTACCTTGGTTTGCCTTAAAGTCTGCTTTACCATCAGTTCCCTCCTTCTTCAACAACTCTCAAGTGCTTTACGAGCCTTCTGTCTCTGCTCCCTTCTTATAGCTGGTGTGGGGCAGAGAAAACCCAGGCTTCAGGGACTTGCTTGGTCGTATACAATAGATTGGCCTCAGAGCCAGGGCCACAGATCAGAAGTCCTGGCTCCCAGGCAGACACCTACCACATACAGAAACTGAGCTAAGGATGTAGAGATGAATAACACACAGTTCCTGCCTTCACAGATCTCATTTTCCAGTGGGACAGACAAAGGAGGAAGCATAGGGCCTATATCAGTGATGGTGAACCTGTCAGAGCTTTCAATGGTAACAAATAACCTGCTGTAGCATGCGTGCCATAGATTTGCCACCACTAGACTCTATCATTGGTATGAGCCATTGCAAACTTTGGGCACCAGTACACCCATACTTTAAAATCTGGTTGCTTGAGATTTCCCCTTTGAGTGCTCACGGATGCTGGTGGCATACTTGCTGCAAATGTGGTTGCTTTCTCCCACCTGCCAAATATAGAGAAAGCTGCATCCTAATGGCCTAGCATTGCTAGGACTTGCTGTGCCTTCTTGCAGCCCAGTGCCCTGCCTATGGGTTCTTACCCTCTGACCCTAAGGCCCCTGCCAGACCACAGTGGGGCTCTGAGGGCCTCAAGCCTTCAGTACTCATGGGTCTAACTCACACGCTGAGCCATTATTATTGAAAGTACCCATATGGTCCAAGGGTCTCTGAACCTGGAAGAACTTGTTCATCATGCATATGGTTTGCCATTTGCCCCAACCAGTCATTTCCCAGAAGCCAGCCCTTTTCTCAGTGACCTGGTGGGGCTGGGTCACTCATCTTGACACCCTTTTTCCTCTTCTATTATTTTATGGGCTTGGGTTTTACGCAACTTAAGTCTAGAAACAGATTCCCTGACTTTGGGTCCTAAGGAGCAGAGATTAGGCCATTCATCTCTTCCTTCCCCAAAGGCTCTAGGCTTGTCACATAAGTAGGCCTTCAGCCCTAACAATCAAAAGGTAAGGCAGATTTTGCTAAACCTCTTAGATATACAATATACAAAAAACAAAACTTAAATCGCAGGTTTTGTACATCTTGATCCCCTCAACCACGAACTCCTTCTAGCTGCATCTTTGCCCAAAGAAGAGGGTTCCTCAAGTGACCCTAGGCACGACAGAGTCCAACTTTACAAGGAAAGAGCCTGTATAAAGTCAGCAAAATTACTGAAGTGCATTGAGGGACGAATTCTTTCCAAGGCTGCTGTGTGAGGTTGGGGGACTGCGTCAGAGAAAGTGTTCAGAGAAGTGAGGTCTTAACAAGGCCCCCTCTTCCCTACAACATTTTTTATGTTGAAAAATTTTAAGCATAAAAAGAAATTGAAAAAGTTTTTTGGTCAGCATTCTACCTGTCACATAGATTCTATTTTTCTCATTGTGTGCTCATTTCCTTACAAATATATTCATCCCTTTATCCATCCATCAACTAGCTTTACTGATTAATAACTTTATTGTTAATTTTATCGTACCATAAAATTCATCCACTGTAAGCATGCAGTTGGATGAGTTTTAGCAAGTTTATAAGGTGTGCAAGCCAGTTCCGGGACACTGCTCCCGTCAGCCCCATAGAATCCCTTCATGCCCACTTGCTGTCCATGTCTGCTCTCACCCCAGCACGAGGCAACCCCGACCCACCTCCAGCTTCTGTGGGCTTGCCTGTTCTGGAAATTCCATGTAAATGGATATATAATAGGCTCGTGTGTCTGGCTTCTTGCAGTTAGCATGATGTTTTTGAGGTTCAATCTTATCGTTGCATGCAATGGTAGTTTGCTTCTCTTTGTATTCCATTGTGTAGCTGTACCATGGTTTGTTGATACATTCACCAGTTGGTGGACACTTAGAGTGTTTCGAGCTTGGGGCTGTTATGAATCATGTGGCTGTGAATTTTCCTCTAGGCGTCTCTGTGTGGACTGAGAGAGATCGAAATACGTCACCCCAAAATATACTTCGTTAGCTTATCACCAGATGGCCGTTCAGATATAATATATAAGAAAAGGAGAAAAGCTGTCCTTTTGTGAAAAGAAATTTACACCTCATATAAGGCAGATTGGGCAGGGCTTTGCTGTCTGATTTCTTCTTGGGAAATTTCTTTCCCAAGAAGAAGCAGTTGGGGGGTCTGACAACTGCCCTAGACAGAGATGAGCACAGGTAACTGTTACCTGAGAGACTTTACTGAATCACGACACAGACTTTGTTCCTTGAGTTTGGCTCCCCTCACTGTCCCAAATTGTCACCACTTCCCAGAAAGGAACCCCAGTTTCTTTCTGTAGTGTGTATGTTTCAACTGTCTAGACATCCTTCGAGGCCTCCCATGTTTCTGCTTGTTAATAAATTTGTATGCTTTTTTCCTGTTTATCTGTCTATTGCCAGTTTATTTCAAGGACTAAGAGTGTTGAATCTTAAGAAGGAAAAGGGGAAATTTTTAATTTCCCTAAGCAAGAGGCTTCTTTGTGGGATCATGGAAACAGTCTAAAATGAGATTGTAGTGATGATTGCACAACTCCGTAAATATACTAAAATCTTCAAAGAGATGAATGTTATGCTATATAAATTATATTTCAATAAAATGATAAAAATAAAGACAAAACAAAATTAAAATGATAAAAGATTTCCCTACAGGCCATACCTTTTCTTCACAAGTTCTGCTGGGCTAAATAGGAACTGGCCAGGTTGTTAAAGCCAGAGGGAAGCCAGGTGTGGTGGGGCATGCCTGTAATCCTGGCAATTCAGGAGGCTGAGGCAGAGAATTACAGGTTCGAGACTAGCCTGGTCAATTTACCAAGACCCAATCTCAGAATAAAAAGTGCTGGGGATATAGCTTAACACTTGCCTAGCATGTGTGAGGCCCTGAGTTTAATCTCCAGTAGAAAAAAACCAAACCAAAACAACAATAATTAATGAAAACTCTTAGAGTATGCAGGGGATGGCAGTAGTTCAGTATCCTGGAAGTGTAGGATAACCCAGTAGGCTGGGGCAAGACCACAAAACCTCAGCCTCCTGAATTGCTGGGATTACAGGCATGCCCCACCACACCTGGCTTCCCTCTGGCTTTAACAACCCAGCCAGTTACTATTTAGCCCAGCAGAACTTGCAAAGAAAAGGTATGGCCTGGAGGGAAATCTTTTATCATTTTAATTTTGTTTTTTCTATATTTTTATCATTTTATTGAAATATAATTTATATAGCATTTATATAGCATAACATTCATCTCTTTGAAGATTTTAGTATATTTACAGAGTTGTTCAATCATAACTACAATCTCAAAAGCAGCACAAAAACAGTACTGGGGAGGGGCAGGTGTTGGTTTGTTTCTGGAAGGCTCTAAGAAACCTTGGAGTTTTATAGAAATCCACAGGATCAGAAATACTTCGTAGAAAGATTGTTGGGTGCAGCATAGAGAGTGGGCCAGTTAGAAAACGATTCTAATTGTTAGGCGATTAATGCAAGGTCTTACTACTGGTCCCGAGTTGCGAGTGTTGGGGAGCAGGTGGGCAATCAGATAGATTACTCTGTATGTGTGTTATTGAAGGGTGGAGGACATGGGGGGTCAAGGGGCAGCTGAGTGATTCAACCTTGCCCATAGCCCCACGATCACCTGTTCTCCAGTGAGGGGCAGCCCCAGCTCTCTTCTTGTACAGTCCTGTGTGTGGCTCTCAAGGGTAGCACCATGGGGGTCAGTGCTGTTTAAATGTTGATTACAGAGATGGTGGGAGCTGCTCAGATTTCTAATTAAGATTAAAGAATGTACCGGCTTATAAATGGTTCTCAGGAATGTATAATTTGATTAGCCTGTTTTCTTTGGGCGTTTTAATTTCTGGGTTAGTGAATGTAGCCTCTGACTACAGGTGGGGCTGCTTGCTCACCACACACAAAGTTTAGGGCCTTGCGAGGTATTTAGGGCACATAGGGGAGACAGTAGGGTGACAGGAAGAGCGTGAGCCATGGAGAAATAGGCCAGGCCAGAGTGGCACCTCTTGTTTTTCTTCTTCTTTTTTTCCCCACTTATAGAGAATGTCCAGGTGGAGATCAAGAAGGACACAAAATATTGTCTATAAAATAAATGTGCTCATCTGTCTCTCATTTGCCTTCGTTTTTTTTACTATTCAAAGACACAGAAGGCCAGATCCTCATCATCCTACATCCAGCCCTCTTGTTTTTCTTTCTCCCATGGAGCCCACCCTGTAGGACTAAGATTGATTTAGGGACCTTAGTTGGACTTACATAGGTTGCCCCATTGTCAATCACAGTCACCATGACAACCCTAGGGCCCATTCAGTGGCTTCCTCTTCCCTTTCAGCCCTGAGTACCACCAGTGAGGGACCAGGTCAACTTCATGCTTCATCAGCCCTGGGAAGCAACCTAGGCTCCAGGGCAGTCACTTTCCCTCCTCACATCCCTCATCCTCCTGCCCCAGGCCACCAGATAACATTGTGGCCCTCTAGGCACTGTTGCTTACATGGGTCAATTTCTCCATTAAAAAAAAAAAAAAAAAAAAAAAAACGAAACTACTTCATGACTGCATTGGTATATAGATGAGTAAATTAATATTATATATTAAACATTTTATGTTCTCTGAAAGATTATTTTCTTCTGATTTAAAAAAAATTAAAACATTTCCAGGGGTGCAGGCCCTGAGCTTCTTGTGGATAAGGTAATCCTGTGATAGCCCCCAAAGCTCCTGATAGGTAGCACACCTGCCTACCCATTGACCCAGTGAAAAGTGGTGACTCTGGGGTCTGGCAAATTGCTCCTTTCTGGGGAAGTCCTTAGAGGAAGCCATGAGGGTGCTGTCCTCAGGCCAGCCCTGCAGCCCAGCTGGTGGCTCACCCTGCAGGAGACTTGTCTCCATAGCTTCTCCGAGTGTCTTCCTCCCCTTTACTTCCATGTGATTGACCTGGTGTGTGTGGGGGGGTCTCTGCACCGGGTTCAGCTCCTGGTGAGCAGAGGTTGGTTCTCAAAGAGTGGTTGGAGGAATGTTCTTCACCCCAGTTGTGTGTGTGTGTACTCAAAGCGGGTGTTTAAAGAAAATCCCGGAGAGTCTCCAGATGACTTCTTACACACACAGAAATCTGAGAAAGGGAACGTGCGAGGAAAGGGCATGAACTTTCCCACTCCTTCCTTTTCACAGACATTAGGGTACTTGCTTCTCCATTATACCACTGCTTGGAAATCAGCGAACATCATTGAACACTATGTTAGGAATTTCAGGGGTGAAATGGGTAGGTGAGGCCCAGTCCTGTTTTGTGGGGTTACCCCCTACCCAGCCCACTCCAGAAGCTGTCTTCTCATGCTTCTGAGGAGGATGTCTAGGTGCTCAGCCTCAAATTTGGGAAAGCATTGGTGAGCAACAGAGTGTGCAAAAATTACATGTGTGTAAAGAAGCACCATCGCAGCCCCGCTATGAAGGTGGACACTATCACACAGGTCTGAAGAGAGCATGCCTGGGCTCCTGCCTGGCAGTGCCACTGCCCCTAACCTGGGGTGTGTCCTAGGGCAACCCCCATAATGGCTCTCAGCTTCTGTTGCTTGTTCATATTCAGATCATGCCTAAAACACAGTTTGTAAATTCTAAGGGCCTTGGATATCATTTGTTACTGTTTTTCACTGGAAAGAGTTCCAATTATTGCTGTAGCTATTCCAAGGCAGCCCTAAGATGAGTCTCTCCAGCACCGGGGGAGGAGCTGAGCCTGGGATTTGGCTCGGCTCCCCAGCTGGCTGTATGATACAGCAGCCTTCACTGGTGGGCCCGGGCTGCCACAGATCCATTATCCCTCATAAAGGTGGGAGAAGGGACTAGATAACCCTCAGAGTTGGTTTTAGAACTTTCAGGGTAGTCTCATTCTGAGGGCAAGGCAGAGATCTCCAGAATGATGACCTGGGACACCCAGAGCCCGCCCTGAGCTCAGGTCTGTGTCCCCAAGGTTCTTCAGTTCTGGAATGGGCCTCACTGGAGACCTAGTTGGGCCACAGGGTCTCTGGTCAGTAGGGTGGCGGTTCTGGGGTGAGCCAGGGACGAACTCTGCAAGATTTAGAAAGACACATTCCCTAAATCATCCCTTGATTACTACTAGGAGATCACCTCTTGCCTCCAGGCGGATTCCTACTCCTCTGAAAGATGGGGCACCTCCTCAGTTAGACACCCCTTTGCCCTCACCCGGAGTGGGCTGGATACAGCGGCAGTTAGTTGTGTCTAGCGTCCCGTCCTTCTCCCTCCCCTCTCTGTCTCTGCCTTCAAGGGGCCTAGGAAAGAGCTGGAGAGGCAGGAGGGGTCTGGCTGCGGTCGCCGCGCCCCGCAGGCTGGCAAAGGGGCACTCCGCGAGTTTCCCGCTTTGGTCAGGAAGTGTGTTGGGACGGGGCTAAGGATAATTAACACTTGGGGCGCGTTTTGTCTTCCAAGTGCTTTACAAACGCGACCTAGTTAGCCCGTGGGGAGGAGCGGAGCCACCGAAACATTCTCGTTATTATTCATTTTTATGCCGCCTGGAGCGCGCAGCCTGAGCGTTGGCCAGGAGGATGCGCTGGTGGCGGCGCCCCCCTCCCAGGCTCCCAGCTCTCGGTGGGGAGGACGCTGCGGGCTTGGCGGCGAGAGCGAGTGCGATTTTCGCAGTTAGACGCACTCTCACGCATCTCATTTAATCTTCGCCGAAATCTGCAGGCTCGGAGAGGTCCGGGTACAGAGAGGTACCACACAGCCTGTACCCGGGAGACGCGACTCAAACCTGGGCCCCTGCAAAGTTCCAGGTCTTTGTCCTTTCGCTGAGCGTCTTGCCAGCCTTGCGGCTAGCCTCGGGCCACCAGCCCTGAGTGCCGCGTCCCGAGCGAGGACTAAAGCGGGGGGCGGCGGCGCGCACCCGGCCCGGGCCTGCCGAAACTGTTGCCAGCGCAAAGCTCCCCGCTACACCTGAGCGCGGGGACAGATGTGCATCAATATTTATTCGGAACTCCCAGGAAACCTGGATGAAGTGTAATTATCTCAGCTCAATCAGCTCGGATTAGCATAACATCAAGTCACCCATCAGACGAACGGTTTGATTTCGGGGATCAAAGCGCCGCGCTGTACCCGCTGATTAATCGGGGAGAAGGGAGCGAGGAGAAGAAAGGGACGCCGGCTCCGCGAGCCACAGCTGCAACGCTTTGATGCGCCGACAGTGCCAAGTTAACTACCCGGCCGGCTCGGCGCCCACCCCGCTGTTTCTCCGACCCGACGCACCCGCCGGGTCTACGGGTTTTAGCGCCTCTTCTCAGGCAGCAAGTCGCCAACTCCAAAAACAGCGTGACCCTGCCCTTCCGGGGCTCTTCTAGGAAGAGGTGCTTGTCTGTGCACTAACTGCGCAGAGTATAGAGGAGCCGGGGGTTCCCTGGCGAGCTAGGTCTCGGTCTGCCCCTCTGATCTCTTCCAGGCCTGTGAAGCTGGCCCCCAGGCTGAGTGCAGGAGGGACCTGCACGCTTTCATGGACGCCCTCCCGAGGCTGGTCCCATCCAACCTGCCTGCATCATCTGCCCCATCCCCTCCCACCATGCAGAATTTACTCTGGTTACTTAATTGGCCTTTTCTTGGTTTTGTACCTTTGTGCAATATTTTCCCATCTGGGATGCACTTCCATCCCTTTCTTTCGCTAACCAACTCCTGCATCTTTAACACGCAGCCCTAAGGCATCTTGCCCCAGTGAAACCTGCTCCCCCCTCCCGTGGGGGAGCCTCTGCCAGCAACACCATGGATGGCACAGCTCTGTCATGGTTTGACTAGCCCCTATTCCTGGGGGAATTTTGTACTGCAGAATGGGAGGCTCCCAGTAGTCCCTGGAGCTCTGGTTTGGGTGTGGTCTCTAGAAGATGAAAATGGTGGGCAGCAGGTTAAATATGTACTTAAAATCCTGGTGACTTCAGGACTCCCCCTCCTAGCTTGTCCTGGCTTTATTTCTCTTTCATCAGCAGTGCTGAGGGCAGGAGCCCAGTCTCATTCATCTATGTGTCCTCTGGGATATGGTCCTTAGCACAAGTCAGGTTTGGGTTCTAGTACATGTCCCCTGCTAACTCTGCTTATCAAGTCCCCTGACCTCCCAGGAATCAGATTGCTGGCTGCCAATGTCACTGTGGCTGTGACCTTCCTACATAAGCCACCTCATGGGAGAGCGCCCCAGAAGAAGACAGAGAATCCTGGAATGTCAGGGCAGAAGGGAAGCTCACAGGCCCCTTCCTCACCCTCCTATACTTTCATCCTCTGCTTGGGGGATAAGGAGAGTGGAATGGGGTCTGGAGGTTCTGCCCCACACCTGGCCCCCTTGGGAGCAGGCTCAGCATGGTGAGGGCAAGGGGACTGTGGAGAACCCACATGTCATCTTCAAGGCTCTCTCTGGCTGGTGCGATGAAGGCAGCATAATCCCTTCCAGAGCCTGCCCAGGCTTCTGTCTCACTCAGAAAGCCAGAAAATTGACCATCCTCATGGATGTGTAAATATAACAATAGTGGTTCTTCATAATGCCCCCTGCTCAACAATTTCATCTTGACAAAACCAAAACCCGAACTTGAATTCCAAAGCTTCTTTGCAGGCGATTTCCTAATTTTGTATCTTATTTTTAAAAAAATTGTTTAAAAAGTATTCACCCATATAACTTTGGTCATCTTTACTGTCGGGCCATGAAGACATCATAAAAATAATCACGTACAACTCTACAGAATGTGATTGCTTACAAAGTCCCAGACATTGTCTTATTAACTGGTCCCCCTAGCAATCTTTGAGAGATAGAGAGCAAAGATGATGGTCCCCACTGAACAGGAGTGGGAATAGAAACTCTAAGAGATAGTGATGTGCCCAAGGCCAAAGAGCAAGGGAGAGCCGGGACAGAACATGTGTCTTTTGATAGCTTTGGCCAAGAATCTCTCTACTGTGCTCTGAACCTCCATTGGGTTTGTTTTGTTTTCAAGAAGGTTGAATGCACAAGAGGTGGAGAACCTTGTCCAAAATCTCAGGCCAAGTCGTTGCCCATCTGGGTGCAGGACAGTGCCAGTTCTTTCTCTGCATTGCCTTGGGTCTCTGGACATCAGGACTCTCACCCCTGGAAGACCCTGGAGGGCAATGGGTGTGACCCTGGGCATCTTGGAGCTGAGCTATGTGTGTCCATTGGCATTCTTCTTTGGACTGGAAGCTCCTTGAGGGCAGACCATCTATTTTATTTCATACTATGTCCTAAGATCAAAGCTCAGGGTCTGGAACATAGTAGATTCTCAATGAATAGATGTGGAATAAATGAAAGAAGTAATGAAAGAGGGAGGAAGTAAGGAGGGAAAGGAGGGAAAGGCGGGAGGCAGAAGATTAAAAGACAGTCATCCTTGGCAGGGGGTCAAGTCTTGAAAGTGGCTGGGTATGTGCCCCTTATACTGGCAGAAAGATGATTTATCTCCATTCCAAATCTCATCGTGGATTTTTCTCTCTCCTTTAATTAAGAACTAAATATAGATCTTAATTAAGACACTGATGAATTTAATTTAGAGTGGCATTAGGGCCTTAACTTGCAGAGCTCAATGCCATGTTTGTATAATGTGGGATATAAGCTAAATGAGTGCTTGCTTGTTACCACCGTAAATAATTCCCTTGCAAATCCCTTTAGAAGCATCGCTAACACTAATCCACCCCCATCTAGAGGATGTTCTGGACTCCCACTGCCCAGCCCCTCTGCATTTGTCCACATCACAAGGCCTCCTGTCTTGCCTCCTGGGCTCTGACCAAATGAAATCCCCTGTCACTGCCACAGCTGCCTTGCCTGCCTCTATGTCTTTGTTCACACAGATCCCTCCACTGGTAATGCCTTTCCCCTCACTGTTTACTCCAAATCTCTCAGGAGACTCTTCTTCCTTGCAGTTCTAGCCCAATGCTTCGATCCGATGTGGTCCCTCTGTTCCTTGCTCCCTGGCTCCTGATCTGCAAGCATTTAGTGTGTGAGCTCCAAAGGTCCCAGCATTTTGTTGATTCCAACACTGACTCTGCCATGTGCTATTGTGATTTCATCACTGTCTTCTTTCACTGATGCTACTGGGCTGTGAGTGTCAAACACAGAGCCTGTACATAACAGGGATAGGGAGGAGCTGTTACTTTGCTGTCCATCTGTGGAGCACAAGGAGCCAACCTCCCCATTTCAGTCCACTTTAAAATACATTTGTTGAGCACCTCCTTATGCCAGATATACATATGTACCAGGGTCTGCGAGGCCTTTAAGGTTTCTGCCGTGGGTCAGCGCTGGATGAAGATGCATGGCAAGGGCAGGTGTGCTGTCCAGTTGTGCTGCATGGAGGTGCAGAGCAAGATGTGGGCCCATTTTAGTCGATGCCCAGGCTCCTGTCTGATGCCAAGAGGCAAGTACAGCTGGTGGCTAAGAGCCATTATTCTTGAGTCTGGTAGCCTGGGGCTGGATGTGGTTAGCTCAATCAGTAAAATAGGGTCATTTTGAAGCTAATGGCATGGAGTAAGTGCTCAGTAAATAGAGATGCTGCTGCTGATGGTGTTGGATGACATGCTAAGCTAGTTGGAGACTGGGCACCTTTCCATCCAATGGAACATTGACTCAGACATCCTCTAGTGGAGTATGTCATTCATACTTTGTGCATAATTAATTGGGGGGGAGTGATTGGCCTGCTGTTGATCCACTTTGTGGCTCTGGGCCCTTCTTCTGGCCTCTGTGCCTCTCACTCAAGAAATAAAAGAATGGGATGGAGTGATTCCACCAATTCCTTTTGTTGTCTAGAGTGACTCAGCCTCTTGTGTCCTCCTCCTCTTCCCTAACCTCGCATCAGTGCAACTTCATCCCCAGGATCTAGAAAGTGGACTCTGTCTTTCAAACATCCCCTCATCCCCTGCAATGCTGGGCACATAGCCTTTACATGTGGCAAGCAGGGACTGTCTGTGATTTGAAGAGCTGAATCATTTCCCTGGACTTCTTGACTTGCCACAGTCTGCTGTTCTTGGTGCCCAGTCATGGGTCCTGTTTGAAATATGCTGCCTCACCCTCCCCATTTTATTGAACTCTTTCTGGGAGGCTCCAGCCCATGGGTTATTAGCCTTAACACTTTTAACAATTGAGTTGAATAATTCCTTGCTGTGGGGCTGTCCTGTGCATTGAGGGATGTTTAACAACTTCCCTGGCCTCTACCCACTAGATGCCAGTAAGACCTGCCCCCACTTGTGACACACTAAATGCTTCTAGACACTGCCAGCTGTCCCTGGCATGGCAAATTGCCTCTGGTTGGAAGCTATTAATCTATACTAAGCACAAGTCACATATGTGATCTTATTTATCTACCTGGGAAACTCGTGATATAGATACGGTTCTAATGCTGAAGAGGTTCTGGAATTAGGCAGAGTCAGCTCAAATCACGTTGCTTACTTTAGCCTCAGTTTCTCATCTTTAATTTGCTTTTTAATCATACCTTGCTCTCAAGGTTATTGGCAAGTTCTTAGCACAGTGTTTGACACTTAGTAAATGTGAATCAATATAGTCACGTGCTTCATAACAATGTTTCTGTCAATGACAGCCTGAGTCTCTGCCACATAGCCTGGGTGTGGAGGAGGCCATACCATCTAGGCTTGTGTAATGAAATAGTCTAACTATGCATTTCCCAGAACACACTTCTGTCATGAAGTGACTCGTGACTATTGTAAATACTGTTCTGTAGATGCACATTCAGACTCAACCAACCATTTTGAATATCCATTGTGTCAACCACTGCTTTAATGTATTAGCTCATTAGATCCTTATAGCATGCTATCATATGGTAAATATTACTTGTGTTATTCAGATGAGGGATAAAAGCACAGAGAGTTAAGTAACTTGCTAGTAACTTGTGAGGTGGGGTTTCGAACTCAAGATAGTAGGGCTCCAGAGCTATGCACTTACTTACTCTACTATATTCTGTGGCACCAAGTTCTTAGTGGAAGCTTTCATGTTCATTTTACTTATATGTCACCAGCCTACTTCCAAGGGCACCTATTTCTAGAACTATACCTGTGCAATTTAGTAGCTACCAGCCACATATGACTATGTACCTTGAAATTAATTAAAATGTAAAATTCAGTTCCTCAGTCACACTAGCCACATTTCAAGTGCTCAATGGCCCCATGTACTTAGTGGCTATGTATTGGATGGCACAGATACAGAACGTTTTCATCATCACCCAGTTCTGTGGGGCAGTTCTATTCTAAGGACTATGGGAAATGAATTTATTTCTTCTGAGAGTGTTTTGCTGTCCCTTTAGATAATTGGTGTCAGTCAATCAACATTTTGTCCAGAAATATTAGCTGCCAGTATATTCTGTTCATTTAACATTTATTAGGTTTCTACTGTGAGTCTGGAACAGTATTGGGAACTGAAAAAGTAAAGATAAATAAATATGATCCCTGCTCATAAATGTAATTTATAATAGCAATGGGGCGTGTGGAAATCCTCTGCAAGCAGAGCCTAGGCAAGTCTTCCCAGCTCTGGAGATGTTCTACCTCTCTTTGCCTAGAATTTCTGCTGCAGAAACTTGCAGCAAAGAGGGTGGAAATATTAGGGCAGGGAAGAATTATTTAAAGCAGAGTTTGTCAAAGAAATTACATTCCAGGTAAGCCCAGAGTCAAGTGCAGTGAGTAGGCCAGGAAACAGAGACACAGAAAATACAAGTGTCACCTCTAGTTGAACCTCCGGAGAACCCCAAAGTCCTTCTTTCATAACTCTGAGCTGAGGGCTTCCTCACCTCCTAGAGTTCTCAACTTCCCCCTTCCCTCCACATCAGCTGACCCTGCCCAATTGTCCATCTTTCTGCTCCAATTCAGCACTCTTCTAGCTCAGAAATTGGTTGGTTATATTGGGAACAATGAGGCCTGACTCTGTTAGTTCAGAGCAAAATGGCTTTTTTAATAAAAAGGGCATTGCATTCTTGGTGATGTATGGACAAGTCAGAAGATCAGAAGAGGGCTGGGATGGGAGGGGATGGCGAGCAGGCGGTTCCAGAGTGCTACTGCTGACACATGGGCTCTTGGGTCCTGCACAGCAGAGTCTGGGGTGAGCTGGGTTAGAGGAAAGTCCTGGTGGGTGGTTGTTTGGCTGGGAGAGGCAAAGCCATCAGGATTACCAAGGATCCAGGAGCTACAGAGAGCTTATTTCTCCTAGGGAAGAAACAGAGGCATCAAATTTAGCTCCTGTCTTGTCCTATTAAACAAGAATGAGGCAGTGGGGTGGGCTGGAGTGAGAAGGTTCCACTGAGAGCCACACTCAGGTGCAGAAACTATAAGCCAATTGTCTAGGGTCACACAGCAGGTTAGCAACTCTGTTACTGAAACGCAGGGCCCTGTGTGTGTGTGTGTGTGTGTGCATGTGTGCACACACATGTGTGTATGGTGCATTCCTTTTTATTGTTGGGTACTATTATTCCATCGGTGTGTCAGTCAGCCTTCTGTTACTGTAAAAATACTTGAGATAATCAACTTAGAAAGATAAAAGGTTTATTTTGGCTCACAGTTTTAGAGGGGTCAGTCTTGTTGCATTTGGGCTTATGTGAACTAGAACATCGGCCAGAAGTGTGTGGTAGAGAAAACCTCTCCACCTCTTGGTGGCTGGCAAGCAAAGAGAGGACACTATCCCAATGCCCTCTTCAAGGCCACACCCCCAATGACCTAACTTCCTTCCACCAGATCCCACCTCCTAAAAGTTCCACCACCTCCCAGTAGCACCACAGGTTGGGGAGAAATCCTTCAACACACAGGCCTTTGGGGGACACTTAAGATCCATGTATAGCTCGTGGTATTCTTGTAATACTATTTAACTGTTCACCCATTGAAAGACATTTGGGTTGTTTCTAAGTTTTTTTTTTTTTTGTGGGTACCGGGGGTCAACCTCAGGACCTCACGTGCCAGCAGGCGCCCGTGCCGCTGAGCGATATCACCAGCCCTTTTTTCGTATGTGGGTTCCAGGAGTCGAACTTGGGCCCTCGCGCTTGCCAGGCAGGCACGTACACCGCTGAGCCATCTCACCGGCCCTGTTTCTAAGTTTTTGGCTTAAATGTTTGTTTAAGTAATAGATCATTTCTTAGATCTGTTGTAGGTTGACAGTAAAACTGAAAGTACATAGATATTCCGTATAACCCCCTCACAGTTTCCCATATTATCCACATCTTGCATTAGCAAGGTATGTTTGTTACAATTCATGAACCAATATTGGCACATTAATATTAACTAAGTGCACAGTTTACATTAAGGTGCAGTCTTTGCATTGCACATTTTGTGGATTTTGACAAATGTGTAATGTCACATATTCACCATTATGGTACCATATAGAATAGTTTCACTGCCCTAAACCCCACTTTGCTCCATTTGTTCATCTCTCTCTTCCCAGCAGCCCTGGCAACTTTTATTGTCTTGATAATTTGGCAGAGCTTTTTGTTGCTTCTCTTTAGAACTTCCTAGATGTTTCCCTCTTGGCCCATCCCTTCCTAAATAAACAGCCTTCTTGGAACTCAGGCACCTGGGCAGTTAGCTCCAGGGTTATGTGAGCAGTCTGCAGATGAATCCGCACTGCTTTCTTTTAAGGACGAACTACTGCTGCAACAGGCCAGGCCAGCCCTGTCCCATTGGTTGGGATGCAGCTGCAGGAGGGATAGGTGCTCCAAGGCCCTATTTGGGTTGAGGCAGTGCAGAGGAGGGCAGAAGGTGTCTTCGTCAACTGAATGCTCTGCTCTGGGGGCCTTTTTTAACCTGAGGCCCTGGGAGACACCGAGCACTCAGCTCCTTTACATCTAAGCTTAGAAGCCAGCTGCCAGCTGCCTTTCCCCTCCCAGTGCCTCTGGCTCAGCCTGGGGCTGCCTCCTGGCTTGCAGGCTCCCCTCGAAGCCCCACTTTCATTTTTAAACAGACAAGAAAATAAGCAATTGATTTTTGGATATTACATAAGCTGGGCAAGGGAAACTTTAATAAGGAAAAGAACAGAAGGAGGGGTCTGAAGATCTTAAACTCAAAACTACAAAAAGCCCACTATTTTCAACCCAAATGGAGACAGCTGAAAACCTGGTATGGTCAGAGAGATGGTGCAGGTGGCCCCAGGCCCTTGGGAGAGGACTGACAGGGCCAGCTAGGGCCCTGTGATGTCCCATGGTGGCTGGGATCTTCCCTCCCACCTCAGCTTCCGAGGCCATGCTTTCTGTTGCACAGCCACTCTGTACCTCCACGTTTGGCTGTTGTTTGATTCTTATCCTTGGAGGTGCAGGGCAGGCTGGGACTCTGAAGGCCAGGGGCTCACTGGATGTGAGGACGATAGTGAATAAACACCGCCCCCCCCTTCTCCAGAGAGAAGCACTTGAAGTAAGAAGATTCTGTTAGTACAGAACAGGGGGCAGCTTAGCTTCCTACTGCCTAGGACAGGCTCATTCCATCCATGAGAAGACAAGGAGTGCATGGAGTCCTGCAGGGTACCTGTGATTACTGCTGTGGAGACTGTACACATCCTAGAGGAAGCTGAGATTGGGAGAATCTCAGCTTTGGACTCCTGCTTTGATGTTCTTGATCCATGTTTTCTTTATGGTTCTACCCATCTAGTCCGTTTCAGGTTGTCCAGGGTAGATTGTCCAGATAAGACTATCGATGTGTGTGTGTATGTGTGTGTATTGTGTCTGTGTGTGCATGTTTGTGTGTGCATGCATGCATGTGCGTGTATGTGTGTGTGTATATGTAGGCTGGAGAAAGACAAGAACTGTGGGCATAAATGGTAGGGTGCTATGGTTTGATATGTTCTCCCGAAGTTCATGTGTTGAACACTTAATCCCCAGTGCAATTGTTTTGTGAACCTTTAATAGGTGGTTAGATCACAAGAGAGCTGTCCTTTTTTTTTTTTTTTTTTTTGTTTGTGGGTACCGGGGGTCGACCTCAGGAGCTCACGCGCCAGCAGGCGCCCGTGCTGCTGAGTGATATCACCGGCCCTTTTTTCGTATGTGGGTTCCGGGAGTCGAACTCGGGCCCTCGCGCTTGCCAGGCAGGTGCTTACGCCGCTGAGCCATCTCACCAGCCCTAGAGAGCTGTCCTTATGAATGGATTAATGTCATTGTCATGGGAGTGGATTCTTTATCTTGAAAGTGGGTTTAATATAAAAGCAAGTTCAGGCTTCTCTTGCTGTCTCATATTCTCTTGTTTTATCCCTTTGTATCCTTTGGATGATATTGCAAGAAGGCCTTCAGCTGATGGTAGCACCTAAACAATGGACTTCGCACCTTCCAGAACTGGGAGAAATAAAAAATTTTTTGTAACCTGGCTAGTCTGTAGGATTTTGTTATAGCAGCAGAAAGCAGACTAAGACAAGGGATAACTGATATGTGGTAGGAGGAGGGTGGCATTTAGGAAGGGACTCATGAATCCTGCCATGCATTGGGCAACATGCTGGTCTTCCGTCCTGGGAGGGAGTCTCATTTAGAACATACAGTCCTGAGCTGCCACATGGGTGCTGGCATAGCCTCTGTTCCCCCTTTTCTTATATTACTTCAGCTCTAGAATTCAAAGAATGTTGGCAGACAGACCCAGAAATCCCCCATGCCTCATAAACTAGGCATCCAATTATTAGGAATCCCAGAGGGCTTAAGGGGAATAATGGGTGACTTTCCCTCTCAGACCCATTGCTGACCTGCTTTGAGGTCCTTAGTTGTGTTGAATTTTGGAGCCAGAAAAAATTGGCACTCCTCTTTCACTACCCCAGTGAGGGGGACATCCAGCCTGCATCTGATGGCACTGTGCTTTTCAAAGTAACTAAACCCTTAGACCCTTGGAATCTTTTAAAGAAAATGCTTGGAAGTATGACAAAGCAGGAAAGACTCGATGTTATGGATTAAATGTTTACGTTTTCCACTCCATTCATGAGTTGAATCTTTGACTCCCAATGTGATACAGTGTTTGGTGGTGGGACCTAATGAGGTTTAGATGAAGTCATGATAGTGGTGACCTAGGTTTGGATTAATTTTCTAATGAGAAGAGAGAGACCAGAGCTCTCTCTCTCTCTCCATGATTTGAGTATACAATGAGAAAGTTGCTATCTGCAAGCCAGAAAGAGGGATTCACCAAGGACCAGGTCTACTGGCCCCTTGATCTTGGTTTCCATAGTCCCCAGAACTGTGAGAAATAAATGCTGTTGTTTCAGCTATCCAGTCTATGTTGTTTTCTTGTAGCAGCTTGAGCTGACTGCTACACTGTAATCTCCCTTTACTGGGTTTTGGAGACACAGAATAGGTCTTGCCCCGGCTGTTTACATTTCCAGAGGATAAATGAGCACATAGAAGGCCCTGTGATAAGAGGCAGGCTATGGTTAAACACCCTAAAGGAAGTACCAAGTTCCACATGGCTTCAGAAGGGACAGCAGCCTCCTCTTGGTGTTTGCACTTGATCTTGTGTAATGGACAGGGTTTCAACAAATTGTGGTGGAGAAGAAGAGCACTCCATGTAGCAGAAATGGCATAAACAAGGGCAACAAGACAAGAAATTGTGTTGTATCTGGGAATTGGCAAAATATCAAATTTAATTGAAGTATGGAGCATCGGTAGAAGAGAAATGGTAGAGAAACCTTGGGTAAAAGCTTGAACCAAGTCCCAGAGAATCTTGAAGTGCAAGCCAAGGAGTCTGGGGAGTCATTGACAGTTTTGAGCTGGGGATGGGATGATACCAGTGTTGGCTGAAGAAGATTCATTTAGCAAAGAAGGTAGTTAAGCAGTAACCTGATGATCGAAGTGGTCTAGGCCAAGATGGTGAATGGCTATGTGAGGAGATACAGAACATACATTGAGGAAATGTGGAGAAAAGAAAGGCATGGCTCCCTCCTGTAAGCCTAGCTGTGGAAAGAAGGCTAATAACACATATGATAAGTGTGATGAAGATATAAGAAAAATATTTAATGAATTGTTAAATTGTATTTGATTAAGTGTCAAAATATGTACTGAGATGAATGGACAGGGGCTGGAGAAAAGGAAAGTTTTCTGGTCCCAGTGGACCTTGAGCTGATTCTTGAACACTGGGAAGACTTGAGTAGAAGAGGAGAAGAAATAAAGGAAAGGATGTCTGGCAGAGAACAGCGTCAGTGAAGGGTTCATGATTAAACCCTGAAGTTAGGAACTTGGGTCAGACCAGTTTGAGCCAATCATATTATTTCTGGATAAGATGTGTTTTTCAACTCTGGATTCCTGGGTCTTGGAAGCTGAGAATGTTGGGAAGACCTAGGTGAGGGTCTCCAGCCCTTGGTCTTTGGAAAGTTCCAGATCTCTAACCCAGCCAAGCACTAGCACAAAGTCTTGCACAGGCTGGCCTGCTCTCTTCTCACCAGGCAGCATCAAGAACTCTGATGCCATCCTCTGTGCTAAGGCTGTCCCATCTACTGGACATGGCAAGAAGCTGGGTTGAGAAAGCTGAGAAAGCAGCCTAGGAGTCAATGAAAGTCACACTTTTGAGATGTTGTCTGGTCCTATCACCTGTACTGGGTTTCCTGGGTGCCCAGCAGTGATCTAGACTTCTATGAGGAAACCTACTCTTTGGGACTGAAGGAGGCAGCTATCACTGGCCTCATGCTTTCTCTCCGCCTCTGCCTTTGGTGGCCTCACCTTTGATGTCTCCTTCAAAGACTCAGTTCACTGACACCACCCCGGCCTGGTCCTGAAGTGCAAGGCACAAAGACAGGAGAGATGATGGAACCATTTCTGCTGGGTGCCCATCTACCCACGGCCTTCCTCCATCTGACGAATGGGGGCCCATGGCAGGCTAACGCTGCACCCACTAGTGGGCAGTCCAGGCCAGCTCTGCCTTCACATCCTGGTCCAGGGGTAGAACTTTACACTTCTGTAAAGGGGTATCAAAGACTCCAGTTTGGGACTTGTGGGGGGTCATGGATGTGGACAGAAGGATCTGAGATAGGTGTATTTAGGGCAAGGCTATTTGATTCTAGATCTCTCTCTCTCGTTGCTCAAGGCCTACATCTATTCAGGTGACTGAAAGCCAAGTTGACAGTCCAAGCCTCTTGGGAGGGAACTCAAGTGACCTAAAGGATCTTGCAGCCTGGGAGGAGAGATGTGCCCCACAATTCTCTATGCATGTCGCAAGACGTGAGGTGCTGTTTAGACAGACATCTGTGTTTTAAGCCACCTCTTGTGCAGCCTACTGAGGCAGAGGTCAGTGCACAGCCATGGACTTGTTCTCATGTTGGCTTTAAAGTTGGCACGCATTATATCTCAGCATCACTTTGTGAGGGTCTTTCTTTCTTCCCCCCTTAAGCTGCCCTCAGGTGACTTCCATGCCATTTACAGAAGAGCCAAGTCTCCCCATTTGTTCTTGTAAAAAGCTGGTACCTGGATCTAGAAACACAGGGATCCAATCCCAGCTTCCCTGTCTAGAGGCAGGGATGGAGCATGGTGGGTTGGGGCTCCCCAGAGCTGGGGTCAAACCTCAATAGGGACATGTTCTGATGCCTGAGTAATTCTGTTGAGGAGTAACCTTGTAAGAGGTGAGTCCTGGAGTGTACAGGATGAAGGCTCCTATCCATCCATTCATCCATCCATCTATCCATCCATCCATCCATCCATCCATCCATCCATCCATCCAGGACAAGACCCTTCTGCCCATATCCTGGACATGGGGCTAATGTTTCTGCATTCCTTGGGCAACCTGGGAGATGGAGGAGCACACACACTGCTAAGCTTCTGGCCCTTGGGCCTTTGCACAGAGGAAATGGCTGAATAATGAATGAGGCCAGCGCACTTCAGAGAGGTAGCCCTGGGGACTGTATGGGCAGGAGGAGAGGTATGGACAGATTGGGAGGCGGCAGACCTGGCATGTGGAGACACACCAGGAGCCTTGATGAAGTCTGTGGCTATGGCTTCCACCTCAGGGCAGAGCTGCTGACTCAAAATAAAAGTGGCTCCAAGAGCTTGCGTATGGGTTAGTTGCAAACCCTCAACCTGTCACATATCTAACCTCTTGGTGCTATTCCTATTATAACTCCAACTGGAAGTCCCCACCAAAAGAATTACTTGTGGACTCTGCTAAAGGTTTGTGCAGCTGGATTTAAGTTGCATCTAGGGAGCCCTTCTGAAAATGAGGGCTGTTGGGCAGGTGACTCATCCAGGGCAGTTTGAGAAGGGCAAGGTTAGCCAGGAGGGAAGTGGTGTGCCCACATGACTTCCAGCAGGTGTCGGGCTGGCAACTTGTGTGGCCATCACCAGAGAGAACTCAGGGTCCTCAGAGGCACCCTTGCCAGATACTTGCTTCCATTGATGAGGCGCTCTCTTTTCTGAGGCTGCCCTTTTCAATTCTGAGGGTATCTGTCTTACTTTTCTCATAGCTGAGACAAAATACCTGACATCTAAATTTAAAGGAGGAAAGGTTTATTTAGATCACAGTTCATAGAGATTTCAATTCATAATTGGGTGGCTCCAAGACAGGGTAACATGGAAGAAAGGCATCATAAAGGAGAAACAGTTCATGGAGGGCAGAAGGTAGCAAAGCAAGCAAGGGATGACCACAGCTCTTTCTATCCCTTATATCTTATCCAGACTACTTAGGGTGTGTAGCACTCACACCCTTAATCCTAGTGCTCTTGATCCTAGCATTGCACCATGCGTCAATCCCAGTGTCACACACTCTAGATCCAGCCACCTCTGAAAAAGCCCCACCTATGACTGCACAAGGCTTTGGGGGGACAGCTAAACACAAACCATAACAACCTCCAAGCATGTGACCTGGGACCCCATTTTCTCTACTATTCATATAACTTCCGCAAGATATTACAGGGGCAGCCACTCCTAAAACTCATCCTCCAGACATAAGTGAACACACCTTTGTTGAGTGCTGCTCTTTGTTAAGTTCTTGCCTCCACAGAGTTCACATGGTGGCCCATGTGAGTCCTAGTGTCTCCCCTTTTGAAGAGGAATAAACTGAAGTAGAGAGAGGCTGCATAACTTGACCCAAATCACAGAGCCGATATGTGGGTTAGCTGGATCCAAATTTATGTGGCTGAGGTGGTATTTGAACTTCAGGTCCTTTTCATGCCAAACTGGACTTTGGGAACCTTCTTGTGCCATTGATGGGTGTTTTGAGGGCCTTTTGATCAGACCCACTCTAGGGGAAGCTTTTCAGATGTGCCAATGCCCACCTAGCTCTCTCAAGCCCTTCGTGGCTAAAGGAACTTCTACAGCAGAAGGGAGCTTGCCTGGTCCTGAATCCCCTTCCCAAGAACTTCTCTTCCTTCTCTGCAAATCCAGGTTGAAGCAGGGTGATATCCTGTATTTGCCTGGTTGCTGCCAAGCACCTTATAGCCCTTCCGCTTTGTTTAACTGCCAGAGCACTTTCCTGGGCTTTCAAAGCAAGCAGGGGATCCCTTCCCTCACCTCTCAGCTCAGAGCAGCTGGAGGCAGAGTCCTCTGGCTCTTTCTGATCAGTCTAGGGCTCTTTCATATATCTCTCTCCTAGGAGGAAACCACCCTGCCCTGGCTGGTTGCAATACATCTCAGCCCAGATCAAGCCCCTTTGCTAAGCAGGAGCATCTCCTGCTCCCCTGGGCACCTGTGAAACTTACTTGAAGGGCTGGATCCAGGACCTCCAATGATGGCCCTGAGAATGGTTTGGCTGAAAGATATTTAGCTTTGTGGGGAGCCAGTCTGGGTACCTGGAGAGCTGAAATGTCCAGGAAACACTTCTCTACACATGCTACACAGCTGAGGGAGGATGGGAGCAAAGACAGAATCCTTCCTAAGGGAACCTGGTGAAAGCTTGAGGCCACACTTCCCCACTCTGAGGCTTTGCTGAAACATCCTGCTGGTTTGCTGCCCACCAGACCCTGGCTCACTCCAAAGTCTCCTCCTCCAGGTTGGTCCCATAGGCTCTTCATCCCAGCCAACACCTCCTTTGGGCTGAGCTCTGAGCTGGCCTCTTAGCAAGGCCATGTTAGAACAACCCTCCATGCCTGGAGATTTCCTTCAACCCAAATGCACATATCACCACATCTCACAATGCGTTTCACTGTCGTTCATGTTTTATTAGTATAAGTGCCTTAAAAGCAGATCAGAGATTCAACTAATTTGCTCATTAGTAAAAGGAAATTAGCCATTTGAGATCTGTTCTAATAAAATTAGCTTGGTGACAAACGCTTTGTTGCCGTGTTTATTAGATTACCATACTCCCTGCATTTTAAAGGCCAGCACAGTTGTCAGCAACTCTTCAGGGTATTCTCCGAGCTTCTCTTTTACCCTTGTTTGTTCTTCCTTTTAGGCCTGTGGAGATGTTTTTCCCCTTTCAAGGCTAATTGGGAAGGCCTGACCCAGTTCTGAGCTCCAATTCACACACTCCCATGAGCCCCAGGATGCCCGTCCCCTCTGCACCCACTTTCCTGGCCATTTGGCCCACCCCATCCCCTGGTGCTATCCCCTCAGCTTCTGTGTTGCTGGCTGCCTTTGTCCATTTGTGTTACTATAAAAGAACAGAGATTTATTGGCTGATGGTTTTAGAGGCTTGGAAGCCCAGTGTCAAAATGTCAGCATCTGATGAGGGCTTTCTTTCTGCATCATAAAATGGCAGACGAGGGAAGAGACAGAGGGAGAGAGAGCCCACTCCTGAGATGATAAATCCACCTTTTCCATAAAGGAGTTTGTCTGTTCATGAGGTCTGAGTCCTTATGGCTTAAACATCTCTTAAAGGTCCAACTTCTTAATGCTGTTACAATAGAAATTGAATTTCAACATGAGTTTTGGAAGGGACCCACAACCCATAGCACTACTCCTTTAATGGAGCCAGTGTCCCCCTGCCTCCTCCCTGGCCCCCAAGCCTGCAGCCTCCTTGACCCCTCTCATGGCCCCAGGGGCCCTGTTTGGGTTTCCCTGCTCCATGTAGCTGTCTGGATTACACTTGGGCTTTAGTGCACCCTTGGATTTGTGCCTGGCTTCACCCGGTCATCTTTTGTCACTCCCTTGGAAGTGACCCACCCTATCAGTGCGACAGCTTATCTGTTCACTTCTATCTACATGTGCCTGGCTGTGGGTGCCACTGGTATGGAGAGGAAACAGCACAAAGCATCCACTCCACCAGGAGCTGCCTGGAGGATCCCTTGGGCCCGAGGTGGGGGAAGGATACGTGCTCTCTGGGTAGCACTAGCTACCATATTGCAGGATTGTGTGATTTGGAAGTGATTGCTCCCAACATCACCACAGCACTCTGCCGGCACCTCCTTTGCAGTATTTCACCCCAGCTATGTATCTTTCTCACTGAGTGCTTACTCTGTGCTAGGCACAGGGCCAGCCAGTACTTGTCCTTTCTCTCTCTTCTCTTTCTTTCTTCTTTTGATACTGGGGATTGAACCCACAGCCTTCACACTGAGATATATTCTCAGCCCTTTTTATTTTTTATTTGAAGACAGGGTCTAACTAAGTTGTCCAGGTGGGACTTGAACTTGTAATCCTCCTGCCTCAGCCTCTTAGAGTGCTGGGATTACAGGTGTGGGCCACCACGATATGCTCATTTGCTGTCTTTCATTTAATCTTCTGGATGACACAAGGAGGTAGATCACATCGTTATTCTCATTTTAGAAGCTCAGGACAGACATTTGGCAAGCTCCCCAAGGTTACCCTGCTGGTAAGCTGCAGAGTAAGGATTCAAACCCAGGTTTGTGTATTCCCAAAGCACGGGCTCTAACCACGAGTCTACATGGTATGCTTAGGTAAATGTCAGCTACCTGCCATTCTGGAATGTGACATGAACTTCCTGCACATGGGATCTGTTCTGTGCTCACTCTCTGTCCCTATCAGTGCCTGGAACAGACTTCTGCAGAAACACCTACTGAGTGAACAGCTCTCTAGGAGAGGTGTGATCAGACAGTACAAACCATTTGCAGGTGGGAGGCCTGTGCCGGGGGCACCTGGCGTGGTCCAGTAGAACCTGGGTACTTTCCCTTCTCTCTCTCTGCCTTCAGCAGCCCCAGGCCCAGGCTCTTCCTGCCCCTCCCACATCCTTCCTATCCTGGTACAAATCATTGGCTCAGACAACAACGATGTGTTTATCCCACAGGACGTGACTCTGAATATTAGAATGTCAGGAGCGGCTGCCTTCCCAATAAGTTGCTGTCATTGAGGAAATAAAAGGGGAGTTGCAGTTGTTTAATTTGGAGCCCGCTGGTGACAGCCTGGGCCTGAGGACTTGCTGCTGTCTCCCCAGCAACTGGGGCATCAGAACCTGTGGGATCTTGCCCTCAGTTTTCATCCTCTCTGAGGTCCTCCATGGGTTCCTGGTGCCCACTCCCCTCCCTCCAGGCCTCTGCCCCCTCCACCTCCACCCTGCCTCATGCCTCTCGAGTCCTTCCCAGCCCTTCAATCTTCATTGCACCCTGTGTTGTTACCCCTGCTAGGCCCACTCTTTCCTGGCACTTTCACTGCATTTTCTCACTTGTTCATCTTCCTACTCCTGGAAATACATTAATGGATGAGGAAATTGTGGTTAGAAAGGCTAAACATTAGGTCTTCTGATGCCCTGTGGATGGAGAAGCTGAAGGAGGTCAGGGAGCATGCCCAACCATTCCTACTGAGTGCCTCCCAGGAGCGAAGCTCTAGGAATACCCAGATGGATGAGATGCCGGGATGCAGTCTCAGAGCAGGGTGGGGTGGGGTGGTGGTGGTGCCACTGAGCTCTCCTCCTTTGGAGGAGGGGACCCCTGGGAAGTGGATGAACACCTTTCAGGGGAGGCTGTGGGTGGGGTCTCCCTGTGTTGTAAATATTTAGGATCTGAGTCTCCCTCACTCTTATGGCAGATAAAACTCCTTTCTCTGGTTTTGGCCCCAAATATGTTCTCGGTTGTCAGGTGCAGGGTGGGCAGAGGGCACTGTATCCAGGCTGAGAAGCACAGCTGCATTTGTGATGGAGGTATGTTCCCTCTTCACAGTGCTGGGCCATAGGTATGAAGCACATGTGCTGCTGACCCCAGCCCCTCAGAAGAGGAGTTTGGGGACACTCCTTGGAGTAATGTACCGGAGAGAGATGGAGAGAGAGGAGTACAGGCTTTGGAGTCTGGCACATTAGGGTATAAATGCAGCACATTAACTTGTGACCTCAGGCAAATTACTTAACCACACTGAACCTCCCAGATTTCCAACCTGGTGTCCACTTTTCAGGAGAGTTGTGAGGATGAATGAAAACAATGTGAGTGGAGCTGGAGTGATGGATTTGAGGAAGGCGCCTCTAAACCCAAGCATGTCCAGTCTGACTGTCAGCCTGGCTCAGGGAGGTGGTTGCAGGGCTTGGAAGGTGGGGGTCAGTTAGCTGAAGGTCTTGGCAATCCTGAGGCCACCTAGAATCAGCTTCTGTGGAACCCCAGCCCTGCCTGGTGATTCAGCCTCTGGGGGAAGGCATGGTTCCCTGGGGGAGTGGGATACCTCAGTGGAAAGAGGAGAAGTCCTTTAGGCTTCTAGACACCTCTGTGTTCACCATGTTCCTTGCAGTGCTCCTTCCTGAGTCCCAGACTTTCACCAAGGGCAAATTTCTATCTTCCTGACTCAGCACCCTGAAGAGACCCTGCCAGTGAGTCCACATGGAGCATGAGAGTGAGCAGAGAGGCATCAGGATTTGAGGGAGTCATGAAGAAGGGGGAGATTGGGTTCCAGTCCCAGCTGGACCACTCAGCAGCTCTGTGAGCTGGGCTGTGCTTTGCCTTCTCTGCATCTGGAGAATATGCTTGGGAAAAGCTCATGGACTGTCTGGGGGAAATGGGGTGATTTCAGGGCAGCATGCATCCTAGCACGCAGTAGGTACCGTTTGTCCTCTTCAAGAGGAAGTGCGGAGCTGAAGCCTCCAGGGGCTCTCACCAGCACCTCCTGGCCCTCCTCATCCTACTCTCCCAAATCCAAAGTGGAAGGGTGAAGGAGACTCCACAGTGGGAAGCTGTCTTGATTTTTCAAACATTTTTCTGCATTTTTATCCTCCTCTTCTTCTGGGCGTCCCGCTGCAGGTATGTTGGATGACTGATGTCATCCCACAGGTCTATGAGGCTCTGTTCATCTTCCTTCAACAGTTTCTCTCTTTGTTCTTCAGCCTGGGTAATTTCTATTGACTTGAAGTCCACTGATTCATTCTTCTCACATCTCAAATCTGCCATTGAGCCCTTCTCCTGAAATTTTTCACATTTCCTTTACTATATTTTTTAACCCTAGAATTTCCATTTAGTTTGTTTTTATAGTTTGTATTTATTTATTGAAATTCTTGATTTGTTGAGTCGTTTTAATGGTATAGTCCTTTAGTTCCTTAAACATATGTAATCATATAGACCTTTAATTCTTTAAACTGGCTTCCTTGAACTTTTTAAGCACATATGTAACAGTTACTTTTGAAGCCTTCGTCTGCTGACTCTAATGTCTGGATCTGCTTGTATTGGCTTCTATTGACTTTTTTCCCGTATGGATCACTTTTCTGTTTCTTTGTATGCTGTATTTTTTTTTTTTTTTGCTGGAAATTGGACATTTTAGATATTATCTTGAACAACCTCTAGATTCTGATAGCTCTTCGTAGAATTTTTTTTTAAGTGCCTGTATTTGGTTATAATATGGGGAATCTCCTCAGTGGTATGTGATGTCTCTACTTAATTTTTTAAAAATTCCTTTTGGGCCGGTGAGATGGCTCAGTGGCTTAAGCGCCTGCCCGGCAAGCACGAGGGCCCGAGTTCGACTCCCGGAACCCACATACGAAAAAGGGGCCGGTGATATCGCTCAGCAGCATGGGCACCTGCTGGTGCGCAAGGTCCTGAGGTCACCCCCCCGGTACCCACAAAAAAAAAATTCCTTTTATTTTTTAGCCTGGCTTCCTAAAGTTTGTGTCTATGTCTTCACATCTTGATGGTCAGCTGGTAATTTTGTCAGAGGTCTGTGCAAAGACCTTGATCCAGAAAGGCTCCCAGCATCAGTGTGCAGACAGGGGTGGGGTGGGGAGCCTATTCACATTCGTGCAGTTTTCAAGTCTTTCCCACTTTTGCTTCCCGCCAGACATCCTGGGTCTTCTCTGCATGTGCGCAGCCTCCCAGGTTATCAGAGAGGAAGGCTTCTCCAGCCTCTCGGTGGCTCTCTTATTCTAGGAGCTCCTTGCTAACTTTCTGGCTGTCTTTTTCTCTGCTCTTTGTCCCAGTTGGAACAGTAACCTCATCCCAGCAGAGCTGAGGGCCCTGCCCATTCGTGTCTCCATGGAGTCCATTTTTACTGTCAACCACTGGAGGAAGGCTGAGGCCTCTGGCCCCAAGCCAAATCAGCCCTCCAAAGCAGGTGAGGATGTTACGTTCATGGTCAGCCCCACCCAAGGGGAAGCACGGATGGAGGTGGGGGAGCAGACCCTTGAACAGACTTCCATTTCTCTTACAAAGTTTAATTTTTCATCGACAAATGAGTCTCCTCCTGTTTGACCTTCAGTTGATTTCCAGAGCCCTGAAAAAAAGAAAAAACAATTTTTTTTTCTGATTTCTTCACTTGACCATCATTGGAAATCCTGTGTAGATTCCTGAGACTTACATTTATCAATGTGTAACTTGAGTTTTATTTGCAAGTGACAGTTTTCTACCTGCTTGGTGTCCCATGAGTTTGCCAAGACTTTTGAGGACCTGACCTTTTCCCAAGGCAAAACTGATCTGGAGATTTGCATGCTTGTCTTGAGTCCTGCTTGCTTCCCCTGAAGTCATCTCCACACTGCCACTCCTAGAGGGGAGGATCACGCCTTGAAACAGCCAAGCCGTTCCAAGACTCAGGAAAACCCCACTAGGCCAGCCTGTTTTCTCTTCCGCTCTACCTACTCCATTCCACTGATAGAAATAAAGGAGAGTGGTTGCCATCTGGGTCCCCCAAACCATGACCTTATGGGACTTGTGTCATGAAGTCTCTCCTTAGAAAAAGCACCTCTATCTGCTCCCTTTCCAGTGCAGAGGATGCCGCTTTCTGAGGGAAACCAGTCCTTGCTGCCCCAGAGCCCTGCAGGTATTGGAGCAGCAGACTCTCTCTTCTCATGCTTCTTTCTAAGTTTTTCTCAACAGCTTTATCAACTTGGCACCAGCCATTGGATGGCATTGAAACCTCTCAGCTTGGGATTCAGAAGCCTTCGTGATCTGCACTCCCCTCTCTCTCTCAGCTCGGGACTCTACCCTCACATGATGCTTCCACCCACCGGGTCCCCGGCTGCTCCAGACACTCCCTCCCTTTCATACTCCCGTGCGTCTGCACAGGCCGTTCTTTCTGGAAGCCCTTATCCCTTCTCCTTCCTTCAAACCCTCCTCATAGGACCTATCTTAGTGGTGTTTTTGTCTATTGGGACCCCTTTAATTCCCCTGCCTGGAGGTGACCTCTCCTCTCCATGGCACTTTTCTTTGGCCTGCTATTCCCTCATGTTGCCACCACCTGTTTCTCTGTCAGTGATAACGCAAGGACAGAGATTCTCTTTAGCTCATCTTCACAGTCCCAGTGACCCAGTGCTCAGCACACAGTAGGTCCCCATACATGTGTGCTGAATGTCAGAGTGACCTTTCTGTAACCTTTTCTGCCAGAAGTGAGTTCACTTGATGGCACTCTGGGTTTTGAAGTCTGTGGAATAAGATTTATAATCTGATTATATTCAAATGCGAGCATCTACATGACAACATTCAATTAAATTCAATTTTAAAAATAATTTTTGGTGGCTTTTAACTTATCCAAATTCAATATCAGTTGCATTGGAACTGCATATTCAGGTTCTAGAATTATTTCATTTAGTTGCATTTTTTTTTTTTTTTTTTTTTTGGGTACCGGGGGGTCGACCTCAGGACCTCGTGCGCCAACAGGCACCCGTGCCACTGAGCGATATCACCGGCCCCTTTTCCGTATGTGGGATCCGGGAGTCGAACTCGGGCCCTCGCGCTTGCAAGGCAGGCGCTTAAGCCGCTGAGCCATCTCACCGGCCCATTAGTTGCATTTTTTGTAAATAGTTGCTCTATTTAGCACCCCCCTTTTAACCCCATCTTCAACCTTTGAAGTCAGGGGTCCTGGGGCTTTCTGGACAGATAGCAGGTATATAGAAGTGTGTGTGTGGGTTTGTGCTCAAGAGAGGGAAACCTCATCAAATGGTATGGGATCAGCTTGTTATTTTATTATTTCTTCTTTATAATAACCAAATTACTGATGCTGGCAAGTATTTATGATTAATCCTGTAAATTCCTCTCTGAGCCACAGTGATCCCTTAAACAGGCCCCTTCCTTGATGGAATACATTCCAGGAAAGAGGATCCAGAATAAATCCTGCCCTTATTAGGGTAGTCTGACTTTGGACTCTGACTGATACCTGTCCTGTCTGGTGGCCAGAGGGGGACAGTTTGGGAGGGAGTGGAGGGATATCTGGGGGAACCCTACTCCCTGCCCCCTCCTCCAAGCCAGTGGTCACTGGAGAAATGGTGATCCTGCTGGTAGCCATGCCTGTGACTTAAAGGAGAGGAAGCCAATGGCTTTGGGGAAGTTTGCTGAGCTAGGGTGGGGACTTCTGGGATTATAGCCCAGGGAAGGCTCAGATGTCACCCAGATCATTCCCCAACTTCCAGAGAGGTCTGAATCCACACAGTCCTTGCCAATGAAAATTTGTCTCTGGGCAAATTTCTCTGCCAATGAAAATTTGATGAATTGAATAAGACACCATCCCCAATGTGTCCACTGTGCCCAAGGAGACCTTTCCCCATAGCACTTCCAGACATGTGTCCCCATTTCTGTGCACATCTGACTTCCACCTGACTGAGCTCTAGGGCAGTCACTGTGTCTTCTTTACTTTTCTATTGCAGTGCCCAGCACTGTGCCTGGACCATACCATTGACTCACTGATGATTTATAGTGTATGAAAGAACTGGGGGATTAGTTTTGGTTGGTCAGAGAGAGCTATTTATTGAAGTGTAGGTGGGGTAAAGAAAACCAACCAGGATGGTAGAGTACCTGAGGCATAGCAGTGGTGGTGGTGGGGCTGTTACTAGCCAGGCATGAAAGACATAGTGAGAGAATAGTCACCACCAGGTAACAGCTGAGGCTGTCGGAGTTGTGGCCTCAGGTGGAGGTCTGAGATGAGGGTGATAAACAGCCTAAGCTCTCCTTCCTTCCTCCCTCCAGGATCTCGCTAGTCTCTCCCATAGTGATTCAGGTGGATGCCAGAGAGCAAGGTGATGCAGTTCATATAGGTGACCTTCCTGGGACACACAGCTTGGGGAAGGATGCAGACAGGAAGGGGAAGAAAGTGATAATATCCAGCACATGGAGCTTGGGGTGGGTAAAGAATCAGGTCCAGTTCAGAGAGTGGGTGTGAATCCCTAGACTCACCTCACTGGGGGCTGGGCTGGAGGTTGCTGGGCTGGTCCTTGTGTTTCCACCTTTATGTAGAACCATAAACCCAGTTCACCCAGCCACCCAGCCTGACCCTTGACTGTGCTCAGTCGGTTCTGATTCCATAACCCTGTGGACTTTCCTCATTTCCCTTGTCTTTTTCTAATGACCGTCTACCAAGACCCAGGGAAGAGAGCCAGATGGCTGTCGATGAAACACTGAGAGCCTCATGTTCTTCCAGTCAATATTGGAGGGGAGAGGGAAACAATTAGTGGCTTTTTATCTTCCAAGAAGAGGGCTGTCTTTTGTGTGGGGCAGAGGTGGAGGGCACCCGGCTGGGAACACTGAAGTGCTTCATAAATCAAAAGCTAATGATTTCTGGGTCTTGTGGGATTCCAGGCTAGGAATATTGATGGACATTTGCAGGGTTGGTGTCTGGGTTTGATTGGAGGTGGGGAGGGAGGGGGATCATCAGGAGATGCTTGTGCTAAGGGAGTGAGTCTGGATCTGAGGGAGGGAGAGAGGCATCGGCCTCACAGTCCTGATAGTGGCTTTTCTTAGCTCACACGATGCTTGGCTGAGAGTTTTCGAAACAGAGTGCAGGACTTCAGCACTTGGAGAAACTTAGCGGTCTTACTGACAATCCCCCTCCTGTTACAGCAGGAGTTGCTGCAACTGCATGCATGGGATGCCTTTCCTAAGGTCACACAGGATATCCATGGAGATGTCTTGTGTTATCTTGTTAAATCTTTTAACAAGCCTATGAGGCGGGGCCTGTTCTACAGACAAGGACACAGAGGTTCAGAGAGGCCCAGTAACTGGTTCTGGGTCACACAGCCAGAAAACAGAGAAACCCAGGTCTGTCTGGCTTTCCAGCCCATGCACATTCACCAGACATGCTGGGAAAGTCTTCCAGGGCCAACCTGGGGCCATCTCCTCATCCTATGCCCTATGAACCAAGCACAGGTGCTCTATTTTAATAAGGTCCAAATCCCAGATCGCTAATTGTAATTGTCTGCCTCAAGTGGTGCTACGCTGTGTGTGGGAGGATGCATGAGGGTCAGCCTAAGGATAATTAATGGGCCCCATCCTTCTTTCTCCTGCCCAATTGAACTCAATTTAGGTGATTTTTTTCATCCATCTGGAGTCTTTTCCCACTCAGGGGTGGAAGGCTAATGGGATAGTCACACCACGGGGGGCCTGGGTCACCCTCAGCGTGTGAGTGCACTCACACAGGCCATCCTTGTGAGGGGCTGGCTAATGCAGAAATCCCCTATTTTCATGGAGCAGGAGGATCCCTGGTGGGTTCTGCCCTGGGTACATAAGTGCACATCCATGGATCAGCTGTATCTCTTCCCTCTGATTCTCCCTAGAGGCCCAAAATCTTAGAAGCACTGGATGAAAGGGAACAACTTGATATCTAATATTTGAACCCTTCTAGAGTACTATTTTTTCCCCATAATCTCTCCTAGTCTTTACTTTCACACCTTTGGTGACAAGAAGCTCACTATTCCATCTGAGTTTCTCCAGTACGCTACCAGGGGGCACATTTTGTGAGCCCTTCTCAGCAGTAGGACTGCCATGTGGGTGCTCAGCATCCACTGCTGGTCACCTATGGCTGTGGGCAACCTTATCCATTCCTTTTCCTCAGTGCGTTGTACAGATGGGATCAATTTCTGAGTGAGGCACAATGGGAAAATGTCAGGAAGCGCTGCTGTATCACACTTTTGTCAGCCCTGACTTCTGTGTCCTCACACGGAACCCATACCAATTTTTCTCTGCATTTTCCAACTGAATTCTGCCCTCTGTGGGCCAAAGGGTCAAGTCCATTCCCCAGCAGCTCTTTAAATATTGGTAGTTTGTTCTTGTAAATTTTTATGGCCAGATAAGCCCAAATCCTTTCATATTTCTCCCATGACATGATTTGAAGCTCATTGCCATCCTGGTCACTGTCCTCTGTCTAAATTTCTGTAAAGCTGATATGCAGTAGCAAACCCAGTTTCCAAGGGAGAGCTGACCCTCCAGAGTCAGAAGAGACTATCGTCATTGTCATCTTGGACTTTGTGTCTCTATGCAAGCAGCTCTACCCCGTTAGTTTGGCAGCAAGCCTTTCATAGGGTTGATACTTTTATGGTCTGGAGACCCTAAGTCATTTTCTCAAGGAATGGTTGAGACCTTTTCCCAGGATCACATCCAAGGTTCAGAGATGCCTGTCAGAGGCCGTCACTGCCTTCCACTCTGTGTCCTTGGTTAAGAAGCGCCAACTGGAAAATATCTTTTTGAGTGCTCATTATGTGTTCAGCCTTTTTGTTCTGCTCCCAGGAAGCAAGAGATGACTCGAGGGCACTGCAGGCACTTGAGTGTCCTGCAGGGACAGCAGGGCTGTCTCCTTTGGTTCCTTCTCTTCATCTGCCCTTCCTTATCCTCTTCTGCCCGGGGTCCTGTACCCTGTTCCTGCAGTTCTCTGTTGCTCTTTTCTGCTCACACTTGCCGGAAGGATACTTCCTAGCCTTGGGATGCAAGGTTGAAGAGTGGGCAGGGTGCTAAGGTCTGACCAGCTCTTGTCCAGCACCCTTAAGGCAGGTCATGTTGTCCATCCTCCCTCCACCTCCAGCTGGCAGTCCGATTCAGTGGCTCAGGGCTGAAGCGGGTTGCCATTCACCAGATGCCCTCTGCTGACACATTATAATTGTGATACTATAGGCTCAGGGTGGACAGACCCCGGGCCTCTTCCAGGCTCCTTGCCTGTTACTGTGCATCCTTGGGAAACCGACTCAACCATCTCTGAGGCTCAGTGTTAAAATCTGAAATATGGGGATATTAGGCATTATGTGAAACTTAAAAATCTTGTTGTGTGGCAGGGTGCCCAAAGAGTGCCAGGCGCTTTCTCAAAACTCAGGTATCTTTTTATTGGGACCCTTCTACTGCCAGGAGAAGCAGCACTTTTCAGGGCGAGGAATCTGAGAGAAGTGGCGATGACTTGGGGTGGCTGAGGCCAGCTGTCCCCAGGGCTGCCATCTCAGCCATCGGGCTCCTTCCCAGGGCTGGGCCTGCCAGGCTGGGGAGCTGGAGAGTTTTCCACAGGAGCTGCTGCTGCTGTTGCTGCCACTGGCACTTCAGGTCCTGCAGGAGCTGTCGACTCTGCCCCTGGCTCTTGTGACACTGCAAGTAAACAGCAGTTGTCAGAGTCGATTTAACGTTGATATTTTTATCACATAGCAGGGCCCGGTGCCATGGCAAGGAATGACAGAAGCAGAATGCTAAATAATTTCTCTAAATAGTGCACGCTTTCTGGGCTGCTTGGGGGAGGGGTAGCTGAAGGAGAATGCGGCATCTGGCACGGTTTTCAGAATTTGCGCGAGGGACTCATTTAGTCCCTTATCCCTGAGGTCTGGCTGCTGCCAGCCTCCTGGGGGCTAATTTCTGGTGAGTGGAGGCAGCCACAGGGCAGCAGTGGGAGACAGAGCTGGGGACGGGCTGAGAGTAGGGACTCAGACTCAATAAGAACTTGATTTGATTTGAAAGGAGGGAGAAAGGGAGAACAAAGGAGCAGAAGAACTGAGAGTTAGGGACAGAGGCAGAGATGGAGGGAACTGGAGGGGCAGGGGAGAGAGAGCCACAACCCAATCCATCAGGGAAATATTGTGGCTGGCTCTCATGGAAACCTTGCGGCTAGCCAAATCCTAACATAGCTCCCAAACCCCAGGAGTGTGGCATGAAAGGTTTATTTCTTGTTTGTGGCCCCACTGATGCAGGTTGGGATGGCTCTTCTTAGAAGATCTTTAGGAATGATGCAGGGATCCTCCCTTTCCATATTAACACAAGGTCTGTAAAGGAGGGAGAAGATAGAGCACGAGCCAGCAGACATAGGAACCATGGCCAGGCCAGGAAGTGGCACAAACAGCTTCTGCTCACATGCATTAGCCAGGAGCCAGGCAAATAGCCCCTAGTGAGGTGGAGAGAAAACCGGGAAGTTTAGTTTTACTGAGAGTCCAGTGAGAGGTAGATGTCCTGAGATCTGCTGAACACACTGTATCATGTCTGTTACTCCACCTGAGACATTGTCTCCACCATCATTTCTCCTCACCCCATCCAATCTGCACTTCTCCCTGGGACCTCTCATCGACTCACCTTTCTGCTCCCTGCTTCAAACAATCCCTGCTGTTCTCTGGTGCCCCATCCCACAGTACAATCCTCCTACATTCCCTGCATTTTCTCTGAACTGTCCTTTTACCTCCCGGCTCTAACCAGAAATTGGCTTTCTTTGGCAGACAAAGTTTCTCTTGCTACGTGCTTCAGCGCTGGAGGTGGTATTGGCATCCTCTTCACACTTCATAGCCTGGTCTGGACCCTTGCATAAGGAACTCTCCCACTGGGCTGGTGCTGTCTGGCTTGTCCTTTCTCTTTCCCTTCTCACTGTGGTCACCCACTGGCCTCTCACTCACTCTCCCTGATTCATTGAGCACATGACATCTGCTGCAGTCTTCATCCATATGCCAAGGTCCTGGGAACTTTAGTCCTCACATGGAAAACTCATCCAAAATCCTGGCCAGTCTGGCCTCTCTTCTCTTCACATATTTCACACACACGCATATATTGGTCTTCGTCTTTGCTCTACTTCAGGCAGCCACTCCCACAGTGATGTCAGGATCTTATTGTCCACAATTGCTCCTCCTCTGAAATCCTACATTCACACATCCTGCAGTTTTGAACAAACTGCTTATCAACTGAGTTCGCCTGCTCATTTTCTTCCATTAAGTGTGCTTTTCACTCATTTGGAGTATCCCTTGATTTCTTTACCTTCCCCTTCTGTATTTCCTTTCTCATCCAGTTTAAATTCTCTGGTCCATTATTTGACCACTATATTAGTCAGGATTCTCCAGAGAAACCAAACTAATGTATCTCTCCATATGGGATATATACATTCATTACACATACATCATAAAGAATTGGCTTACCTGATTATGAAGGCTGAAAAGTCCCCAGATCTTCAGTTGGCAAGCTGGAGACCCAGGAGAGCTGATGGTTTAAGTTTCAGTCTGGCATCTGACAGTCTCAAGACTCAAGAAGAGTCAAGGTTTTAAGTTCAACTCCAAGGCAAGGAAGATCTAGCGTCTCAGCCTGAAGACCATCAGGAGGAGCTTTACTCCTGGGAGAGTTATGGGTTTTTTGTCCTACCCAGGCCTTCAGTTGATTTAATGGGGCTTACCCACAGTAGAGAGCATCTGCTTCAAAATCTACCAATTTGGATTAATTTCATCCAGAAACGCCCTCACGGACATGCCCAGAATAATGTTTGATCAAATGTCCGGGCACCCTATAGCCTCGTCAAACTGACACATGCAGTTCACCACCACTGCTAGCCTCTTGGATCCTCAGGCAATTTGCACCATTGCTTCAGTCTCATAATCTGGAAAAACTCTAAACTGGATCAACCCAATGGCCTGCTCTTTTCATTTCTTTTCTTCTCTCTTTCCCTAAACTTTTGGTATTTATCAGTGTTCAGTTCTCTGCCTCTCCTTCACTTTTATTTGACAGATTCTGTCTGGGAATTTGAGTCCACTCCTGTCACCATAATTGTGACCTGTCAGCTGGTGACTGGCATCTTGCCTTTACCCAGACCACTTGTGTGGCCCGCTGTTGGCTGTATATCTCTAAAACTTAATCATCAGGCCCATCTCAACAAACTTGCTCCTCTTCTTGTGTTCCTGCCCTTGGCAAATTCATTCATTTGGCTCATATTTACTCAGTGCCTGCTGTGGGCCAGGCAGTGGACTAGGCTCTGGGTACCCTCTATCTGGCTGCCCAAGCCAGAAACCCTTGAGTCATGCTTGACTCCTCTTTGATTTTCCATCTTTTAAAACCACAAAACCCTGCCAAATCTGCATCTGCAGTATTTTCTAAATGTCTCCTGGTCTATTCATTCCAACTGCTTTCTGGATCCTACAGTTTGGATCTGAAGTGTTCTCCAAAGGTCCATGTACTACTCTCGGGAGGTGAGGGGATTTTTAAGAGGTGAAGCCTCCTGGGAGATCTTTGGGTGATTGAAGAGGATAGTGGGACTCTAATCTCTTCCTTTTCTCCTACTTCCCAGCCATGAAGTGAGCAGTTTTGCTTGGTTATGCATTTCCTCCATAATGTGTCACCCAAAGCAATGAGGCCAACTAATCACAGACAGAAGCCTCTAAAATTGTGAGCCAAAATAAACTATTTTCTTCATAAGTTGATTATCTCAAGTATTTATAATAGTAATAGAAAGCTGACTTATACTGAACTTTTACCTCAACTCCCAAATGTATCTTCCAATTTCAGTTTTGTACCCTATAATCCCTCCCTCATTTCTATTAAAATAGGTTATTCTCATCACAATACTACCCCAAAATCTTTAGTAGACTGAAATTGATAGATCAAAAGCTGGCCTTTGCACTCAGGCTTCCCAGGGGCCTAGAAATTGAATCTGCTTTTATGTGACCTGACCTGTGCTTATTTGTACAGGTTCATTTCTCATGGTTGGTCCCTGTCCTTGTCTTTGATACACCCAAGATGAAGAAGTTGTAGGGCCAGGCATGCCATGTTGTCCCTTCTGCCTGAAGTCCCCTACCTTTTCCTCTTTGTCTGACAAAACTTTCCTAACTTGGGTAGTGTTGTTGAGATCTCTTTTCTCCAGAAGCTCCTGATCTTCCAAGACCAGCCCAGGTGTTCCAACCTAACATCCTATCTTGCTTTGTCCTGGAAACCATTACAGTGTGATCCACAGCTGCTTTACTCACTGCTGGTCCACCTTCACAATGAAGCTCTTTCTAGGGAGGGACTGTGTGTTTGTCACCATTTGTATTCCCAGCACTTCACATAGTAACTGGTACATAGTAGGTGTTCAACATATATATGTTAAGTGAAAAAGTGTATTAAATGGCCCAGAGCTAATCAAGACCACAGTGGACAAGGGCATCCAGGATAAGGAGGTGCTCCAAAGGTGTAGAACGAGGAGGAATTCATTACCACAAATACTGGTACTTGTTTGGCAATTCCACTGGGGATAGAAATAGTACTGAACTCTGTGTCAGAGATGTTGGATTCAAATTATGTTTTAACCATTTCTTAGCTATTAATGGCTCATGGCAATTCCTTTAACCTTTCTAAGCCCTTGGTTTTCTCATTTTTTAAATGAGAACATGAATGCCAAGCTCATAATATTGTCAGAATTAGATGAGGTGAGAATTGTGGGAAGTGCTATGGAGTTTCCAAGTGTGATGAAAGTCTCTTCAGCGTCTGACAGGAACTTGGGTGAGTGGCAACCTTAGACAGGCTTGGCTTGGTCACTCACGGAAGGAGCCAGGCACCACAGGGCAGCTTCTCCTTGGGGTTTGGGGTTAAAGTCTCGGTAGGACAGAGTGCCAGCTCTGAAGCTTGTGGGAGTTCAGCCTGGACTCAGCTCCTACCCAGATGCAGGCTTTCTGCCTAGGAAATAGGTCCAGGGGTGTTTACTTGGGAAGAAGGCACAGGCCGAGTGTCTCCTAAGGGAGCAGGACAGCCAGACCCACCCTCTTGAACCTGGCAAGCTCCCAGACCCCTTCCCCTGCTCTGTCTCTTCCTGAATCTGTACCTGTCCTTCTCCTGTCCTGTTCCCAGGGCCTTCGGGAGCCCACCTGAGCTAAACAGCTACCTAAGTGTGGGCTAGGAGGTCACTGAACCTACCTGGAAGTCTGTGAGGAGGTGAGGAGATGTGGGTTCCTGTTCCACCTTTGCCAGCTGTCAGCTTTGTGGCCCGAACAGTTGTTTCTGGGCCTTTTCTGTGTCTCAAGAACAGAATTTCAAGCTCAACACAGGGTGTTGTGTGGGCCTGTGGGATCAAAGAACTTAAACTACTCTGGATCATGAATGCTCTGTAAAGATTAGGAATGAGCAGAGACCAGGCTTCTTAATGGCCTCCATGGAACCTGTGCATTAGTCCAAAGATGAGTCTGGTCAAACCTGTTTCATTCTAGCCCTGAGCCAGCAGCATGTTTGACAGGGTTTCATGAGGGTGGATTCCAAAACAGGGAGTTTCCTCCTTGTGTGTCCTCCAGTATTGGAGTTTCCTGGGGTGTGTGTAAGGGTACATGGCTGCTGCCCAGTTTCAGGGGAGAGGAGAGGGTGGCTGAGATCAGAAAAGATGAGGAGGGTAGAGCAGGAGGACTCTGCAGAGCTGGGCAGGCTGATGCCAGGACTCAGCAGTGCCAGAGATTTAAACTGGTTGCTTATAGTTGAGTGTTTAAAGCAGTTTACTTGTGTGCCAACTGTTCTTGGATGATTTTCCCTAAATGTTTTATGTTTTGTACTTGTGCCCAGAGGCAATTTTATGTGGTGGGGGCTCTTCTGTCAATCTGTCACTGAATGATTAAAAGAAGGAAGGCGGAAAGGGAGACACCAGTGTGCTCCCAGGGGGCCTGGGGGAGGTGTGTGTGCACAGTTGGTCAGGCAGAGCCTCTGTTGGTCAGTCTGCCTGCTTGAGAGCCCATCAACTCCTTGAGTGTGGCTGGATGGGGGTGCCCAAGGAATGGGTGCTGGTGTCTTTGCCCTCAGGGTGCTTAGGATTGATTTTCTCTAATTCTGTAATCTCTCTGTCTAACACACACACACACACACACACACACACACACACACACACACACACACACACACAGAAGAAGCTTGAGTACCAGCTAACCTGGGCAGTGGGTGACTCCCTCCAGGGCATGATTTAGGACCCTCTGAGAAGATCCTCCATCACAAAAACTCTCCCCTATCACAAAACCTCTCCTCTATCCTATTACCTGAATTTCTTTTTCCTGTGAGGACTGACTCTGACTTTTTTGAAATCTTAACTGCCAGGGCAGGTACCAAGAGAGCAAGCTACCAAATCTGGGACAGGGGCAGGTTCCAGCGGGGTTCCTGTCTCTGTTTCTAACTGTACTGCTTAGGCACTGAATGTTAGCCACTCTGGCCTCAGAGCCTGGCTGCCTGTGGCTCCTGGACCAAATGAAATAATACCGCTGTCAAAGGCCAGAACACAAGCTCTGGGTGGCATAGAATCTGGCCTGGTATGTTTAGTGCCCAGGATTGTGCCTGGCACAGTGTAGTCATGGAGCTAATATTTGTTAAATGGATAAATAAATGAAGACCCGTGAGGGCTCCAGAGTCAAGGTTTTACTCTGTGAGCAGATGCTTCTACAGTGCAGCTGCCCAGGCCAGAAGCGGCCTTGAGTTATGGAAAGCAGCCAGCCTTGGAGTCAGATCCAGATCAGACCCTCAGCTTGCTTGACTGTGACATGTGCAACCTCAGTTTCTTTACCTGTGAAATGGAAATGGGTAAGGACATCTCTCTTGCAGAGTTGTGATGTGGATCAAATATGTTAGAATGTGTAAGTTGGGAGGAAAGGCAGGCAAGAGGCTCAAGTAGCTGTGGGACTGGAAAGAAGGAAGGTTTGCCTTAGTAAACTCTTGCTGCAGGCCACGGTGGGCAGGAAATCCCTGAGGTAGGACTTTCACACCTCTGCTGGCTTGGAAGCCAAATCAAGCTCTGAGGTCTTGCTCCTTCAATAGTTGGTTGGGGACAGAGTGGAAAGCAACTCCTTCATCGGGACTGTTATCAGTCACTTCTGCCTTACTGCATGTGACTTTGCAAGAGTCCTCTTGCCTTTCTGACAATAGCTAAAGTGATGAACAGAAAGAAGGATTATTTTAGGCAAGGGGGTGATGCTCAAGGAAGCCTAAGCAGGGTGCCACAAACCTGGGAAAGAGCAGAGAAAGAGGATCACTCAGGATCTATTTTACTCTGGATATTCTTGTTTGGGAACTTGGAAATCAAAACACATTAACTTTCCACCAAGAGCTTCATAAACCTATATTATTTCATCTAATTTTCATAAAAGCTCTGAATGATGTTCACACAGATATTATTTTCCCACTCTGAAGATGGTAAACTGCAGACCAGAGAATGGAGGGAGGTAGACATGCAAGCTTACATACCAAGCCCTGGAAACTGCATTTCTTGGTTGATGGGACTGTTAATGTCAAAAGAAGCTGAGGGTCATTTAGGAGCTTTGGTCACTAAGGGGCTGGGCCTTCCTACCTTGGTTTAAAAAGCTGTAAGCAGTAGGGATGGGGATTTTGGGGACATGTTTACCTCCAACTCTGCCAGCCACAGTGGAGACAGCAACAGACCACTGTGGAGCAGGGTCTGAATCCTGGGTGGGGAGGGGGGTCTGGAGCTGGATGGTGTGAGTGCTGTCACCTGGCCCACTGTTCCCAGGCACTGGATGGTCTTGGGGCCATGTTGTCTGCCAGTGTGATGGCAGGAAGCCATATCTACACTGTGGTCCAGAGTCTGGGGTAAAGTCTACTGCTTGCTGGCTTTGGAGCTGTAGGTACAAACCTCTGGGTCCTCATTAGACACTGGGTGGACTCTCTGGGACAGAGTTTGTGTCAGGGAGAGAAGCTGTGGGGACGGGAAGGGTGAGCCCATGGAGGGCCTCTTCCAACACCAAGATGTTTGGATGTCAGCTTGTAAATGAACATCCATGTGTGCATCATGTCATAGAGGTGCAAAAAGCAGTGTTTGTGGAATTGATGTGAGTAATAGCCTGGGCAGGACCAGCTACATAATTCGTAGGATCCTCCAGTGTAAAATTAAAGCACAGAGCTCTTGGTTCAAAATCTCAACACAAGAATTTCAACACAGAGACAGCAGAGCATTAACCAAAATGCTGGGCCCTCTAGTTGTGGCTGAGCAGCAGGTTGTCCACCCACTAAGTCGACACTGGTGCTGAGGCAGAGGGCTGTTGGAGAGGAGGAGGGGCCCCTCCTTCTGTCTTGGCAGGCATGGATTCACCTGCAGGTCTCCAGGTTTTAGCAGGTAAGGCTAAAAAGGCTCCCTGAAAGGGCCAGGGGCATGGAGTGGGGGCAGAGGGGCACGGGTGTCTCTGCACCAAGCAGATGCAGAGGGGTCTGCTCACCTCCTGCGAGCACCTCCCTCTCTCCCTCCAAAGCCAGCACGAGGTAATAGTTTTGGACACATTGCATTGAAATATAATAAAATATTTGCATGGCGTTATTAGATAAATAAGGGTTGACTTGAAGCAGTGCTTATTGGGAAATGCGATATGAAAATTCATTTAATGTGAAAGGACGTGGAAGCTTAAGTTTATGGTAATGGATTGACTGTAGATAGTATCTAATAACTCCATACAAATATATTTCAATCACAATATCTGTCGGGTTGGTCCCTGGAGCCACAGGCATAGGGGGTGATTGTATGCCTGACTTCTCTTCGGGGCCAGATTAGAATTAATTAATTGTTAACATTGCAACATTACTTTTGTAATTAAGAAGCCCCACAATTTTCAGTGGCAGTGAGAATGAAAAGTATTTATTATTGTCTCAGACGAGGCAGGGAAGGAAGAGAAGCAGAGAAGTCCAGAGAGGGAGAATGTATCGTTTCACTGTGTCTTGAGGTTTTCTGTCCAGTCTGAAGAGTGTGGAGCCCGAGAAAGGAGGCAGGGTCTCAGGGCTGGGCCAAGGGCAGAGCTTCCAGCACCTGCACAGAAGGTCAAGGGCACCTTCTCTCCCAGAGGTGCTGATCCCAGGAGGCTGGCCAGAGAGCAGACTGAGTGAGGGGGTCAGGCACAAAGTTGTGGCTGTGATGGGGCTGGAAAGGCAGAGAGCAAGGGTGGATCATGGCTGATGAGTCGGTGACACGCCCCTTCCTCTCTTGATAAACTGTGAAATCCATTTGTCCTTGGCCACAATGAACTCAGTGAGGCGATTGCTGTCACTTCTGGGCATCTGAAAGAGGGGGCTGGAGGAGGAGGGGGAGGAGAGGCGCCTGTCTAAGGCCCATATGCTGGTCTGTCTCCCAGTACGCGACCCTGGGAGTTTGCTTGTCTTTCTGCCTTTTCTCTTCCTGGGGAGAAAATTGAAATAATTTCTTTTGAAACATGACATTTCCTAATCCGGCGCCTGGCCTGGCTGACAGCAGGATTAGTGTGCACGGGCTGCCAAGCCTGGCTGGCCATATGCAGGCGCCTCCCATGAGGCCTTGGTGGCCAGCGCCAGCACCTCCCCCGGCTCTTCTCCCACCTCCAGCCTGGTCTCGCTGCCCCCTCCATCTGCACTTCAGGGACAGGTGGAGTGGAAGCCAGCTCTGGGGCCCTTTCCTGAGCAGGGACTGGGGGCCAGGCAGGGTGGGTTCTTGTATCCACGAGAAGCTGCTAGTGTGGTTAGTGGAAAGGTGGGGTGGCCAATCACCTAGAGATGGGTTTAGGTCCTGTGTCTGCAGGGACCCACCACGTGACTTGGGGCTGTTCGTGTCTCCTTTCTGTGTTTTAGTCTTCTTATCTTCCAAAAGAAAATGTTGCAGTAGGTTTTTTCCACCCTTTTGCTTCCCACAGTCTCTGGTTTTACACTTGGTCAGTGCACTTTTGTTAATAAGAACTAACCTAATTAAAAAAAAAAATCAAAGCCTGTTACAGAGAGAAGCATTCCTCTGGCTCTACTTCCAACTCTGTCCTTTAAGGGTGGTGCTTTGCCCATGAGGTTTGTCCACTGATGTGCTGGACACACATCACACGCTCCCGCCACTTGCCAGCCTGTTAGAATACACAATAACAAAGCCTCACAAAAGTGTGACAGGTGGACACCGTTTTCCTCCTTCTTATAGAGGAAGAAGCTGCAGATCAGAGAGGTTAAGTGACGTGCTCATGTTTTTAGCTCAGGCAAAGTTGAACCCAGAATGGTGTAACTCCAAATCCCTGCTCTTTCCAGGCTGCCTGTCAGATGTTGACACATGAACCATCTTTCTCCACCCCACTAAGGCCGTGAATTCTGGGAGTTGGGCCACACCCCCAGCCTACCCTAGCGGGGTGTCATTTTTAATTTTTGCGGTAGGGGTTGGAGTGATTCCTGAGCATGACCTTCAGCTCCACTCAGGATTGTTAGGCTCCAAGACTGGGACCTTTGGAGATGTTCCCGGTTCCAGAGTGCCCTGTCCTCAAGCTGCATCTACACATCAAGATAAGAGCTGAAACTTCAGATGGGACAGCTGTTCAGAGGCAGCCATACAAGGAGCTCTAAATAGGTTTGCTGGGGTGGCATTTTCCCAGGTGTGTTGGTAGAGATCTTGTTCTTGGCCTTTGAAACCAAGAGCAGAGGAGCCCAGGCTTTGAAGAGTGAATGAGCAGTGAGGTGTGGTCCTGGCTGCTCCGGCTCAGTTTTCATATCATCAGGTGGAATCTTGGCTTGGATCTGAGACTCTAGCGCCTTTCTGAGATGTTCTGAGCCAATGGGGGAGGAAGAGAGAGATTACGCACCCACCCTTCTCCTTGCTCCTCCATCTCCTCTGTGTGCCAGTGTTGTAAATGGGGTTTGGAAATTGAGGGGCTTTTTATTTAGGGGGCTGGGCACTGGTGGAGGAAAGGAGAGAGGGGGGTTAAAGAGTAATTGTTGCTCAAATTGCAGGAGGAAAGAGGTGTGCACAGTCAGTTCTCCCTTCCTCATCTCTATCAACAACAGCCCGAAACCAGACTCCTTCATTCCGGTTCAGGATTACAGATGGGAGAAGGCACTGCTTATGCAGGAGCTGGGGTGGAAGAGGACAGCTTGGGCAGAGAATGCCCTTCCTGGGAACTGTATGTGCTGGAGATTAGAGTAGCAATGCTGAAACAACATCCAAACTTCCTGGGCTGGGAGAGCTGGGCCCACCTGTGTCAGTGAGGTGTGATCCACTGGGAACACACATTCTTTCTTCTTCCTCCTCCTTCTTTCTCCTTCTTTTCTTTCTCTTTCTCCTCCTCCTCGTCTCTTTCTCCTCCTCCTTCTTTCTCCTTCTCTTTTTCCTCCTTTTTTTTTTTTTTTTTTTTTTTTTTTTTGACACAGGGTCTCACTATGTAGCTGAGGCTGGCCTCGGACTCATCGAGATCCTCCTGCCTCAGTCTCCGAGTGCTGGGATTACAGGCATGCACCACCATGCCTGGCCAACACATCCCCTCTTCTGAGGTGGATCTTCCTCCCATTTGCTTCCCTGAAGTCCAGGGGGCCTTGGTCTACTCCACAATTTTGTGTCTTTCTACCTCTGTCTCCTGCTTGGTCTTCTTGCTTGTCCTTTCTCCTCTGTCTCCTGCCTCTTTCTTGATATCTCTGTTCCTCCCATTTTCCCCTCATTTTCTCCCTCCCCTATCGATCTCCCGACCTCTGCATTAGCATTCACAACCTCAGGCACCAGCCACTTAGGCCAGAAAGACAGCTCCTTGGAAACACAATTGAAATATTTTTATAAATGACCAGTGGAGTTTGAGTGACATGCCCTTCTTAGGCTAAATAAAATTAAACTTAAACCTTCTAAAAAATACATGAGCCAAACATCCTCTGCACATTTCATTATGCAAATGCAGCTGCCCGGCGCTGCACAAATTAGCCCTCCTTTTGAAATTCGCTGCTGCTTCTTCCTTTCCCTTTGCGTTCCTCGTTTTCTCCCCCACCCCTCTTTGGGCTGTGAGCGAAAGGCTTTATGATTTTAGGCCGACAGCTGGAGTCTGGGGGAGAGGCGGGAGGCCGGAGGGTGGGAAGACTGGAGAACTTTTGATTTCCTCTTTGTCCGGTTCTTCCCTCTCTTTTTGGGGAACGCGGCGAGAGAACAATGAGCACCGGAGGCCGCCTCCGCCTTTCTGTCTCCCAGCTGCTTTGCAGGGTCTGGCCGGGAGAGGTCAGTCTGGGGCTGGGAATGGGGGCTCCGGGGAGTGGGGGAGTGGGGACTCTGCGATCCTGGGGTTCTGGCCCTCAGGGGCCCTGAGGGATGGAGGGACTGAGAGACGCCCCCCCCCCACGTCCAGACGTTCCTATCCCAGGGCCTCAGGGGGGAGGGCAGGGCGGCTGGACTGCACTGGGGCTTTTTACCTGTCCCAGGCCAGTTGCCAAGTCAGGAAGCGGGGACTGTAGTCCTTACACCGTCCCCAGACAGGCGCTGCTCTTAGAGTGAAATGCCGCCAGGACAGTAACTTATTTGCCCCTTCCCCAGAAGGAGAACTACATCAGGAAAGGGCACAAAATAAGTTACACGAAGGTGTGAATCTTCTAGAATCGCAGCGTTAGGATGTGTCCTAGAGTTTCTGGTTTCCTTCTAAGGTATGGGCTGAGATCAAAATGGATATAGTGACCTGGCCTAGGCCCTGGGGGCCTAATTAGAACAGGCACCTGGTTCAAAGCTCTCTTCCTTGGTGGGGGCTGGTATAACAGTCTCTTTCTCTCAGTTTTGGAAATTCAAGATCTAGGGAACAGACTTAAGTAGTTATGGGGGTGTTTGTATGTTTTTGGTCTGTTTCCTACTTTTTTTCTCCTCAACTCTGTTTTTAATATTTATTCACGTTGTTAAATACACCTATTCCATTACTGCTGGCTGCCGTCTAGTGGTTCTCCCTAAGCACCCACCAAATTTTCCTTCTGACACCTGGGCTGCCTCAGGTTCCCTGCTGTAAAGGAGAGTTTCTAGAGTGTCGTCTTGGTGGGTCTCGGTGGAATTTTGTCTGATGTGTGAGCCCAGAGAGGCCTGTTCTGTTTCACTCAGTTACACCCCTGGCTCTGGAGGTCAGCTTTGTCAAGGGAATGTCCCTCACCCTGCCTGTGGGTTTCTGTCTCCCCTCACTTTATCCTGCACTTGGTGTCCTCTAGCTTTCTAATGGTGTCAGGCAGAGGGGCATAAAGGCATTCTTTACCATTCTCTACCATTCTCTTCACTTCTGATTATTATGTAATCGTACATCTCTTGTCCTGCTTGTGTGGGGAAGGACGTGTTAAAATTTCACCTTACGTGAATTGCCTGTTCATATTTGTTTGCCCTTTCTCACTTGTGTTTTGCTTGTTGATTTGGAGGAGTTCCTAATATACGTTGGCTCAACACATAGTCTTTTAGTTGTTGCAGTATTTTCTCCTATTTGGTCATCTGCCTGTTAACTCTGTGGTGTCCTTCTGTGAACAGAAATCCTCAATTATATTCTAGTCAAATATATCATTTCTTTTTTGCCTTATAATTTGTGCCTTTTGGGGTCTAATTAAAGGAATCTTCCCATACCAAGGTCAAAGTGATATACTTTTTACATTTTGCACTATTAGCTTTATGGTTTTACATATCACATTTTAGGACCTTAATCTTCTGGGTTAGTTCAAGTTTTTATATTATGCAAGGAGAAATTTGAGATTTAAAAAAAATTATATGATAAGTAGTTCTTCTCAACATTACCCACCGAGCAAACTATCTTTTTCACCAATGTTTTATGATTTCACCTATATTGTATGCCCAACCTAGACACACACACTTCCTTAATTAATTAATTAATTGGCTCAGTACTGGGGATTTAACCCAGGGCCTTCACACTGAGCTACATCCCTAGCCCTTTTTTATTTTTTATTTTGAAGCAGGGTATCTGTAAGTTACTAATTGCCCAGGCTGAGCTCAAACTTGTAATCCTCCTGCCTCAGTTTCCCAGAGTGCTGGGATTTCAGGTGTGCATCACCACGTCTGGGACATATCTATTTTATATGCATGATATGATAAAAAAAAAGTTCGGTGAATGTTCAAATTTTTAAAAAGTTATTCCAGTAAAGACTAAAAAAGGTGAGTGTTTTTGTTTGACAAAAAATACCATAAACATTTGATCAATGAGAAGTGATCATAAAATCAAGTGAATGTTTAAATTTAAAACTTTATTTCAGTAAAAGAAACTTTGCTGTTAATCCTCTTCAGAATACTCAAAATACTTGCCCTTACTTTGAACACGCTTATCCCATCATTCTTGCCAAGTTCTGAAGCAGTTCTTGAAGTCCTCTTTTGTGTCTTTAGTTGTACTGTGGTGGCTGCCTGGATGCCTTAATCAATTCAAAACGTTTACCTTTCCTGGTCATTTATACTTTGGGGAAAAGCCAGAAGTTGAGCTGTGCCAGATCTGATGAATAAGGTGAATGTTTTTATTGGACAGAAATCGTCATAAACATTTGATCAATGAGAAGTGATCATAAAATACAGTGAATGTTTCAATTTTAAGATTTATTATAGTAAAAGACACATTGGCATTAATCCTCTTAAAAATACTCTCCCTCACTTAGAACACACTTATCCCATTGTTCTTAGTAATGTGTCTTTTTCCTATAATAAGCTTTTCTTTAAATATTTACTGTATCTTTTGACTACCACTTGTGTATTTATTTTTCATGGATTCTCTCATCTGTTCTACTGGTTTGTCAGTGCCTATGCCAGCATTAGAATTTTCTTTCTTTCTTTTTTTTTTTTTTTAAAGTACTGTGGTCTTCATTAGGGCTGTTCACAAATAGTCTCATTTTTTTCTCTCTTTCAGGAAAACAGAAGGATTGCATTTCCCTGTCCACTTGGAGTTAGACTTGCCTTTGGGACTTGATTTGGACAATGAAATATGAGCGCAAGTGACACCTGTCACTTCTGGAAGGAAGCTTTCAGAGCCCGTCTGTAATTCACCATGTCCCTTCCCTGCAATGACAACCTGTACTGCTCCAGGTTGGGTTAGGATGCTGGCAGCCCAGATTCTAGAGATAAGAAACAGAGCAGAGCCTTCATAGACCCACAGTGGACATATAACAAGAGTAAGCAAAAACTTCATTGTTTTGCATTGGAGTTTTTTGCTTCTGCAGCAAAATCTAAGCCTATCCTAAGACAGCAGCCATGGTCTGTGTAAGTCCCAACAGCTGATAGGGCATGTCCCTTCTCTTTACTCTTCTTTTAAAAATTATTTACTTTTATCTGGGTGTGGTGATGCACATCTGTAATCCCAACACTCTGGGAGGCTGAGGCAAGAGGAACACATGTTCGAGCCCGCCCTGACAATTTAGGAATTTATTGAAATGAGACATTGTCTTAAAATTAAAAAGGGGGAGGACTGAGGATATAGCTCAGTGCAAAGGCCATTGGTTCAATCCCTAGTATGCAAAACAAACAAACAAACAAACAAACTTCTTTGAGGCTTTTGTTCTTACATTTTAGAATTTGTTTGTCAATTTTCTAAAATATTCCAGTTGAAAAAAATCCACCCACACAGGCAGTTTCGAGCAAGATCGTAACATGTAGCAGAACCGGAAGGGCTTTATATTGCTGAAATACAAAGAGACTTAGTTTTCACAACAAGCTCTACCTTTTAAAATACGTATATTGGTGCCACATCTCTAGATACTTCACCAGCGCTCGACTCAACCAACCTCTTGCTGCCTTTCTGTTTTATCTTTACCCCGTATTCTCTTCTTGGTTTTCATTCTCTCCCACACTTTCTTTTCCACGAATAACAACAAATTCTTCCTGCATCTTACTCGGAGAGGCTTTTCCCCTCACCCCAAGTTTTGGTGCCATGGTCAGTCAGGCCTCCAGGGGACTCACCTTTTTTTTCAAATGTGTCAAGAGAATCTTCCAAACAATGACAATTCTCCCCTTAGAGGAATTCTGATGCCAGCTATTAAGATAATGCAAAATCATTCACTGTGTTACACATAAAAGAGGCTGAGGGAAAAATTGGGTAGCAGAGGGTGGGGTGGGGACAGGGAAGGAAGACATGCATTCAAATATCATATCATGAAGAGAAGAACTCATTTCACATGGATGAAGATGCTGACTATAAAAATTAAGTCACAGAAAAATAGAAAACAATGTCTGACCTCTATTCCTAACCTTGAAATTAATGGTAGAAATCATATACACAGCAACTGACTTAACTACATAAAAAGGGTAAAAGGTACCAAATGTCCAATCAGTATAAGCAGAATTTAAGGGTGTACTAATCAGCTCTCTGTTGCTATAACAAATATCCATGATAAATCAACTTATTAGGAGGAAAATTTGATTTTGTCTTACAGTTTAGAAGTTTTAGTCCATGACTGCTTGGCTTTGTTGCTTTTGGGCTTGAGGCAAGAGGAAACCTCTTTGTCTGATGGTGGCCAGAAAGCAAAGAGAGAGGAGAGGCTCCCTCGTAATATCCCCTTCAAGGCCACACCCACCATCAATCTAATTTCCTTCCACAAGCCTCACCCCCTAAAGGTTCTCCCACCTCCCAGTAGCGCCATCAGGCTGGGAATGGAGGCTTTAATACATAGGCCTTTGGAGACATTTAAAATCCGAATTATAACAAAGGGCAATCAATGAATTTGGAGATTTATTTTTATACATATGACGGGAAAAAGTTTGTGACTTTAATCAATAAAATGTCAAATCAAGAAAACCCCCAGGAGTACTCTTAGGAAAGTAATCACATGACTAGTCAATTCCTGAAGGGTGGGAATTGAAATAACTAAATAATTGAAATAACTAAAATGTTAACACGAGGAAAAAATACTCAAATAGGACCTTCTGTTTGAGTTAATAAAGCTGTGGCTCTTGATGATATTGTGAGGGGCATCAGTATGTTCTGCTTGCATTTGCCATTACTTTTAATTTCTAGAATAAATCTTAGAGACAGAGTTGAGATTCATCACAAGAAACCTAAATATCCAGCTAGTAAGTAACAACCCCACAGAAGCTGTAGCAAATTATAGACCCAATGGCAAAAAGAAAACCCAGGTCTCTGTACTTTTTTTTATATTGCCGAGTTAACCAACATTTTTTATGGCTCTGGGCTTGGGATCTGAATAAGAAAGGTCTACCTGATTCCAACATTATATTTGTAAAATGCTGGCACTTTTTCTAGAATTTTATGATTTGATTTTGTGAAACTGTAGATCTCAGTCTTCTTGAGTTGATTTTGATGTAAGGTGTGAGGTAGGGATCTGACTTTATTTATTTTATTTTTTCCTTAGATGGCTACCTGGTCATGTAAATGCCATTTATTAAAAATTTCTATCTTCCATTCTTTTGAAACCAAATGTAAATGGGTCTTTTCTGTTTCACTAATTTTTTGCCTGTGTTCATATCACATGCTAAGGTGATTTTAATGTTGTAGCCTTGTCGTTTTATAATAAAAGATGTCTTAATATCTGATGAAACAAGTCCTGCCTCTACCAATCATTACTCTTCTTCCTCAAAAATATTTTTTGTAGTAATTCTTGTTTATTTATATCAAGATAATTTCAGAATTATCTTTTTTACATCTTTTCCAAAAATACTCAAACAAAAACAAATAAAATTAAAAGAACAAATCATAACCTTTATTTGTGTTTAGGAGACAAGATTACATCAAATGTATACATTAACATAAGGGGAATTTAGCATATTTTTGGTGCTGAATCTTCACATTTAAGGCTTCTATTGATGGTTAATAGTGTCTTCAGTTTTTTTTTTTATTCCAAGATCATCTGTATTTCTTGGTTTAATTTTATATATTTTATCTTCTTTTGTTGCTATTCTAATCATACCCTTTTCTTCCATTATATCTTCCACATGGTTATTTGTGTAAATATTTTGGTATGTTAATTTTATAACCAGCCAATTTAATAAACTTTTAAAATTTATTATCTTGAGTTTTTCAGGTGAACAATTATATCAACTGAAAATAAGAAATATTTCTATCTTCTTGCATTTTCAAATCACTGGAACAATGTTAAATCATAGTGGCAGTATTCCTGGTCGTGTTCCCGATTTCAGTGAGAATACTCATAGTGTTTCCCTACTGTTGTGATTACTGTACAAACATATCTTTGATCATATTAAGGAAGTATCTGTCTATTGCTATTTTATAAGGAGCTTTGCAAAATCAAACATGGGTGTGAATTTTTTTCCCATGGTTTATCTAGCATCTATTAGGATGGTCTATGTGATTTTTCTCATTTAACTTATTACTATGGTGAATTACAAAATGGTATTTTAATATTCAATCATTCTTAAATTCTGGGAATAAACTTTATCTGGACATTTTTTAATGTAGAACAGATTTTTGTTGTAATATAGGCTATATTTTCTTTTTGTGTTTTATTATATTTTGATATTTGTTAAGTTATTTTCATAAAAACAACTAGAAGGTTTTTTCTTTTTATGTACTCTGAAGAAGTTTGCACAACATGAGAATCACTTGTTTCTTAAAGGTTTCTTGGAATTCTTGGAATTCTAGTATGGCACTGTCTGGACTGTGCTCTTGGGGGCAGAGGAATAGCACTTTGACAACTGTCCTTAGTTTTCCCTAGAAATTAATCTGTTAGAGCATCTAACTTTACTATGATTGGTTTTCTCAATTTATATTTTCTTGCAAATTTGTCTCTTTATCTAAGTTCTCAAATTATTTTGTGTAAAGATGAGCAAAGTAATGTCACATTGTGTTTTAAATTGTGGTTAGTTTCCCATTACAATTCTTTACTTAAGGAATTTCTGTTTTCTGTCTTTGATTTGACAAGGCTAGCTAATAGTTAATTCATTTTATTAACTTTATAATGTATATGATTATACATATATATATATGTATACACACAAGAGAGCTAAAATAATTATACTAACTTCTTTTAGTTCACTGAAAAGAACGATTTGTGCTTATATTTGATCAATTCTGCATGCCTATATCTTGTAATCTGAGCAACTACTTTGAAGATAACAATACGCAATATATTAACCATTGTTAATTTCCTATCTTGTTTTGAAATTCTGCATCATTTTTATTGTTCTTTTCTCTCTAAAAAAGAGAAAGTTTTTCAACTCATAAATTATGTTTTTGAGTAGAAACTCCCCCCAAAAGTAAAAATATATGAAAAATTGAAAAAGGATACATCCTGATGTACTTTCATCTCTATAGCGCTGCAAAAACAAAACAAAAAGATGGCCTATCCAGGTGCAATGGTGCACTCCTGTGGTCCTGGCTACTTGTGAGGCTGAGGCAAGAGGATCACAACTTCCAGGTCAGTGTGGTCAACTTAGTGAGACCCTGTCTCAAAATAAAAAATGAAAAGGACTTGGGGTATAGCTCAGTGGCGAAGCACTCCTAGGTTCAGTCCCTAATACTTCACACACAAAAAAGTCCTAAATATGTTTTTTTTTTTTTTTTGTGGGTACCGGGGGGTCGACCTCAGGACCTCGCGTGCCAGCAGGCACCCGTGCCGCTGAGCGATATCACCGGCCCCTTTTTCGTATGTGGGTTCCGGGAGTCGAACTCGGGCCCTCGCACTTGCAGGGCAGGCGCTTAAGCTGCTGAGCCATCTCACCGGCCCCTAAATATGTTTACTAAGGTCCACCACCTTTCCAATCCAAAGTTTCAAGCCTCTAGATGTGATATTATACTGGAAAGAGAAACACACAGATCAGAGGACTTTAGGGTTCCCAGGAAAGAACCTGAGGCAAGATAGGAGGGAAAGAGGGAAAAAAAAAAGGAAAAAAGAGGTATGTGGCAGGGTGGACTTTCAACTTGACTGGCTTTGGAATCCACCTTGGGGATTGATAGAGCACACTTCTAGAAATGCTGGTTGTCAAGTTGACAAGGGGTGGACTGTGGCCATTAATCACAACTTGTCAACCTGAATGGATTAAGAAATGCCTAGCAGATTAGTAAAGCACAGTTCGGCATGTATCTGTGGATGACTGACACAGACGCCAGCAAACAGGGGGAAAGACACAGCCCAGATGTGAGTGGCACCAACCAATAGGCTTGTAGCCTGGATGGAATAAAAAAGGGAAAGAAGAAGGAAGTGTTCCTGTTTCTAAAGCATTTCAGTCTTTGCCATTGCCTTCAGATAGTCTCCAGTTTCTTCAGCCTTCCAAGGCAGACTTGGACCAGCTCTCTGTAGATCTTCCAGGCTTTGACCTTGGACTGGTACTGCATCCTTGATCCATTTTGTTCTGTGGCTTCCATTTTCTTGGGCTGAGCAGTTACCGCTTCCTCCAACTGTCCAGCACACAGAGAGCCACTATGGATTCTTCTGCTTCTGATCTCTCAGATAGCCTTTGTGGATTTTCCCACTTCTGATTGTGTAAGCCTACCTAATAAATCCCATTGTGTAGTCATTAAAAAAAATATATATATGATTATCTTTTGGATTTATGCATTCATTCTATGGTTCTTTAATGTAATTCTGCTTTTAAATAACCAGAGCCTTCTTCCTGCTTTCCATAAGCTTGAATCTGTTGTCTATTTTTTAACTTCTTGAATTCAATACTTATTTATTTTCATTTCTTTCAATTTTGCTTATTTTCACTTTAACTCTGTACTTATTTATTAATGCATGTTTGTAATACAGAATAATGGTGTTCATTTTGGGGAACTGGTGCCTGCACATTACATATCCTGATCATTTTTGATCCCTGTCCTCCCCACTCATTTTTACTCTTTCAGCACAGGTTCTGAGAGAAAACATTTTTATGAAGGCTATTTTAGAATTATTTTCCAATTTCAGTTTTGATTTCCTCTTTTTCCCAAGGGCTGTTTAAGAGAAAGGATGGAAATTTCTGGGTGGAAAAGATTTTATTTCAAATTTCTAATTTTATTACATTATAGTCTCAGAATATTGTTCATATAGTTTCTATTTTCTGCAGTATATTGAGGATTTCTTTGTAGCTTAAGATCTTCAGTGATTTAATTTTCAGTTTTGAGTTTATTGACCTGAATATATATTATATATGTACATATATATACGTTAGAATAACTTTACAAATCAGAGTTTTGCCCCTCTAGATACTCAACTATTTTTATTTACTTCTGCCATGGATTGGTTGGTCAACTCTAATAATCTCTGACTTCTACTGTGCCTCTGTCCCTTTTTGTGTATCCTGTAGTTTTTCTCTAGAAATGTTGATGCAATGATATTTGAAGAATAAATATTCTTGCCTGTTAGATGCTCACTGGAGATGGTGCTCCTTACCATTACAAATTTCCCTTTTTCCAGTTGGGTACTCTCTCCATCCTTACTCCCTTCCCCCAAGTCTAAGCTTCTCAGCTACTAAAATTGTGCTCCTTAGTTTCTTTCAATTTGTGTTTGCTCGTTATGTCTCTGCCCATTTGTTTTGTTTTCAAACTAAATAATTGTGCTTTAAAATACAGAAGAAATTTGAGCTTTATTTTGTGATCCATTCTGAGAGCAAATATTTTAGTAGGTAAAATTCACATAAAACAATATGACGGACATATCTAGTCTTTCTATTTTTTTTTTTTTTGGTGGGTACCGGGGGGGTCGACCTCAGGACCTCGTGCGCCAGCAGGCGCCCGTGCCGCTGAGCGATATCACCGGCCCCTTTTTCGTATGTGGGTTCCGGGAGTCGAACTCGGGCCCTCGCGCTTGCAGGGCAGGCGCTTAAGCTGCTGAGCCATCTCACTGGCCCAGTCTTTCTATTTTTAAGTCGAGTTTTGTGCTATACTTTCTGGTTTTATTGCTACTTCATTTTTTAAATCTTTATATTCTGTTTTATTTGGTTGAGTTTTATGTATGCATTTCTTCTAATAATTTGGAAGGCTTGCATTTCCCCTAGTAATATCTATATCTATAGCTGTATCTATAGCTATATTTCTCTTTTCTTTACTATCCATTGACTGCTTCCTATAAGAGTAAATTACTGTATTTTCTTCTTAAAATTTTTTACTAGTACCTTAGTTGATTATGTTATTATTTTTTAAAATGTTTTTCTTTTATACTTTTAAATTACATGTATGTATATCATTTACTTTATTAGCTTCAAATGATATCTTTAACAATCAGTTATAAGCAAAAAAGCTGCCAGCACACCGAAATTATTTTCTATCTTCTCTTCCTTTCCCCCACCCAAATTTTGTTGCAGAATTTTTTACATTCTCAAGATCATGATGCTTATTTTTGGTCCTGTAGCTATAATCTCTGCATCGCTTTAGTGTTAGTCTTGCTTTCAGTTATATGGGCTTAATGTCACCCACAGTTCTCCTTGACTTTTAATTCATCCTCTGGTTGCCTTGAAATTATCCTCTTAGAGATTCTTCAAGCTTATGAGGTTGAGGTTCTCACATTCATGTCTATCCATCATTGCTCTCCTTATACTTAATTGACAGTTTGCCTGGATAGAGCATTCTTAGATTACACTTTTTTCTTTTCATTAAATAATGTTGAAGGAGGGACATCTGAGGTTATCTTGATTTTTTCCTCCCACTTTTGGGCAATGTGATTTTTTGGACTGGATGTCCCAAAGGATTATTTGTCTTTGAAGTCCAATGTCTTTATTAAATTTGATCACCTCATGCCAGTATTTTCCTGGGATACAATAGGCCCTTTGATCTATAGATTCATTTCTTTTTTGTTTTTGGAAAGTTCTACTAAGCCATATTTTAAATATCTTCTCTTTTCATGGGGATATGAATTGCATGTTTGTCTTTCCTACCATATCTTTCTACCATTTTCTCTTATTCTTTTTTTAACCTCTTACTCACTTTTACTAATTTCTCTCACTTTTTCCAAATCTGTCTTCTATATCCATTTCTATGCATCCAGCATTGTCTTTATTGGTTTTAGGTTTTTCTTGCACTTATTTTCTGAACAATTCCATCTCATGATTTATATAATTGTCTTGTATTTTAAAAGGAATGTTTGTATCTCTTTTTTGTCTTCTTAGTTTTTGGAAGTAATTGCTTCATTGAGTGTTAAAAACTTTCCATCGCATTACGTTTGTTCATGTTCTCCATGGCAACATTTTTCTGGCAAGCGTTCATCTACTACTTATTTTTCATATCTCACTGTCTTCTTTTTTATTATAGCATTATTTATAGGACCTTTGGTGGTTCACTTTTGACTATTAATTCATCTTTGAATGAAGTGATTTCTTGCTGGATCAGCTGTATGCATATTGTTTTGGATCTGATGTGTGTGGGGGGAGGCATGATCGTGTTCTGGGCCACCAAGAATTTTCCTATGGGGACATCAGTGTAAGGCCTTTTAAGCTTTCCTATTTTCTAGTCAACTGGCAATGATAGCTGCAGACAAGCTCATACAGAATCTCCGTCGTCTATGCCACTCCACAGATTGGCTGCTTCCTGCAAATGTGATTTAACGTATGACTTATCGTATAGCCCCACCATCCCTGCCTCTATGTTATGTCGAAACAGATTCAGGAAAGTTCCCACTGTTGTCATTATTCTTAACAAGCGGGTGTCGTGTTTTGGCTCTGGGATGCGGCCCTTACCTTGCAGAGCTTGGCTCACTCCTCTGAACACTGTACCACAGCTGTTCTTTCTCAGCATCTTTCAGCACCTAGCTGAACTTCACTGACCTTCCTCAAGTTCGTGGCCTGAGTTTATAGACTTGTGCTAGCTTTGTCAAAGATGGAATTTATTTCTTATTCTTTCATTAGATGATTTTTAAGAGAAGTATTTTTTTCTGTTAGAGGAAACTATGATTGCTCACAATTTCTTTTTACCCAAAATATACTAATAACTCTTTCCTCGACACCTATCTCTGTTAATCTTTTTAGTTTTCACTTTTGCTACCATCTGACAGATGCCCTTCCCATATTTCCCCATTCAAACTTCTGAGAAAATGAGGTTGATCTAACAGATAACAACTTGCCTTATTTGGACCAAACTTGCCCCTGGAGAGCAAGGCAAGTCCTGGGGTCAGGTTTCCTCCTCTGGTGAGTAGCAGTAGATGAGGGTAAGAACACTAGAGAGTTTGGCAGTCTTGGCTGTCTCCTTCGCAGGGGGCTATGGGCAAGGGGCATGTTTAGGTAAGATAGTCCACGCAATGACTTAGGGTCAGGACTGTGTTTGGGGGGCTTTGGCTGGTGTCCCCACACCAACCTTCAAAGGAGGGAAGCATGCTCAGCTCTTTTTTTTTTTTTTTTTTTGAGACAGGGTCTCATTATGCAGTTCAGGCTGGCCTTGAACTTACTTATGTAGCCCAGGCTGGTCTCAAACTCACAGTGATGCTCCTGCCTCAGCCTCCCGAGTGCTGGGATTACAGGTGTGAGCCAGCACGTCAGGCTTATGCTCAGGAGTACTGGAGGATAAGGTGAATATGCAGAGGGGTTGGCAGGCTGGAGACAGCCTGAGTTCAGTGCTTAAGAGTTTGGTGTTAAGTTCCCAGGCTGTTGGGAGTCACTGCAAATGGGACGGTAGTGACATGACAAAATGAGGGCGTTAGGAAGAGTTGTCTTAGGTATTACCTCTAGTCCCTCTGTTACAGGCTGAATTGTGTCTCCCACACCCCATTTCCAAATTCGTACACTGGCAGCCTAATCCTCAGTACCTCAGATGTGGTCTTAAAGAAGTAATTACATTAAAATGAGGTCATTTGGGTGGAAACTAATCCATTATGACTAATGTTCTTGTAAGTAGAGGAAATTAGGGCATAAGCATGTATAGAGGAAAGACACCAGAAAAAGACAGCCATCTAAAGTGAAGAGAAATCTGAAAAATACATTTCTGTTGTTTAAGTCAGGCAGCCTGTGGGACTTCGTTGTGGCAGCCCCAGCAAATGAATGTATCTTCTTTCCCCCTTCAGTCAGAGTAAGGTTTCTGATATGCAAAGCTGAGCCCTGCTCTTCAGCACCTGCGAGATGAAGTCTAGTGTGGTCTGCAGACCTTGTGTTATCTGGCCTCTGGCTTCATCTTTCCCTGATAGCCCAAGCCCAGCCTCATGCACTAAACCCCAGAGATACCAAACAGATGATAGTTCCCTGGACAGATCATACTCCTTTGCACCTCTCAGCAAACCCCGCACAGACATCGCCTTCCCTGGAAAACCTGTTCCTACCACTGCTTCTCCTGTTGCTCTGTTCTGCATGGCTCACACTGGCTGGTATCTTGTTACATTCCTCTGCTGGACAGTGAGTATTTGCAAGGTCTTAGTTTTCTCTCTACCTCTGGGCTTAGCCTGGGCAAGTAGGTAGGTGGTCAATAAACTTCTGTTGAATCAAATTGAAGTTTGGGTCTATAGGGCCGTAGAGCTATACCCTGAGGAGAAAACAAAAGAGAGGGGCCCAGTTACAATCTGGCTCCAACTAAACCTGACGTTAGCAAGTACAGCGCTGAGAGTATCTGATTCGTTGTTCTGAACATGCAGCAAGGTGAGTGTGTTGGCTGTGTGCGTGGCACAGCTGGTTGATGAATGTCTGTTCCCATTTCTGTAGAACCAGGACATTCCTAATCCCCTGTTATGTCTGCCTCAAGCCCAACACTGTCCAGTGAAAGGCACAAAAATTATTTAAAAGATGCTTCAGGGGCAGAAAGCAGTGGTTTAGTGTGTTGTCTCTTACCTCTAAGAGGTCTGGATTTGAATCCAGCTCTGACGCTTATTAGGTGGATGACTTTGGGGTAAGTTATTTGAATTTGTTAAGTCTTATTCCTTCATCTGTCAAATGAGAACACCTACTCTCTCATGGTGCTGAGAACTAAATCCTATCTATCTATCTATCTATCTATCTATCTATCTATCTATCATCTGGCTATCATTTTTATTAATCTATCATCTTTTAACCCATCCAATGCTTTGCCATGTTCCTGGCAGGTATCCGTGCTCAGTAGATGTTAGTTTTACAAACTGCAAAGGGACTGTTTTGTTCATTCCCTTCTGCTTAAATGAGAAGACACACAGCGAAGGGCCTTTTCCAAAGCTATTCAGACTTTTGACCTGTGCCTCACATCACCCACAGGCCCACAATAACAACAATAATAATACTGGCAATTGCTCACTCCATGGAGCACTTGGTAGCTCATACAATGCTTCTTTATCTACCATCCCATGATATGCATTCAGCAGTCCACTCAACCCCATGGCTGCAAGACCCAGGTATCAGAATGACAGAGAGAGAAAGAGCGAGCCACAGCAGGCAGCCCTGGCATCCTGAGGTTCAGCTGATGCTCATCTGGTCCATCAGATTCCACATTTCCCTTTCCAGGAAGCCTCCATAGAAAAAGCTCCCCCACAGGCCAGTTGAGCTTTTAAAAGTGTTTTTGACCTGCAGGGTTCTTTTCCTGGGGTTGGGGAGGTTTTAGAGGTGGCTGGGACCCAGGCATCCTCTCTCCATCTGCCTGAGTTGGTACCTGCATGCTTTGCATTGGTCTGCTCTCCCTGGTAGCCATCCCAGGCAGCCAGCCCCTCTTGCATGCCATCTCGGAGCACTGTGTCCTCATTCATGGACCACTGGGTGCAGGCTGCTGCTCTGTCCTGCCTAATTGCCAGTGTCCTTGTTAACACCCTCCCTCTGCCTTCATGCCTCACACCCACCCACCACTCATGGCTCCCCCACGAGTGCCTCCTACTTGATGAACAAGATGTAAGTATACAAGTTATTAATCTTCCTACTGAGGCAATTACAGCCCTGCAAAGTTCCTCCTTGGCCACGTTGGCTCTTCTATGACAACCTTATCAGGTTAGCAATTTCAGATCTGCATTAAGTGTTCAGAAATCAATTTTCAGCTTATTTTGTGTTGCAAAGTTTGCCATGCCTGAAACTGCACTGCTAATTGAACAAGAGCAATTGATGTTTTAGCAGTAATTAAAGATGGTAATTATGACCAAATCTCCCCCATGGCCCTGCCGTGTTTGCTTTTGGACCTGTCAGAATGGCGGGCAGGCCAAATCAATCTTAATAAAGTTGATGCTTCAGAAGTCTCCCCAGAAATGGTGTCGCCCTCTGGGTGGGTACAGTGGAGTCATGAGGAGCAAGGAGAATGGCATGTTTGGAGCTGTGTGCTGACCAGTCAGTTGGAGAGTCAATCAGGTATGGCCACTTTATCCCTCTGAGAGCCCGGTAAGCATAGTGTTGTGTGTGGTAGTTGGTGGGGGGGCATCTCTTGCCACTGAGATGCTTACAACATATTTGGAGAGAAATAATGCATGTGCATACACAAAATAACTTCAGAACACTTAATTTCTTTCATGAACACTGCAGAGACCCTACTATGTGCTGGTGTTATGGTTTGTGTCTAGATGTCCCCCAAAGCCTCATGCGGATTTAGGCTTTTTCGGAGGTGGGTGAATCTAGAGTTTGTGATTTATTCAAGGTCCAATGCTGGGATTAGGGTGTGCTATACCCGCCCTAGGGTGGGTACCTTACATGCAATATAAGGGACAGAGAGGTTCTCTCCCTCCCCTCTTGTTGCTTTTGGTATCTTCTGCCACCGTGAACAGTTGCCCCTTTGCCATGTCACCCTGCCTTAGAGCCAGCGGAATATGGACTGAAACCTCATCAAACTGTGAGCAAAATAAACCTTTCCCCCTTTAACTTCTGGTGTTGAGTATTTTGTCCCAGCAATGAGAAAAGTAACTAAGACAGCTGGGAAACAAACATAAAAAATGTCATCTCAAATGAACCTACAAAGAGCACAGATGACTGTCATATTAGTCAGGGTTCTCCAGAGATAGAAGCAATGGTGTGTGTGTGTGCGTGCGTGTGTGCGTGTGTGCATGCGTGCATGCGTGTGATTCATTAGGGAATATGGCTTCCATGATAGTTTGCCTTTAAGCTGGAAAACTGGAGAACCAGAGAAGCTGGCAGTGTGACTCAGTCCAACTTTGAAGAACTCAGAACCAGGCGGGGTGTTGGGGCCACGCAGATGGGTCTACCCTGGTCTTTGGACTCTAGGTAATCAGTCCTTTCTCTGTCAAGGTCAGGCTGACTTAGCTGGTCGCCAGTAAACGGCTGGTAGCTATAATGGGAAGATACTGTACTGGAACCACCTCTATAATGGCGGAGAAAATGTGCCAGAGAGTTTCAAGTTTAGAGTTCATTTTACCCAAGCCTTACTGTATCTAGTGAGTACCCAGAGGGCTCAAGGGGAAAGTGACTTGCCCAAGATCATACTGAAAGCCATATAGGCTGCACCTTACTGTAACTTAGAGGCATACTCATTAACGAACTACACACCAAGGGGTGCAGGAGGCTCTGCTGGGTGTGTCTAGCCTAGGCTTGGAGATGCATGCCAGTTGGAGTTCAGATTTTCCCCCCTACATTTTAAAATTAGTGCATATTGGTTATACAGATTCATGGATTTCATTTTGGCAGATTTGAATGTGCACATAACATACTTTAGTCATTCTTCTCATTGCCCTCTTGCCCCACTCTCTCCCCATTTTTACATTTTCCTGGGAGAGTTTCAATGTGTATAATGCTTTTTGATCATATTCATACCCCCTATTAACTGCTCTTATAACTCCTCTTCTTTTCCCTCTTCCCTTCCCTAATAATAATGTCCCCTCTACTTTCTTTTCATCTTTTTAAGGTTCTATACATTAGAGAGAACATGTCATATTTGTCTTTCTGACTCTGGCTTATTTCACTCCACATGATGGTCTCCAGATCCATCCATTTTTCTACAAATGACGAAAGTTCTTTTTTATGGCTAAAACATTATATATATATTTATACATTTTCTTTACTCATGTTTTGATGGGCACTTAGGCTGTTTCCATATCTTGGCTCTTATATATTGTGCTGCAGTAAGCATGGTTATGCAAGTGTCCCTATGGAATACTGACTTTAATTCCATCAGGTGTATACCAAGGAGCATTGTAGCTGAGCCAAATGGTATTTCTATTTTTATTTTTTTGAGGAATCTCCGTGTTGATTTCCATAGTGGCTGTACTAATTTACATTTCCACCAGGAGTGTAGAGGTGTTCCTATCTCCCCATGGAACTTAGGTTTTATTGGCCAGGGTCATGCTTCCTATAACACACTTTGTATGAACTGAGGATCTGTGACACATCACCACACCCATGTCACCATATAGTCCCATCTTGCTCATTAGATAGTATGTTTGGACTCCTGCTTCACAAGGTCTTGACTGGTAGCCCTCTTCTCTCTCCCCTCAGTCTGTCCCTGGAATCTTATTTACTTTCCCAGTCGAGGCTATATCTGAGGGGACAGAACACCCCCTCCACCAAACTGCCTGTGACAGTTTAAGCTCCTTTCCTTTGGTGCTGTTTCAGGAAAGGAGAAAACAGCTGGTCATTTCTTCCTGACGTTTCCTGATGTTAATCCTCCAAGCTGGTCCAACTTAAAGACATAAATCTTGCAAGCAATTTCTAATCTCCAACTTCTCTAGGAAGCACAGCATCAGTGGAGAAGAAATTGGGGTGGTAGGAGTTTTCAAAGTTTGGTTCTCAGTCTCAGCTCTGGAGCTATTTGTCAGCACTTCTATTGGGAGCCTGGCACCATCCTGTGGTAGCTGCTGTGACAAAACCATAGGGGAATCCATTTAGAATGGTTGGGGGCATGAGGAAGAGGACCAGCCATGGGGTTGGTTACCACAGTGTGCCCATAACCCCCTGTGATCAGTGCCTGATGAGCCTCTTCGGCCTCTCTGGACCACATATTGTCTCCAACTCCTCCCTCTCAGCCTGTCTGTGTTCCCTAAACTCCTTCCCTGGATGGGTGATTGATTAATTGATTTACATATTTATTAAAATGTATTTTAGTAGCATCTTTGCCTTTGATGCCAAATCTCATTTCCTATTGTGGGGCTGCTGACAGCCAGCATTGTAAATGCAAAGACACTTTACAAAACAATTTAAATAGCAATTGCCACCAGCTTAAAAATGAGCAAAACAGACAAATAAAATACTGATGAGGAAATTGGCATCTTCAGAACAAGGAGGGCCAGGGGTTTCTGAGCAGCTACAGCTTTGAGTGCTGGGCTGGAAGAGAAGTGCTGTGTACTTGGCTCCTTGGAATGGCCCAGATTTTAGGTGTGGATGGAGGGAGGTTAACAGTTACAGCTGTCACTGCAAAAGGGTCTCACCCTTAAAGCAGATCTGTCCTCTGGCAACAGTTCCCAGAAGAGGGGTCTAGACAAAGGGAGCAGTCGGAGTTGGAACTAAGTCTTTGCTTTGCAGTATAGACTTGTGAGGTTGTTTTTGTCTGCTCTGAGGAGCATTGTGAGGACCAAGACTGACCCCAAGATCTGGGAGGCCAGCAGGCCGGTTGTCCTTGTCCAGGAAGGAGGATGGGAAGAGGGTGGATAGGGAGTTCAGTCTCAATTCTGGCTCCACTATGACTCATCTGCGAATCTGGAGCAGGTCACATCCCCCTGCGGGTTTTTGCATCCTCTGGAGGGTGCATAGAGGTGGACATCTGGGAGCACCCACCTGGGCCACGGTAGACCTGGCTTCTAGTCCTTCTCCCCTCTCCCTAGCTATGTGTCTTCTACTACATTACATTCCCTCTCTGGACCTTATCTGTGGCAAGGAAGCAAAGGATGTGATGCTTCATGAATTCTCTCTCTCTTAGATCTATGACGGGCTAGGGGCCCATGATACTATGCAGGCCCACTGATGGCATGATTGTAGGGAGGGATACAAGGGAAGATGACTGTGTATACAGAGAGAAGAGCCTACAGAACAGTGGCTAGGACTAAGCCACAATTTGGAGCAGGACACGGCCACACTGTTGCTGAGGAAGGGCTGAGGTGCAAGCTGTTGAGAAAGAGGTTAAAGATCCCTACAGGTGATCTGAATATTGCTCATTCTCTTTGACCTTGGGTACACACTGTCCTCTGATCACCTACCTCCTGCCTGACTGTGCCTTCTCATACTCCACTGCTGCACCTGGGCCCCCATCCTGGAGCTGTCCCCTGAGGCCCCTACTGGGGCTGTCTTCACTGCTACTAGATTCCCTTCCTACCAGAGCTCATTTGCAGCTATTCTCTTTTCCCCTCTTTTTCCAACATGCTCAATTTTTTATTTCCAGCCTTGACCTCTTACCAGTACTTTAGTCTCATAAATCCAGCAGCCTGCAGGACATCTCTCCTTAAATGTCTTACTGTCACTGTAAAATGTCTAGAACCAAATTCAGCATCTTCACTCACAAACCACTACTCTCCCCTTCACCCTGAGCATGCTTTTTCCCAGGCATTCTTCTTTTAGCTTCTTATATCCAGGCAGTTATTAAAACCAAAAACAAAATTTGAAAAACTTCTTATATAGTGTTCTCAGTTGCTGGGGTTGTTTTCTGGCTGTGGTCACATTTCTTTCAGCAGGTGTACATGGAGCACCTGCTCTGTGCTGGGCACAGGACACATGACGAACCAAGCAGGCACAGACCCTGCCCTCATGGGACTCGGACTCCAGTGGTCACTTTGTGCCTCAGGCCTCCATTGGGCTGTGTCTTAGTTACTTTTCTCTCATTGCTAAGACAAAATACACAACACCTAAATTTAAAGGAGGAAAGGTCTATTTAGCTCACAGTTTGTAGAAGTTTCAATCCATAATCAGCTACCTCCAAGGCAGGGTGGCTCATGGCAGAGGGGCAATCATTCATGGCAGTGGGAGACACCAAAAGCAATGAGAAAGAGAGAGAGAGAGAGAGAGAGAGAGAGAGAGAGAGAGAGAGAGAGAGAGAGAAGGGACAAGCCTCTTTCTGTCCCTTATATTGTATGCAGGCTATCTTCCCCAGGATTGGTGTAGTACTCACACCCTTAATTCCAGCATTGGAGCATGAATCAATCACAAACTCTGGATTCAGCCACCTCTGAAAAGCCCACCCCCCATGACTGCATGAAGCTTTGCGGGGACATCTAGACACAAACCATAATAGGCTATATCACCCAAGGGTGCAGAAACACTGCTTTGCTTCACTTGGGAAGATTCTTAAGTCTTCAAGTGCGACTTAGTTTAAAGTGCATAATCCTGACTTTGTCAAAATTTTGCGTTGCATGGTGACTATATTTTACAATACTTCTAACATATTCTGTTAAGAACTTGTAGACAATATATGTGAGAGCTTGTGTTTAATCCCCAGCACAAAGCAAAAAGAAAATACCAAATAACAACTACAAAAATAACAACCAAAACCCGCAAAAATTAGTATAGAGTAACTCAAAGGCTCCAAACATAAATGATAAGGAAATGGAAATGTTAATTACCCTGATTTGATCAGTACATTGCAATGGCAAGTAGAAACACTGAAACGACACCCAGGACTTGGAGGCAGATTTATATACATCGACAGGCACTGATTGGGATCATTCCCAGAATATCAGCTCCCAATCTCTGGTGGTCTAGGGCTTCTATGAGATAAGCAAGCAGGAAGTACAGAGGCAGAATGGCTTGTCAATTGGGGACTGGTTTATATGATATGCATCACAGTGACCAGCTGTGCATCACAGTGACCAGCCGTTTCTAAGAGACAGGAGCAACCGGAACTGGAACAGGAACTATTACCTGGGCAACCAATGAACTGTATACTGGCTGAGGGTGCAATTTTCTGCTACACATGGTATATATGTGTGTTGAAATATTACATTGTACTCCATAAATATGTACAACAATTATATATTAATATGGGGTGCATTTGTGTGAACATAGCCCTGTGATAAACACAGTGTGTGGAGATAGGGTCCTTGCCCTTTGGGAACTTGCAAACTGAAGTAACAATGTGTCTGCAGGAAATTAAGCAGCAAAACACAAAATCACAATGCAAGATATTTACAAGACAGTATTCATTCATTGGTTTGTACACTCACTTAACAGGTATTTGTTGAAGACCCAAAATGTGCTATGCTGGGTGCAGTGAAGGCTAAAATAAAATAGTCCCTGCCCTTGAGGAACACAAGCTTCTGTGGAGAGGAAAGACATGTGAACAGCAATGTGCACACAGTGTGGACAAGGTGATGGAACCAGATGAGATGCTGTGGGGAAGAGATGAGGGCTCAAGGACAAGGAAGCCTTCCTAGACCTTAGCCCAAAGCATGAGGAGGCCTAGGTCTAATCTTGATTGTCAGTTTGATTGTCTTGAGAGCCACCAAGGGATTAGTAAAGCATACTCTTGTGACTGGGTGGATCATAGAGGCGTGACCTTGGAGACTATATCTGGTCTCTTGTCTGCTTCCGAATGCTCTGCTTTGCTCTACCATCCTGTTCTGATGTTTCTGCCTTGGAGCCAGTTGACCATGGACTGAAACCTCTGAAATGGTGAGCCAAAACAAACCTTTCCTCCTTTAAGCTGAGAGTGTTAGGTATTTTGTCCAGTAACAGGAAAGCTGATTAATATAGTCAGCAAGCAGAAGGTGGGTGGGGAAAGAGGAACTTCAGAGAGAGTAGAAGACATGCCGATGCACCAGGCAAATGGAGCAGGCCTGCCAGGTTGGCACATGGAAAGCCTCAAATGTCCAGTGAGTGGTGCTGAATGTCAGGGCAGACAGAGGCGGTCAGTGGAGAAGAGCACCAACCCTTTTACTAAAATGAGCAAAGGCTCCAGGAGAAGTGGGCCTTTCACTGCACACAGAAGGGCAAAGAGGATTTGGGCCAACAGTGATAAAAAATGCATGGTGGCATCTGGGCCCTCTGGGATCTGGTGTAGCCTGCCTGTGACATTCCTTCCTACTTGATTCTGGATTTCTTGGTTCACATCTAGAGGGGATAGTAACCATGGATGACTTGTCAGGCATGTGTGTGAATTCTTATGTGCATGGTATGTGTATGGCATGGGTAGGATGGGGCATCTCTAATGAGGAAAGCTACCTTCCAGTGGGGGAGAAGGGGGCTTTTCTTTGTGCAAATCAGTACCTGCTATTCTGCCTGTCGAAGGAGGCCAGGTGGCTCTTACATGGGACTTGAGCACTGAGTTAATAGCCCTGGCTGTGGCACAAACTTAGCCTGTGTTTCTTTTGGCTTTGGCTAGTGAGCGAGCAAAAGCTTCACTCACTCACTTACTTTATTCTTCACCTCAGTTAATTACTGATGATGCCCAGGTGCTCTGGTGCACAGGGAAATAAGTTGGTGCCTGCCATTTATATTTCCTGTCATTATTTGCTTTTTGTTTTCCCTGAATATTTAGTAAAATCTTTTTAAATGCCAGCCTGTTTTAGCTGCACTGAGGGGTGGGGCTGGAGTGTTAAGGGTAGGGGTGTATGTTGGGGACCATAGAGTGGAGGCAGGAGTGCTTGAAAGGAAGGTGGCTCTTAGAGGGACAGAATGGCACTACTTTAACATCCCATCCCCTCCCTTCCCTGAGATTCTCCTTTGTTAGCTCTTCTCTGCTTCCTTAACTCTTCTTGCCTTCACAAGGGTCTCTTTCCTCAGGGGGCACTGTGGCTAACACATGGGCTCTTAGCTGGCCAAACCTGGGGTTGCCTCCTTCCATGAACTAATTACATAAGCTCCCTGAGATGGTGTCTCCCTCAGAGGGCAGGCGTAAGGAACGCAAATGTCTCCTGTGTCTTGTGCTGACTCAGCACCCCCCCAGTGGGTCTTTAATGAGTGATGACTGTCGTTGTTGTGCAAGGTGAAAAAGACTCAAGGTTCTCCATTATGTAGGTGGAGAAGGCAGCAGAAATGCAAGAGCTAAGTGCAGTGATCTTTATTCACACAGGGAGGGCGGGTTTGCACATTCTCTTGGTCCATCCCATGCCCCTAGTCTGGCAGCTTAGTTAGGGTGGGGCCCTGAACACCAGGAAGCAGCTCCATGGCCCAAGGGAGGACTGAACCTACAGTCTTGGCTTTGACAGAAGCAAAGGGCAGCACTGGATGTCATCCCTGCAGGGCCCCTGACTGAGAGGTGCCATGTGAGGGGTACCTGGGAGATGCCAGAGTTCATTGATGGCCCTGCTACCCTCCCCCTCTAGATCCCTTGGGCGGGAGCTCCCTCCTGTTCCTTTCCCTGAGCACCATTCACAGCCATCCCCATGGAAACTGTGACGGAGACCCTGTGGGGGGATAAGAGAGGCAGAATAATCAAGAATTATTTGTTTGGGGAGAGAAAAAAAGGTGGAGAGGGAGAGTGGGAGGGAGGAAAGAGAGGTAGGCAAGGAGAGACAGAGGGAGAGAGAAGGAGAGAAAGAGAGAGACAGAGCTTGAGGGCGGGGAGAGAGAGAGAGAGAGGGAGAAGAGTCTTTTCTTTGGGGAAAAATGGAAATTTAATCAGATCAGTTTTTATAGTGCAAATAGAAAATCAGTTTTAATAAAGCCAAAAGGAAATGCAAAACAGCCGCTTGAGATGGAGATTGTGTTAAACAGACAGCTCTTTAGGAGTAGCCGAGTCTGGGATGTTTATTGTGCACAGACAGAGCAAGGAGGGGGATTTCTGGCTGAATTTCAAATAGGCATTTGATTTGGTTTTGGGGGTGGGTGATGAGCTCCTCCTCCCCACCCCTGGGCCCATCTGTCCAGAGAGGGAACTGGCTCAAAATGAGAAGGGGACAGCGGGGCAACAGGGACCTTTGCCCGAACCTGCAGCAAGAGGCGTCCCCCTTCCCTTCCTAAGGAGCCTAGTCCCCTAGTACCCCCTGGTGGTGGCTCCCCAGCCAGTCCTGCCCCTGCCTGCTGCCCAAAGACTGGACTCAGCCCTCCACTGACACACCCCGGTTTTCAGCGCTTGATTCTTAATTATAGTTCTGGCCCAGCTCTTGGTTTTATTGCTTTCATTTATTATAAAAAGACCAGTGTCTTTTTTTGAAACGGCTATCTGGTCAAATCATGGTTGATAAGCAACACTGAGCTGTCTTTTTAAGACAGGCCAAATTTATCACACTTAAAAAAAAAAAGTGAGCCTTCGATGGCCTATTAGAAAATCACCCCCCCCTTCCCAGAGTGACATTTTAGTAAAAGGCTTTATTTTTCCCCTCAGCTTTCACAAAGCCATTGCCTTGAAAGAGAGAGGGAGGGTGGAGGGTGAGATGCAGGGTACTTTTGAGGCTGCTCCATAAAATATGTGGAGAGGGCATAGAAGATAACAGGATCTGTCCTAATGGGGCTGTTAGCACAAGAGGAAAAGAGGGGGCCTCTGGCTCGTGTTTGTCAGCTGTTAGTTTTGTAATTAGAAGAGAACTACACTTTACATTTCGGCAGCACAGCTATTTGAGGCTGTAAGGAAGATATGGGGGTCTGGTCCAGAAAGATAAGTTTGGAGGAGGGGCATAGGGGAGCAAGGGGGGCTGGGCTGATGGCTCCTGAGGTCAGTGTGCTCATCTGTCACCTCTGAGGCTGGCTGCAGAGCCACTTCAGTGGATTCTCCTGTCCTTGCCAAGCAGCGCCCACCACCCAATATTCCAGAAATGGGGTGAAATCAAGCAGTGGGCCCACCAGGGAGGGGGTGTGGGGTCCAGGTGACAGTCTTCCTATGGCTGCGGTAGCCTCTGCCCTCCTGCTGGCACTGGGACAGGAGCTGGAGTGAAGCCATTTTATGGTCTCTGTTAGAAGCAAAATGTCTTCGCGCTTGCAGTTTTGTTCTAGAAAGAACAGAGGTCCAGGAGATAAAAGTGGTCCAGAGAGGGCTGGTCCAGGAAATGGGCATGGAGCAAGGACATGGGAATAGTCCAAGTAGATCGGGGTGGCCTAGGAGATGGGGTTGAGCCAGGAGATGGGGTGATTGCTGCTCTTCCCGGAGTGGGTGGCACCGTCCCTGGAAGGAGGGCCTGAGTCTAATTCTTCTGCAGATGTGCAGCATCTGGGTTAGGCTGCTGAAAGGGTACAGAGTAGTGGAAATCAAGGTGGCAGGAGGCTCCTCTTTGGGGTCACCCATGACCTTCATGTTGTTCTCTGATGCCTTAAAACCCTCCATGAAGCCAGCACCTCCTTTGATTCCTCCTTTCATGCTTTCCTCCCCAGCAGCATTTCTGTGTACCTCATTCTGAACAAGACAGCATTCACTGGCAAGCTGCTCCCTTTCTTTATTCTCCCAGTGGAGACCTGGGTTTCTGAGGAGTGTCACACACACTGGTCCCTTCCCTGCTCTGTTTATGCCCCTTCCCTATCCTGGTTTGGACGCCTTTAGCCTTATGTCTCTTAGAATCTCCTTTCCCAGGTGGTGAGCACTGGATTTAGCACCAGCAGTGTCACTGATGCCAGGCTACAGTGGGTCCCGCAGAAAGCTAGATTGGGAGAGACATAGGTAGCAGACATTTAGGGCCTGGGGGCAGTGGGAAGGGCTTGGGCTTTGGAGTCAGAGAAAGTATTTGAAATCAGCACCACCAGCTAGATAAGCTTAGGAAATTTGACTTCTCTGAGGCTTGGTTTTCTCATCTGTAAAATGATAGAGTGGTACTGGGAAGATTAAATAAAATAGAGTGGAAAGTTTGTGTCACCAAGCTGGGAATTTATTAAATGCTAGTTTCCCTCTCAGAGGTGAAGATGTAGGCCAGGCAGGGCAGCCTGTGTTATGGTACAGTGAGGGGACTACAAGTTTCAACACTTGGGCCAGTGTTCTTTGTCACCCACTGAGTCTTTGCATCTTCTGGTGCCATCTTGGGTAGGCCATTTCCCATTTCTCCAAGATCCAGTTTCCTATCCTCAGTGATCGCCAAGGTTCTCTACTTCTAAAAAGTCCTGGACACAGGAGTCCATTCTGGAATTCTCTGGATCCTTAGGCCCTTGTGGTCAAAATCATGCCTGGAACTGCTCCTTCCATCCCTCAAGACATCATGGAGGTGAACAAGGCTGCCTTGAAAACAGGTCTCCCATTATTTGAGGACTGCAGACTTCAGCTCCTACTGAGGTGCACTCAGTAGGGACACCAACTTCCTCAACTTGCCAGAGACTGAAGGGTTCCCCGGGATGTAGGAATTTCAGTGCTCAAATTGGGGGAGTCCTGGGCCAAACCAGTCTGAGTTGGTCACCTTTAGACTGGGCTTCAGTTCAGGTCTATAAATGTTAGTTGTTGAGGCCCTTATGCAGGTGAGGCACTGTAACAGGAACACTCACAGACAGATTAACTGCCTACAGTGTGTGACAAGGGCATTGACCGAGTGAAGCTTGTGTAAGACCTCCAGGACACCCTGAGGAAGCAGGACGAAGTGTCATTTGGTAGTGGTGGAGTAGTCAGGAAGGCTTGCCAGAGGAGGTGATGGCTGAGAAGGTCTTTGAAGACTGAAGAGATATTCACAAGGCCATCAGAGTGGAGGGAAGGAGCGCTGGGGATAGATCACAAGAGGCAGGGCTTGGAGATATAAGAACACTTTTAAACTTGGGAGCCAAATGGGGATGGGAGGTCAGGAAGCTCCAGAAGCAGAAGTAAGCTTTCCCTTTCCTTGGAATATGGGCAGGGGGCAGGAGGCAGGTATGGGATGTGATTTGAAAGGAAGGCCTCAGGGTTTGGAAAAGGTTGGGATGCTTTCCCATCTCAGGATGGAGACATAATTTCTGCAGAGTGTCCTTGTTCCATCTCAGCCTTCTAAGACCAATAAGAATGCCATAGGGCTGCTCCACGCCAGGGTTGCTTGGCTTCCTAGCATGGCTGGGTGCCTGGCCCATGGCTAGAGGCCAGTGGCCCTGAGCCCAGGGAAGCCAGCTGGTGACAGGATAGAGTTGTCCTGCCTTGGCCAGGCAGACTGGCGGGCTCTGACCCAGGCTGTGATCCCTGCAGGACCTCTGCTTGGAGACAGCTCTGCAGAAAGAGGCGAAGACTATGGTCTGCCTCTGTCACGAGTGTCTCCCTGGCTCTTTGTACCCTTGCCTTGGTCACTTGCTCAGGGACCCTGGTGACTCAGCTTCTTTGAGTTGAGGCTTGGTGACCTGGTCAAGATTAATTCTAGCTCCCTCAGATCCTTCAGTCAGTGGGCTGGGACGATTGAGAAGCTGTGAGCTGGGCCACACCGTGAGAGCTGGACCTCCATTCATAGACTAAACCTGGGGATGGGACTGTAAACAAATGCAATGATGAAGGCATAGTGGGCAAACTGGGCTTCCTCCTCTGCCTTCTGTAGGAAAGGATGCATAGTCTTGGCCCACCGCAAATCTTTTTTGGGTATTACAAACGACAACCAGTCATCCAACTTGCCAATGAGCCATGAAGACTTGACCTGAGACTTCAAGGCAGATTCTCCTAGGAAGGAACCCCAGGTACCAGGTGCCCCAGGAGGACCAGGGTATCTGGCTTCTGTTCTCAGCCGTCACCTTCCTTTATGTGTGGTCAGTGGACTTGACCTTGAGGGGTTTGTTGTTGTCATAGGCTTCCAAAGTTTTATCTCCTGACCTAACATCATCTGCCAATGAATATACGTTTTTAGATGCCAGGGCTAGCACTGAATTTATATGGTTATTATTGTTTTTAATAAATAGATGAGATGATGACAATAATGTGTGTTGGGGGGTACATATTTGGAACTCAGTGCAGCAGACATGGGCTGTGCTGGCTCTGTTCCTCGCTGCTGTGCTCCTCGTTTAGCCCTCTGACCCTTCTGTCGCTCCCCAGGGAAGTGCAGAACTTTGTCCCTGGGCCTTTTAATTTTTTCTTCACTTAGTAGGTCTCCTCAAAAAGAGTAAGCCTCCTTGAAGAATGAGACTTCCTTTTTTTCTTGTCTTTATATCCCCAGGGCCTGGCACAAAGTAGAAACTCAATAAATGTTAGTCAAATGAATGAATAAACGTTTGAATAACAAAAATACCTGCTCTACCGACCTCTCTTAGGATTATTGGGAGGATCAAATGAGATAATGCACATGAAAGCACTTTGTAAATTGCAGAGCACTATACAAATGCAAATCATTCACAGCTTTGGTGGAAATTATTATTCAAATTATTATTATTATTTTCACTGTAAAGGAGGACAGGAAGGAGAGGGCAACGGAATGGTCCCTGATGATAGAAGCTCAGGCTACAGCCTCGGGCAGCAGGTAGTGTTTCCAGCCTGGTGGAGCCCCTTTAAATCACCGCTCTGCAGCCTGCCTCGGGTTAGGTGGGACTGCAGCTGCTGGGGTGGGGCCGAAGTTGCTTCTGGAATCCTGCCCAGTGTGGGGACCGAAGCTGCCGGCACATCATACCTTGAGCGAAATGAATTAAACACCGAGCTGTAAATGAAAAAGCGTTTCTTTTCAGAGCTGCTTTCTTTCCTTTTCTTTTTCTTTAACGAAGTGAGAAAGGTGGTGTGCTGGGAATAGGGGAGGGAGGAAGAGAGAGAGAGAGGGAGGCTGAGACCCCAAAACCTGGGGTTGGCGCCCATCTCCCCGCCCAGCTCCAGTTTCCAATACTATCATCCAGCCTCTTCAACCCCTGGCCTGCAAGAGAGAGGGCGAGCCGGCCGGGCAGCCAAGAGACGAGGAGCAAAGGCGTGATTGATAATTGGCGACTATAATTCTATAATTCATCTCTCTGCACCGCAGTGAAATTAAAAGAGTTTAGGTTCCCAAGCATAATGATCATCAATTAAACGCCGAGGAGATTTAGTGTCCTCATTTGAATTTTGTTTTATTTATTTAAATGTTTCTCTTTGGCGGGGAGGGGCGCTGGCGAGTGCAGGCCTGGGCTGCGCTGAGGAGCCTGGTCTTGCGGGCCCCCTGGGGGCGGCGGAGGGTGGAACGCGGGCCGCGGGGCGGCGGGCTTTGAGAGACAGGGGATCCATCATCCTGGGCCTAATCAGTTAATACTGATAAACTGCCAGCAATAACTGCCAATTGCGCTGGCGTTTGGAGCTGCCAGTTCATTCATTTAGGGAGTGCGGCGCACGTCGGGGAAGCGCTCGGGGCCGCGTCTCCGTCTGCGCTCGGGCTGGGAGACGCAGCATCTGGTGCGGGCGGAGGGTCACGCAGACGCGGGCCGGCCAGGGCCGGGGATCGCTGATCAGCTTGGGGTGGCCCGGGGGCTGCGGCAAAAGTCTGGCCTGCTCGCGCCGGGAGAGGGCCTCCTGGTTCTTAGCTTCAGGTTGGGATGGAGGTGCCAGGCACTCTGAAGTCGAATCAGGATGGAAACGTTTCCCAGCCCGACGGCGGGGCCTCCTTCTGCAGAGCCGCGGAGAGGCCTCAGGAATCGGGTACTTCTTGGTGGGGCACTGCCACCTCTGCAGGGTGACTCAGTTTCTCCCTGTGGAAAGGAGGGGGCTGCGCTGAATGGCCTGTAGGGGTCCTTCTAGCTCTGTGGCTTTCCTAAAGCTGCCTTTCTGCGCTGGATTGGAGGTGGCACACATAACCCACCCTCCGCCCTCCCTTTCTTTCTGGGGGTTTGTTCCTGGGTGCTGCCTGGGTCCTACCCCGCTCCCTTCCCCAACTTGCTGTCCATTTCTCTGGGTTGGATAGCGCTGCAGTTTCCCGGCATTCTCTGATTCCTACTTTTCACTTGCAATCAAGAAACTAAAAATAGAGCATAAAGGAGCCCTCCAAGGGGGGCGGGGGGTGGGCAGAAGACGCGAAAGTGCTCTGCTTCCCCGTGGGAATGAGATCTCATCAGCTCTACATAGGGAGTTGGAAATCCAATCCAGACCATTGGCAAGGGGTGGGTGTGCGATGGAGGCTTTCCTGATCAGCAAGTGGAGAGCTTGAGAAAATACTGTGCGTGGTGGAGGAGGGAGGGGTGGGAGGAGGAGAAGGAAGAGACAGGCCTGGGGCGGCTTTCTGAGCATTTTGGGTTCTGCGGGATGAGGCCATAGCACGCCCTGGGTTGAGCGAGAGTTGAAATCCAGAGTCCGAGGGCCCATGGAGTGTTCTCATTCATCTGCCAGGAGGGGGCGTCCTATTCTAATTCTCACAAAAGCGTCTTTTGCGCAAGCCTTTAAGGCCCTGGGAAGGGTTCTGGGGACTGGTTGTGTAGTTGTCTTATTGGGCCTGTAGACAAACAGGACGCCCCTGCCCAGGGATTTCTTCATCAGAACTTCAAAATGGTGTCTTACATTGAGACACCAAGCTTGGTGTAGTGAGATGGGCAACTGGGAAGCACTGAGCTGGGACTGGATGTGAGGACTCTCAGATTTGAAGACATTGGAGCTAAGACTGGGAGTTGGCCCACAGGCATGATACCAGGGGCCCCGAGCTCTCAGACAACTATGGACACTCAGGCCACACCGTGACACCCAGGCCTGGAGCTTAGAAAGGAGATGGGCTTGTGTAAGTGATTCTGTTGGCGTTACGATAAGACACCTGACTCTGGAATCTGGACCCCTGGGCTGTAGTCCTAGCTGTACTACTCTGTGCCCTTGGTCAGAGTGCTTTTTCTTCTGAGCCTCAGTTTCCTCTCTTGTCTAATAATAGGGTATATTGTATAAAAGCTCTTGTGGAGGGGAGGGTGCTCCATACATGCAAAAGATTCTCGTTATAACTTTCATCTCTCATGCATAAAAATAGGCAGCAGCCCAGCCTTATCTTCTGAGGGGCAGTGCAGAGGGAGGACTTTATCTCCACCCTGGTATGGCGCTGCCTCACAGACCCCTTCCTCATGCAGGGCTATCTTCAGGACCCATGACGCTTCCCCTCCTGCAGGAGGAAGGGAAATGGCTGATATTAGAATCCCGAGACTTGCCGGTTTTTGTACCACCGATTCAAATCAAGATACTGTCTTTCAGTCTCCTCTCTGTCTTGCTGAACTCATTCCAGTTCCCCTACCAAGCTGATTTCTATCGAGAGAGTCAGTTCTTGAAAATGTGGTGATTTCTCCAGCAAGGCAGGGCAGTGAGGACCTAGGCCCCTCTGGGGTGGCCACCTGCCCTCCCTGACCTGCCCATCTTAGCACTTCTGAGCCTCAGCTGCAAGGCTGTCTCTTCTAGCTTGTAAAAGAGCTCCTCTCACTCTCCTCCTTTCAGGAAGGCTAAAGGTTTCCCATCAGAAGAGAGACGAAGGTGACCCCAGGTCCCTAGAAGTGCCTGCCCACTTTCTGTTTCCATCCCTTTTTGCCTCCTGCTGGCCTCCAGCTTCTTTGGGCAGATCAGCAGCTGTATTTGGGGTGAGGAGCTCCGAGGTCCCAGGATGCTACAATTTTCAGTATGGAATCCACAGGAGCACCAAGCCCAAGTGGGCATACAGCCCAACAAAGGCTTTTTAAAAATTACCATGTACTGTCCTTTTCTCTGATTACAAAAGTAATACATATTCATGGTCAGAAATTTGAAAAATACAGAAAAGCACAAAGAAAAAAAATTCATCCATATTCTACTACCCAGAAGCAACCGCTGTTAATATTTGAGGTATATCACCTCCTTGTCCTGCCCTTTCGTGCCGCTGTCTCTATCTCTGTCTTTTAATGGAGTCTCACTTGGTAATGCTGTTTTGTCTTCTATTTGGTAATGGCATATCAGGGGCATTTCCCCACACAAAAAAATGCAATTTGATGAGTGTGGCCAGGTGTTTGGTCTGAGAAACATGGGATGGAGGCTCTCAGAGGAGATCACGGCACTGACAGATCCAACTCTCAGCTTCCAGTGGAGACGGAGGACCCTAAAGTCCACGGATGGAGGCGTAGCCCTCGCGGCAGGGCGTGTGCAGCACAGTGTTCCAAGAACGCTGTGAGATTTGTAGCAGGCAGATTCTGCTGCAGCACTGGAGGCTCCATCACTGCCCTGGCCTTCTTCCTCTGTGGGCTCTCGCTCCGGCCACAGAAGGCCAGCTGGGGGCAGGCACGGAGTGGGGTGCAGGTCACTGGGAGGCTGTGACAAAGTAACCCTAGAAGGTAACTGTAAACAACAACAATGTGAAGGATGGCTCCATGCATCAGTTGGGTGAGGGTGGAGGCCGAGAGCCCTGTCTCCCAATGTCATGTGCTTCAGTGAGGACAGTAACAAGGGAGTGGCAGCATCCACTTAAACTGCAGAACTTTTGTTTAACTAAGTGGGGTGTGCAAGCCTGGGACGCTCATCGTCTTCAAATACTGAACAGATAATTACAGGATCTTGGTTTGGCGACTCTGCTCGCACCCACTGCCCGTCTTGTCAACACAGCACACCACGTTCACCTTCCTGAAAGAATTATGATTGGGTCATCTGACTACTGGCTCAACAAAAGCCCGTCTCTCCCTGCCAGACTTTGTCCTGTCTTCACACTCAGCTGTCGATGCTCTTCCTTCATAACAACAACAACAACACAACAGATAGTCTGATTTAAAACAGGAGCAAAGCAGGAGGAGCAAAAGACATGAATAGACATTTCTCCAAAGATGATGTACCGGTAGCCAACAAGCGCATGAAAAGTTCAACATCATTAATCATTAGAGAAATGCAGATTCAAACCACAGTGGGATGTCACCTCATGCACACACACACACACACACACACACACACACACACACACAGAAAGAGTGAGAGAGGAGAGAGGGAAAGAGAATGGGTGAGGATGTAGAGAAACTGGAACACTTGTGCGTTATTGGTGGACATGTAAAAATGATAGTCACTGTAGAAAATAGTATGGCAGTTTCTCAAAAAATTAAAAATAGAATTAGTGTATGATCTAGCAATTTCACTCTTCCACTTCTGGGTATATATCCAAAAGACCTGAGAGCACATTCTTGAAGAGATGTTTGTACATTCATGCTTATAGCAGCAGTATTCACTGTAGTCAAGAGGTAGAAATAACCTCAGTGTCCATGGACGGATGAATGGATAAACAAAAGATGGTCTGTACATACAATGGATTGTTATTCAGCCTTAAAACATGCTATAACATAGATAAACCTTGAGGATACTATCTTAAGTGAAATAAGCCAGTCATGAAAAGACAAATACTATATGATTTCACTTATATCAGGTATCTAAAGTAATCAAACTCACAGAAATAGAAAATAGAAGGGAGGGGCGAATGTAGCTCAACAGTAGAGGACCTGCTTAGTTTGCATGAAGCCCTGGATTCAATTTTTGACACTGCAAAGAAAAGAAAATGAAAAGAAAGTAGAACGGGGGTCACCAAGGGGTGGGAGAAGGGAAATGGGAAGTTTAATAGGTATAGAGTTTCAGATTTCAAGAAGAAAAATTCTGGAGATTGGTTGCACAACAATGAATATACTTAAGACTATTGAACTGCATGCATAGAATAGTTAAGCTGGTAAATTTTATGTTATGTATTTTTACTACATTTTAGAAGAAAGATGCTTCTATTGCCTTCTGGTCATGCCAGTAAGGAATGACAACTTCCTTTTCGGGACTCCTCATAAGGCTTACATTTTCTGCAGCTGAGCCCTTACACTTACTGGTTACTTCTCCTGTGATCATATTTGAGCTTCCTTTTGTTCAAGTCCTTTGACGGCAGAGATAAAATCTTTACCTCTTGATTTTCTCACATGACACCTAATACAGTGTCTCAAACATAATGATAGTTCAATTAATATTCGTTGATTGACTAAATCAGCATTTCCCTTGACATATTTTGAACTGTGAGCTGGAGGGTGATGATAGGTGGAAGACAGCAGGCAGAGAAGGTAGGAGAGAGTGTGCCTGGGTGTATCTCCCACACATTGCCTATGAACTGTTCAGGTGGCTGCATCCTGCGTGGTTAAACTTACACATACACACTATTTTTATGTGCACACACAGAGTCAATCAGGCAGGGGCAGTGAGAGACTCACGATTCTAATTTCGAGTAGATCAGATGTAAGAAGAAGGTACTGTGCACTCTCTTGGTGGTTTTAGACTGAAGAATGTTGGAGGACATTAACTGAGCTACCCAGGACATGTACCTGATTTTACTTTTCTTTAGAATGTCTGGAGAAATAGATTCACAACTCTCCACAGGAACACAGATCAGTGTCTTACAATGCTTCTGCCAGGAAAGTTCTTCCTGACCTCTCACCTCTATCCCTCCCGCCACCATGTAAACTTCTCTGCTGAAACAGAGAACATTCTCTTGCCACCACCTCCCTTGTAGGCTCTTTTCAAAGTTGAACTTTAACAGAATAAAGATCCCTCACATTAGGTGCCTGTAATTTTCTCTTTGTAGGGTGGTTCTGCTAAATTAATTGTCTGGTTCACTTGAAAAGCAATCTTTTCCCCCAGTTCATGTTCCATTTTTGACCTAACATGGCCATTCTTGGCCTTCTGAATGGGATTTGCTTCTAGTCAGGAATTAAATTTCCATAGCAACACTGGCAGCCATCTTTAGAAGTATTCTCCCCCAGCCCTCCTTCAGTCCTCTGTCATCCTTCTCACAGACAGGTGGCTTCCCTGGTTATGAGCCATGTGTATGTTTGTTCTCATTTCAGTCAGGGCAGACAACAGCAGTGATAACTCATAGTATCCACAGGAAGAACAAAAAATGCACAGAGGAGTCCTCCTGCTCTTAGTTCCTGGGGGCCCTGGGCTCCCAGCGAAACACTGCTGTTTACTTTACAGGCTCACAGCAGTTTTTTAAAAGTGGGGCTGGGAGTTTTCACCTTATTTCTGAATCACCAAGGCCCTTTTCTCTACATGGGGCACCCTGCTAAGCTCGAAGCGAGGGAAAGGACTGAATGCTAGCTTTTGGGATTTGTCTGTTTGTTTACAGTTTATTATTTATGGCTGTTTTTAAGCAAACCATAAGACATGCGAGTCTTTTTCTTTTCTTTTTCTTTTATGAATACACCACTCAACTCCCTATCCGTAGCTCTGAAAGGCTCTTTGTTGTCTATGGAATCAAGTCAGACTCTGAAATGCAGCATTCAAGGCCCTCAATTTGCTGGCTGCTACCTGCCTCTCAGTCTTAACTTACTTGCTTTCCCCTAGGTTCCCATCCCTCCTGCCAAAGAGGGTTTTAGTATGTTGCCACAATACACCCTACACGGCAGACATCCTGCCTAGCATGTTGTGAAGGAAGTCGTGGAAGTATTCTTTGCTGCTAGTGCTGGGGCAGGCAGATGGGACTGGAGCTATCGAGACCCCTCCTGGTCAGAATTTCCAGCCAGGGCAACACTGTCTATTCGTCCCACTGAGTCATCCAGCTGGGGTCATCTTCTGTGGGTGCCGTGTCATGAAAAGGTTCGGAAGCATTGCTTTAAGGCACAGTCTAATGTCGTGTCCCCTGCAAAGTCTCTTCTGAGTCCTCTAGCCAGCAGGCTCTATCTTTTCCTTGACCATCACTTCCAATCCATCCTTCTGGTCTGCTCTATGTCTTGGGTATTTTTTGCTTTTATGCATCCTTCCTGCCTCCTCTCTCCAGGGATTGGCAGCTCATGGAGAGTTTTTTTTTTTTTTTTTTTTTTTGTGGGTACCGGGGGGTCGACCTCAGGACCTCGCGCGCCAACAGGCACCCGTGCCGCTGAGCGATATCACCGGCCCCTTTTTGGTATGTGGGATCCGGGAGTCGAACTCGGGCCTTCGCGCTTGCAAGGCAGGCACTTACGCCGCTGAGCCATCTCACCGGCCCCGAGAGTTTTGTTTTTGTTTAGTTACACCAAACAGTGTCTGGAACTGTGGCTTATGTGTAACTGGGCTGCTGTATTTGAAATCCAGCCATGGGTTGTCTCTCCAGAGTCACTCCCCTTGATACACTGTTTGTGTCCCAATGAGCCCACCACTGTTCAAAATATTTCTGGAATTACTTTCAGAGAAGGTTTATGAGCCGAGGAATGAAATGAGTCTCTTTTCTTTAGAATCAAACAGTGTGTATTTAATTTTCATTTTGCTGTCATTGTTAGTCAACAAATATTTATTGAGCCCCAGGCACAAGGCTGTTTTAAAAAATTTAATATAAACTACTTGTCTACCTGATCGGCAAGATTCGGCTCCAAATAAGCTTGGTCTTTTTCCAGAAATCAAATCTATCCTCGGAACATGAAAGATTTACCATCTTGGAGCAGATTTTCGCAACAAGGAAAGTGAATACAAAACTGCAAACAAAACAAAACCAAGCCACAACAATAAAACAGTGGCTGCATCACTGGAATGGGGGAAGACCCTCGGAGCGCACCAGCTGTGTGAACTCTGAAGTGCTCGTTAAGGAGACCCGGGCCTCTTGGCTTACAACCCCTCCTACAGATATGTGTCCTTCAGAGAACTATAGGGCATCTAGTGTGGTTTGTAGCTTTATGGAGCTTATATTCTTTTTTTTTTTTTTTTTTTTTTTGGTGGGTACCGGGGGGGGTGACCTCAGGACCTCGCGCGCCAGCAGGCGCCCGTGCCACTGAGCGATATCACCGGACCCTTTTTCGTATGTGGGCTCCGGGAGTCGAACTCGGGCCCTCGCGCTTGCAGGGCAGGCGCTTACGCCGCTGAGCCATCTCACCGGCCCTGGAGCTTATATTCTAAAAAAAAAAAAAAAATCACTTAATTCACATACTTTTTTGAGGAATCTTTTCTAGAATTGTGTTAATATCTGAGAAAACCTCTAAACCCATGAGTCAATACAGTATGTGGTTAAGATTATGCCATTTGAAGCCAACAAATATGGTTTATGTCCTGGCTCTGTCACCTGGCTGGGTTGCCTCGCATGTTATTTAAAGTCTTTGGGGCTCAGTTTACTTGACTGTTTAATGGGAGGATGCCATGTACTTTATAGAGCTGCTGCTGTGGACGTGAGTATTGACTCTGACCTGGCCGCTGTTCTGATTTCTAAGAAGACACTGACAGGCATCTTTGGATTTTTATTTCTATCTCAGACAATAGAGGGCTAAGGAATAAATATTTGCCTTCAAACTTTTGGAGACTCAGATTACAGATAGGAGTTTGAGGTGTTCTTTGATTTCTCTGAAGGGAGTGGTTGAATCACTGGTATGTCTTGCTACAGATGTGACAGGGGCTGGATGTCATGAAGAATGTGTTCTGAAGAAGGTTAGGCAGAGGGAGGATGGGCAAATAAAGGATATTGAGGAATCATTCATTGAGAAGCTGGAGCCTAGCCTGGCCAAGTGCATTGCTATAATTCAGATCTTGAATGTTTCCCCAAAGGCCTATACACGAAAGGCTTGGTCACCAGCCTGTGGTGCTACCGGGAGCTGGTGGGACCTTTAGAAATTGGGGCCCACCAGAAGGAAGTTAGACCATTGAGAGCCTGTCCTTGAAGGGGATATTGGGATCTCTCTCTCTTCTTCCACCACATGCTGTTGTCACAATCTTCTGCCTTGCTACAGGTCCAAATGCTAAATGACCATGCACTAAAACATCTCAGACTGTGAGCCAACATAAATCCTTCCTCTTTTTAAGTTGATAATCTTGGATATTTTGTCACAGTGATGGAAAGCTGACATGTGCTTTAAAGCAATTCCTGATTTCTTCCAGTAGAGTCACTGTTTGGAAGATGGTTAGGACCTTCTTCTAAGCTCTGGGCTCTGCTTTCAAATGCAGCCTCAATCCAGCTGCCTCTGGTTTCCCAGGCATTGGGCTTGAGAGCCTACTGTTCCAAGCTCAGCTTCTCCAGAAATCTTTCCCAGAGGAACATGTTTATGCAGGTAGATGTGGTCAATTTCTAAGTGCCAGGCACTGAGACATTTCTCATGATAAACTCACTTACTCCTAGGAAGAAGGTACCCTAATGGAACCTGTCTCATGGAGGAGGAAACAAAGGCCCAGATAGCTGAAAAAACTGACCAGGTCACTGGCTGGTTAGTAGCAGAGCCAGGACTTGGACCCAGGCAACCTGGCTGCAGAGCTCCCACTTGATGCTGTCCTCACACCCCACTGATCTCCCCACTCCGTGACCCTACTGATCGTAGAATTTGCAGATTACTTATTCATCACATTTATTATTTGTTCTCTTTCTACCTGTATCTAGGATCCATGAGTCAAAAAATTTATTTATTTTTGTTTACTGCTAAATCCCAAGTGCCTAAAAGAGCAGACACACACAAGATATGCTTAATAAATACTTGTTGAGTAAATGAAATTGCCAATACATTATTAAAAAATACATTTATCTCTCTTTCCTTCTTTCTTTTGCACATTGCTTTTTGAGAGTTTTAATTTGTGCGTCTCTGGGCCTTCTAATGGTCCTTGGTTGTACAGGTGGATTTCAGTCAGTGTTAGTAATCACTGCCCCAACTCTTTTCCTGGGAAAAGCATATTCCCAGCCTGAAACCTGTTTTCGGTGGATACTTTTCTCATTTAGAGACAATCATAAGTCTTAGAGATCAACTGTTCCTGGGGTTGTCATGGTAAATAAGGCCTGCAGACATGACCTTTTGGTGTTTGTTCAATTTTTTTTTAAGTTGAATGTCTGTTGGGGGGATGCACACTTCTCTTTGCCACAGTCCCCTACCCTTCCTATTGTACAACCAACAGCTGTTCACTCATCCATTCTCCCTCTTAGTTCCTAAATGGAGGGGATATTGGGACTCTGGTTTCTCTCTCTCTTTCTCTCTCTATCTCCCCCTCCCTCTCTCCCTCCTATCCTCCTTCCCTCTCCCTCCCCCCCTCCTTCCCTCTCTCTTCCTCTCCTTTTCCTTGATTGTAGTCTAACCTCATAATGTTACAGTTGAGCAAACTGAGGCCCAGAGGGAAATGGTGACTTGCCCATAGCCAGGTAGCTGGCAGAGTCTGGAATTAAGCTCTGATCTGCCTCCCAGCCCAGCGTACTTTCCCCTACACAGTGTCCCTTGGGCAGGGATGCCTTCTCTGAATAGGAATGAAAATGGATGTCACTGGTCATGGAGCTGTGAGTTTAGGGTGAAGGGATGGAAGAGAGGTGTTGAATGGAAACAAGCACCTCTCCTTGTTCTCTGCTACTGCAAAGCCATGGCACTCATTGGCAACCCCTTCAAATGATGACATTTTCAGCAAATGAGAAGGGAGCAGGTCTCTTTCTTTCCCTCCCACCACCCCAGTTGTAATTAGTTGTCAAAAAATTTTAGATGGAAGGGGGAATGCTCAGGTCCTGATGAGATGATACAGCAAAGATTTCATTTCATCTTGAATTTGACATTAAACTTTAATAGTCTCAAGGACAAGAAGCCAAGAGATATCAGATGTAATGAGATAAAGCAAAGTTTCTCTGACAGCAAATTTGATCACAAATGGGCTCTGAGATTGCTTCTTTGATATAAATGAAACATAATTCATCTTCCAGTGCCCCAAATGGGCTTTCAGGCTGGGGACGAAGCTGGCATCTCTCTTGCCTAGTGCTGACAAGTGGCAGCACAAGGAGGAGGCAAAGGCTTGGCCGGAACCTGCTGGGGCATCAGCCACTCTGTCTAGGAGGAGATGGAATAATCATCTGCAGGAGTAGGAGAGTATCTGGGGTGCAGCCTGTGGCCAGAAGGTGCTAAGGTGGGGGTGGTGTGGAGGCCACTGGCCTCCCTGACTCCATCAGCTCCCTATGTATCTTCTTAACCTTGCATAAATGACTGTGTTAATGTCCTCAGGGCAGCTCATTACCTTTCAATAAGATTGCTGCCCTCAAGTAACTGTTAAAGGAGTTTATTTGGGACCTCTCGTTGGGTGCCAAGGGGTCTAAGGTTAGAGCGGCTGCCATAGCCTCCTGATGGCCTCTCAGTCTCCAAGTTTTGCCCCTTCTGATCATTTTTCCTCCTTAGGTCACAAACATATAGCTACTTTAGGACAGATGTGTTAACCTGATGTCCCAAGCCCTCTCCAACCAGAGGTTCTCTAGCCCCATCCTCTACTTCTCCCGAGTTCCCTCATCATGGCCCCTGCAGGAATCCCTTGTCTTCTTGGTCCAACATTATTCACCTTGCTTCAGTCTCTAAGGTTACATCTTCTGAGAAGCCTTCCCTCCCTTGCTCTGCCAGAAAACAGCTTCCCTCCTCTGGGTTCCTGGACCCCTGTATGACTCAGAGCCTGTATGCCCTGTCTTATTGCTAATCCTGTACGTATCTGTCTCCTTTTCGAGATCATGAGCTCCTCAGGCCAGACCTCGCTGAGGACGTCGTGGTGCCTGACATAGAGCAGCTACCCAGGGGGGACGTATCAGATAAAATTGAATCCTGGAGGCTTGGCCTTCTGGAATGTATCAAGCTCGATTTAGCAAATGGGCTTCCCCTGGGGTTAGGAGGATCAGAATCCAGGCACATTTACCTCTCTGCCATGGTGGAACAAATACACCAAATACAGTGGTTCAAACTAAATAACTTTGTCTATATTCTCCTTGGTTGAGCATTTGTGACTGCAAAAATGAAACTAGATTCAAAACAGATCTACTGGTGGCATCTTGTTTCTTGGGGCTAGAATGAGGGTTTTGGTTAAAGCATCTTCACCTTTCTCACCTGAGGACAGCCTGAACACCCTGATGCTAGAGAACTCTTGGAAAGGGAGTATAGGATACACAAAGATAAGATTGGGAGCTGTGTTAGAGTGGAGTATGTAGGGAGGTAGAATCAGAGCTGGGAAGCAAGGACAGGTGACCAATTCAAAGGGAAGTTGAGCCTGGGAGCTCCAGGGCCAGAGAGAAATGTAAATTTAATCCAAAGGCCCATCAGGAGATAAGTGAATAAAAAAATTACGATACACAAAAGTGAAAGAATATTATTCAGCCATAATAAGGAATGGGATACTGATACATGCTGTAATGTGGATGAATCTCAGAAATATGCTATGCCGGGCATGGTGGTACACACCTGTAATACCAGCACTTGGGAGACTGAGGCAGGAGGATTGCTGTGAGTTTGAGGCCAGCCTGAGCTACAGAGTGAGTTCAAGTCCAGCCTGAACTATATAGCAGGGCCCTGTCTCAAAAAAAATTATTATGTTAAGTGAAGAAGCCAAAAATAAAGTTCATATATTGTGTGATTCTGTTTATATGAAATGTTCAGAAGAGCTAAGCCCCTGAAGACAGAGAGTGGGTTGGTGTTTGCTAGGGGCTGGGAGGAGGAAGGAATGGGGCAGGGTAGGTAACTGCCTAATGGCTATGGAGTTTCTTTTTGGGTGATGAAAATGTTTGGAACTAGACAGAAGTGATAGCTGTACAACTCTGTGACTATACTAAATGTCACTGAATTTCTAATTTGGAATGATTAATTTTGACCAGGCATTATGGTACGTGCCTGTAATCCCAGTGCTTGGGGAGTCTGAGGGAGGAGGAGTGTTATTTAGCTCAGTCTGGGCAACTTAGTGACTTTTGAGCCCTGAGTTCAGTCCCTAGTACTGCCAAAAAAAAAAAAAAAAAAAAAAAAGATTAATTTTATGTTATGTAAATTTCAACATAATAAAAAATGAAAACAAACTTCTATCCAGTGAAAAAGGGAACGTACAGGTTTAGTCTTGGGTCATAGATTTGGGGGATCTAGGTAGGTTCTACTGGATATCTTTCCTATCATCCTGGGTCGTTAGTAAGCTGCCCACACATTTGTATGCTTACCAGGGCTGTCACTCTGCACATCTCTAAGGGACACCATTGTCATGATGGTTATATTAATCAGCTTTCCCACTGATGGGACAAAATACTCAACATTTGCAACTTAAAGTAGGAGAGGTTTAATTTGGCTCACATTGTCAGGGGATTCAGTCCATTGTTGGCAGGTTACAAAGCAGAAACATCATGAGAGATGGGTGTAGTGGAACAAAACTGCTCAGTTTATGGTGGCAAGGAAGCACAGTTGGGAACAGCACCAAAGAGGTAGGTGCCAGGGCCTAGGTATGGTTACCCAAGCTTGCCTACATGACCCACATAGATATACCGGAAGGTGCTTTACTAATCCCCTAGGTGGCTCTTAAGCCAATCAAGTTAACAGTCCAGCTTAACTGTCACAATTGCCCTTGTGGAAGATGTATGGTGGGATTGCGCTTGAGAGAGAAGGAGGATGGAAGCCCCAGGCCAGCCTCCTCTATCCATGTCTCATGCTTGTATAGCCATGTGTGATTCATTTCTCTCTCTATAGCTGCCAACCCAGTGAACTGACCACTGATAATCAAGATATGGTGGTGGAAAGAGGATCTCCCTCTGTGGCATTAGTCTTATCCCTGTTGTCCTTCCAGTCTCCCAACATGGGTCATTGCCAGCATGTACAAGTTACAGTGGGCAAGGGAGGGAGAGAAGGCCCCAGGTGATGACAGAAGGAACCCAAAGTCATTATTTTAATGGAGTGATTGGCTGTGCTTTCAAATCCACTTATCAATGTCATTAGAATTAATTAGATTGCACATTCTCCCTCTTCTCTCTCTCCTTTCTCATCATAAATGACTTTCCTATGGGTATGTTACTCACAGGGATGACAAGTTTCCACATGGCTGGGCTTTTGAGGCAATGACACTCCTGCTTGCTCAGAGCTGGCTGTAAAGGCTTTCTCCTTCTGGACATCAGCTTATCTTGCTCCCAGGGTGCTGAGGTTGGAGAGAATCCTAAAGGGCCTCTAGCCGTTATCAGATAGTGTCTCTCTAGAGAACTGAGAAATATCATGTCTTCTTTTCACTGGCTCCAACAAAATTTAGGGACAATAGTACTAAAGAATTTTGGTGTGCTTCTTAATGCAGAATTTCTAAGCCCTGAGGGATTCTCCACCCTGGTGGTGGATTCCACTTCCTACCCAGTCTAGGCCATAAAGACCAGAAACTGGTGAGGCCATTTACAAGGACTGCATAGTAGCCTGCATCCCGTAGAGGATGGAAGTGGGTATCAGAGGCTCTGTCATCAGTCTGGCCCCAGAGGAAGGATATGTACATGAGGGTGAGGACGGTTTTGTTTAAACAATTTGTCTAATAGTGAAGCCCTCAATGGTTCTGGCCACTAACCCCTCAGAGCTGGTCTCACTGATGCAACAAGGTAAAATGGGAGGTTTCTGGATTGTGTGCAAAGTCCTACCTTCTCCCGAAGTGCAGTCTTCCTCGGGTGGGTTGAGAACCCTGCCACATATTGCCTTTCTGGAATGTCTCCATGGTAATGGCCATGGTGTGTTTGATGTTTACCATCTGGGCTTTGACAAGATTGGAAGCAATAAGTACATGGCAATTGCAAATGGCAGTCCTCTTCAGCTTTTTGGCTCCTGTACTGTGGTCAGTGGATTGGCTGGATGACCTCTGCACAGTCTGATTCTGGGTCCTGTGGGCTGGACACTGAATGATTAGACCCCTCTAGTACGCACACTTTGGTTTATGCATCTGGAGGAACATCTGGAGGAATCCTCAGAGCTGTGCACTGCAGAGGCTTAGACTATGTGAGGTGTGGTAGGGTGAATGAGACCCAGGAGAGAGGTTCCTGCCTTGGCCACTAGCATCTAGCTATGTGACCTTGACCAAGTCATGTTCCCTTTAGGGCTGTATTAGTTGGATAGTTAGGTCATAACAAGTACCACAACTTGTGCGGCCTGAAACAACAGAAACGTACTGTTTCACAGTTCTGGAGGGTAGAAGTCTGAAATCAAGGTGTTGGCAAGGCCATGCTCTCTTTCCAAAACTGGTAGGAGAGGGTCCTTCCTTGCCGCTCCCAGCTTCTGGTAGTCCCAGGTATCCCTTGCTTTATGACACTGTAACTCCAATCTTCCCATGGCATCCTCCCTATGTGCTTTCACATTGGTTTCTCTCTGTTCATTGTCTGATTCTGTGTTCAGATTTCCCCTTTTTATGAGGGCTTCAGTTATGTTGGATGAATGCCCACTCTAGTGACCTTATTTTAACTTGACTACCTCTGTAAAGGACCTATTTCCAAATAAGGTTACATTCTGAGGTACTGAGGGTTACATATCTTTTTGGGTGGGACTAACATGGGCCTTGGTCTTTTTACTTGCAAAAGGAAGGTAGAACTAGAGTCCTTTCATTATGAACTGTCTATGTTCTGTGCCATTCACCAGAAACTAGCTCTCTAGCCCTTTTTTGCCAGTAGAAGAGGGGGGAGAGAAAGAGGGAGAGAGAGAGAGAAAAGAGAGAGCTAAATTCCTAAGCGGAAGAGCGAACAGATGGATAGGTTTTTAATCAGTGATTATAAAATTGTGCAAATCTGTTGGGGAGTGGGGAGAGGGTTACAGTTGCAGCATTCTGGTCCCACTCCCAGAGATTTTGATCAGAGGAATTAGGTGGGGCCTGAGAATCTGCATTTCACATGGTTCCCTGTGTAAAAATTCTGATGCAGATGGACCTTGGACCCCAATTTAAGAAATACAAATTTTGCTATTGGCCCACAGACCTACATGCTGTCATCACCTAAGATGTGGGATGCAGATGCTAGGATGGAGTTCTGGGGAAGAACAGAGAGAGTGTGGCAGCCACGGTCCTCCAAATGCCTGCAGCCAGGCCTTTACTTGGGTCCCAGAGAGAACGATGGCTGTGTGAAGGAGAAGTGGGCAGCTCTGTCACCTCAAGGCCTATGACAAACACCTTTCATTATCACTGAGAGAAATAAGTCATATTTTGCAGTCCCAAGTATCTTTTCTTAATTGGTGAGACAGGGTTGATTTATTTGTTAATTACTGGATGAGGTGCATGCAATAATGTGTTTGTTTTATTTATACCTGACAGGGGTGTGTCTCCACAGAAGCCTCCTGGGTGCAGGAGCTGCCCAATGGAGGGGCTGGGATGATGGGTGTCATGGGAAGGTGAGTCATTCTCTTCATGGCAACCCTCAGGGCCACACTGTTCCCAGATGACCCCACATTCCTCTCCTGACCAAGGAATCAGTACCATTTCCTCATAGATAGGCAAATTTGTTTGTCAGATGAAAAACAAAAGTATTATTTATTAAAAGTTCAACACAGTCCTTCTTTCCATTGTGTCTTTATGCTGCCATTTTCTGGGCACTGGGCTATGTACTGAGCACTGGTGGTGTACACCATGGCACAGTTCTTGCTTTGGTATTGGTCACTTGCTGCCTGGCATTGGAGTACCATAAAAGGATCAGTTCGTTCACCTTGTTCCCCCAGGTTTGGTGTGGAGGAAACAAGAGTCCACATCTAGAGAGCAGTTAGTAGCAGCTCAGCTCTAAGCAGACCAGTCACATGGAGCACTTGGAAGACACCTCATGTAGGCCTTTGTTGGGGACAATGCGGCATCCCCAGTGCAGCTGCAGTGTATCTGGTGGGAGCTTTTCCTTTAGGAACTCACATGAGGGTGAAGGAGGATGTTGCGGTTTCTGTTTAGATGTTTCCCCAAAGCATCATGTGCTCATAGGTGGGGCTTTGGGGAGGTGATTGTATCGTGGGGGTGAGATACTCACTGGCAGATTAGTCTACTGATGAGTTTATGCTAAATGTGATGTGGGGAGGTGAAGCCTGGTCTGAGGAGGTGAATCTTTGGGGGCATGGACTGCAAGCATTTGTCTCTTCCCCACTCTTCCTTTCACTCTCCCTGCTTCCTGACTACTGTGCCATGAGCTGTTGCTCCTCTGCTGTGCCCTCTGCCATGTCTCCCTGCCTTAGTGCCTGCTGATTGTGGACTGAAACCTCTACAAACTGTGAACCAAAATAAGCCTTTCCTATTTTAAGTTGTGAGTGTCAGTTAGTGTATCTCAATGACAAGCAAGTAACTAAGACAGACAGGCTGCCTGTTCTACGGGTGTCCACAGGTACCTCCACCGAGATGAGGGCACTCCTGAGGCATGCCTCCTCACTCCAGCCATGGGCATTAATTCCAGAGGTCAGTACCAGGCTTCCAAGTGTCCCTTCTCTATGAGGAAATTTATGGGTCTCTTTGATCTGTAGCTCAATTCCTCTTTAAGACTCTGGCCAATAAGATGGCTATGTCTGGGCCGAATCAGATATTAGTTCATGCGTACATGTTTTACAGCTTAAAGTTTCTGTTGGTTTTCCTATTACACTGTGCACATATACTTCTCATAACAAACCTCTGCATTAGGTACTATACTCACCTTTATTGCATGGCTGAGAAAATGGAAGTATGAAGAGATGAAGGTCTCCCAGGTTGTGAGGGGCAGAGCTAGCTTCTGAAGCTGGTGCTGTTATCCATTTCCACTCTGCTCTTGCTGTGACATAAGCCAGTGCATAGCCAGATCCATGTCTAAGCCCATATCCAAATATACCTCATCTGTGTATCTGTGTATGTATGTATGTATGTATGTATCTATCCACATCTATCTATCTACCTGTAATTTATCTGCATGTACTCACCCTAGATGAGCATCAGGACACAGTTTTGACTCATGGTCAAGTACACTGGAGTGGGAGGCCCGGTCTGCCCTGTACTTGGCTGCTTGTCTTTCCACGCTCCTTACTATTGACAACATACTCAGAAGACGACAACAGCCTTCAGGAAGCAAACAAACAAACAAACAAAAACCAGTTGCAGGCAGGGAGCATAATGACATTGGGGCCCAGACTATCTGTGTGCATAGTCCCACTGTGCCACCTGCCAGCTGTGCCCCTCTGGGCCAGTCGCTGCACCTCCTATGTCACCAGTTTCTTCCTGGATTAGGTGGAGTTAGCAGCAGCCCCTTAGCTGCCAGAGTTATTGTGGAGAGTAAATTAATGCATGTTCAGTGCTCATCACAGCTATGGGCTGAGCAAGCTCTGAATAAATGCCACTGTTGGGGCTGATGCTGTTGAAGATAAAGATGAGGGCGTGTTGAAGATGATGTTGGAGAAGAAGGAGAAGGGGAAGAAAAAGAGAAAGGGAAAAAGAAAGAAGGAAGAAGGGGGAAAAGAAGAGGTAGAGTTCAGCCTTGGTGTATAGGCCTCTGTGAAGTCCTTTTCACCAACTTTGGAGAAAATGTATTCATGCCTGTGGCTCAGAAGAGGCTGTGTGATCTTGGCTGGGAAAAAGATGGCGATGTGTAAGAAGCAGGCAGTGAAACTCTCTAAAAGTTGCCATTGGACCACTGGAATACAGTGACCAGAAGAGTGCAGGAGGGAGGGAGGTGCCTCCCCTGGACCCAGGAAAGTTCTGAAGCGCAGTTTGGGACTCAGGGAGCCAGTGAAGGGTACTTTCAACAAAGAAGAAGGAGACCGCCGCGCCTTCTCCCTGTCCCAGGAACCGCGGCGCGACAGAAGCTTAAATCTGCGGACACATGCTGACAGCCGGTGCCCCGGGGAGCCCCCACGGAGGATTGCGAGACAGCAGCGGGGCAGGGGATTGGCGGAGGACCGCGCTGGCTGGTGGTGAGTGTCTCTCAGGCACAGCTGTCCCGCACCAGAGAGTGACTGGCCAGGCGCCACTGTGGGGGGGTGCGGTGAAACTCAGCGCTGCGCCAAAACACAGTGCTCGGGACTTGCGCTAGGGACTCAGCGCGGCACTGCGGCTCTCAGGCCTGTGGAAAGTGCGCTGACGGCAGCAGGCGAACGAGACTGGTCTCCGCCTGAAAGTACACGCTTCTGCTCACCGCCCCGCCAGAGGGCCTCCTGGTTTACTGGGACGGACCTGCATGGAACAGGACTCTGTCACCACACAGTGCCTGCCTACAGCAGAGTCAACACCTGGAACTGATTCTTTTTTTTTTTTAATTTTATTTTTTATTTTTTTCTCATTTGTTTTTTGTTCTGGTGAAGGTTTTTTTTTTTGTGTGGGGGGTTTTATTTTTGTTTTGTTTGTTCGTTTTGCTGTTTTTGTCTTCATTTTTGTTTCTGTTTGTCTATTTGCTCTTTCCTTCATTATTCTCTCTGGTTTTTATATGAGTGTAAACAGAGCCTCTAACCTCTTTGTGATTGTGGTTGGATCTGTTCTTCCTTTTATCCCTTCCTTCTCTTTTTCCCACCAGTCCTCTGCACCAGTTTCCCAATGTTAGTGGGATCCCTCTTGGTCCTCCAACCTTACATCTAATTCCTTCCTCTTCTCCCAATACTCTATTACCTCTTTAACTCATTTTAAATTTAAACTCCTGCCAGACCTCAAGATGGCGGATGAGTAAGAAGCAGGCAGCAAAACTCTCTCTAAAAGTTACCATTGGAACACGGGAATATAGCGACCCGGAAAGCGCAGGAGGGGGGGAGATGCCTCCCCGAAACCCAGAAAAGTTCTGAAGCGCAATCTGGGACCCCCGGCACCAGTGACGGGTGACTTCCAACAAAGAAGAAGGAAAGAAGGAGCAGACCGCACGCGCGCACCTTCTAATATCCCGGGAGTTGCAGCGCCGCGGAGGCTCAATTCTACGGACACACGGTGGCAGCTGGCACCCAGGGAGCCCCCACGGAGGATCCTGAGACAGCGGCGGGGCAGGGGAGCGGCGGAGAACGGCGCTGACCGGCGGTGAGTGTCTCTCAGCCACAGCTGCCCCGCGCCAGAGAGCGACCGGCTGGGCGCCATTGTGGGGGGTGTGGCGAAACTCAGAGCGGCTCGGAAACTGCTTTGGGAACTTGTGCTCCGGACAGGGCAGCACGGGGCCTCTCAGGCCCACGAAAGTGTGCTGAGGTCAGCAGGCGAACGAGACTGGACTCTCAGCCACACCTGTCCCGCGCCAGAGAGCGACTGGCCCGGCGCCATTGTGGGGGGCGTGGCGAAAAACCAGAGCGGCGGGAACCAGTGCAGGGAACCCGAGCTCCGGACAGCACGCTGAGCCTCTCAGGCCCAGGGATCGTGAAAGGGCGCTGAGAGTGGAGGCGAGCTAGACTGGTCTCTGCCTGAAAGTACGCGCCTCTGCTCACCGCCCGCCAGAGGGCGCTCCTGGCTTACTGGGACGGACCTGCACAGAACAGGACTTTGTCACAAGGTACCTGCCTACAACAGAGTCAACACCTGGAACTGATTCTTTTTATTTTTTTTATTTTTATTTTTATTTTTATTTTTATTTTTATTTTTATTTTTTTTCTCACTGATTTGTTTTTTTGTTCTGGCGAAGGGTTTTTTTTGTTTTTGTTTTGTTTTGTTTTGTTTTTTTTGGTGGGGTTTTATTTTTGATCTGTCTGTTTTATTGTTTTTATCTTCGTTTTTGTTTCTGTATGTGTATTTGCTCTTTCCTTCATTATTCTCTCTGGTTTTTTATATGAGTGTAAACAGCGCCTCTAACTTCTTTGTGATTGTGGTTGTGATCTGTTCTTCCTTTTATCCCTTCCTTCTCTTTTTACCACCTGTCCTCTGCACTAGTGTCCCAATTTTAGTGGGATCCCTCTTGGTCCTCTAACCTTACATCTAATTCCTTCCTCTTCTCCCAATACTCTATTTCCTCCTTAACTCATCTTAAATTTAAACTCCTCAAGGAAAAATTGACATACATAGTACTTGTATACTGCATATAATTTTTCTGGTGTGTTTTAGATTTTGTTATATAACCGCAACTCTATACAGCTAAAAGTGGTAAATAACTGGTTAGCTCAGTCTGTCATTTTTTAGGCTGTGTTTGATGCTTTAGTTAACATTATAGCCAAATGTGAAATAATTGTTCTAAACATCTTTCCTTCCTGATATTTCATGATTGAGATTGACTAAGGGACACAGAAAATACAGTGGCACAGTACCAAAGAATTAAGGACTGGGCCAAACAGGTAGCAACTTCGCATACCCAACGAATTGAAGAGGTAGGATCTGGCAGAAAGCTCAAAACCTAAAAGCAAGCTCCACTTGGAAGATACTGCAGAGAAGTAGTCATCTTCTAAAGATCTTAAACACTAGCAATGAAGTAACCTACTATAGGTAATTTGCAAACATCACCCCAGGAATTAAAGAAAGAAAAAATGAGACGACACTTAAACAAGATGCAACCACACACATCCAATTCACCAAAGGCAAACCTAGGGAGCAACGAGGTGGGACAATCCGAAAGCCACCCACCTGGCCTATCTGAAGTGGTAACAACAAAGCAACTGAATGAGGTTCTGGAAAAAATTAAAACAGAAATAATCTCACAGATAACTGCAGAGATAATGTCTATAATGAAGACCATGCTTAAGGACACTATAGCTGAAACAGACAAAAAAATAGATGAACTTAAGAAAACTATAGAAACCATGAATGCTCAGCATAGGAAAGAAATGGAATCCATAAGGCAGATTCAAGCAGATATCCAAGAGATAAAAAATTCCATTGAAAGTATTTGTAGCAGAATAAGCCAATGCGAGGACAGGATCTCAGATATAGAAGACAGGCTTGCAATTAGTGATCATGAAATGGAAAAATTCTTAAAAATAGCAAGGGACCATGAAAAATCAATTCAGCAGCTGCTAGATGACTCAAAGATAAACAACTTAAGAATAATTGGAATAAATGAAAAAGCAGGAGATAGCATCAACGACATTAAAACCTTGTTCAAAGACATAATCAGGGAGAACTTTCCTGGAAGAGAAAAGGAATTTGACACCCCTATAAGTGAAGCTTTTAGAACACCAACTAGACATGATCAAAAAAAAACTTCAGCCAGACATATTATAGTCAAGATCCCAGAAATTCAACAGAAGGGCAGAATCTTAAAAGCTGTTAGGGAGAAGAGACAAATCACCTATGAAGGAAAACCCATCAGAATCACAGCTGACTTTTCAGCACAAACCCTCAATTCAAGAAGAGCTTGGAATGATGTATTGCAAGCTCTAAAGGAAAATAATTTTCAGCCCAGATTGATGTACCCTGCAAAACTATCTTTCAAAATTGATGGAGAAATAAAATACTTTCATGACAAAGAACATCTGAGAAAATTTATGACCACCAAACCAGCACTCCAAAACGTTCTGAAGGACATTCTAGAAAGAGACAGGAACCCCAACAGAAGGAATCCACCAGGCAGGGCAAATAATTAAATAGCCGGAAAGCAGAAAAACAAAGAGTGGGAACCAACAACAGGATAATATCATGACAAGTCAATACATATCAGTTTTAACCATCAATGTTAACGGTCTCAATTCACCAATCAAAAGGCACAGACTGGCGAAATGGATCAAGAAGCAAGATCCAACAATATGCTGTATACAAGAAACATATTTAATTCAGAAAGAAATTCATAGACTGAAAGTCAAAGGATGGAAAACAATACTCCATGCCACAGGAACCCAGAAAAAAGCAGGGGTAGCTATTCTTTTTGCAGACAAAGTGAACTTCAAGCCAAGAAGGATTCAGAGAGATAAAGACGGTCATTACATCCTTGTAAAGGGAACAATCCAAGAGGAAGAGATAATGATCATAAATATATATGCATCAAATACCAATGCACCCAGCTATATAAAACAAGTACTAAAGGACATGAAAAATCAAATAAGCACTAATACAATTATATTGGGAGATCTCAATACTCCACTGTCACAAAAAGATAGATCAACTGGACAGAAAATCAATAATGAAATAGTAGAACTGAACCAAACTTTTGAACAAATGGACTTAGTAGATGTCTACAGAGTGTTCCATCCCACAACATCAGAATACACATTTTTCTCAGCTGCACATGGGACGTTCTCCAAAATAGACCACATACTAGCTCATAAAACCTGCTTAAGTAAATGCAAAGGAATTGAAATTATCCCATGCATATTATCAGACCATAGTGCAATGAAATTGGAAATCAATGGCAAAAGATCCCACAAAAACTCCCTAAACACATGGAAATTAAACAGCATCCTCCTGAACAACCAATGGGTCACAGATGAAATTAAAGAAGAAATTAGTCACTTTCTACAACTGAATGATAATGACAGCACAACATACCGGAACTTATGGGATACAATGAAAGCAGTCCTAAGAGGGAAATTTATAGCATTAAACACTTATATCAGGAAAATAGAGCAAGCGCAAATAAACAACTTAAGGGCGAACCTCGAGCTTCTAGAAAAAGAAGAGCAGGTTAAGCCAAAAGCCCGTACAAGGGAGGAAATTATAAAGATCAGAGCAGATATTAACGTATTGGAGAATAAAAAAAAATACAAAGAATCAATGAAGCAAAAAGTTGGTTCTTTGAAAGAATAAATAAGATTGACAAACCCTTATCCAACCTTATTAAAAAAAGAAAAGAAAAGACTCAAATCCATGCAATTGAAAATGAAAAGGGTGATATCACGACGGACCCTGCAGAAATCCAGAAGATCATCTATACCTATTTTGAAAATTTATATTCTACTAAGATGGAAAATGCAGAAGAAATGGACAGATTCCTAGATTTGTATGAATTACCAAAGCTGAATCAAGAAGATTTAAAAATCCTAAATAAACCAATATCAGCCAATGAAATTGAAGATGTAATTAAAAACCTCCCAACAAAGAAAAGCCCAGGCCCTGATGGATTCACTGCCGAATTCTACAAGAAATTTAGAGAAGACCTAACGCCCCTACTTCTCAAACTTTTCAATGAAATTGAAAGGGAAGCAATACTCCCAAATTCATTCCTGGAAGCAAGCATTACCCTGATACCAAAACCAGAGAAGAACCCAACTAAGAAAGAGAACTACAGGCCAATCTCCCTAATGAACATAGATGCAAAAATCCTTAATAAGATACTGGCAAACAGAATCCAACAAATCATCAAGAAGATTATACACCATGACCAAGTTGGATTCATCCCAGGGATGCAGGGATGGTTCAACATACGTAAATCAATAAATGTAATACAGCATATTAACAGAACCAAAGACAAAAATCACATGATCATCTCAATAGATGCAGAAAAAGCTTTTGACAAAGTCCAGCACCTTTTCATGATAAAAACCCTACAGAAAATTGGAATAGAGGGTCTTTATCTCAATCTGGTAAAAGCTATCTATGACAAACCAACAGCCAATATTATACTAAATGGCCAAAAACTGAAAGCCTTCCCTCTAAAATCAGGAACAAGACAAGGATGTCCACTGTCCCCACTCTTATTCAACATAGTTCTGGAAACTTTAGCCAGAGCAATTAGACAAGAGAAAGAAATAAAAGGAATAATGATTGGAAAGGAAGAAGTTAAATTATCATTATTTGCAGATGACATGATACTCTACACAGAAGACCCCAAAAACTCCACTAAAAAACTGCTAGATTTAATAACCAAATTCAGTAGTGTAGCTGGATACAAAGTCAATACTCAAAAGTCAATAGCCTTCCTGTACACAAATAACAAACTTACTGAAAGAGAAATTAGGGAAACAATACCTTTCACAATAACATCCAAAAAAATGAAATACCTAGGAATCAACCTCACAAAGGATGTAAAAGACCTCTATACTGAAAACTACAGTACTCTGAAAAAGGAGATTGAAGAGGATATCAGAAAATGGAAAGATATCCCTTGCTCCTGGATAGGAAGAACCAATATAGTGAAAATGGCCATACTTCCGAAATTGTTATACAGATTTAATGCAATTCCAATCAAAATTCCAACAGCATATCTCACAGAATTAGAGAAAACAATCCTAAAATTCATTTGGAATCAGAAGAGACCTAGAATAGCAAAGGCAATTCTGGGCAACAAACGCAAGGCAGGGGGCATCACAATCCCCGACTTGAAATTATACTATAAAGCTACTGTGATAAAAACAGTGTGGTACTGGCAAAAAAACAGACCTGAAGATCAATGGAACAGATTAGAAGATGCTGAAACAACCCCAGACATACTAAGCCACCTTATCTTTGACAAAGGTGCCAAACACATTCGCTGGAAGAAAGATAGCCTCTTTAATAAATGGTGCTGGAAAAACTGGCTCTACACATGCCGAAGATTAAAACTAGATCCATATCTTTCACCATGCACTAAACTAAATTCAAAATGGATCAGAGATCTAAATATTAAAACAGAAACATTAAATCTGCTGGAAGGTAGGATAGGTAAAACCCTTGGAGACATTGGTGTAGGCAAAGACTTTATGAATAAAAACTCAACCGCACGGGAACTATCCCAAAGAATCAATAACTGGGATCTCATCTTATTAAAAAGCTTTTGCACAGCAAGAGAAACCACCAACAGAGTGAAGAGACAACCCACAATGTGGGAAAAAATGTTTGCCAGCTGTTCCTCAGACAAAGGATTACTATCGAGAACATATAAAGACCTCAAAAAAATCAGACCTCCCAAATTTAAAGACCCACTCCAAAAATGGGCATCTGAGATGAATACACATTTCTCAGATGAAGAAATACTAATGGCAAACAAATATACAAAAAAATGTGCAACATCACTAGTCATTCGAGAGATGCAAATTAAAACAACACTGAGATACCATCTCACCCCAGAAAGAATGGCTACTATTAAGAAATCAACTAATAACAAATGCTGGAGGGGCTGTGGGGAAAAAGGAACCCTTCTTCACTGTTGGTGGGAGTGTCGACTGGTACAGCCACTGTGGAAGTCAGTGTGGAGATTCCTCAGAAAACTAGGGTTGGAGGTCCCATTTGACCCAGCTATTCCCCTTCTGGGCATCTTCCCAGAATAATTAAAAACATCGTACCACAGCGATATATGTGCACCCATGTTTATAGCAGCACAATTTGTAATAGCCAGATCTTGGAAACAACCCAAATGCCCATCAACTGAGGAATGGATAAGAAAGATGTGGTATTTTTATACAATGGAGTACTATTCAGCCATAAAGAAGGATAAACTGGAGACTTTTATAGGTAAATGGATGCAACTCGAGAAAATACTCATAAGTGAAATAAACCAGAAGCACATGTGTAAGCATCGTATTATCTCTCTAGTATGAGAAACTGAAAGAGTAAATAAGATCCAAAATGTACAATAGACATGGTGAATCAAAAAGAAACTGGTCAAAAGGAAAGAGAGACTGGAATAGGGAAAAGAAAGAAGGGAAAGGGAAAAAAAATTGTATATATATATATATATATATATATATAAGATGGTTAAGATAGATACACTACCATTTTTACTTAGTTCATTGAAGAGTAAGGTTTATGCCAATAATGTTTGGACAATTGAATGCTAATGTCTGGTGTCCTGAATAACTAACTTAAAGATAGTAATACGTAATGTATTAACCATTGTTACCCTCCTATTATGTTTGTTTGAAAATTTGTTCTTCTTTTGATTTGTTTTGTTTTTTCTTCTCTTTAAAAAAAAAAAAAAAAAAAAAACAAATAAATTTAAACTCCTGAGGGCAAAATTGATATATTAAGGGCTTGTATACTGCATATAATTTTTCTGGTGTGTTTTAGATTTTGTTATATAACCGCAACTCTACTTTATACAGTTAAAAGTGGCAAATAACTGGTTAGCTCAGTCTGTCATTTTCTAGGCTGTGTTTGATGCTTTAGGTACCATTATAGCCAAAAGTGAAATAATTGTTCTAAACAGCTTTCCTTCCTGATATTTCATGATTGAGATTGACTAAGGGTCACAGAAAATACAGTGACACAGTAGCAAAGAACCAAGGACTGGGCCAAACTGGTAGCAACTTCTCATATCCAACAAATTGAAGAGGTAGGATCTGGCAGCAAGCTCAAAACCCAAAAACAAGCTTCACTTGGAAGATACTGCAGAGAAGTTGTCATCTCCTAAGGATCTTGAACACTAGCAATAAAGTAACCTACCATATGTAATTTACAAATATCACCACAGGAATTAAACTAAAGAAAGAAAACAAAATGAGATGACACATAAACAAGATGCAACCCCACACATCCAATTCACCAAAGGCAAACCTAGGGGGCAATGAGGCGGGACAGTCCGAAAGCCACCCACCTGGCCTATCTGAAGTGGTAACAACAAAGCAACTGAATGAGGCTCTGGAAAAAATTAAAACAGAAATAATTTCATAGATAACTGCAGAGATAATGTCCACAATGAAGACTATGCTTAAGGACACTATAACTGATACAGACAAAAAAATAGACGAGCTTAAGAAAATTATAGAAACCATGAATGCTCAGCCTAGGAGAGAAATGGAATCCATAAGGCAGATTCAAGCAGATATCCAGGAGAACAAAAATTCCATTGAAAGTATTTGTAGCAGATTAAGCCAATGTGAGGACAGGATCTCAGATATAGAAGACAGGCTTACAATTAGTGATCATGAAAAGAAAGAATTCTTAAAAATAGCAAGAGACCATGAAAAATCAATTCAGCAGCTGCTAGATGACTCAAAGATAAATAACTTAAGAATAATTGGAATAAATGAAAAAGCAGGAGATAGCATAAATGACATTAGGACCTTGTTCACAGACATTATCACGGAGAACTTCCCTGGAAGAGAAAAAGAATTTGATCTTCATATAAATGAGGCTTATAGAACTCCAACTAGACATGATTAAAAAAAAAAAACAAAAAAAAACAAAAAAAAAACTTCAGCCAGACATATCATAGTCAAGATTCCAGAAATTCAACAGAAGGGCAGAATCTTAAAAGCTGTTAGGGAGAAGAGACAAATCACCTACAAAGGAAAACCCATCAGAATCGCAGCTGACTTTTCAGCACAAACCCTCAAGTGAAGAAGAGCTTGGAATGATGTATTTCAAGCTCTAAAGGAAAATAACTTTCAACCCAGATTGATGTACCCTGCAAAACTATCTTTCAAAATTGATGGAGAAATAAAATACTTTCATGACAAAGAACATCTGAGAAAATTTATGACCACCAAACCAGCGCTCCAAAATGTTCTGAAGGACATTCTTGAAAGAGATAACAAGGACTACAACTCCAGGAACCCCAACAGAAGGAATCCACCAGGCAGGGCAGAGGGGATTAATTAAACAGAGGGAGAGGGGAAAAACAAACAAAGAGTGGGAACCAACAACAGGAAAATATCATGACAAGTATAAGTCAATACATATCAGTTTTAACCGTCAATGTTAATGGTCTCAATTCACCAATGAAAAGGCACAGGCTGACAAAATGGATCAAGAAGCAAGATCCAACAATATCCTGTATACAAGAAACACATTTAATTCAGAAGGAAATTCGTAGACTGAAAGTCAAAGGATGGAAAACAATACTCCATGCAACAGGAACCCAGAAAAAAGCAAGGGTAGCTATTCTTTTTGCAGACAAAGTGAATTTCAAGCCAAGAAGGATTCAGAGAGATAAAGAAGGTCATTACATCCTTGTAAAGGGAACAATCCAAGAGGAAGAGATAACGATCATAAATATATATGCATCAAATACCAGTGCACCCAGCTATATAAAACAAGTATTAAAGGACATGAAAAATCAAATAAGCACTAATACAGTTATATTGGGGGATCTCAATACTCCACTGTCACAAAAAGACAGATCAACTAGACAAAAAATCAATAATGAAATAGTAGAACTGAACCAAACTTTGAAACAAATGGACTTAGTAGATGTCTACAGAGTGTTTCACCCCACAACATCAGAATACACATTTTTCTCAGCTGCACATGGGACGTTCTCCAAAATAGAACACATACTAGCTCATAAAACCTGCTTAAGTAAATGCAAAGGAATTGAAATTATCCCATGCATATTATCAGACCATAGTGCAATGAAATTGGAAATCAATGGCAAAAGATCTCACAAAAACTCCCTAAACACATGGAAATTAAACAGCACCCTCCTGAACAACCAATGGGTCACAGATGAAATTAAAGAAGAAATTAGACACTTTCTACAACTGAATGATAATGACAGTACAACATACTGGAACTTATGGGATACAGTGAAAGCAATCCTAAGAGGGAAATTTATAGCATTAAATACCTATATCAGGAAAATAGAGCAAGCGCAAATAAACAACTTAATGGCGAACCTCGAACTTCTAGAAAAAGAAGAGCAGGTTAAGCCAAAAGCCCGTGCAGGGAGGAAATTATAAAGATCAGAGCAGAAATTAACGTATTGGAGACTAAAAAAACAATACAAAGAATCAATGAAGCAAAGAGTTGGTTCTTTGAAAGAATAAATAAGATTGACAAACCCTTACCCAACCTTATTAAAAAAAGAAAAGAAAAGACTCAAATCGGGCCGGTGAGATGGCTCAGCGGCGTAAGCGCCTGCCTTGCAAGCGCGAGGGCCCGAGTTCGACTCCCGGAACCCACATATGAAAAAGGGGCCGGTGATATCGCTCAGTGGCACGGGTGCCTGTTGGCGCACGAGGTCCTGAGGTCGTCCCCCTGGTACCCACAAAAAAAAAAAAAAAAAAAAAGAAAAGACTCAAATCCATGCAATTGAAAATGAAAAGGGTGATATCATGACGGACCCTGCAGAAATCCAGAAGATCACCCATACCTATTTTGAAAATTTATATTCTACTAAGATGGAAAATGCAGAAGAAATGGACAGATATCTAGATATGTATGAATTACCAAAGCTGAATCAAGAAGATTTAAAAATCCTAAATAAACCAATATGAACCATTGAAATCGAAGATGTAATTAAAAACTTCCCAACAAAGAAAAGCCCAGGCCCTGATGGATTCACTGCCAAATTCTACAAGAAATTTAGAGAAGACCTAACACCACTACTTCTCTAACTTTTTAATGAAATTGAAAGGGAAGCAATACTCCCCAATTCATTCCTGGAAGCAAGCATTACCCTGATACCAAAACCAGAGAAGGACCCAACTAAGAAAGAGAACTACAGGCCAATCTCCCTAATGAACATAGATGCAAAAATCCTCAAAAAGATACTGGCAAACAGAATCCAGCAAATCATCAAGAAGATTATACACCATGACCAAGTTGGATTCATCCCAAGGAAGCAGGGATGGTTCAACATACATAAATCAATAAATGTAATACACCATATTAACAGAACCAAAGACAAAAATCACATGATCATCTCATAGGATGCAGATAAAGCTCTTGACAAAGTCCAGCACCTTTTCATGATAAAAACCCTACAGAAAAATTGGAATAGATGGTCTTTATCTCAATCTGATAAAAACTATCTATGACAAACCAACAGCCAATATTATACTAAATGGACAAAAACTGAAAGACTTCTCTCTAAAATCAGGAACAAGACAAGGATGTCCACTGTCCCCACTCTTATTCAACATAGTTCTGGAAACTTTAGCCAGAGCAATTAGACAAGAGAAAGAAATAAAAGGAATAATGATTGGAAAGGAAGAAGTTAAATTATCATTATTTGCAGATGACATGATACTCTACACAGAAGACCCCAAAAACTCCACTAAAAAACTGCTAGATTTAATAACCAAATTCAGTAGTGTAGCTGGATACAAAGTCAATACTCAAAAGTCAATAGCCTTCCTGTACACAAATAACAAACTTACTGAAAGAGAAATCAGGGAAACAATACCTTTCACAATAACATCCAAAAAAATGAAATACCTAGGAATCAACCTCACAAAGGATGTAAAAGACCTCTATACTGAAAACTACAGTACTCTGAAAAAGGAGATTGAAGAGGATATCAGAAAATGGAAAGATATCCCTTGCTCCTGGATAGGAAGAACCAATATAGTGAAAATGGCCATACTTCCGAAATTGTTATACAGATTTAATGCAATTCCAATCAAAATTCCAACAGCATATCTCACAGAATTAGAGAAAACAATCCTAAAATTCATTTGGAATCAGAAGAGACCTAGAATAGCAAAGGCAGAATCTGGGCAAGAAAGGCAAGGCAGGGGGCATCACAGTCCCCAACTTGAAATTATACTATAAAGTTACTGTGATAAAAACAGTGTGGTACTGGCAAAAAAACAGACCTGAAGATCAATGGAACAGATTAGAAGATGCTGAAACAACCCCAGACATACTAAGCCACCTTATCTTTGACAAAGGTGCCAAACACATTCACTGGAAGAAAGATAGCCTCTTTAATAAATGGTGCTGGAAAAACTGGCTCTACACATGCTGAAGATTAAAACTAGACCCATATCTTTCACCATGCACTAAACTAAATTCAAAATGGATCAGAGATCTAAATATTAAAACAGAAACATTAAATCTGCTGGAAGGTAGGATAGGTAAAACCCTTGAAGACATTGGTGTAGGCAAAGACTTATGAATAAAACCTCAACCGCACAGGAACTATCACAAAGAATCAACAACTGGGATCTCATCTTATTAAAAAGCTTTTGCACAGCAAGAGAAACCACCAACAGAGTGAAGAGACAACCCACAACATGGGAAAAAATGTTTGCCAGCTATTCCTCAGACAAAGGATTACTATCGAGAACATACAAAGAACTAAAAAAAAAATCAGACCTCCCAAATTTAAAGACCCACTCCAAAAATGGGCATCTGAGATGAATACACATTTCTCAGATGAAGAAATACAAATGGCAAATAAATATACAAAAAAATGTGCAACATCACTAGTCATTCGAGAGATGCAAATTAAAACAACACTGAGATACCATCTCACCCCAGAAAGAATGGCTATTATTAAGAAATCAACTAATAACAAATGCTGGAGGGGCTGTGGGGAAAAAGGAACCCTTCTTCACTGTTGGTGGGAGTGTCGACTGGTATGGCCACTGTGGAAATCAGTGTGGAGATTCCTCAAAAAACTAGGGTTGGAGGTCCCATTTGACCCAGCTATTCCCCTTCTGGGCATCTTCCCAGAATAATTAAAAACATCGTAACACAGTGATATATGTGCACCCATGTTTGCAGCAGCACACTTTGTAATAGCCAGATCTTGGAAACAACCCAAATGCCCATCAACTGAGAAATGGATAAGAAAGATGTGGTATTTTTATACAATGGAGTACTATTCAGCCATAAAGAAGGATAAACTAGAGACTTTCATAGGTAAATGGATGCAACTTGAGAAAATACTCATAAGTCAAATAAACCAGACGCACATGTGTAAGCATCATATTGTCTCTCTAGTATGAGAAACTGAAAGAGTAAATAATATCCAAAATGTACAATAGACATGGTGAATCAAAAAGAAACTGGTCAAAAGGAAAGAGAGCCTGGGATGGGGGAATAGGGAAAAGAAAGAAGGGAAAAGAAAAAAAAATTGTATTTATATATAAGATGGTTAAGATAGATACACTACTAATTTTACTTAGTTCATTGAAGAGTAAGGTTTGTGCCAATAATGTTTGGACAATTGAATGCTAATATCTGGTATCCTGAATAACGAACTTAAAGATAACAATATGTAATGCATTAACCATTGTTACCCTCCTATTATGTTGTTTTGAAAATTTGTTCTTTTTTGATTTGTTTTGTTTTTTCTTCTCTTTAAAAAAAAAAAAAAACAAGCTGTGTGACAGCTATGAAGAAATCATCCCTCAGGAACACTGTCGAAGTCTGCCACTTGTAGAAGCGCGTGCTCCTCCGTACTCTAAACACACCAGGCTCATTCCAACCTCAGGTCATTTGCGTGGGCTGTTCCTCTGCCGGGAGTGTTCTCCCCCTAGTAGGGTCTCCCCCTAGTAGCCCTATGGATCACTTCCTCACTCCCGACTCACTTTTCAAATGTCCTTGTCTCTGAGAGGTTGACTCCAACTACTGTAATTTAAACTGCAAATCCTTCCCTCCCCATTACTCTGCTCTACTTTCCTGTTAAAACACCTAACTTCTAATATAGGATATAGTGGTCTAACTTATGTTTACGGAGGCAGAGATTTTTGTCTATTTTGACAACACAGTCCCAGTGCTCATAGCAGAGTCTGGCATACGGTAGGAACTCAGCAAACATTTGCTGGCAGATAAGCGAGTGTTTTGTATGGATTCTCTTAACGCTTACCACAAACCTACATGGTAGGTACTATTATTATTCTTGCATTATAGATTAAGGCCCAAAGAGATTAAGCAAGCTTTTCAAGGTCACAAAGGTAAATAATGGTGGAGCTGGTTTTGGAACCTAATATCATTTTAAAGCCTATGCTTAGCTTAGGCATATCACATACTTTATACTATATTGATTTATAGTATAAAACAGTTATATTGCTTATACATCTATCTTTCCATCATCCATCCATCCATCCATCCATCCATCCATCCATCTTTCAATTACCCACCCACATACCTTTCCAGTCTCTCTTTTTATCTCCCTGGAGAAACCTACTTTATACTGGGCTCCGTATGTGGTCTGTGGATCCAGAAAAGAAGCAATGCATAACGGAATGGCCATTGCCTTCAAGAAACACAGAAGAGGTCAGGCCTCTAAGGAGCTATGCTTACATTTATAGGAAAGAAGTTTGGTTCTAAACATGACTAAGCTGGAAAATTTGGGGTGATTTTCTCTTATTTCTGTCTTCAAGTAATATTAATCTATTTTCATATTGTCCCTGCACCACAATATACACACACTCTGCACAAAATTCTCTACATAGGGAAGGAGACGTCTCATCTGAATATTATATTTGGTGCCTGACACAGTGTCGGTCTCCTGAAAGCTTCTAGTAAAAATTATAAGAGATGGGGGAATGCTCAAAACTGGAGATGTTCATTAGGTTGCTGCTTTGTAAGATACCCCTGGCTGAAAATCACGAGAAAGAAACATAATCAAATTGTTCTTCTATTTATGTGAAATCCCTATGGCTGAAAGTTAGTTTTTTAGTTTTGATCAGTGAAGGGATAATTGAACCTGGTTTTTTGGTATAAGATGCAAATTGTGTGAAATATTTTCCCTACAAGTGAAATGAAAATGCAGTGGCGCTTGTTAATAATCTTGTTCCTATTTCTAGGAACAACAGTTGACATTTGTTGAGTGTTAACACTGTACCCGACCTGTGCTGGTGCTTTATGTATATTATTTGATTTAATGATCACAACCCTATCAATGACTAGGTAACATTAGATCCATTTTATATACAAAGAAACAGACTTGGAGAGATGAGTAAAATAGTGTGCTCAAGCCAGCTCAGTGGCAGGGCTATAGTGGGTGCTCATATGTTTGTCCTTTCCTTGGCTACTCTCCTCCACCACGCACTATGGCTGTAGATACTTTGAACTTTCCTCGACACACCTGGAGTCCATTAGTATTTGCTGCCTATACCACCTCTTGGGTTAATGAGTTTTATAAGTTGACAACCAGCTGTGCAAAGCAGTAGTTCTTCCTTTCATTTGTTTTAAACTACCTATTTCAGGCTTCAAGTGGTGCCTCTGTAGATCCAGTGATTCAGGAGTTGATGAGCACATTCATGTTTATCTTTGATAGCCTTTCATCTTGCAGCCATTTATTGTGCACCTGCTATGTGCCAGGAGTCATGCTCACTCTCTGTGGATACAAAGAAGAAATCTTCCTTGACCTTAAGGAGCTCTTACTTAAAAGGCTTTGATTACTAGACTTGGTGATACAGTTGTGAGGAAAGTGGATTTTGGAACCGAGTGATCGGGGATGTTATATTTAAGCACACAGGTTGTGCACTGCACCACTCCAACTGGTGCCATCCGTGTGGATTATGGTTATGTACCGTGGAGTTGTGCAGTGCAGGAACTGGACGTTGGTACGTGGTGACCTTGTAGCAGGGACTAGGAGATGGTGGGAGGACAGGGGTCACAAGCAAGTTATTAATATTTTCTTTAAACTTCTGTTCCTTTAAACACAATATGCACAAGAGTTGCACTGAGGATTAAATGAGATTATGCACACTGACAGATTACAGAACTGGCACATGGCAGCTGCTGGGTAAATAGGAGCCTTTATCACCTCGCCTTTGCAGATTCAAGAGTGTACTTTTTGTGCAGTTAGCTCTAAGCAGGTCTGCTCTTATCTGGGGAGGCTTAGGCCCTAAAGTCCTGCCTGTGAACATGACCATGGCTTATTGAGACCTTGGTGCTAGCTGGGTAGAAATTGTTCTACAGTGCTGCAGGGAGGCTGGAAATCCCTAAGATCCTAATGGTGAGGTGGCTGTGAGGTCGTGTTCTTCCCATTTCTTTCTTGCAAAGTCAGACAAAATAATAATAAAACGTCTTATTTTTATCATTTTTAACAAATAGTTGACATTCATGGGCTGCTAGTATCTTTGAATGTTCTCCTTAGATCTGGGTAATTTGTACACATTTTGATAAGTCTTCAGCTTCCCTAGCAGCTGAGGCCTGGCTTGCGGCAACTTTGGCCAATCGCACTCATCCTCAGAGCCTTGCTGAGGGTGGGCAGTATGTGGCTGTGCAGGCAGAGGGGCACCATTGTCTTGGAGGTGCAGTGGGGAGGAGTTTGGTCCTTCCAGGGTGGCAGTGTGGCACCTTCTGACACACAGTCCTCAGCGTCTTGGGAAGAGATTAGTGTGTGGTTTTATATACTGGCTCTGGGTTGCTGGGAGCTTCCTATATCCTTAAATAAATAAACAAATAAACATACACACATGTATAAAAATATAAACGTAAATTTTTTTTGCAAGAACTAGCTACAGTCACCTAGGAAGGCTGACTGATATTGTAGAAAATGTTAATGATACTTTTTATAGTGAAATCTGAAGCCCCCTGGCTTTATCTTTGAGAAAAGTGGTAGAGGGTTCCAGAGCACCTGGTGCTCCTGGACAGAATTCCCCAAGACCCCCCAACCCTCACAGCCTCACCGCCACTCTTTGCCTCAGCTTCCCAGGACTCTTCATTTGTCCTGGTTTTCATCAGTCATACGAGAAGCCCACGACTCCTGGTTCCCAGGCTCTGCTCCTCATCAGGCTGTGCTTATCTCTTTTCCTAACTTAACTTCCCGTCTTTCCTCATCTCTTGCATTCTGGAATTTACAGCTGGCCATCAGTAAAATCCCTCACATCCTCAGGGCCTCTTTAAGGGCACCATTTCCTGGGGAGCCCTTTTAGTGGTGGCTCTTTTCTCTTTCACCATCATCAAACCTCTTGGCCTGGAGGGGGCTTATGGAACTTCTCATGGCTGCTTCCACACTATTCTCTGTCCCATCTCTGAGAAACTCCGGACGTGGAACTCATATCATCAAGGGATATGGTTACCTTATGATCCCTGGTGACTGCCTCTCATTTCTTCAGGATTTGAGCCCCTGGCTTGCTGTCACTCCTCGAGTACTACTTCTCCAACTTCCTGTTGTGTTTGAGCCCACACTTGTGCAGGTGAACATGACTGGAGAAGAACATGTTCTAATCTGACTGATTTTACTTTACCACTGGCAGGCTCCAAGTGCTGTCCCACATCCCTACTGTGTTTTCCAGCCCCTTTCACTCTTTGGATCTTCTCCTTGACTGCTTCATTCCTTTCTCCCTCAAAGCCCCGCACCTTGTCTTCTGTCCTCACTCTCAGATGATGACTTAAACTCTTCTATCACTATGACATCTACCCACCCGCCCATGCACCTGTGTCCATATGCCTGCCTCTCCTGTCACCATGGGTGAATCACCCATGACGCTGGTCAAGGTCTGCCCTGCCACATGTATACTTGGCTCCACTTCCATCAGATTTCCAAGGACATCACTTTGTAATTCTCCCTGCCCTCTCCTATATCATCAATTTCCCTCTTTCTCCTGCAGCAGTTCTCAGTATAAAATGTACTGGCATTTCTCCTGTATTTAAAAAAACTCTTTTGACCCCACGTCTCCATTTAGGAGATCTCAAAAGAGTTGTAATACCTGGGCTTCCAATTCCTTTTCTCCCATTCTTTCAGCAGCACATTTAAATTACTCTTCCCTCCCACCTCTGAAACTGCCATTATCAATGTCACAAATAGCCTCTGAGTTGGTTAATTCAGGGGTCAATTCTTTGGCATCATGCACTTTAACTCATGGCTGACATTGGACAGAATTTACAACTCTTTCCTTCTCAAAACATTTTCTGCATTTACTTTTCAGAATTTTAGTTCTCCTGGACTTCCTCTTTCCTTCATGACTTTTTTAATGCCTTGTCCTTCTAAAAGTGGACAGAGCTCATTTCTTGGACCTCCTCTCTCTCAGGTGATCTCATCCTGCCTTGGGACTATAAGTTTACAGCAGGTAACATGAGTCTCAAATGTATATCTTCAGTCCAAGCCTCATGCTGAATGCCAGACTCATCCCTAACTATGACTTGACATAGACACCTGTATGTCTAAAAATGAATTACAGATCCCCCTCTCCAAAGCTGCTGTAATAGTTTGCTAAGGCTGCTGTAATAAAGTTTCACAAATTGAGTAGATTACAGAAATTTATTGTTTCACAGTTCATGAGCCTGGAAGTTTAAGAGGAAGGTATCTGTGGGGCCATGCTCCCTCTGAAGGCACTAGACAATGATCTATTCCAGGCTTCTTTCTATTCTTGGCAGTCCCCTAACTGTGCCACACAATTCTAGTTTACATGTGTTGCTCTCCCTGTGTGTGCCTGTGACCCTTTACCAACATTAGATATCACTGCTCTGCATAAAAACTTCCATGATCCCCATGGCTTCCTACAGCATGTAGAGTGAATGCCAAGGTGTTACATGGCCCACACACCTACTTTACCTCTCCGGACCCATCTCTTACTACTCCTTCCTCCTTCCCTTCCTCCCATCCACTCTTGCCTCCTGGCTGGTTCTGCTCCAGTGTCCACGCTTGGTATTCCCACTGCTCAGAATGCTCTTCTGGGATAGCCAAGCTCACACCCCTATTTCTTTAGACTTTTGTCCAAGTATCAGCTTCTCTGTGAGGTCTTTGCTGATCAATCAGTGTAAAATTGCCACCCTCCTGCCATTACTTCCTATATGCCTCCTCTCACTTTATTTCCTTTGCAGCATTAAGTTTCACCTGAGATACATATTCTACTTGTTTGTTTCTTGTCTGTCTCCTCTACCTAAATGCATGCTCCTTAGGGACTGTTACGGTTTAGATTTAAAATGTCCCCCCAAAATCTCACATTCAGAGGTACAGTCTGGTTGGAAGGGGTGGGTCACTGGGTGCATGACTTGGAAAGATATATTCTCCTCCCCCACTTCTTGCTTATAACTTCCTGGCCTCCACGCAGTAAACAGTTTTCCTCTATGACACTGTTCTGCCATGCAGTTTCTGTCTTGGAGCCAGCTGACCATAGACTGAACCCAAGGAAACTGTGAGCCAAAATAAACCTTTCCTCCTTTAAGTTGTGGGTGTGAGGTATTGTGTTTCAGCAATGGGAAAATGACTAACACAGAGATCGAGATATTTATCTTTTTTGATCACTGCTGTATCCCTAAGTGTAGAGCAGGGCTGGTACATAGTAGGTGATCAGGAAGTATCTGTACAAGGAATTAATTTATCAAATTAATAATAATAATTATAATAATGGTGCTGATAGCAATCTCCAACATTCAAAGCATGGTTGCCACTTAACTTATCCTCCCAAGCATCCACTAAGGTAGATCTTATTATTCTTATTTTGCAGGTAAAGGAACTAAGGTTTACTGTGACTATATGATAGTCTTTGGTCTCACTGTTAGTAACTAATCAAGGCTTTACTTTGGAATGAGACCATCTAGGTTCCAACATTTACCCTGCCTCTTTCTATGTGTGTGTCCTTCAGCATTTTCTATAATCTCTTGTAAGCCTCCGTTTTTTTTCTATAAAATGAGGATAATTGTAGTTCTCTTCTCATAGAGGTGACAAGAAAATTAAATGAGATAGTCTTCAAGAAAAGATTGGTGAGTAGTAAGCACTTGATAAATGCTGGGTTTTTATTGTTATCATTCTCCCTATGTATTATTTTTATTGTACCACACTGATAAAGCAAGAAATAAAAATTGTGGCAAAAGGATTCTGCTTTGAAACCTTTATTTTCTTTTGGCACCAACTGGGGATCCAGCTATAGCATTCTTCTTATATCCAAGAGTTTAGGATTTGAAAAAAAAAAAAAGAACAAACAGTCTCAGTCTGGCCCCTGTCTCAACAACTGTATGTTGGTGTTTGTGTGTATGCGTGTGAGTGTGGGTTGCATGTGTCTGTGCATCTTTATTTTCCATTTACCTCGAAAATTGATAGATTTCCAATTTAGAGCAAGAGGGCATCAGGAGGGAGAAGGAAAATGGAGCTGCCCATCAAAATTAGCAGGGAAGTGGGTAAAGGTCATTTGAGCACAGCTTGGCTGCGCTCTGAATTAACCTGCATAACAGAGACTTGTTGAGTTTGCAGCTCTTTAAGGCACATATTAACACTGGGAGGGAGGCAAGGAGACACCTGGAGAGAAGGTCAATTTGTGGTTGCTCAAACCAGCAGGGCTCCTGGAGAAACTTGGCTGGAGAAGCCAGCTCTAGGCTGCTGGGGTGAGAAGCCAGAGAAGAAAGTGCTCTGTGGAGGAGGGGAGGCCCAGGTGTGTCCCTGGGGTACTTCTGAGGTCTGGCGTGCCCCGTGAGAGCCCTGGCACTGCAGCTGGGCAGGGCTCCCCCAGGGCTGGCATAGCAGCAGAGAAAGAATTAAGGAGAAGTGAGCACAACATCCAGTGGCTATTGCAGATTCATTAATCGTCTGTGGGGAAGAGAATGGGAGGCATTTATATGATAAAGATGCTGGGAAATTAGAGGCAGCAGCAGTGCTGTTTACTGTTTTTATTTTATTTTTATTATCATTAAATTGCTTCAAGTCACCTGTAATTTTCCTAGGCTGTCACAATTACAAATCTTTGAGGATTACACAGACACACACAGTCAGAAAGGTATAATTTAAACTTTCAAAGGCCTGAGGGCCTCAGTTTTTTCCATTATTGCCTTGGCAGTTGGTGCTGATGGGTTGAGTGAGGTGACCCCCAAGGCAGGTTCCAGACTCCTCGTCTTGTGGTTTTGCCACTAACTCAGACCACAGGGGACTATTAGGCAGCTATACATGGGAGGGAAGAGACTTGAGCTGAGGCCAAGGCCTAACCTCATATTCCTACATTTCCCCACAATGTATCTCTGCCATGCTGAGTCATTTTCCCTGCCTGTGTGTCACTCTACCCATCTGTAACATTGACCCACAACTCACAAGATTGCACTCTGGCTCATATAAGGGTATAGTGCCTATGTTCTGTCAATCATTGTCTGACACCAGCTCGTGTTTAATAATTCACTTCAACTCTGACATTAACTACTGGGAGTTAACATCAGATCCTGCAAGTTCCCAGGCAAGGTCACCAACAAGACCATACTTGCTTCAGATATCAGATATAAATGGGGACCCTAGTGGCTATAATTTGGATCTTGAATATCTCCCAAAGGCCCACGTGTTGAAGGCTTGGTCCCAGGCTGTGGTGCTGTTGGGAGGGTGGTGGAACCTTTACGAAGTCAGAGGAAGCTAGGTCACTGGGGGTGTGCACTTGAAGGGAATACTGGTGCCCTGGCCACTTCCTTTCTCTTTGCTTCCTGGCTGCTGTGAGGTGAACAATGTCCTCTGCCATGGCTCTCACTCTGATGCCACAGGCTGAAAAGCAATGGGACCAAGTGACCATGGACTCAAGCCTCTGAAACTGTCAGCCAAAGTAAAGCTTTCTTCTGTACGAGTTGCTTGTCTTAGGTATTTTATCACAGTGACAGAAAGCTGACTAACATATTAATGTAGGGAAGAAAAAGTAATATCTTTTTCTCACCTGTTACAGAGTTCATAGCTGAGAACTCCATAGCAAAGGTTGGATTAAAAAGAGAATTCATAAGCATTTACTCGGTAAATTTTTTTTTCTGGTCTGGGGATATGGCTCAGTGGTAGTTCATGGATACAGCATGAGTATAGCATGTTTGATCCCCAGGACACCCACCCTCCCCAGTTTGGACATCGTGGGAACTTACAGAAATGAAGACCCAAAGACTTAGGGAAAAGTATATGTTTATATTTAATATGATTGGGGGAAAATGGTATGATTTAATGGTAACTAACTGGAGGAAACTTAGCTAGACCTACTTATGCAGATTCTTCTTGGTGTCCCTCTGTGATGTTTCTTCCCTCTGAGTAGAAAGCAGGACACCTGCCGCATGAGGGCCTTTAGAGACAGGAAGGCAGAACTCGGAGAATGACTTTTCTAGAACTTATGGCCTGTTTCAGGGAGGAAGAGGTGAAGGGAATTCTAGTTTCTATGGTCCTCTTCAAGAAAGAGAGGGCAGGAAAAGGTCACACAGACCTTCCTGCTTCTACAGTTTTCTCAATTTCCTTCAGCTTAAAATACTCAGTATGCCAAGGTGTCATATTTTGGGGTACCATTTCTATCACTAGCTTACCTGCACTTCTGTCTGGCTTGCCTGCACATTTGGAGGTCCCCATGGCCCTCATCGGGCTCAATATATTTTTTTAGAACAACCCATAGAATCCACTGAAAGCACATACACAGTTTTATTGCAAAGGCTACAACTCAGAAGCAACCAAACGGGCTGGGAGCTGGTGGTGGCAGAACTCCCATGCCTTTCCTCATGGACTTTGGGCACAGCACCCTTCAAGCTCATTGATGTGTTCAGCAACCAGGAAGGTCCTCTGAGCTTTGGTATCCAGAGTTTTCATATGAGTTTCGTTATCTGGGCATGATTAATTAATCAATGGCCATGTGAGTTGGGGGCTAGGGTTGAGTTCCAACTCTAATTCCATCCTTGATTTTCCTGGCATGCCAGCTTCTCTCTTGAAACTGTCTAAGGGTTCACCACAACATAAGTAAACTATTGTGTGGCCCAAAAGGGGCTAGGAAATTCCAAGCGTTTTTGAAGTTCTGTCAATAACTGGGGACAAAACCCAGATATATTATTTATTATATCACAGTTCCCAAGCTGAGGTTTTCTTCTTCTTTTTTTTTTTTTTGTTGGGTACTGGGGGTCAACCTCAGGACCTCACGCACCAGCAGGTGCCCTTGCCGCTGATCGATATCACCGGCCCCTTTCTTGTATGTGGGTTCCGGGAGTCAAACTTGGGGCCTCGTGCTTGCCAGGCAGGCGCTTACACTGCTGAGCCATCTCACCAGCCTGTAGTTTTCTTCTGAATCGCTCTAGAGCACGTTAAAAGTTCAGCTTGCAGGGTCTTGGGCCTCTAGGTGACTCAGGTCCAGTTGATGTGGGCTATGACCCACAGATAGCTACTTCTACTAGGTGCCCAAGTAATGCTGATGCTGATGCTGGTGGCCTACAGACCACTTGTTGAGAGAGGCTGAAGTAATATTATTGACAGTATCATGCATGAAATTGTTCTGGACATTGTGATGTTCTCCATAAACATCTTAGGCATTGTTATGAAAACTATCTCCTCCTTCGAACAGATCTGATTGTCTGATATGTTCTAAATGTAATTGTCATTAAATATCAGAGCTGAAGAACATTTAGAGGCCTCAGGAATTCTAGTTGCCTAGAATTCTTTGAAAGGTTTTTAGGGGTTGTGAAAGGGTGGAAGATGAAATCAGAATGGGAATGTGCAAAGTCAATGGACAGATAGGCCATTTGCAAAACTCCCTCAGTAATTCTTGCAGGACTCCTTCCTTTTCCTCTGCTGTTACCTCATTCCTTCCTTGTTCATCCTGACGATGGTGAGCTCTATTCACTGCCTCCTCCCTCACACCCAGGCTGACTAGGAAGGAGGTATCCTGGGTCCCCGACAGACCTGGGACCTCAGCTATAATCTCAGAACTCTTGCAAGTTTCCAATTTGGTTTCTTTGTTTTTTGTTTTTGTTTTTCAAGACAGTGTCTTGGTATGTAGTCCAGGCTGGCCTTGTGAACTCACAATCCTCCTAGCTCAGCCTCTGGGATTGTAGTGTGCACCATGACACCTGGCCTAATTTGGCTTCTTGAATTGTGATCTTGGGACATGGACCATAGAACCACCTGAAATTGATACCAAATTGGTATCTTTGGGAATGCCAAGAGATTGATATTTTAAATAGGTTCTGAAGGACTTCCTGAGCTCCTTTCTCTTAGCAGATGGCTTTGTCCCTGAACTTAGGACATCCAGTACAATTTAACAAAGTTACTTGCTATTTGGAAGGTAATAGGCACTCAGTGGAAATCTACGGAATGAACGAGAGTAGCAACAAATTTTCCTTCTCCCCAGTTTAAATTTCTATTGTGTCTTCATGTGTCTTTCCATCACCAGTTCCTGTCTTGGCCAAAGCCCCACTGGCACTTCCAGTGGCTTGCTGTCTTGGCCACTCTCCCTCCTGTATCTTTAGCCTCTTTCTTTGTGTCCTTGCTCTTTTCCCAGAGTTGTTACTCCACTCATCTGTTCAACTCCTTTTGGCCACAAGAGCACCTTCGTTTCCAGTCTTAAAGGCTGTCTCTGGGGCCTCCAAAACTCATTACTTGTTCCTTCTGTGATATTTACCTTGCTTTGTAGTTACTTATACACGTGTCTTCACTTTTGAGATTTTCAGCTGCCTGAAGGCAGGTAACGATATTAGTAACAGAGAGTCTGGTGGCAAGAATTACTCGAATTGATTGAGCATCTTCTATTAGTACCAGGTCCTCACATACAATAAGTTTAAAAGTTATAAACATATTCTAGTTTAGTTATCTTTATTTTAGAGATATGGAAACTGAGGCTTAGGGAGACAAAGAATAAAAAGCTGAGAAGTGGCAGGGATGAGATTCAAACCCAGACGGACTCCAAAACCCACTCTCATTCTATTCTACAACACGGCTCCAAAGGTAAAAAGGAAAACCCACATTTATTGAGCAGCTACTATGAGCCAGTATCACCAGGATCCAAAGTGAGGCAAGACAGTCTCATGAAATAGTATCTATGAAAGTGACTAGTGCCACATCTGGTACGCAATAAGTGTTCAATAAATGCACAATGAAAAATGGATGGCTTGAGGTCTCCTTAGTACCTGTGTTTGCTTCCAGAGTAGAGGCTAAGTCCTCCCACGGAGAGCTGTGGAAGGAACCCTGGGGCCTGAGATCTCATTATGGTTTAGCCAAATGAAGTTCTGATGACCTTGAGTGGGTCTCATAGCCTCTCCAAACCTCATTTCCTTGCAGTGAAATAAGAAACCAGATTGCCTTTTTTTTTTTGTGGGTACCAGAGGTTGACCTTAGGACCTCGCGCACCAGCAGGCGCCCGTGCCGCTGAGCGATATCACCGGCCCTTTTTTCGTATGTGGGTTCCGGAAGTCAAACTCGGGCCTTTGCGCTTGCCAGGCAGGCGCTTACGCCGCTGAGCCATCTCTCCGGCCCAGATTGCTTTTTTCTTAAGGTCCTTCTAACTCTAATATGTGGGGTGATATAAGGGTCAATGAGTTGTAAACAGGCAAAACAAATAGAAACAGAAGAGATTATTTTAATTCAGCAGGGGCATTCCTTGGGGTTTAGGAAGACAGGATAATTTCCTTTTGGAGGACAAGTTTCAGAGGTTAAAGTCTCCAGCTATCCTGGACCAGCAGCAACACATGGACAGAGGACAAGTGGCCACCACTCCCTATTGCATGGGTTGGGTATCACTGTTTGGGGAGCCCTCCTGTCTCACGGGGCACTGACTTCTGTGGGATCCAGCCACACTTGGCAGGGAGTTAATTAATGTGTGTAGGGTGAATTAGCAGAAATAAAGATTTCTTTGATTAGGGGAAGGAGATGACTGTGGGCTTTACTTTAAGTAAAACGGACAAAGACGAGATAGGGAATCATCCACTTTGCCTCCAGGTCCTGGGGCCACTGGCTTGGCCTTGCCTTCCCCTGTCCTAGTTGCTGACCCCTCCAGTGGCCCCCAGGAAATGAGGACCCCTTCCAGGTGTGCCTTTAAAGGACCTTTGTTTTTGTTGTTGTTTTAGATGAGAGGATCAGTACTACAGTGGACTTGGTGAATGTATTTGGAGAAGGGCCCAAGATGACCAGGAAGAGGCAATGGCACAGAGTCTGGAGAAAGACACCCAGCACCCCATGGACAGTGAACATGGCTTACTGTCTCCAGGGCTGCCATGTGCAGGCGCTGTTGTAAGACATTTCTCTGCACTTGATCAATCAATACACACAGTCAACACCGAGAGCAGGTCACTGGGCTTGTGAGTAATGTGAACCCTGCCAAGGATCCTGCCAGGTCTGTGTGTCTTGGGTGACAAAATGATTACCCATTACAATGTACCACCACTGGAGCAAATAGAATTCAAGGACGATGGAAAATATTGAAAACAAAAGAACAAAGGGGAACAGAGAACATTGAGTTTAAGAGAGGAAAGAGTGGTGCCCCAGTGATTCTCAAACTTGCCAGGTTGGCTGCTGGAAGCTTTTAATTCTAACATTTGCTGGCCTTTACTGTGAGAGGGGTGGAGCTAAGGAGTGTTACAAGTACTAACTAATTTCATCCTCACAGTAACTGCATGTGTTCGTGGTGGTTAATTTTATGTGTCATCTTAACTAGGCTCCCAGATCACTGGTAAGACACATTCTGGGAGTGTCTGTGCGGGTGTTTCTGGAAGACGTTAGTATCTCAATCAGTACACTGAGTAAAGAAAACTGCCTTGACGGATGTGGGTAGGCATCATCCAGTCCATTGAGGGGGCAGGTGGAGGACTGGAGAAAAGGAGGATTCCCTTTTCTTGAGCTGAGACATCCTTCTTTTCCTGCCCTTGGATGTTGGAGTTCCTGGTTTGGAGCCTTCAGACTCTGGAATTATATCAGCCCTGCCCTCCTCCCTTACCGCAATCACTGACCAGTTCCCAGGCTCTGAGTTACACCATCAGTTTTCCTGGATCCCCAGTCTACAGGTGGCAGATGGTGGTACTTCTCAGCTGCCATAATTACACGAGTTAATTCCCATAATAAATCTCCTCTTATATATCTATATCTATATATCCTCCTGGTTCTGTCTCATTTGCAAACCCTGACTGATTTAGTGTTATTCTGCACAGGATGTGAAAGCTTGAAAAAGAGAAATGCTGTGCCCAAGGTCACACTGCCAGTGAGAGTTGCTAGATTTGAACCCTGGTTTTTCCTTGCAAAGGCAACTGGTTCTGCCCTCTAAAACTGCCTCCCTCTTTGCAGAACCACAAAACATGCATATTAAATCAAGTCTTGGCTTGGAAGGCAGTCCTCACCCCAAGGGCAGGGAGAAGGGAAGGAGTGGGAGAGGGAGCGGTGGGATGAAATTCTTGTTGAGTGCTTCAAAGCACCTGCCACTTGGCTAGGCACTCTACAATTTAATCTCACTTAATTCTCACAACACCCAAGTGGAAAGGCATAATTGCCCACATTTTGCAGATTAATGTATTGAGGCTCAGAAATGGCAATCGATCTGCTTAAGGTCATGGAGCTAGTAACTGGAGTACCAAGGATTTCTATCCAGATGGACCTAACTTCAAAACCCAGGCTAATTAAAAATATAATTTTGTGCTAAATCAAATAGCAACTCACACTAGATTCTATTAAAGGCAAGCTGTAGCTCAGGCCAATATTTAAAAATAAATTTATAGGAGAAAAATTTACAATTAAGACAATATCAATTAACTTAGTTTTCTGGGACTAGAGAAAGGTTTGTTATTATTGAATTTTAGCTGTGGTAGAACTGGGAGCCTTGTTTAAGAATCGTGGAGAGTGTTCAGTAAAGCAGGAGTTAGAGAGCAGCTCAGGGAAGCTGACCCAAGTCACATGCCCAGAAAGAGGACTTGTTCAAGAGTTTTCTGGGCATGAAGAGAAGGCAGGAGGCACAGCCAAGTTAGGCGCTGCCTAGGAAAGTAGTTTTGGCATCTGTGTGGGCTCTACTTGGTATCTGCCCAGGAAAGATCATATGCTCTCAAAATAAAGGACAGGGAGTAAATGAATGTTCTCATTTCTCTTCCTTGTTTAGTAACTTTCTATGACTTTCCATTGTGTCTTGAATAAGCCCTATAAGCCTTATTTTGAGCCTCAAACCTCAGCACAGTTGGGTGGCAATTTATTTTCTCAATCCTGTCTTCCACCAATCCTCCGTCCCTGCCAGCATAAACTTCATACTCAAACAGGTTCACTTTCTATCAACCCAATCCTGGGTCTTATATTCTATTGTTACCTTTCTTCCATTTTCTTCCAAGTCTACCTAGTAAAACTCTGCTCATTCTTCAGGAACCTTTCCTTGGTGCCCTCCATCATGAATTCTCTGATTGTCTATCTAGGAGCAAACTTTCCCTCTTTTATTCACACTGATCACATTGTGCCTTGGATTGAAATTATCCCTATATGTGTCTCATTTTCCTACAAGGTTCATCCTCTTTGTGATCAGAGGCACTAGCTTGAAGGTGTGTGAATTAACCAGTAACTAAAGAACTAAAATTTAAGGTCTAATCTACAATGCCATTGTATTGAACTAGTAGTCAAGTTTAAATTCAGTAATTTAAAAGTACCTTGAAACTGCTTGAAAGCTAGAGGCTTGAAACATTTTGAGAACTAGGATCCATAAATAATAGAATATCCACTCATTCATTCATTCTCTCATTCATTCATGATCCTCAGCCTAGTGTTGAAGATGTAGTTCAGTGCTTTTCTAGTATGTGCAGAGGCTCTAGGTTCAACACTTAACACTGGGGGATAAAAGAGATTCCCAGTGTAGAACTTTTCCCCCCTGAAAACCTTATTTGAAAGCTTACAGGTGTACATCACCCATGGAGACTTGATCTATTAGGAACTGCAAATGCCACAGATCCTTAGTGCTGTTAAGACTGCTGGGATATGTGTGTGCACATGCGCAGTGGCAGAATGGCCAGGGCAAGATTCATGGCTTGCCAGTCATCCACCTCCTCCAGTGGTTTGCTCAGGCCAAGGAATAGAAATTGGAGGATGCTGCTACTAAGATACTTGGTAAAAAGCCAAGTGAATTCTCCTGCCTTCAACTCCCACACTGCACTTTTCATGACCAGAAGAGAGTGAAATTCCCAACCATGCGAAGTCTCTTGCCTCTCATACACCAGCCCTGGACCTATGTTGTCTCTAGTACACTTGCAAGTTTATAAAATTAAGTTAGCATTGTCTCAACTTAGATTAGTCATAGCTGGTTAGAAGACAACTGTGGCTCCAAGCCAAGTGCTTCTGTTTCCTCTCTAATAAGAAATTGTTGGCTCTTCAAAAAGTTGGAGAACTATCATTTTGAGTAGTAAAGAAGATGGCTTTTGGGGGTCAGTGCAAATCTCAGCCCACTATTTATTGTATATGAGTTTTGTGGTTTTTTTTTGTGTGTGTGTGGTAGAAGGGTCAAGTTTCTTGATCTCACTGTGCCTTTGTTTCCTTTGTCCTGAGAATTCAATGAGCTAACTCTAGTGTCAGACAAAGAGGAAGCAATCGGTGAGTGTTATCTATTACTAGATTTACAACTATCAATAATGATAGTTGCTCTTGATCTGCTATAACCATCTGCCCCTTAAAACTACCCCCCAGGGCTCTCCAAGAAATAGAAACAAGATATATAGAATGAGATTTATTGTAAGGGACTGGCTCATGCCATTATGAAGCAGAAGAAGTCCCATGATCTGCCATCTGCAAGCTGGGAAACTAGGAAAGCCTATGGAGTAGCTCTAGTCTGAGACTGAAGAACCAGACACATCCCTGATGTCTTGGACAGAAATGGAGGGATGTCCTACCTGCAGTGTATACTTGCCCTGCCTTCACCTTTTTGTTCTGTTGAGGTCCTCAATATATTTGATGGTGCCCACCTGTGTCAGTGAGGGTATTCTTGATCTTCTTTATTCAATCTGCTGATTCAAAAGCCAATTTCTCCTGGAAACACCATCTCAGAAACCCCCAGAAATGATAGTTTACCTGTTATCTGTATATCACTTATCCCAGCCAAGTGGACACATAAAATCAACCATCACATCCCCAAAGTCATAAGCCTCATTTCTTTTTTTCTTTTCCCTGAGTGATCTCTCAATGAAACTCAAATCTGAACAAAGTCTGTGGCATTTTTGGTTGAATGTGATTGCAATTCAAGCTACCTCTGTTACTCAGGTGTATGCAATAAAAATTCACTTATTGTTTCCTTTCAGAGAGGTGCTGCGTTGTGCTGAGCCATGGGAGGTTTTGGGGTGAAATGGTAGTAGAGACATCTTTGTTTTCAGGGAGCCTGTAATACAGTTGGAGAAAAAGAAAGGTGACTAACTTCTGGAAAGCACCACTGAGTATGAAAACTTGAAAATGAAATTCAAACACAATGATTAGGTTAGTGGCAGCAAGCTATGTCAGTGTCCTGGCTTATTTTAATTATGGTTTTCCTTCCCTGCTATCATCAAATTAAAAAATCCTTGCCATGGTAGTCTAGCAACACTGTTATATTGTCATTCCGCAAATTATGTGGAAAGAACAAATTGTTTTCAGGGTAAGTTTCAAGTAAATTTATGAGCTTATGGACAAATTGCCCATTATTGCTTTCAAAAAAATTTTAAGTACTAAGTCAATTGACTAATTTTCAACCTTCAAAAAAGAATAGTATCTCATGTGTTTTTGGAGCTTTAAGGTTCATAAATTTTGCTGTCAAGCATTTTTTTTTTTTTTTTTGGAATGCTTACAAGCAGGACTGCAAAGATAGAATTCTGCTCAGCCCAGGGTAGGGATGTAGACAGATGCTTGCGAAGGTCAAGGGTGTTGTCCATGTTGATGCACTGGGCGGGGCTGGTCAGGATTTGGAACCCAGGACCCCTGACTTCAAGTCTTGTGTTCTTTTTGCTACATTACTCCATAGTCAACTAGTTATGCTCCATTTAACTAACATTTAATTAGCTGAAAGTGGAAACAGATAACCTTGAAATTAATTCAAGTTAATGTTAAATGTTGTTAACTTTTTATTAGTTGGATATTTCCATTAACTTTTCCAATGACTGCTTTTTTGTACCCCCTCACAGCAGTGAACAAAATTGAGTAAGTGTTCAATAAGTATTTATCGAATAAACAAATAGCTTTGTGGCCTGGTTTGGCTGCAAGGTGGGGTTAGGAGGTTGAGTCACTGAAGACAAAGTTGAGCATTTAATGCACTCTACCATTTGTCAAGTATTTATTAAGTCTCTGTGTGAGGTGCTCCATGGAGTAGAATATAGTACACGAGTGGCCCTTGGCAAGTTATTTAACTTCTCTGAGCCTCAGTTGCCTTGGCTTTTAAAATGAGGACTAATGATAGCACCTAACTCACAGGATTGTTATTAGGGCCAAATAAGACAACGTAGTTAAAGAGCTTGGTACAGAGGCTAGCGTGTAGTGGTGGGCGCTCAGTCAATTGTAAAGATAATAATTCTCAATCTCCATGCTCTATACTTATGTGTGGTTCCTACCCCAAGGATCTGCAGCCTGCAATGAAGTCATTTCTTGCACTCTGAATAGCAGGCAGAGAAAGCCACAGCTGGTTTGTTTCAGAGCAGAGGAGGGGAACAGCGGAAAGTTACACAAGCCAAGCTAGGCTCTTGATGCCTCAACAAAAGAAAAGGCCATACTCCTTAATTTTAAGTGAGTGGGGGAATGGGATTTCGGTACCTTGGGAGTTGGTCATACACCGTACTCCACATGGGGCCTCCCTTCAGCATACTTGGAGAGCTCTGGGTCCTTGGGTTCCTTAGCCAGCTGCCTAAAACAACTGTGTGTGCAGAGATGCAGAGATGGGGCTCCAACACAGAGACCATGCTGGGCTTGTGCTACATAAAGACAAAGTGGGCAAGTCAGGGTGCAGAATGATGGGGGCTTTATCTGGTCCTCTGTCCCTTTCTATAGCAGAAGGAAAGAAATCTGTCTGGGGCAATGGAGGGCTTCTGCCTCTGCCCTCCCTGAGAAAGTGGCTCCTGAAGCCGAGCACTAAGAAGGAAAGGGAAGGGCTAAAAGCCCATCACTCCTTCCCCTCCAGGGAAAGGGGTGAGTGGGCACAGGAAGACTCCTCGTATGACCCAGCCCAACCTGGGCTGCAGTCTGGGAAGGCAGTACTGCTGCTCCAATGAGTGACGCTGCTGGTGAGCTCATTTACAGTCTGACATTGGAGCTGGCCCAGCAGTGGCCACCTCTTACCCCTGTTGGAGGATGCTGCTTAGGAAGACAGCAAATCAACCTACCCCAATCTACCAGCACTTGGCTTCCATTAGGGATAGGATGGCCACAGAGGCAGGAGAGGGATGGGGTGGGCAAAGAAACAGCTCTGCCAACTCTTTAATCTTTTCAGATTTCCACATCCCAGGAGGATTCTGGGGGGAGCCTGGGCAGATTGGGCATAATGGCTGATTGTCTCCATCGCAGTGGTAGCAATGCTTATCCCTCTCTCCCATGAAAGAAAACAGTGAAATGCCAGTTTTCTGGTTGAACCTTACAGGACAGTGGTGATTTGTCATACATTGTCCCACCTGTACCTCGTGTTTCGTTTCCTTTCTTCATTTCTGTCTGTCCTTTGTGTGTCCACGTTATCTCCTCATCTTTCATGTCCATCGCCATATCTTTCTTCCTTAGTTGTAGCTGGAACATAATTACCATCTAGAGATGCAATGCATGGGCCGGTGAGATGGCTCAGCGGCTTAAGCGCCTGCCCGGCAAGCGCGAGAGCCCGAGTTTGACTCCCGGAACCCACATATGAAAAAGGGGCCGGTGATATCGCTCAGCGGCGTGGGCGCCTGCTGGCGCCGCGAGGTCCTGAGGTCGACCCCCGGTACCCACCAAAAAAAAATAGAGATGCAATGCACACTGCATAGGTAGTGCTTGGAAATGTGTGGGATTCTGATTGCCTCAGTGACTGAGGGCCACTACTGACTGTCAGCCATCAATGGAATAATGAATAAGAGCCAGGGATGCTACACTTTCTACAATGAGCAGGCTGAACCCACACAACAAAGGCCCATCCCACCCCAAATGCCAGATGTGGCCTTGTTAAAAGTATAGAGAGAGACAGATGAGGGTATTCAGAGTTGACTTGATGAGGAGTGACTCATGCTAACCAGACTTACAAGAGACTGAGGAAGAATGGCAAAGGAACAGTTTACAAGGGGGGAGATTCCTTTTCAGTGGACAGATGATTTCTATATGCTATTTGGCATACTCCTTTATATCAGGGCTATGAGAAAGTGAATGAAAAATCCAAAGGTGGGAATGGACTGGGGTCTAGAAGGGGTCCCATGAATGAATTACCTCCCTTATTACTGCTGCAATTTGCCTTTCTAGGGCCTAGAATCCTCATATGAGTCCATGTCCCTCCCTGTTAGCCACTGCTGAATGAACCACAGCAAAAGCTGTATGAACCCCAGTGAATACCAGCTCTTTGGGCAACTACCACTCAAAGACCTAGGAAACAGAGTCTTTGACTGGGATTCATGCTTCAGAGAGCCCCATTTTGGCCTTTCTCTGCTGGGACCTTGGCATTCACCCAGGTTGCTGCTAAGGCCTCCTTCCCAGACCTGTAGCTGGTGTGCATAAGCTGAGGCCCGAGTGGCCGGGGAGCAGCTGTTTTGCGGAGGGGTGTAGACAGCATGGATGTGTGGCCTGAGCTCTGGGATAAAGCTTAAGCATTACAGCCTTTTTTTCAGGGATTCCCAGTATCTAAACTATGATCACGCTCAGTCTTCCTTGGGAAAATGCTTATGTTCCCTTGATTGGATTTGGGGCCGTTCACTGCTCACTCAACAGATATTGGGTTTCTCTCCAGTGACTTCTCAGAAAGTTAACTGCATACACTTTGTTGGTTTTATAAATGCCTGCATCCCTTCTGAGGGTTCTCTATGGCAGATGACTCAGGCCTGCGTTCACAGCACCTTCCCATAGTTACAGTGCCAGCTCCTATGGTGTCACCCTGTCCCAGCTCTGTCCTTATTATGTTTGTTCCTATGTCTGTTCACTCCAGTGTTTTGTTTATTCTGTTTTCTTAAAATTTCTGCCTCTTGGGGACCAGGGTACACAACCATAAATGCATCCCATCAAGCCGTAAATTTGCAGGGTTGGTATAGCTTCCATATAAACATTAGAGGTTTTGATGTTTCAGGCTGCAGTTCTAGCAGTTTCTTTGATCTTTTCTGACCAGTAAATTATTTATCAGGTCTGCCATAAAGACAAAGCAAAGCCTATAAACTATATTTATAGTACCAAAAAAAAAAAAATCTCTCTTTCTACCTGGCATTTTCTGAGGTGCACCGTGGTCCTGACGATAATGCAGCAACTGGGCCCAGTGTGATATCGTTGCCTTATCTGCTCCCTGCCCCTTCTGCACATCTTCTTCTTGGGGGGATGAGAGGGGACAATTTGCCTTCATTTCAAAGTTTGCTTCATTTTTGGAGTCCGAGGAAGGATTTTTCTGAGGATTAGTGTTAAGGCCCAGCGGCCCCTCCCTGGCCTCTTGGTAGTCACGTCTTTTCTTTACCTTAATCCCAGGCTGATCGCAACTCTTCCTGCGGAAACCTGACATCCTCAGACCCCAGGCTCCAGCTGTACCCCAACAGCTGATCCATTCCCCTGGAATCTATCTGCCTCAAAGGCCTAGAACATCTGTCAACTCCTGGGAAAATGAGTTGTGACCAATCGGTGGCCAGTGCCACCTGACACTAGGCTGTCAGGCAGGGAAGCCACTACACAGCATGTGCAGGTGTGCATGCTGGAGTGAGTGTGTGTGGGCACAGACGCATGCCATCCATAGGGCCCCTCTCCCGTTTTATTTTTCCTTTAGCTTTTAACTAGCACCTTCCCCAATTAAAGCGGCGAGCCAGAACAGACAAGGAAATCAGTGGGTCTCTTCCTGAACATCAATAAAACAAATTTCTCTCTGGGATACCTATTTGTTATTTGGATATCAGGCTGACTGTAATCTGTTTCCATTTTCCTTCTATGTGTCCCCCGCCAGAAGCTAGAGGCTCAGCCGTGGATATCCCGCTGTTCCCATTTGGCTGAACGAGGGGATAGATTAGGTTCCTATTTGCTATGCGGACGCTCCCATCTGATATCCATTAGCTGTGTCAGGAAGGCCCGGAAAATGTGTCTCCCCTATTTGTTCTGGGTGTGGTAGGATGGGATAAAGATGTCTTTTTTTTTTTTTTTTTTGAGATGTCACCAGCAGCCTTGAAGATACCACCTTGGCTTCCTTTCTCTTGCTGTTTGGCAACATGTCATGTCCCAAGTTACTTCTAGTCTGAGAGATACAGCTATCAGGGACCAATTCCCCACTGCTGCAGGAGGAGTGAGACCATGGTGGGAAGATGGGAAGGTGGGAAGACAGCCTTTGAGGCAGCCCCCTAGAAAACCTGAAGAGCAAGGTGCTCCATTGTACAGAAGGGGAAACTGAGGTCTAGAGAAATTAAGTAGATTGCTTCCATTCTTTACACTGACTTTCTGCTGTCAGTTTTCTTGAGGGGTGCCTTCCAGCTTAGACATTCCTTGCTGTCTTCTCCCCATGGTCCTCGAAAAGCCAGGTGCTTGGGCCGCTGAGATGGCTCAGCGGCGTAGGCGCCTGCCTTGCAAGTGCGAGGGCCCGAGTTCGACTCCCGGATCCCACATAAGAAAAAGGGGCCGGTGATATCGCTTAGCGGCATGGGTGCCTGTTGGCGCGCGAGGTCCTGAGGTCGATCCCCCTGTACCCACCAAAAAAAAAAAAAAAAAAAAAAGAAAAGCCAGGTGCTCATGCACTGTTTATATGTGAGTTGCAGATAATCAGAAAGGCAGGGGCCACGTCTACTGTGTCTATGTTTGCTGTGTCTTATAAATTGCTTGGCAAGGTGTTGGGCACACGGTGAGCTCATGATATATCCTGGGTGACTAAGCCCTTGGAAACACCATGGAGGTCATGGCTGTTTAAAGCCCTTGATTGTTGAGTTCTTTCTATGTGTGTGTACCTCCAAACCTTCTCGCCCCCAGAGCTGCCCGGGTCTCCTGGGCTCCTTCCTGTCCTCCTGCAGGGCCCATCCCTCCTTCCCTGGCCCCTTTCCTGTCCCACCTCTGCCAGTAGTGCGTTGCTGAGGACAGCCTTCTGTCATCTGCTTTGTCTTGTCCTCCACTGCCCCTGCAGCTGCTGCTGTGATTCAGGTGTCCCCCACTTCAGGGAGGTGGCTCCTTGTTAAAGACAGTGTGTTTCTGATGACACCAACAATCCTTCAGAAGTGACAAGACGTATCTCTGCATCTCACAGCCTGCCACAGGGTTCTCAACCCAGGGCCTAAGTGACTTGTCATCTTCTCCTGTCAGTCGCTGGCATGCTTGGCGGGTGCTCCTGCTCCTCCCTCCTCACTGGATCCATAATCCTCTCCCTTTGATAGCACAATTGTCTCCATGGCACTGAGCAGTGCGAACCGCTCTGCAGGAGCTCTCAATGTACAAAGGAAGATGGAAATAACAGCAACAAAGACCCTCTTAAGAAAAGAATATGTCCATCTCCACAGCTGCTCCCCTCTGCCTCTTCCCTTTCCCCATAAGAGAAACTGCGAGTAGAGAAGAGATGCAGGAACTGGGCAAAGGGCAGAGTGGCCCTCAGATGGAAGGCCCTGCTAGCTACTGCTGTTCCAAGTGGGATTATTTATTCTCCCACTTGAGCAGCATCCTGGAGAGAGCTGGCTCCTGCCCTATGCAAAAGGGGAGCATGGTCCCACAGCACGGTGGGCCCAGCTTCTAGAAGCAGCTGCTGGGACAAGACTGGCCCCATAACTGCTTCTCCCTAGATGCCATAGGACTCAGCCTTTGGGCCTTTGCACATGCTGTTTCCTCTGCCTGCTAGTTCCTATTCCTCCTTCAAATCATTTTAATTATCACTTTCTTTAGGAATCCTTTTGCATTAGGGTTTGCATCATTTTCCACTTGACTGTGAACTCAGGAGGGCAGGAACCATGTTTGTTTTGTTCTTTTATATATTCCCAGCACCCAGCACAGTACCTGCCATATAGCAGCTGCTCAGTAAGCACTTAGTGAGGAAAAGAGTAGGCTGCTCTAGGACAAAACAATGATGTGGGCTCTGCCTTAGTCATTTGCTTGGACCTGTTTTGTTCACTGAGTGTTTTTTAAATCCCTCTGTGAGCCAGACAGTCCACTAAGCCAGGGGAGCTCCTGGATTTCAGACCTGCCAGCAAAGCTGTAGACACTGTGAGCAGACATCATGTCAAGCAGAACAGATAGGGGTAGGATGAAGCAGCTCTTCTGAAGCCCCCTGCATCTGATAACTGACCCCCAGTACCCAGTCTTTCTCTCTAAGCCCAGACTCTTCCAAGGCCAGTCTGACCTTGGTTCTTCCCAGCAGAGGTGTCACTGCCTTAGCCCAGGTCCTTGGCTGATTTCCATTTCTGCCTTATCTGTGGCTTTCTCATGCTGAGCAGCATCAGTGTGGAAGGAGAGAGGCAGGACTGTGCCCAGGTAATCCTGCATGGGGCTCCAGCCAGCTTTGGGAACTCCTATTGGAATATATTAAAATACCAAGGAGGAAGCTAGTGATTATGTTTTAGACTTGCAAATGGGCCTAGTAAACAGGCTTTGCTGAGAGGTGGGACAGACAGCTAGACTGAGCTGGCGATAATGGAGCAGCAGCAAGCGTTGATTAAGGAAGAGATTTGCTCCCTCAGAAGGGGCTCTCTAGGGGCTGCTTCCTGGTGAGAGATCTTTAAGTGAATTCATTTTTGCAGTTCATGCTGCCCTTCTTCATAGAAGTCTCTGGGCATCACTTTTACCATCTCTCTCTGAGGACTAGGGGGGAAGGATGTACTCAATGACAGGGGAGCACGCACTCCTGTGCTGCATGGCGGCTTGCTGAGGAATTCATCCATGCATCCACCCATCCCTCATCCCCTCAATAACATGTGCTGTGCACGCTTTCTGTGCCAGGCACTACACTGGGTTCTGGAGACACCACACAGAGAAAGACGTTCACTCCCCACTCTTTCCTCACATCATGATGTAGTCTGGGCTCCAGATGGAGGTTGCATGTCTATCTCCAACCAAAGCTAGCACAATAGACAGGTCACATGGATGCAGTTTGAGATGGTCTGGCTCTCTTACCATTTTTGTGTTTCTAGCATCCTTTCTTTAAAAAAAAGAACCCCGGTCCACACAGGTGCACCCAACACTCTGAATAGTGCCACACTGCTCCTAGCTCATATAGTGCTGGGTACAAATTAGAAACAAGGGCTCCTTCCTCAAGACACATCACTGCCATCTGTCAGGAAACTGTCAAGATAGATGTCCAACTGTGCATGGCTACAGTGTGAAGGGTGCCCTCTATATCCATTCAGGGCATCACCTGCCCAGCCATGTGGTCTTGTTCTGTGGTTCAGTATGATCAATATTGCAGTCCACAGGGCAAGGGTTATTGTCACATAGCTAAAGAGAAAGATACAGGGTTATGTCCAGCCTTAAATACTGGAGAAACTAAAACCCATCTTTGTTTGCCATCAACATATATTTATAAAGTTCTATTAGATGGAGAGTGACTGAGGAGAGAAATGTTCACTATTCCAAACCACTTGTGTGAGTCTGACTAATAAGAAGGTGGAAAGTTATCTTCAAAGGCTAATTTTCCTTTCCCTTCTCCTCACTTGTAGAAGATGGATAGCATCATCACTTAGATAAATGTGAAATACTAAGAACAATCCCAATTCCTTGGCTCCCAATACTCACACAGTCTTTGGAGGAACTCTTAAAGTATTTTTAAGATTCATTGCCTTATGGCTTAATTTAAAGGATAAATCTCTGGCCTGTGAAAGCCTTTTGTCCACTGGGGAGGTAGTAAGCAAAACAATGGATGTAATTAATAACAAATGGAAACGCAGGTTTGCTTCAATGAATGCTGAGGTCCTCTATTTCCAACCCCAAATGTGCTACAATCTGTGGACACATGCACACACACTTGTCTGCTTCTGTGTGTGCAGGGATTAGAGTAGATGAGCCAGTGTCTAGCCTGTTGCCTTTTGCCCATCAATAAATGCTGGTTGATGGAAATGGTGGTGTCACAAATGATTGGGTTCCTTGTGGCCAAAATAAAGGTGTTAGCTCTGCATGGTGTCATTGTTCACCCTGATCCCAATGATTTTGCACAATGGCAGGTGAATATCCAGGTACATATTCTGGAGGGCTGGTGGCTCCTGCTGCAAAGGCACTCACCAAGCCTGAAAATGGCAGGAAAGGGCTGACCCAGAAGCCTGAAACCAGCAAAGACAACACATGCCCACACTGAGCATCCTTGCCCTCCTTTGCTCAGGCATAGAGAGACAGGGAGTGGATCCCTTTGGCTCTGAATGATGCTGCCTATTTTCTGCCTTGAATTCTCCGTTCTCCCTCACTTACATCATCCATTCAATACAGCCCAAGCTCCAAATTAAAGCAGTTCTGAGCAAATATGCTGAGCCTGACTGCTGGCATCAGGGAGAGTCAATACCACTCTGGGGCAGGGCTGGCAGCCTTAGCAGTGAGACTCGTCAGGTCCTGGGTTTGAGGGGCTCTAGGGAGGACCAGTGCATCACAGAACTAAGAGGCAGAGGATGATTACTTGGCCCTGGCTTGTGTCCATCTGTCGAACCAGCTGTGTGCTGAATGAACACTCACTGAACCTCCTGTGGGGAGGCTCTATGATGTGTACTGTGGGGCTACCCAGGTGAATGAGACTGACTCCAGCTTTGAGAGTGTCTTAGTTACTTTCATGTTGCTGAGACAAAATACTTGACACAAGTTAAAGAGGCAAGTTTTTTTTTGCTCACTGTTTGTAGAGGTTTTGTTTCATAGTTGGCTGTTTCGAAGGCAAGGCAGCATGACAGAGGGGCATGGCAGAGGAGAAATAGTTCATAACATGGCAGGCAGGAGGCAGCAAGCAGCAGGATTGAGTCTCCCTTTCCCTTTTTATTCCATTCAGGCTATAAGCCTATTGGTTGTTGCCATCCACACCCAGGGAGTGCCTTCCCATTATCCACACCCAGAACTATGCTAAACCAATTAGTGGACTAGTTTAGTTATCTCACACCCTTACTCCACACACACACCCATGATCTAGCCACCTCCAAAAAACCCCACCTATGAGTGCATGAGGCTTTGGGAGGACATCTAGATACAAGCCATAACAGAGAGTTTATACCCACTACCCTAGCACAAAACCATATGTAACACCCAGATGCCACAGAGGCTCCAGGTTGCAGAGAGAACCCGTTAGCTAGAGATTAGGAGAGACTTCAAAGATTTGGAGCTGGCACTGGAGCTGGCACTGGAGCTGGCATTAGCGACAGCTAGGATTTCAACAGGTATTGATGACAGGAGGGAGGAGTTTTAGCAGAAAGCCACCACCAGGAAGAAGAGAGAGAGAAGACACAGCTGGACTATTGCAGGTCACAAGGTCTAGCTGCATTGCAAACTGGGGAGGGGAGGGGTTTGGGGACTGATGAGAAATTGAAATAGTCTTATTAACCAAGGTTGGTGTAGTAAGTAGAATAAACTGAGGGAAAATCTGAACAAACCCTCTAGCCTCGCTTGCTTTTAGTTATTTGCTTTCATCATCAGGTCACCTAGTGAAGCAGTATTTTCCCATTAGCTTTGGTATAGATTATACTCCTCTCTCCTAAGAGTCATGATGGTCCTGGTCGCCTAAGTGTTTTTCAGAAACTTGCAGGTAGTTTGAACTGGCTGAAACCACTAATCCTTCCCTCTTGATTGGCACAAGTGTCCAATGAGTAACCTTTTGATATCAGAGGACCAAAATCTGCACCTTCAGAGTAAGATTTACCAGAAATTCTGGGCTCTTCCCTTTTCTCTCTGATAGCTAGAGGGGGCATGCTCTGATTGATGGCTACAGATGAGGTTCTCCTAGATGCCCCACAGCTGCTCCTGGAAGATACAGCCTTGGCCACAGAAGGCTTGAATTTAGACCAATTCAGACCAATCAGCAGGCTTGAAATTGGACCAAGCAGCAGGCTCAACTTTGGGTCAATCACCAGCCTATTGCTGCTCTCTATAAACAGCAATCCCCTCACAGTTCTCAGGATAGATTAGGAGACCGCTCTGTGATACCTTGATTTACCTTTGTTGCAGCAGCTCAGACCCTGTTAAGTCAAACCTCACTCCTGTGGTCCCACTTGTGTCTCTCTGGTTATGGGGTCTCCTAAAGGTCTGTAAACCTATTTGAGATCATTATCCTGGGTAGTGTAGGCTGAGTGGGTTGCTAAAAAAAAGAGCTATAAACCCTATGCTAGCCTTCAGGAGTTTCAGACACCCACATTGACCAGGGACAATTAGCATTTGGAGCTCTGGATAGCTTCTGGGGGTTAGCTTTGGCTGCTGTGGAGCTGATGGGGTAGCTTGGAGCTCCAGAGCTGTAACACTAAGGTGCTTTAGGTACTTGGTATCCTAGAGATGTAATTCCAAGGGTCTAGAGCCACCAATGCTGCCATTTTCTGAAGTGATCCTATGAAGATCCATGAAGTTTGATTATAAATGTGCAGATCACCAACTGGCTCACTTTTCTTCACTTCCACTCACATTTTCCCACAGATCACCCTGTTTATCTCTTTAATGCCCCTAAATCGTGTTCTTGGGGAGGAAGATTTGAGACTTGGGGCTCTCATCCTTGAATTTGGCCAACCTCTACATAAACACTTCTTCAGAACTCCATTCTGTGATTGACATACTGTGTGGTGGGCAGACCCAGCCCTGTTCGGTAAGCACTTAGAAAATGACACCCTAAGTATGGATGCTTTTGCAGGCTAAGTGCTTTTGGATTTGATGCAACTAGAAGGCTTAGGATCTGCCTCTACTCAAATGATTTTCTAGCTTCTAACCTTCGCTTGTCCTCCACTCCCCAACCACAGGGAGGAGCTCTAAAGTTTCCTTATCTGGTGAATGAAACATCTTCCAAAAGAAAGGCAACTGTTGCAAACCTCCTCCCTGCGAATCTCATCAAGTAACCAGGAAAGATTAACTCCTGAAAAAGAAAGGGAGAAACAGAAAGTTATCACCAGCTCAGTCAGACTTGTCATCTGTTCTTCTGAGGACAGCTCTTGGAGTTCCCTGGGAGACTTGATCTGCATAAAACACCCTGGATTGATAGTGGAATTCCATTCCTCACATCCGTAAATTGTTAATTCTCCCAGAATTGAAAGGAACTTTATCCCAGTCCACTGTCTGCTCTTTGGGCTCATTCATTTCTCCTAAAACTTATTTACTACCCCTCTCAAATTGCCCACATCCTTCTTCCACATCCCCCTACCCATGAAGAGAGGTTTTTTGTTTTGTTTTGTTTTTGGAGGAAAGGTTAATTTTATCTCTATGAAGAGGGTTTTTAAGATTCAACCACCTGACTTTTTCTTTGGATTTTTATATTTTATATGTAAAAATACACATGTGCATGTTAAATAAATTTGCATGCCTTTTCTCCTGTTAATTTATTTTCAATTCATTTCAGTGAACACTCAAAGGGCAAGGGTAGATTTCCTTTCGTCCCTACATCCCCGCCCCCTGCAAATGTCTGTGTCCTAATCTCCAGAACCTGTGAATATTTTACCTTCCAAGGGCAAAGGGACCGTGTGATTAAATTAAACATTTGAGACAGAGAGATTGTCTTGAATTTTTCAGATGGGCTCTGTGTAATCACAAGGGTGAGACAGTAGGATCGAGGGGATGAGAGGGCCACATGATAACAAAAGTAGAATGAGTGCTATGGCCATAAGCCAAAGAATTCTGGAAGCTTGTCAAAACGTGAACAGTCCAGAAATAGGTTCCAGAAAATAGTCCAGAAAACTTTGACACCTTGACTTCTGCTCCAAAAGATTCATTTTGTACCTCTGACCTCTAGAATTGTGAGATAATAAATGTGTGTTTTCCCAAGGCACTAAATCAGTATTAGTTACTTATAGTAACAATAGGAAACCAATACAGTTGGAAAAATCCTGCCAGGTGTTGTGGTTTCTAAGGCAAGTTATTCAAATTTTCCTTCAGATCTCAGTCTTCTTATTTTTTAAGGGATTTAAGAGTAGTGCTTCCCTCTGAGAGTCTTGAGGATAAACTATGATAACACATGTAAAACACCTACACATAGAAAACATGCAATAACCGAGTCACTAGGATGAATGTACCTGCAGACTATTCAGGGCCCAATACCTCCTCCCTGCCCTCCTTTCTCCTTTGGCCTCCTTCCTGTACACTTCCCTCCTTTCTCTTTCCTCTCGTGGCTCAGTGACATCAATGACTGAGGCCACTGGAGCCTCCTGGGACTCCATGTTTTGGGGGCAGCTACCACTAAGATGACAGATAAACGTAAAGCACAGTGTGGACTGGGGAGTAACTCAGTAGTAGAGCACTTGCTGAGAATGTGAAAGACCCTGGTTTCCATCCCAGCACCACAAAAACAAAAAACAACAGCATGAGGGACCAGACGCCTCCTGATGTACTGCCATAATATTTACAGATTTAATAGTTACTGATAATATATGAACATTTAAAAATTATAAGCATAATTGTAAGTTATATATTTTATTATAAGCACAAATAAGCAAACTCACTTTAGGTACAACATTTAATAACAGTAACAACTGAATCCTTGAGAGATGCACATGTAATTGGTGTGACTAAATTCAGGTTTTGGAAGGTATGCACAGACTGTGTTAGAAGTCTGTCCCCATGACAGACCCAGAGACACATGCAGCTTTTATAAACATATCTTTTTAACAGCTTTATTGAGGAATAATTGACATGCAATAAACTGCACATACCATTTGGTAAGTTTTGATGTGTGTATAGCTATGAAATTATCAGCATAATTAATATAATAAATATACCCATAAATCCCAAAGTTTTTCTCATGTCCCTTTGTAATCTACCCATCCTCCTTCTCTGTGCCCTTCTCCCCCTTCTTGCCCACCCTCCCTACAGGATCTGCTTTCTTTTACCATAGAAAATACAAACTTGTGTTTTCTGAATTTTCTATAAATGGAACCATAAAATATGTATTCTTTTCTATCTGGCGTCTTTCACTCAGCATAGGCAAATCATCCATGTCATCATGTGGATCAACAGTTCATTTGTTTCTGTTACTGAGTAGTATTCCATTGTATGTATTTACCATGGTTTGCTTATCTATTCCCTAGTTAATGAACATTTGGATTGTCTTCAGTTTGGGACTATTCCAAATAAAGCTGCTATGAAATTCTCGTAAAGGTCTTTGTATGAATATGTTTTCATATTTCTTGAGAAAATACCTATTAAATAACATGTACAGGAGGCCATTGGTTTGGGCTGAGCCCCTGCACCAGGCACAACTGGCTAAACCCAAATGGAGTTCCTCATGTTGAATTCGTGGTTACCAAGCCATAACTAAGTTGTTTATCTGACTTTTTGAGAAATCAGGAAAGTAAATCATTATAGACAAATCCCAAACAACCGAGTTTTAGGTAGCATAATAAAGGGGTTCCTTCTGCTTTAACCTATACAGGGAAAGTGACTGCAAAAAAAAAGCCAATCTGATTTTGTTCTCTGCTCCTGCTTTTCTCAACCTTCTTAGTTAATGAAACTATCCTCTTCTGCTCAGCTCAATAGGCTTGTTCTAGTTGATGGAATGAGGTGTTGCCTGATTTTAGAATCACAAATTAAGCCAATTAAGATCTTTAAATTTGTTTACATTTAAAGGATAATGCTGATGACACTGGAGACTCCTCAAGGAACATTAAGAGAGGTGATGATTTCCCCTTTTAAGCTCCCCTATCTTCCTCATGGACCCCTGAGGGAAGTAAGTTCTTTTGCCTGGACTCTGCTCTGTTTGCATTGAAACCCCTGATCTTTTTGGATTTTGAATTCAGGGTTAGCCTGTTCTTGGAGAGGGTGCTTGACCTTTGAGTTTGGGGCGGCTACAGAGTCAGTGGCAGGGGCTACAGTTTTAAAGGCAATTGGTAGGGCCGGTGAGATGGCTCAGCGGCATAAGCGCCTGCCTTGCAAGCGCGAGGGCCCGAGTTCGACTCCCGGATCCCACATACGAAAAAGGGGCCGGTGATATCGCTCAGCGGCACGGGTGCCTGTTGGCGCGCGAGGTCCTGAGGTCGTCCCCCCGGTACCCACAAAAAAAAAAAAAAAAAATAAAGGCAATTGGTAGTAGTTGCAGTAAGTGGTTATTACTGTAGAGCACCAATTCCTGGTTCAGGTATTCACAGTGTTTGGTTTCTACCTTCTTCATTGCTTTTCCAAAAGCTCTTACATAAGGGAAGCCTCAGGTGCCTGAGTGGGTCAGATGGAGACTGAGAAATCATTGTCTAGATTAATAAAGGGGATCACAAAGCCGTAGCCACAATATGATAGTTATGGTTTGAGTACTTGTGAACCAATAGAGCATTCATCACCAAAAAACAAGACAACTATGCTGGGATCAGCTGGTGACAGAATGGGCTAGTGGATATTAGGCCATCTGCCAGCCTCCAGAGAGACCTAAAATTCACATAAAAATGGGATCCTTAATGTCCTTTCTTTTATTTTCCTTTCCTTTCCTTTTCTTTCTTTCTTTCTTTTCTTTTTTTCATTCTTTTTTTTTCTGAGAGGATGTTGCTATGTAGCCCAGGCTGGCCTCAAATTTGTGATCCTCCTGTTTCAACCTTCTAAGTGCTGATGTGTGCCCCCAAGATGGGATCCCTAATTTCTAAAGAACTAAATATTCTACCTCTTGGCTATGACTGCTTTGTGCATGTATAAGTAATTGGCCTTGGGAGGTGCAAATAATTATAAAAAGGACAAAAATCTTACCAAAGTTTGCTTAAAATTATGATAGCCACTATGTGGAATGTTCCAGATGAACAACACTGCACTTTAAGATTGGCCCTTTCCCACCCATTGACACTCTATTTCTCTGTCTCTCTTTCGGTCTTGATGTTTTAAATCTTTGTTGGCCTGACTTTCCATCTGCTGGAGGCCCTCAGGTTTTATCAGGCTTCCATGTGCAATAAACAACCAAAAAACTGGGAGCCTCAAGAGTATGGCCAGAGAGAAAAGTGGACAGTACCCTGTTTCAGCCAGTATGCTAACTGCTGCTAAGTATGTCTTTCTTTTGTCTGTTTTTGGGAATGGCCCTGGATTGTAAAAAAGCTGCATCTGTTTGCTTTCTCTTTGGACCTCATTATTTTGGTCTTGAGTCACTTGTTAAGTGTACTGTTGTATTTGAAGCATGGTAGGGACTTCTTTTGTATGTTTGACTTCTCCTAAGTTAAAATGGAACTAATACGAAGGGGGGGGGGATAGCAGAGGAAAGAAGAGCCAATATTTCTAGGGATATTTGCTGTTCATCTGGATAAAACTTGATAATAAGCTATTTTAAAGACTTTTTGCTTCAGTTCTGGGGATTAAACCTAGAACCCTGTGCCTGTCAGGTAAGTGCTCTACCACTATGCTCTATCCCCAACCCAGACAGAATTTATAAAAGGTGTCCCATAGTCAGGAGTTGCTTTAATTTGGGAAGTGGTGTCTGGGATACGGTTCCCTCTGTTCCCTTTACTGCATCTTGTTTTTCCCACGGGAACCTCTCAGCTGAGCAAAATGCCTCTCGAGCCCCTGTTAACTCTACGTTCTGCCCTCCTCTCTACTTCCTTTCTTGTTCAATTTTTTGACTATTTGAAAATTGATGAAATAAAACATCTTAAAAATCTTTCTAAAAATATTGGTAAAGGCTTTATTCAAATTAGCTTAGAAATAAATGAGCACCTCTAAAACTGGATGAACTAACGCAAAATGCTTTGCAAGTTCATATGACTTGGACAAATCTTTGATAAATAAGACTAATTTTAATATTGTTCATTTCATGAAACACGGCTGTGTCTCCTGAGGTATCAGCTAAAGCAAAGCAAAATAAGAACAACAAAAAACTTCCCCTGTGCTGCTCTAAACTTTAGGCTTCTTGCTTTGGTGATGACTGCCTGACATGCTGTAAAAACGGCTAATAGGGAAATAAGTTGAGACAATGGCTAGCGTTGTCCAAGGTCTTAGGAAATTTTTATGAGTAACCCAAGCATAATTGTTAAAAATGAGTAAATGATGCAAGATGTTTGTGTGATAAAAGTTTTATAAATGAGCATTTTAACAATAATATATTTACTTCAAAGTTTCCCAAGTCTCTGATAACTATACCAAAAAATTTTGCTAATTTAAAGACTAATGTAGCAAGTTCAGCCTGGCCTGGCTGCATAGTGAGACCCTGTCTCAAAAAAAAAAAAAAAAGAAAAAAAAAGAAAAAAAAGGGATAGTCATTAAAAACTTAGATCATGTCTAAATAAGTTAAAATATTAATTGCTGAATATTCAAACTATTCAAATATTAATTGCTGAAGTCTATTTCTTTCAGCATCATGTTATGTGTATAAAAAAGCTGAATATATTAGGGTCTACTAGGACACGTGGAAAAATTGTTCTTTTTCAGAGAAAGCACATATTTTTAGAAGTTTTAAATTTACGTTTATAAAATGTTTATATGAAACCATCCCAAATTTCCTACTTCCTAGGTTTTCACTGGAAATTCTAGCTACCGCTTTGATTTGGATGTGATTTGTCCACCAAAGATTTGTATGCTGGAAGTTTGGTCCTCTGTGTGATGGTGTGGAGGGGTAGAGCCCTTGAGACACGGAATCTCCATGCAAGGTAATAGGTGATGGGGCCCTGCCCTCTGGACGGATGGATGCTGGTTTTGAGGAATGAGCTAACTCTACAAGACCAAGTTGTAAGAGGAGCAAGACAGGCTCCTGCCCACTCTCAGGCTTCCTGTGTCAAACTGCGATCTCACTTGTATGTGCTCACACCACTGTGATTCCATCCACCCAAAGGTCTCACCGCAGACCAAACAGATGAGGCTGCCCAACCTGGGACTTTCAGTCTCCACCACCAAAAGTTAAATAAATCTCTTTTCTTTATAAAGTACCCAGCTTCATATATTTTGTTAGAGCAATAAAAAATAAAGTGGAACAGTTACTGAGAGTTAAAACAGATTCTGTTCAATGTATAGTAATTAAAATGAGAATAAAAAGGGGAATTATAGGACAAATAACTGGAATACTATGAAAAAAGTGTAGAAGTTTTATGTAAGATAAATATTGTGAGAGGAATTTTACATGTGCTCAGCTGTCTAAGATTGGAAGGGAATTATTTATGTTTTTATAAACAATTGAGCATTAATATCAAAAGTACAGTAATACCAAAGTAGAATTTTTTTCTATTCTATTAAAATAAGGTTTTCTTGGGCTATTGATCTGCTCTTAATAGGAAATAGTGAAAAGTTTTTCTTTACCTTTTAGGTAACTGGCCTAGGAAACAAAGATTTTGTGTTTTATCAGGGTAATTTCTTATATTTTGTGCTTTTTTTAAAATTAGGTCTTTAATTACTTTAGAAAAATGAGTCTTCTCAATGTTAAAAGGGCCACAGTGTTTCTACAACTATGGTACTTTTTCTGGATTTGCTTTTAAAATCTTTTGCCAGTTTTATTTCATGATGATCTTTGATCCTATTTTGATCCAGTGTTTTAAGCCCTTGACATTTTTGACAAATATCTCTGATTCTGAATTAAGATTTTTGTCTAAATCTTGAATTATCTTTGGGATAGTTTAAGAGGGCCTCTGGATGTATAAAGAGATATATTATACCATTTAGGCTTATTTCATGTGTTAAATTATTTAACATAATAAGAAATGATGTTTAGCCTTTGGATGTGTTATTAATATGTCCTCCAGAAACTATGTGAAATTCTTAGAAATCTGATAAGTCGTAAGTATTGTTATTATGTGAATGTGTTATATGCCACATAAATAATCCAATTTCCTCATCAATTGCTAACTATATGCATTCTCATCAGATCTTTATGCCATTTTTGAAGTCTTATCTGCAGTTAATTTCTTTATTCCTATACTTTTTAAAAAAACACTTTTGCAAACAAAGCTAATAATAAAATAATCCTAAGGTGTTGCATTTTCAAGGAGTTTCATGTAAAGGGTGCATCATAAGTGCAGGTTTCTGATAACTTTAAGATCATACCATTGGACTAGGCAAGAACTTCTAGGATTCTAATAAATAAACTTGTTTTATGAAACTGCTAACCAAGCTCAAGCAGAGCAAGTATTAATTATAAGAGGTTGAATGAACTGATCAAAAAATGAGGGTTTTTATCACTTTTAGAATTTGAAACATTGCTGGTTATTTCAATATTTTGTTGTCCAGACTTTGGAAAACACTTTTAAGAGCTATCAATAGTTTATATCGACTTGGTAAAATATAATTTTGTGGATAAAATTTACTTTTTCCCCAACCCAATTTTTCCAGAATTTAGAAAAATTTGTGAGTATTCTTGTTCTTAAGACATTATAGTTATTTGCATAAGTTTGTAAGAATCTGCTCTCACTATAAGATACAACTGGAATTATTAGAAATATTCCCAAGATTTGCCTGGGATGCTACATTTGAGAATGTGGATAGAATGAACTAATAGATACTACAGGCAAAATCTGAAGTCTGCCTTGTTCTGGGTTCCCAGCTTTAAGAGGTGTTTAAAAGTCCAATCTGAGATTTTTTATCAAAGTTCTAGCAATGCAAACTTAAAAGGAGCTTACCCGGTCATGCACTGTTCTTACTCCACTTAGTAAGTAATCAGGCCATGTTTAATGAGATTAAACTTATTTTGCAAACATAATTAGTCTTGGTCTATCTTTGGTAGAAATGGGGGTGTAGTAGAGAAAAAACTTATGTTTCAGAAGAAGAATTATGGTAAATTTGGTATTTTACCAGCTGTTCATTATTTTTGAGGTTTTTTTTTTTTTTTTTTGTGGGTACCGGGGGTTGACCTCAGGACCTCGCGTGCCAACAGGCGCCCGTGCCGCTGAGTGATATCACTGGCCCTTTTTTTGTATGTGGGTTCTGGGAGTCGAACTCAGGACCTCGTGCTTGCCAGGCAGGCGCTTATGCCCCTGAGCCATCTCACCAGCCCTATTTTTGAGTTTTTATCATCTACCTGTATTCTTCTAGATTCCTGCAATCCAAGTTTTTCCATTGCAATCACTAAGAACACAAACTGCTGTCTCTGAAGCTCTATGAGATAAAGCTGAACAACTTGATGTAAATTTCAGAGGACAAGTTTCTTGCCTGATATATAGGCCACACAGAGAGTTTACCAGGACACCTGATGCCACAGCCAGAGACATTCAAACTGCAAACCAGGACAAGAAGGTGAAAATTGCATGCTGTGGACAGCTGTCCCAAGATATCAGAACAAGCTCCTCATCGTAATAAAACTTTACCTCTGAGTTCTTCCTTGCTTGCGTCTACCTCTTTTGCTTATCAGAAAAATGCTGGAGTTAGAATTTCATAAGCAGTAGCTTCTGTGTGTAACTTGATGAAATCATGGATATACAACTGCTGTTCAAATTGTGCCTGTGGTTCCTTCGTAAGATAGAGTGAGACTTCTAGACCTATGTGTTCTCATTACCTACTTTAACTTAACCCAGCCATGGCACACTATATAACCTACTAGCTGAATAGAGAGAGAAATCTGTGTGGTTACTGATGCTTCTTATAGCATAGGGATGCATAATTTGGGTATTGTAGAGACTCAGCTGCAAATATTAGCATAGTACTTGGTTAAATGGGTAGACACCTCACCTGGTTCACTGTTTGATCTATTTGAATTTAGTTGATTTGGTTCATGGGGACCCTGCCCAAAAAGCATATTCCGAACACTTGGTATTACCTTTCACACAGTCATAAAAATAATACCCCTGTTGTGCTGTATTCTCTCAAAAGTTTTAGATGTTTATATGAAGCCATCTGTCAAATGTCAAATGGTTTATCTTTAGCTGCATTGACAAAAATTCTAAGAAAAATGTGATTACAAGGACACTCTAACCTGGGAATGATGTGTTGAGACCAGAGACCCAAAATGACAGTAACTGAGATTGGTATATTGCCCTAAATTTTGATCACCTCTGCAAGTGCCTGACCAAAAGGGAGAAACTGTTAAATAAAATGTACAGGAAACTATTGGTTTGGACTGAGCCACTGGACTAGGCCTAACTGGCCAAACTTTAGTCCTTCGTGCTAAAGTTCTGGTCACCTAGCTAAAACTAATTGTTCTGACCTTCCAAGAATCCAGGAAAATGAGAAATAATAGCCAAATCCCCAAACATGTTCTTGCTGGCACGATAAGGAGCTTTCCTCTGCTTTAGCCTTTTCAAGGAGAGTGACTTTAAAACAACCTGTTATGGCTTGTATCTAGATGTTCTCCCAAAACCTCATGCCATCATAGGTGGGGCTTTTCAGAGATGGCTGGATCTAGGGCGTGTGATGCTGGAATTAAGGCTGTATGATTACTAAATTAATCCACTGTTTGGTTTAGCATAGTTCTGGGTGTGGATAATGGGAAGGCCCACCCTGGGTGTGGGTGGCACCACATAAAAGGCAGGTACCCTGGAAGGGATAAAAGGGAGAGGCTTCTGCTGCTTGTTGCTTTGCTGTCTCCTGCCATGGACTATTTCTCTTCTCTGATGCCCCTCTGCCATGCCTCCCTGCCTTGAAGTGAGCTGACTACAGACTGAAACCCCTACAAATTTTGAGACGAAATAAACCTTTCCTCCTTTAACTTGTGGTGTTGGGTATTTTGTTTCAGCAATGAGAAAAGTAACTAAGACACCACCAATCTGCTTTTGTTCTCTATTTCTGCTTTCCTCAACCTTCTTTCTCTATGAAACTGATCTCCTCTGCCAGCTCATCAGAATACTTATTATATTTGAAGTAATGAGGCATTCTAGAATCACAAATAAATCCAGTTAAAGTATTTGAATTACATTTAGTGTAATTTTGTCTTTTGACATACCTGAGAGAGGAATGGCTGGATTGCCTAGTAGGTATGTGTTTAACTTCTTGATACATTGCCAAACTGTTTGCCAAAGTGATTGTCCCTTTTACATTCCCACCAATAGTTTATGAGGGCTCCTTACTGACAATTCACGGTAAGTTTTTTCATATTAGGAATTCTAATGGACAAGAAGTAGTATTTCTTGTGGTTTTAATTCACACTTCTGTAAGGACTGAAGATGTTAAACCTCTTTTCATGTGTTTGTTTGCCATTCATATACTGTATAAGGTATGATCAAAATATATAGTAAATGCTTCAACAAAAAATTTATTACGGTAGAATACATATTGTCATTAATCCCCCTCAAAATGCTCTGCCTTGCTTTGAACACACTTATCCCATCATTCTTGCCACTTTCTGAAGCAGTTCTGGAAGTCCTCTTTTGGGATTGGCTTTACGAGATATGATAAAAAATATGGTGAATATTGCTTCTGAGTGCCACCCAACAGAAAAGCAGGCTCATAAAAACATCACAGTGTGTACTTATCCACCTTATCTATTCACTGGATCTGGCATAGTGACTTCTGGCTCTTCCCCAAAGTCAAAATGACTATGAAAGGTAAATGTTTTGAATTGATTCAGGACATTGAGGCAGTCGCAGCAGCAACTGCCTCAGATCACAGCTAAAGACAAGACTTCCAGAACTGTTTCAGAAAGGGACAAAAAATGATGAGATAATGTGCTTAAAGTGAGGGGACACAATTTGAAAAGGATGAAGGCCAATATATCTTTTACTGTGGTAAATTTTTTTTTTTTTTTTTTTTTTTTTTTAATGTGGGTACTGGGAGTCGACCTCAGGACCTCGTGCTTGCCAGCAAGCGCTTGTGCCGCTGAGCGATATCACCGGCCCTTTTTTCGTATGTGGGTACCAGGATTCGAACTAAGGACCTTGTGCTTGCCAGGCAGGCACTTATGCTGGTGAGCTATCTCACCGGCCCTGTGGTAAATTTTTAAAAGTTAAGCATTCACTGTATTTTTTGATTACCCCATAAACGTCTTTTGGTGATATGTCTTCAAATCTTCTGCACATTTGAAAACATATGTTGTTTGCTTTTGATTAATTAAAGATCTTTACTTACCATGGATCCAAGTCTTTTACAGATAGGTTCTAAGACTTTTTTCCTTATATATGGTTTGTCTTTTTAGACATTAAAGTCTTTTGCTGTTGAGACATGGTCTCACTATGTAGTCCAGGCCAGCTTTGACTTGCTATGTAGCCCAGGCTAGACTTGAACTTGTGATCCTCCCTCAGCCTCCTGAGTGCTGGGATTACAGGTGTGTGCACCATGGCCAGCCAATCAGCGATGTCTTTTGAAGAGCAGAATTTTACAATTTTGATGAGGTTCATTTTATCAATTTATTCATTTTTGATTTGTGTTTTTGATACCGTATCTAAGAAATCTTTTTCTAACATCAGGTCACAAGGATTTTACTATGTTTTCTTCTAGCAGTTTTATTGGTTTAAATTTCCCATTTAGGACTATGACTCATTTTGACTTTTTTTATATGGTAGGTTGTGTGCATAAAAGTTAAATTTTTTGAATATGGACATCTAATTTTTCCAGTACTATGTGTTGAAAAGATTATCCTTTTTCCATGAAATTGCCTTTATAACTTTGTCAATGTGGGGGAGAAACAGTGATATCTTTTCTTAACCTATCATTAGATTCATGGCAATAGCACCTATATTAAAATATAGATTAATAATAAGAAAGAGCCTGTTACCCAACACACATAGAAGCCAATACCATAGTGCTGGATTTTGCAAAAAGAGAGCTTTACTGCAAGGCTAACAGACAAAGACAGTGCTGAAAAAAGAAAGAAAGAAAGAAAGAAAAGCTGAAATCTGCCTGTTTTATCAATAGCTGGGGATACTATGAGGAGAGAGAGGAAAAAGTCTGCTTATTGATTGGATGGTGAGAAGCGGTGTTACCAGAGTTTTAGGGCACAAGCCCTAGCTCCAGGGGTCCCAATAGGGTACAATTGGCTACTTATCCCAAAACATTAATGAAGGAGTGATTAGTGGTAAAAATCAGAAAAGGAACTTTAATCAGCAAGGCCATGTTGGGAAGGATAAATAGAGAGGAGCAAGGTCTTTCAGGAGCTAACAGAAACCTTGGGGATTTGCAGAAAAGGGGAACAAAGGTAAAAGTTGGGGATTTGTGTAGTTAGCAAGGTGGGTAATTCTGGTTGAGCTGTGATCTGGTTGATTGTTATAGGATTGGTTCTGTGAGGTTCTGGGAGAGACATCATCACTTGAGAGGGCAAATTGGTTCCCACTGTGAGGTGACTGTGGTTCTTGCTTACAGGGTCAGCCTTGATCATGGGGTAATTACTTCCACTTGGGTGTAGGGTGACCTCATCATGGTGTGTTCTGCAAGGCTCTCCTTTTCCTACAATCTGAGGTGAGTGCAGGTATAGGACAATGACTGGAGATTTCTAGGCATTGTGCCAGGGTATCTGGAACTGGACATTGTAAAATTGGCAACTGGATATCCCTGCAAGTCTTGAAAATTACTTTAGTTACTCTTGGTCTCTTCAGTCTTGAAGGGGAATGAGATAGGTTAAATCAATTTTTGGTTAATAAACCTCATTACCATTAAGAAGGATAGTCAAATTTATGGTTTTGGGAGATGCCCAGAGAAATAGTAAATCACATTTCTGGGTGTGTATGGGTGGGTTATGAAGGCATGACCTTGGAATCTGTATCTGGTCTCTTGCCCCTTCCTCTGTGGTTCTATTACGCTGCTCTGCTTCCCTGCTGCCATGAGCTGAGTAGCTTTGCTTTATCATGCCCTTCAGTCTTGATGTTTCTGCCTTGGAGCCAGCTGACCATGGACTGAATTCCCTGAAAGCATGAGCAAAATTAAACTTCTCCTCCTTTAAATTGTGGATATTGGACATTGTGTTCCAGCAATGGAAAACCTGAGTAAGATACTTGTATTATTACTTTTCAGACAGACCTTCCTTAAATGATTAACATGCCTATGTGCGGACCTGAACAAGGACCTGACTGAAAGTTTTAAGACAATAAAGAAGACAGATATAAAATGAAGGCAGAGATTCCAAGTTTAATCCTGTTTTTAGTTATCCACTGGTCATCTGATATGGTGTTGGTCTAGGATGTCCCTGAAAGACCTTGTGTGTTCAGAAGTGGACTTTTAGAAGGTGACTAGATTATGGCAGCATTATAGCAGACTTGCTGTTAGGAGGTAGAATCTTGTTGGAGGTGTGTTGCTGGGGACATCTCTCTCTCTCCAACTCTTCCCTTTTCTCTGTTTCCTGGCTACCATGATGTGAGCAGCTTTCCTCTACTAGACCCTTCTATTATGCCATTTCTATCTTGGAGCCAGCTGACTAGGGACTGTAAATGTGAGTTAAAATAAGTGTCAGATAATTTATTCCAGTGATGAGAAAGTGACTAAGACAGATTTAGGTACCAGAAGTGAGGCTGTTGATGTAAATATGCCTGACCACATGGTTCAGAAACCTTAGAAATTGGTATTCAGGAGGAGTTTGGAAAGGTTTGGAGATGCTGGCTAGAGAAAACCTAGAATGTTGTAAGCCAAATTTGATGAGTTATACTGGTCAGAGCTCGGAAGACCAGAACGCTGGTAGAAATGCAGATGGTAAAGGCTAGGCTCAAGAGATTTCAGTTGGGAACGGGGATTCCACTGGCAGCTGGACTTGAGAGCATGTGTGTTATACTCTGGCAGAAAATTTATCTATATTTTTTCCATGTCCTGAGACTTTTCAGGAAACTGAGGTTAAAGATGGTATACTAATATGGTAGAAAAAATTTCAAGGCAGCCCAATATTTACTCTGTGACATGGGTAATGCTGGCTGCTTTTGGCCATACCTACAGTGAAAATCAGGATAAAAAACAGAGTTCAGTAATTTGAAGAACTTTGCTAGCAGCTGGAAAGTGCCTGCAAAGTTGGAGCAGAGGACAGCATGCTTGCTAAAAAGGTTAGCATTATAAAGAAGCCGAGCACCAGGATAATAGGAAAGATGTCTTGAGGGCATGACAAGAATCAGCAAGGACTCCTCCTCCCTGTCTACAGGTTCAAAGGTGCAAAAGTGAAAGACTTTGCTTTGAGAACAGAGCTCCATAGGATCCCAACACATTCAGAACCAACTAGGAAAGAGTTCATCAGAGTTTGGCCATCCAAGCATTCAGAGACCTCTGCGGTTATGATGCAAGGGGACCTGGCTACTGCTTGAGCTGGTGGAAGACCTTCACCTCATCCACATGGTATGTAGAATGTAAGAGTGGTGAGGTAATGCTTCTACCCAGATTTCAAAAAAAGGTCTGGAAAGTCAGGCAGTGTGCTCCTGAGAGGGCAGTGCATTAAGCTGAAAGTGCAACGAAAACCCCAGGAAGTTGACACAAATGTGGAATGTCTGAGGAAAGCCACAAGCAGTGAATGGAACCAACCCTAGAGAGAGGCTGTGAGGGTTGCAACTGGCAATGCTATAAGGGCTAGGCCACCCAAGCCCTTTGGAACTCATATTTTGCCACAACTTGCCCCAGGGGCTGGACAAGAAGCTGTGGGATTTAATATTTTCTCTGCTGGGTTTTGGTCTTGCTTTTGTTCCATTCCTTTCTATTTCCCTATTCTCCCTTTTGGAATGGGAATGTTTACCCTGTGTCATTTTACGTTGGCAATGTTTGGCTTTTTTTTTAGCTCTGGAGTCTCAGAGGAGACTTTGGACTTGGACTTTTAAGCAGTGATGGAACTGTTAAGACTTTGGCAAATTTTATATATGGACTGAATGCATTTTGCGTAATGAGATGGACATTAGTTTTTGGGGGCCAGGGATTGAATATTATGATAAAAGTGGCTTCCAAAGCCTTATATTTTCAGAGGTAGGCTTTTGGAAGGTGATTGGATTGTGGCATCACTATAGCTGACTTGCTGTTAGGAGGTGGAGACTTGTAGGAGGTAGGTCACTGGTGGCGCAACCTGGAAGGGAGTATCTTCTTCCCTGGCTCCTCCCTTCTGTATGCTTCCTGGTTGCCATGATGTGAGCAGCTTTCTTCCACCAGACTCTTCTACCATTTCAATTCTTCCAAGGAATTGGCCACCCACTCTTCTCCTCAGCCCAGATGAATAGACAGAATATACAGATGCCGGCCCCAAGAAATCAAAGTCCAGTTTTGCTTCAGTAGGGAAGGGAGAAAGAGGAAAAGGTCTTGAAAGAATAAAACAAGCCTGGAGTTGTCTACTGTTTGGTTGCATTCCATCTCCCCTCTTTTCCTCACTATAAAAGGCCTTTGCACACCTGAACACACTGAGATAGTGATCTGTAGCAATATGAAGTCCCTCCATCTCTTTGGAGCTAGCTTTGGATAAGCTCTGTTTTTTCCTTTCACCAAAAAATAAATGGCTTCCATGGTTTAAGAGTAGTGAGCAAATGAACCTGAGTGTAGGAACCTCAAAAGCCAGCAACATTTTGAGTGGGGAATTTAGAACTTATGATGTTGAAAATTCATTGACCCAATGAGCTGGCTTCTAGTTATTCATTTTTGAAAAGCCAGTTTCAAACCATCCTTAAGTGGATTTTGGAGGTATTTTCTGAAAAACAATTTAAGCACTTTGTTATTTAAGGAATTTATATCCAGGCCTTAGCAGATTTCAAGATAAACAAGAGAGGAGCATGCACACAAAAAGTTTTTTTATGATTGCATACAAAACACATGACTCAGGAGTCTTCTGAAATGAAGACCCAAACAAACAGGGAAACGTGTGTGTTCTTTTTTTTTTTTTTGTGGGTACCAGGGGTCGAACTCAGGACCTCGCACACCAGCAGGCTCCCGTGCTGCTGAGTGATATCACCAGCCCTTTTTTCGTATGTGGGTCCCGGGAGTCGAACACAGGACCTAGGCTATCTCACCGGCCCATGTGTGTGTTCTTATGCTTCTGTGTAGTGATGACTGGTCAGTTATGCAGAGGTAGGGTTGGACACAGGAGTGTTTGGATCAGGAAATAGAGAGGTGATAGGTAGATTAGGGCAAGGGCCTAGGTAAACTAAAGCCATGGGCCTAAGTAAACTGAGATAAGCCTCAGGAAATTGGAGCACAAAGGACAAAGGACTAATAAAGTCTGCTTTCCTATGACAAGAATTCTAGCAACAGTAAAACTACAAACCTTCATTTTTGCACAACTGTTATATTTGAAAACAGCACCCACCCATGACAAACCCTCCATTTCATGCACCAAAGCCTGCATACAAGTCCCTTGATTTAAGTGCTTCCTTGATGTCCTTTCTTGGAGCCCTCCTCAGCTAGCAAGGGCTTTTCTTTGTTCTTTCGAATAAACCATGCCTGGTTCATTCCCTACCTCTGTCTTGTGGACTTCATTCTTTGTCTTCCTCATGGCAAGAACACAGAGAGAGAAAGCTGGTTACAGTATGATCCAACACTAATAAGTGGGCTGGTGGCAGGGGAAGATTGGCGTGACCTGTTTATTCAAATTCTGCTGTGTCCCTATGACTTCAGAGAGAAGGATATTCTTTTCCACCATTATGGGGAGAGTACTTCTGGAATGTGGGTCTTGTGACATAGCTGAAGGAAAGATCAGCTAAGTTTCATGGGTGCTTAAGGGAAGAAGGAGCAAGAGGAATGTAAGAGTGGCTTTCCAGATTTTGCTCTTTTCTCAATTGTCAAGGTTCCTATTTTGGGTAGTATGTCCTGAATCCCATCATTAAAAATTAGGAGTCCATATATATATGTGGATTCTTATAATTTTATGTATTCTTTCAAGTATCAGATAAATCATATTTTAAATTGTACATTGCAGACATTCTAAGATTATTTTTAAAAGTTTCAGTCAACAAATGCTCATAAATAAACATAATAAACTTACCTGTCCACTATTTGTGTCAATGTTTATAAAGGCACAATTGCTTGCTTTTATTAATACTTTGGCTGGAATGAGTCATGAAAACCACACCTAGCTGAGCCTTGAAGAAACTTACTTCAGCATTTTGTAAATGCTGCACAGTAAAATTTTGATATTAAACTCAGTGCCTTTCCAATTCCTTTAACCCTCTCACTTCTTTGCCTCACAATTTGAGCTGCAGCAAGGGCTTTCTCCACGCATTTCCCTTAGGGTAGGGACCATACAGAGAGAACAAAGGGTCACTTTCTTGGCTTTTGAGCTCTTAAGCAGCCTTTTGTAAATCTATTGTAAAGGCAATGGTATTGAGAGCCACAGATTTCAATTCTAAGGGCAAGATGCTTGAGAGAAAAAAGGGTATTTTTGAATTTCAAAAGCTTGGCTTTAAATATCAAAAGCCAAAGCCAGAGAGCTCAGAGCACAGATTTTATATTGTAAACCAGACTGTGGAGAACAGTCTCTTTCTCAGCCACAAAGAGATAAGATTTCAGTCAAGGGAGGAGGAAGGATGGAGGAGGAAGAATTGAACTTGATTCAAGTTTTAACTGGTGAGTCCTTGAAAGGGGTTTAGGGGGTCCATTCCTTTGGGCCACAGGTACAGTACTGACAGAAGCCCAGAAAGCTTGATAAGCGGGGTCCTTAAGAAGAGTTACCTGGCCAGCCAGAGCTCAGCCTTGTGTGTAGCAGGGCCACGCCTAAACATTGTGACTACAGAGGTTGAAGGTATCTAATACGACTGATGGATTTGCCATAGCCTCTTGGAACTCTTAGCCCACAGTACCAGGTGGGGAAGGGGTCATGATTCCTGCACTTCTGAGAAGGACTTGAGAGTGGCCTTGAGGTCTGGTGGCCTGAAACAAGCATTCTTATTGTGATAAGAAGAATGTAGATTCTGACAAGATGATGCAATTGCTGGGTTACAAAAAAGAAGAATTTTACACCTTTTGGCATATGCAAGTGACCCAAAGCCAGCAGTAATCTGCTGGAGTTAGGAAAAAGTTTTGTCACAAAATCTAATGGAGAATTGTGGTTACTAGTGAACATTCCACATCTCAGAGGGGAAATTGTATTTATGACTTAAAATGCTACTAGTACTTCCTATTTAGAGAGTTTCTTGACAGGTGGGACTGAGGCAAGAGATTAGGGTGTGGCAAAGCTGGCTGGGGAAGTAGGTGTGACCTGTTAATTACAAAATCCCAGGATACATCTGCAGAATAGTTTCCAAAGCCCTGCATGTGGACTTCTAGTGAGAATTTGAGCAGGTTTTCGACAGGATGGCCTAGACCTGCTCTCAGTGTGAGAAGTGGGTGATACAAAAATGACAGTTGTCATTGAGTTTTTGCCACTGTGTTTGGTCTTGCATAGTGGGCCACCCTTATGCTGTAGTGTGTACTTCTTTTCTACTTTTACTTGGCCCTTTTACAGGCTCTGCAGAGCCTGTTTCTTTTCCTATGATTAATAAAACTTTGTTATCATTTGCATTCATCTTGACCAAGCCTTTGCTCAGGACAGAAAGAACCTAGAAACCACCCCCAGAAGGAGACTCCAGCATCCCCAAATCCAGTAACATTTGGGGAGCAAGCTAGGAGAGCAGGTAAAGCCCTTTGGGCACATTTTTTTTTCTCTCTCTCTCCCCTAGGCTGGGGAACCTGGGAGACTTCTCATGATGCTGGGAACTCTTTCTTGTGTTTCCCAGCATGTGGGGTGGTGGTGGGGGGTAATGCATGACTTCTGTGTTTTCCCTGACCAGTAAGAAGCCCATAGGTCTATCTCAAGTTTATCTGTCCTTTCATGCTCCTCTTTCTTTTCTTTTCTTTTTTTTTTTTTTTTTTTTTGTTCACTCACTGTGGATAAAGAACAGCCAGAGAGCCTTTTATTAACCAAGTTTCAGAACAGATCTTTCAGGTACCATGTATGCAACCTAGCATTTAGTATGCCGTTTTGACCTCATGTTTCTCTTCTCTATGATGTTTTGCTCAGCTTTCTCACTCATTTGGGGAAAAAATAGCTGTTGGTAACTTGGTAGCCTGCCTGAGTAGCCTCCTACCCCAGTTTACTCAATTTTGTGCTCACATTCTTATCTGTACTTTTATTTCAGATCGACTTGTATTTCTCAGGACATTATTTCATCCTACTTAGTTCCATTTTGGTTTTTCATATGAATCAGCCATGTGGGTTCTTACATGTTTGACTTCAAGTAACCTAGTTTCCATCTCTATTGCCTTAAACAAAGTACCAGAGGTTTTACTATTGGGGTAAATGCAAGAGACACTGTTTCTCAAGTGGCTCCAGCCTGTTTAAGCAGAGCTATCAAGTGGCTTAGTGTGGTGAAGGGAATCTAGGGACAGATTCCTCCCTGATCTCGTGGGAGTTTTAAAGTACTAGGTAGAGCCATCAACTGGCTCAACTTCCTCTCTCTAAGAAGATAGTGGGCCCCAGTATGGAGACAAAAACCCTCAGTAGGCTTTCTTCCATGCTTCTCTGAAAGATGCTGGTATCATCCTAGCCTCAGATGGAGACATCTGTCTCGTGAACACTTGAATCTTACAAGTATGCTTTGTGAACTCATTGGGTCTCTTCTTTCTGCGTGGGACGCCATGCTAAGGACCCGAGACCTAGTTGTCTCTCTCTATAGGCCCTAAGACGAGCCATGGGAAGCCACACGAACCATGTCCTACAGATTTCATTAGGCAGTTAAACTGTTGCTGCTTAAAATGTAGAAGATGGAGTGAAATCCCTTATGTTCAGGTTTTTATGATCCTTTATCTCAAGAAAGGCCCAGAAACTATGGTATTTAGAGTTGCCCCCTGAGGAAGAGAGAGATATCTTTGATGATCTTGTCCTTGGATTCCCACCTTCTCTCAGGGGGATACAGGTCTCTCCCATCTGTGTAATGAAACTTCAGATGGGATCCAGACACCTACGACCCAATTGCTGGACATGACCTTTTCTGTCTTCAACAATCAGAATCTGGAGAAGGATCAAAAAAGAAAAGCTAGAATTATAGCTGTTGCAATTGGCAATGCTTTAAACTCACCCAAATCATCTAAGGGGAAACCCAAGGACAACTGAGCCTCCTGTTTTAAGTGCAAGAAGTCTGGAAACTGTGGATGCAACTGCACCAGGCCACTGCCTGGGCCCTACTTTGAGTGGGAGGCAGCCAATGTTCTTGACTCATGGCACTGGATGTTTGGCTGTCTTCACACCCAGAGAGGGGCTAGTCCAGCCAAAGTCCTCATTTCCTGCTCTGAAGAGGCCTGAGGGAACCTACAATACCCTTGTCCATGGATATTACCATCTCCTATGGGGAACCCTGAGTAACGCTTGATGTTATAGGTGAACCAATTCAATTACTTCATTATGTTTTGACTTACTTCTCTGGAAAACCCTCCTCTAGATCTATAGGCATGGTTGGGGTCAAGAGGACCCATAGTTGGAGATTCTTTACTCCTGCTCTGATGTGTCACTTTGAAGGCCAAGTGTTTAACCATGAGTTTCTAATTGTTCCGTACTGTACTGCTCACTTGCTAGGAAGAGATTTAGTAGCAAAATTGGGGTTAATTCTAAAATTCTGGCAAAGTCCAAATCAGATTTTACCTGTTGGGACTGTATCAGGTCTCCCTGAGTGAATTAGCCAACAAGTTGATTCTACTGTATGATATAATGGAATATCTGACTTAACTGAACGTTTCTTCCCTTACATATCAGAAAAGAGAGGAGTTGTCTTGAGTGTCTTGCACAAAGGCTAGGACAAGAACTCTGCCCAGTGACATACTTCACAAAAAGTTAGATGAAGTTGTTGCTGGATGGCCACACAGCCTGATAGCAGTAGCAGCTATAGCTATACTAGCAGAAGAAGCTTCAAAACTAACATTAGGACAGAAACTAGTAGTTTCTCCTCCACATCAGGTCAGAGGGATTTTTGAGGCCAAAAGTTACTTGTAGTTAATGGGAATGGTTTGCCAAGTATTAGGCCATGCTCTTAGACTCTTGATCCTTGCTCTCTAATGCCTAAAGTCCCGGAGGTTAGATACTCTTGTGAACAAGTGATTTCCCAGACCTACACATGCAGGCAGGACATCAGTGACCTGCCCCTCCAAGAAACTGGAGAGGTTTGGTTCACCAATGAAAGTAGCTTTGTCCTAGAAGGACATCAAAAGGCAGGTTATGTAGTTGCTAGTTCACAACAGGTCATTGAGGCCAACTTCCCCCAAGGACCTCTGTTCAAAAAGTAGAGCTCATAGTTCTTACTTGGGGATTGATATTAGGAAAAAGCAAAAAGCTATATATCTATACAGATTCCAGATATATTTTTCTGGTGCTGCATGCCCATGTAGCAATCTGGAAAGAAGGTGCTTGCTGACTAATAAGCAAGCATTTATAAAGCACAAGCAGGAAATTCTAAATTCTACAGTTCTAGAGGTAGTCCATCTTCCCAAGCAGGTTGCAGTCATGAATTGTAAAGAATCCCAAAGAGACGTGTCTGAAGTCTCCTTGGGAAATCAAAAGGCTGACCCTAGCCTTATTCCCAGTTCCTGAGGAACCATTCTAGTCCTTCCTCAAGGGATGCAATGACAAGCTATAAAAATCCTGTGTGGGAAATGGTCACTAGAATTTTCACAGGATTAAGAAGAAAGCTATTCCTGAGAACCTCTGGAGGACCTGGGGCTCCTTATCAGAAAACAAGCATTGGTCTGGGTGCAGAGAGTCACTAACGACCCCAGTTCACCACAGTTTAAATGGGCACCTGTATTGAGGCTCCCATTTTTAATTAGATTCATTATGTAGGTAATGTTGCTAAGGCTATGGCTCACAGGGTCTTGATAATTTATCTAACATTCCTCTTTGCCATACTTCATCCTCCACAAAAAGTTTGGAAATCTGACCTGCTCTTCATATTTGGGTTCTACATCCCCAACATAATAGCAAAATTACTTTCTTTCTACTATTGCTTGTTGTCTTCTGACTGGTTTTCTTTCTTCAACCCAGCCAGAAAGCCACAACACCCCAAGGTAGTTGGAGAGCACATACTCCCCAGTAGGTAGGGTCTTTAGGCCTTCCAACCAGAAGAAGGTATAGAAGACAGAGACTTCCACACTGTCAGCACCTCGTAAAGAATTAAGGGGATGTGCATCTCTCAAGGGGAAATGGGACAGGAGATCAGGGCTTGGCAAAGCTGGCTGGGGAAGTAGGTGTGACCTTTTAATTACAAAATACCAGGACACATGTACAGAATAGTTCCCAAAGCCCTTTACGTGGATTTCTAAAGAGAACTCAAGCAGGTTTTTGATAGAATGGCCTACACCTGATGTCAGCCTGAGGAGTGGATAATACAAAAACGAGTTACCATTGAGTTTTTGCCACTGTATTCACTCTTGCATAGTGGTCTGCCCTCAAGCTGTAGGGTGTACTCTTTTCCTACTTTTATTTGGCCCAAACTCTCTCTGCAGAGAGATATTTTCCTATGATGAATAAAACTTTGCTACCATTTGGACTTGACCAATTCTTTGCTCAGGACAGAAAAAACCTAGAAACCACCTCCAAAAGGAGATACCAGCACCCTCAAACCCAATAACAGGACTAGGAATTCATCCCCTCAACCACCTGAGATGGCAAAGTGGGGTCTGGGAAATGTCAGAGCTCCTACGGCAGTTCCTTCAGCCTTGAGTAGCTTTGCCTGTTTATTTCAGTATACTATATTATTACTGTCATTTTCTCTTGATGCTTTGAGCCTTTATGGAAAGAATGTCAGGGAGTTACTTCCTTAGTTTTTTACTGCTATATAACAAATTAGCACAAACTTAGTGGCCTAACACAATATCCAGGTAAGCATATCTTGGCTTGTTTTTTTGCTCAGGGTCTTACAAAGCTGACATTAAGATATTTTCCAGTCTGTGTTCTTATCTGGAACTCAGGGTCTTTTTCCAAGCTGTTGAAAAATTTCGGTTTCTTGTGGTTATAGGAATGACATTTACTTGCTGGAAGCCAGCTCACAGTCCTGCTTAGCTCCTAGAGGCTACCTTCAAGTCCTACTTATGTGACTCTCACAATGTTTACTTTCACAATAGTTTACTTTCCCCAAACCCACACAAAAGCCAATATTTGGTATGTTTGCCGTGAAGGGGTCGTATGTAATGTCATAAGTGAATTAAGGTCCAGACTGCTCACCACTTGAAGGCCAATATTCAGGAGTCAAGGGTTGGTTAGAAGGAATCAGATTTATTCAAATGTTGATATCTTGAGAAAATGGAAGGCCTATTGACCTCAAAACTCCATCTTCAGTAACTCAGGGTCACAAAATTCTTTTTTTTTTTTTTTTTTTTTTGTGGGTACCGGGGGAACGACCTCAGGACCTCGCGCGCCAGCAGGCGCCCATGCCGCTGAGTGATATCACCGGCCCCTTTTTCATATGTGGGATCCGGGAGTCGAACTCGGGCCCTCGCGCTTGCCGGGCAGGCGCTTAAGCCGCTGAGCCATCTCACCGGCCCACAAAATTCTTTTACAGGGAGAGAAAAGAGCTATAGTGAGACAATGGGCAAGAAGACTGTGTGCTGAGGGTGGTCTTCGTCATCCAAGGTTATGTCTTCTTCCCCTCCCCTCCTAGAACACTGCAATTGACCTCAACCTCCTGTGGCTAGTTCCTGTATTTTTTTTTTAAACAAACACTACTTTTCTGCTAGTTAAACCTCACAGCAATTTGTAAGCCTTTCATTAGTTGATTCATAGAACTAAAGACTAAGGTGTTACAAAGGTCGCCAAGATGTTCTGCATTCTGGAAATCTAAAGATTATTTAGCAATTAATGTCTTAGCTATTTAGGTGGGGCTTCTCTTTAGAATTCAGAATGATCTACATATGGGAAAGGATGAAGGGATGTAATCCTTGAGAAAGCACTAGGAAGGGCACCTGAACTCGAGGGAAGGTAAATGGAGGGGGAAGCAAAAGCAATCTGCCAAGTAATTTCTTCCTGAAGGAGCCACCCTGTTATAATGTAACATATGAGGAATGATTATTCATCATATTTACAAGTCTCACCTTCACTCCAGTTAGGGGACTATCCAGGGTGTGTACAGCATGAGGCAGAATCTTGCAGAGCTTCCTTAGAACTCTACTCTCTACCTTTTGGTGCCATCAAGCTATTGCACATGCCCAGAACAAGATTATAACCACAGGCAAAGGGAAAGTTCCTGCTGAATATATTATAAAGAGATACAGGGTATAAAAGTAACTATCTTGGGCCGGTGAGATGGCTCAGCGGCTTAAGCGCCTGCCCGGCAAGCGCAAGGGCCTGAGTTCGACTCCCGGAACCCACATACAAAAAAGGGGCCGGTGATATTGCTCAGCGGCACGGGCGCCTGCTGGTGTGCGAGGTCCTGAGGTCGACCCCCCGGTACCCACAAAAAAAAAAAAAAAGTAACTATCTTATGATTATATCCCATAAATTATTCTTGTTCAGTGATCCACTTATATGCACATAGCTATTTTCACTTGGGCTTGGTTTTCATGAGATTGCTGGAGCCCAATGATCCTATGAAAACAATGGGAGCTCCAGAATTTCTCTGTGGATGGACCTGAAGGAGGAGATTTGGCGATTTGAAAAGAATGAACAAGGATTTTTTTCTCGGTATGCCTTTGGAGATTACTGCAGGGGCAGGTGTTAAAGCAACTCTAAAACACCTTTTGTGTTTTGAACAGTGACTGTATTGGCTAAACTTTGTTTCTTACATGTCTAGCCCATCTAGATGCATTGATTAAGTTCTGGATATCTTGTATATGACATCACTGAGGCAGACACAACAACATAATCAAAATGCACCCCAATCCTAAGCCCTAATCTATGGCTTCAAGCTCCAGATCTGTTTACGCGTGGTGGGCTGTGTGACTTAGAATATATCAGTTTCTTTTTCTGAGTTTATGTAAAATGAGGGGGAAGGGAACAAAATATTCTCTAAGAACCCTTTACATTCTTCTCCATATCCTTGGTATTAAGGACATCCTGGATTTCCCAAAGATCCAAAACATTCAGAAATAAGAGGTTCTCCAGATTATCCAGCCATTCTGAGGAGCATTGTCTCTAGACAAGTCAATATATGCCTTAACATAGGAAGACTGGATTCTTCTGTTTATGAATGTCTCTACAAAAAGATAGCATGGTTTCTTCTAATCTACTCAAGAGTTCATTATCATTCACTGAACTCCTATTGTTATTGGGTTCTGGGGTTCTGTAGAGTCTTTCCAGGGATTCCTTTTAGGTTCTTGGTGTCCTGAACAAAGAATTGGACAAGACATGCAAAAAAAGATAGTGAGGTTCTACATTTATTAAAGACAGGAAAAGAAGTGTGCTCTACAGAGTGAGAACAGGTCACTGAGAGAGCTCACAGTGGTTACAAGGTTAATGGCAGATATCTTTTGCAACACCCCTCATTCTTCAGGCTGATGTCAGATCTAGACCATCCTATCAAAAATCTGCTTTATTTTGCACCAGAAGAATTGAAGGTAGCACTTTCTGATTAGTCCCTGGTGCAGGGCGTGGGAACTGTTTTCTGTGCATGTGGCCTGGATCTCGTGATTGACAGGTTACTCTCACTTGCCCAGCCAGTTGGCCATACCCTAATCTCCTGCCTCACTATCCCTAGGATGATTTCCTATAATCCCTTCAAGGCCATTTGGCCACATATGGTACCATCACAGGATGTAAATTATGGCAATATTTAAATTGATAGCTGGCAATGCAGTAAAAGTGGTAGCTGTCCAAGTGGCTAGGGCAGGTTAAAACAAGGGAGGAGACTATTTAATAAAGACAAAATTCTTCCAATAAACATTCCCTGAGCATCTTCTATACAAAAAACAATAACTTAGAGCTTGGTAGGCATAAATATAAATACAAAATCCCATTCTTTGTTCTTAAGGAGCTTCTAATCTCAGAGAAGAGTAGAGCAAAGCAGTTGAATGAATGTCCAGGTGATCCCCACCTACTTAACTCCATAGATAGGAATATCCTCATCTATTGCCATCCATTCTGAAATGTATGGGAGGTGGGGTCACCAGTTGGGCAGAGGACTGGGTCGTTAGTGAGCCACCTTCATTTTGTGATAATCCCTTTGATGTGTCGACTTGGTAGGCTACAGTTTCCAGTTATTCCATCAAACAATAATCCAAGTGTTGCTGTGAAGGTATTTTGTAGATACGATTAAAATCCATAATCAGATGATTGTAAATTAAACAAATTCTTTTAAATAATCTTGGTAGGCCTGATTCAATCAATCAGAAATACTTAAATACTTAAAAAATGGCAGAGTCTTTCCTGAGTTGAGAAGTGCTTTTACTGAATGACAACTGAGTTTTAGTATGGTTAAGAACTCTGGCCTCCCCTTCCTGGTAGTCTGCACTATGGATTTTGTACTTGTCTAGTCAGACATTATACTCCTGTAGGTCAATTCTTTGTAATAAGTCTTTTAATATATGATAGTTCCTATGGATTTCAGACTTGTGTAAGTAGACCTTAAAATAATTTCTTGTGGTAAACCTTTTAATAAGTGTCTCCTATTGGCTTGGCTTCTCTAGTTGAACCCTAATGCAGATTTTGATACCTAATACAGATTTTGATATGTTTCCTTAAGTGGCAAAGGGGAATTAAGGTGGCACATGGAATTAAAGATGCTCATCATCTGACTTTAGGGATATTGTCCTAGATTCTTCAGGTGGACCCAGTGTAACTTCAAGGGGCTTAAACGTAGATGAAGCAGGTGGAGAGGGAGAACTAGACAGATGATGGTGAGAAAGACATGGCTCCATGTTGCTGGCTTTGAAGATGGAGAAACCAAGGAAAGTGGAGCCTTGAGAAGCTGAAGAGACCAGGGAATGGTTTCTTCCCTAGAACTTCCAAAAAGGAATGCAACAGAGCTAATATTTTCATTTTAGTCTAGTAAAACCCATTTTGAACTTTTGTCATCTAGAACTGTGGAATAATTTACATGTGTTATTTTAAGCCACTAAATTTGCAATAATTTTCTGTAGCAGTAATACAAAAATAATACAAATGCTAATCCCCATTTCTTTCAGCAGTGGCTCATCAACTGCTGAGCATAAGATGGGGACAAGAGGATTTGTTTCTTCTCTGCTTCATAGGTGAGCAGGCCCACCTTCCACCTTTGTCTCACTGGCAGCTTGCCTTCTAGTGTTCTCAGTGCAGCCCTCAGCCCTTTGGCATAGCTGCACTCCATCCCTGCAGCAGAGTAGATGAATCTGGAAAGATTGAGAGTCTGGAGTCTGTCTGAGAGCCCCATCCTATTCTTTGCTCTTCCCTACCATGGTTTCCACACCAGATGCACTGTCTATTTATAGGCTACTGATGCCCAGAAGACATTTAAGAGAAATTATACAATGCTGCCTTTATAAAATTTTTTTTTTAGAAAGTGTTTCATTCTCTCTCCAAGCTTATGAGTCCGTGGGGATATCTGAGCTTTATAACCTTGCATTATTATCTTGTCAGTTGGTTATCTGAAGGAAATATTTCCTCAGCTTCTCTCGCTTCCTCTTTCAGAAGAATGCATCAAGCATATGTTTACAATACTTTCTGGAAGAAATCTTCTCTTTTTCGCAAACCCAGGCCCTAAAGACTGGTAATTGTTGGAGATGAAACAGGGTGTCCTGTCCACAACCCAGCTTTGCTAAGGGCAGTGGGTGTAGATTGCTGAGAGACTAAAGAAAATATCTGGAGATAGCTGTGAGCTACAAGGCTTATTAAGACTTACTAACAGGGAAGCATCCATGAGAAGCACGTATGGATCCAACAGTGCTACTCAGAAGATCCACAAGGGACAAATATTTATCAAGAGTTGTGCTCGGCAAGTCCATGAGGGGTGTGTACTCAACAAAAGCACCACTTGGGAGGTCCAGTGGTGACCAGCTGGACAATTAGCACTTATCCTCTCCACAGTGCTTCACTCTACACTCAGTTGCTGCAGGGAAAGGGGTTTACAGATTAAACTGCATGAGCAGTGACACCATTAACTTGCTTTGTTCTAGTGTAGAACCAGCATTCCTAGAACAACTGACCCAGCATATGGGCAGGAAGGCAGCTTCTTCAGATAACAGTAGTTTGACAAGTTCCCATTGTTCTTTAGTTATTACTTATCCTCACAGTCCAGTCTGGCACACTTTCAATGTCCCTTTGACTTGACAAGAGTCTTGGGAATGCAAAATGCATCTCCAGAACATGTCCCACATTTTCTCAGGAATAATACATGGGGGTCAGGGGATGTGGAAAAAGTTGCATTTTTTTCTTTCCTTTTTACCTTCCCCTCTTCCCTTCCTTCCTCCCTTCCTTCCTTCTTTCCTTTCTCCTTCCACAAATATTGTAGCCCTAGCTATTGTAGGACTTGGTGCTAGTGTGCATTTCTCAGGGCTACCATAACAAAGCAGCACAAACTGGGTGGCTTAAAACAGCAGAAACTAACTGTCTTACAGTTCTGGAGGTTAGAAGTCTAAGATCAAGGTGTCAGCAGGGCCACGCTCCTTCTGAGACTCTGGGTAGAATCCCTCCTTGCCTCTTCCTAGATTCTGGTGGTGTCAGGCACCACCTTGGCCTGCAGCAACATCACCCCAGTCTCTGTCTCCATCATCACATGGCTTTCTTACCCTCTTCACATTGTTTCATAATGTGTTTCTTCACATTGCCTCCCCTCCGTGCATGTCTGTGTCCAAATTTCCCTCTTCTTAAAAGGCTACCGATCCTACTGGATTAGGAGTCCATCTTGCTTTATCATGAGCTCACCTTAACTGATAACATCTGCAGCAGTCTCACAGTGACCTAGAAGTGCTAGTGGTCTGAATGAAGAGACTAAAAGTGAGGCATAGGGAGGAAGAGAAGTAGGCAGAGTCTGAACCAGTGAGGAGGTAGCATGCCCAGAATTTGGTGATTAATTAGGTGAAAAGATTAAACAGAAGAAAAGACAAAGAGTAATCAGGTTTCTGGCTTGGGCAACTAGAGAGAAGACAAAGCAAGGGGCAGCTTCCCTCTCCCCTCTTCTTGTACCTACTACGCCTCAAGTGTGATGCTGAAAACATCCCATAGATTATCTTGCTTAATCTTAATTTCTTTCTTAGTGGTAAATATAAGAATAATGGGTTTTATAATCAGTGGTATCTTAAATTAATAAAGTATAAAATCATCCCTATTTTGCAGATAATGAAGCTGCTTTTCATAGAGTTTTGTTACATAGTTTGTCTAATTTAATTGTCATTGTATAGGTAGTCTCATTTAATCCTCCAGCAAGCCTATGAGGTGGTTTTATTATCCGTTCTCCACAGATGAGGAACCATCCTGGGCAGCATAATGATAATGACAGTTATGATCTACTGAGCTTCCCGTCAGCCACTGAGCAATGTGCTTTGTGTTTAAAACTCACAATCACCCCATGGGCTATGTGCCCGCCCAACTGGAGAGGTGAAGAAATGCTCCCACAAGGTCCATCCTGGACCTCTTGACTCTTCTTCCCTCACAGGATGAAGACAAATCTCGTTGGGCTGGCAGACAGACCGCTCCGGAACCTACTTCCAACTCTCTCTACCTCTTTGTGACACAGTCCTTGCTTTGCATCTTTGTCCCGGCAACACTGAACCATTTGTGGTCCCTCAGAAACACTTTGACAGAGCCAGACATGGGACTAGTGAGGTCCCTAGGAACAAAGTAAGGACGTGTTGATTCTGAGCATCCTGCAATTTCAGATCAGCCTCGGAGTTATCATCTCTTCACCTCACCCTGGCCCCATCCTCTCACATGGGTTTTCCTCACTTTGGCTGTTACTTCTTTCTCAGGAGTATCTTTTTTCTTTCTTCCCAACCTCAGTTTAGCTCATACTTACCCTTACTGGTCAGTTAAGACACCACCTTTTCCAGGAAGCTTTTCCTGGCCTTCCGCCACTTGGGACAGGCGTCCCTTCTTAGAACTCCTATAACACCAGTTTTATATTCCTATCATTGCACTTCCACAAAGGACGCAATTACCCATTTCTGCTTTCCCTCTAGACTGTGATCCTCTAGAGGACCACATTTATCTGTGTGTTTCCATCAGTTAGTATAATGCTTAGTGTAAGTAGGTGATTATTAAATGTTTGTTGAATTAACTAAGTAATTGTTATGGGCTAAATTGTGTTCCTAACCCCCAGCACCTCAGAATGTGATTAACTTTGGAGATAGGATATTTAAAGAGGTAATTAAGGTAAACATGGTCATTAGGGTGGAGCCAAGTCTCATATGACTGGTGTCTTTGTAAGAAGAGTAGACTGGGACACAAGCACACAGAGAGAAAAGGCCATGTAATGACTCAGAAGATGGCCATTTCCAAGCCAAAGAGAGACCTTAGAAGAAATTAACCCAGTGACACCTTGATTTGGACTTTTAGCTTACAGAACTGTGAGAAAATAACTTTCTGTTGTTTAAGCCAGGCTGTGGCTTTTTGTTATGGCAGTCCTCCAAAACAAATACACTAACAAAATAAGCAACTAATAGTCTCTGAAGTCATGTACATGCCTCCTGTTGTTTTCATTTTTCTTTTTCTTATCAGTATGCTCAGTCAGTTGTCAACTCTAGAGGAAAGAAGCGACTATTTGTATCTTTCCCATGTAGGACTCAGCCTTTAGTTGTTCATGTAGTTGCTTGATAAATGCTTCCAATATTTGCGTTGTTCAGAAATGGGGATGGTTTCTGTTTGTGCACTGGCATAGCCTCATTTGATGGAGACTAAGGTCAACTGTGGAAGGTGGTACCTGGCTAGTCTTGCAAAGCTCTGACTTTGAGTCGGCCTGTACACTCTATACACACCCAGAGGGCCAAGAAGGGGAGCAGTAGAGCTTTGGACCCTGGGCTCAACACCACTCATGGCCTGGCAGTGCAGAATGTACCGATTAAGGGTTGGTAGTGTTAGAACGTCATAGCATACTCATCATTTATTTAGAAATATTTAGAGAGCTGTTATGTGCTACATTGTTCTGGCACTGGGGGTGTAGGGGTGAAGGAGACAGACTTGATGTTTTCAGGTCTCTTCCTGAAATTCTCATTCTAGTGCAATCAAGATCTTGACCATAATTGACATTTTAATAATAAGCACAACTCACGCTTTCACTGAACTTCAGAGTTTACAAAGTGTGTTGATGCTCATTAGCCCACTCAGCTTTCTCCAAAATCTTGTGCAGTAAGAATGTTATTATCATCTTTCATAAATTCTCACAATGATATTCTCATTTTAACATCTCTGACATCAGGATGGGTCTTACAATGGATAACAAACATATCATGGTTTAATTGGTAGCTCTTATTTTCTTTCTAACCGTCAAAAAATGGTGATTCTTACACTCAGTGGAATCTTAGATTTAATAAAGTGCAGAATTATCCCTGTTTTGCAGATAATGCTGTTGCAGTTCAGAGAGATTTAGTGGCTTTGCAAGGTCACATGGCTATTGTCTTCTGTAGCCCTGGAAAAATGAGGGCTATGCAAAAAGCCACAGTAGCCCTGGTCAGAGCTTCTTTGTTGGTTTTTCTTGGGAGATTCATTTCTCAGGCACACCACAGCCTGCTGCTCTCAGTTTTTCTACAGGTAAAGAAAGCTCTGCCCTGTCCCAGAATGAACTTCAAAGGGAGCCTGTCCTCCCCTTGCTCCACCTCACCAGGGGAGCAGTGGGAGGGTAGCTAAGACCAGCTAAGCATGTCTGGGATCAAAAGAGCCCCTTCTTTTTCAGAGTACCCAATGGGCTTGAGTGAGCTCCCTCTCCAGGCTGCTCTGAATGATCAGTTGACTAAACACATATGGACAAGGAGGAGGCCTCTGTGATCAGCTGTCATGTCCCCTAAATAGCCCTGATGTGTTTTCTCTCTTCATTTCCCAGGAAGTGTCAACCCTTAACCTATGGTGATCTACAATCTGACACACCCACTTACCTGTGGCTGGAAGGCTGTGATGTGTTGGATGGGTGAGGGGGAAGTAGGCAGGCAGCTTCTCTGGAGATGGAAGAGGAAGAAAAAGAGGAGGTGGCTGCTGGAAGAAAGGTAGGAACTGCACATTAGTGTTGCTTGTCTTTATCCCACACACACACACACACACACACACACACACACACACACACACACACACACAGCTGCCTGGGTGAATCTTTCTCCTTCTTACCTGGAACTTTACACCTGGTTAGCAATACCACATAGCAGAAGATTGTTATTCTGTCTGTGGTTTTTCCATGGGTGACATGACACTTCAAGATGTAACCTTATCTATATAATTTCCTCCACCTCCACCTCATCCCTAGCCCTTCATTGGCTCTGGAATTCCTCCAGGACTCCCAGACTCCTCATCTGTTAGTACACTCCCTTTACAGTCTATCCCAATTCGCATCCATGAATGTGATATGTGGTCCCCTTACTCTCTGTATATGCTTCAACAGAACTCACTTTCTAACTAGACCAGAAACATGGCACAATCGTCCCACCTCTGTATCTGTTCTCCCTCCATGCCCCTGCCAATAGTTCTTTCCCCTATGGCTGCATTGTTTAGAATCCAAGTCCAATCTATTCTCTGAAGACCCTTCCTGGGCTCAGCAGTGACATGAACTATTACAAAGGGACCCAGAAGAGAACTGCCACACCATCTTTGATGGCCTTCTCCTTGACGCCATATGCCAGTTCTGATGACTTTGGTTGTGTGGCTCCATTTCTGTTCTGACAGTGGGCTTAGAGTCTTTTTCCTTGCTCCCACCAATGGGCCATACTCAGGACTGTACCCCAGGACTCAGACAGGCTTTCCCATGCTTCTCTACATCTCCTCGGAACTCTGACACGACTGGAGACAGCTGTATCCCACTAGACTGAGCCTCATTGGAGCTAGGTAGGTCAGCTTTTGTAACACCTTAGCCTCCTCCCCAGGGCAGGAAGTGTCAGCTCCTAGTTCCTTCCTTCCTCTTCATTCCATTTCTCGGGGATTCATTCTGCTATGCCAAATCTGGGGAACCCACAAGGCTTTCTGATGGCTGACGTTCTTCATACCACTCTCTTGCTGTGATTTTAAGCAATGATTCTAGGAGGACTCTCTCATAGCTATATGTGAATTACTTGTCTCATAATACTGTGCACAAGTAATTCTTACTGACCATGCAAATGTTGAAATCCTTAGAAAGTCCCTGTTGAGGGCCGGTGAGATGGCTCAGCGGCTTAAGCGCCTGCCTTGCAAGCGCGAAGGCCCGAGTTCGACTCCCGGAACCCACATACGAAAAAGGGGCCGGTGATATCGCTCAGTGGCACGGGTGCCTGTTGGCGCGTGAGGTCCTGAGGTCGTCCCCCCGGTACCCACAAAAAAAAAAAAAAAAAAAAAAAAAAAAAAAAAAAAGAAAGTCCCTGTTGATTGATATCTCACCTAAGTCTCTCCTTTTTTATCATGACTCTCTAACTTTGCTTCCATCTATTCTTCTTTGTTGGAGATTCTTCTCTTCTCTCCAGTCTTCCAAAATTAAATGTTAGTGGGTCATATGGGAGGCTTCAAGGGGGTAGAAGTTGTGGTTTTTTCATATCTGTTTCCCTAGTGTCTACCATGGTGCCTGTTACATAGAAAACAGAGAGAAAATAGCAAAATAAACTTGTGAAATTGAGCTTAATAAATATTTCTGGAACCATTAATGTATGCAAAGCACAATGCTAAAGTATCTTAGGTTCCAGATAGAAAATAAAACCAAACAAGGTATCTGTCCTTTAGGAAACTGGGCCAGCCAAAGACAATATTGGGTGTTTCCAGTTAATTGTAAATGGTACCACATGGGTAGAAATTTCCTTTAGCTAAAGAGTTATCAACTAGTGAGCTAGAGATAGTGGTTTCTGAAGAACAGGGGCCTTTCTAGCAATTATTAAGGCATGCGAAGAATTCCCCATGAGCATATAATGCTATTTTTGGAAACCACAAACCTTTTGCCCCTTTACGTCTATCTTGGTCTTTGATACTGTAACTGATGAGACTGGATAAGGAAGAGGCCAAGAGCCCTGAGCCTTTGCGGATTCCAGCTCCTGCTGGTCTCCAGGAGTAAGCCCAGCTCTTCCTCTTCCTCAGGTAAAGAGTGAAGGCTCCAATGGGGGATGACAGCTTGCCAGAGGCTGCCTGAGTGGCAGCAGGCAGTCTTGTCAGCCATTACCTTGCTGGAGTAATCCTTGAACCCACGTAGGCTCTCCATTTGATCTGCTGGAGACCACAGGAGATAGTCAAATGCTTTTGGCTAATATCATATGCATGCATAATTAGATGGCAGCAATTACCATCTGGGTTCCTAGTACTTGTTCCAACATCTCAGCCCTGGGCAAGGAGCTGGTGGGAGTGTGGCAGGGAGGCCTCCCCCAGCCTGCCCATCCTCTGTCAGCCTCCCAGAGAGCAGATTGGAAGCCTAGAGCCTGGGAGCACAGCCCTGTAGAAGGCCAACGATGTTCAATGAAGAGTGACAACAGGCAGGTGGCAGAGGGAATAGAGCTGTGCATGTGTCTCTGCCAGCTCCTGGGTTGGCATGCCATTGCAGGCTGGGTGGGTTGCCATGGGCATGGTGGATGAGGGCTCCCAGGCAGACTTTGTGGCAGAGAGGAAGCCAAGAGTAGGTTTGAGGGTTCTTAGAACAGTGACAGGGCTGATGAGATGCCATCTGCCCTGCCCCTGGCACTGGGCGCTTCCACCTCCTGACTGTTGAGCTCCCTGTGGGTGCCAATGACACAGGCATATGCTTGGCCAGGTCTGGCTGACATTTTCCTGAGGCTGGTGCCCAGCCTTCTTGGCTGGGGAAGGGGGTTGGAGATAAAGGGAACTGAGGCCTGGGAGCCGCCTTTAGGTGCAGAGGAGTCTGAAGAGAGTGAACAAGCGTGGACCCAAGCCTCCACATACTTCCTTATTTCATGCCTTTGACTGGAGGAGAGTCCCAGCCAGCCACACGGGGTTGGCCCAACCCCATGTAGCACTTGCCACCTGCTGTGTCTGCAGCTTAATCAACCGGTCGATTCAGTGCATGGCCAGCAGCTTCTGGCTGAGGTGGTGAGGCAGTGTTTAGTGAAGGGATCATCCCAGCAGGGGCTTGGAGTAGGTGGGGTTGTGTTTGAATTTCAGCTCTGCATTTCCAGCAGAAACACAAAGGTCCGGTTACTTAACCAATCTGTTACTCTTTCAGCAAAGTAGAGCTGTGAAGGTGTACCTGGCATATGGGCTATGCTCAGAAAATGTCAGCTTGGTCTTTCCTTCCCTTTGATGTAAAAAACACGATAGGGAGTCTACACTCTACACTCAGTTTTTTCCCTGATTTGTAAAGAGGTAAAGTAGGAAAAAGAAAAGACTGCTTCTGTTTCCTGGGGTCTTCTAGGCCCAGCTATTTGGCACCAAGAGGCCATGCATGGTCTATTTTGGCCAAATAACCTCTCTGTGCTTCTAGTGGCATATGCTCCTCTACTTGTCCCAAGGAGAACCCGAGCTCTCCCTGTGCTGTCTGTGGTACCACGAATGCTGTCTGTCATGGAGCACAATGCTTGGCTATTGCTTGCCCTGTACTTGTATTTGGATCCTAAATCTCTTGTATAATTTCTAGCAAGGGGCAAAATTTTGAGAAATATTTGTTGAGTGACTGACTGATTGTGACCTTACTCAGGTGGTCACAGCGTAGACTCATGCTGAGCTGTCAGGAGCAGATTATAAGGGGAAATGATAAGAAACCAAGATGGATAAGGATAGAAAAGAATCAAGAGACTTCTGGGGCTCAACACATTCTAATAGAAAGAGCATGAATTTTGGACTCAACTGGCCAGGGATTCCATCCTAGCTCTGCCATACAATAGTTGTGTGATATTGGGGGAAGTTACTTAATCACTTGGACCCTCATTTTCCACATCTCTATGATGGCTATAATAACCATCTGATAGTGTTATTGTGAAGATTTAGAAAATGAAGCATACATGGGGGCCCATGAGATAGCTCAGCGGTATAAGCACCTGCCTGGCAAGCGCTATGTTCTGAGTTCGACTCCCGGTACCCACATTAAAAAAAAAAAAAAAAAAAGAAAAGAAAACGAAGCATACAGAGTTGGCCACCTGGGAGGTACTTAGCAGGATGGTGGTTATAATGATTGTGTTTGATCTTTAGAGATTTATTAAACTTTCTGAAACCCCTGTTCTGGAGAGTTCTGAGCATGAACATCCCTGTGATTTCTTGAGTTCCTTCACTTACTTTTCATGTTTCTGACATTTTACTTCTCTAGGTTTTTCCATGTCTCCTCCTTTGGTTTCCATGTATTATCTGAGCAAGCCTGACATTTGATGAGTTTCTGTGGACCAGTGGTGTCGAACCTATGGCATGCCTGCCACAGTGGGCTGTTTGTATTGTTTAAAGCTCTAAAATGTTCACCATCACTGCTATAGACTTGCTGAAGATTTAGAGGTTTCAGGAATCCAAGAGGTGGTTTAGTTTACCTGGTGAGATGCAACCATTGACCATCTGACCAGTGTTTTCTTTTATCTTCTCTCTTCAAGGAAGTTCTAACCATGCCTTGTATAGAACAGTTCTGTTCACTCCTAGGACTCTTGGATAGCTTGTATTTTATAGGAAATTACAGAATGTTCATCCTGAGGAGAATTCTAGAGAATGAAGTTCCTTACTAGATTAGCTCATTATTGTTGTCTGACTCAGCAATGTAACTGGCTCCTGATGAGGGCTGCTAAATATTCCCTTTATGGGTCAAAAGGAGACTTGGGATGACCTTAGCTTTATTTGTGTTGGTGGCAGTCCCCTAGGAATTTGGGAAGGGGTGCAGTGGTAGGGTGGAGCTTACTGCAGGGAGTCAGGTAGATATTTGTGTTGTGAATATGGAAGTTCCATTAGGTCAGTGGAGGGATCCTGCCAGCAAAGAGGAGTTCTAAGGAATAGTGCCTAGAGTATTGGACACTATCAACAGGGCAAGAGGCAAGGCAGGGATGTATAAGGGCTCCAGCCAAGAAGGGAAGGGCTCTATTGCCAAAGAAACCTAGAGTGATGTACAGGAAACTCATGCTGAAGAAATAGCTGCTTGCTTTTGAACTTGTGCATTTCTTGCGCACATTTGATGTTGTGGGGTTGCATACAGACATGCTTATGATTTGGAGAGGTCCACAAGGTAATGTGATCCCTCCTGAAGATATCTGGGAGATAGTCCCTACCTTAATTATCCAGTCAAGGGGTATATTATGGGATGGAACCTAGTGATCAGAAGGCAGGGTGTAGGTAGCTTAGAAGGTAAACTCCATTTCACTTCCTTGGCACTGAACCTCCAGGATCCTACGTGATGTTGGAAAAGGTGGCGTCTGGCAAGGAAGGTCAGTCTGGGTCCATCCTGCTGAGGAGGAAACCTTGTGGGCTTCAAGGTGAACATGAGCCACCTATAGGTCTGAAATCCACTGATCTGGATCTGTGTTTCTCTGTTTTTTTCCATGTAAATATTCCAGCGTGATCTCAGCTATACTGTGAAGAGGGAAGACAATGGCCCTTACCCACCCTTGATACTGTAGGGTAGATTGGGGAGCATTCTGAACCCAAAGCCTGAGTCATTTCCAAAAGAAAGAGTCTTCCAGGGCACTGTGAAGTCTGGCTTCATTGTCACCCCAGGACTCGGCTCCATTGCAAGCTGCAGGGGATCAATTTTACTTCATGAAGGACATTGACCATTTTGTGATCTTAACTGGTACTGAGGCTATAATTTGGGTTCCAGAGGATTCTTGGGGACAATATTCCAGTCTATGGAAGCTCAACCTGATTTTAGGCCCACACCTTTTTGGTGTAAGGCCCCTAAAACTTTCTGTGCCCTGACGAGGCCTACCTTTAGAACCTGGTGAGATTAGGTCTTCAATGGAAATGCTTCAGGCTGCTGCGAGAAGTGCTGTGGTTGGCATGGGACACAGAATCAGCCTCTCCTTTTCTCCCTAGCTGCCTACCTTCGGTTCCCAGCGTGGCTGCCAGCCCACTGTTGGAGCTCTGGGTCTGTGCTCTCTGCCTGCACTGAGGGGCCACAGAAGGGTCCACCTTTTATCTTCAGGCCAGGAATGTGCCCTGGAGGCCTGTGCCAGCCTATCCTGGATTGGTCTTGGGTGTCAGGGGGCCAAAGTGAAGCATGCAGCCATTTTCTGAAGAAATCATCACCACCCTGCATCAAATCAGGGAGAGCAGGCTGGGTGAGACAATGGCCCAGACCCCTTGTTAAGTCACATCCCTAATTGATGACAGGGATGGTGTAGCGGTTTGGAAGCCAGCTCAGACTGTATGTTTTAAATTCTCCTTTCTCCCGGGCTGTCTGCCAGAACTCCATGGCATGGCTCTCCAGGAGAACAAAGGAAGCTTTGAAAATCTTCCTCCCCCTCCTTCAAATGCGTATCTGAAAGGACATCTTTTTCCCCTTAGTTGCTGCAATCATAAAAGCACAGGTGATAAATTGCTTCTTCGTATTCATCAATTGTGAAGGTCCCTGCACCCCTAAAAAGCAGGAATTGCACCGGCAGTAGCAGCAAGAGCCCGAGACCGTCTCATGCCCATTCTGATGCCTATCGAGTCTCCAGGAAGGGAGAGGGAGAGGGGGAAGGAACTTTGTTCAGTGACAACTTTTATTGCTGGGTCTTGGGCTGTTGAAATGTCAAGCCAGGGCTAGATAGGATCTTCTGACAGCTGCTGCTGCCTAGCTCTGGGAGACAGAGGGCTGGCGTTGGGTAGGAGGACCTGGAAATGAATTGAATATATCTTGAATTTCCTAACCAGAGTTCAGTCTTTGGAAATTGTGTACTCAGAGAGGAGAATGGGCACTACAGGAAGGGCCCTTGGACCCAGCATTTGCAATGACCTTGAGAAGCTATCTCCAAAGAGATGGTGGCTGAGCCATTTCACTGTACAAGGAGGGAGGGTAGTTGGGTCTGTGATTTGGACTGGATTTGAGACTTCTGGGGCCCCAAGTCAGTTCAAGCTGAGGCCTTTCTCCTTTACTGGCCATGCTCTGTTTCCTCACTGAGTTCACTACCCATCTGCTCACCTTCACTCTGCTGTCACTCTGTCCTATGATGCATATGCCACCCTGGGCCATGTGGAGGAGGCAAGACCATGAGGATAGAGTTGTTTACAGCTAAGAGCGGCACCATGAGCTCAGCTTAATTCAGCGACACTTTAGATTTTTAATGCAAGAGGAGATGATATCAGAGCTGGCCATTTTAATTTTTAAAAATTCATACAGCACCTATTATAAAGTAGGTACTGGTTCATGTACATTACGTTTCCTCAGTTTGTCCTCTCAATAATCCTGTGAAACAGGGGAGGGAATTGAAGTTCAGAGAGGTTCATTTGCCTCAGATTGTACAGCAATTGGTGGAATCAGAATTCAGACTCAGGAATACTGGGCCAAACGCTTGAACTCTTAGCCACTACTCGGTGCTGGTGTTCACTGTGCTCTGCATAGAAAGTTGAATGAAAGGTTCCTGGGGTAGACACTGGGAAAGAGAGAACATTCTGCTGCGAGAACAGCAGGGTGAAGGCACAAAGGTGTGAACCCATTTGGAAATAAATGAGAACTGCTATCTGTTGAGCATCTACCTGTACCAGGCACTGTGCAAAGCTTTTCATGCATTTGTTATCTTATTTTCAGATGAACCCTCTTTTACAAGTAAGGAAATCAAAGCTCAGAGAGCCTAACCCTCTGCCTTCTTCTGCATCTGACTGCTGGCCAGCTCCATGAAATTGGCTGAGCCCTTCCTGCCATCTGGTGTCCTAGTTCTCTCTCTCAATCTGAAGACAAGAGGATTAGGGTTTGGTGAGTTTTCACCTTTGCTTTATGCAACCTCCTTTACCCCCAGTAGAAGGGACTAAAATAGGATGTGAAACAGGGGCTGAAGAATCAGATGTCTGGAGAATCAGATGTCTGGATAATCACAAAAGTGGGACATCTCGCTACTGGAGAGGCTGGAGTTCTCAGAGCCTGCAGGGAGGTGAAGTCATGGTTCATTCATAGTTTGGCAGGCCCTGAAAAGTTCAGAGAATGTGCCTAACATGGAATCTCATGTACATTCCCTCACCCAGGTAGCTTTGGGGTCCCCTGGGTGGCCAGACTAAATGGATCTATGGGAAGAATACAGAGCCTGGAGAAAGGGTAAGAGTTCACTGGCTGGAATGTCTCCAGCAATAATTAGCCAGCCGATTCATATATTCATTTACCAAACTTTCTCTAAGCATACTGGGAGGTCTGCCTTGAACTCTGGTCCCCACCAGAGACTGCTTCTGAGCGCATGAATGTTGGGGCCTGATGTCTTCTTTATTCCCTGCCCCATCTTACCTATGAATCCTGATTGTCTTAGTTACATTTCTCATTGCTGAGACAAAATACCTGACATTCAAAGTTAAAGGAGGAAAGGTTTATTTCAGCTTACAGTTTGTAGAGGTTTCAGTCTGTAATCAGCTGGCTCTAAGGCAGGGTAGCATGGCCGAAGGGCATCACAGAGGAGAAACTGTTCATGCCAGGCAGAAGGCAGCAAAAGCAGTAAGCAGCAAGCAATAACAGCAGCCCCCTCTGTCTCTTATGTTCTGTGCAGGCTACCTACTCTTGGAGTAGGTAGCACTCATATCCAGGGTGGGGCACCCTCAATCCTAGCATCATACCATGAATCATTCCCAGCATCACATCTTTAACCCCAGCGTCACACACCCTAGATCCAGCCACCTCTGAAAAACCCCACGTGTGACTGCGTGAGGCTTTGCGGGGTGGGCATCTTGATACGAGCCATAGTACTGATGCACGAAAGGACTGAACCAAGAGCCCTGAAAGTGGGAAGGGGAGGGTGGGTTCCAAGAGGGGCCACCTCCTCCTCTGGATATGTGGCACTTTGTGGTGGGGGACCCTCCCAAGGGACAGCTGTAGACGGTGGGCTTCTCTTCTCCTGGCTGCACCCCACCCTCCCTACCCACGTCACCTTCCCAGTGGCTGTCTCTGGAGGAGGTACAGCCATCTCCTTTGGCCTCTGTAAGGCATCTGACAGCTCAAGCCCCTCAAGCTCCAGAAAAGGTGGATCTTATTGGCTTGAGCAACACTCATCTCTGCCCTCTGATTACTTTCTATCTTCCTTCTGGCATTCCAGAAGTTGGGGACTCCCTGTGGCCCCCATCTGGGGATGTCTGCACAGGTCTAGACTGGGAGAGGACATAAAGAAAATGGGGTTTTCTTGCATTAGGTCTCCACAGAGACTTTAGAAGCTTTAGGAACTGCATACAGTTGAGTGGCTCCGGCTGGCCTTGGAAGAGAAATCCTGTGACTAAAGGAGGGCAAGTGAAGTCCAGGTGAGACAGTGAGCTGGAGTGGGCAAGGGTGGGTGTCAGAGCCCAAGTTCTAGGCCCGGCTCAGGTACACACCTGCTGTGTGGTCTCAGTCAGTTCTCCTCATGTGTAAAATGAGGGATCCGATGACACCAGGTCAAATTTCTGAGGTGCTGTGAACTCTGGACCTGCTGTGAACTCTAGATCTGAAGATGCTTTTGCCTTTACCCATATGCCTTGTGGAGAAAAAAGAAAAGAGGAGTTTCTGGGGGAAAAGGTACATAGGGAGTCCCTTGAGGTAGGCAGGTGGTGCTGGGATGTACCTGCGGCCTTGTTGGGTAAGGACCTTGCTGTGAGTAGCATAGGCAGTTCCTAAATGGGATGGAGAAGCATTCCTGAGGAAAGGTCACTTTGTTTTTTTTTTTTTTTTTTTTTTTTTTTGTGGGTACCGGGGGTTGATGTCAGGACCTCACGCTCCAGCAGGCGCCTGTGCCACTGAGTGATATCACTGGCCCTTTTTCATATGTGGGTTCCAGGAGTCGAACTCAGGCCCTCGTGCTTGCCAGGCAGGTGCTTACACTGCTGAGCCATCTCACCAGCCCCGGAGAGGTCACTTTGGATGTTTCTGGCAGCTGAGAGATTAACTGCTATTCTCTTAGCAAACCACTGGTGCCTCTTTTAAAAAAACATACTAGGGGCTCATTTGCATGTCATTTGTGTCTCATTGAACACCAACTTATTTAATGTTCAGAAACTGCTGAGATTTCTCCCAAGCCCCTGCTTCTTGCCCTCCTTTGGTTGTCTCTGTACCTCTCCCCCTCTCCCTGCATCCTGCAGGTAGTCCACCTGGACAGACAGGCCTGTTGGGCTGGCCTGGGGCTCACTGGTTCCAGCCTGGCCTGAGGAGCCCACCTATGGGCTGTGGGAAAGAAAGAGTGGAGACAATGGGGTGGGGGTGGGGGAATGGACAGCCCCGGGAGCTCAGAGTTGCAGATCTCCAGCCCCCAGCAAAGGGGTCTGCTGTCCCCCTCCCTCTCCAGGCCCCTGTTGTCCCCAGGTCTTGGCTCTCCAGAGCTTTCCCCTGGAATCTGAGACTTACTGGCTGCCTGCAGCTACACACATGGGAGTGGACATGGAGTGTGGTGATGTGTGCTGGGGGGTAGGTTTACTTTGCCCTGGGAAGGAAAAGGAAAACAATTAAAAAATTGATAGTTGTGTTTTATTTTGCCCCCTGTCAGTTCCTGGGGTAGTCTGCTGGGGAAATCCTTATGTGGGAGCTGGGGAAAGATATCTTCCAGGGAACTCCAAAGCACCATGTGAGTGGCTGGGCATATCAACACTGTACTAATGTATGAGGGAAGCTTCATCTCTTCTTCTCCATTCCCATCCCTGGCGGGCCTGAACCCAGCCCTCAGAAGATTGGGCTGCAGGCAGTCCTGAGCTTCGAGGTTGCTACTTCTGCCCCCTGAGGTCAAGGAGCAGCCTAGCACCTTTTGCTAGAAGGAACAGAGGCACAGCAAGGCAAAGAGACTTGTCTAATGCCACACAGCTAGTCAGGAGCCCAGCTGGGATGAAACCCAAGTCTCTTGGATCCACTGTGGGAAGAAACCTCCACATCTTCCAGAATGTAGAGATCTGATTCCAGGTCTGACTTACTCCCCTCACCTTGCCTCTTCTAAGTGGGGCAGGAGCTGGTTAAGAAAGATGACATTGGTGACCCTGGCTCCTTCTCCCCAGTCAGAGGGCACAGCAACTCTTTGGTACTGCTTTGCAGCGAGTCTGACATCACCTAACACATGACAGCCAGGTCCTTTCCCTCTCCCAAAGCCCAGTGCAACTCTCCTCCCCATGGCCTCCATGAGGTCTGGGTCCTCCCTGACCATTTGGCACTCCAAAGTGTACTCCTGAAATAGTAGGTACTGTTCATCAGGTCTTGTAGAATGAGCGAGCTCTGTCTGTCTGACCACAACCTTGCCCTCCTCCAAGCTTAGCACAGGGCTAGTCCTTCATAGCATTTATCTACTGCCTCAGTTTCTCCATGTGTGAAATGAGGGTTTCTTGGGGCCCTTCCCATCTCCACAGGTGGACAAGCCTCCCCATATGGATAGTTTTATTTTCCTGCCTGCTCCTCCAGCTGGGTACTGACCCAGAGGCAGACAGTGTAGCCTTGGCCTTGCAGTGGGGCGGTGAGCAGTGAAAACCCCAAGACCCCGCACCCCGGACTCCCTGGCAGGGTGAGCAGTACGTGCAGTACCTGTGTGAGCTGGTTTGCAGCTGTCAGGGAGAGCTCATTATGGAGGATAATGTGAGCAGAGTGACACGGCATATCTGTTCTCTTCCCGCTATTACACTTGTCGCTCTCCCGCTTCCTCTTGCAGGTGAGCTGAGGGGTTTGATTGTCTGCGTGTGGATCTCTCCATAACAACCAGGCAAATGAGACAATCCAGCTGCTCTGAGCAGTTTGGCTGGAAGCAGCTTCCCAGGAAACCTGAGCAATGGGAAATGGGACCCAGAAATCTGCGTTTGAACAATTCCAGAAGTGACCCTGAACTGGGCACTGCTGATCTAGCCTTGTCTCTGCCCCTATGTTACAAATATGGAAACAGGCAGAGCAATCAGGTGATTTATCTGATGTGTGCCAGTGGGACGTGTCAAGGGGCAGGTAACAGAGCCGTGCAGGAGGATGCTGACTGTACACTGACCTCCCAGTTTGGGGGACTGGTGGGGAGATGATGGGAGACTAGACATGTGTCCAGAAGATTCCTAAGTGGAAGGCTGACATGGAAGAACTGACTAGGGTGTGTGTGCAAGATTTGGCTGGGCACACAGGATACAGTTTAGGTAGGAGTTGTGCACTGGCACAGGAGGCCCTAGACAGAATTAGCCAGCAAGAGTGACTTGGATCCACAAAGTGTTAATGCAAGGCTGGCTCTGCAGACCTGGGAAACAAGACTCTCCTGATAGAGCTGGGGTCACAACCACAGAAGAGAGAAATCTCATGCAGGTTTTTAGCAAAAGCCAGCAGAGGAGAGGAAGAAAGTGGCTAAATAACCAAAGGTCCTCCTCCCCCAGGTTAGAAGGGTAGCCGATACTGAAGGCTATGCTGGTGTCAGAGGGTGGGATGGGGAATGAATCCAGGAGGCAAATGAGCACTTCCCCCACCAAGCACCTAGTTCTGGGTGACATACACTCCAATGTGTCCCATTATTCTGGTTCTGGGGGTCCTGGGGATGGTGGATGGCAGCTACTCACTTGTTAGTAATATCCCTTTATGATGGCTGTCCTTTTGAATTGGAAAAAAAAATTCTTCAGTGCCCCATGGAAGTAAGCAGACAGCACCTTGCTGAGCCCTCCTAAGCCCATGTCTCTCTCAAATGCTTTCTGTGTAGGCAGAATTATGCAAATGTCCCCAGTGCCCTCACCCTGAGATAACACTTTCCCCTTTGAGTGAGGGTGGAACCTAGGAATACGGTGGACCTTACAAAAAGGAGATTATTGGGATGGGTCAAATGTAACCAAATCAGCTCTTTAAAAGCAGCATTTTCTCCAGGTGGTGGCAGAAGAGGAAATGAGAAGCATGAGAGGATCTTTTTTTTTTTTTTTTTTTTTTTTTTTTGTGGGTACCGGGGGGACGACCTCAGGACCTCGCGCGCCAACAGGCGCCCGTGTCGCTGAGCGATATCACCGGCCCCTTTTTCGTATGTGGGTTCCGGGAGTCGAACTCGGGCCTTCGCGCTTGCAAGGCAGGCGCTTACGCCGCTGAGCCATCTCACCGGCCCGAGAGGATCTTTTTTAAAAGAAACTTTTATTTGCATTTATTTTATGTTGAATTTACTCCTGTACCATTAGTTTTTAATTTTGCAGTTTCTTGTGGAATATCTTTTTCTTTTGTACAGCTTCCTCTTCTGCTTTAGGAACAACTCGTTCCCTTTTAAGAGGAGCATTCAATGTGGCTGGGGTGCTCATGAATGGGTTGATCTCACCCTGAGCTCTATAAATATGGAGGCACATTTTGGATGTTTTGTCCACCTGGAGGTGTTCAATGATGAGAATCTACGTCTTGGTTCAGCATTACTCTCTGCAGTTGTTTTTTTGGGTTGAACCTAGGGCCTCGCACATGTGTCATAGTTTGGATATGAAATGTTCCCCAAAGGCTCATGTGTTGAAGGCTTAGTCCTCAGTGCAGCAATGTTTGGGGGGGGCACTTTTGGAAAGGCAACTGGAGGACTCTGACATTGTCAGTGGATTATCTGTTGATGAATTCACAATTATCGGGAGGTGATGAAAATTTAGGAGGTGGGATCTAGTTAAAGGTCCCAGTGGATCGTGAAACTGTGCTCTTCAGGATTATATCTTGTGTCCCCCACCCCCCGTTTCCCCTCTCTTTTCCTTTCTCCTTCCCTGGCTCCCTCCCTCTCTCCCTCTCTGCTTGCTGGCAGCCATGAGGTGAGCAGCTTTCCTCCACCAGGCCTTGCCACCATGATGTTTCTGTCTCACCACAGGCCTAAAAGCAGTGGAGCCTGCTAGTCATGGACTAAAACCTCTGAAACTGTGAGCTAAAATAAACATTTCCTACTTGAAGTTTTTTTCTCATGTATTTTGTCACAGTGATGGAAAGCTGACTGACACAGCATAATAAATGAGTGCTCTACCACTGAGTTACACCTCCCGCACCTTTCGCATTTTTAAGTACATACAACAAAAATATAGCACTTTTTTTGGGCCACCAAGCCCAGGTCCAGCTCCCCTGTCTGGCATAGGCACACCTACCAACTCCAGCATTGTACCACAGCATGGCACACATTGCTTCTTTCAGATTCTAGGGGGCTTTTCTGATGTGCATACCCTTGGTGGCCTGGGCAGTTCCATGAGTGTTCTTGAAGTGATCGTGAAGATTTAAACCTCTTGGTTTGAAAGATTTGGTGGAGTTTTCTGGGTCGAGTGAATAGTGAAACATTTTCACAGATTACCTCAGACTGCTTACAAGAAGAGACCGTGTAAGGTCACAGCTGCCTGGAAAATGGAGGGGCCCATTTGACGAGGGGTGTTGACAGCTGGCAGGAGTGGATTGTGGCCCCACAGGCTGTCTGCATGGCTGACAGCCAGTAAGGGCATGGGGACATCAGTCCAACAACCATAGAAACTGACTTCTGAAAACATCCTGAACGATCTGGGGGCCAATTCTTTTTTTTTTTTTTTCTTTAATTTTACAGAGAAAAACAATAAAAACAATGATAGAGAATTTCAAAACCAGATAATAGGAGTTTTAACAATGGTTAATATATTGCATATTATCTTCAAAGTAGTTGCTCAGATTATAAGATATAGGAATGAAAAATTGATTGAACAATGTAAGCACAAACCATGCTTTTCACTGAACTAATAGAAATTAGTAGTATAATTTTCTTAGCTACTTTGTGTGTGTATATATATATATATATATATATATATATATATATATATATATTCTTTTCCCTTCCTTCTTTTCTCCTTTCCCCCATCCCAGTTGTTCTTTGCTTTTGAGTAGTTTCTTCCCCTTTCACAATATCTACTGTACATTTTGGATCTTATTTATTCTTTCAGTTTCTTACACTAGGGAGACAATAAGATGTTTACACATGTGAGTCTGATTTATTTCACTTATGAGTATGGTCTGTAGTTGCATCCATTTACCTATAAAATCCTCAAGATTATCTTTATTTATGGCTGAGTAGTACTCCGTTGTAGAAAAATACCACATCTTTTTTATCCATTCCTCGGTTGATGGGGATTTGGGTTGTTTCCAAGATTTAGCTATTACAAATTATGCTACTATAAACATGGGTGTACATATATCACTGTGGTATGATGTTTTTAATTCTTCTGGGAAAATACTCAGAAGGGGAATAGCTGGGTCAAATGGGACCTGCAATCCTAGTTTTTTGAGGGATCTCCACACTGATTTCCAGAGTGGTTGCACGAGTCTACACTCCAACCAACAGTGGAGAAGGGTTCCTTTTTCCCTACAGCCTGCCAGCATTTGTTATTGGTTGATTTCTTGACGATAGCCATTCTTTCTGGGGTGAGATGGAATCTCAGGGTTGTTTTAATTTGCATCTCTTGAATCACCAATGATGTTGAGTGTTTTTTCATGTATTTATTTGCCATTTGCATTTCTTTATCTGAGAAGTGCATATTCATCTCAGATGCTCATTTTTGGGTTGGATCTTTTAATATAGGGGGCCTGATTTTTTTCAATTCTTTGTATGTTCTAGATAGAAGTCCTTTGTCTGAGGGACAGTTGGCTAAAATTCTTTCGCATTCTGTGGGTTTTCTTTTCACTCTGTTCATGATTTTTTTTGATGTGCAAAAACTTTTTAATAAGATGAGATCCCAGTTGTTGATTCTTTGAAGTACTTCCCGTGCAGTTCGGGTTCTGTTCATGAAGTCTCTCCCTACCCCTATGTCTTCAACATTTCTACCTACTTTCTCTTCCAGTAGATTGAGTGTTTCTGTTTCAATATTTAGATCTTTGATCCATTTTGACTTCAGTGTAGTGAATGGTGATAGACATGGGTCTAGTTTTAGTCTTCGGCATGTAGAGAGCCAGTTTTTCCAGCACCACTTATTAAGGAGGCTATCTTTCTTACAGTGTACTTGTTGGGCCCCTGTGTCAAAGATAAAGTGGCTGAGTGTGTTTGTAGTTGTGTCTGCATCTTCTAATCTATTCCACTGATCCTCAGGTCTGTTTTTTTGACAGTACCATGCTAATTTTATCACAGTAGTTTTGTAGTAAAATTTCAAGTCAGGGATTGTGATGCCTCTTGCCTTGCCTTTGTTGCCCAGGATTGCCTTTGCTATTCTAGGTCTCTTCTGTTTCCAAATGAATTTTAGGAATGTTTTCTCTAGTTCTGTGAGGTATGCTAATGGTATTTTGTTCAGGATTGCATTAAATCTTTATAACAGTTTTGGGAGTATGACCATTTTCACAATGTTGGTTCTTCCTATCCATGAGCAAGGGATGTATTTCCATTTTCTGATACCTTCTTTGATCTCCTTTTTCAGAGTACTATAATTTTTGATGTATAGATCTTTTACTTCCTTTGTTAGATTGATTCCTAAGTATTTCATTTTTTGTATGCTATTGTGAAAGGTGTTGTTTCCCTAATTCCTCTCACAGTGAGTTTGTTATTTGTGTACAGGAATGCTATGTTTTTTTTTTTTTTTTGTGGGTACCGGGGGGTCGACCTCAGGACGTTGCGCGCCAGGAGGCGCCCGTGCCGCTGAGCGATATCACCGGCCCCTTTTTCGTATGTGGGTTCCGGGAGTCGAACTCGGGCTCTCGCGCTTGCCAGGCAGGCGCTTAAGCCGCTGAGCCATCTCACCGGCCCCAGGAATGCTATTTTTGAGTGTTGACTTTGTATCCAGCTACATTACTGAATTTGCTTATTAAATCTAAAAGTCTTTTGGTGGTGTTTTTGAGCTCTTCTATGTAAAGTATCGTGTCATTGGTGACTAATGATAATTTAACTTCTTCCTTTCCTATCTTTATTCCTTTTATTTCTCTCTCTTGTCTAATTGCTCCGGTTAATGTTTCTAGAACTATATTGAACAGGAGTGGTGATAGTGGACATCCTTGTCTTGTTCCTGATTTTAGAGTGAAAGCTTTGAGGTTTTTGTCCATTTAGTACAATGTCGGCTGTTGGTTTGTCATAGATGGCTTTTATCAGACTGAGGTTAAGACCATCTATTCTGATTTTCTATAGGGTTTTTACCATGAATGAGTGTTGGACTTTATCAAAAGCTTTTTCTACATCTATTGAGATGATCATGTGATTTTTGTCTTTGGCTCTGTTGATATGGTGTATTACATTTATTGATTTGCATATACTGAACCATCCCTGCATTCTGGGATGAATGCCACTTGGTCATGGTGTATAATCTTCTTGATGACCTGTTGCATTCTGTTTGATAGTATTTTATTAAGGATTTTTGCATCTATGTTCATTAGGGAGATTGACCTGTAGTTTTCTTTTTTTGGTTGGGTCTTTCTCTGGTTTTGGTGTCAGGGTAATACTTACCTCCAGGAATGAGTTAGGGAGGATTGCTTCCCTTTCAATTTCATTAAAGAGTTTGAGGAGTATTGTCATTAAATCTTCTCTAAATTTCTTGTAAAATTCAACTTTGAAGCCATCAGGACCTGGGCTTTTCTTTGTTGGTAAGTTTTTAATTACATTTTCAGTTTCATTAACTGATATTGTGTTATTCAGAATTTTTATATCTTCTTGATTCAGCTTTGGTAATTCATACATATCTAGGAATCTGTACATTTCTTCTGTGTTTTCCATCCTATGAGTGTAAAAACTTTCAAAGTAGATATTGATGATCCTCTGACTTTCCACAGGATCTGTAGTAATTTCACTCCTTTCATTCCTCATTGCATGAATTTGAGTTTTTTCTTTCCTTTTTTTGATAAGGTTGGTTAGGGGTTTATCAATTTCATTTATTCTTTCAAAGAACCAACTCTTCAATTCATTAATTCTTTGTATTGTTTTCTTAGTCTCAATTACATTAATTTCTGTTCTGGTCTTCATAATTTCCTCCCTTGTATGGGCTTTGCGCTTGACTTGCTCTTCTTTTTCTAGAAGCTTGAGGTGCAGGATTAGGTTGTTTATTTGTGCCTGTTCTGTTTTCCTGATATGAGAATTCACCACTATAAATTTTCCTCTTAGGACTGCTTTCATTGCGTCTCACAGGTTCCGGTATGTTGTATCTGCATTTTTGTTTGATTGTAGATATTGTTTAATTTCTTCTTTAATTTCATCTGTGACCCATTGGTTGTTCAGGAGTGTGTTATTTAATTTCCATGTGTTTATGGAGTTTTTGTGGTTTCTTTTGCCATTAATTTCCAATTTCATTCCACTATGGTCAGATAATATGCATGGGATAATTTCAATTCCTTTGCATTTACTTAAGCATGTTCTGTGGCCTAGTATAGGGTCTATTTTAGAGAATGACCCATGTGCAGCTGAGACAAATGTGTATTTTGATATTGTTGGGTGGAACACTCTGTAAATGTCAACTAAGTCCATTTGTGTTCACAGGTTTGGTTCAGTTCTGTTATTTCTTTGCTGATTTTTTGTCTAGTTGATCTATCTCTTTGTAACAATGGGGTATTAGGGTCCCCAGTTACAATTATGTTAATGCTTATTTGATTTTTCATGTCTATTAATATTTGTCTTATATAGTTGGGTGCTCCCATATTTGGTGCATATATATTTATGATTGTTATCTCTTCCTCTTGAATTTTTTCCCTAACAAGTATGTAGTGACCTTCTTTATCTCTTTTGATCATTCTTGGTTTGAAGTTCACATTGTTTGCAAACAGAAAGCTACCCCTGCTTTTTTCTGGGTTCCTGTTGCATGGAATATTGTTTTCCATCCTTTGACTTTCAGTCTATGAGTTTCTTTTTGAGTTAAATGTGTTTCTTCTATACAGTATATTGTTGGATCTTGTTTCTTGATAATTCTGCCTATCTGTTTCTTTTAATTGGTGAATTGAGGCCATTTATATTGATTGTTATAACTGATATGTACTGGCTTATCTTTGTCATGTTATTTTCCCGCTGTTGTTTCCCTGCTCTTCTCTGTTTAATTCCTTGCCCTGCTTGGTGGTTTCTTTCTGTTGTTGTTCTTAGAATCACTTTTATCTCTGTCTAGAATATTTTTCAGTACTCTTTGTAGGATTGGTTTGTTGGTCATGAATTTCTTTAGTTGTTCTTTGTCATGGAAGTATCTTATTTCTCCATTAATTTTGAAAGATAGTTTTGCAGGGTACATCAATCTGGGTTGGAAGTTGTTTTCTTTCAGGACTTGAAATATTCACTCCAAGTTCTTCTTGACTTGAGAGTTTGTGTTGAGAAGTCCACCATGATTCTGATGGGCTTTCCTTTATAGGTGATCTGTTTCTTTTCTCTAACAGCTTTTAATATTCTGTTCTTGTACTGAATTTCTGGGATCTTGATTATTATATGTCTGGGTGTAGATTTATTTTGGTCATGGCTAGTTGGAGTTCTATATGTGGAGGCCAGTTTTTCCCCATAGCCTCTAGATGGGGGCCCACTCTGGTCAGCATTTTGATTTTGACCTTCTGAGATGCTAAGCAGAGAATTCATTTGAATTTTCCTCAACATTTGGGCTATAGACCATCAGAAAATATATGGGTGTTGTTTAAGCTATAGATTTGTGGCAATTTGTTATGCTACAATAGAAAATGAATACACTGAGTAACATCCAGTCACCTGGCCTGGAATCCATCCTTCTTTATTTCTGGCCTCACTTGGCAGATAAAATCTGCTTCCATATCATTTTGTAGCAGACAAGTTGGGTATCCACCCTCTGTTATTCTTCACATCTCTCAGCACCTTTGAGACTTCCAACACCCTCAGTAAATCTGCACTTGTGTGGCTGACAGTCTGTCACCACTAGTTCTCCCCTCCATGAAAGAACAGCAATGACAGATGTGTCTGTATCCTCAAGAATGACCTCACTAGAGGGCCTCAAACTTTTCACCTCCACTAATAGAAACAATGGGAACAGTGATTATAAGAGCCAATGTTGAATGCATACTTCCTTTATGCCAGAAGGTATGATAAGAACTGTCTCTGTATTATTTCACTTAATCCTCACAATGACCTCTGGGTGGATATTAATAGGACTCTCATTACATAGATGAAGAAACTGAGGCTTAGAGAGTTAGGAGACTAGTGCATTTCGCTATGAATAGGTGTTTGATCCAGAATTCAGATGAACATCTGGCTTTTGAGCCTGTGGTTTTAACAGTCACATAATCTCTCCCTCCCTCCTCACCATGCTTCCCATATTTTAAAAGATTTTTGTCTACCAAACAAACTGCATTTATCAAGTAATAATTTGTTTTCCCATTTTTTATTAATCAAAGCCATGTATGACTGCCAATCAGGGGTTCAGATCAGCATGAGATTAGTGGTGTTATCACACTGAGTTGATATAATTCCAGCCAAAAGCAGAGAAATGATGTCTCGGTTAGTAGTCAGTGAAGCCTTATCTTTGGCAAATGTGTCATTTCTGCTAGGCAAACAGAAATGTTAAAATAGCTTGTGAATCCCCATTACTACCTGTGGACACCTGCAAGGGTCTGGGGATTGAAGATTGCGACCACTGGTCTAGATCCTCCAGACCCACATTATCTGCTCTGCTCAGGCCTCTGTGACCCGCCTTTGTACCTCTCCTTCACAGACAGGGGGCTCCATGATATCCCTGGCCCCCAAGCAACACCACTACCAGGGACAGAGTGGACGGTGTGACCACCCCTATGGAACTCCCCTCAGTGCACACATATGTGCACACATATGTACCACATATCACACACGAGCATGCATACATGCAAACACATATAAACACATACATTCATGAGCCTCATCTTCTCTTCTAATAGAATGCAAATCAGTCTTGCTCTAAACATAACCTCCTAATCTCTAAGAGGCATGAATGTCTCTATGAGAAGAGGGTTGCTCTGTACATCTGGACCATATGTAGTCTGAATTCTCTTTCTCATACCGTGAGTCTAGTACAATAAGTTCCTAAGTGTCATTCAATCATTTGAAATCTATTTAATATCTACTATATGCCAGGCATTGTTAGGGACTGGGGATTTATTATGAACAAGGGAGGCAGACAAGACCTCTGTTTTCATGGAGCCACAGTCTGGGGCAGGACACAGATGAAGCCATGATGATTAAGTGCAGTGAATATAGAGAAGCACAGATGCTGGATATGCAAGCTGGAGCACTAGGAGCCTAGATGGCACCTGGGAAAGACCTCCTGGAGTTGAGATGTTAAGGACAAGAGGGAGTTAGTGAGGTGGGAGAGTAGGGGGAAAGTGTAAGACAGGGCCCTGGAGATGGGAGAGAGCCAAGGCTTGGGGCTTCAGTGCTTTGTTGGAGGAGCAATGACTAGGCTGAGATGTTGGATAACTGAAGAGCGAGCGAGGGCTGTGCCAGCAGGGGCGAGGGCACTGGATGGTGTTGACAAGAAGGGGTCATCTGTTTGGTGTCAGTTCCTGGTTTGCCAACTCATCCCACCACCTCTCCTCCTTTTCTATTCTGAAGGAGGAAGGGTCAGGAGAGACTGAAGTCTCTGTCCAGTGAGAGATCTAGCATGTGGGGGAAAGAGAACGTTGTGATATGTTCATCTTTTGATGGTGTAGGGTTGAAAGAAACTTCTCTTTTCCCCCCGGAGGCTCCACATTTGACTCTGAACTATAGACTGGCAGGAGAAGAGACAAAGGAATTTATTTCCTGCATGAGGGTATCCCAAGAGAAGGAGGAAATAGCCTGATGAGATTTAGACACATAGATATCCTTTCCATAGGAGACAGGGAAGTGGGAAAATTTTAGAAGAAGAATTAGTGATTTTTAGGGGAGATGATTGGGAGCCTGGGAAGAAGGCTCATCTGGGGTCTGAACATGGGTTAGCTCCAGTCTTCCATCCTGGGCATCAGTCCACCTGGTTGAAGAGCAATCAGGGGAAGAGAGCTGCACAATTAAATGTCCTCGGAAGGATCTGGTCTATAGCAGACAGGAGTGCTTCAGAGAAGGCCTTCCATGCATTTGCTGCTCTGTACACTCAGGGTTTGAAGTCCAAAGCATTGTATTTTGAGGTGTTGTTTTCTGAGCCCCAGCAGTGATTTCACAATAGAATGCTTTGCTGTGGATAGAGCCCTCAGCCATCTGGGAGAAAACACAGGAACTTGGAGGTGTGGAGCTGTGGTCCAGGTGGGGATGCAGCCAGGAAAGAGGACAGGTCAGTACAGGTGACACAGCAGGATGACTTCCAGACAGTCCCAGAACCCACCTATGGTTAGGGAGAGGAGCTTGGTGCCATGCAGCAAGGAAGGAGGGACCTGGGGCGCCAGAGAAGTGGCAGAAGCACCAGACACAGGACAACAGAATTACTTTGGTGAGTGGGGCCATCAGGGCACTGTCTGGGTTCCTCCTCTGCTACCACTGAGCAGTCCCAGTTGGCTGACATTCCAGTGGCTTCACTGATGATTGGGAGGTCCCACCTGGTTTTAACTCACCCTCAAAGGTGAGTATCTAGTATACTATGCTCAAGGACATTGGTGGAATGGCGATGCCAGGGTTGTCAATGGGAGTGGGAGGGCCAGAGGCTGTGAGGCAGGTTCCCAGTGGGGCATATAGCTAGTGAGCACAGAGAGTAAACGAGGGCTTAGCCATGCCAGTAATGCTCCTGAGGCCTGAGGGGACCCACCTTAGCCAGCACTCAGTCTGAAGACTTGTACTAGACTCCTTGGGCTTCCAGCAAGGTACTGTGAACTGGGTGGCTTTAACCAACAGAAAGTTATTGATGCACAGTTCTGGAGGCTGAAATCTAGGTCTCCGGAGGGTTGGTTCCTCCTGGGGCAGCAAGGAAAATCTATTTCTTCTCTGTCTTCCAACTTGTGGTAGCTGCCTGCAGTCCTTGTTTCTTGACTAAGACAGTACCAGTCCAGTCTGTTGTGTCATCACACACCCTTCTCCCTGGGTGTGTTTGTTCCAAACTTTCACCCTTCTTTTAAGGACAGCAGCCACAGGATTGCAGTGGGTCTACTCTAACCCAGGATGACCATCCCTTTACCTGACTTCTGTTTGTAAACACTGTTTACAAACAAGGTCTTATTCACAAGGTAGTCATTGATTTAGGGAGGACACCTTTAACTCTGTACAGAGCGCTTAGGGAAGACTTTGCGGGGAGGGGCATTTGGTCTCTTAGAAGCAGGTGTTGGGATGCTAGAGAGGAACTGGATGAAGGAAGATCAGGTTTAATTTGGCCACAGGGGTTTCTGTTGTTCCTCCACCTCAAGGGGATAGTACAAGAGAAAAAAATCGGACCTCCCCCACATTCTGACCTATCCCCAGCTCTGTCCTCCTGTCCCTCTTTGCTCCTTGACAATCCTAACTTCTATTCACAAACAATAACATTCTAGGATGGTTGATCATGTCATGATAATCAAACAACAGTGATTTATTGAGCACTTACCCTGTGACAGGCACTGTACAAAGAGCTTTCTATGCATGATTTCTTTTAACCCTCACACCAGCCAATAGATATATTATGATTTTTTATCCTCCTTTGACACTTGAAGAAACAAAGCCTTGGGGAGGCCAGGTCATTTGTCCCAGGTCCCAGGTGGGAAAAGGATTCCCCACTCGCACTAGAACCGGGAGCAAAAGCCACTAGATCTCTTTGACTCCCTTCTTATGTCCCAAGCCTATGTCTTGTGGAGTAGAGGCCTCCAGAGTAGAAGGGATAAGGAACAGCAAAGTTCTAAGGGACATAAAAGGGGAATAAAGAGGTGAGGCCCTCCATGGCTTTGAACTATTTTCAGGCAACCACACTTGCATCTTCTTTCTGCCCTTGCTCTGGGGCTGCTGGGGAATGGGAAGAGGAGGAAATGAAGCTTCCACCTTCCCGCTGTTTCTGTGGGACCTGCAGTGCTTCCCCACCCTATTTGCAAGGCCATAAATAATCGAGATGTATTACTCAGGGATTGCCATGGTAACATTTTCAGGTTACCAGGGATGCAAGATCCAAACAAAAGTATCTGATTAAATATTTCTGGCCACTAGAGGAATCCAGCCATGTAACACTGGGATGCAGTGGGAGGAGGGGTGTGGAGGCATATTGCTTCTTTTTCCTTCCCATCCTCAGCTTCCTCTGCAGAGAATTATGGCTCTGCTGGGAGGCTTTCTCCCCCTCATCTCTTATTCCTGGGCTCTTTCTGTATTCTGGCAATACAGGGCTCCCACCTACAATCTATAGTTCACACATAAAACCAGGATCTTTAAGGCAGTTCTAAAAAACATGCCTGGAGTTCTCAATAAACATCTTCTTTTAATTGGCTTAGAATTGAGTTGACTATCCAACTTAAAATAGTCCCCACATACATCATCTTTCCTAAAGGGAATCAACAGTCCTGAAAGCTGATCCACCAGCCCCCCACTGCTGACACCAGGAACGTGATGTAGACACACAATTATGGCAGGTGCCAAGAGAATAAACCAGGGTGTGATTGACTGGGGCTGGGATGCTCCTCCACCCTCGTCCTGGGGCTGGAAAGAGCTGCTTAGTATCCATCCATGATCCTCCCTGGAGGCTCAGACTGAGAATGGATCTGTCTCCATTCCTGGAGCCCCGTGCCCACTATAAATATATTTCTAATAACCAGTTGGTGTTTGTTTAACATAAACTTGCTCTGCCCTCTAAGGTAGTCTGAGAAAGTGCCGAGTGAAGCAAAGTTTAGAGATGTGATTTACAGTCCTGTTGGCAGGCCTCAGTGCACCACTGGGAGAGGATTAATCTTTCAGGCATTGAGTCACCCTCTTTGTGGCCCCACCTTGGAGGGGTCAGAGCAGGAAAGGGTCTCACTGATCTTAGCTCAAGGCCTTTCTTTTCAGGAAACAGCCCAGTGGGAGGTGAAGGATCTCACTGAAGGTCATCCAACCAGTAAGTGGCTGCTTTCCAAAACCTGTATTTCTCCCCTGATCCAAGGCCTTGGCCCTGGATGTGACTGTTGGTGTTTAATATACCGCGAGAAGCTGGAGGAAGGGATGAGCAGGGAGCAGGAACACTTAGGTAGCTTCTTGGCCTTAAGGGGGTGCATCTCAGCCTGCCCAGCCCAGCTGCCGTCTTGAGCCTTCACCAGGCCCTACCAACTTGTAAACAAAGAGCTCAGTTCTCTGAGTCTTGAGAGGATCAACATGGATTTCATGGGCAGGCTGGGCCTTGTAGACTACTGATCAGCTGGTTCTTTCAAAGAGAAAGATTGCCCTTAACTGAGGCCATTGCTCCCCTACACCACAGTACAAGCAACTAGGCTTTGTAACACTTTAGCCCAGGCAGGATGGAGGAGGGGAGCCTGGCCAGGAACCAGATAATAGATTCCTCCCAGACCACCTGCATGCTCCTACCCAACCTGGAGTTAGTTAGCATCTCATACATTGTTTATGAAGCATTTGTCCTGGCCTCAAGGTGAGCTGGTGAATCAGAGAGACAAATAAATAAATAATTCTAAGCAGCCCTGAGTGCAGGGGCCAGGAGGGAGGGCCACCAGGGGTTGTTTATCATGGGGCCTTGCATATTTTATCACTCTGCAGTGACCAGTCTCCCCTCTTCTCCCCTCTCTCTGATGTTGCTTTGATGAGAGTTTATATTATTCAGCATACTCTTTTGTAAGTCTATTTACAACCCAGGCATTGTTGGTTTGAGTGAGAGAGAGATGGCCTATCCCCAGATTAGTTAAATTGGAAATAAATTGGTTGTTAAATAAAAGTCCTCTGTGGGATGTGACAGTGATGAATGAGGGATGGATGAGCCTGGGGAAGGGAGTGGTGGCTTTCTGGATTGAAACTGTGGAGCTGAACTGGCCCTGGAAGTTTGGGAGGAAGCTCACATCGGTGTGGGGCCAGAGGGCAGAGAATGGGGAGGATGCTAGAGTACATTTTTGGAGAGGAATTGTGGGGCCAGGTCTGAGCACCCTTTATTGTTTTCTTATGGTTTAAGGACCACTTTTGTGTCTTTGATTTTACATCTTTGTGACATATTTTTATTATTTTACAGATGAGGAAATGGTAGTAAATGACTTGCAGTCATTGTCAAGTAAAAAACGAATCTGGATGGATGCAGTAAGGAGAAACTTTATTCTAAAGGATTATGGCAAAATGGGAAAGGAACTGTTGCAATAGGTGATATTCTAAGAGTAAGGCTCTAACTCTAAGAGCTGTAAGCATCCCGAGAATTAGAGGCAAGCAGGGTCCTCTTTCCTAGAACGGAGTAAACAAGCTAAAAGAACGAGGTGTGAGCAAATAGGATGAAGGTGTGGCCTGACAGGACGAAGATCAGAGGGTGCTCCTGAGGAGGCCAGCCTCTTCCAGGGAGGTGCAGGCTGCTGATGCAGGCTGGGGGCAGCTAACATTCAGAGGTCTAGAGGAAGGAGAGATGCTTGCCCAAAGTTTGATTAACAAGTGTTTTGTTCTGATTGACCAGTGGGACAATCAGTTCAGCCCATCTTTTATAAGACAAGAGTTTGGAGGGTCTGTGTCTGGCTTTATCATAGGTGAACAGAGAAGTATCTGAGTCTTACATAAGTCATATGGGAAAGGTTTTTTTTTTTTGCTAGTAATCTGTTTTCCAGGACAAATAGGGTGGGGGATTTCTTTCACTGTTTTCTAGGGTCACAGCGCAGGTAAAAATCAGCATTGTCGACCATGGATGCTATGGCTCAGATGTGGTTTAAGTGTGTCTTCCCGAAAGTTCGGGTGTTGTTGGCTTGGTCCCAGGGTGCTGAGGTTGAGGTGGTGGGACCTGTAAAAGGTGGGGTCTTGTGGGAGAGATCTTTAATGGAAAGGGCTGCAACTGTCCTCAGAAAGAAATGCTGATGTCTAGGACAGACTTCTTGCCACAAAACAAGTTTTTATGGAAGCCCAAGCCTGAACCCTGGGTCACTCTCTGGCTTCCTCTTTGGTGATGTGATTCCTTTTATTCCCCCTGAACACACTCTGCCATTTGGCATGGGGCCTCTGCTAAAGCCAGTACTATGCTGTTAGGAGTTTTATCAAGTCAGCCGTCAATTATTCTGTCATTTCACCTGGGACAGCCAGGCAAGTTTGAAGGGAGGTGGGTAGTGACTTTTACCTCCCTTCCCTAGGACTTGTTGATGGGTAGTGGATCCCTTTTCTTCTCCCTGTAATTCCTCCTCACACCATCACAGAGATAGGGCCTGGGGGAGGGGAGGTGTGCTTGAGGGAAATTAAAGTCTCTTCTTTGAAAGGTAACAAATTCTTCACTAATTATGCAATTATTTTATTATGCAGCATTAATGAAAAAAAACACACAAACCACTCAAAGCCTAAAAAGAAGGCTGCAGCCAGGACTTATCCAATTTAATAAATCCTCTCCATCCTGTAATTATTTCCTTGATTCTTTTCAATGCAAGTCTGCAGAAGGGTGGAGGAATGGTCTCCCTCTGGTTGTGGCAGGGGAGGGGCACAAACCCACAAGAAGAGGGGGCTGCCATTCCCCTTCCCACCCACTCCACTTGCCCCCTCCAAGCGGGTATCATTGTAGGCAGCCCACTTCTGACCTTCCTCCCCATCCCATCATTCCAAAAGAAGGGGCGTGTGAGGAGGAGGACAGGTTAGGTGATGACTCCTGGAGTTGAATTTTGGCCTTGGTGCTTCCCTTAATAATGCCCATCTTCCACCTGTGACTTCGCCCTGTTGCAGCTTGCACTCCAGTTCTTTAGCTCTCCTCTCAACCAACAGTTATCAGCCCCAGCCCCTGAAGGTGAAGACGATGAGATGTAGACGTGTTACCTCTTCAAAGTCATAGTTGTGTGTGTGTGTGCACGTTGGTGCGTGCTAGGCAGGTCCTGTACAACTGAGCTACATCTTCAGTCCCAGAGTCACAGAATTTGAGGCAGACAGGACCAGGTCCAAATTTTAGTTTAGCTAAACATTGCTTTGTGCTTAATCTCTCTGAGTCTTCGTTGTCTTTATCCATAAAATGGGATAGTAATCCTTCCTCATCAGAGATGTTGTTACAACGAAGGTGAAGCTAGACCTAATGAATTAGCACAATGCTCAAAGCATAGCTGGTGTCCATTGATGAAAGTTTCCCCCACTTGCTTTGGCCCTCCTTCCATGACCCTTAATGATGCTGTCACTAGAATTTGGAGAGGGGAAGTAGGTTGAGGTGTGGGCTTCAGGGAAAGCTGAGGAAGTCTTGTTTCTCTCTCCTGGCAGAAGGGCTAGGCAGTAAGCTCACTGTTTACTGCCTTCTCCATTGCTATCACCATGGTGACTTCCTGCCAGCTGAATTCCTTGGCATACTGACTAAAGCAAAACCAGCTATGTTCCCTCATGCAGGATGCTGGACATACCTGGGTCTTGCTAGCCCTGTACTCTTATTACCACAGGATGGAGTGTTAGTGTAAGCAGGCTGCTCCTACCCAGCTGGCTTGGCTTTCTGCCCACCTCTCTGAACTCATCTCTTGGGCACATACTAACCTAAAACTGAACCTAATAGGCACCACCTCTAGGCACTGCCTTAACCTTGTGGTCAGAGTCCAGCAGCCTGGACTTTGAAGTCAGACAGACTTTGTTAAAAAGCCATTTCTGGATTCATTACTTGTGCCATCTTGGATTAGAGATACATAAACTCTCCAGACCTCAATTTCTTCACCTGTAGAATGGGCATAGTAATAAAACATACCTCAGGGGATTGTTGCAAGGGTCATGAAAGATGATGTATGAGAAACAGCTTTGTGAAATAGAAAGCACTGAACAAATGCTAGGGTCAGTGGGACAAGGCAAGCACAGTTCAAGCATCTGTTAGGAGTTCACTATTGTGTGAAACTTTTAACACACATTATTTCATTAGGTTCAAAACATCATGACGTAGGGTTCAATTTCTTCATTGAACCTGTGGGGATAAAAGAAGATTTAGAGAAGCTAAATAGTTTGAGCTGTCCTAGCTGAAAAGAGTCAGAGCTTGACCTGTTTGAAGTGCCTTCTCTGTAAGATCCTGTAAGAGATCACGGTTCTTATTGATACTGATTAATAGAGAAGTTTATTAGTCAATGTTCTCCAGAGAAATAGAAACAATAGGGAGTGCATGTGTGTGTGTGTGTGTGTGTGTGTGTAGTACATGAATTATCTCACATGATTATAGAGGCCAAGAAATCCCACAAGCTGTCTGTCACCTGTAGCTGGAGAATCAGGAAAGCTGGTAGTGTAGTTCAATCTCAGTCTGAAGGTCTGATCTCAAGGAGCACTGACTGCCAAGGGCAGGAAAAAATGGATCTATCAGCTCAAAAGCAGAGAATCAAATTGCTATTCTGCCTTTTTGTTCTGTTCAAACCCTCAGTGACTAGAAGATGCCTAGCCGCATCGGTGAGGGTGATCTTCTTTACTCAGCCCACTTGTTCAAATGTTAATCTTTTCTTGAGACAACCTCACAGACACATCCCAAAATAATTCTTTACATCTATCTGGGCATCCCTTAGCCCAGTCAAGTTGACCTGAAATTAACTATCGCAAGCATTTGGTAAGGGATACTAGAGCAGTGCATGGCAGGGTCTTCCTTGATCTCCAGAAACTTATATGCCTCTTGTGATAATAGGACATGAAAAGTGAACCAGCTTTAGACAGGGTATACCATGACAAAGGCATCCGTGGAGACATGTGACATGATTCTGAAAGGTCAGAACTGTCTCTGGGATGAGGCTTTTGAGGAGGCTTCATGGAAGGTGAAGGACTTGAACTAGGCTAAAGAATGGATAGGATTTGAAGACAGAGAAGGTGGGTAAGGAATTCTGGTTAGGATTTGGACCATCTGTAGAGAATACTAGCAAAGTTCTGGGGAGGGGAGGTGCTCTTAAAAATTGACCACTATGGAAATCAGTATGGAGATTCCTCAAACTACTAAAACTAGACACTTGATTTGACCCAGTTATTCTCCTTCCAGGAATCTTCCCAGAATAAAGACATCATATTAAGTGATGTCTTTACATACAAGTGATACATGTATACTCATGTTTACAGCTGCACAATTCACAAAAGCTAAATCTTGGAAACAGCCTATATGTCCATCAACAGATGAATGCATAAAGAAAATGTGGTATTTACACACAGTGGAGTCCTACTCTGTCACAAAGAAAGATAAACTTGAGTCATTTTTAAGAAAACGGATGCACATTGATATCACAATATTAAGTGAAATAAATCAGACATACAAGCTTAAATATCACATGGTTTCTCTTATATGAGAAACCCAGATTATAAATAAAGAAAAAAATAAAAGATAGATAATAGGAAGTAGGGAGATAGAACTTTCTTAAATAGGAAGGAGATCAAGAGATGGATGAAGAGGGGAGGGAGGGAAGGAAAAGGGGATGAAATAAGGAATTAGGATGTGTTAAGTACATGTACCAACTCCATACAAGGAATGTAAACATTATGTACTGTGAATATTATGTACTAATAAAAATAAAATTTAAAAAAGACGTTAAAATGTTACCATAAAAATATTGACCATTTATTCTTTTCCACATGCAGCTGCAGTGAGCTGGCTGTTGCTTCCCTGAACCAATTCAGCAGCAGATGAAAGTGTGTACTCAAACATGTACCCATATATCACTAAGGTGACCTTTTATTTTTTTGGAAGCCTGCAGCAGAGTGGGCACTAACTTGCTTCTCTGTGTTGCTCAGCTCCTGCTGTGTCTGCTTCTACCCTATCCAGTAGCTCCCAGCCTGGCCCCTGCACTCTTCAAACTTTGGGCTCAGCTTGACCAAACCTGACACCCTCCTCTGCTGGGGTGAAAGGAGGTGGCGTGTGTGCTGCTGGGACACATGCCACCTCAGCTAAGCCAGGCTTAGCTGAGTGCCCTTAGAGAAGGCTTCGGGCCTGGCCTCTTCCCAGCCATCTGAAGACCCATCATGGGTATGAGAGTTGGGCTTGACTCTTGCTGGTGGAATGCGAGTGGATTTAGACAATTTCAGGTGAGGGTGAAGATAATATGGGCAAACTGCAGGTACGTGGGAGTGGGGACACGGTGAACACATGCATTGCACACTTACACTCATAGGTTGCGTACTAGTGAAGACAGAGGTTGGAAAGATGTCCAGTCTTCATCTCTTTCCTTTGCACCCCATTTCTGTGTTGAAACAGGCTGAGTAAGGATCTCCGTGGGGTAACCTCTGCCCCCTTGTGTGAATAGTTTGTCTCACTTCCTATAGAGGGACACTGTGTCTGGATCCAGGTCCATCAGTCACCTGTAAGGGAAGTCTAGTGTAGAATATGTGCTGGTTGGCAAGTTTCATCGTAACAACCTGCTCACTTAATTCATCTTGACTCAGATGACCGCATAATCAGGCTGGCTGACTTATTCCTTATGACCTAAATTTTTGGCTACTCTAGCCTTAGACCCTTTGGGATTCTGACCATATTTCCTTTCAAAGCTGTCTCTTTTGACTCTTTTCTTTGAACACCTCCCTGACACTTCAGATGTGGATGGTCCTTTGTGGTATGTCCCTGGCTCTCCAACCAAGCATTAAGGACCCTTGTGGTGTCAGCACCCAGATATATTCCAGTGGGTGCTGACTTAGCTTCTCCCTCTCCCAGTCCTGCATTTAAGTGTTTGTCTTTGCTGAGAAAAGTTAGCATCTTCCCTCTTCTTCCACTTTTTTGAAATTAGCATCCCGTTTTCTCTCCCACTGGCTTTTTTCCAGGGTTTTCCTCACTCACGTGGCCCAGCCAGCCCTGTCTCTCTACTCTAGTCTCTGAACCATTCTTTAGGTTATGTCATTCTCCCCTCCATCAAATTTTCTTTATCTGGAGAATTCTTCCATGAGAGTGATGCTCTTGCAGATAGCTAGAGCGATAAACCAACTTCTGTTAGAATGGTAATAAATTATATCAATGGTAACAGTTTGTCATGGCTCTTCTGGGGTTGTTTCCTAACCCAATGACATGGTGATCATTCCTGGCCAAATTTTAAAACCACAGATTGAGATTCTTGGGGAGGACATCTGAAACTGCACACATTTCAGCTGGTCATGTTCTTTTTTTCCTTTGTTTACTTTTGCCCTCCAATTTGCCCTTGAACCCTGGACTTGGTATATCCAGCTGTTTCTTGGTTGTTCTTTTCAGAAGTGACTTTCTTGGGTGCTCCAGACAGGAAGACAGGTTTTTATGCTTCATATAATTAAACATCAAAATTTGGATACATGTGGCCCAGACCTGTCTGGATCTCCAGGCTTACAGCAATTCTCAACCTTTTCTTTCTAATCTCTCATCCTGTGGGCCCCACTGTGATAGAAGCCAAAGCTCCTCTGTGTTCCAGAAAGGCCATTTGTATATTTACAGGCATTCTGTTATTATAGTTATTGTTTCCAGTAAATTTTAAAGACATAAAAAACTGCAACAGTATTTTTGGGAGCCTATTTTATTGCTATGGCTTTAAAACATACAAAAATAGTAATGCCATTAGTAGTCGAAAATCATAGTAGTACTGTATTCTCGGGCATAAATTTTACTGCTATGGTAACTGTGTGCCACAAAGATAATAAACACACAATTGAAGAGTGGTTATTGGCAGGCCAGGTAGACAGGAGACAACACATTACACTTACAGGGCCACCTGAGAATTGAAGTAAAGTGTTGTTCATTGTTTTGAGAATCACACTTCCTTGTACGTGGAGAGGGATATGGGGTGGTAGGAGGATCATGGGTTTGAAACCAGGCACATCTGGGTTGGAATCCCTCCTGTGCCAGTCATAGCTGTGGAAAGGCAAATAGCTCACTTAGTGTCATCAGCAAAATGAAGAAAACCCTACCAGGTGGTGAGAACTAAATGTGATGCTAGAGATAAATGTTCCTGGAATCATTCAACTATAAATTCCACAAGGATAGAGCTCCTGACCATCTTATCCATTTTGTTCCCAGTACTACCTCAGTACCTAGCATGTAATAGGTTTATGAAGGTACTCCTCAGTGCACTATTTTTATTGTTTTTATAATCCCTCCTCACTCTCTCTCTCTCTCTTTTACTCTCTCCCTCTCTGTCATATCACTGGTAGGTAACCAAAGACATCTGATCTTGTTAATCCCCTGACTCTTGTAGCTAAAGAATCACCCTCCCCAATTCAGGTCCTAGAAGCCTGAGAAAAGTTTGATTAATAAAGAAGAAAAAGAAAAAAGGGCTTCCCACCAACCCACAAGATTGATGAGCTACAAGTATGTATATTTTAACCTTTGGGCAAAACATTTCTGAGGCAAATTATAATACCTGATTTAATAGTGAGACTCCCAGATACAAAGCAAGTCTCAGATAGGCCAGGGATTTGTTACTTGATTTATAGGAAATAGTTTTGGTGTAAATGTTTATTAGAGTCAAGTTCTCTTTAGAGGTGATATATGGTATTAATGCACATTAGCATGAAAAGTGGTGACTCTGGATCTCCCGGAGTGCATCGGGTCAGAGCTGCACATCTTCCACAGCTGAAAACATTGCTTCCCATTGCTCTCACCCTGCAGTACTTACAGATTCTTTATCAAATTTATGTCCCAATTGTCACACCTGCGTGGCTTCTGTCAAGCTAGTGAGAAGGCACCTTTCAGCACTGTAGATGACCTTCTGTTGTTTAGATGGTTAATCCCATATTTTGGAGAAGTTAAACAAGGGTGTTTAAGCAGGGAGCCTCAGTCTCCCTGCCTGTAAAATGAGAAATGAAGATAGTGTGCTCCTTACTACTACTTGGATTCTTAAAAATAGGTGTCTTGTTTTATTTTGCTTTCTGCCTCCAGTGTCATGCATAATACCTGACACTCAGTAATGCTCACTCAACAGCTTTGGATGGAATGAGCTAGTGAATGATACTATCTCTGGAAAATTTAGAACAATGAAGGCCTGTGTAATTTGTTTTCTAGATAGAGAAGTGTATTCTATTAACTCGCAGTGAAACTTGCTTCTGTCCTCCTTTCCCCTGCTTAGTCCTTTTGTCTTTGGATACACACAGCTGATTTAGCATCTAAACCCCAGAGCTGCTGTGAGTTTTAAGCCCCTGCCCCATACCTCCCTAGGTTGCCCCACATTGTCTGTTTTTGAACCCCATTCTCTCATGGCTGGAGTTGGAGAACACGATATAATTATATTGGAAATCACAGGTTCCCAGAGACTGGGGAATAATTATGCTTAATAGGAATAAAATGAATTCCCAGTTGCCCTCTCCAGGGTGGATGACAGTCCGACCCTATATTTACCTTCTAATGATATGTCAATTACCATCTAATAATTACCCTGGTACTTTCTGGAACCTGCCCAGCCATAATTGGTTAATGGCCATTGTGCCATACAGGGAATTGAGGAATATGCCTGCTCCTTAATTTCCATAACTTAAAAACCTTCAGCTCTTAGGGCTGTTCTTGGGAGACATACGGGGAGCTAGAAGGAACAGGGCTGCCTGTGAAAGATCAGAGTTCTTAGCCAAAGGTGTTGGCCCTAAGAAGGCAAACCCAGGGCCGGTGAGATGGCTCAGCGGCTTAAGCGCCTGCCTGGCAAGTGCGAGGGCCCAAGTTCGACTCCCGGAACCCACATACGAAAAAGGGGCCAGTGATATCGCTCAGCGGCACGGGCGCCTGCTGGCGCGCGAGGTCCTGAGGTCGACCCCCGGTACCCACAAAAAAAAAAAAAAAAAAAAAAAAAAAGAAGGCAAACCCAGCTCTCTAGAGTCGTGGCAGGAGGAGGCCACATGGGGAGAAGTCCACAGAGGGCAGGACGACCCTCCTCACTCCCACCCTGATCCAACAAAAAGAACCAGAGATGTTGGAATAAACTGTAATAAAAGACCGAATGAAGTCCTAGCTTGTCCCTTAAACATTGATTAAGTCATGTATCCATCCCGGTGCCGGCCTCCTTGTGCACAGCGACCTTGTTCTTCTCTGACTCTCTTCCTCGAGTTCTTTTCTTGCTCTTCTCTGACCTCCGCACTTGAGTTTTTTCTTTTCTTCTTTTTCTTTTTTTTGTAGTGCTAGGGATCAAACCCAGGGCCTCGCACCTGCTAGGCAAGCGCTCCACCACTGAGCCAGCCTCCAGTGCCCCCTTGAGACCTTGTGACCTCTGTCTCGTGTGATTGCTTCATCGTTCCCAGGGTCCTATTCTTGCCTCAAAGAGCAGACCAGGAGGTTTCCAAGGGCACCGCTTGTATAAACAGTCCTTTTTATTCTGTTTATGACAAGCTCAGAGCAGGCACTTAAAATATATTTTATTTATTTATTTATTTTTTTGTGTGGGTATCAGGGGTCGACCTCAGGACCTCGCGCGCCAGCAGGCGCCCGTGCCGCTGAGCGATATCACCGGCCCCTTTTTCCTATGTGGGTTCCGGGAGGCGAACTCGGGCCCTCGCGCTTGCCGGGCAGGCGCTTACGCCGCTGAGCCATCTCACCGGCCCTTAAAATATATTTTAAATGAATGATGTTGAGCAAATAATGGTAGAGAGGAAAAGTGCATGAGCTTTGGAGTCAGGTAGCCCTGCGTTCAAATCTAAGCTTTGGCACTAGTTTTATGACTTTGGACAAATGAGTCACCTTTTGTAAGACTGTTTTGCCATTTGAAAATGGGAATAATATTAACAACACACAATGCTGTCACATGATGAACAGAAGAGACTAAAACGGTTCCTAATATTATAGTATATTTTATGTACTGTATTTACATATTAATGCATATTGTATGGATGTACATACAAAATACCTATAAATATATATCCATAGATACATATATATATATATATATTATAGAAATACATATGCATGAATACATATATGGGTATGTAACTATGGCTATATATAAGGATAGATATATATGGAGAGAGAAAAAGAGAGAGAGGATGAGAGATATGTAATGTGTGGAAATATAAGGATATATGGATACAAAAGAAAATTAGAGTAGCCATTTTCCTCTTCTCTTTTGCATGGGAGCAGGGGAAATAGGTAGTTGGTGTCCTGAGTAACTATGATTATGTTTTGTGGTTGATTTTTCTGTGACCTGTGGATGGACCAATACTCTGCCTCCATCTAAGGAATCACTGGAGATCATTCAAACCCCACAGAGGAAAATTACATTGAAGGTGCTATATTTACAACTTTCACATGTTACTTCATTTAATCCTCACATTAGCTCTGCAAGGGGAAAAATATTGTGGAAGATAGAATACACCGGTTAATTAAGGAGATGATTTTATTAAGGCTATTTGCAATGGGGCAAATGTTCATTAATGAGGAGCATCTCGAGAAAAGAAAGGGGCCTGAGGTTTTCCAGAGGCAGGTAAACAAGGGAACCATTGGGAAGTCTCGTGGGAATGGGAATGATGGACTGAGGAAAAGTGGAGGTGGATCTTGCCTGGGAACTAGGGGAACAGGATGGTCCTTTGAGGCTGGCCATTTTTGGGAACACAAAAATGTAGAGGTATTTCTTAATTTTCTGGAGCATAGGGCTCAGATCAAGTTGTTGATATCATCCTGATATGTGCAGCTGAGTAAGATAAAGATAACAGGAGGACTTAAATAAGTTGTCTGACATCTCCCAACCAGTTAGAGGTGCAGTGGTCGCAGAACTCTGGTCTGTCTAGCCCCATAGCTATCATCTTGCAGCAGATGGGACAGTGTTTTTCCATTCACCGATTCATTCAACAAATATTCACTGAGGTGCCGGTGTGTTCCAGGAGACTTTGTAGATGCTGGGGAAACCAGCAAGGGCCCTGACTTCATGGAAATCACATTTGAGTGGGGTAGAGAGATACTACACAACTTAACTAGATAGAGAAGATGACTTGAAGTGGAGTTAAATGCTACAAGGAAGTCAAGTGGTGATGTGATGGAGAGTTTGCGGGGAGGGGAGGCAGGCTTCTCTTGGGAGACATTAGTGGTGAGAAGAAGGTGGACATGCACCCAGTTCAGGGATGTGGATGTGGGGGGACCTAGGAAGAGGAGACCTCAAGTGCAAGGGCCTTGTGGGAATGAGTTTGGCATGTTTGGGAATAAGCAAAAGTTACTGAAGCAGTTAGAGTGATGGGAAGGTGTAGGACTAGTCAGAGAGTTAGGAAAGAAGCAGATCAGAAAGAACCCTGTAGTTTTTGAGGAAGTTTTATTCCAAGTACAATGGAGGAAGCCATCAGCAAACAGCAGAAGCTGTTGGACAACATTAAGGCACTCAGATTAGGAGCATTTGTGGAAGACCAAGAAAGGGTGACCGGGTGCCTCAGCAGTTGGTTGGGCAAGCCCATCAGTCACACACCGTCCCTGACTCCGGGTAAACTTCCTTCTGGCCTCAAGGACAGAAAACATGGTCATCTTTTCTGTCCACCACCTGGGGCCAAGGGTCTATCTCCCATGGCAAGGCCTTTGCTTGCTTTCCTGACTTGATTGTTATATCACACCATGAAATGGCCAAGTGTACTTACTCCTATCCTAGATCCTCTTTTCACCCTCTACCATGGGTTGAGCAGGGGTTCAGGGTCTCCCCTCTCACAGAGATGAGGAACCTAGGTTATGTGATGAATCTAAGATCCTGCAGCTAGCTAACAAAGGAAGTTAACTGCAAAGAAGGCTTCGTGAGTTATGGGCTGTGTGTCTCCTGCTCCCTCTGCCATGGGTTCCAGAGATTTCAGGACAGGCTTATGAAAGGATTCCAAAGTGTGTCTTAAAGCCATAGTTAGAATAATAGTTGGGATTAGGAGATGTTCTGTATTTAGTGGTCTTTCAGGCCACTATCTATGAGCTCTCAGCTCTGATCTACAGCCAGCCACTATTACCTGCTATTAGCACTGCCCTCTATTAGCAACTATTATCACTTACTGACTATTAGCCACCATTAGATATTATTATCATCTAGCTCCTATTATCCTTTGTTAGCTACTCTTATCAACTATCTACTATTATCTACTATCAGCTTCTATTATCTTCAACCATTATTCAATATCTTCCATTTGTTTTCTGTGATCTACTATCAGCTACTATCTATTATCAGCCATGTGCTACAATCTGTGAGCTCCTTTTTATTCTCTACTATCTATAGTTACCTACCATCTAACAGCTACTATTATTTAATGTCCATCAACTGCCATCTAGCTATCATTTCCCATCTTTTCTCTCTACCTAAATTCAGCACAGTAATTAATAGCCATTAGAAATCTCTAGCCAAAATTTTGCTTACAGATGTTCCTCTGGGATGAAAGGCTGCTTTCTGCCACCGTAAGTTTTGAGTTACACTACTCAAGACAAATTCTTATATGTTCATAACTAGGGAGGCCACAGGCCCTCTCTACCCTTCCGACATCCCTAGCTCACACATCCATGAGACTCCTGGTTACCATGTCACAGATCTAGGGGGATCTTTTGATAAGAAGAGTCAAAAGTCCCCTCTTGGGACTGGAAGAGAGACACAGCTTTAATGACACACATTTAGTTTGTCCAATTAAAACTTGCACGTGGTAGAATGTCTGCTTCCATGGAAATAAAGATTCTGAAAGCTGCCCATGGATAAGACAGATCAAAACCAACTGATTTTTTACCTGTCCCTCATCCCCAAACACACTCCTGACCCTGCTGTACCCAGACATGAGAGACAGGCTTAGGCGGAGTGCTAGAAGCCAGCAAAAGCAAAGAGTGCTGGATGCAGAAGGGCAGGAAGCAAAACCAAACTCTTCTGGGGAGCTGGTTGGCCTACATCAGGTGAAAGGTGGGCATTCTTTCCAGAGGCCTGGGGGCTGCCTGACCACTGACCACTGCTGCAGGAGCAGATTGCAGATGGCAGCATGGAAAGCTCTGGAGTTGTAGCTAGATTGCATAGGTTGAAGTCCTTGTTCCAGCAAGGGATGTGACCTGGATCAAATTGGGTAGCTTCAGGGAATTAATGAAGCTAAGTGGTGGGACAGGTTGACGGAAGGAGCTTCTGAGGATGGAGAGGAGCAGAGCAAGCACAGTGGGAGCTCATCAGCTCTAAGGGGCCCCTCTAGAGGAGGAAAAGACTGGGTGAAGATCCATCAAGTGTCACAGCTGGAATGGTCATTAGAGAGCATCTAGAAGGGGCTTTCGAAATGTGGGTCATGACCTATTAGGGTTGTGAAATCAATTAATGAGCTGTGACCAGTGTTAAAACCTACAAACAGAAGAAAGAAAATGAAATAGAAAACTAATAGGGTGCATCCAATATAGTGAGAATAAGCATTGTTTGTGAAAAAAACATATTTACATGCAAAGTGAGTTATAAGAGAAAATATATTTCTTACTCTGAGTCATGGTAAAATAAGTTCAAAACCATCAACATGGTCCAGTTTCTAATTTAAAGATCAAATCTCAGAGATGTTAGGATCTGAGCCAGGACAGAAAATGCTTACAAAATGAGGTGGTGGCTGAGACAAGAACCGGACCCCTTCCTTTCCAGGGAAAGGGGCCATTTGAGAGCACTAGACTGGGCCTCTCTCCCTGACAGGAAGTCAGTGGGATTTCTAAATGACAGCATGGTCAGGGCTGCTGTGATGGGACAAATATATGGAGAGCGTATTCTTGTGTACCAGGCAGCTCTGTGGTTTACCTGCAGCTACAGAAAATGAGGCCAGTCCAAGGCCTGGCCCAGGGGCACTTTCATTATAAAAGCATCCCTGACCAGCTATGGGTTTAGAGTCAGACAAACCTGGGTTCATGTCCTGCATTGTCATTTGCAAACTGGGCTGGACATGCTACGTGCTTCTCAAGCCTTGGTTTAAGTAAGTGGAAATGCATAGTTCATGAATTTTTTAGAAAAAAATTTAGCGAAATAACCTAAAAGAATGTGCTTGGTGCTTGAATGTTTTTAATAAATGCTTCTCTCTGCTACCTTCCCACCCCTGCCCCTCCAGCACATCTTTGTTCACCAAGGCTTCGGTATGTCTTATCTCATCCAGTTCACAAAGCCAGTCCTTACATAAACAGATCAGTTATGTAAATACACTTACTGTTTACATTTATGGAGGCAAAGAGGCTGAGGTTCCTCACCAACACAGGGACAACATTAAGAGATCCCAGAAGACAGACGTAGAAGCAGTAGCTTCTTTCAGAAGCTTCCAATTTCCCTGAGATCCCAAGCAGGGTGTACCCTTGGCCATTCTCCAAGAGGTTTTGAGTTTGAGCAGAAACAGTGGCCCAATTTGGGATGGCAGATGTTCCCCAGCCTTCTCTTTCTACTTGGCTTGTATTAAAACCACTGACCAGGCAGATCCACTTACCTTCTTGTCTCGCGGACCTGAGATGAATCTGGCCAGGAGGCCCATTAATGAGAAACATGATTAAACCTGCAAAGGCTTTAATGCTCTGGGGGAAAATATTGTTTTTTTCACATTTAAAAAAAGTATTTCTATTATCTCCCTCAAGATAAATTCCAGCTATTTACTCACAGCTTCCTCTATGAAAAAGGCATATGCATTCCCCCAGGGCCTCTTTCTTGCTTGATAACCTCATAATCAGATTGTAAATGTCTATATATCAACATGCTTGTTACAGCACCTTCTCTCTCTCAGGTGTGAAGCTAGATGGATGGGGATGAGTTTCATGCACTCAGGCTGCAGGCAGCCCGGGCTCTGGCTTGGAGGATGGGCTGACTTCTGCATGAGTTCCCCGCTTGCGTAGATGATGCCATTTATTTAGCAGTGCCTGCCACCCACACCCTGGCCAGGGTGCTGAGCCCTTTAGAACCAGGCAGCCACAGGACTAGATTTTCTTCTTTGAACCCATAGGGGGTGGACTGAAGGCAGAGGTTAAAATGGCTGTACTCATTTGGCTGGTCCTGGTTTCACATAATTTGTCCCACTGTCTTCTGAGTATGTTGTGCATAGGACCTATTTGGGGGCTGGAAATTGTGGCTCTTGCAGCCTTGATGTTTCCTCTTTCCAAATTTACTCCCAACTTCATCAGTCTTGTGAGGCTTCCCCCAAAAGAGACTCCTTTCCCTCTCTGGGAAGCTCTGACTGAGTCTGTCCAATGCTCTAGGCTACTGGAATAAAATAAAGTTCTACATTTAATCAGTGTGAGAAGGAACCCAGATAGTTCTATATAAATGTGTGTTCTCAAAGCATGGGCTCCTGAGGGTGAAGATTTACACCCTGCCTCCTAGAAGGCTTGAAATGGCAGATTGAATAACTCTGCATGTCCTTCTCTTCTTCCTTGGTTTTATTGAAGTATAATTTACATAACATAACATTTTTAGCATATTTTACAGAGTTGTACAACTATCATCACAATCTAACTGCGTAACACTTCTGTTACATTAAGAAATACTATAGTCTTAGCCAACCCTCATCCCTATTGGTATAGATTTGCTAATTCTGGACATTTTATTTAAATGGAATCTTGCACTATGTGGTCCTTTGTAATTGGCTTTTTTCAGTAACAGGTCTTTGAGGATTATCCATGTTATAGCATGTATTAGTACTTTGTTTCTTATTATTTATATATTGCCATTTTTTATTTTGTTTATCCATTCACCAGCTGATAAGCCAGAAAAGGTTATTCCTACTCATTGGCTATTAATAATGTTGCTGTAAATATTCACATAGAGGCCTTTGTATGGACATGTGTTTTCATTTTTTATAGGTTGATACCTAGGAGTGGAATTGCAGGGTCATATATTTATATACTCATATTTATTACATCCTCTATATTTATTATATATTCTATAGTTAACATTTTAAGAAGTGCCAAGCTATTTTCCAAACTGGCTATATTATTTTAATTCCCAGCAGAAATGTATGAGCTCTCCCATTTCTTCACATCCTCACCAAAACTTGTTAGTGTATTTCCTCTCTGTTTTTATTTTAATGTGTTGCTGGGGATTGAACCCAGAGCCTCATGCATACTGGGCAAGTGGTCAGTCACTGAGCTACACACCCAACTCTGTACGTTATTTGATTATAATCATCCTAGGGGATGTAAGATGGCATCTCATTATGGTTTTGGTTTACATTTCTCTAAAGGCTAAGGATGTCGAGCATGATTCTTTGTGCTTATGGGCTATTTGTGTGTCTTCATTGGTGAAATGGCTATTCAAACCTTTTGCCCATTTTTATACTGGGTTATTTGCCTTTTTACTGAGTTGTAAGAACTTTCTATATATTTTATGTGTCAGTTTTATATTACTGCTGTAACAAATCATCTTAAACACAGTGGCTTAAACCAACAGGTTCATTGTCTTATTGTTCTGTAGGTTAGAAGTTTAACACAGGTCCCACTGAGGTAAAATTGAAATGTTGGAAGGCTGCAGGGGACAATGTATTTTTTGCCTTTTCCTGATTCTAGAAGTCATCTGCATTCCTTGGTTTGTAGCCCCTTCCATGCATCTTCAAGGACAGCAATGTAGCACTTTTTAAAAATGCATTTCTTCCATTGTCACATCTTTTTCTGACCACTGTGTGGAAATGTTCTCCCATTTAAGGATACATGTGATTACAGTGGGCCTCCCTGGGTAACGCAACACAATCTCCCCATCTTAGAGTCCTTCCTTAACCTCAGTCACATCTGTAAAATTTCTTTCACTATGGAAGGTAACATATACACAGGTTCTGGGGATAGGACATGGACAATGTTATCTGGTTGTATTCTGTTTGCTATATGTGGACAGAAGTCTTCAGTAGAAGTAGGATTTCTAAATATATGTACATATGCTTCCCAGCCTATGGATTTTTTCTTTCATTTTCTTGGTGTCTTTTTTTTTTTAAAGGATGATCATATTTTATTGATAAGGTTATTTGATAATGGTTTTTAAAAAGCAGGTATGAAACAATCAAGAAAGAGACCAATAAAAGAATAAAATAAACCAAAGAAAAGCATGCCATAAAATCATACACAAGATAAAATTTCCACGTACAGGAAAAAAATTGACTTAAACATCCAAAGCACCCCCCCCACGAAAGGTAGAATACATCATTGAAAGGAAAAATAAAATATGCAAAAAAGTAAGAGTTTGAGCTTTGAGAGTAACAGGGTAACGTGAGGTCTGATTTACTTTTGCTGTCTGACATGACATGTCTCTTGAAGATAAAAGTTATAAATTTTGATTAAGTCCAATCTATCAACTTTTAAAATTTGTACTTTTGGTGTTATATCTAAAAATCATTGCCTTACTCTAAGTCATAAAGATTTACTTCTGTGTTTTCTCTTAAGAGCTTTAGTTCTTATGTTTAGACGGACGATTGAATTGGAATTAATTTTTATGTATGATGTAAGTTAAGTGTAGAAAGTCATCGTTTTGTATATGGATGTCCAGTTGTCTTAGTATCATTTGTTGAAGAGACTATTCTTTCCCTCATTGAATTGTCTTGGCATCTTTGTTAAAATCTGTGTTAAAATTGGCCATGAACGTAGAGGTTTGTTTCTGGACTTCAGTTCTAGTCCATAGTTCTATATGCCCTTCTATATGTCCATCTGTGCCACACTGTCTTGATTACTGTAGCCGTGTAGTAAGTTTTAAAATTGGTACATGTAAATGCTTCAACTTTGTTCTTCTTTTTAAAGAATGGATAGGCTATTCTGGCTTCTTTGGGTTTCCATGTGAATTAGGTGTATGCGTCTTTAGTTCCTCTGCCACTCATAAGGAATGATTTTGGATTTATCCATGTGGTCTACCACCCAACACATTAAAGACTCTGAAGGAGTAGAAATCTATTTTGGTTTCAGTGTAAACCTCCAGGAAGACCCTGAAGACCATCAGTAGTACATTTGTTGCTTGGCAAAGTGAAGCTCCATCCAAGATATGAAGGAGAAGCAACTCAGGTTTAAGAGGGTAAGGCACAAATTTCTCCTCTGGGGTCCTTATTTTCCAACCTAAGACTGAAGATCTGTCCATGCCTTCACTGTATTTTGAGCTCTATTCTCTGTATTCCATTTAAGTATTTGGGTTTTACTTCATTCACTGATTTATTCATCATACGCCATTTGTTTCCTCAATGCTTGGGGTATGTATTTTATTCTAAGAAATGGTAGGAAAAATAAATACATATTTTGGAGAAGCCACTATAGTTAAGAGGCAACCAAACTCAATCCTAGTTGGCCTTATAGCCCATGTGTCTATTTGCTTCAGGCCATGGACTATTGAACAAAGTTAATGAATTTGCCTTTGGGACTAGAACAAGATCTGGAAACTTCTGTTTCCAATCAGTCTTAGCCTTAATGCGTGACTCTTCCTCTAGCCCTCCATGGGTTCTACTTTGAGGCAATTGAAAACCTCTGATTGGGATGAAGATACATATTTAAGCCTTCTTGCTTACAGCTACATTTTAGTCAGTGGAGTGAGACATTCCTGTCTTAGGCAAACAATACTTAACAGGTGTACTTGAGAAATACCTGGGGGATTAGGTATCTCCTGGGTATTAGTCTGTCTTTTGCTGAGTTTCTAACTTCCTCCTTCCCTCCACTTGCAGGAAATTGAGCTTGAGGTAGAGGACATGGTTTTTACCACTCTTCAAGCCTAATTATTAATTGCCAAGCCCCTGGGGAATTTATATTGCAGAGCGTAAGCTAAAAGGACTTAACAAATCCATATTTTCTTCTCTAGCTCTTTTTAGGTGGACTGTTTTAAGCAGAAGTTTCAAGAAGTAGCCTTCACCATGTGACCTCTTAAATTTTTGCTAACAAATTCTGGGATGCTGGTACCTTGGAAAATATATACTGTGTCTTAAGATAAAAAGGCCACAGTTTAACCAGCTGTTTTGCTGTCTCAGAACAAGGAATACCAACTGCCTGCCTCAGAGTGGTGGAACCTTCACTACTTTTTCATTTACCTCTTTTACTCAGTCAATTGAACGTAAGACACTCTGGCTGGTACCATATTCTGTGTGTGTTGCAAGCAACAGAAAATTTCTGTTGAACCAGTTTAAACAATAACAAAGATGATGTTGGATATGTTTAGAGATCTCTGGATCTCTAAATCCAGAGAAAGAAGACTTCAGCCATAACTCAACTCAGGAGCCTAACGCTATTACTCAACTCCTCCCATATCTCAGATTTATTGGCCATGATACTGGTTTCCATAGAAGTCTGGATTCTTATATGGTTACCAAAAGGGTGTAATCATTTTAAGGTGTGTAAGTCTGTCTGGAGAGCTTGAAAGATTATTGATGCCTGAATCCTACCCCCAGAGATTCCAGGGTGTGCAGCCAAAGCTGAGACTCAAGACTAACCTAAGAAGATAAAAATATAAGAAGCTGAATTCTAAAGCAATTTGTGCTGAAAGGTAAAATTAAAACAATTTGGATTTGCCATATTTCATCAAATCTAAGATGCCATTGATTTAAAAAATGATTTTTTGTACTAATAACAAGGAAAAAATGTTTTTCATTGAATTACAATCCTCTATGCATTGTTGCCTGTGTCTTGATTTCAGAGGTAAAATATGAAAAAGTCTCTGAATTAATGAAATAAAGTATGTATCTAAATAAGAATTGCCCTTTAAAGTAGTCCCCATGGAAGGAGTAATTTTATACTGATTCCTTTGGAGTCTCTTCATTCAAAACACCTGTGGAATGTTTTTCCTTTGCCTTCAGAATTCGTTTCCTATTTATACGAGAAAATCATAGCAAGCAGGAGCTGGAGGAGGCATTAGAGACCATCCAGACAACCTCAGATAGATTTAATTATAGTTACACCTTGTTTTAGACTAAAAATGGTGTTTCCTAGCTTTAATCTCTCACTCTGTTCACCATTCTTGGCTCTGGGTACCTTTGGGCTGCTTCCAACCATCAAATCCACCCTCCCAGGTTGAAGTTTTGCCACAGTGAGGCTATTTAAAGTCATGTACAACAGGTGTTTCAGATGGGTCCCAGAATAGGAGGTGAGTAATTGTGTAAGTAATGAAACCACTTTTTGAACAAGCCTTCAGTAGAACATTGAATTTGTGTTATGTCACGATCAGTCACTTGTCCAAACCTTGGTCCACAGAGAGAAGCTTCTGGGACTAGGACTCAGGGAATGTTGCAGACACACACCAAGTGAGACAGATGATGTCTACTCTTTACTTACTGGTCCTTCTTCAAATAGAGAAATCTCAATAGTGACTGGCGGGGAAAACTTCAAATAAAGGGTAGTGTAAAACAGTTTGCAAACCCTTTGGAGGGAATACAGTGAGAATTCCTTTACTTGTTTTACAGAAGACAGAAATTAAGACCCAGAGAGAGTTTAAATAGCAGGGCCAACTCACAGGAAGTTGGAATTGTGCCCAAGGCAGCACTAGGGTTCTTACCTCCCAGCTGGCCTATGTTACTTCATCTTTCCCCAATGCCCTATACCGCTCAGGGCTTGAGAAGATGTTTAGTTAGAAATTAGCCAGCAGGCCGAAAAAGGCACACCTAAGCCCAGAGTGCACAGGGGCCAAGGTTTACATGGCATGCTAAGCCTGAAGCCTGCCCATGCTAATTGGGCATCTCTGCAGCTGCAGAATGGAGCCTGGATTCTGAATCAAAAGGGAATAAAGCTTTTGCTTAGGGGCTCAAGGGAGTCATTCAAGTCATACATTCTGTTCCATTTGTAATACAAGTGAAGGATGAAGGTGTGATGATGGACTATGCAGTGAACAAGGGTGGGGAAGTGATGGTTTAACCAGTAATTTATACAAAAATGAGCCAGGGGGTGCTCTTATAAAAACTTTCATCCATAGTGTGAAAAGGCAAGGGGAGAGCACACATTTTTGGGAGAGGCAACCAGGCTAGGGCTTGACATCCTCCTCCCCTCTCAGCTCCACCACATACCCATGCAGAGGTGCTCTGGCTGGCATCTCCCTTCTCTCTCAGACCTCCCCATCCTTTGCCTCACTGAGCTGCTTTACTGTCACCATCATCATCCCCATCATCACCCTTTTCATCATCATATAAGAACATGTCTTCAAGTCACTAGTTAGGCACTTTAATTTGCATTTTCAACAAGCTACCCAGTGCTGCTGCTACCCACTTGGGGACCATATTTAGAGTAGGATTGGTCTAGGACAGTGGTTCTCAGAGTATGAGCCCCAACCAGCAGCAGCATTAGCGTCACCTGGGAACTTGTTACAAATGCAAATTCTTAGGTCCTCACCCTACCAAAATGGAAAATCTAAAAGCAGAGTCCAGGAATATGTTTTTTTTTTGTGTGTGTGTGGGTACCGGGGATCGACCTCAGGACCTCGCACGCCAGCAGGCGCCCGTGCCGCTGAGTGATATAACTGGCCCTTTTTTCGTATGTGGGTTCTGGGAGTTGAACTCAGGCCCTCGCGCTTGCCAGGCAGGTGCTTACACCGCTGAGCTATCTCACCCAGCACTGTGTTTTTACAAGACCTCCAGGTTGTTCTGAAATAAGCTAAGCAGTTCTCAAGCCAATGAGCTAGTGATTTTTAGACCTAGCTGAATTTCAGAATCATCTAGTGAGTTTAAAGAAATACTGGTGGCCTCACTTACAACCAATTAACTCAGGGCTCTCTGGGCTTGCTTGGGCAAATATACTCCTAAAAGCTTTCCAAGTGATTCTAATGCACAGTAAAGGCTGAAAGAGATCTAGTCTGACAGCTTACACTTTCACAATGGGCTCAGAGGAGGAAAGTGGCTTATTGAAAGTCACACAGCTGTGGGCCCCTAGTTCCCTCCCTGAAGTTTGCTGGTGTTTCAGGACATGTGCGGGGCTCTGCAGCTCTAGAACATCCTGTGAGCCCTTGTTCTACTTCTATCCCTTCAGAGCAGTGAGCCTCACCTAGCTGTATGGCCAGGTGGAGCCTAGCTTGGCCGTCAACACAGGAGCTGTCTTCCTGGACCATCTGTTCTTAAGCTCTGCCTTCCTACCTGTGGGCCATCACTCCCCTTTCCTGAGCCCACAGGTGAGGTCCTGGAAGTTGGTGCTGTCAGGGGAGATGTGTTGGCAAGCTATATGTAGGTACTCCAACTCAGTTTCCTCTTAGAGTCACTCTTTTCCTGATGGAGGCTCTGAGGGCTGCTGTGCTTGGCTCTCACATGCTTACCTACCTTCAGCCCGCCCACTGTAGCTTCCTTCTTGTCCAGCATCACTATCTCAGCTGATCTTCCCCAGGGACTGAAGGAGACCAGCAGAGAGAAAGGTGACAGAATAGGGAGATGGGAGGTACTGGTCTGGAGAAGTTAACTTGCCATTGTCTAAGGTGAATCCTCAAAGCCGAGATGCTCTCAAATTGTTTCTGTTCAGATTTAAAATAGTTGCAGTGTCATTGGGTATTTTTCCCTGAAAGATAGCCAATTAGGCTTCTTAATTACTTTGAATTTAGTCTGAAATTAAAATAACATCTCTGAGCTTGCCCAGGGAGCAGGGATGATGGGTGGCTCACAGGTAAATGACAGGTAGGAGCCACCACGAGACTCAACATTTGTCATGGGTCACAGCAGCAAATGTGTTATACATGGGCAACCCGGTCAGCGCTGGGTCTAGAACGTTTGCCTGTGCATGCACACATGTCTGTAGCAGGCCAGAACACCAGGGGATGGTTTCTTGGTCTGTCCACCTGCCCATCAGTAATATTTGGTGCCTGTGCCATGAAAGCAGCTGGTTTCCTGGCACCTGCTGCCTGGCAGATGGGCCCTGACCTTTGTAGCAACTAGCACTGTGTTAGGTAAACAAGACCCCCTGCCCCTGCTACTCTCCTGCTCCTGCTGCCAATGAGTTCTATTTTTGACAGGCTTGGGCCGGGGAGACTGGGAGAGTTGATGGTGGGGGCAGAAGGGAGGACACCTGCTGAACTGGAGGTGGGAGGCAGATGGCAGCTAGAAGCATGGCCTTTCACCTGAGCCAGATTTGGTCTGTTCACAGGAACCAAAGGGCCCCCTTTCCATCCTGACTAAGCAGCTCTGAAGATGCAGTGGGTTAGCTGAGGCTGGCAGGAGAAAGGGGCAAGATGAGGCAAATCAGATCCACAGCCACATCCTTGATGTTGAGATTGTGAGAAGTAGGAGTCAGACCTCTCCTGACATGAGAGCCCAGTTGCTTGCAGCAGGTCCAGGCCCAGTCCCAGGCCCCAATTAGTCTGATGGATGGTTCTTGTGCTGCTAATGTGGTTAGGGTAGGCAGTGGCCTTAAGGGCTGGGAGCTCAGAGACTGGCCAATACAGGCCCTGCTGTAATCATATTTGCTTGTACACAGAAGGGGGCCAGATTATCCACCCAGAAGCCCAGAGGACATTAGTTAAAGTCATTTAGAAAAAAAATTTTTTTTTTGGATCAAGCTTTTCTTACCTTATTATTATGATTATTTTAAACAATCAGTTTACTGCCCATGGCAGACAGGGAAAGAAGCAACTCTAAGAATGGATTAGGGAAGATTGGTCCAGGCCACCTGAGTCTAGGGGTAGAGTGGGTGGGGGCTCAGCTCTGCAGATGGGTGGAGCACCCCATGCCTGCTGGCTAGTAGAATACTGAGCCTCTTTCTTCCATTTTGCAAGTCTGAATGGCCACTCCATCTCTGTCTCTTAAATAATATTTTTATTTTAAGATAGCTTTAGTTTTATAGAAAATTGTGAAGATATTGCAGAGTTCCAAGATACCCCACATCCAGTTTCCCCTATTATTAACCTTCTACATTACTATGATGCCTTAGTCTCAGGTAATAAAATGATGTTATCCAATTATTATTAACCTAAATCCATACTTCACTCAGGCCTTAGTTTTTGCCTAATGTCCATTTTTTTTTTCCAGGATCCCTTCCAAGATAGCATATGACATTTATTCATCACGTCTCCTTAGGATTCTTCTGGTAAGTTTGTCAATTATGATTTTTCTTTTTTCTAAATTGAGAAATAGTTAAAAAAATGCATAAAATTCACCCCTTTAAAGTGTACAATAGCAGCATTTTTAGTATAGTCACAAAGTTGCATGACCACCCCAAATATCATTATTTCAAAAGGTTTTCATCACTCTGAGAAGAAACACTGCATCCATTAGCAGTTGTTCCCCATTCCTATCTTGCCCCTGGCAAGTTTTTGCCTATGCTACCTTCTGTCTTGGTGGACTTGCCTCTTCTGGACATTTCATATAAATGGAATTGCTCAAGATATGGTCTCTTGTGTCTGGCTGAGCCAGCCGTTCTTATACATACTTTAATAACTTTAATTTCCATTCTTAGACTGAAGACAGAGTTCTAGGGAAAATACATTGAAAGATATAGGCAAGACTTAACCATGGAATTCTGAGCCAAATCCCATTATTTGGGTACCAAGAACAGAGAATTGTCTTTCACTTACTTGCCTAAGCATTTAGGCATTCCACATTTATCTGGTGTCTTCTGGTGTTGGTTCTAGGGATACAGAGGAAAATAAACCCCATCCTGGGTCAAACCATCCTCATCTCAGTTTACTGCCACATCCTTCTGGCATATCTGCTTCCTTGTCTTCTCCAGTCTAGACTGGTGAAACCAGCCAGGGTAATTAGGTCCTGTCTCAATATTCTGCTCAAAAACATTCAATTATGCATGTATGTACTGAATTTCATGATAGTAAAAAACAAGGTGTTTATAACGACTACAAAGCTTTTTGACCCATCTGAGTTTATTTCTTATTGTTCTCTCTGACTTAGGTACACTGGTCCCACCCATTTTCCATATCCTGCCAGGCATGCTCCCAACTCAGGATCTTTGCTTTTTATTTATTTATTTATTTTTTTCCTGTCTGGAACATTCTTGCTATCTTGTTGTTGCTTTTTGCCTCTAGCATTCTCCTCCCAAATATCTTCATGGTTCATGCCTCACCAACTTCAGATCTATGTGAAAATGTCATAAAGGTCTATCTTGACCCCCTCATTTAAAACAGTAACCATTCTTCCAAGTTTCTTATTTTATTTGCTACTTTATTTTTCTACATTGCACTTACCACCATCTGATAAATTGTTTACTTCTTTATTATCTCTTTCATCTCATTAGAGCATAATTTCCATGAGGGAAGGAATCTTTTGGATATCTTATATTTACTGCCATAACCCCAATGCCCATAAAAGCACCTGGAATATTAAAATGCTCAATAAATAATGGGTTATATGAATTATAAATTCTTTACTCTCAGCCCTTTATCTCCTCTAATAAGAAATCTCCCAGGAGTCAGCTCTTTATACTATGAGATGTACATGTACACTGCATGGTAGAGGCTTGTTCTGTGGGACCTCCAAGAGATGGAATTAGTACTGCTTGAAAGTGAGAAAGTTCTTGAAGAAAAATACCATCTTCTGTTCATTGGTTCATCATTCATTCATTCATTCATTCATATTAAAAGTTAATCTTTATTAAGTAAGTGCTATGTGACATTGTAAAATAAACTAAAAATAATCTGTTCATCCAGCTAGACAATAAACATTTGTTGAATGCCTGTTAATTTACTGATAGAGGTGCTAAAGATACAGCAGTGAACAAAAGAGATGCAACCTCTGCCCATATTACTTTTACAGTGTAGTGTGGAACACAGATATTGAATAACTTATTCCACAAATAACTTTTAAATTGTGATATATAACATATGTTTTGAAGAAAAAGTATGAAGTGTCATAAGCTGACAGTGAGGGAAATTGACCCAGCCTGGGGGTTGGGGACAATAAGGAGGAGCTTTCTTACAGTCAGAACTGTCCAAAATCAACGGAGGCTGCTTTACAGTTGAATTTCCTTTGACTGGAAGGTTAAATCGGCGCTGAAAACTGGACAGGGATGTTGTCATGAACATCAAGCAAGCACTGTGTTGAAGTGTGTGTGGGATCCTATTCCAAACATCTGACGGGTCCTATTCCAAACATCTAACTTAACTTCAGTTCAATTTCCCAGTCAAATATGAAAAAGGCAGTTTCAAGTTCCCTTTTGGAGGGCTTGGGATATAGCTCAGCAGCACAAGCCCCTTCCTGGTAAGCGCAAGGTCCTGAGTTTGATTCCTGGTACCAACAACAACAAAAAAAGTTCCCTCTTGGAAATAAAATGATTTTACCAATATTTTTGTGGACCCACTTACCTATCCTTAGCTATGTAGTGTCTTGTTACAATTACATATAAAAGGATCCAGGGGTAGAGACTGGTATATTAGAGTGCTAGAGAGACTTATGAATACCAGCCTCAGTAATAAAAGCCCTTTTCTCTGTGTAAATTCACTGCTGTGCTTTTATATCTTTTGCTCATTAGAGACTAGCCATGACCTTTATGAACCAGGTTAGCCAGAAATTGCTACCTAAACTTTAGAGGAGGAATTAAGTCTTAGAGAGTGTGAGATGCTGAGCCATATAAGCCATGGTCTTCTGATTTAAAAAAAAAAAATTCATTGTGTGTTTTCCTGTATATATTGGCTAGCCATTGCTAAAATAATGCTGTGTAACAAATCAACCCTGAGATTCAGTGGCTTAAACCAACATTCATTCATTATCACTCATGACTCCTTAGGTCAGCTGAGAGGTGGCTCATCTGTAGTGTGCTAGACTCTCAGGTTTCACACCTCACTTCAGGACTGTGAGCAGCCAGCATGGGTCTGCTTGAAGCTGTACAGCTGTGCTCCACTTGGTTCTCATCTTCATGTTGGCACCATAGGCTGTCCACGTGCAAGGACCCTTAAGACTTAGGGCAGTGATGGCAAACTTTTTAGAGACCGAGTGCCAAAGTACAACCCAAACCTCACTTATTTATTGCAAAGTGGCAACACTGCAATTAAACCTGAATACTGAGGTCTTAGTTTAGAAAACAAAACAAAACAAAAACAACAACTCTAGATTAGCATCTTTTGTGTTAAAGACACAATGATGTGTGTCATAGGTTTGCTACCACTGGCTTAGGGTTAGGACTAGACCACTGTCATTTCTGCTTTATTAGATGCTCAAAGAAACTTGCATATGGAAATTCAAAGTCAAGGGGAAGGAAAATAGACACTACTCTCTAACCAAGCAGAATTGCAGACACACTGAAAAGGGTTTATGGACATGGTGTGGGAGGTGTTGGAAAACTGGGGTAAAAAACTGCCACTCAGCAAGTTCAGTTGTTCTTTTGTTTGTTAAATTATTTATTCATTCAGCCCAAACAATATGGCTGGCATCCTGCAAGTTGTTGAGAATACAAAAGTAAACTACATAATCTACATAAATAGGCAGTTTTAGCATACATAAAATGTGCTCTAAGAAAGGCAAACTCCGAGAATATTGGGAGCAGATAATGTACTTCCAAGAACCAGGAAAAGGAGCCACAACATAAATCAATGAAGGAACAGCATAGAGCTAAAAAATGTTCTAGGGTAAGGTCCACTCATATTTCAGACAGTGAAACCAGTCATGGCAGACACTTACGCTTGTTTATTGACATCCTTCTGTTTGTTTCTTTCCGCTGTCGTTGTTAATTCCCACTTCTCCTCTACTGTTACAGCAAAAACCCTTCAGAAAACTTGTGTTAATTTTAAAGCAAAATGCTTGGAGGGGCATGAGGCTGGCATCACTTATATAAATACTATGTGACAATGGATTTGGGAGGAAAAAAATGTGTCTAGGAAGTTGCAGTGAATGAAGAGAAGATGTAGGACTGTTCCTGGGACCTGTAGAATAGTTATATAATAATAATAAATGATACCGTCTATTGAGCTCTTTGTGATAGGTATGATGCTAAGTGCTTTGCGTGAGGTAAATAGTATTAATTATCCTAGGCCAGTCAGAAAAATGTATTTTACCAATAAAATACTCAGTGTATTTTAAACTACCCTTAGCTATGGCTCAGAGGATTTTCTGTGGGACAGTGACTGAGGTTCCAAACCTAACTCTGAGCGTGCATCCCATTACCACCATCTCACACTCAGGGGTTGTGGACCACACTTCTGGATCTAAGCAAAAGAAGATGTTTCTGTAGATTCAGAAGCTTCTTGGTCAACTGCTCCCCAAGGACTCTCATTGGAATTTAGGACCTAATCCCAGGCTACCCCTGGGCTTCCTCCCAGCCCTTGCTGGGTAATACTGTTAATGGGGTGGGAGTTTACATGTGGATTAGGACAAACAAGTCAGGTTTGCATTTTTGTGTACTCCTATATTGCTCTTAAAAGCCGAAGACCATTTTCCCTAAACCCAAAGTTCACATTCATAATCTAACTAGTTGAAGCACATGTATGTATAGTGACAAGAGGAAGGAATATTTAAACTTACCAGTGACCTGGAAACTCTGGCAACCTTGATTGCTGTAGGTAGAGGAAAATTCACAGTTCTTCTCTGAATGGGACTCAATCAGAGAAATAAATTGACTCTTCAGTATTTTTTGAGTGTGTGAACATGTATCTACCAATGTGCCAGACCAAAGGAGGGAGGGAGGCAAAGCAGATGCCATGCCTTCCCTTTGAGTGTAATAAGGCAATTAGGGATGCCACACAGCAACACAGGAATCAAAACTCTGGAGTCTAGAGGGTATCCACTACCACATCCAGTGAAAGAACTCTCCAGCCAGTTGATGTTAATTTGCACATGTTCACATATGGAACCCAGATCTCACTGTGCCTTTCAGGCTTTTCTTCAAGCTCCTGAATAAGCCCAGTTGCACATGTCAGTGGTGTGGGATTTACTGGACATCTGGCAGGGTAGACGAGGATGTCCACTGAAATTTTCTTTTAACATTTCTCTAGTTCTGTCTCTATGCTAAACCCTATCTCCTCCTTATCTTCCTCTACCCATGGAACTTCTTCTTTCTGACTACCCATACACTCGGTGGGAGTATCTCACTCCTATAGCTAACTTAGCTTGCAGATCTCTCACTGCTACTTTATTATGCACAAGAATGTGGCTCTTTCCTAGATTCTGTCTTCAAGCTTTCACATCTCAAGCTTCACTCCATCCCATACACATCTTCCTCAGCAAAGAGTAGCCCCTAATTATCAAAAGTCATTCCGGGTGGTGGGGGTTTGTTATAAATAAACTACTCCAAAACCATTCAGAAATGCAGCTTGTGAGAATTTACCCTGCAGAATCTTATCCAGGGTTTTTCTGCAGGTAGAAAGGACTGCTGTCCATGGTCCTGACCCCAATGGGCTATGGCTGATTTCTTTTTTTTTTTTTTTTTTTTTTAATTCACCATTTAGCCAGAGAGTTGGATCCTGTTGCTCTACTCTGAACATCAGTGGAAAAGTCACTGGCTTTGAAGTCTGACATGGGGTGTGAGTCTTGGCTGTACTGCTTATTTGCTGTGTAATGTTGGGCATATCACGCTACTTCTCTGAGCTTCTATTTCCTCATTTGCAAAATGGGGGCAACTGGTATGTACTAATAATTAATTAGTTAGGATGAGTGGCTTCCAGTCATAAAATCCACCAGATTTCATCAGCTTAACACAATAAAGCTTTATTTCTAACTCATATCACAATATCACGATTCAGTGGAGGGCAGTAGAGGAATTTGGTTCTATGCAGATGTTCCTAGTCCCTGATCCTTCTGTTTGGTAGATGTAATTCTCCAGCACTTAGGGATCTTCCACTGAATCCTCCACATCAAGCAGGCAGATGAGGGAGGAGCAAGAGGATGAAGGATTGAATAGGAGGCATTTTTATAGGCCAGATTAGGAAATGGTACAAATGATTTTCACCTACATTTCATTGTTGCATGGCTGTAACTAATATGAAGAAGGCAGAGAAATAATTGTGTACTTAAGAGGAAAGGGTTACTGATTTGGTGAACAAGTCAGTGTCTGCCAGTTTTATACTATGAGACTGTAATGAAAAAAGCAGGTGGAATATCTTGATTCTGTCTAGCACATAGCAGGACTCAATAAATGTTAGCGCTAGTAGCATTGTTTACATAGGAAACTGAATTTTGAATTTCAAACAAGTAACTTAGAAGGGAGTTTCAAGACTCAATTTATTTGTTGGATGTATGTTGCCTTGTCTGTTTGCCCTTGGCTGTGTAGGAATTCTGATTACAAAGCTATGAAGGGTTAAACTACCCTGGCCTCCATGGATACTTGACAGCTGGGTGTCTTTCCAAGGGCCTTCAGCTCTCTCTTTCACTGCTGTAAATACATCTGGCATTCCCTATTCTGGAAATACAAGCAACTAGTCAATTGAAAAAGGCGTCTGCTGATGGTAGCATGACAAGCAATATCCATAACTGCTTGTAATCTCCTTCAGACATCCGCTCACTCCCATCCAGCCCCACTGAGCACAAAGGGGCTCCTATTATCTCTGCAGCCTTCTGTCGCCAGAAATGCAGATGAACCCTGACCTGATATTCTACTCAACATGCCCTCTGAGCAAAGGGCCTTCTTCAAGTGTTTACCCTGCCAGAATAGCTGATGAGTAGGGCACGGGGAGCAGGTTTCCAAGAGGTGGGCACCTGCAGCACAGTGGTAGAGAGCACAGAATTTTGCATTTGGGAATTAAAAGACTCAGATCTGCAACTCGCAGGCTTCCTGGCCTTGGAAAAGTGACTTATCTCTCTTGCCTCAGTTTCCTCATTGATGTAATAAGCATAAGTACAATTCTTTCTTTATCCATACTACAGGAGGTATTGGGGCACAAATGATGTATCTGAAGTATATCTATACCTATACTCCAAAAACCTACCTAAAAAAGGGGAAGGTGGGGTCACATCCCCAGGCAGGTAGGGTTGAGATACCTAGATGAATATACAATCATTATATCTTAGGATCTAGTTTGTATCCTGTATATGGCAGTAGGTCACAGGAAGAATCTCAGCTCTAAGTTTTATATACATAATAATCTATTCTGGACCAACCTTGATAATAGGAGGCAAGAATGCACAAAGTTATTGCCTGATAAGGGCAAGAAACTCTTCTTCTCCAAGAACAGAATCCACAGGGGAGAAAGGGGAAGATCATGTACTGAGTCCCCAGTCTCATATTACTTTGGTGATAATGATAGTTCCTGACATTTGTACCATGTTTTATCATTTGCAAAGCCTTCTTCTGGGCAATATAATATCACAGTCAGTCCTTATAATAACCTTTCAAGCTAGGCATTGTGATTTTCATGAAGCTGAGTCTCAGAGATATTGAATATATATATTTTTTAATTTCCAGAACAAGATCTGTCTGTTTCCAAAGTGACATTTCTTCCCACCAATACCTCTGTTCTTCTGTTCCCAGGCACAACTAAGAGGAAAACTTTACCTTCTACAGATGAAACATGGACAGACATGTGCTCTCTGATCCTCTTTTGGTTAGAAAATAAGAACACTTTTTTTCTGTGAAATGTCTTCTAAATGGTTGCGAGACAAACAGTTGAGAGAGGAAATTGCCAGAAAGTGGGGAAAGAATTTGGTGTTGACCAGGGCCCAGAGATGGGTGGTTGACCATTGGTCTGGTGCTGTGCATGCTGAAGGAAGAGAAATTATTACAGGTGGAGATAAAAAAAAGAGCCAGAATGGACAAGGATTTCTCACTCGCTAACATTTAGAAACATTAAATATAGACCCTCCTCTGCCCAGGGAGAGAAACCCAAATAAGCCATAGAGAAACTAACAGGGCCTCTCAGTAAATGTCCTCTCTGAGGGACACAAGGTAAGATCAAAAGCTTTGTTGAAATCGGCTTGGGCAGCTGAAAGAAGAGGCTGTACTGAATCCTAATATTAACGGGGGCTGGTCAGTCTCTGGCCTCAATCAGGTCAGAATATGAGCCCAGGGCCCTTCTGTTGTAGCAAATCAGAAATGGACTATAAATTCTACCTGGGCATGTAAAACACAAGTAGGCAGTATGTTGGGAGAGAAAGCTCAAACCACTTCTTCGAGAAGGAAAATGTCTGGTTAATACAACATAGGGGTCAGAACTGGAGGAACTTGAGGTCATGGGAAATGTAGGCAGTGGCAACAGAGTCAACCTTCACTCTGGAGATAGAAGGATCAGGTAGTCACAGTACCAAGGTTTAGCAGCAGCATGGAAGGGAGGGGGAATAGGGAGCTGTGATGCTTAATTTTATGTGTCAACTGGGCTGGACTAGGTAATGCCCAGGTAGCTGGTAAAACTTTACTCTGGGTGTGTCTGTGAGGATATTTCTGGAAGAAACATGTTTGAATCAGTCAACTTGGGCAACAAAGGTAGTCCTTACCAATGTGGGAAGACATTATCCAATAATGTTGAGGGATGGAAGAACAAAACAGATGGAAGAGGGTACACATACCATTAGCTTCCCTGTTCTCTCCCCTTTGGGTTTTCTGGAGGCTTCCAGAAAAGTCCCACTACAGACTGTGGGACTTCTCAGCTTCTATTACCATGTGAGCAAATTCCTCATAATAAATCTCTTTCTATATAATGTAGATCCTATTGGTTCTCTTTCTCTGGAGAATCCAGCTAACAAAGGAGCCCATGAAGAATGAAAAGGGAGTGGGTTTTCTGAGCGTGGCTGGATAGGAAGATGAATTTTCAGGGAGAAGTTGTGTGTGTGTGTGTGTGTACAAGTATGGGGAAGACTTTGTCCCTGAGCCCACAGAAGGGAAGGGGTGTTGAGGATACCGTTTATAGTTTGAATGCCCCTCTGAAACTAATGTAAAATTTAATTACCATTGAAATGGCACTTGAAAGAAGGCCCTTTGAAAGGTGAATATGTCATGGAGGCATCATCCTTGTGAATAAACTAATGGTGTTCTAGTGGGAGTGGGTTCTAGTGGAATGAGTTCCTGATAAAGAGGGTAAGTTCTGCCTGATTTTACTCTGCTCACTTGTCCTTCTGCCATGTTGTGATTTAACCAGAAGGTCCTCACCAGATGCATCTCCTCAGTCTCAGATTTCCCAGCTTCCAGAACCATGAGACAAAAAAACTTATATTGTTTATAAATTACCTAGCCTGTAACACTGTTATAGCAGCAGAAAACAGAGTAAAACTATATTCTAATTAAATGAGGAGTGATCCACCTGTTGAGGATGTGGAGTTCCATCCCCATGATTCCACCAAAGAGAAGACACAGAGCAAAGGTCCATGCAGTGGTCTTCTTGCCTCCCCTCGTCCCTCATTCACACACATTGTGTGGGTGTGGAGGTGTTGCAGGCAGCAGCTCCTGCACAGCCATCTTGTCTTTCTGGATTCGAAGCTCTAGCCGTCTTCCCTGATGAATGTGACCCACCACTGAAACCTCATCAGCTGCCAAGACAGAGGAGGTCAGGCCCAGCGGCTGCAGACAATGGCCTTATCAGCTGCTGCTAGTGAGGGTATAAGCAGGGGATTGGATGGTATCATTCTAATTTACACGGGATTTTGTTTCTTTCCAGGTACTTAGCATGTGGATCTAGGTGATATCAAAGGCAGAGCATTATACAATAAGTAGGCTTAACCTCCATCTCACCCCCTCTCATCCTTCTGTCTCTTCATTGAGGCCACGAGGAGCTACAGCTGGGGTTGCCATAGTGACCAATTAGGATTACTGAGATGTTCTTGCAGAGAAAAAAGAGAGTATCGATTTAGCTTTGACAGTGGGGCATCTGGGAACCAGGGGAGCCTAGGGTGTTCGGCATTAACAGGGGGCAGAGTGTGCCACCCTGAAGGCTGTTCTGGACTTGTGTTGCTTTTAGGTTGGACTTCATATGTGGTGGAGACCATTGATAGGTCCCTGTCTGCCTGGAGCTTACATGACAGTGCTGAGGGTCATGTGAGGGTATCTCAGGCCAGGTGGGAGTAACTCCCCCAGTAGTCAGAATGACCCTCCCAGGAAATAGAATCCCTTGGCTCAGTTTTAGGAGGCTTGGGTACCCAGATAAGCTCACCACAGCCATGGAGCAATGAATTTAGTGTAATCACATGCAAAATCAGCTCCCTGGTATTATTCCGACTCTAGGAAAACCAAGGCCAAGTGGATATGTGTAGACAGTAGCCTTTGAAGTGGAAGTGGGGCTCCAGGCTGGCTAATGCAGCTGTGCAGCTGTGGACAAGTCATGGAACATAACTGAGCCTCTGTTTTCCCCTCTGAAACAAAGTAGTAATAAGCTGGATAGGAGGGCTGTGAAGATTAGAACTTACACTGGTAAGGTGCTTGGCACATTCTAAGTATAGGGGCTGAGTTGGGAGGAAGAGACAGAACTGAGTTGACAGCAATGGGAAAGTAAAGGGAAGTGGGGTTTGGAGACACAGAGGGAGAATTCATATGCCTTATGGATGGAGGAGGAGAGGGAGGTGGGAAACTAGAGAGCACATGGCCAGTGTGAGAGGAGAGTGGCTGTCTGAATCTTCATCCATTTCCTGTTGCTTGACCATAGAATGCTTGAGACATGGAAGTTTATATTGGCTCATAGTGCTGGAAGCTGAGGAGTTCAAGAGCATGGTGCTGGCATCTGTTTGGGGTCTGGTGAGGGCCTTATGCTGCTTCAACTCACTGTGCAATGTGGAAGGTCCTGTGGAAGAGAAAAAAGGGGGCTGACCTCCTGCAACAACTAGCCCATTTCCACAAGAAAAGTATTAATCCATTTCTGGGGCTTTGTTCCACTGCAGACCAAATTTCAAGATGAGCTTTGGAGGTGACAAACAATATTCAAAACACAGCATAGGCCAAAGGGAAAGGGTGCTGAGGCCATGGAGGGGCTGTGGAGAGCAGAGAGCAGAGAGGCAGGAGGACACTTGGTAGTATGGAGGGGAAGAGAGATCCCTGATTCCACAAGGGGAAACTTTTCCCTTTTCCTTATCCCAAAACTCAGATAAATGGATTCATTCAAAGTGCTATGGAAGTCAAAAGGGAGGGAGGAGAGGGAGGCACCAGCAGGTGTTCCATCCCTGGGGAAAAAGGTGGTCTTGTTCTGGGCTAAGCACAAGCATCCTGGGTCTGTGGTTAATTCCCCTATAGGGGAAGCTGGGCAGTGAGGTTCTCTCTGTACTGCCTTGGCCTTGGGCTGTGAGGAACCTAGGCTAAATTAACCCATCTCCTACCCCTCAGGGGCCCTTCAGACAGACCACACCCAGAGGTGCCCCTGCCTCTACTCCCCACCTATACCCCCGCATGGACTCTAGCACTCTTAATTACAGCAGAGCTGTGAAGAGGACCCAGGAAAAACAGCTTCTTCCTCCCCCTACCCCCTCCCCTGCCTCTGCAGGATTTAATAACTGCCCTCCTTAAAGACCAGGAGACATGATTAATTCTGACTCGAGGATTATTAAAATGCTTCCACCAAGCATCTGGCATTAAAAGTTTTAAATCAATTACTCTGTTGTTTGTGGAAGAACATTCTAGTTAGCACAGCTGCAAGAGGCTGTTCAAGTTGCTGTCGGGTTGGGAGAGGCTGTACTGGAAGGAGGGCTCAGCCTCCCCTGGGAGCTGGAAGGGACCCACAGGGCTCCTGCACATTCCCCCGGCTCCCAAGACCTTGCTTCTCTCACCTTAGTTATGTGTGTCCAGTCTCTAAGTGGTTCTCTCTCATCCCCCGATAAAATAAAGGATGCTCAATTGAATTTGAATTTTAGACAAAGAGTGTATAATTTTTGTTGAGTGTAAGTATGTCTCACGTATTTGGGAGATAGTTATACTCAAAATATTTTTTGTTGTCTATCTGAAGTTCAGATTTAAGTAGGTATCCTATATTTTTATTTGCTAAATCTGGTGCCCTGTCTGAAGTGCTTGGTGCATTCTAAATGCAAGAGGCTGAACTGAGAAGTGTGGCATCATAGCTGAAGCAGGACTCCTGGCTAGTGAGCCCTGGACCTTCTGTCCTCGTGCTGAAAGTCCTAGAGGCAATTTGAATGGCCTCTTTCAGCTATGCTAGTGTTGCTTTCCCTTTCTAGGTCAAGTGAGAAATAAACAACTTTGAACTCTGAGCCACTTAAGCATTTGTGGGGATCTCATACAACGGTTGGCAAAATCTCCATTTGATTGGTAAATCATATGGAAAAATTACATAAATCTGTGATCCCAAGAACATATTCCTGGCATTGTTTACAGAAGTGCTTGTTCTGCCTTGGACTCCGGGTGCCACAGCACCTTTCATTTATCTTGGGTGTGGTTATCTAACCATAGGCTCCTTGGTGGGGGGGAGCTGTATTTGGGCCACATCTGCTTCCCTAGTACCTGATCCAAGGCTGACACTTAGCAGACTCTGTATGTAGATTGATGAAGGGAGTCCATGGGTGAATGAACTTTCCCTAGTTCTTAATGAGTCTCCCACCTGGTCAAAGTTGTCATTTACAAATCCCAAAGGGTTCAATGTACAGAATTGGCCTGGGTCAGAACTAATCTTGAACCCTCTGGACTAGGGACCAGGATTCATAGGCTGAAACCTGAATGCAAGTTCTGATTTTTTGCTGGTATCTTGCATCCTTGACTAACTCTCTACCCTTTTCTGGGCTTTGGTTTCCTCATCTGTAAATCCAGAGAATCATTCTTGGGGATTTATAGCCCAGACATTTGGAGATAACCCAGCAGTGCCAAACTCTGCACTCCAGTCTTGAGTGGATCAAGTGGAAGGCTGCCTCCTGGGACCAGGCTGAGTCCCCCTGCCTGGGAGTCCACACGTGCTGATGCCTGATTGCATGGTCTTCTGTGCTGTAGTCTGTCTTGGCTTTCAGTTTCCTCCCTGCAAACAAGGATCAGGCTTTGGCTTGCTTGTTTCCTCAGCAGGAGGGGAGAGAGACAGGAGATGCCACTTTCCTTGACTTTGCATCTCATCTGAGCCTCCTTTGACCCCTGGCCACACCTCAGATATTTCTTTTCAGACACTGCAGTCAGACCAGATTTATCCTGCCTCGTGTCTCTCATGTAAAATGCATCTCCCGACACTTTGCCAGGTTAAATGATTTAACAGCCGAGGCAGAGAGAATTAGGGGTCCAGGAGCAGGAGGCAATGCTTGCTTTTCAGATGAGATTGGAAAGGAGATGGAGATTGGTAGTGGTGATAATCTCTTATTTTAATAATATAAAATAACTGTCCTAGTGAATCAGAGTGAGCGATGAATTCTGTGGCCTGGGGTTAGAGAGAGCCAGCCTGGAGGAGGGAGGGGTACAGGTGCAGGGATGCCTCTCTGATGCTCCATCTCTCTTGTTACCTTTTGAAGATTTGTGCCAGCACTGTGCCCTGGGATCTGGTGTCACTTAGAATGTCAGGAACTGGGGTGACTGAAGGAGAATGTGATGGATATGGGAGAGCGCATGCCCTTGTCTATGTTTGTGTGTACGTGGGTATGTGTGTATGTATGTTGGGGGAAAATGGAATGACTATAAGTTCAGAGAGACCGATGACCACTACTTTTTTCTTTGTGACCCATAGATAGAAGATACCTTGATCTCTGTGACCCAGAAAGGGGGCCACCAGGGAGAGGTCTAGACAACATAACCTGTAAAAGATGTGGGGACTGCTAACTAGGGAACAGAATCATAGGAGGTGAGTCATGCTCCAGCAACCCAGGAGAAGCGACCCGCTCTCCCATCCGTGTCTTCACAGACAAACACATATTGAAGGCCTATCATGTGCTGGTCTTCATGAGGTTGGCTGAATCAGGTCAGTGAGTTTCCACGAGGAGCCAGGTGGTAGGGAATAAGCTCTGTGGCACATGTAGGCTCAGCAGGGCTTCCTTCTCAGCATGCTGCTAATAGCTGAGGAGCTGCAGACCTGTCTTCTTCCCTGGGATTAATTCATTATTCCAGCCCTACTTGGATTCCATCAAGTTCAAACATCAGAATTTAATATACAGCTAATGAGTCAAATGCTCTCTCTATCTCTTCCTGTCCAAGGTTTGCTCTTTCCCTTCTCTCTCCGTGCAGATGCTTGCAGGCAGCAGGGGTTGGATGGAGTAGAGCAGAGGCAGGGATGCATGGGGCCCATGAGGGGCCTTCCTCCCCTTCCATAGTCAGTGAGAAGTCAGCGCCATTTACCATACCCATTTATTGTATGAATGAAGTGTGAGAGTGATGGAAGTCCACTCCTGTTGGGGCTCCTGAGTTGAGAATTATCAGAGTATGTGGAGAAGTGGCGAGAGCTGATAACAGAGAGAGCCTCATTTCCTGTACTTCTCATCTCTGTTCCTCATTAGTCAACAGCTGCTTGTGAGAACTCATTATGTGTTGAGTCCATGCACGTCACTGAGGATGCAAAGTTGAATGGATTGAGTGAGTATATAAAGAGACAGTGGGGTACAGTTGTTAGGTTAGAAGGCTCTAGAGCCAGACTTCCCAGCTTTTGATCCGCTGCTCACTGCTTGTGCAAATTTAGGCAAGTGAGTTAGGTTCTTTGCCTCTCTTTTTTTATCTGCAAAATGGAGATAACAAAATAGCATCTTCACGCACTTACAGGAACCTTAAATAAGCTGATACAAATGAGTGCTGGTAAATGCTAGATAAAGGTAGCTATTCCAGAGCCTAAAATAGAATAAGTCAATCTTGAGTGGCTGCTTGCTATGTACCAGGGAATGTGATTTATATGTATCAACTGGCTTACTCCTCACAACAACCATACAAGGTAGGTCTCGTTACCCTTCTTACCATTTTACACAGGAGGAAGCTGAGACTGAGGTCTGCTCTTGCCCCAGGGCACCTAGCTAGTAAACGATGGAGCTGGAATTTGATCTTTGCTCTGTTAGACTCTGAGTCTGAGCTCTTGTCCACAGTTCTGTCTTGGGAGACAGAGCATACATAATTATACAAATGGTGTTGTCTTGTAATGCAGGTTCAGATGCAGCACCATAGAACCCTCTGAGGGTAATGTGGCTGCTTCTGTCCAAGAGGGTCAAAGAGGGTTTGTTGGTGGAGGCCATGTTTGAGCTGGAGGCTGAATAGGCCTTCTCTACATTTATAGAGTGACTTAGCAAGAGGTAGAGGCACTGGTGAAGAGCAGGGCACATGTGGGAGCCTCCTACTCAAGTGGCTGGAGGGCAGGTGTGGAATGGGTGGTGCACAGGGAGGAGGCTGGGAATGTAGCCTAGAAGCAGTATGCAGAGCTCTGTCTACAGCAGGTTTTCTGAAAAGATGATGGCAGTTGCTGGGAGTCTAAAGCTGGGGAGTGGCATAGATAAACTCTGTGGAAAGCTCTTTCTCCCATGGGGTTGTGGAATGCAGACCAGGGAGGGGAGGCTTGAGGTCAGGAGGATGCTTAGGGTGCTGTTGCAGTCATCAACTTGTTGGTCTACACAGGACAACTCTGTTGCCCATCTAGTGAGACTAAGTGTGGGCATGACAAGAAGGGGGAGATTCTCTAAGCAGAAAGGGATGTGGTGTCTATTTCTGATCCTTGGAAGGTGGCGGTGTGATTCAGACACACTGTCAGCTGTCAAGGCCTCCTGAAAATCCATGAGTGCAAGATGTAGATGAACAAGGAGTGCAGAAACTGAGCTTCCCTGGGAAGAGAATGAGTTTTAACTGACACCTAGTGGTCAGCATACCAAGCACACATAATTTTGGGGTGGGTGGGCAAGAAGACTGTTCTAGGCCCAATCAGGAAGGTTTTAGATGGAAGCAAAGACTCTTCTGGGTGAATGCAGGGGGCCCAGGGTGGGATATGGGCTGAGAGCAACACTCCAAGATACGTGTCCAGAACAACAAAATGAAGAGAGTGAGGGATATTAGAGCAGTGTCTCTGGTCCAATGCGATGACTCAGGACCCAAATTCAGAGACAAGGCAGACTCAAGAGGGCACTGAGGTTCCCACAGAATTGGGGAGCAGAGCCAGCCCTAACTTGCTTGAAGGGACATCCGAACATTTCTTACGTAGTCAGAGAAGAAAAAGTTGAAATGATATGAGGAAACCAGGGACCAGGGCCTTATAGGCTGTGCCTTGAAAGTCAATAGTTTACTAAATACTCAGAAACATGAGTTAGAAACTAAATACTCTGCAAACATGTTCCTTTTTATAGTCCCTGGTATATTTCTTTTGCTTTTCTCAGAAAGGTTTCCTTCCCTCCAATCCCATTGCAGGTGTGTTTGCCCATCATGGAGGGTGAGATATGCCTCAATGGCTGGGTGGGGTGGCAGCCATGGTCTTGGTCAAGAAGAGCCGAAGTCAGTTTCAGGAGCATGCAGAGGGAAGAAACTAGGAGCTCAAGAGGCAGGTCCAGAAGCCATGCTGACCATGTCCCATCACAGCCAATCCTTCAGAGGTAGTGGTGTGAAGCTCTGATGGAAATAGTCATATGGGCTGAAGAAATAGAACCTGTGAAGACTTCTCTTATCATTTTCTTTTTAAATAACAGCCATAGCCATTACCAAGAACAATTATAAGGAGCTCACCGAGCCATGTTTGACCTTGAACTATAGTCATTCTTGTACATGGTTTGCTTCTGTACTGGACTGCAGACTCCCTCCTCTTCTCTCCCCTCCCTTCCTTTCCTTTCTTCTCTCTTCCTTTCCTTCCACTTCTCTCTCTCTCTCTCTTTCTCCCTCTCCTCTCTCCTCTCTCCCCCTTGTCTCTGCAGCACTGAGGATGGAACCATGTGTGGAACCCATGCATGCTGGGCAACCACTCTATCAGGGAGCTCTAACCCCATCCTGGTCATACTGCTATTTTCAACATGATGAACGATAACCAGGGTGAGTAGGTCTGAAAGAAAGGGGTCCAGTCCTCAGGAAGGTAACATTTAAGAGCTATCGCAAGCAGAGTTTGGAACAGTTTGACAAACCAGGCCACCAAAATGTGAATTTTGAAATAGAGGCCCTGTGATTCTGCCTGATGCACTCAGGGTGAGGATGGGAGGGGGACCTGGAGTTTGAGGACAAGGACAGGGGGCTTCTAGCTAGAGCCAAACAAGAAATAAGAGATTAGTTTATATTTGTGTCACCCAAGCCACTGCAATAGCCTCCAAGTCTGTTTCCAGTCTTTAGTCTCTCCCTTCTTCCAATTATCACGCATTGACTATCATTCTACATCACTCTAGTTCAGAAACTTTCAAGGACTCCCTGTGGCCTTAGCAGAAAGTCTAAACTCCAAAGGTCCAATCTACCTGATTCCTCATTCTCTGCTCCCCCTACAAATACAACATTTACTATTCAAGACTAGCTTATTTATAACTTTTCCCCCACCCTGATGCACATTACAATTTCCTGCCCGAACACCTTTCCATAGGCCTCATTCTGTTTTCTTCATACTCATACCTGCAACCACTTTCTGAGCCCAATTTAAATCTTACCTCTCCCAGGAAGAATTCTTTTGGCTTCCTTGGCCCACATTTCTTTTTAGTCTAACATCTGCTGAGTGTGTACCATATGCCAAACATGCTATGTGTGTTGTCTCATTTAGTCCTCCCAGTAGTTCCATGACTTCAGCTCTGCTCTTAATTCCAAAAGTGAAGTAGCTTGCTCAAAGTCACGTAGCTGGCAAATAGTAAAGTCAGTATCAAACCTTGGTATATTAAAATCTAAACACGTGTCATATACAAAATAATCTGTTGATTCTTTTATTTGTAATGCAAAACATATACAATCTTACCTCTCCTTTGTGACACCAAGGACCCATTTGTACCATGGAAAGAAACTGGAAATTTTTTTATTATATTCTTTAAAGATGGACTATGTTCTGAATAATTTTTATAGGCATAAGGCAGAATGGACCCCTGAAAAGTAAAGACTCAAGATGACAATATACAAGCTGTTCTTTGGCAAATTTCCTGTCCATTGGGTTGGCTAAATTCTGATAATCAGATAAAGATGCCTCTACTAGGAAGTCATACAGACAACACCAATGTACAAAGTTAAGGTGATGGAGAAACTTTGAGACTGAACAATTCTAGGAAGAAGATCTATTGGTTTCATTAGATTCTCAGTGGGGTTCATGGTCTCAAGCAGGTTAGGAAGCAGTATACTTAGGAAAGATATTTGGGCATAAAATCTGACATAAGCTAGTAGCTGAAAAGAGGATCCCTTTAATTCAGTGTAGGGGTTACCAGGAAAGGAGTCCCTTGTTCAGCCAATTTGGAGCTTCCCTGGCAGGGTCTTGAACAAGTTGTACTTCGGTCCAGGGAGGAATCTTTCAAGGAGGTGGCCTTATCTCTACATGTGAAGTCAGAACTGTACAGAGACAAGATGGGCATCTAGGGAGCAGAGAGTTCCCAGGCATAAATGATCCAGTACTGAATGAGCCTGTCTCAGGTTTTGTGGACACCTAGCGTTAGGTGGCTCTTTAGGGGTAAAAGGTCCCTGGGCTTCCTTACACCTTTGGGTTGTTTGTTTCTGTGATGATTGTGTAGAACAATGTCAAGCAGGCAGGATCACGTAGCTGAATACCTGTACTGTACGTACCTTGGCCTCCCCATTCCTCAACCTATTGTGAATCCCATGGCTTGCTTCATAGATGAATTTTTTACCACTCACACCAAAAAGATCAACATAGCAGAGAATAGGAAGTTTGGGTTGGGTATTGACCACAACTAAGGAAGACAAAGTTGTTCTCACGGAGCCGTCGAAGCCCAGCACAGACTCTGTTCTATAGAGCAGTTGTTAGACCCAAATATCAAGTGTTTTGACTAAAAAGGCCTATGGTTAGGGAATTCTTATGAAACAAAGTTTAATAGCTTTTTGTTTTTGTTTTTATTTGCTTATTTTTTTATTTCTTGAAACCTTGGGACTTTCCAAAAACGGAGCATACCATGCAATATTTCCCCAGGTTATTTGAGCATGCCCCCCCCCACCCCAGCCAGTCTCGTGGCTGATGTCCCAAAGAATATACTAATATTGCTCAAGACAACTTTGTCAGATGGTCTCTGGCTCCTGTAGTCCCAGTCTGTCTCTTTTCATTCTCTCAATCCTTCTCTCTGTAGCCGGGATTCTGTAAGGAGACATCTGGAGCCTCCAGAAGACCCTTCCTCAGCCCAGTAGGATTTCTGCAAGTGGTATAGGTTTAGGCGTGTAATGAATTTAGATTTAATTTGCAAGTGAAAAAGCTTGCTTTCTTTTGTAGCTTACACCAAAGCTCAAATGTCTAAGCTTCCAGGGTTTAAGTCTAATTAACTGTATTTCACAGCTTATTTAAAGAAAAGAATGGAGGCATTAAAATTGTAAAATCTAATTTTTGAGTAAATCTTTCAGTGCAAAATTAATGTCGCAGTATTAGAGCAGCCTTGGCAATATATCTCTTGTCTTCAAATTTCAAAATGAGCTTTTGCAAACATGAAATTATTCATTAGACTGTCTGGTAAAGAGATAAATAAGTGTCTCTTCAAATCCTCGATCTCCTCTTCTCTATTTAGCCAAACACAGAGTTATTTGGTTTGAGGGGCAAGTGGTTTGATCGTACTTGTGAATTCGACAGGTAAGGAGAGAAGTCAAGGAAGCAGGACTTTCTGCATGTCCACAGAAGGAGTGGGGTAGAGACACAGCCCCTTCTCCATCCCCAGTTTACTCCTGAGGGATTGACTGGTTCTGAGGGCAGTATGCTGGAGCCAGGAGCAGAGCTCTGCTGGGAGGCTACACACCCTTTAGCCCCTCTCCCCTTAACCCCTACAGCTGGGTGGCTGTCCGGGCTTCCCTAACCATTTCCAGAAGTTGGTGCCTGTCCTCCAAACCTCCCTGGTCATCTCCACAGCCTGGAATTCTCTACCACTCCTCATGTCACCTTCTACCTTGTGTTGGCTTAACATCTACTCAGCCACATTTTAAAGGATTCCTCCTGGGGCCCTTTCTTGATGCCAGATCAGGAAAGCCACCCCCTCAGGAGCTACCGCAGCACCCTGTCATGGTCCTTACGATGTTTTATGGATTCTTTCTCCCCCTAGACATCCCGCAGTGTTACATTCAAAAGAAACAAGATGGACATCCAGAAAGCATTGAAGTTACTTTGTCATTGGAAAATGACAAAGGGACATTCATTCCTAATATACAGCAAAACTTTAAAAAATCATTTTTCTTCATCTCTCTCTTTCTCTCAATAGCTCACAGGACACGGCAGCATCCCATTTTCTTTCCCTACCTCTAAATGCTGTCCAGGCCATTCTGCACACAGCTTCAGCTTGCTTTGATCTCTTTCACTCCTTCCTTCACCTCCGGGACTTACTTGAGAGCAACTCTCTTTACTTTCATTCTTGTTTTTGAATTAGAAAGATTAAAATATTCACACAAAAGCAGAGCACAATGGAGTGAACACTCCTGTACCTGCCACAGATTAAAGACAGGCTAGCATTTTGTCACATTTGCTTCAGCTCTCTGCCCTTTCTAGCCAGCCAGTCTAGCGGAGGAGGTCACAGACACAGTGGCTGGGCGAAGATCAGAAACAAGAGAAGTGGTCTAGGTGGGTAATTAGGGAAGGGTGGAGAGTGTAGCAAACTAGAATGAATATGCCCTGCACAGGGACTTCTTGAAGAAATGCCTATTGAGAGCACTGATCTCCATAGCCCCTTTCACCTTGGTATTCAGCTCTTGGAATGGTACCGGGCATATGGTAGAGTGAAAGTGTGAGGCAGTGGGGGGTCAATCTTGCCAGGTTTCCTGGGTTTATCCAGAGAAGCTATGAAGCCCAGCTTTGTGGCACACAGTCCTAATCACAGCACTCTGGGAGGCTGAGGTAGGAGAACTGCAAATTCCAGCCTGGCCCAGGCAACTTAGCAACTTAGTGAGAACTTGTCTCAAAATGAAAAAATTAAAGAAAAGGGCTGGGAATATAGCTCAGTACGAAGGTCCTGGATTCAGTTCAGTCCCCATTACCACACACACACGCACACGCACACGCACACACACACACACACACACACACAAGTGGGAATCTGAATCTCAATGAGAAATCTGTATTAACTGTTGGACACTATCTTTAATTTTTTTTTTTTTTTAACCCCACTGTGAGCCAAGTGCCTGTACTGATAATCATGACTTCTGACTCAGGCTTACTGGGCTTCTCGAACTTCCTTTCCAGCCTTTACCTGATCTAAGTCCGGCAGGAGAGCTGGGGATATAGCTCAGTGGTAGGGTGCAGTGAAGCCCTTAGGTTTCTTCCCCGGCGAGACACGCACGCACGCACGCACGCACGCACGTCTTAGAGTTTGTCACTGCCCGGCGTCAGCTTGGCTTGTGCGCTGAAGAACCCTGAGTGCGGAGTGGCCCAGAGCGGCGTGTGGGGCGCGTGCCTTGAGACTGTCGGTTCTAGTCCGCTCTGATGCCTACCTTTGCCACTCCTCTAAAGAGGGCACGTCCTCTCTCTGACGCTGTCATGGTTGCTTCCTTCCAGACCCACTTCCTAGGATTCCATTCCTTGGGGCCTCACAGCAGTGGCAACAGGTAAGTTGGTGGGGAGCCCAGCGCGGTAGCGCAGCCGGTCTGTCTCCGCCGCGCCTCCTGCAGGCGGGCAGTAAAACCTCCAGCTCTCCAGGTGTGGACAGAGGCAGCGTTTTCCCCCAGAAATCTTGGTCGCACTGGAGCTTCTCTGCGGTAGTAATCACTTCAGAGCCAGTTAGTGTCTGGAGCACTCTGTGGATGATGCGGGGGGCGGGGTGGAGGCTGACTGTCTTGCGCTGTCTGCGTGTCCTGAGAAGGCGTGCTGCAGTTAACAGGTTGGCCTCCCTCAGCCCCTCCTGCAGCCTTTGCCTCTCTGCCTCCTGAGAGAGAGCCTGCGCGCAGGCTTCCTGTCCCTGGGAGGAGAGCGGCAGGGCACCTGGGAGCGGGACCCAAGCGCAGAGCTGCCCTTGTTGGCTGTGATCTTGGCAAGGGCTTCACCTTTCGCATGTTCTCTTTTCTTTTTGCTAAAACGGGACTATCTGGCTGCCTACCTGGCGGGCACGTTGTGAGGATGAAATGGGTGCCAGGGCCCTTTGCGAATGCCACAGGAGGGCGAATCACTCTGGTTTGAAGCTTTGGTTTCCTCCCACGTGTAAAAAGGACTGTAAGACGCAGAGAGGGCATGGAAAAAGCCTGACACGCAGTAAGACGACAGAGATGTTAACCTCTGCAGTAGTGGTATTAACTGAGGCACTGCACATTGCTGCTAGGTAGCTCCCCAGGGGCGAGCTTCAAGTTTCCACAATGAAGGGAAACATGTCGAGGGGCCACCTTGAGGTTTCTAGGGATGAGGAAGTGTTGGATGGGGGTGTGCTGACCACTGAAGCTCTTGCTGGATGGGATATGGATGGCCTGGACTTGGGGCCAGCTGTCGAGGTAAGGGGTCAGGAAGAAGCCTGGAGACCCATGGTGGAGCCATTGCCCAGAGTGGTTGGTGTCAACGCAGGGCCCATAGGCACCTTGGAGAGGACCTTTTATGAAGACAAGGTGCAAAAGAGAGCAGAGACAAGGCATGGGACAAGTTGGTGGCCTAATCCCTGGACTGCAGACTCCTGGTCCAGGACTCTGTCTTCAGGCCCACAGTGGGTATGTGCACCCCTTAGACACTCAGGGCCTCCACTGTCTGCATCTCACAGCCACCTGCACCCGCGATTCTCCCTTTACAGCGAGTTCCCTTTCCTCCTCGGCCTGCCACCAGCAGTGGCTCCAAGCCTGCTCCTCCCTGTCCTCCATATCTGCTTCTTGGCTTTATAGCAAGACCCTTCTAGGATGCCATGTGCAGTGTGTCTTTTGGCTTAGGCCAGACAGGTATCTATTGGTCAACTGCAGCCTGGTGTAGAATTCAAGAAACATTTAGGGCCCTTTGAAACCATCAAACTTGTAGGCTCTGGCTTTGGAGAAGCAGGATAAACAAACCTGGACCCAAGAGGAAACTCATTCTCCTTTCTTTCCTTTGCCTTTCAAACTCATCAAAATCAAGTTCTCAGAGCTCTACTGTCTCACAAGTGCCTTTAGATGGGTCTCATTGTTTTATTTATTGTGCTTATCACAAGTACAGGCAGCCTGGAGGTTTCTGGGCCAGTAGAGACCTCTTTCAGGGAGTGTTGACATTTCTGGGGATCTGAATGGTCCTTAGTGTCTCTCCCCCCCCCCTCTTTTTTTCTTTTCCCCCTGGGAAGAACTGATTGAGACAGCTTGCAAGTGGAATTTTCCCACGTGAGTCTTCCTGAGCCTAGCAGGCCTGAGATACCTCTCCATCTATACGCCACTGGCCCCAAGCAGCCAGATCTGTGCCTAGTGCAGGTTAACACCCTGAAACCTAGCTCTACTCTGTGCCCTCCTGGTGGAACCCTGTCTTGCAAATGCAAAGTTCAGGAGCAGCACTGGTCTCTGTGACCTTTGTGAGGAAACAATGTTTAATAAATATGAGCCAGGTGCCTGCTCTCTGTGTGTGGTGGGGGAGGGGGGAGACACAGACATAAAGGAGGTCTACCCTGTGGTTCCCTTGGGGGAGATGGAGGCATCCATCAATCATTCTGCCGCTTGGTGGGCTCGGATAGTGTGATATTATGGTAGAGACAAAATGCTGGTGGAGGGAGAGATGGGTGCTGCTGTAAATGGGAGGAAGAGGAGGGCTTCCTGATGGTGACAAAGTCTAAAGGTTATCAGGAAGGCCAGAACAGGGTGTTAGGTGGTGGAGTGGACTGAAGGAGCAAAGATCCAGAGGCAGGGGATGCAGGTGGGTCTGGAGGATGCATGGTGAGTGCCTCAGTGTTGTGGTTGAAAAGATGGTCGGGGGGGATGGTGGAAGATCAGGTTGGGCCAGATCATGGAATGTTTAGCTTTGCCTTATAGGCATCTGGGATTCTCTGCCAGTTTTTGGAGGAGTAGCATTGTGGGGTGGCTTTGTCCCTGGTAGGTACGAAGATTGGCATTGTGCTAGGGCCACAGTCTTAGTCATTCCTGGAGTGTTGGCTGCCAGAGAGCGATTAGGTTTTCAGTTGAAAATTAAATAGGATCTGGGATTGGAGCAGCAGCTCTCTGGCCTGGGCTTTGCTGGATATCTGGTTTCTCTGGGACAACTGGTTGAAAGGCACACGGTGGAGAGATTGATTCTCAGCACATACACCTAGTCCTTTTTGGTGGGCTCAGAGTGGTCCACAGTTGCCCTTCTAGACACAGTGATATGGCAGCATTTGGAACCCAGGCCAGCTGTGTGATTTTAGCTCCTGGCTCTCTGTATCTGCTTATCATCTTTGCATTGTGGTCGATATTACCTTTCTTGTCCACATAAGATAATGTATATGAAAGTGCTTTGAAAGCTATACAGCAGTATACAGATGCAAAGTATTATCTTTTTTTCCCTTTTCTTTTTATTATCCTCTCATCTATTCTCAACTTGCCCTGTAACTGAACCAGGACCAGAGACTTACCTTCTACCACATCACAGTGGCTGTCAGCTGCAGAAGGCAGATTGGATCACCTCAGGGTTTTAGGAATTTCAGGAAGCAGAAGCAGGAGAGGTAAAGACGCTTGGACTTGATCAGGCACTACTGAGCAGAGTGACTAAGCTTGGGTCCAAGAAAAGATGCTAGAAGGGGACAAGGGAATTTTTTTTATTGTTGTCATTGATGCTGTTTGCCATCATGTTTATCAAATCCTTATCATCACCATGGTCTTAATCTTCATAATTTTCTGGGTCCCAAATGCCCTTGTGCCCATCCTCTCCATTTAAATCTTTTATTTTTCAGTTCTTAATGGTCCAGTTTAAATGCTCTCTCTTCCCAGAAACATTTCTTAATTTCCCTAGTGGCAGTGGTCTCCTCCCCCTAAGCCCTCATTGGCCTTTCTCTCATCTCTTTCTCTGTTGTCTGCATTACAATCATCTGTGGACATTTTCTTTCCTTCCTATGGGGCTTAAACCCCCCAAGAGAAGAGACCATGGCTCTGGCCCCTTCTTTGTGTCCCGTTGTCAACTCTCCTTGTACCCAAGAAGCTGCTATGAACGCTGTAGGGATTAAGAACCCATCTGTCCTCAGGAGGTGTCATTCGGAGCGCCGGCCTGACTGCTGAGGCGTGTGTTCTAGAAGCACGTTTTCAGGCAGTTCAGCTCTGCAAAGTATGTGTCCTGTCAAGTCTGAGTCCATGAGCGGAGGCCTGGCAAATCTTGCCCTTGCATCTGGGTTCTTTTGTGCCACATGCATTTCGTTCCTTCTGCATGGCTGGGGAATGAGTGCTGCCTGGGCACTTGGAAGGAAGGAACAGAAGAAGACGGGACAGGACAGAAGGTAGATATGGGGACGAGGAAGACAGTAAGGCTCTCTGCTCTGCTCCAGAGATGTGAAGGAGCAATTCCCTCTTCCTTCTTGTTCCTGGCCTTCAGAACCTCCTGGGCTGCTTCTTTGTCCTGGTGAAATAATAGCTTGTCAGGGAGACATGATTCTTACTAATTACTAGATTGCTTTGTGCCTGTTGTTCCTAGATTGGCGAGGTGGGACCTGTCTCTGAAGGGGCTCCCATGACCTCTTTGAGATGGAGAAGCCAGCCAAGGAGAGTGAAGCAGCAAGGAAGAGGTGCTGTTGTACTCTTTTTCCTCCTGGTTTATAGCTGGGCCCTTCCGGATGCTGGCTGTGGGGGGAGGGGGTGGGGTCTGGCTCTGGAACCGTGACTCACATTCACATCCAAGGATAGCACATGCTGAAAGCACATGAAACCATTCATACCCATATACAAGTACCAGCTAGTGCAGTGTCAGTGAGTCACACATGTCACTGCAGGTTCTCAGTGATCAGTGTACGCAACCAGTAACCTACACTGGGTGGACACCACAGGCCCAGCTAAAATGGTTGCATATACATGGGTACTCCCATGTACAGATGTGTGCAAATGTTTAGAGGTTTGAGAGTGATAGTTAACTGCTTCCCTCTTTCCTTTGGTTTCTAAGCCAAGTCAAAAATAGACACAAATATTTCTGTGTTTCATCTCTTTTTAAGATGCACATATTTTCACACTGGAGTATGTTTTACAATACATAGCTTATAGATTATAAAGCACACCCCAATTAGATTTGTCGGCACATCAGCTTTCTAGCCAGCAAAGTTGATTTAAAGAAGTGAAGCTCCCGTGGACTTTCTGCCTTTCCCTTCTGCTTTCGGCTCACCAGGAGGAGAGTCACAAGCAAGGAACACAGACACCTGAAGGCCTCCTTGCTCTTGGGCAGAGCTCGCCTTGGCCAGTTTACCTGCCAAGAAAGGGACAACATATGCACTCTACCCTTGGCCTTGGCCTTGGCCTTGCAGGCACCATGACCCAGGCTTTCTCCAGCCTTTCTAATTAGGCAAGGAGAGAGACAGGGAAGGGAGACCAATGCAGAGGAGAGCAGAGGGTTTCTTCCTAACTGCATGAATCAGGCAGAGACACAGGAAGTGGTTATCCCTTCAAGGTAGATACATCCTGGTAGCTAAAATGGATTAAAATATACACAAATACATTTATACACAGGCAATTCGTATATTCAAGTAGGCATTGTGCAAGAGGTTCAGATGATCAAGGATGCACATGTAAGCAGTTACGCCTGTGTGATATAGGCAACGTAGACAGTCAGATACGTGCAGAGAGACCCAGTGAAACTACCCATGCAGCCTCATGCACACGTGGTCATTTGGTACATGCAGGTCCTCCTATGTGGGCACAGTGCATCCAGAGGCCCAGACTACATATATACTTATGTTCTTTCCTGGAACTTGGCAGTGTTATCCTGCAGGGAGCTGTGAGCCGCTTGACAGTAGAGGATAGAGTGCACAGATCTACTCTGAGTACACTTTATGGAGTTCCTTAAGTCAGAGGGCTGCTGTAGGCTTTGTGTTGGCGGAGTGACCAACATCTAGCCTGTCTCTAGGGTTTTTCTAACAGATCACAGCGTGTTGCCAGTCTGGACCTCTTCACATGGCTCTAGCCCTCTGGAAGACGCTTGGACAGATTTGCCTCTCCCCAGTGTCTAGGGGCTTGAGAGAAAGCTCCTGCCTATTCTTTCCTTCTTGAATCCCCCTTAAAACTTGATCTCTGCAGCCTACGCTAGCACCCTGCCCCAAAGATGGAAGCCTGTCTGGTTTGCCTTTTAACTGTTCAGTTCTGGAAGCTGAGCCTTCTTAAAGGAAAGCTCTGGTGCCTTTGTTTAATCTCCCCAAACCCTGGATGTCCACACAGGCACTATCATTACTGATGATGCGCAGAGAGGAAATGATTTGCCTGGGTCAACACACCTGACTAGGATCTGAGACCCACTCCCAGTTCCCATCTGTGTGCCTCTCTGAAGTTACATGGTTAATGTGAGACGTACGTCTGTGTGTTCCCGATGTGAATATGTATATATACATGTGGTGTCAATCATGTGTGAGTGGCTGCCTTTGTTGATATGTACGTGTTCCTGAGTGCAGCTGTATCTGGGAAGCTTTGTGGGTATCCACACAAACACTGTGAATCAACGTAACCAACGTAAATTCTGTGTTTTGTAGCTATCTACCATACTCTTGACTACATATCCGTCCCCAGTCCAGCTAATATTCACATACCCCTCTATGTGTGTCTAAGTGTGGATAACTGTAAATGTGTGTCCAAGGCCATCCTTGTCTGAGCTGGGCAAGCATGTACTCCCTGTGTGTCCAACTATGTGGACCTGTGCCCCCATGTGTGTGCATTTGTGGTGTGTTCCTGACCATGGATGTTCACCCTGGTAAATACTGCTTGAGTTTATGGTGACAGATGGATTGTGTGTGTTTCTGGATAGCTCTGGCATTTCCTGCCCACATGAAATGTGCTTGTCTTTGTGACTCAGACAGCATGAGCCCTCAGCTTAGTCTGGTGGTCCCTAGGGACACCCCAGCTCCCAACACTGTCTGCCTTATTGGTCACTCAACCACAGCCTGTGTCTTTCCACTCAAGGAAAGGTCGCTTGGACCCCCATGCAGGCTCAAATCATGTAACCTTTCATGTTTTCTCTCCTACAGGGACTGTTCAATTTCCAGCCTCTCTGGGGTCCCATTTGTATGATGTCAGGTGGAGAGTGACACTGTAGATTGGTGTAGTCTTTCTAAAGCAGTGTGACTCCATGCCTAGGGGCTGGCTTGCTGGGTGGAACTTTCTATGGGCTCAGATAACGATTTCTTTTCCATAGCAAGACCTCAATTTCAGCATTATGGTCACAGCCTGCTGGAGACCATTACACTCAAGTCTCCCCCTTCTTAAGGACAAAGACAGTGCAGCCTGAGGAGGAAATGAGACTTACCGTAGTGAGAAGAGCCTGGAGTACTCATAACATTCTTAGACTCCCAGTCCATTGCCCTTTCCCTTTTTTGTTCCAAATTCATTTACATGGAGCAGATGGCTAACTGTCCACCAAAGACTGCTGGTTTCCTTCAATAGTGCACACAAGAACCATGTCTTCCTCACCTGCTGCATTCATGTGGGCCACATAACTGAGTAGAAGTAGTTGATAGGTGTTTGTCCTAAGCCTCATTCCTAATAGCTTCTCAAGGTATGTATCCTTTCCCTCTTCCCCTCTTTGCTGGCTAGAAGTCAGCACCTGAGGTAAACTTGGGACAGCCACATGTTGATGGTAGTACAGATTTTATCAGTCTGACTTTTTTTTTTAATATATATATGCAGGTACCAGGAGTCGAACTCAGGACCTTGTGCTTGCCAGGCAGGCACTTACACTGCTGAGCTATATCACTGGCCCAGTCTGACTTCTTGAATGATTCATTAAAGCAGAAAACTTTTCTAAACAGAAAGAAATAAAACTTCCATTGGGTTAAACAACTGAGACTTGGGGCTTATTTATTTTTTATTTTTATTTTTATTTTTGTGGGTACTGGGGCTTGACCTCAGGACCTCGCGCGCCAGCAGGCGCCCGTGCCACTGAGCGATATCACTGGCCCTTTTTTCGTATGTGGGTTCCGGGAGTCAAACTCGGGCCCTCGTGCTTGCTGGGCAGGCGCTTAGGCGGCTGAGCCATCTCACCGGCCCTTGGGGCTTATTTGTTACAGCAGCTAAAATTACTTTAATACATTATCTTTTCTTTTTTAGGAAATGGTCCTCAAGAACAACCTCCCCAAACCTTTCTCACTGACCTTGTCTCCAAATCCTATACCATAGATTGGGGTCCCGTAGATTGGGGTCCCTCTTGGTCACCTAGAGGGAAGCCCAACTCACCATGGCAGCATCTCCAGCAGTGTATGATAAGATGAATGGACATGCTCACTACAGCAAGCCTGGGTGTGCTTCCAGCAAATTCCACTCTTTAGAAGGATCACTGACTTTACTCATGTGCCTGAGAATCACCATTTAAGATTGTGGACAGAAGCAGTTTTCCCTGCATACATCATCCCTTGGGGCCAAAGGACTTGCCTCTTGGAGGATTGTGTAGTGTCACAGTTGGTGACCAGGGACTCAGGTTGACATTTTCTCCTCAAACCAGACATTTTCCTCTTCCAAATGGTTCCATTATGAGATCTTTTCCACCTACTCCCGTGAACTGCAGCGGGAAATAGGCTCCGTTGCTGCAATCTGGTTTACTGCTACTGATTTCATCAAATGCTTTTGAGGATTCCCCCAAGCTAAGCCTCCTGAGTCGATATCTACACCATCCTTGGTCTTTCATCTCTGCCAGAAGCAGAGATGAAGCCTATGAAAAAGCACAGTAGAATGGGGGATCAAGACATGACTGAGATCTATTTATATAGGAAAAGTTGTAAGCTACTAAGTATGCTGCATGCATGCATAGAAAGCATGCCACACTCCTGCTCAAACAACTTCCATGACTCTTATGCTAGGACCAAAGTCTTAACTCTTTAGTTTATCATTCAGGATTTTCACAACAAGATTCCATTTTATCCGTTACCACCTCCAATAATGCATTTCCTTATTTCAGCTCTCCTGGGGCAATTGTTGGTCCTCAGTATGCTTTGACCTTTTATACCTGGGTTTCTTTGTTCATATTTTTCTCTCTGCCTGGAATACTTTCTATTTTCTTGGCTTGTTAATTTCCTCTGTATCCTATACCTGGCTCATTGTCAGTTCTGCTAAGTCTTATCTGACTTTCATACCAGCCTCCAACAGAGTAAGGGGCTGCTTCCATTTAGATCAAATTCTATGATAGAATGCTTTACGTGTGTTAGAGTTGGCATATGTCTAGACTGAAATAGGATGCTTGAGGTCAGAATCAAATCTTTGTACCCCGAACATGTAATAAAATGTGTATGTCCCTGTAACTGCTCAAATGAGCGTGAGTCCTGTCAGCTCAGCCTGGTTGGGGCAAAGCCTGTTTCATTCAGTGGGGCTTTGTCTGAAGATCTTCCTTGTGCCTCAGTCCCTCTGGTCTCATCGTTGTCACCAGACCTATGTTTTGGCATGCAGAAGGTGAAGGGTATTAAAAACAGGAATGCTTTTCTTCCTCTCTTTCTAGTGAACATCTAGAGGGGAGCAGGAGTTGCAGGGTGAGATAAAGCCAGAAGCCTGAGTTAACTTAGCTCCAGAGATGCAGTTGAGGAACATCAGCTCCATGGTGGGAAATGAAGGGTAGAACCAATGGGTAAAATTGTGTTTCATCAATTCTGTGTTTCTTCACATTTGAGCATCTTGGACACTGGGATGCACTTCATCATAGATGCCACATCGTAGTCAGTGCTGGATGTTAGTAGAAGCAGGGCCAGGACTGGCATGAGACAAGTGAGGTGTCCAACAGAAGGAAAAGAAAACAGAGATTTGGCTGGTGACCTCTGGAGAAAGATGGAGCTCCCTGTCACTCTGTGAAACAAAGTGAAACTTGGCCGCAGGAAGCGGCCACCCCCATATCTTTCTTCAGTCTCTCAAATTCTAGGGCTTTGTCCTTCTTACACTTCTCTTTCCCAAACCTACAGTGGATGGGGGAGATGAGGAAGGAAGGTTGGGAGAAAGTGACTCCCCAGGTGAAGGTGAAGGTGAAGGTGAAAGTGAAGGAAGAGACTCTACTCTTGGACCAAAGGGTAGGTAGGTGATGGCTCTATAAAATGAAAAAGTCAAGCATGAACCATTGATTCTTGATCCTGGCTGCAAAAGTGCATTGCTTGGGAACTTTTCAGGAACACTCTGTTTAAGTGCAGTATCTGCATGTATAAAAATATAAAAAGAAACCCATTTTGTTGTTCAATAAATATGTGATAATAAAGTAAAAATACTTTGCTTTAGTCTCAATCCAGACCAATGGAATTACTATTTTTCATCTAGGATTGAGAATCACTGGCCAAAAGTATTTCTTAATTATTTAATACTAACTGCTGAGAATTGCTTTCAAAATCTAAATTATATTGTGAATCCCTGAATTGAAGAGAGAATGCAGTTTACATTCGAGTAACCGTTTTGGTTTGCAAAGCACTTACCTCAGTGTGATTATTTCTGATCCTCTGAGGTGGGTAGGCAAGGTGTTATCATGATGCTTATTTTACAGAACAGGATCCAGGGTTAGTGGTCAAGAAACTTTGCAAAGGGAAGTGATGTCCAAGTTGAGCAATGGGGAAGATCCTACAGTGGTCCAGAGGGTTGAAGGAGTGGAGCTGATAAAAGCTAGTGGTTGGTGCTTGTAAAAGAGAGGAGAGGGGAAACAGTGCCATGTAAGGACAATGTCAAATGTGGGAGAGTAGAAGATGGCAGAACTGACATGCAGGGATGGGGAAATTGCCTCCTAAAATAAATCCCTCAATAACAAAATAGAAAATAGCAAGTAGTTTTAGTGGATGGAAAGCCATCTTCAGAATTAGCTGAGGAACTTGGCTTTAGTCAGAGGTTGGAAACATGGGAGAGAGGAAAGTCAAGATTTTTCTAGAGAGTCCATGTTGATGATGAAGGTGAAGTCAAGACCAGAAGCCAAGAGGAATATACCAGGATCCCAAACAAGAAAGGACTTGGCATTTCCAGGGTGCTAAAGGAGTGAGAAGGGATGGGTACAGATAAGTGTGTGATGAAAGGTGAGAGTGGGGTCTCCAAGGAGCAGCAAGTGGATCAGGATAGCTGGGCATCCATGGTAACCTGAAGCCCCTGTTCATTGTTGTAGCTTAGTAGAGGTTGGGACTGAGACACGGATGGCTGAATAACGTCAACACCAGAGTCAGCTGTGCTAGTTCATTGCAAGGGAATGGGGTGGAGAAGGAGAAAGGAGGGAAGATCAGTAGAGTTCTGCCAGGGCTGAAGTAAGGTCTCCTCTCCCTGGGAGGAGGCAGCAATGAAGAAATTTTGTCAAGTAGCCCATGGAATGGGGTCATGTCCCACCGGTTTGTGTCTCTCTGCAGAGCTCACAGACAGGCTACAAGTCCTGGGGCTGTGCCAGGCAAATCACTAGTTCCTCCATGAGATAAGAGGGTCATCTTGGGGAGCAGCTCCCTGGCCAGGTGTGGATCTCTGACAACAGGCAGCTGCAACAGCGTGTCCTTGGTCTACAGCCTTCCTCTCTTATCTTCTTTTTAACAAATTCTGAATCATAATGAAAATTTTCCTTGGATGTTGTTTAAGTCTGACAATCAAATCACTACCAAATAAATTCTTTGCAATCAGTGTTTTTCTAATGAATTTTGCATTTCTAATGGCAGGACCTGACACTATCTGTTTGTTTTCTCTCTTGCCCTTGTCTCCCTCCCCTGTCTCCCTGCTTTAAGCAAACTGCACCAGAGGCTGTAGGAACAATAGCAAGTCAGTTAGTGGCTTTTCTTTTTCAGCTGCTTCTCAATTTCTCTTTACCCTTTGCTTCAGCATCACTCACTGGGAAACTTGATGGTATATTTCTGGAGCAATTAGAATGATGTAAATAGCCCTGTGAACAAAGTTTGTCAGAAAAAACCTCACAACCCATCAGAACTCACCCCATACGTCTGTCATATCCTGGCCAAGGAAGGAGCAAAAAAGGTGCCTGGGACACGGAAGGGACCACTCCCCCCCTCACTCCCATCACAACTTCCCCTGCTCCTCCAACAACTCTTACACCCTCCTGGGCAATAATGAACCAGATGCAAATTTTCTTTTTCATTTCAGACATTCTGCAGGATTTATGGGCAAAATAACACATCTATTGCTAAGCATTGCACACGAGGCAGGAGAATGACTCCCAGGACTAATCCCTAAAGTCCTGACTCCTGTATGAATGAAGACAATAAGGACTTGAGGGCTAGTGTTCCAGAGAGGTGATATGCATGTACTATGAGCTAGAAATTTAGAGCCACTGTGGTGGACACAATAATGCCACCACCCTCTACATCTGTGTTCTAGAACCTATGAATGTGACAAAGGAAAATGAAAGTTGCTCATCAGCTGACCTTAAAATAGGAAGAGTGTCCTGGGTTATCTGGGTGGGTCCAATGTAATTACAAGGGTCTCTCAAAGTGGAGGATGGAGCTCAAAGAGGTCAGAATGATTCTTTGTGGAAAGAACTGAGCCTGCATTGCTGGTTCTGAAGATGGAGGAAGGGGCCACAAGCCAAGGGAAGTAGGTGGCATCTGAAAGCTGGAAAAGGCAAAAAAAGATTCTTCCCTGGAGTCCCCAGAAGGGAACACAGCCCTGTTGGAATCTTAATTTTAACCAGTGACTTATATGCCAGACCTCTGACTTTCAGAACTTTAAGATACTAAATTTTTGTTGGTTTGAGCACAACTCAATTGTGCTTAAATTGTCACAGCAACAACAGGAAACTCATACCAAAATAATCATGTTTCTCAGATGTCCTGGAACTGCCTGATGAAGTCAGGGGAAGCTTGAGGTACATGATAATCGAGTCTAATAGACCACAAGAAATGCAGTCTTTAATTAAGATGTGTGCAAAACACAGAAAGAGCCCCCCGAAGGGACCTTGCAGGTGTGAGGAACATCTGAGCAACTCACTGATTAATTCTTTTGTTCATGGATTTTTTTTTAGGGAGCCAACCAGCTCCTCCTCTCATTCTTCACTTGCTCTAGGGAAAGTATCCTTCTCCCCTCCCCTTACCATCCCCTTCTTCTGTCTTCCACCCCACCCCAGTTAAGGGTACAGTCTTTGCAATCAGTCAGGCTGGTGTTTGAGTCCTGCCTCTTATGTGATGAAGCAGGTGACCAAAGGCTATTAGCTTAATCATTCTGAGCCTCATTTCCTCATCTTTCAGGGGTATATAATAATTAACCTCTGGGGGTTGTTGTGGAAATGATGTATGTCAAGAGCGTAGTACCTGACCTGAAGCAAAAGCTGTAGAAATGTTGTATATATTAACATCTGATTGTGACAGCACACCCAAGGGCTTCTCAAAGGACACATCTCTTACCCTATTTTTAGCTTGCTTCCTACTTTGTTGAGAAAATTGAAGCAGTGAAAAGACTTCCATGAACTTCTACCTTTGCATCTACCCATCTACCAATGTCTGCTTTCCCTCATGATGCGTGGATCAACTGTCCATGCTCCTATCTAAAGCTGACTCTTCCAGCTGTGTGTGTTGCCAACCTGTTGAGAGTTCTTTTGCTGGATTAGGATGGAAACCACAAATCGGCAAAGCATAGCTCTGCTAGCAGCTGCAGGCCTTGAGTGCTGGTGTTATAGCTCTGGGACTCTGAGTGCCTGTAGCCCTCAGCCTTTAGTGTTACAGCTCTGGGTCTCTAAGCTACCTCAGCAGTCAAGGCTAATGCTTGGCAGCTATCTGAGCTCCTCTCACAGCTTCCACTAGCTTCCACCTATTTTGGTCAAACCTTGTTGATTGCTGCCAGTTGGCACGTGTTGCTGCTGGATGTCCCAGGATACTGCTGATTGACACTAGACAGTGCCAGTCTCTATTGGGCATGGTCCACACCTCTGGTTACTGACACTGCTAAGGTGCTAAGCCTACCTGTCTCTGCTGCCAATTTCTGGAACTCTTCAGGGCTAGCAACTGTAGCCTTTTTTTTTTTAATAGGTGGTTTTTTTGTTTGTTTGTTTTGTTTTGTTTTGTTGGTGGTGGTGGTGGTTCTGGAGACTGAAGCCAGGGCCTTTACTCTTTTCAAAAGTGACTCACTCTGCCCACACTATGCAAGAAATGGGTCATGAGATTTATAGGACCAGCAGAACAAAGCTTTGTTTAGACAAGGCTTGTGTTGCAGCCAGGTAAAGGGTGCAAGGGCAGGGGGATGGGTGGTTAGGGTACCAGAGAAAGCCCTCCTATACCAACCAAAGAAGTGTGAAAGGACTGCTGCTTATGTAGAGTGGCAGGAGGTCTGTGATTGGTCCAAATTTGAGCCTATAAGTCAAACCTAGGGATTGGTCCAAATTCAGTTCTGCTGCTTGGTTCAAATTCAAGCCTGCTGTAGTCAGGGTAGATATCTCCTAGGGTAGATGCAGGGCATCTGACCAGCCACAGCTGTCATGGGGACAGTTCAGAGAAACCTGAGGAGAACTGGCTGCCTGACTGACAGCTGCCACACTCCATTACAATTACTAGGCTAACATCGGGATGGCTGCCACTTTTGGGGAATCTCCAGGAAGGATAGACATGTTAGTTATGGCTTATTGTGGCCTGGGGATTTTGAGGATCTTAACAATGGTCCCAGATCCCTCCTTGATCTTTGGCCTGTAAGGGGTAGTTCTTTGCCACTTCTTCCACCTGGATCAGCAAGAGCCAGGGAGGAGCACCATAACCATCAATGGAGCTGCACCTCTTCTCAGAGTGGCCAGGCCCGGAAAACGGCCATACAGTAACTCCAGGAGTAGTGGGAGGACAGGGGACCAAGGGGGAGTGAAGGGAAATGAGTGGTGACAGCTGTCTATGACCCCTTCCAGCTGTCTCAGGGAAGAGCAAGAGTCAGGCCATTTCTCCTCTGTCTCATGTACACTGGATCCCCTCTCCTCTTGTCTTCAGCAATAGCAATTCTTACCTCTTTCTGTCTATTCACTTTTTAGCTCTGTACTGGATCATTTCCATCTGCATGTAAACATGCTAATTAGTATTCTTCCATTTTAAGAAAATTCTTCTGTTGATGCCATGTCTCTTTTAAGCTACTGCCCATATCTTCTTATGCTAGCAAACCTCCTCAAAAGAGTTAGCCCCACCCAGTAAAGCCTCTTAGCACAGCTCTAATTCAGCTGCTCTTATCCAGAACATCAGTGACCTCCTTTTTTGCTAGACTCAGTGGACAGTGTTCTATCTAAGTTTTCATGACCCATCAACAGCACTTTCATTCCAGTGGCTGCACCATTTCCCTGTTTTCCCAGATAGGATAGTCTTTGGTCCCGCATCTCACAGATATTTTTCTCATCTCCTTTGTCTTCTCATCTCTTCTGTGAAGTTTCTAAATGTTGGACTTACTGTGACCTCCCGCAGCAGGGCTCTCTCCTTGGTCATTGTGATCTCACCTAGTCTTGAAATATCAGCTGTACACTGGTGACTCCAGTGATGGTCTCGTTCCTGAACAGGAGGTTTGTGTATCCAGTGGCCTCTGTGAGCCTGAAAATATCTTTGCATTGACTAGAATTCTGTTAGACTTCTCAGACTTGAGGTACCTCACATGGAACTCCTCACCACCCACCCCAACTCATTCCAAATCTATCCCACCTACAGCCTTCTTTACCTCCACTGAGGACAACTCCAACTTTCCAGTTGCTTTAGGCCAATAAAAGTAGTGGTTGTTGCCTTCTTTTCTCTTGCACACCTCATCCAGTCTGCCAGGAAACACTGTACTGTAGAAATGTATAAGGAATCTGACCAATTCCCACACATCCTCTGCTCTCACCCTGGCTGGTACCACCTTCATCACATACCTGAGTTCTTCATTAGCTTCTTACAGGTCTCTCTCATTCTGCTTTTCTTCTCTATTTCCAGGATAGCAACCATAAAGATCCATTTAAAGCTTAAGCTCCTCTGTTCAAGTGGCTCCATATTCCCCTCATCACAGTGACATGTCCTGTGTTCCAATTATAGTAGTAACCTTAGTGGGCACAAACTTTTTCAGCACCTTAAGATGCAGTATTATCTTTTAATCTTTGGGATAATCTCACATAGTAGATATCATTACTATCTCCATTTTTTTTTTTGTGGGTACCGGGGGTCGACCCCAGGACCTCACACGCCAGCAGGCGCCCCTGCTGCTGAGCAATATGTGGGTTCTGGGAGTCGAATTCAGGCCCTCGCGCTTGCCAGGCAGGCGCTTACGCCGCTGAGCCATCTCACTGGCCCCTATCTCCATTTTAATATTAGAATTTACATACAATATATACTAGTCTCTATGTTAAGCATGGACCATACAACATATCATCCTCTCAAGAACCTATGAGGAAGTTTTTGTCCCCATCCCACAGATTCGAGTGTATTTGGTTTCTACTGCCATGTAAGAAGGAGGAACAAACTTAGTGGTTTTAAACAATGCCTTTTTGTTGTCTCACAGTTTCTATAGGTCAGAAGTCCAGGCATGGGGTAGCTGGGCTCTACTTGGAGTCTCACGAGGTTGAAAGTATCAGCCAGAGGTGTGATCTGACTGCATCTTAGGGTTCTTTTCCATGTTAATTTGGTGTTTGGCAGAATTAATTTTGCTGCAGTTGTCCTGTGCTTTTCTGGCTAATGGTTGGAATTCTCTCATGGATGGATTAATGCCTTTCTTTGAGAATGGGTAAATTCTCTTGAGGCTGGATTAGGTCTTGTGGGAATGAGTTTGGTCATACAGGACCAGATTAGTTACCACAAAAGTGAATTGCTGTAAAGGAGGTCAGTCTCCCTCTGTCTTTTGCGTGTGTGCTTTTATACATGCCTGCTTTGCCTTCTGCTTCTCCATTATGTTGTGAGGCCACACAAGGCCCTCTCTAGAAGCCAGGCAGATGGTGGCTCCATGCTTTTGAATTTTCCAGCTTCCAGAAAGGTAAGCCAAATTAAATTCCTTTTCTTTTTAAAGTCTTGGCCTCGGGTATTTTGTTATAGTAACATAAAACACAATAAGACAACTAAAGGCTCCCTCGATTCCTAGCCAAGTGACTCCATCCATAAGCAATTCACAGTATGGCTGCCTCCCCTCCAGACCTGCAAGGCAGCATTCTCTGACCCATCACCATTTTAGAAAGATCTCACTTGATTATGTCAGGCCTACCCAAGATAGCCTCTTTCCTGATTAACTCAAAGCCAAGAGATTAGTAACTAGTCACATGTGTGATACGCCACACTCCAGGGGAGGGGATTGTACAGAGTACACACAGCTAACATGGGGATTTGGGGAGCTGTCTTAGAATTCTGCATACCACCTTGAGGCTCAGAGGCCCTATAGGTATAAATGGCAGAGGCAGAATTGAAACTTGATTCAAAGAGTCCACAGTGCTTACGCTGTTTTAGGAGCAATGGGTAGAAATATCAGCAATCAAAGTGAGATTCAGGGGTGTAGACCTTGAACCTTTTCCCTTTTCATCAGATAAATGGCAAAGGCGGAATCTTCATTCACTCCACAGACAGGGCTTGGACCACAGAAGCATGCCATGGAGACCCAGAAAGACAGCATGTATCTCTAGCTATGTTCAATGATATAGTAGAGCTTTTGATTGTAGAATCATATATGATCAGGGGTTATGAGGCATCCAGAGAATCAGCTAGTCCACTTCCCTGAAATGTATTCCCTGGAACCCTAGTTCCAAAATGGCAAGAATGAGGGAGAAAGGAATATATAGTTAAACGAGTTTGGAGAATCTTGGGTTAAACACAGTAAAGGATGTTGCTTCACTTTAGGACTTGGGTTGTTTTTCTGATATTGATATGCTTCAGGAATCTGCAGGAGTAGGAAAGTGTATTGGACCCAGAAGCCTTCCATGTTGTGTGTAAATGAAAGACCAAGGTTTGTCTTAGTCTCTTCCTGTCACTGGACACCATACCTAACACCCACAGTTTAAAGGCAGGGAAGCTTATTTTGGCTCATAGTTACGGAAGTTTAAGCCCATGGTAGGCAGGCTTCAATACAGGAACAGCATGGTGGAAAGGCCTGCTGAGGAGGAAAGCTGCTTATGTCCTGGTATCCAGGAGCAGAGAGAGAAGGAAGAAGCCGGCAGTGGGAGGTGGGGTGGGGGATAAACCTTTCCAGGACCTGGAAAGGTCCCCAACGACCTGCCTCTAACCAGGACCCACCTCCTAACAACACATTCAGCTGCTGAATCCCTTAGTGCACGAATCCACTGGTGAGTACAGTGCCTTTCCAACAGCTCGCCTCTGAGCATTTGAGAGTTTTGAGGGATATTATAGATCTAAACCGTAACAGTGAAGAATGCTCTGGTAAGATTGGTGGCTTTGGGTTGAGAGAGGGTTTGGGTTTGGGGTGGCATACTGTTTCCTATCAAAGAAAGCAGGTGTTTGTGTACTGGCCTGCAGGAGGGCTTACAGCCACAGGTGAGAACTGCTGGCAAAGGAGAAGAAGAAGTTTTTTGCTGCTCTGTGAGTGAATGAAGGAAAGGGGCTGATTTCTTCGAGTTTATTGGGAAGGCACTGGCTCAGAGATCTCCAGGAGATATGCTGGTCTGTGGAGGAGTGAATGAGCAGGAGCCCCAGATGACATGGTCCACACGGAATGGCTCAGGGATTGCCTCTTCTTCTGCTTGCTCTGTTTTGCTTTATTTGTTTTGCCTTGTTTTCCTATTCACAGCCTTCTAGCTTTCAGGGGAGGGAATGGATGAGGATCAGAAGCAGCAGAGGTCTAGGATTCTGCCTCTGGTATTAAGGAAAATTGTGGAGGGGTTTTCAGGAAGGAAAAGGACTGAGCCAACAGTTTCTCACCCTGGGGTGGGGGATAGTTGTTGTATTTCTGTTCCTTTCAGCTCCGAGAAAGGGAAAAGAGAATCACTCTGAATATTCAGCTCCATAAACAATGCCATAAAAATCACATCCATTTGCAGAGAAAGGCTTGTAGCTAATGTGCCAAAAACAATGCTGTGTGCTCACCGCATCAAACCCTGATTAATCTTCTCTCTGGGACCAGGAAGCTGCTTCCTAAAGAGAATCTATTCTCAGCTTCTGTACAGGGAACCAGGCAGGAGCTGGCCCTGACCCTCAGCAGTCTCTGTCCCTTTTCTTGACTCCACCCTACTCACTGTGGGTCACCGTAACAGAGAGGAGACTGTCACTCAGGTAGGAACATATGGCTGGGGTGTGAGGAAGGAGCTACTAGATGGAGAAAAATGCCCCAGTTTGGGGGGTCACTCAGGCTTGGGTTTTAGTCCCTTTTCTTTAACTTTCTTGCTCTGTGAATTTAGGTAAGGCCCTTCTTTCTCTTAAGGTTTTTAAACTCTAGAATTTAGCCTGCCAAATGTGTCATCAGGAGAGGTAAATAACTCACGGATGTGAGGTTTCTTGGAAAATTGTGTTTGAACAGTGAGGGGCATTTCATGGCACCCCACACAGACCCTCATTTTATGGGTATGGAAGCTGAGGCTTGAAGAGATGTAGTAACTTGGCCCAAGGTCGCCCAAGGAGAGAGTGGTAAAATCATTATTCATTCCAAGCCAAGGGCAAAGCAGAGCTTGATCTCGGGCAGTGTGTCCTTAGCACAAAACCTCCACTGCAGCCCCCAGGACACCTGACCATGCCCACTTGCCCATTCCCACTTTTCTGGGTCAGTAATTCAATCAACACCTCCTGGAGCTGATGTGCTCTCACTGGAGCCCCAGCTGGCCAAGGCGGCCCTGCTGAAATATACTGGCAGCATCTGTGAGGCAGAGGCATGAGGTGAAAGGGAGCCCTTTTCCCTGCACCTCCTGAAATGTCACCCTCAGTCCTGGACCTGGCTTCGAAGCCTCTGTCCCCATGGGAGCTTGGTGGCACTTGTAACTAAATCTCATGTCTGTTTCCTCTCTGAACCCCCAGGCACCTGGCCTTTTCTGATGCTCTCATTGCTTAGGGCCAAGATTTAAACCCACTCTGTGGGACTTAGGGGCTCCCTAGGGGGTGGGGAGTGGGGGTGTTTCACAGCAGTGGGTCCTGCTGACCCAGGCGTACTGAAGGCACTGACTGTCCTAATGGGCTAGGGCTCAAAGGCTCAGCAGTGGAGCTGCAGAGGATCTTGAGGCCCTTCTACAATGAATGAAATCTGGTTGGTATTCTACCCTTTTGAGTGTGTGTGTGTGTGTGTATGGTGCTGGTGATCAGTCCTAGGCCCTTATGCAGGCTAGGCAAGCACTCCATCACTGAGCTACATCCTCATCCCTAATGCTCCATTCTTATATTCCTTGTATAAAAGGGGTCAGGAAGGGAAGAATTCTTAGAGTTACTTAGTTGTCAGGGTCTTCAAATGGAATCACCTCCAGCCCATCACCCAGTACAAAGGTCCTGTGCACAGTGTCCAGTCAAGAACCAAGAGCTCTACCTTTCAGCCCTCCCGTCGTACATGGGCAGCAGCTCTGTTGTTAGGAAAGTTTCCCACCATTGAAATAAGTTCCCTGATAACTTCTACACTTCCGTCCTTGTCTGCCTTATGCAGTTAAAGAAGAGCAGTAGCCATCATTCCTTGACTGTTGACGTGGTACTGCTCTCCTTTTTGAGAGCTTTGCACATGTTAACTCATTTAACCGATGGGATAAGAAGCATAATAAGTGTTGTATAGATGAGGAAACTAGGGGACAGAGAAGGGGAGAATGTTGTCTTTAGGCTCCCCATCTATAAAGGGCAGATGTGGGGTTTGAACCCAGGCAGTTCTAACACCTAAGCTGCCTTTTAACCTTTTAAACTCTCAGGTAGATCTTAACTTCCTTCTTCTCAGGGGCAGCCTGTCTCATGTTTAAAACTGTCATTTGTTCTAGATGAAACATTCCTTGAGCCTTTGTCAGTATGTCTAGACTCCTAGGTGTCCTAGAAACCCCTATTCTGCTCCTTTTAAGATGAGATAGTAAGAGCATACATAGCCCAGCGGTCCAGATTTGGCCAGCCACAGTGGAGTATAGACAGGGTGTCGTTTCTCCCTTCTAATGTGCCCCTTTAACACTTTTTCTCTTAGACGTTGCATCACCATATTGAGCTTGTGGTCATTTCAGACCTCAGCATCTTTTTTCTCATGAATTTCTGCCAAGCCAGAGTGCCTTTCTTTTGTACTTATTCAATTGATTCTTTGAATCTAAATGCAGGACTTCATACTTAGCTCTACTAGATTTCATCTGTGTGGTTTTAGCCAGATGAATAGTCAGAATCTACATGTACTATGCAATTAATTTCTTTAAACTTTGTCATATAGAAATTAGGTAAGCTTACTTTCTCAAACTTCAACTATGCCATGGATAAAGATGTTAACTGAAATAGAAGATGGGCCTTGTGCCTCTTTTCTAGAGAAGATTTCCTACCTGGAGTCAAGAACCTGTTCTCTTGAAATACCCATGCTGCAGTTTTGACTTCCTAACTCTATATTAATCCTCCACTGAATTTCAACTATATTCCAGGCAAAGTGCTAGGCACTGAGGTAGAACTGGTGTTGAAGCAAGAATCATTGCTTTCACAGATCTCTGTGATGTGCAGCTGGGGAGACAGGCACACAGACAAGCAATAACTTCCAAGAAGTCAGTCTGGGTGCACATGAGATCACACTGATGCCACCTTTTCATATCATGCTAAGGCAGCCACGCTCGAGCCCTTAAGTTTGACCATACATATGCAGATGACAAATTACTTCCCCTTCCCTGTTTCCAATCACCTTTCCCCAGGCCTCTGGCCACTCTTTCTGCAGCCCATAAATACCTCTAACCCTATCCTCAGGGAGGTGGATTTGAGACATGGGCTCCCTCCTTATAATTGGTACCTTGTGGATAAACTATTTCTGTCTTGCAAAACGCATCATTTCAGAGCTTGGCATGCTGTGCATTGGGCAAAATGGGGGTTGATGGGTAACGCTCAGTTGTAATGAGAGAGTGGGTAGAGCGTGGGGAAAGCTGGATATTTTCTTGCTTAACCAAGTAAGATTTTTACCCATGGTTTCATTACTTAATTTGAGAGTTTGGAAGTCCCTGGTCATTGGACACCCTCTTCTTACTAAATTTACAGCAAATCACTCCAAAGACAATTGGCATGATTTTTGGATCATGTAGGACATGGCTTCTTTGACCTCTGTTGGCATTCATGGCTCCCTTTCACACTGGGGTGAATGTGACCCCCAGCCACTGCAGATCACATCTGGTCTGAGAAGGAACCTTGGTGGGAATGCTTTGCAGCAGTTTATGCCCCGCAGCTCTGAACCCTCAGCTGGGTGTCAGAGTGCTGTAATTCATGCCAAAGGTTGTTCCTTGCAATTTCTCTTTTCCTCCCTCTCCCCTTGCTTCCCTCCCTCAGTGGGAAAGGAAAAGTAGCTATGCTTATAGAAAGATTGATTAGTTAAGCAAGTCAATTATATCTCTTGCCGAGAGCAACTGTATATTAAGTAATGCAGCAAAAATGATTGTCTGCACAGATCCATTTTGTCGAACAGCTGTTCCAGAGGCCCGGAAAGAGAAGACGAAGGTTAAAATCCTGTAATAGTCTTCGCTCCCCATCTCACCCCACCCCATCATGCCTGGCCCTCCAGGGGCTCCATTTATTATGAGATGGAATAAGATTGGGTAATGAGCATGCTGGCAACCTGCTCCATTTTGCGAGAAAACTCCCCTGCCATGCCACGGGCTCCTGGGCCTCCATCAGCACTGGCCCTGCTGCCCTCCTGCCATGGGGAACTGACTGATGCCTACTCACAGGCAGGTGCTTGCCTCACTCCTCCCATCCCAGTCTGTCATCTCTGATATTATGAAAGGAGTTCTGGGCGCAGAGTCTGGAGATCTGGGTTCAAGTCCAATGATTAAATGCCTGAATTTATCTAAATATTTAATCTTCCTGAGCCCCAGTTTTCTTGTTAGTAAAATGGGACAAAATTTAAATGTATAATGTGTGTGGATGAAGTTGGGGCTCTATAATTGTTGGGTAAAATGATTAATTAATGCCAGATGTTATTATTCCGGACAAGGAGGAGATGGAGAGTGGGAGGTCTATATATTTTTTTCTAGGTGCTGGGCAGGGCTGCCAAGTGGCTCAGCCAGAAGTATCAAAAACAAACAAACAAACAAAAAACCTACCAGATGTTCATATGCCACAAAATATTATCAACTTCTTCTTTTTTTTTTTTTTTTTTTTTTTTTTTTTTTTTTTTTTTGGTGGGTACCGGGGGAACGACCTCAGGACCTCACGCGCCAGCAGGCGCCCGTGCCGCTGAGCGATATCACCGGCCCCTTTTTCGTATGTGGGTTCCGGGAGTCGAACTCGGGCCCTCGCGCTTGCCGGGCAGGCGCTTAAGCCGCTGAGCCATCTCACCGGCCCTATCAACTTCTTCTTAATCACTGTAACCCATAGGTAGGGTTTGCTTCCCCCACTCACACCATCATCTTCTCCCACACTGCATGTACTGTTAACTTCCCATCGTGTAAGGCTGCCCTTAGTACTCATTTTAATCCAGAGCCCCTTGTATATAAAGTGCAATCCCTCACTATCATCCCCCTAGTCTGTGGCACTGGAAATACCTGGCCCCCGCCTTTGTCCAATAGACACTCAGGCTGATGCTTGGTGGGGGCATTTGGGGACACTTGCTTTGTCCATTCCTGGGATATCCACAAGAGTGTTAGGGACTGGGTTAATGACCACTTCCTTCCTCCTACCTATTTGTGGGAACAACTCAGCCAAATAGTAAGGTTGGAGTTTTCACTCTAGGTTAAATCCTTCACCCTTGTCAGAGAGCATTGCTCTCAGCTTTACTCTGTCCCAAGAGGATACACTGACAGGTTTGTCCTCCTACTGGAAATTCTGTCACTGCCCCTTTGTGCTTCTGGTAGGGGTTTTTATTTCTGTTAGAAGATAACAAGTCCTGCGTTCTAGGAAAGGAAATGCTTTGGCCTTATCATTTACATGCAGCTCACTGTAAATGAATCTACCAGATTCCCTCTTGGGAGGCCATGGGGTTGGAAGAGCCTTTGGGGTCATATGGCTAGACCCCTTATGGGGAAACCGAGGCCCAGAGAAGAGTATAGTCCCTGCGATCTGGTTGCACAGCGGGTAGAACCCAGTCTTCAGAGACCTGGCTGAGTTTCATTCCATTGGGTGTCTCTGTCTCCTTCTGAAGAGTCATTTTCAACAAGGAGGAAGCAAGGGCAGGTTGCTTTGTGCAGCTGTCACTGTGCTAAGGGGGTCAAATGCTTTCTTCACTCTTAAGCACAGCAGTGCTCTAAGTGGAGTTGCTGGTTCCTGGGGACAGCAGCCCTTCCCCCAGCTCCTGCTGAGTCCTCAGCATCAGGGCGAGGGCTCAAATCCAGGTCAGACCCAGTTGGCTTGGGCTCTTTCTTCTTGGCCTTCAGGGCCAGGGACTCTGGCTCCCCTGAATTTTGAGCAGTTTCACAGTTTAATTTTCTAGCCTTCAGGCCGCATGTGGGCACTTAGCATAGAAATGGCTCTTTCCCTGCCTGCTTTCCTCTCCCGTGTCCATAAATAGGAATCTGTGAGTGTGCAGAGGGTTGGGTGGTGCTGGTGGGGGAGGGGTGCTGCTGACTGTGACCTACATGGGCATCCAGCCTTGGAAATGGGCCCTTGGCTAGCAGAGGACTGTGAGCAGGACAGATATGGTGGACATCGCTACTCTTTTGGGGAAATGGCCTGGAGAAATGACCACACAGGCACTACTTCTGCTAGGATCACAGAACTGGATAAGGTCTCAGTGCCAGCAAGTCCAGTCCCCTATCTAAAGCTTGAATCCTTTTGCCAATCCTCCTGCCATGCCATCTCCTATCTTCAACAGAAATGATGGAGCAGCCCAGCCTGGAGAGGAAAAAAAGCATCATCCTGGCCTCTCTCTGTCCTTGTGTCCTGCCCTGGGGTGGACACTTGGCTGGATGTTTATTCAAATTAGGATCTAATTGGGTTGGAGTATCAAATTTAGCCTCTGGTAATTCCTTTTCCCTCTCTTCTCATCCTACACCAGGAAAAAAAAGTACCAAATTGATCTGTTAGTGATACTTGAAATTCTCTTTCTAGCACTCGCTTACTTGTCCCCACAGCATGTCCTAAGTGCCTGCAATAAAAGGGGGCCAGAAAAAGTGAGGAGCCTTTTGATGCATATTTTCCAAATTTTCTTTTTTGTTCAGGTTTGGTATGCAGATCACTAGGAGAGAAGGTGTGGGGGAGAATGATGACAGTTTTTCCTACCAAGAGCCCATGTCAGCTGCAGCATGGAGACCTAAGTGACCAGAATGCAAAGGAGGAGGGGGGCTTATGAGAAATCCAGGCCAAGGATAAGAGGCCTTCTGTGGGTCATGTGGTCTTGTGGTTCATCTGGATGAGATCTGGCAGGGACTATCTATGGTTAAGTGTGGATACTTGACCACAGAACACATTGGGAATAGGGAAAGAGGAATGCAGGGGATCCTTGTGCTGTAGCATAGTGAGATTTCCAGCCCAGGAGGTAGCTACAACCCCATGATAATCAGAGGAGGCAGCCTCTCCTCCTACTTTCTGAACCAGAAATACTTCCCCTACCCAAGCTTGAATGCCTAAGATTCCACCATTTGAATGTTATTCCTTTAGTTTAAAGCCAATTTCTTTAAAAGGCAACACATAGGCGTGAATGCACTTATCAAATCCCTCTCTCAGTGCTTGTAGATGGGAATGAGCAGGAGGGTAGACAAGCCAGGAATGCAGGGAGATATATAAAGGGAGCCTGGACCCCTGGAGAGGGCTAGTCTTCACTTTGTAATATCCCCCAGGCTGCTCGGCTAGAGCTGGGGGTGGACTGGCTGGGTGAGAGGTGTGTGGGGAGTGGGTATATGGATCTGAAGGTACCATCTAGGAGATCATCCTATCTGCATCAACATCAGTGTAATCACTAGAGGAAATATACTGGCGTCAGTGATTGATTAGATGTTCTCTGAGTCCTCCAGGAAGTATCTTTCACTTGAGGATCTCTCCTCCAGCCTTTCAGGTGATTAACTCCCTGAACAGCCTATGCTGTACTCTCTGCTCTTGTAGTGTGATTGAACTTTCTGCCACCAGGGTATGATGTGTCCCATGGCTGACTGTACAGCCTTGGAGACAGGTCTTAGATAGCATTATAAACAAGCAAGTCAGCCCCTTGTCCCAGGCCTCTCTGCCCAGTGCAATGCCCCTGTTGTCCCTTGGATGCTTCTACAGCAAAGATAACCAGAAGCAGGAGATGCATAGCCAGCTGTGGGAGAAGTGAAGTTTGCCTTTATTGTACTTTCCAGCCTGTCTTGCAGGAACACAGGTTGATTGTGGGGGTAGGGAGATCCCCTGTGTGTGGGGTCTCCCTGGATTTCAAGTTGTGCTCTGTGGGTCGGAGGGACTATCCCGAAATGTGTGGGTAAGGGAATGCCCTGCTATCCCTCAACTTTAGGCAAAGGACCATTTCATGGGTGTTCTCAGATAAATTTGCCATGAGTTTAGGCATCCCAGCTTATAGTCCAGGGCATTGTCCCATCACCTAACTCAAGTCACTGCAACTTCACGTATGGTCTCCCATTCATAGTGTTCTAAGACAGAGAAGGAGACTGATAGGGGACATAAAAATGTCTTTGAAAACAAAGTGTCCTCTCCCAGTACTAAAGGCAGTCGACAATGAAGTTCTTGTTTAGCCCGGACTTTCCCATGGTATGGAGAGGAAGGTAACACAGTTGCGTTGAAGAGGCAGGTTGTCTCATAGCAGTACTCAAAGAGTTCTGAAAATTTTCTGAGCCTGTACTAAGGCTTGATCATTTAAGCTGTTCTGCTTGTATGCGTCTATCACCTGTAGCAATGTGCAGTAGCAGAGATCTCTGTGAGGTGGTGGGACCTGGAGAGAGGACCCAGGTGCACCTCTGAGAGAGATACTAACAAATTGGCTGCCAGAGCCTCAAGGGGATGCCTGGAGATGAGGCCCCAGGATCTCTGATCTAACTTTTACATTGTGATGAACATGGCTGGGGACAGGGGGAGAGAGAGAGAGAGAGAGAGGAAGGAATCATAGCGAATAACGAACCCTTTGTACATTGTACTGTTAGAGATATTTGTTAGCCAGAGCATGTGCAGTGGAGAGGGATGGAGATGGTGGGAGGTAAATGCTGTGTCTTATGAGGAATCATTGAAAGAAATGAGGCTGTCCAGTCTGGAGGCTGAAACACTGGCAGGAGCTTATAACCTTTTTCTGAAGGTACTCTGAGCAAGACAGGATTCACTTGCTAGCTACAACCCTAAAGGGTACACATAGCACATGTGTGCAAAGCTATCAGGAAGATGACTTTGGGCTCCATGCACGGAAGACCTTTCTGGAACTGGGGCTGAGCAAGACTGATCCCAGCCTCTTAGGGAGGTGACAAGTTTTTGGTCACTGAATTTGGGCCATCAAGCACAGGCTAAGAAACTGTAAGGAGAATGAGTGAGAGGCAGTTAGAGTCCTTATAGAGATGATTCCAACGATAGCTGGGGAGTTGGAGAAGATGACCTTGAAGACTCCTTCCAACTGTAAGTTTCTCAGATTAGAGAAGGCCTGGGGCACTGAGGGGTTAGCTTCCAGGCTGAGCTGGCCTCCTCCCAGCTTCTCCTGCTCCATGATGGGAGGGAGATGGAAGATACCAATGATTCTGGATAGATGCAGGATGATAGTATTACAGTGATGAAAGTTCCTTGTGTGTGAACCAGAGTACCATGAGCAGAATCACAGTTGACTAAGGATTTGACCTGGGTGAGGTTTCCCACAGGGGACAGGAGAGTTCCACAACTATTTCCCCAACACACATTCTACTGAGTTTCTCATTTACATTCACTCCCTGGGGCCTAGAAAGCAGGTAGATATTTACATAAAATTTAGAGACTATTCACAGTAAAACAAAAAGTTACTGAACTCAGAGAGACATGGTTTCTAGTATCAGCATGTCAAATCCTCTGGCAGGACCTTAAATAAATTACTTTATGAGCTGCATTAATTTCTCCACCTGTAAAATGGGGATAATAATTTCTGTCACACAAGGGTGTGTTCAAGGCTAAATTAGGCAATGCCGGCTAGGTGCAGTGTTTAGACATAGTAGGACTCAATAAAAGGCAGTTCTGTGTTTCCTCAGATCTGGGCTTTCTCTTCATTACCTCATTGTTTTTTGGACGCCTAAGGTCCCAGTTATAGTGACATTCCTGTTGTACAGCCTGGTATGTATTAGGTCTTTATTGGTGGGCTGCCTGGAAGGTATCCACCTTGTGTACAGTGTAGGATCTTAGGCACTGTCACTAACTCGTGGTCTGTCAGGAAGTCAGCAGGCCTGGAGCAGCTCAAGGTCACAGCCTCCTCTCTGAAGATGTGCCACAGAAGGCACAGGGTGATCACTGGAGAGGGAATCCAGATGCTGGAGTGGGAAAGGGGAGGGAGAAGGTGGAGGTTCACACTGTGATGCCATGTGGGACGGAACAAGAACAAAACATAAACCCTTGCACATTAACAACCACCATTACTAGGCAGTGCCTAATCCCTGTGTCATCGGGTGAGTTCCTGTGGGCTGTGCACACCCTCCACTGCTCTAGATTCACACTTCTGATGAGATCTGCTGCAGCAGGTGAGATGCTATTTAGCTGCATCTCTACAGAAATTACTGGCTCACCATAGCACAGTGGCCTCTTGATCAGCACTGGGCAGCTTAGAAAGTAAAGCAGTGGTAGGGGAACATAGAAGAGATCCAGAAACCCCCCTCCAATTTTTTTTTGGCAGCTGTCTCTCTCTAGTCATCTTTTCATTTCTGGCCTTCCCTGGATTCTGCGCCTTTGGGTCACGTGGGCACATTCCATCTGCTCTGTATCCTCCGGAAACTTTCCTATCATCTCCTTGAGAAAAAAAAAAAAAAAAAAAAAAAAAAGCCAGAATAATGATGAGCAGATAGGACAGTGCTACATCTCTGAGCTAATATGTTGCTCTGCAGATTCTGTAAATAAATGTGGAACAGGTACCAATTCCAAAGTCGGTCTACAGAGCTGAGTAGAAGCTTTTCTGAGGAAGGACAAGCTCCGTGGGTGATATTCACTGATACTTCTTTGTATGCTTTGATTTTTTTAAGCATCTATTACATAGTGGCTTTTGCAAATATTGATAACAAAAATAAAATAATGCATTTTCTTGCATGCATTCTGGGTAAGCTTTTCCTAGGCACTATATATATATATATATATATATATATATATATATATATATTTTTTTTTTTTTTTTTTTTTAATGTGGGTACCGGGAGTTGACCTCAGGACCTCGCGCTTGCCAGCAAGCACCAGCAAGTGCTTGTGCCACTGAGCGATATCACCAGCCCTTTTTTTCCTTTATGTGGGTACCGGGAGTCGAACTCAGGACCTCGCCCTTGCCAGGCAGGCGCTTATGCAGCTGAACTATCTCACCGGCCCTAGGCACTATATTTTAATTCATTTAACTCTTACCTTAACTGAGAAGCAGATATTCTAATCCCATTTTCCATGGGAGAATTGATACAAGATAACTGAAGATCAATGTGGCCCCAAAGCCAAGGCTTCTTCATTGTTTCATCCTGCTCCTTGCACCTTACTTTGGAAGCGTAATTTGTATCATGTTATTTGTTATTAATAATTAATTTGTTTCCAGATGTATCTTTTCAGTATTTCCCTTGACTTTTTTTTTGTTTTCCAGGATTAATTCTGCAAACATTTTTTATGTGGAAATATGATAGTGGAGAATAGAATAGTGTTTACGAGAGGCTGGAAAAGGTAGGGGGGAGCAAGAGGTAGGGAGGGGATGGCTAATTGTTACAAAATTATAGTTTGATAAGAGCAGGAAGCTCTCGTGTTCTATAGCACAGTAGGGTGACTATAGTTAACAGTAATTTATTGTATATTTCAAATCAGCTAAAGGTGAGGATTTTGAATGTTGTCACCACAAAGAAAGGATGAATGTTTGAGGTGATGTATATGCTAATTATACCTATTTGATCATTACACATTTTATACATGTATCAAAATATCACACTGTTCCTTATAAACATGTACAATTATTATGTGTCAATTAAAGAACAAACAACCAAACAAAAACTCAAACTGAAACAAATTTTGTGGCAGCCTAATTCACCTGAGTTTTGTGAAGAGGCATGGTAGTCTTTTCCTCATTTAGATCTCAGCTGCTTTCTTGATTTCTCCTACCTAATACCCCTCTCAAAAAGAAATGAAGGTCTTTGACCTATACTTGAAATTTGTTGAAAGTTCAGCTAATGGGAATTTTATCCCTGAACCAGAGAAGGCTACACAAAAGACTTTAGCATCCTAGAGGGTTAAGGCCAGTTTGGTCAAAAAGACAGCTTGAGGCATGGTCATACTCAGATCAAGGCTAGATCAGCCTTAGGAGAAGAGCAGACGGAAGTCAGGACTACAGTCCACCAGAAAATTTCTGAACTGGGACATGAAGGTCACTGTTGATAGCACCCAAGGGCGTCTAGCTCTGGCCAGTACTTAGCAGCTCCCTCCTTTCCATGTGAGGCAATTAGACTCTCCTCTCCTCCATCTTCTCACCAATTTCTTTTTCTGATATATCAAAACACAACATTCCTAGGCTTGAAAGAGCAAGAAACTTCTAAGATATGTCTTGATTCTCCACAAAAGAAATTGCTTCCTCATCATCTTTTAGTGAAGAAAATGCATTGTCACCCCATCTGTGTAGGCAGGGTTTATAAGGGAATAGATTTAATACAGGACGCATAATTTATAGGATTATTTTATAATATTTACCCAAAGAGTCAAATGCACAAGAGTGCAAGAGGTCTGTCCACACACTAGAGACCCAAAGAACCCAGCTGACAGCCTGGATCCCATCGCAGTGTCCTCCACAAGTCCAACTGGAGGCCTAGAGTCCACAGCAATGTCTCATGCAAGTCCATATCAAGGACCTGCACTGGGTAGGCCCAAAGGTTAGTGGTGGAAGCTAGAAAGTCTGCTCCAGCAGGATAAAGGATCTGTGCCAGCAGGCTGAGGGATCTGCACTGGAGCCAGGAAGCGATGCTCAAGATAAGGACCAGAGCTCCCCCAAAGTGAACTGCGAACACCCAAGCCCCTCTGATGATGACAACAGTTGAGTTCATATCAGGAACACTAGCATGACAAACTTCTCCAGGAGAATCAACAGCACCAGCTTCCCCTCCAGTTCTTTCAGGCTGTTAGCAACAATCCTCAGGTGGGCCCTCCACACCCAGCACCACATTGATCAGTTCTGCAGGGTATTACAAGTTGATCATTAATTAATCCACCACACCATCCTTTGAGCATATGTGCTCTCCATTGAAACTGGATCCTCTCTGGGTTGGTGGGATGTTGGAGTCTCCTCCTCCGAATGTGGTTTCCTTCCTTTGGAGCAATTTTTCTATCAGTGGATTCCTGATGAAGGCTTGGATCTCAGAGGACCTTTAATGTGGAATGAATACAGTCTCTATGCCAACCTGTTTTCACTGGAGTCCAGATGCTTTCCTCCCAAGAATTGAGAAAATGTTCTCTAATAATTTACCCTCTCTTTGGTTGTATAAAGATGACACATAGCTTTTGATATGGCTAATGTCTTTTTTGCATAAGTTTTATTCTTATGAAAAATGTTTGTTTGTTTTTCAACATTTTATTATTCAAACATGTATAGGTAGAGGAAAGAGTATAATGAATCCCCATAGACCATCACTCAGCTAAACAATTACCAAGATACGGCTATTTTAAAAAATCTATATTCCCTACTTCTCACTATCCCCTGCTAGACATCATATTATTTCATCTATAAATGCTTCAATTATATATTTCTAAGAGATAAGGACTCTTCTCTTCTTTAAACATAATGGCAATACCATTTTACCATTTAAAAAGGAGATCTTTATTTAAAGTTTTATTATTTTTAGCTTTTATGAAAGTAATACATTCTCATTGGAAACATTCAGACAAATACCAAAGAGTATAAAAAGGAAAGTGAAAGTTACTCCTAAATCAACACAAAGAGATAATTACTGTTTGAATTTTGGTATATACAGTTATATGTAATGTGCTTAGTATATGTTCTTTATATAAATTTACATACATAAAAGCATGTTACAGATGATGTTTGTAATTTTGTTTGGATTTTTGAGAAATGTGTTAATTTTCTGTCATGAGAACAAACATCTGAGATAAGCAACTTACAAAAAAACAAAGGTTCATTTCGGCTCACAATTTTGGAAGTTTCAGTCCGTGATTGATTGACAGTTGCTTTGGGTCTGTGTCAAGGCAGCAATCTTGGCAGAAGTATGTGACACCAGAGAAACTCACCTCAAGGCCAAGAAGTGAAAGAGACAGAGAAAGGGAAAGGAGTCCCATAACCCCCTTTGGGGGCACACCCCCAATTACTTAAAGACCTTCCACTAGGCTCCACCTCTTAAAGGTTCCATCACTTTCCAATAGTGCCTAGTTGGAGACCAAGCACTTACCACATGACCTTTTAGGGGGCATTTAAGATTCAAACTATAGGAATAATCATCTTAAAATTTAAAGTAGAAAAAGCACATAAAGAAGTGCACAAATTATAAGTATAGAAGTCCACAAATTTTCTCTTTCATGTAACTAACCACCATTCAGATAAAAAAAATAGTATTACCTGAACCCCCAAACCTCTCATGCTTTTCTTAATCATTAACCCCACCAAACATAGCTATTATCCTGACTTCCATCACTACAGGGTTGCCTTCTTTTGAATTCTACATAAACAGAGTTATACAATATATGCTTTTCTCCACATGACTTCTTTTGCTCTACATTATATTTGTAAGGTATACTCATGTTGTTTTATGTAGCACTCATTCATTAGTTTAGAATCCATTGTATGGGTCTATCATACTTTATCCATTCTACTACTGATGGACTTCCATCTCCACCCACCCAGAGTGTTGTTATTAGTAATGTCTTTTGATACACATGTGTGTGTTTCTACACAAATTTCTACATCACATTTCCTAAGGTATATAGTTAGGAGTAGACTTATGGTTTTACCAACTCATACTTGTTCTAGAAATATATAAGTATTCCATTTGCTCAACATCTCTTATGCTTTGAATCAGGAATGTCCCCCCTAAGTCTCATGTGTTTGGAAGGTAACTGGATCATCCACATGCTATACTCACTGATGAATTGGTCCACTGATGGGTTCACAGCTGATGTGCCATTAGAAGGTAGGGCCTGGTCAAAGGAGGTGGGTCACTGGGGATGTGACCTGGAAGGGTATATCTCTCTCTCCCTAGCTCCTCCTTTCGCTCTTTTCCTCCCAGCCACCATAATGTGAGCAGCTTTCCTCCACTAGGCCCTTCCACCACGCTTTTCCTGCCCTGGAGCTAGCTGACCACGGACTGAAACTGTGAGCCAAAGTAAACCTCTCCTCCTTTAAGTTGCAGGTGTTGTGTATTTTGTGTCAGGAATAAGAACATGACTAGGGCAGATTTTGGTACCAGGAGTGGGGTAATTGTTGTGACTGTTACCTGACCATGTGATTTGGAAGCCTTTGGGACTGGTTCAAGAGAGGAGTTTGGAAAGTTTTGGAGATGTTGCTAAAGAAGCCGTGTAATACTGTAAACTGAGCTTGATGGGAGGTTCTGTTCAGAGCTCAGAAGACCAGAATGCTGATAGAAATGCAGATGGTAAAGATCAGGCTCAGGATTTTTCAGTTGGAAGCAAGGACTCCATTGGCAGTAGGATTCTTGATCGTGTGTGTTACGCTGAAAATTTGTCTACATTTTGCTCATGTTCTGAGGCTTTGTGGGAGACTAAGATTAAGGGTGGCAGTCTAATTAAACATCTTTGGTTATTATCAGTATTTTACATTTCTTTCTATTCTGGTGTGTGTGTGCACTAGTAATATATGGCAGTTTTAATTTGCAATCCCCTAATAACTAACGAAGTTGAGTGCATTTTCATATGATTATTGGACTCATAGATATAATCTTTTGTCAAGTATTTATTCACTTTTTCCCCAGTTTTCTGTTTGTTGAGTCTTCTGTGTATTTTCATATTGATTGTAGAAGTCCTTTATATATTCTGACATGAATATATATATATATATATATATCTTATCCCACTATGTAAATTACCTTTTAAGGTTATAAGGTATCATTTGATAAACAGAAGTTTTACATTTTAATATAGACTCATTATCAATATTTCCTTTTATGGTTGGTGAATTTTATTCTCTGTTTAAGAAATATTCATGTACCCAAGATCATTACTACATAGTCCTGTGTTCCAGAAACTTTGTTGTTTTACCTCTCATTTTTTGGTTGTAATACATCTGAAATTTAATTTTGTGTATGGTAAGATAAGTTTCAAAATTAATTTTCCCCCAATGGATTGAGCTTCATGTATTAAAATTCTGCCCAGAACTCCTGACGGTGTTTTTGGATCCTATAATTGTGCACAGGCTAACCATGTGCCATTCAACAAGTGTCTTAATTTTGGAGCATTGTAATGTATCTTAATATATAGTAGTTTAAGTCCAGATTTGTTACTCTTCTTCAAGAATATCTTGATTATTTTATTTTTTAAACTTTTTTTTTTGTGGGTACCGGGGGTCAAACTCAGGACCTTGCATGCCAGCAGGCACGGGTGCTGCTGAGCAATATCACCGGCCCTTCTTTCCTATGTGGGTACGGGGAGTCGAACTCAGGACCTCACGCTTGCCAGGCAGGCACTTATGCCGCTGAGCTATCTCACCAGCCCTTGATTATTTTAATGGTTTGCATTTTCATATAAGTTTTAGAATCAGTTTGTAATCTCTACAAAGTTAAAAATGTCTTGTGATTTTGATTAGGGAGGCATTGAACTTTATGTCAATTTTGGGAAGGTTGACACCTTTATAATACTGATTCTTCCCACCCATAAATAAATCACCCCTCCCATTTCAGTCTTTATCTTCATAAAGTGTATAAGTTTTTGGCTAGAGGTCTTGCACATCTTTTATTGGATTTATCTTTTGGTATTTCATATCTTGATATTTTAAAGTGGTACCTTTAAAGTGTTTTCTGTTTATTAATTGTGTATAGAAATAGAATTAATTTTTGCATATCAAGCTGTTACCTTGCTTGACTTAAATTAATTTCTAAACCCTATCAATTTATCTGCACATTCTTTTGGATTTTCAAGTGGACAATTACATCTTTTGCAAAGCAGCGATTTCATTTTCAATCGCCAGATCCTCTTCCTTTCCCCTCCCCTTATTGCACTGTACAGGGCTTATCATACAATGTTAAATAGGGGAGAGGAGATCATTTCTTATTTCTGATATCAAGGGCAAGTCTTTCAATCTTTATTATTAAGAATGGTGTTTGTGACAGGTATTTTTAGTTATCATTTATAAAATTAGGAAAGTTTCTTTCTGTCACTAATATACTAGGCATGTATTTTAAATATGGATGGGTGTTGAATTTCATCAAATGATTTTTCTTCATTTATTGAGTTGATTATGTAATTTTACTCCTGTGTTTAGCCTGTTAATTGATGAGTTATAAGCAATTGCATTGATAGATTTTCAAATTGTAAAATTTGCTTTTCTAGAATAAGCCTAAATTGGTTGTGAAGCATTTTACATGTTGACAGATTCAATTTGCTAATATTTTGTTTAGGAGTTTTGCGTCTATGTTCATGAGCGAGATTGATGGGTAGTTTTTTCTTGTTGTAACATCCTTATCAGATTTTACAGCCAAGATTTTATTGGCTTCATAAATACGCTGAGAAATGAAACTTCTTTTTCTATTCTCTGGAAGAGTTAGTAAAGGGCTGACATTACTTGTTTCTTACGTGTATTGTAGAATTCACTGGTGAAGCCATCTGTACCTGAGTTATTTTTTAAGGGAGATATGTGCTATAGGTTTTTGTAGATGGCATTTTATGAGAATGAAGTACTTCTCTTTGATTCTTAGTTTTCTGAGATATTTTAAATAAAGAGCGGGCTTGGATTTTGTCAAATGTTTTTTACATACCTATTGAAATGAGTATGTGGTTTATCTTTTTTGTCTGGTGAATTACACTGACTTTTGAATGTTGACACAACTTGCATTGCTAGTCATGATGTATTGTCTATCTGTATATTGTTTTATGAGGCTTCTTAAGATGTCAGCTGTTATTTGTATTGATTATTTTTTATAATTCCATTTTATTGCTTTGGATGACTTATTAGTTATAGCTTCATTTGGTCATTTTTGTGATTTCTTAAATTTATGTATACATTTTTAACATGTTGCATCTAACTGCAAGGGATAAGAAAGAGAGAGAGACAGAGAGAACTCTAAACATTTGTGAAGGTTCCTCTGTAAATATTCATCTGGGTATTTCTAAGAGTACTCATTTGAGGAAAATCTCAGAAAACACAGCTATCTGAGGCAGGAAACATCTGAATAGCTGAGTGGGTTCATTCCACATGATTGAGAATAGTGCCTATTCCCACCATCCAGAGTGGAAATCACAATTCACTGAGCATCAGGCAGAGAACCCTGCAGGGTTTTGCTTCATTACTGGAGAAAATGAACCCTACACTAAATGCTTCTCTAGTCCTACATAATAAGACTTAAATGAAAGGTCAACATGTTTCCAAACAACTACACTCCAGAACAAAGCTAAAGAATATTTATATGAATATAAAAACATTTATCACCCAACAGAATAAAATTTAGAATGCTTGGCATCCCATAAAAATCTTCCAATATGTACAGAAATAACAAAATTGTACCCATAATGAGGAGAAAAATCAGCCAATCAAAACTGGTTCAGATGATAGAATTAGTAGAAAAGGTCATGAAGGCGGTTGTTATAAAGGGACTCCATATGTTCAATAAGCTAGAGGGAATACTGGGTTATATTGTGTGTAAGTAGAGGCATGGCAGATGTAAAATACCCACATTGACTTTCCATTGATAAAAACTGCAAGTTTTGAGATCCTAAACATGGATGGAATTGTGATAATGAAACACAGAGTTAAAGAAAAGAACTCTGAAAACAAAAAGAGGACATTAGTGATCTGTAGAATGAGTGAATTCTAATCACCTTAACCTCCCCAGACTCATAGATAAGTTTTCTCAATTCAGGAAGACAATGGGATGGTACCTCAATTGTCACTACAGCCTAGAAACTTTCTCAGGCAATAAAGTGGAGGCAACTGTAAGGTTCATTCACCTTCTCTATACCTTTTAGGAATCATTTCTCTTCATTGCCTAATATCCGGAGTCTTGAGAACAATTACATTACAACTAAAAATATAAAATTTTCTTAAATTTTCTAGTTGTTTTAGGTGGGAGGGTATATCTAGCACCAGTTATTATACCTTGGCTCCCAGTGGATATCAGGTATAATGTTTTATATATTTTAATTAGTCCAGTTTTCTTAAGTGTATTTTTCAATATTGTATTCCTTTAATGATTCTACTAGTTGCTGAGAAAAATGTTGAATTACTTGTGTCTCCAAGCTTTAAATTTTGCTGTTTACATTTTTAGGTAATGTTGCTATGAGTGGCATATAAATTTAGAATTTTTGCATCTTCTTAGTGGTTTGATCCTTCTGTAATTATAAAATATCTTTATCTTCAGTAATTCTTGCTTCAAAATAAATTTTGACTGATATAAGTTTAGGATTCATGTAATATATCTTTTTCTAGACTTTTCCTTTTATCTTTTCTGTGGTGTTAAAATGCATCATTTGTAAGTGGCATAAAGTTTTTTTTTTTTAATCATAGTTGTTGGAAAACAATGCAAATGTTTTCCTATTTCTGCATGGGTAGAGCTTTTCAAGGAAAGGAAACAAACATACTGTAAGTAATGGAGAAAGTCTCTTTACCTGAGATGCATTTGCTCCTCACAGACCATGGATAATAGACCTAAGCTACTTTTCTCCTGTCTAACAGAGGCATCTGTTCTTATTCAAAGGATGAGTAAACTTACCCTGCCCAAAGCTAAATACTTGCATTTCAGAGTAAGGACTTTCTTTTCTCTCTTCCCTGAGAAAATCTGTTTGTGTTAGAAAGATAAATTTCCTTTTCCTCTCTCAGAAGGGGAAGAAGGCATAGCACTTCTTATATAAACATCTGGGTTCATAATTTTGGGATCCCCCTTCTGTGGGGCCAGGGACCCCCCTTTTGCATGCAGAGGCCTCACCATTTGATTCTTCTTACGCCATCATTAAGGGAACAGATTTAGGCAGTGGGAGCTAAGGTAGCTGCTTCTGTAAGTGTAATAGTCTGTGAATCCAGAAACGGCGTTTGTTTTCAGGATAGCGTAAGAGGTACTAAGAATTTGTCAATAGCCTGACGGGTTTTGTTTCCAATAGAAGAAAGTAGTATATTTACCCTTTGGCATAATTACTGATATATTTGGACTTAAATGTGCCCTGTGTATTTTATGCTCTTTTGTCCTTCTTTCTTTGTTTGGAGTTAATAAAAAAGGTTTTATTATTCCTATTATTGTTTTAGCACTACAGTGTAATGCTAGTCTTGATGTTGTTGTCCATGAGATTACAGCATACATCTTTGATATAGTACAATAGATAGAGGACTTTTGCCACTTTTTTCATTTCTATTAAGAAGTTTTCCATATTTTTCTGCTATTCACTTGTAAATGAGGTGAGTATTTTTCCCTTCTGGCTGCTTTAAGTATTCTTGGTTTGGGATTTTAAGGAGTTTTGCTATGAGATGGTTAGATATATATCTATCCTGTTTAGGGTTCTCTGAAAAATATGTGACTTGATGTGTTTCATCAGTTTCAGAAAATTCCCAGCCACCATTCTCCAAATATTGTTTGTGCCAAATTTTTTTTCTTTTCTTCTGGGACTCCAATTATACATCTGTTAGATCTTTTTAATTGTGTTTCACATGTCTTTTACACACTTTTCTGTATTTCTATCTTTAAAAATATTCTCTTATCACCCTGGTTCTTCTAACCTATCATTCTAACCTCTTCCTGGTTTTGGTACTGGTTAATCTCTTGCCAAACCTAAATTATTGATTTAGTTATTATATATCTTAGTTATTGACTTACATTTTAGTTCTTTTTATAGAATTGAGGGTGAGTTTTTTTTTGTGAAATTTCCCATTTTTTATTTATCTCCTGGAAGATATTCATCATAGATATTTTAAAATGCATGTCTGAAAAGATCAATATTTGGTTCAGCTGGGAATCTGTTCTTTTATTTGGTTCTTAGTTACTTTATTCTATGTCCTAGAAAGCCTAGTGACATTTTTCGAATGTCATACATTGTTATGTGAAATTCTTGTCTCTGTGTAATAGTGGCCACTCCTTTTTAGTAGTTTTCTTTGGCAGTTACTGTACTTTTGCTTCCTCTGTCTTTGCTTAGCATTCTTAATTTTAAAGAAAAAGTACATCCAAATGCTTAAGATGGTAACTGATAAATACTATTTCTTTAGATTTACAGAACCCAGAACATCTGGTTATCTTTAGACAACATCAGAATATGTGATGGTCCTCTTCAGTCTTTAATCTTGTGCATCAACTAACACAAAAAGGGTAAATTGCTGTGATTTTTAACTTGCAGAAAAGTAATATGTTTGTTTGAAGAAAGTTATAGGAACTAGCTTCCAGAAGTCAATGTCAATTATAATATTCTGGCCAGAGACACGTGCCCTGCGTGATGATGACACCACTCAGCATGCAGCCTTCCTGCCCATTGTCCCAACACATCTCCACTAAAAGGCCTTTTACATACCTGAGTTCTCTAAGATTATTTTTTTTTTGAGGTGTGGGGAGACAACAGATCTCCCAGCTTCCAGGGTACTGGCCCTTGTATAAACTTGATTTCCTTCCGCCAAAGATAGTTTCACAAATACTGGCAGACAGACTTGGGTCCAGTAATATTTAGATGACTTATCTCTTCCCAGTTCAGATTTACTTAGTCAAGTAGGGTGGGAGAAGGTCACTTGTCTTTGAGGCTGGACTCCAGTCTCTGTAAAGGTTAGTATATTCTGTACTTGCTTTTACTCTTTGGCTTTAATATTTAATAGGCTTCAAATGAAAGCCTGGAAGCTTTACCAGATCTTCTCCTTGGTCTTCTCCAATTATTGTCTCCTTAGAACTATTTTAAAGCCACATTTTTGTTAGGCTTCTTACACCCTGAACTATTTGTTTTAGGTCACAGATTCCTTGAGAGTAATTGCCATTAAATATTAGGCTCACTTCTTTGACCTTCTCTCTCCAGGGTTTCAGCCCCTTGTGTCCTGGGTGCCTTGCTAGCTTTGAACTCCTATTTATGTCTCCTCAGCCTCCTATGACTGTCAACAGCTCTGCTCAGCTTCACAGTGTCAGAGCTGCTATTTATGCTTGTCTCCCCAGCCTCTGAACTGCTACATGTGACTCAGTGAATATATGAAAGGGAAAGGCAATTGTGAGTGTAGGGTGCTTCTCAATTCATTTCACTTCTTTTTGGGATTTTGGTTCTGGCTGCTTTGGAGCTCTCCAATGATTTTTAAAACTTTTTTTTTCCAGAAAAGTTTTTATTAGCAGGAGAATTTGTCTGATAGAAGCCAGTCTATCACAGACAAAAACTGAAATCTTGTAACCTGCTTTTATGAAAGAGTCTTGTGAAGGCTACTTTGTGTTAGACCTGGAGTTAAATAGAAAAGAGATCAAATAAATGTGATGGAGAAGAGTTAGAAAAGGATTAAGTTACTTGACATCCCAAAGGCTTAGCACTGCCACAGTCCACCTTGTTCCCCAGATTAGTAATTGCATTTTGGTCTTGCTGCTAGGTCAGAAGGAACCTAGAAGCTGTTTTCGGATATCTGAAGGACTGTCCTGTAGCTTTGGCAATAATGGGGGAGGGGCACAGAGGAACAAGGGCCAAGCATATAAATAGAAGCTGAAAGGGAATACTTGTGGCTTGATAAAAAGAAAGCATTTCTAGCGAAGATTGGTTAGAGTGACGATCAAGGGAAATAATTCATGCTTTATCCTTGAAGGCACTCAAACATGGCCTGACTTGGATAGAATCCTACAGAGGGCCTTAAAATATTGAATGGGGAATAGACTAGAGGGGCTGGTATGCTCCTATTCATAGTAGGTTAGGAGCTCAATATGTGTTAAACAAACATGTGACTGCCAAGTCCCGTCTTCATGCTGAGAGTCCATGATTTTTGAAATGAGGAAGTTAGTATGATCTGGTACAAAGTGCAAAGGACTGGGATGCTTTGCTCCCAGAGTAGTTTAGCTGATGAACAAGGGGAATACCATCTTCTCCATTCCCTATTCTCACATCCCAAGCTTCAGCCAGCCTTACAAGTAGTCCTTGTTAAACTTTCATGATAAGCTGATTTCTGATGCAGAGCTTGGGGCCCAGGAGAAGTGTGGATAGATGGAGACAAATGGGTGTTTTCCCTCTGGTGGGGGTTGGGCTTCTGTTTCAACCCCTCTAAGAGGTGCAGGTGCAGGCTTCGCAGATCTCGGCATCCTGCTCTCCTGAGGCAATCCCAGTCTGCCCTGGGGATGATGCCAACCAGGAGGTTGTGTTCTGGCTGGTCCTCAACTTCCTCCTCTCTGTGGCATTTTCTGAGGCCAGGGTGATGCTGCTGCATTCAGTCTCACTGCAGGCTGCGACAGCCTCATCAGTGCCCTGCCTGGGGAGCTCAAGGGAGGCACCCTACCCTATTTCTTCCCCAGGCAGCGCTGAGAGGACTGCTCCCACCTGGATCCTGTAAATGGTGCTACTAAATATTTCATTCAGGCTTAACAACTCAATCTGCCTGCCATTATCCTGAGGGCCCCCACAGCCCTCAGCCCCTTTCTGATTAACAAAGTAGCTGGCCGGGAAGATCTGCTGAAGCCATCATTGAAGGCCATGTTAGCTGCCGTTTAGGGCGGCTCCGGCGGAGGCACAGCATTAAGCAGGAAGCATCGATTGCAGCATTAGCTGGCTTTTTACATTCCCAGGCAGACAATGAAAGTACCTTCAATTATCTTCACAGCAACTGAAGGGAAGGAAATTGGTCTTAGATGTGGTAAATAGACTCCACAAAGTCCACTGAAGCATGCAAAGATGTGCACACCAGGGACAGAGAGGCCTGGCCAGCAAGCTTGTGCCATGACTATTCAAAATTCAGACAGCCATTGCAGGGGCCCCATGCCTGGGAGAGCACAAGGGGTCTCGAGGCCAGGTGATAAAGTGCCAAGGCAGCTGCAGAGAGGTGCGGAGGCAAGACAGCCTTGAGCTTAGAATCAGAGACTTAGATTTCAACATTGGCTCTACTGATGTGTGACCTTGAGCGATTAGCCTAACCTCTCCAAGGCTCATTTTCCTTATTAATGAAATGGGACTAATAATATACTATGGAAGGAAATTGTCCTGATTTCAGGGTTCTTTCCTCTGCTGACTGGACCCAGCTCTCTGTCCTCAGTGTGTCCTGTACTTATCTCTGTCCCAGGACATATCGCACTGAGTTGAGTGTTGTTTTTTATGTCTGTGCTTCCATTAGACTAGCAGTTGTTAGCAAACTTTTTAGGAAGAGGTTATATACCCATGAAGAACCTGGTGAAAGCCATGGACCTTCTTCCCATAAAAAAGCACACAAAGGTATGATTGGCCTATAATGTGAAGGAGTTTAGGAGGAGCTTGCTTAGAATTCCAATGCCAGTGTTTGTAGAGTACATGGTGCATGAATCACAATCAGAATATATCTGTTGCTTCAAAGATGCTTTCCAGTTCCATAATTTTGGAGTTCAATTCTATTCAAAAAGCATTTGCTGAGTACTTATTGGATTGGATCTCATGGAAAACATGAGGAAACGTGTCCTGCCCACAAGACGAGGAATGAGACACAGACATGTATGTCAGTGACACGGGGGGCTAAGGTGCAGTTACTGGAACCCCATGTACTTACCTTTAGCAAAAACAACTCCTGGAAAAGGGTTTTGTCCCTTTCCACTCCACCTCAACCTTGGAGATTCCAGAAGACAGGCTGTTGGGCCTGACTGTGATTGTGGCTTGTGTTAGGTGGGAAGGTGGTAGGTGCAGTATGGTAAGAAGACAGGTAGCAGTCTGCTGCAAAAGCACTGTCCTCACTCTTGGTGTTGGGGCAGAGGGCTGAGGGCCCAGTAGCCAGCACCTGCTTGCTCCTGTCCTGGACCCCTGCTGCATTAATTTATTCAATGAGGACATCATTATGCACAGGCAATTTGCGTAACACTGCCAAGCCTCTGATTGCAGGGCACTCTAGTGCCTGTTGGGGAAAGCTGCCAAGAAAGTGTCCCTTTGTCTTTTGCAGACCTTTAGAGGGTACAGTCTGGGAAGCTGGGCTCTGGACTCAGGATCCAAAAGAGCTTGGCTGGGCCTCTAGCGTTGGCTGTCCAGGGTGAAGTTTAAGAAAGTAAACTGAGGGCTTTCTTTGGCTTGTTTCAGGGAGGGGGCCCATTCCCACCCCACAGGCTGTTGTATCTTCTCTGCTCTTAACAATTTAATTTTAAAAGGCTAAAACCCCTCAAGGATGTTTCTAAGGAGTTAAATAAGTATCAGCAATGGCTCCTGTTGGGGCTGTTTGTATTTGAAAAGAAAATACTGAGATGTAAAGATATCAATATTTAATTGTCTCTTGAAGTCGGCATTTTCAAGCAAGCAGCAGGGAGCTAAGAGTCTCTCCTGAATGTGTATATGTGTGCACGCATGCATATGCACGCTATGCATGGATGTGTATGTGCTTAACAGAGGGGAAATCTTCGAGAGCATTGTGCACCATCATTACTCTTTTCCTATTTAACATTGCCCTCCCCCTCCTCAAGAGGTAATAACAGACAGGGGTGAACTCTTTGTAATTAATTCAACAGATAAGTGCAGAATACTTCTGTGGCCCTTCCTCACCCATAAAGAATTTGCAGTTCAGTAGGGCGTAAGTCCTTTACACAAATTGCCATGCCATCCATTGAATAGACTGAAATGAATTTCACAAAAATAGAAGAAGTTTGTGGAGCGGATTTGTAGGGTAGCTACTCTGTCCTCAGAAGCTGGGTTGTGGGAGCTGCTTGCCCAGGCAAAGCCCATTTTTCCCACATGTCTTGCACAGTTCCTGGAACATGACAGATGCTCAATAAATCCTTGTTGAACGGTTGTTGGACACCTTAAGCATTCCCTTTAGCTTTGTGGTCATTTCTGCCCACACTGCCTCCCCCAAAGGCTTGGCAGTTTCCCAGAAAGAGATACATATATCCCAGATGAAGAAAAGAGATTCACAGCAGGTAATGGGGCCCTGAAAATGGCAGAAAGACTGAGCAGGAAGGGGCTGAGCCTAGAGAGAGGAGTCATTGCCCTATTTCACATGGTACCTTAATGGGACTTGGATCAGACCCTGGAGGAAGTTCTTGTTCTAATGAGGGGAGTTTGTGAAATGTCTATACTTTCAGGGAAGCTTTTTAGGGAAAGGGAGACAGGGTTGTCAGAGGCAGGGGCAAGGACAAGATAACATTTTCATTTCCTTTCAATGTCAGGTCATCCCCTTAGCTCTTATCTTAGTCTGTTTGTGCTGCTATAAGAAGATACCACAGACTGGGTAAATTATAGAAATAGAAATTTATTTCTCACATTTCTAGAGGCTGAGAAGTCCAAGATCAAAGTCCTCTAAGTTCAGTATCTGATAAGGACTCAGTTTCGGCTACCAAGATGGCACCCTCCAGAGGGTATGAACATTGTGTCCTCACATGGCAGAAGGGACAGAAGGAACAGAAAAGGGGGTGAAACCACTTCCTAAAGTCCTTTTATAAGAGTTCTAATCCTGCCTGTGAGGACTTTGTGTTCATTAATTACTTCCTAAAGGTCTCACCTCTTACACTGGGGGTTAAGTTTTAACACATGCATTTTGGGAAACATTCAGATTGTAGCAGCACTCATCTTCTAAGGACACCAGAAAAGACACTGATCAGAAGCCATTAGAATTTGCATGTGGCATCCATGAAGAATAAAGTGACACGAAAAAATAAAAACAGAAGAACCCTACAACTGTCTACCCATGACTTCACTGAGGGGTGGCGCTGATCAGTGTTTTCCCTTGGAAGATTCCAGAGAGCACACAGAGATGTCAGGCAGGCCTCTTAGATTAGTGCCACTGTCTCAGGGTCTGGATTCTAAACACGAGATAATATAAAGTAAGATGCACTCTAGTTGCCCCCACTCCTCATATCCCCTAGGCAAGAATTTCCCAGAATGTCCAGGAGGAAGCAGCTGGAGTTGGAGAAGGTAAGAAGCTATCAGGTAATCTCTGATTTCTTTAGCTGTAAAGACAGAACATCAGCAGGCAGGTGGAAGAGGTGTAAGGTAGCGGGAGGGCCATCTCTCTGTCTTCCCCAGGCAGCACACATATGGTACATGAAAAGTAAGCCCTGTAGTTGTGCTCCAAGGGCTCTGGTCACACAGAACTGAGCAGAGCTCCCTGGAGTTGGGCTGGATGGAGGCCCTGGATGGAGGGCTAGCAACCAGGCCAGGAAGCCTTTACACCATTCCAACTGCTCAAGAATAGTCAGCACACTGACCATTTCTGTGCCTCACCACCTAGGCTTTTCAACTTCCCTCCTTGACTTTGATGCTTCATCTTGCAATGAGTCCTGCTTAAAGTCTCTTGCTGTGATAAATTGTTGCCTCTGCACAGAGATGGGGCTCACCTCTCTTTGTCTTTATGTCAGGGGTCCTCAGTTCTCAGTCTCTACTGCATCATGCACCTCTTAGATTATCCGTTAAAAGCCACACGTCCTGTTCCTTCTCAAAATGTGCATCTGACATAGATATACAATTTGGCATATCATTTCAGGGCACGCATGGACCTCATGAAACCTATCAAGAGATTCTGTTAATAAGATACCTGCCCAGAAGAACATTTTTGAAACTTCAGGATAAGATAATAATATTAAATTGCATTTTGCAGTTTGTGAAGCACTTTCACTGTACCTTGTGTTAATTAATCTTCATAATAACTCTGTTGAGGTATGAATTACTATATTATTGTTTTTTATTTGTAGAAAAAGAGAACGGTGCTCGGAAGGATTATGTCCGTTTCTCACAGCTAGCAGGAGGTGAAGTCAGAACTGGAATGCAGGCCCTCTGCTTGCATCCTGTGAACTTTTACCCAGCCATACTGTGTCTTTCCTCTGAGTTTCCTCCACTTTTTACAGCTGCATTAGCTCAAGTCTCCCTTGCGACTCTATGTCTACTCTTGTTTTGTGAGCTGTGTGATGGATGGAGACTTAGGAGTTGACTGTGAGAAAGGCCAGGGACTTCTTGGGACAGAGGGGGGCTACGTGACAGAATGGTCTTCAGGAGCTAAGGCTATTTTCTGAATTAGTGATTATGGCTGATAATCCTCAAACCTATTTGTGTCTCCTCATGATGTCAGGGAGGAATCTGAGAGTGACAGCATGCTAGGACTGGAGGTGACCCATAATTCATTTAGTCAATTATCCTTCCTAGATCTACAAATCCACGGGGAAGAAAACATCTTGCCCGTCTCCACACTCTTGCATCTAAGTGGTAAATATAGCTATTCCCCTGAAGAATGCTTTAAGCTGTCTTTGAAAATGAACAGTAACTCCCCTTGCCTAAATTTCTTAAACCTGTGGCTGCGCAGACAGTAGCAACTTTAGAACAACTTTCTCTAATTCCCTTCCATAGATTTCTAAGGAAAATTTTCTAATATCATTTGCTCAATTCAATTCTAATGAATATGGATTAATTTACTGCATTATAGCTATTGATCTTTGGCCATTGATCTGAGGAAGGGAGTATTGCTGCTCATAAATCTGTCCATTTGGGTTGAGGGTTCCCTGGGGACAGAGATGGGGAGGTGTAAGTAGCAAGAGATGAAAAAACTAGAGCAGTGGGTGAAGCTGGGGAAATGCTTGTGGGGTGGAGGTAGAGAGGTAAGTACTGTATTGGTCATGTCATGCTTCATGCAAATAGCTCTCTAGATTCTTGTCCACCCATGTCTCAAGATCTTCCATTCCTGTGCTTTTTCTTTGTTTCTCTTTCTATGCCTTCAATGCCCTTCCTCCTTCTCACTGCTTTTTAAAACTTTACCTCTCTCTCTTTTTCTTTTTGTGGGTACCGGGGGTCAACCTCAGGACCTTGCGCACCAGCAGGCGCCCGTGCTGCTGAGCGATATCACTGGCCCTTTTTTCATATGCGGGTTCCGGGAGTCGAACTCAGGACCTTGCGCTTGCCAGGCAGGCGCTTACACCACTGAGCCATCTCACCAGCCCTACCTCTCTTTCTAAACCCAGATCACATGCTATATTTTCTCAAATCTTTAGCTGGTTCTCTTCTTATCTTCTGCTAAATATTTCTCAACCTTTTACAAACCTGCACTGCTTTATCTCTTAAGGCACTTAACATTTTGTTATGTGCACATCTTAGTTTATGGATTGTAACTCCAATGAAGGCAAGCACACTGCCTCTCTCCTTAAATACTATGAAACTAGCATCTAGCACAGCCAGACTCATTTAAATACTTGTTTAATGAATGAGAAGTTTGGGATCATGTGGGTTAAGAAGGGGTCTTACTTAAATGGTCTTCTTCTGTTGTGGTGGTCCTTGTAAAAGGGAATCTTTAAACTATATCTCTATTCTTTCCATAATTTTAGCCTGTCTTAAGTTTCACCTTTCACTTTTTGTAGTGAAATGGAGTAGACTGAGGGTAAGCTTGTTCTGGGAGATGTTTTCTTCATTCCCATTAGATTCACAGTATCAAGTTGCCAATCATGTTGCTTTCAAACAGAGTATAGCATTTTGCTGGAGGAAGAAGATCTGAGCAGTCCTTGCTCTCTCACTCTCTACTTTGCTCTGTAGTTACTGAATGAATTCAGGTGTTCATTTATTAGCATACCCTATTCTCACTAAGGCCCATCTCTCATTTCTCTTCCTATGAATTCCTTTATTTTTCACCAATTTGTTCCTTCCAGCTTCCTCTCCTTCTCTTTTCTTTTATTTCTCAGTCTTCCATTTCCATGGCAAACTTCCCTCCACCCACTGTAACCTGTAAAATTGCAATGGTGGCGAGGATAGCTGTGATGATGGAGGTGTAGAATGTTTCCTCTGGGTGCGAAAAAGGTGTAAGTTTTCCCTCAGAGGGGCACTGATAGGCTAAGGAGAGGAAGGAAGGGCTTGTAGCTTTGGGGACACCTTTTCTTTAACAAGAATGATAGGATGGGAAGGAGAAATTTCGGGCTGGGAGAGCACTCCAATATGGCTTCCAGACACAGCTCCTGAAGTGCTGTTGTTGCCATATAACTAATTCTGCAGTTTAAAATTCCTCCTACTGTCAGCAGTATAAACCCATATTCTTGGCTGGGCATGGTGGTATACACCTGTAATCCCAGCAGTTAGGAAGCTGAGGCAGGAGGATTGTTGAGAGTTCAAGGCCAGCCTGGGCTATGTGGTGAGTTTAAGAACAGCCTGAGCTGCCTAGTGAGATCCTGTCTAAAAAAAACTAAAAAAAAACTAAAAAAAAAAAAAAAAAAGCCATATTCTTGGTGGTCCATTCAATGCCTGGCCTGAGCTGGGCCTCTGATTCCATCTTCATTACCTGTCTTTATTTCCCCAAAGGGATAGTCTTGTAATGGCTCTCAGAAGATGTGATAACAGAGAAGCAGAAATCACAGGTGTGTGGTGATATGTAGGTAGAGGGGATGTTGCAGGAGGATAATGTGTGAGGCTGGGTGTGCTGTGATCAGACTTGTGTGAGGACTTGTGAAGACATGGTGAAGGCCTTTGTCTTACTGCCTCATTGTACAGTTACTTACATCTTGAGATGTACGTTAGTCAGGGTCTAATCAAGAGACAGAGGATATTTTGAACATTTTAAATATGGAGAATTCACTCAAAAGACTGCAAAATAGCCAAGAATTGTTAACTCACTAAAAAGGCAAGAGAGAACACAAGAATATCATGGAAATAGCAACTTAGGGAAATAGCTACCATCCTTAGAACTGGGGGGACCCATCTAACTGAAGGTTAAATCTGTAAGTGGGAGCTGCTTGGCTAGAGCTGTTGTCTCTGTCTGCATAATTGTTCAAACCTTCCCAGTCGAGGTTCCAGCTGGCTGACAGGGTATAGTGAAGCTATACTGCAAAAACTTCAAAGTGTATTTAGCTACTGCTATGAAACACATTGCTGTCCATGAGCAAATGATTCTGACAGACAAAGGAAACAAACAGCACTTCAGCAGGAAGGACCAAATTATGCATTCCTTTTTCAGCTCTGTAGTTTTCCTCTAGTAGTTTCCATGAACAGATCCTCTAATGATGGGGAGCCAAACCAGAAATCCCAGTAGCAAAGCAGAAACCACAGTATCATGAAATAAAATTTAGAAAGATCGGTTCAAATTGAAGAGATAACTGTTTTGACAGATTACCTTTTTGGATACTTAACACCCGTACATTCCTTTCTACACAGATTTGAACTTCCTACATCCTTAAGAACAATTGTTCTTTCATCAAACAAGATGCAATCATCTTTACAAAGAAAGATGTTCTCATCCTTTTTCCAAAACGAAGAGATGCAAAGTTTCAACACACCTTTTATCCATGCTGGGAGGCAACCACACTATCCATTACTAGGCTGGGATAACTCTTCTCTAAGGAAGTCACAGTTCAACCATCTGAATATTTTTTCCATAAAGTATATATTGCAGTGGGTGACTGAGAGAAGAGGACTGCAAATTTGAGCCCAACCTAGGCAACTTTTTTTATCTAACAAGAGTTTGTCTTGAAATTAAAACAAAGAGAGAAGGAGGGGGGAAAGGAAGGAAGTGGAGAGAGAGAGAGAGAGAGAGAGAGAGAGAGGATGTAGCTCAGTGAAAGGCCCTGGCTGGATCCAATCCCCAGTATCCCCACCCCCCAAAAAAATAAATTATGAAGTTAATTCACAACAATTTGTATAACATAATAAGAGAAAAGGGGCAGAAAATAAAATAATCTACACATGGAAAAAAGAAAAAAAAATATATAACTGTTACAGTCCTTATTGATATAACTGGTCATACAGTGAGTAAATGTAAAACATTTCTCTTTTCCAGTTCCCCATTTTTTGTTTTTATCACCCTCACCCAGGACATCACCTGATAAACATTTCTTTGGGCATGACCCAAAGCTTCATTCCTGAGAGGTATGACTCCATAGAGCTCCTGTGTGTTTTTGGTTACTGTAATTTCCATTAACTTTTACTATTAAGCACGGAAGTAGGTCAGATGCCCAGAGAATCCCCTGGGGTCCAGACATAATCATTCTTGGATCCATATTTCCTCTTGAGATCAATCACCCTGAATGAGAAGACTAATTCTGTTTTCTTATCTGTTGATTCAGTGGTACAAGGAACACAGAACAGCAAGAGAGGAGTCTCAGTTCCCAGTTCAGTGGAGCCATGCTCGTTTTTTTCTGATGGAAGCTTTTCTCCCTTGGGAACCGAGACCTCCAGAGTAGCAGAGCTGAAAAATTGTAGTGATGGGAAGCAAAACTTTTGTGGATGAGTTATTAGGTACAATGATGAGAGGAGTCACTTCTGGTTCCATCCCTTGATTCTGAGATATATGTGATCTGGCTTTGGGAGAAATAGCACTGTATATGGGTTCTTGACTCAAAGTATATCTTGTATTCTATATGACATAACCCCATTATTTCAGAGAGCTATAACCCAACTAGAACCACAATGTAGACATTAGTAGTTCATTCCACCATTCTTTTAGGCCAGTTGTTTCTGGGTGATGAGGTCTGTAATAAGAGTGAATTCCACAGCCCTACACCCATTGCCACACTTCTTTTGTTGAGAAATGAATTTCTTGATTAGAAGCAATGTTGTGAGGAATACCATGATGGTGAATAAGACATTCTGTAAGCCCACAGATAGTGGTGCTAGCAGAATCATTACAAGCATGGACAGCAAATCCATAACCCAGAATACATGTCTATCACAGTGAGGACATCTCTCTTCCCCGTCAATGATAGAAAGGAGCCAGTATAATCAACCTGCATTAATGGGTAGCTGGACACTTGGGAAATGGTGTCATATGGAAGGCTTAGTGCTGGTCTCTGCTTTTGGCATGTGAGGCATTAGGCAACAGTGATAGGCAAGTCAGCCTTGGTAAGAGGAAGTTCAAGTTGGCAATCCCATGAATAACCTCCATGGCCACTTTGTACTCAGGTCACATTAGTATGCACTCAGGTGGCTGGGGAAAGAGTTCGCCATCCAAAAAAAAAAAAAAAAAAAAAAAAAAAAAAGCTCTCCCTCTGATTATCCAGAGCCTTATCTACTCTGGATGCTCCTTGGTGAGCATTCACATGACATGCAAATATGCTTTGAGCTTCACAGCAGGCACAAGATCCAAGCTCAAATGAAAGGTCACTGTATCTGCAAGGAAAGCCCTTTATCATCCTCTGCTTCTACCACATAAGACGGTGAGTGTTGGTAAAGTCAACCCTAAGCTCACACTCAGCAGGTGGCGCTTGCCTACCTGGTCCTCCTGAGGGAAGTATTTCTTCTTTAGGAACTCTACTAGCCCAGTACGACTATATAATTAATTTTCTTGGCACTTAGATCTGGCTTCCTTGTGTTATTCTTCTCAACTTGAAAATATATGCTTAAGGACAAGTTTAAATTAGTTCTCAAGGGTGGCAGGGTGTGTACATTTTTATATCAACAGAAGCTAACTCCATGGCTCTTCCTCAGAGTAAATAACAAGATGCAGGGGGAAAAGTGTAGTAATTTAGGAAGAAAAGCCCTTCTTCTGCTCCTTCTCCACATTCCATTAAACAAGTCGCAGCACACCTCCCAGCACCTCATCCTTCCTCCCTGCCCTTATTGTATAGCAATAAGCTTGACTCTTCATGGAAGTCAAGGTGGATTTATCCTGCCATTAAATTAGTACTTTCTTCCTCCTTGGTCCATTGGCATGGAGAACCCAAAGTAGCCAGATAATAGTCACGGCTTTCAGTTCAGTGAACCCTTACTTAGTTCCCTGACACAGATATTTTACCCCTGGGAACAGGCTCTAACCTGGCATGATGTAATGCTGTAGAGTTAAAAAAGATAAACTCAGCATGTGGTCACAGAAAGTTATGATGGCCACTCCAATTTTTATCCCTTGATTCTTGTTTCCATAAATTCTAGCTACTGGGGTCACAGCAGCACATATAGGCCTTTATTTTAGCACATGTAATGCATCTTGGAGAACAGTAATTTGGTTCACAGGATACTGAGCCTTAGCTAGAAATTTAATAGGCCTGTCCCATATTCAGAAACTTGCTGTTTCTGGGTCATGGAGTACCTGGCTAGACCGGTTTATCCTATGGTTGTGGTCATGTCTCAGTTGGTGCTCCTTCTTTGTTAGAAATTGAGATCTTTGATCCAAAGCAATGTTGTGCATAATGTCATGTTGATAGATCGAGCATTCTATAAGCCCTTGGGTAAGAGTAAAGGCAAGGAAGGTACTTTTGTTTGAATGATCCCTCCAAACTTCATGTTGAAATTTAATTGCTATTATGACAGTTTTAAGAGATAAGAGGTGAGTAGGTCATGAGGGAAGAGCTACAGAGGCAGAAGGACTAATGGATTAATGCTGGGGCCATGTTCTTGGTCTTCCAGAACCCAGAACTATAAGCCAAGTAATCATTTGTTCTTTACAAATTACCCACACTATAATACTCTGTTATAATAGCAGACAGTGGATGAAGACAGAAGGCAAAATCAAAGCTAGAGTATCAATTCTAGTAAGGACAAATTGATGTCCCCTCTAGGATATAAGGGATCTGGCATAACAGAATGTCTGCAAGTGGCTGCTGTTCTCCTTGAGAAGTTGTCCCATGTCAGGGGTTCTGGGTGGGTCTCTGTTGCTGGTGTATCAGACAGCCATCAGGAGAAATAGCCGAATCAATCATGGTAAGAGGGAGCCTATGCTTTGGGTCCCACGTGTAGCTTCCACCTCTTTGCCCACTGTTACTCAGTTCCTGAGATCATTGTGTCATGTCAGAATTGGTTGGTTGAAGAGATGGGGTGGCTCATTCCATAGGACAAATCTGCCCAGTGTTGAGTTTCTTTGGATTATCTCTGGTGGGTGTAAGAAACAAAAGTCTGCATGCTTTGTGCCTACTACTATCGCTGTATTTACATACCCATGCAGCAGACTATCTTGTTCCTGATCTTCCAAATGTGTCCCTTCCAGGCTCCTTACAGTTGAGCCATTTCCCACTAAGGTGTTTGTGTATATATATAGCTTGGGTTTCTTTTCCTCTGTCTGTAGTGAATGACAAAGGATAATGCTCCCTATCTGCCCTCTGGAAATATTTACCACTGGAAAATTTCCTTTAGTCACTCTTAAGTAGGCCTTTAATCTAACTACAATTTTTGGCTAATACTAACATATTGCACTTTTTACAAACCAGCCTCAGGTCTTTCTTTTTCCCTAGTTGGTCATAGTTAATATGAGCCTCCAATAATAAGTGTGAACTGAGGGACAGATATCACTGAATAGATGTAGGAGACATGAAAGTGTGGCCTATCCATTAATGTAATTGTGACATAATTAGAAAGATACATTTTGTCACTTCCCTGAGTTCCTGTTATAGAACATTTAAGATCCTTGGAATCTTCAGAGTGATAAGAGTAGGTTTTTAAAAAAATATATGAATAAAATAATGGTGGGCAAAACCCCCTAGATAGCTTCAGGTTGGGGGTTGACTGCCAGAGGAAACAAACTGTATTTAGAGGGTTGGAACTTTCAGCCCCACTCCCTGACCTTTAGAGAAGGAAGAATAGTTGTGTATTGAGTTTATTCACCAACAGGTCAATGATTTAATCAAACATATCTACATACTGGAAGTCCAATAAAAACCCTAAACAGAGAACTTCTGAGTAATCAACCCATCAAAGTAGTAGGAGAGTGGTACCTAGAGAGGGCACAGAAGCCCTGCATCTCTTCCCACATTCCTTATCCTGTGTAATTTTTTACCTGGTTGTCATTTTTATCTTTTTTTATATCTCTTATAATAAAATAATTACAATAAAGAATGTGTTTCCCTAGGTTCTGTGAGCTATTGTAGCAAATCATCTAACTGGAGGAGAAGTTGTGGGAATCCTCTCTTTGTAGCTAATTGGGTCGGATATCCCAGAGGCGTGCTTGACATCTAAAGTGTAGAGTCTTATGGGACTGAGACCTTAACTTGTGACATCTGATGCTAACTCTCAATAGATAGTGTCAGAATTGATTGAGTAGTAGGATACCACTTGGTGTCCCAAGAGTTGGGTAATTGGGTATTGGTGGGGAGGAAATCCATTTGGTGTCAGAAATTTGAGTAGAGAAAGAACAGTTGTTTCTTTCTTTTAGTCACTTACTTGGGTCTTTTAGATCTGCTCTGGCTCAATCCAAAATGTTCTATGCCCACTGTATGATAGATTGCTTTTGTGACCACTTAAATTATCAGTTGGTGGATCTGATAATACTAAGATCACAGTGGATATCACTGGGTATGTAGTTCTTTGATTTTACATGGGCTCAGTTCATACTAGGTCCCTGTAATATGTCAAGGTCTCTCCACTTGGTGCTTGCAGAAGACTTTATAGAACATCCATATGTATACTTTGGGTACCTCTTTTGGCCCCTGAGTGTCATGACTACTTGCACCCACAGCTAGTGTACACTGCAGAACCTGTTTGTGTTGAAAGCATTCTAAGTCATCAATAATGGATCAAAGCAATATTCCCAGTACAGTCTGTATTTCAAATACATGCATTTCTCTTACCAGTATGTAGTACAAGATGCAAGAACTTGCCATTTATCTTAGAGAGAATGTCCCAGTATGTCTCAGGCCACTGGATTCCTAAAACCCTCACTAAGTATCAGAGATCTGAATCTTTATGAAATTTTTCTTGTATTTGTTGCACTAATTTTTTCTTTAAAGTTTTGGAAAATTTTATGGTAATATGACACCATCTTGATGTCTAAGTTCATGATCAGTGGATTTGTCTTATTTAACCTGGTTAAATCCTTTAGCTGTTATTTATTTATTTATTTATTTATTTATTTATTTATTTTGTGGGTACCTGGGGTCGACCTCAGGACCTTGCACACCAGCAGGCGCCTGTGCCACTGAGTGATATTACCGGTCCTTTTTTCATATGTGGGTACCGGGAGTTGAACTCAGGACCTTGCGCTTGCCAGGCAAGCGCTTATACCGCTGAGCCATCTCACTGGCCCTAGCTGTTATTTAATTCACGTGAGTTATATATTGTGTAAGCTACATATTAGTTACATTTTATGATGTGACATTTTAAGGTTAGTTTGTCCTATAAAATTCCTGTGTATAAAACCATGAACTTATTGGTTTTATTAAAAAAGAATCTAAGCTTTATTATAATTTTATAGGAGAAAGTATTGGAACTGGCTAATGAAAAACAAGAATGATTATGAAAATATAGCATCATTTGTTTCATTTTGGATAAAAGTTAAAAACAAATATCCAGAGCTTGCTTGAAATCATTTTAAAATCTCTTTTATTCCTGGGTACATTTCTCTATATGATCTAGATTGGGTTCTTTGCTCTGTTATGTCACTAAATAATCATAGAACTGGTTTAAATATACATTACTCCTTTGAACCAGATCATCAATCTAATCCAGTTTAGATAATTTTATAAGCAAGTAGCAAAGGTGCTTAAAGGTATTTAATACAGCAAAATCAATGTTTTACTCATAACTTTTTGTTTAATCATAAATGAATGACAAAAAGTTTTGAGTATAATAATGGCTTTTAGATTGATAGGCTAATGTACACTTTGAATGAACAATGTGTACAGTTTTGTAATTCATTTCCCTATATTATATTTTTCTTGATTATCAAAATGTGATTTTATATCTGTTGAACATAATCATTTAGAATCATTTAATTTTAAAATTTTCATTTATCTAGTAATTCATTTTTTTGGGGGGGGGTACCAGGAATTGAACTCATGACCTCACGCTTACCAGGTAGGTGCTGTGCTGCTGAGCAATATCCCCGGCCCTAGTAATTCATTTTTATAAAAGTTTATGAAAGTATCAGTCTGTGATGAACTGAAAAAAAAAATGAATTAGCCTTTCACAGAATGTTTGAAAAGCACTCATGTAGGGTACTTTCTACTTCCACTCACCAAGTGCGGTCATCAATTGGTGGACTACTTTGATGGTCTGCAGAACGTTAAGATGAACAAAGTCCTATGGAATACACTATGGCAAAGAGTTGGCAGAGTTTCTGGAAAAGATTGTGCCAGTGTACTGTTGCCTTCACCATGTAAATGCAAACTTTTAAAAATCCTTCCTATTAAGGAGGATTAAAAACGTTTGCTAGATCAGTAGCTATATTCCAAGCTGGGTCAATCTAATCCTGTATAGATACCATATCTGTTCCATCAGCTGCCATTGGGGCTACCATCTGGTTAAGTTTTTTTTTTTTTGTGGGTACCGGGGGGTCGACCTCAGGACCTCGCGCACCAACAGGCACCCGTGCCACTGAGCGATATCACCGGCCCCTTTTTCGTATGTGGGATCCGGGAGTCGAACTCGGGCCCTCGCGCTTGCAAGGCAGGCGCTTACGCCGCTGAGCCATCTCACCGGCCCCATCTGGTTAAGTTTACAGTAAGTATATCATCATCTGTCATGATCAACCAGTTTTTCACAAGGTCAAGATAGGTCAACTAAAAAAAGAACATGATGTGGACTATCCTCCTATACCTTAAAAATCTTTGGTGATGTAACTTTTTTGTTCCCCTTGTTCCAGAATTTTTTCCAGTATATAGTCAGATTCTGTATAACAGCATTTATAAAATTCCTGTTACAGTACTGTTTCCAGTATATAGTCAGGTTCTGTATAACAGTATTTAGGTCAACAGCAGACTTGAATCATATTGCCTGGTTACAGTGCAGATATCTTAGTTTGCTTAAGTACTCTCTATGATGTTTGTACAATGACAAATCACTTAACAAAACTTACCTCACATATATAACATATATGCATATATAAGGGCATACATACATTCGTATTAATAATAAAATAAGGAAAACCTACTCATAACTATTATAATCTTTGTTTATACGATGGTCACATGGTCATTGCTGGTATGTATAATTACCTTCTTCCATCACCCAGTCTACCTTCTTTTGTTTTCAGCAAGTACTTTAGCTGATCTTGGCCTTTTGCCTGGTCAAGTAACTCAAAGCTTCATTTCTGAAGTGTCTGTGACATTAGCAGATACATATGCCTGAACTGAGTTATTGTAGTTTTCCAGTGACTTTAATCACGGGACACAGGAGACGAGTACTAAGAGAGGCCCTGTGGGATCCCCCTTCATCCAGACATACTTTTTCTTATCTCCATTGTGTAGTGACAATCCAAATTCCACTTGGTAACTAAGATCAATCATCCCAGCTAGCATAGTAATCCCCTTTTTGTCTGTCAGTTCAGGGGAACCGGAAACACAAAGTGGCTGGATACAGTTGTCCATCTCAGTGGAATCATTGTTTTGCCACTGGTGGAAGTATTGCTCTCTGTGGAAACTTTCTAGACAAGCACAGCCTAAAGTCACAGGGATGAGAAGCAGATATATTTTCATGGATCACTTGGACTAGTAGTTAACAGAGCCACTCGTGGTTGTCCACTTGTACATTCCTAGATACATCAATCCTGGCTACAGGAAAAATAAAGTCATATACTATTGTTTATTTAGAACATATATAGCTTTCTGGAGACTTTGTCCCAGCTCTTTATGGTATTACTACCTAGCTGACATGATAAACCAAGTTTGTGACAATTATGCTAATTCACTGTCATTCTCGGAGATCTCTCTGTGTTCAGCAAGGGTGTTAAACAGAAATCTGGTGGGAATCACCACTCCATGCATCTTTCACATCCTTAATGGTGGCATTGTTGGGTTTTAGAATAAAATACCCCAGAAGATGGCACCTTAGCAACTGAGAAAATTACAGAAGCAAAAAGCTCAGTCTGACTGTAGTAGTTACTTTTCTTTTGTTGTTGAGACAAAGCACCTGGCACCCAAAGTTAAAGGGGGAAAGGTTTATTTAGCTCAGTTTGTAGAGGTTTTAGTCCATAATTGGGTGGCTCCAAGGCAGGGTGGCATGGCAGACAGGAATTGTAGCAGAGAAACAGTTTATGGTGGGCAGAAGGTAGCGAAGCAAGCAAGAGACAAGACAAGCTTCTCTCTGTCCTTTATATGGTATCCAGGCTACTTGGATTAGGGTGATGCCAAATCAATCAGTGGACTGATTTAATAATCACACACCCTAATCCTAGCACCCTTAACCCCAGCATTGCACCATGAATAAATCACACACTCTAGATTCAGTCACCAGTGAAAAAGCCCCACCTATGGCTGCATGAGGCTTTGGGAAGACAGCTAGACGCAAGCCATAACATTCCACCCCTAGCCGCCTACAACTCATGCACATCCCTTTAGGCATTTAGTCTATCTCCAAGAGTTGCAAAAGTCCTAGCAGTTTCAATATTGCTGAAAAGTCCAAGTCCAAAGTCTCCTCTGAGATTTAAGGCAAACTCTGAAGGCAAACTCTTAGCTATGAGCCCCTGTAGAAATGAAAAAAGTTAAACATTTTCAACATTCAATGGCACAAGATAGACATTACCATTCCAAAGGTACAATGAGGGGGATAGAAAGGAATGGGAAAAAAGGAAATCCAAAATCCAGCCGGGCAAACATTAAGTCCCATAGTTCCATGTCCAGCATTCCTGGCAATCTGTGGCAAGTTGTGAGGGATTGGGTGGCTCTGCCCCTACAGCACTTCCAGTGGTTGTAGCTCTCATGGATTCTCTCTGGGGCTGGTTCTGCTCCCTCCTTGCATTTTTCCTCAGACGACCCATGTTCCTGACTTCTCCAAATTTCTGAGGTCTCCACTGCAGCTTCAGCTTCAGACTCACAGCTTCACATACTGCCCTTTCAGGAGCACACTGCCTGGCTTCCCAGGCCTTCTGAAATTTGGGTGGAAATCTTCCTGACCCCACAACTCTTGCATTCAGGATGCACCTAAAACCAGCACTACATGGATAATACCTAGGTCTTCTGCCAGCTGGAACAGTAGCTAGGCTTCCTTATCTCTTGGCTATAGGGATTGAGTGCCTGGATCCCTGAGCACTCTGAACTCAGTCCTGAGGAACAAATTCTCTAGGCTGCCACCATTCTGGAACATGGTGCTCTGAGACTCTCTTCTCAAAACAATGTCTTTCACCTTTGCAACTTTGAAGCTGCAAAGGCTAGAGTCCTGCTGGTTTTTGTGATGTCCTCAGGCTATCTTTTCTGTTGTTTTCTTCTGAAACACTTGGCTTTTTCTTGCTAGTCTGTTCAGCGACCAATTTCTCCTCTGCTCCATCTTTGCAGTCTGCAACTTCACTGGAGCTTCCTTTCTGGTCAAACTCACAACATTTTAAATCATTCTGCTGGGCTCTTTGCTCTTGATTCTCAACATAAATCTGGCTAAAAGCCCCTGATAGTAGCCATGCTACTGCCTCAACATTAGACTGCCTTGAAATTTCTTCTACAAGATTAATAGTCCATAGCCCTTAATCTTGGTTTTAGGCAAAGTCTCTGGACATGAGCAAAATGCAGACAAACTCTGCCAAGCCATAGCATACATCATCTAGAGTCCAACAACTAATGCAGTCCTTCTTCCCAGCATGAAACCTCCTAGTTCTGGTCTTTATTGGCAGAATTTCTATCTGCATTCTGGTCTTCTGAGCTCTGACCAGAATCTCACATCAAGTACAGCCTCAGGCATTCCAGCTCTACTTCTTCAGCTGGCATCTCCAAACCTTTCCTAACTCTTCCCCTTTCCACAAGCCAGCTCCAAAAGCTCCTAAACCACATGGTCAGGTACAATCACAACTTCTCTGTTACCAAATTCTTTCTTAGTTTCTTTTCTCTCATTGCTGAGACAAAGTACTTGACACCCAAAGTTAAAAGAGGAAAGGTTTATTTAGCTCACAGTTTGTAGAGGTTTTGGTCCATAATTGGGTGGCTCCAAGGCAGGGTGGCATGGCAGACAGGAATGGTAGAGGGTAAACAGTTCATGGCATGCAGAAGGTAGCAAAGAAAGCAAGAGATAGGACAAGCCTCTTTCTGTCCCTTATACTGTAACCAGGCTACTGGGACTAGGGTGCAGTCAAACCAATCAGTGGACTGATTTAGTAATCACACACCCTTAATCCTAGCACCCTTAATCCCAGCACTGCACCATGAATCAGTCACACACTCCAGATTCAGTCACCTGTGAAAAAGCCCCACCTATGGCTGCATGAGGCTTTGGGAGGACATCTAGACACAAGCCATAACACTGATCTCTCTCCTTTCTCCCCTGAAGCATGATCATAAGGGAATTATCTGACTTACCTTGGCTAAAAGTAGGTCATAAGAGAGGTTCAGCAAGGCTTTGTTTTATACCTAGGGACCAAGAAGAATCTGAACAAATAGGCCTTGCTCATTTTCCCCCAGTTATTACTGTTCGGTCATACCATCATTTTGTCCAATTATATTTCTTTACAACTATCTATTTCTTTCATGACAGTTAGCATAAAAATATAGTTTTCCTTGAGGCTCTGGGTGTTCATTTCTGAAGTTTTTCATGTTTTGTAAAACTTTGGTTAAATATATTTGTTGTGCTTGCTTCTTGTTAATCTTTTTTGTTATAGGGGTGTTATCATGACCCTTAATATGGGTAATGAAAAGATGTTATTTTGTCTCTTCTGTAGTAGTAATCTTGGACCTCCTCCAGGAATGTTGTATTACTTTTGGTTCACTGCTTCTACAAGTATGTGCAGTTCTCGTGACTTCCACTTGACCTTTCCCACCATAATAGCCTTCTCTCCACATGACAGAGCATTTTGTCAGTTGCTGAGTATGTTTGTTCCAATTATGCATTTCAAAATTAGTAATATAACTACAAGATGGGTTTGAGAATCTACTAGTCACACTATGAGATGGATTGCACTAAAATCTGATTGATTATCTGGCTTATATAAGATCCTGCCCTGGTTGGTTGACCACAGTGACCTTCTGGATTTCTAGGAATTAGTGTCAGTCAAGAGCCAAAGTCCAACAATCCCTGAACACTGTGACTATTTCTTTTTCCTCAATAGGCAGTTACCTTGGTAAATGGTTATGGATTCTTTTGGAGAAGGCTGGGAGAAAGATTAACAGTGTGCAATTTTGGCAATATAGCAAGGTATTTTCTTTAAAGGGACCTGGAGTCCCTTTCATTCAAAGAGTTCTGAATCTATAAACAGGTTCAAGTCTGGGAACTGACTATGTCCTTTTGTGATTAAAATCAGATTTCTCTTCCCTGGCTGTAGAACTCTTCTGCTTATACAGATTAGGTAATGACTTAGTATGAGGTAATAGACTTAGTACATATTTATTTCTTTTCTAGGGACATCATGATCAACCATAGGCCTCTCAAGTCAGAGTACTCTGATTACTGCTTTGATTGTGCTGTCCAGCACAGTAACTATACACACTTGGTCTTTGCCACTGCTCGGGTCCTGTGACCCACAGTCCCATTACACCCATTGCAATTAAGGATCTTAGTTCCATGTTAGCAGTTCTCACTATGATTTCTGACCATAAGAAATTGCCGATAGTTAGGCTATGGGAGTGACAGGAAGAGGGAAATCAAAGATATCTTCTAGGTGTTTGGCTTGAGCAGCTGGGTACATGGCAGGGACATTGGCCCACATGGAAAATAAAATAGTCATAGGTTTTGGGGCTTAGGAGTGGGAGAAATCATGAGTTAAGCATGATAAGCTTTTCAGACATCAGTGTATAGATGTGAAACAGATAGATTAATTCTGCCACACATGCATCTACTCCAAACAGGTTTCTGTTATTGTATAGTCCATATCCAAACTTTGCCAAATTGCTTCCAAAATGTCCTGTAGAGCAGCTATTTTTCTGATAGATGGCCGAATACAATAGTTCACATTGTGTTCAGCGTGGTGTTTCTTAAATCTCTTTAATATGGGACAATTCTTCAGCCTTTGCCTTTCGTGACATGGACTGTTTTGAAGTGTGTGGGTCATTTGTTTTGTAGACTGCCACTCAGTTTGGATATGTGTGATGGCCCATTCATGGTTAACTTCAGACTAGGCATTTTTGGGGTAGGAGAACTACATAAATTACATTGTGTCCTCTGCAGTGCATCAACCAAGAGGGACATAGTATCAATTAGTCCCACTCTGGGTCTTATTTACTTTGATAACTTGATTCTGTATCGTCCTCCTACTCTCTCTACTGTAAGCTTATCATTTCCTTCTTGGTAATTAATTAGTAATCAATGGGGAGATATTTTGAGATTGATATTTTAAGATTATAAATATCCTAGTTCTTATCCAATTTGCACTCAATGGTTTTAGCATCTATTGATGATTCTTGCCTCAATCAATGATTATTTTGATATTTTGCAAAATGACTTTTTACACTGAATAATTCCTCCTACGCCTGTCAGTTGCCACTCTACTGCAAGGAAGAGCTACCACACACCCTTAAAATACTGTCATACATATCTTTCACTAGACTATAAAGTCCCTAAGAGCAGATATTGTGTAAGATTTAACTCTAACATGAATGCTATGTGCAAAGTTGATGTTCAATAAATATGAATTGAAATGAACTGTACTAAATTCATCTTTCAAATTGGGAAGATGATAAAAATTTTTGTCTTCAGTGGTTTCTAGGGGTCCAAAATGAGATCTTGTACACTAGGAAGCTCTGTAAGCCATCACATGCACTGCAGATGTGAGCTGGGATCATTGTGAGGGGCTTAAGCCATGCCTGTCTTAAGGAAAAGTGCAGTAGAACCCTGGCTCCCTGATTCAGGAGGATGAGGGAAAGCAGAGGAAATGACTCTGAATGTCAGTGCCTCAGAAAATGGAGACAGTAGCAGGCCCTCCCTGGAGAATTTTACCCTCTCTCTTCTTTGACTTCAAGGAAGGGCTGGGTGGTGCTCGTGCTTTGTTGATACCGTTTCCCCTCCCACCTCCCCTCTCTGCCACACTGCTCTGCCTTTCTCTCTAGGAAAGCAGAAACTTTCCTGCAGCTGTCAGGCTTCTTTCCTTGAAGAATATCTCTAATCGCCCTGCCTGATTGGGTCTCGTTAGCAGGCTGGTGGCATTGATTGTACTCAATCAGCGTCCTCCCGCCCAGCTGGGAAAATGCCCCATTTATTCCCCCATTTTACCTACTCTTCCTTCTACAACCATTTTACAGTTTCTCTGGGATTTAAAAAGAACCCAATCTTGAAGGCCAAAATGTTCTGCTGTGGGACCCTCTATGACTTTACTTTGCACAAAACTTTCCTGTTCTCCATAGGCCACAGCATTTCTGAAAGAGCCTTGTGGGATCTCTGAGACATTCACATCCTTCTCCCCAACCCTTACTTGTCAATAAAAATAACAAAGATAATGAGAACAAGCATTTACTTACCCTTACAGCTGACAAAATATATTTGCATAAACTCATTTGTGTCTCTTAACAATCCTGCAGCATATATGTTATTACCATCGTCATTCCCATTTGGTGGATGAGAAAACCAAGGTTCAGGGAAGAAAAGGGCTTTCCTAGAACATACACCTTGCAGGTGGCCCAGCCTAGGCAGTCAGCTCCAAAGTTAGACTCTATTCTAATACTCCTAGCCCCACTATTAGTCCAGGTAGAGGGTCTCCCCCATGGCAGAAGGTGGCTTTGATTCTGATAAGGCCAACATGTCTCCCTGGCACAGCCAGCAGAGATCATTGTGCCCATGGGTGGGCTATGCAGCTTCTTAGGATCCTGAAGGGCCTCCACCTCTCATTCCATATCTCTCTCCCACTGATCCACCACAGTAGGGAGGCACATATTTATCTCACTCCTCAAAATTAAGGGACCTAAAGATTGGCTAGTTTGGCCCTAATGAAGAGAGAGAAGGAAGAGGGAAAAGTCCAGATCATGATGGGAGATTTCTCTATGAAGGTCAGACCATGTAGGGCACCCAGGAACTAAGGGCTCCTTCCCTGCCTCCAGCATCTGGTAGACAGTGCAACATAATGTGATTGACAGGCACCAAAACTGACATCTCAAGACCTGGCTTCTCCTTGCAGATTCTTTGGCGTGCTGGCTACATCACCCTGGGCAAATCACAGATAGTATTTACTTCAAGTAAATGTAGTGTGGGGATTGAGGGACTGCAAGCCAAAGACCATCCTAATGCCCCAAAGATAAGATATAAATGTGAGCCATACAATTGACTCGAGATTCATCGTATATACCAGGGACATGTCAGAGTTCTAAGAGGTTTATGGGAATGCAACAAACTACAAAATCTCCAGCAACATTGAAAAGAAAAATTATGAGCACCTTGGTATGGCTTAGCTACTCATGATTTACTCTAGACGTTTCTTTTTTTTTTTTTTTGTGGGTACCGGGGGGTCGACCTCAGGACCTCGCGTGCCAGCAGGCACCCGTGCCGCTGAGCGATATCACCGGCCCCTTTTTCGTATGTGGGTTCCGGGAGTCGAACTCGGGCCCTCGCGCTTGCCGGGCAGGTGCTTAAGCCGCTGAGCCATCTCACCGGCCCTACTCTAGACGTTTCTGCCCAGATGGCAAACCGCAGGCTCCTGAGCTAACTCCTTCGCTGGTGTTCGTGCTTGCAGTATTAACTGGCTTACTCCTTTGCTATTTTCTTTCAGTGGGCTGATGGTTTGGTTACAATGGTCAAAACTTCCTTATTGGTCACTATGACTATTTGAAAATAATGTCAAAACAAACATTTTCCCCTCCCTCATCTATAAACTCTTAATAGCCCGTGAGACTCTAACAACATGCAAAGTTAGAATTGTTCCTGTGTCTCACCAACTGTGCATTTTAGGTATGCTACTGATGCACCATCTCAGTTTTTATCTAAGGAAATTAGGAGTGACAATATACTTCATATGGTTGTGAAAATTCAGTGAAGTACAGGGGTCCCCTCTTATCTGTAGGGGATACATTTCAAGATTCGCAGTGGATGCTTGAAACTGTAAATAACACTGAACACTATTATATAGTATTTATGTTTCCCCCATACATACATAGATAGCCAAATTTAATGACATTTTCATCTTAACTAACCACTTAATCATGCACTATGGCTATTATTGTAGTTTGAGGTGTGACAGCAAAATTAGTACAAATTTCTTTTTCAAAATTTCATTGACAGAAGATCCATTCTTACTACAGATCTGAGTAACTTCAGTATATGAGTTATTTTCTTATTAAGAACTTCCACCCTTTCCACTTAATGGAAGCATTTTGTGGCTTCTCTGTAGCATAACTGAATTGCCGATATCACTAATCTTGGGGTGATTATTAAGCAAAATAAATGTTGGTTGAGCACAAGCACTGTGATACACTAATAGTGGATTTGATAACTGAGAAAGCTACTAAATGACTATTGGGTGGGTGCTGTGTATAATCGACAAAGGGATGATTCACATCCTGGTAGAAAGGAGCATGACTGCTCCAGATTTTGTCATGTTATTCAGAACTGTGCATATTTGAAAAGTTATGAATGATTTCTGGAATTTTCAATCTAATATTTTTGGACCACAGTTGACCACAAGTAGCTGAAGCCATGGGAATTGAAACCATGGAGAAGGGGACTACTGTACTGGGTATAAAAACAAAAAAGCAGTATACGGATTTAAGGAACTATTTGCCCCTGAGCCATCTTACCGGCCCTAAGGAACTATTTGTACTTCTCAGTACTTCTCCACATGCTGTGTTTCATAATCATTTTATCATTCTTGACTTAATTGTAATTAACTAGAGGGTAGGAGGGCTATTTTATTAATATCAATAGTCTCAATATGTTGTATATTTACTGAGAACAAGTACTTAATAAACATTGGATTGACAGATGAATAAAGGAATAAAATGATGCTTTAGAATTAGAAGAGAAGATAGCAGTGATAAAAAGGAGCTACAGAGTTCACTAACAACATTTAAAACTAAATTGGCTCATTAGTCCCTACTAATACCTGTGAGGAAGGTACCACTATTCCTATTTAACAAATGAGGAATTTTCAGCTCAGAAAATTTCACAGCTAGTAAGTAGTAGAGCTGAGATTCCAGCCAGATACATTTTCAAAGCTCAGGCTCTTTTCATGGTACCACCATCATCTCAACAGTATCAAACATTCAACCCTGAAATCTTTTGCTCACCTTGGACCTTAATGCTCCATCACTAGGTGATTCCATGGTATGCTTATATCCAGAGGTGAGCTTTTCCTGGGGTACAGGCTGTTTGTATTCAGAGGTCTGTGGGAACAAGGCATATGCAGGGTCTTGAGTTTATCATCTTGCTGGGCCTCAGTGATACAATCAAGGGGGCAGTTGCTTCCCTTGGCTCTTCCTTGAATGAGTCTAGCATTCTGAAAAACTGCAATTAGATGGAGCAGTTCCTGCTCCCCACCATAGCATCAAAACTTTTTTATTGCTGGATCTTCATGGGTAGTGGAGTCTCATTATAGGGAAAGAACTAAATGTTTTCCAAGGTATTTGGTGCTAGTTGGGGAGCAAATCTATGACTTTTTTTTCACAAGAGCAGAGAAGAACAAAGAATCACAGAAGAGCAGAATTTCCCATCCATCTCCATTTGAGTTTCTTGTTCTTCCAAATTTTATAAAACAATACATTTGTTTTGTTTATGTTCATATATCACTGGCAACCAAAGAACCTCAATTAATATGTCCCCCTTATTCACTTTTCCATAGCATGCTTCTTGTATTTTCCTCTATCACATTTCCTTGCCTGATAATACAATAATGATTGAGAATGAGCAGAGAAGATGGTAGAGGTGGAAGGGAGCTACAGAGTTCAATAACAACAATTATAATTTAGCTACTTAAGTTTAACAATTTAAGTTATTTATGTATATTTTTCTTTCCACTACACTTGAGCCCCCAGAAGGTATAGGCCATCATTCATTCATTTCTGTATTGTTTGTGTATTGTCAGTACAGACTCTACCACATAGATGGTGATCAATAATTATAATGAACAACTAATTTATACTTGGAGATTTGTCTTGATTTCCTCTAGCACTTATTATATACCTACTATGGGCTTAGACCTGTGCTGGAGGTTTAACGGGGATATCACATCATCTCAATTCTAGCTCTCGTGGTTCCTCGGAATAGGCAGTATTTCACGATCTGCCTCCATCATGCTCCTGCTTCCTTTACAAAGTACAGAGCATTCCCCTCAAGACACTTAGCAAACATGTAGTCGGAATATGATAAAAATACTTTGGATCTTTGTTTTAAAATCTTGTTAAATTTTCTGTTTAAAAATGTTTTGTTCACGTTGTGATAGGGGTTCTTTTAGAAATCGGTTCCGAGGAGCAGTCTTCCCAAGGCAGTCGGTATTCAAAGCAGTTTGGAGAGAGAGCTGGTTGCTAGGGGCAACACTAACTTCTAATGGGGGATCTCTGCATGTGGATAAAAACCAATGCCCTGGGCTCTCTGTAAGAGTGGGGCCCCCTCACAGAGGAATAGATGAATGGAAAATGACCGAGGTACCCCAGGCCTGTGCTGATTGCCCTCTTTTGGTGACTGGCAGGCTGTGTTAGCTACTCACGTGGGGCACAAGACCATAGTCCAAGCACACAGGTGGCAGCAGTTCATCCTCTGACAAGGCCACCAGGAAGACACAAAGGTTCAGGTGGCCACAGTCACCTTCCGTGGCGTCTGTTCCGTGCAGCAGTGGAATCTTGATTGGCACTCAGGGCATTACATCTCTGGTGACTTATTATTATGGTGTATGTATTTTATTTGTTAAATCATCACACAATAAAATTCACTTTTTTCCCCTTGAAGTACAGTTTTATGAATTTTGACACCACAGTCAGGACACAGCATAGTTTCTTCACCTCCCAAAATTCCCTCGTGCTATCCTTTCACCATAGAGACACTTCTCCCCACCTCTATCCCCTGATCTGTTCTCCATCACTCTAGTTTTGTCTTTTCAAGAATATAATATGAATAAGATCATACAACTTGTCAGCTTCTTCCACTCAGCACAATGCCTTTGAGATTTATCTAGATTGGTGTTTGCATCCACAGTCCGTTCCTTTTCATTGCTGAATAGCATTCCATAGTATTCATTTACAGTTGATCTTCATCATTCCTTGACTTTATATTTGCAAATTTGCCTACTTGCTAAAGTTTATAAGCCCCAAATCAAGACAGATGGCATGTTCAAATCTAGCACAGACATGTACAGGGTGGTGAAAAATTTGAGCAACCTGATGTACACATTCCCACCTGGGGCTGAACAAGGGGACCTACAGCTTTCTTGTTTCTGTTTTCATACTGTAAAAATGTGTCTTTCATGGTCTATTTAGTGGCATCCATTTTTGTATTTTTTGCTTTTGTTACTGATTTTGCTGACTAAAATGGACCTAAGCATCGTGCTGAAATGCTGCCTACTCTTCTCACCTTGTAAGGAAAATGTACTTACATAAATTTTGTTGAGGTATGAGTTATAGTGCTGTTGATCTTGAGTTCAATGTGAATGGGTCAACAGTATGTATTAAATAAATTGTCTTTAAGCAGAAACACACAGAAAACAAGGTTACATATTGATCAGTTGATAGAAATGTTGTGACAAGAGCCTTGCATAGCCTCATTCTTCATTTCCTCATGAGCAATGGCTCAGTATCTGCTCATTCAGTGTGATAGACCATAACTACCAACCAGCAATGAGAACTGACTGTAATTACAGTGCCTGTGAAGCTGAGCTCTGGGTCTCAGCAGTACCTAAGGCCTTGTTCCTGACCTCACAGTGCTTATAATCAGGTTGAGTTGATAGCTCTTTTCTAGCTGTGTCACTTGAGCGACATTTCCTTCTCTTAGTTTTTGGAAGGAGACAAGCTGAGATTCCAAAGGACTTGGATGTTGGAGCAATTGTTGAGAAGAGCCAGAAGACTGAGGTTTTTCTTCAAAGGGGGATAGAGAAGTAGGGGTGAGATAAAGCAACAGTGATATTAATGGAGACTGTGTCCACCGTGGTACCCCCAAGTGCCACATTTCCAGAAGTATTGCTGAACTCAGGAAGCACTTGGGGCACACGCATCTTTCCTGGAATCCACAAGAAGGGCCCTGGCTTGGTGCAATGTGGGTACAGAGGGGAGTTGAGGGAGCACATAGGGGGTGCCTGGCCAAAAACCACATGACCACAGTGGCCTGCCTGTGGGGAACTAATAGAAATTAGAGGAGACTCTGGATTCCTGTGGGCTGAGAATTGACAATTTTGGTCAACTTTACCTACATTTGGGGTGGCAGAACTGGGGTGGGAGAACTCTGCCAACATCTGGGCTAGACATAAAACAGTGTCCCACAGCTGGATCACCTATAGCCTTAACTACTGCTGGATTGTGCAGGGGAAACCCAGCGGTTGTCTGAGTCAGATGCGGAAGGGAGCGGTCCAGGAGGGTTTCTTCATCCAACCTTGATTCAAAGCAAAGACCTTTCCTTCCCTAAAGCCATGATGGTGATAGTAAAAACAACGCACCTATAAAGTCACTTTTTCGTTTACAAGGATATTTCGCAACATTATTTCCATGATTCTTCGGCTTTCTTTCCCAGACAGATGGCTTTTAAATTTACACAGATTATAGGCATAAGTTTGGCTGTGGGTTGTGAGCAACCCCGGTGGTACTAACTATAACATCACTCCTCTCTTACCCGAGGGCATATGGAAGTATGAGTATGTTTTAAAAAAGAAAAATCTTGAATTCATTCTTGTTTCTGTGCATAGTTTACTACTAAGAGTAGCAAAGCTATTTGCTACCAATGAGTGTGTGGTGCCTGGTGTTGTTATCCCAAAGTTAAGAACTCTGCATTCTCTCCCATGATTCCCGTGACTGTGATAGAATGACTGTGTCGGGTTTGCATTCATGGCAATCATCAGTGAAGCCCTGCAGGTCCTAAACACTGGCGTGCTCGCAGCTTTCTTCAAGAAATGCCATCTGACCCATACCTTAGGTTCCCCAGGTCTTCTTAGACTTCATTGGAACTTTAAATCACTATTCAGCAAAGAAAGTTTCAGACTCCCTCCTTACAGACAATGAATGAGGTCGCCTTCCCCAGCACCTGCAACTTCCAAACCCAGGGAACTGACAGCATTGTGGTGAGGCAGAGGCAGAGGCAGAGGCAGAGGCAGAGGCAGAGGCAGAGGCAGAGGCAGAGGCAGAGGCAGAAGAGGGCCCTGCAAGCTGCCTCTGTCATGACTCTTGGGTGAGCTGGGCTGTGGAAGTGGGGAGGCACTGTGGGGTGGGAGCTGCCACACAGCCCCTGCTTCTTTCTCAGCTCCTCTTGGTATTTCTTTCCAGGGAAGGAAGCTCAGTAGGGGTGCCTCTCTGTTTCTCACTGTCTTCCGGGCTTTCTCTGCTGAAAGCAAGGAGAGAAGATGTTGGCTGGAGTTATGGAAAGAGTACATGGGGCATGGTGAGAGTGGCTGGTTCTGTCCTCTGATAAGATTACACGGCAGAGTCCAAGGTGCCTCCAGCACACCCATGACATCAGTCACAGCTGGGCAGACCCTTGACACCACCAGCATTGCATATAGAGGTCTGCCAGTCTGTGCTGCTGTGGCAGCATGGGTAATACCCCTGACTCTTGGGACCCCCTCACTCAGCCACATCTACTAACTTAGCCTTTGTTAGCAACCGAGGTAGTTTTCTATATTCCATCTGCTGCCATTCATCTTTTTTCTTTGTTTTTTTAGACTATGGCATGAAAGGGGTATATTGGGCCATCTTTTTGCAGAAAGAGAGGGAGCCTGGAAATCTTTCCCACAACCAGGCTAGTCTCTGTCCTTCACACCTGGTTCTAAACACACCCTCAAGGCAGTGGATCTGGATTAGTTTCAGAATTCTGAGCCACCTGGTTATCAATGCTGAAAATGAAGCTATGATGGACTGGTCTGATCCCCAGGAAACTGTGGCCCTGAGGTAGAGAGAAGCAGTGACTCCTGCCTAGAAGATCTAGTGAAGTTTTGGGGGATGCCTCAACTGCTCTGAGCATCACTTTCCTCCTTGGCATGATGGAGCCAAATCTGCCCCTCTATGTTGTGGTGAGGACTGAATGCCGTGGTTCAGAATCAATCCTGTAGGTAGGGCACATACAAATAGCACAGGTCATTGGCAGTAGCAGAATGGACACGGAATTCAGATTTTCTTAGGTTGGAGGTCCTAGGAACCTCAGCTTGGGGAAACTGGGGCCTTTCTAGGACCCTGAGGCATGAGATCAGAGAGGAGAAAGTTCTATAAAGTGTGTTTTAAACTCTGAGTCTCTGACATGCGCAAGCTGTGGAGTCTGGAGTGAGGTCTCCGGAGATCTGTCCACACATAGACATGTCCCAGCCATTTCTAGATGCACCTGAAGGGGACAGGCCGGATGATGGCGCCCTAACAGTGCATTGTGAGGAAGACTTAGAGAGGGGTTCAGGGAAGCCTGAGCCCCTTGAGGCAGAGACAAAGCCTGCTTACGCTCATGTGGAAGTCAGGAGACTTGAGATCACAGCACCCATCTCCTCCCTCTTCACAGACTCACTCCCAACCCACCCCCGGGCCTGCACACTCTCATGGGAAACCCAGCAATCTGCAAAATTAGTACCTTCAGCCCTGCCAACCTTCACTCCATTTGTTCCCACTTCTTACCTTTGTGACCCAGGAGTGCCTGACATTCCTATAAAACCTGGAAATAATTTCCTTTATGGAGATGGGTTTCAGCAGTAAAACTACCACTCCTTTCTGGGCCTCAGTTGTCCTTTGTCTTCAATGGAAACAATGCTTTTATATAATTAATACTCAGTGCTATTGTTTACCAGTACCCGTCTCAGAAAATGCTTAAGAATAATTTGTGCCTGGCACTATACCAGGCACTGCAGTGTCTACTTTCCGAGAAAATGTGTGTGTGTGTGTGCGCGCATGTGTGTGTGTGTACACAGGCAGGTTTTGCTCACATCAAGCAAACTTGTTGTATAAAAATTGGGCTTGCACTAATGATAAATTAAGGGCTGATTATTCACTTTATAAAGGATTCCTGTTAGGATTCCCCTAGTGCGTTTATAATGTGATTCAATTTACACCATATTCAGCAACTGTCCATTGTGTGAAGGGAGGCTCTCTCTGCATAAACAAGAGCATGTGTAGGCAGTATTTTGAGCATTATAGAAGGAAGGAATTAGAGATATTGAAGAGGGTTTTATTGCTGATAACAATGAGTTATACTAGCGCCCGGGAACAAAGGTGATGGGATGACAATTTCTTCAGCCTCATGAACACCGTGCTTCTATACAGGGCCGGGGAAGAAGTCCAGCTCCCTGCTCACATGTCTGATGTGGGTCTAAGCTGTGTGTTTAGGGGCTGGGAATGTTCTGGGCACCCAGGAGCCAGGAGCTCTGGCTTTGATGTCAGGCATAAGAAAGGAGAGATTAGGAAAATATAGTTATTGGGTTTATCTAATTGAGACATTAGACTTGGGGTACCTGAGCTGAGGCAGTAGGGGAGATTCTTAGGCAGGATGTGGTTCCTACTAGCATTTGACAGACATCCTCCCCCTGCCCTTTATAGAAACCCCGGTCCCAATATCATGGGCTAAGACTGTACTAATTCTGAATTTTTCTCACCCATTTCTCTTTCAGGGTTTTGCTGAGCTACTCAAGCAGACAAGAATCCCATGTTTGAGGTTCCCCGGAAGGTGAGCTACACCCTCAAATATCCTTCCCAGTCTCCTAGTTTTTATTACCACTAGAAGATTAAGATGAATTCCAAGTGTCAGAGCCACATTTCATTATGCAAGAAAGTGAGTCACATTAGTAATTAGAGGAAGTAGGTTTGGATCATGTAGGTGTAGGTGAGGCCAAAGCATCACAGGGCCACCATGGGGCCAGAGGGATGGAGGACGAGGAGCTGGTGTGTGGACACGAGGGTGCAAAGACACACCTGGCAGGTAACTGCAGTGAGGGGCGGGGTAGGCCCTTCAGATGCTTACACTGTCCCAAAGCCTTGTATTTCCAAGAAAAGCCTCTCCACCCCCTCTGCTTGGCTACACAAATAATCACATCTTTCTTAATTTGTGGGCATCCTCTGACTTCTGGTCTTTCCAGCTGCATCCAAGCCAGGGTCAGATTCACCATCATTGGACTATGACTACCATCTATGTACTGAGACCTAAACCAGGAAAAGCCTGAGTTTTGGAGGCCTCTGGCTCTCTACCTTTGTCACAACTTCTGCCTGGTATCAAAGGTGCTAATAAGGAGGCTGGACAGCTTACTCAGACCTGGGGGCACTTACCACTGAGCTCCCCACCCCTCTACTTGGGCATCTTCAAAGGAGCCTTTGGTGTCATAGACCAAGTCAGCAGGGGCTGGGAGGGAGCCTAGAGCTTTATTAACTAATCTCTGGTACTTGAGTAATTTATTATGTTTAAGCTGGTGCCATCAAGTCTCTCAGCAGTGCCCGCGTGCGCTGGGAAATAAATTAAAGGCTGTCCAGAGATACTTGGATCATCTGTGTGATTGCTGGGCTGGTAAGATGGAGGTTTAAGGCTCTCTTTTCTTGCAAATTGGAAATTAGGAATTAATAAGACAGCAGGCCAGAGAGCTGCAGTGCTGGTGGTGACTTGGCTGTAAGGCCAGGGCTGGGGGAGGGAAGGCCGGTGCCCTGGATCCGGGGAGAAGCAGATCCCAGCCAGAGAGTCCATGCTGTAGGCAACCCAAAAACCTCATGGGGTGGATGAGGGACTCTTAGGCTGTGCTGCTAGGTGGCAAGGATTTTTCTGCCTCTTGAAGAAGGTTAAACAGTTCATGGAAAAAGCCCTACCTTGAGGAGCTTGGAGGCCTCCTCCTGGCCTCCTCTAGCTCCTGTGTGGCAGTGGCAGACCTCTTCCCATTTAAGGCTCCACTGTCATTTGTCCTGAGAAGAGGCTGGACTCAGGGCTGACTTGTCCATTAGATACAGTGGACATACACAAATGTCCTAATTTCTTTTAAAGCCAGAAGGAAAAAAACCCAAACTTTTAGGTTGAGGGACATGTTCTAATATAGAATATTAATCTTTATAACAATGCAATCATAACATGATTTTTAATATAAACTTTTGTGTGCGTGGAGGAAAAAGCCCATGAAGCTAAGAGTGCTCGGGGCCTCATGACACTCCTAGTGCAGCCTCCATTGGACTAGATGATCCTTCCCACTCTAGTGCCATCCAATTTCCTATCCATCCATGGGCTCCAGGTTGGGGCTATCTTGGCCCCAGCTGGTGAGCTCTTTGACTGAGTCCTGCCTGCCTGTCCCTGCTCCTGGGGAGGGGCTGTGTGTCCATGGAGGAAGCAACTATCTAGCCCATTGGTGAGTGGTGGTGGAGCCAGGAGTGGTACCCAGATATCTACCCAACAGAACGCATACTCCTGGCTTCCACTGTCCTAAGCATCCATGCTTCATCCACATCCAGAGAAGAGACAGGTGAACTACTTGGAAGCCTCTCCACGCTGGCTCTCCCCATGGGTGTCCCGTTTCAGCGTTTGAAATCCACTCCTATCTTCTGCTTTTCTGTCCCCACAAACTTTCAGTGTAATAACACTGGCTTCAGAAGTCGCACTGAAGGACGCCCTGCCAGCCAGGTGGACCAGGGTTGCAGACCCAAAGCGCCAGAACCACCCTCAGGAGCCCCAGACTGTAGTTGGGAGGCCTTACCACCAGGTGGCAGGCTTGCTCTACACAGAGGCCGTGGCGGGAGCATTTACCTGGCAATGGCCAGAGGGGTCAGAGGATGCCCACTTAGCCCGCGGTCCGAAGATTGTTGAGACCAGCGTGGCTTCAGAAACAGTGCTGAGACTCCTCAAACTGACACTAGGCTCCTGCTGGGATGCTGGCTCCAAGGACACCTTAGTCTCCTGGAAGCACCTCCGGGCTGGTGCCAGGTATTGGAAAGAGAGCGCCCCCTGGAGTAGGGAGGGCTGAATTTCCTCCCTTGGGTTTTAGGTGACCAAGTTGGCTGAGTTGGGTGGAGGGTCTGTCTGGTAAGATGGGGCTGAAAGGGACCTCCTATATTTGGAGGCATTCCTGGGACTCTGATTCTGGAGAGAAGGGGAACACTTAGTGAGCTGACCCTGTTTTTAGGCATGACGAACGCCTGATTATTGAGATAACCCGCCTGCCCCTGCTGACGCTTTGACCTCGTGGGAGCCCCATCTATAGCAGCCTGCGCAGATGTCCACCTTGCCCTGCCTCAGACCAGCACAAGGTGCGGCATGGTCCCTCCAGAACCCGGGCTCTCCCTGAGGGGCTCCTGAAGCTAGGGATCTGGCCGCAGCTGAGCCCAGCACCCTCTCCCCACCACGAGAGAACAAGGAAAGACCAAGGAATATGAAGGGAAAAAGAGAAGAGGGAGAGATGAAGGGATGGCGGTGAGAGAGACAGAGCTGGCACAACCCTGGCCCGGCTTGCTGGGAGCGAGTGGGAGGACTTGGGTCCTCTGAACAAAGCAAGAGGTTCAGCCATGCCCTGCAGCTCTTTGTCTCAAGCAGGATGAATGAGCTCTCCACAGAGCCTGAGGCCTTCTGGGACTCCCAAGTGGCATCCATAATGCTTTGTCACCAGTCACCCAGAGCTGATGATTCACCCACTTCTTTCTGCAGCATCTTCATGGCCTCTGAAAAAGTCAACAGGTCCAGAAAGAAGCCCTGCCTCCCTCACCTTGCATTGGGACCCCCTTGTCTGGGTCAGTCTCCGGTGCTCACCGCTCTCTCAGTCTCGGCTGTGCTTTGGACTTCTGCTTCAGAGACCACAGTGACTTACATACACTATGGATGCTTTCCCCATCCCAATAGCATCTGAGTGCGGACACTCTTCCTGCATTCCCCCGCATCAGTTCGGACTCCACTCTTCCTTCTTGGGCAGGAGTCACCAGCGGGGGGGAATGATGGCAGGGAGTTCCTGGGGGCTCTCGTGCTTTGGTTCCAGAAGGGCCAAATGTGAACTAAAGCCTGCAAGAGACAAAGGAAGCAAAGCCAAGAGGCAGAGCGAGAAGGCTGGGAGAAGGGAGGAGGAGCACACAGAGAAAGAAGATGATTGGGGGTGCGGCGTAAGAGAGGCAGAGAAAAGAAGCAGATGAGTGGGGAAGAGACACCGAGAGAGACTGAAAGAGAAGGGATGAGACACTAAATGGAAGAACAAACCAACAAAAAGGGAAGGATGGAAATGAGATAAATTGCAACCTGAGGGAGGAAGAAAACAAAAGGAAAAAAGAGAAAACACCCCAAACACAGAAAGGGATGAACACGCAGGCAGACAACCACAGGCATGGGAGTGAACAGCTGAGTGCGCACACACACACACACACACACACACACATGCACACATGTACACACGCACTGTGTCTGAGCCCCTTGCCCCGCCTTGGGCCCCTGGAAGAGGGTGGCCTCCTGTGGCTGGCTCTTCCATAATTGCCCCTGCCGAGCCCCGAAGATTTCACTTAGGCTGGGATGCACAGAGGGGCCAAAATCTTTCTGCCTCACACTTGTCACCCAAAATTGTATCTAACCGCTTCTCTCCTTTCCTCTCTCCCTCCTAGTTTCCTTAGTAACTGGCAGTTCCCTAGTGAATGCCAGACCCCAGGTGACAGACCGCTGTCACTGTCACAGAAGCACTTTCTCTCTCTCTTCACTGTGCCCCCCCCAACCCACACAGACTCACAGACTTGGGCGGGAGTGTGAGGATGCCTGGGTAGGCTCTGGGGTAATTAAAACATGTACCGTTTATTCCATAACAGAGAGCAGAACTTTAATTACTCACTCTGAGGGTGAGGGCGTGAGTGAGGAGGTGGCTTCAGTGGGGAGCGGGAGGGGACTCGGACGTGTCTGCTTTTCTTCTTCTCCCTCCATTTGCCCATCTTGGATTGGAGATGTGGGAGGTGGGTCTGGAAAAGTGAGGGGGTACAGAGTGTGTGTGGTGGGGGACAACAGAGGGTGAAACCTGATTGTGTTCATTAAGGCAACACAAAACTCGGAGCCGTAGTAATAATTAAATTAATTATAAAAGCAATTTGCTTTTGAAAATTTGATTTGACAGCTTACTAGTGGCTGCACTGATCTAGCAGCTCTGGCTTAAAAATAGTCAGAACAAAAACCAACTAGAAGAACCATCAGCTAATTTTAATTAGACGCCAGGATTGGTAAACAAGATTCTGCACCACCCTTTCATTGTGGCTGACTTCGATTTAAAGAGATGTCGAGATTGATTTGGGGAAAGGCAGGGGAAGGGAAGGTGCCTTTCTTCCTTTGGAGAGGGGACCAGGCTCTGGGGGTCCGAGCAGAAGCAGCTCCCCCTCCGTGCCCTCCACGTCCAGGGTCCTCCGTGTGACCTTGGCAGAAGTGGCTCTGCCTTTCTGCACTCGCTGCACTGCAGCTGGGAGACTGAGTGTATGTGAGTGCACACGTGTGTGTGTGTGTGTGTGTGTGCGCGTGCGTGTTGGAGAGGGAATGCCACACAGACAGCATCCACAGAACCTGGAGAAACTCTGCCAAGAAGGAGGAAGAGAGCGGTGCAGAGTTGGCCACGTTCTCCTTCTTCCTTCCTGGGCTCGAGAGTGCTCTAAGGTCGCAGGAAGCCTGTGGTGTTACCTGGATGTGTGGGTGCATATGGAAGGAAGCTGGATTCTGGCAGGGAGAGGATCCTGTCACCTCCCACTGTCGGGTGTCTAGACACCATGCTGACCCTAGCCTCCAGGGCCAGTCTTGACCTGTTCAGGGCCCTTTCTTGTCTACCCCAACGTGCAGGAGCCCCTGGTTCACGCCTCCATCCCAGCATTCACCTCCCTCCCTGTCACCATCAGGGCCCCTCCTCCCTGCCATGCAGGAGTTTGATTCTTCCTTGGGTATCTCTGCCTGGCACAGAGCCCAGCATATAATGGGCATCCAGTAAGTGCCCGTTGAGTGGAGTAAAACATCAACCAGGTGTGACCTTTCTGACTACCTCTTCCAGCTAGCGTTTGATTACCTGTTTTTCTCTCCCTTGCTCTTCCCCCTAACCTCATAATGCCACTTCCCATCCATTCCCTGCTCACCTCTGCCCACTCTCTCCAAGGTCACCGTCATCTCCTTACTCCCACCCCTGGGATCCCCCCCCTTCCTTATTCCCTTGCTTCCCTGTGGCTCTGGTGGCACCTTGTCTTCCCCTCCATGAGCTGCCTGTGGGTCCATCCCACACCCATGCCTGCTTTTACTAATTGCATGGGGACCCTTGATGAGGGGTGGCACCATCTTCACACAGGCCACTGTCAGCATGGAGTCGCTTGTCTTCATGCGACAATCGTCCATGCAGGCATCAGGCTGGATCAAGCTTGGGTTCCTCCTCAAGCAGTTTAGAGTTCAGAGCACAGTCTGGTCCTCTGTAGCCCCTGGCCTGCATTTTCTCTGCTGATCTGGGCTCATTTTTCTAGCTACCGGATAGACATCGTCTATCAGAGTTATTTCAAAACGAGTGTTTGAAATGAGATTTTTCATTCTCTCCTTCCTCCATTTCTATCTCTCTCTCTCTCTATCTCTCTGTCTCTATCTTTCTCTGTCTCTCTCTCTTACACACACACACACACGTGTGTGTGTGTGCTCATGCACACTTCTCTCCCCTTGGCTCTCCCCACAGTTGGTCATCATCATCTTCTGTCCCCCTTCTGGCGTTTCTGGTGATAATCTGTCAGCAAGCCCTATGGCTTTCTCTCTAGTACACATCTCCTGGCCATTCCCTAGAGCACGTCTGCCTGTGTCGTTGTGGGCCTTTCCTTGCCACCCTGCCAATATCCTAAGTCGCTGTTGTTGAGTTCACATGGGCACTCTACTCAGCTTTCCAGACTCATTTGACAAGGTGCTGGCTGTGGGGGTTCTGGGCACCCATCTGTCAACCCCTTGCTAAGTCCCCCAGGCCACATTTGGAAAGAGGGAGGCTGTACACATCAGCGTGCCAAGAAACCAAAAACCCAAGAGCCCAAGGTCAAGCAATGGGAAAGGAATTAAAATCACAGGTGCCGGGAGAGCCAAAGAGAGAGTATTGAGAGTGCTGGAGAATGTGGAGGCCCCAGGAAGGAGGAGCAGAGGTTGGAGACAGAGTGAGCAGGAACCGGAGGAGGCCAGGGGGAGGTGTGCAGTGCAAGGCAGAAAGGAATGAGTGAGATTACAGGGGATGGAGCCATTTCCTGGAGCAAAAATCAGGACTTGTGGTCTGACAAGATTCTTTGAAACTGGGAATGTGCCAGAAACTTGGGGCCTCACTGATATGAGAGGAGGGGAGGGAGGCCAGAAGAATCCTAGAGGCTGACTGTGGAGGCAGTCTCTACTGCATCTCTGCAGCTGCCAGCTAGAAAGTCCTGTGTGTGTGTGTGTGTGTGTGTGTGTGTGTGTGTGTGTACACATAGGTGAGGGGGTATGCTGGTCAGTTGCACCTCACTGATTACAAGCTATATGACCTTGGACAATTACTCCCTGAGCCTCAGTTGCATCATTTGTAGAATCTGAAAGATTGTTGTGAGGATCAGAGGAGAGACGACGTGTGAAGCCCCTAGCTGGGTTCTTAGATGACTCAGTGTTTACAGAATGTCATGTGCTGTGACTGTTATTCAACCCAATCTCTTTCTGATGCCTTCATTTTTTTTTCCTTTTTGGTACTGTAGATTGAATCCATGGCCTTTGCACTGAGCTACATTCCCAGTCCTTTTTTATTTTGAGACAGGATCTCCCAAAATTGACAAGTTCCCCAGGGGGGACTTGAACTTGCAATCCTCCTGCCTCGGTCTCCTTGAGTGTTGGGATTACAGGCACTGCCAGCACACCTGGGTAATGCCTGCATGTTTCCTCTTCCTATTTTCCTCTTCCCGCAGTTGCACAGTGTGATGTGGCGGACCTGGGGCACTGTGGTGATGACCTAGTCCAACAGCATCCCCATAGTAGGCTATAAGCAGGTAGGTGGTCTGTCCGAGACTGCAGGACCAGTTCGGAGCCAGTGTGAGGCTCAGGCCTCTTGGACTCCCAGTACAGTGCTCTGCCCGGGGAGTCTCAGTTTTGAGTTCAGGTTAGTACACGGTGGGAACCGATGAAGTAGAGACTGATATGGGGATTGCAAATTCCAGCCCTGCCCATGCAATTGGTGGACAGAAGGGGGGTTGTCTCCTCCTCCTCTCTGTCCCCACTTTCAGGCCTTGTCTGAGCAGGCCTGCCTGAGGGGACACTTGCAATCTTGCTGAAATCCTTCCCACTTCTCTGCAGATGCAGGATGCATGTGAGAGAAAAGTACAAAGTCGCCTCTCTCCCTAGATCCCACCATATGCTCCCATGTGACTGGCATGAAAACACCCTGCCCTGGCCCTGCCCGGGCTTTGCCAGGAGAAAGGGCAAGAGCTGGGCTCATTCCAAAACGTGTGAGCCCAAGGCCAGTACTTGGAGCCACCTCTCAGATGAATCTCACCTCTGCCTCACTGTGTGACCTTGGACAAGTTACTACACCTCTCTGGACCCCACATCCCCACATCTTATTTTGATGTGCAAAATAAGAGAATCAGAGAACCTTGAATGTTCTATGCTTCTGAGCCTTTGGAGAATGTTCTTTCTTCTTTTAAAGGGTTCCTTGTGGTTTGACCCGTTTGGTGCCCTTAGACACAGCATGGATAATCCTGGCAGTGTGGTCTAGCGGCCTGGGTCAGGAAAGGGAAACCCAGCTGCGGCCAGGCCCTGACTGGTGGGAAGAAGTTGGGAGCCAAGGGAGTCAGTCTTTCTGGCTTGTGTTTCTGCCCTTGACCCTGTGTTACCACGGGCCACTTTCTCACCTGTAAATAGGATCACTGCATCTGCCCAACATAACTCACTGTGAAACACAATGAAGATAATAAGGCAGTTTTAGGGAGTATTGAAAATTCTTTGAGAGTTTTTACTCATAATGAGTAGAATCCAGCTGTTTGTGTGACTACAAGTTAGCCCCAGATGGACAGGCAGAAAACAGCGCGGACCCGAGACCTGGCCTTGCCTTCCTTGGAGGGAGCTGTGCAAGAGTGCGCTGCTGCGGGTCTGAGCCCGGAGCCAGGTCTTCTCACTTCTGAAGGCCCCCAGCAGGATTTGTCCCCACACTGGTGCCCAGGTCTCCTACTCAGTGCCTTCAGGACAGGTGCATCCCAAAGGCAGCTGGGAGCTCTGTTCCCTCAGAGGACCCTGTGCTAACTCTGCCCAGTGGTTGAAGGTCACGGTCCTGGCCTGGTCTCCTGCTTCTCCCACAGGTGGGTGGAGCTGGGTGGGGCCAAGGCAGGAGACCAGGGGACCCCTTCCAGAGTGACTGGAGGAGTCCCTCCAGCTCTGCAGGGAAGAGGGCTGGTGTGGGGCTGGAGGCTTGAACTGCCCCACCTGCCCATCCTCTTATCCCATCCTTACAGGCTTGGGAAGCAGAGGAGCTAGAGGGACAGGGGCTGTGGTCATTCGTGGCCAAGGGCCACAGCCCAGGTGGTCCCCTTGTTTTGGAATCGCGGTACCTTGTCCACCATCCTTAGCAGAGAGATACCCAGACCCGTGGAGCAGCAGCCCAAATGCTCTGCACTCATTCTCCTGCAGCAAGCTCTGTTTATCAGCGAGGACGCTGTATTTTAATTGAAATTGTGTGTACCTCCCCATTCCCGGACATGCTTTTGTTTATTTTAAATATGAGCTGTACCAAACATATTGTTTTGTGGCTTACTTTTTGTAAATGACTGTGTCTTGGAGACACTTCGTGTCAGTTTCTATGCCCCTCCTAATGCTTTTTCATGGCCATGTAGTATTTTGCAGTATGGCTATGGTGTCATTTTTGTGATTCTCTCATCTGTAGATATTTATGAGTTTCGCTGGTTTATTGTTATAAACAATGCTTAATCATGCATCTTTACACATATGCCTTAGTGCAGAATGTGTGCAGATTTTATATGGAAATCCCTTGAAGGAACTAGGCATCAAAGAAGCATGTGCAGTTCTTATCTTGGGAGGTCTTTACTCATTTACCCTCAGCTTAGACATTGGAGGATTCTTTGGTTTTGGGGTTTAGTTCTGCCTGAATTGGGAGGGCCTCTCTCTTGCTTCTGGATTAGATGACCCCTAGGAGAACCTTAGAAGACAGCAAAGGGAATCCATCCCCTCCCTCAGGGTGGCCTAGGGAGTCACTGGAAACTCTATTGCTAAGACCCCTACTGGCCAGGGCCTCAGGAGCCAGTGGGGACCCCTTTGCTTGAGGAGCCTTTGATAACTGCAAAGGGTAATCCGCAATTAATTTCATCTTTGTTTGGAATTTATAAAATGATTAAGATTCAGTTCTTGACTTGGACTGAGATTACAAGGGGTGATTTGCACCCTCCCAGTACCTTCCTGAAGCAGCCCCACACAGTGCTGGGGAGCAGACAGAGAGAGGTGCTGACCAAGCCCCTAATGCCCACCAAGCAGGTGCCATGAGGGCAGACTTTTCTAGTTGTTTGCATTTATCACTTCATCTCTAGTGCCTGGCACCCACAGAGGGTGGTTTTCACATATTTGTTGAATGAAAGCAATGGCTCTGAGGTCACGTGAAGTCTCTGGGAGCCCAGGTTCTTGACTCAGATGCAGACCCCTTGATTAGCTGTGGGACTCCAAACAATTTACTCTCTCACAACCTCAGTTCATTCATCTGTAAAATGGGAACAGTAATATTCCTAACAGTGCCAATCCCATAGGATTTTTATGAAGTTTAATAATAACATTTAAAGTGATGCATTACTTTTACGACAATCAATCCTTAGCTCAACTTCTCAGCAATTTCTCTGTCTTAAATTCCTTCTAATCTGTATGCCAACTCATCTCATTTTTCATGAGCATTGCTGACAGTCCTAGAAAGAGCCCTGCATTGCATATTCTCCCGTCTGTTAGCAGCCAAGTTCAGAGGGTTCAACCCTTTAGGCCAGTGGAGCTCTTGGGGCAAGAGTGCTGGGCTGGGGAAGTATGGCCACAGTTGCCACCTGTTTTCTTCAGAATATTGCTTGTTCATCACCCGTACTTCCTGATGCCCTGTGCCCTGCCACTCTGTGACTCCCACTGCTCTGATTTCAGACCCTCTCCCTGGCCTTCTTCAGGCTGGCTGCCTCTAGCTGGGGAGCTGACCACTTGTCTAGCAGGCTTTGGTTTTGCTTATGTTCTAATCACTGGGTTCTGGAGACCTCAGTTGCCATTGGTTTGTTCAAGGAATCTGTGAACAGGAGGGGATGTCTCCTCCTGACTCATTCTAGAAAACTTGGAGGAAAGGGTCACCAGACTGAGCACTTGCCATGTGCCAGGCACTGGACCTGGAGTGCCTACTTGTGCCTGTGACTTGATCCATCATTTAAGGTGTGCACGTGGTAAGAAAAGTAGATCACTGAGAGTTTAAGTGAGGACCCCATGAGTCTAGAGCAAGGAGGTCCAGAGCCAGAGTCTGCCTTTGGGCTGGGCAGGCCTCACTGCAGAGCATAGAGGTTTGCTCCCTAAAGTAAGCCTTGCAGGCTCTGGCTCTTCCAGGCCTGGCCAACATGTTCTGGCAGCCGCATGTCCCACAGCTATGCACGGCCCTGGAAGAAGAGAGACCGAAATCTTATATAATTACTCAAATCATGGCTCCTAAATGGCCTCTGATTACAGCAGTAAAACCCCTTTCCGTAGTGCAGCCCTAGCTCTCCTGAATAGAGCTGTGGCCACTTTATGCGGGATTTTTTTCTTTTAAAGTGAAGGAGATGGCTTATCCGCATGCAAAGTAGGTCAGAACCTTAGCAAGGATCTTTTCAAACACTTGGCTTTTTTGAAGTCCTGCTACGAAACTCCTTTTGTTTCTCTTGCCTTTGCCTCTCCCTCCCACCCTTCTCCTTTAGCCAAAGGCTCAGTGACATCAAATGGTTCTAACCGACAGTGACAGCAAGAGTTGCACATGATAAGTTCAATTATAAATAACGTTTTACTAGCCCGGCTGGGCCAGGAGCGCCGAGCACAGCCAGGAGGCCTCACTGGGTACATCCCAGCTCCAAGCCACCTTTATAGCATCGTGGGCACCTGCACAATTGGCCTGAAGCTTGAGTGCCCTTGCCCTTGGTCCCACAAGCCTAGTTGAGAGGTGGCCGGACGAGGATTGCAGGACTGCCTGGAGCCAGTGGCTTGAGCTTGGTGGCACTTATTATTAATAAATTTGTAAAAGGCATTTGCCCCAGTGGGAAATCAACCCAGCTCAACCAGTTTGGTGTTTGGCCTTATGGCTTGCTTTGTGGGGGTTTTACTCTCTTTTTGCATTTGTTTCTCATTCCCAGCCCCACTATCATCAGCTACAGGCAGAAGTCAGCAAGAGTTGTGTAGGGCTTAATGATGTTCTTCAGTAGGATACGTAGGAAGTGGTCACACCTGATACTGGCCCAGTGCCTCACACCATTTGCGTGAGCAGAAGAGATGAGCAGGAACTTCTGGCCTGGAGAGCTAAGAGAGGTAACTACTGGTGCTGAAGGCTGCAAAACTCAAGGGCTGTGACTCTGTGGCTCTTTTCCTCAAACCTCAGTGAGCCAGGGAAGAAATTAGTTGTGTGTGCATGTACTTGTGCACGTGTGTGAGTGCATGCGTGTGTGTCTTCGCTTGTACCTGGCGATGATGACATCAGGATTAAGAGGGATTCTGTGCCATTTCACCCTCTCTGGACCTGGCAGGAGAAAATCCTCATTCTGTAATCAACCATCATCTTTCACCTGTTCAGGTCCAGCTGGGTCCAAAGGACAAGAAATTTCCCAGGAAGGTTGGTGCCTACAGAGGCATTTAGAAGGGCAGTTGCTAGAGTGGAAGTTGAGGGAGCAGCCTTAGAGATGCTTCTCTCAGTCGGTGAAGAGTTATAGAGGACCTGGCCACCAGACCAGGGCAGGTGAAGGCAGTGTATCCAGTGTCTTCAGAAGGTAATGAGATGGACGCGTGTGCGTGTGTGTGCGCGCGTGTGTGTGTGTGTGCATATGCACACATGCAGGTTTTATAGTGATGTAAGCACTTTGGGTTTTATCACTTTGGGTGTTGCAAGGCCCTGAGTAGAGTGCGGTCAGATCTGACACATACTGTTAGTAGCAAGGGCTTCTCCCACCAAGAATATTCCTGAGACTGTGCCCCTGCACCTGACTCCTGGTTTACATCTCTTTGCTCATAAGCTAGAAAAGGCTGGGCCAGATGGAGGGAAAGCCGAGTCCCACTTGTTATAGGAGAAGGCAGAGGAAGAGTAACAGACTTTGGATCAGACATGGGGACTTACCCAGTGGTGCTCCTGGGGCTTTTGGAGTGACAATAGTGCCAGTCCCTGTGCCATTCCTACAATTCCGGGATGGGGGGCAGGGACAGCACCAGGCCAGTGTCCATCTCTCTCAAGATGTTCAGGAGCTTGTTATCTGTCCATATCTCTTCTCTTCATTTCCCACCCTTTGGGGTGTCCGGCTTCCATGCGTCCTGTGGGTTCTCTCTAATGATTGTGAGATGAGGTATTGCACACAGCAAAGAAGCCAGCAGTGTGGGCAGGTCTGAAGATGCTGGATTTCTCACCTCTCCAGCTCTCTCTCTCTCTCTGCACCACCTCTCCCCCGCCCCTCTTCTCACCCCTTTGCAGAGGAGAACGACAATGCATGTGTGAAGATTGCTTGCTGGCTGGGGCTGCTCCAGAGCCTCACTTCCCAACTCAGAAGCAACAGTCTTTCTTTCCACATCAGGGCCCAGACCTGCCCGTTCCTGGATGTCCTGGCACCTCTGTCCCTTCTCTCTTCCCTCTCCATCATTCAGGGGATATGCCTGGCACTTCCTCGGGCACACAGGGCATCCTGGGCTGCTGGGTGGGCTGCTGGGTGGTGCTGTCTGCACTGTGATGCTTAATCAGTGATGGAGCTGTTGAGTGGAGACAGGGCTGAAATATCCCAGTGTACCCAGCTGGTTATTTGTCCCCATGTAAGGGAGCCAGGTCACATAATCAGCTGCAGAGGTTGTTTGTCTTCCTGAAATCCAGAATGACTGACTCTGAAGCTTGTGACTTACATTTACGTTAAGTGCATGGGGCTCTGAGCCTGCCCCTCCCTAAGTTTCCTTTAGGCCCCTCCATTCCTTGTTCTCTTCCAGGAACTTCCTGCTGTGGAACCCAGACCCAGGGCTCTCCCTCTCGCAGAAGGAGGCCAGCCACCCTGGAAGGGTGGGCATCCTGGCTTCCCTCCAAGGGCAGGGTGGGGTTTGTTTGCCTGTGTAAATTGCTTCTTCTTTTTGAGAAAGAGCAAGAAGAAGAGAGAAAATGAAACACTTTTGCCACCTCCTCGTTAGCTCTGGTCCCAGGTGAGCTAGGGAGCCTCACAGCTCCTTTTGTGTGGCTGGCAGCCTGTATAACATCTCCATGGTGATGCCTTGAGGTTGGGAGTTGAGCTGGGGACCAGCCTCCTCAGCAGCCAGTATCCCCTGGCTGCTGGTATCAGGGGTAGGTGAACAGGAGGGACCCTGCTCCTTTGAGGGAGGCCTGGATTGAGTTGGCCCAGGAGCCTTCAGGATCATCTCACCCCTCTGCTTCTGCAGAAGCAGCTGTGGGAGCCATGATCCAATAAAAAAAAACACATTTGTAGTGGGACATTCAAGATGTTCTGGAACCTGGGTCAAGTTCCCTGTCTAGGTTTGTTTCCTGTGACTCCCCTGCCCAAGCCACTTCTTGACCCTGGCCAAAACAGCAGTTATTCCCACCTCTGTGCATTTGCTCTGTCTGTGCCTCTTGCCAGGGGCCTTCAACTTCCTTAATATTGCTCTGACTTTGTTCCAGAGCCCCCTCTCCAGGAAGTCTTCCTTGATGCAGACTGAAGCCCTCAGGCTCTCTTCTGCTTCTAAATCCAGAGAGCACCCCATGGCTCTTGGAGTCTGGCTTACTTCTTGGAACACATGATGGCTTGTGTTGTTAATTTGTGTTGCATGTGAGAGCCAGGTGACATGCTAGCCAATGATGAGCCCTTGGGTCTGATGGTCCTGGGCTTGAATCAGTACTCTGACACTTGCTAATGCACCCCCAGAGGAAGGATGCACCTTGCCAGTTGTCTTACAGAGTGTCCAAAACCTCTAAGTTTCAGTTTCTCCACCCACAAAATAGGAGCATTAGTAACTCCTTCTAGTCTTGTGAGGGTAAAGAAATAATTGTACTGAAGGTGAAAGTGCTGGCATACATCTGGTGCATCTTAGGTATAGAACCCACTGTCATCTGCCACACCTCTAATTTACATGCTATTATTGGCTTCTCCAGCACCTTATCTTCCCCTGGAAGTCCTTACACACACACACACACACACACACACACACACACACACACACACACACACAAAATCAGTTTCTTGTACTGATTTATTGAATGTTTCTCTTTGGGTGGCGAATTGCAGAGAAACAGCTTTGTCTGGTACGTTCATCACGGTCTTCCTGTGCTTTGCACAGAATCTGGACAAACAGGTGCTCCAGAAGTGTCTGTTGATTGACCATCTGAGCATGGGTGAAGGCCCCCCCCACTAGATAAAATGCTTCTAGAATGTGGGGACTGCTTTTTACTTCTGTGTTCTCCGTGCAGCCTTGCATCCTGTAGGTGCCCACCATATGGCAGGCTAGAGAACAGTGCTTGATCAAGCATCATGCTGGACAGGAACGAATGACCACAGGGGAACACTCATACGTGATCTCTGGAGAACAGCATAGGGAAAACCTAGAGTCTGTGAGGCAGAGGGGTAGATGCAATGAGTGCCTCCGTGTCCTTTCTAATCCTGGAGTTCATGGTCCTTAGAAGCAGGCACCATTTTTTCCAGAACCTATTAGTCATGCCAGTAAACCCACGCCCTGGGGCCAGATGGAGGAGATGCAGCTCCATCCCTTTGGAGAGCAGGTCTGGAGTCCATTCCCTTGAGCATTGCTGAAGTTGGAACAAACTGGATTTTAAGTTAAGTGGAAATATTTTGATTTGAGTTAATGTACATTGGATCTGGTAAACACAGAGTATATTACTACGCACTCTGGAAATATACAGTCCGATCAGCAAACAGATTAGTTTTAAGTGAAAAGACACTGGCAGACGTTTAAATTCATTGACTTGTTGAGAATGTCTAGATTTGGATACAAATGCGCTGGAACACTAGATCAGTTTGGTGTCTCAGTCCATCCGCACAGAGAAGCTATTGATTTTAGTTGATATGCATTGATTCCCAGAAAACAGGATGGCTTTTGAAAATGAACTTCCAGTAATTTCAGGGAGAAGCCAGCGCGTTCCTCTCCACGCTAGGCTGACTTGTTTTGTTAAACGTGTCTCTGCGCCTTGAAGGAAGGGAGCAGCAGACAAATATCTTCGTATGAATTAAAATGCATTGATTCTTGGAGGGAAATGATGGTCTCTGTTAAAAGCTTTTTGGAAATGTTAGCACGCAAGAGTTTGTATAAAGCCTTTGTTCTGCTCCCCTTCCTCTTTCTCTGCCTTTCCCTGAAACAGTGGCAGTTTTCAGAGTCCATCTGAAGTTGGAGTGGGGTGAGGTGTGGGGGGCAAAAGAGGAGGACACCAGTTGCCCTGCCAGTCTCCAGCGAGTGGGGAGAACGGAACTGCTCTCTCTGGGGAAAGACCATGCAAAGGAAAGGGCTCAGGGCTGTTGATCTTATAACAAGGCAGAGACAGATAAGATCAGGTGCCCAGGTAGGAAGGGGAAACACAGGTTCCATTGATAAAGAAAATTGGAATGAGGAGAAGGGGCCTGGAGGTGAGGTGTGGAATGCAGGAATGAAGGGGGAGGGATGTGGTTTTGGTTCTTTTATCAATGCACTCTCTGTGTTGAAAGGGAAATGACTCCATGATAATAATTGAAATGATGCAGGAGTGAGTTATCTTACTTTCTTACCATCTGAATGAGTTGGACATGAACCAGAGGTGTAATTTAGGCATTTCTCACCCTTGTTAATGAATAGCTCCCATGGGGTATGCAGACAGCAGGGCTGGAAAAATGATTCCAGGAGCCAGGAAGGAAGCAACTGGTCTGGAACTTATTTTTCATGTGTTGAGATTCCCCGGATCTTTTTGGACCACAGCCACTTAGGCAACTTTGAGGGCCCATCATGGAAATAACTTACCTTAATGACTCCTAGCTAGCTCCTCCTCAGCCCCAAGATACACTTAGGTGGGTGATTAAATTTACTTGGGGTGTGTTTAATGGCAGGGTGGGGTAGAAAAGTAACACTGACCATGGAGGCTAAACCTCCTACATAGACAACAGGAGGGGACATAGTCGAGAAAGACCTTGGAAGGAGGGTCAACCATGAAGCCATTACTCTTTGCCTCTGGCTGTACCTGTTATAAATCAAGGGTTAGAGGTCTATATCTGCTTACCCCAGACAGTAGATTTTGCCCTCTTCTCCACTCCCTTTCACTTGGCTCTTCTCTGCCTTAGAGAGGGGGTTCCCTAATATTTGCCATCGCCAAGATAAGGAATCAACTGAGGTGTCCATCATGAAAGAACGTACAAAGAAAATGTGGTCTATAGGCACAATGGAATATTATTCAACCATCAAAAGGGCGAAGCCCTGTTCTTTGTGGAAACATGTATGGGACTGGATGAAATTATGTTAAGTGAAATAAGCCAGGCACAGAAAGAGAAATACTGTATGTTCTATCTCATGTGGAAGCTAGAAAAGTTATTTCCCAGAAGCAGAGAGTAGAATAGTGGTCACTAGAAGCCAGGAAGTATCAGAGGGAGAAAAGGCAGGTGGGTTCAGATGATAGGTACTAAAATGTAGTTAATGTTTTATAGCACAATAAGGTGACTGCAATTCAAAGAAATTTATTATATATTTTATAGAGCACTGGAAGAGAGGACTTCAGATGTTCCTAGTGCAAAGAAATGATAAGTGTTTAAGGAGATGGAAATGCTAATTACCCTGATTTGGTCATTACACATTGTATACACTTATTGAATGGTCATACTACATCTCATAAATATAGTATATAATTACTATAAATCAATTTTTAAAACCATCGAAAAAGAAAAAGAAATGGGCTTGCTTAGACATGGAAACTTCTATGATTAGAATATCTGTTCCCTCCAAAACTCTTGTTGAAATTTAATTCCCATTGCAATGGTATTGGGAGGTGGGGCCTTTAAGAGGTGTTTGGGTCCCAAGTGGACTAATGCTGTCATGAGGCTGGGTGGGTTTGTCTCCTCTCTCTGTGTCTCTGTCTCTGCCTGTCTGCCTGTCTGTCTCTCTCTCCCCTCTGTCTTCCTCCCTCTCTGTTTGCCTTTCTACTGTGCTGTGCCTTCTTCCATGTTAGGAAGCAACAAGAAGACCCTCACCAGATGCCAGCACCTTAATATTGGACGTTTCAGCCTGCAAAACCATAAGCTAATAAATTTATTATAAATTACCCAGTCTATGAGATTCTGTTATGGCAGCACAAATGGACTAAAAAAGAAGCGTAGGGTCCTTTAGTCTAGTCTGATGCTTTAATCTACCTGTACAATATCCTATGCCAAATATAGTCCTAGTTTGAATTTCTCTTGCCAAACCCTGCATATCCCCATCCAAGGGCCTTTTTCAAATAATTCTGGTCAATGCAAAGTACTTTCAGCCCTGCACCAAACCTGAGTAAGCCCCAACCCAGTGGCTCTGGTTCTGTCCCTTGGGACAGTGCAGAAACAGCCTTACGCTTTTCCCACATGACCACCTTTCAGCGTTTGAAGATAGGTAAGATGTCTCTGCTGAGGATTCCCTCCTCCAGGAAACATCCTGGGTCCTTAGCCATTTCTGCTAATACATGGTTTCAAGTCTCACTACCATATGCGAGAACATAATTTTTGATGCTTCCCACTGCCAAAAGTCCCTTTTTCCAATAATTGTTAAGAATTTCAAGATGGCGACAATAGCCAGCATGAAATCAAAAGGCTCTTCTGAGTGGCTGCCTAGGTTGCACACCTGGAAAACGACCCCTTCCCACACAGTAGCTCTTCCTTTCCAGGTTTTTGTCAGTAATGTTCTTCTACATGACGGTCCAGGGTTAGTCTGTCCAGGGCAGTACAGGTACTGTCACTTTCTTTCTGGATGTATCCTTTAGCATTACAGAAGCAATTGATGATCATCTTGGCTGTATAGGCAGTGGGGTGATACAGGTAAGCATAACGCCCAACAAAGCTCCAGGTTTGATTCAAAGCTGCAGCAGCCGAACCATTTCTGTCTGGCTCAGTTCAAGAATCCATAGTGATGAATCTTGCTTAGCCTTTAGAACTCATCCCCATGCCTAGAAACAGGGATTGTTCCTTAGGCAATTTATTTACTCACATGGTCCAATGGCAAACATTTACTGAGGGTCTATACCATGTGCTGAGTGCAGTGATAGAAGGCAGAATACAATACTGAACCTGACCCTGTCCTTCAGAAACTTAAGTTTTAAAAGAGAAAAGATGCTTAATTATTAGATGCAAATATGCCAACTTCTATAATAGTGGTGTATTATTATAGGAGTAGACAGGTGGGAAATTACTCTGCCTGGGGAGTTATGGAAGGCTTCAAAGAAGAGGCAACTTGAAGAAGACCTTGAAGGATGAGTAGGCTGAGGGACCAACCAATTTCTGAGAACCTGGTTTCCTCCTGATGAATGGGCAGCTCATTTCTTTTGGCCATTCTTCTGAGACAATATTTCACTCAAGAATTTGGCCCTTGTGGCTCCCCAGATTTTCACAGCTGCTTCCATCTCTGAGGCAGACCCCACTGCCTTGATGAGATGACACTGCTGAAGTTTTTGCTGCAGTTTTAATTTCTTGACATCATCTGGGTGTGTTGGGAAAAATGAGATCTAATAATGAATGATTACAACTCTCAAGTTAAGTCTAGTTGGTTGACTAATCAATTTGGTTAAGTGAAAATCCATAGCAAATGAGTCGACCGCAGTATGACATTTCTCCATCCAATTTAAATTAAAATCACCAACCATAATAATTTCACAATTACTCAGGGAGGGCACACTGGAGACTTGACCCCCGGAGCAGAGAAATTGCAAATGCCGCAAAGAATGGGCTGAGAGTGGGGTGATGAGCGAGTCACTTAAGATGAACTCTGCCTGAACTGCTCAGCTTCATCAGCTCCGGGGGTGGTGGTGGGTCTGGGAAGCTTGCTGAGCTGCAGTTTTATATTCTTGGGTGCAACCCTGCTCCCTCCCCAGGGAGGCAAGGATTCATTCCTCCTGGTTAGACAGCCAGTCTGCAGAGGGCTCCTTCACCAGCAGAGCAGGATTTCAACGCTCCAGATAAGAGGGTGGGGAGAGAGGGTGAATGCTGTTCTTCCCATTTCAAATGCTCCCAAATTTAGACTAGAAGTTCTGGGATGGTAGATGTAATGTGTATTCATTTTGAGTTATGAGTGCTAAGTGCATAGAACAGCTAATTGATAGGTTTTTGATAATGAGGGTGATGCTGACAGAGCAAAGGAAAAGATGCATTTGATATACTATGACAAATGTTTATTTGCTGAATATCCCCTTCATGGTAGGCAGAATACTAGACACTACATTGAGAGATGAACTCTATGTATAGCCCTTCCCTGAAGGAGCTCATATTCTCTTGTGGCTGATAGTTAAACACTTAATATTAATACAAGGTAGACTGTCATTAATGTTTGTTAAGTAACTTGAAAGACAAGAATGATTTTGATCAGGGAATTTCATGCAAAAATTTTGTGTGTCAGTTACCTGATCTGTTAGAGGTATTTAACAACAGTACTACCTCAAAAAGTTGTCATGAAATGAATGATATGATTGATGCTGCTAGTCGTTGCTCCATCACTTTTCTCTCTATCTTGTATGGTAATGGAATTCCCAAATGCTACTTGAGCATATGGCTGTCTGGAGTCAAGACTACATATCCCATCCTCCTTTGCTTGTCTGATCACATGACTAAGTTCAAGTCAATGGAATGCAAATAGAAGCATGTGCACTTTTTGGGAAGTGTCCCTAAAGAGAAGAGCATACCCTTTTATTTCCAACCTATGAACAGCAATTCAGACCTTGCGTTTGGAGCTGGAACAGTCACCTTTGCGCATCAAAGGACTTTGGAAATGGAGGCCAAGCAGGCAGAGCAATAAAATAGAGCCTGGGTTCTGCACCCTGTTATGTGCATACCAAGCCTGAATGGCTCAGTGCCGGGAACTAAAATATCTGTCTTGAGTAAACCATTGTTACTCTGAGTTTGCTGTCACTCCAAGCCAAGACTAATTCTAATTAGTTCAAATGAGTAGTTGCATGGAAAATACTTAGAACAGTTCTTAGCATGAAATAAAGGCTGGAGAAATGGTGGCTAATAATAATTTTTGTCCTTACTCTAAAGGAAACAGAAGACAATGGCCCTGCAAACCGAGCAGCGAGGTGCTTGTTTTATTTCTCCGTGGTAACTCATGGCTGGGTAGCTCAGCATTTTGCATTGTAGTCAAATCCAGCCCTTTAGCCTTGCCTGCTCCCACTGTCCACTCTTCTCATCCTCTCTGCTCACCACTGCCAGCCCCTCCCTCTCTTCCCTGTACCAGACCTAAATCGTACTGTCACCAGCTCAGCCATTACTTATAGAGAGAAAAAGCAGTAGCCGCCCAGGAGAAGTATGAGCAGAGAGTCAGGTCCTGTGGATCAATTTGTAATTTTTCTTGTGGCAGCAAGAGGAGCATGAGTGATGCATGCTCTAAATCCCCCAGCAACAAAAGTAGCACAGTGGCATGTCTTGGCTTGAATTATTTATCTTAGGGCTCCTTATCCAAGTGGGACCAGGTCTCTGGTAGGAAGGAAAACTAAGGGTTTCTATCAATGTTTCCTTGGGAGTGGGGGGTAGTGGCAGGGGTGATGACACTTTTTCCTGCTGGTGCTCTCAACCACTAAGCTCCTTGCTATAAGAGAGGCCAGAGGAATTCTGTCTCTTGGAAGGTGGAAGAACTTCCAGTTTCTGGATAGGAGGGAGTCAGAGTCATCCCTTTTCATTGCTGAAAGGCTTATTAGAAACATTTTGAAATGATTGACTCAGAGATAGTGGGTGGCTCTTTGCATGTTGTTGGGCACATCTACTGGGAATGTTTAAGTGTACATTCTGTTTCTGGCAAGGCGAGAAAGGAACATGGGGGCTCTCCTGACTGGGGAAGGCTCAGGATTTTTAGATGAATGTATGAGTTACAGATATTACTAGTGCTCACCAGTATTTTCAAATCTCTCTTTTTCCTGTTCACATGAAAGAGTCAGAAATAGGTAGCTAGTTCTTGTCAATGGAATGTAACAGAGGTGATATATGAGCGTTAAAGAGTTGGTGCACATTTCTCCACTTACACTCTTGCAGATAATTCTAAACTGGAGATGTTGTAATCAGGTGAAATCTAAATAAGTCTGGGTCCTTGAATGATTGTGTGGATCCGAGGCTCATGGACAACAACACTGGCCATATAGATTATGAGAAATGAAATTTCTCTTCTAAGTGATGGAGGTTTTGCAATTGTTAGCAATGCTAGCACAATCTAATCTGTCCTAATGAATGATGACAAAATCAAAGAAATGTGCAGAAAGTCAAGGTTAGCAGACTTGAAATTGGAGTCTGGATGGGCCACTGGACCCTTGTGCAAGTGGCTTGGGCAGAAAAAAAAGCCAACAGCAAATGCTGATATATAAAACTGGGGGTAAGGGAGCCTGGGTAGTGACAATAGGAGCCGATGAAGTCTGAGAATGCTCCTGGATCAGATGACACTGCCATGCTGCCATTCTGCTGTCACATAGGTCATTGGAAGGCAGGCTATGTTTAAGGCCTCAAGGCCAGAAGGCAATTTCAGAACCCTCCTTAGACCTAATGGATTGAATTGTTTTCCCCTCAAACTTCATATATTGAATTCCAAGTAACCTTACTTGGAAACAGGATATTTCTAGAGGCAATCAAATTAAAGTCATTAGAATGGGCCCTAACCCAACTTTCCTCATGCTATGGACTGAATTGTGTCTCTCTAAAATTCATGGATAAAGCCCACTCTCCATTGTAACTGTATTTGGAAATAGGGCCTTTGGAGAACTAATTAAGTTTAAATAAGGTCATAAGTATGGAGTCCAAATTTGGTAAGACTAGTGACCTTATAAAAAGAGAAAAGGATACCCGATCTCTCTCCCTCCCTGCCCTCCCTAACCCTCACATGCACAAAGAGGAAAACCCACCTGAGGACATGGTGAGAGGGTAACATCTATACCATCTATAAACCAGGAAAAGGGGCCTCACCAGAAAGCAATCCTTCACCTTGGCCCTTGGACCTCGGACCTCGGACCTTGGACCTCTAGCCTCCAGAATTGTGAGACAATAAACTTGTTATTTAAGCTTTAAGCCCAATCCATGGTGTTTTGTTATGGCAGCCTGAGCCAACTAAGACACACTTGGACTCATGGGTTGCCTTTTAATAGCCACTCCTTACTCAGAAGTCCTGCAGTTTCTGAGCCAGCCTAGATAAGTCTTGTGTGTAACTTTCTGTATGGACAGAGTCAGATATTTTTGAGGTGGAGAGGAACGAGAAGAGAGTGGAATCATGAAGATATTAACACCTCCTTGCACTTTTAACAAAATGCTTTTTTCTGCATTATCACACAGGATTCCAATTACAGCCCTGTAAGAGAGGGATAATTATCCCAGCTTATGGATTTCATGGTAACAGTTTTTGATCATCTCCCTTGTGTTGGGGTATTGTGCTAAGACTTAGGGTGCAGAGTGAAATAGGCTGTGGCACTTGCTCCCAAGTGGTCAAGCAAGCTAAGACTCTGTGAGGTCAAGGGGCTAGGTAGCTCAGTCTGACTTGGCTGGCCAGCATTTCATCCTAGCTACTCAGCTCTACACCCAGGCTGTTGGCAAAGAAGGGACACAGCAGAAATAGGCTGTAACAATTGCTGACAGACACTTGCATTCCTGGAAAAGCTGTCTCCTTGTCCCTAGGAAGCTGACAACCAAGGTCACACCTAAGCAGCATGTCCAGCTGTTTGTTGCCTACATCCTAGTCAGTCCCCAGCGTCTCCTTTGCTGGCAGGACATTCACATTGTCCAGCTCTCCTACACTCCTGCTCTTCAGCGAAAGCTGGCTTCTCCTGGGCCAGCCAATCAGATTAATTCTACTTGTAATTCTAACCAATGAGGCACCATGGAGCCTGTAGAGGAGTCTTGGAAGAGTTCTTGCCCAAAACTGGCACAAAAGAAGGGAATTCTAAGTATTGAAGGGTTTTAGTGGGTTAGATCATGACGTTTAGAGCTGCTGCAGCCACTTTGCTACCAGGAGCAGACAAACCTAGGGACAATTGCCAACACACCAAGGATGGCAAAGCAGTAGGGAAAGAGGCTAGGATCTTGTTATTGATTGAATTAGCAGGGTTTTTGATTACATCAGATAATAAGTGCTTTCATTCTTAAGCCCTTTTGTGTTGGGCGTTTTCTTACTTCCATCTAGAAACTTTCTAATGGAAACAGGCAGAGACGATCAGCCAGCAACCATGTTCTCAGTGCCCACTGCCTCCACCACTGATTCAGTGTGTGATGTCAGCAGGTCACATGACCTTTCTGACCCTCGGTCTTCTCTTCTGTACTATTAGGGTAGTGACAGTGTCCTTTCCAGACCTGACTTTTCAAATTTCAGTCTGGGCTCAGCAGTTGGATAGGTACACTGGGGGATGCAAAGATGAGAAGAGCTCAGCAGGATCAAGGAAAACCATCTATGATATGGCTGGTGGATAAGAAGAGAAAGGAGAAGAAGAAGAGGTCTCTCTCCTCACTGTTGCAAGGAGGGAGTCCGTGCAAGATAGAGCCAGTAGAGAAAGAAAGTGCAGGCTTCCTGTAGGGCAAGCTCTCCAGCAGCCATTGCATGCCCGCTGCCTAACTTTTCTCTGCCTGTGTCCCCCAGCACTTAGTTGGCTCAGAGCCTTTGTGTCTGATGCCTTTCCTTTGGCTGCATTAGTGCTTCCTGGAGGGCTGGAACATGATGGCCGATCTTGCTGGTGTTTGCTAAAGGACAGGGGATGTAAATTTGTGAATTTATTTTCTGTGTGAGGTGGGATATAGGTTTTCTCCTACCTGGAACATCAGTACTCCTGGTTTTTGGGCCTCCAGACTTAGAATGGGCTTTTCGTCATTGGCTTCCCTGTTTTTAGGATTTTGGGCTTGGCCTGGAGCTTCACCACTAGCTTTCCTGGGCCCACAGTACAGAAGGCAGATGGTAAGACTTCTCAGCCTCTATAATCACATGAGCTGGTCCCTCATAATAAATCTCCTTCTACATAGCTATATATCCTATTGGTTCTGCTTCTCTGGAGAACCTTGACTAACACACACCTGAATCAGAATTGTCAGACTCCTGGTGAAAGCAGATTCCAGCTTCAACCCAAAATCTACAAATCTGCCATGCCTGGTGCTGTTCTTCACGCTGCATGTGCGTCTTCCGTCATCCTCACAACAGATCTAGAAGGTAGGCACTTCACCAACCATATTCTATAGAGGAGGAGACTGAGGTTCAGTGGTGCTAGGGATCTTGACCAAGGTCACATGGCTGATAAGTGATGGAGCTGGAAGTATAGGTTTGTCTGACTCGCTCCTGTTCCTGGCTTGGCATGATCAAGTCCTTGGTGCTGACCTACTTTTGTACCCTGCTCTCTTATTCCCTAGCCTAGACTTCAGCAGCTTCAGGGCCCCGGCATTCTCCATCATCTTCTTGCCTCTGCAGGGGCTCTTTGCTCTGGCAAAGAGTTTCTTTCTTCGGCCCCTTCATCTCTATGAAACTTCCAGATTCCTTCAGGGCCAGCTCCACAGTTACTTGATTTTAGAGCTCCTGTAACATAAGCTTCTCCCTTGCTCCCCTCTTCACTAAATACAACCAAATTGCTTTTCATTACACTTATAGGTCATGACATTCATTTATTTTTTCACTCAATATTCATCAACTTTAATTGAGATACCATCAAGTCCTACATATAACAAGAATGAATCCAAACAGACATGACACCAAGACTTATGGTCAAGTGCACTTTGCATACTGAAACTTGGTTTCAGTATGGTGCTGCATATTGGCAGGTGCTGCATATTGGCGTTTGAGTTAATGATGAAATGCATCTACAACAGTGACATAAGATCACACCGTCTAGTGACTTTGTAGCCATCTTAGTTTGCGTGAATCTACTCTACGATGTGTGCACAATGACGAGATCACCTAGTGAGGCATTTCTCAGGACGTGTCCCCACTGTTAAGCAGTGCATGACTGTATATATGTATCACTTCGTTGGTACTGTGCAATTGGTGGTAAGAAAGCGGGTCTTAGAATACCCAGAACAATGTCCACAACATAGTAGGTGCTGTAGGGGATAAATTAATTAATGAAATGAGGAGAAGAGCTGTAAAGGGCAAGGTAGGCACAAGAGGTACATTTCCAGCAGGTCAGGCAGCCTGCTTTCTGTTGTTGCATCCTTGGAAGAGGCTAAAATTGTCTAATAAATGGTTTTCCAGCCTGGGGCTCCTGAGAGGGCAGCTGACATGCCTGAGGCCTGAGGCCAGCACCCAGCCCATGGCCGTGTTGGGAGGATGCATTATGAATGCAAGGTGTAGGAAATAGAAATTATTAAACTCACAGATAGGGACAGAAATGCTTTTGTGTGGCTGCAGAGTTGGGAAATTATGCTAAAGCAATGCATTGCAAATCAGCCTGTGCTCGGCAGAGAGGGGCTTTTATTCTCTAGGTCCCGAAGTTCCATTGGCAGCTTTTGTGTGCAGCCTTGGAGGCCCTTCTGGGAGGAGAGAGAAGCTGGTAATTTCGTGGCTGATTGGCAGACTGTCCAGAGCCAATAAAGATATTTGTTTTCTTGCTGAAGTGCTCACAAACCCAAATCTCAGGTCCTCAATTTTATCTCCTTTCTTTGTGATTCCCTCCTTCATTTCCATTATAGAGAGAAATGAAACTCGGGCTGTCTTTATTAACATGCTTTAGTGTGGGCCCAGTGGGGATTGTGGTACCCTTCCTGGGTACCCATGAAGATGGAGGACATTTGCTTAGTGTGTCCAGCCTTTTCTCCAGGCATCCAGTTTGCTTTGGCACAATCTACATAGATTAACTGTGCAGTGCCCTGGGACAGCTTGATGTTTACATGTCCACGAATTCACCCAAACATCCCTGTGATGTGTATTGCTTGTCTCATTTTAAGGGTAAGGACTAGTCACTTGTCCAAGGTCCCAGAGTCAGTAGATCGTGGCACTGGAATTTGAAGTCAAGTTATCTGACTCTGAAGTGTATGGTCTTGGGTTTCTTGAGTAACCCTGGTGCTCTCTTGCCCTAGTAGTATTCATGGGAAGTCTGGTGATGCAAAATGCCCTTACTGGTGACTCCAGAGCTGGAGTCTTCAACTGGTCAATCCCAAGTCACACGGACATCTTGAAGTTTTAAAAAGGTGTCTACTTGAGAAATTGAAGTCATCTTTGAGACTGTAATTCATTCCCCTTTCCACATGGACTCATTTTCTAGATAATGAAACTCAGGCCAGAAAATTAAGAAACTGGCCCAAGGTCACAGCCAACTCTCTAATAACAGGCCCGAGAGCCTCCAGTCCAGTGTCCTGTCCATTCCATTTGCAGTATCATTTAGGAATTGGTATTGCTGTAACAGAGGCTCCCTTCCACCCACAAAAAACATGACTTAACAAGTTAAGACTTCCCTATGATGAAAATAAATAAAAAATAAGCAAATCAGATGTGTAGTAAATCAGAAGTAATAGGGAAGACCATGCTGGTGTAAAATAAATCAGAAGAAAATACGGCAGCTTCATAGTGTTAGGGACCAACCAAAACTCTTTCTGTCATGTCATTTTGTCATGTGGTCTTCTTTCCCATGTTGACTTCATGGTCCAAGATGGCTCCTACAGTGCCAGCTCTTGCATCTAGTAGTTATAAGTAGGGAGTTCTTCCTTTTAAGGACTTTTTTTGGAGGTCTCACACAATACTTTTGTCTTACTAGCCACATTGTAGTCTATGACCACATTAGTCAAATGAAAGATTGGAAAATGTCATCTTTGATGTAGGTGCTTAGTTAAAAATCAGGATTCTGCTTTTTAAGAAAACAAGAGACAGAGGCAATTAGGAAGCAGCTAGCAGCCTTGGCTCTAAACAGTTTGTCTCTAGACTGGTTGCCAGCACCATACCTCCTAGTCTTCAGTTCTAGGAATTCTTAGCACAGAGGGCAGCTGAAGCAGTACGTCTTCACTAGCAGAAAAACCAACTTTTATGTTTTTTGTCCTTCTTTAGATAAAGGCAAGGAATCTTGGCTCTGGAAGAGTTTGTACCATGCAATTTCAAAAAATATAATCCTAGAGGGTTTTGGTCCTAGTACATTTCAGTCCACTCCAAAGACATTGTTGGTGTAGCCTCGGTGGCTTCCTGGATTTCTTAGAGCATAGGGTAGACAAAGGCAGAGGTGATGTGTATGAGTGCACCAATGTGTCTATATGTGTGTGTGCAAAATACATACATACATATATATATATATATATATATATATATATTTTTTTTTTTTTTTTTTTTTTTAAGAAAAGAAGGAGAACTTCTACTCCCAGTGTCCTTACTTTTCCAGCTATGTCCCAGGCTGAAAAAGCAAGAAACATTGATTTTGGTCATGTGCCAGTTCTTCAAGTAATGTGGAGCCAGGGCTGCCTCTTTGAATGCCTGCAGGAATAAGGGGCTTGGAATGAAAGAAACAGAATGTGGGAGCTGGAGAAGCAGTATAGAGATAGTTGAATTTAGCCACCTGATTTCGTAGATGAAAACACAGAGGCCCAGTTTTGCCCAGAATGTCTGAGCTGGGATCAGTATCTTACCTTTTTGACTCCTAGGCTAAGGCTATTCTGCCTCTTTGAAATAGATATATGAAATGACTATCTATTTCATGTGTGCTACTATTGTTTCTCCAGCTAAAGACTTTGAATCTCTATTATGTTCAAAGCACCATGAAAACCTTTGGTGTAAGGAGGATACAAAGAATAGGACACAGTTCCCTTCTTAAAGAATTTACAGTCTAGAGAGGAATGCAAATGTATCGACAACTAACTAAAAGGCGAGACAGAAGGCATGAAGGGTAACACAGACATATAAGTGATGATGGCTGGGGAAGGTGGATTGATTTTGCCAGGGTGGAGGATTGTGGAAGACCTCACAGAGGAGGTTTTTGAAGAAGAGATTGAGAGTCACATTGCCATTTAAAACCTCCATACCTTAGGTACTATTACTGGAACTTGCTAGGGCTCAGTAGTAGAAGGCAAAAATAGAGCCTACAAGGGTCTTGTCAGCCTCCAGAGAGGGCCTCTAACCTTAACAACTTGTTTGGGGTGTTCTTCGTGGTGTTTGGCTATGGCTGTTTCCAAGATTGCACTTAGGAAGTGACCTGGTTCTCATTTTTGCTTGCTTCTGGAGCTTATATGTAGGACTGAGACCTCAGACAAGAAATGGGTCATTCTGGCAGTGATGGTGGGAATAGGGGTTATCATTCTGTCACCTGTATGTGGGGCTGGAGATGAGACAAGATGGGCAGTGCCCAACAGCTAATGGGGCAAGGGTGGCAGGAGGGATTGAAGAGCTTCTTGGAGTGGCAAAGATGTCCCAGGCTAGAGAGGAGGGCCAGCAACAGGCTCACCCCTGATCTGATCTGTATTTTGTTTGTTGGCTGTGGTAAAACACATTGCTTGTCCAGTTGCCTTACCTTGGGGTCATTTCTTTACTCATTTATTCCCCTGAGCTCCGTACTTCCTTTTAGAAGTCCTCTGAACAGTATTTACTTATCTGCAATAACATCCCCAGTGTGTGTGTCCACTGACAGATGGGGGCCTCCATGAGGGTTCAATTTGTTCTTCCTGAATCCTCAGTGCCTTGCTTATAGCCTGGATACATTTTGTGGACAGAGTTATAGACTGACTGATAGAAAAAAAAAATTCAGTTGGACTCATGGGAGGCAGCTTCCCATCTGATTCTTTCCGTGATGCTCTAGGGGATCATGAAAAAGTCATTCTGATTCTGGTGTCTCACCAACAACAAGCAAGAATAAATCCACAAAGACTATTGCACTGCTCCTCAATACTTGAAACCTATCATATGGGACAGTTGGGTAAGTTTCAAGGACCTTGGATCTAGTTCTATATCCAGCCCTTACTCATACTGCACTACTGAGCTTTGTTCCTCAAGGAAGCCATGAGGTCCATCTGCAGAGCAGGTACAAGGTGCCCAACTTTCTGGATACTCCAGTGATTTTATTCATAGGAAAGATGGCCCCATTTATTTTGATTCAACAGAGAAAAACTGTCTATTCAGGAAAGATCTAACATATGGCCAGAACTAGAGTTAAAGGAAGGAAATGGTACAAGCTTAAGGTTGTCCAACCTGTTGAGGAGCTGGATCAGAGCTGGTCTTGTCTGTATGAAGGGGCTGGATTAGAGGTCTCAGAAAGAATGGTTGATTGCCAGGGCTGATGGCTGAGTGAGTCTGGGGATAGAGAAACCTGGTTCTTTGCTGATTTCCCTGCCATTATGGGTAATGGAGTTAGTATGGCTGCAGATTTCCAGCGAACACCTGCTAAAAGCACTTGCCTTGGGAGAGGCTCCAGCAGGATCCGGGAGCTTTGGGGAAAAGCCCACCAGGCCCGAAGCTTGCTTTGCCACTTCCTTCAGGGTCCCCTGGGCCTCACTAACAGAGATACAGAGGACCAGCTGTCCCTTCCAGGACCCTCTGGCCTACTTGGCCCCTCTCCCCACCAACTCATCCCTTTTGGCTCCTGCATGGCTCGGGAGGGACCCAGCCCCAATCATCTCAGCTCCAAGAGAGAGAAGGAAGAACATCTGTTAACACAAATGCTTTTCTAATTTCTTTTTAAATCTCACTCAGCATCTGCGTTAAACAAGGCTGATCGGCTTGTACAATATTTAATTTTGGAACCATTTCAAAAGGCGTTTGTGAGAGGGGGGCAATGGGGAGAGCAGCAGCCTCCTAAATCTTTAATAGCGTGCTGGTTAGGAGCTTCCGCCCGGCTCCATCCTAATCACATGGAGGAGAATAAGCAGAGACAGAATTTCTTAATAACAAATACCTTTGCAGCACCTCATTAAATCACCGCATTTCAGAGACACAGCAGGACACTTAGGTGAATAAATAGTGCAATCTCCTACTCTGAAGGATTTTCACATCTGAGTTATTTCTCCTGCATATGATCAGTTCCTTTTTGCTCTTTTTTTTTTTTACTTCCACAAATGATTTTAGCTGCTGAGTTCGATTAACGAAGACATTAGAGGCAAAGTTGAAAAAGTGCCTTTTTCATCTCCTCCTTTTCCATCTCTTACCCCCTCGCACCCTATAACCATACAGCCCTATTTTGTATGTTCTGGCAGTTTAATGAATAGCACTGCCAAGCAAGAGATGAGAGGGGGTGGACGGCCGGGCTGGTTGATGTGAAAACAAAGCGTCACCTGTCTGGGTGTTGATGCAAATGGTGATGAGTGGACCCTGAAAGGGACAGGCAGACAGGAGTGGGGTGTGGAAGGCTGCAATGCCCAGGTCACATGGGGGTGTGGATCCCTGGATCTCCACTGCCACACCCCATCTCCCATGGGACTAGCCAGGAACAAGGGACCTGAAGAAAACCATCAGTTTTTAGTTGCACTTAAGTGTTTATTGAGCACCTATTGTGTGCCAGGCTCTGGACTAGATGCTTAGAGTCAATGCTGTCATTAAAAATCCAAGTTGAAGAGGCTCTTCCCATATTCTCCCCTCCTGCTGTTGAATTAATCAGTCCATTCAGCAGTGTATCATGTTTTTAATGAAAAAGCCATAAACTGACAGTCCATGGGCTATGTTCAGCTCAAAAACATTCTTTGTTTGTCCCAAATACAGTTGGTTGCCTCTTTTTCTTTTTTTAATTGAATTGGTTGCCTTAGTGCAGTGTCTTTGCAATCGTGGTTTATGACCCCTTAGTAGATCTTGAAAGCAGTTTGGAAGAAACCCCACATTGCCTATGCTTAAATTTTTAGTTGGGGGAAAATCTATCTCTTAAGTTTTTTTCTTATTATTATTTTTTATTTTTACAGTACTGTGAATTGAACTCAGGACCTTTGCACTGAGCTACATCCCCAGTTCTTGTTTAAATTCATGTTTTATTTTGAGATAGGGTCTCTCCAAGTTGCTAAGTTACCAAAGTGGGACTGGAATTTGTAATTCTCTTGCCTTAGCCTTCTTTAGTGCTGAGGTTAAGTGTGTGTACTACCACTCTTGGCTCTAAGTAAATTCTTAAGTAATTATTATTATCATTATTATTATTGTTATTATTATTATTATTTGGTACTAAGGGTTGAACTCAGGACCTTATGCTTGCTGGGCAGGCACTGCACTGCTGAGTGACCCCAGCCCTTAGGTAGTGAATTTTCTAAGTCTTTCAATGTACAGCTAATAATTTTCTCTTACTTTCATACATAAACACCACTCAGAATAAAGGTGGAATAAAATAAATAGGATACAGTAGAATGGGATGGAATGGGATGCGATAGAATAGAGAAGAGAAGAAACCAAAGGAGAGAAGAAAGGAAAGAAGAGGAAAGAAAAGGGGAGAGGAGAGCAGAGGAGAGGAAGGGAGGGTAGGGAAGGGGAGGTAAGAGGAATGTGCCAGACTTCATCCATGAGAAGGTAAGTATTCTCACAGTTTCATGTGCTGGTCTATGATGTAACATGCAGGTTCCAAACAACATGCTTGAAGTGTCTGCATCCATCTGGAATCCCCAGCACCCACACTGGGGCCTTGTTACAGAGCATCCTTGATGTGCTCATCCTGTTGGTGCAGAGTTCAACTCTGGGGAGATCTGCTGGGTTTGAAGCCTACTTGGCCACATGTTTTTTGTGTGACCTCAGTCACACCTCAGTGTGACCTCAGTTTAGTGGCTGTCACTGATGTGGCCATGCATGCCAGTGGCATCAGTGTCCTGAATGGGTGTCAGTGTGGTCTGGGAACGGTAGGCCCTGCATCCCTTGGGTCTGTCTATTTTCCAAGTTTTGTTCTTTGGCATTCTCTCCAATTCTGTGAGCTCATCACAGTCCTTCCAATAAAGTATTTATTACAGAGTAGAATTGGCTTCTATGCTTGCAATAACTCAGACTGCTGCTCTTAGAAATCGGGAGATTTCACATCACAGTTTGAATTTCCACTTTCTCTGGGGGAAAACAAAAGCTCCAGGTTTAGGCCTGTGTTTCCCCTACAGAAGCTAGATTTAGTTCCTTAGTTTCCTGTGGCTGCTGTAACAAATAACCACAAATAGGTGGCTTAAAGCAATAGACAATCTCTCATAATTCCTGAGATCAAAAATCCAAAATTTGCCATGCTCCTTTTTGGGACTCTAGGGGAGAATCCACTCCCTCTCTCTTACACTACTCGTGACTCCTGGCATTCCTTGGCTTGTGGCCTCATCACTCTAGTTTCTGCCCCATCTTCACGTGGCTTTCTCCTCTGTGTGTTTGTGTCACCTCCCTTTGCCTTTCCTATAAGGACACTGTGATGGTATATGGGGCTCACACTGATAATCCAGGATGACTCCTCATCTCAGGTTTCTTAACTTGATTACAGTAAGTCACCAATTTATGAACAAATTCTGTTCCAGGAGAACATTTGTAAATCGGATTCATGCGTATTTGACAAAGTCAGTGTTATACAGTACACCTGTGAAAGTTCGCAATTTGAATGTTCCTAAGTTGTGGACTTACTGTATATCTGCAAAGAACATTTTTCCAAATAAGTTCACATTCAGAAGCTGTAGAGATTGTGGTGTGGCATATATTTTGGGGGGCCACCATTTAGCCTACTACAGATGGGTTTTCATCCATGCACACAACCTTCTGGGCCTGCTGCTCTGTGAATTTTGACCTCTTCACAAACGCTTGCTCCAGGGCAAAATGGGAGGCAAAAATGTCAGGCAGGGCTCCATCGTTTCCATCCTCGACAGCCTTGTCTCTCTGAACATGGCCCCTCAGAGGAGATTGGGGTTGTGGGGAGGACTTCATGGAGCTAGTGAGTTTCATGTGGCCTTTGTAGGATTTAGGCAAGTGGAAGGGGCTCAGAACTAGTTGTCTCCTAATAGTGAACTGTGTGAGGGTGTGTTCCAGGGCTGGGACAAAGTGGTGAGCAACATAGGTAAGGTCTGTACTAATGTGGCAGTGGGGAGAAAAAAACAACACACAAAATCATATGAATGTTAGATTGTCTAAGTGTGATTGAGAAAAATAAAGCAGTGGATGGGGGCGTGGGCACTGGGGAAGAGTGGGTGTTGCTACTTAATAGGATGGCCAGGGAAGGTTTCTCTGATTACGTGACATTTTAGCTGGGCCCTAAAAGAGTGGAGAGACAGCGGGATCCACATATATTTTTCTGGGAACAGTAATCAAAGCAGAGAAATCACCATAAGGAAGGGTCCTGAGACAACTGCATGCTTGGTGTGTTCAGGACAGAGCAAGGGGGCTGACATAGCTGTCCAGTGGGCAGACTGTGGGAGATGAGGACTGGGGAGAGGCTATGGTCATGGCAGGGACCTTATAAGAGCTCAAGATCAAGTACGCACTCCTTAACAAGTCCTTAAAACAAGGAAATATAAACACAGATGAGAAAAAATGGCTTCCTTTTAATCAATCTCTAAGTGAAGTTTAGTATTTCCTTTAATTATGAATATAGTCAACATCCATAGCATGTAATCCACAGCAATTCTGGGAGTAACTGTGACTTTGTCACCAATAAAAATCACAGGTATTTTTATATCATATTACAGTTATCCTGAAATATTATTTTCTCTCAGCACTACTTCAAAATTATGTAATTAGACCTGCCACTAGTACTTTTTAATGCATTAATAAAAACCTCATATATTACTATATCTCAAATTAGTTTTTAAAAAATATTTTCATAACTACACTTCAGTAAAATTTATTTCCTATGTAATCCTTTGTAGTGTATTTTATGCATTTAAAGATACTATTCTGGGAAGAAATCCAAAGGCTTTACCAGACTGCCCAAGGAGTCCATAGTGTGTATGGAAGTCAAGGACCTTTGCTTTAATGCCTTTGGAGTGTAGCCTCTGCTTTCCTCCTTGGCTCATGTCTGGTTGCCCTGGCTCCCTGCCCCCAGTGACTCTATACTTCCTCCGTACTGAACTGCAAAGTTTCTTCCAACTCGTGATCTTCATTGCCACCAGCCTTTGCAAATGCTATCCCCTCTGCCTTGAATACCCTTCCCCTTTCCTGAGTTCTCCTTATTCTTCAAGTCTTAGCGTTGGTGTCACTTCCTCTAGGCAACATTTCCTGATCCTCCACTACAAGGCGGAAGTTATCAATATGCTCAAGTGGACCATGGACTTGCCTTTCTTTCCCACTGGTCTGAGAACTCCCTGAAGTCAAAGAGTCCGTGTTGTTTGCTCTGGGGTCCCTGAGCTTAGCAAGTGCCTGGATGTAGCAGGTGCTTAATATTCTGGACGATGAGAATGAGTCATTTTATTGAATCCTGAAACAATCTTGGTATGCGGTTGGGACCACTCACATTTTGCAAATGAAGAAAGAGAAGGCAAGCTTAGCCAGAGGAGAGAGGCGGAAGGAAGGCTTGGGGATGGGTGGTGGTGGAGAGAACCTTGTTTGAAGCAAGGTACTTGGGCAACAGTGGACAAGGCTATGGGTGAGAGGGTGAAGTTGGGTGGGCATGGAGACCAAATCCTAGGGTAGGGCAGAAGGGTAGGCATGGCGAACTTCAACCATCTCCCCAGAAGAGACCATTTGGCCCCTAGGTTTTATAATTCTTATTATCTCATGCCCCATCTTTGAGCTTCCTTGTCTTAGATCTCTTTTGCCTTTACTAGACGCTGAGAGTTCCTAATGTGTGCACATTCCCTACCAAGATGTGTGCTTCTGGGAGGGCCATTTGTATGACACCTGGGTATTTCTCACCCTCCTTGTCTTTGCTTATCTTATCCCTCTGCCTATGCTAAGCCCCTGTCCAGAAGGCCAGGGGCTCCTTCCCCATCAGTAGGAATCCTATCTATCTTTCAAGGCCCAACACAAATACTGGCTTCTTTTTTTTTTTTTTTTTTTTTTGTGGGTACCGGGGGTCGACCTCAGGACCTCGCGCACCAGCAGGCGCCTGTGCTGTTGAGCAATATCACCGGCCCTTTCTTCATGTGTGGGTTCCGGGAGTCGAACTTGGGCCCTCGCGCTTGCCAGGCAGGCACTTACACCGCTAAGCCATCTCACCGGCCCCTGGCTTCTTTTTTAAAGTCTGTGATGTTGTATGGCACCAGGCCAGTTAGTTAACCTCTGGCCTCAGTTTCTTCACTTGCCTACACAGAATTGCCATAAAGGTCCAATGAGCTACCACAGGTAAGGGCCCTTGTTTATACTGGGGGTCTATGGCTCAGCTCGCTCCCCACTGGCTGGCTGGCCGGTGTGCACAGAGATCTTCTCATGTCTCTGTTAACACAAGCAGGTCTGTAATCACTCCTTGCAGCTGCTCTGTCTCCAGGCACACGCACTTTCTTGCTCTCCTGCTTGCCTTTCTCTTGCTACATCCCACATGGATCTCCACCATAAATCTTTCAGCACCTTCTTCATAAGCAATAAGGCTGCAGGCCAGGGTCTCATCCACATGGAAGGGTTTCTCTGGGAGCTGGAGATGAAGCTGCGATCTTTGGAGATAGCTAGGAGACCTCTCCATTTTCCTGGGTCTTTAGAGGCAAGGACTAGGATGGCTGGTCTTTATCTGGACTGGTGCTCTGGGCAAAGAATAAATGCTACTGAGTGGTTTCTCTAAGCATTAGTCTGAGTAGAAGGCTTAGGAAGGAGGGCCGTCATGTACAGAGGGCTTTGGGTAGACTTTTACCCAACGTATTTTGACCTTGAAGTTTTCTGTTCTTCGTGGTGGGCATCATTAGCACCCATTTTACAGACCAGGAAGCAGAGGCCCAGAGAAATGAAGGAATTTTCTCCAGGTCACACAGTTTGCCAGTGACTCAGCAAGCAATAAAGTCCATATTGGTTTGTTTCCAAAGCCTATATTTTTTTCATCAGGCTCCTCTTGTCTGCACACCCCCTTGCCAGGTAAGTAAGAAGGGGAAGAATGCGGCCCATCCTTTGGAAAAGTGCATAGAGGCACTGCAGGGTGGCACAACTTTAGCCTGAACAGCAGAAACAGAGAGGAGCTTCCATGAGGGCTGCCATCTCAAGGGGTAAGAGAGAGGGGTTATCTGAACACCTAGCCACAGTGGTCCAGGCTCAGGGAACCCACGGGGAGCTAGGGCGCTAACCAGATCATCACTGCAGTACTGGTATCTGTTCTCTGACCCTTGCCCAAGCTGCTCCCACTAGCCTGTGGGTGCAAAAGCCTGGGACACTGCCAGCGTGTACTGGCAAGGGCTTTGAACATGAAGTGGGGAAGGCTCAGGAACACCGAGTTGGACTTGAGAGGATTGGTTCTTATCAGAGGGCTCATTCACTTGAGTTCCCCAGTGTCTTCATTTTCTTATCCCATGAAGTACCCTGGTTTCCGTAGACCTCATTCTGGGTTTCATCCTCACTGCCACTATCTGAGATTGGATCCTGGATTGTCAGGAGCATGGACTTGGGAACCAGACCTCTCACTGACCATTCACTTGCTGTGTGACTTCTGTAGCTACCCTGTGACTGAGTGTCTCTGTTTGTGCAGTGCAGATACAAACTGCAGCAGCTTCATGGCCTGTCTCTTATATTCCTTGAGTGTACACAGTGCTCTTGCCTCTCTGGGCTCTGTCTGGTCCTGTTTTTTCTGCCTCTGCTTTTGCTTAACCTGTCTTCTGCCTGGAACACTCTGCCGCACTGTCCTGCTTATCAATCACCTTCTCACTCTCTTTTTGAAAGCTTTGTGCAAACACTCTTCAAGGAAATTCTGTCTCCACTTTCAACCTGGTCCTGTGAGCCCTATAGAACACTGAAAGGCATTGCATTCCTTTTCTTTGTCACTTCTTTGAATCTGAATATGTGCCTTAGATATAGGAGGGATGTGATACTCATGTATTAAGTGAAAAATATGGTCCTGGTACAACTTATTTGTTTTAAAAAGGGTCTCTTAAAGACAGTTCCCTACAATTGAATACCACTGTGTTGTGGAAAACTCATTTTCACAGACAGTATCTAAAATAATTCTTAAAGTAACTTTGAGAAGGCAGTTATAATGTTAGCCCATTTAACAGATAGAGAAAGTGTATACTGGAGACATTTCCTTGATCAATGTCATATGGCTAACAGGTAGGGGCCTAAGACTCTTGACTATGAATCCCATATTTTTCCACTTCTAGACTTCCCTGTACTTTTCCATTGCTTCAGATGTGGGCAAGGTGAATGGCCAACAGGGATTAGAATCCTTTCAGAGTAACAGCTCTTGCCCTAGATACTCCTTGGAAAGCCCAAAGCTCACTGGGCCCTCTTTCTTCACTGTGGAGGCCCTCTCTCAGCGGTTGTTACATGAAATTGGGTGAAAAAAATGCTGCCCCAGAAAACAGATGGAGGCCATGGTTGTACTGCTGTAGTGGGCAGTTCAGTTTAATGGTTTACAGCTGCACATATCTGGCTTTCCATTTTCTCCACTGTGCTTTCTTCTCCACTGATGTAAAATGATACATCATGCCTGGTCTGGAGGTGCTGAGCATTGAATGGCATAGTTTGTAAGTCGTATAGCTCAGTGCCTGGAGTACCAGTGGTCCCCAGTTCACAGGAGTTGGCAATGACAGTCTGCATCTATTGAGGACTTACTTGGGCCAGGTACCATATTATTTCCATGTCTATCTCATTTATTTCTCCCCAATATCCCTTGCAATAAAATTACTACTTTTCTTTTACAGATAAAGCAATTGAGGCCCCACATATTACATAGTTGCTAAATGTGGCACATTTTTCCAGCCATGCCCCAAGGGCAAAGCTGTGTCTGCTTCATGGATGCCTTCCTGGTTTTGCACACCTGGTACGGTGCCCCACACTTAGTAGATTCAATTGATGGAAACTGTCATTATTATTGAGGTGCCAGCAACCAAACCAAGAAGGCAGTGGTGTGCTTAGGCTGCCAGTGTGGGCTGGAAGTTTGAGTTTTGGAATGTGTTATTAGGAGTGTGATGTAGATGAGGACAGAGGCTGGCACTGGGCTGTGGCCAGGCAAGATCATGGAGCAAGAGACCAGAAGAAGCCGTCTTTTGTCCCTGAGAACCTGGGCTACAGGCAGAGCCCTGGGCCACTTGTGCCTGCAGTGACCCCCATGACATCCTGATGGATGGGATCCGACAGTGTCCTCGTTCCCTCCTGTACTGGGACTCCAACTCCTAGCCAGCTGGGTACAGAGTCCAGGTGAGCTGCAGGCCTCAGGCAATGACAGACACTTTGTGCAAACAATGCCTCTTCCCAGGGGGCTGTCTCCCTGGGCAGGACTCTAAAATAAATGACAGCATGGGGCTTTGAGCCAGTGTAACCCACAAAAACTGTCTGCCCAGGGCAGGCCTAACTGTGGCTTCCATAGCCAGACTGTTCCCACATCACACTCACATCCACTGTGTCCCCTCCGTGGAACTCAGAAGGGTCAAGGAAACTATGGGGAAGTGGCAACAGCTTGGTGGTCCATACGGAATGCTGACTTAATGGAAGGTTTTCTGGCTTTGGATCCATTTCTTCAATGTCCCCCACCATAATGCAATTGCTCACTTCTTTCAAGAACTTGTAGAAGGCCAGAACTGCATGGGCCTCAGAGTCTAAAACACTCATGAGTTGCTAAGAAGCATTTTTGTGTGCATTTTAAATAGTACTTTCTTGATGGATACATTTCTGTGGGCGTGGCTATTAGATGATACCTCTGTGAAAATGTGATCAAGGTGGACTCTCTTGGGGGATTGATGTAGCCCTGTGCCAGGACACACCACTTGGTGAATGCACAATGGGGTAGGACCACAAGCCCCAACCGTTCACTTAGCCAAGCACCCTTGCAGTGTGCAACCTCCACGACAGCATGCAGCCACCTGGTAAATCCTGACTGAGTCCAGAGAGAGTCCAAATATGCAACACAGTCTATAAGTGACATGACCGCCACCAAGTTTTAGCAACTACCTATCTTCCTTCCCACCCTTCTTGCAGCCAAATTGGATTCCTTTTGGAGCTTCTTGTGGCCTCAAGGTGTTTTCATTGGCTGTTGTCTTCCCCAGGAACATTCTTCCTGTTCTGACTGGTCAAACTGCCACTTACCCCATTGGTCTTAACGTCAATGCTAACTTTCAGGGGAGTCTTATTGGACCTCTTACACTGGGGCAGTACCCCACCCTAGACCCTCAGTGCAGAGTCATTCTTCTGTGTAGTTGTCATTAATTATCTGTGTGCCTGCTTCCCCACCCCCACCTCTGGACTATAAGCTCCATGGGGGCTTTGCTTGTTTTGTTTACCACTGTATCTTTAGCATCCAGGCAGTGTCTGGCACATGGTAGACATTCAATAAGCAGATATTTGTTGCATGACTGAAAAACCTTTCTTTGATTTCTGCCTGGTCCTATAAGAAGCTTGGGGGAAGCTTGGCAATAGGACTTTGGGAAGGGCGATTTTCCCTGTGGTTAAAATCCTGCCTCTTGCATCTGATGCAGCTTATCCATCTATTCCTCCCAGCCCAGAGGGGCTCTGAGTCAGAGTCCAGCTGTACATTCTCCATCTTCCCCTGATCTCTTGCCTTTGCTCACTGTACGGTGTCCTGGGAGAGCAGGTTCTGGCTGCCTGTGCATGGGGCTCAGGAAACCACAGATTCAGCACTGCCTCAACTTTTATTTTTAACCAACAATTGATTTTGTTTCCAGCAGATTTATTTTCAGCATAGGGATTGTGGGCCAGTGCTTATTTGCATGCCTGACTCTGCCCTCTGGGAGCTGTGCATCTTATACCTGAGACACAGAGAATTGTCTTGTGGAGCCCTCTCATCTCCCATGGGGAAGTGATGGGGATTGCCTCAGCCAAGTGCAGGGATCAGGCCTGGAATTCCAGTCACCTTCCCTGCCTTGGACAGCTTCCTGAGGAAGATATCCAGTCCATACCCCTTCTTCTCAAATCATCAGAGATCCAACTTGCAATATTATTATAATTTTGTAATTTTTTCCTCCAAAATAAATTCTTGAACACTTAGCTGGGTGAATGCATGATGCTAGAAGCTGGGTATTAATGGTAGGCTGGGGACTGGGATTCCAAGATAAGTTCATCTTTCCTTGCCTCACAGTCACAATTCAAGGAGAGGACAAAGATTTTGAGACAAGTGTTTATCACAGACGCTAAGTGCTAAGTAGAAGTTTTACACAGAGGTTTGTGGGGAGAGGGGGCTTTCTCCTTAGGGATGTATTAGGGAAGGCTTCATGGAAGACATAGGATTTGCACTGTTTCTCCAAGTCTCAACTTTATAGGGACAAGATCCAGGCCAAAGGAACAGCAGTTACAAAGGTGTGGAGGCCAGCAAGCAGAGGATGCACTTGAAAAGGAACCTGTTCAATGTGGTTAGAGCATGGAGGAGGTGGAAGATGAGGAAAGAAAGAAAGGGATCTCTATCAGCTTAGATGCCTATGATTTCCTCTGATTCTCTATGCACTACATACCTCTCTAAATAGACTGCAAGGGACTTGCAGGGAGGAGGTCCCCTGTTTCTGCTGCTTCCTTGCTACTGCCTCAAGGCTCCAGGCCCAGAATCATATGGGCAGTGACCAAAGGAAGAACCCAGGCCTGGCTGGACCAGCAGGCTGGTCCACCTGGAGCCAGAAGAGATCCTCCCACATGAAGTGTGAAAGGAAGCATCTTGCAGTTCCATCTAATTACAGGGTAAGTGAGCGGGCCTCCCTCATGGTTAATTTGCTTTGTGCCTTTATTGCCAGCAGAAGACAGATGACTCACAGAGGGTATTCCATATAGGCCTGCCAGTAATTGTCTTTATGACTTCATGAGCCTTTTACGGCCCCCGCTGGGAAAGGTGTTTTATTTTTCTTCTTCTCATTCTCCATTTTCAGTTGGTAAATAACCAACTTTCTGGGAGTAGGAGGAACATCAAGTTCAGGATCTAGGTGAGGCAATCCCAAGACAGACCATGACCATGAAAACTGAGGCTGAGTCAATTACACAGGACAGAGAGGATGAGGACAATGTGACTCGCCTCAGAGTACATGAAGTGGGTAATCCCCAGCAGTGATTAATATGCACATCATCAAAATTTAAAAATGAATAAATGTTTCTTTTCAGCAGATTTACTTTCTCAGTGATGCTTGGCTCAGATTAATGATAATGTGAGTTTGTTTCCAAAGTGCACACAGATTGCTCTGCTGTGAGGGTTGGGGAAGGAGGTGAGAGAGGGTAGATGGGGAGGTAATTTGTGGCAGCCCAAAAGAGTGTCATGTGGGAAGATAGTCACAAGTACAGTATATTTAATTAATGTCCAGTTTCTATACATGCAAGAGCTACAGCAGTCAGATACTTGTGTAAATAGAAGGAGAATATATTGCATTTCCATGGGGCTCTGGAGCTGGCTCCTACCAGCTTGCAAAAACCAACTGTTAAACTTTCAGGAATTTTGTGAGCTCTTTTACATGATGTTAGTAGCTTGAAATTAGCCATAGTGGAATTTATTTTATACCACGGTAATTGGCAAACTTTACACAGCAGAGCTCCTCCCTCGGACCATTGTAGCCATCTACACGCTAAAGTGTTCGAGCAGGAGTGAAGGACCACTTGGCAGGATAAAAATTGTACTTATTGATCACTTGCTATGTGCCAGATACTGTTCCAAGTACTTTACATCTATTTATTCAGGAATCCTCCCAACTTTATGGGATTGATGCTATTCTAGAGGCTAAAACCATTCCCAAAAGACTGAGACCCAGACTCCGAAGGGATTATTAGCACATATTGCCATTCCCTGTCTTGCAGATGAGAGAGCTTAGAGCCAGAAGAGGGAAGTGGCTTGGCCAAGATCAGTGGGTCAGCAGCCTGGTGATGAATCTCCTGACTGCCCAGCCAGTGTCTATTCTCTTGTTCTTACTCCTCCAGCATGCTGTGCCATAGCCCTGTCCAGATCCAGGCAAGTGATGGATCCAAAGGCCTGGGGCTGGCCATAACAGGCAGACCCCCAGTCTGGAGTCTATGGAATGAGCCCCCACAGGCTCTGTTTGTGTTGTTCCTGTTGCCACTGTCTGTATGATTGGGGTTCGACTGCTCCCTGGTGCCCAAGTTCCATCTAGAGCTGCCTTTCCTTTCACTCTGCCATTGTCTGAGGATCCCACTGGAAGCAATTCAGACTTCAATCTTTTAGTAACAACCATCTGGAATAACACAAAAAAATAAATAAAAATAAAAATCCAAACTGGAGCTCTGCCTGTTAGCCCAGAGTCCTTAGTTAAGGGAGGAGGGAGAGGGAATAGATGGGCTGAAACTCTTGAAGCCAAATGATTAGCCTGGAGAATTCACTGTTAACTGCAAAGGGGTTCAAGTTCAGTCCATGTGAATGAGGGTTAGGAAAAACAGCTCTCCCTGGGAACTGAAGCTCGGCAGCTTGCTTTGGTGATTGCTTTTGGTGTGAAAAAGGTGGCCTGAGTCAAGAAAGAGACTCAAGATGAAAATCCCCTCAATTCTTAAATATATAGGTATATTCTATTGTAGAGCACATTTTAATATGGTAAACATTGCAATGTAGACTATAGGATCAGGCAGTCCCTGGGCTGTCAGGGCCTTGCCTGTTGTGTTGTGGCCCAAGAAGACTCCGACCAGCAGGGCCTCCCAGGGGCAGGAACGCGAACCCGGGCGACGGTATGGGGATGAGAAAGAAGACACACACACACACACACAGATCAGGGAAGTCGAGCGAGAGAGTTTATTGCGGAAGTGCCAGGGCTTATATCTCTTTGAGGGAAACGGTGGGAGGGTCTAATGGGTGACATAGGATCAGGATGGGCGGGGGGGCGCATGCTCAGACGTGAAGCTGGGTCATTTATGGCACCCCACATATGCTCCTTTTTCTCCAAATGAGAATATTGCCGACCATGAATGTTTGTATGACCCTGAATGTGGCCTGTCTTAGGTTGTGGAGGTTACTGCAAGTCTTTTTGTTTTTACGCATTTGATTTTTCAGGCCTTACCCGTCATTGAGCTAACCACTAGCATCGCCAGCGTCCCAGTGAAGAGTGGCGCTCTGTCTTAGGTGGTCCTGAGAGTGTTAGTGACTTGTGACTCCATCTTACCCGTCATTGGCCGACATTCTTATATGCTGGGGCCTGAATATCATCATATGGTTCGGCTTGTTTGTACTCATCAGCATCTGTTTTTACGGCGGCAATGAGTCTCTTGAATAGGCAGGGACCAAAGGTCAAGGCGAGGACCACAACTATAAGGGGGCCAAAAAGGGGGGCAAGGTAGGGGAGCACAGTGGAGAACCCGGCGCTGGGGAATAAGGCTTGCGTTCTGGCTATTTCTCTCTTTTTAGGGCATCGTTTAATTTGTCCATAGCGCGTAGGACAACACCAGAGGAGTCAATGTAGAAGCAACATTCTTCTTTGAGGGCCGCACAGAGGCCCCCCTCCTTGAGGAATAGTAGATCCAAGCCACGCCTAGTATCTTTTGGTCCCCCCAGCGCCTGAGTGTCCACCTGAATGAAGCATGTTGATGATTAGCGATGGTCGCCGGGAGCATCACAAGAACATACAGGAAGCTTGACGGGAACATCTATAAAGGAAAAATATTAACCCTCAGGGGCGCCTCCCTGGGCAGGTTTATTAAGTTGTTTTACAAGGCGCTCGGGTACCCAGCGTGCATTGTGGTCAGCCTGAGAATAGATACAGGCGGAGCCCCTTCCCCATATGAGGACGGGGTCAGGGCCATGCCATTGATTAGTGAGGGGATCTTTCCAGAGGGCTGTGGCGAAGGAGGAGGTGGGGGGGCAGAGGGCAGCGGTATTTGTGGAGGTAAGGAGAAAGGCGGGGGGTCAGGGAGAGGGGGGTAAAGTGCAGGAGGCTGCGTGGGCTTAAGACATGATGACAGGCCATCGAACGGTGGAGACCCAGGACAAGATGGCGGGCGGAGGTCTGTTTCATAAGATGGCGGGTGACTATCGTTAAAGAAGGCGGAAGTGGGTACAGGGGAAGTAGGAGAGCAATGGCCATCTTTTTCTTCTGGCATCTGGAGAACTACAGAGGGTGGAGGGCTAGGGATAGGGGTATCAGTAATTGGGGGGGCAACCGGTTGACCCAGTGGCTGAGCCGGAGCCTGTGATGGTTGAAGGTTATTGGGCTGTGTTCGTAATAGTTCTGAAATTAGGGTCCAATAAGCGAAGGCTGTGACGGGAACCTTTTCTGGCCCGAAAACCCGATAATAATCTTGGAGTGCGTCACCCACGTGGTCCCAGACCCTGATGTTAATGGTGCCCTCCAAGGGGAACCATGGACAAACCTTATTTATAAAGGAAAAGTAATCAGTCAATTGCCGCGGGGTGACTTTTATTCCCCTCACTCTGAGCGCTTCAGAGACCCCTTTAGTAAAAAGTTCGTGCTCGGAGAGGTTTTGTCCCATTTTGCACCCTGTATGCTTACCGTGATTCAGACGCGAAGAAAGGAGTTGGCGTACGGATCACTGAGAAAGGAATCTCATGAAAATGAAACTAAAGACCAGTCAATCGTTGGCATTTATCACCCTACAGGGTGATCCCTCATAGGATCCATCTTTCCCGGGCCCCACGTTGGGCGCCAAATGTTGTGTTGTGGCCCAAGAAGACTCCGACCAGCGGGGCCTCCCAGGGGCAGGAACGCGAACCCGGGCGACGGTATGGGGATGAGAAAGAAGACACACACACACACACACAGATCAGGGAAGTCGAGCGAGAGAGTTTATTGCGGAAGTGCCAGGGCTTATATCTCTTTGAGGGAAACGGTGGGAGGGTCTAATGGGTGACGTAGGATCAGGATGGGCGGGGGGGGAGCGCATGCTCAGACATGAAGCTGGGTCATTTATGGCTCCCCACATAGCCAACAATGCTTTCCCTGCCTCTTGGCATCAGTGGGGGTTGCTGGCAGGCAGGGTGCTGTAGAGGAAAGACAGGGGCAGTGGTTCCAGTGTAACACTGCCACCTGGCACCTTCTGAGGCTCAGTTTCCTAATCAGTTAAAGTAGAGGATTCAGACTATATGGTCTGTACAGCTCAAGAATTCTAGAGTCTAAATAAAAGGGAACATTTCAAAGATGGAATTACACACGCGCGTGTGCGCACACACACACACATACATGCACAGCCATGCATGCATACACACATTGACAAATAGAGAAAAATTCCAAAAACCTCATTCAAATTATTGCTGGATTTTTCTATTAGTGAGATATGTTTCTTTGCATGTGCTAATTGGTCTTGGCATTAATTAATCTGATTTCATTATATTCTCTTTAATTTGTCAAGATATCATTTTTGTTATTGGGTGACGGAACACTTTGGAGGATTGTTAGAATAAGAATATATTTTTTCCCCCTTTTAAAGTTCCTGGAGAAAAGTCATTAACAATTAAGTTAATTTGCATACACATTAGGTTAATCGTTTTAGTTTAGCCAAATTTGCGGAAATTTACATAGCAAATTGACCCTCCACATTTCACTTAAACATATGTAGCACACAGAGTAGTGCATTTTTAGTTGCTAATGAAACTGAGGTTATTTTACATGCTTCTTTTAGTAAAAGAGGTCTAATTAGACCAAGTAATTTTTTATTTCATCCATAATTGCAAAACAAATAAGCTTCTTGGCATTTTTTTTTTCCTAGCAGCAGCATCACATAGACAGGGCCGTTAATAGGGAAGTCATGTTTTCCTAATTAAGCCCGGTTTGATTCCTGCTCACTGTTCCTACGTCAGCCCGCTCAGCTTTTTCCTAGGTGCTCCTCTGCCAGAGTTGCTAAGCCTCCTGGTATACCTATTAATAGAAGACTCCCCCACATGGAGCCAACTGAATTAAAAAATGCAACAAGGAAGGCAGGGTGGGAATTTTGACAGATTTGTTTTTAAATTTTTTTTTTTTTTATGCCAGAGAGGAGAAAGTTGAATTCAAAAGGGGGTCTTGATTCTTTCCATCAGGGAAAGAAAAGAGAGAAAAATAGCTTTTGTTCTCCCCCAGAAAAGAAGTTGGCATAACATATTGGTGGTGTTTCAAAAGTGACTCCAGGGGCTATCTTATTCGCTGTTGGAAAATTGGCTGCCATCTCCCCCTCCAGGATGGTGGAGCATTGGAGAGCTTACCGTAATGTGAGATAGATGCAAAAAGTTGGACCTGGGATCCGAGCTCTGCTGAGGGGAGATAGAGAGGAAGTTCTCTGGGACTCTGCCCTCCCAAAGTGGTAGTTGAAGGCAAGGGGTATTGGGGAATGCTGGTATACACATGTGGAAGCTTTATTCCTATGGATTCTCCAAACTCTACACCAAGGAGGCCTTGGTCACTGCGTTTGCTGGCTTTGTTTCTGTTTTCTGGCACACCTGGTTTTAGTGAATTACAGAGGTTGCTGGAATGGAAGTCAGTAAGAGTTGGGCAGAAGGGATCAGAAAGGAGCTCAGTACGCAGCACATAGCGTCAAGAGGCTTGAATTACTATCCTGACTCAGCAATGCCAAACCGTGCCACAATCCCTCCTGTCTCCTGTGTCCCCCTCCTTTGCAGTGTGACTTTCTGACTTTTCTTTTCTCAAGAGGTAGAGTCTATTTCCATCCTCTCTGACTCTATGTTGTCCTGCAACTTGCTTGGACCATAGAATGCCACAGAAGTGGTGATGTGGCAGTTCTAAGCCTGGTTCTCAAAGGGCCCGCCTGCTCTGTTCTCTTGGTTGGAACCCAGCTGCTACCCAGCCTGGCCTGCTGGATGAGATGGTGAGAGACGTGTGGTCCAGTTGTCCCCGTAGTCTGACAGTCAGTCAATCCCAGAAACAGAGCCACCTTTCTGACCTGCAGGTGGCCAAAGATTGCGTGAGCGAGCCCAGCTGAGCCCAGCCTGAATTACCAGTCTACAAATTGTGAACTAGATAGATGGTTGTTGCTTTTAGGCACTAAGTTTTGGGGTAAATGTCTAAGCAGTGACAGCTAGCTGATGCAGTCATTAACCAGTTGTGTGCCCTTGGGAAAATTCCTCTTCTTGTCTGAGCTTCAGGCTCCTCATCTGTAAAACCAGTTGGGATGAGAGGATCAGAATTTCTTCCCAGTTTCATAAAGCTCCCAAATACTATCTTGCTGATCTAAGACAGCCTTGCATTTGACCAGAAAGAACTCCAGGCAGGACCCTTAGGCTGCTGTTGAGTCTTAGCACACTGAGGTAAATGAGCTTATCAGCGCCTCTTTTTTTTTTTAATGTGGGTACTGGGAGTCAAACTCAGGACCTCATGCTTGCCAGGCAGGCACTTGTGCCACTGAGCGATATCACGGGCCCTTTTTTCGTATGTGGGTACTGGGAGTTGAACTCAGGACCTCATGCTTGCCAGGCAGGCGCTTGCACCACTGAGCTATCTCACCGGCCCATCAGCTCCTCTTTAGATGAGAAGAGGGCATTATAGAAATCAGGAGGGAAGAGAGCTTCTCTTATTGGGACAAAGAACAGGAGCAGGAAACAGTGTTAGGCACTGGAATGCAATATGATGGAGATGTGGTGTGGTGTGTGTGCCTGTGAGCTTTTGAAGAAGTTTCTGAACTTCAGTAGGAATAGACCTTGAAAAATGATGAGTCTGTTAATGTTAGTTTCTGAGCAGGGTTCGGGCCTGGAACCTCTTCAAGGTGTACACTCAGTCTGTGGGTGACAGGCTCAGCCCTAGGTCCCAGGAGGCCAGGGCTTCTGAAAATGTGGGCTGGTGCAGAAAGTGTCCAGCAGCCTTTAATTGATTTTTTCAACTTTGTTTCACCATAATGCTTACAGGTACCAAGTACATATGGTATGCCTGAGTTGTGTGCAACCCCTGGGTGGGCTCTTAGCCCCTTTCTTTGCTATTCGGGAACACATTAAACCCATCCACTGAACAATGGCTACACAAAGTGTGATCTCCTCATATAATGTGATATTATCTGACCTTAAAAAAGAGTGAAGGGCCGGTGAGATAGCTCAGCGGCATAAGCACCTGCCTGGCAAGCGTGAGGTCCTGAGTTCGACTCCCGGTACCCACCAAAAAAAAACCAAAAAACAAAAAAACGAGCGAAGTATGTAGACATGCTGCAACATGAAGGAACCTTGAAAACACTATGCTAAGTGAAAGAAGCCAGTCACAAAAGACCATATGCTATATATTCCATTCATATGAAAGTTCAGAATAGGCCAGTAGGTTAGGGGTTGCTTAGGTCTGAGGGAGGGTTGATGGAAGGATAGGGGAGTGATAGTTAAAGGGTATGAAGCTTTTTGGGGGGTTATAAAAATGTTCTAAGATTACTTTTGTGATGTTACATAACTGTGAATAAGTGAGTTAATTTGGGGCATATGAATTATATCTCAATAAAACTATTTTTAAAAGCACAATTATTAAAAATGAGCATTACAGTGCACACAATCAAAGCTTAACATTTATGAAATGAATGAATGGTCAGTGAGTAGGTGAATGAATGCTATTCTATGGTTAAAAGAATTTGCTGATTTAATTGAACAAGTTATTTGTAAACTTTAACCTTTTATTTTTTGGAATGCATTATTTCTGAAACACTTCTGGGTTGTGACTCCTCTAGAAACATGTGAGATTTCTGCCACAGGGCCCACCCACTGGATGAACCCCTGATGTCAGTGCAGCCTCGAGACAGGCCCTGGATTGGAGACTGGCCATATGTGATGTCTTGGAGTTCTGAGAACAAAACTGCCCTGGCTTTCCTTTGTCCTGGGCGCAACTGTGTGTGTGCTTTTCCTCCTTTCCTGACACTCTTGCTGTGGAGGTCGCACTGTTCCTGTGTTCAAGCAGAAGTCTGGCGATGTCTCTCTCTGTTTCCCTGTTGTGAATCCAGAGCAGGGAGGCACTCAGCTGAGCACAGCCACTAAGGTGGAATGCTTGCACTGGAGGCTGAGGCACTGCTTTTGACCTCAGAGGTCCAGGCACATCCTGGGAGAAGACAGCCATGCACAGCCTTAGGTCAGATGGAAGTGCTGGTGCCTGGGAGCAGGGACACCTATTCTCTTAGGTCTCTGAGACATGCAGGCAATAAAGTCAATGGTGTTTTGGTGTCCTCTCCTCTTCCCTCTTAGCATCCCTCACCCACCTTCACCCACACCTTCCCCAGGTCCCTAGGCTGCCCTAGTTCTATTGCATCCCTGTTCCCACATCATCATCAGCTTAGATGTAACTACTGTGTCTGTTTTGTGTGACGGAGTGCTTTGCTGGAGGACAAGGGCCATACATTCATCTTTGTATCTATCCGGTGCCTAACAGACTGTCTTGCACATAGTATTGCACATGTCAAAAGTGAGGGAGCCATTTGTGAGCAAAAGGGTCTGGCTGGCATCCTAGAGACCACTCTTCTTTGGTGCGCCTTTCTCCATGTCCAGGCACCCATGTGAATGTCAAATTCTAGAGCCAGGTGGAAAATGTGCACAAGTGAGACAGTCCTATAGCACAGCTGGAAGCAGGGACAATATCTGCCTAAGGACATTCAGATCCACACTTTCAAAGCACTTCTAGCCAAGAAACTATGCCTGAGGTCTCCTGTGTGTGTAACTCCTGCTGTAAGCTCAGACCTTAACTCTCCAACTTCAGGGGACAGGCAACATTGCCTAGGATTTTTCTGGCAGCAGCAAAGTCAGGCGGTGCAAAGTGAGTTTGGAGTCAGAAGATAAGGGCATTAGTCTTGTCTCTGTCATTAGCTTTATGATATCCAGGCAGAGAATTTCAGATCTTTGTGCCTCAGTTTTCACTCAGATAAAATGGGTATAGAGATGACAAAATATAGTAGGTAAAGGCACTGCGTACAATGTGAAAGTTACCATAAAAAAGGCAAAGTACTAGGGTGATTGTAGAGCCCTGTGTGGCTTCTCCTCTTAGATATAGCCTGTGCCCTGGCCTGTCATCAACTGAGGACCAGTCAGGGTTATGTATGCCATCTTCCATGCCCACAGGGCCTGCCACTTGTCCCCTGTGGATTCAGGAGCAAAGTAGAAAATGGCATTTCTGAATGAGGCTGCCAGTTCACCAGGCATGAAAACCCACCCAGTTGTGACTCAGAGTTTTGGAGGCGCAGATAGAATTAAGGAAATGTTAATGTATTCGCATTGCTTTGCCTCCTGCCTACACAGGCATAAGCAGCAAGGAGGGAGGATGGGTGGGAGAGGAGACCAGGAGATGGGGAGATGTGCTGATGGGCTCTGGGGGTGGGGGCCGGGTGGGGACTGCAGGGTTCCAAGGCTGCCTGGCTGCTGCAGCTGGGCCTGAGATCCCCAGGGAACAGGGAGGGATGTGCTGGCATCTGGTCTCTGCCAAGCAAGTCTGCAGCTTGGAATGCAGTATCAGCCTGGGCACAGGGCAAGAGCAAGCGGGGCCTGGGTTACATGTGTGTGCTCGCACAGGGAATTGTGGGGTGGGGGATACAAGCCAGATAACCCAGAGCTGTCTGTTATAGCCTTGGTGATATGGCTTGTCAGTGGCAAACAGCCATTTAGAATCAATGTCTTTTCCAAACGAGGCCCTGAATGTTGTATGCTTAATATGATCTATCTATCTATCCGTGCATTTATGCAGGGAGCTGGTTCCCCAGGGCACAGCAGCCAGTATGCTGCCTCAGCATGGAACAATCCCCTGGGAGGCTGCCTCCTTTTCTCCCCCTCCATTGGGGGCTGCAGGGCGGAGCCCCAAGGGGTTGGGATGAGTGGCTGCCAGTTTGATGGGTGTATGTGAAGGTACCTTGAATCACTGATTCTGTTACTTCCTTTTTTATTGCCAAGTAAAACTGTCTCTTGTAGCATTTGCCAACCATCAACTGGATGCCACTGTGGGCACCAGAAAGGTAAAAAACACAATCTTGTCCTTTAGGCTCACAGGCCACCTATCATCTAGGCTTGTGACCTCTCAGAATGGTCTCCTCCTCCACTACCTTGTACCTGGCTGTAGGAGGTGCCTAATAAATGTTACTGACAGAAAAAGATGCTGTCCATAATATTCAGCCAAGACTAAGGGCTGGTCTCTATTCAATTCAATTACAGGCCACTAGGGGGACCGCTGGGAATGTATGGTGACTGCATCTGTGGAAAGGAGGGTGCTCTAGAATTGGGGTGTGCATTGGAGGGGGGCTGCTTATATAGGTGTATGTGCATGGGTGGCATCAGGAAATGACACTGTGTGTTTGCCCTGGGGAAATTCTGTTATTCCTTCCTAACAGCCTCGGCATCATCTAGCTGAGCTCCCACAGGATGGCCCAGTGTATGGTCAGTGACCCCTAAAAAAGAGACCCTGTGGGGCAATTGGAACTCAGGAGGAGGAGGAAGACCAGCCAGAAGCAGTAGGCAATGACTTTGAGACTCTCAAGTGGGACCTTTCCAGCTTCCAGGGGCTGGGAAATCTTTTGAGCATTATTTGTTGGGAAAAGCAATGGCTTTCTCCTACTTTCTCTGCCCTCTCCTCCCCTTCTCAGGCCTTGAATGTTTTAAATGCCAGTCTTCATGGTTTGATGGAAAATTTTACACTAATGCAGGGTATTACCTAGTTAATTTGACTAGAATAGACTGTGATTTTACACGGTGAGGCTGTTCCCTCCTGAGCTAACAGTTTCATTACCAGGGGCCGGGCAGCCTGCCCTCCTGGAATCAGATAGCAGATAGCCATCGGCAAATGGGATTCCTGGGAGCACCCTGGGAAGCTGGAGAACAGGAGGGAGGGACCAGTAAAGGCCTGGATTCCTTCATTCATTCCTTTAGTCATTCACTCACTCATTCATTTCCTTCTTTAAGCAAAAATGGACTCATTTATTATTTCATAAGTTCATTCAATTCATTTCTTCATTCGATAATATTTTATTGTGAGCCCAAGAGATGCCACATGCAGTTCTCCATCCTGAGTGACAGAGATATATAAACTCCAGTTCCTGCCGTTTAACCATCCACAACCATGCCAAGGACAAAGGCTGCAAATAGTGTAGCAGTCCAGTGTGCCCAAAGTACAGTCAAAGCACTGGGGGAGCCCAGAGGGGAGTCTGCTGTGTGGAGGCTCTAGCAGCCTCCTAAGGTGTGAACCCTAACTGATCCCGGAAAGACTTCAAGCAGAGGAATGCATTAGGATGCTGCCTTGCCAAAATATCAACAGCTGGGTACAATACATTAGTAAGAGAATCACAGCCTAAAGAGAGACACCAGCCACTGGGGCTTCTTCAGGGCTTATCATGAGGCAGATCTGGCTGCTCCTTCTCTGCACCTTAATGTACAACATCCCAATGTATGGAAGAAGAGGGGCAGGAGAAACCATGGGGTTAGTGGAGACTGTTCATCTCCCTCTTCCCTAAGCCAGGTGAGGGCAGGAAGGCTCTAGGGAAATTATGCATGGAGATTGCGGGAGCCAGCAAGAAGAGAAATCATGCTACTCCCAGGCCAGATGAAGCTCCGGTGTTTCCACGAGAGTTGATGCTAGTGAGGAGGTTCTTGGGAGAGCTTGGCGTCTGTTCTTTGCTCACCTCTTCCCTGGGGATTTCCGAAGTGAGAGTAGGAGTGATGGGAAAGAAGGGGCAGAATGACTTGTTGAAACAGCTTGGACCAAGGAAAGAAGAAACTGGAGCATATTGAGTCTGGAAAGATCGAGTAGTGTCCCCTTCATCCTAATTCTCCCCAGCTTTCAGTGTATACCAAGGAGACCTAGAAATCTCATGGATCTGAAAGAGCAAGGAGTAGAAGAAGGGGAGCTGTGAGGTTATCCACATGGCCACTTAACAAATGGGATCTATTTAGGGTGTTGGGTGTTAGACTTAGGCAGGGCTGCCCTGTGTTGATATCTCCAGAACCAAGGGGACAGGTGAGGTTGAACACCTGCCTAAGACAACCATGCACATCCTACACAGAGAACAACACATGGACAGAGCTACCAGCAGGAGGTGGAACCAGGCTGAGCCCATTACAGACTTCCCCAAGGATGTGGCCACCAGTTACCCACGATGACTCTGCTCCCTGTACCAGTGGACCAGGCCCAGGAAAGTGATTAGTCCATGAGGTTGTTAATGAGTGACTCTAGAGAATGTGATGGGAAGTGTGATTAAAAAAAAATCATATCTGTGCTCCACTGAGTACAAACTGTTCTGTAAATGAATTACAAAGGAAAAAGGGAAAGGATATTCCAGACAGAGATGACTACAAGAAGAGAATCACAGACAGTTGGGATATTGGGGCAGAAAAGTGAGATGGGGCAGAAGAAGACATACTAGGGGGCTGGGCCCTGAATTTTAGAAGGCTCCACATAGCTCCACTCTCTCTCCTAAATATATTAAAGAACACATGGGCACCTCTGTTCCAGTGCTTACCACTGGCTTGGAATGATCTATTCCCATAAACATCTACTCTCATAACAAATACTGCCCCAGAGAAATGTGTCTCCATGTCTCCTGCCCTGTCTTGAACTGAAGGGCAGCTGAGCTAGAATACCGTGAAGATTTGTGGATTATGCTGCTGCCCACGTCACAGACACAGTGCTTTGGAGAGGGTGGTGGGGACCTGGGACGGAAGCAGTGGAAGTGTTTAGATGTAAGACCAATTAATTAACTTGTCAACTCCTTCTCCTAGGATAGCATGGATGCAATAGACCCTTTCATAATGAAGCATCCATAGTGCCAAGCATCCATTTTCTTGTTTTCTTTGTGTTCAAATTCGTCGTTCCAGATGTATTCACTAGTTAATGTGGTGTTTGTAATAGCTGCATGTTAAAACTGAGAAATACTTTACAACATTAAACAACTCATATTTCTCTAAAATTTGTATATGTAGTCCTCCCTTGCTATCTGCTGGGGACTGGTTTCAAGATCCTCCATGGACACCCAAATCCACAGATGTTCAAGTCTCTTATATAAAATTGTATCATATTTGCACATAACCTACGTATATCCTCCTGTATGCTTTAAATTATGTCTAGATTATTTATGACACCTAATACAATGTGAATGACCTGAAAATAGTTGTTTTACTGTATTGTTTAGGGAATAATGACAAGGGAAAAGCCTGTACATCTTCAGCACAGATAAAATATTTTTGAATATTTTTGATCTGTGGTTCGTTGGGCACAGAAATGCAGGAACTGTGGGCCTATGCATATAACATGCATAAAGTGTGATATGGACTCTAATTATTCCATAGATCTAGGTATTCCTACAAGAAATAGTAATGAAAATGAACTATTTTATATTTCTGAGATGGCAATTTATCATATGTGACCACATCGCAATGTTTAAAAATAAGTAAAATTCAATGCTCATTTCTGAATACACGGAAGTGTTGCTTTAAGAATTTCATTGTCATTTCCTATTTCTATTGCCTCAGCAGAGAAATTTCTCCACAGTGAAATTAATGAAAAAAACTAAGAAGTACAATGACTCAAGAAATGTTGTCTATGTTGGCATTGATTTTAATAGAAAACAAATTACATAAACATCTCGATTATGACAACACAATTAGAGATTCTGTTTAAATAAAAGATTTTGGAGTAAATGTAAAATAGTTTTTGTATTATTTTGTCTTAGTTTCATTGCTCATCCAAACATTGTCAGCACCCAAACATGTGCAATAACAAATTCATTTATGTTTGATATTTGCCAACTTTTAGTCATACTAAAAGAAATCCATGACTTCACACTTATATTTTGACTTTGTTATCATGAAGATGTATCTGTCAAGGTAGGAGGATGCCTTAGTCCATTTGGGTTACTATAACAAAATACCATAAATTGAGTAACTTACAAACAACACAAATGTATTTCCTGTAGTTCTGGAAGCTGAGAAGTCCAAGATCAGGTGCCAGCAGACACCGTGTCTGGTGAGGGTCTTCCTGGTTCATAAGTAATGGTTCTCTTTGTGTTCTCACATGGCGAAAGGAGAAAAGGAGCACCCTGGGCATCTCATGGGAAAGGCACTCATGGGAGTTCCAACCTCATGACCTACTTACTTCCCAAAGGCCACAGCTTCTCATACCATGACCATGAGACTAAGAGGTCAACATATGAATTTTCAACATGTGAACTTTCAATCTATAGAGGAAGATAAATGTATCACATCAAACAGTTTCATATCATAAATTATAACTTTTAAATATGTAGACCTATGACATGTGGGCCTCCATCTGTGTCCTTCTCTGGGTCCCACCAGTGTTGGAGGGGACCTGGTCATCCACTGTGACACTCTTGGTTGACTTCCCCAACCTTGGCCCTTACACTCACATTGTATGCACAGCATGGGGACTGAAGAGATTTTCCAGCACTCCCTCATTTTACAGGCAAAGCGATTAAATTGCAGAGACTCAAAGATACTTTCAGCTTGCCAGGGTCACACAGCTACTGAAATGCTTGGAGACTCTGGGATGGGGACTGTGTATGGAGGGAGGGGGCAGAAGGAGTGGTAGAGAGAGGCTGGCATGCAGACACCTGCACCTCAGTGCCCTGGAAGGTTTTAGCACTGCCCTGTAGTTAGTGGAGCTCAGCAGAGCAGTTGCAAAAGGAGGCAGCGAGGGTGGTCCTGCAGACGTCCACCACCCATGTGATTTGGGACATGATCCCAGACCTTCCACTAATTCTCTCCAAGCCTCAGTTTCCCCTGCTATAGAACAAACAGCACAGATGAGATGCTCTGTAAATGCCTTCCAGTCTCAACATCCTATGTTGAGTGATTCCCCAGAGGCTGCAGGTTTATGGAACCCTGAGGACTGAATTTGGCCTCAATCCACATTTCCCCTTTATTTCTGAAACCACATGCACTTGCTGGAACACTAACTCCATCTGGTCTTGATTCGCTTCCTCCTGATTTCACTCCTCACTGGAAAGCACTGCATCCTGCCTGAGGCACCTTAGGGAGCTGCTCTCACAAACTCCCTGGTTTTTCTCCCCTGAGGCTGAGCAAGTCAAGCACTGCCAACAGGTCCTTTCCTTCTGCCCCAGCAGAGAGCAGCCACTGTCTGGGCCAGCAGACTTCTGCCACGTCCCCTTGGGAGGCTGGCAAGCTGGATGACCAGCCTCCCTCCCACAGGCACCCAGAGGCCCCTCTCACTCTTGGTGTCCTGCCACCCTCTCTCCAGGAAGTCCAGTGCTAGGAAGCCTGCTCTTCCGCATAATTACATCTTCTGCTTGCTCACCCCCATCCTTAGCTCTTACTCAGTACTGTGCTCTCTTCTTGCTCTTCTTCTACTCATTCTTGGTTTTAGGCTAAGGCAATAAAATATAGTGGTTAAGAACATGCTGAACCTGAATCTAGCTCTCCTGTTTGTGAGCTGTGATTTTCTTGTCTGTCAATTGGGCATAACAATTCTTACCTGATGGGGCTGTTGAGAAGAACAGTACCTGGAACACAGTGATAAACAGTTACTCTCTTAGTCTTTGAGCTAATGAATACTTGTGAAGCACCTTGCGTTAGTCTTCATTAATTTTCACAGGTTTCTTCAAGGGTTTATTAATACCCCTCCACCTTTTTTTTAATATCTAAATAAAATAACCTGAGCTTCCATTCCACAGGCTCTGGGGAGTTACTCTGCCCAGAAGTTTGGAGGATTCTCTGAGTGGCCAATATTCTGCTGGTAACTTTTGGCACTGACTTCCTGTCCCAGTCTCAATTCTGGAGTCCTCCCTTGATGTCTTGCTTTCTGCCCTCATTTGCTGTCTGCCAAGATCTGCCCTCTACATGATCAAAGACCTCCTCTTCCTAAGAAACTACTGGTGCAAATCACATCATGAGTGACAATTTGTATAGAGCTTTGACAACAGAGGGGTATTATATGTCTGGGGAAAGGAAAAGATTACTATTGAGTGTTATATGCCATTGTGTATAGAGGCACGCAATTTCCTGGGTGAAAAGGGAAAAGTTGGAAAAATGAGGTATATCAAGCAGAGACAGGGTACACGAAGATCTCCATAGCCCACTTGTGACAGTTTGTTACCCGTTCACCAAATTTATTGCCTCATCTTCCTCCTGGGCCCCCAGTTCTCCCTTGTAGTTAGGTGTGGCATGTGAATGTAGGTCTGGCCATCAGAATGTGAGTGGAGGGGGTACGTGGTACTCCTAGTTTTGCCCATGAAAATCTCTGTGCGGTATACACTCCTTCTTCCACAAGAACAAGGCCAGATGGTGACCTTTGGCCAAATGGGATGGTAAATCCTAGGAGCCTTTGGGGGATACATGCTGAAGATAGCAGAGCTCGGTATCAGAAACAAAGAGGACAGCTGCCCTTCCCAATGGAAGCATGCCTGAGTGATAATAAAATTCTTGAGTTTGAGCCATAATACATGCAGGGGTCTATTTTTTTTGCAGTTAGCGTCACCTTAACTAATATACACCTAACCCTTTCTCTTTGAATTCATCATGCTGGCAATTCCTTAGGTAGTGTCAACTTTCCTTGATTGACTATAAGCTGCATGAGGGGAGGGAGCTCACTTTTCTGTCACTATATTCCCTGTGCCTGGTGCACAACAGGTGCTGCAAGGACTTGTCTAGTACTAGAATGGAATGGATAGATGCTTGGAGGAGTCACTGCCTTGCGCCATCTGGTGAGCAAGGGAGGAAGTGTAGCCTTGTTTTTAGGCTTCATTGTCCTTGGCTGTGCTTTGCCTTGACCTCCGGGTTCTATGAAGTTGGGCAGGGCATGGACCTGCTGCTTCCTGTTGTCTGCTGAGCTTTACCAGGTCCAGATAACTATTGTCCAACTAGTAACACTTGTGAATCACCAGGGTTTGAATCTTAGTGCTGCTCACTTATTAGTTGCCCAGCCTTCTGGAATTTGGGTAACCTCTCTGTGGCTCAGCGTCCTCAAATGAATACTCTGGATACTAACAGCACCTGTATGGTAGGATTATTGTCAGGTCTGCGTGAGATAATGCATGTAAAACATGTAGAAAGCTGCTTGGCATGCAGCAAGAGCTCCATATATGTTGTTATTGTTAGGATTATTATTGTACTTTCCAGTTTATAAACCAGTTCCATGAATTTTGGTGATTATCCTTCTTCCAACAACCCTTGAAGAAGTAACAACCAAAACCCTTCATGAGTAAAATGACCGTGCAATATATTCAGGTGCAGTATTAGTATTTGTAATTTCCACACATCATGCCAGCCTTTCACATGCTAAGTCAGAGGGAGAAACTGAGGCCCAGAAAACATTATGAGGGCAGACATCCTGTACTTTGTTAGAGCAGACTCACTTCCATGCCTGCTTGACATTCTCCTGCTCAAGATGACAGTGCCAAAGGCAAAGGGGGGATCTTTATCCCTAGGCACAAGGGCCTTAATGTAAATGTGCTGATACCCAGGAGTGCGTGCGCACACACACACACACCACACACACACACACACACTCACACATGAACACACACCAGCATCTCTGACCTGAGTCTGGTGGACTGGCAGTCTCAGTGACACCTATGCCCCTCACCAGTGTCCAGCTTGCGTCTGTACTCTATTTGTCTGCAGTATGTTTCTTTTCTGCACAGTACCCATGCTTTTGCTTCAAAATGGGTGTTTCCCCTTACACCCCACACCCTTATGACACCTCTTGGGCTCCATTGGTCTGCCTTCCCCAGCTAAAGCCTCAAGTTCCTAACTTTCCTGATGGCTCTTTGCCAGTGAGTCCTGGCCCTCCACATGGGAGCTTCTGTAATTTGCTAGGAGGTGCTAAGGGTGCAGTAGTGACTTGCCCCTCCAGACCATATTATGGAATTTATCCCAGGTGAGTGTTTCAGGCTTGGCTCCAGGAGGGTGAACAAAGAGAGGTGGCATTAGCAGAGAAAATTTTCAAAGAACTGGCTTGGCCCACACTACTGCTCACTTCATTTTTTTTGTGGGTACCGGGGGTCGACCTCAGGACCTCGCGTGCCAGCAGGCGCCCATGCCGCTGAACGATATCACCGGCCCTTTTTTCGTATGTGGGTTCCGGGAGTCGAACTCGGGCCCTCGCGCTTGCCAGGCAGGCGCTTACGCCGCTGAGCCATCTCACCGGCCCCTACTGCTCACTTCTTAACCCACATCCTGCGTCTCCCTCTAGGGTGCCAGGAAGCCCACATACGTTGGCTGGACATTGCAGTCTTGCAACAGCCTCTACCTGTGCTCTTCCCAGACTCTTGTGGGATCCCTGGCCCAGTGGTGGTGGTGGTGGTGCCCTCACAGTCTCCTTGCAAAGGTTGCTGGTGAAGGTGCTGCTTTAGCAGCAAACAGCTGCTGTGGCTAATCCATTTTCTCTGTGCCTTTGCGAGATACATAATTAAGAGTTCTGCGGAGGGGGGGAATAAAGCACACCATTAGATTTGTTTAGCATATTATACCAGGTCTAGTGCCCGCCTGAGCCCTCATGCCACACAAGATATTAAGGTAAGACTCCGGAAACGGCTCCGGGTTGCCTGATGGGATCTGCTCTGTGCTAATTCCAAGTAAATATTTGCTCTTCAGGTTTTTATATGCCTCACCACCAGCAGGGAGTTTGAAAGGTGGGGTTCCCCATTGAACACTGTTCATTTAATTATCAGACCACTTCAATACAGAGTTCTTAAGGCTCTCCCCACTTGCCCCTTGGTCTGCCTTGTGTTTTGTTTTCCTCTTTTTTTCCCCTCCATGTCTTGACTTCCTTCTTCCCATCAACTACTTTCTCTTGCATTGCTCTGAGTACTTGGTGTACAGGGCTGGGAGCTCTGACAGTGTAGTGGTGAGCACAGAGCCAGTTGGCATGGAAACTTACTTTCAGGGCCAGTAGGGTTTACTGCCTGAACGCATAATGATCAGAGGAGTGGTGGGACTCTATAAAGATGTTGTTCATGGCCACCCAAGAGCCAGGTCAGGAGAAGTCATCACTTACATCTACCAGAGGGGAGCAGGTGATGCTAGGAAGGAGCAAGGGCTGGTAGTGAGCTCAGCCTGGCTACTTATTTATTTCAGCTCAGCATATTTGCCATCTTGAGAGATGCTAGTGAGCCTCACACTTGTGCCGTGAATCTCTTGGAGACAGAAGGACCTCAGAGGTCATGAAGGCCAACATCAAACATCAGTTCCTTCTATTCATCCCTAATAAGGGGTTCATTTCTTAGGAGTAGGGAGCCCACAGCCTCCTGTGGAGTAGAATCCACTAGAAGGCAGGGCTGAGGGTAGAAGGTTACTCTTACATTGTACCAGGATCCCCTGGAAGACCTGTGACTTACTTGTCCTGGACTTACCTTGGGGTATCCAGAGAGCATGTTCAATCCCTCTACCATGTCATTCCCTCACACATTTGAGCTCTACTGTGCAAGTACATCGAGTTTCTTTTTCGGACTCCAACAATCCCCATTTTTCTCCTTCTCAGTACTTACACAATTCTCACTATGTGGTGGCCTCTGCAACTTGTGTGTGAAGTCTCTGTCCATAGACTGCACACGTCAGTGCCCAACAGAGTTCTGGCAAAGGGAGGCACCTAATCAATATTCATGGGATGGATTCAAGACATGGTTTGAATTCTCTTATTTTTCTTCTCTTCAGCCTCTGAGAACCCTGTTTCTGTATTTACCTCTTAAAGTACATGATGTTGTTTCGATCAGTAGGCCTATCACCTCCCAAGCTTTGTACCAGGTTAACACACTTTTTACTATAATGGATCAGGTAATAAATATTTATAGTCTCATCAGTCCTAATTACTGAACTCTGTCATTACATTGTGAAACCAGCCATAGATAATATATAGGAAAGATGAATGTGGCTATGTTCCAATAAAACTTTCTTTACAAATGTGGTTGGCCACATTTGTCCTACAAGCCATAGTTTGCTCCTGTGGATATTAAAGTGTTGGAAATTCAGACTGGAATTGGATTTGCTTTTGAAAATAACCTTGTCAAAGAACCACTAGTGCCAACCACCCAAACAAGGAGAAGTGAGCAGAAAAGAGCCCTTGGGCCTTTTGTGGCGACAGCAACCTCTGTAGGAAGCAAAGAGATGGAGTTACCTGCCAGACTGTCTTGGTTACTTTTCTCTCCTTGCTGAGACAAAATATCTGACACCCAAAATTCAGGAAGGAAAGGTTTAGTTAGCTCACAGTTTGTGGAGGTCTCAGTCCATAATCAGCTGGCTCCAAAGCAGGGTGGTGTGGCACAGAGGCAACACTTCAAGGTGGCAGAAGACAGGAAAAGCAACAAGAGCAAAAAAGGGGGGAAGAGCAAGCCTCTTTTCCTCCCTTATATTGTATGCAGGCTACCCGCCGTAGCACTCACATCATCTCTAGGCCCTCCTCTTGCACAGGCTCAGGATGTTTACAAAGTGAGGCTCCTGGCCCCCTGCTGAGTTACTTAGTTAAACTTCTGAACTTCTCAAGTTGACACAACCAACAGCATCTTATAGCATAAGGGCATGCCATTTACACCCTAGGATGTAGAACTGCCCAGTTACTTAGTTAGGCTTCCAGACTTCTCAAGTTGACAAAAAGTATCAACCATTACAAAGACCCAGGGATGGTGTGAGGTCAGGCTGAAGGAAAAATGCTGCACTAGTAGTGGGAGATGACTCAGTGCACCTGAGGGCCCGTTTCTGCTGAACTAGGTACTCAGTGTGCAGCCTAAGAGAGGAGATTCCATACAAGCAGTGACAGTGGTCAAAGGTGAATGTCCTGCCCTTGTGGTGGCTCAAGAGTTACCAGAGGAGGAGCCCCATGCGGGATACTTTCAGCCACCACTGATCACAATTAAAATCGTGGCATTCGAGCACAGAGTGGGGATACATAGGAAGGTGATTAGCTGTGAGCATCTAAGATGTGTGTGTCGAGTGTTCCAGTAAGTCTGGAGCTATGAAGGTTGTGTTTGTGTCTGCTTTCTTTTGCTGCTGAGCCCCGCACAGTCTCTTGTTAACTGCCTTCTTGTCCATTTTTCTTCTGAGACAGGGAAATTCTTGAGGGCAAAGGCTATTTTTTATCTGTTTATTTCTAGCACTTAGCACAGGGTTCGATACTTGGTAAGGGCGTAATAGTTTAGTTTAGGTTTAATTAAATTGTTAAGTTTAATTAAACTGAATTGCACATGGACATTTAATACAGCCACGGGGTATTAGCAGGGATTGTATATGGCTGTGTTTACATGCAGAGATGGCTGGTGTGGGTGTGTGTCTCTGCGTTAGGGTGTGTGTGAGCAGATATGGAATTATTGCAGAGCGTATATCCATGCACATGTAAAATAGGGCTTTGGGGTGCTCATCTGAGATGTGCGTACAGATGGGAAGACATTGAATTATGATCATGGAGTCAAATTGGGATCTTGTATGGGCATATATGGTGTGAATATTCAGATAAAGTATTACGGGATATTGACATGTGACATACATAAAAATAGGGGATTAAGAGTTTGTGTGCATGGGATATAAACAAGTATGAGATGTCATGTGTATGTGTACATGAGGTGTCTAGAAATACATCTGCAGCCTGCATTAAAAAGCTACTCACAGAGAGGTGAGAGGCTGGTGGAAGTGATGGTTTATGTGTGTAACAGATATAGGGACTTGGGGGATATGTACAGGGAGCATGCACATAGATGCTGAATATGCAGACATGGACTGGCTATGGCGTTTGTGTATGCAGGAGTGTGCATCACAGACACGGCTTGTTGAGACTGAGTTTATCTGCAGTGTGTGCACACCGATATGGCCTGATAGAGGGGCATACACATTGGAAGTGTGTAGGCAGGCTTTGGTTGTTGTTGGTGTGTGTATATATTGGGTTGTGCATGCAGTAATGGGCAGTTTTAAGGGTACATGTAGGATTGTGATTGTTAAGATTAATACTCAAGGGCTGGTGATATAGCTCAGTGGCATAAGCGCTTGCCTGGCAAGCGCGAGATCCTGAGTTCGACTCCCTGTACCCGCATATAAAAATAAAGAAAAAAAAAGATTAATACTCAAGGTGCATATACATGAGAATGCACCCAAATAATGGTCTTTTGGAGATGTGGTATTTGAAGGGAGTGAATACAGTTGTGGTCAGTATAGCGTGTGCAAACGTGGTGAGCATGAAGAGCTGTGCCATTGAGATTGTATAAATATGAGACATGTGCTTGCAGACTTGAGAGTGCATCTTAAGGGGATACAGAGAGGGATATATTGTGGAGTAAGTGTGCAGCTGTGAGCTCCTTTGAGTGTAAATATTCAGGAGCACCCAATTTGAATGTGATTTAGTGAGTCTGTTTGTACATTTGAAGACTCACTGTGACTGCTGAGTGTGTGCATGTAGCTATGGGGCCTGGGAATATGTGTGCCGCTGGGGGTGGGGTGCAGTCACACAGGCTGCTGAGGGTGGTGCACACTGGCAGAGCGCCTGCCAGTCTGGGCAGCTGAGCAGGGGTGGACACCTCAAAGTGTGTCCACTCACATGGTGGAGTCCACACTTGGCAAGTGTTGTCAAGCCACACACTTCCTCTTTCCTCAGACAGCAACTTTCTCTGGGCTGCTACTGTCCTTGAACCTTGCTTCTTGGGCAGAGACAGAGGACAAAGTACTAACTCACCGAAGGCAGGTGAGCATTCTGGCAGAGACTTCTCTAGAAGTGACTTCCCAGGAAAATAATTAAGAGTAAATAAATAAAAATATTCTCTGGAACCCTTTAGCTATGGGGAGGGAAGAAGGTGTAAGTTGAAGGGAGAGAGAGGGACTTTAAGGAAAAAATACAATGAAGGAAAGGAAGGAAGAGAGCAAGCGGATGAGCAATTTAGTTGAGCCCGAGGCGGGAGAGCCGTTGTGGCTATGACAGCAGCTAAGGGGCTGACAAGTTGTGTATGTTTTCATGCCCATTAACTTGCTCACTCTATAAAAGATGCATAGTCACCACCACCTAGACGTGCCACAGCTAGAGGAGGCTGCCCAAACCACCTGCCTCCAGTCTGTGGTCCTAGGGACAGCTGAGGCTGGGTCAGTCACTGTCAGGCATTTGGGTATAAGTCCCCAACTGGCAAATGAGAAAAATTAGGCAGGTCCCAGGGGAAATTGGGCACAAGCATTGCAAAAATTTCAATTGGCCCTAGCTCACTGGGATAGTACAGTATTAACTTCTTAAGGGCACCACCTTGGGTTAAGAACATGCAATATTCTGATGCTCTAAATCAAAAAGCGTTAAGGACTATGGGAAGGCTGGGCAAACAGTCATCCTTTGGTAAACCAATGTTGTGGTATAGATGGAGCCCACTGCGCTAAAATTTTAGGAGCAATTTGAAGCCTCAGTTGGCTCAGTGGAAAAGGGGGAGCTGTTGGATCCGTGATCTCTGCAAAGGCAAGGGAGAAGAGGAGGAGATGCTTGCCATGGAGCACCAGCATGGAGCTAGGCAGGCTGGTAGAGCTCACAGCCGGGTAGAAGCAAGGCCTCTTTCTTTGCAACACTGGCAAAAACAGGGTCCCGGATGGGTAACTCTCAGCTCTCTGTCTTCCCAGAGTGACAACCTGTCCTACCCACTTGTTACACAGCTGGGTGCTTAGGCTACTGCTAGGGAAGCCACCCCTGGTGGGAAGGGGAAGCAGTTATCACACCCGATTCTTTATGTGGGGGATAGAACAAATCATTATAATATAATATTAGTGGTGATGGTGATATCACATGTATTTCATGTTTACTAAGGGTCAGCCACAGTTTCTAAATACTTCAAATATAGAAATCCTTACACTCACCCTGACATCAGTACCATTACCATCTTCTTTTTATAGTTGAACAAATGGAGGCCCAAGCATTAGGGAAGGTGCCCTGATATCCCAGTAAATCATGAGCTAGAGTCCCTCCCTCCTCCATGCAGGGATCTTTTACAAGCAAAAGCCTATCTTCATGTCTCTGATACGCACACTTTAAAGGAAAATAAAATGTTGGAAGAAAACGCATTCAGATATTACCATTGGTTGATACAGGTTATGGTGCCCCCTTCTATTTTTTTATATTGTCTGTATTTTTCTGAGGTAAAATAGGTTTGTTTGTAATGTGAAAGAATTAAAGTAAGTTTTATTGAAAGAGTAGAATCACCTCACAGCTTTCACACAGGCAGCTAGGTGGTCAGGGCAGCAGGGAAGCAGGGAGACCCTGGGCCCTGATACTCTGCCCCTGCATTAAACATCTCCACCCAGTCTAGGTTGTTTTCTGAAGTCAGAGGCCAAACTAGAGACTGAGCTTGCTGTCGCCCGAGGGAGTTTGCTGGGAGGTTCAGGGGCCTGATACTGCAGCCTCCTGGCCAGCTTCCTGTATAGCTTCCTGAGAGCCTTCCCGCACCTGGCCCCAGCAACCCTTGAAGTTTCAGAGGTAGATCTGGAGGCAGAAGGATGAGTCTTCTCATCCTCCCATAAATTTCTTCCCACCTTGGGTTTTGCCTCCACCACAGGCCTCTCTGTTCTAGTTCCAAGGCTACCACTCACTGGAGCCTCTAAGGTACATGACAGACCCGGAAAGGTTTCAGAATAGAGGGGAGCAAGAGAGGAGCAGAGGAAGTCCGGGCAGGCTGCTTCTGGGGAGCCAGGAGGAGCAGAGGCTGAGCCCCAGGCCCTCTGCTTCTTCTCCTGACTGCTAGGATCCTCCGTCCAGACTCAGCTTCCTCCCAGAGATGAGGGAGCTGTCAGAAGCACAGAAGAAATGCCACGACACAGGAATTAGATCCAGCATCACAGAAGCAGGACAGTAGGGAGCAATCAGCACCCAGGTGCCTTGGGGACTGGCAGCAGCTGGGGTCCTGTGGAGCTTTGGAGCAGCCTTGAAGCAGGGCCCAGGCTCTGATTCTGCACCTCCCATCCTGCCAGGCCCTTCCTGAGTGCTGTCCTGGTCCATAGCCCATCCTGCGGTGAGAGGAAAAGATGGTTCCAGGGGCTGGGAGGGTCCCCTTTGTCCCTCTTGACCTCCCAAGTAGCTCCTCGCTTGAATGTGTAGTGTTTATTATGCCTGGCTAAAGATCATTAAAGCCTTTGTTGGAGGGGGGTGCTGACTGACAAGGAGACTGGATTAATATTAGAACACCCTGTCACAACTGGTGAAAAGGCGGGATTGATTTTATAGGGAGTTCAGTCAGAACTGCGTGTAAAACCCCTGGGGTTGCTCTGGAGTGTATCCATCTCCTCCATTAGGAAGGCCCTGTGGGAAAATTCAGCTGCAGTGTTTATTATGACCAAAGCTGCATATCATAGATATAATATTAGCTGCTTTATTTTGCTCCTTTTCTCTCCATTGCCCAGGCTCCTAGGCACTCAGTCCTGTGGCCCAAGCAGCTGCCCTGGTCAGAGGTGCCAGTTCTGGGCTGGACCAGGAAGACACGTGAGTGCGTGTGTGTGTGTGTGTGTGTGTGTGCAGTTGTGTGTGCAAGAGTTCAAGACTGTTCCCGTGTGAGTGACCTGGCTGGCTTGCTTGCTTCCAGAGGTAGGAGTAACTCTGGAACGCCCCCTTCTGGGAGAGAGTGGAAAACACCCTCCACTGTTCTTGGGCTAGATGGTCCAGGAGGGCTTGGATTCCTCATCCCAGCCGTGAGGCTGAGTATTGAGCTAGCAAAACGAGGTCTATCCTCCTTGGACAAACTGAACTGGAGCTTAGGAAACTTGCATCTGTAAGAAACTATTTGCCTAAAAGTTCACTGAGTGCTCCTTTGAAATACACACCAGAGTAATGATTTTGGACTGAGTGAAGGGCCAGGAGTCAGCTCTGCCCCTTGTTAGCTGTGTGACCTTGGGCAAGTTTTTTAACTTCTCTGAGCTTAGCTTCTTCATTGGTAATATGAGAATAATGAAAATGGTACACACTTTAGTGACGTGTTCTAACCATTTAATGGTTATTACAAGCAAAGTTTCTGGTAACTAAGAAGTACTCAATGTTAGTTAATGCTATTGTATCATTAGCTGACGATTTCAATGTATTGTAAACAGGATTTGATTTACAAACTCTTAGTTTAGACAAAGCCTTTTTGGAACACCTTTAGCAGAAAGCATGGCTACCTGAAGAAGCTGAAGGATGAAGTGGGGGTGGTGATCATCAGTTCTTGTTCCAACCAGGGGGCTCATAAAGGGAGAGGAAGCCCAGGGCTAAGTGGGAGCACTCTGGTGCCAGTTATGCCTTTGTGAACCCTGCTCCCTGGGGTGGTGAGCAGATACTTTACCTGCTGGCTCTGAGGTGGCATGAGCAGTGTCTGGGCCAGCCCAGTGGGGGACATAGGCCATCAGCTGGGCAGGCGAGTAGCACAAAGAAAGCTGGATGTATGTCTGGGTCTCATGCAAGTTGCCAAGGATCTGACCAAAGGAACTCATATAACTCACTTTGTGGAGCTTCCATGGCTCTTTGTATAAATAGCTATCACAGGGCTCAGCAGGTGGTTCTTTTTTTATTTTATTTTTTCATAGAACACAATGTTCAAGACTGATTACCTGGATTCCAATTCCTGATCTGCCACTCACTTCTCTGTCACTTTTGAAGACATTATTCTCTATGCTTCAGTTTCCTATTTATTGAAATGGGTATAACACTCACAAACAGGGTAACAGGGTTAAATGAGATAATACACTCAAAGCATTTAAAATAGCGCCTGGCAGTAATAAACCTTCAGTGTCAGCTACCTGCACAGTGTCCATCCCCAGTCTCAAGGGTAAGGACCCAGATTTGAGGTTTCTGTGTCCACGAGACCTGGCCCAGGATGAGCTCTCAGCAGATGTCTTTTGAACAGTTGAATCAAGTGAGATACAACACAGTCACACCTAATGTGGTGGTGGTGACCTGAAACTAGAGCAGCCAAATCAGAGATGAAAAAAAAAATCAGATGCCAGGTGAGGTATTGCTGGATTAACAGGGCTGAGATTAGGAGCCAAGCAGGTGGCAGGTATTTCTGTGTTTGATGAGAGCTCAGTGGCAGAATCAGAATCTAAGGGGCAAATGTGAGAAGAAGATGGCAGAGGACCAAAATCTAGAAACATTCCGGGCCAGCCCAGGCAGAAGCATTTTGTACTCCATCCTTCTGACAGTGGCTGGGAAGGCTGGTGTGAGAGTGCCCTGCACATAGACTCTGAGGATGGAGATTTCCATGGGTTTGCACCTGCCTGGATACCTAAAACCTGGCAAGTTCTGGGAGAAAGGGGAGCTTAAAGGCGAGAAGAGTGCACCAGATTGTGAGCAGTTAATGGGTGAGATGCAGAAATCCAAGCTATCAGATTCTAAAACAAACAAACAAACAAACAAAAAACCCCCAAAACAGCCCAACACTTGTGAGCCTTCCCTGACAATAAATATTATAGAATAATTTTGTAAAATATTTAAATAAGAACTAGAAGTTCAAAGCAATCATTAAAACATTCCAAATCTCCCCTATATGAGATAATCACTATTAACATTTTGGTCGGCACCTGTTGGCAGATGGAGGTATTCCTAATCTCCATCCGTGTCCCTCCCTGTCATCCCAAATGAACATACATTCTAAGAGGGGGGGAATCTGACAGTTGGCCAGCAAATGCAGCTTCAAAGTGAGAACCCAATCCTTGTCCCCCTCCCTTCTAACCAGATTGCAACCTTTAAGGCCCTCCTATCTGAAGCCAGCAATGCTTCAGGCATTTTGTTCTGTAAGACACATGCAGATTTGTGCATACAACGTTATATAAATGGGCTCAGGCTTTGCATGCTGTTCTGTTATCTGATTTTTTTTTTCTTTTCACTCCACAAAAATGTCAAAGACATCTTTCCAAGTCAATAAGTATAGAGCTGCATTATCATTTTTAATGATCGCATACTATTTTGCTGTTTGTATGTCTCATGCTTTTCTTAGCTGTTCTCACTGACTGACAGGCTGTCACTAAAATTTTGCTATTATAAATAATGCTTCAACAAACATTCTTGTGCTTACAAGCATAGCTTTTCCTACTTTGGTAGGAAATTTACTCCCATAGAGTAAATTCTCAGAACCACTAAGTGAACAATTATACATAGTTTATATTTTGCCACATAAAACAATATAGGTTTCAACCTTCGGTCAGGCAAAAGATTTTATTTCTTGATCCAGATAACGTAGTAGTTTTTGCCAGTAAATCTGTTATGTAAAAATAGTATCTCATTCTTTGTCTTTGAGTCTCTCTAAGGCTGAATGTTTTTCATGTTCACTGACCATTTGTATTTCTTCATGTGTGGTTTGCTTGAGTATTAAGAATCATGAGAAAAAATTATAAATATAAGAAAATGCCATTTTGTAGAAGAATATTGATGGAAGAGGATATTTATATTCCAAAGAGTTTAAAGGACAGATTGCAGAATATTACTGCAGCATAATATTCTGTTTAAAAAGTATAGATAGACAAAAACTAAAGACTTAACACATCCTAAAAGGTTAATAGGCCCTTAAATATGTATAATTAAAATAATAATTAATAAAACAACAATACCAAACTCCCACAGGTTAGTGGAGATTATCTCTGGGTTGTTTGAGAAGCAGTTATTTGTTTTTAAATGCTCCCTCTTGGTTTCCAAGTTTTCTGGAATTAGAGTGATGACTTTCACAATTTAAAAAAATCCCAAGATACATTAATAAACCATAAAATATCTTTTACATAGCCTGCACTGTCCTACTGTTCCTTATCTATAAATACTCATAAGGTAATAGATTTTTAAAGTTAAAAGGAACTTTAAATACCATATAATCCCCTCTTTCCCATTTAAAGAATGAGTTAATTGCAGCCCAGAGAGGTTAAATGAGCCAGCACTGTAGGCCATAGTAGGGGAGGGAGGAAGATAACATCCCACAGGACACCAACAGCTGAGGGTCACCCCACCCCCAGGGGACCCCCTCTGCTGTGGGGGCCCTGCCTCTTTGGAGGACCAGGACTATGCTTAAACTACATCAGGGTGGATTTGCTTGGACTTTAGATGTGATCCCTGGAGGAGCTGGTAGGATGGGCTACAGAAATCTGAAATCTGGAATCCTTAGAGCTCAGGAAAGCAAGTGTCTGGTGAAGCTAGGAATAAAACCTGCCTCAGTATAAGAGAGATGGTGAGCTGCTTTCTGGGTCCAGGGATCCGAAGTACTGTACGGAAGAAAAACTCAGCAAAACACCAGAGGGCCACCAGCTCCTCCAGTTCGGCTCCCCTTGCCCTGCTCAGAGCACCCTGACCTCGCAGCAGAGTAGACACGAGTTAGGGTACAGCCCCACCCCAGGAGCCCAGCCCAGCATGCTCTTCCCAGACTCCAGGGCTTCCCGACTTCTGCCTCACCCTCCCTGGAGACATCAACGCCTGGGTTTTGTTTTGCAATTTGTTACTGGGTTTTTCCCCCTTCCCTTTCTTTCAGAAGTCTGTCTGGGATTCTGCTCCACATGGAGGTTGGAAAGAGCGGCACGGCTGCCTCTGGAAATCTTGTTTCCCCTGCCACATGACATCAGTGGGTTATATTGCAACTTTCCACATGGCTGCCCAGACACAGACAGTTGTGTTTATGAAAATCCTCTTGGTACTGGCGCAGAGCTCCCTGCACTCAGGGCTCCTTTCAGGCTGTGCTGTGCGCTGAGCAGAGGAGCAGCTGACAAAGGGCCCTGCAAGGCCAGTTTCTCTGCCAGGTGATGGGAGCTCCCCGTGCCCTGTAAGAGCATCTGCCTGCTCCAATCCAACCTGCTCCCTTCTCGGGGCTTCAGGCACTGGGACCCGAGTTTCCCTACAGCAGGATCAGGAGGGTGTGGTCAGAACCCCAGCTGGACTCAGTCTGCCTCTGACAGGTAGTGTGGATTTGGATAAGCCATTTTACCCAAATAAGGGGCAACTCTTCTAATTCCAATGCTCCAAACTAGGAAAATTATCCTTTTTCCTCCCATAAATGATGAGGATAGGGACTCAGTGACAAGGTATAAATGAACATGTTTGGGTGAGAGGATCAGTAAACTTAAGAAAGCCACTTCATCTCTCTGAGCTTCAGCTTTCCTTTCTAGAAAACAAGGAGTGATGTTACGTGCTTTCTAAAGCCTCTCCAGATCTAATAAGTAAATAAACAAACCATGGCTTTGTGACTTCTTCCATGCTTAGCCTCTAACACTGAAAGATCTTCTGGTTGATGCCCAGGATCCAAGTGTCCTAAGGAATCTTGACTCTAAATTGAAGTTTAGGGAGTTAATTTAAAGTAAATCCATGGAATTGTGGTGCTCTACTCTTTAACATGGGAACACTTTCGACGTCAGTGGCCCTTGGCATGCCCTGAAGGGTTGTGGTGTTAGGAGGGAGGTGTCTGGCTCCTTCCTAGCCTCATATGCCTGGTTCCTTCTTTCTCAGAACTCTTAGGGGCTTAAAGTTGCCTTTGACCTGGGCCAGGAAACATCTGGGCCAGGAAATGCTACCTCTGTCACAGGTCTCCTGGCTCCTAACCAGAGTGTTAGTACTGTCAGGCAAGAGCCATATGGGGTCTTTGCATCCCACTCACTGTCACGCTCAGTGATACTCATTCATTCATTCATTCATTCACTTATTCCTAGGCCTTGGGCACATAAGAATCACATTCAGCATGCTTCTGAAATCCTTCTCCTCCCTCAGCCCTCCCCAGGTAATAATAATGAAATGACAGCAGAGGCTTGCGCTGATTGATTTTGTACTGTGTACCAGCTCCTGCTCTGAGATCCCGTGTGTGTATAATTCTTACAGTGATCTTAGGAGGCTTACGCTCTATCCTGTACTTTATTGTTAAGGAAACAGAGGCACATGGAGGTGAGATACTTTTTGCAAGGTCACAGAGCAAGAGATGGAATCTAGATGATCTGACTTTACGGCTCAGGGACTTGGCTACTGCACTAAACTGTCAGCTGACGCAAAGGCTAAGAGCCAAAAGAGGCAGGATGGACTCATTTTCCAAGGAGCACTGGAGAAGGTTGCGTGGAGTAGTGGATGGGCGTAACGCCTGGTGTATGAAGAACAGTCTCTGGTAGGCATCTATTCTATATTCTGCAAATATATTTTATTGAGGATTTCATCTCTGGCCAACAGTTGGTGTGGCCTAGTCTGCTGGGGAGGGAGTGTTAACTTAGTCACTTATCACTGGGGCACAATAACCAACACTCACAAATTGAAGGAGGAGAGGTTTATTTTGGTTCATGGTTTTAGAGGTTTCAGTCCATAATCAGCTGGCTCCACGGTAGGAAGACATGGTGGAAGGGCGTAGCAGAGAAAAGCTGCTCATGTTATGGCAGCCAGGAAGCAGAGCATGAAGTAAGGACCTGGGAAGGGAGATACACCCTACCAGGTCATGCCCCAGTGACCTGCCTCTTCTGAGCTGTTCCCACCTCCTAACAACACATTTAGCTATAGCACCCTCATGATTCAATCACCCTTCAAAACCCCTGCCTATGAGTACATGTGGCTTTGTGGGGACATCCAGACATAACCCCTAACAGGGACTCAGCAGCTCATCCGCTTCTCTATTTTTCTTTGCCTCTGCCTTTCCCAGACAATAAGAGGTGAGGTCACAGAGGAGCATCCAGGAAACTCTAACCCTCTTTCGGAAGGACTGTGATCCTTGCATTTTTACCCCAGAGGTTCCCATTCCCTATAACACACTGCCTTTGAGGATGAACTTTTCTGGGTCCAGCAAAGGGAGGGAAGGAAGCTTTGCTGGGCAAGGCTGAGAGAAGGTGAGGGAGTACCCATGTTTCCACCCTCCTGGCTGCTCTGTGTGCCTGCCGGCATCCTCACTGCAATGCAGCAACACTGTCCCCAGGGGTGATTTAAAAGGGGTGGTGCTGAGCGGTCATCCCTTCTTAATGGGCCTGAGTCATAATTCTCAGCAACCATCCTCCTCTCCTGCTCACACTCCCTCCCAGGGGCTGCAGCTCTGAGACATTTAGGGCAGATTTAAGATCAAAATCAGAGCAGATTCACCAAACAAGGTGTCAGGCCAGGCAGGAGGGGCTGGGGCCTGGAGTTATAGCCTGGAAGGCTGCGCAGCTCCTTGCAGACTATTAAGTGAGTATATTTTATGGCCAGACACAATGCTGAGTGAACCGTCTATAAACCAATTACAGGAAACCTTCCCCACACATCTCGGGGATTCGTGGAGGACAGCAGGGTGGTGATGAGGGAAGCCCATATTTGTACCCATCAGGCATTTCAGAGGGCCCTGCTTGCTGGGCATGCTGGCCGGCTCTCCTGGGTGGGACATGGGTGGGACAGCACCCCAGGGAGTGGCAATGTGCTCTGTGTTTAGAAGCTTGCGTTCTCAGGATAAAAGGGACCTGTCTCATTTAAGGAAAAACTGACTCACATGAAGAGTCCTTACTTGGGTCACAGGACTCCTGACAAACAGAGAACAGAGCTGGGGACCACTGATGGTGCCAGATTCCAAGCTTAGCTTTTCCTGGGCCACCAATGCTTCCTGCACAAAGCAGATTTCCCACAGGTTTTGCCTGTCACTCAGCTCAGAAAGCTGTTTTCAGAATCCCACAGGCTTCAGGCCTGGTGAGGTCACTGGTGCTAACTTGTGGGAGGTCACCATCTCCTCCCTGGCATCTTCCCTAGATACCTGCCACCCATTCATGGGCCCTAAGAGCTAAAGAATGCCCATCCACCTTACTAGAACACCAGTCAAATCATCTCTGTACCATTTAACAGGGGGTCTGGCACATGAGAAACAGTGAATTTTGTAGATGAGTGCATCAAAACCACTGCCTTCCACACACAGTGCAGTGAGAGTGACAGAACAAGAACTAGGATCCACGTCTCTGTCTCCTATGCCCCGTGCTCTCCCTCCTACCCTGGGAAGGGCCCTTGGATCTGGACTAAGTGATCTAGAATGAATTCTCCATTCCTTTCTGCTACAGTTTGGTTGTTGAATGTCTCTTAGATGTTTATGTGTTACAGGCTTTGTCTCAGGGTGGTACCTTTGGGAAATAGGGTAGACATTTAGAAATTGGACTTCATAGGATGGGAGGCACTTGGATCACTGGGAACATGCTGTCAGAGGAGCTTGCAGGGACCCCAACTCCTTTCTCTTCTTCTCTTTTGCTTCCTTCCTAGCTGATGAGGTGAACCGTTTGCTCTACCACACAGTCTCTACCATGGCCATCTTCAAAACTGAACCAAAATGAACTTTTTCTCTTTATAAGTTAAATATTTCAGGTATTTTATTGTAGGGTTAGAAAGCTGACTACAACATCTTCCCACCAGGAACACCCACTTGTTCCATCCATTCTAGCTGCTGAGAGCCCACTTTTGAATGGGTGGGTTTTTAGAGTTGGGTGGAACTTACTGGAGTAAAGCCCTTGTGGGGGCTCTCCCCTTTGCAGCCCCCAGGGCTTCCACTAGTGTCTCCCCACTCCCACCTCCACCCCCAGTCCTTCTGGAAAGTCAGCCCTGAGCTTGTGTTGGACACCTCTGAGAACCTGGGAGAGGCTCAAACCTGGCAAAACTCAGGGGACCTGGCTGCTTCCCTGACAGGTCCAGCTGCCCTGAGAACTGATGGTTTGACAAATGTCATTAGCATAAAAATCTCCACAATGGCAGCTGCTGGCTCTGTGCTGGAGCCCTGGGCATTCCTGCTTGGTGCCATTCACTGTCACTGGGGGCGGGCACCTGCTAGCTGGAAGTGCTTGGTTGTTTTCATCCTAGCTCTCCGGACTCTGGGCCTCTCCAGCAGGAAGATCTCTCAGTATCCCAACAAGCTGTTCAGGCACCTTCCTGCCTCTTCCCCCAGCCTTCGTCCATCCACGGGAAGGCTCCAGACTGCCTCAGTGACCTCCTCTGCACTGACTAGACAGTTCTGATCTCTGTCTGGCACATGTCTCTTTTCTAATTCTCCATTTTCTTTGAGCTGGGATGCCCTGTCTCCACCCTTGACTTTTTCCTATAGAGGGTGAGAGAGGGCCCTTGCACAGTGCTGCTGGGGATGAGGACCTTGGTTTTGTTCATGGGCAAGGGGACAGCCTTTTCTTGATTACTTACTTGTCCAACACCTCTTCGGGTGATGTGGCAGGACCATTAAGTTCTCATATATGGAGTTGAAAAATCAAATAATATCATAAGGTTTTGCATGAAATCCATTAGGTGCTGTTCACATCTCTTTCCATGCTCTGGAAACAACCACTTCCGACTCTTGGCTGTTGCTTCTGGTAGTTAGACCCCTCTATTTAAATAACATACTTATACTTCTACTTTCCCCTCAATACTTAGTTGCAAAAAATATTCAAATACATAGAAAAGTTGAAAGAATATGCAGTGAATCCCCGTAAACCCATCACCTAAATTCTACAATTAACATTTCACAGTATTTATTCTATTATGTATTTTTCTACTTTTCCATCTTTCTAGCCATTCATCTACCTTATTTCATGTCCTCAGATGCTTCACCATGGACATTAGAGTCCAATGTTCACTTGTGGTCCCTTTTTTTCCTTTTGAGGTAAATTTTACATGCAGTGGAATATGCAGATCTTAAGTGTACCAATCCATGAGTTCAGAGACACGCATACAACCAAGCAACCAAACTGCCCACAAAAAGCAGAATTTGCTATTCCCCAAGGCAGTTCCTTTACACACCTTCCCAGGAAACATCAGCTGCTACCCGCACAAGGCAGGCAGCAACTGCTCATTTCTTCTCTCTCTTTCTCCCTCCCTCTCATTTTTGATGGAGCAATTTTTGACCTTATCTACTGACTTCCTGTTATGACACAATGCTTAGCTCAGAGCTTTGCCTTCTTTCCCATAATGTACTTGTATTGCACTTTAAAAAATTGAATCAATATGCTCTTCTTACACAACTAAGTAAAACTGTTCACTCCTGAGAGTGCAATACAATAATTATGCTTCCTCTCTTGTACAACTTTATGCTGTTCCTCATTTCTGGTTTGCTTTCTTTTCTAAGCACCTCTTATAAGTTTTCTTTGTGATTCCACAGAACAGGAAAATCCCCATCAACCTTGTTTGCCACATGAGCTAATATATCAAATAATTCATAACTTACTTTATCCCCCAAGGGAAACTGCCTTCTGATCAGTTGAGGGTGGTTCTGCTCCCACACCCTCCTGAAGCTTTTTCTTTGGTACTAGGAATCGAACTCAGGACCTCGTGCTTACCAGGCAGGCGCTGTGCCACTGAGCTTTTTAAGAGTCTCTCATTTCTGATGTCTGAGATATCATGATCATATATCTTAGACCTTTAATGGCCTTTTCAGTCTGCAGATAGACATGTCTCAGTACTGGGAAGTTTTCTTCTATCATTTCTTTGATAATTATCCCTTCCACTTTCTGTAAACCTTTCTAGAATTCCCAGCAAAGGACCAACATCCCATACTGATAATTTAGTTTTCTCATTTTCTCTGCTACTGTCTGTCTTTCTCAGTCTCTTATTATTTTTCTTTCTGTTCCACCTTGGAAAATTTCATCTATTTTATCTTTCAGGCTTTTGTTTTGAATTTTGAATTTTTGCTTATCATTTTTAATAGCCAAGACCTCTCTCTGGTGATTTGACTGTTATATGTGACATTATCTGTCTGTCTGTCTGTCTCCCTAGTGCTTTCAGGTGAAATTTCTGATTTTCTATCTATAACAATATTTACAATATGTACTGTTAAAGTTACTTCTACTCTCAGCTTTGTCTCTGTTTCTTCTGAGTTCCTTTTATTCTCCATTAGCCTGTGTGGTCATAATGGTGGAGGCATCTATTTCTACAATGTTGACTGAGTTTTAGTTTTCTACATTTAAGACTGTGAGTCATTACAAAAACCTGATTGGCAGCTCTGTGGACATGAGTGGGTCTTGCTGGCTAGTGGGCTTCATCATAAAGTAAATGGACCAGGAGCTGACTTTTTCTCTGGAGGATAACCCCAAATCACTAACTTCCCCACTGCTTCAGGCTATTCAGTTTTTCCAGGAAAATTCTTGCAGCAGTCTGGGGGGAGGAGTAGGAGTGTGACAACCTGGCTGTTACCATCTGAAAGCTCAGTTGAGGAAGGGAGCTGGGGGCTCCCTGTCCAAAGGCAGAAGCATGCCTCATTCGCCTGTGTTATGTGTTGATGCTTTCCTCCCGTCCTTCGGTGGGCATGGAATCTTCCAGTTTTCCTTCATTTGCTTTCCTCAGAGGATGTCCCCTACTCCAATGCAGCCAGGCTGGGAGAAAGCTGCTTGTCCCACTGCACAGGCCAGGTGAGAGGACCTGAAGGTCCAGGTCCAATCTGTACTCTATTTTGGCCACATGCCCCATCTCACTTTCTGCCAAGCCTGTTGTTCCAAACTCCTCAAGCCTCCTTGGCATCACAGGGCACGTCTTCTTTCTCAGGGACATCTCACTTTGCAGGCTGGGTATCTCAGCTTCCACCATTCTGTTAAGTTACAGTACTTGTCCCTATGCATTCGCTTTTCATCTTCCAAGAATTCAAAGATATTTTTCCTCTGCTTTTGTTATCTTTTTCACTTTATTTTTTCTGGTGGGTTTTTAGTGGCTTGTGATTTTAGGAAGGAACTGAGATAAATGATTGTGATCAACCCCTCGTGTTTAATTTGAAGTCTTTTTATTGAACATCTGCCCCCTCCGCTAGCCTCCAAGAGCCCCACGGATAGGGACCCTGCCTGCTTTGTTCCGTAGCTCTCTTAGCATTTAGCAGAACCCCTAACATATACCAGGCTTTTAGAAAACAGGTGTTGACTAAATTAAAAGTATGGGGGTGGGAAGGTTTTAGAGGCTCTCTTATCTAACAGTCTACTGCTCTGGATGTGGGACCCAGTATTCTCTGTGATACAAAGAGGCTGGATTGGATGGGGCTTAGCAGATTTGATTGGTCATGCCTGCAATTGCACAAAAAGAATCACAGTGCCTGCCCCTCTCCAGGGCACACTCCTCACCCAGAACAGGGGCTTCTGCCTCACTGCTGGAGGGCAAGGAGTGCCCAGCAGAACCAGAAGCCTCCTCCCCACAAGGCGAGGGAGGGAGAGGAAGGCAGGCAGGCCTCAAACCTCAGCATAAGCCCAGATGCTGGTTGATGAGCTAAAAATACAGCATTGGGTTTCCTCCCCACCACTGTCTTAATGTGGTTTTTAAAATAAAGCAGCCTCTTTCTAGTTCTCCCTTTCCACTGTCATTTATTTCAGTTTTTATCTCCACAACAAAAATTCCAACTTTTTTTCCCCCTCTCTCCCTCTAATGCTCTTCACTTTCAAATGCTAATAATCTCCAGCTGTAAAAGGCTTAGAAGTGGCTCTAGATTGTTTGATCTTTGGCCTGTGATCTGCTTTCATCTTTCTGCTTTCAAATGTTACTTTAGATTTACTTTAACCTATTAATATGCTTGGTATTCATAGGCACGCATGCTCCAAACCAGCTTCCCGGCACCCCCACCGCCACCCTCCCCGTTATAACCAGACAAGGAAAGTGAAACTCCAAGCGCAGACAGGAACTTTGCAGTGGCAGGATAGGGAGGAGGCCTTGAAGGCTGGGAAAGGTGGAGGAGATGCAGAGGAGGGGAAGTGCTGGGGAGGGCAGGAGGGGAGAGAAGAGGGAAGGAGGGAACAGGAGAAGAGGAAGTGCAGAGAGGCAGAGGAAAGGAAACAAAGGTGAGAGAGGAAAGGAAGAAAAAAGGAAACACAGGCAGAGAAAGGAAGGGCAGGGACAAAGAAAGAAGGACAAGGCTCTGTTGTGGACACGCTGCCTCCTGGCTGTTAGACACTGTCTAAATCTGCTCTCCCTGGAGCTGAGAACGAGAATGAAGGGAGGTTGAATTAGCGCTTAAGATTTCTTGCTTCTGCCTTGTGCTGGAATGTCTGGCGTGTTCGTTTCCACAGGAAACGCGAAGCATGAATATGGATGAAACTCCTCACTGAGACCACAAGGGTACGGTTCAATTATTTGCCATATAAAGTAGCACATGAGGATTCTTTGCGCTTGATCATTTCCTCTGTGTATGGCTGTCTGTGTGTATGTGTGTGTGCACGCGTGCATGGTGTTACAGGGCGTGTGGAGGCATGGAGAGGTGGCTGGGGAAGGGTCCCCAACCCCACTCAGGAGGCACCTTTGAAAGGCATCATGTCATTCAGATCCTCACTGGGAGCTCCTCTTGCACCTAAGTGCTTGCAGGCAGTTTGGGAAGAGGAGTCCCCACTTTCCTACAGCCTGCTTCCCAACACACGCACACACACACATGCACACGCACATGTGCACACACACACACACACACACACACACACACATGGGCTCATGCACCTATAATGACAGCGGTGACTCTACAGCCTCCAAATTGGCCAAAGGACAGAGAGATCCAGAGGAGGATCACTGTGCTCAGAACATCTAGAAAACCCTGAGCAGGAGCCCTCCCACACCAGCCTGCTCATCCTTTTCTCCTGAGGTTCCTCTTGTCTGGGGCGAAGGCTGACCCAGCCTCCTGTCTGGATGGTCGCAGCTCCATCAGAAGGTGGGAGGGAGAGGCTGCCTTGAACAGGGCTTTAAGGAACACTGAGAAAGGCTGCAGTACTCCTGGACAGTCCCCCCTGCAGAGGAGAAGCCACTAAAGCCACTGAGGGAGGGGACTGTGGAGCAACCTCACTTGGCTTCAGAAGGAATTGAGTTCAAGTGTTGGCTGGTGACTCATCCCCTCTAACCTCAGTTTCCTTGTCTATGAAATGGAATAACAGCACTCCTTACGTCAAAGGGTAGTGATGGCAAGAATAATCCTAGTAAGGATTATAATTATAATTCATGGAGCACTCATCATGCAGCAGGTACTGTTCTAAGAGCCTTATAAATATTAACTTCCATAATCCTCTGTTAATCCTCATTTAGTACTCATTTAACCCTATGAGGTAGATATTATTATCAGTCTCATTTTATAGATAAGGAAATGGAGACACAGAAGGTTTAAGTAATTTTCACAAGGTCACACAGCTAGGGCTATTATGTTCATTTTAGACTAATTAGGCTACTGGGTCATGTGAATTCATCAGTTACCTCATTCAGTTCCCTAACATCCCCCTGGGATGGGACCACTATGCCCTGTTTACACAAGAGGGGTCAGCCAATATCGCCCAGTGAATCCAATCTGCCACCCAGACCCACACTCTTGGTCAGCGTGTTATCCTACAAAGATGCTTTCATTACAAAGGGCTAAAAATTTCAGTTGTACACACAGATATTGGGGGCTGCTGCTGAAGGCAAAACTCCCATTTGCTGAGTTGGAGACCAGGGTGCTAAGGAAAATGCCAGGTTCTGAGGCTGTGTTCTCTCTGAGACCTTTTCTGGGGCAAACCAGAACCTTCTTGGTGCAGCTGGTCAGGTGCTGCCCAAGTAGAAGCTTCCCTGCTGGTAGCACAATAGACCCAGCACAGGGAGTGTGTGTGTGCAAGCGTGCGTGTGTGTGTGTGTGTGTGTGTGTGTGTCCCTCTTAAAAGCTGCTGTCTAGGGTAGGCTGAAGTCTCTACTTCAGACCCTGGGACAGGCTGCTTTATTTGTAATAAATCTTTCTGCCTCCATCCATAGTCTCTGAGTCTTAAATCACCCTAACAAAGGTACCCAATCAAGGAGTTTCCGCATCCACTCCCCTGTTCAAACTCTACACCTGCCCTGTGAGTTGGGCTTCCATCCACATCACCATTTTGCAGATACTGAGAGCTTAAGTGACTTGAATGTGGTCACACAGAATCTTAGTACACCCCACTGACTCCCATGGCATTCTGAAGCTATAGATTGATGACAATTGAGTTTTAGTCTGGAAAGCAGCCTTGTGAACCGGAATACTTACGATTCCCCAGTCCCTCTGAAGGTACCATTTTACCAAGCACCTGGCTTCCTGGGGCTGGGCCTGGGTTTGTTTTGTGACCTGCTAGAACCTAAGCTTAAAGCACATCTTCTTCCTTTCTGAATCCTCTCTCCATCTGGCTTGCTTGGTTTAGGGGTGACTCCTGCACAGCATTTGCCTCTGCAATGAGATGGACCCAGGAAAATTTGAACTTGGCTCTTCTGCTTATGGAGTGTGTGCCCTAGGTAACTAACTTATCCTCTTTGAGCCAAAATGTCCCCACCTGCCTAATAATGGGGTGGTCCTAATGTGCTATAGCTCTTGGGTGATTTGACTCTCGAAATTGAGTTCCCTTACAGGGGCCTCTTTTTAAGTGCTGGCTTCCTGCATGGCCCACTGGGGTGTCCTGGGAGGTGGGGGTGGGATTCATAGAGAGCCACTATGGGGCTTAGGGAAGGCTTGTGCTTGCCAGGAGGAAAGAACATTTTTATCCTCTGTTTTGCCAAGTCCAGTAAAGCTCAGGATTCTGCCATTATCCATAGAGCACACAGTCCTGACCACCAGGGGCAGTTTCCAGATGTGCTTGCCCTGGGAGCTTGAGTCCTGAGCTTCTGCTGAGAGGCTCCCACCTGGACTTAGGAACCTCCTCTTCCAGGTTGCCATGGGGTGAGGGGTGAGGGTGAGGGATCAGGGTTCTTTTGAGCTTCTCTGTGGTGCCAGACTCAGCAGGATCCCAGGGAAGCTGGGAGGGGCAGTGGGCCCTGAGAAAAAGTCCCCCCTTCTTCATACCACCCACAAGTCCTTAGTTACTGGAAAGAGCAAATGCAAATGGACCCGAAGCACAATACTTAGAATACACTGCCATGCTTCCTAGGGGCTCACTCAAAGTTAAAGCTGGGCTCCTCCTGGGGGCTGACATTTTCCCTGGTTCAAACAACATCTGCACCTCTCCTAGCTTGGCTAAAGGTGAAAGAGCCAGTTACTGCCACTGCCGACTCAAGAGAAACAGAAAACCTAGCTACCCCAGGTCCCTCCCACCTGCAGGGAGGGTGGCCCACACATGCACTCACACACACGCATGAATGCCCCTCCATATGCACTCCTGGGTCCCTCTTACACATGCACATACACACAAACACATGCACACTCATGGCCCCCACACAAAAACATAGGCATACTCATAAACCTAACAGGCATATTCCCTTGCATGTTCATATTCACATGCAATGCTCTTTCAAGAACCCTCAAGTGCACTCAGGCATGCATACATCTATGCATATATGTGTTGACCATGCATTACATACAGATTCCTGTGAACGGAGGAGGGCTCAGGCTTCAACCCTCCTCACCTCATGCCACACACACTCCCCCCACCACCTCCACCTCCGGGAACTGGGCAGAGCCCACAGAGGGTGCAGAGGATTTGAAATAAATGCATTCTGAGGAGAAGGGCCATCTTCCCCTCCAGGCTCCTGGCCAAATCTCCAAATGAAATCAGGCTGGGGAGAAATGAACAACCAAAATGCACAAAACAATGTGAAGAAGAAACTCTGAAGATACGAATAATAATATATAAAAAAAGGTGAGAGTTATTTTTCAGCTCACTGGCTTTCTGAAAAGTAATACAAAGTTGGGCAGCGTCTTCTTGGAATCGACCTTTCTGAGCCGAGACCCAGGCCACACGCACATCTCTTCCTCTCTTTCTATTACCCAAAATTTGTATGGTTTCATCTCCTCCGATTTTCTTTCATTTGTGCGCCTGTGCAAACCCCTTGTGTCAGGGGCTTGTTCCTAACCTGGCAGCCCGGCCAGTCTGGCAGCCGCTTCTCCCTTGGCCTCCTGCGGGGCTGAGAATTGAGAGCCTCCCTCAGCTTGGCCCGCTCTTACCCAGGAGGGGCTGCAGGCCTCCTCCCTCCTTGCTCCCCCACCCACCTAGCCTCCCAGCCTTCTTTGTTCCTGAGAAAATTCTCTTGCACACTGTTCACTCCTCCAGGGCTGGAGAGGAGAGGCCAATGGGCTGAGGGGATAGATCCTACAGCCTGAGCCCAGCCCAGGGCCAGCTACAGGCCAGAGCAGGACAAATATTGGGTGAAAGCATAAACAGGCAGAGAAATCAACAGATGATTCTGCCTTCTTCTGGGTGTGGAGGGAAAATGTTCCTATTTCCTAATTTCCAGGAAAAAGATCTAAGAACCAGGATGGGGAATATTCTCAACAGTAGTGACATTCCCCGTGGTTCCAGTCAATCCTCCTCCAGGAGTGAGATGGGAAAGTCTTATGGCCCCTGTGCCTCTCTTTCTCTGTCGTCTCCCATCTGAGACACATGCACACTCACAAACCCACATGTGCACACATGCCCAAATACCTGTGAGAGTATATCAAACACCCACACAGACACCTGTACCACTCAAACATGCAAACTCACATATGTGATTACATTAAACACATCCACACAAGTATACACACGTGCAGGTCTCAAACACACATGTGTGCATGTACCTCACCCATACCCACATAAATACATGTGCTGCCCTCAAATATACATGTAAACACACACAAGCACACACAAACACACATGTATTGTCAATGCTTCATTTTGTCAACTTGATTGGATTGGGAGCCTCCTAGGGAATTGATAGGGCACACTTCTGGATGCGTCTGGATGGGTCATGGAGGCATGAGCTTGGATACTAACTATATCTGGTTCCTGGCCCCTTCATTTCTGGCACTGTTTCTCTGTTATGATTCTTGGGCATCATGAACTAAGCATGTTTACTCCACCATGCCCTTCCACCCATGATGTCTCTACCTTGCAGCCAGCTGACCATGGACTGAATCCCCTGAAATCATGAGCAAGATTAAACTTCTTTTCTTTTAAGTTGTGGGTGTCATGTATTGTATCTCAGTGATGGGAAAGCTAACTAATACATATGTACTTTGCTGAACAGACCACAGACACACACAGACCTACCTCTCAAATACATGCACACACAGTGATGTATCTCAAACACATCTACACAATCACACACATGCACATAGGTGGATATATATTTTGTTTTGCATGGTTGCCTTTCAGGACAATGCCAGTGCCTTTTCTGTGACCTTTGTCCACTCTCAATTTCTTCCTGCTCTGAGGACATGGGGTATTGGATAGTCTGTATCTCTGTTGACTTTTATAATGAATTCTTCAACTTGAGTGACAGTGTCCTGTGGCTTCTTTGCTGCAAAGATGAATTAAGGTTGTTTAGTTTATCCCAGGCTAGGGGTGTAATTGTTTTCAAAGACCAGTCTGGCACCTTCCTTGGACCCACCCAGCAGGCTTACAAAATCTCTGTATGGATGTGTATTGGGTGGGGAAATAGGGAGGTGGAGATATAGGTACGTTGATTGAATTTTTCTACAAAAGAGAACAGGAAGAAGCTAATTCGAATGCCCTCACCTGATGCATTACTCTGTCTTTGGTCAGTCAGTAGTCAATGCACAAGATGAGATACATGAAGCACTGCTCTTGACCAACAGCATCAGCAACTCACATTAGTGTATCCTTGGCTGTTTGCAAAAACGTTTCCTCCTTTATACCATTTCTATCACCACAATCACCTTGCAATATAAATGGAACAGGTGTTAGTTAGCAGGTGTATCTTATGAATGAGGAATCTGGGGCTCAGGTAAAGTAAGCAACATGTTCTGTGTATTAGTTAAGGTAGGCTAATGCTGCAAAAATGCCCCTAGGTCTCAGTGAGGTGGCTCAGTGTTTCTCTGCTATGGTCCTCTTCAGTGAGGTGAGCAAGATGCTCTATTTGATACAGTAGGCCTGGGATCTAGGCTGCTTCTGTCTTGTGACTCTGCTGTCCTCCAGGTCTTTGGAGTATCTTGATGAGGCAGATGTGTGGCAACAGTGAGTGAGGTCTGTGTGCACAGTGCTCTTTCCGGGCCAGGCCCGGCGATGGTATACATCACCTCTTCTCACATCCCATGGGCCAGTCTGATGGCTACAGCTGACAGCAATGGAGGGTGGGAAATGTAATTAAGCTTGTGGTCCAGGGAGAAGAGGAGAATGCAGACATTGTTGAGCCCTGAAAGTCTCTGCTACACCCAGCATCACACAGCTAATCATAGTGAAATCCATTCTCAGACTCAGGTCTTCCCATTCCAGGCTTGGTACTTTCCCATCTTATCACTTTAAAGTATTAAGCTTTATCAAAAGTGTACCATTCTTTCTCCTTGTTCTAGGTCTGGAAAAAGATAATGATAATGACAATAATATGTAATGATTTACTGGGTTCCTATCTGTTGTATTATGCACTCTTTCTCATTTAATATTTTCCACTGCCCCATAAGAGATGTAGGTAACCCTATCTCCTAACTGAAGAGATAGCGGCTTTCTGGCTCCATTCTCCTACCTTTCTGAGATGCTGCTGTGGCTCCCACTGGTCATGGGAGGTAGGGTCGGAGGAGATTCAGCCTTCTTTACCCAGGAAAACAGACTTCTCCATTAAATTTAAGTAACACGCTCATGATATCAGGAGTGACTGGATAGAGCCTGTCTGCTCAGGAAGACAGTTAAAACAACATGAGGGCCGGGGCCATTGTAGCTTATTTTAGTTGATAATTATACACCTGCAGATACCGGGAATTGATTTCTGAGAGATTGGGAATTGACTTGTGGTTATAGGACCCTTGCCTGCCCACCTCTGGCCACTTCTCAGATCCCTCTGTAATCACTTTGATCATCTTCACTTTTGCATCACACAGTCCTTCCCTCCAAGGCTCTCTTGGTGCTGTAGTCTCCTTAGAATGTTTTCTTACCATCTTCATTAGACTGCAAGCTTCATAGGAGTGAGACCTGAGTCTTGTATAATTTGCATACTTCAATATAACAGTCCTTGGGAAAAATTGATGCATGAAAGAATAATCAGAGGTGACAGACAGACTTTATGTATATGCAAAGGGAAGATTTGTCTTAGAGACCACCGTTCAAGTTGCTTTGATGTTTTCTGCCAGCCAGTGATCAGGAGGCAGCTGTCATGGTTGGCTGGTCACCTCATTTTTTCCATCTGTAATGCTATATGAATGGGACCTCAGATAAGAAACTTGTGCCATCTCAGGTTGTATTTTCTTTGCCCACATGGGGGGGTGGGGGTAAGCCCCGGCATGACACAGGTTAACCAGTCAGTAGCAGCTGGGTATGTGCCTTTGGGGAGCTCCTCAAACTGCACTCTCTTGGCTTCCTGCCCATAACTAGCCCCTTCACACCAGACTGAACTGTAGGCTGAAGCTAGTGGAGAAAGTAATAGATTGGAACCAGGCTGCTCAGGTTAAGTGGGCCGCTTTGTGGAGCTCATCCATAATCCTGCTGGAGCCCAGAGAACAATACGTTAATTAGAGCCGACAGCACCGCTCCCATCAGCCATCCATCCTGCCTGTGTCTGCGGGGCCTTCCCCACAGACACACCGGCCCACTCCTTACTCTGAAAGAGATTTATTCATTATCAATGTTTGTCTGCAAGAGGGACTAGTGGGCAAGGAGTGAGATTCCTAGAGTGGAGGAGTATAAAAGAGGCCGAGCCCAGTCTGCTGGTGGCGGATGATAGGTGTGTCTGGGGGCTGGAGATGGGGTGTCCCCAATTAGTGGGACAAGACAAGTCCTCCTTGTTGAACAGGTGGAGAGGAAAGCCTAGTAAAATGAGAAGAAATTCAGTAAATATGTAACAAGAGGGAGTCTTTTCTAGGGTTTTAGCGTTGAACTAAGGTCAACTTTAAGCTCCAAATGATGGGAACAAGAAGGTGAAGAAGAGGAAACCCATTTATTTAGTGTATTTCCCACTACTTGCACTTACAAAGTACTGAAAAAGTGCTTGTTGAGAGAATAAATAAGTGACTTTCATGGAAGCCAGAGGGATTTAGTTCGGATATCATGAGCAGCTCACTACCAGTGAGCAAAGAGAAATAAGAATTAGAAGACCAAGGATAGGGTCTGAGACTTTTACCTAGGAGTTCTTTGAAAGGAAGACATATTTCATTTTTCCTGGACCTTATTATCTGTATGTTGTGTAGAATTATGGAGGAAATGAGAAAGGGCCAGCTTTCCTCAAGGTAGAGTAGCAGCTTTTAAGGAGAGAAACCAACAGACCAGAGATGGCCAAAGGCCAAAAGGGCTATGGTCCACTCACCCAAGCTCCAGAGAGAGCAAGGGGGCGCTGCCTTGTGGGGGGCAATCACTGCTTCTTAAATTCATCTCACAGGAGGCCTGAAAAGAGCATAGCACTTTCTCCATAGCTTCTGCCGCCCAAATGACTTGCCCCAAATCCCACCACTCATTTATATCAGAAACTTGTTCAAATTGTGATGCCTGGGCCAGCAGATCCCATCATCTAGGAGCCTTGTGAAAAATGTAGAATCCTGGGCTGCCTGCCAGAGCTACCAAATCCAAATAAGCATTTTAACGAGATCCCCATGTGATTTTCATGCACACCAAAAGCTTGTGCAGCCCGTCTGCCCCATCATATGTCTAGTGCTTTGAGAGTACCATGGTATCGTTGGGAGGGAACCGACGTGTTGAATTGGAAGTTCCACCCTGATTCTCCATTACCTGGCTGAGTGACTTGGGGGCATATCACTTAGCCCCTCTGGGCCTTACTTTGCTTATTTTCAATATGATAGAATTGAACCAGATCAGTGACTCTTAAACTGTAGCAGTCATTGATTATCTGGGATGAAAGGCAGTGTCTGTGCAGGGCCTGAGGATTCGCCCTTCTAGTAGGTCTCACATGCTGCTGATACTGCTGGCCCCCACTTTGAGAAGTCCTTCACCAGATGATTTCTAAAGTTCCTTTGGACTCAGATACTCTATGGGATGGTTATTCCCACTTCAGTGCTCTCCCTTCAATGAGCATCTTTGGTGAGAAGGATCAACTCCCTGGTGCACGCTTCTTCCAAGTGGCACTGGTCGCCCCTGTCCTATCTGACTTCTCCTGGGCTGGGCAGTTAATGCCATCTTCCCAGTACATTTGGGATTGATGAGCAAAGTCTAACAAAATGCATGGAAGGCAATACCGGCAAAGCATTATGAACAAGATTTAAGAAGAGTCTTATGGAACACAGCAATAAAACCTGGAAATAACTATCCATTTCCTACCAACAAAACATCTCATTTCCGAGTCCATAAATGCTCCCCCCTCCGGATCCCAGACCCATCTGTTTTGTAAGCATGTATAATTATTAGCATCATAAAGTCAGTTTCTAAACCTAATGTAATTATCAGGAGCCAAAATCATATCAGGTAAAGGCGGGGGAGAGAGGAGGAGGCTTGTTCACTGCAAACTCAGACTATTTCTTTAAACAGAGAGAAGTAGTCACATGAGAAGATAACGATTCTTTATGGTGATATTATACTTCCTATGGAGGCTTTGGGGACAGCTTTGCAAATAAGACTGAGCTGGCTCATCTCAAAGTAAAGAGCGGTTTCCTGGCATGTACAGTGGGTTTAGTCTCTATTGGGAATGAAGAATTAGGATAACTGTGCTTCCTCTGTGCCCAACCTTCAGATTCTCTGGAGGACCCAGGAGCTTGACCTTCCATCTGGAGATGCTGCTGAAGTTAGTTCATTCTTTTTCTTCCCTTTGCACTGTCCCTGGAGAGTAAAAAAAAAAAAAAGTTTGCAAAACCACTTTGAGATATTAGCCAGTAGGGAGTTCTGGTTCCGAATGAATTCAAGACTATTGTCTTTGTGTCCCATCACAGTGGCTGCTTGGGGGAGCTAGTTAGTCAACTAGTCACCTGTGGAATGAGTGAATGAGTAAATGAATGAGTGCTGGATGGGTGGAGAAGGTACAGATGATGGCAGAAATTGCTATTTAAGGAGAAGAAAAGCAACTTCTCTTCATATGTTTTATTTGTAGTAGTGTGGGGGCAATTTAAGGATCTGTGAGGAATTACAGAGAGGCTGACTTTGACTTACTTTGTTTTTGTTTTTGTTTTTGTTTTTCTTGGGTACCGGGAGTTGAACTCAGGACCTCACGCGCCAGCAGGCACCTGTGCCGCTGAGCAATATCACCGGCCCTGACTTACTTTGTAATAAACAAAATAACATTCTTTTTATGCGAGCTGCCCAAATGGAGTGGGTCTCTGCACAGTGGTGAGTTCCCCGTCACTAGAGATTTTCGATAGCCCCGGCAGCCCCTCCCCATGAACCTCATCTAAGATGATGGGGTGTTAGGTAGGAAGACAGTGTGGGGTAGGGTGGGTAATTCACTCAATAATCCCCCAAGGTAGATGCTTTAATTACTCCTTTTAAAATAAAGGAAGTAAGCTTGGAGATTTATGAAACAAGTCCATGAAACCTAGCTGGTAAAATGTAGAGCTAGGATCCAAAGGTAGTGTTAGATGTCTTCACAGCGGCTTGAAGGACTGTCCAAGCCCTAGATTCTCAGTGCACTGAACTTGACATGCCTGCATCCTGCAAAGCAAACATGGGCTGCGGTCACTGGCTGACATGTTGGTATGGCTTTTGGATCCATCACTATTTCGAAGCTTTCTTAAGAGGGCCTGTTGGGGCTGTGTGTTTGTGTGTGTGTGTGTGTGTTTTCCATGCAGTTGTCCCTTATATAAACGTGCTTGTTAAACTGCCCTAGTGTCTTCTCGTACGTAGGTTTTCTTGTTTGCCAAACTACAAAATTAACCTGAAGGTTTCAGTCTATGATGCAGTAATCCGTGAATTCCGTGGTTCCTTCCCACCCAGCCTCTGCCAGCCAGCACCACACCAGCCAATTTCAGGACAGACTGGAGGAGCATTTCAGCTGGGTGGGGGCAGGTAGTTGGGGTACAGGCTGCTATGTTGTCCCTTATTTCTGTAGCATGGGTGAATTTTGCAGTGTTGGAGGTGCAGTGTGGAGAGGAGTGGAAAGGCAGACTGACGAGCCTTCAGAAGCATCTCTGCAGTCTTTACAGACGGCATTGTGTGAGTGAGTTTCCCTCTTGTTCCTGTCCCTTGTTTTCATGGCAGCCTCCGCTGGACCCCTCCCCCCCAGATCCTTTCCTGCTGCATGTCTCTCATTTCCCCATGGAGTTGCCTTCCAGGGACTTCTTTTCTCCAGTGCAGGGGGAGCAGGTAATAGGAGGGGCGTGAGGGACAAGGGAGTATTTGCTGTTGGTGCCAGACACCACCTTTCCTCTCTGAAGGCTACCTGCCCACTTCTTGTTGTCTCTGCCTGCCTTCACCGTCAGTGCCTTCCAATTCAGCTTAACATCATGCTAAGGTAGGCTCCAGCAAGAGAAGGGCACCAGCCGGGCCTCTGGGAGGGCATCTGCTTCTGTTGATCAGTACTCTTGTTTTTTCCTCCCCTCCGGCAGGTGGAGATGCCCTCCCCCCGTGAAGCAGGGAATTAAAGCAGAAACTGGGCTTTGGCAACTGGCCTTCTCATTGTCTCCATGGATTTCTCTCTCAGTGTCTCACTGTTGCCTGATTAAAAATGATTCTTTCTTGCAAAGCAAAATAGGGTGTTGTCTGGAGTCCACTCCACAATGAGATGGAAAGTTGGAACTCCAGCGGCTCCCATTATAGCTGATAGGACAGGAGCTTGGGGTATGAGAATGGATTACCTTCCAGGTGAGGAGGAGATCTTAGAGCACAGGGCAGCATGGAGAGCAAGCTGGCCTGACCCTCCGTGGCTCTCTGTTTCACCTGACCAGCCCCATGTTAGTGTGCCGGGGCTGCCAGAACAAAGGTGGACTGGGTGGCTGAGATTACAGAAACGTACTCTCTCACAGTTCTGGAGGGTTCCATGAGCTTGGTTCTCTCTGAGGGCTGTGAGAGAAGGATGTGGTCTAGGTCTGTCTCTCCATCTTGTAGATTGAACCAGGCCTTCTTCTCTCTATGTCTCTTCCCATTGTCTTCTTTCTATGTGAGTCTATGTGGCCACACTTCCCTCTTTTGTAAGGACACCTGTTGCATTAGTGCGCTCAGGCTGCCATGTTGAAATACCATAGACTACATGGCTTAAACAACAGAAGTTTTATTTTCCCACAGTTCTGGAGGCTGGGAAATCTAAGATCAAAGACTGGCAGAATTAGATTTTTCGTAAGGACTCTCCTCCTGGCTCCCAGAAGGCTGCCTTCTCTCTGTGGCCTCATGTGACAGAGGCAGCAGGTGTTCTGGTACCATTTTTCTTGTAAGGACTCCAGTCTTATTGGCTTAGGGCCCACCCTAATGACCTCACTCTAACTTGACTACCTCTCTAAAGACTTTATCTCGAAATATAGACACATTTTGAGGCACTGGGGTTAGCATGTCAGCATGTGAATTTTGGGGGAACACAATCAACCCATAATGCCCATGTTTGACAGGCTTACACCGCTACTCTGAGATAAGGGAAGCACAAGTACATCTCCCTTCCTTGGCATTGCTAGGTTTTCTGGGGGCTGGGATGGGCAGAGTCCCCTCAAGTAGTCCACTGGCCTAGGCTGGACACCCAGGGCACCCTGGGCTCTGTTCAATGGCCCCATCTTGTGGATGAGCAGCTGCACCCACAGCTGCCATTTCCCCATGCATGCACTGCTGCCCTGGCTGGTTCATGCCTGAGTCACCAGGTGGTAAAGAACCCAGCATGCAGGTGGTCACTTCAGGTCTCCTTTGAGATGTCCAAGCAGAGCCAGTGAAGTGATAAGAGGAAGGACATTTTAGGAAGATTCCAGAATGGGATATGTGGGAGAGGTTCAGAGAGGTGATAGAGAGATGGAAGAGAAGCAAGAAGAGATGAGTGGAAATTAAAAACAAGATTCTCTTTCATTCCCAATTTGCTGTCACAGTCAAGGAGAAAACCCTTTTACTCACAGTTTTTTCTCATAATAGGATTATTCCAAAAGCATTTCAAGCAAGAGAAATGCTGTTTTCTTTTAAAGCTTTATTTAAAGTACACAAAGATCAGAATTTTCTTTTCCAGGTTAAGTAGTCCTTCTATCTTTATTGTTCTCTGTTTTTCCTTCTGGAGACAGAGAATGCAGGGCTATGCTGTCAGCAAAGGACCTTTAAACCATGCTGCGATCCTGAATTGTGGAACTCAGGGATGGGATCAGGGCATGGGGATTCCTCTTCATTCCTTTCAGGTGACCCACAATCTGCCATTGGGCCTCCTGCTCCTGATGCACCCCCGGCCTCCCCAGGTTTCCCACCCCTGTCTGTGCTTACTCCTTACTCAGCATCACGGTGCAAGGAGAGCACAGGGTTGGGAGTTGTACAAACTTACTTGTCATGTGATCTAAGCAGAAGGGACAAATGTATGAGGGACATGAACTCACATGGTTTCTGCCCTGGGGGCACCAACCTGACCCATATCCATGAAGAACAGCCACATCAGGCCTCCCTGTCCTTGTCATAAAAGCACAAACTCCGAGGTGGAAAGGTCTTTGGAAAATACAGAACCCTTCTCCCTACTGGGTGTGTGGGTGCAGCTGGAGCCCTGCCTTCATAGCCCAGGGCAAGGACTGCTCCTCCCTTGTCCTGCCTGGCAGCTCGACCTGCTGGAACATGTTAAGTAGGATCCTTCTGGTATTACTCAGCGTTCTGCAGAGAAACAGAACTAAGAGAATTTGTTATCCATATCCATATCCATATCCATATCCATATCCATATCCATGACTTATTAAAAGGAATGGATCACTGTGGAGGCTGAGAACCTCTAAGTAAGTCTTGAGGGTGAGAGAGCAAGTTGGAGACACCAGAGAGCTGAGAGCGTAAGTTCCAGTCCCAGGGTGACAGGCTTGAGACCCAGGAAGAGTGGATGTTGTGGTTTGAGGCCGGAGAAAGTTAATATTCCCTCTCGAAACTATCAGCCAGGAGGAACTCTTTCTTCCTAGAAAAGGCTCAGCCTTCCTATTCTATTCCTACCTTCTGCTTGGATGAGGCCCACTCACACAGGCAGGACAACGCTTTACTCAGACTCCCAATTCAAATGTTAATCTTGCCGTGAAACACCCTGGCGGAACTCTCAGAACAATGTCTGACCAAATATGTGAGCATCTGTAGCGCGTTCAAGTTCCTATCTGAAATTAGCCATTGCACTTCCGTTATACCATTTTTCAGTGAGGCTGGTCCACCTCATCTGGTCTTACAGGCGTAGGGGAAGCCCCTCCATGGGGCCCACAGAGTTTGGTAACACTGATTGCTCCTGGAAGGGGTCCTGGCACCCCAGCATAATGGGAAGATGCCTCACATTCCCATTATGTTGCCTGTCCCTGCAGTGCATTGGCCAGCTCTCCTGCCTCGGTCATCCCTGTCCCCGATGCATCCAAGTGGTGCCTGACTGGTAGAATCAGGACTGCTCTAGCCAGAGAAGGCAGTGAGGTTAGTCTGTACTTGGTTTTTTTGTTTTGTTTTGTTTTGTTTTTTCTTTTGTCTTTTTGAGACAGGGTTTCACTATGCAGGTCAGGCTGGCCTTGAACTCACTTTGTAGACCAGCCTGGCCTTGAGCTTGCAGCGATCCTCCTGTCTCAGCCTTCCGAGTGCTGGGATTACAGGTGTGTGCCACCACATCTGGGCTGGTTAGCCTGTACGTGGATCTTAGGGACATGGATGTTAACTACTTGGTCCTCTGTTACCTGGTAACTCACGGAAAGCAGCCTCTGGGGCCAATAGGAACCATACTGTGGGACTGCTCTTTGTGAAAGCTCATTCCCATCTTTGTTTCCTACTCCTAGTAGGCTATTCAGAGAGTCAGGGAAAGGGGGCTCCATCTTAGGTGCTAAAGGCTCTGTGTATATCATGTCCTTCAAGCTGCAGGAGCATCCAGAAGAGCAAGTCTCATCTCCATTTAACCACAACGACACTGGCACGGGAGAGTCTAAGTCATAAGCTAACAGTCACGTTCCCAACTGCAGGAGCTGAGATGTGAATACAGCCCTGATATAGTTCAAAGCCTCTTTCTGCTACATCTTGGGGTGTTATGGGCTGTGCCAGCTCTGCAAGCTGTATTGCCTAAGGGGAGATGGTCAAGTTTAACCTAATTTCAAAGGTGCCCACAGAGCTCAGTTGGTGGCCAGCCTGGGCAGTCACTGCAGGCTTGACACCTCTGTGCCATCTTCAGGAGACAAGAAATAAGGAGGCTGGAGGAAGTGAACACTATGGGCCCCCTTTGTGAGCTGTAGGACCCTAGGGATGACACTCCTTCAGCTGACAAAGAGGGCTCCCAGAGCTGGTGGCTTTGAGGCTCTTTATTTTTGTAGCATTGAGCAAAAGCAGAGGTAGGGGAAGGAGAAATCAGCAGCCCCAGGGTGCTTCATGGGTCTGTGGCTTCTTTCCTTGTTCTAGGAGTGCAGGACCTTACTGGGGAGGAGGTGTAGCCCAGAGCCTTTGCAAAGGGCACAGCCGAAGAAGAGGCCGGCTCCCTGTTTGTCTGGGACACTGCCAGCCGTGTTCCGCAGAGCCTCGGAAGAGGAGAGCAAACAAGGGGATTTTCAGATGGTCTTTGTGTGCCTTCCCCTTTGTTTTCTCTTGAAGGGAGAGGCGGCTACTGCTCTAAATCTTGGCCTGGAGGAGCCAGGCAAGGGAAGTTGGAGGGGAGGACGGCTTATGTGAGATGAGGAGACTGAAGCCCTGCTAAGCTGAGCTGGGGAGCAGCTGATCTGTGCCTGGCTCAGCAAAGCCCCTGTTTCTCTGGAGACAATGTGAGCTGACCTTTCTGGATCCCCTTGCTTCTCTTACAATGGACTTTAACGGGAACTGTCATCCCTCTGGGGTATCTTGAGGCTGGCGGCGGGGGTGGGGGGTGGAGGGTGGGGTGGGGTGACGGCCGTCCTACAGACATTCCTTGAATACCTGCAGAGAAGGGGAACTCATTATTCTCCCAGAACAGCCCATTTCATTTTTGTACAGCTCCCTCCTAGGCAGTCGGTCTCTTAGAAACTTCCATTTGCCATCCCAGGGTCTCCCAAGCCTGGGGGCTTTTCTTCTCCATGCTTTGTGGTATTGCCGACCACGACACTGGCCTCTGACCCCGCATGGGCATTGCACTTGGAGTAGCCTCACACTCTGCAGGCAGTGCAGCCCACTGCTCTGAATCAGTCATTGCATTTCCTCAGATGGACTCTAAGCTGCCCTCAGTAGGGAACAATTCACCCCCATTTTTTATAGCCCACGTATTCACTACCAGAGGGCTGAGCATATGGCAAACGTTTAATCACTGCATGGTGGAAACAAGGAAGGAAGAAAGGAGGGGAGGGAGAAAACAAAAGATTTCCCTCTTTTTTTTTTTTTTTTTTTTTTTTTTGTCTATTAGACTATGGGTCTCTACCCAGGATAAGATTTCCTTGTGATAATCAATTGTCCCTTTCAAGAGGTATCTTGGTATGGAGAGCAGTTCTGGGCTGTGGCCTCGGTCCTCGGGTTGAAGTTCTAGTCTTAATATTTCCTAGCCAAGCAGCATTGGGATAGTTACCTCTCAGCCCCAGTAGCCATTCTGTAGAAGGGAAATAGTAACCATGCACCTCATATAGGATCAAATCAGATCAAAAGACCTCATGCTTTCTGTGAACTAGGTTTCCTTAGGGATGCAGGGCAATGGGATTCTAACAATAGTAATGCATTATTATTTGATTAATTCCTACTGTGTGCTAACCACACAGACGTTTCTTTATAGATGTCATCTCAGGGCACAGTTTATAAGGCAGGAAGTTTACAGATGAAGAAACAGAGGTTCAGAATCGTTAAGTGACTCAAAAAGCTATAATTTGAACCCAAATCCTTAATGACCTACTAGCTCAAATACTTTCTACTACAAACTTCTTCCTGTTAAAGGCAAATTAGGGCCAATATGAGGGCAGGGGGTTTGATGTGAGAAGTGCTAGTGGGGGGTTTTAGATGCAGAGACCTAAATCCTGTGACTTGATCATTTCCCCCATTTAATAGGCAAAGGAAATACTCAAGGTTCATTTTTTTTTTTTTTTTTTTTTTTTTTTTTTTTTTTCTGGCTTGGTTTTAAAACTCTTTTCCTTACCCCAAGCGTCTCATTTGCAGTTGGATTTCGGTCTGCTAGCCAGGCACTACTTCTTTTCCAAGGAACCAGGGATGGCAGCTTAATGATGTAGGTTTCCAGGCGCGCTCAGTGGGGGTGGGGGTGGGGCAGGTCTAGAAACCAGGCAGAACAAGGCAAGGAAGATGCGATTTTGAGGCAGTAATGAATTGATCATTCGGCAAACTTTATTGAGCGTTTACATGTGCCAGGAGCTGTGCTAAACCCCCAGGGTTGAGGAAACCTCCGGCTCTGATCTCCAGGAGCTTACAGATTGGTGAGGAAGGCGGTACTCAAGGCAGATGGAGGCTCCTTATGCTGATAGATGGGCAGAAGAGGGAGGGGAAGCAGGCAGAGGGAGAGTGCGTGTTCTGGAGAAAGGACCGAGGCTTTACCCAAGGGAGGGGAGGAGGGGCGGCACACCTGGGTCCCTCTCTGGAAATCTCTACCCCAGCAGCCCTCTCAAGCGTGGTTCTCAGTTAAGTCAAATAACTTTGGTCCCCAGTTGCCTCCTGCCTGCCACGTTCCAACTCAATCATTCTTTGAAATTTGGAGCTGTAGCTAAAACGCCTTTGCCCTGTAACAGGATTTTCAGTCTCCACAGCAGCGGTGAACGTCGCTCATCACCTGCTGTTGTAATCGGCACTGCTAAGCCTGCGGCTCCAGGCAGAAAGCTTAACTCGCTTTGCTGATTCCAGCTCACTCTTCCTGGCACTGGAGCCTTACTTCAGGAGGGAGAGCTAATCCAGCCCTCCCCAACTCCACCTACACAGACATGTCCAAGGAGATACCAATGGCAGAGGGAGCCCCAGCTCCTTCTGGGGGAGGGGGTTCAGAACCAAGTTCCCCCCCACCTGATGGGCAGCAGGAAACATGGCACCCTGAGTGAGTCTGTGAGAAAACCCTCTCTGTGTACCTTCTCCTGAAGGGGGTTGGCAGGAGAGATGAAGTGGCTGATTTGCCTGACAACTGTTTCATGGGCTGGCCAAGCCTCCATGTCTGCACTGGGAGAGAAGGTTCTGTTACAGGAAATACACAAGTGAGTTGTGAGCAAGAGTGAGGAAACGTGTGTGTGTGTGTGCCTGTGTGTGCATTTCCCCATCCTTTCTGATTAAGCACCTAGCATCCTTTCTAAAATCATAGTAATCGCTGGTATTTTTGCCTTCAACCTCCATCCTAACATTTTATGCTTTGGAGGGCCAAGGCCCAGAGCACCAGTGTTTGACACAAAATAGGAGTTTGCTTAATGCTTGTTGAATGAATGAGAACTGACAGTGGAGCTCAGCTTCGTTCCCGGCACTCTGCCTTGTGCTTAAACACACAGGGAACAGGGAACGGAGGATATGGTCACATAGGCAATAAGTGGAAAAGCAAACTAGAAACAGGAAAAAGCTGTAAACTCCTTGGAGGTCGGAGCCAGACAAGCATACAAGCATTCATTCATCCCGAAAACATTTGCCGAGCCCAGCATTTGCCAGGTGTTCTTTATAGGTGCTGGGGAGATAGCAGAACTGCTCTGATTCAAGTGGAACGTACTGGGAAGACAATAAACAGATTTGACCTGGGCAATGACTTTGTGAAAAGTAGAACTGTTCAACAATGCAGTATGGGGCACTGTGAGGTAGTAAGCTCCTCTTTGTCGCTAGACAAGTTTGGGCAGAGGACTTTAGGACAAACTCTGGGGATGCAGAAGAGGGTGTTACAGTGGTGTGGATGTCTTCTCCATATCCCTGTTACCCTGTTTATTCAGTGCACACTGACCAGCCTTCAACTGCTAGCACCTGTGTGTCCTTGCCTGAGGGCTTTCTCTGCCCACAGAGTCCATTTTGCTGCCCACTAGCAAGCTGGAAGTGCCAGGGAATAGTTGGCACTGGGAGCCACCCTCAACTGATGGAACCAGTGTACAAATTTCCCAGCTCCTTTCTCCCTTGGATGGGATCACACTGAGACCAGTGTACCCCACCTCTTCCCAAGGCCCCAACAGGACTAAGCTCTGGTTTTCCATAGTAGACACTTGCATAGTAACCTTAGCAATGAACACCTCATTGGCTGCCTTCCCTCTTCTGTTTTTCTTCCCCACCTCCCTTCTGAGAGTTCCTGATCTCACCTCCAGAATGAATGACTTGCACTTGGTCTCTGTATCTGCTTCTGGGAGATCTCAAAGAGAGACAAGTGGATCCTTCCCCATGTGGGGAGCTTGGACCACTTCTAACACTCATAACTACCAAATACTGACTGAACTCAGAAATGGCATCAGATTCAGTCCAGGTCTTCCTTCCTGCCCCAGCCAGGGATTTGGTGCCAGACATTTCCCACTCCTCTGAGACAGCAGAGGATGCCAAACCTGCCTTCTTACAACGTAGGGAGATGCCCTTAAAGCAGTTGGTATGAGCTCCTTTTGGGGTGAGCCTCATATCTTCTGTGCCCCTCAGAGCATAGTGCTGGCTTTGGGGCCCATGTTGGTCCTGCAAGGACTGTTGAAGTGCCTCTGCCTGATATTTGTGCCTCTCAGCCCACGCCAGCTTCAGACACAGCTGGGTCCCCAAATCCATCATACTCAAGGACTCTCTGTTTCATACAGCTGATGAACTAGGGGCTGACCAGGCCTAGTCTGAGGGGCTTTTCTATGTCACCTGACCAGAGGGCATAGATCTGAGCAAACATCCAGCTACCCCACAAGGTCTGGCCACTGACTGGAACCTATGCATAAATGCCCACAGGTGTAGTATGATGGGACCTTATATTCTACGGTGTGGGGAGGGAAAAGGTACACAGATATTCTGTAGGTATAGGGGAGCCTGTAACTGTCACCCATCTCCCCTATCAGTGAAGGACTTTCTGATGAGCTACTGGGGAAGTGATCAGCACTTGGCCCCCTCAGAGAGCACTTCCACTGCATACAGCCTCCTACCCAACACTGTGCCCTTCTCAGCTGACCCAGGTCCACTAAAGGGCAATACACAGCAGATAGGAAGGCCTGGACATCTTGGCTGGACTTGGGAGCTCCCTGTGGGGCTGGCCAAGGCTACCCTTGGGCTATAAGAAGGATGGATTCTGCCCTCTGCTTAGGTTTGCTTCCTGCCCTTTGCTACTGCTGTGGACACTATGACTCTCTTTAGTAAACACTTTCCTGGTGATACTTCACCTTAGAGGCTGCCCCAGGGGCCTTATGTTGGAATAATGAGATATTGTCCCTCTGGGTCAGTAAAGCCTCTGAATCAGCTTGTTAAAACCTAAAATTGTCCTTTATGGCAAGCACTCCCTCCCTTAAAGAGTAAGATGTGGGCCAGATCCAGGCAGTAGTGTGTGTGCGTAGTGTGGGGGGGGGTGCTGGATGCAATAGGGTACCTGGTTCTGTAGATCATATTTCTTGCCTCTAACACACACATACCACCTGTGGTAGGCTGATGCCCCAGCCACTGCACATCCAGCCCACCTAGGCAGGGGTCCTGAAGATGATTAAACAATCACAGGCCCAAAGCAGTCACATCTCTGGATCTGAGCTGCATCCCTGCAGCTGGAATTGCAACGGGAGCTGGCTTTATTAGATCCCATTATAAATGGATGATTTGCCATCTCTGAAGATAAATGGGAAACTTAATGCAGAGGTATCCTGTCTGGGGAAACTGGAGAGTTATGGATGTTAGCTTTGTAGCTTTATGAAAGCACTTTCTTATGGAAACTGAAATGACCAAGATTAGATTGAATTAGTATGTACTGGTATGAGATTTTTCTCCCCCTATCCATCTTGATTTTTTTTAAGGGAAAAGATTTGCCTCCTGTGTGAGCATTTTATAAAAATGCAAATCCCAAGTTTGAGTTTGGTAATTAGCAGGGGTGCCTCCTGGTGCTAATGAGGCAGCTGCCCAGCTGGAACTGTCTTTAGTGGTGGTGGAAAGAGGCGCCCTCTGCTGGCTGCCCTTGGAAATATGGTCTTGTCTTTTCCAGCCGCTCTGCCCTCTCTTGTGCCACATGTACCTTTTGGTTGTCTTTAGTGACCCCTTCCATTCCTGCTGCTGGGCTCCTGGCCACCTCTGAGGTTGGAGCATCCCCATCACACACAGACCCTGCTGTCCATTACAGTGTCCTCAGCGTTAACGTCAGACGCAGCTCCCAGCTGGGAGGTAGCTTCTTGCTAGCAGACAGCTCCATCCAGTAAATATCTGATTGCTTTTGATACCGGACACAGTGTCAGGCACTGGAGGCCTCAGATGAGGATTTGGAGGCTCCTGCTCTTTAGGAGATCAATCCAATCAATTGGAGGAATGCAGATATACATAATTTTCAATCCAACACTGTTTCATGGGTGCTGATGGAAATGCCCCAAGTCTGTGCTGTGCAGTGTGGCTCCCTGGAAAAAATTTGAGAACAGGCTTCTGCAGAGGGATCCTGGGCTGGTTCTTTGGCCAACTGCTTGGGGATCCCAAGCAAAGCACATCTGATTTGAACTTCAGTTTTATCTTCTGTAGAATGGGGTTATTACAACCTGCTCTGCCTCTCTAGAATATTAGAACCAAGAGATCTACTGCTTACCTGCCCCACTTCTCTTGATAGGAGGGATCTGTCCAGTCTAGTGGCTGGGGAAGGGCAGAATCCAGACCTTAGCTCCTAGTCCTTGCCTTTTGACCACAGCAGGCTTGTCTAAGGATTTGATAGGGATTAAATTTGAAAAGAGAAAAGAAGACATTAAGAAGTATCATTTACACTCCTGAATCTTTTGGTACCATGATGCTTGGCAAAACCTCCCATATGAGCCATCATAGGCTCAGGACCAGGCGTGTAGTGTGGCCAACATTTGAATCATAGAGGGCTAATGAAGAAGAGAACCCATTTGTGATATTACCCAATAGTTTAAGCCCAGCACACACCCTGCAGCAGATGTCTACCACAAGAATTCTAAGAGCTAGCCTGTAGAAAAAGGAGATAAGATGGTATGTGTGCCAAGAGGTAAGTAGAGACCCCAGATATCAGGAACTTCAGAGACTTTCAGATACTACACTGGATTTGGGGTTTACCTGTTGGGGCCCAGCATCACTATTAGACAATGAATGGGGGTATCCCACTGTGGCATCTGGAGCTATCTTAGAGCCAAGGAACTTTGCAGACATAGAGAAGGGGTGAGGGGCAACACTGAAATAAAATGCAAGACTAGCAATAGACTTAGCCCCCCCAAGCATGTTAGTACACAAATGGAATTTGAACAAAGCATTGAAGCAGTTAGTCTCAGGTGGGCTCACTTGAAATTTAAAACACAGATTGAATAGCTTCCTTTTTATGATAAGCACTGTGCTTATCCCAAGTCCCAGGGTGCTGTGTCTGGGACAATGCTGAACTTTGTGACTGTAAGGATTCAGCTCACTTCTGTTTACCAGTCAGCTTGGGACTAAGGCTGGGAGCCAGTTTTCCTGTAGTGAGTCCCTGTGGTGGCTCACTAGAGCCACAGGACTCTGCCCAAGACCTTCCAACCCCAGGGGCTGTCTCCATTTCAGGCTGTATCCAGTAAGGATGCTAGTGCTGGTGGGATCAGTTTCTCCTATCATATGAGTGTTTTTAATACATCTTACTTGTGCCCAGTGGTTTCTTACTTTGGGAGGTAGAGGTCAGATCTTGCCTTAGATAAGATGTGCTCCCCTTAATGCTGGCTGCTAGATCTCTTACTGGCTGAGGCAGGGACAAAGCTGGAGGAACCCTCACATTCCACGTGACCTCAACTATCCCCTTACCCTTCCTTCCTCTTCACAGTGGACAGAGGAGAGTCTGAGGCCCCAAGGCCAAAAGTGGCTGCCCGAGTCACACAGCTAGTCAGCAAGAACATTGACACTGAAATTCAGGGTGTGTAGTTCATTCAGTCTTTCATTGCATAGGTTTTTAGTAAATGCTGCGTGCATACCAGGAACTGTGCCAGCCACGTGTACAGTGGAGAACAGGAAGACATGATCCTCATTTGAGGAGTTTGCCTTTGAGGGAAAATAAATGTATAACCAACATTTTTAAGTGTCATGAAGGAATATAACAGGGTGATATGGCAGGATGGAAGATTACTCTGGAGGCTGGGTGGTCAGAAAAGGCTCTTCTGAAAAAGCAATACATCAAATTAAATATGCAAGATGAATAGAGAGTTGGGTAGAATTTTGAGGCCATAGTATCCTAGGCAAAGGGTACAACCAGCAAAAAAAAACCCTGAAGGAAGAAAATTAGGTGTGCTCAAAGAAACAAACCACCACCACCAAAAGTCAAACGTGATCGGGCAAGGTAAGCAGGAGAGGAAGTGGCAGGGGCTAAGGGTGGAGGAGGCAAAAGTGAGATCACTCAGCAGCCTTCCCTAAGCCAAATCAAACAAATTAGATTTTATTCTCATGTCCACTATGTGATCTGAATGTGTGCAGCTGTGTTTCGGTGGTACAGTGCAGGGAGAACCCAAAGGCACGGCGTCTGGAGAAGCAGGGACTTGGCAGTGATGAGAAGGAGGCCTCTGAATACATTGGAGGAGCTGGTAAAGCAGACTCTGCAATGGAGGTGACACGCAGGAAGGCACAAGCAAAGGGGCTTGGAGGAGGAGCTGAGGCTGGCTCAACAGGCTACCAGGTAGAGGACAATTTGAATAGACAGAACTAGTTCTATCCAAAGACTTGGGGCTAAGGGTCTTCACAGATTCAGATGGAAGAAACCAGACAGACCTGAGCCCATGTGTGCCAAGTAAATCTGTGATTATGCTGGGTATCTGTTACTTCTTTGAATATTGCTGATGCTCCTATGGGCCCTGGCCAGGGACTGCAAACAGCAGGTCTATTATATGCAGTGATGACATACTCCTATCTGGGAGATGGGAGGCAGAAGGTCCACGTGGGCAAGGGGACAGGGCCAAAGTTTGTTCTTGTAGATGCAACAGGTAGGGAAAGTGGGGGAGGAAAATGAGTGGATGGCCTTTTTTCCTAGGAGGCTCTGGGTAGAGGAGGTTTGAGGCCATAAATCAGCCTGCTTCCTGCTCAGGTGAGTGTGACTTGCACAACTCTGGAAACAGGGCATCCTGGTATTGCCCATCTGGTGGTCATCAAGGCTGGCATACCAACTGTGTTAACACAGTGCCCTCCCACAGGGTGGTGAGCGTCCCTGAAGGAGACGAGACACAGAAGCAGTCAGCACAGTGCCCGGGACACGGTACAAGGCCAGGACTTTGATGTTAATGCACCTAATCCCACTCTCTTGGCCTTGATCAAGCTCCTTGACCTCCCAAGCCCCATGTCTTCTCGTCTTTAAGAGCAGACAATATGGCACAAGGGCTTCCATTCTCCTTTGGTGCTGGTCCAAGCAAAACCTCCGCCAAGTCACTTCTGCTCCTGCATCTTTCTTCTTATCTGTCAATCGATGAGCTGATTCCAAATCTGAGCTCCTCTGTAGGTGTGCTGTGGCACACTGCTGAGCCATAAGCAGGTGACCTTTGTGTCAGGATGTGAGTCCCTCAGCCCTTGATGTGCCAGAGTGGGTCCGGGCAGGCCCTGGCTGCCTCTCTTCCAACTGGGAGTGGCCTGTGTCATTGGCTCCACAGTGCAGAACAAATATTACCATTTTCTCTGTGTGCTATGATGTTAAAAAAAAAAAAAAAAAAAAGGTTGAGAAGCCCTGGAAATCATTCCTGAGAGTCCTTCCTAAGGTCTCCATTGAGATAGCATGGCTGATATTCTGTGAGGCATCTCCTAGCTTCAAAACTCACCTCTTTCAAGAAATCTGCCCCCGCCTCATTGTTCAGTGGTATTTCTTCATCACGGTCTTCTCAGCAATTATGAACTGCGTTAGCCTGGAATTAATTAATTTATTTATGCTTCTTAGGATGTGACCTGAGGGGTTGTTTCCCATAACGACAATGAGAACAACAACTACATCTGCCATTTATTGTGCGTGTAGGTGCCAGACACTTCAGGAAGTGCCTTGCCACAATTGTGCTATGAGGTCCGTGTGTGCTGCCCCCACAGGGAACCCAGCACTTAGATAGCTTAAAACTGTTGCCCAGAAAGTCAGTTGCTGAGTCAGGATTTCAACCCACATCTGTCTGGAACAATCCAGGGTAACTTAACCACTTAAGGGCTATGTGTTCTCTCTCCCAGTTATGTTGTGGAGATCTTAGAAAGAGGCAAAGTTTTCTGCATTTTCCCCACACTTCAAAACTATGCTCAGTATTACAGTCCAGTGACTGTTGCTTGGCAGGTCAAATACATTGATGTAAATTGGAAGTGGGGTGCAGGAGAACCTTCCCCATGTCCCAGACAGAAGGCGCAACTGACCTGCAGCTTTCCTTGGCTGTGGGTGAGTGTGCGAAGTCTTACAGGTATCACGGCACAGAAAGGAACAGCCCTAGGCAGCCTGATGGGTGGAATTTGAGGGTAAGACACTCCCACTCCACCCTTCCCAGAGATCACTGGGCTTGTTGCTCCAGCCAGGTGTCAGCCTGGGAGTTGGTCCTGAGGTCCCCTGAAACATTTCCCACAGTCTGTTCAGGCCTCTATGTGGGAGGTGGAAATAAGAGTCAATGATTGACCTCCAGATTAGTGGGTCCTGGAATCCTGGTGTGGGGTTCACATAGCCAAACAGCACTCACCCGGATGCCCGTCTGCAGTCCCCTCACCTACCTAACAGCGCCCAGGACTCTCAGCCCCACCTTCTTCCCTGGGGCACTTTGTGTTCCCAGATGATAGATCAGCCCTCACCTGGTTAGGCATCTAGTTAGGTCCTGTGACTAGATGGACTCTTGGTCAGTTGTCTGTGAGTGGACAAGGGCAGCCCCCCTCCTATTCTTCCTTTACCTGAACCACCAAACCATACAAAATCATACTTCATACTTCATAATTAAGAGTAAGATAGTCCTGGATTTGACTATCTGTGCTCCAACCCTGACTGGTAGGTAAGCTTGTACTAGATTGCCAACATCTGTTCAAGAAATATTTACTGAGCACCTACTAGGTGCCACATACTATTCTAGGTACTGGACATGTGATGGTATAGTATGTAGTAAGGACAGGCAGGTGGGCATAGTAGGACTAGAGTGAACTAGGACATAGTTGGGCAGACAGTCAAGTGAAGCTTCTTTGATCCAAATCCTGAGTGAATGAGGATAAAGAGATAATATGGAAGAAGAATATATTATGAAGGAAAGAGAATAGCCAGTGCAAAGGCCCTGGGGTGCAAAGAAGAGAACACATAAAAATTCAGCAGATTTCTAGCTCATTGTTATGTGGACAGCAGATTGCAGGGCAAAGAGGTGGATGGACAGAGATCAGTGTGAAGGCTACTGCGATGCAACAGTTCACATCAACAATGATGATTCTTCGGGTGAATTATATCAACTCTACATACCTCATTTAAAAAGACAACAAGAGTACCTTACAGGATAGTGGTGGAGATTAAATGAGCAAACACTTGGCATGCAATACATGGCACTCATTAGTAATAATAAAAGACTAATAATTACAACATGAACCTGGGTATGTGAGCCCTCACATGAGAACTGAGCTTACCTTCCTATTCTGCAAGTACAGGGATGCAGCCAGTGAGCCAGGGTCAGATGCCTGCTGCGCCTCCTGGCTTGGAAGGGCCCAATTTCTGCAGGAAAGAAGATCCTGCTCATTGGAGCAGAAATGTGCCAGAGGGTCTGAGTGAGCTGCATCCCTTGAAGCTCAGACAATCCTGAGCTGGTCTTGGGAAGAGGGCAGCATTGTCTCTGTGCACTGAAAGCAAGTGTGCTAGGGGGTGAGGAAACCTGAGCACCCCAGCTCCATTTTTTCCTGGGTCTGGCCAAGGATGGATTCCCACTCCATTCAGGAAGTCTTCAGAGTTTAGAAGGGGCTGGAGAAAGATGTGAGCTAGAAGGCAAGTAGGCAGGAGCCTCTTGTTTCTGACTTTCCATGATGCAGGGCAGGGAGGTGGGGTAAATAGAAGAAAGAGAAGGAAGAGGTGAGAGGAATCATCCCCCAGCTCCCCATCATCTTCAAGATGAGGGGACCAGACGAAAGAAGCTGCTAAGACAGATTTGGTTAGACACTCACAGTGTACAACGACAGCCGCTGGACCCTCTGGCACATTTCCGCTCCAATGAGCAGGGTCTTCTTTCCTGCAGAAATCGGGCTCTTCCAAACAGTGTTGGGGGCAAGCCTGTTGAGGGGCCGGGGGGCCCCAGTGACCTCCACCCCCAACTCTGACTGTTCTAGCTGTCTGCCAGGGTGGTAAAAGGATATTTTATGAGCTTTTCGTTCTGCAGGTCCCATGGGGATTTTGCCTTGCTCCAGACCATCTCTGATACACACATATATCTTAAAAAGAAAAAGAAAGAGAGAGAAAACCTATTTTATTTCATTGCCAAACTATCCACTTTAAATACCCTTTTTATTACAGTATCTGCATAGTAATACTAATAATAGATCTTGTTGGCAGCTCTAATGAGGCTGGAGAATATAAGGTTTCCAATAAAGTTAATTGTTGCCTTTAATATTCTCATACATTTATACATGGTAAATCTTTAAAGGAGAAAAAACCCTCCATTTCATCCCTGTTAAGCAGCTGGTCCTAGACTGCGTGGAGACCAACTACAGTAGCGACAAGGGCTTGACTTGCGGAGAACTTGCATCATGATCTCCAAAATTCTTTCCAGTCTGAAGGGCAGGAGTTTTGAGTCAGCAGGGTCTGGATTTCCAGGTAGGTTTTGCTGTTACCTAATTTTGTAGCTAGGTCATGTTGCTTAACCTCTCAGCCTCAGTTTCTTAGTCTGAAAGATGGGATTCATAATGTTTGTTAGCACAGTTTAGTGCTTGGCACATTCTCAGTGCTCCATGCATAGAAACTGTTACCACTATTTTAAACTATTTAAATGCAATTAATATTTTATCCACCTACTGGGTATATCATTAGCTGTGAAATAAATCAGAGCACTATAAGCATTGTACCTGAGCTTCAGAGCTAACAAAAAGAACTTTTTGTCAGTTAATCAGTTTTTACAAGTTTACACAGTGGTTCCTGGTCCCTGGCAACTTCCAATATTCATCAGTTCTGGGCAGCCCTGATCTCCATACCCCTGACCCCCAAATTGGTAACATTGTTGACTCACCTTACATTGTGTCCACCTTTTAACTAGATCCACATCTATTACCTCAGCCCTGGACCAATCTTTATTACAATATAGGTGTAAAGGGAGGGCTGCTTCTCCCAATCTTGCCGCAGACGTTCCTGACCAACCACTCCCCATGCTCGTAAATTTTCTTTGTTTTCACTTTTTCTTGAAGAAAGGTTTCCTGATTTTTACAGTCACAGAACAAAGTAGACTGTATGTTTCACCATTTATTCTATCACAGATCTCATGTATTTTTGACAGTTCCATCACATTTCTGACACTTACAATGTTTTTCTCCAGCGGGGGGGTAAGTAGAACAGGATGTTTATCCCCAGCTCCCACCCCCATGATCCTGGAAAGGGAGAGATGAACCAAGATGCCCAGATTAGGGACAGGCCTATGCGACCTTGTGTTTCAGCAAATGTAGCACAAACAATGTACCCTCCCCCCACCTTCCCCACCCAGCCAGGGTTTTCCTCTACACATCAACGCCTCTCCCGCTGGCAAGTGGTAAGAAATACTATGTGACAGGGTGGTTGCCATGGCAACCCTCATTTCCAGTTAAACAACTGGGCACTGATGAAAGGGGTCTCGTTGGCTTTGGTTAAAGTGTTTGTTGGGAAGGGTGTGGGGCTCCTTCTCCCTTCCTCTCCTCTTCTTTCTCACTCCTCACCTTCTGGGCTTTTTTCAGGGAACAGTAGGGGCACTGATGGGGCGAGGCCAGGGAGTGCCTAGGCCCTTGAGAACAGAAGTGTAGTTTCAGGCTGGACCAGAGGCAGCCAGCGCCGGGCCTGGGTCTGAGAGCCTGGATGCGCCTCCTTCCATTGCAGCCTGATTTTCCTCCCACTCCTGCCTGCCTCGAGGCCCAGGTCCTCCCAAAGGAAGGACCTGTTGGGGGAAGAAATCGGCTGTTGGAGGACCCTATGTCCCAACAGGTGGTTGGGTAATTAAGTGAGCTTTATGCACACAACACTGTTTTGCCCGATGTAATTGCAGTTTCCATATAAATAATTCACGGGAAATTATTAGAGTGAGGACATTGCCCGCCTCCTCATAATTTGCTTAACCGAAATAGGCTCTTTCATCATCTGCGTTGATTTGCCTTAAGACCATGCACTCAGCATCCTTCATAGGCCTGCTCCTCTGAAAACGAGAATGCAGAATTTAATTAAGTTATGCAAATCGAGCGTCCCCTGCCTAGAGAGAGGCAGGGTGTTTGCCCACGTGGCTGTGAGGTGGTGCAGGGAAGGCAAGGAGGGGCCAGGAGGGGCCAGGATGTGCCCCAGGTGGAGGGCAGCTGTTTGGGGAAGGACAAGAGAGCTGCTCCCAGAGAAACAGCGGCACTGGATGCTGAGTTTGAGGCCTGGGCTCCACAGATGGGGTGAGTAAGCTCAGAGCTTGAACTCTAGGGTCCGCTGCCTGAATACCAGCTGTGTAACTTCAGGGAAGTGCTTAACCTCACTGCACCTCAGCATCCTTCTCTGGAAAATGAGGATAAAAAAGGCACCGGTCTAAGGTTGATGAGAGGAATAAATGAGAGGATCTGTGTGAAGCACTTAATATGGCTTTGGCCACAGGGCTTCATAAACACTTGCTGTTACTGTTGTTGCTATTACTTTTATTATGATTGGTGTTATTGCTATCAGATGTTTTCTCTTGTCTATGGCTTCCATTATTCATCATGGAAATGTCTGGCTGAGTCCATCCTGTCCTTCTGCCACAGGGAGGGTTAAAGCTTTGACTTCTTCCATTGATTACCCCATAATTTTTGAGAGTAATTGACAAATTATAGGGGAAACCTTGGCATTTTGGAGCCAGACAGATCAAGGTTCAAATCCTAGTCCCACTGCTTGCATACTGTACAGTGGTGGGCAAGTCACTTTTACCTTCATGAGCCTCAGGGGCCTCTTTAGGCACAAGGGAGAGAGTGTTCGTGCCTCTGTTGGGGCACATGAGGATTAGGAGGAATACATGCAAAACGCAAGATACGCACCTGCCACAGAGCTTATGTTCTACAAATGGCCAAACGAATCTTCATGGCTGGACCACCACGCTCTCAGCAAATCTAGGTAGGGCCTGTGCAGCCTTTTTACTCTTCACCCTTACTTTTTTGTCCTAGTGTCTTTTCTCCCCTTCCCTCTAGGCACTCTATTCTTTCCTGATTTCTGTTAAAGGACCAAATGATCCAATGAACTCCTCCGCCCTGAGGTATAACTAACTGATGACCTTAAATGTTTGACTCTTCTTGAGGGGATTGTCATTTTCTCAAGGGGATAAAAATGCCTCACTTTTCTAAATCTAAAATTTGGTGCTCTATTAAGGGTGATCTACAAACCACCCATAAAGCCAAGAGGTGCTCGCTAAGTCTGTACTGAAAAGTAATGGCTTCATTGCAAGGGAAATCCTGGGTCTGAGAACCTCCCCTGATGGCTAGTCAGTCTCTCTCTCTCTGTCTCTCTCTCTCTCTCTCTGATTCAAGCTTTGTTACAGAGTCAGTTAGTTCATTCATTCAAGAAGTCTTTATTGATCAGCTACTATAGACCAGGCACTGTGTGAAATATTTGGTTTATAGTGGTGATGAAAACAGAAATTAGTTCCTGAACTAATTGAACTTAAAAGCTAGTGAGAGAGACAGTTATAAAACAATAGGCAGCAATTCTAAATATATAGTTACATATTCAATGAAAACTGTAAAGAACAGGGGCAATAAGAGGATGGCAGGTGGCTGATGGGAATGGAAGTATCTGCAAGTCAAGGAGGGTTAAGTGTGAATTTGGTGAAGAGTGAGATGCAGGGCATTGCTGGCAGAAAGAAATGTACATTTGAAGGCTTGGAGGCAGGAAATCTAGAGCATTTGAGGAACCAGAAGAGGACAAGTGGCTGGAGTGACTTGGGGAGAGGCACAAAGTGCTGGCAAAGCAGGAGAGGCTCAGGAGCAGGGTGTCAGGGCAATCGAGATGCATCTTAAGCAGAGATGCAGATCACTGGGTCCCCACTGAACTCCCGGTAAAGAGGCTGTCGCTCAATACTGGGGCCCTGTGTTCTGAGGAGGTTCTCACCCACCTTAGAGGAAGAGAGGAGCAGGCCTGCCCACAAGAAGGAGTGGAGAGAATTTTGGATTCAGTTTCAGAAAAGGCACTTTGGTTCTAGCTCTGCTAATTGTTCTTTGTGAAATTAATGGCCCTGAGAATTAGTGTCCTCACCTACAATGGGGTGCACTGAGTATTCACTGTTGGCCCCTCCAGAACCACGCTCTACTCTTTTCTGTCCTGCTCTGGATCCCAGGAAGCTGACCTATGTAGTCTGTGTGTGGGTCAGCTGTCCATAGCTGTGACCAAATACCAGAGGAAAAAAATCAACTTAAAAATAGGAGGTTTGGGCTGGTGATATCGCTCAGTGGCATGGGCGCCTGCTGGTGTGTGAGGTCCTGAGTTCGACCCCTGGTACCCACAAAAAAAAAAAAATAGGAGGTTTATTTTGGTTCATGGTTTCAGAGGTTCAAGTCCATGAAAGGTTAAGCAACCACTTGGCCTTGTTGCTTTGGGCCTGTGGCACCATAGTACATCATGATGGCAAAAATATATGGTGGAGGAAGACTGTTCACCTCATAGTGACTGAGAGGTAAAGACACAAGTTCCCAATATCCTCTTCAAGGGCTTCCCCTAAGGACTTAACTTCCTTCCATTAGACTCCACCTCTTAAAGGTCTTGCCACCTCCCAACAGCACCACCAGATGGAGACCGAGCCTTCGACACAGGGTCTGCGGTAACAGACTGCACGAGTGGGACTCTTTTTCTATCCCTGTACTAGTATGGAACCTGGAGGCCAGAAGAGTGAGGTTGAGGGTACTTATTCCCCGTTCCCTCCCTGCTGGGCAGTGGGTGTCTCTATCCCTCACTAAGAGGCAGCTACCCAGTCTCCTGATGCTCTCCTTCAGCTCCTGAGTCAGGTTGTGGCCACAGTTCCCTTCTAGGTCAATCAGCCTAAGGAGGGTAGTGATTCCTGGCTATCGCTAGTCCTGCCAGGCTGCACTGTCTATCCCTGGTCACTGCTCTTAACCCTGCCTACATCTTAGACAAGAGTCCCCCAGTGTGTTTGATAGTTAATTTTATGTGTAAATTTGACTGGTCCATGAAGTGCTCAGACATTTGTTTAAATATTATTCTGGTCTGTGATGGTGTTTCTGGATGAGATTAACGCTTGAACCAGTAAACTAGTAAAGCAGGTTGCCTTCTCTAATGTAGCGAAAATTGTCCAGTCAGTGGAACATCTTATTATTTTTTTTTTAATGTAGGTACCGGGAGTCGACCTCAGGAACTCATGCTTGCGCTGCTGAGCGATATCAGTGGCCCTTTTTTTCCTTTATGTGGGTTCCAGGAGTCGAACTCAGGACCTCACACTTTCCAGCAAGTGCTTGTGCCGCTGAGCAATATCAGCGGCCCTTTTTTTCCTTTATGTGGGTACCGGGAGTCAAACTCAGGACCTCGTGCTTGCTGGGCAGGCGCTTATGCACCTGAACTATCTCACTGGCCCCCTCAATGGAACATCTTAATAAAACAAAAATGTTGAGCAAGAGGGAACTTCTGACTGTCATTAACCCAGGCATGTGTCTTCTGCCCTCAGGCTGGAGTTGACACCATCTACTCTCCCGGATCTCTAGCTCGCCAGCTGTAGATCTCAGGACCACTCAGCTCCCATAATTGTGTAAACGAACCTCTCTCTGTCTCTGTCTCTGTTTCTGTCTCTCTGTCTCTCTCTGTCTCTCTTTGTGTCTCTGTCTCTGTCTGTCTGTCTCTCTCTCTCCTATTGGTTCCATTTCTGCCAGCTGTCCCATTTGTCAACTTAAGAAGAGGCAATGGAAGGGAGCTGGGTATTGGGTAAGAGGTACAGGGAAGCATCTACTGTCCTGGGGGTGGCCCAGCCCCAGTGTTCTTTCATCTTCATTCTTCTTCTCTGTCCATCATCTCCAGGTCTTGAACTGGAAAGTTGGGATCAGAGAAATGGAAGAGGTAAAATAATCTTCTTTCCTAATACTCCTGTGTCTCTTCATGAACCTATTTACCTTTATTTTCATTTTATTAAAACATAACTGCCATATAATAAATTGAACATATTTAAAGTATACCATTTGATTAGTTTTGACATATGTGTATTCACGATAACGAACATATCCATCATTCCCTGAAGTTTCTTTGTGCCCCTTTGAAATCCCTTTCTCCTGCACCCCACCTCCTATTCCTAGGCAACCACTGATCTGCTTTCTGTCACTATAGATTCATTTGCATTTCCTAAAATTATATAAATGGAAGCATACTGTATGCACTCTTTTTGCCTGCCTTCTTTCACTCAGCATAATTATTTTGAGATCCATCTGTGTTGTATATATCAATAGTTCGTTCCTTTCATTTCTGATCGTATCTCATTATATGAATATGCCAGTTTGTTTATCCATTCACCAATTGATGGATATTTGGGATGTTTCCAATTTTTGGCTATTACAAATATGCTGCTGTGAATATTTGTGTGGAAGTCCTGGTATGGATATACACTTTCACTTCTCCTGGGTAAATTCCTAAGAAAGGAATGACTGGATCATGTAGTAGGTGGCTGTTTAAATTTTTGAGAAAATGCCATACTGCTTTCCAAATTAGTCGTACCATTTTACATTCCCCAGCAGTGTATGAGAATTCCAATTGATTCACACCTTTGGCAACACTTAGTATGTTCATGCTTCTCAATTTGAGCCATTCCAAGAAATGTACAGTAGTATCTCATTGTGGTTTTAATTTGCAATTCTCTAGTGAATAATGATGTTGAGTATCTTCATGTTTCTTTTCTATATATATATATATATATATATATATATATATATATATATATATATATATGTATGTCTTCTTTGGTGAAGTCCAACCTTTTACCCATTTTTAAAATGAGTTATATTCTTATTTTTGAGTTGTGAGAAGTATTTGTATATTATAGATGCAAAGTCTTCACCAAATATATGATTTAGAAATATTTTCTCTTGGTCTGTGACTTGTCCTTTTGTTCTCTTAACAGTATTTTTGAAAAGCAGAACTTTTAAATGTTGACAGAATCCAATTTACCACATTGTTTTTTAGACAGTTATAACTGTGAAATCTGCCCAAGTTCGTAAAGATGTTCTGTTTTGCTTTCTTCTGGAAGTTTTAGTTTTTACCTTTAGCTCTATGTACTCTTTTGAGTTAATTTTTGTATGTGGTACATAGAAAAGATAAAAATTGGATACCCATTTGTTCAAATGTGGATACCCAATATTTCTAATACTTTTAGTTGAAAAGAGTAACCTTCCACTGAACTGCTTTCATAAATTTTTCAACAGTCATATATATGTCTATTTCTGGACTCTATCCTGTTACATGGATCTATTTACTTAGTCTTTATGCCTATACCTCCCTAGTTTGAACTCTATAACTTTATAATAATCCTTAAAAGCAGGTAGTGCTAACCTCCCAACTTTGCTTTTCTTTTTCAAAGTTTTGTTGTCTGTTTTTTTTTTTGTTGTTGTTTTTTGATGAAAAAATTTAAAATTGCCTTTTCAATTTCTAGTAAAAAGCATGTTGGGATGTTGGTTGGTATTGCACTGAACCTATTAATTACTTTTTTTTTTGTTTTTCTTTATGTGTGTACCGGGAACCGAATTCAGGACCTCACGCTTGCCAGACAGGTGCTTATGCCGCTGAGCTATATCACCGGCCCATGAATTACTTTTGAGAGAACGAACATTTTAACAATATGGTATTTTCCAACTCATGAATGTTTGTTTAGGTGTTTAAAAATTTCTCTCAGTGACATTTCAGTCTCTTTCATGTAGTGTCGTTCAAATATCTGGAGGATTTTCCCTAGATATTTCACATTGTTCATGCTATTATAAATGATATTTTTCTTAATTTCTAGTTTTGATTATTCATTTAGTATAAAACAACTGATTTTTTGTATATTCATCTTATATCTTTCAACAGATTCATTACTACATAGTTCTAGTAGCTTTTTAGAGATTCCAGTAGATTTTTTCTCACATGAACAATCATGCTGTCTGTGAATAAAGACAGTTTTTCTCCTTTCTTTCCAATATTGAATCCTTTTATTTGTTCTTATTCTTATTAATGGCTAGAAACTTCAGCAAAATGTTAAATAGAAGAGGATATCCTGGGTTTTTTTTTCTTTGTTTTTGTGGTTCATATGGAGGACAGCTTTAATCTTTTTTTATAGATGCTTTTTATCAGGCTGAAAAATTTCTTATTTTTGTGCAAATTTTTATCTTGAACAGATGTTTGAATTTGTCAAATGTTTATCTACATCTATTGATTGCATATGGTTTTACTTTTTAAACTTTGTCCTTACAGTTAATTGCACTGATAAATTTTTTTTTATATATATATATATACACAGGTATCGGGAGTTGAATTCAGGACCTCGCGCTTGCCAGGCAGGTGCTTATGCCGCTGAGCTATGTCACCAGCCCAACACTGATAAATTTTGAATTTTAAACCAACCTTGCATTCTTGGGTTAAGTTCCATTTAGTCATAATTGCTACCCTTTAAATATTATAGGATTTGCTTGATAAAATTTTGTTTAGAGTTTTTCAGCTAGGATATTGATCTGTAGTTTTCTGTAATATCTTTGGATTTGATATATGTGTAACATCAGCTGCTTCAAATGAGTTGTGAACGGCCTCCTTGTCTTTAGTTATCTGTAAAAGTTTGTAAAATTGGTGTTATTTTCTTTAAATATTTGATAGAAGTCACCAGTGAACCTATCTGGTTCTGAATTTTTATTTGTCATAATACTTTAACTTCCAATTCACTTTCTTTAATAGTTATAAATCTATTCATTTTCAGTTTTTCTAAGTTGCTGTACTTATTGGTACGTAATGATTGATGATGTGCCTTTATTATTCTTCATTGTACAATCTGTATGGTTACAATGTCTGTCATTGTTTATATTAGTAATTTGTATCTTCTCTTTTGTTTTTATCAATTTTATTTGTATTCTCAAAGAAGCAAATTTTGCATTGATTTTTACTGATTTTTTTCTGTTTTCTATTGTATTGATTTCCGTTATGATCTTTATCAATAGATTTTTTTCTACTGCTAATTTTGAGCTTAATTTAATCTTTGTTTTCACATTTCTTAAGCTGGCAGTTGAGTTCTTTGATTTGATAATTGCCCCATTTCTTCTTTCTTGATATAGATATTTAGTGCTACAAATACCCACGTTTCCTCATCAAGTACTACTTTAGTGGCTTCCCACAATTTTGTTTAGGTTGTACCTTACTTTTATTCAACTAAAAATATTCTCTGGCTTCCATATTTGAGTTCTCCTTGATCCACTGGTTATGTAGAAGTATTTTGTATATTTTGAATAGTTGGGGATTTTTCAGAGATATGTGTGTCATTCATTTCAAATTTAGCCCACTTAAATTAAGAAAACATTTCAAATGAATTGGACTGTTCTTTACTTACTGAGACTTGTTTGGGGTACAAAATATATTTCATCTTATGAAACATTCTTTGTAAAATTGAAATAATTTTTGTCATGCTGTTGTTAGGGGGAGTGCGCTATAGATTTATTTTGCTTCTTGTTTCATAGTGTTATTCAAATCTTATATATGATTTTCTGTTTATTTGTTTCAACAATTACTAAGAAAAGAATATACTATATGATAGTATTTTGCTCAGTTATGGAATATATATATGATGTTCCCATTTGATTTTAATTGAGCTGAAAAGTACCTTGGGATGTTGTAGGCATCATAAAATTGTAGTGTAAAGGGGAAAAATGATGGTGGGGCCTGAAATTGAGACATCTGAAAAATAAAAACTTAGTGAAAAGAAAAAGGGCCCCAGGAATCAAGAAAAAAATCTATAGAAAACCTAGAAATCACAGAGAAACAGGAGAAAGTGAAGACAACACAGAGAAAAGAACAAGGCAATTTAGAGTTAACCTGGCTTCTGGGGAAAGACACTTGTCTCTGCAAACAAAAGGTAAGTTCTGGGAGGTTAAGCAGCCCCATAAACATACCAGCAGCACTAGCTCCAAGAAAACCTATGGTTATTGTAAACTACAAATGTGGTATGGGGTTTTACTTTGAAAGTGACTTCTTCAGGATGACAGTCTAGTGCTGGAGAAAAAATTCACTGTAGTGTCTACCATATTGGTGAATGATATAATGAGGAGCCATTTTGGGAAGGGGGTTTATTGTTTAAGACTGAGCTACTCAGAGAATAATAAGTCACAGAATGACTACACTTCAGGATTTCTGAGGTTACTCTCCCACAGTAACAAAGTGGGAGACAGCCACAAGAGATAGTTATAGAGGAGGACAGGCTAGTGACAGACTCCCTGAGAAGCTTCAGCAACAGCAAGCTCAGGCTATGGAAGATACCATGGTCCTGTTCTCTGTTATGAGAAGCCAGGCCTATCTCTTGTGGTTTTCTTAGGAGGCTGGGTCTGAAAGTGCTGGAATTAAGTTCAGTGGGCTGCTTGGCCCCCCTTGCTGCCTACCTCCAGCACAGAGATCAGTGGTCTGTTTACTTTTCCCATCTGCCAACATGATTAGGGTATGCCTTGGCTTAGATAGTTGCCATATCCAGGGTGTATGGACAGAGAGGTCTCCGAAACAAGGGTGGGCCCTTCACAAACCTACAGGCCACAAAGCTAGTCAGAGATGGAAATGGCTCAGGACACAAAGAAGGGTATAACCACTGAAAGCTACTGGAGTGAATACAGCCTTGAGGCAGACAACACAACACTGGCTGATCTCACCCAGCAGGAACAGTGGGGCAGGACTTAGCATTCACACAGTGAAAAGAAGGGGTGCAGAAACAAAATAGACCCTAATTGTGACTCACTATCCCTTTCCCATATCTGGTGGATCTCAATACCACAAGCCCTGGAAAGAAACCACTCATCCAAACACGTGGAGGAGTTTTTTCAACTCATTTCTCTTTGTTTATTTATTGTTTGTTTTATTTGTTTGCTTGTTTCTTTTGCTCTTTGGTTCCTTCTTTTTCTTTCTTGTGTTTCTGTTATTTTATCTAATTCTATTCTTTATTTTTTAGCTATTTAAAGATTTTTATCTAACTTTTCTGTCCTCCTCCACATCTTTTCTTTTTCAAATGTACTTCTTTCATTTTTTCCCTTTCACTACCCCCTCCATTTTATTATTATTACTATTTATGCTTTATTAATTTTAGCTATTTAATTTATGCTATTATTGCTGAATTCTTTTCTATTGTTAATAGTGGTATAGTTGTTGCTTTTAGTATGTGTATATATATTTACTGTACATCCGCATTTGATTTGTCTTTGTGTTTATATTATTATTGCAGATCTCTTTTCTATTGTTAAGGGTGGTATAGTTACAGCTTTTATTGGTTCCTATGGTTTGTAAACACCCAAATTGTCTTTGACTCTATTATTATTGCTGATTTCTTTTTTATTGTTAATGGTGGCATAGTTGTTGCTTGTAATTATTTCTTTACTGTATGCCAATATCTGGTTTGTCTTTGTGTTGTCAACATTGTGGTGGTTTGTTTTTCTCCTCTCTAAATGGCGCTGGCCATCAAGCACCCAGAAAAAGAAAACCCTCAAATATTATATATTTGAGAAAACCCTCAAATATTATGTTGAGTAGGTTGAAGAGAAGTATAAACAACAAAACATAACCAAACCCAAGGACACATCACAGGGAAACAGAATCTACTTAAAGAGATCTCTCCAGTAGTGGCAGAATGAAAAACTAAAATACCATAACTGATCTTCCTCTGCAGCACAAAATAATAGGAACATGAGAAAACAAGGCAACAAGATGCCTCCCAAAACCATTAACACCCTGAAAACTGGTCTCATAGATACTGAAGAAGAGAAAATTTCAAATGAAGAACTAGAAAACTGAAGGATCATGATATTTGAAGAGATTAAAGAAGGAAAGTATAAGCAAATTCATAAGAAGTTTATGAGCTTAAAGAAGATTTAAATAAACAGACAAAACATCTAGTTAACGAGATGTTCAGTGAGGTTAAAGAAGAAACAAACTGACTTCAACAAGAAAATATAAGATAAGGATGACCATTTTAGTAAGGAGTTATTAATTATGAAAAGAAATCAAGAAGTAATTAAGGATATGAAAATTTCAGTGGGTAGTAGATTTGACCAATGTGATGACAGAGTATCAGAACTTCAAGACAAGGTTGATGTAGTAGATCATGTACTCAGTGACACCATAAAAACAACAAAGCAACATGGAAACTAGATCCAACACCTGCTAGATGACTCCAAAAACAATTATAATTATAAGAATAAAGACAAAATTAGAAGATGACCCAAACGGTCTAAAAAATTTATTCACTCAAATCAAAGCAGAAAAATTTCCAAATCTAGGGCAAGAATTCAATATTCAAGTGCAAGAGGCATATAGAATCCTAAATAGCCACTACCAGAGAAGAACCCTTCCACAATACATCATAATACAGAAATTCAATAAATAGAATATTAACAGTTGTTAACAAGAAACTGTAAGTAACCTATAAAGGCAAGTCTATCAGAATAACAGTAGATTTCTTAGCACAACCTTAAAGATCAGGAAAGCTTAACGAGTAGTGTTTCAAGCCCTAAGAGAAAACAATTATCAATCCAGGCTCCCATTTCCTGAAAAGTTAGCCTTCAAAGTTGACAGAGAAGTAAAGACTTTCCATGACAAAGGCACTCTAAATAAATGCATGACCACTAAACCAGCATTGCAGAAAATACTTGAGAGAAACTTAGAGACAGGGAGGTCACCAGCACCAAAGAACCCAAAGAAAAGTATACATCTAACTGGGAAAGTAGAAAAGGAAAGTAAAAAATAAAGGAATCAACACTGGAAAAATAATGCAATGACAGGAGTCAGTAAATATGTTACAATAACTCAATGTCAGTGGTTTTAACTTCTCAACCAAAAGACATAGACTGGCAGGTTGGATTCAAAAATAAAATCCAACCATACATTTCCAGCAAGGGACACACCTCATCCAAAAGCATAAAGAACAAAAATGAAAGGGTGAAAAATGATATACCATACAACTAGAGCCTGGAAGCAAGCATGAGTAGCTATCTTATTTTCAGACACTCCTGACTTCTAAGTCAAAACTGATCAGAAGGGACAATGATGGCTACTACATACTACTGGTAAAGGAAACAATTCAGTAGGAAGAGATAACAATCATAAATATATATGCACCAAATCTTGGTGCACCCAACTTCATAAAATAAAAGTGACTGGACGTAAACAAGATAGGCACCAATACAATCATAACACAATTATAGCAGGGTACTTGAATATCCCACTCTCACAAACGGACAAGTCAAGTAGACAGAAATATCAGAGTGAAACCACATCATTGAACAAATGGACTTAAGAGGCATCTACAGAGTGTTTCACCCAATAACATAATATACATTTTTTAGCAGCATATGAAATTTCCAAAATAGACCATATCTTAGGCCATAAAGCATGCATAAGTAAATATGAAAGAATTGGAATAACCCTTGAGTACTATCAGATCATAACAGAATGAAAGTGGAAGTCAGCAAAAAGAAGCCATGGAAACTACACGAATACATGGAGGGTAGATAATACTTTACTGAATAATCAATGGATCACAGAAGAAATCAGGAAGAAATTTAAAAGTTCCTAAAATCAAGTGAAAATTGAAGCACAACCTACCAAAAACCTATGGAACATAATGATAGCAGTCCTAAGAAGGAAGTTTATAGCTATGAATACGCATACTAAAAGAATAGAGTGATCCCCCCCAAAACCCTAAAAATGCATTTCAAAGTCCTAGAAAAAGAAAGACAATACAAACCCAACACTGGTAGAAGGAAAGAAATTTTAAGATCAAGTGGAAATTAATAAAATTGAGACTGAAAACCAGTACAAAGGATCAATGAATCAAAGAGTTGGTTGTTTGAAGGGATAAACAAGATTGATGAACCCCTATCCAAACCTACCAAAAGTAAAAAAAGAAAAAACCTTATCAACGCAATTAGAATTGAAAAGGATAAAATCAGAACAGAACCACCAAGATCCAGAGGATCATAAGAAACTTACTTTGAAAACTTATATTCCAATAAATTTGAGAACCTAGAAGAAATGAAGAAATTCCTAGACACACAAGAATTACTAAAATTGAACCAACCAGACATAAAAACCCTGAATAGACCAATAAGAGTCAATGAAATAGAGGCAGTAAGAAAAATCCTATCAATAAAAGCCTAGAATCTGATGGATTCACACAGAATTCTACCAGAACTTCATGAAAAATCTAATGCCAATATTCCTCAACTCTTCCATGAAACTGAAAAGGAAGGAACACTACCAAACTCATCCCTGGAAGCTAGGATTACCCCAATACAAAAAAGGAGCAAAGACTTAACAACAACAACAACAACAACAACAACAACAACAACACAAAGCAAAAAACTACAGGGCAATCTCCTTAATAAACATAGATATGAAAATCCTCAAAAGATACTGGCAAACAGAATGGAACAAATCATTAAAAAGATCATAAACTGTGACCAAGTTGGTCTCATCCTGGGAATGCAAGGATAGTTCAACATATGTAAATCAATTAATGTATACATCACATAAACAGAGGCAAGGAAAAAAATCACATGATCATATTAATAGATGCAGAAAAAGCCTTTGAAAAAATCCAACATCTATTCCAACCCTGATGAAAATCGGTATAGAAGGACCTTATGTCAAACTGATAAAAGGCATTTATGACAAACCCACTGCCAATATCACACTAAATGGGGAAAACCTGAAAGAATTTCCTCCAAAATCAGGAAGGTAAGGGTGTCCACTTTCACTACTCCTATTCAATACAACACTTGAAACTTTAGCAATCAGGTAGCAGAAAGAAGTAAAAGAAATATGAACAGGAAGAATAAGGAAGAAGCCAGGCTATTCTTACTCACAGATAACATGAACCTTTATATAGAATTTCCAAAAACTCCACCAAAAGACTCATAGAACTAATAAATAAATTCAGAAAAGCAGCAAGACACGAGATCAATACAAAAAGAAATCAATAGAATTCCTCTGCAACTACAATGAACCCACTGAGAAAGAAATCAAGAAAACAATCCCATTCAAAATAGCTTCAAAAAAATTAACTACCTAGAAATTCACCTAACCAAGGAAGTGAAAGATCTTTGTAATAAAAACTGCAGTATTCTGAAAAGAGGTTGAAGGGGATATCAGGAAATGGAAAGACATCACTAGTTCCTATATAGACAAAACCAATATTGTCAAAATTGTCATATTCCCCCCAAACAATATATGGATTCAATGTATTCTCAATAAAAATACCAACAGCATTCTTCATAGAACTAGAAAAAACAATTCTAAAATTTATATGGTACCAGAAGAGATCCAGGACAGCAATAGCAATCCCGGGCATCAAGAAGAAAGGCATCTTCCTTTTTGAGATGCCAGATTGAGGCATCTCAATCCTGGGTTTCAAGTAATATTGCAAAGTTACAAATAAAACAAGACAAAACAATAAAACAGCATGGTACTGGAACAATGGACACGTTGATCAATGGAACAGAATTGAAGTTCAGAAAAAAGAAAAAAAACCCAGGAACCTCCAGCCATCTGATCTTCAATAAAGGTGCCAAAAACATATGCTGGAGAAAAGATAATCTCTTTAACAAATGGCTGGGAAAACTGGTTATCCACATACAGAAGAATGAATCCAGATGCATATCAAGTAAAATTAAATTAAATCAAAATGGATCAAAGATATAGATATAAAAACAGAAGCACTGAATCTGCTGGAAGATAAAATTGGTAAAACTCTTGAAGACGCAGGTATAGGCAAGGACTTTCTGAACAGAACCCCAATTGCACACGAAATAAGAGCAACAATCAACAAAATGAGGCTATATAAAATTGGAAATATTCTGCACAGCAAAGAAAACAACACAGTGAAGAGACAACCTGTAGAATGGGGAAAATTTTTGCCAGCTACTCCTCAGACATAAGACTAATATCTAATACATAAAAACCTAAAAAAGAAAACAGATCCCCTCCAGCGTAAAAGAGTCAATCAAAACATGGGCAGAGAAGTGTGACTAGACACGAAAGAAGAAGTACAAATGGCCAATAGGTACATTAAAAAATGTTCAGCATTTTTGGCCATTAGAGAAAAGCAAATCAAAACAACACTGAGATTTCATCTTACTCCAGAAGAATGGCTATCAAAGACTCAAAAAATGACAAATGCTGGCCAGGCTGTGGAGAAAGAGGAACCCTTTTATATTGTTGGTAGGAATGTAAACTATTACAACCACTATGAAAGTCAGTATAGAGATTTTTCAAAAAACTAAAAATAGAAATTCTGTTTCACCCAGCTATACCTCTTCTGGGTATCTTCCCAGGAGAGTTAAAGACATGTTACAGTGATACATAGATAACCTTTGTTTATAGTGGCATGACTTATAGCTAAATCTTGGAAGTGACCTATATGTCCATCAATGGATAGATGGATAAGAAAAAGTATATATACACAATGGAGTACTACTCTGCCATAAATAGATGCACCTAGAGACTGTAATACTAAGTGGTGAAATAAATCAGACACAGAAGGATAAATATTATTTGATTTCTCTTATATAGGAAACCCAAAGTACAAATAATTTAAAAAGCAACATAAAAGGTAGATGATAGGAAACAGAGAAATGGAGTTTGTGAAGATGGGAAAGGAGTCTAGGGATGGGGGAGATGGACGGGAGGTGAAATGAAGAAGTAAAAATGATCAAGATGCAGTATGTATATGTATCAGTACAGCATGATTAATGCATTATGTATTGCAAACACATAAAATAACAAAAATGTAGCTAAAAATAAAGTTACAGTGCAATGCATCACTCGTGTTTGTGACATGCTAGTGTAAACAAACTTACTGTGCTGCAAGTTATATAAAAGCATAGTACATATAATTATGTGCATACATATATGTAGTAATGAGAATTAATGACTATTATTGGCTTATGTGTTTACTATACTATACTTTTTACCATTGTTTTAGAATGTATTCTTCCTTAGTTAAAAAAAAGTGACTGTAGAACTATATGATGGGTTATGCTAGCAGCGGTCTCATCCATCTCATTTTTATAGTTCCTGGATTGAGCTAAGTGGGCATGTGGAGTAACTGACCTATGCCATCAAAGTTTGTGTATGTATCCTCTGATCTTCACACAGTAGTACAATTGCCTGGCTAATGAGGAATTTTTCTGATGAAGTCCTCATAGTTAAGCATCACATGACTGTATTTTAATCTTTGACTATAATTATGGATTTGTCCTTTACTCTGTAGTTCTATAAGTTTTTGCTTTGTCATTCAAAACTTCGTTCTTAGGTACATATGCACTTAAAATCATATGTCGTCCTCATGAATTTACCCCCTTTTCATTATAAAGTAACATTCTAAAAATATGAATATCCTCAATATTTTTGCACTGAAATGTACTTTATCTAACATAATATAAGCACTCCAACTTTTTTCTTTTTCACAACTTTATCGAGAATTATTATATAATATAAATTCACCCACTTGAAGTGTACAGTCCGGTGGTTTGTAGTATATTTACTGAATTGCGCAGCCAGCTCATAATCTAATGTTAGAACATTTTCATTACCCTCAAAGGAAACCTCATACCTATGAGCAGTCACCCTTGTTTCCTTCTCCCATCCTCAACTGTAAGCAACAATTTTCATTTTTTATAGATTTTCCCATTCTAAAAATTTCATATAATGAGGATCATACAATAAGGGGGTCATTGCAACTGGGGTCTTAAAACTATTTTTAATTGAAAATTTTATTTGACATAATTATAACTACAGATCTGTATGCATTTTAAAGAAATGGTACAGAGAGATCCCATGTACACGTTAACCAGTTTCTCTTCATGATAGCATCTTGCAAAATTTGAGTACACTATCACCACTGAGGTGTGCACACAATCAAGATACAGAACATTTTTGTCACCAGGGGTCCCTCTTGTTCTTTCTTAGCCACATCTGCTTCCCTCTTATCCCTGCTTCCTCCTTAACCTTTGCCAACCACTAATGTAGTCTCCTACGGTTTTGCCATTTCAAGAAGGTTGTGTGAATGGAATCATGTAATAGGTATCCTTTTGGGATTGGCTTTTTTTTTTCCAACTCATCATAATTCTCTGGAGATACATGCAGGTTGTTGCATATAGGAATCATTTTGTTCCTTTTTATTGGTGAGTAGTATTCCATGGTACAGGTGTACCACAGATGTTTAACCATTCATTCATTGGAGGACATACCAATTGTTTCCAGATTTTAGCTTTTATGAATATCGTTGCTATAAATAGGTGTTTGTATGAACATCAGCCATCATTTCTCTGGGATAAATACTCAATAATCCAATTGCTGAATCATATAGTAGTTCCAAGTTATTTTTGAAAAAATACCGTTAAGCAGTTTTCCAGTGTGTGTGCATCATTACATATACCACTAGGAATGTATAAATGATCTCGTTTCTCCACATCCTCACCAGCATTTGATGTTCCAATTTTCAAAATTTTAGTCATTTTGATGGGTGTGTAGTGATATTTTACTGTAGTTTAAATTTGCATTTCTTTAAAAAGTAATGATGTTAACCATTTCTTATGTGTTTAATTTTCATCTGTATATCCTCACTGATGAAATGCCTCACCACGTCTCTTGCCCACTTTCTAACTGGATTTTTTTAAACCATTGCATTGAAGGTTCTTTATAGAGAGTCTGCCAAAAAAAAAAATGTATACAACAGGAAAAGAAAAACTTGTACAAATATTTTAATACTAAATTTGTTGAGACATCATGAGATTAATACAAGTTACCTTTGGCTTCTACAATTATAAGAGGTGCTCAAGTGGTGGCCATTAGCTTCTAAACATTTATTAGTACCATAAACTGCTAAGCATATGCAATTTTTTGGTGGACTCTGTATATTCTAGATATGGTCCTTTGTTGCAGGCATGGTTTGCAAATAGATTCTTACTCTGTAACTTATCCTCTCAATCTTTTTATAAGATCTTCACAGAGGAAAAGTTTTTTACTTTAATTAAATTTAATCTGTCAAATTTTCCTTTTTCAATCTGCTTTGGTATCAGGTCTAAGAACTCTCTGCCTAGCTATAGATTTTCTCTTTTATCTGTTTCTATATTTTACATTTCACATTTAAGTCTGTGATACATTTCAATTATGCTTTGTACCAGGTATAAGATATAGGTCGAGGTTCTTTTTGTTTGTCTATGGATGTCCAATTGCTCCAACACAATTTGTTGAAAAGGCTATTTTTCCTCCATTGAATTGCTTTTGCACCTTTCTCATAAATCAATTCGGCATATTTGTGTAGTTCTATTTCTGGATTCTCTATTCTGCTCCATTTATCTTTGTGTCTATCTCTCTGCCAATATCACACAGCCTTGATTATTGTGACTATATTAGTATAGAAATCAAGTAGGCTGATTCCTCTACTTTATTCTTGTTTTCCAATTTTTTAAAAGCTATTCTAGTTCCTTTTTATTTTTATATAAGTTTTAGAATAATCTTACCTGTATCTACAAAAATATGGCTGGGGTTTTGATAGGCATTCTATCAAAGCTATGTATTAATTTGGGGAGCATTATCATCTTTATTTACTTTGTTGAGTCTTCTAATCCATGAACACTGATGTCTCTCCATTTATTTAAGTCTTATTGATTTATTTCAATGAGGAATAGGTTTTAGCATGTAAGTATTGTACATGTTGTGTTAGTTTTATGGCTATTTCTTTTTTATGAATGATTTTAAATAGTATCGTATATAAAATATTGATAATTTGTGTGCTCATTTCCAGTACATAGAAATACAATTTATTTGTGTATATTTATCTTGTATCCTATAATCTTACTAAACTTCTTATTTGTGCTAGAAGATTTTTTTAAGAGGCTTTGGGATTTCTACATATGCAGCAGGCCATCTGTAAATAAGGGCAGTTTTATTTCTTCTTTTTAATGCCCTTAATTGTCTTATTACATTGACTAGAACTTCCAGCACTATGTTGAATGAGAGAATTGAGAGTGGATGGCCTTTCCTTTTATCCAGTTTAGGGAGAAAACACTCACTTGGCTACCCTTTAGTACAAAGCTAGCTATTTAGCTGAGGTTTTTGTACTCTTTATATTGTTGAGGAAGTTCTCCTTTATTCCTACATCTCTGAGACTTTTAAAACGTAAATATATATAATGGATGTAGAATTTTGCCAAGTGTTTTTCCTCCATTGATTGACATAGTCGTGATTTTTCTTCTTAGTCTGTTACTATGGTGGCTTACACTGATTAATTTCTCAATATTGGACCAGTCTAGAGTGTGTGGAATAAACTCACCTTAGCCATGGTATGTAATTCTTTTTATATGTTGCTGAATTCTATTTGCTAAATATTTTTAAAGATTTCTTTGTCTATATCCATAAGGAATATTGCTGTGCATTCTTTTTTTTTTTTTTTTTTTGTATTGCCTTTGTATGGTTTTGTATCAGAGTAATTTCATAAAAGTATTGGAAAATGTTCTCTCCTATTCTATTTTCTGGGCAAGATTATGTAAAATTGATGTTAGTTATTTGTATATTTGGTAGAATTCTACAGTGAAAAAATGTGGCCTAAAGATTTCTTTCTTGGAAATCTTTTCATCACTAATTCAATTGCCTTAATAGTTATAGAGCTATTTAAATGATGTAGGCCTTATTGGATAAGTCGTTGTACAACTTTTCCTAAGAGTTGGTTCATTTTGTCAAAAAGTTGTCAGATGTATGTGTAGAGTTATTTACAACAGTCCATTATACTTTTAATGCACACAAGGTCTGCATTCTCTATTTTGTTCCTGTTATTCGTTTCTTGTTCTATCAACTGCTGAGAATGGAATGTTGAAGTCCTCAGCTATAGTTGTGTGTGTATGTGTGTGCATACATGTATTGTTCCATTTTTCCTTTCAGTATTACAATTTTGGCTTAAAAAAACTCTTGTTTGGGTCATATTCATTTAGGATTGCTAGGTGTTTAAGTAGATTGCTATTGTTACGTAGTGCCTTTTTTGTCCTTGGTAATCTGCTTTGAAGTCTACTTTATCTGACATTAATTAAATACTCCTGCTATAATAGAATAATGTTTGCTTATATATCATTTTTCTTCCTTTTACCTTCAATTGACCCATATCATTATATTTAAAGTGAGTTTCCTGAAGATAGCATATAGTTAAGTCATGTTTTAAAATTCTTTTAGTTGGTATTTGTACCATTTATATTTAATGTGATTATTAACATTTCAGGGTTTAATCTGCTATTTTATTTTTGTATATTGTTTGGTCTCATTGATTTTATTATTTTTCTTGTCCTGATTTCCATGTGGACTCCTTGAACTTTTTCAATTTCATTTTTAAAATTAATGTTGTTTTCTAATATATCTGTTTACATAGCTTTCCTAGTGCTTTCTCTAGATACTATACTATATGTACTTATCATTCTGTTGATATCACCATTCTACCAAATACATGGTAGTTCTCCTTATATTCTTTACCTTTCCCATCTGCAAAATAATTATCATAAAGTTTCTCTACCTATATTCAGAACATCAGACAATGTTATAATTTTTGCTTAGACTGTCCAATATAATTCAGAGCCACGCTTCCTCTGATATCGAGAAGGTATTCCTCCCACCTAATGTCCTTTAATATTTCTTACAGTGTGGATCTGCTAATAATGAGTTTTATCAGCTTTTTAAAAAATGTCTTAAAAGTCTTCACATTGCTTTCGTTTAGGAAAGATGTTTTTACTGGTACAGAATTCTACGTTGACCCTTTTTTTCTTTCAGTACTTTAATATTGTTGCTCCACAGTATTCTTTTATTTTTTTTCTGTGGGTACTGGGGGGTCGACCTCAGGACCTCGCACGCCAGCAGGCGCCCGTGCCGCTGAGCGATATCACCGGCCTCTTTTTCGTATGTGGGTTCCAAGAGTTGAACTCGGGCCCTCGCGCTTGCCGGGCAGGCACTTAAGCCACTGAGCCATCTCACCGGCCCTCCACAGTATTCTTAATTGCTTTATTTCCAAAGAGAAATTTACTGTCATCCATGTCCAGTTTTGAACATGGAAGTTAGCTCGGAGGGCAGTGAGTAGAAATCTGAAATTTGTAGGGAAGAAGAAGGCTTGGTAAGGGAGTTAACTTTTCCCTAGTTGCTTAGCTAGTTATTAGTATCATGGGGCCTTGAGGCCAGGGGTTTGTGTCCTAGTCTTATTCTGTCCTCAGAACACCAGGATTGATTTCATATCGTTGGGTTGGGATCCTAGAGCGAAGCACCTGGCCAAGGCCTCCAAATGTCCTTGAGCACAACTATGGAAAAGGCAGGGCTGAGCTCAGCTTGGCTTCTTCAGACCACAGGAAAATGAGGTTGGAACTGGTAGTGCAGCTAGCCAAGTGACAGATGAGATGTTGTATGGGAGCTGGGCATCAATGCCCCATGGAAGGGTTGGGGTTTTCTCCTGCCAGCTTCAGGCAGGAGAGGCTGGCAGTACTGGCAAGGATTTAGCCAAGAGGCTTGCCACTGCCTTCCTGTAGTCACCTCGTGCCCCGTGACTCCAGGGCACTCAGAGAATGGAGATGACAACTGAAAGGGAGAACTGGCTCAGGTCTTCCAGGACATCCCTGGAAACCACCTATGCCCACAGGAACCGAGTGCCCTGGGAGCTGCCCTGAGCATGCAATCTCACTTTCATGAAGGTGAAAAATGTTTATGGAAGCTTGTCTTGTACAGTATCACTATGCTAATTCCAGTGGGTGGGAAAGAGAATATGGTGGCAAGGTGAGCAAAAGGAGAATGGAATGTGATGAGTACAAGGAATTATGAGTCTGTCTGCTGCCCTACTGACCTCAGGAACCATGTGGATTCTCAAAGAATTTTGGGTAGGTGAATTCAGTAACTCAGTCACTGGACATTTATCAGTTGGCCTTGGTTCCTGGGACTGTGTTAAATGCATTTACAGCATTACCTTACTTCACGTCTATAGAGTTCCCTTCTATATTTGTCATTCTTGTCCCACCCTACACATGAAGCTTCACAGTCAGAGTTACCCAATGTCTTGCCCAAAATAGTGAGGTATCAGTAAAGACCCACTGCAACCATTGCTACCATACAAAATAAATGGCCGAGTGGGTGAAGGGATGAATGGAAAACACATCCATGCAAGCTAGCTGCAGTGTCCAAATGAGCAGTGAGGGTCTGAGGAAGGAAAGATGCTGCTGGATGGAGGGTGTCAGGAAGGGCTTGGCAGGGAAAAGAGAGAACTGGCTTCTGCTCATGCCAGGATGATCATCTATTTGGCAATAGAAGATATGTATGAAAAGTGATAGAATAACATAAATCAATAAATATGTCAGAAAATATGAATAAAGCAACACAGTGGGGTAACAGAGATAGAGCCAGCCTCAAGGCATGGTGATAAAGTTTAAAGAGTGGGTCCTTGAGGAGCAAGGGGATCTCTGTGTAGACAGAAGTCAGGGAAATGCTTCATTGGATGGGGGATCACCTTCTGGGAGGGAAGTTTGAGTATATAGGCAGGTCATGGCATTGGGTGGGGATGTTGCAGGACCATCCTGGGCACTGCATGTCACAAAGAAGGGCTGGAGAAGGTGGCAGGTAGAGGGGACACTGTTGGGTACAAAGGATTAGAGCCAGTAGGGGTCTTGAGGGAAGTGCCATAGTTTGGATCTGCATTGTCCCTTAAGTCCCATGTGTTAAAGTCTTGGTCTCCTGCACATGACACTTTTGGGAGGTGGTGAAACCTTGAAGAGGTGAAATTTAGTAACAGCCTTTAGGTCATTGTGTCCATGGCCCCAAGTAGGGTTGTGGGACCCTGCTCCCTTTCTTTTTCTCCTTTACTTTCTGGTGATGAGGTCACGGTGATGTACTGTCTCGTCACAGGCCCAAAGCAGCATGGCCAAGCAATTATGTACTAGAACCTCCAAAACCAGGAGCCAAACTAAACCCTTTCTCTTTATAAGTGATTATTGCAGGTGTTTGTAATAGTGATGCAAAACTGACTACACGCTGAACTGGTTGAAACAGCCCAGGGGAACTTGGCACTTCCCTGAAGCCCAGAGCTAGCTCTGGACCCAGCCCAGCCCTGGTTAAGCTGCCTGCATCCTGAGTGGAGCCCCCTCCTTGCTAAGTATCATCTTGAAGCACAATATTTTTTCTCAAGTGTCTTGGTGGCTCCCAATTCCTATCCCTAACCCAGCATTTGCTGCTCTCCAGGCTCTGGCCACAGCACCTTGGAGCCCAAACTTCAGCTCCCATCCACCCCACTTCTGCTACTGAATAGTGCTCCAGTCTGCACATCCTCCCCAGGGGACACCAAGGCTTTCCTTTTAGTGGTCCACTGCTTGGCCTGCCCTTTGCCCCTGACCTTCAGCCTGTGTCCCTTTTTCCTCTGTCTTTCCAAATCCTACTTGTCCTTTGAGACCTAGCTTAAAATCCACCTCTTCCAGGAAGCCTACACTGACTTTTGTAGTTCAAGGCCACCTATGTCTTCCTCAAGTTCCTGTAATCTTTCCCCACTTAAAACATTGCCCTTATGTTGTTCATTATGCAGCTGTGGGGCAAAGGTTACTGGACTTGTGCCATCTGGCTTCAGCACCTGTGTGACTTTTAAAATGCTAGTATACCTTTTTGTGCTGTGATTTCCCCACAGCAGGTTATTGTGTTATAATTCTACTGTGAGAATTAAAATAACTCATTATACAGGATTGCTAGCAAATAGATGGAGCCCAATAAATGCATATAGAACACATGCATGGATTTCTCCTCTTATGAATGTCTCCTGGCCTGGGTTCCAGATACACTGAGGGGTCAGCTCTTGCTTGCTGAAGTCATTAGGACTTGAGAGCCCACACTGGACCTATATGAGACACAGAGGAGGTCACTGGCTGACCTGCTGAATGAGCAGGTCCATAGGGCCCTGTGTTGGCCACTCCATTTTTCTTGCTTTCCCTGATCCACAACATGTACAGGTTCAGGTTCTGGCCTCGATGTAGAGTGCTAAAAAGTTGTGATTCACCACCACAGATTATTGCTCAGCCCCTTGGAGCTCGTGAGCCTTGGGAATCTGTGTGCTGTCTTTCTAGATTCTTGAACAGGTTCTCAAGGACACCCCCACCCCCAGGGATTTGTTCCCCTCTTTTGTTGGTCACACAGAGCCCTACTTTCCTAATGAGCTGCTAAGGAGCTGTCAATTATGGATGCAAATAAAGAAACCAGAAACCATTACCAGCCCAGAAATGAACTGAAGGCAGCAGCCCCACCTTTCCCGGGAAAGCCAAGAGGAGCTGACAGTGAGGCCAGCCTGTGGGCCCCACGTCCTTGCAGCAATCCAGGATTCCTTTCTATTCTGAAGTTTGCCCCTCAGAATCAGGTCAAACTGCAAGGGTTTATTCATATATATAACTTTATTGTATATATTAGTTATTTCATAAACACAAATTTATAGCTATTGAACATATGTAGTAGACATTTATATGTTCTTCTTCTAAAAATTATTATTAAATTTTTTTAAAATCTGGACATATATATGTCTCTTACAAAATCCTGGGGCAGTAATTGCTCCATATACTTTCATTGAACATAACTGGGTTGGGGGGATATATGAACCTACAGGTCTGGGCCAAGCAGGAAGAGGAGGTGATTCTGAGTCATTTATTTTCCTGGCCCCAGGATCCCAATACTCTCTCCTGCATTGGCCAGCTTTCTGTTGCTGGGACAAAATATCTGACACCTGCAAATTGAAGAAGTTTATTTTGGCTGATGTTTACAAAGGTTTCACTCCATGGTTGGCTGGCTCCAAGGCAGAAACATCACGGCAAATGGCATGAGGAGGAAAGCTGCTTGCCTCATGGCATCTGGGAGGCAGAGAACAGAGGAAAAGCCTGATAGAAAAGGAAGGGACTGGAGACCGGATATCCACTAAGATCACTCAGAAATGTGCTTTACTAATCGAGGTGTCTCTCAAGCCTATCAAGTTGACAACCAAGATTAATCATCACATGTCCCTAACAAAGCCCCTTTCCTCTTGTTCCCAAGAACCACTTGTTTTTTCACATTCTAAAAGATACAAAATGTTTTGGTGAAGTATTTGACCAGGACATACCATGTGAAGACTTAGAAGTGTGGGTTTTGGTATCGGACTGCTTGGGTTCAAATTCTGTCTGCTTTTCTGTCTGGTGAATTAACTGAGCTCTCCTTTTTGTGGTTTCCATGTTTATATAGGCAGATGTATGGGAAAATAACTTTTCTTCCCACTGTAAGTTTGTGGCTCAGAAGCCTAAAGCAATAGACAGATTAACAAGAGCAAAGCATACTAATTTGTTTAACATTATTTTGCATGACACAGAGCCTTCAGAAGTGAAGACTCAAAACAGTAAGGAAACTTATGCATTTTTATACTCAGTTTGGTCAGGAAGTGAAAGTTTTGTGGAAGTAGGATTAGACACGGGGGTGTGACATAATGGTAGTAAACTGGGGAAAAGTTAGCCAGGCCTGTTTGTTCAGATTCTTCTGTGTCCCTGTGCATTAAATATGAAGATGTTCCTTTCTTGTTAGGGTGGTCACATGCCATACTTTAGAGGAAAACCAGAAAACTCTTTCAAGGTTTATGATTTGCTTCAGGGAGAAGAAAGGATTGGAGAAGGTCAGAGTAAGCTTCCTGTTTCTGTTGTTTCCTCCAATATCAAGGTATTATATTTTGAGGTAGCATATTCTGAACCTTATCATGGATAATCATAACACCCCTTAAGTAAGGATCTGTAAAGCGGAAATGACCTGCTGTATACAAAGAGTTTAAGGGTACCCCGCCTCTAGTAAGGCCTCAGTCAATACAGATGACCTTCCATGACAGTCACAGTAGCAGGACCTCATGGTGAGCAAAGCTGCTGTCTTTCTCTACCCTCACAAAGATCCTGGCAGAGAAAGTCTGTGCTCCCCTTTTTTCCATGAAGAAACTAAGGATCAGAGAAATTAGCCTGTGGCCACTAGCAAAAGTAAAGGTCCAACTTTCATTATCTGAGCCTAGAAATCCTATTCTTCCCATTAGGTGTGGACTGCTAAACCTTATTGTGTTCCTTCTCCCAAGGGATTTGCATTTTAATGGTGGCCAGAGGTCCAATGTTAATGTGCAAAACTATGAATATCTAATTGTGGAATCTTAAAATACCACTTAGTGGATGGGAGGTGGGGTGGGGTGGGCAGTTAGGGAAGGGGGGGAGTATTATTCTTAATAGCAAGAAGAGAAAGAAAAATCTTACTGCTTTTGAAATCATCATACACAGACATAAACTCTTTGCTCTAAACTGATTTAGAAGGAGGAAATCTTAAGCAGGAAAAGGGAAGACTGAGGAGGTGGAAATTGAAGGCTCGCAGCACCTAGTTTAAGAACCATTGCTCTTGGGTCTTTAAAATTTGGATAAGCTTTTGATGGTCTGAGGCCTAAGGAGGGGCTTAGGAGACCATGAAGCTGGCAACGAAGTCTGGGGAAGATAATTTCCTAATTTCCACCCTATGTGCTGAGGAAATGATGAGAAGGGAGGGGACAAGCTGGGTATCAAGAAAGAGCCCCTCTCTCAATAGTTCTCTTGCAAGAGTTGTGTCTGTTGATTTGGCCTGATTATCCCTGGAGCCAAGTCCTGGGCTGGGATCTGATGTGCTTTTTAGGGTCCATCTAAGTCACAAGGCCCCTTGAGGTCAAAAGCATGGTCAATCATTCGGAACACTTGGACTGAGGGCAAGGAAATGCATCTTTTGAGAGAAAATGTGGTGTATTATTAAAGAAATAGGAACTGATATTCAGGAGCCAGAAAAACATCCATTATAATTTTTATCTTGGACAGACAATTAAAAAATGGACTTCAAGGGAAGAGCACACTAGTTCAAATACTTGTGTGATTTGAATAAAAATCTTAAACTTCTTGAAGTTTAAATTCCTCCCGAGTGCAACGACAGAATGCTATTTAGTTAATAGGGTTGGTGTAAGAGGCATTAGTAATAAATGCCTATGCTGCTACCTGGTACAGAATGAGCACACAAAATGCTAGTATGTGTTCTTTCTCCATTTCCATTTGTTTATTAATTGATTCAATAAGTATTATTTGGGAATTGACCCTGTCTTCAGCACTATGCTACACACTAGAAATCAATGGTGAATATGATGCAGTTTCTAATCTTAGTAGCTCAGAGTCTAGGGGGTAAGTAAGATAGCAGATAAATAAGTACAGTCATCCCTCAGTATTTATGGGGAATTGACTCTAGGATCTCCCTTAGATACCAAAATCCCTGGATGCTTAGATCCCTTATATAATTTGCATATAATTTATGTAAGCCTCTCGCATACTTTTAACTATCTCTAGATTACTTATAATGCTTAATACAGTGTAAATGCTACATAGATAGCTGTTATACTCTATTGTCTAGGGAATAATGGCAAGGAGAAAAGTCTATACATGTTTAGTACAGATGCCATTTTTTTTTTTCAAATATTTTCAAACTGCAGATGGTTGAAAATCTGAATGGGAAATACAGATACAGAGGGTTGACTATACAAAAAAATGTCAGTTAGCATAATGCATTGTAACACAAGGTCTCTTTTTTCTGATGTGTAAGTGCAATGAGATACATATAAAATAACATTTCACTATACATTTAATGCTGCAACACATGCAATTAGAACATCCTTGGAAAACTAGTATCAAGTTCCTAGCATTTTTCTTTGTACCCACCATACACTGGAACTACCCACAGGCAGCGAGCTGGATGACTCAATGCGTTGCAGCCCCTTATCTCTTTCCCTAGTCAAAGGTCTCCATGTGTTACTTACTGTTTCATAGTAAGAAACAAAGAGCTGCATATTTCTGCAAATTGGAAAACCAGTAATGAAACCCTCTATTCTGAGCTCCCTGGTCCTGTTCTCTGCTTAGCTCTGTCCTTCTGCCTAGGTGGGGGTGTGCCTGGCCTTGGTGCTTGCGGGGTGTGGGGTCTGGGAAGTTGCTGGGCTTGGTTCTACCCTGCAAGAGACTCAGCCTGTGACGGGACTATTCGCAGTTTCTCTGCAACTCAGCCTACAGACAAAGGCGCCAAGAGGCCCTAGCTGGCCCATCTCTTGCTTCACAATGCAAAGCCCTTTCTCTGCAGTGAACTTTGATCTAATTGCCACTTGCCACCATTCAACTGGACCCAAAATTCTTTGCCCAGTAGGGAAATGACAAGTGACTAAAAGTCCGTGAAAGTTCATTCCTTGGCTTTGTGGCTTTTGCCTTAAATGCCACCCAGGGTCCTGCAAGAGGGGCATGCAACAGTGGCTCCAAAGTCTAAACTTCCTAGTAGCAGGGGTACCAGGAGGTCAGACCTGTGGCAGGGAGGGGGGAGGATGGACAAGAGCAGGGGACCCCTGGGGATATTTCCATTGCCCAGCTGCTGAAAAGGTGGTATTGAGAAAGGTGTCAGAACCCAAACAGCCACCAGTAACCAGGTGCTGGACTGAATTCTCTAAAGGGTAGACTGGGGGTGGGGTTGGAGAAGGTGGAGAGGCTGGGGCAGGTCCAGTGTCTAATAGGACATAACCTGAATTGCAGGGTGGAAGGTGCTAGCCACTTCCTGAGAATTAGTGTGAAAGAGCATGATGGCAGAGTTTCCACAACATTGTCCTGGAGAGCAGGCCCGGCTAAGAGACAGCACAAGGAGAACAGAATTGCCAGTGCCTGCACCCAATGGGCTCCACTGGGGTCCTGCTTGCCTCCTGCTGAGGCCACTGGCTTTGCTCACAGGCAGGATGGACTCGCTGTCTCCACTCTGCTCTCACTGCTGCCAAGGCAGTCTTTGAAAAATGCAAGCAAAACTACTTACTTTTCCCATGCCAGGCACTGTCTACCCATCTGCCTTGGCTCACACAGCCTTCTTTGTACCCAGTTGTCCTTTCTTTGCCCTTGGGCATTTTCTCTGTGATTCAGGTGCCTCCGAGCAGCCTCTCCTGAACTCAGGTGAACATTTCCAGCTCCTTACACAACCTGACTTGAACTCTTGAGCTGGAGACAGACTCACCCCTATGCTTGTAAGCTGTTCAAAGTCAAGCATTATGTAAAAATCACATGGCATCCTCCCTGTGCCCAGCTTGGTACCAAGACTTGCAGGAAGTGCATGATGGGTGGGGAGTGAATGACCCAGAAGCTCCTGCTGGGAGTGAGTGGTCATGAGCCCCCGAATTACGTCCAGGAAGGCCAAGGTAGTAAGGAAGCCCAAGGAGTTGCGGGTCTTTTTTCCCCATCATTGCTTATTTGCCAGGCTGAGTTTAGCAGCCCTGCCGCAGAAGACACAGAGCTTGAGGTTTCATTCCGAATGGGCCCAGCTATTCTTGGGAGCTTTTTCTATAATAAAGAGGGTCCCCTAACTGGCCTGCTGACCTTTCCTCACCTCCTGAAGGCTCAGTTAACACCTGGTGCAGAGCACAAGAGTCACCTCCCTAGCCAGAGGAGAAAAAGCATTCAGGAGGGGCAATAATAACTACTTCCACTTACTGAGCATTTAGAGGCTGCCAGGCCCTGTGTTGAGCACTCTGGATCCATTCTCCCATCTAAATGGTATGGCACCCACACCCTGGTGAATTAGAAATGACAAGAATGTGAGGCTCAGAGTGCTCAAGTCACCTGACTCAGATCACACAGCTAAATGGGTAGAGCTGGAATCTGGACAAGTCTGCCTGACACCAGAAGACCTTGTTCTCTGTGATGGTATTTTATATTCTTGGGGTGGGACAGGACACCTAAAGCTCTGCCTGTTCCTCAGGAGGATATTTATCACCCAGAGGTTGGTTGTTCCTGGGTTCTGCATGGGCAATTGGTTTGTGAAGGCTGCTCTCTCTCCTTTGGGTCAGACAGCAAGGAAGGGAGGGAGGGAGGCAGAGAGAGAGAGAGAGGATTTATTCTACTGATTACACTGCAGGTTCTGTTGGGGGCAGCCTGGGTGACAGAAACATGAATACCAATAAAGAGTGTCTTTATGGCACCACCGACTACAAGGGTTAGAGAGTCTCTAGCTGGAGATAAAGTCAGGAGAGATGGATTAGACCCTGGGAGGATCTTGGGCAGTGGAGCAAGGAGACTGGTATCAAGGGCCCAGCTACACCCCCTCCTCCAAGGAGGTGCAGTTGGAGCTAGGCAGGTGGGGCTGTGCCATGTGGGTGGCTTGCTGGCCCTGGGCGGGGTCACTCTCTGGTGTGTGAATGGATGTTTCTCTCTTTCTAAGAAAATTTTCATGTGATACAAAGTGCCTTGTAATCACCACATCTAATTTCAAAAAGAGATAAATCACCAAACAAAATTAGTTTCCAGAGTCTTAATTATCACCAGGAAACATAATTAATAAGCAAAGCAAGAAATGACCAAACCAAGTCCTACAGCCAGCAAAGATGTGTTCTCAGCACACGCGATGGTGGAGAGGGGAAGAGTTGGGGCAGATGGGGCAGGTGGTGCCCCCATGGGCATTTAAAATGAATGTCCTAAGGCTCCATGCATTCTCAGAAGTTTGCATGCCTTTCAAACTGTTTGGAAAGTTTCTAGGTCATTCCTTCCAGGGCCCTTCCTTTCCCAGGCTGTGAGGCCAGAGTAAGGCAGCAGAATTAGAATAAATAGGCAGATCTTCCTACCCTTTCTCTCCCCCAGTGTAACAGGCTCTGGGCCAGAAACTCTCAAACCAATTGATGGTAACAAGCTCCAGTTCAATGCCATTGGCTGCCTGACTTTTTTGTCTCTGTTCCTCAGCTTGTATTTTTTTATTTATTCATTTTAGTGGTAGCATCATATAAATAAAACACCATTACAAAAATGTCGCAGAAAGTTCAAAACTATTCATTATCCATTTCATACAGATTAAAATTGCCATCAAGGCTGTTTGGATTTGACTTGCGTTCCTTTCCTTCTAATGAGCCGGATAGAGAAGGCAAAAGATGCTAATTCATCCTTACATCTCTATCATATCTTGGCTTTTACTATATAAAGCATCAAGGTCGCATTCTGGGGAAATGTCTTTTTACCAAAGGTGCTATAATAATAATGAAGAAGCAATTTGTTTCAGCAAACTGCCTGCAGTAATGAGGCTTAATTATAACTATGTTATTAATACCGCTGCTTAAGGTAATTCACTTCTGAGCGGGGTGCAGAACAGTAAACTATAATTTAAACAAGAATCGAGACCTAATTTAAATCATCGGATCTGCTGCGGAAAAAGGCAAATAGAACGACTGTAATCCACACGTGACTTAGAGCTTCCCCTCCATGCCATTTCTGGGAGTCCTAGGTGATTGTCAGAGGGGCAGGAGCCCAGATCTGGTTCTCGGTTCTCCTGCTCTTCCTGGAGGTTTTGTAGGTGATGCAGCTATGTGGATCTGCACCCGGGCATCTGCTGCCTCTTGACCCTCTTATTCATGCAGGCAGGGGAGGTTGAAAGGCCAGAAGGCCCTCATCATCTCAAGGACATCTTTGAGGTTATCTTGAACTCATCATAAGTCTCTCCCCGCTAATTTATTAAGAAAACGCTATGTTTTTTGTTTTGTAATGGAAAGGGCCTTGTTTGACTCTCAACCTCTACTGAAGACCTTACCCAGGCCAGAATGGGGAAGTGCCTCCCTGACTAAAAACACAAAATGGCTGCCAGGTATAAAACAAGATCTGCCACTCCCCCTTACCTCCACCACCATGTTGCTTTTCCAGCAACATTAGTTTCATCTGCAAGTCTCATCCTCCCTCTGTTGCCCTAATATGGCACCTAAGACACCAACCTAAGGGTTTCAAGATATAGCTGTTCATCAGAATCTTCAGAGATGCTTGTTAGAAAATATAAGTTCATGCATTCTACCCTACCACCTAGATTTTGATGTTGTTAGTCTGGCTTTGGCCTGTGGGATCTATGTACTTATCAAAAGCTTTGGTTACCCTGGTGCAAGTGGTCCCAGGGCTAAGACATGCAGTTCATTTATTCTTTAGCAGCACCAGTACATTTGAAATATACAAAAAATAGGATGAGTCTGTGTGTTGTCTTGATAACTCTTCTGAGTTGCATTTATTTATTCATCTATTTGACATTTATAAGGCACCGATTATGTGCAGACCACAGTGTTATATACACGCCACCTCTTTATATTCAACTAAGTTTTATCCCCGCTACAACATTATCAATGAATTTCCCTTTTCCTAAGACAAGGCTGTATTCCAAGTTACTCTAAATGAAAAGGAACAGGAAATATCAGGCAGACTTAAGAGTGTGTTACACATTTTCAAAAACCCTCTACAGCTCCATGTTTTATACCAGTGCTCCGTGGATATTCTATATTACCGAGGCAAGGAGCAACCCCTCCTAAAAATCTTCATCAATTCTAGCTAACCAAGGCTTAAGACTTCCTGGCCGTCAAGGCTGATTTAATAAGGTAGTTATGAATGCTCCAAGACTGAAGATGTGCAAAGGCAGGAATGATTTCTGGAGTGAGAGCAATGAAGACACCATCTCCAGCCCTGACTCCATGAGAAATCACAGGGGCCTCGGCACCCTGTGGATAGTCTTTGACTAACACCTAAGCTTTGCCTGTCCATCCTCCATTCAACCATCAGCCCAGCTCATCTCTTTTACTGCCCCAAACCAAGACACTGCCCATGGAGCTAGAAGAACACAGGCGGCAGTAGGTTGAAGGGGACGGAGGGAATCCAGTGTTCACAGAAGAATGCTCACAGACCTTTGATGACTGAGGTGGCAGAATGAAGACCCTTCCTGTTCCCGCCCTTGCCTCCTGGATGATCCTACACAAAGGCAGGTCCAGAGCAAAATTAAATGTGGGGTTGATGGGATTAAAACCTGGAAATCTCTGAGGAAGTGCTCCCCAGGAACTTGACTCCTAATTTTCAGAATTTTGCTATTTAGAAAAATGTAAAGTGGGAAGGGGGCACATGGGCTTTCAAATGGTTCAAAGGACAACAAAAATTCTGTTTTGGACTTTATTATTTTTATTTTTTTATTTGGCCAACACATGATAATTAAGTCTTACTTTGTCCAAAGGTCAATCTCCTCCCCAAATCAACCCACTCAGGACTGCCTCAGTTTACCTACAATTTTGCCTAGGCACATTTCTCTGTTTCTACTCTCCTCAAGAAGCCTGCGATTCCTTCCCTCCCTCTGCCTCCTCTGCTTTTTATTTCTCTCTCACTTTTGTTCTTTTCTAAGACAACTCTCCCCTCCTGGGTTTTCTTACTGGTAGGAACTCTGCAAAGCCAAATGACACCAAATGATGTCTCCAGCTGGTGGTAATGATTGGGCTCTGGAAGAGCTGCAGAAACAAGGCACAGCGCTGTGAGACAGTGCCCAGACTGTAGTACTGGGAGGGATGCACTCTCTCTCTGTTCCTCTGTCTCTGTCTCTCTGTCTTACACATGCAAAATGCACATAATTACATGTAAACACATATTCATGTACATGTAGTGCAAATTTATGCACACAGTATAAACACACAGACATTGATGGTAGTTTGTATGTTCAAAGACATACATCCTTGTAGATACACACTCTGACCTGCTTCATCCAGCAACAACCCTTCATTTCTCCTTAATTAACCCTTCCTTCCTCCTTAAAATGCTGGATTCACCCGACCAGCTATGGGGGCAGGTGTCTGGGGACGTAGTCCATTTCAATCTTGGAGCCACTGTGAACCTGTGCAGATAAAGCTGTCTGGAGTACAGCAGACAGCAATGGCTGGAGGTGGGGGGAGGTGGGGTGGTGTCTGGAGCACTTCCCTTAGGGGGGAATAAAACCCTCCTCCCCCAGGGTTCCATCTCCTTGCAGCCTCCTGCAAGCTGTTTCATCTTAGATTGTGTGAGCTCCAAGAGGGTGTCCAATTTTGATGAACAATAGCTATAAAGTCATTTGCAGTGCCCTGCTGCGGCACAGTGTGCGACTGACCTGGCTAGATACTACACTCATTCTGCTTCCCTGTGGACCTTACGTGCAACCACCTCCACTAGTGCCCCGGTCTCCGGCCCCCTATCCCTGGAGTCCAGATTCAAGTCCCTCAGAGCAGAACCTCCAGTTGTGACTTTGGGATTTCAGAGAAAGTCAGGGTGCCTCGTCATGCACAAAGAACTGAGAGGAGTAGGTGGTGGGTGGTGACCCTAGGGAAGGTCTGGGCATAGCAAGTCCCCCTGGTGGATATGAGAAGATGCCCTGGGAAATCCCTTCTCATAGCTGGAATCTGAGCATCCTACGGAAACCTAGGATTTATTTCAAGGAGCCCCAGGGCTGCATTTAAAAACCTGGAGATTGGAATCCCTTTAAAATGTCAGGCTGAGCAGTGTCATCTTCACAGGGCAACTGGGCCACCACCTGGTCTTGAGATAAATTTGCCTCTTGTCAGGCCAGAGTTCCTAGGAGGGTCTCTGCTTCTTGAAAATGCCATTCAGCCTTCCTGGGTCACAGTTCTGATGATAGAAATCTCTTTCATCTTATACCTTTCAAAGCACTTTCACATCCATTAGCCCATTAATTGATTCATTCATTGTACACATTTATTGAACACACGAGCCACTTCAAATCTTTTTAGAACAAGGCAGGATCTAGATAAATATATGCATGCATATTGAGTGTCCACAAAGAGCACGTCGTCCTGATAGGCACTGGCAGAAGTGAGGGGGATTTTCAGAGAGAAAGGAGAGGCAGCTTCCTAACAGAATCTGTGTCCAAATACTCTAAGTCAGAGTCACACCTATTGTGTTGATTTCACCAGGTTAAATAACTTTCCGATCATCATGAAATTACCTAGAAGCAGAGCACACGTCCTGATTCAGATTGAATGTGCTCCCTCTGTTTGCTGAAATGCTCTTTCCAGAAAGTTCCTCCTCTGGTCACATCTCCCTTTTCCTTCCTCTTTCCTTGGGCTCTCTGGAATAAGCCGTCTCAAAGGAGGAGCAGTCACATTACAGTTCTTCCTGGACCCACGTATATATTGCTTCAGGGACAAGAAAAAATACTTGTCTCTCTATTTCCAGAAGGTCAGCAAGACAGAGCAGTTGTTTGCATTTCACATAAGCCTCTCCACGGATGCTTAGATTCTCCAGTGGAGCAGGACAACAGCTTCCTGGATCCCAGCCTTTCTTCATAGACAGAAAAGATGAGAGAGTGACCCCCCACAACCCTGAGCCTTCCAGCCAGGAGGCCCAGGGCCAAGATGGGTTAAGGGTCTTGCCAGAGGCCACATCAGATGGCAGCAGAAGGTTGCCATTGTTGAGCTCCCAAGTGCTTTTACCTGAGCTTGGGCTTTTTCTGATTCTCTTCTGAGGTAACATTTTGTGAGTGTGTGTGCGTGTGTGTGTGTGTGTTTGTGAGATATATGAGACAAGTCCAAGGTTGAAAGGAGAAGCACTGTAGCTGTTTTCTCTTTGTACATGTCATCTTGTCAGAAAATCTTAGATTTCAAGCTCCTACCCTCTTCTGAGTGAGGTCACAATGTCAATAGACCAGTCACAGGAATGATAATGGAGTGGCCTGGCTACTAAGTGGGGTACTGGATTCTGGGGGGGGGCCCAGGCTTGCTTTCCTGTTCCCAGTGTGGAGCCAACTGTCAGGAGAGCCTCTCTGGGGCAGGCTGGTCACCTCTGGAGCAGCATCTGTCCCCTGCTTGCTCTGGTCCTAGTGACAAAATGACCTAGCCTCCTGAATTCTAGAGGGAGGAGCAAATTCTTGGTTGTAAACAAGCTCTGGGCAGAGTGAACAGAAGGAGGAAATTTTGGAAGGATATCAGAGCCCGTGGAATGTTCCAGTGTTGGGGTGTTTCTGGGGAGGGAGAGCAGAGAGGAAAGCCATTGTTTTTCAGCAAGAGAAATCTGGCCAGGGTATCACCCTGATGCCACATGGTGCTGCCATGGCCAGTGCCATCCATAGCTTACAGCCACTGCCACTAGACATATGTTCCCTACATCCCCATCTCTTTGCTTTACCCACGAGAGGCCCAGGTGGGGGCAGGTGATTGGCTGGCCCCAGACACATATTGGGGTGGGATGTGGGGGTTCTATCCCTGTCTTTCTGTAGTGGGAGATTGGGCAGGGGGAAAAAAACATATGTGTGTCTGAGAGATGCTGAAGAATCTGGCACATCTTTTGTGGACGAATTAATCTGAGTAACAAGATTGAGAGAGACTTAATAATGCTTTTTAAATAATGGAAAGATTTTTTTTCCTTTTCTAGTATGATGGACAGATGGAAAATGGAGAGTGAAATGGGCTTAACACACTGCAGGGGGAGCTGAGGGTGGATTGTGCAGGGCTTCCTGGCTGTGGGGGCTGCTGGGCCCAGTGGAAATGACTCTGCAGGGTGGAGGGTCTCCCTGGAAGTAGTAAGGGGATGTCATAAGCCTCTTCTTTTGCTGTTGTAGTTTTAGGGAGAGACACAGCGACAGAGGGCAGATGGGCAGAGGCTGCAGGACAAGAGTCTTTATGTCTGGGACAATGAGACTTAGGGACTTTCACTTGCAGCCCCAAGAAAATGTGACTGGGATGAAGTTCCCAAAATAAAAGGTGGTGTTCTAAGTTAGAAAGTAGGAATTACCACCCAGTCTGGGAGACCCCATAGGTACCTCTAGGAAAGATGCCCAAAATGTGCAGACTTAGTGTCCTTTCCCTTTAAAGCACTTCCTGCCAGATGCCACAGCCCACTGGAAATGGGACAGCCCACAGCTGTCAGAGGAAACAACAATAAGTGATGAGCGTCTTCCCTGAACTCATCTCCCCGCACCCGGTGTTTAAAGTGAATTGAAACGAATATCTGATAAATGAATAAACCTCTAAATGGAATAAAAAACCTTATGAACCTAAAGGAGAAATAGGAGTCCCAGGTCTGTTAAGTCTAAATTGAATAAATCTGATCAACTCTGACAATTTCTGCCAATGCTCTTGGAGAAGGAGGAGAAGAGGGGGTGAGGAGAGACTGGGGAGAGGAGGGAGAGCATGCGTGTGTGGGGGGGAGGTGAATTGTCCCATAATTAAGCTATCACCATGAACCAACACAGGAGAAGGCCTGGATGCCCCCAGCTTCAGTCAGTTGAACTAATAAATAGAAGAGAATAGGAGGCCTCGGGAGAGCAATTAGACATTTGCACAAAATGAATGGGGCCAAAGTCTCATTCTGAAACCTTCTGGAAAGGAGCTGAGATGGAGCTGTGGCAGCTTGGGACTTAGCTACTGAGGCCGAGGCGAGCTCTGCTGCTGTGGAGGGGCTCTGTCTCACTGGGGACCAGGTTCCCGAAGGAGGAAAGTCACATTCAGTGTGAGCTCGCGATGATGATAAGGCCCTTGCTCTCCATGGACCTTTGACACTTCCTTTTATGTTGGCAAGGTACTCGCTGTATGGTTTTAAAACATGGCCATGACATTCTTTAACACTTGTCTCAGTGAGGTGTGGGATGTGGCAGATCTATGTGTCTTCCTCTTGAATCTAGGTGGATTTGTGACTGTTTCCATTAACAAAGGATGGTGGCATTGATGCTGGGTATCTTTCAAGACTTGAGTCAGAAAAGGTCACACAGCTTTTGCTTGATTATCTTGGGATACTCTCTTTGGAGGAAGCCGGGCACTGGGTAGAAAGTCCGACTGCCCTGACACTGCTATGCTAGAGAGGTGTTCTAGGCCCCCATCTGGCTGGTGAGCCTTGAGCCATTCCACCCCACCTCTGATTACAGCAGCCGAGCTAGCACTGCCCACCAAGTAAGTCCCTCTCAGATTCCTGACCAACAAAGTTTGAGCGCTGTAAAATTGTCTTTATCTGCTGAGGTTTACAGTAATTTGTTAGTATGAACCACAACAGCCCTTGTTGGGTCCCTTCTCTAAAATGAATGGTTGGGGGAAAAGAGAAAAGAAGGAAGGGAAAAGAAAAAAAATATATATGTATATATACAAGATAGCTAAGATAATTACACTACTAATTTCTATTAGTTCATTGAAAATAATGGTTTGTGCTTATATTGTTTGATCAATTTTTCATGCCTATATCCTGTAATTTGAGCAACTACTTTGAAGATAACAATACAATATATTATACAATATATTATACAATATATACAATATATTAACTGTTGTTAATCCCCTATTAGGTTGTTTTGAAATTCCATATCATTGTTTGTATTGCTTTTTCTGTTTAAAATAAAAAAAAGAATGGTTGACTGACAATATTGAAAACTATAGTTTGAAAATTATAAAAGTAGATGAACATTTTCCCTATTTTTATTGTGGTAAAATGCATACAAATTTACCACTTTATCATTTTAAGTGTACAATTCAGTGGTTTGAAATACATCTAAAATGTGGTGCAATCATTACCGCCATTCATTTTCATAACTTCTTTATTTGTAAAATTGAAACTATACCCCTTAAAAAATAACTCTCTATTCCTTCCCTCCATTCCTTGCAACCTCCATTCCAGTTTCTGTCTGTATGATCTTGACTACAGTACTTGTGTCTGGCTTATTTCACTCAGAATATTGTTGTCAAGGTTCATACATGTTGCATCATAGGTCACAATCATTTTCCTTAAGGCTGAATGATACTCCATGGCAGGGACAGACCACATTCTTCTTATCCATTCCTCCATCAGTGGACATTTGGATTTCTTTCATGTTTTAGCAATTGTGAATAAGGCTACTGAGAACATGGGTACACAAATATCTCTCAAGACTCCTCTCTCAATTCCTCCTGGCACATGTCCAGAAGTGGAATCACTGAGTTGTATGGTAATTTTATTTTTAAATTTTTGTGGAAGTAGAGCACTGTTTTCCACAAAGCCTGTGGCATTTTGCATTCCTACCAACAGTGTGCAAGGCTTCTAATTCATGCTTTCATCAACAATTGTTATTTTCTGTTTTGTCTTTTTTTTATGAGTAGTGGTCCTTTGGGGTATATACTAGTATCTCCTTGTGTTTAAGATTCACATTTCCACTGATTATTAATGTTGAACATCTTTTCCAAACATCCTTTTGAAAAATAGTTCAAACAACACAAAAGGCTAAAAACAGAAATTAAGCAATCTCATCCCCTACTCTTGAATTCTTCCCACCTTCAAGAGGCAACTATTATCAACAAATTATTGGTCCTTCTAGAATTTTTCATGAGATTATAGCATACATAATAATATCCTTGTAAAATTACACATAATTTTATATCATAGTTAATTTTTCTAAATTTGCCTTTTTCGCTAATATGGATAAGAGTTATTTGTAGGAGACCAGATAGTGAGGATCGAGGCCTAATTGACCTTCTCTGCAAGCACAAAGGAGAAAAACAGTCAGCTGTGCTCCTTCGGCAACATGCAGGTGTGCTGGCACGTTGCAGGTTCTAAAGAAGAATCACCACAGCTGAGGCATGGTTGTTTACCCGGGCATATACTGTAGCTAATAGGAGGCTGATGCATCGTCACCTACCCTAATTTCTTGTTCCTGTGTCTGAGGAAATAAAAGTGAGGTGAGCCAAAGGCTCAGGGCTCCTTGTCTAAAAGAGGTAAGAGCCCCCAACCCCTCTTTTTAAACTAATTCTGTGTCTCTGTTTTTCATCCTTGTTCGCCCTCTGGTTGGAGACAAACTTGGAGGTATTCCAGGCCGGCTTGGTTTCCTTATATATCAAGCTGATTTTTCTAAATTTGCCTTTTGCACTAATGCAAATTAGAGTTATTTATATATCAATGTATCCAAGTCTATCTCATTCTTTTTGTGACAGCATAGTATTCCAGGGCACTCGCATCAATATTTATTTCTCCAGGCACTGTTGAATATTTAAGCTATTTCTAAGATGGTTGGTTGGTTAGCTTTTAGTATTGTAATTCTGGATTTACCATTACTGTATACTTACTTACATATGTCATCTTATACTTCCAGAATATTTATCTGCAAGTATAGGATATATTTTACTCCTAAAAGTAAAATTCCTTGGGCAAACAAAAAATATATTTAAGTTTTTGACTCTGATGCCCAAGTTGCCTTTTAAAGAGATGTTGTACATTTATAGCCCCACAATAAGAGAGTTTGTTTTCGGCCATCTCCATGATCTTTCAAGTATGAATTGCTAAAGGAAAACATGGTGTTTGATTTTCAGGTTTCATGTCTTTCATTGTGAAGTTGAAAATGTTTTGTATTTGTAATGACGATTTTAATGTATTTTTTCTTTGACTAGCTAATTTATAGCATTTGACAACTCTATAGATTTGTTCATTTTTTTTAAATAGCAGTTTGTATGACCTTTCCTTTCGTTAAGAATTTTTACTTTTTGCTATGTTAGAAATATTTTTTCTTATTAAAGTTGTCTTTTGATATCAAAGATCTTTTTGTGTGCAGGCAATTTTACTTATTTGTGTCATAAATTTTATCATTCTTTTTATAAAATAGCTCTTGAGTTTTTGTCATGCTTTCAGAGGTCTTCTGTACTCCAGGATCATAAAATAAAATAAATTATCCATGTTTTCTTCCAGGGTATCATGTTTTTACATCAAAAACACTGATCTATTTTGATTTTATTTTTTGTAAAGGAGTAATACAAGAAACTAATTTTATTTTTTATGCATGGTTAGACTAGTGGTATACAGTGGAACTATAAGGCAGCCCATGTATATAATTTAAAATTTTCTATTAACCATATTTTAAAAAGTACTAAAAAGAAACAGGTAAAAGTAATTATAAAAACATATATTATTTAATCCATCCTATCCAAAATATCATTTCATCATGTAATTGGTATAAAAATTATTAATGAGTTACTTTACTTTTTTCTGTATAAGCCTTTAAAATCTAGTGTGTGTTTTGGGCCAGCTGCATTTCAGGTGCACAAAAACTGCACGTAGCTCATGGCTATGTAGTGGAGACCTCTGAGTTAGACAATTACTCCAGTAACATTTATCAAGTCTTTCCCTCCATTGATTTGAAATGCCACCTCTGTCACTAGCTGAATTATTTTGCGTGTGTGTGTGTGCCTGTGTGTGTTTGTGTGTGTGTTTAGCCCTATTTCTGGTCCCTATTCTTTTTCATTGAATTGTCTCTCCTTCCCCACACCAATAATGGGTTATTTTAGCTATGATAGTTTTAAGCTATTTTTAATACTTTGTAGAACAGTTCCTCCCTATAATTCTTTTTGTTTAAAGTTTCTATGGGTCTTTGTTAAATTCTTTCTCAATATTGGATATTATCTAGTGCTATACTGTAGATACTATATTATAGATATTATACTATCTATAAATACTATATTTCAGGAAATGATGCTGTAGTATGGATACTAATATTTTATATAGGCACTAATATTTAATAATGCATCATTTCAAATAGCGAACAAACTATCTTGTTGGTATTGGTGGGAATCACAATAGATTTGAGGTACAGATGATTCTAAGGGCTATTCCAAATTTCTATGGCTCCACTTTGTTGCTCAGAGAAGGGAAGTTGGAGCTGGCAGTGGTCACATCCTGTGTGTGTCAGTCAGCTTTTCATCACTGGGACAAAATACCTGAGATAAACAATTTAAAAGGATGAAATGTTTATTTTGAGTCACAGTTTAAGAGGTTTTGGTACATGGTTGGCTGGCTACATTGCTTTTGAATCTTACAGAATGATATGGTGGGAAGCATGAAGTGGAGCCAAGCTGCTCACCTCATACCAGCCGGGAAACAGAGTCCACACCCCCAGTGACTTCCTCCAGCTTGGACCCATCCCTAAAGTTTCCAACACTTCCCAGTAGTACCATCAGCTGGGGGTCAAGCCTTTAATGCATGAATCTTTGGGAGACATTTAAAATCCGAACCATAATACCATGTGACTAGTGAGGTGGGCTCCTTTGAGCTGTGTGTGCCATGCCCGTCCCACCAACTGGGTGACCTTGCAGGCGAGGGGTCCTATGTACATATTGGAAGATGTGTATTTAGGAAATATCCAGGGTGAGAGTTCAGAAAATCCAGTATTAGAATTGCTGCAAAGAGGAACTCTGGTTGCTCCATGACTCTCTTTGTTGTCTTGAAAGAAGAAAAAGATGAGATGTTGGGTAGAGGAGAAAGGAATGAAAGGCTAAGGTGGAAGAAGTGGGTGAGGGAGAAAAAGCAAGGAAAGGGAGGGTGAAAGTAAAAGAATGGAAGGAGAAAAGGGGTGGGAAGGAAGATAGAGGGTAAATAGGACTGGGAGTCTGGCAAAGACTAGGCTGCAACAGAGTGTCTCCAGGAAAAAGAGAGAGACAGAGAGAGACAGAGACAGAGACAGAGACAGAGACAGAGATGGAGGGAGGGAGGGAGGGAGGAAAGGAGAGAGAGAGACAGAGACAGAGTGGAGGGAGGGAGAATGGGAGGGAGAGAGAGAGACAGAGAGAGAGTGGAGGGAGGGAGGAAAGGAGAGAGAGAGACAGAGACAGAGTGGAGGGAGGGAGAATGGGAGGGAGAGAGAGAGACAGAGAGAGAGATGGGGGAGGGAGGGAGGAAAGGAGAGAGAGAGACAGAGACAGAGTGGAGGGAGGGAGAATAGGAGGGAGAGAGAGAGAGACAGAGAGAGAGAAACCAGGCAATGTGAAGACTCAAGAGGCCCCGCAGGAAGGATCGGGAAAGCCTGGTGCTCCTTGTCCCTCTTGCAGTGGGACCTCCTGTCAAAGCAAGCTCATTGCCATGGGGCTCAGCCTCTCTAAATAGGAAGCTGGCTAAGGTGTCCCTGGGGACAAGATTAGTGCTATGGGAAACAACACTGGGCACAGGCTTGATTGTCAGACTCCGCTGTGTCTGGTGAGTTGGGCCAGGAGCCTAGAGCACGTGCTAACAATCCCCAACTTCTTACAATGCCTGTGGCCGTGGTATGGAGATTCTTATTTACCCTTGAGACCAGCTGCCTGGGCGGGAGAGAAACCAGGATGAGGGCTAAGTGAAGAAGTTCCATTGAGAAGCAAGAGTGTCAGGGCTCATGGAAGTGCTGAGTCCCTCAATGCCACTCAATGCCACTGTTCTGTTAGTTAAAGATGATGGGAAATCTTCAGGCTTCTTGCTTCTTTAGGAAGAGGGAGTGGCATCACCTGCAGATACTTTTCTGCTTTCAAAGTCACCTGTCCTCCTGGGGTCCTTACATCAACCTGGGCAGGAAGGAAAGACAAGAAGGTTCCCTGCAGTTTGCACCAAGTGGCATGGCCCCTCTTGTCTAAGGCCACCCAGCAGGCCAGTGATGAGTCCAGAATCAGAAGCTTGGCTTCTCATAGTCCAGCTGACTGCCCTTGCCAGGTATTTTCTTGTTTCCTCTTGGTCTGGAGAAGCAGAAAAAGGAATGTCAGACATTGACTCAGAGCCACTGGATTTTCAAGGAGTCACAGGGTCACACTGAACTGGAAACAAAAAGGAAAAAACCCACCTTCAGAAGATGTGCAGCCTGTCTCCCCAGTCTGCTTGCTCCTCATCACAATTGCGACAAAATGCTATTTTCCTTTCAGTGGTGTGCACAGGTGCCAATCCAAATGAATATTATTCACACTCCTTTGTCCAAACACTGTGAAGTCTTCAAAGGTTCATTAAACCTCTGACACTGTTGCTTTATTTCCCCTGCACGCACTGCCAGGTGAAGACCTGCTTGCTATGACCTCACCCCTCCTACCTCCCTGTCCTTCTCCACACACCCCACCCTACCCACATGGGCATCCCGGTGTCCTAACACAGAAAGGAGGAAAGGCAGGGGGCTAGGCTTGGACTTCGGTCTGCTTAGGACTCAGGAAATAGTACAGTGAGGGCACCTTGTGTGTGATGGGGGCTGGTAAGGGGGACACTTACGGGTGGGGAGAGCGAGGGATTTGCCTTTGATTACCCAGCAAAAATCCATTTCCTGCTAGTAATGACTGGCTGGTGCATATTGGAAATCACAGCCTTCCTGCTCCACTCTCCCCATGTCATTAGTCCCCAGTGGAGCGATGTCTCATTGGAAATCATACCTGGTGAAATGAGGCATGATGTGCAGCTGCAAACACCTGCCATCCCTGGGCAGCTTGACAGTGGTGACTCAGGTACCCAGCACCGGTCAGGCATCCTTTGATCACCCCAGAGTTCCGGTAGTGCTGGCTCATTCTCCAGGTTTCCTTAATATAGTTTCTCATCGAGTGGGGAGTGAACAAAGTATTAAAGCAGTACTGTACCCCCTGCAGAGCTTGTAGACTGTCCTTTGGCCAAAGGTACACAGTAACTAAGTTCATGCAGTTCAGTGACAACTCGCAAGGTCTAGGGACCCCCAGTGAACACAGAGTCTAAGTAGTTTAGCTTTGTTTGCTTCAACATCTTTTTCCCTTTCTTTTGGTAAGAGCAGCCCAAGTTACCCTTGAAAAATCATTGCAGCCTCTACCCCACATTCGGGAATGTACATGTGGCCAAACCTGGGCCAACTGGCATCTGACTACAGCGACTGATCCAAGGGTTAGAGCAGAAATTCCAGCACATTGCTGGGGCTACTGGGCGGAAGGAGGCATTCTTTCCATCCAGGCTTTGAGGCTGATTACATGTAAGTCTAGGACCACAGCTGACTACCTTGCCACCACATGGAGTGGTGGCATCAGTGGCTAATAAGGAACAAAGAATGGATGACACACATATACAATCACCTGGTTTGCAACAAATAATCCAGTACAGTATAGGGGAGATGATATACTTAATCGGATATTCGTATCAGAAAAAAATGAACCTTCACCTCTGACTCACACCATTCACAAAAATCACCACATGAAGAATCATAATTCCTTTCTTTAAATTTTTATTTTAAAGAGAAAAAATAGAACAAAATTTCAAAACAACATAATAGGAGGGTAACAATGGTTAATACATTGCGTATTGTTATCTTTAAATTAGTTACTCAGACTACAAGACAGCAGCCTTCAATTGTCCAAACAATATTAGCACAAAACTTTCTTTTTAATGAACTAAGAGAAATTAGTAGTTTATCAGTCTTAACTATCTTTTATATATATATATATACATACATATATATATATATATATATGTATATATATATTTCTTTTTTCTTTTTTTTTTGCTTTTCCCTTTCTTCTTTTTTTTTTTTTGTGGGTACCGGGGGGGTCGACCTCAGGACCTCGTGCGCCAACAGGCACCCGAGCCGCTGAGCGATATCACCGGCCCCTTTTTCTTATGTGGGATCCGGGAGTCGAACTCGGGCCCTTGCGCTTGCAAGGCAGGCGCTTACGCCGCTGAGCCATCTCACCGGCCCTCCCTTTCTTCTTTTCTCCATTCCCCCATCCCAGTTTCTCTTTCCTTTTAAACAGTTTCTTCCTTACAATATCTATTGTACATTTTGGATCTTATTTACTCTTTCAGCTTCTCACACTAGGGAGACAATACAATGTTTACACATGTGCATCTGGTTTATTTCATTTATGAGTATTGTCTCGAGTTGCATCCATTTACCTATAAAAGTCTCCAACTTATCCTTCTTTATGGCTGAGTAGTACTCCATTGTATAAAAATACCACATCTTTTTTATCCATTCCTCGGTTGATGGGCATTTGGGTTGTTTCCAAGATCTAGCTACTGCAAATTGTGCAGCATGCTATAAACATGGGTGCACATATATCGCTGTGGTACGATGTTTTTAATTCTTCTGGGAAAATACCCAGAAGGGAAATAGCTGGGTCAAATGGGACCTCCAATCCTAGTTTTTTGAGGAATCTCCACACTGATTTCCACAGTGGTTGCACCAGTCTACACTCCCACCAACAGTGGAGAAGTGTTCCTTTTTCTCCACAGCCCCTCCAGCACTTGTTATTAGTTGATTTCTTGATAATAGTCATCTTTCTGGGGTGAGATGGAATCTCAGTGTTGTTTTAATTTGCATCTCTTGAATGACCAATGATGTTGAACATTTTTCCATATATTTATTTGCTGTTTGTACTTCTTCATCTGAGAAGTATGTATTCATCTCGGATGCCCATTTTTGGATTGGGTCTTTAAATTTGGGAGGTCTGATTTTTTTGAGTTCTTTATTTGTTCTCTATAGTAATCCTTTGTCTGAGGAACAGCTGGCAAATATTTTTTCTCATGTTGTAGGTTGTCTTTTCACTCTGTTGGTGGATTCTCTTGGTGTGCAAAAGCTTTTTTAATAAGATGAGATCCCTGTTGTTGATTCTTTGTGATAGTTCCTGTGCCATTGGGGTTTTATTCATAGTCTTTGCCTACACCAATGTCTTCAAGAGTTTTACCTATTCTATCTTCCAGCAGGTTTAATGTTTCTGTTTTAATATTTAGATCTTTGATCCATTTTGAGTTTAGTTTAGTGCTCGGTGAAAGATATGGGTCTAATCATAGTCTTTGGCATGTGCATAGCCAGTTTTTCCAGCACCATTTATTAAAGAGGCTATCTTTCTTTCAGTGAATGTGTTTGGCACCTTTGTCAAAGATAAGGTGGCTTAGTAGGTCTGTATTTGTTTCTGTATCTTCTAATCTGTTCCACTGATCTTAGGGTCTGGCTTTTTGCCAGTACCATGCTGTTTTTATTACAGTAGCTTTATAGTATAATTTCAAGTTAGGGATTGTGATGCCCTCTGCCTTGCCTTTGTTGCCCAGAATTGTCTTTGCTATTCTAGGTCTCTTCTGGTTCCAAACGAATTTTAGGATTGTTTTCTCTAATTCTGTGAGGTATATTGTTGGAATTTTGATTGGAATTGCATTAAATCCGTATAACAATTTTGAAAGTATAGCCATTTTCACTATATTGGCTCTTCCTACCCAAAAGCAGGGGATATCTTTCCATTTTCTGATACTCTCTTCAATCTCCTTTTTCAGAGTACTGTCATTTTCAATGTAGAGGTCTTTTACATCCTTGTTAGATTGATTCCTAGGTACTTCATTTTTTTTGGATGCTATTGTGAAAGGTGTTGTTATTCTAATTGCTCTCTCGGTGAGTTTGTTATTTGTGTACAGGAAGGCTATTGTTTAAGAATCATAATTCTAAATATGAAAGTTGAAATAATCAAGTTTCTAAAAGAAATCAAAGGGTCATGTGTGCATGACTTTGGGATAGTCTAAGTTTTCTTCAACAAGATATATATGCATGTACACATACATGAATACAAAACTAACACAACATGAATGTTAAGTTGGACTTTATTAAATTAAGAACATCTATTCATAAAAAGACACTATGAAGAAAGAGAAAGAAGCAAACTGTGGACTGAGGCAAGAGATTTATGACTCATCTATTGGAAAAAGGACCATAATTTTAAAAATATATAAGAAATTCTACAAGTCAGTAAGCAAGAAACAGACAACCCAGTTAGGAAATGCTAGTAGGGATGTACAATGGATAACTGCTTTGGAAGTTCTACTAAGACTAGGCATACATATACCCTGTTTCATGGTGTCTCTACTGCTGGGTGTATATGTCCAATAGAAATGAGTGCTTTTTTCTAACATAAGATGGGCACTTGATTCATGATAGACAAAATTGGAAATGGTCCATGTGTTTCTCTTAGTCACTTTCTCATTGCTGAGACACAGAACCTGATGCCCACAATTTAAAAGAGGAGAAGTTTATTTTGGCTCACATTTCAGTCCAGAGTCAGCTGGCTCCAAGGCAGGACAGCATGGCGGAGAGACATGGTAGAGGAAAAGCTGCTCATCTCATAGTGGCTCGAAGCAGACAGAAGAAGGGAGGAGCCAGGGAGGGAGCTATACCCTTCCAGGTCATACCCCAAGTGACTTGCCTCTCATGATCGGGCCCCACCTCCTAACACCAAGCCAGCTGTAGTGTCCCCTCAATCCAGTCACCTTCCACAAGCCACATCTCTGAGTGTATGAGGCTTTGGTGGTGACAGTGGAATACTACACAACAGTGAGAAGCACAAAGTCCTGTCACACATGAGATGCATACATTTGACCGTCATGATCTTGACTGAGTAAGGTCAATATGAGCACACAACCTTACGATCCCGTTGATGTGAAATCGGGACAGGAAAGATTAATTTATGGTGACAGAATTCAGCATGGTGGCTACCCTTAAGGGCTGTTGTCCATGTTGGCCCTAAGTAGGTATGGAAATTCTATATCTTGATCTGCCTCGTGGTTTTATGTGGCGAAATTCACTGAAATGTATACTTTTCATTTGTATTAATGCATATTTGCAGTACATAAAGATTACATTTATCGTGGGGAATTGGTACATGTACATAACACATCTTAATTCTTTTTGCTTCTTCCTCCACTCCCTCCTTTTCTCCCCTTTCCCTTCATCTCTTGGTCTCCTTCCCATTTGTGAGAGATCTATCTCCCTGTTTCCTATTATCTGTCTTTTATTTTGTTCTTTATAAACTGTACACTTAAGATATATACATTTTGCTCTATTAAATTATACCAAAACTTTTTAAAAAGATAATGAAGACAGGGAAGAGACTAATTCTTAAAAATATCATCTGAGCACCTGGATGCAGCCATACCTGAAGATAAACACTCTTGGCTTTCTTAAGAGCCAATTAATTCCTTTAATTCCTCCTCCCCTCTTTTTTTTTTTTTTTTTTTTTTTTTTTGTCAGTTTGTGGTGGGTTTTCTCTCACTTGCTACTACAACTGTGCTCATAACCATGATTCCCCAGCTTCTGGGTCTCCTCTTCCAATGAAGTCAATGGGGGAGGTCCTACATTAAGTGGGGATTTAGAGGAAGCAAGTTCCTCAGTCTGTTTCTGATTCTACTGGCAGTAGGCCATCTGATAGGAATCCCGTGGGAACTCTATGTGCCTCAATTTCCTCATTTGTAAAATGGATCTGATGACAGTGCCTTCCTCACACAGTAGATCAGACTCTTGTAGAGTTGCAAATGCCTTCTAGTCTCCTTTCTGGTCCTCATTTAATTCATGTTAATGACTGCTCTGGGGTCAAGGGTAGTTTCTGTTTTGCTCACTAACATATCTTGAGTGTCAAGGTTATCTGTAGGGTGTACAATGTCTTGGGAAATATTTCTTCATGGAACCTACATAAACTGTTACCCACAGTCAGTGCATTAGCAGACCCCAGGAAGGAAATATTGCCATACCTCTGGAACCCCCCCAAAAGAAATATTTCCACAGCTAAAGGGAGCAATCTGCTGGATTCCACAGTGTGAGTTATCTCAGAGGAATTGTGTGTGTGTGTGTGTGCATGTGTGTGTGTATGTGTGTGTATATGCATGCACGTGTGTTTGTGGGTGGAATGGGGAGACACAAGAACAGGGCTCCTGTGGGGCTTGAGGTTCCCGGCCTGGCAGGCACTGTCACCACCAGCAGGTGCCAGGCACCAGAGAGAGGCTTAAAAAGTTCCCAAGACAGTGCTCAGAAGCAGGAGGGTGTGGGTCCTTTTTGTCCGGGTCAAAGGTCAGGACTTCGTGTTCTATATAGCATCTCCCATATGAGAAGTACTCAGTTCATATTTGTTTAAATAAACACATGAACGAAAGGGTTCATGAAGTTTACATAACACCTGGTAAGTGGTCAATGATGGGGAGTAGCTTTATTATTATTTCTGAGATGCAGGAATCCTTCTGGCTCCCATGCCCCTCAGTGCAAAGGAGTTGGGTAATAGCATCTCGTGACCACGGCTGGAATGAGCCAGCTTCTCACAGGGTCAGGTTTGGGAACATTCCCCTTTGTGGCCTTGTCATAGAGGGTAGATTCCCAAAGAGGAACAAAGGGGCTTGGAAACCAGGCCAGGGAGAAAAATACCCTTTTGGGGTTATTTAGCTGCTTGTTAATTGGTCACCTCGTTAGCTGCCCATCTGCAGCCTGAATCCAGCCGAGGGGGCACTGATGGAGAGGGGTTGCCTGGCCAAGACCGGCTTCACAGACTCGTAATAAGGACGAGCAATTACCGGAACTTCTAGAGCCAATTCCCGTTAGGAACGCGCCAGGCCGAGCTTTGTCCTACGGAGGAGAGGAAAAGGTCAGTGTGCTCCGTAGGAGAAGAAAAAAAGAGCCCTTCACAGCGAAAGAGCCTGCCCTAGGGAGGGAGACAAAGAAAAGGAGGGCTCCGTGGAGGTGAAAAACTAAAGAAAGAATGACATTTGGAAGTTCCTCCGAATGAGGGGAGGAGAATAATGAAATAAAAATTACAAGGGAGACGGAGCCGGCAAGCAGACCAGGGAAAAGGGAGGGGAGCAGCTGCAAGCAGCCACAGAGGCAGCTTGGTGGGGGCTTCCTGAGTGACCCAGCCTTTTACAAACGCTTACAGCCTCAGTTACTCCATGTGTATAGTGAGGGGCTGTCAAGATCTGATACCCGGTGGGTCTCTGACCTGTGCTGGACGCGTGTGTGAAAGGAAGAAAGCAGGGGCCCAGGCTGGTTTCCATCCTCCCCTCTGACCTGACCTGCTTCCCCAAGTGTCCCAGCCTCTTGCACTGAGATGGAGCCCAGTGAGGATGTCTGTTCAATAAGCTGTGAGCAGCTCAGGTGTCATTACAAGGCTGAAGCATAGAAAAGCCAACAAATTGCCCTCCACTTGTCCTCTGCCACCAGGACAAATTCCAAAGCCTGGTCCCTGAGTGACTGAGTATACAGGTCTCCACTGACCCAAGTGGGGTGTGTATCATGAATGGAAATACACTTCGTTGTTTATAAGACAGAGATTTGGGCTTGCTTGCTGCTTAGACAGAGCCTAATTTGACCTGAAAGAAGCAGAGGTGTAGATCATTAGCCACCCTATTTGCAGGAGCCAATGGTGGAGGTGTAGCCTTGATGAGCAGAGGGCTAGGGCTGGGCCACAGTACTGAAACAAGCATGGTCTCCATGGGCCCAGCAGTCCGTGCAGCCACTGGGAGTCCTTCTGCTGCCTTGATATCTATGTCTGCTTGTGCTGAGATGAAAGGCTGTCTATCTCCTTGATCAGATAGAACCAAGGAACTGAGAGAAACAGCAATCTTTGTGAGATGCCTGTGGATCAGCCCTTGAGGCCCAAACCCCATGGGGACAGGGTGTGGGGTCTTTCCCACTGTGCGGTCTGCTCTGTGAGGTGCAGATGGTAAGGGTAAGTGAAACTATAAAGCCAGCATCCTCCCTTCCTAAATGTCCCAGAACTTCACATCCTGGGATTCCTGCTGGGGTGGATTGATTTTCTCTGCAGTTCTTGTCTCAGCCTAGGAAGCCCAGGCACAAAATAAGGCTCCCATCTCCTCACTGTCCCCTTCCCTGGCAAGAAGCAAGACATTAGCAGCAGGAGACTCAGGGTCAATCCAGAAAGACACTGGCTTTGGGGCTTATGGGTGGAGGTTGGCACTTCTCTTCTGACCCTTCTTCTGACTTTGGGTCACAAACATTAGTCACTACTTCCCAAGGACTGTGAATAGGGAAAGAGCAGGGATGTGGATGGGTGTGCATTTCTACATGGAATCAGGAGCTCTGAGGCCCCAGTGGGCCAGGCAGGATGCACAAGCCCATCGTCTCTCTTTTCTCCTAGACTTCTTGCTAGTATCCCCAAATCACCTCCCTCCACCTCCCTCCTGATTGCCCATTCTGTTCTTAGGCCCTGAGCACTATTCTAGGATCTTTTGCTTCTTGTTTGCCTCACTCTCCTCCACTCTTATCACCCACAGCAGTGGGTATTCATTATTTAAACAACCCATGCCTCTGAAGTCTTATTTATCCAACATCTTTCCACAGCATATGTCAAAATTTACAGTAAGTGCATTCATCCCGTAATAAGCATTTGGCTTTGCTGGTCTACTGGCGGCAGGGCTAATTAGGGAGAGCGATTCCCTAGTTATCTGAAGGGAGGTCAGATACAGCAATTAGCATCCTCACATAGCTTTCATAATTGTGACTTGGAGGCTAGGGCCTTTGGTGCCAGGTGGGGAAGGGATGTTACCTGGGAGGAAAGGGGAGCCTTCCCCCAGCAAGTTCTGTCAAATCAGAGCTGTGCTATGAAAAACTCCTGGACTCCCAAGTCTCTGCATGCATTCTGAGCTACCTGCTCTTGACTCTTGCTTCCCAAGCAAAGCCCAGTCCCGAGAATGTTCTGTCTACACCATCTACCAGCCCCCTCTGTGGGTATTCCAGAGAGCATTTCCACCTGGAAGTCCTGCTGTTGTTTCAAACTCAAAGCATCCAAAGCAAATGGACACATCTAGACACCAGCACTTTAGGGTTTAAAAGAAGTTGAAAGGTCATCTGGCTGACCTCTTGCCCCCCTTCCTTTGGTTGTCTCTGTGTCACTTCTACCAAGCAGTTCTTCTGCTTTGGGGGAACACTCTCTGACCCTCTTCCCTGTGGAGGGAAGAAATGAGGTCCATGGCCTGGGGGAGGCTTCTGTAGGAGCCAGGACTGGCCAAGGGAAAAACTGGAGCTGCTTTCTGGAGGCTGCCTTGCCATCCTTGGGCACTGCAATCTTCGAGGCAAAGAGATACAACAGGACAGGTACAAGGGAGCATGTAGAAAACCAGGCCCCAGATCTGAAGGAAAAGGTTGCAAGAGGGAGCAGGCAGGAGCCACAGGGCCAGGAGATCTGCTGTTCAGGGGACCCCAAGACTCTCAGGTGCAATAATTCACTAGAAGAACTTGCAGAACACAACAACACTATAGAACTTACAGTTACAGTTTATTACAACACAAAGATACAGATGAAAATCAGCAGTGGGAAAGGTGCATTGCCAGGGGCCAGGAGAGCTGCAGGCACAGGTTTGCAGATGTCCCCTCTCAATGGAGTCATGCAGACAGCACTTAATTCTTTCACAGGCAGTGAGTGGCATAGGGCAGTGCCAACCATAGATGCTCACAGGAGCTGTGGTGGCTAGTTCTGATTGGAGTTGGTCATGTACACTATAGGTTATCCCTTGGGAGCTAGGCAAGGGCCAGAGACCTTGCCTGCCCTGAAAAGATATCTGAAGAATAGGAGATGAAATATCAGAAGAGCAGGATCCAGGGCCATGAAGGTCTACACCTGCCTTGAACAAACCATCCACCCACCACTCCACCCTATTTTCTCTGGAATGGGTCAGAAAAACATCATCCTCATGTCAGGAAAATGCCTTTCAGTGAGTTCTCCATGGGGGATGGGCTGGTTGCCTGAGAGGAAGAGGAAGTCTGAGAGAAGAGGCTTTTTAACAGCACCAGTGGAGGAGACGGGAGCTGAGAGCTTGGAGCTCATCGGATACCTACCCACATGGCCCGGAAGATGGCTGCTCAAGAGGCAGTCAGTGCGGTTAAGTCCTAGAATCAGGTGAGCCTGGTTCTAAAGCTTGTTTCTACTTTAACCTCTTGGAGACTTGGTTTTTTTTTTTTTTCTCCTGTGAAATGAAGATGGTCAGTGTTCCTGTGTCACCCAGCTGCGGTGAGGTTTGCATGAGATGAACATATTATAAATTAAATGGTAGCTATCTTTATCGTCACCATCATCACCTGCTGATGACATAGATTTCATCTGTAGATCCTCTCAGCCTCCATAAAGTTCCTTCTAACACTGAAATGAACCCCCTCTCCTTTTTTATAGCTTTCTTGTTATACTGCTAAATACCTCTCCTTTCTGATCTTCCATTTCTGACAGTTGTATCACCTTTTCCCCCCAGGATTATCAATTATTCATCTGCTCACTTATTCCTCCACTCATTTATTCAATATATGTTTATTGATATTGATATTGGGGATAGAAGGAAAAACAAAACTCTCCTAACTCTCAAAGGACTATGGTTAAGGGAGATGGCAAACATGACATAAAATAAATAGTTACAGTGTCTTGGCTGGCAAATGTACTAGTATGTGGGGTGTAAAAGAAGCAGTGATCTGTTTTATCTACTCCTTCACTTCCCAATGCACCTTCATGTCTGCTTTTATTGCTGCCTGGAGATCACTTCCACATCCTCCCTTTCCTTTCTGTTCTTGTTGCTGTGGGCTGAAGGATTGTAAATACGATGAATCCCAGGCTGGAACTCACAGTGACTGCTGTTATCCAAGAGGGCTGTGTGCAGAGGATGCTAAGCCTGCGTCTGGGTTAGTGAGAGAGGATAAGATTGTCCATCAGAAGAGAATTAGAAAGCTGTGATCATTTGCTACTTACCCTTCTGCAAGCTGAACACACCCAAGGCTCAGGCAAGATAGATGTCTCTGCTACATGCAGGCCCCTTCAGTGCATGCCCCCTCCCTCTCAGGAACACCCCAGCTCAAGCACAGTCCAGGACTCATGGTGGTCTTTCCTTTTCTGGAAAAATGCCCACTGCCTTACTCACTGCTTCATGCCTCGTGTGACCCTTCACTTGGGCAGGAGTTACCCTTTTATATCTTTGCTATCCTGCTCGTTATCCCATGGGCTAGTACTGGCCTGGGCTCCTGATTGACACTGACTACTGATGATCACAAAACCATCTATGCTGGAATGCCCTTCTATGTTGCCTCTAGTAAGACACTTGCTCTTATGTCTCCAAAGAGACAGTGTGATGCTCACCAGTAGCATCTTTTCTTTTCTCCACCACTCTGCTGCTTTGACTTGATCCTGCATTGCAGCAACACCCCTCTGCCTCTTCCCTCTGTGCGCCCCAAGGCAAAATATCTAAGTGGATCCAGCCTGCCTGCAGTTGGAGGGATTGAAGTGGAATTAAGTTGTGATTTTTCACTCTGTTAAAGCTGTGTTCAGGGAGATGATAGCTCAGAAAGCAGTTTGTCTGTGGGGAGGGAGGTTTGGGGTTTCCTGGCAGGGAGATAGGTTTTCCATGGAGACGTTAATGGCAGAGAATTTGCCTCTTACAAACTATGCATAGGAGGACTGGAAGATTTCTGGGGACAGGGGAATGTGAACCCTGGGGAAGACCCCATGGAAAGCTGATCCTGGTGTCATGGGCTACTTCTATTCACTCCCTAGGAGAGGTTAAAGGATGAAACTGACTGTGAGGCACTAGTTATTAAGATCTAGAAATAGAGTGCTCAGAACAGTAAGAAAGTAAATCCAAAATTTCGAGAAGCTAACATTTGGGAAGTGAGACTTGAGGTAGCATCCTTGTTTCATCTTTCCATGAGATGCCCTCTGCCACGTTATGATGTTGCAGGAAGGCCCTCACCAGATGCAAGGGCAGATGCTGGAGCCATGCTCTTGGAGTCCCCAGCCTCTAGAAACATGAGTCAAATAAACTTTTATTCTTTGTAAATTACCCAGTCTCGGGTATTTTGTGACAGCAATGGAAAATGAACTGTGACACCTTATGTTGTGGATTTTTCTCCCTCAAGTTCTGTAAGAGAAGATTTCTGGGTCTTCTGCCATTCTAGAAGAAACACCAAAGAGCAAAAGAGGGAAACTTCAGTGTAACCAACCTGTTGCCCCAACACCAGCTGGCACCTTAGTGATAAAATATAGCACTTTAGTTAGAGGTCTCAGGATTATCAGTGCCATGTCTCAGCCATCTCCTCTCTCACTTGATGGCTGTCTCTATTGAGGGGTGTGGGGAAACTGAATGGATATAAATGTCCTGTGACTACCTTCTGAAGAAGAGTCAGAAGTGGGTGAGTGGCTTACCAGCCTGCCCTTGGTGCTTTCTTTACCCTTATGGCAACTTTTCCTCTAAGAATCTTCGGGGACAGGGTGGAAGAACTCTAGGCCCAAGATTTACCCACCATAGATCAGTATTTCTTTTCTGCTGTAATAGTATTCTTATATCCCCACTGAGGTGATAAGCACATTACATCCTTTTTCCTATCACTTCTTTTTTCTCTACTCCATGGTAATCTCCCTTTACTGAGACCTTACTATATACTATATACTCTTACTATATCTCATATAATTCTTGCATATCCTTGTGAGGAAGATGATCTTATCAATCCCTTTTTAAATATGAGAAAACCTAAGAATAGAGAAGGTAAATAAATTTTCCAATGTCATCTAGCTAAAGATTGGCAGAGTGAAGTTTCAGACTAAACTCTGTTAACGCCAAGGCATATCTTCTTTACCTTAAGACCAGCAGCAGAACAGGTGCATATGTGAATATTTGACTTGTAACTTGAACTAGCCACTTTCTTCATAAAACACCCTTTCCTTGAACGAAATAGCTGGTAGGCAAAGTATGAGTGTCCAGTCTTGGGTATTTGGAAAACATTTTTTTAAATTTGCTGATGACCAGAGTGAGACTGGAAAACAATTGGTTGCATTTGTTGCCATTGATAAGATTCACATTTTCAAGCATAGCATTGGGGAAAATTTGTACACATTCTGTATCAATCATGGTCTAGTCAGGAGAAAGAAACCACCTAGCAATTGGAATAGGAAAGATTTAATATAAAGGGTGGTAGATCTTTCTCAAATGGGAAGGGGATCAAGAGATGGAGGGATGGGAGAGAGAGGAGAAGGAAAGGGAATGAAAAAAAGGAATTAAGATATGTTTTGTACATGCACCAAGTCCACACAAGGAAAGTAAATATTATGTACAGAAAATGTGCTAATAAAAAAATTTAAAAAGAATGAACTATTTATAAGAATAAAGGGATAAAAAATACCCTAAGACTAAGAGTACCCACAGCAGAAAGGCGCTTGGGAAGGACACCCTCCTTAAGGGTGAAATCAGATTTTGTTACAGCGGATGTCACTGCACTTCACTGTAAGATGGAGAAGTTGCCTTGGGTCAGAGCCCAGCCACAGTCAGTGGGCCATGACTAGCATTCAGGAAACTGATGCAGTGTCAGCAGAGCTGCCAGAAGCTGTGGCGGGGGAATGTTAGAAGTCTTGGAAAGCCATCTGTGGCACCCAAAAATCTCCCCCAACAAGCTCCTCTTGGTGATTCTGGGAGCTGCCTCCAAGGAGGTGCTATAGTAGTGGGTGGAACTTCTTGCGGGGGGGGGGCTTTCTGGGCTACCAATGGGAGCAAATAATGGTGAGATTTCAGAACCAGTATGAATGTATCAGTCAGTGTCCCATGTGCTGCTGGTTGTCATATACCAGAGGAGCAAGGTGAGATCACTGGAATCAGAAAGAAAAGCATCTTCCTCCTCCAGTCTATTTTCAGTGATATCTACTAACAAAACTTCCACTTGACAAGGGAGAAGTGTTCGAAGATCACAAGCAAGAATGAAAGTGGACATGGAGTTGAACAGGAATCATCTGATGACTGGCATAGTCCACCCCTTTGCTTACTCAGCTTCTGCACATACCTGAACGTCTATGCAACATTGAAACAACTCTGTTCCTACCTAATAAGGTATAGCTATGTTTGAACAAGTGAAGCTCTTATCCGTTTTACCAAACAATGAGATGTACTCATTAGGGTGGGGATGCATTATAGCCATTGCTGTCTATATTAACATCTTCTCAAATTCAGCCGTAGTACCACTCACTAATTTCTTAATACTAAATTATAATCTCCAACAGCTTGTATATAATATGATAATGATGGCTCATCCCCAGCAGCCTAAAAGTTCCCCTGATGTGGCTTCTCTTGGCATCCTCAAGGGGAGGTTTCCCAGGGGGCTCCCCTGCTTCATGTAACACTTCTCCGTGGGTAGCACCCCAGAAGACAGCTTTCTGGTGATTTCCATAGTTTCCTCACCTGGCTTACCAGTATGTTCAGCAGCGTCCCTGAAGATGACTTCCCTGCAAGTCTCATCAGCGTCCCTGCAGGGATTTCCTGTTTTCCAGTCCCCCATTTGTTAGCTGAAGCTCATTGACTATGGTCCAGCTTTGGTCCAGAGCTACCCAGATCACTTCTCTGCCATCAAATGGGCTGCAACCACACCTTCTCCAATAAGTCTGAATCCTAGTGGCACTTATTGTGGGAACTTCCTAGCAGTTAATTTCTTTTCTGATGAGATCAGAAGTGATATTAACAAATGTGATTTTCCAATATTGTAAAATGAAATGTGTAAAATGAAAATTTGCAAGAAGTACATAACTCGGTGAGCCAATATTTCCAAATGATCAATTCATGATGTAAAAAATTTCATTTAAAGAGGAAGATTGATCGATGGATTTTAATGTAAGGGCATACAAAATTGTTTTTGATTCCAAGCTGTAACTAACATTTAAGAAACTGCCATTTGTTCAGTCTTCATGTAATTTTCATGCACAGCTATACTTACTGGAAGGATATTAAGATATTCCTTCCTTTTCCAAGCACATATCTGTATGAGGCCATATTTTCTTCATATACTTCAACAAAACAACATGTCATGACAGAATGTAGCTACAAGCAGCTATAAGAATCCAGCTGTTTTCTATTAAGGTTAAAGAGATTTGTGAAAATGTAAAATAAGACCTCTGTTCTAAATTTGGGTTTTTTGGAAATTAAAAAAAAAACATATTTCTTATAGCAACATATATTGGATTTGTTATTGTTATATGTAAATAAATTAATTAATATTTCAAAATTCTGTTTGAATTTCTAGTATAGTAAATATGGATAGATGGGACCTACATAAGCACAAGCTATTTGGGGCCTCATTGATTTAATATTGTGAGGAAGTCCTAAGACCACAAATATTGGGAGCTACTGTTCTAAACTAGAGTAATTTTCCTTTCAAGTGTAAGGCCCATATCTTGCAAATGAATAGCAGGTAAAGGCTGTGGCACATTAGCCATGAAGATACCTTTGTGGTAGGGATTTAAATATTCATACATATCTATATTTGGATGCCTAGAAAAACTTCAGAAAGACTCTGGTTTGCCTCTCTGGAATTTTGTTTCTGTTAATGCTGTTAAATGCCTGAGCCTTTACTCAACCTGAACACTGGTGATGGAGAAGTTCCTGTTGTTTTGAAGAAGGCTGGAAGGGGGTTGTTGATGACCTTGTAAGGAAAGGCTTCAGTCAGATCAAAGAGGCCTTCTAACGCCACCTGATCAGGGCAAGCTGCTGCTCCGGTTAGTATTTCTTCCCCTTGTCCCTCTGTCCTTCCCATCTATGGAACAGAGACTGCTGATGATCATTTGCACTCCCTTCTGCCTTAAAATGTGTTGTATTCACCTTCCCCAGTTGAATGCAGTACCTGCATATCTTGTCTGATTTCATCATGCTAGGCTTTGGGGAAGATGCCAGAGGAACACTTGGCATAAGGGAAATGAATAAAGACTGCTCACTCAGTGCTTTCAGATAGGTGCTCATTACCTGAGATGCCAGGAGGTCTCAGGGGAAGTGTGAATATCTGAGAACAAACTCCCTGAATTGGAGCTAATGTACACTGGCAGGCCATCTTATCTTTGCCTGTTATAACAAGGGGCAGGAGTTGCCCTTGGAAGGGTTCTTTGTGACTTAGCTGAAACTTGTTTGAAACATGTCCCATTAAGCAATGTTGGAGATGTTCATAGTCTTGCTCCTATGATTGGGCAAGCACCATTACAGCATCAAAATCTAAAATTGTGCAGATTGGGTAGGCCACGCTCTTTCCTACCTCATCTCAGGTCTTTTATGGATCAGAACTACCAAGAAAAAGTGTTCAAGAATCTGCAAGAAAATGGCCGCCCCAAATTATGAAGAAGTTCCTTACATCCATACCTTACCTGAATAACAAATGCCTTCAGTCAGTGTTAGGGGTCAATTTCCTTGAGAGAAGTCCCAACTTGCATCTTCTGTCCCAGGTTTCCGGCTGTCTGTGAGTTCTGCCTTTACTGTACCCCAGAGAGGCTGACCAGTTCAGTGGAGAGGAGAATGGAAGGGGGAAGCCTCCTCAGTCACTTTGGATATGAAAAGAAAAAAATAACAGAGGGGGAGAAAGGGAGAAAGAAAAGGAGAAAATCAAGGACTAATCCTAAAACTTCTCCTTTAATCTTAGAGCTTCCAGACCTAGTTTCTCTTTCATCTAAGACTTCGAAGTTATCTAGTTATTTTATGGGGAGTGAAACCACAAGGCAAAGAGAGGGTAGTTGGGGGGGATTAAATTAATGAGCAGGTAAGCAGGTTTATTATTTCGTCTGATCCTTCCTTCCTTCCTGCTAATTTCTCTGAGCCAATTTGGGAGGCAGAGCCTATCATGTTAACTCAGAGACAGACTATTGTATCCATGTTCTTTCTGAAGCCATTTATCTGAAGGATATTAAAGATCCAATTTACATAGACATCATGGCATTGTGAGGAGGGTGTGTGTGCACACGCACAAGTGAGAGAAGGAGAGAGAGAAGGAGGATGGGAGAGAGAGCAAGAGAGAGGCGCGAGCTCAGGTGCCTATCCAAGTGGGTCAGGTGTTGCGTGTGCTCACCTGGCACTGCGCTCTCCGGAATCTCTCAGAGACGTTCTTGATCACTCACTGAGTTAGTTCAAGAATCACTGGGCCTTGATAGGAAATAGACTCCAGACAGCAGCACAAATGTTTATTAAATTTGCGTTTAAATATTCAGGCTCCTGCATTTTGTTATCATTGCCACTAGGTTCAAAGTGGAGGAAATAGGACCCGCTTGAGGCAGATATCTGCTTAATTGAATTCCTGGCCATTTTGTCCCAGTCCAAGGTGTGCATCTGTGTGATGAGGTGCAGGGTATGGTGAATGGAGAGAAGAGACATCTGATTCCCAGGGGAACTTTCAGTGCTATGCTTTGGACATAGTTTGACTGTGGCCCCAAGAGGTCATATGCTGGGAGCTTGGTCCTGAGTGTGGCAATGTTAAGAGGTGGTGGGACCTTTAAGAGGTGTGGCTTAGTGGGAAGTTATTAGGTCACTGGGGCACTGGTCTTAGAAAGGATTAATACTGTGTTCATGGAACTCCACTTAGTTCCTAAAGAAAAGATTGTTGTAAAAGAGCAAGAGCAGCCCCTACCCACTCTCTGGCTTCCTGTCTTACCATGTGATCTCTCTTTTTCATATGTGTACCCACCCACCATGATGTGATCAGCCAAGGTATCCCTTATTATAGGCTGAACAGGGGGCAGGTTCTTGGACTTTCAGTCTCCAAAACTGTGAACTCAATAAACTTCCTTTCTTTGCTTTATAAGTTGTCCAGCCATTAGATACTTTGTTTAACAATGAAAAATGGTCTAATACACTCAGGTGCCAGGCTAAGCCAATTCAGTGCACAGAGCCCTTGATTCCGTACAGCAGAAGTGAGCAGCTGGAACATGACACATCATCTTGGCAGGGGTGGGGTACATTTTAGTCTCTCATGAAACATGAGTTAAAATGCCTATCCTGCCTGACCCTGTTTTTTATGAACATCAAGTGGAAATTTATGCCTGAAAGCACTCTAACCAGAATTTAGCAGGAATGAGAGGGTAACACACCCACTGAAGTGGCTTGTTGTGAAGATTCGTTCTTCAAAAGTCAACTTCTCTTTGCTGATATTGGGCTCACCAATGAGCCTTCTGATGGATACTTTGGCCTCCAGAACAGATTTGTCCATCAGTGGCCAGTGTATCAATGGTCAGTGTCAGTGGTCCTACCAGGGATGCTGCTGCTATGAATGAGTGTGCTGATGCTCACCTGATTCTTTTAGTTTACTTATTGGTTTTTTCATTCATTCAGCTGCCATTCATTGATGACTTAGTACAATAGTTTGTACCCTTGACTTCACTTTAGATTACCTGGGTCATGATAAAAAACACTCATGCCAGGATCTGTCTCCAAACAAGTTAATTCAGAGGTTCTGGGAGTGGTGCCTAGGCACTGGTATTTTTGTAGAGCATCTTGGGTTGTTCTAATAAGCAGCTGGGGCTGACATCATTGACCTGGTACATGTCATGTACTGTGTTTGTACAAAGATAAATAAGGTACTCTTAGCTCATTGGAAACCATCTGGTTAGCACTGACCTAGGAGTGGCAGAGTTAGGGAATTATATTCCTGATTTTTTCATAGTTGAGGATCAGGGTGAAACATGAACTTCCTCTAAATTGTCTTCCCTTTTACCCCTTACTCAGGAGTCCAGCTTGCTGGCCTTACTCTTCAGACTAAGACACTCCCCAAATCACAGGTGCCACCGAGAGTGCCATAGCTTCCTAGGATGGCCTCTCTCCCAGTCTGGGCACCTGCTAGGTCACTCTGCCTGCTGTGCCATGGATGAAGCTGGTTTGGTGATGCTTGGTCTGTTCTCCACCCAGGTTCTGAGCCAGGTCAGACCTTCTGAACATTGCTAGGATACCATAATCTCAGGAACTGTCTGCCTCATATTTCTTTTCTCCAGGAGTTCCATGAAGACTGATTCTTATTTTCTTTCCTGAGGTCTGAACTCTCATAGGAACCTCAGCAAATGTTATTTATTTATTTATTTATTTATTTATTTATTTATTCTGAAACAATGAAGTTTAGTTAAAAAGTGGCTATGCACTTACCAGTGAAGCTAGGTCAGGTGATGAACCCTATCCTTTTTAGGCTTTTATGATTTGGTCAGGGGACACCTCCTCCAGGTGGAAATCTTTCAAAGAAGCTCACTGTCCAAATCATACCTTTCTCCTGGAATCTGCCATTCCTTGGCTGGGTTTGTTTTCCTGCCCACTGTTCTCAGCAGCCTGCAACTTGCTTCATAAGCCTTGTACCCATTGTAAATCAAGGAAATGGTACCAGCTGAGGTCAGGATCTGGCTTTGGCTGGGACAGAAGTCAGGCTTCCTGATCAACTGTTTCTTCCTTTACCTCCTCTTCAGAGCTGGCAGCTACAGTCGGATGAGATTGTGATATTTTATCATTCAAGTCTGTTAAGAATCTGTTTCTTTCTGCGATCAAAACTTTGTTCTCATCTTCTCAGGGACTTAAAATACTGTCCTTGAACCAAGACAGGGCCCTTGCGCATTAAACACACTCAAAACTTCAAAGCTGTGCGTGTGTTGCCGCTGAGGGTCCCAGGGGATCTCAATAAGAGCCTTGTGTTTGCTGTAATACAAAGAAGCCTCACTTCTTGATAGAGTTGATCTGAGGGGTGGAAGCGCTGGAAGGGTTTGCTGTCTATCTCCAAAGGAAGAGAGGATTAGGAGAGGAGAGGTCTAAACTCCGGGAGGAGTTGCTGCCTTTGACAGCCTCTTTCCTTAGGAGGATGATGATTTCCTGCTGGAGCAGGGGTGAGGATGGATGCCAAGTCCCCTGAGATTTGACTACATCAGTTGTTTTTACCCTTTGAATAATCACAAATGCAGCATGATTTGTGTAGCGCTTTTCTTTGTATTACCACATTGCACACTCACACTACCTCCATGGCTAGTTAATGACATTATTATACGGTGTAATGAAGAGACTGAGGCTGAGAGAGTTCGGGTGGGATGCCCAAGATTGTCCAGCTAATATTAGACCTGTGTTCTATTTTTTTTAACAAGGGTGGCAGGTTGATTTAATACCTAAAGGACTGATAGTTGTTGCTGAGTAATGAGGCTGTGTAGGAGTTTTGAACTTGTGTCTGTGCTCACTGGGAAAGAAGACTGCAATTGATTTGTAAGATAAACTTATATTTTCTTATCCAAAACTTGGTCACTTTGAGAATGAAGGAACTAGATTAATAAGTTATGCTTGAATAATAAGTGTAATTGGGACTGTGTTGGACAAACCGGATATTTGGTCATTTACTTAAGTAACCATGTATGGCCTCGATGTCCAGGTAGGATAATAGGGAGGAACTGCCAGTTTGCAATGGACATGCGAACTTTGACTTATTTTTATGATTTCTATGAAGACTTCTTCTCTATCCCACTTCCAAAGGGGCAAGCACAGCCTTTCATATCCTGAAACACACTGAAGGGGTGGTCACAGAACAAAGGTCATCTGATATCACCAAGCACACAGTATGCATTGCCCATCTACACTCCCAAGTCCCCAGTCCCTCCATCTCCCGGAGGGAGGAGAACCAAGTTATGAATGCAAGGGAAGGGAATGTGCATGAGTTGAGATTTCTTTTTGACTACTTCATCAGCACTACCATCATCCTTAATCATCTCCTGGCTTCCGAGTTCATCTCTCAGAAATCACTCTTATGCTTATTTGACAAACAATTGTTTACTGTTGGAACTCATTGCCAAATCCATATTAACTTGTGTTTCAACTAGTACAGCAGCTTTCTAACTCTTTACTACATCCACTCTTGCCCCTTCTCTTTTATTATCCTCTCTGTTACTGGTATTTCTGAAATTCAAGCCTATACCACTTCCTAAAAATGAAGGAAGGGAAAAGTATGTATATATATATATATATATATATATATATATATACACATATATATTAGCTAAGATAATTATAGTAGTAATTTCTTCTAGTCCATTGAAAAGAATGGTTTGTGCTTATCTCATTTGATATATTTTGCATGCCTATATCTTGTAATCTGAGCAACTATTTTGACAGTAACAATATGCAATATATTAACCATTGTTAATTTCCTATTATCTTGCTTTGAAATTCTATATCATTTTTATTGTTTTTTTTCTCTTAAAAATACTTTCAGTGCTTTTCCACATCTGAAACCACATTTACAGCCTTCTGTGACCACTTGCCATTTCCTCCCCATCTGGATTATACCCTGCCTTTACCTGGTTATTTACTATTTTCTCAATATGTACACAGCCCAATGTTCATGCTTCTATACATTTGTACATGCTGTTCCTGCAACCTGAAATCTCTTCTCTCACCTCCTTTTCTGTCTGCTCAATGTTTACTTAACCTGTAAAAGCCCACAACTTCTAACAAAATTTCCCCATCATCCAACCCCATGCAGAACTAGTTTTCTTCACCTATATGGGATGCTATCGCATTCTAGCTTAAAGTTTATCTTTTCTACTAAGTGTGAAGTTGAGAGGTAGAGGCTGCATATCATTCATTTCCAACATGGTGCCTGGCATACCAGGTGCTTAAATAATGCTTGATAAATTAACAAACGAATGATGCTAGACCCTTGGAGAGAGCTTTATTCTTCTAAAATGTCCAGGTCATCAAGAAAATGACCTCTAAGCTTGGCTTCTAGACTTTTCTTACCACAAGAGATAGGGAGGAGGTGGAGAAGGATCGTGGAATTAGCCATGGGGGCTGACTAGTTGTGGGGTTGGAGAATAGTGGAGGGTGGTACTATATAACGTGGCCCACCCAACTTGCTAAGAAAACTTTGCTGAGAAGTGTGGCAAGTGGGACCAGAGAATGGAGAATGAGCTGGGAAAACAAGTTTCTCTCTTTACCTTCATGTACCCTGTTCTCTTCCTTAAGCCATCTCTTCTGTCCTCAAGCTGTTACCTTTAGTAGCACTGTGCCCACCCATCTTTTTCTTCCATGACCCTGCCCGTGCCCTCTGGAAAATGCCCAGGAGTCTGATGTCCTTGACTTTCCCTTCTCAGCCTCCTGCATGGAAATACAGGCTTTATACCACAAACCCTTCCCCCTCCACTGCCTCATCAGCAGTTTCCTCTCCAGTGATGTGGAGAGGTCATGTGAAGGGAGAACCCAAGCCTGGACCCAAGCCTGAAATAGGAAGCTCGATGGCTACCAGGCCCTATGAGCTACCCTGGCTTCATTTGGAAACCACTTAATCCCCACCCCCTGGCTTGGTGGAGGGGCTGGTCTGTACCTTCCCCTGGGTAGCACCACTGATCCCTTACTGCAAAACTGCTTATCCATCTTCCTCTTTTTTGCCCCAGTGCATTGTGGCAGCCCAATTAGTGCCTTGCAGATAGTTTCTTGAATCTGAGCAATCTTCCTAGCCAACCTTTGCCCTTGTGACTTCCCTTTCCTGACCTTGTAGGAAGCTGTTTGACAGGCTCTTTTCCATTTCATCTTCGAGCTGGCTGGCATGCTCAGAAGCTCTGCTGCTGTCTTCCAAATGAAAAGCAGGCTAATTAAGGCAGATTTTCCAGCTTGTTCTTAAAAGGGAAAACAAAAGAGAGAGAACAGGTATCTTAGCTAATTGTTCCTAATTGCTTCTTTCCCCCCCAAAAATCTTCAGTGTAAAACAGCCTAATTGAGTATTTCCTGATCTGGCATTGAAGAATGGAACAGGGCTATATCTGGTCCAGCAATCTAACTCTACTCATCCCTCAAGATAGAGCTCATCCACCATCTCATCATGGAAGTCTTCCCTCCCCTTATACAAGGCCAGGTGATTGTAGTGGACAGTGAGGTGTGTACACCAGAACCTTCTGAAGGACTGACTGCCTCTGCCAGTTAAGGAAGGTTGTCAGGAGAGAGCCCTCACCTAGTGTCCCACCTTAGGAACTGCCATCACTGATTAAGGTCATCTTACCCAAAGTCATGCCTGTTTCATCAGACAGTTTGCACCCAATGATTGGTCCACGGGAAGGTGTGAAGCCCTAATCCATCATTCAGCTTGGTACAACTCTGAAATGCCATGCTCGTTCCAGTTGCCTTCGGTGTTGGCTGAGGCCATTAAAGAGACTGCATCTCAGCCCAGCTTCTCCCTCAGCCCAGTCTCGCCTTCCTTTCTGCATCTACTCACCTGAAACAGTGATCCTCCTTGGTGTTACCATGCATCCTTTTTGGCCCTCCTCACCAGTGTGTAGTAGAACGTCAGATGCCAACAAAGGCATTGTAGGAGGGCTCTAGTGCGATGAAGCATTGGTTTCCAATTAGCAGAGGCATATTGATTTGATCTTTGCAAACTTTCTCGTACTCTATTCTTATAAAACACTATCTGCCTATCTACATGTGTATCTACCTATATATTTACCTATTTCATCTATCTAGCTACTTATTAGCTGTTTACCTATCAATTATCTATCTGTACCTATGTGTCTATCTGTCTACCATATCTATTCATCTATCTACCCCTCATCCATCTATCCACCTATTTTTAGTAGTTGCCATAAATGCTCCAGCCAGATCCCCTTATTGGCTGATACATCCATCTTCCAGCTGCTGTAACTAATGGCTCAAAGCAATCCATTGCTACACCCTTTTCTGGAGAATCGCCCTTGACTAAAGGGGAGCTGCTTCCCCCCAGAGGCTGGGCACCCCTCTCCCCTTTCCTGGTAATAGACCTTAGCCAGTGACTGACTAGCACAGGGTAAAAGGGCAGCTCTCTTGCCCTGCGGTGGCACAAGCAATGCAGAACTTATCCCTGAGATCAGATTAAAGCTAATTTTCAGCTAAGAGTACATGTGTGCTTAGCTTTACCCCATCTCTATTTTGCTTTCCTCAATTCCCATCTTCTAAGTATGATACCCCATACATAGCTTGAAGCAGAGGTGACTCATCTTAGTCTCTGCTTTAGAGGAGCCTGGCCTAAATACTTGATATCAAGAGTGATCCTAAAAAGCAAACAAACAGGGCCGGTGATATAGATCAGCGGCATAAGTGCCTGCCTGGCAAGTGCGAGGTCCTGAGTTCAACTCCTGGTACCAGCATATTAAAAAAAAAAAGCAAACATACAAACAAAAACCAAAACCAGGCTCTAAGTAAGGGACTCTCAAGTTTGATAGCAGTGAAGATCCCATTGCTGGCGGTAGGTGGAGCATGGATAGTCCCTAGCAGGCTGTAGCACTGTGATTACTATAACCTTCAACTAAGGAGAGGGGAAGGAGATGCATTAGCTGATTCAAGGTCGTGGAAATGTGGAAGGTGTATCAGACTATTACAGTGACTATGATAAAACACCACTAACTTGGGGGTTTAAACAGCAGAAATTTATTTTTCACAGATCTAGAGGCTGGAAGTCCAAGATCAAGGTTCCTGAAGGTTTGGTCTCAGGGGCCTTTCTGCTTGACTTGCTGGGTCTTCTTGCTGTGTCCTCACATGGTTCCTCCTTGGTGTATGTGCATTCCTGTCATCCCTCTCTCTCCTTATAAGGATGCCAGTCTTCTTGGATTAGGGCCCACCCTCGTTTTACCTTAATTACTTCTTTAAAGGCCTTATCTCCAAAGTGCACTCACATTGAGAGTAAGGGCTTCAATGTCTGACTTTTCAGGGGACACAATTCAGTCCATAAAGAAGATTGTACAGGGATTAAAAGAAGGGATTGTGGGAATTGGGTTGTTTTTGCTAAGCACAATTGATTTGTTGAAGAGAGAAAATGGCAGGCTTGAATCTGTAATTAACAATTTAAAACAATGTGTCAGCATTTAGAGAGACTTCCATTCCTACAGGCAGAACAGACAGGCTGAAAGCCAGGTGTGGGGCTTGATTGTTGGAGTGGTGGAAATTCAAAGACTGATTTCTTAACCTAGGTGAGTCACCTATGCTGAAAGCGGGGCCCTGATAGAAAAGAAGTGAAACCCTTGTACAGGATAAGAATATCTGCAGAGAGGTACTTCAGAAATCAACCCCCAGGGTTTCCTAAACAGGGCCTGCTCAAATAGCCTACTGCATCTTGTTTAAATATAGAGTCCCTTGCTTGCTTGAAGACAAGATAGAGGCTAACAAGCTAGTGTTTACCCTTCTGTCTTGGTTACTTTTCTCTCGTTGCTGAGATAAAATACCCGATGCCCAAAATTAAGGAAGGAAAGGTTTATTTGGCTCACAGTTTGTGGAGGTTTCAATCCATACTCGGCTGGCTCCAAGGCAGAGTGGCACATGGCAGAGGGCAATGGTTCATGGCAGCGGAAGGCAGCAAAAGCAGCAAGAGCAAAAGGGAGGAACACGAGCACAAGAGAGAGAGCAGCCTCTTTCCCTCCCTTATATTACATGCAGGCTACTCGCCCCAGGATGGGTGTAGCACTCACGCCCATAATCCCAGCATTAGACCACGAATCAGTCATAAACTCTAGAAGCCCGCCTCCATACTGCATGAGGCTTTGAGGGGACATCTAGACACAAACCATAACACCTTCTTAGGATCTGTTCCCATGAGATCATAAATTAGGGTCAAATCTGAGCATACCCAGACTGGGGAATTCTGAGCCCACTAAGAGATTAGAGGATTTTAACCAAATCTGAGGGCCTGGTTATAATATAGTAGAGCAAGGAACCAGGAACAAATCCAGAAGGGCCAGAATTGGGAAGAGGACCAGAATATAAAGCTGGATAGGGAGAGTTTTCCAACACAGAGTATTCTCCCATGACACAAAATATAACATCTTGGCAAGGACCCCATGTTATGGATCTAAGACATTGCTGAGATGGCTCTTGGAAGCTTGGATAAAGCAACTGACTGTATGAAACAAAATAGAGTTGCCAGCATTGCCACGGCAAACTGGATATGAAGAGACCAGAAGGCTCAGAGAAGTGGACATGCTAGAGTAGGTCCATTATACAATACTAGAAAGTCTACCAACTCTTCCACAGGAGGCCTGGAGAACACTCTGTTTACTAGGGTGATGAGGCATATGTTAGTGAGGGGCCACCCACATCACCAGAGTTCGGTGGCAGCACAGACGGAGATCCTGTGATAGAACTGGGTTCCCCAGTGGACATGGGATAATAAAATCCCAGAATGGCAGAGGCCAGATGGTAGCATCTAATTGTCAGAAGAAAGGTAGACACAATTACTGTAATGGATAGCAGGATCGGAATGGCGCCCAGGAGAGCCTGTCCTGAAGAGATTTCAGAAATGGTACATAGATCATGGGGTTCCTGGAGGAAAGCTGGATGGGCACCCAGCAAGGGTATTCCTTTATATATATAAAATCAAAAGAGACCTTTAATGGGTGAACGTAAGGCCAGCTTTTCTAATGGAAAGTCACGATCCCTTGCCTAGTTTCCAAACCCAAGCCAGTTCTCAAACCCAGAACTCATTGGCTAAAAGCAAGGTCAAAGTGCTCATAAAGAGGGACCCTGCAACACTATGGTAAGTGTGTACAGTAGTGATTTCCCCAGTGGGTCCCCCAAAGGACCTATAGTTATTTACTTATACAAAGAAGTAGAGAAGAGGAATACCCAGAGCTTTCTATTGGAGGCAAGGTCTGAATTTACATTGATACCTGGGTACCAAAGCACAATTACAACAACCCCATTAGAGCATTCTGAGGAGTTCAGGAAATAGATGGTGTTCTGGCCCATGCATCTCATAAAATGCTTCACCTGTTGGTTATTTTCCTGGTTCCTGAAACACAATCACAATGGATATATTTAGCAGAAGACAGAAACTTCACGTTAACACTTTGACTTATAGAATAAGAACTAGTGAATAGGAAAGGCCAGTAGAATATCCTGAAAGTTCACTCTCTTCACCAGGATAATAAATAAAAATTGATATCATATTCCAAGGAGGATGACAAAGATGAGTGACACCGTAATTTATTTAAAAGATATTGACATGGTGGTTTTAGTTGTTATATAGGACAAATGGTTTCTGTTCTATAGAACTCACCAGTCTAGTTCTGTAAAACCCAGATAGGTCATGGCAGATGACAATGGACAACTGCAAAGCTGACAAATAGTGGTCTCAATTAAGTTGCTATGCTGGTCGCTATGTATTTACTAGATCAGAATAACATGGCCTTGGGTTAATGGTATATAGCTATTAATCTGGTGGTTGTATTTTTAAACCCATCAACACAAAGATCAAACACAGCATTAATATGGAATAGACAATAAGACACATTCACCATCTTAGGGAGAATGTAAATTCTCTGTTCATAATGCAGTCCAAAGCGTCCTAGGTTCTCCAGGCATCTGCCAAAAGATCAGAATAGTACACTGTATTGATGTCATCATGTTGAGGAACCAATGAGAAGAAGTGAGAAATATTCTGGTAAGATATATGCTTTCCAGAGGTTTGGTAATAAGATCCAAGAGGCTTTCAGTTCTGCCACACCACTGAAGTTTTCATGGGAACATTGGCCTAGGGGTAGCTCTTCCCTAGGAGAAGTTTTCACATCCTGAGCCTCCTATCACTAAGAAAGAAGAATAATACTTAGGAGGCTTGTTTGGGTTTTGGAGGCTGCATATTTCATACTTGGGGATTCTGGTACAACCCATTTGTCAGGTAATATTGGCCCGTTCCTGGCTTTGCAATAGGTAAGTCACTTCAGCCAGTGGAAAGGCTAGCTCGGTGTGCAGGGTGTGGAGGTGGAAGAAAATGAGTAGCAGTATGGTCATGGAACAAGCAGAAGGGCTGTGATTCATTCTATTAACCCTCTGTAGTTTGGGTTTGTGCCCCCATGGATTTATATTTTGGAAGCTTGGTCCTCAGTGTGCCATTGGTGAGATGGTAGGACTTTTGAGAAGTAGGACATACTGAGGGGTCTTTGGGTCCTTGGAGGCTCTGATTAGTTCTCATCAGAAGCCTGACCAGGAGCCTAAACTTCATCCCACCCAGTTTTGCTCTGCCTTCCTGTCTTCAGATGTAATCTCCTCCTTCTGTATGCTCTCCCACCATTGTGATGCCATTTGCTATGAGGTCCTCATCAGAGCCAAGACAATGCTGGTGCCATACTCTTAAACCTCAGAACTGTGGGCTCTGTAAACCTATTTTCTTTATAAAGTTAGCCTTCCTCAGGTGTTTCATTATAGTAATGAAAAAGCAGACTAATACACTTTCCTGTCTCCTAGGAAAAAGTGACCAATCAAAATTCTGGAGATGCTATGTCTAGATGGAATAAGCGTAGTGGGAGAAGCAAATGGTTCAGAGCTATGAAAAAGGTAGACTATGGTACATGCTGTTGCTACTTGGCCCAGATACCCTTTAACAGGTGAGTCCTGGGCACCTGACTCAGGAGACTATAGCCTCCAGCCCCTGGGACCTGATCTGAACCAATGACTGGCAAGGGGTTGGGGGACAAAAGTCTGCAAGGCGGGACTAGCTCTGTGGTGGATTTAGTGTTTTCAGTTAGCATTTATCAATGGAATCCGTCTGAAGCCACTTTCCAGCTGAGACCACGTTTTTACTTAGCGCCCCAGCTCTCCTGCCTTCTCCTGTCTCCCTCACTCCTAAACCTGCATCTTTCCATAAATCATCTGAGCAAGGATCAACACTCAGGATCTGCTTCCAAATTGTGTGTGTGTGTGTGTGTGTGTGTGTGTGCGCGCGCGCGTGTGTGTATCTTTCTCAAACGCCACTATCCAGTGCATACTTTTGTGACCCAGTGGTCACAATGTACACCCCGAATCATGTTCATTGACACATGACCAATAAATATCTAAGTCCAATTTACCCTTTGATTTCTCATATCTCAGTCAAGTCATTCCAATCTACACATTTTGAAGGATAGAAGATTTTGTACTAGGAAAATTTGGCTAGTTTAAACTGGTAGGGAAGAGGAGAGGCTTTTATTTACCTATCATCCTCTCTTCCATAGATCAAAATCAAAGAGAAATAAAAGAAGTTAATTTTTGGCTTTTGAGCTTCTGAGAGCCCAGCTTTTAGAAGTTTTGAGGATTTTCAAGGAGCATTTTAACCATACAGTTTTTACTTTGCATGTTTGATTTAAAGCAAACTCTCCCACTTAAGATAAAATTCAACTGTGATAAACTACTGAATTGTTCTATTATCTAGACTCTTCATTTCAAATTGGGCTTCTCCACTTTGGTCTGAATTAGTGAAGTTTGATGAAATGTGGACAGCAAATGAAATGCAAATTATATGTAAATGTGTATAAATTAGCACCAGTTATTAGAATAATTTGCATGTACAGCTTTATAATTAGGCAGCAACCTGGGAGAGAAGGGCAGTGGGCATGGGACCCAAGAAGCTGGGAAGGCAGCCCAGAAGTCCTGGGGTCCCCACCTCTATGTTAATGAGGCGCAGTGTTCATTTCCCCAGATCCCTTAGCACAAGACCATAGGGATCTAAAATCCATACCTTGGCTTTGGATTTCTGGCTCTGGTTAAGACTGAAGAATTTCACTGGTGGTGCTCAGGGGACTTGACTTTTCCTGTTTGGTGTAGTACAGTGAGAGGTCATGACATTTGGAATGTAGAAGTCTCAGGTCCATTGCTTTCGAGGTGACTTTGGCCAACTCGCTCTCTGATCTTCAGCTTCCTCATCTAAAACACGGGATTTGTAAGAGACACTCGCTTTCACATTATGTTTGAATATTATGAGGTTCAAATGAGATTATGTATGTGAACTGTGCAATGTTATTAAAGTATGTGAGTTCATTCAGCCACCATGTAACAGATCCAGGATTTAAACTCAGGTCTCCTGATCTCACAACACCTCTGTATCATTGCCTCCGATGGCCCCAGCAGGAAGCATGCACAGAGAATTGTTCATCCACAAAGAACTGTTAATCTTCACACCATCCTCTCTCCTGGTCCTGTCTGGCCTCCTGCCTCACATAGGTGCCATATCTTGAGGCCAACAGTGGTGCCATCAGTGCCTGTTGTATCCCATCCTCAACATGCTTCCCAGTAGAACATGCTTTAGGTCTTGCAGTCCATGTCTGTTTGTGGGCTTATCTAAGGTGTTCTTTCCCTCTTTCCCTTTAGCCTAAGCAACATGGGGAATGGCTCTAATATCTTATCTCTTTGTCTGCATCCACCCTTGGAAAATCCACCCTAGAAGCAAAGAAGGTGGCTATAGGATGATGGGAAGAGAATACAGTGAAAACAAGCAACTACTTCCCTTTGGAATCATTCATAGTGATTTTCTTTACAGCAGATTCACCATCTTTGTTTGCCATGAAAACACAGGTCTGTGTTCTGAACCCAGCAAGGAGGACAATGAGTGGCTGGAAGAAGAGCATTGAAGTGTGTGAACCACCCCACAGATACCTGCAGGTTGAGTACCCATCATGGAAAGATCACAGGCTTAGGGCTCAGAATATTACTGGCTCCTGCTCAGGGGCCTTGTAAACCTTTTGGAGCCTCTGTGTATCCCTCACAGAGTGCCTGAGAATGGAGAGGGATTTCCAAAGTAAATGGGCTCCGTTGTTCTTTCAGTATTATCAAGAACCTCCAGCACAGGCCAGTCACATCCTCACCTCCTGCCTATCCATCTGACCTCACATCTGCCCTCCACCTGGCTCTCAACACACACACCATGTGCCAGCCGTGGAGAACTGTTGATCATACCAGCAGTCTTCCTTTACAATGTCCTCTCTTCTGGAGTGGCTATTCCTGCCCCATTTTCTTCGCCAATGTTTAATAATTAATCCATCCATTCAACAGATCGACATTTATTGAGCATCTACTGTGTGCCAATCACCTTTATATTTGCTTGGGCACAATGGTGAAGTAAACAAAAATGGTCCCTTACCTCTTGGAGCCAGCATCTCCTGAGCCACTTAGCACTCTGCCTAGTACTACAGCCTTCCTCAACAGCCATCCTCTCAGTAGACTGAAGCACACCTTTCTTTGTGCCCTGCCAATGTCTAAAGTCCTTCCGTCCCCATGCCTTTAATATTGTTTTACCACTGTGCCACTCATGTCTCCTGCCCTTCTCCTTGTCCCTCTGCTTGTCTTCCTTTCCTCTTTTCTCTCTTTCCTTCACTCCCTCCCTGTCGCAGCCATCTTCTTTGTCCTTCCTTGGAATTTATGAGGCCAATCCTTGAAATGAGAAGGTGACTACTCTCAAACAGATAAAAGAAAGCCCTTCTTTTCCCAGCAGATAATTAATTTGTGTCACTCGCTGGTCGTGGAACATAATTGAGGCCAAGGGCTTAAGAAGGCCTTGAGAAGGAATTAGACACGTAGTCACACCAGGGGGAATGTATCACTCGCTCGGCTTCCCCATCCCTGGAGAGCGAGGTTAGCTAGCCCTGCCCTGAGCTGGGGAGCAAAGAGCTTCTCAGCCTAGTAAGAGGCCTCTGCCAGGCACAGTGTTCACTCAATGCACAGGTCCTGCAGCAGGGAGGAGTAGACAAAGGGCACACAAAGAGTGAGTCAGAAGTCTTGGGTTCAAGTCAGGTGTGACATTTTACTTGCTGAATGATTCAGACAAATTCTTTGACTTCTCAAATCTTCCTGTTCCCTGAGGACCAGAACTCTGGCATGTTGCTCCCGTCTAGGCTACAGGGAGGCTTGGGAATTGGGAAAAGTGAAACAGCTTAGCAAGCTGTACAATATCAAGCACCGAGTGTGCCATGGATCCCCAGTTTCCCACCTTTGGGCATAGCGAAAGCCTGGGTACTGGAGAAGAGAGGATGTTCCCCAGAACTGTAAAATCAAATGGGCTGACACTGATCTGGTAAATGAGCCATCTTGCAGGCATGTCTCAGCATCTTCAAATCCCAGGCCTGCATCCAGTACTAGCCAGCTGCAAGGGCTTTGTCCTTTCTTGACTCAGTTTCTTCACCTGTAAAATGGGTTGTAGAGATTGAAACAAAGAGATTTGTACATGATCAGGAGTTCCAAAGTGCATTCCTCAGAATATCAGTAAAAACTTTTAAGAAAAAAAGAGTTCCAGAGGGGAGGATACAAGGGAAAGTTTGGGAAATTGACGTATAATTGATAGATGATTGATAGATAGATAGATAGATAGAGTGCAATTTCATATACTACACCTCTTACAAATCTTATAATAGGGAGAACTGTTTTGTTTAACATGGGCTGGCCAAAATTTTGCAGAATTCCTACTAATTTCCCATGGATATTGATGGCCCCAGGAACATTGCTTGGGGACTGTGTGACAAAGCAATATCTGGAGTCGTCACCTGTGAAACATTTTGTGCCGCTACGAGACTCAAGTAATAGCAATTCCACACAAGCATCCAGCGGCCAGTGCTGTGCCATACTGGAATGTCCTATTGAATTCGTCTGCAATCTCTCTGTTCTTGATTATGCTTTATTATGATAGGTGGCATTTAGCCAGTTTTCTTGTGGCAAGAATGGATGGCAGGGAACCCAGTACATACTGAGGCTGAAAGGGTAATTGGGAGTGCACTACAGGGGTGGGTGTGTTGCACAGGTTGCAAACTAGCCCTCTGAGGCACACCGTGGGTGGCGTCTCAGGGAACTGGCAGCAGATGTGTTAATTTGTAGAATGCCAGTGAACAGAGCAAAATCACTTGGTGCCACTTGGCATTAAAAAAAAAATTGCACCAAGTATGTAGACTGGGCCAGGCACCACTCTGATTGGCTGAGACACCTAGATGACTAAGACATAATCCATGCCCATGGGGTCCTCTCAGGAAAGGGAGGAAGTGACTGAAAATAAGTAATAGCATCTATCCTCAAACAATAATATACAGTGTCACCTGGGAAACTTCAGCTGTACTGTCAACTTTGGAAAAAGTATCCCGGTTTACTGTGCTGAGTGGCATTGTATAAAATTAACAACCATATTGGTGTAGAAATGGTAAACTTATTGTTTCTCCATTTGTACAGGGGTAATGCACTGTATTTAACATGTAAGGTCTTATCTACATGGGTTTGATTACATCAACTAATAAAGCATTCTCTAAATAAAAATTCAGAATTCAGGTGGTTGGCGTCTGCCCCAGATTGTGAGGATCAGAATCTATAGGGTGGACCCATGAACTGTATGTGACTAGATTTTGACAGGGTTAATGGGACAAGATGCATTGTAGGGCTAGAATGTCAGCTGGACCAGTGCCTCCGACTCTGTGCGTCCGAGAGTCTGTGTGGAAGATGCTCTTGAGGGTGAAGTAGGGTCCAACACCACATGTGAAATACCCAGCAGAGTCCAGCACTGGACATTCACTCAGGGAGTGGTAACCATTCTTGGTATATTTATGAAAGTACAATAGCAACATAGAAGGCAGAAAAATCTCCCACTCCAGTCCACTTCCCTCAGCCTCACTTCAGAGGTCAAGAAGGAGACAGGCTGCGACTGGTCAAGCAGATTGCTGAGTGCCGCATGTTGGGGATGAGAGATGCCATTCAATGGCAGAGGCTGACTTCGGGTGAGACAGTTCAGCATTCTTTGTGAGGGAGGACATTGGGACCCTTTGTGGTTCTGCAGAATTGCATGACTCTATTTAGCCAAGATCCAAAGTCCCTGGTACAGCAGCTCCTTGTATCTGATCCACACATTTAGCTCTTGCTGTCTTCGAACATTTATTAATTTTCTGCGGGCATGCCTTATTGCCTTTGCTAGCTCCTTAAGGCCACAGACTAGACATTCGACACCTCTTCCATCCCTAACCTCGCATTGTGCAAACAATAGATACTCAATAAAATCTGTGGCTAATTGATAATTGACCTGTTGCAGTGGGGAGGGCAGATGCCAGCTGTGGGTATTTTGTCCTCAATTTGGGTCCATTTCCACCTTTAAAGAGCTTGTGCATTATTATATTATCATATTATGCAAACCAAATATCCTAAAAAGACCCTTAGTTAACAAACAGACTAGTAGATTAGGGATCGCCTGTGGGATTCATCCTAATCAGCCAGCCTACTTATCTTCCTGTGATCAGACCCTGAATCTTTATCATTCAGCTGAGTGAAGCAACATACCCAGTTCCCAAAGGAGTAGAACAGGATTTCAATTACGTATCCATTTTTTTTTTTTGTTTTTATCACTTTACTGAAATAACGTGGGCTCCCTGGCTCTCAATTGCTAAAAACCAGTTTAAGTTAAGGAGACAAATAGACACTAATTACAGAGCAACGTGAAGTCCAAAGTATCAGGCGATTGGCTGGGAGATACCTGGGTCACCCCTCCAGTGCGAAGCTGGAAGAAACAGAAGTCCCCTCTCCTGCTCACTCTTGGGAGCCCCTCCTCATAGGAGGTGGGTGAGTGGGGGTGGGGTTCCATCCATCTGTGGAGAGAAGTTTGGATGTTCTTCTTTTAGCCTTGGCAAACTATTAACTTGAAGACCATGGCATCTGTTTCTTTGTACAATAATTTGTGCCACTGACTACATTCTTATCTATTTAGAAGCATCCTACAAATCCTAATCAGTACCCTGGCTTTCTAGTGAAAAGAGTAATAATGCAGGGCATCAGTCAACCCAGCTCATGTCAGCTCCATGATCATCTGGGTAAGTGACCTTGGATGAGTCATTTCACTTTTGCACATTATTTCCCTCTTTTGTGCAGTGAGATCCAGTAGCATGCTGGCAAACTTTTAATCGGGTCTACTGGAAAAAGAAAAGTCCTGATTTGTAGCTCTTGCCAATTCTCCTGGTATAAATACTACCCTCCACAGCCAATTTCAAACTGCAACCTGATGTTACTAAACATGGAACTGGGAAGAAAGACACACAGTGAGCTTTCATACGCTTGTGTGAGATGCTCCAGCACTCCATAGCTGAGACCTCTTCCAGTGCTTTGTTTGTTTGTTCGTTTTAGACAGGGTCTCACAGTGTAGTTCAGGCTGGCCTTGAACTCACTATGGAGCCCAGGCTGGCCTTGAACTTGCAGTGATTCTCCTGCCTCACCCTCCCCAGTGCTGGGGTTACAGGTGTGCGCCACCACACCCAGCTCCTCTTCCGGTTCTTACATCAGATAATAATGCAATGGCCATACAGAGTACAGAGTTCTCTTCCCTACAAAGGTAGATACTTAACCTCCAGATTTTAAAGCTAATATTACTTGGTGGGAAGTTAGAAAATCATCTGGTTTCTGTCCTTTCAGAGGTGGGGTAAGAGGAGAGAAAACAGCATTTCAGCATGAGATAAACAGAAAATGCATTATTTTGTTCATTATTTATGTCAATGGTTAACGCGTATACAATAAGATTTTTTTAATAAATTCAGATTTCATTGACGAGGGAAAACTCTTCTCTGCTTCAGTGTCTCAGTGAAGGAAAAGGTGGACAATGTACTTCACACCAAGGGAGTTTGACAAACTACCTTCTCCTCATCAGCCTCATCCTGGTCCACAGGTCAACAAGTGGTTGGTGGCTGTGCATTGATGAGACTCCCTGGTCAGGGTGGTTTTACTCTTTTACAAATGACAGAGATTTGATAATCAGCCCCTGAGTCCTAAGAGAACCATTTAGGTTCAACCAATAAACCTTATGTTGCCTACCCCCTCCATGTATTTGCCCATTTCAATGCCCCTTCTTCCAGATTTGTGCTGATCCTTCCCTTCCCCACATGGCCCCTCTTTTCTGACCTAGTGAAGCACTTTGACCTCTCCATGGAATCTACCTTATCCTACCTTGGCTACAGTCATGGAAACACTTGTCCTATCTCCTACTATACTGGGAGCATCTTGAAGGCAGAGGTTAGGTCTTATTAATCATTTTTTAAAATTTCCTGCAAGGTGGTAAATAAATACTTTTGGGATTTTAATTGAATTTGTATGAGAAGAAGGTGATGTATTTCCTTAATCTAAGGAGTTATTGAAAAAAATGAGTTTTGAAATTATATTTTATGGAAGCAGACATAGAATAACATTAGCCAGGAATGATGGAGTACAGAGTAGCAGACAACAAAATGCTTAGTATGTTTTGTGAGTCAGAAAAAATACCCCCACCTTGCATGCAGTGGTTTGCTTAACACTTTGACATTATTTACTTACTTCGAATAAACGACACATACATTAATTTTATAACTGAAATTAATTGAATTAGAATGCTTTCAATGTCTTCTATGTACATTGAACAATGCTAGGTGCCATGGGGCATATAGAAGTTTTACAATACAGAATCTACCCTCAGGGACTTGGAGTTGGAAGGTGGACAATATCAATATGCTTGAAATCTAAGCAAGAGGTGCAGGGGTAGTTAGGAAGTACTTGGTTTGAGGTTTGGGAGTTGAAGTAGAATTTGGGTAAGAAGAGGAGAGAAAAAAAAGATGGAAATAGAGATACACAGGGGAAGAGATAAAGTAAGAAAAAATATGAATGGAGAAAGAGGTAATTCTAGGAAGTAAAGGGAAAGATGTGGAAATGGTGAGAGCTGAGTCCTGACTAGCCCATGGAAGGTTTTTGGATAGGAACATGGTTTTATGTGTCTGAGAACCAAAATATGTAAGGCCTTGAGCCTCTGTTAAGTTTGGATTTTAATAACCACTGCAAAGCCACTGAGAAAGCTTTTGAAAAAGGACATAGCAGGTATGGGGTGAGGGTGGGGGTTGTTGTAGCTGGAAAGGCTAAAGCCGCAGGAATTAAGAGCTTCTAGGGGACTAGCTTCAAGAACTGGGGACTCTGGGTTTCAGGACCAAGTGGTGGTCATGGGGATGCCATGGAAAGGACCAATACATGGAGGAAGAATCATGGGACTGGTGCAGCTTCTGACAATGAGTCATGAAGTGAGGTGAAAGGTGTTGGGTGGGCAGCCATTGAAAGGATGCAGTTCAGGGGAATTAGAGCTAGACCTAAGGGTCTGTGAGAAACCCGGGAAGATCCATGGGGCTCCCCTTCTTATCTGTCTCTTCTCCCTTGGGCCACAAGATTAGTCTTTCTTGCTCCTAGAATCGATCATTCTTCCTACAAAGCTTCTCCACTGTCTTTTCTACCCCCATTGCTTTTCCCTGTCACTAACCTTTTCGGTCTTGGTAACATCAGCTTCTCCAGTTCAACCATGGCCTTCCAGCCCACCCTCCATTAAGTGACTCAATTGCTCAATACCTGCCTCCTCACACTACTAAAGAGGGGACCTGCTAGATCTTTGTCTCACATCTGTCACACTGTAGCAACACTGTGGCTGGTCTTGGCTCAGATGCTTTCTCCTGGTCCAATGTGTGGTGGTGATGTGATGGGTCACACCAGAATCTGGGTCAGTTGACAAAAAAATAAGAGTAGAACCATGCTACTAAAGGCAGGACCTTGGCAAAGGCTACCAGTGAGGAGGCATCATGGGTATTATCTCTACAGTCTTTAGATTTAGGGGATAAAGAGGAAGACAGGCTCAGAGACGACTATAAGTTGTGTTACATTGCCAGAGCGATGCCAGCAAGGAGGGAGAGAGGGATTGGATTGATGTCCTGTTTTGGCAGCAGACTGCTGACTGGTGCATTGTCCATGAAGGAGATGAGAAAGGTGGGTCTTGTGTGACAGGTCTTGAGGTGATGTCCTAAATAGGAGTAGCAGTGACAGGAAAAGAAATATAGCAGGGAAGCTGAATGGGGATAAGAAAATGAGGCATTTAATTAGGTGACAAGTTAAATTTCACTTACTCATTTTGAAAATATTTACTGACTGTCCATAGTGCCCCCAGGACTATGTTAGATGGGTACTGAGGAATTCATGGACTTAAACACTGAAGATGACAACTGAACATGCAATAAAATACTAGTGATATCTCCCATTTATGAAGCTCCCACTATATACAATGTGCTTTTGATACAGTATCTCCTGTAGTCCTTATAGTCATCTGAAAAAGGAGCTCTTGTTAGTTTTCTTTTACAGGTGGGGAAGCTAAGGCTAGTGAGATCGGCACTCGGTCTGAGATGCTGTATACGGTGTGTGACATGAAGGGCTCCAGAGTGAGCTCAGGGCTGTGGAGGGGTGTTTGGAATCAATCTTCATAAAGGTGTGAGCCACAGCCAGAAGGGATTAGCTCCGTGAAAGCCGAAACACAGTTAGAGTTTTCTTTGGGGGAAACCAATGTTTGAGAAAGTGAAGGAGGCAAGAAGCCAAAATTGAGACAGGAGAACAGTAAAGAACTTTGGGAATGAGGATAGTGTGAGGTCACCAGGGAGGGGAGTTCTGAGAAGGAAAGAGCAGCCGATGGTGGTAAATGTCAGAAAGATTCAGGAGACTGAGGATAAAGGAGAAAGGTTCTCTGCCCTCTTGGGTTGATGAGAGATCAGTGGATATCATTACTGATACTATTGAAGGAATAGCCTCACGGTGGCTCCCAAAGTGTGGTGCCTGGGCCTGCAGCATCACCTGGAAATTGTTAGAAATGCAGGCTCTGCAGGGGGGCAGTAATCCATGGTTTCACAAGTCACCTCTGGGCGAATCGGATTTTTCTTCAAGACTGAGAAGCAAAGGCCTGGGGAAAACCCAGCTTCCCCACTTCTAAAGTCACATCATTCCAGGCAGATACTGTGGGAGGTACATTCAGAAGGAAAAAGAACGCTTAAAGAGAGAGGGATCTGATGGTGCACACCTGTGACCCAGCACTCTGGGAGGCTGAGGCAGGAAGACCACAGGTTTAAGCGTAGCCTAAGCAACTTAGCAGCTTAGTACAATCCCGTCTCAAAATAAAAAAACCGAAAAGGACTGGGGAGGTAGCTCAGTGAAAAAGCTACCCAGTACCACAGGAAAAAACAGAATGCCTGACGAAGGAGTGCTAACCATGAGATAAACATCAGTGGAAAAAGGATAGTTCTGGGAGAAATGTATTGAATGTGAGTGCAGCATTGTACTTGTCACAAGGGAATAGCAGTGAACAAGATAAAACCCCTGTCTTTATGGTGCTTACATTCTACTTCAAGGAGATACATAAACACACAAGAAAACATAAGCCATGCACCATAATGAAACTAAAACATTGTGATGTAGTACGGAGAGCTGGAAATTTATAGTCAGGGAAGGGATCAGCAAGGAAGTGACGTTGAATGACACCTGAATGCAAAACAGAGCAAGCCATAGGCAGGAACAGAGGCAGAGATGTGACCTAGGTAGAAGGAGCTGTTAGTACAAAGGCCCTGAGGCAGGAATAGGCTTGACTTATTCAAGAAGTGGACAGAAATCCAGAGTGGCTGGAAGCTGGTCAGGTTGGGGAGAATGGTCAAAGTGAAGTCAGACCCAAGACAGGTAGTTCCACCCAAGGTAAGGACTTAGAGTCCAAGGAAAAGCTTTAGATTTCATAGCAAATTCAAGATAAAGAGTTTGCAGAGGGTTTTAGGAAGGGGAGAGAGATATAATCAAAGTTCCATTTTCAAAACTTTGCTCAAACAGAAACTTCATACATCAATATTCATAGCAGTAACGTTCACCGTAGCCAGAAGATGGAAACAATCCAAATGTCCTTTAAACAGAGTAGATAGGCTGTGTGGTGTACACATACAATGAGTCACACAAAGGGACAGACCTCTGACATAGGCTACAACACAGGTGAACCTTGAAAATATGATGCTAAGTGACAAGCCAGACACTAAAGGAGGAGTGCCACAAGATTCCATTTCTATGAGGCACCGAGAGTAATAGGGTTCACAGACAGAAAAAGTAGACCAGAGGTTACCAGAGGCTGGAGGGAGAGGAATAAGGAGTTATTGTTTAATGTATATAAACCTTTTATTGGGGGTAATGGAAATGTTCTGGAAATGGGCAGTGGTGATGGTAGCACAACATTGGGAATATCCTTAATGTCACTGAATTGTTGTTCACTTTAAAAAGTTAAAATGGTAAACATTATTTTATGACAATAAAACCATCACATGCAAAAAATTACTCTGGGTTCCATACGAAGATTGGAGGAGGAGCAGAAGCAGGAAGACCAGTGAGGGTGGGGGGAGTCACAGGCCTCGTTCTGGGGTGGTGGTGCCTTGGGCCAGAGTGATGCCAGCAAGGAGGGAGAGAGGGATTGGATTGAAGTCCTGTTTTGGAGGCAGATTGCTGATTGGTGCATTATCCACGAAGGAGATGAAAAAGGTGGGTCTTGTGTGACAGGTCTTGAGATGATGTCCTCATATTTTAGGGGGAAATAGCTAAAGTGCTGTGAGGAGGAAGGAGTTTTATACTCACTCGATGCCACCCAAGGGGAAGATGGAATTGTAGGAGACAGGTTGGGCTCAATACATATATACACGCGTACGTACATAAATGAACTCTCTCTAACAGAGCACGGGTGAGGGTGTGTGGGAGCTAGAGTTGAGAACTCCCCTAGTGAGGCTGTCCATGTGGATGGGGAGATCCAGGTGGATGAGGTGGCTCCCAGGAGCCCCAGCAAGTCTCAGTTCCCCTCATCCAAATCTTTGGGGACTTGGAAATGTGATTCCATTGCAGCTTGACACAGAATTCAGATTACAGAAGTGTTGTGAGGAAATGAGATGGTTCCTGGAGACCCCACATCTGAGATTACTGCCAAGAACATAGCCAGGGAGGTCAATAGGGCCAAAGAGGGTTTCCTGTTTCCCTTTTCTTCCTCCCTCCCTTCTTTCCCTCTTCTCTCTATCCCTCCTCCTTCCAACACTTCTCTGTTCCTCCCTCCCTCCTTCTTTTCTAAGATGAAATTTATCCCCTACTGTGTGTCCTCTGAGAAGCCCCTAGGAGCTAGGTGGCATGAGGCTGACTGATCATTTTAGGTCAGAGTCAGAACCCAAGGAATACTCTCCTCCCTCTCAGCCGGGTCCCAGCTCTGGGTTCCTACAGCCACGACAGTGATTCCCTGCCATATCATCACAGACAGCCTCCTTGGCTCAAATCTCTTCCTGCTGTGCACCCATAACACACACATTGGAGGTAACGTTACTCCAGAGAACTAATTAGCACAGACCCAGCCTGGGTAATTACAGTTTGATAAGATACCAGCAGCCGATATCTAGGGCAGATAAAGCACTAGGAAGCCATTTATCGGCAGGACTTGGGGGACAGAAATGTTCTGAAATGTTCCACTTTCCTTCTGCTTTTCTCTGCCCTTGGACTGCCCACCCCTGCCTCTCCCAGACTTTAAACTGGCCCCAGAGAGAAGTGGGATGGAGGGGAGTGAAGTCACTTGGAGACTGGGGTGAGCAAAGGCTCCTCCTCCAGGGCCAGGCCTACCTGCTTTCCTATCAGCTCTCTGTGGCCGCTGCTGTCCAGAGCTGGGCAGATAGACCAGCTCACCTGCAGAACTTGAGGGCTCCAACCAATGCAGACTGGTAAGGAAGGGGCTGCATGCTGCACACTAATAGACAGGCGGATGCATGGAATTCTGCTCAGAATGGCCTTGGCCAGTCTCCTCTACAGTCCTTCAGACCCTCCATCATCTCTAACTCCTTCCTTCTCATTGCCTTTGGACTTGTGTAAGAATCTGTTGGTGGATGTGAAGCGGTTCCTCTTCGTCCTCTTACTCAGAGCCACCTTTTCACCTACCTGAACCTCCTCAGCCTCACCATTGGCCTTGAGGCTCTCTTTAGTCAACTCTACATTCTGCAGCAAGAGGGATTATTTCAAAGTGCAAATCTGGTTCTGCCATCCCCTTGGTTTAAACCTTTAAACCATTGGGATAGTGTGTGAGAATGGCCTTAGCTTGGCTGATCCCCCCACACACCCCCAGATCTTTTAGGAAATGAAACATTGCAGGTGCTATTGAAATCCACTGTCTGTCATTCTCCACCCCCATTTTTTTTCTTTGAAGTCCTCCATGGGGAACTTTTCTTTGGTGACTTTAAATTTTATTTTTTAAATCAGCAAGCAGTAAAGTTGACTTCAGTTTTGGTGTATAGTTCTACAAGTCTTAGCATACTTATAGACACTTGCAACATTATCATAATCAGAACACAGAACAATTCTACCACTCCTTTAAGCTCCCTGTGCTGCCTCTGTAGTCACCCTGCTCCCCTCCCTGGCTCTCATGTGCACTGGTCTGTTCTCTACAACTATAGTTTTCGGTTAAAGACATGATATGAATGGAACTGCAGTGTGTAGCCCTTGAGCTTCATCCAAGTTATGGCATGTATCAGTAGTTCTCCATGTTATGGCTGAGTAATATTCTACTGCATGGATAGAACATGCAATAGGATACCATTTTTTCTGTTTTTCCACTCTCCTGGGGACGTGGTCCCTTTGTCTCCTGACATCTATATGTGTGCTCCTCCTTCTGGGGACACTTTCCCCTCCTCCTCTTTGCCTGTAAAACTCATTGTCTTTCTTCAGTTATCCCTAAGGAGATCCCCTCAGACTAAAGACTGGATTCATTCCCCTACACTAAGTCCTCCTGCCTGCCCAGCACTTCCGCCATGAACTTGTTCCTCATACTGCAGGATGGCTTTTGGTTAAGTCACCTTATTTCTCCACCATTCTATGAACTCCATGAGGGCAGGTGCGCTGTTCTCTGCTATATTTCTATCACCTGGCAAGTCCCAATAAATATTTTTTGAATGAATGAATATTAGATTTGCTTTCATAACCCCTGGGGCCTAGTGTCATGTTCAACATTCAGTAAACCACAACCAATGTCAGATAAATAAATGAAGGGTTCTTTGTGTCCATCTTTTCAATAGATGCATACATTCACTCTAATTTTATCTACACTGTTCAGGCCACTTTGCCAAAACTTCCTAATGTTCTGCGTCACCAGCCTCTTTTTTGGAGTAAAAAGATACAGAAATAGCTTAGAATAATGAAACACTACAGTAACATAAAAATATAGATAAATGACTGAGTTGAAGTAAAATAGTGGAGGAGCAGGAACAGGAGACCTAAAAAACAGCTAAAACACAGACAGGCATGCCCTAAAGTCTGAGCTTCTTAGCAACCAAGGACAAAAGGGAAACCACCAGTTTCCAACCAAAGACCAAGGGCAACAAATTTTGCATTGTCCATTAGTGAAAATTGTACCCAATTCCCTGGAGAAATTGAAGCTAAGGAAAATTTTCCATGTGAGCCTTGAAAATGGATACAGCAATCTAACAGGCAATTTTTTTTTTTTTTGTGGGTTCCTGGGGTCAACCTCAGGACCTCGTGCGCCAGCAGGCGCCCGTGCCGCTGAGCGATATCACCGGCCCTTTCTTCGTATGTGGGTTCTGGGAGTCGAACTCAGGATCTCACGCTTGCCAGGCAGGCAGGCACTTATGCCGCTGAGCTGTCTCACTGGCCCCAGGCAATTTTTAAAGCACCATCCTGATATTAAATGTAATAGCTAGATTCCTGTGGGTTTTCCTTCAAGCATCACTTCAGTGCAAACTTAAAACAGTATGCTTAAACACAAGTTGGTAAATCTGCTTCCAAGAGAGGTGAATACCATCTGGTGTCAATGCACAGCTCTGATTATTTGGCTTGAGCTGGGGATAAAACCTAGTTTGCCTATAGGGGTAGATGGGCTGCATGTCCTTCAGGTAATTCTTCGTGAATATTATTTCTTGCACCTGGGCTTTTCATGACAGCCAGCAGCAGACAATTTGAGTCTGTGTTACTTAGGGAAAGCGTGGAGTGTTGCCAACATGGGAAAGCTCCATATCATTGTAAATCAACCAAGAAGGTGGGAGGATTGGCATCCTCCTAGGAGATCCAGCAGCCTAACCAAGGCTATTGCCTGAGCAGGTTGCCTGCCATTAGCCCATCATGAGCAGATGGACCACCCATATAATTAAGAGAAGATGAAGACTCTTCTCCCCACTCCCATGTCCCAGGTATATGCAATACTAGGAAGATTCCTTTGGAGAATTTGGGTCAGTTTCAGGAGGATCTGAAAGAGAAAACTTTAAGAGAATCCTGGTCCTAGAGATTAAATACGCTGAAGAGAATGAGAATATCGGTTAACACTGGGCTACAGACCACATTCCCATTTCCTACAGTCTCTTTTTTTGTGTTCAGAGATACAGAGCAGGAGGCAGGCTGGGCCAGGCTTACCAGCATTCCCTTTTCAAGGATGACACAAAGACACTTAGGGAGTTAGATGTGGTGCCTGAACTCACACAGCATAATGGGTCAGAGCTGAAACTAGTTTTTCTGGACTCACATCCTGTGTTCTTTGCAGTCCCCATTTAAACCACTAACATATTAGATACTACATGCTAATGTAGTAAAGTGATTACTTAGAAAAATAACACAGACAGGCAACATTTATCTTTAGATCAAGAAGAAAGAGTTTCCAACAATAAAAGGATTTGGAGATACTCCTGCCAGGGAGAATTATGACTCATAAAAACAGGTCAGTGAGGGAGACTCTAGAATTTTCTTACTTATAATCTTGAAAAATGTGAGTGCTGCTCCTGGTCTGGGAGCAATTCAGAGGATGTCCCATTCAAAGACACTCACATCTCCCTTGAACTTTCTTTTGCCTACCCCCTCTACTTTTGTACCAAGCCTGGACATGGGAGAAGATTCAGCCTGGGGACCTGCCATTCACTATCAACCACACTTGTGCAGGACCATAGCTGTATCAGCATCTCAGCAGGAGACATGGGTCACCTTAGAGCAGGTGAAGGGCTCTAATGAAAAGACAAGGTATAGAGGTGTGAGCAGGCTAAGGGAACCAACAAGGCATTAGGGATCAGACAGAGATCAGAAATATCAGGACAGTCCAAAGAAATAGAGTGCCAGAGCTGAGAACCGCTGGAACTGTGCAGGAGAGGAAGCTGTCTGTCAAGAACTGTAGCTGAGGAGGGACCCTCCTGCTGGGTACCCAGAGTAAAAGCAGAGAAGGAGTGGGGAAGAACCCATTCCTCTTTCAACCCGTCTTCTGATCTCTCTTTGGTTCCTGCAACAAGGAGCCACTCCCAACAAGGAGCCTGGCAGATGCACCAGCCAGAGGGCAGCCTCCCGAGGGCACAGCAGGGTTGGTGAATGGACCAGAGTGGGCAGAGGGCAAGTGGAGCATGACCAGCCCAGTAGGAACAAAATCCATACAGTCCCTGGCCTCCTCTGGGTTTCATTCCACTGATACGGCCAGACACTAAACAAACAAACAGAAAGAACACAGCACAGTAACAGAAGCAATAGTAGCAATGAGTGCTGTGGGGGAAAGCAACAGGGAGGGTGCTGAAGTGAGGAGAGGCATATTCAACACAGTGGTCCCCAATTAAAGGCCTGGCATCCTAATTCCAGTGTGGGGGTGTTGGGCTTATTTGGGGAAGGGGAGGGGGACCAAAGTGAAGGCTGGTTCCGCCAATGTCCCCAGGCCCACATAAATGGCAAGGCCTGCACCCAGCCACACCACGCCACACCCCACTGTGCAGTGCTCACCCAAGGAGGCGTGTGCGAGATCCTTGCACCCCAGCCCCAGCCTAAGTTTGCAGCCCCATAGGGCCATGGCAACAGACACAGGCTGAGCGAAGGGGAAGGGGTTCAGCGCTTACTCCACGAAAGACAAGTGTACAAAGGAGAGCGCCTGGGACTGATTGCTAGGCGGTGACCCAGAAAATGCTTCAGACACCCATGGCTTTTCCCGGAGATTTGGGAGAGAGTGGCAGCTGGTGGACAGGTGGCAGAGCACCCACACTTGGCTATGGTCGCTTTCCACAGTGGTCTTACATCTCTGGAGTTGGCTATAAATGGTATTGTGAGCGACTCACACCCACCTCCCCAACTCACCCATGAACATGCGGACAGGAGCACACCCTCCCCCTGCCCCCAAGTGCAGGATTCTATAAAGACATGGAGCAGAAACACAAAACTAACATGTGGTTGTTCCAGAAAGGCTTTCTGGAGGAAGTAAGATTTAACCTGAGACTAGAAAAGAAAGGAGTTAGTGGAGCAAGGAGAAACTGTGTGTGCGCATGCATGTGTGTGCATACACCAAGTAGAGGGATACAGTGCAGAGGCACAGAGGGGAGAGGGGAGGGCAAGGTAGCCTGGTGTCAGGAGCCAAGAGAAGTTAAGAATGGCTGGAACATCGAGTGGGAAAATCCTGCAACACGGATGTTCAGGTAGCAGCAGTGGGGAAGCCTGAGGTCATCCACATTCTCCTCTGGTCCTTCCTGTGCACCTCTGACTGGGGGTGTGTGCGTGTGACATCACTCTTATTTCAAGAGTGCTTCCCAGTTTGTAAAACACTTCTATGAGTTTCTGTTTGCACGAGTTTCCAGGTCAGTGCTATAGGGGACAGCAGGACTGGGACGGAGAGACTCTGTGACATTCAACAGTTTGTTAAATGATTCAGGGCCAAGGGCCAGGGCTGACAGGCTGCATTTCTGACACTCATCTCACATTAATGCCTGTCCCCCCTGCCCATTGCCATGCACAGCTGGCTCAGTGATCAGCATCACCTGTGATTTGCAGGCTGAACCCCGTTATGGGGAAGAATAGAGCCCTCTGCTAGCCCGGCCTGGGCACATGCCCAGGGCACATGCATGTGTGAGTATGCTCATGGTTGGCCACTGGGAGGACCCACCGGTGCCCAGCCCAGCACTGTTTCCAAGGTGCTCTTTCTCCTAAGATGACAAGAGGTTACACATTCTCAGTTCTTAAAATCTTGCTTCTTGGTCATTTGGCTCTCTTGGATTCCCCATCCCATCTGACTGACTGCCTTTTTAGGCATACTTTTTCTCACACTTGTGTCTTCTCTCTCTCATTCCTTCCTCATTCTGGGGTCCTAGGATCTACCTGAACCCACAGTCCCTTCTCAGACTATCTCCTTTCCTCTCCCTTTTTTGCCTCTCTTCCTCTGGATCTCCCGTGTTCTGGGGCATCTTCTCATCTTCACAGAAACATCTCCCCATAGAGAGGAGCCTGAGATCCCAGAGCAGCCAGAATGCCCCTGGATCTGTGCCTCAGGGAGTTAAGTGGGTGGGGAGGGCATCACAGCTCAACTGCCTTTGAGTGCGGGAAGGAGAGGAGGAGACTCAGACTCTGCAGGAAAGAGCAGCTATTAGTCACCAGAGGGAGAAAAGAAAAGGAATTGGTCAAACAGCAGGTGGTCTGAGAAAGTTGCACAGCCCAAATCAGCCCTGAATTTAATAAGGGGATAGGAATTAGAAGGAGGCAGGGAAAGGCATTGCTGCTGGCCTTGCTTCCTTCCCTCCCCCAGCCCAAGGGCAGGGGAAAGCTGAGCCCTCAAGCCCCTGGGGCTGACACCTAGTTGTGTCTTTGGAGACGAGGGGCAACTGAGAGAAACAGATGTCCGCAAGGGAGAAGGGGACATATAGCATTCCTTCTGCTCTCTATGGGGGCTTCACATATCCCTGTTGCATCCCAGTGAAAAGAAACCTCAGAGGAACTGGAAGTTTCTGTTAGCATGGCTTTTGGGGAGGAGGCAAGTGTTACACATCTTAGTCTAATGGACCTCCTCTTTGCTCTTTTCTCTACTCCTGGAAGATCTTTAATCTTCACCCCCAGCCCAACTCCTGGGATACTGTTTCTTTGCACTCAACTCTAACACCCCCACGCAAGAGTCCATTTGTTCCCTCGCACTCTCCCCGCCCTCATTCTGTGGCAGAAATGGGAATGGAGCCCCTAAGGAAGCCCTAGGAAAAATAGAACAAAAGCCCTTTAGAAGGCTTTTTCTTGTAAATGAGTACAATTTGGAAAGCAAATTGGAAAATTATATCAAGAGTCTGCATAGAGTCCCTGATGGCTCCCACTACCTTAAAAATAAAATGCAAACTCCTTGGCATAGTTGACAGGGTGCCCCACCTACCTGTTCAAGCTCATTTCCCATCACAACCTCCTCAAAACTCTCTCTGCACCTTCATTTATTCCCTGACATTATCAAGCCACCTCAATTCCTGGAATGCATTGTGTTTTCTTCTGCTGTCATGACTTGGGCATCGTTATCTTCTCTGTTTGGAGTTTCCTTCTCCTCCTTGTCAACCAGGCTGACATTTCCTAAATTTTCAGAACAAGTATACCTTATTTGGCAATGGCTTGCTTGATCATGCCCCTCTTGCTTGGCTCAGTTAGATTCTGCGGCCCCCGTAACAGCCTCTAGCACAATGGAGCAAATATCAAACTGTAACATTGCTGTATGTTTGTCCCTGCTAGACTGTGAACCTCATGGTGGCAGAAGCTAGCCCTATCATCTTTGCATCCTCAGTTCCTAGTGCAGTCTCCAGCACACAGGAGGTGTTCGATAAATACTTGGTGAAAGCATGAATGAGTCATTAAAAATTATTCTATTCCTTGACTAAGTATCTGAATTCTAGGAATTTATCCTAAAGAAATATTACAAAAGAAGGAAAAAGACATGTGCCCAGAATATAGCAGGATTATCTTTATTGGTAGAAAACTAGAAGCAATCTAAATGCTAACAATTAGGGAATTGTTAAATGAGTTACAGCTATTGTACTCCTATTAAAAAGAACAACTACTAAGACTAGGTGACAAGGTAGAAAATGTTTTCCCCACTATCTATGGCTTTAAAAAAATGGTATATAAGTTGTATGTTCACTCTTGATTATAATTATATAAAACTAAGAGCAAGCACTAAAAGAGAATATGCAAAAATAAAACTAATTGTTGGATTGGGTTTAGTCAACTAAATTCATTTATTTTTCTTTTCTAAAATTCCTTTTAGTGCTATTTTGATAATATTTATATGAAGAAGGAAAATCGCAATTCAGCTCATGAGCCATGCAATCCATGGCTCTGAATCTAAGAGGGATTTTGAGGAATAGGTTATCCTTTTCACAACAGCCTCAAAAATGCTCTGGCTTCTCCAATTAGGACCCTGTGAGTCATAACGTATTTAGATTTTCTTAATGCTTCTTGTGTTTTCAGCTCATAATGTTATAGATTTGAGTGGAATCTGCTTTCAGCTTCTTCCGCCCCGGGCCAATACAGCCTTGTTCTTAGTGAGTCTGCACAGGGGGCTTCCTAGTACCACCCTCATCACTTTGATCATTTTGTAATTGCCTCGTGGAGCTGTGCCTTATCTATTGCAGTATTTGCATATTAATTACTTACCAAATGGTTACCTCCCTACCAGGTAGTGCGGCCAGCTACCCCTGTTTGCCTGGTATCCTGGTTTTAGAGCTGACTGCGTAGGGTCCTTAAAGACAATTCAGTCCCAGAAAAATCACCCTAGTGCCAGGCTTCACATTGTATGCTGGCCTTAAAGTTATGAACTAAATGGACAATTTCCTGCCCTCAAGGAATTTACATCCTAATACCACATCCTAATGTGTGGGGAGTGACCAAAGAGTCATAGGCAATTTGAACACACTGCTGCAAAGCTGACACCAACTTCCATGAATATGTACAATGAAAGAAATGATTTGTGCACATGCATGTAGGCATACAGATGTGTATGTATGTGTAGCCATGCTGTTGTGTGTGTGTGTTTGGTGTAAGAAACGGTCCATAGGGAAGATGGCATTTGAACTGGACACTGAAAAAAATGTAGATGCTGTTCAAAGAGATGGGGGTGGTCACTGACAGATGCCAGCTGGCATCTTGTGTCTGGTCCTGCACGGCATCATTGCGTAGTTGCCCAGTCACTGTTCCTCATGGTATCCAACACCCTTCTCGTGTGATCCAGCAGTTGGTCTTTTCTGTTATCTGCTGGTTCTAGTCTTCCTGGAATAGAAAGGAGTCTAGGCACCAGTCCTTGCTCTTGGTCACATTTGCCGTAGGCATGCATAACTCAAAAATCAAGTCTGAGTGCTTTTCTCCTTGCTCCAGAGTGGTATTGGATTCTCTCTGCTTATTCATACCAAACATCAGCAACACCTTCAGTGATGGATAGTAGGAGGAACAAGGATTGTTATGGACTAAATTGTGGCTTTCTCAGCCCCTACATTGAAGTTCCACTCCCCAGTGTGGCTGCATTTGAAAATAAGGCTTATCAGGAGGGAGATAAGGTTAAGTGAGGTCATAAGGGTGGCACTGTGATCCAATAGGACTGGTGGCCTTATAAGAAGGACAAGGCATTAGGGAATTTCGCTTTGTATGCTCATGCACAGAGGAAAGGCCATGTGAAGACGTGGGGAGAATCTGGCCTTCTACCTTTGTACAAGTGAGAAAGCACCCTCACCAGGAAACAAGTCTGCTAGCATCTTAATTTTTTAACCCCCAGAAAACAAATTTCAATTAAGCTACCCAACCTCAGGTATTCTGTTATGGCAGTCTGGAAGACAAAGACAGGGCTAATTGACCGCATGAAAGTCCACTCCATCCAACTAATTACAGCATCTAAAAGCAGGAACCCAATCTTCGGCCACAGATCCCACTTGGGGTAAGAATAAGGTAAAGCATGGAGAAGATGAATAATAAAAATATAATTATTTAGGAAAGAATAGGAGAGAGGAGAACTTTAATATCAGGAGAATGGGGGTGAGAATCCCTAAGGATCAACCATCGAGCGGGTGGACAATGGCGATGGTGAGGTCCCCCTGTCTCCTCAGATGTCACTCTTTCCTTCTTTCTTAAGAGTGGAGAGCAGAGCATACTTTGGTGATGTTCTAAACCTTTGTTTTACCTGAAGGTCAGAGTCTGGACCCCTTCCACACTCCCGAATCCAGAGATCTTTCCTTGATCCTTTGCTTGGCACAGAATAGAGCTAGGAAACTATTTTAGGGCCTCTCGTTTGGTCCTCACAACAAAGCTTCTTTACAGATGAGAAAACTGAGGCTCAGAGGGCAAGGGCCTTCCCTATGGTCACACATCTACTAAATGAGAGATGTTGGCTTCACATATAGGTCTGTCTTCTCTAAAGCCTGTGATTTTTTTCACCCCATGCACTAGGAACAAGGACCCATCACTAGGGTCAGCCTAACACAAGGTGCCCCTTCATCTGCCCAGCCCATGAATGAATCGGTCCCTTCTCATTTCTGTCTTGTGGTCAGGGAGCACGTGTCCCAGGGTGCGGGGAAAACCTGGTGCCATTTATTCAACAATTCTTCCTTTCAGTCCAGATTTTTAAAAATTTGTTTTCTGTTTGTCTTTTCATCTGGGGAAGGAGGAAGAAATGAGGGAGCCTCAGCCTTTTCTGAGAGCTCTGTGTTGATTTCTCCTTCTGTTGTGTAGGGATTTTAAATGATGAGGCTTTGATTTTCCTGCCTCCTTGGGAGACTTGTGCAATTTAAAAAACAAAACAAAACAAAACAAAAACACTGGCTCTGGTAGTACATTTCTGCTTGATTTTGCCTGCTGAGGAACCCAGGGCCCTCAAAGCCGAGTCTGTGACTGTCTGCTTTCCTTTTCTCCACCTTGCATGGGGTGAGTGAAAGGCACTAATTCAGATACTCTGCCGGAGGAAAAAAAATAGACACACACAGAGACAGAGACAGAGACAGAGACAGAGACAGAGACAGAGGGATACGAAGCGTACCTCTAGACAACATACCTACATGCCTACCCAGGTCTGCATTGGGGTGCTAGAGCCTGAACATATGAACATCCTGTAATATCTATAAGAAACCATTACATGGTTGGAAGAGCAGATAGGTGAGCATGCATTCGCTGTTGGTCAAGTGCATACATGTGAGGGAGCAGACTGACCACAACTGCATGTATGTTCAAGCAGATGCAGTAAGGAGACATGATCAATCACATCGATACACAAGTGAGTTCCCACATCGGAGTAAAATCACTGGTGCGAGGAACTCCAGGAAGGATATAACCATGGATGTTCTGTGAGCAAATATGTAAATGGTGTGAAAAGACATCAGATGAAACTGAGCATGTGTACCCTCAAAAACATGTATGGAATCTGGAAAGAGACTTGAGTTCAAGTCTTCCTCCCAACACTGCCTACTATAGTATGTTTTTCTCAGCACACATAGGAATGAGCACAGGCACACATTTGTGTCTTTGCTTGTGTAAGCACAGGAGAGCAACAGGGCGTGCCTATGTTGGTGTGAATGCACACTCCTGAGTGTGCATGGCTGGTGCTCCTGAGCACGTGTTTGGGGGGAACATGGAGGAGAGGAGCTGGAGGTGCATGTGGGAATGTAGAGGCGCATTTGCACGAGGTTCCCTCTGTGTTTGTATCTGCCACTTTCACAGCCCTGGAGAATTTAAAACAACAACAATGACAACAAAAAAAGAGAAATGGAGAATGGTGCAACCCCACATACATTTCTGGAGCCTCAGGAACGGTCCCTGTGCTGGCTGATTCCAGCAGCGTCTGTTACCATGGTTATCGCTAAAAAGATGCTGCTGGCTCCTCTGTTTATTTTAAATTCTTATGCCTGTGACACCCGCTTCTGAAACTCCAACCCCACTCCCTTGCCACTTTCTTCCCTCTCAGATTAATAGATGAAAACTCAGTTCCCTCCCAGGCTCCAGGGGGCACCTAGGAGGATGTCAAACAGTCCATCATTCCAACCTCCACTGCCCTCCCCAAATCAAGGTGCAGCCGGTGAGTTACTTGGGACCATGAGGATCCTGAAAAACCAGAGAACTCAGTGAAAATGCCCAGCTTCCAGCTTGTCGTCATCTGGCCTAGCGTTGAATTAACTGGTTGTTAGGGTCAGGGAGAAGAAGTAGATGATACAGAGAGCAGAAGCCACTGATTTCATGAAAGCTGAGCCATTAGCCCAGGCCAGGGAAACGGGGGCAATGGAAGCTGGGCCCTGCCTGCCTTAGATGGGCTTCCACACCACTCAAACTCCCCCTTTCACCCCTTGCCCAGTTTGTGATAGGGTGAGAAGGAGGACAGAGGACCTGTGTATTTCCATGAAAGAGCAGAAAGGCTGGGCAAGATGGTGGGTGGCTTCTTTGCCCACGGGGGTTCTGATTATTGGTGCAGTCTTCTAGAAGATCAAGTCACAGAGTCCCTTTCAGTTGACCTAGTCAACTTCAGAGTCCAGGCTGCACTGGCAGCCACAATTCTAGGTAGAAGAGGCAAAAGCTAATATGGAGGAGTAAGGGGCACATACCTGGAACTCCCCACTGTAGGAGGTGAGCAGAAGTGGGCCCTGGTTTCTCCCTCCATATAGCTCCCTGGGGGCAGGGACTGTGTCCTTCTAGACTGTATCCAACCCTGCTTCTTCCTAGACAATGCTTTGTCCAAACCTAAGTGCTTCTGTAAGGGATACTATGTGCAGGGGTAATTCTTTACCTTTTCTCAGCATTGTTTTCTTCGTCTAATAAATTAGGATCTTAGATTGAATTATCTCTATGTGCGGCACTGACATTTTATGATTCTATTAGCTAATTGAATTGGATGGACATTATGGAAAATGTTGGACAACAGCTAATTTTCTTTGAACATTAAGCAGAGTTCCTGGCCATGTCATATTCAGGTCAGCAGGAAGCAAAAAATTCCACCCTCTTTCCTTCCTTAGGTGAACAGATTCACCAATTCATTCCTGAGACCTGAAATGAGAAACATGGAAGTGTGTGCTCTGACTGTTTGGGAATTTTCTGAAAATTAGAATGCTTCGGTTGCTAGCTGGTCCTTCAAGCTAAGGTGGCCATGAGTTCTCTTCAGATGCAGAATATAGGACTGTCATTGTAGCCCCTCTGTACCATCTGCTTCAAGGGAATAAAAATGGGAGTTATAGCAAACTTCCAAGTTTGAGAGGCAGGTCCTGGCTCCTCCAACAGACAGAAATCACAAGCACACATCTTCGTTGAGGCGAGCAGTGTGGGCACGTACTGGAATTCCTTCTTCCACTCCTAGCTTCCTGGGCCATGCTCTTGATAGCCTTGTATTTCTTTGTGATTGAGAAGTATTGTGGGTGAATCATGTCACCCTAAAATTCAAATGTTGGTGTCCTAACCCCTAGTATATCGGATTTGATCTTGTTCGGAAACAGGGTCTACCCAGATATAATTCATTAAGATGAGGTCATCTGGAATAGGGTAGCCTTTAATGCAATATTATGGGTGTCCTTATACAAAAAGGAAATTTGAACACAGAGACACTCACAGAGGGGGAACACCATGTAGAGATGAATGCACAGTCAGGGTGACATGAGCCAAGGAATGCCAAAGATTGCCAAAAAACCATCAGAAACTGGAGACAAGGCATGGAACAGATTTTCCTTACAACTGGCAGGAGGAACCAAGCCTGCTGGCACCTGGACCACAGACTTTCAGCCTCCAGAACTGTGAGACCATAAATTTCTGTAGTTTTAGCTACCCAGTCTGTAGTGTTTTGTTTTTGCAGCTGTAGCAAACTCATAAAACAAGAGATCCCACCTGCTGGAAAAGGTTTTGAATCTCAGACATTCCCTCCTCCTACACCCCCTTCATGCCACCCCTACCCAGAATGTCACCCTACCATATTAGGTGGAGTCATTGTACAGCTTGTAAACACCTTCAAAGAAAGTGATTTTTCCAGACCAGGCCAGTATCCCAGCATCTATGATCTACCAGGAGGTCATTCTTTCTTTGTCACCTGAAGCCCATCTGGTGCAGCTCCAACCTGTTTTCTTATTGTTCACTCAAAGGACACAATGATGAACCAGAACGCCCTCTCCAGAAAACAATCCTTTGTTGTCTAAAAGTTGCACATGCAATCTCCTTTCCATAAAAGCTGACAGCTCCCAGCCTCTTGTTCAAGGTAAATTTTCCTCTCTCAGCCACACCCGGTGGCCAGACTCTCATCTTCCAAACATCCCTGTGTAATGACCTTTCCTCTGACATCCCAGAGCCAACAGGGCAGGGCCTGGCCTCCTTCTCCACCCTCACCCTCTCCCCTTCCATCCCCCACCTTCCAGACTCCTCAGTGCAGTCTTTTCAAAAGACAGCACTTGCAAGTGTATGTGTTCGCACATGCCTTGTCTCCAAACACGGCATGCAAAGAAGTCAGAAGGACTGAGATGCAGCGGCTGCAGAGCTGCAGTGACCGATGAGAGGGCCTGATTGCTTGTGCATAGCTGCTGAAAGGGGTCTTGACATTTTAAGTGCTCGTCAGAGTGAGGAATGACAGCAGCAGACAATGAGACACTTCCTCTTTGCCTTTTGCTGGCTATTAATAAGTGTTTCTGATTCTGCAGATGTGGGAGAGATTCTGGACCACTGGTTTGGGTGTGCTGCGTGGGTTTTTTTCTCACTTTGTCTTTCTCTTCCCGGTCCCCGCTTCCTCCTCTCTCTCCCCTGCCTCCCCCTCCACTAGCTGCCAGTCTCCTCTCCTGGTGGCTGTTTGTCTTGGAGTTGGATTTGTTAGTGTTCAGGAAATGGCAGAGGCAGCTGGTCTCAGACCTGCTCTTGGCTCTCTGCTGGAATTCGGCCCCTGAGTTCTGGCCTAGACCAACTGCCAAATCACACGCACTTCCCCAGGGTTGGAGAGGAGTCTCAGAGGGGAGATGGAGGCTGGTAAAGGAGTGGGGGTGGGGGGGTGAGGGCAGAAGTGGGGAAGGAGCTGCCAGGAAAGGCAATGTGGGGCCATCACAATAGTGCAAGCTGGGACAAAGGAGCTCGATCTTGGGGACAGATGAGTACAGAGAAAACTGGGAGGTAGATTTTCTGCTTTCTCCTTCCCTGCCTGCCTTCTTCCCTCCCCTCTGTGGTCTTCCATCCATCACTACTGACCTCAGGGAAGCCACCAGTAGCTACGTGCTCCCGCACAGCTCCACTGAGCAGAAGTGCTGCCCCTGGCACTGGGAGAATGCTGTGTGACCGCATATCAAAGGCATCCATCCCCTACTTCCTGTCTGATTCCCCAGGTTCACTGCTCTGAAATCCACCATCTTTTCAAATTAGGGTGACTGACTACGCCAGTGTGCCCAGAATGGAGTAGTTTTCCCCAGTGCCCAAACTGGAGGAGTCCTGAGCAAATCAGGACACTTAGTCAACCTACTCCAAATCTATGACACTTTACCTGGCTTCTGATTTTTCTCTTGAGAGACACCTTCTTGGTTTCAAACTCTGTTTGAACAGGAAGTAGGCAGTGAGCTGATGCAGAAAATGAGTAGTGATGAGATGGGGATGCGTCTTCAGGCTGGAGCATCAAGGCCTTCTCCTCCTAGCCAAAGAGACAAAAGGATATGTCCCAGCCTAGAGATTATCTCCAACCCATAGGGCCTCTGGCTCTGTGGGAGAAAGCAAAGCTTGGCAGAACCATAAAAATCTAGGAGCAGCCCCCTGTCTTCAGGGTCCACCCGGCACTCCATTCTCTGTGCCCTTGGCCCCTCACTCTTGCCCTCTCTCAGCCTTGCACCCCCAGTCTGGCTTCACTGGAGTCCGGCTCCAAAGCCTTATCCCAAGTCTGAAGCTTTTGGATCTCTTTATTCTGATTCGATTACATACACAATATGAGATTTGCAAACAGAAAATTACAAGCTGCAATAATTGAATTCTTCCCTGGACTTGAAGCTTGCTGGGCTGTGGTGTGGAGCAGCTCCCAGATACTGAGCCTTGCCCCAGGGCCCCACCTTCACTGAGCAAAATCATAACTAACATTTAAACATCATTTTATAGGTAATGGTGTTTCTACCTCTACGATCTCACTTGCATTTTATAACTATGTGAAGTAAGACGTAGACCTGGCCTTCCATAATGGTGGGTTCTACACCCACAGATTTGACTGACCAAGGATGGAAAATATTCAGAAAGATACTGCGTCTGTACTGAACATATGCAGCCTTTTTTTCTTGTCATTTTTCCCTAAACAATGTGGTGTAACCACTACTGACATGACATTTACATTGTATTATGTGTTATAAATAATCTAGAGATGATTTAAAGTACGTGGGAGGATGTGCACAGGTTATATGGAAATACTACACCATTGATACAAGGCATTTGAGCATCTGCAGAGTTGGATGTTCATAGGAGCCCTCGAACGAGTTCTCTGTGTGTACCAAAACACATACGCACTTCCTGTTGTTGACATTATTGTTATCTCTTTGCAAATGAGGAACTGAGACACAGAATAATTATAAGAATATTCAAGGTGACATAACAAATAATTGTTTCACAGCCAAGATCTAAGCCCAGGTTTTCTGAGGCGGATTTCATATTTTCTCAAGTCCAGCCTGTTCCCATTTCCTGCCACACTTGACTGGTAAGTGGCCCTGACTGTTCTTGTTCCCTGTGGTTCAAGGCTGAGAGTCCAACATTTCTTCTACAAGCCCAAGCGCATGCGTGTCCAGAGAAGTGTACACAATTGGTCCTGTCCCCAGCTACAAACCAAAACCATTGTTTCAAAATCTGTGAGAAATAGTTACAAACAAAAATAATTGTTGGCACCCTAAAAAGAATCTACTCCCCATTGGTCTACTGAAGTATTACACTCTATGACCAACAAAGGAACTACTTTTATTTCATTTCCCCTGCCCCTTCCTTCAAAGTAAAGCCAAAACCTGGCTCCTTAGACATCTGCAGTGACCTTGGCTATGATTCTGCACCCTCACCAGCATTCTCTCCACCATCATCATTTGTTCTCTCATTTGACCCCCACAATAGATTAATGAATAACTCAATTACTCCCAGTAAGAAAATAAAAATTCTAGCCACCGGGAGCACTGGCCAAGGTAGCTATTCTGTGATACGCGCTTACCTCTGGAGACCTATCTTCTGCCTCTTTCCCCCTTGCATTTATACTTTATAGTTATTCTAAACTGCTTATAATTCTTCTGCTGCAAACACCAGGAGGTTTCACATTCCACTGTCTCCATGTCTACTTCTCCTACCTAGAATGTCCTTCCTGCTTTGCTGGCTTCATCTCATTTCTTCATCAAGGCTCAGCCTAGGCATCATTTCTCCAGAAATCCTTTTCTGAACCTCGGGACGGCTGAATCTTCTGTAGGAGTCCATAGCCCTGTGAACACTGGTCTTCAAGGACAGTTACCTATTCATGTATCTGTGGCCTCTAGCCCTGGCCCCTGATCCCAGACTGGAAATTCATTACAGTATATTGTTTTCTCTCTGCCCCAGCAGCTAACAGTTCCTGGCTCTTGGCAATCACTAGTTAAATATTTATTGAAAGTTCTTCAACTACCATATTTAGCAAAATGACACTATAAGCATGATCATATCCTCCTAAATACCTAGACTCAGAAGGTTTTCCATCAGTCCCTATACTCCCAATATAAAAGGAATTATTTGTCCATGTGTCCTGGCATTTAAGGCACCAAAAGAAACTACTTCTTAGACCTGCAGAATAATACTAGAACAAGAAAGTCTTTTATTTTTTTTAAACATGTCACCAACTTGTCACTGATTTCCTAGAGGGTCCTTGAAAATAATAAGGGAAGCTTGAGGTGAATGCAAGGTTCTCATGTTAACCAAGTCTACTCTGACACACAGGTAGCAGACAAAGCAGAGAAGCCAATGTCCTCCCTCCTAAGAACCACACGGGTGTTATGGTCACAAAAGAAAAATGTTACTATGAATCTGAGAAGAAAGTTTCAGTACAGCAAAGATGTCAGTTCTCTATAAATGAATCTATAGATATTAAATGTACTCCTAGTCAAAATTCCAATGAGATTTTTCATAGAATTTGACAAGCTAATTTTGAAATCCATATTGAAAAGTAAATATCAAGGATATCAAGATAATTAAAAGACAGAAAAAGAAGGGGGACTTGTCCTCTCAGATGTCAAAACACACTATAAATTTATAGTATTTAAACAGTAAAATTCTGTGATGGAGACTTAGAAATAAACCAAAGAAGTTGGTAGATTAGTTCAGAAAAATGCATACATTTGCAAGGCACATAATAATAAATATTGGTTGAGTAAGTAAATAAAGTGGCATTTCATATCAATGGCACGATAACTTGGAGTGGGGCAAATGTCTGTTCACTGAGAAAAAAATAGATTCTTTACCTGCTATCATTTCAAAAATCAATTGTAAGAGCTTATAAACCTAAATATAAAAATATCCGTAACGTTTAGAAGAGACTAGACTACAGAAAAATTTGTTATAACTTCAGGCTAGGGAGGGGCTTTTTTTGAGTTACTAGACAATGAATCCAAGGCCTTTGCATTGAGCTACATACCCAGTCCTTTTTATTTTTTATTTTGAGATAGGATCTTACTAAACAGGTAAGTTGCCCGGTAGGGTTCGAATTTGCAATCCTCCTGCCTCAGCCTCCCAGAGTGCTGGGATTACAAGTGTGTGCCACTATACCTGGCTAAGAAAGGTTTCTTATATAGATGAACACAAGGAAAAGATAGGGAGCAGGAGTTGGCAAACTACGCCTGTGGGCCACATCTGGCACAGCACCTATTTTTGTGAAAACAAAAGAAGCAAAAAAAACCCCAAAGTTTTATTGGGATCACTTGTTTATGTATTGTTTGCCACTACTTTTGTGATACAACAGTTGGGTTGAATGGTTAGTGGCACAAACTGTGTGACTTGCAAAGCCAAAAATATTTGTTATCTGGCCATGTACGTTGAGTGTGCTGACCCCTGACATCGTTAAATATTTATGAATATGCCTATATCATAAAATGAAAATGTCCATCACAAAAGTGCTACAAACAAGAGTTCAAAAGGCAACACACAAACCTGAGGAAAATATTTGTAAAGTATATAGAAAATAGTAGATTGTAATCGAGGTTGTGTGAAAACTGCCTATACATCAAGGCATTATGCTTACAAGAAAGAGACAATAACCTCCAGTAACCTCACAGAAGAGTGAGCAGAGGGTATAGGTTGAAAATTCACTGAAAACTTTAAATGGCTAATAGAAATATTAAGCTATAATAATCAGCCTCATTGTATTCATCACTCCAGGCCCAGATGAAAAAATGAGGATATAACTAGGTAATTTGAGAAAACTTTAATGAGAGAACTATTTATAAAGGTGTGATCACAGAATTTTACTGTATAAATACCACTAAAAAACAAAAACAAATCACAAAAAGGGGTGATACGGTATCCTGAAGCCAGTAATTTAACATCATATATAGATATTTAAATATATATAATGATTTATTTATTCATTCATTCATTTATTTATTTATTTATTGTTTTTTTGGTGCTGGGAATCTAACTCAGGACCTTTTGCTTGCCAGGCTGGTGCTTGTGTATATAATGTTTTATACATAAATATTTTAGCACAATAAAACTGCATGGACTTGTCTGAAAAGGAGTTAAAATGTGGAATGTATAATGTTTAAAATATTTAAATATAGAGGCATAGAATTATTATAAATAAAAGTACATACTGTAAAGTATAAGCAGAAGAAAGCTGGTGTGGCTAGACTATATTTTTACCGGAAAAATAAATTTCAGGATTAGAAATGTTACCAGAAAATATAAAGTCATTATATAATGGTTCAATCTATTAAAAAAATGGGTGAACTTAAATCTCTATGCACCTAATAACAGGGCTTCAAATACAGAAAGTAAACTAAAGGGAGAAATTCACAGATATAGTGTTTATTTTAACAAATTCCTCTCAAAAATTAATATAATAGAATAAATAGCAACATATCAGCAAAGAAATAAACAGGGAGCTATTTATTATCCAGGACAAAAGATACAAGAGAAAGAACAGAAGCATGAGAAACTGAACAGAGAGAGCCATCAGACAGGAAACGTGGCTTTGGGTATAAATTTACATTCATATAGGTGTATTATTTATATAAAATATATATGATTGCTTTGCATATGTTTTACATAAATGAAATACTATATATTGTTTTACAACTCCAATTTTTCATTCAGTAATACTGTTGGAGACAAGATAGTCAATTATTTTTAAAAGAATGCATTAATGCAATTTTTGTGAAATGAAAAATTCACTACCGCCTACATGAATAACAGCAAAACAACAAAAACCCAATTCCCAATACCATCTGGAGCAGACATGTCTATTCTAGCATGTGTCACTGTTGGTCTAATACTAGAGCTTGTTTTTGAACTTTTTGGATTGTAAATTTCATCCTTTTGGACTGTAAATCCCTGAAGACCAGGACCTGTGCCTTTGTAGTGGACATTTTTTTGCTTTGTTTTCCAATTTTTGCTCCTTCCTGGCAATTGCCCTGACTTGGGTCCAATGCACACATTTGGACCATCAGGGAGAGTACACGGGCAGCTGACCCACTTTGGACAAGTTGGTATGCCTCCTTGCAAAATGGGGAACTTGGTAGACATGAAGTTGGCCCTACCTACAATATGTCAATTGCCATGTTTTCAAATTTGAGGATAAGATAAGCAGAGAGAGCTAGCCCTGGAGAGAATTAGAGAGAAGAATGAAAACAGAGTAAAGAAATGAATCCTGCTGGTCTTTGAGGACTTAACTCTTGTTTACTTTGGCAACAGTTCATACTTCTGTATAAAGTTCATCCCTGTGTCTTTATAATGAATACCTATGTTTTTTACTAACATCTCCAGTTAGTTTTGGTTTCTTAAAATCAGAAGAATTCTAATGCATAGTGAAGAGTTGCTCACTTTTGCACCTACCCTATAGCAGAGTCTGCTTTCTAGCAGATGGTCAACAAATGCTCACTAAATTGGATCAGAAGAGGCAATCATCTGTCCCCAGGACCCTTGAAGGTCCCACCCAGCCTCCATTGGATCCTTGTAGTGCTTCTAGCTCATCATCTCACAGCACAGCCATGCCACTGATGGACAGCTCCATGCTTCCACAGTGGCCACCGTGGGCCCCTCTTTACCATGGCAACTCTGCAAACAAGTGAAATCTTCTCTTTTCCGAGTTAAACATCCTCACCTTCACCAATTTCAAGACCTTTCTTTCTCTGATGAGTCTCCTCAGGCAAACTCTCATTTGTCAGTGTCTCTCTTAAAATGAAGTGCCCCAAATTGACTCTGCAGCCCTTGAGCCTCTGTGGCCTGGGAGTGATAAGCAGGACTGTGAGTGGTCGCGGACAGACTCTGAATTGGTGAGGGGCTGTATTCTTTTGCTGAGTATTTAAAAGGAATTATCATCTGTAGAGAACTCGCTCAGAAATTACCCCAATGAATAAACTCTTTGTTATTAAAGGTGTGCAAGTATGAAATTTGATAATATTTATAATTTGGGTTGCTGATGTGAAACCCTCAGCACAAAGTGTTACCATAGTGCAAAGCACACATCTCCCCAATCAATCGCACAGTCCCTCCGTGACCATGAATCACTCACACTCGAGGGGCAGCTGGCATCCCTTTCATTTGGAATTGAACGGCAGACTTTGCAAAGTCAAGTGGAAAGTGAGACTGTCAGAGCATCCAGGAGCTGGGAGGATCCTGTAGAAGGGATCATCTAGTCTAATCCCCTCATTTTACAGATAAGCCACCTTAAATCCCTTCTGGAACAAGTGGGGCATTAATAAATAAATAAAACAAAGTAAATTTTACCTATGAGGAAGCTGAGATTCAAAGTAGTTAACTGACCAACCTAAGAGCACGTGGCAGGTTGGGAGCAGAGTCAGGGCCCAGCCTCCTGGTACAGGGTTTGTCCATGGTTCCCTGCCCTGTATCCAGCCCATTGTTAGAAGTCAGCACACTGTAGGGGCAGCCCCCAGGTGCTAAGAAGCTTCTCATCTTCTCTCTGAGAACAGCAGGCACAGACTAAGGGCCATTTGTTAAAAGCCTGAAATCTAGAAGCAGCTGAACTAATCAAAGCTTGCAATTAGAGAGTTTACATAAGCCAGACTGCCCACCCAGAACTGGTTTCCCAGCCGACCCTCTTTCCCAAGGGCACCCAGGAAGTCAAATCAATATTACAGTTAAATTTTCCCTTTTTCTTAAAGGTTGTGGAACTGTAAGGGACAGCAATCGATTCAAACACTATATGGGCTTTTATGTGCAGTTACAAATCTCTCTACTTCTCTATACACTGTTGAATCTCACCTTCTCCTGCACTGAGACTTCAGAAGACAGGAAAAGTTGTCTCTTGCTGTAATGACCAGACAGGACATGTCTCACCCCTCTCAAAAGACTTTCCCAAATTCCAGTGTCTCTGGTTTGTGGAAGAGAATTTATGTAAAATGAGGGAACAAACCCTCTGCCTAAAATCACCGCTGTGCGAGCTGCAGGCTGTTTGGACATGGAGTGGATCCTTAGGAGGAGTCCTGATCTGCTGGAACCCAGAGTCATTCATAGGCGGCAGAAACTAGGGAGCTGAGTCGAGATCCCTCTGGAATTGCAAGGATCTGAAACTTCATTTCCTCCCTGAGCAGAGAGGGACACTGTACAGGTTTGGGGAAACAACACAAATAAATTACATTGCAGCCCACAAAGGAAGCAGCCAAGAAGAGAATGACTGCAAGAGCATCAGACAACTCTACAAGGATTGGACAACAATTCAAGCCCGGCGAATTCAATCTATGAGAAAAGCCACGTCTCTAACTCCACACTAGGCCTGTACCTCCCCATTTTCCCACCAGCATCTATGCTGCATAAGAAAACCTCTTTAGTTGGTGGCTTTGCTTGGATGCCCAGTTTCCGATGTCTTTCAAAATAATGTTTATCTGGCTTTGAAGGTCTTATTCTGGGGACATTTCTTATTTTCCTTCTTTCTTCTTTCAAAAAGAAAGAAAGAAAGAAAAACAGCAGCTTTGACTAGTCTGAGGGTGACACGAACGCCTGATTTTCATGCAATGTTGCAAGTGCCTTTCAGCAACACAATGGCAGGTTCTTTGACAATGTCATGTGTCTATTCAAAACAACCAGCATGCCAGTCAGGGGCCTGGGCGTTTGCACAGTGCTTGTTCTCCGTAGTGATAAGGCATGTTAGATTTTCCCATTCTATTTGAGAAATAATTCTGGTCTTTTTAAAGTCCCCTGCTTTTTTGATTATTTTTTTTTCTTCTTGCCTCTTTGCTGAACAATAGGACCTGTCCCTGTTTGATTCCTTACGTGATGCTTGTGTGGTAACAACTTGAGAAAGAGAGAAAAGGAGAGTGAGGACAGGTTGGGGGCTGAAGGGGGAGAATGTGATGGCTTAACAGGCTCTGCCAGGTGCTGGCCAAGAAAGGGACAGTGTTAAGGAGGGGCTGGAGATTAGCACCGATAATTTCCTTGGGTCGATTTGTAGAGCTCCTTTGTTGGAAGCTGGGGTATGTAGAAGGATGGGTTAATTATCAAGTCTCCTGCTCCCTTGTCTGATCTGTGGCAGCCGAACCCCCCTCTCTCTTTGGCAGGTGTGTAGCACCAAGGAGGGTATGTCTGCTTCCTGCCCTGCTGGAGGCATGATGGATACAAAGAGAGAAAACGAGAGCAGAGACCAGCTCCGCAGATGGAGACAGAGAGGCCCCAACCACCTTCCACTCCCAGCATACTCCCCAGCTGGGATTTGCTCATTCTCATTCTTATGTCTCCAAATAGTGGTGCCTTCCCAAATGGTGTTGTTAGTTTTAGTTGTATAATAAACCACCCCAAAACTTAGTGGCTTAAAGCAACCACACTTATTTAGATCACAGTCCCTCTGAGTAGTTTTGAGCTGAGTTAGGCTATGTTGATTTTAGCTGGGTCCATTGACCCACATTGACTGGAGGGAAGGGACTGACCAGCCGGTCCAGGTGGCCTGACTCACACATCTGGTGGATGACTGGAGGGATGAAGGGATCTGACCACATGTCTCATATTCCAGAAGGCTGGTGCGGGGAGGGAAGGGTGCGGGGCTCCCAAGGCAGCAAGAGGACAACACCAAAATCACACGAGCCTTCCATGGCCCTGCTCCATTGTGTTTGTTGATGTGCCAAGGGCCAAAGGAAGTCACATGGCCAGCTCGGTTCAAGGAGTAGAAAAACAGACTCCTGGACTCCATCTCTTCATCAGAGGCCATAGAAGAAGAAATTGTGGCCACTTGGTCTTTTATCTGCTACAATTTGGATATCCTTTTCCCCATCCTCACTCCAACATGAAGACATCCACTAACAGTGAAGTTTTACACTGATTCAAAATTTCGGGGAAATTTCTTCTTGAATCTGGTACCTAATTTCTCTTGTCGGCCTTGCTCTCTTCATTTCTACTGAATGACACCTGTTGTTCTTTGGATTTATACCTTTTCCATGTCGGAGCTAGCTTAGCCTCTTTATTCTGTGGATAAGGAAATGTAGACCCTGGGAAGTAAGATCATCTTCCTTCCAATCCGTGGAATACCTGAAGTATCAACACCTAACTCCAAGTCTAGGCCTCCTATTCCAAGGTCAGACACCTTGTGAGGTTATTACATGCTTTCTTTCACCACAAAAGATGAAACAGAAGATGCCTCAGTGTTGGTGTGGTTTGTGCCATACCTCACTACCAGGAAAGGATTCAAAGTGGTTGTTATGGTTTGTGTCTAAATGTCCCCCCAAAGCCTCATGCAGTTTTAGATGGGGCTTTTTTTCAGAGGTGGCTGAATCTAGAACATGTGATTGATTCATGGTGCAATCCTAGGATTAAGGGTGCTGGGATTAAGGGTGGGTGATTGCTGGATCAGTGCACTGATTGGATCAGCACTGCCCTAATCTAGGTAGACTGGATACAATACAAGGGACAGAAAGGTCTTCTCTCCCGCTTCCTTTGTTGCTTTTCCTACCTTGATGGCACCATGAACTGTTCTCCTCTGTGACGCCTCTCTGCCATGTGCCACTCTGTTTTGGATCCAGTCAACTATGGACTGAAACCTCTACAAACTGGGAACTAAATAAATCTTTCCCCCTTTCACTTTGGGTGTCCGGTATTTTGTCTCAGCAATGAGAAAAGTAATGAAGATAGTGGTTCTCGCACCAAAACACAAAATAAAACGGAACAGAGACTATGTAGAGGATACAGAAGCCCTGGCAGCTTTTCTGAGACCTCAGAGATGACTAGATTATACCATTTGGGCAGATTTACTCGGAGTTTTCTGGCAGTAGAGGCAAAAGGGGACATTCATTAAATTATATCGGTTTTTCTTTTCCAACCAAAGAAAGCATACAAACTCATCTGTTGGGACAATTTAGTTTTGCTGGCTCAAAGCAAGATTAGACATTTGCTGGACATAACTCTCTCTACGGAACATTGAGCAGCATTTTGGACAGCATCCTGTTTCATAGTTCTAGAAATACATTTATTTGCTGTGCCTCTTTCTCCCTACCCTGCAGTGCCTGGCGTGGGGTGCTGCCCACAGTGGGCGCTCTCAATCAATGCTGCGGGCTGATTGGTAAGCAGCATCAGCTGCTTCGACTTCTCACCAGGAGTTGAGACTCTATTCCTGGGTGAGTGGACAGGGCTATTTGGAAGGCTAAATTAATTGATCGACTATTGATTGCACTACAAACCCCTGTCCAATATCTCTAGAATCCACAACTCCCTCAGTTGAAGAAGCATTTGAAATTCCATCTGAGTTTCACATAAGCAGCCCAGATTTGTAAATCACTGTGCAGACCAGACTAGAGTTCTAACTCCCTCACTACTATGTACTCATGAGAGGCACTGAGTAGGTCCTTTCACTTCTCTGTATACCCACATGTTCCCCCCAAGGCAAGTACTTTGAGGATCAATTGACACAATATAGGCAAAAGTTTTAGTGCAGGCATCAGCCGCCTGAGTATAAGTTGAGTATCCTTTGTCCAAAATGCTTAGGACTAGAAGTATTAGGGATTTTAGAACTTGGAATATTTGCATAGATTTCTATAATGAGGTATCTTGGGGATTGAATCCAATTTTAACCACAAACTTCATTTATATTTCTTGTTCACCTTATACACATAGCCTGAAGGTAATTTGACACAATATTTTTAGTGTGCCTGCATGGTCAGGTGTGTAACTTTCCACTAGTGGCATCAGGCCAGTGCCCACAAAGTTTCATATTTTGTAGTATTTTAGGTTTGGAATTTTTGAGCTAGGGTTGATCAACCTGAAATCTCCTTATACTTTCGGTGTAGAACTCTGCTAAGGTTGAACTTTAGTCTCAGGATGGGACTATCCAATTCTACCCAAACTAAGTGCCTTGTGGTAACACATATTAGAGAAAAGAGGCAGAGAGTGTCTGAAGACCCCCATGCAACCAAACTATCCCAGGGAGCTGCTATTCACCTGGCAACACTTTTTAGGGCCAGGTGCTCCAGCCTCAGCCTTAAGCCTGGGGGGTCCAAAGGGTCCTCCTCTGCTGCATCTGGTGTCTTGCAATAGCACTTGGTCCAGGGCAGTGCCTCTCAAACTCTGATGTGCACACAAATCCCCACTGTCTTGTGAGTGAACAGATTATGAGAGCTCAGCATCTGCATCTCTAACAAGTTCCCATGCAGGGCCATTGCTGCCAGTCCAGGGATCAAGCAAGAGTAGAACCAAAGGCCAAAGCCCCTGGTACCATGCTGATGGGAGAGATTCCTCATGTGGTCTCAGTGTGCCCAGTTCTAAAGGTCCAACCTGGTGTACACGTATGCCCCTGCCCTTTGGAACTCATGGGTTAAAGGGAGAGCAACAGGGATGTGGAGGAAATACTCCCTGTCCCTGTCTGTCTACCTTAAACAAAGATGACTTGGGGAATTCAGAGTGTGATAAGGGCTACAAGTCTGCATTCTTCCCTGAGGGAGCAGCCTGTTAAGTGTTTATGCTTCCTACCACTTTACCTTTTTCTTTCATTTTAAAAATTTAAATTAATTTTAACTGATACAAAAAATATAAAAATTGTACATATTACTGGGGTATCTTGTGGTATTTTGATACATGTATACATTATATAAGTTAGGCTAAACACAGCTCAAACATTCATTTCTTTTTGATGAAAACTTTCAAAAGCCCTTTTTTAGCTTTTTTAATATATACTACATTGCAGTTTACCACCACTTTAAACCAACAAATAAAATCACTCAAGGATGTACTCTTTACTGTGTATCTTCATATACATTTTCTCACTAATATAATCTGGTGTGTGGATACTTTTGCTGACCGATTTCTACATATGAAAAGGACAGAGGCACAGAGAGTCAAACAAGTTTCCTAAGGTGATTCAGCAGGTAAAAACAACTCAAGTCAAACTTAGATCCTGGTCTCCAGAGTCTACATCTTTCCAGGGCATCCTGTGAGCACAAACATCAATAAGCTGGAAAGTAGCCCAGTGCAGAGCACCTGGCTTAGGGCCCAGTGGGCACCAGAGGCCAGAGGAAAAATCTAGCTCCCCACTGAGAGGAGAAAGGCCAGCCCTGTCCTTCCTTCCCGCTCTACAATGACCTACCTGGTGCACTGCAAGTGCCATCGCACACCCTCATGTCACTAGGGACAGAGCCAGGAGTGTACTAGATACTAATCAATTACTTAGCAAACTGACAGTCTGGAGGTTTTCACTTAAAAACAAGTTAAAATATGTCACTTGCTTTTCATTATTTTTTAAGAGTGCAGTTAGACACGGGGACGTTAACATGAATAACCTCAGATTTATGTGCCAATCAGATGGATACCTAAACTTCCTAAGTGCTTAAAGTGTACACATTTTAACTTGAAAAATTACCAGGTTTGTCTAAAGAAAAATTTTCAAACATAAAACACGAAGCTCATTTGAAGGGAGAAATTCTCCATTGGAGCCTGTCATAAAAAAAGTTAAACCAGGCATAAAGGAAAATGTCAGATGTGTGGGAGAACCAGCTGTCTCTTCTTTTTTTATTTTTATAACCTAGATCAGATTATAGGAGAATATATGAATGTCTGAGGCTGGGCATCAGGAGGGCCAGGAGGGAGTGGACCTCACTCCCCCAGGGGAGGTGAGCTCTCTCCTAGAGAATGCAATTTTTAAACTTCTAAATAAAGTGCTGTAGAGTGGCACATTTATAACCAGCAAGAATTACTCATATAAGAGAGGCTGTCAGCTATTTATTTTAAAAGCTTTTTCATGAAGGAGAAAGGGAACAAAATTCTCTCCTCTCTTTTCCATGCTCCTTCAAGAGGACGATGAATGAACTCTTTCCATGCTTTCTTCCCCTCCTTAGAAGACCAGCTTGTCTGTTGGCCTGAGAATGATTTCTGCTCCTTTTTCTCTCTTCTCCACCCCTAGCTGAACTATCTGTCCACTTTCCAAACAAACAAACAAATAAACAACAAACAAACAAACACAGGGAAGCTGAGCCTCTGGCCCATGACAGCATGTAGATGGACAATGACGGAGAATATGTTTGAAGGATGCAAAAGTGGTTCTTAATCAAATCCCCGAAATAGTATTCATCCAGAAAGAAGGAAAAGAAGGTGAAAAGGATCCCATGAGAGAGAAAAGGAATGCAAAGCAGAAAGGGAAAATGCTGCAGTTTGAATCTTGAATGTCCCCTCAGACCCTTGGTCTCCAGCCTGTCATATTATTGAGAAGTAGGGAAATCTTTAGGAGGTGAGTCCTGATGGAAAGAAGTTAGATCATTGGGAGTGTGCCCTTGAAGGAGATATGGGACCCTGGCATCTCCACTCTTTCTTTCTCTCTTTGCTTCCCAGCTGTTGTGAGATGGAGGCCTCCACCATGTGCTTCCACTATGGTGTACTGTGCTGCAGCAAAAAAGAGCCAAGTAACCATGAACTGACACCTCTGAAACCATGAGCCAAAATGAAACTTTCCTCTTTGTAAGTTGATTATTTTCAGGTATTTTGTCATAATGATGAAAATCTGACTAACACAGAGAAGGGTGGCAGAAAACACGAGCTGTTGGAAAGAAAGGGAGTGGGAAAGAAAAGAGAAGAGGATTTCCTCATCTGTGAGAATGATGTTGGATTAAGGGCTGACCCCAGGCTTCCACCTTATGCTCTCTTTTAAGACTTCTTTCCCTTTTGGTCCCATTTCTAATCATGTCAAATCTATGGAGTTGAATCCAAGAAAGCATTATGTCATTTCAACCCAAGTAATGTTAGTTTAGCACTGCCCCTTGCAGAAGGACCTGGGTGGAATGGGGTGAGGATGAGTCTGCAAAGTGAACCCAAGTGAAAAGTAAACATGGATGAACTTGTGGTTAGGAAAATGCTGGAAAGATCTTTAGTGGGAAAGAAATGGAGAATTAATACTATGTTAAAATGCCAATTTTAGTTTGACTGACTTTTTCTTCTTAGCAGGCATCATCTGGGATGAATTAGACACCTGATTAGCTAATGTACGACTGGTGTGGTGAGAACACTATGCCTGCCTGTTGCCCACAAGCCCCTATGTCAGTGATGGTGAACCTTTTAGAGCTTTCAATAATACAAACAGCTTGTGGAGGCATGCATGCTGAAGGTTCACCACCACTGCCTATATCCTTCTATTAGAATCCTGCCTACACCTCCAGCATTAACTCAAAATTGTTCTCCACTGGGGTCCCTTCCAGCCACGATGATTTTTTTCTCTATATGTTTTCTTCGTCTTCAGAAATATCCCTTGTCCCCTTCTGGGATGTGTTAGTGATTTGAGTACACACCTGGGGCAGGATGAGACCTGGTTCATTTTTGTGTTTCCCACAGTATTTGGAACATAGTAGGTGCTCAACAGAAAGACAAGGGAAGTTAGTAATACCAGCTGACACTTAGGTGCCACAGGACGGCAGCCATTGCTCCAAGCGCTTTGCATGTTGTTTAAATCCTCAGAAGAATCCTATGAGGCCAAATGCTACAAGGGCCCTCACTTTAGAGACAAGGTACCTTAAAGAATGTTGTCCAACATCACATAGACTGTAGGTAGCAGAGCTGGGGCTTGAACACAGGTGTGTGAGGCTAGAGCCTGCTCATTCAGCCATGACACTAAGTTTCCCGAAAGCGTCAGCTGCATTTAGGGTCCTGTTTGAACAATTAAGTCAAGATTTTATCTCATTCAATAGTCTAAATATGAATATGAATAAGAACATTCATTAGTCTTTTTTCCAATTTTTATTTTTTATTAGTACATGATTACAGTACATAATGATAACATTCCTCGTGGGGACTGGTACATGTACATAATACATCTTAATTCTTTTTTCAACCTCTTCCTCTCTCCTCCCAAGCCCTCCCTTCATCTCTTGAACCCCTTCCCATTTTAGTCTTAAATGTGTTTTTTGTTCGTTTTTGCCAAGTTTATATTTTGTCAACTGCACACCACCTCTTCCTCCTGCTGCACCTGGAATTGCACAACATGCTGACCCTCCAAGATTCAAATGTGGATCTGCTGGACCTAATGCCCTTTATTTGTTTTACTCTATTGCTTAGATGAAGAACCTAAACAGCACAAGAAAGACAAGAGTTCCAATCCTGTCACTGGTTTGCCTTGAAGGGTTTTTATTGATTTTCTGCTCCAGAGCACTATACCCAGAACCAATCAGAAGGCTATATTTTCAAAGAGTAATTGACACTGTTTGCAGGACCAATCAGAAAAGTGCTATTTTCTGTCCTTCATTTACACCTGGCAGGAAGCCAGCAAAGTCTTTCCATAGGGCAATTTAAATTTGATACCAGGCCAAGTGAGTTTTTGATAGGACAACTGACCCAATGTCTTATTTGCACAAGGGGAAGCCAATCCAGAAACTTCGGATACAAAAGATCCTTTCCTTTATCTTCTGACCTGCTGTGATCCTGTTTATGAGCCTGCCCTTGCCCTATAAATCATACCTCTTTTCTGCCTTCAATAAATGTATACTTTCACTGCAAAAAATTCATGATGACAACAGTCATACCTGTATTATAAGGTCGGTGTGATTAGCATCCGAGACCTGACATCTCAAATCAGCCTTCTCTATGAAGCCCTCCACCACTTCATGTCCTCTCTTCTATAAGACCAGTGCTCTTATATTCTGTATTGTGCAGCCCAGAAGTGGAGGAGGTGAACTCCTGGGCTATCTCCTGGCTGTTTTGTAAATAACGCAAGAAAGGGCAATCAGAGGATGTAGAATATCTGATGGTTGAGCCTTCTCTGGAGTCCGCCACCATGACGGTTGTGTGTAGTGCCTGTCTTGTGCCCTCAGCACCTGCAGGGGGCACCATTACCACCAACTATAGTCGGTGTGGAGCTCTTTGGCACCTGACCCCCAGTAATTTTGAATTAGACACCTCTGGATTCACATGTAGGCCATACCTCTGTTACCATGTGACTTTACATAAATGACGTCAGTTTCCTCACTTGACAAATGGGGATATGTTTGGTCCCATCTCGCAGAGCTCTCATGAAGGTGCAGGCAGATGGTACGTGTAACTGGCTGAGCACAGAACCTGCAGTAATGAGAGCCAAATATGTCAATTATTATTTTTTGAGCCTGAACAGAGGGGAAGCCACAAAAGAGGTGTTCAACAGATGTTCATTGATTGGCAAGTGGCTTCCCTAGAAAGCCTGAACTTGTGGCTCTTCCTCCAAAATTTCCACTGGAGTAAGGCAACTTTGCTGAAGCAGTAGGTGGAGTGTGGCAGCTATCAACATAGGCCTAAGGAGGCAAGAGAAAACACACAGATAGTACAGAAGAGAAGGGACGATCCAAGACTCTGCATTACCTGGCTGAGGCTGGGAATAAACACTTACAAGGGCAGGGCTGCCCCTCACCTGGCCCCTTCCCTGTTTGCAGTATGCAGAAGATGCAGGAGTAGGTGTCCTGGCTGGTGCTGATTCTTACACACCTGCCCTTGTCCCCGAAGGGAAGCACTGTGGGATCTGCATTCCTCGCCTGGTCCTTCCATGTGGATCCATCTCATAAGGACCATTTGTAGCAACGGAAAGAGCCCCAGTCAGGGAGTCAGGTGACTTGAATCCCAGTCTGGCTCAAGAACTGTGTCCTCGGACACTTACAGCTTCCATCAGCCTCAGATTACTCCTCTCTGCAGAAGAGTATCTAGGAAATTCCGTCTGCCTTGTGCCAATTGCTGAGACCTTAAATAGGATAACATGGAAGAATTTAAGAGGTATACGTTTGTCTTTTTGTATCTGCAGGGCATTGGTTCCTGGACTCCCTGGTGTATACCAAAATCTGCAGATGCTCAAGGGCCTTTTCTAAAATGTCATAGTATTTACATTTAACCCGCATACACCCTCCTGTATACTCTAATTTCAATCATCTTTAGATTACTTATAGTACCTAGTACAAGTTAAATGTGATACAAATAGTTGTTATATTGCATTGTTGAGGGAATAATGACAAAAGAGTCTGTACATGTTCAGTACAGATGCAATATTTTTTCAAATCCTAACCATGAATGGTTGAATCTGCAGATGCAAAAACTGTAGCTTCAGAGGCAGACTGTACTGAGCTACTCAAAAACAATGCAAACAATAATAAACATAATAATTATTAATTTATTAACATACCGAGCAACACCTGTGGTCTTTATATTGTTTATAAATGTCCCAGCTGTCTCTCTGATCATATATTTGTAAGCTGATGTAGGAAACCTTAAGTTAGTACCATTGTGAAAAACTAAAAGTATTCTGGCAGAAGGAAGAGTACATGCAAAGGCCCTGAGGTATAGGGGAGATTTGAATGTTCTAGGAATCAGCAGAAACATAGTAAACTGGGTACAGTTGAGGAGAGAAATGATATGTAGCAGATGCTCAATACTATGTGATCAGTGAATGAATGCAGAGGTAAGTGAATAGTGAGTTGAAAAGTGAATGAATAAATTGATAAGTGAGTGAGGCTGTTGTACAGGTCTAGGAATTCTGTTCCTCTGACTTTTTCTAGGGATGGGCATCTCCGGAGCACCATGGAATGCCTCTGGCAACCCCATCTTGGACTCTTTGGAGTTGCCTGCTCCACCGACTGAGACCCCCCTCCAAGCTCCATCCGCTCACCTGGTGATCAGATGCCAGCCAGCAGCACTGGCATTTCCACTCAACTGACCCTGTCCACCCACCCACTCCGAGAGCCCCTCCTTGCCTCCTACTCAGGCTCCCCTTGGGGACCACTGCCCATGTTTATGAAAACTGAACATGTCATTCAAACCAGCACCTCTGGCCTCACGACGCTGAAGATCGGGAGCCACTATTTTTACCTCTCCTTTCTGTCACTGGACTTACAAGCAAAGGCTGGTCTCCCCCTTGGCTGTTCCCAGAACCTCGCACACAGTAATGAGTCTGGGGTTGGTGTTAAGCTCAGATGTCAAACAGAGTGGCCAGGGCCTCCCGAAACGCTGAGAGAGCTGTGAGCTTCTCCCTCTACAAGGTCAGCTTGTGTGTAACACTTCATTAAATTGCTCAAACACTGAGCCGTGTCTTTAACCAATACCTTTAATGTCATTTTCTGCAGACTTAATAGAGGAGCATTAGCATACCTGTCAAGTCTTCCCATTTAAACTTTGAAGCAAGTGAAGTTTAAAGTGCCTCCCTCAGCCCACAGTGGATTTAGCTTCAAACTTTGGTTTAAGGAAAAGAAAAAAAATTTTTTTAAAGAGAGGGAGGGGGAATCTTCCATGGGGCTATGTGACGAAGTAGGGAACGTTATCACCAAGCATCTCTTCTTGCCTCCAGGAAGCACACCTGGGTTAAGACCAGTAGGAGGCAAGCCTTGGCCTTGACTTTCTCCTGTCTCAGATAAACAGACTTGAGGTCAATGCCAGGAGGTCAGTCAGTCTGTTCCGCTGCCCCCAAAAGCATGCTGCCCAGAGGGCACAGAGGCCATTCTGGGTGGAGACAAAGACCAAACCAAGGAAGCCAACGTGATCTGAGGGTTTGTGTCTCTCTGAAGTGCTGGTGTAGGGAGTGGGGCTACTTGGGGTGGTTAGATCAAGAGAGCTGCACCCTCATGAACAGGATTAGTGCCCTTATAACAGCTCACAAGAGCTTCCTAGCCCCTTCTACCATGTGACAATTCAGTGAGAAGATGCCATCTCCAAAGCTGAGATCCAGCCCTAGCCAGATGCTGAGTCTTTTTTTTTTTAATTAAAAAAACATTTCATCAGTACATGTTTGCAGTACATAATGATTACATTAATTGTGGGAAGTTGGTACACGTACATAAGACATCTTAATTCTTTTTATTTTCCCTTCTCTTCCCTTCCCTCCCCTCTCCCTCCAACTTTTGGTGCCCTTCCCATTTGCAAAAGATCTATCTCCCCATTTCCTATTATCTACCTTCTATCTTGCTCTTTGACTTATTTATACTTTGGAATTCTCATATAAGAGAAACCATACAATATTTAAACTTGTGTGTCTGATTTATTTCACTTAACATCATACTCTCAAGGTGCATGCATTTGCCTACAAAGGATTCAAATTTATCCTTCTTTATAGGTGAATAGTATTCCACTGTGTAAATATATCAATTATCTGTACCCATTCACCTGTTGATGGACATATAGGTCACTTTTATCACCAGTTACCGAATCTGCTGGTTCCATTGATCTTGGGCTTCCAAGCCTCTAAAATTATAAGAAGTACATTTCTGTTGTTTATCAGCCACCAGTCTATGGTGTCTTTGTTATAGCAGCGCAAACACACTCAGACAAGGAGCATTGGGAGGATATTTTCCTAGTCTATTTGGATCATTTGGCATCAGGCTCTGGGGATTGTTCTTGTGCTGGTTTAGACTGAGTGCATGTGGACAGCTTGGATGTGCAGATAACAACATAGCTCTGTTCTTTGCCTGGTTGTGAGGAAAAGGACCTGGGGCAGAAAACAGATGTGAACCTGTGAGTGGGTCTGCAAAAGCTGCCAAGCTTTGGAGGGAGTTGCTCCCCTTGGGTTAACCTCAGTACTCCTGGGAGAAAGGTGCAAGTAACAAGTTCATGACAGAGCCTACCTCCATTCAAGGGGGGGTCTCAGCCTGTTTGGGCTGCTATCTAACCCAATACCATAGACAGGGCGGTTTGTAAGCAGGCAACATTGATTGCTTATGGTTCTGGAGGCTGGGAAGTCCAAGGTCAAGGCAGGGCAGCTACCTGGTTTATAGAGAACACTTTCTGTCTGTGCTCTCATATGATAGAAGGGTGAGCTGGCTCTCTGTTTTCTCTTTTATAAGAACATTAACCCCAATCATGAGGGCACTGACTTCATAATCTCATCACCTCCAAAATGCCCCATCTCTTCATACAACCACCTTAGGGTTAGGATTTCAACTTCTGCATTTTAGAGGGACACAGACATTCTGATCAGAACATAAGGATTGATGAGGAACAAGGTAGAAGGCTCCCCTCATCAGTTAGAAGTAAGGTGAAACTATCTTGCTACTCCATTATCTGTTGCTAGGGGAAGACCAGGACTGTCTACCTGGCATCACGGACAGACCTGAGGCAGGCATTCTGCCTTAGCAGATCCCATCTGTAAAATGGGTGCAACTGTCAATGTGAGGTAAGCTAACACAGAGGTGGTGGTAAGCGTGAGCCTTGAGTACTTAGCATGAAAGACTTGGTGGGTGTTGGGAAACAGAATAATGAATGTGCTTCTGTCATTAAACCACTAATAGTTAATTATCCCCCTAGACATCACATAATGTGCTACCCAGGCAAAAATAAAATTGTTTGAACTTTTCCACCAAGTTCTGTTTTTAAACAAATTACTCGTGTCAAAACTATTTACCAAAGTGAGTAATTTTAGACATTTATCAGACTTCATAACATGCTTTAATTAGTGCCAGCTAATGAAGTCCTCATGTAATTAAGCATACATACATCCTTGTGTTTTTATTTTAAATTTTTGCTTACTATAATTTTTTGAAATGATTTGATGTGTGGCTTCTAAAACACACATGGGTGCAGAGGCATGAGTCTTTGTGTGCCTGTTTCGAATGTCACTCAATAATGAGATGCCACATAATCAAAGCATGCCATTTAATTATTAATGTTGCAATTAAGGCAAAAAGGAGGAGTTTCTCCTGCAGAAGTGAAAAGTTGATCTCTGGCTCCCAATGCAGTGGGAGCTGGTACAGTTTGGTGCTCTCGCCCTCCTGGTCCCAGGGGGCAGATCAGACAGCGTGACTTATGCCTGGATGCCCTTAGGGAGCACGTAGGTCTGTAAGGAGCCTGCTGGTTTCCCAGACATGCTCCTCCTGAGAGGCTCCCGAGTGAGGCTGGCAGCAGTGACAGTTCACTCCTAGCTCAGAAATCTGTCACTTGAAGATCAGCATTTTAACTACCTCCTGCCCCTCAAGAAAAAAGAAGAAAGAGGAGGAGGAGGAGAAGGACACCTTAATTTACCCTTCTGATCTGGTTGATAACTGTCAGAGTGACAATCTATCTCCGGCTGAAAGGGTCCTGGTGTTAGTTCTCAGCTAGCACTGTGCGCATTACGTGGTCAGCTTGCTCTCGGACAGGGCAATGGGAAGACAGCTGCGTTGCACCCTGAACTCTGCTCTTCCCAGCTCTCCTCTCGCTATTCACTAGCCAGGAGGTTCAAGGTGACCTTCAGGACCAGAAGCGCCAGATCTCCAGCTTGAAGCTGGTGGCTGTGGCTTCTCTTTCCCACACGGTTGGTAGATCCAATGGGCATTGCAGGACATAGGGGGACAGACACATCTATGAAGGACAGACACAGCAAAGTTACCACTGCCTGTGTTTCTGAGAAAGACATTGATGACTCGAGCACTTGGATGCCTCCAAGGGTCAACTGTTGTTCTACAGCAGCTCTAAGACTTAATTTAACCTCCATGTGAGGCCATGTAGGTCTTTTTCTCTCCTCTTCCCTCAGAAAATGAGCCAGGTCATTTATATTATGATGACAAGGACATCATCTGAGAAGCTGCTCTTCCACAAAGGGCTAGGATAGTCCTCTTTGTGAATCCATGCTCAGCATTAGTAAACATAAAACCCCAAGACCTCTTGGGACTCCCAGAAGTCTAACGTGCCTTCCACCTCATTGAGAAACCCTCTCCGGTGACTGACGGTCTGTCTTCAGTGTTAACTCTGGAAGATTTTGTCAAGGTGTATCTTCTGAAGTTTGCATCTATCAACTAATTTGCTGAGTATATTATAGTATTTATTTGCTTTTCAAAGTGCCCGTGTCCTCTCTCAAACCCTGAATGCTTCCCTAGGTGATATGCCCAGTTCCCTTGTCTACACATATGACAGTTAGGAGTTATATTTACATGACAGTCACTAACCACATGGCTACCGAGCACTTAATGTGACTGGTCCATGTTGAGTTGTGCTATACATGTAAAATATGTCCAGAGAGTTGGCACGAAACAGAGAATGTAAAATGTCTCATTAATTTTTATATTGATTACCTGTTGAAAGGATAATGTTTTGTTTATGTTGGGTTAAATAAAATATATTATTAAAATTAGTTTAACTCATTTCTTTGGATTTTTTAAATATGGTTATTAGCAAGTTTAAGACTACATGCATGGCTCTCATCATTTTTCTCTTGGCCAGCACTGATTTAGAGAATTATGTATGACAACTTTGAATACCTATGGCAGCTGAGGAGAGACAGTGGAAAGAGTTCCAGCTTTGGCCTGGGTTTGGTCTAGTTCTGCTGTTTACCTGATACACATCTCCTTACTTCTCTGGGCCTCAGTTCCCAGAGAAAGTTTACTGTACCAGCTGACCTATGAGCTCTGGTCCAGTGGTAACCTTCTGCGGTTGTATCAAATGGGATCGTCATCTTTCTGGAAACCTTAAAGAAGAAGGCAAATTCCCTTGGCTGACTTTAGATGTGGAGCCAGCATGGCAGGAGAGAAGAAAGATTACAGAGACCTCTGGTGCTTCTGATTACTTTGTATCTTCTCATCCCAGGAATCCTGGGAATTAGCTCCCCAAAGTATGGCCATATGAACTCTCACCTCTCCTCTTTGGTTCTCCTATTTCATTTGGCTGGGACAAATAGCACCTGGGAAGGTGCACACCTGTCTTGTCCTTTAACCCATGGTGATATGTCACTGATCAGCACAATTGGCTCTAATAGCTCCCCAGGTGGATTCCAGAGAGCAATGAGCCGAACATAAAAATCCCTTTATTATTGCCATTTCGCTTTTATATACCCATCAAGCTTTCATATTTAATCTCCTACATCACAATAGCTGATCATTTTTAACATTTGACATTGATAGAGTGCCCACTGCTATTATTCTGACATACTATAAAACATTACACCCATTTGCAATAGAAAAGGCCAAGAATCAATACCCAGCCCCATTTTCCACTGTGGCCGTAAATCACGAAGCACCTAACAAATTGGTTTAAATAGAAGAAACTTCAGAACCAATGAATGGCTGACCAATCCCTACACCCAGTTAGAACTGACAAGGACCTGGAGGCTAGAGGGCTGGGGGAAAGGGGGATGAGGATGGGGAAGGCTAGTGAGGGGCCAGGATACTCCACAGGCAACCAGTGTTCACCAGGGATGAGAGTATCCATCTATCTAGGCCTGATGGGTATCTACAGAAATAAAGGACACCTTTATTCTACTCATGTCTGTTTTAGCTCTTGCCTTAAAGCAAGTGACCCTACATTGGGAAGCTGATAACTTCCTCCTTACTACTCACATTTCTAAGACTCAGAGACCCATTGTCAAGATTATTGGTCTATTTTGTCAGTTGTCCCATTCATTGGAACAACAAGGTGTTAAACTGAATTGTCTATTTAATCAAACTGACTTTAGGATGAATTAATTGATCAGGCAGTTCAAAATGGCCAAAGCCAGGGGTTAAGAAAAGTCATAGATCTAGTCATTGTTTAAAATATTTAGGGTAAAGTGTTGGGCTAGATATTCAGTCACTATTCTTGCATTTGAAGTCAACGGTATTTTAAAATATGATAGTTTAGAATATTTGGAAAATTGTCATTACTTTTCATTCTCTGTGTGTCACCTAGATCCAGCCTGAGGCTGTGATGATTTTTTGGATTCCAGTGAAAGCTTCTTACAGCCCATGTTGCCTAGTTGAAAATATATGAGCCCATTGTCTGGCTGAGTGCAGATGCTGGGATGCTGGAATATTCCAACAGCATGAGGAACTGGCTCAGGGACAACAGAAGAGAGAAGCAACTCATCTACCAATTTATTTTCAGTTTTGGACTGGATGTTTTAGAAAAGCATGGTACATGAGTGTACACACTGACCTGACTCCTATGACAGGTACACTTCTGAAATTCACACACAAACCAAATTTTTGTAGAATGAATTGACTTTTCCTATTAACTTACAATATAAATTCAGAAAGACTTGCCTGCATTTCAATTAGCAGTGACTGATTCTTTACATTATCTGTCTTACTCAGCCTCTTAATGATCCTACATAAAATGAAGAGCTTTTGTCAAAAGGGAGTCTTTGATAAAGGAACACACCTTTACCAAAGATTTGTGAATGATTCCAGTCATGCTGTGTTGTGCATTTGGAGTGACATACACAGGAGGTCCCTGGGTGCAGATTTGAGAAGTTCATTTGGAAGCTTGGTAGAGTATTAAGAACATTGATTGTGAGGCAGGAGTCTGGTTTGAGCATCAGCCTGCCATTTTCCAATTGTGTGATCACAGGGTAGATGGGATATACGACCTCTTTATGCATTAGTTTCCTCATTTGTAATGGGGAAAATAATTCCCTATCTCTTTCATAAGATCCCTAATGAGGAAATGAGATAATGCAAGTAAATGCTTTATTATTAGTGCTATTACTGATAATGCAATAATAATAATAAAATATGGTGAGAAAAGAAACGTGACAAACCATTCCTGTGTCAGTCCTATTTTGTACCAGTGAGAACAAAGTTCTGTTTACTCAGAACAAACTAACAGAAAACACAGATCTAGGTCTTGTAGTTTTATAACCTGAGAATTGAGAGTCAGAAGACAATCAGTACAATGGATCCTAGGAAACCTTTGAATCCTAAAAAACTGTTGGCTTTTTCTATGCACTGCTTTTTTATTGGTTATATTTGTATACATTTTAATGAATTCATTTATTCAATCAACAAATATATATTGAACATTGTTCTGTGCCAACACTATGCTCCATCTTGAATGTGTAACAAAAACAGATGAGTTACGGTCCCATGTAGATTGTTGAGATATGGGGTTCTCAAGCTATCTGGAGTATCAGAATTACTTCCTAGGCTCCACCCCAAACTTTCAAAATTAGAATATTTTTCATGGTAAAACCTGAGTGCCTACATTTTCACAATTGCTCCAGGTAATTCCAACATTTGGGCAAACTGGCTTTCATGGCAATGTTTCATCATCCAGAAGAAACCACTCCCAGTAACCAACCTCTTCCAACTGCCTGTAGTTTTCCTGATTTCTGGCTTCCCTCAACTTGGGCCATGACTAGAAACTGATGTGTTTAGCTGGTGTGTGCCCACCTCAGGGATTCAGAAATGGGCCAAGTCCTTTGTTCTTAGCTTACAGTTCTGCTGTTGACTCTCTCCAAAATAACATGGTTTGTTTGGCATGCTGGGCTGCAGGCCTCCTGTCTGTGGGCCCAGAGAATCACCCAGAAATCCCACTGTCCCTTTATCATCAAGCATGGGATGGTTCTCTTTGGACTAAGTCTCTGTTTAGAGCCCGAGTGAAGGAAGGGGAAAGCCAAGGAAGAAAGGGAAGGAGGTCTAAGTCAGCTCCCTGGAGACTTAGCCATACTGTTCTCAGAGCTAAAGTAATACACCTGATACTGCTCACTTTTATAGACCTGCACAGGAGCTTTTCCAGAGCAGTTTTCCCTCCATTGTCTCATGCAAACCAGCTTTTGGCAACACTATGAGAGATCTAGGGAAGGTCTTACAACTTCCGTGTGATGGATGACGAAGCTGAAGTTCACAACAATGCAGTCACTGACCCAGATCCAACAGACACAACATCCTGGTGGACAGGCTGTTATCAGTCTTGCTCACCTTTGCAGCCTTTAGCAGATGTCTAGGAGTATAATAAATCCTTAAAAGTGCATTTGTTAAGTGAATGGATAAATGAATGAAAGAATGAACAAATGAAAAAAAAAAAAGAAAAATGATCAGAGTTGGAACAGCATGAGACTCTTCTAAATTCAGGGGCTGATGACTCAGAACTCTCTTGCTGCACCAGGAAGAACTGAACAGAACCCTCCCTGCTCCTTTGAAATCTCATCGTTTTCAATAATGATGTAGTTTCAAAGGTCACTGGAACCTTTTGCAATACTCTCATCATGGTCCCTGGTTAGCTCTTTTGACACTTTATTTTACCTTTTGCCTCAGTATCAGTGAGTTTGACAAGCAAACTTTCATTTTGCCTTGTGGTCCCTCTTTCCTGGGATGAGGAGCTATTCTTGGCTTGTAACTGCTCCTGCTGATTTTGCTATATCATGATTTCAGCGAATGGAAATGTGCCTTATTCCCACAGAACTGCCCAGAGCATTTTTTTTTTTTCTTGTGGGTACCGGGGGGTCGACCTCAGGACCTCGCGTGCCAGCAGGCGCCCATGCTGCTGAGCGATATCACCGGCCCTTTTTTCGTATGTGGGTTCCGGGAGTCGAACTCAGGCCCTCGCGCTTGCCAGGCAGGCACTTAGGCCACTGAGCTGTCTCACTGGCCCCCTGCTCAGAGCTTTTTGACAGGAACTGACTTTGGTGAGTGTGGTGTTGAGGTGAGGTGGTGGCAGTGCTTCCCAGATGGAAGGGTCTTAGAAGAAAAGAAAGGGAGCCCAGTGGGGGTCATCTGCTCTTCCCCAGCTGTGGGTGTTCCCAGCCCAGCCAACAAGAAGCCCCATGCAGTCTCCCATGGCTGAGAGCTTTTAGTCAGCATTGAAGTCCATCTCTTGAGCTGAAATGTGAGTCCTATTTCATCTTGTTCAGTCGTCAGTGGATGTGGACAACCTGCCCTTCATATAAGCCCAAGCTGCTGGAGTATACAACCACACAAACCTACAGTTTCTTTCCTGAGGTTGCTGGAAGGAAAGATGAAAAATCCTTACCTTGTAGAGTTCTGTGAAGTTCACGCTTGTGCAAAGACAGGAGTTGGAGCAGGCATACTCCTGTGTACCCTTGGGTATATCTGGATTTGTGTGACATAGATCCTTGCCAGCTGTGAGTTTCAGAGGATGAGAGGAGAAGGCATAAAAGCCCGGATTTTATTCTGGCAAATAAGGAGGACAAGTAAAATGCAGCCATGGAGTTGCACAGACCTTATGACAAAAAGCCAAGGGGGAAGGCAGTACTGAGGTTCTGTTTTCAGACCCATTAGCACACCCTCCTCTCCTCTCAGTTCCTCCTTCCACTGGGCCCAGGTGGCCAGGACCCAGGCTGTCTCCAGTCCCATCAGAAGTGACCCTTTGATATCTGATCTCCCATCTGCTGGGCTAGGCATGTGGAAGAGACAGCTGGCACAGCCCCTCCCAGGGGACTGCAATTAGGGGATATTTAATCCTGTCACCTGGTTCATTTGCAGTGATGGATTTGGGTTGGAGTGCTGAGTGGCGCCAAGAGGATATTGGATTACCAGGGCCCATCCCCTTCACCCCTCAAAGAGAACTGGCTCACCCCTGCTCCTGCACCTGTCTGCCCTGGCCCAAGGTCCCCATGAATTAAGAACAAGCACTGGCAGTTGATGCCTTTCTTCTGCCCCCAATATTTTACCTTTTACTTCCTGCAGATATGAAAACATGGATGTGGTTTTCATCCCCCATGGAAGCTCCCCATCATCACACTCACTTTGGAGATTCTGAACTGATAGATTCTGGAGGATGAAATTCCCAGGGATTCCCTATCATTCTGTTTTAATTTTCCAGACTCTTCATGCTGGAAAGTTTTTACTGGCTGTTTAATGTGGGGGCCTTTTTATGACTCCTGGTGCCAGTCTAAATTCACCTAATATATCCCTTTTCATCCCAAGTACATACACTGGAAAGAAATAAGACTTGGATCCAAAGACATGGATTGAATAGTTTTTATCAAGTCATTTCTCCTCTGTAGATTTGTTCACTCATTTATACACTGAACAGATGGATGAGATGTTTTCCAAGGTGATTTCTAGATCCAACTTCCTATGTTTCTGGAGGAAAAGTTGGGCTAAGTCATAAGGTGAAGAATTTGGACTAGACAACTGGAAAAAATCCCATAGGGAAAACACAGGAACCACCAGAAAAACAAAATGCTTCTGATGAACGCTCTCCACATGGCAAAAGCATGGGTGTGTCTGGAATAATTTTGAGATGGTCTTGGTGACTTTTGGTGACCCCTGTGAGATAGGGTTTTAATGGTTCTGTGCTCCATTCATCAACCTAAGCTTTGAAGAGCCCACAAGAAAGAAGTAGCCTTAACTTTCTAAGATTTCCAGCTGGACACATTAAAGCAGCCTTTGAGAATGATTGTTGAACTTTGCACATGGCAAGTTTCATGTTTCAGGAGAGGTGATGTGTTCAAGGTCACGCAGGGAGGTCACTACTCTTAAGATTTATAAAATAGCTGCTACCTTCTATGAGACAGGCTAGATATGAGAGTTTTCTGGGGTTGTACATATGTGTGGGGATTAGCTCATTTCCTTGCTTCAAATGGTTCAGTGGCTTCCCATCGCACTAGAATAAAATCCCAATGTGCTGCCATAAATTATCGAGGTGTTTGTGTCTTTTGCTTTGATTCCCCTCCCATAGTCTCTCACTCCCTATACTTAGGCCAGTGTGTTTGCTTGTGCACATGCTGGGCATGTGTCTTGGAGCCTCCAACCTTGTGCCTGCCTCAGCACCTTTGCACTGCACTTCTCTCTGCCCTGGTATCCTTTCCTTGGTTTTTGATATGGCCAGTTCCTTTTTGTCCTTCAAGTCTTAGCTCAAATATTTCAACTTTAGGGAGATCTTCCTTGACTCTTCTCTATGGTTATAGTTTATTTTCTTAATAGTATCTATAAATTATCTTGTGTAAAATAAACCTGCTGATTTTCTTTTTTTTTTTTTTTTTTTTTTTTCCTTTCTCACACTTGAATGTAATCTCCACGAAACTGGTAAGTTTAGTTTTCTTTTGCAGCTTTATTCCCAGCACCTAGAAAAATTGCCAGCACACCATGGTAGTGTAATAAATATTTGTTGAATCAATGAATACAGATGTAGTGTGAGCTCTGAGGCCATATTTCCGGGTGTTGTCTGAGGAGGGCAGAATGCAGGTAGACAGTGCGTCTCCTCACCAGCCTACCCAGCAGTCACCGCCAAGCAAGTGCCCACGCCTTCCACTTCCATCCTTGAGACAGAAGGATAGTCCTCATCTGGCCCTGACCTCTGCTGACCTACTCACATAACCTGTTTCTAAGATGATCAAAGGGACTGGAACAAAGAGTCATAACTGAATGAGTTCTGTGTTACATCCTGGAAATGGGGGCACTTGCAGAGCAGGTTGTCCTGGGAGAGCTCTTGAGAGCTGCAAAGCTGCTACCTTCAAAGGGTCAACGTGAAAGCAAACTAAGAAACACTTGAGGAGAGAAGTCTCTCTCAAGAGAGGGAAAGCACTTCAAGCCCATCACCCCAGCCCTCTAGCCACAGAGATGAGCGTGTGTATGTGTGTATTGGGTGTGCATCTCCAACAAAGGGACAGAACATCTCCTGCAAACACTGTGGCTCTCAAGAGCTCAAGAATCCTTGCAAATAGCCAGTGTCCCGCTTGCCTTTTCCCATAGAGGGGAAAACTCCATGCATTTTGTTTCTCTTCAATGTCTCCTGTAAAATCATCTTTCTCTAAGACACCCCACCCCAACCCCTCTTGTTCCTATGGCTCTGCTGAAATTCATAAATGTCTGTGTCAAAGTTTGAGAATGCAGTTGTTTTTAGATAATCTGATAAATCATCTTAAATCTTTTTCATATGCTTGTGCTCTGCTACTCCATTCCATTTATAAGTTCCTTCAGGGTAAAATCTATACATTTTCCCCATTTATAACCCTCTCCACATGATTCTGAGGACAGAATTTTCATCAGTGTGCTTACTGTCTGAACGCGTTTTTGAAGGCTGAGAACCCTTGGATGCTGACTTTATTTCACTCATTAATTTATTTAAAATATTTACTGAGGCCCATTATGTGGAAGGCACTGTGCTAAGTGCTGGAGATTCGGTGTTGAAGCTCACAGTCTGTGGCAAAAATGGAAACACACACAAATAACTATAATACAATGTGGTAAGTGCTATAATGTAGGAACTGTATGCTCAAAGTGCTCTAGGAACTCAGGAGGGAGCTTATGAAATAATTTAGTTAATGTTTCAATGTCTAAATAGGAATGTTTAAATAACGCCTTTCCTTTGTAAGCACTTGCTTCTTTTCCTGGCATTTCTCACATCTGTTATCTTATCTGATGCTTTAGCTACCCCATTAATAAGTTTCTCTTCCACAGACTCACCCTAACACAGAGTAGGCGCTCAAGAAAGAATGTACTGAAAAGATAGAGGAAATGAATGGAGAATTGATGATATTAGCACTTGTTTACAATTAGCTAGACTGAATGTCACAAAGTGACCTGGCAAAGGTCATAAACAAGAACCCAGGTAGTCAGTACAAATATACATTGAACACCTATTATGCGAGCACCACTCTGTTATGGTATGACAATATAAATAGGTACAAGACACACTCCTTCCTTCTAGACTTCAGGTCTCATTGGTAAGATGTGATGTGAACCATGTGCAACCCCACGATGATGGGAGGGACGGAGAGCAATGCAGCACAACAGCACAAGATGGTCCAGAATCAACCAGCTAATGAGTGGCGGGGGCCAGAAGGAGCACAGGAGGCAGGAGAGATCTCTGGGGTTAGGGAGGGCATCATAAGGAACATGGAGCTGGAACTGGATCTTTAAATATGGGTTGGTGAAAACCGAAAGAACCAAATAAGAAGAAACAGGTAGAAAATGAAAGATATATTCAAAGGAAGTGAAGCCCAAAGAGCCCTGAGCACACTGGTCAGATCCAGCAGGGAGTGACGTTCATTCCTTCCTTGTCGCTCAGTCTCAGCCCTGTGCACCTACCTGTCCTCACCACACAGTGCTGCGCCTCCCACCCCCACTGGCCAGCTGATCTCCTCCCTACTATGCACCTCTCCCCAATCCAGCCCTACTGTATTATTTTAAAAATCCACATGCTCAGCTTCATCCTCAGAGCTCTATCTCTGAGCTTTGATGAAAACCCAGAACCCCAGAGGTCATGTTTTCCTCTGTAGTCCTCTCTGTGAGGGGCACTTCTCCTCCCACATACCTGTGTCATCTAAACAAGGTAGGGGTTTGGGGTCAACTTTCTGTTAGTTCTCCATTTCCGTTTCCAGAACATTACTCATCCTCTCATGTGGAAATGCCCTATTATAATTTGAGGCTCCCACCATCTACTAAAGCACCTTTTCTATCTCTTTTCATTGTTATTATCTACCAAATTCTTGGTCAAACTGCAAGAGATGATACCAAAGATAACACTTCTGCTTAGGGATGTAGGAGTTATTTGGGGGAGCGCTTTCTAAACCCTAAGTCATGCTGTTCTTTGACAACTGCCTGATATGAGTCTGGTTCAGACACCGCGTTTAAATGATGCAGCCTTGCTTCCTTACCTTATGTGAGAGAACCATGATAGACTCAGGATCCAGGAGTGCCCACCCAACCCTTTTCTGCAGGAGTTGAGAAAAGAGATGAGAGATTAGTTTCAGTCTGAGCTGGACCCTTGAAGGGAGGAACAATAAAGTAGTGACCTATGAAGTGGCCATCCCTGGCTGTATGCATGTGGAGCAGGTAAAGCCCACCTGAAGGAAGGTGGAAAACAATAAAGCAGATGCACAAAGGGAGGTGAGGTCAGACATCCTGAGTGAGCCAAGCTTGGGTGCCTGTTAGCTTTACAGTCTATCCTGGAACTCAACTGCTCTTTGTCCCCCGTGTCCTTAAGGTGCCTCTGTGTCCTTGAAATAATCTCCATCGCCTCCCATGCTTCTATACTTTTGTTTCAAATTTTGTTTGTTTTTGGTACCCACAACTGAAACAACTTGGGTAAAAATAAAACCAGAAGTCAATGAAGATAAACTGTCACCAAGGTTTGAAATTTATAAAGATAGAAATGATCCAGTTAAAATAAAAAGGCATCATTTTTTGCTCTCATCTGATTACTTACATGATGGGAAGCATAGTTATTAAGAAAGAGATATTAAGGTCTGTGGTTTGGGGAACCTGAAAATTTTCCAACTAGAATAATCTAGAAATGTTTATTGTTTAAACAAAAATCATCTTCCTGTTTTATTTCTTTTTGTTTTCTGTCTGTAAGAAATGGAAAGTGAAAGAACAAACTAGAACCCAGGGACTAATTTGAAGTTTCAAACGCCCTAGAAGGGGTAGAATGGCAGAGATTTTGTCTTAGTGACCCTGTGTCTACACAAGGCAAAGTATTGGAACTGAGATCTATGGATAAAACCAAACAACTCAAAGTGCACACCCCCAGTGAAGATGTGAAATAGGAAAAAGAAGGAACCTAAAAGCACAGGGCAACCATAAAGAGAGTTGTTTTCCTCTGCCTGAGCTCTGGATAATAAAAGAAAATATTCTCTGTGAACTAGAAACCCTGGACATGCATATTGCATGAGTTGCAGGTTCAAATTTACAGTAACCCTGTTGTCAAGAAAATTCAAACCAGTAAATTAATATAAAAATACTTGCCTGCTCAATAAAACTTTGGGAATTGCTGATGAAAGCAAATGTTAATCTGCTTTGGAAGGATGCTCCCACAGCATGGTCTGCAATGAAGTTTCACAAGGGGAGAGAAATAGTTTACTAAATCTCACAGTTTAAGAAAAGTGAAGTACACGTGGAAATGCTCTACCATGAGTGAGAATCAGCATGTAGAACTAACAGTAAGATTTAAGCATCAAAACCCTGACATAGCCAGGTGTGGTGGCACATGTCTATAATCCCATCAGTCTGGGAGAATGAGTCAGGAAGGTCATAAATTCAAGCCTAACTTGGGCAATGTAGCAACTTAGTGAGACCCTGTCTCAAAATAAAAAATTCAAACTGGGTGGGGATGTACAGTCATACCTTGGTTCATGAACTTAATTCTTTCCATGATTCTGATCACAAACCAACTGGATGAGAACCAAATCAAATTTCCCTGTAAGTTCAGTATTGAGCCTAACCATTGAATTTGATTCAGTTCTCATCCAATTCGGTTTATGACCAGAATCATGGGAAGAATTAAGTTCATGGATTGAGACACAATTGTAGCTCAGTCTTTTGAAGGCCCTGGGTTCAATCCTCACTATTGTAAAAAAACAAATGAGCAAATATCTTGATGTAAGAGTGGCAATCTAAAAGATAATACAGAAAAAGTGTGTTTAAAATGAAGAAAAGTCTTTAAAAAGTAATGTAGATTTCTATGACTTGAGAAAAACGTGATGAAACAATAATGAAGTCAGTTATACTATAGTATCTCATAGTTCACTAAAAAGGAAGGTTTGTGCTAATATCATTTGGAGAAATTTTTATGCCCATATCTTGCACCGAGCAACGACTTTAAAGATAACAACATGTAATGTATTAAATATTGTTATTCTTCTATTATTTTTCTATGAAATTTTGTTTTACCGTTTTTCCATAAAATAAAAAAGTATATATCAAATTGCAATTGAAAACACAGATTTTGAAACTAAAAACTCAGTAGAAACATGTTAGAAATTGAGGAAAGAGAATAAATTAACTAGAAAGCTCAAGAGGCTTTAACCAAAGGACGAACAGACTTTAACAGGAGTATGATGAGTGACGAAAAGAGAGAAAATATGAAAAATAGAAAAACAGAGAATGAAATGGCAAACTCTGAAGAAGTACCCAATAGGAATTTCAGAAAGAAACAACCAAGATACTGCATAAGAGGCAAAGTTGCCCAGAACTGAAGACAAGCTTGATTTATCATATTTAAAAAGCACAATAGTCTAGTAAAATAAATAAAAATAAATCTTAACTAGACATATAACGGTGAAACTTCCAAATACAAAAGACCAAGAAAAAACCTGAAAAGGAGCTGAGAAGAGAGCTTACTACAGAAAAACAATAGTTATTTGGACAGCAGACTTTTCAATAGCAGTATTTAGGCCAAAGAATAATGAATGCAATGTGTCTTTAAAATGCCAAGAAAAAATAATTGCCAATCCAAAATTATTTTTGTCAATTAAAATTAATTGCCAATGCTAAACTACTATTTAATACGTGAAGGAGAAATAGAGACATAGTCAGACAAGTTAGATGTTTAAAAGTTGTAACTCATAGAATTCCACAGAAAAAGTAAAGGAGTTGAATCTATAAGCAAAGAGTGAGATGCAAAAAGTAATGGTGAACATAACATAGGCACAACTGAATATATAAAATAATAATTGTGAAAATACTTACCTTGGAATTTACAAAAACAAGGTGGAAAATCAAATAGTGAATGACAGTATTAAGTGAAATAGTTCAGGCACAATAGTTGGGAATTAAAATGTTCAAACTTTCCTGTTTTGTTCAAAGTAGAAATATTGATTAATTTTAGGTTTTTCAAGTCAGTAGTCATGTTAAAAATTTAAAGCTAACCACACACGCATAAAAAAATCTAGGAATATAATGCACAAAAGAAGGAAATTAAAAGGAAATGCAATCAATCAAATAGAATGCAGGGAAGTCTGAGGAAGAACAAAGCAATGAAAAGTACAACTAAATCCAAACATCAGTAAACACAATAAATATGTTACATCTAATGCTGTTTATGTATCCTAAAATATCCCCAGGGATTATCTCAGGTAACCAAGGATATATAGGCACCATTACTAAAAAATATAACATATGAAAAGCAAAGTACTCATTCTTACTAGTAATCAGAAAATGCAAACTTAAAAAATCAGATGCTACTTGACACATATTTGACTGAAAAAATAAATGTTTATGGGGAATGAAGGAACTCTTTAAGCATTGCCAAGGGAGTATGGATTGAAAGTAATAGGGTAATGTACCTAGTAAAGTGGAAGATAAACATGTAATGTAGCGATTTCCACACTGCTATGAAGAAGTAACAGAGTCCAGAGGGAACTCCTAGCATCAACTGCTCAAAAACTGGACAAGACAGGTGGAACATTTTTCAAGCCTTGGACAAGACACAATCAGGATTGTAATTCCTGAGAAGCCAAACAAAGTGAACCCATGACCACTGGGGCTTTTCTCATCCATGCAATGCCTGGCCTACTGGGGGAAGAACCCAAGCAGCCTTGCAGTCTCCCTGAGTGGGGAACTTAGATGTCAGAGTCCAGTGAGACTGGAATGGCAAGAGTTTCAGGCAGTGCACTGGAGGGGGAGCTACACAGAAAAAGAGCTCAGAAAACAGCGTGGAATTCCCTCGAGTTTTTGGCTGAAAACTACACTCCACATTTACAGGTTAAAACTCCATAAGACTGGCCCAAAAACACCTACCTGAGAAAGAACAATTACCTGACACTGTAAGCCAAGAACGATTTATGGAACTCACTCAGAACTGGGCATCATTTGAGTCCCACTGGCAAGAGAGGAGAGCATTTATTGATTATACAGAGAATTTAGGAGAGAGACAAAAAGCAACCAATTTTACAGGGTAAGGAGTGGGGGGTGGGGTACAATGACATTTTCTCTTAGGCCTGTCCTATAAAATATTAAAAAAAACCTTGAAATCATCAAATTGACCCACAAGTAACTTACTATTCTGCCAAAATAAAGACCAATATTTTTAAAAGTAAGACAACAAACTCTAGTACCCCCAAACACAACATTCATTATCTCTGGCATCTAATTACAAATTAGTAGACAGATGAAGCAGGAAAACATGACCTATAAATGGCAGAAGAAAAACAAGTCAAGAAAAACAGACCCAGAAAAGAAATGACAGCAGATATGAACTCAGATTTACATAAAGGAATGCAGAGTGGTAGAAATAAAAAATAGAAAGGTAAATATAAGTGTATTTTTTATTTTGTTTAAAAGCTTATTGATTTTTTTTTATAGGAAAACAGTAGTTTGTTGTAGGTCTTATAGCATGTAAAAGTAAAATATGTACAACAAATCATCAAGAATGCAATGAAAGAAATGGAAATATAAGATTCTTATATATGAAGTATTATAATACTATTGAAGATAGATTGTGATAAGTTAAAGATGTGTATTATAACCATGGAACAACTGTTAAAAATAAAACAAAGAAATATAGATAATACTCCCTAGTAGTGGGTAAAATGGAACTATAAAAAGTACTCAATTAATCAAAAATAAAGATTAAAAGCCAAAAAAATAGAAGAAAGAAACACGATAGGACAAATCGAAAACAAATAGCAACATGTAAAAATTTAAATCTACCAGATAAATAAATACATTAAAAATCAATCTTTTAAACACTCTAATTAAGAAGCAGAGAGCATAAAAGTGAATAAAAAAGTATGATCAAACTATACACTATTTACAAAAAAGCCAATTTAATTATAAAAACATAGATAAGCTAAAATTGAGTAATAGAAAAATATGAAAATAATTATCATAACAAAGCTGGAGTTACTGTTTAATATTAGACAAAGTATACCTCAGAAAAGAAATATTACAGGAAATAAAGACATTTCATTGTGAGGAAGGGATCAATTTATCAAGAAGATGTAGCAATTTTAAATGTTTATGCACCTAATAATATATTTTAAAATACATTAAGCAAAAATTGATGGGACTTACAAGAGAGAGAAATCCACTATTATAAAGACTTCAACTGTTCTCTCATTAGTTAATACAACAAGTAGACAGAAAATCAGTAAAGAGAGACGACCTAAACATTATTAACCAGCATAATCCAATTGACATTTGTATAATACTCCATTCAACAACAGAATATCATTTTTTTTAAGTGTATATGGAATGTTTATTAAAAGAGGTCATATTCTGGACTGTAAAAACAAAAAATTAAAATAATTAAATTCATAGTATTATATTCTCTGATCAAAATGTAATTAAAATAGAAATCAATAATAGAAAAATATCAGAAAAAATCCTCCCAAATTTGTAAATTAAAAAACATACTTCTAAATAACCAGTGGGTCATGAAGGAAGTCACAAAGAAAACTAGTTATCATTTTTTATTTAGTTAAAATGAAAACATAACTTGTGGAATGCAGGCTTTTATATTCCTAGATGTAGAAGTTAAGTGCCTATATTTAAATTTATACTACAAATGTTTGTATTAGACAATAAGAAAGATTTCAAATAACTTCCCTCAAATTTTCCTTTAGAAGAGAAGGGAAATTGAACAGAGCAGATGAAGAAAGTAATAATTAAAATAGAGGAATAAATAAAATTGGAAACAAAACAATATAATCAAAAAACTGTTTTTTGAAGAAGATTAACAAAATTTATAAACCTTTTGCATTCTTCCAAACTTAACTCAGCAGATGGCCATATCTTAAATGTGTTCTTCTAGTGAACGCTGACTTATACAATTGTGTTTATAAAACTTTCAACCAAGAAAACCACAGCCCAGAGTATATTGCTGGTGAATTTGACAACACATTTAAGAAAAAAAGAATATCAATTCTATACAATTATCTGCTCTTTCCACTCTTAGTCAACATTGTGCCAGAGGTCTTCAACAATGCAATAAGAGAAGAAAAAGAAAGAAAAGTGCACAAGAAACAAAAGTGCACAATGAAGTATAACTGTTGTAATTCTCAGAAAACATAATTGTCTGAATAGAAAATCCTAAAGAATTTCCAAAAAAGCTATTAGAATTAATAAGTGAGTTTAGCAATTTTGTAGGATTTGTTTTCTTTAAAATAAGTTGTATTTTATATTCTAGCAAATGAACAATTAGAAAGTTGAATTATAAAAGAAGAATCATATATAATAATGCAAAATATGAGATCATAAGGGATGTCTAACAAATATATAGAATATTTATGATGAAAATTATAAAACATTAATGATAGCAATCAAGAGAGACATAAATGGAAAGATATATTGTGTCCAATATTGAGTAAAACTCAATATTGCTACACATAAGTTTACCCAAATTGATCTATAGGTTCAAAGAAGTCCCAAACAAAACCATAACAGAATTTGGGATAGGCGGGAGAAATCAAAAAGTTTATTCTAAAGTTTATACATACCAGCAAAGGATCTATTGTGGCAATCAATTTCCAAGACAATCATCAATGATGGTGGAAATAATGTTATGTCATTTTGATTATAAAAACCTCTCTCCCTTTCTCTCTTTCTTTCCCTCTTCATTATGAGGGAAGCTACCTGCCATATTTTGAATGTCATATTGAGAACCCGAAGTGCTAAGACTCTGAAGCCCCTGGTCAACTGCCATTTAAATAAAGTTATAAATGCATCATCTAATCCACTGAAGCCTTCAGATCACTACAATTCTTGCTAACCTCATACTGCCATCTTATGAGAGAATTTTATTCCCCAAAACTTCACAAAGCTGTCATAAATTTCCTCACTTACAGAAATTGTGGGATATCAAATATCTGTTGTTTTAAGTCTTAAATTTTGGATGAACTGTTATGCAGCCATAGGTAACTAATATAACTGGAGTAAGCAAAACAATTTTAAAAGAGAACAAAGCTGGAGGACTCACAATAAGACTTATATAAAAGAGCTATAATAATAAAAATCTTACAATTTTTTTTCTTACAATTTTTTTTGGCCAAGCCAAAAAAAATCAAAAAACAAAATAATATGTTGGATCAGATTGGAAAATCTAAAAACAGACCACAAATATATGGCCAATTCATTCTGACAAAGTTTCAGTGTCATTCAATGGAGCAAGGATAGTCTTTTTAACAAATGGTGCTAGAACAATTAAATAGCCATATGTAAAATAAATCTCAACCTAATCTTCACATAAACATATGAAAAAGCAAAGTACTCATTCTCAGTAGTAATCAGAAAATGCAAACTTAAAAATTCAGATGTTACTTGACGTGTATTTGACTGAAAAATAAACGTTTGTGAGGAAAAACTCAAAAAACACACGTTGTACACAAAAAATAACTTGAAATCAATTTTAAGCCTGAACGAGAAACTAAGTCTATAAATTTCTGAAAGAAAACATAGCTGAATATCTTTGTAAACTTAAGTTAGGTAAATATTTCTTAGAGTACAAAAATCATGGAAGTTAAAAAGCTTTTAAATTTATACTTCATCAGAGAAAATCCTGGTATCCAGAATATATAAGTTCTTACAGGTCAATTTCAACAAGCCAAGCAAGTTAATCAAATTAGAGAAAACGGTGTAAGATTCTGCAAACTGCAGCTTCCTACATTTAGTACCTGTCACTTCCTCTTCTGTTTCTGACAGCAGTCAGCAATAAAACTTTCAGAAACAAAAGGGCCCACAGACTTGTCTTCAGGGAGCAGCAGGGAGTAAGAACTGGGAAGGCTGAGCTGCACTCTCTTTTTTTTTTTTTTTTTGTGGGTACCGGGGGTGTCGACCTCAGGACCTCGCGTGCCAGGAGGCGCCCGTGCTGCTGAGCGATATCACCAGCCCTTTTTTCGTATGTGGGTTCTGGGAGTCGAACTCGGGCCCTCGCGCTTGCCGGGCAGGCGCTTAAGCCGCTGAGCCATCTTACCGGCCCCTGAGCTGCACTCTTAAGGCAGATTTGGAGAGAGAACAGCCCAAGCAACAGAACAGCCATGGACTGAGTTAAAGAGGCAGAGGAAGAAGAGTGTAATCCTGGTGTGGAAAAGAAGTGAGGAGAGTGGAGCCCAAAAGTGGCTGCAATTTCCACAGACTCCCAAGCTGCCCTAGCATATAACCACATTTCCATAGACATCTAGATCCTTCCCCTGCAGCCCACTCTGTGGGATATTTCAGCATTCTCAGAGAGCTCACCCGGCACAGTAGCTTCTAAGTTCCTGACCTTCTCAACCCAACTGCACATTGCTTCCACTCCTATATGACTACATCCTACCTATCTCTTTTCATCTGCCTCTTTTCTTCGCATGAAAACTTCTAATTCATGATCTCCTCCTCTGTCAAAACAATCGTTCCAGCTCTTTTACTTTCTATTTATCATCATAGTTGCTTGCCAATCCCACTGATGTCTCTAGTCTATTGAATGCTCCAGTTTTCTTTCATCTATCAACTACCTTTTCATTCTTTTTTCAACAACTATAAAATCCACAGTTGATACTATGAATTATTTACTTGCAATATTAATGTTTTTTGGTCCTATTTTTTTACATAGCACTACCTTCAAACCCTTCCTCCCATCTCCATTCCTTGCCTCTAAACATGCATGGCTGAGTAGAACTGAAAAAACTTATATAGCCATGAAGACCAACATCATTAGAAATGTGGAGTTTCCAATATAAGGTGGACTTTAAATTCTGTTTAGCAAAATTTTCTTTTAGTTCTTGGAGAATTTGCACCCAACATCCCCAAAGAAGGTGTTTCAAACTAATGTTTTACTTAATCATGTTTTCCTGTGTCTCTTGTTCTCTACTTCTCAAAGAATAAGGAGATGATCAGGTATGAATGAACCGTACTTAGGTCTAACCCATATGGGTACTTAGTAATCTCTATAACCCTATGACCATTCTTTTCAAGGCTTATCATTTCCATTTACTTTGGACCTTTGATCCTTCTGTTCTTCCCTTCTTTTCTGTCTCTTTTCCTTTGATCCAAATATTCTCAAGTCTCTCCCACCTAGAAATCAAATTATCAAACAAATAAAGACACATAAAAAGCATCCATATTTCTTTATTGCCGTGTTCTACTTTAAAGCTTCCCATTTTGTTTCCCATTGTTAAGATTCACACACACACATATTTAAATTCTAGTCTTTCTAAATTTACAAATACAAAACATATACAGGTGAAGTAAAGGCTGTGTGTGTATATACATATATGTCCTTCCCTTTCCATATACCCTATAACTCACTGCCCACTCCTTTCACTATTTCCCTGTACCACTAAAAGTACTTAGCAAGTCACCAATGACTTTCTGTGGTCAAGTCCAGTGGCTACTTTTCTGTCCTTATTTACTTGTGACCCTTGTACTATTCGATACTCCTGATCAATCTCTTCCTCCAGGGAATAATTCACTTCATTGTTGTTATATTGATATATAATAAGAAATGTATACTTGGTTTCTGCTCACAGTTCCTGGCATAGAGTTTCTAAAACTCTTGTCATTTCCTGGTTTGTAGAAGGGACTTGTGTTCTAACGAGGTGGTTCTTGGTAGGCCCATGAATGGAGAACAAAGGATCAAGTAATGATTAGGAACTTGGAACATTCAGCTCCATGTCCATTTTCCAGAAAGGAGAGAGGCTAGAGTTTAAGTTAATAACTGACTGTGTTTTTACATCATGAAGCCTCCATGAAAGTCTTTGAGCTATGGGGTTCAGGGAGCTTCTGGGTTGCTCTATATGTAGAGGTGTTGGGAGGGTGACAAGACTGGAGAGTGTGTGGAAGGTTTGCACCCCTTTCCACCTACCTTGCCCTATGGACCTCTTCATATGGCTGTTTATCTATATCTTTTGTAATATCATTTATAATAAACAGGTGAACATATATGTTTCTCTGTTTTCTGTGAGTCATCCTGGAAAACTACAGAACCCAGGGAGAGGATTGTGGAAACCACAATTTATAAGTCAATTTGTAGAATCCTCACTGTCTCCAGGTGGGCAGTATCAGAACTGAGTTAAATTTTAGGACCCACAGCTATATCTAGGTGTCAGAGAATTGGTCAGGAATAGTGTGGGGAAAATAAACCACACATTTTTATGATCAGAGTGAAGCACTTATTGTATAGTGAAAGTAGTCAAGAAAATGAGTTAATTTTTTCCATATTCACTTGATTTCCTCTATGTCAAGTGTCCCTGATGCTTTTAGTATCTAACTATGCATTTGATGTCCTCTACTCCAGAATCAGTAAACACTGGCCTCCCTATTGCTGAACATTAGCCCTTTTCTCTTCTCAATCTATAAATGCTACTTGGGTTATTGTAGTGATTGTCCCATTATCATTAAATATTACCTCGATCCTAACTACAGGAATCTATATTTCCAACTCAGATTTCTTTTTCTGAGTTACGATCCTCATACATAACCACAGAGGGTCGTCTCTCCTGGTACTGCAAACTCCACATGTCCAGATTCACACATTTCAGAGTGTCTTCCTCCCAAATGCTCTGTTTTGGTTGGTGGATCTCTGGTCCCCTCAACTGCTGATGCCAGGAACCTGGAATTTAATCACTGCCTCTTTCCATACATATCCAGTGATTAATAAAATGTTCTCTAAGCAGACCTCACATTTCTTGAAAGAGGCAGGAGAATGTAGTGGTTAGGAACACGGTTCTTTGAATCAAACCACATGAACTTGAAGATTGTCTTGTCACTTCCTAGCTGTTGACATTAGTGCAGTTACTTATTTTCTCCGTGCTTTAATTTCCTCATATATCAGAAAGAAATGATAAGAGTAGTACCTGCTTTACAGAGTTGTTGGAGATTTAAACAAATACATGGAAACATCCAGAAAGAAGCCAATAATAAGTATTTACACCATTATCAATTCCTTTTTTTTTTTTTTTTTTTTTGTGGGTACCGGGGGGTCGACCTCAGGACCTCGCGCGCCAGCAGGCGCCCGTGCCACTGAGCGATATCACCGGCCCCCTTTTGGTATGTGGGTTCCGGGAGTCGAACTCGGGCCCTCACGCTTGCCGGGCAGGCGCTTAAGCCGCTGAGCCATCTCACCGGCCCCATTATCAATTCCTTGTCCATTTCACAGTCACTATACTCACATAGATATTCATCTTCCCTATTTAAACTTGCTGTCACTTCTCCTCTTTCAAGAAGGCTTAGGCTCCTACTTTGGAGTTTTGGCCCAGGTCTTGCTGTAGGAGTGGTCAGGGCTTCTCATTAGCAGCAAGGCAGGAAATCAGGGACACTTTTTAACTGACATCTGAGTGAGGCCTGGTTGAGAAACAAAAGAAGATACAAAAAGCCTTTAGGAAAGGGAAACAGATGCAAGTCTGAAGGGAAGGGCTGCTACCCAAATGGATGGAGACAAATGAAGAGCTCAGGTATGGGGAGCTGGAGATGTTCCCAAGGCAAAACACAGAACTGAATAAAGAGAAAGCACATTTCAGAGCAATGGTCTCCTAACAAAGTGCTTCGCAGCACATGCTGTATTTTAATATCACCTGAGACACATTTAAAGACATACTGAAGCCTGGGCCTAGCCAGTTAGGCTTAATCACAGTCTCAGGACTGAGGTCTCCACACACACACACACACCCGCCCTGACACACACAGGTAATTCTAATGTGTGCCATGTGAGCAGGATAGCTGGGCACAGTTGGTGCATGCCCATAATCCCAACATTCTAGGAGGCTGAAGCAGGAGGATGGCAAGTTTGAGTTCCACCTGGGCAACTTACCAAGATCCTGTCTCAAAGTAAAAAATAAAATGGGAAGGGGATATAGCTCAGTGGGAAGGCCCTGGGTTCAATCTTCAGTATGAGAAAGAGGTGAGGGGAACCAGTGAACTGACTCGTTTCCTAATTTTGATCACTTCTCCAAACCCACCCACACCCACATTATACATAGACATACAGCCTTCGGTTTCACGAAGAAAAGCTAGTTTTGCCATTTTCTACTCTAAAGCCTTCAGGAGCTCTTCCTAACCCCTCAGGACAAAAATGTCAATTCCCTAACGTATACGAAGAATTTCCTGATTAGGTCCCTGTCTATTTCCCCCTGGATTTATGAGAGGCAATCCAGGATATTTTCCCCATTTTTAAGTAAGTGATGTCACACTGTGACATCAGCGATGGGGGTGCTTACACTATAGAAATAGGCAAATGAGGAAAATTAGGGCTCCCCACCCCCACCCTAAAGAATTGGTTAGTAAGAATTTTTAAAAAGTCATCCTGAACATAGAATAGTTATTAAGAGAAGTTAGGAAGAATGTGTAGCTGGGGTAGAGATTTCACTAAAGCACATGTGGAAATATCATACTGAACCCCATTAATATATGCATTGTATACATGTTAATCACGAAGTATTTATTTAAAAAATTTACCAGCTCCCCACTGCTTTCTGCCACATTAAAACATTAGAATACTGTTATGGTTTGTGTCTAGATGTCCCCCCAAAGCCTCAAGGGGTCATAGGGTTTTTCCAGAGGTGGCTGAATCTAGAGTGTGTGATTGATTCACAGTGCAATGCTGGGATTAAGGGTGTTGAGATTAAGGGTGGATGGTTGTTGGATCAGTCCACTGATTGGATTGGTACCACCCTAATCCCAGTAGACTGGATACAATATAAGGGACAGAAAGAGGCTTGTCTTGCTCTCTCTCTCCGCTTGCTGCTTTTACTGTCTTCTGCTGCCATGACCGGTTGCCCTTCTGCCACGCGCCACCCTGCTTTGGATCCAGTGGATTATGGACTGAAACCTCTACAAACTGTGAGCTAAATAAGCCCTTTCTTCCCTAACTTTGGGTGTCAGGTCTCAGCAACAAAAAAGGTAACTAAAACAAATACTCCGTTGAAATGTTAGACAACTTGAACTATTTGCAACATGGCCTTTTGGTTGTTGTTTCTTATAATATTTTTGTCTTGCCTGATTAACTATACACACTCCTACTTATCCTTCGAGTCTCAGCTTGAACATCAGCCTCTTTGTGAATCTTTTCCTGTCTACTCCTAGGATATTGGGTCACTTCCTTCTCTGCTACTATTGCACATTATTGGTGTGATATTTAGTGATTATTTTTTGCTGTATATCATATCCTGAATTGTTGTGCAGTCACATAATTTCCTTCCTGGGCATACTGTGAGCCCCTTCGTGTCGAGTACCATGTCTCCGCGATCTCTGTTTTCCCACAGCCTGTGGTACTACAGTGCCTGGCATATAGTAGACACTCCTTAAATATTTCTTCAATAAACATATAGATTAATAAATGGAGGGCATGAATGAGTAAACCTGCTTGGAGACGAACATTCAAAACAGACAAATGTAGAGAAATACTGAAATGTCTCATTTTGGAGGATATTTAATGCCAGATCTAGACTTTGTCTCATAGTAAATGAAAAACCACTGAAGTTTTTCTGACAAGGGAAGTGACCTGTAAAAAGTCATGTTTACAAAGGCTGATTTGACAGAAGTCTGCGTTCAGCATGGTCCTGAGAAAAGAGGAACCAGATACAAAGAAATTATAGTCAAGAGGACCAGATCTGCAGATGAAAAAAGCAGAATCCATAAGTGGACTCCATATCATGGGCATCCTGGTGCCCAGAAATAACAGGAAGGATTTGGTTTGCTTGCCCTGAAGCATAGAAAGAAAATGTAGGGACACCGGACGGCTCTCTTCAAATCTTTGACGTTCACTCCCAGGGGAACAGGAATTAGCCAATTTATTTCTGTATTCTGAATGCCTGGAGGTCAGATCTAAGACAAATATGAGAAAGAATTTTATATCCATTAGACATGCCTAAAAATGGAACAAGCTGCCTGAAGGAGCAGTGGGTGCCTTGTCACAGGAAATGATAAGCAGGGCACTTGGTGCAGTTGTTATAAAAGGGAATTCAAGAATTAGACCAGGGGATCTTTCCACCACCAAGTCTATTATTTTGTGATGGTTTTAGTCCCTGTGAATTTGTGATAACAGGTACAACTCACAGGTACATTGTCCAGCAGTTGGAGTTCCTGACATAAAGCTTAGGCGAACTCTGGGGTCCAGAACTATTCCCTGAGAATTAGGTGTCCGAGACCAGGGCTAGTTTCATTAAACCACAGTTGTCCTGAAGGAGGATAGGGTATTAGTTACTTTTCTCTCATTGCTGAGACAAAATACCCAACCCCAAAGTTAAAGGGGAAAAGGTTTATTTAGCTCACAATTTGTAGAGGTTCAGCTCATAATCGGCTGGCTCCAAGGCGGGTGACATGGAAGACAGGCACTGAAGAGGAGAAACAGTTTGTGGTGGGCAGAGGGTAACCATGCAACAATGGATGATCACAGCTCTTTCTATCCTTTATATCTCAATCAGGCTACGTAGGGCAGGTAGCACTCGACCCCTTAATCCTAGTGCCCTTGAGCCCAGCATTGCACCACGAATCAATGCCAGTGTCACATGGTTTAGATCCAGCCACCTCTGAAAAAGCCCCACCTATGACCACATGCAAGCTTTGTGGGGACATCTAGACACAAGCCATAACAGATAGCTAATGCCAAAAAGTAGCTATTCTGAGTCAAAAAGTCTCTGGGTCCTTCCTAATCTCTGAGGACATTAATGGACTGTGAGAGGGCATCAGGAAGTCACCAAGGAAACACCCCACAGCAAGTTTTCTTCTCAATCTCTAAACCTAAGGGTGCCTCTTAGCCTCAGAAGATGATCACAAGGTGTCCTTGTCAAACAACGGGGTCGTCCTCAAATTCCCTTTTCTCCAGGTCATACTCTCTTCAGCTTTTTCACCTTCTACATGTGTTCTGGATCTCACATCCCTCCCCTCCCCTCTAGGACCTTGCTTCATTTCTCTTGATACCCAGTCTTTCCCTTCCATCAACCTCAAACATTTATGCTTATTTATGTCCTGGAACAAGAGCAGCAAGAACAAAAAAGTCTCTAAAATGACTTCTCAACCTTTCTTCACCAGCTCAATTTCTGAAGCAAGTATTCTACCCTTGATGCCTTTGGCTTAGAGCACAGGCTTGCACATCCCTCCTTTCTTACAGTCCCACTCCAGCTCCAAGCCGCTCTTTTGAGAGATACCACAGAATATAACAGGAAGAAGATGAGAGGGTGGGTTCAGAAGATTTGGGCCCAGTTTCTGGATCACCCACATACCATCAGAGCCTTACTTTCTTCATCACGCTTGTTATGAGCAACAGATGAGCAAACTAATAAGAAAGGTGTTTTCTCCTCCTTAAACTGTAAAGCACTGTGCCAACATTAGCGTTACCAAAACTGCTTGTGCTAAAATAATGAGTAGCACCTTAGGTCACCTGCCTCCATAGTGTTTTCCTAGTTGTCAGTCTCATAACTTCTTGAACACATCTGAAACTTTTGGCCATGCTCCTTTGTAAACCTATCTATTTCCATGATTTTCTATTCATTTGTTTCTAGAAAATTAACATCTCTTTTCCAGTTCCCTCTCTAAATCCTCTTTATGCCTCAAGGTTCTCTTCCCTTTTCTGCTGTTACTGTACTCTTTCACTTAGAGGTGAAAGAACGAGTGCTCTCCCAAGGATCTGTCTCTCCCTTCTGGGTGCACGACCAGCCCAGATGTCTCTCCCAAGCTTAGATCCCAGGTTTACAATTCTGCTGGATTTCTCTTCTGGTTTTCCTGCCAGGAACTCAAACTCTTTATTGTTGTCAAAGGCAAATCAATACATCTTTGTAGAGCCTCTGACAAAGTGGTTTGAAAAGGCCAGACATTGAAAGATTATTGGCCACTCTTTCGAAGCAGTGCACTTATCATCAGGGACAATCTCCCAAATGACAATCAGAAAGAACAATTCCTTTTATGTAAACTTCATGTTATAAATTATAGCATCTCTATGCCAAGTAGAAGGTGGTAATATTCACTCCCATTTGTCTCAGTATTGTTAAGGCATTTTATGGATTCACAACTGCCTGATATTACCTTAGGTTGTCTTGCTGGGTTCTAAATTCTTGGCTTTTGAGGGTAACAATGATCAAACTTTATAAACTGACCTACTGGGTGTCTCCCAAAGCTTCCTAGTGGGTGAACAGTGTGGTCATCAAAAAAATAATGGGATCAATTCTTTTTCCTGGCCTGAATTGAAAAAAACTAGCCATCTTGGCTGGCCACCCATCTTGGCTGGCCATTTGGCCCAGAAATTCTGTCCTTCTTGAAAATTCTGAATCACATCAAGCATTAAAAATTCCTTCTTTCCATCACAGCAAATATATACTATCCTCCTGTGTTTCCCATTCCGGCCTTTCTAACTTATATTAGTGGTAGATAGTTAATAAATGTGAGTTTTCTTTCCCTGCTTTCCTTTCTCTATCAGACTGTCGGTGGCATAAGGACAGGGACTCTGTATTTCTCATGCTCCTAACACCATACCTTACCTGTCCATCCAACCATACACATACACACATATGTTAAATTGCACTTACTACACATTAAATAGAAAGTATCTAGGTGGATGGTGTGGGAGTATCCATTTTAAAATGAGTTCATGAAGCAACAGGTATAGTGCTTTTTGAATGGAATGGTGGGTGTGCTATACATATAAAATGTCGGGGTTGTGTCTGAATGTAGCAACCCTTTATCCCCACCATATAGTCCCAGAGAACTTTTTCTGGTCCCATCAATCTGGTTGTCTGATCCCTCAGCATTGACCAGGACCCATTCTCAACTTGACCCTTGGTATGATTGAGTAACTGCTACCAGTGGTGTGCTGGAGGCCACTTGCATAACCTAGTAAGAATCTATTGTACACCTCTCTTCCCGAGTCTATGCTCAGTGTGGTTCAGTTGCCAGCTTTAAATTGGCAATGTGGGGTTATTTACACCATGGAGACTGGCAAACAAACCAGGGCTTTTTCCCCAACAGGCAGTTATAGGACATTTACCAGCACACCACTGTTCTTAATAGTGTTCCTTTTTATATTTTTTGCACGATTGGCTTCTTCTAATCCATAAAGTTCAGCTCTGATATAATTTCTCCTGAAAGACATTTTTATCTGAAGTTACCCCCAACTCTAGTCACTTTCTATATCACCCATTCTTCCATTCAGAATTCCTGTAATAACTATTGCATGTATTTTGTGCACTGGTTTATTGTTCATCTTCCTCCCTAGACACATTGCCTTGTCTCATTCATTGCTATATTTCCCACATCTAATATAGTCCCAAGCACATAGTTGGTGCTTCATAAATATCTGTCTGGAGAGGGAATAAAAATGATTTCAAAAGCTCAGACATCAGAAATACAAAGTACAGTGGTGTATATGTTTGTTTGTATCTTCTAGTAGACTCACAGTGTTTTTCATGTCATTCCCAGGACCTAGCACAGCGCCTAGAATATAACAGATGCTTTAAAATTTTAAGATGAATAAATGGGTAAAATCAGTGACCACTCAATTCATTTAAGTTTCCCTATAACACCCAGAGAACTTCATTCCTTTACCTTCATAAGCAACACAAAATACCACCGTTTCCTTCTGAGAAAGCAAGGCCACTAAGGCAGAAGTGTGTCACCACTAGCATGGCTGCAAAGACTGGTGTGGCATCAATTTATCTCATCCAGCCTGTGTTTTTCTTCTCTGACTAGGTCAGAGCAATTCATTATGTGACCTTTAGGCAAGTGCCAAATGGGAATGAGAGAGACCATGGCCCCATCTCTTCCAGCAGGCTGGAGTTGAGATAGTTTTCCTTGCATGGATGAATAGCTGTAAGCCACCTTTGTCCAAGCCTCCTGAAGAAGGCAAAAGAACTTTTCTAAGTGTTTTCCTGCCATGCGGATCACTGAATTATGAATGAGGCCAAACCTAGGGAACAGCAAATCACTGTTGGATGGAGAGGGAAGGTTCATCCAGAAAGCGAAATAGAAACCTAACCTGCCTTCGCCTTGCCATGGGTCCCTTTGTTGATAACTAGTATCACATTATTCCATATCTCTAATAGATTATCAGTGCCATTGGCAGTGATATAATTCTGGTGTCAAGAGTAATTCTTTCTTTTTAGTATGTTCACTTACTGCATGCAGGCAAGACAGCTTGGACACAGGGCCTGGTTCATCCAACTCAAATCAGTAGGATCCAGTATGTTTCTGGACATTGACATACAGGATGAGAGAAAGGTACATATTCATGATTTGCCTCAAGCAGGAAAGGTCATAAGGCTTGGTGAGTCTATAGGAGTCTTCTGGTGATACAAGTGGGGAGGCCTCTTTCTCATTATCTTTGAGCAAAAAATGCCATGGGCTTAGTACTAGATAAAAGGTTGTGCCCTCCACCAAAGACAAGAAGAACTCTCTCAACTGAAGAATGGGAATGCCCATCTGCATCCAATTTAGCCCATTATCCTCACCTGGATTTTCTCCTTTGTTCTGGTCTCTTTTTTCATAGGTAGCAGTGCTTTGGGATCAGAGGACTCCAGCCATTTCACAAGGCAGATCTCTCTCTACATGTACAGAATTAGGCTATCAGGAATGAGGTGGGGGTGACTCTGCAGTCTGGGTATGGATCTCAGGTAGACAAAACCCCTAAACCAAGCAGAGAAGGCCACTGAGGTCAGGGGTGTATATCTCAGGAAATCCCATTAAACTGAGAGAAGCTGAGGAGCAGCAACCAAGTGAGAAATCTACTACCCAAGCTTTAAATCATTCTAAAAAACATGATCATGTAGTAAGAGATTCTTTTTCTGGAGTGTCACAACCTTACTTCTTACCTCCTTTATAAGAAAATGAGCACAGGTATTGAAGCTGAAGGGGAAAAATTAGATTGTGTCCTGGATTGGCAATTTTTAAAAACTAGAAAAGCTAGGTAACCTTGATTAGATTGCTTAGTTCCTCTGAGTCTCATTTTCTCCAGCAGTGAAATGGGAACAATTATAAATACCCCATACTCTTCAAGGAGCAGTGCAAAGAACAAATAAAGTGAGACGATACATATAGATGCCGTTCATAGCCAAGCGCTCTGTGAACTCCAGGTGATGTTTGATCTGCCAGTCCCCTTCCCTTTTTCTGGGAAGCGTCCCCATATTGGAAATGTTTCTTCCCCAAACAAGCCATGTAGCTTGAAGAAAGGCTGCCATGTTGTTATCCATGTGTGTATATCTTTCCAAAGGGAAGCCTGTCATGGAAACCCCCTCTTGTAGCTGTCAGCATTGACTGAAAAGGCTCTGGGGTGGCATCTGCACTCCAGTGAGGCATTCAGAGTCCTTCCCCAAGGGCTTTAATCTAGTGATGAGAAAGAGTGTGAAGCAATCCTCTCTGGGAGTGGAATCTGCTAGATGTGAGGCACAGAGGTTGTTGGTAGCTCCATTTCCTAATGCATGAAGAAAGCCCATCTGCTGGGAAACAGAATAAAGCCACATTCAAAGAGGAGGCAAATTTGAAATACAGAGAGGGAGTTATGACAATATATCTGGTTCAGATTCTCTAGTGAGTCTAAATGAATCCTTTCTTTTTTTATGGCTTGGAAGGATATTATTTCAATATACTTCCAGGACATTTCTCTGTTTGCCTAAGCCAGTTTTAGTTCTATTTCTGTCACTTATAACCAAAGGAGGCTCAATAGAGAGGTTGCCATTCATTATTCTGCTTTCCAGCTCTAGGTTGAGCTTGGATTTCATATTCTGATCTCTCTGCCTTCCTGTCCACAGGCCTCCTTCTCCAGGGCCATTTCAATTACCTTGTTCTTCACTCATGCCACAAGCAATTTGTGAGCTTTTCCCACGTGCCAGGTACCCTCACAAGCCTCAGGGCTCTGCATATAATCTAAGGAAGATGTTCCGATGTGATCCTGAGGAAACTCACACAAGCCCTGTGCCTTAGAGGCTCACCATTAAAGGGTCAAGTGCAAGTATTTACCCTGATGGGCTCAATGATTTATTTTATTTTTTCTATAGCATGTATTTATGTGGGATTCCTCAAATCCTTTGTGGAATAGGGTAGGTTAGGTTGTAATTCACAAGAAATTGCTGAGAATCTACTGTCATCTGGGAACTATACGGAAAAGGGACACATCCTGCCCTTGGAATGTGTATAGTCTTGCTGACCCGTAAGTGCAAAGCTAGAGATGAAGGAAAAAGACAGAAAAATCAAAACTGGCATGTCATGTGCACCACATCATGAATTTCATACAACCAGAGAAGGTAAGTCTTTGATAGATTATGGTGTTTAATGTAGAAAAATGACACAAGGTGTAGCCTGTTGGAATTCTGTTATTTGACCTGCACAGTATTTAATTTTTTTAATTAGCACTCATCACTTGAAAATCAGGAGGTTGCACAATTTAAAAAAAAACATAGATTTCTGGTTTATTTTGATATATTAAGAGATCTGACAACAATTTTCTCTTGGTAACAACCAGCAGGAGCTGAGTAACTGCTGTCTCCCTTAGGCTGAGCAGCACACTTGCCTTATACCTGGCCAGCTTTGTACCAAAAGTTCTCCAGCTTGGTTCCCAAAGGCATTCGATTTTGCTCCCGGAATTCGAGTTCCCAGTTCCCAGAAGTCCATCAAGTGGACTTCAGGACTAACACTTTCAAGATTGATGCCCACCTTAACAGCCACCCAGTATAGCATTTTGAAGTGTCATGGACCAGGGCACCCCGCCAGCGTAATGGGCTGCATTTGCCCACCAGACAATAGGAGAACTGACGCTTGTGTCGGAATAGAAAGATGGAGAACCCTTCATCAAGTCATCCTCTACCAAACGCCCACCACTTGGAGCCTCAGATTTTCTTCAGAGCCACTTCCGTCTCTTTCCTTTTAACGTCCACATTTTTTCCTCTTTGTTGCGTTTGAATGCAGATGATACAGAATGAAATTCCTTTGGCGGCTGTGTGTGCGGGAGTGCGCAAAAGTATTTATGAATCCTAAATGAAGCTGGCTGCAGAGCCAAGGAGCTCCAGCAGAGCGCCAGCGTGCGTGCCCACCGGAGTCTGATCTCTTACACGGGAAGCTGCGTTTGATATCTCATTTGTTGGCTGTGTTCCTCGCAAAGCGCTTTTTAACCCACTTTGCCATAACAGAAGAAAACGCAGAAGAGGCTGGCTGGGCAAGGTGAAGACGATCGTATAGACAGGGCCTGGAAGGGCCAGAGGAGAAAGGTTGGGGGCACGTGGGTGGTGCCGCCGCCTTCTGGCTGGGTGTGGCACCACACTGCTGGAGCACGTGGGTGACCCCGGAGGAGATCTCTCTGCCTCTAAACCGCCCTGGGGTTCCAGAATTGCAGGTGAGTTTAGGTTGGTTTGGCTTTTATTTAGGTTCTTAGGCAAAAACGTCCTCTCCCTGTTTCTCATTTAATAAGAAACATTGGGCAAACCAAGACCCCCCTCCAACCCTGGCCTAGGAGAGACTCAGCATGTAGCCTCTGCTGAATCCGCCTCTTTCTGCTAGATATTCAGCCCACGCATGACAGAGACTTTGGCAAAATGCTAGCAATCAGAAAGCCGCTCTTCATAGACATAAAAGAGTCGGTACATAGGTCTCCCCAATAATGATAGTCTACATGCATTAGCATATATTTTCTTGAGAAGTGAACTACCAGAGTATGTCCCTAAAAGCAATTCATTCTATTTACAGCTTTTCTGAAACCCCCGAGAGGGAGTCATCTTGGAGCGTTGCAGACACCACACAAAATAGTGAAAAACATTCAATTTGTAAACAATTTTACCTTGATTTTTCTTTTTTCTTTCCTTTTCTTTTTCTTTTTTTCTTCTTTGTGAGTCAGCCCTCAGCTTCTGCTCCTTCTCCTACCTGAAGCTGGTCCCTGGCTTTCCTCCTCCTAGGGTCACAAGGGCAGGGATGGTGTGGTGTCCCCACATGGCCGGCATGGTCAGGACACCTGATCTTTCCTCCTGGTGGGAACATCTCATGCCCACAACTGATGAAGGGTGGCTGTGGCCTCAGAGAACAGAGGCTACATCAGATGCAGTGGCAGCATTATCACTATGATACACATTATTCTCCAGGAGGTAACTGCAGCTCTTTAAAACAGTGGCAATGGGCATGTCGTGTCCTATTACCTCATCCTCTGGGCTAATAATAAGATTTCGTAACCATGTCAACAGCAAGAGAAAGGGAGCGAGAAAGTATCCCTTTGATTACATAAAATGTCCAGATACCTAGCCCAGCCTTGTAATTCACTCAGCTCATGGGCATGTGCTACCAAGAAAGGCAAAGGTGACAGCAGGCCTTGCATCTCCAACACAGCAAAGGGAGGTAGGCAGGTAGTAACCACCTACTGTGTGCCCACAAATATGCTCTGAACAGGAAATAAGCAGAATAAATGTTATAAAAAGAGTTTCTGTTTCTGAGAGAGGTGTTAGCAATTGAGTTGGAGATATGCCACTCCCAAGTGTGGGTTATAAATGCAAAGAATTCTGGGAGACAGGAGGTGGGATTCTCCCTCCTCCCTTAACTTGGTGAGACAGTCTGTCTGAGCCTCAAGTCCCTGAGCTGCAAAATGCGGGTGACAATACTTAATCCTACATGTCCACAAGCTTCTCGTAAGTATGAAATTTAAAATGCAGTGGTTTCCAAATCAATAGTGCAATCCTTTTTAAACAGAAAGATCCTATATGAAACTCTAAGATAACACACAGATCAGAGTAGGGCTGCCGTAGGGAGAGCATAAAGTTGATGCACTTCCTTGGCCTTTTCTTGTCCCCAGAGTGGCCTCTGAGGCACTTGTGAGTGCCCCATTACACAGGGCAGTGTGATGTGAAGACCAGGGAGAAAATGCTTTGAAATTGTATATCATTATTTTTATTAATAGTAATGCAAACTGGCTACTAATGGAGGTAATAGTAGGAATTGAGAGGAGGCATTGATCAGTGTGGGCCTAAGTGCTCAAATAGCGGTGGGACACATACTAGTCTTTCAAGGATGGCCAGTGGCTGGTTAGGCAGAAAGAGGGGTTAGAGAGGATTCCAGATGGGGCGTGTACATAAGCAAAGTCATGGACATGACAAATGACACGTGCTCTGCAAGGAGCAAGGGCAGAACCACTGGGTGAGAGCACAGCATGCATATGTGGAGGTGGGGGTGGGGAGTGTGATGGTTAAGTTTGTCATCTTTGCAAGAGGGTCAGCCATGCTACAGTGGGATCTCAGAGGCAGGTCCTGTGGGAAGCCCAAGTCAGGATACCAGGTAGGGGATGTCCAACTCTAGTTGGGCTAATTCATTAGTTTAAACTCTTACTCACTGAAATCATAGTTCCCTTATAAAAGACCTTCTGCTCCACTGATGATCATCCTGTGCTTTTGACTCTGATTACAGTTTCTGATTACCGTTTCACAGCGCTCCACATGCCCAACTCTTCCTTGTATCTAAGTGATATATTTGGAGGTGTTAAGTCTCCAATTTCCCTGTAAACATGCACTAAGGATCCGATTACTCGGGACTTCTGGTTTACTCTGACTCTTATGGAACACATGAGGCCAGGTGCCGCTTCAGGCCCTTGTGCCTGTGGGTAGGGCTGTCCTTGCCCTGCCTTTCTCACTACAGTCCCTTTATCCCCCAAGCATAACGCTGACCTTCCCTGCTTGTCTCAGAATACCTTGTTGTCTTGTCCTCTTTGAAATGCCTGACAACTGCAAAAGCAAAATAATGAAATCAAATGAAAGGGTCCCAATTTCGTAGCCATTTGTCCTTGGTCCAGTGTACACATGGCATGCATTATTCAGGGAGGAGCAGCTGAATTATCTAAAGCAGAAATACTGTTTTTCAGGTACCAATCTGGAAGGATGGCTGGTACGGCACCAATGGCTCTGCCCTACAGCTCATGACCCTGGAAACACAGGGGAAATCTAGTTTAGCACTGGATATGATGAGGTCATCAAAGTTGCTGTGTCTGTGGCCCACTCTTGGGAAAGGTCACCTCAGCGAGCCTAGTGTAAGAAGGAAGGAAGTCCTAATGAGTACGACAGGCACAAAGGATCCAGCAGGAAACATGGAGGGAGCAGGTAAAGTGTCCTGCATAGGAGAGACCAAAGATAAGACCCAAACTGCAGATGAATGCACCAGATGGGTGAAAATAACAGAGCGTAGAGTGTCTTTTCAGTGAGCATGCTCTGTAAATCCATGTGGGTGTGTGCAGAATGAGAAGGGGCAGGCCAGGGTGGTAGATTGGATTGTTGTTCCAGGTATTTCCTCCCTCTCCAGAGAGCATTTTGTACCTTTGCTGTTTCCCTGTGATTTTCAGTGGTCTTTAGAAAATGGGGTATGTGCTCTACCCCCCCACATGCCATACCTCCTTTGTCAGCTGGACCATGTGACTTCCTTTGGCCAATGGACTATGAGTCAGTTCAGAAGCCACAAGAAATATGGTGCATTTGGCCAGTTCTCTTACTTTGTTCTTTCTTTTGTCAGAATAGCAGGTCCTAAATTAGGGGCTGCCCTTTCAGTCTAAGTTCTGAATGAGAAGACTCGTGGAGCATGTCCACAGCTGCCAACATGCTCTGTGAACAAGAAATAAATGCTTGCAGTTATAAGCCAGTAAGATTTTAGGGGTTGTTTGTTACCATAGCAAAGCTGGCTAATATAGTTAACGTCAATCAATGATGAGGAAATTAATCACATCTGCCTTGAGTTAAGCTTTTTTAAACTTGATTTGTTTATTTAATTGATTGTTGTCATCTTCGCTTGGGGTGAATAGCATTGATAAATAAGAGGGGTTGTTTGCTTTAATGAATCCATGGAAGAATGTTGTTGATTTTTACAGAATCCACATGTTAGGGTTTGACAAGTTCTATGACTGGGCTTCTAGGTGGGTTTCCTCTCATTAGTGGTTGACTGGATTGAACAGAGTATAGAGTTGTCCATCCTCTGTCCTCAGTCAGTTGACAATACATTCTCATTAGCCCTCCTGTAATCCTACTCTTCTCCAACTCCAGTTCAAAGGATATTCATTTTTTTTTTATATGAGGGTACCGGGAGTTGAACTCAGGACCTTGCGCTTGCCAGGCAGGCACTTATGCCACTGAGCTATCCCACTGGCCCAAAGGATATTGACTAAGCCCTCACCATGACCTGGGCTCTGGCATATATATCCATTACCTCTTTTGGTTGTGTATACTTTGGTTTGTGCTGCTATAAAAATATCACAAGCTGGGTCCCTTAAAAACCAGAGGAATATATTTCTCATGGTTCTGGAGACTGGAGAGTATCAAGGCATCAACATTCAGTGTCTTAGTGAGGACCCATTTCCTAGTTGGTAGATGGTACCTTCTCACATGGTAAAAGGAGCTAGTAAGTTCTCTGGGTTCTCTTTTACAAGGGCACTAATCTCGATCCTCAGGGCTCTGCCTCATGACTTAATCCCCTTCCCAAAAGCTGCACCTTGTAAAACCATCGTCTTGGGGGTTAGAATTTCAACATATGAATTTTGGAAGGAACACAGGCATTCAGACCATAGCAATTGGTGTGTATTTTTTTTAAGCAATCAAGAGTCCAAAAGGTTTTCCAAGAACACAAAGCTGGTGAAAGGCAGAGCAAGATTTGACCTAGGTTGCTTCATTCTTGGCTCGAGGCTCTCATCACTACACCAAGCCACATGGATGAAATGTGCTTAATGTCAGGTTAGCATCTAGGATCCAATTTGCCAAAGGACCAGGGACATGAGTTCATAAGCTAATGGCAGAAAGGTGGAGTGGATGTTAAGCCCTCTTATACTTTATATTATAATTTAAATTTTATTTCCAAGCATAACTTCATCTATATTGTATTCCTGAAACAGATAGTCCAGCATTCTTTGAATTTCTGAACTCTGGGTAGGTAATCTACCTTTTTGGGTGGAACATCTATAGAGAAAAGTGCTATTGTAATAAAAAAAAATAGACACTTCTGCAAGAAGGCAGGTCTCCAAGGAGGCTGTAATCTTTGCAGAATACTCCTATTGTCCATTCTTTTAAGAGTAGCAAGGGTGACATATTATTACCAACAACAACAGTAATAATAATAAAATAATAGCTTCAGTGTCAACAAATATTTTATAAAATGCTGTCATATAAACTGTCTGCTTCTTGAGAAGGCCCCCAAGAGTCACTTGAATTTACACTGTCACGAGGCTATTTTCTGCCACCAGGACTTAATAATTTGAGGAGTGATGATGTTGGGCTCACCCATGATGTGGGGGAAAAGAAAGGCGGAGGTAAGGAGGCAGGAGGTAAAGAGGGCGGATGTGCTGGCCCTTCCATTCCTATTCTTGTTTTAAGGGGTTGAATGAGTCTCCCTATGAGCCTAAAAGAGGAGGCATAGGTAGAAAAAGTTGTCAATATGAATATCAGGATGGCCTGGGTATTAGAGGCAGCCTTCCACATACTGGCGACATGAGGTGTGCTCTTTCCGTGCATAAAATCAGAGACATCCTGGTCCCAGGACCTCTCCAGCCCCTCTCACCTAGAAATCAGTGGGGCCAGGCCTGGCAGGGGTTCATGGAATTATCTCATACCTCTCTTGCATCCAAGAAACAATACCCTTCAATAGCCGGGAAGCCTGGCAACAGCGGAAGAGGCCTGTCCATCTTCCTTCTGGATGAGACTGTAAACTTGTCTTTGCTTCCCATGTGCAGACAGGACAAGGTGCAGTTCCCACTTTCCCTATATTTGCATGCTATATAATTTCAAATTTCAGCTCTCAGGTAGCAGTTGTTATAGGACCCACTGTCCTCTCCCCAGCCAGACAAATCGCTTACACACCTCCTTGAGATCAAAGGAGTCCCAGCAAGAAAATGTGATGGCCCAGCACATACCTATGTCCGTCACTAAAGAAAGTGACTTTAACTCACAGCCAGGGATGAAAGCAAGGTCTGCCTGTGAGGGGTCAGCATGTTCCCTGGAGTCTGGTCTCATGTCCTCTGGAGGGGAATATTTGGGAATGGACTTTGTAATAGCTAGATCTCCCCACTTAAGGCAAAGGAGGGAGAGTGAGCCATCTTGCTCTTTCAGGGAGCTATCCAAATTGAAGTGGGTAACCTGAAATGTTCCCCTGGAGTGGTATTGAAGAGCTAAAGAAATGGATGGGTCTGCTCTCTGGGTGCCAGTCCCCTATCCTTGATTTTACTGGACTAGGAACCATAGGTGAGATTCTAAACACACCCACCTCATAGGATGATTCACTGAACACACTCACCTCCTAAGCTCCTTGCTGTGACATCTGCCTTTGGCCCACCACTCCAGACCCACACGTTCAACAGGAAACAGGCACTCTCTTTGAGGAATTCTGATTCTTCCCCTGTGTAAGTTACTCTGAGGTCAAGCAGGGAACCATATAGAGACCTGCTTTCTGAGTTGAAGCTTCAGTCCCTGGATCCTGCTCCTTTCTCTCACTGGCCTTCTTGTTCCCCTAGTGTCTGTGGAAGGAAAGCAGGTCGCTGCCTGTTATACTGCTCCACTCTGGGGATCCTCAGCTCTGCCATGCCCACAGTCGCACAGCCTTCTTCTGAGGCTTTCTTATGCATCCTTCTCTGTGCTTCGGGGATACCCAATCCACTGTCTCACAACAGCTAACGCACTAGGTGTGCCCCAGACCCAAGACTGTCAATATCCTACTAATGGCCTATATGGGGGTCAGGCTGTTTGGCCTTCAGATGGAATGGCAGCCTAGCTGGATCATGTCTAGCCAAGTGGGTCAGATTCTTGCTTGGATGTTTGGCTGTAAGAGGTACAGAGTCTGTGGGGAAGTCATCAGTGGAGGCAGTAGCCAAAAAAGCCAATGTCAAGAGTTGCTTGGTCTCTATAGTGTTGGGCCCTAGGTCAGGGGCAATGCACACTCCCTGGGGCATGATCTGGTGACTCCACCACAAACACTGGGTTTTCATAAGGCAGCAAGCCTGTGTTCTTGAGCCATCTCAGTAGACCAAGTACATTTCTTTTTTCTTGAATCTAAAACCCACCCAGAGAACATAATTGAAAGCCCTGGATGTAAAAGGTAGAGCAGTGCAACTGACTCGATCTTCTTGGATGTCTGCTGATCCGTTTCCTGTTCTGCCTATAGGACATAATTCAGAACCTGTCTGAGCAACCCATCTTTATCAGGCCAAGGGGTGCCTTCGGCCCTGCCACTGAGAACAGAGGCCCTGCCTCTGGTCTAAGAAAGTGGCTCAGAGAGAGGAGAAAGCAAAGGCTGGTGGGATGGGATGGGCTCCAGTCCTGGGAGGCATCCTTTCTCTTCTCTAGACACTGAGCGGGGGGCGGGGTGTGATTGATGAGGAGCAAAGTGCAGACGGTGGTAGAGGTAGGGGGAGCATAGGAGAAGTTGGTGGATGGATAAGGGAATAGGATCCCAACCTCCCAGGTCTCTGGCTCTTGGGTCAGGGCCAGTCAGACAGTGGGGAGATGGACTGAATGGATACTGACATCTAAGCTGTCCTTCTTGTCTCTAATTTTGGCTTCTAGTCTGATGTCCTCACTTCACCCTCTCTGCAGCCAAAGCTGAGTCTCCCTAGTCCTGTGGGGAAAACCAGCTCTGTGTGTTCAGCAGCCCTGTGTGCACAGCAAAGGGAGAGACAGATGGCCTTGGAAGCCCACTTCCCTCAGGAAGCTTTATTTGAAGTCATCCCAGCTTTATTTGAAGTCATATCACCAGGGAAGGTGAGAGTTGGATTGTCCAGCCAGGAGGACAGGAGCCATGTCAGATTTGTTCACTGACAGATTCTGAATGCTTGATGCAACGCTTGGCCCAGAGAAGGGGCTCATTTAATAATGAAGGAAGGTGAGAAAGAAGGGTAGAAGGAGACAGGGAGGGAGAGGAGAGGGAGGGAGGGAAGGAAAGGACATTTCTTATTTTTTTTTTAAGCCAAAATGATTTCATTTAAAATGAAATAATCCACAACTACCAATATGGAAAAGTAGATAGCCTGACTGTTATGGAGAAATGGGAGGCAGTTTAGAACTGTGCATGCTAGGATTCCCTTTACCTCTATAACTGTCCCCGAGGAAGGAGTCTCTGCATCCCTTAATAGTCAGACAGAAATTCACCTATTTTACCAGTGAATAAACTGAGGTCCCTAAAGGAAAACTGGCTTGTTTATGACAGAACAGGCACCTGGGTCTCCTGACCCCCGGGCTATTGTTGAGTGCTCTGCAGACGGAATTCACACACACTAGGTGTGCAGTGAGCTAGGGATTCCCAAAGACTGAGGAGGAGGAGGGACGGACTTGTTGATTCCCGGCCTGCCTGAGCTTGGCAAGAGTCAGGAGCAACATCCGTGACAAAGGATGCCACACCGAAATAAAATGTATTTAAATATTCCTCAAGTCATTTTGTGTATTTAAGTCTTAATTCATCTCCTCTAAATCTCTCCCCGCTACACTAATGTGACGACTTTGACAGAAAGATGAATAACATTATTAAAGAAGCTTGTGAGCAAATTTCACACATAAAAATCCCTCCTTTACTCACGCGCTCTGTGGTCCCTGCTCTGTGATCTGTTCCCCTTGACTTCCCAGGTTCCCGCCCCTCTGAGCCTCAGGTTGCTGAGGAAGCGTGGTGCGTGAGAAGTTTGGAGAGGGAGGAGTCCATGCCTTTCAAACCCACTCCTAAATTTTCCCCTGTCATTAAAAAAATAAAGTAAATCATTGGAGCTGAAGTCCAGGTATGGCAAGATTCAGGCTGGAGAGAAGGCAATGCAGATCCCCTTTTGAGAAGAGTGTCATAGGGGTGCAGAGTGGGGAGCAAACAGGACCACACCTCACTACAGAATTCAGAATTCACCTCTGGGGATTCCTCCAGGCTGACCCTTTTCACCGCGCGGGCATGGGCCCAGCCAGAGGCACCCGTGGAAGCTGCCATCATGCCCTGTTTCTCTTCCCGGAGCCCTGCGTGGCCTCCCTGGCTGGAGATTTATGCTCCTTTTGCCAAGCCGCTCTGATGAATCGCTTCCAGGATGGCGTCGGAGTCAGTGGTATTCATCTCACCAACGTCTCAACCTTCTCCTCTAAATCATTGCTCATGCTGGCAGCCGTTTGTTCACTCCTGACAGCCTGGCCTGGGCCTGCCTGCTCCATCAGGAAGGCTCTGGGTTGAGGAAGGGCCTGCGGGGTCCACCCTGGCAGAGGCTGGGGGAGCCTGAGCCTTCTCTCTCAGATACCATCCCTTCCCCATCTGGCAAAGCCTTTGCAGGGCATCAGAAGTTGGGAAGCCAGCCCTGAAGCCCTGAAGTCTCCCGTGTCAGACATGCCTCTGACCTAGCACTTACCATGTTGCATAAACAGGAAATCAGCACTGATAAGTCCCATCAGTATTTCCAACACCACAGAGCACCTGGCTCATAGGAGGTGCTTAGTGATTGATGAACTAAACTTCCACATTGTGGGGTGAATACAACCTCTTTGAAAACTATTTGGCCATGTGCAGTAAAGCCCACCATACACATGCTGCATGACACACATGGTATATAGCCAACAGAAATGAGTGCTTACGTGTGTCGAAGATCTATATAAGGATGTTCATGGCAACTTTATTTTTAATAGGCTTGATTAAAGATAACTCAAATGTCTATCAACAGCAAAACGCCCAAATAAGCCATATCATATTTATATAGATTCCGTTGCCATGTGGTAATGAGAAAGAGCGAAGTACTATTTGCACAATCAAATGGATGCATTGCACAGAAATAATATCATATGACGTCAAACACAAAAGGATTATTGTAGGATTACATTTACATGAAGTTCCAAAACATAAGTTCTAAATTATTGGTGGTAATTGAAAGTCAGAATAATGGTTATCTTTGAGGGGTGATGGTGATGGTGGCTGTCGACTGGGAGGAGACATAAGGAGGCCTTCTGGATATAAGAAATGTTCTAAACCCTGACCTGGAAGGTGGCTATACAGGGTATATACACACATAAAAATTCACTGGGCTATATACTTACTGTTTAAATATTTTACTATATGTAAGTTAAACATTTTTTATAGTGGTAAAGAAAATGTGGAGTGAGTGGCTCTTAAGCTTTTGGAGTCTGTGCCTCAACGTATTCTTATTGTATTTTCTATGGATGTCAAACCAGGCAAAATTACTACATTTGGGATTTTTCTATATTTTATATTGTAAAAAATGATTTATATCATGCACATATATTTTCTAACTACATGAGGACCTCCAGAAATTTTAAACACAGCTCTCCCTCTTACCCAATACCATGAGGGAAAAGCATAGCATTAAAGTGTATTTACCTGCTAGCATGAAAGAAATTCATTGCTTCCCAAGACCAAGTGTCATTAGAGTGAGATGGTAAGTAGTGGGGAGAGTTAGAAGCTTCTGAAGACATATCCCTGTAGGGGCTGTCACAGAGCAGAAGCAAGGGGGGCTCACATCCAAGTACCACTGAGTAGTACCACTGAGTAGTCTGAATTCAAGGACTTTTCCAAGGAAAAGCAAATGGCATAGACCAGTGATGGCTAACCTTTTAGAGCTTTCAGTGATAAAATATAGCCAGCTATGGCACATGTGCCATAGGTTTGCCACCACTGGCATAGACCATCTCTGACTTTATTTCAGCTCAGTTCCCTGAAAACTAAGCCAGGTGTACCTTGTGAATTCCAGTGTGCCAAGATTTACATGGGGATTGACAGGTTGAACCACTGGAATCAATTTGGGTGAAGAGAGAAACCTGTATAGGGACAAAGAATTTTAAGTGTCAAACCTGGGTCCAAAGAAAAGGACTGGTCCTCAGGAATGGGAAGTGATCGATGTGGTAAATTATAAATTGCCCAGTGGTTCACTCCTAGCTTCCAGGATCTTATACTACAACCCCATGAAGAGGACCCCTGGGGATATCTTGAACTAGTTTATGAAAGTGAAGGTCAGCCTTGATTGAAAATAACAGAGCATAACTTGAATTAGGTTAAGCAGAATGGTAATTAGTTATAAGAAAAGGAATGCAAAGTCAGGACTATGATTAAGTCTCAGGAACAACAAGTAGCAGGAACTTGAAGGCCTCAGGCTTTACTCTTCATCACATTTGTCTGTGTTGCTCTGAGCCTTGGTTCTACTCTTCATTCTCACTGCAGACAAGGTTTCTCCATGTGGTAACAAAGAGTGCAAGAGAATCACCAGCAACTCCTTGATCTTAAAATTTCTTCCTGACTGTAAAATTCAAACTCTCAGGCAAGAAATGTGGTTGGCCCAGACCGAGCCAGTTGTCTATCTTTAGATCTACCAGCAGAGGCCAGGGAGGCAGATTCTGCATATTAAATGGCTGCTCCAGGATTAAACATGTGGATACTAGATGCTAGGTACCAGTAAGTGGGCAGTGCCCTTAAAGTAGGATGGTTAGAGACAACACCACAAGTATGCCCTATGAGGAACTTTGGAAAATGAGTGGTTCCTCTCCCAATATATAATTGGAGTCAGAATTTCACAAACAGTGTTTTCTACTAATCCTGTGACTGTATTGTGCCTACTCTTGGCTAATGTAACCTATTCTTCTTCCATTATGGTGGGAGTTTGTACATGGTTTAACCTCATTGGGTTTCCCAATTCTTCTGTTCGCTATTTTGTACCATGATACTTCACTCTGGTTTTTTTTTTTTTTTTAACTTTTTTTTTGTTTGGATCCAAGTCTTCATTTGCTTAAAAAACAGCTCCTAGTTCTTCCAACATGAGCCCAATAACACTATGGTGGAAACTTAACTGTGGGTTATCTAACTGCTGATACTATCTTGGAGGGTGAGAAGCCTCTTCTCGGGTAATCACTGAACTTTTTGAGTCTTGTTTGTCTTCAAGTACCGACTAAATAATATTAATATAAAATCCTATCTTCCCTCTGCATTGCCTCCTTTCATCTGATGCCTTCAACAGTTCATGAGATAGGCAGATATTTGTAATTATAATCTTTTTTTTTTTTTTTTTTTTTTTTTTACATTTGAAGAAAATGAGACTTAGGTCAAACAAATTTTTAAAAGTGATTGATACCAATAGTAGTAAGTGGTGAATCTGGGGCTCACATTCAGATCTTCTGATTATAGATCTTCTGTTACCTAAAGATAGGATGTTAGGTCAACAAAGTGACTTCTAAGGTTCCTTCTCATTCTAAAAATCTATGATTCTGCAGAAGAAGACAGCAATACTAAAAGTCATGCTCTCATATTTATTCAATGTTTACTATGTGCTGGGCATGATTCTAAGCATTATATATATATATATATATATATATATATATAATTTTAGTCACACAGTAATGTTATAAGGATGGCAAATGATATAGTAGGGTCTAAGTAAGTGGTGACTAGAATCCTTGGATAGGATGAAGGGTTAAAGATAACTAAAACTTCTTGACTCTGGGAGTTTTCTTTATGGGGAGTTTGCATTCTAAGAGAGGAAAGAAGACAGATACAGCAAAACCAGGAAAAAAGCCTCTGTTGGGGGTTGCGATGTGTTCCCTAGAAGACAGATATGCCCTCTTAGTCTGAGTGAGGAGAGCAGCAATGAGACGAGCATGACCTGTGACACCACGTGGGGAGGCTTGAAGTCAGGCAGAGAGTCAGTTTCACTGTGCACAGCCCTGGAGAAATAAAACCACTTAGTTTGCGGAAGGGAGGTGGGTTAGAATCCTAGCCTGGACACTTACTAGTTGGTGACTTGAGCAAATGAGTTACATCCTCTGACTTACAGCATGAGGACAGGAGAACACGTTCCTAGAGCTCTTAGTCCCCTGTTGGTGCTCAGTGAACATTCTGTCCCACTCTAGGTGGTATCTGGTGTCATTATATTGGAGGCAGATTGTGATGCATGAGAATGTCAAGGACATCCCTTTCCTAACCCTGCCTCTGCCCTCCAAGTGAAAGAGCCTTGCTGAATCTTCCCCAGTGCTTAGATCTGAAACCTTAAGAGACTCTCTACTCTATCCCACACCCCAGCAGGACAAGCCACATAGGGCAGAAATTGCACTGGAATTAGAGCCAGTTGAACTAGACTTTAGGTAATTCACTCAATATCTTTGAGCCTCAGTTTCTTTACCTATATAGAACAAGAAAGCAATATTGGAAAGGGTAGCTGTGAGACCTAAACCAGGTATCATTCGTACAGATTAATGGTCAGTGTTAGCTGAATTTGCCATGGATCTGGACGGGTGAGTTTTCCTTGCCTCCTTATCACAAACCTTTACGCACCTCTTCTTCACACCCTAAAAGGAATCCCTTACTGGTTAGATGCAGCATTTTCTTGTCCTACCCAGAAGGCACACCCAGGCCTTGGCCCCTGCATGCTTCCGTGAACACATACACACACACAAATGTGTGTATGCACAGACATCCCTTTTCCATGCTAACGTAGAGAGAGAGAATATGAAAGAGAACTGTCGTGTAGAGAAATAGCAGCAGGAGGAAATCCCCCGTCCTCTCTCCCCATGTCACTTGTTCTGCCTGTACAGGCAACAAATTAAAACAAGAACCCCCCATCGCCCAGAGCTGCCTGGGCTTCTGCCACGTCGGCTCTAATAATAGCCGAGCAGAAAGGCCCCCCTGTCTGCTAGCCCCTGAGCAAAGAGGCAGTGCTTTTCATTCCCAGCCAGAGAAGTGGCTGCGAGCTTTGGCTGTGTTTATTTGGTGTGACTTTGGGGCGATTATATATTGTTTCTTGTCCTCTATCTAAGTGCTTCATCAGAGATGGGGAGGGGGGACAAGGGGTGAAGGGGCAGGAGTGGAAAGAAAAGCAAAACAGAAATTCAACTTCCTCAGGAAAACACACACGGCGCACGCAGTCCATGCCGGCACCAGCACACAGCAAAATTGAACTTTCCCTGCCTCACAGTGGTTTTTGAAAGCATTCAATTATCTGTCTGCACCTATAGAAAATGTTAGGGATTGCTTCCAGAAGCCTTTAAAAGGGTCTATACATAACAGAAGCGCTCGCACACGCTCAGCGGCAGGCTGAAAAACAACAACAATCTATTCATTTACCTTTGAAAAAGCCAAAAAGATATAAATTCTACCCAGAAATCAATCTCCCTCTCTTTCTTTGTCTTTTGCCACATCCCTTCTCCAACCTCTCACCCCATCTGTGTTTATTTATTTATTTTCCAGCTAAGGGCACAGAAGCTACCAAGGAAGGCAACACTAATGCAGACAAAAGAAGCAAAGTATATCTTGATGTAAATGCTGGTTCTGCTCAGGCAAAGCAGAGGCTTCTCAGACTTGCTCCTTTGGGGCCTCTCCTGCCAATGGAATGCATTTTCGAGGGAGCACCCACTATGTGCTGACCATAGCCCAAGTGCTGTTAATGAGTGCCACCTTTCTGGACTCTCAGGATAGATCTCCAGTGGGTGGTGCTCCTTTCACTTCCGAAATGAGGAAGCGAGCCTCAGACAGATCATGGGCTTATTAAACAGCAGCACAGGGAGCCAGCTCAGCTCTTCTGCCTCTCAATCCAGATCTCTTCTTAACTGCTTCCGTCCTGGGCTATTTTGTTCTGAACCATGAGAAGACATCAGAGTGGTCTCAACAAATCATGGCCAAAATTACTAACAGCTACAAAGGGAAGGTGGTTTAGCAGACAATGTTTACTCAAGGCTGGTGTATTGTAATGAAAATAATGAGCGTGGAGATGGTGGTGGTGGTGGTGGTAATGATGAAGCATAGGGAAAGAGTGCTGACTTAGGTGAGAGCTCCAGGCGTTGGCCTCAGCTTTACTACTCGCAGCTGCGGGACTTAGCCAAAGTCATTTCACTTCTGTGTGCGTCCAGCGGGTAGGACTAGATTAATTGTTTTCTAAATGGGCTCAGTGGAGTGGCCACATCTTTAAGGACCTCCCTCACAGGGACTGCTGGAGAGTGGGTGGGGCTTGGGAATCTCCCAGACAAGCCCCATTTTAAAAAATCTATTTTACATATTGTGGTTCTGCATGATCATGAAGCAGAAGAAAGGGTCACAGTATTTGCAGGATGGGACCCAGCCAGAACATTCCGTGCCAAGATGGCTCTGTGACATTCAGAAACTGAGAAGCCCACTTCCTCTTTCAGGGTCTGAACACCTAGAAGGTCATGGCAGAAATGACTGATGCCTGGACAAACAGTTCTGTGATGGACAAATGAAGTCTGTTGTAGGCTGGAGGGATGAACCCAAGACAGAGGTCATGAAGGAGAGCAGAGGGTCTGAGGCTCAGGAGAGCAACGAGAAACCAAAGGGGGTCCAGGGAATGGGGGCTGGAGTCACAGGAACTGGACGGGAACTGGAGAGCTGAGCAGGGCACAGTGGGGACTGGTGGGAACAATCAAGCAGGGTGTGGGACCATGACTGTGCGCATCGGAGCCTGGCCCTCGCCTTTGGGGGTGGACAGAATCAATACATCCAGCTTAGGGCCTCAGAGCCCTGGAAGACAAAGGGCTGGCTGGAAAAGCCTGATAGCAAATGCACTTTTCACCTGTGCTACTTCTCCCTGTGGACGGAAACCTTGGCCAGAGCTGAGCACTTTCTGTTCCCAAGTTTGTCTCCTGGGTGTCTGATGAGCCATATGATTCTAAATCTCTCAGGACAGATGCAGTTCATTGTATCCATATGATTAAAAGCACAGGTTTGCAGCATTTTGGAACCAAGAAATGTTATAGTTCAGTTAGCGAGACTACACTACCATCCAACATCAGGGCTAGATTTTAGGGTTAGTTTGCATTTGCAACACATATTTTAGAGCAGATGGGGTTGGCAACGAGGACCATGTATCAAGACTGGACCAGTGCCTGGGAATGACCACCAGGAAGCAACACTCATAGTACTGAGCTTGGTCTGAATTCTTTTTACCCAGATTAAGTTTGGTGAGCTGGCTGGGAGGACTGAACAAATCTACCCTGTTCATACCCACACACATCTGATGAAGAAGAGGTATTGTTTTCTGAAGTTCTGTATAAAAGATAATACCACTTTTAAGTTTTCAAAGAAGTGTTATATCTCTTGTGTCTAATGACCAATGATACATATCAATGATCATCCTTAGGCCCACTTTATAGATGTGTAAACTGAGACACAGAGCACTAACTGACCTCAAGGTCATTCAGTGACCCTAGGACAGAACCGGAGCTAGAACCCAGTCCTTCCCCCACCAGGCTCAGCTCCCCACACCAGCCCACTCCTCCCCTCCACCTCTCGATCTATTGAGCTCCCTATTCAGTCTTCACCTGACCTGTGGGAGCCAATTTGAAACACTGGCAGGATTGTGGGTAAATGAGAGAATGACTTTCCTATGGCGTGTGTCTTGTCCACCAATTTGAAGAGCATTTTCTTGGCCAGTGCTCTAATCCCAATGCTTGAGTAATGCCCTGAGACCACATCGATCGGGATCTGGGAAATTCTGACCCGACCGCAGCACATTGTAATGGCCTCTACCTGGGTGACCTTCTCTCTGTCAGAAAGTACATCTTTTCTGCAAGTCCCCAGCCTGCAAACATCACCCACAGCTAGCTTATCCCAGACAAAGGGCTTTGAAATGGTCCAGATAATGCATTGAGGGGAAAACTGTTTTCCAAGTGTGTAATTCGTCCATTATTAACCTGCAGCTGCAGGGATGGCCTGCTTTGATTCCCTTCTCCAGCCAGGGCCACTCCTGTCATGTACTGTGATGCATGGTGCATGGCAGTGGACAGGGAGCTGAGGCTTGTCATATTTCTTGAATGCTAATGACCCCCTGGCTGGCTGGCTGACATTCTGTTGGCCGCCTGGCTGCACTGCAGGCCTGACCCACCATGGAAATTGTGTGCAGCTTGGTTCTACCACAACACGTGTCCTGGTATTCAGCTGAGTGGTGTGAAAAAGGAGCTGGCATCCCCGGCCATCTGGAGGTATGTGTTCAGGAAGGGGCTGGACACAGATACCAGGGCTTCTCATGTTTGCTTTGGGTGTGGTTCCTAAGGGTGGCACTAGGGGGCTGGGAGCTTTGGGGAGAAGTACTTACCCTATGGGGGCTTTGCTTTTGTTGTCTGCGAAATAGCTGGACAAAGTAATAGGACTTACCTTCCCCGAACTCTATATTTTTTCAGGTAATTCTGTGTTTTGTGCTAAGTGATCATTAGAAGTAAAAATGTATGTATGGGGGGAGAAAAGAGGGCCACCGTCCTCATTTCTTTTCTATTTACTTATTTTCCTTTCATCATTATCATCACAGAAAATGTTTTGGCCTCCCCTATTACCAAGCTAAGCTGGGCTCAGCGGTTCGCCGAGTCAGGGCTGAATAGAGACAGGTGATTCCGGAGTATGCTCACCATGCAGCCATGGACTAAGAGGCACGAGAAAGAAAAAGGCAAGTGGATGTGGAGCAGGTGTCAGAGTTGAGGCAAAAATCTGGCACCATTGGGTAGACAAGGGAGGCAAGAGGAAAAGGTGGGGAGGAATCGTTTATGAGATTTTCAAAAACAATGGGAGGCACAGGATGAAGCCTTTTAGAAGGTGTTTTACAAAGGATCATGGGACAGGGCAGAAACTAAGATGAATACCCAGCCAAGTCAATAACTTTAAACAAGTAATTCTCAACCACTGGCAAATATGTGACATTTGCCAGCTGATATCTAGTCGGAGGATGTTTTTAATATGGTAATCCAAGAAATCCTAAACCATGGGGAAAAATCCTCTTTATTAATTTCCCAAGCCCCAAATAAAAGATAAAAACCAGAAAATCCAAATTATTCTTATATCCCTCAAGGAATGTGTCACCTCCCGGCTCTGGGTTTCAGCTGGCACTCGGATGATTCACCTGTAGAGCTTCTAAAAGGAATGGTGTCTGGGCCCCACCCCGAACTTAATGAGTCAGCATGGAGCCTTCCAGGTGTGCACCTTGGTTGTCCTACCTGTTGAGCGTGGGTAGTGGGCATGCCACCCACCCATAAACAATAGCAATAACAAACTACAGGCCAGGAAACAACTGCTTAAGATCTGAGCTCCGTCAGGCCAGTTCTTTGTTCTACTAAATGTTAAATATTTGTTGAATAAATATTTCAAGACTAGACTATGAGTTCCACTAGATTCTGCAATCTTTGAGTGCAGGGACCATGCCTAAGTCATCTCTGTGTCCCCAGTGCCTGGCACAGAGTAGATGCCCGGTGCATGTTTTGTTTGTTGAGTATGTAAATAAAGGAATGAATGAATACATGAATGTGGAATGAGACTTCCTATTGGAATAGAAAGAGTCCAAGTTTTGACATGAAAACCGTCATTCAAATAAATCCTGGCCACACAGCTTTTTAATTTGGAATTGAGCAAGATTTTTCACCTCTTTGAGCCTCAGTTTCTACAGTGGAAACAATGAGGCTAATCCCACATGCTTTGTAGGGCTAAATGAGTTAATTTATGGGAACAGGCATCTGTAACAGTTCAAAGCACTGCATTCAGTTCATGGGAATAGAACAAAGTTCCGTTGAGACACTGGTGTTAGATGTTGGTTCCACTTCCCTGATGCCCAATGGCTCTGAGTCACTTCAGACCCTGCAGCCTGGAGAGATGTAGGAGGGAGGAGGGACAGTAAATGTGACAATCTGCCTTAAGTACTTCTGAGTCTTCAAATAAGACCAGACTCCCAGCTATGTTTAATTTTAAGTGGCCTTGATAAAAATGACTCATTTTCCTTTAAATTCATCATCAGACAAAATTCCCTTCTCCCGGAAACTGTACAGGAGTTTGGGTTGACACGACACTCCAATGTAACAAGACAACATAATTTAAAGGAGCCCTGTGGCTTTTACATTTGAGGCCGACTATTTCCCACTATTTGAACCAAAGCTCAGAGAACAGCTGGGAGATTAGGTACTAACAAAAAGGAAATGATTTGAAATATCTATGCTATGCTCCCTGCAAATCAGAGCGCTGTGACTTGGCGAGCTTCATCTTTCCTCCCCACTCCTGCCACCCCCATTGAAATGTGTCTCCATACGGGGCTGTCTGCCGAACACTCAGAAATGTTTACAGCTCTCTTCCTCATATGCTTGTGTGATAAAGGTTTGGCTTTGTTGTATCAACCGAAATCACAGAGCTGAATGTTTCCCTCATCTGTCTAAGAAATACTGCGAATATTATATCAGGTTGTGCCTTTGTGTCCCATCATTTATCTCACCTATAGGAACTTAGAGCGCATGTGGGAAGGAAGAAGGTAGCTACAAAAGACTGCATGCCTCCCCTGGCCTCCTGACTCTGGGCAAGGTGTTGTCTCTAAATTGTTCTAAGTAGGGTTGCCTGGCCTCTGAGGACTTTCTCCTACTAGTCCAATCCAGACTGAATCCCCTTGATCATCCAAGGGTCTTCCTCTCAGCCAAATCAATTCTCCCCACTTTTGTTTCCTGATACCCCTAGACTTTTCTTTGGTCTACTCAATACCAATGTCAGTTTTCCCCTGAACTGACCTTCTCCTTGAGATGAGTAGAATTGGAGAAAGCACTGTTATTCGTCTCCCCCAAATTTCTCAGCGTCATAACTGCTAAGAACTTCTTACCTTATAAAGCAGCTTCCTTTTACCCCAGGCTGGTAAAAAATGATATGCAGGCAGATATTAACGACAATGAGGCTATTACCTTAATAGCCCTTTGGAAAAGAATAGGGGCTGAGGTAAGGTCTTTCTGGTTAGGGTATGCCGATTGATGATAATGCTGAGCTACGACAGGAAGGAAAAGAAATTACTCCACAAACATTTTGAAGCCTCCAGAGATTGTGTGGATCCACATAGCCTTTCCAGCTTCCCCAGCTCTTCGTTTCTCCCCATTTTTCTAGTATCAAGCACAGAAGAGCCGTGTGCCCAGGAAGCAGACAGACCGGAGCTCTTCTGCAGAAGCCAGTGGGGAGGGGAAGGTAGGAAGACCTGGGCTTTTTCCGCTGTTCTTATTGCATATGATTCTTTAACTAGAACACTTGTACCCCTGGGGGAAAATCATGGCAACTTAGGTGGTATAAAGGCACTGAATAAACACGTCTATCTTCCTGGGGCATCAATTGTACTTGAAGATTTGGGGTTAAAACCTGCTTATATGAAAACAAACACATATGCATTCTGGAAGTGAAAAAGAGCATAAAATTCACATGATTTCCTGAGATAAAACATAAGACTTCAAAGAAATGTTCTGTGGCGGGACCACTTCTGGGCCTCCCAGCGGGGACATTCTCGAGCTCCTCGGGCAGAGGGAACTTTGGAGGGTGGAGAAATTGGCAAGGTTCTGGTGGGTCCCAGCCCAAAGCGAGAGGGTCAGCTGCCTGGCAGAGCACCATAAGATGCCTCCTGGGCTCTGAAGTCCACCTAGGTTGTGTGGGGAGTCCAGGAACCAGCAAATAAACTAGAAGAGGATGTTCTTAATAGCAGAGCAGCCTGGCAGGCTGACGCGTGGCAGCTCTAAGGCCTGTTCCATGTTGCGAAGAACTAAAATAGCTGATTTCTCCCAGTCATAGAGATGCATTATGGGGGCAGGGAGGCTGTTATTTCCTTGGAAGAAGGGGGATGGATTATGGTTATCAGGAAAGAAGCAACTCACTTTATCGCAAGGGAACTTAGTCCCCGGCTGCTCTCAGGGGACAGACACAGTCTCTCACACACACCTACACACACAGAGGCTCCATGCACCTACCTGCTGTCCTCAGAGCCAGCCAGAGAGGGGAGTGGGAACAAATGTGATTAATGGGGCCACCCCAGGGGACTTGCTGGATGGCAAGCAGACCTGCAGTACCACGGAGCCAATTTCAGTAACAGGTTTAAGGGAGCTCTGAGACAGGAGAAAAGGCAGCTGACTCAGCCATTCCAGCTCCTCTGTGTCCAGAGGGAGGCTCCAGAGTCAGGGAGCTGGAGATTGCTGCAAAGGCCAGTGCCAGGGGAAGCTGGGCCAGCCACTCATGTCCACAGGGGCAGCGGCAGGGCTGACTGGGGTGAGGCAGGCATTGCGTGGGAGGAGGGCACTTTTCCTTTGCACAAAGGAAACTCGGTTCTCTTTCTTGGCCGGTGTCAGAACAAAGCATGATAGTAAATATTCCTAGGGTGCTTTATGATTTTCAAAGCATTTTCATGAACACCATCTTACTTACTCTCCATGGTAATTTTGTGAAGTCGGATACAAGAAGCTTGGAGAGTTTATTTATTTATTTGCCAAGAGCCCATGAGGTCAGGGCTGGAAACCTGGACTTGGCCCTGAGGCTGGAGTCCTCTCCCCTCTTTCATGTTGTCATCAGAGGTGGTGAAAGTGTCAGCGCTTGGAGTGCTGAACATTGAAATAGGAGAATAAAGAGGGGATTAGGAAGAGAAGGTGCGAGGGCAGAAAGTAGAGGGCTTGCTCTTGGATTTCCCTCATTTCTACCTGTGTGACCTTGGGCAAGTCCTTTAACCTCTCCAGGCCTCTGTCAGATGGGGATAGCAGATGTACTTTGCAAGGATTAATAAAATACATCACGTGCTTGGCTATAATATCTGGTACGTACTATTTTCAATAAAAGTGGGATATTGTTATTACCACTTTTTGAGAGCAGAAAAAATGTATTAGCTTGGAGAGGAATAAGAAAATCTCTCTAGCACATGCATGGTTCATTCAAAATTTTCAGAAGACACTGTTAATCCAAAGAAAGCCACAGGAAAAATCTAACCCCTGGAATGAGTTGTCAATAAAACCATATTTGAACTAGCCGAGTCATTTTCTCTGAAGCCTGCACCTTGGGTGCAGTCACTACAGCTGGAAAACAGGAGGAAAAGAGAGAAAATCAGAGAATCTTCCAAAGGATCACAGTGGACTTGAGGGGGCCAAGATGCTTGGGAGGCAGGGCCTGGGGTCTTCAGCCTGTCACTGCCTGGTTGTGGCATCTTCTGAGCCCACCTGTCAAAGGTGTGTATGGTCCATCTTCAGTACTGAGGCAGGAGCAACTGAGATACTGTTTGTGAATGCGTTTTCCTCATGACCCTCCCACCAGGAGGGTCCCAATTTCAGGAAGTTGCTTTGAGAACTTTGAGAATCAGGGCACAGGGCATCCAATGCAGAACTGGTAATTAACACCTCCTTTTACAAACAAGGAAGCAGAAGCCCAGAGAGGGAAAGCAATTTGCCCAAGAGTCACACAGCAATTTCTTATCTTTACCCAAATGTCTGATGCTCAAGTAGGCTTCTGTGGCACTGTCCACAGCTACTGAAAATCTCTGTAAGCGGCAGGGCAGGGAGGTCATGCTGCATCTGCTGTGCCGTCTCCCCAGCTCCAGGCTCAGCGCCAGGCTTGGGAAAAGCATGTCTTCGGAGGCCCACTGAGTCCTTGACCAGGACTCGGGCACAATGCAAACAGAACAATAGGGAGCGTGTGAGAGAGCCAGCCGGAGAGGGTATTGATCATGTTTTAAAAAAGAAACACACACCAAGGAGCACAGAAAAACCTTACCAGCGCACCAGCTGGCTTAGCTAATCAGCGCGGGTGAGCTGCATCAGCCACCAGCTCCAAGCCAGGAAGCAAGCAATTCACTCAACAAACAGAGCCTCTAAGGAGGAACAAAAAGCAAACAGCCACTGTCCCCTCACCTCCAGAGAATCTGCACTGTCCAGGGAAGGGGGATGTGATGGTGCATGAGTGACGCAGAGACCAGAACTGGGGCGGGGAGTGGAGGAGAGGACAGGGACTGTCCAAGGAGGAGACTCCCTGGGTGAAGAGGGAGGTGGCAATTAGCAGTGAGGAGGAGGTGTCACTGCGCCCAGGGTGGAGCTGCACCTTTTTGCCACAGAAGGAACCTCGCTGGCCCTGGAAGCACTGGCTCTGGACTCGCCCATTGTGGGAGTCATTTGTCATTAGGATTCCTGCTCTGGGAAATTCATAACCATGGTAGGGAGGCAAGGGGCAGTTCTGATTAGAGCCTGGAGACCTGGCATTGGGGAGGAGGCCTGAGACAACAGAAGGCTAGGCACGCTGGGTGGAGTGCTCGCTCTGAGCACAGTCCTGTCCAAGGGGAGAGCATGCTCAGTGGGGAGGGGTGCGGCCAAAGGAGGGCACCTGGGTTTGGTCACAGAGCGTGGCCCATGGGCCAACTGACTGGCCTGGAACACAAGAGCAGTGTGTACTGTGGGGAAGGAGAGGAGCAGGAGGAGGGACCACTGGACAGTACAGCTTCCTCGAGTGAGCGATTCAGGCTGAGTTCAAAGCACCAAGTAATGGAAAAGAACAGAAGAGAGGGATGGTAGAAGGGAGGAAAGGAGAAAAGAAAAATAGGAAGGGGGAATAAGCAGAGGGAGGAGTGAAGAAGAAAGGAAGGAGGGAAGAGGGGGGAGGAGAGGGGAGGGAGGGGAGGAGAAAGAAGGGGAGGGAGGGGACAGGAGAAAGGAGGGCCTCTTCTCCATCACATACCTCCCTATGGAGCAGTCCTTGGTGAGGTTAATGTTATCACCCTCCTTCTAAATACAAGGAAATGGGGCATGAATAGGGCCACATAGGGAATGAATAAATGATGCAGGTAGCCAGCATTGTCCGAGTGAAAGACAGGGCGAGGAGGATCCAGGCGAGTGGTAGCGGCCCCCTACTCCTTCAGCGGCTTCTCCACCAGCGCCTCCTTTCTCTGCTGCTTGACCCCAGGGCTCTTTCTCACACTGACTGGGAGCCCTGTGATCAGGAGAAAGCCTAGCTCAGGAGGCCACTTACCTTCCATTCCATGTTTCTCCAGAAAGTGATATGATAGAGTAGAAAGAAGGTTGAAATGAGATTCACGAGAGCATGCTTGAGTCCCCACTGCCCAGTTCCAGCTGTGTGATCCTTCCCAACGCGGCACCTCATCTCTGCAGACCTCTGTCTCACCATCTACAAAATGGGGGTAGTAACTGGTTTCTTCATAAGATTCCATATGACATTATATATAGCAAAAAGTTGTCCCCTTTAGGCCATATAGCCCAAATGTTATTAGGAAACGTCATATTACTAAAAGAATTCCAAAGGGTTGAATGTGTTTTTCCTTTTTTCTTTTTAAAATCACATAAAAAGTAGCCCTTTAGTTGTGCTCTTTCCAGCCTTAGGGTACAAGGATCAGGGAAGTATACCAGGGATCTTGAGCCTTCCCTGGTCCCTCAAATCTCATTGCCTGGTCCTTCCTCACACTCCCACCTCCATGCATAGGGGTTCTGGCATGGGCTGAGAGCTAGGAAGCCACTGTGTGGACTTTCCCTTTGAGCACAGACTGGACTGTGTTTGTAAATGTACACGTGAACATGCCCACATTCATCCCCATCCATTTTTCGCTTTTATGTCTCAGTTGATAGTTTTTGGCAATGCCTTTGCAATGCCATGAACTGCAGACAGGAAATAAGACCCATCCATTTGTGCTGGTACAAGCTAAAGATTTTCTATAAAGTGCCCACGTTTCTAGGCTAGGGGTATGGATTTCACTGCAGGGGAAAAAAATATTGTGAGGTGAGAGAAGTGCAGCAAAGGAAAATATTGGCCACTTTAATGATTTACAGAAGCATAAAAAACCTCCCTGCCTGCTGGGATTTCATATTTCCCCTCCTGCCAGAGAGGAGGCTGGGGCAGGGGGCCCGATGGCTGTTGTGTGAGGAGGCCTGGAAAAGCCAAGGCTGGCCCCTTCCTGAGGGTTCCATGAGCTGCAGTCCAGGCTGGGCAGTGTCTGACCGAGGAGAAAGGGTTGGGGGGAAGGGGAGAAATGGAAAAAGGGATGAAGGGGCCACTTCCAGGATGGGCTGCCTGTTGTGTGCTTGGAGCATTAGTGTTTGCCCTGGTCAAGAACCTTACGAGAGGCTGCTCCATTTTACAAGTGGGAAAAGTGAGAGGTGAGAGATGTGCAGCGACTTTCCCATAACCATCTGTGCAGTTTATAGCAGCAAGAGTCTAGACCTTCCAGCTGCCAGCCCAAATTCCTTCTGCTCTATCCACTGTTGATATTGTTACTGTTATTTTTAGTATAATTACCATAACACAAAGACCACCTAGGGCTTTCTGTGTAGCAAGAACTGTCCTAGCAATGTTACAGGGATCATCACATTTCTCTCTGTCTCTCTGTCTCTCTCTCTCCCTCTCTGTAGTACTGGGTATTGAACTCATGGCTTTCACATTGAGCTACATCCCTAGCCCCTCTTATTTTTATTCTTTATTTTGAGACAGTATCACACTAAATTGCTAAATTCCCCAGACTACACTCCAACCAGCCTCTAAACGTACTGGGATTATAGGTGTGTACTACAACACCTGGCTACATTTAATCACTCTACAAGGATATAGATTACTAGTGTAAGTGAGGAAACTAGAACTCAGAGAGATTCAAGAACTTACTATAATATGGATTGGAACCCAAATTATTCTGACTCCAGAATCCATGCCCAATCACCTTCCATTAGGTGTTTGTAAAGATTGCAAAATGTAGAAACAGAGAATAAGAAATGTGACATTTCAGAGATGCTGCCCAAACTCACCAACAAAGAATCACAGTCAGAAGTAACTGGCTTGAGCAGTTCAGAGAATGGAGGCTTAAGAGCAAAGCCCAGGATGGTTAGATGTAGACAAAAAACAAATGGGAAGCAGCCCCTCTCCCGTACAGTCGCAGTAATTTGAATGGCTTGCAGCAGTGAGTAGTGGGAATTGAGCTATTAATAAAGGGAGCCGGCAGAATGATTTACAATCAGACATTAATATGGAGATTTTCATAAACACAATAATTCACACCCAAGCAGAGTCATAAATGTAAAGTTGCATTAACTATTCTAGTTGGCATGGAATGTCACACACAGTGTGAAATTGAACATTCCATTGTACTGTAATAATGGACTAATGGAAAAATTTTTCTTGGGGGAAGGGAGGAAGGGAAGGGAGGAGAAGTAGGGGATCAGATACTTCATATTTCAAACTTGCTTATTCCTGGTAGGCTCTGCCCTTGCTGTATAGTTTTTCTAAATAAGTGTTTTATGTTGGAATGATTTTATATTTAGAGAAAAGTTACAAAGATAAGTACAGAGAGTACATCCTTCACCCAGTTTGCCCTATTTTAGCATTTTATATATCCATGGTATATTTGTCAAAACTAAGAAATAAACATTGGTACAATACTGTTAACTAAACTCCAGATTTTGTTTGGATTTTGCCAGTTTTCCCATTCATGTTCGTTTTTTCCTTTCCGTTTCAGGATTCCATCCAGAATGGCCGTGGAAGTTAGTCCTCAAGTCTCCTAAGTCATGAGTCTGAGATAGTTTCTCAGTCTTTCCTCACTTTTTATGACCTTGACAGTTTTAAAGGGTACTGCTCAGGTATTTTGTAGAATGTCCCTCAGTTTGAGATTTTCTGATGTTTTCTCGTATTTAGCCTGGGTTGTGGGTTTGGGAAAGACTACCACAGAGCTGAATTGCCCTCTCATCACATCATATCAGGAGGTACATTATATCCATGTGACTTATCGCTGGTGGTGCTGACCTTCAGCACTTGGTGAAGATCAGTGGTTTGTCAAGTTTCTCCTCTGTAAAGTCACCATTTATTTTTCCTGTTCTATATTCTATTCTTTGGACGCTGAGTCCAGCCCATACAGAGGGTAGGGGTAGGGGGAGAATAAAGCTGCACTTCCAGGAGAGAAAAGGATTTCCATATACACTTCGCATTGTAATTTTAAGACATAATTTTAGATTGAACTCTCTAAATTTTATTATAAAATCCTCTACCTTCTGAAACAGATGACTTTGAGCATAACCTGCCTTTTTCTTGATCACTTCCTGTCATAAGTAAACTCTAGTACCTCAAATTTTGTGATCTTTTCTCAGTTTTTACCTTCTAGATCTCTTGGAAGGAGTTGATATTATTGGCCACTGTTTCTCATGGACCACCCCCTATCACCCTGAAACTAGTCTTCTGCTTTCTCTTCCCCCTTAATTCATTACCATTCCATATCTTTCCAGCTTCAGCTTCTGTTCCTGTTCTCCCTCCATTCTACCATATGTATTTTCAGGGCTCTCTGTGGTCCTTGTCTTTTTTTTCTTGACAGTATTTCCCTCAGTGATCTAACTTCCTAGATGACTCAATCATTATCTTTATTTAGATCCATGTTTTTTCCCCTGGCCCATCTCTGTGGCTACAGTGCCTCCCTCTCAGCTCTCTTGGCCACATCTACTTTCTGCAGTACCTCAAGCTCATCATCTTTCTGTTAGTTAGGATATTGTTTCTGCTAATTTAACAGAAACCAAAATGACAATGCTTGAATTTATACAATTTTTGCTTCCCTCTTATGCTAGTACCTAAGCTGGGAGTTGGAAGAACAGGGCAGTTCTGTTAGAGCGCCATAGCATTCAGACTGCCCACATGGTGGAAATTGGTACCTCTGAACTACATTCCTACAGACCTTTGAGAACTGGAAAGAAGAATAGAAAACAAGTAGCTTTTATTATGGGAATAACCTGGAAATGTTACACATTACTCTCATTACATACTACTGCTCAGAAATAAATCACTTGACAATGGTCAGTTGCAAAGGAGCCTGGGAAATGAAATCTATAGCTGGGTGGCTATCAGTACAACAGAAAAGAGAATATTGGGATAACTGGCAATCTCAAAACCTGAAACTACCATTTTGCACTGTTGTCTGACTCTTACAATTCCTGCCCTGACCTGGCTCTCCTCTTTTCTTCTTAATGTTATTACATTGTTAATATTTGTAAAACTTCATTATAGTAACCACAATTAGAAACTTGAATATCTTTAAAATTTCCCCTTTATTTCACCCTAAAAACTTCCCTTACGTTTAAGATTTCTTCTCCATTCTTACCAACTCTACATAAATTCAGATCTTTACTACCTCTTACTTGAAGTCTTACAATAATTTCATAGATGCTCTTCATGTTTTCACTTCCTCATTTCTCCAAACCATCTTTGTGATGGCTGCTGATTAATCTTCCTAGCATTACTAGGCTCATCTTCCTAGCCTTACTCATAAATCCTCAGTTGCTCACCATTGCCAACTCATAAACTCCACATTCTTTACTCCAGTGCTAAGATCTTCCACAACCTGTACCAGTCTCCGTCCCCCTTCGTTCTCTCCTTTTCATTCTGTACCATATGGGTTCTTCCTTTCATGACAAAGTTTGCCCTAATTCCCACTCCCTGTTACTTTATCATAGTAACGATAACATGTATGAATTGCCTGCTCTGAACCAAGCACAGTTATGTGTATTATTACTTCATTAAATGCTCATAAGAGGAATGACACCAGCAAGATGTCAGAATAGGACTTTCCAGGGTTTTTCCCCCTCACAAAAACATCAATTTGAAGAATGATATATGAATGAAAATATTTTCACAAGAGCTCAGGAAACGAGATAAAATACTATAGCACCTGGGTGTAGCACAGAAATAAGAAAAACACACTGAAGAGAGAAGGGAGGATAGTTTCACAAAAGAGAGAGAAGCAAGGACTGGGGTATGCTTCAGACCCTAACACTGGGCCCATCCCAACAAAACCAAGTGTGCAATGGGACAGGTCTAGACTCCAGAGTGGAACCTGCAAAGCAAGACTCCAGTCTACCTTAGTGCTAGACCAAGTCCAGCAGACTCAGACTCAGGCCTACCCCATCACTCTGCTAGTCTCAGCAGTCTCAGGTCCAGACCACCCCCAGCACTGAGCCCGCCTCTGTAGCCCTAGACTCCAGGCCAAGACCTGCAGACCTAGGTTCCAGGTACACCTAAGGACCAAGTCAGTACTCAGAGACCCCAGCTCCAGGCCAGCCCTTGCTGACTCAAAACCCATTCACCTGTAGGGCCAGGTCAGCCTTTGTAGTCCCAAACTCCAAAGCCTCCACAGCCTCCAAGCCCTCCCCAGATCTAGGCTGGCTCCTGTGGATACAGGGTCCTGGCCCACCTAGTGCCAAGACATCCTCTGTGACCCTAGGCACCAAATTGGCTCTCAAAGGCCTAGACTTCAGGTCAGCACCCAGAGATCTTGCCTCCTGTCCTACCTCACTACCATATTGGTATCCCTAAGCCCCAGCCTTGTCCTGGCCCCCTGAGACTCCATATACCAGGCTAGCACCAACCTCCAGGCTAGCCCCTATGGCTGCATGCTCTAGCAGACCTGGGGTCCAGGCTTGCTCCAGCAGAAACAGAGTTCAGGTCTGTTCCAGTAGACCCTAGCACTGGGTCACTCCTACTCACATAGGCTGCTGAGCCTATGTGAGCCAGCCATGCAGATATGGGTTCTAGGCTTGCCCCTACCACCCCAGAACCTATGCCTGCCCCTCTGGACACGAGCTCCAGGCCACTCCATTGCCAGGCAAGCACCCATGGACTTAGGGTTCAGACTTGTTTACGTGGGCCCAGGCTCCAGGCCATTCCAGCACCTGCCTGGCCTCAGCAGACTCAATGTCAAGGCCCACCCCAGTGCCATGGACCTAGGTTCTAGGTCATCCTCTAAACCAGTGTCCAGGCTCATCCTCATAGACCAAAAGTTCCAGGCCCCCTGGAAGACCCAAGCTCTGTGTCTTCCCAATGGTCCAGGCTCCAGTATCAACCAGGTATCAGGCCTGCCCTTTACTTACCCAGCAGGCATAGACTAACCTGCCTGAGAACACCAGCAGCAAGATCACCTAAAAGTCATGTCAGACGGCCTGCCCAGAATCTCTGAATGGGCTAACTGATGAAAGGATTTACCTGCTGAAGTCAGTCTGTAAAGACTAGAATAAGTGATTAATTCTTCAAAAGTACCAGTATAAATGCATGTCCTCAAAGATGCCAAATAATCAGCAGAGCAAAATGGACATGCAGATCTATGAAGCCTAAAGTACCTCAAATAGAATAACATAAAAAGGTTTTCACTGAGCCACGATAATGAAACTCTCAACACAAGCTGGGTATGATGGCACATGCCTATAATCCCAGAATACACCAGAGAGAGAGAGAGGGAGAGAGAGAGAGAGAGAGAGAGATAGAGAGAGAGAGAGAGAGAGAGAGAGAGAGAGAGAGAGAGAGAGAGAAGAACATTTTGGAAGCAGCAAGAAAAAGCAACTCATCACATAGGAGAGAACCTTCCATGATTATCAGCAGATTTCTCAGCAGAAAACTTACAGACAGAGAAGGAGTAGGATATATGTCAAGTACTAGAAGGGAAAAAATACCCATCAAGAATACTTAACTGACTATCATTCAAAAATTAAAGAGAGACAAGTATTTTCCCATATAAACAAAAAGACATGGAAGGTCATTACAACTAGATCTGTCTAATGCTAAAATGAATACTTTAGGGCCGGTGAGATGGCTCAGCGGCTTAAGTGCCTGCCTGGCAAGCGCGAGGGCCCGAGTTCGACTCCCGGAACCCACATATGAAAAAGGGGCCAGTGATATCGCTCAGCGGCATGGGCGCCTACTGGCGCGCGAGGTCCTGAGGTCGACCCCCCGGTACCCACAAAAAAAAAATAAAAAAAATAAAAAATAAATAAAATGGATACTTTAAAATAAAAATAAAAGAAATAAAAGGATTCTAATTAGTAACATTAAAACACATGAAAATATTAAACTCACTGGTAAAGCTCAATTTCATTGTAATCAATAAATAAATTTTAATAGCAATAAAAGAGAAATGATAATTATAAATATAATACAAATGAGAGGCAACTCTGAGAAGGAAATCACCCTTGATTCAGTGATTAGAATGTGACAGAGCCAAGGTTGATCCCAGGCTTTAGTAAATCCAGAGCCTCCATTTTTATCCCTAAACTCCGTGCCTCTCTGGTCAGGATGCTACCAAAAATTCCCTTTTCTCTTACCATTATGGCAAACTCTTAGCCATCTTTCAAGATCTTCCTTGAATGCCACTTCTTCCATGAACACGTCGTTGAAACACCTGATTGGAACTCACGCCTTTCTTCTAACTCCCATAGCTACATGTCTGCATCTTTTCCCCAACACCTAGAATCTCCTGTCTCATATAATAGTGTCTTGTAGACATTTCTTAATTTCTCTAGACTGGATCCTTGAAGGAATCAATATTATTGGGCAGTATAGGGAAGTATTAATTATCTTTTGGTCCCTGAAACAGAGCATCTACTACATTGCCTCAGCCTCTACATTTAAATACAGTATAAAAATATTTTTCAAAATTAATTCTTCTTCTCCATGTCTATTACTGCATCTTTCATTCAGGCCCTCACCACATCTCTTCCTGGGCCACTACAATTGTCCCCTAACTTGTGTCCCTGACCAACTCTCAACTTCCTCTTCCATCTCCATCAGGCCTTAAACTGGACAATGAAATGAACTCCAAGCACCTTAACTCGGTATGGAAGGCTCAGTGGCAGGGGCTGTACCCCCTCTGATGCTCTAGAAATGCTATATACACTACACAGGGTTGCATACTCCTATACCCTTTTCAGGCTATTCTAGTATTCTGAAATTTCCTTCCTTTCTTTTTCTTTGTATCAAGACTCAGCTTGGGGAAAATGACCTTCGAGAAGTATTCCCCAAACTCCACCTTGGACTATTTGTTCTTCTTTTCTGTCATGATATGTTCATATCGTCTTGTGCTAAGATGCATATCTCTCTCAAATTAAAAGACATTATCTATTTATGTGCCTATTTTGTCTATCTGCATGTACCTTTCGAGGGTCCAGAACCAAGCCTTAGTCATCTTCGTCTTCCTTGCATCTAGGTCAGTACATATATTGGATATTCAAGTGTAATAGTTTGTTGAATGAATCATCAAAATCAATTTAATCATAAAAACCAATGTAATGCAATCAATTTAATGCAATAATACCACCAGGGCCTATGGAAGTTATGGGGATTATTGCCTGGATTAATGACCTTACCTTGCTATTTTTCCCTGCAGTTTGTCTATTGTCATTTCAAACTGTGGTGAGACTATCTAAGTCAACCCCTTTCACAGTAGGACTATATTGAATGTTCTAAGAGAAGTGTCTGGGTATTAGAAAACCAAGATAGCTACAATAGTATTAAAAAACAGTGCCATGATTCTGAGTTGATTTCACAAAGGCTTCTCTGCCAATAAATGTGATTTTTATAAATATGGCAGCAATCCCTGTCTTACCTGATTATTTTTGTTCCTATTTACAGTTCTCAGTATGTTCTAGAGAGACATGAATCCAGGATTCAGATTGGAGAGTCAGACCATCTGGAATATACCCTGTACCATTCTGATTTTTTTTTTTGTAGGATAATTTTAGTTTGACCAGGACAATTCTGGACATATGTTCTTTGCATTCACGCATTTTATCTCATTTGATCCCCAGAAGATCCCTTTGCAGCTGATATATTATCTGAATTTTACAGATAATGAAAGAGATGCATCAAGGTTAATGGGCATATCTCAGGCCACACAGTCAGTAAGTAGCCGAGTCATGCCGTAAGTCAGGGGCCTTCACTCAGAATCCAGTGTTCTCTGCTCTCTCCCACAGTTTGCTCCACATAATTTTCCTGTAGGAAAATTATATTTGCCTAGGCCACTGCTTTTTCAAACTGTAAGTTGGATTCCACTAGTTGGCCATAAAACAAATGTAATGAGTGCCACATAGTATCATGAATAGGATAAGATAAAACAGAATAAAATAGAATGAGTATGAAATATCAGACAGTGAGTATTATTTCATGAAACTTTTGTCCCAGGTCATGATATAAATTATTTTTCTTACTGTAAGTCACAGTAAAAAATAAATTTTTTCTTTCAACCACTTTGTCCAAAACTGAAGTTGCCAAAGTGACCTTTTCATTGCCAAATCTGTAGACATATTTTAGTTGTCTCTTTTAACCCCTTGGTGAAATCTGATCCTTTCTTCTATTTTTGCAACCACAAAGCACTTGTCTCCCCTGACCCCTAAAGCCCCCTTTCTCTGGCTCTCGTGTTTCTCTGACACTCCTCATTCTGGCACCTAAACATCGGTATTCCCTGGTGTACTCCATGAACCTCTTTTCTTCCTGCTCTCTTCCTTAGCCTGAAACCAGCTTCAACATCACATACAAGCCAGGGGTCCCTGGATCTATGCATCTCACCTCAGTCCTCTTTCAAACTTGAGCCATGTACTGTAATTATGTACTGAATATCTCCTCCTTGATGTCCACAGGTCACAGAATGAGCAAGTCCAAATGAATTCATTATCATCCCTTCAAATTTTCTCCCCTTCTTGTGCTGGTGAGGGGCATCTGCCTTCAACCAGCCATCCAAAGTATAATCTGGGTGTGCTGGTAGATGCCTCTGTCTCTCATGCCTCGACATTTAATCAATTACCACTTCCTGTCTGTTCTGCCTCCACTCCTACCTCTCGAAATCATCTTCTCTGCCACTTTCTTCATTCACAGCCTCACTATCTCTCAGTAAACTCCTGCCTTTGTTACCTTCTTCCTTCAGCCAATGTTCCACCTTCCTGTCATAATTTCAGAAATGCCAATCAGGTTGGTTCTCTGTGTGAGTCACCACAGGGTTCACTCCTATGTGGACTAAACTAAGATGCATGCTTCTCAGCGCAAGGCACAAGCCCCTCCATCCTTCTCATTCCTGCCTCTGCCCTTCTACCTCTCCCCTCAGGTCCCCTCACTACTGTAGCACACATGACAGCCCCTTTGGCCCTGTAGAGGAACACATATGGTTCCTTAGCTAGATTGCCCTTCTCCTCCGAAACCCTTACACAACTGTCCAAATTCAGTTGCAGGTGGAACTCCACTGTGGCTCCCCCGAAGTTGCTCCTCTTTAGACTCAACTCTTGCAGATGTCCCTGGGTGCACCCATAGCTTTAGGCATTCCCTAAATACTCTGTGCCTCCAGACCACACCAGACTACAACTGAGTATTAGCATTTCAGATTCTGGCATGCCACGGTGAACATCTCAAGAATTAGAATTCTGTCCTATCCACTTCTCTGTGCCCCAGGCACTGGCGTATAGTAAGTGTTCAATAATGTTTGTAAAAAGAAGTCTCCGTTCTGTCCTTTACTAGCTGTTCCTTTGAGCTCTTTCCTTCACCTCTTAAGCTACATTTTCATCCTTCATAAGTGGATAGAAATGAACTGTTATTGAATGCTTCTAAGCATTGGGCCCTACACTGTGGGTCTTTACATATGCTATTCATTTTTTGCCGTAAACCTCAGAAAGAGAAATGATTCCCCAACTTATAGGTAGAAGAAGAAGACCAGGAGAAATGAAGCAAATTCTCCATGATTGGATAGCCAGTGAGGGTCAGGGCCGAGATTCGAACTTAAGTCAGTCTGACTCCAAGGCTTTTTCTACTTCACCAAGCTGCCAATAAAATGGAGAAGAGACTATCGATCTTACCGGAATTAAATGTGATAATGTATGTGAAAGCACTTTGTAAACTGTTAAACACTATCAAAATGTGAGATGATGTTATTGTCATTAAGATCTTCCATGGTCTGCATATCATGGTCAGAATTCTCAGTAACTGAATATTGGAAATCATTCCATTGTAGCTGCTTGCAAAGGCCTCTGGGAATCAGATACCTCTCAGGGGTTATTTCTGCAGAATATTTGCTCCCCTGCTTGTGGATGCAAATAAACACAGCAATGCAACAGAAAGCCCATTGGAGCTCAAAACTACTGCACCTGGGGATAAATGACAACGGATGTGCTTGTCAGTTACAGGTTACAGCACCCTGTGAATGTCCTGGTGACACCATTGTGTTTTAGAATCTTCAGGAGGCTTTGTTGTTGTAGCATCCCATTTAGAATCTTGGCATTGTGCTTAGGGTCACGAACTGCACTGCTTTTAGCTGCTGCCACCAGTTTGTGAATCATCCTGTTTACAATCTCTCGGATGCTATCTGGGTGGTGCGTCTGCAGAGAGGCAGTGATATATGGCATCTCCTGCATCTGGGAAGCACCAGGGGACCGAAAAGAGAGGCAAGATTCACAGTTAAAATGCACTGCACTTAGCTGGCCACTTAGTCACCCAAAGCCATCAGGAGGGTCGGGAAAGGATAGCTGGCCATGGGCATGTGACAGTCAGTTGGCTTTGGGCCCATCAGAGTCACTCTCTCCCAGTGGCAGCAAGGGTAGTGAGAAACACAACCTTATATTTTTACTGACCGGTTAAACCGTCTGGGCGATGGAAGGTTAGCTCCTTAATTTTCCCTTTCATCGTTTGAACACTACTTAATTCCATCTAACATCACTGCTCGTTAATGTCTCTCTTTTTTTATTGCTACAACGAAACATGCTTTAACTGATCTGGACAAACCATGGACATGTCTGTAATTTAATGTCTGCTGACCTCAGTTTGTGACATTTTTCTTCAAGCACATTTTCTCTGGGTCTGTAAATGCTCATGTCCCTCCAACATCTTTTTCTAGACTCAGTCCATTTTCTTTTTAAGTTAATATAAAAAATGGTGGAAAACTTTACAGTGATGCTCCGAAAAGGCTGTGGAAAGAAATTCCATTGGACATGGAATTATGAACAAGTTTGCCTTATTTCTTAGAAGCTATGAAATGTGACTTCTTGTAATGAATAACAACTAATTCAATTCTGTGAGCTAAAAGCAAATGCCTCCCAATTTTATCCTTCAAAGACAGGCTCCTCTGAATGCTCTCAGCTTTGTCCCAGAAATGGTAGTCCATGATCGGCTTTGGAATGCAATGACTAGCACTGAATCTGATTGATCTTAAACACTACCAGTTCACTCTGGACAATTCCTAAAATACTAAGGAGCATTAAGATGTTTATACTAGCCTGGGTGGTACATCACAAGTAAAGAATGATTCACTCTGGTTCATCAACCATGGGTTTGGGTATCAACTTATTTTAAATTTCTTCTTGGGTGGAGATATACATCAAGCTCCCTTCCTCTCTTTCCTTACAAGAATGTGGAGGATTATGGACCTTCTGCAGGCCATGTGGTTCCCCTTGTGGAATGGCTAGAAGAAATGAGCCCGTGTGCTAGAACACCTTCCATCATTATCTCTTGTGTCCTAAGCACTTGTCTTGGCTCACAAGATTTTTGCATTTAACATGCAGTAGCTCATGTACATGTCACCATTTTAAAGATGGCAGAGTTGAGACCTTTCCATAGGTTGAGCACTTAGTTAGAGTAGAAATAGAACCCAATACTCTTTTTTACCTGCTCCAGCTCTCTACACTGGTCCAAAATATCTCCAAACACAGTACAGAGAATAAACCTTTAGGCTTTTCTGGTCTTCTTGCCTTCTATCTTTAAGAACAATTACGAGGTTTTATGAGAGCTAAACTATGAGGAACCACATCTTGTAAACCCAGCACCTAAGCTGTGCCCCTAAAATGCTGTAACTACACAGATAGCAGTGCGGAGTTGAAGCTAATAGCCCAGTAGGGCTCACGGCAGTGTGTTGAGCTTACCTACGGACTCACTGTGGTGTTACTCATGGAGATGACAGATGTACTGTAGCTCAACTTAACAAAATAACATTTATGGGAGTATCTGCACCATTAGAGCACACTTCAGGTCATAAATACACCCCAGTCAATGTCACGTTGTACTGGTGCCTTAATTTTGGATACAGCTGAAGTTGATGGTAGATCTGGCAGGTAAAGAGTAGATGGGAAACAGGGAAGGTGCTCTGACAAGGACTGGGAGAAACTCTCCAGTTCTTAGGAGGGATTTCCGCTGCATGTCCCACTCCTCTGAGTATCTCCATCACAAGCTCCTAAATTGCAGCTGGGCCTGCTAGTCCATGAGCACCAGCACCGCAGATGGGAAGGTACAGTTGATCTTAGCCCAAGAAACATTCACTTCTTACCTTTGTGACCCTGTGCACATCTCTCTACACCCCTGGGCTTCCTTTTTCTCACCTCTAAAATCTGGGATTTGGGTTAATGATCATCAGAAGGCCAGAATCAGATGTTGGATTCCTTCAGGTTATTCACTCAGTAATCTTGGATGAAAGCGAAACATTTAGTCAGTATGATTTGTGGGGATTATTTCTAGATTTGACAGAAGCAGAGCCACCTGAAGCCATTGTGGCCCCAGATATAGAAGACCGTAGGAGTGCAACGGTACCCTCCAAGTCTCAAGTCCCTTGGAAACCTCCATTGTAGTTTTCTACAAGTTCCCCATAAAATGTCACAAGGGTAAAATTACTACGGAGGCAGAAAGTTGACCGGGTGTTGGACTCCGCTGAGTGACTCACCAGATGGTTTTAGAGCTGTGTAGACACAGCCTGGGTCAAAATTGTTAAAAGCGTTTGTGTAGGCAAGCCCAGTCTTGGTGTCACAGTGACCAGCTGGAAAGTGCAAACTGTAACCAAACAATGGGCCGCTTGCTTTACATCATGCCAAATAACCAGTTTCACTGATTTTCTCTTCCCACTGACTTAATTGTTTTCTCAACTGATGTGACTCAATTCGCAAATTGTTTCCAATCACTCAGACACCACCTGAGTTGCTGGGTGTCGTGGTTACTGAGCGTGCTACCCGAGTGAGGGGGAGTGGAGATGCTGGGTGACTCATCTCCGGCCATCCGCCATATGACAGCACCGATTCACATCCTCTTCTGCCTGCAGAGCACTTTGGTGCAGGCATGGAAATAAACTGTCATTGTGATACAGCAACACACACACACACACACACACACACACACCATATCACAAAAATGGCCAGGACCCAGGGAAACTCAAAGGGCTAGGCATCTTGAAATTGTGTAAATAGCCATTAACCCAAGACAAATTGCTCCCATTAATAAAGAAAATGCCAATGTCATTGATTTGCCTGTCTTACAGTTCACTTGCTTCTCTTCTCGAGATGCTGAGCTCTATTTCTGATTGTCCTACCTCTCCAGCACAGAAGCCAGAACCTGGGCTGAATGAGTTCTGTGGAAAGCAAACCCGAATAAACTGCCACATTCCGACTCTGTGGAATGGGGGGGGTGAAGGCAGGAGTTTACTTCGCAGAATGCCTGGTCAGTGGGTCACAGAAGCCTGTGTAAAGGGGTAATTGCTGCATGGAGAAGCTAAAATGGTCTCAGCCAGGCAGAGTTTGTACACACCAGGACATGAGAGAGGATGAGGATAGGGAACCACGATTTGACATGTGAGTTCTGATCTGGTCCTACAAATTGCAGAGATTGGCAGCCTGGTGGTGGCTGGTTTTCTGTGAGCTCCTGAGCCTTGGTGGTTTGCTAGGCCAGTCCCACAAGAGCCGAGCTGGGCCCGGAACAGTCATATTGTAAAATCTTTTCTACGGAACTGTTTCTACTAAAATTGAATGTCCTCAGGCCCTAAGATTCTAGTAATTTCACTTTTAAAAATACAGAAATGCATGTGTATATACACGAAAAATCCTATTAGAGTGATTAAAGCTGCATTATTCGCAATGACCCAGATCTGGAAACAACCCAAACATCTACAGAACAGATAATTGTGGTTTACTCCTTGGTGGAATAATATACAACAAGGAAAAAGAAACTGCTGTTTACAAATACATTATTGATCAAAAAAAGCTGGACACAACACAATGCATTTTATATGATCCATTTACTTATGGTTCCCAAATACTAATCAAAAGAAGTCTGTAGTAGTTGAAGCAAATAAAGTCAAGTGGTCATTTTTGGAGAGGAAGGTAGGTGTTAGTGACTGACTAGAAGGGCTTAAGGGAAGCATCAAAGCATTAAATAATTAATATTTCTTGTTTATACTGTGTATATGCTACTTCAAACATTTCTAAAGACGATAGTTTACAGTGAGTGTGGTGATACTTGTGGATTTGCACATGTTCTGTCTCACCTGGTGTTTGAATGCGATCTGTCTGCGTGGTCATCTTGGAAAGTGCCTGAGAGATGGGAGACCAAGGCAAGGCAATCTGCAAGTCCAGGCCTCCACCTAGAGGGGAAGGGAGAGGAGGGCAGTGGTGGTGTGGAGGTGGAGGTGCCGCCACATTCTTGGGAGAGTAGGAGGAACATGAAGCACTGGAAGCAGAGGAGGAGACCACTGGCCCCTCACATCTGGACTCAGAAGCACCCATGCTAATCACCACCAGCTGACTCCTCAGCCACATCTGCAACGCCCCAGCTAATCACTGCCCACGATTGCCTACACCTGTCTTCCCTGCCCACCAGCCCCTGCCACCTGCCTGCCTGCCACTTTCAGTCTTCACACTAAATCAATAACAAGGACCTCTGAGGGCTGCCTTGCCTCTCTGCCCATGTCCCCTCCCTTAATACCCCTTTCTGTGCCTCCTCCTCCAAGCCCAATCCATCTGCCCAAGTTCAGATCTGTTTTGGCAGGACCGGCAGGATGGTTGTCATTGCAGATGGCATGGCTCTGCCTGATGTTAGCAGCTGCCCATGCTGCTGTTTAAGAAACACTAGTGTCTCTAGAAAGTCCATTAAAAGACAGCAACAATGTATATTGTGTAGTAACCCTAGGGGCACCCAATTCCACCTTGTTAATGATTGCTTTGAAACAGCCAAGGCTATGCAGAGAGACATGGTTCAGAGGCCCCCAGGACCATGTTGATAGGACATGGCTGCATTTGCTATGTTTCAGCCAAAATTCAGGAATCAGTCTCATGCTAATGTGGGCAGGTCCTCCAAGGCCCACTTGTCCAATTAAAATGCTCTTCAGGAGAGTGCTGAATGTCCAGTCCACAGGCAAATCTGCTAATATTTAGCCTAGCAAGGAGAAATCTAAAGATCTGGCCATCCTTTCCATGTGAGAAACAAATGTTCTAACAGCGAGCCTCGTAGAAGTTTCTTCCCCTAGTCAGGACCTTTACATAAAAGTTCCATATTCAGACAAACCCTTTCTGTTAACAGAGGCTATGACAAGCCCCTATAGCCGGCTGTGACTCTATCCTTTGCTCTCCTACTCAAAATGAAACTACAGCTCAAAGAAAGCAAGAGAGACATAATTAGCATCCTTTTAAATGTTCTCTGTTTTAGAAATAAAGCCTCCCCAGCTGCAATACCTCTTTATTCGTAACAAATTCCTTGCCATGCACCTCATAACACAGAAGACAAACCAGTGTGCTTCAGCACCTAAGGGTAGAAAAGCTGCTAGGCAATAGGGGAACCATGGAGAGCTGCTGGGAAGGAGCACGTTGGTGGTGGAATTTAAGGAAGAAGTCCAGACCGGAAGACTGGTGGAGCATTCAGTAGTAGCTCAACAAACTTTTAATGAGTGCCTACTTAGTGCCAGGTTCCCTGCTAGGTGCAGGGCATGTTTAGCTGTGGTCAGAGTCATGGGAATCTATGGCTATTCTTTCAGAATGGTTTAGAAAATCACCTAGAGAAGAGATCTGACGGAAAAAGGCAGGGCTAATGACATTCTGGGATATTTCATTCCTGCTTCCTTCTATTCCCCTCCAAGTGTCTGTTGATGATTCCATGACTAGTTGTTCCCAGGACTATAGAACATGAGTCTAGGAAGCAATCCCTGTATGTGTCTTACCTCCTCACTGTCTCTTGATCACTGGGTTCTGCTAACCCATAAGTTTCATTTTGGAGAGAGGTTAAGAAAATGGCTCTTAAATGTGTCCCTCCGTGGAAGGACACTGTGCCCTCAGCACCATGTGCTTGCTGATGTGAGCTATAGCAGGTCCTAAACAGAAGTTAAAGATCAGCTTCTTGTGCCACTAGACCACGTAACTTCAGCTGAGACCATAAGAGTCCAAGGCCTCCACCGCCCATCCTTAAAAAGGAAACGTGTCCTGCATGGAAGGCAAGGAGGGATGTGAGCCAGGACTCTGAACTCTTCAAGATTCCACAGCTTGAAATGCAGACCCATAGAAATGGGAGACTCCTTTCCTCTGTGCCACTGTAAACTCTGGCACTGCGTGGTTTTCCTCAGTCCTTACATAGCACTACACAATTCCGTCCACTATTTTAAATCCATGATCACACCTCCGTGCTCACTGACCTTCTGTGAACACAATTTCTCTCCTTTCCTACCTCCTGCCTCCTGACTTTCCATTCCAGAGCCCCCTTAAGATCCTCTCTGGCCTCATCTGTCTCTCCCCAGCTTGTGTCCCTGGCCAGCCACTCAGCACTTACGGTCATTCTGGAAGTCCCCATTCTCCTGAACCAAGAACCCCTTGGTGCCAGAACCTGAACACAGCCCCCAGGATCACACTGCCATCTTACTCAGCAGACAAACAAAATATGGACTCACCTTTAGTAGGCTGGACCATCTTCTTCCCAGGAACCCATCTATTTAGCTTTAATTGATGTCTCCATCGTGGCTTTTCCAAAAGTATTATCTTTTTCTCACTCTCTCAGACCTGTTTCTAACCCCTTGTCCTTGCATATTAATTTGCTACGGTTGCTGTAAGAAATACCGTAGACCAAGGTGGGGAGGGCTTAAACAACACAAACTTGCTGCCTCACCATTCTAGAAGCTAGAAGTTCAAGACCAAAGTGTTAACAGAATTTTCTTGAGGCCTCTGTCCTTGGTTTGTAGGTGACTATCTTTTCCTGCTGTGTGTTTATGTCTGAATCTCCTCTTCTTGGAAGGAGACCCATGGGATTGGACCCACCTGACCGCATTTTACTTAATTTGCTCTCCAAAAGCTCTAACTCCAAATGCAGTCACATTCTGAGGTTCTAGGAGTTAGGACTTCATGTGAGATTTCTTGGAGGGGGAGATGCAGTTCAACCCATAACATTTACCCTCAGAAGACAGCCTTGCTTTCTGTTTCTTGGACGATCAGAACCATCTAAATTATTGCCTTCACTCCTAACATTCCAGAATCTTCATAGACCTCTTTTTTCTCTCTGTCAGCTCTAAGTTAGTTTGAATAATAGCTTTGCTGGAAAGCTTTGCTTAGTCTTCTTGGAAGAGTAAGACATTCCTTCTTCTGTGATTCCATTGTATTTTGCACCCCTGTCCCATAAAGGAAACTAAGTTTCTGGAAGTCCTGCATGTGTTCACCACTGTGCTGAGCACTTTAGCACAATAATTTCTGCAGGTTGGTGAAACTTCCCCACTGAGCACAGGGAAGGGTAGGCAGGCACAGGTGCTACTGAAGTCAGGAATATTTTTCTCTTTTCTATCATAACTATCACTACTTTAGAGCTTAAAAAGTTTCTAGTGATTGTTTCTCTCCACCTTTCACCTCCAGAGGGAAGAAGCTCTCCCCTGCCCTCCTGTTTATGCCCAGTGCTCTGGTGCAAAGTCACGTGTTCCGGTTGGGCGGGGAATAAGGAACCCTCCTAATTAAACTAAACTCTCCTGCCCCACTTGTGTTCTTGATCCCTTCTCTGCTACTGAGCACTTCTCCATATTATGTTGCTTCTCTGCTACATCTTTAATATGTAACTCTTTTCCACTGATTTTACTCTCTCTGCCCAGACTACATCTCCTCCTCTCTTCTTTTACACTCTTTTCCCTGTCTTGATGCTGAGAGCTATCAGACTATCATTTTCCTCCTTTTCCCCCAATCTAACTGAGGGAGAGGCCCCCCTCCTTAGAGATTCTGATTTACTTGGTCAATGTTGGTACATTATAAAAAGTTGGTACTCCAACTGCCAAATTTAGGGACAGCCAATCTATGCCCCAAGCCAGTGATGGTGAACCTTTTAGAACTTTCTTTCAGTGATGCAAAGAGCCTGCTGTGGCATGTGTGCAGTAGGTTCACCACCACTGCTCTAGGCCTCCTCACCTCCTTAACCCTAGCTTTCACTGTCCCCACTAAAACCACCTTCTTAAGGTCTCCAAGGACTTCCAAAATGCCACATCCTCATTGAGCCTCTGCAGCATTCGCCTCTGACAGCTACACTCATGATCCCTTCACTTGAGCCTCACCACCCCTCTGTGCTCTCCCGATTCCCTGTCTCTGTGTCTAAACTTGTTTTCCTCCCAACTACCAGATGGAGAATTCCTCAAGGTCTGGTTTCCCTCCCTTCTCTCTCTTTCCTCCATATCCTTTTTCTGGGCCTTTTTGTCCACTTTCTCTCCATGCAAATGATTCTTAAACCTGTATCTCAAACCCACCCTCTCTCTATAGTTCTGAACTCACATTTACATTTGTCTTAGAGAAGAGCTCAATCTGCATGTCTATCTCAATTTCTCCACAACGTAAAGGTTTGGGAGAAGGAATGGATGGGGATGCAGGCAGCTTTTGTGAGAGGTGACCCCGAGGGGCAGGAGTGAGGGAGCAGGAGGAGTGAGATAGGAATGAGAAGCATTGATGTGAGAAACACCATCAGGACCAGTGCTCTGGGCAGTGGTGCTTTCTTTCCACTGGGACCTTCAAGAAGTTGCCAGATTCTTCCAAATTGAAGGACTGAAGGTGCAGCACTGATCCCATCTCTCATTAGTTGAGAGTTTCCTGAGGATATTCTCTCCCATATATTCTGGCCATTCTTTGGGGCAGGCTAAGTGATCTTCAAGGTTTTGGAGAAGGTTCTGGGGCACAGTGTAGAAAGGACAGGAAGTCCTGGAGGGAGGAACCAGATAAGGTGCTTGTATTTGAGCACACATAGAACTCTCTACTGCAGACCTGTAACTGGGGGCAGACCAAAGGGATACTGAAGCCATCAGCATCCTCTCCCCCAACTGAGCACTACCAAGTAACAAAGCACAAAACTGCAGTTTGTAATTATCAGAATCATGTCTTATGTATCCCAATCAGGGATAACTTGTTCTTCATCGTTGTCCCCTGATTGCTTTCTCCCCATGACTGCCTCAGTACAAGCTCTTAATTGCCATCTCTGAGATTATCTCATATTCTATTAACTTTTATCTCTACTGCATATCCTTCCCTCATTCAAACTACCTTACATTCTGATGCCAGATTATTCTTCCTAAAGATTAATTGTAATATAATTAATCTACTACGAAATTTTCAGTGACTTCCAATGGATGGTCAAAATATGTCCAACATCCTCAACCAGGCATCTAATAATCCTTTTGCTCTGGTCCTTCTTGTTTGAGGCAAAAATAATGATCTTATTACCCTTTTACCCTTATTACAGGTCAACATTCCTGTTGCTGGGACAAAATTATTGGCACCAACAACTTAAGGAGGGAGAGGTTCATTATGGCTCACAGTTTTAGAGGTTCAGTCCATGGTTGACTGCTCCTAAGGCAGAGACATCATGGAGCATGATGGAGGAAATCTTCTCAACTCATGGATGCCAGGAAGCAGAGCTGGTCAGAAAAAGCCAGAGTGGAAGGTCCCAGGGAACAGATATAGTCACCAAGACCATGACCCCATGCCCCACTTCCTCCACCTAGGTCCCCATTGATAAGGTTAGCACCCTCACAGTCTAGTTAGCTCTCCAGGAATCTCTTAATCCAGTCAAATTGGCAATCAAGATTAACTAACACACCCTTCCACCTTTATTTTCTCTCTAGAAAGACGTTTGTCTACTTCAACCACTCTGGCCTATTTTGTACATTTACATCTTGGTTCTCTCCTTCTCTCCTGCTTATTTTTGGCCAGATGCCACCATTGCCCCATGCTTGTAGCCATTCTAATCTCACCTGGCCTTCTAAGCCCACCTGTGTATACTACTTATCTCCTCTGTGAAGCCAAAATAAAATCACTTAATCTCTTCTAGTGTATATCTTCTTTCCTGCTGGGTTTTTTTTTTTTTTCAGTATGGTTATTTTCAAACTTGCCTTCTTTCCAAGCAAAATATAACCAGATCCTTGAGGTTAGGGGTTATAGCTATCTCATCTCTGAGTTTTCTATGGCATCAAGCCCAGTCAGTGAAGGGAGAAAAGAAGGCAGGCAAACAGGAAGAGAAGGAAAGGTAAATCTGATCCCACACTGAGAAACAAGTTGCACAGAAGGGCAAACATCAGAAACTGAGTACGGCCTGGCATATGTTAACCCACTCACCTCTCCAACGGGCTCCCTCCTCCTTGAAAAGGAGTTCCTTGTTGCTCATTATCTCCCCTGACCTTGCCACTGAATGCCCACCTGGAGTCAACCTCCTTCTGCCTGAGACAGCTGTTCCTGATGTCTGGGTAAAGGTTGTGTAGACTTCAGCTGGGGCAAACTGGCAGGAAGAAGATCCCCTTTCCTAGTTACAGATGGTAAAGGTGAGAAATGCGGAAAGGCAGCATGCCAACTGCTTCCAAACTACCCCTAAGCTGTGTCAGCACAATATTCCCAACAACCCAGTGGGAAAAATCAGTCAATCCTTGTTTTGGGCACATCATGTCAAATATTCAGTGTCACTAAAGTCGTAGCTATCCTGGACTGTCGGGTTGAGTGAAATAACTTGTCTCTTCTTCACTATGTTGATGGGTTTTAACCAAGTTATCAGGGTCTTCTAGTACCAAAGTAGGATCAGTTGCTATCCATAGATCCTCAAATATCCCAAAAGATTGTTGATTTGGTCAAACGCAAGGCTGGACTCACCCATCAATGACACGACCGATTCACCTGTTACTTTGGCTCTGTGCCGAGTCAGCCTCTGTCACAGACTAGCCACACTTAATTAAATCAGCAGTCAGAAGGATTCCATTGCTCCTCAGTTCCTTGACTCCATGAATGGCAGAAGGCCAGAAATAGGGCCAGTGGGATCATTCATGAGCTGCAGCAAATCACAAACACCTAACTTTTCCGCTTTGCCTCATGTTCCCATTAGGACAGAGACAGGCTTTGATTTTTATTGCTCTCAACATGCTTTGCTTAAAAACCAACTAGGGTCAGGACTGGCCCTGGGAAAAACTGGAGAGGAGATGGATATTATCCACAGGACTTCTACTTTCTGTCCGAAACCGTCCTCCTTCATTTTGGATCACACACTCTGGTCTCTGATCCCTGAAAGCAGTATCTCCTGCCATTGTGTTTATTGCACAACTAAACCACTCACTCTTTTTCTGTTTTTCTTCTTCCAACCAAACCCACTACTTTGTTATACACACCCATCCTTTTATTTATCCATGCTACAGAGAGATGCTGAGCAATGTTGTGTACTCACATGGTGCCCACTGTGTTGGGACAGGTATGCACACAGCAATACGATCTTTCTGGAATTAATACTTTAATATAAAGGAATGATCCTGTGATGGTTTAGATCTAGACTGTCTCCCAAAAGGTTCATGTATTCAGAGATGGGACGTTTGGAAGGTGACTGAATCCTGAGCGCACTATACTCCATAGCTGAATGTGCTCTTAGGAGGTGGGGACTGGTCAGGAACCGGGCCACTGGGGATGTGACCTGGAAGGGTGTACCTCCCTCTCCAGCTGCTCTCTTTGCTCTCTGCTTCCTGACCACCATAATATGAGCAGTTTTCCCCCACTATGCCCCTCGGCTATGCCATTTCTGTGTTGGAGCTAGCCAATCATTGACTAAATCCTCTAAAAACTGTGAGCCAAAATAAATCACTCTTGTTTTAAATTGGGGGGTGTTGGGTATTTTGTCCCAAAAACAAGAAAAAATGACTTAAACAGATCTAAAGTTTTGGGATTACAGATTCCTTGTCAGATCCAGGGGTTGAGAGTCACTTGATAGGGGCAGAGAGGACTCAGTGACTTCCTAATATCAAAAGAAGGTGATCTATCCTCTTTTCCTTCTCTCTTGGTTGGAAGCTTGGCTCTTTCCTCACCATCAGACAGGGCTGTATGTAACACAATAAAGATGAAGTTCCCATCTTCAAGGACATTATGACTTGTGGGGCTTGTTGCATTTCTCACCCTTATAAACTGGAATGAAGGACAGGACCATACCGAGAGTGAATTGGTTCATCTCCAGCAAAAGCAAAAACACAGCTCTGCCCAGGCCAGCAGTGCCAGCCACAGCTCTGCTTGTGGTGTCCTATCTGTCTTGGAACCCAAGGAGTCCACCATGTGATTGATGGTGTTCCACTTGATAGGGAATGGAACAAGCAATTATTTGTCATTCACCATAAAGTACTGCTATTTCATCTGCTCCCATTCCTGTGATGCAGCTCTGGCTATTTTCTCTATGCATCAATTTATACTTTATCCTAAGACTAATAATGCTGTGTTTAAGAGGCAAGATGGGGCTTTGTTTTTGTGTTCTACTAGCAGAGGATTACATTACTGATTGATCATACGTGGTTGTCTGAGGCAAAAACATTTCTAATTGATACCTGGATTTGGACTACAATCAACTTCCTCCACAACTGCCTCTTGGTGCTGAATAGATCAAGGAGTTTCAGCTTCTAATAGGGGCCTCAAGGAGATTTTGACAATCCCTGTTAGAAGTGAGCAGTTCGTTGTGGTGGATGGGAGGCAAATACATCATCCAAAGGGCTGGCTTGTGGCTTTTGGAAGCCTGAGGACCTGCTCCAAAACCCTCCATTCCACACAGCTGAAATGGTTAGCAACAGTGGCATCCTGGTATAGATTGATCAATTGTCTCTCTTAAGGGAGACAAAAAGACCTTGTGTAGCACTGCCAATTTTTCTGGTATAAATACTCCTACCATGACCAATTTCAAACTACCACTGTGATGTCCTTGAACACAAATTTGGGAAGAGGGGCACACCAATAGCTCTCATGAGTTAGTACAAGCAGGCTCACACATTACTGGATTATGACTAGTATTTATTATTTATTACACACTGTCTTATTCTAGGAACATTTATTTCTCATGAGGAAATTGAGGTTCAGAGAAGGTATATTACTTGCCCCAGATCACACAGTTATAAAGTTGAGCTTTCTTACCCAAAGACTACACTCTTCTCCTTATCTCCTATAGTCTTAAGGCACAGAGTTAGCATGTAAGGAGGCCAAATAGCTAATCCCAGGCTCCTTCTGATTCCAAGAACCATGATCTTTCAGCACGCCAGGCTGGTTCCAGGAAGGAAGGTAGCTTCAAGGCTGCTCACATTTATTCTAAACTTCTGCTGTTTAAGCCTTAGTCCTGTTCTTGTCTTCTAACTTGCTTTGCTGGGGAATTTTGGGTCTGCCTCTCAATTTATTTGCCAATTTCTTTCAGCTCCAGCAACTTTAAGGAAAATGGTACAAGCTTCATGATGATTCCTGTCTAGAGTCTGAGGAAGAGACCAGATGACCTCTAGAAGATCCAATCGTAACAGTCCAAGAAGCCAATTCAACAACCAATTTGGCTGAAAAACTAAATCACTTCCCTCTTGGATTTGTTTTCTTCCCTTCTAATTTTCCACCCACAATCTTTGCTAGTTCTTTTCCTTCCTGAAATTCTAAAGCAAACGAAGTAATGCCCATAGAGTGGGGGGAGCTGAGCAAAGGGGTTGGGGCGGCAACCTGCCCTGGCTGTCTGGCAGGCTCTGGTGTGGTGCAGAACAGCAAGGCATTAGTGGCTATTAATATCCCCAGAGGAAGGGCTGAAAGGCCAACAATGTCATTACCATTTATTCATCATATCAACTGGTCTTCAGCTCTTTCCAGCAGCATGCATATTGTCCTGAAGTGGGGAAATTGGAAAGAAGGGGAGCATAAAGAGGGGAGTCAACACCCCCCTCCCTCTGTTCCTTTCTACCTCCTCAGCTGTGATGGGCACTTGGGTCAAATCAAAGGACAGGGTGGCTCCTGACCCAGTGGATCCCATGGCTTTCTGAGCATAGAGGTTCACAGAAAGCTTCTGAGCTCTCTCTGGATGGTAGCAGTGGTCAGGGAACGTGGCTGCCAACCCAGGGCAGCAACGCCAAGCTGTCCCACTACTACTCCCTTTCCTAAGATTCAAGCTTCAGGGCTGCAGAGGCTGTGGGGGGCAGGTGGAGGAGAGGATGGCACCAGAGATAATGCCCTCAAATTTCAGCTCCTAAGGAGGGGTTGTGTTCTGTGCTGCTTGTGGTGAGGCCAAGTATTTCTCAAGGATGCAGAGACAGGAGGTAGCCTGAGCATTCTTTTTGGCACCCACATGCGAGATTCCTGGGGCACTCAGTTGCCCAATCCTGTCCCAGGAGAAAGGAGTAGCTTGCCTTCTGGGGAGTCCAGATCTGGACAGGAATGGTGGGGAAGAGATTAGTGTTGTGTTTTTTTTTTTTTTCCCCTGGTACCAGCTTGACTGGCAGCCTGGGCAAAAAAGAGCCCATTCTAAATGTTCCCCGGGGTCCAGAATGGAACTCATTACATCAAACCTGCCGGTAGCCAGCAGCTTTGCTTTGTGAGCTGTGAAACAAATGTTTATCCACCACTCAGTGCAGTTCAAAGCTATTTAAGGAGCTCAGGGTGTTGAGCTTCAGGCAAGAGCTGTGTGTGCAAGGCCAGCGTTGGCACCGAGCAAGGTGGACAGATCTATGGCCTGGAGCCCCGAGCTTGCCTGGCTCCAGGATGCAGCTGAAGGCACAGGGATCATCACAAGCCTGTATTCTTTCGTCATGTTACAATTCACCTTTTCTCTTAAGCCCCACCCTCTCCTTTTTTGTATTCCGCCTTCATTTGCCTTCTCGCTGTTCTCTTTCCTCTCCCTCTGTTTTCCTTTTATTCTTCCTCTGCCTCTCACTCTTTTCATTTTCCTTTTCTCCCTTCTCTTTTACTCCCTCCTCTTTTCCCTTGGAGAGGCCTGTGCCTCCCTCATTGCACTCTAATAGGCATTATTCTCTGCCTCCATGAAAAAATGCACAAAATAAACAGAAGAATAAAATAAGGTTAAAGCATTTTACCCTTGCAAAATTTACAATCTAAAGAAAACTTGCCATGGTGAGACCCCCAGTGGAGGACCCAGCAACACAGCAGGTCCAGCATACATTCTCTAGCATCACACACAGCGTTTTTGTTTTTTCAAAGGGCCATGAAGATCATGGGTTAACCCGAGAAAGCAGCGGCCCCGTCACAGGTGTTCATGGTTTTATTGAGGTGGTGGTTCGGCACATGTGTAAGTAGCTTCTGCTTTGAGGTAAGTTTGAAGGTCTTCGTAAGGGCACCCAGAGAGTGCTGATGGAGGACGGATGGGAGGTAGCTTTCCTGATAGGGTCTTGACATCCACACTTTCAAGTATTCCTCACAACTATTGCAGAGTGAAGATTGTGATTACCTACTACTGCATTGCAAACCACCTGAAACAGTAGCTTATGAAAATAACCATCATTTCGTCTGCTCATGGACCCAGGGGTCACCTGGGCTCAGTAAGGCAGTTCTCATGTGGAGCTGCTCTTATAGTTGTACATATCAGGGAAAGCTGTACTGGAGTCATCTTGAAGCCATCTTCAATCCATGTGGAGGACACAGCCAGTCAGAGCTTTTGGGCATCTCACTTCTTCTGCATAGCCTCTCCATGTGGCTCCATTAGGTAGCCAGGTTTTGAGGGTCCTGGAGTGAGTGTCCCAGGAGAGACTGGCAGAAGTTGATGGCCTTTGCTAACCAGCCTCAGAAATCACATAGCATGGCATTCACTCTTCCCTGTGAAGGCTGTCACAAAGTCCATCAAGGACTTTCAGTAAGGCTAGATCTAAATCCTGCCTTCTGAGGGAGGAGAACCAGAGAGTTTGCAGACAGGCTTGGATATTCATGCATTGTTACCCTGCTTCTCAGGTGCAAGCGGTCACCCAGCCATGCAGAAAGTACTGGTACTGCACTGGTTAAACAAGATGTTGCTGCCAGGCTCAAATCCCATATGCATTCTGTGTAAGTAGTAAGACAAATTATCTAATATTCTGAGACACACTTTTCTCATCTGTTAAATGGGGATAATAGTCCCAACTCACAATATTGTGATAAGGATTAAATTTCTATATACTATTTAGCTTGCCACATTACGGGCTTTGGATAAATGTCATTATTGTTGTTCCCATTCTATAGATGAGAAACCTTGGGTTACAGAGAAAGTAATAATTGACCTCTGTCATGTAACTAGGGATTTGGACACAGCTCCAAAGTTAGTGACAACAGCACCTCTTCCCTCCTATGGCAAAACTCTTTCTGCTAATCTTAAAATACTTTTAAGCATGGAAATATGGAACTTGGGGCCTTGACAGAAGGTGCCACCCAAGAGCTAAGCTCTGGACTTGTGACTTACCTCCACCCTGACCATATAAGTCTCGCTACAAAGCCAAGGACAGGGAAAGCCACACCCCTAATTTTGCTGGTCCTGCACACTTCTGGCCCTTAAGCATTGGAAGGGAAGAGATGTAAGAGGAGATGGTGCAAAAACAGAGGAAGTGGTATGCAATGGCATTTGCAGACAAAGGAAACAATGCTGGCTCTGCCAGCAGGTTTTGAGACCTTGAGTCTTGGTTTCCATCTGTAAAGGGAACTGCTCTGCACACTGGATGGTTTTTTGTGAGGATCATGTGAGAGCCTGAGGGTGAAAGTTCCTGGTGGGCCACCAGGTCCTGGCTGCAGGTCAGTCAGGAATCCAGCCCTGCAGAGAAGGAGGTGGTGGCCTTGAGCTACTGCTGCATGTTAGCATCTGCTTAAACTGGGAAGTGGGCGGTTGCAGCCCTTACCCAGAGAGAAGACTGTTGTTCCACTGACATGGTATGGATTGTGAGCTGGTCAGGATTTCAGAGTGCCCATCTGCCTTTTTGGCAGGCTTGTATACTCACACATTTGGGAACACACAGATGTGAACACATGCGGTCCATAGACTAATAAAATGTAATCACACACACACACACACACACACAGTACTTGCCTGATGTCCACCTCATGCAGAGGTGCTTCAGATAAGCACCTGTCACCCCCTAGGCCAGGATAAGACACACAGATGCCCCAGCACTACTCTGAGAGCTGAGTATTGCCCAAGGTCCCCAGAGTCCTGCTAGCAAACAACCCAACTTCTTTGGGTTCCTAGAATACACAGCTTCTTCTCAGAACAAGCTCCAGCCCCATGCAGCCACAAGCACCTGGGGTACCTGTGTGGACTTAAACACCTCTTCTTGATTCCTTCTAATCTCCTAGCTTTTCCTCCCATCTTCTTTCTCTGCTTTCTCAGCTCTTCCTCTCCATCTTCTGCTGCTCTCCAGAAGGGCATGCGAGTACCTCTCCTAGGCCCTTGAGTGGGGCAAAGGAGGAAAGAAAGGAAGTGGGGAGAGGGTCTCTGGGGTTTGGCACATGAACAAACATCTGAGCTGCTTTCCAATCCCAAATCCTGAGAAGAAAAACTGAAAACACCGGAAAGCATTGAGCAGAGCCATTTAAAGGGCAGCAACATGGATGAGATGGTTGACCCCAGCTCCCCATCCTAAGGCTGCTTTCTTCAGAGGATGGAGGTTGGTGTGGCATGGGCATCCAGGGATATATCCACCTGCAGAAGGATCTCCAGCTGGAGGGAAATTTATTTCTCTCTAAATAAGAATCTGTTTCCTGAAGCAGGTGGGATCTCAGGCTTAGCCACAGGGGTGGGAGTGTGAGGGTGGGAGGGAATAGAGGAGCTTCCACTGCCCAGGACCACAGAGGCACACTTGCCCAGGGCTGCAGTATCTCTCTTCAGGAGCCTGAATGCCCACGGTAATGTCTCGGCTGTTCGGGTTTGAATTTGTGACCTAGATAGGGCAAGCACCAGCCCACCCCCACTTTTTGACAAGGAAATTGAAACCAGAAAACCTCAGGATTCACTATAAAGTCCCACCCCTCTGAGAAACATTTACTAACCACCAAAATACTCTGCTAACTTCCCACAGCAATCCCCTGAGCTCTTTTCATTTGGATACTTGGGGATATGCTAGACAGACAGGGTAAATTTTCTGAAGGCACACAGCAACTAAAGGTAGCGCGCAAAGACATACTTTGGTCTTCCTGAACCCACACCTCCAAAATGCTCTCCAAATCCCTGGTAACTTTAGCATTAATGAAACTGTCTCGTGAAGGTCATGTGTAGTCCACAAAATGCTGTCCACATTTACTATCCAGTTATTCCTACCGTGTCCTCGCAGAATTGGATCTGTTATAGTTGTTATACTTATTATTGGCATCATTCCTACAATGCCTCAAGAGAAGAGGGCCCACAGAGTGGAGGCAGCCTTCTCACACAGCTAAGTGGTTGTGCTGGGAAGTGACTGATGGCCTCAAAGAGCAGTCTTAGCTCACAAGCACTTTGGTCACTCCTCCCTTCCTAAGCCAAAAGAACTCTCCTTAGATTTCCAAAAATTGGGACAGGACCAACTCCTGTGTGGCCAGGACATTCAGGACAAGGGGCTTGAAGGGGCAAGTGAGGCAGCCAGGAGTGAACTTCTAGCAGCACACTCTGAGCCAGAAACAAACACTCATTGCCATTTACACGCACACGCACACTCCCTAACACATGTTTGCCCTGAACACATGGGCAGGCTCTTAATTCTGCTAATTCTTACTGTTCTTCAGGATTGTGGTCCAATGAAATGGATGCATGAGAAAGACCAAAAAGGGTGGGGTAACTGTAACAACCTCCAGGAACACAGTAGGGCTATATCCGCTGGAGCTTCCCCAGCAATGCTGGGAAGTGAATATAAATGATGTGTCATTTGATCACAAAGCCATTAGGGCTTCCTGGAAGTCTCCAGGTGTTGGCTTTATGTCCCTAACCTCCCTTCCCATGTGCTTAACCCATAGAAAGTCTTTTAACATCAGAACAATAGACTGTGATGGACCACATGTGGACTTCCCTGGGAAGTGGTTACATTGCCCTAGTTAAACATTCCTAGTAACAGGCTTTCTCTGCCTCTTCTTTCTGAAAGCCCACTGACCTATGATGAGTAGGCACGTGTGAGGAACCACTCTCTGAATCACTCTTTGTCTTCTGAACTTTATAGTCTGTGACATGAGGGGGTCACCTTAATCCCAAATTCTCTCCTAGCCAGCCTGTACCAGTTACTGTAATCCCACTATAAGACCTCCTCCTTAGAGCATCAGAGCCATTGCCTCCCCAAGGCTACTTTGGGGTTCAAGCAAAGGAGCAAGAGGGGAGCTAAAAAAGAACCTCCTCTTGCCTACTTGCTGCTGGACCTTGGTGTGGCTGGGGGTGTGGACAGGTTCTGCCTCACCCACCATAACAAGCAAAGCTGGGCCATCCACAAGCCGATGCGACCCTGCCCAGTCATCCCCCTGGGAGGTGGCACAGGGTGGATTTTAGATCAGAGGACCTTGGCTTTGAACCCAAACTCGCTACTTCCTTAGTTCTATAAGTTCTCTGAGCTCAGCTAACTCCTCAGAAACATGAAGATAACAATACTACATTATAACGTTTTTGAGGATTAAATAAGTAATATAAATTATCTGGCACGTGCTTAAAACAAAGTGCTCACTAAATAGTCACTGTTGTTACTAAACCCAGAAAGCTCTGTCATTTGGGACAGATGGAATGAGACTAATAATAATGATAGTGGCTAACAGTTATGGAATAGTTATGACATACCAAGAAGTATCCTTCTAAGAATTTCACATATATTAACCAGTTTAATTCTAACATCCCCGTGATGCAGCTGCTAGCACTTCCATCATTTTATGGATGGAAAAGCAGAGGTTCAGAAAGCTTTAAAACCCCCACCCAACTACCTACCATGGAATGTGATTCAGGCATAAAGGAAGGAAATTTGAACACATGCTGCAACATGGATAGACATTGTGCTAATGGAAATAAATCAGTCACAAAAGTACAAGAATTGCATGATACTGCTTATATCAGGAACCTAGAGTGGTCAGGTTCATGGAGAAAAAGTAGAATGGTGGTTGCCAGGGACTACGGGGAGATTAGAAAGAGAGGGTTGATATATATATCCGTATGAATGTAGAGTATCAGTTCTGCAAGATGACAAAGTTCTGGACACACTTTTTACAACAGTGCAAATATACTTAACACTACAAAAAGTTAGACACCCCCAAATAATATACCCAATCAAAAATGGGTAACTGAAATGAATAGACACTTCTCAGAAGAAAAACAAATGGCCAATAAATACATAAAAAAAAGTGTTTAACATCGCTGGCCACTAGAGAAATGCAAATAAAAACAACATTGAGATTCCATTTTACTCCAGAAAGAATGGCTAAGAAATCAAGTAATAACAATTGTTGGCAAGACGGCTGGGAAAAAGAAACCCTTCTACACTCTTGGTGGGAATGTAAACTAGTACAAACATTATGGAAATCAGTATAGAGATTCCTCAAAAAACTAAAACTAGAAATTCCATTTGACCCAGCTATTCCCCTTCTAGGTATCTTCCCAAAGGGGTTAAATATGTCATATTACAGTGAGACATGCATATCCATGTTTATAGCAGCACAACTCACAATAGTTAACCCTTGGAAGCAGCCTATATGTCAATCAACAGATAAATGGATAAAGAAAATGTTGCATTTTATACAATGTAGTACTACTCTGCCATCGAGAAAGATAAACTTGAGTCATTTGTAGGAAAATGGATGAACTTTGAGACCATAATGCTAAGTGAAATAAGTTAGACACACAAGCTGAAATATCACATGATTTCTCTTATATCAGAAATCCAAAACATAAATAAAGAGCAAAATAGAAGATAATAGGACATAGGAAGATAGAACTTTTGCATAAAGGAAGGGGACCAAGAGATGGAGGGGAGAAGGGAGGAGAAGGGGATGAAAAAAATAATTAAATATATTATGTACATATATCTACTGCCTACAAGGAATGCAATAACTATGTACTACAAACATGTACCAATAAATAATAAAATATATGGGAGAATGTGAAAAAACACTGCTGTGCTGTACACTTACAAGTAGTTTAATGGTAAATTTTGTTACATGCATTTTATTCCAATGTTTTTGAAAGATATAAGGAATGTTTAAATTTAAAAGCTTATTACACTAAAAGATGCATTGTCATGAAACTGCTTCAAAATACTCCCCTTGCTTCAAACACACCTATCTCATTATTCATTCCACTTTCTGAAGGTGTTCTGGAAGTCTTTTTCAGGATTATCTTTAGTTGCAGTGTCATGGGTGCCAAAATGTCCTGAATTGGTTCAAAACATTTATCTTTCATAGTCATTTTGACTTTTGGGAAGAGCCAGAAGTGGTATGGTGTCAAATCCGGTGAATAATGTGGATGAGGACACACCATAAAGTCTTTATGAGCCCATGGGATGGCACTCAGCAGCATTCGCCATGGTTTTGATCACACCTCATAAAGAAACTCATGAAAGAGGACTTCCAGAACTGTTTCCGAAAGCAGCAAGAAAAATGGAATAAGTATGTTTGAAGTGAGGGACAGTATTTTGAGGGAGATTAATGTTGATATATCTTTTAGCATAATACATTTTAAAAATTTAAACATATACCATAGTTTTTGATCATATATATTTATATATATATAGATATATATGAAGTTTCTTTGTATTTGGCTATATAGCTATGGCCTTTTGTACATACACAAGAGAACCAAAACTGAACACTACTTATTTGTGTATATTAGAAAGCATGTGATTTTTTTGTTATTTTTTCACATTTCAATTTTTCATGTTGTCTATAGTGAGTTCATGTTATTTCATCATAAAAATACATTCATAGAAAATGACAGATTTTTAAAAACAAATTACATTTTCCACATGGGTTGTGTCAGAAACTTGTTATGAATGTTTAAGTTACCCCAATTCATATATTGAAATCTAATTCCCAAAGGGATGATGCTAGGAAATGGGGCCTTTAGGAGGTGATTAGGTTATGAGGATGAAGCCTGCATGAATGAGATTAGTGTCCCTGTAAAAAGGACTGGAGAGAACGCTCTTTCTCTCCACCATGTGGGGGCAGGGTGAGAAGACAGCCATTGATAAACCAGGAGAGAGGTGCTTATCAGAAAGTGGGTCTGTGGCATCTCACCTAGATCTTGGACTTCCAGCATCCAGAACTGTGGGTAGAAGACAGCGGTCATTTAATAGTATTCTGTTGGAGCAGCTTGTGCTGCCCGGTACTTCAACCTCAACTGCCTGGCTCCAATGGGGGGTGGGGCAGCTAAAATCATCCCACAGGCTGGAAGCAGAGAGGACAATTCTAGAAGGAGGGATTAGCAAAAAGAAGTCGACACTGGGGGCAGCCATCAGTCAGAAGCTGGGTCTGCAGGGATGGACATAGAATCAGCCCCTTGAATGTGTCAGGTGTGAGCTGTGCCTGGGAACAGACACAGTTGCAGAACCCTCGGTGGCAGGCAGAGCAGGACTCCTTGCCAAGGTGTGATTAAAACCTGGCATCTCAAGCAAGGGTAACTAGAGCTGTGGGAGGAGCTGCTTAGCCAGAGTGGGCTTTCTGGGCCAGGAACAAGCCATCCCTGGGATCATGGGGAGTGGGTACATTTTGTCTGCTCTGAAGAAGCACCAAGCACCTCTGTTCTTACAGATGGAGTATCCAGAGGTAATCTGTGAACCTAGTTAGCACAGGTTGACTGACATCCTGGGGGAGGTGCTAGTGCCCTAGCACTCGTTAGGAGTCACTGGCGAGGAGACTAGGCTGGGCCAGACCAGAGATAGGTACCAATTGTGCCCTTCTTCTCTTCCACGCAGGCACATCTTGCTGCAAAGGGAGCTGAGAGAAGTTGAAGGTCTCCACCTGGGCATTTGCTGGGGCATCACCTTCAGGGAACAAGGGAAATACAGGAGAGCTTGGGCACTGAGCTAGAGAATGGGGTCAGAGGGTGAGGTCCCAGGGAGGGGCTGTGCTTGACACAGGGGCCTGGTTCCTCCAGTAGCTGCAGGAAGAATGCAGGCTGTGAGTCAGAGGACCCCATGGGGAGAACAGGCTCAACCACATACAGGAAACTCCTTGGTGTCTCCTGTCTTGGTTACACCTCTGCAGAGTAGGCAAATCATAGCTACTTCTTGGGTCACCAAAAGGATTAAGTAAAATTGGGGGAAGCTGGGCGCAGTAGCACATCCCTATAACTCCAGCACTCTGGGAGGCTGAGATAGGAGGATCACAAGTTCAATCCCAGCTTGGACAATTTAGACCTTGTCTCAAAATTTAAAAGGAGGGAGGAACTGGGGATGTAGCTCAGTGTGAAGGACGTGGGTTCAACCCACTATAGCACCATAAAGAAACTGTGGGTATAAATGATCAAACATAGTGCCTGGTACCTAGTAAGTGCTAAAATAAAGATGGGCACCCCCTCCACAGGTAGGCTCTCCTTTTTGCACCTCCAGCTACTCCTGTTCCATGTCTTTATGAAAGAGGAGGCTGTGAGCAGTCACTAGTCTGCAACAGCTTGGAAAGACCTGCAACAAAAATATTACCCTAAGTGTGAAGGTGTTTAGGGCCAGTACGAAGGCTCACATAAGGCCCTGCATTCTTTGGCCCTAATTAAGAGACAGGGAAGGGTTTTGTGGACCAGAGGCTGGGGAGGGAGAAGGGTGGATAGAATGACCTCACAAAGCACATTTGCTCCTTTGCCCTCTTCAAAGTACCACTGTCTTGTCTATCCTTGCCCCACTCTGGCCCCCACGATGTAGGCAGCTCCATTCTGCCCATGCTGGATTGGCCCTCCAAGAACAGGCATCCCACTCCATCCTCACCTTTGCTGGAAAGACAGAATAAATAAGTGCAGGGTTCCTGAAACTGTCTTTTTGAAGTTTAAAACAATACAGTACAGGCTCTTTCACCTGCCCAGAAACCAGAGTCCTTGGCTCCTTCACCCCCTCCTATTTCTGCTGCTGTCTTCAGTGCAACATTAAAATTCCTCTCCAAGGGATGCTTTAAAGGCAGGATGGCAGGGCCAGCGATACAATAACGGACAGCAGGACCCTTGGGCAGGAGGTTCTGATAGCCTGTACACCGAGAAAGACTAGCAGGGAGAGCAGGGGAAGCGAATGCCTTTCCACCAGCCAGAGCCCAGCTAATTGCCACCGGGGAGAAGGGCAGAGTTCACGCAGGTAACAGGTGTACCTTGTCTTAATGAAGACTGACTTGTTTGCCCAGAGCTGCCTGCAGAGGTAGGAAGAGCAGGAGAAGGAGCGTGGACTTCGTGAGGTGTCCACATTGGACTCCACCAAATTAGAGGAGTTGGTTTTGTCCCTTTCACAACCCACCCTGGAGTTGGGCACATGAGAAGAGGGGGAGAAAAATGATAGCCCCAAAATAGTACTTGCCTAAGAAAATGGTGGCAACTCTTGATTATTGATAGGTGGTGTATTCACTTTGCCAGGTATCTACAGCTTTGTCTAGTCAGAAAATATGTAATTAGGTGACAACAGGGACAGTGATTGGGTAAGGGAGGGGAGAAAGGAGGAGAGAACAGGGTGAGAATGAGAGACCATGGAGGAGTTTGTTGTGGGCCAAGAGCTGGGGCATGTGCAGTGCTGCATGCAATTCACAACAAGTTTATTAATTGTCTGTTATTTGTCTGGCACTGTACTGGGCAATGGGGACATGGGGAAGAATAACCACAGTCCTGACCCTAAATCTGGCAGGAGAGACTTCAACGTAAACAGATAATTGCAAGAGAGTTCTAGGTTCTGGTGGAGGCTTATGCTGTGTGTTCTGGGAACAAAGAAGGAGGAGAAAGGTGGAGAAGAAGGAAGGGGGAATGGGGAGTGCCATACTACATGGAAAACAGGATGCTTTTGAGGACGAGGTGGACTTCAGCTGGTGGCTGGGTTGGGTTAGGGAAGGTAGAAGAGGGGATAGTCCAAGAAGAGAAGATGTTGAAAGAGTGATGGCACTAACATTCTAGACAGAGTAGGTGGTCCCAGGTGAGAATGAGGAGCAGAGAGATGAGGCTTGGAATCTGCTGGCACCGGGACACGAGTAGCATGGTGACATCCAAAGGGGGGCTTTGTTCAGGAGCCACCACTAGCTCCTGAGCAGGGTGTGGGATGCTCCACTCCTGAAGGACCTCCAGCGCTCAGGTTACTAGGAATGTGCAGCAACTGTGGGCACTCAGAGGGGGATCCTCACCTTTCTTCCACAGGCTTTTGAGCACCTTCCCTATCTTCTTTCCATCTCAGCTTCACATCCTTCTGCCAAGAGGCAGTAAAATTATCTCAGGTTAGGACACAAGAAGTGGAAGCACAAAAACACAGGAAGATCAGGGACTTGGACAGGGGAGGTCAGAGTCTCGGTTTGGGGCCCAGCCGCCCTGTCCTGCTTCTGAACCATTACTCCATAGTCCAGATAAAGCTGATGAAAATCACTCATCTTTGAAAACCTCACCCCAACATCACCAAATGAGTATTAATTTCCTACAAGAAAATTAAAACTCAAAGATGTAATTACCTCACCGTCACACAGCTACACAGCTAGTGAGAAATGGAGTCCGCATTCAAAGCCAGGTCTAGTTGACCCAACAGCCTGTGTTGTTTACCATCACTTTTCAAAACAGTGCAAGGTAGAGGAAAGACTCGGGATGGGACCTGGGTGGAGACGGCTTCTCAAAATTGATCCACTACCAAAGACTTGAATCTCAGTTAATTCCACCATCTGATTTATTAGTTAAAAACAAGGGGATGGAAGAGAACAGGCAGTGGTGTTAGTTTTGTGTTGAGATTTTTTTTTTAATCTCTGAGATGTCCCAAAATGTTTACTTTGTAAATTTGTTCAGCTCGGAGGTGGGTAAACATAGGCATTAAGGATGTGAACGGCCTCAGCCAGCCAGAACGCCTGACAGGTTTGCAGAGGTAGATGTAAAGCACTGCAAACAGCACTGAGCAATGAGACCTCCAGAGCAGGAAGTAGAGCTCCAGCGTGTAACTCAAAGGCCCCACGTGGCACACTGACAGAGAAGGGGTGCGGTGCCAGGCTGCCCAGCTCTACCTGCATCCACCCCTCAGGGGGGCAATGCCATTGCAGTTCTCAACACACCCATTTCAAGCTTCAGTGCATTTAGCGAAACACTGGTCCACAGTCAGCCCTTTACACTGCAACATCCTGGTGTCCCTGCTCAGCAGCAAAGCATGAATCTGGCTCCTGCCTCAGTCAGACATACCATCAAGAGGCATCCTGCATGGCTACAGGAAGAAAGTCACAGGCCCGGGAGGGGATACTTGTGCTCACCCCAACAGTCCACTGGGAAGCTCAGGAGCTCGTAAGTACCCCATCTCTGGGAATATACAAGCAGATACTGGATGCGCATCTGTACTGGCTAGTGATTCTGAGGTCATACTAGTCTGAGTTGGAATTGTGGCTTCCCCATTTATAAGTTAAGCATCCTTAATCCAAAAATGCAAAATACTCCAAAATTTGAAACTTCTTGAGTGCCAACATGACACCAGTGGAAAATTCCACACCTGACCCCATTTGATTGTGATGGGTCACAATCAAAATGTCAGTGCCCAACACACAGTAGTATAAAATTATCTTCAGGCATTTTGTGTTTAGACTTGTGACCTACCCTTGAGATATCTCATCGTGTGTATGCAAATATTCTAAAATTTGAAAAAAATCCAAAGTCTGAAACACTTCAAGTCCCAAGCACTCCCAGTGAGGGGTACCCAACCTATATTGGCTCAATCATCTTACTTTTGGTTTACCCATCATAAATGGAGGGTGGTAGTAAGGGTATCTACCTCCTAGAATTGCTGTGAGGAGAGGGCAATACATGGCAAGGGCTTGGCCCGGTGCCTACTGTTTGAATTGCTCAATAAATGATAGTGATGGCCATGGGGATGGAGATGGCAGTGATGGTGGTGATGAGGATGATGAAGAGGAGAGGATGGAAGGGAGCATCCTGGACTCTGAAAGAAGTTTAGTGAAGAGTGGTCTCAGAGAGTCACTCTATAGAAAAGCCACCCCAATAGCCGGGCTTCTATCCAAAGCCCTAAACAGAAGATTCCATGAGGAAGTTACCCCACAGTGAAACCCAGCCAGTCTCTCCTCCCTCTGTTGTGAGTCAGACACATTCAGCCACCTCTATCCGTGCTGATGTTCTCCCCTCAATGTTTGGGCAAGAGGAGTCAGTTCCACCATTTGGAGCACTGCTCATTCACTACCACATTGCAAACCACTGCCTTATTGGCACAAGGGCAATGATATCAAGGAGACTTCCTGGTGACTTCACAGAAGGCAGAAATAGATGCTCCTAAGCCATCCCCTCTGTCCTCCTCTAAGTATCAAACCCCTCTCCCCAGGGGAAATTCCTTCATTCATTTGCTGTAAAGTGACTTCTGCTGAAGTGTGTGTTTTTGAAGTGGAAAATTGAAAGTGCATGATTCATTCCCAAAGAAAACTGTTAGTTCATAGCTGAGAAATTGCTTTACTATTGCTCCAAAAGGGTTGCTTCTCAGGTTTGAGGGGGCAGACATGTAACTCTGCTTCCTCCCTCTCCCTAGTCCAGCATCATCAGTGATACATGAAGAGCCAGAGAGATAAAGGTTAAAATAGCCCCTTTGTCACTGATGATGTTAAACAGGAGGGTGTGGTTTTCTTCCTAACCAAATGACTTGCTCCCCTACCAGTGAATTGACTTGATCCCCTCAAAACTTTAGGCTTCTCTGGTAGGGGCGGAGCCTGCTATGCTCATGTTGGCACATGGCTGCTGCCACAGCTGTGTATTCTCTGAAGACAAGCGTATCCCAAAAGACAGAAGACGGAGGAGGAGCCTGGCTCACACAAACTGCAAATGACAAAGCATTCTTCACCCAAGGAGGAAGAAAGCAGGACCCAGGAATAAAGCTTACAGAAAATCCCTCTTTAGGGACACTGGAGAAGGAGGTGTTAAAGATGCATTTTGTTTTTTTAACCAATCGAGGTTTAACATTTAATCCTTAGTCAACCAGGTGTGTGACCAACTGCTCCAGGCAGGAGAAGAGCCAAGTGTGAGCGATCCTGCCTCACTGACCTGAGGTCCTTACCTCAGAACTAACCTCTTACGCCTTCCTGCTTTTTCCAGGGACCATTATATGACATGGTGGATTTTGCTTCCATACAGCTCTGAAATGGGCCAGAATAGTACACCGATGAAATCAACTTCAAAGCTCTACTATGCCCAAGGCTGAAAGTTAAGAGCCTTTTCTATTTCCAATCCAAATTTATGTCCAGCCACATGGCCCAATAAACTCATCAGAGGTTCTATAATGAGATTTAATAGCAGTGTGAAGATACTTCAATAATAAAATGCATAAAGGGCTAATAAAAAATGCATGAAGAGTCTTCAGTAATAAAAGCCAAAATAAGATGCCCCCAATTTGGATATAAACCCTTCCCATTATCAAATTCCTAGGGAAAATTTAGAGATTAAAATCCCAAAGAGACTAAAGTCCAAAATCAAAGCATTTAGCCCTTGTGAATTAAAATCCAAAAAAAGTCCAAACTGTCCAAGTTAAAGTGAAGAGATGGAGGTTCTCCCCAGATTCTCACTTCCATGGGTCTCAGACAGAGGCATTCTCCATGTCTCAGCAGAGTAGAAGATTCCTTAAGTGGTTGTACCTTGCCCTTCCACAGAAGAGCACATGTGTCCTGTCTTGGAGCCTCGGGAATAAAAGTGTTCAACTCCAGGTCTCTCATGCACTCACTTTTTAAAAAGCCCCAATAATTAATAGCAAATAAAAGATTGCCAAAGCTCCTGGTTCATACCAACAAGATTTATAAAACAAGATATTGTTAAGTCCCTACCACAGTTGTCCCAGGGAAAATTATGTTCCTAGCACCTGTGCTCCATTGTGCCCAAACTGTAGGAGAGCATCATGGTGCCCAAGGAAAGAAGAAAGCCACCAATGGTTTTAGTGCAGCACCACGGGGTCCCAATCAGTGTGAGCCAGGAGCCTGATGTCCATGAACTTTGCATGCCAATCCACAGGGTTAATATGACACCGTTGTATTAATGTATCTCCTTATCCCTCCATTGAGAATGCCACCACAAAACCCCATGTTCACATCCCTGAATCTCTCAAACCAGAATTGATCTTGTCCTTCTCTAGCCTCACATGCCAAGGCCCAGGGCCCGGTACCTGACATGGAGGAATATTTGATGCTCAACTAAGGAGCCAGGCCAGGATACAAATTTCATAGGAAACATCCAGAAACTGGTTTCACAACTCAAAAATTCTCACTTTCAAGAGTACAAAAAATGTGCACTGTATATTGGGGTGTGAGTATTTGTGAAGAGGATGTGTTAGTCAGCTTTTCATCCCTGAGACCAAATACCTGAGAAAAACAACTTAAAGGAGAAAAGATTTATTTTGATTCACAATTTCAGAGGATTCAGTCCATGGTTGGCTGGCTCCAAGACAGAAATATCATGGTAGAAGGGCATGGCAGAGCAGAGCTTCTCGTATTTTAGCAGACAGGAAGCAGAGAGCAATGAAAAGATAGCCAGATAGTAAGGGTCAAGGGACAAGATGTAGACCCCAAGGTGACACCCCCATGACCTACATACTCCTTTCAACTAGGTTCCACTTCCTAAGTTTCCATTACCTCTCAATAATGCCATCAAATTATGATCTCATCAGTGAATTAGTTAGATGAAGTTAGAGCTTTCATGATTCAAAGTCCCACCTCTGAACACATGAGACTGTTGGGCAATATTTTAGATCTAAACTGTAACAGAGGATGTCTTTGGAGAGACCTGAGCTGTGAGTTCTAACTCCCCAAGGTGAAGAGGTGGCTGTTACTATCACTCATCTCAAGCTTGCTAACCGTCTTCAATGGCACCCCTCAGAGAGGAGAGTCTATGGCTCCTGTAGTATGGGAGAATCTGCATGGCATGTGACTCCTGCCTAATAAATCTGAGTGACAGAAGGAGTAGCAAAGTGCTCCAGTGCAGGGAGAAAGCAGAGCAGATAGTGCCTGGATGAGTCATTCTCAGAACCTGTTTTTGAAGCTCGTGTTTCCTGCTGTCTGCATGTGGATCTCGCCAGCGAGAGAGCTGGGATGATACTGAGATGTGTCCTGCCTGTGGAGCCAAATGTAGACAATCAGACCTCAGCTGATGGAAATTGGCCGTCCATCCCCTGCCCAGAAGAAGCAGGCCCTGGCTGAGGAGAGGGACTGTAACTCTAACACTGTATGAAGTTGGATGCTTTGACTATAACTATTCTAAATATGAATCGAGTCTAAATGAGATTTAAGGCATCATTGAACATTTTGTTACCAAAAAGTGCTCGTAGAAGTCATGGACCTGCCCAAGTATATATCCAGGATAGAATAAGTTTCATTCCTTGAATGAATGTAAACAGACTGTGGGAAACCAAAGAAGGTTGCTTTGTGATTTCATCCCACACACCAAGCTGGCTCAATGAACAGCATCCAACCCCACAACCCCAGATCTGTTCTACTTTCTGGATTATTCTCCACCTATCTTGCAGTAAGGGTTATTGGTGGCTGTGTCTTATCTCTGGCCAGCAGACTGTGAGCTTCTTGCAGGCAGGCATCTTCTTTATTTAGCTCTCACAACTGCTATTTGAGTGTTTGTTTGAGACATGAAAGGTATTCAGTAAATATCTGAGGGTAAAAGGAAGGAAGGGAGGGAAGATAAGAGGGAAGGGGAGAGAGAGAGAAGAGGCAGAGGCAGAGGCAAAAAGAGGAGAAAAGTCAGAGCATCCACAAGACAAGACTCTTATACAGAAAAGATCAGGTCATCAATAGAAACAGAGAGCTGAGACTAGAATCTGAAGGGCATCTCCCTCACACTTTGCAATGTGTTTCTGGGCTTTGATGTCTTTGCCACAAAATACCCTTTGGTCCAGACCTGCACACAGCCACCCAGTGCTGGCCATTACTTAAGTAGGATGAGTAGAGCAACCACCAGATCAGAGGAGAGATCACTGAATGGGGAGCCCAGAGCACCCACTACTAGGTCTGGATTTGCATGCTGGATCTCTTTATTGCCTCCTCTAGCAAGTGGGGATGGGAATGACAAATCGCAAGGTTGTTATGAACAGAATTTGGAAAGGGTGGGTTTCAAATATGATTGCCAGGTGCTGGCCCATGCCCAAAGTTTCAGGGGCCTTTGAAAAGCTGTCACAGCCCTCAGCAACTGAGCTCTTCTACTATGTCCTGGAGACTTCACTGCCAGGCTGGAATCAGGACACCATGGTATAGAAGGCATAGGAGACCCAAGACCAAGCCCTTCCTCAGCTCATAATGCCATCGTCTCCATTTCCAGTATGATCTCCCAAGAAAAAGACCATTTGTACAAAGATCAACCTGGGATATCAGTGCCCCGTACCATGTAATTCTATTCTTTCCCCTTGTAGGTATTTTGCCTACATCCTCCTTCCCATCAGATGGGCCCAGACTGTGCACTGAGAGATGCTCCATGTAAATGCTACTCCTCCTATGGTTGATTACGAAGTGGTATCAAAGCCTCTCTTGATGTGACTTCTCTAAACTGAGGTGTGTGTATGCGAAGGAGAGAGAGGTGGGGTGGGGGAGAGGAGAAGAAAAGAAGGAGGAGGAAGCAAAGGGGAGGGAGGTGGGAGAAATGAGACAGGAACAGGGAAAAGGAAGAGGGAGACTTGCCATCTTTATATTTTTAATTACACAAGTAATACATGTTCATTGGAACAAGTCAGATAGTTAATAGATACATTTTTAAGTAAATAGTCTCACCTTCCCTCTCTCCTTTTGTCTTGAAGTTTAATGACAACCCCAAAATCTCATGAACCCATACTCCTTTTTCCTACAGACCCTCTGCCTCTCACTAACCTTCCCCCTGCTATGCACTCCTACATATACATATATGTTCATACACACACACACACACACACACACACAGCTTTCTCATCTCTCTGCTGCCCCACTAATCTCTCCTAAGCGTGTGTTCAACACCTTCCTACAGGCAAAGCCCAACAAAACTCCAACTTCCATTCTCCTCTAGGATCCATGACCTGTTCAAAATGCTCTTAACTCTGGGGAATCCTGATGCTGCCATAGTAAAATGCCCTTGATGTCTCCCCCAAGCACCTTGGAATCCTCCCCCACAGGCGCTGTTAGGAAGGTTGTAGAACTCATCCGGGAAGGTATCACTATGAAACCAACATCAGTGAAATGCATCTGAACATTTCCAGGGCTGAGCAAACCATATGTCTTCATAATTTGATTGTGTCCTGGTCCCAGAGGCACCCTGGCTCTATTGAACGCCGAAAGAGTTATTTAGGATCATAAATAATATTATCAGAGAGGGTCCACTGGGTAAACAGAGTCAGTGTGTAAATTGTCGGAGTGTGATATTGATTGTTCTTTGCTGACTAATGAATTATTCTGTTTAAGAGCCCATAGAAATAGTGCACAGCATTCCAAGGCAATGGAGCCTTTGAAGAATTTTCTTGAGGAGCTGTTTCTATCGGTGTTGGATGCTGTAGCCGAAAGAAAGAGCATCCTCAGCCACTGTGCTGCCGTGGGGAAATTACAGGGAACTCCATGACCGCAGCAAGGCTCATGGGGTCAAGGCGGGCGACAGATAGAGGTAACTGTCAAACCCAACCAAATCCAGGCCCCTGCCACTGCAGGTTTGATACCTGGCCTTCACAAAGCTCAGGGGCTGCAGATCTGATACAGTAGGTGCTCAAAATGTGGATTCTAGAGTGGGGGCTTATTGACGTATGATTGTGTCTATTATTTATGAGCTATTCATTTCATGCTCTAACCTTCCCAAGTGACCTGCTAATGACAAACTAACTGAACATATGCACTTAATGTAGATACTGGAGGGAATTAACAAAAGGCAGAGGCGATAGTGAATGTCCGCATCTATCCTCCCTCTTTAGAGAAGAGTCTCCTGCTCACAAGTCTACACCCTGGCCCTTCTCTTTCCTGGGCCCCTAACCTGCCCAGTTTGCACCCAGTTCTTGGCTGTTTACCAGCCTCACTTTCTTCACTACAAAATAACTTTTCATATACATCCCTCTTAACTGTTGGATTGTTCCTTTTTTCTCCTAATGATTTTTCTGAATGCTTTGTGTTTTGGACACTAAATCTGTTTGTTGCAAGCATATTTCTTTCCATCTGTGATTTGTCTTTTCGCTTTCTGTATGTCATTGTTTTGTTTAACATACATTTTTAATTTTAATGTAGTTAAACATATCAGTTTTTAAATTTATTATTAATGTGTTTGGGTTTTGTCTAAGAAATTTTCACAAAGATAACCTCCTTTATTATCTTTAGAAATCTTTATGGTTTAGCCTTTCATGTTGAAGTCTTTAGTTTTTTAAGAAATTATTTTTATGATGAATACATTAGGATCCAGTTTCTTATGGGGCCCTCCCATTTGTTTTTTTGTAAGTACAGGCAATTGTCCAAGTCCCAATGTTACGGTGTCTCTCATCTCCCCAGTGATCTACGAGGTCTTCTATCATATATAAACTTTTTGTATTTGATTGAGTCTGTTGCTAGCTTTCTATTCTGATGTTTTGGTCAGTTAATCTATCCTTCTGCCAATACCATAGTATCTCAAACATTCTCATGAAAATCTCCTCCCTTTGCTGCAGTTCTTACCCAGTGACTCTGATCCAATCCAAACCTCAAGAATGACTCCTCCTGGGCCGGTGAGATGGCTCAGCGGCTTAAGCGCCTGCCCGGCAAGCGCGAGGGCCCGAGTTCGACTCCCAGAACCCACATACGAAAAAGGGGCCGGTGATATCGCTCAGCGGCACGGGCGCCTGCTGGCGCGCGAGGTCCTGAGGTCGACCCCCCGGTACCCACAAAAAAAAAAAGAAAAAGAATGACCCCTCCTTAAATTACTCCCTCCTCCTCTACCAGTTCCCGCTCTCCTTCCCTTCTTAGATCTTGCAACTCTACCATTCATATGCAGTTTATTCCATAGGGTCATGTATATGTATTGCTGTCTCACACACTAACTCCTGAGAAGGGGGATTTTTTTGTTACTATTTTTTTCCTTGCTCTGCTTCCAGCCCACCCTTAACACCTCACAAGTGCCAGTCTCAGTAGACCCGATGTGAGCCTGTTAAAAGGATCCATGGGTCAATAGTAACTTCCTTCTTTAAATCTCAATGTATTTGCCCACCTTGAAAAGGCAACAATGTGGGTTCTTTTAGATACACTAACCACAACAATTTTTTCTAACCTCTCTGAGCAAACTCTGTAGAGTTGGTGAGGCTGAAGAAACACTGTGGAGGCATGGAAACCACTGGTCTGGCTTTCCCATGTAAATCTAAGACCCTCAGGAGCACCAGGCTACAGGCTGTAAGAGCAAAACATGCAAAACTTACAGGTGGAACTCCGGTCCATTCCAAAGCCCAGGGGAATGACATCACATTATCAGCCTGGGAACAGAAATTCCTCGCCAATTGAATCCTTGGAGACTACTGTACTTGCTGCCGCTACTAACAAAAGAAAGAGACAACCAGAAAATGGGCTTCTAGCAACTAGGACTAGAATTGACTCAATAGTACCTTCCACAGTCCTTCGGGAGAAGGAACATTTCTGCCACTGACTGAATGCTGGTGGTTTTGCAATATAGGTTTCAAGCAGGTGAGGGGAGTAGAGGTTTTTACTGGTGTGAAATGAATAAGGAAAGGAAGAGGGAAGCAGAACGGATGGAAAATGTACTTGGTGGTTGAGAAAGGACTTGTCACACCTCGTCATTCACTCAATGAATATTCATGAAAGAACCCATGATACACCTGGGTCTCTGCATTAGGCTTAAGACTCAGGAATGAAGCAGACCCTGTTCCTAATTCTTTTTGAAGTGCATTGCACTGAGCTTCTAAACACACCTCTTGGTTACAGGCCAGCTTCCTCGGTTCCCTTGGTGTCCAGAAAGCTGGAGCTCAGCCAGATTCTCTGCCTCCAATTAGCAAAACTGAAAACAAGTGTTGGTATTCCTGCATGGTGTCACCACCAGAGAAGCAGCGGGCACAGTGTCTGTGAAATAAATTGCCTAGCCCCGAGTCATTTGCCTTTGTTTGCTAGTTCAATCTTCAAGTTAATTCAGAGCACAAGACAGTTACTTAAGTCTAGATATTTTATCTTAATGTGGGTAATTCCCATAATATCATACATTAAGATGTCTGATTTCAGCTGCCACCCAACGGGCGGCAGGGATGTCGTTTCAGATCTGTTTTATCGCTGCGTGTGCATATGTTTCTATTTTGTTTATGGCACATGAGAGGCTGTCACCAAATTGGTCTCACACTCAAAGCATGGAAATAGAAGCAGTTAGATAGATTCTGACCTTTGCATAAAGTAGGAGCTTTGTGTATTGGGTATCCACACATGTATGTGTAGGCATGCACGTGCGCGCGCGTGTGTGTGTTTATAGCTGGAAAGAAGGAAGAAGCAGGGCAGGAGATGGCATTTCCATCCCCACCAAGGACTCATGTAGTTCATTGGCACTAACAGCTACTGGAAAAGCCAGACCTTAAGTAACCAATGGTCCATTGCATCTCACAAGCCCCGAAGAGGCAAACCCACTGGCTTTTGGTGGAGTCCGTTCACCAACAGTAGGAAGGTAAATTGCAAGGAAGGCGCTTTCTGTGTTCAGCCCTCCTCACCCCACCCAGCCATCTCAGCCAAATTAGCCACGCTTCAAGGGGCTGTTTGTTTGGACTGATTGTGTTGCCTCTGCTCTGTTGTTCACCAAGATAGGCTGGGATGCTGCCAAATGATTAAGCGATCATGGTTAGCCTGTTACTTGAACTGCTTTCTTCTGGAATATTAAAAGTTTTACAGCCTCAGGCAGTGCACTTTGGCTCCTAGTAATTAATACTGATTTTGCCATAATATCTTATTTTTATGGGCATTATCTTGTTTTTCATGAGCTGAAAAAACATGACTGCAGCTTATGAAATACGTTACAATATCTTGCTTCGCACAATCATATTTGTGTCATTAGCTGGCCCCTGGAGCAGTTAATTTAGCCCACATAATGCAAAGCAATATTTATTTTCCCACTGATGATTTGAGGGGTATTCTTCCTACCATGGTGCACAGATGGGCGAATCTAGCCCTGGTCACAAAGGCATCCTTCAAGCCTCAGCTCCTGGGCTAGCTCCTTTTTTTTCTTTTTTTTTTTTTTTTTTTTTTTTTTTTTGTGGTTACCAGGGGTCGAACTCAGGACCTCATGTGCCAGCAGGCACCTGTGCCGTGGAGCGATATCACTGGTCCTTTTTTCGTATGTGGGTACCGGGAGTTGAACTCAGGACCTTGCGCTTGCCAGGCAGGCGCTTATGCCGCTGAGCCATCTCACCAGCCCTATCTCTTTTGACTTTCCCTAACATCTCGTAGCAAACCTGAGTCCTCTACCCACTAACTTTTAAAATATATATTCCCATTATATCTTTTAATACATTATATTATAGTTTTGTATTTGTCTTCCCACAAAACTATGAGTTTTTTTTGAGAGAAACTATATCTTTCATCTCTGTGATTTGTTTCCTGTAATTCAACACATTGTATATGCTCAGTAAACATTTATTGAATGATTGATCATAGCTTGTTTAACACATTAAATAAGTTCATACAGGCATGGAACTTAGTAGAGGACTTGACACAGAGCAAGCACTCAACATATGTTGGTTGTTATTATTACAATAATTAATGTGAAGCCAGTTTCTCTGTAATTTTCCAGAGTTGGTGAGCCTAAAAATGATGCTCTGAGCAGTAATCAGATGAACTACTGCCTATCTTCTGCAAGGGGCTGGGGTGTGAACCTTAGGCTTTGAAGTGGGGACTGGTTGAGCCTGAGTCATTATGCCCTTCTGTTCCAGAGAAAATACCTGTGTATATACTCATATTTAATATATATATGGTTTCAATAAATTTTTACAAATACTACTTTATTTGATCCTCCTAAAAAGTTGATGGTACAGATCTGGTGTATCGTTTTCTTTCTATTTTATGAGTACTTTCTGGTGTTCTACTCAAGACTGTATTAATATTCTAGGAAGCTTAGGAGTGGGACTTGAATCCAGGATTTTGGATTCTACTACAAAAGCCTGCAAACAGGCCCCCAATGACCTTTGAAGTAGCCCTTCATGGTGGTGGCTTAGAAAGATAAATGGTATCAGTAGATGTGACCCCAGAGAAGCTCCCCCTGGCCTGACTTCGGGCATAAAGCCTACACTTGCTACTCATTTGGAAAACTGATGCAGAGCATTTATCTGCTTATCTGTGTCTTCACTTTGTGTCTTTGATCTTGGCTGTGACTCAAAATTTTCCTGGTGCTGTCTTCTCTTGATACCTTAATATATTCATGGAGTTGACAAGCATAAAGGATGGAGCACCTCTCCAGCTGTCCGCTGGCTGGACCGTGGGACCCAGTGGGTTCTGCCACACTAATGAACTGGAGAGTTGTGGTCTGGTGCTGGACTCTGACAGCATCTTTGGGGGATGGCATTATTTAGCACTCCTACTTATGGGTAGAGGGTGCCTCCTGTATAGAAAAGGGACTCTCCATCTTCCCACAGAGTCAGAGTAGCCAGTGTGGGATGCTTCATGGTGCTGTGGGAGAAGTATGTTCTAGTCCTGCCACTGGTCGATAGTGTTGGCTTGAGCAAATGAGATACCCACTTAGAGACTTGATGGCCTCTTCAGTGAAACGAATGGCAGGAAAAAGAGCCAATGAGATGATGTATGGGAAAAATATTTAAGAAACAAAGATCCATATGAGAAAAAGAATTATTCTGCCTGAAGCTAATTTCTGTGCTCTTTTGAATTGTATCTGTCATCCCCCTCAAGTCTATTTAACCCTCCAAGTGCTTTTAACACACTTCTGTGGGTTAGCAGTGGAGCCATAGCAATTTGGTGGAAGTCAGGTACACAGAGGGTGACCGGCTCTGCAAGATGACTACCAGCTGGGGCTAAGGCCACCCTGGACCTTGGCTGCTCATCAGATCACTCTGTGAAAGGCATCTGTGAAAGGTGTGCTGGGATGCAGCATCTGATTCGGTGATGCGGGGGCTGCTCCCAACCTAAGGTAATCCGGTGACCACATAGCTTCTGAACACTAATTCACTTAGTATGCATCTTCTTCATAAAGCCCTGGCCACTGAAATTATTTAACTTTTAAGTCTCAATAACATCAGGTGGTTTGTAGCATAGAAACCATCTGAAATCAGCCCTGAAATCATGGTATCATGGAGCCTCAGAACTAAGGAAACTTGAGAGGTTGTCTTTCTAATTCAGCTCTTATCCAATTTTTCTGTTTGGTCACGCCTTCCCCACAACACAAACACACTTATCACTTCTCTAATGGAGAAAAATGTTTCTCGCCCATCTTTTTGTCTCTCATAATGCGACTTTGTGTCTCCCATCACAGTGACTTGCACATAGTCAATGCTAAATAGCTGGGTTTTTTTGAGTGAATGAATAAATAACTAAGTAAATGGAGAATAAATGAATAAAGGAATGAACTTTCCTTGCATAGCTAATATGTATTTCAGTTCAACTAGTACGGAAGCTGCCTTACTTGTTAACAGTGACTTGAAATCAATTCAGTCAACAAATTTATCCATTCAATCATTCACTTAATAAATATGTATTAGATACCTTCTATATGCCAAGCACTCTTCTAGGCACTAAGCACACATCCATGGACAAAATAGATAAAAATCTGCTGTTCTGGAGCTAAGCTTCTAATGAAGAAAAACCAAATGGCCAGTCCAATCAATGGGTGTTGAACAGAATAAGGTGATTGAGTATTTCACTACTGATTTAGCTATTTTAACAACATTTAGGTATTACTTTGTAAAATTAACTTGTTCACACCTACTATTTGCAGATACTCTCCTGGGCATTTTGGGGAGAATAATATTGATTCTATACATAAAGACATCAAAATTTATGTAATGCGAATGAATAGCATTGTTCTCACCAATTTAAGTATATTTGTTTTAAAACATTATTTATAGATTATTGCTTCAATCCCAATGACCTAGGTTATTAAAGTTTTATATTCCACAAGGACTTTATGGAGACAATGGATCCATGTGTGTGCTACTCAGATTTGTATTTATCTGCCATTTATTTCAGAGAATGGTGGTGCTACAATAACTGTTATCTGTGTGTGTGACCGTGGCAGAAAAGACCATCCTGGGACCAACTGTCCTTTCCACGCTGTGCACATAAGAAGATTACTCTTTGGTTTGGGAAAGAATGCACTGTTTGCAAAGTCAGTGATTGTTTACTGCTCAACCTGGGCTTGCAGCTCAGAGGGGTCTTTGTTTCAGAAGGACCCCTGGGACCCTCCTGCTTGCGAACACCCCATCCCGAGCACTGAGCCCTCCATGACCACAGGCCTAGGGGTTCAGCTACTGCTCATACCTCTTGACATCCAGTGGTTTCGTTTCAGGGCTGGTGTTGGGTCTGAGGGTGTCACTTCAGCCATCCACTGACCTGTGCACTTGGTCATGGGTCTCCTAAAATCATCCTTTTCCTGTTCACTGAATAGAGGAACACCAAGGTGTTCCATTCTTTTCCCAAAACAACTGTTTTAATGTAGAAGAATTACCTGTAAATCAAATGGATTTGCATTTTAGGAGGAATAGAAACAGATTTTTTTGTGTGTGGTTTGCTTGACACATTTAGAATCATATAGGTACATGTTTGCAGAAGTAATGCAGCTAGACTATGATACTTAATAATAATGGATGCAACAATACATAGTAATCTCCTCTTATATAAAGAGCATTGATTCAGTCTGTTAGTTTTCTGCCAACCTTATTGCTGTCACTGAAATATAAAATTGTAGGGCTGGAGCAATGTCTTAGATTCATCCTTTTATTCCTCACAGGTAACACAATACTCCACGCACAGTGGGTACTCCTCTCATGTTTATTAAACAATGAATAAATTTTAAAAGCATAAGTTATTATATTATTCTTAAAAAAAAGAGAGGTGTCTAAAAATCTTACCTAAATTCCATGTGCTTATCTACAAAACTCCTAATTCTGACCAAGCACAAAAGATATTAATTTCATTCTTTAACCTTTACAACTATGGTATAAAATGGGCAAAAACACTGAGTCTACCAAGGTACATTCATCTGTCCTAAGCCACACAGCCAGTAGGAGACAGAGGAGCCAGGACTGTGACCCAGCTGGTTCTGACTTGCCGGATTACATCTTACAAATACTCTCACTAAACTCTTGCCTAATAAACACAATATTTAATGAACAGCTTTATGCAGCCAAAAACATATGGAGATCTTCAGGATCAGTAAAGGTCATGACAGAACCCCTGCATTCATGGACCTTGCCACATAGTTGCCAAGTTCTGAAGCCCACAAGCAAATGTTGAAGTAGCCAGTAAGGCAGAGAATGAGAGGGGCCAAAACAAGCACAAGGGAAGCTAAGCAGTGTGGGATTCAGTAAAAGGGGAGGCCGGCATGGGTAGCAATAGCTAGGGATGTCGCTAGTGTCATCTCAAAGGAGTGGAGAATGTTGACTGCAGCGTTGACAGTGGATTGGGCTGCAGGAGTGCTGAGAAGCCTCTGATGCCGGGGACAGACGCATCTCTGGTTCCACAGCTCCTCATTTTCTCTCGTCGCTGTTGGTCAGAAAGACAAGTGGAGCAGCCGGCTGAGAAGCAGGGGAGGCCACACTCTCCTGGTGACCCCACTCTAGGCACAGATTCTGCTTCCTGGGGCAGCAGTAGGGGGACATTTATTAAAGGGCCCCCCCATCGCTCAGGACATCACTCCCTGGAGGAGCTCAGGGAGGAGAGGTTTAAGGGGCAGACTCCCTCATCCCCGGAAAGTTGCCCAGGCCCTTTAATTAGTGTCCCCAGCTTGTTATGTCTGCCACTGTTTTCCCCCAAGGGATACAGCCAGGCCTCACTTGCGCTGACTGTTATCTTTCAAGAGCTCAGAGTGGAGAGCATTTTCAGTAACCTCATCAAAGGATAAGCTAGGATTCAGATAAGCTTTTCAAGGAGGAAGTCAGGGTTATAATTTTCAGAGACTTCTGAATGTCACCTCCAATTTTCAACTCTTCAGTACAAATGCCAGTTTGGGGGAGCCAGGCAGCCTCAGATATTGAAATGGCAACCTCTGACCTCAGTCCTTCTACATTCCTGGTCATCTTAGAGCCCAACAGATCCAAGAGTTGAAAGTGCTGGAGATGTCTGACTTTGTAATAATTCTGCTTCTCAGAAGTGCAAATTACATAGGAATTGGTGCTAAACTCTCCATTAACTACAGAGTCCAAGGAAACTTTAGTTCCCCCAAATTACCTGTCAGTTTTTCCAAGATGCCATATATTTCTGTCATTTGGTGGGGGAAATGGTTGTAATTTGAAATTTCAGTGAAATTTCTAATTGGGTCTGCATTTAATTTGGGGGACTTGGTGCTCCATTATGTCAGCAATGGGTTGAGTCACATTAGAAGTTTCACTTCTATTTTCCCCCCAAACCCACAACTCCTTTATCCCATTTGAGGCAGGAATGCCCATTATGGCAGCACCAGCTGCTTATATTTCATCATTTACTCTTTGTCCTGAAACAAGACCTTCAGAAATCGTCTCATCCATCCCCCTACCTTAGTACTGGGAGAAAGAAAAAGGGAGGAAGTAAGAACTGGACTCAAATAAGGTTTAAAAGATAATTGCTTCCCCTTTTTAAAAACCTCATAAATGATGATATACCACAGCTACTTTTAGTAATGAATTCTGGTAACTCATAGACATCATAGGAATCAAGTTGTAAAATATTTTGTTTTGTGGCTTTTAAACTTTCTTTGTGAGGAAACTTTGGGGCAGACATGAAGACTGGGGGTCTTTGATTTATAATCTACCCTCATTTCAACCAGAAGAGCTCATTTTAGCACATTAAATTATATATTTAATGAATATAATTAGAAATGGATCTTTTCTGATTGAAAATATTTACTTGATTTCTACCTAGGTATATATTCACTTAATGGAAGCATTCCCTAATTTTAGGAGGAAAACCACTAAACAAAAATTATGGTTAAGCTGGTGAAACTGAGATCAGACAGAAACTTAAGTTTAGCCTGTGTGAGGCATGTTCTAAGCACTGGAACACAGCAGAGAACAGAAAAACAGTGCTTACCCTCTCACAATTTATATAGTAGTGGAAGAGAATGAATATACACCAGAAATCAATGTATTATGCCAGGCACAATGTTATGGAGAAAAATGATGTAGAATAAGAAGGGAGGGGAAAGTTTAGAAAGCAGGAGGGGTTTACTGTTCTATAGAGGATGGTCAGAGGAGGCCCTATAATAAGGTAACATAAAACCTGCAGGAAGTGAGGGACTGAGCTATGAAGAAAAGCTAGAAAGGAGCCTTCTATGGGGGAAACATCAAACAGAAAATTTTCTTGTGTGGGGTGTTCCAGAGATAATGAAAGCTGGAGCTGAAGTCAGGGAGCAAAGAAGAGCACCAGGAGAGGTGGCAGGGACCAGAGGGGCCTGGTCCTCTCAGATATTGTAGACTGTTGTAGGTCATTTGAACTTTATTCTGAATGAGCTGGGAGCCATTGGAAGGTTTGGGTGGAGGAATGGCATGATCTGACTTAGTTTCTTAAAGGATTCCTTCAGCTGTTGAGGGGAGAATAGACTATAGTTGGACAATGATGGAAATCAGGACACAGGTGAAGAGGCTATGACAATTTTCCAGGTAAGAGATGATGGCAGTTTGGACCAAGGTGGTAACAGTTGGAGTGATGAAAAATAATCAGGATAAGGTCCTGGATCTTTTCTGAAGGTTGAGCTAAAACAATTTGTTGATAATGGGAATTTGGGAGAGAAAAGTAAGACTCAAAGATGACACCAATGCTTTATGGACTAAACAACTGGAAGAAGGAAATTGTCATTTTCTGAGATGAAGAACACTGAGGAGGAGATAATTCGGCTGGGAAAATAAGGGTTTTGCTTTGGAGAGCTGAAGGCTATGATGCCTATTAGATACTGATCAGCCTTCAAACAAGAATAAAATATTTAACCAGAGCCAAAAATCATTTTTCTGCTCTTTCTTTGCAACTTTCAGGAGAGATACAAAAATAAAATATAGGCAATTCAAATTTTTTTACATGCCACCTTTTCAGTAGCTCACCTATATATTGACTGGCCTACTAATTTTCCTTTCACTGAATAATGTATGCAAAGGGACATAAGCTCATCTTAACAATGGTCTATGCAAAAGAGTAGTCTGCTGAAACTTGACAATCACAAATGTCTGCCTAAATCGTATAGAAAGCTTGCTTATCGAAGTTGCGGATGGCATCTGGCCGGGGTGGGGGGAAGGTTAGCTAATAACTCTGGGTGATAAAATCTAGATTCAAAAGCCAGACTAAAAGGATGGGATAGAATATACAAGGTGAAATTTATTAGTGATAAACTTAAAATCCCACTTTTAGATCCAAAATTAATTGTGTAAACACAGAATAGGAGAAGTCTTCTTTCTCGAGAAATTCATGTAAAACAAAACTATAGGGGATTCATTGTAAGGTCATTATATAATAGCATGGTACAAGACTTTCAACGAAACTAATACAACATTAATAGAAATGTAGTGTTCTGAATGAGAGTTAATTGTCCCAACCTATTGTGCACTGATCTGTCCACACACATTAGGATAATCGTGTTCATTTCCAGTGCCACATCTGAAATAATAGTGAGCACCAACAGGAGGAAACTGGTCAGAATACAGTGGATTCTAAATGCTCCTGGATTTCAGAACATGTCTCTACTTGCTGCTCTGGAGAGATAAACATGGAGAGAAGGAGCTTTGTATCTCTCAAGGTAGGGAATTATCTGCTTGTAGCTACTCTTCATTCTTGATTATTTCAAATCAAGTGTGTTAGCTAATGCTTATCCTATAACCAAAGAATGAGGCTACCCCTGACCAACTTTGAATACCATCCAGCCTATGAAAAGACACTGCATTCCATAAACATTTAGTTATTTTGCAAAACGTTCAAGTGATCTGCCCAAAGCCACAGAAAAGAAAGGGAAGGCATAGAGGGAAATAGAGTACAGATTTCTTCTAAGCTTACTTGGTCCTTAACACCACACAGAATTATAGGAGCCCACATATCCCCTATCCCATGAGGGTGCTCTAACTTTCCTGCATTCACCTATTCATTCCTGATCTTTCTCAAAATCCTTGCCCTTTAATTCCTTCCTAATCTGGCATTTCTGTCCTTCATGTGTATCTTAGAGCCAAAATAAAGAAGCATTAGTTCTTCCTTCATTGTTGACTTTCAGGTTCTGCTGCCTCATACATTCTCCTCTGCTCAGTATCTGCTGCCTCCACAATGTAGGGAGAAAGAGAAACTCTTAGGCTGCAAATTTGGTAAAGAAGGCTGGGAAGAGGTCCCTAAAATGAAACAGAAGTTATCACAATGACAATTTCCTCCAAAGACCACCTCTGTCACCTTCAAATTCATATTACTGTTACTGTCCTGAACTTGGCCCTTTTAATGACAGAGATAGCTAGCTTCTGTACTACAGATTTGATGATGCAAATAGCTTCCCAATTGTGAATTATTATTCTCAGCCTTTCTTGAAACTGGAAAGGGTCATATGAATAGATTTCTTGTCAATGAAATGTGACCAGAAGTAGTGTACACCACTTTCAAATCATGGAGTTTAAGAAGTGGGTGCACCTCTTCCAGTCTCTCTCATCTACCAGCTAAATGCAGAGGATTCTGCAGTTCAAAGTGAGAACAGAGACAATACTCAGGCCCTGGACCCTAATTACCATAGAAGTATTAGGTGAATACTTCGATAAAACAAGTGTCTTGTGTTAAACGAGATTGGGGGTGGTGCTTATTTATTGCACCAGCTAGTGTTGCCCTACTATATTCTCTTTGGAAGAATAACTCTGGAATTCCATGCACATTTCCTGCCTCTCTAATCTCTAGGGGATGGATGAAAGTGAAGGAAAACACTTCGATTATCACAACTCATATATCTCAGAAGAATTGAAGAAAGCTAGAAATGAGAAGCCTTCTCTCTCACTCTCTCTGTCTCTTGGTCTCTCTCTCTCTGCATGTGTGTGGGCATGTACGTGTGCATGTAGATGATGGTGGATACTGATCTAGAAGCATGCACTATTCAATAACTGAAAGTTATGAGAAGTCCAACTCACTCCAGTGAATGGAAGATCTTTGTAAATCTAAAGCTGCACCTTAGGTATCTCATGGGCATCACATTTGCCTAGTTCACCTCTATATTCCAGGAAAACACAAAGTGACAGGCAAAATAATTGGAACTCCACAACATTTGTTACATTAATCTTGAATATAATTTTAAAGGCTTTTTATGTCTGCTGACAATGAAATATTGCTATGAGAAAGTGATTTTCCATTTGCTCAAGTCCTATGCAGAGCTCCAATGAGCACATGGTAGAAGACTGGGCTAGATAACCTCCCAGCAGATCTCTCTCCCTTTTAATATCTTATATCTCAATACCTTTCAAGAACTTTCCAATCTATTTTCTCTTTTGATCCTTACAAGAATTCTGTGAAATTATCATCCTACTTTTATAGGTCAAAAAATTGAGAGACTAAGATAAATTGATACATCCAAGATCAGCTTGCCATTTAGTAGTAAAGTTGGGATGAGAAATTCAATCCCTTGACTCCTGGAACAGAGTTCTCAGATGATTCCCAATGCCAGTAATAGAATAGAGTAGAGCAGGGCACAGTCTCATTGAATGTGCATGGTGCTGAGTAATTTACATACATTTTCTCAATGTTGACAACCACTCTGTAAAGTAGGAACTATGACTAATTCACTTTATAGCAAGAATCAGAGACTTGTGGGGGTAAGTTTATATGGCTCAAAGGATCCATGCCTTAGTTTTGAGCCCATACGTCTCCCTCAAGCCTGTGTATCCTTCAGCTCTATGACTGTAGTCCCTAGTAGGTGTGTAGAAAAGGAACATGGCCCAGGAGCTCATGAAATCTTCTACTGGGAAGATGAGACTAGAGATGAAGCTGATGGTCAAGAATGCACTGAGTTATCTTATCAGGGGTCTGGCTACAAAATGTTCTTTTTTGTTTGTTTGTTTGTTTGTTTTTTTGTGGGTACTGGGGGGTTGACCTCAGGACCTCGCGCACCAACAGGCACCCGTGCCGCTGAGCGATATCACCGGCCCCTTTTTCGTATGTGGGTTCCGGGAGTCGAACTCGGGCCCTCGCGCTTGCAAGGCAGGCGCTTATGCCACTGAGCCATCTCACCAGCCCTACAAAATGTTCTTAAGAGCAATGGTTCAGATATATTTTCTTGTGCCTTTGATATTGGTGATGATCCCCAAGGAATCTAGAAATGGGACGTGGTCAGGGAGAATGGGAAATTTATCTATCCATATCTCTCTGGGTGGTCCCCATAGACGAAAAAACTCCATGAGAAAAGAAATCATGATGGAGCTAAGAAACTGACAGTTTGAAAAATTCTCAGCAGACATGACCAGGGCTGCTTTGGATGGTTGTTAGAGAAGGAATGTCTGCACTTTGAAGACTGCTAAGTAGACCCTTAAGGTGGCAGAAATGAACCAGCTGCATGGACATTGGGCCTTAGAAAAATCTCCAGCTACAGTTTCCAGCACCGTCTCCCTGTGGTCATGTTCCTCACTGTCTCTCACCCCTGCTGCTTTTTCTCCCATAGAATTCTTATTTACACTGCAGCCTCAGCTACTTTTTCCTGAGCAATGATTTAATCTCACATCAGATTCTTCCCTGGGAGTTTTAATCTTGAACATTTTACCACAAGAGAAAAACAGTTGCATTGAGTGGGGAGGACCTGTCTTCAGTAGTAACCCCTGCCCCTGCCCCCTGCTTCCCCTAGACCAGCCACCTCAGATGTAACTTATTTTCCTTTCCCTCTGTCAGATTTAGGGCTCTTCTCTCAAATACTGCATCCCATCCAATCTGGTTAAGCGACACTAACTACATTGTAAATAATAGCCTGCCCGCAGCTATGTCGCTAACGGGTCTGTCGGTGCCTGGGTTATGAATGGGCCCATCCTTAGATGCAGTCACACTGCTCTGGGCTGGGAGCTCATCCCATCTTGCAAGGTCAGACCTCATCGGTTTTTGGATTGTGGGGAAATCTCCTAGGAGAACCTGGGATGTGGCTGAATGGGCTGTTCTGTAGATGATTCTCTCTCCTAGAAGGTGCTATTGTTTCCTTCTCCCAGCCTGGAGGCACCCATGCAATCCAAAGAGCATGTTTTTACACTCTTGGGTAGAACACTCAGAATAAACCCCAACTGCCACCACCTTCTGTCCTTAGACTGTATATATAAGGGAAACACAGAAGGGCATCTTTAGACACCAACCTCAATGCTTCATGTCCTCTAGCCTTGCAAAGCAGTCAGGGAATATTTGTTGAATATTACCACTAATAATTGCTTTATTTTATTGAGTGCCAGGGACTATGCTGAGTACACACAATAGAGTATCTTATTTAATTTAATGCTGCTAAGAAACCTACTTATTAGGTATTGTTATTCTACTGATAGAATTGAGGAAACCCCAACTCTTACAGTTTCCTCATCCTAAGATCACAAAAAACTGAGAAGTGGAGCCAATGATATAGATGGTCTAACTCCAAAACCCAATCCTTCAAAGCATGACATGACATAACTTCCTTAAAAGTAGATCATTTGCCTTTCATACCTGATTCTAAAAGTCTGCTCCAAATTGTCCATACACAAATATGTGTAGTTTGTTTTTTTTTGTGTGTGTGCATGTGTGTGTGTGTGTGTGTGTGTGCAAATATACACACATCTGGGCTTGTACTACACTATGGGAGAAGATAATTCTGAATTGGTTGAAATGCTTTGAAGGACACAACACGCACTTTTTCTCTCCTCAATCCTGCTTTACTAAACCCCTGACACAATCACACATTATATGGCAGGTGGCCCGCAGGACCCCATGACCCCATTCCCGGGCCTGTGTAATTTTCTGCCTCACTCACACCTCTACCTACAGCACTGCTTCACTCTAGGCCATTCAGATTAGCACACGTTGCCTCTCTTGTTTCAAACCACTTTTTCATTGTAGATTTGACAGCTCAACAGGACTTGCCCATTTTTTGACCCTGGGCATTCTCCAAGGAGTCCTTCATAAAGTTTTGTCCTGCCTGGCAGATTCAGACACAGTCCTTCCTCCAGCTCCATTCTGGTCCAGAGGATCCCTGCATTCTTTTGTTTGTGCATCATTTACCCAATAGATTTTTACTGAGCGTCTACTGTGTGTTTGTGCTCAGCCCTAAGAACACAGTGGTGAACAAGGCCACAGTGAAACCAGCCCTCGGGTTGTTCACTATCCACTTGGGAAAGAGATAAATCAGTAAACAAGCAAAAATTATAGGTGGTAGGGAAAAATAGCTTCTATTAAAGTTTGAGGCAGAACTCCTGAAATGAGAGAGCTGTCTTCTATTTAGTAATACATCTGGCTGGGCTACACATGATGAAAAGACAGGTCTAAGGGCTGGTCTGCCAGGAGAGTCAATCAAGGAATTTCTTTGAATTATAAACAGGAAGTTGCAGTCCACTTAGATATTCCTAGTGGAAAGAGTTAAGAGGCAGGAATAGAATTGAATTGGGAGAGCCAAGCGTTGAGGAAAAAAGAAAGAATCCTTACTAGGAAGATGCAAAAATCAGAGAAGCTGATGGTAGTGAGATTATCCAAAAGACTTTTAATTTAAAAGAATAAACACTTTAACTTCTTTGCTACTCCTCTGCCATGTATACTGTCTTAATTACTTTTTCATTGCTGGGACAAAACACCTGACAGCTACAAATTAAATGAGTAAAGCTTTATTTTAACTCACAGGTTGTAGAGGTTTTAGTTCATAGCTGGCTCCAAAGCAGGGTGGTGTGGGAGAGGAGAAACATCTATGGCAGGGCAGGTCGAAAGCAGCAAGAAGCAGCCTTTCCCTTTCATGGCATCCAGGCTATCAGCCTTTTGGGTGGTACCATCCATACAGGGTGGGTCTTCCATCTTCAGTAAATTCATTCAGCCACACCAAGAACTCTTCTAGAGCCAATCAGTGAACTAATTTAGTACTTCACCTTTAATCCCAGTATCACACTGCCTAGATCCAGCCAGCTCCAAAAAGCCGCATTTATGAGCTCATAAGGCTTTGCAGGGACATCTAGATACAAGCTCTACCACGTACTCTATCCCTTCAGTAAACTATGTTATACACAGCAGTCTTTGCTGGTGTTTTGTAGTACTGTTGGACAGTATAACAAAGGGAAACATGTTTTTCACACCACCTCCCTGTTGATACCAAAGTATCAGAAAGAACATGGCACCAAGAGAGAGATATCCTGTAGTTCCAGGCAGTGGTTGATAATAACAGGAGCAGGGACTCCAAGCAGAGCTGAGGGAGAAGAGGGAAGTAGCTACAGACATGTGTGTGTGGGTCCCCTCCCACACACACACATACATTTCTTTGCCCAAAAAGACTAGACCTGCTGTGGGTCAGCCGTGATTGCTCATTAGAATTACCTGAGTGCTTTAAAATATATGGATTTAGTTTTAGTTTTTCAGATCCAGGCATTAGTATATTTTGAACAAGAGGACACAATCTTTGGAGGAACATTACAGATCACGATATAATGGGGCAAGCAATAGGGATGCATAACTAAGGAGGACAAAAGAGCAGAGATAAGGTAATGGCAGATGGAACAGATATCTAAGCCAAAAGATAGAGGAAGGGGTAGGAATTAGCCAGGCAAGAGGCATGTAGAAATATGACAATGTTCCAGGAAGGGGAAACAGCAGAACTCAGAAAGCCTAGAACCGTGTGTGTGTGTGTGTGTGTGTGTTTGTGTGTGTGTGTATGTGTGCAAGTACATGCACGCATGTAGGGGAAATATAGGTGAATATTCATGGCAAAAAGAGATAAAAGGAGTCTAGATTATGGAGAGCCTTGTCTGCTATAAACAAAGAGCCAAATCCTAATACCTTTGAGTTCTAGCAGACTCTCAGTCAACCTTCTGTCAGTGTAACAACATATCTGAGATAATCAGTTATAAGGAGGCAAAGTTTACTTTGGCTCACAGTTTTGGTGTCTTCAGTCCATGGTAAGTTGGCCTTGTTGCTTTAGGGTTTTGGTGGCACAGTGCAGCATGGTGGGAATACATGGTAGAGGAAGCTGCTTACCTCATGGTGGCTGGGAAGCAAAGAGAGAAAGACAGGAAGGAGCCAGGGTCCCAATATCCCCTTTGAGGGCACACCTGCAGTAATCTAACTTCCTTCTACTAGTTTCTTCTCCTAAAAGTTCCACCACCTCCCAACAACACCACAGACTGGGGACCAGGTCTTCAATACATGGCCTTTGGGAGACACTCAAGATCTAGATCTATAGCAGGAACAATACTTCTTTCCTCTACACTTCCAATTTCTGCATCATGTAACTACTGCTGCATAGCAAACTGTGCCCTAACCCAATGGCAAACAATCAGCAGTTACTATGACAAGCCTGTAAGTCTGCTGGAAGTTATGATGATTTAGGCCAGGCTCAGCTGATCTTGACTGGACTCCCTCATGTCATCATGCTCAGCTGGAGTTTAGGCTGCAAGTTGGCTGGTCCAGAATGCTTAAACTTGCTCCTGGTGATTGGCTGTTGGCTATGATAGCAGAGTGACTGAGCCATGTATCATCTAGCAGGCTACCTTGAGTTTTCATACTAACTATAAGAGAGCAGAACCCAAAAGCTCTTAGATTCTAGGCTTGGAATACACACTATCATTTCTGAAAATCAGTCCAGATTTAAGGGGAAGAAAAACAGACTCCTCTTCATGCTGAAAGGAGCTCTAAGGTCACAGTGCAAGTGATATGCATACAGGGTGGGAAAAAATAGAGACTTTTGAAATAAATCAACCAATCACATTCCCATAACTATAACTGACCCCATAGTTTCTCCTCATAGTTTGAAAATGGGAGGGGTTTCAGAACATGCTGTCTTCCAGGAGAATAGAGAACACAAATCCAGACCACAGTTCACACTAACCAACCAGCCACAGGCAAGAGCCAGGCTCCCAGTCCTAATTGCTCTTCCCAGTCTTCACATGCCATTGATTTCCTATTTTCCATCCTCTGACTCTCCAATGTTGTTTTCCTTAGCACCACAAACTGCCGGGTGCTTTGTGCATCCCTCAGGCCTCTGTGGGCATTTTCTTTTACATCAGTGCACAAAGAAGCTGCAGTGCTCCCCCAGGCAGCCAAGGTGAGTGTCAAAGCCGGTGATCACAGGACTGCCCAGCAACAGGAGGTGGGGATTTCCAAAGAGAAGCTGTCCCCTACACATCAGTCCTTGTGAAAGACAGAATCTGTCTCCGTGACCTCCCCAAGCCTCTTCCCTCCTGCGCAGGTCTGTGTGATCAACCTCGTCAGCACCTGGCCAATGGGCGTTTCAGGCTCACAGCAGCCACAACACTCTTCGAACTAGACATGGATGGTGTGTATGGCCAGTGTCCCTTCAGACAACTTGTTCTGTCTGGATTCTGTGTTTGAAGAATAATAGACTGGAAAGCAAGGGACAATAAGAAAAGTAAAGGGTGCCTTGGAGGACAGAGCAAAGGGAAGATACTCACTTGGAAGAAAGAAAGGGCTGGAGGGTTTTAGACATTGAGTTCATGTTTTTTGGTTTTCATTTGTTTTTGTCATACCAGGGATTGAACCCAGAGCCTTCACACTGAACTACATTCCCAACTCTATTAAAACATTTTCTTATTTTGAGACAGGATCTTGCTAAGTTGCCCAAGCTGTGGTTAGTTGTGATCCTCCTGCCTCAGCCTCCCAGACTGCTGGAATTACAGGTGTGAGCCACCCCACCTGGCTGGCTTCATGTTTTAGAAGGACCAGTACATGCAGGAAACCAACTCTGTCAGTCTTACCAAGGTAAGAGTAAGATATACAAGGTAAACTTCAGCAGGAAGGAATCCATTTAGATGGAATGGAGAATTTTTGTCTTCAAGAGCTGCAGTAAAAAGTGTACAAGACGGGAGTTAGGCCCAGTCTCTGCCCTTGGAAATGTTCCAGCATTGTTAGAGATCTCAAAGTGATACCTGTAAGCTACTAAAGAAGACTGTTACTAAAGATGGCTGTTCACATGCAAGTGATCTGGCAGTGACTAACTGCAATGAAATTTTATAGAAGGAAAACTAGTGAGGTAAGTCTTTGTACAAGTGCTAGGACTTGAACTAAGAAGGTTTGTATACACAGAAGCAAGAAAATTTCAGTCCAGGTTGAAGCAGCCATGAGAACAAAGTAAGTAGGGTAATCAACTTGACCCAATTTGTTGAGGAATCTCAGCCCGGGGCAAACTGGCCTGCTTGATGACTGCAAAAGGAAAAGACCCATGAATCAACACCTTTTGTGTGGATGTTAGAGACACCATTTTGAAAGCACACTTTTGGGGGCAGACCAGTTGGAACCCCGAGACCCAGGACAGCCAGGCCCGGGCATGCAGGAGCACACATACCTTTGGTGGGCAGACCGACGGGAACACTGAGACACAGGACAGCCAGCCCTGGGCACACAGGCTCACATACGCCTTTGGAGCGTGGGGTAATCAGCGAGACCAGCAACATGGAAGTGTCTGAAGCAGCAGCGAGGAACCAGCAGCTGGGCTCTGGAGAACTCCACTAACAGAAGACCAGACCCAGCCCCCACATCCTGAGGCCAAGATCAGCTCCACACCCAGCACAATTCCCATGGCAAACGTGGCTGGAGTACACAGCACATTTCTGGGATCTGACATGGACACTATCACAGAACTGTAAACACCAGAAGTATTCTACTACTTTTATTCTCCTTTGTTTGTCTGATTGGCTAACCCTTTCCTGTCTGGTTGGATGCTGTCTTGTATTTTGTGGTTATTTTTGTTTTGGAGGTTTTTTTCCTCTTTTTCTCTGGTTTCCTTTTTTTTCTTTCTTTTCTTCTTTTCTTTTTCATTCTCATTTTCTTTCTTCCTTCTTTTTTTCACTGTTTAGGTCTCTTACCCTTCTTTTTCATTTTCTTCTATTGATCATCTTTCTTTCTTTCCTCAACAACTTCTTGAATTTATTTATTTATTTATTTATTTATTTATTTATTTTTGTGGGTACTGGGGGTCGACCTCAGGACCTTGCGCGCCAGCAGGCACCCATGCCACTGAGCGATATCACTGGCCCTTTTTTCGTATGTGGGTTCCGGGAGTTGAACTCGGGCCCTCGCACTTGCCAGGCAGGCGCTTATGCCACTGAGTTGGGGTCTCACCGGCCCCAACTTCTTGAATTTAAACTTTCAAGTGAGTAGACATTGTCTCCTCCCTTTCTGATTACTTCTGTGCATTCTATTTCATTCTTTCCCTCCTGTGTTCTCCAGTTTCCCAAAACTTGTATGCTCATCCTTTGACCTCCAGCCTTGACTCTTGTTACATTTGACCTCATTCATCACTTTATCCTGTCCCCTACTCATCTTAACCACCCCCCCACAAAGGGGTAAAATCACTCCCCTAAGGCGAAAATCACTTCATATAAGTACATGGTATATGTTTGATTTTGTTATATAACTTTAGAGTTTGCTCCTGTGATTGGAGGTAGCAGGTTAATAGTTACCATAGTTTGTCAGTAGTTAAGCTGTACTTGAAACTATTGTTATTACTAATTGTACTACTTTAGCCAGGATGTCATACATGTTATAATCAGTTTTTCTCCCCTATATGATAACGCTGTGATGATATGGGGTCATAATCATCATCACAGTCTAGTACCAAAGGACTGGGTGCTGAGCCAAATAGTAACTGCATCCTTTACAAACTGGAAAGGTAGGTTCTTGGGATAGCTATAAAGAACCATGTACATCTAGAGGACATCCTTGAAGAACAGACATCTCCTAGGGAAGCCTCAATACTACTGATAAAGCTACCTATCATAAAAAATCAGCAAACATCAACATAGAAAACAAAATAAAATAAAAAAGAGAAAATAGAAAACAAGACGCAGAAGCAAAATGCAACCCCAGACCCTTAGCCCACCCAGGACAAGCCTGGAACACAGTGAGATAGACGAAATTGGAAGTCAAACACTGGAACTTTCTGAAATGATAGCAACAGAAGTAAAAAAAAAAAAAAAAGTGGAAAAGGCTATGGAGAAAATAATCGCTCAGGTACAAAAGAAATGATGCTTAAAATCAAAGATATTAGAGAAGACACAGATAAAAGAATAGATGAGCTTAGAAAAATGATGGAAATAAAACATGACCAACATAGGAAAGAAATAGAATCCATTAAATAGATCTAAAAAGAAGTCCAAGAGATTAAAACCTCCCCTGAAAGTATATGCAGCAGATTGAACAAAGTAGAGGCTAGAATATCAGATTTTAAAGACAGAATTGCAGCTAGTGATCATGAAAAGAAAGACATCTTCAAAATATCAAGAGACCATGAAAAACCAATCCAACAGCTACAAGATGAAGCAAAGAAGAATAACATAAGATGGATTGGGGTCAATGAGAAAGCTGGAGACAGCGCAAAGGCCATTAAAAAACTCTTCACAGAAATAACGGCAGAAAACTTCCCAAGTGTGGATAAAGAACTTGACATAAAAATAAATGAAGCATATAGAACTCTAAATAGCCATGACCAAAATAAAACTACACCAAGACATATAATAATCAAGATTCCAGAAATTCAGCACAAGAACAGAATATTAAAAGCTGTTAGAGCAAAGAAACAGATCACCTATAGAGGAAAACCCATCAGAATCGCAGCAGACTTCTCAACACAAACCCTCAAGTCAAGAAGAACTTGGAGTGAAGTATTTCAAGTCTTGAAAGAAAACAACTTCCAAACCAGATTGATGTATGCTGCAAAACTATCTTTCAAAATTAACGGAAATAAGATACTTCCATGACAAAAAACAACTGAAGAAATTCATGACCACCAAACCAACCCTACAAAGATTACTGAAAGATATTCTATACAGAGATAAAAATGACCACAATTCCAAGAACAACAACAGCAAGAAACCACCAAGCAGGGCAAGCAATTAAACAGAGGGGAAAAGCAGGGAACCAACAGCAGGAAAATATCATGACAATGATAAGCCAATACATATCAGTTATAGCCATCAATGTAAATGGCTTCAATTCACCAAACAAAAGAAACAGACTGGCAGAATGGATCAAGAAACAAGATCCAACACTATGCTGTATACAAGAAACACATTTAACTCAAGAAGAAATTTATAGACTGAAAATCAAAGGATGGAAAACAATCTTCCATGCAACAGGAACCCAGAAAAAAGTAGGGGTAGCTATTCTGTTTGCAGACAAGGTGAACTTCAAACCAAGAATGTTCAAAAGAGATAAAGAAGGTGACTACATACTTGTTATGGGAAAACTTCAAGAGGAAGAGATAACATCATAAATATGTATGTACCAAATATGGGAGCATCCAGTTATATAAGACAATTATTAATAGACATGAAAAATCAAAAAAGCAATAACACAGTTGTAACAGGAGACCTTAACACCCCATTGTCACAAAGAGATAGATCAACTAGACAAAAAATCAGTAAAGAAATATCAGAATTGAACCAAACCTTTGAACAAATGGACTTAGTAGATGTTTTCAGAGTGTTCCACCCAACATCATCAGAATACACATTCTTCTCAGCTGCACATGGGATGTTCTCTAAAATAGACTATATACTAACCCACAGAACATGCTTAAGTAAATGCAAAGGAATTGAAATTATTCCATGCATATTATCTGGCCATAGTGCAATGAAATTGGAAATTAATGGCAAAAGAAACCGCAAAAACTCCATAAACACATGGAAATTAAATAACACCCTCCTAAACAACCAATGAGTCACAGATGAAATTAAAGAAGAAATTAAACGATATCTACAACTAAACGAGAATGCAGATACAACATACTGGAACTTATGGAATGCAATGAAAGCAGTCCTAAGAGGGAAATTTACAGCAGTTAATTCTCATGTCAGGAGAACAGCATGGGCACAAATAAACAACCTAATGTTGCACCTCAAGCTTCTAGGAAAAGAAGAGCAAGACAAGCCCAAAGCCCATACAAGGGAGGAAATCATAAAGATCAGAGCAGAAATTAACACAATGGAGACTAAGAGAACAATACAAAGAGTTAATGAATTGAGGAGTAGGTTCTTTGAAAGAATAAATAAAATTGATAAAGCTTTAGCCAATCTTATCAAAAAACAAGGGAAGAAAAGACTCAAATTCATGTATTGAGGAATGCAAAGGGTGAAATCACTACAGATCCTGTGGAAATTCAGAAGATCATCAATACTTACCTTAAAAATCTTTACTCTCATAGGATGGAAAACACAGGAGAAATGGACAGATTCCTAGATATGTATGAAAAACAAAGCTGAATCAAGAAGATAAAAAATTCTGAATAACCCATACCAGTTAATGAGATTAAAAATGTATTTAAAAACTTACCAACAGGGCCAATGAGATGGCTCAGCAGCATAAGCGTCTGCCTGGCAAGCACGAGGTCCTGAGTTCGACTCCCAGAACCCACATACGAAAAAAAGGGCCAGTGATATCACTCAGCAGTGCGGGCACCTCCTGGCATGCGAGGTCCTGAGGTCGACCCCCGGTACCCACAAAAAAAAAAAAAAAAACCTTACCAACAAAGAAAATCCCAGGTCCTGATGGATTCATGGCTGAATTTTACTGGAAATTTAGAGAAGATTTAATGCCAATACTCCTCAAACTCTTTAATGAAATTGAAAGGGAAGAAATACTCCCTAACTCATTCCTGGAGGCAAGTATTGCCCTAATCTAAAATCAGAGAAAGACTGAACCAAAAAAGAGAACTACAGGCCAATCTCTCTAATGAACATAAGTGCAAAAATCCACAGTAAGATACTAGCAAACAGAATGCAACAAATCAAGAAGATTATACACCATGACCAATTGGGATTCATCCTAGGAATGCAGGGATGGTTCAACATATGCAAATCAATAAATGTAATACACCATATCAACAAAGCCAAAGACAAAAATCACATGATCATCTCAATAGATGCAGAAAAAGCTTTTGACAAAATCCAACACTCATTCATGATAAAAAGCCTTCAGAAAATTGGAATAGGTTTTCTTTACCTCAATATGATAAAAGGCATTTATGACAAAACCAACAACCAACATCATACTAAATGGACAAAAACTGAAAGCTTTCATTCTAAAATCAGGAACAAGACAAGGATGTCCACTATTACCACTCCTATTCAATATAGTTCTGGAAACATTAGCCAGAGCAATTAGACAAGAGAGAGAAATAAAAGGAATAAGGATAGAAGAGGAAGAAGTTAAATTATCATTATTTGCCAATGACATGATACTCTACATAGAAAACCCCAAAAACTCCACCAAAAGACTTTCAGATTTAATAACCAAATTCAGTAGCATAGCTGGATACAAAGTCAACACTCAAAAATCAATAGCATCCCTGTACACAAACAACAAACTCACTGAGAGAGAAATTAGGGAAACCACACCCTTCACAATAGCATCCAAAAAAACAAAATACTTAGGAATCAATCTAACAAAGGAAGTAAAAGATCTATACATTGAGAATTACAATACTCTGAAAAAGGAGATTGAAGAAGATATCAGAAAATGAAAGCTAGCCCTTGCTCATGGATAGGAAGAACCAACATGGTGAAAATGGTCATACTCCCAAAATTGTTATACAGATTTAATGCAATCCTGATCAAAGTACCATTAACATACTTCACAGAACTAGAGAAAACATTCCTAAAATTCATTTGGAACCAGAAGAGACCTAGAATAGCAAAAGCAATTCTGGGCAACAAAGGCAAGGCAAGAGGCATCACCATCCCTGACTTGAAATTAAACTACAAAGCTGCTATGATAACATCAGCATGGTACTGGCAAAAAACAGACCTGAGTATCAGAGGAACAAATGAGAAGATGCAGACACAACTACAAACACTCAGCCACTCTATCTTTGACAAAAGGGCCAAACATGTTTACTAGAAGAAAGATAGCCTCTTTAATAAATGGTGCTGGGAAAACTGGCTTTCTGCATGCCAAAGACTAAAACTTGACCCATGTCTACCACCATGCACTAAACTAAAGTAAAAATAGATCAAAGATCTAAATATTAAAACAGAAAAAATAAATTTACTAGAAGAGAAAATAGGTAGAAATCTTGAAGATATAGGGGTAGACAGAGACTTTATGAACAAAACCCAAACTGCACGGGAAATATTTCAAAGAATCAACAACTGAGATCTCATCTTATTAAGAAGCTTTTGCACATCAAAAGAAATCACCAACAGAGTGAAAAGACAACCCACAGAGTGAGAAAAAATTTTAGCCAACTGTCCCTCAGACAAAGGACTTGTATCCGGAATATATAAAGAATTGAAAAAACTCAGACCCCCCCAAATTCAAACACCCAATCTAAAAATGGGCATCTGAGATGAGTAGGCACTTCTCAGATGAGGAAATACAAATAGCAAAAAAAATATGAAAAAATGTTCAACATTGTTGGTCATTTGAGCAATGCAAATTAAAACAACACTGAGACCCATCTCACCCCAGAAAGAATGACTATCATTAAGAAATCAACCAATAACAAATGCTGGAGTGGCTGTGGGGAAAAAGGAACCCTTCTCCACCATTGGTGGGAGTGTCGACTGGTGCAGCCACTGTGGAAATCAGTGTGGCGATTCCTCAAAAAACTAGGACTAGAGGTCCCATTTAACCCAGTTATTCCCCTTCTGGGTATTTTCTCAGAAGAATTAAAAACATCATACTGCATTGATATATGTGCACCCGTGTTTATAGCAGCACAATTTGTAATAGCTAAATCTTGGAAACAACCCAAATGCACATCAACTGAGGAATGAATAAAAAAGATGTGGTATTTTTATACAATGGAATACTACTCAGCTATAAAGAAGGATAAACTTGAGACTTTTATAGGTAAATGGATGCAATTTGAGACTATACTCATAAGTGAAAAAAATCAGACTCGCATGTGTAAACACCATATTATCTCCCTAGTGCAAGAAGCTGAAAGAGTAAATAAGATCCAAAATGTACAATATACATTGGGAAATGGGAAGAAACTGTTCAAAAGGAAAGAAACTGGGATGGGGGAAAGGAGAAAAGAAGGAAGGGAAAAGGAAAAAATACATATTGTTTTGAAATTTTGTATCATTGTTTTCATTGTTTTTTCTCTTTAAAATAAAAAAATAAAGATACTATTTTGATTAAGTGGTAGGACTTGAGAGAGAAAAGGGACAGGGTAGCCTATGAAGCCTCCTTAAGCTTGTTCATTCTATCACCAGTCTTCAGAAGACTTTTAAGCTTCCTCAACTTTGGTCATAAATATCTCACTGAATGCACATGGATCATAAAAATCCATATTTGTGTTCCATTAGCTGACTCTGAAGACAATACCTTCCTTCAGGGGGCTTGTAGAAAGATTGTCCTTAACACAGCATTTTACATGAGCTCGCTTACCTTGCAACATCTTGCATATGCTAGGAGCTCATTGAATGCTTCTTGGATAGAAAGATAGATGGAGGAATAGATGGATGGATAAATAATGGAAGGATGGCTATATGGATAACAAGATGCTGGAAGAATTTATGTATGGATGGATAGATAGACAATAGAAGGGTAGATGAATAAATGCATGCATGCATATATAATAGAAGGATTGCTGACTTCATGGATGGATAGATAATGAAAGGATGGCTGTATTGGATAGACAGATACTGGAAGGATGTAAGGATGTATGGATGGATGGATTAGTGGAAAGATTAGATGACAAAACAGATAACTGGGAGAGTGTCTTGGTAAGTGGAATGATGAGTAAGTGAATGTGGATAGAAAAACTAGTATAAAATAAAGTTGCATTTTCAAATTTTGAGTCTGACATTCAAACATTGTTTTCCTGCAGATGCATTAAACAATCACACCATACATCCCCAGCACACACACCACTGTTACCAACATTTCCCTACTCCACCTCAGATCTCTTTACTCTCTTTCTTCCCTCAAAGCACTTATTTTTTAGATGAAACAACGAAACTTCAGTTTCTATAACCTTAGTAACTTGGTTTGTATAAATAAAAGTACCCACAGGAAAAAAAAAAAAGAGGAGAAATATAAGACAGCGCAAGAATGATATTTTGGGAATATCAAAAACATCCAGGTTAGGTATCCATGTAATAATCTAGTACCTTTTAGACATACGATGACATGGCTCCACTTTGAGAGGGCGGTGGGGAGATTGAGAGGGAGAGAGAAAGATTGACAGTGAGTTAGAAAGATGTCTGGGGGACATCTTCTCTTGGTGTCAGCCACAGAGCCTCCACCCAGTCCTCCAGCCCTCCCTGAGCTAGAGAGAGGAAGTGTCTCCCTTGTTGCTTTCAGTCTGGCTCCATGTGGCTGGTGTGAAGTTGTACATTTTGCAGCTGAAGGCAATGGCTCCCCAGGATAATAGCAGCTGTTCAAGTGCATATTAGCACTCAAGATGCTTGATAAGAGGAATTAGAGTACCGCCCGGTTTCTTTATTTTTTATTTTTTGCCTGGCTGAATCAATAATTAAGTGTATGCTAATAGTGCAGTTTTGCTCGAGATCCTCATTTGGCTCAGGCATTAGGTCTAAATGAAATATTTAGTTGACAGGATACAGTTATGAAGCAAAACCACATTTCTGTCTGTATACTTTAATTTTTCTAATGATGAGAAACCACAGTCTGCCTCCCAGCCCTAGCTGCCGTGGCTTTCCTGTCATTCCCTCTTCCAGAGACAAGATAAAAATCTCTCTTCCCTCAGCAGGAAAAATGAGAATGTCAGATCTTGGTGACCACCATCAGATGGGGCCTGGAGCAATGAGAAAATCCTCCTTCTACCTATTTTATCCTAATAAAACAGACTCATCTGAAAGGCGTGTGGGGACATTTGTCCCAGGCAGTAAGAAAAAAGAGACTGGGACAGGACTGAGGGCCTGGAGGGACAAGGTAGAAGTAGCCAGAATTCTAGCTTAGTATGTGAGATGTCCATGCATAGGATGACATCCAGCATCAGTTAGTGGGGGGCTAGGTCACAGTTATGTTCAAGTTAAAGTATAGATAGCTCCTGGCCTAGGTGCTAGTCTACTCAGGGAATGGCCAGCCAGAGACAGAGCTGAGTCCAAAAGGCACGGGAGATTAAGGCCCGGCCAGGCAGGCTATGACTCAGGACAAGCCTGTAACACCAACTAATCAGTGCTTTACTATATGACACCAGGAAAGTCCCTTCACCTCTCCAGGCCTTGTTTCCTCAACTGTTGATAAAGAACCATGACCTCCAAGGTACCATCTAACTCTGAATTCTTAGGATTCGCTTTCAGCAGGCAGGGACATTGAATGATCACCTCAACCACTTCCCTACCTCGAGGCAATCTTCCCTTCATTTGTAGGCTATACCTTGACTCTCAACTTTTCTTGCTCACTTCACTCTCTTGCACTTATTTTGCCTCAGGAAGAAATTCCAGAGCTTTATTTATTCTCTTTCTTTCAGGTTCACTTAGGAGCCACCATAAAATGTCTTTTCGCATCTAAGTGAAGCCTACTCACACATACCTCACTCTTTCTTGAGAAAGTGTATAGCTGTGTCCTCTGTTGTCTCCAGCCTTTAGCACCTTTCCCACCCTCTTCTACCCCACCCGTGGCTAGAGGAGTAGGAGAATTATGGATATCACCACCATCTTTGAGCCCGAGCAGGGCTTGAACTTTCTCCAGTTGTTCCTGAGTCACAAGCCTAAGTTGGGACCAACACAGGTTGCAGGCCACACAGAATAATGGAGACCAAAGTCACCTATGTAGGGCACACAGTGGCTGTAGATATTATTTGCACAGCTTGTTTTCCTGGGTGCCTCTATTTTAGATAAATATTTTGTTTACATTTGCTCTACAAAATAGAAAAAGAGGGAGGGGTAGAAAAGAAAGAAAGACAAGTGATGTTGATCTTGAATCCAGGCTGGCTGGTTCACTCTCACAGTGTTTGAAAAGTCAATCCATTTATCTCTAGCAAAGTGGGCAATGCAGAAAAGCAATATTTGTGTAATATTTGCTCAGCCTATTGTGTCTCACGGTGTATTCCCACATGTGCCGGCTTTCAGAGAAACTTAATCACTATGTCTTAAGACCTCTTTGGTTGTGCCATTTCTGAGCAAAGGTATAGAATGTTTTAAAAATCTGTCTTTTTCTTTCTTTGTGGCTGTGCCTGGGCAGGCTGCTGCCTGTTACCAAAGTCAGAGGCCCTGCCAGTGGTAGAAAACAGAGGGGAGCAGGCCTGTGGCCACGGAGGGTTCTCTCCTGGGCATCCCTGTGCATCAGAGACGAGGTTCCCTGTGGGAAGGTGTGTCAGCGGAACGGCCTATCAAGAAGGAAGTCTTCAGGTTTGGATACCTGCCATATTGGACGTCACTGGGACATCTTTGGTTTGTGATTATTTTCAGAACAGAGCTGCGTTTTGATCTGCACAATGACCCTGGAAGGTGACTAAAGCAACTGGTGATATACCTGGCTCACAGACAAACCAGCTGAGACCTAAGAGGATGAAGCGTATTGCTGGGGATGGCACCAAGCCACAAGACCCCCAGCTACTAGAAGCAAAAACAAGGAATGAATCACTTTAAAGTTGCCAAATGTTTATCAAAATGTACTCCAGGAAGGGAGCAGAAAGAAAACTACACAGCATAACCTCTCCACACCCACTCTGTCTCCTGGCTACTCCACAAGTGCCACCTCCACCCCTTAAAACATCCTTTACGCCAGCATTTGTTTGTAATCCAAGGGGAACACAGTCCCCACTCCCGATACTTCCTTTCACCGGGAGAAGTGTTTATAACTCATAGCAGAAAGCACCTGGCCCCTCTCCACTGCCACCCACTCTTTCCCTGATAGGAAGAGTGACTTCCCAGTGTGGAGATTTTAGGGGAGAACTAACTCTTCATTGCTCAGCCCCTCCCTCATCCTTCTTGTTGGTATCACCCTATTTGCCATAGTGGCCCTGGGCTCTGATATAAGCCTTGATATAAGCTTAGCACCAAAAGGCTCAGCCCTGGCAGCTAACAAGGGAAGTGAGCCAGCTCTGCCCAGGAACCGTGACCGAGGCTGCGATTCTAGTGCAGCATCTGGAAGTCCATTGTTGCACACTATGTCATGTCCTCAAACTAAACTTTATCATTCAAGGTGATGGTGTGACTTTTATCTTCTGCTGGAAGGAAGGAGGGAAGGAAGAAGGAAAGTGAGGAGGGAGGGGATGAGGGAGGGAAGAAAGAAGGAAGGAAGAAAGGAAGGAAGGAAGGAAGGAATGAGGAAAGAGAAGGAAGAAGGGAAAAAACTAGAACAGAAGTCAGGTTGGCTCAGGAGCTTGTCTCCTTCTGCTGTCTGTGACCATCAGGCCCGTTAATCAGAATCTCTGCCACTTCCAGTTGTTATTGGTTATGTTTCTGCTGACACTACATTTTCCTCTGACTTGAAATATATGTCATGGCTTAATCCACAGGGATGAATGACCCGATATAGAACCATCTCTGCAATCCCACTGCCACTTTATGAAAAGTCCCCACTAAGTCCAATAAAAGTACAACTTTAGGTTTTGAATCTGTGTAACTTTATCAGATAAAAATCCCAGTTCAGAGAGTAACTGAAGTATCGGGCCAATTCCAGATCAGAAGAGGACAGAACCCTGTTTTGAGGCCCTGTTTGGCGCAGGTGATATCTCTCTCCTTTGTCATCACAAAAAGTTTTAAAGACGCCAGTGTGTGCCTTGGAGTTACTTGCATATCCTGAAGATGAAAATACGATGGCTCCAAATCCCTTTGCCTGCTCAGTTCCTCCCATTCCACATCCCCACCTAAGCTCTATGGAGTCTGCCTCTCCCAGGGCTTTGGGGTCACACTTCTAGCTCTGCTTTTCCACCATGGGTGATCTGGGGAAGATTATATCAACTCCCTGGCCTCAGTTTCATTTTTGGTAAAATAGGGGAAATTACAGCTATCTCATGCCATTGTTCAAATGATTCAATAAAGCACCATAACTTCAAATGTTTGTCCTACCCTTCCCATATTGGTCATTACCTCCCTATCGCCTCTTTCTCTCTTTCTCTCTCTCTCTCTCTCTGTCTGGCTTTTACTTTCACTTTCTTGAAGATTTCCTTTTGTTTCACAAATCTTTCATTGATTGAGTTTTTAATGTTTACCACCATAGTTTTAACTTCCACAACCTCCTTCTTATTTTCCTATCATTCTTTTATGAAAAAACAAAAACTAAAATACAAAAATATTCTGTTCTTGTCCCTTGAATGCAAATCTGTTATTTCTTCATGGATGTTAGAGGGATTAGTCTCTCTCGTGTTTTCTCCTGTACCCTGTGTTGCTTTCCTTTCCCCTGAATTTCTTTCCTCTCTTGTAGTTTGGAGTTGCTTTCTAGAAATGTCTGGCAATCCTCCAAACCAGGCAGAGAGACCAGGCTGAAAATCTAGAAGGGAGCCCACCCCAACTGATGGTGTTATCCACTAGCCTGTGGACAGGGCCCACCAGATATATGGGGGTCCTCAAAAGTCAGAATCGGCAAGTCTTCTCCTTGTGATCACCTCCTCTAGAGAACAACACTCCAATCTCCTCTTGGCCAGCAGAAGTGAGGGAGTAAAGAAGAACAGTAGTAATAGAAAGAGTTTGGAATGCAGACATATTCACAGAAATTATTTTTTCCAATCCATATCCTCATCTTCACCCTCACCTGATGTCCCTAAATATAAATATTCACTCACTTAATTTCTCCAAAAAACAAGCATCCCTGCCAGGTTGGGAAAGGAGTAGTCATTTGGCTGTTTGGGGTGGAGAAGATCAGTCTAAGTGCTCTTTCAACAGAATTCCTACCACTCTTGTTGTTTGTAGCATCATTCCTAATCCATGATGCAGAAGACCACCGGTTCCTGAAACCTTCCAGGGTGTACCCTTTACTCCTCATTGGCAAACTTTTCTGCAGGCACTCCAATTTGTTGTTTTTAATCTGCTGCATCATTAACACTCAAATCAGCTTTTCATTCTCCAGTTGTTGGTATCTCCCAACCTCTGCTTCTACAGTTTCAGTCATTGTGAACTTGTAGGTCTATTTCTTGATGGACATTTGGGGTGAGGTGAGGTTGGGCTTAGAAAATAGCAAAGAGAAAGCATCTGTAAATATAAGTGAATGTAACTTTCCCAAAGAGTTATCATAATGCTTGGTACATAACAGGTGCTGAATAAATGTTAGCTTCCTTTCTTCTTCATTACTTCCTTACTGCCAAACAGGATTTTTTGTGCCCAAGAGTGGTTTTGAAAGACACAAAATGCCTTCCCTGAGACCCAAAATAGTACCCATTGCTACCTAGAATTCCCACTGGGAGAGTCAAGTCAGACAGTGCTGTCGAGAGGTCTGCAAAAATGCCAACATAAGAGTATGGAAGATTAGATTCTCAGCCCTGAGTCTGGCTCTTCTGTAATCACTTTTATTTTTGCCCCTACAGCGATCCCACTGAGGAAGGGTACATTGATGCGGCACTTGAGCACATGACTCATTTGGTCCAGGAGGATGTTAGCAAGGGAGATGGACAGTGCAACCTTGCAGGGGCTGGAGAGACTTAGCAGGTCCTTGTGAGCTCCTGTGAGCTACCATCAGGAGAGCTGGGCCCAGAATGAAGAATTTGAAGCAGCCAAGAAGTACAACATAAAGTTTAAAGTCCAGATGAGCCCAGGTAAGCCAGTCAAGATCATACTCGAAGATCTGTGAGCACAGGTAAGCTTACAAAAGAGCTGGGGGGTTGGTTAAAAGGAAAACTTGGAGGGGCATTATCCTCAAAAGATCAAGAGCCTTGGCTTCCACCAGGGAAAATTCTAGGCAGGAGGCCCCAGAGGGATGCTCAGTTCAGCAGGAACCACATCAGGCCCAAAGAAGAAGACTCCAGTGGCTTCCAACTACATTGGGCGTGAAGGCTGAGTTTCTTTCACAGCTCACCATGGTGACCTCTTTACGCTTGCTTGTGTGGCCATTCCTCTGGCCTTCGTTCTGTGCCTTACCTGTGTCAAGCCATGCCCACCCAGTGGCTCTGCACTTGCTATTTCTTCTGTTTGGGAAGTTCTTCAGGAGATGGCTCCTCAGCATGAATTTCTTGTCCCAGATCACGTCCTGGAAAGCCCTTGCCCACTTTCTCTGTGCCTTTAGCCTGTTTTCAGTGATGACGATGATGGAGGATTCATCACTTTTTGGATAATATTACTTTTCAATTGTGAGTTTATTTTCTGATTTCCTCCACTAGAATTAGTATTAGAGCCTCTTGAAGGCTATGTTGTTTGTTCCCAATGCCATAGCATTTGAAACAAAGTGTAGCATTTAGTAGCAGTGCATATATATCATCTTAGTGAATGACTGAAAGAACAATCAGAAGGCAACAACAGAAAGGCAAGCTGGGCCCAGGCTGAGCAGCCTTAGGTGACAGAATGAGGACTCTGGACTGCATCTTGTAAGCAATGGGGCACCCTGGAAGGCACCTGGGATGAGAAGTGGGATCAGCAGAGCTGTCCCTCAGGAAGGGAAATCTGGAGTGGAGTTGGAAAATAAAGTGGAGGCCAGGAGTCTAGTTAAGTCTAGGTGAGAGATGCTGAGGGTCATAACTCAGGGAACAACTGTAGGAATGAACCATATTGAGAGACAGTCAGGAAAAAGCCCAGTGTGCTTTGCAATTTCAGCACAGGGCACTGTTCCCAGACAGACCCAGCCTCCCTCACCCCTCCCTGCTCCTCACGCCTGCACTCCCCAGGAACCAGGTCTCAGGCAAGGCTGGCAGCTTTGGCAAGAGCTTTCGTCCCTGGCTGCTTGATTTCTGGTCGAGAAGGCCCCCCAGCTGTCAGTTTAGCAGCGCTTTTCTTCCCAGGTCACTTTTAAACCTGGGGCTTGCAAGTTCTGACCACAACAGTTGTTCTCAATTCCCCAAGGCAAATTTAGAGCCAATGGTTGAGTTAAGGCAGACAGAAGGGAGCCGCTGTGCAGGTTTCTCCTTCATTAATAAGTTTTCCTGACGGCAGAAGGAAGTATTTCCAGTCAATTCTTTGTAGTCAATTCCTGATCGTCATCCTCCCGTTGTTAATATTGTTGTTAAACTCCTGAAGTCGCACTGAGTGGAAAGCTAATTATAATAATTAACAGAGAACTTCTGAACTTGTCAAACAGGTAATTAGAAGCCACAGGGACTTTTATCATTAATAGATGCCGTAGAAAGTGAAGGCACAGGGGTGCTGGCAGGGATGGGCACACAGTACAAGTTCCGGTCCACAGCTAAATCCGAGTGGCACCAGGATGGGAGGATGTGACTCCTCCTGGCTCTGTGCCTGACACTCTGCAGTCTCTGCCTTCCTGCAAACATTCCTGAGTTTCCAGACACACACACACACCTTCTCACTGCCATGTCTGAGAGGGCCTCATTCTCTCTACTCATGGACACCTATGTGTGCACACATACACACACACACGCTCTCTTGCTAATGGAAACACTTACTTAAATAGGTTCCATTTCCCTGTAAGGGGCTTTATATTAGTTCATTTGTTCATGCAACAAAATTTTATTGAGCATCTACTAAGTACTAGAACTTACTTTAGGCACTAGAGATGGGATTGTGAATAAGACCCAATAGCTGTGCAGAAGCTTTTAAATTTAATGTAATCCCATTTGTTTATTCCTGCTTTCATTGCTGTGTTTTGGGGGTTATACCCAAGAGACTAATACCAGGGAACTTTCTGTCTGAGTTTTATTCTAGTAGTTTTATAGTTTCAGGTCTTACGTTTCAGTCTTTGGTCCACGTTGGGTTGATTCTTGTATAAGGGAGTGAGATTAATATCTATTTTCATTCTTCTGTATGTAGATAACCAGTTTTCCAAAATTGTAACATTATTCACAGTAGCCAAGATATGGAAACCCGTAAGTGCCTGTCCATCAACAGAGGAATGGATTTTTAAAACGTGACATATACACAGAATGGAGTACTATTCACATTTTAAAAGCCCAGGAAATTCTGTCATCAGTGACAGCATGGATGAACCTAGAGGACATTATATTAAGTGAAATAAGCCAAGGAAAAAGAGGCAAATAGTACATGATCTCACTTTTATGTGGAGTCTTAAAAAGTTAAATTCATGAACATAGAGAATAGAAAGGCGGATACCCGAGGCTGGGGAGTGGGTAATGGATGAGGAAACCGGAGATGTAAATCCGTCAACAGATACAAAGTTATAGTCAGATAAGAGGAGCAATTTCTGAAGTTCTGTTGCACAAAAAGGTGACTACAGTTAAAAAAAAATGTATATTTCAATAGCTAAAAGAGAGGATTTAAAATATTATCACAAAAGATGATAAACGTTTGAGGTAATAGATATGCTAATTACCCTGATTTGATCTTTCTACTAGGTATGCATATCAAAACATCACTTTGTACTCCACAAACATACACAGTCATTATTTATCAATTAAAATATAACTTTGGGGCTGGTGAGACAGCTCAGCGGCATAAGCGCCTGCCTGGCAAGCGCGAGGGCCCGAGTTCGACTCCGGGAACCCACATACGAAAAAAGGGCCGGTGACATCGCTCAGCAGCACAGGCGCCTGCTGGCACGCGAGGTCCTGAGGTCGACCCCCAGTACCCACAAAAAATAAATAAATAAATAAATAAATAAATAAATAAATAAATAATAAAATATAACTTTTAAAAATGACACAATAGCTGTCCTCAAAGAGCTTATAAACTAATGAATAAAAGAGAACATTTTTTAAAGAGTCCTTTACAATAGAATTTTATAGTTGTCCCAAAGGAGGTATTCACAGGGCACAAGATGAGAGTGAGAATGAGGTCTTTAAGCCTGCCTCAGTGAAGATCACCCAGAACCTGAAATCCTACCTTCTAAGTGAGGTTTTGAAACATTGTATAGTTCCTAAATGCTTTAAAAACTGAGTGAATGTCATGGTCTTTCAGCCCAGGAAGAAGCTCATTCATGCATGTGTGCAAAATTTTTCCTGGAATTCCAGTGGTCCACAGAGAATCCAAAATTCATTCTATGGCTTTGGGGACTCTGCAGACCTCTGGGCTGACAGTTCCTGTGGTGTGAGGCGCAGAGCACTTTGCTGGCACACAGTAGGTACTCAATTAGAGACAGCTTCATTAGTATTATCAACACCTCACCTTCCTGTATGTAGGAAGACTAGAAATGGTATGTAGGAGCTCTTGGTTAGCTTCAAAGAACAGGGTGCCTGTAGATTATTATGATTAGCAAGCACTGGTTGATGGAGCCTGGTCACTGTCCAGTTGTTTGTTCACAGGAAGGAGGAGCATATGGAGCTGTTACCAGGTTTCTGGGGTACTGGGCTCCTTCTAGAGATTCTATCTGGTTTCTTGTTGCATTAAACAAAGAATTGGGCAAGACAAACAAAAAGGTAGCGAGGTTTTACATTCATTAAAGTTAGGAAAAGAAGTATGCTCTGCAGATTGAGTGCAGACCAATCAAGGGTAGGAAAAGAAGTACACTGTTCGGAGTAAGAGCAGCCCACTGAAAAAGAGAGAGGACACCAGCCAGGAGGTTAATGGCTGACGTCTTTCGTGTTCCCCCTTTCTTCAGGCCGATGTCAGATCTAGGCCATCCCACCAAAAATATGCTTGAAGGATTGCCAGAAGAAATGAAGGTAGCACTTGCTGGTTGTTCCCAGGTGCAGGGCTTGGGAACTGCTTTTCTGCACCTGTGTCCTGGATCTCCGTGAATGACAGGTCATGCCCACCGGCCCAGCTGGCCACACCCTAATCTCCTACCTCAGAGCCACCCTCCTTGCTGTGTCGTGCTCCTCCCCTGGATCACAGCACACCCCCGGATCTCCTCTAAGACATCATTCTCTCTCTGTCTCCAAGGTTGGCCCAGGGTGTCGTCTACCAGCCTATGCTGTAGATTTGCAAGCCTATCCCAAAGGAAGCCTTAGGAGGAATCTGGCTTTTTTTCCCCTCCACCAGATTGTGGGTAGAATTAATTCTGCTCTGTTTCTGGGTGCAGTCCCTCTTGCCTACCATGGATATGTTCATTAATAGAAATAACTGCAGAGGGGGGTCTTGGAGGGGCTCCAGCAGCCCCCACATTCCAGCAATCCCTTGTAGAACACCCTAGTTAAACCTGCCCCTAAAAAGAACAGCTCCCAGAGTCTGCAGACACATTCTCAAGATAAGGTCCCCAGCCTCGCCTTCCAACCAAGTTACCTCCCCTAAGTCCCTAAATACAAATGTGAGAGCTGCCAGAAAAACAACCCTGCAAAGTCTACTGAAGTTGCATCCCCAGCATAAGTCCCAGGAAAGAGAAGGGGACATGGGACCATCTGCAGGACCCATGGTGATTTGGCAGGACAGGCAGCTGCTGGCTGGCAACCTGCTCCCTGTCCAGCTGTGCACTTTTTGAAATTTCGGGGCTTTGCTAGCAGGGCAGAAAGTGCCAAACCAGTTCAAGTAAGGGCAAGGCTTGGGCCTACTTCAAAGTCCCAGGCCAGTGTTTATTTTTAGCCCAAGTTGGAGAATTGTCAGAGGCCTCCAGACCAGCAGCAGCTTTTGGTTTTTGGCTGGAACAAGAAAGGACCATACCACAAGCCACAGAGGAAAACTGGGAGGAGACTCAGAGGCCAGTCACTAAGATGTCCTGGAGCCTCCCTAGAGGGAGAGTGCTGGCCTTTGTGGATGTCCAGGAGAACTGGAAGATCTGATGGAAGTTTAGGAAGCATCATCAAACTTTCTCTACTTGCATACAAGTTCTATGTCTCCTTTGCAAGAGGGGCCAGGCTAGCTTTATCTGGCTTCCTTCTTGTCAGAACCACAAAAGACCAATTTCATCTCCAAGAGCTTTTGTTTTCAGAAGGGGCTGCAGCTCATCCCGAGAGAAGTCATTGTTTCTGCAGAGGATTTTTAGATCAGCTGCTGGCTTCTGGCGCCCTTCTCCTGTGAGTTCTCCCGTCCTCTTTGTGCTGCCCTGCTTTCCTGGACATAAACAACAAATGGTCCTTTTCACCCTGGAGATAAGATTATGCTTCTCCCAAAGTCACCGCTGTCCTCTGTGGCTTCTGGAACTGTTTGAATAATGAGGTTCCTAGAGAATTGGTGTTGTTTTATCCCTTTCTTCATGGAGACTGGAGATTCCCTAGGTAGGCCAGGTGGGCAGTGCCTACAGGGGTTACCTCAGGTGGCTCACACTGGGCAGCTGCCCAAGAGGGGTTTTTGTTTGCTAGGTTGGTGTGGGGTCCATGAAGCCATTTAAAATGTTTATATATAGTGGTTCTCTTCCTTTTATTTTTTAAATTATTATTCTTTCCTGCCAAGGAAAACAACTAGTCTTGCGCAGAGAATTCCCCACCCTCCAGAAATGGTGGAAACCTTCAGCCTGTGATTTCTTTCCACCTCCTAGAAGCTGCTATGGCTCCAATAGACTTGCAAGGGGAACAGAGAGCTCGCCTGCCAGAGTTAGCAGCCAGCTGATTATTGCAAAGCACTTCTTCCACTGGGATCCTGACCTCTCCTCCATACCCTGCTGGACTTAGAGCTAGAAGACCTGGATTTAAGCTACAGCTGGGCTGCTTACTAAGCCTGTGACCTTAGGCAAGGCACTTTAATTCTCAAACTTCATTTTCTTAATCAGTTAGAGTTGGTGGATAATTCTACCAACTCTGTGCTTATGATGAGACTCAAGGAACAGTAATGGGTGAAAAACTGCTTTGTGAACTGACAAGTGATATACAAATGTCCAGGACTGTGGCCATTTTATTATTATAACCATTCTACTGGTTGTCATCATTACCATTATTACAATAATGTGTAGGTCATCTGTTTAATGGTAAATAACCAGAATTGTTTCCAGATTGATTTAAATCTTGGCTCTGCCATTTATTAGCTGTATAAATTTAGGCAAGTTATTAAATTTCCCTGTCTTAATATCCCCATTCACAAAAATGAGAATAATAAAAATACTACCTAATTCATAAGACTACCAGAAAGTTTACAAGAAATGGCATAGGTAAAGTGCCTGGTACAAAGCAAGTTCTTAACAAATGTTTGTTCCCTTTTCTTTTTACCTTTGATTAATTCCTTTAGGCATCCCTTCAGTGTTTATTAAACACTTATTATATGCCAGAACTTGTGCTAAGTGCTCAGCATGCAAGAGGCAAAGAGAAGTGTATTATTTGGCTAAAGTGATAAACAAAGGACAGCAATTCAGGAGGCTAAGTGGTGTATACAACAAACTGGGGGAGAACACATTAAATTCTTTCTAGGAGCTCAGGGTGGCACTTGATTCAGGCCTTGAAGATGTGCACAGGATTTTTCCAGGCAGAGAGGCCAGGTGAGGGCATTTCAAGCAGAAGGACTTTGAACAAAGGCTCTGAAGCATGGAAGTCTGTGATCTATCAAAGACAGGAGATGAGGCTAGAGAAAATCAGGGTCAGATTAGGAGAGTCCATGCAAGCATGTGAAGTAGTTGGACCTTTCCTGAGGACAATGGGAAGCCACTGAGATGTTGTAAACAGGGAAATGGCATGCTTAGATATGCATTTAGAAAGGCTGTCAATGTGTGAGGAATGGATGGGACTGGAGTAGGAGGAAAAGGGTAGGTAACAACAAACAAAATAAAATTGGTCAAGAGGGATGGAAACAATTCAGAAGACAGGCTTAAATTAGACAACTGTGGTGGGGAAGAAAAGCTTGGTGAAAAGTTGTATATGTGAAATAAGGACCAGCAGTTGACTTGGGTGTCCGATTCAAGAAAAAGAGAGGGTGGTGATGGCAGTGTGAAAAGGTAGCAAACTTAGCACAAATGTGTTCTTCTGGACACAGAGAAGTTAGGAATAGGGTCGGCCCCCTGGTCAGACAGAGGGACCCTGTAATCAGATATGACCAAAGGGTGAATGTCCTTAACTCATTTTACAGTGGAAAGAAAAAAGGACTTCCCTCATTCCCAATTTGTTTTTGTGTTCTGGAGGGCCCTAAATAGAACAGGGGCCAATATAATTGTTTTGGACAGCATAAACATAACTACTGAATTATTTTAATAAGTACTTTACAACTGTAACCACTATATAAAGGATGTAATGTGATAGAATTATAAATGTTCAGTGATTTAAATATTAATGGAACCATTATTTTTATTTTTTTTCTGCTCTTTTGTGTTTTCCAAATCTTCTATCATGAACATATAGTATTTTATAATGACAAAATATATTAATCTAATAAGATCAAACAAGGAGGGCCTGTGAGATAGCTCAGTGGCATAAGCGCCTGCCTGGCAAGCGCGAGGTCCTGAGTTTGACTCCCGGGACCCACATACAAAAAAAGGCCGGTGATATCGCTCAGCAGCACAGGTGCCTGCTGGCGCGTGAGGTCCTGTGTTCGACCCCCGGTACCCACCAAAAAAAAAAAAAAAAAAAAAATCAAACAAGTAAGCAACTTGAATAAACTTGAACAGGATATCCAAGTAGTCAAAAAAAAAAAAAAAAAAAAAAAAAAAAAACAGAAAAAATACTGAAGTTAAAAAGATATCAGGAAAATGTTATGATAAATCACAATGCAATGCCGCTACACATGCAGCCAAGTGGTAAAATGAAAAATAAGGAAAAAAATGAAATACCAGCATAGATGTAGAACAAATGGAACTCTTATATATTGTTAATAAAGAATGCATGTTCATAGAATCATTTTGTAAAGCTCTTTGTTAGTTATGTAATTTATACTATGCAAACACTATACATAATATAAACACAAACAATACGACCTAGCAATTCCACTCCTAAGTACATATATAGAAGAAACACACACGCATGCTCACAAAACATCCATATAAGTGTGCTCATAGTAGAACAATTTGCAATCATATCAATCTGTGAGCTGTCCCAATGTCCGTTAGGAGTAGGAGAGACAAATAATGATATACCAACACAATGCAATACTATACAGCAATGAAAATGAACATTGTACATATATATGTAACAGTAAAAAGGAACTGAAAAGAAATAATTTTGAGCAAAAAAGCTATGACATTTAAAATTTAGATACTGGTTACTCCTTTGGGAAGTATAGCTAGAAGGGAGCGTGAGGAGAGCCTCCGGAGTCCCACAGATGTTTTGTTTCTTAATATGTGTGCTGGTTGTACAAGTCTGTATGATACGCTGCTGGTATATTACGCTTCAATAAAAAGTTAAAATTCAGAAATGTTAGTCTAAGAACAAACTAAAATAAAGTTGCAGAAATAAGGGACTGGAGATGATAACAATAACACTTAGGAAGACTCTGTGTTTCCTAGTCTGGAGTTGTTGTCTAAAGATAACGGTAAGAGGTCAGAAATTGGTAGTAGGAATAGTAACACAGAGGTAAAAAATATATATGTTACAACCACCAAGCCCCAGGATCTGAAAAAAATCTACTTCTGACTATGTATAAAAGCAAGTATCTGATACTCGGAATAAAAATAAAATATTATTACAGATTCTACTTTAAAATAACACAAAGATGTTATAAACAGCTTCATACAAATGTCTTTGAAACTGTAGATATAACAGACATTTTCTTAAAAACACGACTTACCAAAATGAACACAAGAAGAGATAGTTCAGTCATATATCTATATAAAGATATCAAAACTATAGTTAAGTGTTCAAAGACATAAAAATAATTCAGGCATAGACAGCTTCTACAATAAAGTCTACCAAATTTAAGCTGGAGATAGCAAAATTTTACAAAAAGTTTTCTAGGGACTTTAAAAAGAGAGAACACCTTTCAATTCATTTAAGAGGTTAGAATACATTGATATCAAAATCAGACAAGAATATTAGAGCAAAGGAAATGTATAAATCAGTTTTACTGACAAATCTAGATACAAAAATCCTAAACATGATATCACAGAATGGAATTCAGGAATATGTAAAAAAAATAGAACATCAAGACTAAGACGTGGGGCCAGTGAGATAGCTGAGTGGCATAAACGCCTGCCTGGCAAGCATGAGATCCTGAGTTCGACTCCCGGTACCCACATTAAAAAAAAAAAAAAGACTAAGACATTTATTACAAAACTGCAAAGTTGGTCTAAACCTGAAAACAATATAATTCACAACATTAATAGAATAAAAAGATAACTAAGATGATCCTCTCAATGGGAACAGGAGAATCTATAAAATCCAACATCTACACAAGGTAAAAGTCCTAAGCAAAATAGAAGGGAATTGTCTTATGAGAAAAATAGCTATAAAAAACAGCAAAAACCATCCTTAATGGGAAATATCAAAAGCTTTCCTTTTGAAGCCTTTAAAAAGGAAAATAAGCCAAGATGCACTTCTATTAAAAAGTGCGTAGGCCTAGTACAATAAGGAAAAAAGGTACAATTGTAAAGAGATCGCTAAAACTGTCAATATTTGCACATCATATTATTTTTGCACATAAAAATCTAAAAGCATATGCTAACAATCAGAATTTTAAAAATTATTTAGCAAGGTTGCTGGATATAAGGTTGATATACAAAAATGAAGTATATATTTGTATAATATCAACAATGTTAGCATCTGAATGATTCTTAATATTATTATAACTTCTTACGCCAGCATCAGCAAATGTAACTCTTTCTTGGATATTTTATATTTGCTGATTATGTTACAAATAGGCTACTCCTGAATTTAGCTATATATTCATTTCAATCTCAATCTAAATTTTGACAAATTTTCCTCCACTTTTTATAAAATTAAAAATATTATTCTAGGGCCAGTGAGATGGCTCAGCGGCGTAAGCGCCTGCCTTGCAATCACGAGGGCCCGAGTTCGACTCCCGGATCCCACATACAAAAAAAGGGGCCGGTGATATCGCTCAGTGGCACGGGTGCCTGTTGGCATGTGAGGTCCTGAGGTCGACCCCCTGGGACCCACAAAAAAAAAAAAAATATATATATATATATATATATTATTCTAAAATTTGAATAGATGTGTAAATGGTCAAGAAAGTAAGAAATTCTTGAAGAATAACAAAAAGGTTGAATGTCATATCATTAAACTACAATAATTAAGACCATGTGTTAGCACAAAAATACTCAAACTGGGCCGGTGAGATGGCTCAGTGGCGTACGTGCCTGCCTGGCAAGCGTGAGGGCCCAAGTTTGACTCCTGGAACCCACATACAAAAAAAGGGCCGGTGATATCGCTCAGCGGCATGGGCGCCTGCTGGCGCACGAGGTCCTGAGGTTGACCCCCGGTACCCACAAAAAAAAAAAAAACCTCAAACCAATGGAACAGAAGAGAGTAAAAAAAAACCATGTAATAAAGGCATTAGTTTTTGACATGTGAGAATAGTGAGAATAGGATAATCTTTTCTATAAATGGTATTGGAGCACTTAGTTAACTGCATAAAAGGAATAAAATTTGACCTTTACACCATGAAAACTTGGCCTTTATGGCTTTGTGGCATGAAAGCACATACAAAAACTAACTTTGAAGTAGTTTGCATATTTAAAAGTGAAAGACAACACAACAAAATATCTATATAGCATTATGAGACATTATCTCTGTGGACTTGGGGCAAGGTGAGGGGGGTGTTCTTTAAAAGGACACAAAAGTGCTGCCTATGAAAAAAAGGACTGATAAATGGGACCACACTAAAATTAGGAACTCCTACTCATCAAAGGATACCATGAAGAAGGAAAAAGCAAATGTAGAGTCAGAGAAGTTTTTATAATCCATATAGAGTGACAAAGGACTCAATCTAAAATTTTAAAAAGTTTTTATAAATCAGTAAAAGACAGACAATACAACAAAAAATTGCCAAGAAAGGTACTTTTTGAAAGAGAATATTTCCAATGGCCAGTAAATATATGAAAATGATCAAACTTATTAGCAATCAAGAAAATAAAAACTAAAAAACCACAATCAAATACTACTACATACCCATGAATACTAAAATTAGCACTGTTGTCAATAACAAGAGTTGGTGAGGATGTGAAACCGAAGCTCTTGCAAATTGTTGGTTGAAATGTACTTTGGTACAATTACTTAGAAAACAAACAGCTTGGTGTTATCTACTAAACTTAAACTTACACTATTCTATGACTCAGCACTTTCAATGCCAAGTATATATCCAACAGAAATATGCGCACACACCTCAAAAGACATACATGAGAATGTTCAGAGCAACATTATTCACAATAGCCCCAAACCGGAAACAATCCAAATTCCACCAACAGTAGAGCAGATAAATGAATGGGGTATATTTTTATAATGGTACACTTTACAGCAGTGAAAATAGGCTGAAGCTACATGCAATAATTCATGATATATATATATATATATATATATATATATATATATATACACATTTTTTTCAGTACATAAAGTCCAAAAGTGGGCAATACTCATCCGTAATCTCAGAAGCCAAAATAGGAGTAAACTCTGCATACAAGCAGACCTTTGGAAAGAGAGAGTACCAACAAGGAAGGGACAAGAAAAGACATCTGAGGTTCTAGAGATGTTTTATTTCCCAATCTGGGTGATGGTTTCACAGGTGTTTGTTTTAAGATAATTTATGGAGCTAAATATAGCTTCATGTTTTGTGCACATTTCTGTACATGCGTTATACTTCAATAAAAATATCTTAACAGAAAAATAAGCATAAATGCCCATACTAGATTAGTACTAGTTTCAGCCTTGGATGACCTAGGTGGATGGAGAAGAAAAGGTCACTGAGACTTTGTGAGAAGAGGTAAATTAACAAAAATATGAGAGTTTTTCAAATAGCAAATTCACACCAAATGAAATCCCCTTGTTTTTCTTTTTACAAAGTCAACACTCAACTTCCTGATTTTTTTTTTTTTTTTAAGTCTTCATAAATCATGCAAAGCAGGCTGCCGGCCTTGGAAGTTCCATACTAAAATTACTCTACCCACAGACTCTTGTATCCTCCCCCATTCGAAGGTAAACAAGTCTGGGCCTAGGAAAAATTGTAAAAGGTTTTAAAACGTTTCTTGTATTTCTAGTTTCTCTCTGTAGCTTTGTTGTATCTTAAGAGTGAGCTTACAGTCAGGACTTCAGGGTCAACTTCAAATTAAAGATCTGTTTAGTTTAGCATCCCTGGTCCTGGGAATGGTTACTTGACATGTTTTAACTGCAGGTTCCTCTTATGTACAACAGGGAGAATGTCTGCCTCCGAGAGTAGTGAGAGCCTCTCTCTCTCTCTCTCTCTCTCTCTCTCTCTCCAAATCTCAAGGTGATGTCTACCTGGAAGGGACTGCCCCTTCTCCACTCTCCTCTCCTTGGCACCCCCCACTTCAGGTGTCAGTATCACCCAGCTCTTTTAACCCTCCTCCCTCTCTCATGCTAGGAAAGAATCTGATATCAGTAATTTATATTCCAAGGATTGACTGATTATTCTCCAACTGAAGCTCAACCAGGCGTTTGCATTTTATGCCTTATATCCCTAATTGTGGTTTGAAAGAATTTTTCCCTTGTTAAAAGAATTTGAGACATCAGCAAGAAGGTGGAGACCTCCGGGGGAGGGGAGAAGCTTGAAATCACATTAGCCAGATTGTACTGGTTGCGAAGGTGAATTTGATAGCCCTTTTCGAGTGCCTTTTATTTCGCTGGAGATGAAATGTAGTGACTGAATGGCCCCTGGTTTCCTAGACTGGAACACAGAGAAGGCAAACAGTCATCTGAGGCTGACGAAGTCCAAGCTGTGGAGAGCATAAAGAAAGTAAACCGCACTCCAACTGTTTTGGGGACCCAAAGAAGGATGCCTAACTGGGAGGAGGTCAGTTACACTCCTGCCCTCTGGCCTCATGACACTCCCTCGGCCTTGAGCTCTGCTGTGGCCTCCAATTCTGCTAACCTGTACTTAATCCCTGCCACTCTTTGCCTCTGCTCCAAGACACCCTGAGGACTTTCAGATTCATTTTACTTCACTTTTAGAGATTATTCATACCTTTATCCTCCTCACCTGGCATCCTGGCACTTATTCCTAGACCTCATTTATTAGTTCTGCATCTGGCTATAACATTTCCCCCATAAAAGTGTATTTTTGTAATATTTTTTCTTGGTTAATAAAGATGCCTCTGTCCTGAATATGTTTAAAGTAAAAAGAAGTTGAGAAAAATGTAAGAAATCAAAGAGGAACCGGCAGGATGAATTAGTGCAAATTGTTAAGTATACGACAGCGCAAAGAACAAATTGACCCGAAAAACCAACAAAGGTGGAGAGAGGGTAAAATCCCAAGATCTTGTCTAGACCCACAGAAAGCGCCTAAAGACACGACTTTGATAAATAGGGTCTGGGCTGAAACCAAGGGAAGGCAGGATGTCTAAGATGGGATTCAGGTGGCTGCGGAGGGAGACGCTGGGCTCAGCAGTGAGAGGCAGAACGGGGCAGCCAACAAGAACCGACTGCGGGAACCAGAGACCCAGCTAAAGGAAGCACGAGGTGTGAAATAAGGCGGATGCACTTGCTGAGTGCTTGGCTTCCGAAATGAGACGTGCACCTGTACCAGTCCACCCGACCGCAGCGGGGCCTGAAGAGAAGCCTGCACTACAGGAAGTCATTCCGCAATGGAAGTGGCTGGCTGAACATGGCCAGGCTTGGAGTGGCCTGGGGCCTCGCTCTAGGACCAGGACAACAGACAGGAAAAGCCTGATCCTCCGGAAGTGGAAGAACCGGGCAGCTTTCTGCGTTGATGGAGGAGGTGGCTAATTATTGTTTAACTGGGGAGTGTCCCGGATCTGTTCATCCCAGAACTGTAACCGGAAATTCACATTTCCTCCACAATACACATTTCCTCCTCTTTTCTTCCCCTCAGAATGTACGCCTGACTTCCCAGGCCCCACGGTCCTGCTCAGGATATAAGAATCAGAGGCTCTGTTCCCAAGTCATTGTGCTGGAAGGAAATGGCTTCTTCCTGCCTTCCCCTTGAAATTCGAAGATGGGAAAGAAAAATGGGGGTGGGGGAGTAGCTAAATTAGCAGTGTTCACTCAGCGTGATTTTGCTTTAATCCAGGCCTGTGAGCTTGACAGGGCTCAGAATAAACGAAAGCAGATGTGTCCATCACGCCAGTGGATATATTACTACTAATCCCAGACAAGACGACAAAAACACATCACGCCTGGGCCCCGACTGCTTCCGTCTTAATCCACCTCTAATTGTGCTGGGCACACTGCCTGCACACCTCTGTCCTCCGCTGCTCCTCGGCTTCTGCTGCGCCTAGAGTCAGCCAACACCGAAGTGGCTTTTTTGCCCAAGCAGAGTTAGAGCAGCCCTGGCATCTGAGGTTTGTGTGCGTCTGGGAGGATAGGATGGCACAGCCAAGGGCTTCTAGGGTTCTGGTGTTGGCTCTGACACTTAGCAGCGGGACAACGTTAGATGAGAAAATTTATAACTCTTAATACACAGTAAAACTCAGTAAAGGCTACATTCTCCCAGTAGGAGTTTTCATTTATTGACTACCTTCTCTGTGCCATGCACATTTCCTGATTTTTAAAAAAAGGTATATACAGTACGAGTAATGCATGCTAGCTGTGAATGCTGAGCTGTATGCAGAGGCACATGCCTGTGACCCCACCTAGTGAGGAGGCTGAGGCAGGAATATTGAGAGTTCATGGCCAGTATGGGCAATTTAGTGAGACCCTGTCTCAAAATAAAACTTTTTTTTTTTTTTTTTTTGTCTTTTTTTGGGACAGGTCTCACTATGCAGGTCAGGCTGGACTTGAACTCACTTTGTAGCCCAGGTTAGCCTCAAATTCCTCCAAACCTCCTGCCTCAGCCTCCCAAGTGCTGGGATTACAGGTGTGCACTACCACGCCCAGCTCAAAATAAAACTTTTATAAAGGATTGGGGTTTCAGCTCAGTGAAAGAGCACTGGCCTACCACACATGAGTCCCTGGATTCAATACCCAGTACTGAAAACAAAACAAAATCTGATAACACAGAAATTTATAGTAAAAAGTAAAAGTTTTCTAATTTTGAGTATCTCTCTTTAGGGATCCCTTCACACCTCAGGGATAATCACTGTTTAAAAAATATATATATTTTACATGTAAAATATATATGTGATTTTCTGGACCTGCCTGAGGTTTCTGCATTGTGCCCTCCCCTCCAAGCATGGTTCTGGCAGCCGGGAGCTGGTGGGAAGCCCGTGCTCCTAAACATGCACGACTAACTCGCCCCTGCTCTCCTCTCTGCCTTTCTCTGGGGCTATCTTAGGCCTTCTTGAAAGTTTCCAGTTAACACTGACATAGCAATTCCTCTTTCCTTTGTTACCATTGTACTGTTAAATAATATATTTTTAAATTTTGATCTATCACATTTAAAGAATATCTATTGATCAACCTCCTATATGAAAGATAAAGTTGTATCCCTCTTAAAACACCCCATCTGCATTCCACCACTTCACCTCCTAACTTTTATTGGTTACATGTTTTTATTCTTTCTACTGGCTAATTTTCTGACTAGTTAATAAATTAAAGCACCTTGTTCTTAATTGACTCCATGTTATGAAAGATAAGAATAATAATTCACTCATATTTTCTTCTTCTTCCATTCCCCAAATTTTATTATTTTTATATTATCAAGGTAAATTACAATTACATTCTATTCTGTAAATGTACTTCATTCTTCTTGCTCTTATTTATTCTTTTATTAAAGGGATTGGTTCTAAAATTGAAAGCAGTAGGTTACAATTACAATATTATGATCATGAAAATACTATTTCAGTAGAACCAAGTAGGATAATTTGGGCCCATAGAATAGAAAATATAACCAAATGCCAAGATTTAATGGATTCTATTTTTTTTCTAGTGTCTTCATTCCACTGAGTCATAATTCTGCTACTTGTGAATAATCCCATTATTTCTTTTATCACATGGTGGTTACTTTTTACTTTGCCGATTAATCTTGTTGGGTTATTTTATTTTCATTAATCATATATGATAGTGCCTCTCCAAAAAGACTGTATTTTGCCCTAAAACTTGGATAGGCTTGGCTTGTTATAAAATGCTACATTCAAAAATTTTTCCATTCAGAATTTCAGTATTCTAAAATATTCAACCATTCTCTCAGACATTTCTCCATTGTATTCTAACATCCAACATTACTGAGGAGAAATCTGATATCAATCTCTTTCCAATTCCTTTTTAGGTAACCTCATCTTTTCTTCATGTTGTTTTAGGGTTTTTTTCCTTAAGCCATAATATACTATGGTTTTTATCAAGTTAGGTTATGATTCTTCCCTTCCTCCCTATTTATCTATCATAAATATATATGGTTTATTTATTTATTTATTCATTCGGGGTCTATTTATCTATCATGCTATTTTTAAAAATTGAAAAAATTACTTACATGCAGTAAAATGCCCCAATATTAAGTGTAACTTGTACCTATGAATCCAACTCATTTAACCACAAGCCAGATAAGATTATGGAATATTTCTAGCATTTTGGAAGGTTTCCTGAACTCTGTTATTCTACCAGTAGGCAAAACCACTCTTTCAAACACTAATGAGATGTATTATTTTGACCTGGCATTGAACTTCACATAACTGTAATCCAGGGTACATAGTCTTTTGTGCCTGACTTCTTTAACCAATACTACTTCTGTAAGCTTCCCTGCATTGTATCAGTAGTTGGCATTTTCATTGCTGTATAATATTGTGTTGTATGAATATAGAGTTATTTGTCACTTAACAATGGGAATACTTTCTGATAAGTATGTCATTAGCTCATTTTATGGTTGTGTTAACATCACAAAGAGCTTCTACCAACCTAGGTAATATAGCCTCCCACACACCTAGGCTGTATGATCAAATACGCAGTTTGTACTTGATGGAAATGTCATTATGCTGCATGTACCGCACCACAGTTTATTCATTTGACTGATGATGGATATTTGGGTGATTTCCAGTTTGGAAATAACTATGAACATTCTCATACGTGTGTGTTGGTAGATATAAGGCCACATTTTTGTCAAGTATAGACCCACGAACAGAATTGCTGGATCACAGGGTAAACATATTTAGTAGGAACTGCCAAATATTTCTCTACTGTTTTTACACCCACCTATCGTATAAGAGTATTCTATATGTGCAGCATCTTTGCTGATGCTTGGGAATGTTACATTCTTTTTAACCTTCCCAATCTGATGGTTGTGTAGTGGTATCATGTTATTATTAAATTTGAATTTTTGATTAATAATACTGTCATGGGCTTATTGGCCATTTATATATATTCTTTTGTGAAGCACCTGAGGTTTATGTCTTCTGACCATTTTAAAAATTGAGTTGTCTATTTCTTATCAATTTATAGCAATTATTTATACATTCAGGATATAAGATTTTTGTTTTGTGTTGTATTGCAAGACCTTCTCCCAACTTGTGGCTTATCTCTTTGTTGTTTTAAAGTTGCCACTTAATGAGGAAAAGTTCTTACTTTTAATGAAATGTAATATATCAATCATTTCTTTTTAATATTTGTTATGTCCTGTTTAAGAAATCTTTGGTGTGGAGACCTGTTCAAGAAGTCATGAGCCCAGGTCATAAATATATTCAAGTTTTTCTCATATTCTAGAATTTTACTTTTCACATTTAGATTTATAACCTATCTGAAATTAAATTTGGTATACATTGTAAAGTAGGGATCAAGATTTATTTTTTCCATGTGTATGTCTAATCACCATTTATTGGAGAGTCCATTCTCTTCTTCTTGTGAATTGTAATGGAGCCCATCAGATACTATATATGTCACATGTGGGGCTGTTTCTGAACCCTGTATTCTATGCCTTTAGGCATAGAATATGCTTCTATTTATCCATACTCAAATACTACATTGATTAATATAAATTTATAAATATTATTAATATCTAGTACATTAACTCCTTTAACTTTCTTCTTTTCTAATATTGTAGTGAATATGCTAGATCATTTGTATATCCATAAAAATTCTAGAATAGGCTTGTTGATTTCTATGAGAAGGCAAAACTAGACAAAATCCTAGGGTTATAGTACATGTACAGATCAATTTAGATTTAACTGATATCTTACTAATATTGAACCTCCAGTCCCTGAATATTTACTTAAATTGACTTACATTTTTATTGATAATATTTTGTAATTTTCAGTTTAAAGGTCTTGTACATCTTTCACTGGATTAATTTCTAGATATTTGCTATTTTTCTGTAACTACTATAAATGGTTATCATTTTTTATTCTTCACTATTTTATATATGTGTAGAAATTCAATTGATTTTTGAATATGTAATTTGTATCCAGCAAACTTTTTGAATTCACTTATACTAGTGATTTTATTATATTTGCGGGAATTTTTTTTTTTTTTTTTTGTGGGTACTGGGGGTCGACCTCAGGGCCTCGCGTGCCAGCAGGCGCCCGTGCCACTGAGCGATATCACCAGCCCTTTTTTCGTATGTGGGTTCCAGAAGTCAAACTTGGGCCCTTGCGCTTGCCAGGCAGGCGCTTATGCTGCTGAGCCATCTCACTGGCCCCGGGAATTTTTTTACATAAATAATTATGTCAACAGTGAATAATGACAATTCTATTTTTTCTTTTCCAATATTACTTGTTTTCACATCTTATTGAAATAGATAGGACCTCCAGTACAATGTTTAAAAAAAGTTGTGACTTGAATATCCTTGTCTTGTAAATCATTTGATATTTTATTATTTAACTTTGATGATAAATGTAGTGATTTTGTGAAAATTCTTTCTTAAACTGAGGAATTTTTCTTCTATTCCTAGTTTGCTGAGAGATTTGTTTAATCATGAATGGATATTGAATTTTACCATAATTTTCTTCTGTAACTTTGAGTTGATAACATGAATTTTCTCCTTTATTTTCCTGAACTAGGATAATTTATATTGATGAATTTTAAATGTTAAACCTTGCATTCCTAAAATAAATTCTATTTACTCAAGATATATTTTCATTCTTATATATTAAAGAGTTTCATTTACTTTTTTTTTTTTGGATGTTTGTGGTTATGTTCTTCAAAGATGGTAATCTGTAATTTTTGTTTTTTTACAATGTCTTTGGTAGGTTTTTATACACAAAAAATGAGTTAGAAAGTATTCTTTCTTTCTCTGTTCTCTAGAGAAATACACGTACAATTGATATATTTCTTTCTTAACTATGATAGCATTAATAATGAAGTCATCTGGGCCCAATTTTCTTTGTGACTCTTATTTGATTCAAGAGAGTTTTTTAGATTATATTGCCCTCTCCTAAAAATTTTTCTTTTTTTTTTTTCTTTTTTTTTTTTTTTGTGGGTACCGGGGGGTCGACCTCAGGACCTCGCGCGCCAACAGGCACCTGTGCCGCTGAGCGATATCACCGGCCCCTTTTTCGTATGTGGGTTCCGGGAGTCGAACTCGGGCCCTCGCGCTTGCAAGGCAGGCGCTTACGCTGCTGAGCCATCTCACCGGCCCCCTAAAAATTTTTCTGTATTTAAAGATTTTTTATCTTTTTGTTATTGGTTCTTAATTGAATACCCCAGTGTTCAAAGGACATACACTGTGTGATCTCAGTATTTTAAAGTTGAGATTTAAATTCACTACAAGTTATAGAAATAGGTTATCACCTATTTTGTTAAATAAACCATGTTTATTTGAAAAATGTACTCTGGTTGTTATTTTGTGCCTACAAACAAAACAAATATAACAAATTTTTATATTTGTTTGTGGTAGTAGTCTAAACCAAATTCCGGATACTTCATCATACTTAGATCTAGGTGTAGTGTTTTTAAATCTTTTCTGCTCACATTTGGGTAGGAAACAGAACTGACCACAGAAGAAATAGAGATAATTAAGAGAACAAAGGAATAAGAATAAGGTACACCAGAAAAACAGCAATGAGAAGAAAAGAGGAAAATTTGGAAATATAAATATACTTGCTAGTGCATTTTTTCATTATAAACTATTGAAACTATTGCTCTGTTATTCTTTGGTTATATTTTCACTTCCATTTTCTTTATTCCTTCTGGAAATTCTTTCATTCAAACACTAGACCTCTATTTACCATGTCTCTCAAATTTTTCTATTAGACTTCCCATTCTTTAGTTTTTGTTCTTCTCTATTGTAGTTGGTTTCCTTCATTTTCATCTTTCAGATACACAACTTTTAGTTCAGCCATGTCCATTTTATTATTAACCTGTTCATTGGTCTTTTTAAATTAACAATAATAATACAAATTTCCTAGGACCTTTCGTGATTTTAATTGTATCTTATAATGCTTACAGTGGCTTCTCAAATGTGGACAAAGTTCCATTATTCTCCCTTTATTATCTCTATTTCGTCTGTGCTAAGTTCTGCTTGTTCACCTTGCACCCTAATTTCCTGTCAAAGGCTTTAATCGTGTATTTAGTGATTGATTAATAATATTTATGAATAAAGAACTCTATTGGTTTAGTAAACTTGTGTAAGTTTCATCCTCATACCTGCAATCAGGCACTGGAAACTAGGTTAACTAGATGTTCACCAGCAGAGTTCCTCATAAAACATATGGATAAAGAGTAGGCAAGCAGGCATGGGGGAGAGAGTGAAACTTCCCAGAAGAAGGAGAACCTCTTTGGAGATAGAGTACTTGAGGGAAGGGGCTTTCTCTCTCAAGTGAAACTGCCCTTCTTTCTCTCTATCCTTGATATATTCCATTTTACATTCAAGTTAAAATACTACCACCAGGACATCTCTAGACAATGAGGTGTTTCAGTTATACTTTCAAGCAATATTTCATGGGAAGACAGGTTCCAGTATGTAGTAATTCCAGTGTATGTATGAGTAAGAACTGGACAACCCCCAAGCATGAAGAGTTCAGGCATTGGAAAATACAGTTACTAACTACTCTCCACACCAAAAAAGAAAAGCAAGCTATCAGTTGAATACTTTGTCCATTGCTCACAGAAAGAGGCAACACTGAAAAGACACAAAGATGGAAAAGGTGGGGAGGCAAAAGCCCTAAGTTCACACCTGTTTATATCAACTCCTCACAGGTAGTTTCTGTATTACCCTAATTTTACTCTTGAGGACAACTGAAACAGAGCTGTCAGCAGCCTTAGGTGTCAGGCAAGAGCTGTCCATGACAATGGTAGAAAACATGCACAGAGCCTTCTCAGTTATTTTCCTATTTTATTTGTCTATGGCCTCACTTTACTCAGTCTTAATGTTTCCTTTTATAGTGTTTCATGGGATAATGGAAAGAGAGTGCAAGGAATATAGGCAGTTGGCTTATTTTGACCTCTTGGAAAGCCCAGCACTTCCTGAGAGCCTGTTGCTGACTGTAATGTATCAGATTTTATCTGAAAGCCAGATAGGCTGAGTTCAGTGATTTTGGCTTTGGGCTGGGACTGCTGCAATTGTGGGTAACCAATACCATGAAAGGGTATGAAAAATAGCTCTGAGTTTAGTATAGTCTAGGGTGTGTCCTGGGTTTGCAAAGTCATTGGGAAAAAGGCCTCATCAAAAGAAGAGACCCAAGAATTTGTATCTAGCCTGTTGTGTGTCAAGGATAGGGCAGGGGTACCTCTCTTTACTAAAGTCAGTCCAGCTTATACATTGGAGTTGGGACAGATGTGGAGAGCAGGAAGACTGAGTAATGTCTACTCCTTGCTTCCTTGCTCATTTGGGTACAAATAAGATTATAGGATCACAATTCTTTGAGATCTTTATAGTCTGTGGTGAATGATTTTGTGAAATTCCTTCATTGTTTTTAGTCTCATAGAGAATTTGGGCTTCACCTTCCTTACACTAGGGAAGCCAAAGTCCAATCTTCCCTCACTCCATTCCTTGGTTGCCGGAGAATAGGCAGGTGAAGGGGCTCAGCCGATGAGGCGCTCCTACCTTGTACCCTGATGTTTGAGTGAAGTGGCAACATGATGACGGAGTGCTTAGAATTCTCTCCTGAAGTTAGCACTGATGGCTGCAGTAGTGATGAGAACAACATCCTGGGCAGATTGTTTCCCTACAGAAAGTTTACTGTGCTTGTTTCTCTTTGCTCCACCATAGGGACCTCAGTTCCCGTTTGTTATCTGAGACTGCCTTCTAGTCTGCTTCTACCGATTCTGACAGCCTTCTAATAAAACACCATTTTGTTAAGGTAGTGAAAAATAGATTCTATTACTTACAAGCAAAAGCACACCAGCTGATTGGCATTCACTTTCAAATTGTGAGGCAGCCTAGCATAGTGGTTAAAAACGTGGGCTCAGGGACCAGGCTGCCTGCATTTTAGTCTGCAGTTCTGCACTTACAGCAGTGCAAGCTAGCCTCTGCATGTAACAATTCCTCATTTTTAAGAGTGGATCACAATAGTGCCATTCTCATTGGGTTATTTTAGCATTTAAAGAGTATGCATATTAAAATCACTCAGAACAGTGCATGACATACAGTAAGCACATTGAAATTAATATATCTCCAGTAAAATATGGGAAAGCCGAGATTGGTTATTTAGCCTAGGTAAGGTGGAAAGTAATGAACATTCCATTATTATTCCAAGACAAAATGCTAGTTTATGGCACATGGGAACAAATTAGCTAATCAAACTATTACCTTTGGTCATTGGAATGAAGTGCCCATTTAGGCAAATCTTGGAGACTGTTTTTGATGCCAATTCAAGTTCTACAGGATAAGCGGACTACTTACCTTAGCATTGGATAATTTTTTTTTTTTTGTGGGTACCAGGGGGTCGACCTCAGGACCTCGTGCGCCAGGAGGCGCCCGTGCCGCTGAGCAATATCACCGGCCCCTTTTTTCGTATGTGGGTTCCGGGAGTCGAACTCAGGCCCTCGCGCTTGCCGGGCAGGCGCTTAAGCCGCTGAGCCATCTCACCGGACCCATCATTGGATAAATTTTAAAAGAAAATTATGTACAAATTTTCTACAAACAGTATAAAAATATCTCTTTTCAGTACACAACTTTAGAATTGAAATAACTGGAAACCAGATTTACCAGAGGATTTTTTTTCCTGCAGACTGCCAAATTATGACATCTGTCAAAATAATCAGCTTGTGATGTCTTTTCGGTTGGGCTCCTGTTCCATAGAGAACATTGAAACATTGTATCAAATATCTCTGACAAGTATTGGAGGTAGCTTGGTATATGGAACCCCTGCCCTTCACTGACTCTCCCAGTCTCCTGGAAATACCCTTCCCAAGCCGTGTCTGAATAAATCATGCTACAAGCGCAAGCCCATCTCCCTTTCAAACTACCCTTTCTACCTTTATTCCAACTCCTCTTTTTCTCTAACTCTGTAATTAAATTAGATCCCATTATACTCCAAGGAGAAAACAATAAATCAAATCAAAGAAGAGAGGACTTTATCCCAAAAGATTTGAAGGACTGTTGATTTACATCCACAAAAGTCCTTGGAATTTGTATGAGAATTAATTTAGAGGGTCCTCAATAAATTTTAAGAAATAAAACTTTGTATTGAACTGAAATTATCAGTGTGATTAAATTTGCCAGGGACCCCAGTTGTTATGGGGTATAATAGTCTGTACAACCAGATAATGTATACCTGTGGTCAGTGCTGGCCCTAACTAATAAAATTGTGATACCAGAAATATTTTGATATAATGTAGATCAAAGAATTTGAATGTTGGGGAATTACATGTATTCATCCACTCCCCACATCCCTGAGATGGCCCAGGAAAATATCCCTTCACTGAAGGTTTGAGACAGATACTAGTAAAGAAATTAAAAGCACCTTTGAGAAACACTTTGGTGGCAGCTCTATGTTGTCCAGACATCTTGATGGGAAGGGCTGCTACCAAAATGGACTCTCTGACTTAATGCTATGGAAGGATTTCAGGATGAAAAAAGCAAGCAGAGGAAATCAACAAAGGAAGAATGACTTGACTATCATAAGAGAAAGGAGTATGGACGTGGCAGACAGAATGCACTAACCCATGAGATCTTCGGTGGTGGTTGCTTGCTTCTGAGGTCCTTTGCCTTAAGGGCGGGCTCACCTCTGAATTTGTCAGGGTGGACTGGTTTATGTTATGCTAGTAAAATTATCCCCAGTCTCAATAGCTTAGGACTTAAAGGTTTATTTCTCACTTACACAAAATATGTTTTGGTCTCAGTGATTCTCTAGGGCTATTGATCAGGCAGTGACTTAGAGACCTCATCTGCTTTATTCCTGTGATCTGATCCATGGGCGCCATGGTAGGGGACGAGACCTCCGGGGAGCTCATTCCTGCTCTTTGAGGCTTCAGTCCAGAAACGACGCACTGTTTCTTCTCATGGTCCACTGAATAGAACTAGTCACAAGGTACCACTTAACTATAAGGGGACAGGGAAATGGATGGATTAGGTAGAGCATTTGTGAACATTACTTTCCCTACAATACCTATTAAGGCCCCACTTGATATACATAACTGAATAAGCAGAAGTCTGACTTCAATTGGCACCATTTTATAGTGGTCATGGCCTTTAACCCAATTTCCAGGTCTAAATTCAAAGACACAGAAACCCTTGGATGAGGGAAAGATAGGTACTCTTGAAGAAAGATCCTACACAAATATCCAACTGCATGCTTAAAATTCAAAGTAAATGAGGTATTTACTTTCTGTGAAAGGTAAATATCTAAATCTTTGATGTGTACTGGATATCATTTCTAAACTAATACTGTTGCAAGAGTTCCCAGAACCCCACAGTGACCTAACAGTCAGATAGAGGTTCATACTAGACGGGTGACAAATGGAGTTTTGGCCTAATTCACTTAACGGTAGCAAGCCAGTGGAATTCCAAATCCATCCCTTAGTTAATAAAATAAGTACACCCAGTCTCCTTTATCAACGAAAGGAGGATATCATAGTAAAAAAGGGACAACAGGAAGCCTCTCTACTTTCTGATTCTACCACGAATAAGTCAAAATAGAAACCACAGCATTATGAGAATCATGGAAGTCAATGTTACTACCAAATTCTTGGAAAGTATGGGAGTAATAATGTCAATTGACACCTGTTTTGTTTTTTGGTTTAGCTACTGCCACAGTGAGCCCTAGAAAATGGCAGTGGATTACTGTGAATTTAATAATGTATGACCCTAACTACAGGAGCTTTTCTTCTTTGGTCTCCTTATTAGAACAAATCAGTACAGCCTTTGATATTGAGTATGGAGTTATTAATCTGACAAATGCTTCTTTTCCCCTCTCATTTTCTAACAAATTGAGGACACCAGAAACAATTTTCTTTCACTTGATGGGACAACTGTACACCTTTATGACTTTCTCAGAGATGTCTAACTCAACTTTTGGCCAGTATATCTCTTTTCCCACTTTGTCTGGGAAGAGTACACAAACTCAAGGATCGAGATGGTGGCTAATGTTTTAGCCAAATGGTTAGGGAGTTGGAGAAAATAAACTCCCTAACCATTTGGCTAATTGTGTCCTTTCTGAATAATCATCACAGGTCTCCTACTGCAGAGAATCAGGTGAACATGAATCAGCCTCTTCTCCAGCTATCGTAGTGTTGCTTGTGTCAGAGGATACTGGTCCCACAGAAAGGCTCCTGACCTAATCCCTGGAGCCTGCAAATGTTATGTTACTTGGTGAAAGGAAATTTGCAGATGTGATTAAGCATATGAATCTTGAGATGGGAACATTATCTTGCCTTTTCCTGGTGGACACAGTCTAATCACATGAGTCCTTGAAAGTGGAGAACCTTTCCTGGCAGCAGACTCAGAGTGATGTAACTCCAGAGGAAGATGAGATTCAAAGTGTGAAAAGAAATCAACCTACGATTGCTGGCTTTGAACACATATAAAGGGAGCCATGAACTAAGGAATTCAGGGCCCTCTAAATGGGGAGAATAGCTCTCAGCTGACAACCAGCAAAGAAGTGGGTGCCTCAGTCTTACTAGGTCAGAGACCTCCCTTCTCTCCATACCTGGAGGGAGGAAGAAAACAGATTTTCCCTGGAGCTTCAGGGAAAAAACACACGCTTGCCAACACTTAGATTTTAGTCAGGTGAGACTTACAGCAAACTTCTGACCTTCAGAACTGTGAGAAAATAAACTTGTGTTGTTTTAAGGTGACAAATTTGTGGCAATTTTTATAGTAGCAATATAAAACTAAGATATTGCTCAATATTCCCATGAACAAAACTAACTGATGTGGGATTCCATTCTTCAGAATGCAGTCTGTGTTCTAAATAAGTGAGCAATGCATACCGTTATTTTGTAGCTGGAATACCAAAGCCATGTAACCAAGAGCTGACAGGAATAGAGATAAGAATAAAGACTTTGCCTCATCCATTTGTAGAAGAAACAGCTAACAACCCTAGTCCCTAAAATAGCATCATATTTTAAGATTATAAGCAGTTTCCTGGTGGCAGGATGCTTACATTGATCCCTTCCACTATGCAGAGGTGATGATTTATCCTTTGAAAGAGAAAAATATTCTGAGTTAGGATTTCCTTTCCTTCCTAACATAATTTTGTCACATGTCATCTGTAGTCTAAATAAATGCCTTATACATCGCTATGACAGCCCACACATTATTTCGTATCAAATAATTTACTTTGCAGAAGATGATTAAGACAAAGGCTAATACCCATGGGATCCATTGTTCATAATATGTGTCCATCATCCAGACATAAATGACTTTATGGAACAAAGATATGGACCTTTGAAAAGCAGGGAAAGTTGTGAGATAATTTTGTGACACTGTGTGGGATAATTTTTTTTTTAGTAGTACTTGTTTGTAGTACATTATGTTTTCATTTCTTGTGTGGAGTTAGTACATGTACATAACACATCTTAAGTCCTTTGTTCATCCCCTTTCCCTGTCCTCCCTCCCTGCTCCCTTCACTTTTTGCTCTGCTTCATATTTGAGAATGATCTCTCTCCCTGCTTCTTATTATCTATCTTTTGTTTTGCTCTTTATTTATACTTTGGGTTTCTCATATAAGAGAAACCATGTGGTAGTTAAGCTGTGTGTCTGATTTATTTCTCTTAACATTATCATCTAAAGGTGAATCCATTTTCCTACGAACGATTCAACTTTATCCTTCTTTATGGCAGAGTAGTACTCCATTATGTGTAAATACCAAATTTTCTTTATCCATTCACCTGTTGATGGACATATAGGCTGCTTCCAAGATTTAGCTATTATGAACTGTGCTGTTATAAATATGGGTATATATGTATCACTGTAATACAATGTCTTTAACTAAAACTAGAAATTCCATTTAACCCAGCTCTTCCCCTTCTAGGTATCTTCCTGAATGTGTTGAATAAATTGTATACTTCGAATAGGCAACAAATATACAGGGCTATTTCTTCCATTAACGTAATTCCCAGGTCTGGTAGTGAAGATGTGAAACTTTATATAGTATGTGCATAGTGTGGTGTTTGTGCATATCTGTGTATGTGTGTGTCTGTGTGCGTGTAAGGAGAGAGGTTGTACAAGGTCCACAGTTATCTCTAGTGAATCTCTTGATTATCTTTTGTTTGTTTCCTGTCCGTGTAACTGTGCTCTGCCTGTTTAGCCCTCGGTGATAATGGCTACTATTTCACAAACACTATGTGCTAGTCACTGTTCTGTGTGATTTACATGTAATAATTCTTTTAGTCATCACAGTAGGAAATGCAGTGAACATAATATAGCACTATATTGCCCACATTTTGCAGATTAAGAAACTTCAGAGTGCTAGTAACTGTTAGAGCTAAAATCTGAACGCAGCCTGCTTAAATTCAGTGCCCATGTCCTTACCCACTATAGTCCCTTACCTCTTAGTGCAGGTGTGTTTCCATGAAGAAATATGAAAATTACTGCACTGAATTGGAAATTACAATTGCCGCTCGGATGTTTTGGGCTTCTCACATTTCAGGGAGAACATGCAAAAGATGATTTTGTAGTGTTAAATGAGACCTAAGGTTGCTGCTACAAAAGGACAGCAGGGAAGAAAAAGGAATAAATTCAGGAGCTCTCCTGAGAGTCTGCCTAGGGGCATCATTTAAAAGTTCATGGTGTCTATGCAGGATCATTAACAGCTCACACTTGGGTCATGTGTGCCTCCTCACCCAGGAAAGAATCCCAACTGGATGCGGTGCCACCTAAAGTCAAAGGAAGCATGAAATGGGTAATAGAGAAAGGAAGTCATAGAAATTAACTGCAGTGTCATAACCAGCTATATGGAAAAATGGATATGGCCTCTTCTGTATTTCATTCCTTGTGGTGTGATAAATTTCTCTCTCTTTCTCTCTCTCTTTTTTTTTTGTCATAATTTTATATAATGTGCTTTGGTGCTGTTAAACTCACAGAATGGACCGCTTAACACTAAAACAACGTCAGAAATCCTTATTTGAATCTAAAGCAAGACCTACAAGGTCTCAGGCTCTCTTCCTTTGGTGGACATGGAAGTGTGTTTGCAGTTGTATGAAGGGGAGTTGCAGTTTCCTGAGATTTTTTTTTCCTTCTGTCTTCCTTCCTTCCCTTTTTAATGTTATTGTTGTTTGATAGTTATTTTTAGGGAAGTGCATACTGATTTGGCCAGCCAGAGGGATACATTACAATATATATATATATATATATATATATATATATTTTGCTACCTCTTCCCAACATCTAACTCCTCTATTATGGAAGAATTACCCAGTATACAGTATTACCTCCTACACTGTTGACACTGAAATACAGTTTTATCTTCTACTTTCTAGCGAACAATCATACAAACAACCATAGACTTGGCCAATGATTTTCACCCAATCCCAAATCTTAAATGTGATCCAAAAATGAATGATAGTTAGAGTTCATTTATATTACTGAATGACGACAATGTCCAGGAAATGTTTTCAATAATGCAACCTGAAACTCCTAATTTTTTTTTAAGAGAAATAGGGTGACATCCATTGCCCCTAGGAGAAGAACAGTGGGTAAAAAGGGCTTGTGTTTTGCCCAATTTAATCTTTGGGTGGAGTAAGGCATAAGCCAAAAATGCCAGCTGAGGAAGGGTGCTGACTGAGTACGGGAGGAATCCATCCATGACATCAAGACTTTACCAAGATCTTTTCTTTCTGACATATTGGGGATAAATTCAAAGTCATGTGATTTTTTTCCTTCCATATTTTTATTAGTGCGTATTGGTTATATACATTAGTATATTTCATTTTAGCCGATTTATACATCCATATAACATACTTTAATCATTCCCTCCATAACCCCCTTTCCTTACTGTCCCTCTAGTTTCACATTTGGGGGGCATTCAATGCACATAATATACTTTGAACATATTCTTCCCCCCATGACCCACCCTTACATTACCTTCCTCCTCCCCCTTCTTTCCTTCCTTTTATCTAGTAATCATCTCTTAGTTTCTTGTCATCCTTCTTAGATTCCACATATTTGGGAGACCATGCAATATTTATCTTTCTGAGTTTGGCTTATTTCACTCAATATGAAAGTCTCCATGTCCATCCATTTTCCTGTAAGTGACAAAATTTTGTTCTTTTTTGATAAGTTGCTTTTCATGCATTCATATGATACTTTTTCACATAAGATGGTGGCAAAAATTGAAAGGTTTTTATTCTTTCCTTAATTCCAACATTTAAAAAATGATTATGAATTAGTATACCAGAACCAAAGAACCATGGAAAACATCTATAATAAAAGTAGAAATCCTGGTATCCTAACAACAACCAGATATGTAGACACAAACCACCCGTAGTTATAAGACTCAAGATACTAGTGTCTGTTCAGGAGGAAAGAAGGGAAGGCAACCTGCTCACGAAGGTCCCAAGAATATGAGAACCCAAAGATGCCAATAAACATCCACTGGAGTGTGGAGGCCCAATCTGAAAATGGAATCCCAAAATGAAAAAAGATTCTGTAGGATACAGTTTGTGGCTGTGTACAAGGGGAGAGTGGTGCACTATCAACAGAGGACTTTTGGAGCTAGCAACTAGAACTTGCTTCTAAAGTAAAACATCCCACCAAGGAGAAACAACCAAAATTGGGCAGGACGGGGATGAAAGGTGCCTAAGAGGGGAAAGCTTATGATAAAAGTGAGGGGGTCAGAAGAAGGGGGGCAGAAGAAGCCAACCTCAGAAAGTACACTATCAGAAAACCATGTTTTTGATCAGTGTAAAACAACCCTAGTGCTCTAAAGCTAGAAAACTATCCTTGCCACCACCACTCCCTGGTAAGCCCTATTTTTAGCAAGATGCTGGTTGCCCACATGCCCATACCCTGCTTCCACAGCACAGAGCCCTGTATGCTGAGCTGAGGAATGAGGGCTTCATGCTGAGGTGATTTGGAGGCATTGAATTGTTTTCCACAGGAAAATGGAGTGGATTTACAACTTTGAACTACAGCAGGTTGTGATGGATGTGACCAATTTGGTTGATAGGGGCCCCCTTCTGTTGCATGATTTTTCTGGTGTGCCTTGCTGTATTATAGATGTTAGAAAGGGAAAACCTACTTCTTGGGCCCTGGTTTCAAGCTGGTTTCAAGACTTAGGTTTGTGCAATCAGGTCTACTGGTTCAGGACATGTCAGGTGGAGGCAGGGCTTCCTTTTAGGCATCGCTGTGTTCTGCTGGCAGGCTTCAGCAACAATGAGGCATGGGGCTCTTGTGCAGTGAGTTCCAGACTCCACTCACTGGTTTCCCAGATGCCAGGGTGCTGGGCACAGGATGTTCTTTTTTCCTCACGTGTGATCCAGCAGGAGCGATGAGGCCCTCACAATAAATTATAAAGATAGTAGTTCCTTCTTTCCTGGACTTTGCTTAAAATGGCATGTCCCTAAAAACACATATCCAGGGCTTTTTGTTTTTGTTCTTTTTAAATTTCTTCACCTTTCTGATCAGCAATAGGGAGCTACTTCCCAGGATGAGTTCTGTGGAATTTTATGAATCTTTGTAGAAGTCCAGCCTAGGGCATGTTACACGAGGCTTCTCAATACTGTGCAATTTACTGTATTTTGCTTTGGTAAAAGATACTGTGCTTTTTGTCTTCTGAAGCTAACCCAAGGCTTCTAGAAAAATCAAGAAGTGGAGGGTTTTGAGGATACAGGTCAGAGTAATCAGGAAGCACTCCATAGGCAATAAAGGACTTTGATCACATCTCAAAAGTGGGATAGAAATTAAACACAGACATTTTGGTCTGGAATTGTTGCTTTAAGCACATGCTCAGAGACAAAAGTATCAATATTTCCAGGTGGGGCAAAGAAACCAGACTAAACTGGATGAAAAATAGGCATGGGGGAGGGAGCCTATAGGGGAATATGGGGTATAATGTGAGTTTGAGGGGTGAAGAGGGAGCATAAAGACTCTAAATGCTAGAGAATGTTACTCTATGTGGAATGGCAGTGGTAAGAGAAATGCAAAGTAGAGAAAGAAGAGCATTTTCAGACTGGAGAGTTGAGAGGCCCATCTAGTCTTGGAAATTTTGAATTATTGCTGGTATTACCATCAAGCTGATTGCTTTTTTATTTCTATGGAAGGGTTAGACAATATGAGGATCCTGGGCCACCACCCCATCACCAACCCCAGGGACAGACAGCTCTTACCAAAAAACAACTCTTTTCTTGCTGAAACCAGACTCAGTATCTGAATTCTTCTCACACAGTTCCAAACAGTCATTCACAATCAATAGGACTTGGCATAAGAAATAAAATGTACTAGTTGTACCCAGTGTAATGAATGCTGTTCTGGCAAATCCTAACAATTATAATAAAATATTAACGTATTTTATTTATTTATTCACATATTTTATTGTAAACACAATTAACAACCTCATTCTTCTCAGACACAACAGTAATGATTTCAGCCATTGAACTCTTAAAAGAGCAGCATATAATCGTCCGTGACTAAATACAGGTTTCAGAAGGCAGAAGCAGATTGTGTCAATAGTCTTATCTCCGTGATGGACTCTGAAGTGCCTCTAATTCTTATAAACATTTCCATGTGCTGTATTAAGTTCAAAATAAGTGACATGTGTTTAGCATTACATGTTGTAGAAATTCTAAGATTAATTTCAGAGAGATCAAATAAACAGAGATGCATGCAATTCTTATAAACATTCATTTCACTTTCATCACCTGCCAAGGTCTATACTAATAAACGAACCAATTAGAGGTTTGCAAGTGCATTGCCTGTAGTGAGCCCCACTCAAACTTGAGAAAACCAATCTCACCATTTCAAAATGACAGACTTGTCCTAGTCTGGACTTTAGTTCTTGGGATAACAGATGATAAAACATACTTTTAATGGGCTTTAGAGTCAGACTAACCTGATCATAGGTATGAAGGGTTCTAGGGTTGATGGGTCCTGTAAGGGATAATGGAATCCAGAAATGGACTTCTTAAACTTCTTTAGTAATACATCAGTAGAAGAATAGATACTGTAGATACTGAAGAATGCAGGGTATTTCAATAAAGTGAATGTATGGTGATATTTTCTTACAAATTATCCTAAGGAGAGTTGAATAGAGGGGATAGAGCTCTGCAGAGTGCTGACACAAGGGTCTGAGTATCTTCTTTTGGAGTCAAATGTGAAACCATGCAGTCAAGCTCTCTAAAGAAAATAGTGTCTACAGTGAGTGGAGCTTTTGAGGATCAGTGATGATCACCTCCTCTCCAGCTCCATCACTATGACCCTAGACCAGGTCAGCGCTCCCCTGGATCGCTGTGATAGCCTCCTGCATGATCTCCTTGTCCCTGGTCCCTTCTGAAGAGTATTTTCAATACATAAGCCAGAAGCTGGACCGCTCCTCTGCTCAGGATCTCAGTGTCAAGTCAGTTAGAGCAGCAATTTGCAAACTTAGTCGTCCCAGCCCTCAGAGTCGTCCTGAGGGCTTAGTAAAACACAACAGGTTGCTGGCCCCACTTGTAGTATTTCTGGTTCAGCAGATATGGGGCAGGGCCTGGGAACTTGCACTTCTAACATGTTCCAGGGGATGCTTGTACTGCTAGTTGGGGACCACACTTTGAGACCTCTGGTGTAGAATAAAAGTTTACAGTGGTCCACAAGGTGCTATCTATGACATCTGACCTGGCTACACGCTGTCCACATTTCCTATTACTCTTTCCTTTGCTCTGTTCCACTCACATTGGTCCCCTGGATGAATAAGAGACGTGAAAGTGAAAATCATTGCCTTGCTCCTGATTGGGGAGGGCGTTCAGTCTTTCACTGTCACTAAGACCACGTAGCTTTTTGTTGTTTTTCTTTGATGTTGGCAGGCTCCCTTCTGATACTAGTGTAATGAGAGGTTTTTTTTTTGGGGGGGGGAGTGGGTCTTGAATTTCATCAAATGCTTTTTTGACATTGATTGATGCATGATTTTTCTCTTGTAGCCTGTCAATATGGTGGGTTATGTTGATTTCCAACTAGTTTTGCAAATCTAGAATAAATTACATTTGGTCAGTATTCTTTTTACACATTGTTGGTTGGATTTGACCTGCTGGAATTTTGTTGAGAATTTTTACTGGAGAATTTTGTTGAGGAGCTATGTTCATAGGATATCGATCTATAGTTTTCTTGCACGCATGTGCATATGTGCGTGTGCAAGAAAGCTGTCTTTGTATGGCTTAGGTATCATGGTAATACTGGCTTCATAAAATAAGTTTAAAAGTGATCTCTTTTAGTTTCTGGAAGAAATTATGTGAAATTTGTGACAATTCTTTTAATATTTGTTAAAGTTCTCTAACAAAACCATCTGGGCCTAAAGATTTCTTTTGGGGGAATTTTAAAATTACAAATTCAGTTTCCTTGAGAGATACAAGGTTATTCAGGTTAGCTCTTTTCATTTTGGCTGACTTCTGGTAATTTGTGGTTTTAGAGAAATTCGTCCATTTCTTCTAAGTTGTTAAATTTCTGAATGTAAAGTTGTTTGTGATATTTCCTCATTATACTTTTAATGATATAGGATCTCTAAGAATATTCCCTGCTAAGTCTTAATATTGGTTATTTGTATGTTTTTATCTTTGTCACTCTTGCTAGAATTTTATCAATTTTATTGATTATTTTGAGGAATTGGCTTTTTGTTCAATGAATTTTCTCTGCTTTCTTTATTTGCTTGTTTGCAGTTTCCTTTACTTTTGCTCCTTTTTTTATCATGGTAAAATATGCATAACATAAAATTTGCCATTTGAATCACTTTTCAATGTATAGTTAAGTACATTCACTTGCTCTCCCAACATCAGCACTTCACGACCGCTGGAACTATTTCATCTTCTCAAACTGAAACTCTTTTCTTCTGCTTGCTTTGGCTTTTCATTTTAACTTTTCTTTTCTAGTTACTTGAGGTAAAGATTATCTGAGCTTTTCCTTTTTTCATTTAGTATTATAATTTGCCCTCTTAGTACTGTTTGAGCCACAATTCCTCACATTTTTTGTGTTCAAATTTTCATTTGCATTCAGTTCAATGTAGAGATTTCCCCTTTGACCTGGATTATTTAAAAGTATGTGTTTAATTCCCAAGTGTTTGAATATTTGGCTATCATCTTCTATTACTGATTTCTTCTTTGCTTTCATTGTAGTTGGAGGGCATACTGTATGACTGCAACCATTTTATCTTTCTTTTACTTTCATCTTACCTATGTCAGTGTTTGAAGTGGATTTGTATAAACAGCATATAATAGAGCTGTGATTTTTTTATCCATTCTATGTATTTCTGTCTTTTAATTGTTATATTTAGAACATTTACATTTAAAGTAATTTATTGCCGTGTTGAAGTTTGAGTCTCTCATTTTATTATGTGTTTTCTATTTGTTCTCTTTGTTTCTATCTCCTGTTTCTTTCTTCTTTTTTTTTTTTAATCTCTTCTAGGTAACCTAAAGTTTTTAAAGTGTTAAATTTGGATTTATTTATAAATATTTTAAACATATCACTTTCTATGGTTTTGTTAGTAGTTGCTCTAGGTATTGTGATAGATGATAGATGATAGCTAGCTAGATAGACATCACAGAATACTAGTTGTCAACATTTTACTATAAATATAAAAATATTACTTCCACTTAAATCCTTTAGTCCTCCCCAATTGTCAAAAATAATTGTCTTAAGTGTTTTCTCTGTATATATTGAGTACCACAGTAGAAGACATAACAATCTAATGATGCTTCAACCGTAAAATATGACAGGAAAACATCATGGGGTGATGGATAGTCTACTATGTTTATTTCCACTTTCACTTATTCTTTTCAAAATTTTTTTCTGAAGATCCAAACTTTCTGTTAATATTCTCTTGTGTCTGGAGAGCCTTCTTTATTCCTTAAGTGTAGGTCTTCTAGCAACAAATTCTCCTTATGTTCTCTCTCTCTCCTTTTTTTTTTTGTACCAGAACTTGAACCCAGGACCTCACTCTTGCCAGGCAGGCACTGTGCCACTGGGCTATATCCCCAGCCCCTATGTTCTCTCTTATAAGAGTATCTTTATTTTTTCTTGATTTCTGAAGGAATATTTCTTAATTTTAGTATCTGTTTCACTAAGATTCATGGTTGTCACGTATATTCTTTCAGAACTGAAAATTATTGTTCTTTCTGGCCATGTGCTTTCAGATTACAAGTTTCTTTCATTCAGATCAATGATTTTCTGTAGATAATGTGCCATTTCTCTAGCTATTTTTAAGATTTTCTCTTTGCCATTAGTTTACATAAGTTTAATCATTTCTTGACATGAATTTCTTTTCTTTTATCCTATTTGAGGTTTACTCAATTTAATGACTCTATAGGTTTTGTCTTTCACTAATTTGGAAAGTTTTCAGCCATTGCTTTTTCAGGGACTCCAATGATGAAAATGTTAGATATTTTGTGATATAAATCCTGGAGACCATTCATTTTTTTCACTCTATTTTCCTGCTATTGTTCAGACTGAATACATTCCATCAATTTGTCTTCAACCTCATGGATTCTATGCACTGTGATCTCCCTTCTTCTGTTAATTCCATCCAAGGTTTATATCGAAGTTATTGTATTTTTGAGGTATATAATTTGGTTCCTTTTTTATAACTTCTGTTTCTTTGCTGAGATTTTCTATCTTTTCATTATTTGAAGGGAATTTGTAATTAATTATTGAAGCATTTTATGAGAAGTACTTTAAAATTCTTGTCAGATATTTCCAACATGGGATTCATCTCAGCATTAGCATCTGTTGATTGTCTTTTTCTCTTTCAAATTATGGCTTTTCTGGTTCTTTATATGAAGGATGATTTTTTTTTATTGCATCCTGAACATTTTGGTTATTATGATAAGAGATTCTAGGTCCTATTTAAATCTATTTTAGCAGGAAGTTGCCCCTTTTAAGATAAGCATGTAAGTTCTGTCTGCTTTTGGGGATTGAGCTCTAATAAAACTTTAGTTTTCTGAGACCTTGCAGTGGTATTTTGACCTGCTTTGTCCTTTTAGTGCTGTTGTGACACTTGCTGAAGGCCTGTTAGCACTGTCTGCTATGCAAAAGGAACTCCATTAGCCCACTTGCTGTCACTCGAAGACCTTCAGTGGAGGCAAAGAGAGGAAAATTCGACCTGACTCTCCCTGTGCCACTGAATGTGAAACAGAAGCACAAAGACCTTCGTTGTTACTGCTGCTGTGGGCGACCCAGCAGTGACTCGGTTTTGCACTGGGGCTTGGACAGCCAAGGGCTTCATTCCTGCGGTGATCATCATCAGAGCCTGGCTCATGGGGCAGAGGCTGGGCAGCCTGGGGCTCTTGCTGGTGCTGCTGTTGTTGTTGGTGCTGCTGCTGCTACAAACAGACCAGACTTCCCAATAGAGGAGCAGTGCTTGTGGAGCAAGTGTTGAAATGGCTGGGTCTTCATCACTGTCACTGCTGCCTTTGCATGAATCTACTAACAGCACCCAGTTAAGTCGAGCGAACTGAGTCTCCCTGTTAGTTATCTCTTGTCCCTGTACAGAGACCCCTTTCTTAGTCCTTTATGTCTGTGGGGGGGTCTTTCATTTGCTGTTATTGTTGTTGTCTCTGGTTATTTGTTCTTGATTATAAACCTCTCCTGTGCCCAGTTAAGTGGTATATGAGAGATAAAAAGAAAACTAAAAGAACTCCCCACATTGTCATCCTCAAGTCCTAAGTCCTAAGTTCTAGCCAGTCTGCCCTTTTCTTTCCAATTTTCAGACCCCTTTTATCATTATCTGTTTAATAATTACTGAGTAGTTAGTTATATTTAGAGAAAAGGACTGGAGAAAAGTGAATCTATATTATTTTGCTCTGAAACTGAAATTCCAGAAAGCAATATAATTTTTATTTCACAATCAGGTCTTTAGTCCATCTGAAATCAATTTTACTGTATGATGTGAGACAGAAATCTAATTTCTTTTTTTTTCCCATATAGATATCAAATCATCTTGGCACTGTTTTTGAAAAGTCTGTCTTCAAGGTTCTGCAGGGCTCACCTCTTTACTGCTATCCAGTCTATTGTTCAGCTTACTATTCTACTATGATTACTCTCTGTTTCTATCCCTGCACCAATACAAAACTGACTCATCATCTTTTTTGGACAACTTTTCAGTTCGTTTTTTTTTTTTATATGTTGTGCTTTATTTTTTTCCCATTCCCCTACCCTCCCTTCAACCCTTCCTCCTCTCCCCATTTACAAAAGCTTTGTTTCCATTTTTTCCTTCTTTTCTCATTATCATATCTTTATAGCAAGTTTTCAGATGGTGACACAAATATTCACACAAATTTTTATATTTGTTTTTGTATCCAGCAAACTTTTTAAAGCTCTCTTATTAAATTTAAAAATTTATCTGTGGTATCCTCTGGAATTATTTGTATGCACAGATCCATCATTTTTGAGTGATGACTTTTTCTCTTTTCAGTAATTTTTTAGGAAAGAGAGGGAAAAGTTATTTTTGTGCTGGGCAAAATCTCTGGTGCAAAATGATGAACTGACAGAAGTAGGGTTGTAGAATTCTTTGTCTTATTTCTGCTCACAAAAGAAAACCTTCCAGAGTTTCACCATCATGCATGATGCTTGCTATAGGTTTGGTAAATATATTTTATAATATTGAAGAGGTTTCATTTTATGCCTGCACTCTGAAGTGTTTTCTTTTTATCATGAATGGATAATAAATTCTTTTAAATAAAAGGATATAAAAAGACATAATGTGCTGTGTATTAACTAGTCAAAAGAAAACTGGAGTGCTTGCTTATATTAGTATTGAAGCAGATTTCATAATAAAGAATATTACCATGGATATAGATCTTTATGTCATAATGACTAAGGGATCAGTTTATCAATAGGATATAAAAATCTTTATATTTGTGCACCTAATAATTGAGCCTTAAAATACATGAGGCAAAAATAGATGGAATTGGGATAAGAAACAGCCAAATCCACAAGAATAATTGATTTCAATGTCCTACTCTTAATACTTCATCAAACAAGTAACAGAAAATCAGTAATGATATAGAAGACTTTTATAGAACTATCTAACAATTTGACCTAACTGTTATCTATACAACACTCCACCCAACAACAGCAGAACAGACACTCTTTCCAAATGTACATAGAGGGCCAGTGAGACAGCTCAGTGGCATAAGCGCCTACCCAGCAAGTATGAGGTTCTGAGTTTGACTCCTGGTACCCAAAAAACAAACAAAAAAAAAAAAAAAAAAAAAAAAACAAATGCACATGGAACATTTATAAATATGATCATGTTCCAAACCACAAAACAAATGTAATAAATTAAAAAAATTAAAGTCTTATAAAGATTGTTCTTTGATGAAAATTGAAGTAAATTAGAAATCAACAACAGAAAGATCCTTTAAAAATTCCCAAATATAAGAAAACAAAATATCATGCTCCTAAAAATCCTGTGTCAAAGAAGAAAGCAAAAAGAGGCCAGGCATGGTGGTGCAGACCTATAATCCCAGAACTCAAGAAGCTGAGGCAAGAATATCACAAGTTTGAGGCTAGCATGGGCAACATAGTGAGTTCAAGTTCAGCCTGGACTACTGTCTCAAAAAATTAAATTAAATTAAATTTTAAAAAGAAAGCAAAAAGGAAATCAAAAGTATTTTGAACAAAACAAAAATAAAAATGATGTATCAAAATGAAGCTATACTTAAAGGCAAATTTATGACACTAACTGCCTATTTTAGAAAAAAAGAAAGGTCTTCATTTCATAGCCTCAAATTCCATCTTAAAAAAACTTGAAAAAAAGCAAAAGAAAGGAAATAATGAAGACTGAAGATTATAGTAACAATCAATGAAATAAAAAAAATTTATAAACCAATAAAACAAACAACTTAATTAATTACATATATAATCAGTAGCAATATTATTTAATAATGATTAAATTAATAAGGCCAGGCTGATCAGGTAAACACAGGCATAAAAGACACAATTACCAATATCAGACATGAAAAAGTGACATCATTACAGATATTACAGCAATAGTAAGGGACTTGTAATATCTCTTAGGAATAATTTCATGCTAATGGATTTGATAACAGATGAAATGCAAATTTTCATGAAAATCACAAACAAAATTCATCCATGAAGAAATAACTTGAATAGCTCTACATCTGTTAAGGAAATTAAATTTGCAAATAAAACCTTCCAGTACAAAACTCACAGCACAGACAACTGCATCCATGTATTCTGCCAAACACTGAAAGAAACTTAAGATGAATTCTATTTAAGCTCTTCCAGAAAACAAAATGAGGGTGTACTTCCCAATTCATTCTATAAAGCCAGCAGTACCATGATACCAAATCTAAACAAAACATTACAGAAAACAACTACAGTGTGATGTCTCTTAAAAACAAAGATGTCATAATTATAAATCATGTTTTAATAGGTCATATAAACAATAGCATATTCTAACCAAATAGGATTTATTTCATGAATGCGTGATTTAAAAGGAATCTATAGGTGCTGAGCATAGTTGTTCACAGTTGAAATTCCAGTACTCAGGAGGCTGAAGCAGGAAGATTGCAGTGAGTTTGAGGCCAGTTTGAGCTGCATAGTGAGTTCAAGGTGAGCCTGAACTACATAGTGAGACCTTGTCTCAAGAAACCAAAACAGGGCCAGTGAGACGGCTCAACGGCGTAAGTGCCTGCCTGGCAAGCGCAAGGGCCCCAGTTTGACTCCCGGAACCCACATACGAAAAAAGGGCTGGTGATATCGCTCAGCGGCACGGGCGCCTGCTGGTGCATGAGGTCCTGAGGTTGACCCCCAGTACCCACAAAAAAAAAAAAAAAGAATCAATATAATTCACTCTATCAATAAAATAAAATGGAAAAAACTGTTTATCTCAATAGATGCATAAAAACATTTTATAAAGTCCACAAGCATTTCTGATTTTTAAACTCTCAACAAATAGATAATTAGAAAGTAACTTTCTTAATCATATAAAGTGTATCTATAGAAATTTCCAATTAAAATTAAAATAACCGAAGACTAACTTCTGCCCCACCCCCTCAAAATCAAGAATTAGACAAATTAGACAATTAGTGTTCACTTTTCCCTCTCCCATTGGTCATCATACTGGAATTTCTAGCCAGGTCAGTAAGGCAAGAAAAAGAAATAAAAGGTATTCAGATGATAAGGATGAAGTACTGTCTTTGTTCATACGATTATTCAGAAAAAATGGATACAATATACAAAAAAGGGTATTAGAACTAATAACTATATTAATTAAATTGATCAGTGCTCAAAGAAGCAAGATCCATATACAGAGTTCAACATATTAACAACAATTAAAAATATGAAACACAGAAATGAAACTGACAAAAGATATGCAGAGATGCCCTAGAAAACTAAAATATTGCCAATACTAACAAGAGTTATACCCTGTGCAGGGATTAAAAGGCTGTATATGTTGAGGCCAATTGTCACCAAATACATTCAACATGATCCCTATTTAAAATTCCAAAAGTTTTTTTTTTTTTTAATATGGACAAGCTGATCACAAATGCCACATGGAAATATAAAGGAGGTGAAACAGCCAAAATGAAGTTTTAAAAGAAGAACAGTGCTAAAGAGCTAACACTTCCTGTTTCAAGCTCTGTAGAAAGCTATAGTACCACAGCGTGGTATTGGCATCAAGACAAATACACTGAACAGATCAATGGGACTTAATAAAGAATGTAAAACTTACACACACACACACACACATGATTTCTGACAAACTTGCGCAGGAAATTCATGGAAGAAAGGATGAAGGGAGGATAGTCTATTAACAAATTGTGCTGGAACAATTAGATATCTATATGCAAAAACATAAATTTTAATCCAAATGCAAATATTAACTCAGAATGGATTGTGGACCTAAATGTTAAAACCTTAAACTATAAAAATTCTAGAACATTAGGAAATCAACTTCTTTGGATAATGTACATTCTTTTTGTTCTTTTGGATTTTGTCATCATTGTTGGTAATCATCTTATATTTCACCTTCTTCTATGTTCTTTCTTATGTTCTCAAGAGCTGGAAACTTCATTTCTGTTATGAGGGTCTGTTGAAATCCAGTTCTGTTTTGTTTACATAAAAATGTTAATTTTCTTCTCATTATTGACAATATTTTCACTGGGCATAGAATTATTCATCACCTATTAACTTTTGTCAGCATACTGAAGACATTCCCCTGCCTTTTGGCTTTCTTTAATATTGTTGACAAATTGGTGATTAATCTAACTCCATTTAGTCGAAACCAATCCAGTCTGTCTTTCTTTTGTGACTATTAAGATTTCCTTTGTCTTTGGTACCTTCCAGTCTCACTGCTTCTAAATAATTTTTTTGTACTGGTTGAGGTTTATAAGGCTTCTTGAATCTGTAGATTTGTGTCATTCATTGGTCCTGAAAATTCTTATCCATTAATTCTTCAAATATTTCTTCTGCCCTATTTTTTTTCTCTTTTTCTGGAAATCTGAATAAATGCATGTAAGATCTTCTCACTCTGTCTTGTATACCACTTAACTCTTCTCTATTTTCTACCTTTCTGTCTTTTCATGATGTACATATTTTTTTCTGGCATATATTCCAGTTTATTAATTCTTTACCCAGCTCTGTTTAATCCTCAGTAAAATTCTTATTTTGGGTTTTTAAATTATAGTAATTGTGGGTTTTATTTTCAGAAGTTCTGTGGTTTAAAAACCTAATGCCTTAGTCTGTATAGCTTCCCGCTCATACAGATGTATTAGCATTTCTCTCATTTCCTCAGTGCCAGTGAGCTGGGCTGCACCATTCATCCCCCTTTAGGAATAAGGGACTTATTTACTCAGCTGACTGGAATTTGTCTGACAGTCTCTTTCTAATTAAGAGCATGACTAATTTTGATTTTTGTCCCCTTTGTTCATAAGGATTTCAAAAACAAAAGTTTGAAGTTCCCCAAATTGGCCAATGCCCTAAGGCAAAAAGTCTTTAGCTGTCATGTTTTCCTTTAATTAATTTTTTTGGTAATTCTATGCTACCTTGTTATCTATTTGATGCCTTTAGGAGGACTTGTAGATTTTTTATCCTCAATGGGTAATCAGATCCAGGCAGCCTACCCACTGTCAGGGAAAGCTAGAATTGCCTGTCTCCCCCACCACCTGCAGAAACTTTTGAGGCATGAAATATCCAAGAGGGGCAGGAAAAGGATTCAGATATCCAGAACCTAGCAGTGGCTGCTGGTTTGCTTTGTTCAAAAAGATTGTAAGGTTTCTTCTGGCTCAGAAGAGTCTCAGGATGGTGCATGATGCCTACCATAGCCTTCCACATAGGAGTAATTCTTGGGCCAGATCATTTGAAAATCTCTTTCAGTTCTATAGGCCTCTGAATTACGCATGTAAAGAGCCATTCACTCCTAAACTTTAGCCAGTCTCCTCCATTTATGCAATCAATGCTGTCCTCCAACCTCCATTCTGGACTCTCCCACAGCTGTTTTATAAGCGGGACCCAATCAAAGTTTCCTCTAAACACCCTCCGAAGCGCCCGTCTCCAGCAGCTTGGCTCAGGGTTTCACTGCCTGGCACTCACCCTCCCCATTTATAAATGCAGAAATTCTAGACATTCTTCCAAACTAGCTCCAAAGCCACCTCCTCATAATGCTTTCTTTGTCTCCCTATTGGATTGCTCCTTGCTTTGATCTCTCTGAGCATCTTAAAACTTTCCTGCAAGCTTTACTTATCTCTCTCTTCTTTCTATGTTTTTTAGGTCCTTGTTTGATTTCTTGTGCTAACCTGTTAGGTGCAAGAGGCTCAGGCAGGGAGCCCTTTATCTTGGTAACTAACATAGCACAATACTCAATAAGTGTCCCCTTCCAGGGGAGAAATCTCCGATGATGGGGCAAAGTATTATTCCTTGGTGTTATATGTCCTTCAGAGTTTGGCAGTAGGGGATGCTCAGATTCCAAAGGATAACTGGTTATCTGAGCTACATCCATCCCTCCCTAGGGTCCCAGGGGACCTGCTTAAAGGCTCCATACTGGTACACAGAAGGTAGGAACAGGAGCCACGTGCCTGGTTTTGGAGGCCAAGACATGAGGTTAGGTGCAGGGCATGCCTGGGTCGTGTTGCCCACCAGTAGCAGCAGAGACGGCCAGGCTAAGCATAGTTGAACATTTAAAATACATTAAAGTCCTGCTCCCTTTGAAGTTGCAACTATCTCTATTTAATCAGAGAGAAACAACTTTTCAAAAGATTTTTTTTCCTCTCTTTTTTACCTTCAGTTTGCTGGCTTCTCCTGTGGTTAGTAGCATGAATAAAACATGTATATCCCAATTAAATCTTGATTTAATTTCACTTCTTTGCAAAGCTGATGAACTCGAGTGCTTTCATAAAGACACTGAGCATTAGCATTCTTTTGTTATGCACAATCCATTCGGAGGAACAAGGGGCTAAAAATAATCAGCTGCCTCTCTCCCGGCCTTGCCAAGCTCTCAGTGAGTTAGGGGGAAAGAAAAAAACACACACACACATATACACACGCAGCTTTCCAGCCAGATTAATCCCCCTGTAGAAGCCCCCTGGTAATTGTAAGGATGAAAACATGTTTGACCACAAGTAACATTCTTAGAGTTGGGAGACAAAGTCTGCAAAAACACACCCCCGTGGATGATTCTTGGGTTCTATACCTGGAATAGCCAGGAGCCTGTGTCCCCTACTCCCAAGAAGGCATCAGTGGCAGAAGGAGATTCTGGACAAAGCTACAGCATTCCAGGGGGCTGACTGAGCTTCTTACCATTCCCTTCTAAGTTTGAAAGTACAAATTTTCATGCAGGTTTGTTCTCATCGTTTCAAAAAATAAATATTGTTTTGATAGCCAGAAGAAAATACATGAACATGCGTATCACTAGTTATTCTTGGATAATAGGATTATGGCCTATTTTCTATGTTATCCCTGACACTCGGTGGTAGTTTCTGGACTCTCCTTAATAAGTATAAACTCTATAATCAGAAAAAAATTTTTATTTTTAAAAAGTACGTTTATTGAGACCCCTTACTATATGCAACATGGAAACTAAGATATAATTTCTAACTTTGTAGGAATCTACATAGAATAACTAATAATAGATAATAAACTTCATCATGGCTTTAATCTACACAGAGTTACTAATAATATAACTAAGAAAAAGACTAAATATAGAAGTCCCAGTTTTAAGTTGTTCAGAGAAATAAATATTTCTAAAGATAGTGACGGCTAAAGATGACCTTCCCGGGGAAGTGGAACTAGGTTGGAAAGCCCATAGGAATCATTCAGACCAAACCCAAGCTTGGTGCTTAAATCTTGTCTTCAACAGCCCTGCTGAATGACACTCTGGTTGAATACAGCCAGTCTCTGAACAGAAACTTGGTGCTGCCCAAGTCGATCTATGCCATATTTGCGTTTCACTTACTACTTTCCCCATACAACCTGTGAAGCTCTAGAAGGAAACTAGAGTTTCTTTCTTTCACTGAGCTGAACTCAGTTTCCCTGGTGGCTTTGGTTTGCCTCCTCGGAGCCACAAAATATCAGATCTGCTGCTTGTTCTACATGGTGATGTTTCCCGTTTAAAGTCATCTTGGACCCCTTTTCTCTTCTTATCTTTCTTTTTCTGACTAAGCAACTACAGTTTTCTTAATCACACTTCAAATTTCATGACCTTCAACAAAGGCTTGAAAAAATGTCTAAAACTTACACAAAATAGGAGAAATGGGATGAACATTCTCACTGGGGAAAAGGGTATAAGTAAGACACAGATTGTGAGAGTCCAGTAAAGAAGGACTGGCCAATAAAGAAGCCAGTCCAGATGGGGCTGCGTTTACCCAGGGAACTGAAAGAGAAGCAAGTGGAGAGGGAGGAGGAGATCACCTGGGGAAAGCTTTGACCTGAAGGTTGAGTCACCACACCCGCACATTCAGCAATCTCTTTCATCCGGAGGAGAGCTTGATTCAGGGTTCATGGGGACTCTTGTATCCAGATGCTACTGCTAGATGAGAGCCCAGGTCCTGTGGACCCAGTGGTGAATGGCTGGGGAGAAGAAAGAAATGAGAAGAGGCTCAGTGTTTTGTTTCCATGAAAGGTCTTCCTCTCAGTCACCTCCTTTCCCTGTAATCTGACCAGCATATACAGTAATATGCACCACCCTGTGGAATAAAACTCCCAGAGCCACTCTTCCACGTTCTTTGGGATTTGTCAGGAAAGCTAAACTGGAGGTAATATGGCAGGGGCAAGGTTCAAAGGGGTTGATCCTGAGATATAAGTCAGTTTCACAGGTTGTATGGGGAGAATGCTGGGAAAGAGAGGGGCCACAAGGAACAGGATGGGCCAGAGCAAAGATGGGGTTACGGTGGCCTGGGCATAGTTATCACCTGTGAATTCTCCTGCATCCTCAGAGTCCTCCAGTCACATGGAGTTGTGAATATCAAGACAGAGTGGATGCAACAGCAACTGTGTAAGGGCTGAACATATGCAGGATTAAAATGTGAAATAGGGAGCATAGCATCTGTGGGCCCTGCAGTGAGACTACAAGGAAGGCAACCAGAAAGAGGCTGCACTTACTCCTGCCATAACTGGTTCTGCCCTACCTGACAAAAGGCCCTGCATCCCTGTGTGTGAATATCCAAGACTACACATCAACCCTCTCATTTACTTGTTCATTCACCCCTCATTCAAGATGCCTCTCTTAGGCTAACCCTCTGGCCCACAGACGAACTCCAACAGGCTCTGGGAAAAGAACTGTGTGGCCTCTGGAAGTGGAATCAGGGCCATTTAAGGAAGAAATCTGGAGGCCCCATTATCCAGAATTTGAAGGAGGGGCATGAGATCCAGATGGTCACGTTCTGTGGGCACCTAAGATGTGGGGAAGGGTCAGACAGGAGAAAGGCCAGTTCTGAGAACTTTAAGCATGGATCCCAAAGCATAAACACGGGTGGCAGAAGAATGAAGATGGTTCTGATAATAAGTCTGGTAGATTCTAAAATAGTGAATTACAAGAAGCACAAATTTTGGAACCTCTCAGGCACGGGCTCAAACCCTAACTCTCCCGCTGTCTGGGTCACTGACCTCCTTGAGCCCCAGGTTCCTGCTACATAAATCTGAGGATTGCATATCTACCTCGTAGGTGGTCACTGAGTTGGATTAGTGCACCCCTGCCACATACCAGCTTCCGATAACCGTGGTTATTACTGTGTTCCACTTGAGGTCACCCATCAAGGGAGAGGGAAGAGTGGCAAAAGGCAGCAGGCAGGGGGAGCTAAGTTTCCTTTGGGCTTGAAGATGCTCCTGGATGACTTTGTAAGTCTGAATCTGTCCATCTTGCCCCTGAGTCACAGCTCATGGGCCTTGGCAATCATTTTGTGTATTTAATTTGAGTGGATTCCTGCACGCTGTTGAGAGAAAATTTGTGCTGCTGTGTTTTCAAATCCCCCAGCCTGTCTGCCACCATCCAGTGGGCCCAAATCTAGACCACACTGGAGCTTTCTCTTGCACAGGCTGCTCACACCAATAAACAGGGCCTCAGACCCAGGAGGCACACACTGTGGGAAATTTACACACTCGTAAAGAGAACACGCCTGCTAATATGTTTACAGGTCGGGGGTCTTTCTGCCGAATGCAGGGGAGATATTGCTGCAGTAAAAGGGGAAATTGCTCAGGCCTATCTTCCAGGCACGGAGGAGGAGGGATCCCCAAGACTTGGCTGACACAGCTCATAAATCTCCCGCATCCCTGTTTGTCCCAACTTCCATCATTTCAAGCAACATGTGGGATTGTCACATTTTAAGAAAATAAATCAAGTGAAATTATAGATTCGCCTTTGTGATCCTGATGTGCAGATTACATGTTATTACATTATAGATCTCACACCCTTCAATGCATTTGTGCTATGGTATGATTATTGGATTTTGATGTAGTGCCAACATCAAACCGAAATAAATATTTTTCTCTACTAAGTGATGTTGGGAAAGAAGGCACTTCTGAAGCATAAAGCCCATATATGTGGTTTAGGAAGAAGTGGAAGGAAACCAACATAAAGAAAAAACATGTGGACTCTACTGGTCTTCTCTGGGAGGTCTTATTCCTCGAGTTCTCTAAGCCCTGGGAAACAGAGACATTGAGAGAAAGCCAGCCTGGAGCCGGGCTCATGCTCAGTGAGATTGCTACATTCATTCAGTGGATGTCTATTCAACACCTACCCTGTGCCAGGCACTGTTCTGGGCTTCAAGATTTTAGCAGTTTAAGAATAAAACCCAAAACAGACAAAAACCATTGCCCTCATACAGCTTATGTTTGAATAGAGGGAAAGAACTAAGTAAAATATATACCATGTCACCAGCTGACAACTGGCTCAGGAAAAGACAGTAAGGGAGGGAATACGTTCAGTACAAATTTTAAATGGGTGGTCAGAAATGGCATTATGGTGAAAGTGCATTTGACAAAAACCTGGTAGGGACAGCAAATCCCAGAGTTATCTTGGGGAAGATAACAAAGCAGATGGGACAGCAGTATGGGGCCCCTAAGTCAGGAGTGGGACTGGAGGAGAGTAGAGGCTGGGGCAGAGCAAAGGACAATGGAGCAGGAGAGGGGTACAGGTGGAAGGGTTTTGTGGGTCACTGTAATAACTTTTGATTACTCCATGTGTGTTGCACAGTAATGGCAAATACTGTCCCTGCTTGTTCAGTCTATACAATGACTGAGAATACAGAGATCTAAGTGGCCAATGGTACAGAGCGGGAGGTGTGCTCTGTGTGAGGAGTATTTGGGAGGAATGATGTGTGATAAGTCTGCACAGGCTTCCTCTTTCCTACCACCACCTCCTTCCCCCAGTGAGCACACTCTTGGGGGCTTTGCTTATTTGTGGGCAGGGCTCAGGAAGGGGTCTGGAACAGACAGTGTAGAAAGCAAGGGGTCCTGGAACACAAGGGGAGGTGGGGTCAGAGCAAGAGAAGTCACACATTGTAACATGGTGAGGAAGGGTAAAGGGATAACCTTTATCAGAGAAAGGTTGAATTCAAAGCCACCAACAGAAGGTTGCTGGTTCCTGTGGATCAAATGTCTGTGGGATATCTATGAAGTTATGCTCCATGAGGACTCTGACTATAGTGGAAACAGGCTAGACCCAGAAGCCAGGCAGCCAGTGTAAATGCCAACTGTGTACGTTGTTATCTGATACTGTAGTGCCAACTGTCAGCACCTGGAGACCTTGTGAAAAGGGAGATTTGAGCTACTGAGAGGAGTGGGACCTAGTCCCATGGGGAGTTAAGTTGGAAACCAATCCTCCTGATAGGGAAAGGGAATTCTCGCTTCAACTCCATCCATTGCCCAGCAACTCAAGCCTTTGTAGAACTTAGCTCCTAACAGTCTGCCCCGGAGAAATCTGCTTTTCTCCCTTGTTGGGGTGAGGACAGGTCCTGATGAAAGATTACCAGGTCAACCATAGTGGAAAGAAGATTAGTAATTCGACAGGGCCATAGAGAAGTATAGATGACCTCACAAGAGAAGTCACTTTAGGAAGCTGGTGTAAAAGAAAATTAGTAGCCTGAGAATTACTGGGGTTAGCCCAGAACTTGTTGAGGACCTTGACAAAATCAATTCACCCTCTGGCCTTCAATCTCCTTGCCTTTAAAATAAGGATTTTCAGGCTTCTCTCCAGAATCCAAAGCCTCCTTCGTAAGTACCCCTAAGGTCACTGTAAGTGGGAGCTTCAGAGATGCCCATCTCAGGGGTATCAGAGACAAGACTGTTCCCTTCCAGAGCAACACTGCTTCAGTTTTTGGATTTCTGTGAAAGTTTTCTTTTGGAGAAAAAGTTATACTGAATTTAATTTTTTAAAGAAAGTTTGAAAACTGCTGAGCTAAAGGTTTCTGCTGTAACCTTTTCCCACCTCATCGGTCCTATGGTACCAGTGCAGATCTGTGCCTCGTCTACCCTACCCTTGTGCTGATAGCCTTCAAGAAAGACATTTCTTCATTTCCCTTTGTCATTAATTCCACTGTTTCTCTGTCTGGTGCACAGTTTAACCTACAGCTTTTATCGTACACAAGATGCTAACATTTGTTGAACCTAGGTGTCCTTTTTGTCTGGAGCACCTTCTTCTATTTCCTCCATTCCGTCTTTACTGGCTGCCACTCATTCTTCAATCCTCAGCATAACTATCACTTCCTTCAAAGGCACCTTCCATACCTTCCTTCGCTGTCCTCTACTTACCCCTGCCCAATGGCCGCTGGTACTGCTCTACAATCAATTATCCTTGGGTGTCCCTTACTAGAGTATGATTTTGGGATCACAAATAAATAAATTTGTTCTAATTATCTCTGTCTTCCAAAATCCAGTGAGCAGCATGTGGTTTGCTACAATGCCTGTCAGTCATACATGCGGACTGTGTGCCCAGCTCTGGGCTAGGCACACAACACATCTGGCTTCACTGTATTTTCACAGCAATCTTTGAGGGCAGGTTCTATTTTATAGATTAAGAAAATTGGAATCAGAAGACTTTAATGGACCTACCCAAGGTCACAGATGAATGATGACTATCATCTACATGTTGACTTTTAAGAGATCTTAAAAAATAAGATTTAATTATCTCTTCATCCTTCCATTCTACAAGATGGAAAAGTTACACTAAAATTGCCCATGTTTAGGTGAAAGGAGAGAGTGAAAGCCTGACTCCCTTTTCTAATGTACAAATGTGGATGGGAATTTAACATGATGGTTTCCTGTTCTTTGGAGAATAAAACAGTAGGAAAAAGAAACCCTCTAGGAGTTTAAAATACACATACCTACCACACCAAACAGCCTTGAGAATATATATTATGTATATATATATATATATACATAATATATATATACATATACATACATATGTATATATATATAATATACTGTAATCACCTAAATTGGTTTAAACCAACCAAATATTTAAAAATCTCTTATAACAAAAGAATCATCAAGAGATTATGGGCCAGTGAGATGGCTCAGCGGCTTAAGCGCCTGCCCGGCAAGCGCGAGGGCCCGAGTTCGACTCCCGGATCCCACATACGGAAAAGGGGCCGGTGATATCGCTCAGCGGCACGGGCGCCTGCTGGCGCGCGAGGTCCTGAGGTCGACCCCCCGGTACCCACAAAAAAAAAAAAAGAGATTAACCAGCTAAGTAAACATTCTCTGCACTCCACTTTGTGTACAGCACCTTGCTCTACATTACAGGGTGTGAAAGAGACCAAGACTACAGAATCTCCTTCCTCCTTTCCCCCAAGTCCACACAAAGACTCCAGCTCTTCACCAGTGTACTCAACTGGACTTGGGCCTCTTTGTGCCTCTCTGCTCACGTGTGCCTCATCTGTCAAGGCAAGGATCATGTCTCATGCGCCTCTGTAACCCCAGGACTCACAGCAAGTGAGCCTTGTATAAAGCATGTGGTTGAACCCAGCAGGTCAGACCTCAGCCCCCAAGTACCTGGCAAAAGAAACAAAATATAGGTCAAACTTATAATTTAGGGCAGAAAGAGATGGGCCATTCAGAGAGCTAGAGCGAAAGGCAAATTAGAGCTGGCAGAGACAATGTCAGCAGTGGAGAGAGGGGAGCAACAGGCTGCCAGTGCCTAACAGAGAGAAGGATGGAAGCTGGGGTGAGGTAGGAGCACGCAGGGTAAGGACGACAAGGGAGAGAAAACAGCGGACTCAGAGAATGGGTGAGGGGCTGAGGATAGAGCCCAGGGTCTCAAGCTCCAGGGAAGAAGAGCAGGCTGCACCTGTAGCCTTCTCTCTTTCTGCACATCCCTGGTCCTGCTGCCTTGGGCTGCACACTGCTATCCAGTTGCTTCATTACCCTCCCCTGGCTACCTCCATGTTTTGCTGCCTCACTTCCTACCGGACTTTGATCAAATGTTGCTCTCACTAGAGGCCACTGCTGACCACCTATTTAAAGGTAAATGCAGAGGAAGCATGGCACTGTGGAGCACAGGGTTTAGGAAGGTCACTGGAGAACAATGGGATGGTGGGTGCAATACGAGGAGGCTGTTGAGGGATGCCGGTTAGTGTGTTACTGCAAGAGAGGGACAGAGAAGCACCTGCAGGGAAGAGGGGAAGGGGAAATGAAGAAATGAAACGTGGGAGGGACAGAGGGTAGAGATGTGCTCAAAGCAATAGGACTTGACCATTGCCTGTGAGGGCAGGGCAGGCAAAGATGGAGTGGGGAAAGGAAAACAGGTTTAGTTCTGTCTGCTAAGTAGGAAAGGTATTGCGTTAGACACAGAAGTAAGGAAAAGGGCAAATCTAAACAGACTAAGATGGAAACATGACAAATTTGGTCTTGGGTACATTGAGATCGAGCTGATAGTAAGCCATCTTGATTTTATCACTTACTAGCTATGTTAACTTTTTTCGCTATGCCTCAGTTTCTTTATCTGCTAAGTGGGGACAATGCAAGACCTATATCAGAGGTATGGGGGGTATATATACATACACATACATGCACGCATGCACACACACATACTACAAATTCATGCCTGGGACACAATGAGCAGCTAGTCAGTAGTGTTAGCATTATTATTATCTAGATAGAAATGTCCAGGAGGAAGATAAAACTGCAAATCTATTGTTTGGGACTGGAGCAATTCTTTGAAAAAGGATTTATCATAAGATTGCTTTAAATAGAAACTCTACCAGTGCTTTTAAAAGAGGATTTCTTTCTCTCTTTTTTCATTTTATTTGCAACCTTTCAGAAATCTGTTCAATGTGCTAAGCGAGGCACCCTGTGGTTCAAATGGAACCACTTCAGCTCTTCGATGAAGACATTCTTTGAGACTAATCTCCTTGGGCCTAGAGTGCTCTGGAGAAAGGTAGCTGAGGGAGAGGTGGCTCAGAGGAAGAACAGAAGATGGAAGAGTGGGGTAAAGCCCTTTTGGGCCATGATGAGGAACTGCCTTTACCTGTGGGCAGGGAGATGGAAGCTCATCCCAAGAGAAAACTCGACATTGCCAGCTCCTCCTCTCTCCACACTGTTCAGAAGTCTCCATCTACACCCTAGCATGAAGCTAGTCCTAAAAACACAAGTGACTTCCTTATGAGCTCATCTTCCAACAAAGTTTCTGCTTCTTGTTTTTTGTTAATATCAATGCAAATGTGTTCACCAATATGTGCAATTAGAAAAGACTTCTTGGAAGAGGTGGTGTCCTAAAGGAATAGAGGCAGAAGGGGAAAGCAGAGACCACTGAAGCAGCAGGGGTGCTTCTGGGTTTGGGGTGGGGCCTGCAGAAACCTCAGGAATGGGAAGGAAGAGCTTGCCCCGAGCAAAAAGTCAAGCCCAGAAGCTAAGAGGAGCACCAGGCTCCTACGCCTCCTGAGGTGGGTTCAAGGTACCCGAGGGTTAATGCAGGATGAAGGCTATCTCTGAGCAAGGTGCTGAGATCTGTGTATTCCCCCAAGCAGCCATACAGGAAATTGCCTAATAAACCAGCTCCAGAATCCATCTCTAGCAGCATATTTTATTGACTTGAAACATTTTTTTTAATCAGTGGGCTCTCAAAGCCAGATAGGCTATAAAATAAACAAACAAACAAACAAACAAACAGGAGCCCAAGGCTAGATGAGGAAAAAATTACTCCTGGGCTCCTCTTACCCCCCACCCCACCCAAGCCCTCCCATTATCTCCAGCTACTCCCAGCATTCCCAGTGAGACTGGGCCATTTTATAACCTTCTGTGCTGCTCCGAATGAGTGAGGTCAGATCGACCAGGAAGGATTCTAAATGTGAGATTTATAGAAAGAAGGTGACAATTTACACCAGAAAAGTTTTCATCTGAGATGGGTATGATTTATAAGTTTGTTTTTCAAGAAACAAACATAGGAACCCTTGTAAATAGCAGATTTATCTATTAACTCTCTACTGCATCAACCTACCTGTGAGTGAGTGAACAACATTAAGTTCCCATTTAGGAAACAAGAGCCTAAACCCACTGGATTGAGGTCCTCAATTTATCAAATTCAGCCTGCTCCATAAATCAGAATCCAGCTCCAGGACCCAGTGGCTGTGTGACTCTCCATGTTGCTCTGAGATTCCTCTGTGTGGTATCTACTGCCTTCATCTTTATTTATTTCCAAAGAAAAAAATGTTGCAACTGATTGAACTGACTGATTGATATGTCAGTGCTGAGATTTATGAGCCTGGGTCCAGCTTCCTGGGCTGCCTCTGTATCCTGTCTCCGTTCTGATGGCAGCTTGGCCCCTCACCAAAGATTTGCATATGCCATGTTCAATCCCACTCACCCTGTAAGCTGCTATATCCCTGGTCAAATCCTCTTGCTCCTGGATCTTTACCCAGAGGAGAGTCCCAGACTATCCCTCCAAGGATTTTACCCTATGCTATAAGGGATGGCTACATGAGGCTTAGCAACAGAGAATCAGATCTGGAAGGGGCTTAGGAAACTCCTGACTTCACCAAGGAGAGCTGCGGCCCAGAAATGTGGAGAGGCTTGCTCAAAGTCACACAGCCTATCATGGCCGAAGTGGGAACAGGAAATTTTGTTTCTCAGTTTGGCATCCAGTGCTCTTCTTACCACACTGTATTTCAGGGTGAAGCATTTGTTTCAGGACCAAGCAGGAACCCAGGCTCTGTGGAATTTTCTCCAAATGAAGGCAAGAGGCAGGGGCAATGTACTGAGCTGTTGGGACACAGTGGTGTCCTCCTTTTGCCCTCCAACCTGATCCTTGGTGATGGCGGGTAGATGTGGTCAAGGTCCTCAGAATGCTCAGGAAATTCACTGCACATCCCTGTCCTTGTCCATGCTATGTAATGGGCTTTCTCTCCACATCTCCTCCCCATTTCTCCTGATTCTACTTACCTTTTCTGGTCTTACTCTATTTCTAGGCCTTGATATAGTAATATCCCTTCAACAGGAAATATTCAGCTCTTTTTCCTTTCTTATCTGCTCCTTTTCTAATCTTCTATCGTGCTTGTCTATACCCATCATGAAGCCACTTATTCACAAACTGTTAACATACAGTACCGAACTGCTATTAAGCACTTACTCACATGCTTCCTTTTGATACCTTCTGCATCGACTTGAAACATCATTCTCGCAGCAGACAGTTTGCACATCAAATGGCTTTGTGCCAGCAGATACTCCCAGCCTTTCTTGGGCAGGGGCGATGTCACTAGTTCTGACCAATGGACTAAACACAGCAATTAGGAGCTGGCCTCCCTCCTCCATCTGTGTCTGCACCACTGTGGTTGTCTTGAAGACCATGAGTTCCATACTGTGCACCTGCAGAATAGCATAGGATCCTCTGCTTTGCATCAAATTTTGCATGAACATAAATAACACCTATTGCATTAAGGCACAGAATACTGAGATTTGGGGACATATTTGCTGTTGTAGCATGTGCCCTCATGCTACTGTTATCTTAGTTACTTTCTCATCACGGAGACACAATACCCAACACCCACAACTTAAAGGAGGAGAGGTTTGTTTTGGCTCACAGTTTGTAGAGGTTTCAATCTCTAGTTGGCTGGCTCCAAGGCAGGAAGGCATAACAGAGGGGTATGGCAGAGGAGAAATAGCTCATGGCATGGCAGACAGGAAGCAGAGAGTGATCAAAGGAAGAAGGAGGGAGATAGATCCTCTCAGGGACCCGCCTTCTCTGAACAGGTCCCACCTCCCAACATCACATTTAGCTATAAATTAATCGGTGGACCCATCCACTGGTGAGTACCACACACCCACTGTCCAGTTACCTCCCCAAAGCCCCACCTATGAACACACAAGGCTTTTGGAGGACATAGAGATGTAAACCATAACACTGACAAATAAAATTAGTCATTGCGGCTTATCCCAGGCCTGCCAGTAATTGACAAATAGTCATTTTCCCACTTCTGAGTCTCAGTTTCTTCGTTTCCAAAGAGAGGCCATTAGGTTACATGATGTAATTGATGATGACCGTCTGTATATTTTATACATGCCATGTTCCAGGCAACGTGCTAAGTGCTTTATAAGCATTAATACACATTGAATCTGACAATTACACCATGAGACAGATTGCATTATCTCCTTAGAATGAGAAATGTAAGTGGGGTGGAGCAACTCTTCCTAGCTCACGTAGCTACCAAATGGAATCTGACCCAGAGCCTTATATTATAACTGTTGTGTTTTATGATCACTCAAGATCCTTGAAGCACAACTCTTTCAGAGAATTCATATTGATCTCTAACTCTCCACTTGAATGCATAGTTACATCAAATCAAATAGCAAGTTATTTGAAAATAGAAGTGATGGGCTGCTGCTACTCATAAACATCCCCTTCTCTTGCTCCAGAGCCTAGACCAGGATGAACGTTGAGTAGATGTTTCATAAATCCTTCTTGAATTGAATTGTACAACCCTGAAGTCAACTCAGATAAACATATCTCCTGTTTGGTAAATCTGACTCAAACAGTGAGATTGCATTAGGACTTAGACAATGAAAACCTACAGCCACTCAGCCTGATGATTTGTTATGTACCCTTCACTCCTTCACCACACGGCTGACATGCAACTAGTATATAAAAAGCCCTGTGTAGTGGAGAATGCAGGTCACAACCTCAGCTCTCTGGGAAATCACAGAGCTGTCTATGAGTGAGCTTTACTCAAAGGTACTAAAGTGACAGCAGAAGTCACTAAAGTGAAGTGTACAATGGATAATTGCTACGTAAGTTCTGTGAAGAAGTATTGCTACCTACAGCTAGTTATATACTCGTAAATGTTGAACAACTGGCTCTCTGGGCAGGGTGGTGGGATGGAGCCCCAATTTATAGCATTATACCTATTTCCATGGTGTAAATATTCATACCATAGCAGGCTGTGAGCAACCAACATGATGTCATTGAACCCAGAGATGGAAGAGATGTTGGCTCCAGAGAAACTGTCTGAGCAAGCTCCAGCATCCACTGCTTAACACACATGCCAGGTTCTTCCTTCAGCCCCATTGAAAAATGAATCAGAGAACCACTGGCAGTGGGAGGAATATGGAGGAGCTCTAAGGAAAACTGCCTCCAAGTTGAGGAATATTAGATACTAACAGGGTACATGAAATGTCCCTCTGTGAGCAAAGGTTTTTGAAGGCTGAGAAAGAGCACAGATTCCTATCTGTCCAGGCTGGTTTATGTCCAGGCCTGCCTGCAGGCAAGTGGATGGACCAGGTTACCTCTAAATGTCACACTCAGCCTCCAGATTCTGTGAGTGGGAAGAATTTGCTCCCAGCTTTCTTTTGCCAGTAGGGACATGTCAGACTTTCTCTGGGCCGGAGTCAACAGTGCCAGTACATGCTATATGCAAACTTCCTCCACGAAGTTGCTGACCTAGTATTGAACAGGTTAATTGTGGCCAGTGGGATGTTCAGGTGCCAGGGGGATTTCTAAGACTCTTGAGTCAGCCCTGGAGAATGCAGACACACAAATGACAGCTTTTAACTCCAAAAATGGCAAATGGGGCTGTGTGCACCAAGCCCCTCACCAAGGGTGCTTGGGCGTGAGAAGCAACCCCAGACGGGCCCTGGATCACCCTGCCCTGCATAGCTGGCCCAGGCCAGCCAATCACACCAGTGCTGTAGCTCTCCTGTCTGGCACTGTCCCTTGCTGCATGTTCATTGTTCTTGGGGCTTGAAACTGTGGTCCAGATCCTCTCCTGGGAGTTGGCAGATAATGTCACAGCTCCTGGAACCTCACAGAGAGGGCAGAGATCAGCCTGCCAAAGAGCAGAGAGGGTGTGGATGGATGCTGTTCATTTGCCATATACAGGAAGCTTGGGAGAGAAGGCAGACAAACTGTCTTTGAAACTAGCTCCTACTCTGGGTAGCCACCTCCCCCCAGGAGGGGCAGGCTGGCAAGGAGGGGCTCTGGTAAGGCCAGCATCCAATGGACTAATCACATCTCCAGAGCAATCTTGAAAGGACCAGGCACTACTCCTGTTTCTAAGAGGTACAATGCATTCATTCAGGGCCAATCATTTTGAATTAACTGAGGAGCAAAGAGCTGGGCTCATTTTCCCCTGGCTGAACCTCAGGCGCAGGGTAAAGAACAGATTCCTGCAAAATGTCCTGGCAAGCATTCTCATTGCAGGGGCAGATGGAGAATTAGACACTCAAGTTCACCACCAAGTTGCTTGTGAAGGCAGAATTAGGCATCAAACACCTGATCCTTGGTTTACTGCTTACACAGCCCTGGTAAATAATACAAACGATGATTCACTGGAAGCACAGCTTTTCATGGAAGAGCCTGTGGACTAATTCACCAGCAAAAGAACACTGGATTCAGCAATCATCAGGCGTTCACTCTGATTATCTCTCCGCTACCCCACCAAAGATCAGCACAGCAGAGTCAGCTTTGCCTTTGTAAGTGTTGTCCATGCTACCCCCAGCCCTCTGTGTCCCCTGCACTCTCAGTTTCTCCTAGACACCCCAGTCCTACTATTTGCTCATCCATCCACCATTTATCCAGCCATTGCTCCATCCATCCATCACTCATCCATAAACCCAGGAACTTAATTACTGTTATTAAATGCCTTCTGTGTACCAAACCCTCTGCTGGGTACTGCGGCAGAATGTCTGAGATTTAGCGATCAAGAGACTATGAAGTACAAACGCAGGCTCTGCCACTTTCTAGCTGTGTGGCTCTTTCTACTTTTTCAGTACTGGGGCTTGAACCCAGAATCTTTACCCTGAGCTACATCCTCAGTCATTTATTTTTTATTTTGCTTAGGGCTTAGGGAGATAAGTAATAGGATCAAGGCCACATGGAGCTGAGCATGGTGACACAAGTTTATAAACCTAGCACTCTGGGATACTGAGGCAGGAGGATAAAGACTTTGAGCCCAGCCCAGGCAACTTAGTGACTTAGTGAAAACATATATCAAAATAAAAAATAAAGGACTGAGGATGTAGCTCAGGGTAAATGTTCTGGGTTCAAGCCCCAGTACTGAAAAAGTATATATATCATATATATATATATATATATATATATATATATATATATATATATATATAATTGTACATACACATACAAATGTACATGTATGACTCTATACATACATCTGTATACATACACATATACATTTATATCTACACACCTTTACCTCCTGCCCAGTTGATTTGTTACAGGAATTGGACCACACACACACACATTTTCTTCACATTCATCTTCCTTTCTTCCTCTCAAAAATAACTCTCTGTGGTGCTGCTTCTCATCCAACCCACTGTTCAAACACTTGTTCAGATTTTTCTTCTCCCTCTTGTATACTAGTCAATAACTGGCTATCTTAATCTGCTCTGTGCTGCTATAACAGGATGCCTGAAATTGAGTGATTTATAAAGAACAGAAGTTTATCTCCCCACAGTGCTGAAGGCTGGAAAGTCTAACATCAAGGCGCTGACATCTGATGAGGGCCTTCAGGATGTGTCATACCATGGTGACAGGTGCATGGGCAAAAGTGAGAGCAAGAGGGGGTCAAACTCATCCTCCTCAAATGAGCCCACTTCTATGATAACGAACCCACTCACACAAAACAGCACTGATCTACCCACGAGAGCCGTGCTCCTGTTAGGCTCCAAACACCTCCAGTTAGGCTCCACTTTTAACACATCATATTGTGGATCAAGATTCCAACACAAGGGGGCCGGTGAGATGGCTCAGCGGCATAAGCACCTGCCTGGCAAGCGCGAGGGCCCAAGTTCGACTCCCGGAACCCACATACGAAAAAAGGGCCGGTGATATCGCTCAGCGGCACGGGCACTTGCTGGCGTGTGAGGTCCTGAGGTCGACCCCCGGAACCCACAAAAAAAAAAAAAAGATTCCAACACAAGGAGTTTGGGGGACATATCTAAACCGGAGCACCAGCTGGCCTCCTCACTTCCTGTATCTCTTCATTTCTGTCCTTTATATACCTTGCTGCCAAATTAGTCCCTCGGCGAATTATCTTATTGTTATCTTGCTCAAGAGCTTTTAATGATCTGTCTACTTCTTACTGAGTTATTTAAAAACCCCTTACATTAGCACTCAAGACCTTTCACAACTTGGCTCCTAGCTGCCCTCCAGCCTTATTTCCCATTGCTCCCCCACATGTGCCCAAGTCTTACACAGCTGGATTGTCTGCCACACCCTGGAATGAACTACATCACCTCCCATTCTTTGCGCGTGCCCTTACCCTCACCACTTCCGCATTTCCTTTCTCTGTCTATATAATCTGACCCACTTCTCAATTTATCTCAATTGCCACTGCTCAAAGAAATCTTTTTGGGACCCTCCCTATTTGACCTTGTGACATTCTGTCCTTCTCCAGCAATAGTTACTCAGCCTCTCTGATGCTCTGTGTCCTTGTCTCATCTCTCATCATCTTTTGCATGTTTACAAAACTTTGACAGCCGGAACCATCTTGTATCCCCACAATGCCCCACAGTCACTTGCACATAAATACTTGTTAATTCAACCAAGCTGCTTCCCCCACCAACAACCCTATTCCCACTCAGTCTCACTTCATATGTCAAGGTTATTGATTTTATTACCAGGAAATCATCTGCATATACCTACCTGCTTTGCTCACCATGCTTGATATCTCAGATTTAAAGGTAAGTTAGACTTTAGACTGGCTTTTAAATATCCCCAGCTGATTCTACTACTGTAGCTGATGCCTGTAACATTTATTTATAACTTTGCAAAATTGGCCAGTGGTTAAGATATATAAACCCAAAGGGGGCTCGTGCATTTCCAATACATTAAGGTATATTTAAAACATGCTGTGTCTTATCAGGGGCTTTAAAACACACATTACTGCAGGAACCAGGCAAGCAGGAGCAGGGTAAATGACTAATGAGTATTCTGAACAGTGACTGGAAATGTGGCAGAACTGCCCTTTGAGGACTGCGCTCACACCTGTTAATGAACTTTATCCACGGCTCTAAAACACAGCCCTATGTTTCAAATACAAGCTCAGGAGGCTCTGTGGAATGGATGCTGTTGCGTTAATTCACACCTAGTTATGGTGACTGGCACCAGCCTTCAACACTGGTCAGAAGAAAGCTGCCACAAATCTCTAGAATAATTACTAAACCTGGATTTATTTTATACCAGGTACCAGGTGTTAATATGGAAAGACACGTTTTTCTAACTCAGAGCATTGCGTGGACAAGGGGGAGGAGGGGCATTCATATAGTTGTTTGCATGTTCACAATCATGTGTGACCATGTGACTGCATACACACCCATACCCTGTGATGTAGGAAGGACCGTGACATAGCAGAAAGGAGAATGATGTGGGAAATCCAGTGACCTTCAGGATTGGGACAGGAGTCTAGATTCCAGATAGCATCTTCTATGGTTCATGGCCCTCTGGTGAATATTCAGATTAAGAATAGTACAAGTCTAAGCTCGTCACCCATCTCAGAGAATTTCCCTACAGTCAGCCTGTGGCACTCTACACAGGGAAGCTGAAAAGGAGAATCTGACTGCTGCGGCATTGTTATTAGTGGTGAAGATTATAAAGTCGGTGAACAGTTCCAAAGAACAGCCATTCTCACCAAAACAGGGTGAAGATGTCTTCCCCCCAAGCCTTTGCATGGTGTTTATCTAGAGTAGAAGAATACCAAGCTACATTGCCAAGCTATACTGTCATATCTGGGGCTATTTGTTCAACTTTCAATGACTTCTTTAAACTCCTCTCACTGTCTCTAAGGGTGGGCTCCCAAAAGCAGTGTTGGTAAATCTGCACAACACTTTGATCACAGATAATTGATTAGAGAAGACACCTAGGCCAATTCACTGAACTGATGATGCCCAAATCCCATCTCCAGGCCACTCTTGGACTTGTATATCCAGTTGCCCACTGGACAGATGGAGCTACCTGGATGTGCCACAGACACCTCATGCAACAAGTCCAAACATAACTTACCCTTATCCTTTACCTCCAAATCTAGACAGTTAGTGCTGCTGACTTTATTTGCCAAGTATCATTTAATCCATTCCCTTCTTCTTAATTCTTAGTATTGTAGAGTCTTGGCTGAGCCTCCTGCCACAATCTCCCAGCCTGGTCTCCCCTTGGATTGAGCACAATCTAATCAGAAGTATTAGGTGGCTCTCCTTAAGATTTTTGTATCCTCTCTTCATTGTCCCTCTAACATTTGCAAGTCTCCTTTTCAGGTGTCAGTCTGTATCCATTTTCATCATCACTACCCCCCTCATACGCTTTCCAGCCCAGTAACGTTGCACTGCCCGCTCTTCCTAGCGTATGCCATGCACTCTCTATTTTCATGTTATCCCCTCTCTCCTTCTCTATTTGGTTAATTCAATCTCAGCCTTTAAAATTCCACTCAGTCATCACCTCCCAGGACCTTTGTTTAATTCTCCATCCCCCAGAGGCTGGCGATAGACCCTTTTCTGTGCTCTTATGAAAGTCTGGCCATGTTTCTATCACTATATTGAGGACATTGTAATATAATGATTTTTTAAGACTTATTTGAGCTAACAGACTGTCAGTAACTTGGGAATAAAGGACTGTATAGATTGTCAAAATATGCTTTTTTTGTGTGGCACTGGAAATTGAACCCAGGGCCTTCACACTGAGCTACATCTCCAGCCCTTTTTTATTTTTTATTTTGAGACAGGGATTGCTAAATTGCCTGGTCTGGAATCCAACTTACAATCCTCCTGTCTCAGCCTCCCAAGTAACTGGGATTACAGGCATACATCACCTACCCAGCTTGAAGAAATTTTTTTCAAGTGAGCATTTGAACTAGTGAATGAATGATGTGTTTACATTTACCGTATTGTAGGTATAAGAGGAAAAACTGAGTAGAAAAATTGGAGCCCACTAGGCTCCCTAAATCTTGAATTTTTCCCTGAAAAGTACAAAAATGGGACAGTACCCTTGAAATGTGCTTTCTGTAGTGAGACTGAGACCTGCAACTTTTGATCATATAAAAATTAACCAGTTCATCGTAAAGTCCACAAGGAATACTGTTCTACACGTGGCACTGGTCAAACTGTCCAGGGTTTCTTTCTTTGTGTTAAGATGTAGGGGGCATGTGGAAAGGGGCAGTAGGAAAGGGCTCAGGGCAAGAGGACACAGGTTCTACCACTATTTCTGCCACAAGCCCTTTGGAAAGTTTTTATTGAAAAGACACTGAGTCTCAGTGCAGTGACTTGAAGCCACCCAGGGCTGTTTTGAGGATTGAGTTCATGGGTGTGAAGCTCTTAAAACAGCACTTGATTCCCACAGATATTTAACAAATGGCAGGTATCATGATTGGTAGACACCAATCCTACAAGTCACTAGCATTTCCTCTGACCAGCCATATGAGCCTAGATTAGGATTTCCTAACCTCTGCATGATGGACATTTTAGGGTCCATACCTCTTTGTCACGAGGAGCTTAAGCTATGCATCCTAGATGTGTAGCAGCATCCCTAGACTCTGCTCATTGGATGCCAAGAGCACCTACCAGGAGACGTGATCAAAATTGCCTCCAGCTGAGAACTTTTCTTTATTACAGGGAGGTAACCTCTTGTTGCTTTGGGTTTTTTTATTGGTAAAATAGGGAGAATGGAACATTTTCCTGACTGGCACTTGAAAGCATTATTTGAATCAACCGTGCTAATGGATGTGCTACTGTTTTGAAAACGTCAAAGTACTGTTAAGGGAAGTGTTTTGACAGACTTCGCCAACTTCAACACTCAGCAGAAAAGCCTGGATATCACCCTATAGCTAACACCCTCCCCTACATTGTCCCAGAACCTCTGAGGCCTCAGGCCGTCTGGTCAGTCAGGCTCCCCAAGGCCAGGCAGAGCACTGAGCCCCTTCCACCAGCATCAGTGTGGCTGTGGCTGCCCAGGGAGACACAGTTAAATATTAGTCTTGCGTGGTCCCATGGGTATGAGAACACAGTGGTATCTGCAAGTTGTAGGCTAGATTTTTCTCTAAAGCTCTGGGAGATTTGGAGGCCTGGGCATCCTTGCTGCTCCTCCAGGCAGCTTTGCACATCTAGCACTGCTCTTGCTACTGCTGAAGTTTGCACTGGCAATAAAAATGTCAAGTCGATATTTTAACCTCAACTTAATTAAGATCATATTACAGGGGCCACAAGCAACCAAAACTTCAAAGTGTGTGTGTGTACCAAGGATCTATTACATTCAGCACTCAGATCCTATTGCCACAAAAGCAGTAGTGATCTTTATCCAGCCAGAAGTTCCTGACTCTGGATGTGGTGAGAAGAGCAGGCCCAGATGTTCGGTATGAAGTAAGCAACAAAATGTGCCCTTCATTCCTCCTACAACCTTATTAAGAAAGGGATATTGGGGCCGGTGAGATAGCTCAGAGGCTTAAGTGCCTGCCTGGCAAGCGTGAGGTCCTGAGGTCCACTCCCGGTACCCACATTAAAAAAAAGGGGGGGGGATATTATAGGACAGAGACATTACGCATGTACCCCTGAGTGATGAATGTCACATCATAAACCATCTTTAAAAGGGCTCCTGACCTAGTAGTGATCTCTTTCAGTTTATTCTTAGATGCTGGGTCCTCCTTCCCAGTACATATGTCGCCAGGTAAGGATAATGACTGGTCCAGGAAGCTAGGACTGGATCACTGGCTTACACTGCCTCGTCCCCTGGCATGTTCCCATCTTGTGCTGTAGGCATCTTTCCTTTGCCTAGACTTTGCACAGGACCAATCTATAAACCTTGAGACCACCCCCAATTTAGAGATGACCCCCAATCTTAGAGAGGTTGGGGTCTCTATGTCTTCTTTCTCAGAACACCCTGCACTCATGAAAATTGGCCCAGTCCATCTCCAGAGATCTGTGTACTCAGTTTTTATCAAGCCATTAACACACACACAAATTGCATACACATGTGTTGTGTACTCCCAGAACAATTTTTTGTGTCATATTGGGAAAGCAAGGAGGATTCATATAAATAATTTCACCCATGGTAAAAATATTCCCCTTTTAATTTATTGATTAATAGACTTGAAAGTGGCTCACATAATTTTAAAACTCCTCCCTCATCCCACATCTCTCCTGTAAGGTAGTTTTACAGTTAACTTGATGATGTCATTCTTCACACCCAGAGATGACATCATCACATTTGGATAAAAGCCTTTGGCCAGGCAGATGTTCTCTTTGGGCCTTAGTTTCTCTGCCTGTAAAGTAAGGAGAACAACCCCATGGCTGCTGTTATCAAGGAGAACAGAAGGAAGAAAACTCTATTAAGTAGAACCAGGAAAATGCCTCCAATAAAGAAAGACCAGCTGGGTTATAAAAGCATTTTGGGGGGTCTCTGGATACAGATGAAAAGAGAAAAATGCAAGATAGGGAATCCATAACAAAACTCTAAGTAATTCAGCTTTTTAATTAGATAAACCTGCAGCCAGCACAGAAGCACTTCCACCCTACAAGCCAGAGGCCTGAAATACTATGCAGGCTCTGACGTTTCCAGTTGGGAGTAACAGGGGTACGGTAAGGCCTCCCTGCTCCATGCAGCATCATCCATTAGAAAACAAAAAAGGTACAGTAAGTGCCACGGAGCTCCTCCATTAATTGCTAAGTAAGGGGAAAAAAAGAGAAGAATAAAGTGCTTTTACCTGCTCGGCTGGATAATTAAAAGCTGCCTGAAGCACTGCTAACCTTTTTCATTATGGCAGTGTTCATTATAAAGCCAGAAAGAATTAACTACACTGCATTATCAGATATCGAAAAATATTAATAGAAAAAGTGAGAAAGGGAAAGGAGAAATTTTGGGCGAGTTAATTAAACCACATGTCCTCAATGACTTATTAAGTGACTGGTTGAGCTTCCTGGAGCTGGGTGAGTCCCAGAGTGCAAGGCAATGGGCGCCCGCTCCTCAGGAAATGAGTTTCCAGCCCAGCAACTATATTTTTTCTTCCCTTTATTGCAAAATTTTTCCTTTTCTTTCTTTCCAAATATGGCTGAATGAGTAAAGTCTTGGATTGGGACCATTTTGGAGCCAATCAATGGGAGCTCAGTGAAAGCTCTTAAAGGTCATGACTGAGGGATTGATTTTGAAGTGAGTCCTCTCTGTTGTTCAACAAAACCCTCTTGGTTCTTCTGCAAGTAAACAGGTGAGAACATCATGCAGTGATGTCCTTTTGGTACTTCATTAACCAAAACCCATGAAGAATATCACAATGGAACAGGCCAGCCTTCCATATCAGATTCCTTCCTACAGCCTCGGAGCCCCAGCCTGGCACAAGGCATGGTTGGGCCATGAGAGATATTGGGAGTAATACAGTGTCGACTATCCAGCTAGCAGAACTGGAGAGTCAGTGGGTACACAGACCATGGATAGTGCCCTGCTGCTGCTGTAGGGAACCCTGCCAGGCAAGGACTATTGTACTTGCAAATATCTGGTTGACTGAGCCATCGTCCTCTGCAATACTTTTAAGTGCTTAGTAAAGAAAGGCCATACCTACAGCTCTGTCCTACAGAATGCTCTTTGCGGGAGTTTGACAGTCACCACAGGGTGGGGGAAGTATAGGAAGGTGGGGAAAAGTGACATCTTCCTCTTCCATGGTGAAGGGAACAAGGGAGAGGATACAAACGTTTTCATTTAGCAAAAAGCAAAATTGATGATGAAGAAAATGTACTATTGATTTCTTTTTTCTTCCTGCTGGCACTGGAACTTTAAATGAAGTCATGAAGCAGTGGAGACTCCAAGTTTGATTGGTTATGTTGCAGCCTAATCTCATTTTAAGAGTCTAGTTTGCATGATTGGTGGTGACATGCGGAGGTTTCTCCTTAGGCAGAGTAAAGTGATCAATTTTCCAACATGCCGTCATGACAACCAGACATTGTTCTGGAGAGCTCCCACCCTGAGCTTGTTGCTGGGCTTCTGCCCTGGCTGTACTGTGCCCCAGGAATGGCTCCACTCAGAAACTCAACCAGCCACACCACTTGTCTGTGCAGGAGCTTCCAGGAAATGGGTGTGAGTGACACTTTGTCAAGCTGCCACCTACTGGGAGTTAGTGGAGAGGGGACAGGAAAGCGTGGCTGGTACATGGAAGAATGCTGAAATGGCTGCAGAGAGAGGGAGGGGAGGTGGGCAAAATAATTAAAATGGGCCCAGTGGCCATGCCCCTTCCTGACTGTTATAAAATGCTGCGTTTGTACGCATAGCTTCTTACATTTTGCCGGTCCACAATCTCTATGCTGCAGTCAATGGGGGCTCAGTAGTCACAACAGCAGGGCCATTTCCTCCTTAACTGAGTTCCGCATGTAAAGCAGGGCATTTAGCGTAGTGCCTGGCATTTAGTAGGCACTCAGTATATGCTATTGATTCTTCAGCATCTTGCATCTTTATCTGGAACATTTCATGAGCTCTCAATACCTTAGGATGCCCTGAAAGGAAAAATCTAGAGACAATGCAGAGGCAGACATGAACATAGAATAATTCTTTAGAGGTACATTGGCACACTGAATGACAAAAGCATTTTTTCATATTTGGCAAAATTCTTAACTTTCTCTTTTAATCTCCTGAGGTTGGGGAAGAGTAAGAGTTGGTGTTTTACATACTTTCCAGGCCTAAGACCAGGGTTCAAGGGAGCACTGGTTATCTCCAGGAGTCAAACCTCTCTGCAGAGGCTCTGACAACTCTTTCTTAAGAATAGACATGAAGGGCCGGTGAGATGGCTCAGCGGCGTAAGCGCCTGCCTTGCAAGTGTGAGGGCCCGAGTTTGATTCCCGGAACCCACATACGAAAAAGGGGCCGGTGATATCGCTCAGCGGCACGGGTGCCTGTTGGCGTGCGAGGTCCTGAGGTCGACCCCCCGGTACCCACAAAAAAAAAAAAAAGAATAGACATGAAGGGTGATCTCCTTCGCCCAAAGGTCAAGAGTAATGGCATAGATTATAACCATAAAAGAAAATCTATTGGGGCTCGAAAGCAGAGATCTTGAAAAGAAGTAGAAAAGGGGGTTTCCTGTGAGCCTTCCAGGTACCAAGCCAGACTTCAAAATATCTTACACATGTTCTCATCTCCTTATTTTGGCTCAGTTCTACCACCCATTTATCCCTCTTTTAGTTCTCTTTCGAGTTGTGTCTTCTAGGTCCCAGGGCCAGGGCCAGGGCCAGGGCCAGAGCCCCAGGAAGTCTTCTTTGAGTTCAAAGGCCCAGTCCTTGTTGAGATTCTCTCTCCTTAACTTCCATGGTTTTATCTGAACCTGCTGTATTTAACTCCCTCGAGTGGTCAGCCTACCAATTTCTTCATCCCAGATTGTTTGATAGCATCATGATACGAATCTTTTCTCTATTCTTTTGGGCTCTAGAACAGTTATTGAAAAGTGCCCCTTTGATTAGGTCCAATAAGCTTCCATCACCCTGTGTTCATGTCCATGTTATAGCAAGTAATTTATAGTGTTTCGATGAGCTGTTTATGTTGTCACCTATTAGTCACCTTTCCATCACTATAACAAAACACCTGAGGCAATTAACTTGTAAAGAGAAAAGAATCATTTGGGCTCTTAGTTTGAGAGGTTCTCATCCATGATTTATTGGTCTGGTCACTCTGGACCTATGGCCGGGTAGCACAACATAGCAAGAGCATGTGGCAGAACATCACACACTCACCTCGTGGCCAGGAAGCAAAAGAAGGGCCAAGGTCCCACAATCCCCTTCAAGGATATGGTCCCAATACTAAAGATCTCCTATTAGGACCCACCTCCCAATCATTCTACCACCTCCCACTCTGGGCACCAAACCTTTAATGCATAGACCTTTTGGGGATATTCAGTATTTAAATTATAGCATTATCCATTCTACTTGTGAGCGCCTGGGGGGAAAGCATCAGTCATTTATCATGCCTGAAACAAGAACACTCAACATATGTTTGTCGAGTCAAATTGAATCAAAGCAGGTTGCATCTGTCTTCCGTCTACCACAGGACCTAACTTGGTACGAGGCGAAGTCTGGACATTTACCAAATACTTGCAGCTGAGTCTGAATTAACTCACCCAGCCTTCACGTCCCCCCATAGCTCCCCCGCATTATGTCAATGTTTCATGACTGTAGGGAAGAAGTAGGTGGTCTTCTGGGCTCCTACAAGCTTGCTCACCAGGCCGTGAAACAGACAACCTAGGAGGCCAATTCTTATCATTATCTCTTTTATCTTTATAACTTAATTTACCTCCATATTCCAGAAAATTCTGTAACTATTGTGGGGGGTGAAACTCGGGGCCTTGTATACTCCTCAAATACCTCATAATCCATGTGAAACATGGAAATAAACCGTGCACGCCCCTCTCTAAGTATAATAGATACTGCCCACTTAGTTTGTGAGCTCAATAATCTATAAATCTCTCTGGGCATCACATCTCTTTCTTACTGGGTTAAATCAGATCATCTCCAAGGTTCCTTCCTGCTCTAACATCATGTACTTCACAGGCCCTGTGGATTAGATAACTAGTCATGTCTAACTCTCTGCCATCTTTCTCCCTGCTACTGAAGATGGACAAACAAACAGACAAAGGGCGTGCACTTACTTTCTCAAGTCTCCATATAGTACAAGAACCACTTGACCAATTTTAGCAGAGTAATTCTATTCAGGGACTTCTGGAAAAACATTTGCCTTCCAAAATTAAAAGGACAGATATGGCCACTGATGTCCCCATCTTGAGGGAGGAGCTTGAGTGAGTCACCTTCTGATACTGCTGTGGTGTGTATGGGGACAAAGTCCACACACCAAGGATGGTGGCATGTCTGAATCCTCGGTGACAACAGAGAGTTATGGGGCCATCCCGGTTAAAGAATCATTAGTGCCTTCACAGGTTAAAACTACTATTAAGCAGGAATTAAGTTAATTGCAGCAGAAAACACACCAGTGACACACCCTTTTCAATTTCTAGTCAAGAGGCTCATCGGATAAATCACCAGATTGCCTTGGAGTCCCTCCATGAGGCTAACCCCAATGTGACCGAACTCATAGGAATATACATAAACATGTGCACGCACAGACACACAGACACAGACAGTGCCACAGACACACACACACGTACACACATGCCATTTGTAGAGTGATTTATATTGAACAAGTTTCCACATGCATTATCACATTTCATCCTTCTATCAACTCAGTTACATGCTATAATTCTCCCTGCTTTACACACAGGAAAGCTAAAAGCAAGTTCCTATAATCTCACTGACTCCAAATACAATACATAACACAATCAGTGACAACTGAGGCCAAAGTTCTGCTCCCCTTGTCTTCAATGGATCCCTGTCCCTCTTCTTCCCCTACTCAGGGCCCAGGCTGAGAACAAGTCATCAAAATCTTGGAAGAAAGCTCCGAGGATCATCAACCTCCTGAAGGAGAACCATGTCAGAGATGGTGCTTCTCTTGCCACTCAGAGTTCCTCATCCCTCAATGAGAAGGTGGTAAAGATTGTCCTCCCCACTGGGGCCCAGAGCACAGGCAATTAGTTGGGAACCACGGAAATGGACAAATGTAGACTGACAGTGGGCTTACCTTTCTTATAACCTGCGCCTCAGCTAACATTAGTTCTACAGAAAAACCCGGGCCTTGTTGACATGTTGTTCCTTTTCATTAATAAATAACTGCCTGAAACAATTACGCTTCAGGAAACTAACCTTATTTTTCTCTTTTCCTCTGAAAGCTACCAAAAATTAAAAGCAAAGATGCTTAAATCAACGGTAGTGCTTCTGGGCAGATGTTACCAAGTGCAATGTGTCTGACGGGAAAGAGTTTTCTGGGGATCGGCAGTCACTGGCCATTCATACCGCAGCTCTACCAGAAGGCCGCCGTGGGTAAAGTCAGGCCTTACAGTTTCTCCGTGAGACCCTGCCCTCTGCATATCTCAGGATCCCACAGCCTAGCAAACATGAATCTCCTGGAGGTACAAGTACATGCCAGTCTTTTATTTATTTTTTTTCTTGTGGGTTCCGGGGGTCGACCTCAGGACCTCGCGCGCCAGCAGGCGCCCATGCCACTGAGCAATATCACCGGCCCTTTTCTTGTATGTGGGTTCCGGGAGTCGAACTTGGGCCCTCGCGCTTGCCAGGCAGGCGCTTACACCGCTGAGCCATCTCACTGGCCCCGTCAATCTTTTTTAAAGTCAAAATAGTATCATGAAAAGTTTCAATTTGCACATCTTATTTAACTATTCTGAATTATTCATCTATTGTCCAAAAACAAAATAGAGCACATGACAGTACCCTAGACGATTTGCACGTATCATCTTACTATTGTGTGGGTCAGGAATGCAGCTTCGCCTTAGCTGGATCTTCTGCTCAGCTTCTCACGGGCTGTGATCCAGGCACCAACTGAGGCCGCAGTCTCACTCAAGGCCCAAATGAGCTCATTCACGGGCTGTTACCAGCATTCGATTCAGCTCTGGCTGTTGGCTGGGGCTCCCTCAGTTCCCTGCCTTACAGAGCTCTCTGTCAGGCAGCTCACACCACGGTGGCAGGGGTCCAGCAGCGTGAGCAACAAGAGAACAAGATGGAAACTGCTGTCTTTTTATTACCTAGTCTCAGGGGGTGATATCTCACTACTTTGCCATATTCTGTTAGAAGCAAGTCACTAGGTCCTGCCCACCCTCCAGGGGAGGGCATTGCATAAAGACATGAATACCAGCAGGTAGGGTCATTGGGGCTATGTTCCACAACTTCTGAATCTCACATTCTTCAGCTATATGTGAACATTGTATAGTAACTACCTCAAGGGTTAGAGAAAGAATCTAATGAAAATTAGAATGCCTGGAATAGTGCATGGCACGTAATAGGTGGCTTGAAGAAGACAATCACCCCTTTCCTCCTCATCTTGTTATACCACACTGATAAGTTCAGAAGTTTATATAAAAAGCTAGTCTCTGCTTCCAACAAATGTGTAAGGAAGCAAGTCAGAGGGTTCCAGGGACCAAAAATGATAGCAAGGGAAGAATTTAGACTTGGGAGGCAGGTCAAAGACAGAACTGTCCTGAGGCTGCAGGTTGGAGGAAGTCCTTTTCAAGGAGTGCAGAACTTCAGGATTTCATGGGGATACAAGCAAAGACCCAGCTAAGAGCAAGCAGCCTCCTCTACTTGCTATGACCCAGGACCATCGACTCCCTATTGCAATCCAACTCACCACTCTCCCCAGTGGCTGTGACAGCCTGGTGAACATTCCTAGCAGGGTTCCATAAGTAATGACATCTCTTCTTCCCCCAAGGTCAGTATACTGTAGAGCCAGCTCTGAGCATTGATCACTTTCATTTTCCTTCTCTAATTCTCACCAGTTCATTAAAGCTTGACCTTCTGGTCTTCTCTGGCGACTGTGGATGTCCAGCCAGAGAGACCACTATATTTTAAAGGCTGTTAAACTGTCCAATGATATTTTAGCTTCTTTTTATATATTTGATAGCAAATCATCAATCACTTTTGTAAACTTCTGAGTAAAAACGTGGGAGAAAAAGATGGAGAATTATATGAAATTATAGTGGAATGAAGCAGTTAAATTTCTCTCTATCAGCTGAGGCGAGGCGAGGTGAGGTGAGATGATGGTCAATTATCTTTCTCCACTCACTGATAAATCGCCAACACCATTGAGGCTGTCAGTGCCTGACTCATGACAAGCAGAAAGGGGCGTTAACATGACAAGAGAGCTGGGAACGAGGACCAGCTCTGCAGATGGAGCTGGGGCTTCTCCAGCCCAAGCTTAACTTGCTGGCCAGGAATATTAGCATGGGTCTTGACCCTGTCCTGGTATACCCCCTTTCTTTTCTGACCACTGCCCCAGCAATATCCTCCCTCTCTCTAATGCTCAGAAAACAGCTGCATCCATCCCCAGCATCCATGCCGTTCTCCTCCAATGTGTCCAAAACTAACCTCATTGTTCGTGCACATTTTTTATCTGAGTTAATGGTACCATCACTCACCCAAGTTATTTAACTAGAAACCTCATTATTATTGTAGCAAACACCTCCCTTTTCCTTACCTCCCCCGGCAATTAATTTGTCTCTGAGTCCGGTCCATTGTCTAACACAATTATTTGTCACATCTGTTGCCTCCTCACCATCCCCTCTGCTGTTGCCACAATCCAGGCACCTAGCACTTTTTCTCTAAACAATTGGAAAAGCTTCTTAATGGTTTCCCATAACTTTATTGTTCATATGCATACATACGCACACTCGTACACTCACACATAGCCACTCACCTGCATAACCACAACCACTCATACAAATGCATACACTCACACATATACAATCACATTTAATCATATGTAACACTCCCCCACACTAACTCACACCACACACACACACACACATCTCCATGCTGTTCCATCAGCTTGTCTTCTAAGGTATGTTCCTGATAGCCTCTCTTTCCTGCTCCAACTTCAGCAGTTCCCCATTACTGTAGGATGAAGCAGAGATGCCTCACTTGGCACATCTATTGTACAATTTCCCAAAGTCCCCCTGACATTTGTCTCCATCACCAGGCAGAGGAGTGTGTAATTCTCCTCACATGCCTTCTTATTTCGATAGCTTTTTTCCTGTTTGTTCCTCTGCCAAGATTCTCTTTCCTTTCTAGTCTAATTCTTCCCATTCTTTAAGAATCAAATCACAAGTTACTTCCTGTGTAAAGCACTTCCTGACCCCTGGAGAAGCTAACCATTCTCTTCGCTGTACTCTAATGGAACCCTGAAATTCCTCCATTGTATTTTTATTTTTTTGTGTATCTCCCCCCTCAGTGGGTTAGAGGGTTCTTGAATACAGACTATGGCTTCTTCTCTAGCAGCTATTACCAAGCTGGGCACAAGGGCACCTGCATGTTTGTTAAGGGGCCCCAAAGGAAGACAAATACGGGGTAAAGCATTGATCTCCCGTCTAACAGCTCTGCAACCTAAGCAAAAGTTCTGTGCCTCTGAGCTTCACTCCTTATCTATAAAATGAAAATTATTACCATAACCCTATAAGAATATGACGATGACCAGATTTAGAAGATAACAAACTATTGGAAGAGCAGGGAAAGAGGATGTGTTGGAGATGAAGCCGAGTTTCTGACACTAACAGATAAAGGAAGATACTATAAACCAAGCCAGAGAGTGTTGGATGAGGGATAGTGCAGTACAAAATCCAATGCATAGTCGGTATTTAGTTTCTACCTTCCTTATGGAACTCTAGCAATTATAAAACAGGAAGAAATATATTCCTACAAATATATATTCCTAAGTGCTCACCATCTTATTTCTTTCTTTCAGTTACTCTTCTTTTATAAAGATCTAGATAGATGCCCAGATGTGTGGTTGAGGATGAAACCCTATTGGACTAGGGTCCCTGACAGATTCTAAGACAAACATACCAAAGGATTTAATCATTCCCCTGAATGGCTGCTAACTAGCTTGTCTGGCACCATATGATGTGTACAGGCAAATATAGCTGGACAGACAGGTAGAGCATGCACCATTGCAAACCAAACTGCACCAACATGGCCCATGGCACCAGGGGATCTTGCTTCTCTTAGGAGGACTGGGTTTAATGCTTTCCTCCCCTAGGAAGCAGATGCCAGGGCGCAACAGTTCATCTGGGACCCCCAGTTTCTGGCCTAACATGTGTCTCTACTCCCAAGCATGGTAAAAAATAGAGAGAGCAAGATGCACCTGATAGGCAAGCAGAGCCTTCAGAGGGGAGGGTTGGACAGACATGAGTGGCCCCATGAGCTAGGAAAGGTTTTCAGAGAATTCTAGAAAGTAGTAAGCAGTGACAAAGGCACACAGCCCAGTTACCAGGGCCAGCAAGAAACAAGAATATCAGACAATCCTAAGAACAGAGAGAAGCCAGATGCAACATAGAACACTTGCCAAAGAAAAAAATCCAAATACAGAACATATATGGGCTGGAATGGGGCAGGGGGGTGTCACCTGGATCCATATTAGCCTGACAGTGCTTTCACAACAACCTTTCTTTTCAAGCCACACAAGCCCTGCCTGAATAATGGGGACTCAGAGGCACTGAAGAATGCAGAAAGGACAGTACCTCTACGCATGAGGTCAACTCCCATCCTTCGCAAATGTTGCAGTGAGTAGTACATGGTGGTCCCCATTCGGCTCTTCACAGGCATCTGCAGAAAAACTGAAGCAAGAGGCTTTCAACTCCTGCTGCATTACAGCTTGAAATAAAGTAGCAAGGCCTTCTTTCGCCTGGTATCCCTGTCCCACTAATTCCAGTAAGCATAGACGCTAAGGGATGGGAGACACCCTTGATTTCATCTAGTCCCATCTCTCTTTCTGCAGATAAAAAAAGTTTCTAGACAAGTTACTGACTCCTCAAACTAATATGACTAGGCCTTGACACAGACAGAACTGGAATTCATTCTTCTAACACCAACGTGAAGGTTCTCGCCAAATAGTCAGCCACAGGTCACACTGGAGACTAGAATTTAACTTGTGAGAGAAACTATTTCTTCCTTTGTTTGGAAAAATCATCATAAGAAACTTTTTGCTGAAACAAATTTAAGGCAAGAGCACATTAAACATCTTGAGGAAGATCTACCTGGGAGCTATAAGGTCTCATTAATACCAATGCTTCAAATTTAAGCCTCAAGTTTCCTGTTTAGTACTATACATTTAGAATAATTTATCCTAACCTTTGCTCTAGATATTTGGTTAGAAAAGTTTTCTCTTTCTAAATCTGACTTTTGAAAGAGGTATGCCTGTTTTTTGAGAGACAGCCACATATTTGTTGCCTTATCCAATAATTTGCTCCCTGAAAAATCAAATGTGAAAAAGGAAAGAATAGAAGTGCAGACCTCGATTTTGAGGTGAAGGATGGAGTTGACTAGGTCTAGCACAACACAATCTACACTAGACTATAAATGTCGACATATGACACTGTTAATCCTAAATAAGGTAGACTTTGGTTAATGCTGCGGAACCATGTATTGATGTCTGAGGTTACACAGACAGACACAACCTTAAGGGCGAGCGGAGGTTTACCTTGAATGTAGTATGCTCACCGTCAATCATTCTGGGCAAAGTTAATCGTGGGACAGAAAAAAATTGGAAGAGAAAAGAAAATCCCTACCTCACCATTTAGGAGATTAGAGTCAGTCAGTCTGGAATTAAGAGAGATGGAAGATTCATGGCACCTGACACATGCAAACAGGACAGCAGCTAGGCAGGGATGCTGCCCAGTAAAGGTTGATTCAACCCCTTGGATGGATCCTAAGGATACCAATGCTAGATCCATTGCACTTCCTTTCTACTCCAACCTTTGGTGAAGATAGTTAAAAGTCATAGTCTGACCTCAGTTGGGCTGAGGGGGAATTAAGAAGCAGTGAACCTCATGTTTAAGAAGGAGGAGACAAGAGAAGAATGGGTTACCCTCTCCTTGAAGCTAGCTTTGAGGTCATCACTCTCAGCCCGCACCCAAAATGTTCAGGCTGGACAAGCCATAAGCTCAGCAGGACCATCAGCACCAGAGACAGTAACAGGGCAAGAAGATTAGAGGAACAAAGAAACCAGAGAAAATCTGAAATGTTTGTTTCAGGAGAGAAATAGTAGGGATGGGCATTGATGGGGATGAACTTAGGGACAATTAGGCCAGTGGGAAAATATATCAGGTATCAAAATTCTTTTTTGTTGCAAGCAGGAGCAATCAGTCTGGTTAGCTTATTAAATTTTTCTTTAAAAAGCAGGGATTAAAGTTTATTTAAAGGATGGTTAGACATCTCATGGAACAGAAGGAAGAATTTGAAAATCAAAACCCACAAAGGTAAGGATTTTCAAACATGGAAGTTCATAACACCTTTCAGTGAAGCACAAACCCTAATAAGGCTTGCTTCCGATTTCCAATCAACACTCTTTCTCTCCCTGTCAAAACTCCAATCCATAAAAAGAAACAATGGGATGACCTGAGGCAGTTATGGCTGAGACAAGGAGAATGGAGACCTACCCTTGTGTATGAAGCGAGGGGTGACATCACCTCCCTCTTCGCACAATTTCACTGTCTCCAAGAAAACAATATTCTTTTTCTGGTTTTGCATAACAAATTATCAGAAACTGAGCAATGCAAAAATACCTATATTTGTTATCTTACACATTTCCATGGGGCTGGAGTCCGGAAATGTCCTGAGTTCTCTGCTTGGGTCTCACTAGAGTGCAGGCAAGGTGCTGGCTAGGCTGCATTCTCATCTGGAGGCCCAAATGGAGAAGGGTCTGCTTCCAATGTCATCCCACATGCTGGCATGATTTCACTTCCTTGTGGCTGTATGACTGAGGTCCTTCCTTTTGTTGGTGTCATTTTCAGTTGCCTACACTTCCTGGAGGCTGCCCCAATGCCTTTCCATATGAGTTTCCTCAGTGTGGTGGTTTATTCCATCAAACTAGCAAGAGGCATCCATCTTGGGAGAGCCTCGAGTCCACCTTTCAAAGATTTTGCCTGGTGAAGACTCACTCAGGATCACCTCCCTTTTGATTAACTCCAAATCAACTGATCTGTAACCTCTTATCCCCTCATCTCTGCCCTATTATATCCACTAGAATCAAGTCATAGTTTTGTTCTTATATAGGGTGTGAACCTGAGAATGGGGACCGTGGGGATCCCCCTGCTGTTTTTATCTGCCATAGAAAGTAAGATGCTGAGCCAGTAAGGCTCTCATCTCCATCTGAACTTCACATTCTAGTTCTCTCTCACTCTTTCTCATCCTTCTGCACACAAACCATATTCTTTTCCCTTCCAGAACACACAAGCAGTCATTCAACTTCTCTGCCTATGACCAAGTAGGAAATTTCATTCAGGGATAAGGAAAGAAAGTCTATGTTGGCTCCAGATACAAACTTTATTTTCCTTATGTGCCTCTTACCACCCCCTATACTGATATTTGGATCCCTATCTGATTCTTCTGCCTATTTCCCAAATTGCTTCAGAATGCAGAGTGGAGGGTTCTGATTAATCAGCGCCTCACACTCCACTCAGTGTTCTGAGGGCTGGCGCAGGTGGAGTGAAAAACATGCTCAGCTGGGCAGCGTGCTAAGAGGTGTTTCCCCCCTGCCCAAACAATTTGCATATAGAAGGGAAGAGAAAGCCATGTGGGAGTTGCAGGCTGCTGAAGCTGAAACCCCCAGGTGACTATAGGAAGGAAAAAAGGTTCATCACATATCAGTTGCCTTGGGAGCTAGAAGAGGCTTTCTCAGATTTACCCTCTCTGCCTTCTATGACAAACAACTAGAGAGTTCCTCTTCTGCCCTTTCTGTGCAACTGGGAACTCCCCTGCCTCTTCCTACAGAGGATAAAGCTGGGGTGTATGTTGTTGCCACTCTGTGACACACACCAGGCTTCCTGCTCTTCTTCACCTGTGTCTTTGGCATCACTCTTTCCGGCCTTCTCTGGAGACACAAATACCAGTATATAACCATGTCCTACAAAAGATGAACTGGGATAATCATAGCAGAGAAATTCAGATTAGAAACCCACATCTCTCTATCATTCTCTAGACCAGTAGTAGCAATCCTATGGCGTGCATGCTACAGCGGGCTGTTTGTATCATTGAAAGCTCTTAAAGTTTCGCCAGCACTGCTCTAGACCATGACTCGACAAGGAAGAGGCGAATTCACGAGAGCCATTATTTATTTATATTTCTTTTCCAGAAAGGAAGCTGAAACACAGAGAGTGTAAGGAACTGGCTCAAGGGCATGCAGGAGTCAGAAACCAGCTAGAAAATTAGACTCTTCACTGTGGGCCCCTGGCTACAGTGCCCCCTAGAACAGATCTGAGGTGAATTAACCATCACGTCTCTAGAGTCTCCTGAGAAATGGGCTGTTGACACAACTAAGCCAGGAAACTAAGGGCCATGGGGCTCAGTTACTGGGGGACCTCAGATGAGTGGGTTAATAACGAGAGTGACATAATTTATTACTGCCGCTGCCAGCATCTCCCACCCAGGCCCAGCTTCCTTCATTTGCATGGGTAATGGTCATGTTATTAACAGCTCATTAGTGTCAGACCCAGGTGACAGAAAGGAAAGAAAGAGCCTCTTATATTTCAGGGAAAACACCCAAGACTCTTACTTCAGGGCCAAGAGGGGGCCCCGTGATGTAGAAATGAGGGGCCATTGAAACTATGGGTCACTGCTCTTTCTCAGTGATAAAGTACAGCTCCAGAATATTATCAATATTTTTCTAAAAACCTCTGAAGTGATGTATCCCTGTTCTCATGTAAAGAAGCCAGCACTTTCCTTATGTAGTCTCTTTCCCCAAACTCATAACTACAGTCTAATCATGAAAAAGTTATCCAACAAATTGCACTGGAGGCTCATTCTGCGAAATGTTTGATCAGTACTCCTTAGAACTGAAAAGATCATCAAAAGGAAGCAAAGTCTGAGAGGCCATCGCAGCTCAGAGGGGCGGAGATATGACATCCAGGAGTAATGTGGTATCCTGAATGGAATCCTGGGACTGGAGGACGTCATGTAGAAAGTAAGGAAACTAAATAAACTATGGCCTTCATAATAATAATTTATCAATATTGGCTCATTAATTGTAACAAATGTACCATGCTAATGTAAGATGTTAATAATAGAAGTCACCAAGCAACAGGCATGTGAGAACACTCTGAGCTATCTCCACAATTTTCTGTAAGTCTAACACTGTTCTAAAATAAAGAGTTCAATTTTTCTTTTAAAAAAGTTTCTTCTTGGGCCGGTGAGATGGCTCAGCGGCTTAAGCGCCTGCCCGGCAAGCGCGAGGGCCCGAGTTCGACTCCCGGAACCCACATACGAAAAAGGGGCCGGTGATATCGCTCAGCGGCACGGGCGCCTCCTGGCGCGTGAGGTCCTGAGGTCGACCCCCCGGTACTCACAAAAAAAAAAAAAAAAAAAAAAAGTTTCTTCTGTTAATGTGGCACATTCCAATTCACAAACTACCCCTGTTGATGTGGTATGGGAGGGACAGAAAGTATCACTGTTATCCCCATTTTATAAATAAAAAAAACAAGGTCTCAACAAAGTTAAATGACTTGTCCAGGATCACACCAGAGCCTCAAAACCCAACCCTATAGAATGTCAGCAGTAGCCTAGTATAGAAGGAAGTGACCACACAAGCCAGTGGATGATGAAGAAACTACTTCTGTCTCCATTTCTGTCTCTTGCACCTTCTTCAAGCCCCTGCCATCTTCAGATCCATCTAGAACCAAATAGGGGTAAGGAGGGAGCACTTCACATAATGAATGCAGCTTGACAAGTTTGGGAAGGGGGTGATAGTGTCCATGGGTGGTTAGCTTTACTATTGCCCATGGAAGAGAATGAAGCAAGAGGAAGAAAATCAGTTTGCACTAGGTAAGTGCACCGAAGCAGTCCTGATTTTATCCCAAAGCAGATGTTGCCCTTGGGACAGGTTATTTTAGTCTCTCTAGGACTCAGTTTTCTCTTCTGGAAAATGAAAGATTTGGATGGGGCAGTCTCTAGGCTCCCTCTTCCCCTCATCTTGGGTATGCTGAGACTAGTTTATAGTCAATAGCAGAAAATAGAGTCTGGGGTTCTCATCCACTGGAAGAGAAACAAATGGAACAGCAGCCATAGGACAATTTAGAAATTTAATCAGATGTTGAAACAGTACCTAGAGATGTCCCTGGTCACTTCTTAACAAGAAGAGGTGTTCCAATGATCATTCATCTCTCAAAGCATTATTCAGCAAATGCCCTCTAGTATGTAGTAGAGATAAATGGGAAATTGGGCGCATCAAATTTGTGTAATCAATATCTTAAGAACTACAAGCTGCCACCTTACCCCATACAAGCCAATCCAACAGTTAAAAACAAAATGTCAGGTTTTCAGCAGTTTCTGATACATAAACATTGTGTGACATGAAGATATACTACATGGGCAAACACTTGAGTATACACAGGTGTGTGTGTGTGTGTGTATTGTATATTCCACCTGCCCTAACTCACCTGGCATCTCCATTTACCTTATCAGAAAAGATCTCCTGGGAGAAATGAGATCTGAAGGATGAAAATATATGCTCTGGGATGCATGAAAATCCAGTGGAGCTATAAAGTAGTGGGAAATCTGAACTCTGATGGAGTTAGATAGAGGAAGTGTTGCTCCAGGTTCAGCCTTGGGGACATGGCCAAGCCTCACTTTTTTGCTCACTGTCTACCAGTATACCATGCCTTCCTCTCTCCTTTCTGTTTCTCCCCTGCCCTGTGCCATGCATACATTTCCCTTCCCCTGTGGCCATTAACTGCCTTGTCCTAGGCTTTCCAAAGGGCAGCAAATTGCTCCTATCATTTTAAAAAATGTAATCAACTGCATTTGATCAAGCAGGTGCTTTTGTCAGGATGGATTTAAAAAAAAACAGGTTGAAAAAAGTGGATAAAATATAAATTAAAAAAGAAGAATGGGTCTGGTTACAATCAATAACACCAGCATTATTGACTCTTCTCCCCATTACACTCTGATGATGCTGTAATCTTGCTGGCAGACTCTATAAAGGACACATCTGTGCAAGATGAGATGTCCATTGTCAAAAGTTATAATTCTCTCTAGCATAACTCCCATAACAACAGCAAGGCAGTTTCTGCAGAGCGATCTGGTGCCTGAGAACCACATGACATCACTCTCAAAAATCCATTTTGCGTCTCTGCCCAGGGGCCATCTCTGTCCTTAGCAAGTTGGCAGGAGGAAAGGAAGCTGAACTGGAAGCCAGACTCCATCCCAGCCTGGTGCTCTGTGTTCAGGCATTTCAGGTTTTCCTTTGCTCTGCCATACCTCCCTGTAGAGTGCTGCACCCCAGAGCAAAGGGCTACTAGAAACAAATGGATTATTTCTTCCCAGAAAAAGCTGCAGTGAATCTCCACTTCCTTGTACAAATTCTCCAGCTGGGATTGCTGTTCCCAGGAATGTTTGGCTTGGGAGCAGAATTCATATTTGTTTTCCAGAGATTTTCCCAGAAAAGGCCAGGGCAGGTCATAAGCTTACATCAGGTGGGAAAAACAACCTGTCAGGACAGGCTCCAGGAAGCCAGGCTGGGAGGAGAGAGGAAGGGTTACCAGGAGTCCATGGACATCTCCAGCGGAAAGCCACCAATTCTTGCAGTCAGAAGCCAGTTCAGGCTGCTCACTATTCAATCCCCAGGAGGTGGTGTGGCCAAATGTAAAAGGTGCTGGCCTAGGAGCTGTGTGACCTTGACAAAGGCTTCTTCTCTCTGAGCCTTGCCGTCCTCATTTGCAGCGTGAGAAGTTTGGACAAGTACCCTAAGGGACCCTCCCAAATTTATGAATGATCAGCTTTTCCTCAGCCTGGGGTTGAGGTGGGAGCTATAACTTCCATCGCTTTCAGCCTTTCTAAGCCTTGTTGATTTAGGCTTCCATTCCCAACCTCCAGAAAAATCCCCACCTTGCCAAAGGGTGTTTGGGGATCTCCTTACCAAAGCAGGACAACCGAAAAATCTGGGTGGGCCTTGCCCTCAGACACTCTGTCCAAACCAGAAGCAAAGCTCTGCTGATTTTGATTATGAAGATTTACAGCCAGGAGTGAGTTTCCCTGGCAATATTGTCTGCCGCCTTTATGAGTAGCAATTACATAGCATTTGGTACCTGGGAAGGCAACAGGCATGAGCTGAAATGGGGAAATGCTCTATCACTCCAAGGAGCACAGCGCCTTTGGTAATAAATATTGACGTTCATTAAGACAAAGCCAGAATTCAATCTGCACTGGGGAATTCTCTGCTTCCAGCCTCAAGAATGGCCCTTATTTACAAGATGTCCCTAAGGGAATGAGACAGGCTGGCTCACCTTGCTCCCCAAGATACATTTTATTCAACTGACTTGTCCTGGGCAAACGTGTGTCTGACAAGCCAATTTGAAAATGAATTTGGTACATTTTTTGAGTTGATTATTTATTCTGAAAATGAATGCCTGTTCTGGTCAGGCTGACAGCTCTAGGGATGAGAGAATTCTGTGCTCCCCATTCCCCTCTGCTCCTCTTCCCCCGGCCAAAAAGCAAGAGCTTTGCCAGGTTTTGGGGCTGGGTGGGCCTCTCCATCCTCACTCACCACTGCCAGCCCAGCAGATTTTCACCCTGCTGGCCAAAAGCCAGAGTGCAGGACCTGTGCCAGGGAGAAGTGGTGTAGTATGGAAGCCTGAGGTGCTCCATCTGCTCGGCCCTCTTGCACTGAGCCAGCAGTTGACACCCACGTCCCGGAGTCATCATAAGATCCTAATACAAAGGAGCAGAGGCTGGGGCAGGTTGTGAAGTCTGGAGAAAGCATCCTACCACTTGGCTTCTTGTCCCTGTATCTTGCTTTCAGGATTTCCTCTGAAGTACTAGGTCATATTCACAGCCTCTATCTTGTCAAGAGGCCATTGCACACTTCCTGAAGCGGTAACATGCTGAGACGGGTGTGGTGGTGCACGCCTGTAATTCCAGTACTGTAGGAGGCTGAGGCTGGAGTATCACACACCTGGGCAACTTAGTAAGTAAGCCCCGTCTCAAAATGTAAAACAAAAATAGGGCCTGGGATATCGCTCAGTGTGAAGGTCCTAGGTTCAATCCTTTCTGCAAAAGAAAGAAAGAAAGAAAGAAAGAAAGAAAGAAAGAAAGAAAGAAAGAAAGAAAGAAAGAGAGAGAGAGAGAGAGAGAGAGAGAGAAAGAAAGAAAGAAAGAAAGAAAGAAAGAAAGAAAGAAAGAAAGAAAGAAAGAAAGAGAGAGAGAGAGAGAGAGAGAGAAAACCATGCTGGAGAAATTGCTCAGGGAGTGCACCCTGTGCATCTCCCCTCCACCAGCACCTCCCACACAAACTGGAACCCTGGCTCTCTGGTATAGTCCTGGAAGGCTTTATGCAAGAAGAGGACTCCATTGGGGTTTTGAAAATTGAGGAAGTTTTGGAAGGACAGAGAGGAAAAAGGGATCATGGTCCCATGGGACTGACTGCATGAGTGGAGAGATGAGAACATGGGAAGCATGTTTTAGAGATACGAGTAGCCTATGGCTAAAATCCCATTGAGAAGAGTAGATCATTGATGCCTTAGGCCTTAAAAATGAAGGTAAAAGCATGAGCTCCAAATTTACCCAGATAGGGGCCAGTGAGATGGCTCAGCGGCATAAGCGCCTGCCTGGCAAGCACGAGGGCCCGAGTTCGAGTCCCAGAACCCACATACGAGAAAAGGGCCGGTGATATCGCTCAGCGGCACGGGTGCCTGCTGATGTGCAAGATCCTGAGGTCGACCCCGGTACCCACAAAAAAAAAAAGTTTACCCAGATAATTAGATTGTTTAGGGGTGTACTTTTCAACTTACTTTTCCACCTTTCCTCTAATGTAGTCTTGCCTATACCCTCAGGGTACAAAGCAGATAAAAGCCAAGCAGTTCCAATTGCACACACACAGGTGAAGGTCCCGGAGACCCACCCTCTTCCCCCACACAGAATTTCCTGAGCTGTCTGTTGAAAATGCAGACCCCCTCCTTTCCCACACCTACTCATTCATATTCTCTGGAAATGGCACCCTGGAATATACATTTTTCTACCACTCTTGGTGATTAGAAAAGTACACTGAGGTTTGATAGCCATGGTGCCAGGGCTGGACAGGACATAGCGTGAAGACTGATGCCTGCCCTGGTTCACAGGAAAATGCGCCACTTAGCTTGACTGTATGTATGCCTGCCTGCCTTACCTGCTTCCTTGATGTGTAATCTGGTTGTTCTATGTGTGTAAACATCATATGTCTGCTCCTTGTGCTGAGCCTGGAAAGAAGGGGGCTAAGGGGAATAGGAGTTATAAGAACCTGCCAACTCCAAAGCTCCAATGCCACATCTAGGGCCTCTTTGGCACTAGAAACCCCAGCTCTGAAGCAAGTGTTTGTAAGCACCTTGGAAACCACACACCCACTCTCAACCATTAGTATGAAAAGGGTTATTCATGTCCCAGCTTGGCTGCCGGAGTAACATGGTTCAGAAGGTTGAAATGGGAAAATCTTTTTTATTTTAAAGAGAAGAAAAAACAAAACAAATCAAAAGAAGAACAAATTTTCAAAACAACATAATAGGAGGGTAACAATGGTTAATACATTACGTATTACTATCTTTAAGTTAGTTATTCAGGATACCAGACATTAGCATTCAATTGTCCAAACATTATTGGCACAAACCTTACTCTTCAATGAACTAAGTAAAATTGGTAGTGTATCTATCTTAACCATCTTATATATATATACAATTTTTTTCCCTTTCCCTTCTTTCTTTTCCCTATTCCAGTCTCTCTTTCCTTTTGACCAGTTTCTTTTTGATTCACCATGTCTATTGTACATTTTGGATCTTATTTACTCTTTCAGTTTCTCATACTAGAGAGACAATATGATGCTTACACATGTGCTTCTGGTTTATTTCACTTATGAGTATTTTCTCGAGTTGCATCCATTTACCTATAAAAGTCTCCAGTTTATCCTTCTTTATGGCTGAATAGTACTCCATTGTATAAAAATACCACATCTTTCTTATCCATTCCTCAGTTGATGGGCATTTGGGTTGTTTCCAAGATTTGGCTATTACAAATTGTGCTGCTATAAACATGGGTGCACATATATCGCTGTGGTACGATGTTTTTAATTCTTCTGGGAAGATGCCCAGAAGGGGAATAGCTGGGTCAAATGGGACCTCCAACCCTAGTTTTTTGAGGAATCTCCACACTGACTTCCACAGTGGCTGTACCAGTCGACACTCCCACCAACAGTGAAGAAGGTTCCTTTTTCCCCACAGCCCCTCCAGCATTTGTTATTAGTTGATTTCTTTATAGTAGCCATTCTTTCTGGGGTGAGATGGTATCTCAGTGTTGTTTTAATTTGCATCTCTTGAATGACTGGTGATTTTGCACATTTTTTTGTATATTTATTTGCCATTTGTATTTCTTCATCTGAGAAATGTGTATTCATCTCAGATGCCCATTTTTGGATTGGGTCTTTAAATTTGGGAGGTCTGATTTTTTTGAGTTCTTTATATGTTCTCGATAGTAATCCTTTGTCTGAGGAACAGCTGGCAAACATTTTTTCCCACATTGTGAGTTGTCTCTTCACTCTGTTGGTGGTTTCTCTTGCTGTGCAAAAGCTTTTTAATAAGATGAGATCCCAGTTATTGATTCTTTGGGATAGTTCCCGTGCGGTTGAGTTTTTATTCATAAAGTCTTTGCCTACACCAGTGTCTCCAAGGGTTTTACCTATCCTACCTTCCAGCAGATTTAATGTTTCTGTTTTAATATTTAGATATCTGATCCATGAAATGGGAAAATCTTAAGTCAAGGAGCTTTAGAGTCCTGTGCCCTGCCAGGAGGGATGGGGGCCCAGACCCAGGGGGCTCTTGGGATACAGTGTGGACTGGGAGCCGGTTTCCATAGTGCTGAGTTCCAAGTCAACATCTCCCCTTAAAAGACACAGCTTCTGCTAGTTCAGTCATGTCATTATTCCTGCTTGCCAGATGAGAGAGTTAGGGAAAACGGTCCTGAGCAATTAAGTGTGTAGCCTAGGGTCACAGAGCAAGTCAACACAGGCCCTCAGGAAGCACCAAGTCCTCCTGCCAGATTCAGGCAGTAAGTGGGCAATCTGCCCTCAGGCTCCTGCCTCAATGCACCTTCATCTCGCCTGGCTCAGCAGCCTGAGCTGGCTCTTCCTCTCCTCCCACACACCTCAGCCAACTCATCACTGCCACTCCAGCCCGGGGCCTCAGGAAATCAGGAGACACCTGCACAGGTAGGTGATGGCTGTCACAGAGTCAACCCAAAGAAGAGGAGAAGAAAGCCTTGCAGCTCAGCTTTCACTTCAGCTCTCAGATCACTAATTTGGGGGCAGAGATGAGAATGTGAGTGAGAGCTACAGGCACAGTCTGGCTAGGGAGACTGAGAGGCTGTTGTCCTAGTAAATGGAGTATGATTGGATAGTTATGATTTTGAATTGGCCACCATCGCTATCACCTACCTGTTTTCCTCCTTTCCCTAGGAAATTGCTTCTCTGCTACATCAATCATGTGATTCTAATGAGGTGTCAATCATCCTTACTAGCAGCAGGGGTCACGTCCCCCAGGTCTAGCCAACCATTGTTCCTCATGCCTTTGACCACAGTGATTGGTGTAAAGATGAGCACGGGATCATGTCTGGCCAATGAGAGTTCTTCCCTAGGATTTTTTTTAGTCTGAGTGTGGTGGGAGGAAGCTACATATGTAAACCTTCCCTAACACCTAAAGGCCTCTCTGCAGAAGGAAACAATGAAGCATGGCAGAGATACACAGTGTGCACATGGAAAGAATGATCCCAATTGCATGGTCTGAATCCCTTAATGAACTAGTAGGAGAATATCCCAGTTACATGTGCTGATACATTCACTTTCTTGAAAGAAATCATTCAAATAGAGATTTTATTACCTGCAACCAAATAGTCTTGATAAAAACAGAGAGATTACTGTAGAGACAACTCTCAAACATGAAGCATGATGTTTAAATTGGCACTGAACTCAGGACATGGATGAAAAGGGATTCAGGCCAGAAGGACAGCAGGCAGCCAGCCTAGAAGAAATTGATTCTGGGCTACATGTTTCCATTACTTGGATGATGGAATTTCATGGTCCTTGAGGTTTTACTAAAGGCCAATTAGCTCTTAAAGGTCCTTTCCTGACATATAGAAGATGAGGAGGAAGCGGGCAGGTCTATCCCAGGAACTGGCAATGGAAGGAACAGGTGGAATTATAGGAAAAAAAGAAAGAAAAAATGTCCAAAAATATGCACGTGGATTGAGGACTCTGTTCTAATATAGCACCTGATAAGTGGAACTAATACAAAATCCCCATTGCTTATCGTGTTGGTCAATTTTCCATCACTACAATGAAATACCCAAGGCAATTAACTTACAAAGAGACAAAGTTTCTTTTGGCTCACAGTTTCAGAGGTTCTAACCCAACAATGTTTTGGGTTTCTGGCAAGGCAACATGTCATGGAGGGAGTATGTGGAGGGGCAAAATGCTCATCTCATGAGCCAGGAAACAGAAACAAGGCAGGAAGAGGAGAGCAGAGTCCCACAGTCCTCTTCAATGGCACACCCCCAACAATTAAGGGCTCTCCCACGAGGTCCCACTTGATAAAGGTCCCATCACTTCCCAATAGCACCACTCAGGGTTCCAAGCCTTAAACACATGGGCCTTTGGGGGGACACTTATCCAAACCATTGCACCCATTTAAACTGTTGTGTCCAAGGTCAGCAGTGAGAACTTAATCACAAGATCCTGTAGTGTGCGCTTGGCTCTGTCCTTCCCCCAGGTGTCTGTAGCCCAGAACCCTATTCTCAGGACCTTCTTCCTTTAAATGCTCTTCTTCCTTAAATTCCAGATCCCATCCTAACTCAGTCTCACAGTTCTCTCCCCACTTTTGTGTATCCTCATTTTTCTTCTTCCAACACTGAATCGAGACCACTACTTAAGATCATGTGCAAGGTACCCCACAATATGTTCCATCCTAACATCCTGCAGGAGTTCCTCCCGCCAAGCCACACTCTCCAGCCCTGATCCCTCCAGCTCTGAGCTCCAGTTCACATTCCCAACTCAAAGACTCATCTACTTGGGCCACAATCATGGCTTCTTCTGACCTTGCCAGTGCAGGAGTGGACCCACAACACCCTGCTAGCTCAGGCTCCAAACTTCAGAGCAAATAATGACTTGCTTTCCTTTGTCATGCACAGGAGGTCATCTGGGACTGTAGTATCTTCTTTATTAGTGTACAAGCATTCTTCCTGTGCTCCTTATTCCTCATTGTTACTTCCTAAGGCCTTTATCATCTCGTACCTAGACTTTTGCAATGGCCTGTTCTTATTTCTATTCAAGTATTTTATTCAACAAACATTTATAAGGTGCCTTTTATGTACTGAACTCTGTATAGTCTTCGTACCCTCTAATGCATTCTATACACTACCACCAAATTAATCTTCTTCCAGTACTACTTTGATCATATCATTCTAGGGCTCTAAAGTCATCAATGGCTCCCCATTGCCTACTGAAGATAGCTCTCACTCATCAGTCTGGTATTCAATGCCCTTCATAATTTGTCCCCAACCTACATTTCTGGCCCTGTGTCCTACTATTTCCCCTACCTACACTTTATACTCCAACCAATCAAATCTATTTGCTTGCCCTCAAATGAGCATTGTACTTTTCTACCATTTTTGCCCAGTCCATTTCTTCTGCGTGAAAGTGTTCCTGCTCATCCTGTGTCTGCCCTTATCCTGCCTCAGAGCACAACTCAAATACTGCCACTATCTTTTCTCAATATACCTGCCAAACATGATTCCTATCACTGTAGACTTCTGCAATCCTTTGTTTGGGGGCATTTGTGCTTTGCCATGTGGAACAATGACCAATGCTTAGAATCCCCATCACAATGTTTCTTACCTGGAGCCAGGTATGGTGGTGCATGCCTGTAATCCCAGCATCCAAGAGGCTGAGGCATGAGGATCATGAATTCAAGGCCAGCATGAGCTACACAGCAAGTTCAAGGGCAGCCTGGACTACACAGTGAGACTCTCTCAGAAACCATAAATAAAAAATTCCCCACACACACCAAAAAAACAATAGCTCTTACCTGAAACATCAGTGTCAGAATCACAAGGGTGCTTGTTTAAAATGCAAGCTCTGGAACTCTGTGCAGGCAATCTGCACATTCAGCAGGTATGTGTGTACTCTGGGTGATGGCCTTATGCCTTCAGACCTGAGAGCAGCTATCCAGTGAGACTGTGAAAGCAGGGATCACATCTTACATGACTTCTTAACCATCAGCCCACCTGAATACTCAAGCTGAAAGGAAGCTCCTCCATTACAAAACTCAAACTTGGACATCTTCCATCGTACACAGGGAGTTCAAATTTGGTAAACTTTTCTAATCAGGAGGATGCAGGTACAGAGAGCACTCAGTTGTGTTTATTCCAAGAATGCTGAGAAGAATCTATTATATTAGGAGAACTTACCCCAAGGCTCACAGCAGAAACTTTCCTCTAGTCTTGGGACCACAGAAAGTTGTAGTTTTCATGAGCATTTTAGATTTCTTTTTGTCTCCTGAATGCAAACTTTGTAATTGATCTCATTTCCCTCTTGTGTTGACCATGGACCACCTGTAATGAAATCCACTGCCAAACCTCACAGGTTCCATGTACCTCCTACACCTGTTTTCCTTTTGTTACTTCTTTTTCAGAATTTATTTTTAGTTTACATTCCTTTGCCATATTGTTTGCATCATTGCAATGGTTTTAAATCCTTTCTGTAAGAAGGCAGCAGGTTATAAATAAATAAATCTGTGAACCTATAGGTGTGTAAATGTTTCCTGATTGTTGTGTTTTATTCCGAGGAGAGAAATTAGTGTAGAAAATGAGTTTTCGGATCAGCAATTCTGAGGGAAAGCAGGGCCAGCAAGAACAGATGGAGCAAGTGAGGCTCTGAGGTCAGAGATGTAAAAAAATTAGGACTTGCAGAAAAAACATGGATTCAGAAAGGATGATGAAGTTTTAGAACAGGAAGAGATGAGAGTGGTTTTAGAGTGTAGTCGTAAAAGGCAGAAAGCAAGAAAAATCTTTTAAAGCAGGAAAAAGTAGTTAAAACAGGGCCACTTCCAGGAAACTAACCTTGAGGTTTCTACACCCATGGAAGGAAGGGTCTGATTGCAGTTCTGAGTCTCATGCAGAAGGACCCCAGTGGGGTTGAGATGTTATGTGGAAGAAGGAACTTAAGAGTGCAGAAAGAAAGGATTTTACCTTCCCAATGGCCAAGGAAACCAAAATAAGGCCAGCATTAGAGGTTGAAGCAATGTATCCGTCCAATACATGAAATCAGGCCACATGAATTTAATAATATGGGACTGCATACCTATAACTTACCTGAGGTGCATTGGTATGTCAAAGCCCTTCTCTGTGGTAATAAACTGTGAAGTATGAGTTAGTAGAGGAGAGATGGAAATGGTGGAGGAAAGCACTTGTAAGAGAAACTCTTGACTGGAGAAGGGCAGGCTCTGATAAGCAATCATCTAAGTAGAGCAGAAAACTATGAGGCCAGTGGGCTACATCTGCTTTGCCACCAGGAAATGCTGAATGTCATCGGCATGGCACAACTCAAGGTCACAGAGCCTCCAGGGGCCTCACAGAGGGCAAGAAAGAGCATTCACGACATCTCTGATGCCAGTTCAAGATCCAAGGTGCCACAACATCATTATATATAAGAAAAGTGTTTATTGGGTGGTTCTTCACTTCTTCATTTAACACTTATTGAATATTTAATGATTTCTGAGCACTGTGCTAGGAATATAAAGATAGAGATATAAAGAGTACAAACACACACTTACTGTCCTTAATAAGCTCAAAGCCCCAGGAGAAAATCAATATGGAAAAAAATATTACAGTGTGTGGTATGAGTAATGCTATAGTTGGAGCATGTGCAAAATGTGTAGTATAGATAGGATCACTGGAAGGAAGAAAGGAACAACCAACTTTGCCTAGAGCAGGTAGAGAAAAGGGGCGTATTTGACCAGGATTTGGAAGGATAAGTGGGAGTACTAAAGATAGAACAAAGGATAAATAACAGGATATGTTTTTGCAATTCTGAGAAATTCAGGGTAATTAGGACATAGCACAGAATAAGATTGGAAAGGGATATAGCCAAGTGTTTGTGGCTAGACTGCGAGAATTCTAAAGACTTGAGTTTTGTCCTTCAAACAAACTAGTAATCTCAGACACATAAAAGAAAATCAACACCATGAGATCCTGATGCAGGATCCTGATATTTCAGAGGGATCCACCCTCAGATTACCATTAGAGCTGCAGGTTTCTTATGCTTTAGGTCCCAGGAAGGAAAAAAGGCTACACAGGCACAAGCTAGCTGAAAAGCTGACACCTAGCATAGGAAAAGCTCAGAGGTGTGCACCAGAGGCCCAGTTTTTGCCTGCCTGGGTGTTGGCATGGGCTGAAATGCTCCCAATTTCTGATGGTCCAATGTGTACTTTCAATCCTAGAGCTCAGTCACTTTGCACAACAAGAGTGAACTCACATGCCGGGAAAAAATGAAAGGCCATACTTCTTCCTTCAAATCAAGTTGTTATTGTTCAAATGCATTATTAATGATCAGGGCTGCAATCGTTTATAACACGGTCATCACAAAAGCAGCTGTTACCATTTACACATAGTTCTCTGTGAGTATGTTATTAAGGTAATATTTTACCATGCATGGGACTTGCTCAGGGGCTGCATGCCTAATGCTTGGCTTGAACAGGTCTCCCACTCCCTTCTTAGAAGTAATCACTCCTTGTCTTTCTTTACAGAGATGCCAAATGCCAGGGAAGGGAAACAGAAAAGGAGATGAAAACAAGGAGCAATGAAAAATGGAAGCAGAAACACAAGCCATATTTTCTCCCATCCTTTTTTCTCCCTTGCCTTTTTTTCTGTTGAATGAAAAATAAAAATGCAGAAAACCTCAGGAGCCTCATAACTTTCCAAGTTTTATTTAAAAATAAACCTGCTGCATGGCTGTCACCACTTATATGCACGGAACACAAGCTCCAATCCCACTGCCCAATATTTATATAGAAGAAGGTAAGTGCTCTAAAAAGAAAAAATAAATCAGGCTAGATCTTACAAAAGGTGTAGGGAATTTGCCATAAAAGAGGATTTGGAAGCCAGTGTAGTTCTTTGAGGACCTTATTAGCCAGCAGATCGAAGGTGGGATTCAGAGGGACACACAGAATATGTGTGGGCAGTTGTTCTGGTGACTTCTGAGCTTTGGATCTGCCTGCTGGAGATACCAGTAAATCAGTGGTGCAAAGGGAAGAGATGCACAGGGCATCCCTGCATTGTGTATTCTTTGTGTCCATCTATAGAAAGCATGAAAGACAAAATGATAACCCAGCAGCAAGCATCAGACCTGCGCTTTCCTCTCCCAGGCTGCGCCAACCTCGTGGGCTTTCCTTCACCAATGGGACGGTCCTGGAAATCACCATTGAGGGTGTTGGGAGCCCTTACAGGGACCAGCTGTTCAATATTCAAGAAGGGACTGAAGGCAGCAGGAAAGATCCTAGAGGTATCCTTGACCCTAGGAGCAAAATAGGTGCTAGAAATGCTGGACTCATTGGGAGCTTTTCACCTGACAACTGAGAGGGGAAATACAGGCACTGAAGGATCATCTGAGGATCGTCCTTCCAGACTGGTGATTGAGGGTATAATGGAAAAGTAGCTCGTTCAACAAGCAGTTGTGCAGTGGCTTCAAGGGCCAGCACTGTTCTAAGCACAGGCAGAAAGCCAAATGCATTGCACAGAAGCCTCATCTGATCTGAGAGATCATGGAAAGTTGATGCGAAGCAGCTATGCAACTCATAAGCTGGAGACGAGTTGAAGGTTAACTTGGCAAAGAGGACAGGAAGAACAGTATTGCAGAAGTAGAAGAATGTCCAGAAATCCTGAGGCAAGTGGCAGTGTGGCTTAAGGAACCAAGGTATGGCTAAACACTGGAGCCCAGGAAGTGAGGGGGGAATGATATAAGAAGAGGCCAAGGAAATAGCAGGGTCAGACCATGCAGGGGCTTGGAGAGGATTTGGTTCTACACCTTAGGGAACAAGGAAAACCATTGCAGAGTTTAGGAAATCATGGGCAAATTTGAGGTGAGAAAAGAGTCCTCTGCAGTGTAGAGGGGCCATCGTGTGTGTGATGAGTTAGGTAGCTGTCACCAGCAAAAGACAATGGCACTTTGGCCTATGATGTCCTAGGATTGAAGGCTAAGGAAGAAAGCCAAGAAATTATTAGGACGGAAAATCAGTAGGGACTTGGTGATCAGTTGGAATAAGCAGGCAGAGAGAGGGAACTCCCCAAGTTTCCAGCTTAGGCAAAAGAAGGTACAGCCTTTCTGTACCTGGAGAAAAGGAACATTGAAAGAGGGCCAAGACTGAGAGTCAGTAAGTCCAATTTTGCAAACATTGAGTTGGAGGCAACTTTGAGGCATCAATCTGGAGACTTAAGGTGTGCCACTGGAAATATAGCTCTGGAATGTACAGGAAAGGTCTGGACTGAAAAGAAATGAGGGAGCCATTGGTCGTTGGATGATCTTTAGGCCAATCATGTGGAGAAGATCACATTTGGAGGGAACGTTGAATAAGAAAAACGAAGACCCAGGCTTGAGGAATTCCAGTGTTCAAATGTCACATAGCAGAGTAGGACAAGCCTGCAAGGAGACTGGGAAGGTGCCCCCGACAGATTAAAGGAATCCAGAAAGTAAAGTATCCCAGTGAATGAGAGGAGAGTATTTCACCTGGAGACAGTGGTCAAGAGGATGAAATATCACTGAGAGGTCAAAGGAAATGAGGATGAAAAATGTTCATAAGGTAAAAAACATCAAAGTCACCAATGACCCAAGTCATTGCCACTGTGGTATTAAAGGGGCTAATGAAAGGCACTCAGCACTGTGATTGGCACATAGTCAGCCTTCAACAAATGTCGCTAAATGTCAAATTCTTTCCTTGAAATCTGTAAGCCTAATATTCTCCTATTCTATTGAAGAAGAAAAGGGAGATGTAGGCTAACATTTTAACAGCAGAGTTCAAGATTAAACCAGAGAATTTTCCAAAATGAAGTCCTATAAAATGCACACACAGGCTATTCAAGATGACAGAACCCTGAATAAAATCAGGATCAGGACAAATTTCTGTGTGCCTGACATAGATTTGATGTAGCCCTTCCTTGGGACAAGAGATTGGCCCCAATCCATAGGGTGGGGCATTTTTTCTCTGGGCAGCCCACATCCTTCCCCACTGCTGTGTGGAGGTGAGAGCTGCCCTTCAAAGGAAAGCCTCGTCATTTCAATAGGCTGGGCAGCCCAGGTTAACATGAACAGAGCCATCCAGCAGAAAGCACCAAGAGGACAAGCACTGAAAAATATTCTTGAGGGGCCAGCCGAGTGGCCAGGATTACAATGTAATGCCCAGCCTCGGGTCAGTAATGGGGAGGTATTAGTCATCTCTTCAGACCTCAGCTCCATTATTTTTGCCGGAAATGTGAGAACAGCTCTCACTAATAACATGTGGAATCACTTCCAACTATTTGCCTTTCAAGTCAGCCTCCTCAGGTCAGGTGACATATCTCGTTTAACAGGGGTGCCATTAGAGGGAAGATTTAACATGCGGCTAAAAGCATTTGTAGCAGGAGCTGTGGGTGGGTTCCTTTTTAAGCTTCTGTGGCTGGTAACTTGCGTCTCTTCCCTCTGTGCTGTTGGGTTTTATTATTGAAGCCTTTTTCTTTTTGGAGGAGGTTGGTCATTAACTCTCCCCTTCCCAGAGCATTCTCTGGCACGGACAGGACAGGGTTGAGAGCTGAATTAGAAATTTCTCCTTTGCCAACCAGAGACTTCTTGAGGCTCAGCACACGGGCATGATTATTCCAGGCATCTCGTGATCCTCATGCACTGCTTGGGTGACCTGGTGTCTCCTTACCCAACTGATGTCTTGCCTTACAAACACAGCCTCATGTTTATCAACCATGGGATTTATATATCTACCAATGATATGAGTCCAGCCTCTTTCCAGGCCTTGAGAGGACCAGCAGCCTTGCCACAAGTGGTGGGAAGAAGAAAGCTAAAGACCTAGAAGAGGAAATTGTCATTTTACTGAAAGTTCTTTTTTTGACTGAGACATAATTTTTTTCCCCAAAGGGTAGGACCCTTTAAAGTCCTGCTTGAGCTTCCTACATTGTTGTCCTGGAGTAAACTTCCCAAGCTCTCTGAGCCTCAGACTCTTCATCTGAGCGATGGGGGTTGGGGGGGTGAGGGTGTTTGGGGGGTGTTGGGGGGCTCTCAAAAGGCTAAAGTTGAAAGCATTGAGTTCAGGCTTTGCACATAAGAGAGAATGAATAAGCATGCATCCATTACACCTTTTTGGTTACAAGTTGTAAGTGATATTAACCCCAATCAAGGTGCCTAAAAGAGTGTATTGGATTGTATAATCAACAGACCCAGGGGTAGGTCAGGCTTTAGCCACCCAAAGGGTAGTTCAGAAAACTGTCCCCAGGACCATTTCTCTCTCATTGTCTTTTGGCTAGGCTTTCTATATCCTGGCTCCATGTCTTGTAAGCCCTGGTAACAGCAAGATGGCAGTAACTGTGTTAAGATGACATCCTCTCAGCAGAGAAAGAGCTAGGCTTTCCTACCATGATTCACCATGTCCTAAGCCAGATGCTCAGTGGGTGAGTTGGGTCATGTGCCCTGAACCGGTCACCATGTCTGGAGCCTGGACTGTGATGATTGGCTTACCCCCGAGTCTCAAACTCCACCTGGAGGAGAGGGATGAGGAAGGGGGGCCCTGAGAGTTGCATAAAAGTTGTCTCTCCAAAAAAAACTGTATAGTACTAATACAAAAAAAAGTAGTCAAGTATGAGGAGGGTATGTACTGAAACTTAGAAATAGTCACTGCAAATGATTATTTCCCATTCTATCCTATATGCAAGATAAGGGTTATTTGATGGTAATGTGTAATAAAGATATGTATCAAAGTTTCTCTGAGAAACCCAAAACACAAATAAAAAAAACAAAATAAAATATAGATTAAGTCAGTGACTATCCTTGATCTCACTCATAATCATTCCCAGATTCTCAAAAAATCCCCAACAATAACAGCTAGAGGAAGAGAAGTTTCCCAGGCCACATGAGCAGTTAGAGATCTAGGAGGCTATATGCCAAACCCTTAAATACGAGGACAGTAAAGCTCACTCTTGTTCTACCAAACCGGAGCATGGATAGAAGTGCCAGGAATACTGACAGGCTTCGGAAGGTAGCCTGAGTTGGGAGAGGCTACCAACTTGAGTTTGATTCAGGGCATAGTTAGTACCTCAGTGGGGTAAGGCTGTAATTAGAAAAGATAGAGTCCCAGCAGCATGAATAGGACCACTTCAGTAATGATTAAGGGAAGGGTGTTTGTTGCAGAGAGACAGGATCTGGAATCCTTGTGCAGTATCCCCTCACCGGGAAGAGGGAGGAGCTAGTGCCCTCCTAGCCCAGTTAAGGCCAGTGTGTGGGCGGGACTGAGACTGTGGGAAAAGACCTCTGAGACTGTGCCCTGTTGGGCTGGGGAGGGCAGGACTGACAGGTGGGCCAAGTGAGCCAGATTTCCTGGCAGATTCCCAGACTGAGTGTATCTAGGGCCAGAGGTTGAGCCAAAGCCAGCCCCATCTGACCTCACCGATCCCGGCCAACAAGCAGCAAGGATAGGAGACTCCGGAGGCTGCCTCAGCTTTGTAGAGAGCTCAGCAAACAAAACTCAGTTTTTAGGGGTTAATCCACAGCCCCAGGAGGAGGCAGTGGGCCTCCTCTGAAGGGCAGAGCCAGCGAGTAGGCTCACACTAAAGGAAGGCACGAGGCTGCCTGCCTGAGATTAGTTTGGCAGCTGCTCCAAAGAGCAGCCCTTCAATCGCCTCGATTGTCTGAGCCCTCAAAAGCACTGGCTGCCTCCCACCAGCGCAGCTAATGGGGCTGAGCTGGCCCTGCCATGACCTCTGTCTACTGGGTGATGGTCTGCTGCTCTCAATCTCACTTCCCCAGCAACTGGGGAGCCAAGGCTTCTGCCTAGTTGATATGCACCGTGCCCTCGCATGTTTTCGCAGCACCTACTGCGCACACGCATCACACCTCCCCCTTCCCTGTCTCCTGGCAGCCCACCAGCAAGCACAGTCAGCAGTTTGACTGGTTAGTGCCCTGGACTGCAGCGTCCTTGCACGGTGGGTATGCCCCGGCTCAGGTGGCCAGCAGAAGCAGATGATCGGCAAGAGGGGAGAAAGAGGGAAGATCTTTGGCCTTCCTCCAAAACCCTAAGTTCAGACTCTGCCTCTTGCGGACCTGGCAGGTGGTGGATGGGATCTGAGTGGTGCCCCCCACCTGGGGGATCACATTCGCGCTACACACACACTTGCACACGCACACTCATAGCCAAACTCTGGGGTGGAAATTGAGACTGAAAGTCACCATTGCTAAAGAGCGGGGCTGGGCCCTGGTTTCTTTGGGTTACGAATCTCTAGAAAGAAAAGGGGTCTCCGTTGCCAAGCAGCGGTGTCTCCCACCCCTTCCCACCCATTCCCTCCAGCCCTTCCCTCCTTTCCCTCCGGGCCTCCATGAGAGGACCCCAGCAAATCTTTGCAAGGCCTGCTGAGCCCGGAAAGGGTGTTATGGACACGGTCTGGCTGGCTGGGGCCTTGGGTGTGGGCGCGGAGGAGGGGAGCCAGCGGCCTGGGTGGAGCCAGCTGTCTCCACGGACCTCGGCGAGGGAGGGAGAGCAGCGGCAGTAAAGCTGGGAGACCTGGAGTGAGCGGGAAGACAGAGAGTGGCTTTTCTGTTCCTCCGCGGTGCTCCTAATCATCGGGCTGCGCTCCAGCCTGTTCCTGCCCTGCAACCAGTCCCCGGGCCCGGTCAGCCTGACACTGATCGCCCTCCGCTGGGGGCGCTCCTGCCGCCTTGGCCAGGCAACGCCGCTTCTCCGGTAATGAGCACTCGGCGAAACAGAGCGGCTGCCACTGCTTCTGGGGCCTTCTCTGGAAGGAGGGAGGGACAGGGAGAGTGGAGAGATTACCTCCCATCCCGGCCTGCCCTTGGGGTCCCTCCAGGACTCAACCTCCAGCCCAGGGCGACCTCGGCTTCCCTCCGGGTCTGTGCCCCTCTCACCCCAAACCTACACTTAGAAGCATTGGAGGGGCCAGCTGCTGCGCAGAAGCGGGAAAGGCAGAGGGGGAAAAAAAGCTAGAGAAAGCGACATGCAGAGGGCGTCGGCAGCATCCTCCCAGAGTGCCCAGGAGCCGAGTCCTGGCCCTCCACACAGGTGTCCCTGCGAACTTCGGTCACTGGAAAGGCTACTCGGAGTCCAGGAATGGAAGGCCCAGCTCCCCCTCCCTGAACTGGCCCATCAAGACCCCCAAGCCACAGCTAACCCTGCCCCCAGCTCCTCCACATGGCTTTCAGCCTCTTCTGCATTGGGCCTCTTCTGTCTTTATTCAGAACCATCCTGCAGATTTGGAGGGGTCACCTCCTCGGTGCTTAGAGCTCCCTGCAGGTGGAGATGGGGCTGTTGGGGCAGAGGTGCTTAGCTGCTCACTGTAGACAACAATAGCCAAGTGTTTCCCAGGACTGTGTAGACCACAGCTTCTAAGCCAATGAGCCGTCAACAGCAGCCTCAGCTGCTCTAAGGAAACAAAGATGTCTTGGGGATGACCATGAGCCAGGTCTCCCTTACTCTTCAGGAAGGATTGGGGGCCCCCATCTCTAACTCCACCACCTTATGCTTGAGATCAGTGCAATACCCCGCCACCTCTGCACCAACTGCACCATCCCAGGACTGCCTGATCACTGCAGGCCACACTGATTCTCCTCTCCACCAAAACTGCACTCCACACCTGCTGCCCACAGTCCCACACTTGCTTTGCTCTCCAGTAGTCTGGCTTTGCTCTCCAGTTTCAAATGCCTGTGTTTGACTCCCTCCATGAAGATAAGGTCATCACAAGCAGTAACTACTGCTTTTCTTGTTTTGATTCCCACAGAGCTGAGCATAGACTGACATAGAGTAAGTGTTCAATAAATGCTCACGAACTTGGCAAATGGATGCAAGGACTTACAGGGATCTGCCCCATCAGGAGAGAAAAATGGCCTTATTCTTCTCTGCCCTACCTGGGAGAACCCAAGGTTCCACATCGTGGGGGGTGGGGCTCAAAAAATCAGTAGAATGCAGCTCTCCCCTTTTCCTTCCTTGTCTCCAGCCCCTTGGCCTTCTGGATACCTGTGGGTTTGAAGAGGCCGATGCTCGTGGCTCTTACCAACATCAATTTGCAGTCACCAGGATGCAACTTCACCCTATGCTGTATTCATAAATTAATCTCCTGGGATTAGATTCTGTGTTTTTGTAACACTCCTGAGGCATTGTATTTACACATTAATAATAAAAGGAAAAAGTGAGACAAGTTCTGACAACTTTCAATAACATTCAGAAATAAAGTGTGAGGTGCAGAAGTGTCCAAAGTTAATTAAGACCATTTGGTGCTGTCGGGGGTGGGGGTGGTGCCTGCCGTTTTCCGACAGGTGCTATTTCTGAAACCCAATTTCTCTGTCCATAATGTACCTGATGCCTGCAGAAAAGGAGACACTGAAATAAACTGAACTAGCAGCATGAAATCGAACTTATGTTCTGTGTTGCAGAGCCATGGATGAATTGCCAGAATTTGTTGAGGGTTCCTAGGAAGAAAGAGCCCTTTAGCTAACTGCATGTTCAGACTGTTCACATTTGCTCCTCACAAGTGGGGTTCTGGAAGAAATTAAGGGGGGCCCTGTTCCCTGGGGATGGGCTGGCATTTCACCTTTCTACTAGTAGCTATAAGAGATTTCTAGACATTTACCTGACTAGGTCTTCATCATAGAACTGGGAGGGGTAACAGCTAAAGAACCAAAATAGGAGGTCTTGGAGGAGACCCCAAGAACAGGGTATGGAGTGCAGCTGGGCTTCTCTGCCCACTGACTAGTATCATTCAGTTGCACAAATTTCTGTATTTTAAGCTCGCCATTACTTTGCATTTTTTGAATTTTCTTCATTTCCATTTCCACTTTTCTCCATTTTAGAGTAGCTCCTTTAAAATGCAAAAACTTTCTCTAGGGAATTAGATGAGAGGGAGAAAGGAATTCTCTTTGTTTCTTTCTTGAGCCCACATGGACCACTGAGTGTTGAACATGACAGGGATAAAGGGAAAAGTTCAGAAGGAATGTTTTCAGTGCTACAGGGATAGCCCCTCCTGATTGTATCTTCTCAGAGTTCTTTTCCTCACATTCCCCAGGGTGCTTTTTATTTGGTTTATTTAAGGGACAAATGAATCCCTTCCCAACCCATGGGATTTCAGTAGATTTTTATATTGAGAGTAAAGAAATGAAGTTGGCAGCACTAGACTCTTTAGTTGCATCCTAAATTGTATCTAATCCCAGTACATCCCTGGCAGTCCTTGATTGAATCTGTTTATCTGAAAGAAAAAGTCACAAGAGTAAAATGGAAATGGAGTTTGGAAGGAGAATGACTATCCATGCTCCCATCACAGCCTGAGATTACCAACTTGATTAAGATTTTCACTGGGTGACCCTAGATCTTTTCTTCCTTGGATTTTTTTTTTTCCCTTGGTTCCAATAGAGGACTTCCAAGTATTAGACAGGTTTCATCTCTTTTTTGAAGGATGAGGGATAAATGCATTCCATAAAGAAAATGAGGTTGGATCTAGCCAGGTGTGATAGTTCACTGATTGTGTCAACTTGAGTAAGAAATGCCAAACTAGATTGGCTCAGCATAGTTCTAGGTGTGGAAAACCCCTCCTAGGGAGGATTGTAGCCAGAATGGTGTAAAAGGGAAACAAAGAAGAAAGGATCACTTCTGTTTCTTTGGAGGAGTTCTAGTCTTCACCTTCACCTTGGACGTTGTCTTCTGGCTTCCAGTGTACTCTTCAGCCTTCCAGCACAGACCCTTCAGCTTTCGGCGCAGAACTTCAGTCCTCCATTGCAGACCCTTCGGCCTCCTGATGTAGACTCGCACCAGACAATACAGTGAGCTCCAGGCCTTCAACTGGATCCTTTGGATCCCCAGTGCTCAGACAGACCTTTTGCATTCTTCCATAACTGACTCTGTGGGCAGCCATGGTAAGCCAATCTTGCAAACACAATATATTTATACATTGTGTATTAAATCTGTTTCTCTAGTAAGCACTGCCTGATAAACCAGGTGCTTTCATTGTACCACTCATCTCAACCTTCTAATGAGGAAGCAAATTCTAAATAAAGAGAAATATAGCATGGTGTTATGGTTTAGATCTAAACCCTCCCCCACCAGGCCTTATGTGTTTGGAAGGTGATTGGATTATAGAGGCAATATGGCTGACTTGCTGTTCAGAGGTGGGGTCTGGTTGGAAGAGGGAGGTCACTAGGGGTGTGACCTGGAAGGGTCTATCTCCCTTTCCAGCTCCTCTCTTGACTCTTCGCTTCCTGGATGCCATACTGTTCTGCCTTACAGGTGGCCAACTATGGACTGCCACCTCTACAAATTGTGAGCCAAAATACACCTCTCCTCCTTTAAGTTGCAGGTGCCAGATATTTTGTCCCAATGATGCCTAAAGTGACTATGACATATAGGCAAAAACCCTCCTAGTACAACTGATTTAGCCCCTCAATCTCATTGAAATTGATCCCTCCTCTAAGTCTTATTGTTATCACAGTTGCACACCAGTTTGCTCTAAGTCCAAGAAAAGTAATCTGGGCTTTCCAATCAGAAATGAGACTTGGAGATGTTGCTGTTCATTTGCTAGAGAAAGGATAAAAGTTCAGGAAATGCAAGGTTGGGGTGCAAGTGAGGTAGGAGGTAAAGTAAGGACAAATAAAGAGAAAGATATGGGGCAAGAATTGAGAAACCAGAGAGAGCAAGGACAACTATGTCAAAACATCAAGAAACCAAGAGATAGGGGTCATCTCATCCCCCAAAGACCTCTAGGCATGCACAAAACCAAAGGTACGTGACTCTGGCCTATATCTGCTCTCATTTGCATTATGGTTTTAACCACCCCCATGGGCTTTGGACACCATGACACTTCCTCTGAAAACTTTGCACAGTCAAGAACTTCCCTTCCTGACAGGTGGGCTGAACTGGGTGCCCATTGCGCCGTGACTCCTGTCAATCACCACCTCCCATAATCCCAGAATCTTAAGAGATCTGGTGCCTGGTCCTATTGGTGCTGTAAGATATTGTCACTTGCCTGATCCTACCCTATAGAGTATACTTTCACTTCTCTTGCTTTTAATAAATCTTATTCTTGTCAGACACTCCCTCTGAGTGTCCTGCTCAGTTCTTTCTTCAGGATACCATGGACCTGGTAATACTCCCTGGAGACCTTCCATCTGGTAACACAAGGAATCTCATCAACTCAGCAATATTAGCAATACCCACCTGTCTGCCCAATAAGCTTGTCTGAGGCATACACGTGACCAAAAGAACTTAGTTTCAAATCAAGATGAGTGTATTAGTCAGCTTTCCATAGTTGAGATAAAACACCTGACACCTAAAAGGAGGAGAGGTTTATCTTGGCTCATGGTTTCAGAGGTTTCTGTCCATGGCTGGTAGCTCCAAGGCAGAAATATCATGGTAGAAGAGCATGATGGAGGAAAGCATGGTAGCTAGAAAGTAGAGAGCAGGGAAGAGCCAGAGAAGAAGGGGTCAGGGTGATGCTCCCATAACTCACTTCCTCTAAGTAGGCCGCAACTCCTACTGGCCCATTTAGCTATTAATTCATCAATGGGTTAGTCCACTGGTGAGGTTGTTGACCTCACAATCCAGTCACCTCTCCAGGAGACTTTTAATCCAGTCAAGTTAATAATCAAGAATTACTTGCACAATGGGCAAAATGAACACCTTACTTACCTGGAGTTAACCAAGTTGGAACTGAGAAGGCACACCTGGGTGTTAGACCAGATGAATTCATATATTGTAACTAAACTATGTGCCCATAAGCTGCCTGGTAGTTTAAATCATACTAAGTAGTTCAATCCAGGCAGGGTGGCTACACCTGTAATCCCAGCGACTTGGGAGGCTGAGACAAGAGAATTGCGGGTCTGAGTCCCCCCTGAGAAACTTAGTGAAACTTTGGCTCAAAATAAAAAGTAAAAGGGCTGGGAATGATGTAGCTCCATGCAAAGGTCCTGGGTTCAGTACTCAGGGCAAGAAAAAAAAAAAAGAACAGTTAATAACATTCATTCACACTTAACAGCTCATAAATATTACTACTCTGTAATCCATTATGGAGAGAGGCTTCCGAAATTTTAGAAGCAGTGCTACAAATCCAATGTTTTCATTAAAAGAAATGAATGCAATTTCCACCATCTTTTAGCTCTTGAGCAGTGAATACAGATGCCCTAACCACATCTGCCATGACCTTACCTTTTTGTTGGGTATTAGGAAAGTCGAGAGTGGAAGACTCCATTTGGAAGCTACCATGGACCCACGACCTACTGTGAGCTCTGGTCTGAGATTTTGTGAGTAGGTTCCTGCCCTGCCCTGCCCCCTCCTCCAGCACGGCTAGCCTCAGCACCTCAGAGACTCATTTCTTACACATCAGAATAACCATCTTGGGGCCGGTGAGATGGCTCAGCGGCATAAGTGCCTGCCTGGCAAGCGCAAGGTCCTGAGCTCGACTACCGGAACCCACATATGAAAAAAGGGCCGGTGATATCACTCAGTGGCACGGGCGCCTGCTAGCGTGCGAGGTCCTGAGGTCGACCCCCGGTACCCACAAAAAAAAAAGAATAACCATCTTTGTTCTACCCTCCATCTCCAGGTATCCGTCCCAAGCAAACTTGCAAGATTTCCCGGAGGAAAACACAGATGGAGTTGAGCCCCTGAACCCCAGGACCCAGAATTCAGAGAATTTGCAGACCATTTCTATATATCAGCCCTTGAGAACTTGTAGATTTTCGCATCATTTTCAGTATGGTGTAGAGACAAAGTATGAGAGTCTAGAGTAGACTATCTGAATTTGAGTCTTGTTTCCTTGGGCAAGTTATTTAACCTCTCAGCTGTGTGCGAGTTTCCTTATCTGTAAAGTATGGTTAACAACAACTGACCTCCCAGAGGTATTGTGAGGTTATCGTGATGACCAAATTAGTTGATGCATTAAAAATGTTTAGAAGTGTTCAGCATTATTATTAATAGTAATAAGCTCAGCTTAAACCCCGCTTGCTAATAAGAAGCTGGACTGAATGCTTCAGATGTCACTTCTTGGCCTTCTTTTCTCTGAACTAGATGACCTCAACTTTTTCTTTACCTCTGTAAAATTTATCCCAGCCTGGTAAGAAAGAGAAAGCATGTGCATGCACACCCACACATCACACACACATGCACGCACACGTACAACTTTGTTCCTCCACACAGAATTGATGGAGCTACTAGAGCCTCTAACAATTGACCCAGAAGAAGAGAGAAAATTATTATAATTTGTAGGTTTTTATTCACAAATACCCTTATTTTATCTTATTGCTGTAAACCTCTATTCTCTCCATTCTTGCCCACCTATAAGTACTGAAGCTTTCAAACTGGATCCAAACCCACTTACTGATTCTGTCTTAATCAAACTCAGTCATTTATTTGGGGCCCAAGCCCTCCTGCAGTAGAGGACTCTAAGTGGTCTTGCTTCCTTAAACTGAGTACCCAGTGAGTCCCCAGCTAAACCCAGGCCTACTGAGGTTAACCTTTCCCACCAGGAGTGCTTTTTCTTCCTAATTGGCATGGCTGGGCTCTGTCCAGTCCCAGACTTTCCCTCTGCTCCTCTTCTGCACTATCATCATGCTCTAAACCCCTACTTATTTTAGAATCTTCCCATCCCAGCCCCTTTTCCAAATAAATTGAACATCATCTTAATACCTAACTGTCCTCTGGCTACGACCACAACTTAAATGTCCAAACTTCCACTACCACCTTCACCAAGAGAAGCAATGTGCTGACACCATTCTCATTGTGACTATCACCTTCACTGGAGTCTCCTGAATCCGTCAGCTTTCTCTAGTATGCAAGGATGTTTATTTGGACCACAGGACGCCAGCACTTGAGAGACAGCATTAGCACTTAGGTAGACTCTACCAATCCTTACCTGGCCTGAGGTTAACTTCCTTCTCTTTCCCTATTGACCCATAGCTTAAGTTACTCCATGCCCTAGGGCCAAACCTAGAGGTTATAACAACTGAAAACCAAGGATTATACATGACGTTTGTCTGAGCTCACCACTTACTCCACATTTCCACTAGGATGCTTGCAAGACACTTCAGACTCAGGACTCCATGACCAAACTCACTATCTTTTGTGCAAACCCATGTCTCCTTCCGCCCTGACACCCCTCTAATGAGTTTTCCATGCTGCAACCAGAGTGATCTTTTCAAAATGCAAATCCATTCATCACACACTTGCACACTTAGAACCCTTCATTAGCTTCTTGTTTCTCTTAGGATAAAGGCTTAAACCCTTAACAGGGGCTCTCAGTCCTGAGTGCCTAGCCCTGGCTGCTTTCCAGCCTGTTGAGCTTCTATCTCTCTCTGCCTTGCTATCCTCTACCCACCAGCATCTTGTTAGCAACTAAAATACTTTGGAGGGAACCTGGTAACAGTGCCCCTTCTGTATAACCCAGTTGGAAAAAGATGCCCTTTCCTTTAAACTGCTGCAGAGTCTCATGGGTCCCAGCTTGGCTAGGAGAGCAAGGTTGGGTTTCAGATCCTGCTCATGCTTCTGCATAACCCTACCTCCTTTTAGGTCTTCCAACGTACACTATACTCCCTCCTACTCCTTGTTTTTTCTCATACTACTTGCTCCAGCCCAATCTTTTTATCCAATAACTTCCTACTTAGTCCTTGGATCCCAGCACAACATCACAGTCCCAGAGAAGCCTTTCTGACCTTCCTATGTGTCCAACCAGCTTAGGTTCCTCTGTTATACACTCTTATCAAACAGTGCTCCCATTTCTCCTCCTTGGTCTTGCTTTGAAGCTTACACTCTTTTGTGTAACTAATATCTTATTCTCTCATTTTATTCTGAGCTCCATTAGAGCAGAAACCAGTCTCTCTCTCCCTTCTCTCCCTCCCTCTCCCTCTTTCCATTTTAACTCCAGAACTTAGCACAAGTTCAAGCCCATAATAGTCCATAATAGTCCAATAGTTAATCATTGAATATATTCTGAGCATCTACTGGGTCCAGGCTTCCCCATGGTAGAAGATAGTTCTGGACTTTATAATGGGAACAACTTAAGCTTCCCAGAGGCATGATTAAGCACGTCAAAGAGGAAAATATTCTGTTCCACTTAATTATGCATTTTTATTTAAAAATAGAAGTCTTTATTAAAACAACAAAGCATAAATATTAAAGAATGTATTTAAATAACTTGTGTAATTTACTGCAAGCTTTAAAGGTGTATAAACACTGAAATGCAATTCAATGCCTTTTTAAATCATTTCCCACCATTATCTCTATCTAATGTTGTCCCTTAACCCAGGTTAGAGGAGAAGTAATTCATTTTGACTTTCCTAATTTTGTCTCAAAGCCTGCTAAGGCTTGTCCACAACTCCAGCATGTGTCTGGCCTGTCAGACTTTAGCAAAGATTGTAGCAAAAGCCTTTGTATGTAGTTTGCATCTTCGCTCCACTGAGGGAGGGTTCTTACAGTTTTAAAGGAAAAAGGTCCTTCTCCTAAGAGTAAACATTTTGGATATATATATATATATATATATATATATATAGAGAGAGAGAGAGAGAGAGAGAGAGAGAGAGAGAGAGAGAGAGATCACCCTGGCTCCTTGCCTTTCATCCTGGTACAGGAGAAAAAGTCAGATCCTTCAGTAATGCAAGAACATGATTTCCATACCAAAGCCCAGTGGTGGTCACTCATCCTCTGTTTCCCAGTAACTGGCCATGGAAATTGCATATCCTTTGGGTGGAGAAATCTTCCATAAGCAGCCTTGCTTCTCTGATGCCAGGATTTCTGATCAATAGCTTGATCTAGATACCGGTTAGACACCTTCCTGTAGCTCCTCAGACTCAACTACAGCTCCTCAGAACTTAACATTGCAAACAACTAAACTTAGCCTAGGGGGTATAAAAGAGCTTATAACAGTGCCTTGTGCAAGATGCAGCCACACTCCCATTTGGAATAAATGGCTCATCCCACCCAGCTGGATCTACTTCTGAGTTTATACTTCTGTACAATCTTCAAATGGCTGTGTGTTTACAGTTGCACCAAGAGGGAAGCCTACATGGTGGTGAGAGCTAGAAAATAAGTCTGTCCATTCAGAGTTGCAAAGAGGCCATTAATGCTAAGCCTCAGCAGTGGAACACAGAAAACAGCATTAAAGGATTTACTTTTCATGACCATAATTCACAGTTAATGTACATTTGATGTTTAATGTATGAACCAGAGGTGACTTCGAACTTGTGGGCCTTTTCTAAATAGTGTTTTAATCTATGTTAAAAAAAAAAAAAAAAAAAAGAGGTTCATACACTCAGTCTGTCAGACAAGAGGGAGGGGAAAAAAGGCAAAGCTAGGTGTGAGAATCCAATGGGGGAGCAAGCTTTTGTTCAGCCCTTTATTGAAGTTTTACCTCTAATCTCTCTCTTTTTGATGCAATTTAAGATTAAGGAAATGAAAGGCAAGGCTGATTGTGAATGGTTTTACAAACAGGACAGCCAAGGGGCCCTTGGAAGACAGTTTTGTAAGAGGTTTTGGCTTCAGTCCCTCGATAGGACAGAGGTGGGAGGCTCTGCATCCTGTGTGCACAGAGTGTGGGGCACTGGGAGGGCCAGGTTGTCTGCAAGGAAGCTGGTCACCAGGGTCCACATAGCAGGCCAAGGTCGTCACCCCAGCTCACCAGGGATCAGAGTCAGACCAGGCAGGTAAAAAAGCATGATGGTGAGAGCAAGAGGTACCATACTCTGGTGGAAAGAGCTCCAGATTGGACATGCTGGGTCCTGGGCCCATCGTGCAACCTTGGGCACCTCATTTCACTTCTCAGGGTCCCCTCACCTAGAAAACAAATGTTTTAGACTAAATCAGCTATTCCTAATGGACTCTACAGAGGCTAAAAGGCACAGACACAACAGGTGCTCTGGGACACAGTGGAAGAGGACCCAAGGGGAGGGACGCTCGCCCTCAGCACTGCTTCCACAGGAGTAGCCCCACTGTTTCATAAACAAGGGTTTATGCAGGATTTCTTGCAAAGAGAAGTCTCCCACTCAAAGATAAAAACACTGAAAGATAGGAGAGCAGCTGATCCTTAAGATCCTTTCCAGCACAAATCTAAATAGGTAGATAAGCAGAAAAATTGCCCAAATGGACATCCTCAAGGAACTAATTTAAAATGGGCGACAGAAATAGTGCACCAGGCAAGTCACAAAGATTGCATTCGTAGAGACCAAGGTAGGTGGTGCCAGGGTGTCTCCCTGGAGTTCAGTTTACTGTTTCAAGGAGAGTTGATTTTCTCCAGCAATGCTAAGCTGGTTCAGGCAGGTCAAAGTAAAGCACAGGGCTGGGTTTTTCCAGGTAAGTCCAAGGATGGAGCTAGGAAAAAGGGAGTGGAGGGGCATTTCGAGGGAGTTGCTTTGTAGAGCCAGGACATGGAAAGAAAGAATGAAGGGTGGAAATTTAGTGGAATGGGGATGAAAGGAGTCTTTTATGAATAAACTGTGGATGATTTATAAAGTTCTCTTCAGCTCTAACCACTTTATGTTTTAGGATTCTATCTTTTCTATCTTTTAACATGGCTGGACAGCAGAGGATTAGTAGGAGAAATCCCAGTATATAACAAATCTTCCAAATAGTCTGAGAGATGGAAGCCACCAACACAAACCTCAGGGTAAGCACTGTTGGGATTCATTGATTTGTTTTCCAGCACATTTTTGTTGAGTGCCTACCCTGTGCTAGGCACTGCGGATTAAGGATCATGCAGCAGATAAGTAGGCATGGACCCTCACAACCTAGTGAGACAGTCAGAGCTGAACAGATGGCCACCGATGTGATGCAGCTTGTAGAAGTGGAGGGCCAGACCATTCTGGGATGCAACCCAGAGACAGCCTATCTGTGAGCATAAGGTCTTCTTCCCTGAGAACTCAGGGTGCCGAAGTCAGTACAAGAAAGTTCAAAGGGATCCCAAACTGTGTCACCCTCTGTCCTCTAACCCAAAGCTGCTCTCCACTCATCTCTTGCCCAGTCCCAGCCCTAGTTTCCTGACCTAATCTTGCTCATTGAAGAGAAAGGGCTCCAAAAGATGATGGGGCAGACTCCTCCCTATCCTGGGAAACTCCCCCTAGTCTTGTGAAATGTCAAGTTTTTCTGAATCTCTTCCACCTAATTCATCAGAAGAAATTTTAATGTGCCCTTCTAACTACATGCCACCCTTCCTTTTTCAAAAAATACCTTATTGAAATTGTATTGATAAAACAATATTGTCTGGAAGAAAGAAGATGGGTTTGTTCCACTCTGTGGTCATCAAATCAGACTTCAGTATTATTGGATGTGATTCTTATATTCAGAGCTCCATGAAACAAGACTAATTCAAACCAGGATAACTAGAGTGGGCAAAGAAATGGGGCTCCATGGTTCACAAAAAACACAGAGATAAAAAGATATCATATACAGTGACACATGTGCACTCATGTTTATAGCAGTATGATTCATAATAGCTAAATCTTGGAAGTAGCCTATATGTCCATCAACAGATGAATGGATAAAGAAAATGTGGTCTTTACATACAACAGAGTACTATTCTGCCATAAAGAAAGAAAAACTTGAGTCATTTGTAAGGAAATGGATGCACCTTGAGACCATAATGTTAAATGAAAGACACACAAGCTTAAATACGTCATGGTTTCTCTTATATGAGAAACTCAAATTCTAAATAATGAGAAAAATAAAAATAGATAATAAGAAGTATGGAGATAGATCTTTCTCAAATAGGAAGGGGATCAGGAGATAGAAGAAATGTAAGGGAGGGGAGGGAAGGGGGAAGAAAAAGGGAATTAAGATGTGTTATGTACATGTACCAATTCCACACAATGAATGTAAACATTATGTACTGCAAACATATAGTTATAAAAAGAAAAATATAGAAAACTAGAATGTTTCATGAGAAGATGCAAGTTGACCATAACAACTCTATTTCAAAGCCTGAGGACTATCCTAAACAAGGAGACAAATACAAACCAGTGCTCAAAAATGAAAGCAAAGGGCAATAGCTATAAGTTAAAAGGACAGATATTTTCATTAAGTTTTAAAAAGGAATTTTGTGAGAAATATTGGAAATGGAGTGGGAGTCTTAAGAGATTAAGAAGTAGTGTGCTCTCCATGGGGAAAATTGCAAGCAGAGGTTCAGTGACCATTTGGCAGGGATGTTTTAAAAGGACATAAAGATGAAGTAAGGAGCTAGGGTCATGTTCTTTAAGACACCATCCACACTTGACTACGTGATTCTCTGAGCAATTCAAATTCAGCCAACTTCTCTCCCAAGCCTTTAGTTTTTGTGATTTCTCTCTCCCAGATCAACTCTGCCAAGCCCTCCAGAAGCTCCTCAGGACCCAGTAGGGGGGGAACTTCTCAGGGGAGGGACTCAGTGAGCTTCAGGATCTCTAGTGCTGCGTTCCACCCTCCTCCTCTGCAACCTGCTCATGCTTTCCCCACATGAGAGCCACCATGTTTCTTCCAGGTATGCTGAGCCATCTACTCTATTGCACTGTAAATGCCAAAAAAGAAAAAGCTTGGTCTCCCCCTACCTCCTCTCCATAGTTTGCATGGGAATCTGCTTCTAACTGCAGGTCTCAGAAGTTCGGCCTCCAGCAACCACTGACATGCTTCACCAGCCTATCTGTCAGCCCCAGAAGTTGATTGTACACCACGGACTGAGAGGAACGTGCATTTCCAGCCTGCCTGCAGTGATTCCCACTTCCATTCCTCCAACTGCAACTCTCTAGCATGCTGTAGCACATGGTACCTTTATTTTTTGTCTTTTTGAGACAGGGTTTCGCTATGCAGTTCAGGGTGGCCTTGAACTCACTTTGTAGCCCAGGCTGCCCTTGAACTCACAGTGATCCTCCTGCCTCAACCTCCCGAGTGCTGGGATTACAGATGTGTGCCACCACGCCCAGCCAGCACATGGTACCTTTAAACAGCAAACTCTTCAAAAAAGACAGAAACCAAAATGGATTCCACCCAAGAGAACTAATCCGGAAAAATCAAAATCTCCCACATGAGGGTGATGATAAGCAGATGCCTCTCATCTCAACAAATGAAAGGTCACTCTTGTGGAGTAATTATTAAATAACTCCCCCCCCCATTTGTTTGGGATCAGTTGCAGCCTCATTACCTGGATCCAAAGACGATATCTCTAAGTCCTGGGCATGGATCCAAAAAGGTCATTAATAACAGAAGAGTCCCCAAATTTGCAGGAAAAGGAAAATCAGCTCTAATTACAGAAGCCAGGTATTTCACCCAGCCCTTTGCATCAACAGTTTGCGTGGTAACCACAATTTACTTTCCTCGGGCCCTTCCTTTTGCAGCCATTTCACAAACAGCAGCCAGGCTAATAGCCAGGCTAATCAAGTCTTCCCTCAGCACACCAGATGAATGTTTGATGTCACAGGCAGAGAATTAAATTGACTTGAGGGCGAATTTTGTACTGTTTTCTTCTCATGGTTTCAGGTCAGAGGCCAAGGACTTGAAGCAGAGGCTCAGATTCCTGGCCCTTTGTCTAGATAACTGGACTTTAAGAAGAACAAAGTGAGAAACAAGGTGTCCTTGTGGCAAACAACTACACGGAGGCCTTCCTTGGTTCTGCAGGCCCCCTGGATTGAGATCAAGCTCACGCCGTTGTTTGGAATAAGATGACAGTCCCCCTTCTTAAGTCACCTGAAGTTAAGCTGGCACTCAACAGAGGTCTTTGAACAGCTTCCTTAAGCTGGGTGTACTTCCGACTACAAGGCCCTCAGCCCCTAAATAGAGACTTGATTTTGCTACCTATCAGAGGAAAGCCCGAATCATAGCAACTTAATTTCCCTGCCTTCCTTCTTCTCTTCTACCCCTGAGGAACTAGAGCATAGTAACAAAGACCAAAGAGTTTAGGTTCCAGAGCCAAATAAAGTCAGGGTAAGATCTGCCCACTGGAGGTCTTAGGCAAAGCTCCAAACCTCCACTCCTCATCGACAGCATGTATTACCATCTTTTCCCTGCCTTCCTAATCATACAGACTGCCAAAATGCACAGAAAGGCCAGTATGCACTGTGGGAGGCTTCTGTTTCCTTGACCCTACCTATCCTTTTTCTAGATCCTTCACTATCATCACTCAAAACCCAATAGTGCTGGCAGGAGAGAGCTGCTGGGGCAAATGAGGCAGCTACCTATCCATGTGCAAGGTCATACAAGCAGAACTGATTGGAGTCATGGGACGACCTTGGGAAACATGCTGATGTCCCCCATGGTAAGTCCAAAGGATCATGACACAGTCCCTCTTAATGTTATTCCAGTAAATGGATCTGAGGACTCTAATTAAGCACTAAACATCCCCTTTCCACTCTATCAGCCCCATGCTGCTCCAGGGGTACCAGGCTATATCCTGAGTGGTGCTCAAATGTGCCTGGTAATTAAAACAATTTCTGCTCTCACTGCCCCCCCATCACTCTCTCCCATTACTGGAGAAGCAAACAATAAATAATTTAATAACTCAAGTTGAGTAGAATCTGGTTCCAAAACAAAGTGTTTTAATTCTCCAGTGTGCCTGCTTTCAGCATTACAGTAATTCCATTTCCCTTCACTTGACTGGGCCTTTTGCTGCTTTTTAGGCTTCTCGTATTTCTCCCCAAGTTTTCCCCATGGGGCCCTGTCAGCTGCATTATAGCAGGGCTGGGCAGCCAGCATGACATCACTCACTGCTCAAGTCGGCAGCGCAGCACATGGACTCATTAGCCAAGCAATCTGGCCTCAGCCTTGACAGCGATGGAAATCAGTCCACGTGGCTGCGGCAGGGCTGCTGCCCAGGGCACCTGGACTCTTTCCCTGTCCTGCACACTTCTCCTCTTCCTTGACTTCCTGTGATCAAGAAGGGGGAAAGGGGGCCGGTGAGATGGCTCAGCGGCTTAAGCGCCTGCCTGGCAAGTGCAAGGTCCTGAGTTTGACTCCCGGATCCCACATACGGAAAAGGGGCCGGTGATATCGCTCAGCGGCACGGGCACCTCCTGGCGCGCGAGGTCCTGAGGTCGACCCCCCGGTACCCACAAAAAAAAAAGAAGGGGGAAAAACACTGGAGGAAGTGGCAGGCGAATAGCCCCTACCACTCACTCTACAAAGTTGGGTCTATTATTCTTCATCATGCTCCCTCCTGTCTCTGAAGGAAAGATCTCTCTGACTCTAAGAGACCCCCAAGCCCCATAGAGAGATCAGCTTTGCTACTTTTCAAAGGAGAGCCAGAGCCACAACAAGCTCTCACTTGTGCCAAGAATAAGCTCCCCACCTGGTCCTCCCACCCCTGCCCCCACCTGTGGTGCTTCCACCCTTCCAAGCACAGCCAGAATGTGCTGATGTGTGGATCTGGTGCCCTTGCCTGAAGCCAGGGGGCCAGGGAGCAGCAGCTGCAGGGGAGGAGCAGGGGTAAGAGGAAACGCACCAACGGAGCTTTCGTTTAACTAAAGAGCAGGGAAGCATTGTGCTCCATTGATTACAATTTTTTTTCCTGAATGTTGTGACATTTGCACGAAGGCTAATTTATTCAAGCATGGAAATCTTTAAAAACTTAATTAAGTTATTTCTGTGATTTTCCATGCCTTATTGTTTCGAGTTCACATTTACTTTCATCCTTGTTAATAAAAAATAAAAGAGTGGGGATGGGGTGGGGAGGAAAGAAAGAGAAGAAATGATTTCACAAAACCTCCCAGACTGTTTCTAGATGCTCCATCTTCCCACATGAGGCCTCAGAGCATCAGGGTATTGGGGGGAGGAGGCAGGAATGTGTCCTCCCAGGTCAGGATCAAGTCCAAGCCTCACCTCCATGAAGATGGGTTTGTGATTAAGGCAAAAACCTGGCATTATCCTCCAGGGCACTTTGTGAGTTCAGGTGAATGTAAACCTTGGTATGGTTTTTGTACAAATATTGCTGACAGCATGACATTTGATGACACTCCTCCAAAGCAAACTTGGTGCCGTACTCTGTAGGGTATCATGGGATGGTGTGATGGATGGCATGAAAAAAGCAAAGTTGGAATTCAGAAGGCAAAATCCCATTATCCAGTTCCCAGATCCAGACGCCTTCCTGGCAGATGTGCTACTTGGAGATAAAAGCATGATCGAAGAATGGTTTTTCTCCATCCTGGGCCCCAAATCTCCAGGAGTAGAGCTCTAAAAGGAGGACTGAGGATGTACCTGGGCCATCAGTCAGTTACAGATTGTTTGGTGGCCCTATATGAATCACTGGAAGCTGAGGGCCACTCAATGCCAGGGCAGGAGTGGAAGAGGGCCAAGAATAGATCAAATAGAGAAGCAAGCAGGAATTCCCATTAGAAAAATTAAATCCATGCCAGCAGGGAGAATATGTAGGAACTATTCTTCAGTAAACACTCATTTATACAAAAGCAAGAATGGGAGGATTCTGGAGTTAAGGTGCTTCCCGCCCTGGATAGGTGCCGCGGTGAGTTGGCTGGAGGGTGAATAGGAAGAAGGAGGTGCTGGAATTCGGTGTGAGGGCTGGGTCTGGTTAGAGCGGGAGCAAGTGGAGGTAAGGCCTCTCAGCTGCGGGTACAGCCAAGGGCAATGCTGGGACCCATCAGGTATCTGAATTGTGCTCACTGCCTTTCTTCCTGGGTGCCTGTTTGGAACCTTCCTGTAGGTGACACAGCTCTGAGCACCTGAGGTTCTCCTTGAGCTTCCCTTCTTGATGCTTTAACCTTAATCTCAAAACTACCTCACCAGGAACTACAGCCCTACAGACGTCTCTGGAGACCACCTTTGATTAAAAAGTAAACCTTCCCACGGAGCACAAGATGCTATGCACCCTGCCCAACCCCTAAATCTATTCTCTGCTTCCTCAGACATGACACTTACTTCCCCTGCTGGGACCAAAACCCAGGTCATCTGTATGCTGATGACATTTGCACATATTATTTTTAAGTCATTAGTCTGTGACTGATATTGTGAGTCAAAACTTTAATAGGAGAAATTTATGGCTTGTCTCCTCCAATCAACACAATAATTCATGGTTGTGTTGAGTGTGCTACACTAATGGATATTGCTTTCAACTGGGAGTTGGGTTTTTTAATCCCCCTGCAATTCATTAGCCAGTTCCTCCTGATCTATTAACAGGAGAAGCAGCCATTTCCCTCCACCCAGGCTGGCTGCTAACACAGTGGGTCCCCAAGTGAGGTCCTTAAGAGGCCTCCGGGTGGTCTGCCTGCTGAGCCAAATGAAAAGTTATACGAAAGTGCCTTTTCTTAAAGTACAATCTCCAGTGCAGGCTTGAATTTACATTTAAAAGACCCCAGATGAACATTTTCAAAAGCATAAGCACAGTAATGGTTATTTACACAGGTGAAAGTTTCCTTGGACCATTATGAGGTGTTTGTCACACAAAGGACAGAAACAAGACACCTGGAGCCTGGGTATCTTCTGCTGCTGAGCTGCAGGGTGGGATGTTGGGGAAGCCTTTTCTACACGGGTTGTCTGGTGTTATGGCTTGTGTCTGGATGTCCCCCCAAAACCTCATGCGGTCATGGGGGGCAGGCTTTTCAAAGGTGGCTAAATCTAGAGTTTGTGAATGATTCATGTTCTAATGCTGGGATTAAGAAGGTGAGTGCTACACCTACCCTAGGGCGGGTAGCCTGCATACAATATAAGGGACAGAAAGAGACTTGCTCTCCCCTCCTCTCTTGTTGCTTTTGGTATCCTCCTGTGCCACAGATGGTTGCCCCTTCCTTGGAGCCAGCCGATTATGGACTGCAACCTCTACAAACTGTGAGCTAAATAAACCTTTCCTCCTTTAACCTTGGGTGTCAGGTATTTTGTCTCAGCAACAAGAGAAAAGTAACTAAGACATCTGGCCTTAAGTAATCCAACCATAATGTCAGGGTCCAGAAAGAAATGGCTCTGAAACTGTTAGTTCATCCATGTCTTTCCAATATCAGGAGCAGACAAAGAAGGAAATTTTTAAAAAAAATTTTTAAAGAAGCTAAAAATGGAGGAGACATCCATTAACTGGTGATGTAGAAACAAAGACCTGGAAAGCTGATGTCATCCAATCTACCTGCCTACCCCGAGCAGGCTGCTTCTCCTGTGCTCAGCAGCAGCAGCACAGGGTCTGTACTCTGCCTAATGCACATCGCTCTGCATTCAGTGACCCAGACCTGCCTCCTAAGAGCTTGCCCATGAGGGGAGGTGCTTCCGAGGTTTCCTTGGCAAGGGCAGAGAAAAGGGTAACATCACAACAAAGAGCTCTCTGGGCACTGTAGTCCTTGGCTGAATTTCGGTCATGACAATGGAAAATGGGAATGCAGACCTCTCCTCCAAGCCAACTGGAGCCCCAGTCCTCTCCAGCACTCCTTTTCCTGGGATCTCTTGAGTCCCCAGTGCTCTTTTACACCTTAATGGAAATGACACATAATGCACAGGGAGCCAGCAAGAGCCTGGACACCATCAAAACCACTTATTGGCCCTGTGCCTGTGCTTGCCCTCTGCTAGCCTGATCATCCTTCCCAAATGTCCCACATTTCTCCATGTATTGTTGGATTTTCACACTAGAATGAAATATTGTTCTTTGTCTTTTTTTCCGCAGACACCTACTCCAGACCCTAGCCTTCTACACCCTCTAGGTGTTACCTCTTCCTCCTCCCTACTCCTCTACACTAGTGGTTCTTATGCCCAGCACACACCCAAACCCTCTGATGGGCTTGTGGAAACACAGAATATTGGACTGAGCCCCAGAGTTTCTGACTCAGAGAGTCTGGGGCAAGGCCCAAGAATATGCATTTCCAACAAGTTTCTTAAAGATACAGATGCTGCCATCCAGGAACTGGCTATGCTTTGAGAGCTCCATGTGTGGTATGAGTCTTGACCACTTCTCCAGGGAAATGTGGGAATGTTTGCAGGCTTCTTTCTCTGTCGGATGCCTCACCGTTGGGTCATCCCAACGGTCATCAGGGACAGGCTAGGGTCACAATCCCTGTACCCTCATCACAGAATCCGTCAGACACGCCCCATGCTTTCTCTGAATTTGCTGCAGCCCAGCCCTGCTGTGTCTGTCCCCAGCTTCTCTCGCTACCTATGTATGTGTCTTTTTGCCTTTTGCTTTTCCCTCACTCCCTGTGTTCCTTCTCATCCATCTCTGCCTGCCAGATTCTCACATCCAGGCTTCCTCTGGCATCTCTCCATCATCCTCATCCATCTAGCTGTGCAGATATTTACATGTCTAAAGCCCAGTGTGTTTTTATGATTCCTCCTACTTCAGCCAAACAAGGATTTTCCTCTCCAATCTACTCATAGTTAGGCTCGGGGTGGGGGAAAGAGGACACTGTACATTTGGAGTAACCCCTCTTGAGACTGTTTATTCATCAAGAACAAAGAATGATTTTGCAGGGACAGACAGACAAGCCAGTGCCATGACTTTGACCACCTGGCTCACTCAGGGACAGGCTAGAAAACAAACAGGTCATTTGGCTGGGTCCTATTGAACCTTTTTAATTATGTTGAGCTGACTTAAGATAGCTCAGCAGCATAAGCGCCTGCTGGCAAGTGCGAGGTCCTGAGGTCGACTCCTGGTACCCACCTAAAAACAAACAAAAAATCCTCCCAGAGGCCTCATCATGAGTATTTATTTGCAATACTCAAGAATCAAGAGAAAAAATTATATATTATTTCCCCAGAACATAAGTGCTTTGTTCCTGGGAAGCAGAATCATAGAGGATAGTGGCTAAGAGCATGGGTCCTGGTCTTGGATTGTCTGGTTTGAATCTCAGCCCTGTCCCTGACTTACTGTGTACTCATGAACAAGCACCACACCTCTCTAAGCTTCAATGTCCCCATCTGCAAAATGGGCATGATTGCCCAGAGCATTGTCTAGAAAATTAAGTGGAACATATCATCTAGCACTTAATACCTATGACTCATACAGAAGGACTATAAATGCCACACCCTCAGAGCCTCAGAATCTGGGGACAGAGAAAGAGCAAAATCATGATAGGCCACCTTCTGCCATGGAAAGGGCTGGTCACACCCCAGACTAGGGAATCCTGGAGTTTTCCAGTTAGGCAGCAGCCATTCCCCATTTTGCCCTGAGCAGTCAATCCCCTAGCACTTAAGTTAAAAGCTTTGTGCTTTGGTTTTTGTCTTTTGATTTTTAAATACAAAAAAAAGAAAAATCCTATTCTTGTCTGTCCAGTGTTTTTCTAGCAAAACAGCAAGTCAGCACTAAGATTCTACTTGGTCAGCAAAATGCAGATTGCAGTGGGTGAACTTGGGGGAGTTTGAGGAGGCTCTAACAAAAAGGGAAGAGAGGGGTTGCCTGGACACTGCCAATTTTCCCAGTCTCCCAGAGATTCTACAGGAGTGGTGCCTTTGTTTCCCTTCTATTTCTCTTCTATTCCCTGCCACCCTTGGAATCCTCCTGCAAGATAAACTAGAGGTCTCAAAAGAAATCAGGTTGTATCTGGAAGAGTATCTCTTCCAGAGTCTGGTAACCAGAAATGTACAACTCTCCCTTGGACACTGGGGCCGTTTCTTTGTGGGCCTGTCTTCCAGCACATCTGCGTTGGGGGGGGGGAAATAAGGGATACATCACCAGCTACTCAACAATAACCCAGGTGCTCTCTGGAAATGTTCCATGCAAAAGGAAGTATATAGCAAGACCTGTTAGCCATTTTTCACCTTAAACATGTCTCACTCTTGTCCCTGCCTTGTCTCTACTAGTGTGACAGTGTGCAATGGACAGAATTAAAAAGACTATCATCTTATATCAGCCAAGATGGCCAGCATTCAGAATGACAATTAGGCTTAGCCTTCAGGACCCTGGACCACAAATGTTACCCTATCTGCCTCTCTACCTCCACAAATCTAGAAATTAGGCCATGCACAGGCATAGCTGTGGAGAGGACACAGGCTGTGGACAAGATAGGCCTGATGTAAGAACTGGGTTCTACCATTCCAACAAAGCAGGAGAATTACTTACTGTCACTATGCATCGATTTTCTCATCTAAGAAATGGGAGTCATGATTCCTACTTCACAGCACTGTGAGTAGACCCCCAATATTCTCTAGGCCTTGCCCAATACATCATGACTCTTGGAGTTATTCAAAATAGGTTGCAATACTGACAAGTACGTCAAACACCCGAGTCAGAAAAAGGTGCTATTCAGCACCCTGAGCATCTTCAGCTAGAACTGGCCTAGGCGACTTGGAAAGGGAACCCTAAGATGTCCCCCGCTGCTACTGATCCTCCTGGCTAATCCCTGACTGCATTTATATTCCTTTGCCGCCAGCCAGTCTGTGCATATGGAATACATTTTCTTTGGATATCTCACCATTAACGTTTTCATTTCTGCTTAGCTTCAGTGGCTTTGTACATCACTGGTCTTCCAGTGTGTTAAGCCCACCTTTGTGTAGGCTCACTTTGTTCTCTCATTTCCTGATCAGCCAGGAAGCATTCCTGCGCAAGGCTCTGGGAGGAGGCTTTTGCCTGGCAGCTCAACATACTCAGAGTTTTGGAGAAGGATGAATTAAGCACCTCCTCCTACACAGGAGTACCTTCTCCTTCCCAAATACAGCACTACCGATGGCTGCCTGTGGAACGAAGTCAGCCTTCTTTGCTTCTCAGCTTTTCTGACTCTCCCTACATATGGATCTACTAAGCTTTGCCGATAAACACAAGGTAGCCTCCATGTTTGAAGTTTATGCTGTCAGCAAGCTGAGCAGGACCTGGAAAAACAACCTTTCACATAAAAGACTAATAACCCACAATGTTGGCAAAGGTGCAGTGAGATGGGCACTGTCACAGCCACTGATTAATGGAGGTGTAAACTGGCCTAACATTTCACATGGGGAGGGGGAAGGAGAGTAATTAACCAGCATGTAACAAGAGCCTTTGACACCGTGATTGCACTTCTAATCAAAATAATCAAAACTATTTTCACAGATTATCAGGATACAAAGATGTTCATTGCAGTAGTATCTACAATGGTGCTGATTTGCAAATGATCCAAATAGCCAACGATAGAGAATTCATTAACTATACATCCACAGAATTGAATACCAGGAAACTATTTTTAAAAGATGCTGTAGAATGATATTGAAGAGCTAGGAATAGGCTTATGACATAATCATAGGTGAAAAAAGACTATACAAATGTAAATATAATACAATTTCAATTTTGTTTTAAAATATATATACATAAAAAAAAACAGATAGGACCGGTGAGATGGCTCAGTGGCATAAGCGCCTGCCTGGCAAGCGCGAGGGCCTGAGTTCGACTCCCGGAACCCACATACGAAAAAAGGGCCGGTGATATCACTCAGCGGCATGGGCACCTGCTGGCACGCGAGGTCCTGAGGTCGACCCCCGCTACCTAGGAAAAAAAAAAAAAAAAACAGATAGGAGGGAAATTCCCTGACATATTAGAAATGATTACCTTTAGCGGCATGGTTGTGAATTATACCCTTCTTTCTTCTGTAGGCTTCCTATCTTTTCTATAATAAACATACATTATAATCAGAAAAGAATGACAACCAAGTGAACAAAAGTGATATTTTCCTCTTCCCGGGGTTCTTGACCAGAAAAGGTGAGCTCGTTCAAGGGATCTTTCTTCAACCCTGACCCCTTTGGGCCTACAGAGGGTGATGCTGTCTGGTCCCCATTAGCCTGGGCCACTCCAGGACAACACAAGACCAGACCTGACTGAGCCTGGTTGTCCAGGTAGACAAAGCTGGCCTGGCCTTGATTTCCAGCAGCCCCGCACATTCAGGAGCCTTTCTAAGCCTCCTGTTAGCAGGCTTTCCTCCTGTCTATTAGGTCACTGCAGACTGATTCATCTCACTTCACTGTGGTTTACAATTTGCAGTTCTTGACCCTTACATCCTCCCCTGGTGCTGGAGCCATGTTTTTGCAATACCAACAAACCAATGGCAGAAGCAGCACATCGGCCATAAGCCTTGGATCCTAGTGGCCTCCCCAGCAGGTTCCTTGCCCTCTCACCTCCTCTCTATCTCCCTCCAACACACACACACATACACACACACACACACAAGGCTGCTTCTTCAAGGAGTCCTTTAGGGTTCTAACAAAGACAGATGGTAAAGGGGAGGGCAGGCTGGCATTTGGCTAATGGGAATTCAATTTTGTACAACGAAAGTCTTTATCTCTTGTCTGACCACAGAATAAGAGGCTCAATTTGAGGGTCCACCAAGTCTGGGATGTTACACACTGTCTTTCAGTGTGGAGAATGGAGCTCAGAATTTCTATCCCAGATCACCATGCTGGATGAACTAAAGAGGCTAAAGTCCTGGGCATCTTATTTAAAGCAAAATAACCCTTCTTATAAATAATGTTAGCAGAAGATGCCTCTGGAAGTCACCACAGCTATATGCCTGTCCTGCTGCCCTTTATTGTCAATCATGAAAACCCAAAACATTTTCTCTATTCAACCTCCAGAGCCTTTGTCCACTTGGTCCTCATAACCATATCTATTCAGTTTCTCACTTTTCCTCAACACGGATTTTATCCACAAAACCCACTTTCTCTACTCCTTTCTTCTTTTTCCAATTGCTTCTTTCCTACTCTCTTTCAATGTAATTATAAGAGCAACTGGACACAGAGGGAAGAAACTTATTCCCACCCTGGTTTTCCCATTCACCATTAACCTTAAGCCTGTCTTTAACGTCCTTGAGCTCATTTCCTGACCTGAAAGAAAATCTAGGGGTTGAACTCAGCATCTAAATACCTTTTTCAGTGGTCCCATCCTACAGCATTTCTTGGGGCCACATCACTTTTCTGCTTAAGCCCACCCCAAGTCTGACAACAACAGGTGCCTCCACAACTCCATGCGCATGGGGGGAGGGGTGTACTCAACCGGATTCCATGTGTTCTTTGTCAGTTTGCTAAAAGTCTGTGTTTGGCTCTTTGTTTCTTTGCCTTGTCCTTTGCAGTACAAAATACCTTTGGAACAATGGCTGTGTTTCTTCACAACCTCCTGACTCCATGTTCAGAACACAGGAAACAGCCAGGGAAGGTTGTTAGTTCTCTGACTAATTCCTACCCCTCAGGCAGACTAGAAAAGGGACTCATTTAAATTTGGTTTCCCTGCCAGAATTGTCAGGCCTCAGTGGCCTTGGGAAATCACCAAGGAGGAAAATCACCATTTATCCTAAAAACGCTGCAATCTGCAAGGGCTGCCATCGCCTCTAGACCTCTGCCCAGCCCTCACATGGCAGCAGGAATTGCTGTATTGCACCACTTCCTGGGGCGATGCTCACTCCTGGAGAAGAGTGAGCCTCCGCTCCCCGCTAAGTGGACCAGCAAGGGATTGCTGGACTCATTTAAACCCAGAGCCTGTATTCCCCCCACTGCTAAACTGGAGAGGAGCCAACCTGGAGATCAGACGCCGGTGTGAGATGCATGACACTCTAAGAGCTGCAACTCTCTCTGCTGTGTGATCCTGAAGATGCCACTTGACATCTCTGAGTCTCGCTACTCCATTTCTCTAAAAAAGAGATAGCATTGACCTTGCAGGATTACTATGTGACTTAAATAGTCAACCATGTGAATCTACTTTTTTAAAATGTGAATATTTTATACTCTCTTTCATATTGCTTGACTAATATCCAGAAGCATCTGGCCCAATATTGCCCTTCTTTTCTTCTATAAGACACCTACTTTTCACAAAGCCACTATCAGGGGAGTTACATGAATGAGGAAGAAGCATTTATCCAGGTACACAGAGTTGGAACTCCCAATGTATTTTCCCACTGATGCAATGGCGTATGTGGCATATGGGTGTAAGAGACTAAAATGGTCATATTTAGTATTTTAGCTGTGTGTGAGTTGATTAGACTTTAGTAGTTCCCTGAAAACCTCCTCCTACATTTAATGCTTTTCCCACAATAGAAAAACATCTCCAATTCATAATAACTAACTTACAAGCCAATCTTTGGAAACCTGCTACCTGTAAGTAGGATTCTACCTGTGTTAAGTCACCTTCAAATGTAGCTGTTCTGTGCCAGCCTGGTGGATCAATGACATATTTGCAGATCTCAGCAGGTCTGTACCATCACAAACCCAGGTGTGCTGTTCTGCCTTACCTGCACAGGGAGGAAGGGCTGAGAAGAAAGGATGTTTAGTAACATCCTGAGCTTCTTCTGCATGAGGGGAGTTCTGCACAGGATTTCCAGGAGCTAAAGCTCTTTTCTGGTAAAAGGACATTTGCAAAAGACAAGTACATGTGAGCAGTCCCAGGAGAAATGCCTCCGAATACATACCTAATCCTTGGCCAGGAACAGAGAAGCAGATCCTATATCTTAAAAGCAGCTGGAGGAGGCAGGAGAAAGGATCCAGTAACCCTATGGCCAACAGTGGATTATCCAGTGGCTCTGGATAGAGCCAAGAGTCTTGGAGAGGGAACTGCAGAGCTTGGAGAAGCTAGCATTCTTTTAGCACATTCCTCTCCAAGGATATGTACCCAGCAGCCATGCAACCACTTGCCTCCCTTCTCCAAGGGACTGGAGGTGACCAAAGGCACAATGTGCCTCACTGCCTGTATGAGCTGAGTCATATTTCCCTCAAATTCATATGCTGAAGTCCTAACCCCTAGTACCTCAGAATGTCACTGTGTTTAGAGAAAGAGTCTTTGTGGAGGTAATTAAGGTAAATGAGGTCACACAGGTGGGCCCTAAACCAATATGACTGGCATCCTTGTAGAAATGAGATTTGGACTCAAGCAGGAACACAGATAAGGACAGAGAGAGAAAAGGGGTATCTGCAAGCTGGGGAGAGGCCTCTAAAGAAACAACTTTGGCAACAGTGTGATCTTGGACTTGTAGCTTCCAGAACTGTGAGAGAATACACTTCTATTGTGTAAGCCATGCTGTTTGTGGTTCTTTATTATGGGTGTCTAGAAAACAAATACACCACAGAAAATGCCAGATGAAAATCAGAAAGAAAATGAGAGGCAGATTCCAGGTCTCCCAGTCAAGCTACCAGCCAAACTTGGACTTCTGAAATATCAACGGGGCTCTGCGTTTGCCCCCAAACTCACTCTCATGCATAGACCTGAGCTCCTCTCCCCACCCCAGCCACTGCTGCATTCTTGGGCTACACAATGCAATATCTGACCCCATCACTTCTGTCAGGAGCCATCCTCTATCCACAGAAGCAGGTGCACACAGGCCAGAGGGATTAGGTGGAGCAGAAAGGAAATAAAATGGAGTAAATTCTTGTGGAGGCCTCACTGTCTGATTTTCCAGACCTCCACTGTGGGGCCCCAATGGGCAAGATAGCTTGGGCTTTGGAATTTACTCCATTTGGTACCTGGTGTCTCTCCCCACTCCCCACTCAGCCCACCAGGTACATAGATTCTGGTTCCTAAGGGCCACAAGGGTCCAAGTGACAAGGGCAAGTGTTCCTTTTCTAAACCACTGTCCTTCTAGTGGGTGAAACACCTTCAGCCCTTTCCTTCCCCTTCCTTGTCTACTGCTCCCAACTCTGTCCTGTTTTCCAACAAATACATTTCCCCACCAGTCCCAATGCCCTTTCTTAGACAATCCCAAGCTCAGAAAAACCTTATAATATCCTAGGTTCTTTTTTTGGAAGTGCCTCCCTGTGCCCAGCACTGTGCTCATCCCTTGGCTCACATCATTTCTAGTCTTCACGATCACTCTTGCAGGGAGAAGAAACACTTCCTCCTAAACATGAGAGAGGAAACCAAGGCTCAGTCAGAGAAGCAGCTCACCCACAGTGGGCAGTTAGCTGGAGGTAGAGCAAGGACAGAAGCTACTTTGCCTGACTCATTGGCTTTGCACTTTCCACACTGCCACTAAGATGAGAAAATATACCTGGGAAAGCTCATGTGCACTGTGAAATGCTCTACAATGAAAACTGTTACTTTTTTTTTTCAATTCTTATTGTTAATAACTTGGAGACATGAAAAAGAGAGAGAGATAAATCTTCAACAAACATAGAAATCCCATGATTTCTGAAAGCAAGATCTGATCTCTAACTTAAAAACCTTTTGTGTCATTGTTTTGCCTGAAGAGAAGTTTAAATTCCTTTGGAGACTGGAGCTGCTCCCCAGTGCCTGCTCCAATAGCACTCTGCACTCCTCCTTCAAAGCATCCAGCCCTATTTCCAGTCCTATAATCCAGCAATCATTTGATAAGTCTCTGTCTTTCTGCATTGGACCAAAGCTCTATAGAAAGCACAACCATATAATATATTGTGTAAACAAGAACTTTTTTTTTTTTTTGAGACAGGGTATCGCTATGTAGTTCAGGCTGGCCTGGACTTATTACGTAGCCCAGGCTGGCCTTGAACTTGCGGCGATCCTCCTGCCTCGGAACAGTTTTGAAAGTAAAAGGTAGTGCAGTTAATAATTATTCCAGGACAAGAAGGAAACTGGGACATGTGGTCATACTATGCAGGAAGCAGGGACCAACTATCCTTTGCTTATTATTATAGTCCTAGTGTCAGGTTCCATACTGTGTACATAGTAGATGCTTGATAAGTAAATGTGTTGGTTGATTTAATAACAGGTCCCTTGAAGATTTTTCACTATATTGTCCTACTGCATCATTCAAGTTTTACCTACTGCAACTTCTTGCATATTCCAACCCTAGACATATACCAGAGCCTGGTTAGCCCACCTTGAACATCCTACTTCCTCTCATACCTCCACACTTTCCCGCTCACCACAATCTCTCCCCTCACTCACCACCTCTCAGGTCTAGAAGGTTTTCTCCACTCAAATACCACCTCTTCTCTGGAGCCTTCCTTCCAGAACTTCTGGATGTACCTCCCTAACGACATGCATCTTACTGTCTTGTAACTATGTAGGTGCCTTTTCCCTCATTCTACCGTGACTTGCTCCAGGTTGAAGCACAAGTTTCACTTATCTCCCTGGGGACCATTCTGGTGGCATGCATGCAGTAGGCACAGTATAAATGCTGGCCGAAAGACTCAGAAGAGCTCAACACCCTCCTGAATGCAACAATCAAGGAAGATTAGAAAGGACTGACCTTGAGCTCTGAAAGAATGATGTCTATATTGCTGCGTGCAGGCAACTGCTCTCTTGCTTACGTCACATAGTGGTGTGCACACAGCAAGCACAGCATTGGTCCAAGGCATTATTATTAGTAGTATTATCAGTCATTTATTTTGGTTTGTCCTTTCATCTTATCCTTCCTGTCTTCTGCTATTAGCCAATTCTGTGCTATTTGTTCAGTCTTGGTTCCCCACCATTTTTTTTTTTTTTCCTATTGGAGCCAATCATTTCCCCTGCCTTCTGTCAGCCTGGATGTACTCAAGAAGTCCTTCCCTGATAGGCAACACTTCATGGCACTTCCTCATGCCATATTCCTCTAAGCGCCGCTGATGACATGGCCGAGACTGAATTTCTTAGATCTTCCATCTTCCCCTTGGTCAAGCTATTTATATTATTTAAAGACCTTTCAAGTAATGCTTGTGTTAATATTTACATCCCTGCTTAACTAGGCTGGCCTCTGCTGCCCTGGGTATTTCTTCCACTCCAACAGGATAGAGTTGCAATCATTTCAAGCTACTCAGTAGCTATTTCCCATTCTGAGCACCAAAGCATGCTAAGAGCTGGAAGTTGCTTAGTATGCAGCCTGCCGGAGGGTTAGGGTTTTTCCCAGGAAAGATGTGCTGGGCTTAGCCTTATTGAGTAGGACATGTGGGCTCTGGAAACAGTCCTGTGTCTGCAGCAACACTTAGCCACTGATCAGTTATGGGGCCAGTAAATGATGTAATCTCTCCAGAACCTTAGTTTCCACACATATAAGAAGGAAGTAACAATATTTCATATGATTGATAGGAGGATTAAATTCTTTTATAATGTATAAAAGAAATAGGCACATGGTAAAAGCTCATTGTGTGGTATCTACTACTACAAAATATCAGGAAATGTATGCCTACTACACATAAGGTGTATGTAGTGCTCAACTCTGAGATCAAAGTAAAGCAGGTAAAATGAAGATGTAATCCATGCTCTCCTTAAGCTCAAAATCAGAACTCAAAGCAAACTACAATAAGAACTACAAGAAATATACATAATTGCAATGGGACCAAAAAAAAGGTAGCTCTGGGAGTGACAGAGCTAAGCTTTAAAATGGACCTGGGAGATTGAGAAGAGCCTTGGTTTGCAGCTCTGATGAGAGAAAACTTTGTAGAAGTGATAATTCACACAAAATGTCCAAAAGAGGCCAGAGGATAACAATAGCAATGAGTGATATTTTACTTGCTTCTTACAAGGCAGGCACTGTGCAAAATGTCTTCCATCATCTCATTTAGTCTTCTCTACCACCATGCAAGAGCCTACTAATATCCTCATTCTACAAATGACACTGAGGCTCAGAAAGGGAAAGTGGTTTTCTCAGGATTGCAAGGCAAGCAGGACTTGAATTCAGGTCTGTCTGACCCCAAAGCGAGAGGTCTTAATCCCACCATTGTGTGTGAAAGGGATGTGTGTGGGGATTGTGGGCAAGGCCAGTGTAGCTTGAGTATACTGAGTACATGTATACACGTGTGTGTTTATGTATGTGAGTGCATGTATACGGGGTCACACGTGCTCAGTGCAGAGGAAACATGAGCCATCAGGCTTGTAGAAAACAGTAAGAAAACTACTGAAGAAGATTCTGGAGTCCAGCTTCAGTTCTCACTGCACACTCAACCCTGTTAGGCCCCAGGGGTTATTAATAATAGCAATGATCATGCTAATAATGATAGTGGTAAAGCCCCCAGAGGGAAGGTGGTGAGCAAGGGCACGCACTGTGTTCCCTCCAAGAGGAAAAGGCCACTGACTCCCATTTTGCAGGCTTCGGGGCCAGACCTAAGCCTCCAAATTGACTTTGACTTCACAGGAGAGCTCAGCAAATCTTGCAAAAGCAAAATACCTGGAGGAATATCTCTCCTTCTCTAGAGTTTTGGCAAACTTATTATCCCAATCAATATCTGAGTAATTACAATCCCCTGTGATCAAAGGGGGGTGTTTTTCCCTTTCTTTGGCCTCTTTACAGGCCTCTCTTATCTGGAAAAAGATTTCTTAATCTACTTTCCCTAAATGCCCTGCAGGTCTGCATGCCACCTCAGCCCCAGAATTCCCTGATTGCTTTTATTCTCCTTACCTTCTACCTAAGCCAGCTCACTGGCAGCCCTGGTAGGAATCAGCCTTTTAGCTCAGGTCCCCCACAGAGCCCCCAAGGGAAAGAGCTGGGGTGGGAGCTGAGACTCTTGGGAATCCCAGAGAGCAGGGATGGGAGTCTCTCTTCCCTCTCCATCTAAGAGGAAGCCAGAATCAAGGGTGGGATCAGCCTATACTGGTCACTCCTATTATTCACTCTGCACCCCCTGCTTTCTTCCAGCCTTTCCACCTGTTTCAAGGCCCTAAAATTGGCAGATGGGGAAGGAGCAACTTGTGAAGTAGAGGCAGTAGTTTGGAAGAGGAATCGTGAGTTTGAAGGGAATTGTTTCTCTCAATCATCTTAGCCATCCTTCAGATCCCTTACTCTTGTGCCCTCCAGACAAAAGACCATCTATTCTTGCAGCTCTTGGAAGGCCCCACCCCAAAGGCCTGAAGGCCCATTTTCTCCCTCAGCCTCCCTGTGCCTCCTAAATAACAAATGTTTCCTTATGTGGGTCAGGGTGGGTCTGCACAGAGCCTGGGATATCTTGCAAGCCAGAGGACAGGGGCTGCCCCAGGGCCCACAGCTGCTTACTAAGAGGAACATAGGGGGCCATGGCAGGAGCCTCAGGGCCCAGTCAGGCTGATGTATGATTTAGTGACCTGGTCCTCTCTGACTCTCAATGATTTAAGAGGTTTCTACACTCCAGAAACCTAATTACCCCAAAGATTTCCATTCCTCTTCTCGGCTTCGCTTCTGAAGAGGCCCTTCCAAGAACACCACTGGGTTAGAGTCATTATTCCACCGACCACTTGCAGAGCTGTTCATTGTAATTTTATGAGGGGAATGCTGTGCTGCCTAATCCATTTCCCTGGAAAGCCTCTGTAGAGGGGGCTCCGGGGCCACAACTGCTGCTGGGGAGCAGCCTAAACCGTAATGTACGAGCACATGTGTATCTCCACACAGGGAGGGCCGTGCACCCACGTGCACACGTGACCTGCAGCAGGCTGTGCACACTTAGAGACAGACAGACATGCTGACTAAGCACGCACCACCTGGCCCATTTCGATAAGCATTCTAGGGGCCATTCTGTCCAGCCCCCTGCTTCCAGGCAGATCTGTTCCAATTTACCCCAGACAGCATGGGTCTCTGCATCTCAGAGACAGGCAATTTCACTGTTCCAGTGGAAGATTTTTCTAGTATTTAACAACCCCCCTCCCATGGAGCATTTTCCTTCTGGAATTAGTGACATTCATGCTGGAAGGGAACTTGGAAATCACATAGACAAAGCTTCTCATTTCAGGAATGGCAGGATCCAAGGGTCTCTATTCCTGGAGCAGTCCCTCCTCCCAGTAGGACAGACACCCAGGGTCTGGCAAGAATCACGCACCCTGTGGATTCCTTCAGCTCAGCTTGGAGCAAGGAGGTAGACTCTGATCAAGCCCAGGTGCTGGTTAGGTTCGTCAATTTTTATAAGAGAGTGACAACCTTACCCTAGAGTTGACAGATTTCAACTGCTTGTGTATTTGTAGGGCATATGGGTCCATATTTCATTGGCAACCCAATAGCTACACTTAAGGTATTTGGCAGGAAATACAGTCTCAAACTCAATGCCATGCAGTGTCCATCAAAAACTCCGCTGAAAGAAACACAACATATGAACAATTGCCTGAAGGGTATGCAGTCCATCCATCCCTCTAGAAATGTTAACAACAGCCCAGGACTAAACCAGGTTGGTAGAGCACTGTCTGCTGGACCTCACCTCCCTGTCCCCTGTGAAACTTTGTTGAGTTGAAGCGCGGTCCGTGTTGCAGGATGAAGACACAGGAGCAGCCTCAAGGAGAGAGGAGCTGCATCTGCCATCGGGGCTGAGGACATTGCTTAGTGTGGAACATAGAGCTGTCTTCGGGAAGGTCCCCAGGAAAGGCGCTTCCTTGCAAGCACAGCCTAAGTTGGGCTTCTTAGGAACAGCCTTTCCCCATTCTTCTATCCTCCCTCCCTCTTGCCTTTTTTCCTTTCCTCCCTTCCTTCTTTCCTTCCTTTTTTCTCTCCTCCTTATCTGCCTCCCATGCTTTTTTCCTTTCCTTGTTTCTTTTTTCTCTCTAAGCTCACGTGCACCGCAAATTGTGAGACTGATTGGGTTATCCCGCCTAAGCCAGCTACCAGAACGTTTAGATTAAAATTAGTACCCGCCCTTGGTAGAGCTTCAATCCCTACATCCCTGCATTTGCCTCCTCTCTGATCCCCTGTGATCTTCCCACCTTTGTTCTATTTTCCATTCCTATTTATTTCTTATACATGTTATCACACTGCATTGTGTCTATCTGTGTGAGCCACCATAGCTCCACTCTGGCACAAGGCAGGTGTAAGTACATTAATGAATTAATTAATGCAGCTCAAACTGTGCTGCATGCAGAGATTATATTTACAAAGGGTGCATTTACCGGGCTGGCACTGAAAGGCCTCCTAGGCAGTGTGGGCCTTGAGCTGAGTGTCTAAAAAGATGTGTAAGATATGAGAAGAATAGAAGCAAGTGGAAAAGTAGTACTAAATTCTGTCCCCTTTACTGAAATCATCCGCATCTTCCCATTCTTCTTATTACTCTAGTAGAGCCTAACTCTGTAACTACCCAGTTGAAAATCTCTTCATGAATTTGAAGGCACAAAGGAAGAAAACAAGAATCATAAAATCATAGAAGGTAAGCACTGGAAGGAATCTGAGAAATCATCTCATCTGGTCCTTTATTTTAATAAAAATGAAATAAAGACCAGGACAGAACAAATTTGGCTTCTGGACCACTTAGAGCAAGGTCAAGAAATCAACTAATAACAAAAGCTGGACAGGCTGTGGGGAGAAAGGAACCCTTCTCCACTGTTGGTGGGAGTGTCGACTGGTGCAGCCACTGTGGAAATCAGTGTGGAGATTCCTCAAAAAACTAGGATTGGAGGTCCCATTTGACCCAACTATTTCCCTTCTGGGTATCTTCCCAGAAGAATTAAAAACATTGTACCACAGCGATATATGTGCACCCATGTTTATAGCAGCACAATTTGTAATAGCCAGATCTTGTAAACAACCCAAATGCCCATCAACCGAGGAATGGATGAAAAAGATATGGTCTTTTTATACAATGGAGTACTACTCAGCCATAAAGAAGGATAAACTGGAGACTTTTATAGGTAAATGGATGCAACTCGAGAAAATACTCAATTGAAATAAACCGGATGAGCATGTGTAAACATCATATTGTCTCCCTAGTGTGAGAAACTGAAAGAGTAAATAAGATCCAAAATGTACAATAGATATGGTAAAACAGGAAGAAATTGGTCAAAAGGAAAGAGAAACTGGGATGGGGGAATGGGGAAAAGAAAGAAGGGAAAAGAAAAAAATCATATATATATATATATATATATATATATATATATATATGATAGTTAAGATAGACACACTACTAATTTTGCTTAGTTCATTGAAAAGAAAAGTTTGAGCTAATATTGTTTGGACAGTTGAATGCTGATATCTTATACCCTGAGTAACTAATTTAAAGATAGCAATACGGAATGTATTAATCGTTGTTACCCTCCTATTATGTTGTTTTGAAATTTTGTTCTATTTTTTACTTTTTAAAATAAAAATTTTAAAAAAATTTTTTTAAATTTTAAATTAAAAAAAAAAGTAGCCATTTGGAAAAACAGTTTAGTAGTTTCTTAGGAAGTTAAACACATACTTACATGACTTTGCAATTGCAGTCTAAGTGTTTATCATGTTAAATGAATTTACATTCACATAAACCCTATATGTGAATGTTTATAGATACATTATTCATAATAAGCAACAACTGAAAACAACTTCAAGGTCCTTCATCTAGTGAATAGACAGACAAACTATAGCACATCGTGCAATGGACTCCTACTCAGCAATAAAAAGAAATGAACTACTGACGTACATAACAACGTGGATAAACCTCAGATTTATTATGCTAAGTGAAAGAAGCCAGCCTCAAAAGGATATAAAAGATATTCTGAGGAAGGCAAACTATAGGAACAGAAAGCAGATTAGTGGTTGCCAAGGGGTGAGAAGGGGAGAATTGTGGAATGCAGAGGGACATAAGGGGATTTGGAGGAATTATTTCACATCATCATTGCAGTAGCGATTACCTGACTCTGTGGATTTGTCAAGTCTCTTATAACTGCACACTAAGCAGGGTTAATTTTACTGATTGTTAGTTCTATCTCAATTTTTTAAAATTGAGAGAGCTCTTTGTTCTTAACAAAATAGCTCATAAGTTATGTACTCAAAGTTACTATCCATATTTTATACATGAGGAGTGAAGGAATAAAGGCATCAATTAATTAACTTGCTCATTGTTGCAGTCAGAGTTTGCAAGGGAATATATTTAATACAGGGCACATAATTTATAGAATTATTTTATAATATTCACCCAAAAAGTCAAATGCAGAGGAGTGCAAGAGATTTGTCCTCCAGCGATATATGCGCACCCATGTTTATAGCAGCACACTTTGTAATAGCTAAATCTTGGAAACAACCCAAATGCCCGTCAATCGAGGATTGGACAAAAAATATGTGGTATTTTTATACAATGGAGTACTATTCAGCTATAAAGAAGGATAAATTTGAGGCTTTTATAGGTAAATGGATGCAACTAGAGATCATACTCATAAGTGAAGTAAGACTCACATGTATAAACATCATGTTGTCTCCCTAGTGTAAGAAACTGAAAGAGTAAATAAGATCCAAACTGTACAATAGATATTGTGAAAGGGAAAGAGACTGCTCAAAAGGAAAGAACAACTGGGATGGGGGAAAGGAGAAAAGAAGGAAAGGAAAAGAAAAAAAAAATATATATATATATACACAAGATAGCTAAGATAATTATACTACTAATTTCTTTTAGTTCATAGAAAAGAATGGTTTGTGCTTGCATTGTTTGATCAATTTTGCACGCCTATATCTTGTAATCTGAGCAACTACTTTGAAGATAACAATATGCAATATATTAACCATTGTTAATTTCCTATTATATTGTTATGAAATTCTGTATTATTGTTTTTGTTGGTTTTTTCTCTTTAAAATAAAAGAAAAGCAAAGAAGAGATCTGTCCTCATGCTAGAGACCGGAAGAATCCAGCCAAAGGACTAGAGCCCAAAGCAACGTCCTCCACGAGTCCAGTCTCTGCATCAGGAAAGCCCAAGGGCCAGTGGTGGAAACTAGAAAGTCTGCACTGGCGGGTGAAGCATCTATGCCACAAGGCTGAGGGATCTGCACTGGAGCCAGGAAGCGACATTCAAGACAAAGACCAGAGCTCCTCCCAGGAGAACAGCAGCCATCCTGGGTGACAGCGAGGACCCCAAGCTCCTCCTCCAAGAAGAACAGCGAAGTTCTATCAGGAAAACCAGCAGCAGCAAGTTTCTCCAGGAAAATGGACAGAATAGGATCTTCTCCTCCCGTTCTTTCATGCCATTCCGGCAACAACCCTCAGGTGGGTCAGCTGGGTGTTCCCACTTAAATTGATTATCAGTTAATCCACCACACCCATGGTTACATAGTAAGGAGTAGAGCTGTGATTGGAATCTGGACCAGGAGCTCCGTAGTGCATGATTTTAGGGACCAGACTGTGCTATATTGCTTCTCACATTTGTTGTTTTTTCTTTTGGTACCAGGAATCAAACTCATGACCCGTTCTTGCCAGGCAGGTGCTGTGCCGCTGAGCTATATCCCCGGCGCTTCTCACATTTGAGACTTTTCTTCATTCTCATTCATTGGACATGAACCAAACTGAAGTTCTAGTCTAAATCATAAGCATTTTATTTGTGTTTCAAACACAGAAGAATTACTTAAATGTACCATACTCTTAAAACCATTCAAACAGTAAAAGAGTAGAGAAAGTAAAGAAGTCCTTTTTCATCTCTTCTGCCCCTACTCATTCCTCCACTCTAGAACATTTTTTTCTCCAGTGCTGAGGATCAAATTTACAGCCTTGCACGTGCTAAGCAGGCATTCTACTACTGAGCTCCATCCCCAGCCCCAGTAGTAATAACTTGCTGACAACTATTGGCCTACAAGGATATGGTTATACAGATATATCACATGTTTTTCTGATCTCTGGTCTAGTCCCCATTGTAAGGGCTGCACTAGTCATGGGAGAATACTTAGCTTGAGAAAAAAGGCCAGGAGCCATGGCCTTGCTTTGTCACAGACTAGCTGTATGACTCAAGGGAAGCAAGGTCACTTCCATGTACCAATTTTTTTCATTTCTAAAATAGAAATAATAATATCTATTTGTAGAAGGGTAGACCCCTTACCACATGATAATGATTCTATAAATGCCATTCAATCCAAATATGTGGGCAGTGGAATTATACTAGATGGCAGCTAGGACTGTGACTACCAAATCACTGCTCCGTTCAGTCAACCCCACTGGATGAAGGTGATTCAAGCTCAGATCTGCCTGAATTCAGTACCTTATTTTCTTTTTTAATCTACTGCTACACCATCCTAACAAGTAATTTGGATCCTGTATCACTCAAAGTATGACTGTAGGAATTGAAAGGACAGGAAATACTTAGCCTAGAGAAGCAAAGACTTTTCAGGGATGTGAGCATTGGTTTAAAATATTGGAAGAGCTGTCATATGGGAAGAGAAGGTAGATTTGTTCTCAGTTGCTCTGGGGCAAAGCAGAATTAAGCTGGATGCAGATTTTGTTATCATGGAATAAAATTGTCCAACCACTACTATTAGCCAGCAAAGGAGGAGCTGCCCATGAGGCAATGAGCTTCCTACCACTTCCCACTAATCAAGCTGAAACTCTGCAGACATTTATCAGAAAACCCAAAGAAAAGCCCCACAAGCCAATTTCAGGATACTATGCCCCTCAGTACAGAGGTGTGCAGCCTCAGAACATACTTAGGTATAGGCAAATGTTGAAGGAAGCCAATGTGCCCCATCCATCTTCCATTCCCCCCATTCGTGAAAATATTGAGACTGATAGTAAGGGTAAGTAGAATCAGACATGCGCAGGAACTAAGGCAGTACGAGATAGATGGTTTTGTCAGCTGGTTCTGCATTTAAGAAGAGGAGCAAAGGAGAGAATGTCCTGCCCTCCAAAAATGCAGACCTATTTGGATCCTCTTTGAAGTCCCTTGGCAGCTGACACACACGCCCATCTGCCATGCTGGCACCATGCCCCAGCAAGGAAAACGCTGCTTCCTACTGGTTGGCATAGGTGCCAGGTGGCCGCATGTGTCTGCAGAGGGGGCCTCTGTCTCAAACAGCCCAGGAGACCTGCAGTTCCCATACTCAGCTTGTGCGCTGCTCATCCCTCACCACCTCTACCAGAGAGCATAGAGGCACCCAGAGCTGCAGAAGGAAGAAACAAAGAAAATAGGAACTGGAGAGTTCAGGGCTGCCAAATAAACAGGCCTTGCCACATTGAGCATGTTGTGGAGCCAAGACCACCTATGGAACAACCAAATGGACTCTTGGAAGGAAAAGCCAAAGGCACAAACAATACCAGCTCAAGGGGCCCCACAAGGGGCCTGGGCCATTGATAGAGCAATGGGATAGTGCATGGTGCCGTTGGCACTGTCATTTTCCTCCAAGAATGAGGAGGAACAAATCTGAGGGGAGGATGCTTATTTTTTTCTCCATGTCTGTCCTTGGTGAAACTTTCTCCTCTGTGGTTGGATAGGAATGTCTGAGCTTGCGATCATCTCTACAGGACAGCACGGGAGGTCCCCTCCCACACTGGCTTGTGACTGTGTCTATGCGTGTGTATGGCCATGTCCATGTGAGGGCTGCAGTAACTGTGTATTGCTGATGCTGCAGAAGCACATAAAGGCTGGGCAGCTAATCCAATCATTCATGCTTCCCTTGTTCCTACTCTTGGATCTGATAGATAAAAATACCCAGGCAAATGACCAGTTTCATGGACTGTTTCCTCTTTTGTCAATACAAGGAATTGTGAGCTGTCATCTTGTCCCTCCTCTCCAGGGAGAGAACTCAAATATTTATGACCAGCTTTTATAACACTAATTGTATTTCTAATTGTTTTTCCTCTCAGCAGCACTGCTTCCCTCACCTCGGTGACAATGGGCAGTTCTGGGGTTTATGAAGAGTAGTTTGTCACAAATGAAATTCAGGAGCGGTTTCAAACAAGGCAGCCGCATTTCCGGCTTACTGGTCCTCTGTTCTGAAGCAGGGGTTCTGGCTGGAGGCCAAAGTCCTACGTGTCCAACAATCCTGGCAGAAGGGATGGCATTGGCTCTGTCCTCCCTGCCCCAGAGCTGGGGAAGTCATGGAGGTGATCAAGGACAGCTTCTTGGGCTGGCGTCCTTCAACTGCAGTGCAAAGCAAGTTCCTGCCTCAATTTCTCCACCTAGAAAAATCTATTTCTCCGCCTTCCAAAACTGCTTCTTGCGATTCCACTCAGCAAAAGACCCATTGATTTTTTTTTTAAGATCTCAAAACTGATTTTAGATTTGCAGATCAATGAAAGTGCAGGAAGCAGAGTGGTGTAGTGGGAGGCAGGTTTGACTAGGAAATGGGAAAGGTGAGGTCTCTTCATTCAATTACTTACTCGCTCATTTATGCATCAATCATTTATGTGAGCAGCATTGTCCTACCTCCTGAGAATGGAGAGACCCTCAGATCTTCTCACCTCTTAAACCAGGGCTGCTTTCTTTATAAGATGGAGGTGGCCTGCATGCTGAGATTCACTTTTCCAATATTTCCCAGGACAGTTCCCAAAACAGTTTCCCAGAACAGTTCTGCTGATGTGAAGGAAAAAAAAAAAAAAAAAGAAAGAAAAAGCGATGTGGACCAGGACTTGAGGAGCCTGGGTTCTAATTTTGCTTTTCTACTTTCTAGTTCATGACCTTGGACAAATCACTCAGACTCTCTAAGACCCATTTTCTTCATTAATAGGACTGAAACAAAAGTAACCTTGTGCCCCATGTTGATTTGGAGTGTCACATGAGTTAGTGTGGTGAACACTGTCTGTAAACTACATATCAAACCATCTTAAATAAGAAATTACTATGGATAATAACCCAGAAACCCTAAATCTCATCTAGTCTATTTGGAATTTTTAAAAAATGGACACTAGTAAATAACATTTGAGACAAAGATCTCTATTGGCCACCTTCTTTTCAAAGGAGGGGTGAAAATCTTCCCTCAAACAAATTCTTGGGGGATCTCCCCTGAGACTTGGGCCAAACTAATCATCACTCCGCAGGAAAGGCACGATCTTACTGGTGACTGAAATAGACACAGTGAAGCAAAGTTTAACTGTACAGTGTAATCCCCCTAGGGAGCAATCCTGGGCTACCAGTGAAGTGGGTAGCCCCAGCCATGTGGAGCTTTAAAGGTCACGTAGCCCTGGATCTGGCATCCAATAAGGATTCCAGGGAGCTGGGACATGAGCTCTGCAGTGAGCTCTGTAGATGATCAGACAGGAACAATTATAGGGGTAGCTGCTCCTGAAGTATTGTCACCCAGACCAGAGGGATATTCCTGAGCCAGAGGGCAGGTGTGAGAGGGCAGAAAAACACAACAAAGAGAGAACAGCTCTTCCCAGCATCTCCAGGTTTCCTTTCTCCTTCATCTATAGCAGTGGCAGTGAATTACGGCACGTGTGCCGCAGTGGGCACACAAAGGCCTCTCTGTTGGCACCTGAGCCAAGTTGCCCCAGCAGCCGAGCATTGGATAACAGTTGTTTTTTTTCTGAACTAAAACTTCAGTGTTCACACTGAATTGCAGTGTTGGCACTTTATGATAAATAAGTGGGTTTTGAATTGCAGTTTGGGCACTCGGTCTCTAAAAGTTTCACCATCACTGATCTAGAGGCCCTTGACTTTCATTTGTGACCATAGTGGCATGGCACAAAGGAATTTTGTAAGGTGAGGCTGGGAAAGAAAACCGAGACATCACAGCATGTTCAAGGTAGAAAAGATGCCAGATATCCACCTTTCCAAATACCTCCTTTGACAGGTATGAAAATATAATCAAGCGGGAGAGTTGACTCTCGGGACTTGGAACAATCTATAGGACCTTGGATCAGTCTCTTAATTCTCTAATCCTCAGGATTTATTTTTTAATTGGTAAAATGGTAGCAATAATAAAAACTGATTCATAGTGTTCAATGGATGATGTATGCACATGGTATTAACTATAAAAATCTTTCAAGAAGTGGCATGGCCAAGAGAGAAATATGTGAGTTTGAAGGCAGAGCACATGGATGTAAGATGTTTTTCTAACAGCTGTGAGGCTTCGGTCAAGTCACTTAACTTCTCTGAGCTTCATCTTTCTTATCTGTGAAATGGAAATAATAATGATGCCCACCGCAAAGGGCAGTGACTATCAAGTGAAATCCTGGAACCTCCTGACAGCTCTGAGTGTACTTCAACACTGGTAATCACCACTCTGAAGAAGACACCGAGGACCTGGAACGCCAGCTGATTTGTCCAAGGCCCACAGTACTGTGGAGGCTAAGCTAAGTTCTGACTTCTAAGAGGTCCTCTGTTCACACCAGCCCTCCAAGGAGAAGCCGGTCTCCTGCTGACAGGCCTGCTGGTAGTCACCTACCCATGTGCAGTGGGAGGGGGAATTTGCATCGATTTGAATGTTGCTGTTTGTATTCGCCTTCCCTCAGGAGTTAACTGGAGTCCTCCTAGCATTGATTAGCTCTATCTGGTTTCCTAATGGAGTAAACACAGGGCCCCTAGGCTATCGACTGGAATTTAACAAATATACCCCTTACAAGACCAAAATGGGCCACGGAACAGAGCATGTACATGCCCAGCCCACTTTTGCCTGAAGTCCCAGCTGGGATGCCTTGTGACTTCCCCTTGGGCAGCTGTTCCAGCAGCTCTGAGCAGAATTCATGAATCAGTGGAACTGTTTACAGTTTTTCCTTTTTAATTTTGAGGCAGTAGTGATTAATTTGGGCCTCGTTGAGGCCAGGGACAAATATATGTTGATCATGGTGAGGAATAAGAGTGGCTGTGCTCCTGCCAAGTCTGGGCCTCCTGGAGTGTCTCTGAACTGGCTGGGCTCCCTGCGCAGGCCTCTTTCCACCCCCATGCCAGGAACCACTCTGAGCAGAGATCTTGCAGCCCTGCCTGGCAGATACCTGAAGCTGAGATGGAGCCCTTCATCCCACCCTACACTTAAACTTAAGTGTTTTCTTCTGCAAGTCAGCCTGGCTCCTCTTTCCCCTCCCTCTTTTCCACTGCCTCCTTACCAAGCCTTGGGCTGTCCTGGGCCCCATCCAGCTTCTCCCAACACAGTCTAGGCCTGCTTTTCACTGCTTGCTCTAGGCAGTGGCCTCCTGAACTCGCACTGCTCTCCTAAGAAGATTGGAGCAAGGTTGAGGGAAGCTGCAGGCTGGGTTTCAGTCAGGTGAGCTGGGGTGGTCCCTGCCCTTGGCCTGATTACTTTTAACCCATCCCACAGGGAAATTCCAGGTTAGACTCTGGGGCCCATGGGCTCTGACCTCCCTGGCTTTCTGAAGCCAATCTTTTTTTCCTTATGCTTTTGACTTGGTCCTGTGCTATGTGTGTGTGTGTGTGTGTGTGTGTGTGTGTGTGCGTGTGGTGTGTATCCCTCTCCAGATAGCATAAAATAAATCAAGGAAAGGGAAGAAAAAAAAAAAAAAAAAAACAGTAGCAGTGGGTTGGGAAGAAATTCTGAACTGACGTGTCAGTGGAGGACAGCAGACCTGGCAGAATTTCTGGGATCACTGGGGGAGCAGTCCTTGTACCCATCGTTTGCAAGCAAGTCTCCCATCCCATTTGATGCAAGTACCCTGGGCTTCTTCTGAAAAGATGCCCAGCACCGAGGGTGAGGGGGCAGAGGAGCCCCCACCTCCCTGCTTGTGCCTTACCCCCGCAGGGGTCCCCCAGCCTGCCTAGGTTCTGTGTCTCCTGGTTCCCAAGCAATAATCCACCCTCTGGATTCCTAAGGAGCTGCACAATAGCTTTATTGAGCGGAGCTATAAATTTCAGCAAGGCCAGCCCTGGGAGTAGGCAATTACCTTCTAAGGAGGCTTCCCCTGGACTGACTGCCTTCCAACAGAAGGGGTCTTTCATAACCACGCGTGCTGGGCATGGGGTGAGATGGCCCATGCATGGGCCGGTGCTGGGTTCCTCAAGCCCCCTTTATCTCCCTACCCTCACCCCATCCTCTGCGGCAGCACGTGGCTGGGGGTGGTCAACAGCCACAGGGACAAATGCTTGGGCTTTGAAGGAGACTATTTGGATGGCTGCTTCTTTGTTTCCCCCAAGTTTTGGCCTCGGCCCAAAATTGAGATGAGGGAAGGATGGGGAAGAATAAATAACTATATCTTGCAGGCCTTTTTAAAGTTATGACACAACAGGAGAAGCAGAAGGGGAGGGGAGCAGGGGAAGCGGGGAGGAGGGAAGGACCTTTTCCTTCTTTACTGGGGGGAAATTGCTACATTTTCTAATAACAAGGAACTAGAAAACAGCTGAACCTTAAAACTTCAAACTTCAATCAAATTCACTCTCAGAGAAGAGTAGGTGGTTTGCAAAGGCTGGGAAATTTTTAAAATTTTTTTTTTCAAAGAACAATTGGTCCGGAATTAATCAAGATATTAATATTAGAAAAGGTAGCTCGGAAGACAAACTATACCCAACTTCCCTAGATGTGAAGGGCCTAGAGCCTTGGGCCATTTCTGTTCTCAGAGACCCAAACTCTATCCCCTGAGAAAGCCTCATACATTAGGCTCAAGACCTTGAATGGGCAGAGATCAGAGCAGTATCAAAAAGACCCCAGCCCTCAGCAGCCCAGCTATGCTGGCCCGACGCGCACCCACACCTACCCTCCACAGTGGCAGGCCAGCAGTGTGGGTGGGGGCACCGGTCCCCCAGGCAGATACTCTTGGGGCAGTGCTGACTGACGGCTCCAACCTACAAAGGGACTTGTTTGGTAGGAAGCAGGGCTCGGGCTCCCCGGGCTCCCCGTGGCTGTCAGGCCATTCCCAGGCTCTCAGCTCATTTAAACTAAACCCCAAGTATGTGTATTCCCTAGCAGGCCTGACACACTCGGGTGCTCCTGCCAACTTGCTCGGCAACTCCGTATGCAGCAGATCAATGTGCGCAATTTAGCAACAGAGAAATGAAGACTTCTGTGAAGGGGGTGTGGGCAGGCAGGCAGAGGCCCCCATTCCCTCCCTCCTCCCAAGACTCCTGCTTTCCCCCCACCTACCCCACAGTGCTGACCTCCAAACCTGTAAGAGGAAGAAGATCTTTCAGCCATGGACGCAGGACGGCCCTTCAGGGCAACCTTGGTGAAGCAAGTCACCGGCACCTTCGTGCATATGCGCCACATGCAGAACGTGAGTGTGACCGTGCATTCAGATGAACCCCATCTGTACCCCACCTGGAAGGGCACATCCGCAGCTCCTGCATCCTCACCCCTCCTCTCACCCCAAGGATCTCCCAGTTCCTCAGCAGGCATTACAGAAACTTGGGGACAGGTGACTTCGTGTTGAACAAACACAGATGCTATTTACCTTCCATCCATTTTTCTGACTATTCTCAGAGGATTGAAGAAAAGAAGTTTAGCTGAGTTCTATTGTGAAAGGAGGCTGCAAACTCCTCTGTCTTTAGGAGAGCGACTCTAGCTGTCTTTGCAAGTTCTTTCTCCACATTCCCATCCTAACGGACTGAACTTCGTGAGCTGGTGTTAAAGCCATAGCCTGAAATTCACTTGCATAGGATTCCCTGTAAACTCCCTCAGCCCCCAAGCAAGGCTTTTTGCCAACTTTCACATGTACCCTTGGGCTGAATGTCGCTCTTTTTCCCACCAAAGTTGCCCTTGATGTTCATTTTCATCTGATTTCACTAGAATGGTGACCAGGGAGAGGAGCATGGTGAATTTTGCCTGACACCCCAGACTCCTGCTAGGAAAGGCACACAAGTCTTGCAGGGGTTGGATGAAGATAAAATGCTGTGCACTTGCTGCATACAAGGTTCTGTGTTAATACCAGTATCGTCCTCTCCACCCTCACTGAAGTTCCCTGAACTACAAGCGAGAAGATTAAAAACCAGATTAAGTGATTTGCCCAAAATCATAAAGCATGAATGACATGACCAGAACCCAAAATAAGAATTTCTGTCTCCAAAGCCTGTGCTTTTTCCCTGCAAGTAACATGACATGGTAGAAAGGGGATAAGCTCTGGACCCAGACAAACATGGACTAGGATCTCAAGTTAAATCTGGTTCCAGCACTTGCTAATGGCAATTATGTGGCTTCAGTTTTGCTTTGTATCCGTTTCCTCCTTGGTAAAATGGAGGGCCTAACACCTATGTCATAGGGTGGTTGAAAATATGGCATGAGTTAACACCTGCCAAACATCTACCAAAATAACAGGCTTGTAGTAGGTATAAGCAGATGTTACTTCCATACCTCCTCACTTCCTCCATTTGCAGGATAAAAATGAATTTAAGATACATGCTATGGAAATTTAGCATAATTTAGCATTAAGTATAAAACTCAATGAATTTCACCAGAAACCAGGTGATAAATAGAATGTGTCACCTACCCCTTCAGTGGTGCCCTCTGCCCTTCTTAACCTATGTCCCTTTAAGAATAACCTCTATTCTGATTCCTGACATTGTAGGTTGACGGTAGCTGCTTCTGAATGTTATATAAGTAGATCCATGCAGTATGTTCCCTCTTGTATCTGGTTTCTTTTACTTGACATTATACTTGTGAGATCCACATGGCCGTATTAGCAATGATTCACTCACTCTCATTTCTTTATAGTATTCCAGTGTGTGAATATATTCAATTTATTTATCCATTTTACTGTTCATGAGCATTTGCATTGTTTCTCAAACTTTTACTAAAATGCTGCTCTGAATGTTTTTGTGGAGATGTATTGATAAATATGTGTATGCTTTTTCTGCTGGTTATAAAAGCAAGAGTACAACTGTTGGTTGTTAAGATATGTGTATGTTCTGCATTCGTAGACACTGTGAACCATTTTCCGAAATACTTGTTACAATGTACACTTCTGCCTACTGCTTAAGAGTTTTGATTTTCCTACATCTTTACCAATACTTGGTGTTCTCTATCTTTTCTATTTTAGCTATTCTCATGAAAAAATAATGATATTTCACTGTGGTTTAATTTATAAACCTCTGGTTGCCAAAAAAGTTGAGATCCTTTTCATATGTTTATTGATCCCTTGGAGGTCTTCTTTTAAGAAAGGCCAATTCAAGTCTTTTAGTACAATTTTGTGTTGAGTTGACTGCTTTTTTGTATTAATTTGTAAGATTGTTTATGTATTCTGGATACGAGGCCTGTGATATATGTTTTGCAAATATCCTCTCCCACTCTGTGGCTTGCTTTACTTTTTTTTCAGTAGTTTTATGATTGATCAAAGTTATTCATTTTAATGTAGTTCAATTAAGCAATTTTTCCCTCATAGTTCTTTTGTGTCCTGTTGAAGAAAGTTTTATCTACTTTGAGTCATATGGATATCTCCCCATGTTTTTTTCCCCATAAGATCTTATCATAGGGCCGGTGAGATGGCTCAGCGGCTTAAGCGCCTGCCCAGCAAGCGCGAGGGCCCGAGTTCGACTCCCGGAACCCACATACGAAAAAAGGGCCGGTGATATCACTCAGCAGCACGGGTGCCTGCTGGCATGCAAGGTCCTGAGGTCGACCCCCCGGTATCCACAAAAAAAAAAAAAAAGATCTTATCATAATGCATTTCTCATTTATAACTACAATTTACCTGATTGGTGTGAGGTAGGGATTAGGGTTCTCTTTTTTTCCAGTAAAGGCATTCCACTGACCTAACACTAATTATTGAAAAAGTCACCTTTTCTACCACAACTCTGTAGTCACCTTCATCATAAATGTGGTGACTAATATGTGTGAGGGTCTATGTACTATGTTTGATTGGTCTATTTGTGTATCATTTCACATGTGGGGCACTGTCTTAATTACTATAGTTTTATGTAAGTCTTAAAGATACTTTTTAAAAGCTAATGCTAATATCTTGCAAGTCCAGGATCTTAAGAAATGTTTGCCCCTTTTCTATATTAGTCAACTTTTCATCACTAATACAACACATCTGACACAAACTACTTATGAAAAAAGTTTAGTTAACTCAAAGTTCTGGAGGTTCAAAGTCTAAACAGCATAACACAGACCTGTGGCAAGGAATCCCTTGGCTGTGTCACCTCATGGCAGACAGCAATGGTGGGAGTGTGTGTCAGAGCAAGCAGCCTGGAAGCAAAGATAGTTGGGTAGGGTTAGGCTTACTCATTTTATAACAACCTCTCTTGAGAACTCAAGGGGTCGCTCAAGAACTGCTTTCTAAAAGCATGCCCCAATGACCTAAGTCAGTAATGGTGAACCTTTTAGAGCTTTCAATGATAACAAACAGCCTGCTGTAGTATGCATGCCACAGTTCACCACCACTGACGTAAATCATCCTACTCCCACTTCTTAAGGGTTCAGCCACCTCCAGGTATCAGCATCTTGGGAATCAGGCCTTTAATCATATGAACTTTTGAGAGGGATACAATTAAACCATACCCACACCATAATAATTTCCTTGCCCCAAGGTAGATTACACAATTCCCAAATCATCTCTCCACATATTTGGGTGGAAGGAAGAGGAGAGGGAGAAAGTAGAAAAACATGTCATGGAAAGTTTGACTTTCAGACCAAGTGAGATTAGGGTAGATTGTCACATGTTCTTCATGGCAAGAAGAATTCAAAGGTGTAAAAAACTGGTGGAAGGAGCTTGGGCTTAGAGTTAGAACTCCTGAAGTTTAAGCTCAATTACACACTATCTATGTGCAATAGCTGGTTCTTTCTCTGGGCCTCTTTTCCTTCTGTAAGAAGAGGGGCTAGAACTACATGTCATGCAAAGTCCCTTCTGCCTCTGAGTCTATAACTATGACTCCAAGCCAATAAAAGGAGCAATTGGTTTAGGAAAGGACCCTCTAGCACTATAAAGGTATTTCATGTTAGAAGTAATATACTTCCTTATTTCTTTTCATCCCCAGTGCAAGAAGGTGTGTACCTGCTGGGCCGGATGCCTCCCTTGTACTCAGGAGGGAGATGGTAATAACTTTTTCTGAGCTGGGATTTGCTCTAGAAGTAGAGATGTGTGGTTTTAGTGTTAGACAAATATGGGTTCAAATTCTAGTTCAACAGCTGACTTGCTATACACTGCTTTGGAAAAATTAATCCACCTCTTTCAACCTCAGTTGCTTACTATGTAAAAGGAGTATAAGAATGCTCACCTTCCTCCTGTATCTTTGCCCACCTGGAATGTCTCCAGAAGGACAACCTAGTATTTATAAACTGCACGGTGTTGCTACACTAAGGAAACTCATTGTCAGGCATCTTATCACCTCTCACCTGTTAGTTGCTTTGCTGTTTTTCATCCCCACCTGCCTTGAACCAGGTAATAAAGGCAGCAATAATTTTATAATTCACCTGGAACCAATTCAAAGTAATACACACCTGCTCAGAAGTTGCCTATGTTTATTTTGGGTAAGAGTTCCAAGACCCTTTGATCCTGAGAATGGGTTCATGATGTTTGTGAGGTCACTGGATCACTGGGGAATTAAATGTGACTACTGTTCCTGAAGCAATTAGCACAGAGCTGGGTGTATGGTAGACATTTGGTAATCATGTCCACTGGTGTTTCTATCATTCTTACTACACCTTCTGTCCTGAAGAAGGTGGCAGCATACGTCTTCATAGAGTAACCAAGGGATTCTGGTCCTTATACCAATTTGGACTTGAATTAAACAAAACTACTGCAGGTTACCCTTTGGCTGCCGGAAGAGAAAAAAAAAAAAAAAAAAACAAAAAAAACACAAAAAACTGATGTAGGAAAGAGGTCTTCTTTCCATTTGCCCAGTGTCACAGGGAGCATTTCCCCTTCTCCATAGAAAACAGGGCTCTGCTCTAACCTAGACTCTGCACCTAGACTGCCAATGGCCCCTGCAGGGAACGAGTAGGCCTCTGGCCACCAGCCCCTTTGCTTCCATGGGGTCCAAACAAAGGCTACTTTTTTTCTCCTGCTCAATCACTGTGTCCTACAGAGGTGACAGCCTGCCACTCCATGATGTCTCTGTGCTGGAATGGTTCCCCAAACCCAGGCCAGCTGCAGTGCAGGCCCTGTCAGATATTTCAGAGAGGTCTCCCCCTTTTCTGATGTTCTCCTTCTGTGTGGCTGGAGGGAAGCAGGCTGAGCACATAGCCCCTCAGTGGGAAATAATAGCAGATCTGTTCCTTGCATGTGGTTCCCAGCACATTTGTTTGATCCGTGTCCAGGTTCTCTTAGCCATTTGCTTCTAAGCCGACAGTTGAAACATAAAAGCAGTCCCAAGTGGCTGTTTTCAGGTCTTCAGCATTGGTTAGCCGCAGTTGGGAAATCTCCTTCCCCATGCCCCTGAGTAAATTATTGCATGTTATCAAGTCTGAGCTTTGGGGTGGCCAAGCCATATCTCTGCTCCCCCTCAGATGATCCATCACCCACCAAGTGGGTTATTAAGACGTTCTCTGCCCGGAGTGTGCATCAATCTGTGGTTCTGCTGTCCTCCCAGAGGACCATGGTGGAGGAGCTCCTGGAATTTCTGTCCCCCAAATGTTTCAGCCACACACTGTATGTCTGATCACCAATCCACCTCCACCCCACATTTCCTCCCCTCCCGACCTCTTTGCCCCCTGCATCGATACAAAACACACAAGTAACAATTTCTTCCAACTCCAGCCTTCCCAGCATGTAAAGCCTGGTCTGCCCTACAAAGTTCACACTCAGAGACAAACCCTCCCTCTGCACCTCGCCCCTCCACAACCAGGTCACCCCGCTGCTCTCTGCCTCTGGGCTGAGAGGAGGATTAGATTGCACATGAATAAGCAATATTCACTTGGCTCTGAAAGCCTAGAGTAAATCCCCTGAGCTGTTGTACGGGGGCAGTGAAATATTTTCCAGCTCCTCTTCTCTCCATTGCCTCCCTCAGCTCCTGTTTCATTTGAGGACCGTTTTTTTTTTTTTTTTTCTGGGATGTACTTGCAGGTAGGTGAATACATAAGAACAACATCATCAAAACATGGCATTTAGAGCAGAAAAACAGACTTCCTGGAGCACTCGTTTGATGAACACTGAGGAGAGGCTCTTGAGGAGGTGTCCCCCCAATCTCCTGCCCACCTTTCCCTGCACTGGGAGGAGGAAAGCAGTCAGTTCTTTTGCTTCCCACACAAGCCCCTAACCTCACCTGATGAAGGAAAAGCTCCAGAGGCCTCCCAGGAGCTGCCTACTGTGTGAAGCGCCTGCCCTTCAGAAAGCCTGGAGAGGCGAGTTACTCTGTGCAAGGCTAGCTCATGGTACTTTTTACCTAGCCACGGCGAATAGTCAGCACATTTGTACAAGTCACATCCTATCCTGCCACTCGCCAGTTGTGTTTGCTTAGCTAAGTTACTGTATCTCTCCATGCCTTTCTTTCCTCGTCTGTAAAATGGGAAATAATGATGATGAGGGAGGTGCTAGTCACAAATGCTTAGGGCCATAGCTGTTACACAGAAACTGTCAACAAACAGGAACTGTATTTACTGTCATTCCCTCAAGGGACCTCCACTCTCCATGTCTGGCCAATTCCAACAGGAATGTTAGGAATGGCAAAAGGACTCCTTTGACAGACAACATTTATTTTTGTTCTACTTGATGAATAAACACTCAAGATCTCTCTTTGAAGTCCTTCCTTAGGTCTGGGAAATGCCCCTTAAGGATTTGGTCTCTGGTGTGTGACAGGTTCTAACACTGTTAATATATTTACTTCATGAGAAGAAAGGAGCAGGAAATGGAAGTGGGGAGGAGGAGGGAGAGAAGGATTAAAAAAGCCAGGAAGAGGGGGAAGGTAAGGAGAGACCATGGGAGAGATCACCACAAACTTGGTCTGTGCCAAACTGAGCTGCTTTCTTCCCCCGGACTTCCCTCTTCATCTATCAATCACCAGTTTCTGCTGTCAGAGGCTTAAAACCTGGCATCATCTTCAAATCATCCCCCTGGGTTGCTCCCCTTACCCACCAGCCACTGACCCAGAGCGACTTATCGTGGTGTTCACAGACACACCCTTTTTTTTTCTGGCTGCACTTCAGAGCTTCATCATCTCCTGTCCCCATGAATGAGGTCCCCCTGCCTCCCATCCCTGATCCCAACTCCCATCCTCTTTGGTACCTACAGGTGGAGCTCCTTAAAGCACCGTTCACATTATGTGACTCTCCATTTCAAAAACTGACAGTGGTTTAGTTTTTCTTCCCCATGGGCCCCAAACCATCCCAGCCTCATTCTCCCCTCCTCCAGCCCAGCTTTTCCTCTCTCTGCTCAGGACATGCCAAGCGCATTTCTCTCATGAAGAAGTTCAGTTAGATGCCTGACCTGTGCTATGGGATATGGTAGCCACTGGCTACAGGTGCCCACTGAGCACCTGAAATGTAGCTAATGTTACTGAGAAACTGAATTTTTAATTTTAATTTTAATTAAAATTTAATTTTAATTAAAAAATAAAGCCAGTGTAAAACATTTTTTGCACTAGGCACAAGTTTGATAGAAAGACATTTCACTTAAACCATCATATCCCATCAGATATTATTGTTGTGCTATAACACACATGTCAGGAACAGGTGTCATTTTTAGTATTAAAACACATCAAAAAAATCACTGACCATGTCAATGTCAATGAATTCATTTTTTTTTGCACTGATGTACCATGTAGTGTGATTATTTAAATATTTTATGCAGGCGGCCTGTGTTACAGGGATACCTGTATCTTTTTGTTTTGTGTTGTGTTTTAATGTGCTTGCTACAATGCATAAAATATATTGTTATGATTCTTCCCTGGGACCACTCTGTGTTAACCCTGGGTAATGACACACTGGGACTGATTAGCAAGAGAGATGTGAAACAAGTCTCCTGAGGGATGATTAGGGCCACCTCCGGACTGAGCTGGTCCTGGCGGTGGCATGGAGAAACCAAGAGCTCCAGGTACCTGTGGCCCTGCAGTACGTTGCAGAAGCATGGGGAGAGGAGGCTAGCCCTGAAACTCACTCTAAAACTGAATTCAAATATCAGTTCTGTCAATTTGGTGAGGGACTCTGGGCCTCAGTTTTCCCATCTGTTAAATTGGAATGAAAATGAACTCAGCAGGGCATTAGGATAATGCCTTTGGTAATGCTCTTAGCATGGTGCTGGCAGATAATGAGTGCTCAATAATTGTCAGCTATTAATCAATTGGATTTAATGGAATTGAGGCCAGGGGTATATAAAATTGCCTCCAGAGGCCTGTTGATTCCACATTTCTCTGATTCCCAGCCACATGACAGCTACAGAGGATGACCTTGTGACTCACAGAGATGAGGTTCATTGCAGCAATAAAATTAGCTCATAGGGAAGTATTTTTTACCCATAGACTCAGCATGAAATGCATTCTCAAATGTCTGTCAACTAACCACAATGACCTGCCCTTGCATGGTTCCTGTGATCAGCCTTGAGATTTAGCTCCAGCCTCCCAGAGATGGGGCATAGGGTGTGACTCCACTTCTATGCACTTACTGGGTGTTACAGACTGAATTTTATGTCTCCATCAAAATCCATACGTTGAAATCCTTGCCCCTAATTGCTGCTCAAAGAGGTGGGGCTTTTGGAAGGTAATTAGGTCATGAGGTTACAGCCCTCATGAATGGGATTAGTGTCCCTACAAAAGAAGCCCCAGAAAGCTCCCTGGCCCTTTCCACCTTATGAGGACACAGTGAGAAGGCAGCTCTCTGTGAACCTGGAAGCGCCCCCTCCAGACACTGAATCTGGAAGCATTTTGGTTTTGGATTTCCCAACCTCTGAAACTGTGAGAGATATATTTCTGTTTTTTATGAGCCATCCAGTCTATGTTATTTTTGCTATAGAAGTTAAGATAAATAGCCAAATGGACTAAAACACTGGATTTTACCAAAAAATAATAATCAGGTTGTTTACCCCCTCCTCCCAGAACACTCCAAGGTCAACTTATTCCCCAGGTAGGTGTCACTAGAGATGTGGTAGAGAGATGCTCCAGAGAAAATCCTGTCCACCTTATTCCCACTTCGGCAAATTGAGAGAATTTGTAGATCCCTGGCCCTACCAAGGCAGGCATTCTAAGGACCTGGAAACATCACCTGAGGTTCTGCAAGGTAGGTGGAAAGTTTGATTCTCTGAAGCTCAAGTCTTCCTCCATGGCTTCAGGGTGGAAGAGAGAGAAAGGACAATGATTTCAGACAGCACTGGGAAAAACAAGGAAACAGAAACCAACTTCAAGTTCTCTGCAAGGTTTCAGATCCAAATAAAGAACCCAGGAGCCTTGAATTTAGGACCTGCAGAAGAAGCAAAATAGCTCAAAGGGCAAGAAGGCAAAGCACAATGAGATTTTGGCAAATACACCTACACAGGAGCCCATCCCCTAATTAAAGTCACTAGTTGGCCCACAAGGCCTGTTAGGACCTCTCCCTATCAGCTACTCATGTAACTTTGTGTTGCGGACTCTGAAAAAATCACCGAAAGCCAGTAATTATTTCCATTTCCCAAACCCAGTCTCCCAGGAAGATGTGAAGGGGTCTAGCGAGAAATATCAGAATGATCTTTATTGTAAGTATTTTTTAATGAAAAGAAATACAGAAGGGCTTTATCAAGAGGATCCTGAATGGTCTCTATAATCAAATAGGAAATGCAAAGATGCTACAATACACCAGCTTCCTCCATGTAGCAGACACACTCCATGTAGCAAAGAGTATTTGTGGCTTAGTCCAACATTCATTCATCCTTTCCTCCTTAGTGACAGCATCCATTTAACTCGGGGCAGCAATGATTCCCAGCTCAAAGACGACATTTCCCAGATCTTTCTGCAGTTAGGCATGGCCACATAATCAAGTTCTAGCCAAAGAAATAGAAGCAGAGAATTAAGACTTTTTTTTTTTTTTGTTAAAGGAGGGATATGTTTTCTGTCTTCCTTTTTTGCTTCTAAGTGCCTGGAATGCAACCAGATTATTGAATTTCCTTCATCATTTTTGGAGTAAGAGATGACTGAAGCTGAGAGAGTGCACCAGGGATAGAGAGGCAAGTTAGGACCCTAATTCATTGGAACTCTCTGCCTTGCCCTACCCTGCTACCTCTGGACTTCGGTTACATGAGAGAGACATACATGTCTACTGTGTTTAACCGACTGCTTTTGCTTAGTTTGGTTGTGACATGGAGGCAAAGGAGGCAAAGGAGTCAAATGTAGCAAAATTCAATCTGAACTAATAATTAAGGTATATATCTGACAATTAAGCTATTTCTTTATTTCTTACTGTATAGCATTTTTAATCAGAGAGGAATCTGACTGACTTCCTCAGTCCTGGCTCTTAATATTCTGGGAAAATTCTTAGATTGAGCCAGCTTTTATGAACAACTATCCCTGAACCAAACACTGTGGTCCTGGGAGCATATCCTGGGAAAGGCCAGGAGGAGAGGAAAGACAGGCTGTTTCCTATGTCGACCACACAGCAAACAGACTGAGAGTGAGCAACTTGTCCAAAATCTCACAGTTGATGAGCACGAGAGCCAGGTCTCAAGGATGCAGTTCCTCCCACACCAGCTAACACACACAGATTAGGCCATCACTAGGCTTTCTTAAGTGGAGAGAACTAAAGATGCTGCTGCTCCAGGTCTCCCTTCTCCACCTCCTAAAAAAGACACAGCTCTGTAGTCATGGCACTGAGAAGGAAGTAGGGGAGGAACAAAATACACAGTGGAGCTACTTAAAATTACAAAGAAGAAAGAAATTAAATAACAACCTCAAGAGGGGGATGGACACCTAAGGATTGCCTGCGCCCTGAACTCAGGACTGGCCAACAAAGTCAGCCATGATGCTGGTGTTAGTCCAGAAAATCTCTGAAACTCGCAGCAGAACTGTGAGAGCAACAATATCTCTACTGGGACTTTTTAAAAAAGAGTTTCTGATTAGCTTAAAACATCAGTGTGACTTATTTTCTCAGCTCTGGTAAATATTTAATTATCAAAATAATGGTGCCTTTTTCTTTGTTTCTTTTTTTTTTTAACCTTCTTGAATCTGAATCACAGTGAGAATTTATTAAAGATTTCTTGGCAGTGAATGGCATCCTAGTGTGACATCTTTTAACTGACATCCCTATAATTAGAAGGAATTGTCTTTTCATACCACAAATTTGAACTGGCTAATTACTCAATGAATATTTAGCATCTTACGTAGGCAAATATTATGTGAAGAGAAGAACCTTATTGGATAAGTATCCAACCCAGAAAACTTCCTGGCTGTGACCTATGTGAACTCTTCTCTGGCACCTATCAATGCAACCCTCACTCCCACCTCTGCCATCTGAGACACACACACACACTCACACACACACACACACATTCTAGTACTTCTGGAGAATGCTGATGGGGTCCTTAACTGTTGTTTGGATTTTTTTATTTCTTGTGAAATATTTCATCATTTAAGAATTTTAAAGAATATGATAAATACTGTGTGTCCACCTCATAGCATAATAAATAAAACATTATCAATAAAGTTGGATATTCATGTACTGGATCTCCTGCCACCCAACCTTACCTCCTATCCCCATTCCCACTCTTTTGAATTTGACTATCTTGAATTTGGTGTTTATATTCATATGTATTACTTACAAATAGTATGTAGTATGGCTTTGCATACTTCACAGTAGTTAGAAGCGCATCTCAGTGTATATGGTATATTCTTCTGCAGCCTGCATTTTTAGCTCCACTGTGTATTTGCAGGATTCATCCATGTTGATACATACACTTCTACTATATAGCTCTATTTCATTTATTTTTATTACTGGAAAGAATTCTGTTGAATAAATTTGACATGACTTATTTATCCATTCTCCTACTGGAGGAAGTTTAAGTTGATTTTTCATTTTTGTTTTGTTTTTGGTTTGGGGTTCTGCTTTTGCTATGACAAACAATGCTGCTTTAATTCTTTTGGTATGAATCTCTCTTCGTGAACTTCTAGGAGACTTCTCTATGCCTAAGAGTGGAGTTTGCTAGATTTAAGAAAAATTGGGCCGGTGAGATGGCTCAGCGGCTTAAGTGCCTGCCCGGCAAGCGCGAGGGCCCGAGTTCGACTCCCGGAACCCACATACGAAAAAGGGGCCGGTGATATCGCTCAGTGGCACGGGCGCCTGCTGGCGTGCGAGGTCCTGAGGTCGACCCCCTGGTACCCACAAAAAAAAAAAAAAGAAAAAAGAAAAATATATGTTCAACTTTAGTAAATATTGCCCACCTTCTGGATAAACACCAAAGGAAAAGCTGACATTTTTAACACACCTAGTGGCTTGGCTTTCAGGGCCAAATCAGCATTCCTTTCCAATACTTTCCTGTTGGTCCAGTGACTTTCCAGGAACCTCCTTTGTGTTCCCAAAGGATATTAATCTTAGTGGGTCACCAAAAGCCCAAAGCCACAGCTTCAGTGAGGAGACTGAACATCTACCTGCTTCCTTTTCCAGCCTGTGTCTGCCACCCCCTTCTCTGAGCTCTTAGAGACATGCAGCCCTGCCCAACAGGACTCCCAATGGCCATTGACTTGAAATGCGGAATCCCTGGGACTACGCAGGGAATGTGAAGCCTCAGGACACTCAAGAGTAGCCCCAGGGTAAGAATACTTTAGTTCTACCCTGCTAAGGAGAGAGCTGATAAAACTTAAGGATTTACTCTGTCTTGGGTTCTTTGTGCTACGATAGGAAAATCTCAGAGAGTATAACACTTTCCAGATCAAAAATACAAATGAATTTCTTATGAAGGATTGTCAAGCACTGTGGAAAAGGGACTAGGGCAACAACTTAGGAGACAGAAGTTGGCCTGGCTGCCCAGGAATTGCCTTCTGTAGATGCCACTGAGCTAATCTGTCACACACCTCACAGTGTGGGGAAAGGCTGCCATGCCTGAGAGCAGCACTCTGTGTGTATGGAAGGAGCCCAGGCAGAGCACTGAGGGCACAATGTGGCCGAGGCCACACCATCCCCGTCCACGGCTCCCCTCATCCCAGGCCTAGCCATCCCTGAGAGAGAAGTGGTTCATTCCCCTCATCGCTCCCACGTTCAAGTCCACAGAGGACTAGGCCAAGCCCAGGCTCTCACCAGTGCTCTCAGGGTTTAGGAGGCTGCCTGAACTTGAAGAAGCCTGCTTTCCCTGCAACACCCCAGGCCAAGAAGGAAACACCCAGGCTGACTGCAGGCTGACCCTGAGGTGCCCACATAAAGTTCCCCTCCAGTTAGCTTCACTCACTAGGGCCCCTGGGGTCCCTCCTCCTAGCCATGCCAGCACTGCTGCCACATCACCACCCAGACACTTGGTGGTACTGCAGTGGGTGATCTCTTTACGGGCCAAGAAGCCTCACACACAGTTGCCTTTTTGTAAACCTGCTGTGGCAGAGACACAGCCCTCTGTACCTGAGCATTCATGTCTGCCCCAGCCTTCCTCATCTTCCCTGGAGCAGGAGCTGCCCTCTCTGAAGAGCAAGTGAGACTCATAGAGAAGCTGGTCCCAAGCCACCTTGCCAATGTGCAGTTGGCCTCATCTCCTGGCAGAGGATGGTGCCTCGAGACTGGGAGCCAGATCCCAAGGGGCCCCCTAAGCCTTGCATCTGCCCCCTGGTATGCAGCCCCCACCCTCACTCAGCTCCTCAACAATGCCGAGCTAATTTCATCCAATTGTACTTTAAAATAGAAAACCCAGGAAATAATTACTTCAGTCAGACATTATTTACTTAAGTAATTCTTTACTCAAACGTCTTTAGGTTTTATTTTACTAATACTACATAATTACGTAATTGTGTAATTAGGAAGAAATTAAATGACAAATGTTTGCTGAGAACAAATGGAAAAAAATAGATCCTTTATTTCCCTGAGTGCTTTCGGTTCAGTACATTGCATCTTCTTCCCCCTTCTTTTTCTCCCTCCCTGTCTCTCCCCTCTCCTGGGTTACCTCCCCACTTGCACCACAGCCCCGGTAAGAATCTAGTGAGCCCTGTACCTGGAGAGATGGCAGCGAGTGTGGGCCCCTTGAATGTGACAGCAAACACCTGCTGGAATGAGCCTGTGTGTCTCTCTACATGGCCTGGCCTCCCTCCTAGGCTGGCTACAGAAGTCAAGCCTCCTCCTCTGGTTTGCTCTTTCTGGCTCCAAACCATGGCAGGCCTAGAACACAGAGTAGAGTGGCTAGAAGGTCCTAAGCCCATTTCAGTTTATCCTGCAGATCTACCCTCCCAACCGCAACCCTCAGGGGCTGCAGGGGCTGCAGGGGTTACAGGCTATAGGAGAGGAATGGAAGATCCACTAAGTAGAGAAAAGGAATAGTACACAGCTGCTTCACCAGCTTCACAGGCATCTGCAGCCTCTGCTGCAAAAATCCACCCAAGGATTAGGCATGGCATACACTACGGGACCAATCTGTCCATGGGGTCAGCTACTCACAGAGGCCACCACGCCTCTACCCCTCCTCCCCTTCTCCAACCTCGGCAGCTGTGGAAGCCAGTGGAGCTTCCCGTGGGTAAAATCTAATCAATCACCACCCACCCAACACCCATGGAGCATTTCTTTTGTTCAAGTGCTGAGAGGGACACAAAAGAGCAGGCAGGCCACAGCAATGCTCATTAATACGTCATGTCTTTGGAACCTGGCATGTGGGGCTGTTTTATTCGCATTAGAAAGTTTCCTAGGCCAGCCTGCCATACAACAAAACAACACAAAGTCACTTCTAAATGTCCCTGGTGTCCAATTCGAAGACGTGAAGAGTGTCAATCGTGGACTCAAGGTTGCCATGGCCCATGACCTGTTTCCAGCACTTACAAACTGACCTTGGATTCATTACTTCACCTTGCTGTGCCTCCATTTTCTCATCAGTAAGATGAGAATGATACCCTGCTGGTCATACTGAGGATGAAAGGGTAAATGCAATAAGGCGCTCAGAAAAGCACCAAGTGATCCACAGACAGTAATGACAGTTTTCAAGGCACTCCTCAAAAGCCAACCATGCAGGAAGGAGGGTGCTGTGGGTAAGTGGCCTGGCTCTGACCACTGCTAGAGGCCTCTCCCAACCTTCACCAGCTCCTAGCCCATGATGACTGATGAGCTCAGGGCTAGGCTAGCAGGACAGGAGTCTGGGAAAGCATTTGAAATGCAGAGGACCATAGGTCCCAGGAGAAGAGCATGGCACCCTGTGACAGGCATTTCCTGTTGATGGGATTCTGCAGAGAAACCTCTCCTGATGTCTCACTTTGGGAGCCAATTGTAGGCGAGAACACAGAGTCCCCCGCTATGACAGCCTTGAAAACGACTTCTGAGGTTGTCTCTTCTTTTTTTCCAACAAGGAGAAGCAAATAAAGATATTAAAATGACTTCTTTCAATGTCTCTTTTCATTAGTTTCGTAATGAAACTACAAAAAGAAAAAAAAAATGAAACAGACAAAACTGCAAACAAGCACTAATCATGTTTAGGTATCAACAAAGGTGAAGTATTTTCCACAGAGGTGAAGAAAGCATCCTGAGCTAGAGATAAGGACACGGGGAGGGTTGCAGGGAATGATGGGTCCATGCTGGGCACACTGAAGCCTGTGAAAAGCAGAAAAAAGGATGGACACACCCTGGAACCTGACCTCCCCACTCCCGGTGCTCTCTGTAGAAGAAAGAACACATGAAATACTGATATTATAAAGTGCTTAGCTCAGGGCTCTGCCTCATATTAGAAATGTAATAAATGGTAATTCATTTATTCATTATTATTATATGGAAACACCATTCATCCTGCTGCCACAGATCAGCTCTTAAGGGGTGTCAGGTTTGGAAGCATAGGGAAGGGGTGGGGTTACAGGCCCCTGCAAGCTGCAGTTCAGTCTACAGGAGGAAGGACAGGGAGGCCACGGAGGGAGAAAATGGAAGACAATTGTAAGCAGTTGCAGAGGAGGAGGCAGGTCAAAGCTTGTGTACCATCCATGGTCAAGGAGCAAGCACTGCCCAGACACAAGGGACAGTCAGATTGAGCGTGACTAGCTGTGAGATCTCTGCATAAGATGCACTTATACCTGTTAAGGAGGAAATTTGAAACTCCTTTCTAGCATCCTCCAAAAAGATAATTTCCAGAAGTCCCTTTCAGGTCTTTAAACTGTAATCCACAGGGGAAAATGCCCTCATTCTATATCAGAAGCAAGCCTACATTTTTAAGATTTGACTGGGGACTTGTGGAGGGGTTAGAGCAAAGTAGTAGAGTGCTTGCCTAGCACACACAACCCCCTGGGTTCAATCTCAACACCACAAACAAAGTTACCTGTATGGCCATTCAATAATCCTACATACCCACACATCATCTCCTTACCCAGTCTATTGGGTCACTGTCCCTGGGCCTCAGTCTGTTTGTGTTCTGTGTGATGTTAAACAGGGCTCTTGCTTTGGTCACCTTCCTAAAGGTGAACAATTGCTGTAAGGCTGGGTTTAGTGTCCTACCCAAGATCTCCCAGCCTCGCCCTGATTTTGCCTTTGTTGCTGTCCCCCATGGTGGCTGAGGCAGTCCTCCCAGCCTCACCTCTGGGGCTTCACCTTCCCAAGCAGCTCCAGGACCAAGCAGCAAAGGAATTAGGAAAGCCAGAGTGAGAACAGCCACATCTCCTCTCTCCAGGTCCAATTTCCACTTTAGTTCTATGTGATGGATATTTATATAATGTCTAACATGGGAGGGTTCAGAGCTAAGTGTGTATGAGCTTGTGTGTATCTGTGTGTCCATACAACTAGAGTCATCTTTGTTGGCCCATCCTTTGAAAGATTTCAAAAAATAAAATTCAGGACCACTTTGAATGTTCCGTAGGACACAGTGCAGCCAGTCAATACTGATCAATGGATGAACTGAGTTTTTGAATTCTAGGGTTGTCTCACAAGTTGAGCCTCCAAGGCCCAGAGGAAAAGAAACCCTACTCCACCATCCCTCAGGCCCTCCAAGTCTCCTAATAGATCCTGGGCATTGCTTCCATGGCTCACTGGCTGGGAGCTAGAGGTAATCATGATAAGTTTGCAATTAGCAAGGTCTCCCTTTTCTCACCTTAATGAGGACAGAGACAGCCAGCGCCCAGGTTTGCTCTTGCCTCCTCTTCTGTTATACTTATTAGCCTCGCAGATTGTTATTACAGGATCTGTGACGCTAATCACTTCCCTGGTGGACACCTGGCCTCCCCCTGGCTCCTGCTTCTACATCATCTGCACTTGACCTGGCTTCCCAGGGCTCCTAGACTGCCTGCTGGCTGCTCCAGGGAGGAGCAGAGGTGAGCCCACCTGGATAAGACTGGGGAATCATCCTTCCCATAAAGGTGACCTATGCCCTGAGCCTCCAAGGACTGACACTGGAGAGGTAGAGGGGTGGTAGAGGAAAGAGGAGAGAGGAAGGGGAGGGAGGAGGAAATTTGGAGAAGCACTGTGAGCTAAAGCTGCCCTGGTGCTTACTGGATTCTAGTTAAGCCCTTGTTAGCACTTCCAGAGGGAGGTACACTGGACAAGGAAGGAAGCCCAGCCTATGACAGAGCTTCCCAATCCAAAATCAATGAAGGGTCATAGAGGAGGGTAATTAGCATTAGTCTTCCCCAAAGACTGCAGGAGAGAAAACAAACTTTAATTCCAGCAGAAGGAATTTAAGTGGCTGGGGAAGAAGTTTCTCTTAGTGAAGGGGCTTTGCTTCCTTGGACAATGTCCATGTATCCTTGGGCAGCTGAGGTAGTCCTCGCCTATTTTCATTTTGCACTGTCTTGCTGAAACCTTCTTTGTCAATCCCACTGCGTGGGAAACCCAAACCCAGGGGCCAGACAGTCAAAGATTGCCCTCTCCATTCCAAATGACTCTCTTTCTTGGCCCATCTTGATAAGCCAGCTCAGGTGGCTCCATCTACATGTGTCCCTTTCCTTGCTCTGACCTGGATCACCTCCAGTATTTCCCAGGTATAAGCCCATGCCTTACATGTCGTTGAGTCTACTCATTCCTGGGTACAGTGTCTTACATAAAGAAGGTGCTCAGTAGATACATTCGCTTAACATAAGGGACAAAGTAAGTCCCAGTGTTCCTTTCATTTGTAAGGTATTATAACCAAGTGTTTAGAGTTACTAGGAAGATAAGCAAGCAAGGCATTGATAAGTTATAGGACCTGTTACCTCATTTCTTCCTTCAGAATAACTTATTAGGTAAATATTTGGATTCCCATCTTTAATATTTGAAAACTGAGGATTAGAGAATTGATTTTCCCAGGGCCATATAGACAGTAACAGACAGAGTTGTGGGATATGAATGAAGTTCTAACCCCAAAACCTAAATTTCCTTTGCTACAGGAGGTACCCATTGGCCAACCTGCTTCCTCCCAAATATCAATGTGACTTAGATCGGTAATAAAAAACTTGCACAGGATTTGCAAAAAAAGATTAAACAAGTGGAAAAGACACTTAATATTACTAATCATCTGGAAAATGCAAACCAAAATCACAATGGTATATCAAATCTAACACCCAGGAGGATGGTCATCCAGGAGGGAGGGGGAAGAGAATAACAATAACAAGTGTTGGTGAGGATATAGAGACATTGAAAAATTGGAACTCTTGTGCCCTGATAGCAGGAATGAAAAACAGTGCACTTGCTATGGAGAGCAGTGGAGCGGTGGATCAAAAAATTAAAAATCAAATTACCATATAATTCAGCATTTCCACTTCTGGGTATACATACAAAAGAATTAAAAAGAAGATCTTGAGAAAATATTGTATATCTAAGTTCATTGCCCCACTATTCACAATGGACGAAGTGTAAAGACAACCCCAAGACCCACTGGCAAATGAGTGGCTGAATAAAACATGATGTATACATACCATGGCATATTACATAGTCTTTAAAAAGGAAATTCTAGTACATTCTACAATGTGGATGAACCTTAAGGACCTTATGCTAAATAACATAAGTCAGTAACAGCAAAAGGCAAATACTGTATGATTCCACTTATATAAGATACTTAGAATAGTTAAATTAATGGAAACAATGGTTACTTTGGAGGGTGGTAGGGAATTGGGGAGTTTAATGGGTAAAGATTTAGTTTCAGTTTTGCAAACTGAAAAAGTTCTGGATGTTGGTTGCACAACACCATGAGCATATTTAACATTACTGATCTGTACAGTTAGAGATGGTTAAGATGGTAAATTTTATGTTATGTGTTTTTTTTACCACAATTAAAGACATACATCTGTATCTATCTAAGGGTATCTATCTATCTATCTATCCACCTATCCTCCATTCTTGTGGAATTTACATTCTTACACTCTAAAAGGCCCACTAATTGTGTCTTCATTGGTTTTCACCTCCTGGGCCCCCTCCCCTTCCCATGGGTGAGATGGGCCAGGGAGGAGGGTGAGCAGCAATCAGGACTCATTTCTCCTGCTCTGCACTCAGGCCCCCCCCACTTCTTTGCACACTTGCACATGCCCTAATGCTGGGAAGAAGGGCCCAGCCAATCACAGCCTTGTGGCCTTCCTTACTCTCACTGGCACTCCCTGGAGGGCAATCATGATGGAAGTCAAACCGAGCCCTGCTGGAGGCTCTGTAAGGGCACAATCCAGTGTCCCCCAAGGAAATTAGGGAATCTCTCTTCTCTCATGCCCAGACACTTCTTGGCAAGAGTTGGTTAGCTTGTCACAGATCACTGGAAGAGAGAGAGAGAGAGATGGACACAGAGAGAGAGAGTTCATGCGCACAGGGTTTGGGATGAAGAGGAGGAAGTGAGAATTGTGCTTCCGGTAGATTTAGCCACCTGCCCGCAGGCTATCAAACAGCCCCGCCTCTCCCCAGACAGTCCTCCTGGTGCTAATTGTTTGTTATTTGGCTGGGAATGAAGCTTCTCCAGCAAAGTCCTTTCTGTCCAGATGTTGTCACCAGCTAGTCCCATCCAGCTGGGCTGGCCTGGGGTCTGACTCTCGCCTATCAGTCCTGACATCTTCGGTGGATAATGGAACGCAAGAATGTGAGAGGCAGAGCAGGTGCATGCTAATGAGGAGATCAATTTTAATTATGATTTTAATTAAACACCCAATCCAGTAGGAAATATGACAAGAACTAGGCTGGGGCTGTGCAACCTGAAAGGGGGGAGGCGGGGGGGAGGCCAGGGAAAGGTAGGAAACTTCCAGGCCTCCTCAGGATTTAAAAGAAGTAAAGGGCAGCACTGTGGGGAAATACAGAAAAATCTGTGTAGCCTGCAATTTGCACCTAGTAAGCCTTTTCCCCTATTGATTCAGACTTGCAGAGACCCCTGGAAGAGAGAATCTTAGCATGGAGGAGACTCGGAAGCTCACCAAGCCCTGCCCCTTCACTTTGCATGGGGAAGCTGAGGCCCGGAAGGGGCGTTACCTTCTTTTGTCTGCCCCCCATAATATGCTCGCATGCCTCCAATAAAGTACTTACCACTATATAATCACGAATGCATCCCACGCTCCCCAGTGTTTATGTCAAGAGTCTGTGATGGCAAGTTATTTGCACAGTGCAAGCCCCCGAGGGCAAAGCTGTATCTGCAAGTCACTCTGCACAGCGTCACAGGCAAGAGGACACTGCCACTCACAGTGCCAATGCTTCCTCTACTGCAAAGGAATTGTGTAAAATCCAGGATCTTCCCCAAACTCCACATCCAGTCCCCCTTGGAGCAATGCCTGACACACAGTATGCACTCTGGAAATGTGTGTGCAATGCACAGATTCATGAAGTTTAAAGTTCATGCTATTTAATTAGAAGTCAGGAGCAATACTGAATTGTCTCTCCCAACTGTTTCTTTCCAGCTTTTGTAAGGTATAGTTTACAAGTAATAATTGCGTATATTTAAGGTGTACGAGGTGGTAGTTCGACAGACATTTCTCAGCAAAGTATATCTCAAGTGTATAACACATTACTATTAACTCTAGTCACCATGACACACATTAGCTCCCCAAAACTTATTTTCTTATAAATGAAAGTTTGTACATTTAACCAGCATCTCCTTTTCCTTCTCTTGTCCCTGGTCACTACCACCCAACTCCGTCTCGGTGAGTTTGATTTTGTTAGATTTCACCCAGAAGTGGGATCAGGCAGTATTTGTCTTTCTGTATCTGATTTTTTCCACTTAGCATCATGTCCTCAAGGTTCATTAATTCTGTTGCTAATGGCAAGATTTCCTTCTTTTTAAAGGAAGAATAGGGCTGGTGAGATAGCTCAGAGGCATAAGCGCCTGCCTGGTAAGCGTGAGATCCTGAGTTCGACTTCTGCAACCCACATACGAAAAAAGGGCAGGTGATATCGCTCAGCGGCACAGGTGTCTGCTGGCGTGTGAGGTCCTGAGGTCGACCCCCGGTACCCACACAAAAAAATAAAAAATTAAAAAAACAAGAATAGCATTTCATCATGTATCTATACCACATTTTCTTTATTACTTTATCTTTCAGTGGACACTCAGTTACTCTCATATTTTGGCTATTGTGACTCACGCTGCAATACAAATGAAAGTGCAGATACCTCTTCTTGACTGCTCTTTTTTTTTTTGTAGGTCCCAGGGGTCGACCTCAGACCTTGCACTCCAGCAGGCGCCAGTGCTACTGAGCGATATCTCCGGCCCTTTTCTCGTATGTGGGTTCCGGGAGTCGAACTCGGGCCCTCGTACTTGCCAGGCAGGTGCTTACGCCGCTGAGCCATCTCACCGGCTCTTCTTGACTGCTCTTAAGTCAGGCTATCAGATTTCTCAACTGCACTAATGGAAGAAAACACTAAGTATGTGCTTTTGTGTTCAGTGTGCTCTGCATGTGGTGGCAGAGGACAGGACCTAGTGGGAAAAAGGAGCTCATAAAGACAAAGGAACTGATCCTACAAGACTTAATAACAGACAATGCTAGAATAACAAAGTGGCAGAACTGCAAGAGATCTTACAGATGAGCGCTGTCCAACAAAACTTTTACGATGATGGAAATATTCCATATCTACTCAGTCTGACCTAATAGCCACTAGCCACGTGTGGTTACTGAGCATTTAAAATGTGGCAGTGTGACACAGTGTGAGGAGCTGAATCTTTTAATACATTTAATTTTAATTATTTTAAATCCAAATAGCTGAATGTCACTAGTGGCTACTGCATGTTGGACATGCAGCTGTAGATCCCCTAGTCAAATTCTTTCTCTGTTCAGGAGAAGACATTAAGGCCCAGAGGAGTCCTGGGACACCACCCAAGCTTCACAGGTAGCACATTGGGACTCAATCCTACAATGGATTTCCAGTGCAAAAACACAGCTCTTATAAAGGTATTCCACTTCGGATATTAATAAAGACCCTCCACAAGCCCTCAGGAAAAAGACCAGCGATCAGTCCAAGTTCACCTGATAAGCTTAGACTGGAAGAGCTGGACACAGGGGCAAGAGCTTGGAGAAACAGCCCAACTGCCGCTTCTGCCTCTGCTCCATCTCTGCCCCGGCAGGGCCAGCACATCTGGTCCTTTCATTTGGTAATGTGAGGTCTCCCCTGCCATCTCTTGCAGCTAAGATCTTGCCACTGGAGTGAACAGAGAAACTGAATTGGAGATGGTGGCAGAAGTTAATTGAGATTAGATGTGCATGTTCCATGGCTAACAAAAGCACAGATGCTCCAGAGCCACTTCTTAGGCGAGATCATCTTCCAAATGCTCTCCTCTCCTCCCTCTCTGCTCCCCTCCTACCTACTCCAGCAATCCGCAGCCTCCAGGGGCTCCAGAAGGGTATTGATTGGGCTCTTTCTCCCCGTTGCATGTTATGACTCAATATCAGTTAAACCTTTTCCATAATAAATGAGGTCATTTGTGGGAGAAATGGAGGAAATAGGGACTCTGGGCCTCTCTTTAACACACCCATTTCGCCTCCTTCTCCTTCATTTCCTCTCTCCTGTTATCTGCTTCATTCTTTGGGCTGCCAGTAAAACAGGTGAAGTCAGGATACCCACAAATCACCGTCTCAGTCAGAACACAAGGAATGCCTTTTGTCAAAACACATTTCAGGCTGCCAGATTGGCAGGGATGGAGAATCGGGGGAAAAGATGTGCTACCTGTCCCCAGTGAATTCCCCCACCTATTCTAAGGCCCCTTACAGTTGGGGCAATTGGATTCCAGACCTCAGATAGGCTTGCATTCTCAGACTCTGGGAGCTAGTTTACCAGGAACGCCTTCTTAGAAAGGATGTGTTCAGAATTCTCTGTTCCTTTCCAGTAAGTAAGGGATCAAGAAGGACAAAGACCTAAAGCAATTTCCACCTGTGATTCTAAAAGCATTTTCTTCCTCATCTTAAATCTGAACATGTTCCTGTCAGCATCACCCTAGGGTGTGATCGCGCTGTCCTCAGATTGGACTTGGATCCATATACTCAGGACCTCCTGGAAAGACAGAGGCAGCCTCACCGTGGACACTGCAATCTTCCTGGAAGGAGAAAGACCCTGCTGAGTCATGACTGCCTGCCTGTTGTGGACCTGTTAGCTGAAATAGACAAAAAATATGAGAGACAGACTGCTGACCTACTGGGGCACAGGAGTATCCGAGAGCATGCAGGGTGAGAAGTGAGCCACGTGGGGAGGCAGGCTATGAAGCCGTCAGGGAGGGAACAGGTCAGGGATGAACGAGGTGGGTCATCTCACTGAGGAGGCCCTTCCCACTCTAAGTGGGGTCTCAGTTGAGGATGAAATTCTTTCTTTGATAGAATCGTCAGGATGGTTTTGCAATTCCCACATCGCAATCCTTAAGGACCCCCTGCCAGAGACCGGTCTGTGTGGTAAAGAAACTCCCTGGCACTTCCTCTACTTTCTCCTTTCTCCTCACCACTGAGGGCCTCTTCCTTTGCTAGAACAGTATCTATTCTCTTTTTATAGTGTTCTACCTCAGAAGAACAATGGATCTGAAAAGTGAACAAAGGTGAGACAGTGGAAATGGCAGGAGCAGGAACGGAGGCAAAAGAGTTGGGTGGTGGATACTGTGCCTCTTAATTAATACTCAGATTCTTACCTGGCATGGTTCTGTCCCCAGCATTAGCTGGTCTCCTAACAGGCTGAAAGCACTGGGTGACTTTGAAGTCCCTGAAGGTGAGTGCTGCACTGTGCAAGTGCTGGACAGCACCCCCTCCCCCAGCTCACCTGCCTCTACTCAGTCAAGTAGAGGTGACTCCAGGTAGACATACCCACTGCATACTGCAGGGCACTGACTCAAAGCCAGACAGACACAAGACGCTGTGGAGTGTTAACCCCCGTGCTCACACAGCACTCCCTGAGTACCCAGGGTGGGAAACAACCAGGGAAGAGATGACTTTTGCCTTACAGGCAAGGGGGACCACATCTTGCCCCTCACTCTGCACAAACGTGTTTCTTCTCCTGTTTGGATTTCCTACCAAAGCCCAGAAATGCCATCATTCTTTTCTTGCATTAGAAAGCCCTGACACACATGCAAGTGCTTGATTAGCACTGACAACATCCGCTGTTCTCCAAAGTTCACCATGGATCCCAGAGACAAGACTCCCTTTCTGGCCCATTCCTCTGTGCTGGAGGGCGGAGTGAGTTGTGAAAGGACTGCTTTGTCCCACACATTTGAGGATGCTGGAATCTAGGCTCAGAGCTAAAGGGAAATGGTGCGAGGTAGAATCCAAATCCATACAGACCCTTAGCATCCTGTTCTTTGAGTTTCTTCACACCAACCCACCAGAACAACTCTATCGGTCAATATTTAGTGAGCACCTATTATGAATGAGGTGTCACAGAAGATTCAAAGATGTGTGCATCAAAATCCCTGACCTGACTTGAACAAATGTACACCTGTCTTGAGGTGATGCCATCCAGGGCATACTGGTGGCTACTCAGGTGTGAACTGCACAACTATCACATGGAACACAGTACGAGCCCTGGGTGTCATGAGCACAGGTGTGTTATTTACAGCAGGAGGAGGCATACACAGAATGCTGAAGGAATGGAGGAGGACAGCCACTATGGGATAGAGAGACTTCCACAAAGTCATGGAGCGTGTGCATAGCTTAAAAGGTGATTTGGCTTTAGTTGAAAGGCAGTGGGTACAGAAAGCATTCCAGATGGGTAAGATCTCATGAGGCAAAAAGTCTGTCCAGAAGATTCAAAATACAGAAAAAGTCTGAACAGAACAATTTGGCTGGAAAGGAGGGCTTATATGGAGCAGACTTAGGATACCAGTTTGAAAATGTCAACTGAAGACCAAACCCCACCAGTAAGCCCTATCTAAAACCCTGACCTACTAGAGAATCACATCCTAGATCTTCCTAGAGGTGGGAGAGGAATCAGGAGGGCATTCATGGCTAGAGCCCAGACCCAGATCCACAGCAAGCACCTCCAAATGGATACCCACCACACATAGGAGGCAGGGCTCTCTTCAGTCTCCCTCCTGAGGATGGTGCACCCACTTTTCCACACCCAGAGCCCAACACCCACCATCTACTCCTAAAAGAGCAAGGCTTCCCTATTCACTTCCATTCCACTGTTTACCAAAGAGCCCTTCCTCATTTTCCTGCATACACACTTATCATGCCCTGAGCACCTGTCTCCATCGCCCTCCTCCCCCTGAGTCCAGTGGAGGGAAATAGAGGCTGATCTCTCCACCTGTCTTCCAGATCTCACTTGCTCAAAACACTTCAGGCACTTGTTGCATTGATTGTGCCCTCTCATTCTCAAATTTTCAACTTCCCCTCCCTACTTGAACTCTCTCGTCATTATTCAAATATGATCTAGAATCTCTCATCTTAAAATCAAATTTTTCCTTGCCCGGCACCCACCTTGATCAACTACCCCATCTCTGAATTTACTCCTTTCCAAATCTAGATGCCTAAAAGCATAGAAACAGTTTCTTTCTCTATTTCTGTTTTTCATCTTTTGAGACAGGGTCTTGCTATGCAGTTCAGGCTGCCCTTGAATTCACTATGTAGCCCAAGCCGGCCTCGAACTCATGGCAATCCTCCTACCTCAGCCTCCTGAGTGCTGGGATTACAGGTCTATGACACTTGGCTGCTTTCTCCATTTTTTAATCTCAACACATCACTGGGTCTTCCAGAAATGCCCCCTCTCACACATCCCCACACAGCACTGAAATCACCCTTGCTCAGACCACGAATTACCAGCAGGTACCAAAGTCTCAAGGATGCTCACTGGTATCTTTATCTTCAGTAGCATTTTGCCAGCTAACCCCTCCCTCCTTCTTGCTTTTCTTCTTTCTGTTCCTGTGAGGACACTTTTTCCTGGTTTCTTGCTGACTTTGGGCAACCTCCTCTTTCTTAAATAAAACTCACCGGCTCCTTACTATGTGTGCCATCCTAAGCACTTTTTATTTGTAACTACTTTAAACACCAGAACAATCCTATGACATAGATGTTATTATTTTCTCCATTTTGCTAGGTGAGAAAACTAATATATAGAGAGAAACATTCCCCAGCTTATTTAGATAATAACTGCCAAAGACAAGATTTGAACGAACAGTTAGGTCCTGAGTCTATACTGTTATTCATGATATTGTACAGTTTCTTTATCTGTATCAATATGAATAGGATAGAATATGTCGCAGTTGCAAACAACCTAAATGTTGGTAGCTTAATATAACATGAGGTTCTTTCCATCTGCTTCACACATTCACTCAGGGACTCAGAAAATAGAGGCCCAACAACATGTTACAGCAAGGAGAGGAAGAGACTGAAAAATCATATAGAGGCTTTTCATTGGAATTTCCAGCCATATTTCTTCAACTAGAACTAGTTGCATGGTCCCACCTACCCCTGAGGGGGAGGGGAAATAATGGAGAGTGGGTACAATATTTGCTAGGATATTGTATGTGCAATACTAAACCATAAATGCCGGCATTCCTCCAGATTCAGTCTGGGTCCTCATCTTATTTCCTACAGCTTTACTATCAATATAATAAGACTTCTCAAATTTACACATTTAGCCCAGACCTCAGCCTCATTTCAGAACACCAATCTTGTCTATCTAACTGCTTACTTGACATCTTTAAAAGGGGATCTCGAAAGGTCCTTAAATTTAATTACATCTAAATCAAAACCCTTGGATTTCTCCCCTGTCATAATTTCTTTCCTCCCCAACCTATCTCATTTCAATAAGTGATGATTCCATCCATCTAGTCATTCTGCCAGAAATCTAGAAAGTATTCCTGGCCCCCTCCCTTTACTTCCCTTATTCAACCTATTGCCATCTTTGGCCAAGTGTATATTCAAAACGATTTTAAATCTACCCAGTTATTATCAGCACTGTTACTCTTGTCTAAGCCACCTTTATCATGTGCCTAGACTTCTAGTAACCTCCACTCTACTCTCCCTGCTTACACTCTATGTCTTTCTAGAACATTCTCCCCATTACAGCCAACCTTATCTTTATAAAGTGCACATGATATCATGCCACTTCTTTCTTCCTCAGTGTAGTTCATGTTGTTCAGGTTAGGTCCTGGCTCCTCAGAGGGACCTGCGCAGCCCCCCACAGTGTAGCCTGTGCCCTCCTTTCTAGCAACTCCCTGAACTATTCTTCCCCTCATGCACCACACTTAGGACTCACCAGCTTTCTCTGCATTCCTGGGATGCACCAGGTACAAGCCTTCCAACACATTACTCCCATCCCTTGGAATGCTTCTTTTTACACTCGGTCCTATAAAGTCTTTCTCATGCATAGATCTCATCCTAAATGTCACCTCCCAAGTAAGACCTTCTATGAAACCCCGAATGTAAATGAGCTCCTGCTGGTACACCATCTCAGCACCCCCTACTCTTTTGATTTGTAACACTAACTGTAACTACACACTTATCTTTGTGGCTTTTTATTTTATCTTACTGTCTTGAAACTGTAAGCTCCATGGAAGCTATAGTGGAATACAGATTTGCTCACCATTGTATCTTCTGTAAACAATGACTTTTGTATACAATAGCATATAATAGGTCAGCAGTCAATATTTGTGAAATGAATGAGCCAGTAAAAAAAAATAATTCCTGCCCCAGAATGTGCCATCAATGATCAGCAGATGTAGCCTACAACAGAACTGGCTGGCTGACTACCCAGCCACTCACTGCCTGTCACTGTATTTATGATCAACAATGATGTTTTGTTTCCTAGTTCTCCAAAAAATGTGCAGATCTGGATGGCCTATAATGAACTGGCTGAGCCTTCTGAGGGCACCCGGGCTGCATCTTCTTAGGAGAACCCATTCTGGGTCACCAACTGAATAGAGTTGAGGTCTCTCTATTCATTTTTTAAAAATTGATCAATTAATAACTGAGCTCCTTAGTTCAGTATGCATGATCTTTCACAAGCTGACTCACCCTACCTTCTAATTTTATTGCTGCTACAACCAATCGCCACAAATGCAGTGGCCTAAAACAACCCAGATTTTTTGTCTTAGAGTTCTGGAGTTCAAGCATTTGAAGCTCTTCTCACTGAACTAAATTCAAGATGTTGGCCAGGTTATGCTCCTTTCTGGAGGCTTTAGGGGAGGCATCTCCTTGTCTTCTGAGGCAGCTAGAGGCCACCTGTATTCTTCAGTTTACAGCTCCTTCCTCCACCTTCAGAGCCAGCAACAATCAGGCTGAGTCCTTCTCACACCATCTTCTACCCAGTTCTCTCCCTCTTCTTCCTCCCTCCTCCAATTCTAAGGACTCTGTGATTTCACTGGGCCCATCTAGACAAAGTAAGGTAATCTCCCTATCTCAAGGTCAATTGATTACCAACCTTAACTCCATTTACAATCTCTTCTTGTAGTAACCCATTATAGCTCCAGGTTGTTGGGATTGGGATGTGGACATCTTTGGGGAACCATTAGTCTTCTTCCTACCACCATGCTCACTTCCATCCAATTCTCACCTCCACCTCCACATTTTAACCCTGAAGTTGGGACTTTTACACTGTTATTCAGAAGACCCAGTGGTAGCACCAAGGATCTGCAGGCAACCACAAGCTTTCTCAAACAAGCCATGCCTAGTTACCTTTTCTCACCTCAGATCGCCCTCAAGCATTTCCAGTATTCACACCCAAAATCTAGGATAAGGGTGTCCATTTCTCTGGGTCATTGTGAAGATTACATGAGCTACCATTTGTACAGTGTTTGAGAGCCAGGAGAATGGATAAAAAAGAACTTGTGTTCTGGCTTCAGAAGTCTGTGTTCAAATCTTGATAGCCTAACAATAACGGTGTGACTCTAGACGACAATGGAACCTTTAAAAATTCCATCAAAATCTCTGTTTCCTCACCTGTAAAGTGGGGGTATCAAAAATATTCCTCTTACAAGGTTGCTGTGAGGATCAAATGAGATTAAGTATGCAAAGCACGCAGCATATGGTAAGTGCTCTATAAGATTAGTTGTTGTGATCGTTATACTAAAATCCTTAATAAATTATAGCCATTCTCTGTTGTTACAGTGCTTTATTTCATTCCTCTATCTGACAGACTCTCAAATCTCAGCTTAAGCACTGCATCTTCAGGAAAGCCTTCCCCTTCTTTTCCAGGCAGTGGTCATTAGTTGTTTCCTGTTAACACCCACCCTATATTTCTGTAAGGGTATTATTGCAATGGATTGGACTAAGGGTCTTGTACATGCCATCCCCACCTTCAACAATAGACAGGTGTGGGAGACTGGGCTCCCCAAGAGCACATCTCAAGCCTTGCTCTTCTTTCTATACTCAATGCCTTGCTCAGGGAATAGGCAGTGCAATGTTTAAGAAATGTTTGTTGATTGAATAAACAAAGAATTCTATGTTACTACTTAGAAATTGCCATCATATTGAATATGTGTTAACAGATTTGTCTAAACACACACAGTGTCACTGTATTCTTGGTGTTCAGGATTGTGAGGTATACACTCTCTTTGCTTGGGAATAGCATTCTTTGGGGTTCAAGTCGAACTGGACCCTTGGGAGAACTACAGCCAGAAAGTAGAATCCCTGCTTGTCTGTGTTCTGGAAAGAATCCTGTGCATGTGAGGACCTCCTCCCCCATCATCAGCTCCAGGGTTTTCATTCCCTGGTTCAGCAACTAGGCCTCAAGGAAAACTCTACCCCAAGCAGAACAGGGCTGAAAATCATATTTTCACGGGATGTCAAACCTCCTCTCTTACCTTAAATGAAAGGTATTATTTCTGAAAGGAGAATGTCACACTCCACCACCAAAATTCTGCTTCCTCGGCAAAAACCCCAGCAGTTTCTCTGCATGGCTGGCAGCTCTCCACCCAAGGCCGATACTGGGAAAATCACTAGGCCCAATGCAAATCACAGGAGCACAAGGCACTCTGATTAAAACAAGCGAAAGCAAAGTCAAGGAGCGTTATTAGCTGTGCAGCAATGGGGTAGAGAGAGGAGATATGGTCCAGACACCACCTCAGGACCCACAGCAGGTCCTAACTCCTCTCGGGAAATTTGCCCATCACTTTGCCAAGTAAATAAATTATCCTTAGCTCAGCAATCTCTGGGCCTTTCCTATAATGGATGATATCCTTTCACCTTCATCTTTGGTATATATAAAAATATATCCTTCTTAGCTGCCAACAAGCTATCCATCCCTTGTCTCTAAGCAATTCATGCTGGAGAGAGAGACCTCTTTCTAATTCACCCACGCTGAATCTACCCTGGGATAAAAAGCCTTGCACAGAGCTGGGCAGGGTGGAAAAGGTGTCAGGCAATGACTGCATTCAAATAAATGGGAAACTGTCCATGCTTTTTAACGAGTGAGAGAGCACTGGGAAGAACAGGTCAGAAAGTGGCTGTCTGTCCCTTGAGCTTTCTGTTGTGTCAACTTCTGTGTGTGTAGCCTGGGGGCTGATCATTCTGTAAATTCCCCAGAGTCCCACGAGCACTCGCTGCTTACCTAGCTGGCAGCTCTAAGTGAGGACACCTGTCCACTTTGGCCACATCTTCCCAGATTGGGAGGATGCAGGTCCTACTTACCCTCCCAGCCACTCCCAGAGGCGTATGCTTCCTGACAAAGATGTGAGTCTGCTCCGGGCATAACCCAGATGATTAGCTCAGGTGTTCTGTGTCTTCTAGCTACCCCGTGGCTGAGTTCAGGTGCCAACCTGTTCCAGGCTGGTGCTTTCTGTGTTAAGGATCCAGCTATTCTGAGTCCAGGAAGCTGGCTGTTTTGCCAAGATGAATTCAGGTGCTGGACTACGTGTGACCTGCAAGTTCTTCTGGGCAAGGTACACCAATCTAGAGGTCCCCCAACCCAGGCCCCTGAGCCAATCAAGTGTGCCATGCCTTTCCTTCATGAAATGCTGGCTGGATTTCCTAGGAGACCCCTCTTCTCCAGAAAGCTCCCAGTGACAGAGTGTCTTCCTTCCCAAGGATTCTCCACTCAGAAATCTCCAGCCTGCCCCTCCATCACCTCACTCCACTGCATGCCCAGGGGCTGTATGCAAACATTTGCTTTGATTTGTAAAATCATCCATATAATTAGGGAAAAGAGTTAAATAAAGGGACTGATTTCAGAGAGCAGGCTCTTAATGACACTAATACCTGAAAAAAGGGGTCATTATGATGGGCTAATGGGCCTTGCCTGGCGTTCAGCTCTCTCAGGACACAATCCAACACACTCAATTATCTGCTAATCAGGGCCATTTTGTCAGAGGTTATTGCCCTGAAGTATCAATTATAGGAACATTATTAATACTTTATGGAGAAACCACTTGCATGAAAGTGTTAAACTCATGGGGGCATCCCTCCCCACTTAGACCCAAAATAGGCAGCCTCTTTTTGCCCCCATTTAGTTCCCCAACTGAGGCTTTCCATGACCCACTGAGTCTACTGGGAAGGAGCCAGGGCCACAGTGATGTTCCCAAATCTGTCACCTGTGACTGAGCTGGCAATCCCAACTCTTAATGCCACCAGCTGGCAAGAGTGGCTTAGCCCAAAGCCAAGGCATTACTGACTCAAGATGTGGGAGGGAAGCAGTGAGCCATGTGCTGCAGGGACAAGTGTGTATGTGTCTCTCTCCCTCTCCCTCCCTCCCTCTCAAAGAAGGCACTTTCAAAGAATTGGGTAGGAGATGAACAGGTGACCCTCTGCCTGAGGACACAGCCTGCCAAGGATGCAGTCTACCGCATTCTATGTTGCTCCCTAGAATCCACTTCTCCAAGCTGGATACATGGATATTTCACCTGTAAGGAGGCACTGTCCAACCCAGAGACTGAAGGAATAACTCTGAAACATAATGTGGTATAGCAAACAAAACATGAAAAGGATTTTAGATTGTGATCAGTCCTTATTCAATTCTCTGTCCCCTCACTCACTGACAGCAAGAGCTCAGGCAAGTCACTAACCTCTCTGAGCAGAGGTTTTCCAACCTCCTGGGAAGCAGAGTATCATGGTGGGGTGTTATAGCTTGTGTCTAGATGTCCCCTTCAAAGCCTCACGTGGTCATAGGTGGGGCTTTTCAGAGGTGGCTGGATCTAGAGTGTGTGATGCTGGGATTGATTCATGGTGTAATGCTAGGATTAAGGGTGTGAGTGCTACCCGCCCTGATGATGGGTACCTGGATAAGATATAAGGGACAGAAAGAGGCTCGCTGCTTGTAGGTTGGTGCCTTCTGCCTTCTGTCTTCTGCCTGCCATGAACTGTTTCTCCCTCGCAATACCCCTCTGCCATGCTACCCTGCCTTGGAGCCAGCCAATTATGGACTGAAACATCTACAAACTGTGAGCCACAATAAACCTTTCCTCCTTTAACTTTGGGTGTTGGGTATTTTGTTTCAGCAACAAGAAAAGTAACTAAGACATGGGGGAAATTATGCTTCAGAAGGCCTGTGGTACCACGTACTAGTTGTGCCAACTGGACCAAGTTATTGAGCCGCAGTTTCTCACACACGGGCCAGGGATAGTCATAGCCATATCCCAGAGTCGTGGTAAGGTTGAATGAGAAGGCGCACATGAGCACCAGTACTGCATCTGGCACAGGCCACTCAGGGAGCATGATACTTACTCTGAGGCGGATCTCAGGGATTGAATATTTGTTGCTAAGTAAATAATGAATTTAAATGATCAAAGAAAGCAAAATCTTTCTGTTCCCCCATCCCTGAATAAGTAGACAATTGCCAAGAGAAAGGTTAAAAAATGTTTCCAACTGAGATAGAGAATAGCAGTGGGCCCTTCAATCTCCCCATCCAGTGCCTGGCTTCATAGGGAGGTGCCAGTCAGCCTGGGTGAAGCTGCCTCCTGGGAAGGGATAGGACTCTCTCTCTGTGACCTAGCAGGCCTGGACCTGCCTATTACCAACAAGACAACCAGAAGGAAAAAAAGCATCGCATGGGAGTCTCTTATAATTTGGTTTATAGGCAGTTTAGTCTAATGAGAAAAAGGTAGGAAGAAGAGACAGGAGATTGCTCCGCCACTTAGTCATCCTTGTGGGGCCTTCTTCATGGTTCAAGAAATAGAAATTAAAGACGTGGTTGTGTCTATGATTTTACCAATGGCTGCTGAGACCTCTGAAGAATGAGCCATGTGATCACCATCAGGGAGGAACTGGCCAACTCAAGACAGATAAATTCTGCTAGAGTTTGGGCTACATTCTAATAAAAATACCTATCTTTATATGTTTAGAGTTTCCTGTGGTTGCCAAAGGAATGTGAGTTGTTCCATTGGGGGAAAGGAGCCTATGCATGGAGTTCATCAAAACCCTCAAGTGTCAGAAGAATTGTCCAAAATTAGTGGTCATTGCAAGTCAACTGACTCAGGCATGAAAGAAATTAATTTCACGTATAACTGTGAGGTTTTAGGGCAAGATTCGTAATCTAAAAGTAGTTTAAAATGCAAGAGCAAGCAATGCCAACTCTTTCCGAAGACAAGAGAATAGGTGACTGAAGGCACTTGGTTGGCTTCAGTAGAATTCAGTCCAGGGAAGAGGAATGACCAATGTCCACCTTGTGTGGACAAAAAAGAGAAACCATCACCTACAACCAAAGGGTTTCAATGTCCTGCCTAGGACGGCTGACCCAGATCTTGATGGTCGAAGTGTCAGTTGAAAGACTGAAGGAGCTGGGAATCTACCCTTCTGAGCCTTGATTACGGCTTATAAATGTGTTATTTGGTGGGCCTGGGTAATTAGTGTTTGTGTTAAGCAGTTATGGGGTTAAGTGCTACCAGGGGCTTGATCTGGGCTGACAGAGTCTGAGCTACAGAGTAGGGTGGTTGCCTAGCAACAACACCTGTAGCGCATTAAGCAGCCAGTCGGCTTTGTCAGCTTCTAGCAGAGGCTTTGTAGAGTGGAAGCTAGGGGTGGGGGAGGTTTATGGGGAACAGAAGTGGGAAGCTGGACAGTGGGTCTCAGGATGGATAAGAAGTGGGCAGCAGGGGAATCAAGTGTTTTTGTGAGTTCCACAGAGTAGCTTTATGTTTATTTTCCTCAAACAGGAGATTGCTCCAGGTGTGAGTCCTGGGTAGGAAACCTCAGTATTGCCCCTTGGCTCTTCCTAAAACTCTCACATCTGCAGCTAAGGTGTAACCCCCTTCCTGAACGCGAGCCCTCTTTCAAACAAGATGCCTTGGGATTGGGTGACTGAGGGGGGAAGGACAGGTGCTTTTGTGGTTTTGTTTTCAGATTCAAGAGAAATGGAACCATGGAGAACAAAAGCAAAGAGCTTGAGAATGAAATGCTTCCCACCCCCTTGCTGCCCACCATCCCACACATGCCTCTGGACGTGATCTCATGCACACCTGAGATACAGCTGGAAAAAGAACAGATTTGGGGAAGGGTAAGGAGCTTCACAACATTGCTGCTGTCTTTACAGAATTCGTGCCAACTTTTGCCAGCATTCCCAAGCTGCCTCTGATGAGGTGGAGGTATATAGAGTGAGGTATTCAAAAGGTAGCACTAGCAATCAGAGGAGGTTATTCAAAAGGTAGCACTAGTAATCAGAAGGCTTAGGTCATCTCCACTTCTGTCCCTTGCGAGCTATATAGGCTTTGGCTCACACCTGCCCTGAGACTCAATGTCCTTGTCTGTACAGTGGGAGATAATTATACCTGCCCCACTTACCTTATGAGGGGGAGGTCATTTAAGTAAAAGCATGTTACCAATGCTATAAATCCTCCTCCATGCATAAGGTGCCCACATTACAAAGAAGATGTCAATATATCTGCTCTTTTGGAAGGGCCTGAGCCATTTGCTCTTTGGCCCAATGTGCAAGGGAGTGGATCAGCCATGTGCTGTGTTGCTGGGTAATTTGGTGGGAGAACTGCTGTGAAAGGGGGCCTATTCAATGCTTCTCTTCTAGTTCACTGGTTCAAATCCAGCTCTAGGCCAACAATTACTGTAATCATTGGGTTTGGAATTCAAAGTGACTGACTTTTGGGAGAACTTTTTCTTATCTATGACCCACTGAATTTTCACCATAAACTCATGTGTGCAGTGACAAAGAAGGCAGAGGCTGCAAACCTGGCTCAGTCCTAAGTACTGTCTACCCACCTCCCTTCCACAGGCCAAGGCTACGTCTTCTAGACTATCTTCCAAAGCAATCAAGGGGCTGAGTGTGATGCTCTTTGCTCTGGGCTAAGAGATAAGTGTCAGCCTGCCTGGCCATATTGACACTGCCTGTCCCACCCAGCTTCTTTTCATGGCTGAAAAGGCAGGCAAGTCTTCCTTTCCACACCACAGCCAAGGTAATTCCTCCTCCCAGTTAGTAAGATAACCCACAACTGATACAGAGACAGAGAGAGAGACAGACAGACAGACAGAGAGATGAGCAGATTTAAGGCCCATCCAGACCGAAGTAGCCACTCACCAGCCCAGAACACACCCAGCTTTCTGTGTGACTTTGGGAGTTTCCTGCCTATGTGGCTGTGGGGTTGGTGGATAACCTGCCACACTCATGGTGACAAATACTCTATGTGTGTGTGTGTGTGTGCACCTCACTCCATGGCTTCTCTGCTCCTGTGTTGTGCCGTTATTTTCACGCTCTGGGTTATATTTAACTCAAGTCAAAATATTTGGGGGGTTGGAAGCCTGCTGTTTCACCAAGAAAGGCATTTGAATATGCTCAGTTCCAGAGAATTCCAAGGGCTCTGGGAAGAGAGTGAGGCGCTCGCCCCAGATTTGTCTGACACATCGTGGTCACGTGGACTCCATTAGCGATGACTGCAGCGTTGAGCAGGCAGCCTGGAGGAATGTTGTAGAAATGATGAAGAAGAACCCTGAGTGATGTCAGCAGGAGGCTGATGCCTCTGGGCATCCCAGGGCACCCGCCCCACACATCCCCACAGGGAGGGGAGCTCTAATTGGTAATGTTGCCTGCTTTGTCTCCACCCCACCTCTCATACCCAGTGCCAGTCTGAGGGGCACACAGAACTGGAGTCCCATGTAATGTGAGAGGAGGCATAACTCAGCTCACCCCACTTCTGTTAAGAAAGCATGCACATGGAGGGTCCCCCACTGTTGGGAGTCACTGTTTTCTCCGAAGAAGCCCTGGTAAGGTCAGCATTGGGCCACATACATACACATTGTCCATCAAGGGAAGAAACAAGCAAGAATAGCATTATTTTATTCCTTACAGTACAAAGATATCTTTGAGGACAGGTAGGTTCACCTGTCTCCAGATTTTATAGATGCCCTGTATAGACATACTTTTCAATTCTGACTCTCTACATTGTCTGAAAATTCTTTCTATATTACATTATGTGGTACATTTCTTAAGGAAACTCAACTTTCTTTCTTTCATGTCACTTCCCCAAGCAATGGAGGGCAGTATGGATGGATTTCAAAATACCTTGAGGTGGGGCCTGTGAGTAGATGGAGATTGAGGACAGGCAGGATTGCAACATGGGTTTTATTATGATGTCTGAAAAAGGCAGCTGTCAGTGTTACAGGAGAGAAGGGCACAAACACTATCCAATCCCCTTACCAGCTAGAGCAGCTGGCTGAGACCTGCAGGATCTTCCAGGAGAACCGGTCCTGCTGATGCCTTGAAGGGTCTTGCCAGGTGGAAGTGACCAGGAGTCAGTCAGTTGGGGAGCAGGAAGAGAGGGCCAGTCTGGTCCCAAGTCCTCGCAGGCCACTGTCCCATCTCCAGCTTGAGCTAAAGCACTAAAACCGGAATTTGCTTCACATTCATGGGAACTGACATATGGTATAATTTTTTTAAAATCTCTCAAGTTCCCTAGGCAGCCTTGACGTGAATATTAATACTAACATAATTTCATGATGATTAGAGAACACAATTAGGGGCTATTAATAATGACACAAATAATGACATTTAAGGCCTCATTTTAATTTGAGTAATATTCTGTCTGGTGGTATTTAAACAGCTCTGTCTAGCACAATTAGTATGGGCTGGGGTGCAGACACTGCTCATGGGATCCATCAGTCCATCTCACAACCCGCCTCCATGGAAAGGGAGAGAGTGAGGGACACACTGCACCGTTCCTGAGATACACCCAGGGAGCTCATCCTGCCCTACATGTGGCCGGACCCCCAGGAATAAGTCCCTTGGACAGAAAGACCTGTGTGCAGATTTGAAGAGCAGAAATTGGAAGGATTGCTGGTGGCTGGAGCTCACTAAGCAGTCACTTATTCCATCCTTAGGTTCCACGCTTTCCCAAGACTCAGGCAAAGTGTAGGTTTCTATGTGTATTAGTCAGCTTTTCATCACTGGGACCAATACCTGAGAAAAACAACTTAAAGGAGGAAAGATTGATTTTGGTTCATGGTTTTAGAGGTTTCAGTCTGTTGTTGGCTGGCTCCATTGCTTTTAGGCCTGTGGCAAGGCAGAAACTTCATGGTGGGAGGGTGTGGCATAGTAAGCCAGAACGGAAGGGGCAAGGACCAAATATAGTTCCCAAGGTTGCAGCCCTATGATCCGCTCTCTTTAACTAGCCTCATCTCCTGTTCCCATCACCTTCCAATAATGCCACCCAGTTATGAACCCATCTTCTGATGAAGTTACAGCCCTCATGACCCCCAATCACACTCCAAAAGCTCCACCTCGAATATGGAGGCTTTGGGGATCAAGCCCTCAATGCATGAGTCTTTAGGGGACACTTTGTACTGAAACCATAACATTGTGCTTTCCGCTTCTCAATGAAATCCTACTGGACCTGCAGCATGTGGCTCCCCACTGAGTCCCAGCAGCCTCCCAACCCCTTTCTTTCAGTAGCATCATTCTACATCTGTCAGAGCACACAACTCCCGTTGTAATGATCCACATGCTTGTCCACCTCCCCATGAAATAGCTCACTCTTTGATGGGTGGAACCTCATCTTGTCTGCCCATCTGCCTTGAAGCCCTCAGCTCACAAAGGACAGAGCTTGCTCTCAATAAATGTTTGCTGAGTGACTTAATGGCTAACTGACTACAAGTTCTCCCTTCAAGGCTCTAGAGCAGAGAAATGGAAACAACAAACTTCCTGATAAATGAAGATTGGAATAAAGAAGGAAGGGGCAGGAGAATGGAAGAAGGAGAGGGAGAAAACACAGAGGAGGAAGACATGTATTTGTTGAGCGTTTATCATGTGTCAGGCACGTGGTATACTTTATGCCCACTATCTTCTTCCATCCTTGCAAAAATTCCGTGAGATGCATACTGTTACTGTTCTCATTTCACCAGTGGTGAAACTCAAGTTCAAAGAGGTCAGTCATCCGCCTGCTCACAGTAGTATGTGGCCACACCAGCCTTCAAAGCCACCTCTGTCTGAATCCAAAGCCCCAGACTGCAACCATGCACTGTACTAGCACAGGTGACTGAGGAGGATTAGGACCATGTGGGATGCTTATGTCACAAGAGGAGGCCAGCTACCTGCCAGTGGACATCATAGACAAGAAGCCTATTGAAGTCCCTCCCATGTAAGGCTCCTGCTGGGTCTGCAGTGGGGGAAATGGAAATCTGCTGGCCACAGGCCAGCCCGGGAAGCCCTGAAGCTGATGAAGGCTGGAAGTCTGCCCCCTGGAAGGGTAGCACTGGACATGCCCGAAGACAGGGTTGGTAGGCAGCCAATTCCATCCAGGCTGACGGTGTTTTGGCAGAGGCCAGCAAGGCTGTGGAGGCCAGGGCAGGGCCTGTGAGCAGCGGGGGAAGTTAAGTGGAGCCCTTTCTGGGTAATTGACTCTGTCTGCCCACAGGCCCTGGCCTGACGTGCTGCCACCTGTCTGGAGCGTGTGCTGCAGAGGCAGAGCGCATGGTTGACAGCAGCTGGCAGTTCTGTTCTAAGATTCGCCCCTCCAGTTGTAAGCCTCCTTTTGTCTGAATCCCTGATGTGGAACTCAGAGACCCATCTGAATCTATGCCAGTGGCAGCCATGGTGGCTGCCACATTGTGGTCAGCAGATAGAGTGGCACTGAATAGAGGACAGAGGCCTCGGGGAGGGGTCCAGGCTGAGCCTCCTTACCCAACAGTGGCCACCTTGGTGCAGCAAGCTGCCACCCACCACACCCCACAATGCTACATGTACACTATCACACAAAGCCATAGATTTCACTAGAGCACTGGGACCTATGTGAGGGGATTCTTATGGCAACAGAAAGCACTTGACAGCCTCAGAGTTGGTCGCTCATCAATTTTTTTCTCCCACAACATAGCACTTGTTTTCTACACTGAAATCCTTGCCTGTTTTTTCATTGTCTGCACAGTGTAGGGATTCTGCCCACCCATCCCTCACAGTCAGCCCACCCCAAGGCAGCAACAGAAAACCTCACCCGCTTTGACAGGGACCCAAGGTCAAAAGGCCCTGACCGTTAGAGAAGCAACAGTAATTGGAATGCAAGGGACACAGGAGAGGGGACATGGATGTGGGACTTCCTGGGACCCAGGAGGGGGAAAAGAAACAGAGAACCAAATCCAGTGCAAGATTAGCCCACCTTCCCCAGTGTCCTCATGGGTCCTGTGGTTGCTTCTCACTCTCATTTTACACATATTACACCCAACATCTCCTCTCCCACCCCTCGCCCGCTTCCTTTCCCAGCACTGCTGTGCTCTGTGGCTGACCCTGTATCCTTCCAGCCCAGAGAAGTCTAAAGTGACCTGTGAAGCCACCTCACTACCAGTCAGAAGTAGAGTAGCAACACTGGCTTCTACATCCTCAGGACTTTGCACACCCCTCTACAGAAGGACCAGCATTACCAGGCAAGGTCATGCCTGTCGATACTCTGGGCTAGATGATTTTAACAGGCTCCTAACTAACATATGGGCCTTCTACCTCTCCCCTCTTATCCCTGTTATACACTCTATTATTGGAAATCAACTCTCAAGAGATAAAAATTACACCCAACATTTAATGATGGGCTTACCATGTGCCAGGCATTTTTCTAAGTACTCCTCATGTTTTAATTATGTAACCTTTACAACAACTCCACACAGAAAGTACTGTTTATCATTCCCATTTTACAGATGAGGTAACTGTGGTGCAGAGATAATAAATAATTTATTCAAGTTTATATCTCCCAAGGTTACAATTTGCCCAAGGTTAGAGCCGGGAATCCAAATTACCACATATTCATAAGTGAAGAGTAGCAATGATCATGTTATATTTACTCTTCACTCAAGGGTCTCCCCACCTCTTTCCTACCATAAAGTCCCACCTGCTTCAAATATCTGTTCTAACTCCCTTCCTGCCTTACATGCAAAACAAAGGGCCACTTTTTCTCCCCCAAGTACTACCAGACTTGGTATGCTTTCTTTCAGAATTCCTTCTCCCAGTGACACCCTTCTGCCACCCACCGCCACCTGCCTCAGATCCTCCTTTCTCATTGCCTACTCCTAGGCAAAAGCCAGTGTCTGCCCTCTTTAAACTTGCTTTCACAAAGCCCCTTGTCCTGGTGGTAAGACCACAGGCAGGCCTGGGGCAGAGTACTCATGTTCTCTCATTCCTGGCCTTATGTCACCTCAAGAAAGCAAATTCACCCCTCTGAACATCAGTTGTCACTGCCTGTAGATAAGAGTATTTATTTGCAAGAGTTGCTGTCAGGATGAAGAAAAGAAGTCATTTGGGAAAGGACCTGGCTCCTACAGGATTCTCGGTCAAGGTCAAAATTCTCCTCAGCTTCCTCCTGCACACTGCTGATCACTGTCTCCCTGGTACTCAGCTGTTGGGGTCCTCCAGGGAACTGTAAGTTACTTAGTGCAAGTGTTATGTCCTGTTAGTCTCTGCTAATCCCCTAATTACCTGTACCTTACTACCTGCTAAACATCGTTGGTGCTCAATAAATGTTTTTTGTATGAATTTACCCATTCAGTGAATATTTAAGTGTCTGACCATGTCAGGATGTTACAGAGGGCATCCACCTCTCTCCACCTACCAAAGAAAGCAGATCCAGATGACTTCTGAGTCCCCTTCAACCTGAGAGCCCAGAACTTAAACCATCCCCTCCCTAGAAAGAATTTGTGCAAAACACAGAGCTCTCTGCCTACATTGTACTCTTTGTTACCAGCAATATCAACTTGAGGTCACACTGACTCTTCAAATCCATTTCTTGCTCCTCACACTTTCCTCCTCCCAATTATTTTTTCCAGGGGTCTGGCATTTCTAGTCCACACCAGGAAGCTGAAGTTCTCTGGCAGCCCCAAACCACGGCTGCCACTGGTGGAGAAGTCAAATAGAAATAGAAGGCAAATAGAAATGTCACTCAATCATTTCCCTGCGTTTTCCTCTCGCTGCCCTTCCCCACCACATATAATAAGAAATTCTTTTTTGCCCAAATATTGTTTGAATTTCAAATACACAACTTCCCTGGGGGTGACCAGATGAAAAGAGAAATCTGATTTGCAACATAAGACCTCCTTGCGGAAGTTGCATTGAGCGAACACCAAAACTAAATTTTTATTGAGCTCCTTGAAATGACAGGAGCATATCAAGGCAACCAAGCTCCTTTCCCACTGTGGTGTGCTTAAATTATTTTAAGTGAACACCAAGAAAACACTCCTCAAGTGAGAAAAGAAGGGAAGGATTTTAAACACAGTAGGCAAAATGATAAGTCTGTTGATGGCCTCTAATCTATTCTTAACAGCTGCCCAGACCAGCCTTTCGATTCTCATCTCTGGGCAGCTCGGACTGTCCACAGGTGTGGTAAGGGTCTGAACTTGGAGGGAGGGTCTTTCAAGACCCTAAGGCAATGCTGATGAACATTTCAGAATGAGTGACCAAACTGCAACCCAAAACCCACTTATTTCTCTCAAAGTGCCAACACTGCAATTAAACTCGAACACTGAGGGTTTTTTTTTTTTTTGAGGTTTTAGTTTAGAAAAAACAACTCATACATTAATATCTTTTGTCTTAAGAGAAAAACAAATAACATTTGTGCCAAGTTCACCCCCACTGCTCTAGGGCAATGACTCTCAACCCTGACTGCATAAAAATCACCTAGAGCATTTTAGGTAAAAAATTCTAATATCGAGACCCTACCCTGGACAAATTAGTTTCCTTGTGTAACACCCAGATCTCAGAATTTTATTAGATGCTTTCAGATATTTCAAAGGTGCAACTACAGTAAGATGTATACATAAATTTGCAGTATGTAACCTCCCTGAAATGGCAGGCAAATTTGTATATGCATGAAAATGTGTGTTTTGCTGGGATATGGAGTCATAACTTTCAGATAACTCTTAGAAGTACCTGCAACCTAAAGCAGGCTTTAATGGATCTACAGCTTGGTTTCTCAGGTTCATTCTAGCTGGAAAACAGTATGCTCCCAACATTCTGTTTTTAAGAGTTGTTTGTAATGGACAAAAAAAAGGTGGCTCTCTGGGTCCTGGAAGAATGACCTTTGTGGGGGTCATGGGTGACAGGTCTATAGACACTGGTGGGAGTAAAAGGCCATTGAAAAGTAATGAGGCATTCTTGTAGGAAAAATCGGGCACTCAGTGGGATTTGTTATTTTAGCAGTCCTGCCTGTGACTCAGCTGACAGCTGTGCCCAGCTTGGCCTCTGAATCTGGACATCAGAAGCCAAGTTCATAGAGAATGGTGATTGCCCAGGATGGCTTATTCTGGGAGCTCCATCACTGTGTCTGATCCATGAGCTCTATATAACTGGCCTGAGAACCAGCTTGCAAGTGTGAGTTGCAAAGGGGTGCTGGAGGGAGGCAGATGGGGAAGGGCTGATAAAAAAGAAGGGTCCAAGTCCCTGTAAAGTTCCCCAAGACTAAAGAGGCCTCTTAGAGCCTGCAGAACTTGATCCAATGAATGGGAGGGGTGCTTAAGTCTTATGAAAACATCTAAAGTGGGCTTTAAAGGAAAAGATCAGAGTAGGGAGAGAAAACGAGCCATTCCTCATTCTCTTATGAAGATCACTTGCGGCACCTATGCCTGCCCCACAAGGCCCTGGCTGGGTCTCAGAATCTGGGATCTGACAGCACATAGCCAGCCCTGCCTATAGCACTAGCCTTGCCAAAAAGCAAGAGGCCAGCCTTGGGGCTTCCCAGACCCATGGTCAGCTGCCTAAGTACTCAGCCATGCTCATGAAAGGGCCCCCTCTTCCTCTCTTTTCAGCCCTGTGCTCTAATTTATCCTCCCCTTTGATAACCAACTCCAAACACATTCAGCCGAGGCCGGGCCATCAGTGCACAAAGGCCTGTGCTCTCTCTGCTGAATGCAGCACTTCACTCTTGGGGGGATTTCTATAGAAGGCAAAATCCACCAAACAAGTTATTACACTTAAATCAGACAATGCCCGAGGTGGTAGCGAGGAGACCAGCGTTAATGACTCAGCTAGCAGCGGGCTTCTCTATTTTGAAGCTCTACCCCAGCATGGGAGAGCAACCCGCTGCCCTTCCCAGCCTCTGCCAGATCCCTCTCCTCCTGCTCCTGGACTAGAAAGGTGACCCTCTGTGTCTGCTGGTTCTCTGAATTCTGAGTGCTGATTCCCCCAGGCCCACTCTACTGACTCCTTATTCCCTCTGCTCAGGAATAAGAACAGAGCAGTGAATTCTCTTCTCTCACCTTCATTCTGAAGAAGAGGAAACCATGGTAACTGTTGAAAGTCACAGTCAGCTGGTGACAGAGCCAGGACTAGAACCCTGGTCTCTCATCTCATTTGATTAATGCAAGAACTAATATTAATTAGACAGTGTGCATAAAGTACACAGCATAGTTCTGGCATACAGAGACGCTCAATGAATGTCAGCTGTTGCTATTTGTTATCTGGTAGTGGCATCACTTTTGTGTAGCTCATTCTGAGACCCATCCATGGAGTGCCTATCATGAGACAGGCAGTCTGCGGGTTGCCTGGCATAGGACAGTGAACATGAACATACCACACCCCTGCCCTCTGCAGCTTAATTTCTAGTGGGAGATTTCAACAAGCAATGGCAGTAGTGAGAGGTGATAGCAAAGGGTAAGTAAAGGGTGCTTTTAGAAGCTACAGGTAGAGCTAATCCAGACTTAGGGGCTCAGTGAAGAGAAACTAGGATCTCAACTGAGACTGAAGGATAAGTAAAAGTTAACCAGGTAAAGAGCAGTAGGAATGAGGGGAGAAGCTGCTTACATAGTTTTCTAGGCAAAGGGTATAGTCAAATGTGCAAATGGGGAATAAGAAATGAAAAGACAAATGAAGGCAAGATGCATCTGAGGAAAGGGCAAAAAGATGTCAATGTTCTAGAACACATGGTAAGATGGGGTGAAGATGGTGTGCCGCCTGGAGGGAGGCCAATTCATGAGACCTGGGGCAAAAGAGAAACAGGCACATGTCATCTCATGAACAATGTAGGAAGCCATTGAAAGGAGCCAGGACTTTAAGCTGAGAAATAAGGGATGATCCATGGACATGCTGGAGATCAGAGGACCTATTATGAGAATGGGTAGGCAGCAGCAAGACCAGCTAGCAGGTTAGCCACCAGTTCAGCACTTGTCCCATGTTCCATTTCGACACATTCTTTAGCTGGCATCTTGAGTCACCAAATAAGTCCCTCCATTAACAGAACTGATGGAGGGGGAAATAAGCTGAAAGAAGAGAGCTGTGGCCACCAGAGCAGAGGAACAGAACAATGGCTTTCCCCCAGCCACTTGGGTCATTACCCAAAATGCCTGAAGCACCATGTAGTGAGATGAAGATCTTATCCACCAACCAGATATGTGACCTTGGGCAACCTCCACTTCCCCATCTGTACAAGGACATTTACTAAGTAATTGGTAAACTGCATTGCAGTCCTTATATTCTATGTTTTCATGACTTGAAATATACATCCTACATTTTTTTATTCTAAGATGCCTTGTTTTGCACTTTACTGTTTGTAAAACTAGGACAAAATGGTTCTTATAGTAGAGCAAACACAGCTCATCAAAATCAAGTATCCTGTGCGAGGATCAAAGACACTTCTTTTGGGTTCTTTCATTCAGTCCAAGAAAGGCTTGCCTCTGACAGCAGCCAGGAAAAGCTGAGTAGGAGCTGTATTCCGGAGCTGCTCCAACCTCTTCTGGCTACCTGTGTGTAGACCATACTCTTCAGGAAACGCTCTTTCCCAGGCCCTCTGCCCTCAGGCCTGTACAAAGGACATTCTGCAAAAAGCCACAACACTCTTGCATTGTCCAATAACTCTGGCAGCTATTAAGGTAGAGGCCAAAGTTCCAAGGGTTTTTGGGAAAGTGAACAACAACAACAAAAAAAAAAAAAAAAAAAAAAAAAAAAAACAAATTCAAACTAGGATTTGAGAAGAAAAAAACCAGTTCCGAACTGTTTTTGGCTGGAAAATGCTCTCCATCCATGGCTTTAGGACACAAGCAGCATAGCATCCAGAGGCACACAGCTGCATGGAACAATTCAAAAATTGCCTTGTTGGACTACAACGTGCCAATTTTTCAAATCTAGAGCCATTTTCACTATTACAGTGTGTGCAGCCTAAGCCCAGAGAATTTTCTTCTGGGAGGGAAAATTGATTCCGAGGTTACCATTAACCCCCATTATCTCAGCATGCCCCATTCCAAAACTATTCTTGGGAACCAAGGGGGCTAGAAGAAGCTATAGAGGCCCATGGTGAGGTTGGTGCCCAACATCACAGGTGCTAACGGCCGAAGTCCATTAGCCCCATGTCTTGGAAGGGTATGAGAGCAAGTAAAATGGAGAAGGAGAGAGAGAGAGGCAGCACAGAAAGATCTGGGAATGTGTTTTCCTGGGAAGTCCTAAGCTCTGTGAGCTTGCCTGCACACCACACTTCATTTGGGTGGACTGGGAACTTGCATGAGTTGAATAGCAGGAACTAAGGCTAACACCTGCGTAGACCCCTTCACGTTGACTTGAAGTGCTCACCCATACTGCCTTCTTCAGCAGAGCCCTGAGCTTGATGAAGGAGTGTTCAGCAGCTGGCTTGGAAGTTGCCCGTGTCATCCCATTCTTGTACCCAGCTGCACAAGACCCAGATCTTTCAGATGCAGAAGGAAAAGGCAGTTCGTTTTGCCTACCCCATGTGCTCCATGTGGAAAACTACTCCAATTCCTCTAAACACAGTTAAGAGCTAGCAGCCTTTATCATGGGGTGTGCTATGACCTCCATCTTTCCAACCCACCAGCCCCACCAGGAAGTCAGTGGTGATAGTGCGTGCTGCAAAACAGGAAAAGAAAGACAGCTGTGTGGACAAAGAGGGCACCAAGTGACTGAGGAGAGTTGCCCATTTGCTGATCTCACAAGCATCATTCTTCTGCATTCTGATGATACAGTGGTAAGCATTTTGAATCCAGGAAGCCCAAGTCTGACTTCTGGCTCTGCCACTTGAACCTAGGACTAGTTAGTGACTTACTAGTCTGTGAACCTCCTTTCTTTTCTGAGACCCTGGAAGCAAAAATAAACACCAACAATGTTATTGTCAACATTAAATTAGATAATATAGGAAAGTGACATATAGCGCTCAATAAATTGCACACACACACATACACAGACACATGGCATTGTCTCTATGGCCAATATGTTCTACCCAGCTGTGTCTTCATATACAGCATAGATATTTAATGAATTAATGAGTTTGATGTCTATAGTATATATTAAAGTTTATGTACACACACAACAACCGGCATCCATTCTAAAATGTCTGTTGTTCACAGAATGACACACCCTGCTTTTTCTCAGTACAGGAGTTTGTTTCAGAGTCTGGGTGCTGTGCCTACATTGTCAGCCAGCTCTGAACTTTAAAGTTCCCCTCCCCGTCCCATCCTGCTCCTGTCCCTCCTCCAGCACCACCAGAAACAGCTCACAAGGCTGTCCTCTTCTTTCTGGAGTCTTCTGAAGGAGTGCAGCGGTGGAAGTCTTCGCAGGTGCTGGAGGAGCTGGAGAAGGGAAAGGGCTCCAACTGGGCCTAAGCATTCAAAGCACTACCGCGGGCCGGACGCTGTGCTAGGCACAGGGGCACTGGATGAGCAAGACCCTTCCCAGTGGGCCCTCTAGGGGTTGCCTTGAGAGCGAGGCAGAAGATGCACACTCAGCTCGTTAGAACAATACGCTGGTGAGAGAGGACAGACTCACCAGGGAGGCAGGACAGATGGGGGTCACGCAGAAGAAGGCCCACGGAGGACGCCCCCAGGAGCCGCACCTCGGTTGCTTCGGTGCCTGCGAACCCTGGGAAGTTGACCTCTCTTAGCCACCGGGTGACTGGTGCAGGAGGGGAGGGGCGTGCAGGGCTAAGTGCTGACGGGATGTCCCTGTCAACACAATGTTCCGCCTGGCCGGGCCTTCATATATAGAGATATTTAATGAATTAGTTAATTAATGAGAGGAGTGTGATTGATAGATCATATGGCGCTCGCAGCAGGGTGAGTCTGACCCTGATAAGGCCGCCTCAGCTGCAATCCGTCCCCCTCATTGGTCGGGAGAGTGCGGTCGCTCCAGCAATTTGCATGCATTTAATGTAGCTCTTTAATAGGATGTAATGTTAGCGAAAGCCAAAAGCGCAGCAGCTGTAACTTAAAAGACAGCCCCATTACTGCAAGCCTTATAATTAGGGTAAGAGGGAGACTCGGTCTGCCATATGTTAAACTCTTTTGAGGTTAACAGCTCTGTAAGATTTTTGCAATTTAAAAAAATTGCACTTGAAGGATGATGACAAGGCTCATCAATGAAGTGCCTATGCACCCGAGGGAAGGGACAGGAGGATCCCGTGTCCCCAGAGGCCCACTTGCCCCGGGGACAGGCCAAAGTGGCCGCTCTCCTGCCACAAGCCGCCCAGTCTCCGCTCCTTCTCCCCGTTCTGCACCAGCTCTTCCCACTCCAGCTCCATTAGTGAAGCGCTGCTCTTGCTCTGCGCGGAATCTCACCTCGCCCCACCTGCAGCACGCGGCTTCCGAGCAGCCGGGCAGGGAAGGGTGGCGCCAGGCGCGCGGGCAGCCAGGCCCGTGAGAAGCACCGCGCGTGCTTACCTTGCAAAGTCTGGCAACTCCAGAGCAATTACGGGTCCCCGCAGGTTATCTGGAGCTGATTGCACAGCGGGGCCCGAATCAGGGAACACACAGCAGGTGCTGCCTGGGAGGGCGGTCAGTGGCCTGGAATTTGCTTGGTAATTACCTGGCACAGGGCCTTGAGGGTGTTTGTCCCCTCTGTGACCAAGCCCACGTGGCAAGGGGGACGGGCGTTCGGTGTACGGCCGAGTTCTGGGCTCGGGAACCGATGCCAGCACGCAGGCCCAGAAGCACTGCCCCTACACCTAACTGCGCTGCGACAAGTAACAGGAAGGCCTGGATCGCACTCACCAAAACCCTGGAGCAGCCCAGCTACACCCGCCCAGCCTCTGGTGCCTCCCTAGCGGCCAGGGGGTGGGGGTGGGGGAGAGTGGAAGTGCGGCGCTGGGAGAGTCGCTGTAGGAACAGGAGCCCTCTCTGGAGACTGGAGCGGCCTCCCCTGCACGGTCCCCTCCCGCGGTCTGCGCTTGGCAGGGAGCGGAGCAGAGCTGCCCGCTCGGCTCAGCAGATTCTCTCCCCCGGGAGCTCTAAGTCCCGCACCCTCCTCCCCACCTCGCTTCCCCGCCAAGCGTAGGTGTCCGACCAAATTTCTAATGACAGACGCTCCAGACAAAACAACAACGGGAAAAAAAGCAATCCCTCTGACTTTTTTAAAGGGGGCTCTTGTTAGAAGGAAATTACAGGAGCGGTAAAATGACTGCTAATTGCACAATTATCTGATTATGATTGGTACCAAAAATACTGAGATCCTTTCCCCCTCCCAGCCACTTAAAGAATTCTCAGGGACACCTCTTGGTGAACGACATCTATCTTGCCAAACCCGGAGGGACCAAGGAATAGGAGGAAAAAAGATGTGTAGAAGAGGGTAGCACCAAAAAGGTACAGGGAGTCTGATGCACCTAACCAGGGGAGAAGGAAAAGTTTTGGGTGTAATAAGGACCGAAGGAGGGGAGAGAGGGTGGCAGCAGGTGAGTATTCTTGTAAACTACATACATGAAAGCTAAAAGGGCTTAGGATATCATTTCGTAGGTGTGACCCATAGAGGTTAGGCCACTTATTTGTTCAAAGACTTGGGAGCTGGAAGGATGGATGGGACAAGGGTGGGCTGATGGAGAGAAGATGGGGGCTGGTCACATTTGGGCTCTGTTCTAATCCCTCACTGCCTTTCAGGGACTCAGATTATGATCAGTTTTTATGACCAAGATGAAAACAAAACATAAACAAAAAACATCTCTGTATTTGACATCTTGATTTAAAATGCCACTTATTGGTAGCTGCTAAAAGCAGACCCAGTCATGTGTGGTGGAGCAAGCCTGTAATCCCAACACTTAGGGAGGCTGAGCCAGGAGGATCACAAGTTCAAACCCAGCCCCAGGCAACTTAGTGACTTAGCAAGACCCTGTCTCAAAGTAAAGTAAAATAAAATGAAAGAGGCTGGGAATGTAGCTCAGTGTGAAGGCCCTGGGTTCAACCTATTACCCACCAAAAGTGGACCCAACTCCAACAGCTAACTTCTGTTTGTGCTTTATGATCTATAAAGCATTCCCACCTGCTTTTTCTTATACTTTTCCTACTTACCCTGTTCTTTTACTATCCCCATTTTTAAATGGATTTAACTAAAACTTAGAAAATGTAAAGAATTCCCAAGGCCTCCAGACTTGTCATGGGGACACCTAAGGTTCAGAGCCCTGTATCTCGGAGCCTTTTTTGGGGACAGAAGCTAGGGCTTGAGGGATTTCTCTGCACAGGACTGACGACATGGAAATAAGGTACTGAAGCCGGGTTTCATGATTTTCTTTACACTCGTTATTTTTGTAGGTCAGTAGCTCAGGCTGTCTTTCCACTGGGATGTGGCCCAGTCATCTGGAGTTATTTTCCCACGGGAAGGCATTTCACTTGGTGCACCAGCCTGAAATGTCACTTTCGGGTCACCAACGATACCTCGACTCCTTGACGGAAGAGGTGCTGGCAGGCTGGATGCAGAGTCCACACTACTTCCTGATTTCCCTGCCTTAGCCTCATCAACCAGTCAGGGTTAGGAGTAAGACTCCAACCTTGGGCCAGTGAGATGGCTCAGCGGCATAAGCGCTTGCCTGGCAAATGCGAGGTCCTGAGTTCGACTCCCAGAACCCACATATGAAAAAACGGGCCAGTGATATTGCTCAGCGGCATGGGCGCCTGCTGGCGCGTGAGGTCCTGAGGTCGACCCCCGGTACCCACAAAAAAAAAAAAAAAGAAAAAACTCCAACCTTGCTCTCCCTCTTCCTGGATGCCAAAGTTAGGGAAGAAAGGGGTTCGGAGGCTCCATCTCCATGAAGCTCAGGAGTGCAGTGTTGAGTTGAAGACCATTGTAGTTTTCCAGAGACTTCTTGGCAGTCCAAGCCATTGCTCCATAATCACCATGTCCCCATCAGGTGCTCTCCTGCACAGCGGTGATGGTTGCTTCAGAATTACCATCCACAGATCAATAGCCGGCCGATTACTGGGCCTTGCACACAGCCAGCAGGGCTCACTCTGGAGGCATGTGGAGATGCATGCAGGAACACAGTTTCCCTTCATTAGAGCAGCTGGGCTTCAAGTAAGAGCAGCACAGGGCTGGAGGCTCCCAGGACTGGCAGGCAGGCGCTGTGGAGCCAGGAATCTGAATGAAGGGTGCATGAGGAAGAGTGGCTGAATTGCCTCAGAGTGTCTTCCGGAGGAAGGGAGGCTGACCCAGGCCTCATCCCTCATCTAGCCAGCTCCCAGCATCCTTTCCCTTAAAAGTTAATGAAAAGTAAACAAACTGATGTTTCCCATCAGCTGCCCCCTGATAGGAGCTCCCTTGGGCCAAAGAGGTCAATGCTTAGTCAAGCAGGATGTGTGAGACCGGAGCAGACGAAGAGGCATAGCTCTGGCCTGGGCTGTAGGGAAACTTCCCCGAGACTCCAGCCCTCCGTGTATTCATCAACACTGCCCCTGTGATACAAATGCCGGGGACAGCAAGACAAGTCAAACTTATCCTTCTAGGATTTAATAGTCTTATGGGGAAAATAGACATACGCCTTTTAGATTTGGAGATTAGACATCTCCACATCTAACATCCTCAAATTACAGATGGGAGGAACTCTCAGGGCCACAGTGAAATGACTTTGTCACGTGTGGGTCTATGTGTCTGGACTCCTGCTCTAGTGCTCTTCCCACCATAATTTAATTAGGTGGCAGAATTTAAGTCGGCACCAGCCCTCTGTCACTGGGCCTAGCCAGAGTGGCTTGTCTCCCTGGCCTTTGCCTCCCCAGCCACTTTGCTCACCTCCTTCTGTCTTGAAGGTTTTGATGCATGATTAGCAGCTACTCTGTCTTTCCAAAGTTTGCAGGTTCATCTGGCAGAGGGATTGATAATATTTAAATTATCGAATTGAAAGGGAAATTTACTTCTCAACACCATCTATTGTCAGGGAAGAGAGCCTTGACCAGGACAGACATAGCAGAACTGGGGACAGGAGGAGAAGGTGGCGCAGATCAGAAAGGATGATGAACCAGCTGGAGTCTTCCCTGGGTGCAGTTTGGGGTGTACACTCTCAGCCTACCTTCTTTTTCAGTGAAGAATGGGATACCCCCCATCTTCTTTCAGTGTGTTATACAAGCTCCTGCCGCAGGGCCTTTGCACTAGCCTTTCACTTCCTGTGGTTTGGATAAGTGGTCTCAGCCTATAGCACTGTTCGGAGGTGGTGGAACTTTAGGAGGTGGGGCCTAGTGGGAGAGCTTCAGGTCACTGCAGGCAGACTCCTGGATCGGAGTGTGAGCCACTGCACTCTTCCTCTTTCTCTCTTTGCTCCTTGGTCATGAAGTGAACAGCTTTGCTCCACCACACGCTTCCACCATGATGTGCTGCCTCACCACAGGCCCAGACCTATGGAGCCAATCAACCACGGACTGGGATCTCCATAACTTGAGCTGAAATAAATCTCCTTATGAATTGATTACCTCAGGGATTATTATGGTGACAGAAAGCTGATTGCCATATCACTCCACTAGGGTTCCCCAGCTACCAGCATGACTTACTCCCTCGCCCCCATTAGGTTTTGCTCCAGTAGCACCATGTCAGAGGAGACCCACCCTGATGTCCCTGCTAAAGACCGTGACACCCTCTCCTGCCATGCACCAGCTCCTCACCCTCCTGTCTGGTCCTCCACAGAACTAACGACATCTGGTCAGTTAAACAACATAGTTATTCACCATGTTTTTCAGTGCATTCCACCTCTGCCACCACTAAAAAGCAAGTGTCAAGAGCAAGGATTTTGTGTGTTTTGTTTGCAGTACGCAGAACACTGCTAAAAGACTAGTAGATGCTCAGTAAATGTTGAATAAAGACATGAATTAAAAAATGAATCAAGAATCTGCAAATATGAGAGCTGTGACATACCATGAGATAAAGTGAAACTCTCAATTTGTGCTGAAGAGATGGAGGCCAGAGAAGGTGAGAGAGTGTTCCATGGAAAAAGAGATAAGCTAGATTTTCTTTTCCTTTTTTCTCATTTTCCTCTTCCTCAACACTTTGTTCATGTATTTGTTCATTCATCCATCTATTCACATATTCCTTCAGAAAATATTTATTGGCCATTTATTACTAAATCAATGTGCAAAAATAATATCTACATTTTAAATTATTATTAAAATAATCCTTGATATTGTATTTAATGTAATATTATTGACCAGTTTGTTCCAGCCATCTTGCTAAGCACTTGACATCTGTTATCTCATTTGAACAGCTAAGTATAATACTTCTATTATCTCCATTTTACAGATGATAAAGCTAAGGCCCGAAGAGAGTAAGTGACCTGTCCTAGGTACACAGTGGAAAATGGAGGAGGAGAGACCTAGGCTAAGGTCTGTTTGACTCCAAACCCTTGTCCTGCACCTCTATATCTCCTTTACCCCCACCATCACCACCCCAACCCCCACCCCTGCTTTTCCTTTTTGTTCCTGTCTCTAGGACCAAACTAAATGGCCCTACCAAGGAGGCAGGAGAGTCAACCAAGGTCACTCAGAGCTGGAGCCCTTTGGAGGCTGATTAATCCTGCTGCTCCCTCAAAGCTACCTCTTCTTAGCCCATCTGCTTGCCTACTCCTATCTCCACACTCTGAGCCCCACATACAGATGCTGATGTGATTCAAAGCACCAGGATTGGTCCCTGGGAAAGAGGGCTCATAAAACCTTACGGCGGTTTTACAACGTATTCTTAGCTTTTACAGGCTGCTGGGCGGCTGAGACCCACAAGCAGCAAAGTGCCTTGGGCAGATGGGTGGCCCTGTGGACCTAGAATTGGTGGGAACAGCTGCAGGGAAAACAGCACCACTACTTAGCTGCCTGCAAGGGAAGGGCAAGAGGAAGGAGCATGTCTTCAGCTCCTGCCAGTTTTAAAAGCCCTTTTATACCAGCTGCCCACCAGGTGAGTTAGGTAGACTTTCAGGGCCACACAGGAGAAACTTAGCACAGAGAGATTTCCTAGACCAATAACGGTGAACCTTTTAGAGCTCTCAATGATGCAAACAGCCTGCAACAGCATGCGTGCCATGGGCTCACCACCACTGTGACCATGAGGGCCCATCTGGGACTTGGGTGCAAATTTGTGTTCCTGAATTCAGATCTGGAACTCTGCTCCTGGGATTGACTGGCATGGCACTTACTCTCAGTGACCTCAGCTACATCCACTACAGAAACAGCTCCCAGGCAAAGTCCTCCTTAGGACGATGCAGACATGACATGCATGACTGTCATCCCTGCTGGAGTCTCGGTGCAGGCTCCATCACCAGCACATCATAGAGAAGCCTGGGGATCTCTTGCCTGTGACTGTGCGCTGGAATCCTAGCTCAACTTCCTCTCCCACTTCATAGTCCTCCCTACTCCACTCTGCAAGCTGCCCCCTCAGTCACTTCCAGTGCATAACCCACGTCAGCACCAGAAAACAGGCTCAGAGTTCACGGCTGTAATCACAACCCCACCTTATTTATTTGAATCATTTTTGATTTCCTAATCTCATATAAACAAAGTGGATCTTATCGCCCCTATTTTAAGATGAAGAAACAAGTTCAGAGCAATTGAGCAATTTTGCATATACCACACAGTAATGACTCAGAGAAGTAGGATCTGAGCCAGGAGTCCTGACTCAACTCCGGGTCTCCTTCCTTTCCCTTAGGTAAGTTTCAGAGAGTCCTCAGCTGCTCTTTGCTCTTCACTTTGGCAGTGTTTCGATGAGTTCCGGCATCCTCCCCACTTGGAAGCCAATCTGATTTCCTTAGCTACTTTGGCCCAAAGTGGGCAGAGCTTGTGGTTTGGAATTGTGCGGCCGGGTGGTACTCCTTAGTCACCCCATGCCTCCCCCACACTGACACCATCCCCAGCCAACACGTGGCTTAGATCTCACTGAGCCCAGACCAGGGCCCTGCTAATTCCTCTTAGGCTGGGGACCTTCCATCACTAGTTTAAGGGGTCATGGTAAGCTTGGGAATCACTGTCCAGGACCTTGCCCACTGAACTAACATGTTTTTCCATCTAGGAGTGCATGCAGCATGCTCTTTCTCTGCACGCTTCCCATGAGGCTTTCCTAGGCTGCTCCTTCTTGGAGGAGGTCCCTTTGTATGGTGATCCTGGTCCTGTGCTAATCTAGTCCCTCTGACCCCTGGAGCCTCATCTCCCACTATGCTTTGCTTCCTGCCTCATGCCTATCACTGGCACTGCCTGAATCCTCCCTAAAGCCCCCTGCATCTTATCCACCACCCACAATGCTCCTGCATACCTGGGCTCCTCCCTACCTGGAAGGCCTTCCCAGGTCTGCTGGTCTATCAAATACCTACTCCTCTGTTCAAGCCACCCTCACCTAAGGGGAGGGCACCACTCAGCTCTCCTTGCCTCTTTCTGGAAAGCCTGTCCTGCTATGTACCCATCCCTCTGGCCACAGAAACCTGACACCCCTACTCTGCTCAGGGCTCTCCAGCCCTCACTACAGAACTTGGTCTGAGAGCATTTTAAGAGCAAAGACACTGTTGTCCCTCTCTTGTCACAGAGCCTCATACACTGTACACATTCTACATGCACTCACTGAATCCATGAACATGTGAAAGTGAGAGATTGGCTGTGTGCAAGTAGAAAGAGAAGAAAACTGCACCAACACTGAGCTTAAAGCTTCACCCATGTCCACTCTGGGAGGCTGAGGCAAGAAGATTATAAATTTGAGCCCAGCCCAGGCAACTTAGTGACTTAGCAAGAACTTGTCTCAAAATAAAATACTGGCCCTGGGCTCAATCCCTAGTACAGAAAAAAGAAGAGAAGGGAAGAGAAGGGAAAAGAAGGGAAGGGGAAGGAAAGCAGAAGGGAAAGGGAAGAAATAGTCGGATACAGACTACAATAGGTGTTGTCCTACAGCAAGAGGCCATTATGCTAAGTGAAATAAACCAGACAGCAAAGGATACATATCGGATGATTCCATGTGCATAAGGTATCAAAAGTAGTGGAATTTAAGGGATGGAAAGTAGAAAGGTGGTTGCCAGGGACCAGAGCACAGGGAAAGGGGATGTGCTGTCCTTCGGCTGCAGTTTCAGTTTGGGCAAATGAAGAGTTCTGTGGATGGGGAGTGGTGATGGTTGCAAACACTGTAAATACTGACCTGCACACTGAAAGGTAATGAAGGTGGAGCATTTAATGTGCTGTGTATCGTCATAATAAAAACACTGAAAAATATTCTGTCCTGTATATCTGGGTCTTAGAGAAGTGTGATTGCTGTGGGAACCTCAAGGTGCTCTTTGGGCTCACTTGGTTTACAGAGAAAGGAAGTGCTGAGGGCAGGAGGAGACAACCAGAGGGAGAGCTGGGGGCACAAAGTGAAACAGAACTGGAACCAGAGCACGTCCAGGGCCAAGAGGCACCCTTTCCCAGAAGCTTGCCCTGCAGCGAGTTGGTCAAACTTTCACAGAGCACGGTGCTAGGGACTTGGTCATCGCAGTAGAAGGAGGAACAGGGATCATTCAGGCAACATGTGCCCCAGCCTGCCACTTCCTCCTTTTCCTCTGCAGAGTGAATAGAGAAGGAAATGACTAATATTTCTTATAATGTTCACTAATTCCCCATGGCAACCCAGAGAAATAAGAAATATGACTTTAGATCTAAAGCAGCTAAGGCTCAGAGAGGTCCATTCAGTTGCCCAAAGTCACTCTGAGTCATTTATTCACAGCAGTCAGAGGCTCTCGGGCAGCAGGGAGTTGAGTAGGTGGGACAGAGCCCTGTCTGCTGCAGAAACAGATCCCAGGGAGAATACTGTGATTCTGCAACCTGATGGGCCTGTGCCTGGGCTGCACCGGGGCAGAAAGAAAGGTTTGGTACTTAGGCCTGGGACATTTCAAGAAGGTCCTTGAAGGAAGGGAAGATTCCTATTGTGTGTGTGTGTGTGTGTGTGTGTGTGTGTGTGTGCATGCGTGTGTGCATGTGTGTTTGGAGAGTGTCTTCAATTATCCCTAAAGCCCTCAGGGGAGTGCAGCAGTGTGCACCTACCCACAACTACAGAATATGAAGTCTCAAGTCATTCTGCCCTCCCCTCCCCAGCACAGGCAGTGAAAAGTCACATCTGACCCCTGCCTTGCAGAACAGTGTTGGAAAGACACAAATGCACACATTTTATTCCTTAACTTGCACAAAAGTACAGCTGTTTGTCAATTTGCAGGCTTTGCATTTCCAGGCTGCTTTGCTGTGTATGCCCCACACACCCTTTGGCCCCAAAAGAATGCTGGGAAACTGAAATGACAGCAGCTTCCTTGCTCTGAATCTTGATCTCATATTGAACCACCTGGCATACCTCTTCTGCAACTGTGAAGTGGATGGCCAAGGTGTTGGTGGGAAGCAGGTGAGCTACAGTGCAGAAGTGCCAGGGAGAGGGGTAGCATGACATCAATCTCTCTTCACCACCACGGGCTAGGAGGAGGAAGCATATTTAGGGAGGGACCCACAAACACAGGCTGATTGCAAAGAATGTTTCACATGTGCAGCTTCTGCCAGGGAAGTCTGACTATAAAAATTTAAGTCAGCATGGTACTGGAGGATTCATTTATTAAGCATTTATTATTTGCACTTTCTTGGCTACGTGCTTTGGGATTTTTAGTGGCAGCTACAGCCTAGTGGAGGGAACTAACTGGAACACAGGACAAAGCAAAGTGTCAAGAGATGCATCACAAATCCTCCCACAGTCCCAGGGCAGAGTGAGGTGCTCAAACCCTGGCCCCATCTCCAACCAGCCAGCCTGTAAATGCTGAGTCTCCGGGAGAGTTGGGAGCAGATTGAATCGATGACAGGAACCATTATTCTTCTAAGATAGACGAGGCTATGGCCATAGACTGACTACTCTTGCCCAGGCAGCAACTGAGGCTATCCCAAGCCTTGGAAAGGGAAAGAAGGAAGAAGATGATACTGAAGCCAGTCTGGAAAACAGGAAACAGTCAGGCTGCAGGATGAGAAAGGCCTGGGTCCAATCTTGACTCTTCCACTTCATAGCTGTGTGACCTTGGGAATACATTCAGCCTCTCTGAGCCTAGGGGTCTCTACCTGTAATATGAGAATGACAATCCTTCCATCACGGCATTGTTATAAAGATGAAAGAAAGAGGTGCACGTAAGTAAAGTTTCTAGTGTAGACCCTGTCTATAGTAAGCACCCTGTCAGTGACAGCCGGCATCAACGGCATTACTATCATTAGTGTTATTATCTTTAACTGAGACTTCCCTGGTCTTCCTTCTGAACTGCTGATTGATTCATTCCGTATTCACATAGGCCATGAGGCCCTGGAAGTCTCCCATTACTGCTGAAAGAGGTCTAATTTCTGAGCAGGATATTTTGCTCAGTGCAAAGGTCCTGGGTTCAATCCTCAGTAATGCAAAAAAAAAATTTTTTTTAAGCGATACTATTAAAAATAAAAATAAAGATAAATAAGAAAAATTTTGAAGCCAACTTATTACCTCAAAGGTAAAATCCATAAGCTTCTATACCTGTCTCAGGTGCTCCCTAGCTCCAGCCTGAAGGAAAGGAAAAGAAACTATTGTGTTCGCCCTGAGGATCTCTGTTGGTGTTCCTGGTACACTTGACCCTCACCTCCGATCCAGACAACCAGAAGAAGAACCAAACAGTCCCCTGAGAAGGCGGCATTCAGGGATCCTGAGCCAAAGACCCTGGAGGAGCCACTCGTCAGCAGACTGGCTGCAGTACTACCTCCTCAACAAGCCAGCACACATCTCCCAAAAGCAGAAGGGAGGAAACCAGACTGGGAAGGCAGCTTGGGCCCCAAGCCTGGCCCCATCACCCCTTGATCTGCCCCCATCCTCGTTCCTCTCTTGCACCTCCCCAGAAGCCGACCATGCTGGCTCACAGAAGGCCAGCTGCCCTCCCCTTGGGCAGTGGCTGCTTTGTATTCACACCATGTCATCCTTGCCCGTCCCCATTTGCAAAAGTCTCTTTCTGACCTCTCCGCATGTCTCTCAGTTGCCTGTGTGGAGGGGAGGGAGTGAAGGCGAAGGGAGAGAGACGTCTCAGCATTTACCTAATTAGTAGTAATTAGAAGGCAGGGCCCGGGTGCTCTCCTCACAGCTGCTCGGAAGGACAGAGCTGGCTGGAGAGGAGCTGCTAAATGGGCATTGGACACACTGTCTGAGAGAGCTGCAGCCCCACTCCTGCCCCCAGGTTCTGGCTTGACTTCCCTGCGGTGGACCTGCTTGCTCCTCATTCTTCCTACAGCCACTCTTCCCAGGCGTCATCTCTGGAGTTTGCCTTTGATTCACAGTTCCCAGAGCAGCAGCCTTGGATTAAGCCAACCAGGCCACACACTGGTCCCTTGCCCCACTACCACTGCCCTATAGGGGCCTGGTTCCCATGGCAACCCCAAACACATCCTGCAGGAGAGTATGGCTGTCAAGAATGGGCATGCTGCCTTCACAGAGCACCAGAATTTGGTCCCTAGTCACCCCTGAGCCACTGTGGTCTGGTGGAGCAATCTCCACAAAGTGGAGCAGCTGTGCCTCACTGCCATCTCCTCCAGTTGGGTCACAGTTCCTTTTCTGCTCCCTTGAGCCCAGATAGTAGGTCTGGAACAGCAGTAGAGCCTCCAATGATAGCATCTCCAGTGGTTAGCACGTCTCTCCTTCCTTAGCCTCTCATTCCTGTGGGAGGGGTGGCATTGAGAAGCCATTTTTACTGGAGCTTGGCCTTCCCTGACCTTAACATTAGGCACCAGCTGCTTGGTACTGTTCTTCCTGTTGATGCTTATTGATGATTTTGATTAACCTCTATGGAGATCCATTATCTCTAAGCCAGGGAATGTACTATTAATTCCCATCTGTGTCAGATTACTTACAGTTAGTGGCTGGTACTTTTCCATGGTCTCACAACACATCTTAATCAGATGGTGAGTGGGTTTAATTAGCCGAAGTATAGGTTTTATTTTTTTATTCATATAACTACTTAATCTAATGGAAGCCTATTATCTGTGACTTTTTTCCCATGCATAATTATTGCTGTTTTTAATTGATGGTGCATCAGGGGCTGCGGCTACAATATGGCAGCTGGAACACAAAGTCGCCTTTCCCCAGAATGAAGGTTGAGAAAATGAGTTGTCAGTGAGGCATCAGATTTCTTGTTTTCATTGAGATGTGAGCTCCCATGTGGAAGCTGCTGGCTCCTGCCAAAAGAAAGAAAATGTGGTTCTCAGCTGGGCGACCCCTGGGCTTCACTCCTGCAAAATGCCCTTCAGGAGCCCTGGGGCTGGAGCCAAATCAGGAACAGCTGGGTAAGATAGCTATTTGTCAATCCAACCAGATCATAAGCAACCCCAGGGCAGGGACCTGGTCTTTTTCTTGTTCTGCTTCCTCCATCCCACAGACTCTGACTGGAATACACTTACATTCCCTGTGCATCATTTGTGTGCATGCTATGGATTGAACTTGGAGATGAGATGGTGTGGGAACCCCGGCTCCTGCAGAGAAAGTCATATTTTTTGAGCATGAAAATAAATCTAAAGCTCTCCTGCAGAGAGAGGGATCCACTTCCAGATTTAGACAGGGGCTTTCATCCAACCACAGAAGATTCTAGTTGTTTCCACTTAGAAATAAGATCTTGATCTTCACTGGGACAAACTACCAAAACTCCAGTAACCATTTCGGATAAAAATATCGCAGGACAGGGGCCGGTGAGATGGCTCAGTGGCGTAAGCGCCTGCCTTGCAAGCGCGACGGCCGGAGTTCGGCTCCCGGAACCCACATATGAAAAAGGGGCCGGTGATATCGCTCAGCGGCACGGGTGCCTGTTGGCATGCGAGGTCCTGAGGTCGACCCCCCGGTACCCACCAAAAAAAAAAAAAAAATCTCAGGACAAAAGAAAGTGTCCCATTTACCCAGATTTATAGGAGAGATAAGCAAAAGTGTGGAATGATGCAAGGTGTGGTCGACAAATATGGTGAATGTTTCAATTTTTTAAATTATTACAGTAAAAGACATACTGCCATTAAGCCCCCTCGAAATCCTCCCCCGTCTTCAAATATGCTTGTCTCACTGTTCTTGCCACTTTCCAATGCAGTTCTGGAAGTCCTCCTTCATGTCTTTAGTTACATAGTCATGGCGGCCTCAATGTCCTGAATCAATTTAAAATATTTACGTTTTGTGGTCATTTTGAGTTTGAGAAAGAGCCAGAACTCTCACGGTTTCCAGTGAATAAGGTGAATAAAGACATACCATAATATTTTTACTAGCTTGCTTTTCCAGTTGGATGGCACTTGGCAGTAACACTTGCTATATATTTGATCATAACTCATAAAGACATTCATGAAAGAAGACTTCCAGAACTGCTTTAGAAAGTGCCACGACTAATGGGACAAGTGTGTTCAAAGCAAGGGGGAGGATTTTGAGGGGAGTTGATGACAATGTGTCTATTACACAATGTGTCTTTTTAAAATTAAATATTCATCTTATATTTTGATCACTCCTTGCATCTGGTCAAAAGTATCAACCATCAATTTTCTAATAACTTTAGAATATTTATAGATCAGCTACTACTAGGGGTTGATGAACAAAGCCCTTAGTTGGTCCAGAATGGGAGGATTCCAGGGCTTTTGATCAATTTTCAGAGTACCTTAGGCCAAGCAGGACAGGAACTCCCATTCACCCCCAGAGAAGTTGAGAGAGTCCCAGGAAAAATTGTTCCTCCTGCTCTCTCTCAGTGTCCCCCTCACCTCCAGCTCTCTGCTGACCTTTAGCATCAGTCATAGGAAATCCACATAGCTGGGTTCAAAGACCGATTTACCCTCCTGCTTGTCTCTTTCTGTTAAATAACGCAACAGAGAAAGGAGGCCAAGGAAGAAAAGGTGTGGAGGCTTTCCAGTTGAACAGCCTTTTCCAGGACAATCAGAGTTCCTTGAGCAGGAGGCAGGAACATTCTATCCCAGTCCACAGCCATGGTGGGCTAATGTTTTCAGTGACATTAGGTTTATTCCTTCCTTCCCATTTTGCAAAAATATTTGTACAGAGACTTCTGTGCCTGACCCACAGTCAGCAGTAGACAGGAGCCACGGATTCCTCTTGCAGTGTTTTACAGGGTGACGGATCAGATAATGTACACTTAGCAAGTGCACAAATAATGTGAATCAGGGTTGGCATAGTGCAGTGAGGTGTAAAAAAAGCAATTTGAATTGTTCTAGGGAAACGCCAGAGCCACTCTGACATGCTTGTTCTCCAGCAAGCTGCCCTGTGCCCCTCCAGAGGGCTGAGCTCCAGGCTCTGGCCAGAATGGCCATGAGGCTGCCCAGAGCTGCTGGCCTGGAGGAAAGCTGCTCCAGGGACAGGGAGAAGGCCCAGAGAGGGTGCCTGTGACTGGGTAACACAAAGCTCTAAATCATACCAGAGAGGACTGCTTCACCCACTGATCTGCTGAAACTGTCATGGGAGGGAGGGAGAGAAAAAGTGAGAAAAACTAAACCCTCTGTCTTTGGAAATGGTCACACATGGGAGGGCAATTTGACACTGTTCATAAATCTGCTTGGGAAGATCTTGCTGGTCTCCCTGGACTTCCAGAAGTCATCCAGTCCATCCTCCTACCTCCAGTCAGAGCTGTGCCTCCTCTCCCACACAACAAATGGGTTTCAGATTTGTTTCAGACTCTCCAAGGGAAGGAGATTTTGCATCCTCTCTTAGTCACCTGTTCTAGTATCTCACAACGCCCACCCTCCGGAAGTTCTCACATTCAGCCTAAATCCAGTCCTTCGGGCAGCCTTCAGCTTGCGTGTTGTCTCAAGTGTCTGGCCACGGTTGGCAACCCGATGGCACGTGTGCTTGCATGTGCTTATGCACAGACCTGGACATGGTGCCCTGTCCTGGGGCTCCTGGCAAGGCATAGTTATACAAGAAGGTGACCACCTTATCCTCCAGGTCGGCCCTCCCCACAGTGTTCTTTCCACTCTGGAAGAACCAGAGCTTGCTTTGTCCAGCCTGTGCTCCCTGATGACACTCTGCAAGGACTGAGGCTGATCTCCACCTCGCACCGGCTCGGTCTGCCTCTGCCCTTACCGCCCCTCCTCCTACCACGCGGCTTCTGTGAGATTTCCTGTCCAGCACAGGAGACAGGCTGTTTATCACTGTGACACCTGCAGGGCAGCCCACCTTGCAAAGCCTCCAAGTTTGTGCAACCCTTTGAGCCCTCGCTTTCCCCAGCCCTCACCACTGTCTCCCAGCGCTCTGGGGAACCAAGGCTGAGCACAGATGTTCAATAAAATGGTTTGGGCTTATTTTTCAATAACCACAGGCAGACATTGCCAACCTCCTCCTTTAAGTCCCTTCGGCAAGTCAAGCTCCAAGCCTGCAACTCAGCATCTGGGTGTCTTACGAGACCTGGTCATAGGGAAAGTGGTGGGAAATCTCTTGATTGTTTCAAATGAAAGCCGATTACAGGGAGTGAGGGAGTTTTCTGGTGGCTCGGGAAGCTGAGAGGTTTTGGGATAATGGATGGCCAGCCCGCTGCCTGCCCACCTGCACTACTGACTTCAGAATGGCCAGGCAGAGAGCCCAGTGCAGATTAAGAACGCAAACAAAAGGGAAGACAGGACAGGCCTGGGGACAGGCAGCCTGCTGAGGGACTGGCTGAGGCCTCCAGATTTTTTTCCCAGGAAATCTGGGGACATATTTCCATGTTGTCTTTGCATAAATTTGTGTGCTGATTTGCATACATTTGCATTTTTGCCTTCAAAAACACCCAAACTCCCAGAATATAAAATAAAATGCAATTAATGAATTAATTGGTACGATGGATGACAAATGTAGCCATACTAAAAATATAGAATCAGTGGGGGACCCTGATCAGGGGACAGATTTTCTAAGTTGTCCCCCTAAGCCAGAATGGGTATGGGGACATGGTGCAAGCTGTTCTGAGGTTGTCTGTCTCCCCCACTAGACAGTGGACTCTTGAGGGCAGAACAGACAGAACTCTTTGATCTCTGTGTCCCTAGGCTCCAGCATGGGGCTTGTCACATATGAGACTGTTACTGAGTATTTGGAAAATAAGTGAACCAGTGACTATGTGAGCAAATGACTCTCTGGTAAACTTATGGCCCAAAGGCAGGTCAGAAAGAACCAGAACCAATGCTAAACTTCCCTGTGACCTGAATGACAAGGTTTGGATGCATTGGTCAAAAAAGTGGGGAGAAGACCTCACCGACCTACTGACCAGGGACATGGTTCTGCCCAAACCCCAACGTGGAAGAGGTCTGAGACTAAGTCTGAAAGTCAACCAGATTGCAAAGCAGTTCCATACTAGAGGGAGGGCTTCTTGAACCCGAGACAGCCTGCACTGAGACAAGGACCACATCGTGGCAGGCACAGGAGGAAAGAACAGAGGCTATCAGATCTGCCCTCTATCTGCCCAAAGACATGGCCTGGCCTATCTTCCTTCAGTGCCCAGCAAATTCTTATTAAAGTATTTCATGCATAATACTCAGCAAACTGGGCATGGTGATACATACCTATAATCCCAGCACCCTGGGAGGTTGAGGCAGGAGAATCCCAAGTTTGAGCCCATCCTGGGCAACTTAGCAAGATCCTCAAAATGAAAAATAAAAAAAGCACAGTGCAAGGGCACTGGATTTAATTTAACAGGACCACAAAATAGTTATTGCAACAGTAATACTCAAAAAACATTTTTTGGTTGATTCATGGTCTGATCACCTTTCAGAAACTCCATCTCTTCACTTACTGACACCAGCTCTCCTCCACTGAGACAGGATGTTTTCAGACCCCCAAGAGAGCTGCCATCGATCCCAGGTGTCTACTCCATACCAGTGCTAGGACAAACCCTGCCATTAAATGTTTGAAACTGGAAGTTTTGCCTGATGCTTCACCTAATCCTACACATTACTGTGTCCGCACTTGCTTAGCCCAAACTTGGAAAGCTTCAAGAATCATTACTTTTCATCCTGCACATAACTCCCCAGTGTTTATCCTATGACAAAGGGTTATGGAATGGACTTTGGAGCAGGCTGCCCAGATTAGCATCCTCTCTCCACCCTTCCTATCTGTGAGCCCCTGGACAAGCTATTCTCCATCTCATCTGTAAAATGTGAATGATAATGATACTGTTATCTATCCCAGAGGTTTGTCCAGAGGATTAAGCGAGATCATACGCATAGGTGCTTACAACAGTGCTTGGCACATAGTAAACACTACTCAGCTGTTACCTGGTGTTTCTTTACAAAGCAACCCCTTGCCTTCGCTTGGAAAGGAGAAAAAAAATGGCTAACTAAAAATGAATAGTTAGGCATGCTGGTGCACGCCTATTCCCAGCACTCCAGAGGCTGAGGCAGGAGGATCACCACAAGTTCAAGGCCACCCTGGGCTACATATTAGTAGTGAGTTCAAGGCAGTCTGAACTACATAGCAACACCCTGTCTCCAAAAAATGAATAAAAGAAAAAAGAAAAAGAAAATGACAAAGAGATGGAAGGAGAGTCTCACAGAAGTGACACCTAAGAATTCAAAGTGGAAAATTGACAGCTTTCCTTCCCTTTGTAACTCCCGAAATGTGAACTCTGAAGCTACTGCTCAGAGAGGAGCAGGATGCTGCTGGGATCAGGAAACAAGAGGATCTCAGCAGCTGACCCTGGCGTCCTGGGCAGGCTGGCACAAGTCGCCACATCGGGATGCCAGCGGAGCTGGGGATGTGTGATGTGGCCTAGGCTTCCGGAATCAGGCAGATGTGAGGTGCAACAGAGACTGCAGAGGAAGCAGGCCCGACAGGGATTAGGGAGTAGGGCACCCTCAGCCTCAGACCCTGGAGAAGAGGAATAAAAAAGCCTGCAGCCAGGACACTGGAAAACACCAGGAAGGAGCACGGTGGCTAGTACTGTCCCCCTCCCCTCTCCTTGGCTTTGAACTCAGCTTGACACATGACCATGAAGGAGGAGAATGGCTTCCCCATCAGTTCCGCAGGAAACGCCCACTAGGAATTCCAGAGACCCAGGTTCTCCTGAACCAATGAGAAGGGCGTTGAGAAGGGGCGGAAACCAGGGCTGAAACATCTTGTTGCTTTCAGACAGTAGGGCCTAGTACTGTCTAGGCCCTTTGGGCTAACTTTAATTTACTCTTTGAATAAATTCTCTGAGACATAATTATTATTGTTCCCATCTTACTGATATGCATAAGAGAGACAAGAGGTTTGCTGAAGCTCGAAAGACAGATAAGAGACTGAGAGTAAGGACACACATCTGTAATCCCAGCTACTCCAGAGGCTGAGGCAGGAGAATCACAAGTTCGGGTCTACCCTGGGCAACTTAGCAAGACCTTGTCTTCAAATAAGATTTTTAAAGGGATGGGGTGAGCTCAGTAGCAGATTGCTTGCCTAGCATGTGTGAGGCCCTTGGGTCAATCCCCAGTACATCCAAAATGAAAATAAAAAAAGAAAGAAAGAAAAGAAAGGAAGAAAAAGAAAGAAAGAAAAGAGAAAAAGATCAGTGGAGGAGGCCAGATGAGAGGGCAGGTTCATCCAGGACCAAGGCCTGTGTTCCTTCTACTCCTTTGGAGGGAAAAGCAACACGCATGGGTGAGAAAAACACAGGGCGAGTAAAGAGAGGTATTGAGGAGGGGAGGAGACCAAGATGCTTGGTGGGGGTTGGGCAGAAGCAGAAGTTGGAAAGTTGTGTGCATCTGACATTAAGTGAATCATATGCAAATGAGATGCAAAAACCACATGCAAATGAATAAGTGGATTTTTTTTTTTTAAAGTCACCAGTCAGCTTCATTTGGCACAATTGCAGCATGAGGCATACCTGCCCAGAGCAAGCAGTCCCCATACTTCCAGTGGGAGATCTTTGGGCTAAAGACATCCTTTTCTTGCCCCTGCTGGGGCCTCCTCCCCGCATCCTGCTTCTCTAGCCCTTTGCCTGCTCCCCCCACATCCTGAGAATAAGGCCAATCACACCAGCACCACGTCAGAGGGCAGCTCACCTTGCTGGCCTCCTAATGAAGTGACCCTCACCCCTTGATCCATCTCCGCTTCTGTTTACCTACACTGAGAAGCTACCTGGCCACTAGGGACCAACACTTGCCATTTTCCTGACCCTGCTTGTCTGATGATTTTCCCAGCCCAGTGCTTCCCTTTACCAAATGCCAGCAGGAATGAAACCCACCCTTTCAAGGGGCTGCCCAGACCCCGTTACACTCAGCAGCTTCTTAGGTTCCACCTGACAGCTGTTTACCAGCCGTGGCTCTGGTGGGTCTTAGATTTGGAATGAGTCTTCCAAGGTGATCCTATGACAAACCTGAGCTAGGTAGACAGTGACTGGTAGTCTCTCCAATTATTGCAAACAGCTAGTAAAGAATGGGGCTGGCCCTGACTATCAACCCAACTTCAGTCCCTTTTTTCCTACCTCAAACGTCTTGCCCATGTCTCCTTTTAAGTCTTCTCTGCTGTGATGCAGAGAAGTCTTTCCTCCTCAGCAGAAATGGAGAATCCCTGCCCTCTTCACTTTGATGTGGAAAGGAATAGGGACTTGGGAAGAATAGGTTTGACAATACAGAAGTAAGACATTTATTGCCAAAAGACAAAACTCTTGTTTCCTCCTATCTGCTTGGAAGCCATACTTATGTCTAGGCCTCACTGCCAGTAACCCTGGAGACCTCCTGGCTCCTGGCATGGGCAAATCATGGGCTCTGAGAGCAATGATCTCTTTGCACTTTGTTTTTTTATGTTTTCTAAAGGGGCTCAGGATAATCGTTTTGTTTTTAAAGTCAGTATCTGCAGGGCCATTTGCAAGATGGACTGTCACGAGGGGAATCATTGAAAGGCAGCATTCCATTGGCCAGAATATTCTTAGGAGTTTTCATGGTCCAGCTTGGAGGCTGCATTCTTTGAGAAATCTTCCTCTCTTCTCAGGGGTCAGATTCAGATTCAGGCCACACGTACTAAGTGTGTAGTATGTGTTGGCCACTATGCTTGGCACCCTTATATCCATTCTCTCTCTAAATCCTATCATCGTAGCTTATCCCAAGATAGGTAATATCCCAATTTTACAGATGAAATCGAAGGTCAAGGTCCTCAGACTCTTTTGGGAGCTTAATAGTCAGAAAGCCAATCAGATGTCTACTTAAACTCTTGGTGTTTTGTTTTGCTTTGTTTTGCTCTCTTTTGTTTGAGACAGCACATAGTCCAGATTGGTCTTGAAATCCCTGTGTAGTCCAGGATGGCCTCAAACTCACAGTCCGCTGCCTCAACCTTCCAAATGCTGGGATTATAGGCATGCGCCACCATGCATGGCTTAAACTCTTTCTTACTACTGCTTTCCTCTTATTGTCTTTTGTGCCAGTTATAGGAATCAACTGGTCGGCAAGCGTGAACTGCCTTCGGTGGTCCAGGCCTGATGAAGGGAGACAGCACTCTAGAAAAGGTGAGCTGAGGCAGAAAGGCCTTCTGAGTCACAGGCAAAGCAACAGTCCCTCCCCAACTCTGGACTTACTCTGGAACAATGTGCAATTCCAACTCTGGGCGTTTCTCTTTCTTTTGATGTTGCTGTTCCTGACATTTTCAGGAAGGGGCTGGGGAAGCAGGCTAGAATATTAAGGGTTATGTGTAGAGTGGTGACGGCATTAAATGCTGTAACTCTGGCATTCAAGGGGGCTGTTGTTTGGATAAATAGCATTTTCACTATCCAAATCCGTCAGTCACTGGCCTATTGCTGATCAAGGCCTGGGCTGAACTGTGCATAAAGCCAGCTAGGCAGACAAGGTTCTGCCTTCTTCTGAGATCGGAGAGCTGATTCCTCCTAAAGGTACGATATCTTTCACCACTTGAGCCAACTCCCTCAAAGGCCACACCATTAGAAAGTCTCAAAGAAAACATGAAATAAATTGGGCAGGACAAAAATTGCAGTTTCTTCCCAGCAATTAGAAAAATTCCTTATTTCCTCTGGCAATTGTCCTATACTGATTCTTCTCTGTACATAAGGGTCTCAGGTCCTAGAACAGAGGGCGCAGAATACAAAATGAATATGAGTTGGATGGATGGCAAGATGAGTGTATGTTAGATAAATGGATAAATAAAATAGCATCAAAGACAGTGCAGAGAAAGACTTTTCTGATCTCTTAAAATACACCATCTATGCTAGGGGAAAATGACCTTGTCTCATTGTTTAATCCCCATCCACCCTCTGCCTACAGCAGCCCCTGGGGAGCAGTGATGTACCTCCTGCTATCTCTGTGGAAGGTCAGTTCAGATGCCTCATTCTGCCTAGGGATGCTTCTCTCTAAACCCAGGGACAGCTGGGATTATGCCTGGCCCACAGTCCTTTATATGGAAGCCTGAGACAACAGGGGCCTGGCTCCTCAGAAGCCAAGAAGCTTTGTTAAAAAGACGGCTACTTAGAGAGTGGACAGTATTTTTAAATGCATGAGTGTGCTGAATAATTAAGCAAAAACTTGTTTTCATGGAAAAAAATTTCCTCCAAATGCTGTATCAAGCAGGTTACTGAATTTGCCACAGGCAGTTGTTGGCAAGACAGTGAGACTGTGTTTCTTCCAGTCCAGAGAGAGAGGATTCCGATCAGCCCTCTAGGCTACGGCCCTCAGTTCACACATGGACCATGCTTTCTGATGCGGAACAGTCACTCTGAGCCTATCAGACAAGGTCCCTCCAAGGTCGTCCAGTCTTTCCCTGTCTCCATACTGAATTCTTTGTCTGGATTTTCACTGAATGATAAAATTTAGGCGCAAGTAATTCAACTCCCATGTTACATAGGAAAACACTAGGGACCAGGGAGGTCATGAGATTTGCCAAAAGTCCCGTACTAAATAGATGGTTGGTGTGGTGGTTAATCTTAATTGTCAACTTGATTGCCTTGAGAAATGCCTAGCAGATTAGTAAAGCACACTTCTAGGTGTGTCCAGATGGGTTGTAGAGGCATGACTTCGGGGGCTGCATCTGGTCCTTGGCCCCTTCCTCTCTGGCGCTGCTCACTTGAACTCCATTTCCTGGATGCTCTGAGTTAAACGGCTTTCTTCTGCCATTCCCTTCCACCATGATGCTTCTGCCTTGGAGCGAGCCACCGTGATGGACAGAAACTTCTAAAACTATGAGATACACCCTTGGACCTCAATTTTTTTTTTTTAATGTGGGTACCGGGTGTCAAACTCAGGACTTCACGCTTGCTAGCAGGCGCTTGTGCCACTGAGCGATATCACTGGCTCTTTTTTCCTTTTTATGTGGATACCAGAGTCGAACTCAGGACCTTGCGCTTGTCAGGCAGGCGCTTATGCCGCTGAGCTATCTCACCGGCCCTGGACCTCAGCATTTTAACCCACCATTCTACACAGACATCTCTTCCCTCCTTTGGATTCTTAAAATGGTTATTTCTTAGAATGTTTCCAATCTGCATCATTCGTGGTAGCATTGGCTTTGCTTAGTGGTGTTGTCATTTGACTATCATATGATAGCTTGTCAAAATACTTTTGATTTTTTTAAAAACGATGAGTCTTAAAGGGCAGGAACATCTTACTACACCTTTTTGCATCTTCTGCGTTGTACTTGATAAATATTTGTTAACAACATGAATCAATGGCTAGATGGTTAGATGGATTGAATGACTGAATGGTAGTATTTAATAGGTACTTCATAAGGAGGTATAGATAATAAATAGTTAAAACGGGATAGTATCAGTATTTGCCTAGAGATGTAGCCATAGCTTACATACAAATATATTTGTATATGAACACACATATGTATATTCATACACACAGTGCTCAAATATGACAGTTCTTAGGCTATTTCATTTCATATTCATTTTACAGATGATGGAACTGAAGCACAGCCACAAGAGAAGAAACACGGGGGCCGGTGAGATGGCTCAGCGGCTTAAGCGCCTGCCCAGCAAGCGCAAGGGCCCGAGTTCGACTCCCGGAACCCACATACGAAAAAGGGGCCGGTGATATCGCTCAGCAGCATGGGCGCCTGCTGGCGCGCGAGGTCCTGAGGTCGACCCCCGGTACCCAAAAAAAAAAAAAAAAAAAAAAAAAAAGAGAAGAAACACGTCATTCTTTCATGGCCAGGAAAAGAGGCAGAAGAAGTTAGAAAGCCCAGCTGGAGACACACAGTGCGAATTCCACCTTGGTGGATTTTTGTAACTTAAGGGATGGATGAGAAGTGAGTCTTCTTCAAACAGCTGAGGCTACTGTCAGTGGGCGTCTTCAGGCCCCTGGGGACTGAAGGAAAATAATTCTATCCTTCAGAAAAAGAAAGAAAGAGAACACAATTAATGTTACTTCTTCTTCATACTCAAAATTGCAGGTGTGACTAGGAGGTTATTAATTACAAAACTGCTTTATAAGCTCTAATGCAGACATTGGGTTTTTTCCTTAATTCTCTTAAGTACTTGTAGCAAATTTTAGCATTAAAAATTACTCCAGTCAAAATTATTTACCAGTATGGTAATTCCTTCCAAGACAACTCTAGAAAGTCATTTTCCTTACCAGTACCACCCAATAGAATAATTGGCTGCAATTAACAATGACTTTGTCATTCTCCGAGTCTGGCTTCAGCATCCGTGAAACATGAAGATTATTTTCTCTTTCCCAGTAGGGGCTCAGAGCTTCCACAAGTCTTGTCTTCCATTAGAAAAGAAAAGGAAGGGGCCGGTGAGATGGCTCAGTGGTGTAAGTGCCTGCCTGGCAAGCGCGAGGGCCCGAGTTCGACTCCCAGAACCCACATACGAAAAAAGGGCCGGTGATATCGCTCAGCGGCATGGGTGCCTGGTGGCGCGTGAGGTCCTGAGGTCGACCCTGGTACCCACAAAAAGAAAAAAAGAAGAAAGGAAAAGGAAGGAAATCCCCCATGTCATACCTCACAGCATCACGGGGTGGGGGTGGGGCTGCAATCAGTTGGCCCAGAGCCTCTCAGAGGGTGATGTAAGAGGTAATTTGAAGTAGTACACAGAGGAGCTTACAAAAAATAAGTAGTTAAGTTGGTTTTAATATACTTACAGGAAGAATGACTTCCATCATAAACCCATGTTGTATGGATAGTGTTTTTAGAGTAAGGACAAATTTTAAAAGGAAGCTGGTTGAAAGAAAAAGAGTTAAACATCTAACAACACTCATGATAATAGTATGTGAATAAATGGAGGATTGGAAAAATCCTGTAGCCGCACACCCTCATTTTAAGAGACCAGAAACTGAAGCTCTGGGAAGCAGCCATGGACCAGAATCCAGCTCTGGGAATTCACAGGCTAGGTTTTCTTCTCTCTGCATTGTGCACCACCTCCTTTACTCTGGAGCAGCCATCAAGAGCAATGTGGTGCTGCGGATTTCTTCTATGTCTAGGAAGGCACAATGTGGCATCACCCTCTGCTCCCCGAGCCCTCTTGCCTTCTTCCTCTCCTCCAAAGTCGTGATCCCCTACTAAAGTAACTTATGTTCAGATCACTTCAAAACCCACCACATCTGCTCCATCCCTAGCAACCCACAAGCTTGCCAAACCATTATGGTCCTGGAACCTCATTCCTTCAAGGCTCCATATAAAACCAATTATATGGTTTTTAGAAGTCTAGTGTGCTTCTCTTTGTTAATTACATATATGTAATTATCTAGAGGCACTTCCCCAAGGGTCAGGAGATAGTTCTTACAATAACATCTCAGAGCAAGGATACAGGAAGGCTCCTTATTGCCTTTCAAACATTAACTGGAAGATGTTGTCTCAGCTGGCCAGGCTTTGGGTTCCGGTGCCCCACTCTATGAAACAGTGGTGCAGTTAACATTGTTTTGCAAATAGTCTTCAGCTATGAGACCTTCTTTGTTGACATCATCCTTCCTGCCCTCTGGCCTGAACTGCACAAAGATTACATTATGATATTTTTTAAGGCCCTCATGCATGTCATTGAGCCCCAGTAATATGAGCAATTAAGATCACGCTGGTCCCCTAGGACAGAACCCTCCAGGAAGCCACAAAAAAGACAGTACAGGCTGGCCAGCCCTATCCACTAACCAAAATGGACAGCTCTCTTAGGAGCTGGAGCCTCAGGGACACTAACCCCTTTCAGAGTTTGCAGATCCAGAAGTGTTAGCTTCATGGCTGCTTATGTATGGCGTAGCCTCTGGTCATTGCCAGCCTTCCTAAGTAAGCCCTTCCCTTACTGCTACTCTCGTCTTATCCAGAGAGGTAACAATTTCTCGATCCCCTGGGCTGACTCCCAGGTATTTCCAAATCTTCCTCCAGAGGATGAAGCAGAGCTCTCTGAGGGCTGTGGCTACATCAGTGAGGCTTAGCTGTGGGGCCAAGTAAGGGCAAGGATAAGTCCTGCCTCCTTGCTAGGTCTCAGTATCCTTGGCTATAAAATGAAGGGATTAGATACAGAGACATTCCAACCTCCCCATCCATCAGCCTCACTTCTCTCCAGATCACCATGCTTCAAACACTTCTTTTTTCCCTCCGTTCCTCATATCTGCTTTCTCTACCAGTGATGAAAGAACACGGGTTCATCCATTGGATATCTTCACAAAGGAGCTCTTCAGAGTTCCTTCTTGGCCTTGACAAAGACTAAAACTGGAAGACTGATGCGTGCTTCCTCATGAAGGCCTGGGTGTGGGACAATGAGAGGCATGCAGGAAGACCTGGGTTCAAGGCCCAGCTGCACCCCTGTTGGTTAAGTCAGCAAGTTACTCAGGCTCTCTGAGCCTCAGTTTCCCCATTGGCACAATAGTAATGCAATAGCACCTAGACCATGGGATTCTCATGAGAAGTAAATGGGGCATTTATATGGCTAGCATGTAGAAGTATGCAGCTGGCAATGACCACTGGATTTGAACATATCTTTGCTAAGAACAGAATTGGTACTCTTAAAATCAGCCTGGTTCCATTCATGACTTTCTCCCAACCCCTAGATTCAAATTGTGTGCCCAGTTTTATCCCAAAATAAAAGAAAGGAGGGTGGAAAAGAGCAGACTGAGTTTAAAACAGCAAAAAACAAACAAACGTCAGTTTTGCCCCTACCCAGGTGGCAAGGACAGACACAATGCCAGGAAGCCTGGGTTTCTGTTTTCAGAGCTGCTAGTTAAACCTAGAATCCTAATTCCCACCGCTGTCCCCCCATTTCTCTCCACAGGGCCCCTCTCCATCCCCTCTCCTTTCAATCAAATACTTCAAAAAGATGCCTGGAGAGGGGCCCTGTGAATTCTCTGCTCACTAGTTTTCATGAGAGGAAACCAAAGAATGTTTCTTTTTGAGACTGCATCTGCTCATCCAAACCAATTTTACTAGCTGGGGGGACTTGAGCTCAAAGGCAGACTCAAGGGCTGCTGAAATTCAGATGCGAGGCTGCAGGGAGACTAAGGCCGCCAGGAAAATGAGAAGCACTGGCATGGCAGGTGAGGCCTGGGCAGCAGGATAGGGGCTGAGGAGAGGGGGCAGCCAGGGAGAAAGGCAGATAGGGAGAAAGAGAGCTAAAAGAGCTGAAGGAGAAGAGAGGAGAGGGGAGAGAATAGGAGACAAAGCCCAAGAAAGTGTTTTATTTTTCTTCTTTAAAGGATGAAAAAACAAACACTCAAACTGTTTCAACTGATGGGAAATGTTCATCTGCCAAAGGCATTATTAGGACGAGAGATAAGGAAACCACAGAGATAGGAAATAATTATTTTGTATCTGTCTTTATAAATGAAAATGAAGGGCATTTACTCAAATAGGATTTAGATATTCAGGGACAGACGGGAATAAATTAGGAAATAATTCTGATAACATAGGAAATGTTTATTAAAAGGTCAGGGGGGCTCTTGAAACTGACAAGGCCTGGTGGGCAGATTAAAACCCACTAAGTTGCAAAGGAAACCCAGGAGGGCCATAGCTGCGGGCTTTGGTGGGTACCACTTGTGCAAGGTAACTCAGCTCTGGACAGAGGATCTATGGAAAAGGTGATGACCCCCAGCTGGACTCAGATGTCAGAATCTGTGCTGAGAGTAAAACAGATTTAACGGAGCCCCCTGGGCTGGCCCATGTCCCACGGGGAGCCCCATTCCTATCACCCTGCTCCAGCTTGCAGGAGGGGTAGAACATGCAGAACCTGGCTAGGAGGGAAAAACACAGAGCCACATCAGTGCCAGTGCCATTCCACTCACCTGCCCAGCCAGAATGCACTGTCCCCAGCATTTCGTAACTCTTCCTGGGGAGATGGTGGGAAAGCAGCAATTCAGAGCCCGGGCCCTGATGTCAGTTCTACATTCTGGTTCCGTCCCCTTCTAGCACTTACCAGAGGTCGGTTATGTCAATTATTTGCACCTCGGCTTTCTCAGCTAAAAAAGGAAAATCTAATAATCATACATCTCTCATAGGGTGATCGGAGGATTAAGTGAGAAAATATAAAAAAATTTCTTAGAACAGTAAATAATAAAATAATATACACAGTCATCAGGTACACCCTCAAATCAAATAAGTTCTTCTTTATGTCTAAGCTTAGTCTCTCTTGCTGCTGCTTGATCCTGTTCTTATTAGAAAGAATGGCCACTCGTGACACCTACACAACTTCCTGCCTTGGATCTTGAACTCTCACAGAAATGGCTCTTTCCTGTGTCCCTCCTGTCTTATTCTTCCACCGTTACCTTCAACACCCCCAGAAAGACTGAAGAGGAAAAGCTTTCCCACAGCTGAAACCAGCATCTGAGGACCGATCGTGTTAATGGTCCTTCCAGGAGAAAGGATCTGTGTCTCCAGTGGAATGGGGACGAAGGTCACAGATGCCTGTCGCCTCATCTCCCATCACTTTGTGGTGGATGGGAGAAGTGTCCGAGCTGTGCATGCAGAGCCTGCATGACACAGAAAGCACCCAGGACAGAGTCCTGGGCAGTACTCCAGAGGACCCTCTGCAGGTGTCTGACCTTAGTGTCTCCCCCAGGAAATCTGGGGGCTGGCTCTTTGGAGTCTCTGAAAGCTCTCTGCTTCAGGATCAGATAATCAGCTAATACCCGACCCTGCTGCATCCTGAGCCCTAGGACAGATACATAACGATGTCATCAGACTGCTTCGTAAGAGTCTTAGCCAGCTTACTGCCTCTTTGAGCCAGCCTGCCCTGTGTAATTATTCCCAACTCATGCCTGTGAGGAGGGCTGAGAGTTTAAGTGTCATGTCACCATAATCCTTTGGAAAGATCTCTCATTGGCTCCATCAAAGGGGTTGCATTTAAGCCTTCTTCTTCCCTCTACATTTAGCTCTCCTGAAGTTCTGTGCTGGCTCTTGGAGACAGCTTACTCCTGCCGAGGTGATGGACCCTTAGATAATTTCGAAAGAAAATGGATCAGGATGAAAGCTTGGTCCTTGGATCCACAGAGGTAGGGACAAGGGGAGGCTCCCAAATGCCCCTGTTTTGGGAATCCAAGCTGAGTGCCAACACTACCCAGTGAGCCTTATGAAATAGTCATTGGCCTGCTCACTTGGGTCAACAGAAAACTAAGAAAAATAGAGTAGCAGTGGCTGGGACACCCAACTGCCCCAAGTCCAGGTGTTCCAGGCATGAACAGTGTTTGTTGAGCTGGCAAATCAACACTTGAGTTTGTGTGCAAAGCTAGAACACAAACTACTTCCTGGTCTGGAATGAATATCTGCAGAATGAGAGGAAAAGACAGAGCTGGACTGGAATCTCAGTTCTGGACATCCCTTTCTCACTCTGAGCCTCCTGAATTTCCTGTTAAGAAAGGAACTTTCTTAAAATACTAGTATTGACCTCACAGGGATTTTGTGAGGATTAAATGAACAAGTTCGCAGAGTATAACAGCCACTGCATTGTGAATGCCCAACACATTTCAGCCTTTCTTAATTGCTTTTATATTAGTGTAGCATTTTACACTTATAAAATGTTTTCACATATATTAATTAATTCAGTCCTAACAGCATTCCTATAAGAAAGTCACCATGAATGCTGAATTTTAGGGCTACCACACCTAGGCTTGGACACATCCAATGACTTGCCCAAGGTCAATAATTTATAATTTAAAACACTCAAATAGAGTCCAGTTGCTTGCTTAAGATTTTGAGCACTTGGTTCAGGAATCAAGAGTACAGAGAATTGTTCCTCATGGCTTGAAATGTCTTACAAAGGGGTGTGGTCCAGGGTCTGTGCCCACCTGGCCTGAAGCTGTCCCCAAGCCAGGCCAGGAAATGGCCCTGTGTGGGCCATTTGCAGAGCAGAGGATCGATCAGTGTCATAGTGCAAAATGTTACAAAGCCACTCCGATCCAGGGCTCCGTTGTAGCTCATTGGAGAGTGTAAAGAAAAGGGTGACAATGTCAAACATGAATAATGCATAGAGGGTGCTAAGCTTCAGTTTCAGTAAGATCCAAATGCTTGTTTCATCTTTGATTTCTCCTTCTGGCTGTGCCGTTCCCTAAAGCCACTGATCCCAGGGACTTCTGCTGGAGCTAGCCATACAGCTGCCCGCCAAATTGGCTGTTCTTGATAGTGAATTGAAAGAGGGGGGCTGGGGGCAGAGAGGAAAAAAAAGATAAGTCAAGGGGAGGGGACTAGGGAAGATGAAAGAGGAAGATGAGAGAAGGAAGCTCTTTCACCGTCCTACTCTTACACAGACTGCTATGGACCCCGAGAACTTGGGAAGGTTTTGTTCCAGGGGAACTTTCCTGATCTTCTCACTGTGTGGCTGTCACAGACTGAACTCTCTTCTCCCCAAGTGGGAGCAGTGTGAGGCTGGGCTCCTGCCAGAGGGGGAGATCAACAGAAGAGGCCTGATGGTTTGCAGGGGAGCAACGTGGGCTTCTCCACGAGGGCAAAAGGCAGAACGGAGTCCTTGGCTTAGCACAGCCCAGAGCCCAACTCAGAAGCTGAGCACAAGCAAATGCTGCAGAGCAGAGTCTGGGGAGGTAACGGGCAGCTTTGGCCCCAGCTGGAGATCTGGAAGCCAGTGCGAGCTACAAAACGGACTTGTTTGGTTTAGCCAGAAGGCAGGTGGTGCCAAAACTGTAAATGTTGCCCTCACCTCTAAGCCTAGGTCATGAAAATTCCCATTAGGCCTGGGAATGCGACTGTGATGAGTCCTCTGTGGGGTCGAAAGGTCAGAGGCTGCAGGAGAACCAATGGCAAAGGAATAACACAGGAAGGTTTGTGAATGTCACATGGTGGGGTGGAGGAAATACACTAAGTTCAAACCCAAAGAAGACAGGCTTTGGGAATCACAGCTAAAGATATTTCCAGTTGTGCCCTTCTTTAAAAGCAGTAGGTATCCTGACAATTGCAGGAGAAATCTCCAATAGCTTTGTTTTCTTTGGGGCAGCCAGCCGAAGCAGCTGCAGCTGATTTTAATGAGACGTAATAATATTCCATCAGTTCTGTGAGCTATAGACTGAGCCCACCGAGGGAACCTGCTCAACCCCCAAAATTATCAGACTTGTCAAAATATGATCATTTTGTTCCTTATTATAAATGAAAAGAAGATATGATTTAAGTGTCATCCTCTGGGTATGTGAGTTGGATTCCTATAAATCAATCATCCAAAATAAACTCTTTGGAGTGATTTCACTACAAATATGCTGCAAACAATTTCTTTAAACAAAGCATAAAAGTATTACTGTATCTCTCCAACGTTGAAATGGCTTTAGACATGCATTACTGGGTTGCTGGGATGTTCTTTGCTTAAAATATGTTATTTATGGTTTTGTGCCTGACAGGCGAAGTCAATGCTGACTACCGGTTGGAAGGTTGGAATGCTCCTGCTTGCTTGCCTGTCGGGCCCCCACTGCAAAAAGGGTGGAAGAGGCGGGGTTCCTGGGGCAGGGAAAGGTCTGCAGGCCAGGCTGGGGTCCCCAGGCTTTGCAGAAATGGCATTCTGCATTTTCATAGTGGCTTCCACTGTCTTGAAGGGTGGTGGACACATACTCTCATCCCATAGTCCTTACTTAAGTATGACTCCCAGGTCTGTAACCTACTAGCCAACAGACTTGGATGAATCACATGACCGCTCAACCTCAGTTTTCTGTCTTAAAATGGGGACAATGATAATCACAATAGCATCAATTCCCTGGGTTGCCGTGAGGAACCAACGAGAATGAATACGGGAAAGCATTTAGGATGGCATTGGCAACATGGTAATGCCAGGTATGTGTCAGCTACTATTGTCAGTGTTATTATTAGGATTCTAGGGAAATTTTTAGTTCTTTTTTTGTGTGTGTATGGGGGTACTGGGGGTCGAACTCAGGACCTCATGTGCCAGTAGGTGCCTGTGCCGCTGAGCGATATCACTGGCCCTTTTTTTTTATGTGGGTACTGGGAGTCAAACTCAGGACCTCTTGCTTGCCAGGCAGGCACTTGCGCCCCTGAGCCATCTCACCGCCCCAGAGCTTTCTATTTCTGAGGAAGTGCTGCAGAGCAAAACTGTGCTTGGGCTTCACCACAGACCCTGCGATCTGTCTCAGCACTGAGGTTTTTACTCCATTCCATCTAGGGAACTAGACTTGCAGAGGACAATGAGCACCCTACACACACGGCTTTGAACCCCTGTGAGGTCTACACCAGCATCTTAGAAGGAAGACACTGCCGGGATGAAGCTGACACTCTCAGAGTTGGTCCACAAGATAAGATTGCTCTATTAAGCTGTATTTAAGCTTTCCACTCTCCCTGCTCGCCTGGACAGACTTCTTCCATGCCACATTTTTGTAATGTTCCTATCTGTTCGCATTTTAACAACCTTGTACCTCAGTCGAGATAGAGTCTGAAAAGTTTAATATCATGTCAAATGAGAGAGCCAATAAAACTTGACATTATTAATACGATGTCAAGAGGGTTTTTTTGCCCAACTGCTTAGGGAAAAAACATTGTGTCCCATTAAGTATAGCTCCTTGCACTGAGAAATATTAAGTGACTTTTCAATGACTACCAGCTGGAACTATTAGTTTTTCTTCATAAACGTTGAAGCTGTCGATTCTGAGAGGCCAGTTGAGAAAGAACATTTTATGAAGATGCTAGATGTGCCTGGGCAATCAGAAAAGCTTTTAGGTTTCCCCAGAATCCCTTTTAAGTGGGGCTGGGTATGGAAAGAGGGATATGAATGATTTAAAAACTTAAATACATTTAGCAGAGTGAGCACGAGCTCTCATATCCCGCCTGTCCATTTGTCCCCAAAGGATCGCATAGCCTTTCAGGAGAAGTTAGTGCACTGTGTTAAAAAGTCCAGAGACCCAGAAAAAGAAAACAACAGGGCTCCCTCTCCCTGCCTCCTGCCCTTTCTCCAGGCTTCAGTGGCTTTGCCATGGGTCCACAAGCTGCTGGTGCCACATACTGCACTGTCCTGCCCCACCAGGGAGTGGGTGTGAGGCCCACAGCTGTTCTGGCCTCTGCTCATACTGGGCTTCAAGGAAGGTGGTTGTCAGCAAGCTGCAGGCGCCTCTGTTTCCCTTGGCCCAGGTCCATGATTGCTTCACAGCACGTGGCTTTCCATGTCGGGTTCCCTTCCTGGGAAGAGGTCAGGACTTAAAATAAGCCTGCGTGACTCATGTCTGAGTTGGGAGATGCCTCTCACAACTGCCAGCTTTTCAGGAATGTGCAGCTGGGGCAGCTGAAAGAAAGCTCCAGAGCTCAGACCTGGGCTTCCAGAGTCATGCGGCTGTTTGTGCCCAGCTGAGATTGTTTTTATCCGCTCCTGCCTCTGCACTGCTTGGAAATTCGAATCTCTTCTATGGTCCCTCTCCTCAGGGAAGCCAATTCTGAAACACTTACCTCTGTTTCCCACCCCAGCACCATTTGGCTCCTCACTCAGTATCTCATCATCTTGGTTGTGGGTGTCCTTTACGGCTCCTAGCCATGACACCTTTCAGAGGAATATACCAGCATTTTCCATCTCAGGAGTCAGGGCACAGGCCAAAGAGGCAGTTGAAGTCTGGCGATTATTTACATATGGCTGGAGTGTTTATCGTAGGGTTGTATTCCTTTTGGGAGATCAAAAAGAAGACATGGACAGCAAACAGATCATGCTTTATTTAGACTCTTCTGATGTTCCAATTGACATTCTTCCCCTTGCCCTTTGCCCTCACCCATCCTGCACCATCTGTGAGCATACAACCCCTGGGGCTGGCAGATGGATGGCAGGCATCTTCTTAACTTTCACCCAACACTTACAGACCCCTGGGGAAATGGCCTTGGGGTGGCCGCTCCAGGCACCTTAAACACACAGGCCCCATCTCCGCTGCCAGCAGATATGAATGAGGAAAACCTCATTCCGAACATCCTTCCTCCTCCTTGGAAGCTCAAAATTGGAGATTCAGTGTAGGGCAAAGAAGGTTGAAGGAGACATTTGTCCCTGTTCCTACTAATCTCATAACAAGAGGCAGAATAACAAGAACGTTGTTGTTATTATTATTGTTACTATTATTACTGGCAGAACTTAATTCACCAAAGACACCAAAAAGAATCTCCTGATTCCCAAGATAAAGCTGTAAAATCTTCTCTAGTGTGGTTTTTCACTTTGCTGGGAGCTCTGCCCTCCACCTCAGCTCATATCTGACAATGCCTACTAACACCTTTGTTTTCTGGAGCACTACCTGGACGTTTCAAATAGGTGAACTCGGAATTCTAAAGTGATAACTCCAAGAAAATAGGAAAGTGTTAAGTACCCTTTGTCTAAGGAATGGAATAGACAGGTTTGCAAGCCTGGGCTAGTGTGGGCAGTGTGGGTCTGCAGAGAGGATGGGAAACTGGAAACGAGAGACTCCACCACAATTGTTCATGAATAACTTCATTCCATCCTTTGGTCCTTGGTTGCACGATCAGTAAAGTGTAAAACAAGACCTACCTGTACCCATATTAGAGTTGTTGTTAGAATCAAGTGAAATGATCAATACGAACATCTCAGGAATAAATGTAAATCACTTTTAAATATGGGAGATTTCTGCTCTTATCAGCTCACCTTCCCATGCGGCAGTGGTAGTGAGGCCATGCTCTAATGCTGGGATGTAGAATCAAACGATACTTAAGATCCTTTCCCGCTCTAAGAGTCTATGGATATGTTGTCATCTTTCCTCCTATAGGTTTCACTTAACTCACTCTTGTTTGAGGCAGGGCAAGAAGCAGAGTACGTGAATCTCAGTATACTCAGGGTAAAAACTGACATCAAAGACACATGCTACAATGTAGATGAAGCTTGAACACATTAAGTGAAATAAGCCAGTCACAAAAAAGACAAATACTATATGATTCCCCACACATAAGGTACCTAGACAGGTCAAAGCCATAGAGACAAAAACCAGAATAGTGGTCGCTAGAGGCTGGGGGCAGTGGAGATGGGCAGTTGGGCTCCATGGCCACAGAGTTTCAGTTCAGGAAGATGAAAACGTTCTGGAGATGAATAGTGGTGATGGTTGCACAGCAATATGAATGTACCTAATTTCAGTGAACTATATTCTTAAGAATGATTAAAGTAGTAAATTATTTATGATGTATATTTCACCACAATGAATACCAGGTCACACAGGTATTAAATAAATTCCAGTTCAAAGCTAGGACTAAGATTTAGTTACTAAAATGTACTGTCTTGCATAGTACACAAGTTCCCTTGTGAGCGGCCAGGCTGTCCTCTTTACTGTCCCATGGGTGAGGACAGCAAAGAAGGGATCCACTTGGTGTGGGCTTGTCATCAGTACCCTTAGGTACACAGTATCATACATTTCACATAATCCGGGATCCTAAGAATGTGGTAATCATCCCAGCTGGGGTGGCCCCAAACCATCCTTGGACCCAGCCATCAAAATCTTTCTCTGAAGTGGATGATGAGGAATTGTTTTTCACTCCCTCTTGCTGCAGCTCAACCTTCCTTCACCTTCCTGCTTTAATATCTTAATCAAGTGGCAGATGAGAGGAACTGACCCATGCAAAGGACAGAAATTTCGACGAGTTGAGTGGAACCCACTGCTGCTCTCATTCCCCACCCGAGTCACCGCCCCACCAAAGAGAAAGATGAGGGAGACAGAAAAAGAAAGCAAAAAAGGCAAGAGAGATTTTGTACCCTTAAGCCTCTACTGCCGCAGTTCAAAAGACCAATCTTTACTGAAAATAAATTTAAAGGAGAATTTTTGATGTATATTATGGTCTCTGGTGGTAGACAAGAGCGCTGCCGGCAGTATACGGAGTTATGCAAAGCCAAAGTGGGATTACTTAAAAGTGTCTGTAGTGCTTTGATTAACTGGTGTGTATTTTATTTTTTATATGACACAATCACAGGACTACATTGATAATATCTTGCTATTATTGTTTGACACTTCAATCTCCCTTCTTCCTATCGCTTAGAAGTAGGCTTTGTTCAGTTTGGGGCAAAGGGCAAAAGATCAAGATGATCCCACAAGGGATAAAGATGAAGATGTGCCCCCTCCCAGATTTAAAAAAAATGAAGTGCATAAAAGCCCTAGGACCTGTCATAGAAAGCTAAGAACTGGCGGATCAGACAGGGTGACTCAAGGAATTGGTCAAGTGCAGGGACTGTAAGTGACTCCAAACTACCTTCTGGGGCTCCTTCTTTCTATCTGGAAAATATTCCTCCATTAGTACATTCTCTGAATGTGAGGCTCAGTGGTGGTTATTGAACTCCAAACCCACCTTTGTGTGTTCTGCTTTGTGTGCTCATGCTGGGGTACAGCAAATTCCTTTTCTCCTTTGCCACCAGGAACTGTTTGGTTCTGTACATAGGAGGAGCTACAGGGAGACTAGAAAGATGGAGAAGGGAAAAAAGATTTGCTCTTTCTCATTCACTTGCTGTTTCTGCCAGAGTTGTGCCAAAGCAGGACCTCTGTGCCCCAGCTGATGCAGTTATTTTCAGTCTGCAGCTCCATTGGCTTCTGCAATATCAGCCACACTGTACCTGCTCAAAGGCCTCAGAGGCAGCCAAGCACCCCTCCTCCTTCAAGGTCTAAGTTGCACCCTGGCAAGGTCACTCCTTAGAGCTTCTGGTTTCCAACAATTCCAAGATCGCCTCTTTGTTTACCCAGAGACATAATGGTACCCCTTCCTTTAACCAATAGCCTGTATAAAGTCATTTCTGTTGAAATACCTAGAGTGGTTTTTGGTTTCCTGACTACTATGAAAATTAAGCTCCTTGAAAATAGTTGTCCGAGCATGTGGGCACAACAGCAGTGATGATGCAAACCAGGACTTGGACTTGGCTGGGCTGCAGTGCTGAGACTCATGAAACCCAGGAGAATAGGCCAAGCAGTGTCAGCACCTCTTGGGGTAGGAGGAATTATATTTGAGGGAAGGGCACCGACCTTGATGGCTGAACATCCTGCAGATCCCTCTCCACCACACCGGAAAGGGAGAGAACGTTGAAGCAAGGAGAAAATCCACTTAGCCCTTTGCTTTTGAAGCTCCCTCTGACAAAGATAGGGGCCACTGGGATGCATCCTCTTTGTTCGTGGAATGGGTAGAGCCACTGTTTCCTGGCTGGCTTTATCCAGCTGAGACTCCTGCTATTCCTTCATGGTGCTCACAAGGACACACTCGGAGATCACTTTCCTTCCTAAATTCAAGTGCCAGTCTGACTCCCCGCTCCCTACTCTTTACGTCCCCTGTCCATGATCTCACCCCTGCACCACCATGGAGTCTTGTCTGAGCCTGAAAATGATTGACCCCATCATCACATTCGCTGGCATCCGAACACAGGAGCAAAGTCTCCCTTGCCTCCTTGTGCTACCTGGTGATATGTCTGAAAGCACGAACACACCCTCCGTGGTTCATGGCCACGGCCTTTCTGCCTTCCTGGCTGAAAGGTGGGGCTTTGAGGAGCCAATTCATTTCTCCCTCAGGCAGAGTCTCCGTATGAACTTCCTCTGAATATGGTGAAGAGTCCTCTGTTCTGAAACCATAGCTATGAAATTCCTTCATCCCTCCCCTATGCATCTTTTCAATTATTTAGGTAGATTTCTTTTTAACGCAGTCGAGTCAGAAGACCTGGCCTCTTACTAGCTGTGTGACTTTTGGCAAATTGATTAATCTTTCTGACTTGCAACTCTCTTGCTTGAAAATCTGGGCAAAGACTATTTCACAGGACTGTTGTAAGGGTGAAATATGATAATGTATGTGAGAGCATTTTGTGCACAGTGAAGTCCTGTACAAATGGGAGGTGATATTATTGCAACAGTTGCTGCCCAAGACACTCACTACATTATTATTATCTTAGTCTTCCTTCTGGTGCTTTAAACTCATTTCTTTTTGCTCTGTCTGGTTGGGTAATGGCTGTAGATGTCTCCCTGGGGCTCCAGCTGCACAAACAGAAGACCAAAGCAGCCATATGTCTCCAGTCCTGATTCCAAGAACCCCCTCCAGACCTCTAGTCCACCAGGCTCCCCAGAGCATGGCTCGACTTGTCCCTGGGGGGCATATTTTTAGGCCTATCCTGTTTCAACTACAGAGCCTCCTCAGATCAGGTTGGCAGGAGCCCAGCCCCTGTCTGCATGAATCATAACTGCCTATGGCCCATTATGCAGGTCAGAGTGACTGCCGGAGGAGGCCAGGGCCTGACCTCAGAGGTCCCTGGATAATTTATTGCCTGTGGCTTCATGAGCTAATTTGGGCCTTTGCCCGGCCCTGGGGAAATGTCTTCACCCCTCCCCCTTCTTCCCCAAGGGCTAGGTGAATTCAACACCCTTCATTTTCTACCTCATAGGAATAAATGGTGGGGTCCAGGGAGGGGCAGAGAATAAATTAAGCACACCCATGTACAACGTCCTGTATATACATTGTATATACATTGAAGAGAGGACCAGCCTTCAAGGAGCACATAAGGGGAACGAAAATCATCATTTACGGAAATAACACTAGACCCTTATAATCAATCCACTAGCACACATGCTAAACCAGTGTCAAGCAGATTCAGGAAGGATTAAGGAAAGCAAGAGGTAATCAGGGAATCATTCTTAGAGAACATTCATTTTTCTTTCTCGTTAAGTAGGTGTTTTGCAGAAAATTAGAAAATGAATAAAGAAAAAAGAAAAAAAAGAAAAATCATCCACAACCTCTACCTGAAAATAACCACTATCTACAGGTTGATAGATGTCTTTCCCCACATTTTTCAATACATACATTTATATTCATACAATTTTAATAAAAATCAAATTATTCTGGGTGTACTATTTTATAACCTACTTATTTCACTTAATTTCTTGTGTCAATAGATATATATCTTCATTATTTTAATGACTACTAAGTATTCTATTGTATGACTAGGAAAGCGAATGTATAATTTTTTCTTATGATTACATACTCTTTTTATTAGTACATGTTTGTAGTACATAATGTTCGCATTCCTTGTGTGGAGCCGGTACATGTACATACTACAACTTAATTCCTTTTCCATCACCTTTCTCTTCCCTCCTTCCCCACTCCATCCATCTTTTGATCCCCTTCCTATTTTTTTTTTTTTTTTGTACCTGTTCACAGTACATAATGTTTACATTCCCTGTGTGGAGTTAGGACATGTAAATAACATGTCTTAATTATTTTTTTCATCCCCTTTCTCTCCCCTCTCTCTCCACTCCCTCTATCCCTTGATCCCTTCCCCTTTGGGAAAGTTCTATCTCCCTACTTTTTATTATCTATCTTTTATTTTGCTCTTTATTTATACTTTGGATTTCTCGTATAAGAGAAACCATGACATATTTAATCCTCTGTGTCTGATTTATTTCACTTAACAGTTTGGTCTCAGGGCACATCCATTTCCCTAAAAATGACTCAAGTTTATCTTTGTTTGCAGCAAAATAGTTCTCCATTGTGTATATATACTGTATTTTTTTATCCAATAATATTATTACTGGACATTTCAAAGATTTCCAGTTTTGTACCACTTTAAACAATGCTGCAGGGAACATTCTGCCACTCGCCTCCTTGTGCACATGTTTGATTAATTTTTAAGATAAACTCCTAGAAATAAATGTACTAAGTCAGTTAAGTCCTCCCTTAAATTTTGCACACAGATACACTCAGAATCTACGGAAGACTAGGAATATTTAAATTGGGCGCTGAAAGTAGGGAATGATGAGAATTGGAAAACAAGCATTGAGACAAATTTGTAATGGGGAAAGCGGGTATCACATATTAAGATGATGTCTAAACCAGTCTTATTTAGTCAACAAGCATTTATTTGACCCCAACTATGAGTCAGGCACTATGCCCAACTCTGAGGTGTGACCCAGGGAAATAACTTACCACTTCTCTGTGCTCTTCTTTTCTCATCTGTAAGATGGACACAATGAGAGACAGTACCAACGAGGGTTGTAGTGAGATCGAATGAGTAAATACACACAAAGAACTTAAAAGAGCACCTGGTACATAGTCATTGCTGTGGAAGAATTAGCTCTTACAAATGAAGACAAAAAGACCTCTGAACAACGGACAAGAATGGGAATCAGAAAGAATATGGGTTTGGGTTAGGTAGCATCTGTATTGCCAGAGATAGTAAGTATCAGAGAAGTGCTAGACAGGGTGGGCTTCGATGACATGGCTTAGCAGTGGGATGCAGCCTGTCCTCGCCTCCAGTGGAGTAAAGCTCAGGGGTTAAAATGAGGCCTTCAGTCTTAGTCACCTGCATTGCAGTTAATTTGTAGCCATTGATCTGAACAATTAATTTAACCTTTAGAGGTTCATTTCTTCACCTTCACCTGGTTGTTGGGAGGGTAAAATAAGCTATTGGCTCAACAAACATTAGCCATCACTATTGTGTTGACAGGAGGTAGAGGCTGGTGCAAGTCTAAGCAGATGTCATGGCCCCACAACCTTGGCCTGGTGGCAGGTTGAGCCTTTGGGACCTTCTCATGAAGACCCCAAGAATTGACATGGAGTGGTCCAACAAAACAGCAAAAGAAAAGAAACTAAAGAAAACAGAGGTGAGAACAGCCCCTATACCTGTGGCCATGAGGTCATAAAGAGAGGGGAATCACTGCTTCACCCCAGCTCCCCATGCCACCTGTTGCAATGTGCTTGCAGGCCACACTCACGGAGGCCTCACCAGAGGCTGCTGTGGAGTCTCTCACATGCAGGTGCCACCGGGCGCCTTTGTGAGCCTGTGATCTGCCTATTTGTCCAGTGACTGCCTGTCAGTCTCCCTTGGTGTCACTCTGATAAACAACTCAGAGGGAATGACACCTTGATCCATCAATTCCATCAGAGATTTCCCTGACAGCCCTCCCAGCTCCTGAATCATCGGGGCTGATTCACAGCCCTGCATCAGCGCTGATGGACTCCTCCTACCGCGTGGGCTTTGTGTCAGCTCACGCCTGTCGGAGCAGACTCCAGGTTTCCCCTCACAGCAGCCTAGTTTTGCCAGCTCCTGTCCACTTCCCAAGGAGGAGGAGAATGCTTTTTCCCATCCATCCATCCCTCCATCCAACACAACAGGGTCAAATCCAGGGCTAACAGAGGCTCAACATGGGAGGAAAAGGACTGAAGTCATTGTTACAAGGTCTCATTCCAGAGTTGGCTCTGCTACCAGTGTTCCTGCAGCTCTGAAACTGTCATTTAACTTCTTTTAGGCAGGAGAACTGCATTCATCTCTAGATTACACAGGGGATATGAACCTCAGAGGAGAGACCTTCAAGGTCATCAGGTTTCACTATCTCTACATTCATCCATTGAACAAACACTTATTGAGTGTCTCTTATGTGTCAAGAACTATTCTAGTGTTGGGAACATTTCAGTGAACAAACAGACAGAAAATTCTTCACCCGTGGGGCTTACAATCTAATGGGAAGGGACAGAAAGTAAACTCAGTAAATAGGTAAAGTATATAGGGTGCGAAATGGTGATAAGTGCTAAGTTGAAAAATACACCAGAATAAAAGGAATGAAGATTATTCAGGTTTAATTTTAAATAGAGCAGTCAGAAATGGCCTCGCTGAGAAGGTAGCATTTGACCAGCAACCTGAAGGAAGTAAGCAAACCAGTCATATGGCTACCCGAGCAAGCGTGGTCCAGGCAGAGGAAATGACAAGTACAAGGGCCCTGAGGAAGGAATGGCCTGATGAGTGCCAGGAGAGACAAAGAGACTAGGGCTGAAACTGAGTGAAAAACGGGGAAAGTAATGAAGTCAGCTCCTGCAGTCTCCCACTGGAAATGACTTTAAAGTTCATCCTGAGGGAAATACTGGAGTGGTGCGGTCTGATTTATACTTTAACACCATCACTCTGTTGCTATCTTGGTAAAAATAATATCAATAATAATCATAGCTAATGCTTCCATAGAGCTTAGTGTGTGCCAGGTACCATTTTTAAATTCTTTGTGCATAGGAACTCATTTAATCGTCACAGCAACTCTCAGAGGTACATTCTATTCTTGTGCCCATTTTACAGATGCGGTAAAGAACGCACAGAGAAGTTGTAAGTATCTTGCCAAGCTCACACAGCTGGCAAGCAGGACAGCCAAGTTTGATGAGGCCATTTGGCTCTAGATTTTGGTATTTTTCCTCCCCCTATTCTGCTGCTGAATCAGGGCAAGGGTGGAAGCATTTGGGGACAAAGACAGTGCTTGAGGGTAGGTGCACAATGGGGTGGTGGTGGAGGAGAGGATCAGTCAGGTTCTAGCCATATTTTCAGGTAAAACCAACAGAGTTTGCCATCAGACCAGATGTGGGTGAAAAAGAAAAAGGAGTCAAGTTGTGTTTTTAACCGAAGCAAATGTACAGATGGGGCTGCTTTTAACTGATGTAAAAAAAGACCAGAGGAAGAGGAGAGCAAGGATGGGTTCAGAACATGCTGTTTGAAATTCCCATGGGACATTTAGGTTGCCATGTGAGTTTGGAAGAAACTGAGGTACTGAGAGTCTCTAGTCAGTGTCATAGTTGGAGCTGTTTTTCGTCTCTGTGCATCTAAGCACCTTTCCATTCACCAAGGGGAAGGAAGTCTACTGTTCCACATCACTGGTCATCCAGGTGGAAATCAGGTGCTGGCTCCAGAAAGAGGCACCTCCTCTCCTCCGCCTACCGTGCTGGGTGGTGGTGTTTGCATGCTGGGGTCTGCAGTGGGAGGGGTATTGAAGGGGCTGGTAACCTAGGCAACCATCTCCCCAAGTGGTGAGGGAGAGGCGGCTTTAAACATTTACCTAGTCCTATCTTTTCTCTCACCTCAAAGGGTGGATCCCCAGATCCAGCTGGTGCTGGGGCAAATGATAGCCACAGAGGGCAGTCCCTGTCGACTGGGAGATGGGCAGTGATATGGGGTCCTGAGGCAGCTTCTCCTTGCAGAGCTGGATAGAGCTGCGGTGTTTATTTGGGTGGTGAGCTGCTATTTAAAATCAGTCTTTGTTTCTGGAAATGAGACAGCTGGGGCTACATTTGGTGGATAAAGACATTTTGTTGAACTTTCAAAATGGGGTATTATTTTCCATTTACACTTATTTCACGGAGAATTGTAAGAAGATGAGATTGTAGACGTATCTGTGATACGCAGTAATGAGTGATGGATCTCTGAAGGTAAAAATATCTCCAGGATATTTCTTTTTCTTTCTTTCTTTTTTTTTTTTTCTTTCTCTCCTCTCTCCCTCCTCCGGGCCTCAGGTTGGGTGGGTTTAGGTTTTGTTTTGTTTTGTTTTTTAATATCGAAATGGAGAGTGTCTCTACTGGGAGTATAAACTCTTCTCTGCTCAATGTTTGTCTTAATAAAGGTTAAAAGAAATGAAATAATATTAAAAAGGCTCTCAGGAGACTGGAGTACCAGATGCCTCCTGTTCCCTAGATTGGTGAGGAAGGCGCGGGAGAGCAGGATTGGGTTATCCACAGGGCAAACCAAGCTGCTGACCCCACCAGGTCACCCACCCCACACCTGAAAAACTCAGAGAACAAAGGAGCGAAGGAAGACCAGGAGGACTGGAGAAGAAGAGGACAAAGGGACTAAGAAGGTGCTGCTTCCCTCACTCTCCACGTTAAAGACCCCTCTCTCTGGGGACCATAGTGGGAAGAGCATGCCTCCCAGAGAAGTCAGGCCTGACACCTTCCCCTGTTGCTTCTACCTCCTCCTAATTGCTTTGGAAGAATACCAAGAAAAAAGATACCAGAAGGGAGAAGAGCGTTCAGCTTGATTTTCTTGGATGAGAACTTGGATAAGGAAATCCAATCATATTTTCTGAATAGATAAGTAAATTAATCATTAATCTATCAACCAGTATATCAAAGAATCAACATGAAAATCAGGAAATAAATTAGGGAGCCATGAATTTGGCATAAACGCTCAGATTTTTTAACCTTCTGCTCCAGAACACAGTTTTTGACATCTTTATGTATTGACAAGGTCAGTAACCTCAAAAAGAAATTTATAGAATTCACTACCACCAAAGGCCCATATCTAGCTACAGTCTCATAAAAATGCTAGGGAGACTCTCTACCTCATTGAACCCTTGTGTATAAGGATCGGGTAGCCGAAATGTGTTTCTTAAAGGAAGGGAAGGAAACAGTTTGCAATATATTGAGTCCAAAGCAGACACTGCCTATTTATAGCCTAACCCAGCCACAGGGAGGGGTTAAAAGTTTTAGCATCACCACTTGTAAAAGTCTTCCAGTCGTACTCTTGACTCCTCAGTGTTTCAGATGCAACCTCCCATTCCCACCCAGTGTGATAGAGTGTGTCCTTCTTCCAACTGAGCTCCTGGGAGCAGACCTGTATCTTCTGCTGGTGTCTCTCTGCATCTCCTGTACCCAGTACCATGGTGGCTACCAGAAGGTGTCCCTTCAACTGAACACATAGTAGTTATGGCAAGCATGTGGGCTTTTCTTTCAAAGAACATGCTCTGTGAAGATGCAGCAGATGTCCATCGATGGTCAATTGTAAATAGCAGCTCTATTGTTTAAGACAAAATACCACAGAGTCATCTTTAACATCTCCCTACAACATAACACATAAATTCTACTGGTGCTGGGACTGAAGAACCAGCCTAAAAGACACAGCAGCCATCTTCCAATTAATTTTTCCTAATCCCTTGAAGTAGCTGGGAACTTGGACTCAGAAGATTCCACTGAGAGAGAGAGAGAGAGACCTGCACTTTGAGCTGAAGGCAATAAGATCATAAGGAACAAGAAGGGAGGAAATAATTGTCTCTGAGTGCATAATTTATATTTAATCAACTGAGAAGTGCCACCAGTGGATCAGACACTCAGGAATGGAGGAGGAAGCCAAAAAGAATTCTCTAGTCTGGGAAAAAAAAAAAAAAAAGGACAATGTAAAAAGCAGAAAATGGGCCAGAAGTCCTGAGCAGCACAGAGTAGGTAAGCTCTATGGACTTTATCAGGATAGAGTGATTTGTCTGCAGACCCTGTCTGTCTCATGAGAATGGAGAGAGGGATGGAGAGGAAGACAGAGCAGGGAGACTCCTGCCCACCATGAGTGAGAGCCAAGGTGTTCCAATGTCTTTGTCTTCTTGCTGAGAAGCAGAAATATTCTTCTTCGCTGGCAGTAAGCTGTGTGGGGCTAAATAGTTTGTCCTGAAGAGGAGGAGTCCCAGAATATCAGGGAAAGAAGGAATCTCAGAGCTCTGTTTGGCTAATCCCCCTTTAATATGTGAGGAGACTCAGGCTGAGAGTAGCGGTAGAGTCTGGCTGTACCTGGAATCGCCTCCGTTTCTCTGGAGCTCTATGAGAGTCACTTCCCACATCCATACTCACCAGGGAAGCAGACTGGTGGTAAGGAAAAGCCTGTCACCTTCCACATCATTTTTTTCTCTTTTTCTCTATTGCTTAACCAATACAGCCTGGGTTTTGAAAACACCACCTCCAGCTCTGACAAGTTTGAAAACTTCAAGAATGAAGGGGAGGGACAACGATGAGGAGGCCTCCACAAGACAAGAAGTTGGTCTCCTCTTACTTAAGAGGCAAGGACAACAAGCCTGGTGCAGGGGTTCCCAAATGCCAGTCCCCTAAAAGGCACCTGGAAAGCCTATTAAAAATACAGGAAGCCTTCCTCCCACCCTGAAAATTCAGATTCCATTCCTCTGGATCTGTATTTTTAAAAAGCATCCTTGATAATTCCTACCATGAGCTTGGCCCACAGTTCTAGAGAATACTCAGACAAAGCAGGGAAGTGTAGCCTCTAGCCTGGTGTGTGGATGTATGGGGTGGATGTCCTTTGTCCATCCATAAAATGGGAAGAAGGGTCCCCACTCGCCCGCTCTGACCTCCCTAGCATGACAGTGAGCAAACACAGGGTCAATGGATCAGAAAAGATACTGGGCCCCTCTGAACATACTCATCTGTCATGGGTATTATTAACTCAGATTATATCAATTGATTATTCTCAATCCTATTATCTCTAAGTCCTGACTCTTTGCCACCCCATCCAAGAAACGAACCTCAGTAGCTGACCCCCATTCTGGACTTACCCTTGATTTAAGACCATGGGGAAGTAATTAAAGATAATTGAGGCTGCAACTTCTAAATGAAGACCTGTGCCACCCAGGCAGCAATTAATCACCTCCTCCACCCTCCCTTCCCCCATCCACCCACTGAAACCAGCATTCAGCTCAGACCAAATTTGGCCTTTATCTCTACATGCACAGGCAGACTTCCAATCCCCCGCCAAACCTTGTGATGATTAACATTCTTTCATTACACTACAGCTCAACCACAATAGACCCCCTAACTATTTTTGATGTGCCCCAAAAGTATCAGAAGCCCCTATCAATGACTTCTGACCATCTCACTTCCCCAAGTCCACTATGGAACATTCTAAAAAAGATCAAGAGCAAAGCTCCCCAGTTGGTAAATGTCAACCATCTAGGTTTTCTGCACAAGTGCAGGATTTTACGTGCTCTACACTATTCTAAACTGATAACACAGATAACCCATCTGGCCATGGCCTGCCTTCCCTCCTGGGGTGGGCAAGGGATTAGAGTTGTTTTAACGCTGGGAGACTTCAACCTTGTAAAGAGCCTTGTGCTCTGAACAGAGGGACAGTTACATAAGTCCACAGAGCTTTGGCACTGCAGGACAGCAGGCTCCAAGTGGCATCTAATTACAGGGAGGCTGATGGCTGCTGTTGAAGATACTGTCACAGGACCCAGGTCTCAGCCTGCTGATGTCCTGCCAGCAGTTGCACTAAAACGGAAATTAAGCACAGTGTCATGGCCATTTAGGACATTAGGAACGGAAGGCGCCTGGGAGCTGCTTCCTGGCCCCTTGCCCACCTTATTAACAAGGTGCAAACGAGGACCTGGGCTGGGAAAGGGAAATAGCTGGAGAAAAGAGACCTTCTCTGCAGGTGGAGATATGAGGAGAGGAAGGGGATGCAGGGAGTCTGTGTCCCAAATCACCTTGTCTGAGAAGAAAATTGGCCTGATAAATGAGGGAAAGTCATCAACTTCTTCATGAAACCCTTTACAGACCATTTTCTAGATTGCAAAGTTCCTCTGGCCCCTGAATTTTCACTCTGTCCCCCAACACACACAGTGCACACATAGACATGACTGGGGATGGCAATGGGGAACTGGAGAAAGGGATAGGACCAAGTGGCATTCCATTCTTTTGACACTTACCTCTCATCATTTTTAATTTGCTTGAGCCTTCAGGCTAGAAGCTCTCTGCAAGGATTCCTCAGCCTGCCAAATTCTCTCGCTCAGAATCTGGGGAAATCCTGGCCTTGGGCAGGGTCCAGCTATGGCCAATACCACGGCTGTTCACTAAATAAAGACTACAAGCCCAAAGCTGGAGGCTGGAATGGGAGCTCACTGTTTCACAGCCCACTCACTGCCACTTGCAACACACACACACTTACTTTCTCTCTCCTCTCTCTCCTCGGTCACCCTGACCTTTATTTCTGGCAGTTGTCCTGGCTGAATGACTGACAAGGCTCCTCTTAGAAAATGTAGGCAGACAGATTTGGGTAACTCAGCAAAGGAAGCCCATGGTGTGGTTGCCCTCTGCCTGCTCTTCACTTTGTTCCCGCCCAGGTATGAACACGTGGCAAGGGGCTGTCTCCACCCCCACCCCAGTCAGAGAGGGCTAGAGGAACCCGGCACCTCCACACAGCCAGCTGGAACCTTCCATACAGTTCCCTGCCCCCTTGTTTCTTTGCCAACAGCTGTAGCAGAGGTGAACTGGGACGTGGGAAATACCAGCTCCCTTTGGATAGGGGAAAAAAAATTAAAAAGCCCATTTTTCTGTCCTGTCAGGTCTATTTAAGTATTTAATGAGGTGAGATAGTACCAATAAATTTAACATGGCACAATAACTCTGATGATGTGGGCCACAGACTAATAAGCTTCCATCCCAGGGACAGAAGAGTGATCTTGCCTCCGCTAGATCTTATCAGGTTTGATTGCTTTGTTCAGATATTAAAAAGGTTGAGCAAGGACTTTCAGGCACTGCCACAAATCCGTGTGTAACCTCCTGGCCAAGATAGATTGAAGCCAGGCCGTGAAATACAGGGCTGTTTATTTTAATTGACAATTGAGAGGAGTGGAATAGGTGGTGGGTGGAGGGTGGAGGGTGGGCATGGACCCACAGGCACCTGTGACTGGATGGTTTCTGTTTGTGCTTTCACCTTCTCTTTGAAGTTTGTGGTGCAGCTTCCAACCCAGGGAGCTCTCCAATGGACTGCCTTTCCCAGAGGCTTCAAAGAATCTCTTCCTCACTTGTCTTGAGCAAGGAGACAGGCCACTGACCCGTGTGCCACCAGTGGTTTTTGTCCTTGCCTTCCTTGGAATGAGGCTTGCTGCACATATTCCCGGCCACTCGTGTCCAGCCCAGACTGCTGCCCCAGTATGCGCAGTCTGTCCACTCTTTCTTCTCCACATTTACGGGGTAGCCCCGAAAGTTCTTTGAGGACAGGACCACATCATCTACTTCTAACCTCTACCCTACCCCAGTGTGAAGCACAGATCAGAATTTATAGCACGATGTGCATATTTTGACAAGAAGTGAAATAATTTTACATGGTGTAGAAGTGAACATTTTAATGTTTTAAATATTTATATTAATGTGTATTATATGTATTATAAAATATTATGAATATGTCATACACAATTTCACACATAATATTTCTCGGGAAGAGGGCAAGGTAGACTATAGATTTTAAAAATGAGTTGAGTTCAGGTAAGTTATTAAATACTGTAAATGATGGTTCAGGGAGCATCCAATAAGTAAAGTTTGAGGAACACAATATTAGCTGACTTGCTAATTGATTGGTTGGTGGATTGATTGATTAGTTATTAGCATTTTGATTGACAAATTTTTTCCAACATTGTATTATGAAAATTTTCAAACAGCAGAAAAGTTGAAAGGATTGTCCAGTAAATACCTGTACACCCACTACCTGGATTCTACAATTAACATTTTGCTATACTTACAATATATCTTTCCATCTAGCCTTCTCGTATATCCTCCACCAGTCTATCTTATGTCTTGGATGCATTTCAAAGTAACTTGTAGACCTCAGTGCATTTCGCCCTTAAACACTTCAGCATGCAAATTATTAGAGCTCCATATTTGTTTATGGTGGGTTTTAAAGTAAAATTTACATACCATGAAATGCACAAATGTTAAGTGCATCAATGAGTTTTGATAAATGCATACACTTGCATAATCCAAAACCCTATCATTTTGCAGACTACAACGATTTCCCCCAGAAAGTTTCCACATAACCCCTCTCAGTTAAACTCCATTCTGTCTCTATAGACCACCACCATTGTGATTTTTTTCATGATATGTTAGTTTTTCCTGCTCTAGAATCTCATGTAAATGAAATAATACAATGTGTACCCTTTGTGTAGAACTTCTTTCACAGTGTAAGGCACAATGTTTTTAAGATTCATCTAGATCGAGACATGTATCAGTAGGTCATTCATTTTTATTGCTGAATAGCGTTTCTCTGTAGCCATTCTCCTATTGATAGACACCTGGGCTCTTTCCAGTTTGGGGCTATAATCAGTAAAGCTGCTAGGTGTCTTCTACAAATCTCTTTGTAGGTATATGCTTTTATTTCTTGTGGATAAATAACTAGGTGTTTTATGGCTGAGTCACAGAACGGGTATATGTTTAGTTTTAGGAAAAACTGCTGGACTTATATCAAAAACAGCTGTGCACTATCACCAACAATGTATGGGAATTACAGATGATCCCATCTGTGCTGACTTTTTATGTCAGTCTTTTTAATTTGAGTCATTCTAATGGATATGTAATGGTATCTTATTGTTGAGCTTTTTTTTGTATGCTTATTGACTATTTATAAATTTTCCTTATCAACATATCTGTCCAAATTTTTTATCTGTTTTGCCTTGCCTTGCCTTGCTTTACTTTGCTTTGCTTTGAGACAGGCAGGCTCAGACTGGTCTCTACCTTGCAGCAATCCTCCTGCCTCAGCCTCCCGTGTGCTGGGATTATAGGCATGTACCCGTTTTTTTATTATGTTGTTTATCTTTCCATTATTGAGTTGTACCAGTTCTTTATAGAACCTAGATACCAGTTTTTTCTTATATATGTTTTTAAAAACATTCTCACCCTGTTTGTGGTTGCTTATTTATTTTCTTAGTGGTTTTTTGTGAGCAAATGTTTTCAATTTTGATAAAATCTAATTTATCATTTTTTATCTTATGGTTATTGCTTTCACTGTCTTAAAATATTTTTACCTTCCTAGATTTTCCTCTAGAAGCTTTATAGTGTTAGCTTTTGCATTCAGGTCTATGATCCATCTCAAATTAAATTTTGTATATAGTATGAAATAGAGGGCTAAGTAAATTTTTTTCCATATAAATATCCACTTGCTTCACCTAAAATTGTTGAAAGACTTTTCTTTCTCTCTTGATGGCTTTTGCACTTTTGTCAAGAAATCAAATGATAATATAAGTGTAGGTTTATTTCTGGGTCCTCTGTTCTGCTCCATTGATTGACAGGTTTTTAAAGATAGAGTCTTAGAATGTTAGGGATTGAAAAAAACCTAGAAATTCTCTAACTATTGGTTTGTGAACTTTCTTGGATCACAAACCCCTTCAAGAATCTGATAAATATTTTAAAGCATATCTAAATAAATTGCATATAGATAGAAATATCTGCATATAATTTAGGGAAGAATGTTGACCCTTGAAACCTTTATTCCATTCTTTATATTTTAGAGAAAAGAAAACTGAGGCCCAGAGAAATGATGTGATTTATTAAAGGCTACAGACTTTAGCTAATGACAGAGCAAGAACCCAGCTCTCTACAAGGCTCTACTCTATTAGACTGCCCCCCCAGAACAGAGTAAATACCTGTCCCCATTATCTAAGAGCTTACACTTTAGTGGAGAAGTCAGACACATTCACAACTAACCAGATTAGAAGACTTACTTTATTAAAAACCAAGCCAGTTGTAGATTCTGGGTCATAAAGGAAGGCTGCATGGAAAAAGAGGCAATTGAACTAGACCAAAGCGATTCATAGGAATGACATGCCAGCCAAAGGTCCAAAATGAGCAGAAGCTCTGGAGTAGAAGAGGCTGAGCTCCTCACAGGTAAAGTCCAAGTCTGTGTCAGTATGGACCAGTAGACTTTGCACATCCGTGGAAGTAGTTTGATAATCATAACAATATTCCTCACATGCCTTCAGGTGGGAAAAGACAGACTAGCTGAAAAGAAACTTTCCATGCGATTTTTTAATACTATATCCCTGAAGCTATCACTGTTGTGAATTGAAAATTGTGTTTCTGGGTGTATTTAGAAAGGCAGGCTGAACAATCCTCAGGGTAAGAGATGGGAGCAGGAAAGCAGTTGAGCAGAAAGAATTCACAAGTTGGTGTCAGCAGACCCTGAATTGAATGAAGCCCATCTCTAAAACTGACTAATTTGTATAATATTACACAAGCTATGTAACCTTTCTGATCTCTTGTTTCCTCATTTGTAAAATGGGACTCATCAGAATACTGACCTCACTGGTTGTTGTGATATGTCGAAGAAATAAAGTCTGTGAAAGCATATCACCCCAGGCAGAACTGTGCTAAGACAGTTGTCATTATTATAAAGGATCCCCTCAGGCCCCCGCCTTTGGAACCCACACTACTTACTGGTGCTGGGCAATGCCTCAGGGAAGCAGACGGTGCCAGGGGAAACCAAGGAAGCCATACTCACAGCAGTCTCCGATCAACACCTTCCCTACCCAAAGGCAAAGTGTTGGGTAAAAATTCCAACTTTATATACATTGACAAGCATCATTCTTAACATTCCCATTCAAGACTGTCTTTGAAATTTATTTAGCTCTATCTCTGCTATGTTTTGGGGAGTTCTTGGGAAAGGAGGGGAAAAGATAGGTCACACATGACTATCTCCCCAGACTGTACTGACTTTATCTGTCAGGGCAGGGTAGGTTACGCTGCAGTAACAACCGACGTCAAAGTCATACTGACTTGTAACAACAAAAGCTATTACTCTGTGAAAAATATAATACAGTATAGAACAGAACGAGGGACCTTCACTCCAGCCTATGCTAATAGAACATTCACCATCTCAAATGCTGCCCTTGGTGGGTGGGGAGAGAAAGAAAGGGAGAGGGAGAAGGGGAAGGGCAGAAGGAAGGAGAGGGAGGAGGGGGGAGGGGAGAGAGGGACAGAGAGGAGAGAAGAGGAGAGGGGAGGGGAGGGGAGGAGCGGAGAAGAGAGATGGTGAAGATCTTGTGTCAATAATAAAATGCTCTGGCAACATGAGACTTTTGTTCACAGCTCATTGTCACAAGGTCAGTCAGACCAAACTCCGAGGAGGTCAAGGAGTGTAATCCACCCACAGGTTTAGAAAGTGGATAACTAGAAATAGGATAAGTAATTCTCATCACTTCCCTTTTACATTTCCCTGAACCTGCTGTTTCACATTTGGTGGCTTTGTGCATTCTGCTTCTTCTCTTTGGAACACCCTCTGTCTTCCTAGAAAGCACGTATTCATCTCCTAAGATTCATTCAAATGTCTCTTCCTCTTGAAACCACTCCAGAGTCCCTTATCACATGGTGTGCAGTGCAAGGCTGAATTCCGCTGTTTGTTTCCCTACTACTCTGAGGGCTCCTCCAGGGAACAAAATAAATATTTGTGAGATAAATGCATTAATTTTGATACTTCTTACACAAGATGTCCTGACCTGAGTCCCCCACTGCTGACTGCCATGGAAAGAGAAAAATGAGTTTGTCACACTCTTTCCCAAAGTGTGAAGGTTAGGAACCAGAACACAATAGAAGCCCCTCCTTTTGGTCAGAAAGCTCAAAGCAAAACCCACCGTAAAAAGTGACCAAGAATAGTTCGTTGAATGGGGATTATCTAACTGAAAAAAAAAAAAGTTAAGAGAGACTTAATAGATGTTGGTTGATGACCAGATGTTCACTAAATCCACTGAGGATAGAAAAGATAGCACTTAAAATTCAGCGTGGGGATTTCAATTAGGCAGCAAAAAGACTTCCTTCACAGTAACGAGTATTAAATATCTTTGACTAATGAGCAGTGATGGAGCCTTTCTTTGAGTCTGGGGTCCCTATTCAGTTATTTATCCCTTTGTGGATTTAGCCACTCTTTCAGCAATCATCTGTTAACCAAGCACTATGGTGGGTACTAAATACGAGCAAAACAGCACTCTGCCCCTGAGACTCACCTCCTGGAATCATTTTGCAAGATGCAAAAATTTCCTTGAAAGACATACAATTCACTACACTTTAATAAAAATATATTTTTCCAGAGAGGCCCTGATTACCAGACATGATGTGTGTTGACTGGGATAGTAGAAGCAGAAGAAAAAGGGAAGGAAAGTGTGGAGGTTTAGGACTTTATTGGCTTCCTATTGCTGCAGTAGCAAATCACAAAGCCGTGGTTTATGATAACACCTACTTACTCTCTTACAGCACTGGAGGCCAGAGGTCTGAGGTCAGTTTCACCGGCTGATGTTGAGGTATCAGCAGGACTGACTCCTCCTGGAGGCCCCCGTGGCAGAATCTGTTTCCTCCCTATTTTCAGATCTCAGCAGCCATCTCTGTTCCTTGGCTTGTGGACAGTTCCTCAGTCTTCAAAGCCTCCTACCCCTCCTGTCAACAGGGCTCTTACTGTCTCTGACTCTGATGCCTCCTGCTTCCCTCTTATAAGGACTGCTGTGATTACATTGTATTCATCAGGATAATCCAAAATAATCTCCCCGTCTAGAGATCCCGAATTTAATCACATTTTCAGAATCCCTCTTTGCCCTGTAATGTGAATCTGCAATTCTGGGGATTAAGGAATGGACATTTTTGGAGGGTTATATTTGGCCTTTGGCAAGGCCCAGAAAGACTGTTACAGCAACTTTCCCTATTTGGCAGTAGTGCCCAGGATTGGTCCTGCCATTCCCTATTGCTGAGTCATTACAGTCTTTGGGAGAGAGTCTTTCAAATGCTATACTAGGTGGATGGGCAGAATGAATGGATTTTACCTATGACATGGCCAGCCCTGGGGGGAGTTTAGAGATTGTCCTGACTATGGCAAAAGAACAGACAAAATAAGCTTTTATATTCATTCCTGTTCTATAATAGTGGCTAATATTTATTAAGACCTTAATATGTGCCAAGCACCCTATTAAGTATTTTATATACTGTGTGTGTGTGTGTGTGTGTGTGTGTGTGTGTGTGTGTGTGTGTGTTACTGGGAATTGAATCCCAGGGCCTTCACACCAAGCTCCAACTGTCTTTAGTTTTTATTTTGAGACAGAGTCTCAGTTGCTAAGTTGCCCAAGTTGGGCTCAAAGTTGTCATCTGCATCAGCCAGCCAGAGAGCTGAAATTACAGGCATTCACCACCCTTCCCAACTTATGTATACTATCTTTTAAAATTAAATTTTGTTTTATCAAACTAATCGGTGAACATAGTTTTAAGAATCTAAATTGTGCTAAAAGGCTCACATCAAACAATTGATTACATCAAACAAAAACTCATATCAAACAGTCATCAATTTAATCTCACAGAGGTAACCTTTCTCAAGTTTCAGCAATTTCTACTGGCATTTACTTCCACTATTTTAAAAAACATATCTATATGTCTATTTATTGAGTTATTGGGTTTTTAAGCAGTTTCCACTAAATTTCTTTTATAGCCATTGGGGATTTTGCTCTCTAATATATAGCCACCTTCTTCCTATTATTCCTTATCCTTCTAATATGATTATTTCACAATTCGAGGTTAAATCAAGTCTGTATTTATACTATTATGACTATGGAAATGCTGTTCACAGTTGAGCCAGGTAGCTCACTGTGATTTTGTTTCAATTCCCATACACCGTTTTTCCCTGGAGTTTATAATTTCCTGATTATTTTACCTGCTGTTTTATGTGAACCAATTATTCTCCATCACCACCACCAAATCCTCCCACTGATCACTTAGCAATAATTTTCAAAACATTTGTATCAGAGCTAGGAACGTAGCTCAGTGGCAGACCTCTTGCCTAGCTTTTGAGAGGACCTTAGTTTGATCTCCAGCACCACAAAAAAAGAGAAAAAAATTGTCAAATAATCTATCAGTACTTTTCACCCCATCCTTCTTTACCCTTCCATTCCCATCTAAATCTAGATGAGATACAGGCTGTTACCCCCCAGGCTTTATTTTTGCTATTTTCCTGCACTGACTACCCCAAGACCACATGTTAGCTAAGTGTCAGACATGAGGTTTGAACCCAGGTTTATCTACATCAAAAACCTGTGCCCTTAAATGAAATGATATTGGACTTCTGTAAGCTAAGCATTCTAAAAAGTGGCTATGAAGTTGACACGGGAGGAACTGGACGTGGAAGAAGTTACTGGTGGTGATTTTACTGCTTTTGAACTCTACACTTTTGCTCACTTTAAAAACAGACAACAGTTCTCAAAGTGTTGAGATTTGCCCTTCACACCTGGAATAAACAGAATTTAAACAGGGAATTTTCTTTAAACATCATACATATATCCTTGTAAGTTTGTTGGCACTTTGGGAATCCTTCTTTCCCACTATAAGACTTTCTGTAGGACTAGGATCTGGTGGCTGTGGATTTTTTGTGTTTTTATTTTGTTTTGTTGTTCTTCCTGGTTTATTTATTTTCTGTAGTTTTCTCTGAGGTCTGGGAAGACCCTCAGTGGGCATATAGACTCCCAGCCATAGGGACAGTGTATCTTCCGTGTGAACCGTTTATACCCACTTTCACTCCCTGAACACACACAGAGACACACACACACTTCCTGAGCATTCAGCCCCAACCCTGTTGAAGACAAAAGACCAATCTGGTCAGTGTCACAAGAGGAGTCTTATTAACCTGTTTGGACTGCACTTGTGAGATTGCGAGGGGAAAAAGAGAAGGGAGGGGGGTTTAAAGCAAATATTTCTAAGAGCTATTTGGCATCTTCTCTTCAGTACTTCATCTATCCCACAAACATAGACACATAGCCCGGTGAAGCCAAACTTAAAACCAGATTTTACCATCTACCTATGCAAAACCAAGGAGTCCCCAGAGGGTACAAATCTTTTCAGAAGTAAAGCCCCACTGAACCAGTTCTACTGACGTGGTCCAGCACTGTGGCTTTCTCTCTCCTACTTTCTCCATTTCTCTTTTTTTCCTTTTACTGTACTTCTTTCTCTATTTTCTTTTTTTCCCTGGTGTTCCATCCCTTTAAAAAAGAAAAGAAATGAAAATTACCACCACCCTCTTGCTTATCTGTTTGCACAGAGCTCGGGAACTCCCTGGAATAGTTTCTTATGGCTTTTCTGTTTACCTCAACTGCAGTATACAGAGGTAATGTAATCATGTCTCAGCTCCATATGGTCTCAGAAGCTGACAAGCAGAACAACCTCTGCTTTGTTTGTGTTTTACTTATGGTATTATGTGAGCCACGTGGGGCCACCGTGCTAGGTTCCTACCACAGGACAGAGCAGAGAAGGAGACGGGCTCCATGTTTTCTCCCCCTAGCCCAGTCTCTCTCTCCCTTTCTGAAATAAGGGGGAGTGGTAATAATCAGCCTCAGAGAACATTAGGTCCACACAAGGAAAGCAATGTGGCAAGGGCATGGGTGAACAGAAGACAGTGAAGTAATATTTGCTAGGTGTGCCACCTATCTGACTATACACACTTGTAAAATCTTCATACGACTCTTTGGAATATATATCGTTGCCCCATTTTCTGTAGAGAAAACTGAGGTCAGTATAGTAATAGACTCAGACTTCTCCTTAAGTGGTAGACTTGGAATTGAATCCTTTTCTGTTGGATCCTCAAATCTATTTGCAGTCTATTTTGTTTCTATCTACAGTGGGGAGGGGGCATTCTTAATATCTTTGTTCAACGAAGAGTGTAGGAGGCACTACAGGCAAAGATGGCAGATAAATCACTGCCCCAAACTGAAACAGAACACAGTTATGTTAGGTCATAAGAGCTTAGCATACCTTTAGCCACAGTCTAAGCAGGGACACACTCCTGGGCATTGGAGTCCATAAGGTATCTCGAAAACAATAAGCATTCAATACAGCAAACTTACTACTCTATGTCATCATTACTACAATGTGAATAATGAAGTTTTCTTTAAAAATGTAGCAGGATGAAGTGGAAGGAGTTAAGAGTATATTAGACATGGAACAGTAGAAAACCCAACCCCAAGTAATTCTTGAGCACCTGCAAAGGCTTTTTTAAAAGTATATAGTGGACAGATCCACTGACCACATAGATTAGGTTTTTCTGGACAATTCCAATTCCATATATTCTCTTTAACAAAAAAAAAAAAAAAAAAAAAAAAACAATTACAAGTACTATGTTCCAAAACTTTGACATCTCAACCGTATGGAAGAATACATTAGCTAATTTGTTCCACGCTCTTTAGCTCAGTGCAGTCATTCACTATCTCATTCATTCCTTGCAACCACCCATGCTACTGACAATATTGTGAACAGTACCTGGCACAGAGGTAATCAATAAATATCTGTTGAAGGGATCATCACCCCTGTTTTCTAGACTGGGAAACCAGGCCACAGAGAGGCTTCACATGTCCAGTGGCAGACACTGCCGAGAGCTTGCGTGAGAATGTGAGCACAGGAGACTGCTGTTGCCTCTTGCTTGCCGGTCCATTGCCCAGAACAGCCTGCATTGTGGCTGCCTCATTCTGCTTCTTCCCCATAAGGTGCCTTCTTCCCATAAGGTTCCTTCCCACTCAAAACTTGCACTGAATCATGAGTTCCAACGTCTAATTTGAATTATACACCCATGCTACGTGTAAAGAGTAGCAGAGGGACCTTGTGTGGCTCTTGCAGAGGGGATCGTGCAGGAGCTAAAGCAGGGGTGAGACCTGTTCCCAGGGAGAAGGAAATAGTTTCACTGAGAACATCCAGCTTATGAGTACCACTGCTGGGGGATCCCAAGAGTGGCTCCTATCCAGTCTGTGCCTTAAGAAGGGATAGGTAGGGAATCTGTAATTAGAGGAAGAATACCAGCCCAACTCTGGAAATGTGAAGGTCTCAGTCATGAGCAATAGCCATCTGCCCCAATCGTAAAGTGTGACCCTAGACTCACATTTGTGTCTAGGGGCCACGATACATTTTATCTGTAGAAAGTGTAGCAAGCCCCCATATGCTTGTAATTTGACTTATACTAACTCATTTATTATTCCCAACCACTTGATCAATGGTATGAACCCTGTTTCACAAATGAGGAAACTGATGTATTAGAGGCTAAAACCAAGGTTACATGGCATACAAAGAGGAAAAAGTCCCATGATATGGGCAGCCTTGAAGAAGGATGGAAGTTCGTTGAAAAAGTCATGCTTAGGAGTTTCATCACAGGAGAAAGTAAGGAGGGTGGGCCCCATTCCTTCCCTTGGTAACAGGAGAGGGTGACAGGGTGAGTGCTATGTATATGAGCATCTGTATTTTTTAGTACAAGCTAATTGAGCCACCTGATTCTCCGCCACCATCTGTCTCCCAGCTCCCTGTCATCCTTCCTACACACCCCCAACAGCTAGTCACTATAGCAGCCCGGAGCTTTGAAATGTCCCTAGGCTCACCAAAGGCAGGAGAGATGATCTTGCACTCTATGCATCCACATCAGGGTGGCTCTAAAAAGAGGGTGCCGAGCACTAATTCACGCCACAAGTATTTACTCAATACCCACTATGTACTAGGCACTTTTCTAGACATCATAGCAGATAAGTGAGCAAAGCAGACAGGAAAGAAAAAAAAAAAAAAAATCCTGCCTTCATGGAGATTTTGTTCTGCCAAAGAGGCTTCCAGGGCTCCGGTCAGTCCACTCACCTTCCTTAAAGAAAAGTCAATCCCAGTCTGCCAAGGAGCCCGGAGATAAGGAGGGAAATCTTACACTGAACCTCGGGGTCCTATGCTCCTCAGACGGGACCTGTAATCTCATCAGCCTTTTGTTCCAACAACGAAAGACAACAGGGGTGGCTACTCCTCGGTCATCCCCGCTCCAGCGCCTCTGACTCACCCCTTCCCTGGACCTTGCACCTGAGCCCTTGCCTCTTCATTGGCTTGCATCATAAATGTGTAATGCCAGTCTAAGAAAAGCACCCAGCCCAACCCGCTCTGCCTTGCATCCATAACAACCTTATCAAAGGGTTTTTTTCTGAGCACAGAGAACAGAGAGCCCTCCAGGTTTTGATTCATAGCAGGTGAAGGCTGGATGTGCTGAAAGCTGATTGAAATCAGCGAGGTCAACAAAATACAGCTGAGAGTGCACAATAATTGGGAGAGAAGCCTCGCTTCCTTGTATTTTTGTGATCTCCTGCACTTCCTAGATCTCACTTCTAAAGGGAAGTCTTTGTCTTACACACTTTATTGCATTGGTGCATGCTTTATTTTTATGAACTTGGGATTTTGCTGACCCACAAGTTCTCCTCCCTTTGCCCTATAACCATCAAGATATGTGGGGGGGGGAGGAGAGTACAGAGAAAGGATTTTAGGAAACTCTGTTTTTTCATGTCTGGAAGGAACCTCCCCCATGTGCTTGCATGCACACGCAAACTCGTGCATGAGTGTGCCCTTCCATTTTGTTTCTTGAGAGGAATGTCTGCCCTCCAGCCTCACAGCCCTTTGATGCTGACAGGAGTGCTATTTTGCTAAGGAATTCTAACTAATTCAAGGGCAAGTGACTGCATTCTAACCAAAGTCTGCTCTCTCTCTCTGCCGTGCGTGCGTGCGTGCGTGTGTGCGTGTGTGATCACTTCCTCTTGCTCGCCCTTTACAGAGGTTCTACCTGACAGGAAGTTCTCCGATGGTGGGGGCATTGTTTGGCACTGCCCGTACATCTAGAGGACTTAGCCCAGAGCACAGTACACCATTAGGAACCAGTAAATGTCCACTGGATGAGTGAATGCTTAGCTGAAAGAGAGTAAAGCTGCTGACTCCTGAGCATCTTCTCTGCAAGGAGACAAGAGTCTGTCGATGAACAGTGCCCCTCCTAGGGAAAGAGAAAACCATTATGTGCCCACTGCTACAGGAGAGACTGGGGCTGGCCTGAAGCTTTGGAGCAAACCCATGAGATAACAAAGAGCTCAGTGGAGAGTGGCATTCTTCAAATCTTCACATCGGGAGGACTTCCACTAACTGAGGCTTATATATTTGAAGGTGGGGTTGGTGTAGGGTGTCCACTACACTGGCTCAGGGAATTTTATTTGTTGGATTTTATTATTATTATTTTTTGTGTGTGTGGGTACCGGGGGTCGACCTCAGGACCTTGCTCGCCAGCAGGTGCCCGTGCCACTGAGCGATATCACCGGCCCTTTTTTCGTATGTGGGTTCCGGGAGTCGAACTCGGGCCCTCGCGCTTGCTAGGCAGGCGCTTACGCCACTGAGCCATCTCACCGGCCCCTGGATTTTATTTTATCAGAAGGAACTCAGTGTTCCACTCTCCATGTTAATGATCACCATCCCCTCTCATTCTCTGCTCGAAGAAGTCCACTGTTTCATTTGAGTTCTTCTCTGCAAGGCAAGGCTTAGTTCCTTCATTTTTGTCACACAGTAGAGCTAGGGAAGTCCTCACAACTGCCACCTAAGCCTGGAGAATATTATGCATAATCACCAGAAATGTATTTCTTCTTGGATTGGAATCCCTTTCTGCTGGATTCAAAGGGTCCCTAAAGACATCTGCTGGTACCCATGAAGGGGAAAGGAGACTCTGTCACAGTAGACTGGTCACTCCCCACATCTAGGCCTGGAAGTCTGTGCAGTCAGTAACAACATTAGCAAAGTTGGTGGCCACTCCTGTGTTCCTGTGGGTCACTGCAACAGCCTCCTAATGAGTCTCTCCCTGTGTCCCTGTGCCCACTTACCCTTCACAGTGCTGCTCCAGTAACCTTCCTGAGAAATAAATATGACAGATAATACCAAGAGGCAGCAAAGATGTGCAGAAATTGGAATCCTTACACATTGTTGGTGGCAGTGTAAAATGATGCAGCTTTTCTGGAAAAGTTTCTCAAAAGATTAAATAGTGTTACCTTATAACCCAGCAATTCCTCTCCTAGGTGTATACCCAAAAGGAGTGAAAGCCTATGTCCACACCAAAGCTTGCACAGGAATGCTCATTGCAACATTATTCATATTGGCCAAAAGGTGGAGACAAACTAAATAGTCACGATCTGATGAATGGGAAAACAAAATGTGGCTGTCCATCCAATGGAATATTACTCATCAATAAAAAAGAATGAAGCACCAATACATGCTAGAGCATAGAAAGACACTGAAACCACTGTGTCAACTGAAAGAAGGCAGTCCCAAGAGCCCACAGTGTGTGGTTCCATTTATGTGAAGTGTCCAGAACAGGCAAAGCTAGAGAAAGAGAAAGTAGATTAGTGGTTACATAGGGTTGAGGAGAGATTAGGGGGAAGGGAGTGTTCTTACTGCTAAAGGGCATGAAGTTTCTTTGGGGGGGTGACAAAAATGTTCTAAAAATTGATCATAGTGATGGATAAACAATTCAGTGAGTACACTGAAAACCACTGAAGAGTATATTTTAAAATAGGTAGATTGTGATTATATCTCAATGAAACTGATACCTCTTCCCCCACAAAGAAAAAAATTAAACATCCTCATTCCCTAACCAAAACATTTCTTCTGATTTCCCATCACCCCCAAATAAAACCCAGGCTCTCTAGCCTGCCATGAAACAGTCCCTTGACAATCCAGCCACACCCTATTTTTCAGCCTCATCTCTTACTCTTCATGACAAATACCTAAAATCCTGAGTTTCGGTGGCTCTCCTCTTCTGGAACACCCCATGGCCAGAGCTGCCAAGGGACTCCAGGCTTTCACGTGGCACTGTGGGGCTGGGCTGACTCCTGGACGTCTGCCCCATCTCCAACTGATGAGCACTGGCTCATTCGCAGGACCCAAGATGAGCATCACCTCCTCTATGCAGTCTTTCCCCAGTGTCCCAGGGATAGTTTCTCTCCCTCTGGGCTGCCACAACATTCTGTTCATAGTCTACTCTTGTTCTTATCACATTGTATTTTAATTACCTGTCTACATAGTACCTTCCTCCCTAGCCTGGACTATGGGCACTTCAAGGACAGCATCTAGGCCTTATTTATCTTTGTGTCCTACTCGCCACACCACTCCCACCATATGTCACTAAATGCACAGAAAGGGAGAGAGAGACCAACAGGCACAGCTTGGTGTCCAATCCAGAAAGAGTACTTAGAGAGGTAGGTGTGGTAGCACACACCTATAATCCTAGCACTCTGGGAGGCTGAAGCAGGAGTATTGCAAGATCAAGCCCAGCCTAGGCAACTTGGCAATTTAGCAAGACCCTGTCTCAAAATGAAAAATAAAAAGGCCTGGGGATGTAGCTCAGCATGAAGGCCCTAGATTCAATCCCCAGTACAAAAAGAAAAAAAGAAAGAAAAAATAGTGAATATGAGAAGGAAAAGGGAGAAGGAAGAGAAAAAGGGGAGTGAAGAGCAGAAGCTATGGTGCAGGAAGAACCAACTTGACTCCTCCCAGCCACATGGACTGAGCAACTTTGGTGACAACTTACCCTCAGTTTCCAGCCTCACAAATGTGGATGCACATCCTGGGTGGTCTTGTGGTCATTTGTGTGGAATGACGTAATACACACAATCTCATTAACCCCTACAACAACCCTTGGAAAGAGAATGTTACTGTTATTGCTGCAGCTGTGGCTGCCGCTGCTGCTGTTGTTGTTGATGTTGGATTAGAGATTGAACCCAGGAGCCCTGAGCTACATCCCCAGCTTTTTTGATTTTGAGATGGGATCTCGCTAAGTTCCCAGGCTGGCCTCAAACTTGTGATACTCCTGCCTCAGCCCTCCAAGTAGTTGGGATTACAGGTGTGGGCCACCATGCCTGGCTGGAAGGATGCATTTTTATGAACATTTTGCAGTAAGGGTAGCTCAGATTCATACTCCTAACATCCTAAGTATTGGTCTTCCTGGATTTGCCTCTCTGATCCCAAAGTCTGAGCTCTCAACCAGCTGATAATTTGCATTTAATAAACTCATACTTGCTACCTATTAACTTTTTTCTAATTTTCAGGCAAATAGCACAAGCTACTACTTTAAGAATGTTTTCCTCTATTTTAATTGTATTTAGGTCAAAGTGCCATGCTTTTTAAATCCAGTTTGCTAACCTGAGGTTCCAAATTTTACCTTGGAGCAAATGCACATGTGTTAACTTCCATCTACTGATCTCTACCCAGCTAGGACTCATCTTTTAGGAGTCAGCTGAAGCAATCTAAGACATCTTCTGAAACAACTCTTTTCTATATTCTTCAAGGCCTTTCGTTCTGAACCACTTATTTTAACCACACCCCTCCATATTTCACCTTCCATTCACAGACAAAATTGCCAAATTGCTATCTCCTTGTTGCCCACTGATCTGATGACATCCTGTTGCACAGGATCTATCTACTCTACTTGGTTAGAATTATACTTTTGGACTTACCTCCCTCCTTAGCTCAGTGCCGGCTCAGGTACAGTTCTCAGAGCTCCTCTTCCTGACCTCTGACTCTTTGTGACAGCAGACTCCTCCCTCCCCCTGGCCTGCCTTCTTCCCTGTCCTCTCCTCCTGACCTGGGCCAGCCTGGCCTCAAGTGTGGCCCTAGTCTCTCCATTCACACATGCATCCTTGAAATGTGATACCTTCCTTGGCTTAAGATGGATGTCTCCACTGCCTTCTGGACATTTCTACTTGGATACTTCTCTGTTATTCAGCATTCAATGTGTCTAGACCCTAAGAGTGCTCATTTGTACAGTATGAGCTGCAAATAATACTAACTTGATCCTCTATAAAATACCTCTCCCATTGTCCTGCACTTCCACTCCGGCCTGAACTCCATCAAAATGTCACATGAATTTATTTGGCCTACCACACAAGTCAACTAGAGTCCTCAGATGGGAAAGTATTCTTTTTCAAATATATATATATTTATATCAGTATGTACCATGTACCATCTCAAAATACTATAGCACAAAACTAGACTCTTCATTGTCCTCCCCAGGTGGCAATCATTTTAGTCACCCATGTTTATTACAGTGATGTGTATTTTTCCCCTATTGCTTCTTCATCTTCTCCACTCTTGTCTCTGAATCCGATCAGTCTCCAAATCCCACAGGTTCTGCTTTCTTAGCCTCACATTCATTCCTTCTGGCTATTTACCCTGGTGTGTAACTGCAGGTCCTCCGTATTTCAGGACTAGGTCTCTGAAGCAAGGCCTTTCCTCTGCAGACCTTCCCACCACCTTTCCCTCTTCTGATGGGCCATTCAGACCTCTCAGATTAGTCCTTCTGTTATCACCACTCATAATCGACATAACTTACAGCAGTTTCATATAATTATGGAATCTTAAAGGCTGGAAAATTCATGTGGGTCTTTAATTCAAAACTGCTATCCATTGCCATCCTCCCCTGCACCACTCTCTCATTTCTTATGTGCATCAAGAAATGAGAAACCCACTCCATCCAAACAGCCATTTCACTGTTGCCTTCATGGCCGAAAGATCTTAGGCTGATGGCTCTCTTCTGATCATCTCCACGCACTGGTTCTAGTTATACCTTCTACTGCCTCATTCATCACTTCGTCCTAGTTCCCTAATAACCCAGAGATACGCTTGGTCCTCAAGTTTAACTCTACCTGGCCTCCCTGCCTCCAGACCGGCTCTGGCCCTCCCTGTCCCCATCTATTGGATAAAGCAGGGGAAGCAGGATGCCAATTTTTTTTTTTTAAAGAAGACATTGTCTCTTGTGATCTTTCTCTTGCTTTCTGAAGGTATGGAGTGTGTTGTGTTTGTGTGTGTGTGTGTGAGTGTGTTGTATATTCTATGGACCTCAGTTCAGCTGGATTCAGTTTTCCGTGTTCACCTAGTGGTTTCAGGGGACAAAATCATGCATAAGCAACGCAAAATTTGCAGTATGCTCAAATTGTTTATCATTACATCAATCACATCGGAACAAATTTGTGTTTAATCAGAGAATGCTCTTCGAGTATTTACTGTTGCACACACAAGTGTGTGTTCTCACACACACATACATACATACACTGTATGTGAAGAGCAAAGTTTAAAAATAGAGCCATTGATTAACACGCAAATAATGAAAAATTGAGGCGGGTGTTACTTCACTATCTATTCCATTTGCAACTGCAGCTCTCTAAATCAGCAGTATCTCACTGGGGGCATTTACCCCCAGCCTAAACTTTAGCTCCACAAATTCCAGAAGTACTATTGGGATCTAGTGGCTAAACATTAATATCTTGCTAAACACTGACAATATTCAGAATGCACCCACAAAGAAGAATTATCCAGCCCAAATTAGAGCAGGTTAAGAAAATCTGGTGTATACCTACTCCTCTATTTTTCTGTCTCCTGGCCCGCAGAGATTTGAAATCCTACATGAGGTGGGGCCAGCCAGAGTGCTGGGAGGCTGCCAGAAAGACCACCTACTCCTAGGGGACCTGGAGCTTTGCGGTGTGACTCCTCATCTTGCCCTGACCTCAATGCCCCAGGCAGGTCCACTGAGATAATGAGGTCCAAAAAATAGGCACTTTGCTGACTAGCAGCTGCTGTGTCTGAGTTGTTTCCCCTGGGTGTGGGGGCGGAGAGGGCAACAAAGAAAACAAAGGCAGGAAAATAAACTTCAGGGTTGGGAGCTGGCATTGGAGTGGGAGGGTAGGGAGGTCCAGGCAAGTGCAGAAGAGGTTGCATCTTTGCACATGTAGGGGCTGCTCACTCAGCCTGCAGAGCTCTTCCCTTTCGTGAGAAATGATAGAAATATTTCTCCTTACAACTTAGTAAAACCTTACAGTTTACAAAGTGCTCTACATGTGTTACCTCATTTCATTCTCACAACCACCCAGTGACAAAGAGAAAGCAATTATGATTGTTCTATTTATAGAGGGGAAACTGAGTATCAGAGAGACTCAAGATTACATAACTGAAGTCAACCCTTAGTGGGTTAAAAGAAAGAGGAGAGATAGGGTGAGAGAGACAGAGAGGAAAGAGACAAAAGAGGGAGAGAGAGAGAGAGAGAGAATGAGGTGAGGAATGTGAAGCCAGGAAAAAGTCTTTGAACAACATGCTCCATAAGAATTTATTTATTTAGTTATTGAGTTAGTTATTCTTATTTGTCTTTAGGAACATGAAATCTACCTTAAGAAAATGAGGAGGGCATTACCTTAATGTAGTACAATAGAAAGAACTCTAGACTATAAATCTGAAGTTCTAAAGGCCCAAGGTGTACCCCATATCGTCCATTACCTGTCCAGTCTGCCTCACCTTGCTAGACTGGGCTCCTCTGAAATGAGAAGCTTGGATTCTACATCTCTGGGGCTCCTTCCAATTCTTGAGTCTCTGATCTACTTTTCCTACTTCTAGGCTGCTCAGTCCCATGTTGGCCTCTGAGCCTACAGCAGCCAGGCAAGGGCTATAGGGTTACAGTTTACATAGATATTTGTAGTCAGCAATTGTGTCCTTCCAAAGTCTATCACAAGCCCTGCCTTTTCATCATCAGCCCAGCTGACTGAGGAAGATAGAACAGGCTCAACACATCCCTCGCTTTCTGGTAAGAGAGAAATACAGTCACAGAAAGACCACTGGACTAGGAATCAGAGAATGCCTCTCTCCCCATCCTTGGGCTCCTCCCCACTTAGAATACTCCAAAGGCTGAAATATGCAGTTAGAACAGCATCAGCTGTCCTCATTGGACCCACAAAGCACCTATCTCTCTGACTTTATCACTCTCTTCTTTGTCAGTATAGAGGCACTGACTCTTTGTTCCTTCAACACAACCAAACTTTCTTCCTTTAGAGCCTTCATCCTTGCTGTCCCCCCACCCACAACCCTATCTTAAGAGCTTTTTCCCCAAACACAGCAGCTTTCCTTATCTACAGGTTCCACATCCAGGTTCAACCAACCATGGATTGAATGTTTAAAAAACTGTACCTGTCCTGATCATGTACAGGCTTTTTTCCTTGTTATTATTCCTCAACTATACAGTGTGACAACTATTTACATAGCATTTGCATTTTAGGTATTATTACTAATCTAGGGATGATTTAAAGTACATGGGAGGATGCGCTTTGGTTATATGCAAGTACTATTAAGGCAGGAGATTAGGGTGTGGCAAACTGGCTGGGAAAGTGGGTATGACCTGCCAATCACATAGTTCCAGAACAAATACACAGAACAGTTCCCCGGAGCCAATCAGAGAGTGCTATCTTCATTTCTTCTCATAAGAACTTGAGCAGGTTTTTGATAGGGCAGCCTGGACCTGACATCAGCCTGAGGCATGAGTGATACAAAAGATGGCTACCATCAAGTGGGGAGTCATTATTAACTCTTTCGACGGCCCACCCTGTGTTTTGCAGGGTGTATTTCTTTTCTTCCCTTTAGTTGGCCCACACTTGCTCTACAGAGAGTATTTCTTTTCCTACCTTCAATAAAGGTAAAACCTCCCTACCTTCTGTGCTTGTCTTGACAAATTCTTTGTTCATGACAGAAAGAACCTAGAAATTGCTTCTAGAAGGAGACTCCAGCATCCCCAGACCTGGCAACCCTGTGATGTTTTATATAAGGATTTTGGCATCTGCAGATGTGAGCGTCTATAGGGATTCTGCAACCAATCACCAAGAGATGGCTGCATTCATATGGTAGCTCCTTCCCATCCTTGGAGTTTCTGATCAAACATCTCCTCCTCAGAGAGCCTTTTGTGACCACTCTGGCTGGAGTGCTCACCATGCTCCCCACCTCTCATTCTAAAATCCCAAGTGAAGGATTCACCATTAGTGTTACACGGTCTCTCCCCAGCTTTTCCTGGCCCCTATGTAGGGCAGGGGTAACTTCTTTATTGGCAACTTTGGAGAAGTTGTTGGGACCCTGTCACTTAACCCCACCTTCTCTTTGGGATCTGCTTCAAGTAGAGAGCTTATGAGCTGGTCTGTGTGGACCAAGAAGGAGGCTGCATAGTGAAAAGGTTTGGCCCCGCGGGGAAAGCCTGTGGTGGATCATCCTTGCCTGAGACTGGATATGCAAATCTGTCTAATTCCAGGGTTCAGCACCCTGAAAGCTATTGTTGCTGCTCTCCTGAGTCACATCCTCCAGCCCAGCTTTGATTAGCCATGGAGCTTTCATTTGGGGTTCCACTGTCTGACTCATGTGTCTGTCTCTCCAGTGGTTCATGACATGGGCTGGGAATAGCTGTGTCCTTTGTCGGGCTCTGCAACCTCCAATATTTACCTTTTCCTGAAATCGCCCTCCTGTATTTATTAGTTGATTCATTTGTTTACATGTCTGTGCCTGCCCCCACAAACGCACATCTCCCCCCCCTCTATCCCCTATACAAAATTCCTTGAGACCAGAGACTCTATCTCTTCTGTTCATATATTCCTTATCTAGAGCAGTGTTTGGGTCAAGCGGTTGTCAAAAAGTATTCACTGAATAAGTAAAAGATTTCCAAATGTTTTGGCACTGCATAGGACCCCAGGACCTTTGCATAATCCTAGGATAAGAAGTCTTATTAATGACTATCATTAAATGTTCTATTTGCTCAGAAGGATGAGAACCCAGAACTGGATTCGAGTTGATTAAAATAAATTTTTAGAGAATTTCTTATATACCTAAGTTGTAGATAAGTTCCATATCCATGAAATATGATTTTGCCAAGATAAGGTAACCAGGGCATACCAAGATTAAATTATTTTCTGAGGATTCCAAAGCTAGGCTGGAGTTGGCCATCGGCAGAGCTCTGAATTACTGCATTTTTTTCATAATGTTTTTCTCCACCTGCAGAAGCGACTTGGGTTCCTGCCATTCTTTCAGAGTGAGAATCACTGAGTACAGTCCTTCTCTTTCCATGTCTATCAGTCCCCTTGATTTTTAGTCCCACTTAGCCATAGGCCCTGAGGCCTTCATTCTGCGGGCTCCCCCTCTCCTGGGTTTAGGATGGAAGCAGACTCCATCACAGGCACAAAAGCCCCACCTCCACCAGGAGGTGAAGTCTAAACTTTCTGGGCCTCAATATCTGGTGGGCTAAGGACCCCATGTGCTCCCCAGGCTTCCACTGGCCCCACTTGTGATGGCTCAGGCAGTGACAGACACTTGGTATGATTCCTTGTGGGAATCTGGGCCTGGAGAATGAGCTGCTTGGTCCAGGTTCCATCATCTTACAGAGATCTTCCTGGTCTCTTGGCCCCTCCCTCAAGGACTCTACCCATCCTTGGATCTTTGCCCACACAGAGGTTTGGTGGCAAAGGACAGGAACCTTCCTGAAGCAAGCTCTGCCTCCTGACTGATGTTAAGTGTCTCCTCATCTGCAAGGCCCAGCTCTGGACATCAATCTTGGCCTGCAAAGTGGGCCTTAACCTTTCTCCAAAGGAAATTCTCTAGGCCTACTCAGTCCACCTACTCGCCTCACCCAGGCTCCCCAACCTGTCCATCGGCCCTACCCCAACATCATGTGGCTCTCCAGGGAGCCACACTGTATTCACCAGGCCACACTCACCAGGCCTCACTCTGTGCCTGAGCAGGTGGCCTCCTCCTGTAGGAGCTGGCTGGCCACTCTCTAAGAAGGCCCCCCTTTTCCCTGAGCATTCCAGTCATCTGCCTCCACTTCTCTCTCCTCCCCCAGGCCCTTCCTGTAAATTTCACAAATATTGATTCCCTTACTAATGCCCCTCGCCAGGATTGTAAGATCTACAGACACACGTGCACACACACACAGAGAGACACACACGGCCACAGAAAACAAAAAGCATGCACCTGCTACCACTCCTGAGTGCATGAGGCAAAAACAGAGAAAAAGCAAAGAAAAAAGGATGTGGCTTTTGGGCAAATCATGGCAGTTGCTACTATTTTCAGTCTCTCCCTGACCATGGCCTTGAGTGGAAAACTCAGGTAGGGTAGTGAGTGTTAGTAGACTGGAATTGAGAGGCCCATAGGGACTGTTTTCCCCATTAAAGATAAAAATGTTTTAAGTTTTCTATGTTGTGACCTGAAATGAGAGGAAAACTCAGGATTTGTTCAGAATCTCCAGCAGCAAGGCTCCAGCCCCATCTCCTTCCCCCATCCCTCTCCCTAACTCCATTTTCCCTTGGCTAATAAGTAATCCTGAGAAGGTTTGTGCACTTTGCTTTGTATTTGGCACACAAACACATTCTCTTTATCATCCCCAACCTCAGGCATATGCTTTCTGATATCCATTTGTATGCCTGAACACATGGAGCGATCGGGCTTAATGTCATTTTCTGGGGAGCTGCAGGAAGGTTACTGGGCACAGGGAGAACTTGGCTCCTCTGGGGGATCTGATGCCGAAGGCCTGGTCGCTCCTATCTCCAGCTCAGTGGCCTTCTCCTGGCCACAGTGACAGGCCTCTGGGACACCTAAGCGGTTCCGCGGCTTCATTATGCACCCCTCCTGGAGTGACTCCTGAATCCACCAAAGACTACACTCCATTCCAGAGAATTTGCATATAGCAGGGCAATTTATTGAGACTTTAATGGAGCAGAAATTACCTATGTCTTGTTTTTCTCTGCAGTAGGCTCAACACAAAGGCACGAGAGGTATTTCCTTCCCTCCTCCCAGCCCTCCTTCTGTTCCTTCCCAGGCTTTTGTGTCCTTCAGGTCTAAGTTTCTTCACTTGGTTAATAACATTTACTTCTGTTTGGTAGCACAAAGGGGAAGTTGCCAGGTGCCATCATGTTTGTTAAAACTCGGGACAATCAAGCAATTGTATAGGATTGCCACGTAGGGAGGAGCCTGGTGGCTTTATAGCACAGGATTTGGAAAGGGAAGGACTGGCCGAGGAGGAAGGCCTGCCTCTGCCCCTGGAGAGAATGGCTGGCTTTTTGGGAAGGGGAAGGAAGAGAAAGCAGAGCCCTGCTCTGTACAGAGTGGTGGAAACCTGCACCTGGAGACGGTGGGGCCTCTGTGGAAGGAGGACTCCGGAAGGCTGCATGGGGGCCTGTGGGCTGTAAGCACTCTGGCTGCAACCTTGGGCACCTCCACGATGGCCACTCAAGCTGAGTTTGAACAGGTGGCACCAGCTTGCCCGCGTGGAGCTGAGCAAGTAGCACGGCCATTAGACCACCACAGACTGGGGCCAGCTTGAGGACTCACCTCCAACTTCCGAGGTGTGAGAAGGCCAGGAGAGTTTTGACTAAATGTAGGGATCTCTGAAAACACACAGACACTGCCAACCTTGGGGATCTCAAACCAGCTTTAATTGGATTTAGACAAAGAAATGCTCTGAACGTTTGACTGCATGCGCACTACCCATTTGGGGGAGAGGACCGCTTGCTTTCAGAGAACTGAGCAGCAGGGAGGCACTCTGGAGGCAGAGGTCCAGTAGGCTTTCGACAGTTCCTGCAGGCTGGCAGGGCTGCTGAAGGATGCCTGCATCAGGAGCCACGGGATATTAAACTGGGTCCCTCCTCAGTCTCATGGGCCTCACCCAGTTACCGGCTCTCTCCGTGCTACTCCCCGACTCTTCTGTTGCTTTCTCTGCTTTGCTGTCCTTTGATCTTTGGCTCATATTTGCATCTGTGATCTTATTACCTCCCAATTAGGTCTTGGTATTTTTCCCATTAGTCTTTGGCTTCACTCTATTTGCCTTCAGGATTGATTATATCTATTTGGTCCTTCCTCTCTTAAATTTTATCTACTCTTGTTTTCAGTCTTTTGGAGCTCTGCTTTATTCTGGAACAAACAGCTCTGTTCAGCTGCTCCTTTTTTCAGCGTTTTGAGATCCAACATCTAACTGAGTAGCATTCTTCCCAGTCCCACCGCTGCTACTCACTGACCTCACAGATTTCTCTAGACCTTTGACCCTGGGATCATAAGTTTTCTTCCCACTCACATATCTGTCATCATCCCAAATGGCTTTAGTCTTCAAGTGGATGATTCATCTAATGACTAAAATTCCTAGGTTCCTGATTTCCTTTGCTTCAACAAATTTAACCTCTATTCCATGTAAGTGGCCCACTTCCATGGCAATACCCTAGATCTTGTCATCACTGAAAATTGCCCCACTGCCAAGCCTTCAGGTTCAAAAAACCCATTCTCCAAACCCAACCTCTTATCTTTCTATCCATGTCTCCCCCAATCAAGACTTCCAGTCTCCTCATACTACCCATCTTCTCTCCTGGCCCTTCTAGTCCTTCCTTTCTCCCAGAGTCGGACCTGTGGTCATTTCTCCAGAACAGGGGCAAACACATAGCATCATGTATTCTAGGCCCCAGGGAAACCTTTAATGTGTATTAACTTTCCTCAGTGTACAGATGAGGTTGGATACTTTGTCCAGGGCCCCCAGCAAAGGTCAGGTACATAATTTGCAAGGCTCAGTGCGAAATGAAAATTCAGGGCCCCCTTGTTCAAAAGCCAGAGGAAACCCCCTAAAAAATTAGTATCTAAAACTTCTTTCTCTAAAAATATTTTATTACTTGTGAGATATAATAGGGGTAACTTATCCTAAGTTAAAATTTTAAATTACTAGTGCGAATTTTACTGTTCATGTTTATATTGTGCAATCTAGTTTTAAATGCAAATATAAGCATGCATACATATACAAAATCACTGGTACCTCACAGCTTGTATATGCATTTGTAATTGCTCTTATCGGCACAGTGGGACTAACTGCTTTTATTTCATTTTTTTCTCTGTACACATTTTATCAACACTTCAGCTTAAGGGTAAGGAAGGACTAAAAGGAAAAGGAACTACACATAACCTACCTTTCTCTATCCTCATATGTCACCATATTCAGCCTAAGTGGTTGGCTAATATAAGCAAGAAATGCGAATAAGAAAGGATAAGCTAGGATTCCTGAGTCAGTTGTGTTTCTTAGAATGCCATTACCTTCTTCTGTGCTTGCAGTATGTTCTGAAGGGAAAATGTGTCCTGTTGGGTTGCTATTGTCCTGCTTGCTCAGACATAGTTTCATTGACATGAAGCATAAACACAGAACTCAGTGGGCCCATGATACACGAGAGCTTAGCCAGACTCAGAGTGAGGACAAAGTAAGCAAGTATGAGGACAACATGGTGGCCGTGTATCCAGAGGAGGCAGCAAGGAGTGCGGGACATGCCCCTATGCCTATTTCCTTGGCTCACACATTCTCTGTGTTTCCATCAGACGTGGAAAAACAGAAGCTCAAAAATAAAATTGTTAAGAATTTCAAGACAGTGCCAGCAGTGCTTTAAACCAAGCACAGGACCCTTGAGAGAGCAAGATGTTGGCAGTCCCAGACTGAGCTGTGGCCTTGCTTGAAGCAACTTTTCAACTAAGGCCAGTTTCAAAGAAGGGGGAACTGCCCAGCTAGGACAATAAATGCTGCAATCCTGAAGGGCAGAGTTGGGCAGCTCGGCCCAGCATCCAGGACAGCTGCCCTCCAACCCTACAGAAAGAGATGACCTTCCCCTCTTCCAGAACAAACCCCTCCACCAGCACTGGGCCAATCTTTCACACATGCTCCACCCCCACCCCGTACTGAGGAATGAACCCGGAGCCTTTACACTGAGCCACACCCCCAGCCCTTTCTAATTTTTTTTTTTTTTTTTTTGAGAGCAATACTTACCAAGTTACCAAATAGCCCAGCCTGAGCATAAATTTACGATTCTCCTGCCTCCTGGAGAGTGCTGGGATTACAGGCATGTGACACCATGCCCAGCCCACAAATGCTCTTTATTCCTTCCTCTCCCACCTCCCTTAATCTTGTCCAATTAATTATCCCCACTTGTCCTCAGCCTTTCAATTTCTTCTCCAATAACAACAGCTCCTTTACCTCAACTACAAACATATTCAAGTCTCTTTCTATTAAAAACATCCCATTATTTAGCCCTGTTTCCCCTAAAAGCTACTATCCTCTTCTTACCCACCAAGGTCCCTCAGGCAATAGTTTCCACCTGCTACTTACAACTCTTCACTGGGCTTTACCCACTCAGCCCCATGTCTTGTGGCTTCTGCCTCCTAAACACCCCTAAAACTCCACCCACTAAAGCCTCTCCCACCTCTTGTTTTTATGCCCTATGACTGCTCTGCTGCCTTCAAACTACCCAATCTCTTCATTGTTCCCAAGGCAGTTGGCCACTTCCTTCCCTAAGAAGCCCTCTCCTCTCCTTTGGTATTTCTCACAGGCTACTAATTGCTTTTGGTCTGCCAGCATTTCTCACACTGTTCTTTCTCAGGCCCTACCTCTGATTCTCCTTCACTAACTTGGCTAGAGTTTTGCTTTCTATTTCTACCTGTTTGCTTCCCTTTATTTCCCTGGTTGATTTCATCAGCTCTCATCTTTAAGCCAGTGATTCCCAATTCACCTCCTAAGTGTTAGATCATTTTGTTCTCTAAAAGTAATCTTGATCACACAGTACTTCAGATTTTTAAGTTATTTTCAAAAATTATACAAGTAATCCATGCTTTCTATATTAAAAAAAAAAATTGGGACATGCAGGTAGACTTAAAAATCCAAAATGCAGGGGCTGGTGAGATGGCTCAGTGGCATAAGTGCCTGCCTGGCAAGCGCAAGGGCCCAAGTTCGATTCCCGGAACCCACATACGAAAAAAGGGCCAGTGATATCGCTCAGCGGCACGGGCGCCTGCTGGCGCACGAGGTCCTGAGGTCGACCCCCGGTACCCACAAAAAAAAAAAAAAATCCAAAATGCAAAACCTGCAATTCCAGCTTCCAGAGAAATAACTGATCACTAGTAACAGGTTAATGTATATTTAACTTTTAGAATTTTTCTGGGCAAATACATTGAATTTTTGATACAAAAATTTGTCATTTTTCACTAAAACTTTAGTTATTCTTTATATACTTCTTGGCAATTCTTTTTTGCTATAGTTGTTCCAAGTCACTAAATATAATTCTAGAACATTTTAGTGGCTACACAGCATTACATGGTGACTCCACCAAAAAATTTTTTTGAGGGGGAGGGTTAGAAATGATCAATGTTACATACATGTACCGACTATTCTGTATGTCTATTCAGGCATTAATAAAAACATTCTTAAACTTTCTTTTTAATTTTTATACATAAGCCCATTTCAATATTTTCTACTCTTATAAACAAAACGGCAATGTACATCCATGGCTAAAGTGCTGGGTTCAAGCATCAGAACATTTTTAAGGTTGCTCACAAATATTGCCAAATGACTCTCAAAACAGATCATACCAATGTATATTCCCACCAGCAATGGATGAGTATATCAGTGTTTCCAAACCCTTATAAGAATAGATAATAGTACATACTGCTTTTAACTCCATCTATTAATTTTTCCCATCATTTCAATAGCGTCTCTTGATTTTTTCTTTGTTTATTGTTTGTTTATAATTTCTTGTATTTCTTCCCTTGAAAATTGCATTTTTGCTTTCTTTGTCTATTTTATTCTGTAAAGATGTTCTTTTGTTTATTGATTTGTAAGAAACATCTACAATTCCTAATCACCTGTAACTAGATTTCCCCAGAGCCCTATAAGATCAAAATGTCCCAAACAAAACTGATTATATCTGCAATAAAACTCATTACACTCATAGTTAATAGTATCACCACTCCCAAGTTAGCCAAGGCAAAAACTTAAGAAATAGCACATTTTCTCCCCTCCTTCTCTTCTGATCCATTTACAAAGTCTTGTTCATTCACTCTCAGATACCTCTGAGTCTGTCTCATCTGCTCATCCTCCCTGTCACTGCTGTAGCTTGGGGGCAGTCACAACCTCACCTCTTGATTTCACTGTCTTGTTTGAACCATTGCAAAAGGCTTCTAATAGCAGCCAGCTTCTTCCCCTCTGTGTAACCCTCCATACTGACACAAAAATAATCTCCTTAAGAAATGAAAAACTGGAAATGTCAATCCCCTCCTTAAAATCCTTCAGTGGATCCCAATTACTTTCATTGCTTAGCATTGCATAAGAGGCCCTGCCTGATCTGGCTCCAAGTTACTTTCCATATCCACCTTTGCACCCACACCCAGTTCTACTTTATACTGGTTCCCCAAAATGTCATGCTGTTATACAACTTTATGCCTAATTTTTTGGTGGGGGGGGTAGGACAGGAGCTGCACGGTCACCACTGAAGACTTACATGGCACATCTTACCTCTGGAAATGCCCAAGAAGTAAGTCAGGCTTACAAGCTTTGGATCTTTAGTTAGTTGGAAATAAGGATAAAACATTAACCTCTTATAGCTAGAAAATCTGACTCAGAAAACAGCTGAAGGATAGCTGGGATTCATTCAGTGGTCGAGCGCTTACCTGGCATAGCATGCACAAAGCACTAGATACAAACCCAGTACTGAAAAAGAAAAACAAACAAGCAAACAAACAAACAGCTGAAGGAGCTCTCTTCAATAGAAAATAATATCTAAGAAACAGACTGCCTGGGTTCAAGTCTTAGCTTTGCATTTACTGACATGTGGTTCACGGCAAGTTACTTAACCCATCCATGTCTCAGTCTCCTTGTCTTTAAATGATCATAACTATGACTCCTTATAGGTTCTGAGGAATTAATATAGGTAAATCACTTAGAAGAATTCCTGCATGAATAAGAGTTATTTAAATAGATGGTATATTTGGGATAACTATTGTGGGTGCCATCTGATTGTGTATGTAAGTGGTTAAGTAGATGAAATGGTATAACGTGTGTGCAAGCTCTTTGGAAAATTTAAAGCACTATGGCATTACTATCTCTCTTTTAATTTTAAACAAGTCTCCAAGAAGTAACTCAAAAGATTGTTATAAGGATTAAATGAGACTTTTTAAATAATTATACATACCTCATCTAATTCCAAAGTGATTTTGAGTATGTTCAATTCCAGAATTTATACAAAAGCAAGATGATGTAGTAGTAAGAGCATGTAAGATTAGACATATATGGGTGTGAATCCAGGTCTCTTACTTATTAATACAATGACTTCTTCAAGACCAAAGCTATTTGTATGTGTGAAATATTTGGAAGTATTAATTTAGAAATGATTGTTATTGTCATTTGATTGAAAGAAGGCCACACGAAGGCATTCTTGGCAGGAGGAATAAGGCAGATATTCCAAGAAAGGATTAAAGGTTGAGTTATATTGAGTTAGCTCCAAAGACCTGGAGGGCAATAGACGTCCTTCTCAGGTACCCAGTGGCTCAACTTAGACCCAGCAGCGGATTGAATCTCAATTCAGAAGTCATTTTAAATGTTGCTTTTTAGCTCTTATTCCATCCAGCCTTTTATCATAGTTAATTATTTCTGCCTTCTACATTATGTGTCTCTTCCTTGAAATCAGTGACTTCATCTTTGTAAACCCAATGCCTACACATAGTTAGCATTTGGAATAAATCGTTTGTTCTTGTGAATGAATGCAAGAGCAAATACCATCTACACCTAGATTATGGACCACTGTGCCATGTTATTCACACAAATCTTCATAAAGACTGTGAAGCAGTCTGGGTCTCTGAAGGAGGCTGAGCCTCCAGAGGAAGCTGTTGCGAGACCTTCCTATGGATTGACCATGACTTCCTACGGATTGACCTTGTCACAGGCAAGTGATGGCCCGGAAGCTCAGACAATGCCAGGAGGCTGCCTCTGCAGCCTGGAGGACTGCTCTGGGACGTGGCAGGTGCTGAGAAGGGATGTTGCTAATGTCCCCCACTTCCTCCACCACCACCACCCTGCACCCTTCATAGTTCTGCCACAAACTCTCCATAATAAGAAGCACAAACTCAAATCCTCCAGAGTTGTCAAAGGATATTGAGTTCTGTATCATATCAGCGTTCTTTCTTTAGCATCCTCCTTTCCTTTTTTTTTTTTTCCCTACCAGCCCTGACCAGCCTAACAGCTGACCTCCAAAGACCTGGTCAGTGTAAAAAAAAAAAAAAAAAAAAAAAAAAAAAAAAAAAAAATATATATATATATATATATATATATATATATATATATATAGATTAGGTTTTCTAAAGGTTTGGACATGGAGGACTGGTAAGGGGCTCCTTTCTCATCCTGAGCATGCCTCCTAGACTGTGGGACTCCTGACGCAAGGCAGCAGGATGCAGGCCCATCTGGATTTGGGTACGAGTAACCCTAATCTCAAACATGAGTCTGGAATGTGAGGACTGTCCTGAAGCTGCCCAGTCATTCCTAATACTTGCACCTGCCCAGGAGGCTGCACCAACATAAGACCGGGTGTAGGTGTGAATGTGCACAAAGCCACATACCCTCCTTGGCTTGATCTAGGCAGAATGGGGTCCAAAATGCATACATCCAAGTATGGGGTCCTCCTTTCTCTTTCTTCTTTGTTCTTTTCTCCCTGTGAATATTTGCTTCCTAGACCGGAGGAGAGAGAAACACTCAGCACACTGTTACTTCCCTTACTATTGTAGCAACTTGTGCTCAGATTAGCCCTGCTGGCTTTAATCAGAGGCATCTGCAATTCCTGAGGCCCTGGGGTCCTTGGAATGCCAGTCCCGGATCACATCTTTGTGGTCTGTCGGTTTCTGTCGAGAGTGTGTAGGGGCTGGAAGGGAGCAGGGAGCGGCACCAAAGGGTGAGCGGGAGGAGGCAGTCGCACACAGTACACTTTTGTCCTGGATTGTGTGCTAAAACAGGTACAATGTGAAATCAAAGAGGAGATAGAAGGGGGAGGCTGTGCCGTGCCCCAGTGTGAAGAAAACAGCCTGCCCTGAAGTTATCGCGCCTCTGAATACAATGTAATTTCTTCCCGGGCAGTGCTCTGATGGCTTGGCCAGCAGGAAAGGCTAGGAGCCTTGGGTGAGGGCAGAGGGAAAAGGCGATACCATGGTTCCAAGGGACCAGCTCGGGTTTCCGCGCCCTCATTTAGGGCACAGACTGCTCTGGAGCCTTCCCGCTGGGCTCAGCCGGGCCTCCAGCCAAACCTATTCCAAGCCAGGTTATACATTCTTCCCTTTCCCCTTGCTCTGGAATACCAACAACCTTTTGCATCTTTTGTCAGGGCTGTAAAGAACCCACTAGGCATCCAGACAAACAGGAAACCTGAGGTTAAAAGAAAATTTCTGAAAAGAATTCCAAGATACCCAGGCTGCTGTAAGCACAGGAGGTCCGGGGGTAATTACCCTGTCCTAGGAAAGCCTCCTTTGGGTCCTCCCATACACCCCACTCCTCCTCAGTTAGGAAAATCTTCAGAGAAAGACTCAACCACATCCCTCAGCATCCCATTCTGATAGCCACCACTACTTCCTGCCTAATTCTTCTAATTTCACCCTGAGTCCTTTTTGTGCTATTCAGAAGGCAGAGGCTAGGAGCTTTTGGTCCTGAGGAAGATCTTATCTACCCAAATGTAAAATCTTTCTACCACCTTTTATGGGCTGGCGATCTGTGGAACTCAGAAGAAACTTCCCAAAATGGGTGGGGCCTGTGACGTGTTGCTTTGCAGCTCAGTGGGGCAGTCCAGGCACAGCAGGGTTCATTTTGGTTATCTAGGTCATCGTGTCCAGGCAGCCCTGGCCAGAAAAGTAGCCCTTTTTCTCCTGCTAAGGTATGAGGGAGAAGCACTCCACTGGCTGTATCACCAGGTATCTTAGGGTGGACAAAAGGGAAGGTTAATTATCACACACCACACACCCACACACACCCACACACACCACAAACCCACACTCATGCACGCATGCACACACACACAATGCACACCCACACACACCACACACACACCTGAAACTTTGAAGAATGTACTTCAGCAGCAAGAGGGGTGCAGAACTCTTTTTTTGGATAAAAGATAGGAGTGATGCCCATGGTTTCTTGGCTCCAGCCCCCCTGAAACCTTGCAGTGGTGGACATGGCTGCAATGTGGGGTGAAGGACTGTGGGGCTGAGCTGACAAGGAACTACAGATTGGCCGTGGGCAGCCCACTATTTTTCTTAATTAGTCATGGCATCTTGCCTATCATCGAAATAAATAACAGGTGTCCCCTAAGGACACCACATGAGAGACTCCATTTATCGCTCTTCTGAGAGGAAACTGACAACATGATGGGTGACACAGAAGAAATAATGAAGAAAAATGGTAGCGGGCAAAGAGAGGCCCCATCAAGGAAGTCTTGTAGTCAGTTCCCAAAGGGAAGCCCCCTGCCCAGCACCACCTGGGGAGAACAGCATCTCCCAGGTGGCCCTGTCCTCCAAGCACAATTTCCATCTCCCATTACTACAAGGCAGGTACCATGTGGTAGCATTTCAGGGTCACTGGCAATCCCTCTTGTCCCATCATGGGTCACTGCGAATGTGTGTCAGAGCTCCTGAAATGCCACTTTGAGAGTTTCATTGTTTTAGATATCTCAAGCGCAGGCAACCCTAATTTGTCTGTGTGGATTGTCTCTGCCAAATGTTACATTGTAGGCCACTGACCTGCCACCCGACATCCTTCTGGTCATTCTCCTGGTCTAATAGTTGGTTGCTAGATTCAGACTAAAGGCAAAGAGTGAGCCCTCTCCTGTCCCAAATTTATCTTCCAAACCACCTGTACTCAAGCCTTTTCATTAGAAACAAAACAATCAAACCTTCTATGGTGGTTAATTCTGAATCATTTTTTAGTGGATTAAGGATGCCTGAAAAGCTGGTAAAATAGGATTTCTAAAGATAAACACTGAGTAGATAGACTGAGTAAAGATGTGCCCTCAGCAATGCAGGTGGGCACTATTCAACCTGTTTCAAATCCACATAGAATGAAACAGCAGAAAATGAGATAATTAACTCTATTCTTGGGGTAGAACCCCCATCTTCTCTAGCAATTAGCTAGTACAGCTCTTGGTTCTCTGGTCATGGGACTCTGGGACTTATACCTACAGCTCCCCAGGTTCTTGGGCCTCCAGACTCAGAATGAAGTACACCACTAGCTTTCCTGAGTCCCCATCTTATAGAGGGCACATCATGGGATTTCTCAGCCTCCATAATCCATTATATTATAATATTGGCTCTGTTTCTCTGGAGAAACCTGTAATACATCAGCCCTCCCTATAGTCTATGTTTCTTTTTAGCTACCACTATTACACACATTTTCTCTTCACAGCTGGCTTTTCCAAAATGTCTTCAATTGCTGACTTAGTCAACTTTCCATCACCATGACAAAATACCTTGGAAAAACAATTTAAAGAAGGAAATATTTATTTTGGCTCTGAGTTTCAGAGATTTCAGCCAATTGTTGCTTGGCTCCATTGTTTCTGGGCCTGTGAACAGTACAGCATCATTGTGGAAGGGTGTGGTAAAACAAACCTGCTCACTTCATGGCACCAAAGAAGTGGAGAGGAAAAAAGAACGCAAGAGCAAGAGGCTGGGAACCAGATATTGTCCCTAAGGTCACGCCTGCCCCAAGACCCACTCCCTTCAACTAGACTCCACCTCCCATTTCTATTACCACTCAGTAATGCCGTAAAGCCATGATCTCATCAGTGGATTAATCTTGATAAAGTCACAGCCCTTATGATCCAATCACTTCCCCAAAGCCCATCAATTAGCAACCAAGACTTTTGCAAATGACTTTTGGAGGACAAATCAAACCCAAACCTTAACACCCCCCCATGTCCCATTAACTCTATGGCCAATACCAAAAACCACTGGAACAGTCGTTCCAAAGTCACAAGTAACATTCTGTGACTAGAGCCAATGTACACTTTCAGCCGTTAGATTACTGATCATTCCTCTTTCTTGCAATTCTTTTCTCTCTTGTCTTTGGAGAGGCTACTATTCTCAGGTTCTCTTTCTGCTTCTATAGCCATTTCTTCTCAGACTCCATGGCAGCTCCTTTTTCACTGCCCATGACACAAATTTTGGAAGTCTTCCAGGCTCAAAACTCGGCTACCACTTCTCATTCTGTATGATGTCCCTAGGCAGTTTCATGGATTCAACTATCTTGTATATCTTGAAGACTCCCAAGTCTGTCTCTGTCATCCAGATACCTCTCTTGATTTTTACTATCGTATATCTAATCATCTTCCTTGAGTTCTACTACTGTGTATTTGCTTTCTACCAGAAATCTCTCTGGGTAGATTTTATAAGCATCTCACCTTAAACATGTCCAGAACTGAATCCCCATTGGTCTTTCTTTCACACTCAAATGCATGCACACACATGCACACTTGGCCAAATTTCCTGCTCAGAAATGGCACCATTACCCACCCTACTGAGGATCAGTGAAGACAACCACACAGCTTTTACACTGTTTCATCTATCCTCTCATGCTTTGAGAGCAACTGGCCAAATCTTGCTGGCTGGGACCTTGAACTGGGCCCAAAATCTCTGGTACATGCATGCCTGCCCACACATAGTTGAGCAAAGGCAAATACAGGTCCAAGGAGTTCTAAAGACCAAAGATTAGATGAGACCAAAAAGAACGGATGGAGAAATGATGGTCTATTCATGTACAAACCCTTGCAATGGGAAGAGGGATATAGAAATGGGATCAACCATAGGAAAAAGACAAAAAAGAAGCAGACAGACTCTCAGAGACCCCATCACTGATGAGTTTCAAGACAGCCATGCGAGCTGCAAGGGGCTTGGTCAAACAAAACAGGGGGCCCCAAAATTATACAGTGGATAATACAAAATTATACAGTAGGTGCATCAGAGCAGAAGTCTTGCTCAATGGATAGAATAACAAGTGCAGAAAGTGTCCTGAGTAGGAGGCATCTTGGATTCTTAAGACTCATTCAAGCTCACCAAATTCTGGTATACAGAGAATATGGCTTGGTTCCAATCCTCATCAGAGAGCTAATGTAAAATACCTAACTCAATTCAGGTACCTGAGAAGCACGAGTGTGCCTAAATCTGCAGTTCATGCTCATCTGTAGATCTCTTTGGAAGAGGGATGGAGAAGAAAAAACAGAAGCAGGCGAATGAGTTAGGGAGGCTGAGCCTGTACTCTACATGGTAGTTTGTTTTTATGTATCTTATACTGCGGCATTCAAGGGTCACTTCTCTGTGGTGATCTGGCCTATTCTATCCCTGGGCCCAGTTCGGTTTGATATTGCATGATTGAGGAATGAGCAAACCAGGGTGGCTGGGGCACTTTCTATGGAGCAGCAACAGTAGAATTTTGTCCTACCAGAAGTGTTGGCCTTGGACTCATTGATGGGCCATTAAAGGCTTTCTAGCATTTCAGTGGAGTTCATTGAAGACAAGCATAGGGAAAAATAGCCTGGGTGATGTAACACATGTGAACTGAGTGCCTGCTTAGTACAGATAGAATGTGGACCCTTACGTGTTGACACAGAATGGTTTTTGTATAGGATGAGGTTGCACTCTAGCCACCAAGCTTTTCTTTTGATGGTAACATGATGAAAAATTTGGAGAAGTTAAGATGGGATCACAGAGAAATGGGGAAGAAAGGAAAGGAGTAATGCTTTATGTTTACTAAACTGCTACTGGATGTCAGGCTATTGACTAAGTGCTAGAGGAAAGGTCTCTGCGGGGAATCCACAGATTTAGGGAAAAAATATAATAAACTACTCTAATATTATATACCGTAATGCTATATAGCAGACACACTGATAGGCGTAACATTGATTCCTGACATGGACTGAGCATTTACTATGTACCAGGTGCCCCGTGACATGCTCCATACATGTGATATTTTTAAACCTCTAAACTCTATGAGCAAGACACCATTATTTCCATATTGCAGATAAGGAAGTTGAGGCATCTGAAGGTCAAGTAGCTCAGCTTCACATACACTTATACACAGCGAGACCCATACATACACAGACATGCACATACAACACAAGGACATACAACTTACCTGGCCTGTGAGACACCTGCCTGAGGGTCGTGTTCATTCCCATTAATCCTCTCTCCTTCCCTGTCTTCAGTTTCAATGGTCCAGTGATAGTAAGTGTCCCCTTTGCCGAGTGCCGCCAGGCTCCAGGAGCCATACTAGATGCTCACTGAACACTACCCTCGATGCTCACAAGAAAGCAGTGAAGCAGGTATTGTGGTTTTGTGGCACGGATGAGATTACAGGGCCACATTGTTCATCAATGACTTTAAACCTGTATCTCTCTGTTTCTACAGCCTGAATTCTTGAAGCCACCAAGCTTCCATATAAAAATATAAAAGACCCCAGAGCAGCTTTGGTCCCAGAAAAGAGTGGTCAAGCCCATGCAGCCTGAAAAGCAGCGAGCTAGAGCAGGGACACACCGTGATGACCACACTGAGGCAGGCCCTTCTCCCTGCAGGACATAGAGCCTGCAAATGACTGTGGCGATGTAGGGGAGTCACTGGGAAGAATGTGAGCACTTCACATCCTGTGGTGGCAGCTGCCATCATCACAGAAGCTTGGAGTTCAAACTCATCTGAAAGGATGGGAAAACTGAGGTGCAGGCCCAGGGTTAACGGGCTGGTGCCCAGAGACTCAGAGAAAATCAGTCCCCAGCCAAATTGCAGACCGGTGTTTTTCCCACTGACCACACAGCCTCCCAGCTCCAACGCTGATGCTCAGAAATCTTCACTATGTGTTCTTTTTATTAACTACTTGGCTTGGGCAGATATGTAGGGTCGGGATAGCTGGCATGTATGAATTTGTTTTGTTTCTCTGCACACACTCCAGTTTCCAGGAAGGCATAATGCTGAGGCCATGGTGAGACCTTAACAGATGGCCTCATTGTAGCCCAGAGAGATTAGCTGAAGCAAGAAGCTTAGAATAACATCTTGAAGACCAGATTCAAGATCTCCTTTGTTCCAGATCTAGCCCTGCCAGGATAGTGTAATTTTGTTTTTCTGTGTTATATCCTGAGAAGATCGCTCTTCCTTCTTCCTCCACTTTCTGGGTCTCAGACTCAGATCTGTATCCTTCCCGAGTGGCTATTTTCCTTCTTACTGTATCCCTTTCTTGGTTTTCCTACTCCATGCTGAACTGATTTATAGGCCAGAGTTGTCCCCTGGGCTGGGCAGAAAAATAGCAAGGAGACAGATTAATGATCCTCTCAGCATTGCTCAGGAAAATGCCGGCACAGGAGCAAGACTGCGGTGCGGCAGAAGCTGGAAAAGCCTACATACATCTCCTGTGTGCTATGCTGAACATGGGCAGACTCCCTCATGGCAGCCCCCGTGTTTGGGGCAGGAAGGGAAGATTTGGGATGGTTCCAACCATCTATTCCAACTATTGTTTTCCTTTTCTTAAAGTACAATGGAAGACCTGGAGGAGCCACAAACTGAGGGCAGGAAGAGGGGTTAGTTCAGAGGGATTCCCTAGAGAATTTGTACCCCAAAGTTGACTCGGATTAAAGTTTCCAGATTAAAAATAAATGCTCTCCATTGTTCACCATTGGAAGCACAACACACTGTAAGTCTACACTCACAATCATACACATTTTTGCACACATACATGCACTCAGCTTCTGCTATACACACATATTTACACTCAAAGCCATAGGTTCTGTGTCTTGACCTCTCCTGACTTCAGCACAGGGCCCAGTGTGTTGGAAGGTACTGTAGTGGGAAAAGAAGACACACAGAAACCTTTGCAGCTCCGGGTCCCCAACACACAGTCCCAACTCCCCCTAAAGCCCTGGTGGGCCAGGATGGCTCCCCTCCTTCCTCCTTTTCTAATTATGACAGGCCCCAGGGGGCTCAAGCAAGGGAAGGGGAGGGCTTCATGAGGACTGCAAGTGGGAAAGGAGGGCAGAGAAGGGAGGGAGGGAGGGAGGGAGAGAAGGAGGCAGCTGAAACAGACATTTTGTTCTGAGGAGAAACAAGTACGTGGCCAGACGTGTGGCCAACCATACAGAGTTGTCACACTCCCCTTCTTTGCTTCCTCAAAGGGGAGAAGCCACAGGGATCCCATGACCACCTGCTGTAGGACAGTGCAATGGGAAAGGGAAAGACCCTTCAGGTCTGAGTGGCAATAGTAGCCTGATTTGTCTGTGCACTATAATCGGGTTTAATGTCACTGATTGTCCTCTGTGAAGTGGGTTTTGTCATTGTTTCATGTAAAAGGGAGCCTGAGGTTTCACAACCAGTTGAATCAAGCCATAGCCTATATGTTTCTTTGCCCCTAATCCAGCACATTTTATAACTCTGCTGTCTTAGAAAAGGCCTGGCTTCCCCTTCCACTCTTGGGGTTAGGGCATATTAATAATAACCTCTCACAAGTGAAAACACAGAGATGTACAAACCTAATTCACAAACATTTGATTTAATTCAATTTTTTTTTTTTTATTGAAGGCCCCAGTACATGGCAGGCACTATGCCAAGTGCTGGGAAACAAGGGATGGAATAAGTCCAATCCTGGCCTCACGGAGCTCATGGTCAAGTAGAGAAGGCTGAGCAGAGGATGATAAGGCCTTGTTATTTCCTGCGTGATTCTGAGAACCCTGTTAGAGACACAACTATGGGAAGGAGGAAACCCTCCCACTTACTTGTCAGCTAAAAAGAGAAGGATAATCCTAGTGCTGGGGAATTCTCCATGACATCTACTTCCATCTTCCTCAGCAGCTCCTGGCTAATCCTGTTCCCCAAGCCTCTTCTCCTCCCCAAGACCTAGAATAAGTTAAATGTCAGATCCTGTTCCGACAATAGGATTTCTTCTCTTCCCAGATCTGTTTTGTTGTGGTCAAGAAGACTGCCTGGCCAAGGATTTGGAAATAGCAACTATTCCAATTATGTAAAATGTGATTAAAGAAAGTGTCATGGCCTTTCACATGCCCCTTTCACTTAATTCTTGCCTTGCAACACTTGCTTGAGCTGACAAGCATAATAGATCTATTTGATGCATCTTGTGCTAAAATAAAATGTCTAGTCAAAAGTGCTTACAACCCCTCTAGGCTGGAGTTGGCTAATGATGTCATTACTCCACAGGGCTGGGCGTTATTTTTAGGATGGCCATTTCCTCCCACATTAAGGATCATTAGCATTTTTGTTCTTGTGTAATACTCTACTCACACAATAGAGGTCACACAGAGAGAGGAGGACTGACTTGGGCCTGGGCAGCCCACCCACCCTTTCTGGACAACTGAAGTTGAAGACCATATGAACATGAAAAAAACTTGTCTTGAATGGTGGGAGATCAGACCAAGGTCAAATGCTGCCTGGGCTGGGCTTGTGTCAATACAGCTGGCTTGTTGATATGACAATGACCAGTTTTACATCATCCACACCCCCATTTACATCTCATCCCTTCATGCCTCTCAACTATGAGCCAGTTTAAGACACTTCCAGCTTGGCTCAAATCACAGGGCTAAAATGGCCTTGCAAATATTCTATCACTCATAAGATAAATTCTCTGGACTCCCAGGTGAGGTAACCTTTACTATACTGGGAACAGATGAATCTGGTTTTTTTGTTTTGTTTTTTGTGGGGTTTTTTTGTTTGTTATTTTTGTTTTTTGGGTTTGTTTGTTTTTTTTTAACTAGCACAGGTGTTGCAATCAGATGGATCTAGGATCAAATCCTAGGGTTGATGTTTACTGGATGCATGACCTGGAATAAGTTTCTTAATATCTCTGAGCCTTATTTTCCTCATAACTAAAAGAAAAACAATAATATCAACCATATAAGTTTGTTAGAGAATAAATATGAAAAGATATACAAAATACTTAGTGACCCTGGCACAAGGAAAACAATTATTAAATGAAACTTTTATTATATATCATCATCTCTATTATTATTATAAATGAGTGAGGTACAATTTTGAAATCCAAAAAGTCCTGAATTACTAAGATTTTTCATAACTCATTTGGCAGCAAAATCTGACCTGACCTGAGAAGTTCTTTGTAGACATCATTTATCCCACTGGAGATTAATATTTGCTACAGAAATCTGAATGTTTTTGCTTACAAGGTGAGGCATTATACTCTGCTGGAGTTACTACACAATATACAGTAACTACGTCTTATTACTTTTCTAAAATCTGAAAAATTCTGAGTTCTCATACTCATCTGGCATCTAGGGGGTTTGATTAGCAAGTGTGCTCAGCATTCCCCTTCAGGCTAGACAAATCTGGCTGTGTAGCACCCAACCTACCATTCTTCCTTCCCACATAGGCAAATAAAAATGTGTTTATCTCCTATTGGCTATGAAGCAGTTAGCCATTTCCTGACAAATCCCATTGACCTTCCAGGCAGCAAAATCATCCCATTTTGCCACACAGAGACCTAATCTGTTACTGAACCTAGATTGTTGATTATGGCAGATGCAGGCAGAAAGGTCAATAAAGCAGCCTAGGGTCATATACTTTCTGAGAATATTACTCTTCCATATAAGTAACACTTTCATTTACTGAGCACCTACTGTGTGCCATGCTCTTTAGATACATCTTAAATTTCACAGCAATCATGAAGAAGGTATTGTTACCCCACTTTACAGATTTGTAAATGATGAGAATTCAGATAAATTCCAATCTGATCTCAAAACGATTACTCTTCCTTCTATTGCATTCCTTGCTGACTCTTACAAAACCATGGGCCGGTGAGATGGCTCAGCGGCATAAGCGCCTGCCTTGCAAGCGCGAGGGCCCGAGTTCGACTCCCGGATCCCACATATGAAAAAGGGGCCGGTGATATCGCTCAGCGGCACAGGCGCCTGCTGGCGCGCGAGGTCCTGAGGTCGACCCCCCGGTACCCACAAAAAAAAAAAAAAAAGTGGAACAAAAACAGAAAGTAAATTTTGAATTTATCTTAGTCCCATTGAGGGTATGATATTATTTCTTTTAAAACCCAGGCCCTACCTAAGGATCAGTTTGCAAATCTGGGAAACAGCAACTTTTTTGGATGCCAGATATTCACCAACTGCTCCTGTTCTCAGAAACTGACATTGATTTGTGTTATACAGCTCCGTCTTCCTTTAATCTTTCCTCAATTTCTTGCAACTGGACTTGTGGGAGGAGTTTTAGGACTGTGGCCTTTGGTGGGGTGGGGAGGTAGTTGTGTTTTGTACTCGTGAGTCTGCCTGGATCTGATAAGATCATCTAAGCATGGGAGTCAAGAAAAGAGACCTGGTCACCTTGGCCTTGAACCCACTGGTAAGCGTTTAGAGTTACGCTCCTCCAGCACGCAGCATGCTAAGCCAGGCACGAGACTCTGTCCATGACAACCTGCCTTCCCTGGAGCCAAAAGTAAAAATCAAAGGCAGCAAAAAGATTAAAAAGCAAGTGTCCAAACCAAGAGAGAGCAACTTACCCTCCCTCTCGACACCTGATGAGACAAAGATCATGAAGTAAAAGTGTCATGCAGCCCACAGATTAATCTACACTATGCAGAAGTGGTCAGAGTTCTCCTTTCCCCCATAATAGGATGCCCAGGAAGTCTCACAATAAATGCTTCGTCAACAAGATAGCAAGAACTCAGCCTGGCTGGCAATGCATTGTTTATTGGCTACCTAGGGTTTTGGATTATGAAAAGATGTCTGAAAGGGACTTTGTTATCTCATTGTACTTCTGCAAGTCGTCACTCCATTCTGTCAGCAGCACTGCTCCTCTTAGAATTCCTGACTTTTGATTTGAGGAACAGATTGTTCCTTAGACTGACAATAGCAAGTCTGAAACCCAAGGGCAGCCTCTGGGTCCGTGGTAGCCTGCAAAATGGAGGTGCAGCGAGGGCTCCTGACAGGCCCCGGTGAATTGCAGGAAGCCTGCCCAGTGACATGGTTGTCAGTGATCCATGAGGTCACCAAGGTATGAATCAACATTGGTGGCATCCGTGGTTACACCCATAATATAGATGATTCAGGTAGCATGTCACAGGCCAATGAGAAAGTGACTTGTCTTGGAGGTTTTTCCTTTTTCTTTTTTTTTAAATCCCAGTAGCAGAGAAAGCAATCATCCAAGAAATGGAGATTGTGGAACAGAGAACCCTATCCAGGTGGGACATTCCTGAAGCTCTGAAATGTGGCCAAGGAAGTGGCTTAAATTCTGACCACTGTGACCCAAATTATAAAGAAATTCTCATCTCTTTCTTGGCCATGTATATCTAAGGCCATTCCCATTTTACTTTCTCAGTAGCTACTTACACGCAAGCTAAAGTTTAGAGCTGGAAGAGACTTTAGAGATTACCCAAATAGCTGCATTTTAGGGATGGAAAAACTGAGGACCAGAGAAAAGAAGTGAATTTCTAAGATCACAGAGCACACCATGAGAAAACAGAATGGAAGTCATCTCTCCTGATTTTTGGGTTAGTGATTTCCTTACCACCCTTCATTCAGAAGCAAAGATTTTCTAATCCTGCAAAAGAAATGTGTACATAAGAGGATATTGTAACTTCAAGTGAAAAGCTGTTTTAGAGTACTACAGATAACAGCTGATGGCTGCTGACTTGAGTATACAGACAGCTCAACGCTAACAAAATCAAATGCCGTGGAGTAAATGAATATGATGATAACAGACACATCTACATAATATATTTTTCATGAGCAAATGAGAGGATATGAAATATATATTATGGAAGATGGTGTTAACATCACATTTATTTATTCTGCAGCAATCTGATTCTTTTAACATTTAAGTTTCTTTGTGACTGAAGTTGTGATTCTCTGAAGCTTGAAGTTGTCTCCAAACTTCTCATAAATGCAGTCAAGGGTCTGTCACCCCGCAATTATCCCCCTAACACATACACACACACACACACACACACACACACACACATTGAAGGATGACTTTAAAAGACAAGTCTGTATATTTAACACAGCGGTGAACCAATAATTTACCAACTGTGTACTGTCATTTGATTCCTACCTGGGTGCCATTTTGCTTTGGTATTTTTCCCAAAGGACATCCTCTCCTTGCCTGCCGTGACTTTAGTCACAACATCAAGTCACTCAACATTAGAGTCCTGTGGACTGCACAGCTCAGTGCTGAAAACCAGAGAATTCCTCGGGGGTCCCACATACCCCTCCATGTGTTGGGAGGAGAGAGATCCTCCACTCTTCTGCTGAGGTCTTTGGCAGTGGTGGCGGCAGCTCCCTCCTAGGACGTCCCTCTCCACGTCTGGCACAGAGAAAAGCAAAGTTAGACTGACAACAACACTAACAAAGATTAATTCCTGTGTCTGATGAGAGTTAATTTCTCTGATTAGAAAACTCTCAGAAATGTGCAGTGACTAAATCTTGACTGGAAATATTCAAATGGCATAATGGCCAGGTGAGCCCCAGTCACACACCAATGGCTTACGGAGGACTTCTGTGAGACCAGAAAGAGTGTGAATCAAATAAATGCACAGAGTGAATACACGAGGGCAGGCAACTCTGGCTGCCAGGTACGTGCATATCTATCTATTTTGTCTCATTTATTTATTTAGTGCCCTTTACAGAACTTCCCTGATGGTCTGTTTGAAAGCACATGCATTCAGGAAGAAGGAATGAGGGGTGAGGGTGGGGGTATCCACCTGAAGAAATTTTATCTGATCTGTTGGAAACTGCTGGATAAGAGGGCTGTTACCCTGGTCCACCCACCAATTCCCCAGGAAATTCCTTTGGATCATAGGAGAGGATGAAGTGGATGGAAAATTGGGACACACTACCTTGAGACTACTACCTGCACACTGGTAGAGCAAGTGAAAAAGACCACCCATCCAGAAACCATTGACATCCAAAATAACAGTCTCCCAGGGCTCTGTTGTCGGGGGAAGACAGGTGTTGGTTGGGAGAAAGAGTGTAAGCTTAGAGGACTAGCTGACTTGGATTTGCATGCTGGTTCCAGCTCTGTAAATCTGGACAAGTCACGTCACTTCTGAGAAGTTTAGTTACCTCTTCCAGAAAGTGGAGATCTTTCCTATCTACACTGATTTTCCAGCATATACAACTTATAAAATAGTCTGGCAATGAGGGGTGCTCCCTCCCCATGCCACTCCTCACCTTCAGGACCTAACAAGGGAAAGCTTATTCTGGGGAGACATGGGAGGCTGTGGAGGCGCTTATTTGTAGAAGAGTTCAGCAAATCTAGGGCAGAGGGAGGAGCTACGTATTCTCTTCTTTCATACCATCTCCTCCTTTCCCTTCCCAACTCCATCTTTACCTTACCTATCATTCATCCATCCCATAAACATAGATTACATGTTCACCAAAGGCTGGTGACCCCCTCTGTACACGTCTATCAATTCCATAAATGTTTGTTAAGAGTCTGTTTTGTGCCAGGCACTGCACTAGTCCCTAAAGATAAGGAGACAGGTCCATTTTTTAAGGTGCTCACATCTATCGATGGAAACGCAGCTGCCTTGGTAAGAGGCAGTCTGCTTCTTGGGGCTGAGCATGAGAGCCCAGCACTCCCTGCCCCTGAACTGGGCTAGTACGGATGTAAAGCTGCAGTCAGCACACTGCTAATGGGGCTTTGAAAGTCTCTGCTTTATTAGGGCAGCCAGGAAAGCCGATTTCAGCTGCAAATGCCTTCATTGCCTCCCCAGCAGAAATGGCTAATACCTGCTTTCTGGGACGTGCTCATCAAAAGGAGACTCTCAAAGCCCCATTAGCAGTGTGCTGACGCTGGCTGTACATCCTGGAAGGGCAGAGTCCAGAAAGGAATCCACCCTATTTGTCAATGAGAGAATGAGTCAGAGCTCCCCTTCCTCCCAGCCAACTGCCCACCCTGCCCTCCTTCTTATCTGGCCCACTGGGGCCTAAGAAACTACAATTTCTCAGCAGGGGGCTCTGCAGTCCTACAATATACAAGCTCCCCCACCCTCCTGGGCTCATCCTCCATTTTTCACTCTGCCTCCTGCAAAGCCTGAATACCCTGCATAGAGCTATATGTCAAGGACTTCCCCTCTCTGCTGCCACCTGGACTCCACCTGGGAAGGCTGGGCTCTGCTCTGAGTCACAGTCTCCTTCAGTGGTCATCTAGTCTTCTACAGTCTTGAAGTTGGAAGTGACCTTGAAATTCTGCTGGACCAAACTGCTATACAATAGAAGGACTGCTTTCACAGTACCACCAACATGGAGTTGGGAGGTCTCCAGGAAGTGAAGATTAGCCAGAGAGCCATTACTGGCAGACAGACCTGAGGGTCCAACCCAGAATACAACTGTGGGACTCTGCTACTTACTGCACATCTCACTAAACGGAACATCTGCCATCCCTGGGTGGTGATACAGCGAACACTAAGAAGATGACCTCTCTTGAGAGTTTTACCAGCTAGCTACCCCCATCCCAAGCTTTGTACAACCTCATCTCGACTTAGTCTCAGTATAAAAGGATGCTCTGTAGAAGAAATACTGGCCTCACCTCTCCTTGAGTTTCCCCAAGAAGAAAGGACAGGACAGGAAATGAGATTCTCCAAGTTTGTTTACTGTCTCATTATTCAATAGACAAACAGGGTGAAGAGGACCACTAAGGAACAGGAGTCATTCGAGAGTCTAGCAACAAAAATAATATTTCAGCAAGACTGAAAAAGTCCTGCTATGCTGCAGGCATGTGCTAGCCCCTGGGTATACAAGGCTGAATAATAAACTTGGCCCCTTACATTGAAGGCTTATGGCTTAGTGGGTGAAAGCAAACTAAATAGGAATTGTATGTTACCTAAAACATGCTTTCTTAGCCAGCCAAACAAATGGCTTTGTTTTATTCCTGTTATTTGATGTTGCTATGGCATTTGCCACTGTTGATCACTATCTCTTTCTTGAGATTCTCTACTTATTTGGCTTCTGATTTCATTTCTCTTGGGTCATCCTTACTTCTCGCTTCCTTCATCGCATAATTTTCCTTTGCTTATTTCCTAAATATTGATATTCCTCCAAAGAATCATTTCTTCCCTCTTTGCCACTCAATCTGCGGCCTACATTCTCCCTGGAAAATCTTTTACACCAAGGCCTGGACTTCACCTAAATACTGATGGCTCCCAAATCCATATCTCCAACCTAGACTTTTCTTGAGTGACACCTCCAGAAATATATTTGTTAAACAATCACTTCTTCAAAATATTGTGCACTAATAGTAGTCTGAGTGCTTTACAAATATTGACTCATTTCATCCTCCTAATAACATAACATCCTTGTGAGGTGGGTGCCATCATTATCCCCTTTCTTAAAAATAAGGAAACCCCTTCTACAACAGCTGGGAAAGACATTCACAGACATTTTGTAGAGGAATTTTATTGGAGAAGGCATTCATAGAATAGTTATAGAAGTTAGGTAAATTTCCCGAGACCACACAGTTTGTAGACACTGGGTCTGAGTCCCAAACACATGTGGCCTGCTTCTAGAGGATGCCATGCCATGCAATCTCTCCCTCTCTGTGTTTACAGACGTATGACACAGACTGTGGCAAACATGGACTCACTTACCCTCTCTCTGAGTCTACTCTTCCATTCGCATAAATCAACTTTCCACCTTTGTTAGTGGCCTCATTGCCTACTCAATCCCAAAGAAACAAATTTGCTGCCTTATATATCAAAAATATTCAGTGAAGTCTTCTGAATTGAATTGGTTGTGGTGGGGTTTTTTAATTTGTTTGGGTCTTTTGTTTGTTTGGCTGTTTTTGGGTTTTCGTCAGTAGTAGGGATTGAACCAAGGGCCTTCACGCTGAGCTACATCCCTAGCCAGCCCTTTCTTCATTTTTTAAATTTTGAGACAGGGCTTGCTAAGTTTCTAAGTTGTCCAGGCTGGGCTCAAGTTTGCCATCCTCCTGTCTCAGTCTCCCAGAATACTGGAATTATAGGCATCTGCCACCACACCCAGCCTTCTGAACAGCACTGAACTGAACTATTCTAAACTGAATTTAATTGAAGTGTGAAAGCACCCAAGATGAAATCTTCCACTGGAGAATTGGGAAAGATTTTCAAGAAGAGGTGACATTAAAATTGAGTAATTTATAGCACATCATATACATCACATTCTAGCACTGTAAGGGACTAAGAGATTAGTGGTCCCATACTCTGCTTTCGGGTAGAAAAGAGAAATCTGTGCTATAAATAAGTTTAGAGCCTAATGGAAGAGGAGCTATATATCCTTACTACTCGAAGCATGGTTCACAGATGGGTGCAACCAAAGGTACTGGCTTCACTTGGAGACTTGTTCTCCAGCCCTCCTGCAGACCTGACTCAAATTCTGCCTGTTAAGATTCTCAGACAAGGGGCCGGTGAGATGGCTCAGTGGCGTAAGCGCCTGCCTGGCAAGCGCGAGGGCCCGAGTTCGACTCCCGGTACCCACATACGAAAAAGGGGCCGGTGATATCGCTCAGCGGCACGGGCACCTGCTGGTGCTTGAGGTCCTGAGGTTGCCCCCCGGTACCCACAAAAAAAAAAAAAAAAAAAAAGATTCTCAGACAAGGGCCGGTGAGATAGCTCAGGGGCATAAGCGCCTGCCTGGCAAGCGTGAGGTCCTGAGTTCGACTCCCAGAACCCACATATGAAAAAAGGGCCGGTGATATCGCTCAGCAACACGGGCGCCTGCTGGTGTGTGAGGTCCTGAGTTAGACCCCCGGTACCCACAAAAAAAAAAAAAAAAAAAAAAAGATTGTCAGATGATATTTCTTCATATTAAAGTTTCAGAAGTATTGGTCTAGGATTGTTTCTACACTGGCCAAGGGAACTATGTTATTCCCACTGGAATATCTAATCTCTTTTCTGGTCTGCACTCTCCCCTGACAACTGTATGGATATTAAGAGCAATAAATACATTTGTGTACACACCTATATGTATGTGTAGACAAGGCCTCATCCTCAGAAGCTCAGAGGAGACACAACTAGGTAAATATTCAGCAGCTGGTTTTACGGAAAAGAGGGCAGAAAAGAATGATTCTGTCCAGGGTATCAATCTAACCCAAACACTTATGTTAATGGGGACACTGGGACTGATACAAATTGGTCATAGTTACCAGAAGACAGTGGAAAAGACAGTGATAAAACAAACTTCCAGTGTTAAAACAGACTGATTAAAGTCCTGGAATCTGACTTATTAAAATGATTTGGGCCTCAAAGTATTAACAGAACCTGGATGAAGATTTGAGGCTGTAGCACTTTGTTTGGAGCTCAAGTTCAAACTTAAACTGAGATTTTGAGGCCTGGGTTAGCAATGAAGGTGGATGCTATTGGGGTTGGAAAGTGATAGGCTTGGTAGAACCAACAATAGAGGGGGGCAAACAAGATCAGAAACCAAGGGAAAGTATAATAGCACAGACTGCATGAAAGGAGGAAAGAAATAGACAAGTGAAATAAAACAACTTTGGTCACAGCTGCTGTGATTGAGGGCCATTGCATGGTTGGACACCGGACATGACCATAAAGGAAAGAGCTGCTAATGGAAGGGGGATGTCTTCCAGGCAGCTCCTCACCCCAAAGTTACTCTTTTCCTGTTTAAACCCATGGAAGACGGTAAAACCCCTTCTACAACAGCTGGGAAAGACATTCACAGACATTTTGTAGAGGAATTTTATTGCAGAAGGCATTCACTGAACAGGTTTACATTGGAAGAGAATTGTACCTCCCGAAATTCCCGCATTTGCATGAATATGTGTGGTAGCAATAAGAACAGAAATAGCTTAAGTAGAAGAAACACAGGGAGACATCTGTATACTGTAGAGTGAGTAGTTACAGGCAGACTACAGTTCTGCCGTTGGCCCATCAGCTCTGCTTTGGGAAGTGATGGATCCTAATCACGCTGCAGGATACTTGTGAGCAGTGCTGATACAGCAGAATGAGAGGAGAGGGTTCAGACAGCACCAGGACCAACTGTCCAGGGCCATCTTGCACAGGACCCAACAAGTATCTACTGATGTTCTAAGTATAGCAGCTAATTCTAAATTACCTGTGCTGCACATTCACAAAACTAGGTAACTCTTGAGTCAGCTAGGAGGAGCTCGACCTCCTTGTTGTCCTTGTGGTCCCTGCAGAGCTGTAGTCAAGAACCCCAAGTATCAACTGGCAGGTGGCTTTGATCTCACCAAGAGAAGACCAAGGAAGCATCATCCTGGACAAGGTGACTATGTAGCTTATCCCTTTTCTTCTCCACTCCTGCTCACAACTTCAGCCTCCTTTCTTTTCCTCTTCCCCTTCTTTTCTCCTTTCCCTAGCTTTCGTCTGACTCTCCTGGTTATAAAATGAAACTAAAGTTTATATTTTATTATTTATTAGAGAGAATTTTTTTTTTTTTTTTGTGGGTACCGGGGGGTCGACCTCAGGACCTCACGCGCCAACAGGCACCTGTGCCTCTGAGCGATATCACCGGCCCCTTTTTCGTATGTGGGATCCGGGAGTCGAACTCGGGCCCTCGCGCTTGCAAGGCAGGCACTTATGCCGCTGAGCCATCTCACCGGCCCTATTAGAGAGAATTTTATGTTTCCTGGTCTTTGGTTTAGAAATTGCACAAGTTAAATAGCTTTGTTTGTCTATACATTTAAATAGACAAAATTAACTTGATTTTTGTGTTTTATGTGCTTACCCACACAGCCTTTGCCCTAAAAGATGGCACTTCAGTGCCAAAATGGCATCTACCCAGGTCTATTACTAGCACAGCATTTGTAAAGGCTGTCTACAGAGAAACAGTGTTGTAGATGCCTTCTGAGCTTGCCTGGTAATCCCAGCCCTTCAGAGGGAAACGTGAAACCTCTTATCGGACACAATGGGCTGGGGATAGAGCCAGGACACAAAGACAGACAAGCCATGTAGCTATTCGTCTGTGTCCACCAATTCTGGGGATATCTCTGTTTGAAGGTCACAGAATTCTTACCTGCTCACCTCTTAAATCATCTCCTTCTGTCTGCAGGTGGTGACAGAGACTCCAAAAAAAAAAAAAGAAAACTAAAATAGTCATCTTTCAAGGTTAACAAGGAGCTACTTGGAAGCCTCAGCATGACTGTCAATCGCCAATCAAATGGAGCTGTCAGCCACTCCCCTGAGGAAGGTTTCAGTTAATGAAGAGAGCAGGGCTGGGGTGGCTGCATATGGAGAAGAACCAGCTGTTTGGTTTTCTGTGTTGGAGCCCAAAGCTGAAGGTGAAGGGGGCGGGGTGCTGCCATTCCCCCAAGCAGAACAGACCAGAATGGGCCCAGTGGGATATCTGCAACAAGGGAAAACTTGCTACAATCTGCGGCTCATTCAGTGAAATCCATTGTCCTCTCCCCATGAGAGGGGTACTCAATTAAATTTCTCCTGAGGTCCTTTTTCTCCCCCAGTGATCTTTTTCTTGCAGGATTTTTCTTTTCTCAGATACTGCAAGATTAACTCAGATGAATATTATAATTGTAGTTTGGGATCACATTTATGCAATGCCCTTTACTGAACATAAGCCTCAGTTTCCTTGTTTATAACATGAGGGAGTGGGCAAATACAGAAGCGTTACATAACACTTGACCCCACAAGAATATCATGCGGGTTTCTTTTTAACGAGCTATTGAAACTAATTAAAATTAAAAGGGTTTTCCTTCAGATTCCCCCATAATCTTCCTTCCTCAAGTGCAATGTCAGAAGGGAAGGAGAGGCTACTGCTGCTAACAGACAGCAGAGAAAGCAGAGCTTCATAACTCCTTTTACTTTCACCTTGTCAACCAAGAAGACTGGCTGACTGGCAGACTCACCCAGCCTGGTGATCAGTCTGGGAGTGGAGTAAACTCAGGTGGAGATAGACAGAAACCCATGACGGGTGGAGCGATAGTGAGAATAACCCTGAATGAGCTCAAGTCTTCAATCCTCGACAAATTACTTCAAGACAGGTGGGACGGGGGAACCACAATCTGTAATCTTGCAGAAATAGTGTAAAAAAGAGGTGCCAAGCGACTGGAGATGACGACCTTTGTCAGTTTTCAAAGAGAGGTTAAAAACTACATTCTGGAAACCATAAGCTGGTGAGATTCATATTAACTCCCCCAAAATTCTCGACTGTGCTGTTAAAGAGACAGTTGGAACGAAAATATTTAGTAAGGAAAATAGGAATCAGCTGAAGTTGGTCTGAATTCTTTAATATAAGTTTATGCCAGGGATAGTTCTGATATCATGTTGAGCTGGAAAAGAAAAGCAGGATATTTTGTAAAGTATCTTTTAATAAAGATTTTGTTCATTTACCTCTACCAGAATGTAAGCTTCATGAGGACAGGATTTTTGGGGAGGGAGGGAGTCTTTTGTTTATCGCTGTACCTACCATAATGCCCAACACATAGAAGACATGCAATATGTGTCTTTAAAGAAATCAGTACATGTATATAATAAAAGACTGGAAGGAAACAGTAAACTTTAAGTGAACTCTTTGGTTGATGTTGGGTTGCTTTCATTTCTTCTTAATCTAGGGATTTTTTTCCTGTGTTTCCCGTATTTTCTATAATGAGCATAGGTTACTTTTATAATCACAAAAATAAAATAATCTCTTCTTTGGAAGACTCACTCCTAACAAACTAGGTTTATTTTCTTTTCTTTGGAACTATTACCAGACTGGTAGGCCAAGGGACTGTGGATTTCCATGAAGCGCTTCCCAAAACCTCTCATGTTATCTTTTGACTCAGATGAAGGGTTGTAGGCTCAGCAACGGCTCAGCTCTGAGGATTTGTTGAAGGACTAAACCCAAATAATACTGATTAAAAGATTGATGCCAATTCCAAAAGAAGTCTCTAGTGTTGTGTTACAGGAATCTGTCTCATTTGGCATGTTCTCCAGAGTCGAGGATGAAGACAAAGAAGGCCTACTCGCTTAAGGTGTAGCTTAAGTAAGTAAAACACATAGCTGGGAAACCTGGCTAATATGCTGGCAGATGGATTCAAAACAAAAAAGATCGCAACAGTCTTTAACTGTAGTCCAAAATCAACAAAGTTGAACTTGATAGGCCCTATATTCAGGTTCCAAAAATGTCAACAGCCCAAGTTCCAAAAGAGAAAGACCTGCTTGTGGATGGTTGTATGAAAAAAGATCCAAGCAATATAGCTGGCCTAAAACTCCCAAAGCAGCAACATAGGAATGCAGCTGCTCCAATAGCTAATAAAACTACAGGTCACATTAATAGAGTCTCCATAGGTAGAATTAAGGTTGATTCCAGATTCAGCACTCTATAACCCATAACAGCATTTCCAAAAGCATCTTCTGGAATGTGTCACATAAAACGAGAGTTTGGTGACCCAGTATATTTGGATGTTGCATTTTATTTGATTCCTTCTGTAGAGATGTGTAGTACATATTAGCATATTAAAGGTTCTGAGAAATCTTTTGATAAAGAAAGCTGTTTATTTTAACTCAGGTCTTCCTAGATTATTTGACCAAGAAAGGTTTTTGGTTTTTTTGTTTTGTTTTGCTTTTGCATAATGTCCTGTTAAAAGAGTACACTTGAGGAAAGCTGACCGACCATAAGCTACCCTAAGTGTGAAGAATATGGTATATGTTATATCTTTGTACTCCTCAGCAAGTAGCACAGGGCAGGGTGCAAAAGAGGTACTCAGTGCATGTCTGTTGAATGAATGAATATGAATGAGCAGAAAACCACAATGTTATAAACTCTTCCAATCACATCATATAAAATGTTCATAAGCAACTGGCACATGCCTGAGGAGAGTTAATGGAGTAATGAATTTTGAAACTGATTATCTAAGGAAAGCTTCACCTAGAAAAAAAAGAACATTGGTCAAAACAAAGGTCTGGTCAGGAGGTCTGGTCAGGAGGATAGACGATGACTGGCTGGAATCTGGAAATGAGACAGGACCATCAGAAAAAGTAAGGCATCATAAGTGATTAACAAAGTTCCAAGGCCAAGCATAGAGTCTCAGAGTCCCGGAGCACCCACTTTGGTAACAGACCCCTGAGATCATCTGGCCAGTGATTACCAACCCTAATTGCACATATTAGCACATTTAAACGTTCCAATATCTGGGCTTCTTTCTGGACCAAATAGATCAGAATCTCTGGTGGTGTGGCCTTGGTCCTGCCAGGGGTGGCACTAGGATGAAGCAAGCCAGGCTCCTAGGGCAGAAAATGTCAGGAGATATTCATTGTCAGTGTCCTACAAGTGCCAGTTTGGCACCTGTTATGGTCTAAGTCTAAAATGGTCCCCAAAGTCTTCATGTGTTTAGAGGTAGAGCATCCAAAAGATCCAGAGGTGGATGTTGGAGGCACTGTACTCGTCAGTGGATTAATCCACAATGAGTTCAGATCTAAGTGTGGTGTTGGAGGTGGGACCTGTTTGGAAGAGGCTAGTCACTGGAGGTGTGACCTGGAAAAAAATATCTCCATCCCTGGCTCTTCCCCTCTCCCTCTGCTTTCTGACTACCTAAATGTGAGCAGATTTTCCTCCACCAGGACCCTCTGCCATGTGATTCTGCTTTGGAGCCAGCCAACCATGGACTCTAACCATGAGCCAAAATAAACCACTGCTCTCTTAAATTGTGGGTGTCAGACATTGAGTCTCAGCAAGAAAGTGACTAAGACAGCACCTGAGAGGGATGCTGCCTTTAATTGTGTATGCTGGACCCCTTTCTTTTCCCATCTCAGTCCTGGCCCCTGCGTGGGTAGTGTACAGAGCCCCCCCCACCATTATAAGTCCAGTTTTTATGTCCACCAATACATTCAAATTCATTCACTTTGCAGGCTAGGAAATGGGGACTCTGAGGTCACGCAGGCAGTGAATGTGCACAGCAGGACAAAAAAAGATTGGTGGAGGCTGGCAGCAGGCAAGAGGCTAAAGAAAATGCAAGCAGAAGTACTTGGCATCAAATTCTGGGGACTCATCCACAGGGACAGAGGCTTGGCTCCACTCTGAGGGAGGCTTTGTGAGGTTAGACAGGGCCCCTGTTCAAGGCACTGGATCCCAACCAGGAGGCTGCAGTAGAAATCTACGCATTTGAGAATACTTATGTTCCCAATCATAGGCCCTGGAGCACAAGTGGACTTGTGTCCACTTGTGTCCCTGTGATCACACAGGGGCAAAGACGAAGCTGCCTACTATTCAGGGGCCCTCCATGTGCCGTTTGAGTCCCAGAGTCTGAATAGAGCTGAGCTGGTAGGAGGGACCACTCTGTATAATGAAACGTCTGATACACCCCTTCTCAAAGTGTCTCAGTCTTTTCTTTTCTCCTCCCTCAGTTTGAGGAGCCCTACTCAGATTCTCCAAAATGCTCCACCTAGATATGTGAGATGGTACGGAGGACCACAGGGACACCTGCGTATAACTAGATTATAACCTGAGTAAACTGTAAGTCTATTTACAGGCCATTTTCAGGCTAAAATTACATCATTGCTCTCCTTCTAGTCATTGTCCTTTGATTTCTCTCTCCTGTTTCTCCTCCTGTACCTATTTACATTGGCCCAGATCAAATCTAACCAAATCAGCTAGCATTTGTGGAGTATTTATTGTAAGCCAGGCACTGCATTAAGTGCAGATCTGCACCTTGGGTGCCTGTGGCACAGAGAAGGCTGGGCCCACTGAGTCTGGGTTGAGGAAGATGTGGAACGTCAGGCTGCATGGAAAATCTTCCCAAAGCCACAAATACTCATTCCTCATGCACTTAGGCTCAATGTGGAGAATAAAGACATGGAATCCCTCAGGTACACACCCCATAGCCCTCAAGACCAGAAGTCAAGACAGGGACAGATTCTAGAAATTGCAGGATGTGTCCACATAGCTTCTGCAAAATGAAAGGTTCTCAGCCAAGGAAGTATGCACCTGGCTGTGGGGTAGACAATATGCCCCGTGCTGGACCCAGAGAAAAGATGTAGACAAGCTCCTACCTGCCTACACTGAAACACTTCATGTACTCCTGTCTTCCCGTCCCAGTCCCACAGTCCCTTTGCCTTGCTTCTGGAAGATAGCTTAAAGTCTCTGGCTCTAGAAAGCATTCCCAGGTTCACTAGCAGAAGTTGGTCTCCTTTCCATAGCAACTTCAAGTTTCCCTGTGTAATATTTATCTCAACTGTATCCAACAACTGTTTGTGCCATTGTCTTCTTTCTAGACTATAAGCTTCTTGGAAGCAAGAATTTTTTACATTTTTAAAAATTGTTATTAGTACATATTTACGGTACATAATGATTACATTCATCATGGGGAGTTGGTACATGTTCATAACACATCTTCATTCTTTTTACTTCCCTTTCCCTCTTTCCCCCATTTCTCCATCTCTTGGTCCCCTTCCCATTTGCAAAAGATCCATGGGGGCAGGGACTTTGAATGATTAAATGAATGAATGCCATATATCAGGGGGGGAAAAAGAAAGAAAATTGTTAGAGGCACCAAAGCTGGAGGTTTGATTGGAACAAACAGGAAACCAGAAAGGCAAGGCCTAGGGTCAGACCAGGTAAAGAAGGAACAAGAGAAATATGTCAGGAATATGAGAAGGAGGCTTGCAAATGCTGGATTGAGCCGTATCCCTTTGAGGTAAGGTTTGGTGCTCTCTTCCTAGCCATGGTATTCTCTTCCCTTTAGAAAGGAGGGCTCCCACTGGACATCTTTGCTGTCAGCACAAGCAAGATAACCTTCTCATGGCAGAACTAACCATCCAGCATAAATTAGGTTGAACATGGGTTTATGGGACATCTGTCCCTAGACTACAGGGATTTGAGATCCCTATTTAGCAAGGCTGCCATGCCTCACTTAGCTGCCCTGGCCTTCTGTTGTTGTTTTTTTGTTTTTTGGTTTTTTTTTTTTGGTTGTTGTTTGGCTTTTTTTCCCCCAACTATAGCTAAAGGGGCTCTATCAGCTCCTTGTTGTACCCTGGCTATGTGATGCCCTGTCTTCTTGATTATTTAACCTCTGGGGAACTTAAAAGGTGGAAGAAGAATGGTGTGTCCCAAGGGAAGGCCCAGTCCTACCTTAGAACACAGCTGAGCATGGGCTGATTAACTGCATTAGGACAGGAAAGACAGCAGGGTTTCTGAGATCTGGAATTAGACTCATCTACTCAGGTGAGGCCATCACTGAGTGGAGAACAGAGTGATCAATCCAGAGGAAAGAGCTCAGAACTCGACAAAGAGATCACATGAAAAGGGGAGCAAGAAGTTAGCTATAGAGGGAGGGGGAGGGAAAGGGACTATATAAAAAAGCCGTGGTATGTACATGTAACCACTCCCTAGGATAATTGTAAACTGCATGAACTACAAACGTGTACTAATAAAATAAAAAAAATTTAAAAAGAAGTTAGCTATAGGACTTCTGGGAGAAATATTAGAGGTCATCTGCAAGGTAGATGGGCACAGAGACACCCACAAAAAATAAGTCAAACACAGCCAAAACTCAGAAGTCCCAGCAAGAAGGCAGCCACCCATTGGAATGTCCATTTAAAAGTAGCAAGGTAAAGGGGCAAGACATAATCCCCAAGGGGTCTGGAGGCCAGGGCAGGACACTTGTCTTAGAAAAGACTATCTTCACACACTGAGGGCCTGAGTACAAGGAAAATAACCAAGGCAAGGACTTAGGGACAAAGGTGTATGTCAGACTATCCACTTGTCAGAATGAGTCACAAGATTAGGGACAACAAGCCAGCAGCCAGAGTGACAAGACCAAATCAACACTGTTCAACTGCAACAGCTTAAATTCTTCCTCCCTGAAGTCAGAATTGATCCTGGAGCCCAGGGCAGAGCTCAGCCTGCAGATCTGGCAGGCAAGTAGATTCAGGACAGAGAGGAGAGGGTGCAAAGACTGGGAACCAGGCACACCTGACAGATGGAACACAAATGATGCCCGGTTCTGCTCCAGCTGTTTTTGATGGCCTGACTTCTTGCTCAGAGGTTCAGGAAAGATGAAGAATGGGTTGACATGGACCTTGGAGAGAAGCTGCTTCTTGCTGGGAGTAGGAGGGAGGAGGCGTGTGGATATGGATTCGCAGAGCACACTTGGTGTCCTGAGAGGGCGAGAAGACCTAGCAACTGACAGGAGAATCCCCACCCAGTCTAAGTCTTCCACCTGCTGTAAGATAAGGCCTCACCATGAAGACCTAGGAAACACAGCTCTCTCTATGAAATCACATTATATATAATCTGTTTTGTTTTGCATTTTTCCTGTGTATTTGTTTAGTTCCACTCTTCCTTGTTAGAAAAGGACAAGGGCTTTACCTGTCTTGTTCACCTCTATATCCTCAGTGTCTCTAACAGTTAGGCCCCAGTTAGAATCTACTGAATGAATGAATTAGTGCATGCATGAAGGAATCATTGAAGTGACCTATGGCTCTGCAGTTATGATGCAGACTTCTTCCCAGAATTTATGAAAGAAAATCTTGTCTCTTGTTTCCCAAGCAGTACCTAGACCCCAGCCTGGCAAGCCTAGGAGTGCTGATCTGCTCATGGATCCACCTCCCTGATTATTAAGCAAGTGCAGCAGGGGCCAGTCGGGGTCAGGCTCCTGCTCCCTGTGTCCTCAGGCTGCCTCCTTCCTCTCAGGTTTCAGTTTGGACTGCTCTGGGGCATTTGTGAGAATCTGGAGCAGCTGGGGAGAGAAGCCCTTACAACTGGGAAGGACTGGTTTTTCATGGGTCCCCATGGGCAGTCAATGTGTGGTATGTGCTGGAGTAGAATCCCAGGTGATTGGCCCTACAATAATTCATCATGCCAGGTAACTCTGGGTGGGAGGGAGTCACCACTCGCAGTGAAATGTGTCAAGAAAAGCATATATTAAAAAGTAACAGCAACAAGTCAGAAAATCAGTTAGTGATGGAAATTCCTTGATTTCCGCGGTGGTGTAAATTACCAAGGGCATGGGAAGAACAGTAGATAATAGTAACTGAAGCTGTTGCCTTGAGAACATGGCACTAGCTGTGCTTTGCCGGTCCACCGAGAACCTGCTCTGGGCCCAAGACTACACCAGGTGCTAATGATATAATGACATGCCAGGCAGACTCAGTGCTTGGAGAGTGCAGACACTAAAAAGACAAAGACTAAGAACTATGCTGGCCTTGCAGAAACCCAAAGAAGGAACACCTATCTGAAGCTTAGGGAATAGAGTAAGAGCAAGGCTGGCTTCCCTAAAGAAAGAAAACCCAGGTTGGGGCCTAAATAAGAAAACGTTTTGCCAAATAAAGAGGGAGAAGAGTAAGTTCCAAGGGGAAAACAACAGGGTTCCCCAAGACTTGAAGCGAAAGGAAGGCATGGTGCATTCAGGAAACTACAGGGACTGTAGTCTAGATAGAAGGCGGAGGAAAAAGTGGTGAAAAATAAGAGGGACAGGTCATAAGGAACCTTATAAATTAGCTTAAGAAATTTTGATTGATCAGTTTGTCAATGGTGGGGTGGATACAGGGTAAAGAAAAGTTTCAAGAAGGGGAATGTGTTCCAGAAAAATACCCTTTTCCCTTAGAAAGCCCCCAGATAATGTTGCAGGATGTGTCTATCAATTTCACCAAGGTGTCCCTAAATCCTTCTATGCAGAGGCACCATTTCCCACCGTCTGTGTTCCCTGGCGCAGTGCCTGGCATATAATAGATACTCAATACACAGATGCTACTGCTTCCAGGAGCAATGCAGTAGGATTTAAATGGCAGAAAGGACATGTTCTCCGCTGCTCTGTCCTTACCCCGGAGGGACTGGAGAAAGAGGAGTTCACGTATGTAGGCAATGTGAGGGAAATAGTAAAAGTCAAAATGCTGTGCCTGCCTGCAGCAGAGAGTGCTGTACACTCAGAAGGCACATATCTTCCTCCTGGCACACAGGTAGACGGCACTTCCCAGCTTGCCTTTTGAATGAGCACCATGTAACTGAGTGCAAATGACATGAGGCGCTCCACTTAGAGGCCTGGCCCATCAAATCTTCTCCCCTATAACCACATCTCCTTTGCCTGCCTCCAGTTAAGTGAAGAGGAATCCAAAGCTCTAGAGAAGGAGAGACCAGAAGATGAGAGGAACTTTAGTCCCTGAATGGCCACATCGAAAGTCATATGTCTAGGACCAGTATCATTGACCTATAACATGAGTGATAACGTCTATGTTGGACCACTGAGATTTGGGAGTTTCTTTGTTGTAGTAGGTAGCATTTCTTGTGCTAACAAATACATAGCGTATCGAGCCCCATTTTCATCAGATCCATTCCAAAAGGCCCAGTGAAAATGCTGAGTCTCGGTTCAGACAAGAAGTGAAACAGCGCAGGAGACACTAGTCTCACTCCACTTGTGAGTTCTCCTATGGGAATATAATGCAGATCCCACGAACTGAGATAAGCTCAAGACCTCTCCTGGAACATTTTAGATTGCCTGCTCTGATGCCCCATTTATGGAATTAAAAATAAAATCTCAAACTAAAATAAGCAACCGACTCAGTCATTTAATTCTGTGTTCTCTCTGCACATATATGTTCACTTGTTCATGTGGCTGTGAACATGAAGTTATAAGAAGCATATAGAAAGGAAACATCGGCATAAAGTATAGTCTATGAGTTATTTATTGTAGGGAAAGCTTTTCTACTTACTGCTAAAATGAGGAGTTATTCCCTTGTTAGAAAAAAACAAAAATAAAAACTTCAGGGAGTATAAAACTCCTCCCAGTGCCTCACAACTCAGAGCCACAGAGCAGTGAAACGAGTGAAGCTATAGTCTCTAAAAAGATAATATTCTTGGGGTTATAGATAATTTCGCAGAAACTTCATAGAACGAATACACAAATGGTTCAGTATTGCATGGACCTGCATAGCAGCTATTATAAACAGCTGTAGTTGGAGCTACAGATATACAGTTAATGGAGAACTTTATTTAAAGGGGAAACTAAGAAATTGCTGCCAGAGAGACTGAGAAATTTTTACAATTAGTATAAATGGAAGTAATTCCTGAAAAGTAGGTGCTCAGTCTAGCGCAGCAGGGGATATAGTGAAAGAGAACCAAGAAGATGAAACAAGAATTCAAACAGAAACAGGACTTGCTTGCCTAAAATTTTTAAATTCCCTAGTGGGAAGGGAACTAGAATTAAAATCATATTAAATATGGTGGTGTATCCACAGTTAACTCTATCAGCTCTAACTCAGGATGGATTCCTGTGCAAATTGACCCCACCTAAAAATTGCAATCATGTATCTTATGTCCCAGAGTGGGGAGTCGAAGTCACAGCACTCTTAAAAACATGAAAATTTAATAAATGTTTACTCCGGGAGTGTGTGCATGTATTATTATTTCTTAGAGAGCATTTCTGCATTCTGAAAGCCTCCACCCCTCAAATAACCCTTGGGGAATTCCAGGTCTGTGGTTGATCAACAAATATGATTCGGCCAGTGAAATTATGGTCAGGCAAAGCCACCTATCAACCCCTGCTTCACTCACCCTGTTTGGCTTTCTCTCCCCAACCAACCCTGTCTCTCAGGCTCCCTCTCCTCCCTACCCACCCATCTTCTTCTCCAGCAGAAGTCCTGCATTCTTCCTGTCTAAGACCAGAAAGAATGAACCTGGACTATCAGCACATTGAATATACCCCTAACCACTTGTCCTGATTGAGTGGGAGCACTACTCTGCCCTGAAATCCTGACCTTCTGCTGCAAATGACAGCGTCCCTAATGGCCCCACCTCCCTGTTAAGGTTTCAGCACCTGCTGCAAGAACACTTCTGCACCACAGACAGAAGCTCAGCAGCACTAGGAAAATTTGGCTACAGTTCTAACAAAGAGAAAGAGCTAAGGGAGCAGGTGAAAACAGCTAGGAGGAGGACTGGAGGGACAGAGTTGAGGGAAGGTGGGGTCTTTGCACTACAAGGAATAGCTCATCTCAGGCTGAGAATAACCTTCTTTCTGGGCTAGAATACAAAGGAAGTCCTTCCTTCAGAATGAGATTTCAACACTCTTCCAAGACTTCAAAGCATCCCTTCAACTAATTATCATGGAGATGTGTATTAATTGGGAGGCGTAACAGACTCCTAATCCTTGCTCTATTACCAGCTTGAAAAACAACTCTGAAGAGAAAATCCAACTGGGTCCAAGGTGATTGGGATGGAGGATAAGGGAGGTTCTTAAGGGCTGATGCCAGTTCTCAAAGCATTAGCAAAACAATGCAAAACAAAACCACAGGATCGTCTTTCTTATGAGTAGAAGCAAAGATGAGATTATTATTACCACCAATGCAAACAAATGTACTTGTCAACTTTTCTTCCTCTTCCACCTGTCATACTTCCATCCTTCCAGCACCTCCAAATTAGACCTGCTGAGTGAAATAAGCCAGACACAAAAGGACAAGTATTACGTGATTCCATTTATATGAAACATTTAGAATAGGCAAGTTAACAGGGACAGAAAGTAGATCAGGGTTTAGTGGGAGATGGGGTAGAGGCAGTGGATGTTACAGAAGTTGTTGCTTGTCACAGAGTTTGTGTTTGGGGTGATGAATAAGTAGATGATGGAAGTGGTTGTACAACATTGTGAACGTAATTAATGCCACTGAAAGGTACATATAAAAATGGTTAAAATGATAAATTTTATGTTATTTATATTTTATGATTTTTAAAATTAGTGACAATGTATTATACCTAATACCATTGAATTGTATGCTCTAAGTAGGTAAATTGTGTTGTACGTGAGTTACATATCAATAATCTGATAAACACACACACGCTGAATCTGCTAATGATCCTCATCTGCGGGCAGTTTCAAGCCAAATCTAACTTCCTCCTTCCTCCTTTACTGAGAACTTTTATTTGCCACGTACTCTGCTAGGCACTGATGAGTGGAATGGACATGGCAGGAACAGTAAGTGGCTAAATCTCATCCTTTCCACAATCTGATGATTTTAGCACTAAATATCACTTGATGTCATGACTCAGGGTTACTCTCCCTGTACTGACCAAGGCCCACGTGGCTCCAGCTCTGAGTCTTGGCTCATTGGCAGTACTTTATTATTACAGAGGTCTTGGTTTTTATCTCCACCCCGAGTTCCATGTTAGTTTGTTCCAAATGGCTCTGCTTGTCTCTTATTACTGAGTCTCTTTCTAACCACTCAAATGACTCAAACTCCATTCCACTGTCTTGAGCCCCAGTACCCTGCAAAGGGACCACAGGTGCCCTCTGTCTGAACTTCTAAACAATTACTATATCCTTTGCCCTCCTACCAGGTAACTCTGCAACCCACCCCCCAACTATCAACTTCATATCTGCACCACAGCCAAAAATCCCACGATTCAGCCTTTCTTGCAAATGCACTAGTTTCTTGTCAAATGTTTCAAATACAGGGTCTGTGTCATCTCATCTGCTTTGCTCCACTCTGAGTAATTAACCATGACCACAGAATCTCAAGATGTGTCAAATGTAGTCACTGCTATTTCGGAAACAAAAACATGGTCTTTCCTAGGCTAGGTGATCACTTACAAAAACCCCAGAGACATCCGTAGTGCTAGCTCTCAACCTTTGCTACATGTTAGAATCATTTGGGGAGCTTTTTTAAAATTACTGATTTCCTGGACCATATCCCCACAGATTCTGACTTAAGTCATCTGGGCTGGGATCCAGGTATGAGAGTATTTTAAAAGTGCCACAGGTGACTCTAAAGTACATCCAGGAGTAAGAGCTAAATGATCAAAGGGGCTGAATGTGCTTTGGAAATGGATAGTAGTGATGGTTATACAACACTGTGAATATAACTAGTGCCATTGAGGTGTAAACATAAAAATTATTAAAACGGCACATTTTATGTTACTAGTATTTTACCACAATATTAAAATTAATAATAGTGTATCATACCTCAAACTGCTGAATTATACATGTTAAATGGGTAAATTGCATAATATGTGAATTCTAGATTATATAGAAATAAGTGTACCCATTTACTGAGCACCTACTATGCACCAGCCTATAGAGTAAAAGGTGCAGTGACCTAATCAGTAGTTTCCTATTCTCATGGAGTTTGCAATGTTTGATGTGCAACCAGTTTCCTGTGCACTGATTACAAATTTGTCTAGCTCAGTGAGACAGAACACACATACACAACAAGTTCTACAAAGTGTGGTTATTATTTACAGATAGGCAGCAAGGAATAAGAGAAGTCTACAATTTATTATTAGCTGGTAATCCAAGGCTCAAGAAGTTTGCCTGAGGTAGACGGTGTGTCACCTGCATGTGTCCCAGTGGTGTAATAGCTGAGAACACTGGAAAGCAGGCTGCCCTGAGTTTTATACCCCAGGGGCCACATGATATGTTGGGCTACCGCACTATAGAAGCATCCTCTTTCTTGGGGCAGGAAGTGGCAGAGGGATGGAACAGAGCCCAAGCCATTCTGCTCTTTCAATTTCTCAGGATATTGTGCTCCCAGCATAGTCTATGGTTATCCTCAAGAACTACAAGCAAGAAAGAAGGCAAAATGGGTTGAGCTAAAGCCACCTGAAGAACTGCCCAGCAGTTGGTGGGGAATGAAAAACAAAACAAAGAAAAATAACTATGTAGCTAGCAATAGAGCAATCATAAAATATATAAAGTTTATTTTTCTTACCATATGCACAAATGTTGAGACCCTTGGATTTAGGTTTTCCACACTTATGAGTAGATTCCCAGTACTAGTGACAGGGGGACCAGCTGGGAGCCCACAGCCTTCAGAATTAGGCATGGCACAGGAAGGACTGCTTGACTCAGAAACAGCGCTTTCCCCATCTCTTAATGAGCTTGACAACATTCATAAAACCAGTGTGGTAGCTGGTAGACACAACAGCTGTGTTTCCTTGGGGAAAAGGGATCTCTTTGGAACAGGGCTTTTAAAAGGGGAACAGGATAAACAGGTTCACCCATGGGAGGCAAAGGGGGATTGAGCCTTTCAACTTCCTTCTTTTTACAAATGACATTTTCTTTTTTTCTCTCTTCAAGCTGTTTAGAAGGAAACAAATCTGGAGGAGGCAGGTTTCCCCAACTCTTCTCCCTAGCCTGAACTCAGCAGGGCTTTGATTAGAGATCCCAAGAGAACCAGACTCAATCCCATGTGTGCACCAGTCCTGTGTATCTATCCTGAGGTCTGTATAATTCACACTTCTGGAAAAAAAAGAAAAACCAAAAGATCAGGAAAGCAATTAACTAGCCCAAAATTGAACATAGGGCCAGTGTTCAACACTGCTATTACTCTTTAGGGGCAATCCCTGCTCTCAGGCAGCTTGCATTTTGGTGGGGGAACTGGGCTATATAGTGTTGTGGGGGAGGGTTGTTATTTGATTTTTTCCCCCTAGTTCTGGGGATTGAACCCAGTACTTAGAGCATGTGAAGCAATCGCTCTACCACTCAGTCACACCCCTAACCTTAAATTTTATTTTGAGACAGGGTCTCGTTAAATTGCCAGGTGGTTCTTGACTTGTGATCCTCCTGCCTCACCCTCCCAACTAGCTGTGATTACAGGCCCAAACCACTGCACCTGGCTGGACCAAAAAGTATTAAGCAAAACAATATATTTACAGGGAAGTGAAAGGAAAGCAAAATAGTGTACGATTTTAGATAGTATTTTCAAGGAAGTTCTTTCTAAGGAAATGACATTTGAGAAGAAACCTGACTGAAATATAAGAATGGATTGCAAAACCAGGTGTGGTGGCACACACCTGAATCCCAGCCCTTAAGAGGCTGAGGCAGGAGGATTGCTGCAAATTCAAGGCCAGTGTAGCCTACCTAGTGAGTTCAAGACCAGCCTAAAGTACACAGTAAGATCCTGTCTCAAAAATTAATGGTAAGGGCCAGTGATACAGCTCAGCTGCGTAAGCGCCTGCCTGGCAAGTGCAAGGTCCTGAGTTCGACTCCTGGTACCCACATATAAAAAAAAAATTAATGGAGAATGCCCACTAAGTATGAAATCTGTTACAAATATATGGCTATTTCTTGCACCCATTCAAAAAAAAAAAAAAAAAAAAAACCCTGTCCTTTTCCAACCAACTCCAATCCAACTCTTTCCACACAACTGCCTTTCTCAGATTCTGAGTTCTAAGCCTCCGGGTCTGAGATCTTGCTGACTACCCATTTCAACTCAGTGCTTTCTTCATCACTGAAAGTCTTCGTATAATCATTGGCTATGATCCATATTTCCTGCTGCTGGTTCAAGCTTCCTCGTAAAGTTGCTGTGCTGCAAGCTGAAACCCTCAGGCCAGCTATAACTCATAGATGGAGTGGGAAACTCTGTCCTAGGTGCTCATTTCCTCATGTGCCTTATGTTAACTGGGGGAGCTGGTTTCCCAAAGGTGATTATAGCCAACAGGTTGTCAACCCTGATGCTCCAAGCAAAGCCTATTGGCTAGGAATGGGGAAAGGCGGAGACCTCCTCAGATAGCCTCTTTCTCCCAGAGTCCAGGTGGCTGAGATCAAGGTCTCTTCTGTTCTGAGGAATGACAGTTGGGAAGTTCTTTCATGTACCTCACTTCAGTCTCTTTTGCTCTAAAATCTCCCTTTCTTTTGCCTTTATTTGTATTTGAGCAACAAGCTGGACAAGCAAAGGGACTAGATTTACCCAGTCAAAATCCACCCTCCAACTTCTGCTGCTTCTGCGGGTGCAGAATAAGTGTTAGAGGAGAAGAGAAGGGTAGATAGAGGCTATAACAGCCCTGTAGTAACGGAGTTCAGGGCTGGTGGGCATGTCACAGCCAGAAGGATGATATAGACAAATTGGATAAAACTCAGGAAAGAGCAACATACTAAAAAAAAAAAAAAAAAAAAAAATGATGAAGAGGCTGGAGGGATTGAATGATGAGGAAAGATTAAAAGTACTAAATATGGACAGACTGGCTAAACGCCGATTAAAAGCAGTGATCAGAACTGTCAGCGGGTATCTGAGCACCAGCAGGCAAGAGGGGCTGCACTAGCAGGTGTGGGGTCAGGTAGGGGGGAAGTGAGGTGGACTGCAAGTAAATGAAGGGAAAGTGTTAGTGGCAAACTGCTGGGTGGTGAAACAGCCTCTGTTAATGGAAGAGGTGAGAGGATCTGAACAGGGAGATTGGGAGTAAGGGGCATGAAAGGGGGAACATTGAACATAGGGATCTCTGAGTTCTAAATACACCCAATGATGTTTGGAAACCCTAGGGGGAGAGAAGGTGTGCCCTGGAGACCCTAGGTGTGCCACAAAGGCTCTGTCCTTATGTAACATCTAAAGCCATCACAGTGAGTTCCTGCTGGCCTGCCTCCAGGATGGTCAGAGGCCAGGAAGGATAGGACCATCCATCAGAGCACTGGAACAACACAAGGATCAGACTGTGTGGCTGTCCAGCTGACGCTGACCTCTTATGCCCCTTTTTGTTTTCAAAGTAAAATTCTGGACCAGAAATATTTCCCCTTTTGCACAGAAAGAGGCAGCTGGTCAGCTTGACAGGCGGAAACTGCAGCTTTCTTGTTAATGTGCAATACTGAAACGGTGATGTATGGCTGGTGATAGATCATGTTGGGTTTCCGGAGAGCAGGGAAGGCTAAAGCCGGAGCCTAATTCATGATGCATGAACGCATTGATCTTCTTGGCTCTGAAAATACAGTGTAATGAACCCCCGCTAACACATCATTTTTATTCCACTGCACCTCGCTAATATCTAATGATTTCACCTTCTACTGTGATCAAACATAATTGTATGGGAGTTTCAACTTTGTTCTTTGATATGAGAACACTGCTGCCCAGCACTGTTTTGCTCTTTACTATTGGTAGAGCAAGTCTGAAACTTATACATATAATGATTAAGATCCTACAGATGAGCTATCCTGTAGCCTTTTAAGGAGCCCAGTGTGTTTACACGAACATAAACGTGTGTGTGTAGGTAAATTCAAGAATGTGTTGTATGCGTATCTTAAACCAAAAGCTAATTGAAGGTAAGAAAGATATTCAGAAGCAAGTGCATCTTCCCTGCAGTGGCTATACCCTTTCCACCAATTGGCTCCTGGGAAATGGCAATTACTTAGAATGGAGATTACCTTGTAAATGTTATTGTTTGCAGAATCCCATCTGCTGATTGAAATCACTATAATAATTTGGTTTGAAGTCCATCAAGCTTCCTGAGGGCCTCTTGCCAGCCTGTCCTTTACAGCAGCATATCCTATGTGCATCTCATGTTTCTTGGACAGGGCTTTCAGTTGCACTGATCCATTCTCCATTTTAAAAGAGCTTTTTGGAAAAAATTAATATTAATCTTATAACTCTGGCCATCTGGCCTGAAGGTAGTTTGTTTCTGATAGTGAAATAGACATTTGCAGCCCTTCTGTCAGTGAGCTGAGTTCTTCTCTGCCAGCCCTGAACTCAGAAACAGTACACTTCAGACACTGGCTGTGTGACCTTGGGTAAATCACTTACCCATTTACCTCATCTGAATCTCAGTTTCTCCAGAAAAAAAGGAGAATGCCATTTTTTGTCTGAACACAGGCAGCTGATCCAAATGATTTTTTTTAATGTCCTCTGTAATTCAAAGATTTGTGATTCTTTGATACCTTAACACCCTTTTCTGCTCCCCTCTGCCCTGAAAGCTCCTTTCTTCCTTATGTCTGTAGAGTGCACATTTGTTAGTGATCCCTACCCTTCCTACAACAAGAATTAGATGTGAGTCAATCATAGCATAACCTCACTACTAGGGTATTGCAGAGAGATTTGAACTTCTGGTGTCTTTTCTTTTAATCTAAAAAATAAAGAATTATGCAGATGGTTCCCCAGTTATTTAGATGCTTTAAAGAATCTGTAGCAATATTAAGTTAATGCAAAACTGAGTTCCCAAGGTCAAGCTCCCGCACAGCTTAATAGGTAAAACTTTGACCTATCTGGCCTTTGATTTTGGCCTGTGTTCTGTTTCACAGGGAGGCGGTGGAAGGTTAATACATAAAACGCTAGTATGCCAGAGAAATGTGGTCCAAAGCTTGTGATGCAGGTCAGGGTAAAGCATCTGACTGCAATCAATATGCACTTAAATATTTGGATCATCTAAACCTCCACTTGGCACAAAGGAGCTCCAGAGAGACCTTTCTTAGGATCAGAGAAATTACTATTCCAGAGGTGTGGGTCTTCATGGCCCATTTGTGTTTCAAGGGAAACGATGGTGAAAGGGGCAAGGAGGTTCCTTTGGGATGAATTGGTTGAAAGAAAAAAAAAATGTCTGGGGAGGGGAGCTGGGTAGAAAGCCTTGACTTATATTCTAGCCACCACTGCTGAAAACAACCTAGCCCAGTTTCTACTTCTAATGCTGTTTTCTGCATCTGCAATGGGGCTAATTATTGTGATAGGTTAAGACAATGTGTTGAGACCATTGGATACAAGGCACATATTGTTTATATTCTCAGACTGGACAGAGCTAGAAGAGAAAAAATTTCGAAGTTCTAACATGGAAATTGCAAAAGAATGGAAAATGTTATCTATTTAACCCCTGGGCTCCCAAGCCTACTAATTTTATAGCCAGACTTGGGTTCAAATTCATTATTTTACTCTTCAATGAATCACAGTTTAGGGCTGAATTAGAGATAGAATCTTTTTCTTATTTCTTTGAGAGTTTTTTTTTTGAGAGACATAAGAAATAGGAAATAAAAAAGAAATTGATAGACCCCAAAGAGTTTGGGATTGTGGACAAAAGCAGAGATGAGATGCAGAGATGCAGAGATGCTCTGATCCAGAGCAGAGATGCAGATCTGGACTTAAGGTTGAAGGAGAGAAGGGATGCTAGCTCCTGTTTGGATGAGAAACATAAAGAACAGATCTGCAGCAAGGTGTATTCGTATTGAACATATTACCTATAGATACTGATTGATATATTTCCTTAAAGGATATGATATTATGGGAAAGAACACTGGTTAGCTTAATTCTAAGAATATCTCAGGTAAGAGCAATGTTGTTGGTAGGTGATTTTGAAAGACTAGCAGTATACAAGTAGGTCAGGCTAGAAACAAATCTTAAATTGTTAGCAAAAGTTGGATAACACATAAGGCAGCATTTATTGGTCTTGTTTAGAGATTGAACACCAGCCCCAGCAACTTAAAGAGCTAAAAATCTTCTACAAAAAAGAAAATTGAAAATGAGATGCCTTTTCCTGGAGGGTTTGGAAATGCTCCTATGTAGAGACTGGTACTTGCCATGTGAGTTTCCTTGCAGGTAGAGTAAATGAAGGCAAGTCTTGGCTTAGCCCATTGAACAGTGAATATTTTTGTTAGATTCTCCTTTTTCCAACTATTTATCATTTGGTGTTTCAAGACACTTTCACTCTGTAATAGTATTAAATGTATTTTTTTAAAAAAAAACACTTAAATGTTAATGCAAAACCTGAGGTGGGCAGGTGTCAAATATCCAAGTAACATTCTGAAGGCGTGATGTCTCTGATGCAGGATTGACCCCTGTAAGCTAATTTGCTTTAAATTTGAAATGATCCTTTTTTCTCTTATTATAAGACTTCATGTCATTGGCTCATAAAGATTGCAATTTCTTTTTTTCCCAATTGTTATAAATCCAGTTCAAGCACCCTCTTGACTTAAAATTCATCACAACAACATGCGAGGGCATTGCTCCCCTGATGTGTGATGTGGCTCTTGGGGAGTGCATGAGTCTCATCTGCTCAGAGGAGATGATGCAAGACTATAAAGCAAGGCTCTCTCCCTGCCCTGTCTCCCCCCAACCTCAGTATAATCTGCGAAAGAATACTGCGTCTGAATTATAGCTGATTCCTCATTATCTGGCAGTAAAATGGTTAGGCGAGCCAGAAAGCCAGACTGACTGCAGCTTCACATTTTATCTTTCCGCTTGGGAACAGTTCAGTTTCTCAAATCCATTTGAAAACACTTCAACTCATTCCATCCAATCTAGGGATTTTAACCATTTTTCTTTCTTTCTTTGTTTCTTCTTTTTTCTTTTTTTTTTTTTTTTAACTGACAGCTTAGAATTATAACTGACTGGCCAATAGCCTACACATCTGTCCATCTGTCTATTGATCAGATGTGGGTCTAAGTGTCTTACAACAGAACTTGACTTTTTGATAACATTTGGTATTGATTCAGAGCTAAATTGGATGGATCTTTGAAGGACTTGGTTGTAGTACTGAGGACTTTTTGAGTGATAAATCATCATCATAATTATGGTACTTGGTATGAACTTAGTAATTATAAGGCCTCTGACACCTAAAGATATCTTTTTACTAACCAGTAACTATCTTGATATGAATGGGAAACTTGAAACAAACTACCACAATTGGTTACCTTAATTAGTGTGAACTGAAGGAAGGGTGTAAAGATGAAGAGCCAAGGGCCAAGAATGAATGTGAGTGCTCTAGAAAGAATAGCTTTAATCTGTTCAGCATAGTTAACTCTACAGGCACAATCATTACTTACAAAGAAGACAAATCTCAGTGACAAACTTCTACATCATAAACATCACTGCTACACACAGAAATCTACAGAGAGAGAATGTGTGGCAAGATACCGGGTAAGAAAGGTCATGACTGAAACATTACTAAATACAAACCAAAATATAAAGAAATAACTAAAATAGCAAAAACCTAAACTATGCTGTCTCCCTGAGGCAGAAGGAAGGAAGGGAGGAGAGTCAGATTAATCTGAGAGAACTGGTGGAAGGCAAGAGAAGAGATTGAACCCCTAGCATGGTTGTCAATGTGGACCACACATCAGAACTGTCAGTAAGGCTTTCAGTAAAAGTTTCCTTTCCCAGAGATGCCAAGTCAGCAGGTCTGTGTTGGGGTCCAGTAAAAGCCCCCTCCTCCAGAGGTTGCGATGCCCATCCAGGATTGCGAAGCACTGTACTAGACTCTACATTTCATAAGGAGAACAGTGCTCTGTTCAGCATGGTTTTTCTAGTGATCAGCATAGTGCCTGGCTCATAGTGTATGTACAACAGTGATTGTTTTAATGACTAAGAGGCAGACTGACAAATGGAATGAATAAGCATTTATTAAGCATTCACAAGGTGCAGGCTGCCCTAGAAGTCTTAGCTATAATATTGCCTATCGTTCTATCTGTTATCAGTGAAGTAGATGCCATTTCTATTTAAAAACGGGGGAAGCTGAGACTCAGGAAGGCTAAGAGATTTGTCCAAGTTCATATGCTTGACTGAAGGAAAGAGTCTAATCTCTAGGCAGGTTAAAAAAAGAGAGAGAGAGAGAGATGACTAAATGGGAAAGGGGTGACTGTCCCATTTTTCTCCAAGAAGGGGTATAGGAATGGCAATTTGATTGGGTAAGTTTTGATGACTTGTCGTAATATTCTGTTTGCAAGGTAAGAACGTTGATTTTCTGTATGTTTATTTAAGGTGCTTTGGGGTGTTGTTGGCAGAGATTGAGGGAGGCCCCACTCTCACTCCATCCTACCCTATTCCCCAGAACGCCACTGGTCTGGAGAAAAGAATTTGACAATTCCTAGTTCATTCATCTAGTATCTCAGAGAAACAGGAAAGCTATCCTAGGGCTCTCTTAACTTCTCTCATTTCTCATTGTCTGCCAGCTAATTCCTGAAATTTATGTTAATGAAGAAAAAGTTTTAGTTCCCATAATTCAATAAAAAAAGACTTAAAATACAGATGTGGATGTCCATTGAAATTCGCTCACACGAAAGTCAACTACCGATAAGAGTAAATGATTGATAGCAGGCACCTCTTTATTTTGAAAAGGAAAAGGAGGGGCCGGTGAGATGGCTCAGCGGCATAAGCGCCTGCCTTGCAAGCGCGAGAGCCCGAGTTCGACTCCCGGATCCCACATACGAAAAAGGGGCCGGTGATATCGCTCAGCGGCACGGGCGCCTGCTGGCGCGCGAGGTCCTGAGGTCGACCCCCCGGTACCCACAAAAAAAAAAAAGAAAAGGAAAAGGAGGAAAGAGAACACCCGACATTTGCCACTGAGGTGGAATAAAGGAATCTTCTTCGTCTTTACAGATTCACCCAGGATGAGCTGTATTTACATTCAACTGGGAAGGGACAAATAGAAGCTGAGCTCAGAGGTATTTTTGTCACGGGCAGCTGTGAATACATGCAGGTTTTCTTCAAATGATTTATGAAGGGGTTTTTGTTTGCTTTTAAAATGTGGAATAAAAAAGCTCCATTCCCCAAGGCTTCATTAACTGAGGTACCACCATCCCCAAAGCTGCCTATAGAATCTGCAATGTGCTGAAATTATCCAAGCGGGAATCCATGACTAGAAATCAAGAAACAGCAGAACTGGAGGCTCAGCTCTGCCCCCAGCAGGCTGGGGGGTCCTTGAGCAAGTCCCTTATTATTTTATTGTGTCCTCTGTAGACCTAGAAAATAGCACCTGTGTTCATGGTGTATTTATCAGATGTTGGTACGTAAAGTACTTTTCCTGCATCATCTCCATTTAGCCTCACCATATGACCATGAAATATACACTCTTATTTTTCCATTTTAGGAATGAAAAAATAAGCCTTAGAGAGCTTAAAGTGAATTGCCCAAAGTAGCAAAACTAGTAACTGGAAGATTGCTTAGTTCAACTAAGTCTTGTATGACCTTAGAGTCTACTCTCTTAGATACACTATGTTATAATGTTACTTCGTGAGGAAATTATAAGGATGAAGAGAAATGATCTAGCTGAACACGCTTTGGATACATACTCATGTTCACATATACTGTGATATATACATACCTGTATGTGGATATATGTGTGTGTATATATATATACACACATATATCCACATTAACAACACATATATCTACATTAACACTGTCTCATTCAGCTCAGATTGATTATAACATCATTTATTTCTAAAAGAAGTACATAAATACATTTGCTTTCACCAGTTTTTTCAAAATGTGGTACCCAGGTCAGCAGCATCACCATCTCCTAGGAACTTGCTATATTTAGAAATGCCTACTCTGGAGTCTCAATCCAGCGTACTGAATCAGAAACTCTGGAGGTGGAGCCCAGTAATCAGTTTTAACAAGCCCTCTGTGTGATTCTGAGCATGATCAAGCTTGAAAGCCACAGAGTACTGTTGAACTAACATGGCAGACATCACATCCTCAGCCAGTGACTATACAGGCACCAGACTGCAATGCCTTTAGCCACTGAGCTCACCATTGTCCCAAGGAGAAACTAGTGGGTTTTCTTCTTGCCATTTATTTTGTATCCTTGAAAAAACATTTTTTTTGAGACAGGATCTTGCTATGTAGCCCAGGCTGGCCTCAAACTCAAGGCGATCCTCCTGCCTCAGTCTCCTAAGTGCTGAGATTACAGGCGTGTGCCACCACACACGGCTCTTGCAAGTGGTTTTGAGTCCCAATGAGTATAAAAAAAATTATGAATGTAATAGTGCTGGATTTACCATTAGGCAAGAAAGTATGAATATTCTGAGTATTAAAATAAAGGTTTACAGAGGACCGAAGAGTATTCAAAGAAATGGTCCAGGAAACAAAATTACAGATGGGTAGAAATTTCTATTATGTTATGGAGAGCATGGTAAGCACCCACACATTCTAAGACAATTGATCAGCATTTCTAGCAGAAAAAAGGTTGGTTGAAGCCATGTTGTGATATCAGGGGATTTGAAGAAAACTAAAGAGGTATTGCAAAGAACCATTTCTATAAGGATAATCTCGAGAGAGTAAATGTGTGTGCATATGTGTGAGCACATGTGTGTGTGTGTGTGCATCCATATTACTTGCCATACCATTGGCATATAACACAGACTTCAGCATTAGTCCAAGTTCCTAACTGGCTCATAACTGGATCCACCGTTTACAAATTGTTACCTTGGCAAAACTACTTAATATTTCCAATCCATAATTCCTTTAACTCGAAAGGGTAGATAACAATATCATCTCACTATTAAAGAGAGTATTAGATTTGAAACACTGAACATAAATGTAACATAAGCCCTGACATGAATATGGTAATTATTCAATACATTTTAATTATTATCAATAGACATCACAGAAATACTGATATTATTTTCTTAAACTAGGAAAGCATCTTTGAAAAGACGTATTTTCACTTGGGTCCCCTTGAAGAAGAAGGTGGTACCTAACAGAATCCAGAAACAGGGTCCAAAAGTTTTCTCCTGAGCTTGTTGAGGATTGACTCTTGCCTTCTTTGTGAAAAGACATGCTTTTTAATCATCTTTTCCTCTTGACCTTATGGTTTGTTAAGCACAGGCCCTTTTCCCCAATGCTCCATACTACTTGCCTACTGGAGTCTCCACCTCTGAATCCCTTTCAAAAATCTTCTTCCTCTTGTTTTTTTTTTTTTTTTCTTCCACTCCCTGGTCTGCAGTTTGGGTTGTTTCTAATCATTTGGGTAGTACGATCCCCTGTAATCTTTTTTTTTTTTTTTTTTTTTGTAGTCTTTGAGATGCTTCTAGTGGCATCTAAGCATGTCTACTTTAGTAGGAAGCTATCTTCTGAAGAACTTTTTCCTGCAGTGAAATCTAGATTGGATTTTACTCCCAGCACTTTGCTATTTGCTTGTTGCTTCTTCCATGAAGCTGCTATGGCTCACTTCTTTGGCACCAAGTTAAACCTTATTATAAAACGAAACCCTAGCACATTGCATTGTATGCCGCAGGTGCTTAATGAAAGCTCGTGGCTTGAAAATCTCATGTGGAAGCTTAATTTTAATAGAAAAGAAAGAAGAGATATAGACATCAGCCCCTGAAATGCCAAAAGAATTTGAAAAAAAAATAGTAATGCAGAGAGAAGGCATCAAGAAGCAAAGAGAAGACAGAGGGCCTTTCCCACTATTTCCTGACATTATAGATGATGACCTGGAGAGGGGAATATCAATCGAGAAGACAGGGCTGGAGTCAGAAAATCCTTGTCCCCAGAGGATCCTGCTTCAGGCCTCACCACCAGGACACTGGCTGGGCTTTGTTACTTGGCAACTCTCAGGGTGGAACACTCCAGGGAAGAAGTGTCGCAGGAGGGCACACCTCCCAGGCGGGGGAGGGAAGGCAACAGCTCTTCAGTCTTCTGCCAGTAGTGTCTAGTCAGCTGGAATCCCCTCCCACCATGCTGTGTATTTACCCAACTTCAAAGACGGGGTAGCCATCAAAGAGAGGAAGGGGAAACAGAGACAAGATTAACGTCCCCCTCCCCTTCTCAGCCCCTCTTCATCAGAAAGCTTCCCTTGCCAAAATGTTAGCTAGCAGCACACACTGTCATCAGATATGTGTGTTTGCAACAGTAGCCAGGAGGAAATTTTCAAACTGGTGCTGAGATACGACTTCCCCAGGCAGGTAGCGGCTCAGCTATATGCATCTGTTCTGTGGGGGTGATTTTCACTGCCAGGTTCTGTGGCAAGAAGGCAGTGGTGGCAATTTTTGTTGTCAACTAAGTCAGGATCTGAAAGTATATGTTGGAGTAGACTAGAACCTGTTGAGCACAAAAAAAAAAAAAAAAAAAGAAAGAAAGAAAAGAAATCCACACATGTACATGTCAAATCTGGTTATATCTCACATCAGACTGGGTTATCCTAACCTGACACAAGAATAAAAGACAGTAAAGGAAAAACAAAGATGTTCAGGAAATATGGCATCATGTAAAGAACATGTGCTTTAAAGATCTTTACAAGCTACTTCACCTTTCTGAGCTGTAATTTCCTCACCCTAATAATAATAGTTGTTGTAGAATCAAATGCAACATGTTATATGGAATTACTGGCTCTCAGTGAACACTCAATAAACATTAGTGTCCATGCTTGTTTCTAGGGGCTGTTGCATCAAATCACCACAGATTTGGCAGCTTAAAATGAGAGAAATGTATTCTCTCACAGTTGTGGAGGCCACAAGTCCAAAATCAGTATTTCTGGCCCGAAATTGAGGTGACAGCAAGGCTGCACTGCCTTTGGAGCTCCAGGGAAGAAGCTGTTCCTTGCTCCTCCCAGAGTCTGGGTTGTTGGCATTTCTTGATCTGTGGCCTTGTTGCTCCAGCCTCCTGGGTCAGTGTCGTTAAATCTCTGCTCCATCTTCACACCCCCTTCCCCTCTGTGTGTCCGTCAACTCTCACTTGGCCTCCCTGTCCAGAAGATAATCGTGATTGCTTGTAGGGCCCACCTGGATAATCTCCCTGTCAAGAGATCCTTTTCTTATTAACATCTGCACAAAATGCTTTTCCATATAAAGCAACATTCGTAGGTCTCCGGGATTAGGACCTGGGTATTTTGGGGGGCCATTATTCAGCCTACCACAGCGTTCTTCGGGTTTTTGAGTGGGAGGAAAGGAAAGAAGTGAGAGAAGGGTAGGAAGGAATATTTTCATTTGAACTGAAGTCATGCAAATTTGACATCTAGGTTTCCCTCCACTCCAGACTGACAACTTAAAATAGGCAGCAACAACATTAATAGGTATATAGTTTGGATCTATAAGTGCAGTCATTTTTTTCAAAAATTTGGTTGTATTTATAGTGAATTATGTTATATAAGAGCTCTTGATTTTATAGTATCTAAGAGATCTAAACTGGTTCTCAATGTAATTATGTCTACAATAAGGAACCACTTAATCAGATTTTAATACCATTGCCTACTTTTTTCCTCTGCACCTTAAATGCTTCTTATATACAGCTTCAACTATTAACTTTACAGATCTTGCTTCTTTATATTCTTTGAGATGAAAACATCATGTCTTGTATAGCTTTTATCTTTCTCTGCCTACCATAGCATATTGGCCAATAAATATTTGCTTGACTGATTAATTTTAAAATGCCCAAGAAAGAAATTGTGAAGGAAGATGAAGGCAGGTTCATTCAACATTTCAGCTTCATGGAGAGAGACACTAGGAGAAAATATCTTAAACCTTGGGGGAAATATTGACGCTTCTCTCTTATTCCATATGTCTCAGGTCTGATTAAACTGTGTATACCTTTGTCAAAATGCTTTCAAACTAACCAAGAGAAATAGTAGTATAGTGTTTGAATACAGATCCTATCTGTATTATTTCTTTTATCCAGTGAAGTAGTTTGACAATCTGGATCCCCTCAGCAAAAATTCAAATAACGTCCCCTTAACCTTTTTTCAGGATCAAAATAAGCCGATTTCAAATTTTTCTGCCAGGAAGGGCATTTTGTATGATATATCTATCAGTGGGGAAAATAAAAGGAAGTGCTCCTACAAAAAATAAACTGTGTATTAGAGGCCACGTTTTCTGGCATATAGTGTTCTGCAAATATTATTTTCCTCCTATTCTTCGTTTTGCTTTTCCCTCTTAATGATATGCTTAATACTCAATAGAATGAGCAACTAACCTCTAGAAAATTATAACTCCTTCAAGAGCAGAAATGCAAAGTGGTTATAAATAATGTATTGTATGGAGGTTCAGAGACTGTCTTGGTTACTTTTCTCTTGTTGCTGGGACAAAATACCTGACACCCAAAATTAAGGAAGGAAAGGTTTATTTGGCTCACAGTTTGTGGAGGTTTCAATCCATAATCAGCTGGCTCCAAGGCAGACTGGCACATGGCAGAGGGCAACAGTTCATGGTGGCGGAAGGCAGCAAAAACAGCAAGAGCAAAAGGGAGGAGCGTGCGCAAGCAAGAGAGAGCAAGCCTCTTTCCCTCCCTTATATTACATGCAGGCTACCCACCCCAGGGTGGGTGTAGCACTCACGCCCATAATCCCAGCATTAGACCATGAATCAGTCATAAACTCTAGAATCCTACCTACATGACTGCATGAGGCTTTGGGGGGACCTCTAGACACAAACCATAACAGAGACTTAAAAAGACATCCTATAATAAACTTGATTGTTTATTGCTGAGTAGGGGCTACAGTAATAATCTTCCTATTATGATTCCTGAGTTGTTTTTTGGGTGTCCTTTCAGTTGATTCTTACTTTTGGGGCTTTTGCAGGGAATGCCAGGGTACAAGAGTACCAAGCCACACTTAAGGTTGTATTTTTCCAGAGAGAAAGTAGATTTATTTTTTCTGTGTGTGTGTGTGTGTGTGTGTGTGTGTATGTTTATTTGCAATGTCTTTCACAGTAGAGGAGCAATCTTTCAAAAATGATGAGAATATGGAATTGACCATTGTAACCTGATTCACCAAACCAGTTCCATTTGGGTGATTTTTAGCCTGCCTCTGAGAAACAGAAATGGGCAGGTTGGAGTCTCCCCAGGCCTCAGATAATTGAGTGGAGCTAGCATTGTGTACTCGATGGTGATGCATTAGCTGTAGCCCTCTTGCCCTCTGCAAAGCACGTCTCTTTTCTCAATTATTCAAAATAAATAAATCAATGATATAATAAAATGGTGGTGGGAGGGAACACTAGAAATAACCATCCCTCTGTTTCAATATGGAAAGCATAGTCTAAACCTCAGTGATTTTTAAAGTCAGTTTTAGTGAGGGGAGAAAGCCCATCTGTATGGCTCGGCAAATTAATTTTGAGAATTTGAAGATAAAAAGGCTGAGTTCCTCGGAACTGGCTTTAAAAGTCACAATCCATGGCAATCCAAGGAGATCACTGACTAAGGGCTCATCTGTTTATTCCGAATACCCCTTTATCATGGGTTTTGAAAGCACGTGGCTCTCTGTAAAGCACTGCCAATTGGGAGAAGAATCAGATAATGAAAAAGTGATGCCACCGTGATGACACGCCTTTAGGTCCTCAATAGGATTTCTTCTAAATCAAAAGACTTCATTTTATTAGTGCATGCGATGGAGGAGGGGGAAAGAAAGGAGGGATGTTTTTATATTTTCTTTTTCATCTTCATAACAAAACACATACTGAATAAAAGCCCCTGGATGAGCCACAATACAAACCCAGAGGGTGGAAGAGATAATTTTGTAAATTGTAAATCAGAAATTCTATTTGTGGTAGATGCTGAACACATGTAATTTAGCAGCATAACATTGTTTCCCTGAATATAAGTGTGATAGATGCCTTTTAAGTTTGAGAAGAGGGGATAGAGTCATTTAAATCTCCAGTATGGTGTTCCTAGGTTCTCTGGATATCAAATTTTAGCTTCCTCAGGAGATTGTTTAGGAAGACATTGTCACTGCCTGGAGATGGAGGGCTGGACAAAGGACCTGGGAGCCTGCTTTGGGCTTGTTCCACAATCAAACAGGTGTGGAAGCAGAAGTGATTTGGCAGCAGGTAGTGTTACAATGATTGAGCTTCACACAGTACTTCTTTAGGAGACTAATATGCCAGAGATCTTACCAACTCAGAACTGCTAACCTTTTCCAAGTCTGAACTGACTTCATGAGATTTTCTCCTCCTTCACATTAGCAAGCAAAATGTACTGCTCAGCTTGGCTGTATGAACTGAGAAGCCAGGTAATTGACTCTGGTGGGAGGACATGAGTGGATGGCATGGCAGAATAAGATCAATCCAAAGTCCCATGGAATAGCTAGCTCTCTAGGAAGAGTAGTTAGCTCTAGGGTCTTGATCCTCAATTTCTCTTCCTCATTGTAGTGTAGTGAGCAGAAGCTGCATACTTTCCCCACTGACAATGCTGTTTCTAGGCCAAAGCTGACGCAGACAAGAGGAATACTTCAGATGAAAGATAAATAACAGTTACTAGAAATCATGAGGGCTTTTTTTGTAATTGAAGTCATGAACTGTACTAATTGCCTCAAACTATATGCTATTTACTGCATTTTATTAACTGCACTGTAGGAGAGTATGCCTCTTCTGTGTATTGACATCTCGTAGATATATTGAGATTTTTGCATAAATGTGTTATTCATCACAGACCAAGCCACATAAATAAAATATATAGAGAGATATTAGTACTGTAACGAAAGTCTTAGAGAAATAACTTAGCAAGTGACAATGCTGTCAGAGTACATGAAAGACTGAAATTAAGCCTTGGTTTTCTTCAAAACACGATCTTTAAACAAACTGAATTTCAGTTCTTCACAGTCTGGGGAAAGGTAAAAGAAGATATTCAAAGCACCACATGGGGTTCCTGCTGGCTGATAGAAAGGCATCCTTGGAGAGTTGAAATAACTTTTAAAAGAGAATGAACTATTTAAATCTGCAAAAGAGTAAGATGATTATTCCTCTTCTGGAACCCTTTTGACAAACCCCTACATTTTCAAAGAATTACATGGGATTTAGCCAACTTTAATGTGAGTTGCGTTGCTAAACTACATGCAGTCCTTTGGAAATTTAGGGTTTGGTGTTTGTAATAAGTCATACAAAGGTTTGATTTAAGTTGACAGTGTTTGAAGAATGAACAAACATAACACTTTGGTACAAAACCACAAATCTCTAAGTAGCCCACAGTTCAGGCAGGGATAACCAGAAAGAGGAAGAAATAAAAGTGCAATATCCAATTCAAAAGTTTAGTTTGGAAATTTGAGTGTCATGTGAAACCTTAAGGATACACATGAAAACTTGGACAGGGCAATAAGACTCCAAGGATGGATTTTTGAGAACATTCTTCTAAAAACTTTTCCTGCTTGGGACTGTAAGATAGATCATCAAGACAATTTCTATTCAGAGACTGTCCTGTTTACAACCCATATTACAAAAAGTTATATTACCATTGTCATCTTTTAGCAGTATGAGCGATACAATCTCATATTCATTATATGGCTATTTTATATTGCAGCTTTATGAAAATCTATAGATATCAATGTCTGCTTTTAATGAATCTTGCTGAAATCCTGCTGCCTGGGAAGTTGTGGTGTACCGTTCTGGAATTATCACAGAGACTCATCTGACAATTATGATATCATATCAGGAAAATTTGACTTTTAAAGTATGTGAGAAAACTTTTGCAGCATCAAGACCCATCATATTTTAGTTTGAAAATAAAAACTAAGGTCTATATGTGATAATTAGTTGAGTTGCCTCAGTTGCAACAATCCCTCTATCCCACCCAAGGCTGTCAGTGTCAATGAAATTGAATGTCAAATTGAAAAACTCTGAAGCTATTTCTCCATATTAAAAAAAATCACTAGCAAATCACATCTTCATGTCCTGCCAGGAAGATAAGAAAATTAGCACATACTGCTCTCCTTGTTTTTTCCAACTTTTTTTTTTTTTTTTTTTGTGGGTACCGGGGGTCGACCTCAGGACCTCGCGTGCCAGCAGGCGCCCATGCCGCTGAGCGATATCACCGGCCCCTTTTTTGTATGTGGGTTCCGGGAGTCGAACTCGGGCCCTCGCGCTTGCCAGGCAGGCGCTTAAGCCACTGAGCCATCTCACCGGCCCGTTTTTTCCAACTTTTAATCAAACTGTTTACATGGTTAATCGCTGGTCCTTCCTTCTTTAACTTCCTGTTCTTTTTGTTTTTTCCTATACCCATGTTCCTTCATTTGGAGCTCCATACATCCCTTAAATGATTCGTGTTCATGATAGTGGTACTTCTGGCTAACTTTCAAAAAGACCTTCAACATACCCTTTCTCCTCCCTCCAAGTCTATGATCTCAACTTCCACCCATGTGCTTTTGACTCTAGCTTAGTCACTTTCCTGAGTTCTAGATCATCAGTTCATATAATATATTGCCTGTTTGAATATTTCATAGACATTTCAAAGTCAACTTGTGTCAAGTTGAAATGATCATCTTCTTCCCAGGGGCCATCCTCCAAGGAAACAAAAAATTAAACCAACCTGCTCAATATCTCTGTCCCTGTCTAGGTGCTTGGTACCAGCACCTATTGCAATGTTGAAAGTACAAGTCTATGGTTCGTTTTTCATGCTACCATCAAAATAGTCTTTCTTGCTAGGTGTGGTGGTGCATGCCTGTAGTCACAACACTTTTGGGTGGTTGAGGCAGGAGGATGGTTAGTTTGAGCCTTGCTTGGGTAACTTTAATGACTTAGTGAGACCCTGTTTCAAAACTAAAAAAAAAAAAAAAAAAAAAAAAAATCGTTCTCAGATGTAAGGCTAGCCATATAATTCTACTAGGTCAGTGGATTCCCATTACCTATAATCAACAATTGAAATGTCTTAGTGCATCAGTCAAGGCGCTCTCTGATCCCTGTATATTTTCTCCAGCTTCCTCTCTTACCACTTGACCTCTGGTAACCAGTGATCCAGCCAATCTATTTGTAATTTCGCAAATAGACACCATGCTCTTCCAAGCTTTTGAGACTTATGAATGGCATCCCTCTCTAATCATACCTTCCCTTTGCCCTAGTATTATCTCTATCTATTCTGTGGCGTTTACTCATCTTCTAAGACCCAGCTGAAGAACATTCTCCCATGTGAATATTTCCCTAATACGCAGACATTCATACTGGTCCCCTGAGAACAGTGAATGCCTTCTTTTTCTATTTACACAGAGTTGTGTACACATATTATAAAACTATTATATACAATAATTGTGGAATATGTCTGTCTGCCCTAATGTACTCCGAGTTCCTGGACAGGAGATACAGTTTCCGACTGATCTTCATATTTCCAGAATTTAACAGTGAGTGTTGCATGGAGACGCTGTATCATATTTTTATTCTGTTGAGTGAATATTTGGATCAGCTACATATACCTGAATACATTCCTAGATATCTGACTGGAACAACTATGATGTGGGTCCCTATGGTAAATTTACCTTCCTTGGGGACTTGGAGCTACTCCTTGACCCAGTTTGTATGTAGTTTTCTGCAACCTACTTCAGTACCTTATTTCAACCTGATATTCAACTGTTGATATTCAAGAGTTTATTGTCAACTCTATGATTGTAGGAGAATAAACCTTGGGTAAAGTGTTAAATTACTCATTTAAGAATATGGATTTAGCTGGCTTTGTATTCATAAAGGTTCGTAGACTGATCATCCCAAAGATGAGCAGTTTAGTGTTAAGGATATAATAGTTATCTATTAGGGAAGGCTGAGAGTCTATTCAATCCAATATTCTAATATGCTGCTAACTTACTTTATGGAATACTTTTCCATTATAATTGGTATTTATTATATATATATATTTTTAAGACAGAGTCTTGCTTTGTAGTACAGCCTGGACTTGAACTCACTATGTAGCCCAGGTTGGCCTCAAACTTAAGGTCATCCTCCTGCCTCAGCCTCCTGAGTGCTGGGATTACAGGCACACACAGTGCACCTGGCTTCTTATACTTTTAATATGCCTTTTGATAATGGAAACTGAGGCTTATGGATTGTAGTATACTTGGGCTGCTCTGTCAAAATACATAGGTTGGGTGGTTTAAGCAACAGGAATTTATTTTCCTTCAGTTCTGAAGGCTTGAAGTCCAAGATCAGGATACTGGCATGGTTATGTTCTGGTGAGGGCCCTCTTCTTGGCTTGCAGGAGGTCACTTTTACACTGTGTGTTTATATGAACTTTCCTCTGTATTACTCATGGACAGAGAGCTCTAGTGTCTATTTTTGTTCTTGCAAGGACACTGATGCCATTATGGGAGCCTTACTTTCATGATCTCATCTAAGCCTAATTAAGTCTCAAAAGTCCCACCTCTACATACCATCTCACTGGGGGGCAAAACTTCATAATATATATTTTAGGGGGACAAAAACAGTGTATAACATGAATTAAACCACTTTTTATGGGTATTTAATCTACTAGCTGGGCAAATGCTGACTCCAAATACTGTTTTCCTTTTCCTAGTAATTTGCCTTTGTTGCTTTTTATACATGGGTATTAAAATAATTAGCATTTTTAGAAGCAAGATGTTACCACTTGCCATTATCTGATGTACTACCCCAAACATGAATCTCTCTTTAATGTTTATTTTTAATATATATTTATCCACATTTCTCAATTGTTTTAGTGCAGGCAAACAATAAAGATCTCTGTCTTTAAAGTTTCTAAAAAGAAAAAAAAAGCTGGGCTCTTGGTGCCTCTGGCAATTTTATTTTAACACAAGTAGCACCCAGATTGTAATTCTGATAAGTATTTCAGTTCTTTTTTGAAAAATTAAATTCACAAAACAATTGATTATCAGTTATAAATGGCAAAAACACCATCTGGTATTCAAAATTGGTTAAATCCACGTAGCAAGGGGAAAAAATGTTGGAACTTGTAATTGGCGAGGTGCTCTCGTCCATGGAGCAGAAAATGACGAGCTTTACTATGAGAAAGCCAGAGTAGTCATAACTTGTACTTAGCGGCTGTGGGAATCTGATATGCTCTTCACATGTTCCATATGTTAAATCACTTGGCTACATCTTTAGTGTGAAAGAGCTGGGGGTGGGAGAGGAGCGTGGCTAGTGGGTAGAGTAACAACAGCTTAATCCTAAATGCACACCTCTGGCTATTTCCATGTAGACCCCAGTGCCAAAGGTGTACCAGGACTCAGTTTCTTTACCTGGGAATTGGATGTGCAAGTTCCTTTAATATTATGGCACAGGTGGCATTTCTGCAGAAATTTCTAAAGCTATTTGCATTCCTCTGGTGAGGTAAGTCACACAGCATTAGCATTTTCTACAGAAATGTCCCGTGTTGTTCTTTGCCAACTGGAAATTTGAGTAGGTGTTCATGTGATGTGCCAAGAGACTGAAGGGAGATGAAAACACTCCACATCTTCCAATGTCCCCATACTGTGTTCTGAGTGTGGGAGGGATGGGGCCTGGCTAGATTCTCTTGGAGCTTCAGCCTCATGAGGAATGCTTTTCCTTTGGAGTATACTGCAATCCTGTTATTTTCAAAAGTGCTCCTGTGTTGCTGGCATATTTTCATCTTATGTTAAAAATATAACTATCCTTTGCTTATTATTCATATATTGTAATAGAAAATTTATTCATTCACTTAACAGATATTTATTGAGGCACATTTCAGCATATTGGTTAATTGCATGGGCTCTCTGTGCAACTTATCTTAGGGCCATTGCTTAATCTTTCTAACTATGCTTAAAGAATGTAAAATGGGAGATTATAGTATGTACCATGGAGATTGTTCCTAGGATTGAGATTTTGGATGCAAAATGCTTAACAAGAATTTAATAAACACAAGAGTATTAATAATACTAGCAAATATTAATATTACTATATACCAAGTCCTGTGCTAGTGTTCCTGACATTTAGGACCTGATTTAAGTTTACACATCCCTTTCAGCATACAGATGTCCTCCAATTTTCTTTCCTGATCTTGGTAGGACTCCGTTTTGCACTGGGTCTGATCTAGGTAGCTTCACTTCTAGAGAGGTGATAAGAATAGGTAATACCTTGGAGACTGGGCATTATCCTGGTGACCATGTGGTGTTGGTAGTTTTTGCCTCATGTGCTGTGATTTGCCTGCTGGAGCCCTCCCTACTTCTGGAGAACTGCCTGCAGTTCCTGCGTCCGGGCCTGTAATTACAGAGCAGAATATCCGGGCTGAGAAGACAGGGCAGTCTTGAAATTAGTTTATGCATAATGGATAATAGGAGGCTGTTTTAAAGTGTAACTCATTTGGTGGGCTGGCAGATCTTGACTTTCTTTTTGATATGTATTATTTATTTATTTATTCATTTTTTTTTTTAGCGAGATGAGGATAGAAGGCTAGGGAAGTCACTTGGTGCAGCTCTTCTAGACTATAGCTCGGATTTATCAATTTACATTCAGTAATTTCTTGGTCATTTAGCCGCAGATAATTTGTCATGGTTTGTTTTAGCTGTTGTGATATTGATATTTATTATGCAAATTGTATTTCCTACATCTTATTGTTCTGCATTCTATGAATACTTAAATTATTATAAACCTTTACACTTAATATGGCTCGTCCTTCAATTTGATGCTTGAGCAACACAGGGTCAGAGCGCACACGATCTTCTAGAGGAGAAAAAAGTAAGTAATTAAAGAGCAGACAAACAAGAGTCGGCTGCCTGGATGGCAAGAAAGCCAAGGTAATTTCAGCTAGGGAGACAGCGCGAGTCCGGAGATGCCAGTGGCTCTAGCAGGAGAACCTTTCCCAGAGACTCGGGAAGTGGAGAGCACCTGTTGGTCTCCAGCCGCCTCAGGAGGGACGGGGGCATAGAAAAGAGAGTGGGTCTGAGCCCTGAAGGATGAGCGTGGCCGAGCACCCCTGTTTCCCACACCCTCTCCCCCTGAAGTCTTGACCAAGTACAGTAGATTTTTGTTGTATGCATGTAATCTTAAATATATAAGTGTACATATATTTTACACCTACATATCTATACATATTAAACTAGGAACGAGACCCTCAACAAAGCCGGGAAGCCTGAGCGTACCCTCCTGGATCAACCTTTCCCGAGAATCTAACGCAAAGGCACCGACTGGAAAATCCCAGAACCCGACTTCACGGCTCCTGTCTTCCAACTATCCCCAAGTCCACCGCTAGGCTGTTGAGCAGGCTCTCCCGCTCCGCCGGACGTGCAAAGCACGCATGCACTTCTCCCAGATTGTTTTGTCAATCCGGGGACCTGAATTCTTACTCTTCACTCCTGCAAGCCCTGGTTTCCCAAAGATCTTTTCCTTCGTGCAAGGTGAGTGAAGGAAATCTGCAGTCTGGCTTCCAGGCCAGAGGTACACAGTGTACGCGGCAGAGGAGCCTCCAGAAGGGAGGGTCTTCAGTCCTCGATCTGATAACGGAGATTGCTGTAAACATTCCTAATAAAGGTGTACGGGAAGCTAGACCCCCCGCCTGGAGCCCGAGCCCCAGCAGACCAGGCGCTCTGGAGAACACTTTTTCCTTGATCCGGGAGTAGCGAAGACACAATTTTAACATAGACATATTTGCATACGCCCCTCCCCTTAGCCCCGCCCCTAGGTGGCGCGGGCGCGCCGCCGAACGCCAGCAACGGGGGAGGGGTGGGGGAGGGGGCGAGTCCTCGGAGAGCGGTGCCGAGTTTGTGGCGCGGTGATTGGTCCATCCGGACTCCGCCTTCCGTGCATGTCATTAACATCTTATTAGCTGTTCGCTTGGGCTTCGGAGGCAGCCAACGCCGCCAGTCTGAGGCAGGTGCCCGACATGGCGAGTGCTGTGCTGCCGAGTGGATCCCAGTGTGCGGCGGCAGCGGCTGTAGCGGCGGCGGCGCCTCCTGGGCTCCGGCTTCGGCTTCTGCTGTTGCTCCTCTCCGCCGCGGCGCTGATCCCCACAGGTAGGTGTGGGCACCGGCCGGCTGGCCCCGAAACCTCCCCAGGCACCCTAGTAGCCGCAGCCGTGGAGGGAGGGGGGAACGTTTCCATGACAACCTCCCCCCACTTCCTAAATCCGAAGCGGTGGGATTGTAGAGAGGAAACTCGGAAGGGGCCGAAGGGGCCGGGCTCCGCTTCTCTGCGGCGTGCTGACTGTGAACGAGAGCCCTCAGGGATTCCTGCACCCACACCTTTTCCCCCTGGTTTGGCGCGGAGTGCGGAGTGGAGTGAAGATGGGGGCCGAGGGGCTGGAGAGTTGGGGGAAGGGGAAGGATCGAAGGCACTTCAAACCGTCCGGACCCTCCTAAACTCGCTGTCGTACCGGTAACTTGCAGGTCCTTCCTCCCTTTTCCCGGGGTTGCCCTTTCGTCCTCGTTTCCCCAGTCAGGCCCCTAGTTCTCATCCCCCGAGCCTGACCCTACGACTGACTGCCCGCCGCCTCCGGCATGGTTCTTCGCTGGTCCCCACTCCTCAGACTTGCCTGGTCTCCGCGTTCCCCGCGCTCTGCCTCTCGCCCCTGCCCCCGAGCTGCACGCCTCTCGTGTTTCCCTCCGACCGCTCGAAGCCCCGCCACCCCCTCTCCGTTGCGGGGCTCCTTGGCCCGGCTCCAGGCGGGGAAAGTTCCCCGGCCCGGCCCCGCGGGGGCCGGCGGGCGGTCGTTGTCGCCGCCTCTGCGGGAAGGCGCGGGGAGCCCGCAGGCCGCCCGCCCCGCGGCGCCCTCCGCCACGAGTGGGGACGCCGGATTTCCTGGCAGCTGGTGCTTTCGGCCGCCCGAGGGGGGCGGAGGGGGCATTCACGGCCTCTGCGGCCGGCCGGGCGCCCCCCGCGTGGAGGGCCATCTTGGGAATTTGCCCGAGGCGGCTCTGCACGCCCGGCGCCTTCCTGAAGACGCCGCGCGCTCGGCAGGAGCTCCGTGTGTGGCTGCCTGTGTGCCGGGCGCGTTGGCGCGTTCGGGAAAGAAGAGGGCAGTGTTTGCATTTGCTAACAAAAGGGAGCTGAGCTGTTCCCCAGCGGAGAGGCCGGCCGTGCTTCACCCTGCCTCCTTCCCGCCACCTCGCTGCGCTCGGCAGCCGCACGGCCTCCCCGCGCTCTTGGCGGCTGGCTGCGGGCTCTGGGCGGGCCCCGGGACCGAGCAGCACCGGGCCGTGGGCGGCGGGCGGCGGTGCAGGAGGGGATGCAGCAGGGCTCTGCGCCTGCAGAGCCCCTCCTTGCGGCTCGGGAGCTGCAGGACCCGGGAGCAACAAGTGGCAGAAGACGCCGAGAGCTCAGCCCCACCTGCAGAGCCCCCGGCCGGGCGGGCGCAGCGCTGGGGCCACCGTGCCGCTCCGGGGGCGCCTCTCAGCTTGGGCTGTGCCTTTTGTTTACACGCTAGAGGACACACAGTTATGTAAACACCGCAGGAAACACGCTGTAGGAAATAGGAATATCTGGGGGTGCTAGCTCTGGATTTGGGGGATGCTGGGTTGATTGCTGTCCCCCAAAACAGTCTTGCAGAGGAGCTTGGCTTGGGGAACCTATTGGGGTTTATAGAGGTGGGAATCTGGCAGCAGCTTCTGTTCCAGCTTTGAGGATTTTTTCCCCCCTTACATACCACAGCCTGTCTCCGGATGTTGTTTATGTGTTTTTCCTCTGTGAATTCTTAATTTATGAGTTAACGAGATAATTAAGTTCAACCGATGCCGGTGTGGTTACAACTTCATTTCGGGCGATGTCACTGACTGGAAGGGTTGGAGAAAATATCCCTGAAAGAGATCCCCGTGCTGCTGCATTGTAAAAAGCGCTAGTGTCAGTTAAACGTGAGCGTGAGTAAAGACTCGGTAACTGGCGCATAATAGCAACAACAATAGACTTGTATTGGCTGCAAAAAAGGGGGGATGGTGTCGATGGTGTCGATGGTGGGGAGCGCTGGTCGGGTATTGCCTTAACACTGAAAATGGGAGCTGTGCGTTGCCGCTTGGCAGCAGAGTAGGATTGGAGTATGCCTCCGCTGTCAAGCCTGCTCATTGAAGGCATCGGGTAGTAACAACAGTACTATATTTGAGACTCTCTCGAGGCGAGAAGTTGCCTTCCCAGCGAGGGAGATGTGCTGACTTAGAAAGGAGCGGTCTGGAACTCAACCGTGCATGTCAAAGCTACAAGAAAATTCTGTTGCCAGTTACCATGGAAGCAGCTTCTTGCTCTTGTGTACATCCCTGTTTGTAGTCTGGTTATCAGATTGTGTTCAAATTAGGAAGTAATTGGGTTTCATTTGTAGTGGGGATGAGATGACTTTCTTTAATTTTTTTTCTTTGAATGAATGTTTTTTAATGTGGTGATTTGAGAGAGGGTTTTGGCTCAACCTTTAGTCCGTTGCTCTGGGGGGTAAATTTCAGGTGGACTCCTAGAGACTTTTCTTCCTCAATACTCTTAGTTTAAGCTTTCTCAGAGGCCTCTACTTCCCGCTTCAGGGTTAAGAAACCTGTTGGTGCTGTCTTCTAACTTCATTGGGCTTGTTTCATTTGCATCCTTGCCCGTAAAGCGAGCTCTGCTCATTGTGCAGGGGCTCCTGATCGGTTCCCCCTGTAACTGAAGCTCTCTACTCACCACCCCATCTCCTCGCGTCCCTCCTGCGGTGTTCAGAAGAAATGGATGTTAAATGAAATGCAGCCAAAATGGGATTTCTGAGGCTGTGTTCATCATGACTGTTATGTTGAAAGCCCATGCATGATGTTTTGGATCCCTAAAGAACCCCTGGTCAGTCACCCCCACACCCACCTTTTTTCTGGATTACAGAAGATGGCTGATGGGTGGGGGATTGGGTGGTGGTGACTGCAAGCCCAGGGCTGAGTTTTGCTTGCCGCAGCCTGTTGGGGCTTGCATACCAGGGACAGGGACTTTACCAAAGTGCCGCCCTGCTATTGTTGCCTTTCCCTGCATCAAATTGAATAGCCGCAGGAGGGACTTGCACTTGCCTGTGATAGCTTTGATAAAATATCCCTCATTAATGCCACTTTATATTTACAGTGTGTCACTGGAGACGCACAAGGCTTCATTTAGTGACTTGTGTGACGAGACAAGCTTGCATTATTTGCCTGGGACATTTTGGAGGAACAAGAGACCCATTGAGCAATCTTTTGAAATGAACAAATACGAAAAAGGGGGGAATAAAAGAGCAGGCAGTTCTCTGGAACAAAGAGCTTTATTCATATGGATGTTGTACATGCATTATCCAGTTTTCCCCAATGGCCCTCCTGGTAAAGAGGAGTGGGACCGGGAAGACCGACAACAGGCAGGACACTTTCGCTTCCTTTCTCACTTTCTGACTTCATATTCTTATCATCGGAGTTGGTCCCTGACTCACTGCCTGCTCCTGTCTTTCCAATCCCTCTGAAATCCCAGAAGATAATGGGTTCCTGGGTTTCAAAAGGAGACTTGCAGTCCTTTCTCCCAGCACCGAATTTATCAGAAGAAAGTTTTTGCTACCTGTTGAGGTTAATGATCGTTGGAAGATATATTGGTGAAGGGAAAGAGATGTCACTTTTCTATGACATGTGTCAAGAAGTGGTTGAAAGTGAATGTCAGATTGGTAAGATGTCTTGCAATTATAACATTAGCCTTACTAGATTTATTTTTTGAGAAATGCTGTGAAAACTAAATTCAAAATTTTCATTTTCATTAATGGTATTTTGAAATTTTTGGGACTTTTTCCTACCCCTGGTACATTTTAATCTCATACATAAGCGAATTTTTATTCTATGGCCTAGATTGCTGAATGGTTTTTCAGGCTTTAAAATTGATAATATTGCTATAAATATAAACTGTCTTATTCTCTTTGGGTTTCTGTATTTGACATTTTAATGCCTAATTGGCTACTTAGAATTTACATTTTAGAAATGGTGTTTTTGGTGTGTGTGTCTAACAAAGGCTCATTTTCGTATGGGGGGATTTCTAAAATGGGGCCAACCTAATTGATGCTGTGATTTGAATGGAAATTGACCAGCATATGAAGATAATTTAGAAGAAATAAATCCAAAGGATTAAAATGCTGTATATCTTTCTTGGGAAGAATAGTACTGATCATTACGCTAGGCATTTTTAACAGAATATCCAGCACAGAAAGGAGAAATCACACAGCGACATCTGTTGCAGAATTGAAAATTTGCTGCTTTGCGTTATAAGCAATTAGTACGGAGTAATCACCTAATGGTATTAGTGTATATGTCTATTGATTTAGATAGGTATATATACATACCTATATATGCATACATATGCACATTATTCAAAACTCATCTACATACAGTGTTCATATTCATATTAAAAAGTATTTAATAGAAAATGTAACCTATCGGTGTTAAAGCGCTTTTGTAAAATATTAGAGATTCTTATAATTATAGGGCTTTTGAAAGGGGAAAGATACTAGAAATCATTTTGGGAGATCTTTTTAATTTGAAGTGAGGCAGTTGATATCCAGAGAGGGAAGGACCTTGCTCATAGCTGAACAGAGGCTGAGTTAGCTGTAGATCCTGGCTGAGGACAGGTCCCTTGATTTCTAGCCACTAGATCTTCTGTTAAATCTTTTGGCAAGGATGCACAGTCAGAGATATGGATTGCAAAAGGATGATACCTTGGCTAAAAATATTTTGTATTCCAAAGGCAGCAAGATTAATTATTGCTCTAGGTAATAAACCCATGGATCAGAAGGAATGACCTCTGGGAAGAAAGGACCAGGTCTTTGTAATGTTGTCTTTGGTGCTGACAAATGATTCTGGACTTTATTTGGCCGCCAACATCTGAGTAATGTCCAAAGCACCTTCATAGGGGATGACGCTGGGTTTGTGTCATGTAATAAGTCAGATAAGTGAAAACTCGGTTTCAGAAGATTCAGGTGTTGATTTTTAAGATCTTTGTCTTTTCAAGGATTAATTTTAAAAGTAGGTCTGGTTCTATATAAGGAAAAAGGAAACATTCTTAAGAATAAGAACAAAGCTTGACTTTTTTTTAAAAGCAGGTCCTTGTCCTTTGTCATTAAAAGAGAAAAAGTGAAAAAAATTTTGTTTTTTTTTTTGAAGAAAAATTATTTTTCCCACACGACTTTACAGTGATAATATTTTCTTTTGTTCCATTTTATTATGGATATTTTCAAATATATACAAAAGTGGAAAGAATGCCATATTTAACCCTGTATGCAGATCATCAAGTTTAAATAGTTACCTATCCTGGCCAGTCTTTCCCATCTGTTTCTTCTTCCTAGATTATTTTAAATAAATTTTGGTTATCCTATAATTTCTTTTTCAGTTACTTCAGAATGAGTCTTTAAGATATAGCCCCTCTTTTCCTCACTCATAATTATGGTATTATCTGAATGTACATATTCTCAGCTGGATATACAGAATTGTTGCCCTGCCTGTGCTTTTCCGAGAGGCGAATGAAAGGTTGTTGCAGTGGGTCATGGCAAAGCAGAAACTAGCAAAGCCAGAATGAGATTATTACTTGCGCTAAAAAGACCTTGCCTTTGGTTTAGTTTATTTTGAGCAAGGTTTTGTTTGGATCGGATAAGATGAGTTTTATTGTTGTGTAAATATGGTTGTGTAAATATGCAGTAATTGTAGCTAATCCCTCCACTGTGGCTTGCACCCTTGGCAAGATTGGCCACTTCCAGTTGTTCCCTTAATGAGTACCCTTCATCGCAGGAATTCTATAGGGAAGGCTTATTCTAGTTTTACAGCTGTGAGGCACCCCATTCATATGTTCATCTTCATAGGCCTCCATGGGATAAATGCCTTTGCATTTTGTGAATATGTTGCTTAAAAGAAAAATGTCTGTTCTTATTTCTAAACGGCTAAGTGCTGATTTCAGCCTGTATTCTATAATTGATCAAAATGTCTTTGGCATGGGAAACTTGTACAACAAGCTGTAAGTATTTGAGCCTTATTTTTGTGGGTGGGGGGCTGAGAGGTGTTGGGAAGAGAAAAGCATTATTACTTTTATTTCTGAATATTTGCCCCATTGATTTAAAATATGAATTTTAAATTTCAGCTGGAAATGTTGGAATGTTTGAGTGTTAATTTCTGAACATCTTTGGTTTTTCCGAAAATAGGTTGGTTCTGTTTTCCAAGTTTCGTGAAATGTGAAGGTTTTTTTTTTTTTTCCCCTTTCTAAAGAGGCTCTTTTTCAAATGTTTTATTTAATGCGGTCTATAAATCTGAAGTGTTTGGTGTTTTGGTTTCCAGCCAAACAGGTAATTACACAAGAGATGATTTTTGAGGGGTTGGAGTGGCCCCGACCAGGTCTTATCCCGCCTCTCCACCCCGTGTCAAGCTGGCCAGTACACAAGAAATGCACAGAGGAATTTCTACATCCACAGTTTGGGGAGTGCCACCAAAATGGAATAAAAAGCCATTGTTTGGAAACCATTAATGAAGGAAGAAACCCACTGGAATGTTTGTAATTACAAGTGGCACCTCTTTGTTTAAATTTCAGAAGCCATGGTTTCTTTTTCAGAGATTGAAATTGCAGGCTCTAGCCAGCAGCTGCTGTTGTGGTTAACCGGCAGATTCTCTTTGAAGCTCTTCCAGTGCAGGCCCTCCGAACCTTGGGTGCATTTGGCCATAAACTAGGATTAGAAATAAAGGGCGATGTAGGTATTTATATATATACATGACTATAATGTGGCCTTTATTGTCACTCAGAAGAGAAATTTGGCCTTAAGGTTGAGAGAAAGCAAGTGCCAAGAAAACCGTTATGACTGACAGGTGTCTTGAATGAGGTGATTATCTTAAGGGAAAGGTGGGTTTAGGAAAATTTTATCTGTTAGTAGATATTTTACTAGAATATAGTCGCTTGACCCAACATTTTGATATAGATATTTCAGAAATGTTAAATAGGCTTGAAATGAAAGTGCTGTGATATATATTTAAATGCTACTCAGTATTTGCAGTAGATACTCAGTGACATGGACTTTTAAAAATGCCTAGAATAAGTGTCTGGCGCTTGGCAGACTTCCTTGGGATGGTAGACTCTATTCCTCTTCCGGACAGCGTTGTCAAGTTGGGATTAAGTTATGCCATCCCTGGAGGGAGTGGTGGACAATCTGCCTCCACCGAAAGGCTCACCAACCCCATCTCTCCCGTTGTCTGTACCATATCTCCACTTGGCTGGGATGAACCTAACAGTTAATGTGTCAAAAATGGAAGCTTTCATCTTTGTGCCATAGATACCAACTTTTCTCAAAGTCTCCATTATTGTAAGTGACACTGTCATCATCGTAGTCTCCAAGGCCCTAAATTTGGAGTCTTCTTTTTTTCTATCTTTAGCTTTTACTCTTGGACTAAAATTAAACGGGGTTGATTATTTCTCTACAACATTCTCTGGAAACCTCAGTGACCTCTCCAAACGGTGTTTTGCCAACATAAGTTTACTAGGCAATTCCTTCACCCCAGCCTCTCTCTCCTGGTCAAAAAAGTACTCAAGTCGACCCATCAAAATTCTTATTTTTTTCTGGACAGGATCATGATGCTTCCCTTTCGAAAACCTAATCTCATATTCTTGCATCAGATGCAGACTCCAAACTGTTAGGTTTTTAGGTCGTTCCTTCCTCAATTGCTCTTGAATTTCCTAATTGTCCTCATTCCTTATTACTTTTCAGCCCAACCCTGATGGGACCGGAAGACAGATGATTCTCCAGTCAAACTGAGGAAGAAAGTGGTTCTGCCAATCAGCTTGAGCTGGTTGCCATTGCATAAAGCTACTATGTTTTATTTCTAATTGTCTGTCTTGGTTTATAGGTGAAGGACACCTGATTCTCTTTGCCTACCTTGAGAATAAACACCTTCCTTTTACATCTTTCATTTTAACTAACACATACACCTAGAATATATATCCACACAACATTTCTTTTTCAGCTTTGCAGGTGTATACACGGTATGCTGCTTTATGCTGAGACAAAATGTGTCATTATAATAGCCATACTTTCAAGGAAAATTTTAAACTTCGAATGTTGAAAGAAATGTATTGTGGTTATCTGGTAGAACCAGTTTGAATACTATAGCGTAAAAATGGTATAATTGACTTAACAAATTACAAGCGGGCAGAGTGGGACTTTCAAACAAAAAGTGAAGTCCTTTAGAAGTCGGAAGACTTTTCAAGGGTTAAAGTCAGAGTCAGGGGGCCTCGTGTGGACCTGCGGACTTGGGGTGAGATCAACCTCTCTGAAGATGATCCATGAGATGCCAGCTTACTGGTGGTGCAGCGGTGCTCATATCTGGCAGGTGTAGGTAGTAAGAAAAACCTACCCGGAGAAATAGAAGATGTATTCTCAGGTTATTAGGTAGCATTTTGAACATATTTGACTTCAGGAGCAGTGTTGTCTAACTAAACGCAATCATGCCAGCACTGTGGTAGGTCAGTGAATTTGGTTGCATTTTGGTAGATAATACAGAGTGTGAATTGTCATTGGCTTAAGAAAAAAACGAACAAAAATCTTTGTTCTCAGTCTAACTGCTAAACTTGTTATTTTAAGAATGACTTCAAGGCCTTTGTCTAATTTTACTATCTGCTGTAGTTCTTCCCTTCTTTCTTTCTTTGTCTGGCATCTTTCCCCTTCAGAGTTCAGTTCTTGCTAGCAGAAAAAGGTTACTATGAGGCATATACAGTGGAATAGCAATCTGACTATCTTAGAGTATTTGAGACATTTTGGGGAAAAAGTTATGTATGAGAACGTCATTATGTATTTGGCTCCTTGCAGAATATGCCTAAGATAAACCAAGCTACCCAGACTTTTCAAGTCATCAGCCTCTTGATTCTCCTGAAAGAATAGGAGCCTTGTCTCATTTCTCTTGCAGAAACCCTTATTTAAACAATGAAAACTTCAAAGATAGGGAGAAAAAAAAAACAAGTTAATTTAGTACTAAATTACTGCTCAAATGATTTTATCTCTTAAAAGGTTCAAGTAGAGATTAGCTTAAATGACACTGAATTTCACTTTTCCTCATGCCTATCTTGTGAGCACACATCCTTGTGAAGAGGCTTCTGTCCTTTCTCTTTAGTTTTGTTAGTATAATCACATGAATATTCGTTGCTGTTTCGTTTCCCTTTCTTGAAGCAAATCTCTCCATAGGCCACATTTAGGTTACAGAGCAGTGAAATCCTAGTGCTTTACTCATGAGTGAAGAACAAAAGCAACCTACCTGATGGCATGACAAAGATAAAATCATATATGAATATGTTTAAGTAGAAGTTTTATTTATCACCTTTCTTAAAATAGGCACTACCAAGTTGTGGGGGTTATTTCTCTGGCTACTACTACATAATTGTATTTGTAAATCTCTCATGTTAGGAAATACTGAAAAAAATATGTTGAAAGGATTAATTCAGGATACACTCAATTTGCTGTATGGTAAAATGGAAAATAGTTTTGAAATTGAGTGGAACCTTTAGTAGCTGGGAAAAACTGACAATGTGAATAGATATAGCCATTGGGCATTTTAACACTGGGAAGACTATTATTTTACTTAGCTTCCTGTAGTTTACGTATTATATTTATTAAGAAGTGATGTTTCTGTAGTTAACCTGTAGGCACTTAAATGGCACTTAAATGAGCATTTAAAATGATTTTAAAGTGTCTATTTTTATACCAGGCATTGTGTTAAGCACCTTTCTGTTTTCCAGAAGGTAGTTGTCTGTCTTTTCTTAACTTTTATTTTGAAAAACTTCAAAATCACAGTAAATTTGAAAGAAGAATACAACAATACTTTCATTTACCTTTCTTATATTCATCAACTGTTAGCTTCTTGTCCATTTGCTGCATCTCTGTATCTCTAAATAATATATACATACATGCTCACATTTTTTTTTTCTTAACCACAGGAACTCAAGTAGCAGGCATCACGATACTTCACCCTTCAATACTTCTGCACATATATCTCATGAATGAGGACCTTCTCTTATATAACTCAGCACCAGCATTACATTAAAATTTTAACTTTGCTTTAATACTATCTAATATCAAGTCTATGCTCCATTTTCTTCAGTTGTCCCATTAATGTTTCTCATATGTGTTTTTTTGTCCTGCCTAATTCAGAATCCGTCAGAGATCACACATTAGATTTGGTTTTCATGTCTCTAGTCTCTTTGAACCTAGAAACATTACTCTGTTCTCCACCTTTTCTCGTAAAAAGGTTTTAAAGAGGTGTCTTTTTTTTGGTCTTGATATTTTGATGTGTCCAGATCTGCTGTTTTGTAGAATATTCTATGGTTCTATGGATTGATCATTTCCTCATAGTTTGATTAAGATTAAACATCTTTGGTGAGAATACTGTATAGCTGATGTTACCATCTTCTTGTCGCATCATATCAAAGGACACACAATATCAGTGTGCTCTATTGATTTGATTCCTTAAAGACACACTCACTTAGTTTGGGTAGATTACAGATCTCTCCACTTTTGTCCCTTTTTAAACTATTTTTCGGTTTTATTAGTACATTTTCACAGTACACAATGATTACATTCATCGTGGGGGGTTGGTACATGGACATAACACATCTTAATTCTTTATGTCATCCTCTTCTCTCTTTCCTCCATGTCACTAATGGTTTTAATGTATGTGTGTGTGTATATATATATATATATATATATATATATATATATGTAAATATAAATATAAATAGATATAGATATAGGTAAATATATTTCTATCTATCTATCTATTTTTTTTTGTGGGTACCAGGAATCGAACTCAGGACCTCACGCGCTAGCAGGCGCCTGTGCTACTGAGCGATATCACTGTCCCTTTTTTCGTATGTGGGTACCGGGAGTCGAACTCAGGACCTCGCACTTGCCAGGCAGGCGCTTATGCCACTGAGCTATCTCACCGGCCCCCTATCTATCTATATTTAATGTATTCACTTAAATCATGAATTCATACAAACATCTTCACTTCCAGTCTAACATTCTCAGGGTTGTTTGTCTCCATTTCCTATTCCTTATTTTTATCATCTTTCTCCTCTGGTGAAAATCTTGTCCTCAGCCACATGAATATCTTATTAATATAAAATAGTTTTGAAATTACTCTGCCAAGACACCTGTAGACAAGAAACCTACTAAGTAAATTTCAATTTTTTTTTGCCTTTGTGTTTTAAAATAGATCCTACTGAGTGTGACAGTATTGTGTTCACAAGTTCACAGACTAGGTCCTTCTATGTCTATGTGTGTGATTTAATTACATAGGATCAGTTGTTTCTGTTTATATACAATTTTAGATTTTTTTCTATTGTTGATTCATTTCTTTGAACATATAAATCATGAACATGAGTCAAAAATGGCCCATATTTTCTGCTCTGTTCCCATAAACCTTTTCCTTTAGTAGCAATATTTACTCATTTTTGTACAGCCATTCTATTTTTCTTATTAAAAAATAACCATGTTTTCTTTTTTACACTTTTACACAAACCTATATTAATATCTGTCTGTACCTTTTCTCCTTACTTGATGAATCTTAGCTTTCTGTATTTTGATTTCTTGTTATTTGACTTTATTTTACTATAGAAGCAAATTATTGTACTATCTTTTGTTTTCTCTGAGTGGTGGGAAGAATTCTGTATACCTTTTTTTGATTTTAATTCACTAATTACTTGCAAGAAAAAGACTGGTCCTTTTCATATTAATGTTCGTCTCTGATGTTTAATAACCATGCCACAACCAGTCCATCTTTTACCCTTTATTTTAGCCTTCCTCATCAAATAAGTTGATAGATTTATGTCTTAAATCTCATTTCTTCCCATTTTCTTTATTTGTATAACATACTGTAAAGTACATAGCTGAGATACATTTTGCTCTTAAACCTCAGACCATGTTCTAATATTACCTATTGGACATCTGAATTGGGATTTTCCACAGTTATCTCAGATAATATGAATGAGAAAACACCAACTATAATTGGTTTAGTGTCTTCATTCATGATCTCATTAATCTTCACTGTTACACTGCAAGTCATTACCACTGTTGATTCATTTTACAGATGAGGAGACTGAGAGGTTGATAGGTTTCTTGTCCAAGAAGCACAAATAGTAAGTGTCAGAACCAGGATCTGAGGCACATCTATGTTCAAAACCCATTATTTTATTTTTTTGTTAAAACCCTTAATTTAAGCACTTAACTATATTTTCCTAAAATCAAGATTTCTAAAACTGAACTTCACATCAGTTCTCCCCATTTTTCCCTCCATCCTGTATTTCATATACTAATGAAAGGTACCATATCCCGCCCATGAGTTAAATAAATCTGGGAATATGTCTTCCATCACTATCTTTTTCTTCTAATAGTGGCTAAGTCCTGCCCATCTTCATTTTACAGATGAAGAAAGTAGATTTAAGCTGGTATAACAGCCCTTAATTGGTCCATTTACCTCAGACCTCATTCTTATAATGTATCCTCAATACTGCTTCTAGATAGATCTTTCTAAAATGCTTATTTTATTGTCTCTTTCTAGCTTAAAATCTTTAAGCGTGTTCTTCGTACCTTACAGGTGAAGCTTACCATCTTTCAGCGTGGCCTACAGTTTTTATCACCTATCATCAGTCTTCAAGCTCATCTCTTGCTAATCTCCACATTTTAGGACTGTTAAAGTAAATATGTTCCCCATGCCTGAAGCACACTTATCTCTGTGGCTGATTCATACAGGTCTTTTGTGATTCTGCTCAAGTACCGATTTTTTGTGGAGACTTCCCTGACCATTGAGGCAGCTTCGGTTTCATTTTATGTGCCACCCTTTTGTACTTTCCTAAAGGCTTTTCCTGACTTACCTTCTTCTTCTGGCAAACATTCCTCTCAGAATCGCCCACGTCTCCTGTATATACCTACTATGTATTTTGTTTTTGTCCAACTTGTTTCTACCAGCAGAAATGTCTATCTTCTATCTTCCACATGGGTGTGTATTTATATATTTATTTCATCTAATCTAGATACATATTTAATTGTTTATTTAATATAATTATGTGTATTATGTATAATTGAATTATCTATATTTTAAATGATATATATATAAGATAAATAAATAAATACATATATATATATATGTATTTATTTATTTCTTTTTTGGCATTGGAGATTGAAATCATAGTCTCGTACGTGCTAAGCATGTGCTCTACCACTGAGCCATACCCTAACAGCCCCATGTGAGCGTGTTTAAATCTTGTACATATATAAAGGCCTAAGGCCAGTGTTTCTTTTTCAAGTCTTATATAATTTTCCAGCCAGAATATGTTTTCAACTTCCATTTTTTATTCTTCTTTGTATCCTTAACAGCACAGAGCTCAAGGCATAGCACATATGCAGAGCACATGCTCAGCCTACATCTGTTGAACCAATGAATGAATTGATAATGAGGTGTCCATTAAATCACTTTTCATCCTTTTAGCATAAATGTGAATAGAAAACATGATACTAATTTAGAACTGAAAACCAGTTTAAAAATTAATGACTCCAAAGATTGTTTATTCAGTTGTCATTTTCCTGTTACACAATATGATTTCAATATGTATATATTCTATCCTTTTTCATTTGTTGTATTAATAGTTGGGATATATACTTTGCACTAGGCCTTATTGTTTGTGAATTTAATTTAATGGTTGTCTTATTAGCAATTTTTAGGACTGTAATTCTTGGAAGTTGTTTGTTCCCTCATACTGGACAAAAAGCTGTCAATATGCCTGGCTCTTTCAGGGACTGACTTCTAGTGTTTGTTCATACTTGGTTATTGGGAAATCACTGGAGAGATTTAAGCTACCAACACAGATAAGAGAATCTCTTTCCATTTATTTAATCACTCCACAGTTCTGGAATAGCTGGACTTTGAGTCATTGCAAGGGCCATATCAGCATTTTAGAGTCGAGCCAGTAGACCATGAAACTTTGAGGCCATCTGCTCCTCTTTACCTCGGCTTTCATGAGAGTCTTGTCTTAAAACTGAGATATGTTCTCCGAGAGGTGGTAAACATAGGAAAATTTAAACCTTGGGGTAACAGTTTTCCTTGTACAGTAATAAAGATGTATGTGGAGTCAGTGGCTACAGAATCAAAAAATAGATCACAGTAATCAGATCAAACATGAGAAATGGCTTGTTGCTGTGTTTTAAAAAATGAGATGGGGGGCTGGTGAGATGGCTCAGTGGCTTAAGCGCCTGCCTGGCAAGCGAGAGGGCCTGAGTTCGACTCCCGGAACCCACATACGAAAAAAGGGCCGGTGATATCGCTCAGCGGCACGGGCGCCTGCTGGTACGTGAGGTCCTGAGGTCGATCCCCGGTACCCACAAAAAAAATGAGATGGGTAAGGCAGTCTGTTTTGTGGAGATGCTTCTATTATTTGAGTGACTATGTAGTTCGTACAAATTAAGATTATGGCAAAATGGAGCTTATAAAGTTAGTTGTCTACAACTGATCTAGTTTTAAAGATTTCCTTTTGGTCTTACTTGGAAGATGAGAGAGATTTTGTGTGCAAATAGAGAGGAGTGTGTATTTGCTAATACTACTGTTAAATTTAGAAGTTTGGAGTTCATTCTTTCCTGTGAATATAGAGGTGGAGCCACTCTAGGCGGAGTTTATTGCTGTAATATTTTTTAAATGCGTTCGTAACACTAATACATCTGTGACCTTGTGAAGGCATTTTTGAGAGGAAGGGGTGGCTAGCCCTTTTTCTCACTGTCATAAATGATGCCCACTCAATAACTCTACCTTCCCGACAGTGTTAGGAGGGGGAGGAGTGCCTATCATAACTTGTTTTTTATGGCTTATTTTTAAAGCATTCCTTTCATAGGCACATCCATCTATTTAGACTTCTCTTCTCCCTGCCTAAGGCATGCATCCAGCCTAGTTGTGTTTGGTGCTTTAAATACTTTGCATTATTGAGAATCATAGTACTTTATCCGTGCTTCCCTTGTAGCTCTATAGTTCTATATTGTCTTAGGTTACACAGTTCGCATTCTTCATCTTTGTGAGAAGATTATTGCAATTAATTGGAGTTTTGAGAGGAATGACATATCTTGCTTTATTTCTACTATATGCCATATGCCCTTTCTTGGTAGACATTTTTTTAGGAATTTACTTTTTAAGAAATCGTTTAAGTTTCTGGCTTAAACCCTTTATTTATACTATAACTCTGGAAAGATATAGCCTTACTAGTGTGAGCTACTGTCAAGTAATATGATTTGATGGCAATAGTCAAGAAAAATTATTTCTTCGAAATACAAATTTTGTCAGTGTGTTTATATATAGTATGTGATTGATATTAAGAAGAAGAAGAAGAGATGAGTTAATCAATTTCTTCTAGAATTAGGTAGCTAAGGCTTGAAGCATCCTATTTAAAAACAATTACATCTAGATCCTGTCTGCGGGATTGCTTATTTCATTATTCTGGTCATTTGCATGAAAACAAGTTGATGATTCTTTAAATAACCTGTCTGTTCAGTTTTCTTTTCATCCTGAATTGTTATTCCTCAAGCATTATATTCCATTCATGCAGTTGCATGAGTCAGGTCTAGCAAGTTAGGATTTCAGATTAAGGTAGTAGCAGATTTTTTCTTCACCTTTTAATACCAAAAATGATCTCCCATTTTCATATTAATTTACATGTGATTACATCTTTTTATCCTGGTTTCATAAGGTGCGTGGACAAAGTTATATTTTAATAGAGTATTTTCAAGGTTTTAGGATTTTAAAAAATGAAGTCATCACCTTCAGGATTTTGACCTGAACTTTTCATGAACGAAGGAGCAAGAAAAAAAAAAATAGATGAAAAGAAGATGAATGTATAATGTACTTATAATGGGATAACTGATCAAAGTTAAATTTATTTTATGACATTTATCTGGTGCTAGCTTCCAAAGCATACTACCATTTCAACATTAGAAATTCCACATTGATATATTGGGTCTCCCCATAAGGTTCACTTTATAAAAATGTTTTGTTTTGTTTTTGAAAAGGTTTGAACCAGTCAATTAAACAGAATGATTTCTTCAAGTTCACAACTATACAAGGCTAGAAAGAATAAAGCTAAGTTTATTGGGAGACCACATTATTAACATAAAATGCTTATTTGCCTGAACTTTCTCCTCTCTTCATATTCTCCTTGGGGTCCAAGAAAGTATGGCTATGGTCATGGGAGAGAACTGCTGAAAGAACTGAGATTTTTGATCATTTGCATCTGTCTTTCCATCAGAGGCATGTTAAGGAGGCAACTATCTTAGAGTTTGGGTGTTTCAAAGGCTTTCCATTTAAATGAGATCTTGAAGAACATGGAGAATTTTTCTACTGAGCAACAGATAAGGAAAGACATTCCACATTTAAGAGAAACAGATGAATAAAGACTTACAGGTAGAAAAACCAAAATGGCCAGTGAGAGATGAGATTAGCAAAAGATAGTTTGCGGCCAGATTGTAGAAAAACTTGGAGTGTCACACTTAGATTAAATTCAGGAAGTCATTGGGAGCTATTAAAGGTTTTGTTGAACAGTGAAATAAAACTGGTTTCATGTTCAGGAATATAAATCTGGTAAAGATTAGAAACTGAGAGATTAGAAGTGGAGAGACAGGGCCAGTGATATAGCTCAGCAGCATAAGCGCCTGCCTGGCAAGTGCGAGGTCCTGAGTTCAACTCCCGGTACCCGCATATTAAAAAAAAAAGTGGAGAGACAGATTTGGGGTATAATTAATAGTTCATGTAATATTAATTGAAAACTTGAACTAGAGCAGTAAAGGACGAAATGGGTTAAGACCTGAATGAATTTTGTGGCTAACCAGAGAATGGAGATTGAGGGAAAGTAGAGAATAGAAATGAAGTTGTCTTTTTGATTTTGAACTTGAGTGACTAGAAGAATGGCTATTCCAATTAATACAAGTAAAAATATTATATGGAGAATTTAGTAAAGGAAGTACATGAGCTTGCTTTTGAATATATTATGCTTAAGCTACATTGGAGCATGCAGGGGGAAATATTTAGAAGGTATTTGGACATTGGTACCAGAGCTTAGGAGAGAAGTTGAGAATAGAGGTAGAGATGGGAATTTGAAAGTTACCTGCAAAGGGGTGATAGCTAAAGTTTTACGTAATACTCTTATTCAGTTATTTATTTGATACACATCAATGAAATTGGCCAGTGCATATAAAACATTCTGATAAGTGCTAGAGATTGAGCAGGATTGTATAATCGTATGGCAGATCCTGAAGGATGGTGTATAGGCGTAGAAGCTTAAGGCAGACAGGCATGTTGAGGAAAGGGTAAAAATCCTTGGTAAACACACCAGGAAGGACTAGTCAGAGGACCAGGTAAGTAATGTGGAAGAAGGCAGGAGTAGCAGGTAGTGTTTGAGTAGGGTGGATGTGGGGTGGAAGGCATCAAAGGGGAGAGTATTGTCTTAGAAGTGCATGAATTAGAGAGGAGGAGTTTGTGTAAGCAAATGAAATTAGACTGAGGGGAATTAGCCAGTTACATAGCTAGGTTATGGCAATGCTAGAACCAGATTCCAGGTGTTCTGTTTTGAGTCCATTTCTTATTGAAATATACCAGTATACTAAATTGTGTCTTTATGTGATTCAAAGAACTATGGAGAGCCTGTACCACCTGTCTGTATCACTTAAAATGTTTCTAAATTAAGATTCTTGAGGTTGTGGTGTTGAATAAAGAGCAAATTAGTGAACTTCAGAACTGTCCTTGTATTTCACGCCATGAATGACGGCTTTGGCAGGCTGAGGTGTGGAGGGAGGATAGATGGAGGCTGTTTTTCTGAAAGTGTGCTGCTTTAATGACCGCCACCAGAACACAAAAACAAATCCTAGTGTAGCGCAGGGGGCACTTTCAGGATGGCAGGAAGAATCTAGGTCAGCTTAAAGGGAACTCCTATTCTTTAGGTAGATTAGTGTCTGCCACCCTGATTTTCAGCACACTGTGCAAAGCCCAGGAAGACTGCACATGGTTCCTGTTTTAGTCGGTTTTCTGGTCCTGAAACAGAGTACCCGGGACCATGTAATTTATAAAGAAAGCACATTTATTTTGACTTACGGTTCTAGAGGATCAAGAGCATGGTGCTGGCATCTGTACCGTTTCTGGTAAATGCCTCATGGTGGAAGGGCAAATGGTCATATGAGGAAGAGGCATAATATATGGAGTATATGTAGGGGTAAATTTGCTCACACTCATAAGAACCAATCCATTCCCATGAGAACCAATCCAGTCTGGTGAAAAAGATACCAATCTCTCTCACATCCCAGCACCACTACATTAGCAACCAAATTTCACCATTAATTTTTGGCGAGGGCAGCCATATCCAAACAATAGCAATTCCTTAGCACATAATAGGAGGTGCCATGAATATTGGTATTTAAGAGCATTTGATCGGAAGTTGAGCAGAGAGAGTGGAATATGCTGAGTAATAGTATGAATTTCCTTAACTCTTAAGAATACATCTTTTGTGAACTTTTCATTTATTATGTTTAGGGAGTAACTGATCTTCTATAGGTAGAATGATCAAAAACTATTGTAATTTAGTGGTAGATCTCTGGAACCTGAGCTTGGTAGCCTAGCTCACTTTCTCTAGTCATGCTCTCTAATATTGTCCAATAGCACTTTCTGTGATGGTAGAAATATTCCATATCCGGCTGTGCAGTTTAGAATCCAGTAGTGCCATGTGGTCACTGAGTACTTGAAATATACCTAGTATGATCTAGGAGCTAAGTTTTTAATTTTACTTAATTTAGATTCAAATAGCCATATCCGTGGCTGTTGGTAATCATATTGGACAAAATACTCAATAAAAAAAATTAAGTAGCCAAATTCTCATTTTTCTCACTAGCATGAACCAGGGTGGGGAGGTTGGAAGAGGAGTTGAGTTATGTTGATATTCACTTGAAATTCATTAGGTATTATGGATATCCAAATTATGAAATTTTCTCCACTTTTTTCTGCTTTTTATGTCTAAAAGCCTGTGAATATTTTAATTGTCCTTTCTTCATTTGAAAAATTACTCCTTTTGGCCTTAGGAGGGATATGGCTCATTCAGTGCATAGATAAATAGCTATAGCTTTGTCCTCAAGAAGGTAAATCTTTTTTTTTTGTGGGTACTGGGGGTCGACCTCAGGACCTCGCGCGCCAGCAGGCGCCCGTGCCGCTGAGCGATATCACCGGCCCCTTTTTTCGTATGTGGGTACCGGGAGTCGAACTCGGGCCCTCGCACTTGCCAGGCAGGCGCTTATGCCGTTGAGCCATCTCACCGGCCCAAGGAAGGTAAATTTTGAAGGTTACCATTACACGACTGTACTGCCGTATGCCAATTCACATTTTTTTTTTTTTTTATGCTGAAAGTGAGTGAAATGTGAAAAAAACATTATTCATTTTAAATAGTTTTGACTGCCAGGTTAATGCGTCTCTTAAGCGGAGCTTCATGAGGTCTGGCCATAGCAACTGCTTTTAACTTGATTTAAAGTTCTTAAACATTCTGAATTGCCTCACCTAATCTTTTTATACTGAACGTACAATTTTCAGGCTCTTCTTTATTTTCAAATCCATAACTGACAGCTGCTCAACACCTCATTCAAATAGTTTTAAGAGTTTTAGAGAAAAGTTGGGACAGACTGGATTTACTGACATCAGTTGGATTGAGATATTGTGGATTTAAAGATGATAGAGAAGGAGAGAGAAAAATATAAAATAATTATTGCATGTTCACTACTTTCCCAGTGACAGGGATTTGAAGTCTAATAACCAAAAAAAACTGAGAAGTAGCAGAAGGACATTTGAGTTAACTTTCAGATCTTAACATATGGAACAAAAATTCCTTTTGAGAACAAAATTTTCCTATAGTCCCATTTGTTTTATTGCATTTACAAAATATTAATGCAGAGCACTGCACATATACCAAAACCTCAGTACCATCTGTGTGGGTTTTTTTTTTTTTTTTTTTTGACAAACTTTTACAGATTCAGTGAACTGACTCTGCAGGGGCTTTGATGATGTCTAGTGCATACCAAATATTTCCTAAGTGCAATTAACCATTTTATGAGAGAAATAACATCATGTGGTCTTCCACTCAAGAAGGCTATATGCTACAGTGAAAATTCAGAGAAACTTCAGAGTAGGCTCTTTATCCAACAGTTAAAACAAATGTGACTGGACATTTTGTCCTTTGCTTTTACTGCCTTTTGAATAAATGCTTTGTGTGTATGTGCGCATGAGTGTGGGTGTATGTTGATTACTGTGTGCTGTATGCCTTGGTAAGTAGTACTAGGTTTGCAAAGATTGATTATATAGGCTCTCCTCCTTCGAAAGATTTATATTTTAGACTCTTGTGAAGGTGACAGTAAAAATAATATGTGCTAAGAACCATAATACTTTAAGAGGGCTCTAGAAGAGTAGAAGTATCTAACTTGGGATGGAGATTTCAGAGTTAGGAAAGACTTTCAGGGGGTCTTTTGTGTTGGGTCTTGAAAGATAGGAGAGAGCCAGATAGAAGCTATGAGTAGTTTTTCCAGGTAGAGAGATGATATGCAGAAAGATACAGAAACAAAAAGTGGGGGATTCTGGGAACTATGAGTAGCTTGTGTGGCAGAGGGAAAAAGCCTTTGAGGTAGGAACAAAATGTGAAGCTGGTAAAGGTAAGTAGTAGTCAAATCATGATAGACTGACTTGATAATAATGGGGGGGTTGGACTTTATTACACAAATTCTCCTTCGGGTGGATGTGAAATGGATCAGGAGGCTGAGACCAGAGGTAGGAGAATAGTTAGGAGGAAGCTCTGGAAGATCAGCTGAGATGCTTGAGGGCCTTGACTAAGGTATTTACTATGCAGTTTGGGAGGATTATTTCAAGGTGTGTTCAAAAAGGTAGAATTACATGACCGATGGAGGGAGTGAAGAGAGAAATAGTAGTCGAGGTTGCTGGTCAGCTTCTGGCTTGGCCACCTTGGTGGGTGACAGGTCCACTAGCAGAGGTAGGAAGTTTGGAAGGTGAATGGAGCTGGGGGTTAAGAACTAAGAAGTGCATGACTCTGGAGAGGCTGAGTTTGGGGCACAATCAGGTGGGCAGAGGCAGTAGCACTCGACAGCACTCGTTTGTAGATGTAGTCATGGGTGAGATTTTCTAAGACTGTATTCTGGCTAAGAAAAGGAAGAGTGCTAAGGACAGAACCTCTGGGAACAGTTACATTTAAAGGTGGGCAGAAGATGATAAACTAGTGAAAGGGGGATGTAGGTGGAGGAAAACCAGGAAAGGCTTGTCTTAGCATCTAGGAGAGGAGGGGAATCCAAGTAGAGGAGCAAGCAACAGTGTCCTAGGATACAAGGAGGTCAGAGAGGTAAAGGAGCTGTTTGTAGCTGTAGTGCTTAGGCATTTATGGGTGAGCTCTGCAGCAGGGAATGTGGCAATCAGATGGCAGTGGGTGGAGCAACAGGAAGTGCAGAATAAGTGGCAAGATGGTGAACAAGTGCCATGAGAGGTTGGCTGATGAGGGAGAAAGAGGTGGAAATAAGACAGTACTAAGGGAAATTTTATGTATATTTTAAATCAAGGGGACTTGATTATATAATAGGTAGTACAGAGCAAGGTGGACGATGAAGGAGTGATTACATAAGAGGTAATACAGAGTAAGATGGAAGATAAAGGAGTGGGATTTGGTCACTGACTCAGGGCAAGGATGAGGCTTAGGAGGAGGGCATTTCCTTATTCTGGGATGGAGGTAATGGGAAAAACTTTCAGAAGGATGGGTGCAGTAAGATTGTGCATTTCAGGGTTAAGGACAAGAGGGAAGAAAGAAAAAGGGAGGGAAGAGAATGGGAGGGAGTGGGGAGGGAAGAGAAAGGGAGGGAGTGGGGAAGGAGGACATCTTGGGAATGCGGGAGTTCATGTTATACCTGCTGATGGTGAGATGGAGCTGGTGGGAGGGGAAAGCTGGAGGAACACCTGGAAAGGTTTGAAATACCTTCTGAGGGAACTCAGAAGAATGTGGAGAGTGCCCTGCTGAGGGTGGAACCTCATGTTGCAGTGTCCCCAGTCTTCCTGGTTACTGATTGTCTTGCCAGAGCAACAGATGAATGTCTCTCTTTCTCACTACTTGGTAGTACTACGGTGTCCTTGATATCTTGGTTCCCTTTCAGAGGGAAGGCAGGTCACTGTGACATGAAAGTAGAGCTGAAGGGGACTTGAGAGAGCGTGGAGACTAACCTCGTTTTGTAAATGAGGAAACAGAACCAGAAAAGTGAAGTGACTTATTCAAGTAAATTTAAAGCCAGGGCTAAGCCTCAAACCTCTGATTTGTAGCCCAGGGCTCACTTTGTTCCCTTGCTAACTCCTTGATAAGGATTATGAATAAATCCCACTGTTATAAATGCTCTTTAATTTCTTATTTTGGACACTGGGAATTACACACCATTTTGTTTCTCTTCTAGTTTTTTTTCTCTTCTCTGCCAGGTGCAAGCAGGTGTAATTGTATTCTAGGATACTAAAAATAAGTAAACTTATGTATTTTTTCTAAAGTAGAGGTGATATTTGATTAGATGAAGATATTTGGGATTTATAAAAAGGTAGAACTTAATATTGAAGTGTTTAGAATTTCTCTTATAAACTTTCTAATTTTAAAAATATGTGGAATTTTTCACTTATGTATGTATTGATTCTAACTTTCATTTATAATGTATTTCAAGAATATCTGTTACACCCCAGGCATTATGATGATACAGTACCATGGAATTCCGAAATCTGTCCCAATGTCTGTTGAGAATTGAAACTCACATTAGTACTCCCTTCTTTCAGTATATCAGGTTTGATATGGGTCACTCGTGAATGCCTCTTTGGGATCTGCCATCCAAGTCCTTAGCCTAGGCAAGAACTGAGAAGCAGATAATAGTATGTCTGTTGGATAAACACGGATTTGGCAGGAGTGATTTAGTATGGAGCAGGGGACCCTTAATTAATTATCATTGTTTATAATACATTTTTCTCCTTTGTATCCAAGAATGAGAATAATTCAGCAATACGATTGATAAATAAAACATAAAAGGTCAGTTATGGTTGCCCTGGTAACTATACTTCTCAGCAAGTATTTTGTTTGCCTTGAAATATGTCCTGGGTGATTTACTGGAAATCAGACTCTGAATGTCATGACTTTTTGTATTTAAATTTCTCGGGCACTCATGTAGGAGTGACAATTTTGTAGGTTTTTTTTGGGCTGGGTTCTGAAGCTGTATGTGTGATGGGGATCCTTGTGTTTTTCTTTTTTTGGAAGACAAACAGGAAACCGTGATTACAGTGAATCTATTTGAGTTTGTGAAGAACATCCAAGTCTAAAGTGGGATTTAACCATGTAATGGCAGTTCAGTACACAACGGACCACATAATGATGGTCCCGCAAGATTACAGTGCAACTGAAAGGTTCCCATTAACATTAGAGTCCTTGTGGTGCTGCTGATGTAAACTTGCCTACTGTGACATACATATATACATACATATATACCCGTACCATAGTACATACATATATACCCGTACCATACATATATATGGTCACATACATACATACCCATACCATAGTATATATGCACGTGCAGAGAGTAGCAATACAGTTATGTAAAGTACATAGTATTTATAATAAATATTACTGGTTTATGTACTTAGTATACTATTTATTGTTATGTCAGAGTGTATGACTTATAAAAATGTGCTATAAAACAGTATACTGTGTTAATGCTGGCAGCAACCTACTGCACCTCGTATTTACTGCCATCCCTTCATTACATCACTTTTCCCTTGTGCTTGACTTAATGTCATGTTGGTTTTCTTTTGGTACTGGGAATCGAACTCATGACCTTGCGCTTGCCAGGCAGGTGCTGTGCTATTGAGCTATATCCCTGGCCTTTCTTTTTTTTTTTTTTTGTGGGTACCGGGGGGTCGACCTCAGGACCTCGCGTGCCAGCAGGCGCGCGTGCCAGCAGGTGCCCGTGCCGCTGAGCGATATCACTGGCCCCTTTTTCGTATGTGGGTTCCAGGAGTCGAACTTGGGCCCTCGCGCTTTCCGGGCAGGCGCTTAAGCCACTGAGCCATCTCACCGGCCCTCCCTGGCCTTTCTTATGTTGTTTTGTTTATTATAGCCTGAGGAGCTGTTCTACACACACACATACACATACACACATGTGCACACCCAGGCATACGCACATTATATAGTACATAGCCTAGTCAGTGATGCTGAACCTTTTAGAGCTTTCAGTGATAAAAAAACAGCCCACAGTGGCGTGTGTGCCATATGTTCACCACCACTGGCCTAGGTTTATAATACTGTAAATACACTCTGAAGTTCACACAGTGATGCAATTAGTTAATGACAACTGTTGTAGTCAGGGTTTACAAGGGAATAGATTTCATACAGGACACATAATTTATAGGATTATTTTATAATATTCACCCAAAAAGTCAAATGCAGAAGAGTGTGGGAGATCTGTTCGCACACTAGAGACCCAGAGAATCCAGCTGAGGGCCTGGAACCCATGGCAACATCCTGCAGGAATCCAGCTGGAGGCCTAGAGCTCAAGACAATGTCTCATGCTAGTCTGTATCAAGGACCTGCACTGGGAAGGCCCAAAGACCAGTGATGGAAGCTAGAAAGTCTGTAGCATCAGGATGAAGGATCTATGCCGGCAGGCTGAGGGATCTGCACTGGAGCCAGGAAGTGATGCTCAAGGTAAGGACCAGAGCTCCCCCGAAGAGAACCGTGGCCATCCTCAGTGACACTGAGGACCTGAGCTCTGATGGTGAGAACAGCTGAGTTCATATCAGGAACACTAGTGTGACAAGCTTCTCCAGGAGAGTCAATAGCATTATCTTCCCAGTTCTCCTTTTATGCTGTTAGCAACAATGCTCAGGTGGGCCCTCCACACCCGGCACCACGCTGACTCAGTTCAGCTGGGTGTTACAAATTGACCATTAGTTAATCCACCACAATAACGTTTCTAGGAATGTATCCCTGTCATTAAATGACACATGGCCTTATTTAAATTTTTGTGATATGTGAGATTTCTTAAAACTGGAATGTTTTTATATAGAATTTAGACAAAGGACACTTTCTAATAATTAGGAGTGCATTAACCCATACTTTTTTTTTTTTTTAATGTGGGTACCGGGAGTCGAACTCAGGACCTTGCACTTGCCAGGCAGGCACTTACACTGCTGAGCCATCTCACCGGCCCTAACCCATACCTTTAGACTTAATTTCTATGCGATTACTCTTGAGTAGAATAAATTATTACCAAAAATGTATTAATGATGAAAATCAAAATAATTAAGCAGTTAGAGGAACTGCTATCTTCTTGAAGATTCATAGTAGTATGAATTACTTAAGTGAATGATTAAAAAGTCTAGTTTACTCTTTGATCCTAAACAAAACCATATGTTAGCCTACAGAAATAGTTTTACAAATGTACACATAAAAACTTAGATATAATTCCTGCATTGTTTTCAATAGCAAATAATTGGAAATAATCCAAATGTCCATCAGTAGGGGACTGGTTAAGTAAATTATGGTCAGTCCACATAATGGAATTCCTTATAGCCGTTAAAAAGAAGATGTAGATACATGTCTATTGACAGAAAAAGATTTACAGGATGTATCAGTGGGTAAAAAGAAAGCACATTGCAGAATAGTGGATATCTAGATGATCCTAAATATTTTTATTATAATTAATGTATAATGCCATTAATATTCATCTAAAATTTGAAGAATAAACACAAAGCTCTTAACAATGGTTATCTCTGGATAGTAGGATTATAAGGACTTTTCCTTTCAGAGTTATATTTGCATATTATTTGAAATTTTTAGAATGAATATGAGTTACCTTTGTAATTAGAGAAGAAAAGATACAGAGCTTGCAATTTAAAAGGTACAAAAAAAACAGTTGAAATGAGTGCTGCATATAAATGCATTAGGCTTGTAGGAGCCTTTTGTTTACAGTTGTTGTGTAGGTGCCTGGGAGTTTGAAGAGGTTTATATTTACGTCTCTTGAACCATTATACTGATTTTTAACCCCTTCCCAGATGTCTGCTATGTATTTTGTTTCCTCACATTTTAGTTGTTTTCCAGGCATCTTTTTCCTTTAGATTATCTCTTTTCCAAGCTCCTGTTTTATTTGCTACTGAATATTCTTTGATGGGCTTTGCTTTTTTGCTTAAAGCATTATTGATATCCTGAACATTGGATTTCTTTCATTCTAGAATGATAACCTCGGTATATGAAGGGATTTAGGGACAGAATTTGGGATCCTTAGGACTTCATCTGGATACAGTATTCTAGATCCTAACTATGGTTTCTCTTTTTGTGTTTCTGTGTGTCTGGACCCCAGCTACAGCAGCAGTCTGGAGAAGAGACTTCCCTCGTGCAGCCAGTTTGTCTTTTGCAGAGGAATCATCAATGCAAATAGGATTAGGAAGAAAATGCACACGGGCCAGCCGTTTATTGCCGTTTTCAATGTCTAAGCTCAGTTTGTTAGCATACAGAGTGGAGCAGAAATCACTATTTCAGGCCCTTGCTGTGAGGTTTACTGTTTTGGTACCTTGATGATATCTGTTAGGACAAAAATGCATCATGAGGTAAACCTTCGGTCACAGTGTTGACATCGTGGATACACAAGGGGTGATCAAAATATATGGCTAATGTTTAGGTAGAAAAATTTATTATAGTAAAAAACATATTGACATTAATCCCCCTCAAAACACTTTCTTCAAACACTTATTCTGTCCTCCTTGCCACTCTCTGAAGTAGTTCTTGGAAGTCCTCTTTTGTGAGTGTTTTTTAAGAGGTATGATTAAAAAAAACCCCAAAAAACAACAAAAAACAGTGAACGCTGCTGCCAAGTGCCATGCAACCAAAAGGTAGGCTCAGAAAAACATTATGGTGTATCCTCATTCACCTGTTCACAAGATCTGGCACTGCGAGAATTCTGGATTTTACCCAAAATCAAAATGACCATAAAAAGGTAAATATTTGAATTGAATCAGGACTTTGAGGCAGCACTGACAGTGCAACTAAAGACACTGCCTCAAAAAGTGGCAGTATCTGAGGTAAGAGTGTTTGAAGTGGAGGGGGCAGCATTTTTAGGGGGATTAATGGCAGTGTGTCTTTTACTGTAATTTTTTTTTTTAAATTTTTATTTTAAAGAGAAAAAAATTGAACAAAATTTCAAAACAACATAATAGGAGGGTAACAATGGTTAATACATTACATATTGTTATCTTTAAATTAGTCACTCAAGAGTACAAGATGTCGGCATTCAATTGTCCAAACAATATTAGCACAGAACTTTCTTTTCAATGAACTAAGAGAAATTAGTAGTTTATCTATCTTAACTGTCTTTTATATATATATATATATATATATATTTTTTTTTTTTTTTTTTTGCTTTTCCCTTCCTTCTTTTCTCCATTCCCCCATCCTAGTTTCTCTTTCCTTTTGAACAGTTTCTTCCTGTTTTACAATATCTGTTGTACATTTTGGATCTTATTTACTCTTTAAGCTTCTCACACTAGGGAAACAATACGATGTTTACACATGTGCATCTGGTTTATTTCACTTATGAGTATGGTCTCGAGTTGCATCTGTTTACCTATAAAAGTCTCCAGTTCATCCTTCTTTGTGGAGTGTAGACTGGTACAACCACTGTGGAAATCAGTGTGGAGATTCCTCAAAAAACTAGGATTGGAGGTCCCATTTGACCCAGCTATTCCCAGAAGAATTAAAAACATCGTACCACAGTGATAATATGTGCACCCATGTTTATAGCAGCACAATTTGTAATAGCTAGATCTTGGAAACAACCCAAATGCCCATCAACCGAGGAATGGATAAAAAAGATGTGGTATTTTTATACAATGGAGTACTACTGTAATGAAAAAAATTTTTTTTAACCTTTACCGTATTTTTTGATCATATGTTTTATGTTATGAATTTACTGATTTTATGCAAATTTAGACAACATCCATATATATATATATACATATATATATGTATATATATATATATATATATATATATATATATATATTCTTCCCTTTGGTTATATAAAGCTGGCTAGGTAATTCTTTTTCTTGGAAATAACTATTGGGTTCTTGTACTTGGGAGGAGGATGGAAACAACTTTAAAAGAGGTTTTGGATAAGAGGTTTTACTACAATCTAGAAAAGATTAAAGACAGTGTTTTTCAATTTTTTTGACATGACCCTTGCTACTGTATGCACAATAAATTTATATGATGTATTATCCTTTACTGTGTTCAGTGTACCTTGATTTTTTCTTCAGTGTGTTCTCATGTTTTCTTTCCTTCCTCTTTTCCATCAGTCCAAATCTGTGCTCTTTATCCTGTCAGTGCTAACTTATCCACTGTATCTTGTCTATCATCATCCAATAAACATACTCTATTCTGTCCTATCCATTTCTAGTCTATTTCATTAAAATGCTGAGTGGGAACTACTAATTTTAAGACCCATTATTTGAAAGCCATTATAGGAAGGATGGCAGCTTATGGTAAATAAAATTAGCAAAGGTCTTGGATGTTATATTTATTTGAGTGTGGTTTGTTGTTTTCTGTGGAACTCAGGATACTGTTAACTTTCACTGATGCTGTGTGCCTCATGGCTTGTTTACTGGTATGGTAGGTTGCCAAAACTTAAGCTCCCACATTATGAGATATATGCAATATTTACAGTTGTTGATATCTAAGCCATCTTTTAGGACTCTAGGAAGTTAAACCTTTTCTCATTTTGTAAATATTGAGTAGTCTGAGTATCCAGTGATGGTAATGAAGTTTGCATTTTCTCAGTGTAGATTATGCACTACAGAATGTTTAATTCAAGGATCGCTTTCTCTGACCACCTCACAGGCTTCTGGCCGCTCCTGCTGCCATCTACTGACACATGACCAGAGAAGGCAAACATACTGTAATAGTGGACTAGGCCCCACAGGTGAGGTAAATGTGCTTCTGAGGAAAAAACAAAGCAAACAAATCATCAGTCACCTCAGTACTATTAAAGACCACATGGAAGTGATTTTATATTATCTGGCTGTGGTCGTCTTTTAGTTTTGATAAGTTAGCATTGACTTTGCTAAAAAATAATTTTATAATTGAATTTTAATGTTAGTTTTTAGTTTATATAGCCACAACATGTTATATTCTTAATGCTCTTGACAGTACAGATAGCATATATACGTCTTGTATTTACTGTAGAAACCAGCTCCGTACCAGGACATATTTGATCTTTGAGAAATACACTGGTTTGAATGTGAGTTGCATATTAAAATATTGAAGCAGCAGTAATAGCAGAATCATTAAAGTTTTTTTTTTTTTAGTTTCTGGTTTTTTTTTTTTTTTCTTTTTGATATTTTTTTGAGAAAGGCTCACATTATGTAGTTTAGGCTGGCTTTGAATTCACTATATATAAAGGCCGGGCTGGCTTTGAACTTGTGGAGATTCTCTTGTCCCTGGCTCCCGAGTGCTGGGATTATAGGCGTGTGCCACCATATCCAGCTGGTTTCATGTATTTTAATAGCAAACTTACAGGAATAGCATAAAAGATAGATAACATTAAAAGCATGTACTTGCATGTAGGAAACTCAGAAAAGCATAATTTATAGATGGATTCTATTATATGATAAAAATGCTACAAATACCTTATAGTTGCTGTTAACAACAAACTTACATTTTTTTTTCTTTTTTAATCCAAATGGTTGCAATGTCCAGGAAAATTTAACGTTTGTTTATGTTTATATTTATTTATTTAACATGTTTATGTATAACATGTTTATTTAACATGTTTTAAAATTGAGCTATTAAAACTTGTTCACTAAAACAATACTTATATTGCTGCTTTATGTCCCACATTTATGTTAAAAATTCACACAAAAATGTAAATGGAAAAACTGCCAATACCTGATGTTTATCCCCCAGTTTTCCACTCACAATTACGTACTTAGTTACCTTTTGCCCCACAGAGTGGGGGGCAGATACTTAACTACCAGTAACAGAAATTATTATTATTATTGTTATTAATTATTTAGCATGAAACATTTTTTATCTCAGTGGATTTTTAAGCACGTTATTCACATATGTGACATGCTAGCTAGGTGCCTTTGGCATTTTTCATGGTCGGCATGGATAGCACACAGGTTGGTTTCTCCAAAAAGGCTAATCAGATAGGTATCACTTACCTCCTACGGTAAGGCACATTAGCTGTGCTGTGACCTGTTTGAAGTCCTAAGCATTTTGTTTCATCAGATGTTGAAAGGAACATTTGTGAATCAGAATATCAGCGGACTTCTGATAATGTCTAATTCACGGATGCCCACAGTACCTACCATCCTGTACTGATGAGGTTCCTTTGCGCTTCTAGTAGAGGATGCTGTCGCAACCAGCTTCTATATGAGGCAGATTCCTGGGTGCTGCACCCCTGCTTGCTGTGTAGGCATTTAGCCTTGTGTGGTCTGTGGAATAGAAATCTCCTCACCCTCCCCATTCTTCCATCAGTTAGAGTCACCGTGGGTGTTAGAGGGTGGCTTATGCAGAGACATTTAATAATTAAACATTTTGCCGAGTGCTTGCCATGAGCAAATTATATTCATCCTCTTACTGAGTTCCCACTATTCTGTGAGAATGAACTTTTTTTTTTTCCCTAGAGAACATTTTGTATAATTGATATTTTTAAGAGTTTGTTTTTAAATTTACATCAACAGAAATTAACCTTTTTGGGAGGAATAGGGTTTTGTGAGTTTTGGGACAGGTATAGAATTGTGATGACTCATGGTGGCATGCCTACATCAGTATACAGTGTTCTCCCTTGCCCAGATCCCCTCATGCTGTCCCTGACACCCTGAACCACTGATTTGTTTGCCATTCTTATAGTTTTGGTTGTTTTTAATAATGGATGCGATATTCGAATCTAGCTTCTTTCACTTAACATATCGTAATCTGACTTATATCAGTAGTTCATTCTTTTTTGTTGTGGAGCAGAATTCCATTGTATGGATGTACCAATTTACCACTCATTCATTGAGGGGAGAGCTTGATGTGGCTGTGAATATTCATGCACAGGTTTTTGTGGGCATTTCATTTCTCTTGGTTAAATGCTTAGGAGTCGATTTCTAGGTCATACAGTTATGTGTAACTTTTTAAGAAATGGCCACACTTTACCACAGGGGCTGTACCATTTTGCATTCCATTTTGGAATTCAGTTCCAGTTGCTCTGTCTGCATCCTTGTAAGCACTTAATATTGTCAGTGTGTGGGTTTAATTTTAGCCATTCTAATAGGTATATAGTAGTATATCACTATGGTTTTGAATGATATTTTCCTAATGTCTGTTGCCATTGAGGATCATGTTCTTATTTGCCATCTGAATGTTCGGTGAAGAGTCTGTCCAAATATTTTGCCCATTTAAAAACATTTGAGTTGTTTCCTTACACCAGAATATTAAGAGTGCTGGACATAAGCCTTTTGTCAAATGTATGATTTACATACATTTTTTCACAGTCTGTAATCATTTTCATTCTTGCAATAGTATCTTTCTCTGAACAAAAAGTTTTTAATTTTAATGAAGTCCAGTTTATCAGTTTTGTATTTTATGGATTCTCTTTTCCACACGGTAACTAAGAACTTCTTTCTGTTTTCCACAAGGTAACTAAGAACTTCTTGGGTAGCCCAAGATCATGAAAATTTGGTCCTGTTTTCTTCTAGAAGCTTTATAGTTCTGCATTTTGCTTTTAGATCCCCAATTCATTGAGTTAATTTTTTACGTAAGGCACTAGGTATAGCTGAAGTCTATCTTTCTTTGCCTATGAATTCTCATTTGTTTCAGAAACATCTGTTGAAAAGATTCTTTCTCTTTTCAACTGACTTTGTACCTTTGTTAAAAATCAATATTTGCATGGTTCTATTTTTGGACTCTTCTGCTTAATCAATGTGTCTACCCTTTTGCCAATTGAGGCAGTTACTTTTTAAACTTCAGATCACTGACAAAGAGGCTGAGTTTTAGGGAAATTTAGCGCTTCGCCTAAGGTAATTCAACTAACAAGTGATTGAACAGGTACTCACACTAGGTGGGTCCTCTGGCTCTGATAGCTGTACCATCCTGAGAAGTTATGCTGGCACTTGAAATAACTTTAGTTATTTTGTTCCTGGTTGAAATGTTTGGATTTAAGGAGATATTTGATCATTTATGTTTCTGGAAGAGTAGATGTGAGAAGATGTCACTGAATCTGATATGTGAAATAAATGTTTTTTTTTTTTTTTTTTCCTGCTTCCTGGGTCATTAATTACCAGATATAATCAGTTTTTCTTTTTTTTTTTTTTAGTACTGGGAATCGAACTCAGGACCTTGCGCTTGCCAGGCAGGCGCTTGTGCCACTGAGCTATATCCCCAGCCCTATAATCAGTTTTTAATCTTTAAGTAGATATATTCTTTTTAAAAATACAAGATATATGTTGTTTTCCTTTATTTTAAAGAGAGCAGGAGAAGTATATGTTCCTTATATGTCAAGGAAAGGATGTTTAGGATTTGTGAATGTGAGAACACAGATGGGCTAAGAATGACTTGCATCCAGATAGCATATGTGAGGTACTTGATAAGAGGTGAGAGAGTGATGCTAATGTGGCAGTGAATAATAAATTAACATTTCAATATTGGCAAGCTGGGGAATTTTGAAGAATGCCATAGTTAACTTTCAATGCCGTAGTTAGTTAACAGCGTAAGCCTGTATACATTGATCTCTTGGTAACTAGGTATGTGTGTGCACACACACCCTGTTCCTCTGTATGCTTTTGGAGAAGCATCTCTAATGACTTCAGCCTAAGTACTCTGTTCTTGTAAATGCTTTTTATTCTAAGAATCCGTTTACTCACATAGATTCAGCCTTCTTCAAAAGGCAAATGACTCCTAAACCTATACCTATGTTTCACTCTGCTTAACTCTGTATCGACACAGCACCTAGGATGATTTTTTTATACTGGAAACTTATACATAAAATTGAGCTTTGTTTCTCCTCGTCACAAATAAGCAAGCATTCCTTCCTTCCCTTTATTTTCTGCAGGATAGTCTTCTTTGGAGCCTCAGAATTATTTTTGATTTCTCTCTTTTTCATCATGGTGTATTCAAATACATAAACAATTTTTGCAGATTACTAACTGCTCTACCTGAACTTCTTGCATGCCTAATCAGATCAGTCCTGTTTTATGACCATTTGCTACTCTTTCCACCCAGAATGTTTCTCTTCTCCTCTACTATCTCTGCAGATTGAAAACCAGAGCATCAGCTGCCATCCCATCTTTGAGACCCCCAGTCCAGTGCAGTGAGCATGCTCCTCTCCCTGAGCTCCTGAAACAGCCAGGGTATATGGTGTCCAAGACTGGCATCATCTTTGTCCCCTGAGAACTTGTTAGAAGTGCCCAGCCCTAGACCTGCTGAATCAGAGACTGGGGGTGGACCCTAGAAATCTATGCTTGATGAGCCACTCAGGTCATCTGATGCACGGAAATGTTTGAGAACCAGAACCCTATGGAATCCCTCATTATACTCAGTCCCAAATGCCAACTGCTCTTGCCTCTACTCTGTACATCGCTTCCATCTTTCAGAATCTGTCAGTTTTTCATTTTGAATACCTACTTCTTCTTTTCTCAGTCATTTCAAATTCCTCATTTAAATATCAGGCTCCAAATTTGTTTCCTTGAAGAAGTCTCAACTTTCCTTCTGAGCAACAAAGGTTCATACCGTGTTCATTTCTCCTTCCTGACATGTTACTCTATAAGGGCTTTGGTTGACTGCTGTGTGTGCTGTCATTTCGAGGGTAATGTGTCCTCCAGGCTGACATGGGGGATATATTTGGCACAGATTTTTGGTATGTCAATTTTACTAGTAGATTGGGGGAAAACCTTTTTTAAAATGTGAAAACAGTAAATATATTAATGAACAGAATGAAAATGTTTGTGAATATTCAAGGGCAGAAATGTTTGGGCTCAGGCAATCTCTGGTTGTGTCTAAGATCTCCTAGGGTATTCATTTATTCCCTTTTCTCTGATGTTAGATGTCCTGATTAAAAAGCCTGGGTTCACACCTCTGATGACATGAAGAAAGGGGGCATGCACTGCAGATTTTGGGGCCGCTTTTTGATTTCTGGGTCCTTCACTTCTTACAGTGATTGATTCCCATTGCTTGGCCTCAATTCCTTCATTTGAAAAATTAGGATAATACAGCCTACTTTCATATGATTGTTGTATTGTGAGGATTAAGTGAGATTTGGTAGGTAATGTCCTTGTATAATCCCTTTCCTATATTAGGTGTTCTATAAATGGTACTTTTTCTTATTAACTCTACTACAACAGCACATTAAAAAACAAAATATGCCACAGGAACAATGCTGTTCACTGCATGGTAGGCAGTTAGTAAATGTATTAGTTGACATTTATGGCATTTCATACTTCTGTTCTATGTAGACATCCTATTTGTATAAGGCTTCATGTTTTAGTGCTTTATAACTGTTAATGAATAGTAAGAAATACTACTTTTTGACAAATCAATTGCATTTCTTAAAGTTTATTCATTCAGCTTTAGTTTTAATGTATTATAGCTTACTTTCTAATAGTATCTGAAAAGTTTTTATGTGTTTGTTTTTGGGTTTTTATTTTTGTCACTAGAATAAATTAGGCTAAATAGGCTCTTTGATGCAATACCCCTACCAAGAATGTCGTTTCATCGTCAATGGCTAGCCCAGTCAGTGTTTCTGAAGACAGTTTCCAACTACTCTGGTACTCGCTTCTTTATATATAGTTATTATTCTCTTCCTGACACATAAGTAATGGAACTGTCCAGTGACCTAACATGGAGGAGAGAAGATGACATGGAAAGTTTTATCGTAATAGCAACTTAACGTTGTCTGGCACATTATAGTTTACAAAATACATCAGCTTGAATCATATATTTCACAATATTGTGTGAGGTAGGTATTACTATTTTTATTTTGCTGATTTGAAAACCAGTGCTTAGATTATTGACTGTCCAAGGTCACACAATCAAGTAAAATAACGACCCCCGAAGTTGGAAGTTGAGGATAATATAGTTAGATAAAAGTTGTACTTCCTCAAGGCTTCATATCTAGAGACAGCTTAGAGTTTAATGTCATCCGGTTGCACTGCCTCCTGCAAGTTACGTATGAGATAGAGGAGATTGTCTACCTGGGCTCAACTCTTGGCTCTGAAACTTCCTGTCTGTGTGATGTGAGGAATCCTTTCATCTCTGTGAGCCTCAGCAGCCTCATTTATACCTGAGGAGGTAACAGCATCCATCTCAGAATTGTTATATTAAAATGACTTAATTTATGTAAAACTGTAAAGACAGTGCCTGGCACACAGTGAGCCCAATATCAGCATTAGCTATTATTATGGTTACGGAGGAGTAGATGAAGTGCTTCTCATGAAAGCCAAGTGATTGTACTTAGCGATAATTACAATTACAGAAGTGGATATCAGAGCGTCCATAAGAGTTTATTCTGACAGTGCTGTTTAATTCTTCAGTGCGTCTCTAATAGGTTGGAATGTATAGTTTGCATTTTAAGAGCCACACCCTAGTGTGGGTTTTCCTGTAGAGTTACAGGGTTCATTTAGTGATCCTGGGATAAATGAAAATTTGGAGCATCTGTATAATTTGTTTCTAAAATTTCAAAATCCACATCAGAATATAATATCCTCCCATTCCTGCAGACCCTTTATTTTCTAAAAACAGCACAAGTGTACTACCTACACAGGCATACACCCTTGAGATAGAAGGTACCTTAGTCATTTCCAGGATAACTAAGGTGTTAATTACTTTCCTTAGAAATTGTGGTTTTTCTTGTACAAGTGAAACAAATATCCTATTCATGAAGTTTTGTCTGTTCTTTTCTTGTGGATTTGGCAAATCACCTGTTCTAAGAAAGCTTATTGTAAAGAAGGTTCCAAATCTGGCTGTCTTCAAGCTTTTTCCTTCCCATTGTTCCTGTTTCATCTCACATAATGTGGTGCTGAGAATACAAGACTGACATTATAGTACTTACAGTCTTCTTTGTAATTTTCTGTGTGACTTAAATTATTTTTTTTCAGCAAACATGTAATCGTTTGACAAAATGTGGAAAAATGATTAAATTTTGGTAAATATTAGAAGTAGGGGATTAAAATTTATAAAATTGTGAACTATTCTTAAAGTTCATACTTATCTTTCTTATGTATGCCATATACAGAATGCTTTTATATTAATTAAGCTTCTTTCTCTATGCAACCCACAGACAGAGTGTAGCACTTGGTTATGAAATTAATTATAGAAATATATTCATGTTAATTTATTGATGGCTATAATCTAGATGAAAAACTTTTCTTAATAATTACTGCTAGGAAGAGAAGTGTAAACTTAAATTTATGACTTCTCCCCGGAGAATGTATCGATGTGACTAGGTTTGTGATTTTGAAAATATTTTAAGGTCCTTTGATTTTTCTTTCTTTTGTTTGGACATTCTGACATTTTTTCTTTGGCTGGTTGGAGAGTAAGGAAAAAGCCTTAGGGTGTGTACAAACCTTTCAGTTTTGAAAGGATGAGATTAGTTTAAATCTCTTTTTTCCTTTGAAAAAAAAATTTAAAGTTACACTCGTCTTTGTCCAAGTACCCCATAGGGCTCCTCTCTTTCCCCTGCTCAACTCAGCCTTGGAGGAGAGCGTGGTGACAAGCCACCCATTTTTGAGTGCGTTTATTTCTTTTTTGCCTTACTATGCCCAGCACATCTCAAAATGGAAATGTCTTACAAATCGACCTGCTTTCTAGTTGGGTGGCCCCGTGAGCATTTAGCAAACACTATGAAGCTGTTTGTGGGTGCCTTTTATACTGCTTCTGGTGTTTTGTCCATCATTTTGGGATCATGGCTTTTTGAAGCAAAGAGCAGCCGTGTACCCTCAAGCCTTTCTGTCTTCAATCAGTTGGGTTTGTGTATTCCAGCTTTTCCATTCTGCATTTGGCAGCTTTTGTGTTAGGTACCCATTCTGAAGTGTTCCATATCGTTTAGAAGGTCGAAGTAGTCATCAGTGACTGAAGCCTAATTTAGATTCTTTAATCGAAATCATTGTTGAAGAATACTGCTCCTTCTCTACAGATGTCTTTTGCATATCATGAGTGTGTTCATCAGAGAACAAGCTCTCACCCGGTCTCTCATAATATAAAAGCATTTTTTAATCCCTTTTAACAGGTACTGTCACAGTTTATTTATAACCAATGCATTAAAGTGAAAAATATTGAAAGGGTCTTAAGTGGAAAGTGGCTATTGAAATATTGCCGTATTTAAATTATAGAATTTTGTCAGGCTGATTTGTGGAAAGGATGAGTCAGTGTTGGCTGTTAAGTGATATACTCACAAGCTTCCTGTAAGTTTAGGAGGTGCTTTCTGCAGTGTGTGGAAGTAGATTGTGCGTAATATGGGTCTTGCAATTGAATTGATTGCTCCCTTGCATATTCATAATCATATTCATATTTGGTCAGCTCTCATGCTCTTTGACATTTCTGATATTTATGAAGCATGACATGTGTTAGGACTCTTGGCCTTTTAGACTTACTGTTTTACAGAGACTTGAGATCCTCATTGAAAGGATTGTCACGTGTTTCACTTAACCCTTTTCTTTCCAACCCAGGTTTGATTTCACATACAGGGAAGCTAAAGGCATACTTTAATATTGGTACAAACATGTTGATCTGAAGACACATTCCAAACCTTAAAAATTTTTGTTCGTTTATATTTCCATTGCATTTTCCCTCTGGAAAACCTTGCCTGAGACTGAAGTTGTTGGGTTGTTGTATTAATGGATGTTTATGTTGTCCTGTGACAGCTGGCTTTGCTAATTTGTTTTTACAGGGCGGTTTATAGTAAATGAATGGCATGCTGAATATTTTACTGAGATTTCAGATTATCTAAAGAATATTTTCCGGTTTACTAATTGGTAGATAATGCTGAGTACATTGATGTTGACATGAGCAAATGGATTTAAAATGATTTGGAGTAAGCTTCATTAAAAGATGCTCTAATCACGGTCAGCAGGAAATGTCAAACTAGTACTGCCTTCATTGGCAGCAGTGGACCAGGAGCCTCTGCAGATCTAGGGTGCTACCAGTCCGTGCTGTTTTGATTTTGGGGTGCCACAGGGTAGGGTAAAAGATGGAGGCTTTTCATAGCTTTTTGACTCTTCATGTGTATGCCAAATAGTAAATCACATACATTATTAATTACCTATATGGATAAATGAACATTCTCTGAAAATAATAGCAAATTGTATTGCCAGAGTCCCATAATCCATTATGGATTAGATACACAGAAATCATATTTCTTGCGCACTTTGGACTGTGAGACAGTAAATTATGTAGTAACCACTTCAGCAGAAGTCTGTTCTAGAATTAAAGCTAATGTGCTCATCAAAACATCAAGGAGGGGCCGGTGAGATGGCTCAGCAGCGTAAGCACCTGCCTGGCAAGCGCGAGGGCCCGAGTTTGACTCCCAGAACCCACATACGAAAAAAGGGCCGGTGATATCGCTCAGCGGCACGGGTGCCTCCTAGCGTGCGAGGTCCTGAGGTCGACCCCCGGTACCCACAAAAAAAAAAAAAAAAATCAAGGAGGCCGGGGATATAGCACAGTGGCACAAGCACCTGCCTGGCATGCGCAAGGTCCTGAGTTCGATTCCCAGTACCAAAAAAAAAAAAAAAAAAAACCCAATCAAGGAAAATCTAGTCAATTGCATTCTAAATTCCCATGTTAAAGCTCAACACCGGTTTTACTTTTTTTTTTTTTAATTCTTGTGGAAGATGATAGAGTCTATTTGATCAAAATTGACCACTCGGTAACAAATACAGGAGGTAAACAGAACAGTGAAGAAGGCAAATTCTGGAGTACGACTTTTCAGGATTCAAATCTCACCTTTTTCCCCATACGAACGTTGTGATTTTGAATAAGTAACTTAACTTGTCTGAGGCCTAGTTTGTTTTTTCCTTTTTATCTGTAAAACAGAGCTACTAATATCTATTATCTTGTGAGGATGTGGGAACATCTGTGTATCTATAACTATACAATGCTTAGTATAAGGCACTTGGTAAAGATGTCATGAGTGTTAGCTGTTATAACCTATGTGAATTTATTTTTTTCTTTCAGATGTCTATGGAAAGGCTGTGTGCCTCACATGTCATCACATTAACCACAGATATTATTTCTACTATTTTGAAAGTTTTATAAAAACCTCTCATGTCACTCAAAACATAGCTATCTAGAACGATTAAAAAGTGTGTGCTTAGGAACTTTTTGGATCTTGGACATGAGACTACCTGAAACTCTTACTGTAGGATTTTGGGGGGCTTTGCTTTAGTGACCTTACTTTTCTCTTTGACTACCATCGAAGAACCGTTTTCCTTCAAGCCCTGATGTGGTATGCTGAAGTAGAGGGCTTCCCAGGCTGGTAATTATTCATAGTAAAAAATAATATGATGCAGGAGTTGGTGTAATGCTAATGAACTCTAGCTACTTGGCAAGCAACCTGTTCCTTCCAGGTTCCTCATTAGCATCACATTTGCAAGATGCCCTGATAAGCAGTTGTTGGGTTTGTGTATCTTGTAAATAACATTGGTGTGGGTCAGCCTGACTCTAACATTCTGAGCTGGGTGCTCAATAGATAGGAGTGCTTCCTGGAAGTCATTTGAACGCATAGTGCCAGATTAGGAGATTGATGAAGTATGCCAATACTGATGTAGGGTGTTCTCAGCTACCCAAACAGCATTCTTAAGAGACTGTATTCTTGCTTCAAAGCTTCTGGCTGTATTACATGTGAATTTGGCTGATGTGTTTGAGCAGAAATTTCCTGCTCATCTATTCAGTCAGGGTTCTGCAAGACAACTGTGTATTGGATTTGTTTGTTGTTTTCCCTTAATGCCACAGTGTGTTTTGAAGGGAGGAGAGGGAAAAAAAAAAACAAAAAAAACTTCCCACTCGAATGACCCTATTAGCTTTTCCCTGTTCCCTGTAAACCATGCTGGAAATGTAATAATCTGCAGTGGCTTTGAGTGCAGGACACAGCCTGTGTTGACAAATGTAAAAAATGGCACACTAGACTGTAGATGTGGTTTGTGAGTTAGTATGGACTTCCTTCATCAATGAGGGAATGGGGCTTAAGTCAGGCTTAGAAAATGAGAAAAATGCTTAAGGGACATGAATAATGTCTCCACTGTGCACTACACTACATAAACCCATTATGCGCTTTAATTTAATGTTCTCCATAAAGACTCAGGACCTGTCAGTAGAAAGAAAGAAACAAGCAATCCATCTTCAGTGAATTGTGAATAGATTTTTATATTTTTAAAAATATGCACCTAAAACATACTTTTCCATTCATTCAATTTTTCTCCACCTCTTGTCCATCCCCTAGCTTATACTCTTACTACGTAGGCTACTTGTGAATTGTTTTGTTCACCGAAATAAGATTAATGTGTTAAATATTTAGCATTGCTAAGTGATTTAATGTAAAGGAAAAGGGAATAGATGCAGATTGCCTGAGTCCCTGTCAGCAGACTTGAGCAAACAAGACTGCCGAAAGTCTGAATTGAAGATGATTCATCTCAGAGGCTTCTCGGCCTGTAGATAATAGAGCAGTTTTTGCAAATAGTGATTGAGCCAAAATAGGGGAAGGGGTTTAACTTGCACCTGGGAGTTGGAAAACTGAGCATCTAATTCTATAGGAAATTTGGCTCTATATTCTTCTCTCTGCAAAGCTTTTTATTTTCACAATGGTAGATTGAGAGATGACCAGACAGATGTGGCATTTCAGTGGTCTTATCTCCTTTGCTTGTTGGAAGTGTTAACACACTTACCCATACTTCACTAAAGCAACTGAAATTTGCCCAAGATTTTAATTGATGAGAGAGGAAGTAGAAACCCCAGTGGGTCAGTGAGAATTTTTCCATTACGAAAACATAACCTTTTATAGAGTACCCACTGGCAGTGAAATGTCAGATACCTAGATTTTTACAAAGGAAAAGAAAACACGACTGTGTTAAGTTACCTATAATGTGATTCTGAAGCAAGAATGTATGTACATACCTTATTCTCTTTTGAAGCTATTTTTGGCTGCTGTGTGCAGGTAAAAGGTAATTGACCCTGACATCCTTTTTTTCCTTTGAGTATATATATTAAACTCAAAGAGGCTAATGACATGTTAAGAAATAAATTAGGAAATATAAATATTATATGTTTTAACAAATATTGACATTACCTATCATTACCTGTTTTTTATATTTTGCTTTTTTTTTTCTGGAGGGGAGGTGTTAGTAAACTGAAGCAGTTGGACTTATTATTTTAAGGATTGTGTCAAAAGTATGTAGGTGCTGAAAAAAATAAGTTTGATGAGATAAAGCAGAGAATTGCCAACTGGCATCCATGGGATCCTTGGATGGGGCTTCAGGTTAGTCTGTATGTCTCTGGAAATTAGATGCAGTATTGCAGTATTTTGTATGCATCTTTCTGAGAGGATTTATGTTATTTCTCTCCCATGAACCCAGGGCCTTTGTATCCCCAGCCCTTTTTTATTTTGACATAGGGTCTTGCTAAGTTGCTTAGATGGGGCTTGACCTTGGGATCCTCCTACTTCAGCCTCCCAGAGTGGAAGATCCATGTTTCAATCAGTTCTTAAAGAGAGAAAGAATCCATTCTGAAATAAAACTATCTCCAAGTGCCTCCCTTCCCTCCTTGTCCCTTCCAGTGCATACCCATGTTTCTCTCTTCATCCTGTCCTCCCCTTCCTTTTTTTTTTTTTTTTGTGGGTACCGGGGGTCGACCTCAGGACCTCGAGCGCCAGCAGGCGCCCATGCCGCTGAGCGATATCACCGGCCCTTCCTTCGTATGTGGGTTCTGGGAGTCGAACTCTGGTCCTCATGCTTGCCAGGCAGGCGCTTACACCGCTGAGCCATCTCACCGGCCTCCCCTTCCCTTTTTCTCCTGTCCCCCACTGCCTTTCTTGTAGGTGCTAGCCATATTGACTGCCCCAGGACCTGGAAGGACCTTTTTTGCCTCCAAGTCAGAAACAGACTTCTAGGCTCTGCTGGGAACAGAACCATTAAATCTTGTGATGCTAACCCCTTACCTTGTTGATACTTGGATACTTTTCAGCATAATGATGGTTTGCTAACTTCCCCTTCCTTCCTGCCTCCCTCTCCTCCACATCAAAAATAAATTACTTGTAGAATATTTAATAGGTTCATGGGGCTCCGTTCTGGTGTTAGCTGTTTTAATTCCGTATGAGATGAGATGCAGCACTTGTCAGCAGAGGTGGCTGATGATGTCGGTACACCTTGCTGAGCACAGGTCACGGTGGCCTGCAAACCTAAATTGGGTGGTTCAGCAGAGGGAGCATCATGCTGTTGAGTGGGAGAACTAACGGATAACCCCAGTGCTCACAGTTAGCTGCTGGATGTTATGCAGATGATACACAAAGCTGTTCCTTTCTGGCTAACTATTGCTTTGTCCTGTGCTGCTCTTTGGCCATTCATCTGTCCAGCTGAAGCAGTTGGCCTTGTGAGATTGGTCTCACAAAATGATACTTTTGAAGGTCAGCAAGCATCAGTGGCCCTCAGTTAAGCATTATCTTCCCTGCCCACCCCTCAGTACTTGGCACCATTAACTCCTGTTTCCTTTTACAAATTCCTTCATTTGCTCTGCAGCACTGCCTGTTCCTTTTTGGATAGCTTTATTTGGTGGCACTTGGACTGGATGTTTTTTCTTTGTCCTACCAGTAAATGTTTCCTGATATTTTTGTCCTTGGCCATTTTTGCTTTTTTTCCAGAGGCCCTCTTTGGTCTTCTAGATCTCATTCCCTCCTCCAGTGGCGGTGTTGCTTTCTTTCTGCCTGACTTAAAAAAAAAAAAAAAAAAAAAAAAAAAAAAAATTTCCTGTTAGCTGCCTGCTATTCTTGCTATTTCTTTGAGTCCTACTGCCCCCTCAAATTCCCCTTGTTTAAAACAGAATTTTGTTCCATTTATCTCCCCATTCCAGTTGCCAAACAGATACATAAATACCTTAAAAAGGCAAATCTCCAAATCAGAAAGACTGCCACTGCAGCCACCACTAAAAGCAAGCCTCTAAACTAAATAGTTCATCTATGTTTATTTCCTTTTTCATTCCATAGCTCCCATCATTCTTTAGACAGCCTCCAGGCTTGAGTCTCTGCAGACATCTCTGTCTTCTTGCTAGGCTTCATGTGCACACGGTGGCCAGGTTCTCTTGACCTTTCAAATGAAACATTTCCTACATCTGAACTTCACATTACCTCGCTCAGGGTCAGCTAGCTATTCCCTTGTGGTGTTGTCCATAACACCTCCCATCTGTCCATATACTGAAGATGGCTTTATCTTCCTTACTGTTCTGATCACTGCTTCACTCCCAAGCCTCTGTTTTAAAGCCAAGTTTTGTTGGCTTGCAAGGCTCATCACCTTCTCACCTATGTGCATTTGTTGTCTCCTCTTGCAGTCATCCACAGTTCATAGTTTGTCACTCTTAGGAATTTTTTTTTTTTTTTTGTATGGGTACCGGGGGGTCGACCTCAGGACTTCGCGTGCCAACAGGCACCTGTGCCACTGAGCGATATCACCGGCCCCTTTTTTGTATGTGGGTTCCGGGAGTCGAACTCGGGCCCTCGCGCTTGCAAGGCAGGCGCTTACACCGCTGAGCCATCTCACCGGCCCAGGAATTTTTTTTAAGCTTTTATTTTCTCCTATATCTGTGCTTTGAGATATGTTTACCCTTTACATTTTCATGTGAAGATGAAGTCTTTGTCAAACACCTTTGTCTCATCAGAACTACTAATCTTTATGTAAGATTTATAGTAATCATTTTTGTGTAGTGTTGTGTTTCTATTTTATCACCCTACTAGACTATAAATACTGACAGAGGAATGGCATATCTATATCTACCTATCTATCCCTATTTATCTATCTATCTGCATGTGTGTATGTGTGTAATTTTTTCTCGTTTTGTGTGCCCTCCCACAGTACCATATACATGCGAGAAGCCCAATAAATATTTATTGAATGAATTAATGAGTGTCTACCCTGAAATTCTCTTTAGGTTTTCAGGCTAACCTAAAGTTGCTAAAGATCTCTTGCCCCTAAAGATCTTTTGTCTATTTGTTTTGAAGCTTTTCTATTTAGCCATGCAAATTAGCATGGGTTCATAGGTCCACAACCTGAAATAAACTAATCTGTACTTGAAGAAAACCAGGCTGTGTCTGTATAAGGATTTTAGTACAAGCAGAATGAGAAACATAGAACTGGTGACCAGTTATCTTTATAAGTGGTGTGTCTGCCCCTGTCCCCCACAAGAACGTGGTCAATAAAAGGTTTGTTCTACCTCGGATAATCTAGCCCAGAACCATGGCAGTATCATGAAAAGAGCTGAGACAAGGAGAATAAGAGACATGAGTGAAGAAAAGTTGACTATACAATAAATAACTTCACTATTATGGTGGCTTTTACTATCATTTCTGCTTTCACTATTGTCACTTTTTAGAAATTGTGGTGACAGTGTATTTAGAGGTCAGCCAGCAGTGAAAGGTTAATGCATGGCTTTTAGGCCCTCAGATGTATTCTTACAGCACTTGGTTACTTGTGGGAGAGGATTTTGTTAAACCAGTAGCTCTGTGTGTAGTTGAGTTGTATTGTTTCGGGCTATTTGTAAATACTGTATTGTGTGACACACTCCCAGCACCTGGACAGCCTGGCCTTTGGGACCAATCTTAAGAGCTGTTTACAGTTATGGCAAACCAATACCTGTGGCCAAAGGGAAAAGGTTTGTGTTGAGAGTCAACTGAAATGAAAAGGGTTGGTGTGTGGCTTCCTTAACCCTTGGGCAGCCTGGCTGTGCTGCAGCATTTGCTGCCAGGAAATAAGACTGAGAAGTTTAAGGAAGCCTAAACATGGGGCTGTGGAGGGGCCTTGTCTAGAAACAGAATCTTCTTGGTGAATCTGCCTGCTAACTGGAGAGAAAAGGTGCTGGCGCTCAGGTCTGATACACAAGTGCCAAAGCACCTGAGTACATCTGCAGTTCTAAAATTTAAATCCTGTTGGTGGGAAATCAGTAGAGGGTTTAATCGAAGGTTAAACAAATTATATATAAACACACAGAAATAGTCAGGCTTGAGTATGGAAAGGCCAGAAAGTCTGAGCATAATGGTGAAGTCCTAGGAGGTAATTTATTTTTTTAATTTATTGAATGCACTGAAGCATGAGTGTGAGGATAAGAGAAACCATATGCACATGTGGTCCATAATGAAATTCTTCAGATCTCTGAGATGGTTACAGCTAGTGCTAAGCCCTTTTGACTTAGCTTTGTGTTTGAGTCTTTCCGGTTTAGTCCTTTCTGTTTTGCCTAGCGGTGGACCAATGGCTGGTCAATGCTACCGTGAGACAGGGCTTTTGAGAGGGATGTAGGACTCTCCTTAGCCTTGCTTTGAGTCCGCTCTGTCTCTCTGTCTCTCAAAGAGGGTAGAGGAAGGAGATCTCCTTTTCTTTTCTGGGGAGAAAGGCAGGCCTGAATATTTTGTTTAAAAGGTATGAAGTTATATCAAAAGCATAAATTATTTGGGGGGTCTTACAGTTAATTGTGAAAGTTGGGACCCTTCTTTTTTTGGATGAGGGAGTAGCTGTAACACCGATAAGAGAGAGTAACCTGCAGTAAGATCTAACCAGAGGAAGAAGTTAAAGGAAACAGGCCAGAGACAAACCACTGACTAGAATACAGAAGTGCATTGTACAGCAATAACACTCTTTTCCATTCATTATTGCAATTATAATTATCGAACCCAACATATTTAATTGGTGGTGTACTCTTCTCTACTGAATAGATAGCATTGTTCCTGTTTAAAAAACCCTTATGCATGGCGAATCTATGCACATGTTGCTCTTTGGCTTTCGAGAGGTCTCTTTGTTTACATGATGAGTGATTAACTGAATTGTGCAGCCTTGCAGTGCATCATATGCAAAGATGAAGTGAAAACTCTGCTCAAACTTTGCAGGGCTTTGATTAATTAAAAAAAATCTATTAGGTCTTTGTGAAAATATATGTCTTAATGTAGAAATACGTGAATGAAAATATCAGTTGAGTTTGTTATCTAGGCTAGTCTTCTGAGTCCAGAGGAATTGTTAAAGGAAATGATGTTATTGGTATTTGTGTTAGAATTTGGGCCTCAGAAGTAATAATCCTAGAGAATTTTTGAGTTTCTGAACCCTTAGAAATGAGAGCAGTGCTAAATGTGGGTGGGTGGGTAGGGGAAAGGGACTTCATATGGGAGTTCTAGTGAATACCAGGAATTTTTTTTCTAGCTTGCAAGATGAAATGCATGCATAGAACAGGGGCAGAGCATAGTGTAATAACAGTAATAATTACAACTAACATTTATGAGTGCCTCATGCCTGCCAAGCTCTGTGCTAAGTAAGCACTTTACATTCATTGTCTCTTTTAAGTCGCACAACTATTCCAGTGTTTACTATTATGCCTATTTTACTGATAAGGAACGGAAGCACTGGACAGATTGCTCCATTTTCTTCTGTGATGATCACACAGCTAGCAAAGTGGGAATGTGGTCCCAGTTGCCTTTCGCCTGTTTTTGCTGTTTGTTGCAGAACATGCTGGGGAGGTATAGCTCATTGTTATAAAGCCTTTATAATTTTAGTTATGTTGTTCCTCACTACATAAATGCATTTATACTTTTGAAATTAATCCGAGTTCATTGGGGCTGGAGAATATCTCAAGAAAGAGACTTCAGTATCCCGTAGAACATTGGCTTATAGCCTCCACAGCTGAGGATGACAGGAGAAAGAAGTGCACACCCATAAATATTTTCTGTGGGCGCCACAGGTAGGCCTGCTGCTCTTGGATGCAAAAGGTCTCTAGTTCAATTTCTTGCTGGAATGAATTCTTCACAAATAAGGATAATCCTTCATTTGATGTTTACTCACATGGATTCCTTCTATATTCTGTACTGTCCACGTCAGACTTTGCAATTTTTATATATTCTTGCCAGAATGCACTTATTCATTAGCTGTTTTTATTAGTGTTACAGTTGAGATAACATTTTCCATTCTAAACTTCAATTTTCTGTAGCTTTTAATTTTACAAAACAATTACCTATCGGGCTGAAACTCCATAGGCTGGGTTTCCTCCCAGAGAGGAGGTTTGCGGGAAGATTTTAAAGTCTGTTCCACTTTTCTTGGCAGCCTAAACGTTTAAATTCATGTAAGTGCTCTTTAAATAAAGTTGCAATTGCTTAATTATTTAAATAAATGGGGGCGGAATTATTTAAGGTTTTTCTAGCAAGACAATAGGTTCCAGATTTCTCTCCTACCCCTTAAGAATGTGCAGTCCTGTTTTGTGCTGTCTAAGAATGCATTTCTCAGCCGTGTTTTGATACCTCTGGAAATCCAGGGACATTTTTTGGAGCTTCTACCTAGGCTAAACATGTGGATTTTCAAAGTAGAGTTTGAAATTTTGGTTTATATAAAATGCTAAGTAAGTATTGTTTTTTTTGTACATTATGGTGAAACTGCCGACATTTATGAAATTCAACTTATCGAGTACCTATAATGTGAAAGAGTAACAGAGTGGGAAGAATACAGTTTTGGGATCTGAAAGGCTTAAGTTTTAATTCTGACTCTGCCACCTTTGCAAAGTTACTTAACTTCTCTGAGCATCAATTTCCTCTTCTGTAGCCCAGCTTGCATGACTGGAGAGAGAATTAAAGAAATGTATATTGGACTCCTTAATATACTTGTACCTATCAATGTAGTAACTGTAAGGTTAATGCCAGGCACTAAGCTAAAGATTAGGAATTTTCAGGTGGGTGAGCTGGTAGTCTGGCACTGGTAAAGTATTTCAAGCAGAAGGAAGAACACTAACAGAGGTAGCTTTGAAGCCATGAAAGTCTTTCAATTATTTGGGAAACCATTAATGTTCCAGTGTGCCTAACCTTAGCATTAATATAATTGGAAATATTAAATCAATATGGAATTTTTGAATTTTATAATACACATGGCATACATTATTTGATTTGATCCTTGAAAAAACCCTATGTGGCAGATAGGGGTTATCATCTCTATTTTATAAGGAATTTGAGTGATTTACTCAAAATCACATAGCTAGTGGAAGAGCTAGGATTAAGTTAAGGTTTTTGCATTTCTTGTCCACTGTTCTTTCTACTGTATCACTCAACTAGTCATATGTCTTATCTATATACACAAGTGCTAAGCCTTTAATGTAACTTAATGAGATTTTTGTAATTTTTTTTTTTGCTTAAACATTTTTACTTAAATTCATCTGACTTGAGATAAAGTTGTATACAATCACATTGAGGTTATACTTTAGCCTTTGTGTATGTCACATGTGATTCAAGAAACTAAAGAGTAATTATTTTTTCATAGGTAAGTAGAGTCTTAATTTTGTTTTATGTGCAGGTTTTTTTTATTAATATCTTTTAGGATGGAGAAATCATATACTTTCATATACATTCAGATTTGGTGAATATGCAGTTAATAGCCTCATTCACCCATTTCTTACTGTTCATCTCCATTAATTACAATAATATATTTTAAAGAAGTTATTCTCTTTCTGGACCCACATTAGTTTCACTGTACTTAATTCAAAAACATTAGGTTCTCTTACTGAAATTATTAAAGAGTATAGCTCTTTTGGTGACATTGATTTTAAAAAGCACATGTTTGAACAAGAAATTAAACACTCCCAGGTGACGATGTCCATTCTTTCTGTTCTTTAGTAATCATGCCACTATGCCAGTTTTGGGGTGTTCAGCAAGAAAAGCCGGAGCATGGCACGGCACCACTTCTCAGATAGTACTTACTTGAACTCTGGAGTTGCCTTTGGATCCCACCAGTTATTGGCATTTCCAGATAAGAATGCAGAGCACATTTGCACTGTAAAGTTGATCTTTCAATATGAAGTTGCTGTGAATGGATAGAAATGCTAATGTATCAGTGACCTGAGAAATACTTCACCATGTTGGGCACTCAGCAGATTGGCAGGTTCTTCTTGGTGGAAGAGCAATTGAAAGTACTGTCCTCTTTTGTTTCTGCAGGGGAGATATTTTAGTTAGGGAAGAGGTAGCTCAGGTATGAATATTAGCTACTCTGTTCATATATCTTGTGTAACTTCCTGGAATATCCTGAAATTTTCCTAAAGGACTTAACTCTACTAGAACCTTTTCCACAGTTGTGAGGGTCATTGAACATTTCAAGAGCTTTTTTCACATTTGGAATTCTTAGTACATTATTATTTAGAAGTACCTATATCTATATTTTGTGAGCTTTTTGTCTTTGAAGTACCTCTAAGGGTAACTCCCACCCACTCTCTGTGCTGTGGAAAACTTTTCTCCCTTTCATTTTTTCCAAGATGCATTCATAATTTGTAAAGAAAAACCTATTGAACTTTTTCAGTGGGAGTTGCCCATGAGGTTTAGAGTTTCATTTATGAAACTTTTTGAGTTTTTACTTTGATTTTGCAATTGGTTTTAAAAAAAGGAAAGAAACCTTAAGCTAGTAACTGAGACCCAAGAATGGCTTGTCATTTTAATAAAAAGAATCTGAACAAGAAAGTCCAGAAAGAGCTAACTTAGGCTTTTTTAAGGTTTCTTCCCAGCCTCACTTATTAAAGAAGTTATCTATAACCATGGAATGTCAGGAAGGTCTGAATCTTACTCTCTCACACTTCCAACAAAGTAGAGGTTCTTATTTTAGGAGCTGGTGACAAAGCTAGGAGAGGCAGAGAAATGGTTTCTTCTTTCTATCTTTCTATCTTCTATGTGTCTCTTAAGTCTTACATCTTACGGAAATTTAGTATGCTTTCTGGTTTTTCATTTTGTAGGTGTTTCCAAGGAATTTGGAAGGTGATATGATGTAGGATTTATTTTTTTTTTCTATCTTCCGGTATTTTTTTGTAAAATACCGGAAGATAGGGTGCAAGATGTATCCTTTTAAAATAGATGGATGGATATACAATGTAAGAAACAGCAAGAGGTGCATCTTTTAGAATGATTTTTTTTTAAGGGAATGGTCTTTGATGTTAACTTGGGGTTTCTAACCTACAATGGACTCTTGTTTTGTTTTGTTTTTTTAAGCAAGGTCTTCCCATGTTGCCCAAGTTGGCCTTGAACTCTTTCTGTAGCCCAGGTTGGTCTCACTTGTAATCTTCCCTCAGTCTCCCACATGCTGGGATTACAGGTGTATGGTACCACACCCAGCTTAGAAAGAACTCTTGAAGATACAAGGTCTTTTTGGCTTCACAAAAACAAGGGGCTTTGACTGTGGGCTGGTGGACCCTGGTCCTCAATCAAAACATTTAGTGTGTGTCTTAAGTCTTATGTCTTACTTATGTCTTACTGAAATTTAGTATGCTTTCTGGTTTTTCATTTTGTAGGTGCTTCCAAGGAATTTGGAAGGTGATATGATGTAGGGTCTTTCCATTTTATCAGGTTACAGTGAAACTCTCTTCCTTGACCATGTGGCAAAGTGAACATGAAACACTGAAAGAAATGTTTGCCTGGCAGGCTATGATTCTGCTTCAAGAGGAGCAGTTTACTTCCACCTTGATTTACCTGGCAGGAAAATATCCTTTGTAGACACTGCTGAAGTTTTTCTTAAATTCCTTGGCTTTAAATTGTGTCCCTGGGAGCCATTCATCTTTGTCACCTGCCTTACTTCTGCTATTTTTAGCCAGATGCCAAAGACCTTACAGCTTCCTCAAGTGAAAGATAAAGAATTAAGATCTGTTGTAAACAAAGATTCATCACAGCACTTTTTTTCTTTCCTTCTTCAAATTTTCCTTTGAGTCAACTTGAATTGCTTATAACCTGGAAGAGTTAGCATCTGTAGAAGAGAGACCTTTGTCAGATTCACTTCCAAATCCATGGAGAAACAAGGCTTTTAAAAAAGAATATTCTAGAAGAAATGACCAATAATGGAGCTACTACTTGTCTTCCATCCCTATTCTCATGTCAAAATGACAAGGTACAAAATAATAAAAATTAGATGGTTTACCTTCTACCAGTATGTCTAGGAAGAGAGAGAAAGAGACAGAGACAGACAGAAGCACGGTCAGTCTATTCAGGAATGTGCCAGTGTGTGTTTAGCTCAGTTAATCTTGATACTAGGGAATTACAGCATTTAAATTTCATTTTTTAGGCCATTGCATGGGGTAAATACATAATTTTGTGAGGGTTATCTCTTTGATCTATATTTGTGATAAGAAAGGATGGTATTTGGTGTGACTGTTGAGTACCTCTGGGAAAAAACAGTTCAAGGCACATGCCTCTTGCTAAGTGCCTCTTTCTGTGAGGCCATTGTATGCATATCACCACCAGACTAACTAGATAAGTAATACAATTTTTTAAACTGATTCACTAGGTAAAGCTAGTCTTACTAATTAACTAATACAGTTTTATCAAGCAAAGTATTAGGTGCCTGTAGGCTTTGCTTTTCGTTTTAAGAAAGTGAGGATAGCTCAGTCATTCCTTGCACCCCCTATCAATCACTCTAACTTTAACATTGTTTTGGAGACTGAAATACAATAGATATTTCCTGAAAGTGATGTATCTCACCAGTGTAAACTTTGCATTTTATTTTTTTAAAGATGAAGAAAAATGTATAGTAAATTATTGTATATGGACAGAGCCTAGAAATTGTATTTCATTCTGTTCTTCTTCCAAGTTGAGTTTTGTGCTGGTCGTATTTTTATCTCTCCATCTATGTTTGCAGGGCTGCCTGTTTCCCCCAAGTGTTAATGTAAACACATTTTATTTTGAGATAGATCAGTTCACTTCCCTCTGGAAATCTGTGCCTATAATGTGGTAAACCTCAATATAACTCTCTGGTCCGAATGACATTTCATAATGTGTACAAATCAAACATTCTGTTGATATTAAATGACAACATTTAATACCTATGTCAACAATTCACTTAAGTCTCATTTCATTAAAATATGCCTGATCTGGGGAGAAGCTGCTTGTCTGAGTAGATAAAGCACTTGACTTTCACCTCTAGTTTCCGGGTTAAAGTGCAGTCTGTGAGCTGTAATTCAGATGGATTTTATAGGTTCTGGCCTAGGGGATTGGAACAGAAATCTAGTTCATATAATCAGGTGAAACCTAGTGTCAGCTGGGCAAGTGAGCATCCAACTCATTGATTTTCATTTTATTTCAGCCATTCAGCTGTCTTTAGGAATGGTTTTCCTGAAAACACTTTGAAATTTTAAATAAGAAATTAACATGATTAAGAAAGTTAACATGATTCAGTCTTTAAATTATTCTTTGTTTCTTTTCCATCAGTTACAACCAGCTTCTGGCCCTACCCCTCAAGATTTGAGAACATTCCTGTTCCCCTCGAGCCCTGGATGTCTCCTGTTTGCTCTTCCCAGGACGATCGTGGCTTTTCACAGTTTCCAGTCTGAAATCCTAATTTTTGTACCTGCCTTTATAACATTAACTACTCTGGTTGTTTCTTTGTAGTTAGGAAAAAGCCTAGCTCGGTTAGGAACCCCTCCTACAGCTATATTAACAAGGAAAAGTGTTTCCTGTCTTCTATGGTCAAGGTATCTACCTCAAGAATAATCTATACGTATACGTAGTCTGTTAGGGATATTTGAATAAAAAATAATAGTTACTTCTGCTTCTTTAATACTACCATAATGTTTTTGTTTTATATAACTTACTGAAGTTTAGGTCTAGGCTGCACTCACCATCTAAATATTTTTGTGTGGCAACTCCTATTTTGTGAACGCTTGGCAAATGCAGGACAATAGAGAGGAGGAGATTAACTCTGTGGATGTGAGTGACTGTCATCTCCAAATGGCCACAGGTGGAAAACTCTGGAATTATGCTGAATTTTTCTATACAGTATTGTGGAAATGCAGAAAGACCCTGAAATAAAGTATAGCTTCTTCCATAGTGGGACAGCCTAATGTGAAATAAGTGGCTGTTAGGCTTCTCTCAGGTCCTGATAACATAGAAAAGGCAGATAATTAATCCAACCAAGATGACAGTGGGCTGTAATTGGTTGCATGTTATGAAGTTCAGATATTTCCCTCTTTTCTGTCTCTGGGGGAGAGAAATTACTGTAGCATATGTGAGTATAAGACATAAAACTTGCTACAGCAGTATTTTTATTTCTAAATTATTCTTAAAGCTATTTAAAAGTCACCACAGAACATGCTTTACAGAAGCAATTTCATGGCTCCTTCAGGCTTTTTTGTAAATCCAGATAACTGAAATGTTAGCCCCAATTGATTATTGAGAAGGAAGGAGGTACACCAAAGCTGCTGCTGATGCCTGGGTTCAGGATAAGGGAATTGCGGCTGGGGTGAAGGATCTTGGTGGAGTCTCTTAAGTTCTTTCAAATAATTTCTGCCATGATTGGTAATGTAGGGGGGCATTTGAAAGATGATCATTATTTGAGAAATGTTTCTGAACTAGAAACTTGCTAGCTTTGGATCCTGTTAATACTCACTGGCAATGATAGCCATTTTCCATTCCATGAGATCAATTTGGAACTTGAGCATAATTTTATTTCTGCTTCACAGTTCTTAAAATGCTGTTTGGAAATGCCATTAGGAGGATAAGGGATATAATGAAAAATACGTTCTCTCATGTACCAAATCAAAGTGTATAGTTATGGAGCTGGCTATCTATACTGAACAACAGCTAACAAAATGAATTGGCTGCTTTCTGCATTCAAAGTTGTATAGTGTAAAATTCAATGAAACATTGAATAACTGGAAAGCTCACATCAGCATCAAGGATGCATTTAGCAGGTTTCCTCCTACCGTATTATGAGAGTAAAAGCACAATGTAGAACTAACAATAAAGGCTACAAATGAAGTTAAGAATTGTGGAAGATCTGGATCTAGAAAGATCAGTAGAAGGGATTGTACCTGTAAACCCAAGCTTGGATACTGGTGGAAGGAAAGTGACAGAAAGATGAGCCTTTGGGGACCAGTGTTTTATAAAAATGGTATTCTTGTCAGTATCTTCCACTGAAGGCTGAAAGTTGTTTTTTGAAATTGGCATCTGTCAGAATCCTCCGTAGGGCAAAGGACTGTATTTTTAGTGGTTGAACTTGCTAGGTTAAACGAAGTGACTGTGCCCCATACCTATGTTGTACAGAAAGATATGGGGTGGAGTGAAAAGGTGCTTCCTTTCCATGGTTTATATCAGCTTTTTAGAGTGGAAAGTTATTCCATAAATGAGTGAGTTGAATGAATGAATGATAAAACAAAGGACAAGCTTTTTTTTTTTTTTTTTCCTGGAAAAGTTTATTTGTTGTGAAGAGATTTGGCATAATCTTGTTTTCCTAGCTATAAAATGGAAAATAAAATCTTTTTTTTGTTTTGTTTTGTTTTTATTTTTTTGGTACTGGGAATCAAACTCAGGACCTTGCGCTTGCCAGGCAGGCGCTTATGCCGCTGAGCTATCCCCGCCCCTAAAAAATAAAATCTAACAGAATTCATACTTAAGGGTAGGTCTGTGTGTGTGTGTGTGCATGTGTGTGTGTGTGTGTGTTCACTATACTACACAATGAGATTGTGAAACTCAGTAGAATGTTTGGAACTGTAAAGTTAAGCCTCTTTAAAATATTGCTCCGTTACACACTGGCTTAGCGAAATGCATGTTTTCATATAGAACACTGAGAGTATTAAATGATGGCATTGCTAGGAAACACATCTTGCCATCTTAAGAGGTAGATGCAACTTTTAAGAATGCAAATGTGAAAAACTTGATGGTGGAAAATTACCAGAAGCTTACATATTCTTTAATTTTCTCCAGCCGAGTTTTAAATAGAGACTGGAGCTAGGAAGGGGCTGCTTCTGATTATGAGTCTTCTGGGGGAAAACAGTTTTACAGGACTGACCTTAAGTGCAAAATGGATAGTAATTGGAAGCCCTGAGGGGGCACAAGAAATGAAGGTGGCTTATTGGTTTTGGCAGGGAAAGGGTTGGCTGGTAAGACCATTGAGCCCCTTAACTGAAAATACTGACAAGCTGAGCAGAAAGCATGTGTGCGCTACCAGGCACAATCATTATTTTCATTGGCAGAATGTATTGCTCACAGTTTTGGGTAGTCTATCCATTTTGTCAGTAATTTAATCTAGGTCAAAAAAGGCATGGGGTATAAACTGCTATTGTTGAACAACCCTGCAGGGATACCTGGCAGGATCCATTCCAAGTTTTAATGAGGAGACTTGCTTCATGTTGGGGACCTGCTGGTGGCTTACAGTATCTATTCTGGGGTGTTTTAAAATGGGGGTTAGCTCTTGAAATTGGACGAGGTATCTGCAGAAAAGTTGATGAGACCCTCCACCCCTTGTTCTCTGCTCCTTTAAAAAATGATAATAAGGGAAGACTTTTAGGCAGAAGTAAAAATACAATGACATGAGATTATGTCTAAGGTGATAGTTTTCCTTTCAGAGGAAGAATAATTCTGAGGATTTGAAATAAAGAATTTGAAGACAGAATCTTAATACATTTGATATCTTCTATATTTTTATAGTAGCTTTATTTTAGAGAATGTGCCAGTGATACATGGCACCTTGAATAATGTATTTTTATACTCCTTTACTCAGGAAGTAAGCTGGCACATTCACAAGAAGAGGAAATACATGGTGACTTGGTAGTACTGCTACTAACCTCATTCTTTTTCTTTGGGAGTAATGCTGTTCCTCATCTGTCTTTAACATGCATTCATTGGTTATTTTTGTCTGTGTTTTTTTATGATTTTTAAAAACATGTTGCAACCTATGAGTTGAGAAATGAGAAAATGAAATGATTACTAATTAATTTTTTAAAGTTTTATATTAATAAATTTGATTCTGTGGATCATTTTGGGAATGTCCTCAGCAAGAAAAAACAAGACATTTTCCTACTTTGTGACATTCTCCTTGGGGTTGACCAAGAAAGTTGCAGAAGGACTTTTCTAAGGCATGTGCTGAATAAAGGAACAATTAATTGTGAGACAGCCCTCATTTTTTTTCTAACCAGATTTTTGGCAGAAACTATTGGGATGTCTTACTCCTAACATATTCATTCTCCACTTATACAGGGATTTTTATAGTAGTAAGAAGATCACATTCTGGCCAAAATAAAATAAGGAAGAGAAAGGACTGCCTTTTAAGAATGAGGAAGACAGCTACTCAGGAGGCTGAGGCAGGAGGATTGCAAATTGGAGTTTAGCCTGGGCAACTCAGAGAGATCCTGTCACAAAATAAAAAACATAAAATGGGCTGGGTATATAGCTAAGTGCTACCTGGGTTCAATCCCCAGTACTGGAGAGGAAAACAAGGAAGAAAGGAACTCAATAATTACACTAACTATATTTGAGGCACTAATCTAGGAGCCAATTACTGTGTGTCTAATCAAAAGAGAAAAATCAGACAGTAAAACAGAACTAAGAACACCAGAATAGGGAAAGTGTACTCTAATGACTCATTAACTGCAACAAGGAATGGAATAATGAGAGATTGCCAGTAAGAAGTAAAGAGAGGGCCGGTGATATAGCTCAGCGGCATAAGCGCCTGCCTGGCAAGCACCAGGTCCTGAGCTTGACTCCTGGTACCTGCATATTAAAAAAAAAAAAAAAAAAAAGAAGTAAAGAGAATTCTAAAGCATATAAGAGTAGCAAATACAAAGCGTAACCACTACACTGGTGCTGAAATGGATCACTCAAGGAAGAGCCCTATTCACAGACTGAGATCCGGGCCTTGTCTGAGAGGATGCAGCGTGGGTCCCTGTGGCAAAGCAGTTGCTGTGGAACTCACTGGCAGTCTGCCCTCTTGCATGTTGGGGAACTTGTTCATGGTGTTTTTTTTGAGGCACTCTGATACAAAATTCTCCCAAGAGGGTGCTGGGGAAGCTGCTGGCCCCTGGATGATTGTGACTGCCTTTGGTTTATAAGGTAAGATCCAGCCCTTGGGGAATGTGTGTGTACCACAGGAGCTGGGTACTAGAGAGGTCTCATTCCTTGTGCAATGTCCCTCTAGCACCCTCTGCTGAACCTTAGGCTTGTGCCAGAGGGTAAAAAAAAAAACATTTAAAGGGCCCAGATCCATATTCATAGAGAAGGCAAAAAAGGTAAATTTGAGGCTGAGAGGCAATAAACTAATCACTGGACCCGAAATCTATGCTGCTACTTTTTTAGTCTAAGGAGACTAGAAGTAGTGAAATGGGACTATTTATCCCCTCTTGCAAGAGAAGAAATTTATTTAAGCCCAGAGAGATAAGTGACTTCTTCAGGGCCATAGAGCCAATAAATGGCAGATTCACATTTCAGGGCCTCTGTGCTCCCCACCTTCAAAAAGGGATACCAACAGTTAAGGTCTAGAAATGGACAGTTGTGCCAAATTCTTTCGTCTAGGTATTATGCCAGAGATTGCCATTAAGTACAGTATTAACTCACTCCTGGCTGGTCCTACAGATGAGGGAAACGGAATAAGTACCAGTTGTGTTTTTACTGTAGGTTATCAGATTTTGAGACATACAGGAATTGGTTGTACCTCTTTCAGTGGAGTCCCTGAAGCATCTTTTTACCTATATCTTAGCTGTGCTCTTACTATTTAAAGTTCAGGTCCATACCTGTTGGTCCATTTGAGAGCTCCCAGAGGTCTCAACCTGAATTCCTTGGAGGGAAGGGGCAGAAGATGATGGTTCCTGGATTTTTATTTGAAGATTTACTTTCTCTCCCTTAGAATGCTCCCCCAGGATACTGTGCTCTTGTCTCCTGGTTGACATCGAGTGTGTAGCCCTGCTCCTTTGGAACCTCTGTCTCCTATTAGGATGTATATGTTTACCTCATTTTGGGCAATAGATTCATACCTCAAATTTTTCTAATAGAAGTGTCATTTTCATGCTGATTTACGCTATAATTTTCAGAACTGCATTATCATTTGACTTTGGGTGAGTTACTTAAACTGTCTAGGACTTAGTTCTTTCATTCATTCTTTAATCTATAAAGAAGAATGACCTTTCTAAAGCTCCTCTCATCTTGGAAACATTCAGTGGCCATTTCTGGTTTAACATCTTTTTGCAAGGGTTCCAAACACATGAGTTCTCCGTTGCCTGATCTCCCTGGCGAGTAGTTGGTGAACTACAAGTCAATGGAAGGCAGCGTGGTGGACTTGTGAGAATGTGACTTTGGAGTCAGACTCAAAGGGTGGGAGTCTTAGTACCACTTAGTGGTTAGGAGTCCTTAGAGGAGTGATTCATTTTTATGTGTCCTAGCCTTTTACTTTATGAAATGGGAATAATAATGGCTGGCCCATTGTGTTCTGATGAAGAGTAAGGGAAATAATATGTACAGCACTTTGCACATTTGCCGACACAGTGGATGTACTAGTTGTGCTTGGGATCTAACAAGTACGCAGCAATATCACCCTTTTCAACTGAAATGCTTACACCCACTAAGGGAGTCTTTTTCCATGCTGAATCTCCTCATAAAGTAAATACTTTGCACATAAATAATCACAATGAACTTTATCTGTCTTACAAGTCTTGATTGTACATGTTCTTCTATTTTCAAGTGGTGCAGCTCTATGCCTTTATTAAATTTCTTGTTAGTACTTTTCTGACTACATGGTTCTTTTTCCAAATCATTATTATGTGGTATAATAGTAGCAGTAATAGTGTTATTAAGGATTCAGTATGTACTAGTCATTGTTCCAGGCAGTATACACTTACTAGTTTCTTATATTTATAAACCTTTCATTATCTCCATTGTCTAGATGAGAAACTGAGGCACCAGCAGGTAAATGACTTGCCAAGGTTTCAAGCTATTGTGTGTATGGGGGGACAGGCAGTGGTCTGTTTCCAAGGCCACTGGTCTTCACTGCTATGTTACATTGCTTGGTTCAACTGTAGTTTTTTTTGTGTGTGTGTGTGGGTACCGGGGGTCGACCTCAGGACTTTGCAGGCCAGCAGGCACCCGTGCCGCTGAGCGATATCACCAGCCCTTTTTTCATATGTGGGTACCAGGAGTCGAACTCAGGACTTCGCGCTTGCCAGGCAGGCACTTATGTCGCTGAGCTATCTCACCGGCCCTCAACTGTAGTTTTGAAATATACTTTACCAGAGGTCACTGATGAAAATTCAATCAAATCCAAATCAGCTTGAGTATAGAATGAAAAGAAGGCATATACTTCAAGACGCGTTGACATAAATCTATTTTTAAATCTTTAACTACATTTTTAGGGGATTGCTTTCCCCTTTACAAAAACCTCAGAGATCAGGAAGAGCAAAAGCCAAATTTACCTTTTATGTTTTGAGATTAAAACCGTCTTTGACACACAAAATCTCTTGTAGTCATCATTAGCGTCCTTCTGGGCCTTATATTCAGCCTCTCCTCACCTGTCCCCACAAATATAACAATAGCAGTAATACACTTTAGTTTCATATATTCCCGTCTTCCTTACAAGAAAGCTGAGGTTAGTTTCTCCTTAATCTGTTTATTGTGTTTATTTTGGCTTTTAAGCTGATTTTTAAATATAAGTAAGAGATAGTTGATTTTCTACTAATAATGTGAAAAAATATCAATCAATAAATAAAATGGGACCAGTGGCTAGTTTTCAGATTACGTGACGAGATTCCCACAGTTGTCATCTGGCCTCCACCTTGTAAACACAGAGATCCGAGAACTATGGAACCTGAATGAAGTATGTGTTCAGATGCCAACAGCTTATTCCATTTTATTTTAGTAACAACATTATTTTCACTGTTGGGAAAAAAGATTGGCTTGGTAGACTTTAGGAACCACTTTAGTCAGCGTGGATAAATGAAAAAACACCAGTGATCAGTTTTCATCATGACAAATGGAAACTGTCATTTAATTTTTATCCCCAATTATACAGCTCCAGGACCAATTTTTCAGGTGGAATGTTGAAGCCATTAAAAAGAAGTAAACTATACCATAGTCCATCATTTTTCTGGCAGCTAACCAATGATCTGTAGTCTTATTACATGTACGTTTTTATAGAGATATTTTTCTCTTAAGTTTGCAGAAGGCTTTATTAACTCTTTCCTGATTTCTTCTGGACTTTATTTTCCCAAATGAATTTCTCTTTTATCTTTATCACTGAGTGGTGGTTGGGATTTATCTGGCAACTTTGGTTTTATCTAGCAACTATACTCATTTTCATGTTTTATGTTCTTTGACTACTAGAATTGCATAGAATGATTTTTTAAAAATTTCAACCGAAATTATGTTAATGGTCCTAATGTTCAGTATAGTCCATGTTCATTTGGATTTCAGAGTGTGATTTGTTAGAAATATAGTACATAAATAGAAACCAATCAAGCACCTCTATATCCTTCCTTACCATGATATGGAAATATTTGGAGAATCTCCAAAAATTCTGCTGGTAGTATTCTGTCCATTCTTTCACTGTAGCACTTAATGAGTTATGTGTTAATTTACTAATTTCAAGTACATTGTTCTCTAGTAATTTGAAATTTAGGTACTGTGTGTGTACCTTTAGATTTTCCTGCTTTACATTTGCATCTACAAAGCTTAGCAGAATGTTGTCATATCTGAGTTATGCAAAAGAAGTTTTGAATGACTAATTACTTTCTTATTTCTTTTGGAGCTATTTAGCTATTTATAATTAGAAATTTGTCAACAATATTGAAACCGAGGATCTTCAGAGGACACTAAAACCCTTTATAGCCATGTGTGTACTCATCTTTATTCCACTAGAAAAATTTGCATGTAGCAGGTAAGTCTCTGAATTTTGCAGGTGAGAGAAGTTGAGATCAAAGGTTACCATTGATATTAAGAATTCCAGAGAGAGGGATTGCTTCGATTGGAACCATTGACTTCTGCTTCTAAACCCTTTTTCCCCAAGCCATGCTACTTTGGGGATTTGTGTTTAGATTACACAGCCTGCCATTACTTCTATTATGAAAAACATCATTGATTTGTTTTTGATATGCATTTAATATATTAATTGAGGTGGGGGTGGGGGTGAGACAGGTTGTTTGGCTTTTGGGAAAGCTAGTTAATGGGTGAGGCCTATTTTTGTGTATATCTTCATATGGATTTTTTTTCTGGTATTCAAATTCTATCTCTTTCATTTACCTAATTAATTCATGGGAGCATTTGGCTCAGAACCAAAGAATGTTTATATGTACTTGACTTTAGTATCAAAATAGTTAAATTTGGTTTTCAATGAAAGAGGTACTGGAGTCTATTATGAACAATAAGGCAATTTTTTTTCCAGATGTATGGCATGGCATATGCTTAGAGGATATGTTGTATCTACTATAAAACTGTCATCTGTTACCATTAGGATATGCAAGTAAGCTTATAAACATGCTGATGAAAGGATTCTTTTGGCTTGGAATCTTGTTAAGTAAAAGATGTTAAATCGTGTATCTTGTCCTCAGGGATGGTGGACTAAACAACTGCACTTATTCTTATTAATGCCTGTAGACTCCTACGGCAGAAGAAGCAAATGGCTTTTTGTAAGAGTCACTAGAATATGAAGAGTTACTTGTAGTCAAGTTCTTTATTAGGGAATATTAACATACTAGTTTATCCTGGCGAACAGCAAAAAATCCTACAAATTTGCAAGTGTTTTTCCCAGTTTTCTCTACTAGTTATAGGAGGAGTCAACCCAACAAAATAAACATCATTTGTGGGCTGTCATAAATCATTACTTGTGTCAGGTGTCTATTTTAAGGCTACATTAGGTCTTCCAATGGGAAGAAGAACTCGTGGATTTGGCTAATGTACCTGCACTGAGGGAGAGAAGTCAGTTTTCTATCCTCTTGTGTTATAAATGAGAACATTTCTTGTGCCTTTTTTGTGGATGGGTGGTATATTGGGATTTGGGTCTGGTCAGTCATAGAATTACAGAATCAGATGGGACCTCAGCATAGCACAATATCCACAGTGCTTTGAAGTAGGCTTTTTCATCTTTGGATAACTGTAATATTAGAATGATTTTACCTATATTATGATTGTATTTGTTACTTTCTGTAGTGTCTGATCATTGGTCATTTGCCTTGTTTTCCAGAGTCTAATCCTTGCTTGTCATCATCCGTTAGTGTGACATCCCTGCCTGTGCAGTCTTATTTTAAGTTCTCTTAAATATTAAATGCTTTTATATCTCTATGTCTTTGCATGTGCTGTGCCCTCAACCTTTCTTATCAATCTAATCTTTGAATTGACTTCACAAGTTACTTTGTGCAAGTACTCTCCCTATTTCCCCCCTCCCTATTTCCCCCAATACCTTGAATTTTTAGGTAGATTTAGATGATCTCTCCACTTGATACACCACTACCCTCTGCCCTTGGGTCACTCTTCCTCTCCCCTCTAAGTACATGCTTCCTATCTACCTGTACTGTTTGGATAGCACTCCTTTTGTGTGTTGCCCTAGCTCCATTATGGATTGAATTCTGTGAAGAGAAGGATCAGATCTTAATGGATCATATAATTTTGAGTGCCTAGTACAGTGCTCAATCCTTTGTAATAAAGTATGGGTAGAAATCTTAAAGATACGAATTTTGGGGGACATTTCAGTGATTTATGAGTACAAAGGGCTGAATATTTTAAATCATGCCTGCCCTGGCAAATCCAGGATAAATGTTTGCTGTACTTTCTGGTCTCTGCCACTTGTAGAGTTGAATTTATGGAGTTGTTAATGCAAGGAACAGATTTTTAAAAGAAATTTATTAGCATATAATAAAGGCATAACAGAATTTATTAAAAGTCTGATTTACTTTAGACATTCTGAACCCCACTCCAGTGTTTTGATGGGAAAAAATAAACCAGAAAAAAAGAGCAATTGCTCATGCTCTGTGAGCAAATATTATTAAAAGACCTTCTGTGCTATTGGACTGTTATGGATTCCCTCTCTCAAAACACCACTTGGCTGTGCTTTGTCACTGAAGTTGACCTGACAGTTTCTCATAAATAACTCTGAAATGTGTGTACATTCATGCTTTTGCATAATAATTATATGCCTTTAGTATTGCTGAGGTCAGCATGTGGACATCTCTGCAAAACATTAGTTAAATAATTGGTCCTTTTAAGCTGTAGCCTGTCAACAGACCATATTCTTGGAGGCCATGAATAGAAATGTGCAATGCTTCAGTGTAGTAATCTATGCAAATCAGTGCTTTATGGGCCAACAAGGGCTGCATAGAGGAACTATAGAAGGCAAAGATGTTTGAGATGATAAAACAGTTCCTAGAAGAAGGTAGGTTATATGGTCTACCTCCTCACTTCGGTCAAGACTGTTCTGAAGCCGTCTGAGATGGGCATGGGCATCTGTCTTGGCTTTTGTTAAAATACCATGACATAGAACCTTCAGGGGCAAGTAGTTCCTCCTTATGCCCATAATCTTATCTTTCCCTCCACTCAAGCTTTTGCCCTTTGGGCCAGTTTCCCCTGGTGATAATGATTGTATGGTTAGCAGTTACTAATAAAATCATATACTGAAAGTCCTTTTCTGGAAGCGGACCTGGGGTCTCATAGACTGCATGTACGAAGTGCCCTTTTGGTTTGTGTAAAGTTTTGCAAGCTGTGTGTGGCAGATAGAAGACCGACTGATGATTCAGTGCACCCCTCCCGGAGTGGGTTCTCTGATAATAATGCTTCACCTTTAAGACTACTTGACAGGATTTAACCACACATGCAGCAAATCAATGCAGTCTAGAGCACAGATGCACTTGATCTATATTGTTTGTCTTCTTTTGACTGATGCAGGCAAAAGAAACCATCAGATAGCTTCTTGGTTAATACAGCTTTGTTCTGAAAAGGAGGCAGTGATCTATTTGGGGATGCAAATAGCCAAGGTCTGAAATGAGGTGGGCACTTACCAGCCTGGAGGACAATCAGTCAATATCCAGCCGAAGCAGGCTACAAAAGGAACTTGGTTCTCTGGGACAAATCACATTATGTAAAAGTTCTCTAATAGTTTATTAGTATAATTGAAAAATATAGCCTACTAAAAATTCTACCTGATCATTTTAATGAAAGCTGTGTCATTTGTGAGTGGCACTTGCCTATAAATTTTTCTGGAGCTATGAAAATAAATTAGAGATGAGGCTGATGGTTTTTTTTTCTTTTATTTTTTTCCCCTCCCAAGCCTCCATGAACAGCTCTGTCTGATTTGTTTCGTCTCTTTCCACTGCCTGTAGAACATCTGTTGGAAAATAATGCTTGTCCTGTCAGTTTCCAGAATCAGCAGCAAACCGAAGTGTGTGCACAAGGTAGATGTCAGCATTATAACGCTGCTACCACAGGCTACTGAAAGGCAGAAGGCAGAATTAACTCTGTACTGGTAAGATTCATTAAAAAAAAAAAAAAAAGATCTGGACACGCCCATTCAAGAATAGGAAGCTTATCCCAAAACAGACCAAGAAGTACACAAGCAAAGATACAATTTTGAACTAAAAGCACATATACAAGATGATTATTGTCTGTTATTTAGTGGATGACTCTTTGTTCTGAGACTAGGTTATACTCTTTTGCTGGAAGCTTACAACAGATCAATAGTAATTTTGTTATGGGCCAGATGTCAAAACAGAAATGTGCTCTCAAATCCCACTGACTTGCTATGACAACTATTATGCTAAAATACATTCACTCAGCAATCAGGCTTTTGCAATGCTCCTGTAGTTCTGTCTGCTTTCATGTGGAGAATTAAAGATATGTACACCTATTGTTAGCTGAGATTCTGTTTTGTTTTCCTTTCTCTATTACATTCTTCTTTTGATAGAGAATAGAAACAACTCAAAACTCCCCTTTTATCTACCTTGATAATGAGTTGGGTCTGAAGCCTACACTGCAACTTCTGGTTATAGGTATCATTTTTATGGTAATAAATCTGTGGTAGAAAAATTGTTTTGAGGAAAAATAAGCCAGCAAGTAGCACTTTTTTATGTTCCTCTGTAATCTAACTTTTGAGTTTTAATATTGGTCTGATAAGGATTTGTGAGTTAAATGTTCTGGGATGAAAGGTAATTTAAGGGATGTTGACTGGTCCATTGCTTTGGTATCTTCCTGTCTCTCACTGTGAAGCTGCTAGTTACCCACCATCTTTTGGATAAGATTAAGACACCGTTCCTTAGTCAAGAAAATGTCTTCTTGTGATTTGTTTTTGTAGACATATCTAGAAAAAATCAGAAACAACTGGCAGTTTTTGGTAGGTGAAGTTTGAAAGTATAATTTAAAATAGTGTTAGTTTCTTTCTGGAAAAAATTTGGCCTTGCTCTGTGTCTTGTCTATCAGGGCCCAGCCTTCTTCTCTTTATTCCCATAGAGCAGGGAAAGAAAAAAAGAGAAAGCCTTTCCTTTTTAGACCAAGAAAGGATTGAATAAGCTCCAACTTACATATTCAATAATGACCTGTACTAGAGCTTTCCATTCCACCTTTGGGGCAGGTCTCACATTTCTTACCATTCCTTATCTTTTGTCATAGAAATAATCTCTGAGTGGGAAGAAAAATTACATGTAAGTATGTAAGTTCTCTGAGAACTTATTACTTTGTTGAACTTTGTTGTATATTAGTCTCTGTAGGTCTTGGTGCTGCTCAGCAGATTTCCCCCACAGACATGCTGCTCACAAGAAAAATTACTTGGATTCAGTTATTCTTTCATATCTTTATTGCTAGTGCTCCTCACAGCATTGAGGCCAATAGGAGTAAGTGAAGAGAATAAAGTTCAAATCAGATTGAGGTACCTTCTGTAGCAAAAATTAACTATACTATTATTGCATTCCAGGCTGTATGTTAGAAGCAGAAAGGATTCCATGATTAACAAGCTAGAATCCCAGCCTCTCAGGAACTTTTAGCACTCCCAGACCATACCTGTGGGTTGCAACAAATTCAAATACATGAATTTGCATGTATTTATCCTTGCTTCTCCTGATAAGTAAATGTATAAATTGCAAAATCATGGGACAGAGAAGCTAACTGGCCCACTAAGAATTAAGTTCAAGTCTTGGACTCAGAGATAGAACTAACTAGTTAAATTCATTGTCATTGTTATTACCTCAGCTATATTTAAATCCTAATGTATCAAAGAGCATGACAAAGAATCATGAGACTTAGATCAAAGAATCTAGAAGAGAATGCCAAGTGCATCTCCTTCTCTCTCCCCAACAAAATAACAGTGAGTGGGTAGAAGTTAGATATGAGTGGTTAACATTATTATTTGAGAGCAGAGCACCAAACAAACTCAAGAAAGTGAATAATATTTCCAGGAACACTTTTGGATAAACTTTAAAGAATATCTATCCAAATGAAAAGCCATTGGGATTTCAGAATTAGAGAAAAGCTTGAAGAACTTGGGGCCCTCTTTCCCTTTGCATCATATGTTGTAAATGAAGTCAAACTTTACTTTATACAAGGAATAGATACACATGTGTGTGCACACACATTCTAGTTTATTTTATTAGGGTACAGTGAATCAGTAAGATGTAGGAAAACCTTAGAGAGTTATATTTGTCAAGTTCAGAGCCCTATCACCCTGGTATATATTAATCTTACATCTTGTTGAAAAGTGTCTGTATAGGATACTCAAATAGTATCACATGTGTTTTTTTGGAGGGGAGCATTGTAGGTTTCTTAAATGTTTACCATTATGTGCTAAACTTTTCCCAAACCAGAAAGCATTCGTCCACACCAGGGGTTTGTGAACTTTCTCAAGGACCACATAGTAAGTATTTTTGGTTTTGCAGGCCAGTCTCTGTTAAAAAAAAAAAAAAAAAAAAGTCAACTCTTGTTGTAATGTAGAAACAGCCGTAGGAGATAATGTACCCTAAAGAGTGTAGCTGTGTGCCAATAAAATTTTATTATAGGCACTGAAAAATTGAATTTCATTTAATTTTTAATGTGTCATGAAATACTCTATTTTGATTTTTAGGCAATTTTTGATCCATAGGCCATAGTTTGCCAATCCCTTTCCTTTATAGTACTATTTGTTTCCCAAACCATGTTATTCATCAATGTGAGGCTTTATGGTACTATGAGTTAATTTAGTAACAACTGTGAGAAAGTGAGACATTCAGAGTAATTGCCAGAGAACTCATGAGGTCATCCAGACCAAGTCTCTTAAGGAGTATAGGTCATTTCATTTTAACTGGTGCTGGGATAGGGGTTCAGTGGCCCGAAGAGTGGAAGACAGAGTGGAAGTGAAATAGGCAACAGTAAAGGCCAGTAGTGACCTAGTTTTTGCTGCAGGCTAGCTGTATACCAAGGCTGTGTGAAGTGGTGAAACTTGCAGAGCTTTCAATGATACAAATGGCCTGCTGTGGCATGTGTGCCATAGGTTTGCCACCACTGGACTCTATAGCACAGGGGAGGGCTGGGGTGAAGTGGTGTGAAGGCATTAGCGATTGAAGAATAAATACCTTTGTCAGTGAAGTTGAACCCTGTACTTAGCTCGCATCCAGTCAAGCCAGATATACTTTTGGAAACCAAAGAGGGGTAATAAAAATAAAAGTTCAGAGAAAGTCATGCACTTAAAAATATGGCAAATCATAGACTTGGAGAACCCAGTGTGAAAGTACTTACTACTGAGCTTATGAACTCCCACTTGATAGCCAAAGTACCATGTTTGAGAAAGCTGGAGGGAAATTTTTTGACGCATTGCCAGTCTTTTACTTAAACTCAAAAGATCTTAGCATTAAAATAACTTATTTGAAGTGTTGGCAAGCTAATAAATTCAGGGGGCTGTTTTAAACGTTGTCAATCTAAAATGTAATCCTATTAAAATGATTATTTTCTGAGTAGAGAATTCCCTTGTCCTCCTGTCTACGGCTCACAAGAGAACAACATGAAAGGCATCCTAGAATGTCCTTGGAACATCATGGAGCCAGCCGATGTGTTTGCACAGGGTAATTCTCTTCTGCAAAGGATTTCCTTAGCCGTACCACTTTACAAGGCAAATGCCCCCACGTAATGGCAGGTTTATCCTAATAATGGGAAATGGGGATTATATTTGGAATGATACCTTCTAGGTCTTGGGAACCTTTTTGGTCTGTTAATTTGTGCTCATTTCAGTGTGTGATTGAAGATCCTGTGTAACTTGAAACGTTTGCGTTTTCTTGCTTCTGTTCATTTCTTGGGCTCCTTTTCATCGAGCAGCTTGGGTTACCTTGAATTAAATTGGTTTATGGCATACCGTTTTCGGTAAAACTCTGCAAAGAAGTGGTCACATAACTCAGAAAGGTTTGCCCTTGGAGTGATTTAGTCATGCTGGATGATAGCTGAGGAGGCTTATTGACTTTGAGCTCCCTTTGGAACCAAATGCAGAAAGCTGTGCACTTCTGTGGCACCTGTGAGACACTCACTTGAATAGAGCTACTGAGAAAAGCATTTCAGTTATTGGCATTTTTCCTAATGCATTTTGTGTGTGTCTATTCCACAGGGAGAAATGTGTGGTTATTGTTGAAATATTATCTACATGGCTTTGCTGAAGGAGGAGGAGAAGAGCCACTGTGTAGCAGCTAACAGATGATGTCTTGTAGCATGTGTAATGGTTTGGGGTCTGTGTCTGTCCCCAAAACACCAAAACAGATTTATGGCCGTAATGTTCAACTTACAAAGCCCATTAAAGGGACCTTGAGTTTGACAAGCTGGGTGTTAGTAACTGTGATTTGGAATGCTATTTGAATACTGGCTTTCTTTCTGTTCATCTGGTTTTGACCGGGAAGATAGGCTTTGATCATTTGAGTACTTGCCCTGTGTGAATCCAAGATAGGAAATCCAACTCTCAGAAATGTACAGGAGTCAGTTTCCTTCTCCTTCTAAACTGATAGGCCTCTGTTTAAATAAAAATTTTTGTGGACAGATTTTCACTTGTCATGTGTGAGCCAGGCATGTTACATTTGTCTAAGGGGAACAGTTTTATGTAGGTGGATGTGTAATACCTGTAGGCTATCAGAGCCACCTATTCATTTCAACAAATCTCTTCTCTTACAACAACATTGCAGGAAGTTTAGGTAATTGATTCTCTTGAACAATACAAATATTGGAATTCATAATCTTTCCAAGATATGGGCAGAACTACTTCTTTTAAATTGACAAAAAGCTGTTTATTATTCTCAGATGTTCATTAAACAATTACTGATCGGCAGTTTAGCATGTGCCCAGCTGTAGGCTAGATGTTGAGATGCCAAGAGGGAAAAAGGCAGAATCCTGGACCTCGTAGTCCACTAAGCAGGGCAGACCCCAAACAGATGAACGTAATGCATACATTCATTAATTTACAGCATTTCAAATAAGCGTACCCTAGACGCCCGATGGTAGGGTGGGGGACACCTAAGGAATGGGAAGAAGGGGACTATGGTAAGCAGAGGCAGATGACTTGACTCTCATGCTTCTTACAGTTGAAGATTTAATATAATTATTTATTAGCCAGTTGCACACAGTGCAGTCATAAAGTGATACAAATGTCACCGAGGAGAAACCTGTGGTGGAAGGAAGTCAGTCATACACGGAAAGAGTGATATGGTCAGGAAGGCCAGGGAGTGCTTCACTGAGGAAGATGATTGAACTGTGATCTGAAGGGGTAGCCTGGCCTGAGTTGGATAGGTTAAAAGGAGTAGGAAAAGCTTTCAAGGGGAAGGCAGATGCCCTGAGGGAACTGAAAGGCCACTGACTGGCTGGAGGGCAGAGGAGAGTGAGAGTTAAGGTAGGGCCAGATGTTCCAGCCCTGAGGCTGTGTGGAGGACTGGGGGCTTTATTCTTAGAGTTATGGGATGCCTCCCATGTTTTTGTGTGGGGCTTTTTTTTGTGGGGGGTGGTGGTAACATGATCCCAGTTGTTTTCTGGAAAAGATTCCAGGGTCATGAAGGATATAGTTAGTGAGGAGGCTACTGTACACCAGAGGTAGCAGTAGTTTTATTAGGGTAGTGGTAGGTGGGGCTGGGTGGAACTGTAGAAAGAAGTGAGTGTGATTGAAAAAATAACTAGGAGGTTAAAAGTGCAAGATTAGTGGGATGATCCAAGTATATGGTGTAGTCAGAGGCCATAAGTGACATTTTATACTGACATACAGAGTCCGCCAAAAATGTATGCACACTTCAGGAAAAGAAAAACTTGTATAAATATCTTAATACTGTTTATTAAGACATCATGAAAATCCTAATGTGCATGTGGACAAAGCAGTCAGTTTACCAGGAGTCAATTTCTGGTGTGCATTAAAATAGTTACATAAGTTTTTCCTTTCCTGAAGTGTGTATACAGTTTTTTGGCCGACTCTGTATTAGAAAACATGAAATAAAGATGGATGTGGTGGCACACACCTGTAATCCCCGCACTCAGGAGGCGGAGGCAGGAAGATTGCTGAAAGTTCAAGAACAGGCTGGGTTACTCATTAGAGTTCAAGGCTAACCTGGATGACATAAGACCCTGTCTCAAAAACAAACAAACAAACAACAACCCAACATGAAATAACCCTTATTTTGTTTCTTCCAGATTAAACTTTTTTGATGGCACTGAGTATTGAACCTAGGGACTTCGTACTGATGTACAACCCCCAGCCCTCCTTTTTTTTTTTGAGACAGTCTTGCTAAGTTTCCCAGGCTGGGCTTGAACTTGCAATCCTCATGCCTTGACCTTGTCTATTTTTTATAGTAGATATCAATCCATTTTCTAATTTTTCTGCTAATTTTTTGTGTCTTTCGAGAAAGGAAATTGTAACTCTTATTCTTTCTGCTTCTTATAGTGTAATTAAGACAGTAGAGATACTGTCTTAGAGTTATGACTCTAAAAAGAAACACAAAAAACAGGCTCAAGCCAGAAGATAGTACCAAAGTAAAATATATCTAGCAATGTCAGCAAAATGTAAAGATACCATCAGAAAGAAACATTTGCTACCTTCGACTTTCCCTGCTGATTTTAATTCAGAAAATTTAAATGATTTTTTCCTTAACAAAATGAGTTAAAATACAATGGGGTCTTTTATTCTTTATAAACTGAAGTCAGAATAATTTATTTTATCTGGAAGAGAGTATTAAATTAGCTGTCAACCGTGCTACACAGGTGGATGGTAACTTTTGAATGAAATGACCAAATCTCCAGTCCTGAGGCATTCATTTAATCGGTGCTTTCCATTGAAAAAGGCAAAACATGAAATGTTGAGATAATTGTGCTAAACTTCCAAGTAATTGCTTTTGTTAGCTCAACTCGTGTTTACTCATATTAATTACTGAAATTTGATAACCCCTTTGTTTCCTACTTAGCATGACTCTGAATGCAGAGGACAGAGCCATAAATCAGGTGGGTGATTCTCTCTAAAGGCAGGACTTCTTTGCTTTGAAGTTGACAGCTTAAGGCTAATTCTCCAAGCTTGATAGGTTTATAATTCAAGAAAATGTGATTCAATGCTGATGGAATTTATTTTTGAAACTCATTATAGAAAGAAAGCCTTTCAAAGTAAAAAAAGAAGTTCTGAGGTAAATCTTAAGTAAACAAAGACTGTCAGGGTCTCTAAGCACCCAGCCTTGGAGATCTCTATAGCATATTTGTCTGTACATTTTAGCTGGAGGGAAGTGACAGAGGGGACAAAGTGATGAGAGACAGTATGGGAGCTCCAGCATTTTAAAAATAAGTCATGGGATTAAAGATTTATCAACTTCTTGTTTCTCCTCCTCTTCCCAAATTTACTTGACATTGCTCCCTTTTCAAAGGAACAGTTTATTCATGGTGTGCTTTGTAAGTTATTTTTCCAAAGATGTATCCTGTTAGGTAGTATTATTATTTGGGGGTTATTTTAGTTCAGCAACAGGATTGTTGGGTTTATAGAAAATTTGAATCCATTTTTCGTTCCTATCTAGCTGATTCATACTATGCGACAAGTGTTCACATCCTCATCTCATTCATCCTTAAGGAGGAACTGAGTTTTTCATGTACTATAATGACCACGCTAGCACTTGCTCTAGGCATTGGGGAATAAGTAGGGAACAAACCCCACTAAATCCCTTCCTCATAGACAGCCTTCTTCTGGACACTACTATTATTAGGCTATTAAAAACACATTAACTAATTTGATTTTATGGCACTAACTCAGTAGCACTCAACAAACTTAGTGCATGTTGTTCTAAAATGTCATGCACAATTTTCTGCCTTTAAAACACATAGTGTGTTGCATTCAGTTTTACTTAAATAAGTGACTTGGGATATTTCGGAATATTAGCTAATTAATATATTTTGCTTAGGGACTATGACTAGGGCTTGGTTGTTTTCACCATTCTACACTCGGGGGAATGCTGTGCTTTTTGAGTTCTCAATAGTATTAGTTCTTCTTATTTTTCTTTGCTTTCAGCTTTTTTTTTTTTTTTTGTGGGTACCGGGGGGTCGACCTCAGGACCTCGCGCGCCAACAGGCACCCGTGCCGCTGAGCGATATCACCGGCCCCTTTTTCGTATGTGGGTTCCGGGAGTCAAACTCGGGCCCTCGCGCTTGCAAGGCAGGTGCTTACGCTGCTGAGCCATCTCACCGGCCCCAATTGCTCTCAGCTTTTTATCTTTCTATTTTAAAAATTTGTTTTGAGTTTAGTGTAGGCTGTAAATGAAGATAATTAAGATTATTAGAATGCATGAAAGTGTGTTAATGCGGTAAATGGCAACAGCCCACTGTCTTCTCCAGTGACTTCAGTAGGCCTGTGACATTGGGTGACTTAGATTCTCCTTTCTGGGGTCTCTGACACTGTGGAGAGTTGGGCTTATCAGATACTTGGCCTTATAGATGAAATGTTTTGAAAATTGTCTTGGACATATTCCTGTGAAATTATTTAAGGTAATCACTTCTTTATGGCAACGTAATATAATATTTTATGCTTTTATTCTTCCCGGCTTTCATATACACATGTAAGCACACACTTATACATAATACTAGTTTTTTCCCTCTATAGCTAAACTTTAGTAAATGAAATCCGTAAACTGATATGTCTGTACTCTGTCAGTTTTATATTAAGAATTATAACAAGTCAAGGAATGACGAAAATAAGAATCAAGGAGCTTTAAACAATTACAAGACTCCTAGACCGAATACTAGATTACATGAACACACAACATATTGATTTGGGGGAATAAAAGCTATATATAGTTCAGATTCAAGCTATGACAGATGGGGGTTCACTAGCAACAAATCTGATAACTTCTAGGCATAATTCCAAACTCTTAAAAAAATTCACCAGATGCAAGGACTCTTGCCATTCTTAATGAATTCGGTTTTATATAAATGAGACCTATTTATATATTTTCTCCTATGGCCTATTAACCGAAGGCATTACATTTAACAATTATTTTTTTATTATTACTTTTCCATTTAATGGATGTATTGCCATGTCTTAGTAGGTTAGTTACTTCAGCTTTCTTTTAAAGGAATCTAGGTGTCTAGATATTTTACATTCATATATGGTCACAATCCACTGAGAATGATTTTTTCAAAAGTATTTCTATCTTTGTCTTGGAATACTTTCAAAATTAGCTTTTTTGGAGGAGGTCCACCAGGTTCATGTGCTACAACTTGGAATACTCAGGCATGTTTCCTTTAGTTCCTGACATTAACCCTTTTAATTGTATTCTAGTTCATTGTAAATGTCTTTTTAAAAATTTTCTTATTAGTCAACACATGAATTTAATGCCCTTTAAATGTTTTTGATAATGCTGAAGTCCTCCCAGTGATCCCTGATCCATTCTATTACGTTTCCTTCTGTGTTCTATATTTTCCTCTTCCTCTGTCCTATCTGCAAGGCATGACCGGGAAATATAGCAAGTGTTTAAATTTAAAATATTATTACAGTGAAAGATGCATTGCTGTCAATCCCCCTTGAATTATTCTCCTTTATTTAAAACCTATTTATAACATCTTGTCACTTTCTGAAGCAGTTCTGGAAGTCCTCTTCCTTGAGGTTTTGGTTTTGCTGTTCTGGATCCCTCAATGTCTTGAATCTATTCAAAACATTTACTTTTCCTGGACATTTTGACTTTGAGGAAAAGCCAAATATTGCACAGTGGCAGATCCAGTAAATAAGGTGAATGAGGGCACACAGTAATGTTTTTATGAGTCTACTTTTCCATTGGGTGGTACTTGGCAGCATTATTTACTATATTTTTTATCACACCTTATAAAAGAGGATTCATGAAAGAGGACTTCCAGAACTAATTCAGAAAGTAGTAGGAACAATAGAATAAATATGTTCAAAGTGAGGTGTATTTTGAGGGTGATTAATGGCAATGTGTTTTTTACTGTCATCTTTTATACTTAAACATATGCTGTGTATTTTGATATGTCTGTCTGTCTATCTGTCTGTCTATCTATCTATCAATCTATCTATCATGCCTTTCCAGAGGTAAATGTAAACATAAAATCCAGGGAAAACCTGTGGGTAGCATGGGTGATACCATTACTGTCCTTATCATTCCACAGCTTGCTTTGACCTGCAGTGTTCTAGAACATCAGCCATATTGTTACATACAGTTTTCTGGTTCTGTTTAAATGCTGCCATGAATTTCATAGTGACATTGTTTAAGGTAGTAACCTCTTTATTTTAAATTTTAATGGATATCTTTTATGCCTGGCTGCTGATTATTTTACACTTTCTTTTAGAAGCTGAGTGATTTTTTTTTTTGTGTGTGTGTGAATAGAGTTAAGCCAAGTGCTTTTCTCAAATGGAACAACAGAAGTAAAGGTGATTGCATTAAACCTTCCTGTGTTCCTGTGACATGCCTATCCACAGCTTTCATGGAGTTTTAGAACTGATTAAATGAAATCCATTAACATGTATGCCTTAGGACAGGAGTGTTTTCCTGGAATTTGCCTTATCCAACAGATTCCTGTTTTGTCTTAGTCCATCCTTGTGAATGGTAGACACAGTGCTGCTATTCCAATTAAATTATCCAAAATTCAAAAGAACTAAAGTCTGTTAAACCATCCAAGCTGTGGAGAGACCCAGAGGGGCCACAGGGAAGGAGGGGAGAGTGGGAAAGAAGAGAGTATCATGGTTGAAATCCAAGGGATACAGCAGAGGTCGTCAAGCCCTTGTCCTAATGGAATAAAGAAAAGGGGCGATTCTCTTGCTACAGATACATCAAGTACACTGGAGAGAAGACCCTTTGAACTCCTCCTCTTTGCATGGGGGTCAAAATAAAAGGGCAAAGGATTACTTGGCAAGCCAAGGCTTAGTTAAGGCCGGCACTGCAAATCTCCCCGTCTCTGCCTCTGGAGAGCAGCAGCCATCCTCTGGGTGACATTGAAACTTGAGAAAACAGAGATGAGGGTCAGAATCTGGCCCTGTGCTTTGGTACCACTCCTAATTGTGATTAGTTTGTTCAGTTTTATATCATCTGTGATAGAGACTATTTTAGCCCCATGGCAAGTTGAGGTGATATAACATTCTTTTAGTATCCACTAATCATGTAGATAGGATAAAATATTCTGGAAGCTCAAAAGAAAATTTGTGCTGGGAGGTACCTAATGCTGTTTGCTGAGATTTATTTTCTTTGTAAAATGTCAGTGTCTGTTGCCTTTCCTGCAGGTAGCCCTCCTGCTTCCTTGTCGCCTGAGTCCTTCAGTGTCTTAGGTCGGGCTGCATCTGTTCCCGCAGAGCTTTCCCTTCCTGAGGCAGAAAGCTGGTTTGTTTGGCTGACAGATGGGGTTCCCGCTTTGGCCTAGACGCGCCTAGTTAAAGGGTTTCTGTTTGAAGCCTGCAGGTGAATCCTGGCTCCACATAGACCCCTGCTTCTAAAGTTCCCTTCATGGTCACGTAAAGCAGTAAGGAAGTTTTTAATTGACATTGTCTACTGTTAAGAGGGCGTAGTGTGGACATCTTTTGAGAGGGCTTACTTTATCTTTCCATGAAATGTCAAGCTATCAATTCACTGGGTAATGCAATGCGTTGTCTTTGGAGAGGAGAGGTACCTTAGTATTGTCGTTTATCTGTTAAAATCTTGGTGCATCTTGGCATCTCAAAAGCAACAATTGCACAAATGATGTCACAATCTCAATCCAAAGCTTAAACTGAGTGATAGGTATAGTTTAAAAAAAAAAAAAGTATTTAATGCCCAAAACACATCAAATTTGTGCAAAAGGAATGCATTCTGCATAATGCCTGGAGATGTCTCATATGGTGTGGTTACCTAGCAACAAGTGGAAACCGTATGAAAATGAGGCGCTTATCTGTTGTTGAAGTGGATGCAATGAAACTTATTACGCCAGCCTGTTTTGCTTGGCATGTTATTAAAATCACAGCTAATGTGGAAAGAAGTGGAGCCTGTTCCCATTCGATACAGAGGCAGTGTTAAAGGCAGCTACTGTAAAATACCAGTGCTTTGATCAGTAAAATGGAAACTTGCAGCCTCTGTAAATACTCAGCATTGAGATGTTAGAATTTGGTTTATATTATCAAAGATTTATTAGTAATAAAAGAGCAGACAGATCTGTAGTGGTGACTTAAGCCACCAGTTATTTAGATTTTTTAAAAATTCAGGGAGCCATTTATAGTTTTGTCTGTGATAATAGCTTGGTACAGCTCTGCTTCTCATAGCCAAATTATATTTAACTGTCTGCTGAGCTTATTGATGAATTCTAACCACAGCCTTCTTAGGTTTCTTTAATTTATGGAACTGTGATGCATTGTCACTATCCTTAAAGGTTCTACTTTTATTTAGTCAGTTTAAAACAAGCTGCGAATCTTTTATTCTGTATACTGTTAAATATTTTGATGGAAGTAGAAAGCTTCTTATCCTTAGTGTATCATTAGGTTTTGTTGTTGTTGTCTGTTTTACTGCAGGCCTATCCTGCCACTTCCTTGTGTCTAGTTGTTTTTTTTTTTTTTTTTTTTTTTTTTTTTTGGTACCGGAAATCAAACTCGACCTTGTGCTTGCCAGGTAGGCTGTGCCGCTGAGCTATATCCCCAGCCTCTTGTGTCTAGTTCTTAGAACTGCACATTGAGGTCTTTTTCATACATAATAAAAACAGAAAATCAAACAGAGAATTCTACCAAAATATCCTCTTTGGTTTCCTGTGATCCTAACACGAGATAGCACCAGTTATCCCAAAGATGAAGAAAAGTTTAAGTTTTTTCCGTGCCCATCAAACACTGGAGGTGACACACAGAAATCTGGCACACAGGACCCAACAGTGCTAGTTGTATCCTGACATTACTTGTGGAGCTTTGGAATGTGTTTATGTGTAGCAGATGGAGCTATTAGTTAGCTGGGCTGTCTTGAAGAATTGCTTTCCCAGGTAATCAGCTCTGCTCATTTAGGATGTCGTTTCCCCACCTTGATATGTCAGTTCAAGAAGCAGGAATGATTAATCGCTGTGACTGGACAGTGTGCTAGAATAACTCTGTAAGGGGAACCAGCCCCTGGTGCTCCCATACAACAGGGACTTTGGAGTGCTGTGAGGCAGAGCAAACAAGATGGAAACGATGACCAGGATGCTTCCTGAAGCTTACTTGTCAGTATATAGTGTTGCTGTGGCAACCTGAAGATTTGCAATTCATAGGAAGAGTAGAGCGAGACAAAACCTTAAGTCATGGCTGTCATTACAGTGGAATGGGTGCCACCAACACCTGGCAACCTCTATTACTTCAACTTGTTTCTTTTCACGCTTGGAGGAATAAAATGCATAAAAGATTAATATGCTTAGTAAACCTTTTGGTAAAATATGTATGTGTTCTGCATTTCAGATGAGTAAAATCTTTAAGAGTTCTGTATTTAAACCAATATTAGATAATAATGTTCAAAGTGAGATTTCTGTCATACTCTTAATAGAGTAAGAACTGTGATGAAAGGATAAAGGTACTACATTGTCTTTGAAATTTAAAAAAAGGACAGATTGTAATGTACTTTAAAAATTGTCCCTCCTAGAAATGCTCACAATGTACTCCTCAACATGAATAGGAACAAGAAAGTAAAGTTCTAAGTTTTGTTAGGTCTAAATGTAAATTCTTTTCCATTTCCCCTTGTGAAGTATGGGTATTTATACCATATGGTATAAATCCAGATTTATACCATAAAGATGAATGTTAATAGCATACAGTTGAAGGTTTTCTTCCGGGAGGGAGGTAGATAGGAGAATACAACAAAACTGTTTCTAAATATGGTCACATCATTTATATATGTTCTGTAATTTATCATTTAATGGAAAGGTGGGATTTCAGCATCAAACTTATGTCACAATTGTCCTCCTCAGGTGTCAACTTCAATGTTGGAGGTGGATGGGTACATAAATCAAAATATATTAAAGTTTTAACCAGTTGTTACTATGGCTTAGCTCTTGTGTTTGCTGTATGAACAATGTAAACCATTTTGAAAAAAGAAAACCCAGTTTGCAGCATTTTCTAGTTTAATGTACTTAGTAACCTGTTTTTTTGCTGTAGAAGAAAATGTTTTCCAAGTATGTTTTTAAAACAGTTCAGCTGAACTTCGCCTGGTATTTCCTTTTGAAAATCTGTATGTGAGTGTCAGAAAAATATACAGTTGCAATAAAACCGTAGCTAGCGTCAGTGTCCTGACAGGTGCACTAAGTCTGGAATTAAATCTAAAAGGCTGATGTGTTAAAAATACATTAAATATTTAATATTAAAGACCAGCTTACAGTTTTCCTCTCATCCTTTTGAAGGGTACAGCAAACTAACTGTACTGTTGTAAAGAGTTGCACTTGTAAAAAGGTCTACTCAGTTTAAACCAGGATCCGGAAATCTACGTTATGGCTAAGGGGATGAGAAAACAAATAGCTACGTGCAGCTTCCGCAGCCGACTTGATAGCTTAGCTGCCATGTTTTCCCCGTTAAGAAGGGAAGGCTTTTTGATTGGTGTATTGCAGCCCACTGCTGCACTGGGCATTTCCTCAAACCAGTATAGTGTTGTAATTGGAGATCATCTTCTTGAAGATGGAGCCTTTTATTTTTGTGGCTTTCTGGGGAGTTGTAATGCCTGCCTGCTTTTCCTTTTAATCAGATATTTGAGAGCTGCAGATTCAGGTCAAATGAGCATATTCACGCCTGATTTTTACAGTGTTTTCAGTAACTGGAGTATTATGTTTAAACAGAAAAGTATCTTGAATAGTCCCCTTTTAGTAAATGGAAGGCCTGAGAGCAGCATTTTCCAGCATTTGGTGGATTTGAGAAAAGGCACTGACACCTATAATTTGTAACTCAGTTAAAATTGTTTACTTTGCCTGGACACACCTGTGGACAAGGGGAAAGCAGCTTATTTTAAGTTTAACTGTGTAATTTTACTTGTATAGCGAGATGTCCTTTAATTTATTTTCTAGGAAACTAATAACGGTAGCAAGATTTTAACTTTAATTGCCAGATTCTAGTAAAGAGACCCATGAATGGGCTGGGAGAGTACCCTGAGGGCATAAGCTTGTGTGTGTGTGACAAAGCACTAATTTTGGGTTTACATAATTATTGTACAGAAATATTTAAGATGGTAATCTATCAAGTCTTATCTGTTGAGACGTGATCCCTTTGTATCTGGCAGGCCTCATGCAACAAATTTCCTTTCTTTTCAGTGTTCTCTGAAGCTGTCAAGTTCATTTGAGTGAACCTCGCTTGAGGGAACTGTACAATTTTCTCTGGCAATGGCATGTTGCTGATGACATATTTTTAGAATTAGCTTTTTCTCTCCCCCACCCTTCTAGAAACTGAACTTTTATTTAAGCTCCCTGCTGTTAACATTGGAAAGAAAGTTTCCCTTGCCAATGTTTGCCCAAATGGAAGAAAATGTTTGCATTTTGTATGCAGTGTTCATAAACTTGATGAGTCTAACAGTTTGGCACCGCTGGTGAGCGCGTCTGCTTGGAGTTCTGAAGGGCAGGCGGAAAAGTGTCATGAAGTACTGCAGCTACTTTGAAAAGGTGTGGCTGAGCCGCTCTGCTTACAAAAATGGCAGGTCAGGAATGCAGAATTTTCTTTCCCGAGTGGTCCAAAGGTCATTTCTTAGGATGCAGAGCTCCAGTTGGTCAAATAGTGGTGAATGGAAGACCATTTCCTCCCTTACTCATGTGGTTAAGGTTAGCAGAAACCCTGGATTGATCTGATTTCTCCAGGCAGAAAGATTTTAGTAAGGCCATTTGACCCTCTCTTTCTATGCTTTGGTTTTAATTGGAAGATCTTGCTAAATTTTGCCAGGGTCTTTAAACCCTTTACTCTAGAAGCTGGTGCCACCAACTTAGCCTGAAATATTTTATAGATTCAGTGTAAAAAACAAAACAAAACATTGCAGTTTCATTTAACAAAGTCAAATTTTGTGTGTGGGGGGGACAGAGTCAAGGAATAAGGAATCAAAAAAAAAAAAAATCCCAGCACAAGTGAAAATGTACCATTAGACAGTACTGTGAAAGTAGCAGGGAATTAACTGGTAAGTGTACGGCAAGTGACGTAGACAAGAATACAAGCAAGAATGATTTCTTCCAAGAACATGTGTAAGTCAATTTAAGAAGATGTACTTTTCTTTGGCCCCTATCCTACAGCTGCACTGAGTCAGGTAAATGAAACTGCTTTGGCTTTGTGCATCATTAGTAAGCCAAGAAGAACATGGCATGGGTCATTAAGATTTACAGCTCAAATGTAAATAATTCAGGACCCACAAACAATAATTAAAAAACCAACTGTGACACTGCATGGAGTCAGCTCCTCTGGGCCCTTTGAGTGGGAACCTCTCCCGTTTTGGCTGGAGACCTGTCCATCTGGGTACAGATGGTCGTAAGAGCTTTTTAATGACCTTTTCTAATGCTGGTGAATGTGTCTTTGGACACCATCATAACCAATGGATGAAGAGGATAGAAACAGCAGGATGGTGGCAGCTGAGGAATTAAATGTCCTGAATTTGTTAGACATCTGCAGAAACATGCAATTTGTTGGGCAGGAAATTGTAAACAAAACAGACTGAGTCAATTATAATACACCTGTGACACCCCAGGATGCCAGCTCTAGTAGTATAATGGCAACTTTCAAAGTCCATACCCCCCGGAGCAACCTGTTGAATATTGCAGGAGTGCCAGCACTGTTGGATGCTGCCTTTGCCCATGGGGCCAGAGCTTGGCTGACAGCTCCAGCCAGCTGAGGAGCAAGAGGAAGTCATAGTCATCAGAAGGAAGTCAGTAAAAGTTTTCTGCTTTTGCTTATCTCTTTGCTTATGTGGTGATCTCTCGTGTGGTCATGTCTTTGTATGTTACCTTATACCCATTGCTCTAAATTTGGGCTCAATGTGTGTTTCAGGGTTGTTTAAAGAACCAAAGAAATATAATGTGCTTAGGGGGTTTTGTCAAGAGGGTTTACTTTAGCAGTTATAGTATAGGACTCTGGGCACATGCATTTTTAAAGAATGTCTCCAAGTAACTAAAAACTTGGCTGAGAAATATTCTCATGAGTGTGTCAAGGTAACTGAAAAGTATGAAGTTCTGGACTGGTCTTGGGAAGACTCAAACTGAATTTGGTGATCAAGAAAGCAACTTGTTGTTCAGATAGCCATCATTCAGGACTTGGACGCAGTGGAGATGAAAGCAGCTAAGGACAAAAATGTGTTCCTTTGATGAATCTCTACAGAGGAGCCAACTGACTGACTTTGGGTTTGGACATCAGCCACTTCTTGATTCTAGCATCTGTTCCCAGCTCTGGATCTTGCCATTTAAGGTCTATTCTGTCAACGTGTTCACCCAGTTTAACTAATCAGATTATTGAATCTCAGGGGCTCATTTTCAAGTTCATGGTCAAAGATTTCTTAATCCTCTGGAGGATTCAGTTAATTTCCTACTTTAAAAGACCAGATGGGGTATTGGGCTTCATGAACCTGAACACACAGCCTTCATTAACTGGGAGATTTTTGCAAACTGGAAATCTGCGATGATTGTAATTTATAATAATTGTGTATAGTAAGAGTTTAAGAACTCAAAAGGGATATGTCTGTTACGATGAATTTCTTGAAGGAAAGGAAGAAGCATTAAAAGATTCCCCAAGAAACCTTTCTTTTACCTTTCGTTGGGATTAGGGAAGAGGGAAAAAGGTAGAAATGCTGTCTAAAGTTATTTGTGTGTTTCAGAGTGTGAGAGATTAAACATTATTGTGGAAGAGAGAGTGGGGAGGAGACCTAAACAAAAGGGGCAGTCTGTGAAGAGAAGAGGCCAATGGTTAGAAAACACCTAGGAACTGGAGAAAGCAGAAATATCCAGTGAACTGTGCAAGGGTGACTGACAGGGGAAGAAAATCCTGAGTATAAAAACTTTCAAAAGGGATCTTTCTGGAAATATAATATGCTGTCAGTAGCAGACCATAGCAGTGTTAGAGATCTGGTTTACTTTTTGTTAATACATTCACATTTTCACCCCTTGATCTTGTCTCATCTTAAAAAAAAACATTCATTGTGCATTCATTTACAAGACCCAACTAAAAGCAGTCTTCTTTTCTTCCCCTCTGTAATATTTGTATTCTAAATTATGATTTAATGGGCTCCTGAATCTTTTATCTTTAGTACATTATGATGTTGTATAGTTGATGTAAATATTTGTCTTAAGGTGCTTTAAGTACTTGGCTCCTGTAAAGTCTCACATTTGAATTGTTTTATGGCAGTCATTCTGTTTAAATTAAACCCTGATCTCTTCAATCCTATTGTCAAGGCCTCACTCTTGGCTTGGGTTAAATGGAGACGGAATTTGGTTAGTTCCTTCATGTGGTATATTTAACTTGATTTTGCAGGTAGTGATAAACATTGGGGCTTGGGCTACAGGCTCTTTGACATTAATATGTTAAAAACCCGGATTTCAAATGTGGGACAATTTGAGATCTTAGGCTTAATGCATTTTGCAGCAGGATTTTTTTTTTTTTTACAAATATGTAAGATGGAATGGTATTTTTGGTTCTGATATTGCTGTGGATCTGAGTTGAAACAAACCCCGAGTGGCTCATGCTTTCCTGAGGCTAATAGAATTTTTTGGAAGCCTGGAAGGGTAGTAGTTTGATATTTAGCTCTCAGTTCTTATGTTCTGTAGCATTTTTCTAAATATAGCCACCTTACCTGTAAATAGATCACATGAGACTGTAGACTAGTAGACTGTCTGTTCTTGTTAAGTGTAATAATCTTAACCACTTGGGTGTTCCACTCCCCTTACACCCTCGGGCTGTGCTATTACAGAAGTTTCATCTTCTTCTGTGGATTACCAGAACATATAGAACATAATCACTGAGCTACAAGTGACATTTGTGTTCCAGGATGGGAAAATTTTTTTCCCCTTAGTATCTTTATAAGATCTTACTTTTTGAAGAAAGGGCTTTTAATGTTTGAAGAGCAGGAGAGGAGAGGGGCAGACTTCTAACTCAAGTTCAGTTCTTTTGTTACTCATCAATACTGCTTCATATCCACTTCATAATTAGGTACTATACCCTAATCTAGTAAGTATAAATGCAGCATCTTTTCACTGCAGATGTCTCCTGCGTTAAGACTTAATATGTTAAAATCTAAGTTACATCTACCAGGGATGATATAGTTATTTTAGCATAGTAATGAATTACTTTGTAAAGATTCACCTCAACTTTCCTATGAACAGTGAGCTCCTTTAGTCATGTAATCCATGATTCAATTAAAAATGTTTTGATTTGCATTTAACTTTGCAGGAATTGACTGTCAAGGTGGTATCACAGTTTAATGAGCTACTGGGGGAAATTGTGTAGTCTCTAGCCAGACAGTTTTCAAGTGAGTTAAAGTCTATTTTTCCCTGTATGGTTAAAGAGAAGATAGGCATTGGAATCCATTTTTTTCCTAAATGTTTCCTCTTATGTTTCTATAAAGGCATCTATACTTACATATTGAATTATTTTACATCTGCTTATATTTAATAAATAGTCATCTCAAAAGCCTTTCAGTACATTGAAAATGCTTTTGCTATATTATTTTAGAAACTTCTCTCCTTTTCATCTCTACTCTCAAATTAAATTGAATTTCCCATGGCTGACATGATTCAGTCTAAACAGTAATTACTTGAATGGTTCAAAAAAGTCAAAATATTGAGCTTTTTTCTTTTTTTTTTTTGTGCTGAGGATTGAACCCAGGGCTTTGAGCATGCTGTACCACTGAGTTATACTGCTAACCTAGTTTTCTTTCTTTTCTAGCTGGTCACATCTTGTTGCTTGCCTGAGGTTTTAGACTGTGAGAATCACCCCTCCTCCCCATGTCTGTAATCCTTGCAGTTAACCAACGTGGAGCTAGTCTTTGGCTATGGTCTTTGACAGTAAATTTAAAATGTTAGAACTCTGGCTAGATGTCGAGTGTAAAAATAAGCCATTTCAGTTTGTGTAGGACAGAATACTGTACTCAGATACCAAAGCACCAGATGAGTTTAAATAATGTGGTGTGCTTTATCTGTGGTTGTTGGCTCTGTCTCTGCTGCTTAAATACTGATAAGGAGCTTCTACAAGAATACTAGATGTGATTTGTGCTACTTGAGTTTACTGTTACCCAGCAGATTTATTCATTCCATGTTTACAATCTGAGCAGTGCTTCGTATCAGGGTTTAGTGATTCTGATGAGCAAAAATAGAAATATATTGTTTCATATGTTTTCACTCTAGAGATTTAATACAAGAAAGCAGCGGACACTTGGCCAAAGAGGCACAGCTTTGAATATGATCCCTGCTTTTCACAAAAATGTGTCTTTGATTATCATTTCATAAACGCACGACCTGAAGCTAAAATTTTCTGTCAGTGTCTTCAGTGGAGCTGTATATTATTGGTGTGACTTGGCATTATCAGCAGAAGAGCTATGCCACTGTAGTATTTAAACTGCTGCTAGACATGGCAGCTGGCACAGTAGATAATAATGTATTGAAGGTCTTCACAAACCTCATACTGCTTTCTCACCATTATTTGTGTTTTGGGGCTTCTTTCATATGAGCACAAAAAGAATGGGAGAAACCGTATACAGTGAGGCACATAGAAGGGTTTCAAGCCCAGAATTACTCTGGTTTTTCTTTCATGTTGCTTCTTCCATGAAACCTGCCCTGATTATTCCCAGTTGGAATCCAACTCTTAGAATTTCGTTTGTTTCTTGTTTTGCACAAATCTTATGCCATATTATTTATCTGTCTTGCATGCTCATTTATTTATTTATTTATTTATTTATTTATTTATTTATTTATTTATTTTTTGTGGGTACCGGGGGGTCGACCTCAGGACCTCGCGCGCCAACAGGCACCCGTGCCGCTGAGCGATATCACCGGCCCCTTTTCCGTATGTGGGATCCGGGAGTTGAACTCGGGCCCTCGCGCTTGCAAGGCAGGCGCTTACGCCGCTGAGCCATCTCACCGGCCCTCATTTATTTTTGCATATACTTTCTCTTATAACTTTTGAAAACTCAAGCAGATTATTTAAAACAGATATCATTATTTAGGTTTTAGCTGTGTTCACAGCATCGAGCAGGTGCAAAAAATAATCACTATGCAATATATGAATAATGAATGCTTGGCGAAAATATCCATTTATAGAAAAATGAAGATGATGAATTTAAGAATAAAATTTGGGGGCCGGGGGTATAGCTCAGTGGCATAAGCGGCTGCCTGGCAAGTGCAAAGTCCTGAGTTCGATTCCCAGTTTAAAAAAAAAATCCCAAAACAACAAAAAAAGAATAACATTTGGTTAGCCATTACAGATTGAAAATAGCTCTCACATGTGTTTTCTCATTTGGTCTCGCATGTGTTATCTTATAATAGTACTGTGAGATGTAGGGAATATTCTACTTTCCAGGTGTGAAAAATATCTGAGAGAGGTTAAGAGATTTTCTCAGTGTCACTGCAGCTACTGTGTGATTCAACTGGGATTTGAAACCATTTTTCAGATTCAAAACTTTTCCTTCATTAGACCATGCTGTTAGAAGAGATGCTACGCTCTCCCTCATCCAGGTTTCAAGTTGTAGCTCCTTTTAAAATGCAGATCCTGTAAAGAAAATCCTCCTTATTAGAGGATAATTGATGCCTAGAAAAGGTCACCTAGTGAATCCACTTTAAGCAAGCACCAGAATTTCATAGTCAATGGAGATAGAGATTTGATTGAACTTTATCATGAAAAGTGAAACTAAAAATTAAGAATATTATTTTGCCTTACATTTAACAACATGTAAACTGTAATTGCATCTCTGTGCTAATTCTTAGAGTGAGCAGAGAATCAAGTGTTGATTGTCTTCTGCATTTTTCTGAACAAAGTTGGATGATGGAATGACACCATGTCTTTCCCTTCATATTAGGGCTTGGATTAGGATAAATCTACATCCTTGTAGTTTTTCTTTTCTGGCCATTATTTGGTCTAATTTTGCTGATATTCATTGTTTTTTAATTTTTCTTGTTCAAACAGTCTTATCACTTTCATTAATTTCATGAAATTCTGCATCTTAGATGTTACAATTTTATATTGTACTCTGTTTTATTTGTACATGCAGTATAGAATCTTCCAGACTTACAATGAACAGAAGAGATAGAAATTGAATAGGGATTAGTTTTATAAGTGGTTGTTGTGTTATTTTTATGTCTCGATGACTTTTGCCTTTTTACTAATGATAGAGGCTCAAATGATGAATATAAAAATAACTAGAACTCCTTGAAGTAATAAAAAGATTGCATAATTAAATATCATAAAGATATTTTTATGTAGTAGAAGTGTTATTTCCTTTTTTTTACTCCCAGTCACCCACTTTCATGAAAATAAAAGTTCATTAAGATTTTAGGGAGGTTAGAAAAAAATAAGCAAATGGTTTTAGAAGAGGCCTTCATTTTAATACAGAACTTGCATTACTTAGTGGATTAACAGTTATTTCATGCTTGTGTTATGCGGCATGTTCATGTGAATGTAAGTATTTAAGTAGTGTTTACATGAGGAATTATTTCTACTTAGTGATATTATGATGTTAATGATCAATACCATTTTGAGATTAATTCTACCCTATTGGAGCTAGATTCCTAGGATCCTGTTTTACCTCGACCATTTGCTGGTGGTATAATCTCTGTGTCACAGCTTTCCTGTTTGGATAATAGAGACACTGGCAGTATCTTCCTCATAGACTCGTTTTAATAAATTTTTTTTTTTTTTTTTTTTGGTGGTTACCGGGGATCGAACTCAGGACCTCGTGCGCCAGCAGGCGCCCGTGCCACTGAGCGATGTCACCGGCCCTTTTTTCATATGTGGGTACCGGGAGTCGAACTCAGGACCTCGTGCTTGCCAGGCAGGCACTTATGCCACTGAGCTATCTCACTGGCCCTTGTTTTAATAATTGAATAACTTAATGCATGGAAAATGTCTAGAATAATTTCTGCCACATAGTAAGCACTCAATAAATCTTAGGCGTTACTTTGATTTGATCATGAGGAATATTCTGAATATTATGGGAGTTTTGGAGAAGGACACTTGAAGAAAACTGCCTTAATTTAGGATGAGAACATAATTTTTTTGTTGTTATCAGCAAAGTGATAATCTCAGAAATACTCATTGAAAGAAAATCTAGGTTTGCTGTTGAATTATATGTAAGCGCTCATGATGGTTTCGCACAAATATTTTTAGATATTCTAAACATTTAAGTATATTAATTGTTCTTATGTACATCCTCTCTTCCCTCAAGTGTCTCTCTGTTCCCAGCTCCCCTTCTCTAAGTGAGTAAACCAGGTATTTCTTTAGGTTTTTACCAAGAAATCTTAAGGTAACTAATATAATGGCTGAACGAAATGGTGGTTTTAAATTTCTTTCCTCATGTGTATGTATAGTAGAAGTTCAGTGAGAATTTATCTTTCAGTTGATTACCTGCTTTGAGTTTTAGGAGTGATGATGACAGATGAACAGTAATTGAAGTGTGAATAAAATTTTGGAAAAGATAAATGATACCAGTTCTTATGGAAAATATCTCATCCTCCCATTGTGATGCATGACTATTTGCTGTTTTTAACGGGTAAGGGCTCCTGATGTTTGCAACATACCTCTGGTTTTTTGATCTGGCTCAGGATGCACTAATGGAAAATGATGTTGTCCAAGTAGGGATGTCCCTTTGTGGAGTCACAAGCAGGGTGCATTGGCAACTCCAGTGATAAAGTAGTTAGCATGTGTACGGCGCTGACCGCCTGCGAATCTTCACCTCTCAGGGAAAGAGGAAAGCTGTACTGTTGCTAAAATTTGTTGTATACTAAATCCTTTAAATCTGTTGGAAGGCTGTGTTGTTCTTCCTCATATAAACATACAATTGTGAATCACTTTTTAAAAGCAGATTCAGTAAAATTTTTTGTAAAATACTCGTTTGCTTCATAAAGCTGTTTATAAAAGGTTCAATATTCATTTTTTTAATTGCTTAAGTCTGCTTCATAAAGCTATTTATAGGCTTTTGCCCATCAATTTAATTTAGTTTTAAGCCAAAAATAAAAAGGCATATATTGCTAGGAGTGAACTAGAGTATTTTCAAGCATTATGTTAAAATCTTGAAGCCGGTTATTAGGAATTTATAATAGTTTTTTAGTTTGGGAAAGAGGTGCTTAATAAAAATCAGATAATTAAAATAAAGGGACTTTAATTTCAGCCTTAAATTATTATTCAAGTTCAAAGCCTTTATTGTGTTTTAATTGACTTTGTATTTGTTTTTTATCAAACTCTGTCTGGTCTTATTTAGAGAAATGAACTTCGGTAACTTCAGAAGTCCCAGTTTAACTCCAGTTAACTCCAGTTCCTGTGAGGGTATGTGAAACTAGGCAGCGTGTGCCTGACAAGTAACCCTGTTGTTACAAAACTCTTCTAAAATAGGATTTAGAAGTAATTTCTATTGTTTTTGGTCAAAAAGAACTGTACCTTTTCTTCGTTTATTTTAAGGGTGAAATGAAGCAGAGACTGGATAGGGTCATCAAAGAGGGGGGCTTCTTTTGTTACTTAGATGCTGTGTGGCAGATTATATTGAGGCTATTCTAATTATTAGCATATTCCAGTTTTTTTATTAAATTTAAAATTGTAAACTTTCCCTATCATTCCTTAACTAAATATAGCAATGAAATTTTATCTGAAGTCAAGAACATTACCCAAATCTGATTTGATGTGTGTAGGACACTGCACATTCACTGAGTAGTACAGATTGTGTTAAATGGGCCTGAAATAATGTTCAGGAAAGAGAATCACTTTCTATTCTTCTTGACACAAACAGTTTGTCACAGATATGCATCCCTCTTCCTATCTTGTTAGTGTAGTCGTTATATTTTTCATTACAAGTTTTATGCAAATATTCTAGTTTTCCTTAATTAGGTTTACACGAATGCATTGCAATTATAGACTAGGTGTTATTAATATATGCAATTAAACATGTAATTAATATGTGTAATTATGTAGTAAGAGGTATGCCGGAGCTGGGCTCTATGCTGATTTATTGTATAGGTGCTGCATGCACAAAAACAGTTAGGATTTTATGCTTAACATTTACTCCCACTGTAAATCTGCAGTGGTTTGTCGTCAGGGTGTGTGCTTTTTCATTTGGGATCAGGAGAATCATTTTTATGGTTGTGGGAGCAACTGGATTATGATTTTCTTTCACTGTGGTGACATCCAGTCTTCCACCCAGAGAATTCACAGAACAGCTTGGCATGGTATCGTGGTCCCAGGTGTGTGACAGCACTGTGCTCAGTGCTAGCCACACCTTGGGAACACAAGTTTTACTTGTTCATTTAGTGTTTTTAAGTTCTCTGGTAAACTCCTCTACTAGGTGACTTTTTTCTCTTCCATCTCTTACATGTTTTGTACTTTCCCTCTTAGCTCACTTTCCCTTTTTTAAAACACTTAAGAGTATCTTTCTATTTTTTTTGGCACCCATCAGTATTTATCATAGTCTTGCCCATATCATCACTGCACATTTTTATAAGCTCTATAAACACATATAATGTACTTTTGCTTTGTCTTCAGCATTTATTCTACTGCTCTTTCCCTTTTCTCCCATCCTCTTGGCTATATATTTCTTGACCACTTGACTTATGATTCTTTTTCTTAGAAGGAATTCTGGATTTAAACTGTGGTAAGAAAATAAAAATAGCAGGGATATAACATTGTAAAGGACTAAAGGGGGATAGAACTAACTCAGATTATTAAAATCTTGATATGAGGTTACAAGGTTGGATTCTGAGATATACTTCTCTTCTCAAATAATTGTCCTGGATATAGGATGTTGTCAGAGGGAAGCTAAGAAGCCCAGTTGATACGAATCTTAAAATGATAACTGCAGGTATAGTTATGCGTGGGATCATTAATGGGCAAAGAAGTCCAAAACAGTGTGCGACGTGCCGTTTTCAGTGCTTTAGTTAAGGTATTGGCAATGGCCCAAGGGTCTAGTAACTACCAGTGTATAATTTTGATTTGATGGCTTAAGTAGATAGGCTTTCTTAAAAAAAAAAAAAATCAAACCAAAATGTGAGCAGTAAAGGTTGATGGGGATTCATATGCAGCATGCTTCCAAGGGGGACCTGGGAACAGATGTGTCGTCTGCTCTAAATGTGCTGGGATCCATCCATGTTTTACTTACAGACCCCCTTCTGTCTGATGCACTCTGCCCTCTAAAAGCTTCCTGAATTGCTTTGTAAACAAGGCAGCTACTACAGCTGCAACTGTTGGATTTGGACTTTTGCCAGCTTGAAATTTATCCCTGCCTTAATGCTATATATCCGATGGAGCAAGAAACGTGGCTTTTTTCCCCCTTAAAGCATATGGAAGCATTCACTGAGGAAGACTGTATTGGGTAAAGGAGCTCGGATTCCTTAAAACTGCATGCATTCTCTGCGGACTATTTTGACTTTTTATTCTTTGCCACCAGTTTTCAGTACTTTTCTTGTATTTTTCCTCCATTCCCGTGTTGCACTACTGTTTCATTAAAAACCCATAATTCTAATGTCCTTTATGTTGGTGGCCTTCTCGGGTTCAAAAGGACTAGATTCAGTCTCTTAAGTGAACGAATGAAGATTTTTTTTTTTTAATCAGGACTTCTTTCTATAGTATGCCAATATTTAGCAATAAAAAGTAAGACAAAACAAAACAAAAAGAAATAAAGTGGAGAATGTGATTTCATAAGAAATTTTGTTTGGGGATTAGCCCTACCTGGCAGTTACTTTAGTGATTATGTGCTGCATGAATTTCACATTTCCTTTGTATATTATATAGAGAAGTGTTGCAGTATGTTTTTTTAGTGCCAAAACACCCGTGTTCTTGCAAAAATGAAGAATTTTGCTTTATTATATTTTTGGCTTGCCGATGAGTTTTCCATTTAAGTCTCTTTCTTATCTAGCTTTTGAAGTCTTCTGCTTAGGTGGATTCCTTTATATATTCTCACTAGATCAGGATTTTTAAAACATTCATTGTTCATTCTTCTTTTCATTCAGTTTATAGTTACCTACACTGCTACTTTGATCTCTTTGGGCTGATGATGTGTGACACTGTGCAACTAGAGTTGGTATTTGCCCATCTACATGATTTTGTTTGTTTTATATTACTATATTAAACTAAAATCTGTTTCATTCAGTGGCAGCAGAAAGCTCAAAATCTTGAGTTTTGTCAACATTCTTTTTTTGGAACAATATCAAAATATAACTTTTCTGTTGGAATAAGTACTTTCTGGCCAACATTGTCTCCTGCCCTAGCTTTTGAGATGAAATAACATTGGGCTTTTTTTAATCTCAGGGTTTGGACTGTTTAGCAGTCCTCTACATAACGTTATATACCATAAACATGAACTAAATTTAATAATATCAACAAGAATGAAAAAAGGGAAAAGGGAATTAGAGGACGGTGGGAGGGGGGAGGAAAGGAGAAGGGAATTAAAAAAAGAAACAAGCTGTATTATGTACATGCACTCATCCCCCAAAATGATTGTAAAATGCATGTACTGCAAACGTGTACTAATAAAAAAATTGAAAAAAAAAAAGGATATCTTAACTAATTTTCTTGGGGAAGACTTGATGCATAAATGCTAGAAAGAGGAGTGATGTAGAACCTCTGCCATGTAATATGGCACAATAAAAGGAAGTTTAAATGAGATTTTCCAGGATTATGGTGGGGCCTGTCCTTTCTATGTCACATGCTTTTAGATCAGTGACCAACACCGTTGTGAACTTCCTCACAGCTTTTGGCTGATCCTCATTTAGAAGAGTGTTGGCCTACATAGTGGGGTAGAAATCCAGGCCTTCATTGATTTATTCCTTTTGGTTTCAGTCCCAGATCTTGAACTGTGGGAGGATTTCAACTGATCAGGGACAGCCAACTAGCTGTAGTATGAAAAAATGAGCTATTTTGCTTGGAGGGAAAAATTGTTGTTTGAGGAACTAAAATTGACACATTTTCTTTAGGCAGAGGGAAGTTAATACATTCAATTATTATTTCTTTTTTTAAAAGGAGGACATCATTCCTTTATTTCCATTCCCAGTCTTCACATGTGAAAGTAAGAAACTGTGGCTTTTGTTTAATCTGTTGCCAATACCCCATTTACCACCTTCTTTAAAAATTTTTTTAAGGACTTTGTTTGAAAAATTGCTTAGGGCTGAAACTTGTCATTCTGTTTCTTAGCCCACAGGCAAGTTATTTCCTCCCCTTTAGAGCAAGGAGAATGCTTTTCAGAAATTTGATAATTAAGGGGCTTATTTGGCATTTAAAATTGCTTACCCTTATTCAGTACACGAAAACCTAAACTCTGCTTTTAGTTGACAGCTTGTCATTTTAAAGTGAACTTTGAAATAAAAGTGGCCCTCTTGGCAACATGTGTGGGTTTTGAAACCTTCCTACTGCAGAACACCAGATTGTTGGGTGCTGCTGTAATCATTTCAGAAGTACTTAATGAAACCAACAATGTTCCTTTCCTACCCTGAGATGCTGTTGGCCCATGCCCCATACCTGTGCTTTGTGTCTTTTTCCTTACAGCAGTGATGAGTTTGCACTGAACTTACTCAGTGGTTCATCTTGAGAGACCATAAGCGAAGGTTAGGGAGCCATAGGACTACTGTTTTTTTTTTTTTTTTCTTTTCCTCCCATTAATGAAATTTGAGGACCCATTGTTACCATTATTAACTAGTAACACTCAGTTTTGGAAGAGTACAGTGAATGGGTGAAGGGAGTCTTTTTAGCCTTCCCCAAACCTTTGTAGCTCACCTAAGGCTAGAGTGTGTTGACCTTTCAGGGCGAGTCATTACAGTTACTCATCGTTAAAGGTAGCAGCAGTAGCACCTTATACAGTACTTTCATGTGACATCGGAAAGGTGCTTCTCTTGTGTATACACCTGACACTATTAAATTTTTTTCGTGCTTTCTCAACTGTGAGGCTATTTCACAATTACTTTTACTTTCAACATATAAACTGCACAGTAATGTGTTAACTGTTATTTATTTTGGAAAATGCTATTTTATATGGTTATTTAATCTTCATTAACAGCACTGTAAATGATCTGGGTTTTGTTGTTGTTTTGTTTTTAAAATCAAACATCTTTAAAACATCTTAAAAATATTCTAGGGTCTAACATACGCCATCAGGATTTGGTTAATTATTTTGGAAATAGAAATCTTTAAGGAAACAACCAAACATATGAATAATGAGGAAAGAAGTATTTAGATATTTTTGTTAAAGAAGCTCGACTTTTAGAATATGAGGTCTAAAAATACTCTTTATGTTTATATACCAGTTTAAAACCAAGGAAAAAATATTTGAGCGGAAAACTGCAAAAATCCAAGTTACTTAAAAATCTATCCGGAGTCATTTAATAGCGAAGGCCCACATTTTACAATGATGCTGCTGCTCCTGCTCCTTCTCCTTTTCCTTCTGTTGTTGCTCTTCCTCTTTCTCCATTTCCTCCTTCCCCTCTTCCTCCTCCTCCTACTTCCCCACCCTCATGGTGCTGGGAACTGAACCCATGGCCTTCTGCGTGCAAGGCAATTGCTCTACCACTGAATTATATTCCTAGCCCTGCATATTCTTTTGGAAATGATACCCTTCTTACTTATGGAAAAGCTCACCTAAAATACTACAGGAAATATATAACCACACCTAGATTTGTCACATCTTAACACTTTGCCAAGTTAACACTTTGTCAAACCTCTGATTGCATTTATCTCCTTCCTTACCTTATCCCCCATCCTTCTCTCAGGGTTAAACTACAGTATAACCCTGGACTGTGTAAATCAGTCTCGTGCATTTTAGTAAAACATGTGCCTATAGGTTGTGGTATTTTTATGTGTTTTAAACAAAATATTAGAGAATTATACAAATACTGTCATGTTGGGCTGGGGATATGGCTTAATGGTAGAGCAGTTGCTTAGCATATGTAAGACCCTGAAAACAGTACTCAGCGTAGCACCCCACCTAGCATAGCTTATGCTATGCTGTTACATTTTGAAATTTGGTTTTTCCTTTTCCTTTTATTTATGAGATTATTCATATTGATCCAAATAGCTGTGCTTTTTAAAATTTTTAGTGCTCTATATTCTATGTTTTTACTATACTGCTATTTACTTATTTATTCATTGTCGATGGGTTCAGTGAAAGGACAAATATTCGTATACATCTGTGGTCCTGTTTACCTTCTGCTTTTGAGTATGTGCAGCAGTTTCTCTAGAGTAATGCCTGCAAGTGGAGTTGTTTTGGGCATCCTGGGCTTTCCTGGATAAAGCTCTCTCATACGATTGTGTGCAGACTACCACTGCTTCATATTTTCCCCAAAATTGGTATTGCCAGAAAATAAAACTTTGTCAATTTGCTGATAGTGAAAACATATTTCTTTGTTTTAATCTGCATTTCCCTGACTGGTGAGTTTGAGTTTCATTGTACATTTATTGGCCATTTGGGTTTTCTGTCAGTGGCTTATCAGATCATTTGTCTGGTTTTCTATTGGATTATTTTGTCTTTCTTTTGATATATAGAAAGTCTTTATGCTTTCAATACTAATCCTTTGTTACTTTTGTGCATTTCAAGTCTATGGCTTGTCTTTTTACTTTGTTTATGCTATCTTCTATTGAACAAAAGTTTTTAATTTTAGTGTAGACAAACTCAATCATTTTCCTTTATGGTTTATGCTTCCTTTAAAAAGGCCTCCCTACTTCTAAGGTCATAAAAATGTCTTTTTGCTATGGTTTGTGTCTCAATGTCCCCTAAAGCCTCATGCAGTATGGAGGCGGGCTTCTAGAGTTTATGACTGATTCGTGGTCTAGTGCTGGGATTATGGGCGTGAGTGCTACACCCATCCTGGGGCGAGCAGCCTGCATGTAATATAAGGGAGGGAAAGAGGCTGCTCCCTCTCTTGTGCTCGTGTTCCTCCCTTTTGCTCTTGCTGCTTTTGCTGCCTTCCGCTGCCATGAACTGTTGCCCTCTGCCATGTGCCACTCTGCCTTGGAGCCAGCCGAGTATGGATTGAAACCTCCACAAACTGTGAGCCAAATAAACCTTCCCTTCCTTAATTTTGGGTGTCAGGTATTTTGTCTCAGCAACGAGAGAAAAGTAACCAAGACACTTTTCTTTCTGTTTTTCTTCTAAAAGTTTTGGAATTTTTTACTTTCAGTTAACCTACCAGTAATTTTTACATATGGCATGTAGTAAAGTCTAAGTTTTTGTTTTCCATGTGGTATTTTGTTGTCTTGATGCTGTTCTTTGAACAAGCCTGCCTGCCCACCTGCCCTTCCCTCCTTCCTTCCTTCCTTCCTTCCTGCTTTCCTTCTTTCCAAATGTCTTCGAAATTTTTTTTAAAAAACAATTTGGACTCCATGAAACTAATTTTACACTTACCCAAGAAGTTGCAAAAATTATACTATGAGAATTGACGTTCTCATAGATGTATCATTCAGGTTCTCCAAATGTTATCTTACACAGCCACATTAGAACTATGAAAATTAGAAAATTAGCAGTTTAGTCTTGAGGATTTATTCCCATTTTATTAGTTGTCTTACCTTTGTTGCTTCAGGAGTCAATCCAGGATCACACATCACATTGACTTGTTACGTCTCCCTAATTAGTCTGTGATCTCTTTTCAGTCTGTTTTTGTCTTTTATGAACCTGATACTTTCAAAGACTACAACAAAATATTTTGAAGAATGTTTCTTAATTTGGATGTTTCTGATGTTTCCTCATGGCTAAATTTGTTATGCCTGTGTTTGGAAGAAAGTGATTTGTGTCCTTCTCAGTGCATCTTATGAGGAGGTCTGTAATTATAATGACCGTTTATCCCACTATTGACAATGTCAGGTTTGGCCATTTGGCTAAGGTGGTGCCTGCTATATTTCTCCACAATAGAAGTTCTGTTTTTCCCTGTGCAATTTTCACATCCATTCTTGCCTGTGATGTTTGCCAAATGATTTTCTATTTCTGTTATCGTTTCTACATTTATTAGTTGGAGTTCTATCAGCACCATTTGTTGAAGAATTCATCTTTTTCTCTATTGTTTGCCTTTGTCAACATCTCTGCTAAGATCTACCAAGTCCCCTTCTTTGGGGCTTGGTACCCTTTAGTCTTCTCATTAGCAGTGTGCAAAAGGCCCAATTTCCATAAGTGTCATACAGTGGGAGTTTTGCAAATCTGGTCAGTGAAAAATAAATTAATGTTTCTTTTTGTAAGTATAATTGAGAATGTGTTCATGTTTAGGGCCATTTTTACTTATTCTGCTGTGTACTCCTTCGCTGTTCATACCTTTTTCCTATTTTAACTGTGGGGGGTGCTGATATTTTTCTTTTATATTTTTTAGGAGCTCTTTGTTAGGCAAGCTATCTCCTTTTCTGATAAGTTGCAAACAGTTTTTCCACATATGTCGTTTGTGTTTGGCTGATGACATTTGTTTTTACTACAAACAAGTTTTTAAAAAAAATTTATATAGCTTTATTACTCTTTTATTATGATGACTTATATAATTTTGGGGTCTGGTTTTTCCCATTCCCAGTTTATAATGAAATTCACCTAAGTTTTCTTTCAATAATTATATAGATGGGGGGTAGAGTTTAAAAATAACTATACTTTTAGAGCAGTTTTAAGTTCACAGTAAAATTAAGAGGAAAGTACAGAGATTTCACTGTCTTCACATAGGCACAGGCTCTCCCCATTATCAGTATCCCCCACCAGAGTTACACATTTATTACAGTTGATGAAATGACACTGACACATCATTATCATCCAAAGTCCATAGGTTTCACTCTTGGTGTTGTACATTCTGTGGGTTTGGACAAATATATAGTGATAGATATCGATCATTGTAATACTGTAGAGTGTATTCACTATTCTAAAATCCCTCAGTCCTGTGCCAGTTCATCCCTCCTTCTTTCTTAACCTGGGTAACCACTGATCTTTTTACTCCGTCCATAGGTTTGAGTTTTGCAGAATGTCATATAGTTGGAATTATATAAAATGTAGCCATTTCAGATTCCTTTCTTGCACTTAGTAATAAGCATTTAAGGTTCCTTCATGTCTTCTCATAGCTTGAAAGCTCATTTCTTTTTAGCACTGAATTTTATTCCATTGTCTAAATGTACCATACTTTATTAATTCATTTACCAACTGAAGGGTATCTTCTTTGCTTCCAAGATTTGGCAATTATGAATAAATCTGTTATAAACATCTGTGTGGATATAATTTTCAACTCCTTTGAGTAAATAAAGAGCATAATTGCTGGCTTGTATGGTAAAAGGATTTGTAGTTTTGGAAGAAAATGCCACAGTGGCTGAACTGTTTTACATTTTCACCAACAATGACTGAGAGTTCTTGCTGTTTTACACACTCACCAGCATTTGGTGCTGTCAGCGTCCTGAATTTGGGCTTTTCTTACAGTGTGTTGTGATAGCTTGTGTTAATTTACATTTCTCTGGTGACATATAATGTGGAATATCTTCATATCTTATGTATTTATCTGCGGTACACTTGGCATATGTTCTGGCATATAATGTGAGATGCGGATGCAGTTTAATTTTTTTCCAGTGGCTAGCTAGTTTTCCTAATACTTGTTAAAAAGCCTATCAGTTCCCCTATTGACTTGAGATGTTATCTTGCCACATACTTTCTTTGTGTACTTGGGTACATTTTTTAGCTTTTTATTTTGTTCCTTTGTCATGTCAGTTAATTCATGGAAAAAAAACCACACTGTTTTAATGCTGAAGCTTTATTGTATATTTTAATATTTGCTGCGATTTATTCCATCCCACCCCAACATACAACAACGAAACACACACAGCTTTCCTTTTTAAGGTTTTCCTGGTCGTTCTTTATTTGGTTTGTTTTAAATTTATTTAAGTTTTGAATTTTAAAAAACAACAGACCTAGTTGACATCTAGATATTTGGCATTTCTTTACCATTTCTAGAGACTTTGTCACCTAGCATTTACTAGTATTTTGTTTACATATCATTTATGCCCATACATTTTCTATTTATTAGGTGCAGAACTTTGTATGTATATCACAGATATTTATAGGAATTTAAAGTTTATGTGGACGTCTAAAACAAATTTTTAGTATGTTGAAGATTAGAATTAAGGTTTCCTATCAGATGTTCATCATGTCAGTCACTGGGTTGCTGGCCAGAGGATAGTCAGCCACTGAAGCTGGATGAAAGAGGTGTCAATGTGTAATTTTCTGGAGAGAGAATTCATCATCAATCTTTTAAAGGCATTTTATTATCACAAAAAGATAGAAGCTGTTTTAGGTTAAGGCAAGAAAAAGAATGGAATTTAAATACCTAGTAATAAAGAATGAGAGGTGGCCTTGAAAAATTGAGAAATATGAAAAAATCCTCTTGTGGTCAGGATATGCTGTTTATAAAATCAAAACGTATTTTAATAGATACAGTTTCTAAGAGGTAAATGTGTACATTTACAATAATGGTGTTTTCTCTCAACTTTTTTCTTTAGGTAAGTGACACCCTTATGCTTGGATACATCAACTTCAGGATGGGTGGGTGTCTTAGGCTCCATCCTCACCTCCGCTCCTGCGTAGTAAGTCCTGCTCCTCATGTGTGCTATGGTCTGGCTTGGGCAAAGGGGTTGCCTTGACAAAAAAAACTAGGTAGTTTCCTGTAAGCCCTTTGCTGCTTTTACTCGAAATTTGTGTTTTGTATAGAACTTTTTATATGTGTGGTCTCTGAGATTCTAAAGAAAAATAAAAGGACAGGGTTCCCACTTTCAAGAAGACCAGATTTCAATAAGGATGTATTAGAAATAACTTGCATTTTATTAGTTTTGAATTCCAGTTTTCCATTGCTAATTTTATGGTAAGTCAGTTGTATATCTTTTTCTTTCCCAATTTCCCAATTTATTAAGTAGGTATAACGATATCTGTTTGCCTCATCAGGTTGTTGGGAAGATTAAATCTGGGAATTACTTATCACAGTATTGCTGTCTACATATGCTCATTTCTTCTTTCCATCTTCAGCTCTTTACCCAGATACTCAGAAACAGCAAGGTCTAGAATGAGGGAAAATAGAGAGCGTATCTCCTCCTGGTATTGAAGTGTCTTTGGCTGAGATTCAGGGAATTTTGGAGACCAGGCACCAGAGGATTTTGTGGAAGAATCTGTAGTGGGTCTAAGAAGGCACTTTGCAAAGCAGCAAAACATCTCCTTGAACTTCGTAGTCACATTACAAAAGCCTACTTCAGTGTGGCTTAGGTATTGTTCACAAGTGGCTTTAGTTGAGTCCCTATGAATATGTTAGAATTTTATGTTGGGAAAATACTTCTTTGTTTAATCTGAAATAGAATTTAAACAAATGAGTAAAGAATGTAAGCTGAGATCATTTGCTATCATGCAGTTCTTTAAATAATTATCGCATTGTTGTTTGGAATTATCTAGCTACCTGGCCTAGTAAACAGATGAGTCATATTCACTGAGAAGGGAAAGTATACACAGTTTGATTTTGAAAGTGGAAGAAAACTATGCCTGAGCTAGAAAGACATAAATCAGAAAAGGCAGGTAGAAATGAAGGCATGGGCATTTTAGTTTGTGTGGCTCAAATACTTCTTTATCCAATGTCATGAGGCCTAACTAGAAATGTCCCTCTCTCTCTAAGGAGAGGTTGGGGCCAAGGGAGATTACAGTTCATTGCACATTCAGAAATTAAAATATCTCCAAATTAGTTCCAGTGAATCATTTTAAATTATTTTAAAAGCCCTTTATATTTTAATCAGAGTCTATTCACGACCAGTTAATTTGGATGGCATGTTCTAAAATTACTTTCCTCCAATGATGTGTTGTGTCATTGCCATAGAATGCAGAAACCCTGTGGAGAGGGGATTTGGGAAGTCTGAAAGTACCAAGGAGCTGTTGATCTCAGTCAAGTTTTGGTGGTTGAGTTTGTTCTTGCCACCTGATCTAGATAAGATAATGAGTTATACTACTCTTGTGAAGAGGGTGGTTGATTGCGCAAAATTCCAGCAGTATGATTATTTTCTCATATATTCAAGGAAGACTTGAGCCAATGGCATTGTTTGGCTTAGGAAAATGTTGCTTTAGTAACTTTTGATAATTTCAAAATGTTTATCCATTACAGTATTTTGTCCAACTTTCCTATAATTAGTGAAAATTGTACGGAACACTTCTTTAGTCATTATATAAATACCATAGAGTACTGTGTCCCTTACTTATTGTTACTTTAGAAGAAAGAATAAGTAGATGGGTCACATGTTGGGGCAAGTTAAACTTTCTATTCTATTCTTTTCATTTCAAAAATGTTGAAACTGAAAGTCTTGAGGAGGAGGACCTGCCCGAGGTTACACAGCAATACGGTGACAGAACTCTGAGCTAGTGCTTTAGTGACAGCAGTCTTCATCCTCTCCTCTTGGATTGAGGAGGCTCTTCCTACTTAGCTGTGGCACTCTACATCTTCCACTGTGTGACTGGGTGGGAAGGGGCAGCAGTATCTATGTAGAAGGTGTTTATTTTACACTTAACTAAGTCAGAGAAGCCAGTCATGTTCAGTATTTCCATGATTTTCCCCCCAGTTACCCAAATCTATCTTGGGTTGATGTTGTGCATTACTTGTTAATAGTCTTCTGCAGGGAAAGGAAGTAGGAGAAGAAAGAGATGGACAGGATGAGTATTTAAATTACAGCACTGAGTAGCAACCGCTAGTTGAGAATTTTTTGGCAGTTTGTTGGAATCTCATTTTAAAGCAATAACACACTCAGAATTGTATTCAAACACTGAGATAAATGCATCAACCTAAATTCATGGTTTTGTTTTTTTTCATGTAGCTGCTAATTATTGAACATAACGAGGCTTATTCATAATTTCTTTTCTCCTGCTTGATAGCTGTAATCCTGTATTTGTGCTGCTGTCATTCCCATGGTAACAGACTAATGTCTGAAGCATAAGATTATTAAACACAGAACAGTACATTAAAATAATGTTAAGGTTCTGACTTGCAGAGAGACTTTTACACTGGGGCAAACGTCAAAAAAGAGAACACCTATACAAAAAGCAATGTACTTGGCCAGTAATGTTTAGTATTCCCACAGCTATTATGGAAGAGATTTGTTTGAATTATAGCCTCTTTCTTCCCAGCCCATCATCTTTTGGCTTTGCAGCCAAGTCTTAATCTGGTGTTTATGATGTCAGCCTGTTGCCGTGGGAGTTATTCTGTCACAGATGTATTGTGACTTCACTGCAGGAAAGAGGCAGAAGAAAATTTAGGACGAAAGATAACAACTCTAAAGTTAATCTCTAGCATATCTGTTCTGCAAAGAAGCATTCCTTTCACCTTTATGTGCTCTTAAAAAAAAGTTAAGTGATGCTTTGTCAAAGGTTGGCCCATCATAAATGTTGTTGAAATGACTAAAATGCCAAAAGCCAGCACTAAGGAAAAAATGTTACGTAGCTTGACCTTAGGTATTTGAAGAGTGGTCAAGATTTATGTTTTTAATCCTATGCTACTGTAATGAAGCACAACCATGTTTGTAGTGCATAAATTGATACACCATTTTTTCCTGCTTTTATTGTGAGAGAATTTCTTGTATCTTAAATCTAATGTGATTGCATGCTCAAGGACAAGGCTTCCTGCCTTGTGCCCTTTGCTTCTACCACCATTAGCAGCTACATCTTTACTATTCATGGATGTATGTGAAAGGTCTGCCAATTGGAGAAATGTCTTTGAAGCCAAATTTTGTAGTGCTCGTAAGTGTACTCACATTATGGTCCCTCGGGGGCTCCTTCATCATCTGGTATCTGGGACATACTCCCATTTGGATGGCATAAAAATCTAGACTTTTTCCTAGGGATAAAGGATGTCTGCAGATTTAAGCTAGGTACACAGGTGGTGGTGGTGTGTATGATGAACTCTTTGAATGTCATAAACCAATATACAAATAGAATGCATATATTTTATGCTAGTTTCTTTTTCTTTTTCTTTTATTTTTTAAGATACAGGGTACAGGGCCGGTGAGATGGCTCAGCGGCGTAAGCGCCTGCCTTGCAAGTGCCAGGTCCCGAGTTCGACTCCCGGAACCCACATATGAAAAAAAGGGGCCGGTGATATCGCTCAGCGGCACGGGCGCCTGCTGGCGCGCGAGGTCCTGAGGTCGCCCCCGGTACCCACACACACAAAAAAGATACAGGGTACAGGAAGAACTTGAAGGGGAATAAAGTGCTATGCAATAAGTAAAATCTTTTTGGGCTATATTTAAGTGACATGTACAGTTAGAAAATTAACTGTAACAAGTCTGTTTTTTTTTTTTTTGTGGGTACCGGGGGGTCGACCTCAGGACCTTGCACGCCAGCAGGCGCCCGTGCCGCTGAGCGATATCACCGGCCCCTTTTTCGTATGTGGGATCCGGGAGTCGAACTCGGGCCCTCGCACTTGCCAAGCAGGTGCTTACACCGCTGAGCCATCTCACTGGCCCACAAGTCTGTTTTTTACATTGGAGTTACAAAGATTAGGAAATTTTTCTCTCCTCCATTTTTGAACTTTATAGAGGATTTTAAAGTACTTTTTCTTATTAAAATAAACACTAAGATAGGCAAGGCTAAGCAAGTTCACATTCTTTCTTCAAACATCTCTTTCTAATTGCTGTCGATTAGAAAGTGGTAGTCACCTTGGAATATGCATAGCCTCATTTCAAATTTGTAGTACGACTGTCTCTCCCTATGTTCTCTCTTCCAAATAACATCCTTCTTCAAGGGTAGAAGAAACTCATGTCAGCATAATACGCCATGTACCTTTATAATGGTTTTTTTCAGGTTTTGTGGAGCCTGCTTCAAAAGCAGCATTGAGTATGTAAATGATTTTAATTAAAGAGCATAGATAAATTAATGTATTTGGTTGGTGATTACCGCCCCGTTCTTTCTTCTAATTCTCTAGGCTGACATCTATTGTAAATCTTGAAATAGGTGGAAGAATTTGGTTTCTATATTTTGTTAGTGGCTCTCAAACCCCGATGCTTGGTTTCAACCCCAAAGATTATGATCTAATTGGGGGGTTGGCCTGGGCTTTGGGATTTTTTAAAAGATCTCTAGATGATTCTAATATACAAACTAGTTTGGAAAGCCATTGCTTTTTATGTAGTAATGGCTGAAAATCGAAATATCAAGGGCAAGTCTAACGATCACAGATATATGTGATTTTTATAAATCAGCTATGAACCTCCTGCTTTTTGTCAAACCCACTTGTAACCCTCTCATTTCCTCTCATAAATATACACTATAAAAATACTGTACCCAAAAAGTTCTGACCTGCTACTTTCTCTCTTTCTTCTGGAATGAACAATGGCCGAACATTAATTATCCCTGATGTTTTCTTTGACTGTCTACCTTTGTCTTTTTTTAAAAAAAATTCTAAAATTTCAGAAAATTATTAATTAAGACTATGAAAAATCCCACAACGAGTAGGGAAAAAGGATGGAGTTCTATTTTAGAGACTTGATTAGCAGTGGAAATTGAACTTTAGTTTTTGACGTTGAGTTCCACACTGTGCATCATCTCTATGGTGTGTTCAGCCTGCATGCAAATTGTTTTCCTTAAGCTCTTTATAAATGAGGAGATGACATTAAAAGAATAGTTTAATTGTGTTTTCATTTTTCAATATGTAACGCCAGAGGAGATGAGGAAAAGTAGATTTCTTCATCTCGTAAACTGAAGTATCTTTACAATGAAGTTCAGACTAAAACTTAACCTGGTGTTTTTTCATTTATCTAGGATGTTGCTTTTCACCTCTCTTGGTTCTTGTAAACATGGTTTTCCCTGTGGAGCTAGATACAAAGCAGAGGTTATAAAGGAAAGTGTTGGTATCCAAGCATCTTGCTTCTGATGTTTAGCCTTAAGAAATATATTTGAGTTTAAAAGAAAAGTAATAGGTTTGCTTGAATTTTCTTACTTTTCCTTCACATTCTCCTGTACTGCACTATAGATAGCCCTGAAAACTTGGTTTAGATAAGGATCCGATGTAATTTCATGCAGCAGTACTGTCAGGTGACTGCAAAGGATGCTCATATCTCTGTTGATACAGCTTCGTAGATCTCCAAAGAGCATTTGCAGAATTAAGTCGCCAGATCTAGATCTGTGAGCCCAACCTCGTCTTTGTTTTAAATGTTTGAATTTGTTTAGAATAGTCTTCCTGTGTAGAATAGGGGTCCCCTAAGATCTTAGATAGTTTTTTCTTCTGACTATCCATGAAGGTTTTTAAATAAAGTCAGCCTTTTCTTACTGGATGGTTTATCACTGTGGCCAGTAACTCTGTATTTGGTTGATTTGATGAAAGCTCCATTTATTATCAGTAATTTTAGTTTATATTCAAGGTAAGGATAGTACTAATGTATAAATGCTTTGCTTTTTTTTTTTCTCTTTCATAGCTATGTCTACAGATTCCCTGTCAAATTCTATATTGGATTTTGAAAGACAAATCTTAATAATGTGATTTGGCATGGAAAGGACCCTATAAGATTATTGATGACTTATGTTTTGGGTGTATTTTTGGTTATTTTTTATCTAGAGAGGAATAAAGGTGTTCTATTTCTTAAAAATGCTATCACTGTCCTTTTTTAAAAAAATACTGTTAACCTCACCATTTTTTTTTTTTAATAAGACTACTTTCTAAGCTTTATTCCTCCCCTTGCTAATAGGGACAATGCTTGAGAGTGTACTTTATCCCAATTCTTCTGTGAAATCTTTCATTTTTTTCTGATTATAAAAACAGAACATGTTTGATCTGGGTATGGTGGTGCATGCCTGTAATCCCAGCACTCAGGAGGCTGAGACAGGAGGATTGCCATGAGTTCAAGACCAGCCTGAACTACAATAATGAGACCCTCTCTCAAAAAACAAAAACAAAACAAAACAAAAACATGTTTATTTTAATAAAAAAGTACCATGAAAGTATAGTTTAAAGAATAAAATTCACCTATAAGCCTATAAACTCTGGATATTAATATTTTCTATTTTCCATGCATGGTTCAGATTAAATTTCACTTGATTTTTTTATCATTGTATTATTTACCATTGTTCATGTAAAAGTTTTTGGAGCATATATCTAAAGATTATATAATAATCGATTTTCTCATGTGCCATAATTTACTGAACTGCTTCTCTCTCTCTCTCTCTCTCTCTTTTTTTTTTTTTTTTATATGCGGGTACCGGGAGTTGAACTCAGGACCTCGCGCTTGCCAGGCAGGCGCTTATGCTGCTGAGCTATATCACCGGCCGCTGCTTCTCTATTTTTATTCCTTCACATTGTCTCCAGAATTTCCTTACTGTAAATAATGCTTTGGTGAAATCTTTATATTTGATCTTTGTATATATTTCAAAGTATTTCTTTATAATAAGGTTTCACAACTAAAATTCCTGGGTCAGAGATAAGAACATTTTTTTTCACTTTACTCTCTACAATGGTTATTTTAGTTTCACTTCTAGCTGGGAACACTATCGTGCTGCCCTGTAATTGTGTTTGGGAGTATTCTTTTTTAAAGTCTTGGATAATTCTACAAAGGAAAAATATAATTTTTTTTTTTTTTTTTAATGTGGGTACCGGGAGTCAACCTCAGGACCTTGCACTTGCCAGCAGGCGCTTATGCCGCTGAGCTTTCTCACCAGCCCATGATATTGTTTTAAACAATTTGTGTTTATTTGCTATTGGTAAGGTTATTTTCCTCCAAAGGTTTATTAATCATTTGCTCTTATTTTTAGCAGTTGTTTAGGCTCTTTACCCATTTCCGAATCAGTTTTAGAATGTGTGTGTGTCCATGTGCGTGTGTGATGTCTAATCAATGTAAATAGACTTTTTAGAGTAAAAATAGCCCTTTATTTGCCCTCTTATGACTTTAAAAGCATCCTCTCCTAATTTTTGCGTTTTCTGCTTAAGAAGAGCTTTAAAAAGTCAATTAGCTTAATGAGTGATTTGTTCATTTAACAGACACTTATTGAATGTTATATGACAGACACTGAGGTATGTTAGTGAATTAAACAGTTATCCCACTTTCTATAGAATTTATGAGTGGGAGGGAGTAAGAAATAAAGCAATTAGCATAATAAATGAGCAAGTTAAATTGTGTTTTTAGGGTTATAACAGTTATAAAAAAATAAAGCAAGGTTAGAGGGATTGGAGGCACTAGGAAAGGGGTCACATTTGTAAATTAATGGCCAGGATTGGCCATAAGAATATTTTATTTGAATGCATTTATTTTTACTAGTATAGAAATATACCAGTTACTACTAAAAATAAATACATTCAAATAGCATATTTGTATTTTGTTTTTATTTTAATAAATCAGATTATAAACTGGTTATCTCTTTTTGCAGGATAGCTAACATGAATCACCTTGGTACGGAACCCTCTGGGTCCCTTTCCTGAGGGGTTTGGACGTAGGGCTTCTGGTCTGAATGCATCAATTGGAGCTCTGCCTTTAATCTGGCTCCCCCTGCTCTAGCAGCAGTGCTGACTTTGTGGCCTCTGTATGTCAGAATGTGCAAAGTTTAAAAGAAAGTTGTGTATATATGAGTTAAGGTGGAGAGGCAAGAGGTAAAACCGGAGTGAGGTTTAATTTAATCTACCACCTGGTGAGAAATAATTTAATCTACCCTGCACCAAATCCTAGTGTTATGTTTTGTTTCCAGGGAAAACAAGAACAGTGATAAGAGGAAGTTTTCACTTTTCATTATTTGGGTGTTCAAATGTGTGGATTTTTTCCCATCTTACTCCTTTTCTTTTGCCTCTTCCTCCTCCATGTATTTCTACTTTTTATTGTTTCATTTTAGAATTTGATAGTGTTTCTGGGCGTTATTTATTCTCTGGGATAGCAATTGCAGTTGGGTTTTGGCGCTGTGTTCCAAGGCCATTCACATTTTAAAATGGAACTAGCTTGTTTTGTCATTCATCACTCAAGTCTGAAAGACCACTGTAACCATTTCACTGATAAAGAGTGAGAATGTGCAGAAACAGTGCTGGTAAACCAGATAGTCCTAAGAGTTGTGTTGCCTTGAAAAGAACATGGGATCATAGAGAAGCTCTTCTATTTTTATTCATTCAAATTGATGAATTCTTTAAATTATATGTCTAATTGTACTTTTTTGGGGGAGTACTGGGGTCGACCTCAGGACCTCGCATGCCAGCTGAAAGATATCACCGGCCCTTTTTTCATATGTGGGTTCCGGGAGTCAGAGAATTAGACTTTAAAAAAAAAAAAATGTAACTGGTATAGTTAGCTTCATGCATGAAATTTAACATAATACATTTATCTAATCTTCTGGCCATACATGAGCTTGGTCACTTAATCTAATAATGTCTTTTCCCTGCAATACAGAATTGAAGGCAGAATCACATACCACACCTACGTGTTATTCTGAGTCTTTAAAAGGTAATAGAGGGCCGGTGAGATGGCTCGGCGGCGTAAGCACCTACCTGGCAAGCACGAGGGCCCGAGTTCGACTCCCGGAACCCACATACGAAAAAAGGGCCGGTGATATCGCTCAGTGGCACGGGTGCCTGCTGGCATGCGAGGTTCTGAGGTCGACCCCTGGTACCCACCAAAAAAAAAAAAAAAAAAAAAAAAGATAATAGAGCTTGGTGTGGTAATGCATATATGTATTCCCAGCACACTGGAAGGCTGAGGTGGGAGAATCGAAAATTCAAGCCCAGGCTGGATAATTTGGCAACTTAGTGAGACCTTGTCTCAAAATAAAAAATTTAAAAAGGGCCTGGGGATGGGGGTGTAGCTCAGTGTGAAAGCCCTGGGCTCAATCCCAGTAGCAAAAAAAGAAAGGGGTGGGGGCTGTTTTTCATGCTTTTTGGTTTTTATGACTGACATAATAATGCTCTCCCCTTTTTAAAGTTCTTCCTGTAGGTTTGTCTGATGTTTACTGATGGTAGGAATAAGTTAGCTACAATAATACTTCAGTGGTGTATCCTCCTAAAGGTATGACATCCAAAAGTATCTGATGTCCTTCTGTCCTTCATTGGTAATATTAATTTTGATTATCTGGTCATGTCATCATCTGACTTTTTTTTTTTTTCACTGAATAGTTGTTATATTTTTCTTCATAATTAAAAAGCAATCTGTGAGGAAACATCATAAGGTCATTCAAATATCTTATTCCTGTTTTTGAAGTTTTTCCTTAGGCTCACTGATAATTCTTGCTTTTATCAGCCTTTTGTCAGTGATGATTTTCCAACTACAATATTCCATCAACATTCATCACTCAGTAGTGGCATTCTTTGGTGCAGAATCCATCCACCAATCCTGGCATCATTCTTCCTTCTTATCTACGGACCTCCCTGTCAATCACATTTAACTTATGACTCCCCTTGATGGTTTATTATTTCTTTTCTAATTATTTTGGTATTCACATTCTCCTAAATTTTATCAGTAGGCCCTGAATTTCAGATTATATCTTGTGTCCTTTTGACATGCTCCCACCTTTTTTTGAGCATAAGTTTTTTCTGAAATCTAGGCTCGTCTTGCACCTCCTGTGCCATAGTTTTTTAATCCACTATTTCTCTGATGTATTCTGGTTACTTTTGGAAGAGAATGGTATCAGAAACCAATATTGAGGAGCTAGATGTACTACTAATAGTGGATTCACTTCTAGGCCTTTTTAGGAGACAAAAAAAAATAATTTCTATATACACATATGTGTGTACATATGTTCGGAGTTACTATTCACACTTGTCCTTCCAATTCTAGACCATTTCACATAGAGGATTCTTATTTTCATTGTATATTGTTTTCTTCTTCCATAGTGAAAACCCTGGCTCCTAACAAATTTGCTCATTTACTCAATCCTATAATACATCTAAAAATAGATTCAGAATTGCTTCACCTGTGCTGCTACAGAAAACAGACCTCCTAAAACAAAGTCTAGGGCTTGTCTGCTGTTTTTCTTCCATGCCTTCTTTGTAAAGAATGCATAGTAAAATTCTGAAATAATAATCTGTATTAATCTTTGTCTGTCTTCCCTTCACAATGGTTATTGATTTGAATTACAGTCGGATCTGTTTACTTCCTTTTATTTATTTATTTATTTTTTTGGACAGGATCTTGTCATGTAATCCAGGTTGGCCTTGAACACACAATCCTCCTGCTTTAGCCTCCCAAGTGTTGGGATTACAGGTGTGTGCTGGCTTTGCTTTCAATTTCAGGTTTTTATTTTTTCCCCACTTTTGTTTAATAATTTTAGTTTTTGAATCTCATAAATACATGCTTTCCAAGTTCAAAATGTGTACTATAAAGAGGCCGATTATATCTTTTTAAATAAAGGTTTTACCAAGACATATATCACTGCTGTAGTTGGTCATTGGTCATTTGCTTAAGAAAATGTGATTAATTCTCTTAAATTTGAAAATTATCACCTTACTCTATCCTTTATCTTCTAGGTGTTTTTTTTTGTTTTTGTTTTTGTTTTTGTTTTTGTTTTGTGGTGCCTGGGACAGAATCCAGGCCTTTGTGCACACTAAGCAAGTGCTTTACCACTGAGCCACACCCCATCCCCTCAGGCATCTACATTTTTTTTTAAAACCAACATACATTTTAGTAATTTAAAAGGAACCAGAACCACTCTTGATCCTTGCAGCCAGTCTCAATTTTTTGTATAGTGGAAAATAGGATGTTTGTGTTTGGTTCCCAGACAAGGCAAGGACCAGGTACTTCATGACGTACTCTGTCAGTGATTGTATTCCCTGATCCTGTACGCATAGCTACCTGTTTTCTTTCTTGTCTCTAGCTTATCAATGGTAAGTTTCATTGGTTCTCACTCTTGTAGTTTAACTTTGAAAACATCTTTGAATGCTGGATATATGAAGCATGTGCACTTTTCAAGAATTAAACTCTTGATTATATGTCTTTTTATATCAGTAAAGCTAAAATATTTTCAACACAAAAGGCTGACATATTCTCCAGGTCTGCATGGGATCTAACTGTTCTCCCACTTTGGGTCATGGTCAGATATATAGGTTTTCTTTGTTAATATTTGGCATTCGTGAACTTCACCCATGTAATACTTTTATGCCTGCTTCTTGTTCAAAATTACAGTTGGGATTTGTGGAATGATAGGCTCATAACAGTTAATCCTGAGTGACTTAATGAACTGCCACACAGTTTACAGTGAAATGGTGTTCTAGGAGAGATCTTGATTTGTAGAATTAAAGGTAGCAACAAATTTCACAATTGCTCCTTTTATTTCAGCAGATAATCTTGTTAGAAGTAACCCATGTAATCTTGACATCCGTATATGGCAAGTTTTATCCTGTTCTTATATAGAAAATACCAGTGCAGAAGAAGAAATAAAGTAGCTGTATACCAAAAGGCACTATGGAATTAGTCTGTAGGGGCTGTAGCAAGCTTTGCTTATATTTTTGATACTTATCACTTGTAACTCTTGTAAAACAAACCTATTGGAGATGAATATGAAGAAAGGCTAACTTTGTACAGCGGATGAGTTTGTCTATCTGAGTGGTGAAGTAGACTTTATTTACTTATATTTGGGTAGAATTTTTTGCAGGTTGTAAAATCTTTTTGATTATTAGCCATGAGTGAAATAGTACCTGACGTAGGTTTTTTTTCTCTAATCCGTCATATTTTCCTAGTGACAATTAAAAATTGGCCAGCTTCATACTTATTAGACCTTGTGCACATTCTATGGCAAACAAAACATAAAAACCATAGTTTTGAGTGCATATATAATAGAATAATTGAGATGATCCTTTGAGAAGTATGTCCCTTGGTAGAGTCATGTTAATGACATTGGCTGGCTGGCTGTCCTGTTTCAGCTATGAGAGAAATTAACGATGGTGACCTATATTAAAAGACTCAAATGTAGGAGAAGCTTTGAAACATCTTTAGTATTTTATTCAGGAGCAGTAAATCCTATTTGCACAATTTGATATTTTTAACATGTTGGGGCTTTTTTCCCCACCTGTATTTAATGTGTTAGTTGTTTCAGTCTTTTTTTTTTTAATTCTTTAATTGAAAATCAATCTGTTTCTTTAAAAATATATTTTAAAAATAAATGCATGCTGTTGAGCCTGGGTGGTACAAACTAAAATGAGTATGAATGTATGTTTTCTGTAAGGGTTCTGAAAGCAACAATAGGATCTCTTTAAGCTCTACTGTATAGGGAGGTGAGTGATCCATCAAAAGCACAGTCTTGGATTTGGGTCTTCTGTTTAGATTAGGAATGTTAAGAAAGATTGATGGTAAATGTCTTTTACCTGCATTGTCCCCAAAGCATGAAATGAAATCTAAAGACTCTCAAAGAAGGTTTCGATTACTCTAGCAAATGACTTGAACAAGAATTGGGTAAGGGGAGGTCACAGGCCAATGGAATGCCGATTGTGGATTTATATTGTTTAAAATGAAAACATTATTTCCATTAACCCCTTTCCTCTAACACCTCCTCCAGAGTTATTTTCAGATTGTACGTTTGTAGGTGTTAGTCATACTTGATAGAAATACCTTTTCACTAGTGTGAATTGCACGGCCTTTCCATGGGAGTATTTTTTTTCCTCGTCCAATACGCAGTCCAGGGTTTCATTTGGCTAATCCCCTGGAGAGATCCTAGCATTTGTATGTTCTCCAAACCTGATTTTAATGTAGCAGTAAGCTATCCAGTTGTAAAGAAGCATTTCTAAATGTTTTAATTAGAAACCAGATAAATGAGTTCTGTGTTGTGGTTTTCTGCAATAACAGCTAATAGACTGCCAAATCTCAGTGTGTACTTGAGTTTAGGAAGGCAAAATTCTAGGTTTAAGGGTCACTTTCCATGGATTTGCCCTTAACTGTCAATGTGGGTTTTGAGTGTGGTTTTGCTCTCTCATGGCAAATAGAGACAAGAGTTGGTAGGCAGAAGATGAAGCATCCTTTTAATGAGTCGGCTATAGTGTGCACTCAGGGCAGGCACTTTAAAAGAGCACCATTAATTTGAATAAAACAGGAGAAGGTAGGTACTTTCTACATCCATAAAGCACTGAAGGGGATAAATCCAATTATCTGTTCAATATTTAATGGCCATAAAGTTAAAAATTTTAAAGGCAGTACCTCAGAGACTGCTTAGTCAATTCTGTCCATATTATTTTTGACATTCAAAAGTCAAGGTAGAATAGCCGTATCGATGGCAGACGCACTGGTCTGCTGATTTAGTGGCGATGACCCTGGGATTTGTGTTTCTCTACACAGATGAAGATCACTTACATTTTTAGTTTTTTAATCTTTTTTTTCATATATACATATACATTTTAGGAGCTCTTGGGGAATCTTTCTGAGTTTTCAACCTATTGCTTTTAGTCCCTTGCTGTTAGTTCTGGGTATGAAAGGTAACTAAGAATCATTGACTTTAAAAAATTAAAAAAAAGAAAAGAACCCCAGAATAAAACATTAGCACTTGGGACCCAAATATTGCTTTTAAAGAAAGCAGGTGTTTTTTTGTTTGTTTGTTTGTTTGGTGGGTTTATTTTATTTTTTTATAAAAACATTCAAAAAATTTCTTTGAGAAAGTCTATTAAAAACTATTGGAGGGGGCCAGTGAGATGGCTCAGTGGCGTAAACACCTGCCTGGCAAGCGCAAGGTCCTGAGTTCAACTCCTGGTAGCCACATTAAAAAAAAAAAAAAAAAAAACTATCGGATCACAGACCTGTGTTTCCTAAGCAAGTTGTGGGGAGGAAAGATCATTTCTTAATTCTGTCACCTCACTCCATTCTCCAGTGGCACATAGACGCTGATGCAGGTGGGCACTGCTCTAACAGTGGTTCACAGGGAGTTGAATCACAGAGCTTCTGTGAAAATCAGTGCAGTAGCGACAGTTGGAATGGATGTCAATACGACAGAATGATTTTGTGATATGGTCTTGAAGCTTTATTCTTCTTGCCTATTAGCTAATACAGGTTCCTAATTAGCCATTAACATGCTCTTACCTTGTACAGCTCCAACTATAGAAGCACATCAGAAGTATTTCAGAGAATGTCACTGCTACTTAACTTTTCACTAATTCTATTATATGTTTCCTTTTGCCATGACTGTTCTCTGTGCCTCTCTACTGTATGCTCCCTGGGCATTGGATCCCTCTCAGGGTGGCTTCAGTTGCCTATAGCTTTTGGTTTTCATTTATTTATTTTTAAACTAGTAGTATGCATAAATTTTGACATGATGAAAGTGTTCTGTTAAAATATTATAGGGCAATTAGGCAAGAGAATAAAGAGAGATTAAAGAAGCAGAAGTTAAATATATTTCATAAGTTATGAGATGGTTAATAGGCCTTTTTTTTTTTTTTTTGTGGGTCCCGGGGGTCGACCTCAGGACCTCACGCGCCAGTAGGCGCCCGTGCCGCTGAGCGATATCACCGACCCTTTTTCATATGTGGGTACCGGGAGTCGAACTCAGGACCTTGCGCCTGCCAAGCAGGCGCTTACACCGCTGAGCTATCTCACTGGCCCTAATAGGCCTTTTGTGTTTAAGAAAAGTCAAAGTTTTTGGAAGGGCCTGCTGGTTGTGAGTGGTTTTAAGGAGTCTCTGGCTTTCCTTGGAAGACATTTAAAGTCCTTTTCTTTTTCCTCCTCTTTTGCTTCCCATTTCTCTTGAAAGGGAGAGTTGGTTGCTTTATTGTATTTTCAAATGCAAATTCAGCTTATTCCTGTCACACAACAGTCTCCAAGGATGATACTTGCTCAAATCTAAAACCATTTAGTGTTCCTGGATCTTACAGCTTTAAGTAGATTGTTCTATGTTTTGTTTCAAGTGGCTTGGGTGATCTGACTGTTGAACCAGTAGAAACCTTTGTTTTCTTAGTTTCCTGAAAGGAAAATAAAGGTGAGAAACTAATGATTTCCTGGATAATTCAAAGACAGATTTAACATACAAATCCCTAACATGCTACTATACAAGGATTTCCAAATCAGCTTATGTTGCAACACAGCATGATGATTGTTAAACTCATTTATTTTTAAAGAGCTTTTATATGTGATACATGTTTAAAAAGCCAAAGAGAGAGGGACTTAACACCACTCTTCTTGAATATGACATACATATTCCTGAACTGTTACTTGGGATATTTCTTTGGTTTGCCCACTTTGATCCACATAGACTTTAAATAATAAGTTTTTAAGGGCAGGAACTTTTCTTTCGTAGTTTATATTTCTAGAACATAGTGGTTCTTCCTTGTGTGATCATCCCCATATCTTTATATTGCCAGTATTATTTATATAATATTTCTCGTTAAGTTGATTTACATTTTTATTCAACCTCATTCAAATCAGTGTTGGCAGTGAAATGACAGATTTGTTGGGTTGTGTCTTCTTTTAAAACATATTTAAATCCCAGTTGTTAAAATGTATGACCTTTACGTACCACTGAAAATATTCTCATGTATCATGCTTGTGAGACAGAGCCTATCATGTACTGTACATTTTCAAATCTGGTGAATATTTGTTTAACCGTAGAGGGGTAGGAATAAGATTTATCATGTAATTGGTGCACCAAGTCTGTTTTCAATAGCTTAGAATATGAAACTGAGATACAGAATGGTTAAGTGACCTTCTCAAGGTCCAACAGTTTAGTGAAAACTAGAGCTGGGGTGTGAACCTAGGTCATCGGATTTCAAAGTGTGTGTTGCTTTTGGTACATGTTGCTGATTCCCAGTAATTAATTAACCTGTGCGTTCCTATAGCTATCTGCTTTCCTGTTGTTAATTCTCTGCAGTTGGGAGAGAGTTGTTGCTGAACAATATATAGTTTGTGGTTTCCCTCTGAAAATGCATTTTGCATGTTCATGAATGTTGCCCTTATTTCCCTCCTTTTAAGGCATGTATGAAACGGAGCATTTCTGAGGGTCACATGTATATTTTAGAGATATTCTCTCCATAATAGTTTTTCATTTTATGTAGCCTAAATCATCGTATACTTTGGAGACAAAGCTTGGCAATGCTGTGATCCCATCTTTATCCCAAAACAGCACAGACTCAAATCATATGCCTGAGTTTCCTTTTCAACATATATGTATGATCATCTGACCTTTGCTTGATTACCTCTAATTATGGACTCTCACTATGCCCTTTTAAACTGTTACTAAAAAACAGAAGAGAGCTAATTTCCTAGTATGTAAAAGTTAAAGGGGATCCTAATATTTTCTTTCTTGATTTATTTATTTTGGTGATAGAGAACAGAAAAAAATTGTTAAAATATTGTTTGCCTCTGGATACATTTAGAAAAAATATTTCTCCTTAAATCACTTGGTTCCCATTTCAGATAATCATTAGGATTTCATTTTCGTTCAGCTGGATGGCACACCCAAAGATTGTTTAAAGGGATCACTTACATTGATGGATGGTTTAATATTTTGAAGACAGCACACAGTAGCACTTTTAAGAGAATAAGGACTGGCATGTGAAGAACGTGACTATTTCAGCCTCAACATCAGAGCTAGTGTAAGTGCAGTTTTGTGTAACTTACCTTTAGCTGGCAACTGACCATTGTGTACTTCCTTTTTTCTGCAGATTATATTATTCTCGGTTTTCTGTCTGACTTACTAACTAGATTCACTTTAAGTCTTCCAAATTATGGGCAATGGAGGAACTGAATGTCTTCCTTTCTGAGTACAGACCTGGATTGCTACTGAGCCCTGGGAATCAATACACAAACCAGTGCATCTTCATCGCTCACTCCAAATAGGTTCTCACCCCATTGATCCGGCCTATATCTGTTGATTTTGTTATGCAGTCTCTCCTGCAAGGGGAGGAAGAAGCTGCTATTTTATTATTGCCTCATAAAATTAATTGGTGCCTAAAATAAATATTATTAGAGATACTGTATTTTATAACATACCAAGATGATTGATATAGTTTCAGTATGGAATTTATGCTTTGTATGTTTATATCAATAAACTCATAAAATCTGGAAAATGAAATGAGCCATAATCTCATTTTTAGTCTCAAAAGGCAGAGATGATCAGAAGTGGTGACCACATAGTTCCCCAGTGCTTCCAACAAGTGAATAATTTAACATACCCGCACAGAATTTTGCTCATTTCAAGAAGCTCAGTCACCGCCCCTTCCCTACTTGAGGCAGGGAATTTAGCTTTATTGAAGCCAAAAATCTAGTGCAGCGTTTTGTCAGCTAGAGAATATTTTGAGCTTCTTTCTGTATTTTGCCTGTTGTTTTTTTTCCACAAATGTGTGAAATGTTGGTATCACAAGAAAACCAAGCTATTTTTGGTCTTCTAAAATGTAACTTCATGGTCCTTGTGCAAGGCTGAATTTCTTTTGAATATGCAATTTTCTTCAACCTAACCTTTATGTAAGGAGGAGTAATAAGTTTATTCTCAGTATTGTGGATATTGAAGATAAACAAGTTTTCTTTTTAAATGTCTTCAGTATTACATATCTTCAGTTTTATTATCCTAATTTCAGTAGATTGGCAAAACTAGATAAGCTTAACAACCTTAACCTGATTCAGCATTCATTACTTCTGCTAAATCAAATAAGGCCTGGCTAATAGAAACATGGCTTGTGCAGCCATTCTTCAATTTAATTAGAATATTGTAAATTGTATTGCACTTCTATATGTATACCAAAGACAGAACTTTATTGTCAGTTTGGAAACACTTGTGCTGCCCTCTCTAGCTAAAGATATTTATCATTTATTGTGAAATCTCTGGGGAATGTGTTTAAATTATTAAATATCAGAATTGCTTGAAAGAATGGACATGGAGCTAGCTCACTTAATGTGTCCTCAAAGGTTAGGAATTTAGGTGTCATTTTACTTTGGCAGAGATTGGCAAACGTTTTCAGTGAAGGGCAAGTTAGTGAATATGTTAGGCTTTGTGGGCCATACGGTCACTTTCACAAGTACTCAGCTCTGCTGCTGTGGTGTGAAAGCTGCTGTAGACAATATGTAAACGAATGAGCATGGCTCTGTTCCAATAAAACTTTATTTATAGACATTGAAATTGGAATGTCATAGAATGTTCATGTGTTATGTCATTCTTTAATCCCCCCCCCCAAATTGTTTAGAAATGTAAAGCTATTCTTAGCTCAGGAGCTGTCCAAAGCAGATGGTTTGTTGAATTGCAATTATAAGTGGACCCATTTTTATAGAGTCCCATTTTGTAGTGTATTTTTATATTTATATATTTATTTACTTATTTACTTGTATTTCTTTTGTGATTTGTGCTATGAATGTGCTTGCTCAGTTTTCCATAATGCAGGAAATATGAATGGGATGAATTTTTCCTGTCCTGTTATTTGCCAGTAGCTGCTTGGTGTGGCAAAGGACAATCAGGTGTTCAATTTCTAATGAGAGTAGTTTCTGTTATGATTTGGCAGTTGCTATTTAAATTCTCAAGGTGCAGACAGTGCAGCAGAATTGACTTAACTCATTTTCACATTCTGGGAGATGATCTGTTAGTCCTGAGGATGCTGTCAGTTTTCTGTGTTATTCTCCCTGCATGGTCATTAACAACAGGAGCCCATAAATTGATCCTGGGTTTGTATTGTGAGCTGTTGGCCCTGAAAACTTGGTGCACAAACCTGCTGTCAGGGTTTGTATTGATGGAGATAGTCTGAGGTCAGCTTCGCTGCTGTACACTCACAATCTACTACTTGTGTCAATTGGTTTTTAGGTTGTATTGTAAGAAGGCTCCTGTTTTAGACACTCACTCCCAGACATGCTCACCTCAAATATTTACCATACAATGAATCATTCACACTTAAGGTTGGCAGTGTCTTTTTGGAAGGGTGTTCATCAAAAATTGGATTAATTCACCAGATTCAGATTTTGAGAAATTCTTTTCTCTTACAGTGAAAGTTCAATTTGATAATAAATCAGTGAGAATGCTACCATCTGACGTTATGGATGCTTGTCTTTTTCCTATTTAGGCTTGCCATTGTCCCTTTTTGTAGGAGTGTACTTTTATCCATAGATATTTTGTAGATTTATTTATCTATATTTTTTAAAAATGAGTGCTAGCTCTTCACTGGAATAGTAGAAATTAATAATAGTTTTAGGTATATTAATTTGTTACTACTCCCAATTTTTGAATGATGATTATTTAGCTTTGGCAATTGTAATCAGCTTATTTCTAGAATTAGTTATTAAAGAAATAATTTAACTAGCTGGCAAATTTGTAACATTAGCTGAATTCTGAACAGATCACACTTTCCTGCAAGCATTTTTTGCCCTTGTTTTGCATCGTCACAGAAGGAAATTTGACAAAAATGAGAGTACTCGCTCAGCTCTGGGGTGTTTTTATTTATTTATTTTTTGTCCAGTGGTTTCCCATCATGAGAATACAACCTCTCAAAAAATGTTTTACCCCTTCCTTTTCTCCAATAAGCAAATTATTTGCAAATGACTTGAAAGTAGTTGCAAATATTAGAGAGCTTTCTTTGACACTGGGCCTGCCATTTTTTTTAGGTGGTACACAAAGTTCTGTAGGTCAGCTTGAAATCATAATGCTTGCAAGGAAAAAAAAATTAAAATTGACTTCAAAGGACAACTCTGACACGGTCAATTAATAATTAAAACAGTTTTTTAATGAGCTATGCAATTACCTGTATGTCCCCGGAGATGATGGTTTATGGTATTATTGCAGTGCCCTTTCTTTAGTCATGGCACATGACATTTGTAATTTAAAGCCGGCTAGACATTAAAGTGACAGAACTTTCATTAACCTTGTCTAAAGTTTGCTAATGACAAATGACTTATAAAACATGCTGTTGTCAAAATATACCACATATTTAAGTACCTTAAAAGTCCTATGAGCTCTGAGAAGCTGTGAGATTCAGAGAGAGACCAAGGCCACCAGTGTCCTCAGGAATTACCCACAGGATCCCAGTGCCTGACACTATTTCTTTGTACTCAGGTAAGTGGTACTTGCTTCAGACAAGATCTGAGGTACTTTCCTGACTCTTGGGTTCAGGTGGGTTTCCCATGGGCTTTTGTACCACATGACCTGATTCAGTCGACCAGTGGCTTATGACTATTCAATAATTTCTTCTGGATTTGCCTTGGCCTATAAACTTACAGTTTTAGAAGCAGTTTTATTGTTTTTACTTGAAACTGTTATAGAAATAATGTTTTGATTTTAGCTTTTCTGGTATCTTGCTTTTTAAATTCTTAGCCATCTACTTGTTCTATGCCATGTCTCTCTTTATTATTTTCTCTCTTTCCCTCCCTCTCCCTCCCTTCCCTCCTCTCCCTTTTCTCCTGTCTCTGTCTCTGTCTCTCTCTCTCTCTTTCTCTCTCTCTCTCTCTCATAATTCATGCAGGAGCATCTTCAATTTTTGTAATCTGCTTCCTGTTTCTTCTAGAGGAATATTTGAAATGTTATCAAGGAGGATATTGCTGAGTGAGACCTTTTTTAACAGTAATAAATATGGAGTAATTAATACGAAATGAGCAGGTATTATATGCCACCCATTAAGATAAGAGTTCAATTAAGAATACTTAATCTTCATAGTATTCAGAGTTGATAGTACTGTAGCCCCATATACAAATACAAAAACTAAGGCATAGAAAGATTAAATTCTTGGATACTGTTTCATAGCTTGTAGATGAGCAAGGATTCAAATTTAAGACTGACTCACATCAGAAGTTTTGCTTATAACCACTGAGGAACATGACCTTTCAACCCACTTTGACTTTTTCAAAATAAATTACATATTTATTTGCTATTTTTTATTTTTCTACTTAATTATTAATGATAGTCATTTCATCTTTGTGTTATACAATATATCAGCACATAAAAGTGTACTAGCTAGTGTGCTAGCAAGTATAAATTTAATATTCTAAGTGAAAGTTGAATATTCTAATTTCATTTGAGAGATCAGTTAAAAGAATTTATAACCACCTTTTAACCCAACTATGGTAGGTACTTCATATTTATTACTACTACTACTATTATTACTGTTATACTCCCCACATTTAATATATCCTGATTCTGTTGTGGGTCTGTGTTCATGATTAGTTCCCATTAAATTAAAGATTACAAATTTTATAACATATTGTTTCTTTTACTCAAAATCCATGAATTTATGTGAATATTATAACACATGGCAAAGTAATACTTCCATCCTATTGAATACGTTCCTTATGCTCATATTGCTGAGTAGTGTAGTTTCTGCATACAAAGTTAAGCATTTTTTAGCTCAAGTATAACATCAGAAAGTACACAAAATACAAATGTACAGCTCAATAAATTATCACAAAAACGCCTGAGTAACTGTTACTCTGATGAAGAAATAGAACTTTGCCAGCACCCTAGAAGTCTCCCTATGGCATCTTAAAAGTACTACTCTTTTTTTCTTCTCAAATATAACCCAGACTTTGGGCCGGTGAGATGGCTCAGCGGCGTAAGCGCCTGCCTGGCAAGTGCGAGGCCGAGTTCGACTCCCGATACCCACATACGAAAAAAGGGCCGGTGATATCGCTCAGCGGCACGGGCGCGTACTGGCGCGCCAGGCCCTGAGGTCGACCCCCCGGTACCCATCAAAAAAAAAAAAAAAATATATATATATATAAAACCCAGATTTGTACTTTAATGCCTTAATTTTGTAGTTTTTCTTTGTCTTTTTGCTTTTGACATTTTTAAACTTCTTATTGAGGGAAGTGTCAAACATACAAAAGCAGACAGCATAGTATGTGGAACCCTCATGTTCCCATTACTCAACTTCAATTATTAACTCATGGCCACTGTTATTTCATCTATAATCTCATCCATCCCCCTCGAATGGATCATTTTAAAGGAAACTAGGCATTATATCATCTCCTTTGTAAAGATTTTAGTATATATCTCTAAAAGACAGAGACTCTTTAAAAAGATAATCACATTTGTATTGTATTTATACCTAAATAAATACTAATGCCTTTAGAACTAACAATATCCAGCCAATGTCCACATTTTCTATAGTCATTTTATTACTATTTTGAAAAATGTTTTTTATTTGTTTGAATCAAGAGCCAAATAAAGTCCACGAATTATAACTATTAGTAAGTCAAGTTTCTTTTAACCTATAGCTTCTTCTTTAATCCTTTTTTCCTTAAAGTTTATTTGTTCATGAAATTGGACTCTTTGTCCCAGAGTTTCCCACAATCTGATTTTGCTTATTGCATCCACGTGAAGTTGTTCAGCATATTTCTTTATCTCTTGATTTCCTACAAATCAAATTAGAAGGACAGTACATAAGATTCAGCTTTAATGTTTTTTTTCTTTTTGGGGAAGGAAGTGTATGAAGGGCAAAAGTACTTTATAGGTAGGCATATGATATTTGTGCCTTTTTGCGTTTGTGGGGTGTTAGTTAACCATTTGAAGATCTTTACTCAGATTCATTCTTTCGATAAGGGCTGTAAAATGATGATATTCTTATTCTTTTATCATAAACTGAAACTTGCCCTTATAATTTGACTTATACATATACAGAAGGCAAAATAAGTGATTCTTTACTTATTTTTCAAAACAATCAGTTGATTCTCTGGCACTCTTCAAAGTAATCATAGAGTTTTGTTTTCCTTTAGTTTTACATATTTATCCCCTTAATACCAACAGGGAATTGTTCTGGCACCTTCTATAGATTCCCAAATCCACAATGCTCAAAGTCCCTTATTAAATGGCATCATATTTGCATATAACAGTGATGGCGAACCTTTTAGAGCTTTCAGTGATACAAACAGCCCACTGTAGCACATATGCCATAGGTTCACCAACATTGGTATATAACCTACACACATCCGCCCATACTTTTTAAATCATGTCTACATTACGTAATGTAAATGCTATATAAATTGTATACTGTATTGTTTTAGGTATAATAATTTATGAAGTCTGTATATGTTCAGTAGAGATACAATTTTTTTCCCAAATATTTTCAACTTGTGTTTGGTTGAACCCGATACAGAGAACCACTATATTTTGAACTTGGAGTTTTAAATATACTTATGTTTTAATCTATTGCAATTATTATTTCTATTATGCTCCAGCTAATCCTATTTTTTGTCAGTTTTCTTCATGTTTGTTCCTGAGACCTCCATATGACCCTAAAATTTTTGTTTACACCCTTATTTTCTGATTTTTCCAGGCTCATAAGATATATTGTATTATTTTTGCCTCAGATCTGGAATCATTTCTCTGAAGAGCGCATTCCTTTTAGAGGGAAATGCCATTTAGAAATGATACTCTGGTCACAGGGGATGCTTATTTTTATGATTAGGTCATTGTTTTTTATATCATTTCAGTATTCAGAGTTAGGAAATGCATTGTGTTGTTGTCTTGAAGGTAAAATGCATAGTAACTTCATCTTAACTCTTCCAAGTACAATTCAAGACTACGTAGTTCTTTACTTAAAATCACATGTTTGTATTTTTATTTGTTCATATCAAAAACTGATACCAGCACTGGAGATTCTCAAACTGATATACATCAGACACACATTGATATTATTTCTGGAAGTTAAAGCTTGGCATCTGAACTTTTAACAATTTTCACAGGTGATTCTGAGGCTTACCAAAGGATGAGAACCACTAATCTGTTTTTTTTGTGTGCGTGTGGGTACCGGGAGTCGAACTCAGGACTTCGCGCTTGCCAGGCAGGTGCTTATGCCGCTGAGCTATCTCACCGGCCCTCACTAATCTGTTTTATGTTATAGCCTTTTAAACTGTATCTCCCATTTCCTCTCAATGATCTCCTTTTACTTTCTTGATTGACCATATTCTGGATGAGCCACCTTTGTACCATCTGAATTCTTATTTCTTGTTTTACTCTCTGCTGTACATATTCAATAGAAAAGCCTACAGTTATTTCACGCCTGTGAAAAGCAGGCTGCAGTTATCTTTGGCCATTTGGAATGCTAAAATACAGGTGAACCTCACAACTAAGGCTCTGCCTGAGGCCAGAGAGAAAATCCTCATTGCTTTAAGCAGTATGTCTGGTACCGGAGTAGATTCGCTCAAGGGCAGCTCTGCATTTGATAAAATATCAGAGCAATTTATGTCCCTGTACCTTTGTTCCCTTTCTTTCCTCTTATGCAGAAATGTTAATCGACAATCAAAAGAGTAACAAGTGCACACCTGAATTCATGAGCCTTTGGGGGCCCATCTTTAATACGTCTGTGGCACCAGACCTGGTTTGGGTTAGGCCTTCTTTCATCCATACTCACCTGAGAGGGCCTGTGTTTTCCTTGTTCTTATTTCTACATTCAGAGTTCTAAAACCTGACTTTGGTTTGTCATTTGATTGCTTCTCTTTTAGAACATTATAAATCTGTATTGGTCCATCTAGCTTTTAATTGATTTAGTGTCGATAGCAGGTGAAAGAATGGATAATCTGGAAATGACTATATCATAAGATCAGACTGTGGTTAAAAATATAACCACATTGATTTTGAGAATTCTTTAACTTCATTTAATATTAACTTAGATTTTTAAGTGTTAAATCTGCAAACTTTCACATTTTATCACCATTCTTGAGAGGGAGGCAGAGTAACTGCTGTTATTCTCAATTTATGGTGCAAAACGGAACTTCAAAGCAGTTATTCAACTTCTGTGATTTAGGTCACACATCTTGTAAGTGGTAAAGCAAATACTCATGCCTGATTCTTGGTGTTCTTTCTGTTATAAAGCATACCTCTTTAAGAAAAAGGAATTTAAAGTAGCTTCCAATATTGTAGTATTGGAAGTAAAATAATTTTAGGAAAGGTCAAAAACCAATTAGAAGAAGGGAGTGAGAATCCTGCTAAGTGCCTGGGATGGACTTAATTTTAGAGTTTGGAACTAAATTAAGCTTTGAGCTTTCTGATAGTTAGCCAAGATATAAAGGGAAAACTTTGGCTCATATAATACTTATCTGATTAAGGAAAGCACATGCATTTACATGGTATGCAGACATTTTCTTGGCACTGAATTCTGTGAAGAATGTATTGTATGATCCTACTAAATGAAATTTGTAACAATGAATTATACTATCACTGGTGATTTTATATAATATGTAAAAAATAAACTTCAAATAGACATTTCTTATACTGTTTTTAACTGACATCATGAAAATTCTTTGGCAGAGTTTTACACACAAGATGCTAAAGGTATAAAATACATGTTTAAGGGAAGCATTATTACACTAGGCTTTTGTCTTGATGCAATGTATGTTTTTTCATCTCCGTGTTTAAAGTGATTACATGGCGTGTGTGTGTGCGTGCGTGCGTGTGTGTATGTGTGGTATTGGGGATTAAACTCAGGGAATTTGCACTGTACTACATCCTTACTCCTTTTACAATTTGAAATAGGGTCTTGCTACCTTGCTGAGCTGCCCAGACTGTGCTTGAATTTGGGATCCTCCTGCCCTCAGCCTCCCAGAGTGCTGGGATTATAGGTTTGCACCACCATGCCTGGCTTGAGGTGATTTTATTATAATAAGGATGTCATTGGGTTTTGATTTTTTTTCTTCCAGTCTGACAGTCCCTGCCTTTTAACTGAGTATTTAAACCATTTACTTTTAATGTGTTATCAGATTAACTTATCTGTTTTATACGTCCCATCTGTTCTTTGTTCTTTTTTATGTCTTTTTCTGCCTTTTTTATATTGAGATACTATTTATGATTCTAGTATATCTCCTCTTTTGCCTTCATAGGTGTAATTCTGTTTTTAATGACTATTTTAGAACTTTTTACGCATTTTTAACTTATTAAAATCTGTCTGCAAGTGTTATAGCTCTTCATGTGTAATGTAATAACATCATATCTGTATGTACAGCCGTTGTGCTATTTTGGGCCTACATTTTACTTTTACATATGCTAAAAATACTATAATACATTATTATTATTATTATTATTATATATTCAATTAGTTATCTTTATAAATAATTAAATTAATATTTTTGAATATATACAAAACAGTACTTATATGTTTACTGTATAGAAAGTGTATTCTGAGTATACTTTATTTCTCTCTGTATTCTCATATTTCCATCTGATATCTTTTTCTTTCTGCCTGGTGACATGCTTTACCATTTCTTGTACTATGGGTTCATTGGTAATAAAGCATTGCTTCTTTTATCTTAATTTTTTTAGTTGTTTTTGCAGATGGGATAAATCTGGCCCCTAATATCCTTCATATTAGGATAGGAAATAGAAGTCTTTATTAGTTTTAAATGTAGGTTAAGTAGTGAGTATTTAATGGCTGAATTGGGATAACATTATGTATTCACTGTGGGTGTTTCTGACCCTTCCTAGGTTGGTATATAGAGTGGACAACTATAAAACCCAAGTTGGGAATGAAGTTGTATTAGTCCACTTGGGCTGCCAAAACAAAATACCATAGACTAGATATTGTACAACAGAAATTTATTTGTCACAGTCTAGAGACTGAGAAGTCCAAGAACAGGGTATTGGAAAGGTCAGTTTCTGTCTGAGATTCTTAGTTTGGGGGCAGCCACCATCTTGCTGTGTGTTCACATGACCTCTTTTTTGGACATGAACGCACGAGGGTGGGGACATAAAGCAAACTGTCTGATATGTCTTCTTAGAAAGACACAAATCCCTCATGGGGACCCATCTCCCAATGCCATCATGCTGGGAGCTAGCGCTTTAACATATGAATTTTGGGGGAGTTGTGAACATTCAGTCAATAACAACAGCCTCAAGTTGTAGTTGAAGTACAGTGTTCTGGAAACCTGAATCTTGTGTAGTTTGTGCTTAGGATCCCAGAATCATACATCTGCCCTCATCAATTTTTTACTGTTCTGGGAGGTTCCATAGTAATATAAGAAATACTTTAAGCATCAAGAGACTAGAACCCTACTTGTACTTGCCTACAGAGACAATTTGTATTCCTTAAATTCTTTCTGAGGTGCCAGGCACTTATTTAGTTCCACTGGATTAAAGACAGCAAAATTATCTGCTTGAATCAGGAACAACTTGAAAGAAGAGATCAGGGCTACAAAGCCTGTGGGGATCTGCATTTATAAGGAGATGGCTTCAGCAAGGATAAGTCATATCTTAACATCTTAGTCTTAAACGACAGATTTGTTGTGAAGAAAATGGACGTGGATGGAAAAGGTGCTACATCTTTTTTCTGTGGCACCATTCAGAATTATGTATTGTAGCTTGCCTTTTGCTTGTGCCTTTCCGCTTAGTTCATATGCGAGTTTTTTCTTCTTAACCAATGTTGTGGACAAGTGAAATCTGTAGGACAATAATGAAATGAGAAATTTCATGTAAGTAAAGTGGTTGAGCTTTATTTCTGTTGTTCATTTTGGTTGTTTTGTTTTGTTTTGTTTTTGTTCATTTTGTATGCATAAAATTACCTTTCTTTTGTCTCAGAGATTTGGGGTACCAGTGTGCTCTTAAATTTGCTCAGAACTTTTTTTGAAATTAGAATTTTATATTTTAATTTACTCTAAAATTTGCTAGCTGTCTTTTCTCTAAACATCTGAGATTTTTTTTCCCAGCTACAAAATTTATTGAAAATAAAATTATGTCTTTTTTAAAGTAAAACAATATTTATCTGTTAGGCTTCTTACAGCAAATAGGACTGTAAAATCTTACATGTCCAGTTTATATTGCTTACTTTATTCAACTGACTATTCCAATAGGATTCCAGGATAGTTTAAAAATAAAAAATAATAGCCTGTCTAATTTTTTTTCATGTTTGCCCAAAGGTTTCAAAGAAACTATCATAGGAAATACATACTTAAAGTGTGAAAATGATCTTATAGTGGCAGCTTTACAGTGAAATTGGGATGTTTCAGGCCTTTTAGTTTTCCTGTACACAGGACAACCTGCTGCCCTACAATAATTCCCTGATGCCTTTTGTAAGGAAGAGAGGCCTGTCTTGATAGGATTCACCTAACAAATTGTTACTGCTTACCTAATTTTTTTAAGAAAAGGTTCTATTCACTTTGGTAGGAATTGAGCTCTAAAAGGGCTAAGAAGACCTCTTCCCTGTAGATCTACAGTACCGAACACGATAGCCATCAACCCCTTGTGACTATTTCAGGTTGGAGCTACTAAAATTTGGTTCCTCAGTGGTGCTAGCCATGTTGCAAGTGGTTAGTAGCTACAGGTGTTAGTGGCTACCATACTAGACAGTACAGATACCGAACATTCATTTCTTACATTGCAGAATGCTCTGTTGCTCAGTACTGTGCTAGAATTTGTTGTTCTGATTCATTTACCCCCAAATGTGGTTGTTGTGTAGTGGTTTCAGTATTAGGGTCATAGTAACCAAAGGATGAACAGGAAAAGCAAAACACAAACAAAAACAAGCTATGAGAAGAATTACAGTGGGATATTGATGTGTTCTTGTCACTATTCGTGCCTCTAATATTAAGATATTTTCCCCAAAATATTATCCCTTGAAAAAAGAGGTTATTATGTGTATTCAGGTTTTTACAAAGACTCTCATATTACAGATAAATCTTTCACTTACTTTAGTTTGAACATCAAAATGGCTTTCAGGAATTCTTGCTTATGACGCTTAAAGAAGTCCAATTTAAAAAGAAAGAAATTTAACACAAATTTGGTAATTTGGGCATGACCTCACAATTACATATGTTGGGCATTTTGGTAAAGAAGCCTTTTTAAGAACAGATAAAACCACAACAGGAATGTCTTTGCTATGGAGGTGACAATTATGTGCCTGTAGGATGTGTGATACACTGTCCTGCCTTTAGTAAATTTGTACTTATTTTAAATTTTAACACAAGTTTAAAATTTAAAGAGTGCTATACTACAATCTTGATGGGAATATGATTTGCTCAAGAAAGTATAACTAAAAAAGTGACTCTGGTGACAGTAAAGATACTTTTGTGCCTGGGGTGTTCTTAATGAAATGAGAAGAAAATAAAGAAGAGAATGAAATGAGAAGAAAGAAAATAAAGCACTCTTCTAAATTAAATATGCAGTATAATATAATGTGAGTTTGAACATGTGCATGTAACTAGGTGAAGGCAGTACTATACCTAGGCACTTAGCTGTTTCACTTTCACTCTTCAAAGTTAATATAAATGAGTTGCTTTTTAAAAATCTTATAATTTTGTAGGGATCATCTCATATGAAAAATGGGAGGTGTTCTTTTATGTGGGACACATGTGTACTGTCTACTTTTGGTTGCTTCACTGAATTTTTTCCCAAGGAATCCTTAGAGTTTGCAGAGAAGGATTATTACAATTTATTAAACTACAGAAAATGAAATCAGAAGATAGCTGAATCATCTCTTAAAATTATATTTAAATATACAAAATTTGTGCATATATAAATGTGCTAAAATTGCACCAAAAAAATCTGGAAAGAAATACAATAAAATGTTCACAGTCATTGACTTTGGGCAATGGGATTCATATGATTTCTTTGTTTCTTTTATTCTTTTCTTTTTCATTTTCTATAATGAATATGCATTATTTTTATAATTGGAATAAAAAGAAAAGTGATCACTTAAAAAGAACATGTTAAGAAGAGTTCTTGATTTGATTTATAGGTGCACACTTTATAGGTTAACTCAAATGAATGGAAAGGAGCTTCTTACACAAAGACTAATTCCATGTGGGCACTGGATAAGAAAAAATGTAGTGTCAAACCAGCACATCTTCCTTGCTTTTTCATCTCTAGCAATACTCTGAATGTCATTAAAAAGATAAGTCTTAGAAATTCTTACATAAATTATTCAGACTTTTGTTTCCTTCAACATATATGGGTAACACTGAATGGCCCCAAGTCCGAAATAGTCCAAATTTCCACCACCAGGATACCCTGTAAAAACGTTTATAAATGTGCTTAGCACTTTTTACCCATTTCTTATTAATTCCTAGTGAAATACTGTGTAAAACTTGTGTTGGGGATAAAGTTAATTTATGTCTTTTTTTTTGTATTGACTTATGATGTTGAGTGAGGTTATATATTTCAAATTTGTACTGTACTTAAATACCTTAAGAAAACTTTTTTTTTCCTTTTCTCTTTTTTCCCCCGCTCCCTTGGTAAACTGCTTTGACCTATGTAGAAGAAATGCATGTTCTAGGGAATGTGAACACAGATCCATTCTGGGGTATGCTATTTTTCTTTTTCTCTTTCAGTACCACTTGTTACATCACATAGACTCGACATACTCGGTAACAAAAGGACTTACTCTTTATTTAGTATGATGAGTGGAAGAAAAGAAAACATTAGAAACTCTTCATTTAGAAGGAGAATTTCTGAGATACCCTACGGGATATGAACCCCCAGGGACTAAAAGACCAACCCTCTTTACCACCTTACGATTACCTATGTGTAAAATGCACTGCCTGTTGCTTTGGACATCTCTCGACACTAAAAAGCTATGCATTTTGTATTTTTGCATGTCAGAATCTTAGCCAGAGGAATTAAAAATAAATATTTAAGTAGGTTCCTGACTTTTCCTATCAAGGAGGCACTGAGACAGGCAATTTGCTTAGCAAGTCTTTTTGTTCTGTTTTGGTGCTGCAGAGAAATGTGATGTTTGCTTCTGATGATTCCAAATGCACATGTATTATGTGATCAGAGCAGAGTACAGAAAATGCCAGTGCTATCTGTGGAGGGTCATATGATAACATGTGACCCTAGTGACAGAAATAAATGTGCCCCAGCAAAAAGAAGCCATTAATCTGGATGAAAATATTACCATACAGTGGGCAGATTAATCCTGGCAGTTTGATGGCAGCAGCCTTCATATATAAAACCTACTCTGTGCTCTCACAGATGCCAGATGAGTAGACAGCTGCACTGATGTTAATTGTGACTGTTCTGGGGCACTTGGGCAACATCTTCCCATATTAGTGAGACTGAGTTTCTAAATGCTCTTGTCCTGAAATGTTCTTGTCCTGAAAATTGATTCCTACTTTAAGCAATGTAGGTATTTTAGAATTTTTTGTTTGATATTTGGAAAATCATCATAAATTTGCCTCCCAAAAAAGGATTTCTTTTGCAGCACTGATAACTCCTTAGGTAATAATATGAGGTAATTAAAAAGTTATTGTAGATGTTGTCTTGTCAGTTTGATTGATTCCAGTAGTTGCTCAATCAAGAAAGTCATAATAAATTATAAATGTATACCTTTCCTTTTTATTTAACATGTATATCTATATCTTTTCTATACATGTACATCTTTTTCTCATTTATTTGCCAATATCTGATGTTAGATCAAAGCCCAGTTAGAAATTCCTTTTTATCTGTATTGTATAAACCATGCCCACAATGCTGATATTTATAATTTCCAATCTTAACATCTCTAAATTGGCATAGTAATTTAAAGATATTGTGAAACAGTCGAAAAGTAAAAATTCTTCTAGACTTTCACTCATTTTTTTCCCCCAGACCTTTTCAGTTATCTAAACTATATCTGATTTGGTCATTTTAATGACTCATCTTTATGAAATACTTTCAGACATTCTGGTTAATTTTGATAGAGACAACACAACAAATCACTTCCTTTTTACACTCATATTTTATTGGTTTACTTAGTATCATCTGTTTACACATTAATTAATAAACTCTAACGGAATAAAGAGGTTGGGAACAAACCCAGTGACCTTGTAAACATGCAGCTCAACAAGTAGGACTAAACATGCCTGAGCCTGCTAGAGATGACCACTAGTATGACAATTCATAATACTCTGGACATCAGTTAACATATTTTCCAGAGGAAATGGACAGCATTGTTGAATTAAGCCTGTCGTGTTTTTCTGTAAACATCTGTAAATAGCAATAGATTAAAACTGATAAAGAATTTAATTTTTACCATTGTTTCCGCTTTTCTTTCCCAAATAAAAAAGCCTGATAAAATAATGAAATCTATTAAATTAGGTACATACTGACATTGGTGTTATAAGTTCTGAATAGTCTGTTTTACCACTTTTTGTATTTATTACGTATATGGTATAAGAATTGACTGGTTTGTGATGTTTAAACTGTTCAAATGTAGAGAGTGATATTGTGCCAAATGTGAAATAAAATTGGAGAGGTGAAAACATCAGCCACTTAAATGTAGCATTGACAGTGATAGATTCTAGAAGTGCATAGATACCCATATACTGTATCAGAAGTGTAAAATTACTAGAGTAGATCTAGCCCTACTAAACAAGTTCAATAAAAAGTCTCTCTTATTCTCATTCTTAATGTTTTATATTTTTTCTCTGCTATAGAAAATGCTCGGGGACTTTTTAAATGGTGACATTTATTGCCATGATAAATGTGTGCTCTATACCAGACCAAGTCTAGTCCAGGTGTTTCCATTGGGAATAAGGGGAAGGAGTTAATTGAAGCTAATGTTTACAGAGAGAGAGAGAGAGAGAGAGAGAGAAGAGAGGGAGGGAGGGAGAGGGAGGGAGAAGAGTGGGAGAGGGGAGAGAGAATGCTAATTGGGAGCATTTCATGTATAAGAGAAACTGAAAGATGAATATCAATGTAAATGTTAGGAACATATTTGAAAGGACAACTAGGCCTCATTGCCAGAATAAGAATGAACATACCTTAAATTTCACTGAGAAGGAACATAGATATTTTCAAAATTATAAGATGCATTCCCAAGGTCATTTGATACCAACCCCAATGAAAGCAATAGATTAGTCCAAGAATCTTAGCCTTTCCCATTAGAGAATGAAGATATTCGTCAGCCTTCTTAGTTGAACTGATTCCATGATCAGTGGACCTTGAATCTAAGGAAATAAATTTCTGTTTATCTTAAATCTTCTCTATTGTGCTTTTGCATGCTTTCATCTAGTTCTTTCCATTATTCTTAACTTAGTCATCGAGAGTGCTGCTTAAATTACCCTAAAACAGACTTACAAACAAATCTACCACTGTCCAGCTTCTGGATCCTTCTTTCTTGTAAGAAGAGAAGGAACTATTTTCTTTAATATTGAAAAGACATTACCTGGAGCACCCCATCAACCTTGGTCCCTGAGTTCACAGATGCTGTAGAATTTAGAGGGTTCTAACATTCAGAGACCAGCAGCCAACTGTCAAAATGTGATAGGAGACAGTAATAATGACCTCCATTTAAGGTCACTGGTGCTTGAACACTTGCGGAATTTTGGCACTAGCCATGCCACATCCTGCTGCTCATGGAACTGGTGCCAGGTTTGCTCTGTGGGGTCAGAAGAAATTTGAGTGTAGTGACGAGAGGTTAAAGGGTCTGCACCCCTTGGCTCATACAGTTTATACTCAGTGGAAGATTTATGTGGACTGGGTGAATCTCTGTGATTTTTCTGTTTGTAGGGACCCGTAATCAATGAATGAGATAAACTTGAAGTTCAGATACTTTAACAAATAGGGAGAGCTTTACTCTGTGTTCCTGTCACCTAAAACCTAAGTAGGAGCTTGATTGTTGGATGAAAGATAAACTGAACAGGTTTTCTGGGTAGACAGCTAAAAGAATTAATGTGTATATCAGATTTGCAAAAATAATGTTACTGGTACAAATTTAACCAGTGAGGATTACTTTCTTTGGAGTTATAAGAATACCCAGTGACCTCATAGCTTTATTGATATTTATTTGTAAAGCAGGATTAAATAGTGTCTTGCCTCTTTTCTTTTGTTTTTAATCACTCATTGTTAAACAGGCTCAAGCCATCTGTCTCTGCTGAAATCTGCCTAGATATGGAAGACTGTATAATAGAGATATTAAAATAAACTCTAATAATCTGTTTGTACTATTATTCTGCAGCCTTTTCCCTAAAGAACAGTTTTAAGTAAATTTCCTACCAACTAAACCACAAATTTGTTTGTTAATTAAAACTATTTTTGTTGACTGGATCTCAATGCTCTTGAGACCTGTGGGAATTGTACCTAGCCGTCTTTTTTCTTAAAGATAAGATAGAAAGCAGGAAACTGCGTTAAGTTTAAAAGGCAAAACACATAACAGTTAGGTTTCACATATCAAGGTACAGTCTTTTGAGAATGAACATTACAGATGGCTAATATCGTTAATTCTCAGTGGTACAAAGAAGTCAAAGCGTATTCACAGTATTTTGGCACTTGGCTTCATTAACTTTATACCAGGTGCTTCTTAGGCAATTCTGCCTCATCAATAGTCCCTAAATATAGCCATCGTTAACCTCAGTGAAGAATTTATTACAAGCCATTATCAGAACTTGTTTTTGAATAATATTATTCTAGCATTTCAATAAGACAGACTACCCATATCCAAACTCAGTCAGTAGTATATGGAAGGATAAGGTTTGGGTATGTGATTTGGGGCCACGGTTGTTTCCATGCATATGTCTGGGGGACCTGCATGTACATGTGCACAATTTGAAGGCACTGTATGAATTTTCCTTGAAATAAACTTGATTCTTAGAACAGCCTCCTTCTCCAACAGGTGTAAAATACAGTAAGGAACAATAAGCAATCATAAATAATGCCTTGTATACATCATTCAAGGTCAGCTTCAACAAGACACAGGTCACTCCATGTACTCAAAGGCTGCAGTGCGTAGTGTACTCTGGGACTCTTAAAATGCTGTGAGAGCTGGATAGTCACAGGTAGAACCTGAGTTAAGCATTCTGATTTCTTTTATGGGCCGTAGATTAACTGCAGCACTGCATCATTATTTACTGTTGACTTCTCTGTGGCAAGGGCATGTACCCAGCTTTGTGTGTCCTGAAATCTGCCAGTAGCTGTAGTTTAAAAACAGTGATTTGGGGCCGGTGAGATGGCTCAGCAGCTTAAGCGCCTGCCCGGCAAGCGCGAGGGCCCGAGTTCGACTCCCGGAACCCACATACGAAAAAGGGGCCGGTGATATCGCTCAGCGGCACGGGCGCCTGCTGGCGCGTGAGGTCCTGAGGTCGACCCCCGGTACCCACAAAAAAAAAAAAAAAACACGATGATTTGTTAATGAGATTTCACAGACAAATATTAGATAGGGATGGTAATTCGATGTTGTATGTTATATAAGTGGTCGTGCCTCATTTCAAGGTGCTTTTTTGTTTTCTGTTCCTTTAGTAATCTCTCGTCTAGCCCCCTGCGTCCTTTTTAGCTGAATTTCTGATTAAGTTACTATCAAGAACATATAAAGAACTCAAAAAAACCAGATCTCCCAAATTTAAAGACCCAGTCCAAAAATGGGCATCTGAGATGAATACACATTTCTCAGATGAAGAAATACAAACAACAAATATAAGAAAAAATGTTCAACATCACTAGTCATTTGAGAGATGCAAATTAAAACAACACTGAGATTCCATCTCACCCCAGAAAGAATGGCTATCCTCAAGAAATCAACCAATAACAAATGCTGGAGGGGCTGTGGGGAAAAAGGAACCCTTCTCCACTGTTGGTGGGAGTGTCGACTGGTGCAGCCACTGTGGAAATCAGTGTGGAGATTCCTCAAAAAACTAGGGTTGGAGGTCCCATTTGACCCAGCTGTTCCCCTTCTGGGTATCTTCCCAGAAGAATTAAAAACATGGTACCACAGTGATATGTGTGCACCCGTATTTATAGCAGCACAATTTGTGATAGCTAGATTTTGGAAACAACCCAAATGCCCATCAACCAAGGAATGTATGAAAAAGATGTGGTCGTTTTATACAGTGTAGTACTACTCAGCCATAAAAAGGATAAACTTGAGACTTTTATAACTGGATGCAACTCAAGACCATACTCATAAGTGAAATAAACCAGACTCACGTGTAAATATCATATTGTCTCCCTATTTTGAGAAGCTGAAAGAGTAAATAAGATCCAAAATGTACAATAGATACTGTAAAATGGGAAGAAACTGTTCAAAAGGAAAAAAAAGGAAAAGAAAAAAATATATATATATTATAGATAAGATAGTTATACTACTAATTTCTTTTAGTTCATTGAAAAGAAAGGTTTGTGCTAATATTGCTTGGACAATTAAATGCCTATGTCTTGTACTCTGAGTAACTAATTTAAAGATAACAATACACAATGTATTAACCATTGTTACTCTTCTATTATCTTGTTTTGAAATTTCGTTTTTTTTTTTTTTTCTTTAAAATACAAAAAAAGAAGTAGGGCATTCTCAAATACATATAGAAATAGAGAATTTTAGGGATTCTCAGGCAAAATGGAAATTTTAAGTTAAATAAAACGTAATGTATGATCGAAAAATATGGTGTTTTAAATTTTTAAAAAAGATTTATTTCAGTAAAAGACACATTGTCATTAATCCCCCTTAAAACACTCCACCTCAGTTTGAACACACTCAGGAGTATCTTTATATGTGCTGTTGTGGCTGCCTTGGTGTCCTGAATCCAATCAAAAAATTTACCTTTCCTGTTCATTTGCACTTTGGGGAAGAGTCAGAAGTCGTACATTGCCAGATCAGTGATTAAGGTGGATGAGGGTGCACTGTAATGTTTCAGTGAGACTTGCCTTTCTGCTGGATGGCATGCGGCAGTGGCATTTGCCGTATATTTGATCACACCTGTAAGTACACTCACAAAAGAGGACTTCCAGAACTACCTCAGAAAGTGACAAGAAAGATGGGATAAATGTATTCAAAGTGTGTGGGAGGGAATATTTTGAGGGCAAGTTAATGATGATGTTAATGATAACATATACTGTAATACATTTTTAAAATTTTAAATATTTACTGTATTTTTTAATCATTTTAATCATACCTCATAAGTACTTTGAAACCTAGTACCTTTGCACTCATTAAATATTATTGATGACCATGAGGAATGCAAATGTATCAAGGCAGCTTCATCTTCTCAATTAAAACCTAAAAAACAAAGAAAAGATCTTGTTGAATCTTGTGAATAGGCCACAGGATCCCAGGAAGATTTTAAAGCAGAACAACCTTTCTAAGGGGCTCAAGGTCACAGTTGTCATTCTTTTTTTGAAAACATGTGAATTGCTTTCCAGATGCTTTGATTTTGCCCTAAGATTGAAGCCTCGTTGCTATGTAGGGGTTCTGCTGACAGCACGACCGCAGGAGTACAGTTCCCTTTCCGTGCATCAGCACAATCAGGGATTGCAATGTTGCTTGTGGCCTTTAGGATTTAGTCATGGAATGTAAGGAATTTTCAACAGGAAATGTATCTGCTTTGAAATATTTTCATCTGCTGCAGTTGCTTAACCTGCATGCCTTTTACGTGTCAGCATTCAATTTTTGGATTTCATCTGGAATATGTATAGTGCTCCCCCACCCCGCCCCCATTACCCATATGATGCTATTTGTGTATAGGCCCTGTTACCATTAATAATTATGTAAGCAGAGTTAGCAGGTTTTGGCAATGCTTCATTTCTTCTATGCTTAAGAACGTAAAACTCTTATCAGCAGTATAATTTAATTTCACTGTACGTTTTTGGTTACGGTGCAACCACAAAGTCAGCAAAAAGTACAAGTTGCTTTTAGGTAGCTCATTTGTATTGTAGTTATGAGTTGACTGCTTTTAGAATCTTCAGTAACAAATACAGCATCAATGTCAGCGTTTGGATATGTGACTTAAGCAAATATCCAAATAGCTGGTATATTATTTTATTTCCAAAGAAAGGCTTACTTATGTCCTCTTCTATGTGATTAGAGTTCTCAGCCAGTTGACTGCAGAATTTGACCTAACAGTACCTGGCACATATAATAGGGGTACAGTGAATGGATCATTGTGATTGTTATTTGAGGCTCTCAAAAATACATTTGCATAAAGCAAAGAACACCTAGGAATAGGCTATTATAAGAATAATTGAGTAACATTAGGAAAAGTTTTATTATGTCAGGTTTTACTTATGTTTTTGTGGATCTCAGACTTTTAGTAAATATTTAGTAAATATTTCATTTGAGTATTTGCATGTGCCATTTTCTCACATTTAAACTGATCAGATTTTAGAACATTCAGCAAATTTTGAGCTGGAACCATCTTATCTAATTGATCCTTTAAAAAGCCTTGTTTGCTGTCAGGCACAGAGTGGACATTTAGTGGACATTCATTAGCCCACTAGTTCAGTGTGAATACATAGATGTGTGGTTGTATGATTTATGGTTGTGTCTAGATGTCCCCCCAAAACCTCATGCAGTCATAGGTGGGGCTTTTTCAGAGGTGGCTGAATTTAGTGTGTGTCACTGATTCATGGTGCAATGCTAGGATGAAGGGTGGGTGATTACTAAATCAGTATACTGATGGGTTTGGCACCTCCCTAATCCTGGTAGCCTAGATACAATATCAGGGAAAGAGGCTTGTCAGGTCCCTTGCTTACTTGCTTGCTTGCTTTGCTACCTTCTGCCTGCCATGAACTGTTTCTCCTCTGCAATACCTGTCTGCCATGCCACACTGGCTTGAAGCCAGCTGATTATTGGAGCTGCTGAAGCATTGTGAGGGAAATAAACCTTTCCCCTTTAACTTTGGGTGTTGGGTATTTTGTCTCAGCAATGAGGAAAAGGGCAGTGAGACAATGACTGATTAAAAATGTAGGATACACTGTAATCAAGGGAAGGGACTCACTCCTCTAAGGACATTTCTAATATGACCATGTCATATCTTTGTCTTGGGCTGGTCTTCTATTAGGGATATTACTCTCATAGCTAGGTTTTATGAGGTTCCTACTATGTGCCAACTACTGTGCTTGCTGTTTGAAGATATGATCTCCCCTTGACTTATTAGACCAGTTAAAATATAAAAAATTTGTGCCTGTGAGATAGCTCAGCGGCATAAGCACCTGCCTGGCAAGCTCGAGGTCCTGAGTTCAACTCCCGGTACCCACGTAGGAGAAAAGGGCCGGTGATATCGCTCAGCGGCACAGGTGCCTGCTGGCACACGAGGTCCTGAGTTCGACCCCCGGTACCCACAAAAAAAAAAAAAAATTAACATTGAAATTGAAAAGAAGTTTTCATTCTGTTTTTGTATCCTGGAACTACCTAGTAATCTGGCAAATCTTGATTACCTAGTAATCAAGAATTGCTCTCCTTGCCATCTGTACTGGTTCTCTACCAGAAGCCCATGCCTTCGAGCAGTATACTTGGCCACTCAGCTGGAAAATTGTCAGTCTCCGTAGGAACAATTCTTTAGATTCTTGGACATCTGTAGAACGGTTTCTCAAACATTTCTACCATCTTATGACAAGCCACCCAGATGTACCTTTCATCTTGCAGTGTATTAAAAAGTAATGCATACATATTTGTATTTATATAAAGCTATCTTGAGAGTCTGCTTTTGTGATGGATTCAAGATTACGCATCTTGGTTTTGTTTGATATGGGAATCACAAAACATTTATCTTTATGTTCAGACAATAGAAATAGTGATTGGTGTGTAATACTCAATGGGGATGTGAAGTAGTGAATGATGGGGAAATAGCATTTATGATAATGTATTTGTGAAGCAAACTCTTGGAAAAATGGCTAACTTTAGATTTATGTATACTCCCCAGAGTTCAAGGGGATAAGTTTAACTGGAGAGATGATATTCGAAAGAAAAGTTACAGGGGTGTGTATAGTAGATTAGGTGATGGTGTTGCTCACTGCATTTTAAAATTATTGATGTAACATGGGTGCATCTCAAAATAATTATGCTGAGTGATATAAGCCAGAGAAAAGATTACCTACTGTATGATTCCTTTTCTAAAGGAATTTTACACTTAAAAAATGCAAAATCAAGTAAGTATCAGAAGAGAAGGCAGATCAATGACCATTTGAGAGATGGTGGATAGTCGTAGTATAGGAATGAGGTATTACAGGTGGGTACCAGAAATTAAAGTGATGGATATTTTCATCATTGTGTTGATGTTTTTACAATTATATACAATTCAGAAATTATTAAATTATACACCTTATGTGAAGTTTATTATGTGTCAGTTATACTCCAATAGAGCTGTTAACTATATATGGCATGTACCATGTTATGCTCAACTAATTGCTTAATATCTGTCTCTTATCCTACACCATGAGCTCCAAGAAGACAGACACTGTTTTTTCTAAGTCCTCATCAAATAAGTTGAATGAATAGATACACTATTTAGCCAAAGCACAGTTATTATTTCCTGAGCACTTCTGTGGGCCAGATATTACGCAAATAAAATATTATTTTATGAATCTTCACAACCTATTTTTGAGAAAGACAATCTTTTTTTTTTTTTTTTTTTTTTTTGTGGGTACCGGGGGGACGACCTCAGGACCTCGCGCGCAAACAGGCACCCGTGCCGCTGAGCGATATCACCGGCCCCTTTTTCGTATGTGGGATCCGGGAGTCGAACTCGGGCCTTCGCGCTTGCAAGGCAGGCGCTTACGCTGCTGAGCCATCTCACCGGCCCGAGAAAGACAATCTTAATATCTCCATTTTATAGTATATAAAAGGAAAACAGCTTAGAGCAATTCAGTAACATGTCCTAGACCACTGTCTAATCAGTGGAGAGAATGCTAAAATTAAGGCTGAGTTAAAGTCTATGATGGTAACTCTGTATTTGGACCCTTCAGTATTTCTCTATGGCCTCTGTGACAGGGACTTTTATGAAGGCATGACAGGGAAATTTGCAAGGATATAAGACTCAGTTCCTAGCACTCCTCTTTTAACACAAGAGTTTCAGTAAACATTTAAAAGTTAATGAATGAACCCAATGCTTAAAGTCTTAAGGGAAAATCCTTTTCCTATTTTTTACTTTCCAGTTATGAGTAGACCAGAGTTGTCACGTCATTTGTGGCTCTGTTTCTACTGCCTGGAAGCTGAATCCAAGGCAGGATAGGGTAAAGCCTTTGAGGGAATGTGGGTTTCTGCCAGCAAATCTGGCCTCAGTTTCTGGAAGCCCTGAAGACACTTCTTCTCCATTGTCACCTTTAAGATTTTGTGCCAGGAGGGGGGGTGAAAAGAGTATATATTTATATTTTCTTCACAGTTGTGTTGTTTGTTAGGTTTTTCTAAAAACCAGTTGATTTTTGTAGGCCAATATTAAAATTTGAAAAAGGGATTACAGTATTTGCATTGTAATATTATAACACAGTTGGAATACACTTTCCTCCTCCTTTTGGTTATTATACCATCTTGTAAAGAATTATAGAGTACAAAGAATATTTGCATTTCTGCAAATAATACTTCTATATTTTCTCCAGGCAATCGAGTTTTTCTTATAAACTTTTTCTAACGTAAGTTTATTGTGTGTGTGTGAGAGAGAGAGAGATTGTAACACATTAAACTTACAAACACTGGTAAGAGTTTTGAGTTTAGCTCAACGGTAGTGGATCCCAATTATTTCTCACATACCATTAGATAAGAGATTATGTTGTGATTTATATGTACTGCTATTTTATCTGTAAGTGCTACTTTAAAAAATAACTTAGAATGTTTTATAGCTCTGTTTTAAAAATCCCTTCTTGAGACCATAATGTTAAGTAAAATAAATTAAGATGCATGAGCTTAAAATATCGCATGATTTCTCTTATATGAGAAACCCAAAATATAAGTAAAGAGCAAAATAAAAGATAGATAATAGGAAGTAGGGAGATAGAGCTTCCTCAAATGGGAAGGGACCAAGAGCTGGAAGGAGGGGGAAGGAGAGGAGAAGGAAGGGGATGAATAAAAGAATATGTGTTATGTACATGTACCAACTCCACCTAAGGAATGTAAACATTATACTGTGTATTGCAAATGTATACTAATAAAAATGAATTTTAAAATCCGTTCTAGGGAAATGGAATATACCACTGATTTTATTAGCCTCACCATTCATTGACATTCCCCTCTTTGTTAATTTATTCAATCAAAAAAATGTTATTAAGGCCACACTATGTACTGTGTCTGTGTTACTTGCTGACATTGGTCCGTGAGGAATATTCATAAAGGGCACCTGCTTTAGTAGCAGAAATTTGGCTTTTCCTCTGATAGTTTTGCTTTTGGAGATCATAGATGTATTGTAACTGTTAATACTTTAATATTTGCTTGTCGTTTCTGCCAAAATCGTAGGTTATTTTAGTCAAGTTATTTGACTTTACTGCCCTTGTTTCTTGTTGTGAAAGTAGGCTGGTAACTTCTTATCCTATTTGAGTTATAAATAATGTACTTTGGGAAGAGAGTAATAAAATGCATAAAGAATAAGAGAACAATTTAGTGATCAACTTACTGTCTGAGTGTCACTCGCCATCCCGTGTGTGTGTGTGTGTGTGTGTGTGATTTGAAGTTGAACTAAGTCTGTTTAGCTTTTGATTGTAGATACTTTGCCTGTAACTTGATTTCTCATGAGATGACTTTTGAATTAATTACTTTCTTATCTTTATGTTCTGTTTTGAAAATGCTGAAGGTTTTGAGTTTTGGAGTTTGATAATTTCTATTGATGACATTCTAGCAAATTAAACTTCTCTGAGATACAGAGGAGTGTTTTTGCTCAAGTTCTAGGGAAAGGGCCATGAACAGGATTTCTTTTGACTGGCATAGGAGGAGGATATAATAGAGATGTTTAGGGAAATCCTTTCTGCAATGTATTGGTGATGAATAAAATGAATACATAATATCTTATAATTAAGTTAATGATTGCTAATTTGTTGAGAGTCCTTTTTAATGATATGGAGGAGTACTCTGGAGACAGAGGTGGTTATCCTTAATTTAAATATTATTTGATAACTTCTAGTTATTATAGTTCTATAATATGGGGAGAGAGTTTTGTCCACATAAACTTGCTTTTTCCATATGACCTCCCTGTTATTGTTTAGCACTTAAGTCACTTACATTTATCAGACCACCTGCAGATCTCCTCAAATCAAGGACTATGTTATGTTGAAGTTTGTCTTCAGTGCTTCTCAAGTATTGGCTGACTCCCTGGCAAGGTCCATCACCCAGGCTCAGCAACCTTCTTGTATTTCTTGATTCTTCTCCCTCACACTGCTTTTGATTTCCATGTCTTGAGAACATCAGGGTTGTATGGGTGGAAACAGATTGCTTATTCCTGTACTGCAGACAGATCCAGGTTCACATACTCATTCAGTCTCTTATCAGCTATGTGACCTTGGGAAAAATACGTTTTTTCTGTGCCTTTGTTTTTTCAATGTACCCTGTTAGTAATTTTTAAAACTCATTCTTCGTACTATATTATTATAATAGCCTCTTAACTACTTTTCCTGACTATTTTTTAGTCAGTTCTACTTTCAGGTCAGCTTAGATATTGCTTCCTGATTAAATATTTATAAAGTATTTACTGTGTGCTAGACACTAGGCTTTTTCTGTCTTGTGTTTTAAAAGAAATAAACAAATACCCCATTGTTGTAGTCAGTGGTTTGCAAGGGAATAGATTTTATAAGGACACATAAATTTATAGGAGTATCTTATAATATTCATCCAAAAAGTGAAATGCAAAAGAGTACAGAATATCTGTTCACATGCTAGAGACCTGAAGAATCCAGCCATGGGCCTGGATCCAATGGCCGTGTCCCGCACAATCCCAGCTGATGGCATAGAGCCCACAGCAATGTCTCATGCAAGTCTGTATCGAGGATCTGCACAAAGAAGAACCAAAGGCCAGTGGTGAAAGCTAGAAAGTCTGCAGTGGCAGGGTGAAGGATCTGTGCCACCAGGCTGAGGGATTGGTACTGGAGTCAGGAATGATGCTCAAGGTAGACCAAAGCTCCCCGGAAGAGGACAGCAACTATCCTGGTGACAGTGAGGAACCAAGCTCGTCCTCCAAGGAGAGCAGCCAAATTTATATCAGGAATGACAGCCACAGCAAGCTTCTCCAGGAAAATCAACAGTATTGAATCTTCCCCTCTAGCTCTCCTTTTATGCCATTGAGGATTCTCCTTTTATGCCATTGGCAACAATCCTCAGGTGGGTCTTCCATACCCAGGACCATGCTGACTCAGTTCAGCTGGGTGTTCCCACTTAAACTGACCATTAGTTAATCCACCATATCCATCATTGCTTTGAACCTAAAAATAAAATATACTTAGGTTGCAGGTCATTCTGGCCATAACCTGTATTTTTAGCTTTCTCGTCTACCACTTCCCTTCACATACATTTTCATCTTTACAAATGCAGTACTATGTTCTTAGTTGTTAGGAATTGGGATGAGCTACCAGATCTTCAGGAAGGTCAAGCCGTGCTCACCAATCGCTTCTGCCCACTTACCTTCCTCTTTTCCTAATGTGGGAAAGAGCAGAATGAGATCTGACCACTGGTACTCTGGGTTCCAAGGCAGAGCTCTGATAAAGGCTGGATTTGATTGTGGGTTTAGACTTGAACACAGCTGATGCCTTCAACTTTTCTCTCTCTGTTCCAAATCTCAGTCTTGGAATCTTACTTCATTTTGATGAGCCATACTTAAGATTTAATCTGGAAGAGAGAAGCAGATAGGTAATAGCAAGTGCAAGTGGGTCAGCCCGTCTGCCTCCAGGTGAGGCCTTGCCTGGGCTACGTACTGCAGGGAGCCAGCAAGCAAGTTTTACGAGGGCAAAAAGTACATAAAACTGAACCTGAATGCTAAACTTTAACACCCAGTGATCCTACTGATGTGACCCTCACTGCCATGGACTGACTCCAGGTTAAAAAATTATTCTTTCCTACCAAGGAGCTAGGAAGTATTTAGGAAGGGCAAAGGCAAAGCTGGGTGGTGTGGAAGAAACTTAATAAAAATTCAGTTTCCCATACATACTCCTGTTACATGATCATTGATAGTAGTTTCAATCTAATCTTTAAAATTTACTTTTTCCATCTCAACATGCTCATTATTAACCAATATTTTTCCAACTTGAGCTCTCATTATGCCCCTTAGAAAATGCCTTCCTAATTTGCCCTTTATTCCTTTCCCTGGTCATTCCAAACAGTTTATATGTTACTCGTATCCACTTTGGGAAATATAACATACATATTTTGTTATCAGTTTTGTTATATTTTACTTGCTACAGTAAGCACATTCATTCAGTGACTACTGCCTGTGACATACTGTAATTAGTCAGTGCTGGAGAAATCCCTGAGAAGGTTGAGGACTACAAACACTTAAGCAAGTCATTCCAAAGGGTTTCTATTTTCAAAAAGGTACAGAGCAGAATTTAGTGAGTAGGAAGTTTAGAAAGATTGTCACTGGCTACATTGTCTTGGGGATGGTGTACTTGGTGATGGTGTACCATACCACAGAGCTTGGATTTTCTTTTAGCAATTTCCACTGAAGGACATTAATGTGAAGTATGTCCACATCAGGCTTGCCTTTTACCAATATCATTCTGGGGGGTTTTGGAAAATAGATTTAAAGAAAACAACTTTGAAGGCAGAAAACACAGGACAGAGACTGTTAAAAAGATTCAAATGAAAAGTAATGGGTCCAAACTGGGTAATGATAGTAAGGACCAAAGGTATAGCATGGTTGAGAAATACATAGGACACAAGATTGATGTGACTTGAGAAGGATTCTTAATTTTTGGCTTGTTTGGGTGCTGCTGATAAAGATCGAAGCTCTAAAGGAGGATGTTTATGAAAGAAGATAAAAATTTTGTCTTGCCCACTTTCCTGGATTTTAAGTTTAGTGAAAATAAGATCCTAGCATTTGTCCTTTGGTCTCTCTGTCCATTGTTCATCTTTCCAGTGCTTTTGGGGACACACTGTGCATCAAATATTGTACAAAAAATGTTGTGTATGTGGTGTCTGAGTATGTATTTGTGGATCTTTTTATCCTCACCATAACATAGTAGGTATCCAGTAGTATTTGTTGAATAAATTATGTGAAAGTTTCCCTAAAGATTGTCAGAATATGTGCTACTGCTACTCACCACCATCACATCTGCCACCATCAGGAGATATAGACAAAATAGGTTTACAAGGTACGAAAGTGTATGTATGTTAGGGTGGTTTTATCACTATGGCATGGCACGCTTTTGCTATTGCGTTTTGGCAGTGGGGGTGGTATTGCACTCTCCAGCGACACACTTGGAAGTGGCCCATTAAGTAGTCATTGAACTTTGATGTGTGAGTTCACTAGTAAAAATTGCTGAGTTGGTTCCAAAAAAGGATGACATATATTTAAAAAAATGTTGCATTCTAACTGAACATTATGTTATAGAATTAAACTTCAGTTAAAGTAGCAACATATGGCTATTTAAATATAAATAAAATTAAAACTTCAGTCCTGTAGTTATACTAGCCAATTCCAAACACTCAGCTACATGCAGTGGAGGTTTCTGTACTGGCCAGTGCGGATACAAAACTTTCCCATCATTACAGACTGTTCTGTTGAACGGTGCTGTTCTGCACATGCAATACATATTAATAACAAACTCTGGATTTCCACAGCCTGGCCTGGAATCTGGCTCTGGTTATCCAATAGGTGAATGAAACTTGTCTCTGTTTATCTCAGTTGTAAGATGGGGATAGTATTAATAGCTATTTCATATGGCAGTTGTGAGAATTAAGCTAAATAGTATAAAACATTTCCAGCAGTGCCTGGCACTGAGCGAATGCTGGTTGTGTGTGCCATCATCATCATCACCATGATACTCTTCTCTTAGAATTCACCTATTCTTTGAATAAGGAAAAGAAAAGAATTTACTTTTCCTGGAGTTGAGCTCTAAGTGGCTTCTAGGAAAAGAAAATGTTTTCTCTTGTGTTAGTGAGCGCTCTGTATAGCCCGTGACAGTTAAATAAAAACGTCAGTTTAGATATATTGAGGATTGTTTTGGAAGACTGTGCCATATAAATCGTTCATTTGTTCATTCATCCAAAAATGTATGGGGATTGCTTTTTAGGCACAAGGCACTGTATTTATATGAGATGGAGACTTAAGAGCATTGTTGGAAAGTCCTCTGCAGAAGAGACCACTAGTCTGCTTTTATATAAAGCTAGGACAGGCTCTCCTTCACAGTTTTGGTATGAGACAGTCAGGTGAGCTGTTGCAACTGAATTTCCTTTTGTAGATTTCTACTGTTTTGGGCATTTTGTTATGGTTACTTAGGGCTCTTAATTTGTTTTTTATTAGATTCTTTTTTAGACTCTTAAGTAGTGGCCTTTTCATCACTACATATGCACAATTTGTTATTGGTGTTATTGGGAATTGCTGATGTAAAGTGTTCTATGACTTTTGGGAATATTAATAAGCCTCTTAAAGTACTTGTTCAATTAGATTCCCTGACCTGCTGTCCAGAGGTTGAGCTGTCATTAACTGAGAAAGCTTTCTATGGTTTAAGGGGCAGTGAGGAAGCCATTGTCTTTCTCCTCATCTTTGTCTTTTGCCTGTTTCATTTACTGTTTTGAGGGGAGCAGCGGAGGAACAGGATATCCCTTTCTGGAGCTCCAGAGGTGCTTCAGTGCCCCAGAGAATAGAAAGAGAGCCAGTTAGGTTTTATATTACTACTGTGCCTATTTTTGATTAAAAATATTTGCTGTATCTACAGGTTGGAAAGATAATTTGTTTTACTTATGTGAAGAATTGCTTCTTTCTGCCTCAAGCATTAGGATCAGAGTTCAATGTTTTGTTTGCATAAAGTGGAAAGCGTTTTCTTTAGGTCTATATGGAGGAAGCTGAAAACTTTAATTTTTCACTGGTTTCAGTCTTACAGATCCTGGGCCCTTATATGAGCTTGCCTAGGATAGAAAAACCATCTTAAAAAATGATACCAAATACTGCATTGTGGGACTCCAAGTGGCCTTGAAATACTTGGGTTCAATGTTGGTACCTCATGCTATCAGCCACCAATCTGTTGTGAAATTCTTTTGTTGTCCGATTTGTAGTTTCCTTTTCAGATAGTAGATCATCTGATTTGCAGCATGAAGGTACATCTTCCTGAGTTTCTATGACAGAAGGATATTGAAGGAGAAGGAGAAAATCCAAATACCAGAGACTGGACAAGTTGGCAGGAAATTGCAAAGATGGTGGAATTTCCAGTGCTTTCCATTTTGTGAAGTCATGGATAATTTAAAAAGTATTTGCTTTTACTTTTGTTATTTCTTTGCTTGCAACCACGTCTATCTGCCAACCTTTCTAAAATGTCATGATGTAATTATTTTAACAGGCACTGTATGCTCCTTTATTTGGGGGATATTAACCTTTCTAAACAAAAGGAATGTTAATATACACTGGAGACACAACTAATGGGATTTCATTTTTCTTGTTAGGCAAGAAGCTTGATTTTTTTTTTTTTTTAATTTCTTGTAAAAGAATACGGCAAGTGAAATAATTGCCTTAAGCTAATCCATGATAGCGATTTTAAACGTGACTTTCCAGATCACTTTTATACGGCTTAGAAAGAATAATGTGATTTTCTTGTTTTTGTTTGCTTTAGCTAAACAGTGTTGAAGGATGATATAAATTCATTGAATTCAAAACAAAGAAAATGCTAATTGCTAATGTGCTGAGTTCTTTTAAGGCATGAAATAACAGTGTTTAATTCATATGCATTGTTTATTTTATATAGATTTAATTTTTTTAAAAGTTAGCGTAGGACAAACTCAGAATAAATTAGCTAGTTACCTATTTTTCTTAATCACTTTGTATTCCTATTTGATGTTTAAATACTTACGACCTGAATATATTGTTGTTTTTATAAAAATATAAAGTAATGGTCATAGCCTCTCAGGCAGAAAGGCAGAATACTTTTAGGATTTCTACAGGACTTTCCCTATCTCCCTGTCTTTGTCCCTGTCTTTCCTCTACCTTCTTTTCTTTTTCTTCTTTCATGGTAAGTATCCACTAAACCATTTTCATGAACTTCCTGAATCACCCCTTTGACCAAGCACATGCATGTGCCATGGTATGGCTAATGTTAGAGATGTTAAGGCTGTGAAGCAGATTAAAGTAATTGGCTCACATAGTGTCAAGCCTGTGACTTTGGCCTTCATGTGAGTGGCCTGCCCCACACTTCCATGGACGTGTAACTGAACGAAATGTGAATCATTCATCCATCTGCTGATGGTGGGACCTAGAACAGTGAAGTCCCGAGGAGAAGGAGAGTACTGTGGGACTGAACTGTAGTCCTTTTCATGGTCAAACTCTTGAACAGCTTTCTCTTTAAGCAATAAAGGAGACAAATTTTTGCTATTTTGGATTACTGAGATAGTATGAAATGGCTTCCCTTCCCTTCCAGGCAGATGTATCAACAGACTCAGACTTTGGAATGAAAGTGCTGATTTCATTTGGTGACTTTCAGACTTGCAATATGGACTCAAACAGAAATTATGCATTAGTCAGTGGAGGCAGTGGAGATTTTTTGTTTTTTTTTTTTACAGTGGTAATTATTATTTCATGACGGCGATTTACTTTATGTTGTCTGGCATTTACACCCCCAAACTAGCCATTGTTTTGGGAACAAAATCTGTTGTGCTGTCATGCTCTTTTTCACAGGGCATCTGAGCTATTTTATGGGTATAGATCTTTTTGTGTATTAAAGAAGAAGGCTTTCTTGAAAATAGTCATGACTATGAAATGTAATCTGGATAAATATTCAGAAATTAATAAGTTTATATTTTAGTCTTGATTTTTAAAGTACAGTATATTTTTCTGACATCCTAATCGCCTTGCTTTATCTGCATTAAATTTAATCTATTTTATTGGGACATACTAAATTTTTGTAACTCACATTGAACTTAGGAAAGAGTGACACACACAATACAGTTAGCAAATAAATAAAAAATGAAATTGAATATAAGCCCTTGATGTGTAAAGGAAAATGAGTGGAAGACAGAGTTGATTACATGTCTGGAAGCATATCTGCCTGATTTATGCTCTAAATTTAGTACTGAGTTTCCTTTGTAATAGTAAAATGTCACATTAGCATGTCCCTTTTAATAATCTAATATGCTACCACTGACAATAAATACATGCACTGAGTCTTGCTCAGGGTTTCTCAAACTTCATAGGCCTATGACCCTTCCCAGTGTAAATTGCCCAGGTGACCCTCCTGTCATATATTTTTAATTGTAAAGCACTTGAAATTAATCATGTTTTATTTCTTTTTAAATAAGCACCTCAAGAGCAGTGGTGAGCAGTTTTGCTCACAGCACTTATCCACTCTTGAAGAAAATTAAAGATTGGAAAGGGCCTCGCATCTCAGTGGCAGCAAAGCCATGTACATGGGGGAAAACACAGCAGACAAGAACTGCGTTCAATGCACCTCTGCACAGTCTCTTGCCTGTGCACTTAGTGAAAATTGGCATCGGTGAATATAACAACGTAAAAGCATTTTGAGTTATTACCACAAATCTTCAAGTGGTCATAGCCCAAGATTGCAAGTACCTCGGTTGAAGGCTAAGATTTTCTACAATTTGTATGGTAACTGAGTGCCTTTCATTTAAACTATGCTGAGCTAATCTTTAGGAGAATTGGAATCTGCCTCTGAACTAATTATGATTTACAGAAATTGATAATTTGTCTTCTGCGTGTGTCTGCAGAAAGAAATTACTATTAAATTTGATTAACAAATGACAGATTTCACCCCAGTAATTTACTGTCTTTATTAGCAAACTCAGAAAACTTTTAATAGTAATCTTTTCACTCATATCAACTCTATCTGGTGGTTAGTTTATCTAGAAATACCAGAGATATGTGTGGCTTTAGCACAAACCTACCTTACCTTTAGCAAATAAATCTTGCTGTGGTTTGTCTTTTCAGTCCTCAAGAACAACCCAAGTGCTCCACCTGATTCCCCATGACACTTGGAAGTTAATAATGTATAATTAACTTTCAAAAATGAATGTTCTGTCCTTCTGAACACAGTCCCAAAGAACTCCCTCAAAATACATAAAATTGCACAAAAGGCAGCAGAACATTATATCTACCATATTTTTCATGCACCACTTTGAAAGTGTTTTTCTTTCTCTTTAAACTGATTGCAGCTGTGTAACAGACAATACTGTTGGGTAGAGCAGAGTCATAATATACAATTGACATTGCAGGTGATTTTGAAACCTACTTTGGATGTGCATAATTGAGATGTAAAACTACTGTAGCATGGCAGTAAAGTGAGGGCATTAGCACTTCCTTACCTGAGTACCATGGTGTGGTTTTAAAAAGTATGTTAATGTACATGTTTTTATACTGTTGGAAAACAGTCCATTGTACTAAGCATCCTAGAAGAATTGTCACAGTGGTTAAAAATGCCCTTTCATATTTTCCTGTAAGGAGAATCTTCTTGCATGTCTAAAAGGGATGTTGAACTATTAGCCTTTTAAAGATCCAGAGGTAGAGTTTAATTTTATAATGACATGAAATAAATGTTCTGTTATCTAAGTAATAGTTCACCAGAAAAGTCTGAAACGGCCTCCTTTCTCAAGGATGCAGCTTGTGTGTGATGCTAATATTAAAATGGACCTGCCAAATTGAGTGATGGGAGGTGCTAATAACTCCAAGTGGGGAGAGGAAAACAACATATTGCACACACCTGCTCTCAGTTTTATGTCAGCCTCATCAAGTTATTGAATGGGTGAGTATAGCAGTGAGGGAAGGGACTCAGCTGAATGCCAAGAAGGTGGATATGGGGGCTAATACTGCAGCCCTGTGAGTTAAGCTGGGTGTCCTTGGCCTTGGAAGCCTGACTCACTGTGGCTCATCCTTGACCCTTGATTTGAGAATGCAAAAGAAGTGTAGAATCTCTATGGCAGTTTATCCTGTGGAGTTGTGTTGCTAGTGTGGACTGTTTCATTCATCTGTACCTCCAACCTTAATTTTTTAATATTGCATTAAGAATGTGTGTTTGTATAGTCATTTTATTTAGTACCCTGCATTTAGTTCTGTTCCATGTTTTTGACTTTTAAAATGAATCAGTAGGGTTTTATTTTTCCTGACAATGTTTTGTATTGTTTTTTAGGAGGGATTTATTTATCTGATCCAGTAGAAGGGAATACTTGAGGCAATTTACTAACAGTTATGGCTAGTAGTGGTTGCCATTCTAAACTGAAAGAGTTTAGCAACAAACAAGCAAAATCTTAGGTTGGTAAGAGGATAGCTAATGTCTGTTTGGCCCAACCTAGGTCTCTCTCCCTGACAGCCTCCACTCATCCCAACAAGCCCAGGAAACACCGAGGTCCAAAAAGAATGCTGGTCAGCTTTCCATTATTCAGCAAACAAAAAGCTTCATGAAATGTCTTTCGACAATGGGATCCTGAAGTTATTTAGACTTGATTTTGTAATGTATTATAAAATTCTTCCCTGGTAGGTTAAACTAATTCTGTTTTGCTTATTCTCATGTTGACATTTACTTGCAGTCCCTAAGCAAGTGTGTATCTTTTGAATACAGGCTAAACCATGTAGTGGGTGGCAAGGTAGTCAATTTGGAATTAAAGGCTGATGTGTATAATGCTGAGCCACACATGGATATTTGAGATGACTGCATCCACTATGCTTTTTGCCTACCCTACAAACTGACAATCTCTGGCAAGAAGATCTTTTTAAGATGACAGGATTCACCTAAGCAGAAGGGTCCATGAGAGGTTGTCTATTTTTTTTTTTTTGTGGGTACCAGGGGTCAAACTCAGGACCTCGCATGCCAGCAAGTGCCCATGCCGCTGAGTGATATCACCGGCCCTTTTTTCTTATGTGGGTTCCAGGAGTTGAACTCAGGATCTCGTGCTTGCCAGGCAGGCACTTACACTGCTGAGCTATCTCACCGCCCCCCCCCCTTTTTTTTTAATTGGAACTGGAAATTGAACTCAGAACCTTGCACTTGCCAGGCAGGAGCGGTGCCACTGAACTATACCCCCAGCCCTGGTTGTCTGGTTCTGATGAAGGTAATGTACACATTTGGTAGGCATCATGTAAGATAAAAAGAAAGGACATCCTGAAAAACAAATGAATGAAAAGAGTCATTTCAGTTTATTATGTTTTCAGAGAAACACATGCATGTCCATTTTCTCTCAAATTTAAATTGAAACACAAAAACAATCTGAATTGAGAAATGCTTGAACATCTAGGAGGTGAAACAAAAGAGTTCGTGGGAAGGTCTGGAGCACCAGTTTAGCCTGACAAATGGTACCCCTGCCACTGGCCTCTATCAACCCTAAGTGCTTCTTGGAAATGAATAATAAAACAAGCAGGATGTAAACATCAGCATCTGAAGTGTTTGCTAGCTCAGTTGTTAGGAGAAGTAAAGCTGAAGATTCAAGACAGCTTGACAAAGTCTTACACACCATCCGGCTGGGCTTTGCACATTATGAGATGTGGTAGGACAGAATGAGGGTGTTTAAAAAAATTATTGCTATTATTCAGCTGGAGGGCACTGGGCAGAGCTGGGAATATGCCAGGAGAACTTGTGCTGCTTGTGTAGATAAACTTGGAGGACTTCAGCTTTCAACCCCGTCCAATTCTTTCTGTCAGATTCTCTTAACCTTGTCCTGTCACTTGCTGAGCACTGACATTTTCAGAGCAGAAGAAAATCATGTTAAATTTATGTATGAGGAGGGGTATGTCTATGCCTATTGCTGGAATTTGGTTTTAAGTGTTTGGGCTCTTTTGATGAGTTCTGTGCTTGGTTTATTTTGTAGTCTTAGAAGAGTTTATACACCAATGCTGGATAAGAGTCTTAACTCAGCTTCTCATGTTCTTGGTCAGTGTATTAGCAGGTCTTCTTGGGGGCTTTGCGGAAGAGCCTCTGCCTCTGCTGAGGAGACAAGGGGCCTCTAGTCCTGTGACTGCCTCTGCCTGTGTCAGCCCACACAGTGCTGGGTTTGTCAGCTTCATTTATTGGGATTTTGCCTAAAATTTTTTAAATGAACTCTAATGCAAAAAATATGTCAGAACCTCCGGTATTGGAGAATTGTGAGAGGTGAGCCCAGAAAGGGAAGATTTGGAACAAATCATGGATAGAGTATCTTGAACTTCTGACAAAGGGAAATAATGGGGAGCCATGGAGGATGACTGAATAGGATGCAAACAGTATGTGGGATGGACTGGGGGAGACTTGAATCAGAGAGTCTGGTTAGAGGGCTGTTGTAGGAATCTAGTTGTAGTATGTTAAATGGCTTTTATTAGAGTGGTAGGAGTACTTGGGAGAAGTAGATAGACACGGATGAGTGATGGATCTCAAGTCACTTTCCAACTGCAGTCAGTGCCTGTGGCTCCCTGAAGTTCTGTGATAGGAAGAGTTGTAAAGTTCCATCTGTAGTAGGGGCTGAGGCCAAGAGGGTATGTCTGTCACTGGTTAAAAAAAAAAAAAAAAAAGGAGATCGTGGCATCTTTGCTGTGCATATGTTGCCCCTGATACACGTAATCCATAATGCAAAAAGTATGAGGAATTAGGGGCACAAACTAAATGTGGAAAATCAGGATGTTGGAATAAATAATGATGACTGGTATTTAAGCCTGCCTGACCTGTTTTAGCAAAATGATAAAGGAGAAATATCCAGCAAACTGAAGTATTTGAGATTGATTTTAGTGCCAGAGATTTGGACTGGAGGTGAATTGCATAAAACTGGTAGTTAATTTTACTCTTGCCATTTGGTTGGAGGTGGAGAGCCAGAAAAAGCTTCCCATAAATTAATAGAGATCAACTTTAGTTCATGTGACCATGTCAGTGCTGACATAGTGGGCATTTTATCTTCTTGTAAGTGAATTTGGCACAGTAAGCATTTTGGAAACAGGTGAGTGTTTAGTGATCTCTCTGGACAACTTTTAAATTTTATCAAGATTTTGTTGGTCCTTTTTATTTTAAATTCCTAAATATTAATTTGTTTCTTAATTGCCAAACTTTAGTTTGCATTCTGGCAAAAGATAGCCTCTGCCATCTTGAGATTATATAGAATATTGATGCTAAGAAGAAACTCAATCTTAACTCCTGTTAGAGAAAACAACTGGATTTAGAGGTGTTTTTATATAACATCTCAGAAATAATAAATGGGTTGGGTCTGAGACTCAGGACTTGTGCTTTTACCTCCTACATGCTTTTTCTGTTATTCTGTTCTACCTTTTCTAGAATGTATATGATACACACTTGAACTTTATATATAGAAATAAAGGGTAAATGATGTACATAATCTGACAGAATAATTTGGAGGAATGGAGATACTGACAGTCCCCAGCTTTTTGCCCTTTACATTTTGCTGCGTGGTTCATACATTCATAAATATATTTAAACCAGTCTCTGAATATTTAGGTCATTTCTAGTCATTTGCTCTTATAAATAGGAAAAGTAGTATAAATTAGTCAGACTGCCTAGATTTAAATGCAAACTCTATGATTTCTTATCTGTGAGAACTTTGATAAGTTTTTTTTAATGACTATGATCTACAGCTCAGTATTTTTTCCAATGTCCAGAGAATTTTTTTAAACGTTTTTAGAGGAGAGGTTTATTTTTAGCTCACAGTTTATAGACATTTCAGTCCATTATCAGTTGGCTCCAAGGCAGAGGCATGGGATGCGGTGGTAGGCAGGAAGCAGCCTGTTTTTTATACCATTTTTTAATTTTAATTTTTCTTAGTACATGTTTGTAGTACATAATGATCACATTCATTGTGGGGAGTCAGTACATATACAGAACACATCTTAATTCTTTTATATTCCCCTCCCCCCCTTTGTGTTCCTATTTCCTTATTTGTAAAATGAGAATAGTGGCTTCCCTCCTAGAGTTTCGGTGAAGGTAAATGAGCATGGATATATAAAGGACTTAGCATAATCTTCTGGAGCTTGGCAAGCTCAAATGTGTAAGAGTATAGGCTTTGGGATCAGACCTCTTGGGCTCAAATTATAACTCCACCTTGATTAGCTATTTGACCTTGGACAGTTACCCTCTCTGAATTTAGGTAATATCTGTCTTGTGGGGCTGTTATGAGCATCAAGTGAGATAATGCAGGTAAAGTGCTTTCATGGTGCTTGACTTAAAATAAGGACACAATACATGATTGTTTTCATTATTAACATCATAATCATCATAATTAAGAATAATGCTATATAATGAACATCCGTATGCCCATAAACTTTTGTATGTCTTTATGAATATTGCCTTAAAGTCTTGAAAGTGGAATTGCTGTATTCCTCTTGACTTTCAAACAGGTCCAAATTGGTGCTGGGGAGATAGCTCAGCGGCATAGCACCTGCCTGGCAAGCTGAAGATCCTGAGTTCAATTCCTGGTACCAAAAAAAAAAGTCCAAATCTATATAGTTCTGTATTTTGAAAAATGATGAACTTTTTTTTAATATATAGTAGGCAGAGTTTACCACCCTAGGCATAGTAGGTCATACAAGGATGAACATTTCCCTGTTCTGGCTTTATAATAATTTAGCATAAGAATTGAGAGATGAAACTGTGCTTAGGTATGCAGTGTGAGTCATCTTGGAGAAGGGACAGAGTGCTGTGGGAGAGATAAATTTTGACTGAGGGAAATCAGGAAAGGCCCATGCAGAGGATGACAAAATTGGATATTGATGCACAGAATTTTGATAGATGGAGATAGGGAAAGGATTGATTCTTGGTTTGGCAAGACCTGTCTTATGGCTGTTTCTGCCCCTGAGTCCTCGGGGTTTAAGTGTACATACCAGCTATTGGCTTTGGAGACTTAGAGACTGGTAAGGAGCTTATCTTCTCTCCATTCACTGTGTTTCTCTACCTGGAATCTCCTTATCTTCCTTCCATCTTCTTCAGGAACACAGGCAGTTTTTGGATTTCCTGGTTTCTCTTAGAAACATGATACTTGATCGTGCATTAAGACCAATTCAGGCCAGCGTATGTGTGCAACTCCAGAGCTTGTCAAATTGGAATTCAGTTTCTAGGTTCTCTGTGATTACTTTAATCTGATTGCTCTGAAGAAAAGTTAATCTATCGTTATAGTCTGATGGAAGGCTTTACAAGTACAGATATTTTAATGTAGTCACAATTGTTAAGGTGAGTTAAAGCCTTTTCAGTTGTGACTTAACTTTCTGGTGACAGTTATGACAAATGGCTGGCATAATTTATTTTTGGTTTGTAGATGGGTATAATGAGGGATCTTGTATATTTTGTATGCATTTTTTACAAATTCATAAAATTCCAGCTTAGAACATTGGACTAGGTGTTAAAGCATTTATGTTGTCAAGCAAAAAGTAAGTTGTATTCTGATCCAGTTTGTATAATAATGTGCAACCCAATTCACTAAGTTTGTGTTGGTAATTTTGCATTGCTATGAAACTTAAGTTACATATATAAGAGTTGACAGTCATTTCAGTGTGTGTTAGACTTGGACACTAGAATGTAAAGGAGAAGTTTTGCTCTTATATGCTGTTCAAAAACAGTAAAAATACAGTGGAAAAAAAAAGAGTTTTATATTATTTTCTGCTATATACTGGTTAATACACAATCACCCCCAATCTACCATTAAACAATGCTGTAATCTACTTATGTTGCTTGTTTCTCTTAAAGCTTTCATGTGACAAATTTATAATTTTTTGTTATTTCTAGGTCAACAGTTAGATTAATGTTTTATCTCCTAAGTAAAAACACAGCCCTTCTTTATAAACTTTGTTATCTTATTCAAACTGAAAATTGCAAAACAAAGAATTTTCCAATTCTCACATTCCCTGGTGGAGAGCAGTGTTTGTATAAGGGGTTATCTTGCAGTTTATTTTATATTCTACTTAGCTCTAAATTTTCTGCAGGTGGAGTAAATATCCTCTTTAAGGCTTTCAAATCTTATTAATTAAAGCTAGTTAGTTGTCATTACTGATCATTTACTAAGTTTTGTTTATTTTTGCTTTGTTATGGCTCAGTAGGAGGCCATTTAATTTGATCAACATGTAAGCCTATTCTGCTCACTAAAATATGTCTAGTTCTGGCCACAGAAAAATACGTAAGTAATATTTGTTGAATGAAAAACATGATTGTATCTCTGACCTAGGAAGGTGTAAAAGAATTTTTTTTTCTCTTTTTTGTGGTGCTGGGGTTGGACCCCAGAGCTTCACATATGTTAGGCTGGCACTCTGCCACTGAGCCACACACCCCCAAACCCTAAGAGGGTATAAATCTAAAAAAATTGTTCAGAATATGCAGATCTCGGGCCAGTGAGATGGCTCAGCGGCGTAAGCGCCTGCCTTGCAAGCGCGAGGGCCCGAGTTCGACTCCCGGTACCCACATACGAAAAAAGGGGCCGGTGATATCGCTCAGCGGCACGGGCGCCTGCTGGCGCGTGAGGTCCTGAGGTCGACCCCCCGGTACCCACAAAAAAAAAAAAAAAAAGAATATGCAGATCTCTTTATCAGTCTAAGCATTGGTAACTTTGGACATTTCTGGTTTTGAAATTTCAGCTACAAAGAATTTAATTTTTTTGAACTATGATATATCATCAGTCATAGGTATTCACATTAGTATTATTTTTGAAATATATTTATGGACTCCATACCAATATTTTCTATTCGCATGTATTGAAAATTTATGCTGTTCAGTGACTATTTTCAGACTATAGGAAGTTTAATTTTAAACAGATCTCTTTATACCACCTGTATTATAGTCTTAATTCTTTTTCTTTCTTCAACCCCATTCCAAAACTCTTTACACATTTGAGCAACTGTATAAGTTTTATCATTAAAAACTTTCTTTAGTGCTGCAAATTCTAGCATTTTGCTGGAGATTGAACCCAGGCCCTTCACCCCCACCCCCCCGGGCTACCCCCCACCCCCACCCTTTGTTCTTTGAGAGAAGGTCTCTCACCAAGTCTCATTGAGTTGCCCAAGCTTTTTGATCTCTTGCCTCAGTCTCCCAGAGTGTTGGGATTACAGGCATTCCTGACCACACCCAGCAAATTCTAGCTGTTTTTGATAGTGTTCCTAGAAAGGCACATCATAAAAGAGATTGTCATTGAAGATTTTTGTATCTCCTCACAGAAACAATAGAGCTTTTGTTTGTGACCACAGATACAACAAAGATAACTACAGAAGTGACCTAGATGCCATAAAAGCAAAAATACAGCTATAAACTTATACATTATTTTATTTTTATTTAATAATTACGTTATGTATGGATATGAATCTTACGTAGTTATTAAGCTCAAAAGAATCTTTCAGTCTTTGAGAGAGAAAGGCATAATTGGAGGGGACTTGAGATGAAGCCAGCCAGTATTCAGGATGCACAGTGGAACAGTCACATTCTGGCTGCTGGGCAATGCGGAATCCTAACCCATACAGTATCTTGGATACCCTGGTCTGGGATGGTACAGCAGACCTGGTGAACAGACTGATTTTAAATTGGATCCGAGGTACTTCAGTGATCGTATTGAAAACATAGATATAATTTAGAATACCTAGAGGGATTCTTTTTCTTCTACTTTTTCTTCTACCTCTTTTTAACTGAAATATTGTGAATCTCAGTTGGGGTTCAGAGGGTGTGGATTGAAGAGGGTTCATGTCTGAGCTGGGAAAACTTTTGATACGCACATTCTTTGTTATAGATTGAAAGGAAATTTATTCCTTTAACTGGTAGTGAAGAAACTTGCTGAAAGTTGCCCAACTGGTGATTCTGGTGATTAAACTTTGGATCTAATGCTCTTTTTTTTATTGCTATACTTTGATGTAAAATGGGTGCCTGTATGGCCATTAATTATTGAATAATTTGGTATAGGTTAGAAATGAAAACTAAATTCTGCATTAAGTTAAATTAACTGAGGCAAAATATGGGGCAACTCCTAAGAAGCATGAGACAAGCTTCATAAAAATGATTCAAGTTGTCTGCTATTTTAATTGTAACATCTATCATTGGTTTAAAAACAAATAATGGAATAACCTCTTTGAAACAGAAAGGATAGAATCTTACAAAGCATACAGCACTTGTAGTCTTCTCCCATTTCTTTATCATTTTTATACCAAGAAAAGTTAAGGAATCTGGATATTTGAAGAGAAAGCAGTGTGAGATGTAATTGCCCCATATTCAAGGAGAGTTGAGCCGTGGCATAGACCAGAGTAGGGATGCTGAGACCAATTACGCAGGCAAGCAGAGACTGTGATTCCTACACAGTAAGGCTCCTATTTATAATCACCTGCCATTGGTCAATAGGAGCCTTCAAAAGGCTTAAGTGATTCTAATACTTGAAAACATGTTAGTTCAAAGATTTATATTTGTCTTTAAAAAGATGGTAAGTTCAAAGTTAAATAGATAGTGCGCTGGTGTGTGCCTAGATACAGTATTAGTAATTCTTTAAATCTTCTCCAAATGATAGTATATTCAGAATTTGAGACATATACATTAGGTAATTTAGTGTTAGGCAAGTTTAAGTGAGCTTATTACATCCCAGCTCTCTAGTACTTACTACCTGTGTAAATAATCTTAGGCAAATAACTTAAAGTTTTCTGTGACTTAATTTTTTTTTCTATCAAATGCAGCTAACTGCGGTTCCTACCTCGTCAGGTTTTGGTGAGTATTAAATGAGTTGATCTCTATCGGGTGATGAGATTAGTGTCTCGCACACAGTCATATTGTATACATTAGCTGTGAGGGTGGTGGTGGTGTTTGCTTCCGTTCCCTCCTTCTCCTCACATTTGTAGAAATGGAAGTTTTCTCCCAGTTGGGTCATTCACTCCTCCAGAAGAACTAATCCTCCAGACCAGTGTTTTATAACCCAACACGTCACAGCCCACTCAGGGCCAACCAGCCTGCCACCAGCTTGGTGCTTAGGTTTTCCCAATCTTTTGGAAGCAGGACTCGAAATTCACCCTCAGTTCAGTAATAGTAATTGTTTTTCTCTGGTCATCCTGAGGTAATTTATTACCGGACGCACCAGTCTGACCCCCTCATAACATTTTTATCTATTATAAGTTCTCAGAGAAATGGTTCTTTAATAAATCGTTATCAAAAACAGCATCATTATCGCTACTCACTCTATGGTGTATTAATTTGAAAACATTTGTGGGCTTCTAATTTATGCATAATATTGTGATAGAAGTTGTGGGGAATAAACATAAAGGGGACAAAAAAATGAAAGTATAATTTAGTTGGGAAGATGATCACATGCATAAGTAAAGTTAAATAGCATTAAGAAAGAACATTAGGAAAGAGCTAGGGGGACTTAGAATAAGTAGATAGAGAGCCAGGGGGACTTAGAATAAGTAGATAGACCACCTGCGTCGTGTCTTGTGGAAAAAATTCCATAGAAATATAGAAGATGGGACCTCAGTGTTAGAAAGGAAGGGTGCAGGCTAAATGGTAAAGGAAGAATAACTGATATATTAAAAGAAACCATAAGTAACCTAGTTATACTGGAAAAGACAGTTATTGTTGAGAAATAATTGAATAACAAGTTGATAAGGTAAAAAGATACACAATTATGTGGAAAGAATGAAATTTGTGTGAACTGTGAGAATTAATATGAACAGCATATTAATATAACACGTGCATTAACCATTGACCATTCCAGCTAAATCTCCATGGGAGGCCTGCTGACTGGAGGGCATCAGGGATCTTGCTGCAGGTGTATCTCCAAACTGCTGGCCTTGGAACCTGCTGCAAAGAGGCGGAAATTAAGAACTTCATTTGCAAAGCCTATCAAGCTTAGACACACTTGGTTTTAAACTCAGCTCAGCTGCTTCTTAGTTGTATTAGTGGCCAACGTAATGAATTCTCTGATCCTTAATTTCCTCATCTGTAAAATGGTGATAATGTTAATAAGAAGATGGCACCTTCCAAATGCATGATTAAATGAGATGGAAATTTTGTGTGAGGTGCTTACACATTCAGACATACAGTGAGTAATGAATGGTCGCTAATAACAGCACTGACAGAGTGCACTTCGACCAGCTAGAAAACTTCAGCTTTATTCTTTTCCATATTGAGATGCCACATAACGTTAAGTAATGTTCCACTTCTTTAAGAAAAAAGTTGGAAATATATTCCTATACTTTACTACTGTGAAATGACAGTGCTTCTAATTCTGGCTGCGAGATCTAGTAATCCTTTAAAAAGGATTACATTTCATACATACACAGCAAGAAAGAATTGAAATCCGGAGTTTCCTGAGTTCTTATTTTTGTTCTAATTAATGTATTTCAGAATTTTTAAAAAGGGTAGAAACCAAGAGTCGGTAGAATTGAAGAGTTCATCAGAAAATTAAGTGAAGGTTCTCATTAGCCAACTGTTTAGGAACAGAGGTTTTATGTACTACAGATTTCTACTTGCTGTTCCCCAAATGTGGCAGTCAGTTTTATTTTTAAATGCTGACATAAATCCACTTCAGTTTTCCATGCAGTGTAATATATTGAAAAGAATATAGGTTGAACAAAACCTCTAAATTAAATTTCTTCTGTGTCATTTTCTAGCTTGTATCATCTAGAATAAATAATATTCTGAGCCTTGCTTTCTATAAAATGATAATCATGATACTTAACATATTTCACAAAATACTTGAGATTAAATAAAATAAACTCTGAAGCATGGTTCTTCAAGTGTGGGCCATCCCTGGGGGTACCCCGAATCCTTTTAGGGAATCCACAAAATCAAAACTGGTCTTGTAATATTAAAATATGATTTGCCTGTTTTGGTAGGTTGACATTCGCACTGATGCTGTGTAAGCAAAGGCAGGTAGACCTCACAGAGCCTCAAGTTAGAGGCACCAAACTTCCTAGAAATCACTGTATTCTTCATCTCCGCATACTCACAGTGAAAAGGAATTTCCCTGATGAAGCAGTAAAAGTTACTAATTGTATCAAACCTTGATCCTGAGTTTTTCATCATCTGTGAAGAAGGGAAACAGACATAGAGGGTTTCTGTTGTGTGATGATTGTCTTAGGGAAGAGTACTGATGAGATTGAGTTGTAAACTGAACTAGCTGTGTGTTTCATGGAGCATCATTTTGTCTCGACAGAATGATAAACAAACTATGGTTATTCCGACTTGGGTATTAGGCAGAGGTTTTCTGGAAAATAAACAAAGCCAGCCTGTCATTTAAAGAGAAACAATGGACAGTGTTTGTTGTCAGAAATAAAATTCAAGGGCCGGTGAGACGGCTCAGCGGCTTAAGCGCCTGCCTTGCAAGCGCGAAGGCCCGAGTTCGACTCCCGGAACCCACATACGAAAAAGGGGCCGGTGATATCGCTCAGTGTCACGGGCGCCTGCTGGCGCGCGAGATCCTGAGGTCGTCCCCCCGGTACCCACAAAAAAAAAAAAAAATAAAAAAAAAATAAAATTCAAGCTTTCCAGTGGAAAGAAGAATTTTTAAAAATTTGCATCCTCCACTGTGAACTTGGTAGCTTCCTAATATTTAAAGACTTAACCCGAAGAGATTGGTGATGATACTAAAGAATGTGATTTTCCTAGTACTGAATAATGAAATGTGTCAACATTTGAAAGATTTGCATAATTCTGATGTTTTTCGAGTGACCATTGCATGATGATAAAACATCATTGATGGGTAAAAGATGCATGAGTACAAGGGCAAGATAGACCAATAGATTTTAATGTAACAGAGTACTGAAAGTTCTTTAGTATGAAACCTACTTAACCAATAAGAAACTACCACTTGTTGAGTTTGGGCGTAGTGTCAAAGGAGAATATCCACAATTATTTGAAAAAGACTATTAGAATAATTTTTCCCTTTTCAACTACTTACCTGTATGTGACCAGATTATTTTTCCTATACTTGAACACAAACTATATCACAGGATTGAGGAAGTAAAAGTGAGAATCCAGAGGACTTCTTGAAGCCAGACTCCACAGAGATTTGCACAGACCTTTTCTCACTAATCTTTTTGCTTTGGAAAATGTAGTTATATTTTAGAAACATACTTTTGTTACCAAATAATGGATTTATTGTTATTTTAAGTGGATAATAATATGCTTAAAGTTTTGGCTTTAATTTCTAATATAGTAAAAGATTTGTAGACAAAACCCACATAAACAAAAGCTTTTTGGGATCCTCAATAATTTTTAAGGCCTTAAAATGGTCCTGACACCACAAAATTTGAGAACCGCGCTTTTAAAATAGTAAAATTATATTTAAGATTGTTCTGGTTTACCAATGCACGAGATTGCCACCTTGTGACAAAATAGGGAAATGCAGGTATTTTCGAAAAAGCTTTTTTAAGGCTTTGAATGATTGCTGAGGACTGCTTGTTGGAAGTTTATTGAGAAAGAAATGCATCAGTTCAGATTTCCAAAGGATTATGTCTTAGGGTATTATGTACCAAAAATAATTAATTTTCAGAAGGCAAGCAGAAACCAATTGAATACTTCTTTAAAGGGCTTACATTTGTTTTAGGCCAACCTCCTGTTGAGGACATGTTCAGTTTTCATTTTCAATATGTGTGTTTCCTAGTACACAGAGCCCCTTTGCTATGTTACAGGCTTAGGAATGTAGTGACTATACTGTTTGAAATGTAGGGAAGTATTTGTGGTGGTGTTTTACTTTGGTAGTGTGTCATCACCTGTGAGTCACTGAAGGGTCCGTCATAGTTCAGTAAAACAAACTAATAATAATGTGATCACACACACACACACACACACCTGTACTAGGGATTGAACCTAGGGACTTTGCATGGAATTACAGATCGTTTTATATTTTATTTTGAGATGGGGTCTTACTAAGTTGCTCGAACTTGGCAAATCTTCTGCCTCAGCCTCTCAAAGTGCTGGAATTATAGTTAGGCACCACCACACCTGGTTTCTGATTAGTTATTAATGATTGAATTTTAGGACTATATTCTGGTGAAGAATTTGCCACCCTTAAATACTATATCCCTGTAGTTCTGGGTGGTATTTCCTGTACAAACATGCAGAGTACACATTGTTCCTTGTGTATACTATACTTTCTTGAGAATTGAAGCACACAGTGTATATATGCACAAACATGTAGGGGACATACAGACAAATTGAGCCTGAACCAAGCCAGGAGAGATGCAGCTGGAAGAAACAGGCTTGTGAATAATGAACATTTATGCTACAGAATAGCTTTAGTGGGTCTGTTTTTGCATCCACGAGCTATGTGAAAAGGAAGGAACTTCACTTCATTTTCATTGAGTTTGAATGAAAGTCCACTGGCCAGTATTTTGACTCAATTCAGCTGATTGTTTTCAAAATAACCTGTTCTTTTCAAACAGTTGTTTGTAGGGACAGCTGCACCCAGATGAAATGACTGTGAGCCTATATGCTAACAACCGTACTAATTTTTTGCCTATATTCACTATGTGCCCAGTGACCCTGCTGATGAATATTTTAGACATCTGCATGAAAAATCGGAGTGCCCATAGGAGAGCTGCATGCTTGTTTGTAAGACTGGAAATGTTATCAAGATGATGCTGACTCTGATTCTGTGTACCAATGTGAAAATAATAAATACCAAAGTAAGAGCTCTTAATATGGATTGTCTTTGAGCATCCGTGGATGCTCTGAAATTGGATAACGAATTTTACTTATAGTTGAATGGGTGTATGCTTTTGAGAAAACTCCAGGGCTTTTATCAGACTCTTCAAAGGGACTATGACCTCATAAAGGCTAAGAACCACTAGACAGTGCTTGACAGTTTTGAAAGTATTTCTCCATACATTTTTATTTGATCCTCCCAGTGATTTTGAGGGAGGCATGGAAATCTGTCTGTCTGTCTGTCTCTCTTTCTCATACACACACACACACACACACACACACACACACACACAGAGAGAGAGAGAGTTCGTGACTCAGAGTTTAAAAGGCTTTGCATTTCATCCAGTAGGCAGTGGGAGCGTTGAAGGTTTTCAGTGCAGGAGCAATCTGATGAGATTACTGTTTGGAGATATTGCCCAGGTGGTAGCATAGAGGATGTTTTAGAGAATTGGAAAGCTACTTAGGAAGCCATTTGGAAAATCAGGTGAGAAAACATGATGGGCTCTTAGTTTGTAGTAGTCAGAATGAAAAAGAGGAAATAGACCTGCAAAATAGTTGAGATCCTTGGAATTTGTTTACCAGTTAGCATTATAGGGAGAGAAGGGAAGTAAAGAAAAAAGTATTTGATGATGACTCTCTGGCTTGACTGACCATGTGAATAGAAGCAGAAAAAAGCAGGAAGGTTATAAGTTTGGTTTTAACAGTGTTGATTTGGAAAACTGATGGGACACCCAGAGAGGAAAGATCAGTAAATGATTGGCAGTGCTGGTCTCAGGCTGGCAAGGTGATGATACTGCTTAGGGTGAGTGAGAGGTGAAGAATGCTGAGGATGGAACAATGAGAAAATGCCAACAACGGTTTGGCTGGAGTGACCGTGTGAGGCATGCCTAGGAAGATCCGCAGGTGGCCAAGAAGCATCACCTTTATGTCATTCTATTCCTGGGTTGAGAAAGGATTAAGTATACTTCACACCCCTCTTTATTTATGATCAGAGTATTGGTTATTTCTCAATTACTTTCAATTCATGAAATTTACATAAATCACTGTGATCTACCTATAAGTCAGTGGGGGCATCAAGCAAATGAAGGGTTGGTTGAGTACTCTTCTGTAATCTCTATAATTGTCCCCATTCTTAGGCATGGGGACTTTATCAAGCACATATGTATTAGTCATCTCTCTGCTACTGTGATAAATTAAGATAAACAATTTATAAGGAGGAAAGCTTTATTTTAGTTTCAGAGGTTTTAGTCCATGGTCACATGGCCACATTGCTTTGGGACTGTGCAGCACAGTACATCATCATAGGAGCACATGGCAAAGGAGGTGCACATCTCATAGCAGCTGGGATGGGAAGAGAGAGAAGGGGTTGAGTTCCCTATATCCCCTTCAAGGACACTCCTGTTGACCTAAGATCCTTCTACCTGGCCCCAGTTCCTAAAGGTTCCATGACCTCCCAACAGCACCACAGTCTGGGGATTAAGTCTGAAGCCTGCAACATATGAGCTTTTGTGGGACATTTCAGATCCAAACCATAGTAGTACTATATACAAGTGCTATACCGGTCCAGTTGTAAATATCTCCTCACTACTGTCTCTCCTTTCACCTCCCCACTAATGATTCTAGAACCGTGGTTGCTGTAAGATAGCCTCACCTTTTTCTCAATGATTTAATGCAGAGTTTTCAGTAAGTATAGTGTTCCTATTGATGACTTTTCTAATACGCACATCTCCCAGTTCTCCAAATCCTTCAACTAAAATGACCTTTATCTTCGTTCCATTTTCGCTGTGCACACATGCCACACCTCACAGATCTGCTCCACTTTCAGTGTTTCAAACTCTATTAGTCTCCTCTTTGAGAGAGCCTTCTTATATCTTGTCCTTCCTTTTTGTTTCTCCTGAAACATCTCCTTTTCTTTCTATCCATTCCCTGTTGTTTTCCTGTCTAGGAAAGCAGGGAAGGAGGAGGCTGGCAACCCTTTCAAATACCTGCTTCTGTATCCAGCTCAGAAATAATCAGATGGTTTGGTAATGATTGTGCTTGCCCTGTGGATGTCTTCATGCAGTATTATTTGAGAATTTCCAGCCCAGCTTCTTTCTTTGTCACCTATCTCCCCCCTCCTACTTTCAAGTGGTGGCCATTGTTTGAAAAGCTCAGAAAAACTGAGGTAACTTGATATATATAGAATAAAGGAGTGTATCAGATTTGTCCCCATATACTTGGGAGAGGAACCTTAGAACTGTGATGAACAAAAAGTCTATGTTTCATGTTAGTTACATTTTACCATCTCAACTAGCTCAGGAGAGAGAGAGAGAGAGAGAGAGAGAGAGAGAGAAAGAGAGAGAGAGAGAAAGAGTGTGTGTGTGTGTGTGTATACTAATAGTGATGAGAAATTTGGGAACTTCTTGCTTCATATGTTTTTATTGGGAAATTACCCTTTGTGCCTGTGCCTGTTTTTCGTTTGTTTGTTTCTTTTCTTTTCTTTTACATATAGATTTGATAACATTTTCCCCCAGATATTTACTCTTTGTGACTTAGGAACTGGGCGGTGGGAATGCTTGTTCATCTAAGCTGTGAGTGATACTTATTTATTTTATTTTTGTCAGTTGGTTCCATGGTTCATGAATTCTTTATTACCGTAGGAGTCATCAATTGGATAGAGAATCATTGAAATTGTAAGTTTAGGACATTAGTTGGAATAACCTGAACAATGTGCTTACCTTTTGGGCCCTTAATTTAATTTAAAATTAAATGAGTCTTATGATGGCAGGCTTCACAGATCTGCCTGCAGGGCTTTCAGAATGGAAGAGTGTGTCTCTGCGTGGGAGGCTCTTTTGTTTAGTTGTATAGGCTAGAAAATCTTTGCCTAAAAACACTCATTGTCTAGAGAGCATATATAAGTGAACGCAGTGTTTGTGAGAAGTTTCATTTGAGACTGAAGCACTGACTTCCAAGAATATTGCCCAGTGAGTGGAAGTGCTGTGAACAATGTCTTCCTTATTTCCTTTAAAATGCCCATGAAATTGTCTGAAAAGGAAACAAATCCCCAGAAGTAACCACAATGAATATCAGGCATTGAGCCCATTCTAGTTGCTGGGAAGAATTTTTACATTCTTTCCTGTGGTCGAAACTAAATTGAGTTGCCCCTTCTTTAGTAACCCTCCTTCTCCAACCGATTCCTCCTCCACACTTTGCCCATTTTCTGTCTTTAGTCATCATGGAATCGTGCTGTTCTTGTGTTGGCCTGTTGTTCTTTTGTTCATCTCAAGTGCTGCTGATCGTTTTAGTTGATTGGGTAAGTAGCTGGCAACCTCCTCATTCTTTGACTTTCTCAGCTTCCTGGGGTACAGCAGTGGGGACGAGACTGTTCTTGAACTGACTCCTGACTCCCCAGGCAGGTTCTGGGTTGGTCGTGGCACGTTTGGAGACCACCAAAGAGACAAAGCACAAACTTACTCCTTAACCTGCTATTCACTGAAAGTATGATTTGTGTTTTCTTCTGAGGCAATCAGGGACTTAAAAACTGTTTTTGCTAGCAAAACAAAACAAAACTAAACTAAAAAACAGTAAATCTTCACTTGGGCCTATAGGTCTCCAATAGGTAACTAAAAGCAGAACAAAACTTAAACTTCATTTTGTATCTGTTTTATTACCTTTAAATGTTGGGTCAGATCCCTTCTTTTTTTTTTTTTTTTTTTTTGTGGGTACCGGGGGGTCGACCTCAGGACCTCGCGTGCCAGCAGGCGCCCGTGCCACTGAGCGATATCACCGGCCCCTTTTTCGTATGTGGGTTCCGGGAGTCGAACTCGGGCCCTCGCGCTTGCAAGGCAGGCGCTTACGCCGCTGAGCCATCTCACCGGCCCAGGGTCAGATCCCTTCTGAGCTCTGCATATCAACACACAAACCATTTAGAGGGTGTCTGTCTAAAAGCTGACAGTACAAGTTTGATTAATCCTAAATTTATATGACCTGTCTCATCTCCCTTCAAGACTGAGGACACCAAGATAAGAGATTTGCAAGGACATTCAGCTGTCAGTGAGCACCCAGAACTCTCCAGTCATTGCCCTAAAACTATGGATTCAGGCAGAGCCTCTGTAAAACTGAGACTGCCCCAAACAGAAGCAGTCATCTCATGGAAACCAGATGAAGTAATAAAGACCTCTCCTCAGACCTAGAAGTGCAAAACCAGAACTGATAAAATGATCGACTCTAGTCCACCCAGACAATTGCATTAAAGCTGGTCTCATTCCTTTGTTAATGGGCCACTCTCATCCTCTTCATCAGAGCTGGGCCCTCTTCAGCTCCTCAAGCTGAAGTTCCTTTCCTATTTTCTCTTCCTTTCTGTCTCTGCCTAATAAATCCAACTATGCCTTTGACCAATGCATCCTGAAATTCTTTTTCTGCAATGAAAGTCAAGAACCTACCTGGGTGAGTTGAGGGCCTTATCTGTTCTTTAGGGAGACCTCCTTGGGCTCCATCAGGTGACAGTCTATGACCTTAGTTGACTGGAAGTCAAGAACCAGGAATTGCACCTGCTATCAGTCATCTTTTGGTTCTGCTTTGGACACTAGGCCATCTGCAGATGCCTCTTTACATTCAGTCACCATTGAGATTTTGTTGTTTCTTTCTTTAAATTCTAAGCTGCATTAGGGTGGGGAAGAAAGAGTTGGGGCTTGGAGTAGATTCTTTCTCATTGATTGCCAGTGTACCGAATAGCACCCACACATAGTAAGCACTGAAGAGATTTGTCACATTCATTGATGCAACTGAATTGCTGGGAAAAACTTTAAGCAGTCTTCAGGTGTGATAAACCCTGAAGACCAAGGTCAGGAGACGAAGAGCTCAAGGATATAAAAAGACACCTAACTACCTATTACAGATAAATAATTAAAACAAAATCCTACAGCTCCAAATCAAAGTCGTTGTAGAGATCTGCAGAAAAATCTTTCTGAAATAAATTTGCTTCATGAAATAAACTGTTAGAAAAGCTCTGCCTTGTAAACTCAGTGAGACACATAAAGAGGTTACAGCTAGTAAATAAGAATTTAAAGGAGGAGTATAATGAAATGAAAACTATAATAGGTAAAATAAATCTTCATTGGAAATAAAATGAAGACATTACTTAGAAACCCCGATACATGTGAGGAAAAGACCCAGATTGCAAACAGAGACGTCTAGAAGACACAGATACAGTCTGGAAGTGATAGAGATTATTGTACAATACAAAGCAAAACAAATGAATAAACTGTGATAATTATTGGAGGGGCGTTTTTCAGATCTAAAAGAGACTTTATCTTGGATATTGATATGCCCCATACCACCTTCCAGGCAGTTTCAAATTAAGTTTAATATTGAAAAATATTGTGATAATTAAAAAATAGAGAACTGTTAGGTGTAGAGAAAGGGAAGTGAAAGTACTGAATTATTTTTCAGTAAAAGACTTCACTGATCTTTTTGGGTTACATTAAGTTCGATACATAATGTTTTAAAATTTATTAAAAGTTTTTATAACTAATAAAAGTAAAAAATAGGATGCCTGTAAAAATCAATACAGAAAACAGAATAAAACACCATAATCCCATGCAGCTACAGAGAAACAAAAACAGTTCTACATTCCTTTTTTTTTTTCCTGCCTTGCTGGCAGTCAAACCAGGGCGTTGTTTATACTAAGCAGGTGCTCTGCTGCTGAACTACAACTCTATCCTTTTTTTATTTATTTATTTTGAGATAGGGTCTTGCTAAGTTGCCCAGGCTGTCTTTGAACCAGCAGTCTGCCTTGGCTCCCCAGCCCCTGGGATTACAGGCACGCCCCACTGTGCCTCGCCCTTACCTTTTCTTGTCGGCAGACTCCCATTTATTATCACATTAGCACATCCTATAAAATCTACTGACAGTTTTCATAGGGACTTTTTAGTCCACTGAGAATTTTTTCCCCTAAAAAGAAACTGAATTTGGAATTAAAAACATACATTTCTAAATTATATTTAATTAAATTGACTCTTAAAGAATCATAGTATTCCTTTTAAACTGTGACTGAGCAGACACCAGAATTTAGCACATAAGGCATGTCCTTTTCTGTTTTTAAATATATTATTTACCTACCATGGCACATGGTAGGCACTAAACAAATATTTGTTGAAAGAATGAATGAAAATATATATAATTACACTAGCTACATACTGGAAAATTGTAATTTATGTGTAAGTAATAACTTTGCAAATAATTGCACTGTATCTTCCCCATTGTAAGAGAAAGGGAGAGAAAATTTTACTCCCAGGTCTGGACAAAACATCTGCCATGATGTAAGGCACAGAGGAAGTGACAGATGAGCATGCAGTGATGAATAGAGTGGTAAATGCTAGGGGAGGCAGAAATCAGGATGGACTTCAATGAATCCTAATTTTTAGGCTCTTAAGAGGTTAATTCAGACTGTTCTTCTGCAGGTTTTCATATCAGAAAGATCTAGCCAATCTGGTAAAAAAGCAGAGGTTAACAGAAGTGATTAAGCAGCTAGAAAAATCAGCACAGAAAGGAGAGTTTAATATATAATTTGGAAAAAGACTGAATCTCTCAAAGTCTAGAGAAACAGAACGATAATTTAGAATGATTTGGAGAGCTGTGGAGCTGATGGCATAAAATTGAGTAGAAAAAATACTTATTGAGTGTAAGACAATTCTTAATAAAGAGACAAATTAAAGAACTATATAGCATTCTAAGGAAAGTAGTAAAGATCTTTTGATTAAAATCCAATACTCCAAAGAAAGATAATAGCTAACATGTATTGAGTACCTACTCTGTGTGCAACACTCTATGTACATCCCTTCATTTAATCTGCTTAGTAATCTGTTAAATGGGTGCTAGCATTATCTTCAGTTTACATCAAGGATTTGTTGTGTGAGGTTATTAGGAGGTAGTGTACTGTTTTTTGAATTTTGTTTCAGAGCTTAATTCCAGTAACCATTCTCTCCTGCCTTCCAAGCCAAGCATTTGGGTGTAAATAGGTGTATTGTGCGGAGGTTTGACAAAGTAACCCAGCTGGGTTTCCATACACTAAATGGGTGATCTTAGTAAACCATTTTTAATTAAGTAAAACAATAGAATAAGAGTAAAATAATCCCATGTGTCCCAATCAAAAGTGCACTTTTGTTTAGTCTTCTGGATGAATGAATCTTTGCAGAAAGAAGAGTTGTATATAGAACACTTTTTTTTTTTTTTTTTTAATGTGGGTACCGGTAGTCGAACTCAGGACCTAGCGCTTGCCAGCAGGCGCTTGTGCTACTGATCGATATCACCGGCCCTTTTTTTCCCTTTATGTGGGTACCAGGAGTCGAACTCAGGACCTCACGCTTGCCAGGCAGGCGCTTATGCCACTGAGCCATATCACCGGCCCTAGAATACTTTTTAATACAGATTTAAAATAGGTAGGTATTAAGCTCTTAGACCCAAAAGAGTAAGCAGTGCCCAGCCAGCAGCAGCCTTTAGGAGGTTTATTTTCTATCCTTTGGCTGCATAGTAGTGTACATGGGGATGGAAAGAGAGTCTTGGGTTGTACATTATTCTACTTTTTATTTTTTAATGCCTTAACTAAGTCATCTGACCTCTCCAGGGAAACAAAACTAGTTACTTTATGAGAGAGAATTTGTTGGTATATGTATAGATAGCATGTGTGTGGAGTATATAGTGTGTGTATAAGGATGGCATGTAGATAAAAGCATGTGTATAGAAAGAGCATGCACATATTTATGTAAGATGCTTACTCGAGCCTGGCACATAATGAATATTCAGTTAACAGTAACTGACATTATTATTTATTGTTCAGATACACTGTCAACTAACAAGTATAGCCAAATGATAGTATAAGTTGGAAAGTTTTTAAAAAAAGATTTCGATTTTGTTCAGTCTTCCCAGATAACATATTTCATAGTAAAACCGCACCCTCACCTTTTCATAATTTTGTACGTGTGGAATCACGCATTTGTCCGTTTGTGACTGGTTTATGTCATTAAGGCTTATCCACATTGTTGCATTTTGCAGGGTTTCCTTTTTTTCTGTTTGTTTGTTTTGGTTTTTGAGACAGGTTCTCACTATGTTGTTTAGGCTGGTCCTGAACTCACCATGTCCTTGAACTCATGGCAATCCTCCTGCCTCAGCCTCCCAAGTGCTGGGATTATAGGTGTACACCACCATACCCAGCCCTTTTCACAATTTGGGAATTTACAGAAGGCTTTGGTATTTTAGTGGCAGTAGTTTGTTCCCTGAAAACTCAGCTTATGTCAAATTCAGTGGTTGCTGAGCTCTAATATGTTAGGCAGAAACATGCTTTTAATATTCATCATCTTTAAGTGCTACCAACTGACATTCAGTACTAAATGTGCAGATATGGGTGCTGAGCAAAACAGAACTAGGAAGAGGACTTGCTCATTTGTATTCTAGATGGAAATCTTAAATTAGTTTCCAAGATTTTTAAATGGATTTTTAAATGCTGGGCACATATGAGATTGAGTTCATATTAATATTTATAAGGTTTGAGCAGATATTTAGTGAAATATTTGTATAATTTAATTTTGGTCATAATCAAGTAGGAAATCATAACAAGAAGGACATTGTACTTTAGTTTGGTGACTTTTGTAGCTCATAGTCAGAAGTATCTTTTTGGAAAAGCTCTGAACAACACATATATACATTAAAACCTTTCTTTATTAGCACCCAGAAGTCAGAGGTTATTTGTACATAAATTCTTGGGTTGAAATGTTTATGGTAATTTCACTTAAGGTAATTAATTTAGAGATCAGCATTGATAGTGATTTTTTAAAAGCATTTATTGACAGTTCTACAGAACTCTATAATCTAGTTGCTTTTATATTCTTTATTATACAGAACAGCTCCTTTGGTTCACAGAAAACCTGCTTCCTGTAGTTTTGCTTAGGGCTAATTGAGTTTAATGCAGTTTTGTGTGCAGAAGGTATTGACTTGTGCATAGTATTTAATTTGTGTAAATATGTGTGTATGTAATGTTTTGCCCCTCTGAGTTTTATTTTAAATGTAACCCTTGAAACTGAGATAATAGAAATTCTTAACTGAGGCCTGCTAGCAATTGCAGGTGCCAACGGTTTAAACTGCTGTAGAAATACAATTATGAGCAGCCAAGAGCAAATCTTGTTTTAAGGTCCATGTGTAATGAATGCCTGTTAGTATCATAGAATACAATTAAAAAGAGGTTTACCTCTCCTAAGCTGTGATTGGTCCTTTCTGATGGAAATGTAGAGTCCCATGAGTAGAATGTGTATTCAGTTCTTGGTGATTTAGACACCAGTGAGCCTGGCATACTGCAGGCTTGGATAAATTCAGGGCAGTTATAGTCAGGCAGAGATGGGAAAAGACTGAAAGATTAATGAGGGAGCTTAAAACAAAGCTTCAAAAATGAGAGCAATGCACTGCTTGTGTAATTGTGCCGAATGGAAGTCAGCAATGGCTACTGCTTAAAAATTTTAGGAAATTGGCAGCAAATGTTTGTTTGTTATAAAAATTGGATCTAGAGAATGCTAGTGAAAACCTGGAACAAAATTCCTAATTCGTACCCTGCTTTCAGTCTCCTTTTATTCCAGTTTGACCAAGCTTCCTACCTCCCCACTACTCCCACTGCTTCTTTTGGGCAAGGACCCTTACTGAGGACCAAAGTCCAAGTTCCAAGCCACTTCAGGGGATACGTGTCTTCGATATGCTCCTGCGGGTCTTACTGATGCAGTCTTGCTCAGCTCTGAAAGATCAGGAGCATATAGGCGTGCAAGAGCCCTCCCAGAAGACGATCTGCGTTGTTGTTGATTACCTGTGGCAGTTGTGGGTGGCTGATGGGTCTAAATAGCAGTTTTGAAACATGTCCTCTCTAGAACTTCAGAGATCCTAATGGCTGTGAAATGCTCTTTTACCTTTGAAAATCCTTTTAATAGATGCTCTAATGAACCTTCAATTTATGTGATAGACACAGTTGAGCTCTGCAGTGAAGCTGGTCATACTGTTAACGTGAGGCTGGGCACTTAGAGGGAAAAGGAAACTCATAAATAACACAGTGCAGGTGAATCACTTCTGAAATCTAGAGCTTGCCAATATTAGTGAAGAAGAGCTGCCTTGAAAGAGGAATTGCCACTCAAGCGAATTCTTCAGCGCTTCAGTGTAGACACACACACTGGCCTTTTAACTTTGCTTTCTCGGGTTCTTCTTCAAGGAGTTTGGCGCCACCTTCAGGAAACAGGGAGCACAATAACCTGTTCAGCCCCCCTGAAGCACCTGGATTCTCCCTCCCATTGGTCATTCCTCATCTTTAGTTTTTATAAATTTGATCACTTGTTCGTTGTACGGTATTTATCAAGCTTCTTGGCCGTGGAATAAGGCTAAGCTCTGAGGGGAAAAGGTTATATCTGTACTAGCTGTTTGGCAGGAGATTCCTCACCCTTAATTGTTTTTAAGGCCACTGTCTGCTTCTGCTGTCATGCGCCTTTTCCACGGACACAGCAACACAGGAGAGCAGTTATCGATTGGGGGCCGAGGAGTGCAGCATATGTAAGGTACTGCTGCCTTCTTCACAGTTTTGCCTTCCTTCGTTTCTTATAGAGAGCACGCATCCAAATCATCATTTTTATTGTTGTTTTGTTTTGTTTTGTTTTTTTCTATTTGTCTTATTTGGAGAGCATTGTTAGGAAGTTAAAAAGCCTACGCAGTAAAGTTCAAGCTGCATGCTTCAATTCAGAGATGTCTAAAGGAAGACACGTGATCACTTTTACGGGTGCATTAAGGAAGTTGAAGAGATAATGAGGATCAATTATTTTCATTCATCAGCATCTCATAACTATATCACTGAATTAAGTTCCCCATTGTTCCAAACTAGAGTGATTTGGCTTGAAAGGAGTTAAGAACAATGTAAGGTTTTTCTCCTTGCTGTATGAATGACTGGAGCTCGCTCTTCTCCCAGGAGCATCTCTAACCCAGACCCTTTCCTGAACTCTAAGTGCATCCTGCTGAGTTCTTTGTATGGCTCTCTCCTCCCCTGCCCTGCCCTGCCCTGCCCTGTACCATCACCTTACATATCCTACACCAGATTTATTGTGGCCCACATTAGATTGATGTCACCCACCCCTCCTCATTTTTCTTGTGTCTTCCCTTAAAAGAATAACAAAAACCATTGGCACATGACTGGTCTGCCTTTGGTATGTTTGTATTTTGTTTCTGTTCTCCTCCTTTCCCTCTTTTTTTAGGCAAATGCCATCATAATTTACTCGTTGCCCTTGGAAATAACTCTTAGTTATCTCAGCACTCTACACTGAAGTCCAAATCAGTCTAGTCCTATTGTTTTGCCTCTGTAACATTTCTGAATTTACTTGTTCTGAAACTGAATTTATGCTTCATTCTGAGTTTTTACTAGTTGACTTCCAGTAGATGTGCAAATTAGACTATTAGCTAGAAAGAGCGATCTAGTCAAGTGAAATTTTACCTATCTACATCCCCCCATGTTAAAATTGCTTCATGAAATTTCAAGGCTTTTTTGTTACTCTTTTTTTTTTTTTGTTAAAACATTTTGTATTAAAAAGCAACATGAACTTTTTATGTAGAACAAAAATCTTGGGAAGGCAAAATTGGATAAAACCATTAAAACAGAAGTACCGTGCTTCAAGTGAATACCATCACCTTGCGACGTTCCTTATAAACCATCTCTAAGCCAACACCAGACACTGGAACAGTCATTCCTAAAGAGTGAGTGGCAGTCGGGGCCTCCACAGTACTTCATGCAAGAATAACTGTCCAGGGCCAGTGAGATGGCTCAGCAGCTTAAGCGCCTGCCCGGCAAGCGCGAGGGCCCGAGTTCAACTCCCGGAACCCACATACGAAAAAGGGGCCAGTGATATCGCTCAGCGGCACGGGCACCTGCTGGCGCGCGAGGTCCTGAGGTCGACCCCCCGGTACCCACAAAAAAAAAAAAAAAAGAATAACTGTCCAGATTCAGCCAGCAGGACTGTCTCCTTTCTGTAAGCTCCCACTTCTGAAGCATGACAGTCCCTTTATCAGGGTGCTCAATCACAGCACTTAGATGGGTGCCTCTCAGTATCTAATGCAACTGTTAGTCTTTTTATATAAACACCCAAAAGTACTTGAGGCTAAGAAAATATATTAGTTGTTTGATGCAAAATGTCACATTTTGGTGGGAAGATTCCAAATAAGATATTCCATATATTTTTACCAAATGGTTGATTAAAAGTTACTTAAAATATTTAGTGCATGCCTCCTAAGAAGATACACACATAGCAAATGAACATATGAAAAGATGCTCAACATTCATCACCAGAGCCATACAAATCAAAGCCATAATAAGATACCACTTCACACCCACTGGGATGGCTAAAATAAAATGAGACAGACAATAGTGTTGGCAAGGGTGTGGAAAAATTGGGATCCTCATGCACTGAGGCTGGTAACATAAGTTGGTGCAGCCAATTTGGAAACAGCTTGGAAGTGTTAAGCACAGAGCTACCAGATCCAACAGTTCTATTCCTAGCCATGTACCTAAGAGAACTGAAACACATGTCCACCGAAAAACACATACATAAATATTTGTAGCAACATCACATAATAATCAAAATTCAGAAACAAGGCCGGTGAGATAGCTCAGCGGCATAAGCGCCTGTCTGACAAGTGTGAGGTCCTGAGTTCGACTCCCGGTACCCACCCAAAAAAAAAAAAATTCAGAAACAACCCAAATGTTCATTAGTTAACAAATGGGTCAGTGATATATGGAATATCCATAGAATGGAATATTATGCAGCCATAAAATGAAGTACTTATACATACTGTAACATGAGTGAACCTTGAAAACATGCTGAGTGAAAGAAGCCAAAGGGAGGGGAAGGGAAAGTAAAAAAGGATCAAGATGTGATATATCTATGTACCCCAGGATGCATATTATTTATTATATGTTGCAAACATATACTAATACATTTTTTTAAAGGCTGTGTGTAATATGATTCCTTTTATATGAAATCTCCAAACAAGGCAAAGCTGTAGAGACAGTAAATTACTGGTTGCCAGGGGCAGGGAAGAGGAGAATTGATGGTGTATGCGTATGGATTTGAAATGTCTTTTTGGGATGAAGGGAATGTTCTGAAATTAGTAGTGATAGATGCACAGCCCTATGAATATACTAAAATACACTGGACAGCACTGAATTGTACATCAGAGGTGGAAATTCTGTGATATATGAATTACATCTCAATAAAGCTATTATATATACATGATAGATATAAAAAAATTAGGTTTTATATAGTGAAGTCATCAGCTGTACATAGCTATATCTGATTCATCTTTGTATCTTCCAAAATACTAAACAAAATGCCTTGCATTTATACACCCTTAAATGAAGCTGTAAAGAATGAATCTATGAATTGAAGAAACAAATCCATAAAAAGTCTTGTTATAATGTGCATAAGGTTGTTTTGTTTTATTTTGGAAAGGGCCTGGGGAGACAGGTAAAGAACAGTGCCCAAGAATGGAACCTTCCCTCCTTTTACATGCTCAGGCTAACAGTTCAGTTGTCCTGTCATTGATCTGATATTAGTCTGATAGAACCATACTATGCTTTGACATCAGCTAGATGGTGTATTTCTTTTTTTGTTTGTTTGTTTTTGTTTTGAATACGTTGGCAAAGTATACTTTAGCAACTATATGTTCTGTGGATGATGCATGACGCCAGTGCTCTGTTGTGACCTTTATTTTTATGAGCTGTGAGAATTAAGAACCTACCAGTTTTAGTTTAATTAAGCAGTAAGACATAGCAGATGGTGCGTTTGTGAGTGATGATTGTATTCCTCTGGTTCCCTCAAGCAGCACTCTAACCCTATGGAATGTTTTTCTTAGAGTGTCATGCCACTGTTGCAAAATTTCTAGGAAGATAAACATGTGGTAATGGTGTAGTTAAATTCTTAGAGGACCTAAATACTACAGAAAGTTCTAGTAGTTAGCAGTTCATGGAACTAGGATATTAGGAGGAGGAACCTATGACATTATGGTTGTAGTAGTTTACCACCCATCTTTACTTTCCAATATTTGCAAATAAAGTATGTAAAGATTTTTATTACCTTAGTATTCTTTTGTGTAATCTGGGTCAAGCATTAAGAATGCACTGGAATATGATTTGCATGTTTTAAAGTGCTGAGAGAAGATTCGGTAAATGGAAAAGCACTGAATTTATGTCAGATTGTTTTATTATGTTTGCTTTTAGTTGCTGCAGAGGGCTCAGAGAGTGTCCTACAATGTGCCTTTTTCCCCAAGTACTGTGTGCTTACTGATAGCATGTTTACTCCAGAAGATGTTAAAAACATACACAAGCAGGGAAAGTATGGAATTAGTCCAGTGCTTCTTACCAATCCTGCAACACTTTAGGAAGAACACCAAATTGTTAAGTAGAATTGCTTTCTCTCATTGTTGAGGGAGACACTAACTGTCTAGCACAAATTCTGTTTCCCTTTGTTATCTTTGAAAAACTAAATTACTTGAAAGCTGGGATAAAACTTGTAATTGCACAATATTTTAGATCCTAAGATAATATGCCTCAATTTTTCTCATTAATAAAATATATGAAATCATCAAAATGAAATACATTCACTTACTGGCTGTAATGTTTTTAAAACTATGAACTGTGTGGATCTTTTAAAATATAGCGATAGTTCCTTTAGATAGAAAATCCATTTGTCTCATCTGTGCTATGAAAGCTAGATTAGAATTCTAGTTAGATCACGAACTTCAAAAATAATATTTTAACAAGAGAGCATAATTTCTGTTTGGAAAAGCCCACATTTTATGTTGAATTTTTTCCCAAATTCTATAAAGCAGCTCTTCCCTTTGATTTCAAAGTGTGTTGTCAGGAGCAAAACACGTGACTGTATCATCCTTCCAGATATTATGCATGCATGGAGACCTAACTTATATTTAATTAAGTGAAACGTTTCTTTTCTAGATTCCTACCAACTCTAAGATACTCAAGCATTGAAGATCAAACTGAAGGTATAAACACTAATTTTGCAACTCTTGTGGTAATAAAAGATTATTACCCTTTTAGTTAATATGCACCAGTGTATAATACAGGGAAATATCTATGAACATGTCTCTGCATAGGGGAGCCAAAGTAATAACTGATTTTAGCCTATAAATTATTAAAGATTTGGACAAGAGAAATTATAAATTATTTCACATGGAAACATACTTCATTTCATTTCTTTATAGAACTAGATTTTCTTCCAATTAAAATTTAGAAAAGAACTAAATAAACCATTTACTCAGTACTTGGGTAACTTGCCAATTCTTTTGTGACTTCATTTAATAAAAATGTACTATAGAACCTTTAAAAGTGACTTAAAATTGCTAGCCCTGCATAGTGACTCACATTTGTAATCCCAGCACTGTGGGAGGCTGAAGCAGGAGGATCACAAACCTGAGCAACTTAATGAGACTCTGGTAATGTAGCTCAGTGCAAGGGCCCTGAGTTCAGTCCCCAATACTGCAAATGAAAACAAAACCCCTGGTAACTTTAGGGGTTTGGGGAATAGTTTAGTTTTCTAAAATTGGTAATGTATTAATTCTCTATCATTTAGCTGGTTTATTTAATGGTGATTACCCCTCCCCTTTTGTAAAGATGCTGGACATATTGCATTATTTTTGTAGTAGAGGAAGTAACAAAAATCTGTCAGGATGTGCATCAACCAGTAATTGACAGTCTGCACCTGTAGCCTTAGTCTATTGAGCAGTATTAGCCCTTTTGCTAAGAGCCTAGGATTTAGAATCCAAGACTTATATTCAGATCCCAACTCTGTTTGAGTTCCTTCTGTCTTTAAGAGACTCCCCCATCGTACACTCACACACACACACACACACACTCACACACTTACACTGGTTTAAAACAGTGATTTTAAACCAGTGATTTTTTTTCCACCTAAATAATTGAGATGGCCAATCCAGAGCCTGTACAACATTCCCAACCATCTTCGGGAATTCAGCCTCCTGCTCCTTTTTGCTTCGCCATCTTTCTGTCCTAGAAGTCATCTCGTGGCTCAGAGATGGAGGTTCAGCCTGTGCGGCTACATCTTAGGTAGCAGTAAATGAGACGAAGAGCTTTTACGGGAGGACCGGTTTCTTTTCCAACCCACATAGCCTTCCACTTACAGCTTATAACCTAGATGTGAGGGAGGTGGGAAATGTTATCTTTACCATGGACAGCTAGAAAGGGTTTTTTTTTTTTTTCCCCAAGGACAAAGGGAAGAGTGGATATTTGCTAGGCAGCTAGCATTCTCTGTCATAGTGACCTTGGGCAATTTAAACTCATTGAGCCTCAGCGTTCTCGTATAAAAATGACTGCAAAAATAGGATCCAATTCAAGATCCTGTTGTTTGAATATCATGTGAGTTGATGCATCGAGTGCATTTAGCACAATGCCTGGCATATAAGTAAGCAGTAAATGTTAATTATTATTCTTTCTTTCTACTTCCTTAGTATCTCTAGGTTAATGTCCTGTAGACACTTAAAACTTAAATGTTTAAATGTATTATAGATTCTTATTACATTCTCTCAGTAACCACTTACCCATTCTTATAAGCAGCAAACCTCAGAGCAGTCTTTGCATGTGTCTTTATTACTCTCTGTATCCTACAGTCACCATCTATAAGGGGAACTACTTGGAAAATTGTTCATGGATTTCTCAAACCTTTCCCTCTGTTTTCATTGACACTATCTGAATTCAAGCTTCATCGCTTGTCTTCTCCAGGTTCTCCCTATTAACCAGATAACATCCAAAGCCCTTAGAATAGTTTTCATGTCTCCATATTGTCTGACTGCAGTATTAGAAGCTTTATCTTGATTCAACCACATCGCCATAGTGTCTAAATTTCACATTTCTTGTACTTTACTTCATTGAAAACTCACTATTCTCCAAACAGGACATTGTGACTCTAATTTTATCTACAGAGTAATTTTTAAAAATAATTTTCAAGTCGAAGAGGTAACTAAGCATAAATGTGTTTCAGCATATTAGGTTACGATTTCTGGAAACTCCTTTGTGACTTTGTTTATTAGACCAACAGACAGACAAGTACACCAGCATTCTTTATCAGAGCTGAATGTATAATGTATAAATCCAAAGGAACAAAAGGCTCATAAGTAAAAGGAATGGATGGAGGAGAGATGTCTAGTTCTAATGGATGGGTTAGTTTGTTCAGCAGTTCTCAAAGAATAGGTTTAGATCTAGAAACTCATTACTTTTACTTTGCAAGACAGTAACATTAGTTTAGATACTTAATGTGAGTGTTATGAATGCATTTTGCTTTCAAATTAAGGAAATAGGAAAGATTAGCTTTACTTTTATTGGGGGTGTATGTGTGTAGTGTATAATGGGATATATAATATAATTTCAAAGTCCTCTGATAGTATTTTGAAACTAAATTGGTGGTACAATAAAAACATATCTTTGGTCATAGATTACTTTGCTTTATGCCATTTTCATAGGCAGTGTCCTACTTAAATAGCCTGGATTGGCTGAGAAAAATAATTGCTGCTATGAAATAATTTTGCAATTACCACTGTAATTAAGGGCAGTTTGTTAATGAAAGTGCTTGGTGAATAATGACTGCAGGGCACTCCATCTTGCAGCTTCATGCCAGATGATTGGTTCATGTGGTGGAGGCAGTTAGGGAATTAGTGACACAGCTGTCATGGTTGCAGGATGGATGTAAATATCCTTTGCAGTTGATGATGAAGAACAGTCATTAGCCTTCTGCCCCTTGGGAACTGGTCAGAAGAACAAAAATAAACTTAACACATGATGGTAAAAGCCATTCCTTATGCCTCCTTTTCTTCGGTATGAACAATTAACATCCTAATAGGAACTGCAGAGAGCATGTGGATGAGCCCTCTCCACTTTACAGGCATGTTAGTGTGATAAATGTTCCTCCTGGTAGGGCATTGGTTGTTCACAGTTTATAACCGCTCTTATTAGCTTATGGGCCAGTTAAAAACTGCTCTTTAGAGACCCATGGGCCCCATTTAAATTTTTCTTGCTCATCTCCAGGTGTTGTGTATTCAGTTCAACCCTTTGAAGAGTGCCCTCACATGGATTTCTGCATGCTGTCTGCATGGCTGCAGGCGTGACTGAAGATCCATTTTCTGTGGTTGGGCTTACCTGCCTATGTAAACTGTACATTGTTACTAAAAAGGCCTGGGTGCTGATCTGATCTTGCTTTGTAGTTTGAAAAATTCACTGTTGAGGGTTGAGGATCCTTTTTCTTCTTCTTAAAACAAGGTGTTTAAATGTGCTTCATATTTATATTCATTCCACTTCCTTGGTGTTTTGATGTTGTTTTTCATTGTAAATTTGCTTAAGCAATCTTTTGTGGAGTAATTTCATAACATGCACACACTGGTTTTATATTGAGTTGCTCGTGATCTGCAACTCATTAACTTTTGCTGACTAGGAAGTCAGTATAGCATGTTGTGTTTTCTCCCACTTTTATCTTGCTATATAGTCAATTTTATTCCTGGTCTTTTAAAAAAAGATGTTAGTAGACCACTTCCAAGGAATTTAAACATGGTTTCTAATGCTGCTCAACATGCTGAATCTCCTTGAGACCCTAGGCAGAGATTGGTGGCATTTACATCATTGCATTAAAGGTGATCAGATACCTCACTGAATCAATGAACAATTTCCTGGGGTTTAGCTCAAAATGACTGTCAGGTTCATGTATACATTTTAAGGATGAGTTGATTGCTGCTTGTGTCCAGATAAGATTTCTGACTTTGCGTAATGCTGCTTTTAGTGTTTGTACCTCCTCTTGACTTTGGCAAGAAGAGGTACCGGATTGAAGGGATCAGAATTCAGTCTCAGAACTGTCACACCCTGATACCCAAACCTCTGCCTCTTTTTTTCTTCAGCAGTTGCAGAAAGAATAAAAAACACCAACAAGCATTGGGGCAAACAGAGCCTTGCTTAGATGCGTAAATGTTTCCTTTGCTACTGAGTTGTTCATTCTTCCTGATAAACTCCTTTTCTCAATGACCGTGAATAAGTCACTGGGGAGATTTTCATAGCTAACTTGTGATGAGACATTGTAGGAGGATACAAGTTAGCTTGTTTGTCCCAAATGGTAGGGGTAAATCCCTAGAAGCCAAGAAACTTGAAAACCTCACATAGTGAGTATTAAAGCTGTATTTTATTCCAATAAATGATAACTTCTACTTGGAGGAAGGGGATTAATCTCAGGCATGATCACAGCTGACAAAAATTTTTTGGATTCTTAGAGAATGTTACTTTTTAAGTCTCTTAATGGAATGCCTATGTGCAGGGCGAGCTGGTATGACTGTCTGTTAAATCAACATTAGTAATCTGAAAGACAAGTGTGCTGGAAAACGCTCTCCCTGCAGGACGACCATGGCACTGTATTATTTATTCTGTTTTTAGCATAAGTGCAGCCTTTTGTGGTGGGTCAAGATAACTAAAATAGGAAAGAAAAATACAAATTGTTTTTGTTTTAATTGGTGTTGCTCCAGGTAGAGAAACCACAAAACTTTTTCCTTCTTTGGGAGAGGTGTGACAAGCTGCATTAATTAGATATTCCATGTGTATGCCCATCTCTGTTTTATTTTGTTTTGATTTTCAATTTTTTTTTTGGCTAAACTTACGAGATTTGTGTTTAATTAAATTTCCAATGCAATTATATAGTACCCTTCATAGAATATAAAGAGGTACTGCAAGTTTTTAGAAGTGGCCATGTGGGCTTAACAGTCTACAGGAGAGGAGGTGTGACAGCTTCTGGCATTGGAGAGGTGTTTATAATCCTAAGCAAAACAGAATTTGTTCTTGGGCAGTTTTCTGGGCCAGAGTGGGTAGGAGTTGGAGTCTCATTATTGTACATAAGCACCCTAGTCTACTTTTTCTCATTTTCTCAGGATATGTCAAAAACTTCTGGTTCTCCACAACACAAATTTATTGTGTCCCTTTCTTTCCTATTGCCTTTCTTTTTGTCAAAGCAACACTAATTATAAAAATTGAATGTGAATTTGTGCTCTTTAATAGGTTTGGGTTTAATTTTGCCTCAGTGGGAAGACATTCGATTAAAAGAGTCATTTTCCCCTTCCTCCTCCTCCCCTTTTCTTTTGGTGGAACAGTTAGTAAAGGCGTAGGAAATTGATTTCAGTGTCACAAAGGACATTTCTGACAGGAAGGTACTTTGAAATGATTCAAGGCATCTGTTTCTCTTGCATATGCCCAGCACTGCTGAGAGCTGTACCTAAATTAAACTGTTCAACATGTCAACTCTGAATCGGATCACAATTTACATCCCAGTTGCTTGGCTGGAATTTTTAACAATTCATGTACTTCCTCCTCTAATTTACAAAACAAGTTCTTGCTCAAAGTGACCATTTGTTCTAGATGCCAATATGCCATGGTCAGAATTGATTTAGCTTTAGGAATTACTCGTTTTAGTATGGTCACTTTGCCTATGAAACGAATCATCTTTATAGTTTTTATTTCTCCTGGCAAGGTTTGTAGATGATTGTATGGTGGGTGTTTTTGTTACTGTTTGTCTCCCACTGGTGCTGTGTCTATCATACAAGCTGGCTCCAGGGCTTCCTGTTTTAAGAGTTCTTAAGCATAAGAATTATGTGCCCTCTGTTTACTACCATATCTGTGGCATCCAGTATGGTACCTGGAAGGCACTTTAAAAGAAATCTTTCATAAATGAGAGAAGAATAAATACTTCCACATGACCATACACAGGATTTAGGCCTAGACCTTGACTTTGAGGGCTCACTTGTCCACCCTGCTCATGTTTCTTAGATTTTAGTAAGGCTTATTTTATTAATTATAGTAAGGCGTGCCCTTTGAAGTTGAAGGGCAGGGACAATTATTTTTTGTATGAACATTTTATATTCATAGTAGAAATAATTCACTGAGGATAAGGAAAAAGTGATTATGTTGATGCATTATAGGAACCTGAGCCCATTAGCTTAGTGATTTAGTGGTTCCTGACCATTCTTCTCTCCCTCTCTGTCTACCCATCTACCCTTACACAGTATTTATCAATGAACTCTGAGTAGAAATCAGAAGGGAAAGGCTGCTACTTCTGCCCTTCCCTGTGCCTTGAGTCTACAACCAACTGAGGTAGGAGTGTTGTTCGTAAGGACTATCCTGGAGGACTAGTGCCCCAGAGGACTTAGTGGTTGACCTTCACATTTGGTCACTCATGACCAGAGATCTGAGAATGTTTCAGTGATGTTGTTATGAATATCTTTCATTCCTATGAGCAGTTCTCTAGTACTGTATTAGTGAGGATAGAAAGCATCAAAGTAGATTGAATGTTTAGATTTTTTTTTTCTTATATTTACTAGTCTACACTGAGTGCTCCATGTTTGTGATTGGGTTAGGCCCTCTCAGTTCTTCGATAGGTGGATGTGGCACCTTCTGTGTGTAGCTTCTGGAACCCCTCTGGTCACCCCATGTCAGCCTCTCAGAAGGGGGAAAGAGAAAGAAGAGGAGCAGCCATCTCTTTAGGCACCAGGCTAGAAATGGCACGTGTCCTTTCTGCTCTGGGAAATACAGTTGCGGCACAGGCTTGTACCAGGCTTTGTGGAAGGAGAGAATGATTTTAATGGACAGTTAGTCTCTTGGACCTTAGGCTTTTCCTAACCACTTAACTGTCCTACAGCTTTGTTTTGTGAAGTTCCACAGCTGATCTTAGACTTTAACAGCTAATATTGTCTATGATGATTACCTATCATGATGTCTGTGTCCCCCTCTTTAGTTTCTTTGGGCCGATGCTATTTATAAAGATGATTGTAATAACTGGCCGAGTGGTTAGCTCACCTTCTTAGATTAATGTCAAGGTCTCAGTTGTTTGCACACTCATGTTTTTATATTTGGAAATTGCAGTGTACATCAACTTGACAAACATTTACTACCATATAACATTTGAAGGCTTGTTTCATTTTTTTCCTATTTTTGTGTCTCAGGGAAGCATGGCAGAATAAGGAAATTGGGAACTTTTTTCATTTGGGAAGATATTGCATATACTCTTTGTATGCTAGTCATTACACAGAAATGCCCAGAAGGCGTAATTGCCAGTGTCTGTAAATATTATCTTCTAGTGCATACGGATGGTCACTGCCTAATGTAAAATCAGGTTGCTATTCACAGTCTTTGTTAAGAAACAGTTCTTGAGGTGATGTGAGAAATCGTTACCGATATTATTGTTCTCTGCTTTTCTAGTGCATTTTCTCCAGTGATCACAAAAATCATCTATAGCATATTTTCCTCTACCTAGATTTTAGGAATAATGCCTGATTTTCTGCTTACATTGTTTAGTGCAATTATATTTCCAACCATCTCCTAGATGCTTTAGGATGAAATATGCCCAGATCGTTGAGATATTTAAACCTGTGTATATCTGGAGTGGCTTTAATCTCCTCTGCTACTTTCCCACAAGCAAGAAATTGTCAGAGTCCTTGCTGTGCAATAAATGTTATTTTAAAGGTAGGATATGATAATCATCTGACTTTTTAAGTATAAACACAACCAGAATCTTAATTTTAGTTTTATGGAGACACAGATCACTTTGAGATTTGTTATATTTTAGGTGAGAGAGGGACAAGAAATAAGTCAAGTATATTCTAAGCTACAGTCGATATATGTTATTTTATGTAAAAGGTAGTTTTATTCTAAATATACTCATCCTAGATATAGCTTGATGCTCTAGTGTTGAAACTTCATTAGGTAGGACTGGATATTTTTTGAAGTATTTTTTGAGTATGATTCATCTAAGCTCATGGCCCTGTGAGTTGAACTACACTGAGGCTACTATTTTTTTTTTTTTTTAAATATGCGAGTACTGGGAGTTGAACTCAGGACCTCGCGCTTGCCAGGTAGGCGCTTATGCCGCTGAGCTATATCACCAGCCCAAGGCTACTATTAATGGACTAGTGCATTCCAACAACATATTTATATAACATCCTACCCTCCATTAATCAAAACATGCAGTGCTTCAGTGTAGAACTGCTTGGTAAAGGTGATGAGGAGCAAACACACCTATCTAGTGGTGGTAATAACTTGTTTTTAATGTCTTCATATATGCTTAATGTCTAAAGTATGTTGAACTGAGCTATTCAAAAATAGAGTCCCTAAAATCTAAAGTGACATTGGAGCGAGAACCAAATCATTTTTTTTTTTTTTTTGGTGATTGTTAGCCATTATCCACTTCTTGCTCAGTTATTATATCATCTCATGTGGTTCTCATTGCGTGATCACACTATTCTGTAATTTTCTCTTTACATTTCTGTTTTTACTCAATTTTGAGCTTCTTGCAAGAAAGGAATGTGTTCTGTTCAGGTTTGCATGGTACACTTAGTCAGTAGTTGATGAGCAAATTAAAAGATGCATAAATATTTTAAGGTAGGAAATCTGTTCCCTCTGCCACTAGGTAAAGACTGGAAATACTCCCTCAAAAAAGTTTAGACAGGCTGGTATTTGTATTTCTGTCTATAGGGAATATTTTTTTTTAACTTTCTCTGCCTGTCTAATTACATATCCTTTTCAAAAATATATATATACAACACATATTTTAGTTTAAAATGATAAAACTGTATCCGTTTACAGTTCAGTAGAGGAACATATCTAATATAAAATACCATAAGTATATGATTTACAAGGTAGGCTTACAATGTCCACCTGTGGAATTGGATGGAAAAATGCAGAATTGTGCGATGGGGAGCCAGAGGATATAGTTGAAAGTTGAAGGCTGGCAGCTCACTGCACAGTCTGGAAATCTGAAAGGTCTGTGTTGGAAGGCTGAAGACCTGAAGGAACTGTAGACGAGAATCCAAAGGCAGTGGTGAAAACCAGAACTCCTCCAAAGAAGAAAAGGGAAGACTTCCTTCTTCTTTCCCTTTTATTTTGTCCAGGCTACATGCCTATTGGTAGGTGCCATCTGCATCCAGGGTGGACCTTCATTCTTTAGTTTTCCACCCTCACATGTCAGTTATCCATGGACGCACCCAGAATTTTACTAAGCTGCTAGGCAGTTTTTTTTATTAAGTCAAGTTGACACATCACAATTAACAATCACACTGTTGCTTTATTTGCCTAGTTATAAAAACAAGTGTTCCTCCCCCCAAAAATAGAATTACCATATGATTCTGCTCTCTCACTACTGGGTATATATTTAAAGGAAATGAAATTAGTATATCAAAAAGATACCTACACATCCATGTTTTCTTGGAGCACTATTCACAATAGCCAAGATATGGAATCAACCAAGGTGTCCATCAGTGAGTGAATGGTTAAAGTGTGGTATGTAATTCAGCCACAGGAAGAATGAAATCCTGCCACTAGCAGCAACATGGATGTAACTGGAGGACATTGTGTTAAGTGAAATAAGTTGATTTTATAGGTGTAAATACTAGAATGGTGATACTAGAGACTGACAAGAGTTAAGAGGGGGAGGAGATCAGAGGGAGGCTGGATAATGGACACCAAAATACAATTAGAAAGGGAAAATAACTTGTGTTCTATAGCACAGTAGGGTAACCATCGTTTATAACAATTTATTATACATTTTATAAAGAACCAGAGGAAAGAAGTTCTGTTTCTCAACATAAATGATAAATGTTTAAAGAGATGAAAATGCTAAATACCCTGATTTGATCATTATGTGTTATATACATGTTTTGAGTTATCAAACTGTCCCACATAAATGTATACAGTTATCACATGTCAGTTTTTAAAAAGCTTTTCATAACAAAAGGGAATTTTCTTGTGTAAGAAGTCTGAGCTTTCAGGCAAGCTCCTTGCCCATCCTAAGTCTGGGTACCCATCTATGAAAGTGGGCAAACTCTGGAACTTACCTTATCTGTTGTGAGTTGCAAGTGGCTGTTGTTAGTTCCAAATGAGACACTACCCAGAGCTTAGTGCAATGCCTTAGGCCATAGTCAATGAAAAGTTACCCATGAAGATCATGATGATTATTATGGGTGGTTCTTTTCCTCAGGGGTTTCTCTTGATGATGAAATCTTTAAAGTTTCTGTTACTTGTTCTGCCTTTAAACAGAACTTTAAGATTTTTCCATAGAAATTATTAGTGGTATCCTCCATTGCCATGAATAGAACTCAGGGAAATGTAGCTACAGTTCCATATAGTCATGGAAAATAGATAAATACAGCTTTTTTCCCTTCTTTATACCAATGTCATATCATGAACTGGTTGAACTATGTAAAGTGGCACTTATTTGTTTTTCTAGTACATAGTACATGTAACTAATAGAATCCCTTGCTATCAGATGGTTCTGAAAGCTTGCTCAGAGCATAGTGACATAATAGGATGCTGTAGACTTTTGTGTTGCCTACAAATATTACTCTTCATTTTCCTTCATTTTAAAATATGTATTTCTAAATCATAAACTCAAAGTATTTAAGAAGTTACCCCTTGCACCAGCATTTTATTGAAGAGAATATTGTCAACTCTTTCTAGGATCTAGTGATGGGGGTACAATCACCTCACTTATCTAGAGGTCATAAATCAGACAACCTCAACTATCTAGTTTTGAGAAAAATGGGAAAGGCCTCTTGGGCAGCCATAAAAGATGTCACAAGTCTCTGCATTAAAGCTTATTTATGTTATTTTAAAAAAAACAAACTCTTAATTCTGAGATCCTATAGAACTTGCACAAAATCTGAACTTAGTTGTCTTTTCTCCAACTCCAGCACAATGGAGCTAGAAAATTTTAGGATTGAGAGTTCCAGAGTGGGGGGATAATGCCAAATGCAAGTTGCCTCAAGTAGTATAAAAAATTCATTGGTAATACATGGCAGGAGGTAAATGTGGCCATGCACTGCATAGAAAATGCCGAGTAATGCTTATAGGAGCAGTCGTTTGAGATACTGTTTTTAATCTACATTTACAGATGAGGATGTGGAGGTTCAGAGGGATTGAGTGGCTTGCCTCAAGTACTCTGCAAGAGAGTAGAGCCAGAAATAACATCCCACCTGGCCAACCTAAGCTGCTTAGCTTCAAGAGAAGCTTGCTATTCATGGTGTTCCCATTTCGTTTCTGTGTAACTTATAAGAACTGACATTTGTATTTCCTAATTGACAAAAAGTAAAAGAAAAAAATGACGGATTGAAATCCTTTATTAAATTGGCATAACTGCCTAGCTCAAAGAAAATGAACTATATTAAAAGCACTAATATTTCACCATATCTTTCTCCCCATTCACCTACTCTTTTATTTTCTTTTTTACTTTGACAGAATTCTTGGGTTGTATATTGAAAGCTCAATGGATTAAAGCTAATCTGTATGTTTATGCATTGACAGTCCTTCTTTTGGTTTTTCTTTTTAACTTTCTTCAAGGGTTGACAACTTTAAAAGAAATGGCATGTTTCTTTAACCCCAAGAACATTTTGTTTAAATTTAGTCACAGGTTTGGTGAAAGAATAAACAGAACCTTCATTTAAATGTTCCCATATCTTAGAAGAATGAATGGGTAGTGATATGATTTATGGCTGGTATTAGAATAAAGAAGATAAAAGAAAATTGAAACCCAAAATTAATGGTTTCAGCAGAGCATTTCTGATTTAATTTCTAAATTGTGGATAGTTTATTTCATGCTTAAATGTGCTTGCCACGTTGTGAAAGCAGATCTCTACCTTTTGTGTAACGTGTAGATTAATTGAGTGCTTATTGTCTATATAGGTAACTCGAAGTTGAGAGAGGTAAATTATCATCTGTATTCATATCCAACACAGTGCCTCAATAAATATTTGTTGATTGACTAAATAGAAGAATGAATGAATGAATTTCATTCAAAAAGTAAAAGGATGGTGTGATAGCATTTGTACTGTGTGTGACTGATACCACAAAAAAGTTTTGGGTACTATTGATGCCTATACTGTGCTACAAAACAACTAGGATGTGAAAAATAAAGTACTTTATAGAAGAATTCACTCAAATACTATTATTTTCCTTTGGGGCACATTAAATCAACATTGCCTTAAATGGAAATTATCTTTTATGGTCTTCATTGAAATGTTTTTAGTATACTTAGTGAATGAGAAGACAGATTTAGAATTAACAGTGGTTCCAAATTCTGTTTATACAAAGCATCTACTGTCTGTGACTTAATGCCCCTCGCATCTGAGCTTCAGCGTCAGGTTCCTCAAGAGCAGAGGTGTATTTCTTCACCTGACTCTAGAATGTTTTGCACCAGAATATTGAAACCTTCTGTTGTAATGTTTAACATTTTTATCTATTAAGGACAAAAAACATTCTAGAGGTAAAACAAACAAACAAACAAAACAGATATTCTTTGTTTTGTTGTAATTGTTTTAGAAGGTCACATAGACTTACTTCACTGAGGCTGCCGTTGAGCAACATCTTTTTTAACTTCTCTTTGTGAATTTTGTTTGGATATTAATTGAATGGTCTCAGTGGCAGCCAATCATTATCCTTTAGGGTAACTTTATTTATTTGAAACTAAGTAATTTGGAATCATATTATCACTGCAGTTGTGGCTTTAAAACAAAGAAAGCCTAGATGTAGCTATAAAACTCTGGGATTTAAATTTGTAAGGTTCTAAGGAAGTAGCTCAAAATATGTGGGGGGAATGCTAGTGTACGCCTGTTCGAGGCAACTTCTGTGAAAGTTCATACCTAAAATTTTTAAATTTATAGATTCCAGTGATTTTTTTTTTTTTCTTAAAAGTTTTAACCTCATTAATTTAAAGTGTTAACCACATATAGACTTGAAGACTGAGGCACAATCATAGGTGAGAAAGAACCTGGATCTTAGGCGCTAGTTAATCCTGTAGCGCTAAAACCGAAAGGGTAAACGTCAGCCTCGGCATTAGGTGATCTTAGTAATTGGGCCTCCGCACCCTGCACCCCAGCTTATATAGTTGAAAATCCTTTTTCAAATGTTTTCCTGGCCCTTTTTCTTTGTGTTCATATTTTTTGTCTTTTCTCATTGAAAACAGGGTAACTGCGTTTTTGGTCTTCCTACTGATGGAAGATAGGGGCCCTTTGAGGAATGTGTTGTTCGATTTGCAGAATCTGGCTGCCTAGGGGCACTTTACCCATTCAAGTTACTTTTGTGAAGGAAAACTGTGTTGTCAAAAAATATTTAGGCTCTAGTTATCATAAATACTTACTTTTGTTTGAAGCTTTTACCAAATATGGTGAACATACTTTCAGTGGATATAGGCATATCTATAACAAATATCCCTGCAGTGTGGAAATTAAATTTGCTGTCAACTATGGAGATCTAGTTTAGTAAAAATAAGAGCATTTAAATATATATGTTATAAATATCTTGTATGTTGGACTGCCCTGAGATACTTTCTTTACCTGTTTAAATGCAACAGCATGGGCGCCAATGCTGTCTGATGTTCTGACTCTACCTCGCTCACTCACTCAATCCTGGTTGCTGCTCTATATGAAGTATTGATAGACAACTTAAATACTTCTCATTTTGAAAAGCGAAGCATGAGTAAATAAGCAATGCATCTGTAAGTTGGATACCAGATTTTTACTGAGGCCCAGTAATGAATGAGAAGTGCATTAACTGAATTAAAAATCTTGCATGTCTGTGTGTTTATCTATTGCCATATCTGTGTGGATTTCATTACAATGTAGTAGAGTGGTGTTCATCAAAAAATCTTCCCAGAAATTTCCTTTGTATTTCACCATGAGTATCCAAACTTCTGGCTTGTGTGGGCCACACTGAGTGAAAAGAAATGGCCTTGGGTGGCATATAAAATAATGTAATTAACAAAACTTCCTTTTAAATATATTTTTATTATAACATTTAAAAAGAAAAGCAACATAAACCTAAAACTATTGAGATATTCTACATCATTTTTGTGAAATTAATGTTGTTATGACTTGTATCTAGATGTCCCCCCAAAGCCTCATGCAGTCATAGGTGGGCTTTTCAGAGGTGGCTGGATCTAGGCTGTGTGACACTGGGATCAAGGATGTGATGCTGGGATTGATTCAAGGTGCGATGCTAGAATCCCACCCTGGATAAGATATAAGGGACAGAAAGAGGGTCCCTGCTTGTCACTGCTGCTTGCTGCTTGCTGCTTTGGTTCTTCACCACTTTGCTGCCTTCTGCCCTCCATGAACTGTTCCTCCTCCATAATGCCCCTCTGCCATGCCGCCCTGCCTTGGAGTCAACCAAGTATGAACTGAAACCTTTACAAAATGTGAGCTAAATAAACCTTTTCCTCCTTTAACTTTGGGTGTTGGGTATTTTTGTCTTAGCAATGAGAAAAGTAACTATGACAAATATATCAATGTCTAGGTTGATGAAAGTCAAGTTTAATTAAATAAGAAAATTTACATGTCTGCTTAATAACAGTAAACACTTGTCTTCACAGGCACTCACGTGTGGGAAGGATGAAATACTGTTATCAGTAATCTCTGTATTTTACTTGCCAAGTTGGACAAGCTCATGTAATATCTGATACACACGGGTTTCAATTAGACAGACTGTAAGGCAGGTGCAGGAGGTGGAGTGAGCACTGCACTGCATCCTCCCCTAAACAGCATTCACATTGTGCCTGTGTAGTCCACACGAGAGCATGGTGCAGTCAAGTCATGAAAAATACCACTGAAGATCATATAATAAGATTAAAAGTTTACAGTCTTGTTAGGACCACATTAGTAGCTATCCAGGGGTACATGTGTCCTGTGACTCAGTAGTTGGGCACATCTGAATTAAATCCTTGGTTAACATCTAAATTACTTAGGAAAGATATCTTGTGGGTTTTTCTTTTTTTTTTTTTTTTTTTTTGTCTTGGTGGGTTCCAGGGATCAAACTCAGGACCTCGCGCACCAGCAGGTGCCTGTGCTGCTGAGCGATATCACCGGCCCTTTCTTCGTATGTGGGTACCTGGAGTCGAACTCAGGACCTCGTGCTTGCCAGGCAGGCACTTATGCTGCTGAGCTATCTCACCAGCCCAGGGAAGATATCTTGTGACAGTTTATCTTGCTCACTAATTTAATAATAATCCTAGATAATCCTAGTTCTCAATAACTCAGAAACCTAGAACATATATAATCTTTTGTACTGTTTTCAGGACACAAATAATTGTTTTCTCAGATTCTGTTTTATATCGATGACTATGGGAATCTTTAATAACAGTGGCAATTAAAAGTGGCTATAATAACAGTGGCTATTAAAAGCAGGTGACCATTAATCTTAGTATGTGTGTGTATGTGTGTATTTCCCCCTCAAATATGCTTGAATTAACATTTTGATGTTAATACTTATTGATGAAAGTTGTTCGATGCCTAGAAAAATATGCAGAAATTTTATATCATCAGAATTAGATCTTATACTGCCTGAAGGTCCACACTGCATATTCCTTTATTATGCTTTTAGTAGAATTTGATCAGAATTAAATATATTGAAATGAATAATGGGCCAGTCTGTTTCCATCCCTGACATGAGTCATTAATAAAGCATTGAGGGCACCCCTGTCCTTCACATCTTTGAACACTAGAATTGGGCTGTTGCCCGTCCAAAAAAAAATCTGAAGTCAAGATGCTGGTTCCTTATTAGCTGCAGAAAACACAAAAGGGAGGGAGCTAGTGGTGGTAGAAGGAACTAGGTTTTAATAGAATTTTAAAGAGTCCCTCTTCATTGTAGCCAGCCAATATACTCTATTTATCCTTTATCGCATTGTGCTGTGACTCTCCAAGCTACAGAGGAGAGAAAAGATTGAGAATCAAAGGTGAATATAAGCAGCAGAGACCGAAAGGACAAAAAAGCAAAAACTGACTAGAGGAAGCAGAGGGCTGGAAACATAGCAAATGAGAGAAATTTCAAAGATAGCATTGGATAGAACCAGAAGAGAGGAAAGTTCTTTCTGACAATGCAAACTGGGTTGAGGTCTGTGTACATCATCAGAGACTTGTCTGAGCTGGAAGGCACCCATAACAAGAGTTTAGATAATCTTCTGGCCTCCTGGGGGTTGCATGGCAGGTGAGGCTAAAATCCAATTTTTTTCTATCTTGACATCATCTCCGTTAAGCACTTGTCAGGCAGTGACTTGAGGGCTCTGGGTGATTTGGATTCTAGTGTGTTGCTCAAAGGTTTGTTTCCTCACTTAGTTGAATGAGTTCTCATTTTGCCATCTGAGCTTCTATACCTCCTGTCCAGGTTTCTATTTCTTGCCTGGTTGGGACAGTCTAGGCAGTCTTAGATTACAGTTCTAAGGGTAGTTGTCCCTTTCCTCTCCATCTCTGTCAGAGACAGGCAGCTGATAGGCTTTTCAATGCCTGTATTATTATTGTGCACAACTAGAAACACAAAGGCAGTAATATCATATTTTGGGTACCTTGACTACTCCAAAAGCAAGGACAAAAAATGTATGAAATAAGGACTTAGCAAAGCTTGTCATTTGTTTTCTTTCTTATTGTGAGTTGTGAATTTAAGCACATTCATTTGTTATCCAGTTTATTAATATTTCTGTGTGTGTGTGTGTGTGTGTGTGTGTGTAACAGGGCTCAATCTTAAGCAGTTTTAATTCTTTGTATGTATGTATACCTGTTTGAAGTTTGATATCCAAACAGATGATTTCTCTGATAATTCTAGGATAAAATACATAGGTAAAAGATGTATCATTTTTACCACAATGTCTCTATTTAGGTTTTCTTTGAAGCCAGGAAGTTTGGACATAAGCTGTTTATTATGCTGTAGTTATATCTCTTCCTAAAGAAAAACCACCATTGAATTAACTTTTGCATAGTGTATTTCTATCAAAGCATTTGATCCTTGTTTCTGCAAGATAATCCTAAGAACTTTTTATTTTGAGAATAGAAGGCCATGATGGATTTAATTCATAAAGGGAAGCTGCTGCAAGGAATGTAAATGTAAGCGCTTGATAAGGTAGGATTTCCTAGTTGCTATGGCAACCTTTGGGTCATGAGCCTGAGAAAATATAAAGTAAGTCCTGAAGCTGTGAAGATGATTATAAAATTTAACTGTCATTCTTCATTTAGAGTTGATGGCAAACATTATTTACTTAAGTTTATCTCAAGGCAGGCAAGGATCCGTTTTTTAAAATGAGACTCAGATCACAAATGAATCCATGTTGCACATGTCTAACATTATAAAGCACATGCAGCATTTATTATTCTAACCAGAATATTTGTACATAATATCCCTGTAGATTTAGTCACCTTCCTATGGAAGCCAACAGTTTTCATCTCTTGAATTCTTAATGAAAACTGTAGAATGCAGCTGTATACATTGAGTAATTTTGCAAAAATGTGCGTGCTTTCCATGCCAAAAAGAAGGCCTAGGGGATTGTGTAGGAAGGATGCCTTTGTGTCTTCTTTTCAGGTTCAAATATAAATAGTAAACTGTTTAGGGTGGACTAGTGCCAAGATGTTAATACAGTTGTATATTTTCAAAATGTATCACAACCTAGAGATTAAAGAGGTGGATTAAAATCTCTTCCACTAATGCTTCCCACCTCCCGTAGGGCACAGGGGTGAGGGCATGGGTGGTAAGATCTACTTTCCTACTATGAAAGAGTGAATTCAAAGGTGTCAGATTCCTAAGTTGAAATATGATGTTTAGCTGCGCACTGTGTCAGAGCACCAGTTTTTCTTGCTTTATCTCATGTAGAATGCTGTTAGTTTGCTCTAATGACCTATGAGACCCATTGCAAATTACCCAATCTTGCAAATTAGTAAGTATGTGAACAAACACTATAAAACTATCAGATACCACATCAAACAAATGTAGTTTATTGCAGGAAGAAAAATAGACTTGCATATTGAGAGGGAATGCATTTTCACAACCAGATAAGAGCTTTCCTGTCATCTGCTTGCCCATCAGGGAGCGTCAACATATTACATGGTTTGTGGCAGCCAATGGCTTATTGGTTCTTGAGCAAAAACATCATTTTTTAAACTGCAGGCATAGAAAATCTCTGTGATTACATGCAAACCAGAACCTAGAGTTGAATTGTTTCCCCTATCCTTTGCCGCCTTAAAAAATTTCCCTTTCTAACTTCGTAAGCTGAAATCTTTACATGAGAAAAGAGAATAGAATTTGAGGTTATTAAGAATAGAATGTATACTTGGCTGTCTTTTTTATACCGCACCCATTAGAGTCGGAACTCGGAGGATTATTCATCCCCACCCTTTCAGAGGACGAGGTAGAATCCAGCCCACACACCCAGCAGCATACACTGTGCTCATCAAAGCATTTTCTCAGTTGGTTTGTTTTCATGTCTAGCAGCAGAAATAGCTGCTCTTTTTCTTTCCCTTTTTCTTCCGGCATCTTGTAATTGCAACTGGTAATGTGTCTTTTTCCTAACCTGGGAGTGGCACGGAGATGGCAGTGTTTTCCCACTCATACACAGCCCGGCTCCCAGCTAGAGCCCATTGCTGGATTTTGTGTGGCACAGCACTGTTTTCCTTTCCATCACTCTCTCTCTCTCATCGAGAACCTTATCTGGGCCAACAAGGTGCCCCCTTTATTTTTGTCACCCTGGTTACATATGTTCTATGTGGCTCACTAACAACAGCAGCCCAACAGCAAATACTGTATGAGTAACGAGCATTTTCAGATGTTTATTATGTGCTAAACACTGTGGTAAACTCTGTGTGTGTGTTTACTGAATGCTTTACCCAATATTATTTATAGACACATATAAATTTTTATTTCATTTTAAATCAGCATATAGTAAAATTTTGTTTCTTTTTATGCACAGTTTTGTAAGTTTTAACAAATGTATATATGGAATCGAGGTACAGAACAGTTCAATGGCCCCAAAATACACCGTCATAATGATATGGGGTAATAACTTTTCTGTCTCTCTGTTTCATTATTTCATTTTATTTTGCTGAGGAGAGTGAGACTTAGAAAACCTGAGTAACTTAGTAAAGGTCACATGCCTAATAAACAAGGAAGCCAGGATTTGAATCCAGTTTTAAACCTAGAACTCACAACTGTTGCACATTCTTCCATACTACTGCTCACGGAAAATAGCATGGGGCTGTATTTTCCGTACAGTACAAAGGTGTGCATGTTAGTTTTAGATGCTATATACATGATGTTGCAGCTTCTAGAGGATCACAAGATTATTATGTGATGCTCTCTCAAAAGATTCTGGAAGACTAAGCCTTTTTTTGTTGTTTTTTTTGTTTTTTTTTTCTTTTTTTGGTTTGTTGGTTTTTGACTTCGGGTAAAGTCTGGTAAGGAGACGAATTTGAATACTTCCTTGGGTCAGCTGGAAACCATGAATGCTCTAAGGACTAAATTTCCCAAAGCCCAAGACTCATTACTACCATGCTTGTTTTCCCCCAGGCTGTATCATATCCACTGAAAGCGAAGCTGAGCTTTTCTATTTGCCATGGTCACCTAGTGGTATCCTATCTCTCTTTTGAAAAATAAAATCTTTTCCGGTAGCTGTGGGTTCTTCAGTGAAGGTGAATCAGCTTTAGGAATAATAACTAGAATCTTTCATCCACACTTTCACTCTAGTGTGCTGATGCTTAAATCATCCTAAATATCAATACGGAATTTTGCTTTAGACTAGAGATTCTTCTGCCATCACTCAGAATAAATCCCCTAAAGTACAAAAGAAGCTATGAGCAATAAAAGTACTAAAAACTATTTGGGGTTGAGGGGAGCTTTGTTCAGGGAAAGGCTAGTAGTTCATAGATGGTTTGAGATGCTCCTTTCTCAAAACTTTTGCATTCTGGAACCCCACCTTAAATTGGGTATGACTAGGATGAATGTGACTTTTTACCTACAGCCTACAATTTTAAGTGATGCATTCACCTCCTCAGGATGGCTGTCATCAGCGATGACCATGATGAAGCCATGAGGAAGCAGCCCCACATGTTCACGTTTTCTTATCATCATAGTTCCTTCTCATAGTTCTGCTGCTTCATTTCAGTGCTAGTAGATCTAGGCTGTTAAGATAAATTGTGAATGGGAGGTACCAATGTTCCCATTATACAAGTTGAAGAATATTACTCCTGAAAATTTTGTTTCAAGAGTTCTTCTTCAGGACAGAATTTGGATAGCACTTGTAATGTGTGATACACATTTTACTTTATGTGCCTAAAATGTAAGATCAACTTTGTGTCGGTTTGAAAAATGGAAGGGAACCAGATATTAATGTGAGACTATATTTTAGATTATTTGATCCCTTAATTTAATCCTTCTCAAGGCAGCATGTTAGAACTTCCCTCCCTTTAGAAAAGACATTCTTCTCTAAAAATAGAAGGTAGGGTCCACTTTTAAAGTGGAGAGGGGCCGGTGAGATGGCTCAGCGGCGTACGTGCCTGCCTGGCAAGCGCGAGGGCCCGAGTTCGACTTCCGGAACCCACATACGAAAAAAGGGCCGGTGATATTGCTCAGCGGCACGGGTGCCTGCTGGCGCACGAGGTCCTGAGTTCGACCCCCGGTACCCACCAAAAAAAAAAAAAAAAAAGTGGAGATATGAGTATTAAAAGCCTGGAACCGAGGAAATGAGTTTCTGTTTGTAGCATTACTCATGATGAAGAGGGAAGAATTATTGCCATAATTTAGATCAGGGAGCCCCCTGAAAAATCTTGCCTTGGAGTAGATCTCTAAAATTGTTATTCATGATCATTACCGAGTAAACTAACAATACTGAGAATTTGATGTTATCCTTTTAGGTTGTGTTTTCTTTCTTTTAAAAACAAAACAAAAAAAACCCTTTTGTCTTCCCTGTTTGTTGCCTAATTTAGGCTGGATCAACTTTAAAAAATCTCTTCCATTTGCTTTGTATAATATATTTAGAATAGCTAACCTGAAATTGCAGTTTTAAATCAGAAAAGAATATTGGATGCCTTAATGGAAAGATTAGGACAAACTTAAGTATTCTTTCTTTCCCCCCACCCCTCATTTAGATTCCTTGAATTCACTTTGTTAATGTCTGGTCTTTGAGTCCAGTAGGGTATTTCTTCCATTTTTAAACATTGCCAATTTAAGGCAAGGGCCCCTGCTTCTGTCTTCAAATGAATGAGAATACCATTTTAAGAGAAAATGGCGGCTAAGATGTCAGCGCTCTGAATCACCTCTATCAAAGAGACTGATTACAGTGTTGATGGTGATTTTCAAGGCCATCTCTGTCTTGCCTCTGCTTCTAAAGAATGTATAATGCAGTCCAACCTTAAGACAAATAGGTCAAACTATAAAACTCTGCAGGAATATAAGAATGAATTTCACATAATGAAGGAGCCTAACTTTGAGATTCTATATACTGTATAAATATCTCCTAACTTAGAGGAAATACCTTTTAAATGCCTTTCCATCGTGATGCATATTGGTGTCCAGTCTTGCCATTCTCATGCATTTTTAGCTGTTATTTCTAGCATTTATTAAGAGTCACTGATGTTTAATCTTTAATGATGGTTGAAGAGGGAATGTACATACACAGTGTTCATCAAATTTTTGCTGCTGATGAGCTCTGAAAAACATTTTTTCTCCTTTTGGACAGGGGAAAATATTATTGAGAATATCCCATCTGCAGATAAAGTCAGGGACCATTTCTGGTCCTGTCAAAGATAAAAATAAATACAGTGTTCAGCTGTATTAAATATCATACTTGAGCATAAGGGAGAGTGCATTTGTCTTATTTCATTTGTCTTCCCAGTCTGTGCCCATTTAGCACTGCAATAGCAATGAACTTCACAGGCAGTCAGCCCCATTCTTTCGTGTTTCCTTCCAATTCTAAATTGAAAATATATTTTGAAAAGAACTATGACAAAAGCAATTTGAGTTAGTAATATCTTGCAAGAGAACCCAATTTAGGATTATCTTTATGGTTGGTCATTGTTACCTACAGTAGGCAGATGTCATGGTGATCCTCTTGATATTAGTATTCAGAGAGAGTCTGGCCTGACAGTGTTCAGGTAACTTCACAGATTGGGCTATAATATTGAGATTCAAGTTGTGGTGCTCATGGAAATCTAGTGCAGAGGGAGCCACGGTAACTGAGAAGCAGCACAGCCACATTCTCATGTGGTTCTTGCTCAAGGTGATGTACTTCTATACTTAGCAAAAGCCACATGATACTGATGACTAATTAAAGTGTGTTGAGAAGAACTTTGTAACCACAAAATGTATAGGATATAGGACAACAACAGTGTCTTAGTTGATTTTCTGACCTGTAACTTAAAATGTTATATCTTTCCATGTCTTCATCAAAGACCCACCGTGCTGTTGCAGTGCAATTAGATCTTTCAGAGTAGGGCCGTGACAATTGCAACAGGATCAATGATGCATAAATATATAGAGCCAAAGGCTTTTTATGAGCTGAAGTGATGAGAAGAAACTAGAAGAGGAAACTGTGGTTAAAGAGGACCATCTGTCTTTGAAACTATGGTTTACTGAAGCATTCACCTCTGCTCTGCCCCAAGCCATAGAAAATAGGATTTAGTGACTGGATCTTTTCCTCTTTCTCTCCCTGTCCTCTTCTCTTTCTCCTTCCCTTTCTCTAACCCTAGAGCCAGAAGCAATCAACAGATTCTATAGGAAATGATGCTACTATGAGTCACATAGCTTCTTATAGCATAAAATCCATACCAAATAACAGTGTTACAGTTGTTTCTGAATTTCAGTTGAGGAACTCAGGATGAAGAGATGATAATGCAGAAGGGTGTCAGTAATAGTGCTCAGACTGTTGCTCACGTCATTACTTTGTGGATTATGTTCAGCAACTGTTATTCCCAGGAGAAGCCCTATTTACCATTGATGTCCCTGACAGTTTGTGTGTTGCACCTACACCTCTGTCAGTTGGTAGTGAGTCTGCAGTGATTTAAACTCTGTACTGTGCATGTGTGTGTGATCAGAGAGTCCACTCTCATTTTCAACAGAGTAGTAATGAAATGAAAAGCCAACGTTATTGCTAAGGAACCGTGTGTAGTGCATTCCAGAGGTAAATATGAATGGCATTTAGCTCTGCCATTTTGACTGATCCACATCAGTATAGTTCTCTACTCTCCTAAATAACCAAGAGTTAACTATTCTTAAGCCCTAGTGTTCTGCCTAGCGGTTCACAATTTACCTGCATTTTCCAGATTCCCCGTCCTGTGTTTTGTTTGACTTTTAAATCCATATTGGCGCTTCCACGTGTGTCATGTTCTAGGCCGTTGGGGAATGTTTTGGATCACACAGGATACACTATTGAACGTATATTATTTTCTTGATCTCAGCAGAGTAATGGCTGCTGAAGTAGTTCAGAAAGCAGTATTCTGTAACGATTCACGAACTGCATACTCTGCCTGTGTCGGAAGCACAACATGTATGATTTTATTTGTGGCTTAATCAACAGGAAAAAATGCCAAACAGCTTTGACTAGCTGGCAGTGGATCTGTTTGTGTTTCCTTATTTTCCTATAAGACACCTGCTGGAGATGAGAGCCGGCAGAAACACCAAGTAGGTATCCAGGGCTTCATTATAGCAGCATCTCTAATGATCAGAGAAGCCTTTTTATACAATCTTGTTCCTGATCATGCAGCTGAACATCTGTCTACCTGTCTGTCCACCTTTTAATTGCATCATCCGGGTCTCTCTGATCCTAGATGGTTCTGTCAGTGCAGCTCTACTTTCTACAGTTTCTTATCATAGTTAACACAATTTTTTTTACAAAGCAAAACAGTAAAACTGAGAGCTTTCTAATAAATGTGAATTGGACCATTTTATGAGAAGTTAATTTTCTATGCATATCCAGTGAAGCTCTTGTTCTAATTTATTCCTCAAAGCAAAATACTATATAGCAAGGAGAAGCCGGTGCTTTGGCAAAACTTGAAGCATTATATTGACTGGATACAAGAGAAATTTATTCTATCTACATGCCATAATCTGCTAAACATTGATTTGTGTAAAAAATTTTGGTACTAGGAGTTTATGAATTCACAAATTTATTCATTAATTCTTTTGTTAAATACTCAGACAAATCCATTATGTGCAAGGCTATGTGTATGATTCAAAAGTGAGATATGGTTTCCACTCTAAAAAGAGGTGAGATACATACAGATTAATTATAAGAGAAACATACGTTGATTTCAAGAAGGAAATACTTAGAAAGTAGTATTGTACTCCAGTGGATAAAGAACTCACTTCTGCTTGTGCCAATCAAAATGGCTTTATGAAAAGAGGTACCCTTAAGTTGAGCATTGGCAAATGGGGAAGATTTGTGGCATTTAAGAATACAATAGTTGAAGTTATCCTTCTACATAAAACATGGAAATAGGAATCTGCAGGTGTTGAGAGAGTGGTATGTTACAGGCCAGTTTGATGGAAACTTGGGAAGAGTAATTCATGAGAAATAAAGATGGAAAAGTAGATTGTATTAGATCTTTTAGAAATGTCATGTTAGGAACTTTGGATTTTCTTCAGTAGAAAGTAAGATGTCATGGAAGACCTAAGAAAAGGAGAAATAGCAAGATTTATATGTGTTTCTTAACGTATTGATGAAGTGGTATAGATTGCAGAAGGGAAAGACTGAAGACCGGGAGATCACGGTAGTCTGACAAGAGCAGGCAGAGCTTCAACCAGGGCAGATGTAGTGGGAGACAGAGATGAAGACCTCAGAGGTAGAGTGCACAAAGGGCAATTGATGACAAAAGAGCGGAGTTGAAATGACTAGCGAGAATGGATGCCCTTAACTGTGATGAAGGGACCAGGAGGAGGGGCAGGTATGGATGGATGTGATAGATTTTGTTGTGGACTTACTGAATGCTCTTTGATCTAGGTGAAAATGTCCAGGAGTTTGTTGTCAGTACAGATGTGAGAATGAATGAAATGTGTCGAAGTGTTTCTGTAATTACAGTTGAATTAATAACATCTGATAAACATCTCTATGCAAGCTACATTTATTAAATAGCAATAAGCATTATCATCTCCTTGAGCTGACATAATTCTATGGAGGAGTAAGGAGCTTTATCACAAGTAAGATTTCTGTTTAGGCTTCTTGAGACTCCTTTTCTTTGTTGCCTTATGAGGACTCTCAAAATAACCATGTTTGGTGGACAGGAAGAGGAGGAAGAATTGGGAGAACGAGGTGCAAAATCTAAAATAGCCAGATAGGAGGATGGCTGGGAAAATGAGGGCTCCCAAAATTGAAAGGAGATTTTAAAGGTGGGAATGGATCAGCTCTGTGTGAAATACTAAAGGAGATTGAGGTCGATGAGGACAGGCTGTTGGTTGTGGTGTCTAAGAGGAGGTTGTCTCGAAAGAGTAGTTTCAGTAGTTTGGTTGCAAGAAAATTGTAAGAGCTGAAGGAAGGAGTGTTTGGTGGGGAAGTAGAGGCAGAGTTTGCACAGCAGTAATCAAGAAAAGGCCGAGTTGCTCATGGTACAAGCCAAGGCCACCTTCCACAAATGCATGGCTTGAGCAGGCAGCCTAGATTCCTTGTGAGGAGCCTTTAATAGTGATTTTAAGGTTGCCTCGCACCCTGATTGCATTTCCTTATCAATAGCCATGTGAATACTGTCTGGTTATTACCCAGAGCACTGAGATACTACTCCCCATCCTGTACTCTAAACTGAACCAGGGTGGATACCAGGCAGCCACAGTCAGCTCTTAGTACTATTATCCCTTAGTTATATTTGTTAAATAGCTTCAGATATGTTGTTTTCATTTCCTTATTTACTTCTCTAAATTAGAGTCTGAACACAAAGATTATTTATGAAGAATAATTGATCTATTGGCTTAGAAATAAGAAAGTTTGCTTTTGGTTCTGTTCTGATGCTTGATTGGGACTTCAATAAATTGGATACTGTATGTTGATTACTAATTCAAAGTCTGCAAAATCTTGGGCTGGTTCTTAGCTTAGGAAGCATAGTAACAGAACTAGTCACAGCCAATAATAATATTATTAAGCAATAGTGAGACAAAAACTATTATGGTTGTCTCATCATGAGCGATATTAACTCCAGAGGATTATAGTATAATATTTTGTACATTTTCTTCACATTAATCATTTTGGATTAGATGAAATTGTAGGATAGAAATTTAAGTACAAGTTGGGTTTTGTTGTTCATGTGGTATGGAATAGGGATGGGAACCCTTGAGAGCTTTAAAAGATTTTATGGGGTCTCTGTAAGGCAGAATAGTTATCTTTAATCTTTTAGCTATAAAGAGGTCATTGAAAATTTGGGTTTTCTACCTATTTCCCTCTTTTAATGTAATTTCCTCACAGTACTCCAAATGATGGCTAATTGTGCTGCAGCATTTGGTAAATGTCATATATCATACTTTTCTAAAAGCAGTGAAGTAGTGTAAACATGTGGCTCTTTTCAAAAGATCTATCCAATAATTATCCTGAAGGCTATTACAATATGCAAATAGCAAGGACCGTCCTTATCTCCTAAATTAGAATATAAATATTGATTTAACATGTGCAAAAAGAAAACAATATTTCTGACAAATGTTAGTCCTGTTTCAAGATAGTAGGAAAAACACTGGATTATCAAGGTTTGATAGGTTTGAGTTCCGGCTCCCCCTTCGAATGGTTCGTTTACATGTCATTTGCTAAAACGTGGCTCTTAGCTTCATTTTCCTCATCTCTAAAGTGGACATTCTAGTGTCTGTCCTGCCTAACACACAGATTCTTATAGAATACTCAGTACCCCATGACATGCTATACAAGTGTAATTATTATTATTTCAGAAGAAACTTGGCCATCTCTGAATTATTAATTATTATTAATTTAAAATGTACTAAGCATCTGATTTGTTCTGGTTTCCACATAGAATTTAAATGAGACTTGGATAAGAATGTGATATAGCTCCCATCTTTCAGATTAGGGAAATTGAGGCAAGTAGAAATGAAATTAAATGCTTTTTCTTTTTCATTTAAACCATTTCCCCTTGCATATTACTAATGAACTTAATACACAATACAAATTAAATTCAGGTTGCTTAAAACTGCTGCATAATGCTACAGAAAAAATTTCCTCTGAAAATGAAATGATAGACTCACAAGTGTTCCCCATTTTAATGAAAACACAACTGCCTCTGATCTGGTCTGTGTAATACTACCATCTTGGTGTGCATGTACATATTTGGAATCTTTTGACTTTGGACTCGAACAAGGTTGTCAGTGACTGCTCAGAAGGGAGTGTTTTGGCCATCACACCAGGTCGCTGACCCCTCCAGCTGTTGTTGCAGTGTGTGGCAGGAAACAGAAGACCAGCCCATAGTCTTCATTACTCCTAGACCTGAAATTTTTCTCCAGGTCGTGTTTACCGTGGGTTCCCAATATACCGATTACTTCCTAGTGCCACTCAGACCCCCTATATTCTCAGAAATGCCAAAGAAATGCTGCTCTGCAGTCTCAGAATAATTTTCCCAGCTGAATTTGTCAGACCAAATTTAAAAGAGCAACATGCAATTAAATATTCATTTTTAATTTTTTCGTTTGCTCACTGCTCTAAGTCACAGGTTTTATAAGATTTCTCTGACTGTGTAGTACTGTATACTAAGCTATATTTTAGTATTATTAATTAATAACTCTTTTCAAGCCTAAGTAATGGTGAGGTAGATCTGGCTGGACATTTTGGCAAAGTAATGTTAATGCATAGCACCTTTCAGGGGAATATTATGGGAGTGTATAATGATAATATCAAAACTGCATTTAATTCCTGAAGAGGAAGGAAGGCTAGCACATGAGAGACAGAAATCTGCTGTTCTCTTTGTAAGTGAAAGGTCATGCTACTGAGCGCTGCAGGGTGGATTGGTGAGAAATGAGCTCCCGTTTGCTAGGAATTAGAATGAGTCTATCTGATTTTCCTTCACTTGTGACCTTTAAAGATGCAGCTTTTAGATTGATAAACAGGTGGATGCTTTTAGTAACCCAATGCAGAATTTGTTTCATATAAAAAGGCTATCTTTCAGACACCAAAGATATTGCTTCCACAAAGGGTTTTTTTCTCCAAAGCCTCTGGAGAAAGAAATTCAATGATTATATCTTATCTGTCACACAAAAAGAAAATTCAGAATTACTGTATGTTCAATTAGAACATTTTTTTTTCCTCAAAGCATTAATTATTTTCTGGAACACATATCCTCCAGTGAAGAATCTCCAGGAAGGGTTGACAGTGGGCACTCCTCGTTGCTCTCCCCTCTGGATTTCCTGCACTACAACGGAGCCTCCTCCATGCCAATAAAAGAGCTTCCCGTGTTGCTATAGTAATCCTTTTATGTTGGCCACTGGGCTATCTTGAAGGCAATCAGAGGAGAACAAGGAGTGGGGAGCAGTATAGAGTTAATGTCAGGCAGCTGAAGGTGATCTGCGCTTTATTTGGAGATGTTTTGTAAAGACAGGATGCCAATCAATGCAACTCTCAGACCACTGTGGGCCCAATTTGATGTTGGGATATTTAAATACATATTTCATATGATATATGCAAACCCTAAACATGCCTTACATTTATTTTAAAAGGTTGAAATAGCTTACTTTTCCATGGCCAACAAGCTTAAATTTCTCTTCCTCTCCCCGTTTTCAGTTTGTAATTACTTCATCCATCTTATTTGTTCTAATTTCCTCCTTTTATTTTCCTTATCCCTCAGCCATCAACAGCTCAAGCCCATCAGCATCTAGTCAAATGCTAGTGTTTTATTGGGGCCTCTGTGCAGTTTCTGTTTCTCATTTGATATTCTTACCTGATAATAAATTCTTCATAAAGCACTCTGATCAAATACATCAGGCCTTCGTTCTTTTCCTGTGTACAGGTTTTAATTTCCTATCCGATTCACAAATGAGGTTAAAAATTCATTCCTCCCATACAGTATGCCTGACTTGAAATATTTAGGAAAGCCGAAGAATTAGATGAGCAACTTCTATCCTGTCACACTTCTTGCAGCGGTCTGTAGTAAGAACACTCAGCTGTGTACAGCCCAATGCCATATACCAGAAAGTCTTTTCTAATTTAAAAAGATTTGGGTGGTAAAGACATAAACAGAAACCCCACTGGCACAGTAGTGGGTTGCACAGACTGCATTCCCATCACAAGTGTTTCAGGGCTTCAGAGCTGCCATGGATAGAAAGTGTCAGTTTATCCAGACAGTACAGCCATGCTCTGCAAACCCTGACCTCCCATTCCTGTCCTCCTCACCATCTGTTCTCCTGTGAATATGTCATTCCGCAAACCCTTGCTGTTGGCCTGCCAGGCTCTGAGATGACAAACCAGGCCCTGCCCTCATGGAACCTGCATTTCAATCAAGTCTGATGTGTCTGCAGGAGAGGACACCACTGCAGAAGGATCTTGATCCTAGACCTTTATTTACTGTGTATTGTAGAAGCCACTTAGCCTCTTAGGTATATGTGAATTTAAGTGAAGCAAAATTAAACACAAGTAAAAATTCAGTTCTTCAATCACTCTGGCCACTGTTCAGTTGCTCAATAGCCATATATATGTTTAGTGGCTCCCATTTTAGACAGGTATAGATGTTTTCTCTTATCCGAAGAAGTTCTATTAGGTAGTGCTGCTTCAGAACATCTTAAAGGTAAACAGTTATTAAAGAGGAAAATCTATAAATAAGTAATTTTTGTTTTTCATCTCTAAAAATATTTAAGCTCTTTTGGCTTTCACAATTCTTTCTGAGAACAGTCAGTCTGAAAAGCCATTTTTAAGCAAAATCACCATGCTGATCATCCTAACCTGGGGGGTAGTGTGAAGTACAGAGGCCCAGCACAGGGAGGAGGAGGGCTGCTATCTGAGTCATCTACCTCCAGTGTGGAAGAAGGCCAAGGGGGGAGAGGAAGGCCAGCGCAGGGAAGCTGAGGACCTGTCCAGTGCTTCATTTATTCATTCATTCATTCCATGGGCTTTTATCAGGCACTGGGAGGCCCTTGTGGAGAAGGTAACTAAAACTATTTTATCTCTTAGTGGAGGGAGGCAAGGGTCAAACAGTGATAGGGCAACATTCTAAGTGCCATGGGAATGAATGACCCTATAGGATCTTGGCAAGCGTACCTGACCTTGTGGGAAGTGAGGAGAAGGGAAAGAAACAGAAGAAGGTACACCAAGGAAGGACTACAAGTTGTGCTGGAAGTATAAATTTTTCTTTGTATTTCTTATATCCTTCTTTAGCATAAATTAGTTTAAAATCTAGGTTATATAGAAATGGTTTGGTGATTGCCATTTATATAAAGTGAGTAATCATATACTTCTTAAGTTAGCAAAACCCTGCATGTTACTTGAAATACTTGCTATAAAATACAGTTCTTTTCTGGTGTTCTGGAAGGGGGGAGGTATTGTTTCATTTGGTGCAAGTGTGGCTTCCTGGATTATAAGCCATTCTCTCTCTAGCATCCTCTCTCACTCCTAGCCATGCTGGCTTCCTTGCTGTTTCTGGAACACATCAAGCCCATTCTCCCTGTAGGACTCTTGTTTTATTGCTCATTTTCCTAGACTTAAATGCATTTCTCCCAGCTGTCCATTTGACTGTCTTGCTCACGTCCTCCAGATTCTTTTCAGATGTCATTTCATCATACACACTGCTGACCACCCTGTTTGAAATAGCAGCTGCCCACACACAGTCCCAACACACCTTGACCTGCTGTATTTTTCAAAGCCCTGATCACTGCTGACATATTATATGTTATTATCTACTATGGTCAGACTCCCATCGCTAGAATATAAGCCCTATGAAGACAGGAACTTGGAATTGTTCACCTTCCTGTCACCAACACCTAGAAGAATACTTGGCATATAGTAGGTTTCTATAAATAGTTGCCTGAATCATTTGTCTTGATTGAAAGAAATGGCAAGATTAGCTGTTCTGATGATGTTTCCCTTTTACTTTTTTTTAAATAAGATTTTATTGGAACATTTTAGATATACATAATGATCACATTCATCATAGAGAATTTGTACCTGTACATGGTATAACTTGTTTTTTTTCCTCCATTCCCCACCCTCCCTTCAACCCCTCCTCTCTTCCCCATTTACAAAGCTTTGTTTCCATGTTTTCCTTCTCATTTTATTTTTTACTTTTCCCTTCTTTCCTTTCTCCCTCCCCTCTTCCTTTTTCCCCTCCCTGTTTCAACATTTTCCTCCTATTTCACAATAACTATTATACATCTTTGTCCTTATTTGCACTTTCAGTTTCTCACAACAGAGAAACAATGCAGTATTCACGTATATGTCCAATTTATTTCACTTAAAAGAGTATGGACTCAAGGTGCATCTATTTTCCTAGAAATGTCTAGAGCGTATCCTTCCCTTTTACTTCTATAAAGATAATTGAAACTTAGTTTTGTAGCAGTTGTTATTTCAGCCATTCTCAGTAGCCTAACCTTAGAGGCCACCTTCACCTTCTTTGTGCCAATTCACCGTTTGACGAAGCTGATGCCCTGCTGCCCGCCATACCCAGGTTAACTCTAGTGTGGCAGTGTTCAAATACAGTTCACTGTGTTTGACCACTTCTCCCCAGCACATGGCTAGAGTGCTCTGGAGATGTAGCAAAATATGTCTGTGGGACCAGGGTCATGGCAATCTCAAAGGATCATCCTGTTTTCTGATTTTTGTTTGTTTTGTTATTGTTTCACTCACTTTAAAACAGGTTCCACCTGGGCTTGGCCTTTTTCTTCCTTCCCTGCCTCCCTTCCTTTCTCCCTCCCTCCCTCCCTCCCTTCCTTTCTCCCTCTCTTCCTTCCTTTCTTCCTTCCTTCCTTCTGTCCTTTTTCCTTCCCTTTCTCTTTCTTTTCTTCTGTTCACGTCTTTCAATAGAATAACAGCAGCTGATGATATAATCCTTATGGAGGCAGGTGTTTGAGTCCCATCCTCAAGCACTTGTTTTCAGTGCTGTAGAATTTCAATGTATAAACCTCAGAGTAAAATGTGGGGTTAGGTGGTGCAAGATCTCGTGTGTTACTGCCTCTCTTTGGCTATTTGGCCCTAAATCTAAACAGGAGAGAAAAGGAAAGGCAGTGTTTCAAAGAGGGAGTGGTTAGGAGAAGGGGTCAGGAGAGAACTCCTTCTCTTTTATTGATTTTGCGAAATTGTTTGAAGAATGATTCAGCATTTTGGGGTATAAAAATACCAACTTCGAGCCACTTTTCAATTAGGAGAATGTACTTTTGCTGAAAGGTTCTGTTGTTCTTGAAATGCACTTTCCTCTGTTCTTTCAGAGTCTCTTTAATCAGTGGTGATGTGACAGGAGGTACAGCAACCTTCCTGACTCCCTGCTTCCCTCCTTCTCCCTCACTTCTGTGAGGCTGAGTCTCCGGGAAAACTGATTGGCAAAATTGTTCCTTAATTGGGGAAAGGTAGTTCTATGAAGACTGGCACTATCCAGAACATAACAAATTGAACTACCAGAATGTATGTTATACCCCGTTTTAGTTTTGTTTCAACTGAAAATCCTAAGCAGCCACGAATTGGCTTTGAAGTGGGCATTTATCATAATGTTAAAATACAATACGACTGAAGTTTAAATTTGTTACATTATTAGTTAGAGCATATTAATGAGACTTGCATTTCATGATTGTGTCCGTTGTCAGGTCACTGCATTTAAAATGCACACAGCAGTGAATTTTGTATGTAAGCTGAATGCCCCGGGCTTTATCAACATGGCTGATAGGTATTTAGTGGCCTAAGGAAAATAAAATTCCCATTGCTTTTTGTTTGTTTGTTGTTTACTGTGAGGGGGCAGGAGTGGAGAAGTTGTTTTGGGGGTAAAAAAGGATTATAGTGTATTATGTGACTTCTTCTTGAATATATATTACAATGAGGGGTTCAAATTTGCCCTAAATGCAAAAGAAACTTCAGCAAGCATAGAACCAGTAACAGTTTTAAGTATGTTAGCTAAAATGTTTTTAAAATTACATCTAAAATACCAGCCCCATTAGAAAAACTGCTAAAGAGCTGAGAAATGATTGTTACTGATGCTCTTAAATGGCTATGTGTCTGTGGTTTTCAAGTGCACATGACGCTGTCTTACACATTGTTTCCTTTTCTCACTATAGCCATGTCTGTAATGATCTTATATATGAAAAATATTGAGGCCCAGAGAAATTAAGTAACATCACTATATCAAAGCAAATACTGAATGCCAAGGTTTTGGGCTCACAGCTAGGTGAATCCTGGGGATTCATGCCAAGTGAGACCCACAGGAAGCAGGTGACCTGAGAGCTGCAAAGGCCCCGAGGGAGGGCTGCCCCCCGAGAACTTAGGAGCTCTGAGCTTAACTACAACCACTATGTGTTGTTGGGCAGATTACCTAATTTCTCTGCTGCTTCATCTGTCACAATTAGGCAGTTTGTATTTTTTTTTTTTCATTTAGTGAAATGACATATGTGAAAACATAACTGTAATCAGTGTTTTTTTTTCATATTTCCGTTCTAAGCCTTTTCTTTTTTCATATTACACCACCTTGTATTGTACATCAACTACAATCGTAAACCTCTATCAATGGTTCTAGACTTTATACCTCACTATCTGGATGATCTTGAATAAGTTAGTAAACTGTGTGCCTCAGTTTCCTCACTTATGAATTGGGGGTAAGAATATCATCTCAATTGGGTTCTTACTGAGGATACACAAGCTAATGCATCTCAAGTCTTTAGAAAATTCCTAATACAGAACCAGCACTCAACTAATGTTAGGAGCTATGAGCTACAATATTAGCTTGTCTCCTTATAAATTATAAATTGCATTCACAGTTGTTTTCACTGTAAATTCATCTGTTCAGACACTGTGGTAAGTTCTAAAGTGTTTGATCTGATTTTAAACCTGAATGGTAGGATGTTACTCTCCTCAGTCTTTGGACTGCATAAATCAGGGTGCTGGCAATTTGGTTTCTGATGCCTTGGCATTGACTGATCAACATTTGGTTCATTGGTGAGCATTTAAGAACCACCAGTGAGAGTGTAAGAAATTAGCAATCCTTCATACTGTCAGGAAGCATTGAGACTGAGCTGTCAGGGGCCGAGGGTGAATGCTTCATTGGATTGAGCCACTGAACCAGTTGGATTCTTTGTCTTTCATGGCATTCGTGGATAGAGTCCATTTAACAAGGAAGGAAAGAGTTTGGCCAGTTCATTTAATAGAAATGAACTTTTAGAAAAAAATGGCATGTTAACCATTTAAACATATTGAAAATAGGAGAACATTAGTTATTGATTAAACTTCTTTAAAAATAAATCAGAAAAATACTAAAGCACGAAGTAATACATAACCTTCAACTTTAATGTATAACCTAAATCATACCTTTAAAGTGTTAGAAAAAAAATTTTATTTTTAATTTATCAAAGTGACAGTATTTATTGGATGCGAAGGTAGTAGTAGTGAAGAGAAAATAGGAGAAACTGAACATTTGGGATTGTTCTTGGTAATAATATCTAAACTTTTGTGAATGCGATTTACTTTTTTTTGAAGACTCTCTTCCTCTGTGTTTTTCTTTCTTTTTTTTTTTTTTTTTTTTTTAACAAACTTTGTCTGACTGACTATAACCTTTAAATAATTGGTAAACTAGAGCAGTGAATCTGACATGAAAATCTATTGAAAAGAAATGGTGCCAGGGAGCATTTATTCAAGTAAAGGAAGGCCAGCCTATTGTCCCCCTCTCTTGTGCTATGTGTCCGAATTATTTCTGCCAGTTAACTGGCAACATGGTCAGTAGTAGTATTAAAATAATTCACATTTATTTCTGTTAGTAATGACATAATAATGAATCATTTCTAGGCCATGAAATAATTGACCCATTTTTAGACATGGAGTCTTCAAACTACAGCTGCTTATCTGTTCAGCCACGTCTGCTTTACCATCTCTTCCTCCTGACCTGACACACAATCTGTGATTGTAAGACTGCACCAGGTTTTTAGCCTTAGTGACTGGATCATCGCTCAAAGTCTAGCCCAAGACCCTTCAACACTTGTCTTCACTCTTCCATTGCATTCAGTCCAACCTGGAGATGTTTACTGAGTGTTAGACACTAAGGATACCACATGAATAAGGTGGCATAGCCTCTACTGGCAAAGACTGTATGGTTCAGTGAGGATATAGTCAAGGTCAGGCCTTTACAGCAACAAGGTAGGAGCCACAACTAGGGGTACAGTGTGCTGTGTGAGCTCAGGCACCTTGCTTAGACTTCTGCACTAACCCTACCTTGCCGTAAATGTTAGTTTCTATGGTAGCTTTCAGGGAAATAGGCATTTGATTTTATAGTGTCTTCATTGTTCCCTTTTCTTGTCCATTACCATTTCCCTGGCTGGATGGTAACTACCTTGAGATACCAGCCTTTATTTTACTGCCTTTTTAAGCTGCTGTTTTAAACCTCAGTCTTATATGGCATTCACTGGATGGTAAATACTCTATAAACACTTACTGATTTGCTTAGAACCTCTTCTCTCCTTCCCCTTTTCTTTTGACTTTGGATAGGGAATATGTCCTCTCACTGCATTCCTCCAGGATGCTTTTGGTAACTTGACATGGCAGGTCTCTGAACCTTGCTAACCGTGGGTCTTCAATTCTGGGTAGTGATGGGTGGGGTCTTTTGGCCTTTGTTTCCTGGGCAGCCCACCTGTCTGCCTTCTGCCTCCACACCCTTTCTTGCTCTGCTCCCACCAGTTTAATTATACTCATGCTCTCTGGGCACAGATCTACCACCACCTCTTTTGCATAGTCTCTAAAGTGCTTTTCTCTTTCTGGGACTGTTTTCCTAATGAGGGCGGAGTATAATTTAAAGGCTTAATTTTAGAGAACTATATGAAGCAGCAGACCCATAAAATGCTATAATTCACAACCACTTGTTTTGTTCTCATAATGCAACCTAAACTAAAAAGCCATTCATCAAAGCTATAAAAGCTGTTCGTGGCTGTCTTTAGTATATCGTACGGAATATAATTCAGCCCACAGAGAGGCTAAAGATGGATTCATGAGGCCATTTGCCTTTGTGTATGTTAAAGGCCGATAGCTTTTAGGCTCTGTAGAAGCCCCCGTTTTAGTGTAAACCCTGGATTTTTCTTAACCCCGCTTAATTTTTCCTTCCCATGTAAATATCAGTGTATCCTCATTTATATACTCTTCTTTCCTCTGTAAATATTTGTCAAGACCTTGCCACAGCCTTTCTTGTCTTGGCTACCTTTCTCTTTTAAGGAGACTGTTGTATGAAGATGCACTGGCTAGAAATTCAAATGCAGCCTCCATGGAGAGTTGCCTTGGTCATCTTTCGCTATAACGATACTCTGGGAAAAACACTGGTCCTCCCTCACAGCACCCTACCAACATTTTTCTTGAAATGAACAAGGAAACAAAGTCGTGGGCATTCTAGGCTATGTTTTTCTACAGTGTTATAATAAGAATGCAGTGGTGATTGTTAACTCAGATTACTAACTATGGTGTCCCCAAAAACTTAAGCTACGTCTTGGATTGTGATTTGTATTTGAATACTGAGGTCCGACCTTTCCAATTTCCTCGTATGCATGTATCTAGGCCATCACGAAAGTACATATGAGATAATATCCTGGAAGTTAAGAGATCAAGCCACAGGGTAGATAAAGCCAAGTTTGAATCCTGGCTTGGATGCTACTTGGGGCTGTGCTTCCTTAGGCAGGTCACTAAACTCTCAGTTCTCTCTCATGTGCAAAGTAAGGTTACTTGTTGAACCTGTCCCAGAGGATTGCTATGAAGACAACATGAAATAACCCATACACATCATCACTGTAATAATGGTACTTAGTTCATGGTAAACAGGAATACTTACTTTAAAATTCTTATTTTTATTAAAAGTCTACAATAGTGACATTGATGCTGCTGAAAGGAACTAGAAGAAAGTTACTAAATCCAGATAAACTAGATTGTTTCAGTATAACTACAAGATGGAGGACTTGGATGTCTTTGACACGTTTCACTTCATGTAGCTAGTTTACATTATATTGTAAATAGAGATACAGCTACAAAAAATGAATGTGGTATTTAACCCTATGATTAAATATCAGTGACATGATGTTTTGTCCTTTTTTCCTTCAGTTAGCTATTAAATATAACATTATGACTTTCATCTTAACCTTTTGAACATCAGTAAATTCTTTTTTGTGTTAGGAACTAAGCTTCTTTTCCCTGAAAACTGCCATGGTCATAGACAGCTCATGTATTTCCACTTAAGGTGTACCTTGTACTGCATATTTGCCCTGGATCTGAAAATCCATCTTTTTTAGCAGACTCATTTTATATTCTCATAGAACTAAATGATTACCTTGAAGAATAAGTTTCATTATTTGGTAGATGAAACTGGCAGTGACCATGCAGAATCTTGAACTGGATAACACTGATTTTCAAAAGCTCAACAACTTTGAAATAAATGTATGCATAATTTATAATAGGAAATTACTTAAAATGTTTGAGAGTTGTTTTGAAATTGTGTTTTCTCTCCCTTTAAAAAAAAAAATCTATTTCCTTCTAAGATGTAAAAATAGCCTTTATCTTTGTGTTTTCTTTAAGGTTAAGTCTTAAGAGCAAAAATGTCCTTTAATTAAACTCCTGATGTTGACTGAATTAATGCTCCCATTATTTATTATTTATTGTTATTAAGAGTTCATGAATCTTCTCTTTACTATAAAAGAGCCTGCCTCCTTTGCTCTGGAGAAGTTTTTCTGGCCTGTTCAGCGCAGCTTGACACAGCTGTGGTCAAGAGTCTTCTATGACCCACGGCTTTAGGAAGGCTCAGGCAAAAAGACATAGCCTAGTTCTCTCTATAGCTCTTTTCTGTAAATAGCAAATAGATCTGCCTTGTACTTGGGTGGATTTTCCCACTCTACTAGGAGTCCAGTCCAGTTTTAGGTAACATTAGGCCAAGGCCAGAGGGGGCCATGGCCTTCACAATTGTCATTGGTGAGCTCTTATTTCTGTTCATTGAGGAGATGAAATTGACAAACTGTCTAGGGAGATGTGCAGTTCTTTGCTGCCTGTTTTTGAGCGGATGCATTAAGGATAAGTTACTTGTCATGGTAGAATTTCTCATCATTAATCACTGAGAGACCACATTCCTAGGTAAATAAGTAAACATTGATAAAGCCACATCTTGATAGAAAATGTACCTTTTTGACATCCTCCTGCCTGCCAGGCTAGTCAGCAGTGTTGCTGCCTAATCAGAGCAAGGTGCCTTATTTAATTCTGATGGTGGTGGTGCATTGTAGATCCGTGAAAATCTGAGGTTTGTCTTCTTCATGAGGCCTACTTTGATTTGTATACAATATGAATAGCTGTGTATTAGGTGTGCTATAATTCTTTCATCTTTCATGCCTACAGGGTCTATATTACCTTATCAGGGTAAAGTGCATTCTGTAGGATTGGTAATTAGTCCCCTGTTCCTTTTCTTTTCCTGCTTTCTTATCTAGCAGCTACATTATATACAAATTCCAGCATTTTTCATCACTATGCCAAATATAGCAATTTGGAGATGCAAGCAAGAAAAAGCTTATTTTTATAACCCCTCTAGAAAGAAAACTGCATAGACTCCAATTCAGTGGGAAAAAGGCTTTCCATTTGGTAGCCATGTTTATGTCTACCCCAACCAAGTACTTGTGGAGCCCCAGAAAAGATGGTTTATTTGTCACAGATATTTCCACTACCATTGTGTTCCCTGAACACATCATGCGGTCTGTACGGCTTCCTTGCTGTATAACTTTTAAAACACAGAAATACTCACAGTTCACATCCTTAACTGGATAGCAAATATCTTACTAACTGAGGCTTGTATTTAACTGGATTAAATCCAATGGCTTGATGTTAGCACGCAGTATGGCCAAGTCCGTTGTCCTTTTATGAGAAGGAGCTTAGTTTTGTGCATCCGTGCAGTATGCAAGTCACGCACACATCCTAGGGTACTGGCTTGCTGTAATTTCATTTGGGGACAGGGGAACATTGCAGCATGATGAGCTGGGTAGAAACTAAATATATCAGATGTAGGAAGGAATATTGTTCTAATTAAACTGAATTTGGTGCCCATGGCAAAATATGTGCTTGATATATTGGGCTATGTGTGGAAAAATTAGATGTATTTTTATAAGTCAGTTCCTCCAACTATTATCTTTTCTTTGGAAGAATAAGAAAGAGCTCAGTCTTCTCCTGTGACATGTAACATGAGACAGCAAAATGTCTGTGCATTATTTAACACAAAATCCACAGTTCAAATGCCTGGGTTCTTAAATGTTTATCAAAGAAAAGCAAATATAACAGAAAGTCGATCTTGGAAACTCCAGGGGAAAATCAAGACTGAACACAGGAATTCATACTTTCTTAGGGTGAAGCTTTTCTCTGAGGTGGTTCTTGTAAAATATTTTTGACTTAAGGTAAAAAACGTTAAATTTGTTGGACTTTATTTCATATCCCATTGGTAGACATTGGCTGTACCCCAAATCCACTTCTGGAAGCTTGAAACATCTATTTAATGATACTGTAGCTAGAAATAAATGCTAGTAGATCTAGTTTTCCGATTTGTGGGTTGTTAAAGGGTCCATCCGCAGAAGGCCTAGTGAGAGGTTTGGAGGGGATGACATTCTTAGGGACAGGATTGTCTTGCCCGACCCTGGCACTTTACCTACATTCCAGGGTCACCGAGGGTACAATCCAATTGTCATCTTGACTTGGGTGGTTTCCAAATCTACATCTTTACCCTTGAGCTCGCTTCTCAAATGTACTGTTATGCATCATTCAAGTGACTGCATGCATCATCTCTTGTTCTCTCCCCACATCTGCAGGCATCCCATCTCCATTGATGTGTCCCAGACCTCCTCCCTCAGTATTTACCTTCATTCCTTCTACCCTCCTCCTACCACCGTTTTGCTATCAACCAGGATGTAGAAACCCTTCTTTGTAATTCTAGGATCTGGGCATTCACATTTATGACTGGCACTCATCCTACCTTAGTTTAGGCCAACACCAGCTTTGCTGCCAGTGTTCCATTTCCTGCCAGCGTTCCATAGCCTCTTAGCTACATAGTCTTTCCACCTTATTCCTCCTGCCCCAACATCATACATCTTATAATCTTCTTCTTATAATCCTAGAATTATTCTCTCTGGGACATAGTGTGATATGTGATACCTCTTTACCATGTTCCCTTCACACTTGGAAGACTTTTTACTACCTTCAGTCACTTTTTAGTATCTACAGGATAGTCTCTCCTTCCCTAGCATTCAGAGCCCTCCACAGCGATGGCAAAATAAGGCCCTTCATCTCCCATCTTTACTCCTGCTGATTTTTTTCTAAAACATTCATGTAATATTTATCATATCCTGTTCCTTATCCAGGAAGATTTTTTTCTATGTATTGTACTAGAGTTGCTAGAACACAAGTTCTATTTAATTTGCTTATATCTACTATACATAATTATAATATACTATTAACAATAATAATTACAGCTAACATTTATTGAACATTTACCCTGTGCTAATTACTATTCTAGGTGTTTTGTGTAATTTTTCTAATTGTAGCTCATGAGGCAGGTATTATTACTATTATTATTATTTTTGGTTACAACTATGCAGATAAAATTGAAACAGGCAGGAAAGATCATGTTTTTGCAATGTGGTCAGGTAATCCCCAAGATCCAGTAAGGGGGGAATTTATTGTAGAGATGGGTACCATGAAATAGGTCGATGAGAATGTGGTCAGGGCAGGGGTGAGGATTACTGGGTAGGTAGAGAAGTACATGGTCACTGTAAGTGTGATACCATAGATGAAAGAAACTGGTGCTGGGAATGAACACTATACATAGGCAAGCAACAGGGAAAAGAATTCCAGAAAGCTTAGTGTCTGTACCAATGTGTATCCTTCTGTTTCCTTTTATATTTGTCTCTCCCATCTCTGCAGCTAAAACCATACATTCTTAAAGAAAAGGAAGACACTATTCTTTTTTGTAGTTTCAGTGTTTAGTGGATAGTTAAATGCATGATCAGCATCATTTGATGATAGCTGTGGAGCAAAAATTAAAAATACTACAACAGGCAGTCTTCCCTCGATTAACAAAGATTACTTCTTATCAGCCAGGCATGACGATGGTGCCTAAAAACTATTTGGAGCAGGAACTTCATGAAGTGGAGAAGGGCTTCTTAGTCTCCTTCCTTCCCAAGCTTGACCCTGGGAGGTGTATTGCTTTAATCTCTGGCTTCAGAATGGATGAAATGGAGTTGATTATTATTAGCATCCCTGCTAGCTAAAATCTGCCTCTATTTTGACATTCACTGGAATAGTCACCATCGTTTTAGTGGACAGAAGAATGATTATTGGTCGTAGTAGTAATAGTACTACTAGTAGCAGTAGTAGTAGTGCTTTGCACATTCTGCTAATAAAAGAAGAAAGCACACCTTACTCTTTAGCATGCATTGCAGGGAGCTGTGAGCCCTGTGTATTTTGTCAGGCCATGGCTTTCATCAAGTCTCTGTAACAACATTAGGGCTTGGTGGCTGATTGTGAGTTTTCAGGGTATCTATGTTGCATAATAATACTAATAGGTAAAACAAAATAACTTGTCATAGCAAAATATGTTTCTGTAGTAGACTTTGTGGTGGGGCATTGTGTTGCTGGTCAGCAATATGTTCCTGTCTACTCAAGCTGGCTATTGGCTACCAACTGTGAGATGTTTCCTTGCTGACATGCTTCCCCCATTCTGTACTTTGCCCTCGGGCTTGCAATTTCCTGGATGCAATCTTGTTGAGAAAATGTGGTCTTTATTAGTGTTCGGCACAGATCGACTTTTCTTTGTCTGCTTCTGCAGAGCTAGTAGGATGCTAGGCTCAAGGAAGAAACGGGACACAGGACAATATGAGGCCAGGAGAATGGGAGTTTTCAGGTACTAAGAACCAGAGTGCTGGCTTAGGATAGAGATGATGGGAGCAGATAGGGTAGAAATAGCTCATTTATACCCTTGGAGCTTTTTGTAGCAGTCCAATCAACAGCTAATTGTTAAAGAAATATTTTTGTCAATAAAAATATGGTAAGTTAGCTTCTAGATATGTGAAAAATAAATTGGGGAAGACAGATGTTTATGATGTAATGAGGACACAAACTAATGTCCATGCCCCCTCCATCACTGTGGATTTGTGTGACTTTACATACAATATTTTACTTGTCGTTGTGAGCCAGCACGCACGTATTCTTATGTGTATTCCTCTCTCTCTGTGCAGCTTTGCCTGTTGGCTTAGCTGTTTTATTCGTCTAATGTATTCTACAAAGAGATTTGAGAGTGGCATGCTGCAGCCACTTCTTTTCCTTCTCCATATGCTGTCTCTTTAACACGTGTCCACATGTGTGACTTTTCTCACTCCTGATCCTGATGTTGCCTATTGTTTTAAATAATTCCTCAGTTTATAGGTACTACTGAATAGCTTTTTAAGCACAAAAACAAATGCTTTGCAAATAGAATTTAAATGCCAGGGTGTCTGAAAAAAATATAAATCATAGTCATTTAAAATAGTCATTCTATAAGGAACTGTAGAAATGCAAAATTAATAAATACTAGCCAAAGTATTAAATATTCACTGCCTGCTACTTCTGAAATGGTACAACAACATCATTTTTTAATGATGGGTAATGATAAAACACATCAATTTTAAATTGATTTCTCTCCTGTTTTCTCTTTCCCTCTTTCTGAAGCTATGAGTTGGCAAGTTGAAATTAAACACAAGTAATGGTAATAACTAAGCTTCTGCTAACCTTAGTCGTGGGAGAGACACTTTTCTGTGTTTTCTGGATGTTCTGTGGCTATTTGAGGAGACTGTTAAATTGAAAATTGCTGCTAATGGGATCAGCTTGAATTTAAAGTAAAAATACATCTCTGTTAGTGGGAAACAAGAAATGTGGAAGTTTAAATAGCAAGTGCATCATTATCCTCTAACGCATTCTTATTTGTCTCCTTATTAAGGCTCACTGGGTCCTCTAAGAATAAAGTGAGCCTTTAACTATTATAGTATATTCCTACTCCCTGCCCTCCAGCCCCCTTGAAAATCCCTTTTAAAAAAACCTTTATTTTCAGTTATGCTTCACTTGTTCTTTAATAAGTTACTTGCAAAGTACAAGAGTAGGATCAAAGAGCAAGTAATTATAGCATCTTGAATTCATATGTCCCTTTGTTATCAAAGAACTTTATATACCTTTTATCTTCAGTCTTATATGCCATACAGATTTAATTGACAGATTTTTTTCTGTATTCCATGGATAGGAAACACTAATGCATGTTTCCTAAGGTTACATTGTAAAGCAGTTTAAGAGATTATCCATCATAAGATGGGGGAAGAGCAGCACGTTGGGTCGAGTGGAGGTGGTCTAGGGGCAGTGGAGTCAGGTAAGGCCTTCAGAAAGAAATAGTACTGAACTGTGATAGGGAAAATGGGTTGGAATTAAGCAGGCAGCAGTGGAGTGAGAGGGATGAAGGGGAGGTAGGCATTGTTTCCAGTGCACATAGGAACAGCTTTATCCTTGGGGAGCTGAAAGGGCAGTGTGATGCTCTCAGTGGACCTGATTCTGGGGATTGATGCAATGTGGAAGGGATTTTTGTGGAATTGAAAAAACTGGGTTTTCTCTAGCATTTCCTTGGTAATTCTCTCTCTTGAACTGGTTAAGAAAACCACTTATAGTGGTTGAAATGTAATCTTAATTGAAAGGAAAAAATACTTCGCTTACCTCAGCTGAAAAGGGCCCTAGGGTAGGGGGGGTCCTGAGGCCAGTTCATGGTAAGGAGGGATGTACAGGAACCAGGGCGTGTGAAAGAGTCAAGATAGAGACCAAAGGGGACACTTTGTGGTGAAAGTGGGTCAGATCTGGGGACAGACACGAGATCTACACTCCTGGTGCAATTGCTAGATCCCTGGGAAGCCTCCCCATTCAAAAAATACTGGTGTTTATAAGTGTCTGAAACATCTAGCTTATAAAGAAAGGTATAATGAAGTTATTAATAGTGTAATAGCATAATATAAGATTAAATTTGCTTCCAGTGGATCTACCTTTTTATTATACTTTCAAGAACTACTTCTTGTTCTTCCCAGGTTTTGCTGCTGCTCTTGTCTTTTACTCCCCCAACTCTTAGGCACTACAAAGAGCAGGAGTGGCTCTGACAGAAACATTGCCAATGGCATTATTACCTTGGACCATTGTCAAGATTTTATATTAACAAGTTATGTGAAACTGAAATGGGGACGAGAGAAGAAGTAGACTTTTTAAGCCCAGCCATTTTGTTTTTCAAGGGACAAATCTCCCTCGGTGATAACTACCAGATTGATGGGGATAGTGAAATGGCACTCAAGAGAGGAGAACTGTTAACACAGTGTGCAAGCAGAGCCTGGTGCTCGTGCTTAAGCACCTGTGCCGTTCGTGACTCAGAGCAAGAAAGATGAAACAAACCCTGTTGTCTAAAGGGAACCTGGCAGGAATAGTCCCTGGGTTTCCATTTGAACAGAAGTCTATTAAGAGATTACTAACTAAGAGGCACTAAGATTTGTGGCTGAATAAGTAATTGAAATGAAACCCTAAAGCTCATCTAGATGAACTCACACATTCCTCTCTTTGCAGAAGTTGGCTGGAATTATGCACACCTTATGTCAATGTTTAAAAGTGTGGGGTGGGGCATGATTTTCAAGATGGAAAATAGGCCTCAAAACCCCACCAAACTGTGTGGTGCTTGGGGGGCCTTTTCTGGAGAGAACAGAACTTCTATTTAGTGGGTATGAGGACCACCACTTTAATATGTCAGTGTGTGTTTACCCGACACCCCTTTGTCATATACTTTCAAAGATGGCATTGAATTTGTGACAAGCTATAGCCATCTCATTCTTTCTCCAGGCAATATTTTGATAAATGTTGATGAGTTTATAACTGTAAAACCAAATGACATTTATAGCGTGATATGTGCTTTACCCATTGCATAATTATATCTAATGGCTTTGCATGGAGAAAGGCATTTACCATTTACTTTTGTGTAAAATGACAATCTAAACCCCCAGGCCTAATTTTTTTTACACAAAGATAAAGACTTAATTAAAAGCCAAACACAATTTATTTTTGTAACTGGCATTTAAGGTACCTAGTTCTTTGGCTAAATATGTGATAAAAATCACTATGCTTCAAGAAACAGAGATCAGTGGGTTTCATTTTTCTCTCTGTCTTTGAAACACTGGTGAACTCATTTAATTATCAAACTGATATCCAGTGTGGCTTCTTGTTTCTCATTTCTATTTAAAAGAGCTATTTTGCAAGTTAGCACAAAATTGAATAATGTGTTCGGTTAATGAGGAACATTTAAGAGATGTTTCTGAATTTAATGTGATAGCAAAATGATAAACCACCACTGTGGTAAAGAACATACTTTATCTAGATAGCAGTAATGTTTCAGGCCCATTGATTGTGGACAAGCCAAGTTTCATTTTGCTTTTTGATTTTATATTTTTTATATTCTGGTATCTAGCATAGAAATGGCCATTTAGGCATTTTGGAATGTTTATCATCATAAAGTAGATGACTTACTAGAGCAAAACAGTTTTATTTTTTAGCCTTCATGTCAGAAATACAGCTTTTGGTATCTGGCTAGCTATCCTCTATGTGTTCAGAAATAGACAACTGTATAGCTTTCTAGGAAACAAGCCTGCTGTAGGTTTATCTTTCTGGCAGGTATTGACCCTACCCACCCTGACATCAGAAGTCTCTGATCTGCTTACCAATGAGCAGAAGTTCCAGTTCTCTCTCTCTTTCTCTCTCTCTCTCTCTCTCTCTCTCTCTCTCTCTCTCTGCCTTTCCATAGTAAAAATTTCCTGAAGTTATTTTCTTTCTTCAGGAAATAAAACTAAATCAAAATAGGCCTCTTCTCCAGGGTTGGTCATAAGAATATTCTTAATTTGTGTCTCACTACTTCCGAAGAACAATTAATGAATTAATGTGAATATCAAGTCTGTCCCTTTCAGATTATTATTAGAAAATCTAAGCTTTACAGAATGCTGCAGTTAATTTTTTTTGTTTCGTTTTTGAGGTTAAACTCATGATCTAGTTGTTGTATAAGTTTTAATAGTTCTAAGTGATTTTTAAATTAATTTGTGTTTTTTCTTTTTAAAATTATCATTTTAAAATGAGCAACAATTACTTAACAAATTGAAACACAAGTAAACTATTTGATAAGAAAATAAAAAAAAATCTGTTCATCGTAGTGAGTAAGTACAAAAGCGACAATAAGACTGTTAAATGATTTCTGAGCTGGGATGCAAAATTTGGAGAAATGTCATAGCTGAATATAATCCTTTGGCTGGGCAGCTTATTGGAAATGAGAAATGCACTGATTACAGTTAAAATGCAGGTGTGAGACGCTTGTTTCTCAGGTCAGGATTTTAATAATGCATCTGTGAAATGCTTTCTTTTGCCTTTAACAAAATCATAGAACAATAGTCTTTGTAAGTTTCTTAAATATATATATATATAATAGACCAGAAAAAAAAAAAAAAAGTGATGTTGAACTAACATTTAAGATCTTTTAGAAGGCCTTCAGAATTTACTGGAAAAAGAAAGAGTAGTTTTCTGTGGAAGAGGGGTTAGGAAGAGCCATTTTCATGCTTTTAGTCTGGGACAGGTGGTATAGATTAATGTTGAATACACAAAATCTATTGAGACTAATTAAAGATACATATCCACATGGAATACCACGTCTCAGTGGATCTTTAGCAGCCAGTCCACCTAGCACATATAGTGTTTATACCAAGCATTTTTCAAAATTAGCCAAGAATAGTACCAGTGAATCTTCTGAAAATCCTTAGTCTTATGTTAGGAAGTTTCTCTTGAGAGTTCTACCTCCAAGAAGTATTTCTTGAAATAGGAAAGATTATAACCCATGTTTACATCTTACAGTACAAACATTGTACAGCAATATAGAGTGTATTTATCCCAAAATTTTATATTCAGAACTTCAACTTATTGTTTGGCAATGATTGTAATAATGTATCTTGGCCCTTTACTTTCATTGCTACTCTGATAAAGATGAAGCTGTACTGAGGACCTATCTCTGGTGTTTAACCCTGGAAGAGTAAATTAACACATCAGTCCCTGAGCCTCTATTCCTCACCCAGTTTGGGTTAATACCCAGTGGTGACTTGAACATTTCTCACAAATGCTAATGAACAGTTCACTTTGACACTGTAGACAAACACAGTCTGGTGGTTGTGTTCAGATGTTTTTCCTACCTGCTAATGAATGAACTCCCAGTGGTTCACAGTTAGCTGGAATAAGCAGTGACTTGAGGTGTATCCCCAAAATGATTTATTAACTATGTTGTAAACCAAATGGACCAGATTTAAAAGAAAACGGGAGTGTTTTATTGAATTCAAGGTTCAAAGTCAAAAGGAGCTTAATGATCTTTGATAGCATTCTATATAGAAATTTTCATTTGGAGTGGGGTAAGAGTGGGGAGTACATACATGCAGATAAGAAAACCTGTTTATCAGCTGGCAGAATTGGTATGGACATTTGTCTGTAAAGATTTCTTTTTAGTAGGGGCCGGTGATATCGCTCAGCGGCACGGGCGCCTGTTGGCGCGCGAGGTCCTGAGGTCGACCCCCCGGTACCCACAAAAAAAAAAAAAAAAAAAAAAAAAAAAAAAAAAAAAAAGATTTCTTTTTAGTAAATATTAAATTGGAGCTTTGCTGGGCCATCAGCTACCCAGTCGGTAATGAACTTCAGAGAGCCTATCCTTTCCATTCCTTTTAAGGTTTTAACCAATAAAGCAAATCATGTGGATTTCAGCAAGAATAAGGGGGAAATGTTCCAGAAAAAAAGGGGAGGGGGCACCCAGAACTTATGGTGAAGAGATTAATATTTATAGACATCAGCATTGGTCTCTTACCAACATTTATAACTCCAATAGTGGCAGATTGAGGGCTGAATCAACATTTTTCCCCCTCTGTAAAATAATAAATATGGTAAAGTAGCTCTCAGAACTGCCTTTATCATAGGGATAAATCAGGACAGTTTGTGTTGCAGGAGAGACTTAAAACTTATAAATATGTTGCCCTTTAGGCTACTATTCATCAAAATGTCTGATATGAAATCTCGACTAAAGGCTTTTGTTATTGTGTGTCTGCTTATTCTCTTTTAGAAGTATAAATTGGAAAGAGTGCTGTCATTTTGGTTATACTGGCCTGCTGTGCTACTTAAATGCATGTCCCTTTTGGGATGTATTTGAAGAGAAGGAAATAGTGGGAGTTGACGACTGCACACTTCTATACAAATCCTCTTCAGCACCTAAACTTTTCTTGCAGAAGGCATAATTTCCAGCAGGAAAAATACAGCAAATAACTGCTTGACAAATGACCTATTTTGGTGCAGTCAACCTTCTTTCTAAGACACCAGAGTACAGAAGTTGTTCCTTAAAAGCCTCATCAAATCCAGAGGGACATAACTGTCTTCCTTGGTGTGCCACTCCAAATGTGCATGACCAAAGACTTCCAGTTTGCAGATGGGAAGGTATACCAGGCTCGTAGGCAAATGCTTTAAGTCATGTGACTTGATAGGTATTACATATCTAAAATCTCACACGACTTTGCAGTTCTGCAGCTGAATTTCCTGGCTTCTGTGGCTTGGAGTCAGAGTTGAAGCTCTAGCCCTACCCTCTGCTCCCTTTGGGGCCTTTAGCTGTTGAATCACATATGGTGTGTGGAATCACCTGCCGTTTGGAGACCCCCACAGAATATGTACTAAGCAGTTTTCCTTCTTTAATGTGTAGTACAGCTCCTAGTTTTCAGGAATAACTAATTGGGAGCATAAACCTCACTTTGCCCTTGAATGGTTTGCAATTTAGGAGACCTGAATAATGGAAATGGAGGGCCTACAAAGAAGGCATTGAAGCGTGCTGTAGCTTGATAATTTGCCCACTTGGCATGGGTAAGATGCTGGTGTAGAGTTGTCCTGGGAAGGAATAGCAGGTGCTCTGGGGTCTGTGGCTTGTTTCCGACAGCAATTTGGGACAATTTCGAGAGTTGGGGAGCTCTTACGACTAACTGAGTTTTCTACCCTGCCATATCAGGTTATACAAGAGCAAAGTATAGGTCCTCAGGTTAGTCTGGGCTTGCCTGGATGCTAGCTTGTGGATAGTGCTTGGATTGGAGCTCAAAGCTACACCAGCCCATGATCATATATAGCGCGGTATAGAGATAATTGTTCTTGGGAGTCCAGTCTAGAAGCCATGGCAGGGTAGAGAAATAGTTTGAATGAGGGGGTCCAAAAAATTGCATCAAAGATTGATACCAAAGTGTTTTTACCTCTTGCTGGTCTCGGCAGCCAACCAGGACAAGGCAGTGTGGTAATGTCAAATTTTACCTGTGTGAAGGTTCAAAAAGATTGTGCCTCGCAACCCCACTTATTCTGTTGAGGTGGTGGCAGTCTGACTTGCCAAGTCAAATTTCTTGCACTCTGTACAAGTCAGAATGCCCAACCTTATCACTGGTAACTGACTCTAAAGAGGGGCTCAGGAACAGGAGAGCACAGGTTTTCTCTTTATCAGATGCCTTTAAAGCCGCTTCACAGCACATCCCTGTGATTGCTAACACCATTATGAAGATTGACAGTTTCATCAAGAAAGCAAAGAAGAAAATCTGCAGACAATAAATGGAGGCAGTGCTGGGCCTTGCTCCAGTTACCCTCAATAGCGCTTCCAGAACATTGGGCTGTGAGCTGGGGGTCCTTTCCTCCTCAAAAACCTGTGGCTTTTTTTTTTTTTTTAACTTAGCACAGAGCCTTAGGTCTTTTGTGGCCCTTTGCTAGGACTAATAGGTAACTTTAAGACCTATTGAGAAGAAAGCTCAAGAGAGTTTGTGGAGAGACAGACTTGGTGGTAGTGGTGAAGGTTTTTTTCTTCCTTGCATGAAAGTGGTCTGAGAACGAGCCTCCAGCCATTGTCCAGCAACATTTCCACCTCTCAAGCTGAAATACATATCCCTGACTCTTAGTCTAGTGGCCAAACTGAAAAGGTCAAGAGTAAAAATCAGGAATGAATTCTAAGGACACAGAATGCATCAGAATTGTTAGCAGTTAGCTATAGCTAATAACCGAGCACCTTCCTCTTACCACCACGACAGCTGCCTCACACACGTGTGGGCTGTGGACTCGAAGGCCAGGGGCACAAATGATTTGATGCAAACCCTTCAATGCTACTGGAAAAACAATTGCTAGTAAAGACTTACTGAGGATGATTCAGTGCCATCAGCAACAGCACAGGGAGTAGTGTGTGAAGCCACCATTTCTCTGAGGTTGGTATGTGTTAACAGTATGTTCTCAGAAGTAAATAACCCTTTTGCTAACAAGACCAACCTTATTTACTCACTTTCCTTCCCTTGAGGTTTGAATTCAGCCCAGTGACCAAATCATAAATAGAATTCTGACCTCCAAGGAGGCTGTTCTAAATCTTACTTCTTTTGAAAAGTGTCCTTCTCAGAGGTTAAACTTTCCGCCCAGCCCCGTTGCCTCATAATCATCACATTCTGTAAAGGAACCAAAGGGGTTAATTGCTTTCTTCAGTAAAGCGACTTTTGCTGAAGAAAGCAATTTTAGGTTAGTTTGTGTAGTAGCCAGGGAAATATACCGAGAGGGGGTGGAATGTGTTTCTGTTGTGCAGATAACCTACATACTGCTTCAGAAATGTGTGATTTCCAGCGTGTGCTAAAATAAGAAGTGGTTGTTTGATTTATCTCCCACAATGGTATGGCATTCTCTTCCTAAGTGGCATTTCATTCGCAAGCCAGGCACTGTAAATTTGAACTGAATATGTAAGTAAATATCCCTCAAGGAGATAGCATACTGGCTGGCCTCGCAGGAGAATATGCTACTAAAAATGAAGCTCTTGGTTTTTGGAAAAGCCTCAGCACCTGAAATACATTAGCATCTGAAAGTGGGGATAGTGTAGTAGCCAGCCAAAGAAGCTGAAAGTTATTCTGAGCTCTCATTCTGGAGGGTCGCCTTCAAGCAGAGTAATGTTTGGGTTACATCTCCTCCGTTCGCCTTCAAGCACTCAAGCTTCCATCCAGTCCTTTGGAACTTTGCTTTGAACTTGCATGTTTGGGCACATTGCCTCAGTGCCAGGCAGCTTAGTATGGTACAGCTTTTACTGTAGTGTCTTTGTATGGCAGTGACAAAGGCAGTGACAGTGTTTTATCAAGGCCTAACAAGATTGCTTCTGTGCATAATCGTTAAACTAAAGGGCTGTCGATCCACTGATGTGGAACAGGCAAGAATCTTAAAGAATGAAGAAAACCCATAATCGCAGAGTAACTTGTATTCTGATTTATTATTTATCACATCATGGTTAAAACAGTTTCCTTCAGTTTTGTGTATTTTTAATATTATTTTGACATTGAATTTTCACCTAATGCAAAGGCAAGTTTCAGAAACTTTTTAAACATTTATATATGCAGGTAGTTAAGGGGGAAATCCCTTTTATATTAAGGTACAGAATGCATGTTTATCAAAATTCATCTCAGATTCCGTTTAGAAATACAGATATCTTGGGTCTGAAAGAGCTTACTGAGCTGCATAGAATGACAGATATTACTGGCAGAACAAAGTTATGAATGATAAAAGAACCCAGGAAATGTTTATACTCATGTGCCTATAAATTAACTAGTAGAAAAAAGAGTGATCTTTGTTGGGTGGCATTTTAAGTCGGTGGAGGTAGAACACCTCGTGTACATCGTGGTTTGCTTCATGGGGAGGTATTGAACCTCCATCGCCCCCCACATGGCTGCTGGCTTGTGAGCCCGACACCCTCACTGGGTCGTCACTGTCAGACATAATGCAGATATGTGTATATATATATATATATATATATATATATAGCCCTCCAGGATGCATGGAATGGGCAAAGTAGCACAGTGATTCCTGCCCAGAAAGCCCAGCTGGAAAAGTCACACTACCCTAGAAAAATCAGGAGCTGTAAATGTTAGTTTATGGTTCAAAAATGATACATTTGCAGCTATGAACAGCATCTGTCAAAGCCATTCTAAAGAGTAGTTGCCTAATGTGAAGTCATAGCTGACTAATGTCACCTTTATTTTAAGCACAGTGGCTGACTCCCTAGAATGGCAGGTACAGTGCAGCCCCTCCACAAATCCTGCTGGCACATGCTCATGGCATATTGAATGCTGTTGGGCAAAGGCATTTCTGACAAGTTTCCTTATGATGTAAGTCCTTGATTCACAGCTGGCATTTGAGGACCTAGTTGAGTATGCATACCAAGAGTCAATTTTATTGGTTCACAAACCGTGTGGACTTTACACCAGAAGATTGGTAAATGAATATCTATCTATTTAAATTATAATTATATTTAATATGTAAATATTAATATATATATAATGATTTTCTATATGAGTCATTAATCCAATGAACTAGTGGTACCAAGTATGTCTCAGTAGGACAGCCTATAATCACACACACCTGTAATCCCAGCACTCGGGAGGCTGAAGCAGGAGGATCACTAGGAGTCCAAGGCCACCCTGGGCTACATAGTAAGTTCAAGGCCAGCATGAACTACATAGCAAAAAAAACCATACCCTGTCTCAAAAAAAAAAAAAAACTTAAAAAAAAAGCATTGGCAACTATGGCAGATAGGAGTATTCAGTGGTAGAGATGAGAAATGAACCCAGGAACATTTAAGAATACAAGAAATACATACCAATACCATTTTCCTTGTGGATAGAAGGATAGAAACAGAACTAAATGGCTGAGTGATGAAAAACAGGAGCAGAAACAGCATGAAAGCATCAGTGGGGTTTGGCTCAGCCCTCATCATAGATGAGGAGCCGGAAGATTAATCCATGCACTGTTCTAGGCACTGGAGGAAGAGCCATGAACAAGCCAGGTTCTTTCTCTCTTAGAGTTTGAGTCTTTGTTTTCTGTCATGAGAAGAAAGAAAATTTCAGTAATCATATCGACCTCCTAAAAAGGAGAGGATGATAGGATTCCTTGGGTTTACAAATGGACAGAACAGTGTTCTGACATAAGTATGTTCAGGAAGGGGAGGGAGTGTGGGAAGTAGGAGGCAGTCTAGTGTATTTTATTTCAAGATCAAACGCCATCTGATGAACGCCTTGAGTTTTTCTTAATGCTAACTGGCTTTTCATTACTAACACAGTGGTTTGCGTGTGTACATGTTCTTCCAAGGAGATGGAGGAAAAACCACCATTCACTTAAATCCATGGTATTCCTGTTTGATAACTGGAGTTAAGCAGTAGACTTTCTGGGACTACGCATTCCCACCCATTTCACGTTACCCTTGTTTTTAGGTGTGGAAATGAGAATAGTAAGAGAAATTATCATCATCATCACATACAATAGCCAGCGTTTATCGAGCCCTTACAATTTCAGACAGTAGCACATATATTGTCTCTTTTAATCTTCACGTCACTCTGCAGGGTTCTTAATATTTCCCTTTTTTAAAAATGGCAAAATGGGAGATTTGCCTTAAAGAACTTATTCAAGGTCACAGGACTGGCACAGGTTGAAAAAGGATTTGAGCCTAGATCCATCTGATTCCACAATGAGTGCTCACATCATTACCACAAACATCCCTGTGAGGAGCTTTCATTGTGTTCGTGGAAAAACTGGGTCTCAGAAACCTTCCTTTTGCAGAGAATGTTTTTCTGTGGTCTTGAGATAGTGTATACCTGTCCTTGGTCACTACAATAAATGACAGAGATGGCAGTGAGTATTTTAGATCTAAATGTGTCATCCTTTAGCCCATAGGAAGAAACCATTTTTGAATGTTTGTTTTTTCTAATTGTGTGTGTTAAGTAAAGCAATTACACAAACAGTCCTCTCCTGCCTGGTAATCTGCTATAAATCAACCTTCAGATGTTAATAACACAAGTCAAAACTGACAAAGGAAGTTCCATTTGTATTTTAAACTCCCAAATCATCAGGGTCTCCTCGTTCAGATCTTCTGTGAGAGTGTCCTTGGTCTTAATGTAGCTGGAAGATAAAACGCAGATAAAAGAGCCATTGTCTCAGAAGAGCATTAATAAAAAATGAATGTTGATCCTAATTGAGTAGTATTTAAACATATGGGGTAGAAGCAGCAGTCTGCAGGGAGCATCTGAGTCTGTTAGAACTTGACTCTCTATCTCATCTTTCTCCCCTTATTACAGTGCCCTCACCACCCAGCTGCCTTATAAGAATGTAAACTGTCACCCTGGAATTAGATAAGATATACATAGGCATGGCTCTATTGCAGATTACTGTTGTATTGCTATTGTTGTTCCTATTTCGAAACAATAAATTATTTTTTTCTATCTTTTCCTAAAATGTTCAGTCAACTCATTTCCTTCTTTTTGGTGTTTGTTTACATTTGTTCCTAATAACTAAGTTTTAAGTCCTTAATTCTGTTATGTTGGATATAACAGAAAGAGCTCTCAGTGATCAAAGGTGGAACAATTTCAACGTGATATTAATAACAATAATATTGGATTATAAACCAAAGAACAGAATAAATATCCATGACTCCATGCTGATATAAATAAGTTATTGGATAAATAAAGGGGAGAATAGAAAAACTGTTAGAATTTCAATTAAAAGAAGTGAAAAAACATTTTTAAAAATTATTTATTGAGGGCCGGTGAGATGGCTCAGCGGCGTAAGCGCCTGCCTTGCAAGCGCGAGGGCCCGAGTTCGACTCCCGGAACCCACATACGAAAAAGGGGCCGGTGATATCGCTCAGTAGCACGGGTGCCTGTTGGCGCGCGAGGTCCTGAGGTCGTCCCCCTGGTACCCACAAAAAAAAAAAAAAAAATTATTTATTGAATTCCATAGTAGTAATTGCTGCAGGCTAGAACTACCAGTGAATGCTAAAATTAATAAGTGAAAGTTTAAGGAGAGACAAGATAGTTGCATAGCCTCCAAGTAGCTTCCCAAAAATGTTAGGTAATTACTCTGGTGATTGTAGCATATGCATACATCCACAAAGTCTTTGATACTTCTCCCTCCAAGAAGTGGCTCTTCCTTCCCCTCCCCAGGAGTCTGGGTTGGACTGTCATTGCTCCAGTTCTAGCAAATGGAGCCTGGAGAGGGAAAAGTAGAATTTTTTCCCTGGAGAAACTTGACAAATATCACCTTAACCAATCGCCAATTATAAGACATTGATGTCATATACTCTATGATATGATGCAAAGAAAGGGGTATATCGCCTCTGTGGTATCCTTCCCCCAGATCTATGATCTCAATCTAATCGTGAGAAAACATCAAACAAACCCAAATTGAGAATGTTCTACAAAATAGCTGACTGGTATTCTTCAAACTGGCATGATCATGCAGTGGTGTGGCACCAGTTGATTTCTTAGTTTTGATAAATGGCTAAGTAACATGTTAACATTAGAGGAAAGTAGATGCAGGGTTTATAAGAACTTTTCTCTACTATTTTTGCAAAACCTCTGTGAGTCTTTAAGTATTTCAAAATGTTTAAAAAGATAATAAAGACCCATGAAGGGCATAGGAAAGCTTATGTAAAGAAATCTTAAAATTAATCCTTGTTTATTCATTCACTTATTTATTCATTAGGTCATTCATTTACTCAACAAATATTTCTTGCCAGACACTATACCAGTGCTGAGGATATAGTGGTGAAGAAGATAAACATGGGTTCTTCCTTTGCAGAGATTGATACAGTGCCTGGTTTGGTAAAAAATATTTTGTTCATTCTTGATTTTGTTGGTGTTACAGTTGGTGGAGCATGTAGAGGCTTGAACAGGTGCTGAAATAGGACAAGTGGAGTGCTTCTGGTAGCACACAGGAGAGGTACTTAACCCATTTGTGGAAGACCAACGTGGCTCCCTGATTGTCCTTTGTGATGCGAGTGAGCCCATTGCTTAATCCTTCTTATAAAGTATATCCAGTGTTTTCTATGGGAAGGACATATTTATTACTTAAATTTTGAAGTTGATTTCATCTTCATAATTCCCAAATCCCTTAAAAATGAGGTTAATATTTAAATGTTTCGTGTGTGTACCTCAGATTCTAGGGGATGCTACAATACTTTTGTATGGAGTAAAAGCATTCTTTTGAGTTGGAATTACTATTTTGAGTCTTATTTAACAGCAACAACAAAAGGGTAACAAAAAGTATATACATATGCTGCTATAATTTTTTAAAATCAAATAGTAAAAGCATATCCTTATTACAGTCCATGCAAATTTGATGTTAACTCTCTAAATATTCTAATACCAGAGCAAGTATTTATGCAAAAGTATTTTCATTGCAGCATTTTTATTTAAAAAATTAGAAACCATCTAAATAGATAATGAGAGAGATGGTGAAATGACTTTAGTATATTCATATAAGGGACTATAATACAGTCATTAAAATTACAGGATATATATTTATATACCTGCACGTATACGTACCATATATAGAAAGGAAAAAGAATCCACTAAAATATAATAATCATTATCTCAGCGTTGTAGGATTATGAGACTTCTGTTTATACTTTGTTTTGGTTTTTCTGCATGAGTATATGTAATTTTTATAATTAAGCTAAAACAACGAAGTGCTAACTTTTCAGGGGTATTCTTAAAAGTAATGATATAGAGGTCCCAGGATTTCTAATTCATGGATTGAATAACAAAGGATTTTAATTAAAATGAGACAATTCCTAGAGCTCATGGAAGCTGGTCTAAATCTTCTTGAATAGCATAAATAACAATTTCATCTTAGCTTTATCTTTGTGCATTTTTTCAGTATGTTTCAAAGTAACACCTTTGATGGTTGTATATAGGATAAAACATTGTATTTGTAGTGCTGGTAGGTGTATCCTCATACAGTATTTAGCCCACCGCATTGCTCCTCTCTCACAAGTGGGCAGATGCTTCATTGCTTATTCCTAGAAGGTACTGACAGTCTCATTAAAAGCATTTGGAAATCTTTTACTTAAAATTGATTACAAAATGGTAGGCATCATCTGTCAGCATCAGTCAGTCTTGTGTAGCCATTTGACCTAACGTGAACAATTGTACGTAGCATGATTCTGAAAATGGCCAGGCCTAGACCACTCTGGCCATCAGGCACAGAGATAAAGAGCTGCCACTGCCCAGGCTTGCTCTATGCTCAGGGATCTTTGGAGCCTGTTCTGAGACTAAGCCAGTGGTCAGCCCATCATTAGAGCTAGAGGGTAAAGAAGAGCCGTCTTACCATGGGTAAGAGGATGGAAAAGCACTAAACCACTGCTTGAGGTGAGACTGAGTGAATGAGAGGCTGGAATCAAGATGAAAAGAATTGAGAAGGCCAAGGAGCCAGGAATAGGGAAGGGAAGTAATCATGCAAGAGTTAAAAAATGGGTGGCAGGATTTCTGCATCTAGGTCTTTGCAGAAAGCATTTCTTTAACTCTCCTAGGCTATAGTCACCCTTAACAGAGAAGACTCCTCACAAGTAAGTAGGACTCCTAGCTCTGTTTTGTTCTGTAAGTAAAGCAACTCTGTTCTTGGATAACAAAACACATTTAAACAAATCAGAAAGCTGACTTGCATGTTCTTTAAAAAAAAAAAAAAAAGGTTTCTATAACACCTGTAACTCCATTTGTTTTTCTTAACGCTTTGAGTTACAAATGTCTAGAGTAAAAAGTTTGTGCTTTGTCATCTACATTTTTCCCAAAACTAGAACTCTTTCTAATTGAAAGATGGATGGAGAAAACAAAAAGCATAAACGAACCTACCGCATCTCCTTAGATTTTTTTTTTTTTTTTTTTTTTGTGGGTACCGGGGGGTCAACCTCAGGACCTCGCGCGCCAACAGGCACCCGTGCCTCTGAGCGATATCACCGGCCCCTTTTTCGTATGTGGGTTCCGGGAGTCGAACTCGGGCCCTCGCGCTTGCAAGGCAGGCGCTTACGCCGCTGAGCCATCTCACCGGCCCCATCCTTAGATTTATTTAACACTTGCCTCCAAAGAACTCAAATATTATATTGATCTTGGTAACATTTATAGTGAAAGCAGAGGTTTACTCTCTTGGTCTTGGCTCCCCATGTCCACAGGGTCACCAGAGATGGTATTGGACCCAGATGTGGTTGTGAACACCACTGTGAAACTTAGTTGAGATCAACCAAACTGGGTTCTGGAGTAGGTCAGGAACAAACCTGGTGACGCAGTACATCTTGGAGTTCTCCCTTTGACCTGTTCACGGGCCTTTCACTGAGCCTTGTTTACCATGCTTTTCTTGTGGTTTGTGACAGATAAGAACTGTATTGATTCTTAGCATCTGCTGGCAGTAACCTTTGAAAGGGCAGGCAATGCATCACCACAGAATTTTATCTATCAATATTGGAGTAATAGAAAGACAGGGATGACATCTAATCACAACGCTGCTAGCAGACCATAAATCTGAGCTGGTATGGTACTAGTAATGGGCAGTAGGAAAAAAAGGACATGAATTAGCATTTGGATAAAGTCAGGGGGATGTTTAGATGGAAAGGACAAGATATGGTCATGAGAAAAATCCTAGCAGGAATGGTCGTCCTCACCGAGGCCTGCAGAAGTTAGGTAACTTGCCTGAGCTTACGCAGTAAAGTAAGTGCTAGAACTCCTCTAAGCAGTGGTTTCCTTATCCATAAAACAGATATTGTAAGTCTTTCATGGATGGTGAAGGATTCAATGCTAACATGTATGCCAGTTCTCCAGGAAGGTCTCCAGATCAGAGCAGCAGCATCACTTAGGCACCTGTTACAAGTGCACCTTTTTGGCCCCTCCCCACACCTGTGTAATTAGAAAGCCTGGGATAGGGCCTAGCAACAAGCCCCCCAGGTGATTCCAGTGCAAGCAACAAAGTGTGAGAACAAGTTGTGTAAAATCAAGACAGTGTCTGGCGTAGAGCCAGACCCAGAGAGGCAGCAATTAATAGGTGTTTCTGTTGTTCCTATTACTTGGTTCTGCCACTTATACATATTCATTTTGTGTACAATTCCTACATTCCTTATATTTTTTATTCACAAGTGATAGCATTTGATCCACAAATGAGTCAAAAAAGAAGTGTTGAGTAAGTGGTAAAAGTAAGCAGCTTTTGACCTATAAAGATCTAGACATGTAAGCAATGTCATAGAACCAAATATACTAATTCCTACCCTCCCCTGAGTTACATGGCTAGAAGATACTGGCATTCTAGAGGTTAAGTTTCTAATGTGTGCTCTAGACATATTTAGCACTTTTGACATGTTAGAAGCTTCCAGCCTGGACAGAGAATAGTGCTACAATTTAATAACATAAATGGAGTCTGTCCGATTCTGCAAGACACGGCCTTCCGTGGGGCCCAGAATATATGGTCCCTTCTGCAGTTACACTCACAGTATTTTTAATCATTTCATGTTTTTATTATATCACAAGTACAAGGTGCTACAAAGAATCCCTGGTGTTGGCAGTCACTCAAAAATTGAGAAATCTAAGAAGTGAATGGAACAGCAAGTAGGCCATTAGGGGTTTTCTTTTTCTTTACTTAAAAAAAAAAAAAAAAAAAAAAACTTTTTTAAAAAGAAGAACTACCTTATAATGTTGGAACAGTTGATTTTAGCATCTTATACATGAAAAGTAGTAGCAATAAGGTTCCTCAATTGTTGGTGCTTTTTCTGTAGAAATTATGGCTGTGCACAACTGTGGGGATTTAACTGTGTTTCCATGAAGTACGTAATTCATGCTCTAAATGTGACAAGCATGACTGCCCATAAACCTAACGACTTTTTTAAGAGACCAGAATTCAGAACATTTTTCTCTCTGAAACTGCACTTTAGTAACCCAGCAGAAAACTATTCAGAGATCTGCTCCACTGCTGTAAAAGCATCTGGGAGTGCCAGTGGTTTTAAAAAAAAAAAAAAAAAATTGCTGAAAGCTTTCATATAAGAACAAATTTGTTAGAGGAATGAAGAGCAGACCAATTGCAATTGCCATATGTTAAGAAAAAGAAAGATCAGAAACTAGAACTTGGCATTGACCATTTTGCTGTCCCTTCTATCCACCCAAATAAAAAGTTTATTGGGAAGCTTACCTGGGAGCTGAAATAATAAGTGTTCTAGTTGAAGTTCTAGGTAAATTTCAGAATGATAGGAAAGAAGTTCCCTGGACTGAGAATGTTACTCTTAGGTGAATTCTTTGCTTTCAGTGGAAGTGTTATTTTCTCCTGCAAGCCACTGTTAAGGATGCGATTAGCCTGCATCCAGACAGCAAGGCACATTTATTTCTGCTGCTGAGAACAAGCCAGTAGTCCAAGCTGATCCATGGATGTTCATTAAAAAGTGGTGAAAAAAGTGAAACCATTGTTTACCTTTTCTTCCCCTGAGCATTCTACAAGGCTCTTTCCAAGCCTGATTTCTTTCTGCCTCCAGCTCAAGACTCTTATTATTTCTCTTAAACGTCTGTGTATGCCGTTACCTGTATTTTTGCAGTAAGTTTTATCTGCTAGACAGAGGTGAAAAGGCCTGCTATAATAGGTAGAATAGCTTTTATTTTTTTCTACCTCCAAATCATATAGTTGAATTTCATCACTTTTGTAACAAACCTCAGCAGCCTCTTTTCAGTTTTCATTTTGGACTACTTGCTCTATTTCTCGATTTGCTGTTTTGTCTTCACTAGCTTAACACTCACAAAACCAAAACGTACAGTAAAACCAAATAAGCAAAAATTTAAGTAGGATACTACATCATGTAAGCTGACAAGCCCTACTAAGTGTGACAGCACTGACTAGGACTAGTTGTTTTTGCAGCTAAATGTAGAATAATCTGTTTGCTTTGGTCACAATCAGCTAGCTGCTTTGGGAGAGGATTTTTTTTTGTGCAGTGGTGGTTGTATGAGAAAAAAATCCTAGATTCTATTTCCTGATGACTTTATGAATGAGCCACTCCAGTTTATATTCATGCAAACTTGAATTTTTAAAAACAAATTTTTAAACATGTTTCTCCCTAGAAACTGATCTCACTTGGTAGTGGGGATTTATGACCTCCTATATTCTATGCCTTACTGAGATTCGCCAGTGCCTTGAAACAAGCTGGCTAGTAATATGCCTGTTCTAGTTTCACGTTGATAATGGCCGTGCCTGTATAAGGGAGTGGTAAGAATTAACACACTGTTGGCCAGAGCTCCTCAAACTTAAATGTTTACAGGCATTATCTGAGTCTCGCTAAAATGCACACTCTGGCTTAGTGGATCTGGGGTAAGTTTCAGATTCTGCGTTTTTAACAGTCCTTCAGAGATTGTCAAAATGATGATCAACCACACTGAATAAGCAAGACTCCAGAAAGGGTAGGTTCAGCTGTTTCCTAATTTTGATACAAGTGCAGGCAACCAAAGGGGAAGGGGAAAAAAAAAAAAAACTCAATGGTAGTAAACATTGATAATATGTGTCCTTTGCCTTCTAATTTCTGCCTGTCTGTTTATCTATCTATCTATCTATCTATCTATCTAATCTGTTTTTTGAGACAGGTCTTGCTATGTAGTACAGGCTGCCCTTGAACTCACTGTGTAGCCTGGGTTGGCCTGGAAATCATGCAGTACTCCTGCTTCAGCCTCCCAAGTGCTGGGATTATAAATGTACACCACCATGCCCAGCTTCCTAACTTCTTTTTAAAGTTAGCTCTCTGCCAGTCTTTCCTTAGCCCACTAAACATTAGCTGGAGTTGAGCAGAAATAACTAATGAACCTGTGAGCTCCTCTTAGTTGAAAACTGGCTGATGCCAAAGCCCAAGTGCTTAACCTGGGCTTCTCTTTACTCTCTTTTCCTTAGACCTGATCTCTGCTCTATCTTCCCCGTATTCCTTCACCTGACTCTTTATCAGGTCTTGAGTGCTCAAGTGTAGCTGCAGTCTCTTAACTGATCTTTCTGCCTCAGGTCCCTCCCTTGCTTCTAGGAGAAGTTATCTTTCAGAATACACATGTGATCATATCACTACCTGAATTAAAATCACTTAATAGCTTCCTATTAATTACACGATAAAAATGCAAATTCCTTAGCCTGTCATATGATGCCCTTCAATCTGGCCCTAATGACCTTTTTTTCTAGAAAGCATTCCTTCCTTCCTCTTCAGGGCACAATGTACACTTTACCTTGCTCTAAACTTGCTATGACCCTAGCAAAGTCTCCTTTCTTTCCCCTCGCTAGAATCCACACCCTCATCTTAAGTCGATCCTTCCTTCTCCATGGTTATTATATCCACCATAGTGCTAGTGCATACTGACTGAAAAATGTTACACGTTATGTTGTCATGGGGGGTGTCTCTCTCCTTGCAGCATTAAGAACTTCTTTAGAAGTAAACTGTTTCCTGGAAGATGGAGCATTGTATTGGGCACAGTTTGTTTGTTTTATTTTTCAAGAGCCTTCTGGGAACTTTTGAGATAAAATGTTGACTTTAGAATAAAATGCACACAATAATTTCAAAAGCAAAACTATGAAAGTCCTTTAAAATTCAGAACTCAGAATTATATTTAAAAAGATATAGAGGAATATTTTAATATGTTTTGATGTTATATGGAATTATGTCCAAAAATGAGAGTGACTAGGGCCTAGAAGGTCCTAAAACAATCTTGCAATTAATAACTTCATTCAACAAACATTTCTTGAATACTTGCCCTATTAGCAGACACTGTTATGCTTTGGGGATACAAAAAGGAATAAGATAGTGCTAAAAATAATTAAAATAATAGGATAGATAATTAAAATTTATATTGGGATAGAAAGAGAAATGTGATAGGAGCTAAAAATAATTAACAGTAATTTTTTTTTTTTTTTTTTTGGTTGCACAACTCATTTGCTAAGCCTCCTGCTATATGGATGTGGCTCAAATCCACCAAGTGAGACCATTTGGTTCTCAAAATAACCTGCCAAGGGAGGTACTGTATATTATACCCATTTTACATGTAAGTGAGAAACCTAAGGCTTAAGAGAGATGAAGTAATAGGCTCAAGTTCTTGCTAATAACTAGCAGAGCTAGGATGGAATGCAGACCCAAATCAAATGAAAGAAACAGCCCTCTAAGCAAGTGATCACAGGGTAATTAGCATACAAGACTCACTGTGTTAGAAGTCAGGAAACCTGGAGAGTCATCAGAGCTTCCTGGAAAAAGTTAGTGGCTTTGAGCTTAACCCACAGAACCAACAGAAATTCCTTCATGGTCAGTTTTCTTGCTTTTATCAACAAATTTATAATAGGTAGGTTTGATCAAGTCATAAAATAAGAAATTAATGCCAATAGCAAACTAGTGCCAGTCACCAAATATGTATTGATTTGCTTCCTACATTCAAGGGTATATTCTTACCTAAGAACATCTGTTAGTGTCAGAGTATAATTGTCAAACTAAATCAAATATTATCATTAAATATTGTCTGTGCCCTTCTCTTTCTTGCAGTGTCAAGTAAAAGGGGGAAATTATACCCCCTCATGCCTTAGTGAAGGTTAGATTTCTAGAGACCTCGAACATCCTAGACACATCCAGGAACTCATTAGTAAGCAAGAAAGGTCTCAACACCCAGTAGCTCTCTCAGAGCTCTTGCACTTAGTAATAAAGGAAGAAATTATCTATAAAAATTGCCAGCCAGCCTTGGAGGCAAGCGCAGAGGACATATACAAGCTTAACAGACTGAGGTGGTTAGAGAAGAGCCCAACAGTCCTGTGTATTTCACTAACTCGTAGTGTCCTTCCTGTACTGGAGAATAGGACAGAGGAAGTGGAGGAGTTAGCAATCTTTGTGGAATTTTGGTTTCATTTCATTTAGTTTTAATTTTGGCATTTGGAGAGAAATTCAATTATATGGAAACCTGACTTCTGTAGACCATATTCTCTTGGGCTGTTAGGTATCTGAGAGGTTGATTGTTGAGGTTTTCCAAGGAAGGTGGTGTGCTACATTACAAGTCTCACACTGGTCACCTCTCACATTCTGAAAATATGGTGATTGCTCTCTAAACTAATTATGGGCCTATACAGAAAGGCAAGGAACTCAGAATATGTCATGTTTTTAATGCTACACATTAAATCCAATTTTAAGTGTCTAGTCCTCTGCCTACATCTCCTGTTGGCCTTACAGTTTTCTTTTTTTTTTTTTTTTTTTTGTGGGTACCGGGGGGTCGACCTCAGGACCTTGCACGCCAACAGGCACCCGTGCCGCTGAGCGATATCACCGGCCCCTTTTTCGTATGTGGGATCCAGGAGTCGAACTCGGGCCCTTGCGCTTGCAAGGCAGGCGCTTATGCCGCTGAGCCATCTCACCGGCCCACAGTTTTCATTTGTATGGTGATTTTAGTTTGCAATTTAACATAAATGGTTGATGAAGATGCTTTAATTTAATCTCTGCTTTTTAGTTAGCTTTAGAATAAAATGAATAACAGCTATATCTCTGAAAGTAAAAAAAAAAAATTCCAGCAGATGATGGAAGATGATAAAAGGGTCCTAGTAATAGATCCAAGACTGCATAGATGGAGATGATGCTGAGGAAGGATTTGGAAAAGATCATAATCCTTTATTTAGCATTTTTGGAGCTTAAAAAATACTGTCATAAGCATTTCCTTACTTCAGTCTCCTAATAACCCTATAAGAGAGATACCATTTGCCCACTTAAAAATACAGAAGCAGATTTAGAGTTTCACCATAAGACAGCTTAGAACTGCACAAAAATTACTGTTTTCCAAGTCTGATGGTCTCCTCAGTTCTCCTTTGCTTCTTTCTTACCAGTGAAAAGTCACGAGCTATGTCCTTATCATTTACCTCTAATTTCAGTGATGATTAATCAGCAGCCCTCACTTGGATGATACTAATCAAGTTATTTTATAATGGCACAAATTTGGATAGTTATTGTGCATATCTGACTGATGTAGGCTTTACATCAGGGTATCAGCAAGCATTGGAGTAGAATCTGTAATCTCTTTGGGTCACTGACTTCTCTTCTTATGCAGTCCCTTCATCAAATTCTGGCTTAACAGACCTTTCCAACTGTAAGGTGTTTTTTCCCCGACTCAGCTGATACCAGCAACTCAAGAGCCCAGAGGTTAAAAAAACACCACTTGCTTTATGACTGACAGACAATACAGTGAATAACTCACCAATAAGAGCCTTAGTCACAGAACCCAATTTTCCAGCTAAGAAATTGTTGTTTCATGTAATAGTCCAAAGCTGCATGGCTTCCTGGTAGGAGATGTAAGTTGAATGTTGTGGCATTATTCAGTAGGATGATTATCATGGATTTACAGCTGTTTCTTGAACAAACCATATTACATGCACTTGGAATACTCTCTAGAATAAGAATATGAAACATCTGTCTCCTCCCATTTCCATGTTTTCTGTTTCTGTAGTAATGTCAGTTGAAGTTGACATTCGCTCTGAGTCCATATCTGATGTGTTCCAACTAATATCCTTACTTACTTGTCCTGTCAGCTCTAAGCTTTAAATTTGGAAGGTTTTCAATGGCGCTTGTTGGCAGAAAAAATGAACGAGTAGATGGAGAGAGACTGCTACTACAGCCAAATTTCAGTAACATAGCCTGTCAGTACTAATGAGTGCCCTTGAAGCAGGTACTATAAATGCCTAAAGTTGGAGGTGAGCTGCCTTTTGAGTCTGGATCATTTGGCTAAACAGACATCTTCTCTCTAAATACAGAAGACCCAGTATTTGGGCTCTGGGCATAGAGCTAATTCTATCAGTGTCACATGTTCGAGCATTTGGATTGCTGATAGATGGGCTGTTTGACTTCAGTTTCCTTTCTATGCTGAGAGTGCTACTTTGGTTTTATTCCCAAGTCATATAAATGAGACACTGTAGATTCTTCCATTAATTCCCCTCCATTCTTTTAGCATCATAAAGTTTAATGTCTTTTCAGCTACCTCATTAATATGGTATAATTGTTAATAGCACCATATCTAGAGTTAAGCAGACCTATGTTGAGATATTGATTCCAACTTATTTAACACCTCTAAGTCTTAGTTGTCTTCTCTGTATAATGGGATGATAGTAAGATACTAAACCACATAAAATTGTTGTGAGGTTTACATGAAAAATTGTGAAAAAAAAATGAAGCATTGTGCTTGGAACATAGAAAACATTTTTAAAATATATTAGCTATTGCTATTATGCAGATGACTTAAATAATGCCCCCCTCCCAGATATAGTGAGAGTGTTCTTGATATTAAAAAATTAATAGTAATAATCACTTTGGAAAAGAAATAATTCATTTTTCTTATCTCCAGATGTGGAGAATAACCACCATTTCCCTTTTCTTCTATGTGTGCAGTAATTATTATTACATGTTATAGCAGTTGTTAAGTTTTTAAAATCAGAGAGGCAAATGTAAAGAAAAAAATCTCTAGCTTTTATTGAGTTGAAGCAAAAAGTGACCCAAGTTTAATCATGGTCCCTCTTATCAAAAAGAAAAATGGTACTAAATTGGGTGCTTAAAAGCAAAGTATAAAAAAGTAAGAAAAATACATGTACTTTGGACTCCATTGAGATTGGAGTTCTACAGAAATTCAATTTAAAGAATTGTGTAGCAGAATGGCGAAAGTTGTGAATAGCGCACACCTCAGATAGACACTTAGTTTAGGGGAATTGAAAAGGATCAATTAAGTAGAAGTGACCACAAGGGTCAAGCCATCCCCATGGCTTTGAAATGCTACAGTTTTTTGTTTGTTTGTTTGTTTTTATTTTTATGGTTAGGAAAAGGCAGCATTATGTTTTCCTATAGAGTGGGAGCATCCTAGAGGCTGTGGCAGGGCATATAATAAGTAGTGTGGCCACTAACCTAATATTTGTGCCTTCCTTTGTGAAGTTCATGTATTTTAATACACATTTTGAGTTTTTACCATGGAAGCCTTTTGTTTTAGTTGTGAATAACTTGTGGTTTAAGAAATAGAGAGAGTCTGTTATGTGAATTAAATATGAGATTTCAGCTAACTTTGGCGCCCACAGCCACCACACTGGATGTTGTGAGAGGATGCTTCATCAGCTAACAATTGTTACCTACATTCCTCGTCCCTTTTACGATGTGATTTTCTTCCCCAGTAGTCCATGCTCATGGACAGCAGGGTTTTGTATAACAGTTTTCACTCTGCAAAGCAGTCATTTAATATTCCTAGAGAATACAATATCATATTATCAGTTCATTAGCAAAACGGCTGGTGCAGAAGATCAACAGTTGGCCTTCAACACAGTTCCATTTTGTCTAAAAGAAATTTAATATATTTTGAAATGCTGGAACCCCAGCCAGCATGGAATTGTACTGCAGCAGTTCCATCTAAAGCTGTTTTTTTCTTCTTTTGCCATAAACGACCACCACAGAATCAAATCCATTGAGAAGAAACTACTTGCTTTGCCAACACAATTAGTTTCATAAGAAGCCTCTGTTTTCAGATTGTTCTTCTCCAAAGTCCAACTTGGATGACTGTGGTTATTTTTTAATTAATATTTTTAAAGAGCCCCCTTTTCCCCAAGAGCCTCTAAGCAGATTTAGCAGGCTTAAAATGACTCATCCACAAGGTGATTTCAATGCCATCTCTAAAACAAATAAAACCGTGACTTAGGGGGCTCTGTTTTTCTCCTACCTCTGTTTATTTTCATAAAATCTGTCCACTCGAGAGATTTTTTCTTCTGGACTGGAAACTGTTTTCTCCAAAAATAAAAAAAATGCCATCTTGTTGCTGAATAAAAAGGACATGCAACCTGTCCAGCCATGAAAGGGAATGAGAGGAGAGAAAAAGCCTGCAGTTTTCACTTTTCGGTGTGAAGAGCAAAAGAATCCAATGATCATGATTATCTTTTATGGTTTACTTTTATATTCCTTTTTCTTTATTGCCATTAGCTTCTTTGATGAGTAGATTTTAATGGAAAAGCTAATTCAGGTTTAGTGGGTGGGTATCACTCCACATAAACATTCTGTAGGGTGGATTACTCCTCTTCTTTTACAGGATCAAGCAGCTTAGACCTTAAGCATCATAATTGCTTGGCCCTTTTAGTGGTGTGAGCCCTGACTGAAAAGTCCTATTGAGCTTAGAATCCTTTAAGAGAAGGCTGCTAATGTGATGGTTGAAATTGAAATAGCACAGATGCTGATGCTCTACTTCCTTTTGTCACACTCTTCCTTGAAGAGTTTTTGCACATCTAATCAATGTTTTCTTTCACAAAAGAGATGTTCATCCAGTATGTAAATATAAGCTGGACTGTGCTTGACCTCAGTTCTTCAGCCTTAATGCTGAAAACCAATAGATATAAAGGTAAAAATAGCATGGCGCTTACTCGTCTTTAAAGTTAAGACTCTGGTCACCTTTGGTTTGGAATAGTATAAGGGAACATTCTCTCGGGAGAGAAAAGCAGAAATAACTTTCCTTGCAACTGAGATTAAAGAATTTCATGGGGACAAGAAGAACTTTACATAATTCCTTAGAGTAACTTTTTTCCTATTTTAAAGCCAAACTACTTTACAGTTTGTAAGGTCAAGGTGGAATTATCAAAACTCTATTCACTGGGTAAGATTTGTTGGCCTTAGATCTATCAAAAACCCAGTTTGGGGACTGTGAAGGAGAAATCTTGCTGTGCTATTTCATAGCTGCCTCTCCCCCAAGGAACTTCAAAATATAAGGGATACTGGAAGAAATAAGATTTGCAGAAGTGTGCCTTTGTGTCCCTCGGTGTGGTTGATGTGCAGTTGGACCCCGAGTGGAGTGCACTGTGGTGAGCCACCGCTGTAAGCATCAGTATTCTTGGCTGTTCTCCCTTCCTGTGCATTTTGGAGTTAAAGGTGAAATTCCATCTTTAACCCCCTTGTGGTTGTCTCAACAGTGATTAATGAACTAGATGTGATTCCCTGCAGACCTTTCAAAGGGTGGATGAAGGATGGAATCTCAGCCTTTTTTTTTTTAAACCGAGCCTTTTGCTTAATACAGCTTTTAAAATTAATGTCCTTTTTTGAATGCCAAGAAAACAAAGGGAATTTCTCAGAAGTGTATGCAGCTTGACACAATAGGCCTTAATTAGTGTCAAGGAGGTGTTAGGATGAATGGGAAAATGCCCATTTAGCTGATAAGACTGAAAAGTGGAACCTTGTTATGAGCTGTCATCTCAACGTGTATTTAAACTATAGCAAAACTGAAACATATTTGCCATATAGATCATAATGACTCCAAAGGAGCCATTATACTCTATTATGTAATTACATAATCAAAGCATGCATAGTAATCAGCTTTTGGAATTCAATGCTAATCAAACATACCTATACTATGTGTTTAAGCTAAAATAGAGAACGTTAATTTGCCATTAGTCAACTAAACAAGAGTGTGTATACAGAATATTCATGAATAGTTTAATGTTGTGTCAGATGATATTTTTTTGTTTTGTATTCAGGGGAAATCAACAATTTTAATTGAAGAAAAAACCAGGATGATCACTCTTCCACTTGCCATTCAAAAATTAGCCTCACCTTTTACTGACTATAAAAGATTAGATTAAGTTTAATACTTTTTCCCTCCATAAGCTCAAGTGACATAACAGTAATCATATTACAGGAAATTCTCACCCAGTCCTGACCATCTCCATGCCATATCATGTTGTGTCATAAATACTCCATAAAACAAAGCTTTCAGAACAACAAGAAAGGAAGAAATAAACAAACCCTGAACATATATTGCATTTGTAATGAGAAATCAATATATATTATTTAGAAATAGCCAAGACTAGAAATACCTTGATGACTCAGTCAACAGCTGTGGCCTGTACTTTTGACAGCACCTCGTGCCATGTAATTTTTAGACATTTCTTCTTCCTGGGCCTGGGAGTCTTTAAAGTGAGATGTGGTCTCTAGATCCCTTTTGGTTCTATTGGTCTTTGATTCCAAATGTGTTCCATAAAAGAAGGTGGCACAAATGACATGTTTGGGTCAACATCATATATTCTTGTGCACTCAATTATTTGTGATTTGATTTTTGCTTATTTTACCTCTAAGCCTGTGCTCTCTCTGGTTGGCATTCTCAATTGTTTTGACCATTAAGGAGACAGTCCTTGGAGCAATCAACATTTCGACTTTACTGTTTGGGATAGTAAAACATGAATGAGGATCAGAAAGGTTAGCAGAAGCTTTGTAAACAGCAGGCAGATTGATTGCTTTTGATTTTAAATAAATATTCAAATATTCACCAAGGTTGAAATATTGCCTCTCTTCAAAATAAAGAATTGTATTTGTGTTGAAGAAGTCTCAACCTTGACCTTACTCCACAGCTGACAGACCCACTCTGCTGGGCACTGGTTCGCTGTCTCTCATAAGTATCGCCTGACTAAAAATGTTACGCTCATGTTAAAATGGGACTGAAATCTTTCATCAAAAGCTTTCATGGCTTGAACTTCAAATAATTTATTTTCAAATTACTTTTACTGTAATTCTTATTAATTCAAATAGGTTTCTGATTTGATATAAAACTCTGTAAATGCAGGGAACAGTTTAATGAATTGAAAGATAGGATTGAGTCTTTTAAAGGAAATGTACAGAATATGCTGACAATAATTGCTTAGATAGAAATCAAATCTTAATGGCTTTGTTAATGATTTGTAGTGCACACTGTGTTTACGTTGACTTGGTGGAGCATATGCAGTTAGAAGATTTTTCCCTTCAGGCTTCAATAGAATCTAGTTTTTTTGATGCTTTTTCTGAAATGTACTCAGCCCTGTGCCAGCTCTCAGAAACATGAGCAGGAACTGTGATGCCTCTGCTGGTGACGATTTTTTTTTTTTTTTTTTTTTTTTTTTTTTTTGAGTAGGGGTAGATGCTATTCTTCGAAGTTGAGCACATCCTGAACAGGACTGTAAAAATGAGGTCCTACTTTAGTGAGCATGGTGACAGCCAGTGGAAACTTCAAGGCAGAGAAGGCTCACAAATAAGTACTCGTATTTCCTAAAACACACAAGATTTTGCTGCTTTAAAAGTTTCAAACCTATATAGGCTGGGGATGTAGTTCAGCGGTGCAGCACCTGCCTAGCAAGTGCAAGGCTGTGAGTTCAATTCCTAATATCAAATAACAATAAGAATAATAATAATAAAAGTTTCAAACCTAGATGCCTTGTGAAGGGTAAGAATGAGTTACTGAGATTTTCATTTGTGTAAAATTTCAAATGTAACTATAGTGACATTTTAAAAATACTAACTACATCAATCATCAGCAGGCTGTTTATTTCTTCTTTTAAACCATCTGTATTTTGGGTTTGAGTCCTTCTTTCTTAGACAGTAACCAAGCTGGGTCAATGTTATGTTCAGTCTTCTGTAGAGTAGGGGGTGGTGGGGGACTAATATGATTTTTGCTGTTGGAGGAACAGGTCAGAACTCTTATTTGCTATCAGTCTGGGCAAACTGTCATCCTTAGTTAAGGGTCGTGGGTGCTCCTCCCTGTCAGTAAAAGTTTACAGAGTTGCCATAGCATAGACTGATTTCTGTTTTAAGTATGACTTGTCCTTTTATTATGGACTTGACTAGAGAGATTCCCCCAGTGTAAATGAAGTGCTTTATTTATTAACAGCCAGGCAGCGGGGCAAGAGCTCTCAGTGCTGGCAAATGCCTGCCATGCTCTGGTAATAAAGGCTTTCTCTGGGGGCAGAGTGTGCTGCTGACTGAAAGAAGGAAGCAGTAGTAAACAAGGTGTTTTACATTCCGGACAGTTTCTCTCTCATCTTGAAGTGTGTAATTGTGTTCTGGATAAATTATGGAAATAAAAAAAATCAGAAGTTGCTCACAGGGAAATAGCGCTCTTTAAAAACAAGTAAATTTTCCAAGGCAGCGCCAATAGAACCTTGGCAACCAGCGCTGATGTTGGCCAGTAAGAAGCCCAAGCTACATGGGCAGGAGAACCTAACAGAATGGGATTCAGATGCCAGTTTGGCCACTTAGCTGAATTACATCAACTGACTAAAATGTCTGAGGTTATTCTTCTTTAAAGTGGGGATATTGCAAACTCCAGAAGTCTGAGGGGGAAAAGTGCGTAGTGCAGCTAGCACGGTGCCCAGCACTAGACTGTATGTGTGTTCTCTCTCCTGTTTCTCATTTCGAGTTCTTGCTTTAAGATCTGCCCCATCACCTCCCTAAGGAGGGCATATTGTTGATTGAATGGACTCCAATCAATACAATGCTGTCTCTGTGGAGTTTATAACAAAATGAGGTTTTTAGGAAAGAATCCACAAGCTGCATAAATTGAAGTCTGAATAAATAGATTTATGTGTCAAATGTACCTCCACCTGTACTCCAACCCTCACCAACTTGCCAATCATCAAAATAAATTTTTACCTTTTTTTAGATGATAAGTTTTGTCTTATTGTGATGAATGTCCTAGCAACTTCCAGTTTACCACAGGAGACTTGCATGTGAATGAATGAGCCTCTCCAGTGCCAAAGTTCATTTTTAGAAATTGCGGGGCAAATCTGGAAGTTATACAGAATATATTTCCATAACATAATAGTTACTGGTATGAATTAAAATCCAGTTTGATTCTGCCTCCTAAATCTTACCCATATATGACCAATTAGTGGTCAAAAATGTCTATATATGCCAGACATTGTTCTGTCCTTAAAATAAATTACCTTCCTACTAACAGCCTTATTTAATGGCTACAGTATATTGTACCTATTTGATTTTTTTCCCTCAGAACATGTGCTATTTCTGCCTTGACAGTATACCTGCTAAGTGAGTTTTAGAAAATCAGAAAGGTTTTTTTATGTGAATTCTTTAAGAAAGCACCAAAGTTGCCTGTTTCTTCTATCCGTCTGCTATACATCAAATTGTGTTTTATAACAACCTAATTGTCATGATACCTATTTCAAGGGGAAATTTATCAAGGCACAGTGCACCCTTCTGTTTGGAAGAAATATTTGAGGATGTGAGCAGAAATTATTTTTACATAAAGGCTTCAGGCAGTTAAGAGTACTGACATACATACCATATTTTCATCACTGTCATTCACTTCCTTTGCCTCAAATAAATAGGTCATTATTATCCCATTGCAGCCATCTTATGGTGCCTCAAAGTATGGAGCTCTGTTTAATATAACTGCCATTCAGCTGACCCGTATAATTTATTGGTAATTTTTACAAAATGACATCCTTGGGCCACCACCATCAGCCAAAGCACTTTGATATCTTTCAGCAAAATATTTATTATCACATAATTTTTTTAGCATTAGTATTACCACCATGTTAACACAGCTAGGAATTGGCATATTTTGAGTTGCTGGATTTTATGTTCACCTTGATAATTAAATAATAATAATACCATAATGTTGTTAATATTACTATGGATTTTTTTTAGAGCACAACAAGGGCAAGAATTTACAGATGGCAAAAGTTTACCCAAATAATTTGCTTCATAATGACACATTAAAAATGTCTGGTCTTACAATACCTAATTAAAAGTAGAGCTAGAAATGTTTAGACTTCATAAAAACAGGCAGAAACTTCTGATTCTGTTTTATTGCCTGCATTGCTTAAAACAAAAACCATGGCCAAGTCCTCTGTGCTCCTATCTTCTATATAAATGCTTTATAGCCTTATTATGAACGTAGCATGCGCCTCTCCGAATATACTAGCCTTAGGATTTTGACTAAAGAGCTAAAATTAAAGCTTATAGTTTTTCCACAGGAACTATTCTATTAGAGCATAATTGAATTGCAAGTGGCTTCAAGTCCCAGTAGCTTCAAGACAGAGTAGTAGTTAGCATCTGTGAGGCCCTGTTTTACCTTGAAGGAATTATGCCTATCAGTAGGCAGCCTTTTCTCATGTATCTTTTGTAAACTGAAGATTATTTGTATTGCTAAATAGGCATTCTTTAGATATAAGACCCCTCCCCTTCCAAGAACCAAATAAGATCCCATTTGATGTTCTAGTCCCATGACTTGAGGCAGTTAGAGCACTTGAATCATGCAGTTGCATTTTTCCTTAATTTTCTTAGTAGAGTGTGTTACCCCGAGAATATAAGGATTTTGTCCTTCCTGTACACACTTTGCTAGGGCCAAAAAACCCACCCCAAAAAGCTTGTTTGATTGGCGGGAATTCCCTTCTTGTTCTTTTCTCAAATCTGGGAACAAACTACTCCCTCCAGCTGGGTTCTGAATTATGTATTTGTCACAGTAATCCACTAAGGAAAAAATAAGCATCCTTTCCTTTTTTGTGATCACTTTTTCTCTTTGTTGTTATTTTGTAACACTGTTCAGCTTACTAAGCTTCTTCTGCTGGATCAAGCGAGGGAAAATGTACCCTCTCACTCACTACAAGCCCCAAGGGCTGCGTTCTCACACCCAGGTTAATTCCCTGAATCATAGAGCCCAAGGTCAGGTTTCATTTTGGTTTGTTCCTCAAGCACCAAGAATTTTTGTTTATCTGTGTCTCTAATAATCTTTTTTTCCCTCTTATCCTTCTAGCTTCCACTCTTCTAATCCTCTGCCAGGGGCTGGTCTATTTCTGGGTGGATTTGGCTTAAAGCCATCTTAGACACCCTTCTCACACTTTCCTACTATGTCCTGCCAAGAAAGCATCCTTCAGCAGAAATATGATAGCAGGTGGAAATCCTCCATTTATTCTAATTGCGTCTCTATTTATGGTGTCTCTGTTTTTTTCTTAGATTAGTATTTATCTTTGACCTTTGTGTCTGGATGTGACAACTTTTTTTTAAGGAGTGAATAAACCACCCTGAGCTGATGTGTAGCAGCTACACAGAGAGCTCCTCTCTTGGGCAGGGACTGTGATCATGCCTTTTTGTATCCACAGGACTCCCTACACATCATAGTGGCTTAATAACTGCTTGGCTTTGACATCCAGAGAAAGGATGATGATGATGATGTGATGATGGTGACAGTAGCAGCAGCTACCATTTATTTACTTTTCTGAGAAGCTAGACAGTGCTCAATGCTTTATATCAGCTCTGTGAGATAGCTTTTAATTACTGTCCCCATTTTCAGGCTTGAAACTGGCTCAGGGACTTTAAATAATTTTCCTGATACCACACAGCTAAAAAGCAGTCCCTCCAACACACACAACTCAAAAGTAGCCGCCCCCCTTTCCTGATTGACCCTTACATCTACGCTTATAACACCTTTTTTGTTCTTAAGTAGGGGTGAGGTATCCCTCTTTACACAAGTTGCAGCTTTTTTAAGGCTGGGATAATGTCATTTGTGTCCATATTCCCTGCTATGCCGGGTGCAGAGTTGAACAATTGACAGTTGCTTCATCTTTTGCTTCTGAATTGAACTCTCCTCCTCCTACCTGTGCTATGGAACATTTAGGACATTTCTGAGGTGCCCTGGCTGCTATCACTAATCTTAGAAGCAACAAACTAGAGCAGATCTGGAGATGAATCTTCTATCAGTGGATCTGAAAAGCCTTGACTTTTTGACACATGCTAAAAAAGATTTTCTAAACGACTAGAGGAGTTGATCTACAGTAAGAGGCAGGGGTTGAGAGCTGCCTAGGGCTTGAGTGAGTCCTGAAGGTGTGAGAGTAGAGTAACAAACTCTCAAGTGTAATCCTTCCCTAGGTTTTATCGAGATCTCAAAGACTCATAGTCCCATCGTCACTCGCACACAGTGACTAAATGAACTGCCTAACATTGGGAACGTTGACATCCACTAACAAGACAAGATTATTTATTGAACCTCCTACCTACTTCTGTTAAGTGTACTCTTGAGTTTTTTGTGACCAAATAGCTTAGCTCAAGGGCATGTGAGCTATGGTTGACCATACATGCATCTTCCTCCCCTAGCAGGGAAAGCTTCAGCTCCTCACAAAAGCCAGTACTCTAACCTTTCCAATACCTCCAAAGTTTACTACCCAGCAGTGCAAAATACTGGAGGCTAGGACTTTGGCATTGCAACCTTTGAGACCACATCAATTCCAGGCTTAGTTGTAGTTTATCTCTGGATCAGCCTTGGTTTAATAGACTCATTTTATGAACTTGAGAGAAAGGTATTAGAGCCATACCAAACGTTGCTACTTGTGTTCATTCTCTAATATACTTCTCACTTCATATTTTTCGTTTTAATTGATCCCATGAACCAAATTTTAGTTGATGGAATTTTTTTTCTGATCTTTTTCTCCTCTTTTTTGAAGGTAATGGACAGAATTTGTTTACGAAAGACGTGACAGTGATCGAAGGAGAAGTTGCAACCATTAGCTGCCAAGTCAATAAGAGTGACGACTCTGTGATTCAGCTCCTGAATCCCAACAGGCAGACCATTTATTTCAGGGACTTCAGGCGTAAGTTTCCATCCCTATCATGTTAGACCACAACTTTTTCCTACGTGTTGTCTTGATAAAGAGATTGCTAAGGCCACCTTTTTTTAAATTTAATGTTAGATGCTTAAAGTTTAGTCAATTCTTTAAAGGGAAGAAGAGGCAGGCAATCATGATCTTTCTACTTTAATAGAAACCTTGAATGGTCCCTTTTAAAAGTAAGGCAGTCTTACTTTGCAATAGGAATTGATTGTAGTAATTCAAGGTGAATTGCAATTGAGTCCCAATACTTAGCTGATACAAACAACTCAAATAGGGTAAAGCAAGGAAAATGCAGCATTCTGAAAGGTAATCTATTTGGTTTGAAGATTGAAGTTTCCAGGGCAATCTGGGCCTAAATGACAAAACCAAATCTCTCGCCACAGCCTCTGGTATATGGAGGTATTCATATGCTGAAATCTTTCCAAATGTATTACAACAAAAGCTGATCATGGAAACTAACCTGTGTATAATAGAAATGGTTCAATTGGGTATCATGGTGTGACAAGAACAAGAAGCAAGTCTTTGGAAAAAAATGCTACTTAAGAGTATTGGTACCTTAACCAAAGCAAATGTCCAGCATGTTCCTTTCTGGTTACTTGTCACCTTTCCTCCCCAAAAGCCAGGGACATTTGTGACCTGGAAGGAGATGACAAACCTAAAGAACATGGGTATGGATGAGGGAGGATAAAAGAGGGAAGCTAGCTTCCTATTCTTAAACTGAATTTTTGTCATTATAGTAGCCCATTAAAGTAGCCCTTGCCAAAATTAATAGACTTCAAAAGAGAACATTTGAAATAAATAAGAAGTCCATATACATTGCTTTTGTAGCAGTCCTGATTTCCTTCTTGATATCTAGTTTCATGCTGTGAAGCTGAATATAGCTAGAGCACTATAGGACCAGCTTAAGGTCTTTGAAGGCCTTAGATCATCTGTGTTTGGCAGCTTCACCTCAAATTACACCACATAAATTAAAATGCATCCACGATAATAGGACTACTTTATTATAACTTTTTTTTTTTTTTTTTTTGTGGGTACCGGGGGGTCGACCTCAGGACCTCACACACCAGCAGGTGCCCGTGCCGCTGAGCGATATCACCGGCCCCTTTTTCGTATGTGGGTTCCGGGAGTCGAACTCGGGCCCTCGCGCTTGCCGGGCAGGCGCTTAAGCTGCTGAGCCATCTCACCGGCCCTATTATAACATTTTAAGTGGTTTTTATTTTGCTTTGGAATTATCATTAATGATTTTTAAAATTCTCTTTCATAATTTAGAGCCACTGCTTTTTTTTAAAGCCGTGGCTTTTTAAAGACACTTTAAAAGCTTGTAAACTCTAGTTCCTGAACTTAGTGCCCAAAGGCTAAGCAGGGCTGGCATCCTATGTCAGGGAACTCAGGATTTGCCCTTTCCTTCCGTTTTCATTTTGCCTATCTTAGATAGGAAACCTGAAACAATTTAGGAATACGTGCTGAAACAGACAGTGGCTGGAATTATGCCGAGTGCGGTGTGTGTGTATACGCTCACACATGCGCCACCCGTTTGCGTGGGTTTCCTTTGGGTAGGGTTGTTTGTTTGCATCAACTTATTGCAGAGGCTCAACTTTCTTTTCACCTAGTTCAGGAAAATAGATGGTTGTCTTTCTCACAATCACTAACACTTTGTTTTGTTTCACAGCTTTGAAAGACAGCAGGTTTCAGTTGCTGAATTTTTCTAGCAGTGAACTCAGAGTGTCGTTGACGAACGTCTCAATTTCTGATGAAGGGCGATACTTCTGCCAGCTCTACACTGACCCCCCACAGGAAAGTTACACTACCATCACAGTCCTGGGTAAGAGACATGAGCAGCGATTATCCTGGGGAGCAGAGTTGGGGTGTCCTGTACTACCAGATGGCTTCCAGCAGCAGGGAAAAGGTTAACAGTGAATTTCACTCTTCCAACTTGTTTTAGGATGAATCACCGCCCATCTTGCTGAATTTTAAAAATAGCCTATTTTACCAAACGCTCTAAGGAATGGCAATCAGCAGTCTTTATAGATTTCACCTGCTCTGGGGTTTCAAACCTCAAACTTTAGAAGCAAAGATCAAGAGAATTTAGAGCCCTCAAATGAATCACTCACCACATGAAATGTCATTGCTTCTACCAGGATTTTTTTTTTTTCCTTCTGTGCAAAAGCCGGGAAGATGGGCTCCACATCTGTACCCCAGGGCAGAGCTCTGTTATGAAATCTGTGTCATGAGTTTTACTTCTGAGTTACATCCTCATTTTAATGTTGCTGATCTCCTTTTCTTTGGCTTCACTTATTGCCTTGTTTATTGCTTATAATCTAGATTGTTCTACCACAGTCATATCCCATGAATACATACTTTGCTACGAAGTGCAAACCATTGAACATAAAAGAATTAAGAGCTCCTTAACTGATAATAAGCAAAGAACTGTTGACAGGCTGTCAGGTACACTCACGCGTCTTCATTTATGATCTCCAGATTGTGATTTTCAGCAAAATCTCAGCAACCAGGTTTTTGTGTTTATATTTTAATAGTCAGCAGATAGTTCTGTGCTGAAGGTGGTCTGAATTAGTCACCTTTTAGACAAACATATTCCAGTACATAACACAGCTGATCTGGATTTTTGAAAGTGAATTTTCAACGACATACACTGTAGCGTGAGGCCAGATCTCTGATTTACACCTTCAGGAAGATGATGAATCAAAGTCTATTTGAGGCGGCAGACTGCAGCTTTGGTGTAATGATATGAAGATTAAAGAGGAAAGATAAATATGAAGGTCATTTTTGCTTGGTGTGTGCACATACATGTATTTATGGATGTACATATTGAGCTGCTGCCTCATTACTTTATTTAAACACAGCTGTAAATGGGAAAACATTTTTTTATTCATTAAGCTAAAACATGTCCCCAAAGCTTACATATATGCTTTTGGTAAGAGGAATACTGATTTTAGAAAGCCACATTTAAAGTCTGTCCATAAAATTCCTAGTGTGGTCTATGTTTAATGATAAATGGCTTTCAAGTATACGTATATATATCAGTATTGTGCCTTTAATTCATATTAGACCTACAGAAATAGTAAGCTTGGAAGATTTTGCTGGAATAATTATTTTGGTGTTTTCCAGGTGTACCAAAATTCACAAGCATGCATTTAAAAAGTTTTCTGCCTGCTTGCTTGTTAAAAATATGTGAAAACAGTTTGCTTGTTACAGGAAGTCATTAGCTGCGTAGACTTTAAATTGACCTTCTACTCATTGACTCATTGTCATTAGTGGCATTTCCACAAAAGTGACAGCAATAAAAAGGAATGTGTGTCTGGTATTTTGAATTTTCAGAATATTTTACTGCTGATATCTTTATTGATACCTTAATTTCACAGAACAAAAATGACAATGACAGAGGTTAGCCATTCTGCCCAGGTTACAAAGTACTCAGTAAGAATCAAGAATATGGGTTGGTTGCAGTGCTGCACACCTGTAATCCTAGCTATTCAGAGGGCTGAGGCAGGAGGATCACAAGTTAAAGGCCAGCCCAGGCAACTTGAAAAGACCCTATCTCAAAATAAGATTTTTTTAAAAGAGTGAGGATATAGCTCAGCGCTCCCTAGGTTTAATCCTTACTGTTACCCCCCCTAAACCCCCAAACACAAATGGAGAATTCAAAACAGATGTTATTATTCTCACAACCTTTGTGTCTTCTAGTCTGTGTTGTTTTCAGTTAAATCCTGAACGCTGCTGTTACAAGATTTTTTTGTTTTTCTCTGAAGGTGAACATCTTTTGTTTTCAGGAGTCTATCTGGCCATTGCCAAGAAGTTGCTGCCTGTCAGTTTCCAGTGTCTGGTACATTTATTTTCAGAACCACTGACTGCACTGGACTAGTTTGACTATGAGTACACCCTGTGCTTGGGAGCCAACTTACTAGCACTATAGATTCTGAGAGGCATGATGCCTGTGATCCTTTTGGAGGTCTCACTATTCCAGAAGTAATAGCTTCCTGCTTGTATTTTATAGGAACATTAACTTAAATATACTTGAAAGTAATGCTAGTAAATGTTCTTTTTGCAGATATTATGCATTCATTTAATATTCTTTCCATTGAATTTATACTAGGAAGCCTTGAACAGAGTAAAATTGTTGTCATCAGTGTTTAAGTCTTTCATATTCCAAAATTGGACGATTTTCACTGATACTCATATATTCAAACCTTCCTCCTAAGGTTTAGAGTTTTCAGATATTACAATGAATGAAGAAGGATGTATTAGCATCTTGTGCCATCTACGTTTCTCTGAAAAGGATTCCATATGTACTTACACAGCTGTCAAACTTCTTGATAGGTTAAAGATGTTCATTTTAGTGCCTATGTCTATTAGTTATTTGATGCATTCAGCAAAATTTGCAGCATAATTGTAAGATGTACAAAGATGGGTATTTGTTAATATTATCTGTGCCATTCTATAGTTACTACTGTGTTTAGAGCTTATCTGTGTAAAAACTGAAAACTCTCCTGTGATATTTTGCATGTATTTGGGTAGCTTTTAGGATATTCATTCACTTCCACTTGTAATGAGTTTCTTTCTTTCTCCAGTACCTAGTGTAGGACTCTTTATACTGCTATTCAGGACAGGAGATGAATGGAAGAGAGAATACACTACTCTAAGATTCCTGTAGCTACTGATGACAGCAGCTAATACTGTTATCATCTTGTCTTTCTAAGATTAGTGTTTACTCTTAAAATTCCAGGAACAGGAGAACCTAATCGTTTTAAAGGGTCTTAGAGTGAGATTTCATGTACTGTTCTGCTTCAAGACTCTTTTGTTGTAATTAGTATGAGTCATCTTGATATTGCTGATTTTTTAAAAATGTTGTAGGTGTAATGTTTATAATTAGCACACTTATAGATTTGAGGCTAGCTAAGAAGAATCTTGACATTTTATTGCTCTTTTCTAGTATTTTTCTCTATGTGATTTTCATTCAGGTTTTCATCTCTCTTTGGTTATTTTCATTATTGGCTGCAGGCAGTTTTTACTAAATGTGTCTGTTTAGTGGACCATGTATAAGTGTATTCTCTGGTTAGCGGCAGTTTTAATTCATTTTTCTTATAAATGGATTTTTATACTGTACTAACCTCTTTTGTATTGGAGTAGACATTATGCAGTTAAAAGGAAAATAGGATAGGATTAATGCACCAAAATAAATTTTTTCTTGCCCAACCCTCTTTTATCAGAAAGACAGATTTAAATCATCTCATTTATATTTTCCAAAGCTTACTTGCTCTTAAAAAAAAATCAGAAGTCAACTTTATAGTATCAGAAAAATCATCATAAGTCACATTATCAGATTTTATTTTATATTTGTAAACCAAACAACTCCCACTACACTTGCCTATTTCTTCTTCTAATCTTAGGAAAGATTAGAAATACTGGTCACAATCTTGAGAAAACTATTTATGGACTTGGGAAAAAATCATTCAGCTATTTCTCAAAATGATGAGCTCAATAATAACCAAGTCTTTTATTTTTCTATACGGGGCATATTTCCTAACACTTTTTAAGTTTTCTACACTTTTGCCTTGGCTATAAAGTTAAAATTGATGCTAGCTCTTCAGGAAGGTAATCCTAGGATTTAGCATTGGTACAGGAATCACTGTTGCTCACAGAACTTCAGGCTGCATCTGTTGCGGCAGAGGAGGAATTAACAAGGTTAATAGCAAACAAGAAATCTGAGTAAGGACCTCACTGCCAGTCAAGCTGTCAGTCCCCCCAAAATATGAAAGAGTTAGTGGTTTTTCCTCTGTGCTTACCTATACCTGGCCCTTTTCATTTCCTTACTTTGAGCCAGAAGACATTATTTGTCATGTGGAAAGAACATGCCATCTTTATGACCAAAAGGAGGGTGTAAAGAGTTTCCACCAAGAGAAACCACTGGAGAGGAGCAGGCAGTGGAGGTTCGGAGACGCATGGGGTGAGGAGTGGAAGAATTCTTCAGGCTCAGCATGAATGATAAAAGAATGAAGGCAAGATACTTAAGGACACAAAAACCGACTACCCAATGGACTACAGTTGAGGCTGAGTTCCACCGGCTTGACAGCTGTCTATAGCAGTCTCTTAACAGCCCGTGGATGTGCCCCCATTTCAAGAAGTTCGCTAGGTTCCCACAGAATGACCATTGAGGTGTCTGTCGTGGAGTAATAAGGTGGGATCTAATTATTCTACTCTGTAAGGATTTCCAGGATTGCCAGTAGTTTTAAGCATTCACCCTCTATCATATCCTCAGAAAGCCACCTTCCTCAACTTCATATCCCATCAATTATGCTACTGAGGTTACAGTTCCCATTGAGAACCATTGCATATGTTAACACCAAAAATTATTGCCATCAATTTTTATTTTTGCTTAGACCTTGAAAAGACTGACTATTCTGACTTTTATTCCTGCATTTGTTTAAACAGACACTCCCACATCTCTTCCTCCTTAGTTGTTTCCTTTGTTTGTTTGTTTGTTGAGACAAGGTCTCACTATGTAGTTCAGGTTTATCTTGAGCTCACTATGTAGCCCAGGCTGGTCTTGAACTCACAGTGATCCTCCTGCCTCAGCCTGTCAAGTGCTGGGATTACAGGTATGCACCAGTACACCTGGCTAGTTGTTTCCTTTTTTAAAAAATCTCCTGTTATACTATCCCTTATTGCTTACCAACATTTTATTTTCTTTAGGCTTGGACTGTCTTTTCTCTGACATTTGACCTAAAATAAGCAATTTTGTCGGTATCCTTATTATACTATATTCAGAATGCAGTAGTGTTTGCTGATCCTAAATATTTACTCTCTCTGTATATTCCCTACCCAGTGTCTAGCTCTGTGAGATGCAAGTCTGTAACCTATCTGACTGTCAGATAGCATGGATAAATTCTGTAAGGAGATAGCCAGCTGAAGTCATTCTATTTCCATGCCATTGCCTCACTGTGTATCCTAAAATGCCAGCGGATATGTGGCTACAAATTGGATATTCAATTATATTTTTGCTTATTTTTTAAATGTAAACTAGAGTAGTTCTTTGCCATGTTTAACTTCTCATTTGGGCCATCTCACATTAGCAATACCTGTTGAGCAAATATGTTGTTTTCCTCATACACAGGGAACAAAGAGGGATGCTTTTGCTTCAGGAGTCATACCTCTCACTACAATATACTATCTTGCTGAGAAATGTATGCAACAAATCATTTTATTTTTCCTCTTTCATCATTCTCGCTTAAGAATTTTCAATTGATTCAATTCAGTATGAAAGTCTTCCTGTGGGTGGAATTTTCACACTGGACTAGAACAGTTACAAACCCCAAGTATGTGGTTTAATCCCATAATTTATTGAAGGCGTATCAGAGATATATTATTCAACTTGATCATCAGTGTGGCATGTTGATACATATTTAATTTCTTGTTTTCTCTTCTGAGTTGAGAAACTTATTAATCATAAGTCTCAGAACTGTCTGCTTATTCATGGTGGTCAGGACACATTCTTAGATTCACACTACTGAATTCAGTATTCTTACTGATTTTTATTTCAAGAGGCTCAGTCTTGATGTAGGGTTGAACCTTATATAAAGTTTCTCCGTCAACTCAGTTTCATTAAAAAAACAAAACAAAACAACTTTTGTCATCATCATCACCAGCATCATGCTCTTGACTTGATATTTAGCACGTTAGCCCCAAATCTTGTATTTTGACTATTTTATTATATGTATGTTTAATATTATAGAAAGAGTGTTGTTCGTTGTGATATATAAATCTGCTTTGACCTCTAAAATCTGGAGCACTGAAATTCAGAATGTAGAAAATTGCTGCAAACTAATTGGCATTTCCTCTATTATTGCATCTTTGTAACCAAAGGATTTTATTAATATGCCATCTATTGAAGGACATGATTACATTCTGGATTTCTTTGAATCAGTCTAATTAAACAGAACTGGTTCTGGGGCACAGTTTTTCTGTATATGTTTATGGTGAGTGATTCTTTTAAGGTTTTTGATCTTTGTTGGTAGACTTTGAAATCTTTCATAATAAGACTGAAATCCAAGGGTTGAGTTCAAGGAGAATTGTTGCCCTCAGGGCCTTTCAGGTAAGGTCAATAATTTCAATAGTGTATACTCTTCTTTTATATCCATTTTCAAATCAATTTTCTAATAACTGATAGATAACTGCTATCTTATTATAACATGGTCAGGGATAATTTAGGAGAAGACTGGTCATTTTATAAGATAAATTTAGGAAAGGATTTTCAAATCTACTGATTTTGCATAACTCACTTTACTTAATGATGGTTTTGCTCTTCTTTTTCCTCCTCCTGTGACAGTACGTTTTAAATTCTCATCAGGAATGTCCATTATTTGTCTCTTTTTTGATAGCAGTAGTACTAGTTTCTGATAAATAGAATACTATGTCCAGAAATGGTCTCTGTGTTTATAAAGCCTGTATGTTTAATTTGTAGTCCCACCACGTAACCTGATGATCGATATCCAGAAAGACACTGCAGTGGAAGGCGAAGAGATTGAAGTCAACTGCACTGCCATGGCCAGCAAACCAGCCACAACTATCAGATGGTTCAAAGGGAACAAAGAGCTCAAAGGTAACATGCAGACTGCCCTGTACTAAAGTAGTTAGTTGGCACTTGATTTAGCAAGCAGGCTTTTGTGGAATTTATAGACAAATACAAAACATGTCACTGAAACAAAAATATTAATTTAGATATAAACTTATAATCAATTTCTAAAGACATCTGAGACCATAGCATGACAACATTTTCTTCTAAATCATGTCCTTAGTCTGTGGTTTGAGGGTTCATGATGATGTCCGTTGCTCTACTGAGATGTCAAGAAAGAACTAACCCTGTAAATTGGAACTTTTATACCAGGAAGAACTACCATGCGGGGTATCACCTCAGCTCAGGCTGTGTCTGTATCTCAATTCTCATTGCTTTTACCTATCTGGTGTGGTGACTCAGAGAGGGTCAGAACCCCAAACTTTCAAGGTACATATTTTTTAAAATTCCGAGTCCTTCTGCCACTGATTACATTGTGAGCTGTGTTGACTGTATGCTTTTCTGCAAGAGGGGTTGCACTAAGTGCAATAAGAGTTTCATCTTAATTATCAGGTTACAAGGAACTACTTTTCTTGTGCAACCCAGTATATCATTCAGTTGCCCAGTTCACCAGCCTGTTTTGCAAAGGCTCTGACTTTGCTGTGACTCTGCAGTGTAGCGTGCTCCAGGTGGTCCTCCTCCAGCACTAAGTGTTTCCAGGTTTGACTCCTGGATCTTCAAACACCTGCCATCTCGGCTGTTGCGTTGGGTGAAGCATATAGCCCGGTGATGGGGAACCTTTTAGAGCTTTCAGTGATACAGACAGCCCGCTGTAGCATGTGTGCCATAGATTTGCCACCACTGCTATAGCCTATATCCTCCTCAGCTATTTTTCATCAGTTGTCCTAAGCCCCTTTATATGTGCCAGCTCTCAGAGTCCTTTCTTTTCAGGGTTACCCTGCAAGTAGTACCCTAAACACAGGATTCTGGAGGTGAAATCTTGTAGGTATTTGACAGAAAACCAGTTGGTTGCCCCACTTTCCTCTAAAATGGAATAATAATACACAATATGGGATTCTTATAAAGATAAAATGAGTGAATACTTGTAAAACATTTAGTTAGCACCCAGACCAATGAGTACTGTATCTGTGCTTGTTAAATAAACAAACAGTATGAGGAAGAAAAGAATAAGACCTTTTAGAATGGTGATATAGAAATCTATATCTGGAAACAGAGAAATCTATATATAACAGCTTAAATTTCCAGAAGCTTGTTCTGTTTTAATCTGTTTCCTAGGTATGATTTTGGAAGAAAGGAGTTTCTCATTTCCCCTCTGCTTTTCTAAGTGAATTGAGCCATTAAATGTGTCCTGATAAATACAAAACATTAAAAGAAAGTTAATGGTGTGCCATGTTCCTGGGAGTGCTGGGTTCAGGAAGGGACTGCCGTGGCCTATTCATTCCATCCGGAAGCCTCCTCCCCCTTTTCTGGGTGTTCTTGGATGTGTTTCCCATCTGGCCCAAAGCCCTATGTCTTACTTTGCTCTAGCCCACTGCCACTGCATCTCTGTGGTCTTCCAGAAGTCTCAGAGTTTAAACATTTCAATTACAGTTTCAATTATGTAAATCCATTTAGTTACTTTCCCTCTTAATTGTTGATGATGGAGGTAGGCAAAAGGGGTTGTTTATATCTCTACTGCTGATTGAATTACTTAGGGGATTTGGATGATGTCCTGGAATTTTTAAACAGCGTGACAGCCTCATAGATATTTCAAGTTCAGATGTCTGTAGGGTTGAAAAGCACTTTTCTTTTCCTTCTCTTGAATACCTTGAGCTGCCAGATGTCAAAATGGCTGAACTTACAGCTGACTTACAGAAGATTTTAAGATAGAAGAAACATATGTAATATATTTCAGTAAAAATAGTGCATTTGGGGTTGAAAGAGATCTTAAATAACATTCTCAAAGGCTGAGAGGTTGGAAATTAAAGAATAATTATTTTATCATGTATCTATCCACAGATTTCTTTCTCCAAGTGATTTCCATCGTATTTATTAAAATAGCAATATTGGGTTTTGGGGAAAGGGAAGAGGATCTAAAAACAGATTAATGGAAAATTGCCCAGCTCTGGTTGCTTGATATGTTAACTTTCTTACAGGCAAATCGGAGGTGGAAGAATGGTCAGACATGTACACTGTGACCAGTCAGCTGATGCTGAAGGTGCACAAGGAGGATGATGGGGTCCCAGTGATCTGTCAGGTGGAGCACCCTGCAGTAACAGGAAACTTGCAGACCCAGCGGTATCTAGAAGTACAGTGTGAGTACGCAAGCATCTTATTCTGAGGGCGTAACGCGGCAGTTGCTTAGAGCCTCTTTATTGAATGCATACGTACATTTTACATAGCACTGATAGAATTTTTTTCTTGTTGTCTAGGTAGAAAAATAATCAAAGGATTGTCTTAAGGAAATACTACCATATTAGAAAGTACCACTGTGAGTGTGAGAATACTACATTTAACCCAAATGTAAAACTAAAACGATTCCAATCTGCTTTAAGATATGACTTAAATTTAATTTCTTTGACTATGTAGACTGTCATCATTTCTGTGCCAACTTTAAAATCTAGGGTAATTTCCTCCTCTTTTAATCCCATCATGAGCATTGGATTTTTTATAGGATGTATTTTATTCCTTTTCCACATCAGCATTTTGTTTTAAATTGCATGTCCACCTCTATTTTATTTTAAATTACGGCAGTGAGTTGAACGTCAGTCTCTTTGGGATCAGTGCCACGTATCAATGACTTCATCAGTAAAAGCTGTACTATAGTGAAAGAGGTTGCTTCCTTAAGGTGCCCTATAGACTAAATATGTTCTCATTTTCTCCTCTAGACCCTTCTGCATAAAAAAAAGTCTAGATTCTACATAAAAACCATTCTCATGCTCAAGTTATGGCCAAGTAGCCAATTTCTCACTTTTCATCAAAGGGTTCTATAACTTTGTTTCTGAAAATTTTCAGGTGACATTTGAATATGCACAGTGAAAATATAAGTTTGAGGGCTGGTGATACAGCTCAGCAGCATAAGCGCCTGCCTGGCAAGTGCGAGGTCCTGAGTTCGACTCCCAGTACCCACATATAAAAAATTAAAAAATTTTAAAAAAGAGAAAAAAGACTTTGATTAGGGTGACAGTCATTGGGGATCTTATGAAGAGAAAGCATTATCTCTGTGAATCCTTGCATTAGTGTGCTAGGGCCACTGTAATAAATCATATTACCAGAAACCTGGTGGCTTTAAAACAACGGAAATTTATTCGCTCACAATTCTGGAGGACAAAAGACCAAAATTGAGGTGTCAGTCGGACCTCATTCCCTCCAAAGGCTCTAGCGGAGGATCCTTTGTTGCCTTTTCTGGTTTCTAACACTCCAAGAGTCCCTGAGCTTTGGCTTCATAAAGTCATTCTCCATCTTGATGTGGCCTTCTCTTCTCTGTGTTGCCTCTCAGGACACTTGTCATTGGATGTAGGTCCCACTCAGTCCAGTATAGTCTCCTCTTGAGATCCTAGAGTTAAATATATCTACAGAGACTGTTTCTTCCATATTAGACCACATTCACAAGCTCCAGTGGTTAGAACCTGGACATACGTTTGGAAGCCACCAGTCAACCATACACATCCTTTCTCATATGTTTTGCCTGAACAAAATAGAGGGTAAAGAAAGGTATAAAAAGTTGTTTGTAAGAGACATCCCATTCCAACCTTTTCCTACTCTGTGAGCTTGGCTCAATTTAACATTACATAATGTAGATTTTTCTTGTTAATTCATTTTATCTACTTCATTATATAGTTTCATTATGAGCATCACGCTTATAATTTTCATATCACTAAAACTATTGTGTAATGTCCCTATAATGGGAAAACAGAAATGATCAGATATTATCTAAATTGGCAGATAGTAGATTTCTTGTGACTTTGTTAATATGTAATTCATTTACGCAAACTTAATATCCATTAACTTTCCTTGTAGGGGCCCATTAGCTTTAATAATACATTAGCTCCTTTGTGGGTCCTGAGTAGATATTTGCCCAGTTTCCACCCCTAAACTCTTTAAGTAGTTTCCCAGAGTATCTTTTAAATAGAATATAGTTCCACTCACTATAAAATTGCACTGCAAATGCATAGTATTTCAAGTAGCACACCTCCTGTCCCTTGGAAAACTAGATCATGATCCTTAAAGCCTCACCTTCCATATTCAGTGTATTCAAGAGAGATTTGTCCTTCCAAGAAAAACAATATGGCTATATATCCAAATCCATTTTACTTCAGTCTAACAAAGTACTGCTGGCTCCTGCCTGCAGGAAAGTGACTTTAATTTAACACCTTCCAAAGGTGACGATGCACTTAGTGATCATTCCCAACTCTAACATGGCTTTTTTTTTTGCAGGAAGTCAACCCTCTGTTCTTTTATCCAACATAAGTTACCTCATAAACAATTGATCCTCAATATTCTATTATTTTTAATATATGCAGGGAATATTATTTTTATAAAGGAAGATTAAGAATTACAATGCTTTATACTAATATGAATGAGAATTTAGGATCTGGTTTGAAATCCAAAATAAGCTTGTCAGTGTTGAAGAAAGTCACTTGATAGTTGACTGGTGGTCATTCCTAGAACACTATTAAGAACTCACAGAGTCAGCCAGGAATTCCTCAAATTACTTCTTCACACAGTATTGAATTGTCTGTATCATTTCCTCCCAGCTTTCCTCTCCCCAAGCAGCAGCAGCTATGCACTAACAGAAGCGTCTTGCCTCAGGTGCTAGCACCACTGGTCAATAGGCCCTATACTGGTACCACACATATCCCAGTGGTATGGGGCTCAGCTCCATTCCCTCATAGCAGTTGTTTCTCTGAAGACAAGCAGCACCAGATCCTGATGGCCATGAGGGTAGAAGAGATCCTGAATGCATGCGAGTCTTAGAACAGTTTGTTCAGTAGCCAGTCTGCATGGGTGTTTAATTATGATGGATACCCTGTGAAGAGTGACAGTATACCTGTATTTTAAATTGAACCAAGCCCTTAAAGCTGGTTGTTCTTACTCTTTTTAGGATCACTGATCCCTTTAAAATTCTTCGATAGCTATAGGCCTGGAAAAGATGAATAAAATCACATACCACATTTTGGTTACAATCTAAGAAGTCTATTGAGGGACATTTTATAAGACCTATTTTTCTTTCAGTCACTTTATTGCCTTAACCAAAACCTGTGTAATAATATCTGTAAAATTGTTTTGTTTTTATTATACATTTTTAAATGTATATATATGCATATATATATATTTATGTTTTTAAATGTACAATTATTTTTTAAATATTCTTTTCTTTATCACTTAAAAATATTTCTTTCCTTTCAGTGATAAACATTATCGCCAGGAAATACTAAGCCCCTCAGATTCTATTCTAAGTAAATAAGACTACTTTGAGGCAAATCTAACCAGATTTCAGTGCTATTAAGTATGCTCCGTTGGTTTAGGCCCGGCTCATTTTGGTCAGTGAAGGTTTATGGCAATGTCTTTCTATACCCTCTAGAATGAATGAATGTTAACCATGAACAAGGTTAAATAATAGGTGATACATTTGAATTCTGCATAAATTGTGTCCTTTTTCAAAAATGTTAAAGGGAAGTGAAATAGTGGCAACCTGAATTGTATGCCATTGATTGAAAAAAAGCAAGGCAGGATAAAAAGAAGGAAGAGGCTTCTCTCTTTAAGATGGAGTATCCCCATGGTACATAGAAGACAAGGCTTGAGCTGCAACTCGGAATTGCTTTTGTCTTATGGATTCAAGTCCTAATTAATTGAACCAGAATTTTGCAGTGTTTGTTTGTTAGTACTCTTATTTGTGGTACCAGGAGAAATTGTTGTGCCCAATTATGTGAAAAATCAGCCAGATGTGTATGCTGTCATACTTCTAATAATCCTTAAGTTTTTGGTGAGTACAGATATTAATTGTGTAGTATGCATTGAAGTGATTAACATCAATGTAATTTATCATCTGGAGATTTCTAAACATAAGTAAATGAGTTGTTTTGTTCAGCAAGGTGTTGACCCCTTCAGAATCAGTGAATTAAACCCCGCTCTTTTTTTATAAATATGAAAGCCACCACAATCAGCCAAGTGTTCAGTTATTTGATTTTCTGGGGCATTAGCCGCTCTTGTTTGTGACATTTCCCTGTTGGGTGCTCGTTTGCAAGCTCATTAATAAGGTTTTCTCATAGGAATGTTCCTGGAAATGCAGAACATACAGTAGGGCTCTTAGTTTCCTAGGTTTCATTGTGAGACCCAGCGAGGGTACAGCAGCAGCACACAGTTAAATGTTTAAAACAGAAAATAATTATATTCTTAAACTGGAATTCAAAGCTCTGTTTTCTTATGCGTTATGCAGAGAACAGTTTGGCTTTCTAATGTCCTGAGGTATATGACCCTAAAATCTCTCTGCATTTTTTTCTTGCGAATATCTGTATAGATGGTATTGCCCAAATTTACAGCATGGTTGATTATAGCAGCGCGTGATACAATTGTAGCACGGTTGGTGGAGCTTCCGTCTGAGGGAAGGCACTCTTGTCAAATAAAAGCCTGCTTAAATGAGAACAGTCCACTGTCTGTACATTAAAAGAAAACTGTCTAAATAGCATCAAGGTGGCAACACATAGCGACATAAGCTGGGAATTCAAGGAGAAGCTGTGACCCTCGGTATGGAATTCAGATTGCTGTGCAGAAGGAAGGAAAGCTTACTCTGGACAGAGGCAAATAGGAAGCTCTAGAATTACTGCTGCATGTCTTTTGATTTCACCCATCATAGCCTTGCTGTTTAAAATGTTTTGCAAAAATCCTCATTTTGTCAGGGTTTTGTGCGTGTATATTAGTAAAAGAAAAAAATTAAGAGATGAGTTTTGAAGGGGAGAATGAAAACAAACTCTATAGAAATGGGTATTTGAATGCCTTCCCTGCTCTGATTATCATCTGACAGTTAATCATGTATGTGGGCATTGTTTTCAAAATGAGTTTTATTGACTGGATGTAGCCAGGTATTTTATAAATCCATATTCCTGTTCATCCAAAGTCCAGAGAAAGGTAGGGGTTTTTTTCCTCTCATTCCCTCAACTGGGAGAAAATTGGGCATTGAGGAGATGATCAAAACTTGTTCTTTATCTGTGACAAAATAAATGTTTCTCTGGTATTGATAGTGCCCTGTGGTGAAGCAGGAAAAAAAACCTGGAAATCAGAAAATCTTTCCTGTTTGGAGTGGAGGATAAGACTTAGTTTCCAAGAGCAGCTCCTCTGTCAAATCCTCTCCCCATCCATTCTGTTTCCAGGTTGTATTCTTCAAAACCTAATAGCTGCTGGTTTCAGATTTGCTCTTTTTTTGTCCCATTTCCAGTCTCTTTTTTAACAGAAACTGCTCTGCCCTCCACTCTTTTTTTTTAAGCAATGAATTGAGTTTCAGGGAGGTTATTTCAGTATTTATTATTCCTTGTGAGACATAATCAAGGCATGGAGACCCCCTGATTGGAGCTAAGTTTTTTAACTTACTATTCTTTATATTAACGCAGAAGGGTAGCAGTTCCAAGTTCCCAGTGTTCTAAGTGCAATAGATTGTTGGTGATTCATTTTGCAGTACTAGAGAGGATAGGAGGCTCGGTAACCAACATTCAGAATACAAAGAGTGAATTTTTGGCCACATACATTGCCAGCAAGACTTGAATAACCCTGAAGGAAAAAGGCTTTTGTATCCTGCACCACGAGGCCTGTTCTACTAGACCTGTTCTTACAGACCTCATATATTTTTTAAAGATGTGTCTATTTTGCTATGGACATTAAATACTTATATAGTGAAACTAGTCTTCAAATGTATACTCATTGCTTCACGGTTTTTAACTCAAGGTCAAATTTTGATTCTGTGGAAGGTTAAATGGTTATGAAGCAAGCCTCTAAAAATCTAAAAAGAATGGTCAAACAACATTTTTTATGTTTCCCTTAAGACACCACTTTGCGATGCACCAGAAGTGTTAAATAAATGTGTAATGAAGGGGAAGTGCATAAACCAGAACACTGGCTGAACCTCAGCTTTTGGAAGCTGGATCAATCTTCCAAAAGGAAAGCGTGGATATTTTGTGATGAGGGCTAAGATGAATTCACAGTCCTATTTATTTTTTTTTAATCAGTGGTAGAACTGGGAGTAGAAGTCCATGCCCCAACACTTCTCCACTGTCTCATTCACTTATTCCTTCATTCATTCATTCAGCAGATACATTTTGAAGGCCTACTATGCCTTCAGGCACTGGCCCTGTGTTGTAGTTTATCAGGAATTTGAAAACAAAACAAAACAAAAAACCTCTCTCCCTACAGAGGTTGTGCTCTTGTGTAGTGTTTGATTTGCCCAGTATTTCCTTCCAATTTTTGAAAATTTCTTCAAAGATACAGGAGAAGTACATACCCCATTTCAAAACCACTGGGAATATAACTTTCTGCCACAACAGCACAGAATAAAATTTGGTTCTGTTGAGTGAACAGTAATTTTAATATCCATAAATTTATTTCCAACTTTAATCAAGAGGAATGGTATTCAGCTGTAGCAATGTGGTCCCATATGCTCTCTGGTCTCACCTCAGACCCACCAGAGTTGATTGCCACCCTCTTCATAGCAGGAGGTCCCTCACCTCACAAGCAAACAAAATTAAATGACAGTGAAAATTATTCATGACCATATGATGACAATAGAAAACAAACCTTTTGCAGAGGTTCACTGAGAGCTCCCTGTGATTCTCTTCCCTAACTAGTCCCAATCACCTTGTATGCTAGACATTGCCTTCCTTTTGTTAAAAGTTGTCCTCTCCCAACAGTTTAGACAGCCATACTATAAACAGATCTCAGATTAATCTTCACATTGTCATTCTACTCCAAACTGCAATAATCCTCCATGATTAGCAAAGACTGTTCAGTCAATGTTTCCTCACTTGCATGTACAGGAGCTGACCCAGACCCTCTCCCCAGCCATCCTGATAGCATCCATGTCTCTGCTGCCCTTGAGTTCCCCCCAATAGGACTTGAAATATTTAGTCCTTAATTAACGATCTTCACATCTCACACTTACCAGTATTTCTGAATATTGGATGAAATCCAAGTAATGAACATGGAGAGGACAGCCTATGTCCCAAATGCAGTTGCAGACACAGATTTGCACAGAAGCCCTTGGGCCTGGTTGTGTTCAGCACATGGAAGAACATCCAATGACCGTGTCCTTTGATTTAGTTCTGTGGAGGAGAAGGAAGGTGGCAAGTACCCCTGGGATATTAGATCTCCTGCCAGAATGTCAGGACAGCATTCCCCTTGCCTCAGCTCTTCTCCTCTGTGCCACGTGGGAAGGGTGACATCCCAGTCACAAGCAAACTGCAAAATACTTCTTTTTTTTTTTTTTTTTTTTGTGGGTACCGGGGGTCGACCTCAGGACCTCGCGCACCAGCAGGCGCCCGTGCCACTGAGCGATATCACCGGCCCCTTTTTTTTCATATGTGAGTTCCGGGAGTCGAACTGGGGCTCTCGTGCTTGCCAGGCAGGCGCGTACGCCGCTGAGCCATCTCACCGGCCCCAAAATACTTCTTTTAAAAATTAAAAGCTTCAACTGCTGGGAAGAGGACAGAGTGGTGCACAGCAGAGGAAAACCCTCTCTTGAGATTTGGGGTCCAGATGCTGGAATATAGCAACTTGAGGAAGAGAAAAAGGAAAGAAGTGGGTCCCCAGGACCCAGAAAGGATCTGAAGCGAGAATTGAAGCCCACAGGGAAAGTGAAGAAAGAGACTTCATTGAAGAAGGAGGTAACAAGCAGCACTTTCTCCCTGAGCCCTGACTTACTGTGTGGGAGGGGTGGTGACTACTGGCGACCCAAAGGCCTCCATGGAGAAACACCAGTGGAATAGAGCAGTAGATGCAGGGACTTCAGTGGCTGGTGAGTTACTCAGATTCAGATATCCCCCAGGAAAGGGTGATTGGCCAGTAGCCGTGTTGGAGAGGGGCCAGCTAAGCTCAGAACTCAGAACAGCTGTGGGCTGGCTCCATCTAGCAGCTGCCGGTATCAGGGTGAAGCTGCAGAATTCAAGTCCACAGGAGGTCAAGGAGCCAAGTTCAAGCCAACTGGAGGCACAGGGACTATTGCAGGCTGAAACAATCGAGTTCCAGCCTCACAGGAACCAGCTGAATTTCAGTGGAACTAAAGGTACAGGCTTCTTGGGATTATCCACTACCCCACTATAAAGCTACAGCTGGCTTGCTGAGATTAATCAACACAGATCTGGACTCTGTTTGCCCACTTTGTCTACTAGTGACTGCAGAGACACACATGAAAGTAGATTTCTTTTTCTTTTTTCTTTTTTTTGTTTTTGTTTTGTTCTGTTTTATTTTTTCTTGATTGTTCTTGTTTTTATATGACTGTGAATATTGCTTCTATTTTTTGTTGTTCTTGTTCTATTCCATTCTTGTTTTTATTTCTTGCTTCTCTGTTTCCCTCCTGTCTTCACCTGTTTCCCAAAGTTTGCTTAATTTTCCTTTGTCCTCCAGCCTTGCTTCGAATCTCTTCTTCTTCTTCTATTTTTCTGTTTTACCCCCTAACCCCTTTTAAATTTTCTCCCCTGAGGGTAAAATCACCATACTGAGGACTTATTTACTGTATACAATGTTCTGCATTGTTATAGATTTTGTTATATAACCACAAATCTAGTTCATACAGTTGAAGGTAGCAAATTAATAGTTAACACAGTTTGTCATTTTCTAGGCTGTGTTTGATGCTGCCATTAGTGCTAATTGTACTACTTTAGCCCAGGTGACATAATTGTCCTAGTCAGTTCTTCCTGGTATGCCAAGACTGAGATTGCCTAAGGGTCATAAAAAATATTATAGGCCAAGGCCAGAGAATCAGGGGCTAAGCCAAATTGGCAGGAACTTCTCATACCCAAGAAATTGAAGAGGTAGGATCTTGCAACAAACTCAAAACCCAAAAACCAGCTACACCTGGAAGACATCTCTGAGAAGTAGTCATTTCCTAAGGGTTCTAAATATTAGCAATAAAGCTAAGCAGTTTATAAACATCAACCTAGGAATTGAACTGGAAGGAAGGGAGGAAGGAAGGAAGGAAAGAAAGAAAACAAAAGAAAGAAAGAAAAAGAAAAAGGAAGGAAGAAGGAAAGAAAGAACATGGAAGCAAGATGCAACCCCAGACTTCCAGCTCAACAAAGGCAAACCCAGGGGGCAATGAGGTGGAACAATTTGAAAGCCACCCAACTGGATTCTTGAAGTGGTACACTAGAAGTAACAAAGCAGATGAATGAGGATCTAGAAAAATTCAAATCACCAATAATTTCTCAGATAACTATAGAGATGGTGACCATAATGAAAAATGAGTTAGTGACTCTACAATAGATACATATAAAACAAATAGAGGAGCTTAGAAAAATGATGGAAGCCATGAACACCCAACATAGGAAACAAATGGAATCCGTGGAACAGATTCAAACAGATATCCAAGAGATTAAAAATTCCATTGAAAATATATGCAGCAGAATGAGTCAATGTGAGGACAGAATAGCAGATATAGAAGACAGAATTTCAGTTAGCGATCATGAAAAGAAAGATTACTTAAAAATAGCAAGGGACCATAAAAAATCAACAGCTACTAGGTGATGCAAAGAAGAATAACATAGTATTAATCAGAGTCAATGAAAAAGCATGAGACAGAGCAAACAACATGAAAAACCTATTCAAAGAAGTAATAGCAGAAAACTTCCCAAGGAGGGAAAAAGAATTTGGCATACAGATAATTGAGGCATATAGAACTCCATTTAGCCATGATCGAACGAAGTCTACACAAAGGCATATAATAGTCAAGATTCCAGAAATGCAACGCAAGAACAGAATATTAAAAGCTGTCAGAGAAAAGAAACAAGTCACCTGTAAAAGAAAGCCCATCAGAATCACAGCAGACTTCTCAACACAAATCCTCAAGACAAGGAGTGCTTGGAGTGAAGTATTTCAAGCCCTAAAACAAAACAACCTGCAAGACAGATTGATGTACCCCGCAAAACTATCTTTTCAGTATTGATGTAGAAATAAGATACTTCCATGACAAAAGCACCTGAAGAAATTCATGAGCACCAAACCAGTACTCCAAAACATTCTGAAGGACATTCTACAAAGAGATAAAGGGACTACAACTCCATGAACCCCAACAGAATGAATCCACCAGGCAAGGCAAGCAATTAAACAGAGGCAGAAAAAATGAAACTAGCAATAGGAAAATAACATGACAAGGATAAGTCAATACATATCATACATATCATTAACATTATAACCATCAATGTTAATGGTCTCAATTCACCAATCAAAAAAAAAAATATGGCAGAATTGATCAAGAAGCAAGATCCAACAATATGCTACATACAAGAAACACATTTAATTCAAAAAGAAATTCATAGACTGAAAGTCAAAGGATGGAAAACCATGCTCCATGTGACAAGAACCTGGAGAAAAGCAGGAGTAGCTATTCAGTTTGCAGAAAATGTGGATTTCAAGCCAAGACTGATTAAGAGTGACAAAGAAGGTCACTTCGTCCTTGTAAAGGGAACAATCCAAGAGGAAGAAATAACAATCATAAATAGATATGCACCAAAAACCAGTGCACCCAACTATATAAAACAAATTTTAACAGACATGGAAAATGAAATAAGCACTAATACAGTTGTAATGGGGGATCTCAGTACTCCACTGTCACAAATAGATCAACTAGACAAAAAATCAACAATGAAATATCAGAACTGAACCAAACTTTTGATCAAATGTACTTAGTAGATGTCTACAGAATGTTCCACCCCACAGCATCAGAAATACACATTCTTCTCAGCTGCATGTGGGACGTTCTCCAAAATAGACCACATACTAGCTCATAGAACATGCTTAAGTAAATGCAAAGGCATTGAAATTATCCCATGCATACTATCAGACCATAGTGCAATGAAATGGGAAATGAATGGCAAAAGAAACCACAAGAACTTCATAAACACATGGAAATTAAATAACTGCTGAACACCTAATGGGTCACAGATGAAATTAGACAGTTTCTACAATTAAACAATAATGCCAGTACAACATACCAGAATTTATTAGACTCAGTGAAAGCAGTCCTATGAGTGAAATTTATACTGGTGAATTCCTATATTGGAAAAACAGTGAGCTCAAATAACGTAATGTTGAACCTCAAACTTCTAGAAAAAGAAGAGCCAGTCAAGCCCAAAGTTTGTACAATACAGAAAATTATAAAGATCAAAGCAGAAATTAATGCAATGGAGACTTAGAAAACAATAAAAAGAATGATTGAATCAAAGAGTTGGTTCTTTGAAAGATTAAATAAAATTCACAAACCTTAGCAAAACTTACAAAAAAAAGGAAAGAAAGACTCAAGTTCATGCAATTAGGAATGAAAAGGGTAAAATTGCCACAGATCCTGCAGAAATCCAGAAGATTATCAATATCTACTTCAAGAACCCATATTCTAATAAGATGGAAAACACAGAAGAAATGAACAGATTCCTAAATACATATGAATTATCAAAGCTGAATCAAGAAAATATAAGAATTCTAAATAACCCAGTAACAGTCAGTGAAATTAAAGATGTAATAAAAAACCTACCAACAAAGACAAGCTCAGGCCCTGATGGATTCACTGCTGAATTCTACAAGAAATTTAGAGAAGACTTAATGCCGCTATTTCTCTAACACTTTAATGAAATTAAAAGGGGAGCAATACTCCCAAACTCATTTCTGGAAGCAAGCATTACCCTGATACCCAAACCAGAGGACGATCCATCCAAAAAAGAAAACTACAGGCCAATCTCCCTAATGATCATAGATGCAGAATTCCTCAATAAGATATTGGCAAACAGAATGCAGCAAATCATCAAGAAGATTATATACCATGACCAAGTAGGGTTCATCCCAGGGATGCAGGGATGGTTCAACATGCATAAATCAATACATGTAATACACCATATTAACAGAGCCAAGGACAAAAACCATATGATCATCTCAATAGATGTAGAAAAAGCATTTGACAAAGTCCAAAACCCATTCATGATTAAAAAAAAAAAAAAAAAAAAAAAAAACTACAAAAAATTGGAATAGAAAGTCTTTATCTCAATCTGATAAAAGCCTTCTATGACAAACCAACAACCAACATCATAGTAAATGGACAAAAACATAAAGTCTTCACTCTAAAGTCAGGAACAAGACAATGATGTCCACTGTCACCACTCTTATTCAATATAGTTCTGGTAACTTTAGCCAGAGCAGTTAGACAAGAGAAAGAAAAAAAGGAATAAGGATAGGAAAGGAAGAAGTTAAATTATCATTATTTGCAATGACATGATACTCTATGTAGAAGACCCCAAAAACTCCATGAAAAGGCTTCTAGATTTAATAACTAAATTCATTATTATAGCTGGGTACAAAGTCAACAATCAAAAATCTATTCCATTCCTATAAACAAATAAAAAACAAATTTCCTTCTTTCTGAGAGAGAAATCAGGGAAACAACACCTTTCACAATAGCATCCAAAAAATGAAATACCTGAGAATCAATCTAACAAAGGAAGTAAAAGACCTTTACATTGAAAACTACACTACTCTGAAAAAGGAGATCAAAGAGGATATCAGAAAATGGAAAGCTATCCCTTGTTCTTGGGTAGGAAGAACCAATATAGTGAAAATATCCATACTCCCAAAATTGTCATGCAGATTTAATGCAACCCCAATCAAAATACCAATAGCATATCTCATAGAATTAGAGAAAACCATCCTAAAATTCATTTGGAACCAACCAGAAGAGACCTAGAACAGCAAAGCAATTCTGGGCAACAGAGGCAAGGCACGGGGGGCATGAAAATCCCTGACTTGAAATTATACTACAAAGCTACTGTGATAAAAACTGGGAAAAAAACGGAGGGGGGCGACCTGAGGATCAATGGAACAGATTAGAAGATGCAGAAACAACTCCAAACACACTCAACCATCTTATCTTTGATAAAGGAGCCAAATACGTTCACTGGTAGAAAGATAGCCTTTTTGGTGCTGGAAAAACTGGCTGTCCACATGCCAAAGACTAAAACTAGACCCATGTCTCTCACCATACACTAAACTAAAATCAAAATGGATCAAAGATCTAAATACTAAAGCAGAAACACTAAATCCGCTGCAAGATAGAATAGGTATATCTCTTGAAGACATCGGTGTAGGCAAAGACTTCATGAACAAAACCCCAATAGCACAGGAAATATCACAAAGAATCAACATCTGGGATCTCATCTTATTAAAAAGCTTTTTCACAGCAAAAGAAACCACCAACAGAGTGAAGAGACAACCCACAGTGTGGGAAAAATTTTTTGCCAGCTGTTCTCAAAGGACTTCTATCTAGAACATATAAAGAACTCAAAAAAATCAGACCCCTGCAAATTTAAAGACCCAGTCCCAAAATGGGCATCTGAACTGAATGGGCACTTCTCAGATGAAGAAGTAGAAATGGCAAATAAATATATTAGAAAACATTCAACATTACTGGACATATAAGAGATGCAAATTAAAACAATGCTAAGATTCCATCTCCAGAAAAATGATTATTATGAAGAAATCAACCAATAACAAATGGAGGGGCTATGGTGATAAAAGGAACCCTTCTCCACTGCTAGTGGAAGTGTAGACTGGTGCAGACACTTTGGAAATCAGTGTGGCGATTCCTCAAAAAACTAAAACTAGAGGTTCCTTTCAACCCAGCTATTCTCCTTCTTGGTCTCTTCCCAAAAGAATTAAAAACATTGTACCACAGCGATACATGCACACCCATGCTTATAGCAGCACAGTCTGTAATAGCCAAATCTTGGATACAGCCCAGATGCCCATCAACCAATGAATGGATCAAGAAGATGTGGTTCTTTTATACAGTGGAGTACTACTCTGCCAAAAAGAAGGATAAGCTTAAGACATTGCTAGCTAAATGGATGTACCTTGAGACCATACTCTTAAGTGAAATTAATTGGACACACATGTAAATACCACATGATTTCTCTGATGTGAGAAACCAAAAGTGTAAATAAGGAACAAAATGTATAATAGATATTGGGAAAAGGGAAAGAAGTGTTCAAATGAGAAAGGGAACAAGGGAGAAGGGGGAAGGAAAGAAGGGACAAGAAAAAAGCATAGAAGAAATTTAAACAAAGCTTTTGTAAATAAGGAGTGGAAGAAGAGTTAAAGGGAGGGTAGGGGAATGGGAAAAAAAGAAGAACCAAGATATATCTTGTACAGGTACAAATTCCCTGTGATGTATGTTATCATTATGTATATCTAAAATGTACCAATAAAATAAAAATTTTAAGAAGTTAAAATCTTCAAAGACCTGCTCTGTTAGTGTTGGACTCTTCAGAGGAGACTATGCTTTTTCATTTACATAGGAAATTGAAATACAGGAGACAGAATCTTGAGTTTTATCTTCCGAAAAGATCACAGAGTATGGTACAAGGTCAGACTGGCATGAAATCAATTGTAATCTGCCAGCAAGCCATTCTAACCTCTTTAAGAGTTTCCTTTTATATTTTTCCCCTTTTTAGAGGGAGTAAAGTACATTTAAAGAAAGTCTCATCAAATCAGAATGTCTATTAATATTATTTTTTTAATTGGTTGCTTCTGTAGTGTGACCTAAAGTCTCCTGGTATTTAACCCTCGGTGCAACTTTGACTAATGAACAAATTTTCTCTGCCGTAGTAGTCTTGCTAAGTGTCTTTTATAGGGTTTTTATTTATTTTTTATTTTTTATTTATTTTTTTTTTTTGTGGGTACCGGGGGGTCGACCTCAGGACCTCGCGCGCCAGCAGGCGCCCGTGCCGCTGAGCGATATCACCGGCCCCTTTTTTGTATGTGGGATCCGGGAGTCGAACTCGGGCCCTTGCGCTTGCCGGGCAGGCGCTTAAGCCGCTGAGCCATCTCACCGGCCCTTTTATAGGGTTTTTAAAAATTACAGTGTATTATGAAAACCTCAGAACCCTCGACCTAATTGATTGGCTGTTGGTGATGCCATCTCCGTAACTATAATGTTCCTTAAGTGCACGGACCTAACTATTTTTCTTATTTTTATATAGCAGTTCCATTTTATAATGACATTAAGCTATTCTGAGCGATAGATTTCTGGACACTTATTGCACTTTGGTAGAAAGTATCATCTGGCTTTTAGCCTTGTGCCTTACAACACCAACCAAGGCGTAAAATGATCCCACAGAAAATGTACTAGGCTTTACCTCATTACTTAAAAATAAATCTTGGAGTCTGGTTCTGTTTCAGAAAAGATTTGGTGGGTTATAACATTTGATTTATGAACATAATTAAAATATAAGTGATGAGCTCTGGGCTATCCAATCAGCCATCTGGGTTGTTTGATATTTTGACAAACTCATTGTAGACAGGATCTTCTTCCTTGCAAAATTTAACATTACCTTCTGGGCATGGTGGCGCATGCCTATAATCCCAGCACTTGGGAGACTGAGGCAGGAGGCTCACCATGAGTTTGAGGCCAGCCTGGGCTACATAGTGAGTTCAAGGCCAGCCTGCACTACATAGTGAGACCTTGTCTCAAAAAAAAAAGTAACATACCTAAGTTCTAAAGGTATCAGTGGAATCCCAGGGCTTCTATTTCACCTGTTGAGAATACTAAAGTCCCTCTTTCAGAACAAAGGAAGGGGAACAGGATTTATTTTTAAGTTTCCATCACCCAGACTAGATCTTGGCACATAGACTTCCATTTGATTCAGAGGTACGAAGATAGTTCAACTGCCCAAAGCTATATGATATGCCCATAAATACAGTATATGTCAATAGAGGGGACATTTTTCTGGATAATACTATAAGCAAGATTCATGTTTACTTTTTCAGCTATTAAGGTAACTGTGGCAGCTACATCTATAAGTACTGCTCCAGAAACCTAAAAAGTAAATTGGGAAATTCAGTTACCAAAATTGACAGTGTATTTTCTGTGGCTTAGCATAAGATTGTTTTTATATAAATTCCAGGTATAGCTTGTTCTTCCTGATTTATGTGTGTAATTGACAACTGGTAAACAGCTCATTAGAAACATAAAAAAGCATTTAATTAAAACAAACTCAGTGTTACTGAAGAGGCAGGGTGAATTAGATTTTTCAACTTTCTTTATTATTAATGGAAGTTGAACATGTAAACTTAGTGCACTGTACTGAAAAATATACCCTTTCTGTTTGCTTGTAAATTGCACAAAGGGAAAAAATAAAACTGATGGAAACTTTCCACATAGACCAGCAAGCATTCTGCTTCTCTTTAACTAATGAGCCTAAGTCAGCAGTGCATGAAAAATGTAGCCTTTTTGTGGATCACAGATTAACCTATAAGCAAATGTTACATTTTAGCTCAAATTTTGAGCTCTAAATTTACCTCTGGTGAAAATGATTCACAAGTAAAAATGACAGAGATCCCCTTACCTCTACTCTGTAGTGCTGTTTTGTATCTAAGTGTGAACTCTTAGGTGGCAGGTCTTTTGTTATCTGTGTGTTCAGTGTCATAACCTTCTCCCATTGATTTTTGTGTATCTTTTTTAAAATAGATTTCATCCACTAACTGTGGTTGGGGGAGGGGCTTACACAATCGAAAGTGGACACACATATGTCACTCTGTGGTTATACTTAGCTGAAGATGTGGTCTATAGTTCTAAAAAGAGGTACCCAAGAGCTCTTCATTCAGCCCTGCATCCAGTGCTGGTTCAAGGTCATCTTGCTAATGTTTTATGAGTTTTTCCACCTTTCTTTAATGACTACCTTCCCAACCCGGTTACTGGTATATGGCAACCTTTTGCCATTTTGTCCCTAAACATTTTCTTTGCCAACAAGTCCAAGAGAACTGAGTCAGCTGTAGTGCAAGGGCCAGCTGGAGCTTTTGGGCTTGTTAACTTGATGTCCTCTGGCAACTGGCATAGCTTCTCAGCAAGTGCACAGTGCACACTACAGGGTGTACAAGGGGACTCTTTTAGAAGGTCTTGAATGCCATACACTTTTCAGAAATGTGAGAGAAAGATTTGTGCTAAGACCAAGACTATAAAAATGCATCTGGAAGCAGCCATCCCTAGAGAGGACTTCCTTGTTCAGCTTACATAACTGTGAACAGCGTGGGGTTGTCAGAGCCCAACCACATTTCTATCTTCCCCATTATTCCATAGGATGAATGTTAATGAGCTAACCACGGCTTGTAAAAGGCCAAGGGGCTGTTGTTTAGGTGGTGTGATTGTCTGAGAAAGTAAAACTATGGTAATTGTTTTGACCTTTCAGCCAACTGATGTCTTGCCCTCTCACACTTAATATTCTTGGGTACATTTCCAAAAATATACATTTACAGAGCCACAGAATTAAATGAGAAAACTGATTTAGGAATTAGTGGCTTGTTGGTTCAGCATAGAAAAAACAAAAAAAATCTAATCGCATTCACATTTTATTTGTACATGTAATTGTATGTCTATCCATATTGATTCTAACTTCTTCAGCTTCTCTCCCTGTTCCCCACACCTCCCACCACTTCTCATTTATGCCATTTACTCACAAGCCCACTTTTAATTAGCTAGTGGAAATGAGAATATTTATATCACTTTCTTAAGCACTTTTTTACATTAAGAATATATATACACACACTCAGCTTTACTAGGGCTTACCATTGGAATATGTAGTTTTGCACCAGATATCCATCCCAGTATACCTTCCGTGGGGCTGTCTCTAGTTAGTGCGTCTCTGTGTCTCTGTATAACTGAGCTAGTTATTTCATCCCATGGGTACCGGAGTTCGCATCCCTTAAAAATAGGCTCTGGGTAAATGTCAGTTTCCTTTCCTCTTTTCTATTCATGCTGAGATATCCCAGCTTCATTGGGAGCCACCCAAACCTCCCAGTTCGTTTCTTCGGAAAGCTGTTTGAGTGGAGTTCATTCAGAACTTCTGCCTTTTCCATTTGAAAGCAAGAGGATAGAAGAGGCAAACTCATTCATATGCAGTGTCACAACATATTGTCACATAGTAATATATATTATAAAGTGTATCAATTCTGAGCACCACACATATCTGTGGCTTCACCTCAGCGTGAAGGCAAATGAGTTTCCTTTAGCTTCAGTGAGTTTGGAGATAAACTTCAATGTAACAAAATGTATTTCACAGGAAATGTTTGATGTGGCACAGTTGGCTTATGAATCTCTTATCTATTTGTGGTTCACTCCTTAGAGTTATTAGTCAATTTAATTTGAGCAAATGCCAGGATTACTAACTAATTAGAAGGATGTAACTGAAGGCATGAGGCTGGGGATAGAGTAAGTGCTGGTAGTGTGGGACTTATGGCAGCATGCAAGTGTGATTTCTTGCCTGATTATATCATTTGCTAAACATTATACTTTGTGTTGTTGTCACACAGATAAGCCTCAAGTGCATATTCAGATGACTTATCCTCCACAAGGCCTAACCCGTGAAGGGGACTCGCTTGAGTTAACATGTGAAGCCATCGGGAAGCCCCAGTAAGTCCTGAAGGCCAGAGTTGGCAGAGGGTCATGAGCAGTAAATGTCACAACACAAAGATGTGCATCCATAACTCATTGTCACCTGCTTCTGCTATAAAGGATAAAAGATTTTTTGGAAAATAAATAATGTTCAATTGGGAGCGGGGAGAAATATCTATGATTCTTAATGGTCAGGACTGGGAGAAAACTGCCAGCTAAGATTGAGATCTCAGCTAATTCGATTTTACTATCATCAACATGATTGTCAGGATGATTTTCCCTCACATGAAATATAATCCTAATAAATTTTTACTGTGCCCACAATCTAATGATATATCTGCTGCCTCCTGTATTAATGTCTTAAGTTGCTGGAAAGCTAGCTTTCAGGCTCACAGTAAACTGCTATGTTTAGGGATAGCTCTAGACAAACAGATTTGCCCTACCTTTAATTTTGCATCTCCTTCCCTCAAAAATGTCACATGTGACTCTGGGAAATATTTCTTTAGTAAGTACAGATTTAGGAACCTTCCTAAAAGAGGATGTATATGCCACTGCACAAGAGAAAAAGAACTGAGATTCATTTTATTGAAAGTTATTGAAAAGTACTTACCCTCTTGCAAAATGATCTAAAGTGAATTAGGGGAACTATATATATCACCACTAAATGTGGGGTTTTTTTTTTTAAGCCACATTAAGTATTTTTCCATTTACTTTTGAGATTTGAGGATCTTTTGTCCGTCAAGTAAATATTGCTTTTTTTTTTTTTTTTTTTTTTTTTTAAACTCTCTTAAGGGGAAAAACTATCCTTGGTATCCAAAGAACAGGTCGATGTTAGGATTAAGGACACTCAAACTTGTAGTGATACCCAACAAAAAAACAGCATTGAGCTCCCTCTGCTGTCCCTGTGGCATGATTTTTTTTAAGCTCAGAGTTTTGCTTACTTGCATCATCAAGTAACAAAACTTCCTGAAAACCCTTTGGAAAGCGATCTCCCATGATAGCTAAGAGATGATCTGAGCACAGAGTGCAAAAGGGAAGCCTGGCAGTGGTCAGGTCCTTTCGTCACATTTCAACACTCCTTGTTTTCGTGCTTACCTCTCCATAGGCTGGAATAGCCTTCCCTCTGTATGACCATTGGCAGTCCTAAAGATGACCTTTGAGAGGCAGAAGGTGGACTTCATTTTGCTTCTTCTCTGGTGTTCCCAAGTTATTTGGTACTGAACACTTCAAGCTTTGCCACAGCAATCTTTTTCACTTTCAAGCACTGCAAAAAGATACAGATCTCTGTGTGTGTGTGTGTGTGTGTGTGTGTGTGTGTGTGTGTGTGTAAACTGAACTATGCCCCAATTAGCAGCTTACCTTGCCTCCAAAACAGTCCAATGAAAGGGAAAAAAATTCTCAGAGGCCTCATGGCACTTGAAATACCTATATTCAGCCACATTAACCACATTTACAGTATATGGCTTGCTAACCTATACTTTGTCTCTGTATTTTTTCCCCTGAAGAAGGTACTGTGTTCAATTGAATGCCACGGGGACAGTAAATTACATGTTTCTTTCAGGACATTTATGCCAGAGAGGGTATTTGTTTGTTCCTCTCAAATAGGAATGGGTATATTGTTGTGTAAGCAAGCACGCATTACTCGGCTGCTATCCCTTCTAGCATATTACCTATTTATTTTCTCGAGAAATTGCATACAATAAAAATGGTAATTTTACTTGCCATTAAATGTTGTGAATACTCTCAGCACTTACCCCCACTGATTGTTTCAGCTGTCAAGCAGCAGGACATTAGGTCTGATTGCCAGGCAGACCCATTTGCCATTGCCTACAAGGAGGACATATGCAGTACTAATTTTTAAATAATTTACTGGGTTGTGATGAAAACTCATGTGTAATTAAAGAAAAATTGTAACTTCACATCCCATTTGAAAATTAGCATGCTACTTGACAGGGCTAACTTGAGTATCTGTTCATCGTTAAGCATGGGTCCCTTGTCATGTCACTGCTCCTAGAGGTAGTGGTTAGGAGCTGAAAGGAAGTTACTTGTGCACTTGAATCTCTCTTGTCCTTATGTTAAAATGAACGTTTTGGGCTCAGGGCACAGCTCAGTGGTAGAGCACTTGCCTAATACGCACAAAGCTCTGGGTTTTATCTCACACATGGTGGGGGATAAAAGTTTTCAGGCATACGCTTAGATTTTATAGAAGGTTGAAGGGCAGAAGTTTTCAAATCCTACAAGTTTGAAAGATACCTGATAGGAGTGAATTTTGGGCTGTGGAGCAAATTTCAAAATTTGCTTTTTTCTAATGGATACAAATGTGGTACTTTAAATCACTAAAGTAAACTTGTCACTCATGAGCCGGTTTCCTTGTAGGACCTAAGGGGTTCATGTAGAAATATGCTCTGCAGTAATTAACCTGAGAGCCCTGGACAACTGCAAGTGCACTTAAGGGAAAAGGTGTAGCAATGTGTGGACCTAAGAGAGCCAGGAAAAAGAGGCAGTTGCTGGCCAAGGGGCAGATAGACATATGGACCAGGGTATCAGTGTGCACTGTGGGTGAGGAGAGGCAGGTTATGGGGGGTAGTTAAGGGAGAGGAAGTGATTGCATCTTTCCTGCATTACAGGTAGTTTCTCAAATAGCAGAGGCCAAAAGAAAGTGCTGTTCAGTCTTGGTGTGTTAGTAACTATTAGATTAGTGCATGTATCACTAGCTAAGAACTTGATTTTATTTTCCTAATTAATGACGTGATTAACGATGGGTAAGTTCTGTGCTGCCTAAATTGCTGTGAAGCCACAGCAGAGCATAAATGTAGGGTCCATTGGTTTATTTGCTGACTTGTTGAAGATGAATTGGATATAACAAGACTCCTGCTTGTGGTCAGTTGAGGTTTTTCAACACCTGATCTTTTTTTTTTTTTTAATTATATTTCAGACAGATTTTTGGAGACATCATGCTTGTAATTCTGTGAACTTAAAATATCTCCAGTAGGTCCTCTTTAATTGTATCACCCTGCACGTGATTCATTGAATGTGTGGGTGAGAAGTTTGATGCAGATATCCTAATGAGAAATAATAATGTGGCTGGTTGTTCTCCCCTTTCCTCTGCAGGCCTGTGATGGTAACTTGGGTGAGAGTGGATGATGAAATGCCTCAACACGCTGTACTGTCTGGGCCCAACCTGTTCATCAATAACCTAAACAAAACAGATAATGGTACATACCGCTGTGAGGCTTCAAACACAGTGGGGAAAGCTCATTCGGATTATATGCTGTATGTATACGGTACGTGAGCCCATAAAACACTCCTCTACCTGACTCATTCCCGGGTAGCTGCTACTTGGGATTTGCTCCCAAAGCTTTTGGTTAAGTTGAAAATCAAAAGCCAGTTGGTTTCCTTCAAGAATTTAAAGAAGGCTGGCCCAAGGTGTACCCCAGTGTCTCTACCCAGGTCGCCAGTGACTGTTTTTCTCTCCCTCTAATCGTGAGGATTTTCCACTACATCAGTCTCTGGTCATGCTGAGTAGGAAAGCTGTGTCCTCAGGCTCAAGCCATGGAGATTATGTTAGAAGTAATGCCTGCAAAATTCAACCTTACCAATTAGTGGCTTTCAGCTTAGAAAGTTTATTCCCAGTGGTATTTTCCTGCGATGCCTGGGCTAGCCTTTCTCCTGCTTTGATGAGCAGAACTATCCTATTTTTAGCATGAAGCTATTAAATTCCAAAAGATGTTGCAAGCCAGTAAATACATACTCAGAGCAAATACAAGGCCCTTGGTAGCTACCTAGACCACCTAGAACTTCTGCTTTGGATGCAAATGCCTTTTTTAAAATGTGTCTTATTTTCTTAATCAGTATTTTTTTTACAGGATCATTAAAGTATATCATCATGCGTTTCATTCTGTAATCAATATTTACTGAGCATCTACTATGTGACAGGCCCCTTAATGTCTTATTGTTGACTTTGTATATAGTGAGTAATTTCTATTAAGTTGAGGAGTGTACTCCCTCTATAGTCTTACGATGTCAAATTGAGTCTCTTTCGTCCAGTTGATGTCTATTAGTTTTATACCAAGGAAAATAATCATGAACTGACTTGACATACAATTAATAAACCAGAAGCATCAAAATTTCAGGGCCGTCAATATGTGAATGTGGAGGTAAGGGGCATTGCTTTCTTCATGTTAGCTGTGTAAATAATCTAAGTATATGTGAATATATGCATAGGCACACATAAATTATACACCATGATACCTTAAACCCTGAGCACTTTCCCTTATGAAGAAAAATGGGAGTGTCAGTTTTCTCAAATAAAAGCCTGCTTTACACCAAGTCTACATGGATATTAAAATATACTTTTTAATCTATATTTGAGGGGTTTTTCCCCCAGCATAATGCAAAATTAAAAGGTCGTGTATTTGTAGACTTACAGAGCATGTTTTCTTTACACACTGCCCCATATTGTCCACACAAAGCAACATTCATTCTCCCCAGAAGTTAAGGAAATCATGTGAAAGGCACAGCTTCTCCATGTAGGTGAGAAGGGCATGCAGCATGCCTGCCTTTCAGCTGACAGCAGGCAGAACCACCTCTCATCCTCAGATTATTCAGCAGGGGTGGAAGATAAATTCCTCCCTTTGCTTTTGCACGTGACCCCCTTCACCTGAGGGTCTGGGCCTCATGGGAGTCTTCTACATTGCTTTTGCCCAGCTTGATAGACTCTGAGCCCACGTCTTTACATAAACTGCAGATTTTAAAGAGCAGTGAAAAATTTCCACCAGTCCTTTATATGCTTCATGATTCAGAAGTGTAAGTTAGCTGGAGAAACCACTTTGATTTATTGTACCTGCTATTCCTACATCTCAAGACAGGAAACATTTTGAGAGTTTGGTGGACAGACACATAGTAGCGTAAAGCTAGCTCTGTTTAGCGCTCACTTCATTCCGTGTTCTATCATGACAGTTTTACGTACATGATTTCATCTAATCTCACCGTGAGGTAAGCATTACCATCTCATTTTACAAATGATAAAATGAAGTTTAGAAACATCATACAAGGCTGGCAGATATGTTTTAGAGCCATAATACAGTACTGGCACTCCAACATCCACAGCAAAGTTTGTCTTTCTTTGTAAATTCTCTTATTCTCCCTACCTTCCAGTATAACATTTCCCTCCAATATAAGATCTTTTTTTTTTTTTTTTTTTTTTTTTTTGTAATTAACCCTCTGGGCGACAGTGCATTATATGAAAGCCAAGAAATACAAGAACCCACCTGTATTGGAAACACATCTACATACATGTGTCTCCCGGACACAAGACGGGCCACCTATCCATATCTGGGAATTTGGTAGATATGCAGTACACTACCATCTCTCTCAGTCTGTACTAGTAGCAGGACTTGGAATGACAGGTGAGAATACCAAACCTGCATTACTGCTGTCCTATTAATAAAATATTTAGCAATTTGAGAATATGGTGGCCAAACTTTTTTTTTCAAAGTATACTTATAATACTACAGCAATTTTTTAAGTAATTTGTTAACTAAAAGTTGTTGTACTTCTAGAATGTCTAATTCTCTGGAAGTAACTTCTGTACTTTAAAGGATCCAGTTTAGTGCCTGAGCCCCAGTGATTTTGTTTGTTCCAACTCTGTTTCTTTTTCTTTTCTTTTTTTTTTTTTTGTACCAGGAATCGAACTCATGACATCGTGCTTGCCAGGCAGGCACTGTGCCGCTGAGCTATATCCCCGGCCCCAACTCTGTTTCTTAAATAGTAGTCTTGTTTTGCTCTTGTCAGTCTAAGCATGGAGTTGTTACCTAGTACTGGCATTTAATTCATTCAGGTTTCTTGAGCTAGATATGAAGAACAACATTTGCCCCAACAGTGATGAAGATAATTAAAAGTGTGTGGTTTTCACGTAATGAGAGGAACTGGTGACCCCTCTGTGAAATCTGTGTCCTTGGTATTCTTATCCACCTCTGGGTTCATATTCATATTTTCACTTCACATTTAGATCCACTTTCATTGTAGTGTAGACAGCACATATTTTGTGCCAGTACTTTTAGAAATAGGTACAGAAACAGCACTGTGGTATATCAAGAGAAGTCTATGAAATATACATGTTCTATTTAATGGAAATACTGTAATTGAAGCAAAACAGAAAAACCACATTAACTGCCCTCATGCTGGGCAAAAAACACCCCTCTGGACATAGTTCATTTGTGTGGGGGAGGAGTGAGGTGCCTCAGGTCAGTGCACTTGGTTCATCTCCGCACCAGCACCTGCAGCAGCTGTAGTGCATCCAAATGAGTTGCCGGGACACAAAATGCTTCTCCCCGTGGTCTCCGATAAAGGGTGCCAAGGAGCAAGACAGCACAATGCCTGAATCACAGTATTCCACACCCTGTTCTTTTTTTTAAAAGGCAGTTCTAAATTACTAATTTAATGGTTTCTATTTCTTCAAAGAGAATGAGATTTTTTTTTTTTTTTTTTAAATGCAATCCTCTTGGGACTCATGTGATGCTGCATTAAACAATAGTGCAGTTTGCCTGTGTCCCCAACTTCAAGGAGCAGCGTCTCCCATAAAACAGGGCTGTTTGCTGTTGATTCTTGTTTATCAAATTTGTACAAGTATGTATGTGTGAGGGAAGCTGTTTTTGAGGAAAACCTTGGATTATTGATCGGTGGTAGGAATCATTTTATGCAGACCTTGCAACCAGGCACCGAACAGTGGTTCCATAAACTTTCAGGAAGTTGTGTAAAACCCAGTAAAGGTACAGTGTATAATTAAAGTTTTGATGTATTAATTAGACAATCCGAGAGCTCACTTGAAGATAAAAGGACACCAGATGTGTCAGGGAGAAAAAGTTGATGTGCTTTAGATAAAATTTAAAATCAAAAGCCTTCAAATCGTCTTATGCTCTATTATAGCAGAATGATTGCTTAGTTCAAAGTCTTGCTGACAATTTAACACATTCAGTTTGATCATTTGGGCTTAGAATTTTTTTCTCTTTCATATTTGCCCTTCCCTCAGCCCAAAATAATTTTGAGATGATAGAAGAATATACAGTCTATCAAATATCAGACAGAGGGTTCCCTATCGGGTTCCTGGCTTTGAGGGTCAAACCTCATTTATATTTAGCTCTCTTGTTTACAAGATAGAAAATGTTCTTTCAGTTTTATCATTGTAGTCCACTTAGGTCAAGCTTTTAACAGGAGCAAAGACAACTTATTAATATTTATAAGTTGTAAAATTTATTGACTTTCAAAAAATAAAATCTCAGTAAAATCTCGCATGCCTGGACCTTGATATTTAGTGTTGACATTCTCTCTTCTTTTTGTTTATTATGAGTATAGAAGTAGTTTTACTTCCTGCTGGGTTGTATTGATGGTAAATAATGAAGTTAGCAGTCATAAAGAGCAAGTGTACAGGGGTACACTCATCCTTGGCTGATACGAGTCCTTTAAATGGAGCAGTGCTTTCTTTTTCCTCCCATCTGTGAAAGTACAAATGAAATGACAGCCATTGTACCCTCTTAGCACTGAGGTGACTTAGCCTCACTTTTAAAATCCAGTGGGGGTGGAGAATGTCATAAGAATTTTCCCTCGCTTCTCTATTTCCCACCTCCTCATCCCTAATTCACTTCATTAATGAGAAATCTCTTTTCTTCTTTTCTTAGCTCTTCCTCCTAAGACTTTGGGGTATAATTACAATACCTAAATCTTTGATGAGAAAGACCTTTTGGTGTTAAAGGGGAAAGTCATCAAACAAACATCTCAATGTCTTCATGCTTTTGTTTTGTCATTACTGATCATTGTTGTGTTCAGCATTGTGGGTTTGATTTTCCTTTTTTTTTTTATCCAGATCCCCCCACAACTATCCCTCCTCCCACAACAACCACCACCACCACCACCACCACCACCACCACCATCCTTACCATCATCACAGGTATGGTACCTTCATTACCATTGAAATTGTCCTGAATGTATATTGTCTCTCTGATATGTAGAAAAAGCAAGGTCTCTTTAAGTCCTTGGAATTTAACTCTTCCTTATTTTGGAACTCCCAAGACATTAGATACTGTATTCTTAAGTTGAATCTTGAGGACCTCAGAAAATCTTTTAACATCCAAGCATTTAACAGTAGATCAGATCTTTTACAGCCTATCTATAAGGGAATTCTTTTAAGCATCACTATTCAAAGCAAAACCCTAGGAAAATGGCAGCCTGGCTACTAGACAATCCACCAATAGCTTCTGCTTAGCCACAGTTGATGAAATGGTAAGTATAGTGGCTTTGGATCATGCCTTTGTCTTAATTTCATCTTAATCCACATGAAGAAAATCCACACACCTAACTTTCACACGCCTACTTGGGCCACGCTCCTGAGTGCACAGCCATCCTGCTCGCGAGAGCACCTGCTAACAGTGTTGCTGTCTGTTTCTGTGCCCTTGGCAGTCACAGGAAATCACAGGAAGTAGCTGTCTTTTCCATGCTGAGCACTAGGTACCCTTCCCTGCCCTCAGGTGCATGTAGAGGTGGAGGAGGCAGCTGCACTGGTGACTGTCTGAAACTCTTATTCAAAATGAGTCTCACTATGTCTCATTTTTGGTGATCCCCAAGGAGGGTAATATGCCCTCCCTCCCCCTCCTGGTGCCCAGTGGCTCTCATAGTGCTTGGTGTTGCTTGTCTGGAAGCTGTGGGCTTCTTTGCCTACCACGGTAGGGCGGCTTGTGACTGCACCATGCCTACGTGACATGCAGGATTTCCTTGGAGAAGGCCTTCCCCAGCTGCTGTTTATAGGAACCCACCCCAGCAACATGTAGGTGTAGTTATTCTGTGAGGGGAAGGAAAAATCTCTTGAAATAAAAGTAACTTGCCCGCTTCAATCTGATATCAAGCCAGACTACAGAGTCTCTCCGAACCACATGTCCTAGTGTTCCATCATCACTGGACTTCTTTGTACACACCAACTATCTCACACACCACTCTTCATGCTCAGCTCTTTAGTCCCCAAGATGTGGCAGCTCCCCTAACATGTTGCCTCTGCAGTCACAATGACTTTTCTGAGGACATTTTCTATTGCAAGAGTTGAAGAGATGGAGTTGACAAAATACAAAGTGTTCAGTGAAAGAAGAGACCTCATCACTGGATGAAACGTAACAGATTGTCTAAATTGAGTTTTTTTCACTTTTCCAACTATTACAGTAGAAAAAAAGAGAATCCTTCAATAAGCCGCTCTTGAGGATTTTTCTAAATATTGGTTACAAAACTATTAAAGTCTACACTGAATTTTAAAACTTCTGAAAATCCATCAATTGGTTTTTTCGTGTGTATCTTACTCTAAACTCAGCTCCATCTAGAGAATTTGCTTCCTAATTCTTGTCTGTGTGTGTCTCTGCTTTAGTTCTTTGTTAGCTCTTTCTGTTTCTTAAGTAAACTGAGTTTGTTGGCACAATGAATGGAATTTCTCACATTTTCTCTGTCATACCAAAGATGCTTCCTCCTAACTGGGAATCCATAGCAGCTGTGCTATCAGCTTTGACCACTAAGAACTCAGTCTTTACCTATTTTGATTCCTTATCTCTTATCTAGTTGGGACACTGCTTGTACTCTGTCATTACCAGGTTGAGGTGTAGTTTCCTGTGGATGTCTGTGTCAGTGACATCACCTAATTCTCCCCTGTCCTGTATGTCAGCCCTTAAAACAGACCAGCAGTCTGTCTGTCTTTGCAGAACTTGCCCAGATGCGACCCGTAATCCTGGTTGGTTTCATCCAGTCATCCAGGTTTACATTTTTAAGACAGTCAAGGCCTTATCCACTCTGAGTATAAACACATTTCTCTTTACTATAGAACAACACTTTTCATTTGTGGCTGCCCTTCTCGCTAACATAGGCTTTTGTTTTTAAGACCTTTAATGTTCCCTGAACTTCTACCCTCTTGCAATCAATCTCAGCAAGTCAGCAGAGCCGCTTCAGCTAACAGCTCTTAATCCTTCACTCCAAATGAAAGCTAATCTTGTGTCCTCAAGCATCTACAACTCACTGTTATCACAGTTCCAACTGCAGAGACTCCATTTGAGAGGAAATTTTGAAAATAAACAGTGCTATATTTCTGTCCACATCAAAGGTACCTTTAATAGGAACTTGTCTTTGCTTCTGTCTCTCTGCTGCTGGCCTCTAAGCTCAAGGTAATATAAGATGATCTCATAGATGCACTTTAGCCTCTTGATGTTAGCAGCTGAATTCACTCTGGACACCAAATGAGTTTGTGGTAATGAATGCCCAGATTCTCACTGGCACACCCAAAAGTAGTTAAACTGAAATTGCTACTAAAATAATATTGTGGAATCCGTTGCCTTAATGGATGTGATCTTCCAGGCTTACTGTATCTTAACAAGCAGTTTTATATATATATTTATCTTGCCTAGAAAATACACTTGTAGAGTTTAACATTTGCTCCTTTCTCCAAACAGACTAAAGGTTATGGAGCTGAATGATTGTGTGTCCCATTTTAAAGGTCCAGGCTATCCCCTAGATTTAGATTGGTTCCTAAAAAATCTTCCAGACTGAATCTTGACAAATGGATAGCTAAATTAATTTCCACTCCCCTCTTGCACGGTTTGGTACATTATAGCCACCATTAGCCTTAAAAGCCTCAACAGCCAAATCCAGTGACAGTAACATAAAGCCAGAGCCTTAAAAAAAAAAAAAAAGCCCTCAGTCATCTATTTCTTTTCTCCCAGTCAAATGCAATAACTGAAACCCATTCCCCAGGTCAGAGTTTCATTACCAGAAAAATGTACAAATGCAATAGAAAAATATTTTTAAACTCTACAGGTCATAGTTGATTTCTGATTTCTCTGAAAGGAAGTGTTCCAGCGTTACCTTTTATCTTCCGTGACCGGTATAATCGAATTGTTCCCCTTGTTAGGAAGGCAGACTGTCATTCTGTTCCAAGTCATCTGACTCCTTCAAAACATGTTCAGGCTGCATACTGGACACCTTTGGAAGGGAGGAACTATAAGCCCTATCCTACTCTACTTTGCACACCCAAAATCATGGGCGTCAGGGTTGGGAAGATCAGTGTACACTCTGCCTCCTGTCCCCCTACTTGGAGCAGGTCTGGTGGCCTCTGTGTCTAAGGGTAGCCCTATGTAGGGAGAAGTTTTTGCAGCATGTAGAGTACTGAAAGAATATTCATTGGCAATTTGCCATGTGAACATAGTTGTGGCTTTACAACTAGGAAGCCATTAACCTCATTAGAATCTCTTTGCAAATAAAAAATAATTTGAGGAATAGGATTGGAGCAGGAGCCATTGAGAGCTTCATTGTGATTCACCATGAGATTCCTTAGTGCCTCTCTTATCTTTCGTGTACAGTGATGTTCTGACCATAGGTCTCTGTTCCACTGTTGCTTTTGGAAGCTCCCACTTTTTTCTTTTCATCATGTCAGTTTGTCTGTGTAGTTTCATTCATGAAGATATGCACTATAATATGGGAGAGCAGAGTGCATGATTTAAATTGTTTTCTTTAAAACTTTCTTCCTACTTAATTGACTCTGTATATTAGATGTACATAAAATTACCTGGTTTTGAGCTTGGTGGTAGCTTTAGCCTGTGTCTCTCTCTGTCTCTGTCTCTCTGTGTCTCTCTGTCTCTCTCAGTTGGGTCGAGTGTTTTTCTCATAATCAGGAAAATATTTTGTGTTTCCCTCCTTCGTTTATTTGAATATTGTATTGTTCTTGCCTGGGTGCATCTTGAGTTAGATGTTTGATGGAAGTTCCATAGAAAGGACTCAGCAGTCAGTGGTAAACACCCTTAGCACCTTAAAAATAAAATTCTGGCCAGGTGGAGTTCAACCTGTGGGTCACACTGTCATTGTGACTGCCATAAATTAAAAAATTAAAACCACCTTAGAATAAGAAATGAATAGCTATAGGGCCAGATTCTGAAATACATTACAAAAATCCTTTTGCAAGAATGAAGTAGGTCATTTATAAATGAGTTTTTCTCTTTTTAAAAATACATATTCAATTAAATATTTTGTGTTTCCCAGAAAAGAAAACAGCAAGGCTTTTCTTATTGGTGTCAAAGTACTCAAAAACCAATATACGTTGGAGAAAATGATTCTTACCCCTGGGCCTATGTTATTATTTTGGCTTTCACAGCCTGATATCATAAGTTTTTTTCATGTTAATGTGCACTAAATAATATAAATACAGAAGTTGGCTATTGGTATTTGTAGAATATGCCAAGTGGGGAAACTCAACCCCATAGCACAGTTTTGCAGTTCTTGGGTACAAAGGAGAGAAGTGTATCTGTGGTTGTTGTGAACCTATGGCAGGACCATCTAAATCGTAGAGACCTTTGCACCACAGAGAGCTGTCTCTTCACCAGGGTCTTAGCTTGACGGTTGCTATTCTGTGCTATTGTTATTTGCATGGTACAAAGGATATAAGCTGGCCTGCTCTTAGGCATGCATTCAGCAAAAACTGAGCACCCACAATATGTGCAGACAAAGGGCTCCTTGAACCCCTTACTATATGATTAATAGAGATTGTACACCTCAGAACACAACAGGAGACACTGCAGTTGTGGCACAGGCAGCAGGTGCCATAGAAGACTAAAGAGAAGTGGACTTTGGTCTTTGCCATCAAAGAATGGGTATAATGTAGATAAAAGAGGGTGGCAGTTTGGAAATTAAGCATGAAAACCCAACATTACTTCAAGCATCTATCTTCAGTGTGTTTGTATTTTATGTGTGTTTATGTTCCAGGCATAGATTAAGCCTTTGTTGCTAGGAAATATGCATCTTTCATTCTAGAATGTTCATTAGATTGCCTTTTTTCTGAAGTTGGCGTCTACTCCATTAAGACTGGTTTAGACTGGTTTTCATTCATTAAGTATTGAATACTTACTGTTATGTCAGTTTGCCTGGTGACAAGAATATTATTACAGCACTGGTGAGCACTCATGAGCCGCCTTTTACATGATGACTTTGTATATTAATTTTTAACCCCAGGAAGTGCATGTCCATTTTTTTCATACTGTCCTGTCTACATTTTTATTTTGCTGATGATGGTAAACCTGTTACAAATAGCACTATTAACCAAGCAGTTTTTTATTTATATTGGTTTAGGGAGGAATGAAAAAAGTTAGAATTCTACATGTGTTAAAAGTCATCACACGGGCCGGTGAGACGGCTCAGCGGCTTAAGCGCCTGCCTTGCAAGCGCGAAGGCCCGAGTTCGACTCCCGGAACCCACATACGAAAAAGGGGCCGGTGATATCGCTCAGCGGCACGGGTGCCTGTTGGTGCGCGAGGTCCTGAGGTCGTCCCCCCGGTACCCACAAAAAAAAAAAAAAAAAAAAAAAAGTCATCACACTCCATGTTTTTGTGTGTTTTGTTTTTTTGTGATACTAGGATTAAACCCAGACTTTTGCACTGAGCTACATCCCCAGCCCTTTTTTCATTTTGAGATAGGGTCTCACAGAGTTACTCAAGCTGGGCTCAAATTTGTGATCCTCCTGCCTCAGTCTGTGAGATCTCTAGTTTTACAGGTGTTTGTCATCGTGCCTGGCAGTCACATTTTTTTAAAATGGATAAGAGATAGGAAGCGAGATGAGATTTTTTTTCTAGTCCTTCTATCATAATTTTTATAATCATATACTCTATATTTCAAAAATAATCCTGGAGATAGAAACGTGACATGCTTTCTTGCTAAAGGTCTGTCAACAATGCAAATTTTAAAATATCATAAATTTAGGTTTCTCAGGATTATAAAGTGAGCTGTCTCGGTGGTAGGAGGTAAAGGACTTGGCAGGAAAGGCCGGGCCCTCTGGTATCTAAGGCAAGATGGACATTAGCTGGATTTACAGAGCCTCTCCTTCCTCTCACTAGCACACCCACCCTTGCAACACACTCTTCATTTTCCTCCCTGGCCCATGACATCCCCCTTTCAACCCCACCAAGATATAGGAATTGTTTTCCTTGTGAATGAAACCACTATCCAGATTCCTATTATTTCACAGAACATCTGGTTTGCAAATGAAAAGATTTCAGGGGCACAGTGGCACAGAGTGAACAATTCTGAAGAAGCTTTTAACAAAACTTGAAATTGCTTAACAAAAAAACAAAAAAAATCAACTCCCCTTCCTGCTGTTCCCACAATTTCTTCACTCAAAGGGGAGATGACATTAAAAAGTAAGACTGCTTCATTATTGCTCTCCTGTTTGGGCCTTTTAGCTTTAGTTCTCTTCCTATCTACTTCTCCCATCCCTAAGAAATGAGAGTGTAATTAAAGCAAAATATAAATGACAAGAAAAATAACCAGGAAACCAGAAGAAAACGAATTTTGATGGTTAATTTTCCAATACTTATTTTTGCTTTTGGTATATTTCAAGTAAGTTAAAAGAGAGAAAGGCACCTACATTTAATATATATTGGCCAGTTCAGCACAACTATGAAATGAAACTGTCAGGGGAATTCCTTGCCTACTCTAGTGTCTAGATTTAATGCACCTCCATAACACAGACTGAAGGGGAATTCAATTAAGAAAACCCATTGGCTCCTTATTGACTTTAGTTAAGAAAATAAACTGGGAGAAAGTATATTAAAATATGTCTGGACTGCTTTGTATGCTTTCATTTAAGCTTATGGCAATCAGAATGAGAGAATTTAAATTCTTATTAAGCTCTGCTTCTGAGTAGATTGGGTTCTCCGAATTATTCCACTGTGCATTTTTTTAATGTAAACCCTATTCTCACAAACCCCAAAATGTAGCCTTGTAGTGAATCTGTCCATTGTAAAGCAGGAGCACCCCAGATCACTGAGGGAAAAAAAAGTATTTAATGTTGTGAATTTAATTTTGTTCTAGGATTTTCATTTTCATTTATGGCACCCGTTGTGTTTGAGTCCACAGACTAATTTATGGATTAGTTTTAAACCCCCAGTCTGTCACACTCAATGAACAATTCTAAGTTGGAGAGAATCCATATGAAAGGATTAGAACATGCCACAGTGGAGCTTACACATGACTGTTGCAACTGAATATTGCCCAGCTGCCTCTCATGCAGTGATTTTTCATTTTTTGCTAGTTGGTTAAATGGCCAGTGTCTCTGATCTCATGCATGTCAAAGCTTTTTCCATTTTTCATTTTGTAAATATCTTATACTACCACATGAAATATATGTGATATTTCATTTATTCAAGTCAGGGTCATATAAACTGTAGGGCTGAGATTGAGAAGTCAATATTTAGTGAAATGTACATCTTTCCAATAACAGTACAGGGCCCTTCCTTGGATTTCTTGTGTGATTATCCTCATAAAACAGCTACCGAAAGACTACTAAGACCCTCCACACTTACTGGGTGTGCCAGAATAGTGAATTTTTTTTTGTTGTTGCTGCTGTTGACCATGTAAAATAAGTGTGCAATAAATTTGTCCTCATTGTAATTAAAATTAAAATAGACACAATAGCTTAGCTAGGCCTTTTTAATTTCATAACCTAATACCACCACAAGTCCAGTTCAACTTTTTGTGACTTATTTTTCTTACAGGCCTACCTCAAAGATTATTTTTTTAAGGCAGCAGCAAAATGAGGTTTTAAAAAGCCTTTGTGGAACAATCAGACACTCATTTTTCAAGCTGATTAGAGCATTTATAACTTACATTGGAAATTTTGTTTGCATTTCACCTGTCCACTCAGAATATTCTCAAACAATATGGTGACCCCACAGCTTGACTCACGGGGTTAGGCTTACACATTTCTCCAGCTTCTGATTGAGACCCTCATAAATCCTGCTTCCTGGAGCTGCGCTCACTTCGGAGCCAGGGTGTCTGTGGCTTCTGCATGAAGTCATAATGCAGTTATGGAGGCGAATGAGATTCTGTCATAGCTCTCTCCTATGGAGACCACAACGTCAGTTCTAAAGAATTTTTCCTTCATTCTTTCCTTGAAATAGCCTCTGTTCAGGTAGCATACCAGATGCTTTCAGAGCAACAGAGTCAGAGGCTCCCCCAGTGTACCCCAGCCTCAGTCAAAACTGTAGCCCGCTGTGTCTCCGCTGCAGTCTCCCATCCACTGCTGACCATCGCTTTGCCTTTCCCAGCTACAGGAGCTGTGTTGTGTGACTTGAACCTGTGTTTGCTTAACTGTTTTAGAACGTGTTTTTCCTTCTCGACATCCTTTTTTCCTCTTCTTGTGGGTGCAATTGATGGATTTCCCATCTTCAGAGTGGAGAAGCAAGATGTACTATGAATGTGCCTTCATTTATTTTCTAGTACCCACTTAAGAGTTGATGCCCAGCTTCACTTGGTTTGATTTTGTCATGAAGTTGACATAGTGTTGTCATGCAGGAAGATAGTAAATTGGGGTCCTTCGTTAATGCTCAGATGTTACGTTTAAAGAATCTAACCCTGAGGTTTCATTCCACCATCTTTCTTTTGTTTTATACTAATGATTTACCTGGTGAAAATAAAGCATATTAGAAGTGCTACCACAAAAAAAATGAGCCTAAGCGTTTACTGCTTTTCTTTAATTTTGGAAAGGAGCCAATATCTAACCATAAAACGTATTAAGGTTTATAGAACTGTTTCTATATAAATATGCATTTGATCTTGCCCTTCAAATTTAAAGTGCCTCAAACTAATCCTGGACTTGGATGTTTCAACTAAGGAGACAGCAAAACTTATCCTAAGTATCTGAAAAACCTGGTATAGAATGTTGTTTGAATTGTACAGTTTCCTGAATTGAATCTTATTATTATTTTATGCACACAGACTTGACTTGTAAGTATTGTGTTCTTATGTGGTGTATTTTATGTTTTTCTTTCCCATATGTATTCTTAAGAGATTCAGCTATCAGTTATATTGAGCTGCATTGGCTTCTCAGACTTTTGGTTATCCTGGCTCCTTAGAAGGGCTCTAATTTTTGATGGTCCAGGATCCTGAGGAAAGCATGCCAACTGAAGGGAAACCCTGGTGTGAATTCATGTGTCATGTTAATAAACCAGAAGCTCCAGGCTCATTTGATCTCCCCATCTCCCAGGAAAACAAATTACATTTGAAGTTCAGTGCATTTAAACATTGCCTGTGTCCAAAATTCCAAAAGTTTTTAGAAGTTTTAAAGTTTAAAAGTTTAAAAGTCCAAAAGTCTTTAGAAGTTTCCAGAGCTCATGAAAACAATAACCAACTAAATAGCTGCATTTAAAAAAAAAATAAAGGCTAGGGAACCACACAGTTTTAAGCCCCAATCCCACTTCGCCCACCAGCTTTCAACCAGAGAGGACTGCCTCATGTCTTAGTGTCCCCAGACCTTCTGGCTGGAAGAGGGAACAGGCTCGGAGCGGTGGGAATGAAAGTGAATGAAAGCGCAGCCAGATGTGTTCACTTGGGAAAGAAGTTGGCTCAAAGAGAGGTATTAAAATAACTCTGGAAAAAATGTCTTCATGGATTTTGCTAGATATTTATCCCAACTCCCCTTTAGTCAAAAATAAAGAGAAAATTCCTTGAGCTGTGGAGCAGTTTCCTGTGAAGAAGAGTGAGTACAGCAGGCCAGCTTGAGAAGCCTGGTAGAAAAAAGAAGAAACTTGAACAGTGTCAGAAATAGAAGGAAAAAGAAAGACAAGCCACGTTTTCATCCACAGCAAGTGCATCCAGCAGTGAAGATTAACTGAGTAAATAACTGTACCATCTCCGAATGCAGCCATGAAGGGAAGACTCCTGGCCACTCACACCAATGACTGTGCTTCTAAATTGTGAGAAGAAGATGACTGGCTAAATTTTTGGAACATCCTATAATTAGAAGTAGCATTTGACAGTTTGTGTGGGCTTGTGTGTTTTCACAGAAAGCTTCTGCTCTTGGATTGTATCATACATATTAAGAGCTGCAGAATGAGGAATGGATGGATGTTTGTGTGTGTGTGTGTGTGTGTGTGTGTGTGTGTGTGTGTGTGTAGAAACTAATCTGTGAAAACCTTGAATACATTCATTGTAATGGCCTCCCAGATAATTGAACTTTCCAGCTACACTCTGCTAAAATAATACAGTGGATAGAAAACGTGAACCTGTATGTTGCATATTCATCTACAGGCATCTGAGCATAAGCAGTAAGAGGATCCTGGAAGCCTGATTGATTCATTGATGCCTAATTGGCAGTCAAGAAGGCCGAGTGCCGGGTGGGTTGGGTTAAAACAGAGGCAATGTTTGAATGTATGAATCCATTGTTTAACCAGCCTTCCAACCGAGCTTTTCTGTCACAGTCCTGAGCCTTGATGCGTTAAGAGCCATCATCCAGCCACTGAGTTTGCACTGGTGTTTCTCAGTATCACTTTGCATGTTCCCCTGACTATTGACTAGCAAATATATGTGTCTGCCAAGACCCCCAGGACCAAAAAATTTACTGTTTTCCTCACTGGCTCGCAGCTTTTGGGCTCAAGGCATGTCTTAAAACAGTGCAACTCACTTCAAATGCTTTTTGCTTTTCATTATTACTGCTTGTCACGCAATGTTCTTTGAAAGCTTGCTCATATATTTTCTGTTCCATTTTTTTCCATTTTCCCTTTTTTTGCATGCTGTTCCTCCCGTTTCTTCCCTTCCTCCAATCCTCTGTTCCTGTCTGTAGACACAACGGCGACGACAGAACCAGCAGTTCACGGTTGGTATCACATTACTGTTTATCTACTTTCTCAGCACTGCTGAGAGGCAAGGCAAGCCTGGGAAAAAGAGAAATGTAGTCTTCAAGGGAAATCACGTTTCAAGTAGACTGATCTCATAAATATACTGTAATTTCTTAAGGCTTGAAAGATCGTTGAGTCTTGTCATTTCTGTTGTGAGTTCAGTAGCCAAAGGTTGCGGCCTGAGATGAGGCCTACTCCTCCTTGGCTGGCCAGCATGGCAGGAGTTTAGTTGTACATGTCCTCCTTGCTAATAAAGCTCTGCCAAATCTTGAAATACAGGAGACTTTAAAAATTCTAGTATTTTCCTAAAAAGCAAAGCATCTGAATTAAAGCCCCAGTTGCTTTCTTATGTACAGGCTGTAGTCCCAGGGAAATTTTGAAAGGGAGTTATTTGTTTACTTAGTAATGGAAGTTGAAGGTCAGGGATGAGACTAAAGGTCAGGGAGGAGGATTCCTGTTTACATGCATGAGGCAATGATGAGGAAGGTCAATGGTCTTCTTTAGAAAGATCATGACTTTAATTATGTTCATAATTAAAGTGCCCCACCCCTCACCTATGCAGTCTTAATCTCTTATGCTTACATGTGGCAGGAAACGTCTCCAAAACAAAAATATGTCAATTTGAATAGCATTAACTGAGACTGTTAAAAAGTCATTGGTGTGTGAGTGCCTTATAAATAAAATAACAAAATGTTGGTTATGTTTTTAACCAAAAAGTGATGAAAAACTAAATAAAGTGAAGCTTAGATGTGAGCATCAGGAAATATGATCTCCTTTTCTCCATGTCACCAATGACTTACTGGATTGGGATAAGTCTATTAACTTTTCTCTATCTTTCTAATCAGAAAATGAGAATCATGTTTCATCTGTATATTACTTTGCTCATATCTAACCCTAGAAAGATTGTGCTTAGAGAAAGATATGTTAGTTTAAAAATGGGCTGAATTTTAATAATTGAATCCAAGGGAATCATTTGGTAAAGGGCCTACTTCATGTTGTGCATAGTGGAAATTTATCATTTAAATGATGAGGTGATCAGCCAAGCCTATAGTGTTAATTCAACTTTTAGAATAATGTCTGGTAGCCCAGATGGACTTCCTTAAAGAGACCTACCTTTGATAACTTATCAGTTGGAAATCAGTTGGCAAAACCTGTGTGAGCTTTCCTTTAAGTTCAGGCCTTGGTCAGGGTTGGCAGGTACCCCTGTGTTTGTAGCGAGGAATTCTGAGAAAGCAAAACAGACTTAGGAATGGAGTCATAGATCCCTCCCAGCCACCCCCACTTCACTGTGCCCTTCCATTAGGGGGAAGGGGAGCAGCTTAGTGCAAAGGCCCTGAGTCCTATCCCCTGGAGAACACCCCTCCCCAAAAAAAAGAAGTTAAGGAGACCAGGTACACTGACAATCATGAGAAATCAATTAGGTATGAAACATCCACTTTCTAAGGTGATGCCCCATAGTACTTACTCCATCTCAGACACTGCACTCCATTAGACTCAGTTATTTGTGTGTTTCATCATTAATTGAGTACCTCCTGACTTTTATCGATTATTCTCTGAGCTTTAAGGTTATTTTAATGTAGTTCAAGAAATTTCATTCTATTCCTTTTAAGATACTTTAAGTTCTGAGTTTTCTATAAAGAACGACAGGGTTAAGGATAGACCATAAGATTCCTGAATTCTGTGAGACTTTGAAGATTCATCATTTATATCCTAAGGCTTCAGAGTTTTATTTTCTTGCCCCTTTAGTAAAGTTCATATACTTGTGTTTTTGGAGCTGGCTCATCCCTGAAGGCCTAGACAGGGTATTCAAAGTAGGAAATATGTTCCCTGGCCTGAAAAACAAGAACTGAACTTGGGGGCTGATCCTGATTTTAAGTTACCTTTTTTTTTTTCCCCAATACTAGGGATTGAACCAGGGCATTTGCACCAAAGTACATCCCCAATTTTTTCTCTCCCATTTTTTTGTTTTAGTTTTAGTTTTAATTTTGAGACAGGGTCTTTCTTAGTTGGTAAATTGCAAGTGCTCTGCTGGATTCAGACTTGTGATCCTCTTGCCTCAGCTTCCGAGGGTACTGAAATTACAGGCATGTGTCACCATATCTGACTCAGAGTACGATTTTAATTGGGCCTTTCTCTTTGAAGAAAGAAAAGGAAAGGGGTTTGGTTTGGTTTGGTTTGGTTTGGTGTTTTGTTTTGTTTTGTTTTGTTTTTTTGTAGTATGACGAAGTGATACTTGGGGTAGGACCTGATAGTATTCTTGTGGCAGGAAATAGAGATGTTTGTGTACTGTGAGAAGCAACCACAGTCTTATTAGTTTGGGCACAATATTCAAGCCAGTGATACTTTAGTAAGATATTGATCAGCAGGGCATGAAAAATTGGAGGCAAAAATAGGAAGAACAGTCTTACTGTATTCTACATCTCTTTCATACTTTAAATTGGACTCCTTAACAGCAGAGGAATAGAAAAGTGATAGATAATCCAAGCTGATCCCTGTATAATAAATTTATAAATACATGCTTCAACTTGTCCAAAATCCTCATAGCATCTTCACAAAGGGCTCCAACCACTGTTTTGAACAGCACTTTCTAGCCTTTAGCAGAAAGCTCTAATGAAAACCAAAGTAATATCTAAGATTTTACTTGGTGGGGAAGAGAAATCTTCCAGGTCAGTTGTCAGGATAAAAAGGTAATAGAACATGGTAGAAATGATAAAACAGGTGATCAGATTTCCAGTAAGATGACAATATAGAACTGATTTTATTCTAGCTTATTGTGGCTAAAAATCCAACTTTTTCAGTACTGCGACCATTTGACTTACGTTCATTTAATGATAACCTTGAGATGTCCCTTATGGTGGTCTGGGTCTGGAAAAATGTTAAGTGGCTTGATAACTTAGCAACTTAAATGACAAGACATATTAGGTCAGCCAGCTGTGACCGTCTTACTGTTCTTCAAAGTTGTCATACTGGATTTCCTTCCATATTTCTCTTTCCTTTCATAAAAAGGAAAAAAAAATTGTCAAAGCTTTCCCTTTGAAGACTCATTAAAATATTTTATTCAAGCTTGTGTTGCTAGAGTATGTATGAAGTTTATACTAGTTGTTTTTGTATGTTGACCATTTGTTCTTACCAATATCTCTGATTGGAATAAGCATGTACTGGAAGGTTAGAAGTGCATGGGCATGATTCAAAATAGAATGGATTTTCTCCAAAAAGAAAAGCAAACAGCAATCAGTCACAATGTGTTTTTAAGGCTCTAACTGGTAGTAAAGATAAATGAGAGTGTAAGAATGAGATTTTTTTAGGTTAGGATGACATAAGGGATCTTCTTTGAATAAGGATCTTGAGCATTTGTGTTTTTGGAGCTCATCCTTAAAGGCCTGGACAGGAAGAATCCTGTTATGTGTGCATGTTGAGCAATGCAAAAAACACTCTGCCAAGTCCTGATTCCACACAGTCTGAAGTTGATGGCAGAAATGCATGAGTGATTTAACGCACGGGTGGTATAGTTGTTCCTATGGTTATTGATGTGTGGGTGCGTGTGATGGTTTTTGTTTGTTCAAATGTGGGCGCTTCTCTGTGTCTTGTGCCTTGTTCTTTTTTTGCCCTGTGTGTCCCTTCTCCCTTTCCCCACCCTTTTCCCCCATGTGAGGGGTTGGGTGACAGCATGCCCATGGTCTGGAATAGTGCTTGTGCTTTTGCTGCACTGCAGTCAGCTGGCTTCCTCTGGGTTTGAGGTCTCTCTCTCTCTCTCTCTCTCTCCCTCTCTCTCTCTTTCTCTATTTATTATTTTCAGATCTACCCTGCCCTCTTGCCTTTTCTACCTCTTGATACAGACAGGCTGATGATCTCATGAATTTTCATATCCCAAATGAGTTTTTAAATAGATCTTAATTCAGTCTGTACCTCGGAACCCCTCTGAAGAATAATTTTTCACTTTCAGTTTTGGTTTCAAATTGTTTGGCCAGTGCTAGACATATGCTTATGCCCTAGACTGCTGCCCTTAGGTAACTGCCCCATGAATCTTCCTTTGCCTGACAATTTTATGAGTAGTCCAAACCATGATAGAATTCTGAAAGCACATGAAATTTCCTTATCTTAATATTCAATTGTGGGGAAATTCTTAAGCCCATTTTAGAGAAAAATAGCCAGCAGTGCGCATTATTACAACCGCTATGTCCACCATTTATGTATGTACCTCTATGTACATCTCTCTGTATGAGTACATAACAATGGCATTCAGAGGCTGTCATTCAGTCAAGGGACTCTGCAGACATTGTATGTTCTACCCAAGAACAAAGCTAAAGAGGTTTACGAATGGCTGCAGGAACCTGAAGATTGTGTTTCAGCCTTGATAATGCAGTTTGGAAACAATGTGCTACTGTTTAACGGCGTGAACCAAATTTCTGCTAATGGGAAGAAGGGAAAAACTCTCCACAAAAGCTGACAAAGCAGGAAGAACAGGATGACTGAGCTTTTAGATTAAAACAACCGGGGGCGTCTGAACTCTTATGGCTGGTGATGGAAGTAACAGTTTCCATAATATGGCCAAGTGATCAGATGTATGCTGCTTAGGTAAGAGAGAGACCGTCGCCTACTTTGTTTTTCATAATGGGAATGGTACCAGAACCAGTGGGCTAAGTTTTCATTTCCTGGAGGTTTTAATTTGATTGTACTTATTTTGAAACAGTGATGCCCTGATGAACTGAACCCAGAAGCATTTAGATTTTACTTGACCTTGAATTTACTGAAATGCCTAGGACTTCCTATAGTTTCTAATTTTTTGAGGATTTCCTTCCCTTGGTTTAAAATTGCCACGAGGGCTGGTGAGATGGCTCAGCGGCTTAAGCGCCTGCCCGGCAAGCGCGAGGGCCCGAGTTCGACTCCCGGATCCCACATACGAAAAAGGGGCCGGTGATATCGCTCAGCGGCACGGGCGCCTGCTGGCGCGCGAGGTCCTGAGGTCGACCCCCGGTACCCACAAAAAAAAAAAAAAAAAGAGAGAAATACATTAAAATTGCCACGATACCACTTTGAGAAGCCAGCAATTACTGTGGAAAAGGAGGAATTCCAACTGCAGAGGCACGGAGAAGGCTTAGGGTTTGTCGCAGCACATTGTAACACCACGAGAAAGCGAAACACACACACCTCTCTGAAGGAGAGACGGCCATTGCGCATGTGTTAAATTATCATGTTGGCACTTTAGAACCTTCTTAATTGCTTTAAAAAAAAATCCCATATGGACAAAAAGTAAACTTTCATTTGTTTAACAAAGTTTAAAGAAATTTGTTGAATGCATTTTAATTAGAAGTGATTAGAAAGAGCTTTAATGGATGATATGAAAATTTAAACAGAAGAACCAAGAAGTAATTTCTGACTTATTGTTAAAATGTGAAGTTTCCTTTCAAAAAATATTCTGTGCTTCACAAAATGTGTCTTTTTCTTTGAAAAAATGAGAGGTGTATAATTTTTAACATGAAAGAAAAAAACCTAAGTCACAGTAATTTTAGGAGGTAAGTTTTGCTTGTTCTCACTTGTACACTGGTGCTTCATTAAGTTCTTCCTAATTATGTTTATTCAGAAATTATCCAACCATGACAGAGCACTATAGATTCATAAAAGACAATAGTATTGTAAAAACAAATTTAACACCACTAGCCTAAATGTCTTCCCACTTTGGAACATAATCTGAGCAGCAGATTCCATATGATTTGGTATATTTTAAAGTTTATGTCATTAAAAATGACAGTTTCAGCTTTAATGAGGTGTATATCAACTGTCTGTCGCTTCTTAATGGAAAACTTTGCATATCAATGATATTCCATAAACATATTTGTCTTCATTTTTTAAAATTAGCTTTCTAAACCCCTCCCCAAGGAAATGAGCCTTCAGCAGTCAAGCTGCCTACTTGAAACCTCCTTGTTTAATGTGGTTAGTGATACATAAGCACGTATGTAGAGCACTTCGATATTCATTGGGCCACATAGGAGTGAGGGATTAGCCTTCTGAGAACTGCAAATTCATAATTAACTACAAAGAAGTACTTTACATTGGCCATTTATAACAGTTATTCAAATAATTATGTTCATCAGTCTTTATACAATGGTAAAGCCAATTAGAAGTAGGAACACTTTCAACCAATCAGACTTCAGAACAAATGTACAGCATCCCTACTCAGTTGGCCTATAATTTATTCATGACTCACTGCTTTGCCTTTAGTTACCTTAAATTCATAGTTTGGGAACACGGTGGACTCGAGAGCCTCTCGTTTTGGTTTGGCACCTGCCCTCGAGTATTGGCACCCAAGGGTTGTGAGGGGAGTTCTCCTTCCTCAGGGGCTCATAATGTGACAGCCTTCTCTCACAGAATCAACCTGGCTATCAATAGTCAGTTGGCTTCTTTATAAAGCACCTTACAGAATCGAAGGATTCTTTATAAAGGACTATTTTGGTTAATTTGGGATTTTTTAAATAGAGCTATCAGTATGACGTTACTGGTCTCCAGAGCATTTGTTTTGGTTGCTTTTAGGTTCTGGTTGGTGATTCCCTGAGGATTACTCCCAGCCCATCATTTTCGCAAACATTTGCTGAGAGTATACTTTGTGCTTGGCTGTAGGAGAATGAAAAGATGCAAAAATACGACCTGTGGTTCTCTCCAAAGACCTTGCCGTTGAATAGGTCCAACAGCATCTTCCAAAGTGACCAATTTTGTTAGAGAAGTATAAGCAAACAGCTGTGGGAACTAGAGTTCCTCGGGCAATCAAACGGGCTTGGCGCACAGCAGCAAAGAACAAACCTAGGCTGCCTTAACCGTCTAATATTTTGTGCTTAGTAAACTTTATTAAAGGACCAGCCCACAAATAAGATATGAGGAAATGGAAGCCATCTTCTGGCTGAGCCTCCCGCTGTTTATCTGCTTCCTTCTTCACCTCTTTTAATTCAAATCAAAGCTAGCTAAGAAACATCCCAGCTGGGCAGCATTAGGGTTGGCTGGGATATAGGCATTTTCAAGCCCCCACTTGATTACCTCCTGACCTAACTGCTTTTTCAGCTTTGAGGGTTTTATTTTGCAGAAATACCATTTATTTATGAAATTCTCTTTTTAAAAAATCATTTCACGAATCAGATTTTCTGATGAAGGCATAACCTGCAATCTGCAGTTAGCAGATGCTGTACCATTTTGAAATATGTGATCCAAGATCATCATAAATTGATAACAAACTGTTTATCAGTATTGGCAAAGGATTTCAATTTACAGTAAAACGTGAAATAAAACTTACATACATCAGTATGTAACATCTAAATACATTTGTATTTAAGAGATATAGCAGAGCATCAACAGCTAACAATCAAGCTTTTTTTTTTTTTCTTTTTGCATGCTGTTATGAATGAGTGATTTTAAACATTCACCTTCATGTTTCATGTGCTTTGAACAGTGGAGACTGAGGAATCTTTCTGCCTTGATTGTGTATCAATAACAAAATTACATGATTGAAGAAATGAATTTATGGATTAATACATTCAAGCTATCTAAAAAAAGTGAGAGATAGCAAGAGATTTGGCTCATGTTTTTTAAAAAAACTCATCCTCAGTTCTTAAGTGTTTTGTTTATGTCCCTTGAGGAATGAAAAGAAAAACGATTTGTTTTTACTTGTAAGGCCTTACTCAGTTGCCCAATTCCGCAGAAGAACTGGACAGTGAGGACCTCTCAGGTAAGGGATAGTCATTAGGTAAGGCACTGCAGTGTCCAACCTGTGGACGCTCTGTCCACTTCTACAAAGTGGCCATTTGCTTTGTCAAGCAATCAATAGGCACATGTGGATTTTGAGACTAAAACAAAAGAAATTTTTATCGACACTTTCTTCCTCCCCATTCACTTTCCCACTTTCTGTTCCTTGTGTAGAAATTATTTATAGTTCAGGTTGAGGCCAGGGCTGTTAATGCAGTAGAGGTCAAGTTATCTTTGGGATTGTACTAAAGCCACTCTGGGTTCAGTGGCTTTAAATAATGTTTATGTCCTAGATATGTAATGGCTTAGGAGAAATTTTGTTGCATTACAAAGCAGTTTAAGGATGTTGGATTATGTGACAAGATCTTAAACTCATATTGACTGTCTACTTCTATGGAATAGACTGAAAAAACCCATGTCATAATTATTTTAGAAGCAGGGGATGGGGGAGGGCAGGGATGAACAGGGTGGGAGGGGGCAATTGTTTTGTCACACACCATGATGTAAACTAATTATCCACCTCAGACCTTTTTCACAGCACACTGAGCTCTTGCAAAAGTAGGTTTCATGCTTGATTCCAGGATTTAGGTGTTACTAATCCAGAATAAGAAGCATATCCTAAAAAGGAGGGAGGGAGGAGATTTAAAGTGGTCAGAGCTAAACAATTACATGAGCTCCCATGATGTTGTGAGACTTCACCACCAACTAGCTACAGCTGCTTAAACATTTCCATCAGTCACCTAGTAAATCACTCAGCAAGACCCTTTCCTTGTCATCACGATGGTAAGCAATAAGGGATGGGATTGTGGATGATCACCCAGCCCATTGGAAAGGAAGGTTTTGTATCACTCCTTCCTGAAGTTTTCACTGTTATTCCCTTGAGTAGCTGGTTGCTAAGGTGCAGTCCTTAACTTTAAGTCTCACCCAGAGAGAAAACAAGATATCTTGAAACTGCCCAGTTTTTCAAAATACAATAGATGTATTGCCAATTATATGTTTCTGTTAACCCTCCAGGATACCTTTACTTTTCTGTTACGTACCATGTGCCAGTGTGAGCTTAGCTGCTGGGCTTTCCCAGATTGGAAGCTTCCAGGAGGCTACATTGGTTTTGTTCACTGCTGCACTCCTGTCCTATAGTCAGCGCCCAGATGGTAGATGTTGGATGCATGAACAAATCCTGAATCCCAAGGAATTTAAATGAATGAATGAATGAATGAATGATAGCCAACCCATCAACAGTGTTTTGTTTACCTCTTATTTATGGTGTATTTAGAGAATTTCCAGAAGCAATAACCTAATTTTCATTAAAAATAAGAGTGTATAAGTCCTTCTTCCTGCTTGAAATGTAGCGCTGGAAGTAATGAGGAGCAATGTTGCCGGTTACAGATGGTCTTAGTTCAGATACAGACCCTAAACACAACAGTCCTCTGACACAGTGGCCCTGGCAATTGGATCTTTTCAAGGATCCTAAAAAGAAATCTCCTGAGTTGCCCTGATCCCTCTTGGCATATTAGCCAGACAAGGATCACTCAGATAGGCAAAAGTAATGGCATACATGACAAAATCAGGTATCCACCCCTTCTACCAGCATCATCAATTAGGAATATTCCAGGTCTCAGCCCTGCACTATGTCATATGGGTCCCTGCTGCAGTTCTATCAATCATCCAAGTCAGGAGCAATAAACCAACAACTGTTTGTGTGCATAATAGCTCAGTTAAATTAATAATTACATCGTCCCCCTTCCCCACTCCCTATAAGAACACTGCGGTCCTATCGCTCGGGAGCCGTAAGTCATGTACAACAGTGATGAACTAGCAGGCTGGGGCTGGGCTGCCTTTGCATCTGGTTTGATGAACTAATCAAAAACTGATTAGCACCTTTGTTCAAAGGGGATGCTGATTAATCAATTACTATTGATTGTGAGCTTGGCTTCACTCAGCAGCAAAGAGACATCTGAAGGGAAAAAAACAACCAATAAAAATTGAGCAGCTGTCATAGTGTTTAAATTTATTAAAACAAAATACATTATTTTTTATGAAGCTGTCTTGAAATGGGTCACTGAAGGGGAGCATATTGATTGAGAAAGGATGAACTTCTCAAATTTCTGTAGCTTAGAGACTGAATTCAATTATAATACAAGACAAACAGGTTAACACCCGTCTTAAACAGCCCATCAATAAATTAGAGTAGGTGTTGCACATTTAATGCTAAACTGTGGTAATGAATAATATTATCCATTCCCTGCTGCATGAGGGTAGAAAGTCCATCCTTTTTGTGTAGTTGAAAAATACTGTATACTTCCAGATAATGATGGTCTGTTTTCTCTTCACCCCTCTGCCCCCACGTCCCCCATTCGCCAGTGCCACCTCCTCAATTAATGACAGTTTCATAAGCAGCATATGGTGCACCATCCTCACCCAGCAAAGCAAGTCACTCAGCTGATCTTCCTTTGTAATCTGCATTAAAAAATGACGCTTGTGTGTAGTTCAGTGATTTAATTATTGGCAGACATGGGGAGCTTATGCAGTTCTACTTTGAACCTTTCATTTACTTTTTGGTTGTTACCTTTATTGATGATGTATCCACATGAGTTTAGAATTGTTTTATCAATTGCATCTACCGTTTCCTGGTGACAGCTGGTGGTTATTGTCACCCATGTGGAATAGAATAGCTTTAAGCATATTTATCCTTCATTTTTATTTTTTAAAAAAATTTTTAATGTCTTCAGCTGCTTCCCTCCCTTCAGCAGTGGAGGGGCCTTTGGGAACAGTGGTGGAGAAAGGTAGTAATAGTCAATTTTGCAGAGACTGGCCCTACAGCACAACCAAAGCCATCTGTCCATCTTTCATTGAAGCAAAGACACCAAGAAATGCCAGAGCTGCTTTCAGCTGTTGCTCTACAAATAAGGTGATCTAGAAAATCCTACGTATCCCTCACAATCCACAAAAAAAAATACGGATGAAGGGCAGTTCTGCACAAGTTTGATCATTCTTACCTAAGTGTTAGGAAGAATCCAGCAACAGTCCCATAAATGTATCACAAAGAAAGCATGGGCTCAAATAGAATCTAAATAGATAATGGAAGCTTTTAAAAGCCTTTGGATCCAGAGTATTAATGAAGGTAGAATGTATGCCAGCTGGTTCCTGGAGTGTCCTAAAGGCCTCACAGAACTTGCTTAAAATTTGCATGAGAGGGGCCAGTGAGATAGCTCAGCGGCACAAGCGCCTGCCTGGCAAGTGCAAGGTTCTGAGTTCGACTCCTGGAACCCACATAAAGGAAAAAATGGGGCCGGTGATATCTCTCAGTGGCACAAGCGCTTGCTGGCAAGTGGTCAACTCCCGGTACCCACATTAAAAAAAAAAAAAAAAAATTGCATGGGGGACTCAGGAGCCATAGCATTTAGGGAAGATCTCTTTTTCTTATTGTACCACACATAAAGTGTGCTCCAGGTTTGGCCAACAGGCAATTTTATTTTCTTGGTAGACTAATAATGCAATATAAAAAATGTCAAAAACTAGATGAGCTAGATAGATACACTTAAGGCATGGCCCATAACTCTAAAGTGTGGTATGATTTGTGTCTGTATCATACTTCATAGCTTAGAAAGCTTTTTCACACATGTTATTTAATCTATTCATTCAACAAAATTTGAGCTCGGCGTGCTGGGCACTGTGCTGGCACCAGGAATGCACAGGGAACAAGACCAAATGGAAGCTGAAGTAGCCGTGGTTGTCACCGACCCAGCCCTGCTCTCATATGGTGATTTTCTAGTTTCAAATATTTGAAACACAAATTTGGGACAGTGACAATTGCTATGAAAAAATAATCCTGGATAAAGTGAAAGCAAGGGCAGGGGCAGGGAGGAATTACAGGCCAGTTTAGAAAAGCTCACCTGGAGCGTGTGGTGATGTTGGGACAGGAAGATCTGTAGGTGAGAATGAGCCAGCTACGGGAGGATGTCATGAACATCCTATGCAGTTGTTAAAGAACTATCGTTAGTCTGTTTATAAATGAGGAAACCAGGCTAAGTGATTTACTTAATACACTTTCAGAATTTGAGCCTGAGTCCTCTTGCGTCCAAGGGAAATAGAGGGCCTTGGTTTAGAGTGGTCATACTTCTATAAAGTACACAGCTCCCTTGACTCTGGGGCCTTTGGGAATCCTGTTCCTCTTGACCCTTATCATGTCAGTGTGTTCATCCAGGGAATGAAGAGGGGAAATTCAGCCTCTCCATAGCCCATCACATAGAGAACCATGATTGAGTGACCTGGAAAGATTCTTGTTCCAGCATTAAATGAAGCTCCTACCCCTTTAAAGAAAACCTAAACTCTGCTCTGATATTGTCAGTGCCATTGTCCCATTGATTCTCCTAAATTGTCAGTTGGTTTTCCCCTGAGGTGGTCCTAAAAGGAATGGGAAAGTGGTGAGTTGGAAAATGTTAAAAACATGTGAATTCCCTTCTTCCAGAATTCAGTTTAGTGCCAGGCAGTAGACTAACAAATCACATGGGGGCCCTACCGGCTTCTCAGTGACTCTTCCCACAGCGTGAGCTTGAACTTCATCCTACTGCCAATCTTTCCCATAATCCAACATGCTACCGTTTCCACTGTGGGGAGGAAGGAGACCACCAAATAGGAGCTTTTCCTCCAAATGCAAAAAGAGGCAGGCCACAATGCAAAGTGTGAATTCCAGTTCTACAGGTTGGACGCTGCTTTGGGGTGACTTCACCATACTCATTAATCCATCCTCCTCACACCCCCAAATGCCTGAGGTCCACCGACGCATCTTTCTGCAGAGAGAGATTCTAGTAGGAATTGTGTATTTGGAAATACTTTACAATTCTGTACTATTTCTCAGGTGCCTACTTCTTTAAGGAAAACTCTGGTGTCATCCTCGGTGCCTTCCTGTTGCTTAAAATGGAGAAGGCAGTCACACTTCTAAGTCTTTATTGTTATGAGATAAATGGAGCAAAGTCATAAATGTGGCTTTTGGTCTCTCTGGTGATGCTAAATGCCTTGGGAGGATTTGCATTCTGTGGCATCAAGTCATTTCCACTGTTGGCTAAATTAACTAAATCAAGTAACTTGAGATAGAAGAAAAAAATCAGCATATTTTAAACCAAGTCATTTATTCTTATATTTAGCTGACAAGTATTTAATATTCTTGACACTCAAGTAATATGCCTGAATAACTTGAACTAGGTAGCCTTCAGCTGCCAGGCCCACAGCCACGACCACCAAAGAAGACAGTGAGGCCGTTACACTCTATATTGATTCCATATAAGTGCAAAGAAAGACCTCAGTGACTACAACTCAGTGTTCATTGGGCATCTCACTGTGGGAAGTGCTGAGTATGCACTACAACTGTCACCCCTGGAGGGCTCATAATTATGTCTTGGGTCGGTGGTAAGAACTGGAAAAAACCCTCCTAAGCTTTCCTATAGCAGATTTAGCTTTGGCAAACACTTGCTCAGTCCCTATGATAGGCCAAGCCTGAGCTAGATAGGCACTGTCTTACACAGTAACACATTGGCCTCTCAAAGCAACCCTGTGAAGTATGTAATTGTGCTCAATGTCTCAGAGGGCTTGCTTGACCTGCCGGAAGTCACAGAGAAAAAATAATGAAGCTCAACTTCTATCCCAGATCTGATGGCAGGTCCAGGGCACTTTCCCACAGGCCGTGTAGGAGATGAGCTTTTAGCTCATCCTCTGTCTGGACCTGTTTCTGAACAATGTAGGCAGTGACAGCCCAGGAGAGCCTGAGTCCTGATCACTGAGTGCTGACAATGTACAGCCACAATCTGTGTGCAGTACTTCTAATTTAAATGAACACATACTGAGCTCCAGGTGGCACAAAGAGGATGATTACTGCAGTTTTCCTTTAAGTAGCTTAACATAGTTCCTTTGAAAGTTGAAATAGCTGCAATGACACTGCTAGAATTGAATGCAGCTGACAGGTAGTAGACTGGCCGGCTGGGATGCTATATGGGAATCTTCATGATTTTCTTGCCTTTCATTTATTCCTTCCCTTCCATTTTCTAAGACAGAAAAGAAAGGTTATGCTGCATAAAGGCTAGTGTGCTCCAGTATATATTAACATCTTAATGGGAAAGCTGTGTGTGTACTGTATACATTTACTACTCTCTGACAAGAGGGAATTAAATGTCAGAAGGATTTGTAGCATCTATAATTGAATTGGTGCTGAGAAAAGCAAATCTTAAAGAAGAATAACATATTAGGATTAGCAAATAATGTGGCATTTTGTCAGCGCTTTTCATTCAGTTTGTTCCCCTTCAGTAATAAAGTTGTGCTTTTCAAAATGTGCACTTATTTTTGTTGCCTAGATGAGAGCTACAAATGAGGTGAGGACAATGAGTGGCTACATTTTTCAGATGGCAACAGTTTTTGTGCATGAATGTTTTGGAGTTTTTTAATTGTTTGTTTTTATTTTTTTAAGTCAGATTTTATTTTTCTTCAAATTTGGAAAATCCACTGCCAGAGTTTTTCTTTCTTCCTAGCGAGAAGTAGCAAATGACTTCATAGTCATTAAGCTTTTCCTGAGATAGACTAATCCCTATAGCCCTAGGAAGCTGGAGAGAGCATTTCCATTATAAACACCAATCCTAAGAGTTTTTAATTAAACTGACTTGTCCAGCAAGACCTCAACTAAACCAAGTGACAGGACTGTTGCAAAAAATCAACAGTGTTAGCATATTCTCCAGTCATCCATGCATAGGGGAAGGTCGAGTATCTGAATAGTCCAGTGAATAAGAATAGAACCTCCCCTTGTCTTAAACACCAACTTTTAAAACGAAAACTAAGGTAGTTCATAAACTCTGGGAAGAATAAGTATGTGCAGTTAAGAGGAGTATCTAGTTCTTACCAAGTTTGCTAGACATGCCTGTGCCAGGAAGGTCTGAAATGTGCGGGTAAGCCAGTGTGCCGCAGCCGGCGTGCCCCTCGCTGCATGTTTCATTGTATGTTAATGTTTCACATTTCACTTCCTCAGAGGTAGAAAACTAGGTGTCCTTTTGGCCAAAAGACTGACCTTGGCTTCGTGCAGCCCTGAGCTTCAGGGTGGGCTGGCTGCCGTATCAGTGAGGGTTCTACTCAGTGAGTCCCACTTCCCAAGTCCCTCCTTGCCAAGAGCTTGTCTGGGATATTCTGGCCATTCTTTTGTGACCCCTGGATCTCTGTTTTGACGGCAGAGCCTCCTAGGCATATCACAGATCCATGATTATGGCATTTGCATCCCAGGTCACATTCCATGGCCCATGCCAGGTGGCAGAGTAGCCACAGAAATTGGGATCCCTTGCAGAGCCCTAAGGATCACAGGCAGTGCAGCTGCCGCAGTGCTGCCTGCGGACAAGTTTGGCAGGTGGTTTAAGGAGTGAAATCAAGTAGAGAAAAGAGGAGTCCTCGGGAGGAGGAGGGGCAAGGAACCTAAAGTCACCTTCTTCATCAGGCCCTGGGGAACTACTGCCTCCAGAACTTCCCCTTTCACACTGCTCATGAGGAATTTGTTGGACCAGGTCAGCTGACCCAAGGGAAAGAAAGCTAAGCAGTTTGGGGAATCCCTCTTGGGAGTTACTTTGAGGGTTTTTTGTTGATGTTGTTGTTGTTGTCCTGTGAGTTCTAAGATACTAAAGTGAGCCAAAGGGGCTTGAAGCTATGAACCAAGCATTAGTAGCCAACTTAACACTTCACAAGCAGCTTGTACACTCACCTGGAGAGAGTTGTTTCAACTTTTTGCCAAAAGAAATGCTAACTCATGAACACTTATCAGCTGGTGGCATGTCTGTCACATTTAGAGCCACAGAAGTAGCTACAGAATGGAACAGACAGGCAGGAAGGTTGTACCACTGCTGAGAGTTGTCTTGAACACCTCCCAGCATTAGTGTCATAAGTCAGAATTACTCAACAGCCAGGCTTAATTCCCTTGAAGTCACATGTGAAATGACTCCACATGGACTGTGTGGCACATGTGTGTCTGGGTCTTCACGGCTGGAGTAACCTTTCTGCCCAGCAGAAGCCCAGCAGAAACATGACGACTTTCAGGATGATAGAGGCAGAGCTTAGTCCAAAATGGAAACATTCTTACACCCAATACTAAGCAAGAGGAACAATTGTAGCTTCTTAGAGGGAACAAGAAAACCTGATTTTCCAAGCCCAAGGAGATACCGATTTGCCTAAGGATGGGAGGTGTTTTTTGTTTGTTTGGTTGGTTGGTTGGTTTTGGTTTTGTGGGACTTGTTTTTGTTTATATGGGTTTTTTTGTCTGTTTTTGCGGGGGGGTTGTTGTGGTAATGAGTTGGTTGGTTGGTTAGTTTTTTGCAGTACTGGGGATTTAACCCAGGGCCTTCACACTGAACTACCTCCTCAGCCCATAAAAATTTTGAGATAAGGTCTTGCTAAATTGCTCAAGCTGGCCTCAAACTTGGGATCCTCATGCCTCAGCCACCCAGAGTTTGGGAATTATAGGTGTATGCCTCAATGCCTGGTTAGGATGGGGCATGTTTACAAGTGCTACATGCCCATGATTATTTTTCAGTTGAGAAACTGGGGGCAACTGTAGAATTGATTTCCTTCTCTACTTGACTCAGAAAGGGAGCCAGAAATTTGGAGAGGGTGCCCTCAGGAAAGCCAGCACTGAATGGGACCTACATGAAAGAGACTGCTCCCTAAGAAGAGCAGAACTGCAGCTGATGGTGAAAGGCGCCTTCCACTTAGAATTAATTTCTCAAGGAACGGGCCAGAGTTTTTGCCTTATGAGTGGAACAGGAAAAGCCACTGGGCCATGGACTTTGGCAGAGACGTGACACCCTCCTTTTGGTGGCTGACCTTTTCTTCAGTCTCCAGTTTTGCTCTTCCTGCAGCACCATGTGCTATCGCTTCCTATCAGGAGGGAGGCACCAGCTGGCAAGTGCAGGCAGCTCCCACGCACCTGGTGACCAGTGTCACCCAATAGTCAGTGGCAAAATCAGACCTCTGCCATCCATCCCACGCAGGGAACAGGAGTAAGATGGGTCTGGAAACAGCTATGCTCATCACAAGGGAGGCTACGCCATGACAGGCACTTAGGAGTGGGCACAACTCTATTACTGCCTTCCACAGTAAACCCAGGAGGTGGGAGTGGGGTGGGAAGAGGCGGTGAGGAGCTCGTAACTGGCAGTGTTCCCTGTAAATTAAACATCAGTTACCTTCTGTGTCCTTCTGCAGTAATTGAAGGCAGGAAAAATGTCTTGGTGATTAACTGGTGGTAGTAAACTTTCTGATCAAAGTGGGTATCAGAAGATAGCTAGAGAGATTATGCTTATAAATATCTGCAAAATACGTATGTCCTTGAGTGTGGAGACGATAACTAGAACTTAGGTTAAGGGGGGGAATTTGGGGGGAAATAGCAACACTGAGCATATTTACTAAATCATGGGGAGCAAAGTTCAGATGAATAGTTTCGACTCATACATGCCCTGTGAGATTTTCTTAGGAGGTTTTTTGTTTTTCCTTGTCCCAGAGGGCCCACGCACCTGCTGTTCACTGTCTCTGGTTTTATAAATCTTCTAGAGTATTCCTGCACCTAGACATGAAAGAAGCAATCTTCTACCAGTGGACAAGAGAGTACCTTCCGTCAAATAAGTTAGAGCTGTCTTTGGACAGTTTCTGGAAGCTTCTCTCTGTTCTCAGTCTGCCCCCGGATGAGATCGCTCTCCATCTGTTGCCTCTTGTACCTCTTTCCTTTCCTCGATATCTAGCATCACTTTGTCTTCCTCACCCAGTTCTAAGACATATGAGGCTCACTGAGAGACATATAACTTCCAATAGGTCTGAAGCTCATGGCAGCTGGAGATTAGTTAATTCATATTCCTACAAATCCCCTAGTTGGACAGCTCCCTAAGGAATATACACCTGGTTAGCTTTATTGTTACTTGTGTACCCCTGTGAACACTTCTGAACTTGAGCAATTGGAGTACAACCCTGCAGTGTGTAAAATCCTCTTCCAGCAGCACCCCAAGGGGAGTTCTTCCCTTCAACAATCTCTTGTCTGTAAAAAGGAAAAAAAAAATTCCATGGCGAGTTCTGCCTTGTTGAAATGACTTTGAGACAGTGGAGGCTGTAGCATCAGCAGTCGGCAACGTTGTCGGCCGAGGAGGGAGATGCCTCTCCACCATTTTTTGAGTCGAGCTTATTAGACAGGTTGCTGGAGGGGCTCGCACATCACGGCACAGGCTAATTGGCTGCGGTGCTCTCTGCTTCCAACCCATCTCCATCCTCCAATTAAACTCCCATCATCCTGTTGTCCTGGGCGACCCACTGCTGCCTCCAGTTGGCATTTCTGTTTGGATTTGGGGTTTTGGTTTTTCTGTACTCCTTTCAAAGGTAACTTAATGAAACACTTTAAATACTCCATTTTTTAATTTAAACTCTTTTAATTAAAGCACTTTTCATGAAACCCTCAGTCACGAGTTATTTCCCCACATCCTTCAGTACTTAATCTCTGAGCAGAATTGGAAATATCGATAGAAAGCGTAAATCATGCCCTCCTGCTGAAAGCGTTGTATCAGGTTTCGGCTCAAAAGAGCACCATTACCTTTAGCTGTCACGGATCTGTACACTTGATCGATAAACTTCAAATATTATTAGAGGTGGAGGCTTCAGAGATTTGCTCTGTTCTTTGGAGAGAGACAGAGATAAATCTTTCTTAGAAATTGACTTGAATTTGCACTCTTAGTCTTCCTGGTGAAATGCATTTCTCTTAGGCATCCAACAACTGCAAGGGGGACAGATTTATAGGCCATGTGCTTCTTGTACTGAAAGATTTAAATGGTAAATCCTTCACATGTGACTTCACAAATCATGTAAAGTTAAAAGATTTTTACCGTTTCTGTTGCTGCTGTGCTTAAATGTAGGGTACAGCTAGTAAATCATTTTAATGGAGGTGTCGTACTTGACTCAATAAAAAAAAGACAATGGTTTAGCTTCCACTCCAAAATGTTAATGTATTAATCAACAGGAGAATAATTGTTTTTTACTACATTATAAATCTCGGGTGCCATTAGGATTTCAGCAAGGGGTGATGTAGCCGCATTCCTAAATTAAAATTGTTTACACTGCCATACATCCATTCTGCATCGCCATAGCTCATTCTGGGTTCATTTTGGAGTTGTTCCCCAGCCAAACATGTCGTTCCTCAGTCAGAAGAAGACATCCTGAGGAAGTGATGCTTATAAAGGAAAATTAATTGCAACATGCAGTGTTAAATAAATAAAATAAAAACCATCTGTGGCGATGGACAATTATTCCTTGCTGTCTTTTTTGAAATAGGTTTTTAGGTTAAATTGAGGCTTACTCCCTCATACATCCTCAATATAGCAAGCATGTCACTTATCCTTAGTCTTTATAATTCTTATTTTATCTCTAGGCAGCTGTGACTTTTGAGCTCTTTGATTTTCTCGTGCATATACCCATTACGGAATAAGTCTCTGGGCATCCATAGAAAGATTCCCTTCTTCCTCTCCACAGTTTCTGTGATTGCCTAAAGGTACCATTCAGGGACGCCTCAAATAGCCAGGTCAGCTTCCTTAATTAGGATCTGCAACTGGATTACAGAGTGGGCACCAAGACTAGGTCAGGACGGGTAGACTCCCTGTCCCCCCTCCCGACTCCCTAAGCCTGTTCCACATGTATCGGCGCTCCCGTGCTGCTGATAATGAAATTGCCTCATGGGGAGAACAGATCAGTTCAGCACTGGACAGGTCAGTCTGTTCCTTCAGTGTAACTGGATCCATCTTGACTGTTCTGACTCCTTCATTAAAAAGGAAGGTGGCCTTCTGACCCTGGTGGCAGTGTCGCCAGGACTCCTGGTGTCTTGTAATAAGCTCTACATCCCTATTCCTCTTGTGATTTCAACAGATTCTCGAGCAGGTGAAGAAGGCTCAATCAGGGCGGTGGATCATGCTGTGATTGGCGGCGTCGTGGCCGTGGTGGTGTTCGCCATGCTGTGCTTGCTCATCATTCTGGGGCGCTATTTTGCCAGACATAAAGGTAAGCAAGGTGCTTTTGCAGGCAGGAGCAACGTGTCACCACAGCCCCTGCATTTGGGGACTTTGCACGGTTGTCCCTGATAGACAGTTTAGTGTATGTGGCCACACCGCCTATCTGATTTCTGAAACTGGGAGAGGGGGAAGAAAAAGAAAGCAGAAACCTTAGCAGCTACTGAGTAGGTCTCTGGGAGTTGATGAGGAACACTCCTTGAGTTGGATTTTCTCTGAATACAAAGCTTTATAGAGTTGTTACTCTCCAGTCCATAAAAGGGGGTAAAGTAAAAATAACAAAGTAAGGGGCTGGTGTGTGAGGGGCAGTGTGAACTCTGAATGGTAAACATGGAAAAACCTACCCACAACGGGCTGTTTTCTAGGAGGCAGGTGGATGAGCCCTGTCCCTGGCCCCAAACTCTGGATAATTACACTAACAAGCCAGGAAGACTAGAATACTTCTTTGGTGTGATGTGCCAGGTTATAGAAAATCCTTTGCCTTAAAAGCCACATAAATATGTATTTTTTAAATTATCAGTGCAATTGATTTAAATTGCCATTAATCACCACACTTATCAGCTGTGCGGTCTGGATGGGCAATCATCATTTTTTGGGCTCCTCCTCTCTGCCCCATGCTGCTGTGAGCCTCTTCTTCCCTCCTGGTAATTTATTCTTCCTTTTCTTTGTCGGCCCTCGTCTTGCTCACTTGTTTCTCTCAAGCACTGTGCAGTGATCTGGTGGAGTTTTCCAGGTGCTTGCAGACTGCTTGATTGTAACTGGGGTTTGGGGAAGGTCGCTTAAGCATAGCAATGGAGGTCCAAGGTACTTGACAAGTGTCCCTCTCAAGCATAACCCAGTTTGGAACTCTCCCACCTGACTGGCTGAAAATTCTTGCCTCTCAGTGTTGAGCTTGACAGAGCCGGGAAGGTGAGACCAGGGAGCAGGGCAGAGACTGAGCAGCACCTGTGGAAGCCAGGGGAGGAGGGCTTGTGCGTCCCTGCAGAAGAGAGGATACGGGAGGGGAAGCCCTTGACTTCTCCGCTTCGTTACTCTGAAACATTAAGAGAGCCAAATGTGTCAGCCTCTAAATTTAAGAACCTTTAGAAATACAGAATACAGTGAGAGGAGGGCTATTTGATTATGCCAGGAAGTTTAAGTGCTGCCTACATAACTATACTGAGGTGTAGTCCATGTCTTCCTCCACGTAAACGCTTGGAATTTGGTGATAAGGCTGCCACCGATTTTGTAAGGTTCTGTCTATTGTCATTATAAAGTGGCTGTGCCAATTAGCAAATCCATGAATCCGGGTCCAGAATACAGTTACATAATGAGAAAATCATTTATTGATGAAGACAGATCCCCAGCTTTGATTCCAGCCATCACAGTGTCAAATTATTTGTCAGTCTGGAACCCCACTCTGGAAAGGGAGGCAGAGAGATCAAACATACCTGCGCAAGTTCAGGCCTGTTCTCACGGATAGCCAGTAAGGATCCTCGAAGCCAGGGAACTGTGGTTCCAGTAAACAATCCAAGATGACAATAGAAGCGTCATCAGGGCCCTAATTCATTTATTGGCTAATTGCTCTTCCTTGCTTTGGTCTTTAACCATGTGCGTGCACATCTCTGGTCATTGGTCCTTGGTGTTTACTGTTTATGTGTTAGTCAGCAGCTCTCCAGCTTTCTGCATTTTAGCTCCCACTCACGTCTTCTTCTGCTGACATCCTCTGGTCATAATCACTGCTCTAATGTCTCATTTGCTGAATTATATCGCAGCGGTTCAGTTGGAGTGGTGCCTTTGGAACCCCCGGATCCCCATTTGTCTCACCCACCTCGCTCTCTTCTTCCAATTGTTTTTTCCCCTCTGCTGCCTGCACACCACTTCGGCTGATGATGGCCATAAAGCAAGTTGCCATCTCTGTACCACTTTACACAGAGGCCATCAGACAGTCACGGTGCTTTACCCCTTCATCTTTCAGGTACATACTTCACTCATGAAGCCAAAGGAGCCGATGACGCAGCAGACGCAGACACAGCTATAATCAATGCAGAAGGAGGACAGAACAACTCCGAAGAAAAGAAAGAGTACTTCATCTAGATCAGCCTTTTTGTTTCAATGAGGTGTCCAACTGGCCCTATTTAGATGATAAAGAGACAGTGATATTGGAACTTGCGAGAAACTCGTGTGTTTTTTTATGAATGGGTGGAAAGTTGCGAGACTGGGAAGGCTTGGGATTTGCTGTGTAAAAAAAATGTTCTTTGAAAAGTACACACTGCTGTTTGACACCTCTTTTTATTTGTTTGTTTGCTTGTTTTAATTTTTATTTCTTCCTACCAAGTCAAACTTGGGTACTTGGGTTTAGTTTCAGTAGATTGCAGCAAATTCTGTGCCTTGTTTTTTTTGTTTGTTGGTTTGTTTATTTGTTGTTGTTGTTTTTTTTTTTCCTCCTCTTTGTGAGCATTTATTTTTCCCAAACAAATTTTGGATCTTTTTTCAAAAATCTCCCATTTTGTAATTTACCTGCTGGGGTTCCTTAGATTCTTCTCCCTGTTTCTGTTACTGTTTTGACGTTCTTTCATTTTTTTTTTTTTTTTGAGGTAACTGCTTTCTGTTCCAAGTTCAGTTTCATAAAAGGAGAACCAGCACAGTTTAGATTTCATAGTTCAGAATTTAGTGTATCCATAATGCATTTTTCTCTGTTGTCGTAAAGATTTGGGTGAACAAACAATGAAAACTCTTCGCTGCTGCCCATGTTTCAAGTATTTAGAGCAGTGAAGACTAGAAAATTAGACTGTGATTCAGAAAATGTTCTGTTTGCTGTGGAACTACATTACTGTACAGGGTTATCTGCAAGTGAGGTGTGTCACAATGAGATTGAATCTGTCTTTAATTCCGTGTCTGTAGACGGCTCAGTGTAGATACCCCACGCTGTCCAGAAAGGTTTGGGGCGGGAAGGATTCCTCCTTTCTAATGCCCTAAACGGACCCGACAGGTGAGGTCTGTTCCTTTTATATAAGTGGACAAATTTGAGTTGCCACAGGAGGGGAAGTAGGGAGGGGGAAAAAGACAGTTCTGCTCTGGTTATTTCTGTTCCAAATGATTCCATCCACCTTTCCCAATCGGCCTTACTTCTAACTAATTTGTAGGAAAAAGCAAGTCTGGGTGTTGTGCGAATGACAGAATGGGACAGGGGTTTTTTTGTTTTATGTGGTTTTTTTTTTTTTTTTTTTTTTTTTTTTTTTCCTTTGTGCTTAGTTAGGAAGGCAGTAGGATGTGGCCTGCATGTACTGTATATTACAGATATTTGTCATGCTGGGATTTCCAACTCCAGTCCGTGTGAAACTTTCATTCCTTCCGATTTGGCTTGACAAAGGCAAGAGGTACAAAAGAAGGGCCGGTATTGTTCTCACACTGGTCTGCTGTCGATCTCAGTTCTCGAAAGGTCAGAGCAGAGGTGGAAAAGCAGCATGTAGGGATTTTCAGTTACTTAATCAAAACTCAAATGTGAGTGTTTTTATCTTTTTACCTTTCATACACTAGCCTTGGCCTCTTTCCTCAGCCTTAAGAACCATCTGCCAAAAAATTACTGATCTCGCATGATGGCAGCCATAGTGCATAGCTACTAAAATAAGTTAGCTTGAACATACCTTAGATGGGGAGCCTTGGGAAAGGTAGAGTCGAGTGACTATTTCCATTTTTTAAGGCAATGTGGGGATTTTCACTGAAATGTCTAGGAAATCTAGAAGTAGTCCTGAAGGACAAAAACTAAACTCTTACCTTATGTTTTGGTAAGGCTCCAGACTCCAGATAACAGTCCCTATGAAAGATGGCATCAAAAAAGATAGTTCTATATATATATATATATATATAAAAATATATATTATATAACATTTTCAGTGAGTAACTTTGGATTTTGCAAGGTGCATTTTTACTATTGTTACATTATGTGGAAAACTTACGCTGATTTATTTAAGGGGAAAAAAGCGTCAACTCTTTGTTATTTGAAAGTGTGTTTATTTTTCTTGTCTTTATTTTAACCTTTGATAGAACCATTGCAACATGGGGGCCTTTTGGGAACGGACTGGTATGTAAAAGAAAATCCATTTTCGAGCAGCATTTTGTTTACCCCTCTCCTATTCCTAGGCACTTAACCAAGACAAAAAGCCACAACGAACATCCCTTTTTCAATGAATTTTATAATGTGCAGCTCTATTCCGAGCCCTTAGCACCCATTCTGACCATAGTGTAACCATATCAAAGGGTGACAACCATTTAGCATGTTGTTGAAAGGTTTTTTTCAGTTCTTTTTAGAAAAAACAAAGTCAAAAAACAGCCATTGCTCACAGAATTGGCATCTCATTTTTGGAAGCTCCCATCTTTCTGTTTTGAGAAGTGTACAGTAGTGCAGTGTTCCTGATGTAACTTTATGGCTTACAATGTTGACATGTCTCAGGTTCATGTGTTTCGATTGGTGTTTTCCGTCTCAGGTAGATTGCAAAGTGTAGGCCCCACACATTGGAAAAAAATAATAAAGCAAAAACAGGAAATTATGGATTTTAGTTGTATATTGGTTTATGTATTTTTCTTAAGTATACAGTGCACTGTTTGAAATGTATTGTTGAGTATTACTTTGTACAGGTTGATCACTTTTTTTAGAGTGAAGAAAGAACAAACTTGTTTTTTGTGTTTTTTAAAGGAATATAAAATAATGAAGGATGTATAATTGATGCCAAATAAGCTTGTTCTTTAGTCACACCGATGTCTTATTTTTCCCTCTAGGCCAGTTCTGTTTTTAAGGTGTACATGGACAATGTTACAGTGTAAGAAACTCCATATCCATATGTTCCCATTCGCATTTTGTATTGGTTCATGTATACCATTTTTACAAAAAAAAAAAGAAAAAAAAAAAAAGAAGTACTATAAAATATCTGTCTTCTTAATAAAAAAAGTTAATGTTACAAAGTGATCCTTCAATCTCTTTATGGAGTTCTTACAGACGCCTCAGCCTCAAGGCCAAGCTTCCTCCTTAGGACCTGGTGCCGGCCCCAGCCGTGGGCAGCAGTGCTAGGAACTGGCTGCCAGCTGGACTTTTTGGGACTGCGTTCTCTCTCTTTCTGCTCATCCCTCCTGTCCTCATCCTCTTCTGCCCTCTCAGTGGACAGGTGAGCCAGGTGCTGGGCTGAATGCGGCGCTTCTGGTGGACTCAGTGATCTGTGCAGGTGTGCAGGACGCAGCAGCCGGGCCCCGGGGACAGGCCCGACCGTGGATTTGCCTCCCTCACTCATCCCCCTCTTTCACCAACCACCCCCACCAACTTCCCTGTGTTGCCTGCTCCACCTGTCTCTTCCTTTGGGATTTTGTGTCTTAACAGTTCATCCTGCCTTCATTTAAAGTTCTCTCTCCTTTCACAAAAGGAAGACGTGAGCGCCGGGGACTGGCTTGGCTGCCTGCAGAAGATTGTTCTCACTTGCCGTTTAGGTTGCTGACACTTCAGGCCTGGGTGGACAGCAGGATTCAGTCTGTTGTCATCGTCCTTGCCTTACAGGCTGAAGTGAACAATGACAACATTTCATGGTGGCTGATCTTATAAACGAGCAGATAATATTTGACCTGTCTCCAAGTGCCCTTTCCCACCGCTCACCCGCTGTGGTTGAGTTCCCCCCTTCTCTCTTGGTCAGGTAAATGGGGAAGGCTCAGCAGTGACAGAAAAGGTAAGCTCCAGAAAAGCCAAACTTGTGTATCTTACTTTGGCCTTTTACAACCTGGCCTGGTGTCTTGCCTGTCTAGGTGTTTCAAAGAACTTTGTTTTTTTACCCTGGGAAGCTACCAGGGTATCAGTTACACCATATGAAAACATGAAGTGACCCTCAGTTATGCCTACCACACCCAGGGTAGGAAGGAGCCCAGAGAGTCTGTGTGAATTTCTTAGAGAAGGGAGGTGAGTGGAGGCTGGCAAGTCAGCTTCACGGAGACACTGGGAGCCATGCTAGATTTAGCAGGGTGGCTTCATGGAGAAGGAAGGTGAGTCAGTGCAGAGGGCTGTGTAAGCCCAGCCAGCCTGCCAGTACGTATGGGAAGAATAAAATGAAATCACCTCTACATGGAAGGCAGATCAGTTGTAGCTGTCCTAAAAGTCCAGCAAAGACAGCTTTTGCCAAGGGGCAGAGAGCAGTGGGGAGTGCAAACTCACCTTATTTCTATAGATCAAGACCCACAGAGGTGATTTGGGGGAGCACTCAAAAGTGCAGCTAGAGTGAGCCCACCTAGGATTAAATCCCTGCCCCACTATTTATTAGCTGTGAAACTGCAGACAAGTTGCCCAACCTTCCTGGCCATGGTCTCCTGCTCTGTAAGATAGGCATTGCCATAATCTCAAAAGTTGTTAAAGAAATCGCAGGCTAGGGGTGTGACTCAGCGGTAGAGCACATATTTAGCATGCAGGAAGTTCTGGGTTCAATCTCCAGCACACAAAAATCCAATGAGTGCTTAGGAAGTAAGGTTCCAGGCAGGAAATAAACATTTATCACATGTTCATCAGAATATAGGATAGAGGCATATGGTGATTAAAAAGAAACTTACTGATGGCTATAAAAAATAGTTTTTACTTAGAGGGACCTCTTTGGGGTCCTCTATGTATGGACAGTCATGCCTCTTTGAACCTTGTCATGGAATTTTTAGTGACCCCTTCCTTGTCACTATTCAGTAATATGGATGTTCCAAGCCATGTGCCATGTAATGTGTGTAATGCCCCCACCCATCTCCCTATTATCTATGGCATTAAGCTCCAGATTCAGCTGTAACTTGCAGAGAAGGGACCCCAGAAGGTCACTGAACTGAGGCAGATGTAAGGTGGCAATTTGCCCTTTGAGCTCCACAGGGTATGCAAATGAGAAGGTGCCAAAAGCAGTGTTAGCAGGAGCTTAATAAGTTGCCTGGTCCTTCCAATGGCATGAAGGTGAAATGGTCCTCACTCCCTCCAGAGAATTTCCACAAATGTTTTGGCCTGGTTGCATTCTCCAAATACATCAACTGGAACCCCGAGGTGATATGCGAGTGATAATTGGTGCAATCTTTCACTGTCCTCTGCCGACATGAAATGTAATTCTTATACTGCCGTGGACTTGCTCCATACAGAAATGTTCCTTTGATTCTGTCATCCAGAACCTTAAAGCAACCATGCAATCACCATGAGACAGGGAGAAAAGCCCTGCCTGAGTGAAGCATTTGTGTTCCATTATGACATTTTGCCTCAGACTAATACACCTATTTGCTGGAATGCCAGATACACAGCCTTGGTCACGAAGAGTCGGCAGCCACATTCCTTCAGAGTGAAATTGATATTCACAGCTACGCATTATAGTTTGGAAACATTTCCAAAATGAAGCACTTGAATGTCCTGATTCTTTCAGAGGAAGGAAGAAGGGATTCTTGGCTGTCATCCGAATGACCTAGTGGCCAATATATGAAAGTCAGCAGTGGGCATAGAGTGGGCTCTCAGCAAGTAGTAGTTGACTAAAGGGGAGCAGTCCGGGATCTGGTTGCCTGAGTCTCACATTATACTTAAAATGGGAAGCCAATTTTGTATTTCAAAACTTGATATTTTTAAATTTCATCCTTGATATAGGTAGCTTTCGGGCTGGCCTTGAAGAAAATCAGCTGGGCTGCCCTGAGTTCAGTGCCTTTGGTCCCATCATTCTTAAGGACCTACCAAACTACTGACTTATTCCCATTCTGGGGAATGGTGACATTTTTAGCAATGGCTAAGTAAAGCCATAGGTAACATCATTATCATATAAGGGGGCTTCAGAATGTGGTGTGACATATGAGAAAATTCAAACCATACTCCTTGCCTCATTTGTATTTATCTCAAAATGTTGAAATGTGTCTCTGGTAGGAGCTGCAGGATTCATTTCCCCCAGCATAGCCTCATATTATTACACATGGTAGGAAGAGCGTGGTAGGCATAAGGGTAATATGAGAGCCCGAAAGCAAGAATCTGTTTTCAAATCTTCTAATCCTCAGTGTCCTGGCTCTTCGGTCCATGGGAGAATATATTTGCTTTGTTTTTTATGCTTTGGTCTTCCGTTCCCAACTGAACATAAAATGTGCGCTGCTCCTGGGGGTCGGTGCCAGGAATTACAACTCAAATCTTGCATATTGAAATGTGAAATTCCAAAGAGGAACCTGACTTCAAGTCTACTGCATTTTCTGTCACACACACATGCACACCTACCGTTGCTTTCCATTTTACTCCCTCCTAATCCTTTGAAGTGTTGAGCGGGGGAGTGAGGACCACTACTGAGGGGCAAATCAACGTGGGCTCTGGTCCCAGGACTTCTCCAGCTGCCCTCTAAATGTGTACTAGCTCGCAGTCATATTTCAGACATGCCTGTCTTAAATCTTCCCTAAGTGCTGTCTTCTTAGGTTAATTAATCACCAGGCTTAAACTTGCTGTTACCAGCAGGAAGTCCATCCTGAAGTCAGCAATGTTACGATTGCATCTTCTAATACTGTTTATCCTGCATTAGAGTTTACTTAGGGGGAAAATTGATCCGTAATTGATATTTCAGTCTTCCAGAGCTGGTGTTGGAAGAGCCTAATGCAAGCCTTTAATAGCAAGCAAATATTTAAATCCCTTAATGGTTACTGAATATTGAAATGTGTGACTTTATTACTCTTTTGGTTTGTTTTCTCTGTAGTTGTGTATTTCATCGTTTAAACTTGCAACGGATGCTGGCAGGCTCCAGTCTAGCTAATCCACAAAAGCTGTTTGCCCAGACACAGCAGTCCTGATTAAAAAGTGTTGCTATGGAAGGGAATCTTCTACACTAATCAGTCTCTGTTAGCTAGTGATGAAATTACTATCCATCTCTCTCTCTCTCTTTCTCTTTCTCTCCCTCCCTCTAGGCCTGTTTTCTCTAACCTCTCCCAGAATAAAGTGATGGGGGCAGCTATAGTGTTGCAATTAGGAGCATGAATCTTTTATCGTTTGGACAAGAGAGGGAAAGTGCCATTACTGTCAACTGAAATGTCTTACTTGGGTTTTTCGTTCCTACTTCTCTGCCAAAGCCCATTGCTGCTGCCGAAAGTGTATAACATTCACAGCTGTTCTTGATGGCTTGATTCTTAACACAGCCAGAAATGTAGCCTGGGAGATGCTTAAGACAGTTTATGGAAAATAATAGATTTCCTTGCAGAAACACCAATGCATGGAGAAGGGCCTGGAGTCACCACTTTTCTCCCTTTCTGGCTTCAGTCACAAAGCCTTTGCTAAAACACGCACGCCCTCTTGAATTCTCTGTTTTCCCGGTTGGTTCCTATCAGCACCCACAAGTCTCTGGCTATGGCGCCCTTTGTCTCACCACTCACCCGCAGCAGCCATGGGATCTGAAAAGCAGCAGCGCCTGCAGAAGAGGAAGGAAAAGAATACTACCAAGTAAAGAAGACCTCCCAGGACACCAGCTGCTGAGAGCTAAGACCAGGTCCACCAGCCTGGGTGCTCCAGAGACAAGACAGCTATGTTGGAGGTCACCACTGCCATCAGCATAAGGGTGGGGTCCTCCCGTCCTTGTGCAGCACCCCCTGTGGCCATCAGAAATGCCAAGAAGTGGCATAGTTAGTGCTACTAGCTTCAGCTATGAAGCCCTGACACCATCGTCATGCCCTGGCTCTCAACCTGGCCCTTAGTTAGGAACCTCTGGGCATGACACTCCCTTTGACAGGTCAAGAAGGAGTGGCTTTGCAGTCTCAAATGTTGGGAAGGCTGCAAGAAAGAAGCCACCACAAGGTTGCAGCTTTCAGACTATTTATTCAAATGCACTTCAAAAGCCATGTATCTCCCCAATGGTGCCTGGAAAGAAAGGTAGAGGGCACAGCTTGCCTCACCGGCCACATCTCTCCCTTTCACTGTAGCTGCAGCCACAAGTACCCCCACCCTAGTGCCACCACTCCCCCACTGCTTTCGTTCTCAGCTTCTAAATGGAAGCCATTAATCATACTAAATTGTGCAATAATTCCAAGATAGGGAGAATGCTGATGGCAAAAATCATTCTCCTTTGTTGTGCCAGGCAGGCAAAAGGCAGAAGTATTAGCTTGTTGCCCTGCCTGGCTTCTTGCAAATGCTGACCATGTGTTTGCCCACGCAGCTGCCTCTATACGCACAGCTTATTTTAGCATTGGTCTCAGGCATCCCAACTGTTGACAGAAAACAAGGCACCCATCCACTTCTTTCTGATTGTGAGGACTGCTGGGAAGACTTATAACTGGGGCACACCCCTCCCCTGCAGTCTTTCTATCTCAAGGTCCTCAGATCCAGGGAGGGCTAGTATGGGCTTTTTGTGGAAAACCCAAGGTGGTCTCAGGTGGAGTGAGCTGGTAAAGTAGGCTGTGCCCCTCCCCACCCACACACACTTCTGCCAGCTGGGTTGCAGAAGCAGCCAGGTGTGGGTACTGAGGAAGCTTTTTGCCTTTCAGAATTTGATGTGTGCTTCGCTTTCGACAAGCCTCTTTGTAAGCCACCCCTTCTGAATTAGAATCATTTTCCAAAAGCTCTTAAGCTATGATTAATGCCAGGGCTGTTTTTAACAATCATCCTGCCAGTCTTAAGCTGTAGTCATTTTCAATAATTTGGAGTGCTCAAAGGCAAGCCAGGAGTTTGTTGACAACAAAACCCATAAGAGCACAGCCAGGCAGCCACAAAAGATGGAAAAGCAAAGGGACCATTTGGGCTTAGCTGGCTTTCTGCTCCCAGAGTTTCACCACTAAAAGTTTGATTGAACGCTCACAATGCATTAAGGATCCAACTGTGAACATGGCTTGGCAAGAGGGCTGCCAGCCTGGCTTTTGTATGAACAAATGAGCAGTGTGTTTGGAGAGCTCCTGGTTTATTTATGGACACGTGTGCTTCATTCATGCCATCCCAAACCAGAGCGCCCTCATTTGTCTTCCGTTTGCCAACCTCGAAGACTAAGAAGTGCAACTGCTCTGCTGTGGGGCTGTTCACTTCCCACAAATGCTGAGCAAGTCTCTGGCCAGAATTTGGGATTCCTTCCCCACGGGTGGCCCCAACCATTTTCCCAGCCATGTGTACTAAACTTGCCCTCTCTAGTCTTGGTGGTTGCATGCTAGAGTATCTATCCGTTTGAAAAGTCCAAACAGAAGGAAGCTATGACTTGCGATGTCCATGATCACAGATTTACTTAGATTTGACTTAAGATGGCACTTATTTCTAACTCTTTACTTCCCCTGGTAGGAAAGGGTCAGCTCTGGGTGACAGAAGTTTAACCCAATGAATTTGGTGTGATTGATAGATACTTGTGTCTCAATTCAACCCTGCCACCACACTAGCTGTTATGTTGGGTGTGTTGCTAGCCAGGGAGAATAGACTTGTGGTCGCAGCTGGGAAGTTTCATTAGCTGACTTCCAGTAAACTCTCTTCAACCACGAATCACAATAGGATTCCCAGTTCTGGTCTTAACGTGACCTTAGTGGTATCAATCATATCTCTCACCCCTGTCCCCTCTCCCTTTCTCTCCTCTCCCCTTCCTCTTCAAGCCTCTTTCTTTTGAAGCAGAATAGGCAATTACTAGTGGCTGCTCTCTAGAGCTATATTTCTATCTTAGCCAAGGCTGCCTCAAACATATCATAATCTACCAGTGACTCTGCATGTCCCCAATTTACCTTCCTCATAAGAGCATTGCTAGGTTTTCTTGGCAACTTCTGAAAGGCCTCAGTGGGACATCATCCTGCCCAGCATGGCACAAGCTTTAGGGTCATGAAATTTTGGGGAAATGAAAAGTTTCCTCCAAACTTACTCCTTCCCCTATATTCCTTTTCTCAGTTAACAGCATCATCAGTCTCCCAAACCAGAAGTCTCAGTACCATTCTTGATTCCCTCATCTCCTATTTCCAACTGGTTACCAATTCCTGCCCATTTTTCCTTAAATGCTTCTCAAGCTTGACCCAAACTCGTCATTTCCATGTCATTTGCCTCATCCTGCCCCTAAAAGGAGCCTCCAACCAAAGGAATATAGCAACCTCTTTCCTGGCTTCCCTGTCCCTGTTCCCCCAGCCCATTATCAGTCCTAAACTCAAATGCACTAAGTCCCTCTCTTGCTTGGAAACCACACCCGACTGACATTTGACTGCAGAATGAGCCCAAATCCTCACAATCTGCCATTAACTCAGTCTGGCCTTTCAGTATCACTTTGTGATCCCCCACCACTCGTGCCCAGACCCAGACCCTCGCCCTATAATTGATAAGCTCTATTTCAGCACCATTTACACCTCTGTGCCTTGGAATACTCAGGGGGTGTCTTCCTTCCTGGAGGTGGATTCAGGTTGTTGCTGTGTTTTCTCAGTTCCTCATACTTGCCTCTCAATTTGTGTCCTTATCACATATCTAGACTGTTTGTTTACTTACCTGTCTCCCTCAATGAAACGGTAAATTTCTTGAGAGTAGAGACTGGATCTGATACAGCTCTGTACCTCCAAAGCCAAGTGCAGTACCTGGCCCTTTGCTCAATAAATTATGGAATAATGAGAGTTTTTTTCATCTATAGTTGGATTGGTCTTTCATCTGTTCATCTCTTTCTTAGAAATATCCTGGTAAGCCCTGCCCTCTTCTAACTAGAAGTTCTAAAGTTTCTCAAACTCCCTCTGCCTGCTTTGTTAAATTTTCACTCTGGATTAGTTTTGATTTTGTTTCTTTTCATCATGGTTGACGTTGTTTTTTTCCAATCCCCTGCCTTCTAACTGGGTAGGCTATTTTATCCGTGAAGGTCAATACATATGCTGAAAACCTTTATAGGGTCTGTGAACACATTTGAGACCTGGAAAGAAAAAATGGGAGTTCTAAAATTCAGAGAAGACCAGAAAACTGTCAGATCAGACTTATTAGATGTTTCATTAAATATCTACAAAACCATAACATTGTCAACCAGTCAGCAAACTGCAACCAAGCTGGTTAAATAATCAGGTATAAAGTATGTTCAATACCGGATTGTGATATATTTGACATACTGTGGAACAGCGCCTCTGTGAATTGAGGTTGTAGGCCCTGCAAAAGTTTTAAAATGGTCCTGCTCTATCCTTTCTTGCTCTCTCTTGTTCTGCTCTCTGAATCTTGCACCCAACCCTGAGCACATAGAACATGTTCTAGAGGGATCCAGCCCAGGAAAGGCTAAGACCTGCCAAGTGGGCAGCATATAAACATTTCATGAGCCATCAACCCCCTCCTGGAAGGCTTACACTTTGCCAGAACCTGACAAATGCACCCTGGAGGCTCAGGATGGAAACCTGAGCTGCCCCAAATCTGCATAGAGCATTTTAGACTCTTATTAGCAGCTGATTCTTGTGGGTTGAGCAGAGGCAATCTGCAGAGATGTCTGCCCTGCACACCCAGCTTCCAATCTGTACAGCAAATTGTTGGGGTGGACACCCTGGGCATTGAAGGGCAGGTGACTTCTCTGCCCTGCTGCTGTTTTCCAGCTTTTGGTTTTTGTTTTGGTGTGTGGGAGGAGGAGAGCTAATGGTGATGAGCTCCGACTCCACAAGCCAGTATTCATGAACAGTGTTTCCAGCTGTGCCTCTGATTCAGCCGGTGACCTTGGGCAAATCGCTTCCTCCCTTGGCCGGCTCTCCATCTATAAAGAGCCTCCATCTCAAAGTGTTTTGAGTTATTTGTTTGTAAAGTACTTTGACATCTCAGATCTAATGTACAGTAAAGAACAAAAATACTGTTGTTGTTCTAGTGCATTTAAAACCCCAAACAAAATGTGTTGCTTGCTCTTGAGTTGAAAATGAAAAAGCTTGTAATAATTGATAACTAATTCCACTGTAGCTTTATGGTGTCTTTGCCGTCCTGGGATCATCCAATTTTTACCCTTTTTCTTTAAAAATAAATACAGGCTCTTTTGTGAAGAATGGCTTTTATTTGGTAAATAATGTTGACTTGTGTAATTACTTCTGTGACTTTTCTTAACAACTTCACCTAGGCTGAAAAAGCCTTGCCCCAGCCCCCACCCCAGACTTCCATCCCAGTGCTCCATAAAGTAATTGTGCAATTAGGAAGAAGTGGCTGGAGCCTCACGTTTCTCTGTATTTTAAGTTGGGAGTCTGACTTTGACTCCCCGATTGCTTGAGTGGGTGAGCCAGCCCGTTATTAAAAAAAACAATTATGCTGTTAAAAAATCAGGAGCTCCACAAGTGAAGAGCATCGATTGGCAAGAGCTGGTCAGTTATCACCAGAAGGTCCTGACAACACACTAATAGGTTTTTCTGAAGATCCGATCAAATTTTCTAGGCAGAGGCTTGAGGTGTTCCACATGGGATAATGCTTGTCCTGGGCAATATTGATTTCAGTGTGTGGCTCTCCTCTCCCCCTCTTACTGGATCGCCCTCTTCTGCTGCGATCACCTTTTTTTTTTTTTTCTTTTTTTGTTTTGTTTTGTTTTGTTTTGTAATAAAGAGTTGAGCTTTGTCTTCCACGTTAGCAGCCCAGTGGGGGAGGGGGTCTTCAGAAGTCCCCCTGCCCTTGACTCGGCCTCCCCTGCACTACTTCTTGTTTCTCTAAACTTAAAGTTAGATCAGCATCACTGTTCCTGCTCTGCTTCTACCTGACCTTGTGGATTTTATTCTCATGGCTGCTTCCAGCCCAGCTAATGGCCCCTTTTAGAAGAGACTCAGAAAGCAGCTGAAGTACAGAGGTTTCCAGCGCCCACACCCCACCACCACCACCAACTGAATGAACGCCCCAAGCAGGGAGAGGGTGCTGTCTCGTGTGCACATTGGAGATGGTATGTAGGCACATGTAAGTGTGGATGGTGGGAGAGACATAAGGCTACCAGATCCAGGTACACTGACTGTTCACTTGCCAAGGGTATCAGATCAAAAGGGTACATGGGGACACAGATCCAGCCTGCCCTCTGCTCGCCAAGCTTGTGCCCTGACACCAAACTGAATCTTCTTAAAGTGGGGTTCGATTTCTCATGAATTTCTAATTCACACAAAGATGTATGGACCATTGGTGGCCTGAGAGAAGCAGCAGAAACAGAGCCTCCAGGATGCCAAGTAATTCTGCTGCTGTGCCCAGCTAAGTCTGTGCCTTGGTCATTCCCACAAGCATCCCAAGGTGTGATGACCATGTCAGGGACATAAAACACTTCTTGCCATTCCGTGATCCTTCGTATTTCCATCATAGTCAGAGACCTCAGGTTGGCTTCTCATACCTACTAGGTTAGCATTCATCTCACCCACCCAAACTCTTGCCAATTCATTCCACAGTGCACACTTGGCAGGGCCTAGAAAGGATGCACCTGGCACATCTTTGCTCATACTATCTCCCTCACTCCTCCTGCCCTGCCTTTTGAAGAGCATGGGCTTTGATAGGAGACTCAGGTTCAAATCCCAGCTTCATCACTTAATAAAAGTCTACCTCCTGCGCTGCCTTTTGAAGGGCTTTGATAGGAGACTCAGGTTCAAATCCCAGCTTCATCACTTAATAAAAGTCTACCTGGGGCAAGTCTCTAATCTTGTTTCTTCATGACTAAAATATCCACCTCACACAAGACTGTGAAGATCACATAGGTTAAAATGCTGTGCTGCTACACGAGTGTTAGCTACAAGTTATGGTCAAACTTCTAGGCATGGGGAGTCTTGCCTTCTCCCTGGGGCTTCCTGGCCCCTGCAGATAGCTGGGTGAATTAGCACTGGCGCTGGCCTGACCCATTTTTCCCCCATTGTTTCAAGTGTGTGTTTTGGCTCCACAGCCAGGCTGTCAGTACCTTGAGCAGCAGGGTTACAACTTACACTTGCCTTGGATTCCCCACAGCCCTACAATATGCTGAGCACACAGGGGCTACTCCATAACTCCTTGACTTCCCTGGGTATTTATTGTTATACAATTTTTAGTCTGTAGCACTTCCCACCTAGGAAGAGACTTAAATGGAATCTGTTGCTTTGGTTTTGTTCATCCAATCATAGAATATAGAATGTCAGATCTGCCAAGCACCCCAGTGCTCATCCAGTCCAACCCCCTCATTTTACAGACTTCGATTGCAGGCAGCCTCACAGAGGAGTACCAAATACCAGCCGCGGAGATGTTATGTTCCTAACCCCCGCCTCCCCCAGCCAAGACACCAGAGCCAAGCTAATGAGACTTAGCCTCATCCTTTACCCTCAGCCATAGCAGCTACAGGGCAGTGCTGCCCAGAAAGCAGGCACTGAAGACCCAGCAGGGAACAAGAACACAGAGCGCATCAAAATGCAGGTTCTCGGGCCCATGCATTTTCATTGCATGGAAACGCTGGGGTGGGGCCCAGCAATCTGCATGCTGTAGTGTGAGAACTGCTGCCTGAGCGGGGGTGGGGGGTGGGGGGGAAGGTGCGGGGTTTAATGCCAGCAGACCTGCAAGTGCGTCTAGGTTTTACTCCACAGCAGCAGTGTCTCCATCTGCAAAGCAGGAAATACACAACTCACCTCACTAGGCTTTTGTGTGCCCTAGTTGGAGGACACACCTGACACACAGTAGGCACTTAGGAAATGTTAGCTGTGTTTGAACTGCCACTTGTTTTGGGTGAGTGGCTGAATGGCTGATTGCAAGGCTGATTGGAGGACATGCTACTTTCATCAGCCTCATCAGGAAAGACAAATCTATTAAGTGGCTAAATGCATGATATTCTGTTCTCTACATTCAGAGAAAAAAGCATTCCGTACACTGGGGGAGATGACAGGGTAGAGTACAAAGGCGAAAGATTTTGGAAATGGAGGATCATGGTCCAAAGCCCAGGCCTGGCACCTTGTGCTGGTTGTGTGATCCTGATCAACTTACATAGCACGCTCATTCATTCCACAGATATTTGGTGGGGGGGGCTCTATTATAAGCCAGGCAAAGTGCTAGGCATGAAAACACTTTAGGAACACTAGGGAATAAGTTGCATGAGACCCTGTGACAGAGCAAATTCTCCACTTGTTCCTGTACTTGTCCCAGCCCCTTATGGTTGGGCAGGAGTATATGGAAGTGTACAGAGAAGGCGTGTGACCCTCAGCACTGAAGCTGCATTTTTCCTGATCACACACCATTTTCCAGTCCCCTCTTCCCTGGCTGCAGCCACCAAGAAGGTCACATGTTCCACATGGTGCAGCCACCACCCAGTGCTGAAGACTCCACTGTCCCTGATCTCTGAGTGACAGACCAGAGCAGAGGCCCCTATTCATCCCCTTTGGACATGGACCGTGGAAGAGAAACAGGAGGTTGGGTACTTCTGTGTCCATTGCACAGCCCAGCCTCCCCTGACTAATAGAAACTGCTCTGTGACTTGCACTCCAGGAAGGCAAAGCACACACACCATTGACTATTTAGCTACAGTTGTAAGAAGCACGAAGAAGGAGACCTATGGGTTGCTGTAGAAGCTCACACTGCCTGGGCCTTATCTAGTCTTGGGGGTGGAGTTCAAAGAAGGTGTGTTAGTTTTCTGCCACTTTAACACATACCTGAGATAATCAACTTATCAAGAGGAAAGTGTTATTAGAGGTTTCAGTCCATGATTTGTTGGCTCCATTAGTTTGGGGCCTCTGGTGGAACAGCACATCATAGCAAAAGCACACAGTGAAGCAAAACCCACTCACTTCATGGTCCAGGAAGCCAAAGAAAGGAAGAGAAAGGGGCTGGGGTCCCACCATCCCTTTCAAGGGCATCCCCTGCAGTAACTCGAAGACCTCCCACTAGCAGGCCCCACCTCTTAAGGTTTCCACCTCCGCCCAGACTAAGCCTTCAACACACCTTGGAGACATTCTAGATCCAAACCAGAGATGAAAGCTTCTCTGGAGAAGTGCAAGTCAAGGCCTTAGGGATGAATGGGAATTACTTAGGCAAAAAAAGGGAAGGGGAGCTGATGCCTCATCAGAAGAAATAGCATTGTGAAGGGCCCGACTGGGAGAGTGAGATGTGGCTGGAGAACAACCTGACAGGTAGGATATCAGGGACAGTCAGGGCTGAACAGGAAGGTGGGGTAGCGCTGGATTTGGAGGATTGTACAAGACTTTGAATTTCATCCTCACACAAATAGTAAACTGGAAATTTTAAACAAGGTAGCAGCTAGAAATCTGCTTTTCAAAATGCTTCACCCTCACCTTCTTGAGATCTGTGAAATAAGCACAATAACACTGTCTATTCTCTTCAAAGAACAGTGAGAATGGAATAAAATAACCTCTGTAAGACACAGTGCCCAAAACATCGTCAATACTTAGAAAGACCCAACATTTCTCCTTTGTCTGGTCTCCTCCTGCTTAGTGTGTCCACCCAGCCCAAGTACATTGGTGCGTTCTTTTGTGGAAGATGCCAAATCCGTCGGAAGAGAGCCAAACATCTTTGCAATAAAATACTAGTGGACACTCATTGAGTGTGGTATACATATTATTACGATGATACATATTGTACAGATGGGGAAACTCAGACATAGAGCGGTTAAACTATTTGCTCAGGATCACACAACTAGTAAATAGCAGGGTGGGATTTAAACCTAGGCCCTGGGGTTCTCATTCTTAATCACTATACTCCTTTGCCTCTTTGAAAGAAATGGGATTTTAAGAAAACAAAATGGTCAGAGACAGCTGCTCTGGTCAGACCCAAAGGAGTGAATGCAAGAGATGAGCCCAGCCACTGATGCTGGGCAGACAGCCAGGGAAAACTGGATGCAGGGTTCCATGATCTCACACCATTGCCCATGCAAGGCAGAGGCAGAACTTCTCTCCCCACCCCTGGGATTGGCAGCCCAGGGAGGGATACACCTCCTCTAAGCCACCTGTATCAGCAGCCACGGGCCCCATCTAGAGACGAGCCCTCCCAACATGGCCCACTTCCCAGGTCCCTGTGTGACGAGAGTTCTGGGGCCTCGGGGGGAACACCATGGAGCCTGGTGTGTGTCCATGGGACCAAGCCTGAGGCACACAGTGTCAGCAGGGCCCTCGTGGAAGGCAGGCCTAGCTGGGCTTTGAGGCAAGCAGGCAGGATGGCTGCCCTGCTCCTGCTGCTCTCTGCAGTCAACCAGAAAGTCAGAAAATGTGCTCGGCTACCAGTGAAGCAGATGGCTGAGAATATCATGTGTATACAATATTTATGAAATGGGAGCTGAGCAGAGCTGTGGCTGAGACTCTCGTCCCAGGCAGAGTAATTCAACCCTGTGTGATGAACAAGATTGTAATTGGGATAGTTCCAATTTACTAACCATTTGCAAAAGATTATATACCTCTCACATATTATCCTCTCCTAATCTTACTTTAATGAACACTACTCTATCTGGATGTATAATTTCAGGGTGGGGGGAAAAAACAATTTCTAGCCTAGAAGGCAAAGCTGTAGCTAATACATTAACATCCAAATTAGAGAGAAGGAGAGTAATTGTGAGATCTATAGCTAAAGTAATTTAAAGCCTCCCTCCCCTTCCAAGCATAAAAGACAGATGTACATTTAAGGCAGTTCTCACAACCAATGGGGTCTCAGCAGCGGGTGAGGACTTTCCCTCCAAAATGGCAGCCTCACAGACCCACCCACTTCACCTGGAGGGGGATCCAGAGGAATGTAGAGATGGACCATTCTTGTATGAAGGAAGCAAGTCAGACTAATAGAACTTCCAGGGAGTGATGGTTGTTGGTAAGCATGCCTTACTAACATTCCTGGGACACGCGTTTGGGAGTGAGTTCATTAACCTATCTCCGTCTCAGTTTCACCATCTGTAAAATGGGGGTGAGATGGGATAATAATACGGCCTTGTTCTTGCCTTCAACCCCTCAATAATTTTAACTGAGACCTGTTATGTGCCCAACACTCTTCCAAGTGTCCAGAAGACAGAAGTTAAAAAAATAATAATACAGTTTCTGCTCTCAAGAAGCTTATGTGAGGAAAGAAAAATAAAACTATTCTGTATTATAGGCAATAGGATATGGAGAGGGTCCCTGCATTTAGAGTACTCTTGATGGAACTGTGCTCCTGTGAAACCACAGGAGGCACCGGCTGACTGCCCAGCCTGTGGACCTGGGGACATCCGGGGAATTGCTTCCCTGCCCGGAAGGAGGCCCAGCACGGAGTCATCCCTCCCTCTCATGGGCCCTTGCTGGGAGACAAAGTCTCCATGTGAGGTAGGAGGGAGGCAGCCACTACCCAGTGTTGTGGCTGCAGAGCAAGGACCAGAAAGCGGATCTGTAGCTCAGGGCTCTCCCACCCAGAACTGCGTCTTTCGCTGAGGGTAGTAAACAGCTCTCTGCACAGCGCCAGAGAGGGAGAGGAACTGCCAAAGCGAGTCAGGGAACACAGCCATGCAAAGCAGCACTGGGGATCCTGGAAACATCCCGCTGGGATTCTCCAGATGCCCATCTGCAATACAGAGCAGGGATGCCTGGGAGAGGCACTCGTGCTTGCTCTGGTCCCCAGGACTCACCAAGTCCCCATGAGGAAGGGTGGGGCTGAGGACAGCGTGAGGAACAGTCACAGCCTCACTGGGGGAGCCAGAACCTCTGGCATCTGCTGGGACCTACTGTGTGACAGGAAAGGACTGTGCTCCACAAAGCTTCCCTGGTCACACCTCTGCATCCTGGGTCAGGGATATCCTGAGACCAAGGCACTGAGCTGTGTGGGTCCCAGATGCGATGCCATGGCCTCCCTCCCTCCCCTACCCCCTACCCCCAGGAACGGCAGAGAAGGGCTGTGGCCGGAGCCAGGGGCCCCATCTGTTTGCAGCCCTCTCCTAGCACCCACCCCCCTCCTCCCTCCCCAGCGCCCCTTCCAATCTCACTTAATTGCCTCTCAGAACTATTTGCCAGGGTGCGGAGACTGATTGAATCCAGGAGCTGTGTTCCCAGATCTTGTCAATCAGATCTGCCCACTCACGCTCACACACACAGGCCAGTTCTCTCTCTCTCGCCCTGACCCTTTGCTTGCTCTCTGGCCTCCATGCTATCTCTTAAATAGACACACAGAGGCACCGCAACAGCAAGAAACCATCTGTCCAGTGCCAAGAGGGCTTTGTGAAATGCACAGCCATTTAGGACCAGGTTGGGAGGAAGGGAACACAGGGCTTGGCTCTGAGCTGCACCCTCTCCATCCTCCAGCTTCCACCCTACGAGCCCCCTCAGAACGCTGAGGGCATCTGGTTGCTAGCTGTCCAGGGCCACCCAGCCCAAATAGCATTCCCATAGGGAATTTGGACTTGGTGAAAAAATATCGCCTCTACTTCCCCATGGCAGCAACAAGAACCGTCTGTATTAATAAGCACTATGGACTGAATATTTGTGCCCCCCCAAAACGCTCATTTGTTAAACTCCTAATCCCCAGTGTGATAGCATTTGGGGTGGGGCCTTTGGATGAAGCCAGGAGGGTGGAGCCCCCATGATGGATGGTGCCCTTGGAAGGGGATGAAGGAATCAGAGTTTGCTGTCTCTGCCCAGTGAGGGGATTCTCACCAAGAACCAAATCTGACTGAACTTTCATCTATGACTGCCCAGCCCCCAGAATGTCTGCTGTTCAAACCATCCAGTCTATGGCATTTGTTAAAACTGCCCATACTGACCCAGGCAATATGCAACCCCTGCCCGGCGCCAGGCCTAACCTGGTAATTGGACAGGTCTCCCACACGTTCCTAAAAGGCTGGGGCTGGTTCCTGCTTTTGCAGGCGTGTGTGCTTCTGTGTCAGCCATGGAAGGGGAGGGGAGACAAGGAGAATCTAGACTAATAAACAAGTAAAATGAGAAGAAAGGAAGGAGAGGAGGGAAAGAAGTGGGGCAGCACAGGTGACCAACTCCAATATGCTGTACTGAACACTGGCAAGCGTATAAGCCACTGAGCTGGGGCCTCACTGCTGTCTTCTCAGGGGTACAGGTTGAACGGCCATCCTAGTTTGCCCTGGAATAAGAAGGTCCTGGGATAGGGGGCTTTCCAGCTAACCTGGGACCTGTTGGGGATCCCTCTGCTCCCAGTCCTGTCTTCCTTCCTGTGCCATACAGCAAGGCCCTTGCCTAAGCAAGACTGAGTTCTACAGCCCAGAACCAGCCTGGGGCAGCCCTCCGGTTAGAGACTAAGTTACAAAGGGAAACACACCTCTCCTTTGTTCTCTGGCTCCTGCATTTACACTGCGGGCGCTCTCTCACAGGGGAGGTATAACAACAACAGCAACGCTTAACACAGAGCACATTCCGCACACGGCAGGCACATGGCGGGCACAGTTCCAACCACTTTGGATGCCTGAACTCATCTACCGTTCCCAGGTATTGTCATAGTTGCCGTTCCCGATGAGGAAACCAGGGATAAAAGAAGTGACTTGGACTCAGAGCAGGAGTTGGTGGTCAGGAGGCAGCAGGCTCCTGTCTGCTTGATCGTCTATGTCCCCGGCCTGAGGTCTTCCCTTAGCACCTACAGGCAGCTCAGCCTCCTGTTCCTGTGGGAACAAGTCAGTTGGGGGAAGGAGGGGCAGCTGGGATTTTTTTCTGGGAGTTGCATCGTTAGAGCGGTTCTCTTGTGAGGAGTGGCCAGAGCATGAGTCTGGGTACCAAGCTCCCAGGGCCATGGGTGGGGATCTGGGCTATCCCCTCCTTATCCTTTGAGGACTGATTGGCTTTTCTCTCTCCCAGGACTTAATGGCCTGCACCACCACACTGACAGAAAGCACATGGCTTTGTGGTAACAAGTCCCCAAGCCTGGAGGGGAGTAAAAGGAATATTTGATCACAGGAGGCTGCTGTCAGCGCTGCCATCTTATCTCTGAAGTCAGGAAGCCCATGTGGCCCCTCTTCATATGCACAACCCCAGCCCAGGGCTCTGCAGCCACCTTTGCAAAAGGGGAGCAGGACACACCCCTCAGACTGTACCCATGAGGTTGTGCAGAAATGCTCCCCTCCTTGAGTCCACAGGACCTCACCTGCCCTGCTACCTCTTTCTAGGGACAGAGAATGTGTGCCTTGGACAGAGCTGATTTCAGTTCAGATGCAACCCACGTACAGATAATGGTGACCTTGGCAATGCCACCAAACGTCTGTGTCCTTGTTCTAGGGCTACACCACCCACCTGCTAGGTGTGAACCGAGGGTTACAGGACACGTATATCCAGAGTGCCCGGATGCCTGCCAGGCTGTAGGAGGGGCTTGGTAAACAGTGGATACCATTAAGCCAGGTGGGGAAGCTGAGCACAAGGTGGGGCCCACCTCCCCCCTGAGGGTCACATGCCTAGTTTATCTTTGCTGTGAGTTTTAAAATTCTAGAGAAAAGGAGGTTTTGAAACCTCCCGTTGTATCCAATTTCACGTTTTAACAACTCCCCTCTGTGATAATTCTTTTTATTCTAAGGTCTAATCTGAGTCCCTCAAACTGTAATTTGAGTTAATTTTCTTTTGTCTGATTTCAGAAGAGATTGAGAATCATCCAGTGCCTTGTGATATTTCTTCAGGAGCACACGGACTTTCACCGTGTCTCCTCCAGGCTGTGAGGCACAGAAAAATGTTCCCCCGGTGCTGCTCCTGCTCCTGGGCTGCAGAGGACGCAGACCAGAGAGGTCCTGACCTCCCCAGACTCTCCGGAAGTACTTCAGGGGCAGGGGCAGGGACAAGGAAGGTCCCAGGTGCGCGAATCGCCTGTGCCTGGCTCCCAGGATCCCTTCCGTCATCTCACTTGCTCTGGGCCACAGCCTTCCCTGAATGTTCCGCATTTTGGAATTTTGTTGTTGTTGTTGTTGTTGTTGATCTATTTTCTTGAATTTCGCAAGGATGGCAATGAAATGAAGGAAAAGAACTTTCCAAGAAGTCCAAAGGAGCCTCCTGAAGTGGGTGGTCTCCCCTCGGGGTTGAGACTTAAGACCTCCAGCTGCAATTCCTAGGGTTCCCGGGACTTGCGACAACCCGAGAGGACAGGGTCTGGGCTCTGCGTGGCCCGCGGCTCTGCGCACCCTCCAGCCCTTCAGGCGCCTCATCTGTAGGCGTCTGCTGCGCTTCCCAGCCACTTGCCATCGCATAATCAGCACCATTATCTCTGGATAATTTTTCCTTCTCTCGGCAGTGCGGCCTGTGAAAGGAACCGAGGAAGGACCGGTGTTTCTGGGACTACGAGAAGGGGGGACGTGGCCTTGATTGCAAATGAAAAATTAAGCCCGCCCGCGTGTCTCGCATCCCCGCCGGCGTGATTGCACCGGGCCCTGCGCGTCCCCCGCCCGTCCACCCGCCCGCCCGTCCGCCTGAAGGGTTGCAATGATCTGTCTACCTTTTCTTTGGTTCGCCTCTGGTTTAGCAAATCTATAATGCATTTAATCTCCGAAAGCCACTGCGCTTGGCTTTAAATGCCTAATTTGCTGTCGAGAGCTCCTGCAATTCTCTCTCCGCCAACGTTTAACTCTGGGCTTTTGTTTGTCCAATCAGCCGGGCTCCCTGTGCGGGTGGAACGCACCTACTCCTGTCTTTGATCCCCCGCGACAGGGGCAGGACAGCGACCACCCCAACCTGCTGCCCGGAACTGGGACGCCCCACTCACCGCGTTCGGCCCCTCTGCATCCACCGCGAAGTCGCGCTGCGAGGGCCGAGCGCTGTGCCCCAGCTAAACGGGAAGGGACCAGTTCCTAAGGTAGGAACAGGGGGGTGAGGGGTGGGGCGACCCCTACACGAATAACTACCATACAGTGGGATAAATGTAACTGTGTTGCAAAATGTTGGGAGAGATCAGAGAAGGAAGTGGCTCGCCGTCTCTTGTAAAGTTCACGGAAACTTTGCGGAGGAGGTGCAATTTCTGCAGCCTCGCAGGGGAAGAAAAATTCCTGGATGGGGCGACCTAGGCAAGGCACTGGGCTGGGAGCTAGGAGTGCAGTGGAGGTGAGGAGAGATGGTGTTGGGAAGACGGGGCTCTGGGGGAGATCACTGCGGAGCTGGGATCTGAAAAGGAAGGCAACACCGAGCGCCAGAAGGATCGCAAGTTCTATCCCAGCTGGGGCAACCTGGTGACTTTGCAAGACCCCGTCAAAACGAAGAAAGAAAGAAAGAAAGAAAGAAAGAAAGAAAGAAAGAAAGAAAGAAAGAAAGAAAGAGAGAGAGAGAGAGAGAGAGAGAGAGAGAGAAAGAAAGGAAGGAAGGAAGGAAGGAAGGAAGGAAGAGAAAGAAAGAAAGGAAGGAAGGAAGGAAGGAAGGAAGGAAGGAAGGAAGGAAGGAAGAAAGAAAGAAAGAAATCTGGGACGTAGCTCACTGTGAAGGCCAGGGGTTCAATCACCAGGACTACATTAAAAAAACAACATATGGGTGTGTAGATAAAGAGGACAGATGTAAATGCACACACATGTGTGTATGTATGCACACGATACCTTTAAGAGTATGCATTTATTTTTATTTACATGGAGATTCTTATATATCTTGTATTTATTTATTAGAGCTGTCATAACAAATTACCTTATACCAAGTAGCTTAAACAAAAGAAATATATTTTCTCACACTTCTAGAGGTTGGAAGTCCAAGATAAAGGTATCCACGGGGTTCTTTTGTTTTGTTTTCTGTCCCCCTGCTCAGAAAAGCATAAGACAGCTTATGGATGGCCATCTTCTCCCTGTGTCCGTACTTTGCTTCTCTGGGTACATACACATATCTTTGTCTGAGTTTCCTCTCCTTATTAGGACCAGGTCATACTGGATAAAGGCCCACCCAAATAACCTCATTTCACCTCTTTGAAGATGTATTTCCAAATATAGTCACATTCTGAGATACCAGGGCTTAGAACTTCAACAATTGGAGGGCGCACAATTCAGCCAATAACATATATGAATTTATAACTGTATTTTCTTTCCAGAGTGTTCAGTACCCCTGGGCCTTTCAGAGCAGGGGCTCGTGATTGAAAGCACTGCTGCAGATACCCTGGTCCTCTGCAGGGCAGCAAGGTTGAGGGGCACATCTGAGAGACAGAGAGGGGCTGCTCTTTCCTACTAGTACTTGGGCTCTGTCCCTCCAGCCAGGTTGTTATGTCGGCCCCAGAGGTGACCGCTAGTCCCAGGTGAAGTCCAGGTATCCACTCAGTTCAGAGGGGCAGGAATCCCCAGAATTCCAGGCAGACTGTGGTCTTTCCAGGGTGCTGGGTTTCACCTTGGAAGCAGATCATCTCCCACCAGGACAGAGGCGGGGGCCAGATAATTGGGCTTCTTGACTCGTTCAACTCTGCTTATTCCTTTATCATTGAGGACTCTTCTGGTTGTAAGTGACACACCACAAGATTCAAACAGGCTTAAATCAGCAGAGGATTTTATTGGCATATGTAACTGAAAATGTCAGAGGGTAGATCTCGGTTTTCAGGGATGGCTGGATGTAGGGGCATAGGTGACATTTCCGTCTGTCATACCTGTTCTCTCAGTCAGCTTCTTTCTCTGGCAGGGCTTAGTGGTGACAAGATGGCTGACCTTAGCTCAACACCTGTATCACAAGTCCAGCGTCACAAAGAGAGGTTGTAGTTCTCAATTGGCACATACATTTTTTTTTTAAAAAGTCTCTGGGGGCCGGTGAGATGGCTCAGCGGCATAAGCGCCTGCCTGGCAAGCGCGAGGGCCCAAGTTCGACTCCCAGAACCCACATATGAGAAAAGGGCCAGTGATATCGCTCAGCAAAAAAAAAAAAAAAAGCCTCTAGGTCTCACTGGATCTGTGTAGTTCATAGGTGCCTCCCTAGAACCAACCCTAGAGCCAGGGAAATGCTGGGCCAATCTGGGGTCACAGGATACCTTCACCCCACTTTTTGGAACCAACTACATGCAAACCAGAGGAAAGAGTGAAACCCCAAAGAGAAACTGGGGTTCCTTTCTCCCAAGGAAGGCTGAATGCTCCTGGTTAGTAAGTGCAAAAGACACCCATGACAGGCTGTGGGAGAAGATCCTCATGCTACAAAAGTGTAGCAGATTGGCATGGTCGATATTATCCTTATCCGGGTTGTGTATTTCATTTCAACAATAATCCTGGTTGAAGAGTAACACTGAATTAATTGTGTTACAGGCTTTCTGCTTCTTCCCTAAAATAACTTTATTTATCTGAAGTAGAATATTGTTTCCAGGAGGAAGAAACAATTTTCTTAAACAATTAAAAAAAAAAAAAGTAATGGCAAGGTGATTAACTGAGACCTGGTGTTCTGGAATCCCCACTCTGTCACTTGAAGCCATTTGATGGTGAGCAAGTTACTTAACCTCTCCGAACTTGTGTTCTAGCTCCTAGCCAGGGTTAATAAAAGCTTCCTCTCATTATGGACATGAGATGATGTGCACAAGGCACTTAGCACATATGCCTGCCTCAGGAGCTACTAGCTATTTTTTTTTTTTTTTTTTTTTTTTTTGGTGGGTACCGGGGGTCGACCTCAGGACCTCATGCGCCAGCAGGCGCCCATGTCGCTGAGCGATATCACCGGCTCTTTCTTCGTATGTGGGTTCCGGGAGTCGAACTTGGGCCCTCGCGCTTGCCAGGCAGGCGCTTATGCCGCTGAGCCATCTCACCGGCCCTACTACCTGTTTTTGAAAGAGGCTGACAAGAAATCCCACTCACTCAGTTGCACCTGAGAGGATGCATGACCACACCAATTTTCAGTCAAGAAAGTCCAAGCAAGAAGAGGTGAAGCCACTGCCCTAGTTGTAGAGGTGGTGGTGAGAATCCGGGACCCCAGATTCCCAGTACAGTCAGCTGTACCATATTTCACTCATCTCCTACCCCAGTCCAGGACCATGAGCCCATTCCCAGGACAAGGAAAATCCAGCTAACTGAGTCTCTGAGCATCTGCCAGGGTAGGGAGGGAATCTTTGCCTTTGCAGGGGCTCTTGTACAGTGAGGGTATCCATGATGCAGGGGTCTGGCCTGTGTGTGAGTGTGTGTATGTGTGTACACTTGCACACGCGTATATGCCTCCAGGGTTTCAGATCCCAAATAAACAAGTTGTGAACATTGCAAGGGTTTGCAGAGGTCATTTCTCCTCTGAACAAGGTGAGAGCTGAATGGCTCTGGGATTCTTACTCTACTTGAAAGAGAACATGGGCCTTCTCGTTACTCAGTGGTAGGTGCCATCTTCCGACCCTAACAACCTAAGGCCCCAAGGTCTGCAGGGAGCTGAAGCCCTTATGTCTGTTCACTGTATGCCTGCACCATCCTTCCCAAGGACACGACATTTAGAGTCAGGACAAGCCTGAGGTTTCTTGTCCTTTCTGAACGTGGTTCCTCACCTATGAAATGGAGGAATGCAAGTGGCCTCACAGAGTTGTGGTAGAGAAGAAATGAAACCATGTGTACAAACATAATCATGAAGTGCTGTATGATGCTGTGGCTATGAACAGATATTAAAAATCAATACCAGAGAGGCAGCTGGGCCTCCAGACGCAGGCAGCCATAGCCTGGTGACAGTGAAGCATCCCAAGGAGACCAGGGCACCCCATAAAGAAGGAAGACAAGTATGTCAGTGCCCTGCTCCATCCCGGTGGTATTTCCCTTCCCCTCCTACCCACCACACAACACACACAACACACACACACATACACACACATGCTCACACTACATACACCCCTTTCCCACCAGTACCAGTGTCAACTAGATGCCATAGTCAAAAGGAGCCGGGCAACTGAGTAAGGTGCCATGGAACCCCCTTTTAACTGAGCATCCCCCAGAGAAGGCACTGAGCAGCGTAGGGCAGTGGGGCAACAGTTAGGAGAAAAGCCTCCAAATTCTGTCATGCAGACCACTGATTCTAACCTGCCTGCACATCACACTCAAGTGGGGAGTTTTAAAAAAGAACACACAGACCCCGGGCTCTGCTGAGTATCTAAAGGAAGTTCTCCGGATGCATATTGTTATCAAGCTCCCCAAAGGGTCCTGATGCCCAGCTGGGCTTGGAATCCCAAATGGAGTGAGTACTAAGTCGTAAAGCTGGCCATCAGATGCAGCCCTTATATCTCCCAAATGTCCCAGTTTTTAGCTACAAACCATTCCTCCCAGGACCCAGTGTCAATTGCTCCTAAAAACAGAAATGAGCCTTCTTCAAAGATTTGTGTGGCTCCTGGCAGACAGGGCTGCCAAGCCCCTGGAAAAGCTGGCATGGGTGGTGGCAGCCTTCCTGCCCCTGCTGGACAGCTGTAGCAAGCAGGATTCCTGGAGTGGGCATGGCTGCTGGGGCTGGGGCTCCTGCCTGCAGATGCCCATGTTTATGCAGGGTAGGCTGGAGGGACCTGGATGCTGAGTCCGGTTCTCAGGAATTTGGAAAGCTGTCCCTGGACAGCTACCAAGGCTCTTGTCTTCCAGACTGAGATGGAGTGCTGAGCATGTGGCAGCGGCACGAATGCTACAGGTAAGTAACTTCATCTTCCTGGTGTTTCCTGCCAAACTGGCATCTGTCACCTTACATTATTGTCATCTTCCATTTAGGTCCCTGCTTTGTGATTCTTAAAAAAAAAAAAAAAAAGGCAAGGGAAGCAATTTGTGGCAAGGCTCCAAGGTTCTCTTAATTGCAAATTCACTTAAGTACCACTTCCCTGGAGCTACAGGCCCTGCCTGCTAGTCAGGACTACTTCAGCCTGGCTGATTTTTAATAGGCATGCAGTAATTTCCAACCTCTTGTAACTTTCTCCTTTGTTCATCCGAAAACCCTTGCATGTTCTCATCCTGTGCAAGGGATCTCAAATTATTAGAAAGAACCTGTCCTTTTCTTTCATCTTTATATTAAATGGAAAGAAAGAGAAAGGGCTGAAGAGAGAAGGGGAGAGAGCAAGAGAGAAGGGGAGGAGGGAAGGAGGGGAAAGACTGACTGAAATTGAACACCGGAGTATTAGCATTCACAAGTAGGGCTGTGCTGCAGCGGGACTGTGCAGAGTTGGTCACATATTGAAATACAATGGACTCGCTGCCCTGAGTCCTTCAGAACTCTCCCATTCTGTCATCCGCCCTGCCCCTCTTCTGAGATCCCCTCGACCTCCAAAAGATACACACTAAGGGCTTTAACCTGGCCCAACAGGGGTTTTTCCCGGACCATGCTGGGCCCTAAGGCATTTGTTCTGCTTGGTTGGTGCCCTTGCCTTAAAGGATATTAAATATTTTGAATACCACCTTGGGCCAAAGTGTGGAGAAAAATAGAGTGAGTGGTTGCTTTCTCTTCAGGGGGAGTTGGAGAGAAGTGTAGGGACAAAAGATAACTGGAGGTGGAAAGGAGTCTGGAGCATCCCTATATGGCAGGTCCAGTACTGCCTTAGAGACTCAGTTTCCACCATTGTAAAATAGACCCGGTTGTGTCCGCTGTAAAAATGCTTCAAAGCAATGCAAAGTATTATCCAAGGCCCAGCCAGCCACTGGAGCCATGCAGGTTCACCCCAGAGTGGGTCAGTCCCAGGTGAGCAGGGCTGGCCTCTCGTGGTGCCCACTACTGCCTGTAGCATTCAGGAGAGGTCATGAAGGAGCAGGAGAGCCGGTCCTAAGAAGTCCAGGGAGGGTTAATACCAGTAATTGCTGCACTGATGCAAAATATACTTGCTAAATTGTCCTGGTACCTGAGGAAACAGTTGTACAGTAATATGAAGGGAAGTGAAGGGCAGGAGATGGGAACTGGTCTGGACACTTCATTCTCTCCTGACTCAATAGAACCTCTCTACTGTGATTGTCAGGCCAGTGACCTGGACTGTTGGAGCCCGGCAGGGCCAGCAGGGGCCTGACAGCCGGCTACTGGTTCTCCAGAGGCAGGTGGCTGGGGCAGCGGGAGGCTGGGGTGGGCAGGCTGACTGCTTGAGGGGGAGGTGAGGCCAGTGGAGTGGTTAGAGCCACAGAGGGTTAGTAGGGCTGTCCCCCAGCAAGTTCAGCTATGCCGCTCAATGCTGGGTAGGCTTGGGCAGGTCCCCCAACCTCACAGGCTCTGGTTAACTAGACTCAACATGGGAAGACAACACTGATTCTTTGGAGGAATAAAATGAAAAACAAACAAGACAGTGTGTTGGAGAGGGCAATTTGCTTTACAGAGACTATGAGGTGGCTTTGTTACAGACCATGTTCACAACTGATCCGTCTCCCTCACTGGACAGTGAGAGGGCTTCCTGAGGGCAGGGACTGTCCTGTACATCTCTGTGTGCTCAGTGGCCAGCACAGAGTGTGGCACCAAACAGGAACTCAATCCATGTTTGTTGATCCAAGTGCCCTGAGGCCCACTGCCTCCCTGCCAGCCCATCGAAGTCTCACTGTGATCCCCCAAAGCAGGAATGCTCTTTAGGTTACCCTCCCCACCTCTTGGTACTTGTACTCACCTCTTGGTTCCTTCTGCCCCTGGACCACATCTCGGGGAAGAGCAGCATCTTTGAGGAAGATGGGGCTAGGGGACGAGGCGGTGTCTGGGCCACCACAGTGGCCAGTGCAGATTGTGTTCTATGTGAACAGCATACCCCTACCCCCAGCCGGTGTGTAACAAGGGTGTCCAGTGGACATTTCTGGTAAAGGAAGCATTCACATTATGGTGAAAAAAACTCTCCCACTAAAGTGGTGTGCTGATAGTTCTACCACCTTGTCCACTCAGGCCAGAGGAGTCAGGCCTCAGAGGCTGGCTGTGCTGTTTTCATTGATTGAAGAGAGAATGAAGAGATTTGATCCCCCTCTTGTCCCCTACATACAAACCCATTTAAGGCTCAGTTCCTATGGCTCCAACCAAGTCATGTTCATTAATCTCCTTGGCCTCACCCTCCCTTCTGTAACGCATGGTGATAATAACCATCTCAAGGGCTAAATGAAACAGTGAATGTAGAATGCCAAGCATAATATTGGGCCCATAGTAGGCATGAAGTAGTCTCCCCAGTTGTTGTCTTCCAGCTCAATCATGTTTGGATTCTATGGATGAAATTCTGGTTTCTTGGGGCCTCTGGATATGGAATCAGTTATGCAAGTTTCTGAAAAGGAACTGAATTCTGCCCCAGGCCCAAGGAACACTGGCTCCATCTGTTGACATTGGCTTCTCTCTCAGCTCCCCGTCCTATCTCCACAATGCCTGACCTTGCTCTTCCCCAGTATCTCTCTCCTTTGGGGCCTTAGAGCCCCATCCCCGCCAATAATCCTGGCTCTTGGCTGGCCCATGCCAAAGGCAGATGGTGCTGAGTGATGGGGTTTCTCCCTTGGTTGGATGGGCCAGCGTCAGCAGCGCTGACTTCAGCATCCCGCTGGCAGGCGGCTTTTGGAGCTTAGCACCTTCTCTTCTTCACTCTCTGGGTGGGGAAGGGGAGGGAAGCAGGGAAGGCAGGTTTGGAATCTTTCCTGAAGCTGGGGTAGGTGTAGGGGGATTGTATTCTGAGCCTCCAACTTCCCTGCCATTGTACTTCCCTGAAGACATCTCTCTTTGTTTGCCTGTATTTCACTCTGTCAGTGTCTAAAAGGCTTCTTCCATTTGCTTTTATATATTCATTTGAAATGACTCCTCCAATATTTAATCTTTATCAGAATCTGGAAGCCTGATATTTATTTTGTAGGTCAGTTGCTCATCCATTTTCCTTGAGGCCTCTGGCAGGAGGCTGGAGAGCCTGACGCCCCGGAGGGGTGCTGCCATCAACATTAGTCCTGGTGACAGGAGGACAAATCAAAGCGCAGCAGGCTACCAGGGAGAAGATAAATCTGGCAAAAGGCTAATGAGTAAACTGTGGCTGTAGCAAGAGACGGTGTTATGGTTTGTGTCTGGATGTCCCCCCAAAGCTTCATGCAATCATGGGGGTGGTGCTTTTCAGAGGCAGCTGAATCTAGAGTTTGTGATTAATTCATTGTCTAGTGCTGGGACTATGGGTGTGAGTGCTCCACCCACCCTAGGGCGGGTAGCCTGCATACAATATAAGGGACAGAAAGAGTCTTCTTTTGTGCTCCTCCCTTTTTGCTTTTGTTGCTTTTGCTGTCTTCCACCACCATGAACGGCTGCTCCTCTGCCATGCTACCTTGCCTTGGAGCCAGCTGATTATGGACTGAAAACTCTAAAACCTGTGAGCTAAATAAACCTTTCCTTTCTTAATTTTGGGTGTTGAGTATTTGTCTCAGCAATGAGAGAAAAGTAAGCAACACAGAATTTGGTACCAGAGAAGTGGGGTTGTTGCTGTGACTATACCTGACCATGTGGTTCAGGAGCTTTTGGGAATGGCTTGCGGGAAGAGTTTGGAAAGGTTCAGAGATGTCGCCTGAAAGAGTAAAGCTGGAACATCTTAGGCTGTTCTGTATAGGAGATCCTGGTCAGGGCTCAGAAGACCAGAAGGCTGACAGAGATCCTGCTGGTAATGACCAGGTTTCTGCTGGGAAGAAGGACTGCATCGGTGGTTGCCCTCCAGACGATGTGTATTATGGCTTGGCAGAAAGTTTGTCTGCATTTTGCTCATGTCCAGAGATTTTGCCTGAGGCTAAGGTTAAGGGCGGAGGACTAATTAATCTGGCAGAAGAAATTTCAAGGCAGTCGAATGTTGAGGTGGTGGTATGGCTATTGTTGGGGTCTTTTAGCCAGATCTATGTTGAGAATCAAGATCAAAGAATCCAGCAGGATGATTTAAAATATTGTGAGTTTGGCCAGAAAAGAAGCTCCAGTAAAGCTGTGGACTGCAAACATAGAGCAGAGGAGATCTTGATTGCTGAGAAGGAAGAGGAGAATAGAAAAGATGGCCTGAGGGCATCACAAGAAACATTGTCTCCACCCTTTGCAGCCTCAAAACTGCAAAAGTGAAAGTCTTTGCTTTGAGGAGAAAGCTGCAGAGCACCATGTTCCAGAATGGCAGCAGCCACACCATGTTCCAGAATGGTGGCAGCATAGAAAATTTGTTCCTCAGAATTGGATTCAGAGTGCCCAGTGATCCAGGAACTGAACCCCTACAGCCAACAGAGAGGGAAGCCTGGCTACTGCTCCAGCTGGCAGCAGACATTGGCATCATCCACGTGGTGCTGGTTTTAGGTACATGCAGAATTCAAGAGTTGTGGGGTTAAGAAGGCTTCCACCCCAATATCAGAAGGCCTATGAGGCCAGGCAGTGTGCCCCTGAGTGGGCAGTGTGTGAAGGCTGTGAGGGTGAAGCCAAAGGTGCAGTGGAGACCCCGGAAGTTTGGAAAAGCCAGGAACGTGGATCATCTAAGGAAAGCTGCAAAGAGGGAGCAAAGTGGGGCTAAGAAAGAAGCCGTGGGAGCTACAACCCCCGGAAATGCCATGGGGTGGAGCCACTCAAGCCCTCTGGAGCTCACAGTTTGCCACAGATTTCCTCAGATGCTGCACATGGAACTACAGGACTTAATGTTTGCCCTGCTGGATTTTGGACTTGCTTTGGTCCCCTTCCTTTGTATTCCCCTGTTTGTAACTTTTGGAATGGAAATGTCTATCTTGTGCCATTGAATGTTGGAAGTGTTTAACTTTCTTTTCATTTGTACAGGAGCTCACAGCTAAGAGTTTGCCTTAAATCACAGAGGAGACTTGGGACTTGGACTTTTCAGCAATGCTAAAACTGTTAAGACTTTGGCAACTCTTGGAGATGGACTAAATGCCTTTCGCATTAAGGGATGTGCGTGAGTCTTTGGGGGGCCAGGGGCAGAATGTTATGGTTTGTGTCTGGATGTCCCTCCAAAGCCTCATGCAGTCATGGGGGGTTGCTTTTTAGCGGTGGCTGAATCTAGAGTTTGTGATTGATTCGTTATCTAGTGCTGGGATTATGGGTGTGAGTGCTACACCCACCCTGGGGTGGGTAGCCTACATACAATGTAAGGGACAGAAAAGTAACCAACATAGATGGTCTCCAAGACTTCCCAGGCCTTCTAGTTGTGTGTGTGGGGGGGTGTGGGTCCTCTTCTGATGACCGGAGGGAGAGAGCACGTGGTTGGCATGAGTCGGGTTTCTCCAGATTGAGACATCTGGGCACCAGAGTTTAAACTTGTGGGCAGTGGCAAAAGTTAGTGAAAAGGAGATCCCCACTTCTCAAATCCTATGGCTTTTATCTCCCACGAGTGAGGAGCCTAGTAGCATATTCACACTGCAGCATGAAGGATTTGGGGTAGACCAGTGAAAGAATTTTCAGAGTATAGGCCTTGACCAGGTACCTATAGTAAAGTATGGAGTAGCTTTCCTTTATAGGTTCAGGGGTGACTTAAAATGCACACTCATATTTAAGGATAGTCTCTATTTCATCTCTAAAGAGTGTACTGAATACTTACTTTATACTAGAGTCTGTACCGGGCTCTTAAAATATAAAGGTAGTCTCTGCTTGCAAAGAAATTACAGGGGGCTACCAAAAAACTAAGATAACAAACAAGTTTTTATCTCTTGGTCAATTCCATTTGATTAGGAAGGAGCTGGTTGGAGCCTCATGTTGAGAAAAATCAGAAAGCCACATGTGGGCTTAGGAGGAAAGTGGAGAGCTTGTTTAGTGGTTGGTACAGCATGGGCATGGCAGGTACTGGCCAACCCCATGGAGAGATGGAGCATATTTAATTTGGCAAAGGTATTTTAAATGTCTCTACCATGTGTCCAGTCTTGGGCTAGCAACTTGGGAGCGTGGATACATGGAAGTCCTTAAGCAAAATCCAACATAGATGGGAAATACAGGAAACTGACAAAGCATAATCATCGGCACTTGTCTAAAGTCCTTGAACTGGGGAGCTGGAGGAGTCCTTGGATAGAAAGGAAGGCTGGAAGTCTAAGCTGGAGTTCTCTGGAAGGCTTGCTGCAGTGAGGTCATGCACGGGAACAGCTACTGTCCACCTGGAACATCAGTATTCCACCATCAAAAGCTGTTTGTGAAGAGCAGGTGAGAAAGAAAGGACCAAGGAGGATAGCAAAGCCCAAATGAGCGGTTTGTTCCCCTTCCTTTTAACTTCCTCTGCCCCTTGTCTCAGAAATGTCTCAGCTGAGGCGGGAGGCGCTGCAGTGCCCTCAGCTTGGCTGGCCGGTGCATTTCAAAGCTCTGCCTGGTGGAGAAGCTGTTGCCGGGCAGCAGGGCTGACCCTGCTCTGGCAAGCATGTGATGAATATTTCATAGTCCAGATGTAATCCTGCCTGTGCTTTCCTCGCCTTCCCCTGGCTGCCACCCCTTTCCTCCAGGGCCTCCATTTCCACCCCAGCCCTAGTCCCCAACTGCTCTCAAGTCAGGAAAATCAGTCACAACATTTATCAGGAATCAGTATGAACCAGCCAAGCACTGTGAAGAGCTAATCTGCGCAGAGCTAATAAGAATGAACAAAGTCGCCACAGACTCCACCATGGGCATCACTGATAAGGGTTTGTCAGAAGAATTGCAGGTGAGATCTGAACAGCCCCGGGAAGTAGAATGCAAATGCCTCTCCCCCCATCAGCTCCACTGGGCGGCTCTGAGCACACTGGAGGCTGCAAGACAGTGTGAGGAGCCCCTGGGAGGGGCAGGACGGAGAACAGTGGGGTTCAGGGTCCTGCAGAAACATGGAACAAAGTCATGTGGACCATGAGCTGCAGTGGGGAAATGGGGGAGGTGGGGGCAGAGGATGGGAAAGGGTGAGAAAGCAGCCTAGAGAAGCATTTCCTTTCTCAGTTCTCTTGCTAAGCAGACACGGTCCCCAGGAGGTGTGAAAGTGGGATGGGAAATGATACCATACATAACTGGAAGGAGTTTTAGGGATTCCCCATGGATCCTCATGCTAGAGCAACGCTATGGAGCATGGTCAGAGCAAGGCCATGGAGCCAGGCAAACAGGGGCTGTAACCCCAGCTCTAATGGCATCCAGCCGCTGAGACCGTGAAAAAGTTACCTTCTCTGAGCTTCAGTCTTCTTGTCTATGCTGTTCTGCAGCACTGCTTGTGAGGATTAAATGAAATAATGCCCAGTGCCTGGAACACAGGATAGCCAGAAGATGTTAGCTATTGTATGTAGCTAGTTTTTGTGTTGCTTTTGTTTTCTTAGTGCTGAGGATCCAACCCAGGGCATTGTGCATGATAAATATGTGCTCTACAACTGAGCTACATCCCCAGCCCCTGTTATTATCAGTTTTATGGTATCATTTGGACATTGGTAAGCTTTTTCTATAAAGGGCCAGATAGTAAATATTTTAGACTTTGAAGGCCAAATAATCTAAGTTGCAACTACAGAACTCCTATTGTGGCACCAAGCAGACAGAGGTCGACTAGTGAGACTGTTCTAATAAAACTTTATTTACAAGAAATAAGGTAGTTTGGATTTGGTCTTCAGGGCTGCCATTGCCAACCACTGGTGAAATGGGTCTGTAAACTGCTTCAGCCTGTATCTTATAGGGACTTCAAAGGGAGACCAAGGGGCAGGCTGCCTTTGAGCCATGGCTTCTGCAGGAAGCCATGCTGGTGCCGCTGGAGAGGTGAGACACCGTTTGCAGAGCTGTGCTGCAGGGCATGGGCAGCCACAGAGCAAGAATAGGGACAAATTCTAATAGATCTCAGGCAAGGTTTTCCTGTAAATGAGACATTACCGCTTTGACTACATTATGTGTTTCCCCCGTACGCATCTTCTCTGCAAAGTTTATTGTGGGGCTGATGCATTTTTACTGCGCCTCCTAAAAGTAGACACATTTTCATCTTTTTCTTGAAATACATATCGTTAAATCTCTCTACCAATTCCTTCTGGCTTATTGGACTTGGGAGCAAGCTGTGAAGAATGATTTGTTTTCAGGCCACAAAGCCACCCCCAAGACAGGCTTCTGTCACACCCCTACAGCCACAGGAGAGTGTGGAGGCAGGGAGGGTAGAAGGCTTTGGTCTGGGGTGTAAATGAGGTTTTTGAAAAACATTGCTTTCCTATTCCCTCATATGTTTTAAAACCTGATAGTTTCTTCAAGTTCTAAACTTGCCACTCTCCCAGTGCAATAATATTGTCTTGCATTTGTGTGTGGCTTTATAGCTTAGAAAATGCTCTCTCTATATATATGTGTGTATATGTGTATATATATATATATATCCTCTCAGTCTTCACCACGACCCTGTGAAGCAGTTGGCAGATTGGCAAGATCATCCTGTACCATAGAAGGGATTACTGAGGCTCAGAGGGGCTGTTCCAGACACTTGGGTAGTAAAAGGCTGTACTGGGGGCTAAATAAGTGGCTCCCAAAGGTATTAGGTCCTAATCTTTGATGCCTGGAGGTATGACACTTGGTGAAAGGGTCTTTGTAGATATGATTAATGTAAGGATTGTGAGATGGGGGAAATATCCTGGATTTTCCAGGTGCGGCCTAAATGCCATCACAAGTGTCTTTAAGACCAAGACAGAGGACAGAGGACGGAAGCAGAGGGAAAGGAAAAGGGAGAGGGAGAAAGAGGAGAAAGAGGAGGAGGAGGAGGAGGAGGAGGAAGAAGAGGTAGCAATGTGAAGAGAGAACAGAGAGAAATTTGAAGATGCTTGGATGCTTTTATTGAGGACTGCAGTGATGCAGCTGTAAGCCAAGGAATCCTGGAGCCACCAGAAGCCAGAAGAGGCAAGGCGCAAATTCTCCTCTAGAGCCTTAGGAGGGGGCGTGACCCTGCTGACATCTTCATTTCAGACTGAAGTCATATTTGGTTCAAACTTTAAGTCTCTAGAACTGTGAGAGATAAATTTCTATTGTTTTAAGCCACCCAGGATAGTAATTCCAGCAGTGAAACAGAAGCTGGGATGTAAGCCTGTGTGGTGGGAGGAGCTTCAGGTCTCCTACCTGCAAACCTGCCATCCTGTCCACTGGGGGAGGGCTGCTGCCACCCATGAAGATCAGATGGCTGGGAGATGCTGAGTTCAGCCAACTACTAGTTGGTCCTAATCGAGCCCTCACTACTGTGCTTGGAACTGTAGGCTTCGGGGAGAATTAGGAGTTGGGGTCCATGACCTCAGGTGCTCTCAGGCTGGCTGATGGTGCTGCGCCTATCCATGGGGTGTGCACCTGTGTTCCAAAGATTGTCAGTCTTCCAGTTGTGCTAGAAGTGCTCTGCTTCCTGCAAATGCCCAGGAAGAGGCCTGTATCCCCAGGGGACTCAGGGGTCCTTTGTTTTAGGCATTTTGTTGGAGTGTATCCTATAATGCTGGTGCTTGTATCCTGTGCTGAGAAGGAAAGCAGCTATGTCCAACAGGACTGATGAACCTGTGGCAGGATATCCAAGGGCCCTAGGCTGGGATTTTGCAGTGGTGGGAGAGGAAGAACAATATTAGATGTGACCCCAAGAAGGACAGGGCAGGAGGTGAGAATAAGAAGCTGAATGAAAATAAATTAAAACAGAATTGATTTTTTGTGTCTAATAGAAAAACTCTAATAGAGTTTTTCTTTCTGTGTCTTTTTTTTTTTTTTTTCTGAAGCAACATTTGGCACATGTAATAAGACACTGTCTGAAGCCACTCCAAGGAATTGGAACTAACTGAAGGCATGGGGTGAGGAGCGCCACTTCATTTGAATCCCAGCTCCCCAGAGCTAGCAGCCTTCCCGGTGTCCCAGAAAGGGTCTTGGTCTCAGCCAGCAGCTAGTGGAGCACCACCTGGACATCTACCCCAATGACAGCTAGTTTAGGAGGGCTCAACCCTCTGGCCCACCTCTGGGAAAATCAGTCTAACTTTAAATTGAACCCAAAATGTAAATACCCTAATTGGCATCTTATTAGTACAGGCAGAAAAGCCCATTGTTATGGAAGAGAAATCTCCCAATCCCCCACCAATTAATCTTTGGCTACAGGCAGCTCGTGCTCACCATATCAATGGGGGCCAGGCCCAAGGAACAGTGACGGCCAAGTGTGGCTGTGGAATTTCTCTGCTGGAGAATTCATCCTTCTGGGGTGGACTCTTTGGCTGCCCCCCAAGAGTGCCACCCTGAAGATGCAAGAGAAAAGCCTGAGAGAGAGGAAAGGGTGCCCGCCACTGGGCCATCTATGGGGAGCACAGGGGGACTGCTATGGAAGAGAGGTAGTGTGTAGAGGAATGGAAGTGTGGTAGAGGAATATGGTGGACACCTGTGGGGCCTTTTGGTGGTGGTGGAGGGGTCTGCAGCACCACAGTATCTGAATCCCCTTCTAGTAGTACGAGGATTCTCCACCCACCACCATTTCAATCTTGGCGGGAAGCAGAGTATACGTCCTCTGAAGAAATGGAAAATTCCAGCTACTTTCCAAGCAAAGCTGGCATGTGCTCCAGCTAGGCTAGACTGATCCACCCAGGAGGCAAAGAAGCATGGACAAGGGAGGCTTTCTCTGGAGCTGGTGGTAGGAGCAGCCCCATCCCTGAATGAGTCCTGGCAGGCTAGTAATGCTGTCTGAGAAAAAGAAGGTGTGATGTGATTTTTCCCGTGTTCCTGACCACATGGTCTCTCTTCACTTTCACTTATTTTCCAAGACTGGCTTTGCTGATGACCTTCCAGAAAACAGGGGGTCACCAGACACCTTCTAAATACATTCATTTTCTGCTTAAATCTGCCAGTCAGTTTCTACTGCCAGGATCTAACACATCCGACTAAAACAATGCATTATACCAAAGAACAGGAGGCAAAGGAGGGAAATTCATATTTCGGGAGAGCCCAGCATGAGCTAGGCTCAGGAATCATTCCATTTGATTCTCATAAAACCCTTTGAAATACCTTGTGCATTATTTCCATCACCTTACATGGAGAAAGCTGTGGGCTCAAAGTTGGCTCTTCTGTCTGTAGGTGGCGGAGCAGGGTGTGAAGCCAGGGTGCTGCTTTCAGTGTCTGGGCTCCGCATTGCTCTGGTGCCTCTGGCCAAATGAGTAGGTTTTCTCCTTGTGGAATGCCTCCTTCTCTGCATCTGGATCTGGATCATTTTTTTAGGGTTTTCTATATATTTTTTGTGGGATGTTCTCCAAGATCCTGCACCCCAGGCCTGAGTCTATGCCCCTGCCCTCTATGCCATGGTGTGTCAGGCAGGAGCCTTTCCTAGCAGTGATCCTGTTCCTCCATCACCCTCGTGGCTCACCTTTCTTCCAGCATCTGTAAGCCTCTAAGGCCGAGGAGAGACCTTCTTCTCATTGGGCCTTATAACTTTATCCTCTAGTGTCTCAATAAATGCTTCCCAAATTAAATTAGATAATCACCCAAGTGTGGGCAATACAGAGAAAATGGAAATTTCAATTCTTTCAGTACAAAAGGGACTACCTGGTCCAAAAGGGGAAGATCCCCTTTGTGTTTCAGTGACAGAACCAAGAGGTAGTGTGTCAGTCAGCATCCTCTGGAGAAACAGGACTGACAAGATATGTAAATATATATATTTAAGAGCTTTATTACAGGCTTTGGCTCACAGATTATGGAGGCCAAGAAGTCCCATGATCTGTTGTATGCAAGCTGGAGAACAAGCAGGGGTAATGGTATAATTCAGTCTGTGTCTAAAGGCCTGAGAACCAGGGATGTCTGAGAGAAGGGGAAGGCAGATGTCCCAGCTCAAAGCAGACAGGGCAATTTTGACCTTATGCTGCATTTTTCGTTCTCTTCAGGCACTCCACAGACTGGATGATGCCCACTCACACTGCTTAGGGTGATCTTCTTTACTCAGTCTTCCAAGTCAAATGCTAATCTCTTCTGAAAAGACATATCCAGAAATCACGTCTTACCAGCTATCTGGGTACCCCATAGCTCAGTCACATTGACACATTAAATCAACCATTGCAAGCAGGAAGGGCAAGGCTATTTTCCAACCTCATTCATAATTAGATTGAAAAGGTCCAAGATGAGCTGGGTGTGGTGGCAAACACCTGTAATCCCATCACCCAACTCTGCCTACAAGCAGAACCTTGGCTGCAGGTGGGCTGCATCAGCCGCTTGAGTCTTGGAGGACATGTTTGTATTCAGAACAACTTCGGTCAGGTGAACATCGCATAAACAGGACTCTAAAGAGCATTCCCAACCACCTGTTCTGCATCAAGAGGTGGTCTTGGGAGGCAGCTCTGGTGTGAGAGAACTTCCCGCCATTTCATTATAAACTCCACTTTCTGTGGCTCAAGGTCCCCACCTGCCTGGAGCTCAGCTGATGGAGTGGGGAGAAGACTGTCCTTGGGTTGTTCTCATCACTAAATAATTTCCAGCCAGCTACACGGGAGCCTTGAAACTACACAAAGTGTTGTCTAGAGAAATCTTGCCCAGATATAACATTGAGACAACATTTAAAACCTCATTTAAGTGAACACAAAGAGAGGGCTCCTGGGTAAAAGCGACTTAATTAATCTCGTTTCTGTGTAGATACTTTTAATTAAATGTAACTCTACATTCCTTGCAAGTAGATTGGAGGGGCTGGGCAGAGCTGCTACTTGGTGGAGCTGAGTTGAGGGAGGCCACCAGGTGGGCTGAGGCAATCAGAGGCTCTGGAAGTGCACTGCTGGGCCAGGGCTGGAGACTTGGGATGTGGCTCTGCTTCCTCCCTGCCTCCATCTCCCCAGCCAAATGTGCCTCCAAACATAGGTTCCACCCTCACAGTCATCTCTTGAATGCCTCCTTCCATCTTCACCCCACCACCTCAGTCCTAGTTCGGCCCTTTATCATCTCTCTCCAAAATCATAGCAACAGTCTCCCAGTTGTTCTTCTTTTTTCCAGTCTCAGTCCCTTTTAGTCCACTCTAATTCAGATAAATGACTCTTCTAAAAACTGCATTTGCATTGTAATGTCACTCCCCTAATCAAAATAGCTTCCAATTCTCTCCTTAACTGTAAAGTTTCCCTTTTGGCATGGCCAAAGTATGGAATCTTAGAAGACAGGTCAAGGTTTGAAGTGGCTGTACTGCTTGGAGAAGGGGAAGGAATAGGGTGAATCCAGCAAGAAGTCTCCTGGGAAGAAACAGGGCCAGAGTCAGACAGGATGTACAAGTCAGTTTGAAAGGTCTAAGCACGGAGGAGGAACTGCATTCAAGACAATGGAGACAGGAGGCTCGAGGAAGGCTGGGTTCCCAGTGAAGGAGAAATCTAGAGGAATTCCTGAGCCAGGGGAATTTCTATCAGTTAATCTGCTTCCTTGGGCAGAGAGAAGGAAGCTGTGAAAAAACCAGTCTGGTAGGAACATATGTAGAATCTCGCTTTAGGTGTGGTAAACTGACTGCTTGACAATGTCGTTGTTCCTCCCCTTAGTTCTGGCACATGGACAGCATCTGCTACCTTCTTCCCCAGAGAAGAAGGCCGTTTAACTGAGTTTTGGCCAATGAAATGTGGGTGGAAGGGATGTGTGCCAAAAGCCCTTGAGAGGTCTTCTACACTCTCTTTTTGCTCAATACTTGGCTGGATGGAGTACATCCATGGAAGGACCTAGAGGATGATGAACGACATACCAGAGAGATGGACCCCAAGCCCCTGAATGACCATGTAAAGACCTCTCCTCTCAACCCACTGTCACAATGGATTGGGACAATGATGAAGAAATAAATGCTCGTGACGTCAAGTGCTACAGTCTGAGTGCATTCCCCAAAAGTTCATGTGTCAGAACCAATCCTCAGTGCAGCGATGTTGGGGTCCACTGGGAGGTGTGTGGGTTGTGGGATTAATGCCTGTCTTTCAGGAATAGTGTAGCTGTTGTGAGGGCTCCATCACTTTTTCTCTCTTTCACACACCCTCACTTGTCCTTCACCATAAGGACCCTGCCTGAAAGTAAGCAGATGCTGATGTTATGCTCTTGGACATTGTAACTTCCAGAACCATGAACCTGAACAAACCTCATTCCTTTATAAATTATCAGTCTCAAGTATTTTGTGATAGTAACAGAAAACAGACTAAGAAATCAAGACACTGAAATTTTGGGATTACTTGAGACAGTAGTAAGCCTGTTGTGATTAATACAATAAACATCCCATCATGAGCACACCCTGGGGAAAAGAAGCAGGTACACCTGGACCGTGTTCATCCCCCTACAGTGAGGGTCTTGGAGGTCCTGCCACAAGGTCAAGGCCACTTCTAGTCCTGCTTTCTTGTTCCTCTGGAAGCGTAAGGAGACCCCAGTGACCAGGAGAAGAGGCAACGTAGAATAGGCCCCACCTCAAGGGTGGCAGCAGTGTAGCAGTTAGACTTCTGCCATGACGGCTCTGCATAATTACAGGTGTAGAGCAACACGCAATTATGTTTCTCACAGTTTTGTTTGCTGACCAGGATGACTGCTGCGCTCCAGGCCAAGGACTGTGTTCAAATCTGTGCCATGTGTCAGTCATTCTGGAATTGAGAGCCTCATGGCAGACCGCAGAAACACAAGCCACCCAGCCAAGCCATGCAAGCACATTTATGCTTCTGCTCATGGCACATCCACTAACACTGTATTAATCAAAGCGCCCAGCGTCAACAGGGTGGAGAAGTTTGCTCTCCACCTGTGAGCCATGACAGAGCATGAAGGAGGAAGACTGGTAGGGCTGGGGCTGCAGCTCAGTGGTAGAGAGCTTGCCTAACGTGCGCAAGGCCCTGGGTTCACCCCTAGTACCACAAAAAAGAAAAAAAGAAACATATTATATACAAATCATATAATATGTCCAAAGTACCATCTGTAATAAGGCGATTGCATCCCTGGAATCCAGTGCCGCTGGGGGCGTGGGCCTCTTGCTTGTTGGAGTGAGTGACCTAAGAGACTTCACAGGGGTGCAGGGATTGCCCAGGCTGTTTTAGGTGAGGGAAAGTCCAGCTGTTACACTTGGTCATGGACTTTTGCCAAGTCACTTCTCTCTGGGCCACAATTTAATTATCTAGGACACACGAGAGAGATAGGTAGGACGATTTATTTTTTTTATTATTTTTATTTTTTGTGGATACCGGGGTCGAACTCAGGACCTCGCGCGCCAGCAGGCGCCGGTGCCTCTGAGCGATATCACCGGCCCTTTTTTCCTATGTGGGTACTGGGAGTTGAACTCAGGACCTCACGCTTTCCAGGCAGGCGCTTATGCCGCTGAGCTATTTCACTGGCCCGGTCCTTTCAAACTTATATCCCTGAAGATCCCAAGCAACTTAACTTTACCATCCTAAACCATGATCTTTGGGATCCTATTGTCTTCCAGCCTGGCCGGCCAGGGCCATGTGCTCTGCCCGCACAGCAGCATGGGAGGAGATGGAGCCCTCCCCCGAGGGACAGTGGGGAGAAGAGCAGCCGAGAGCAGACTCAAGTGTATTTCTCTATGCTTCTAAAAGCCCTTAGATCAGGCTGCTCAGGGCCTGATAATTTTTCCATTAAGAGGAAATAATTTTCTGGGTCTGTTTTGGTTGTATTTATCTGCAGTTGACAGCATCAGCCGCCGCAGCTGTGACATGCCGCCCATCCCCCAGACCAGGCATGGACTTGGGGGGAAAAGCAAGGGGCAGAGGTCTCCCTGTCTCCTGGCCTGCGTCAAGGGACAGACAGCTATAACATGACCCTGGTGTCCATCTCATGTGACCCACTTGTGACCTCGGGTACCTCCCATTCCATTCTCTTCCCTAAAAGAGAAATGTAAACAATAACCCAACTGAGAAACCCACCACTGCGCTCTCTCCGCCCAGCCCCCACCTCCTGCCTATCGCTTCTTCTAAGCCAGCTTGACAATAACCATTCATCACGAAAAAGAAAACAAAGTATGGAGAAACAAAAACCAATCTAAGGCCGCAAATTGACGTCAAACTTTGAAAAATGGACTGTGAGAGGGTTGCGCGGTGGCTTTTTCCGGCTTCCAGAGCAGATGGGGCTGGGTGCCCTCTCTCACAAGCCCTCGTGGCCTCAAGTTCAACTTGGGAGTGACTACAGTCCAGGGAGCAGATTTGACTTTCAGAGGTGACACCGGGGTAGGAGGGAAGAAGAAAGGATCACTACCTCTTGTTTTGGGAGCACTCCTGCCTCAGGGGAGAGCTTTGTAGGCCTGGAGCAGCTGACATTGGCTCCATGCCAACTTTCTGGATTCCCTTTTCTTTGGAGTGAAGGAGGGTGAGATCCTTGCAGATCTGGCTTTGGGAAAGGCTGAGGAAGGAAGAAGTCACAGATATCTGTTTCTCACACCTGTGACTTTTCACAGTCAAACCTGGCTGGGCGTGGGCCTAGAGGAATAAACAGACTGGCTGATGGTGGTGCATAGCTGAGGAAAGCAAAGGACTAAGACATTCCATGACTCACCCAAGTACAGGGCTGGACTTAAACCGAGGTGTCTCTGGCTGCAGAGCCAAGGATCCTTTTCCTCTTCAGGACACTTTGAACTGGATAGAGTCCAAGGTATTGTTACAGTACCACTGAATGCCTACACTTACGGTAAGGGAAGCTCATGATCAGAGAGGAGAACTGACTTACTCAAGGTGATATGAAATAGTGCTGCTCCAGCAGAGTCAAGAGCTAGGGTCTCCTGATCCCAAGCCAGCAAAGTCCCAGGGAAGACCAAGAATTTTACAGTGGGATTTTCCTGGGAAGGGACTGGGATGACAATGGGTAGGGGCTGGATAGAGCATTTTGCTCCTGGGATTTGTCTGGGGCCATGGTACCTATTTGTCTCTTAGACAAATCCTGAGGCAGACGTAAGATGACTGATATCTGGAAGAAATGGTAATTGGTCCCCAGCTAATACTGTGTGAAGAAGTGTCATTTCTGTCTCCTTGGGAAACCACTTCCTTCCTCCTTGTTTCCTCTTCTTGGAGCCACGTGCCTCCCTCCAAGCTGGTTGCCAGTGCCCTTGGCTTATCCCCCAATACCCAAGAGTCCTTATGGTCCTGGCTCATGGCTTATATCATGGGGGAGAACCAGATTGTGTAGGCATCCCTCAACCCCTCTGTACCAGCAGACTGACTTCCCTCTGCCATGATCCATTTCCTCAGGGCCCACACCATGTAAGAAGGGTCAGTGAAGGCAGACTGGCTGGGTTCAAACCTGGGCTCCCCCTTGTATAAGCCTTCTGTCCTTGGGCCAGTTAATTAACCTCTATTAGCCCCAGTTTTCTTATCTGAGAAATGAGCATAATAATACAAGTACATACCTCATAGGGTTATTGGGAGTTTTAAACAAATTTATGTAGAGAATTTAGCACAATTCTTGAAGCATAATAAATATTCCATAACTGTTAGTTATTTTTGGCTTTTAAACCTATTCATGCTCCTGTCTTGATGGAGGCTAATGACTCATTCCAAAGTTAAAATAGATGTGTTTTTACAGCGAAAGGCTTTTAGTCCCTGAGTCACACCCTTGAGGGGAGACCTCTTCTGTGGTGGGGTCTCCCAACAATGTACTCAGCGCTTGTCTCAGGCTCCAGATAATGAGTTGGACATTTGGATTGTTCTGTCCACACTCTCCTTGGAACTGGAACCCACGTCCCTAAGGTGAACCATATAGCAAGGGATTTTGGAACCATCCTTCTGTGATAAAGCAGATGCAAGTGAAGGGGGCTGAAAGGGAAGAAGCAACAAGTTCTATGGCCTGGGTAAAGTCTCGGAAGTGTGGCATGGGTGAGATTTGGAATCCACTGACCAGGATTCCAGTCGTCCCGCCTCTATTTATTAATTGTGTGTTCATGCAGAGGTTATTTAATTTCTCTGACTTTTTATTTCCTTTTTGCAGAAAAGACTGAAATTATAAAGTAGGTAAAAGGCACTTCGTAAATGATATTATTTTTGGCTAACTTAACCTTAAGATTTACTAAGTCTCAACTCTAAAGTTCATGAACTCTGGGGCCTAGAGCTGGTAATGAGGGTCGGGAATCTCTATAAGACCACTGCAGGGTGTACACATGCAGGGGAGAGGAGAAACTGTTGGGGACCCGGGAGTTTCAGGACTGTGGCACCAGGTAGGAAGCAGTGTGAAGGTAGGCGAGGCTGGTTCTGCAGGAGCACACGGGAGCTGCTTCTCTGTTTCCTTTGGGCAGCTTAGTCTTTTGCTGCTGGCTTTTTTGCCTTTCTCTGTGCATCTTCTCTGTCTTCTGACCCTTCATCCAGCACATGCTACTTACTTATCATTTCTTTTCACCTTTTAGTTAACTTTTTTTGTGCACACAGCTTACCTAGCCCTGTCTTTGCACAAATATCTGCTGCACCACTCACTGCCACCAGTGGTAATTTCTCTCCGAATGTCTTTGTTCAAACTCCAGATAGGCCCCCACACCACAGGCCACTGTGCTTTTTGGAGCACTCTTAGGTTCCATGCCCGACCCCCATCAGTCACGTGTGGCTGGAGGGTCACATACTCTTAGTTGTGGGGCTCTAGGATGAGACAGGTCCCTGCGACTGGGTTTTAGATGGGTTAATGAGCAAAGAGGCATCCTAGAACTTGCAGGAAAGTCACGACATGTCAACAGCACTCTCAGAGTTCCTCATCTGGAAAGCAGATTTTTCTGTAGATTAAACGAGTCAGTTAATGGAAATGCCTAGCACTGCACTGATAGGACCCCTCCTCTCCATTCCCATGTCCACTTTCTTGAATCAGGCCCTTATCATGTCTCACCTGGGCTAACCCAACTATCCTCTAACTAGTCTCTTGGCCCAGTTTTGCTCCTTCTCCATTGGATCATATCTATTTTTCACTGACTTTTCACAGTCATTTTTCTAAAATGTAAATTTGAGGAGCTACAAGGTCAAATACTAGTGAGGAAGTGGTGAAACAGGCATCTTACGGTTTGCTGCTAGGACTGTATATTGCTACAATGTTAGGGGAGGTAAGATAGTGATATCTATTAATACTAAAAATATAACTTTCGATTCAGCATTCCCAGTTTTAGCAATCTGTTGTATGGAAATGAAAGTACTGGTAGGTAAGACTATATATGTTGGGCTACTTAATATCACATTATTTTAGGTGTTGACATAATTGTAAGTAACCTGAATATCCAACAGTTAATGTTGAATACATTTTATTATATTCATATACCAGAAAATTATATAAATATTTTAAAAAGTGAATTAGTATCTATTGACTAGAAGGTATATCACGATATAAGTAGGTTGCTTAATAAAGGGTATAATGCATTTTGAAAGAATGATATATAAAAAATGGCGCATATATGTTCATAGCTGCTTGATGACCATGAAAGCAGGTGTGGAAAATGATGGGGTGACTTGAGTGGGTTAGGGCAGTGTTTCTGAAGCTTTTAAGAGCGTCAGAATCCCTGAAACGCCGTGACAGATGGCTGGACACCTCCTCTCCCTCAAGGTCTCTATCTGGTAGCTGGGGTGGGACACAAGAGTGTACATTTCTGACACAATCCAGGTGATACTGATATCACTCAGAGAACACACTTTGAGACCACTGATGCAGCATGTACTGGGGAAATAGAAATGGGATGGGAGAAATGATGAAAAATTTTTATATACTTTTTTATTCTTTCACTAGTTGTAACTGCTTTCAGTTTTAAAGTGGAATATAATAAAGGAGAGAAAAAATGCTAACAAAATGAAAGAAGAAAGAAAAAGAAAAGAACGGAAGAAAGAATTTAAAGACATCAAATTACAGCATGCATATCCATGTTTATAGCAGCACAGTTTATACTAGCTAAACCTTGGAAGCAGCCTATATATCCATCAACAGATAAATGAATAAAGAAAATGTAGCATTTACACACAATGGAGTACCACTGAGCCATAAAGAAGGATAAACTTGAGTCATTTGTAGGGAAATGTATGTGCCTTGAGACCATAATGTTAAGTGGAATAAATCAGACACACAGCTTAAATATTGAATGGTTTCTTTTATATAAGAAACCCAAATTATAAATAAAGAGCAAAATAAAAGATAGATAATAGGAAGCAGGAAGATAGAAGCTTCTCAGATGGGAAGGGGATCAAGAGATTGAGGTTGGGGGAGAAGGCAGAGGGAAAGGAGATGAGAAAAGGAATTAAGATGTGTTATGTACATGTACCAACTCCACATAAGGAATGCAAACACGTACTACAAATATGTACTAATAAAGAAACAAGGAAGGAAAAAAGAAAGAAAGAAAAGAAAGGGAAAAGAAAGAAAGAAAGAAAAAGAAAGAGAAAGAAAGGAGAAAGAGCAAGAGCGTGCGCGAGAGAAAGTGGCTCCCCACTGCATACAGAATAAAGTTTAAACTGATCTGTGTGGCAGGCGGATCTCTCAGCTCTGGGATCTGGCCTTTGAACTCTGCAGTTGTGTACCATCCATATCATCTGGCAGCATACAGCAGACCTGCCTTGGAGGCCCAGAGCTGCCTACCCTTCCCTAATGTGCCCACGGTGCCACACAGGCTTGCCTTTTCTCATGGAGCTGCCTTTGTGAGCTTTTCAAAGGCAGGAACCATCTTTTCTTTGCATTCCCAGGACTAGGTGCAGATCTATGCATATATAGTAGGTGCTCAATAAATTTTTTGTATGAGAGGGTGAATGAATGGTCGGCACCCAGAGGAAGCTGCTGACTTTGAACCCCTCTCCAGTTAGCCCTGCCGTGCTGATAATCTTCTCTGAGGGGGTGGACTCGCTGTGCTTCTTCAGGTGCCTGCGTTCATGGAAATGTACATAAACACAAATGACAAGAGAACAGGCAGATGTGGGTAAGCAGTGCAGCTCTAGACCCACCTGTTTCTCCTCGAAGCTCTTCAGTCCTTCCTCAGCCTCTCTGAGCCCACTCAGTCTAAGTGGGTAATGGCAAAGGAAGGGTGGAGGGCCTGGGGAGGTCCCAGCGTGGGACCCGAACAGGACTGTGTCATTATGCTAATTTCTCTTTGGAGCAGAGAGCTTGTGTATGGATGAATGGGCGCCTATGGATGTGGGTGTGTGGGCACGTGCATGCTCATCTGTAATTAATTATAAAGCCTCCTGCTTGTGTGATACTTTACAGTTTATAAAGCATTTCACATCCATTATCCTATTAAGTCCCCATAAAACCCTGCGACTTATGCAGAGTGAGTGTTATTTCCATTTTTGTGATGAACAAAATGAGGCTTAACCAGTTTAAGTGACATGCTGAGGTGACACTTTGGGGAAGCCCATCAAGGTACAGGACACAGACATGCTTGGTCTGGTGGCCTGGGGCTGGCTTTGTCCTGGTGGCCTCAGCAGTGGCCAAAATCGGAGCAGGGCAAAGCATTGGTCTGTTCAAGAGGCAGCCTTGGTGGGACCTAGTCACCCCGCTGCACAAGGAGCTGCTCGGGGGTCCTTGCACCCCACTGGGCACTTGTCACTCATGCTGAATGCTTATGATTTGCTCAGTCACAGTAGGGGACACAGATGTCTGCAAGAAGGAGTGCATCCCAGTGGACAAGAGCTCAGATTTTGGAGTCAGGCAGGCCTGGGTTCCAGTGTCATCACTGCCTCTCTTCCTAGCTGTGGGCCAATCTTCGAGTCTCTCTAAGCTCAGTCTCCTTGCCTCTAAACTGGGATTGGTAATGCTTATCTTGATTGCTATGCTATTAAATGAGGAAATACATGTAGTGTGCAATGTCTGGTGCACGGCAAGCCACCAGCAGGAACAATTATCCTAGATGGTGTCGTTGGGGAGGTCTTACAGGAGAGAGGCCTCCTTAACAGGGTCTTGCTGGGGTTCTCTGAGCCTCAGAGGCCTCAGCAGCTCATTCAGATGCTTAATGCTGCGTGTCAGGGTGCCAAGGTGAACAGTCCACTCTATTTTTCTTTGGGGCTTAGGTCCCAAAGAAACCTGGGACCACAAGCACCTGGGGAGCTGGGGGAGCTCTAAGAAGAGGCCAGCATCCTGTGGACACTGGGACAGCTAGTGGGAGGAGGTCAGGGGAGAGCAGAGAGGAGAGAGTGGAGAGAGACACAACACAGATAGGGGCAGAGCATGGGACTCAGGGCTCCTGCTGCCCCTCAAGCAGAGTACATGGGCATTAGCCAAGAGGTGCTGCCCCCTTCAGGGCTGGAGGGCAGAGTCCCCATAATATACCCACACCATATCTATCCTTCAACCTCATACTCTGATCCTTTCAGTATTTGTGTTACCATCATTTCCCATTTTTGGTCTCAGTCTTTGGCTCTATAGAAGTGACAGTGGATAAGGCAAGGATAGGGAAGCCAGGGAGATCTGGTTGGACCCTGTCTTCCCTACTTACTAGCTATGTGACCTTAGGGTAGTCCCTTAGCCTCCCTAGATGCCCTGTTCCTCTTCAGTGACATGTGGATGACGGCAATAGTACCAAACTCACAAGGCTGTCATGAAGATTGAATGGATGAGGCCCCAGCTTGTGCATGGGAGACAGGGATTAGCAGGAGATCCTGTCCCCTATCGAACATGACTTGCTTTTGGATCCCTCTCACCAGGCATCAGGATGGTTACCTGCCCACAAAAGGCTGACAAATGCACCGGTGTGAATGTGCTTTTTTTTCTTTATAAAATTTGATAGTGGTCTAACTGGAGACAGAAGTAGCACCCTCACCGGGGATAAAGCCTAGTTGTAGTGGCAGGGACAAGGCCACCCTCATACCTGGGGAGAACTCGTGGAAGATGGAGAATGGCAGTTGGATCCTGAGGCTTCCTGTTCGTGGGTGCACCCCCTCTTTTCCTCCCCTCGATGCCACTTCAAGAGATCATCCTAGAACTTTCAGAGTCATCTTTGACTCCTTTTTTCTCCTCCTATATTAAATTCGTCATTCTTACAACAAATATTTGTTGCATGCCTACTATATTCCAGTTGCTTTTCTATGTACTTCACTTCAAACACATTCCCCCTACCATTTTGCCTTAAGGTGAACTTTGGTGTTTCGAATGCCTGTAGTGTGAGCCAGGTCTGCTGATAGGCGGCTGATGACATGGTCCAGGCAGTCTTCCCTGCATCGCTCAGGGGTATTATCTGGTATCTGTACTTTGCAGACAGGGTCCTGGGGATCACAGAAGCCCAAGCATTTGTGCACCATCATGTAGTTAGTGGGGATCATAGTGAGACCCGAGTGTCAGGCTCTGGGAGTTCAGCTCCACTGCCCCACACTGACTTTGTCTCTTGCTGGGACTGTTGCAGGGACATCTTCACACTTCCCCAGTCCCAGTCACCACCCCCACCCTGCCAGGGTTACCATCAAATGTCCTTAAGTCCCAACAGCCTCAATGGCCTTTCCAAGGCCTTCTCGTGCCTTCCTCTCTGACCTCTCCAGCTCATCTTCTGGTGATGGCCTCCAGCCACCAGCTGTGGCCACAGCTCTCCAAGGATCCATGTGCTTTCACACATCTGTGCTTGCACGTGCAGTTTTCACTCCATTCCCTGCATAGCAAATGAACCCCTCACTCCTTGGTGCAGTCCCCCAGTCCTACCCTGTGTTGCCACCACACACAGCTCAGATGGCCACCACAACACTCATCCCGCAGAATATTAGAATTTATTTGTTTGCATTCCCAGTTCCTCTGTAGACTATAAATTCCTTGAGGCAAGGAATGAGCCTTATTTATCTTTGTATTCCTATTATCTTGTACAGTCGGTGTATATGGCACATTTGAAAAAAATGTTCTGGAAGTATTTATTGAGCTAAGTTAAAGTTGAGGCTGCTGGTAACAGTCAAGTCAAACTACCAGACATCCTCTGACACTCTTACTACCGGGGTCAGCTTTCTGGGTTGGTTGTCTTTATGGGATTCATGTCTATCACTGCCCCTCAAAACCTCTCCTCGGTCTAATGCCTGTGGCAGCTTTTGAGCGACAGTCAAGAGTCACCCAAGTCTTTGACCACCTTATTGCCTTATTCTGATCACAGCCAGATTTCTGGCCTCCTGGGGACCCTGCTTTCCTGCCATTCCATAGCTGTCTTACGCTGTTCAGGCTGCTGTAACAAAATACCTGAGTGGCTTCTAAACAACAGAAACTTATTTCTCACAGTTCTGGAGACAGAGAAGTTCAAGGTCAAAGTGCTGGCTGATTCTGGGTCTGAGGGCTCGGCTTCCTGATGCATAGGTGGAGTCTTCTCTTTGGGTCCTCACATGGTGGAAGGGGCTAGCTAGTTCTCTGTGGTCTCTTTCATAAGGACATTAATCCCATGCTTGAAGTTTCTACCCTCATGACCTAATCATCCCTACCCCTTAATACCATCAATTAAGGGTTAAGATTTAAGCATATGAATTTTGGGAGGACCAAAACATTCAGACCATCGTACACATCTCCAGCATCTCACTGAAATGCAGAAGAATGTAGTCTGAGCTTCCCAGAATGCCTATGGGGTGGGACTCATCCAGTTGGATTAATGCTGGCCTTGTGCCAAATGAGGCATAAGCACCAGTCGCAGATGGGCTGTACATCAGGAGGGACAAGATCACTTGGAGAGCAGGGCCATGGGCTTCCAGGAAAGTTGTGGGCCTTCTCTGAGACTCAGAAATGGAAATAAGAGCTTTTGCCCCATCTGTTCCTCCTGACTGATGCAAGGATAAGGAGTGGACTTTGCCCAAACACTTCTCCAGGACCTCATAACACCACGTCTTGCATACTCCTGAGGGTAGTGATGTTGTCATCTCACCTTTTCAAGAAGAAATTGAGCTGCAGAGGGGCTGTGTGCCTTGCCCAGGGTCATGAGAGAGCCAAGCTAGCACAAGTGGGATGTGAATCTCTCTCCAGCCAGAACTTATTACTGAGGGAAGGCCTTGCTTGTGTGGCTATATCTCTTGGATATCCAAATGACAGCACTGATTGATGGTGACTGCCATGATACCCAGGTCCGGCCCACATCCCGGGCATAAAAACAGCTCCCATGGTTCCACCAGCCTCCCCTGGGCTCAGTCTATAGGCACACTGTTCCCAGCCACTTGCCCATGAGTCCTGCCAGGAAGCAAATCTACCTGCTCCTTGTCCATTTCTCCCTCTGCCCCTCCTCATTGGCTGCTGACAAAGACCCTCTCCTTGACAAAACTTTGGTCAGGCTCCTCTGAGCCCTCTTCTGGACTAGTGGACTGTCATGGACTTGAGCCTCCTTGTCTGTTCTTGAAAAAGCCAGTTTTAGAAGAATCCTCATAAGGCACTCTGGAGGGAACCTGTTGCCTTTTATATCTTATCACCGGGGGGGGACACCTAGCCTTTGATATCTGATCACCCTGGCCTGATTTCAGCAAGAATCCTGTGCAAACATTTAGCAAACATTCTCCTTCCCTTGACCCACTGCCCTCTCAGTCCACTCCTTGGTTATAAATCTCCACTTGTCCTTGCTGTATTGAGAGTTGAGCCCAATCTTTCTCCCCTACTGCACCTATAGCAGTAGCCCTGAATACCATTCTACATGTGGCAGAATAATTTTTTCAATATTGCCTCCACATCCTGAGCATGGGCAGGGGCAGAGACAGACACCTTCCCCATCAGATGTCCCCATCTGTCTTCGCGGCTGACAGGCTTCCAGGAGTGGTAGCTGCGGCCAGAATCAGGCTGAGGCCGGAGCTTTGAGACACCTGAAGTGAGCAAGAATGATCTGCTCTCTGAGGAGAAAGCCACCTGGGAAGTAAGGGCTGCCAGCCTTGCCAGTGAGTGTGCAGTTTTCAGTCATTCATGAAAAGTGCACAAGAAATGTCATACTACTCTATTTATTTGTTAAATTAAATAAAATTCGGTGCTGAGACCCCATCTTACCTGGTGCCCAGTCTTTTCCCAACCCACCCCCTTCCCTTGGGCTAGCATTGTGCACAGACCCAGTGTTGGACAAGAGTCCTCTGGTGCTGCCTGGGTCACCACACATCCCCACTGGTCCCCGCTGATATATCACCCCTTGTTTTTCGTGAACCAGGAGGCTGTATGGTTTTGGAACAGACTTTGGGATGGGAAAGGGAATCCTGCTGAGGCTCCTCAGTACACCATGGAGCCAGAACTGCAGCTTCCACTGGTCCCCACCACCACACTGCCTAGCCTTGGGAAGTCCCTTTTTCTCTACTTCCCTGCAGGCCTTTGTCCCCCCCCCCACCCCATCCCTCCCTGGGAGTGTCTGGCATGCTCCACACAAGAAATCAAGGATGGGAGCTGTCTTCCCATAACTTCTACTTCTAGGAATGGCTGGTGACCTTCTTGAAGAACAAGAAAGCATTTTAAGGCTGAAACACAAAGCCAGGCATGGTGGTGCACACCTGTAATCCCTGCATTTTGGAGGCTAAGGCTGAGGCTAGGTGGTGAATTTGAGGCCAGCCTGCACTGTAGAGATAGTTCAGGTCAGACTGAGCTACATAGTGACATCCTATCTCAAAACAAAACCCACAACAACCCCCATTAACATCTCAGCCAATCCTCCTGCTGGAGCCTCTTTCAGGATGCATGGTGTGGAGGAGGGTATGAGAGGGACCCTGAGGGACAGTGTGTGAAGCAAGGTTGAAAGTTTTAACACAGGTTGAGCAGCACTTATCAGGAAACCCAAAATCTGAAATGTTCCCAAATTTGAAACTTTTGGAGCACTGACATGATGCCACAAGTGGGAAATTCCACACCTGACCTCAGGTGATTGGTTACACTGAAAATATTGTGTAAAATTATCTTCAGGCTGCTGTGGAAGATATCTGTGAAACACCAATGAATTTTGTGTCTAGGCTTGGGTCCCACCCCTAAGATAACTCATTATGTATATGTAAATATTTCCAAATTAGAAAAAAATCCAAACTCTGGAACAAGCCTATAGGACAAAGGATAAGAGTCAGTAAAAAAGAGAAGCACTCACTCGGTGTATTTTTCCTTCCCAGTCTTAAACCACTAACTGAGAGGGCTGCCCAGAAGGGAAACAGGCTTGGGAATCTTCCCTCTCCCTCTAGAGTTCCACCAAGCTTTGACAAGACAGAGAATTTATTTATTGAATTTAACATGGGGCCCAAAACTCTTTTCAGGCTGGGCAAAGGTTTCTGTCCTGCTCTCTGGAGCCAGGGGATCTGGGTGTGCACCAGGGCCAGTGTGTGTGTGTGTGTGTGTGTGTGTGTGTGTGTGCGCGCACGGGCCTGTGCGTGTGCATGTGTAAATGTTTTCACCTTCCCTAAATGTTCTGGGTGCTGAAGCACCAAAGAGAGAGGCTGAGTGCCCTTCCCTTGAACATACTATGCTAATGAGCCAGGCATCACAATGCCATCCCCCTGGGGTGCCAAGCCAGATCACATCTCCATTAATATGCCCCTGGAGTTCATTGTGATTGGCATCGCTACAATAAACAGTAAATGAGTGAATAATAATTGCCCATCTATTTGAAAGTGTTTCTGAGGTTGCCATGGCAATCACACCTTTATTAAGCTTTATTAAGCCGCAGCACAGGGAGTGAGGAGGTGGGAGTCCGGACCCCTCTGGGAAGCTGCAGTGGGTCTGACCTGCTAAGTGATCTTCGCAGGGAGGTTCTGGAGTACCGAGGCCAGGTCCAGGACTGCCCCCTTCTTTGGTTTTTAAACATTCACCTTGTCTGGGGCATTTGGGGGATCCTTTTAGCACCCAACTAGAGATGTAAAGGTTTCCTTCATATCTTTGCCCTTCTTCAAATACTTGAGAAATGGGATTGGGGTGCCGGAGGATGGGGGTGTTGTTTTATTTTTGTCCTGAGAATCTTCCCCACCTTGAACAACGGTAACAATTAAAACAAGAACAATTCTGGAAAAGAAATTTTATTTTATTATAGAATGATGACAGAAACTGTTCGGATAAGGTGCTATTATCCTGCCTTGATTATTCCTCTCATTTCCCACCCTCCACCAATGAATTCTAAATCCCTCTATGCAAGGAAAAGATGTTAACGTGAAATGACCTAGAATATCAGATCATTGTAATTCCTGTCCACCAGGAACAAGCAGTACCATATTATGCTCACATGCAAGGGGAAGAAGGGACATTCCTGTACCCAGGGACAGTATTCTCTCTCTCTCTCCCCCTCCCTCCCTCTCTGTCTCTGTTTTTCCCTCTGTGTCTGTCTGTCTCTGTCTGTCTGTCTCTCCCTCTCTCCGATAACAGACTCGGGAACTTCTTTCTCTGCTCGTGAATCTGCTCTTGCTGGACTCTGAGCTCACTGTCAGTCACAGGCGGTGAGGCGTTAGAGGTGAAGGGCCGCGGATTGTGGAAGAAACAGCCACTTGTTTTTTTCTGTAACATTTCAAGTAAGTAGCTAAATTCATAGGGAGAGGAGTCCTGCTTAGAAATGGTTACAATCAAATCAGGGAAACATTACCTTCAATCATTTTTTAACCACCAAATGTATATATTATACTGTTTGTAGTGTATTTTAAAATATTTTGGTGCAATATACACTGTGAACAGAGTTGCCCAAATTTAGCAAATAAAAATATAAAACACAAAGTAAAATGTGAATTTCAGATACACACAGAAGAAATTCTTAGTATAAGTATGTCCCAGCTATTATATATATTTCATCTGGCCACTCTAACTGAACTATCCTTTTGATCCTAATTCTATGGGGCAATTAGTCAACGTGTGAAGAATCCTAATCAGGAATACACACTTCAGGGGTGATTATTTAACATTTGAAAGACTCCAAGAAGAAGTCTCACTATGCAGGCAGCTAGTGCAAGACCTCCGGCTATTTTTATCTTCTATTAAAACCAGAGACTTTGCTAATAAGCATAACGTATGTTAGAAACGATTTTCTGTGGTGAAACAAGTAGCAGCGATGTATATATTGGGGTCAGAAATACCAAATACAAGAGCTCTCCCTGCCCTTGCATGAGAAAGGTGGACACACTTAGCAAGTCCAGTGGTGACATACACTATTTGGACTAGCACCCTAAGATTTTAAACCACTAGTCAGTGAATGTAGCCACTAATCAGTGAATTTTAAAGCCTTACCCCAAACCCACCACTAAACTATTGCTACATCTTTTTGCAATATGCTGTCACATGGCTAAAAGGTTGGAAGGCTAGAATTTCATTGAGTTTGCTGGGTAGGCTATTTGTTTGGGACTATCTTGCTAATAAATATTTGTATGCATGGGAGAATCCAGCTTGAAACTTGTTCTTATTGTAACATTCCACTTGGGAATGAAAGCATCAACCTCAACTAGCTATGAAAAGAACCAAATTGGTTTAGGTCAATTCATAACAAAAGAGCATCTTGCAGTAACCAAGACAAGAGTTTTGGTTCTTGGAAGAATATGAAGAAAAAGAAATGGAGGATTTAGAAAACTGAAAGTATTGAAAGGAATAGCTAAGCAAATAAAATGGTTTTATTGGGAGCAAAAATTATATTCAGGGAACCTTTTAATAATTACCATCATTACCATTTCTTAATATACAATTCAGTAGCATTAAGTATACTGGTAATCACAATGTTGTTCATTTCTAAAACTTTTTCATCATTTAAACTGAAATTCTAGTAATTCTATCCATTCATAGCAACTCCTCATTTGTCCTTCCCCCATTCCCTGGCAACTTCCATTCTACTTTCTATTTCTATAAATTTGCCTATTCTAGAGACCTCATGTAAGTGGAACCATACAGTATTTGACCTTTTCTGTCAGGCTTATTTTACTTAGCATAATGTTTTCAAGGTTCATCCATGCTGTAGTATGTGTCAGAATGCCCTTCTGTTTTAAGGCTGAACGATACTCCATTGTATGTACATGCCACATTTTGTCTATCCATCATTCCTGACAGTGAGTTTGGGGCCAGAAGATAAGCTGAATTATTACTGTGTGACCTTGGGAAAGCCACTCAGCTACTCTGATTTCCATTTCTTACATCTTTAAAGGCACATACCTTTCTTTTTTGCTTAGACTTTTGTCGTGAAGATCATATTAGGTAATCTACGTAAATGAGCCTTATAAATATAGTAAAAGACCATGTCACATACTGTTGTGCTTCTTGTCCTTCTTGACAATAAAAAATGCCAGAAAACAAAATCCTTATCCACCTTAATGCTGGTGATTATTTTCCTTCTCAAGGTTTTGCTTATTTCTAAAACACTATTGAATGCAAATATCTTGAGGCTCAGTATCTTGTAGCTCAATTTATTACAAAACTTTGAAATATTTAAGGGTAAATTCAATTAGTAAAAGTGTAATTACTGCCTGAATAAACTATACTTTAAATTTTAATATGCCAAAGAGGATCGTTTTGTGAGCAATACAAGCTCTATTTTATACATTTTTAATGTTCCCAAACTAACAAAGTGACATACGACCTATAAAAGACACTAAAAAAATTATTATGCTGATTTCCACATTCCTCCCAAATCTCCACCCTACCCTCAACCAAAGTAAATGAACCCATTTTACTTAATGCCTTCCATGGTTCCACTTTGTTATTTAAAAACATACTCATATTTTTCTAGGTTAAGTAGTCCAACTTCTCCAACTGGAAGAAAGGGGTTACAAGGGGCTAGGCACCAGGAGTTCACAGGAGAAGGGAGAAGGCACTTTTAAAGAAGCTGCATTTTGACCCCAAGTCCCTAGCCTGCAGCAACACAATTGAATGGTGCTGGCTCTGGATTGGGGATTTTTGCAAGAAGCTGCCTCAGGAGAGCTGGGTGCTGGGCTCTGTGAGATGCAGCAAGTGGGGCGGGCCTGGGGTTGATCTTCAAAAACACCTGGACTGTCAAACAACCTCTATTTCCCAGCCAATGCCCAGGCCTAGGGAGCTTTCCAACAGCCTTGAACCAGAGCCAGAAGGCGAAGGGAAGGAAAAAGGAGGAAAGAAAAGATGAAATGCATGTGCACAGAGCGGCCTTACCCTGGCCCATCCACTGTCTAATTTTCAGCTGGGCTTGCAGCTCACGGGAGCTGTGAGGCTGTGTGTTGGCCAAGTTCTCTCACCCATGGCTTCCCAGACACTTGGAGGGCCAGTAATTACCCAGTAATTACCCCGATTATTGCCTCATTATGGGTGACCACTTTTTGGCAGGCTTTTCCCTGGGAAGGTCTCTCCTCCAGCACAGGCTTCTTAGTGCTGGGGAGGGAGCAGGCTGGCCTGCAGGCTCCGCTGCTATGGTCACACTGAGTCCCATGCTCTGTAGCCACCCTCATCAGCCTGAGTTGCCCTTGCCCTTGGCCCTGCCCAATACCCCCACCTCTGCCTTCATCAGTGGCTAACAAGGCCAGGCAGGTCCCACCAGAACTGTGCCCTGACATTTCACATGGGTCCAACTCCCTCCTGTCTCCATCACAATGGCCAAGATGTCATCAGGAAGTCAGCTTAGCATTTGATTCCTTCCCTGTGCCTTCCCTGGTCCTCGAATTTCTAACACACAGAGTGGAGTCAGGTGCTTGATTCAAAGGTCCCAGTCAGTGCCCTTTAGAATCCAGAGGCCTTGATGCCTCTCAGTTTTAACAGCTTCACACTCACCCCTTGGGCTCTGGAGGGAAACTTTGAACACATCTCAAACTGTGGTGAGCAGCGTTTATAAGCTAGCAGGCAAGGGGGGTGGTTGGATATGCCAGTGCCTGTGTTCCTGTGTCTCCCAAGCAAGCCACAGGTAAAATTGGCTTGGTTGGAGGAGAATGGAGCTGAAAAAAAGAATTTGAGATTTTACAGAATACTGATAAGAAAATCCTTATTTGGGGTAGGGTGTGTGCTGGCATGGATTCATGGTCAGTGGCTCTGGCAGGGACCTTGGGGATTGTCCATCTGTCTTTTTACGAAGGGAAGAGCAGGGCCTGGAGCAACGTGTCAGAGTCAGTAGCTTGAGGCAGTCACAGTATCCACATTTTTCCCCATCTTTGTGGGCATCTTATTGTGCATATTCTGGTCAAATGTCTTTGTTTGTTTGTCCTTGCCTTCCCTGCCATAACAAATCCTCTCCACCAACCACACACCCCCCTTACTCTGAGGTCATCATGTCTATTTAATTATAGTCTATGAAGGAGCCTGAGTTCTTCTCTGAGAACCAGCCTGGAGCCTCATATTATAGCTATAATGTGGTCTTTTGTGATGGCCCTTTTATCCCTCTACTTAGCAACCCCCCCACCCCGCTCTCATCCCTGTTCAGCCTGGGCTACCAAGGCCTTCCATCTCCTAAGGTTCCCTGGCCTGGCATCCTGTCCTTGGCATCTAAGGCATCCTGTCCTTTGATCTCCCTGAGCACACTGTGCTTTTGCCCACTTCCAGAAAGATCAATCTTGTCTATTACAAATATTCCTTACACTCAGCCTCAGCTAAGTGTGGGCCAGACCTGCTCCTAACAGCAGTGTCAAGGCCTGCAGGAGGCCCAAGGCAGAGGCCAGGCTTCTGTTTGCACAGCTCTGCACTCCAAGGCAGGGTGGGACCCAGCACCTGATCTTTTTGTGTGTGGCTTTGTCTCTATAGAAGCTGCCCTTGTTGCTAAGTTACTGAAGCCCCTTGAATGCAGCTTTTAGAACAGAGCAAGGGGAGATGCACAGATGGCATCAGGGTCCTGTGCAAGCAGCACTCAAGGCCTTGGGCCAAAAGCCTTTGTTTCAGAGGAGGGTTTTATCTCATTCTTTTATCCATCTGTCCATCCAATTCTCCATCTATCCAATAAATATTTACTGAAACTTCCAACATTCCAGGCTTCTATCTGTCAGGTCCCATGCCAGGTAGTGAGGCTCTAAGAGTGAGGCCCTCTTTCCAGTCCTACCTGGCAGCCCACTCCAGTCTTTGTTAACTAAGTTCCAGCCATGCATCTCCCTAAAATAGAACAGCAGGGGGCACTGCATTAGTGACTTCTGTTTGCCCAGCACTGTTGTAAGAGTGAAAAACATACGTACTCATTTGATTCACTCACCTGTCCTTTCAGGAGTTGGTTATATTATTATCCCAATTTTACTGAGATACGTAGGCACAGAGACAGAGCCAACAACTTCCTAACAACTAGCACAAAGCAAAGCCAAGATTAAACTCAGAGACTCTGGTTCCCAAATATGTCTTTTCCCAGAGCAATGGGAGTACAATGGAGGATTTTAAGCAGTGGACTTCTCTGGAAAGTAAATTGGCTCAGAGACAGGGTAGATGAAGATGAACCTATAAGGAAATCTTTTCAGGGGTCCAGGTGAGAAATGATGGAGACTCAAACCACAGTTGGGGGTATGAGGTTGGGAAGACTTGAACTGATAGAAAATCATGTAAGCATCCATAGACTTGGTTTGATTTGTTATTTTCCAGTGTCTGTCTTTACCTATGTTCTTTTTTCTGCCCCTTGACACCTCAGGCAACATCTCTGATTTATTTGAAAAATCACAGTTTAGTCAAGTCTAAAATTCTGAACCCAAATCATATTCAAACTTCATCTCTCCCACTTTTCTCAACTCTAACAAGGCTTTGGATTTGGAAGCGGAAATAATATATGGTCTTCTCTCTCATATTCATCGCACTTCAGTGCCAGTTTCAGAGTACAGGTGGTGAGGTTGTCTGGTTAGGGGATAATACTTGTTCTCCTTGCCTCTTCTGAGTCTATTCCCTCTGATGTTAAAACTGAGAAGAGACAGAGCCACTCTTCAAGTAGAAGCTACCTTTGCAAGAATGGTACCTTAGAGGGCGCTCAAAAATATGTGCAGGAATGAATAAATGAGTTTAGAAATGAATAAATGAATTTATGACCCCACTGCTAATATAGTAATGTCTGCTATAGAATAAAAGCTTATAAAGGGTTAGTACTCTGTGTGTGTGTCTAGATAGATGATAGGCAGATAGGTAAATTGACACACATACTTTGTCCCTTTTCCCATGCAGTATCCAGCATGATAGTGGCCTTAAGACATGATTTTGATAGTGATAATTCTGGCATTTAGTGCTCCACGGTCCAACCCATCTCTCCAGTACAACTCCCGGGATGATATTTTTGCTTCCAGTAAAACCCATTTCTTTCTAACATGTCTGGTATCTTTTTCTTGATGGTGCCTGTATGGCAAGGGGCAGCTAAAGTGAAGCATCTTCCAAGAATCTGTAGATGAGAGAACTAGGATTGTCTGTGGAGAATTAAACTTTAAGATCTGTACAGAGCAGACCTGCAAAGTCACCTTCAAGAGACAGAATGGTTCCCTGGGTGGCACTACTTGACAGTAGCCTGATTGAATGTATTAACACACCTACAGGCAGCAAGTGTTAATAAGAAATGATGCGGCTTAAGCATAACGCATAAAGAATAGAAGAGTCGCCATGGCAGTGACCATACTTGGAAGAGGGAGTTTGGGCCCACAGACTTGAAATATTATGGCCAGCCCCATGAGAGTGGTGGAAACAGATATCCTGCCCATCATATTTGGAATAGTTCAATCTCCCTGGCCAGTCTGGCCTTGCTGAGGAGACGGACAGGTCAGTTCGACTTAGGGTGATGGCTTCATAGTTCAAATTTGTCTAACTCTTTTATTTGGATAATTCTTCCTCTGTCTACTCAGAGTAAGAACCCAATAAGTAGTAGATATTATTATTCTAATCAAATAATGTGATCTTAATTGTGATATGTCACCTTCACTTGAGTAAGAACTACCTAGCAGAGTAGCCAAGTTCTGGGCATGTCTGTGGATGATTGACATGTAGCCTGCAAACCGAGGAAGGAAGAACCCTGGATGCAGGTGGCAGCAACCAATAGGCTTACAGCCTGGACTGACTAAAAAGGGAAAGGAGGAAGAACTCCTTCTTTTCTACAGTGGAGCTCCAGTCCTTGCCTTTGCCTTTGGACATTGGCTTCCTGTTTCTTCAGGCTTCTACAGCAGACTCTTCAGCTTTTTAAGGCAAACTCTTTGGTCTTCTGACACAGACACAGCAGCGACTCTGCAGTGAGCTCCCAAGCCTTTGACCTACACCTCTGACCTTGGATCCTCTGGCTCTCCAGCACATACACAGTTCTTTTGGATTCTTTCATCTCTGATATGGTGAACGGCAAGTGGGACTCTTCCAGTTCTGATCCTGTGAGCCCACCTCGTAAATCCCTTGTATAATCATACATACAGTATATTTTATGTTGAATCTGTTCCTCTAGAGACTGACAAATACAAATAAATAGGATAACTCCATCTGGGAACAATAACATTTGTGAGTGAGTTTCTCACAGTAGAGACTGTGTCTATGAGCTTCAATTCCTCCCTCTGTAAAATAAGAACAGTTATACCTGTGTCATGGAGTTATAGGACAGTAAGTTAGACAAAGAGCCCAGTCAGTTCCTATGTATATTAGGAGTTCAAGAAGTCTTTTTGGTGTGATTAATGTTTATTATTGTTCCTATCTGTAGGACCTCTGCCTGACACAGGCTTTAAGCCTACATGATTGTGTGGTGATGACTGACAGAGGTCCTGTGGAGCAGTGATTGATAGAAGAAGAACCTTCTGGAGAAGTTTAGAGCTAATGAACAGATTCCCATGAGCTTTAGAATCGGTTATGTGGGAAGTGGCGTGTGCGGTCTGGTGGACATAGGCCAAGTCTCTGTACCTCCCTGCGCCTTGGCACAGGCTGCACCCTCTTTCTGAGATGCTGCCCACTACTGAACCTCTAAGGCCCAGACAGATGTTATTCTCTTTGTTTCCCCATATGCTGTTTTCTTTGTTCTTGCTGACTCTTCCCTTTCATTGAATAGCCCCTTAGCTGTCATTTTCCTTCTTCTAGATTTTCATGCATACATCACGTATTATAGATCATACTTTACCATTCATTCATTCGTATATACACGACACATATATATGATGTATCTGTACAGATTTATCTATACTCGTGTGCAGAGACTATATTTTATTCATAATTTAGTCTTCAGCATTCAGCAGCTTCTCAAGTGCTGTTACATATGAGGATGAAGTGGCTAAAATGCTTAGTAGTGCATGAGCCTCGAGCTCATTTTCCAGTGCTGGAGTTGAGTCAGGAGTTCCCCCTGACTATAGCTTTGGGTCCCTGCTGTGACCAGAGGACCACCCAAGAATCAGTGTGTGACTCTGGAGCGGAGAGAGATCAAAGCCACCTCAGTCCTTCATATAGAGCACGGCACAGGGCACACAATGGCAGCTCTTACCATGATGCACATATGTGCAGTGCGAGTCCCCACACAACCAGAGGACAGCAGGAGCAGAGACGGAATGGCTGTTGTGGTCACTGGTGGCCTGTGCCCCGTTGTCCCTGCAGACTGCCTCTGGGAGTTGAAGCTTCCTGCCTTTTTCCTGGAAATCCTGGAGAGGACATGGGGAACCAGCCCCCCTCCCCTTTGATCCTGGCTGGGAGGAAGGTGAACACAGCCTTGATTTTCTGGACCTTCTGGATCACTGCCATTGTGAGTGACCAGGGATGAGATGACGGTGTTAGGGCTATGGGGAGAAACTTGCATTCAGGAATCTTAAGGAGAGGATCATTAGTGATAAATAAACACAGGCACTGTTCTAAAGCACAGTTTGTATTTTTCTCTCCAGGGTCCCTGGAAATCAGCAAGCAGTCCCTGTAGCTGAGAGCAGCCAGGCAACCCCTCCTGACCTCACATTACTGCTAATGATAAGAGCCCAAAGCCCAGCTCCACACACAGGCGGGAGGGGAGTGCGACCCCCTGAGGTTAAGGATGCACTTCATCTTTTGGGATTTTCTGCAGCAGGTTTGTTTTTTAGCAAGCAAAGATTTAAAACCCCACAACTCAATACAACTTGTTTGCTTAAAGCAAGTTGCTTCTCAGGACAGAGTTGAGGCTGGAGATGAAATCGGTCATCTCTGGCCATAGGAGGTAACGCCACTTCTACGGAAGTCATGAAGAGTCCCGATCCCAGCAAGTGAGCTTTGGGGTACATCTCTGAAAGATGAAGGCCATTCTGCTCCTAAGAGCCCCTCAACTGCTCAGGGCTTATTTTCCAAACTGAGATAAGCTAGGACCTTGCTTCCCTAAGAGTGTTCTGTGATCTGCGGTCTCAGAAGCTGTGGCTCCTTGAGAAGGCACCGTGTAGTGTGGGGGTTTGGGAAATACTGCCCACTCACTCCAGCCGATGACAGGCACACTCCTGTCTTAGGGCCTTTGCACTTGCTGTGCTCTTCAGTTGGGAAGCTCTTCCTGAGGTTACCCAGATGCCCAGTTCCATCCTTCATCTTCAATTCCTTACTCAAATAGAGGTCTTCACTGGACATGTTCACATCCTCCTTTCTATCAGGTAGGATTGCCGAGCCCCGTTTCACCTTCACTGTGGCAGGAAGAAATAAATATGGTAGACTGTTCACTGGCCCTTAAGCTTCCACAGACACTAATGCATTACTTTGGTTCACATTTCATTGGACCAAACTAGTCCCGTGGCTCCATGTAACTTCAAAGTGGAGAGGGAAATGCGTTACTACCCTGTTCCTAAACAAAAAACTGGAACGTTGGTCAACAGTTCTAATTACTACCACACTTGTGTGATAGCCTTCAGTGGTTTTCCACGGTTCATGGCATAAAGTCCAAATTCCTTTGCTAGGGTTTAAGGATCTCTCTGTGATTGGCTCCTGCTTATCTTTTTAATTCTCACATTTCCGCTTTGAGGCCATTTCTTCCAGGAAGTCCTCCCTGATTGCACTATGTGGATTAAAGATTCTTCAGTTCATGTGACTTTATAAACCCAATACTTCCTGGCACATTAGTATTTAATTAGACTCCATCTCCTACTACAAGGTTTTCCGGTGATCTGTCAGTTAGTCATAAAGTCAGTTCAGTTGTTCATAGTCAGTATTTAAAATATGGCACATAATAGAACTCCTAATAGTACACGTAGTAAGGATTAGTGTTATGGTGTAGATGTAAAATGTCCCTCCAAATTCTCCTGTGTGTGAAAGGTGATTGGATTATCCATCGATGAACTGAGTAGCTAAATGTGCTGTTAGGAGGTGGGGCGTGGTCACAAGGGGTGGGTTACCGAAGGCCTGACCTGGTAGTATGTATCTCTGTCCCCCATTCCTTCTCTCTCTGCTTCCTGCGCTGCAGCTTTCCCTCCACCAGGCCCCTCTGCCATCCTTTTTCTGCCTCAGAGCCTGCCAACCATGGGCCGAAACCCTGAGCCAAAATCAACCTCTCCTTCGGGTGCCGGTGTTGGGTATTGTGTCTCAGTGACAGTAAAACGCCTAAGATGATTAGTAATGCTGTGTGAAATTTTTGTTTCAGCTGTGTGTGTAGATAGGTTCTGTGTCCTGGGTTTAACATGTGAAGTATGTTTCTTAATTTGGCTTATAGATAAAAGTGTTTGAAGCCACGACCTCGCTAGGACACTAAATTTTAGGGGCCATAGGACCACATCTACATCCTTTAGCCTGAGCAACCAGTGCCTAGCACAATGCCTTGCACAAAGTAGCCTCTCACACAAATTTAAATTTAACTTATAAATGAGCTCTCAGCTGCCTGAGCTTCTAGTTAGAAGCAGGGTTGATGATGTGGGCTGCTTATATTTCAGTCCCCTTTCCTCTGATGAATACGTGCCTGCTTGGATTTCCAATGCCAAGATGACGCCCACTTCCTGAGCCAGGCCAAATGGGTGTGGGTAGCAGTCTACCCATCTCAGCAGTCCTCTGGGCTCAGGCTTGGAAGCCTGGAAGAGTCATTTCGCTTAATCAAGCCCCTCTTCATCTCTTTCTTAAATCTAGTGCCATCCCTATGCCTAGGGGCCAGAGGGTGCTGATTATTCTCCACCAATACAAGAAGAACAATTTTGTGGTATTGGTGACAGAACCCAAGGCCTTTTCACTGAGCTCCAACCCCAGCCCCTTTTTAAAATTTGTATTTTGAGACATGGTTTTGCTAAGTCACTCTTTGCCAAGGCCCAGCTCAAATTTGTGATCCTTATCCCTCAGCCTCCTGGAGTGCCTGGATTACAGCCACATACCACCATGCCCAGAGCCTCCACTATAATTATTACCAGGAGTTAGAAAAGCATAAATTCAAATTCCACTTCATTACTTGCTGGTTATATGACCATGGGCAAGAAGACTCTCAGAGGCTCAGTGTCTCTATGAAATAGAGGTCAGATTATCTTCCTTGGAAAGCTCATGAAAGGAACAGGGGGAATGTTTATTATCTATGTCTGGCAATATGGGAACCCAATAAATCATGAGTATTTATCACTGTTATTATTATTCTAGCTGACTTTTAAAAGTACTTGAAATCTCTCTGTTAGTAACCCGCTTTTTGATGTTGAGCACTGTTTACTACAAACTGCTCTGGTTTCCCTGGGAGGGATAAATATCTGAAGTCCTTATCAACATCTTTGTATGAATATCTTTTTTCAGTGTGGGATCAGCTGATATTTGGCTTTGATAGAAGAGAAGAATGAAAAATGGAAATAGAGAAAAAGAAACCAGGGGTGAAGGAGGAGGTGCATGGCCAGAGGAGCTGGAGTTGGCTAGAATTTTTTTTTTACACAGTACTGGGATTGAACCCAGGGCCTCGTACATGCTAGGCAAGTACTCTACCATGGAGCTACATCCCCTCCAAAAAACTGTGTTTCCTTATCTGCAGAATGAGTGTAAAAATAATCCCTGTTTCATACCCCTGAGATGAGGAACAAATGAGCAAAGAAAGAGCTTCTCAGAAAGCTATAAAAATACTTGTTCACCGGGGCCGGTGAGATGGCTCAGCGGCGTAAGCGCCTGCCTTGCAAGTGCGAGGGCCCGAGTTTGACTCCCGGAACCCACATACGAAAAAGGGGCCGGTGATATCGCTCAGCGGCACGGGCACCTGTTGGTGCGCGAGGTCCTGAGGTCGACCCCATGGTACCCACAAAAAAAAAAAAAAAATGCTTGTTCGCCTCGTGGAAGGTAACACAGAATGAGAACATAACTCATGATTACAGTAATGGTTTGGGATATTCCAATATTATAAATACTATACTATTTTTATTTTTTTTTATTTTATTTTTTTTTTGTGGGTACTGGGGGTCGACCTCAGGACCTCGCGCACCAGCAGGCGCCCGTGCCGCTGAGCGATATCACCGGCCCTTTTTTCGTATGTGGGTTCCGGGAGTCGAACTTGGGCTCTCGTGCTTGCCAGACAGGCGCTTATGCCGCTGAGCCATCTCACAAGCCCATATTTTTAAAATAATATTATTTCAGTATTGGGGATTGAATTCAGGGGCACCCTATCACTGAGCTACATCCTTAGCTCTTTTTTGGGGAGTGTAGGAGAAAGGGTCTCACTAAATAGCCCAGGCTGGTTTCCTCCTGTCTCAGCCTCCTGAATGGCTGGGATTACAGGCATGTAGTACCACACCCAGCTATTTTACTGTTTTTAAGTATGAAGGTACTGGGATTTTTGTTGTTACAAAATAACTGTTATTTTTATAATAGTAAAATAATAGGATTAAACTATTATAATTTATATAATCTTATATGATTACTTACTAGTATGTTCATATAATATAAATAAAATTTAAATGCATTACTATTATATTCTAATAAATACTAAATGCTGTAAAGTTTTAAAATATGATATCTGAGTTATTCACATCCTGAGACATACTGAGAGGGATATAGTTTGTTCAAAACTGGTCAAACAAAGATGTATTGCTTAGAAAGCATTTTGACCATAAACTTCCTCCATTTAAAACGTCCCAAAGCATCTTATTTTTATTTTTATTTCCATTTCTTAGTATTACTAGGACATTATTTTTATATTGGGCATTATTACTTATGTTTTTTAGTGATGTATGTTGTCCCTAGAGCCTGGTCGAATCTCCATCTACTGCCAGAGGCTGCTGGTGGAATTTTCTTAGAATTGGGGCACAACAGATGATATTAGGAAAAGGATTAGGAGGGGGACAAAAAGGGAAGGGGAGTCCTCTCCATGCCGTTGGGATCCGATCACTTCCCTGTCCTTCACACTCCTGAATAGGATTCGGTTCCCCTCTCCCCTGATCCACCAAGGCCAGAATTATTCTCCTGGTGCCTGGAACAGAGCCTCAGCTCTGGAATCAGCTGTCCTTCAGCTGGAACAGCATCCGAGGACAAACTGCACAAGGTTTGCACCTCTACCTCTCATCACTCTGAAAAACAAGGATTCATTATTAACTGGGTTAAATTTGCTATTTTGTTTCAATTTTGCCATCACGATAGATGGAATGTAGAAATTTAGTGTCAGATAATTCTGCCATTTTTGTGACCTTAGCCAATCATGTCACCTTTCTGAGCCTCTGCTGCCTTATCTTTGCAATGAGGATTAAACCAAAATGACTTGTGGTCAGAAATGAGTGTGATAATCCTTAAACTGTTTTACCTGGAACCTGGAACATGGTAGGTGCTCAGGGAGGGTGGGCTCTTGTTTGTAACTATTATTAGACTTCACTATTCCAGCCTGGCCCTGAGAATCTTCTAATTAGTTGAATCCCACTACTTTCCACCTCCCACACCAGACAATGTTTAATCACCTGGTTCAACATCTCAATTACACAATGTTTGTGGGAACGGTTGTGGTGGTGAATTGAATTCTCTGATTAACTGAGTGTTCCTGGGAAAACCCCCTTTGTCTTCACCTGGGCAGTCACACATCTTTGTAAAATAAAGTATCATCTATTTTCCTGCCTTAGCGAGTAGGGCTGGAACCAAATTAGCTTATCTGTGTCTTTGAGAATTCAGTGCCCCTCTCCAAGTAATGCACAGTTTGTTAATAGAAAGACTAGAAGACCCTGAGCTGCACATGTCATGGCCTTGAAGATGGATTCCAGAATAAAACCTATGGCTACTTGTTAGCTCATAGTTTCCTCAATCTTGAGAAACTTGAGGATCCAAAGATGCGTGAGCACGTAGTGGGAGTGGGCGGGTGGGAAGAGGGATGTGCAGGATGAATTCCTTTTTTTTGGCAGTGCTTAAGAGGGAATCCAGGCCCTCACACATGCTACACAAGCTCTGTATTACTACATCACTGACCTGCCTCATCAGATCTGAATTCTCAAACTAATGAAGTTCTGGTTCAAGATGGTTTGTTTCGGTAGTTTGAGGATCCTCTTTAGGGGTTGTTGAATGTCTATCTGTGGAAGATTTCAACAATGCGGAGCTGGTAGTGCAACCAGGCCACCTCTGAGAAATCTGGTGCATCCTGCAGCCCCGTTTCCTGGGGATGAGCAAGAAACTGTGGGGTGTGAGAAGGTCACTTTGATGCACGCATTCCAACAACAAGAGAGTGGATCAGCACGATTGATTAACATTTCCATCTAGACTCCTGTTTCATGTACATTATTATCCCATTTCCTTCTCTTAAGACAACCCTCAAATGGTGAATCCCAAGTATAGGCAAAGAGTGTGGGTGTCAGAGAAGTTAAATGACTTTCTAAGGTGACTGAGCTGGAGCTGGTGCATAAACTCCAGAGCGCTTGGTCTTCACGGTTCCATCTGTTTACATGACAAGCATATATGTTCGGATCATTCGTAGCTCAGTGAGAATAAGTTTTTAAGTACAATGAATTTTGTTCTAAGTGATACCAACCAGACAAATGGGGTGGATAGGATGTAGGGTGGTCTCAGAGAAGGGCTCTGACCAACCCAAGGGAAGAAGAGAGGAACCCCAGAACCATCGCGTGCCAGGTTATCCCATTTGGTTCTGGTAATCTCATGACTCAGATATTATCCTTCCCATTTTACTGACAGCCAAACTGAGGCTCAGACAAATTAAGCAATTTGCCCAAGATCATAGAGGTGGGGAAAACCAAGGCCAGGCTAAGCCTTTTGTCCTCATGCCTGTCTTTTCCATTCCATTTTGTTTTTCTGTGAGGACATTGGACACCTGTGATACATATACAAGGGATAATTCAAATCACAAAGTGATATGGGGAAGCCAGCATTAATATTTGTTTATAGTTGTCCAAAGCTTTGGTGGCCATGAAAAAAATCAATGGTTCTCACAGATGTTACCAAAACATTCTGGGGATGAGGATGAGGAAGTTCATAATTGACAACTGGCAGCAGCAAAGCACAACCGCATGCAAACTTTAGCTGTGGAAGTGTGACCTTTTGGAAGCTCAGAGACCATATTTGAATTCTGTAGCACTTCCGGAGCAGAGAGGCAGGGCTGGCATGGCTCTGGGGCAGGTTAAACCACTCAACCAGTGGTGACACAAAGGGACTGTTGGAGTGCAGAATCCCTGATGCTCCCAGTGTGCTCTGCCTTGGCAGTGAGGGGCTACAGTTCTGGACCAGGGCAGAATGACTCCTCGAAGCTCTACTTCCGAGTCCTGGGTTCTGACTGTCCTAAGGCAACTCATTTTAGTCTCACAACTATTTGCAGGTGATTCTGAGGTACTTGGTCTGTTGAAAGTCCCTAAGTTTTTATACATGCTCTTTCACTTTCATAACAACCCCGGATGGATTACAGTGAGGCCCATGTTATAGAAGAGGAAACTGAGGCTTAGGAAAGGTAACTTCCTCAAGGGCACATAGCTGATGAGTGGCTGGTGTAGACTTTGAGTGCAGGTCTTAGAGATTCCTCAATCAAGGAACTTACAAGAAAGCATTTATGGTCCCCAAATTTCTGATTTGTATGTGTGTTAGTTGCCTATATCAGAATTGCTGTGTTGCTTTAAAATTCATCTTGCTGGGTTCACCTTGGAGATTCGGCTTAAGTGGGTTTGGAGTGAGGCCTCTGAATCTGCAGTTTTAAAAGTTTTTTGGCCCCACCCCACATGGAGAGCAAATGACCCCATCTGTACCAGTGCTTTTTCAGCTTCCAGCTGGACCCTTACTACCACCCAAGTCCTGGCCAAGTCCCAAGGTAGAGGCCAATTTCTAACTTTGGGATCTCTTCCTCATCTTTCTGCCTCATTCTACCAGTGTCTTCTCTTAGAATGGGAATGGCATCGGTAATGGTTAGTGTTATGTACTAACTTGGCTAAACTTTAGTAGTCAATTATTTAATAAACACTAATCTAGATGTTGCTGTGAAGGCATTTTGTAGATGGAGCTGACATCTGTAATCAGCTGACTTTAAGTAAAAGAGATTTCCTTTGATAATGTGGGTGGGCCTCACCTTAGGTGATCAGTTGAAGATGAGAGTGTAAGGACTGAAGTTACTCAAATAAGAAATTCTGCTTCAAGACTGCGGCATTAATACCTGTCTGGGTTTCCATTTGCTATCCTACCCCCATAATTGCCAGCCCCCCATAACTGCATGAACCAGTTCCCTAAAATATACCTTTTATATGTATAGATCTTTGAATGAACATATATCTTGTTGGTTTTATTTCTTGGAAAGCCCTGTCTGATCCATTATACTTTCTGACCCCTTGAATAATGGTTTTCCTCCCTCTCTTTCTCCCTTTCTCCTTCTTTCTCTCCCCCTTCTTTCCTTCCTCCTTCCACCACCTTTTACGATCCAACAATGCCTTTTACCAGACACTGCGCTGAGCAAAGATTATACAGTCAATGAATAAGATATCTCCTCTGGCCTCAAGGAGCTCACAGTCCACTCGTTAGGCATAAAATCAATAAGAGACTTAGAATTGATAGATCACTTCTTCCTATGTGATCTCCTTTAAATCATTACATGGCCTTTTGGATTAGAAAACCTAGTCATGATTCTCCTCCTGGACACAAGAAGGGCAGAGACATCTTGCGGCTCGCCCTGATTACTGACTGTACAAGAGAGGTCCCCAGGCTGCCTGCCCCAGCCTAGGGTTCTTTCCCTAGCAGTGCCTGATCCCCCAGGCTCCTGGCTGGTGTTCATTATTCCTTCTCTGCAGTCCCATTAGTACTTATGTTTCTCTTTTGACACATTATATCATATCTTGCCTTTCCTTATTTGTTTACATAAATGTTTCCTCTCTGTATTGTAAGCTTCTCAGGGGCAAGATACAATGCTTTATTCAACAAACATTTACTCAGCACTTGCATGATATGGGGAATTTCTCTCTTTGTAGGGATTCAGAGTGCTGACTCCGGATTCAGATTGCTGCATGTGAATATTGGTCTCCTCAGTGTGTGTACTTGGGCTTCTTCTGTGTCTTACCTCCATCATATGTAAAATGGGGATCATAATAGTGCCTACCCCTTAGGGTTACTGTGAGGGAAAATTGAGTTAATTTACATTAAGTGCTTAGAATGATGGAGACACTCAAAAATATTAGCTATTAATAATAATAAGTATTATTCTCAGCATCTCAGCAAAAATAAATAAATATTTTCTAAATGAATGTCTGAATGACCAAGTGTAGGATTCTTACAAACTCAGGATCCCCGCGTGTAATGCTGGAGAGTTGGAGTGCTCCAGTTGACAGATGGAGCAAAAATATACTTCTAGCAGGCTTGAGTTCTAGTCCCCGCTCTGTCGCTAGCTGGGCATATGTTTTGGAACAAGTTGTGTAACCTCTGTATGCCTCTTATTTCTAACTTGCAAATAAAATATATAGCAGTACATGGTTCCCTTTAGATCTGGAAGCCCGACCTCAGCCCTCATGCCTGTCTGCCCTTTGTATCAGGTGGGCACAGAGGATCCTGCTGGCAGGTATGGTCCGGAAGCCTGCGGTGCCAAGACCTGTCTCTAAATGGAGGGTGCTTGCGGCTCTGGACTTGCTGGCTTTGGTTATTAGCAGTGAGGATCCTGATACCAGATTTATAAAGTCAGCATTTGCTGAGTGGCCTATTGTGATCGGCTCAAAATAGCCTTACGCCTCAGTGCGGGGTATCAGGCCTTCTCCTAATACCCAGTAACTTCATACTCAAAACATCAGCCAGCTATTGTGTAACTCCAATGACAGCAGGCTCTTGCTACAAATCCTGAAAGCTGTCTCTTGGATACCCTTAACGTATTCATAACATTGGTATTTATGTATTTATCTCTGAAAACCATAACCTTGGAAAAAGCATTTAGGGGAAAGAAGGCTGTAGTGATTAAAGAAAGCTCTGTTCATTTGAACAACATTAAATACAACTGGCATAATGACAACTGTGAGATCTGATAGAATATAGAGAAGGCTGCAAATAAAGGGCTTGTATTTTTCCCTGATGTAACATAATGGTCACATTTTTCTTTCACAATGGTTTTGCCGAGATAAAGAACAAATTATACTGATTTGATTGCTACTTAGAAATACTTAAAATTGAAAAAGACAGCAGGTGGGCCTGGTTAGAAAGGATGGTTATTTTAGCATAACAGATGCATGCATAAAACATCGCCCAGCCAATTTTTTAATCATAAGACCCCCCAAACTTTTCCTCTACTACTTTTCCTTGGGATGTGAGCAAGTCAGGAAAATCAGTAAGCCCTGTTGGAGAGCACCCTCTGGGCTCAAAGAGCCAGCCATCCCCAGAGAACCTATGGGAGGAGTGAATTTTGGGGTAGATGTTAGTCCAAGGTCTGGCAAGTTGCAGAGTGGGGAGGCAGGGCTGGACCCACGGGACCCAGGCCCACAGAAGCCAGGGCCCAGCACACAGTGTTCCAGGTCACAGGAATCAATGCCCCGTGCCTTTTGAATTCTGTTTTCTGATTGTTGGGAAAGGGATGTGTGGCTTCCTAGCGTTTCCTTCACTGCTGGGCCTTCTCTTGTCTGATGGCAGAACATCATCATACCATTCTATTTGCCTTCCAGTTTCTCTGCTTCTTAGAAACACAAACTCAAGATTGTGAAATGAAGATATGCTCATTTGCCACACCAGATGATGTTTTGCAGGCCAGCAACCTACTCCCAAACTCCAGTCTGTCCCACATTTTCTCTGTTGGAAGGTGTAGGAACCATCGACTTGTCCAGCTATTTGTTAAAAATGAAAGAGCTACTTTATTCTGGGTGAGTGAGTCTTGGAGTTGGGGACCACAGAAATAACATGGATTTTCAGATGGCGGGTTGGCAGCACAGGTCAGCCTTGTCTTGCTTAACACAAAGCCCCTGATCTTTGCTGCAGCTCACTTTACTCTCTACCAGAGAGACAATCATGTTCAAATTTGGAGGCCTGAGAAAGCAGGAGCACTTCTGGCAGGAACCAGGCCCAAACTCCAGGTTGGGATGAAATCCGCTTTCCCCAAAATACCCTGATTCTCCTGGCCTATGGCTTTGTTGTTCTTGGTTTCCCAGTGCTGTAAATCCATCCAATTTGTTACTTTCTTGAGCATTAGTCAGCTGTTATAGAGTGCTCACACAGGTCAAATCCTTTCTAGTTTTTTCCTTAGACTTTTTTTTTTTTTTTTTGTGAGTACCGGGTTCGACCTCAGGACCTCACGCGCCACTAGGCACCCATGCTGCTGAGCGATATCACCGGCCCTTTTTTATCGTATGTGGGTTCTGGGAGTCGAACTCGGGCCCGCCGCGCTTGCCAGGCAGGCGCTTACGCTGCTGAGCCATCTCACCGGCACCTTTCCTTAGTCTTTTTAAAAAGTTTTTATTGTTAAATAATTTTAGATTTAGAGGAAAAAAATTGGAAGATAGTAGAGTTTCCATGTTGTACTATTTCACAATTTCTCTGTTAACTATGGCAAATGTACCATACTAATAATATGGATGTATTTTTATTAACTAAAGTTGACACTTTCTTCAAATTTCCTTAGTTTTTACTCATGTCTCTTTTCTAAGCAAGCTTCCCATCAGTGACACTACAGGACATTTAGTCGTCATCTCTCTTGCTTGTAACAGTTTCTTAGACATTTTTTATATTTGGTTACTTTGACTGTTTTCAGGAGCGCTGGTCACATATATTGTAGAAATGCCCCAATTAGGAGTTGTCTGATATTTCTCTCGTGATTAGGCTGGAGCTGTGCGGTTTCAGGAACAAGAATACAGAGGTAGAGTTGTGTTGTCATCATAGCTTTTGATAAAGGCACAGTGCACCAGGTTGCACTAGGTATTATGACTGTTGATACTAACTTTGATCTCTTGACTAAGCTGGCGCTTCTCAGGCTCCTCCACTGTATTACTTTTTCTTCCCTTCCATCCTGTTGTCCTCGAAAGGGACTCACTATGTGTAGCTCTCATACACAAGGAGTGAAGAGTCACCTCATGTAGAGTATCCACATGAATCGTTTGGAATGATGTGCCTCTTCTTTATTTACTTATTTGGTCATTTATATCATTATGGATACTTATCATGGATACTTATTTTACATTTTAGGTTAGAATAAAATACTACATTATTTATTAAATTTGCTCCAGTTCTTTCAACTCTGGCCATTGGGAACTCTTTCAGGGTTGGCTCTTCTGCTCCTTTAGCATGCTCCATCCTTTCATTTTTTGAGCTCATCCTTACTTTCTAACACAAGATGCTCCAAGCTCCTCCTGTAGAATGCCTGCCTCAGTCCTAGAAACAGCCACTTTTCTGAAGAGCCCTGGTTCCTCTCACTGGAGAATGGTATTAGAAACAAAGATGGGGGACTCTTAGAATTTTTAAATGCACAACTCTTCGGGTTTCTCTTTGTCTTACAAATCTCCTCTCAGTAACCATTTCCAAGGTAACTTCTCCATCCTTTCCCAGTGGTCTGTCATCAAACTGAAGTTGCTTGACAACCTAATATCTTCCAAAGTCTCCATCCTCCTATAAGCTAAATGCTCATAAAACAACCCTGACCTACAGCTAGTAATGAGGTACAACACTATACACCTGCAGCCCACTATATCCCTTCAACTTGGCAAAGCTCCATGTTCTGAAAATGAATAGTTTCTAAATGGACAAGTAGAGAATGCCTGGTTGTGAGGACCCCTTCCCCTTCAGAATAGGCCTCTTAGGAAAATAACTTTATTTGAAAGCCTTGAAAGTTAGATGAAAGACTAACCCATGTGGTCTGAATGAGAGGCAGCCCTACTTTAAAAAAATACAGGGCCGGTGAGATGGCTCAGTGGCGTAAGCGCCTGCCTTGCAAGCGCGAGGGCCCGAGTTCGACTCCCGGATCCCACATACGGAAAAGGGGCCGGTGATATCGCTCAGCGGCACGGGCGCCTGTTGGCGCGCGAGGTCCTGAGGTCGACCCCCCGGTACCCACAAAAAAAAAAAAAAAAAAAAAAAAATACAGCCCAGGGTAGCACCTAAGCTGGAGCTGTCTGCTCTTACTTGAGGTGGCTTTCTGGCCAGTTGGGCTTTCTACTCGGTCTGGCCACACCTTTCTCTTTCATAAGCTTTTTCCTTTCAGCAACAGACTTGCTCAGAAATAGGGCTAGAATGTAAAAGCTATCAACTCAACTTTTAATGTCTGAATTAGAGGGGGTTCTTAAGGGTTATGTGAGTGAATCTCAACTTTTTTTTTTTTTTTTTTTTTTTTGTGGATACCGGGGGTCGAACTCAGGACCTCTCAGGCCAGTAGGCGCCCGTGCCGCTGAGCGATATCACCGGCCCTTTTTTCGTATGTGGGTTCCGGGAGTCAAACTCAGGACCTCGCGCTTGCCAGGCAGGCGCTTATGCCGCTGAGCTATCTCACCGGCCCTCAACTATTTTCTTAACTATGTGGTTGCTGGGCTTAGTTTGAATTTTTCCTGTATCAGGGAGATCACTACCTACTCACGAAATCTTTTACAACTGTGGACAGTTATAACCATTACAAAATTATTTTCACATTCCTCCTAAATATATTTTTAGGTAGCTTTCTCTTGTTGGTGCTCCTTCTGTCTCTCTCTGCAGGACTACTCAGAATAAGTTAAACCCTCTTCCACTTAGCCACCCTTCGTATGTTTGCAAGTGGTTTTCTTTTCTTTAAACCTAATCCTATATCATGGACATTTTTCTGTGTCTTTTAAATATTCTTTTAAACACGATCCTTAAAGGCTTCATAATATTCCATTGTAGTTATACACTATCCTCTTATTGTTGATATTGAGGTGGTTTCCAATTTTTGATTATTATATATAATGTGCAGTGAATGTTGCGTAAATCTTTGTATTTCAATTATTCCCTTAGGGTAGATTATTAGAAGTAGTATTAGTGGGCCGAAGAGTAACCGTTAGATGATATTTTGGCAGAGGGCAGAGTCTTACTGTTATATGGAGATATCTGGGCATTGATATGTGGTGTAAATCTGCAATGCTGAGATGAAATTTTTGAGTGGTTTGTGGAAGCTAAGGATCCTTGATTGTCACTGAAATGTGGTGCAGGGCAGGTCATCCTGTCTTGAGGGAGTAACTGTGAGGACTAAAATTGTGTGTTGTCCTGTGTTGATATGAAAGTGAGTGGCTAATTTTGAGAGCAAAACTTTAAAGTCATAGTGTGGATGGGGTTGCATGAATCTCTAGGAGAGAGCCCTGAAAGTCAAGAGTGCCTTATGCTAGGGAATAATGCTAGAAGCAAGGGTGCGTGAAGACACCCACGTTTCCAAGACCAAGGTCAAGCTGTCCGCAGTATACAAAGAGCAGCTGTCCAGTGGCCCCGTAGAACTATTGAGAAGATAGAGATTTCATCCTTCAGATAGAAGGATGGCTGAAAAGTTAATACTACATAAAGGGATAGATTTGTTCTGCAATGGAATCTGAACAGGAAGAAAATTTTTATTAAGCTTATCCTGTACATTTTGAAAGATGAAGAGAAACAATGATGTCTTGGCATTTATTCCTACTTTTTTTTTTTATAGAATGAGAGATGCAACAATGCATTTTGAAATAAAATGGTAACTTGGGATGGCGTGAGCTACTGAAGAACCACATTAACATTACCACCAGAGAGGATTAATGCTCTTCTTTTCTACAAGTAGCCAAGTGACCTTGGATAAGTTAACATCTCCAGCCTTGGTTTTCTCCTCTACAAAATCAGGATTATGATTCTCACTGCATGAGCCTGGTGAGAATTACATAAAATTCACAATAGTTTAGTACCTGTCATAGAGTAGGTGCCTAGTTAACTTCACTGTTGTTGCCATTTCTGCTGTGAGCTGGAAGCTAAGAGCCCAAGCACGCCGTGGAGAATTTCAATATCTCCTGGACCAGAGAAAGCAGGAGTCAAGGCCAGAAGTAAAGACAGTGTTGACTTATTTCACCAACATCAATAGCGTTATTCACATAGGATTTATCCCAGAAGGTCAAACACTCAACAGGCTTGCCATATAGAATTTCTGAAGCATTTGAGAGAGTTTGTGCTACATAAAAAGAGGAAAATGTGACCCCTTGTTCTGGGGTGGAGGAAGAGGGAAAACTAATATTTCTTTTTCTTTTTCTTGTTCTTTTGAGTTTAAAATTTTTTTATTGTGCTAAGAGCACTTCACACGAGATCTACCCTCTTAACAAATACATTATGTATATAATACATTATTGCTGACAGAACTTATTTCTTTAGTGCCATCTGTATGGCCTATTTTGTACCAAACTACATACCCCATCTTATTGCACCATTAGCACAATTCCGTGGGATGTTTATTTGTATCTTTATTTCATTTTCATGAACATAGAAAATGACAGAACTGCCCTCAAAGCCTATATTTGCTGCTCCACCACACTGATCTAAGTCACTGTAAATCTTTTTTGTTAGAAAATGGCAGTAGTTACTTAGAAAAAGTGGCTAGTAACAAAACTATGATATTTCTCACCTTGCTAATCTAATCTATTCACTGTAATTGACTCTAAAAGACTTCAGACTCTTTGCAAATTCATGATTCATGCTCAAAGAATAGAGATTAGACTCCACAACAGGTCTATTTGCAGCCTGAACTTCTCAGGCTCCGTTAGCACAGTGGAAAAGGACATAGGTGGCCTTGCAACAAAAAGATCTTTCCTCAGCCTTCCTTCCCTCTGCTCCTTACTGTTACTGAGCAGTATTTTCCTGGGGAGCATTTACTGCTTCTTCTAAAGGTGATGAGGACAGTCTCCTTGCTCCCCAGGCCCCCCACATCTGTAGTTGCTGACCACAGGGACATGGATCAGATGGTCCTATTTCATCTCATGGTGGGGCTCCCTTCTACAGCTGGGCAGCCCTTGGTTCTATCTGTGAAGTATCATCACCTCTTCCCTAGCTCTCTCCAATCCACCCCAGGATTAATGGTTCAAACTGTAACACTTATTTTAAAACTTCTAGGATACGTGCACAGCTCTTTTAAGAACCAGAGAAAGAAAGGCTCAAGTGCAAACAGAGGGACACTAGCTGGACAAGCTACTCCCCAGCATTTCGTCTGACTTCTACTCTGCCTACGAAGCATGCTTCTCACTCTTTGGGGCGTTCCTGACCTCAGCCCCATCTTTGGGCTGGTCTATTCTGAAGACCACCCTCGGTCTTCGCTTTTTTTTTTTTTTTTTTTTTTTTTTTTGTGGGTACCGGGGGAACGACCTCAGGACCTCGCGCGCCAGCAGGCGCCCGTGCCGCTGAGCGATATCACCGGCCCCTTTTCCGTATGTGGGATCCGGGAGTCGAACTCGGGCCCTCGCGCTTGCAAGGCAGGCGCTTAAGCCGCTGAGCCATCTCACCGGCCCCACGGTCTTCGCTTTTAAGGTATTCCCCTTCCTGATCACAAAGGGGTGCCAACCTCTGCCCCAGTGACCCCTTTCATCCAGTTTGGACCTAGACAAATGTTGACTAGGACTGTCCCTAGCCTGGCCCTGTTTTGTCTTCAGCTCTTCTCTGAGCTAGACCTTGTTAAAGGGTCTTTTATGTGGCTCCTTCTATCTATTTTCTGTCTCTTTTTTCCTGAACTTGGCACCCGTTCCCTCTGGAACTGTGTTGAGAGAGAATTCAAATGTCACAGCTAAGGGCAACAACCACTTGTTCCTCTTCAGTGATCTACCAGTGCCTCTGGACTGGTCTCCATCTCTCCACTGGAAGGATTTCAAAGTCAGTGGGGAGGGGTCACTGTCTAAGAGATTAAGCTTCAGTCTTGTCTGCTTTCTTGGTAGCTCCAAAGTTTCCCATTTCTAATGAGATCTATTGAGGTCTTACGAAAGAAAAGCCTTGTGGTCCCAGCCAGCATGACTGGATTCCCCTGGAGACCAACAGGAAGCCCCTTTCTAGGGAAAATGGTTATTTATTAAAGTGCATTCAAGCCCATTCCTGAAGTGATGTCCCAAAAATGTTAAAGCAATGGCAGCCTTGTTGGAATAGGAGCAAGAAAACAGTAAGTGGAATCAGTCACCCTATGTTCAAAAGGACAGAACAGCTCTGCATTTTCCAGCTGAACACATTGGCAAGTCACCAAAAGCCCCTGAGCCTTTGCTTCCCCACCTGTAAATAAGGATGAAAAGAAGACCTTTCTGATGGTGTTGGTTTGAAAAATCAAATAAAATAATGAATGTGAAAGTGTATTGTGAAATGTCAGCCGCGTTTTAATGTTAACTATTAATAGTAATGTGTATTATTATTAGTCTATTGTTCCTCAGGATGCTTTAGCAACAAAGAACAGAAACCCAGAGTCCAGCTGGCTTAACAACAGGAAGATTTATTCTCACATGTAACTAAAGATCTGAAGGTGAATCAGGCTTCAGTGGTGGTGGGTTCAGGGTCCCAGGGGTGTCACCCAGGTCCAGATTCCTTTTGTCTCTGCTGTCTGGCATCCTGAGTATCAACTTTATCTTTGGCCTGATCTAAAATACTTACCAGACCCAGACAGCTCCAGACATAGCACTATGCCGAGGAAGAGGAGAGACTGTTTCTTCCTGCATCTCTCTTGTGGGATCCCTTTTCCCAGACCCTCCAGCAGTCTTCCTTCATGTCTTTTCTATAGAAATTGACTCATAAGCCTATTTCTAGAACAACCAGTGTAAGGGGATGCATGGACCATTTAAACCCACGAGTATTGGAGGGACGGTACCAGACCAATGGGTGGTACTAGACTATGTTAATCATCTTTCTGTTGCTGTGACAAGATACTGAGATAATAAATTTAAAGCAGGAAAGATTCATTTTGAATCATGGCTTCATAGATTTCAGTCCATGGTCTTTGGGCCTTGTTGCTTTGGGGCTAGTGGCAAGGCAGAACGTCACGACAGGAGCCCAAGGTGGAAGAGGCTGCTCACTTCATGGTAACCAGGAAGTGTAAGAAAGAGAGAGAGACAGGAAGGGGTCTCAATATCCTCTTCAAGAGCTCACTCTCAATGACCTGACTTTCTTCTACTAGGCCCTGCCTCAGAAATGGTTCACTGCTGGCCAATAGCCCCATAGGTTGGTGATCAAGCCTTTAATACATGGACCTTGGGAGAACACTTCCAAATCATAGCATGGGCCATATGGGAGGCACTATTAGGGTGAATGGGTGCTGAGGAGGCCACAGTAGTATCTCTCACAGACCGTGTTATCATTGTTGTCATTAGACTGTGCACTCTAAAGAGGGACTCTTTCCACGTGGCCAGTTATATTCCCAGCACTTCCCACAGTACCTGACACATTACAGCTGCTCCATAAATATTTGTTAAATGAAATAAATGACAGGCACTGTGAGATTTGATGGGGACAACACCATTTATAGGAGTATGCTTGGATGCACCTCACTATGTAATAGGCACCCCTCACTGAATGCCAGGCTGTTTCTTGCTTGTTCACATGCTCTAAGCACTGAATATGAAGTCTCCCACATAATAAGTTCTCCATAAAGTGGAGTAAAGTAAATGAAAAGCACATATTTTGTGGAAGAAATTAGACTTTTAGTGCTGAACAGATACATACTGCTTCTTTTATTACAGGTGTTGGATTGTATAAGCATTTTCTAGGTCTTAACTACTATCATTCTCATGATGACCTGGTGGGTTAGGCATTGTAATTATCTCTGTTTTACCACTGGGAACACTGAAGAAGTGAGGTGTCAGCTAATTCGCACTGGGCCATGCAGAGTGGTAAGTGGGTGGGGCTGGGATTTGAACCAGCTCTTCCCATTCCGAACACCTGCTCTTAACACAGTGCCCAGGAAAGCTGCTGTTTTCAGTTTGGCCTTTGGTTCTGCTTCTAGCAGACTTCTGGTCCCTGAAGAAGGGACATCAGTCTGGTAAGAGGGCTCTGCTACCTCTCCTTTTACTTGTTCCTGCCCCACTGCCTGGCTGTTGGAAAGCCAGAGGACTGAGTGTGGAGGACCTCCCCCTCTGGAGGGAGATTTGAGGGTGGGCCAGATGGGGCTTAGCCTCCATGTAACACTCTTCTGATCACAGACTCAGGTCACTTCTGTCTCCCTTTTCCAGGGAGGGACTCTGCAGGAGTGCAGCTGTTTGCCAGAGCAACCCACCATATATCATTGTTTATCAGTGAGCTCCCATTTCAGGCTGTCCCTCCTGTCTGTCAAGAGGGAGGACTATTTATGAGGCTGCTGCTTTGCATAGCTGGAAGGAATCAGGTTGTGTTGGTGACCTTGCTGCTGTTGGCACGTGTGCTGTGAGGAGAAGTCCTCCTTAGGAAGACTCCACCTCTGCCCTAGCATTGTGGCTCCCCCTGAGATAGCTGTGGAGAGCTGGCCTCCTTTTTGGCTTTTGGTTCCATGTCCCTGACTTGTTCACAATGTCAAGAAGGATGTTGATAAAATAACAATAATAAAAATAAATCACTTACTGAACATTATGTGCCAGGCACTATTCTACTGGTCTAAACCCTTTACATGCATAAAGTCATTTATGCCTCAAAGCAAGAACCTCTTTTTATTCTCCACTATGCAGATAAGGAAACTGAGGCACTGAGAAGTTCGAATACTGGTGAGTAGCCAGGTTGGGCTCCAAAACTGATACCTGGCTCTGGAGGCTGCATACCAGTCAATGTGGCACACCCTGAGCCCTTTCCATGGGCCAGGCTGTATTCTCAAGACTTTCTTTTGTGTGTCTAGTTCATTCCTCAAAACCCCAGAAGATAGCTATTGGTATCCAAAGAAACCAAGGTCAAGAAATGCCGGGTGACTTGCCCAAGGTCACAGAGCAGCAAGATGAGCTAGGATTCAAATGCAGGCAGCCTGCTTTTGACCTTAACCACTTGGTCTAAACATCCTATGCCCTTTTGCCTGAGAAAAGATGATTTGTTAGAGGAAACAGTTCAACTCAGCTTGTTTCTTGTATAACTCCTTTCCACCATTCTAGTTCTCTGCTTTGACAAAGTCCTCCTGGGGTCCAACAGGAATCTGTCATATAATTTAAGAATAGAAAAGGTTCAGCATCAATTTCTCTAAGTCCAGATTTCATAGAATCCAAGATCCCTTTTGCTAGAAGAGGCCTCCTCAGATCACTGCCCATCCTCTGCCTTCTGGATGAAGGGCCTCCTATGCAATCTTTCTGCTGATGTTATCTTTTCTTCTTAATTGTTCCAGGGAGGGACAGACTATCCTCTAGGTGAAGATACAGAAGGCAGGCCTTGACCTAAAGGTCAGGGCAGGCTGAGGGATCCTGGCAAGGACTATTTGGGGGCACCTTCCAAAATAACCTCCAGCAATCCCCAGCCCTACCTACACCCACTGATGCCAAATGCAGACAACAGCCTGAAAACAATTTGTCCAGTCTGTGAGAAATGTCTAGTAACTAAATGCTAATTAATTTGCTGTTGCATTTGAGTTAATTTATGGGGTGTTCTCTTCACCAAGTAAATTTTAATTAAGAAGAGTAAAACAAATGACAAAGTAATTTCCAAAAAATTAATTTTCAGTAAACACAAGCCATTGTTTTTCTTTGTATTGGTAATAAAAGTGAAAGTGGTGCCGCTCTAATGCCCCCTCCTCCAACTCCCTCACTTGAACAGATGAAGTTTGAGCCTATGCCAGGTTCTCGGAGCATAAAGGCAGTAGTGCAAATTAGCAGCCAGGCAGGGCCAAAAGGAATTGGGCAGAGAGCCTGAGAGAAATCAGGCAACAGGCCTCAAAGAAATGCAACAATTGCTACTTCTTTGGTGTTAGTTTTGGGTAATTTTCATCTAACTTGCACCTTTTTAGGAGCTCAGTAGGGGAAAGGTGCATTGGATTTCCTTCTGGTAGAAAAACTGAATGGAGGAACAAGAGGGTGAGGCATTTTATTTTATTTATTAATCAAATTCCATAAACAACAAAAGAAAGAGGAAACAAAGCAAATAGTTGGGCATCTACTTTGCCAAACTTTCCCAAGCACTGTACTGGGAAATTTTATATTTCTCCTTATATTTCTCTAACAGTTCTCTGAGGAAGTTCATTAATATCTGCTCCCATATTAGACACGAGGAAACTGAGGGTTTTAGAGCCAGAACAGAATCGCACACTCCAGTATCAGATTTGACACCTGCTTTGGTGCCCCCAGCATACTGCAGCATGCTGTCTTCTCAATTATGTGTGTAGCAAAATGGTTTTTGAAATGAGTTTGCAAGCTTGGCCTAGATCTGCTGCACAGAGCTTGCTGTCCTTGCTGCAAGCAGGGTAGGGTGATGGGCTAAGGCCCAAAGAAACCAGACATATGCAGAGCAAGGCCCTGGGGAGAGTTGCTCTGAGCCAAATGCACGGCTGAGCTTGGGACAGTCTGAGCGGGAGCTTGGAGGGGTGGGCTCCTCACACATTGCCCTGTTCCTGGACCCCCTCCGCTCCCTGCATCCTGAATCCAGGCTGCACTGAGCATGTCTGAGCTTCTTCACTGAAGAGAGTAAAAGGATCAAATCCAGTCCGGGGATCTGGGCTGAAGGTGAAGGTCGGCACTGGCTGTCAGCTTGGGAAGAAAAGCCCCTCCATGGTCACACAATGCTGACACTAACTTTAGGGTCTCTCTTTCTCTAGAATCCTACTTGTCCTGCTGCAGTCACTGGGGGTGCCTATGAAAGTATGGATTTGTCTGGGTTTCTCTGTTTAATCCCAAATCTGTCAGGCCTTGTTAAATTTGATGGGGCCTGAAAGGTCTGGTGTTAAGCAAATACTCGGTGACCAGAGTCTTTGATGAGAATCAAACTGAAGCTTAATCCTGAGGTAATGGCTTTCCCCATAATCCCAGGAGGCCGAGGATAAGTGAAGGGAGGAGGTATACTGGAGGCTGCCTGAAGCGAAGTGGAGTGAGTGAGAACAGAGGGAAGGGGAAACAAGTGAGTTGGGCTACTCCCCTTCGGCTGGGGGTTCCACAGGACCCCAGCTTCCTACCCCTCCCACGTCACAAGGCAAGTCACCTGGGCACTGCATTCTGCCAGAACTGGGGCAAGGCAAGGAGAGGACCTGAGTGTTTTGGTCCTTACTTATGCAGTTGTCTTTGGATAAAGAAAGAAAATTGAAGAGAGCCTAGCAAAGAGGAGGATTAAAAAGCAGCATCAGAATTCTGCTGCTCCAAGATACTGTCTGCTCCAAGTGGGCCAGCCCCAAGGTTCCCTCTGCTCCATCTGGGTTCTGAGAGCAGAACTGTGCAAGAGGGGGTTTGGCTGGGGGCTGCTGGGATACCCTCTGTCTCCTCATTGCACAAGGAGGTCAGACTCTGCAGCTGGTCAACTTGGGAAAACAAGGACCCCCAGTTACCACCAGACTGGAGTGCAGAGGGTCAGCACAGCCTGATCTCAAGTCTGACAGCCAGCTGGGGTTGCTGGAACCCTGAGCTTGCAGCAGTGGGGTGGGGGGCTCTGGGGGTGCAGGCTGGGGACCATGAAGCAGAGAGTATGGAGGCAGTGGCCACACTCTGAGCCGTCCTGTGACAAGTAGAGTTGATCAGGCTGTCTCCAGCGGCTCTCAGGAGAGGGCTGCTATGCGCCTTGTCAAGGTACCTGATTAAACATTCATGGGGAAAAAATAAAAAATAAACATTTTTCAAAGAGATGCTTAAGCAATCAGGCGCTTCAGGGGGTGGGTTACCACAGCGCAGTAACTGCATACCCTAGGAGTAATCGGCATTTAATGTAGCTAGCACCTCCTGGGTCCCACATGGAGGTGTTGGTGCTGAGGTTGCCCTCCCAAGGCCCCACTCACCAGGGAGGCTGGGATCTCCCAGCCATTTACACTTGGCTCTTTCTCCTCCTCACTTTACTTTGTTGCATCAAATGTAACCTATGTGGGCGGGAGGGGCTGACTGGCTGCAGAGAGAGGCAAGGAGGGAGATTTACGTTCAGGAATCAGACCCTACATCTTGCAAGGAGGGGACTTCCGATGCCTGTCTGGAGTCCGGCACAGAGGCACAGTGCTACCCGAGAGCTTCCTGTCCTACTAAGTAGTGCTTACAGACAGAACGTGGGTGTGATTCTTGCCTTCTCTGAACTGGTAAGTTTGTAAACAGAAATGAAGATGATGGTTATGATAGGCACTTACTATGTGTCAGACACTACTGTTAGGTGCTTTGCCTACATTATCTCATTTAATCTGCATAGCAGCTATATGCAGAAGATACTGTTAGCCCATTTTACAGATGAGAATGGCCAGGCACTGAGAGGTTAAGTAACTTGTCCAAAGTTATCTAGAGTAGGAATTGGAACCCAGATACTTTGACTTTAGGATTATGCTTCACCACTAGCTATCCCTGATAACAAAAAGATGATCAAATCTTCGAGTTCCCTGTTCAGGCTTAGGAAGTCAGGAGTTTTCCAGTGGGAGTAACATCTCGCTAAGTCCTGAGACAGACACCGGATTTGTTTAGCTCAAAAACAAAAGGGAGGAGTAGGCACAATCATAGTGTGATGTACAGAATTTAAGTCCAAGGCATCCTCAGATCCCCAGGTGAGACAGTCCTGGGCTCACTTCCATTTCTTAACTCTTCACCTGCAGAAACAAAGTCCTAGTGACAGCAGCCCAAGGGCTCCTCTTTCTCTGCGTGCTGCAGGGGTTGCTTGGACAGTTGCCCCATTACTGCCATGGGCATCACAGGAGAGATGCTGATACTCAGAAAGTGGTACAGATGTTCAGCCAATATGTTGATTAACAAAATGTATCAAGTAGTTGCATCCTGAGACTTTCTCCCCTGTTGAGCCTCCCTGAGGAGCAGGGTCTGATCCTCTCGCGATATCTAACTCTCTGGCAGCCAAACAATCTTTTCAGACCAGAAGAGTTTTCTTTGCAAATTAAAGTAATTTGTTGTGCATCTGTAGTCAAATATACTCCTGTATCCTTTTATTAATATGGCCTCTGTTGTAACTGGCTTTCCTGATAGCTAGCTACTTGATAGATAAAGGGTTACTCATTGCACACAGGGCATTTAGCTACCCAGGGTATGGCCATGCAGAGCCACAGCACTGCAGGCAAATCTTCATTCAAGTGTGGGCCACAGGCCCAGGAGAGATCTTAGATGGACTCTGGAAGGGGCTCATCTTGGGGTACATCAGAAGATATTGGAAGGAGGGGAGAAAAAAATCAAAGATGTTCATTTACGCACCCATCCATCCAGCACATCTTTATGGAACACACTTTCTGAGCTGGTACTTTGCCAGGAGCTAGATTTACCATGAATCAGGGCAGCAAGTACCTGATTTCCCGCCCAAGCCAGTAGATGGGTGTTGCGGTTTCCAAAGGTCTCCGGTTGCCAACTTCTAGGGCAGAGCAGGACTTTAATTGTTAGCACTGAGTGCCCCTTTGCATTCTGTGCAGGGCAGTGGGAAAAGAACTGCTCTGGTGGAGATCATGAGTAGATGTTCTTATTGCTCAAAGGGGCATTTATTTAGTCCAGCCCCTTGGTTTTACAGGGAGGAAAGGAAAAAGGCCCAGATAGGAGAAGCAAACTGCTTGAGGTCACACAGCAAACTTGGGTGTCTAGGTTGCCAATGCGTACTTTGCTCCCGGTGGCTTCTTGGGTGTCAGAGCTGAGTACGTCCTGGGTAATGGAAGAAGGATTGTGCAGCAGCTGACCCAGGAAGCGGTGTATTTTCTCCTGGGCAGTGCTCTCTACCACCTTTTTTTGCATTAAAAATATTTTCCTTCGAGAGTGAGAATTCTTGAGCAGGGTAAGGGCTTGCCATGGACTTCACTTTCTGTATCTGTCCACCAGGTTCCTCTGAGAGAGACAGGCCCCTCTGAGGTGAGTGAAGAGTGTTGCCCCGCTGTCACGGAGGCTGAAGGCCGAGCTGGTGATCAATGGCTTTGGTGGTGACACCTGGGTAAGGCAGCTAGCAGTTGCCGGGGCCCAAGGCTCACATGGGGTGGGTTTTCTCCATCCAGACTGCAGAGGATCAGGTAGGTGTGCATATATGTATGGCGTGCGTGCACATGTGCACATACACACATCAGATGAGGCAGGCCGTGGCAATGAGATTTTGCTTTTCTGTGAAGACGGTCATGTGTGTTCTGTCAGGGTTTCTCGGTATTCCCTGGAATTTGGTACCAGCTCCTATCCCTGATGCTTTGTCCCCAGGCTCTTACTCCCCCGCTCCTGGGGGTGAGTGTGCTAACAACTCTGGGGGTTTAATGGAAAGTGCATGGGTGAGTCAGACCTAGCTCTGTTTTTACTAGGCATGTAACCTTGGGCCAGTTATCTAATCCCTCAGAGCCCCAGATTTCTTGTCTGTATGAAGGGATTGTTGTAAGATGATCACAGGATATAGAGCAGAATAAGGTATTCACTAAGTGTTAGTCCCCCTTGTAGCTAAGATAATGTACATGGAGTATATAGTTCAATGTCTGGATCAGGGCAAGCACTCAACAGAGCTTAGTCCTTGTATTATGTGGGTCCTGAACTGCCCACCAAGACCCTCTTGTGGCTGATATCTCCACTGCCTCCTGGAACCCCACCCAGAACACATGGTGCATGCTGAAGAGAAAAGGACCAGTGAAACTTCTAGAGCCTGTGGGTTTCCATTCATACTTGCAAGTTTGTTTTAACTGATACCACTGTCTTCCAGGTATGGAACTCTTCATTTTTTCAAGATGATTTCATATATTCGATTTTAGTTGGCTCCCACCACAATCTTATGAGATAAGGTGGTATCACTCTTGACTCACTGATTAGCAAGAAAATAGGGGCTTAGAGAGGTTAAGTGATTTACCTAAAGTCATTCAGCAAGCTAATTGCATACTGAGGTCCAAATTCATGTCTCCCTATTCAGAATTCAGCAAGAATCATGAACATTATTTTACGGCTATGTAGTTAAAAAAGATTTTCCCATATACTATCTCAACTGTTGTCACAACAACTGTATAGGGTCGATTCTACTGTCATCTCCACGGTATAAACCCAGAGGGGTTAAGTGACATGCTCATGAGGGCTCAGCAAATAGATGATGAAAATAAGCTTTCATGTTTTCTGACTTCAAATTCTATGGTTCCCCTACTTGCCATTTTCCTGTCCTTTCTTCAAAAGCTGGTTTATCATAAAAACCAACCAACAAACAAATAAAACACCAGTTAAAACAAGAACAGGCAGTTCCTCAGACAAAGGATTACTATCGAGAACATATAAAGAACTCAAAAAAATCAGACCTCCCAAATTTAAAGACCCACTCCAAAAATGGGCATCTGAGATGAATACACATTTCTCAGATGAAGAAATACTAATGGCAAATAAATATACAAAAAAATGTGCAACATCACTAGTCATTCGAGAGATGCAAATTAAAACAACACTGAGATACCATCTCACCCCAGAAAGAATGGCTACTATAAAGAAATCAACTAATAACAAATGCTGGAGGGGCTGTGGGGAAAAAGGAACCCTTCTTCACTGTTGGTGGGAGTGTCGACTGGTACAGCCACTGTGGAAGTCAGTGTGGAGATTCCTCAAAAAACTAGGGTTGGAGGTCCCATTTGACCCAGCTATTCCCCTTCTGGGCATCTTCCCAGAAGAATTAAAAACATCGTACCACAGTGATATATGTGCACCCATGTTTATAGCAGCACAATTTGCAATAGCCAGATCTCGGAAACAACCCAAATGCCCATCAACTGAGGAATGGATAAGAAAGATGTGGTATTTTTATACAATGGAGTACTATTCAGCCATAAAGAAGGATAAACTGGAGACTTTTATAGGTAAATGGATGCAACTCGAGAAAATACTCGTAAGTGAAATAAACCGGACGCACATGTGTAAGCATCGTATTGTCTCTCTAGTATGAGAAACTGAAAGAGTAAATAAGATCCAAAATGTACAATAGACACGGTGAATCAAAAAGAAACTGGTCAAAAAGAAAGAGAGACTGGAATAGGGAAAAGAAAGAAGGGAAAGGGAAAAAATTGTATATATATATAAGATGGTTAAGATAGATACACTACCAATTTTACTTAGTTCATTGAAGAGTAAGGTTTGAGCCAATAATGTTTGGACAATTGAATGCTAATGTCTGGTATCCTGAATAACTAACTTAAAGATAACAATACGTAATGCATTGACCATTGTTACCCTCATATTATGTTGTTTTGAAAATTTGTTCTTTTTTTGATTTGTTTTGTTTTTTCTTCTCTTAAAAAAAAAACAAAAAAAACAAAAAAACAAGAACAGGCAGCTATGCTCCAACAGGCGGGCTACACCGTAACTTTTTTGACAACAGCATGGATCAAGGTACCCAACAGAAAGCATGGAAATCTACCAGGCAGCTCTTCACTGAAAGCTGTAATTAGAGAGCTGACAGGCTGTACATGCGATGCCATTAATGGGTCCACCTGTGAGAGAGACCTGGTGAGCACAGGTAATTTGGACAGAGTGGAGCACTCAAAGGAGATCCGTGCTGCAGGTGCCCAGCCTGACCCCCCAGGCCAGCAGCCTCCCCAGGGAACAGGAGGAAGGGCCTGGCCTGGACCCTGCAAGTGACATAAAGCTATTTTCTGTGGTGTTCACTGCACATTATGCTAAAAGTGTGACAGATTTTCCAGGCAGTCTGGGTGGGAACCATGGAAACAGGTTAGTGGAGAAGAGAAGCTGATTGCTGCAGCTCCCATGAGTGAGAGGAGGGGGAGCTGCAGGGAGGTGCCCCCTTCTCCTCCACCACCCTCTGCTGCTGCTCCTGGCCCTGACCCCCTGGCTGTCTGGAAACATTGTCCCTCCTAAACACACAGCCAAAATTGAGATAGGAGGTATAAGGCAGCAAGGGGCCAATGACAAATTGTGTTGGGCTTGAAGCCTGCTTCTCTGTGCTTTCACACAGGCCCTGGTCATGATAAAAAGTTGCCACTTTGATGAGTACTAGCCATGTGCCAGGCCCTGTGTGGGGTGTCTCCCCTAAATTATCTCCAGTCCTCTCAACAGTTCTGCAGGATTACCATCGTTACCCTCATCACATATATGAAGAACCCCAGGGCAGAGACTAAGCAACATGGCTAGTTACCCAGCTACTAGTGGAGTAGGCATTTGGATCTGGAGCTGCCTCCAAAGGCTGTGCCCTATTCATTGTACCAAGCTCACCTCCAAGGTCACAGCAGCTCTCCATGAACACTTACAAACCAAATTTCCAAACCAACAATTTAGGATGGGAAAAGGATCCATGAGGTCCCGTTTCAACATGCACAAGGTCACTGGGGTTTTCCACACAGGTGTCCTCTCATCTGAGAAGGATGGAGATGAGATGGTTACACTTTCTGCCTGACAGAAAAGACTGATGCTCCATCTTGCAAGGTGTCTTCACCTATGAGTTTTTGCCACCCCCTTCTTTCTTCATACCTTAGTTGTGGCCATTACCATGGTTTCCAGCCTCTTGGGTGGAGAATCCATCTTCTGTTTTTGTCAAGAGCATGGAGCCGGATGTAGGGCTTGGAGAGCAGTGACTGGTCAGGCAGGGGAGTGGCATTCTGATGGTGTGTGGTGCTGAGCAGAGCAAGACTGCTGACTGCAGACCCAGCTCCCAGATTCATGCAGGTGTCTGACAGTGAAGGTGGAAGTGTGTTCCAGGAGCCCAAATCCATCCTGGGAGGACACCACCCAAACCTGAGATGCCAAGACAGGTGCTTTCAGTTCCCAGAAGTCTCTAGCTGCTGAGACTCATTAGTCTTGCTTTTAAATGATTGAGAACAGAAACTCTCACCAAGATTTGAAACATGTGGTTCTGAAGCATCCAATGTAGGCGATTAGCCTAAAGTGCAGTGAGAAAAAGTCTCAGAGACGTACTGAGCCGGGAGAGGGTTGGATTGAAATTGTTCTATGCAGAGAGTTGTGGGAAGGCTGTGGGGATTTCTAGAGGGCAGGGAAGGATGTGTTTTGGGTTCCATGGAAAGTGGATGGAGGAGCAAAGCCACCTAGGGGGAAGCATTCCTTACTTTTCTTCTCTGCGAGCAAAGTTGAAAAGGATTCACACATAACCCCTTGTTTATTAACTCAAGTTAAAAACACCACTTAGTACAAAATAAGAGAACAGCGTGAGATATTGTGGAAATGTAGTTTTAGCATGGCGTATCTGCTTCACCCAGTTCTTCCTTTGTTCTGGGCTCAGCCCTCCACCTGTGTGCATGATTTCTTTCCTCTGGAAACCTGGCTTAGTGTTACCACCCCCACCCATGCCATCTTGTAGCTGCAGTCTTCACCTGGCACTGTTGTACCCCACAAATAAGTCTTTCTCCTCTTGAGACCCTTCCTAAATCCTACATTCCCTTTTCCCAATGTACTATTTTTCTTTCCTTTGCCATACACTTTCTTAACACCTTGATCAGCAGTTATTGTCTCCATTTTTCTTATTCCATTTGCTCTCTGGTCCATAACAGTTTCTTTCCTGCCATTTATGCACACTTCAGTTGGCCAATATTTATTGAGCATCTACTATGTACCACACACATGCCAGGTACTGCTGATGCAGCCAATAAGGCCCAGTCATAGGAGCTTACTCCTAAATAGCACAACAGGCAGACACTAATACAGGTGAAAACAATACGTGCACCATGAGATGTGATGCTACAAGTGCCAATGGCAGGTAGATATGACTTGGTTATAGGACCAGGGACAGTATCCAGTGATCAACTCGTTACCAACCCAATGAACACTTTACAGTCAAAAAATAACTATGGGGCCTCCCTTGAAAGAGACTTTGAGGAGTGCTCTGAGGAGACAAGCTCAAATAGAATGGTACTACTGAATCCACAGAGGCACAGAGTTTTAGGAAAGGCATCTTTTGGGCTCTCTACCTGGAATGCCTTCCTTTTCTTAGTGATTGGTCACTGTCTATTCTTTATTAGAATATTTAAAGTAGACCTTTTTTGATGAAGCCTTCCTAAATCCCTCTATCCCATCCTACCTCACCTACACTACACCCTTTACTCAATAGCGCTATACATACATTCTAGCTCAGCATATCGGGCTAAGTTTACTTTTCGTGCATGTATGCCTGCCCTTCTCAGGTAAAGAAAGTAGAGAACTGAGCAGAATGTGATTTGATTCATCTTATGCTATTGACTCCTGCTAGCTCATGTACACATCTATTCTTGTAGTGTAAATGGAAGGAAACGAGGGAATGTAGGAGGGAAGGAAGAAAGGATGGATAGAGAGATGGCTGGGTGAATGGATGCGTGGGTAGATAGATGGGTGTGTGGATGGATGGATAGATGAATGGGTGGATAGATGGGTGGGTGGCTGGCTGGGTGGATGTATGGGCAGATGTATGGTGAGTGGGTGAATGGATAGATGGGTGGGTGGATGGATGGGATGGATGTTTGGATGGGTGGCTGGCTGGATGGGTGGACAGGTGGATGGATGGGTGGGTGGATAGATGGGTGGGTGGATGGATGGGATGGATGTTTGGATGGGTGGTTGGCTGGATGGGTGGACAGGTGGATGGATGGGTGGGTGGATGGATGTGTGGGTGGATAGATGGGTGGGTGGATGGATGGGATGGATGTTTGGATGGGTGGCTGGCTGGATGGGTGGATAGGTGGATGGATGGGTGGGTGGATGGGTGGGTGGGTGGATGGATGGATAGATGAGTGGGCAAGTGGCTGGGCAGATGTATAGGTAGATGGATGGGTGAATGGATGGGTAGATGGATAGATGAGTGGGTGTGTGGATGGGTGGCTGGCTGGCTGGATAGGTGGATAGGTGGATGGGTGGGTGGGTGGATAGATGAGTGGATGGATGAACAGATGCCTCTGAAGTTACACTGCAGAGGCAGTAAGGTGACATTGAAGGGGTCTAGATGAATCCCTAAGAAGTGCGTCAGTCTTTATAATTTTCTTTACCTCTTTGTGTCCAATTTTCCACTGGATGAAATGAAAAAAAATTATTTGATTTCTAAGACACCTTCATACTCCAAATTTCTATTTATTCTCTTTCTCATCAAGAGAGATAAAAACATTTCTCAGATGGAAAAGATATTTCTGTCAGATGGACAAGTATTTACTGGTTGCTCAATATGAGGCCATCACTGTGTGGTCCTGGTGAGTTTTATAAAGATGAGAAGCGGATGTGCTTTTCCTGCTTTCAGCAAAATTATTGTTTGGTTGGAAGGGCAAGCTTGGGCAACAGTCTGGGTCAGAAATGGGGAAAGGAACCACTGCTTCCCCTGGGCGCTTTTGCTCTCAGAATCTAAGAAAAATGCCATCTTGACCCTCCACCCATGGCTACCCCATTTTCTTAAGAATGGATTTGGCTTCTTCTGGCTCAGTGCCTCTGTACAGAAGATTCTACTGTGTTTGGGAACTGTTTCTAACCTCTGAGGACCTGCCCTGGTTGCTTAGTCTATAATCTAAACTGACAACAGACTTTCTGTTTTAAAATAAAGCCCTATCATTTTCATCTGCTTTGCTCAGCTTCTTCTCTCATCTCTCCCTCCCCCAGCCTCAGCACCCCCTTCCTCAGCTGAAAGTGAGTCTTATTAAGTGGTGCTGTGTCATAACTGTTGAGTTGTGTCAGCTGGAAATGGAACATGATTAAGTATATAAAGGAGCCCCAGCCTCGCCTGCCACAACATTATACAACAGAAGCCTTGGCAACGTGAGAACATCTTTTCTTCTTCTTTTTTTTTTTTCCCTCCTGTTGAGCAGTTAGACATGCTTTTCACTATGTAGGTCCTTTTGCTGGATTCTGAGCTCCAGTTGGCTTAGGAATAGGCATTTCTCGTTAGCCACCCTGGCACCAGAAAAGCCTTCTTCTACAAGCGTTTGAGGGTGTCTGCAGTTCCGATGGAACCATGGATGAAGCACTCCTTTGTCCTTTTCCTCCCCAAATATTTGTGAAGGGTGGAAGAGTCTAAGGAATTTGGAGGATGTGCTTCTGAGAGAGCCATGGGTCAGGTGGAGCTGCCATAGCACCTTCCGGGTAGGCCGCCTCTTCATCGTTTCCTCTGAAGACTCACAGGAATGTGCTGCTTTCCTCTGGGTCCCTTCTGAATGCTCATAAACACTGCAAATCTTTCAGGATTGATCATGAATGCCTGTCTTGCCCCATTGGCTGGTCCCAAATCAATAGGAGGAGGCTAAAGAGTTGGGTATCAGTAGAGATACAGTTGAGTTCTCATCAGGGGCCCATGTAGGATGCTCATTGTTAGAAAGTCTGAGCAGCTCCTGTGTAAGGCAGGGCCCAGGAACCGGGACCTTGTTTCCAGGTCCAGCTGTCCTGAGGCAGCAGAATGTGGCAGAATTTGATGAGTTGGCATGTGGTGCTGGGTAGGCAACTGAGGATGGCAGTAGGTGGACAGAACTTCCAGACAAAACTATAGAGTCATAGGAGAGCCCAGGGCATCCCGTTGGAGCAGGGGGCTGAATACTCCAAGACCCATCCCCTTACCTAGTCCTGATTTGCTACCTTTTCTGTCTGATTGCCTTGAACTCATGTGGCAAAACAGTGTCCTATGTTGATGTTGTGGGCAATCTGGGAACCTTTAACTGTGTCACTCTAATTTTGGTCTTGCCCCCAGCTCCGGACACTCCGGTCTGTGTCTGGACTTGTAAGGGGCCTTACTAAGTTCAGTAAGTAGCACCTTGAGTCTGTTTACCTCCTCTGTGTCCTATAACTGCTTCGTTTTACAGAAGAAAATGAGGATCAGAGAGGGTGGTTGGCACAAAGACCTCCATGCTTCCTGTCTTCTTTCTTCCTCTTTTGTTTAATAGCAAGCTGTGCTTTGATTTGGAGTGAAAGATTTTAATTCCCAGCAAAGAGTCATTTGATAGTCTGTCTCTCTATGACTTGAGCTGAGGCTGCAGTATCTCTAGGGTCCCAAATTCTCTCCTGAACCCCAGACTCTTCTTTCCAAAATGCCTGCTGGATATCTTGGCTGCAGATTCATTCTTGAATTCTCCCCTTCCTTGTTTTATTGCACACATTCAATCAACACCAAGTACTATGGATTCTACTGTCTACCTCTTAAATTAATCACCACCTGATCAGCTCTCCAGCCATAGCTTTAGCTCAGGCGCCCGACATTTCTTCCCAAGATTATTGCCTCTTTTCTTCCAAGGCTCTCCCTGCCTTCCTCCTCAGCTACCTTCGAGCCACTGCATCACCTCCAGAACTATCCAGACATACACCGGATCATACCACTGCTCTGCAGAAAAACTTTAATGGCTTTCCATTATGTTTAGTATGAAGTATGAGGATTTTCACAATTTGGTCACGGCCAACTTTTGGACTAATTATCTGATCTGATCCCTTTCTAATTCTCTATATACACTAGCCATGCCACGCCATGTACCACTGCCTGATATGCCCTTCGCTTTCACATCGTTGTGCCTTTTGTACACACTCTGTCCTCCACCTGGAATGCTCTCCCTGCATATTATCTTCCCTACCTGGTTAACAACCCTACTCTCCAGACCAGGTAGAATTGCCCCTTCCTGCATGATACCCTTGCTGACTGACCCATGGGTTCAGTATATCTTCCTCTGAGCTGCATGAGTACATCGTTCACCTCTCAATCATTTATATATTGATTTATGATTATTTGTACATATGCAGTTCTCCCTCACCAAATAAAGAGCTCCTTGAGTGCAGGAACTAAGCTCCTAGCACAATGCATGGCATAGGCTCTAGGTTTTCAATAAATGTTATTGGATGAATGTAAGAACTTTGCAAGATGAGAGGGGAGGGTTTTTGCAGGGAAGGGTAGGAGCTGAGAGGAGACACAAAAGACAGGCTTTGTGTTCCCACAATGTCCCTAACGGTTATCTGTCACTGATTTTTCAGGGACACTCCTAATGTAAAATATTTAGTGCTGCTTTCTTTTCATGTACCCACATTCACAAGTCCGATAAAATCCTTTGTGTGATCATGTGTTTCTATTTTTGCTTTTGAGAACATCATCATGGTAACCAATAGACGATTTGAGCTTGTACAAAATGGCTCTGCTTCTCCTCCCGGACACCTCTTTCTCTCACACACTTCTGACGCTCCAATCTTCTGTTCTGTTTTGCAGAGGTCAATTTTCCATACTCTGGGTGTTCAGTATGTTGGGATTTGGAGTATGAGTGAGTCTAGTTTGAAAATATGATCTGAGAGTGAAGAACCTGTTAGGTTTATTACGGTATCAGCTGCCAGCGTGGTAAGCTGCTGATTCTTAGTTGCTGGAACAGGAAAGAGAAAAATCCCTGTGTGCTTCATGAAAGCTGGAGCTCCCCTCCACTGCCCCTGGGAATTTGGCATTTACCTCACTTCTATTTGGCTTGCAGTGTTTTTGTTCAATTTTAATACATGGCTTTATGCGTTTAGCTTGTGTACAAAGTTTATGCACATAAGTGGCTTATATTCTGTCTAGAGGGACTCTGAGTCCAGGGCTGGAGTCTGCGAGCAGAGTATAATGTAATTCTGGTGTTTTATTAACCATAATAACCAGAAATCTCTAGCCACTAATATATCTGCATAGAGGTTTGTCTGAATTTCCAATTATTTTAACTTTCAGTACAAAGTGGACAGAAAATTCATTTCAATGCAGTTGAGCTTTTTATTCTTTCTAAGCTGAGATTAAGTCATCTGTTACGTGAACTGTAGGTCTAGGGGCAGTAAGAGTAAGTAGGTGGGCTTCTCCCTAGCATCAGGCATGGTCCCTGGAGCCACATGGATTGAAAAGACTTGGAAGAGTTACTTTTCCATTTTTCTGCCATCTTTTCTTTGAAATTGACATCCTCCATACCCAACTTTAGTTCTTTGAAAACCCACAATGATATCTCAGATATTTACTGCCCCCTCCCCCTACACACACAAAAAGAGAGACCTTAAGGACCTTTGAGGCCAAATTTTGTTGGTTCTTTTATTTTTAAACTTAAAAAACATTTGTCTATCTTTTTAATGGGTGATAAAATTGATTGACTCCCTGGCTGTAGATGACTTTAGAATATTAGTTGGCATGGTATTGATTTTTTTCTCTTTATAAAGCTTTTCTATAGCGTAAGCACCCGATGACTCTAAGTTACAAACTTTAAGTTAAATTATGAACCTTTTAGCTTTGCATTAGAAGTGGTATCTGGCACCTGATTTGCTAGTTCAAACCACATTAGTTGTGTTATGTTATTTTCTAAAAACACATTTCAGAGAAATAACTCCAATCTGTGTTGCATTTTATAGAGCAAAATAATTGAATGGCGGCTGTTTGTAATTTTAGCAATCTCTTAACCTTAATCATATTTAATGGCTTTTCTCTTCAGGCTAACAGGAGAGAGAGAGAGAGGGGAAAAAAATATACGGTTTCAGCTCCCTTATATAACGGCGCTACAGTAAAGCACCCGGTTCTTGGCAGCACTGTAAATTCCTCCTCTCTGAATTGTTGGTTCAGGACAATCATTCAGCAGGGAATTACTTTCTCATCTATGAAATAAATGAGATGTTAAACTAGTTTTCTGCTTCCTGTGGTACAAATGTATCAGTGTGCAGGCCCGTGTAGCGAGGAAACAAATGCCCAGAGTCTCAGATGCTGGCGGCCAGAGCGTAAAAGGGGCTCAGGGCTCCGGGTTGAGGGAGGGCGAGCGTGGCCTGAAGGAAAGGAGACCGGGGAGGGGAAGAGGGCGCCCACGGCGCTGCAGGTGCGAGGCCTTCCATCCCGCAAAGCCAGGACGGGCCCTCCAGAAAGCAGGCGCGAGAGGGGATTCCCCATCCGTGGGGTCTCTGTGCTATCCTCTGCTTCCTACGGAGAGGAAAAAACAAACAAACAAACAAACAAAGAACTGATTGGTTGCAGGTGGAAGTCCTTGGGGTTTCTTCTTTAGAGCTTGAAACCCAAGTTCACTCAGGATCTCATTGGTTTTTACAACGTTGAGTGACGCTGGAAAAAGTGGGGGAAGGATTATTCTCACTTTAGGGACGATAAAGCGGAGTCTGGAAAAGCGAAAGAATAAAGGCTGCATAGTCAGGATTAAAGTTGGGATTCAACTCAAATACCTCAAGAGAGCCTAGGCGGAGGACCCATGACCCCTGGTTGCAGATGGGGGGTGCTATTTCTCCTACAAAGACAGAAGTGCCTTGAAGCGTGGGGGTCTTCTGTCCTGTCCTTGGGTCTCACAGTGGCCACCTTCAGTGACCTCAGTTTCAGGCATGGAAGGCCAGATGGGGTTTGGTTTTGTAGCAGTATCCTTCCGAGGTGGGCTGTATGTATCATCAGGTGCCCTTCTCTGACCCTTGTTTGCTTGTTCTGTCGAATACTGCAGATTCCCTTTGCAAAATGGAGCCTAGCTCTCTTAGCTGGGTCCCTGTGACCCCGGTTAGAGAACTTGCCTATCTCCTTCTTGGGAAGAAAGAATAGAGGATTAAATTTTGTTTCATATTCTCGATCAGCCACAGATTGGGAGGGTTTCTGAAATCAAAACAATAGGTGTTTTTATTGAGCACCTATTATGTACCTTAAATGGTGCCAGACACTATAAGTACATTGCCTCATTTGATCCTTATAGTAAACCTATGAGGTAGATGTGTGCCCATCTGATAGGTGAAAATTCTGAGGATCAGAGAGTATGATTCCTTTAAGAAGAATTATACCCAAAATAAGTGATGTAGTTGGAATTCCAACCTATCTCACTATACTTAAACATTGCTTCCTCTGGTAAAACATTCTCTACCTTGTAGACTAGCTAGAATCCTTCTCACAGCCCTTTCTGCTACTACTCAGTTACTCAATTGTTTGTGTAATAATATTTGCATTTTCTAGGAAACTGTAAGCTCCAGACTGGCAAGAATCACATCTTTTTGGTTACATCTTCAGCAAGTTTTCATTAATGTTGAGTGCATAAATATATTCAGCTGCTTACCATGTCAGAGTGGTGTCCAGTCCAGCCTGTAAGAGCGTGGGTCCTGGTGAACGGGAAGTCCCTGGTGCCTGACTGACTGTGCTTGTACTGCATTCCAAACCAAGGTCCTGGGGTTCTCAGCTGCTCTTGTTTTCTGGACCAGGGAGTGGTTTTCTGGACCAGTGGTGACTTATACTTGGGCTTAGTTTAGCACAGGACACATCTCCACCGAGAGAACTGCCTGCAGATTGTGAAGGCTTTGTGTGTCGTTACTAATTAGAACACTGCCTTTGGAGGTGAAATATGTTTCACGGATGAATTTACTGAACTCCTTGCCGAGGTGCGATTCTCCTATGCCTGTTGCGAGACAATCCCACTCTGAGGCAGCATACGGAGCTATCCACATCTCCGCAAATTACACAATCAGCAGCACCCAGAAATAGGCCCAACTTTCTGGCTGTCCACAAAAGCTGGGCTGACTACTGGGGAGATTTGGGTCTGGCTCTGTCCACAGGGAGGGAGGCAGCTGGCTCCCTCGGGACCAGCCCTTTGGTCAGTTCAGTGCCTCCCCATCTTCTTCTGGCCCAGGGCTCTGAGGGGGTCCTTCTGGAAACTTGGGGAGCACGGTCTGTAGCTTGTTCTAAGCCAAGAGCTGAGTTGAAAATGTCCATCTTCACTTACTTTCGGCATTGTTACAGAACAGTTCCTAATATGTCTAATATACCTGAAATTTGGGGCCATGGTTTCTTAGGAATGGGAAAGAGCAGCGTAGGTGGGCTAAGAGGTGTCGCTAAGTCATGGCATGAAAATTTTGAGCCATTAAGCTATGGCATAGAGCTGTGGAAAGGTATCGGGGCAGATCTTTCGGGTGATGAGCAAGTTTCTGTCAGGAAAGCATAGAGACTCACATCACGTTATTATTATGCGTACCAGTGTAATTACCATTACAGTGCTACATATCCTATGTTACCTTACTTAATCTTCCCAACAGCCCCCAACCTACCAGTAAAGAAAAGCCTCAGAGAGATTAAGTGGTTACCAAGTTTACACAACTAGCTGTGTAGCTGGTAACTGACCCCAAAGCCCACTTTCTTCTCATGATGTGATAAGGGGTTGGGCAAAGGGAGTGAGAAGGCTTCATGATGAGGCCTGAGAGGGCAGCAGGTAGAATCAGGAGCTTTTCATGACTTCCCAGCCAGCCCCAAGCCCAGCCTGGTCTCCATGTTAGCCATCTATCCCTGGCCTTTCCATCCACATTTCCTGGCACAGTCCTCTCAATAAACAAGTGGATAAATCTGTGTGGGAAAAACATGGATCGCCACATACACTGTTTCAGAGGCCTCTCCATGGGCAGGTGAGAAGTGCTGGTGCTGGGCAGTGTGTTGGTTTCTCATGCTATAACAAAGCACCACAAATTGGGTGGCTTCAACACAATAAAAAATTTCCTTCTCCTAATTTCAGAGGGGAGAAGCCCAAAATCCTGCTTCACTGAGACTCTGGGCAGAATCCCTCCTTGTCTTCTCTTGGGTGTTTGGTTTGCAGCCATGTCACTTAGACTCTGCTTTAGTTATCTCATCGCATTCTCTCTGTGTGTCTCTCTCTTCACATGGTAGTCCATCCTCCTCCCTCCTCGTCCTCTTCCTCTTTTTCTTCATCCTCTTCTTCCTCTTCTTCTTTGGACACCAATTATATTGCATTAGAGGTCTTACCCTAAGTACCTCATTTTAACTTGATTACTTGCGGAGGCCTTATTTCCACATAGTCATATTTGGAGGCACTGGGATTTAGGACTTCGATGTGTCTTTTGGGAGGATACAATTCAGTGAGAATAGGAGGGATAGCCACAGCTCCTTGCTCCCTGAAAACTGAGCGGAAGTCCAGTCCAGATTCAAAGGTTCCTGTGATGACCTCTAGAGGTCAGAGGAGCCTGACAGTGAGAGGGTCCCTTCTACAGCACTCCTTAGAGACTCCCCAGGTGTGGCCTCAAGCCGGCATGAATGAGGACATGAGATAGGCAGGTGCCACTTGTGTCACCTAGTTCCCCAGGAGGCTTTCCCTCAGGCTTTTTCTTGGTTCTTGGGCGCTTCTGTTAGTTAGATAGCATGGTCCCTGCTGCAGGCCCTGCACAAGGGAGCTGGCTCAGTGCCGAGGGCTCCCACATGTGCCCACTCAGTTCTGACTGGGCCCAGAGACCCTGCCTTGGCTCTCAGCCTACTGGGCATGACAGGGGCTTTACACAAAGATGGCCAATTTTTTCGTAGCCCTCCTCATTGCCAGTGCTCCTAAGGCATTAACATGGCCTCTGTCTTGTTATCTGGGAGTACTGTTCATGTGTGCATGTGCACGTGCATGTGTGCCTCTGTGTGTGTGTGTCTGTCTGTCCCCACAGCTGCTGTCCTGTCTGACGTCAAAAGGAAAATATTAAAGAAACCAATCATCGCCCCATCAAAATTACAAATAACTTAGTTATCTGTGGAGCATCATGGCCTGACTTCCCCTACCCCTCCATAATGAGCTCGTTCTGAGCTGCCTCACCACGATCCTAATTGTTTTTAAATGTCTGTGCTGACTGCTTCATACAGAGAGCATCAATCTGCGTGTGGGTAACTGAGAACCATGCTGCCGCCTAGGATGAAGCATTTTTGCAGTAATTAAAAACATGCTTAAGAAGACTCAAGCTCACTGCTGCTAACACGTGACTGGCTTGGGCGGGGGCTGCCTTGTGGTTTGGTAGCTGAGCTCAAGCCCTCCCCTTTGGGGCAAGAGGAAACTGCCAGCCCATGCGATTGCTCCGTGTAGCTATCCATGGGGCCTTTCTTCTGAAAATGGCCAGTTAAGTCCCTCCAGGGCATAACCAGTTTCTTCGATTTTCCCTTCTTCCCCAGCCCCAGGGCTTGAAAGGTGAGCTCTGCCTGGGATGGACACTGAGTCATCATGGCCTGCCTGCCTGCCCGAGTCAGGCTGCTTATTATCTGCTGCTGATCCGTTAGCCCAGCCATGCATAAAATGGGGACTGTGTGTGTGAAGGGGCAGCAGGCAGAAGGAAACTGGGATGAATGAATAATTTCAGTGTCTTCTGGCTTTCTGAGTTTCTTGAATCTCAATGGTGGGGGCAGAGGGGTCTCCAAGTGTTTTCTGTAAGCAGATGTTTGTGTTGCTGTATCTGGGCAGTCTGGAATCGTAGGACGGAAGCCTGGGGAGGTATGGAGTTAGGTGTGTGCATACTAAGAAATACAAGTGGGTTTATTACCTATCATAAAGCTAGATTATTTATTTGCATCTGTATAAATTTTGGTAACTGTTTGCCAGAATGGCTGAAAGAGGAGAAAGCAGGACTGGGAAGCCAAAGTGCCACACAGTTCATAAAGGATGATGAAGTGGACGATAAGGCAGCAAGGTTGGGACAGGCAGAAAGGGCTGGGAATGAAGTAGGGTTTACATATGGGTTGGTGAACAGGTTTTAAGTCCTTGATCCAGCTTGTCAGCTCTGGGCATCTTCATCCCTGCACATTCTATTGTCTTGCTGGGCTGGGACTGCCTTCAGGCTGCAGTGAGGAGTTTCCATCCGGATTCCTGTTTCTGGCTAGAAAGAGGCAGAACAACCTCAGGAGCAGACAGCGTCTGGCTGGAGGAGCAGTTGGTGCCTGGCATATCCTGATGTTCCCACTAAGAGCAAGACCCCCAACACGCTGTAGGGCCTGCAAGCTGACCCCAACATCAGCTCCCACTCCACCAAGCTGCTCTAGGCTCCAGCTGTTGCAGCATCTGCTGAGGTTGGGCTAACAGAAAGCAGAATCTACTTGGGGGAGTTTCCTCCTCTCTGGACTCCAGGCTTGGAAAATGTCTTCCAATTTGCATGCCCCACATGCCCACTTGATAGGAGGTGTGTGTGTGTGAGTTCCAAAAACATAGATGAAGGCTTGTGCATACCCTTAGTCCATCCAACCCTAACTTCCTGTGGAATTAAGACATATATCAGTCTCCCAGAGAACTCTAACTTTGGTCCTTGTTTAAACTTACATGGCATGCAAACAGTGCATACAACCCCCACCCAGGTCCCAGGCAACAAATAAACAAATAAATAGATGCCATAAGAAATAGGATTCACAAAGAGTAGAGCTCTGAAGTCTATCTGTTGCTGGAAGGAATTCTACTCTGATGCCCCATTTCTGAGCCGGGAGGTAAAGTTAATGCAGACAGATGAAATCCAGCCCGACTCCCAAGTAGTTTTCCTTTAACCAGCTCATTATGCATTAACCTGTAAGACAATATGTTTTAAAGAGACCCACATTCATCACCTTAGAAAAGTCATATTAACATAATTTCTGGGAAAGAACAATGGGGGGACAATGTTAGTCATTGTTGATGGAACAGGTAAGTTTCAGTAGCATGATCTGTTGAATATTCATACGATATTGTTTTTGACATTTAAGAACTCAATTATCCGATGACTAATCAGTCTTTTACAGTATGTTATTTTTGTGACTAGAACTGAAATACTGATAAGCCCCAGGAGAGCTCAGTGTTCAGATGGATTTATTAGTATGTTTCAACCCTGGCTTTCTCTGGCATGCATGTCCAGGGGAATTTAGTGCCTGTGACAGTGAGCGGCCAAGGGTCTGGCTGGAGTCAGCAAGTGCATGGAGACCAGATGCTCTGCCGTCTGATTTCACTCCGGTGATTCTTTCCGCAAGTGAGGGGCAGCCAGGATTGTGACATGCCCTAGAGCTCTGGGCTCAGAATTGTCTCAGCTGCTCTAGGATACCTTATTCACCATAGATCAGGGTTGAGGGCACCTGTCCAGGCCTCACCCAACCCCACCCTGAGGTGTTGGACGATCTGCCGAGTGAGGAAGCTCGATGCTGTGACAGTTGAATGAAGTCTATTTTGGGAAACTATCAAATTCTCTGCTACTCTTCCCATTGAGAGACAGTCTAATTTCCCCCTCTTGAACCTGGGCCACCTTCTTTAGGGATTTTCCTACCAACAGAATACCGGGGAAGTGACATTCTGGAGCATCCAAGGCTATGAAGAAACCTTGTGTCTCTTTTCAGCACACTTATTCTTGGAGCTCAGTGCCATATTATGAGGAGGCACAAGCCACTCCTGTGGAGAGGTTCACGTGGTGGGGCAGGCCCCTGGGTGACTGCCCTAGTTGAGTTCTTGAGTGATGGATATCATAAAAGTGGACCCCCAAACTCTAAGGGACCAGCCATTGCCACCAAGCCCTATCCAAACTGTAAGCTTCTGAGCAAAATCAATAATTGTTTTTGTTTTAAGTCACTGTGTTTTGGGGTGGCCTGCTATGTATGAATAGATAAGCAGAACTGTCCTCAACCAGCCAGTGATAAATTGTTTACTGAATTTGGCTCAGAGACCAGCTGTGTTGCCAGGTAGCTCTGTGCTTTTGAGCAAGAGGTTTCTTTCTCAAGACAGCCTGGCATGATGGAAAGAGCTGGTGCCTCTGGGCCTTAGAATTTTAAGTTCAAATCCTTGTTCTGGCACTTATATTATTTAGGACAATCTACTTAGCCTTTGTAGGTCTTTGTTTTCTTACCCAGTGAGTGTGGATGGTAGCTCCGTCTTGCAGAGTTACCGTAAGAGCTGACACATGCTCATGTTCAGTGAGTGGTAGCTCAGTTTCCTTCTCTTAGAGTGAAATGTGGGGGGCTGTGGAGCATCGCTGGAAATGCATGGACTATGGACCAGGGTGAGTCTGGCTTCCAATGAGGCAACTGCACACACCTTGACTGAAGAAGGGAAAGGCAGATGTAGCCCGTTGGATGACGCACAGCAAACAGATTGTGCCCTTGGGGAATTAGAACCAGTTGCGCCGTCTCGGGCAGACATAGCCCCCTGCCAGGTGCCCATCTTGGTGAGCAGAGCACACACAGATTGGATTTTAGCTCCTAATATCTCTCTCAGTGGAGCACATTTGTCCACTGGACCTTCACAATTGTGGGAGCTACTCCCAACTGGGCGAGACTTCCTTTGTAACTCAGGAACTAACTTGAAACAAGTATTTCATAGTCTCAGTTTCCACACCTGAGAAATGGGTAAAGCAATGCTTATCTGTCTATAGAGCTGCTATGAGAACTGAATGAGCAAACACGTAAAATGCCCAGTAGGGTGCCTGGCACAAAGTATAGTAAATTTAGTTTCCTTCCCCTTCCAACACAAAATAATATTGGAGGTTTTTTTTCCTTAAATCTCTTACCTAGCCTGAAGTGGGCAAAGGGAGAGAGAAGAGCTGGCAGCAGCACCTGCTGCTGCAGAAGGGAAGGGAGTGGAGAGGGGGTAGCAAGGTACTGGAATACTCTGCTGGTAGGTTTTAGAAAGCTCCTTACCGAATACCTGATGTTCCATGACTTGTTCCTCTTAAATCTCAACAGAGCTGATTATTGTCGATCATCGGCACCATTGCCATAGTCAGTGTGAACAAGCTGGCTGAGCTGGATCGAGAATTCACGCACAGGTAGAGTCAGATGGTTACAAATCAAGTACCCTCCTCAAAGCCCCCAATGTACCATGCATTTCTTTATTGTTGCCCTTCTCTAGTTTTGTACAGTTATCCGCTGAGTTGTCCTCCCGCCACCCATGAGTACCCTGAGGGCAATGCCTATTCATCTTTGTTTCCCTAGCACCTACCTTGATGTTGGTGAATGTTTTCTTTCATGACTGAATGCACATAAGGACAGTGAAAGGAATTACTATTTATTAGGCAACATAAATATTCAAGGAATGCTTCTTAAGTTACCCATCAACTCTGAACATCCCTATTTATGGGAAAATGGAATAGGGATAACATTTGCTGAACCTGATATATGTGCCAGGAATTCTGCAAGGGACTTTAGACACACAGACTAATCCTTCAAACAAATTTGCTTGATACATGTTATACCCACTTCAGAGATAGGGATAAGGAGGCTCAGATAAAAATTAAGCAACTTGGGGGCCAGTGAGATGGCTCAGCGGCGTAAGCGCCTGCCTTGCAAGCGTGAGGGCCCGAGTTCAACTCCCGGATCCCACATACGAAAAAGGGGCCGGTGATATCGCTCAGTGGCACGGGTGCCTGTTGGCGTGCGAGGTCCTGAGGTCGACCCCCCGGTACCCAAAAAAAAAAAAAAAAAATTAAGCAACTTGCTCAGATAGATGTAACTTTAAGGTGGCATAGTTGAGATTTTGACTCGATCTGCCTGACTGTGAAGTCCTTGAAGTTTTCACCATGCCAGACACCTTCTGTCAGGAGAATGCCCAAACTAGGTATTTGAGATGGGAACTTAAGAGCCTGTGTTTGAAGGTAGCGAGAAACCGAGAGATTAGGGAAGGAGGCAGAATAGTCAGTAAGTACTTATTGAGTACCTGCTTTGTGCCAGTTACTATTCTAATATCCAGTTGCATAGATCAGTGAATGAACTAGACAGAAAAATCCTTGCCTTTGTTGAACTTGTAATCTATTGAATAGTGTTATGCAAAAGCAAATCTGAGCATTACCCAGGGTGTTTATTCCAGCACCTGGTTGACAATCTGCAAAGGCTCACAGGAAGAATGGGAAGTAGCAGGCCACACACATTCAGGAGAGTGTTGTTGGGATCCTGGCTCCCTTCATGAAAACACCATCACTGGTGGAGTATCAGGTAGGAAACTTGGCCTCTGAAACTCCTCAGCATTGGAGGATACACTAAGTCAGCGCCCTGACATATGGAGTACAAATAGGTGATAGAAGACAGGGAGAGACTAACTCAATACGGAGGCAGAGGCATGCTAACATTACCCTGTTTATAGATGGGACAAACCTTCCTAGCTTTGGGCAGAGGGAATGGACAGGAGTAAGAAAGTTTAAAGAGTTAGGCAAATTATTGAATTTGGAAGCTTGCAGACCACAGGACCTCTCCGCTGCTCAGGAGTAGCCAGTAGTGACCACAGGCTTCACACTGAATCTGGATCATCTGCCCACTCACTGGCCCAAACTGGAAACCCCTTGGGATATGACTGGTAGATTTTCTTTGAGGTCAATTTGGGGATCTCTGTTTTAGAATCTAGAACAAGCAAGACATTCAGAGTGCAATCAATGCTTGATGATCTACATGAATTTAGGTTATCTTACGAGTCTCTCCTGGGCACAGGTAACCTACAATAATGGAAAATCTAAAAACCATTAACATTTGGCCTTGGGATGCATTATACGATTTTTTTCCAGCAGGTTTACTTTCATAATAATGTTTGACTTAGGATGATATTAAAATTCGTTAGCTTTCCCTGAGCATACATCAGCTGGGGAGTGGGAGGAAGGAAATAGAGAGCAGAGGCTCAGAGATGCCCGAAGGAAGTGGCAGCTGACCCTGGATTTGTAGCAGACAATCCTTGCTGCTGACTGTGCCCAATTCAGAGGTGTGGGCGTTTCTCTATGGGGCTTGGCGAGGTCAATATTTGATCCCTTAGATTCAGATTCAACCAGATTTATTGATATGTCAGACACTGTGATAAGCACTTTAACATCTTTATTTCATTTAATCTGCCCAATGGCCTCATAATGTAGGCATTATTATTCCCAAATTACAGAAGAGGAAATTGGGCCTCAGAGAAATGAAATGCTTCAAAGTTACATAGCTAGCAAATGAGGGAGCCAAGATTTGACCCCAGGCTCTTTTTCATAAAGCCCACTGCCTTTCCCACATCTACCTCGTACTTGCAGCAATCAACACGCACTCAACCAGTGTTTCGTGCACGCGTGTACACGACAGGCATGACATCAGACGCTGGCGATATGAGGATGAGCAAGACTTTGCTTCAGGATGTTGGGCAAGGCACCAAAGCTTTTCTCCCCTCTAAAATTCAGATGAAAGTAAGATAAATGCGATGAATTAATCACAGAGAATTTTAAACAAGTCCCTTGGTGGCTTATATCCAGAGGTTGTAGCTGCTTTGAGGAAGGGAAGTAGAAAGTGGTGGAGGTGACTGACAACTTTGCATGTGTCCTTGGGTCTTGTCGCAATTGTGCAGGCAAATGCAGATCCCGTAGCTTCCCCACCCCCAAATAATTCACACTGGCCCTGTATCCAGTTTTCATTTATAGATCCCAGAATAGGCTATTTCTCTCCCTCCATCAAGGTGGCTGAGAAGGCTGATAGAAGAGGTTGGACAATGCTCTCTGGCCTTCCTCATAATGGCCAAACTACTTTTCATTTTCTTCTGGAATCTATCCCACCAGCCCTGCTGACTTCATTATCGTCCTTACAGCCTACAGAGAGGGGAAGGCAGCTGATATTCACCAGCCCAAGAATGGCTAATATCTCTCTCTAGGGCACCTTCCACTTGCTAAAGAGAAGCAAGTGGCAGTTTGAGTCTCTCTGTTGAAGCCACTCTGTCTTGGATAAAATGTCCTGGGGCTGTGGAAGTCAACAGCGACAGCAGCATTTACAGTAACTGCCAAGCTTAATAGCATCTCGTGATGAAGTTTTACTGTAAACAGCAGAGAGGGTAGAGGGGGGTGACTCGCTCATCCTGGCGGTATTGAGTGCTTTGTCCCCACTCGGAAATAACACTTCTCATGTGTGCTTCTTTACCAGCTCTTTAAATTGTTCCATGTGTGAGAGTCCTGGGATTAATACCAATGTCACCTGCTGATTTTATTGTGCCTCTCACTTTTTTTTTTCTTTTTGAGACAGAGGGGGAAGAGGAGGAGTGACTTGGGGAGGCCTGTTATGCTAGGCTGGCCCCAGCCACCCTGAATGCATGCCAGCATGCTCTCCCTCTCCTCCCATGCATGCCTTGTTACCTCTGGCCTGGGCCTTTTGCTTTCTAGTTGATGGAGGAGAGAATGCCAAAGCAAATCCAAGTTTCACTCTGGAGGTTTCAGGGACTCTTAGGACCCCAGAGGGACTCATTTTCTGGATTATTCCAGTAGCCCATGAGACGTCTGGAGATGCCTGAGATGTCTTACCTTCTGGGTTTAGGGTTGGCGTGATGCCTCGGCTGCTGGGGTGGACAGAAGGGTTTTCAGGAAGGGAGGCAGAAAGGAGGCTGGGGCACAAACAGCCAGCTGTCCAGTGCAACTTTTGGGCCGTCAGCTGCTGGTGTTTGTCTTTTCCTAAATCCTACTGAGGAGGGGTCCCACATAGTACATCAGAGATGGCAGAGGACGCAGACGGCAGTCTCGTCATGCAATTTCCAACAACACAGCTTGCGTTTGGATGGTGGATATGATCTGTGGGTACCTTGTACTCTCCTCTCGGTCCCCTGACCCTGTTATATTTGTCTTACACCATCAGAGGCAGGGAGGCAAGAGTGCTCCCTCTTATTGCCACAAGAAAAAGGGCCAGGCAATCATGGGGGGTGGGAAAGGGAAAGAGTTAGTCTGCTTTCCATCACTGTGACAAAAGCACCTGATCTACATTAACTTCCTGGCTTGCACATGGAAGAAAAGTTTATTTTGGCTCATGGTGTCAGAGTTTTCAGTCTATGGCCCTTTGGTCCTGTTGTCTTTGGGTCTGCAAGGCAGGACATCATGGTGGGAGTATGTGGCACAGGAAGCTGCTCACTTCATGGTAGCTAAGAAGCAATGAGAAGCTGAGGAGAGGCCACGGTTCTAATATCCTTTTCAAGGACACACCCCCAATAACCTAACGTCCTCCCAATAGATCTCACCTCCTAAAGGTCCCGGTACATCTCAATAGGCTGGTGAACAAGTCTTTAAGAGATGGGCCTTTGGCGGACACTCAAAATCCAAACTCTGGCACTCAGTTTTCTTGCTCTCCACTACTCCCCTCCCCCCACCAGTATTTGTGCTGCTAGGGCTGAGTGGTACAGATCAGCTTAGGAAATGGGGCTCCTGTGAGAGCAAATGGCCACAGATGCAGGGCAGCAGGAGCCATCAGACCACACCTGTGAGCCTGCCATAGGAACAGGAGGTAGAGCCTGGGGACTCGGGGCATTATTCATGTAAAGAAGCAGCGCAAGAGCCACAAAATGAGAATGATAATGACAATGATAATAACAATAACAGTAATAACAGGAATGATCTTGGATTTTTGAGGCGTTTTCTTTTCTTGCCTCTTTTTTATCTTCTTTTTGAAATCTCACTGTCCTTGGAAGATGGGAAGCATCTGTCCCTATTAATTACACAGGGAGAAACCAGGCCGAAGGTCATGATGTATTTCCACAATAGGGACAATAAAATGATTATCACCATAACGCATCATTTCATCGAGCGCTCACTCTGTGCTGTTATTTAATTGTATCTTTCCTGCAATCCCAATACAATGGCACAATTGTTTTCCCAGTTGACAGAAGAGGACCCTTGGACAGGGAGAGAAATATCCATGTTCCTGTGGGCCCAGGTCATGCTCTTAAACACTAGGCAGCATTGCCTTGGAATTGCCATACCACTTTGTGGTGGTTACTAGAATCACAATGACTCCTCCTCCTCTCCTCTAAGACTCCAGGATACCTAAGGGCAGAAAGGTCAAAGCAGGTGTATTAGTCTGCCTGGTCTGTCGTGATAGAATACCATAGGCTTGATGGCTAAAACAACAGGAGTTCATTTTATCACAATCTGGAGGGTGGAAAGCCAAGATCAAGATGCTAGCAGCGAGGTGGGTGTGGTGGTGCATACCTGCAATCCTAACACCCTGGGAACCTGAGGCAGGAGAATTGCAAGTTTGAGCCCAGCCTGAACAATTTAGTGAGACCCTGTGTCAAAAATAACAAAGGGCTGGGGATATTGCTTAGTGTGAAAAAAAACAGTCCCCAGTACCATGAGAAGAAAAGATGCTAGCAGGGTTGAATTCTGGTAAGGCCTTTCTTCCTTGCTTGCAGATACTTGCTATCAGTCTGTTTGTGTCACTATAATAAAATACCTTAGAACAGGTAATTTGTAAACAGTGAAAATTTATTATTCATAGTTTTGGAGGTTGGGGAGTTGAATGTGAAGGGGCCAGCAGATTTGGTATCCAATAAAGGCTTGCTGTCTGCTGCAAAGAGAGCATCTTTCAGCTGTGTCCTCCCATGGTGGAAGAAGGGCTGAGGAGCCTGCTTGAGCCTCTTTTGAAAGGGCGCTGATTCCAATCCTTGAGGGTGGGGCCCTGAAGACTTAACCAAGAGAAGCTGGATGTGATGCACGGATCACCACGAGTTTGAGGCCAGCCTGAGCTGCATGGTAAGTTCAAGGCCAGCCTGAACTACACAGTAAGACTCTGTCCCCCCCCCCAAAAAAAAGGAAGAAAAAGGCAAGAGAAATAGAATGAAATGTAGAGCCCGCACTCTCCCTTGCCCTATTGCTTGTCTATGATTTACCCCGGGACTCACCCAGAGCTCTTGACAGGTGAATCCTGGCAGGATAAACATACCACAGATAGATTTTAAGGGGTGGCAGGTATCGCTTGGTCCTGGCTAAAGCCCTGGGCAGGCATTTTTTTCTTCTTCCAGTACTGGGGATTGAACCCAGGACCTTCACACTGAGCTACATTCCCAGGCTTTTAGAAATGTTTTTGTTTTGAGACAGTCCCACTAAATTGCCCAGGCTGCACTTGAACTTCCCATCTTCCTGCCTCAGCCTCCAGGGTGCTGGAATTACAGGTGTGTGCCACCTTGCCTACCTGCACAGGCATTTATAACCTTCCATTTAGTGAGCTTTGGAGATGTGAAATAAGCCTGGAGAGGGAAACGGGGAAGTGATGTGCAGTCTCTCTGAGATACTTTTTGAGGCTTTGGGTCAAGCCCACAAAAATGAAGGGAGCGCATGCTCTTACCTGGAGTGCTTCCCTGCGGAGGCTCTTCCGGTGAGGTGGGTAGCGTGGCTGTGTCCTGAGAAGCCAACTGTCCTTCCGGGCCTCCTCCTTGGCCTTCTGGGCACCTGGGTGAAAGGGAAGAGGTAGGACCACACTCAGGGCACTGATGCGGCCTGAGGGAAGAGCACTGTCACCAGCTTGGGTGGTTCCACTTTGGAGCTGCCCTGTCTGAGCTGCAGTCCCAGGCCCCACATGCTGCCCCCTTCTCTCCTCAGCTCTCTGCCTTCTTAATCTATCCACCCAGGAGCAGAGGCGCAAAGCCCAAATAAAGGTGACTTTTCTTTGGGGTGACTGCCTGGGCCAGGAAAGAGGTCAAAGCTGCAGGTAACAGGGAGGTTTGGGGATTATCTGTGAATTTCAAATACCCATGTTCTTGCCTCAGGCTAAGTGAGGCAGGTTTGTTCCAGCTTTTGCATTTACCATGGTGACAAACCTTTCCCCGGGACAATTACTTACCCCCGTCTGCATGGCTGGAGGAAAAGTTGTCTGAAGAGAAAGCTGTGACTGCCAGACCCGGAAAATTCCCTGTTGGTTGGTTTTAATCTATAGTAGAAAACCTCCACATTATTCTGCCATCCTGGGATGTGACAGGTATTAATAACCCTATTAGCTACAATCCCATCCGGCGCTATTTACACAGGCTGCGCCTGAGTCGCAGCAGCCACTCGGATGCAAGGGACTGTGGACGTTCAAAGCTAACGAGAACTGGGCTTCTGTTTTTCTCCTCTGAGCCCAGGGTGTTGACAAATTAGGTTCTCGGTAGGGGGTTCCCCATCCCCACGTGCCAACACTGCTTATGGACCCAGGCCAAGTATCTCTGGCAGCTATAAGGTGATTTCAGAACCTCCAGGAAGGTTACGGAGCCTTTTCTTCTTTGGCTTCCTCTGACTGAGGGGTTTCACCATACACCCTCCTTCTGCCCTCTGCATCTGCAAAGCTTTTCTATCCTTCAAGACTGGGTTCAAAGTCACCTTTTCTTTGAAACTTTCCCTGAGACCCTCAGGCCAAAAGTAAGCTTCTCCTCTTATCACTGACAGCAATTTACCTGTCGCTCATTAATGCCACTCACTTATGTGCCAACCTGCCCAGGCCATAGGATGTCGAGACAGCTGGTATAATGTTATTCCTGGGTGTGCCTGGACTGGTGTTTCTGGAAGAGATTAGCATTTGAGCTGGTAGACTGAGAAAAGATCAACTTGGCAGGCATCATCCAATTCTTGGAGGGCCCGGATAGAGGCAAACAGCAGAGGAAGGGCCAATTCCCTCTCTTCTGGAGCTGGAACATCCACCGTCTCCTGCCTTTGACATCAGAGCTCAGCTGAGGTTCTGGGCCTTTGGAGTTCAAGGCTTATACCAATGGCCTGGCACGGTTCTCAAGCCCTCATACTTGGACTGAAATGCATACCTGGCTTTTCTGGTTCTCCAGCCTGCAGATGTTGGATCGTGTGACTTCTTACCTTCAAAAATCATGTGAGGGGCCGGTGATATAGCTCAGAGGCATAAACGCCTGCCTGGCAAGCGCGAGGTCCTGAGTTCGATTTCCGGTACCTGCATTAAAAAAAAAATCACGTGAGCCAGTTCCTATAATAAAACTCCTCTTCTATGTGTCTTTGTACATTCTGTTCATTCTTTTTCTCTTCAAAATCCTGATACATTTTTTGCTCTGTCTTGCACATGGTCGTCTTGCTTCTCTTCCGGGGTTCTGAGGAGAGCTTTGGAGGTATTTTCTCACCTGGCATCTGCACCCTGCTTTGCTAGTAGGACATGGCTGACCTCTACCTGCTGGATGAAGGAACTAGGACAGTGCAGTGCAGAGGGGAGTCAAACCCCAGATAGGTGCAAAGCTGGCCCCACCCCAAGATAGATCCCCAGGGAGCCTCTGGGGCAGGGACTGGGGACTCATTTAGCATAAAGCTATCCAAGTAGGTCACTGGTCTTGAGCACAGGGGAAGGAAGGGAAAACAGAGAGTAGGGCTGCCTATCAACATGGGCCACACTGTGGAAGGATAAAGCTGTAAACAAATCCAGAAAACTAGCAGGACTCTGGCAAGGCAGAGGCTGGATTTTAGGCTAATTGAGGAGGCCCAAGGAAACTAGGAGACTTTTAGACTTGGAGGACTGAAGGAAGGAAAAGAGAAATGAGAGGGAGGGGATGGGTAATACTGATTTTTAAAGGGTTTTCCATTAATCCACATGGTGCCTTTGTGCTCCAAATCAGGATGCACACCACAATGACGGCTCAATTTTAGTCCCTATTCATCCCCTTAGCCAGACACCTGTATCAGTTAGCTGCTGCCACAAAATGCTGTGAAACAGAGCATTCCAAAGCTCATGTGCAATAGCAGGTTCATATTCTGACTGACCTGGTGATTCACTGAGGGTTGGCTGAGCTTAGCTGGGCAGTTCTGCCATTCTCATACACTTCATTGGCATGGCTGGGATAGCTGGCAGTTGGGTGATTTGGGTAGCACTCAGCTGGGGCAGTTCCCCCCTGTTCCATGTGTCTCTTAGCACCTCTGCCGGACTGATCTGTACCCATTCTAGGCAAGACAATGGCTGAGGTGCAGAGAACAAGCCCTTAGACATCATGCTGGTTGGCATCTTGCTGGTCAAGAATGAGTCACATTGTCAAATCCAAAGCCCAGGAACAAGGGAACATAATTTGCCTCTTTGGTGAGAAGAGCTGCAGAGCCACAGGTGAAGAACTGAGGCCATGAGTACTTTGGGGCTTCCGTGTATAGGACAAAACATGTCACCCATGTGTCACAGCCCTGCCTGGCACAGAGATTCTTTTGTAGCTCTGACAGTTCTGACCAAACCTGAAACTTTGCATCCCATTCTGAGTCTGCCTTCGCCTGCTGCCTCCACCACTTAGGATGTAACCTGCTACTTGGCCTTCTACTTGGCTTAAGTGATGCTGGACCATGATGTGGTCCAAAGGTATATTTGGAGTAGTTAGGAACTAGAAAAGGAGGAAAATAAGTTGAGAAAAGAAAGCATTTTTCAGAGTACATAGATTTGAAGATGTAGTACATTCCTCCATTGTGATGCAGGCACACATTTGAGCTTACAGAAAGTCACTTTTGGAAGTGTAGCTCCAAAATATCCATTGGCTCTATGTCTTAGAGGTTCATCCTCGTGTCTGGAAGTTCTTCTCAAAACCTAGCTCTAAGGCCCACTGTTTTTGAACTGTATTCTGATTTTTCTCAGTAGTATTGCTGGTTTTTGGCCAGGCACATTTTTATGTTTAAACCAACCAATTTTCCTTTTATCCTGAAGAAGACATGCACTTGCCATGTGTGTGATATCCCCATTAAGGAAAGAAATGGAGACCCATTCTTCCTGCAAATGCTTCTATTGTGAAGCAAAGAATCCAAACATTTAATCCTTGATGCCTGGACCCCACTTTATTGCAGGCCCTTATTTTGTGCACTTACCTTCTCTTGATACACACAATTCCCTCTTGATGGAAACACTTGTGTGTTTTCTCAGTGGACACTTTGGGGAATCAGGCCCTTCACGCTGCTTTTTGGGTTATTACACTGTCACACTTTACCACTTTGCAGAAAGAACATATTAAGCAAAATAGAGTTCTCAGGAGCAGGGATTGCTATTGTTAGAGAAACAATACTTGGGAAATAATTCCCCCCAATTTTGTCTTCATCTTCTCTGTGCTGTGCAAAGAGAAGAACAATTTATTAACAGGAGGCAGAAAATGTTACTACTGCTTTTGGGCAATGGAGGTTTATGGGGTCCACAGTATATGTTGTTTCAGTGACTTAGAAGTCAAGAGACTGGGAGCTAAAAAAAAAAAGTGAATTCCCAGTGGGAAAGGTTGCTAAAGAAAACAGCCTCATTTGAATTTCACAAAGGTTTTGAAACTCATGGTGGTAGTGCCCTCCTGTTTGTATTGCAGACCTTTATTGTTTCAACTGCTGTCAGCTGGTAGAGAAAGGAGGTTTGGGGGAGGGAAGGGGCAGCCATAGGATTTTGTCTGCCTCCATCCAATGCCCAAAAGCCGGGCTGAACCAGTGTTTCTCAAGCAATATATGTAACAAATATCTCAGAATCCACAACCTTCCCTGCCTCCCTGGCTCTTCGCTACCTTGGAAAATCTGGTTTTTGATTTGTTTCCAATTCTAAGCTTGTCCTTGGTTTTAGTGCTGGATTTGGGGCTTCTGTTTTGACAATTACCACTGTTTCCTAAACACGGGTTATACTCACACCTTTGGTTCATCATGCTGTAGGTGTCCTGGATCGGCTCAACCTAACAAACACTGAGTCTAGGATTACTTCTTGGCTGTGGCTCACGTGGTCATATTTTTGCAAGATTTGCCCCAGTTGCATTCTGGATGATGACAAATGTTTGGTAAACATGTGTGGGGGTGGCTTCCAAGGGGTCCAGTAAATTGGTATAGACAGGACTAAACCACAGATATGAGTTTAAGAGACAATATGATTGCCAAAGTTGCGCACGGTTTTCTAAGATAGGTACTGCCTTGAATTAGCACTGGAGCCACTGATTAAAGCCGAACGTGTGGAAGGCAACTGGTGGCCAACTTTAGTCAAACTGGAGATGTTGGGCTGGAAGATGTCAGGAACAAGTGCACGAGGGATCTGCCTGCAGCCAGAGGCTCAAACTGCAGCCCAGCACAGATGCAGTCCAGGCAAGCTGGCGTGGAGTCAGAAGCCATACTCAGCTCCATAGGAGTGACCCGTGTGACTCTATTAATGAAGCAAAAGATATTGGAATCCAATTGTTGATGGATCATCACATGCCGGGAAAACTCTCAGCTGCATTGACTGGGAGAGCAGGGGGTATAATTTTGAACTTCTGGAGTTAATGAACTATGGCCTGAAATTTACAACCTTGTTGTGAGTGTTGTGGATTTAACTCCCAAGCACAATTCTGGGAAACTGGCACACTCCTCTGACCTCTGTGAAGGCCAGAGGCCCTCCGGGGTTTGGCTTCTGTATTCTCCCATCTCTCTGCAGTCCATTAGAGGCAGCCCGCGAGGGCTGCTTGTTCACGTGGTGTGTGTTGGTAAGGGACGTTTGCTTTTTCACCCTGTTGCAGTTGCTGTAGCACAGGACAGATAATGAAAAAGATGAACTGAAGTTACAGACCTACTCGTTTCAGTTGCCTTGAAAGAATTTAGAAAATTAATTAGCACCTGTGCAGTTTAGGTCGGGAATGAGTATTTTCTCGAGCCTGTGATTTAGAATACACCTTTTCCTCCACACCCCAATCTGGACATACTCTTTTTTTTTTTTAAATTAAATTAAATTTTTTTTGGTGGGTACCGGGGGTCGACCTCAGGACCTCACACTTGTCAGGCAGGCGTTTACGCCACTGAGCTGTCTCACCGGCCCTGGACATACTCTTCTAAAGGGTTCAGTCCACAAGGAGATTCTTAGTTCTATCAGGGAAAAAAGGAAAGAAGAGTTTATGATGGTTATTCTCTAATCTTGTTTGGGAACTAATTATATACAAATATATCCAAATTGTACTTATTCTAAAAAAAGTCTCACAATGTAAAGTGAGAAAAAGAGATAGTGATTTCTACATGTAAAAACTCTTAGTACATAGTGAGCGATAAATATTTATTATAAATAGTTAATAAACTATAATAATGCTTTACTTGAAAAGCCAGTAAAAAAAAAGAAAGAAAAAACATAGTAAAGTCTATGAGTGAAATGAGAAGAATTATATTTTTGACATCTTTCCTTTTCTTTTTGTTTCCATTAGCTTTCATGGTTAAACTTCAAGAATAGCCAATAGTTGTTGCTTCCACTTCCAATTTGCCATTTCTCTTTTATTTTGGTCTTGGCTTCTTTCCTACATTGCTACTACATTTTCATCTTTGAAAGAAACAAGCACTTTTCTGCATGCCAAATCCCATGGTCCTATCAGGGCATCATCCTGTTCCATTTCTTTGTAATGTTCAGTGTGATTGCTCCCCCATATCTTAAGATTTTCTTTTCCATGGATTTTTATTACAGCACACTATCTTGAGCCTTGTCCAGCACTTCCGGCTGACCATTTCTTGGTTTCATGCGTTGATTAATTTTCTATGTGTCCCATAACTATTGATGTTGAAAAATTAAAATGCAGACCTTGATATCTCTTGGCATTCTGGCTTCTTTCCTTCTATTCTGTTCCATCAATTTTAAAGCTTCAAGTACCACTTCTTAAAAAAAAATATTGCTAATTCTGTATTTGACCTTTCTCCCAAGCTCGAGCTTCATTTATTTGACAAACATTTATTGAGCACCTAAGAAATACCAGATCTTTTTCCAGGTATTCATAATACAGCAATGAACCAAACACATAATGCTTCTCTCTTCTTCCTTAGGGATACTTGTATGGTAGTGAGAAGGACATATAGCAAATAAAATAAATAGTAGCTAACACTTAATGTTATATAGTCTCTGCCACTCGTTGTTTTAAGTGACACACACTCACTCACTTAATCATTACAAGAACCGCATTTTACAGATTGAGGAAACCGAGGCCCAGGAAGGAGAAGTACCTTGCACAAGATCACATGGCTGCTGATCAGTGGAGTTGGGACTCGGTCCCGAGGCTCTAGAGGTTGTGCTGCTGATCTCTATGTTATATCGTGTCTCCATATACATAGTATGTTAGATGGTGCTAAGTGCTATTCAGAAAAAAGGGAAGATGGTGGTGGCGGTGGCAGTGGTGGTGTCATGTGTGTGTGTGTGTGTGTGTGTGTGTGTGTGTGGCTGCAGTGTGTGTGGCCCCAGGGAAGGGTCAATGAGCAGGTAACCATTGAAACCTAAATGTGGTAAGGGAGTCCCTTGAAGAATCTGAAGTAAAAGGAAGTAAAATGGACTCTTAGGTGAGCATAAGTGACTTTCTCAAGAAAGCGTAGTAGAGTGAGTGGCAGAGAGGGAGTGAGGAAAGGGTGCTAGAAGTTAGGGTCAGAAAGGACATGTGGGCTAGGTGATCTAGGGCCTCAGAGGTCATGGTGAACACTTTGGTTTCTGCAATGAGTGCTGAGAAGCTGGGTTATATTTTGAGAGAATCAGTCTGGGTGCTGTTTTGAAATTTGCCCGGGTGAGTCTTGAGGGCAAGGAAGATAGAACCAGTTTAGAAAGCTACTGCAACAATTCAGGTGTCTTTGAGTGGAGTGGCAGCAGTAAAGTCCCGAGAGGTGGCTGGATTCTTGGTATATATTGAAGACTGAGCCAAAGAATTTCCTGAAAGGTTGGGTGTAGATGTGAGAAAAGAAGGAATTCAGTATGATTTAATTTTTTTGGCCTTTATAGCTGGGCGAGTAGAGCTGCCACTACTGGAATGGGTAGATTATAGGAGGAAAAGATTTAGATGGTAACATAAGGAGTTCAGTTTGGGGCAAGTGTCTATTAGATACAGGAGTAGAGTAAAAAGTAGATGGTTAAATATACAAGTCTGGAGTTTAGGGAAAAGTCCCAGCTGAGAGATATAAATTATTTTCAACACATGTACATAAATGTTCTGTAGCAACTTGGAAGAATATTCTGATTCTCCATCTTCTTGATATGTTTTCTTAACATTGGAGTGTTTATTATATTCCAGGCTCTGTTTTTCCTGCTTCAACTTATTTAATCCAGACATCAACACTGCAATGTAGGGATAGTTGTTATTCCCATTTACAGCTAAGGAAACTGAGGCTCACCAATTAACAGACTACTACCAGATCCCCAGAAAGAAAGTGAGGTAGCTTACAATAAAATATGTGGATTAAAAACTTCACAAAGCTATTAATGCACAGATAACATATTTAGGGTTAATTAACAAATAGGGAGTATAATTGTGCCAGGATATTTAGACTAAGTATAAAAAGACTTCTACCGAAAAAAACATAGTCTTGAGCTTCTTGGCAGCAAAATAAAAAGGCAAACAGCATGAACATCAGTTCATCAGCAGATATTTTCTTAAGTGCTTAGTTATTTTGTTTTTAAAATAACCTCTCCAGGGAGAGTAAGGTATATTCTTGGGATTCTTAGGAAGCAAAATAAGGTACAGAAAAGACTGGAATTGGTTAGATTAATTTCTTTCTTTCTTTTGTTTTTTGGTTTGCTGTGTTAGTTAATAATAATTTATTAAGCAATTATATATGCAAGGCTATATGTAATAACACTAATGTTGCGAGAAATACAAAGATGTATTAAACATGGTCTTAAACTTCCATTGTCTTATCATCTAACTTAGAGATGAAGTATGGACACCACAAATGAACAACAGTTAAGCAACACATGATAAATGACCTTCCTATTGTCACAGGAAGAATTTTATTCTGACACTTACGAGAGTTCTACATTTTGTTTTAAATTTCAGGTCTGCTCTTGTTTGGTTTATCCTCTCTGAAATTCATGGTGAATTTGATGGCTGTTATGGTGATGTTCAGAGGTAGGACCTTTAAGAGGTGAGTAGGTTATTAAGAGAGATTGGAGTTGGTAAGTTACACAGTGAGTCCCTCTCATGCTTCTCTCTTCTGCACATGCCCACTTGCCATTTGCTTTTCTGCCATGAGATGAAGCAGCCTGAGGCTCTTATCAGATGCTGATGCCTTGGTCTTGGACTTCTCAGCCTCCAGGATTGTAAGCAAAACAAACTTCTTTTCTTTATAAGTTATCCAATCTCAGATATTCTGTTATAGCAATAAGAAATGGACAAAGACAAGGGGCAAAGACACCACTGGGAAATCATCACTTAGTAGAAGAGGGAAAGATCCATTCTTTTTGAGTTATTCATGGAAGCTTTATTATAGTGATAAGATTTGAAAGAAACTTGACCCTAAATAAACATAGACCTTCCCTTGGCCCTTATAACTCATTTGCTATTATCAAGGTCTTCCCTTCTATTACCACAGTGACCATCATCCAGCTTTTCTAGCCAAGTCTTCTGTTAGCAACTTCTGGAAGGTGAAGAGGTATTGAAGTGACCTTGTTAAATACAGCTAAAAGAGGCTCCATATAGATGAATAATTTTTCAAGAATTTGGGAGCATCTAAAGTTAACCAAGTGACTATGGGAGGGGTTATTTACTTCTTTGAAACCAGATCCAATCCAATTCTTTTCATGTCTAAATTACAGGCAACAGAGAAATTCATGGTGAGAGTCATTGTGAGCCAATAGCAACCTTCCAGAGTTCCAAAGTCCCAAGCTTTTGAGGCCTGCGTTGCAGGAAATCCCCATCATCCCATCATGAAGGGACATGAAGGACCACACCCACACACATTTATCCAAAAGATAGAGCCATGGCCAAAGCCTAACCAGGTATTTTGTTCTAACTTAGAAAAGAATACGTACATCATTAAGCAGGTATTTGAAAAGGTCAAGGTGAGGAGAAGGGAGTGCTTAGCTCAGGTTGGGAATAAGGCAAAGGCTAGGGAGTCAAGCCATGTCAGGCATGGGAGAGAGTTTGTGAGGGGAAGTGGACCTATGATAGCATTTCTCTGAATATTACTGAGAGGGTACTTTTTGTCCTTTGTCATAAAATGAACCTGAAAACTGTGTGAAGAGTGACTGAAAAGAGTGCCTTTGATGAGACCCATCCAGTGAAGGGGGAATTGCTTTCTTCCATGCTCTGACCACTCAACAGGACACAAGCCCTGTTGTGGTGGTGGACACTGCACTTGGGAATGCCCTGCTCAGCTCTGTCCTCTAAAGCAGGAATCCTGTCTGCGGCTCATTGGAGACAGCTGCTCAGGCGGGTCCAGGAAATGGGAAACATACGGACAGCAGCAGCAGACAGGCTGCTTTCCTGAACAGGGGACCTTCTGGAGTCTATTGCTGCAGTTGCAAGCACAATTAGGGGCTACCATGACCTTGCAAATGAGTGCTGAGGACATATCAGACCTCCAAAGAACCAGGCCAGTTTAATCCTGGAAGAATCACAAACAAGAGCCAAGAATAAGGAAGTAGGGCTTTTCACCTCTTTTTTCCTAGAGTAATTTCACCTCCCAGGGGATTCCTCTCCCTTCCCCTTCCTTATCTCTCTCAGGTGGGCACTATGCATTTGAGGCTGGGGCGGGGAAGTGAGGAATATGATCAGATCCAGCCTGGTGGGATTTGAAAGAGGTAGTTTTGGGAAGGTGGCCCTACTCTACTACCCACTTGAATAAAGCCTTAATTTAAGGTGGACCAGGCAGAATGGAGTGGAGCTGGGGGCTGGGTGTCAGTGGGAAGACACGGCCAGGATATTCCATGTTCTAGAGTGGAATAGGTGCCAAGGTGGAGAGAGTGAAGCATAAAAAAAAAGACCTTAAAGAAGAGATAAAGATCTGAATTAGTAAGACAGTATCAGCATGGGGCCCAAAGAATCATAACACAATGGAGCCAAGAGTCAGGAGTCAAATGGAAGCATAACCAGGAAGGGGTCTATTTTGGATGACTGCTAGGAACAGTGAAGGGGGATGCTACATCTGACTTAATTCCTAGAAGTTGGAACGTGAGTATGGGCTGGATTAAAGGCACATGTCAGTGCAGGTGTTGGCACAAGCATATCATCAGATTAAAAGTACGTACAGTGCCTTGAGTAGGTCATGTGTAGCCACAAAGAATCGAGGCTGTGGAGGCTCAGTCAGCTCCAGGCAGCACCCTCTCACCCTCTGCTGTGCTAAGAGTCAACACTAATTTTAATTTTATTCATGGTGCTTGTACTTGTTCCATGCTGCAGCTCCTCAGTGAATACTAATGGAACTCCAGATTGTTTTAAGTGAAGATCAGAGCAAGATACCTCCTTTCATCTTGTCAAGAGCTGTCATTTCCAACAGAGGTTTTTGGAATTTCCTTTCTAACAGATTCAATGCAAACTCTTCTCTACACAGAGCTGCATATGTATTGCTGGCACTGGGCTATTGCAAAGCCGTCCTCAAGGAAAAAGAAATCATCCTTGGCCTTCTGCCCCCACCGTGGTCACTGTCAACAGAGAATTGTCCTGTAGAAAGACAGAAGTAACAAAGAAGGAAGCAGGCAGGGAGGCAGTTCAGAGGGCATCTCTTAGAAGGTGGAGAAAGCCAGGACTTACTTTCTTTTGCAAGGTTGTTTTGATCATTTGCAGTGTCATTTCCATTATTTTCATAGCCATGAAGTTTTTAAGGTTTGGAAGAATTGCTTCATGATCATTTGAACTGCTTTCTTAATTCTCGTCTTTCATTGTCTCAATCCGCTTTGCATATAGTTGTTATGCAATTTTTTAAAAAAGAAATCACTACTATCTACTCAAAAATACCTCAAAGTTATGGCATTTCTAGTATCAGTCTCTGACTGACCCTCTAGCCTCCCCTCTTTTCTCTCTTCCCATCATTCTAATCTCTCTTATCCATTGCTTCTGTCTGCTGCTACTCTGCCCAGCTGCAGGGGCTGAAGGCCCCCTTCTGATAGGCTCAGTCTTATGTGGTCTCTAAGCCAATGAGAAACAGACTTGCTGCTAATGGATTTGCTTTTCCACCAATCAGCACAGTCAGGATTAGACCTCAGTCCAGAGAGCTCAGGGTATTACCAAACTGCTGCCTTTCTACCTCAGAACCAACCTTCATTGTCCCTTATCTAATTTTCTTCCAAGTACAAGTGACTTGGCAAGACCACAGCTTACAGTAAATGCCAATGTTTTTGACTGACATAGTACGTCTAGTTCAAAATCTAATTCTAATTTTATGGGAGTTAGGACAAATGGTTCAGTCCTGGCTCTCAGATTTCATTGTCATTTTGGGCTGGTTATCTAATCCAAATGTCACTTACTCATCAACAAAATTAGGACGATCATAGCACCTATTCATAAGTTTGTGATGATTGAGGTGATAGACATGAAGCATCATCATGAGTGTGGCATGTAGTTAAGTATCCAATGAATGTGAGTAATTATTACACTTGCTCTCAGTATTGATGAAGCCAATAAATGAAATAGGCAATGCTTAATACATGCATAGACAGAAATCTTTTTTTTTTTTTTTTTTTTTTTTTTTTGGTGATTTAACAGCACCTTTCTTTCCTCAGAAAACCCATTGCATTTAGAAAGATACAAACAAAGCCCACAAGAACATATATTTTCTTCTCTGCCCTATAACTATGCAGGAGTGTTCGTTTTGGTAAAGACATGGCTTCTCTCATATCTTGTTGGGCCACTGGATGCCCTGATCTATCCAGTAAGAGACACCCTCCTTTGCCTCTTCCCTCCCCTTGCTCTTGGCGATGGTGGGGAGGGAGGCACAACATCTGCCCATGCTCCCCCGGGATGAGCCACCTGCCCCTGCAGCACAGCAATGTTCTGCTGTAATGGCCCACAACAGGATGGCCCTGCAGGGGCCTCTGGCAAGGGGACAAGCCAGGCCGAGTAGACTGAGAATGCTCAAGGGCAGTGCTGAGTGGCTGCTGGCCAGAGTGGCCCATCTGTGAGGTTGGTCAAGGGGCAGGAGACAGCTTTATGCAGCCTATTCCTGGGAAGACACTTTCTCTATTTTAAAAAACCCAACACATGGTCTCTTGCCAACCTAAATTCTGGGTACAGGTGGCAGGGTTAGGGGCACACATTTTGCTGGTGGTTTTGTTGGTGCATTCTGCTATGAGGAGATGGTTCTGGGTCCTATCTTCCATGTGCAGAGGAAGAATACCTCTATAGAAGCCAGAAAGTTTCATGTTTTAGTTCAGGGTTGCACTTCCTCTTTCAGCCCTGGGGTCTGGAGGACTCTGACCTTCATTTTCACAGTATGTCCTCTGGCTTCTTTCCCTTTTTCTGCCTCCTATCACAAATCTATCCACAATTAGATAAGGGGCTGCCCAGACAAACAGTAATTTTTTCCAAATGGCGTCCCCTGTACCCCTTTCTGATGTTTTGGGTCTAAATTGTCAAATGAAACATCAGTGGATTTTTGTTCATATAAAAACAACACAGAAGTGGGCGGAGCAAAACATGAGAGTCATCCACTTTCCTCTGCTCCTGCCATTTGTGTCCCTTCTCCAGAGGCCTTGTGGTTAGCAGAGATAACCACTGTCCACACATTTATGTATAACCTCCTCTCTGCACATTTACACCTAGATATTTATACATGAGTATGCACTTTTGGGTGGGATTTGTATTTTATCTATCTTTTGCTTTTATTTTTATAGGCACATACTTTGGAGAATCGTTTCTTCCTTCTAGCCCTATTGTGAAGAACCCTAAGTCCCCTGCCATTCCCACCACTCATTTCTTTCTTTCCAGAAACAACCACTCTCAAGGCTTTTAGCTGATTCTTTTGGTATTTATCCCCATATTGCCGAATACACTTCTTATATCATTACTTAAATTTTTCACTTCAGGCATAATCTCTCTTTCTCTGTTTTTGAGATGGGGGTCTTCTTATGTTGCCCAGGCTGGCCTGGAACTCCTGGGCTCAAGCAGTTCTCCCACCTCAGCCTCCTGAGGGGCTGGGACCACAGGTGCAGACCGTCATGCCCAGCTTCAGGCATAATCTCTTGATTACCCATAAGGAAAACGAGGACTTCATTGTTTTTAGTCTGCCACTGCACACCCACACTGATGTTTTGTGTTTACATTATTATGACTATTATAAGCTATGTGGTATACTATGCCTACTCTTCCTCTTCTGTTTAACATATTCCCTGGAGTTAATAATTGCCTTGCTTGTTTATTTTCCCCTGTTGTTACCAATAATTCAACCTCAAAGACTTCCTCAGTTGCATAAATTTCTTCTCAATTTGTTCAGATATATGAGTTATTTAGTCAACCTCTGTTAGGAACTGGATGTTTGTCTTCAGATTTATATGTTGAAATACTAACCACCAGGGTGATGGCACTAGGAGATGGGGCTTTTGGGGTGATTAAGTTATAAGGGTAGAGCCCTGATGAAGGCTACCAGTGTGCTTGTTTTTTTTAAGATCCCAGCGAGCTCTCCAGGCTCTCTTTGCCACCTGAGGCCACAGTGAGACGTCAGCAGTCGGCAGTTCGGAAGGGGCCCCTCTCCAGAGCCCAACCATGCTGGACCCCTGGTCTCAAGGGTTCCACCCTCCAGAATTGTGAGAAATGAATTCCTATTGATTATAAGCCATCTACCCAGTCCAGGGTACTTTATTACAGCCTGGGACCAAGACAGAATTGTTGTCTTCAAGAAATCTCTCTGGAGCTGTTGACCTGCTCCTCTCTGGCCTAGTGAATCTCTTTTCTGGGCTTTTCTTTCCCCATTATCCTGGGTATGCTCTTTGCTTTGTGTATATACAATCCCAGAAGACTCCATTCTTTTTTTTTTTTTTTTTTTTTTTTTGTAGGTACCAGACGTCGACCTCCGGACCTTGTGCACCAGCAGTCGCTCATGCCGCTGAGCTATATCACCAGCCCTTTTTTGTATGTGAGTTCCGGGAGTCGAACTCAGGCCCTTGCGCTTGCCAGGCAGGCGCTTACGCTGCTGAGCCATCTCACTGGCCCTCCATGCTTTTTTAAATCCATGTCTTTCTACTTTTGACTTGTGTCTTACTTTGAGAGTGTATATATTTTAGTAGCTTCTTGAAGAGCCATAGAATGAAGGCATTCATTCATTTATTAAATCTCATTGAGCACTTACTAAATTCTAGGAACAAGATATTTTGGGTATGTTCTAGGTGCTTGAGACACATTAGTGAACAAAGTCTAAGAATAAGAAAATCACGTAGTTTATTAGAAGGAAGTAATTTCCAAGGAGGAAAAAGAAAATTAAAAAATGTAGAGAAGGACAAGATCAGACAGGCCTGCCCCTAACATCCGTGAGGCTTTGGAGCAAGAGTTAAGGGAAGGACCCATTTAATTGACTTCACACTTGACTCATCTACACATGTATTTACACAAATTCAGGAGCAATAGACGTCATTTCATATTGCAGAATATTCTTTAGCCCCGATTTGCAAATGCTATGAATATCTATTGAATTTATGTGTACCGTGGAGCCACAAATTGGAATTCGAAGAGAAGCAAGGAAATGGATGTACAGAATCACTGGAAGATGTTACTTTCTTCTGTAAGAGTCTGTTACATCCATGCTATCTGAGAGAAAGGATTTGACAAGTTAATTAATTTGTCTCTTACTTAAGTGTTTCTGCCACTGAAGTCCTGCCTGCACTCCAAAGCAGTGTCCCTATTTGGAGTTGGCAGTGGTTCAATCCACAAATCTTCCTGGCATCAGACCCAGTTTCTTTTCATTTCAAGGACATAGGGAAGAAGATGGAGAGATGCATTTTTCTGGGGCCTGATGGGGTTAGTCCTGAGGGTGGATGTTTACAGTTATGGATTGTGCTGGGTCGGCTTGGAAGGCCAGATTCTGACTTACCAAAGTATCTGGATGTCTTTTAATTGTGTGTGCGCGTTTGTGTGTGTGTTCATGACATACTGGTTTCTGCAAAACCTAGAACCCAATTTAGAGGCCCTATTTCTGGATCTTAGTGGAGATTAGAATTAGGAGTGCTAGGGTAAGAATGGAGAAGGTGACTCCTGAGAGAAGATTTATAGGTGGTACGATGTTCTTTTGGGGAAAAACATTTTGTGTAGAGAAAATAACTGGCACAAAGGCCCTAAGGTATGTTTATAAGTGTCTTTAGTATAAATTGGCACTTAGTTCATATGTTTGGTATAAGAATATAAAAGGAGTCTACTTTTAATAATTTTGAAGAAATGACTCCATTGCATATACCTTCTATGGTAGATATTGAAAAATGGATGCCATCTTGATCTTTTGTATATACATACCTATATTTTTTTCTATGTCAATTTGTAGGATCTTTTAGTAGTCTTCCTCTTTATATGCTTGGTGTGGGTCTATCTTTATCTATTGTGGTGTGCATCCACTGAGAATTCATTTCTAAATACTTGTGGATTGAACGATTGAATAAATGAATATACTGTTCTGCTGATGATGTAACAGAAAATAAAACAGAAAAATTCCAGGCCTCATGGAACTCACACTGTCACACAAGAGAAATGCTATAAACAAAAGGAGGAAAACATGATAAATGGTGATAAATGCTATAGAGAAAAATAAAATGGGAAATAGAGATAGTTAATTCTGGTGAGTAGGGAATTGGAGTGGTTGCAATTTTTAATAAGGTGACCAAGGAATACAACACCGAGGTGACATTTTTGTATATTTTATATTTAATTGACAAAGGCTAACTCTACACACTTATGGTATGCAATATGATGTGCTGATACAGGTATACGTTGTATAATAAGCAAATCAAGGTGATTAGTGCATTTATTATCTCAAACATTTATCATTTATTTATGGTAAGAACACTCACTAGCCTCTCCTCTAGCTATTTTGAACTGTGCAATACATTATTACTAGCTTTAGTCATTCTACTGTGCAATAGAACATCAGAACTTACTTCTGTGATCTAACTGTAACTTTGTCCTTGTAGACTGACATCTCACCTTTTCCTCTACACCTATCATCCCTCAGCCTCTGGTAACCACCATTATCTATGCTTCTATGAGTTTGATTTTTTAAAATTCCACATGTTAGTGAGATCATACAGATTTATCTTTCTATGCCTGGCTTGTTTCACTTGGCATAATATCCTTTAGGTTCATACATGTTGCAAATAATAGAATTTTCTGTTTTTTTTTTTTAATAGATGAGTAGTATTAATTTTCTTTACTCACTCATCCACTGATGGACATTAAAATTGCTTCCATATCTTGGCTATTGTAAAAAAATGCTACAATAAACATGGAAGTACAGATATCTCTTTAACTTATACTCAGTTCCTTTGGGTCTGTACAAGGTAGTGGGATTGCTAGGTCGTATGGTGATTCCTTTTCCAGTTTGACATTTCTAACTAAAGTGTGCTGAAGGTGCTAAGGGAGCAAGTGAGGCTGCTACCTGGAGGAAGAGCACAGGCATGAAAACCTGCAGGACAGTGCGTGCCTGGTGTGGTCACTGGACACAGGAGGCCAATGCTCTGCAGCAGAGTGAGCAAAAGGGACTGTAGAAAAGACAAAGCATGAGAGGGAAGAGGGCCTTGTAAGCCAGTGAATAGATTTTATTTTCTACCTGAAATGAAAGTGGAAATATTAAGCCAAATTCTGTTTCTCTTTGAAGTTGAGACCAGCAGAAATTTTTGTTCTTACAAATGTAAGGATGTGTGAGGGAGAAAAGAGTCAGAATTGATTACAATTTACTTTTCTCTGCTCGAGCAACTGTAAAGAGGAAAGTTTCATAAGATGGGCTGGGAAAAGTTTCAAGAGCTGCATGTCTGGACAGGGATTGTAGAGTGCAGAAAATTGGCCATTGATGGGATTCAGCATTGTGAAAGTCCTGGGTGTCCTTGAGAAGAGCAGTCTCACTGAAATTGTAGAAGCAAAAACTCTGATACCTTTAGGATAAAATGGATTGGGGGAAACTAGAGTCAGTTGAGTCAACTCCTTTAAAGTGTTTAACCGTAAGTAGAAGACGACGAATGGAATGTGACTGCAGGGAAGGCAAATTTAAGCGTACAGTATTCGCTTTGTCTTAAATTGAAGGAAACAAAACGTTTGTATGAAATTTGGAAACCCATAGCCTTCAGTTCTGGAAATTTGCTTTTTTTTGTGTGTGTTTTTGTTTTTGTTTTTTAATGATTTCCTCTGCTTTATGGTCTCTGTCTTCTCCTTTTGAAACTTTGTTACCCGAATTATGGATTAATTCTCTCACGTTTTTCCTTCATGTTCTGCCAGTTTGCCCCTTTTGTTTTAATTTCTGGAATTTTTCTGATTTTTTTCTTTTTCTTCTGAATTTTAACATTTTTGTACATCATTCTCCTATAGCATTCTGTTCTTGTTTCATGAATATATCATAACTTATTTCTCTAAGGTTTTTAGTGTCAATTTTTAATTAATGTTTGTTCTCTTGAAGTGCTTCTACTTCTTCAGTTACATTTCTTTCTTTGTTTGTTCCTTTGATCCCTGTTATTCACATTAAATGCTTTCTCAAATGACTCACCACCTTTGGTTGTCTGGTCACATTTAATTATGTGAACAGAATCATATGACTTAGAACTTGTCAACGGCGGTTTTCCTCTTAGTGAGCTGCCTGGGCTGTCATACTCGGGGATCTCCCTCTTTTATTTTAAGTCCCTTCTTTGAGTAGTCATATTAGCACAGACTCTTCTAATTTCCTGCCTGGTAGGAAAATAACTTGTTTGTAGCTTATTGAGACTCAAGCGGAGAAAGAAAGTTGGAGGTCAGCCCTCAGTGGTCTGATATAAATTTTTATTTAGTTTCTCTGCTTTGGGTATGACACGCTTACTTTCCACAACTTTTTTCCTATTTCCATAGAATAAACTTCCAGTTTGTGGAGAAGGGTCAGGTTCATGGTTGTTAAGAGTGGAAAAGAAATTCCACTTTTTAAAACAAACTCTCAGCCAGTCTTTCTCTTTGTAAGCCACTTCATTTCCCACTTCCAAAACTTTCTTGTGTATCCACTTCCCAAACTTTGAGGATGTGCAGTGGAAGCGGAGTTTCTTCTTGACTTCCCTTCAGGAAGATCTGAGATGCAGTGCTCTGCCAGCTTCAGAACCAGGTGCTACTGTCCATCTGGTTCTCAGATAATATTTCACTGTAGCTTCCTCTCCAGTATTTTTTGACTTCATGGGTTTATTCCAAAAACTAAACTGATATAAATCTGTAATTTGGGAGAGAGTAGAGTTAAATATGCATGTTAAATCTCATCTTGTAGGGGAAACTCTAAATGATAGCTTTTAATGTTTTTCAGTGTTTAATTCATAGAGACATGAAGAAATGGGATTTTCTTTATTAAAACTGTACACTTTTTCTTAATGCTCAAAATAACATTTTTAACCTTTTAAAAACATTTTAGTTTTATGATTTCTAACTGTAGCATCAGTTAATCCTTTATAATAGAAGTAATTTAGATGGTTGTTGTTACAAATCAAGCCAAAATAATACTTTCTTTTCTCATATTCACTTGTTTACAAGTCTATAGACTAATTCTAATTTTTGTTTACTTTCCTCAAGTTTTCATTTCCAAAATTTGAAACCTACCTATAGAAATATTGAGAGAAAACACCAGTATTCACTACACTTGAACTAAACTTACCAATTACTAATATTTTGCCAAATTTATGTGTGTTTTCTCTCTTTCGCTGAATCTGTGTATTTTACCATACACATATATTTCTTATTTCTCAATCATTTAAAGTTGTGGATAGTATGAAATTTTGTCCACTAAATTTTCATCATAATTCTTCTAAGATTGTTTTCCTACATAAGTACACCATTATCACACCCAGTGTATTTAACTTTAATACAGTCCTATTCAATTTATAACTCATTTTCACATTTTCCTAACTGACCTAAACATTTTCTTTAAAGCTTTTGCCTCTCCCTGCAATCTCAAATTCAATGAAGGATCAGGCACTCATTTGTTTATTCATTATCTTTAGTGTCTTTTTATCTAGACTACTCCCCCATCTGTGTGTATGCACTTGCGTGTGAATGCACACATGTGTAGTATTTTATGACTTTAACATACTGATGAATCAAAGCTAGCTTTTTGGTAGTGTCTCATAATCTGGATTTGTATGTTATTTCTTCTTGACTAGTTTTAAGATATATACAGTGGTTCCTCAGTTCACAAATGCTTTTGGTTGTGAACAACTTGGTTTTTGTTTGTGAATTCTGCATCTGGTGTTGAACATAACTGTGGCTATCTTCTCTGCATGAACACCAACGTGGCCATCTTTTCCAGAACTGTAGAACAAATTAAGTTCCTGAACCAAGAGTTGATGCTGTGTACTCTCCTGAATTATATCAGAGGGAATAGAACATCATATCATTCAATTATTGGTTATACTAAGTGTGATAACTTGGATAAAGTGATTGTTATGGTCTGGATATTATACATCCTCCAAAATTCATAGGTTGCAGCTGGGTCCCAAGTGCTACAGTGGGATTGGAAGTGACTGGACTGTGGGGCCTCCAACTTCGTCAATGGACTAGCCCAGCGGGCTTATTTGAAGGTGGGGCCTAATTGGATGAAGCAGGTCACTGGGGACATGCCTTTAAACAGTACATTTTCCCCCCAGACTCTTCTTCTCAACCCCCCTACCCCTTCCCAGCCACCATAAATTGAGCAACTGTCTTCTGCCATGCTATCTGCCTTGATTTACTGCCTGACCTCAGGTCCAGAAACAATGAACTGAAATCTATGAAACCATGGGCCAGAATAAATCTTTCTTCCTTGGTCACAGTGATGAAAAGCTGACTAACTAATGGTGGTGTCTTTCTGATGCCTTTATTCTAAAGCTACTTTATTATCTTTTCACTTAAGAAGTAAACTGGCAGTGAGAGACAGGTGGTGAGAGACAGAGTAAGCTGGCGGAGAAGTCCTGTGAATATGTTGTCCTCCAGCGGTCTTGAGCCCAGTGGTTTTAGCATTCATTAGTGATCCTTGCCTGAAACAATTATTGTACTCTAACTCTATCATTTGTTCTGTCTTTATTAGATGCCTTTTTCCTGTAATGAGAACTTTTTCTGTCACTGCCCCCTCCTTTTCTCTTCCTCTGAGAATCTATGAATTTATGGATTTTTTTGTTCAGTATTATAGCCCATTACCTTCACTAGTAATTCTGATGCTCAAATGGACAAAATTTTTCTAATTAGAGCCCTTTCAAGGATTCCTATGTCTTGTGGATATATCACCTTCAATCTCTGAGTCTGCTTTTCTTTTTTAGCACAGAAAATATTCTAAGCTTACTTTGTAATTTCTCTGTCTCAGACCCAGAATCAGTCAATTCTTTAGGGAGTCCTAGTTTCTTTCAGCAAGGCCTACTAATTAGAAATCATGTACTTAGCATTCAATAATACCATATGGCACATTTTGTGTAAGAAATAGGGAGAAATATGAATGTTTCATATATGTATGTAAGTGTATGTGCTTGCTTATTTTGCAAAAAGAACCTTGATAAGAATAAATCAGAAGCAAATGGAAATAGTTATCCATGAGATGGAATGGAGTGGAGGAGCAGCAGTGGAAATGAAGCTTCTCTGAAGATGATATTTAATATGCTGTGTATAATTTTCTTTCTAGGCCCTTCTGGTTGACAGAGGTAGGAAGTATAAGATTCTGAGTTTATATTGGCATCTCCAGTTGAAACCCAATACCACTCATCTTCGGTAGTCCATAATGAATGCTCTCTTCTCCACATGAGAACTCTGTTCCCCTAAACGTCACCATGTTCGCTCATTTACATGTTTACTACATATAATACATCGTGTCAGCATTACTGTATCAATTCTCTCCTTAATGACAAACTTATGAAATAAAAGTTCAAGATTCCTTTTCTTTTTAAAACTTTAAGTCTTAGAATATATGCAACAATATGTATATAGCCAGGATGTTATTAAAAAGTTACTGCAAAATCCTTTCTTGAGGCTAATCATTTATTATTCCAACTCAGTATAGTTCAGTTCATTTACTTGTGCTTACGTTAATTTTTATTATTTCCTTTTTTCATTCTTTTAGATGTAATTTTATTTTTTAGTATATAAAAATATGCTATAATATATTATATAAAGCATATAATATACTTTTGTACACATAGTTATTTTAAATTCCTGGTCTCGAAATCTCTATCATATCTGAGTCTAGTTTTGATGCATGCCCTATCTCTTCACATTATGGTTGTGGGTTTTTATTTTGTTTTGTTTGTTTTGTTTTGTTGGTTGTTGCTTACCTTTTTTTTTTTTTTTTCCTTTGCTTTCAGCGTGCTTTGTAATTTGTGGGTAAAATGCGTCAGGTAAAAGGAACAGAGATAAATTGGCCATTAGCTTCTAAGTTTATCTGGCTAGGAATTGAGCTCTGTTAAATGTTGGTTGTAGATGTCAGAGTTTCCCTAGGGATCGTAAGTAAGGTCTGAAACCTGCAGGCTCTTTTTGTTGTATTCCCTCATTATAACACAAGAGCCTTAATTGTGTGGTGGTGAGGTGTGCAGGAAGGGGAAGTGTTCTGTAATCCTATGATTAAGTGTCCATCTTCTGTGTGTGTGTGCATGTGTGTGCGTGTTACTGGATACTGAACCCAGGACCCTCTCACTGAGCTATATCCCCAGCCCTTCTTTTAATTTTTTATGTTGAGATAGGGTCTTGCTAAATTGCTAAATTGCCCAGATGGGGTTTGCGATCCTCCTGCCTTGGCTTCCCGGAAAGCTGGGATTACAGGCGAAGTCTCAGTCTTTTAGAGAGCCTATGTCTTGGGCTATGACTCTCACAAGCGTTTCCAGCTTGTTTCCTCATTCTTAGGTGAAACAGAAAGGTGAGGGAGGCTAGAGATGGGCACTGCCTTCCTCCATGTCAGTTAGGCCGCGGTAAAATATTTTTCACTGAGGGTAGGCTTTGCTAAGGAGAGGAGAAAATTTGGGGTATATTCCAAAATACTTTCTTCATCCCTCAGGAAGCACAAGGCTTTTGTTTCTGTTTTTGTTTTCCTCAGATCAGCCTATGAAATGGTGAGTCTTCTGAAGGTAAAACTCACCAAGTTGCTTGATCCCTCATAGATGTCCCAAGATAATTTTTCCTCAAGCTAGAATACAATCGGTCTCCAGCAATTTGCCCATTATCTTTATTTTCCTACCTATTTCCTACTAGCTACTGGGGTGAGGGCTGGTCTCTTTTCCCAGTAGGCTATGATTCTACATATTTTTCTTTTTCTTTTTCAGATTTCAGGAGAGTGATTGTCAAATTGGTCTCAATTTTCTGATGAATCTAAGAAGAGTTTTATTTTCACTTTAACTTTTTTTCTTGTTGTGAGAATGGAAGTGGGAACTTCAAGCTTTTTGCATGTCAGACCAGAATCCAGAAGTTAACATAAATTCTGGAGGTATATCTCACAGAGAAAATCCTAGAAGTGTTTTACAGAGTCAAAGGCAAGATATGTGCTATTTTGTTCTCTGTTGCTGAATCTTCCATCGAGTTTTATCATTTTACACGTTTACCATTAATGTATGAGAATGTTGTTCTAAAAGAATGTTGTCAAGTTTGTAAATTCTTGGCAATCTGATGGTGAGAAATGATATCTCAATTTAGCTTTATTTTGAATTTCTCTTTTCTCTTATTATGAGTGAAGTTGAGAATTCTTGCCCATTTAACATATGTATATCTATATATTGATATAGATATAAATATAGATATAGATATATAGATATCTCCCCCTACCGTGGACTCTCTGATTTGTACCTTTTAATCTACTCTCCATCTTTTAAAAAATAGGGTTTTGGTATTTTTCCTCACAATTAAGAAATAATTTATATATTAGATTAGCCTTTTGTATGTGTTATATTTTGCTATTTTTTCTATTTTGTAATTTATTTATGCATTTTTTGGCTGTGCAAAAATTTCTGTATGCATATGATAAATTTATCTTTATTTTATCTAGATTTGGCTCACAGAAAGGTTAATTTGTACAATAAAATAAATTCACCCTTATTTTAGTACTTGAATTATTTAAATTTAGATCTTAGATCTATTTGGAGTTTATTTTAGTGTATAGTCTGAGGAATGGATATATATGTATATATACACATGTATATTTATTATATAAATATTGATATATGTACAATATTTATATCTACCAATGAATATTTAGTTTTCCCATTATCACTTAAAAAAAATCCTTTTCATCCATCATTTGAGATGCAGTCTTTTTCATATATCAAATTTCCAAGTGTATTTGTGTCTCTTATCTTTATTTTCTATTCATTTTTACTGGCCTATCTACTTATGCTTTATATCCATAATGTTTTAAATATGGTTTCTTTGTGGTATGTTTCGATTTATGATATGGCTAATCTGCTCTCCCCTTTTTTCAGTAATTTTTTCCTCTAGCTATTCTTACATACATATTTTTTGAAACAATTTATATAATTCCAGAAAATAAAACTTAAATACACATATACGCACACACACGCACACATATACACTTACATATTTAATATTTTGATGGTACTGGGAATTGAACCTAGGGCTTAGTCCATGCTAGGTAACATTTTATCACTGAGTTATATACCCAGCTCTTTTTATTTTGTTTTGAGACGACCTTGCTAAGTTACCCACCCTGGCCTTGAATTTCTAATCTTTCTACCTCAGTCCCCACCCTCCTAGTTGCTGTGATTACTGACCTGTGCTTCTGCCCCTGGCTGAAAGCTGTTTTTATTAGACTCATTTTATTTATTTATTTATTTTTTGTGGGTACTGGGGGGTCGACCTCAGGACCTCGCGCGCCAGCAGGCGCCCGTGCCGCTGAGCGATATCACCGGCCCCTTTTTCGTATGTGGGTTCCGGGAGTCGAACTCGGGCCCTCGCGCTTGCCGGGCAGGCGCTTAAGCCACTGAGCCATCTCACCGGCCCCTAGACTCATTTTAAATGTGTATAAAAACTGAGAAAACTGACATTTTTTAATGCTATTGAATCATTAAATTTATGACAATATAAATTTATTATCTTATAAATTCTGGAGGTCAGAATTCCAAAAGTAGTCTCACTGGGCCATAATCAGAGTGTTGGCAGGGCTGTATTACTGCTGGAGACTTAGAGTAGAATCTGTTTCCTTGCCTTTTCTATCTTCCTTGGCTTGTAACCGCTTCCTGTATCTTCAAAGAAAGCATACAGCATCTTCAAAATCCTCTCTTTCTTTTTCCCTCTTCTCTGCTATTATAGTCATATTGCCTTCTCTGGCTCTACACTTGCCTCTGTTATTTAAAACTCTTGAGATTACACTGAACCCACCCAGATAATCCAGTATAATCTCTTCATATCTATGTCCTTATTAGTGTCATATCTGCAAAGTCTCTTTTGTCATATAAGTTTGCATGTTCACAGGTCTGGGAAGTAGGCCTGGGCACCTTTGGGGAGGGCTAGTAGTCTTTCTACTGCACTATCCAAAAAAAATTCTTTCCATTGTTCAAGTTTTTTTTTTTTTTTAATTTCATGACTGTTTTCAAGTTTTCTTTATACATGTTTGCACATCTCCTGCTAAGGCAAATTCCTGCTTTTTTTCAATGCTTTTGTGAATATAGTACTTTTCCTCATTATAAGAAATTGATTTTGGTTGGATGTATGAAACTTATTGATTTGTATGTTAATTTAACATATTGCTGTCTTATTGAAGTATTTTATTTTTGTGTTAATTTTCCCTTGACATAAACCTCTAGGTATATTATCACATCAGTACCCATTCTTTTCTATTTCACAGGTATCATTTTTTTTTTACTTTTTTTCTGATTGCAATGACTGCCAATCTTTGTCTTTTGCCTGAAGAGTTTAACCATTTGCTCACCAAGTAATTACTGATAAACAGATTTACACTGAGGATTCCTTGTGTGTGCTGAGTTGCTTCTCTCGTTCCCACTATCAAGATTCTCTGTCCTTCACAATTTGGTTATAGTATGTCTTGGTGTGTTTTTTTTTTTTGAGTCCATCTTACTTGGAATTAATCAAACTTCTTAGATGTTCATATTCATGTCTTTCATCAGATTGGGGAAGTTTTCAGCCACTATTTACAAACACATTTACGATACCACTTTCTTTCTTCTTCTGTTACTGCTATAATACACATTAGTTAGCTTGATGGTGTCCCAAGGGCCTATTTGCTCTGCTCATATTTCTATCTTTTTTTCAGTCTTTCCTTAGACCCAGTTATTTCCATTGCCCTAGAGTCAAATTTACTAGTTCTTTCTTCTGTCTATTTGACTCTTTTTTTTTATACCTCTAGTGAATTTTCCATTTCAACTTATTTTAGTTTTTTTTTGCTTTTGTTTGTAGATTTTCTGTCTTCATCGACATTTTGTTCATACATTGTTTACTTGATTTTCTCCACGTCTTCCATTAGATCTTTAAATGTTATTAAGATAGTTGTTTTAAAATCTTTGTCTAATAAATCTACCACTGTCTTTTTCAGGAACAGTTCCTGCTGGGTTTTTTGTTTGTTTGTTTGTTTGGCTTTGAATGGGATATACTTTCCTGTTCCTTTGTATTCTTTGTGATATTTTGAACTTTGAATATTTGAATCTAATAATGCAACTCTGGAAATTAAATTCTTCCCCTTCTGCAGGGTTTGCTGGTTTTGAGAATTGTTTTTGTTTATTGTTTTGTATTTTTTATTGTTGCAGGCTTTCTGTGTAATTGGATCAGCTTAAAGAGTAAACTTAAGGTCTCCTCAGGTCTTTTCTGTGCCTTTCCCTTTTCCTGGCATGCACAGTCACTATTTTAGTTGTGAGTGTACAGTGCTGCTGGGGGTCAAACCCAGAGTAGGCACACACTCTGCTTCTGAAGTATACCTGCAGCCCACAGTCACTTTTTAATTTTCCCTGTCTGTGCAGTTTTTTTTTTTTTTTTTTTTTTATTTTATTTTAAAGAGAAGAAAAAACAAAACAAATCAAAAGAAGAACAAATTTTCAAAACAACATAATAGGAGGGTAAGAATGGTTAATACATTGCGTATTACTATCTTTAAGTTAGTTATTCAGGACACCAGACATTAGCATTTAATTATCCAAACATTATTGGCACAAACCTTACTCTTCAATGAACTAAGTAAAAATCGTAGTGTATCTATCTTAACCATCTTATATATATATATATACAATTTTTTTTCCCTTTCCCTTCTTTCTTTTCCTTATTCCAGTCTCTCTTTCCTTTTGACCAGTTTCTTTTTGATTCACCATGTCTATTGTACATTTTGGATCTTATTTACTCTTTCAGTTTCTCATACTAGAGAGACAATACGATGCTTACACATGTGCTTCTGGTTTATTTCACTTATGAGTATTTTCTCGAGTTGCATCCATTTACCTATAAAAGTCTCCAGTTTATCCTTCTTAATGGCTGAATAGTACTCCATTGTATAAAAATACCACATCTTTCTTATCCATTCCTCAGTTGATGGGCATTTGGGTTGTTTCCAAGATCTGGCTATTACAAATTGTGCTGCTATAAACATGGGTGCACATATATCGCTGTGGTATGATGTTTTTAATTCTTCTGGGAAGATGCCCAGAAGGGGAATAGCTGGGTCAAATGGGACCTCCAACCCTAACTTTTTGAGGAATCTCCACACTGACTTCCACAGTGGCTGTACCAGTCGACACTCCCACCAACAGTGGAGAAGGGTTCCTTTTTCCCCACAGCCCCTCCAGCATTTGTTATTAGTTGATTTCTTTATAGTAGCCATTCTTTCTGGGGTGAGATGGTATCTCAGTGTTGTTTTAATTTGCATCTCTCGAATGACTAGTGATGTTGCACATTTTTTTGTATATTTATTTGCCATTAGTATTTCTTCATCTGAGAAATGTGTATTCATCTCAGATGCCCATTTTTGGAGTGGGTCTTTAAATTTGGGAGGTCTAATTTTTTTGAGTTCTTTATATGTTCTCGATAGTAATCCTTTGTCTGAGGAACAGCTGGCAAACATTTTTTCCCACATTGTGGGTTGTCTCTTCACTCTGTTGGTGGTTTCTCTTGCTGTGCAAAAGCTTTTTAATAAGATGAGATCCCAGTTATTGATTCTTTGGGATAGTTCCCGTGCGGTTGAGTTTTTATTCATAAAGTCTTTGCCTACACCAATGTCTCCAAGGGTTTTACCTATCCTACCTTCCAGCAGATTTAATGTTTCTGTTTTAATATTTAGATCTCTGATCCATTTTGAATTTAGTTTAGTGCATGGTGAAAGATATGGGTCTAGTTTTAATCTTCGGCATGTGTAGAGCCAGTTTTTCCAGCACCATTTATTAAAGAGGCTATCTTTTTTCCAGCGAATGTGTTTGGCACCTTTGCAAAAATAAGGTGGCTTAGTATGTCTGGGGTTGTTTCAGCATCTTCTAATCTGTTCCATTGATCTTCAGGTCTGTTTTTTTGCCAGTACCACACTGTTTTTATCACAGTAGCTTTATAGTATAATTTCAAGTCAGGGATTGTGATGCCCCCTGCCTTGCCTTTGTTGCCCAGAATTGCCTTTGCTATTCTAGGTCTCTTCTGATTCCAAATGAATTTTAGGATTGTTTTCTCTAATTCTGTGAGATATGCTGTTGGAATTTTGATTGGAATTGCATTAAATCTGTATAACAATTTTGGAAGTATGGCCATTTTCACTATATTGGTTCTTCCTATCCAGGAGCAAGGGATATCTTTCCATTTTCTGATATCCTCTTCAATCTCCTTTTTCAGAGTACTGTAGTTTTCAGTATAGAGGTCTTTTACATCCTTCGTGAGGTTGATTCCTAGGTATTTCATTTTTTTGGATGTTATTGTGAAAGGTATTGTTTCCCTAATTTCTCTTTCAGTAAGTTTGTTATTTGTGTACAGGAAGGCTATTGACTTTTGAGTATTGACTTTGTATCCAGCTACACTACTGAATTTGCTTATCAAATCTAGCAGTTTTTTAGTGGAGTTTTTGGGGTCTTCTGTGTAGAGTATCATGTCATCTGCAAATAATGATAATTTAACTTCTTCCTTTCCGATCATTATTCCTTTTATTTCTTTCTCTTGTCTAATCGCTCTGGCTAAAGTTTCCAGAACTATGTTGAATAAGAGTGGGGACAGTGGACATCCTTGTCTTGTTCCTGATTTTAGAGGGAAGGCTTTCAGTTTTTGGCCATTTAGTATGATATTGGCTGTTGGTTTGTCATAGATAGCTTTTACCAGATTGAGATAAAGACCCTCTATTCCAATTTTCTGTAGGGTTTTTATCATGAAAAGGTGCTGGACTTTGTCAAAAGCTTTTTCTGCATCTATTGAGATGATCATGTGATTTTTGTCTTTGGTTCTGTTAATATGCTGTATTACATTTATTGATTTACGTATGTTGAACCATCCCTGCATCCCTGGGATGAATCCAACTTGGTCATGGTGTATAATCTTCCTGATGATTTGTTGGATTCTGTTTGCCAGTATCTTATTAAGGATTTTTGCATCTATGTTCATTAGGGAGATTGGCCTGTAGTTCTCTTTCTTAGTTGGGTCCTTCTCTGGTTTTGGTATCAGGGTAATGCTTGCTTCCAGGAATGAATTTGGGAGTATTGCTTCCCTTTCAATTTCATTGAAAAGTTTGAGAAGTAGGGGCGTTAGGTCTTCTCTAAATTTCTTGTAGAATTCGGCAGTGAATCCATCAGGGCCTGGGCTTTTCTTTGTTGGGAGGTTTTTAATTACATCTTCAATTTCACTGGCTGATATTGGTTTATTTAGGATTTTTAAATCTTCTTGATTCAGCTTTGGTAATTCATACGAATCTAGGAATCTGTCCATTTCTTCTGCATTTTCCATCTTAGTAGAATATAAATTTTCAAAATAGGTATAGATGATCTTCTGGATTTCTGCAGGGTCCGTCGTGATATCACCCTTTTCATTTTCAATTGCATGGATTTGAGTCTTTTCTTTTCTTTTTTTAATAAGGTTGGATAAGGGTTTGTCGATCTTATTTATTCTTTCAAAGAACCAACTTTTTGCTTCATTGATTCTTTGTATTGTTTTTTTATTCTCCAATACGTTAATTTCTGCTCTGATCTTTATAATTTCCTCCCTTGTACGGGCTTTTGGCTTAACCTGCTCTTCTTTTTCTAGAAGCTCGAGGTTCACCCTTAAGTTGTTTATTTGCGCTTGCTCTATTTTCCTCATATAAGTGTTTAATGCTATAAATTTCCCTCTTAGGACTGCTTTCATTGTATCCCATAAGTTCCGGTATGTTGTACTGTCATTATCATTCAGTTGTAGAAAGTGACTAATTTCTTCTTTAATTTCATCTGTGACCCATTGGTTGTTCAGGAGGATGCTGTTTAATTTCCATGTGTTTAGGGAGTTTTTGTGGGATCTTTTGCCATTGATTTCCAATTTCATTGCACTATGGTCTGATAATATGCATGGGATAATTTCAATTCCTTTGCATTTACTTAAGCAGGTTTTATGAGCTAGTATGTGGTCTATTTTGGAGAACGTCCCATGTGCAGCTGAGAAAAATGTGTATTCTGATGTTGTGGGATGGAACACTCTGTAGACATCTACTAAGTCCATTTGTTCAAAAGTTTGGTTCAGTTCTACTATTTCATTATTGATTTTCTGTCCAGTTGATCTATCTTTTTGTGACAGTGGAGTATTGAGATCTCCCAATATAATTGTATTAGTGCTTATTTGATTTTTCATGTCCTTTAGTACTTGTTTTATATAGCTGGGTGCATTGGTATTTGACGCATATATATTTATGATCGTTATCTCTTCCTCTTGGATTGTTCCCTTTACAAGGATGTAATGACCGTCTTTATCTCTCTGAATCCTTCTTGGCTTGAAGTTCACTTTGTCTGCAAAAAGAATAGCTACCCCTGCTTTTTTCTGGGTTCCTGTGGCATGGAGTATTGTTTTCCATCCTTTGACTTTCAGTCTATGAATTTCTTTCTGAATTAAATGTGTTTCTTGTATACAGCATATTGTTGGTTCTTGCTTCTTGATCCATTTCGCCAGTCTGTGCCTTTTGATTGGTGAATTGAGACCGTTAACATTGATGGTTAAAACTGATATGTATTGACTTGTCATGATATTTTCCTGTTGTTGGTTCCCACTCTTTGTTTTTCCGCTTTCCGGCTATTTAATTATTTGCCCTGCCTGGTGGATTCCTTCTGTTGGGGTTCCTATCTCTTTCTAGAATGTCCTTCAGAACGTTTTGGAGTGCTGGTTTGGTGGTCATAAATTTTCTCAGATGTTCTTTGTCATGAAAGTATTTTATTTCTCCATCAATTTTGAAAGATAGTTTTGCAGGGTACATCAATCTGGGCTGAAAATTATTTTCCTTTAGAGCTTGCAATACATCATTCCAAGCTCTTCTTGAATTGAGGGTTTGTGCTGAAAAGTCAGCTGTGATTCTGATGGGTTTTCCTTCATAGGTGATTTGTCTCTTCTCCCTAACAGCTTTTAAGATTCTGCCCTTCTGTTGAATTTCTGGGATCTTGACTATAATATGTCTGGCTGAAGTTTTTTTTTGATCATGTCTAGTTGGTGTTCTGAAAGCTTCACTTATAGAGGTGTCAAATTCCTTTTCTCTTCCAGGAAAGTTCTCCCTGATTATGTCTTTGAACAAGGTTTTAATGTCGTTGATGTTATCTCCTGCTTTTTCATTTATTCCAATTATTCTTAAGTTGTTTATCTTTGAGTCATCTAGCAGCTGCTGAATTGACTTTTCATGGTCCCTTGCTATTTTTAAGAATTTTTCCATTTCATGATCACTAATTGCAAGCCTATCTTCTATATCTGAGATCCTGTCCTCGCATTGGCTTATTCTGCTACAAATACTTTCAATGGAATTTTTTATCTCTTGGATATCTGTTTGAATCTGCCTTATGGATTCCATTTCTTTCCTATGCTGAGCATTCATGGTTTCTATAGTTTTCTTAAGTTCATCTATTTTTTTGTCTGTATCAGCTATAGTGTCCTTAAGCATGGTCTTCATTGTAGACATTATCTCTGCAGTTATCTGTGAGATTATTTCTGTTTTAATTTTTTCCAGAACCTCATTCAGTTGCTTTGTTGTTACCACTTCAGATAGGCCAGGTGGGTGGCTTTCGGGTTTTCCCACCTCGTTGCTCCCTAGGTTTGCCTTTGGTGAATTGGATGTGTGGGGTTGCATCTTGTTTAAGTGACGTCTCATGTTTTCTTTCTTTAATTCCTGGGGTGATGTTTGCAAATTACCTATAGTAGGTTACTTTATTGCTAGTGTTTAAGATCTTTAGAAGATGACTATTTCTCTGCAGTATCTTCCAAGTGGAGCTTGCTTTTGTGTTTTGAGCTTTCTGCCAGATCCTACCTCTTCAATTCGTTGGGTATGCGAAGTTGCTACCTGTTTGGCCCAGTCCTTGATTCTTTGGTACTGTGCCACTGTATTTTCTGTGTCCCTTAGTCAATCTCAATCATGAAATATCAGGAAGGAAAGATGTTTAGAACAATTATTTCACATTTGGCTATAATGTTAACTAAAGCATCAAACACAGCCTAGAAAATGACAGACTGAGCTAACCAGTTATTTACCACTTTTAGCTGTATAGAGTTGCGGTTATATAACAAAATCTAAAACACACCAGAAAAATTATATGCAGTATACAAGTCCTATGTATGTCAATTTTTCCCTAAGGAGTTTAAATTTAAAATGAGTTAAGGAGGAAATAGAGTATTGGGAGAAGAGGAAGGAATTAGATATAAGGTTAGAGGACCAAGAGGGATCCCACTAAAATTGGGACACTAGTGCAGAGAACAGGTGGTAAAAAGAGAAGGAAGTGATAAAAGGAAGAACAGATCACGACCACAATCACAAAGAAGTTAGAGGCGCTGTTTACACTCATATAAAAAACCAGAGAGAATAATGAAGGAAAGAGCAAATACACATACTGAAACAATAACGAAGATAAAAGCAATAAAACAGACAGATCAAAAATAAAACCCCACCAAAAAACAAAACTAAACAAAACAAAAACAAAAAAAAACCCTTCGCCAGAACAAAAAACAAATCAGTGAGAAGAAAAAAAAAAATAAATAATAATAATAAAAAAAAAAATAAAAATAAGAAAAAAAAAATATTAAAAAGAATCAGTTCCAGGTGTTGACTTTGTTGTAGGCAGCTACCTGTTCTGTGCAGGTCCGTCCCAGTAAGCCAGGAGCGCCCTCTGGCGGGCGGTGAGCAGAGGCGCGTACTTTCAGGTAGAGACCAGTCTAGTTCGCCTCCGCTCTCAGCGCCCTTTCACGGTCCCTGGGCCTGAGAGGCTCAGCGCGCTGTCCGAGCGCGGATTCCCTGCACTGGTTCCCGCCGCTCTGGTTTTTCGCCACGCCCCCCACAATGGCGCCGGGCCAGTCGCTCTCTGGCGCGGGACAGGTGTGGCTGTGAGTCCAGTCTCGTTCGCCTGCTGACCTCAGCACACTTTCGTGGGCTCAATTGAGAGGCCCTGTGCTGCCCTGTCCGGAGCACAAGTTCCCAGAGCAGTTTCCGAGCCGCTCTGAGTTTCACCACACCCCCCACAATGGCGCCCGGCCGGTCGCTCTCTGGCGCGGGACAGGTGTGGCTGAGAGTCCAGTCTCGTTCACCTGCTGACCTCAGCACACTTTCGTGGGCTCAATTGAGAGGCCCTGTGCTGCCCTGTCCGGAGCACAAGTTCCCAGAGCAGTTTCCGAGCCGCTCTGAGTTTCGCCACACCCCCCACAATGGCGCCCGGCCGGTCACTCTCTGGCGCGGGGCAGCTGTGGCTGAGAGACACTCACCGCCGGTCAGCGCCGTTCTCCGCCGCTCCCCTGCCCCGCCGCTGTCTCAGGATCCTCCGTGGGGGCTCCCTGGGCGCCAGCTGCCACCGTGTGTCCGTAGAATTGAGCCTCCGCCGGCGCTGCAACTCCCGGGATATTAGAAGGTGCGTGCGCGCGGTCTCTGTGCAGTTGTTTTTGAATGTCATAGTCTTTAATGTCTGTCTGCCCAAAGAGAAAAACGGAAGGGCACAAATTCTATAAATTCCTTGGAAGTCTCATTAGCCAGAGAGGGAGAGGCTTGAAGCAATAAAGGTGTGGCAAAAATCACCTGTCGTTTTGCATCTCTGTCATCAGGAGCTGCAATCAGCAACCAGATCCTGGAGGACAAGGTCTTTGTTACGCCCTGATTCCTATAGGCGGACTGCTCTGGGAACATGAGTCCATCTGCTTGACATGGGTCTGGGAACTGGGTTGGTAGCTGCTACTGGGCTAAGAGCTGAAATTAACTGCAATTTACCATCTGCACCTTCTCCCAAAAGTTAGGAATCTTAAATGGACCCCACAGTTCCAAAATAGTTAAAACAGAGATCCTTCCAGTGCCACTGTTGTCTAGATGAGGAAACAGATTCTTGATACTTCCTAATCTACTGTCTTCCCTGTGCTTCATTTCTTTTTATTGACTGAATTAGGTAGTGGTTTTTCTATTACATTGATTTTTTTCAAGCAATTTGCATTTTCATTTATTTATGACTTTCACTGCTTTCTATTTTCTGTCTCAATACTTTCTGATTTTATCATTTTTCAGCAGTACTGTACTCTTGTTTAATTCATTTTTGCCTTTTGTTTTGGGAATTTCATGTATTTATTTTCAGCCTCAATTTTAAAAACTTTTAACTGAAATATGACATATTAAAGTAGACAAATTTATGTGACTGAAGTTTTAAAGTGGACAAATCCTGTTGCCCACCACCTAGACCAAAAATTGGACTGTGAGTAGCATCTCAGGAGTAAGCTGCATGTCATCTTAATATTACTCCAATTCTGCTTCTATCACTATAGATTAGTTTTACCTACTTTTCGTATAAATGGACTGATATAGTGTATACTCTTCTTTGTCTGCCTTTTTGCTCAAAATTATGTCTGCGAGATGACTATGTGGCTATGCATTGTTACTGTATTATATTCCTCATTATGGATATACTATCTACCCTTTATTTTGTATTTGGGGCATAATGAGTCCTATATACTTTCTATCTGCCCCCAGTTTCTGACATAGAGCTCCTAAAACCCTTGAAATTTCCTGAATGATAGGGGTGATAGGAACATCTTATACAGAGCTCCTAAAGCTTTAGGAATTTTCTTAATAAGATGATTTTGTTCTAATGAGGTGACTCCTACTGGGTGCCTGGATAGCTTCAGGATGGGGCTGGTCACCAAAAAGACCAAGCCATGATTAGAAGCTTAGAACTTTCAGCCCCATCCCTGAACCACTGAGGAGGGAGCAGGGCTGGAGATTAGGTTAATAATTACTCATGCCTGTGTGATAAAGCCATCATCAAAATCCGAAACTGAAGTTTGGAAGGCTTCTAGGTTGCCAAATGCGTGCACCTGACAGAGAGGGTGGTTACACACTTACATTCAGTACACAGAATTTTAATTCATTCTCTGCCCTCCCTTTGTATTGTTATTTTCTCAGCTTTGGTCATTAAAAATTGTGTATATTCACAGCTCATTGGTGTTGAAAATTATATATACATTGTGATTTTTATAACCACTTTTTGTTAAGTCTTTTGTTCATTTAAAAAAATCAGATTGCCTGTTCTTTTCTTGTTGATCTAACATTTCTCTTTATGTGATATTTTTCTTTTTACCGGTTTTGGTAATTATTTTGATATTTCAAAAGTTTTATTTTCTTTGTTCTAATATTTATCTTAATTCCAAAAACTTTTATTTTATTTTATTTTATTAAAATTTTATCTTAAAGAGAAATAATAGAACAAAATTTCAAAACAATATAATAGGAGGGTAACAATGGTTAATACATTGCATGTTGTTATCTTTAAATTAGTTAGAGTACAAGACAACGGCTTTCAATTGCCCAAACAATATTAGCACAAACCTTTCTTTTCAATGAACTAAGAGAAGTTAGTAGTATATCTATCTTAACTATCTTTTATATATATATTTTTTTTCTGCTTTTCCCTATAAACATTGTATTGTCTCCCTAGTGTGAGAAGCTGAAAGAGTAAACAAAATCCAAAATGTACAATAGATATTGTAAAACAGGAAGAAACTGTTCAAAAGGAAAGAGAAACTGGGATGGGGGAATGGAGAAAAGAAGGAAGGGAAAAGCAAAAACTTTTAATGGCCACAGTTCTTTCTGTCATTACATGGGCTACTACTGTTGAGTTCAAAAGACTTAAATGATATTGTTTACCTCCCAGCCAGCATACATATGATTCATAAAATATATATATATATATATATATATATATATATATATATATATATATATATAAACACACACAGTGTGTGTGTGTATCAATAGGAGAGTTTACTGTGTATCCCCCATTTTCTTTTCCTCATCTACCCATTTTAGTTTTTAATTTCTACTTTATCGGCTCCTGTAACATTTGCATACTATTCTTCCACTCTTCACCATTATTTTAGCTTTAGCTCTATATTTGAATGTACTCAGGGTTCACCATTAGTCCTTTTGCCTGAGATTCTCCAGCCACCTCTTGGTTGGGTAAAGCTTGTTCTCTGCTCTACTCCCCACGAGGCCTATGAGTACAATATTCCTTTCTTTCTGGTGGGCTTAAAGTAAGTTTTCTAACACTAGAAGAGTCTCAGATTTAAAGGCTCTAGATCAATTTTCCTAGGTATGTGATTTTTTTTTATTTTAAAGAGAAAAAAAACAATAGAAACAATGATACAGAATTTCAAAACAAGATAATAGGAAATTAACAATGATTAATATATTGTGTATTGTTATCTTCAAAGTAGTTGCTCAGATTACAAGATATAGGCGTGCAAAACTGATCGAACAGTATGTTCTTGGGCATTATTTATTCAAATGTTCCTTCTCTGCTTTCTCTTTCCTCTCATCTGGTAGCCCATCTGTGCATATTAGATTGTTGATATTGCTCCATCGATCTTATTATCCATTTCTGATTTTTGTTCTCACTTTTGTTGTTGTGATCATATTTGAGTTCAGATATTTTCTTTCTTACTTCTCTTCTAGTTCACTAGTCCTTGTTTCTATGAATTCCACTATTAAGCTCATCTAACGTAGTCTTCCTTTTTTGATAATGTGTTTTCGTTTGTAGCATTTTTTAGTTAGTTCTATCTTTTAGCTTCCATGTTTTGACTGCTATTTCCCATTATGATATCTATCTCATGTATCTTTTATACTAGATTCGTTAGCATTTTTATCATAGATATTTAAGATCCCTCTTTGTCCTTTAGGTCATTTCCATGTCTGCTTCTACTACTTCCCCTCTTAGCTAGGTGTGTCATTTTCATTCTTTCTTCTTTATTTTTGTGAGTTTTTAATTGTTTTCTCTGTACAGAAGAATAAGAGGGACTGAAGGAAATTGTATTTGTTTTCACAGAGAAAAGCATACTCTCCTACAAGCGACTAAGCCTGTTGTTATAGTGTGTCTGGTCTTCATGTTTTTTTTTTTTTTTTTTTTTAAGCTTGATTCAATTGATCATTGACCTAAAATATTTTGAGGAAGTAATCAGGACATTGCTTCCATCAGTGGTGTCTGAGCTCTGAGAAAGGATACAAGATTTCTGAGCTGTGGGATTTCTCCTTTTGACTTGCAGCCCAACTGCCTGTCTTTTGGGTCTCTGAGGAGCTCTCCTTGCTCATCCACCCACTCCCTTCTTTCTGATCCTTGGGATATCACTCTCAGTCCTGGTACTCCGTCCTTGGGTCTTCTTAGAGGAGCATTCCCACTCTCTAGAAGGGCCTGCTATGGATAGAGGGCTTTTGCCAGCATTTCTGCCTCTTTCCCAATACTTGAATTCAGCTTTTCCATCTCCTAAGATTAGAGTTTAGGAGATCTGGGTGCTACTTGATTTAACTCTTTTCCTTGCCCTCAACTGAGATTCTGAAATACTTCTGCTACATTTTGCTGGGCTCTCCTAACTTATCCCTGCCTTACTCCAAAGGCATATGCCTTTGCTTTTGGTGGTGGTCCCATCTGTATCACAGCAAATCTTTCTCAGCTTCCCTTTGCTACTTTCTTTTGGCACACTATCCCCCAAACTGAAGAACCATGGGACTTATTGGTGGCTAGAGACTTGTTGTGGGTGGGACTTGCTCTGTGGTTGTGGCATTTTAAGATCTGACTCCATCATGTCAGTCTACCTATGATCTTTACAAATTCTTTAGAATTTCCTCAGGAATTCTGCTTACCACATTTTTGATAGATTTCTCCTCTTTATGTGGTTTCACTAGCAACAGGAGTAGCAATAAATTTCTACCCTCCTACTTTTTGGGAGTTTATTTTTTCTGTGTTCTCTTTTTCTGATGGATTTTTAACATCTATGATTTTATAGCTTATCGGCCTATTTTAGTGGTTAGGCTGAAAGCGATGCTCTTGTAAGGCTTGATATAAAAACTGGGAGTAGAAGTCACAGTTTTCTATAATTTTTTGGTTTCTAACTTTTAAAAATTCATTTTCAAGTATTCAAGCCAGGAAACTTCTAAGGAGACATATTAAACTGTTTTAAATTTAGATTAAAACATAGGTTCCAGAATGTAGTGTGAAACACATTTATATTTATATAAATTTGACATGACCTAAAACCAAATTTAAAATTATTTCAAAGAAATAAAATGATAAATAGCAATACACACAGACACACACACACACACACAAATAAAATATAGAGCTGGAGGAATTCCATTTGCAAGAGGAAAATCTCAACAAAGTTCTAGAAGATGGAAAGCCAAAGAAGTTACCCCAGAAGCAGTGGAGAGGGGAAGCCCAGGCTGAGGAAAACCACGGAATGATGACATGGGGATGGGACTGTGTCTCATGTGAGGATGGGGATTAGAGTCTCCTTGTGAGAGCAGGCAGGCACAAGAACTAGAGTGGACACAGAGTTGGGTGGGGATAGAGTGGTTGACACACCCTGTCTCCTCCTTCCTTTGCCTTCAAACTGCCCAGAAAAAAGACTGCAGCATATACTTAGACTCAGGCCAAGGAAAAAAATCATAGGGTTCTTTTATGAAGAAATATCATAGAGACCTAAGGCAAATGGTGTGGGTGTGAGCATTCTATAGCAAAACACTCCACATTATAGTATATAAGATCTGAAAGATAATAGCTTCAGTCTCCTTGGAATGAAGGTCACCATCCCAACCTACTCACCAGAAAGATGCTTTCGATTGTCACATTTTAAACAAGAATGGGAAATTAAGTGTTCTGGTTACCTATTTATTGCTGCCTAACAAACCAGTCCTGAACTCAGTGGCTTAAAATAACAGAGTATCATTACTTGTCATGGTTCTCTAGGTTGCCCATGGTTACCTGGGTGGTTTGCACATGAGGTCTCTCATGCAGCTACAGCCAGATGGCAGCTGGGGCTGGAGACACCTGAAGCTTGAGCTGGGTATCTGTGGCCTTTCCCTCTGTGTGTGGTTTGGTCTTCTCACATTAGTCTCAGTGTCATCACACTTGTTATATGGAAGATGGTTTCCAAGAGAAAGAAAGCATGAGATGCTGAGCAGGTTAAGGGCTATCTCCGGAAGTGGCTCTGCGCACTTCTGCCATATTCCATTTGTCAAAGCCATCGTGGGGTCTTGGCAGATTCAAAGGAGTAGAGACAGACTTCATCTGCTGGCAAGGAAGCAAATGGCCTTGCAGAAGAGCACGTGGATGTACAGTATGATTGTGGCCACCTTTGGAAGATGCAATTTACCACATTAGCTATTATAACCCCTTGAGAAAGCCCACAACTCAATAAAGGCCGGGCAAGATAAATTAATAGAAAAATAAAGATCTTGGAGAAAATACAGATAATTCAACAAGCAGGAAAGTCTTTAAAAAGAAGACAAAACAAACCAAACTTCAGAACTTTTATTAGTATCTCTCATGGAAATTCAAGTTAATATTATATCCACAGAAAAAGAAAAAGCATGATCAAAAATTAGGAAAGAACTTTTATAATTAAAAAAAAAATAAGTACTAAGATAAATGGGAAAATAACAATGAAGGATTGGTTCAGCCAGGGTTTCCTTGTTTGCAATGGAAAAAACTTCAACAGAAATGGGTGGGAAATAAGCAGTTTTCTTTATTCTTGATGATTTTGTCTACTCTGGTGAGAAAGGAATAAATTTACATTTTTTCATTTATGCTAGGAGTTTAGTATGAAAACTGAGTTAAACGACCCTATATTTCTAATTCACTCTTATGTTTTAGGGGCCTACCTAAATTGGAGTTCTTGGCAGTGGCAGCTTGACTGGTCCCGTCCTTACTTCTTGTTTCTCAGTTCCTTCCAGCCCCAGTGCCTGTCGGGACAGGGAAAGTCACTTAATAATCTGCTCACTATCACAGCCTCCCAAACTCTGTACCCAGCTAGAATAAGGGTGAGGGAAATATCAACATCAAACAGGCCTGAGCTGGGAAAATCCATAGGTGGACAGTGGGCAGGGTGTGAAGGCTCAGTGAAAGGGTAGGGACAGTCTAACACTTTGACCTAGGTAGCAATACAGAGGCCAGCTACAGGCTGATTGTGAAATGTGTACTTTGTGGGACACTTATTGGACACAGCATCCTATTGTCCATTTGGGCACTCTCTAGCTACTACTCACTGCCTATGTGTGTATTTTCCTGTGTCTGATATAACAAGACGTCTAAACTTGTCAGTATTTTTGTAAGCTGTTCTCTCACACTTCCAGAGTCCAGAAGAGAGCTCTGTCTAGAGATTCCAGAGGAGAATCCTCCCTGTCCCCTTCCAGCTTCTCTTGACTTTGATTTTCTTTGGCTTGTGGCTGCATCATTCTAATCTCTGCCTTCATCTTCACACTGACTTCTCCTCTGTGTCCTCTCCTCTTCTGCCTATCATACTCCTCTGCCTTTCTCTTACAAGGAGATTTGTCTTGTCATTGGATTTCAAAAACACCTGGATAATCCAGAATGATCTTCTCATCACTAATCATCACTAAATCCTTAACTTAATTACATCTGAAAATATTTGTTTTCCAAATAAGTTAATAGTCAATATTTTAACATATAATGTGATATAGCCATATATATTTTGGTGATTCGGAAATAGAAATATTTTTGATCTTTTTGTTTGTTTGTTTTTGGGTTTTTTGCAACAGGGTCTTGCTATGTAGTCCAGGCTAGCCTCAAACTCACAACAGTCCTCCTGCCTCAGCCTCCCAAGCACTGGGATTAGAGGGATGAGCCATCATGTCCTTCTAGAAACATTTTTTGAGGTTACTATTTAACTAATTACAAAGAAGTCCTTTGAGGCATGCAGGCTGAAGTCTTCATGCCAATTCCTTACACAATTCCCGATGGCTATTTATTGCTGCCTTAGTTTGACTGTAGCTACCTAGGTTTCTATAAGGCAAACTTGGGCCTGATTCTTCTTATGATCTAGAATAACTGGAAGGGCAACGTGATGAGGGTTAAGATGCCACACATGAGGCCAGAAGGGCAAAATTTAGACATCTGAAAATAGGCAGTCTTATTCAAAGGACTGAGTCTGCTCCTCTTTCTGCAGTACAGGATTGCTGAAGTTTGCCTCCCAAGGCAGTCCTTAACAGGCTGAATCTGAGACGGGAATTACTCCACTTTGCAATGAGGATTAATGTTTCATAACAAAAGGTAATTTATTCACTTGTATGCAAAAGAGGTGGTAGTAATGGCATGTACAAAGTATGCTTATTTTTGCCTATTGTGTCATATATTTAATTCCTATAAAAATACCAGTAGCTCTACTGAGTACCTTTTGGAGAACTTGACCACTTCCAGAATGAATTGAATTGCATTAATTAAATACACTTGACTTTGATGAAACAGAAACCTGATAGGCTTTCAAGGAAATGAGGCTTAGCAAGGTTTAGTGAATTTTAATAGATAGCAGATAGGATTAAATACAAGATCAGGCAGCTATGGTTTTCATCAATTGGAATAGCAAGAAGATACCAGTCACCCCTGCCCATCTGGCAGAGATTTAGCTTTCAAGGGCTCATACGGCCAAGAAGAGAGGATGTCCATAGCACCTCATAATTCTATGATCCCAGCCAATAAAATTTGATTTTCCCCTATTTAGGACTGATAGCTAACATTATAGATGATGGAATTAGACTTGTAATTATCATAATACGGGACAAGAGGTCACCAAACTGCAACGGAACTCACTTTATTAAAGACTTCATCCTCGAACAGTTAAATGAATAGCTATGAGGTTGTGGATACTCGGCCTTGCAGCAACTCAGGAAAAAACTGGGGATTCAGAAACATCATAATCCCAAGTTTATCCAAGAATAATGAAGCTACCTAAAATATTGGTATTGTCACAGGCTGTACTAATTGAAGAATTTGTGCCCAGGGCGTAGGGCAATCATTGATAGAGCAGCTTGGAGGATCTTGCTTGTTGGCTCTACACTGTTCAAGAAGGTCACAAACAGCTAGAGAACACTTGGCCAAAGTGGCCAGCTTGGGGAGGGACCTGGAAACCACAGCACACTAGGAATAATTGAAAGAACTGGACATTTTTCCTAGAAAAGAGTGGATGTAGCTTAGGAAGAATATAATGCCTTCTCTCAAATATCTAAAACAGTACCATAGGCAGAAAGGATCAATGTATTCTTTCTTGTTCCAGATATAAGAAATTATAGGGCAGTCCTCAGGTCTTCTTTTAGGGTAGATGAAAACAAACAAGTATCTTGAATTAGTTTAGGCAAAAGGGGGAACTTACTGGCATTATGCTTAATGATACAGCTAAAGAAAGAAAGGAAAAACTATAAAATTTTATTATTTATATGGAAAATCTAAAAAAGTTAAGAGATGGTAGAATAACAGGTGCTACTGAAGGACAGGAGAAATGGGACAATGCTGGTTAAAGAGTATGAACTTGCAGTTATAAGATGCATAATTTCTGGGGGTCCAATATACAGTATGGTAATTACACTTAATAATGCTGTAAAGTGCACTTGAAATTTGCCAAGAGAATAGATCCTAGGTGTTCTCATCACAAGAACAAATAAATGAATAATTGAGGTTGTGGATGTGTTAACTAACTTGATTGTGGTAATTACTTCAGTGTATATACATATCAAATCATAATGATATGCACTTTAAATATTGTTATAGTCTTAGTCTGGCATGTCCCCCAAAGTCTCATGAGGTGAAGGCTTGATCCACAGCGGGAGGTGTAGTGGGGGGGTGGAATCTCTAGGAGGTTGGACATGGTTGGAGGAAGTAGGCCACTGAGGGCATGACTTTAAAGGGTCCTCACCCTTCCTCTCCCCCCTCCCTCTCTGTTTTTCTCAATCCTTCCCTTCTTCCTCTTTTTCCTCCTCTTTCTTCTTCTTTATCTTTTCCCTACTCTCCTCCTCCTTCTTTCTCTCTGTCTCTGTGTGTGTGTATGTGTGTATGTGTGTGTGTGTGTCTGTCTGTCTCCCCCTCCACCTCTCTTTCTCCTCCTGGCTGCAATGAGATGAGCAGCTTTGCTGGGCCATGACTTTCTGCTGTGATATATCTGCCTCACCACAGGCCCAGAAACAATGGAGCCAGCTAACCACGGACTGAAACCTCTGAAACTGAAACTGTGAGTCAAGGTAAATTTTTCTTTCTTTAAGTTATTTTTCTCAGGTATTTTGTCACAGCAACAGACAACTGTCTAATACAATGACTATACAATTTATTTGTCAGTTAGTTTAGGCAAATAAATACTTTTTGAGAAAGAAATTGAAGTAAATTTATATTATTCTGAATAACTTTCTCATGGTTTTGAATCACTGAAGATATAGCTTTTAATTATGTTTAAAGTTTTGATGTTTATATAGTTTTTTTATATAATGAGTTCCTTATTCCCAAATTTGTAATTTTGTTATTTTAAGCAAATGAAGTACATTTTCAAGTAATTTTTCCAATGAGGAATGTGATCATTTTTGTCAATAATAATAATTTTTAGAGCCTAGAAATATGCAAAACATCTTTTTAAGTACCTTATATGGCTATGCTTTTTAAAAGTCAAAATAACTCCATACAATATTGAAATTCTAAATAGGGTACTTATAATTATTGCTCCCTTTTATATCATTTATAAGCCCTTGGATATCTGAGAACTTTCTATCATCTTTACACATAACAACAGGCCCAGGTACTTATTCCCGAGTTAGCAACATTTTCCGCACAGGAAATTCATGTAGATAACTTCATTGTTTACCATTGCTGAGAATAAGCTAAAGGTTGACCAAATTTTTGTCCCTTTGGCAGCAAACTACTTTGTTGCTGGTGATTGTTTGGTTTGGTTTGTTTTCTAGCCAGGCTACTAATGCAAATTATTGACTTAGTAAGACCCTACATCAAAGTAAAAAACAGAAAAAGTTTAGAGATATAGGTCAATGCAGAGACCCTGAGTTCAATCCCTAGTACTACCAAAAAAAAATCTGAGAATGGTTAGAAAAAGAAGAGGAATTATACAGAGTTTTTTGAAACTTAGACTAGGTCTTAGTTTTCTACAGCATTCTAGGGGTTTTGGTTTGTTTGTTGGTTAATATACACCTGGATATTTCAGTGGAGAATCACAGGTGATTCTTTTATTTTTCTCACCTCCCCAAACCTAATGCACCAATAAAACCTATGAGCAATAACTTAAAACATTTCCTGAAATCTGACCAATCACTACCTGTCACTTGAATCCCCACCACTATCTCTTCTCAACTAAGAAACAACAGCCACTTTGACACTGCATTCTTGACCAGTGGCTCTTTCAGAACAGCATCTAACATGCTCACTGTATTTAGAAGAAAATTAAAAATACCAACTGTAACCTACAAGACTCTACATCAAATGGACTGCTTTTTGCTATATTTTAGCTACAATGGTCCTTTGATTAATTAATTAATTAATTTGTGCCAAGTTGGTTTCTGCCTCAGGACATTTGTGGTAGCTATCCCTTGTGTCTCGTGGCTTCTTCCAAAAGAAAATTAGAGATTTTATCACTCCATGGTAAGTCATGCCCACCCCCCCACCTAATCACTCTAGTCTCTTGTTTTCCTCATGCTGTCTGTTGCTATCTGAAATTATCTTACTCATTTCTTTCTGTTGATTATCTTCACTTACCCTGCTGTCACTGGAATCTTCCTGGAGGGGAAGACGTTGGTTTGTTCACCTCTATATACAAGTACCTGTGACAGAGCCTGGCATTTAGCAATGACTCAACAAAACTGTGTAGAGGAAATAGATAAATAACCGAGCAGAGTCCATTAGCAGTTGTTGGCAAGGTCGAGCGCAGGGGCATCCTGTGTCTTTTTGAGCTTTGCTGATTAGGGTTGGAGGAGAGTGGGATGGGGGAATAAGAGGAGAGTGCAGATATATCGAAAAGAGGTATGTGATGTCCCCAGAGTCACACATCGAGGAAGGAAAGACGAGTCTCCCAAACCCTACTGCACCTCTCTCTTTTCCCATCAGTAGGAAGGCTGCCTAACATGAAATGATCAGCATTTATTCAGAGGCAAGACAGACAACAGAGGCTAGACAGGAACTCACATTCCTAGAACTCATTTTCCAAAAATACATGAAATATATAGAAGAAATTGATAAGAGACTCTCTAAAAAAGAAGGAAAAAACAGTTACAAACAATTCATCTAATAAACCCTGGAAGGCTCATATATCTTCCTAGATTTATTAAATTTCATTTCAAAAGTTGGCTATAAATCAGTGTTCAAAATCCCTTTTCAAACTGTCTCCAATATCTTACATTGCTCTTATTTAGAATCTTAACTGTTATTTTCACGAAAGACATAACATTTTCCATAGACTTCGACAACCAATAACCCAAGCTGACTGAGACTTTCCATTTTGGAAATGAGTTTGAAGAAGCCCCAAGAGAGACGAAAGCCCAAAAGGCTGGAGGATGGACTTAGAGTCAGAAAAGGTTGGTGAGGAGGAGGGGAAGGGGGAGCAAGAAGCACTGCCCACATATGTGTACGTGGAGAGATGCATAGGGCAGCTCTGGGTGTCCCAGATACACCATGTGCTCCATTGTAAACAGCACAAGCTTTGTCACTAGGCAGATGTGGGTTTAAATCTATGGATGGCCACTTTTTACAACTGCACCTTGGTTGGATTATCCAGCCATTTTGAGCTTTTGTGTTATGGTCTGAAATGGGTATCATCAACTAAATCATTCTGTTGTTGGGGACATTAAATGAGATCATGCATGTAAAGCACTGAGCTAAGGGCCTGGCACATGTAAGCCCTCGATAAATACGGTTTCTCCAGGGCCCGGCTGTCAACTGCACATCTGCTCTCTCTCGGGACAGTCAGCTCACTATGCCCTGCTTGAATTTATAGTAAAGCCTCATTAATTTGGACCTTCCTCACTTAGAATTTATGATAATTCATCAGTGGCCTAAGCTGAAATTTACTTTTATAAGTACTATTAAAAAAAGTAACAGGAAGGTTAAGGCAAATTTATGAGAAGACCATTTAAATTAACGAACCATTGGCTGTTACTTTAGAAATAGTCATTTACATACAAACAATTGATGTGCTAATTACAAATGATTGTCTACACAGGAAAGCAGGCCCTTAATTCAAAGTATAGTTCAAATTATTGAGAGTTTGAAAATTGTTTTAAAATGTAGCTTATTAGGTGCTTTTAAGGAATTGATTTTATTGCAAGGTAAGTAATTAATGATGTATTTGCCAATTTTTAATATAATATCTTGCATATTCAAACACTGGTCATATTTAAGACAAGGTTTTAGCTCAGCTCTATTGAAGCATATACAGAGGGAGGAAGGAAGGCAAGAATTCAAGAAGGAAAACAGTTCCAGCACTCGCTCCCACCCCGAGTCACTTTTTCTTTGCCATTAAAGTAATACTGGTCTTCAAAATTACAATTAGCACAGTAAATAATGGCCATTTTCCCACAGCTTGAGCCCATATAAAACATTTTATTTTTATTCTGATAAAAACAGACATTTTTTGTAACTCTAGGCTTTTTAAAGAAAGCAATCTATAGTCCGTCTTTTGAACTAGACCTGTTTGGATTAAAGTAGGTAACACACACAATACATGCAAACACTGCTTATTTGAGAGTATTAATGAAGAATGAGGGAAACAAGAGCAAGGAAAAGATAGGAAGTGGTCAGTTGGAAAGAAATTTTCTTCTGCTTAGAGAAAATATAATTCATGGCTTGAACCAACTGGCAATAAAGGGCAATTTAAAAAGAAATAATTCTAATTTCTTCGCACTTTTAACGGAAAGCTCAAGAGACCTAGAAAGGAGGAGACTCAAGGATATTCTTTCAAACAGTTACCCTGTGGTTATGGAATTTCACTTACAGTCAAGATGGAGTAACGCGGATTGGATTTATCCTCTCACCTAAAATAAATTTTAAAACAACCGAATATATGAAATAATAATTTTTAAGTCAATACCCATCAGATAATGAGGGGCAGTTATCTTTGAGAGACGAGAAACACATACTCACACACACACACACCCAGAAGTGAGTATTAGAGTTGTCCCAGCCTCCTCCTGGGCAGAGACCTAACACCACAGTGACTTCCGAACTTGAGGACAGAGAGAAAGCTCAGACTCCGGAGAGGCGGAGATGGCTAAATAGAGTTCGAGAGCAGAGGACCAGAGAGGAGAGCCCTGCCCGAGGAGCACTGCAGCGTTCTGTAGAGACCTTCCTCGCTCCAGGGGAGCATGGACCACAACACATACGTGAAGGGACTACCAAGGACACATCACAGAGCTGCAAGGCTTTCAGGAGGGGTGGGGACAGGGCTGGCAACTGGGTCTCCTAAGCCAGACAACCTGACAGCATCACCAGAGGAGTGAGGCAGAACCATAGACTAGAGACACTGGCTTGGAACTGGAGAGATGAAGATGTGAGACAAAAGATAAGTAATGTGATTAGACAAGGGGCAAATGAACTGACAGTGTGAGGCAGCTCTATGCTCTCCTATGGGTTTGTGAAGGGGTATCTTGGGCCAAATACTTGGAAAGTTCTCAAACTTAAAACAATCTTCCCTTACACAAATCAATCTTTTTTTTTTTTTTTTTTTTGTGGGTACCGGGGGTCGACCTCAGGGCCTCGTGCGCCAGCAGGCGCCCGTGCCGCTGAGCGATATCACCGGCCCTTTTTTCGTATGTGGGTTCCGGAAGTCGAACTCGGGACCTCGCGCTTGCCAGACAGGTGCTTATGCCGCTGAGGTATCTCACCAGCCCCACAAATCAATCTTACACAAATTAATTTCTCTGGGTAGGTGAGAATGATTTCTTCGCCTCCCTGTACCTCCCTGGTCAAAAAGGCGCCCTTTCTTTTTGTCAGCTGTATCTCCCTGTGCCTACAGCCTGGAGCTTTAGAGGGAGTGGTCATCTTTTTGCACGAGCCAGCGAAAGGTAGACTCTTGGTCTTAAGTCCCCGTGTCTGCCCCAGGCATAGCGACTCAGCAGGAGGGGGACACATGGTCTAAGTCAGGCTATTCAGAGCTCTCCCTTCATGCCAGAGCTGGGGGAAGAATGTCCTTCCTCTGTAGTGGTAAATCTAGGGTGACAGGAGCCTGGAAAGTACTGGTAGCCTCATTTTCAGGGGAAAAGCTTTTTGTGATTGGAAAGAATGAAGATGGTACAGGAAGTGATAAATGGAAAGAGAGTCTTTTAGGTGTTCAGGTCACTGGGATTAAAAATTCCTACTGCCTTCAGTATGTGAGAGGTTCATTCATGATGCCATGAATGGCAAGATTTTCTTTCTTTTAAAGACTGATAGTATCCCACTGTATGTATACAGCACATTTTCTTCATCCATTCATTCCTCAGCAGACCCTTGGTTTGAGAGACTTGGCTAATGTGAGTAATGCTTCAATGAACAGAGTATCAAGGTCTCATTAAGATACTGATTTCAGGGCCAGTGATATAGCTCAGTGGCATAAGCGCCTGCCTGACAAGCACAAGGTCCTGAGTTTGACTCCCTGTACCCGAATAAAAAAAAAAAAAAAAAAAAAAAAACGGGGGGTGCGGTGAGATGGCTCAGTGGCGTAAGCGCCTGCCTGGCAAGCGCGAGGGCCTGAGTTCGACTCCTGGAACCCACATACGAAAAAAGGGCCAGTGATATCACTCAGTGGCACGGGCGCCTGCTGGCGCGCAAAGCCCTGAGGTCGACCCCCGGTACCCCCCCAAAAAAAATAGATACTGATTTTATTTCCTTTGGAAATATACCCAGAATTGGGTATATATTCGAACTGCTGGATCAGTTTTTTGAGGAACCTCCATACTGTTTTCCATAATGGTTATACTAATTTGCATTCTAACCAGGAATGTACCAACCTTCCCTTTCCTCACCATCTTTACCAACACTTGCTATCTCTTATATTTTTGATAATAGACACCTTAAAAGGTATATATGTTATCTCAACATGGTTTTGAATTTCCCTTATTAGTGATGCTGAGCACCTTTTCATATCTGTTGACCATTTGTATGTCTTCTTTGGAAAACTATCTATTCAGGTCCTTTGCCCATGTTAAAAATTGGATTATTTATTTTTGTTATTGACTCAGACAAGTTCCTTATATATTTTGGATATTAACCCCCATATATATTTGCAAATACTGACTCTCATTCTCTAGATTGCTTTTTCATTTGGTTGACTATTTCTTTTGCAGTGCAGGGGCTTTTTAGTTTAATGTAGTCCCACTTGTTTATTTTTGCTTCTATTTTTTGGGTTTTTGGTATCATATTAAAAGAGTCATTGCCAGGACCAATGTCAAAGAACTTTCCACTTAAGTTTTCTTCTAGGAGTTTTGTGCTTTCAAAGCTTACATTTTGGTTTCTAACCCTTTTGAATTAATTTTGTAAGTGGTATAAGACAGGGGTTCATTCTTTTGTTGATAGATATCCAGTTTTTGAAGAGACTACCCTTTTTGCGTTGTGAATTCTTAGTACTCTTGTCAAATATCAATTGACCACATATGTAGGGGCTTATTTTGGGGCTCCTTATTCAATTCTATTGGTCTATGTGTCCTTTTTTTAAATGCCAGTACCAGTTTGTTTTGATTATGGTTTTGTAATATAGTTTGAAACCAGGAAGTATGATGTTTCCAGCTTTGGTCTTTGTAATTTCATATAAATTTTAGCATTTTAAAATATTTTTGTGAAAAATGCCATTAGAATTTTAAATGGGATTATGTTGAATCTATAGATTATCTTGATTAGTATAGACATTTGAATAATATTAATTCTTCCAATTCATGAACACAGAATAGTATCTCTCCATTTATTTGTGTCTTCAGTTTTTTTTCCTTGGCCTCATAGTTTCCAGTATACAGACCTTTCTCATCCTTGGATAAGTCTATTCATAAGTACAGTATTATAGTCTTTCAAATGAAATTATAAATGGGATTATTTCCTGAATATTTTTTTCAGATAGTGTGTTGTTAGTGTATAGGAACACAGATTATATTTGTATTTTGATTTTTGTATCCTACAACTTTACAGAATTAGTTTAACAGGTTTTTTCTTTTGTGTCTTTAGAGTTTTTTATGTATGAGAGTAAGTCATCTGCAAACAGATACGGTTTTACTTCTTCCTTTCAGATGTTGATGCCTTTTATTTCTTTTCTTGCTTTGTTATTCTGGCTAGAATGTCTGGTACTGTGTTGAAAAGAAGTGGTGAGAGTGGGCACCCTTGCCTTGTGTATGATCGTAGAGGAAAAATTTCATCTTTCCACTACTGAGTATGATGTTAGTGGCAGGCTTGTCGTGTATGGCCTTCATTGTATTATATTAAGCTATCTTTCCTGTAACCAGTTTGTTGACAGTTTCTGTCATGAAAGGGTAATAAATTTTTTCAGGTATTTTCCTGCATCTATTGAGATGATCATATGATTTTAATCCTTTATTTTGCGTGCATAGTGTATTACATTAATTGATTTACATATACTGAACCATTTTCTTGGCTGTCAGGGAGAAACCCTACTTGATTGTGGTGAATGATTCTTTCACTGTGCTGCTGAATTCAGTTTGCTAGTTGTGCTATGCTGTGAGTTACTTCATGATGTATAGAATAGTAAGAATAGTAGCTCTCAGGCTATGTTTTGCTCTGAGTGACTCCTTTTTATAAAATAGCAGTTTGCTCCATTTTAAGTACAAATACTGGGGCGTAATGATTTGGTAACTTGTATGTACAAAACAGATAATCACCAGATGTTGGACATACCAAACTTTCGACTAAAAACAATTCCCAGCTGCGCAGCACAATCATAAGGCATAAACTGATAAATAAATTATTCTTGCTAATAAAAAATAGTCATCTGTAAATCTATCAAATTAAGGCAGGGACATATGGGCACATGATATATCTAGCTTACATAAAAAAAGAAACAGGCCTGTGAGCCTATTGGACATACCACACCAAGAAATGATATAAGCCCCTCATCTGAATCATCCAAAAGGAGGGACAACCCGCATTACAGTGTGGCAGGCCACAGAAACCTATCTTCTCATCAGACCACCCGGCGAGCCGCCATGAGGTCCACAGTGAAGATCTCTGACACCGCCCCCAGCTTCGGCTCAGCTCCGTCTCCCTGTTTGCCTGCTGTCCAGAGTCAGGCTCTGAACCAACTCTGAACTCTCCACAAGTCCTTGCCCCTCCTTGGAGAAGTTCTGCCTGGTCTGGGATGTTAGCTAGACATGACTCTTCGCATCTCTGCAGACTGCCTTAGCTTTCAGTTCTGCCTCTTCGAATCCTGCAGCCACTGTTAAAATTTTCTTAGTCATCCAGTACCCTACGTATGTTACTGTGTGGAGTGCAATGCATGCCTTGTGTGTTATAGACGTAAGTAATTAAGATTAGAATGAAAGAAGCTTGATTGCCTGGCTTACTGGCTACCAAGCAAACCTGGATTACTTGGCCTGGTAAGGCGGACAAAACTGGTGTAGCTTGTGCATATATTTCTCATAAAATAAATTCTGCCATTGTGGAAAGGCACAGATGTGTTCAGTCTAAATCACTGGCACAGCTCGCTTATGCACGGATATTTTTGTTGAAAACTTTTATGTCTATGTTCATCAGAGATATGGACCTGTAATTTTCTTTCCTTAGAGTATTTTTATCTGTCACTGGTATCAGTGTAATGATGCTTTGAGAAATAAGTTTAGCAGTATTCTCTCTTCAGTTTTTGAAGGAGTTCGAGAAGGTGTGGCATTAATTCTTCTTTGAGTGGTTGAATTAAGTGAATCTGTCTCATCTTAGGGTTTTCTTTATTGAGAGGTTTTTGATTATTGAGTCAATCTCCTTACTCATTACAGGTCTGTTTAGATTTTCCATCTCCCCATGATTCAATGTTAGTACATTGTAAGTTTCTAGAAATTTATCCATTTCATCAAATTTACCCAATTTGTTGGCATATAATTGCTGGCATAGCATTGATTTTAGTAGTCTCTTAGGATCCTTCGTATTTCTGTAGTATCAGTTGTAATATTTCCTCCTTCATTTGTAATTGTATCTGAGCCTGCTCTCTTTTTTCTTGGCCAGTCCAACTAAAAGTTTATAAATGTGTTTATGTTTTCAAAAAAATAATTCATCTTTGTTGATCTTTCCTAATGTTTTCGTAATTTTTACTTCATTTATTTCTGCTCTACGCTATGTTATTTCCTTCCTTCTGCTATGTTTGGGCTTAGTTTGATCTCCTTTAATTTCCATGAGGTAGAAGTTAGATTGTTCATTTGAGATCTTTTTTTTAATCAATGTTGACATGTATTCCAGTAGGTATAAACTTTCTTCTTAAATCTTAATTGTGCATTCTTATAATTTTGAAATATTGTATCCAATTTTGCTTCCCTTGAATTCCTTCCTCCCTTCCTTTCATATTGGGGGTTGAAGCCAGGGCTTTCACACTGAACTTCATCCCCAACCTTGAAATTTTTTCTTTTTTTTAAATTTAGAAACAAGATTCTCACTACATTGTTGAGGTACTGGGTTTGGACTTGTAATTCTCAGGCTCCTGGGGTGCTGGGATTACAGGTGTGCACCATCGCACCAGCTGATTTCCTTTTTGATTTCTTCTTTGGCTCACTGGTTGTCAGGAGTGTATTATATGATTTCCATGTATTTGTGAATTTCCTAATTTTCTCCTATTATTGATTTCTAGTTTCACACCCTTGTGGTTAGAAGAGGTAGTTGACATGATTTGAACCTTCCTGAATTTGATAAGCTTGTTTTGTGACCTAAAGTATGATTTATCCTGGAGAATCTTCTGTTTGCACTTGAAAAGAATATGTATTTTGCAGTTGTTGAGTGTATTTCAGGTTTTTGACAAGTTGACCAATATATTGTTTCCTCAGAAACAGAGATTCTCAAACTGAGGACTTTATCAATGGATATTTTCAATTTTCAAGAAATGCATTATCTCCGTGCTATATAAATTGTCCCAAAACATCAAAATTTTTCAATAGCTAACTTTACCTCATTTACTTTGCGAGGCTATTGGAGGACAACCATCACCCTGAGTGTGGCAGTGTCTTTAGAGTTTATTGGCAGAAATTGAATTGCTGGGCCAAATTTTTGTCATCTCAATTTTCTGCCACCCACCCACTTCATCTTCTCAGAATGAAATAGCTATGAATGATCACACATTTGATAATCATTTTCTTCTTCTTTTTATCCCTAGCTAATTGTTTTAGAATATACATGACTTCTTAAATTCTTCCGATAGAAATTCCAGTCCAGGTCTAGATAAATATTAAATAAATTGAGGTCTTCAGAGGGCATTTCCAATCCTGACACATCAAAGAATGGGCCAAATATAGGAGACAACAGCAGGTACCGTAGCTTGTGGGAGGAAGTGCATTGCACTGGAAGAAGACTAAAGAGACTACAAGAATATTCCAAGTGGTGGGATAATATCAAGTGTTGGTGGGAAGGTCAGGCTACCAGAGCCCTTGTGCATGGCAGGAGGGACACAAATGACCCTGGAGAACAGTCTGGATATATTTAGGAAAATTACCTATAAGAGACTCTGCCCAGCAAAGCTACTTCTTAAAAATCATTGCTAGTTTTTCCTTTCTGTGTCCAACCTGGCCTCAGTTGTTGTGCAACACTCCCAAGATAGTAAACACCATGTGATCAATAAACTTTCTTGAGACTACAAGTAGTTCTCACCACTGTTCTATTTTTTGTGTACTAACTCTAGTAGAGGGATGGATTTTAGTTGTGCTAACAGTGGTGGAGTGAATAGAACAGGGAGTAATAAATGCCAGTTCTAGAGAATGACCCTGTGACTATAGCTGTATTGTACTCAGATGTACCAAGAACTTATTTCATTACTTTCTCCTAGCACAATGAGCTACGGTTGCTGAGGTAGCCTGAATATCATGTTTTTAACACCTCCTATATCAAGGATTACTTTCTCTAAGTTGAATGCCCTGCTCTATTAAAAAAGGTGTCTTAGTATGTTTTGGTTGTTATAACAGAATTCCATAGACTGGGTAATTTATAAACAAGAGAAGTGTGTTTGGCTTATGGTTCTGGAAACTGGGAAATCTAAGATCAGAGGCTCGCACCTGGTGAGGGTCTTCATGCTATGTCGTAACATGGCTGAAGCCACCGCATGGTGAGAGAGTGTGCAAGAGAGACAGAAGGGAGCGGAACTTGTCCTTTTATCCGGAGCCCCTCTTGCAATAACTAACCCACTCTCAAATTAATGACGCTAATCTATTCTCGCAGACAGAGCCCTTGAGACCTAATCACCTCTTAAATGTCTCACCTCTCAACATGGTTGTATTGAGGATTAAGTTTCCAGAACATGGGCTGGGGATGTCAGCGGTGAAGTCCTTGCCTAGTATGTATGAAACTGTCTTAGTCACTTTATCGCTGAAACAAAATACTCAACACCCACAACTTAAAGGAAGAGAGATTTATTTTGGCTTACAATGTCAGAAGTTTCAGTCCATTATTAGAAGGATCAAATGCAGAAATGACATGGTGGAAGGGCCTGCTGAGAAGGTAAGCTGCGCATGTCATGGTGACTAGGAAGCGGAGAGAGAAGGGAAAGAATTACTATTGGAAAAATATATCCTTTATACTCTGCAACGTGGGGTTTAACGTTTTGAATATTATGCCATTTTAATAGACTAAAGATTAGGTAATTTGTTTTTCTTTACATTGCTTTTCCTTTAAATATTAAAAATTTAATACCCCAAAATATAAGACTAACCAACATCCATGTACCCACTATACAAAATTTAAAAATGGAAACACTTGTATCTTTTGTCTTACATTTTTAATAAAAGAAACAGAATAAAACTGATAGATAAAACTAAATTTTCTTTTTTCTCACCTCCTGTTCAAAATTTCATCCCCCCTCTCAGAGAAAACTTCTTTCGTGAATTTGCTCTGTATTCTTCTCAATCCTTGTTTTTATAATTTTTCTACTGGAAAATATATCTATGAAAAACAAATACAGGATGCTTTGAGTTTTTAACATCTGTATAAATCTTTCATATTGTATATGAAGTTTGAGGCAAAAATACTGTAAATGTTTACGTTTTAAAAATGATTGCAATAGGGAGCCGGTGAGATGGCTCAGCGGCGTAAGCGCCTGCCTTGCAAGCACGAGGGCCCGAGTTCGACTCCCGGAACCCACATACGAAAAAAGGGCCGGTGATATCGCTCAGCGGCACGGGTGCCTGTTGGCACATGAGGTCCTGAGGTCGACCCCCCGGTACCCACAAAAAAAAAAAATGATTGCAATAAAAGACACATTGCCATGGAGATGTTCTCTTTTGTGAGCATCTTTAGTTGTTCTGTCATAGTTTCCCTGATGTCCTGAATCAATTCAAAACAATTACCTTTCATGGTCATGCTGATTTTGAGGAAGAGCTAGAAGTCACATGGTGCCATATGTGGTGAATCAGGTGCATAAGGACACACTGTAATGTTTTATGAGCCTGCATTTCTGTTGGATGGTGCTTGGCTGCAGCATTCACCGTAATTCTGATCACACCTTGTAAAGACACACAAAATGGGACTTCCAGAACTGCTTCAGAAAGTGGCAAGTATGACGCAATATATATGTTCAAAGTGGGGGGAATATTTTGAGGAGGTCTGTGTGTTTCGCTGTAATGAACTTTTAAAAATGTAAACATCCACTTTGTATTTTGGTCACCCTTTGATTAGCTATTTTGTACCTTTTGAATAGTTTTGCGTCAATATACATACATGTATCTCATCCCTTTAACTATTGTATTGTATTTTATTGTCTGTGATCATCCCACAACTTATTTATTAATTCTTCTATTGACGAACTTTCAGATTTTTCCCTAACCTTTTACTGTAATAAACTGTGCTGCCATGAACATCTTGCATGTACCTGTGATAGTGTCTTTAGGGCCTATAAATAAATTGCTATACAATGGAGAATATGCTTTCTGGCTTTACTGGATATTGTCAAATTGTTCTCCAAAGTGGTTACACCAATAAACACCACCACCAGCAGTGATCTCAAGAGTTGTGCTGCTTCTGTCTCATCCACCTCTCTGCCCTCCTTCTCCAAGTTTCCTGTCTCCATCCCTGATGGCTTCTTTGGGCATGGTGCTTCTGCTTCCTGGTGTATTCTGACTATGACACTATTTCTCTTGTTTTCATCGCAGCTTAGCTTTCAGAAAGGATTGACTGATTAAGTCTGCCTGTACTCCTTAATAATTCTTTTCATAATTATAATGCATAAATGCTTCTATATTTATTTAATATTTATCTTCCCTATTAGACTCTAAGCTCTATAAGAGAAGGACTTTTCTGCTTAATTTATTTCTCTGTCCTCAGCATCTAATGTGATGCTTGATAAATACTTGTTAAAGAAATTAATGCATTAAAACCCCCTAAGACAGATTCTAACTGTCTTGCCCAATGCACATCAATGCGAGATGTCTCTGTTGGGCAGATGACCAATGAGAGACAATGCAATGTCGTGATTAAGAATAGGAGTTAGAGCCAGAAAGACTTGGGTTTGAGTCATGGATCTGCATCAAATTAAATGTATATGACACTGAGAGAGTTATTAAAACTTTCTAAGCATAGTTTCAGTTATGGGAAAAGGAAGGCTGCTTGTATCACAGGGTCATTACGTGAATTGAATGATATAGCTCATATAAAGTGGTATCAAACATATATTACACATGAACAAAAACATTGCTCATAAAGATATGTGCCACTTAGAGAGGAAGACGCCCAAGTGGTTAGTAAGCATGTGAAAAGAAGCTGAAATTAATTGGAGATCAAAGAAATGTAAATTAAAACAACAATGATACATTGCTTTATAGCCATTAGGCTGCAAGATTAGGATAACATCAAGTGTTGGTGGGAAGGTGAGGCCACCAAAGCCCTTGTTTGTGGCTACAGGGCTGCAGTGAGATGAAGGAATTCTGAGAGCAGTCTGGGCCTACTTAGGCAAATTACCTTCAAGCAAATTCTGTCCAGCAATGCCACTTCTGAAATAGAGCTGAGATATATTCTCACATAGATCCATGAGAAGAAAAGTGAAGGTATCCATTGCAATGCTATTTGTGGTGAAGGGAATTGAAGGGTTGCTAGGTGTCCATGGTGGGCCATGTGGGCAGATAGGATGGGGTGGGTGCACATCACAGAGCACCGTGTGCCATTAAAAGCAGGAGACTGAATGTGGTTTTGATAGGTCCTAAAAACAGTGCCCAGTGAGAAAAGAAATAAGATGACATGGAATGGAATACACCTTTTAAATGACACAAAGAACAAAAAGTATTCAATAAATATAGTAGTCTGGCTGCCTGGGAGTTTGGAACTGGAATGAGAGGGAAGAATTGAAATAAAAAGAGATAAATTTTAAAAAATAACACAAGAGAGGTGCCCTGCACAGAGGGTAATATGAGTATATGCTCTGTACTGAGGACTATGATCAACTCAACTCTATATTTTAGGTATAAAATTTTAAACTTAGCCAGGGTGATAGCCTAGCAGCATGGGGAGCCAGACAAGCTGACCTGTGTGGAAAAGAAGTGTTACTTCTAGCATGACAGTGTAGGAGACCATGGACTTGCCCCCCAGCAAAACTGGTGAAAATTATTCCAAAACATAATCAATCTCTAGGAATAGCCCAAAGGCCACTGCAGAAACATGAAGAAATATTTATTCAAGTAAATCTATTGAAACTTGGCAAGAACAGTGGGGATGGTGGTACATGAAGCAAGACCTGTCTTAACTTGCAGACCAGTAAGGACAGAATCTGTACTCTAGACCATTGTAGATGAGAACACAACTCCCTCTTCCCCATCCCTAGAAAGAAGGCTCCTTTTCTTCTTTCTCTTCTTCTCTTTTATGATGCAATTTCACTAAGTTGCCCTGGCTTTCGATCTTCCTGCCCCAGCCTCCAGGGTAGCTGGGATTACAGGCCTGAGCTTCTGCCTCTGGAGTAGAGAGCTGTTTTCTTGTGAGAGGCTGGTCATGAGCAAATTCTTATCCTGTCTCCTACTACCTGTTGCTGAAGCTAAATTCTACTTTTCTGAAATTTAAAGAATAAATGGAATGATGAAGAGTCTTAATGCCTCCATTATAAGGCACAGTTCTGGGTGCTGGATATAAGCAGGAAAGGTCTCTGCTTTGGTGGAGTTTACATTTTCGATGGAGACAGACATAAATGAAACAAAGAAATAGATACGTAACTAGTAGAGTATCAGGTGGTGGTAGGTGCTATAAAGAAAAGTACAACAGTGTAAGTGCTAAAGAGTGATGAGGCGGTAGAGCGGGCTGCTATTTTAGATAGGACAGGCAGGGAAGACTCTAGAAAGGTGCCTTCTAAGCAGGCACCTGAACAGAGTGGAGGGAGGGAAACGGGAGTGTCAGGGGCAAGGGCATTTCAAGCATCAGGAGCTGCATGCGCAAAGGCTCCAGAAGAGGGACCTCTTTGACATATTGGAGGACAGGAAGGGGATAGTGTGTGGCTGGAGGAGAGTGGGAGATGGGCACAGTGACCACAGGTCACTGTCAGGGAGGTAGATGGGGAGCAGAGTAGTTGTGGAGCCTTTGTAGTTGTCCCATCAAGGGATAATGGCGGCTTGACAAAGGTAGTAATGATGGAGGTAGAAAAGTACATTTCTGACCTCATTCTTAAGATAGAGTTGACAAAATCTGCTGACAGTTTGTGGTGGTAGAGGTGACAGAGAGGGCAGGGTTCAAGAATAAAAGGAGAAAGAAAGAGGAGTCAAGCAACTCCAAGGGATTTTGGACTGGGAACCTAGAAGAACTGAGTAACCATTTGTTAGGATGGTCCTGCTTGAGGGACAGTACTCAGTGTCAGTGTGAACATGTCCATTAGAGGCCAGCCTGACTTTTCCTGCTTGCATGAGTCTAGCATTTTCAAGAATTTGATTTTGGTTATGTTGCGTTTGAAATGCTTATTACTCATTCAATTGGAGATGTTGAATAGAGAGTTGGAAATATAGGTCTGGAGTTCAAGGAAGAGGTCAGATCCACAAATATGAAATGAAAAGCAATCAGCACACAGATGGCAACTGAAGCTGCAGACTGGATGAAATTAGAAGAGGTCTGTGGCCTGGGACCAAGGGCACACAATCACTTAGAGGTCAGGGAAATGAGGAAGAACCAGTACAGAGACTGAGAAAGAGCAGCCTGTGAAGCAGAAAGAAAACCAAGAAAGCATTGTCTTCAACCTTCACTTGGTTTTGGGGACAATGCTCTGCCCTATGACGTTCTTGGGAATCAGTTCTCTCTCCAGCTATCAGTTCAGCCATTCATGGGACATATCCCTCATCCTCAGGATCCGAAATTAACCTCCAGGTGTCACATCCCCATTCTAAGAAGCAGAATAAAAAAAGAGGGGGCAAATTGGGTGTCTGCACTCCTCTATAGAATGTCTCCAAAATTTAGCTACTGGCCCATACCAAAAAGTAATGTCACCTGGGAAATCTAGTCTTAATTCTGGACAGTCCTATGTCCAACTAAAATTCTACTACTCAGGAGGAGTACAAATATGTTGCATGACTATCAGTCTATGCCATGGGGTGAATATTTTTTTTTTAATATGTGGGTACTGGGAGTTGAACTCAGGACCTCACGCTTGCCAGGCAGGTGCTTATGCTGCTGAGCTGTATCACCGGCCCCATGGGGTGAAATTTTTATCTTGGAGAGTAGAATAAGAAAGTAGGAAAGAGAGTAAAAGTCTCTAGTAGCCAAGTCTTATTGCTTCAGTACAGGTGAGTAGAATAAATTAGGGTTTTGTAAGATGAAGTTAGTAAAGAAAGAACAAAGGAGATGAGGGTGTGTGGAAGGGAGAGATTATACTTATGAAATTTGGAATCTGAGTTGGGTAATAAGAAACGAGAGGACAAGAAAAAACTGGAGAGAATATTTAGAGAGCAAGAGGAGAAACCAGTGTAGAGAAACCAGGAAGTTATTGATAAGGCTTTTCTCAGTATGTTTTCTGTTGCTGTTACAGAATGCCTGAGACTGGGTAATTTATAAGGAAACAAAATTTATTTTAGCTCACTGTTCTGGAGGCTAGGCATTCAAGTGCTGGCAAAAGCCTTAAGCTACTACAACTTAGAGCAGAAAGCAGAAGGTAAGTGGGCATGTGTAGAGACATTAGGGCAGCCTTGCTTTATAACTACCTTCTCTCTTGGTAATTAATCCAGAGGAAAAAACTCATATGCAACAAAACAAAACAAAACAAAACAAGCATTTGTCCCTCTTAATGAGCTATTGTCTCTTAAAAGCCCCCCACTCAACACTATTACAATGGCAAGCAAATTTCAACATGAGTTTTGGAGGAGACAAATAATATTCAAACCAGAACAGGATTCAAATAGTTTTGGGGCAGTGGTGTGAAGGTGAGTGGGAAGAAAAGTAGTTGACAGTCTGAACGGGAAGGTCATGCAGTTATTGGGAAAGACAAAGTGAAGGGCACAAACATAGTTGGAAGACAATCTTCACTTCACCGGAAGTGAGGAGTTCAAGGATATGAAAGGGCTGGGTGTACGAGTCATCCGTGTCAGCATGATGTGATGTCAAAGGGTGATGGGAATGGTGAAGGGATCACTGCAGTGAGCTAACAGGATGCTTGGCACCTAATTGCAACAGGGGATAATGGATGCTGTTCCTCAGAGGAGTGCAGGACCTAGGGGAAGGGTGGAGAAGAACAGCCTGGAAGCAGCACAGAAGAACAGGGAGGACACTTGCTGCACCCCAGACTGTGCACATGGATCAGAGAAAAATAATAGCCATCATTTGAGGGGGCCTGGAGAAGCAACAACTCAGCAGAGCCTGAATTCTGAGCAAGAAGATAACGGGAATGTTCAGACAAGGTCTTATGTCTGTGGATGATAAGGGATGGAAGGGAATTGGGTATTGGGTATGGACAAGGGGAAAACTGAGGTATGGATAAGGGGAAAACTGAACAGTATCTGTATGGAACACTTTCATGTGGAGATATAAGATAGAAAGGGAGATAAATAGGACTATTGGATCTGGTAGGATTAGTCCTGAAAGTCTTTAGGGAGACACCTATCACCAGTTCTACAGGAACTAAATCCCTCCTGTGGGGATTAGCTTCCCAGGCAATGTCACCTTGACGGTGGTGGGTATCTTGCCAGGGACAGATGGAGCTCTAGGGGCTTGTCACAGCCATGGGGAGGGGGTCAGGTCAACAGTGTGTAGGCTTAGCTTTGGAGGCTGGAAACTCTGGAGCACTCCTCATGGAATTTGGAGTGGAGGTCTCGCAGTGGGAGTCAAACCAGGATAGCCCTTCTTGGGCTCATCTCAATAGATGCTGAATGAAAACACATGGAAGGTGGGGGAAGACACAGGAAGCCTAGGAAGCACAAATTCAACCTATTCCTGATTTAAATCCAGAATAGATGGACACTTCTTTCACATAAAAATAAAGCCAATGACATGCTTAAAATTTAAAAAGCATTCTTGTTAAGGCCATGGATGAGAAAAACAAAATGCCCACTATCACCAGAATTATTCCACATTGTTTTAGAGACCATGATACACATGCTGAATAAAAGACATATATGTTAGAAAGGAAGTTGAAAGACAATTATTTTTAGATATGAGTATAAACCTGGAAAGATTGTGAAGTAGTGAAAAACTATTAATAACAAAAACAAGAATTGAAGTAAAAAGGCTGGTCAAAAAAAATTTTTTTTTTTTGTGGGTACCAGGGGTTGACCTCAGGACCTCGCGCGCCACCAGGTGGCCGGGCCGCTGAGCGATATCACCGGCCCTTTTTTCGTATGTGGGTTCCGGGAGTCGAACTCGGGCCCTCGTGCTTGCCAGGCAGGCGCTTATGCCACTGAGCCATCTCATCCCATCTCATCCCCAAATTTTTAAAAATAAAAGTCATTAACTTTTATATTAACAATAACCTATTAGAAAATGTAATGGGAAAAAACCCCTTCCAGTCATAATAACAACAGATAAAATACCCAGGCATAAAGATGGCAAGAGATGTAGGTATGGTCTTTATGAAAAGAAAGGGAGTCTCTAGTGAGATTTATTATTTTTTGAATTGCATAAATAGAAAGATGTGCTGATCTTGAAATAAGATGATTGGACTTTGTAATTGTATCAATTTCTCAAATTTAATCTATAAATTCACTATGATTGCAACCAAAACACAAGCAGGATATTTAGGAAGAATTTGACAAAATAATGCTTACATTCATCTTGAAAACAAACCATGTGAAGTAGCTGGAGAAATTGTGAAAGGAAAAGACGCATTATGCATAGAGAGCTAGATATGAAGATATTGTCAGAAATTAAAATGTATTATGAAGCTGAAGTAATTTAAAAATCTATGGGGCGGCTAGAATAAGAATAGAAAAATAGGGGGCCGGTGAGATGGCTCAGCGGCTTAAGCGCCTGCCTTGCAAGCGCGAAGGCCCGAGTTCGACTCCCGGAACCCACATACGAAAAAGGGGCCGGTGATATCGCTCAGTGGCACGGGTGCCTGTTGGCGCGTGAGGTCCTGAGGTCGTCCCCCCGGTACCCACAAAAAAAAAAAAAAAAAAAAAAGAATAGAAAAATAGAGTCTAGAAATAAACCCAAATAAATATGGGAGTTTGGAACATGCTGGAAGTGGCATTGCAATTAAGTAATGGTGGGTTATTTCGAAAAGTGGGTTTTGGGCCTCTGGCCAGTCATTTTGGTGGGAGGAAGATGCCAAACTCTACCTGCGTACCACCTGAGGGGCCCAAACTGAGACCTGATTCAGCGTCACTGAACCTGAAGACTGGACAGAAAGAACTTGAATTCACTTCTGGCCTTTCAACACTGGGAGACTTTATATTAATATATGCATTTTAGGTGGGGAGCTCAGCAAGTTCTCTGTAGGAGGTGGGGGAAGATGCAGGAAGCACAGGGAATTTCAGATGGCCACAGGCTTGATGGCTGCAGGTGGCTGAGGCAAATGGAGGTGGCTGCAGCCCAGGGAATGAGGAGAAGGGGTGGAGAAAATCTCCTGAACTTAGAGGCAGGTGACTGGCAGGTCAAGGAAGGCCACAGGCCACAGCTGGCTCTAGGTTTCACTATTAAGTTCAATGAGAAGACATTAGTGGGCGCCAACCCACTGGAGGTGGCATGTGATAATCTGATTTGTATTTTTGCACTGTGAAATGGCTAAAATGGTGAATTTTATGTTCTGTGTATTTTACCATGATTTTCAAAATGCCAACTTGAAAAAAGATCCCTGTGCCTTTTGTATGAACAAGAACTGAATAGTAATTACTCCTTTTAGGGGACTTGTTTCCATTTCAGTTCACCACTGTGACCTCCACCCTGCCTGGTCATTTGTATTCATATATACAACCTGCCTGGCTTATCTATGCAATCTGCCTGTACATTTGTGTTTGCAGTTCTTGTCTTACAACAAAATAAATTCCAGATGATAAAAGATTCAAATATAACATTTATGCACAGAAGAAAATATTGGTGATTATTTTAATCTTGAAGTCAGAAAGGTTGTTGTTTTAGTTACTTTTCTTATTACTGAGACAAAATACCTGATGCCCAACATTAAGGGAGGAACCGCTGGGTGTGGTGGCGCACCCCTGTAATCCCAGCACGTGGGAGGCTGAGGCAGGAGGATTGCTGCGAGTTTGAGGCTAGCCTGGGCTACATAATGAGTTTGAGGCCAGCCTGAACTATATGGTGAGACTCTGTCTCAAGAAAACAAAACAAAACCAAAGTTAAGGGAGGAAAGGTTTATTTAGCTCACAATTTGTAGAGGTTTCAGTCCATAGTTGGCTGGCTCCAAGGCAGAGTGGCACATGGCAGAGGGGCGTCGCAGAGAACAGTTCACAGCACCCACAAGGTAGTAAAAGCAATGAGAGAGAGAGAAAAGCCTCCCTCTGACCCTTATATTGTATCCAGTCTATCAGGATTCGGGTGGTGCCAATCCCACCAGTGAACTGATCCAGCAATCGCCCACCCTTAATCCAGCACCCTTAATCCCAACATTGCACTACAAATCAATCACACACTCTAGCATCAGCCACCTCTGAAAAAACCCTACGATGACACGAGGCTTTGGAGGGACATCTAGACACAAACCATAACAGTATGACAACAATCCAACAACAGAAACACCTTTCCACTATAGACTGTAGAAAGCCTGTAAAGGGAGAATGAAAGAAAAACCAAAGAAAACATAACAGAAGAGATGGGAATTAATTGAAGTTTGAATAAGACTAAAAATAATTAATAGCTATTATTTGCCAAGCATGCATAGTGTGTCAGTACTGTGAAAAGTACTTCACATATATTACTTTGTTTGTTCTGATGATGATATGCTTACGATAAAGTTTTATTTCACTTGTTTTTGACAGACAAGAAACCAGGGCTGAGAGTAATTAAGATACGAATCCAAAGTCACACAGTTGGCAAATGGAAGAATTGGAATTTGGTCACATGCCTGAGCTGGATGTATCTGTTTGTTCTCCCAGACCCTCCCTCACCCTTCTCCACCTGCTGCCACAGTGGAAAGGGGACCGTTAGGCATTTCTTCAGTGATCTCACCGCCCTCCTCTTCCTATTGCGTTTTGCCACTGGGAGGTGCTTGTAGATGAAAGGACAGGACATTCGTTTCCCCCACTCCTCTTCCACTGGGCTGCCATGGTGTGTGTGTGTGTGTGTGTGTGTTTGTGCGTGTTTGGGGATACTGCGGATTCTCACTGAATTACCTCTCCAGCCCTATTTTAAAGTTTTTATTTTAAGACAAGGTCTTACCAAGTCACTAAGTTGCCCAGTCTGGGCTTGAACTCACAATCCTCCTGCCTCAGCATCCCAAAGTACCGGGATTACAGGCATGTGGCACCACACTTGCTGTTTTTTCTGCAAACCACAATTCTTGTCAGATCCTTTTCTTTTTTCTTTTTATTTTTTCACATCTTTCTAGTTTCCCTTCTCTTGCCCTTTCTGATTTGAGTGGTTCTGGCTCCCTACGGTCCCTAGCCTGCTCTGCACTGCCTCTGGTTAGTTTCCTGAAGGCTGCCCACGCCTTTGCGAACAGGCTCCATATTCCACTCTCTGTCGTTTCTCTTGTTTGCCGTGTGCCTTCTCTTCCTGCTGGGGCCTAGACTGATCCAACTTTGGGTCTGAGGGCTGGGTCTTTCTCAGCAGGGGCCATGGCTTGAGACCAGGGTGGGAATGAGCCAGGAGGCTGGGAGGTTGGGTGGCAAACAGCAGGAGAAAGAGTTGTAAGGGCATTTCGGGATCCGACAAGGACAGAGTCCAGGGTAAGGCTGAGAGGTTCCGAGACTCCTGGGCTTTCAAATGACCCAAGCCAGCTAACTATTCGTTAGCCAATGTGGCAGTTTCCTTAGGGCCGCTTTGGCCTAGATGAAATGAACTCAGCATGTGTACATTTTGAGCCAGGCCGGCGTGGGGGTGGAGGGCACTGCTGGGGTTGGGGAGGAGGGGAGGAGGAAACCCTTGCAGCAGCTCCCATTTAAAACGGATCCTTTTTCTTTTTGTGCATCTCCTGAGCTACTCAGCAAGGTCTTTCGCATACCATCCCCCTACCCTACCCCAAGGCCCTCGCAACCTTTTCTCTCTGGCTGTAGCCTTCCAGAGAATCTTAGCTCAAGATTGATGGCTTCATAGCCTGCCCGGAGTCCTTGTGGTACTGCTGCCGCGTCATGAATCATCGATGCCACATCACCCCACTCCCACCAAACAGGACCCAAAGGACACTCCAGAGTGTGGGCGGCACTGGATCTGCTCCTGCTTGCCAGACACTGGGGCTGTGGCCGTGAGGAAGGGGGCCGTGTGAGCCGCTGGAGCAGAGAGCCCGCAACTCGGAGCTTCCACAAGCTCTTGCTCCCATGCGCCATCCTGGCCGTCTTTTCTAAGCATTTCTGCAGTTTTAATTTAATAGCTATTGCCATCGCAACCACAATAGTGACAATTTCAGTTTATTGAATCGGGCACTTTAAATCAGTCTTTACACTCGTTTTCTAGTTTGATTTTCTGGGCAGAAATGCAAGCTCGGATTCTGTGTGCATTTTACAGTTGGGAGGTGGTGAGCTAGAGATTCAAACACTCTTCTGATTCCAAAACCTGAGTGCTTTCTAATATACATTGATGGCCACGGAAGGGGACATCAAGTTGTAGAGAAATTCTTTTGTCTTGGGTTCTTTTCTTCCAAAGTGAAGATCTCCTCTGCAGTGGCTTCTATTGTCCCTCTGTTCCAAGCTCTGCATTAGTTTCCTAGGGCCACGGTAATAAAACACTACAAGTTTAATAGCAGAGAGTCCTTGTTTCAGGACTGGAGGCTTGAAGGCCAAGATCAAGGTTCTGACTGGGTTGGGCTCTCTGAAGGCACTAGAAAGGGTCTGCAGCAGCTCTCTATCCAGATGCTGGTGCTTCCTTGGCTGGTGGCAGCTTCACTTCAGTCCTCATGTGGGGTTTTCCCTCTGTGCATGTCCCTGTGTCCAAAAGTCCCCTTTGTAGGGACACCAGTCATTGTGGAATAAAACCTACTGTAACGACCTCATGCTAAATTGATAATCTGCAAAGATCTCATTTCCAAATAAGGTCACATCAGAGGGTGCTGGGGGTTAGGGCTTAAGCATCTTTGGGGACATAATTCAACCCCTAACAATCTTTTATATATGCCTTGCCTTGCCTGCGGTGCCACGGGCTTCCTGCTGAGGTGCTCAGGCATTGCCTTGGGCTCCAGTCACAGGTACATGGCAGAGGAGAGGAGGGCAGGAAGGAGGGGATCTTCTTTTGGGGTGGGGCTCGAGGCTGAGGAAAAGGGAAGAACAGCAGCAAATCCGTCTGCCCTTTGCTGCCCTTGAGGAGAGTTAGTGCTGTAAGCAGCTTTGGGCCTGGCTAACTCCTGGCATCTCCATTTTATGAAATGAGGGTTTGCAGCAGGAGCTCATCGGAGCGCACAGATTACTATTAGTGATAGCACCTCACAAGCACTGTACCTATTGTCCCAGCTCACGGAGTGCCGGACAGCCCTCCTGAGGGGGAAGTGCAGCTCACAGGGCCCGGCTCCACCAGCAGACTCCGTATCTCTCCCTGCTCGAGAGCCTGGCCACTCAATATCTCCGAAGATAGAGATCAATCCCAGTGCACCAGAGAGGAAACCGATCAGTGGAGGAAGAGAAGACACCACTTAGAGATTAGCTGATCTAGGGGGGAAAAATTAACAGTAGCTAATTCAGTCATGCTTAATTTAAAGTCTTCCCAATAAGAGGTTTGATCTAGATTGAATAAAGTAGGACCCATACACTTGCTGGTAACTGGAAAACTATTGATGGAATTTTGCAGGAGTTGTTGATCATCAAATTTTCTTATTTCCTGCATATCTCTGGTCCTGTGGATGATTATTATTTCTCGAGTGCCAGAATCTGCAAAAGGTTTTGCATTTGATAAAGACATTGGATAAGATGGGAAGCTTCATGTTTGAATTCAAATGACAGGTTCAAGTATACATATCCCTTATTTATTCCTCATTCACTATTCATTCAACAAACATTTAATAAGCAGCTATTATGTGCCAGATTTTGTGGTAGGCCAGTGTGGGGGTCACAGTTATGAATACATTATCATTTCTGCTCCTCAAGTGCTCTTGGCCTATAAAATAGAATTGCAAATGATGAAGCCACCACTCAGAGCAGTAAGTACTCTGGCAGATATTTGAGTAGCATGTTTTGGAAAATGCAGAAGAGGGATAATTAATTCAGGGATGAGGGTGAGATGCTGGTTAGGAAAGTAATATTTGAGGCACATTTTGAAGGGTGCATAGGATTTTCTAGGAAGACAACACTTGTTTTATCTTCATTGTACAATGGAAGGCCAGCAGGGTTCAGTAACATTTCCAAGGACTGGGGTTGTTAATGGCAGAACCAGACTTCAACCCTGGAGGCCTGATCACAGAGGCAATGCTTTTTCTTTGATTCCATCCTGACCATTTACAGCCCCAAGATTAAGGACCTTCTATTTCGGGAGGCTGGAGAAGAAAGCACGCAGAGCAGGCTCGTCCCAGAGCAGCTGCTGGGCTGACTGCCCAGTACTGCCAGGAGGGGCTATGACTCAGGATGCCCGGCAGGCCATGGACTCAACCCTAGTGGTCCCCTAGAACTTGATCGTGATACATAGCCATCCTCATACACAGGCCTGCATGCATCTCTTCCTCCAACAACTGAACTGATTAGAAGGAAACTTTGACTTGATTAGTGATTATTGTCTCCATGCAGCCGTGGCTCTAAGCCTGCTCATTTTGAGGAGGGGAGGGATGTTTTGAAAAAGCACTGAGTGAAATGCAGGCTCATCTCAGCCCCTCTCCACATCTGGTCTTCTCTGATTTGCTTCCAAATTGGTGTTGGCCCTTCCCAGGAGAGGGCTGGGCTGGCAGGGCAGAGCCGGGTTCCTCCCTACCCCACTCCTCCATGCAGAGGCTCCCAGAGCACGTGCATCTTGAATTGTGGCAAAGCCCTCTCGGTGCCCATGACTGGATCCAGAGTCACAAAAGCCGTGCAGACCTTGATCAGCACTAAGTCCCCTGGTATCTGCAGGAGTGATGTACATTATGCCCAAGCTCTCAGATTGTAGTCAGACCCACCTGAGTTCAAGACCCAAACCACTGTGATGCATGGGCCCTTGGGCAAGTTGCTTGACTTCTCTGTGCCTTAGTTTCCTCATTTGTACAATGAGAACAACAGTAGTGCACACCTGGTAAGGTTATGGAGGGGCTCCAATGAGATAATATGCATAAGGCGCTTAGCACAGTACTTGGCATATGAGCATGTGACATGTTTACAGTTTCTGCGGTGGTACTTTATTATGGAACCCCAGCTTAGCTATAGAGGACTTGTGTGTCTGTGAGCAAACCCCTCACATGTGTGGGTGTCTGGAACCCCACAGTGGCGTTTCATCTGAGGTCTCAGGAATGGCAGGAGCAGTCTTGCTCCTGGAGAAGTTCCGACCAAAGGGAAAGGAGTGCAGTACTTGAAGACTTGAGGCTCTCTAACCCCAGAGCAAACAAGATGGCCAAGGCCGGTGGTCCAGAGCCCAGGGATGCGGAAACATGAGCAGTGTGGGAAGGGTTGGCCAGGGACTTCCCAGACAGGACTAAAAGACAGCAAACAAGCCATTCTCGGGTGGCTGAGGGAGGACAGTGAACAGGCACTGAGTGCCTGCAGGATGTGTGCTAGAGGCTTCTCCTCCATCGCCTCATCTCTAACCCCTGTCACTAGTCAATAAAGGGGCAGCTCTAGCCCAACCCCAGCTCAGAGAGGAGCCTGTCAGGAGCACGGAGCTGGGGACTCCTTCTGCCTCACAAACTTGCATTCTTGCTGCTGTGCCGGGCTGCCTTCTCCCATTTTGAGTGCTTTCCTTATGGACTTCCTTTCTGGTGGGATAAAGCTGAGGCTCTGTGCTCATCTAAAGTCAGGTTTCTTCCTCATTTCTCTGCATCACTGTTTGTACTGCGTTCTACCTTCCCAGGACTCAGCAGTGCCTGACACTGAGTATGTGCTCACTAAATGCGAATTGCAGCACAGGAACAATATAATCCCTTATTACAAAATTAGATGCTCTTTGTCAGCCCCCTCTGGAAGAGGCGTCTGTGAGACTTTTCAGAGTGCGTAGAGGTGGTGTCCCTGCTCTCTGGCTCCATCTGACATGTTCCAAGGATGTGCTGACCCCAGCCTTGTGCCCCTGAGTTACTACCCCAAGCCACAGTAGACACCAGGCTTCTCTCTCCTGCCCTCCTGAGCACCTTTCTTTCCTCTTTCTCTCTCTTGTCCATTGTCTCTTACCCTTGATGTTTCCCTTTCTTCTAACTCTCTCTGTCTGCTTTAGTCTTGTGACCTTCTCCCTTGCAGCCTCTCTGTAGGGCCTGGCCCCAGCAGACATTGACACTGCCCTGTATCTTAGGGCACTAGCTTTGGTTCTCCGGCAAAAGCAGAGAATAAACTGGCCTCTTGTTGCCACACCAGCCTGGCCTACAGCCAAGGCAGTAGGAAAAGCACCAGTTGGGGGTTCCTCCAGCCCAGCCGCATCCTAGCCTTATAACATCAGGCAAGGCATTGCAACTCTGAGCCTTGTTTCCATTTTTGGTTCACTTTTTTCTCCGAACTGTGATGAGTCAAAGAAGGTCCATCCAGACCCTGTGATGTGACACACAGCTACTGTTTGTCACGGCTCTTTGATTAAGATTCTGGGTTTTCCATGTGACTTTGGTCAAATCATGATCCTCTAGCCTTAGTTTCCCTATTTGTAAAAATAAATATCTCCCTGGGTTATAGAAAGGATTGGGTGGCAAAAATGGGAAAATGCCTTTTAAATGCTAAAGCTCGGCTCTCAGCTGCAGTTTTGTGGGCAGTGCCTTACACTGTCCTCAATCCATGGCCTCCCCCTGGGAAAGGACTGGCCACTTCCCCAGGCTGCGGATGAAGGTACCCTTTCTCCCGCGCCCTCCCAGGGGACTCTGTCTGCCTCCTGACACTAGCCACCTTCTCTGCTAGCCTGACTGCCTCGCCCCAGGGGACCCTGCTGAGCAGTTCCCATGTCCAAGAGTGGAGAGTCTGGCCATGTTGGGTTTGTCCGCAAACTCCTGGCAGCCAGGCCGCTAATTTATCTCCCGATGCACTCTTTGCCATCTGTTTTTATATTGCTTTCAGCACAAGATAAGTGGCTCCCATACAGCGCTGAGCTTCAGAGATTGCAAAGTTCATGAGTTTGCAGAATTTATGATAAGGCAGAGAATTGTCTTAGTGCATCATTCATGTGTGCAAGGTCCAGAACGAAATGCTGCTGCTTCCAGATGTTGCCTTCCTTCTTCCTGTCCTGTCCTCAGGAGGTGGGTATGGCTGGCCAGCATCCCTGCCTTCGATCCTGGACCTTGTGAGAGCTTTGGTTCCTTCCTCATTCCTGCAGTGACCCCATAAAGAACATCTCTCCAAAGGAAGAGGAAGGAAAAGGGGAGAGGCTGGATAGGCTGGAGACGACTGATCGTGGTACTGACCACCAAGGCTGGATGGTGGCTACCATGGGTTGGGTCTTTTTTTTTTTTTTATTTCACATTTATGATGGTGTGTATCATACATTAGAAATATGCAGTTACAAGAGCAAAAGTGATTGTTTGAAGGGTGCACTTCTCTATTCCACTCCTCTCTACAGTTTGGAACTTGATGAGAAATATCCATTTGATTCATTCATTGCTTCTTGAGTGATGGGACCAAGTGTTCAGGCTTTGAGTTACATCACTCTGAGTTGGAATCTCAGCCCCTTCCCTTACTGGTTGGTTATACTGGGACAAGTTATTTACCACATTTGAGCTTCAAATTCTCCATTTGAAAAACAGAGTTAATAATAGTGTTTACCTTACAGGTTATTGAGGATTAAATGACATGATGCATGTAAAAGGCGTAGCATAGTCCCTGGAAACAGAAAAAAGCAGTCATTACATATTTACTTTTACTACTAACAATTGCTCTTTCTGTGTCAGGCCCACGGGTACCTAAACCAGAGTGACGTGACTTTGCTTGCAAGGATTTTGTCAGTGGTTATGGCACAAGACCATGGAGATATGGCTGAAAGGTTCTCTCTGGTCCTGAAGGAAAGGAGCACACGTTTGAGGTGGAAGGGTAGGGACAGCCTTGGAGGACGTGGCTTTTGGCTAATTGGTGGGCATAGGGACTGGTCACATAAAGAAGATGGAGAGCATCCTAAGAAAGAGAGATGACACGGTTGAGTCTCAGAGGCAGCTGAGCCTTGGGTGGCTCTGGAGCTATGTGTAGTGGAGTGTGGTTGGAGAGTTGAGATCATGTGGAAAGTGTGCAAAATGAGAAGGAGATGATGAAGGTGATCTTGCGTAGGGCTCACATGTTATGTCTTAGCATTCCATCCGTGGTGAGCCACTGGAGACATCCACTTATTTATCTAAGTTAAGCTACCATGGATTCATGGTTCCCATGTGCTAAGTATTGAAAAGTATTTCATGCACATTATGCCATTAATATGTCATAGCAACCCTGTAAAATAGACCTTATTGTCTCTAGTTTACAGATGAGAATATTGTGATTAAAGTACTTACTTAAGAGTGTACAAGTGGTAAAGTTGGAATTTCTGACACTAATGCCTTTTACCACTATTTTATGCCAACCCCCAGCTGTCTCAATCAGCCCCTTTGATACAGTAAGCACCTGAATGGCATATTTTAGGATTAAATGACATGGCTTATAAATGAAAGCAAGACTGGTGAGACCATGACCTGAAATGACCAAGGTGGAACAGGCACTGGGTTCTGGATGGCAAACTCTACATGCTAATTCATCAGGCAAGCTCAGTAAATAAGTGGCAGCAGAGGGAATGAGTCCTAGTTGTAATGGCAGGTGTTTCAACCAGTGGGCAGAACTATTTGCAAGCACTTGAGTAATTCCAAGCCCTGGCAAATAATATGGAGGTTTCAGGAGCTCCCATATCCAAGATCCTGTAGGGGTGTGGATAAAAGGGATTATTCTGAAACATATACCTCCTTTGCAGATTTGGCTCCTAAGCTGCCTAACCCATTCCTGAATCATTCCTGTGTTTCTCTTGACACCCCAGGCTTCTGTTCATGCTATTTCTAATGCCATTAAGTTCCCTCCAATCTTCTTGGTTCAAAGCATTCTGTACTTCTTTCTGTACTTTTCCTCTCTGTTTAGGAAATTCACCCTGGCCCCTTGGTTAACAACCCCATGTGGGTACCTTGGTCCCTGGAGGTCTTCTCCTTGTGTGCCTCTCCTTGGGTTGTCCTCGTACAGCATGCGTTTGTCTTATAGGCAGAGAAAGACAATGTCAAGTGACAAGCTGTAACAAAATGACCTGGACAAGTCCTGAGTTAGGAGAGGAAGGAGGAAAAAGGCACGTAATCTGAAGAGATGTTGGTAGACAGGCCTACAGCCAGAGTCTACTTCCCAGAACTGGATCCCATGTCTGGGTCTGGCAGTGGCAAGCACATGGCAGGGTCCCAGCTGTACTACTCCACTGCCCAGCAGCAAGGGTCCCAGCAGAGTAGACGAGGAACACAGGGACTGAGACCAGACTTCAGAGAGAGGCCAAGTCCTAAAAGACATGAAAATTCTCAACTTGGATTTAGGCACTGAAACCACCTCATCTTCATGACATACATTTTAGAATCCCCTTGGGACCTGTATGTTCTAGAAACATAGACACTCAACAGATCCCCAAAAGAGTGAACCAAGAGGGCTCTCCTAATGGTGATTGATCTGGCAAAAGCCTTATGAGTGTGCCTGTGTGACAAAGGAAGTGTAGGGAGGGACAGCTAGAGTGACACAGAGATCGAGGGCAGAAAGAAGGGAATTGATGCCATTGGGTCCCTGTGCTGGCCCCTGTGTGCCTCATCATTTTCAGTCCTCATGTAATTCCCCCTCACAGATCAGGAAACCAGGCTCAGCAATGTTAAGGGACTCAGCCAAGGTCACACAAATTGTGCCAAGCAGAGTCGTAATGGAATTCATGTAAGTCCACCTCAGAGACTCACTCTTCTAAACGCCAGAGGACGCTTCTGACCTGGGACCTGGTACTTGCTGTAGCACAGTCCCAGGTTCAGTAGTCACTTGTAATCCCAGAGGTTCTGACGTTCTAATGATGAGTTCTTGAAAAGGGAAAATTCATTATCACTCACATGGCAGAATTTTGGCTTCCGAAATGGACTTTTGAACAGGGTTTTTTTTTTTTTTGCTTAGATCTGCTAGATCTATGCTGCTTATTATGGTAGCTACTAGCCACATGTGGCTCTTGAATTCTTGAAATGCGCTTAATCTGAATGGAGGCGTGCCACCAGTGTGAAACGCAAACCAGATTTTGAAGACTTAGTATAAAGAAATAATGCAAAATATTTCATTCATAATTTTAAATGATTACATGTCCAACTAATAACATCTTGGGTTAAATAAAATATCTTATTAAAATTGATTTTATCTGTTTGTTTTTCTTTTACTCCTGTGACTACTAGAGAAATTTAGATTCCAAATGTGGATCATGTTTGTGAGTTGGATTATATTTCTATTAGACACACTACTCTTGATAACAACATACTTACTTTCCCTATTTCTTTCATTCAAAACATATTTACCAATGATGATTTCTTTTGGTTGAAGATTTATTATGTCTCATGAGTCTACATGGGTAAGATATAATTGCTATATAAGTGTGTGTAATAGGTAAGTGTCATTATCCCTTTTTACAGATGTAGAAGAAGATCAGAACTAGGCTGATTAAATCCAAGGCCCACCAACCTTAGAAAACACAATGTATAGCTACGAGTGTGGACTTTTGGACCAGTCGACTTGGGTTCCTTGGTGTTCTTGGGCCTAACACTCTGTGCCTCAGTTTCCTGTTCCAAACTTAGAAATAAGAACAGAACCTACCTAGACTGATAAAGAAAATTCAGTAACTACCTACTTGTTAAGCACTTTCAACAGTGCCTGACACATAAAAAAAATGACTGTTAGTGATTATTGTTTTCAAGTGACAAGATCTGGGGTCTAAACCTGCTTTGTCTGAAATTCTTTCCACAGGTCTGCCTATTGAATGTCTGTAGCAGGCCAGATGCCATGTTTTGCTGCTATAAGGTATATAATATAAATAGAAAACAGATCTTGTCCTCTGTGGGCTGGCAGTCCTTAGAGGATATAAGAAATGTATATAAAAACTAAAATAAAGGGTAAAAAGTAAATGATGACCCAAGAATGATGGCATGAGAGATACAGAGATGAAATGCTATACAAACTCAGATTAAGTCATGGTCACTTTGATTTAGAGCCAACAAGAGGAGGATTCTTGGAGAGGAAGAATTTGAGCAGGATCTTAAAAATGCATGGGATAACATTAGGCAAAGATACGGGTTAGGGGCCGGTGAGATGGCTCAGCGGCGTAAGCGCCTGCCTTGCAAGCGCGAGGGCCCGAGTTCGACTCCCGGAACCCACATACGAAAAAGGGGCCGGTGATATCGCTCAGTGGCACGGGTGCCTGTTGGCGCGCGAGGTCCTGAGGTCGTCCCCCTGGTACCCACAAAAAAAAAAAAAAAAAAAAAAAAAAAGATACGGGTTAGGAGCAAAAGAATAAAGGTGAGGTCGTGAGGCTTGGGGAAGTGTTCTGCTGGAGCGTGGGTCTGTGGCAAGCCACGTGAGAGACAAGGCTGTTCAGTCAGACTGGGGTAGGTCCTGGAGGGCCAGGAATCCCAGCCAGGGAGCTTGTCAGAGGCTGGTCCTCAGAGCTGCTGCCTGTGGCTGGGCAGATTGTACCTACACAGGGTGACCAGCCAGGGAAGCAGGTGGGGTCAAATCCATCTGCCCTGCTCTCCTTCAAGCTGTGTATCCTCCACCCACATGAGAGACACTTTCTTCTAGTTTACACAAATGTACCCTGAACACTGTCAACCTTGTCACCAGTTTAGCCCTTTACCTGGCTCACTGACCACAGACACTTCATGGTGTCACCTTCTCCATTCAAGGGGTGGAGGTTTTATTCATGAAGCCATGAAGCCACTAAAAGCCTTCTCTTAAAAAAAAAGTCCCATCCTTGTACAGAGCCTCCTCAAGAATAGGTGTTCTCCCTGCCCTCCAGTAATGATGAATGACAGCTCTGTCCCCAGCTGCTCGTGATCATTTCCATACAAGTTGGTATTGCTGATGTGCCCTGGATATCTCGGTGTCACAGCAGAAGCTGCAGGGTCACCTCCCAGAGCCCCTGGCTTGTATTTATTCCCAATGCTGGTGTCTGCCTTGACCCCAACACCAGCCCTGCCCCCACAGGGCCAACCAGAACATGGCGCCTGGGCTGTCATCTCCCACAGAGCTCAGCTCTCTCAAATTGAGTTACTCACTGCTCCTAAGTTTGCCGTCATCATTTCCTTCTGCAGCCTATTAGAACTCTATCCCTGACTAATGTAGCTGAACACACGGCTCCCACCCTGTTCTTCTGCCAGAAGCATCTGTACAAAAAAATCAGCTTTGTCAGGCAGGCTTCTCTTTCCCTCTCTCTCCCTCTCCTCCCTTCTCCTCTCCACAGTCTACTCAGTCATAGTCCTCCCCAAATTTTGCAGAAAGCTCCCCATGCCCTTGAGCTGTCCTCAGCTTGGGTTCTAGCACTCCAAGTGGCTGCTTGTCTCTCACCCTGGCAGGTGGCAAGGTCTCCCCTCACCCAGCTGCCACCTCCACCGGCCCATATGGGCAAACAATATGGTTTCTATAGAAGCCCTTGTAGGTCCCATCTGACATGACACACCCGATTTCCAGTCCTGCCTCCGCATTTATGTGTGAGAAAAGAACAAATCAGACAGTTTGTTGATGTGTTCGACACATGTGGTTTGGCACTGGTTCTGGCTTAATGTATTTGGAGGTGTGTTTAACTAGGTTTTCTATTTGTAGCCTTACCTTCATGTGTCTACGTGCATCACACACACAGGCACAGGCACACGCACACACACACGCACACACACGCACTGATGTTACAGAGCTACACAGAAACACAGAGCCACAAAATTTCAGAGCAGGTAGGCTCGTTTGTTTATGCTGCCTCTACAGTCTGGTGCCTATTTTCTTTGATTTTTATAGAGTTCTGTGCTAGTACATTCTGGGGGTTTTGGCCACAAACCCTGGAGAAAGATAAGAGGCATGTGAAGCATGACCCAAGTTGAGTCGAGTGGAGGCATTTTGCAAATGTTGTAGAAAGCATGAAAATATTGCTTCCTTCTGAAGCGTGTTTTTCTTTTTCTCTTTCAAAGATATGTCTCATCTAAAGATAGAGGCTGACTAATGTCCACAGCAGGAAATAAGAACAAGCAAATTTGTCAATTGGAATCCTGTTTGTGCTTCTTTTGCCCAGGTCAATCATTTCACTAATTCATTCATTCATTCATTCATTCATTCATTCATTCATTTATTCACGTACTCATTCATTCTACATCAATTTATCTTAAAAAAAGCATTTTTTGTGATTATAATAGCAATGCATATTCATTACAGGAATTTGGAAAAACTATTTAGGTACAAAGAAGGAAATGAAAATCACTTTCTTTTCTCTCTACCCAAAGCTGTCTAATATTTTCGTGCATTTCCTTTCATTGTGAAATCCCAGGCCTGGCTGAGACCCACAGGCAGCCTTGCTTCTGGCCCCCGAGCAAGTGTCCCCAACTTGTCACCTACCTTCAAAGCAAATCAGCCTTCACAAAGTAATGAGAAAAATGATTTTGCTGAAAATTTCAGAGTTAGGCAAAAGAGGATACAGTACATACTGTACAATGAGACTTGATAAAAAAAATTCCCTACTAGACATCTGGGTTCTTTGCTGCTCTTCTAACTCCCATCAACTGCAACTGCCTCAACTCCTTGCCTGTCATTAGTCCTGCCACACACACCTCGTCTTATCCCTGGCTCCAGCCTCTCTTCTGTCCACATTCTCATATATACCTCTCCACTCAGTAAACAAGGGACCCACCTTAGCATCCTCTATTAGCCAGAAGAGACTTGCAAGAAATGTGTACTTTTGCCTCATAACACATTTTTTCTGTCTCATTCAGATCTTTAAGTATGTGTACAGGTATGTGCCCATGTATTATATGTGCATTTTACTAATATGACATTTTATTATATCTACAACTTTTTCTACTTACTTTTTTCTCCCATATGACATTTTATTTCTATTATAATTGTTATTTTTTTTGTGGGTACCGGGGGGTCAACCTCAGGACCTCGTGCGCCAGCAGGCGCCTGTGCCGCTGAGCGATATCACCGGCCCCTTTTTCGTATGTGGGTTCCGGGAGTCGAACTCGGGCCCTCGCGCTTGCCGGGCAGGCACTTACGCCACTGAGCCATCTCACCGGCCCCTAATTAAGTGTTATTTGAAAACATGGTTTTCTATAGTTACTTAGTATTTCATTGTGTGATATACTACAATATACTAGACTGGCACTCTTTTTGGATATTTTGGGTGTTAAGTACTGATGCTATACATAGGATTGTGATAAACATTCCATACATTAATTATTTTCATAGGATATATTTCTAAACTTGGAATTTCAGGGTCAAACTGTATGAGAATTTCAGAAGTTGATATAAATAGCTCTTCAGAAAGATGTTAGTATAAAATATTTATTAAACTCTTACTGGGGGCTGGTGAGACAGCTCAGTGGCATAAGAACCTGCCTGGCAAGTGCGAGGTCCTGAGTTCAACTGCAGTACCCACTTACAAAAAAAGGGCCGGTGATTTCACTCAGCGGCACGGGCACCTGTTGTTGCACAAGGTCCTGAGGTCGACCCCCAGTACCCACAAAAAAAAAAAAAAAAAAAAAAAAACACTGGATAGCAAGCACTACACTAGCTCTGAGGATTCAAAATATATAAGATGTATTCTCTGTTGAAGGACTTAGAGTTGAGTATTTGCTTTAACTAAATGATAGACTCCTGTTCTCCCTCTAAAACACCTACTTGAATTTGTACTTAATGATTTAGTTGACAAGACTCTGGCTTTTAATTTTTGACTATGTCTTATCACACACACATAAAACCTTTGTAATTTTTGATGCCAACCCAAACTTCTCTGTACAATATATTTGCCATCTTACAAAATATGTAGGCACATAAAATGCTTCTACTTTTATCTTCAAGTTATATGTTTTGGAGAAAAAGATAACTACTTCTCATTTATTGATTGAACTTTGTATTAAGTTGGTCTTAAAAAGGAAATGACTGTTCTTTTAAGTATGTTGTATACTGAAGTAGAAAATCCTAAATCTTGGATTTGTAGGACTAGTCTACGGATAGTTTGTGAGAGTTTTATCTTTGACAGTATATTTTCTGCTGCCTGTCTGCATCACTAACATCAGCTGTTACGTTGCTTCTAGGCATATGTTTCACATTTAGATTATATAGAAATATTTCTTAACATGCTTATTTGGATCATTTATGAGTATTTCTTAGTATTCCTACAACAATGAAATACTGTAAGGCATCTGCTTGATTTATATATGCTGTTGAGTACTATATTTTTATTGCCAAGTATTTTCAGGGATTTTTACATTCCCGATTCACTGATGCTGGTCTGGGCCATGTGGTGGACTTTGGCCAATGAACTGTTAATGACGGTTACTTCCAAGTGTAAACTTTAAGAGTCATCCCTTGCTTGTGAAATCTCTTTCTCCCCCTTTGCCTGCAGACCAATGCATCCCTGGTAGCAGCTGCTTTTTTGGTGTGGATCAAGGAATGATGAACACAACTCGCATGCAATGTGAGAAATAAACTTCTGGTGTAGAAGCCATTAAGATTTGGGATCATCTGTTACTCCAGCATCATGTAGCCTGAGATGACTGACTGTCATACATACTAAGGAGAAATGCAGTGATATGATGTGATCCTTGTTCTGTGCCTCATCTAATTCATTAATTTACATTAATTACAGTAATGTGTAATGTGAAAGTCCATTCATAATATCAACACATTGGACTGGAGTATAGACTTTCTTTTTGGAAGGTAAGGCAGAAGAAATGCATTTTACATACATTAACTAGTTTTTACAAATATAGAGACTATATTTTATATTGATTCTCAAAATTTCCAGCTCTTACCTCCAGTATCAAGTGATTACCTGACTTGACTTCAAGCTAAAATGCAAGGATAAATTTCTATTTCAATTCAATCAGCCAAAAATAATTTTAAAATCTACCCAATTCTTAGCTTGTGCCTTGCCCATCCTGTCAGCTCTCTGTGAAGTCTTCCACAGTTCCCTCCCTCACCCCTGCAGGACTGGTTGTGTTTACCTCTGCATTTCTATGTTATTTTGACCATGCCTCTCATAGAAGGAATAGCTCCATTATAATTACGTTTATTTGCCATAGAGAGGGGCATCCTTTGAGAGCAAGGATTGTGTCTTATCCACAACCTCATACATCTTCTAGGCTCATTTATTTTTCCAACCCTTCATTCACTCACTTATCCATTCAACAAATATTTACTGAGCAAATACTATGTGACAGATAATGTTCTCAGTGCTGGAATTCCAGGGGTGAATAAAATAGATATGGTCCCTCTGCTCATGCAGAAGACAAGCAATACACAAGCAAGAAAACAAAAACAAAATAAAACAAAAATTAGGAAGTTAAATGTTATAAAGGAAATTTCCAGATTGAAATGATAAAAGATAATGGTGGGTTAGTAGGTATAAACTTAGGAGTGTCAGGGAAGGCTTGTTTGAGTAGATAAAATTTAAGTTCAGGCTTAACACTGAGGAAGAAGCCAATCTCAGAAAAAAATATCTCTGCAAGAAGGAAAAGGAAGCCATCTGAGGAGCTGAAAGAAACCTAGGTATTACAGATACACCTGATGCAGAATAGAGTGAATGAAGGGACTTTGGAAAGACAACAAGCACTTACAGGACATGCAAAGTAATGTGGAGGCTACTAATGGGTTTTAACTAAAAGAATAACAGGAACCTGTTTGTGTTTTTAAGAGTTTTCTTGTGCAGGAATGGGTATGTTTGGAGCAGAGCAAGTGACCATAGTCATTCACAGAAAACATGACTATAGCCCAGATCATGGAGGCAGCAGTGAAAGGAGGAGAAAAGCATAGGTTTTGGAAAAGTTTCAGATTAAGAATTGTTACCAGGCAGAATTGCATGGGTGGATGAGGGCAAAATCATGATTCCCATGTTTCTGGCTTAAGTAAATGCATGGTTGGCAGAGCTATTTACTAACATGGATTTGACTGGGAAAGAAACAGTCTTATGGTGGGAGGAGGTAGGAATTCCCTGTTGGATATTTTAAGGTTGAAGTGCCTAAGAGGTAAGTAAGAGAAGGAGCTGTTGAGTAGATAGCAAGATACACAAGTCTAGCTAAGAGGAGAGCTTAGGGCTGAGATAAAGATTTTGGAGTCCTCAGCATATGGGTGTTATTTAAAGCCATGGGAATGGGTGAGGTCCCCTGGGGAGAATGACCCAATAAATATTTACTGGTTGAATGAATGGATGCAAAGGGAGGCTGAGGGCTGGTGATTCCTTAGTGGAATGTGACTGTGCCAAAGGAGTGGGTTTGGCAGTGGAAAGGGAGGGGAAGATGGGCATAGTTTTGGCTAGAATTTGGCAGTACCTGCTCCTTATCCAGCCAGAGAGTTCCAGATTTTCATAAATGGGAATGTAAGGTGCGGGGAGAATTACAACTAAAGAGGAACAGAGAAGTCCCATCAGCCTCTTGAAAGGTCGACTTGTCAGAATACATGAGTTGGCTGGGGAAACTGTAGAGTGCAGGCAGAGTAGAGTGTGCAGTGGTCAAGGTGGATGGGGGAGGAACATCTGAGAGGGGACTGAGAAGGGGTGGCCAGAGATGGTTGGAGAAGCAAGGATGATAGCATTGGGTAAACCATTAGAGGAGGACATTTTTGGAAGGAGTTAATTGTCAACAGAGTGAATTGCTATGCAAATAGGGATAAGGTCAATTGTTTTGGCAAACTAATGCTGACTTTTCAGAGGGCAGCCTCAACTTATTGGTGGGGATGGCTTACCGGAAAGCAAACAAGGAGGTGAGCAGGAGAAGAGGACGCCTTCTTCTTCCAAGAGGCTCACTGGAAGTGGGAAAAAGATAACTTGCAAGGAAGGTGGTCTGAGAAAAGATATTTTTCAATATGAAGGAGAAAAGAGGGCCTTGGTATCTATTGATTGAAGATGTGTATAGTAGGGAGAACATAATTGTTGCATTAACAGCTGGCACCAGATTCTTCCTAGGGAGACTTTGTTTAGGAAAATACTAAACAGGAAGTTAGAAAATACTTGACAGGGTGTTTTGAATGTGAAAGATAAGGCCTTCAGCCTGGAACGAGAAGAACACAGGAAAATAAGGGAATAACCAACCTGCTTTGCAGATGAAGTGAAAAGGAATTTGGGATTGGGTACCCAGAAGGACACAGAGGCAGGAGGGAGGGGGTCCTTTCCTGTAAATGAAGGACATTTTAAACTGAGAGAGCAATATAATAATCAAGGAAGGTTGTTGGCATACTATGATGTGAACTCTGTCCGCTCCCCTACATTTCAGTAAAATCCAGCTCTGCCCACAGACTCGTAGCAAGAGTACCTAGGGGAAATGATGGGATCAGGGTGGAGCCCTGGGTTCATTTGCATGGAGGTAATTATCTTTAGATAAGAGAATGAACCCCAAACTGAATAAATTCAGAGCCAAAGAGAAGAAGCATAAATGCCTCCACCAAGAGCCTTTGGAGAGAGTAGGATCCTTCCTGCAAGCAGGATTGGGGGTGCTGGCGAGTATGAATCTCAGAGGCCGGGCTCATCTAGTTGATGTTAGAGTTAGTGCATACAGGGGGCAAGACACGGCATGCTAAAGCCTTTAATAGTTGTCACATTGTTCATCATTCAGAATGACAGTAAAAGGTAAATATTAGAGTATTTACTCCTACTTTCAGATGAACAAAGTATGACTCAGGGAGATAAGGTAACTGCCAAGGTCACATTGCTGGTATTAGTGAAGCAATGATTCAAACTCAGACCTCTCTGACTCTGATGCTCTTTTTATTTCACCAAGTGCTTCCCACTTGTCAACCGGGGTAGTGGTAGAAAGACTGGAAACGTTAACAGACAGAACAAAGGGTGGTAGGAAGGCTAGGAGAAGGGGCTGGGAGAGGGAGAGGGAAAAGGAGGAGAGAGAAAGAGTATGGGAGTGGGAGAAGGGGTTTGATGAAGTGAAGTGATTTCCCCATCTCTTTTCTACCCCTACCTTCCTTCCATCTGCTTGAGAGATTCTGAGACTAGCACCATGCTGCTGGACAGAAAAAAAAAAAAAAAATTGAGAGCAATTAGTGGGTTTTCCCTCCCCTGTTTAATTTTGGATGCTTCGCCCGTTTATAGAGTAGTTACTCTCTCTTTGACTGAGCAGATATGAGCAATGTTAATTTTATAATTGGCCTACCACCCTGGGTGCTGGGTAAGCATTAGGTGCCAAACAATGTTGTTCCAACTAAAATAGCCTTCTCCTTGAAGCTCGCGGTGCCCATGTGCAGGCCCTTAGGCTTTTACATGCTTCGAATGGGCTTAAGCTGTACACTTAGTAGTTCACAGCAGGAACCCAGCTCCCTTAGCACTTTGGTTTTGCCCGGGATCACTCTAGGTTGTAAGCTTCGGTTTATTTATGCTAAATGATGATTCCCCCACGCCCAGACGTGAAAACAGTCTCACTTCATAAATTTGCTGCCTCTTGGTCTTCCCTACAGTTTTTAGGCTTCCCTTTGTGATGTCTGCATTGTTTGTGAGTGCTTTGGAAATGGCAACTTGGAGTGCTGCACGGCACGCCAGGCCATGAGTTGGAAAACTTGCCCCATTATCCAGGTTCGCCACTGAACAGCTGGCTGAGGTATCTGCTTCTTCTGGACCTTAGTTTCTCATAGGCAGAGGGAGAGGTTAGGGTTAGATCAGGCCAGCCAAATGCGCCCACTGGCAGGTATCACCCACTGATTGTTCTCCTGCCTGGATCCACTGTCATCCCAGCACTGGGCAGCCATTCTTAGCAGACTGGATTTAATGTCATGCAACAGTGTTGCTTTTTCTACTCAGAGAAAGTACGACCCACCCTGGTGGTTGGGGGTTATTCCCTGCTTCATGAAAGAGTTGCTTCACATCTATTCTAGACACATAGGATGTATCTGGAACCTGCTTTCATACAGGATTTTATCAACTTCTTTAATAGCCTCTGTGGGCATTTTATAGCCCTTTCTGTTGGAAAATTCTTTGGTTTTAATCTTAAACTCTTCTGTTAAAATGTTAGGCTGTGTCTCCATTTTCTTCTTTAGTAGGACAGAAAAATACTAGATTTTACATTGTATGATAGGAAATGACCTTGGAGATCACAAACTGATTGCCATTAACAATAGCAGACATTTACTGAGGGCTGACCATGCGTCAGTCGCTGTACTGGGTCCCTCGCATGCAATGGTTTCTTTAATACACACACAGATGCAGCGATGACCACGTCACCTGCGACCTGGTTGTTGATGTAGCTGACTCTCTTACCTCCACTGTGCTGGCAGCCCTCCCAGCCTCTGTGCCTGAACTGTTGACAAGTCCGAGGGTGCAGTCTCATAACTGAGTGGCACTCTTAGCTCTGAACACAGCTGGCTGATTATTTTGTGATCAGGCAGCTCCCTCACTCGTTCCTTCTCTAATCCTGTGTCTTTCTAAACCTGCCTTTCAGTCTTCACTATCTAAAACAATGCTTTCATGCATTGCTTCCTTTAAAATCTAGAGAAATGAAGTGGCAGAGCATCATCTCCCCCATGTCCTCTCCATTTGGATTTATGCTCCTCTTCCCAGTCCATTCCTGCTATCAGAGGAGGAGACCCTCCTGTTCAAACTCACTTTCCAGCACACTCTTGACTCCACCAGCCTAGGTACTCATTCCCTTGTTATTCCTTCTCCTTCGTCACCAATTTCTTTCTGCTTATTCCTTTTCTTAATCCTTTGAAGAAGTTCATACTTCTCCAATCCTAAACAATTCTCCCTTTATCTCATGTGCCTTGTATTTTTCCTTTCCAACGAACCAAGTTACTTGAAATTGTATTCTACCAACCTGTTTTCACAACTCTCACCTACTCCATTCACTGGGATGTGGTTTACTGCTTCTCCCTTCTCCTGCTCCATAACCTCAATGAACTGTTCTGTCAATGGCCACTGAGGGACTGCATGTTATTAAATCTGGAGGACACTGGTCAGTCCTTGTTTTTCTGGGCTTCTCTGTGTCATTACTGATGATCATTACTCTGTCCTTCTTCAAACCCTACTCCTTTATCTTTTATGACTCCACCACCCCCATCTTCCTCCTGCCTCTTAGGTATTTTTTCTTGGACAAACTTCCAGTGTTTTATCTGCTTGCCATTTAAAGGCAGGAGTCATTTAGGGCTTCTACTCTTCTAGCACATTCCATCCTCTTCTAATGTCATCACAGCTCATGGTTTTACCACCAGCTTCCTGTGACTGCTATCTCCAGCTCCAACCTCTTAGCAACTACAGGTTCAACCACCCAAATGGCTTTGATCATCTCCATTTGGATATTTCAATGTCCTTTGGAGTCAACAGGCCCAAAATAAACAACAACAACAACAAAAAACAAAAAAACAGGCCCAAAACATGAGGGGTGCACTTCTCACCAGGTCTCCCTATACCTTCTGATCCCCAGGCCCATCCTGCCTCCGATATTTTCTAGATGGCTAATGAAATATCCAGAAACTCTGTCCATAAGTCTTGGCATCATCCTAGATTTTTTTCTCACCCATGCTTCTCTCTCAAATAATCACAGATACCATCGAAGTTTTGTCTTAAACATTTCTTCAATTTGGCCCTTTCTTCTCATCCCCCACCTCTAACTTAGGTATTCATATCCTCCCATCAGGATCTGACAGCCCTCCTAATTAGTCAGGGTCACCAATTTCCAAGTCTTCCCACTCTGCAGCCAGACTTGCCTTTAAATGTAAACCTGGACATGCCCCTTTCCTGCTTAAAATTCTTCATTGCATACAATTGCTTATAGGATGTAGGACAAAACTCGCCTTAATGTGGCTAGCAGGAGAGCACAGAGGCTGACTGTGAAAGCTGGAGCCTGGCTCAATTTCTGGGTTTAAATTCCACCCCCATCACCTGTGACTTGAGGAAAATTCCTTAATCTCGATGTAATTTAGTTATAATTTGTATATAACTAAAGAGAGGAGCTAGATCTGTTGTTAGAATTAAATGCAATAATCTATACAAAGCTCTTTATTGAGCCAGATGTATATGGTAGTAGCGTCATTACTATTTCTTTGTGTGTGTGTGTCATTACTATTTCTTCTGCTGCTACTTTTATGCATTTGTTCATAGTTATTCTCTAGAATATCATGTACCACTCCTACCTTTTACCCAGCCCTTATCCCCATCTCTCTTCCATCTTCCCCAATTAGCAACCCCAGCCTTAGACCTCACAAAACTCCTCCTAAAACAGGCTGAAAAGCTCCTACTCTGCACTCTCCTGGCTCCCTATGCTTAAATCTCTTTAGCATTATCAAATTGTCAGTTTATTTATATCACCTACTTAATGTGAGTAACCAGAAAAAATAAACTAGAACTATTCTGGGTATGAGTATACTTCCAATGAGTGTTGTTCAATAAATGAATAAAGGATCATTCCAAATGTGTCTCTACCTCCTCAGTATTCAGAACACTTGTTCTTTTCTCTGCATTTACTCTCTCTTGATGTAAAACTATATATATTCTTCACTGCTTCCCAGGGTTCAACTCTAGTAACCATTTGCCAATGGCATATCTTTTGTCATAGCTGGAGGATGAAGCATGGTGGTGAAGGGTACTCTTTCTCTAAGACCCTGAGGTCTCCTACAGTCTCTGGGATGTGAGTGTGGGCAAACCATGAAAGAAGTGTCTCCTTAATTCTGAATACACTTTGGATATGAATGGGTTAATTACTATTCCAAAGAAAAACAGACTCAAGAGTAGAGGTAAAAAATATAAATGGCCCTGTGAAAGGTTTTCTAATTTGCTATTAATCATTCAAAAATACTAACCTATGCCTGCCACTCGGGCCAGTTCACTTTTTCTCTTCATTAAATGTACAAGGCCAACATCCAAATGAGAACTGGCCTTTGGTTTTACAAGAAAAGGGTGGATTCAGAGGCTGAGAAGAGCTAATCATTTTCGATTAGTTAGTTTCAGACTTCACTGAGTTTTGTTTGGTCTAGATTATCTGAATCTTTATGAAGTGAACTGGAATTGGCAGCAACAGCTACAGGCGCAGGGGCATTGTGTGAGAATGTATTTACACAGCAGCGGGGCCATGCACATGTGGACATGTTCGTGGATATCTGTGCATGTGTGTGGTCCATCGGGCCTCTGGGTGAATGGATGAGGCATGGGCATGTGATGTGTGCATGCATGGGATCGAGAATGAAGTGTTCTGAGGTACAGAGTCTTCCAGAAGATCGGGGCAGCTTCTGAGCCACTCTGTTCTTCTCTTTCAGCCCAGCCCCTGTGAACCTTGCATGCCTGGAGGTAATTTTATTTAATCTTGGCACTCTTCCGGGATAGACTTAAGTAAACAAGGATCAAGCCACTCACAACCTTAATTAGGCTACACATAAATAATAGATTGCCGGATTAGCTGAGAACATACAAGAGGGATGTGAGAGCAATAAAACCGACTTTCCATAAGTGGTCTCTTCCTTCAAGGGGCTCCAGCTTCCCCAGGCAGATGTCTGTGTCTGGTGCCATGGAGATGTTCTGGCAACCCATTTCTCACTCGTTTATTCATTCGTTTGTTTACCCACCCATCCCACAAATTGTTACTAAACCCTTCTGAAAACAAGTAGGATGCTAGATGCTGTGGGAGGAGGTAAAGTTAACAGCAACAAGGACCGTCTTGGTTGTTCACAGTTGCAAGATGGGCTTTTATAACTGTGAGTGAGAACTGACAAAGTTTCTCAAAAGAGCATTGTGGCAGATTGTCTTTTCCAAGAATGGTCATGACAAAATCCCCCATTTTTATAATGTTGCCTTGGCACCATGCAGTGGTGATGTCAAATCTGGGCTGAACTTTGTGACTCATTTGACCAACAGAGCACCATGGAAGTTGTCTTAGTTACTTTCTCATTGCTGGAATGAAATACCTGACACCCACAGTTAAAGGAGGAGAGGTTTATTTTAGCTCACACTCTATAGAAGTTTCAGTCTGTATTCGGCTGGCTTTAAGGCGGTGTGGTGTGGCAGAGGGGCATCCCAGAGGAGAAACAGCTCATGGCAAGGCAGGCAGAAGGCAGTAGCAAGCAGCAAGCCTCCTTTTCCCTTTTTTCCCATATAGGCTACAGCATTTTGGGTGGTACAGCCCATGCCCAGTGTGGGTCTTCCCATTATCCATACCCATAACATTGATTGTTAAATCAATCAGTGGACTAATTTAGTACTACATACCCTTAATCCCAGCATTACCCACCCTAGATCCAACCAGCTCTGAAAGTCCCACCTATGAGCACATAAGGCTTGATAGGGGAGGGGCATTTAGCTACAAGCCATAACAGAAGTGATGCTATATGACTTCTGAGGCTAGTTATAAATACCACACACATTACTCCCTCACATGCTTGCTCTCAAAGTGCAAACCAGCCCAGGCCATGTGATTCTGCTACATATCTCAGCTGAGGTCCATGTAGACAGCCAGCACCAATCACCAGATTTAGGAATGCAGAAGCCTCTGGGTGATTCCTGCCCTAGCTGTTTAATCACTCCAGCCTCCATATCTTCCCAGCAGAGGCCCAAACATCATGGAGTAGATACAAGTCACTACTGCTCTGTTTTTCTAGATTCCTAACTCACAGACACACTGGGCTTAATAACATGATTGTTAGAAGTTGCTAAGTTCAGGGATCATTTGTCAACACAGCAACAGTGACTACAACAAGCAGTGTGGGAAAAACTGAAGAGTCCTTTGGGTCTTTTTACTTCTTCTGCTCAGCGACTGACCATTAGCAAGTCCAGACAAATCCATTTTGCAGCCTCCCTTGTATATATCCTCCCTTCATTGCTATCACTTTTGATCCAGTGTTGTTCTTCTGAGCCAGTGTCACCTCTTACCTGGTCTTCCTGCCTCTTGCCTTATGGCCCTCCACTCCATTCCTCCCACTGCCTCCTTCCTGATGCTAAAGTCTGAGTGTTCATCTCCCTGAGCCCTGTGGAGCCTCTCAGCATAGATACCACAAGGGATCTGGTGGTGCACTGGTGGTAAGAGAAACCACGGGTGCACAGGGTGGGTCCTTGTGTTACTTAATAGGAAGTGATTGCAAAGGTTGTTTTTATAGTTACGGTAAATTATAGCATAAAATCAAAATGGCCAAGAACTTCAAAGCTATAATCAAGATTTCTAGATTCTTGTGCAGCAATGACTTCCTAGAGTGTTAGTGGCATGGTTTTATTTACTTTCCTCTGCACTGTTTGCAGCAATACCTATGGGAGAAGACGTAAAGGAGATGCCCTTGACTTTGCAATACAGTGGCTTGAGAGGAAGCTCAAGCTCTTAGCACAGTATTTGAGCCCTTCTGCAGTTCACTCCTATCCCAGGGTTTCAGGCTGGCTTTGTGCTTATCGGTCTCCCAAACAAGACCAGCTGGGTGCTTTTCCATGTTACTGCACAGGTACCTGTCTGAAGAAAGGAGAGAAACTTGGAAGGGGCCAACTTAAGGAAAAGCACTTTAGTTAGGCAAATCATTGATCTATTTTGTAGTTCCCCAGTGTACTGTATCTTTACACCTCTATGTGCTTTGCACTTACCACTTTCTAGCACTGAACAAAATTTCATTTCTTCCCTCTTACACATTTGTCAGTATGCAGTTCAGACGTCTCTTCGAAGATTCACCAGACACCCTTGTGGATTATTTTCTCCCCTTTCTGGGCTCCCATAGTCTTTGTTCACATAATATTTAATGCGTGGGAGCAGGATGTCCTGTGTATGTGGATATCTTGATCAGCAGACATGGAGATTGAATTAGATAATCATATCTAATTTGTTCTTTAAACTAACTGACACCCCCCGCACACACACCTGACTTAGCACACGGGGCCTCTTAAACAGTTTGGTCTTAATTATTTGTTGGCGCAAGTCACTCTTTGTACTTTTCTTGGTGTTAATGTGGATAAATGCCTCCAAACAGATTGGCCCTGAAGCCAGGCATGCCCCACCTTCATCCTAACCCCCATCTAGATGGCTTGCAAAGTCTCATGAGAAGAAGATTATCACTGGTTCACTCACTTTTTTTCCCAGTCAGGACCAGCTTCAAGTATAACCCAGCTCATTCCTGTAGTGAACCACGGAATTGTGCATATAAAGACACATTCTTCATTGAGTAAGAAGACAAACTCTGTCCTTCCAAAGTCCCATAGGTAGGGCACATGCGTAGATTAAGAAGGTATGATCCAGGCAGGCAGGTCCTTCCCAGCCACAAAAGAGCTCTGTTCCAGTGTCTGAAATTCTACAATTAGAGATTCATTCCTTCACCATTGAAGCTTTTTAATCTCTCAGAGATCTTTGTTAAAATGCAGATACTCTTGAGTTGTTTTTAAACTATCACCTCAGTGAAAGATTTAATGTTAGCCAGGCTGAGACCAGTGGCCCTTAAAGAAATGGAAAAAGAGGTAAGAGCAATCCTGATGAAAAGAAAGAAAAAAATTTGCTAGGTTCACCAAATTGTATCAGTGCATCAAAAAACCCTCTGCTTGCATTGTGTGCATTTGTGGCTGGCTGCTATGCAACATAATAGGGGTTAATTCCAGGGCTCAGAGCACGGCCTGGAAATTGGATACTTCCAGTAGGAAAGAAATGGGGCGATGGTGGGTTTGATTTACTTGTATAATCTCTTTTTCTAGAAGATGGGGGCTTTTCTTGCACAGGATTCCAGACATCCCCAAAACATGTACCTTTTGTCTTTGAAGAAAATAAGACCTTTTTAAAAATTTCAAGAATTGGCAAATATCATATGTAATATCTGTTGGGGGGCAGAGAATAAGAATCGGGGAAGGGAATGGAGGGTTGCATGAATATGAGGTGGTTTTCTACCATGTTAGTTTAAAATTTTGCTTTACTATGTATATGTTTAATTAAGAGAAGCCCCACACAATTGGCACCCTTGGAACTACAGATGGTATCATGGAGATCCACTACTTTAATCCGCATTTCAGAGAGGCGAGGCCAGTGTTCCAGATCACACAGCAAGGTGACCCCAGCTCCCACCCCCATCTCCCAGCTCCTCTGCTAGGCTCCACTGAGGAGGAGCTGGGATTACCCCAGGACCCTCTGTCTTGGGGCTGAGACACAGGCAGCTTCCTCTTCCCTCCCTGGCATGAACGCTGCAGGAATAGTGGCCCTTCAACCAGGAGCTCTGATGTGCTGAGCCATGATATGCTCAGTGCAAGTTCCCAGTGGCTCCAGGAGAAGCTGAAGCTCAGCAGCCACTGTTCAATGCTCTTCACACATCACAGACAGGGTTAGGGTCCTGCCTGCCACAGGGCTCTGGTTTTGGGGTGTTTACAAAGCCACCTTTATGGCACTTTCTAGGGCTGGCACAGAATGACCTGCGGATGCAATGGGGCTTGAAAGATGGCTCCCAGCTGATGGGCACTACAGCTTCTGGGTCCAGGATGTCTGGGAGTCCTGTCCCTGACCCACTGTGTCCTAGGTCAAGTTCATTGCTCTATCCATAAATGGGTTGATACAAAGAGGCTCCCTCCACCAACACCCTGTGATCAGGGGCTGGGCTCAGTCACATATAACCCTGTGGCGGCAGTTCTCCCTGGTTTAGCAGTCTGTGTGGCGTGATCAATCAGGGGGTGTCCCTCTTCTAAGGGAAGTGGTGAGAAGTTGAGCTGTTTACACAAGGTCACTTTATTAGCAGGGAAATCACTCTTATGATGAAAGAGTGCTCTGATGCTCCTGTCGCTTCTCTCTCTCCTGCTCCTCTCTCCCTCCCTCCCTACCTCTCTCTCTCTCTCTCTGTTTCTCCCTCCCTGCCTCCCTGCATCCCTCCCTCTCCCTCCCTCTTTTCCTACCTCTCCTCCAACAGCTTTTCAGAGCCATACCTCCTACATCTTCAGCAGCCAGGACACTGCATTTTGATGGATACTCAGACCCCTCTCTGAGTCTGACTCAGTGGAGACGGGTGTCCCAGGAGAACGATGGGTCACTGTGACCCTCTTCACACAGCTTCCTCCCTGCAAGCTCAATGGGGGCTCTTAGGGGACCAGGTCATTTCTATGGACCAGTAGATAGGATTTGAGATCAATGATGGTCATTTCATGAATTTGTACAGAATTTTGCAGTTCACAAAGTGTTTTTTTTTTTCCCATTCTTTACAGTAAACCATTTTGTTGGCAATTTCTGAGCAAAGGCTTGAGAGAAGTTTTTTTTTTTTTGCCTTTTTTTAATGAGAAAACTGGGACTCAGATGCAGGGTTGAAATAAACAATTGCTGAGTGTTTTGTCTTAAAGTCTCAGAACACGGGATTTAGAGCCACAAATGTCTAGATTTAAATCATATCTGCTCACTTACTGGCCAAGTGGTCTGGAAAAGTTATATTTTTGTTATAGTTTCTTTTTAAAAATAATAGTCTTTATTTTTTCAAGTCATGTTATGTTTTGTATTAGATTTTGTTGCTGTTATCAAATACCTGAGAAAATCAACTTAGAGGAAGAAAAATTTATTTTGGCTCAAAAATTAATTTTGGCCCCAAAATTTTATTTCAGAGGTTTCAGCCATGGTCAGCTTGTTTGATTGCTGTAGGTCTGAGGTGAGGCAGAACATCATGGAGCAAGGTGTGGCAAAGAAAACCTGCTCACCTCATGGCAGAGAGGAAGCAGAGAGAGAAGGAAAGAAACCAGAGGATGGGGCAAGAGGCAGATATAGTTCCCAAATTCATGTCCCTGTGATCCACTCCCTTCAACTGCCTCCTGTTTCCATCACCTCCTAATAATACCACTGAATTATGATCTCCTCAACGGATTAATCCACTGACAAAGTTAGGGTTGTCATGATCCAATCACTTCCTAAAAGCCCATCAGCAGGCAACTGAGCCTTCAATGCAATGAATTTATTAGAGGACATTTTAAATAACAACCAAAACACACTTACAGACAATTGATCATAAAGTACAGCATTCCCATATACTCCTCTTACCACTGTTTCCTCTAATTTAACATCTTCCTTTAGTATGATGTACTTGTTATACCTGATGAACCAATATTGACACAATTTTACTAACTAAAGTTCACTGTTTTTATTAAGATTCACAATTTTCCTTGTGTATGCTGAGTTTTGAAAAATATGTAATGCCATGTATCCATAATCTCAGTGTCACATAGAATAATTCCACTGTTCTGCCAGTGTCGCAAAAGCCCTCTGTTCCCACCTTTTCATCCCTTTCCCTTTCTCCGAGCCCATGGCAGCCACTGATCTTTTTACCATCTCTATAGTTTTGTTTTCTCCAGAATGTCATATAGCCGGAATCCCATAGTATGTGACCTTTTCAGATTGGCTTCTTTCACTAAGCAATATGCATTTAAGACTCCTAGCTTGATACCATATTTCTTTTCTTCCCCTTCCTTCCTTCCTTTCTCCTTCCTTTTCTTCTTTCTTTCTTCTTTTCTTTCCTTCTTTCTCATAATAATTCTCCTGCCTTGCTTCCTCATTAGCACTATCATAAGGTTCAAATAAGAAGGTTAGGGAAATGCTTTATAACAGAAATCAAGTAAAAGTATTGTTTTATAAATACCTATTTTGTATATCTAATAATCTTAGGCAAATCATTTCACTTCTCAAGCCTCAGTTTCCTCACCTGTAAAATGAAGGGTAAAATGGTTCCAAGTTCATGGGTGTTGCATGAGAGTTAATGACATAGGCCAGCAAACCATTAGCCCAGTGTCTGTTGTGTGTGTATGTGTGTGTGTGTGTGTGTGTGCGTGCATAGCAAATACACAATAAATGCTTACCCTTAATTGATTATTACATCCACTCATTTAAAACTATTTGAAAATCTTCTTAGCTGGCTGTTGTTATTATCCCTACTTTGTGGATAAGAAGTCTGAGGCTTGGAGAAATTAGATAATACCCAGCTAGTAAGAGGAAGAATTGGTATTTGAGCAATGTGCCTACCCACCATCCCAAAACTTATGTTTTTTCACCAAACCCCTGGCTGTAAAGTGTTACACACAGGTAAGTTTGTATTTCTATTGGAAAAATGTCATGCAGCATGTTTCCAACTGAGGCTAATTTAGTTCTCTCATCCTTAGAGGTGAAGAATAGTGAAGCTGTGGTAATAACGGCAAGAGAAATGGCTCAAGTCAGGCTGATTCCAGTTGGAGCTCTGCTTCTTGCCTGGAAGAAAGTGCATGCACATTTAGCCAGCAGGTCCATCTGTATTGAGGAGAGCGAGTCACACGGATGAGGGAAGGGAATGACTTAGGAGGAGCTGCCAAGACACTGGAACTCAACCTAGTGTTGATGTATGATAACCAGGGCACGTTACTGAAAGGCATAAAATAATACGAAAAGTTATTTTTCAGCCAATATGCTGACACAGCACCATTTTGGGTCCCTAACTGAAAATGATATATGAATTATCTCAACCTAAAGTCAGAAGTATAAATTATAGAATATATCTTTCACTGTTTTATTTGGGCTGTAAAGCGACACCTTATTATTTCTCCCTCCTGGGCTTCCTTTAATGAATCGGGACTTGAAAGTGAAATATTTATTATATGGCAGGGGAGAGATTACATCGTGTTTCAGAAAGGAGGGAGAAAAGGGTATGGAAATCAGGCAGCATCTTAGAAATTGGTCTCTTTCTTGTGATGAGAAATGGCTGATGTGGGTTTTTTTCCTGTGCCGTGAGAGGCTTATGGAAGAGGAGCCGCTCCAGCATGGTAAACACAGAGGCATGGCTCGCTGAGTCAGGGATCTCCACCTCCTGCCTGCTGTCACTCGTAAACCCTTCTCATCTGATTGGGCATATCTGGTGGAAGAGAAACATCTGATTATGATGCTTTCATGGGTTGCGTGTGTTGAAATGAATGTGACAGTATTAAGAGGTGAGGTCTTTAGGAGGTAATTAAATCACCAGGGTGGAGCAGGGCCTTTATAAGTGGGCTTGAAGGAGTGAGTCTATTCTCTTCCATCTCTTTCACCAGTGAAGGATACAGTGTTTTTCCCTTCTGGTGGATACAGCAATCAGGCACCCTCTTGGAGACAGAGAGCAGACCTCATTAAACATCAGACTTGCTGGCACCTTGATCTTGGATTCCCAGAATCCAGAAGTGTGAGAAGTAAATTTCCACTCGGTAAATTAGCCAGTCTCAGGTATTTTGCTATAGTGGTACAAACAGACTAACTTAGTCTCATAGCTTGTACAAGCCATACCTATTCAGGGGACTGACAGAGGCGGACAATTTTCTCTCCAGTCCAAGAAATATGGCTGAAAGAACAGTACCCACTACCCCACCCCACACATTTTTTTGACTAAAACTCTGCTCTAGGCTATTTGCCTCCTGTTCTTGGTTGTGGTGGCATTCATCAGTGGGTCAATATATAAGTTGCTTATAGTGTCAGGCATGGGAACCTTTCTGCAGAAGCCAAGAGCCCTAAGCATTTCAGCCCAAGTGGCCTGAGGCTGCTTTGTAAGCAGGAGGTGTTTGAAATAGATTTGACTGGCACTCTGAGCCGGGAAGGCTAGAAGGGCTGAACTCCATTTGTCGGAGCAGTGTTTTTGAACTGAATGCCATTAGCAGTGGGCAAGGACCACGTGGCTTGGGAGGCTGACGTGCCTGCAAAATGGCAGCAGCCCTTGTCCACTGCTGATGGGGTCAGTAGTATGGGAACCTCCAGTAGAGACTCTGTGGCTCTCTTATATTAGCAATTCAGAAGGGACTGGCGGTAGCTTTGAGTTCTCCCCTGACAGCCAGCTCCTGGGAGCTGTGAGTTAAGCAGAGGCACCTGCCAATTGTAAAATTCCCTACATTTTCTGAACAACCATGGTGGCAGCAGTGGCAGCCCAGAGGAGGAGGCCAAGGCATTTCTTACTGACAGGGTGACATAACACAATGATTGCAGTGCATCTCAACTCCTTGTCATGGCAGTGCATATGTATCATTCATAGAAACACAGGGCGGGATGGGTACCTGGACATCATCCAGCCCCGCCTCCTCATTCTATGCATGCACATATTGTTTAGTGGATAAATGTGAGCATGGCCAAGTTAGAACTTGCACCCAGGCTTTCTGACAAACTGTGTCCTTTGTCCTTCATCTTTACATGTTGGTGTGGGAAGAGGAGGGGACTAAAAGAGAAATTAATTAAAACAGACAAAGAAAAAAGTAATATATTGTCAGGCTTCTAAAATCTAGTGATCAATTTATCAATTGTTTCCAAATTAGTATGTCTTCTGACTTTTGCTAAATTAAAAAAGTAGATTACTACTTATTTACTGTATTTATTACTATAGTTTACTTATAGCAAAATGCATTTTTCTCTTTTGCCTCAGCATTTATGTGTTTATATTGCAGCTGGTGCTATGAAAGAAAATAATGTGCAGATGCTGGAACTCACCAAGAGGGTATCAGAGGGAGCCATATGCAGCAGGGCTGAGTTTGGTGAACTTGTGTGGAAGCAAAAGAAAGAAAGGTGATGGTCACTAGAGGTCTCTTTCAGTCCTAGGATGAGGCCACTTCAGGTCTTTACAACTACCCACCCAAAGTTTGTTTAGTGGGGGTATTCAGCTGCTGTGGACTGCCAGGCTTAAGAGGTCTTAGGGAAAAGCAGAAGTATAAAGAAAGCCTCAGTATTTACAAAGAAATACCTACTATGGATGGAAAAAACAGTGACCATCACCAGATTTGTGTAGAAATGTGTGTGTGCACGTGCATGTTCGTGCACAGTGTAGGGAGGGTGGTCTTTCCTCCACACGGATTCCTCCCATCCCCACCAACCTCCCTTTAATTTCAGTCCCTTCCAGAAAGAATTCAAGAATTCCTCAATGTCTCTCTTCCTGGGCTTAGAGATTGGCTTTCTGCTAATGAAATTTTTAAAAAATGAATACCCCAGAACTACATACAAAGGGACATGTCTTTGCTTCCCTTGGTGATACTGAAAGATTCACCTCTTCCCTGTAAAGAGGGCTGTCATCCTTGGAACTCTTCTTTCTGTTGTGTGTGAATCATACCCCACTTATAACTTTGGGATTTAGACCCGGTCATGCAGAACCAGGTGTGAGTGCAAGGAGGGTGATGGCCAGCAACAGTGCTGGTTTTGGTCACAAACCACATGTGTCCCTATGACAGGGAGACTGGCACTCTTCTGGTCTTTGTCAACTTGCCTCTATCTGTCTTTGGTAATGGCGGCACATTTAAGATACCCTTCCCCTGGCTATGTAATTTATAGCCATCATTTTACTCTAAACAATGACCATAACCACAGTAATTCAAGCCTGGTAGTATTAGTTCTTGGTACAGTAGACTGACCCCCCCCCATTATCTTCAACCTTTTGATGTGGACAGCTCACTAGGGGATGTCAAAAGGCTTGGGTTTGGATTTTGGTCCCATTATCTACACGCTGTGGGAGGCTGAACATGTCTCTTGATTTTTGGACTTTCACTTTCCTGAACTATGGAAAGCAGGTAAAAATGTTTACCTTGAAATCATGTTGTGGGGGTTAAGTGAACTGATTTGAGAGAGCAACCAGAGCAGAGTATTTTAAACAAGGTAGCAGCTGGGGTCAGAGGGTGGTGGGTGATTGGCCTCTTTCTCTTTTTGTCTGCTGACTTTTCTTGATATCTTTGTCACCCCTTGTGATTTCTCCTGGCCTTTTACTTTCTCTTTCACCACAAAGCTATTGGGAGATGGAAGAGGAGAAGGAGTGCAGGATACTTAAAGGGAATAAAGAGAGAGAATCAAGCATGATTCTCCACCCAGCTGAGAGATGATTCCGTTCTACAGACTTTGGGTCCAGCTGAGGTGAAAAAGCCCTCACCACCATTAGGCTTTTAAAGTGAGTCTTATTCAGAAAATGATATCCCTTTAGAAGAAGACAGTGTCTGGAGTAAGGCATGCTAGACAAGGGCTGAGGTCCATGCTAAGAGCTGGGAATGCAGCCATGAGTAAGACCCAGACCATGGCTTAGGAATTTACTGTATCCTACTCTCAGAAAATGGTGCTTGAATACAAAGGAGGTGTGCCTTGCTTCCAGATATTCATGTCAGGTAAGCGCCTCTCTTTGGCTGTAGCTTGGCTCTGGTGACTTCTTTCTAATGAGAAGATGGCAAAAGTGGTGGGATATCACTTCTTTGCTTAGACTGTGACTCTGAGGGAAGCCAGCTGGCAGGTATTGAGCTGTTCTATGGAGAAGCCTATGTAGACAGGAAACTAGGGAAGACCCCAGACAACAGCCAGCGAGTCGCTGGCTCCTCAATCCAACATCCAGCAATGAACCGACTCTTGCCGATAACCTTGTGAGTGAACTTGGAAGCACATCCTCTCCAGCTGAGCCTTGTAATGAGGCAGCAACCCCAGCCAACACCACACTGAAGCCTTCTGAGAGGCTTTGAACAAGAGGCACCCACTCAGGCTTTGTCTGATTCCTGACCCATTAAAACTGCGAGATAATAAATCTTTTGGGGTAATTTGTTACACAGCAATAAATAACTAATACAGAGTGGATGGAGAAAGAGTATTTTCTGACTTTCATGTATTTCTCTAAAATGTGAAAAGTAGGGAATCCTGTGGAGGAGCAATTGGAGGTGTTGAGTGCCCTGAGTCCCAGGCACGCAGGTGACAGAGGAGCTGGCTTGTTGTTTCCTGTGCATCCTCCTGACTACATTCTCCAAGAAAGGCATTTTTTTTCTCAAGTCCTTTCCTGAACAACTCACTTCCTACTCCTGAAGCCCCCTTGCCCCATCTCCGTTTGCCTAGCTGCTAAAGCTCCACCTCCCAACTAAGGAAGAGGCGATTTTGTCAGGGTCTCCTAGGCCCCAGAAGCCTTAGCAATCAGGGCCTCTGAGACCAGGACACTCTGGCCCTGGTTACATCCTCAGCATCTCCAAATACAATACATGGGCTGCACCTCCAGAGTCAGGGGGCCCCTTGCATGGCATTCTCTCAGTCTGATTGATTGCTTTGTACCTGTAGCCTGGCAGTGAGGAGCAAGCCTGCCAGATCACAGGGTGGGAGCCTGGAAGAGCCTCCTCGCTGCTCCTACTGCTGCTCTTCACCTGGGGATAGGAATGTAGAGTTCCAGAGTTTTCCCTATGTGGTCCCTGAGCCAGCCACATTCATTCAAGGGCATCTTCCTTTGGTCACCACTGTTCCCATAGCTGGTCAATATGTATTCTTGCCCACCCCTCACAGGCTTCCCAACAAATCTACAAAAACACATGATTCTCATAGTCTCAGCATGTCCCTCTCCCTGCAGTGCCAGCCCATGCTGGCCTATGCTTGCTCCCTGCATGCACTCATACATACACACACACACACACACACACACACACACACACACTCTCTCTCTCTCTCTCTTCCTCTTCTCCACCCCTGCTTCTTCTTGATATCAAAATGCTAAGCTGTCTTTGAAAATGAAATCTATTATCCTCTCAAATAATCATCCCACCACCTCCCCTCCCCCCAAGATGATTAGCATCTGTGCACATTATTTAAAGTGCTGCATGGTTCCTATTTTGAAAAACTGTTTCCCCTCCCTTTCCTGCTCAATCTCCAATGTAGGCGCAAAGCAGGAAGCAGCTCGGCATGGCTGAGAGAGGTCAGCTCTCATTAATACAGATCCCATTTATTTAAAAATAGCAATATTATACCACTTTCAAATAGCCTGAGTGAGCTAAACCATTAAAGGATTGTGTGTCGCTGACTTCGGACCTATTGTGAAGGCTTAATATTTCATAGCACGGTGACATATGGTACATAACCCATGGAGCACCGCTATTGGTTTGGCTGTTCTGAAGCGAGGAGTAGGGAAATAATTGAAGAGAACATTTTATAGCCCAACACTAAGCAGGGAAGAGAGCTGGAGCTTAGAAAATGTTGTGAAGGCCTCCTGAAGTTAAGAGTGGGCCTGAGGCAGAGATGGGCTGTCTATGTCAGTGATGTATAGGCAGACAGTCAGAGGCTAGTTGGGAAGACAATGGATGGATGGACATTTGTCTGCCAGCTCCCATTAACAGTACTGTCATTTTCCAAAATCAGTGTTCCCAATATGACTGGTGGACTGGATTTCCATGTGTTTCCACTGAGAGCCCGGAAAATGCCTAGTTTGTGGGATTCTTGGAATTCGGTCATATTTGGGGACTTTGGGGATGAATGTGGGGTGATGGGGAAATTGCTAAGGAATCACTAACATCTGTTTTGGAGTTAAGATCTTGATCCCACCTCTTATTGTGTGACATGGATTCTGGCCTCTAGAATCTCAATTCCTTAACCTTTAAATGGGAAGATGTGATGGTGCTTTAATGTTAAATATAACTCAGTAAATTTTGGTCTCTTTCTTCTTGCATTCTACCTTTCAGTCATTCTTCTTTCCTTCTCCCAGTGCAGAGTACGGTCTTCTCCATCACTCAACTCTCTTCGAGGCCTTGAGCGTGGCTTGGGCTTTGGTCTCTCATAGGTGCACCCGCACTATGGAAATGATCTTCAGGATCCCTGCCAGGCCTGACCATCCTCCTCAGCTCCACTCTCTTCCTTCAGTCTTGGCCTTGATGAGATTGCTTGAATGATGGGTGATCTTCCTCAAGAGACCAGGAGGGAACTCAGGAAAGATTTGTTTACAAGACTCAGTGGTTGGAGGTACAGATGTTGGGGTTCTGGAAGTACCTGCCTGGGTGCTCCTTATAATCCCTCCAAATCCTCCATAGCCTCTTATCAAAGCTCTGGGTCCCATGAGGTGTGACTTGTACCTGGGCATCTTCCTCCATGTGGGGTAATTATATATTTTTTTCCCTAACACGGCTGTGAATGTGGGAATGCATGGACCTTTGTGACCCTTTGAGAAAGCCTGGTCTTCCTTCCCTCATCTCACCTCCTTCCCACTCAGATATGAAAGAGGTCAGCTGATTTATTCACCCCACTACCCATGAAGTCACTTTGTTCTCAACTTAGGAGCAGGGTGATTTCATAGGAGTCAGTAGACAACACAGGACAGAGACCCCACCCACCCACGTCCCTCTTCTCCCGCGCCCTGAACCAAGCTTGCCTTACGTTTTCATGTTCTCCTTCCTCCACTGCCCTGGTCTTCTGCCCTTGGGTAATCACTTTCCTCTTCCTTCATTGCACAGTTGTTTGTTAAAACAAGAACAACAAAAAATATTTTCTCAAATCAAAGGAAACAAAAACAACACCTTGTGTTTTGTTGGTATCTTGAAAAAAAAAAATCCTTTGATTCTCTCTTCCTTTAACCAGCGGGGGCTTTGTGCCTTTTGCCATCAGTTCTGAGCATGTGGAGTTCAACTGCAGCTCCATAGACTGTGTGGCGTGGGTGGTGGCAGTGGGAGGGCAGGAAAGTTGCTGTGTGCCTTCACCTCTACTCTGCAGGCAAGAAGCAAAAGCTGCCTGTTGAGCTGAAGATGCAGAGCTCCTGGGGAATGGTGAAGTGCCAGATTTTTCTGCCCATGGGGAAAGGAAATGGACATGGAATGGGGTGTGCTGTCATATGCTACTCACCGTTTCCCAAATCTTGGTGAATGGATAGCTCTTCCATCAGGAAGGTCTCTTCAAATCTGCTGAGGTCTCCCAGAAATGAAATCATACTTCATGGAATTACAGTGACCTTGACAGGTCATCTGATAGATGCGCCCACAGAGGAGGGGCCTGGTCAGTTGCAGTAAAGATGCTAACTCTTCTGGTGGCAGATTGATTTTGTGGCCTTCTTTTTTTAGTGGCTAACATGAGTCAGTAGTCCTTCATGTGCTTTTTTCCCTTTCTTTTCCTTCCTCTTTCTTTCTTCTCTTTGAATTCCCCCTCAGAAATCTAAAATAGCAGGTTTAAAGTAGAGGATGCAAAGTAGGGGAACATATTTGAAGGTACTGAATGAAAATCATACCTTTTCTTTTTTTCTCCTGCCTTAAGCCCTGCTTTAAAGAATAAGAAGAACTACAAATGAGATGTAGCTCATTCATAAATGGTCGCATATTACTTGGAGACACATTTTCCCATCAAAAATGATTGATGACTAGGTTCCTGTGCTTGCCCACAGATGCCCATTTAACCTAATGGTGACCTTGAAACACGAATCTCCTCAAATTTCTCTAGAATTCTGTGAACAGAGCCCCTGGTAGTCTGAACATAAACCCTCATGCTGAATTTTTGAGCCACTATAAACCTTGAGTGCCTGATTCAGCCTAACAATGTCCCTGAAGTGGGGTTGAGGGCTGTTATGATCTGAATCTAAACGGTCTCCTAGAAGGCTAATGTGTTAGAGGCTTGGTCTCCAGTGCAGCCGTGTTCAGAGGTGGGGTTTGGAAGGTGACTGGATCAGGAGGACTCTAACTTTATCAGTGGAGTAAATCATTAATGGATTCATAATTTGGTGGCATTACTGGGAGGCAATACAAATAAAGGAGGTCATGGAGCCTTAACTTGGGGACTATATCTTGTTTATGGCCCCCACCCTTCTGGTGCTCTCTCTCCCCATTCACCCTTGCCTCTTCCCAGCTGTTGTGAAGTTAGCTATCTATGTTCTACTAAATGTTGCCAACACGATGTTCTGCTTCATCTTGGACCTAGAGTGATAAAACAGCTGACCATGGTCTGAAACCTGTGAGGATGTAAGCCAAAATAAGCTTTTACTCTTTTTAAGTTTATTGTCTTGGGTATTTTATCACAGCAACACAAAGCTTACTAACACAAGGGTGGTGAGGCAATCACCAAAGAACACTAGCATTAGCTTTGAAATTAAGACAGATTTCAGCTCTGATCTTGACTCTAGAAACTCCAGAGATGGATGAGCTAGATGAGGAGAAGGTTAGCATTAGTTATTCATGAATTCTGGGGAGGCAACATGGTCCAGTGGAAAGTGTACTAAGCTGGATATTGGGAAATAGTCCTAAGCCTTGTTTCACAATTTTTACTTTTATATTAGTAAGTCTTTTAGCATCTCTAGGACTCATTTTCTATAAAGAAGATATAGACAAACACAAATGCAGACACATTAAAAACACGTGCAGTCCTATCTAAAAATAAGCATAATGCTATAAATATATTCCAGTGGGAGTACAAGTGTTGATGTAATGATTAATGTGATTAGACCTTGGTGATGGTGGTCCGGAAAGACTATAAAGAGGGAAGGAAAAATGGTATTTATTTAAAAATTACTATGGATGATGCAACTTCTTAAATGGTTTGCAAAGGTGGAACAGGTTGGAAAAATAATTAAATATGTCACATCAGCATTTCTCTGAGTGAAGAAATAGTCTTTCTTTAGAAAATACTTTCAATAAGCTGCTATGTTTGGAGGATAAGGTGTTGAGGGCATCTTTTAGAAAGAGACACAGAAACAAAGAGAATGCCAGATGTTCTGCATAAGAACTGAAATGAGATTTTGGTACAAAATGGCAGACTGAGGCACATAAATTAACCTCCCATTTCTCTGGAGCCCCCATTTTATATGGTAGTAAAGGAATACGAAGTGAATAAACCTGTAGTAGTAAAGAGACTAGGAAGCAAGGTCAGAATTTTCAGCAGGTGAGAGATTTTAACAAACCCTTGGCAAATGAAAGCTAGAGGAAAGTGCGTTGATAAATGAAATGGAGCAAGGGAGACAAAATTAGAATGCATCCCAGTGGTGGCTGCAGAGGAGTTGGACACCAGTCTTCCTGGCAAAACTCAAAGCTACTCTGGGCTCTGTCAAGAGGTACAGAAAGGAGGAGGAAGAGGCAGGCAGCTGCAGAAGAAATCTTTTCACCACTGTCTCTTCTCAGTACAGGCCATTGTCCCACAAAAGTGGACAATCTAGGACTCCTGGTGTGGCCTCTGGAATCCCACAAGCTCCTCATTTGGGTCCCAACTTTACAGATGACTTTTAACCTACACTTTAAAGTCAGGCATGCCACTGAAAATATCTTTTCTGTGATAGTCTTCTCACTCAAAGAAGCCCATTATGGAAAGAGAGTCACCTACCAAACAGCAACTTAGGGTACTCATTTTTAACTCCTGCTGTAAACCACAGATGGCCACATATGCCAAGAAACCATCAGAGTGAAACATGAAGACCAAGGTAAAGAAACAGAACAACAACCACGGGAAGGAAAGCATGAACTCAAAGAGCAGGAGAGACTTTCCTAAACTCTAGTCACCCTAGAGAACTTCACGATGATGCAGATGGTCCCCAATTACAGTGGCTCCACTTGTGATTTTTTGACTTTGTGATAATGCAAAATTATACTCAGACTAGCCTTCTGTTTTTCACCTTCAGTGCAGTATTCAATAAATTACATGTGGTATTTAACATTTTACTGTAAAATAGGCTTTGTGTTAGATGATTTTGCCAACTGTAGGGTAATGTTAAGTTTGCTGAGCACATTTAAGGTAGGTTAGGGTAAGCTATGATGTTAGTAAGGTAGGTGTATTAAAGGCATTTTTGACTTAAGGTATTTTCAACTAATGATGGGTTTATTGGGAAGTAACCTTATTGCCAATCAGGAGCATCTGTATTGTGTCCTTTACCACCATTGTAGTCTCCACTGTCCTCACCATCACTAATATTTCCAGCACTTTTCTAGGACAGGCACTGTTTTCAGCACTTTACATACATTAACTCATTTAATCCTCAAAATACCACCCTCATATTAAAGGCAGGGAAACTGTCCTAGAGATGTTAAGAAACTCACATATTCTACACAGCCGTATGTGGCAGAGTTCAGATTTGAACCCAGCTAGTCTGATTGCCCAGTTTGTGTTTTAACCACTGCATTAAACTTTTGCTCATTAAAAATAAAATAATAAAATGTTTAAAATGAAAATGATAAAAAGTCTATGAAATAGAAATAACAGAAAACAGAAAGTTCTTGTGAAAATTAAAAATATATGGCAGCCAAAATAAAAAAAATTAGCAGATAGCTAGAAGATGAGGTCAAAGATGCCTCACAGAATATAGAGGAAAGAGAGAGATACACAGAGATACAGGGAGGGAGGGAGGGCGGGGGAGAGAGAGAGAAATTATCTAAGAGCCAAAGAAATCATGCATTAGACCAAAAGGGCCCAAGCATCTAACACAGAGAGTGAAAATGACCCATTCCTAGACACTGACTGATGACATTTGAGAACAACAAAATTAGAGAGGGAAAGCATGTGACCATGCTGATTGGCCTCACCTCAAAAGCTGACCATCAGCAGTCTAGAGTGAGCCCCAAGGCTGCCCTACAGCCCCATCTTTCCCTGTCCAGTCAGTCTCCTACCCGCTTTCCTTTCTCTTCAATTCTTCACAAACTCTTCCTTTTCTTTCAGCTGACAACATGGAGGTGACAGAAGAGAATATCCCCTCACACCTGTCACCACACCTACTCATCTACCGAGTCTGTACCTGGGCACCTGCTTTCTGTCTTGTGACTACATTCTGCAGTCATGTGTATTCACACCGGAAGTCATGGAGGCGCCCTCTCCTCCCCGGCAATCCTCGCTGCCCTCTCCTTCAGTGTTAGCTCTTCCCTCTCCGGGTGGTCATCCCTAGCTGCATAAAAATCATTTTAACAACATTGCTTTATTTTCACCGTCTCAGCCCTCCAGCTATTGCCTGTATTTCTTCTTTCCTTTATAGAACAAAAATGGGTTCCATGTAATAAATACTTGTAACTCCTAATGACTAAAAATATGTTGACATCCTCAGCTATAATAGGGAAAGAGAGAGAGAGATCAGTAAATTTCATTGGTTTTTAAGAACTCAACCTCAAAATACTCACAATATATCTCATACTTCACTGGCTGATGTCCACCGGTTATAGTTGTCTCTCCACCCGACAGTGTGAAGATAAAAAGTGTAGGACAGCAAATGGAATATTTAGTGTGGGTTACTGCCTACTACCATTTTGTGTTGGCATCCAACTTTTCAAATATTGTAACTTATGAGAGGTTATAAACTGGAGCAAAGGCAAACTGCAGATTAGCCTGACTTGAATATATATATACATATTCAAGTACATATATATATACATATATATATGAATACTTTCAAGTTGTTTAGTTCTCTACAGTCTTCAGTACACTGCTGTTATGACTCTGGGTCCGACTCATATAGACTGCAGTCTGCTCCCTGCAGGCACTTGTGACCCTGCCACCCAATGCAAGGAAGACTTAGGCATACACAGTGCAATATAAATATTACCCATCTGGATAATAACAAGTAGAAGTATAACAGACAGAGAGTAGAGAAGTAGATGGAGGAGTAGAAAGAAAAACAGGAGTAATCTTATATTCATTTTATAAAACCAGATGATATAGATGAAACAAGGCATTTATATTTACAGGTATCCTCTGAAATGACAAATGTAGTTAATAGAACTAGAAAGTAATAAGAATAAAATCTGAGAGGAGGAAAGGTGAATGTTAAAGTGGTACGAATATAAATCTTTATGTTTTATAGTAGGTAAATCAACAGTAATATCGGCAGTCAATAATCAAGATACAGAATACATATTGTTTGGTGTAGTGAGGAAACCACCAGAAGCCCTCAACACAGAAATGACTTAAAGTGGTTTCCTCTGGGGAGGAGAGTTAGAGATGGAGAGGGGTAAAAGAGGAAACTGTTGATTTAATTAGGAGAATGTCTGCACTATTGATTTTTTGAAAAAATAATATGCAGGTATTGCTTTGATTAAAGTATTTTCAAATTCTTTTAAAAGAGAAATAAATAGGAATTTGCATATAGAGGAGAGTAGAAATGATTTGAGAGAAGAGGAGGAGGAAAGGGTATGGGCAACAGGATGGGGAGCTGGAGCCCATGGAGGTGGGAGAAAGGTGAGGTGTTTCCCACTGAATGGCTTATGGCCTTTGAAGAATATGAATGCTGATATTCCCTTTTAGGCTGTTAGTTTGTCGGGATATAAATACTTTTCACTGACCCAAACCCTATTATCTGTATGACACACACCCAATTGTCTTAGGTGTTTAACTGGAAGGAAAACTAGAGAAAAGGACTGAGTTCAAATGGCAGGGCCCTGGTAAGAGGAAAGAGGAGAATGAGATCAAGCAGCAGCAAGAATGCAGAGACTGAAGAGGTCATGGTGACTGATGCTCTCTGGCATTCATAGGAATCTTGGAGAAACTTTAGGCGTCCTGTGGAATGTAAGATACAGAGGTCGAGTCCATTCTTTTTAAAATCAGAGGACAGAGTGCCCTTCGCTGACAGCTGGAATACTTCAGTTACCTTACTGAATCCTCAAAGCAACCTTATGAGGTATTTCTTCATTAATTCAACAAATGTTACTAAATATTTGCATATAGTACTCTTCCGTTAAGTCTTTATCACTATTCTCAAGGTACTTACAATCTAATGAGGGAGACATTACGATGAAAGGTGATAAAAATGTGCACTGGGTCCCTCGAGGAACATGGAGTGTATGTAAACTGCCCTGGGGATGGGGGAGGGATAAGGGGGTGAGGGTCCAAGAAAAGGAGACTTAGGCTGGATTTGGAAAAATCAAAAGGAGTTTGCTTAGCAGACAAAATGGGTGGGAGCAAGAGTGAGCTGGGCAGGGGCGGTGGCGTGATGGAAAGCACTGAAGCAAGAACCTATTGGACCTAGCAGGCACCTCCAGAAACTGTGTGTCAGGAAGCAGGAGACAGATTGGGGACTAGTGTGCCAGGCAGGGCTGCCTTTGAGGGGTGTGAGGCCCTCTCTACATAAACAGTAAAGATCATGACAAACAGTTTATCAGACACTTGTCTCCTGCCATCCCACAAAGGAAATACTGTCCCGCTCAGTGGGAAAGACCCGCGAAGCAGGCCACCCTTACAGAGACAGTGCTAGGTCATGGCACCCAGGACAACCCCTTAGGTGGGAGTCCTGAGTTTCTTTCGTGGGTCTAACCCATGTAGGGTAGAATGTCAGGTAGCACCTCAAAGGGCAAAACAGGAAGTAATACTTACATGGGTCCCTGTTCAGATCTCAGTTTGGATTTGGGGTGCCTCATGACTGACCCTAGCTGGGAGGGGCCTTAAAAAGATTTGAGGAAGGTGCACCCCATGCATGGGACCCCTCAGAGGCACAAGGCTTAACAAGGGCTCTGCTTGCCCAGGCCTCAGGGTAATGCTGATTTTTGTCTAGTGTGCTGTTGAGAGCAATTTCAGGATTTTAAGTGGTGCAGCATAATAAGCACTGGTTTGCGTTTCAGAGAGACTCATCTGGGAGCTGCTGGGAAGAGGGTAGACTGCAAACAGGGAAGCTGTGATGAGGCTGTTGAGGAATGCTATCAAGAAACGAAGGAAGATCAACCTGAGACACTGGCAGAGAAGAGATTTAAGAGGTGTCATGAGGAAGGATCTATAAAATACAGTGTTGAACAGAGTAGAAGGGAGGAGCCTAGAATAATTCCCAGATTTTCGATTCAAATGGTTGGAAGAATAAACACACCACTGACCCAGGTCTGGAATACAGGAGCAGGTTTTTGGGTGGGACTGAGGGGCTGAGGATATGGAGCTACGTTTCAAACATGTTGAGTTTGAGGTACCAATGAATTGTGAACTGGTGATAAACAACAGGTTGTTGGATATATGTAAGCATCACAGGAAAAGTGTACTTGAGCAAAATACCATTTGTTTTGTACTACCCGTGTCCTTAGCAAAGTTACTGCACCTTTCCAATTTTTTTTTTTTTTTGTGGGTACCAGGGGTCGACCTCAGGACCTCGCGTGCCAGCAGGCGCCTGTGCCGCTGAGCGATATCACAGGCCCCTTTTTTGGTATGTGGGTTCTGGGAGTCGAACTCGGGCCCTCGTGCTTGCCAGGCAGGCGCTTACACCGCTGAGCCATCTCACTGGCCCCCTTTCCAATTTTTAAAAAAGAAGTTCAGAGCATAACTTTGATGGCTTCATAGCACAGTACCTGGTACATATCAGGTGTTTACTAAGTGGTTGTCTTAGTTACTTTTCTCTCATTGCTGAGGCAAAATACACAACACCCAAAGTTGAAGGGGGAAAGGTTTATTTAGCTCATGGTTTGTAGAGGTTTCAGTCCCTAGTCGGCTGGCTCCAAGGCAGGGTGGCATAGCAGATAAAGTTCATGGTGGGCAGAAGGTAGCAAAGCAAGGAAGCGAGGGGGCAAGACAAGCCTCTTTCTGTCCATTATATTGTATCCAGGCTACTGGGATTAGGGTGGTGCCAAACCAATCCATGGACTGGTATAGTAATTATCCACTCTTAATCCTAGCACCCTCAATCCTAGCACTGCACGATGAATCAATCACACACTCTAGATGCAGCCACCTCTGAAAAAGCCCCACCTATTACAGCATGAGGCTTTGGGAAAACATCTAGACACAGCTATACAGTGGTAACAAAGAAGAAAAAGAAAGAGGAAGAGAATATGTCTAGAAGTCATCAGAGAAGTTAGGGTAAGAAATATGGATTTGGAAATTTCAGAAGAGGCAGTTGAAACTGAGGATGTAAGGATCATACTGAACCAGCAAATCAGAGGTACAATTGTTGCTCTTTATCTTACAGCTTTGCTCTATAGCTATCCAAGATCACATTGCTGGGGAGAAATGAATACAATTCCATTCCTACATTACCACAAAGCCTTTTCCCTCTATAGCATGCTGCTTTTAGCATATTTTTGATGAAGAAGTGAGGAAAGGGATAAAACATTCCTGATCACCATGGGCAGGGGAAACAGATGAACAAGAAAAAGTCCACTGTATTAGTCAGCTTTTCCATTGCTGGGACAAAATACCTGACACACTCGACTTGAAGGAGAAAAGGTTTATTTTAGCTCTCTGTTTCAGAGGTTTTAGTTCATGGCCCCGAGGCAGAAACAGCACAGTGGAAGGGTATGGCGGAGGAAAGCTGCTCAACACATGGTAACCAGGAAGCAGAGATAGCAAGAAAGCCAGAATAAGAGAAAAAGACTGGAAACAGAATACACCCTTAATGTCCCCAGTGACCCACCTTGTCCAACCAGGCTCCTTCTCCTCATAGCACATTCAGCTATGAAATCATCAATAGATGCATCCAATGATGACTTAACTGCCTCCATAATTTGATCATCTTCCCCAAACCCCACCTCTTAACACATGAGCCTTTGGGGGGACATTTTAGATATAAACCATAACATCCATTGTTTCCAAGGCCTAACAAACCACATCTGAAGGCCAGTGTGCCAAGCCCCAAACTGAATGCTGCTGCTGATGAGCAGGGAAGGAGCAAGGATTTGTGGGGCCTGTAGTTCATTGTTTGTAGTTCATAGTGATATTTTAGCTTGGGTTTCCACTGAAAGCAGAACCTGAAGGAAATGTATATGTTCAGGTAGTTCCTTTGGGAGGTTATTCCAAAAAGCAGGACGAGGAACCGAGTAACCTGAAGGAAGGTGTGTAGTTGAGGTGACAACTGAAAACAACTGAGCTATATTCCACCCAGGCCTTTCTGAGAAGCATACTGAATGTCTCAGATTTGTCCAGGAGAAAGTCAACTGGTGAAAGAATTTACCCATCTCTTCCATGTGGTTAATGGGTAAGGCTTTTCCCCAGGAGCACTAACTTCTCTGTACTTTGGGATGCTCATGTGTGTGTGAGGAGTGGGCTCCTTTTCCATCTGCAGCGATGGAGCCCTGGGCAGGATGTGAAAGACCCATGGGTGTGTCTGAGGCCCTTGTGTTCTTGGCACAACTCCTTGCCTTTGCAGCTGTGGTTGAAATCAGTCAATGGGTGTATGGGGCAGGAGGCACCAGAGACTGGGTATACAGACCACTCTTAGCATTTCTCATATCCTCTCGAATCCTACAATAAGTCCATCCTGTCACCAGATTTGCAAGATAATGGACATCCATAGTCTCTAGAAAAGACAAGATGTAGCTGATGGATCCACCACTGGTCTCCCCTGCTGCGCCCAATCCTAAGCTTGTGACGCACTCATAATCTTCCTCAACCGTGTTACATTACAGAGTCCTACGCTGCTCAGTCACAGCTTCAGCTGTGGAAGGTTGTTTGCTTTTTCAGGGTGACCCTGGTCTCTGTCCCCAAGAGGCATAAGCTCCTTACTTTTCAGGCTATAGTTTCTGACCCTTCGGATTCATCATGATTCATGAAAGCACTAAGAAATGGTCCATCAACCCCTGCAGGTTACACGTGCAACCCACCCCCCCGGTCCAAGTCTGTAACAACAACCCTGGCTCCTTACAATAATCCAGATTTGTTTTCTGCCTCTTGACCTCCTGTCATGAGCAGTCTGAAGTAACTAGGTATAGTCAGGGCTGCAGGGTTTGGAGGGACCCTTACCGTTCTCTGGTGGAAGTGTTCTCTTTGGTCTTCTCCCATTGTCTGGGACCCAGGAACACCAGTGCTTCAGCCTCGTCTCATGGAACTCAAGCAGAAATTTGCATCTGGGTCACAGGGAATGGTAGTGAGAGAGACCATGGAGGCCTACTCCTTGGTCCCTGAGCCTGTATTTTCCAGCTGTGAAGACACATAACACCTGTCAGCAGTTGGTTTGGTGTGTATACCTTATCCTATCAAACAGCACCCCAGCCCACAGGGTGCTGCCCTGAAGCTGTACTTTAAATGGGCCTTAATGGCCACTCCATTGTTCTATTTGGGTGGCCACTTCCTGGTGACATGTTATATGGTGGTCATGAACCTGATAGAGTCCATTATGTTGCTTTCTAATTTTGTCCAGTCCAAACTGATGGAGCAGGAGCCAATGGGCTCTAGAATTGAAGAATGCCAGTGTAAAATAAACAGAAATCATTCAGAATTCATATATTTTTCATGTTCAAAAAGTATGAGCCATATAAAGATAAAATAGCCCACAAATGAGTGGATGAGTCTCTGTTCCTATAGACACATCTGACTTGGTCTCATGTGGGTAACCCATAGAGGATACTACTGTATCCTGCACTTCTCTTGTATAGTTATTATTATTCTGGTATTATCTGTTCAAGATTAGTGTAGCTTCAGCCTGGCAGGAAGTGTTCCATATATAGTGTATTGACTGACTGATTGACTGACTGACTGATGGATTGACTGATGAATGAATGAATGAATGAACTCTTTCATTCAAGTGCCAGATCTTAGTTTAAGTCTCCCCTCTTACTCCTCCTTACTCTCAGGAACTATAAAGAAGGCATCTATAGGAGGAAGATTCAGGAAGCTAGAATTCAGCCAGCACTGGTAGCCTTTTGTCCTCTTCCTCCCCAGGGCTCCCTCTCATGCTGCTCCTCCTGGATTCTCTCTCTCTCTCTCTCCTTCCCTGTCTTTCTCTCCCTCCCTTTCCTCCTTTCTCCTTCCCTCTGTTCCTCCCTCCCTCCAGAGGCCCCAGACTCAAACTGCTGGGAAGTCTCTTCAAACAGGATTGAAATTGCTTTTAAATATTAGAGGATTAGGGAAAGACAAACAGACCCGGGAAGGTCTGCATTTGGGGATTAGGATTAGATCTCCTCTGCTGTCCAAGCATTAGCAGAGGCCTCACTGCCCTCCACTGAGCTCTGTCCTCCAGAGCCTGTGCAGCCCATGTCCTCAGGCTGATCTCTCTCTCTGCAGTGTTCTGTATCAGGCACTTCCAGGTGAAGCCTCCGCTATTTCTTATCCCTGGTCCCGCTCTCCAAAGAGCCAGGACACATGGAGTCGAACTGAAATAAACCCTATTTTCTACCACTGCCTATGACCTTAGCCAGTGGCACCAACTGGTCGACCACTGACTGAGTCCCCTGCTGTGAACTAGGTGTGGATGACAGAGGGAGAGAAGCCCTGTGGTTGGGCAACACAAGGTGTCACAGTACAAGACACGAGAAGTGTGGGTGTGTGCATCCATGTCGGTTTACACAAACAAGCATTCAAATATTTGTGACTCCTGCTGGCTATAACTCAATATTTATTGAGGTAGTGTTTATTACTAATTAGAGACTTAGATTCTTAGAGTTTAATTAGACCACAGAGGTCTCAGTTAAGGAAGACATCCCCTATAGCATCTCTGGTGGACCTTAACTACTCTCTTCTGATACCTCTTGGGTGGATAGTTTAATTTGTTATCCATTCTGAAATGTTGGAAAATATTATCTGTATTAAAAATATGCCTCCTTGCAGCAGCAGATACATTGGGCCCAATTCTAAAAAAAATTACATATATATGTAAAGGATATTTTTATACATGCATATTTATGTAAAGTATACATATATATGTATATAAATTTGAAATTAGGGCTGAATATGGGAGAATTTCTTAAATAGGGCATAAAAAGAATTATAAATTAAAAGATTAATACATATGAGAACATTAAAACTGTGACTCTGTCCATCCAAAGATTCCATTGAAATGTAGAATGGTAACATTATTCTAGGGTAAGATATTTGATTGGCATAATCTGACAAAGGACTTCAGTTCATAATAGATCAGTAATTCTTCCAAGCAATGAGAAGAAAGACAATATGAAGAAAAAGTGGGCAAAATATTTCTTAAATGGCCGATAAATATGGGAAAAGGTGCTGAACCTCATTAATACTAGATACATGCAAGTTAAAACCATATCACAATATTGCTACGTACTTATCAAATTGGCAAGAAATAGAAAGTCTAACAATAGCAGGTGTGGAAAAAGATAAGTTGAAAAGTTAAACTTTATCACTGAAAGTGGAATAGTGAATGAACAACCAACTTAGAAAGCAGTGTTCAATGTCATTTGATATATGTAACCTTTATGCCCAAGAAATTCCCCTCCCGGGTAGCTGTCCCACAGTGCAAAAAGGAGGCAGTTTACAACAACACTCTGAGTGTAATGGCCTCAGATTTGAAACTTCAGATTGGCTAACTATCTGCTAACATCAGGTTGGGTTAATAAACAATGGTGTATTCATACAAGGGAAATATCATATACCAACCAAAACAATCAAGCCATTATAACAAACAGCATGACTAAATCTCCAAAAACCGCAATGCTGAGCACTCGAGTTAGTATACCACACTTCCCCATTTACGTAAACTTCAAAACTGGGCATAAATAAACTGCATTGTTGGGTTTACATTTTTAGGTGATCAACTATAAACAAAGTCCTAAAACTATTATTATAGAAGCAGAACAGTGGAATTGTGGTCCCCTCTGAGGCAGGAAATAACATGTGGAAGAGAAGAGGCAAAAAAGGGGTGAGGGTAAGGGTGGGGAGGTGAGTATGTTATATGCCCTGTGTAGGGGGTGGTTATGAATTTCTTTTTATATGATTGGACAAGATATATATTTATTTTTCATATTTTTCTGTATATGCCTTAGACTTCACAATTTTAAAAAAATTAGAAACTGTAATTCTAATATTGACAGCTATCATATCCCATTTAAACTTTCTTTTTTCTAGGCTATGCATCATTACTTCCTTCAGTAAGCATGATTTCCAAAACGTTTGCTACTCTAGACATCTGATTATTTCTATGTATCCCTCTATTATTTATCTATGCACCTATCTGTCCATTCATCCATCCATCCATCCATCTGCCCATCCATCCATGCCTTCATCTATCTATCTATCTATCTGTCTGGCTATCTGGTTATTTACCTATCTATTATCTATCCACTTAAACAATGGCTGCCACCTTCATAGAAGGGGCAGTTAGAAAATCAAAAGCAGTAGAGGTGGGGAAATCTCAAATAAAGGCAAGCATTCTGATTTGTGATTTGTAATGTTCACATGAGGACAGATGCCATCACTAAAATAAACAAACCATTAAATAATAAACAAGCCATTAAATACACAAACCATTAGGAAGAGAACAGAAGTGTCTACACATTCATAATTTCTTAATTTCTTATCCTTGATGATAATTAGTCCACTGACAGACATTAGTCGGTGCAAGCTGCAAACAGGTGCCAACATAGACAGAATCAACTGCAGGGATTCAGGCTGTAGCGACGAGTGGCTGTCAGGACAGGGAGAAGAGTGCCACCTCATCATCTTGCCAGATGTGGCCCCTGTATCCTCGGAGGCTTCTGCTTGGCAGCCTGGGGGAATGGGATCTAGTTCCCTACCCCTCCTTGCTCAGGGGCTCTGGCTGGGCTGTAGGGTGAACTCTGGTCTCAACACAAAAGAAACCCCAGAGAAATCCCAGCCAGACCTTATTTAGGGGCAATCCATCCTAACGTCCTCTCCCTTCCCAGGGGGACAACCCAGGGAAGGAATAAAGCCTGGGGAAGAGTGAGGTCTTGCTTGGTCACTCTCAAATGCTAATTAGCAAGGACTGCCTGGCAGCCTCTTGTCCTTCCTGATTGCCTGGGTGATGAGAGGAATGCAAAGCACACAGGTGAGGGGCGGCAACTGATAGCCCCTGGAAATGGGAGCTACAATCTAATTCTTCCGCCCCCACGAGGGCACCGGCGACACACACCTGTGCCTAGTCAATGAAAACATCTGTCTACCTGCAGCGTCGCTCTGGGTCTTTATTTATCCTCATGACTACATCGGACTCTGCAGGTTTTACGGTGCGTGCAGACCTCCTGGGGCTAAGGCTCCCGGCGAGCAGGCCAGTGGTCAGATCCGGGAGAAAGTCTGCTTGTCCTGCTTTCCGGGGGTGACTGAGTCCTTTGACCTTGGTTGTGAGCCTCGCCATGCACTACCTCTGAGTCGCACTAACAAAGCGTAAATGGCAGGCTGGGAAATTTAATTACGCTTTTTAATAAAACATATAGAGCTTATTGATGCATATTCTAGGTGAGACGTTTCATCTCAAATGAGAAAAATATGGTATCTCTTGGGATTACAGTACTTTCTTTAAAATATCTCCTAAGGCAGTCCAATCAGTACAAGCATGGTTGTTGAAATCAAGGCCACCAAACGTCGTCTGGGCAGGCCTGGTCCTCCAGGGCCTTTACCTTCTCTCTCCTCTCTCTGCCCATGTCCTGAAAAGGGATCTTGGAGTTGTGCATATACTAATGTGGGGGGTCCTGTGAGATAGGTGAGTTGTTACCACGGAAATGTAGGGTGGGAAGAGCATCTACCTGTACCCCTGTGGGCTGAGAATCTGCACTGAGTGGCAGGACTGGGTCCCACAAGTGAGAGACCCAGAAGTTATCACTGAAAGCTGACTTCATTCATGCAGCCAAGGTACACTGAGTACCTAACGCAGGTTAGGGGCCGCAGCTGAGCCCCTCAGACTTGATTCACATTGCCATCTTCTGACAATTTACAGGTTTTCACCCCATGGAATTATGGAATTTTTAGGAAAAAAACTGATAAACTCATTTATCATTTTTGTAACTACTGAGAGCCTGCAGGAAGTGAGTGTTGTTTAGCTTTAGATCACTAGGCTGGCACTTAGCACATTATGACTTAAACCCAAATCTGTGGACTCCAGCTTTTGTATTCTCTCCCTTGCACTTGGGTCGAGCAGCTGTCTTTGTGTAAACTTGGGAATGCACAATTATAAAACCTCAAGCATCCGGCAGTAGGAATATTCAGATAGGTAAAATGACGTGCCCAGGGTCACTCAATATGTTGGGCAAAAGAAGATTGGAGTCTTTTATTCCTTGACTTCAGGCCAATCCCATTTCAGCCTGTTATTTACTTGGGCTAAAATTTTCCTTTTGTTCTCTTTTTCATTGTCTCCCTTTTGGATTTTGCCATAAATCTCTCTTCTCACACAGCAGGCTCCAAGCCACACAATGGAAAATAACCACCCATCCAGTAGAAGGACACTCTCATCTCCCTGTCCGCCCACCCCGGGCTCCTGGCATCACGGCTAGGACAAATGTCTGCTTTGGAGATGAGATGTGGAGATGAGGAATAATAATAAATTGAGAGTCGAACAGGATTGAGCACTGCACACACCTCCCCATCTGCTCTGGTACAGGCTGCTGGATTTGCCTTAGATTAGGTCTCTGTTTCTGATCTGACAACAGATGCCCGAGCCATAAATAATTGTGTGTTTTTCCCTTGAACTTTTGCTGCCATCTCCCGATGTCTCACGTCACATTGCATTCTGGGGTGAGGTCCAGTGGAGCATGGGGCCACCTCCTTACTCTGGCCCTCTTTCTAAGTGTCGCCACCCCAGTGAGCCCTACAGTGGGAGTGGCAAATTGAACAGCTGCTGGCAGTGGTGGGGGTTCCTGTGGAAGCCAGTGATCAGGGACCCAGGAGTCCTGGTCCCCCTCCCCTCTCACCTGGCTTCTCTCAGGGACTCCGGAATGGTTGATCAGCGCATGGGCAGAGGTCACCTGCATGAAGCCATGGAAGAGGGTGATCTCTGACTGGGCATTTTTTTGACAGAACACGGGAGATAAAAGGAGGACTTTGCAGGCAGGCAGGCTGTCCTGGAACGTCAGGACAACAGATGCCCTAATGTGGCACTGAGCTCCTGACCCATGGAGTGACAGTAATGTGTAAGGAAATGTCTCCCCCCACCCTGCAAGGTATTACTAAACGACTCTCTTTATCATTCTCAATGGCACAGTGTGCATCTTTCCCACCCCACCTCTGGTCTCTTATTTCACTAACTGAATTTGGCTCATTTAGAAATCCAGAGAAGTTACCCTTGGTGCAGATCTGAATGGAATATTCCATAATCAACAAAACCCAAAGCTTATCCCTGTCAGCTTGTCTTAAGTGACAGATGAAAAATTGATAGCAGAATAGCGAGTTCAGATGTTGGCAAAGGTTCAAAATGAGGACCTAGGTATTCCATTTTCCACTGCTCCAACTCCATGTTGTATATTTTCTCTCCCGCTCGCTCTTTCTTCTTCCTCTCCCTTGACCTCTTTTTTTCTCAGTATCCTCTCAGTCTCAGGACATGCCTCTCAGTTTCTCTCCCAGTCTCCCAATCATTCTTGTCCTGTTTCCCTTCCTTATCAGACTCTCCGCTGTCTCTCTACATTCCTCTCCTTTCTGCCCCTCTCTGTCTCTCTGTCTCTCTCTCTCTTTCCCCCCTCCATGTGGGCACCTGCCTGTTTTTCTCTTTCTGGTTGCCTTGCATTTTGTCTTCACTTTCTCACCTCCCCAGATTTGACAAGAGGTGTTTGTGGCCTAGCTGTGCCCATGCCATTAGTGCCTGGCTAACATTTCCCTTCTCCAATAGGGGGAAAGTTCAAGGCAAAGGAACTTGGTGTCCTGCTTTTCCAGCCCATCTCCCTGAGCAGACCAGCCTACTCACCTTCCTCTGTCCTCATTTTTCCTAGCCATTGACTTTGTGTCTTTTCAGGGGCATACACACCTTGTCTTTTTCCTTCTGTTTCATCTCTGGCCTCTGCGTTTCATCTTGCAGTCTGGTCCTTTACCTTATTCTAGTTCCTCCCATGTTCATCTCCTTCTCCTCAATACTTCTTGCTCTTTGTCCTGTCTTATGACCTAATTTTGGTCCTGCTTTCTTCCCTTTAATATTTGTTTCTCTCTGTTATCTCTCATACTGTGCATGTCTTACCATCTCATTCACTCCTACAGCCGTGTTTTCTCTTTCTCATAGGGAAAGCAAGCCCCCTGCACCCTTGAAGTATTGGGAATTGAACACAGGGCCTTCACAATTCACACTTCATACCCCTAGTCCTCTTTATTTTTTTATTTGTGGACAAGATCTTGTTAAATTGCCCAGGCTGGGATCCAACTTTTGATCCTCTTTCCTCAGCCTACTGAAGTCCTGGGATTACAGGTGTGTACCTCCGTGCTTGGCTCAGCCCCTCTTCTTGTAGAATAAGTAAAACTTCCCGGCATTGGCAATTTGGACTCTTCTCTTGGTCTTTCCACAGAGTCTCTGTCTACAAGGTGTGCTGTCTACATCCTCTTTTGCGACAAACAAACAAACACCAGAACTACCCAGAGCTATCCTGAGGTGTTTGTTTCTGAGTGAATCAAGTGCGATATGACTGATCGCTTCACGAGCAAGTGGAAAACCAGGAACAAGAGTCTACACATAAGCAATGAAAAAATATTCTTTCAGAAGATTTGGGGATTAACTGGCGTCAAGCAGAGAAGGCTAAGTGAGGGCTGGGTAAGGTGTACAAGTATATGTAGGGATAGTGTATAGGGCAAGCATATAGCCCTGTTTTCCATCTTCACTATGCAGTGAAAAATAAAGAATGAAAAATGAAGAAGTCATAGGGATCTGGCTAAGGGACCTAAGAGCAGCTGGCAACAGTACCTAAGGAGGTTGTGGGGCTGCTCTAAGATGGTTTTGGAAAAGGGTCAACTTATCCCAGTAGAGTGGTTTTGGTGTTATTTTTCTTTGTGGCAGATGATAGAAAAGGCAACCTCCTGTTCCCCTTGTTTTTTTCAGTTTAGACTTCTTGCTTCCTCCTCAGCCACAGCAACATTCAGTCTCTGCGAATTTGTGACTGCAGATGCCTCATTAGCCCCTGCACATAGCGATGTGGGCTTGCTATGTGAGCCATCACAGGCATGATTCATCGTTTCAGTGCAGCGACTTGACACAACCCACTCCTGCCTCCATGTCATTTCCTCCTGAGAGGCCTCCTTCCCTCCCCTTCCCCAGGGTACCAGGTCCATCTTCATCACTGTATTCCTTATCTAGGTCCTGGTTGGATGACTTGGAATTTCTCAGGAACTTGGGGTTCTCAGGCCTAAGTCCCACTTCCTTAAATTAGACACATGGCTTGATTCCATCCCCCCTTGGACAGTTCCCACCTCCGTTTTCAGTCTCACTCAAGCACAATCTGGGCAGCAAGTGTGACATGAAGTGAGGCAGCACAGCTGGCCGGCCAAGACCATTCTGCATGCCCAGTATCTGAGACAGAGTCGTCAAGGTCTGAAGACTGCCAAAGGGCATCTTATTGAGTGAGACATGCATTTTTAATAAACTATATTTGACTTCCATGATGGGCAAGTTATTAAGTCGTTTGACAGCCAATGGCATGAGGAAATGAAAGAATACCTTAAAAGTAGACATTTCTTGGCAGATAAGGGAGAAATTCAGTGAGCTGGAGGCAATAGAAAAAGAAATGCAAATAAAGATATGATGCTTCTACCCCTCTGTATATAGTGGAGAAGCCATTAATATAACAGTGAATAGTGGGATTTTTATCACTACTTGACTTGAATGTCTTGAAAAAATAGCTCAGCCTTGAAAGGATCAGTCTTTGTAACTCTGGACCGAGCCCTAGTCCTTTGTCTCTGTGTGGAGAAGATGAATTTGTTTTGTGATGTGTTTTTCTTCCCCTTCCCACATCCTTCTGAAATGAGCATTAGGTTGGTTTTCCATCCGTACCTGATTTAGAATTATTAAGGACAGTGATAAGGAGTAAATGGGTCTTTCCCACCCGGAGGGACACTACTGAATTGACGGATGCAAATTTCGGCAGGCGGCCTCCCAGCACAGCTGCATGTGCTTGAGTGAATGCTCTTCATCCTCGGGGACCACCTTGAAACCCACCCTCCCATGGCTTTTCCTGGCCACCGCATGGCTCCACTGATCTTCATATTTCTCCAGCTCCTACAGAATGACGGACAAGTTGGCCCACACATTGGGGTCCATCTTTCAATGGTCTGAGGTAGGAGTTTTCTTTGCAACTGTCATGCTTTGTAAGCTTTCCTAGGTTTGTGGTTTTGTGTTTTCAGCCCCTTTCCACAAGACACGGGGTAGAAACAGATGACTCTAACCCGGGAAGAGTATATAGGGAACAGACAGACACGATCTAGTCATTTGTAGTAGGACTTTCGCTATCAAGCTAGTGCTGGCATGACCTTGAGAAGCCCAAGGCTTGTATTTGGGAAGAAGTAGATATCAGGGGGTTTTCAGGGGCTTCATTCAGGGATCTTTCCTTTGGATAGGTCTACCACGATTTACCCAGGAATTTTAGAGAAACCAATGTTTATAGACATTAGTGTGCTGTGGTTGTTTACAGGAAACAGGTGGGGTAGACAAATAACTCATCTAATTGCCTTAAGATTCCCTCCTTATCTCCCATCCTATGAAGCTCACAGATTCTTCATCTCTTATCACTTATAGTGCAAAGTCTTCCCTTGAGCCCTGTGGCACTGTGGTCTGCCTGTGACAAAATCTGGGTCCTCAATCTCATACTTCAACAGTTCTGTTGTCCTCTTGCTTTATCTGTGCCCGGCTTTTCTCCGGTGACTTTGTTTCCCACTGAAACCCACTCAAGTATGGCTCTTTTTGCTCCTGTTCCCTTTTACCACCAGGGTTGGTGCTGGGGTATGTGCTTTCCCAGGTCCTTAGTGCTGTGTCCAGAGTTATTCCATCTCTTCCCTAAAACTATCCAACTCTTTGAAGTCATCAGACTGTGCCTCCTGTGCCAGCTCAGTGCCAGTATCTGATTGCCTGATAGAAATCTCCTAATTCAAATGTTGATTTCATCAACTCCACACCCCAAGCCTGTTTTTCCTCTCAATTTGATCTCAGTACACAGCACCTTCCATTCAGTTGCTTCAGCTGAAAACCACATAGTTGTCCCTGATTTTTCCTTCTCATTTTCTACCTCTAATCTTTTAAATAAATCTTGACTTTTCCTTCAAAATATGTTCTGTGACCACTTTTCACTACCTTCCTTCCTACCTCGCAATCCAAGGCACTACCATCTCTTGTTCAGTCTACTGTACTCCTAACCAGTCTCCCCCCTTTCTCCTTTCTATTTGCTTTGAACAGAGCAACCAGCATCATGCTGCAAAGACATAACATAGCATGTCTTCTCTCTGCTCTATCTTTCAAAGGCATCTCTCCCCATTCAGAACAAAATCCAAAGTCCTTACACACCTTAAAAACCATTGATTACCTTGACCTGGCGATCTTATTAATGACCTCTTTCTTTTGGTTACCCCCTCTATATGTATTCTCTCCCTATCTGTTCATCAGCTGCACCAAGACTATTTTCCATCATTGTTGCTTAGAATATCTTTCCACCAGCCATTGGCCTTCCCTTTTTCGTTGACTTAATTCTCTCCTGAGCTCATAATATCACGTCCTCAGAGAGGCATTCCTAACCTCATGACTCCATGCTGAGCATTCTGAATATCCTCCTACTGCCCTGTTTTTCTTCATAAGGACTTGTGACTGCTTGACAATATATTAACATATTTATTTGTCTAATTGCTTATTGTCTACATCTCCCACTGGACTGAACTCACTATGTTTGTTTCCACAGTTGTATTCCTAGCTTCCAGACCAGGCATATGGTTGGTTTTCAGTGAATACTTGTTGAATGAACAAAAGATGATGGGAATCAACAGCTGTAGGCCACAAGGGAGGATGGGGAAATTTCATGTGCAGTCCTGATACTAACACCAGAGGGAGAAAAGGAGAGAAAGGCATTTATTTGGGGGCTCCCAGAGAGGGATTGATTCAAACACTAACCTTCTTCCAAGCACAGAAAAGAGATATGATAATATGGGACTCAGGAAAATGGAGGAGTGAAATCTCAGATGACAGATAGTCATCTCCCTCCTGCCACTCAGGGAGGCCACACCTACCTGGGAAAAGTGAGAAAGGAAAGGCTCTTCTCGCCCTAGAAATTTCAATCATTCCCCTGGTCTTTTGCTTTACCAATGCATGGCAGGAGGGCCTGCAGTTTCAAGAGAAGGGAAAACACTGCATTTTATCCTGAATATAAATTCCCCAACAGAAGGACATGAACTCATGCAATATGGTTGGCCCAAGACCCTTCTCTATTTTACAGACTCCTATTAGTTGCTGATTACCTCAAGAAACTTCCTTGAATACCAGTACCTTTTCCTAACTGTCCCAAGCAGGCTTACTTACCCTTTATGGATACCTTTGACATAGCAATTTTCCCATTGTGCATTTGTTTGCTGTTTACACATCCACTTTCCTCTTTTGATTGCAAAAGTGATGCCATGTCTTATTCATTTTTGCTTACTGCATATGGTGGCACTCAGGAAACAGTGGCTGAATTTGAGCCAGCTCTATCCAGCGAGAGGTTCAAATCAAGGGCCTCTTGTTTCTATCCTTCTCTCCCCCTCCCCATCTTCCTCCTTCTCTCCTCCTTTGTCTCTCCCTCTCTGTCTCTCTCAGTAGGCTCTTATAATGTTGATCTGTTTCTTTGTCACTCACCTAAAACTTGCTCGTGTTGCTGCTCATCTATGTAAAGCCCACTTAAACCTTAAACTTTAGCTGTGGCATAACAGATCTTTTGCTGCACAAAAGCAGCCCCTGTCCTCTTGACATCCAACTCTACCACCTCCACCTTCTGAATGCTACCCTGTTATCCAGGTCTCAGTTCTGCAAATTCCTCTGTCTGTCCAAGCTACTTGGCCAGGAATCAGGATGCTTTGTATTCTGTCCTATACTATTCCAGACGACCAGCCATGTGAACTACAGAAAAGAAAGGGGGGCGGGGTTTGAGGTCATAATTTATCCCAACCTCCTTCTACAGCAGAAGTATGTGCTAAGCACTAAGCTCTCCAAATGGACTTATTTAATAAGGTACATTGATCAAAGGAAGACAGTAAGGTAGAACCGCCGATTCTCTCTAATTTTCTACTCTGTCTCAAGGCAGGTTACTCTATCTGGTGTCCTTTCTTGGCACAGATGTGACTTCAACAGATGTGCCTGTTAAGGAAGAAGTGGCCTTGGCTCTTAGGCATCTTGCGAGCTGACAGGACGTGTGTGGGAACAGCCTCATGCTGTGACCAGGGTCAGCCTTCTAATGTTTCCCATTTCTTCCCATAGCAACTTAAAACCTGTTTTTCAGAGTTCATCTCCACTGTGATTGTTGGCTCAGAACTGGAGTTTACTTCTTATCAACTTGTTCACACAGCACACTAGAAATAGGGACCAACCTGCTTACTAAAACTTGTTTTAATAGCATCAGAAGTGAAAATAATTGTTGGTCTAACTACTGTAGTTATCAGTCTTTACTCTGATCATAATTTGACTATTGCCTTTCCTTTCTTTATCTCTCAAGGTTATACCATCATGAGCAGAACTTTGAAAAATCCCCATACACAAATCCACTTTCCTGGTCCCAAATCCTGCTCTTCCTAACACCAGTGCCCCCCTCTTGTTTGATGAATCTCTGCAAAATGACCATAGAAGCAGCTAGCTGCACCTGTAGGGACCCTCCTTCTTCCTCTACACTCATGCAGTCTTCCCAGGTAGACTGTTCTGTGGCTGCAGAGACTGTGCTAGCCTTTTCTCTGCACTAGTTCCCTGCACTCAAGAAGTTGATGATGGTGGAAGAGAATGCCTCATGCCCTCCTGGGTACCTCGACAGACAGTAAAGGAAGCATCTTCTCCATCACATACAGTGATGTCGTATTGCTTTTCTCTTTTACTGATTTATTCTAGAGACCACTATGTACTACAGATACAGCTCTGCTGTGTTCAACCCCTCACCATTCACATGTTGGAGACCTTCTCTTCAATGCAAATATTGAGTAGTGGTGAGAACTTTAAAAGGTAATTGTGTTATGAAGGCTCTACCCTTATGAAGGCATTAATGTAGTTCTCACGAGAGTGGGTTAGTTACCTCAGGAGCGTGTTCTGTTTCCTCAGCTTTCTCTTGCCTCCTTTCTCACTGTGATCTCTTTGTATGCACTTGCTTTCCCTTCCATCTTCCTGCCGTGCATGGAGGAACATGTGGCCCTCACTGAATGTAACCGCCAATCTTGAACTTCACAGTCTGCAGAGCCCTGAGCCTCCCCACCCAAAAGGTTTTTTAATTTATCATTTTGTTATTTTTTATTAGTGCATGTGCAGTACATAATGTTTACATTCCTTGTGTGGAGTTGGTACAAATACTTAACACATCTTAATTCATTTTTACATCTCCTTGCCCTCATCCTCCTCCATCTCTCTCTTCTTTTTTTTTTAATGTGGGTACCGGGGGTCAAACTCAGGACTTTGCGCTTGCTGGCAGGTGCTTGTACCGCTGAGCGATATCACCAGCCCTTTTTTTCTTTTTATGTGGGTACTGGGAGTCAAACTCAGGACCTCATGCTTGCCAGGCAGGTGCTTATGCTGCTGAGCTGTCTCACTGGCCCCCTCCTCCATCTCTTGATCCCCTTCCTGTGTGAGAAAGATCTATCTCCCTACTTTCTATTATCTATCTTTTGTTTTGCTCTTTATTTATAATTTGGGTTTCTTATGAGGCCATGGGGAAAAAGGAAGCTTTCTACATTGTTGGTGGGAATATAAACTAGTACAATCACCTTGGAAATCAGTATAGAGATTCCTCAAAAAGGTAAAACTCAGCTATTCCCCTTCTAGGTATCTTCCTCAAAGAGTTAAAGACATCACATTACAGTGATACATGAAAACCCTTCTTTCCTTCAGAATTTCCAAGTCTCAGATATTGTGTTACACCAAAAGAAAACATACAAAGATAAGCTCCATTCTCTTCAGCTGTCCCACGTTCCATTTAATCCATTGCTCTAGTACAATGCCTACCCCATAATTTTCACTGCAACTAGTAACAAGAATAATGAAAGTTACCGTGTGTAGGTCTTGTATCAAGGATGTTATACACCTTACCTCACTTAATCTTCACAACAATCCAAAAAAGAAGGCACTGATACTAACTCCACTTTATATATAAGAAGACCAATGTTCAGGGAATTTAAGAGACTTGACTTTCTCATGAGACCATAAGATCTCCAGGGTAGAGACTAGAATGCAACTTTGCTTCCTCCCTGGGACATAGAAGACAAGATTTTTTAAAAGAATCATGCAAACCCACCAATTCCTGCCATAGTTGTCGAAAACAGCAGAGTCTAAATAAAGATCATTAATTTTAAGGTCCAGCTTTCTTGGGAAAGAAGGAGGAATGAGTGTGATAGGCAGTATGTGTAGCATGCTCCATATTTGAGGGGCTGAGGCAAGAAATGCAGGAAGATTTTCAGGACCAGCACTTTTATCTTCAAAGCAGTGATAATCACTGTGAGGTCATAAAGACCATCGCTTAGCAGAGACCTGCTAAATCCAGGTCTGAATGGCAACCAGCAGTCCCAGGAACATGGTAAGTGGCAGGATTTAATCTCCCATTTCACCAGTGAGGAAGCTGGGGCCCAGAGACACTGAAGACTGCTTATAATGCTAGAAAGTGGCAGGTGGGGGGTTGCACCCATTTTCTGAAACATCCTGCTTGCCTCTTACCACGACCCTTCCCTTGGCTGGTCCATTAAGGAGAGGCTGGTAACCTGACTAGGGGATGGCAGGCTTCCAGTGTGGCTGAGCTCGGCCTGTTCTTTCCTATCATTGATCTTGTCAGGTTCTCCAGCCATGCGAGGAGGCTTCTGACCCGCAGCAGCCTTAGATCTTGGCTACTTATGGCAGGTTGAATAAACCTTAGTTTACCGGATTTGTAAGGACTTCAGATCTTATGAGCTGCATGAATGTTTACATCTATTTGAGTTTCTTTATTAAAGGCATTTTTATGGAGATGCGTGGAATATTAATACTCTAGCATGTATTTGTATATGTGCATAATAATTGAAAATTTCTACCTCACTTTTATCATCTGTAAAGTGGGAATTATAATAGCTGTTCTGACTATTTTGTAGGGTGTTAATGAGAGCTTGGGAAACCACAGTGTAAATGTGAAGTGCATAACAAGCCCTGGTTTTTAGCATTGATGGTTATGAATCCATTGGACCTAGAGTAGTGATTATATAGCTTGAGCTCAAAATTATCAGTCTGTGTAACAAAAAAGTTAAGTTAAAGTATGATTTCTGGGAGGACTGACAAACTGTGTCATATACTTTTTCAGGCTGGTAGGATAAAAGGAACAGTGGTGCTAGGCCTGGTGTCCTGGGTCAGCTACTCACCTAGATGTTGACTTGAGTAAGTATAGGACAGGAGGAGTGGCCGGCAGACTGAACATCTTATGGGTCTTTCAGTCTCCATATGTCTTGTGTGGCTGAGAGGAATATTAGTTGGTATTATTTGTCCATAGCCTTATAGATACAGAACTCTGACATTGTGTTGCCTCCCTTTCCCACAACAACTTCTCCCTATTTACTCCTAGTAATAAAGTATAGAATAATGCTTTTCCCATCCCATTGCACAGCTGGTTTCTCACTTTTCATGAAAAGGCAGAGAATTCTTTCAGAGTTTGTACTTGCTAAGATTGAATTGTGAGTTCTTTAGCTTACTGACTCCCTAAATAGAGGCAGAGCCCCTTGGTTTGTGCAAAGCAGCCCTAGCCATGGAGCCTGCTCCTGTTCCCAAGTGTCCTCAGCTCTGTCCATCACTGTGCTTGCTGTTCTGACACTGTGGGAAATATGTAGATTCTCTCTTCTCCATCTCCAGCTTCTCCAAAGAAGCCCTGCTCTCCCTTCCCTCAAGCTGAAAAACTGCATTTATCTCAATGTCATTTCTTCAAGATGTGAGCTGGAACAAATCCGGAGCAGCTGCTTTGTTTCTAAGTGTCCTTTAGGGACCCCCTCGGCAGACACTTTGTGGAGTATAATGATGACATTCTAACGAGCATTAATGTACATGTTGTCATTTTTCTATATTTACTCTTCCCACAGGAGGCATAGCTCTGAGAAGGGAACACAAAGTTTTGTGGGCAAACCTCACTGCCAACCCACTGGCCAAGAACACCCACCGTTGAGGAGAGAAAATCTGGGAGGATCAGAGGAGCTGGAATTTCTTAAATTCAAAAGGATGGGAAAGGAGAGAGAGAGGGGAGAAGCCTGGGAGCCATAGGAGGCAGAGATTGGGAAGAGATAACGCTTTCAAAGTTGATTGGGGCCGCAAGACAATCTTGACAACATCATGCACATTGTCTTCATTTCATGACCCTTCTTGATGTGTAGTGTACCAATTTTCATTCATTCATTCATTCATTCATCCATATAACAGGTAGTGATTGAATCCTCTATATGCTGCTGACATTGTTCTAGGCACCAACAGTGCAAGCGTGAATAAGAAGGACAAGGACATCTCTTAGACCCTAACTTTTGGTGGATAGATGAGATCTGTGAAAGGAAACATAATTATACCATTGACTTGTCTCAACAATTCTATGAGGTATGGGCTATTTCCCTCATTTTATGGATAAAGGCAAAAAGCTCAGGAAAGTTATATAAATTCTCATATATTTCATTGTGTGCACAACCAAACCAAGGTTTCAACCCAGTTTGGCCCAGTGATCGAAGATTTTTCATCTTCATTATTACAGAGGAAATGTGGGAGGGAATAGAGTGAAGTCTAAATCCCAGCTCTGTGGATCCTAGGATTCCTGAGGGACCCTGGGGTTGTGTGTTAGGAGCTGTCAGCCAAAAAATATTGAACAGCAGAGAGAAATGGGCCTCTTCTTGCTTGGAGCTGCCCTAGGATATCTATCAACTGAGGTTAAAGGAAACCCTGTTTGGCTACTCGACTTTGTTTTCTCTTTGAGTGGGTTCTGCAAATATCTCATAATGTGTTTTCACCAATTAATAAATTGATTCACAATTAATTATACATTTATATATTTCTTCAAGGTTTGCAAAGCTTCCATATTCATTGCCCATGCAATAACTCTATGAGGTTAGCAGGGGAAGGGTTTTCACCCCTAGTGGACATATCAGGGAGTAGGGCTCAGAGATGTCAACCTGTTGAAAACTACAGCCAGGAAGCAGCAAAGGACAGAACTTCACCCCAGGTCTTCTGACTTTGGCTATTCCTAAGGCATCTGAGCCCCCCATAGACAATGAAAGCTGGATGGGATGATAAAGATCCTCTTCCTCAATTTACAGATGAGAATGCTGGGAAGGCTAAGTTCCTAGGCCAAGGGCACCAGCTGGTCCATACCAATGTTCTTTCCCCAACAAGGAGCCACCTCCCATTAATCTTGGTTAGGCCTGAGCTAACTGCCATTCAGGGCTCTGTCCCTAAGAAGCAAATCAGAATATTCATGAAGCCCTTGGAAATCATTTCAAGGTCAAACACAAGGAGACATGTAAGTGGGTGTGCAGATCTCAGAGGAAGAAAGCAAAGTCTAAGCAGAAGCTCTGCGGAATGAGCGTCCTCGGGCTCCAAAGGAAGCGGAGCCTTTACAAAGGAGGGGAGGTTTCCTTGAACAACCCAAAGGGAAGATCCTTACTTTCCCAGAGATGAAGGATAAGGTCAAATTTCGTCCTCTGCTGCCCAAAGATCTTATCTGGGTGGGATTGTATCAAATAAATAATGTATCAGAAGATTCCTCCCCTGTTGCATTAGCCCCATCAGGAGCCGGAGCACAGCCTGGGTGTGTGATAAGTGGTAATAAATGGCAGTGCTTGTCGGTGGAAATTTTTCTGGCAAATTTCCGAACCAGATTAAAAAGTAAATTAGATTTCTTCTGAAGAGTTATTTTCAAGGGTTTTTATCCACTGACGTGTGTACGCAAGATTGCAGCTTTGCCAAAGGGGAGAGAACAAAGCTGGAAAAAAAAAATAAAAATAAAATAAAAATCAGCACGCAATTATCTGTCTGAACAAGGCTATTGCTGGGAAGGCACCTAATCAGAGATGTCTCAAATTTGCTTAAAATACAATGTGCAATATAAAATGTATTTATAATGTGCCTCTTATGCTCCAATAAAATTGTTACCAGGACCAGACAATTGCAGGAGACAGAGGTTGTAAAATGGAATGGATAGAATCAAATCAGTTATTAATAATAGCTGAATAAAATACAGCGTTGTGGATGGGGAATAGTGCATTGTTTTGTTGGGTGTTAGTTGTTTGACCAAATCTCTTAAGGGGTGTGTGTGTGTGTGTATGTGTGTGTGCGTGTATGTGTGCGCACGCTCCCTTCATCTGTGTCCCCTGTCTGCCCTCAGCAGTCCACTGTCCTCTCTCTCCTTGCACTATTCTCACAGCCTCTTCACTGTTCTTCTGCCTGTGGGCTTACCAGCCCTTTCCAGTCCACTTTCCACGCTGAGCGCAGCACGACCTCCTACTTAGCAAGTCTGACCGTGCCATCTCTCTGCTTAAAGGTCTCCTGACTCCTCATTTTGTATAAGGCAGGGTCTAAACTCCTTAGGCAGCCACGTAGGCATCTTTGTTATCTGCATCCAGCTGGCTGTCCAGTCTCACTTTGTGTCCCACATTTCTCCACCCTCCATGCTTTCAGAGGACAGGAAACACTACAGATCTGTTCTAGGTCCCCTTATACCCAGCAAATCAGTAGGTAATCCATAAGTGAATGAATGGGAAGAGGGGTGTAGCTTCTGGAGGGTGCATCCAAGAAAGAGGTAGGAGTGTGGGCAGATATAAGGAGAAATTTGACAGCTCAAGGTTATGGCTATCCTCCCTTCCTTGGCAAACCAACATTTTTGTTTAAATGCTGTTCCCTTTCTTAAAAGCTATCAGCAAAGGGCCAAACAACTAGATTCACTCTACATACTTACTGAAATAAGTATTGGTTTTCAATTTCATTAGGAATTATGATTCTGTCTGGATTAAAGATTGTTCTAGACTTTATTTCTCTCCCACTCACACCCAGATATTGGCCATTTCAATGCTTAGAAGCAGAAGCTAGAGAGTTTCTGAAACTCAAGCCAGCTCTTTATACTTCCACTGAAGAGCTAGTGGGAGTACAGGGTGAAAGTTTTGGCTCTGGACTAAAATATGCTTTATGGATTTAAATTTGCTTAAATTTCCCTCCACATAGTTCTCATTACACCAAGAAAAAAATTATATATAGTTGATATATATATCATCTTTATATATATAGAGAGAGACCTGTATTTGTCTTCAAGAAAGACAGAGAACTCCATAGGACTTTTCTAAGTTTTCTCTGCACCCTCTGCACCCCTGCTATTCACCTCTGCCTCCCCCTAGAATCTTGCCAGCCTGGCTGAGGTGACTCCTGGGAAGCCCAAGAACAAATACTTAAAGGTACTATTCCTTTCCTCCTTCCCAAAGAGTACAGATTTTCTCTCCATCTTGAAAAAAAAGTAGAAAAGAGGAACACTGGGCTCTGGTAGTGGTGTGTGTGAAGGTGAAGGCTGGCTAGAAAGAGGCATCAGGGAGAAGATGCTAGGGACTAGGGCAGAGGCATGCAAATTAAGTGGGCTTTGGAATTAACTGAAGAGCCACTTATCTTAGTCCAACCCCCAATAGCCTCCCTTGGGAAGCTGTGAATTGGAGGTGCAGGAGGGCTATGTGCTCCTTTCCCTAATGATATTTACCTTTGCCTGGAGTGGTGTAGATCCATGTAATACCTGCACTCAGAGAAGCCAGCCTCTGATGGCTCAGCATGGAGTGAGTAGGCATGCGCAGCACATCCCAGCCCTCTTCAGGCTCTAGGGAGCCCTGGTGAGCTCCTGCATCCAAGCACTTCCTGGGCAGCTCCCATTGCAACGTGCCAGGAGCCTACTTGAGAACAGGTGTGATTGGATTGCCAGGTCTCTACAGTGTACAATGTCTGAAATTAAATGAGAGGCAGGTGTTTTGGGAGTGTTAAATCCAAGAAAGATAGAAAAACCAGTTTAGGTCAGTTGAATCCAGCCCACAAAGACTCCAGCCAGTGGTTTTCCAGAGCGGTCTACCCGAACAAATCTCACTACAGTGGGTGACAGCAGGAGGGTGGAAGAGGGGCTTCCTTGCATTGTAAGTGACGACTGTCCATGCAAGTCAGCCAGCAAAGGCATGTGATAAGAAACCTCCTTCCCTCTGCTCCATGGTCTTCAAGTCACCTCAACTTACAGATGTTACAGATGTAGGTAGGCCCAGTGTGGAGCAAGTCTCAGTACTTTGTGAGAATCAGGAGTGGGAAAAAGCCAGCCTCAATCAAGGCACTGGGTGCCATGATTCTTGAACCCATTTCCAGCATCCCAAGTCAAATGTCTGCAGCCCCCACTGGCTTTCTTTACTCTCTCTTCCTTGTTTCTTTTCTTTCTTCCTTTCTTTTTTTTTTTTTTTTTTTTTTCTTTTTGAGATACTGAGGATTGAACCCAGGGCTCTTGCACTGAGCTACAACCCTAGCCTTTTTTTGTTTTGTTTTGTTTTCTAATTTTGAGACAGGGTATTACTAAATTTCTAAGTTGCCCAGACTGGGCTCATTTGATCATCCTGCCTCAGCCTCCTAACGTGCTGTGATGATAGGCATTTGCTGCCACATCCAGCTTCTCTCTTCCCTTTTAATCTCCTCTGTTTATGCTCTACCATTGTTTTTCATTCTTTCTTTCCTTTTCTGTCCCTTAATGATGTTATCTTCTGTTTCACTCACTCCTTCTCTTCCTCTTTCTCATCCTCCTCCTCCTTTCCTTGGACTTCTTTTCCTTCTTGTCTTCACTTTCTTTTGAATTCTTTTACAATTACCTGGCTGTCATTCTATAAATAATGGTGGAACAGCGTATGTTTTCGACCCATAGCACAAGTACCAGGGTACAAAGAAGGCTGCACCAGACCCTCACCAGCACGGAGCTCCATTGCTGCAGGAGACCGGGAAGGAAGCAAATGTCATGGAAGAGTGAGACATGTACAAAAGTATGAGCAGGGCCCTGGTGTCATCTAGAGACAACTTTAACAACAAACCTTGCCTTGAGGACTGCAGGAGGGCTCTCCAGAAGAGGTGATATTTGAAGGATGCATGGTAGTTGTCTGAGACAAGAAAGAGTCAAGGACAAAAATGTGAAGGTAGAATCCCAGTGTCTCATCTGGGACACAGCTAGTGTGAATACAGGGCAAGGGATGATGCCAGTGGATTCTATAGGGTATCACCCTGGCACAGGAGCTTGGCTTGTCCCTTGCAGGCCATGGTAATCCTTGGATGGTTTTCAAGAAGGGAAAGGGCAACCCAGTCTTTCCTCTTTTCTTGCATTTCCTCTTTTTTTTTTTTTTCTCCTTTTCTAAATCAACTTCTTCTTGTCCTCTGTTTTAATCCATTTGTGCTGCTATAACACCATACCTAGACCAGGTCATTTATAAAAATAGGAGTTTGTTGGCTCATGGTTCTGGAGGCTGGCTGTCCAAGGACATGGCACTAGCATCTGGCCAGGGCCCTCCTGGTGTATCACTCCATGGCAAGAGGGGAAAGGGAAGGTGGGGACGTGAGACAGAGAAGGTGGTGATTGAACTCTCTCCTTTATCAACAACTTACTCCCATGGTAACAGCCTTAATCAGTTCAGCAGGGTGGTGCCTCCAGGACCTAATCACCTCTTATACGTCCCATCTCCCAACACTCACGGGGGAATTACATTTCCAACCCATGAATTTGGGGGACTTTTTCAAACCATAGCATCTTCCCTTTCTCTTTTTCTTCTCCACCTCTTCTCTCCTGATCCTTCCCTTGACTGCACGCCGCTCATTCCCAGCTGTGCTCTGCCCCAACCAACTTCACCCCTAGCTTTCAGGTCACCTGTGTGTACACATCAAATTTTGGAGGCAATGACACCCTTTGTGCAGGCAGCAGACACCTGCCTCTCTCTGCCCTGGTCTCCTCCTGCCTATCTTGGTGCCTTTTATTGTCTTACTTTCCTTGTTCACTCCAGGTTGCTTCTCAGCTGCTTTTTTCTCTGGGCTGGACAAAGGCCCACAATCACCTGCATGGGTTTAGGGACAAAGAAGCAGAATCAAGGTGGATCTACCCCGCACCTTTCAGAATTTAAAGAACTGATTCCTCCGTCTACTGATCTTAGTCTTTACACATTGAAATCTACCTTACAGATAATGCTGATACTAACAATCAAACTCATACTAACACCAGCACTAATCCGATACCAATACTGATACCAATACTAAGAGCAAGTTATTTCTAGTGTCTTTCTGTTAGGAATAGCCCATTCCGTGGCAATGCTTCATTCAAAAATCACAACTGAATCAATAAACATTTGCAGAACAGCTATTTGGCACCAGAGATTGTGTTAAGTGTTTCGTATATATGCTGGCTCCTTGAATGCTCAGAGAAACCTCGTGAGATACACATTTGTTATTTTCGTTTTCTACGTGAGCAAATTGAGGCTCAGAGAAACAAAGTAACTTAACCAGAGTTACACAGGGAGCAGAGGAAGGTGTTTATCTAGATCTTCTGACTTCAAGAGCAAGGCTGTACAGATAGGGACAATATGGAAAAACAAACATGTTACATAACTGTTTAGGTAGAAATATAGTCTAATAAATGAGTTTATTTTAAAAAGATCAAGGCTCTCTCTACAATACTGGGAATTTTTAGTATCCACTTCATAAAATTATGGAAATTATATTCCTGATGATTAAAGAACTCTAACTCTCTCATGATACAGGTAAATAAATGCATCCAAGGGCTTTTTAATGTGAGTCATAAAACCAACACCCAACTACATTCTTATGATAACGTGGTGCTTCCCCTTCTCTCAATGGATGGTCTTGTGCTTCTCCCTCTGACCTTCCTGCCATCGTGAATGAATGTCAAGGGACAGACAGACCTGGAGAAGGGTGGAGAGAGAAGGTCACTGGGGTGATGTAGTGGGGAAGGGGTCTTTGCGTCCATCTGTCACTGTGACAGCCCCATATGTCTCTTGATCAGAAAGCTCTCGCCTCCCCTAGAGCAGCTCATTATTCCTCCTGATGTTGTTGCCTAAGGAGCCGGAGGCCAGCTTCTCCCATGCCGGTGACTGACGACCTGGTGTAGCAGTGGCATCCACATGCAGCCCCTGGCAGCTGGGGAAGATGGGGGGTGTGAACTAGCTGGCCACTGTTCTGGCTGGGATTGACCTGTTCCTGGGTAACTGCAGCTGTATGTCTCATTTTCTAATAAGCTGGGCTTGCTCAGGAAACTCAGCTCGTGTTCGTACATGTGTAAGGCTAAAGAAGGCACCACTGCTGGGGAGAAGAGCTCAGACTAAGTAATTTGTGGGCTTGGATCAACACTGCCAGGTTCTGGGTTGGGGTATGGATAAAGAGTAGTTCAAGGCATAGAGCCTGCCAGCCAGGAACTTAGAGTTGACAGAGGAAAGGAGGAGGGAAGAAATGCCAGAGGATTATTCACAGCTTTGTTTACATGGTGTATCAGTCAGTGCTCACTAGAGAAACAGATTCAATGCAAGATATATAAATATATAAGGATTTACAAGGTAGGCGTACAAAGCCGCCCGCAGAGCCAGGTGTGGAAGAGTGTCAAAGGGCTGTCTGGGTGCTGCAGATCAGAAGGATCCAGTCAAAGGTCGAAGACCTAGAGCTCACTGTGGTGCCCTGTGTGAGTCCATTACAGGAGGCCAAAGGGTCTGCACGGGGAGGCTGATGAGTCTGCACTGGAAGCCAGGAGACAAGGTCCAAGGTGAAGATGAAGACTGGAGCGCCTCTGAAGAAACAAAAAGAGCTGTCATCTCCTTTTTATTCCATTCAGGCTACAAGCCTATTGGTTGGTGCTACTCACACCAAGGGTGGGCTTTCTGTCTTCAATAAATCCCCTCACCCACACCCAGAACTATGCTAACCCTGTTTAGTTGGGCATTTTTTACTCAAATTGACACAATCAGTTAACTATCATACATGGTGATTAGGAAGAATTATTTAAGAATATCTAAGTTTTCATGACAGTATGGCATGGTTGGAAGAACATGGGAGGCCATGTATTATGATCTGGCTGTGTGGCTTTGGGTGAGTTATGTGGCCTTTCTCCACTTTATTTTTCTTATCTGTAGAGTAGAGATGTTAATGACACCTACCCCAAAGGGTTTTGGGGAGGGTGGAATAAGATAAAGCAAATCCAGGACTTCTCCCCTTTCCTGTTACCCTGCAAGGCTTAGGGTGTGGCTGAGAGCTACCATGGGTGTTGGAATTAGAGGAGCCTGCCTTGCACTCTACATCTGCCTTTTCTGTGTGTGTCATCTTGCGCAAGGATGTGCCTTCTCTAGCCTCATCTGTAGGGCAGGGTGATTACATATACCTACGGAGGTAGTTGGAAGCATCATAGGGCATAAACTGTATAAATTTCCTGGCGCACAGTAGGAGCTCAGTAAATGGTAACTCTCCTTAGGTGTCTGCAGAGGTAAGAGTTGGGGTAATCTCAGTGCTGATGCGAAATGAAATACTGTTGGATTTGAGTGCCCTTCTGGAAATTAATTTCTTTTTACTTATTCTTGGCTATTACTTTAATGAAAATGAAATGTCTTACTTAAAGGCAAACGATTAGTTCTGCTAATAGAAAGGCAGAAAGAATCTTAATCTCTGAACTTTCTATTGTTCTTCCTGACTGAGATATTGGCTGGAGTCACACACTGCTAGACACATGAGTGCGCTCCCTACACGATTCTCTTTCACCTCCCCTAAACACAGCTCTCCTCCCTACAGTTCCTATGTAGGGGGAGGGGTCTCCGTCCTGCATCACTCCCTGAAAGCTTGAGTAGCAGGCAACGCTTTCATCTTGCCAGAGGTATTTGCAGATTTTGAAATAAGACTTTATTATTCCCACTTTCACCTCATGTCCTTTAATCCATTCTCCATTCTGCAGTCAAAGCGATCTTTGAGGAACACAAGCCGCATCATTTCTCTCCTCTGCTTAAAACTCCTTAATGACTTCTCATTGCTCTTAGGATAATGTCCAAATTTCTTATCAAGGTTTATAAGGCCTTCAATTATGATGCCTGCCTAAGCCTGTAGCACTATCTCTCCCGCCAAGTTTAGCCCAGCCCCTCACCCACCTCACTCATTACTTCTCTTCCTATAATATCTCAGGCTGCTTCCCGCTGCAGGACTTTCCACATCCTGTACAGTTCTTTCTGACCAGAACAATGCTTTCTCCTTAGCTAACTCCCATTTATCTTTCAAATCTCAGCTTTCAATATCCTGCCTACTCCAATAACATCAGTAAGGACAATCTACTCCCATCTCTGAGAGTATAAAAATGTGTGGGTAGCATCTCTCACTTGAGATGCTTTATAGCCCAAGTGGTAGATGGAGAGGAGGAGGGATGGTTCAGTACCCCCTTTCCTATATAAATGCCCTTTGCAATGTCTTTGCAGTTACTTCCATCAAAAAGTGGACTCCTTTTATCTTCCTTGATTTTGGGTGGACCCTTTGCATGTTTTGGCTAATAGAATGCAGCAGAAGTGAGGTATCAGTTCTGAGCCTGGACTTCAGAAGTTTCCATTCATGTTCTAGAAGTTCTGCCAAATTACCCAGGAAACAAGCCTGACAATGACAGGCCATGTTTCCTAGTCCACCCAGATGTCCTAGTCAACATCCACCTAACACCCAGATGCCTTGCAGAGCAGCACCTGTCTGCAGATTCATAAATGAACCCAATGAAGACCAGAAGAATTGCCCAGCTGAGCCCAGTCCAAGTTGCACACAATCATGAACTAAGCTAGCAGTTGCTGTGTTAAGGCAAAAGATTTGCAATCATTTGTTCAACAGCCTAAACTAGTTGATACCGGCATTTTCTGGGATAAAGTAGAATAAATGCATGGACAAACAGTTAGACAGCAATATAAGGTAGTATGTGCTAAATCTACCAACAGTGGACAGACAGACATAAAATTCAAAGGAATGAAAGACCACTGAAGACTGGAGTTATTCACAGACGGTGATTAATTCCCATATATTATTGTTATTATACATTTCCCGAGGACTTGGAATATGTCTCAAAATTATTTGGTATTTTCTGTAATACCTAGGACAGTGTGAATGGCAGCATTCATTCAAAGTGCACCAATTGGGTAACTTTTATTTTTTATTATTTTTTTTTTGTGGGTACCGGGGGGTCGACCTCAGGACGTCGCGCGACAGGAGGCACCCGTGCCGCTGAGCGATATCACCAGCCCCTTTTTCGTATGTGGGTTCCGGGAGTTGAACTCGGGCCCTCGCGCTTGCCAGGCAGGCGCTTAAGCCGCTGAGCCATCTCACTGGCCCTGGGTAACTTTTAAAAAGGGTAGAAACCATATATTTCTTGCTCACCTGTATGTTCCCAGTACCTGAACAGTTCCTGGAATATAGGAGCCTTTCAGTAAATACTCACGAATACATAAATAAGTGATTGACTTCATGAGTAAAATAATGCATATGTATTTGTGTCTCTCTAAGTGACCACAGCAGTGTTTATAGGTATGACAGATGAGGAGAAAGGGCAGAAGCATGAGTGGTGGAAATTGCACCTAAATCCATCCTATCATTTGTAGTTGCTCCAAAGCACTCTAGATGAGACTTTTGTCCATGGTTCTCTTCTGACTCATCTTTGAGATTCTCGCCACTCTCCGCCTCCCAGAAAGTGGTGGCAACAATTGGATCACCTCAAATTGGGGATACAACAAAAGGCATAGTGTGATTCCTTCACAAAAAATGGGGAATATTTCATGGGAAAGTGTTTTCCTTCAGAATGACTCTGAGCATATCAGTCTGCAACTTTTTCTTGTGCATTCATTTTGTTTACACCAAAAGACCATAATAATTATTATATAATAATTATTACCACTTACTACCATGGGTCAGGCATTTGGTAAACACTTTATATTAAATGTTTATCTTATCTACCCAACAGTCCTAAATAGTATTATTATTATCATTATTATTAATTATTACTATTTTCTATGTGGAAAACAGGATCCAAGGGGCTAGGCGGTACCCAGTTACATAGTCAGTGAGCCTAAAGCGTCTATCAGAAACTCCGTCTCTTGTTCAAAAATGTGTCCCCTCAAGTACTAAGCCATGTGCTTTCAAATTTAAGAGTGCACAGGGATCTCCTAGGGAGAAAGTTAAACACATATTTTCCCCTGGATCCCACCTTCAGGAATTCTCTGGCAGCTGTGTATAGTGGTATCTAGAGTCTGCTTTTTTTTCTCCCAGTTTTTTGGAGACAGAATCTTGCTACATGGTCCGGGCTGGCCTTGAACACACTATGTAACCCAGGCTGGCCTCAAACTTGCAATCGTCCTACTTAGTCTCCCAAGTGCTGGAATTACAGGTGTGTGCCACTGTGCCCTGTTCAAGAGTTTGCCTTTCTAAGAGCCACTCACATGAATCCATTGCAGCTAATCCACAGACTGCACGCCACTCCGCCAGCTTCCCTCCTGTTGGGAAGCAGCTTGGAGTATCTTCCTCTGCAGGTTACTTTCAGGCATGGGGTTTCATCCTGCTAGCATGATAGATGCTGGCTGTGCCCAGATGTACCATTCACGGCTTGGCCTGTAGCCCGTCATGACCAGGATTTCAAGCAGCTCTGGCCACTTCTTAGGTAGGAATTCTCTTTACTGCTTCCTTGCTGCCTGACTGGAAACTTAACAAACCCTTTTCACCTTATTCCTTAAGGTATAATCCGATCTAAATATCCAACTCCATGCTTCTTTCTCCTGGGTCTCATTCTGTTCTCCACCCTCTCTCTGCAGTGCCACCAAGGCAAAAACATTCCCAATGCTCAGCACTATAAGGCAAGCATGTAGATCTTCACAATGTCTTAACTTCTTCCCTGAAACAATTACCTCTTGGTTCTGAGAAGGATATTAGTTGGGAATTGGCACCACCACCCTATAATTTCCTTTTGTTCTTCACCAGAAATTAGAAAGGTTATTTGCAAGATTTCTATAGCAAAGTCTATCCTTTTGCTAATGTAATGAATTCAAGCAAGAGTGTTGCTGCCTTTCTTGCCCCAAGGGACATCATCAATGAATTTTGGAAAAGTTCTGACTGTTCCATCACAAGGCTGCTTTCCCCATCCTTGCCTGTGTATCCTCCAGGGACCAGAGAGATGGGTGGCTCATTCCCTAAGGGGGTTTTATGAATGCCTCTTTCAATATTAATGTGACGTCTGACAGATGCAGTGCTGAGCAGCACAGGTTTGTTACAGGGCAGGAGTGGGGCACAGCTTCCTGTGAAGAACAGGTACAAGGCACAGTGTAAAGTCAAGCTAGCACCAGAGGAGCAAGATGTGTGGGACCTCTGCCCCTTCAGAAAGAGCAGTCTTAAAAGCAAATAATTCAGTGCAAGCCATGAATGGTGCAAAGTTATAAACTTTTACCGGGACAGTAAGATATGTTACGTACTACAGTGGTGACTGCAAAATAGTATTTGGGTGACTAGTTAGCGTTATTTCAAGTCACTTAATTTGCTTAAATATGCTAATGCACTGCCTTCATATTTGAATGCCAAGGATGGAAAACTAGGCCAGATTCACAGTTCTATGATCATCCATTTATCCATTCATTCAGAAATAGTTATTTCACCTCTACAGTGTAGCAGGCAATGTGCTAGAAACTAAGGCAAAGTGTGTGAGTTGGCCAGACCTTCTGCTCTTACAGAGTGTGCAGTCTGGCAAGGGAGACAGAAAAGTTACAATGAAATGTGCGAAGTCCTGTTTTTAGAATGCGCACTGTGTTCTCTGAGAGCCCAGATGGAGAGAAGAGGTCCAGCTCCAGAAGGAAGGTGGAGGAAGGAGAAAGGAGGAAGTGGTCAGTCAAAGTTTTCTGACAGAGACGCTGGGCATGAGTTTTTGGAGACAGGGTGTTTGGAGAGGAGGTGGGAAGAAGCACTGGGAGGAGAGCAGGATTAATGGCTCCATCTTCTCCAGTTGTCAGTCAATCCTTGCCAGTTGTCCACCTTTCACCATCTGTCAACTGAAACTTAATGGAGAGAAATCTCTCATCAAGAGGTTAATTGTGACACAAATGCCTATATCCGGGGGGAAAATTCATCACCTGTGCAGGCTGTTTCTTTTTTGGCAACTGGAACATTTCCTGTCTATTAGTAAAATGTAGATATTTTCAATTGAGTTATTTCCAGTCCCCAGGTTCTTTCTGAGCTTCATATCTTCCCTTGAATGGCCTCACTCTACACTTAAAACCTCTTGGCTTTCCTTTCTAAATGGGTTGAAGCTCTATCTCTTCTGGACCCCCATTTCCCTGGTCCCCCAATAGTGAGATACTAAGTTGAAGATATTCTTAAGGACATGGTCTCTCTTATTTCTGGTGTGCAGAACAGAATTCTCAACCCAGAAACAGGAAGTTCAGCAGGCAACATGTATGATCTTGTGTCCTACTGCAGTGGTAGTGTTCTGTATTTCTCCAATGCCAGGAAGACATCAAGAAGCCTACTTTCCCCTGTGTCCACTTCTTGCACCACGGCTGCAGCCTCTCTTTGGCATTCCTCCAGTCTCCAATCTTCACTTGGTTTGGTCTTCTCTTCCCTTCCCAGTCTCTCCTCCAACCCTCCCTAGCTCTGCTCCCTTCTGCTCTACCCTTATCCTCATAGGATATGTGTGCATGTGACCCTTGGCTTTTGCAATTCCATAGGGAAGGGGTCAGCCTGCCTCGGCCTGCAGAAAGCATGAGCAGAGCTGGTTTCTAAATGGTTCCAAACTTAACGTGGATCTTATTCCCTGTTTTTTAGAAGAATGAAAAAAGTAAATGAATCAATAAAAATCTTAGCAAGGAGCAGGTAAATCAAGGTACTAGCTAATTTTATGGGAATATATGAAAAACAGACCCAAAGCTGAGATCTTCTGAAGCACCCAAGTAAGATTTCCTATTTGGTCTCTGTGTGTGATGGCAGGGATTTTTGCCCCAGGTGTTTATTGCAGAGAACTCTTATTTTTGTCTTTACTATATAAAACCCACAAAAGCTGATGAAGAAATCAGGTCCAGAATCCAAGAGAAGGCTTGTATGGAGCCCAGCAGAGCAGCCAGGGGCAGCCCGAGCAGGACACTGTGGATCGCTGAGACTGGGGCTTTTAAAACAGAGCAAGGACCATGCATGGAGGCAGATGTCACTGGGAAATGAGGTGGTTAGGTCCACTCTAGGCTGTACGTGACTTTAGGGAATCCCAGAAAATTAGAGAGTATTTTCACTGAGACTGCAAGTAGTGCTGACAGTCTCCAACTGTGGGTACTTGGAAGTAGGACATGCTGGGTCAGCTGAGTTGGAGTAGCAAGGGCTGTGGAGTCAGACAGACCAGTGCTCCATCCAGTTCCGCACCTGCCTGCGGTGAAACCTCAGTCTGTCTCCCTAACTCCTCTCAACACTCAGTTTCTTCAGATGGAACGGGATCATAAAGGCTACCCCACAGGTTGTCATTTTACATGTGCCCTGGGCATAATGCCTGGGTGTCTCTGGCTGTCCACTAGCACTTACTCTAGACCTAAAAGTCTGTAGGTGAAAATAAAGCCCGAAACCAAAAACTAGAGCCAGGTGAAACAGTCCAAAACAGGTAATAGAATGTGGAAATTGATGTGAATTTTATCAGATTTCAAAATATTTACTAAATAACTACAGTCATGTGCCACATAATGACACTTTGGTCAACATTAGACCACTTATATGAGGGTGGTCTCATAGATTATGTCACCTAGTGACCTTATGGCAGTCTTAGTTTGTGTAAATTCATTCTGTGGGTTTGCACAGAGAGGAAATCACCTGAGGACTTCAGAATGTACCATTATTATTAACTGATGCGTGACCGTAGTGTGCATCAGCACTGTGCATTGCTAGGGACACAAAAACCAGAACAGCATGGGCTTCCTCAGGAAGTTCTCAGAGCTCTGTGTCACGTGGTGAATGCTGTAAAAGTGATGTGCACAGTACATTTGGGAATGTGAAGACTGATGAGGAAGTCGGGGAACACATCACAGAGAAGGTAGCAACTGAGTTGAACTGGGACCCCAAGAATGTCTAAGTGTGAGTTGTTACCCTAGGAATGTGGAGCGGGGGGATCAGGCTAACAGTGTCATGGTAGAGATGGCCCATCTTTTTGCTTTAGGAAGGAACGTCATCTTCCTTATGGCACACGCACGTGATTAGGACCGTGACTTGCAAGTACTCCATGCTCACCTTTGTCTGGCATTGACAGATCCCTGGCAGTCCTTTCCACTGAGGCAAATACAGTGGGATAGAGTAATTAGACTGACTGCTTTCTCAGCTGTGGGAGCTCTCCCAGGCTCCAATTTCCCTATGGTTTTGCATGCAAATTGCTTAGAACTGAGAGAGAGAGGGTACTTGGAACCAAGTGTGTCTTAGTTACTTTTCTTGTCACTTAGACAAAATATCTGACACCCACATTAAGGGAGGAAAGGTTTATTTAGCTCACAGTTTGTAGAGCTTTTAGTCCAAAGTTGGCTGGCTCCAAGGCAGGGTGGCATAGCAGATGGGCATCACAGAGGAGAAATACCTCACTGCATGACAGGCAGAAGGCATCAAACAGCAAGCAACAGCAGCCTGCCTCTCCCTTATATCCCTTCTAGGCTACCTGTCTTTTGAGTAGGGCCACCCACACCCAGAGCGGGGCTTCCCATTATGCACACACAGAACTATATTTAACCAAGCAGTGGACTAATTTAGTAAACATGCTCTCCTAATCCCGGCATCACATACCCTAGATCTAGCCACCTCCATGAAGCCCCACCTATGACCACATGAAGCTTTGAGGGGACATCTAGATACAAGCCATAGCAAAGAGAAAAACATGACCTGGAGAGTGGACTCCATTTGGGGAGTATAGGTGTGGCAGGTACTGTGCTCAGCTCTGTCTGAGCAGATTACGGCTTTTCCTCCTCAGCCCCACCTTGACCAGTTTACCGGTCATTTATTGACCAGTTTGCTCCTTATCTTGTACATTTTCTGGCTTGAATGTTAATAAGTACATGAGACATCTCTTTTCTCCTCCAGAAATTCCAAAGGGTGATCTCTATTAGATCATTTCTCCTCCTCTAGATCTTGTTTTCTTCATCTTTCAGATAGGGAATTTGTGTAATGACAAATCTCTCCAGATTTGTCCAGCTCTAATGCCCAGGTCTGCACAGATTTGAGTTTCTGAGAGCTCAGATCCGAGGCAAACACACATCCCAGATGGAAGATGGAGAGTGGAAGAGAGAAATAATGTTTGGTTCCGGCATTAGGGGAGCCACCAAGCAACACACCATCCAGTTCAGAGAGAAAGGCTGTCCTCCTGGAGTCCTGCTTTCTGTTTTGCACAAGGAACCCTGTGGTTTAGTGACAGCCCTAGGAGCAATAGCTGTTTCTCAGAATTGCTGGGTGCTTCTTTGACCCTCAGCCTGGATTTGATCCTTCTTACTCATTTCTGTGTCCCCGTCCCAGTCCCTGGCACAGTGCTTGGTGTAAATTTCTTTTTTTTTTTAATGTTATCAATACAGTATTAATCTTTTAAATATTAATTTTACTGGTACACTTTAGATATACATAATGATCCCATTCATCATAGGGAATTTGCACCTGTACATAATATATCTTGATTCTTCTTTTTCCCCCAATCCCCTCATGTTTATTCTTTTGGCTGATACTGAGCACTTGCACCTTCCAGGGAATCAAGGAGAAGGACATTGAATAGGGATGGTGGATAATCCAAGTTTTATGCCTGGATTTCTTTGTCATCACTAGTTGTATCCATTACAGTTGATTCTTCCCAGTTTTTCTCCCAGAGGTTGAACTTATTTCCAGTCCTGTGACCTCCTCCCTTTCCCCCATCCCTGACACTTGTCCTGTTGGCTTGGAGTGGAGGCCATTATCCTCCTCACCACCCTCTGCCTGCCCTGCAGCAGTGTCTAGTGTAGAGGGTGTTCACAGAACACACACTTGGTAGTATTTGCCTTCATCTATCATTATGCCTCCTATGTTCACGTGGGCCAGGCTCCACAGCTTTGGAAGCTATTGGGTGGTTGACAAATGTATTCATGAGGTGAGACACAAAAGTCAGTGTGGATCAGGCTCTCTGAGGAGGTTAACCTATCTACTTCTGGGAAGGGGATTCCTCTTTCCTGAGTCGTGAAATGCAGAGGTAAAAATCTCTCTCGATCCCTGAGACAGAAAGCACGTGGCCAAAATATTTCACTGGCGAACTTCAATTCAGGACACATCCAAGACGACAGCTCTGTCCCAACAACACTAATGACCAGGAAACTCTCTCATTTGAAAAACTCCTAACCTCTACTGCACTGAAGCATCTTTTGGTAAATTCCATATAAAATATACATCGGACTGCATTCTTAAAAGACAGCCAACTATAGTAAAAGAAAAAAAAGATGGAATTTGGAGACATAAATTTAACTTTTGGCTCTGTTACTTCTCAACTCTGAGTTCATTCTCTTATCTATCATGTGGAAATATCTTCCTTAAAGTTATCATGTGGATTAAAGAAGAGTATTCATTTATTAGTTCATCAAACAGTTATTAAACAAGACAAGTAACTCTCACTGCCTCAATAGGTAAACCTCTAAGCCTTGGAGCTGCAGCATAACCAAGTCTGAAAATATCAATGTGGGTTGACCAAGTCCTCCTCCATCCAGTGACTCAGGGGCCCAGCCTTCTCCTGCTTGTAATGGTCCCTTCCCATCACATACTGGCCAAGGTTGCTGTGGCAAGGAGAAGGAGGTGTGTGAGGTACACTGTTTCTTCAGTGCCTCAGACCACACACACCACTTCTGCTCATGTTCCTGCTTGACAAACCGTAGTCATATGCTTTCACTTTAGCTCCAAGGGAGGCTGGGAAATGTTTCTGTGTCAGAGCCCTGAAAGAGGAAGCAGTGTGGAGAGCAAATGGTGTCATCTCTGCCAGGGGCATCTCATGTATGTGAGGAACTGACATCTCATGTACGACAGAAACCCAGAGATGAAAAAGACAAAGTCACTGTCCTTGAAGAGTGCACAACACAGAGGTAAATGTGCAAATGCTATTAGCTCTTAGAGTCATTCAACTCCCTTTTAATTCCCTAATTTTCACTGCTATCAGTCATTATTTATACTCTAAATGTTCTGTGTTCTTTACATTTCGTTTTGTGCCTGTCATTTTCACGTGAGGCACCCTTACCTCCCTGCAGGATGGTCAGTTCCCAGGGCAGGGTCTGCCTCTTGATCACCTGTCAGTTCCCCGCCTGGTACTAGGCACCTGGCAGAGCTCCTTTTCCCCAGAATTTTTTGTTAAATTTGAGTTTTACATTTATATCTGCACATACATCTTTGAGTTTTACATTTGTATCAAGAAGATATAAATTATATTTCTCTTCTCTCTTTGCCCATAGCTTTGCCAAGGCCCCCATCTTTCCTAGACAGAGTGCCACAGGCTAAAAGAGAGTCCTCTTTTCTCACCCCAGTCCTTCCTCTTACACCTCAGGACTTGGTGTTAATTATCCGGGTAGAAGAGAGATGAATCACGCTCATCGTTTCTCTCTGCTTCTTTCCTTGACAGACCCTCTCTCCCCAGACTAAGCATGAGCTTGCCCTTGGGAGAACTGTTTGGGCGCTCAGGAAAAGGTGCTGTCCACAGAGTTGACCTGCAGAGACCTGGAAGCTAGGAAAAAACAAGTCAGAGGGTGACAGTGAGGAACACAGATGGAGACTGGTCACTCCAGGGAATTGCTTGAAACCATCTCTCTGGGGTCCTTCATCTGCAGTGGCCTCAGACACCCCTCCTCCTGCCCTGCTGCCCCGGGATGGAGGTAGGCAGTGCCCAGCAGCTGGACGTGCTTCCTTCCTCTCTGACAGAGTGCATCCCAGCCAGTGTTCCGTGAGGTTATCACCCAGGCAGCCAGGTCTTACCATGTTGGTGAACAATAACAGATTCAGCCTCCCGTGTTCATCATTACCCTGTACCTTTAATCAGGAGTGTTATCCACAGTTCTTGCCCAGGCCTCATTTAGATTTCTTGTTTGTAGCAGTAATATCCTTTTAATATGCTAAATGAGCGAGCAAATGAGCCTTCCTCCACTTGCGAGGTTTTTAAAAACATCCCTTCTTTAGTGGATGAAGGTCATTCTTTTGGCAGATTAATACTTAACTAGGAGGCCCTGTTTATTGTCCGGGGTCACTCCAGCGGCTGTCACAGCATATTAAAGATAGCAGGATTGCCTGTGCCTGAACAATGCAGCTAGGTGGGGGACGCGGGAGGGGCCGTCCCTTGCCCGATTCCCTTCCGTGGCTCTCATTTAAACTCCGCAGCCGTTATTAATACTTTAATTTGTAGTGCATTAATGAATTCTAATCCCCATTATGTGTTGAGCAAATGGGCCTTCAACAGGCTCTGGGCAACCCAAGTGAGTCCTGGCTGCAGGTTAGGCAACCGTACTAATGACATTAGCAAGGGGTAGGGTGCTTTTGTGAAGGGCCCAGGGGAAGCAGCAAAGACACTGGCAGCAGAGGGGAGAAGTGACAGGGAAAGAGAAAATCTTAGTGGCACTGTTTGAAACCTTGGTCTCCCTGTGTTGTAGTCAGGGTTTGCAAGGGAGAAAATATAATACAGGACACATAATTTATAGAATTATTTTATAATAGTCACCATATACAAAAGAGTGCAGGAAATCTGTCCACACACTAAAGACCCAAAGAATCCAGCTCAGGGCCTGGATTCCACAGCAATGTCCTGCACGAGTCCAGCTGAAGACCTAGAGCCCATGGCAATGCCCCCCATGAGTCCAACTGGAGGCCCAGAGCCCACAACAATGTCTCATGCAAGTCTGTTTCATGGATGTGCGCTGAGAAGGCCCAAAGGTCAGTGATGGAAGCTGGAAAGTCTGCGCCAGCGGGGTGAAGGACCTGTGCCAGCAGGCTGAGGGATCTGGGTTGGAGCCAGGAAGCAATGCTCAAGATAAGGACCAGAGCTGCGCTGAAAAGTACCACAGCCATCCTCAGCGACAGCAAGGTCCTGAACTGCTCTGACAATGAGAACAGCCTATCAGGAAAGCCAGCGTGACAAGCTCCTCCAGGAGAACCAACAGCACCAACCCTTCCTCTCCAGTTCTCCATTTTATGTTGTTGGCAACAGTCCTCAGGTGGGCCTCCACACCCAGCACCATGCTGGTTCAGTTCAGCCGGGTGTTACAAGTTGACCACCAGTTGTCAATCTGCCACACCCTGTTCCAGCTCTACCCTTGATCTTCCCAGATGTGAGAACCAATTTTTCCCATTCCTGCTTTGACATTTTCTTCATCTGTAAAATGTAGATAATTATAATAGCTACCTCACAGGATGGGCATACATATTAAATGAGGTGATGTGTGTATATGGTTTAGGGCACACAGAAAATAAGAAATGTTGTCATTGCTACTGCCTGACCAAATCTCCCCAGCTCTTTCTGCACTGGCACCAGCTGGAGAGAGGGGTTCCTTCCCTTTCCCACCCTTGCACATCAGACCTGCTGTGAGCACACTTTTAAAGGTTCTTGCTTAGGAGTCTGACCTCCCTAGAGGGGAGGTCAGAGTACCTCGACTCAAGGCAGGACTATGTCATCCTCATTTTTACCCCCTCCCTGCGCCAGCCTCAGGAAATAGTGATTGTCAACAGAGGAGTCGCCTTCTTCAAAGTTGTATGAGCAATTGAATAAATGCGGTGTGTGGACTTGACTTTCCTCTCTCTGTTTCAGGACCTCAGTCTTCCCACCTGTCTTGGAGAGATGAGTTACTGAGGTCACAAAGTTTTCCTCTTGGTGCCTCTAGCTCTTACTTGTCCTGAGCACTGGGATTAAAACCTCCTCTGGAAGGACTTCCTGGGTTACTCCAGTCTACCCTCCCTCCTTTGAACTCTAGTTCTCATTTGCTGGGCCACCTTATGGTATCCGCTTGGTGGTGTCCTTAACTTAGGGTGACACGGTGAGCCCTGAGGCAGGCATGGGGGCTCATATTTCACTCATGAGTTGCTCGTGCATACTGCTTAAAGCTCACGGATTTTAGCATGGCCTGGAAAGAGATATTTATACCCAGGGGCCTGTGTTCTTTTCAGATTGTAAGCAGCATGAGTGCAGGACCTATGTGTATCATAGGAGGTAGGATAGAAAAATACAATGAAAATTGAAAGTTTGAAACATTAATTACAGCAAAAGACACATTGACATTAATCCCCCGACCTTGGAGAAGGGCCAGAAATCACAGATTCAGGGAGGACGCACCATAATGTTTTCACAGATGAGCTTTCAAAGGTGGCACTTGGCAGGGCATTCACCGTAATTTTTTATCACACCTCTTAAAGAGCTTCCTCCCTCTCTGCCTCCACCACGTGAAGACAAAGCAAGAAGACACCATCTACAAACCAGAAACAGAGCTCTCTCCAGGCCCTTGAATTTGCCAACACCTTAATCTTGGGCCTCCCAATCTCCAGAACTATAAAAAGAAAATAAAGATTTGTTACTTAAGCTACCTCATCAATGGTATCTTTGTTAGAACAGCACCTAAAGTAGCTAAGACAAAACCTAAAGGTTATTTAGAACAAACCCTTGTGTTTTCAGGTGAGGTAGCTGTGAGTTGCACGTGTCACAGCTAATCTGTAACCCAGCCAGTCCTCAAAGCCAAGCTCTTTCCCTTCCTACCATACCCTAAACGGTCACACCAACTGCATTCCTGGCCTATTTTTATAGTTTGGATCTTAAATGTTCCCCAAACACCATGTGTTTAAGGCTTGGTCCTAAACTTGAGTTGGTGCTATTATGAGGTGGTAGAACCTGAGGGGGTGAAGCCTAATGAAAGGAAGTTAAGTCACTGGGGGTGCCCTTGAAGAAGATAACTCAGAGTTTGGCCCATATTTTTCTCTTTTTCTCTCTGCTTTCTGGCCACCATGAGATGAGCAGCTTCCTCTCCATGTACTTCTACCATGTTCTACTTTACCACAGTCTCAAAGCAACAGGTGATGATTGACTGAAAACTCTGACCTCTCTGAAGTCTAACTTCAGTTGCTTACCTCAGGTATTATGTCATAGCAACGGACATCTGACTAACACACCCATCTATCATGCCAAAGCAACGAGTGGAGCAGATGGAGCTAGAGGCTGATATTGGCTTCCAGGTGGATGGGCCTAGACAGGAAGTGACACCCCCCACCTCAGGGTCATGAGCAGCTGAGCTGATCCAGATTGCTCTGCTCTCTGGACTCTCTGGTGATCTCATTTATAAAATATTAATAAGGTCTGTGATTAATCTATCACAGAGCTTCCTGCTCTGGAGGAGAGGGGGAAGACTCCAGGTAAAAAATCAAGCCCTATTTCAACCATGTGTGAGTTCTTGACACACACTGTGGGGATTGGGCCAATAAGGCTGATCCTCTAAGTGGAGGACCTGGAGCTTGCTGAGCACACTGCCCTTAGCTCATTTGTGACTGCAGGTTAACCCCACTGTCAAGGTCTCCCAGAGGGCCCCTTCCCTAAAATTCCATCACATGTCCTTGTCCCTCCCCTTCTTGTGTTCTCAGGTACCAGGGTCCTGCTATTTGGAAAGGAAGCAAATATTCCCCACTGTTCCAAACTCCTGATGCATTCTACCCAAACTTCCAACCTGTGAAAACTTTGTGGGAATTTTGTTTGACTCAGAATTTTCCACTGATAGCAAATAAACAGCTTCCTTGGTCCTCTGCCTCCCAGCCCACTCAATCCACATATCTCATTGGTTTTACAGGCAGAGATATAAATGGATCAAAAGTGAATCAGAAATCAAAAGACAAAACAGGAGACAATGAGAGATTAGGGCTTTGCTTAAGGAAATAGGCTCTTTGGCCAAGCTGCTGCTTTGCTTTTCTCTAATGCAGTCTTAAGTCACCCAGGCAGCCCTGGCCTCCACACTCAAGGCACTGTCACACTCAAAGGGCAGCCTGCCCTCTGGGGGAGTGTCAAGCACTGCCGCATGTTTATGTGTGGGTGAGCAGGTGCCTGTGAGCATATGTGAGTTCTATGGGTAGGGGACAGGAGGAGAATCTATATGTATGAATCCATATGAATAAAACACAGTGAATGTACATATGTGACCAAAAACTACAGTGAACATTTAAATTTTAAAAATTTATGACAATAAAAGACACATTGCCATTAATCTCCTTCCAAACATCCTCCCTCACTTTGAATGCACTGATTCTATTGTTCTTGCCACTTTCTGAAGCAATTCTGGACATTTTTTCATGAATATCTTTAGTTGCTTTGTCATAGAGGCTTTGATGTCCTGAAGCCATTCAAAATATTTTCTTTTCATGGTCATTTTGACTTTGGGGAAGAGCCAAAAGTCACACAGTGTCAGGTCCAGTGAATAAAGTGGGTAAGAATACACCATAATGTTTTCATGAGCCTGCCTTTCCAATGTATGGCCCTTGGCAACAACATTCACTATATTTTTAATCACACCTATGAAGACACTCATGAAAGAGGACTTCCAGAACTGCTTCATAATGTGGCAAGCATGATAAGATAAGAGTGTTTTGAAGCAAGCAGGAGTATCTTGAGTTGGATTAATGGCAATGTATCTTTTACTGCAATAAATTTTTAAAAATTTAAACACTCACTATATAAATTGTACATGCATGGATGGAGATTAGTTGTAAGTATTTATGAATGGGGAGGGTATGGGAAAATCGTGGGCATTTGAACATGTGCATAAGGAATGCACCTTGAGCACTGTGAGTACTCGAATGCATTTGAATTGTGTGGATGTGTGCACTGACACATTAAAGAATTTTGGTATGAGCGTGAATGTGATGTTGGTGTGTGTTTGAATGACTAGGGACTATATGGGAATGCTTGTGTGTGTGAACAAGAATGTTACAGCTGGGCTGCAAGTGGTGCTTGTATTTATAAGTTTGGGACTGAATGCGTTTGAGGCCATCCATGAACTGAGTTTGTCAGTTTACATAATGTAGCAATGTGTGTCATCCATTAAGGATACATACGAGGGCCGGTGAGATAGCTCAGCGGCATAAGCACCTGCCTGGCAAGCGCGAGGTCCTGAGTTCGACTCCCGGTACCCACATAAAGGAAAAAAAAAGGGGCCGGTGATATCGCTCAGTGGCACGGGTGCCTACTGGCACGTGAGGACCTGAGTTCTACCCTCGGTACCCACAAAAAAAAAGGGGGTATATACGAATGACTGTGTCTAAAGAGCAACAGATACCAGTGTTATGGTTATGTGTGTGAGTAAAGGAGTTAGTGAAGGATAAGATCATGAGCGGGGGCTCGGGGACATTGGTGAATATGTAGAAAATACCTCAAGAGTTCGGTACCCCTATGAACATGAAAGTATATGCAAGTGTGGTGCTGTTAAATATGAGAAATTTAGCTGTTAAACATAGCTATTATTAAAAAATAGATTGTATATAATCATAGTTAAGTGAATTATATAAAAATAAAGTAAATAATTAGGAATGAATGTGTATGTGCTATCTAAGTATATATTCTAGGAAAGTCAAAGTAATCATTTTCCTGGGATCCATGAATCTGACAGATCGAGGGAGAGAGTTCAGAGGGTCTGTGAACTTAAATAGGGAAGGGAAAGCTACATTTTTATTTCCACTAACTTCCAGCTGAAATGTAGTAGTTCTTCCACTATGAATACAGACAACAATACACAGTAGTATTAATGATGTCTGTGGTTTCATTGTCAATAAGAAAGGAATAACGGATTTTTAAATATTATTTTACAGTTTTTTCAGAAATTTCAAAATGTCATTTATAGTCATTACCACATTAGTTTATAAGATCTATCATTAGATAGTAGAATTCTAATAAGGAAGCACATATTTTAATTAGCAGAGCCAAACTTATTTTAAAGATATTTTGAAAACTGAATTTCACTATGATTATTTTCCTCTGTAATTTTACTTATTTCATTTTATGCATTTAAAAACAGTTTTCTGAGGGGTTTCTTGGGTTAAAAAAAACATTATGTGGATGTTTACGTAAGTGAGGTCAACAGAGCAATGAGTGGGAAGGTGTGCGCATGTGTGGTTGGGAGCAGAATATGGGAGTGTAAGTGACTTATACCTACCGGAAGTGGTGCATGAATGAGAATGGTGATACTTATGATTCAATACCAAAACCAACTTCGTACTTTTTCCCTAGGGAGTTCCAGGGATCCTGTAACTGCAAGGTAAGAAGGCGGAGTGTGCTCCAATAAGCAGGGCTCGTAGCTGAATTCTAAACTTTTGACTTTTAAGATAGACTCACTCTAAAGGCCTTTTTATACAATTCTTGTTAGTAGAACATAAATTTACTTTTCTACTAAAACAAAAGTAATCTGGCTGCTGTGTTGAGCCTGACTGGAGTGACATTTCTGTCCTAATTCAAGCACACCTTTGCCTGGACCCTACACAGAGCATCAGGTCTCTGTGGACATGGGCACTTTCTTCTGCCCACTGACCTGTTCTTTTTTTGACTTTCTCCAGGCACATGAAAGTCCACCCTGGCTTATTGTACTTTACTCATTCGGCTTGTCTAAATGAACTTCGCTTTCCTCCCCCTGGTCTTACCTGTGCCCTCAGACCTTCCTCCAAATGACAACTCCATTTACCTCCACCACTCCACTTCCTGGTTGAAGTGTTCACCAACTTGGTTCAGCCAGGGGACAGCCTTAAGGGTTTTCCCAGGTAACAGCTTTGCCAACAATGGGTAGAAAGAGGAGAAGATGACAAGGGAAGGGGAGAGACAAGGCTGGGATTGCATTTCTAGGCTTCCTGCTCAGAGGATCCCAGTGTGATTACCCTTCCCTGATATAAAAGAAATTTAATTTCTGGCACCCTTTGAGATTTCATACTCACATTTATTTGTCATTGGTCTCCATGGCTAAAGGAAGGCCCAGAGCTTTTCTCCCCCTTGGACTTCCAATCCATCCTTCTTCCAAGTGAGATGCTCTCAAGTTCTTGAAAGGGCAACTAGTGGACATGCTTCTAAGCCTCTGGACAAGATATAGTGCTTCATCCCTTCAAAATCAGGTCTCACAAGCCTTCCTCAACAGCTGTTCTAACCTGAAATCCCTCCCTCTTCATCTTAAGCCTCTTGTCAGCACTTGGAGGAGAAAAAGCAAAGCTCTGTGGTCTTTGAATACCGGGAGGCAGCAGCCAGTCTGTTTTGACACAGGCTAGGATGCCATACTGCCTGAGAGTGGCACTGGGGCATGATCTTGAGAGGTCTCCGGAGCCTGATGTGTGCTCTCTTGGGTGTAGGATGGGTGCGATTTCTGAAGGAACTCACAGTTCAGCTGCAATCATCTTGCCATGGTATTTGTCTTTGTAAGAGTGGCTATCAGATGACTCCAGGACTCTGAGTCCTGCGAACAGTGACTATCAGGACCAAGGAGTCACATTATTTTTTATAGCATACAACACCCTGTTTCTAGTCTTTATGAATCTTGGAAACGAGAACTACAACCAGGTCTTGTCCTCTAAGTCTGCTCGGGTAGCAGCCTGGGGAGGTTGCAGAAGATGTGCTGGTCTGAGGGACGCAGCCCATCAGTCCACGACACCCACAGGAGGCTGATCAACTATGAGTTAGTCACTTAAAACCAAGCTTATGTCCTGAATTTGTGTATTCAACTCAGGGATGAGATGGGAAATGCCTGGCTTTTTCTAATAATTCTTCCATCTTCCTTAGGTGTTGTTAGTTAGAAAATCGTCTCTGTATCGGTCTTCTCTATACCCTTCTTCCGAAAAATTCCACTTAGAATACTTGCAGACTCTGACTTGGGGTTGGGAGAGGAAAATCTAGCTGAGCAGTACTCATTAGTACTCTGATGTATTGCGAAAGAGAAGATAAGGCTCCCCGGGTTCTGAGAGCTCTTCGGATTGGCGGAAACAGGGCAGGTAGGTAGAAAAGTCACGCTGCTGGAGGATGGGGTTTGGCTACCTGGAGGTGTGGAACAGGTGCCTGGTGATTAAGTGTGTGCCCTCATCAGGGGTGTGTTTCCGTGTGTGTTCTCCTCACTTACTAAGACAAACTACAATGTCGTATTTTGAATATGAGATTCCCCCAGCATTCACCCATCTCTCCTTTTCAGGACTAGGTAGCTTCCCGAGTCTCTTAAAAATGAGCTGCAGCTGCAGCTTGCTAGGCACATTCCTCAATTCAGAGGAGACAAATGCTGGGCTAGAAGTTATGAGTGGAGAGTGAAACTGTTCCCATCATGGATTTCTCCAGGTCTTCAACTCTACCATGAAGCTTGAATCAAGTCAGCTCCACGGCCAAGGCGAGAAGAGTTTATCTCTCTGCTACCTCTATGCTGTCCCATCCTGGCTTACAAAGTAGACATGGCTTTTAATTAAAAACATAGGCTTGGGGCCGGTGAGATGGCTCAGCGGCGTAAGCGCCTGCCTTGCAAGCGCGAGGGCCCGAGTTCGACTCCCGGAACCCACATACGAAAAAGGGGCCGGTGATATCGCTCAGTGGCACGGGTGCCTGTTGGCGCGCGAGGTCCTGAGGTCGTCCCCCTGGTACCCACAAAAAAAAAAAAAAATAAAAAAATAAAAAAAAATAAAAACATAGGCTTAGGGCCTTCTAATACCCAGATCATCACTTATTACTTGTACCATTTTGGAAAATTACCTAAGCTTTCAAAGCTTAGCGGCCTTTTTTTCTATTATAGGGATAATGACAATATCTTTGTCATGTAGATATAACAAAAATTGCGATAAGCCATGTAGCACAATCAGAGCCCCAAATCTATACATATTGGTACTCTACACACTTTTTTAGCGTGTCCTTGTTGTCCCCCTTTCTCTTAGATCTCAATCCTTTGTCTCGCTGACTGAGTTTCCTTTAGAGTTTTGCTCCCTTCTCTAAATCTACATTCTTCACATGGAAATTTATAGAAACAGAAGTAGTAAGGGACAGCTTTCCACTTGGTGTTCTGTGGAAATGAGTAATGTGTACCCAGAAATACTTACTCTGCCAGCACTTGGGGTGGTTGGGAAGCTGAGCAGTGACCCTCAGGTCTGAGCAGCTTCTTGGGGGCCCCCTGGAAGTTGTCAGCACAACGACACCTACCGTGAAGAAGGCTGAGAAGCACCTGAGTTGAAGAGTACAGACCATAAGAACATAAAGATGTTCATACCAGGCGAAAGACATGGTCCATGCAGGCTGAGCAAAGTTAAGTGCCTCACAAGGGACTTTTGTAGTTTCCCGGAATGGTAAGCTCGTGGGTATATTGGTAATTGTGGGAGTGGAAGAGAAGGGAAGGGTAGAGCAGCTGAAGAGATTGCTCCCCACTTGGAAATTTCCATTTCTCACTGGCCAGAGTACCTTAATGTCAGGTATTTCCTTGCCTAGATTCTTGCAAATTCTCCCTTTAAGGTATTTTGCATTCTTCACATGCCAGCAAACTCTCTTGTAGATAAATCATTCTTTCTTGGTTGTTACAAAGGGGACAATCCCTGATTCTAAGAAGTTTATTTTCTCTCAGATTACTTTCCAGCCCTTTGCAGAGGGCCCCTGGTTCCTAAGAAATAGCTCTTACTACAAACTTCTTCAGGATGCTGCGAGAACATCTAATGCCTATAACCACTCCTGCTGAGTGTTCTTGACCTCATCTGAAAAGAGCTGTCAAACAAATCCCATACTAGTGCACATTATTTGATGGGGTGAAGAATCCCCACAAACAAATATCCCCCTTTGAGCTGGTGGATGCTTGTTCCAATGCACAAGGCTGGCCTTGGTGGGGTATGGTCAGAGCTCCCAGTCTACCCCTCCTGCATCTCAGAACTTCTACATGAAGTGTTCCCAGGAAATGTGTTGGGGAGGTATGAAACTTGACTCAAAAAACAGGTTCTCCAGGGCCGGTGAGATGGCTCAGCGGCGTAAGCGCCTGCCTTGCAAGCGCGAGGGCCCGAGTTCGACTCCCGGAACCCACATACGAAAAAGGGGCCGGTGATATCGCTCAGCGGCATGAGTGCCTGTTGGCGCACAAGGTCCTGAGGTCGACCCCCCGGTACCCACAAAAAAAAAAAAAAAACAGGTTCTCCAAATCTCCGACTCATAGCCATTAGAAAATAATATCTTATAGGTTAAAAACAATAATAAAGTCCAAACCTATGAACAAAGAGAAACCAGTCAGAATGTAAGAACTAATCACCTAATTGGGTTGAAGAGGAAAGGAGCTTGAGGCTTCAAAGGGTAATTATATGTCTAGAGAAAGCAGTGTTTTACACCACCAGAGAGAACATTTTGGAGTTCCATATCTTATGGGTTGGCTCTAACTGAAAATGTAAAGATTTTGCAGAAGAGAAGTCAGTGAACTTTAAATGTCGTTAAGCAGAGATGTTTTTTAAACCTGCATTTATTTAACATCTAATAATACATGCTGGGCACTTTGCTAGAATATTATTTAATATTTTTTGTTTGATTTCATTTTCACAACACTATGAGTTAGAAGCAACTGCTACTTCTGTTTTATTCATGAGGTTCATATAGTTAGGGAACATATCTAATTAAGATACAAACCTGGGAATCAAACTTTTATCTGTCCAACTCCAAAGCCTATGATCCATCAACCATTTTACAGTACTTTTCTAAGGCAGAGGAAAATACAGGGAGCGATTGCTTAGCTTGCCTTTGTAGGTTGGTACCAACTGAAAAGGCAAGATTCCCATTCATTTATTCCTTTCTTGTATGCCTCTATTTAGGGAGTGACTACTCCATTAGGTACATGGTCACCACACATCCCTTGGGTCTATGGCTTAAATTAAGCGAGTAGATTAATGCCTAGTACAAGGAAAAGCTTTGGTTCCATGACCCACATCAAGACAGTAGAAAGAGGGATACAAAGAACCATAAGGGTTGGTTAGTGGTTTCCATATGTCTAGACTTATTTCTATGTACTAAATTATTTCAAAGTGTATCATCAGTATATTTTCTAATCTGTGTTGCCACCTGGACTTTCCCATGTGATCCAAGTGCATTTGGCATGGTTTTTCAGTGGGCAAAGATTGCTTACAGTTATCTGCCTCAAAGTCCCCTTATAAATGCATAAACTTTACCCTTTAGGAAGGAGCATGAGCTCTTCATGACCCTAGCAAGGCCAATAGCTCCATCCACACACCGCCAACCACCCTCTGGCTGCACATTTCTCCTCATCCATCTCTCTTGAAGCAATACCTTTCTTTTCCCTCTCTTCTGTATCATTTTCACCAGCATTCATACATGCTATGATTCCTCCTTATTGAAAAATAACTTCCCTTGACTCCACTTCTCTTGCAGTCTTTTCCATTTCTTCTTCCCTTTACAACAAAACCATGAATTGCCTACCCTCACTTTCTCCAATTTCTCTCCTCAACTCTCTATTTAGCCCATTCCAATCAGAGTTCTTTTTCTACTGCCATCCACAATACCACTTATCATGATCACTCCAAACCTAACGGTCATTTCCTGCTCCTTATATTATTTGACCCCTCGACAGCAATATCTGATCCATTCCATCACTCCTCCTTGAAACATTTTTGTCACTTGATTCCTGGGACTCCAGATTCACTAGTTTTCCATTAAACTTTCTGGGTATTTTGTCTAAAGTCACTTTTGCTGATTTCTCTTCATCTACCCTATCTCTAAATGCTGGAGTACATTAGAGCTCAGCCCTTAGAGTTCTTCTCTTTTCCAGCCACTCAGTCAGTCCTGTGGCTTTAAGTATATTCCCCAGTGTATTTTTGCCTTCTGTTCTAGATCTGTATAGCTGTAGACACGCATTTGCCCTCCGGGACCTATGACAGGTATCACAGAGCAACGTGTCCAAGCACAGGTTCCTGATCTTCCCTCCCCAACCAGTCTCTCCTGCGCTTCTCGTGCCTTAGTTCTTGGTAACTCCACCCTTCAGGTTGTTCTGGCTCAGTCTTGGTGTTGTCTTTGGCTCTCCTTTCCCTCATTCATCACAATTAAGCTAAAACAGAACAAAACAACAACAAAAACCTCTCTGTCTTACTTTCAAAATATATCCAGAATTCAACCACTTTTCAGTACCTCCACCGTCATACCCTGCTTCGACCCACCATCGCCCCCTGCCTGTGTTATTCCAATAGCCTCCTAGTTATTTAACCAGACTCTGCTCTTCTCTCGCGCTCTATTTTCAGTACAAAAGTCAACGCAATCCTGGTTAAAAGCTTCTCGTGCTTCCTGGGTCCCTCAGGGTAAAAGTTCAACTCCTCACCTTAGCCCACAAGCCCAGCCTGATGTGAACTTCCATTTAATCTGTGACCTCATCTCCTACTACTCTCTGTCAACTCTGTCCCAGTCATATTGCTCTCCATGTTGTTCCTTAAATACTCTAAGCACATTTCTGCTTCAGGACCGTTGTACTTGCTTTTCTCTCCATCCAGGTATCCATTAGCCCAGCTCCCTCACTTCTTCTGACCCACATATCACTTCTTCAGTACGATCTTTTTCAGACCACCATCTCCGGTTTTATCCCCCACCTCTGAATTTTTATAATCTCATTTTCTCCTTCATTTTTTCCTCCAAAATAAATTATCACCACGTCATACTATACATTTTACATATTTGTCCTTCACTACATGCTCACTTATTTATCTTATCTATGGATAGTCTCCCCAGGAGTTTGTAAGCCAAATGAGGGCAAGGAGATTTGGTGGTTCTATTTATTACTGTAGCTTCAGCATGTACAAGTATACTCATCATATCATACATATTCAAAAGTATTGGATGAATCCACTGGACACTGAGCAAAGAAAGAAAAACCTAGACCAGAGAAATTGCCCGCCTCATAAAAGTAGCCTGAAAAACATCAACGTATACAAAAACCCAAAGCCTAACACTGAGAAATGACTAAATGCTAGGTTTTATACTTCTGAATCTTGTCTGTAAAGTGCTTAATAAAGTAAAATATTTGCTATTTTCTTCTGGACACTGGAAGGAGAAAAGTTGCAAATATTGCAAAAATATAAGGTGAAGGCCAATGATAAATTAGCTAGGATACTGCTTATTGTGCTTTAATATTTGCAATAATAAAACACAATACAATCCTTGAGTCAAGTGTCGTTATGGGGCTTTCATCAAGCCAAGCTTTTTCTGGAGGCAGTTTAATGCTGCTTCGTAGCCCATGAAACACGTGGGCGAGTATTCAGGTGCTAAACACTTCTTTGCAACTTGCACAGGAAGCCACCTGTGGGACTGCATGTTGAATGAAGGTGATAAAGCATGAGTTTGCACCCAGTATGAGAACTGATTTTTCTTCTTAAGGGAGAGTTGCACATGAAATAGTAGGTCTGGTTGCCAAGCAGATCTGAGAAATGGGTGCTAATTGTGAGGACTTCCTAGATCAGCAGCATGGGAGGTCTTCTGTGGGGAGGTATGGATGGTGAGAAAAAAGTAATAATAATAGAAGTATAGGTAAGTGGTTACAAGGTACAGAAGGGCCCTAACTTCCAGACTTTGTACCTTAAACCACCTTTACCCAATCCCATACTTTGTAGTTGATCATCAATAAAGGTGGGACATGTATTTCAGGTCCCTTACCAGCCACTGTCCACACCTCCTATATTATGCTTCTGTTTATACTGGCTTTGGTGGCCCCTGATTCTGACCTTCAGCCTATCATCTTCCACTTTGACTTTGTGTTTTCTGGTTACCCTTGATTTCCCTATTTTCACTGAGTTGTTATTTAAGGATCTGGGGTCAGGTTTTCTATTTGGATGTTCCTTATCCGGTCCCTTAAGCAGAGGACACCCCACCTATATCCAGCCCCCAACCCAAATTCCCATAAAAGAAAGGAGAAGAATGTCCAGGGCAGGTGATTTTCTAGCAGGGCTCTCCATGTGCACCTTTCACAGAGAGAGTGTGTAAGTCAGGAAGCCAGGGTCACCTCATCTTACCAGCATCTCCTTGTTCTTTGTCTAATTCAACAAACTCCATGGCAACGCAAGGCTTGCTTGACTTCCCTGACCTGCCCCGACCTCCCTGTTAACAACTCTCTTGCTTAGCTGAGTGTGGTATGAAACTCCTTCCTCTTAGTAGCCAGCTTTGATGTCTGCATTATACCACAGGGGTAGGGATAGAGAGGGGAGGTTCCTGCCTGTGGGGTGGGACTGGGGGTGGAAAGCCAGTCTCTGCTCTTATCAGAGCCCTGTTCTAGAAGTCTGTGGTCCAAGCAAAAACAATGACAGGTTGTTGATGCTTGCCTTCCATGAGAATCTGTTATCATGCATATCATGTGTGTTTCAAGATTTTTTATTAATCGTAGGGCAACCAGCACAATGGATTGATGTTCATGTCACTCAGAACACCTGACAGCTTTGTGTGAGAATGCTACCTCTGTCCTTCCCAATCCACAACCCAGATGGACACTTAATGTGTAGATCTGGGCACATTCCTCCCCCAAACTCAGCCTTTTCTGGGCATGACAAATCCCCATAATGTGCCAATTGGAAAATAGTAATTGGTCATTTTATAGGCATACTGATTTATGCTGAACTTACTATCATTTTTGTTACATTGAAAATTCCTTTGTTTTATTGTCCTTTTCATTTTGAAAAATTTTTCATTATTTTATTGTTCATTTTTACTTCACATGTATAGTGTTAGAGAATTTTGGAAGCATTTCCTCATATACTGTGCATTCAACTCTCACTGAGTCCTTTAAGGAAGGCAGTAAAGGTGTTCTCAGTGGTTTTTCCTCCTGAAGACAATCACCCCAGGTGCCAAGAGGCTCAAGGACATGGATTGTGTCAGGATGTGGACCCAGGTCCCCTGGATCCAAGTCCAAGGTTTTCCACCAGCTGGTGCTGTCTCCTGATTGCGTTCAAGAGGGGTTTGACGTGCAGCATGTGCAAGTGCGTACAATAATGAGATGAGTGGTACAGGGCTCTGCGGTGCTATGCATGCTACTCAATTGACGTCAAAGAGTATTGGTATCATCCCATCCCTGTTCCTTTCTCTCCAACAACCTCCCCTAGACAGAATCAATCTCTCCTGCCTCTGTTATTCTGTACCATGTAATTCAAAAGTGCTACAAAAACACTTATAAGATTGTAGTACCGATTGCTGTAAAGGGGTGGCTTGGCTGACACTAGAGTATGACAACTTTGAGGTTAAGCAATGCTCCCCTGGAGGCCTTCTCTGTGCTCTGGACAGAGAAAATCATGCTACTGTCATGAAATGTTCTATTACAGGTGTCAAGCAACATCCTGTGATGTCCCTGGGGCCCAGGAGCTCCATGAGAAATAATCTGAACTTTATTTGGAATTCAGTTTCATAGACATATCTGATGGACTGAACAGGGAGGAGTCCCCATAGAAAAAGGAAGGAGAATGGAAACATGTAGAAAGAAATCTCTAAAGGTGAATAATGAGTCTGACAGAGCAAGCCAGACTCAGCCACAGGGTCTGAGTGTTGTGAGGACAGGGCAGCCTGTTGCTGAGTGAAGCTATACTGGAAGCCATTTGTACCTTGTCACCTGTCACATCCTGTAGTGAAGGAATGTCCCTGTGGGAGAAAGAAGGAGGTGGGAGTACTGCGTGAATACGCATCCCAGCCCCTGTGGCACAGGTCCCCACTGAAAGGTCTGGCCCCTGAAAGGGCATCATTTCCCCATCAGCTGTAGAGTATAGTACCTGTAGTTTGGCAGGTTGAGACATTAAGGAAACTCCTAACTGCACTGCTGGAGACAGTGCAACTGTCCAGAGGCCGGCCAAGCTGTGTGCAAGTCACGGAATCATTCCCTGGGCCTTCCTGTCAAGCACTGCTAGAGACATCCAAGTTCCAGAGACCTACAGAGAAGAAAGGGAGGGACTGCATGAGCCAACAGAGTCACCAAGTGGCTTATTTGTGACATGCTCCTGTCTTCTAGGATACTCCTATAGAGACACCAGACTGAGGCAGATGAGACCTTGGTGGGTACAAGGAAAAATCACAGAATGGTGAACCAAGCACTTCCAAGCTCAAGTTACCTTTTTAATGTGGTTTCTCCTTCCTGAGCTATCAGGCTTCCAAGATGGAAGCAGCTCTTATTTGTCTTTCTGAGGGAAGGTTGCTTAATTGTAGATATGGTGTTCATAGGTGAGATCCTTTCCTTGCTTCTGTGTTGTTTTTCAAAGATTAATTTTTAAGTTATGGTAAAATATACATAATGTAAAATATTTTAACTATATTTAACAGTACATTTCAGTGGCATTAAGTACACACCTATTTTGCAGCCATCATCCCTACCCATCTCCAGAACATTTCCATCTTCCAAAATGGAAATTCTCTACCTATTAAATACTAACTCCTCACTCCTCCCTCTTCCCGGTCCTGGAAACCACCCTAACTACCTAACTATTCCCTTTCTTTCTTTCTTTCTTTCTTTCTTTCTTTCTTTCTTTCTTTCTTTCTTTTTCTTTCTTTCTTTCTTTCTTTCTTTCTTCCTTCCTTCCTTCCTTCCTTCCTTCCTTCCTTCCTTCCCTTCTTTTTCTTTCTTTCCTTCCTTCCTTCTTTCTTTTCTTTATTTCTTTCTTCTTTCTTTCTCTCCTTCCTTCTTTTCTTTTTTACTGTTTTTCTTTTTCAGTGCTGGACATCAAACTCAGGGCCTTATGCACTCTAAGCAAGCCCTCTACCACTGAGCTACACCTCCATGGCCACTCTTTCTTCTTTCTACATTTATGAATGTAACTACTCTGGGTTCCTCACAGAGGTGGAATCACACAGTTTGTCCGTGTGTATTTAATATAATGTCCTCAAGATTATTCTCTGTTGTTGCGTGTATCAAAATTTCCTTCCTGTTTAAGGCTGAATAATATTCCACAGTGTATATATGCCACATTTTGTTTATACATTCATCTGTCAAAAGGGTTGCTTTCCCCTTTTTTGCCTACTATGAAGAATGCTGCTGTGAATATGGGTGTATAAACATCTTCCTCTGTGTTGGTTTGCACATCAGTTTTTGCTCCTCCATCCCATGAGTCTCTTGATCCTATAAACAAACATATTTGCCACTGCTAGGTGCTCCCATAGCTTCCACAACACAATTCATTGGGATTGCCTACTTGTCTTTCCTTCTTACCTGTAAACTTCCTATCAAAGGGGCCATGCCTGTTCAGCTCACCATCGTATCCCAAAGAACTAGCACGATGCCTGGACAATAGAGCCTAAGGTCATTCTCGAATGTAAGAACACATTCAGCAAGCCAGGCAAGGATAAAATGTGCATCCTTGAGGGCTTCCATGCTATGTGGTTCATCTTCCCATTTGACTGTGGTCCCTTTTGTAGCTATGGTATTTGCAGAGTGCTTTTTCCTTGCTACACTAAGCCTTAAGGATGTAAGGAACCTTTGTGTTCCCTGAATTTGGGGAGCAATGTAAGGCAGAAGGTGGCAAAGTAGCAAAATGAGTGGCAGAAGCAGAAAAGGGATAACACATTAAATGCACTAGCTTCATGGGGTGTTACGACATTGATCCCAGACTTAGTGACTTAATATAATTTAAACTTCTTCTCCTACATCTCTGGATGTCAGAATCCCAAAATCCAAGGGTCAGTGCAGCTGCATTCCTTCTGGAGGCTTTGGGGTGCATCCATTTCTTTGCCTTATGGATAAGACAGACACTTATACTTACCTCCTGGCTCCTTCCTCCACCTTTAAAGCACATCATTCCAACACTTGTTCTCTTGTCACAGCTCATTTTTATGGCCCTGACTCTCATGCTGTCTTATCAGAATCATATTGGATCCATCAGGATAATCTCCCCATCTCAAGATCCTTATTCATACCTGCAAGTCCTTTTTGCCAAGAAAGGTAACATATTCACAAGTTCCAGGACATCTTTAGAAGGCTGTTTTCTGTCCACCACAGGAAGTTAAGGCCAACTGGTGAGGCCAGTCTATGCTCAGGGCAGGACTCAAGAGCACATGTCAAGTGAGTTCAGTGAACTGGGAAAACAAATCAGATACAAAGTGAATGAGATTTACCGGTAGAGCATTGAAGTCATGGTTGGTTGGTAGAAAAAGGTTTTGATGAGGGAGGTGTATGAGGTGATGTTGGGAGGTGCTCTGGACCTTTGTCCAGATTTCCAAAGGCCCTAGTGCTGGGCAGACCCATTTGGCCCTGCTCTGACAGTCATAAATTCCCCTTGGCAATTTCCATGTAGGAAGTCTGCACTCTCTCAGCTGGGTCTGCTTTGGATCACCTCCCAGAATCCTTTTTTTAAATATGCTTTTTAACGAGTACTTAGATGGAAGTGGAATAAATCTCTTCAGATCCTTACGTGAGCATTTACCTCTTGCTCTCTGGCAGCTGTCAGTAACAGAAAGTAAATAAAGTGAAACCGACGAGCTAGAGGGCCTTGGTTCAGAGAGGGGCTCAACCCTGCTTTGGCGGCCAGCACAGGCCGACTTCCACAAGAAACTGCACAGCCAGCTGTTTCTAAACAGCTCAGGAGGTGACAGAAGGCGTCTTGCCTCCCCAAGGAGGTATCTCCGCATTCCTGTGCCCATCAGCATGTTAGAGAACAAGACCTGACTGGGGGGTGGAGGGAGGGAGTGGAATCTTATTTTTGCTCTGATTTCCTTTTCTCTTGTCCTCAGCCTACAGATAGGGCCAGTGGGGATACAGCAGCTGTTGGAGCTGTGGTGAAGGTCTCAGCGCTTTTTGTTGCCAGAATCCCATCCCCTGTACCACCTGGCTAGCGGCTTTGGGGAGGATATGAAGTAGGGGCAGTATAAGCCCTAGGCTAAGGGATCATGGTACCCTCTAGCTCCCCTCCTCCCCTCCCACCCTTCTTTAAGCAGCAGCCAGATGCCCCGGGGCCTGCCTGCTTGTCTGTCTGCTCTGATCCTTGAGCCCTGTTTATGGCTCTCTCTGCCTTGATTTCTGTACCCAGTTGCTGGCAACTGATCTTTGTTGGTTCCAACCCTCAAACTACTTCCCAACTAAATCTTTCCTACTTCCTGCAGTCTAAATATGGACAGTTAACTGTATCCTGGATCTGGCATATTCCTTGCTCCTATCACAGGTCTGACCATCCAAGTCAAAGCCATCAACATCTTTTTGCTTTAAGAATCACCTCCTAATTGCTCTCTCTTCCATCCTTAGTCCTCTTCAATTTTCACATGGCAGAATTAAAGTATATTGATGGAGACCACTACAAAGTGGCTCTGAGCAGGATTTAAAATTAATCAATTGGCTTTCTATGTTTACTTATGAGTCTGTCCCAGGCCTAGGCCCTTTGTCTGGAGATGGGAAGCTGCTACATAGTATGTCAACCTCTATGAATCACTGGTCCAGGCTGAGGCCTGTAGTGGCCTGTGATGCTGTGATGCCTCAAAGGACAAGATAAAGCCACAGCTGAGGACGCCTGGCTCCAACCTCAGCTAACTAAATAGAGACCGTAGCTGCAGATTCCACACTCCTGCAATAAATGTCAACCTAGGATGAAATAGTTCTCCTGATAGGCATAATTTACTACTTGGGAAAGTCTTCGAACTGACTGCCATGGTCCTGTTCAGTTTCCCATGCTTTCCACTCTATCCCCTTCCTGTTTGAAAATCAAATAAATACAGCCTGCCCAGAGAAGTTCTTTGTCTCAGCCCCCAAAGGATCTCAGATTCTGCTAGAGGGTTTTGATCCTCCTGGATCCCTAAAATCATACCACTTGTCTCTTTTATTTAAGACTTCTCCGTCCACTTATTTGGCGCCGTCCACTCGTTTGGGAGGTTGTAAGCTTGATCAGTCTGGGACAGTATATACCAGAGCACATCATTTCTCTGCTCAGACACCCCAGTGGCTTGTTCTCTCCCTCAGAATAGAATCAAGCTTTCTCCTTATAGCTTGATATGACCCATACCATCTGTCCCCACAACCTCACCCCCCTACCATTCTCCCATTCCCCTTCCAATCACCCTTTGGCCTTCATTCTTGGTACCATCTCTGCCAGCACTAGTTCTCCTTCAAATCTCATAATAGCTTTCTCCCTCACTTCACACAGGCCTCTGCTTAAATATGACTGTCTTTCAGAGGCCTTCCCCAGCCACCCACATCTGAAATAGAGCTTCCTATCATTCATCTTCAGGGCATTCGCTGACATGTAACTTTCTATGACAGTATATCTCTCTGTGCTTTCTTACCCCCTCCCCAAGAAGGTAGGCTCTGTGGAGGCTGGATTTCACCTCATCCACTACTGTGCTTATACAGTACCTGGCCCACAGTAGATATTTGATAAATAATTGTTGAATTAATAGATACAGGAGTCATTTACTTCTTAGATGGTGAGCAAGGCTATTATATGCTAGGCACTATGATAGGTGGAAAATGCTTATTCCTTGCTCCAGGAGCTCACAGTCTACTGAACAAAGATAAGGAAATATATATAACTTTTATAGAGTGTGGTAAATGCTACAAATGAGGTATGTACAAAATAGCATGGAAATGCAAGTGAGATATTAACTTTTCTTCAAGGTCTAAGGAACTATTAGAGAAAAGAGATGGATTTGAACTTGAGTTAAGCTGCCTACTCATCAGTTGGAGGCCTTTGAATTGTCTTTATTGCTAATTGGTTGCTGTTAAGTCCTTAACATGCTTGTATTCATCATAGATAAATCTGCCAGAAATCTCAAAGATGCCCTCCCTCTAAGAGTTTGTTGGAAAGGTAGCAGGGTCTGATACTTATCCCCAGAGGCTTCTCTTTGTGAAACCAGTGGCCTCCCCAGACCCTAGTCTGGTCCCTGGGTAGGTGGCCACTGTTCTGAGGACCTCATTAGGGCAGAGCTCTCACAGAGCCACCTTTTATGGGTTGTCAAATCTTTAATATTAACTATTAAAGCTCCCAGGGATCACCTTGTGATGGCTGATGCTGACCCAGGGGACTGTCTCTGTGACACAAAGAATTGTCCCAGCTGTACCAGTATGGGTGGTGGAGGCTGGAGTGAGGGATGCCAGAGAAGACTCTCACCTGTGAGTGGCTCTGGGAGGCTTCTCCAGGCTACACGCATCTCTTTGAAGAGTCGGTAGGAGCACTGTTGTACAAGCCCTGCAGGTAGTGTCAGTTCTCCAGCATCAGAGAAGCCCCTATCTGTTAGCACTGTGATAACTGCCCTGGCAGCAGTGTTTGTGCAGGGGCAGCAACACTGAGGCAGGCGCACTCATGGTGCTTGGAAGGACAATGTAAAAAGTATCACAGCCATGTCCATCTGGACAGCAAGACTCTGGAAACAGCACTATCACTGAACACAGGAGTGTGTATTCATATTTGCAGCTCCTTTTGCCAGAGGTTTTCACCCATGTTCTATAATTTGATTCTCACAGAATTCTAAAGAGGTAGAAGAGTTATATATTTTACTGTGGTTTTATTAGTATTTTTTTCAAAACAGTTCATTATGGAAATCCTGGAATACATCAAAAGACACAGCGAACAAAATAAACATCACATGTAACCCCACCAAGTATCTTTGATGGTGTATCCTCCATCAGACCCCCTAAGGCATAAGTACATAAACAGACACCTACATATGGATCATTTGTCCTTAAAAAAAAATCCAACAAAGGGTGACATAAATTCCTATACTATGGCACATGGAAGTATGTCTGAAAATTCCTAGAAGGTCTTATAGATTCCCTCCTCTATCCTAGAATATTTTGGAGTTGCAAGCCAGGAATAAATACAGGCAAAAAATGAAAGTTGACAGGAAACAGGGAGTATCTCACTGAATTGAGGAATATAATCTAAACATATAACTTCAGAAAGGACAGAAAACAAAGTATCATAAAATAATGAATAATTGAGAATCCACTGCCTTTTGAGCATTTTGGGGTATTTTTTTCAGTCCAACCAAGATTCAAATCCCACAGAGAACATCTGATTGGCCCAGATGTTTTCATCTCCTCGCAACAAGGCCATAGAAAAGCAGAGTACCAAATCCCAGCAAGGCTATATCAATGGCAGACAAGTAGTTTCCCAAGGCCAAGTAGGATTTCCATGAATTAACAATAAGTGGGAGAACAGAAATTGGATGCTAGATTCATTTGTCTCAAAAATCTATCTTTTAATTGCCATTGAGGGGGGATCTTTGCATATGTCTTTTCTTTCCATGGCATACTCTTTTAATTTCCTAAGCTTGCTTGACAAATTCCCACCAATTTCCTTTTTAATTCAAGTCTCATCTTATACTTTTATATTCTGAGACATCTTCCATGACTTCCAACCAAAATATGGACCAAGTGTCTCTATTTTGTGTTCCCAGTGTCCCACACTAGTCTTCTTATATGAACTAAGAGTTCCCTGATGACTTGAGTACTGGTTAGGACCTGGGATGTAGAAGGTGCACCCAAAATGTTGTGGATTGACTTGTCTGACATGAAGAAAAAGAATGTTCTCAGAGTATTTGCCTGAAGAAGAGAAGGAAAAAAAAAAAAAAGATAAAATGAACTAGAATTAATCTGAAGGAAAAAGTACATGATTGAGGAGAGAGGAGAAACTGGTCCCCAGTATGATTATTATTCACACAAAAAACACATGCCTACACAGCCTGCCCAGAGGACAATTGGAGAGAATGCTATAGGTAACTGTAGCTCAAAGCAATGGGCCACACTGCCTGTCCTGTGGGTTCCGGGACAGTGGGCTGTTGGGGAGTCCTCAGCAGGAGGGTTTCATATTTGGACAGAAGACTGGAAGGAGGCTTTCCCTTCATTCTCCATCATCTGAAGAAATCCAGGAATGTGGCACACAGGAATGCACAGTTACATTTTGTGGTGTTGTTGGATTAATTTTGTTTTCTGATTAATTTTGTTACTCTAATGCTCACAAAATATGTGAAAGATCACAACCTAAGCTAAGGTGATGGGTCTTCTCAGGTAAAATAATAAAAGCTAACGTTTACGCTGTGCTCATCATGTGCCAGGTGCTGTGCTAAAGCACTTTTCATAAACGATCTCACTTAAATCCTGAGGGGCCATACTATATAATCCGACTTGGTCAATAACTATTATACCCCTTCTAGAATCATTTCCTAGCCTGCAGTGGCTGGCTGAAAGCCACATTTCCCAGAATGCTTTGCAGCTTTGTGATTTTGGTTCATCTAATCAGGAGCCCAAACTTGTGCTCCTCAGTGAAGTAAGTAGGGAAATAAGAAATAGTAAGTGAGCCCTCCATTTTCATAATGCACATCCAGGTGGTCTAACAATTCGATCTTGGATTTGGAAGTTATGATAATAACATCCAGGGAAAAGAAAAAAGTGAGAAAAAAAAGAATAAAATGGAAACAAAGCTTTGTAAATAAGGAGGGGAAGAGGGATTGAAGAGAGGGGAGGGGAATGGGAAAAAAGAGGAACTAAGATATATCATGTACAGGTACAAATTCCCTATGATGAATGCGATCATTATGCAGATCTAAATTGTACCAATAAACTTAATTATAAAAAAGAAGATAATAACTTCCAGATTGCCACATTTCAGGTATTCTTTAAGCCAACAATTCTGTTAGCTTCCTGATTCTTGGATTATGTCTAAGGTGATGTGATCCTGAATTCAGAAGTTCAGGCAGTAACCCCCCTCTTTTCCAAGCTTTCTGACTTAGTCAGCAGAGTGGAGATATTTTGGAAGTTGTTTGTAAAGGCTGAAGCTACACCCTGTTCCTCCTAAAATTCAAGGATGTTGTAAGCACTTGGTTCCCTATATTTAATCCTTTTCTGCTTAAAATACCTGGAATGTTTTATGTTATCTACGGCAGATCCCTGGTTAAGCCAAGTGGTATTTTCCCCATTTCTCAGACAATAAGAAAACTGAGGCAGAGAATAATTATATACATCATCTAAGATCCCAGAAACAGTAAATGTGGAACATGTTTTGAACTCAGGAAGTTTGCCTGGGTTTGAAAACTGCTCACCACATTACTCATTTGTGTTTTCATCCCACAATTATTTATTGATACCTTTCATGTTCCTTGCAATATGTTAATCTCTGGGGATATTATAGTAAAAAAACAAAATGAAGTTCTTTATTCTATTTTTCCTGACTTTTAATAGAGACTTCGGTAATTATATGTACATTTAAATAGTGATGTATTTTGCTATGGGCTTGCATTGGAAAGAGGCATGTAGCATTTAAAAGCAGACAGTCGATATCAAAAGCAGGTTGTAAAAGAGCTGGCTGCTACAGGGCTTCAATTCAAATTTTACATATAATTCAGTGAAAATATTGATAAGAATGAGAAGAGGAAGCAAGGAAGCCAGGAAGGAAAGAGTGAGTGAGTAAATAGACTGTGTCCTTTTTGAAGCTCTTTGATCTGCCTCCTGGCTCCTCACTATCCCCAGACCAGCAACATTAAGTGACTTTAGCACTTCCATTCCCATCTGGGATTCTGTCCTATGGATAAAGAAGAAGGTAAGTTATGAGTGGGGAACTTGAAAGGAGGTAGCTTTCCCCTCTGGAAATACCTTTCTAGTGCTGAGACAGGAAGAACTTGGTAGTCAGGTCATGTGAAAGACATCTGATCACTGCTGACTGGGGAAGAAAGCTCTTGAGAAGTGAAAGCTCCTCCCCAAAGAGGCTTAGTCTGCTGTTGGCAGAAGAAAGACCCCAGAGACATTAATACATGGTGAAGCCGCAGAAGCACCGGAGACATAAATATGCCCTGGGAAGGAATTTTGACTCCAAGTTTCGAGATTGAGAGTGACTTGAAAGAAATGTACTCTAGGTTAGGGATAAAACCAGGCTGAGATAATCAATAGTAATGAATAATTAGAGAGAGAGACCCAGAATTTCCTGGGGGATTGGGTTTTATTTTCTTTAAAGTCTTGCACTTTTGGACTATTGGCACCTCTCTTTGACATTTATTTATTTAAAGAATCATCTTTTCAAGAGCAAGGAGCTATATCTACTAGGTGTCCAGATGTGCAGGCCACATGTTTATCCCCGAGGTAACGTGAAGGCATCAAGTCCTAATTGCTGTCCATGACCGGGGAGGAAATAAAGAATTTTCATTGTGCTGGATTTGTGGATCTATACAAAAAAATGGCAGCTACATCATAGATTTTCCAGGAAACTAAGCAAAAAATTACTCCAAAAGGAAATCTCAAGGCAAATGTGGGCTTGGAAGATACTCACATGAAGCGTATATGCCAAGTAGATGGCTTCATTTCTTTTAAGAAGCAGGGATCTATGGTACTTTGTTGTCAGTTCCTCAGCTGACATTTTCAGACACTTGCAATATAACACCAAGGAATTTCTCCTTCAATCTCTCAACTCAACTCCAAACGTAGAGACATGATAAACACCTACTATCCATCAGTAAAATATGTACTCCCTTCCTACTACATGCTAGGCTCTGAGGGATACCAAAGATACATCACTCATATGACTGGTGTGAGAGAGCAAACAAACATGAAACATTTACAAGGTAACTTTCCTCCCTCCTCTTCCTGAGGAAGAATTATTCTTTTTTTGCCCCACGGCAGTCAGACTCTGCCTTGTGACTCTGGCCAGGGAAGTGTAAGGGGAAGCAGTTTGTGTCACTTCCAGGCAGAAGTTTTAAGAGCCAGTTCTTGCTTCCCACTGCTGTGAGGACCGGCAGTGTTACAGTGAGACCTACTTTGTCACCTTGGTTTCTGGAGTGGAGCAATCTGGAATTGAATCCCAACTGTATTACGAGAGGCTTTAGCAAGAGTGAGAAATAACCCCTGTAGTTCTGTTAAAAGTGATGTTTGAGGTCACTTCTTACCATAGCATAACTTAGCCTAATCTAACCTTTACAAGGCAGCTCTATAAACTAACATTTATTGAATGCTTACTATATCCTGAGTATTGTTCTGCAGGCTTTATTTGCATTATCTCATTGACGTCTCATAAAAACACTATGAAATATATATTATGCTACTTTACTTCATAGGTGTTGAACTAAGTCCCAGAGCTAAGTTCAGACCACGTTGTTATTTAGTGCTGGAGCAGAATTTCAGAATCTGGTTTGCCTGGATACAGAGTCCACGAGTTTGACTACTGTCTTAGCCATTTTGTATTGCTATAACCAAATACCTGACACTGGATAATATAAAAAGAAAAGATTATGTGGCTCACAATTCTAGTGGCTGGAAAGTCCAAACAGCGTAGAGCTGGTGGCTTGTCAAGACTTCCCCACTGCATCACAACATGAAGATAGCTCACGTCGCGGAGACAAAGCACGAGAGCAGGGAAGGGCTACGCTCACTCTTTTACAACAATCTAGTGTTGAGGGAACCAATCCATTCCTGTAAGATCTAACTCACTCTGTGAGGCCACCAGTAATCGCTTCACCGGGATTCATACCCTAGCAGGTGTCACCTCCCACTAGGCCTCTCCTCTTAAAGCTCCTGCCATCTTTCAAAGTCATTATATTGGGGCCCGAGCCTCAACACAAGACCTTTTCAGGGAGAAACCATATTCAAACCATAACAACTACAGCATCATACAATTACAGGTCAAAAGGAATTTTTGCAGTAGACTGTAAGTGCTCTGAGCAGTTTAGAAGGTATGTATTTCAGAATTTCTTGTGAAGAGATTTATGGAAGAAATGAGAAATAAAAAATGGGCAGGTTGTAGATAGGAGAAGAAAGCAGCAATGTTCTCTGACCCTTTTGGAACAGGGAGAGAGAGGAAAGGGACCTCATCTGTCTGGGTGAAATAAGGCAATACAATGGATATGCCAAACCTGGAAATTGGTTTAGCCTACCCTTAAGAACTTCACAGTCAGAGAGGGGCGATAAGGCATTTACCCAAATTACTATCATAATTCAGGCAAGCTCCATTAGAGTTCTCCGTAAAGTATGTTAAGATGTATCAAGCCAAGACTAAGCAGAAACCTCTTCAGCAGTGCAGGTTGGGGACTTGGAAAAAGAGGCTGCTGCAGAGAAGGCAGCCCAGTGACTCAGATAGAATACCACCAAGCATACGCCAATCTCTGTCCCAAAATCATTGTGTAGAAAGAATCCAACTAGACTGGTGCAAGATGTCAAGAGAAGGACCAGTGATATGGCTCAGCAGCATAAGCACCTGCCTGGCAAGCACAAGGTCCTGAGTTCGACTCCTGGTACCCACACAAAGGGAAAAAAAGGGCCGGTGATATCGCTCAGTGGCACAAGCACCTGCTGGCAAGCGCGAGGTCCTGAGTTCGACTCCCAGTACCCACATTAAAAAAAAAGATGTCAGGAGAAGTAATTCTCATACTGCCCATGACAATTATCAAACACACCAGACCAAAACAACTAGGGGGCACCAAGTATATTTCTGTACATCCTGCTTCTGCGCTACCATCATGAGATGAGGCTAACAGCTCTGTTTACATCTAGAGCTTCCCCCAAAGCCTCATGCGCTCATAGGTGAGGCTTTCAAGAGGTGATTAAATAGTAGGTGTGTGATATTCATCAGTGGATTAGTCCACTGATGAGTTTAGAGCTAAATGTGATTCGGGAGGTGAAGCCTGGTCAGAGGAGGTGGGGCACTGGGGACATGGCCTGGAAAGGTCTATCTCCCTCTGCTATGGCTTGTATCTAGATGTCTCCCCAAAGCCTCAGGAGGTCATAGGTGGGGCTTTTTCAGAGGTGGCTGATCTATGGGGTGTGGTTGATTCATGGTGCAGTGTTAGGATTAAGGGTTCTAGGATTAAGGGTGTGAATGCTTTTTGCCGAAAGGCCAGCTAGCCTGCTTGCAAGAACAGAAAGAGGATGGTTGCTAGGTACTTGTATTTGGTCGCTTGCTTGCTTTGGTGTTTTCTGCTCGCCAAGAACTGTTTCTCCTCTGTGAAGCCCCTCTGCCCACCACCCTGCCTTGGAGCCAGCCGACTGTGAACCAAAACCTCTACAAACAGAGAGCCAAAATAAACCTTTCTTTCATTAAATTGTGGGTGTCAGATATGGTGTCTCAGCAAGGAGAAACTAAGGCACCAAGGCTCCCTGGGAGCCTCAACAAGGGCAGAATGCAGAGAAGTTTCTTTAGGTCCCTCTCTCATCACCTCTAGAGGTTCTATTCAGGAGACCTGGAGTGGCACCCAAGAATCTCGTTTTTTACAAAGCACTTCTGTGATTCCAGTGTTGATCATCTTTGAGCTTCATTTAAAAAATCATTCAACAATAACAACATCAAATAAAACATTTTTCTGGAAGTTAAGGAAAGCCTGCATTGAAACTAACTGTGATACAAGGAATAATGTGACAATTTCCTTAAAAGAGATGCATGATGCTTTAAGAATTCAATGATGAAAAGAACTCAGTGATTGGAAGGAGGTTGTCCATGAACATCTGAAACTGCATCCAAATGTTGTGTTTGCTCATTTTCATCTTTACTGAAGAAAACCTATATTTTCATTAGATTCTCAAAGAGGCCATAACTCAAAATATTTAAGAATCATTAAGTCAGAAGAAGTGCGCTCCCCTTTGACTTTAAGAAGAAGCTGAAATTTTAGCAGCTGGAAGTGGCAGTCACAGCAATAGGAATGGTATGAGGAAGAACATCTGCTTGTACAATAAGTAGAGTGTGAGACACTCATTGAACAGTTGTGGCAAGTAATGCTGGGATGGCAGGCAAAGACACAACCATGGACAGCCTTGAATGCCAGTTATTTCTAATATAGTAAGAAGCACTTGAAGGTTTGAGAGTAGGAAAATGATGTGTTGAATCCATATTCAGAAAGTTAAGACCATTAGGTATATGGGGTAGATTGGGGAATAGATAGAATGGTAAAGGTAACAGACATCAGGCTGTAACTGGTTCTAAAAAGGAGATTGAGTAATAAAGTGCAGGAAATAGAAGCAAATATTACTAAAGAACTGAAAGTGCAGTTGGTTCTGGATACCCTTGTGTTCCACATCTGCAGATTCAGCCAATCATAGATTGGGGTGGGGCTTTTTTCCCTTGTAATTATTCCCTAGACAATACAGTATAACACTACTTACATAACACTTACATTATATTAGATATTATAACTAATCTCGTTAGGATATAAAGCATACAGGAAGATGTGCATAGGTTACATGAAAATACTGTCATTTATGTAAGAGAATTGGGTATCCTTGGATTATCATAGCCACAAGAGGTTCTGGAACTAAAAGGGGATGATTGTCATTGACAATTAATTGAATTTAGAATGGAATTCATGATGACAAACTAAGGTTGACTGACAAAGAGAATCATTTATGGAAAAGGGAAGTCAGGTATAATAGGAACCAACATTCGCTGAACCCAAACTATGCTCCAGGCACTGAGCACGAAATGTGGACACATTACTGCTTTAAATCTTCTCAAAACTCTGTGAAGCAGGTATTTTTATTTTCCCATTTTACAGATGAGGAGATGGAGACACAAATGGGAATTTATTGGGGTCATACAGCTAAGGCAGGGAGAAGCTAAGTCTGGAACTCAGGACTATAACATTTGAAAACCCATAGTTAACAACTAGACTACATTGTTTTGGCTGACATGAGCATTAATTCAGATTTAGACCTTTTTCAGTATGCTATTTGAATGTCTGCAATGTGTTTTGGAAAAGTAGAAAATGGAACTTGGGACAGTTTTCAGAAATGGAGTCAGGAATGTGGACCATTTTGGTGGAAGCAGAGGAGAGCTATTTGCAAGACTTTGTAACCATCACAGTTGGGGAGAGGGAGGAGAGAAATAGCCAATGACAAAGGGGGCAGAAAAAGGAATCACCAGTGCAAAATAATACTCAGGGTAAGGCACTGTCATGAAAAGTGAGGGAAGTGATAGCGACAAGGAGTGGCCCATTATATGCTGCAGAGAGGTCAAAAAAAATGAAGAGCCCAAAAGGAGCCTTTGAAGTTGTCACCTCAGAACAGTTCAGTTGTGTAGAGAGCAATATGAGTAAATCATTGGTAATAAGAGCCAGAAGATGTTCAAGGGTGACTGGGTAGTGAAGAGAAGAAACGGCGACAGACTCTATTTGGAGCAGTTGGGAAGCAATAGTGTGGTGAAAAGTTCAGAGGTGTAGCAGGGCTTAAGGAAAGGGTTTCTGTTTTTGTTTACTAGCACATGAGGGACTTGAACATGCATGTTAACAGTGTAAAGGGAAAGAGACAGAGTTGAGAATGTTTGCTGATACAAGAAACAGTGGGAAAAATTGATGGAGTAAACCTGAGGGAGCAGAGGAGAAGGGCTTGCCTTGGACAGGGAGTAAAATGTTGTTTGTTTGGTTTTTTTTTGCGGGTACCGGGAGTCGAACTCAGGACCTCGCGCTTGCCAGGCAGGCGCTTATGCCACTGAGCTATCTCACCGGCCCGAGTAAAATGTTTTGTCCTCCAAGAGAGAGGAGAAATAGTAGAAGATACATGAAGATATGAGGAAGGAAGAAAGAAGAGTGGATAAGGCTTGGAGGCAGAGAGTGAGGAAGGCAGAACAGAGTGACAATGATTCAAAAGAACTGCTTTGGGGTGCCCAGCAGAGTGTCTGCAAAGTAAAGGTAATGATCATGGCCACTAGAGTCTATTCTACTCTAGGCAGTTATTAGATTTTTCTGAGATTAAAACAATGAATTATGAGATTGTTCTTATAAACTGCCATCATTAGTGCAATTGTTAGTATAACAATAATGACAATAATAGTCTGGGGTTTGAAAACAGGATCTCCATAATTAATCTAGGAGTATATCTTTAAAAAACCAAAACCAAAATACCCAGAGACCACAGGCCAAATTCCACCCGATACCTGTTTTTACAAATAAAATTTTATTGGAACAGCCATGCTTCATTTCATCTATGGTTGCTTTTGTGCTACAATGGCTGAGATTAAACAGTTGCGACAGAGATCAAATAACCCACAACACCTAAATATTTTACTGTTTGGCCCTTTCCAGAAAAAATTTGGCAACCCCTTCCTAGACAAAGAATACTCACAGAGGCCCTTGAGTATGGAAGATACCAGAAAGGACTCATAGCACAGCACACCAGAGAGGAGGAGACTGCTCCAGCGAAGGCAACTCTTCAGTTCAAGGCAACACAATAATTTATGTTCTCAAGACTTCACCTGCCACTAGCATGTCCCAGGCCTCTCCTGAAGTTTGAAATGAGTCCCTGGTGGTAGGATGACTAGCTAGTGGAGGCATGAGCAGGACAGAGGAAGGGGGCAGCAGGGACTTCACAGTGACTTAGGAGGCTAGTTTCTTGGGTTCCCGGGAACAGTGTTCCTGGTTTCTGTACTTCTGTTTCTCCATATCATCTATAAAAGGGATCATCCCATCCCTTTTCTGTAGCCTGGACACTTCAGAAGATTTCACAGATAACTCACACTTCTCACATAATCTTTAGAGGAAGGGGACTGTCACAGCCCAGGATATATTTTCAAGATTGTTTCAAAAGCACAGGTGTGTTGATATTTATTCAGTGATTAAGACATGTCTCCTGTAAGGCTCAGAAAAATGAAGTTTCCACATTGGTTTTCTCCATACCATTCTCTGAACACAGTTGCACTTTTTGTAAGGGGCTTTTGTACATCAAAAGAAGAACTGGACTGGAGGAAGGCATGAGTCAGTCATCAGAAACCTCCTCATTCCTAACATTTGAGATTATTTGTATTTTTAACAAGTATTTATTTTGTACATAGATTATGGAAGAAATAACAATGAAATGGTCTCTATCTTCCCAGGAACTCTGATTCCAGTAGAAAAGTCAAAACAAATCCGCAGGGAACAGGTAAGTGAGAAGAAAAGGCAGAATGTGGTAAAAGTGTCAACGTGAGGGAGAGAGATGGTTAGTGTGATGGGAGGAGTTTGCAGAAAGAAAAAGACAGATGTGAGGTAGAAGCGCACACAGCTGTTTGAGTAATGCCTCACGGAAAAGGACCTTGGATCTAGTGTTGAGGAATTAGTCACATTTAGATTAGAATGGGAATGGAATGCCTTTGTGGTGGAAGGAAAAAAATGTGTTAAAACTTGGAATTATAATTATGAATTACAGTCCATAAAATAAAAGATTAAGACCATTGTGAAGTTAGGATACTAAATTGTATGTCCAAAGTTTGCAAAACTATGGAGAGACCATCGTGCCTCCAACAGTCTTCTTATAGATGTAAGGTCAACTCATTACTACTCAAATACACATGAGATGAAAAACAAGGATATGGTGCAATGTGTTCTATCAGTATCTTCCATGACCAGGTCCTTCTTCGGGATGGTAATGGTTCTCTGATCAAATATTATTTTTTAAAAGTCAGTTTTATTTTGACCTAGCCTTTGCTGATTATTCCTTCTGCTTGCTTCCATCCAAGGAAGAAAGGGTGGATGAGTAGTGTACATTAACTGTTTACAGATTCGGAACTCTAGACCTTCTAAATTCTTTCATGATTCTTTCTCTGTGGAGCTGCTTTGTCCAAACCACAGACTCTGATCTGAATCCAGGATAGACAGGAAAGATGTCTTGGACTCAGTTCAAAATTGTTTTTACTTGAATTAGCAGCAAAGTAGTAAAAAGGATAAAAATAAGATAATCACGAAGATGAGTATATGCCGGTCTCCATTGTCACTCTTTTTTTTTTTTTTTTTGTGGGTACCGGGGGGACGACCTCAGGACCTCGTGCGCCAACAGGCACCCGTGCCACTGAGCGATATCACCGGCCCCTTTTTCGTATGTGGGTTCCGGGAGTCGAACTCCGGCCTTCGCACTTGCAAGGCAGGCGCTTACACCACTGAGCCATCTCACCGGCCCTCCATTGTCACTCTTGATAGTGCATTTGTAGCCAATGCATAATTAGCTTGGCAGTGCAGTGAAATGAGATGTGCCCCACATTAGAGAAAAATAAACCTGTGGACTCACTGTCTTCTTAATCCATAACCACAGCAGCACCTCAAAACAGTAAATACCAAACATTTTGCTAAAATCAAAACAAAACAAAACAAAAATGTCTCCTTTACCTCATCACCAGGAGGTAGAACTTGACCCTCTTGCTTAACTAAGAACTGTCTTCCCACTGGAAGCAGCTGGAGCCATCTTCCCTATGGGCACCTGAATTATAGGGCATAAATGTTCATTTATGTCCACCTCAGGTATTCATTCCGTGGAGATGCCTAGCTTTGGCCTATCATATAAGTTTCTACCAACATTGCATCACACTCATGTAAGTCATGCCAGGGTGATAATTCTCTGTTTATAAGCCACATAAGGAGAAGAGGGCTACATGCATTAGAGATAGAGTTGCAGTTTTGTCTAATTTGGAAGATGTCCTCCAGAGGGTTGTCTTTTGTTCTGGGTTTATTCCTGCTCAGTAATCTCATTGGACACTGCTAGCTTTTACTTTGCCAGACAATGCCTGATTATATATCCCAAAGGTGGATGTAGGAATATTTTTCCAACCCACGTGCTCTTCTATAAGGTGACCATTTGACTTCTCCATCAAGAGTAACCAAGAGGATATGGTGAAAGGGACACCTCTGAAGTGAGGTCAAACAAGGTCAGCAGCATCCACCTGGTTCCCTTGGAAAGCTCCCTCCTGAAACCCAGATGCTGTACCATGAGAAACCCAAACCACACAGAAGGCTGTGTGAAGATGCTTGACCTGACATTGCTGGAAACTTTCAGACTCCAACACCCAGGGCTTCCTGTCACTCCAGTATTGGAGACCTCTCAGCTTGAGGACCCAGGCATGATGCAGCACACCCATGCCCCTTGGTTCTGCCCCAATTCCTGACTCACAGTGCCTGTTCTAATAAAATGTTATTGTTTTACCCCATTAAATTTAGGGTGACTTGTCGCACAATAATAGAATAGAACACAGACCCAACCATAGCTTTGGGCTAAAAACGCAATCCCTATGCTGCTTCCTTTTTCACATTTGTTCAAAGTCTAATTTACTCTCAAGGTTTTCCAACTCTTTCCTTGAATATCTTAATGAATTATTTTCACTTTTTAGTAGTGCTTTCACTTCTTTACACTAGAGTTTTGTGTGTCTGCACCCAGTATTAAGTTTTTTGTTCATTGAAGAAGAAACTCATAGAAAATGAGCTCTTTTTAAAGCAATTTGGTATAATCCAGTCTACTGTTTTCCTAATGGAATTACTGGGAATGCTATGTATGCTTTTAAGGACATGCTATAAGAATATGTATATCTTGGAATGTGTGCAACAGAGAGTGACAAAAATGTTTAAGAACTTTAAATTTTGTTATAAGACAATGGAAAAAGTAAGGATAGTTCAGATTGGAGTAAAAAAATAAACTATTCAGGAGATGGGGGTTGGGTGGTGAATTTGAAACCACTATTATTGGATGTGAGAGCCAAAAAAAGTGAAGAGTATTATTTTGTTTAGGCTGTGAGGGCAAAACCGGGATCCACAGATAGAATGACAGACAGTTTTTATATCCATGTAAAGACTTTCCTAATGCTAGAAACATCTCCAGATAAAATGGACAGTTGTAAGAAGCAGCGAATTTCCCATCCCTGGAAGTTTTAAAGCAATGTCTCTATATCTACTTGATAAGAATGTTGTAGAGAAAATTCGCACATTGACCATGAGGAGTAGAGGGTGGGGGGTACTGGAAGAAAAGTATCTTTATGGTCCCTTCTATGAATACTTTATTTTATTTGAGGTTCAGTGGGAGAATGGCAACATTTATTTATAGAGCAATCGATGTCAACAGCGATAACTGCCAAAAGTGTCCTTGTATACTGGTCAAGCATTGGGGTGAATCAACTGGCCAGTTCCCTGGATCAGAATGAAGACAAGCAGAAAGGAATTAAATGAGATGTGTATCATTAGGAGGGTTGCCAAGTGTAACTAATACTCTTTGGTTGTGGCCAGAAGATGGAAAGAATGTGACCACTGGGCTTTCTACTGGGGCACTCTGAAACAAGAAGAATATGGTGGAAGGAGAATGGAATAAGAATCTGCGAGTCAACTCAGATGGTCTGACCAGGTAGTGATACTAGGGCTTGCTTGGAGTGACTGTAGACTTGAGCTCACTAACAGAACAAAATAGTTAAAAGTGATTCTGGCCAGGCATGGTGGCGCATGCCTGTGATCCCAGCACTTGGGAGGCTGAGGCAGGAGGAGCACCATGAGTTCGAGGTCAGCCTGGGCTGCATAGTGCAAGGCCAGCCTGAATTAGAGCAATACCCTGTCTCGAAAAAACTTTTAAAAAGTGATTCTGGCTTTGATATAAATAAACAGATGGTTAAAAACACTGATATGGGAACCTATTGGTTCCCACAGGTCAAAAAGCAGCAGTACCCACCCAAACAGCCTGAGAGACAGAGGAAGTTTGAGTGTTACTATCCCTGAGCTGTGTAGAAGATTCCAGTAAACCAGATGGCTTAAAACAACAGGAATTTACTATGTCAAGTCCTGTAGGCCAAAGTCTGAAATGCAGGTTTGTGAAGGGCCATACTCCCTCCAAAGGCTTCAGGAAAGAATCCTCCTTCCCCCCTCCTGGCTTTTGATGGCTGCTGGCAATCCTTTATGTCCTTTGACTTGTAGCTGCATCATTCCACTTTCTGCCTCCAGCTTCACCTGTCTTCTTTCCTGTGTGTTTTCTCCGTGCATGGCCTGTTTGTAAAGGACCAGTCATTGCACATGGGCACAACTGAATCCAGTAGGACCTTGTCATGACTAATTGCATCTGTAAGAAACCTACTTCCAAATATGGGGACATTCTGAGTTTCTTGGAGGTTGTGACTTTTGGAGAGAGCCCAGGACAGTTGGGCTGTCCAAAATTTTGTTAAATAGCACCCGAAACCAGCTGAAAATATGGAGACAGGGGCATCAAACTGTGCCTATGTGTTATTCTTTTAAAAGCATTTTTGTCATCATTTTCCTCTTTTCATTAACAATTGCTAGTATTTATTGAATACTTTCTTTGTACGTCATATTGTACTAAATTCTTATTAATGAATTCCTTTGTCTTTATAAAGTGGATGCAATTATTAGCCCCATTTTATAGAAGCGGTAACAGAGACTGAGAGGATACAGAACCTACTTCTGTCCCTTCAGTAGTCACTGCCGTGAGGTCTCAAGCCAAGATCCACATGACTGAAAGTTTGATAGGAACATGCAAGTGATTACTGATTAATACGTATTTATATTGTTATCTTTCCAAAGTCATGTTTATATTAACATCATAATTGTGTGGAATACATGCATTAATCACAAGATCCGCAGGAATCTCCGCTCAGGAAGGGACTTACTCATTTAAATGTTACAACCCATCCACCTCACAGTTACTGTGTTAAACTGGAAGATCATTGCCTTGGAGGGACTGGCCAGACTGCACGGTGGGAAAAAGCCTCAGTTTCTGCAGTATGACACTACTTTCAAAGCATCTATTTTTATATGAAGCATCTGAAAGTTGCCCTTGTACTCATTTGAAAGGGAAATTGTAGTTGGCCAGGAGGCAATTCCTTACACATCATTATTATTATTATTACTAAATTTTATCATTATTGTTTAAGACATTAATTCCCAACCAGGGGGATTTTTGTCCCCTAGGGGAATTTGGCAATGTCGGCAGACATTGGTTGTCACTGTTATGGGGGGAGGGTGCTGTTATATCTAGTGGAAGAGGTCAAGGATACTGCTAAACATCTTAGCTGTACGACATGCAGGACAGTTGTCTGCAACAAAGAATTATCTGGCCCTGCATGTCAACAGAGCTGACCATGAGAAGCCTTTGTTTAACAGTTGGTGGTAAAAGGAGGTGCTCCGTAAGGGTTTCACTGACGAACAGAAGGCCTTGCTGTTTCTCTCCATACCTCTGGCACTTAGTAGGATTTTTTATGATCTCCAAAATGGCAACTACTCTGTCAATGGTGATAATGGATAGTGGTGGTCAATATTTTTTCAGCTCTTAATCTGTGCTAGGCACTGTTCTAAGTACTTTTCATGTACTGATTCCACTTATTTTCATGGCTACCCTTTAATAGAGTTCCATTATCATTATCATTGTACAGTGAAGAAAGTAAGGCACAGAAAGCTTAAAATCTTGCCCACTGCTACAAAACCAGTGTGGGGCATGGTCAGGATGCTCCCATCCTAACCTTCATTTCCATCTCCTTCTTCTAGCAATAAATCAGGCTGGGTGCCTAGACCTACATCCTGAGGAACAATACCCTGGGTTGGAGTGTGACACCTATTTAACAGATGGGGAATTTAAATGCATTAGTAATAGCAGGAAACCGGAACACTTCCATGGTTATTAACCAAAATCTCTCTCACAGAATGCTCAACCCATGCTCTTTTCTGATTTACAGTGCTGTAGATGGATTGTTGCTCAACCCATGCTCTTTTCTGATTTACAGTGCTGTAGATGGATTGTTCCCTTCCCACGAAGTCTCATGTGAGTGAGATGTGCCCAGTAGAGTTTGAGTAACTCTGGTATTGTCAAATACTAGACTGCTGGTAGGATGGATGGATGGATGGATGGCCAGATATTAGGAAGACTTCAGGAATGGAACATTAGGGGACAGAGGGCCCATTCCTGAGACTGCAACTCTGATCAATGACCCCAGGTTCTCAAAGGTGGCAACAAATCAGGAAGTCAGCAGATTTGGAAGGATCAGAAACCAGAGAGAAAACCAAGACCTGCAGTGTTACTGAGTACATGTAAGGCGCTTATTCCACACAGTCTGGAAGGGAGTCACCTTATAATGTGTTTGTGTTTTACCTCTCCTAAACCAAGGTTTCTCAGGGTTTCTTAACCTCAGCACCATTGGATCCAATAATTTTTTTTTTTTTTTTTTTTTTTGTGGGTACCGGGGGGTCGACCTCAGGACCTCGCGCGCCAGCAGGCGCCCGTGCCGCTGAGCGATATCACCGGCCCCTTTTTTGTATGTGGGTTCCGGGAGTCGAACTCGGGCCCTCACGCTTGCAAGGCAGGCGCTTAAACCGCTGAGCCATCTCACCGGCCCTGGATCCAATAATTTTGTTTGAGGGGTTTTCCGTGTATTGCAGGATGTTTAGCAGTCTCCCTGTCCTCTACCCAACAAGTTCTAATAGTACCCATCTCAAGCCATGACAATCAAAAATGTCTCCAGCCATTGCCAACTGTCTCTTGGACAGGCAAAATTACCCTCCAGTTGAGAAAAAATTGCTCTAGATATACGTCCCTTTAGGCCAGAGCTCGGGTTTCTTCATCTCATTGTCTATTTTACAGAGTTTGCACAGTGTGAAAATTTCATAAATGTCTATGGACTGCTGGGTTGTTTATCTCCTTTGACAGAAAAAAAAAAAAATTTCAGGGCAGAAATGTAGGAAAAATAAAGGAGGGAAGAAAAAAGGGAAGGGAAAAAGGAGGCAGTGTGGGTGGGAGGCCTGGCAGATTCCAGTAACACCCACCCATAGCCCTTCCTGTGCTGGTGCTCAGCAGCGGTGTGAAGAGAACTCTTAAACTCTGCAAGGAGCTTCAGGTGACTTCACCTCTGTTTGAACCAGAAAACTCACACTGTTTCTTGCACTCATGCTGTTTAGAGGGGCCCAGGGTTATCTTTTCGTGTATATGGATGTGTGTGTGTTTACGTATGAAAGTATAATTACCCATCACTGATTAATCTTCAGACTGAGTCAAGCATTCATTGCAAATCCTTGAAACAAACAAGTCTATTTATATTTTAATTTTTTTTTCTGGATTTCAGGTTGATTTGTCTTTCTTCTGCATATTTATGAAGCTGTTGATCCTACGGTAACCTTATCCTTACCTCTTGAGGAGCAGAAAGAAGACAGTGGGAGAAAAACAGAGAAATAGCTTTTCCTTTTCCCTTCCCTTCCCCAGATGCCACAGTACTCCCTATAGCTCTAGAGGGCAGTGAGGACAATACGAGAACAGAGACCGTTTTCCTAATTAAGGTGTAATGAATTAATTGGGACCCCCCTGCTCATGGCTGTCATTCTCACTTAAGGTGACCTCAGCTCTTGCTGAAATCTGATTTTGTTTCTGGTTCCTTTTGCCTCTATTACCATTATCTTCAGTCCTCCAGCATCTTTATTATACCTGTATTTCCCAAAAGACCCAAATTTCTTCTTGAATAGTACAGATTTTTATATCAAATTGATCAATGAATTTTGAGTTATTAGAGAAAGTGTGTGGTTTTCCTTGCTTAACAGACCACAGTTCACAGATATAAAGAAATGCAAATGCAAGGTCACAGGTAAACTATTCACCAAATCAGCAACAGGATCTACAGCCCCACTTCCACTAACCTGCATGAAAATGATAGCATATTTAAGCATCTGGATTCAGTAGCTTGGGACTGCTCCAGACATTCTTAGCTAATCCTTTAACTTCACTAGTGGATTATTTTTCAACAAATATTCACTTCTATTTAGGAATATACTTCCCCAACCTGTTGGTGTTGGGCTTGACCATTGGACTTGCTTTGGCCTTAGGGTGAGAGGGAGATTCCGTGGCTGACAGGATGTCAACAGGGAGGGTGGACACAAAGGTTTGAGTCCACGTGCTCCTGGTTAGCACTGCGAAAAAGCATGCTGTGGGAGGCTCCTGATACAAGCTCCACGGACCAGACCCATAGACTGTAGCTGAGCCCACCTGAACCTATTCTAGATCATCTGTAGGCAAGAAATTAATGCTTGCAGTTTTATGCCACTGGATTTGACATGTACATTCAAAGCTTGATGGGCTCTGCATACCCAGCTTTACCAAAAATGCCTTTAAGATGCGTGAGCCTCTGTTAGAGGCAGATCTCAGGAGACCAAAGCACATACAGCACAGCCCCCACACACTGACTTATCCAGGTTTATCAAGTTATTGGGTAGTATTTTTCCAAATAGGTACTATTCGCCTAAAACTATGTGGCTTACAAAATGTATTAACAACCTTTGCTATCATCCAATACGTCAAAGCAATTCAATTCTATTATTTTCATCCCCATTTCACAAGTGAGAAAACTGACCTTCAGAAGACTGGGTCTGAGTTAAACGATTTGATGAAGATGACTTGGTCAGTGTAGGGAAGATCCTGGATCTAAGTCTTCTCCCTTTGGGCTTCACTCTTTTATCACACTGCATTATTAGGAAGCAAAGTGGCTTTAGCCAGCCCCCTTCAGCCCTGAGAACACGGGGTGGACACGCTGCATCTGGTTCTCGCTGGACCTGCTCTGAGGAGGTCTGAGAAGACAGAAATATGACAGGCCGCTGTCCATCTTTCCCTCCTCCCCCTGCCCTGCCCTAACCTCTGTCTGCTAAGAGGTCTTGGTTTCTACTCTGGAAAATCCGTCCCACTCAAGGTGTCTTAACACCCGATGATCTTAAGAGATGATACCAGAAGCCAATAAACTTTCTCTGCAAAAGGCCACATAAGTACACTTGTAGGCTTGGAGGGCCAGTCTCCATCATGGCTACTCAAATATGCAGGCATTGTGCCAAAGCAGCTATGGACAAACGTAAATGTATGGGCCAACAATACCTTATTTATGAAAGCAGATGGTGGGCAGGATTTAGCCCATTGGCTGTAGTTTGTCCACCCTAGCTTATGGACTGATAGAGACTGGGACACAAGTTATAACATCAACCCTGACCTCTGCTTTGAAGTTATATCTTATAGTAAGACAGTGAGAATGCTTCTCCTCTTTTCTCTTTCTTTCTTTCTTTTCTTTATTACTTATTCTTTCTTTCTCTTTCTTTTCTTCATTATTCCTAGTCATTCTCCCTTCCTCCTTTTGTTCATTTCTTCTCCTTTATGTCTCTCTTTTCTTTCTTTTCTATTTTATTTCTAGTTTTTCTTCCATTCTACCAGCAAATATTTACTGAGCATCTACATTTTGCCAGGCACTGGCACATGGAGTTCAGGAATCCTGGCCTTTGCCCAGAGCTCTCCCCCTCTGCCATCCCTAGGAGCCCTGGGGGACAAGAAGGGAGGGGACAGGGTTGGGGTAAGAGAGAGGACAATACAGCAGAGAAAAGGGGTGGCTGCAGGGTGCTCACCCTCAGCAGGAGCCAGAAAGGTGCAGGCCGCCAGCTCCCCAGTCTCCATTTCAGTGCTCCTTTCATCTGGAGTAAGACTCTTTAATTTGTAAACATTAATAACCATTATTATTATTAAAAAGGAAAGAAAGTGAGTAGCCCTGTAACTAATTACTTTAAGTGTTCTCAACAAGGCACAGTTCAACTCCTTTATAAAGCCTCCTGCTGTGAAGACCAGATTGTCATTATGATCAGATCCTTCCTTAGACCTATTAATTTTACCCAGAATAACAGCAGAACAGATGCAAGAAGAAGGCTAGTCTGATTAACATAATTCTTTTCAAAGACCATTTCCTCCCTAAGGGCCACTGTACTGAGTCTTCTATCTTGTCTCAGATCTAATTACATTCAGGAGAATTCAGACACTGACGGGCGATCTCAGCAGATGTCACTTCTCAGATTTGAAGCACACTTCAGGATATGAAACCTTATCAGAAAATCAATTGAAATTAACAATTCCCTCTCTCTTTCTCTTCATCTCTTCTCTCAGCCGATGTTCCCCTTTCCCGTGTCTTTTCCTCCCTCTTTCTCTTTTCTTTGGCCAGATTAAAGTTGTTTCCAAACACTAACCTTTCTCCGGAGGAGAGACAGCATTTCCAGGAATTCAATAAACCTGAAACTCAAGCCTATGCTTACCTTTTGAAGTGCTTCTCTGCTTCTCCCTGTCTTCTCAGCATAATGAGGCCGTGTGTGTGTGTGTGTGTGTGTGTGCGTGTGCGTGTGTGTGTGTGTGTGTGTGTGTGTGTGTGTGTGTGAATTATGAGCAGCAGTTCTTGAGGAGCTCTATAGGGTATAAAAATAAGGCAAAAACAGGCAAAACTGAGGGGCTTTCTGCTGCACATTGAAAAGATACACATCACAAGCTGCCTCTTAAGTATCTGATCTCTGATTGAAACCAGAACTGATTTGGATCCCAGTGTCTGATCTTTGATGGGCAAAAGCTATAGGTTTACAATGGAGTGTCTTGCTGCTTTTAATGAAGTATTTGACTTTTCGCCTGCTGCTTTCAGTTGAGCTGTGGGAGCTTTGGTAGAAGCTCTTGGGAGAGCAGCAAATGGATGGGGGCTGTGGTTTTGGTGCCTGGTCCCTAGGTCAAGATAATCCGGCAGCACCACAGTCTCCTATCCAGCTCAGCTTCACCCTGAACTCCAGCACCTTTGGTTTGGAGATCTCAGAGTGTAGGACATTTGACCTAACAACCAATTACCTGAAAACCAAACATGCTTTTTCCTGCTGCCGCACTCAAGCTCCATTTTAGCAGACATCGCTTTGACTCTCTAAAGTTGCCTGGGTATGGGAAAATAGCGCCATAGATGAGAGTATCTGAGGACAAGACCATGGATGAGCTATCTATTTTATAAATCCTAGGAGAATGATGAAGAAGGAGTGAGAAGGTGGAAGTGTGCAGTTCTGCATTATGCATTGGATTTCTGTGCTTTGCAGATGCTGTTCAGTGCCTTGCTGACACTGAGCACAAGGCATGCCACTCCCTGAAGTCCCATTGCAACAGCTGCTCTTGCCTGGCTGGGCCTGGCTCTGCCTCTGTGGTGGTGTTCTCAGGGGTGACCAGCTGGGTGTTTTCCCCAGATAGCCTGCAGCCTTGGCACAAGCCCTCTGGGAAGCTGCCAAATCAAGAGTATTGGAGCCGGATGGGTACCAGGCATCTCTTTGCAGGAACACTGAAAAACTTCTCAGTCCTTACATGGGTGAGGTTAGATCTGCAAAAGGAAAACCCCAGCAGGGGGAGAAGAGGTGGAGAGAATTATGGAAACCAGGGCATCTTTGTCATTTTCTGGTCTGTGTTGGACATCTTGCTTACTACCCCATTGAGAGTCTGGGAGAATTTGACTTTTAAATACCTGTCTATGGTATATGGCCTTTCCGTGGTCTGGCCCTGAGAATGACACCAGCATGTACATAATTAATGAGTGAGGAGCCTCCTGGCTCCAGAGAAATTGCTCTGTCTCAGGTTTTACACTGAGGATTTCTAAGAGGGTTTAGACTTATGCAGTGATTAGGACAATAAAACAAGAGGAAACCAACCTCTATTCTTTTCCAGAGTTTGCTGACTAAAACATCATCACTACAGCCTGCTCCTGTGGGGGTGAGAGGAAGCTCATTATGGGGAAAGGCAGGCCCATGGTATGGCTGGGGTCCTTAGCAATGGGTGGCTTCTCATACCATCTGTGCTGTCACAAAGCCTGTAGGCAAACAAATGCATTAAGGTTGGTGCCACTTGAGCCTGCCTGGGTTGTTAGGTGCTCCCACTGTGCTCAGCTTGCTGCTGCTGCTGCTGGGAGAAAGGATCCCATCCAAGGCTCAAGCGGAAGGGATGGAAGTGAGTCTCTGAAGTCCAGCCCCCTCCTTGACTTCTTGGAGTGCTGCGCTTTGGATCTTGAGTGCCCCCTAAAGGCCTACAGGTAAAAAATCGGTTCTTGGGCAACTGTTGGGAGGTAACAGAAGCTCTGGATGTGGGGCTTTACGGGAATTCCTTAGGTCACTGGGGTGTGAGGTAGTTCTTAGGCGACCCCTTGTGTTCTGGTGAAAGGACTGTTATAAATGAAGCAAACCTGACCCTGCCCACTCATCTTCCTCTCTGCTGTGGTTGAGGATGTGACCCTTTGCTCCTTCACACACTCCTACCATGATGTGCCACATCTGCTAGGAACCTGCAAAGCTGTGAGCTACCTGAACCTCCCTACTTCGTCAGTAGCCCGTGTCAGGTACAGACAGCTGACTAATACACTGAGTTTAACATGAAAAGTTAGCTCTATCTGGTGTAGCTTTCACAGTCTGGATGGAAGAATGGGTTGGTTTGTAATTGTCACACTCTTATGGAATGTCTAAGGTCTAATCCAACGAGGAAATACTTATTGAGTGTCTTAATGTGTAAAAGCTTTCAGGTACTCTGCATTTATTAAGCATTTACTATGTGCAGAACAATAGAACAGATACTTGGGAGAAGCGCTAGAAAAGAAATCAGACACATCCTCTGACACTAATATAATTTACAGTATAGTAGACACATGCACACTCCCCCCACATAATATACAAAAGTAAAAAAAAGAAGGGAAATGTTAATGGGGTAACCAGTTTCAAGACCTCAACAGGACTGATAATTTTTATGGTGTACAGAGGCTGCCTTTATTTTAAAACACTATTTTTCCTAAAAAATAAAATACATACTTAGCAGTGAAGATGTGGGGGTAAAAGAAAATTTCTCCTAGTCTTACTACCCAGAAATAATCATTATTAATAGTAATATTTGGATAGCTCATATACATCTCAAGCATTACAAACTTACATCTGAACTCTTTTTTTTTTTTTTTGTGGGTACCGGGGGTCCAACTCAGGACTTCGCGCACCAGCAGATGCCCGTGCTGCTGAGCGATATCACCAGCCTGTTTTTCGTATGTGGGTACAGGGAGTCGAACTGAGGACCTCGCGCTTGCCAGGCAGGCGCTTATGCCGCTGAGCCATCTCACCAGCCCACATCTGCACTCTTAATTCTACACACACACGCACACACACACACACACACACACACACACGATGCTCAAACAAACTGGCACCATCTGCTCTGTTCTCATATCTCGGCACCCCCTCAGTGGCACCATAATTCACATAGATGTCTAAGGCAGAAAGGAGGGGTCATCTTAGATGATCCATCTCTTCCTCCAATATACAATTGTCTCCAAGTCCTTTCTGCTCTAACCTAGGAAACATAGCTTAATCTATCTCTCATTCTTCACTGTCACACTCTAGCTCAAAACACCTTCTCACCTAGATGACTCATAGTCTTTCAGCAGCCTCCTGACTTTACTCCTGCCTCCTCCACTATATTATCCATATAGCATGGTGATTTTTTAAAGAAAACATTAATTGGATTAAGTCATTTTTCTGCCTAATGGCTTGAATGGTTTCCAACTGCTCTTAGAATAGACCTCTGTTTCAGAGAATAAGGCAAGCTTAGTTATTTGGACAACCTTATGTTAAAAACATGTACAAATGATGAATAATTTGTAAAAGCAGCAAAATTCTGATTCTATGATAAAGAATGACTATCTCAAAATCTATGGGAAATTAGGAATTGAGAACATCAAGTACTGAGTTTTTGCTCCTATGGCATTTGCTGAACTGGAGACACTGATCACAGTTGCATGCGGCAATGGAGACAAAAATCAAATCTCGACCTTCCTCAAGTGGGGTGTGTATAGGGTATCTAGGTGGATAAAGCTGGGGCATCAAAGAACAGGTTTTAGTAACCCCGTCTCCAGGATTTTAAAGATTTCCTTAGCTCTTAGCAGATCAGGGTGAGAAAACTCTTCCCTAGAATTTGTAAGTATCAAATTGTCTTCTAGTAAATCTGTGAACTAAATTCTTGTTAACTGAAAGGCACATAAAAAACTGTGAATTTGGTTTGCTGTGGCCAAACTCTGAAAGTACACACAGGCAACAGTAAAACAAAATAAACACAAAGTATCTTTGTAGGAAGCGGTTCTAGGCTTCAAAGAAATCCCAGAAACAATTTTCCTAGGGCAATGAATAAAATGCAGTAGAAAATACCAAGATATAAAGCAAAAAACATTACAAGGGAAAGTCAGCATAAACAACAGATAGCAAAAACAGACCCACAAAAACTTTATATAGTATTAACAGCTGTATTTTATAATATACTTGTTTATTTAGAGGAAAAAAGATAAAAATATCTTCATGGAACATTATAAAGAAACAGCCAAGAATATTCAAAATATAAACAAATGGAATTTCTAGAAATGAAAAATACAGTAGTAGAAACTCAATTAATCGGTTTAACAGCTGATGTGCTAGTAAAAGAAAAGAATTGGTGAACAAGAAGATAACTCAAACAGACATTACCTGGAAAGCAACACAGATCAAGAAATGAAAATATAGTCTTAGGTGAAATGCCAACTCTACGACAAAGTCATCTTTGACCATCCAGTGTAGAGTAAATCTTATTTTGTTGTTTTCTTTCTAGAATAACTCTAATTTTATTTTTCTTTATTTTGCATAGCTTCTACTAGACTATGCTCCATAACACCATAATTATTTTGTCCACTGTTTCAGAATTAGCATCCTGAAGAATTTCTTATGTACAACAAGAGCTCACTATTTGTGAAAAAATTTTTTGTATGTATACTTCTTGTCTTTTCCTAGGAACACTTATTTATATTGTTATATGTCATTTTACTTTTTATTTTTACATATATAGCAGCATTCCATTGTTCTATTCCATATTTTAGATTTATGAATATAACATAAACTATTTTCCATATATATAAAATTATGCTACAACTTGATTGCTGAAGCTGCATAATAGCCCATTATGGAGATATTATAATTTATTTAACCAATCCAATATTGTTGGACCTTTAGATGGTTTCTGTAATACGATGTGAATAAGTCATTTTTCTTTCTTTTTTTTTTTTCTTTTTGTGGGTACTGGGGGTTGACCGCAGGACCTTGCGTGCCAGCAGGCGCCCGTGCCGCTGAGCGATATCACCGGCCCCTTTTTCATATGTGGGTTCCAGGAGCTGAACTCAGGACCTCACACTTGCCAGGCAGGCACTTATGCCACTGAGCCATCTCACCGGCCGAAGTCATTTTTCTTACTTCCTTATCAGTAGTACCTGAGTCAAAACGTATAGGGAACAAAATATATGTGCTGAAAAATATCATATTTCTGCATCCCAGCCACTTAGTTTCCCTTCACAGGGACAATAACTGTTATCTTGTTTGATATACATTACAATTTTGACTTGTAAACATGGCAATTTCATCAAATTTTTTCTTTTCTTTCCCACAGACTGTACCTTAACAAACCTAATTTACACATATTGTTTGCTTGCTTTTTGGTTTATTTTCTTAGCATTTACCTTGAGTACTGTTTTATGTCAATACCTAAAGGCTAGTCACATTCTTCTTAGATATTACATGAAATTGTACTGCATTACATTTATAACACTTTTATAATGTTTTAATCGGTGTCCTATCATTGCATACATCTAAAATAAGCTCTTAGATGTAGGAGTACATATTTAATTTAACTTTTATTGATCTTGGTGAAAGGCTATCTTTAGAAGTTGTTTTATAACAGTGCCTATGAGCAACACATTAGTGTGTTTCTTCACACTTTCAACACCAATTACCTACCAAACTTTCAGAAGTTTAGACACTCAGTGTATGAAAATGTTTCCTTGTAGCTCTACCTTCCATTTTTTATTAGTAGAGGGGCTGATAACCTTTTTGTTAATCTAAGAACCATTTGTATTTCCTTTTCTGTGAACTGTTTATATACTTTCCCATTTTCTAATGGGTTGTCGTTTTTTCTCTATTGATTTGTAGCCACTCTTTGAATATAAGCACTCATTCTCTTATCCATAACACTCCAAAACTAAGAGTTTTCAAAAATTCAATACCAAAAGTCATTTGGTATAAAACTTCACCTGTACTACTGAGAGATTGCATTTATCTCATTTTGTGTGACTATTCATTTGTTTGTTGCACACATAAAAACTTATCTGATTATAGAGTGCAGCCCCATATGCTATGGGGGGGGTGTTTCACAACATACAATATATCCACGGCATTATCTTTCCAAAAAATTAAAAGTTCAATGGTTTCAGATAGGAAATTTGGGGAAATATTGAGAAAAACCTGTTTTCTTTTGTTTTTCCAGATTAGTGCTTCTCTCTGTCACCCTCCACATATTCTGAGACAGAAAATCCAGGAAGGGGCAAAGTGAAAGTTTCTTTGCATCCAGTATCTAATTTACTGTGCACCACAGGATCATTATCTTCCCATATCATGGGCATTTTTCCCTGTGAAACCAAAACAGTCCACTGAAACTTTTTTACTTATAAATCTGAAGTTGGTAGATGAATCTACTTGCAGAAATATTAGTCACAGTTATCACAAATGTGGGCTGTATTTCACACAATAATATTCTTCCTGCCATTTACCACTTAACGAATCATATATTTATGGAAACAAATTCTAAGACATCTTAGTAGAAAGTTTTTACTCACTCTGACATTATAAATTATTGTTCCTAAGCTTTCTCATCACACTTTCATGGATTCCTTTTTCACAGTTGTATATTTTAACCTCCTGAAATTTATTTTGGCATAAGAAATAGCATAAGGATCCAACTTAATATTTTATCAGATGGCTACCCAGTTGTCCCGATTAAATACATTGATAATTCATTCGTACTCCATTAACTTGAAATATCATCTTCATCATACACCAAATTCTATATGCATTTGAGTCTATTTCTGGGTTTTCTCATCTGTTCCATTAATAGGTCTATTTAGTAAAAAAGATGAACTACTGATTCACATTGTCACATTGCTCTCTGAAAATGTTCTACCAGCTCATACATTTATAAACAGCATAGGCGTATCTGTAGATATTTATGTATTTTGTCCATATGCCTAAGGGAACTTTTAGCTTTCTCTTGATGCTAAGGGTATCCTTTAAAATCTTTCCTTGAGGTGAAGTTGGTGTAAAGAACTGACATTAAAAGAGCATAATGGGACAAGAGACTATTCTAAGATATATTTGCAATAGCATCTCTACAGGTAAAGAGTCTTTTAGATGAGGGGCAGGAGATAGATGATAACGATTCCTGCCTTGGCCTGAATGTTTGTATCCTTCAGAATTCATATGTTGAAATCTAATCCCCATTGCCATGGTACTTGAAGATGGGCTTTTCGGAAGTAATTTTTGGTCAAAAGGATGAAGCTTTGAATAGGATTAGTGCCCTATAATAAGAGACTCTAAGGGACTTGCTTGCTTTCTCTCTCTGATCTCTCCCAAATGAGACACATCAAAAGAATGCCAAATGAAAACCAGGAAGAAGGCTCCCACCAAAATCTTGACCATGCTAGCACCCTGATCTTGGACTTCCTAGCTTCCAGAACTGTGAAATGTTTTTGTTTAAGCACTCAATCTATCGTGTATTCAGTTGCAGCAGCCTGAATTGCTAAGACGATATCTAACATTAACTAACAACTTACATGCCAGTAATTTTCAAGTTTCCATTGTATCATCAGAATAACCTCATGAGTTAATTATTACCATTATCACCATTTCTGAGGTAAGGGAAGTAAGGCTTGATAGTTACATAACAAACTCAAAGTCACATAGATAGGACCTTGCAGAGTCACAGCTGAAATCCACTGACACTGACACTTTGGTGCTCTTCATGTCTATATATACCAAAACCCTCTCCTTTACTCCAACTAGTGGAAAAGTCAGATCTATTCATGAAGAGTAGTAAGGCTGACAGCTTGTCTTAAGTTGAGTGGGCTCTGTGTCCATCAAGCAGATGGACAGGTGTCTGTGGGCTGTGCTACCCCATCCCCATCAGTGCCACTGTCTGACTGCTGCCCCAGGTAACAAAAGACCTTGACAACGCTGCCTACTGGACCTGACCCCTACTGGTAATGCCCTCTGCTGTGGACATATCCTTGAATCTTTCCCTTTTTTCTTCCTCAAAATGTCCCTGTCCTTTGAATTAGAAGGCATAGTTCCTGCTAATTTACTCAACCAAACTGGACGGAGTTTTTAATGAATGCTAATGAATTAATATATTATCCCCATAGAAGCCAGGAAGGGAAGAGGTGAAGATAAAACAGAGCAGAGTTTACTAACCTAATGACAAATATGAATTTGGATTTGTTGGTAATATAGGGTCTTTTTTCCTAGGAATACTTGTGAAGAGGAATTTTAGTAAGCATTGGCCCATGGCTAACATGAAGGCAAAAAAAGACAGGCTGGGGGACCAGGGAGGCCTCAAGTGTTGGGTACACCAAGATCCCTGCCCAGCCAGTGATGAGGGGACTGTTCCTGGAAATCTGGGCTTTCCAGAAGACAATGCTCCAAGAGGCAAAGCAGAGAGCATTCAGCTCAGACCTAGGGAGACATTTCTAGTCTTTAAAACTTTCCACCAATTAATCTAGAGTGATAAAAGGAGTAAGAAGGGAGAAGGGAATTTTATAACCCAAATCTCAGAGCTTTTCAAACTTCAAGGCAGTTCCCATCGGTGGCAGACCTGGGTTGCTCCTGCAGCTTTGCCAAGAAAGACCAAGTGGAGGAGAATAGACAAGAGTAGGGAGTTTGCTTGGGTGCCCCACCTCATGTGATATAAATAACTCTTATTCTGTAGGAGGGCAGGGGGTGAGCGGGCAAACGGAGGTGATCTATGTATTTTGCAATTAACAAGTCTAATGCAATATTTTCAGAAATGTTTGCTTGAGGCTCCAGGTTCACCCTCTAGACTTTTTTCCTTTGATAATGAGAGAAGTTCGTGCAGAATACAGGATGCAAAAACCTGAATCCATCACAGCAATATCCAGTCTGGAAGTGAGGTCTAAATGAGATGAGCTCTCAGGTCCTCTCCAGCCAGATGCTTCTGTGATTGTGTCTGACTTTATCTGAAGTGATGAACTGCTTTCAGAATAGGGAATGAGAAAGGATTAATTATACCCAATTGAATAAAAACATTATTAAGCATAACCTCTTACATTTTTCTTATTACTGTGCCTTTTTACTCTCTTGAGGCTGTATGATATTTCAAGGCTATCATGAGGTTAAAATAATCTCACCATTAGTACTTTGAAATAGATAAGAAGGGCATTATTCCTCCTTTCTCATGGAAGAAGAAACTGAGGCTGGGGGTATGTGGGTGGGGCCTGCCCTGAATCCCAGCAGGAGTCCAGGTACCTCTTTGCCAGCCAGAGCTGTTTCCACTGGATGTGCTACCTCTCCCTGTAAGACTCAGACTGCTGATTAAAGTGAGTTTTTTTCCCCAAGTCCCACTGCATTGGACAGATGCATTAAAAGCCTTCCCAGGAAGACAAATCTTGGTACCGACAGGTAGCTTTCCATTAATAAAGCAAAAATATAAATTAAGGCATCCTCTTGGTGATTCAAGAACAGGGCTCACCTCCTCCCTCTCCACCCCCCAGGAATCCACAAACACATTGTTAAATAATAAAAGAAAATTGAGTACCTGATGCAGTTAGCAGTGGCCCCATGGGGGCTAGGGAGACCGGAAAAAGAGTATTATTTTGCACCTGTCCTGCCCAATAGCTCACTGTGCAGCAGTATTTACTAAAAAAGCAAAAGAGGAAATCATTATTTGCTCTTAGTCCTGCGATTCCCGTGGCTATGCTCTTTGGAGGAAGTGTTTTATTTTATTTCTCTTTTCCCCTTTTCCCATGCTTGAGTTGCAAGGGGTAAAAGTGGCAGTGCCTGGTGCATATGATATGGAGAATCAGCGCAGAGGCCAGGATGGGAGCTCAGCATATGCCTGCTCTCTTTCCTTTCATGTCTGGACAGCGATGAAGGGAAATGAGCTCAAAGGGAGAGTCTCTCTCTGTCTTTCCTCCTGTTCTTTCCCCTGCACAAAAGCTGCCTTTACAATTATACCCGTACTATATTTGCATGCATCCAAAAGTACATAAACATACACACTTTGTTATGTACATATGTGCATATATTACACATATACTATCTAAACATATTTTCATTATACTGTTTGTGTGTATTAAACACACACTCACACACACATGTACATATTTGACTTCCCTCCTTAGAAACAGAAATGCTAATAACACTGAAAAAAAAAAAAGAATACACAACCTGGAACAAAAGAAAAGAAAAGTCCCCATTTGAAACGGCCTAAGTATCTTCTAGTTACTAATGTCTCTCCCTCTAAATGGCTGTGTTTCTCCAGCTGGAAATTGGCAGTAATCAGCTTTATAAGTGTTGGGGAAAGATTTATTTGGACAGATGAAAGAAAATTATTTCCTTCTAAATGCCAGCATCCACCCCAGATAATGTGGCACTCCCCTGCTTGGCAGAGGGCGGTGTGTTTTGAAGGAGCTTGTTTTCTTGGAAAATATAGTCATTGGGTGAGGAAGACAAAAATATGACCAGGCCGGTAAAAATGCTATTGTTAGAGGTAATAAGGTGGTAAAGGTACTGCTTTAAAAGTGCAGAGCTTTTTCTAAAGCTTTGAGAGTGGGGTGTGCGGAAGGATAAATGGTATTGGGGGAGAGGGAGACTCCGCAGGACTGACGGCCCTATCTTTAGCAGTTGGTATGCCCTTTGCATTGCTGGAGAATGTCAGTGCAGAAAGGGGCCAGAAAAACCAACTTGTTTCACCTTCTCATCCCTTACACCAGAGAGGGAGAGGAACCAACCTGCTCATGTCACAAAGTAGACAAAGTAGTAAGAGGTTGGACTGGTCTGGAAATCCTGACTTCCATCTGCAGGTGGTTGGTGCTCTGTTAACTTTGTGAAGCCCAGTGTCCTTTACACTACCAGAGTACTTCTCAGCCTTCTGTTTCAGGAACTTTCAGAGGAAAGGAGAGCTAGGAGCCAGCTGCTAGGTGTGGGGTTCAAACCAGCTTCAATCAGAGCAGCTCTTCTTGTATTAGTTTCAACTCTTAGTCTTCTACAGGCTGCCATTGTAAAAAGAGATTCTGTGGCTAAAAAGAGTATCAGCACTAAGAGTTATTCTGGGCGTATTTTTCAGGATACCATATCCTTCCCTAAACTTCACCCTATTTGCCGCTCATGGTCCCCAACTTGAACAACTCTCCTTGACTTATTTTTTGTACCAGATTGCTAATTTATCAGATTAAAAAAAATAAAAAAACTTTCTGCTATGTCTTCCTTTTCTGCTCTAATCCTCTATTTCCTCTTGGCCCTTTGGATGTAATATTCAACACTGTGTCCCCAATAGTGATGTAAATCCTGCTAACCTGTTATCTACTTATTTTCCCCACTTGCAGTTTAAGCTATCACAGGCTGCTTTATGTAACTGTCCCTTGCGTTGAACTCACACGCACTCCTTTATAATCTGTCTGTTGCTGAATCCTAAATCTATTTCTCCAGCAAACATCACTGATCCAGGGTTCAGAACGTGTTCAAATACACTCTGGATATCTTCATGGCAATGGTCCATACTACATCCTTTCTTCTCAAACCCATTCCCGTGTCTGTTTGTAAGCCCACTTAGCAGGACCAGCACCCACGTACTGAACCCTAAGCCAGAGATGAAACCATCCTCCCCACCAGGAAGTTGCCAAATCTTGTAAATTTTACATTTCCCACAATCTTTCATTTCCTCTCTGTTTCCAGTACCACCATCCTGTAATGGATGCTCATGGTCTCAACCCTGGCTTGCCACAACTACCTTCTCAACCAATGTTTTCTTTTTCTTTCTTATCATCATTTTCATTATTAGTACATGTTTGTAGTACATAGTGTTTACATTCTTTGTGGGGAGTGGTACATGTACATAACATATCTTAATTCCTTTTTACATCCCCCTTCTCTTCCTTGACTCTACTCTGTCTTGTTCGTATGTGTGCTTTGTACAGATACACGGACAACCTACTTGTAAAGCAGAGTGAGCCGTGCCTTGGGACTATTCACTGTTGAAGTCCCTTATCACGGGGCCTGACTAGCTAAAACTCTGTGTGATCCAGCCTCTGGCTACCTCCCAGTTCCATGTCCTACCCCTCCTCACCTTGTGCTTTTTACTCTAGCAAACCAAACTATATGCAGTTCCATGCACCATGGTACTTCTCTTCTTAGTCTTTGCTTTGCTCTTCTCCTCACTTATCATGACCTTCCTACCACTTTCTCTTCTAGCCAATTTGGACTCATCCTTAGGTTTCAGGTGTTTCTTCTGCCTTGAATCCTCTTTGTGTCCCGTTCCACTCACAGACAAACTTGATACTACACACTTGCCTATCTCTAGCCATTCGTTATTCACACATTTCACCAAGACTCATCAGTTGCCTACTATGTACCAGACAAGGCACTGGGGACATAGCAAAGAAACTTCCTTGCCTCTTAGATATTTAATTCCACTGGATGAGAAAAAAGAAACAAAGATAAATAAATAACATGTTTAGTATATTCAAGTGAAATAAGTACTAAGAAGAAAATGAAGCAGAAAAGAGGAAAAGTAGTGTAGTGACTTGGGTTGCAATTTAGATGAGATGGTCAAGGGAAACTTTATGGAGTAAATGACACTTGAGAAAGATCTGAGCCTTGCAAAGGAGGGAGCCATGCAGATAACCCGGACAAAGGCTGTTTCACGCAGAGGCAACACGAAGTGCAGAGGCACTGAGCTGGGAACATGTTTGAAAAATACCAAAATACCAGTGTAGAGAGGGGAGAATAAACAGAAGATAATGTCATAAGGGTAATGGGAGGGGGGAGAACAGATTATGTCCACCCCTTTCTGCCATTGTCTATCATTGTCAAAACCATGGCTTTTACTCAGTGATATGGGAGTACTGGGGGTTTAAGCAAATGATTGGCATCTAATTTACTTTTACCCAGAACTTTCAGACCAATGTGTGGAAGTAGAATGCAGAGAACTAAGGACAGGAGTAGAGGGACAAATTAGGAGATTGTAGTAATAATCTAGGCAAGCGATGACATTGGCTTGCATCAGGTTTTGGTAGGAGAAATGGTTAAAAACAGCCATATTAGGGGTATAGTCTGAAATAGACACGTAAGGATGTATTGAATTAATAAATCACTTGATTATTTAATCAATTATTTATTATCCCCAAAGCAAAACATTGTGTTTTGGAAGGGAGAGATAGAAAGCCAAGTCAGACACAGTCCAAAATTCCCTTTCTTCTAAAATCCCAAAATGTGTGAGAGAGAACAGGACAAATACACATATATCTCGAATAAGCCTAAAAGAATAGAGGGGTAAAACAGGAGCAAGAGCTTACCTAGTATTCAGACTCAGCTAGCCCCTGTAACAATAACTTCCACCTCTCAGGGATTACTTAAATTTACTATTCCTGTTGGCTTGGCAGGTGGAGGGCTGGCTGATGCCATCTTCATGGTCAGCCAGTTTCGTACATTTAGTGGCTCTACCATTCTCTAAGATCCTAAGTCCTTTTCTGCATCCTCTTCTTCTTTTACCACCTAGTTAAAATATTTAAAGTTCCTCTTTTAGTGTTCTCCTGTCTCCAATGGGCTCAGTACTTATCAGGGTACTTGTTAACTCCAATGGACCATTAATGGACAGGAGTGTGTCTGGTCTGGGCCAAAGGTGTTAAGAATACTTATCTTTCCCAAGTATATTAGTCAACTTTTCATCGTTGATTCCAAATACCTGAGGAAAACAAGTGAGAGGAGGAAAGTTTCTTTTGGCTTATAGTTTCAGAAGTTTTAGTTCATAGTCAGTCAGCTCCAAGGCAGAGAAACATCATTTTGGAAGGCCATGGTGGAGGAAAGCTGCTCACCTCATGGTAGCCAGGAAGCTGAATAGGAGAGCATATGAAAGAACAAAAAGGAAGGAGCTGGAGACGATATATGTTCTGCAAGGTCACACCTCTGTGATCTACTCCCTTTAACCAGATCCCACCTCCTGTTTCCATCACCTCCTAATTTGTCATCAAACTATGATCTCGTCAAAGGATCAATCCACTTAATGAACTTAGAGCCCTCGTGATCCAATTGCTTCCCACAAAGCCCATTAGCTGACAGCTGCATCATTAGCATTTGAGTTTTGGGAGATGTTTCAAATCTAAACCATAACACCAAGCTTCCTTTTTCCTGAACTTCTGACCAAAAAAATAGACTGTGCAGAGGCTAGGGAATGTAGCTGGTGAGTGTGCCCAGGTGGATATTGATAAGCCCCAGCAGTTTTTGTCAGAGTTTTCCAACTAACTAGGATTCCTGGAATCTTTCTTTCCTCCAGCCCATTCTCCATCAAGTTGCCAAGATCATCTTTATATATCACAGAGAAGAACATGTAAGTCCTTTAGAATCTGTGGAAGTACATGAGGTCTCCTTCTCAAGCTCGTTTTAGCCATTCTGCGCAATGCACTCTACCTTGTACCTCCTCATGCACCTATGTGCATTCCACACTATTGCTTCCTCCAGGCTTTTCCATGGGCTTTTCCCACTGATTGGGAAACACTTCCACCAGATGAGCCCCACTCAGCCCTCAAGACCTTGTAGCCTTCCCACTTCACTGGAGTTAGGTGTGTTACTTCCTGTGCCATTTCTATGCCATCCAATGTATTTCCAATGACCAAACATGAACTTACAAATGGATCTAGTACCACACATTGAAACTGTAACATTTTGGACTTACAAGGTTAAATAAGATTTATTATTAAAATTAATTTTACCGGTTTCTTTTTGCCTTTTTAAAATACAGCTGCTAGAAAATTTCAAGGTAGTACTGGCTACAGTACTTTTCCTACTTTAATGTCACTGTTCACATACATGTCTGCCTTCTGCCCTGCCATAGGGAGCGGACTCAGTCCTCTTTGTGAGGAACCTTTGATCAGGCTCTTGTCCATAATAGGAACCCCCCCAATCCCTCCATGTGCTGAATAAATGAAAGAGTGAGGAGAAACCTAAACAGAGTTAGCTGTGGAGAGGGAAGGTTTTGATTAATGGAGGAAGGGTAATCTAGAAAGAAGCAGTGTCACATGAAAAGCAAGTGTGAGTAATGGAGGGTTTTCTGAGAGTATGGGATGTAAGCAAAGAAAGTGAAGAGAGTGCTTTGTCCAGAATACGGGGTTTGGGGGAAGAAGGATGGAAAGGTCTGTGGTAGGCAGACTGTGAGGGACCTTCCAATGCCAAAATAAAGGGTCTGGATTTCTTTCTAATAAGCAATGGGAGTCATTAAGGATTTGTGAGCAGGAAGTAGCTGCCTTATCATGTATCGTACAATGGTCATGAGTAGCAGTAACTTGTAGATTTACAGGCTGCCACACTATTTGTCAGTATGAATTGTTTGCATTTATGCACTTGCTTTGTTTTATTCATCTAAATGCTTGGGGCTTAGAGTCCCAATTTCAGAATCCCCGAGGCAACCCCTGCCTATGCTCTCATTCACCAGCTCAAATCCCCTAGGCTCAAACCTCTTACAGGGAAGGGAGAAAACCCAGTTCTCCTGAGGATCTTCCCGGCTGAAGTCTACTTTTTGTTCCCTGGAAGGCTGCTGGAGGAGCCCTAGGGAAAAGGCTACAGGCTTCCAGAGTTCTTCCAGAAATGGACTCAGAGCTTTTCTTCCTTTGAACACAACTGCTATGGAAACCAGGGAGGAGTTGGCCACAGCACACAGCTCCAGGCTTTGATCTGGGCCGCTGGGTCCTTTGATGAATGTGGACCAGAGCCAGCCTGGGGAATAATTAAGGGCCTTTTTCATTATAATAAGGTCTGATTGGCTCCTTATTATATATTTTTTTAAAAAATTGAATCACTTAGGTTGGTTGATCAAAACTTATGATATGTGGTGTGAAGAAGGAAAAACTCAGATTTAAATCTAAGCTCTCATCATTTTATTAGTAGATGAAAGGAGAAGCCAGGACAGTAGGACTAAATCCAGAGATGGGATCAGGGTATAAGCTCTTGACATCAGACCAGGACAACTAATGTGCAAATTTCCTTGAGAACATACAGAGCCTTGGATCTGAACATAAAATCCCAGAAAGTCAGCGCTGGCAGGCTTTCGAGATGTTTTTGTCCGTACTCATTCTGTAGATGAGAAATTTCAGATCCAGAGTGAAGCGACTTTCCCAGGACCATACTTTCCTGCATGTAGTGAGTATCTTCAGACTCTTGCCAAAATTATAATATAATACCAGTTTCCCTTTGCATGTTGTTTCCCTTTCTAGCCTTTCTCTCTTGGATCCTCATGACAATCCTGTAAACCGAGTCAAACAGTACTAAACACTGCCTTTTGTAAGAATCCAGATTTCAGAGTGGCTCGGAGTTTTCCAGAAGACACACAGTAAATTGTAGAGCTAGAAAAAACTGGCAACTAACTCCTTGTTCTTTCCATTTCACTGCCCAGCTCATCCATGCTCCCGTCTCTGATTCACCCATTCAGCAAGCACTAGTTGAGAGCCCAGGGCCAGGCCTGGTGTGAGGCAGTTCTCTTCTGGATCCCCTAGCCTCTCCTCTCCAAGTCCAGTTGCCTTCATGTGGTAATTAAGTTCTTAGCCTTAAGAAGAACATGATCTGGGTTGAGTTGTAGGAAAACATCTTTAGTAGAGTGAGAAAGACAGCTAGTGAGGGAAGAGCCAGGAGGCAGACAAACCCTCAGACCAGTGAAGGAATAGGAGGTCTGGAATGCAGAACTGCTTTTAAGAGATGGGTGAGTGTGTGTGTGTGGGGGGGTGAGGGTGGATTTGATAGGGCTTTTAAAGTAAAATGTGATTGCTAAGAAAAGGAGAGTAGTTAAAAGAAGTCTGAGATTTTTATACTTTATTTACTGGGTAAGTCCTAGTAGTGTTAACTATCAGGAGGTAAAATAAAATGCCCCAGGTGTCTGTGAGTCATTGAGAGAGAAATGTCTCCTGATTAATTACATGCATCTAAAAGTCTAGAGTCAAGGGGAGAAGAGAAGCTGGGGTTGGCCCATGGAGTATGTGACACCCTAGGAATGTGTGAAAACCAGAAGAGGGCTTAGGGTAGTGTACTGGTCAGCTACTGACACAGGCTCTTTATGAATAAGGAGGATACTATATAGCTCAGTTTTGGAGATTCAAGGACATGGCACTGGTATGGACTCAGTTCCCACCTGCATCACCACATGGAGGACAACAGTCATGGTGTATGTGCCAGCAAGCAAGCAATCCCCTCTTGAACAAGCTGCAGAGAAAGACTGAGGTGCCACAATCCCCCCTGAAGGTGAGTCCCAATCACCCGAGGACCTTACACTAGGTCCCGCCTCCCAATACCACAACGGAAGACAAAACCTTCAATCACAGTGGGCTCTGGGAGCCATTCGAACCACACTCAAACCAGAGCAGGTGGGCTCCAAGGGTTTAGTACTTCATGCAGCAAAGGAAACACTGAAGTCTGTGGTTTAAAGTGCTGGACTTGGATTCTGATTTAGGTTGATCCTAGCAAACTCATCTAGGCTAAGTCACTAACCTCAGTGTCCTCATCTGTAGAAACCAGAGCAGAAGACCCACATGCTGCCTTCCATCATTGCCATCCATCCAGCCTGAGATTCAGTTCAAATAATGATGCAAAGATATTGCAGGATTGCAAGTCTGTCCCCGTGTCCCAGCCAACTGCATCTCCTGGCTGGAGCTAAGGAGGTCCCGGTGGCCCCATAAAGCCATGTTGCACAGTGCCCTTTCACTGTCTTCCCTCACACTTGCATGAAGCCTGTTGCTGGATAAAGGCTCCCCCACTGCTCAGAGACCAGGAACAGCTGCCTCCCCAGCCTCTGTTTCTCCACACAGCTCTGTCCTCTGCCCCGGGTTTTATTACTCAGTGAGTGATGTTTGCCTGGAAACACTTTCTTTATGACTTATTAATAAAAAGTGAGAAGGGAGAAATGGAAGAAACACAAGGTAAGAGAGTGGGATTGTATCTAAGTAAAACACTTTTCAAAGTGTCAAAAGGTCTTTGGGGAAATAGGAAAAATAAATGAGTCAAAGTGTGAAGTGAGTGAGAGGCAAGAAACTGGCTTCAGGAAATAAGACCTCAGCAGCAGCAATTTGAACTAAAAACAAAACAAAATCAGACAAAACGAAAACTAATAATAATCATTGTCATATTCCTCATCGTTGTCACCCTAACCACAACACTCCATGTTCACATGTTATTTTGAGACTGGATTGATTTGAAAAATGACCAAGTCATAGGAGAAATACAACAAGGTCAGCAAATATAGCCAGTGGATTCAGGAAGAACAGAGTGGCCAGGGCTGGCCCAGCCTCTTCTGGGCCCCTGTAAATGGTGACCCTGAGTTCCGTGAGGCTGGAGATATCTCCAGAGGTGTGTGGGCAATACTTGAGATTTGTTTCAGAATTCAGGGTCTCCAGCTTCTCCAAACCACCCCTGGGATTGTGTGCTCACTGTTGAAAAATTGGAGGCAGCCACAAAGATTGCAAACCACATGGGTAAATTTGGGGATGGATAAGACAATAGAGGCTGCATGTTTTGTGCATCTTTGAGATTCTCTGGAAGTTGTGAAGGGCATAGGGCAGCTTCCCAGAGTCCTTCTAAAGATCCTGTGCTACAGTGGTGGCTTCCAGGGCTGAGCTTTCAGAGAGGGTTCTGGTGAAAATAAATGCTGCAAGCCACGTGTGGTGGTGTACTTGGGAGGCTGAGGCAGGAGGATTGCCATGAGTTTGAGGCCAGCCTGGGCTACATAGTGAGTTCAAGGCCATCCTGAACTACATAGCCAGAATCTGTCTAAAAAAAAAAAAAAAAAAGAAAGAAAGAAAAGAAAAGAAAGAAAACAAAAGAAATACTGCTGCTTTCCTATCTTTGCACCCCATTTCTGAAAGTCCCCAATTTCAGGAAGTTCTCGCTCTGTCCCATTGCACCAGTGTCCAAGCATCTAGGATATGGGCCATCCTGAAGAGTATTTCTTTTTGTTATTTTGCTTTGTGAATGCCTAACCTCATGGGTTTGTCCATGTTGATTCCTCTACCTACAGCCCCCTCTCTTGATTTTAATTCTCTTTCTTGGAATCCCACTCATCTCTAAGAAGCACAAGGCAATACTTCCAAATGGAAGTGATTTCTCTTACTTTGTTCTATTTTTTGTTGTGCATATCACATTCATGCATATTTTATGAATATTTGTACACAGTCAGGACTTATCTTCCTGCTAGAGCACAAACTCTCTGTGAGATGGGATGTTCTCTTATTTATCTGGATAATGTTCAGCACAGGGAGTCTGGGATGCTTTCCCAGCACGTAGCATCACAGCTCAGCACACTCAACTAAGTGACCTAAACTCTGCTCATCCTTCAAGGCCTATCAAATGCCACTCTGTTCTTAAAGGCTTACTAAGCACTTTCTTTCTAAGGATTCTTTCTTCTCAGATTTTCTGAGAAGGGTATAAACAATGGTTACCAAATATTTTCAGTGCTCTTTCTGAGCATAGGGTCAGATTGTACTGTCCTGGACCCTTTGAAGTTCATGGGGCTATATAACTTGCTTTGAGCAATACAATAAAAGCAGAAATTATCTGTCATGTAGGAGTCGACACTTTAAAAGCCAGTCTAGGATTTATTGCATCCTCTTTCTCCTGTTTTAGCAATCATGGAAGCACAGAGGTATAGCCTCTCTTAGGGCTAGCGTTCTTAAATAAGGATGCCCTAGAACAAAATATTTCTGTTGGCCCATGAGAGCAATATAATGGGAATAAGATATAAACCTTTGGTTTTTATAAACCATTGAGATTTGGGAGCTGCTTATTACTGCAGCATAACACAGCTTATCCTGTCTAATATGCACACCATAACACTTCTCGATATGATAATATTTGTGTAAATGTCACTTCCTAATAAGATGAGCATTTCTCCATCTGTTCATTCATTTACTCAGTCTCTTACTTATCCAACATTTGTAGAACACCCATATGTTAAGTGCTAGTTGCAATCATGCCAGGAAAATGCTTATTATACCTGAAATGGTACAATAAGCAAAGTATGGTATCTGTCCTCAATAGGTTTTTGGCCTGGGCAGGAAGGTGGGTAAGTAATCAGGTAGGGTGGATGAAGTATGACACAGGTCTTCGGGGGAGCAGTCAGAATACTGTGGGAGCACATAAGTGGAGCATGTAACTCTTAGACAGTTTGGAGGATTAGGGAAAGACTGCTGGGGAAATTCCTATCTAAGCAGAAACCTGAGGCAAGTAGGAGTTACTTAGATGAAGGGGAGAAGGGAATAGGAAAAAAGAGTAAACCAAGCAGAGGAAAGGAAACAGCATATGTAAAGGCAAGATAGGCAGAAAATACAGGGAAGGTTGAGAGAGCCGCAAGTCACTAAGGATGGTTGGAGTGTAAGATGAGATGGAAACTGAGGTTCCAGTCTAGGACAGCCCTGCATACCAAGTTGCAGACTTACAAAGACAGTAGGGAGCCACGGAAATTAAAAGCGAGTGACATCTTCATATTTGTGTTTGAGATTCTTGAGGCTATTCTGGCTGTGGCAAGAGGCTAGGATTAGAGTGGGACAGCATCATGAGTCCTTTTAGGGCAGAGTCCATGTCAGACTCCCCTTGATGGCTCTCCCTCCTCCCCTCACACCTAACCCCTGGTACTGCCTAAGCATTCCAGAAATGCTAATTGGACGAAGAGATGACAACAGGCATACAAGTCCTCAGCCCTGCTGTGCCTCTGTCAGCAACACCTCCAGGCTCTGAGAAGTCACTCATGAGTGGCAGCCACTTGGAGTTTGGAGGTGTAGTGGCTTCAGGTGCCAGAAATGTGTCATGAGCAAACCTGAGCAGGTCTCAACATCCCAATAATAGCAAACCTGCGCTGGGCAGTGAAAACTTGCAACCTTAAAAGGAGACAGGAAGCATCTAGACACTCCCAGAAGGAAACTGGCCAAGTAGCAGATTGCTGCCTGGGGGCAGGGAGCTAGAAGGGAACACAGGGGGCTTTGCCATCCCCTACATAACTATGACTTCAGGCTGTACTGGACCTGTTCCCCCCTGGGATTTCCAAACCTTGGAGGCAGGTGGAACAGAGGCTTCCAGGGTCATGGCTAAGTCACAACACCGAGGGAGGTTTTGTAACCCCTTCTAGGCTGTGATGGGGTAGGGAGGTACAAAGGCATGGCTATTTCAGGCAGAAGAGTTGTGGTTTTTTTCCTGGGAGCTGGGCTGTGGGCCGAGCCAGGTGCTGCTGAGCAGGAGGGCTGCTCATATTCCAAGAGCCAGGCCAGCAATTCCAGAAGGCAAAACTTCAGTGTATTCCAATTTTCCAAAATAGAAAGAATAAAACAAATCAGAGCAGATGTTCCAACATGTAATTATCCACTAATCAGTTTGGACTTTTTTTTTTTTAAAAAAAGGGGAAATTTCAAAATAGCTCCCAAATTTCATCAACGGCAGCCCTGTGGAAGGCTGGCTAGGAAGAGAGTAGCTGCTGGGGGCTGCAGGTGCTCAGGTGGTGGGGGAGGGGCGGGGGACAGGTGCTTCCAGTGGCTGTGGCTGCTGCTGGATTCAGTGAGGAGGAAGCAGCTCCAGACTGCAGGTGCCAGGTTGAGGCAGCTGGGCCTCAAGACAAGCAGTTTCCCCCCAAAGCAATGCTGTGAGCTGGGATGAGTCAGCGCTGTACCTCATCCTGCCACAGATCTTGTTGTCTCTTGCAAGCACATGAATAGTTCACAGGGAGGAACATAAAATGACTATCTTATGCTCGGACTTAAGGTCTGGGCCACCCTGGAGTACGTTCTCTGTCCTTTGAATCCAATAAGATGCAGGCAAGAAATAGAACGTGTCCTTGCGTGGCCAGGAACTTTGTGAGCTGTAGCAGCTCTGGAACCCTGTGTTCAGTCCTAGACTTTGTCTGGAAAAATATCTCCAGATGCTACGTTTTCCATTTAAATGCTGTTGGGACCTCTGAGTGACCACCTAGCAACTCCTGATGACAGGGAGGCAGCAGAAGAAAAGAAGTGAATGGAAGAGGAAAGAAAGAAAGAGGGTGCAGAGGGAAGGGAAAAGTAAAGGGAAGGAGAAGAAAAAGGAGCCTCTATAGGACTGAGACCCTGTAGTTGAATTTGTACGTCAGACACTTACAGTAGAGCTCTGAGTTGCTAGACGTTGTTTAGAGATGAATACAGTCTTTCTGCTGACCGATGCATATATGTGTGTAACTGGAGCTCTACAGATTACCTGCACCTTAGGTATGTTTGGCTTGCACTCCAAAGTCCCTAGAAACCTTTAGGAACAAAATGTTATTAACACATATACAGGCTTCACAGCTTCCCCTTGTAGGTACAGAAACCCAGGTTTCCTAACCCAGTAAGCAGCCTGTGCTTCCTTCCTTGACACTATATTTAGTTTCAAGCTCTCTCTCATGTGAGGACTGGGTCAAGTAGCCATCCTAAGTGCCTGCTCTCTGGAAGCCAGTTCCAAAGACCATACAGGTGGCAAAATAGCACAGTGATCTAAGTGCAGGGTCTGCTGTCAGACAGCTGGGGGTCAAGTCCCAACCACACCATTTACTGCCAGTGTCTTTGGTAAGCTGTTTAACCTTTCTGGCTCCCATCTCTTTATCTGAGAAATGAAGGCGATATCCGTACTCACTGTATAGGGTGGCTGTGAGAGCCACAGGAGGCAACACATATGAAGTGTTTGGCATCCACTCAAGAGCATGCTGGCCCTCTGAGCAGAACGTGCTTTCCATTGGCCTATGCGTGCAGAGCCGGAAGTGACTGGGAGGAAGTGAGATGTGCAAGGTTCTGGGTGTTCCCTTCCATCAGGAGATTCCCTCTTGCTTTTCTTAGTGTGAGAATTCCATTTTCTCACCTTCTCCTCTTTGCCCAGCCAAATTTGGTTGACCCTGAGGCCCACCTCTTGCAGGAAGTCCTCCCTGGCGCTCCATTTCAGAGCCATCTCCTGCTCCTGTAAATTCTCTTAGCAATCTATCTATACACTTCTTGGTGTAACTTATGGCTTTCCAGCTTGTAACACCGATATTTGTGAACTGGTCTCATCTTCCCTAACAGACGAAGAGATCCTTGAGGAAGAGGTCATCCCACTGAGGACCCCAGGGCCAGCCTGCCAAAGGTAGATGCTCAATCCATGACTTTCAGTGCAACTGTGAAAGTCACTCATACTCAAGATGGAGACTGACTTGACTACAGTGTGGCTGATGGAGAAGCCGGAGCAGAGAGCAGCCTTACAGCTAGACCTCAGTGAGGACCTGTGACCCAGGGGGGGCAAATGAGAGGGAGATGTCGGGGGGCCGGTAAAAGTTCTCTTTGTTTCATAGTTCAGGGGATTTGGCACTCTGGAAAATGTTCTGTCCTCAACAATTAGTAATTTCATGGACTTTGTTCACCCTCCAGTTCATGTATCACTTACAGATGGTTTAGCAGAATGGTTAAAAATAAGCACTAAGATCAGGTTGCCTTACTTTGCATCTCAGCTCCACCATTTACTTGCTGCCCAACGTCCTGTGATTTGCTTAACCCCCTGTTCCTTTTCCTCAACCCTGAATTATGGAGAACAATAGTATCTACCTCTTAAGGTTGTTGTGAACATTAAATGAAGGAACATATGTAAACTGTTTAGAAGTTCTTGACACATGGTAAACACTAAGTAATAGTTATGACTACACCCTGCCAAGACCAAACCAACAAAATTATAGTGCCAGGCTCTGAGGGCATAAAGTAAAAAAGCCAGGGGACCCAGGTTCAAATCCTAATTTTTCCTACAAGTTCTGTCATTGTAAGACAGGTTCTTAGCCTCCCTCAGTATCAATGCCTTGGTTTTCAGATCTATATAACGAGGACTGAATTTATTGATTTCTAAAGGTTTCATTCAAGCTCTATTTTAAAAAGTCTATGAATACTTAGGAGGAGAACAGGTGCAAGAAGCAAATGATAAATATACTCAAAGGCTTAACTTTGTGTATCCTTTCTCCAACCTGTACATCTTATTTATTCCTTTTCGCCTTTTTACTTTTCCTCACATAATCTCTAATCTGCAATCTCCCTCCCTCTCTCATATGTTCATACGCATGCATACACACACATACACACACACACACACACACACACACACACACACACACACTGCTTCCTTTTTCTTTTTACCCCTCAATCTTTTTTTCAGGCCCTGCCTTTGGCACAGCCTCAGGTTCTCAGGCAAGCTCAGGATTAAGGGGCTGGGCAAGGTGGAGGCAGGAAGGACCGCACCCCCTGCTCGCTGGTTACAGGCAAAGCTGAGGAGCCTGCAGAGGATTAGGCTTTATTAAATAGATCTGTGCCCTGGCTTTCCAGGGGCTGAGGTTCTCCTGATGTACCCAGAGCTATGTGGGCTTGACAAGTAGTCAGGGCACTGGAAAAAAATGAAAAAGGATTTTTTTAATAAATGATGAAGAAAGAAGAGAAAATTAATAGACTCCAAGTCCCTCCCCTTTCTCATTTCTTGCTTGGTTCAGGCTGTGCTCCCCCATCCTGGGTGGGAGGTGGCACCCAGAAACCTGACTCAGGAACAGAGGCTCCAACAAGCTGGCTGGAGACTGTTCCAGGGTCGTTCTCCTGTCCGAGACCTCGCTCCGTCTCTTGTTTCTCACTCTGCCCTGTCTCTCTGGCTCTCTCGCTCTCTCTCTCTCCCTCCTTGATGCTATCTCTCGCCCTCTCTCATCCCTTCCCCAACCTTCTCGGAGCAGAGTGGCTCCAATTAAAACAGAAATGGCAGTTTGGCTCCTGAGCTGACATGTCCATCATTGCAAAAGCTTTCTCAGCTGACAGAAATCCTTGGTTTTCTTGCCTCCTTATGTGCTATGTAGAAAAAGAAAAATGGGGAAAATACTGCAGCCCCACTAACCCCCTCCTGTTCTTCTCCATCCGTCCCTCCTTCCCCAGCCCTGGCTCATGGGGCAGTCTGGACAGCTCTTCCACAGCACCCCGCTCCTCCGGGGGGTGGAAGTGCCTTCCATGGCACATTGCAATTAGTCTGAAGGAAGCAACAGAGGTACCCAGCCTGATCTTGGGAGTCCCCTTTGCCTGCCTGCTTGCCTGCTATTCAGAAATGACAGGTTTTGTACTTCAGTGTTTCCCAGCACTGTTCACTAATGATTACATTTTGTGAACATCACCCAGAAAGCCTGGCGCCGCGCAGCCCTGGATTTGCCGGCACCCCTTGGAGCCAGGCAGCTGTGCTGCAGCCCTTCCGGAGAGGGAGCGCCAGGTAGGCAGCCGCACTGCAGGCTCCCTGCCTCTCCAGACCCTGGCTTCCAGATGCCTGCCACACAGCATTCCCAAGGCTGCTCATCCTTCACCCCACGTGTCCAAGTGCGAGCTCATTACCTGCTCCCCAACACTGCAGTCAGCCTTCCCCATCAACCTGCTCTTTCTTCTTAGTGACGACTTTGTCCTCCTCTTGGTGGCTAAGATTAGACCCACGTCATCTTTAGGTTTCCCAGGCTAGCCTCATGGTGTTTTCATATCCACCTCTCTCCTTCCCCACTTCCACATCATCTGTTCTGTCGCTGCTGCCATGCCTCTGCCTGGTCTCCCTGCCTCAGATTCTTTTTTTTTTTTTTTTGTGGGTACCGGGGGGTCGACCTCAGGACCTCGCGCGCCAACAGGCGCCCGTGCCGCTGAGCGATATCACCGGCCCCTTTTTCGTATGTGGGATCCGGGAGTCGAACTCGGGCCCTCGCGCTTGCAAAGCAGGCGCTTATGCCGCTGAGCCATCTCACCGGCCCCCTGCCTCAGATTCTATGCCAGCCCAAGCCATTATTCCCTCTGTTTGGGGTTTTAAATCCATAACATAGGTTATTTACTTGCTGCCCAACATTGTGTGATTTGTTCAACCATCTTCGAGAACCTGCACTAGCTCCCTATAGCTTATGGCTTAGAATTCAAAGTCCTTTTCTGTCTCTTTCTCACTGTGTCATTGCATCCACCCTAACAGCCTTCTACCACATGCCAACCCCCTTACTCCTTAATAGTTCCTCATCTGTCATCACACTGTTTTCTTAGTCTGTATTTTTCTTTCCTCCAGCTGATCATGGTATCTTGTCTGACAATTGATGCTAATAGGATTTCTCGCTCACAAAAAATAAGTGCAGAATGATGGATTCAAATTTTGGAATCTAGAAGTTATTAATATATTTAATAAGCATGTATCACATGCCTTCTGTGGCCTGGCACTGTGTGGGCCTTGGGGATGCATGACTCAGCAAGAATAACACAGGGCCTGCCTTTGATATGCTTGCAACCTAGAGGAATGGCAAAAATGGAAATAAAGTAATTACAGTGCCACATTAACTTGATGAACAAATCACCACTTATTAAATGTCTATTCTACATCAGAAACTGTGTCAGAGACTGAAAATAGGATAAATGAATAAGGTGCGGACTTTACCATCAAGGAGTTTCAATTCCAGTGTAAAAGACTGGCAAGAAAAAGGCATGGTGAGCTAGGGATGCTCTGGGATATATAGCAGAGATACTTGATCCAGCCTTGAGGATTCAGGAGATGAGAGCTGAGCTCAGTGGAGGAGATGAGTAGTGGACAGCCAGATGCCAGAATAGGATATTCCACAGGCCAGAGACAGGGAAGCCACAGCTAAGCCAAGGCCCAGGGAGAGAAAGCAGTTCTGAGAAGAGTGGCCAGGAGATGCTGCTGGAGGAGGCGGAGCTGGGGCATGAGGATGCAGATGCTAGTAGTGAAAAAAAGCTTAAGAACTGGTCAGAGGCCAGAGCAAGGCCTCAGTTAGGGAATTTGGGTTTTATCCTGCGCACCGAGGAGTTTAAGCACCAGAGTGAGATTGTGCAATTTATACTTTAGAATCATCACTCTGCTGCTCTCCTTCCTTCATCAGTTGGCCCATTTAACATATATTGAGCACCTGTTGCATGCCAAAACTGATGCTAGGCATTGTGAGGAGGGTGAGATTAAGCCTTTGGGATTTAATTTAGATTGGTGGCAGCAGAATCCTGGAAAGAAAAGTAGATAGTGACCTAAAATGAAATGAGAGAGGTGAGGATGGAGCAATGGGGTACATTTAGGAGAGCTTTCAGAAGTAGAAACTCCAGAGCTTTGCAACAGGTTAACATGGAGATAAGCAGGGATGACAGCTACTGTTCATAGTTACTGGCATTTACTGAGCTTTTGCTATGTCAAACACATGATTCTAAATACATTGTGTCTATATTAGCACCATTAATTCTCACAACAAACTTATGAGATAGACCGTTTCCATTTTCCAAATGAGGAAACTGAGACACAGAGAAATTGAGAGAGGTACCCAAAGTCACACAGCTAGAAAGTACCAAAGCCAGGATTTAAACATGGGCAGAAGAGAAAAAGAAGCACATTCCTAATGTGCGAACAGCTGAGGCAGAAGGACAGGGGTCGAGGTAAAAATATCAAGTGAAAAGGAGCAGAAAGCGCATATTTCATCAATCTTGACAATTTGAGAGAAACTAAAAACCAAGTAAGAGCATTTGGGCTTGGAATGAGGTCATGGAAGCCCATTCCCAAAGCAAGATTTTCCAACAATTTGGGGAGCATAAATTTAACCTGTGAAACTAGGAACAAATTGAGGGGAGACAGCCTGCCCAGAGGACCCAGCGTTTCCCTGGATCCTGGACTACCTAAAGCAGAGGGGCTCTTTGTTGGGTAAAATAATCATGAGAAATGTTTTTGGGGTTGTGTTTTGGGATTGAGTGTTTCATTCCTAGCCATCCATTTTTGATCGACTTCAGGAAGTCTTCCTTTCACGTTGCGTTTCATCAGCGTTCCGGTGTTGGGTCTGTGGGTCATGCTGACAAGGCGATTGCTCGCATGTTCTTGAAGGGATGAAGTATGTCACACACGCACAAATCCAGGACTAGCTACATAATTTTCAGAGCCCAGTGCAATAAGATGAGATGTTCTTTGTTCAAAAGTGATTAAGATTTCAAGACAGCAATAACAGAGCATTAAACCAAGCACCAGGCCCTTGTGAGCTGAGGGCACTGAGCAGCTACACACTTAACATAATCACAAAGCTGGCTTTGCATATATCACTCACCCAATTACACTACGCATTTCTTTAGAATAAAGACTATGTTTTCTGTCCAAAAAATAGTTAGGAGTACAAAAAAAGACTCATCAAATTTTGAGCAAACAACACAGGAGAAGGGAAGGGAACTTACAGTAATAAGTACATACTACGCCTAGTTGTGTAGTTATGTTTCATGGAAAAGTAAATGAAACAGTGATTTGCCTTAGGTTAATTACTGCTAATAATGGAAGGAACCAGGATGGGCATGCATATTTTCCAGCTCCAGAGCCCATACATTTTGCTATATACCCCCACCAGGAGAGGCATAACTCAGATGAAGGCAACCTAGGCTAGATGACACTTCTGTCCTCTCATCATACCATTAAACCATAGAAATGCTCAGAAGAGGGAGAGCGGGGCATGTTTTGGTTCTTGCTGAAGCCCCACTTACTCTTACCTGGGTGGCTTCCACTGTTTACGGGAACCAGAAAAATTAAAGGTGTAGATATTTCAGGGATGGGCTGAGGCTCAAGAAGGTGCGTTAACAAGTAAGGATGGAATACTCACTATGTGCCTGGTCCTGTGCTATGGGCTGGAAATGGACAGGAACAGTCAAGGATAGGGTGAAACTCAGGAACAGAGTAAGGCTCTGTTTGCACATTTTATTTGTTCATTATGCAAGCTTTAGGTTTAAGTTTCATAATACATTTCTTTTTTTTTTTTTTTTTTTGTGGGTACCGGGGGTCGACCTCAGGACTTCACGCGCCAGCAGGTGCCCGTGCCGCTGAGCGATATCACCGGCCCTTTTTTCGTATGTGGGTTCCAGGAGTCGAACTCGGGCCCTCGTGCTTGCCAGGCAGGCGCCTACGCCGCTGAGCCATCTCACCGGCTATAATACATTTCTGAAATGTTCCTAGACATAAAAAATCAGCCTGACCATAATGGATTTGTGTGGAGTTTTACTTAGTAAAGAAGTGTTTCTCCATATTTTTCTTCTTTCTAATGCTAAAAACTTTTAAATCCCCCACATCAAAGTAGTTTTTCTTTGAGCACCAGTTCATTAAAAAATCATCTAATGACAAAAGCCATACTTTAAAATGTGTTTTAGTTGTTAAAGTATCTTTATACTTTGACAGAGGATTGCACATCATATGAGTGGGATATATCATGAGTGGCATCTGGGGACTGCACTAGCACACCTAGGGTTGCACCTCCACCCAAACACGCCTCACTCACAGGAATGCATACTTATGAGGCTCACCTGCAGGTGAGGAAGCCACAGAGCCCCTGCAAAGAGGCCCAGAGCAGAGTGTTGGCTGGAGCTGCAGCTCATAGGTGCCATCAGATGGTGAGCCTATTCCAAGGGGCGTGTGTTTGGAGATTCCCACACTTCTGTTTGCAAACCCAGCCTGGCCTGACCCTTCCTCAGGCTTCTTGGGGATGTGGCAGAGAGATGAGCTCTTTGATTTACTGGGAGGAAGCTGGGAGCAGCTACCTGGAGAGCAACCAGCAACCCAGACAAGCAGCTCCTAGAATCAGGGAGATGCTGGAGGGTGGGGCTCTAGACAGTTCCTGGGCGGAACCATGATTACACCTTTTTGATTCTAACCACTGGGTGGGTCCAGCGGCTTTGTCTACTGTAGGTATTCTTCATGCAGCTTGCTTTCCTGTGATGAGTGCAGCAATTACAGTTGATCGGGGCATAAATGGCCATCAGATGCTTCCTGTCCTGGGAGTTGGAGTTAATAAGGATGAATCAAGGGAGGGTGGCCCTGACCCCCAGAGGTGCCTCCCTGCCAGCCCCTCTCCCCAGGGTGCAGCTGCAAAGCCGGGAGCTTGGCTATTTATAGTCAGGCTCTGATATCTCAGATGATTACCTTTCAGATCTCAAGTGTGAGGTCTACTTTATAGAAATAGCACGGTACAAACTAATTGCAGGTCTCATCTGTATCTATTTTTTTCCCATTTCCTCTTCTCTTCCCACCTTCTTACCACTCCCATCCCATTCCCAGCACCATGATACCCCCTTTTTTTTGCAAAGAGAAGCAGCACAATGTTAGTGGGAAGCCAGAAGTCCTGCAGAAGGGCCACCATCTCTGTTAACCCCTTGAAAAAGTGATTCTCTCAAGGAACCAAAGCCTACCTGACTAGGTTTAATTCCTGAAACTTTGCAGGCATCCTTCTTAAATTTTTGTTCAAGAGCTGGCAAATTCCAGCAGATCATCATAGCTTAACATCTCCACATTTGACAGCACCTTGGAGGTCACCCATCCCAATCTCCCAACTCAGGTTTCTTCAGTCAGAATGTCTGTGGACCCATCCTTTGCTTGATCATTTCTGAAAAAGGAAACTTGCCCCTTTTCAGTGCTACTGGCTCAATATTTAAAATAATTGTCACTTTAAAAAAATCTTTATTTTGAACTATAATTTGTATTTTTAGGTATGCTGTTAGATGAAAGTGAGAATAAGTTCTATCCCTTTCCACATGCTAGCCTACAACCCACTCCATCATTTAGACTACGGGCAGGCTGAGCCTGGCTCCCAGCCTCTGCTGTCCTCCTTCATTTCCACCTGGAGCCACTCGATCCTCACCTCTGGACCCAGTTCTGCTCTGGGCACCAGGACTAATCTTGGCCTGGGGCAGGGGGAATTTCAGAAGCTCAACCCAAGTGTGTGGGATTAAAAATCAATTTGTTGAATGAGTAAATAAGATCCAAAATGTACAATAGATATTGTGAATTAGGAAGAATCTGTTCAAAAGAAAAGACAAACTGTGATGGGGGAAAGGGGAAAGGAAGAAAGGGAAAAAGAAAAAAATATATATGTATACACAAGAAAGTTAAATTGTTATACAGCTAGTTTCTCTTAGTTCATTGAAAAGAAAGTTTTGTGCTAATATTGTTTAGACAAGATATCATGCCTATATCTTTGTACTCTGAACAACTACTAGGAAGACAACAACACACAATGTATCAACTGTTGTAACTGTCCTACTAACCTGTTTTGAAACTCGGTTTCATTGTTATGTCTATATTTTTTTCTCATTAAAAAAATAAAATAAAATAAAATAAATATCAATTTGTTCTCCATACTAATCTAGGTAATATGGTTCTTTTGTTGGGTCTTTCTTTCTGATTAAACTGGCTGTTACTTATTTTTGTGATCATAATGGCTATCATGTTTTGAGCATTTGCTATGTACCAGATACTGCACTAAGCACGTCATACTTCCATTCTACCTAAGGTGAACATTGTTATCTTAGTTTACAGATGAGGAAACTAGAGCCTAGAGAGGTATGGTGTCTTTCCAAGGTCAGGAAGGTCATAAGTGAAAGAGCTGAGAATGCAACCCAAGCTGTTTCACTCTGTGACCTCATGCCAGCATGAAGTTGCAGTGCCTTCTGGCCTGGCCTTCTTCGCGTCCTCAGTTTTGGGGTCTCAATGACCTTGTTGGTACCAGTTTGTCTCTCTCAGCACCTCTAGGTATGGGCGGACCCTTGTTGGCTCCCAGTACCGAGACTGGAGTTCCGCCTGCCTCCCGCCCGGAAGCACAGCCCGGCCCTCTGCTCCGAGCTTCCCTCGGCACGCCCTGCGCACTTGCTCAGTTCCACCCACCTCGTATGCCCGAACTTTCTCACCATTCTGCTCCCCAGCCTGCTCGTGGCATTTAACATTTGCTTACTTTCTTTTCATTAAGATCACAATGATGAAGATTTTGGAGATGTCCACTCTTCCTTTCAAAACTCCCTGTGTCCCCCAAAAAAGTAACCTAAGATAGTTTGTTCAGCCTGTAAGCAAGACCTGTGGGAGTCATACTGATAAAGACTTGTGTCATCTCACACCTAAGGAGCAAGCCAACCACCGTAGCAGCTATCAGAGAAATGTATTCCTTGGACCCACACGCCAAAGGAGAAGGAGGTAGAAGCATATCCTAAAGAAAAAATATCCCTTGGGAATCTCTTAAGGGAGATCACAATTTCCAACTCCTTCAGCATCCATGGATCTAATCCACTGGACCTGTCTAAAGAGTGTGCAGCTTGCCAAGATCTGTGTCTCTCTTCACTTGTCTCTCTCCTTCAGGAAGTTGTGGCTTTTCTCCTCCAGTCACCTCTCTGGGTCTGGTACATTTTCTTACAAGGACACGACAGTATCAAAATCTCTGTTCAGGAAGGAAGAAAAGCAACATAGCCACTCATTCAGTAAAAATCTTGTTGACCCCAATCTAAGTTGGCTCCTATTCTTCATCTTGATTCTACCACACAGATGATTTCCTTCAAAGACCAAACATTTACAGGAGCAAATAGAAAGTGACAACCCAAATATACTAACTAAAAACAAAAGAAACAGCACCAAGACCCAAAATGAAAAATGAAAAAAAAAAAAAAAAAAAAGTAACCAAACCAGCCTCTGTACACAACCTAAAGATGACTGTGTTTTGATTAACATCCAGTTCCCAATGAATAACAACTTAATTGTCCATTGATAGTGTCTTCTCCTACTTCCGGGTATACAGGGATTTGATCGTCTTGTGTTCCTATGAAGGTCCCAGACCTTAGGATGTTTCTGCAGATAGTAACAGTTTCCTGAATGAAAATTATGCAGGGGCAGAAGAGCAAAACTGTAGACCTTTGTGAATCTCAGAGTGAATCTCAACCTTTAGGACAGACTCTGCAGTCTGTATTAAGAAAGAAAGGAGCATAAAGAATGGGAATTGTCCAAAATACCCCCTGATAATTGATGAGTTTCCTTTGGCCATATACTGCGGCTCATTTAGGAGGTCCCAGATTAAGGAGTCTTAGCGCTCACAGATTGCAATCGTGGGTATTGTGGGTGCAGCCTTTGGAACCCCCTGAAACTGCCCTCTTGTACAGTGGCTATAACAGGGGACTGCTTTTGTTTGTGCGTTAGTGTCCACCCGTAATTCATATGTCGAAACCTAATTTCCAGTGCAATGGCTTTTACGAGGTGGGAACTTTAGGGGTGACTAAATTATGCTGGCAGAGGCTCACAAATGGGATTAGTGCCCTTATAAAAGAGGCCAAAAGTATAATCTCAGATCTCTGAAAGACTGAGGCAAAAGGGTCTGAAGTTTGACCCTAGCTTGGATAACTTAGTGACTTAACAAGACCCTGTCTCTAAATTAAAAATTTTAAAAGGGCTGAGGATGTAGCTTCATGTAAAGGCCCTGGATTCAATACCCAGCAGCATAAAAAGAAGAAAGCTGAGGGAGGGAGCTTGTTTGCACCTTGTGTGGACCCAGCCACAAGCATGGTCTATGAAAAGGAGGTTCCCCACCAGACACCACCAGTGCCTTCATGGTTCCCTGACCTTGAGCTTCCCAACCCCCAGGACTGCAAGAAATACATTTCTGCTACTTATACATTTCCAAGTCTGAGTTCATTTTGTTATAGCAGTCTAAATGTATTGAGACGGGGACTGAAAGATGCATCTTAAATAGGCCAACCAAGCCACTCTTACGGAATGTGCTCTTCACATCATAATTTTATTTTTTTTTTTTTGGTTAGTAAATTTGGGTTGTCATTTTTTTCTTAGTTCCGTGAAGTGTGTGTGCTTAGAAGTTAAATGCTTCCATTATTTCCTGCACGGTGAACAAAAAGAAAATTGGGAACAGGCCCAAACTAGAGTAAAAAGAAGCAGTTACTAAGTGTGCAGCAAGGTATCTGTGGTGGATTGACAACTGGTGGTCAACTTGTAACATCCAGCTGAACTGAATCAGCGTGGTGCTGGTGTGGAGGGCCCACCTGAGGACTGTTGCTAACAACATAAAAAGGAGAACTGGAGAGGAAGAGGTGGTGCTGTTGGTTCTCCTTGAGGAGCCTGTCACGCTGGTTTTCCTGATAGGAACTTGGCTGTTCTCAACGTCGGAGGAGCTCGGGACCTCATTGTTGCTGAGGATGGCTGTGGTGCCTTTCGGGGGAGCTCTGGTCCTTACTCTGAGAGTCGCTTCCTGGCTCCAGGGTAGATAGATCCCTTAGCCTGCTGGCACAGATCCTTCATCCCGCTGGTGCAGACTTTCTAGCTTCCACCACTGACCTTTGGGCCTTCCCAGTGCAGATCCGTGAAATATACTTGCATGAGACATTGTTGTGGGCCCTAGGCCTTCCGTTGGATTCGTGGAGGCATTGCCATGGGCTCTAGGTCTTCAGCTGGACTCATGCAGGACACTGCTGTAGGATCCAGGACCTCAGCTGGGTTCTTTGGGTCTTTAGTGTGTGGACAGATTTCCTGCACTTTTTGTATATGACTCTTTGGATGACTATTACAAAATAACTCTATAAATTATGTGTCCTGTATTGTATTGTTTCCCTTGCAAACCCTAACTACAACAGTATCCATTGCAGAATTGGCAAGGACCAGCTGGTCTCTTCCTCGGGCCTTAGCTCAGCCTGCAGTTACAGGAGGAAGAGCCCCAGGTAGGCAGGGTGATGTACAAGTGGTCACCTAATCTTCCCTGACATGTGCTGATCTGCGAGAAGACCATCTGATCCCGGAGACCAGCTGCCCTAGAGCCTCTCCAGAAACACATTGCCCCTGAAATCGTATGCCTCCGGGTGTACAGGATGTTCCTGATCCTTTGGTTTTCTTTTCCTTTCCTTCCTTGACCGACTTACTTTTCAAGATAAATGTTGAATATATCAATCCAAACCCCAAGCTATCATGCCATAATATATTTGGAGATATGGGCAGACACATCAAGTTTATAATTAAGAAAAAGACCCCAAATTGAAAAATCTGTCTAACTCAGGGATTCCATCACCAACTAAAATGTGCTACTCTCTCTGGGAAAAAAGTTCATCCTAGCCCTCACAGAGTATGTGATCAGCCTGACCCAATCAATGGATTGGCCTTAACTTATTCTCCTGGCTTGTGATTGCTTCCAAGAATGGGCTTGTGACCCAAGCCAGATCAAATCAGTGATCTTCCTTAGGTTATTTCAAACTCAAATTGGAAGGAAGATTTTGATTCTTCTCTTGCTTCACTAACATGGCATTCAGAACTGCCTTTCTTCAGGGAAAAACATTCTAAAGACCACTGATGGAAGTAGATTAGATTGAAAGGTTGAGCGTGAAACAGTGAACAAGGAAAGAGTGGTGAAGGCAGACAAAGCCCTGATGGCATTGGAAGCCTAGAGTACTTTTGTATCTGGGTCAGTCCCACTCTTGCCCAAATGGAATTGTTTATGTGGGTAATGAATTTCCTCATATTAGATTGTCCTCTTCTAATTGACTTCTAAATCTTAGCATCCTCAAGGTGAGGCTGAAACCATTTTCTTGTCTTTATCTATTCCTTCTCTTGGTGATCTCTTCTAGCCCCATGGTTTTAAATACCATTATGCTGGATGACTTGTAAATTTATACCACTGGCCCTGAATTCTCTACCCATATACCTGGCTGTCTGTTCAACAATGCCTCTTGGTTGTCTGGCAGGCATTTTGATTAGACATGTCCAACACAACACTCATTCCTCCCCATCCCCATCCCCTACAAATGGCACCACCAATTGCATTTTTCAATTGCTCAGCCGGAAACCTAAGTCTCATCCCTGATTCTTCTCTATCTTGCAATCTGACATCCAAACTATCAACAAATCTTGCTGGTTCTACCTCTAAAATATGTCTTTACTTTTTTCTGTTTCCTTTTTTCCCACTCTGGTCTACCACAGCAGCCTCCTAAATGGTTTCCTTGCTTTACTGTTGGCTACCTGTAACATATCTCCACCTTCATGTAGCATGCACGGAACTCTTTTTGGGATTTGAATGACATAATGAGATAATGTCATACTTCCTACTAATTTCCAACAATTACTTCCACAAAAATTAACAAAATCTAGACTTCTCATCATGGCCCACAAGACTCTGATCTGGCCCTGTCCTTCTTTCCAACTCATCTTCCTTAATTAATTCTTCTTTCCTTGAAACTGTCAGATTTGTTCTCTGCCTTAAGGCTTTTGCGTTTGCTCATCTCTGCCCAGAATGTTTGCATGATTGGTTTCTTTTCATCATCCAAATGCCTCAGAGAAGCCTACTCTGTCCCCCAAATCCAAGTTATCTCTGATTCCTTGGTAACACTCCATACAGTATGTTATTCAAGTATCTTATCACAATCTGGTATTTTCTTCTTATTCATCCTTAACATTTTGTCTTTCTCTATTAAAATGCAAGTGTCATAAAATGAGGGATTCTGTGTTTTCATTACTATAACCTTAGCACCTAAAATCGTTCCTGGCAAAAGAGAAGTACTCAATAAGTGTTTACTGAATGAATAAATAGAAGCTATTTAGTGGGAATTATCTCACAAATAAAAGAAATCTCAAGAGATTCAAAATAGTTCTACATAGTTCCACATAAAATAAGTAATAAGTTTGATAGTTATATAACTTAATAGATTTTAAAGCTGTATTGAATACTACAATAATAGCAGCAACCAGGAGACTCAGAATTTTATTGAGCACTTACTATATTCCAGACACAGGGTTTTATGTTAGCCACGTTTAATCCTCACAAAAACCCTATGAGGTAGGTATGCTAATCTTCTTTATAACTGTACTGGAAACTGATACCCAGAGAGATTATATGACTTGCCCAAGATTACAAAGCAAGTAAAATTGGTGGGCTTAGAACTTGAACTTGGGAGTTCTAACTCTAAACTCAGTATTTACTCATGATATCACACAAACCTCTGTAAGGTAAATGTAATAAAAGCGTATGGAAGATAAACATCGAACATATTCAATGCCTTACTTCTTATCAGGCAGGAGAATTTAGATATCTTGCTAGATAAAAACTTCAATAGTGAAAACAATAACATAAAATAAGACTTAAAACAGCACTTTCTAGGAAAAACCTAACAAATTTAGTTTAAAAAATAATGTGAATAATTAAAGAACATCAGAATTCTAAAGTTCATTATCTGCCTCATGTTTTAATGTAATATAGTTTTATTAGAAGTAAAATATCTACCTAATCATTTCATAGTGATATTAAGACATTATGAAAGCATTTCGAAGTAGAAAAATTATATCATACACATATGAGGTTTAATGATTTTTAGGTTGGCTAACTCCTTATTCCCAGGGACAAATGTCAGTTCAATGAAGGAGTCTGCAATCTTTTTGGTAAAGATAGTATTTGTTCTGTACTGTTGTGAACTAATCATGGCTCCTGTAAGTAGGACTAATAGAAATATTTTCAAACCTATGGACATAGGGAATTGCACTAGATACAAATACTAAAAAGCCACAGACCAAGGTCGTGGGGAGAGAGAAAGAGAAAGGAGGAGATGGAAAAGGAGGGGAAAGGAAAGGAGAAGAGGAGAGGAGGGAGAAGGAGAGAGGAGGAGAGGAGAGGAGCAAAAAGGAGATGAGAGGTTTGAGAGAAAGGGAAAAAGCAAAGAAAGGGGAGGGAGGGAGGGAAAGCGGGCAGGTGGCTGCAGCCTTGTGTCCCTGAGATGGCCTTTCTGGACAGGCATCCCAGCCCCTCTGTCCTCTCAGTGTGGACAGAGGCTCCCGCAGGCTGCTGAACCCTCTGCTCCCGCTCTGGGACTCTGACTCTGGCTGCGCACTCTGTGTTGCTGTTTACTTGGGTGTAGCCTCTGTGATCCCCTTCTGCCTTGGGGATCTGGGAGAATGACTGGAAGCCCTGCACTCGTACACTGGCTAATCTCCTTCCCACCCGGGGATACCTATCATGGGATGCATGATGAGGCTCCCTCCTGACTCAGTTTGTCTGCTTTCTCTCTGGCTCCTTCTCTCCTCTAGGTGTCCACCAGTTTGCAATGGTCGCACTTCATCACCATCTCTTATCTGTGGGCCTTCGTCCTCAGCACCACTCCATCCTCTGATACATTTGCTGAAACTCTTCCTTAACTCCTCCAAACTAAAACTCAGCGACTTTTTTTGCCAACCTTATCTTTTCACAGCAGTCTTAACTGATGCAGCCAATTTTTTTTTTCTCCATTCCTTCTCATCTTCTCCATTTCTAGGACAGATGTTTCCTTCCCTTCTTATTAATTATCACAAATACCCAAATAAAACCTAAATATAGACTAACTTATTTTATCTTCTCTATCAATAGAAATTAAAGTACTGCTATCTGTTCCTTCCTGTCATTAAGAAAATCCTTAGGAAGAAAAATAAAAATAAAAAACACTGAAATTACCCATTTATTTAATTACAAGGCACTTGCTTTCATAAGCCACATTTTCACTGCTGAGAAGATTCTGATTTGGCAACAAAAGGCAAAAGCTATTTCTAGTGAGATCGGCAAGGAGTCAACGTTAGCAGTGCGCCCGTGGGAAGAAAGCATGTGGAGAAGCTTTAATGGCTTTCTACCTTGGAGGGAGGGGCAACAGGAGGTGTGGACCTGGGCCTGGGAGGTATTGATAGAGATGGTAAAGTAAAGGCAGGAAGATCAAGGGACAGAACAAAATGTTAGAAACACAAAGAGCAACACGAAGAAACATACAAAGGGACAGAGACAGACAGGAGAGCCAAGTAAGAGATACGGGGAGTAAACTGTGGTAAGCTGTGGGGGCAGAGAAAGTAAGAGACCTAAAGCAAGAAAGAGATGAAGGTCGTCCTGCAAGGCCATTGAAACTTGGTCAGATTCCTGGAGACAATAGTTGCAATTCAGGAAACTGTCACCTGATGGTGATGACCATTTTAGAGTTTATAAATTGCCATTTGTCATTAAAGGTCTCAGAGATGAACACACAAGATTCAAGTATTGCTTGACATGTTTCTAATGAAAGAGCTTTTGATTAAAATAGGAATTTGCATTCGATTAGCATTCTCTTTTAGAATAAAATAAGAATAACAGAAACAGAAGCAAGACTTGAAGAGAATAATCCAGACACAACTGTAATCTGATAGCCAATATTACTTCAGTTTTGATGGTTTCCCCATGGTTTCTGCATCAATCAATGAAATAATGACGTTTCAGACATTGAAGAGTAGATCTAGGGTATGGCCCAGAAGTATTTACTCTAAGTGGCCTATTTCTGACACCAGCTGCTCAAAGCTGTAGGCCTCAGAACTTCACATGAAACTTAATATGAAACCCTTGAATCACAACATTATCATAGGAGAATTACCATAGGAAGTTACGGCATGGGCTAACAAAGGTGCTGGAATGAAGAGCCTTCTCTGTGTTGTGGCCCGCTTGAAAGGTGCATAGGATTCGTGCAGCTCTGGAACAGAGAGTAGGTTTCTTCTCAGGAGCAAACTGGTTCATAGATGGGAGCTTCCAAGGGAGTTTTCTGAGAAAAGATGGGTTGAGAAGGAGCCTGTGTTCAGAGGGAAGGGTGCTGAGTCTGGTGAATTCTGTGTGCCCAAAGTACAGGAAGGAGTGGCAGCCAGATGCCTCATGAAGACTAACTGGGGGCCTTATGACCTGTTGGGAGTTAACCCTTATTTCAGCATCTTCTTGAGAAGTCAGACTGCTTTCCTCTTCTATGAGCCCAGAAGGAGAGAAAGTAGAGGTTATGTCGCTACCAAGAGGAGACAGGTAAGCCACCTCCTGGCTTCCACTGAACTCTTACTTCGCCTTCCTAATTTCATGCCAGTTTATTCCAAGAGCAGTTGCAGAAGGTGAAGAAGTAGGGACAGCAAGTTTTGCACATTTCCATTACCATAATATACTGCCTTCTACAGGCTGGCAATCAGGATGCAGTGATTAATAGCACATTATCCAGTTCTTGTGGAATTCACAGCCTAGTGGGTGGGCAAGAAGATCAGTCAAATCTCAAATTATGTTACTGTGCTCTGAGTCATGCAATATAAATGCCAGTCTCCTGCATAAAACCTTTCTGTGACCCATTGCTTCCTGCCCGAAGGTTAAGACCTTTAAGGTCTGTTATACACAGATCCATTTACCTCTCCAACTTCCTTTCCTTCACACTGTGTGCCTCATCTGCACTGAATGGCTTTCAGTTTCTTAAATCAATTCTATTTTGGTCACCTTCATACTCTCACCATTGCTATTCAGCCTGCTTGGAATGTTCTCACCTCCTCCCCCACCTCTTAACCCTATCTGTTCTGCTCACTCACTCATAGCCTTGCCCGGCGAGTCTTCTCCAACCTGGCTCGTCTGGGCAATGTGCTCTCCTGTACGTTCCTGTATCACAGGGCGCTCTTCTCATCTGAGCACCTATTTATCTATATCAGAAATGAATTGTTACATACCCGTTTGCGCCTATGGATATTTGCTCTATAAGGGCGGGAATACGTGTTCATCATTGCATACCCAGCAATCAGCAGAAAACCTGATACAATTAGGTTCTTATGGGATATTCCTTGTATAAGCAAATCAACAGAAGTTGTATACACCTGGGTGATTCACAATCCTTTCAGTTTGCTATTGTTGGACATTGGGCAGAGAAAATAGTCACAAGGATTTTGGGGGGTCTCAGAAAAGAATCAACCACTTCTTCAGTAGTTTCTAGATTTTTCTAAGACTATCACTGTAGGTCCTTTTCTGATACTTATTTTCAACTTCTAAGGTGTAAGGTGTTACCTTCTATGCATAAAATTGTATCCCTCCATTGAATATATAAAATTAAACATGGCTCTGGAATGTGAAAAATCTTCTAGGACTGAATAAATGAAGACCAAAAATAGTATGTAAACAAGCCTTTAGAATTTTTAAAAAAATCTCTCGTTATTTTTAATTGGCATATAATATGTATACTTATTTATATGGTATAGTATTATAATTTGATACATGTATACAACATGTAATGATTAAATTAGGATCATTAGCCTCTCTGTCTCCTCAAATACTATCATTTCTATGTAGAAACCTTCTCCTCTAGTTATTTTGAAAGGTATAATTGATTGTTATCCTGCTGTGCTATATACAACATTAGAACTAGTTCTCCACTTGCTTCCAATAACAAACTGAGGCCCAGAAAGCTTAGTAGTTTATCCAGTGTAACAAAGACAGAAAGGATAGAGACGGGAATCGAAGATGGTGGATCTTTTGATGGCAAGTCCTACTTGCCTTTTTCCCCATGCTATTATGAATCCCTGTGGCTGATGGAGGAATCTAGGCACTGAGCAAAAGTGTGAGAGGAAGTATTTCGGGGTGAGGACTCCTGGTATCATCAAAATCATGCCTCTTCTGCCCACCACAAAGCAATCCCTGGATAGAAGATAGAACAATGACTCCTCTTGATAAACTCCAATTTTGGCTTAGTGTTTAGCTGATTGAGTGGGTTCTGGGGCTGTGTGATATCGCAAAGTGAGTGCAGGACATATAAAGTTATATGGTGGCCAATGATAGAGCAATTTACATGCCAGGGCGACATCCTAGCTGGAAGAGTGGTTTCACTCAAAGGCTTCCTTGAATGCCAACTGATGACAATAAATCCTCTCCTGCAAGGTACAGTCCTCTCAGGACGTTATTGCTAAGCCAAAGCTAAGAGAAGCAACAGGGCTAAAAGAGATGGGGAGAGATGGATAAAAAGTTAATACAAGGTCGCGCCTATAATCCCAGCTACTGGGGAGCTTGAAGAAGGAGCATAAATTCAAGGCCAGTTTGGGCAATTTAGTGAAACCCTGTCTCAAAGTGAATAAAATTAAGAAGGGCTGGGGATGTAGCTCAGTAGCAAAGAACTTGCGTAGCATGTGTGAAGCCTTAACGTTCAGTCCCCAGTACTGTGGGCGGGGGTGAGACAGAGAGAAAGAGAGTGAAAGAGGAAGGAGAAGGAGGAAAAGGAGGAGAAGGAAAAGGAAAAGGAGGAAGAGGAGGAGGAGGAGAAGGAAAGAGAAAGAGAAGAAGGAAAAGGAGAAAGGGGAAGGGGGAGAGAGGAGACAAACTTGGAAAGTGGGTATATCATTTGAATCCAGGAAGCATATGGAGACCAGGGCTGTGAATTAAGACAACTGTGAAGGTGGGCAAGAACTAAACGAGGCTCTATGGGAAGGATCCGCCTGTGCTGGATTCTTTCGGAAAATTAAAACCCCATAACCCTAAAGAAGAATCTACTCTGAGTGGAGTTTTGAGAGCCAATGGGGAAACCAGCTGAAGGTTTGGGAAGCTGAATCCAGAAGGAGGGCAGCCATCATCTGTGATAAAGAAATCCCCTGCAAAGCCCAGATCCAGCCTCTCTCCACTTCCCATCTCCACTCAGTCACAAACCAGGCAAACTTTCTCCCCCTTCCTTCAGCTCCTGGGATTGACAACACACAGGGAGCTTACTATTATTCTCTGTCACTCAGCTTTCTGCTATCTCCAGGTGACAACTGCCGTTGATTACAGAACTACTAAATTAAAGCTTTGGGACCCTTAAGTGAGCAATTATTATCAGTCACAAAATGCTAGAAATTGTTTATTAGGCATCATCTCTGGAAGTCAGGAGAATGGCTCCTACGCACTCTGATTTGCTTTCTGGGTTTTCAGAGTTCACAGCTGAAAGGAATTATTCTTCAGGGTTCTGGAGGTTCAATTCATCCATCCCCCTGCCTCAAGGAAGACTTTAATTATGTCAGTCAAGAAGGCAGGGGACTTGGGGAAGAAGAGAGGGTAGAGATCTCCTATTTTATTTTTATCAATTTTATTAGTGTATGTTTGTGATACATAATGAATACATTCATCGTGGGATATATTAGTCCTTTTTTCTTCCCTCCCCTCTTCTCTCCCTCTGTCCCTAGGTCCCCTTCCCATCTACAAAAGTTCTACCTCCTTGTTTCCTTATTGTCTGTCCTTTATTTTGCTCTTTAAATTATCCATACTTTGGGTTTCTTATATAAGAAAACCATTTGATATTTAATTTTCTGTGTCTGATTATTTCACTTAGCATTATGGTCTCAAGGTGCATCCATTTTCCTACAAATGACTCAAATGTATCCTTCTTTATTGCTGATTAGTACTCTATTGTGAATACAGGCCACATTTCCTTTATCTATTCATCTGTTGGGCATAGAGGCCATCTCTATGGTTTAGCTTTTGTGTGTTGTGGTACTACAAACACAGGTATACATGTATGACTGTAATATGATGTCTTTAACTCTTTGGGAGGATAACCAGAAGAGGTATAGCTGTGTAGAACAGAATTTCTATTTTTAGGTTTTTGAGAAATCTTTGTACTGATTCCCATGGTGGTTGTGTTAGCTTTTATTTCTACCAACAATACAGAAGGATTCCTTTTCCCCTACAATCTTATAAGACTTTGTCGTTTCCGAGTTCATGATGATAGCAATTCTTACAGGATTGAGTTGGAATCTCAGTGTTATTTTGATTTGAATTTCTCTAATAGCCAAAGATGTGAACATTTTTTCATGTACTTATAGGCCATTTGTGCTTGTTCTGAGATGTGTCTATTCATTTCTATTGCCCATGTTTCGATTGTGTCTATTATTTTGTGAGTTTTAATTTTTTGAGTTGTTTATATTGTCTCCCATTCTGTTGGTTGTTCCCTTTGCAGAAGCTTTTGAATTTGATATAGCTTTATTTGTCAGTTCTTGGTGTTATTTCTTGTGTAACTGGGTTTCTATTCAGAAAGTCCTTGTCTATACCTACGTGTTCAAGAGTTACCTAATTTATCGTCCTGTAGGCTCAGTGTTTGTGTTTTAATATCTAGGTCTTCGACCCATTTCGATTTTATTTTAGTGCAGGGTGGGAGATATGGGTCTTGATTCATTCTTCTGTATGTGGTTAACCAGTTTTCCCAGTAACACATGTCAAAGAGGTTATCTTTTCTCCAGTGAATGTTTTTGGCCCTTTTGTCAAAGATCAGATGGCTGTATGTGCCTGGAGTTGTTTCTGCAGCCTTTATTCTGTTCCACTGGAGATCCCCTAATTTAAATTCCTCCATGGATGGGAATTCCCTCTGCCTTGGTGGGAATGTCTGAGGGCCATCCCTACAGTAGTGGCTGCACACAGAACAGATTGCATCTATAATGTGACCTTCCCTGTTGTCCCTCCAGCCAAATTTCTGTGAGTCTTGGTACCTTTCCAATAACGATAAGACACCCTAGTTGGTTTCTCCTGCTTTTTGCCCAGTGTGGTAAGTGCACATTCACATACAGTATACTGAACACTCATAAAATGCCACAAGATGATCAGGAAATGAAAGATCATCTGTTTCAGCTTGGGTAGCTAAGAAAGTGTCCCCAGAGGCCACACTACAATGATTCTCAAAGAATAGTATTGCAAAATTAGAAAGGGGGAAATGCACTCCATGTAGAATGAACAATAAGTGCAAAGGCCGAGAAGGAGAATATGGTATGATCAAGCAACTGAAAACTCTTGGTACGGCTGAGCACAGGTTCATAGAAGGAGTGGCTGAAAATAAGGCTGGGAAGGTGAGCATGAAGTGTGACCTTTGTTCTGAAGATGATGGAGAGCCGATAGGAAAGCTCGAAGGGGAAGTAGTTAGATTTGTGCCTTATCTGGCAAATGTGTGGAGGGAGCACCAGGAACTGAGGCGGAAGGCAGGCAGGTATCTCAGAGCAGAATCCAGGGAGGAAATGATGAGCCTCACTGTAGAATCACAGCATTTGCCAGGTAAAGTGGGATTCAGGCAAAGGTGAAGAAAAAAGAACTGGCTTTGATTGAAATCGACAGAGACAGAAAAGCCAGGTGGAGGTAAATAGGAATGGTGATAGAAATTAGCATAGGTTCCCTCCAGAAAAATATTGGGCCTACAAAAGTGAGATACATGAAGGGCTGGACTGAAAGAAATGCCCTTAAAATAACCTCCTTCTGTCTCACTGATGCTATGATCCCTCATGCATAAATCCTACAGTTTCATATTCAAGATGTCTCCACCTCCCCCTCATCCCCATCTTTCACTTTTCCACATTCTCTCTCTACACAGAGCCATTCTGCTCCTTACGTTCAGCACCCATTTGAGATTTATTCCTGCAGTTTACCATCCCAAGCCCTCTGCTCTTTTGCTCCCAAAGCTTTCCACTACCAAAGCCCAGGTTAAGCCACAAGCCTTCCCAGAGTTTTCCCTGATGCCTCCTGACAACTTTGCTCCTTATTACTGGATTTTCTATCATATATAGAGTCAGTTCCACACAATATATAGCTCACTGAATATACTTCCTTTTTGTTTCTTATCTAAGAAAACAACCAATTTTTTACTTGTGGGCAAGAACCTTATCTTGTAAGTCTTTTGATTACAGTGAAATGTAGCATAAGAAAAAAGAAATAATTGTAACACGGAAAATACACTAGAATATATAATTTGTATTTATATACAATTATTGAGACCCTACCAAGGGGACCATAATGGAAGGTAAATTGGAGCCATAAGGTATCATCACAAGCAGTACTATGAGAAAGTCGAACTTGAGAATATTTTGCAAATTTTTGGAGAAACATGTTTGACCCAGTAGTTAGAGAGCTGTAACGTGGTGGAGGGATTTAAACCTGTTCTATCTTACCAAGGTGTAAAACCATCACAATGGGTAAAAATTATAAGAAGAGGGTAATCATCATTTCAGCATACGGAGGTGCTTTCTCAAGGTGAGAGTTGTCCAGAGATGAAGCAGGATATCCCCAAAGGTAGTGGCTCCTCTCAATGGCTGACATCCAAGCAGAACTTTAGAACCACAAGGAAGGGGTGTCAGTGTGGGATGGTAGTGGACACCTTGGGTTTTGTCCTAAATTATAAAATGAGGATAACTGTATCTACCTTGTAGAACTGATATCAGGAGTAAATGCTTTGGCATATGTAAAGTGTTCAGCAGAATTAATTAATACAAGCTTATTATTTTAAAATAATTAATATAACTGGATTTGCGCATCGAATGGAGAGGCATCAAATTATATATTTGTGAAGTCTCTCTCAAACCCAAATGTCTATGATTATAACAAGTATTTACTGGTGAGCTTGGCTTTATAGATATGGTATATTGTCCAAGGACTGCTGATATCACATAGCTTCCACCTCTTTTGTGAATTACAAGGATCATTTTGGGCCCAGAGCAGTAGAAAGGAAACAATCACTAGAACGATCCTGGGTCTGGAAGTGCTTATTTGTAGCTGGCAGCAGAGACTTACTAAAAGACAGATACAGACAAGAAATCAGAAATCAAGTTTACCAAGTAAAAAACTTAAAGTCAGGAACAGAGAGGGGGTCAGAATCCAGATTGGTAAGATAGAGATTAGAGGACATCTAGAAATAAGAGTTTGTGGGAGGCCAAATGTAAAAAACAGGCAGATAAATCTGGTCAAATCAGGAATGATCACTATGACAAGACATTTTTTATGAGGTAAGAGCTGCTTCTCCCAGGGCTGAATTACATGGGATCAGGGGACTTTGAAAAGGCCCTCATAACCCCATGTTGTTCCTGCATATGGAGCTGCCGAGCACATGTCTTAGTCCCCTCACCCTTTCTTTTCTAACCCAGGCTCTGCTAGCACCAAGTGCGGATTTTGTCTTCCAGCACTGTTTCACCAGTTCAGTGGCACCTGCCCTGCTGTTTCCATCCTGGTCTCAATTCTGCTTTCGCCCATCCTTACATATTCTTTGTTCATAATAGCTTTGATATCACTTACCCTCCCTGGGGTCTGACCTTGACTTGACCTCTGATTTTTATATCTCCCCTCTTGCGTCAGCACTGATACCTTGAGAGAGCATGACCTCCAACTTTTCCTGGGTGACCACTACAAGTCCAGGAGCACAGAGAGCTCTGTGTCCAGGTTAGGGGCAGCACAGGCTGAGCATCAGAAGAGAGCTGGTGGACGGGGTCACATTGACCACTCTGCTGGTGTCTCGTGGTTCCTGGGTGGCTGATTATTCAAGGAAGATTGCCCCGAAGGGTCTCTTTTCAGCCAGAAGAACAGTTTGGACACATACCAAACTTGGACCTTTCTCTCCCACAGCAAAGTATTTGGAAGAGTGCACAGGAATACACAGGAGCCTGTTCTCACCCAGTGAAATGGGAACCCTGTTAATAGGCCAAGATTTCATCCCTCCTTCTCTCACCTTTTTATAAGACATTTATTGTCAACGTTGCTGAGGTTTAGCTGTGTTTGACTGAAGCAGTAATTTGACAAGATGTGTCTTCACTGTCATTCAAAGCATGGAATAGAGCTCTTAGCATATTCAGGGTTTGTTCTCTCTGCCACCTTCCTCTCCTCTTTGTGAAACTCTGCCTTCCCCTTGGAGATATGCCTCTTTAAAGATTTAGAAGAAAAAAACACCTAATCCTGGGGGTCAGGAGGGCATGTGCTTAAATCTAAAATGAGCTCCTAGATTCGAGAGGAGCTTTCGTTCCAGTGGGGCTCTTCAGGGACAGAGCGGGGCCAGATATCAAGACATAGAGCTCTGCTGGCAGAAGATCCTGCCTATCTCCATAAATCAACCCCAATGAGTTAATTCCTCCTAGAGGATGATGAATGAAAGGCTCTGAGACCTGGCACGTCGCTGGGCTTGGTGAGAGGCCAAGACTGCTCCAATGTCTGCATGACTTGTCCCAGTGGCTGAGCGCTCGAATATTCAAGCTAGAAAAGACTCTTTGTGAACTTCTGGCCTGAGATTTCCCAGGCCACCAGAGACCCCACATAAACAGATCAACTTCCAGGCATTAGGAAATTGGGGCCAGCCAAGATCTAGATTTTGTACTGAAAAAGTTTAGTGATTGGGAGGATGAATTTTAGAGTCTGACACACTTGGAATTCTAGTTTGTTGCCTTCAGTAAGGCATAAAACTTCTCTGTCTATAAAATGGGGGTGTTAATATTTACCTCTGAGTGCTCAGTAAATAGTAGCTGTTATAATGAATACACCACGTATCTTCCCAAAAACATTTCTGGTCCCCTAGAGGGCAACTATGTGATCTGGCATGATATCAGAGTTTGAGTATGAACTATGCAGACCACTGAAAAAATAGGAAATGATAAAGGGGTGTGTATATTGACCCTTATTTGGAATTGACGTCCCCCCTTGGGTCTCATGCCCCCTGTCCTCAGTTGGACTGAGCCCTCTGCTCCTGAGTCATGGTGGGATGGGACAGCAGCAGAACCTGTGCACACCTGACTCTCAGGAACCTTTGAGTTTACTTTTTTTTCTGAATATCATCATGAGTAAGTATTTGTGTACAGCAGTATGCCAGGCATCACTCTGGGCAGAAGAGTACAAAGATGAACGAGGTGTGATCTCTGCCCCTGAGGGATGCACCCAGAGTGTAGGATGGAAGGAAACCAGTAAATGAATAGCCGGGGTGCCACGTGAGTGGGGCTATAACGGAGAGAAGCAGAGTAGGGGCCACAGGAAGAAGGACAGGGACACCTAACTCCAAGAAGCCTTCAGCAGCTAACCAACTCTCTCTTCCCATCCCACCTTATTATACTGCCTATCCTAGCATTTGAATATTTTGTTTCTTTTATGTTTATTTTTTTTTCTTCCAAACCAGAATTAAATGAGGATTAAACTAAACAAGATATTTGTAAAGCACCTGGCACACAGTTAGTGTTGAATGAAGGCTACTTTCCTTTTATTCCTTTCTTCCTTAGGATGGTGTCTATGGCGTAGACTGGGTTGAACCACAGGAAACTACCATTTGTGTAGCCTACAGTTGTTGTTTATTCCTGATTTTATATGATTTACGTTAACATTGTTATACATGTGCTTTATTTTTTTAATTGACAAAAACTGTATATATTTGTGGTGTATAATGTGATGTTTTGATGTATGTAGCATGGCTAAATCAAGCTAATTTACATATGCATTCCCTCACCTTATTTTTTTCTGCAAGACAACCTAAAATCTAAAATTTCAGCAATTTTTCAGCATACAATATATTGTTATTAACTACAATCACCATGATGTACAATAGATCTTTTGAACTTATCCCTCCCGTCTGTCAAGCTGATATTTTATTCATTGACCCAACATTGATTGACAGATTAATTGATTTAGCTTAGAAGAAAACATTTCTTACTGGAAATGACTGAGGGAAAATGAGAGGCCTTACTCTGCATATCCAGGATGTTTTGAACACCTGTGGCTTTTTAGGTACTGCACAAAAAACTGAAAGTGTAGAGGCAGAAGATTCATGACCTCAGGGAGCTGACAACTCAAGGGAGAGTTAGGCAAGAAAAGTTCTAATTCTGTACGATGTTAGTGTAGCAAAAAAGCCGCACATGGGCAATGTAAATGCAGGCAGGGGAGATGACGATCTTGGCCTAAGGAAGGCTAGGCAAAGCTTGACATGGGGCGAAGTTGGACCTGAACCCGAGGACTGCAGCGGCAGCCTTCACAAAGTCAGGCTTTGTAGGCGAAGGGAGCAACGAAGTCGGCGAGATGTGACAGCAGCACACAGCAGCTTTTGTGAGCCAGTGCCCCAGGGTCTCCAAAGTGAATATGAAATTGTGAATGCAAGAACAGACATCACTTAATTCAAGGTAAACACTCCGAGAAATGAGCCATCCGATGACTTCTTTACTGCCTGAATAGCACAGAGCACCTGCACCCAAACCGAGAGAGCAGCCCTATCACTAGGTACACGTGGCACGTGCCTGTATCCTTGTCTATATCTTTAAAGAGAAACCAGTGCTTCTTATTGGAAGGGTACTGGGGGTCCTGCTTGCTAGGAAGATGAACAGGAATTTCTCTAGCCAGCCTTCTCCCCAAAGACAGTGTTTGTTCTTACATGGGACCTAGAGCAGAGTATCTAAAGCAGTCCAGCCCACCCTGTTCTTTAGGTCCCACTTTGTCCTCTGACCATGGCCGCCCTCTCAGTGGTGGGAATTTCTCAGCTTTCCACAGGGCCGGTCCTCCCTAAGCCTCCCATTAGCTGTGCACAATCACCTCTGCTCTACCAGTAAAGAGGCTGTTCTTTGTCTTCCTTCTCATGGCCAAATTTCGAGGCCCGTGGGGGTAACCACTGTACTGATATTGATGCTTTCATTGGTGGGGAGGAGGCAGGGGACTGTTGCCCGTCAGACGCATGTTACCGGTTGATGCTTGACATAGTACAGTGAGACTTCCGGCCTCCCTCATCTCACCTCCTGCCTCCTGGCTCCTCAGCTCAGAGTGTCCTGAGGCCAGGCTGCGTCTCCTCAGCTGAGGTTGCAAAACCTCTAGGAAGTGACAGGAAGGCCACTGGTGGGGGCATGGCACGTGATCAGTGAAGGGAGCCAAGTTCCAGGGAAAAGAGGTGCCAGGCAAGTAGAGAAGAACAGCCGTACCTGGAGGAGGGGCAGAGCTGAGTAAGGAGTCAGGCCACTGCCTGGGTTCCTCTATTTTGGTGATTCTTGGGATTTTTGTGAAGAATAGAATATAGATAGATAAGGGGTGTCTGTGTAAAAAAGCATCTATTTTTCCCTAATCTAATTTATTTTGTCAAAGGATTTTTAGAGAGAATTTGGGCAGTCTTAGGCTTCCCAGCCCCTCCTCTCCCCACCTCCCCATCCTGGATTAATATTTCAGCAGGGTACCCATACGCTCAGTAAATATACCAGGATCAATTGTTTGCTATAGCCCCTGCTCAAAGCCGCTTTAGACGGTAATATTTTAAAGTTGATTGGATCTTAAAATTGTAAGAGGCCCCTGGTGTCATGACTTTACTGGCATTATCAGCTCAGCCATTGTCTTACCAAGCAATCTCCTACAGACCGAGCGCTGTGCTCCCCTGACCTGGAGCATGCAGGAGGAGCTGCCCGCTGGGGAGGCTCACTTAAGAATCAAGCGATGGTGAAGAACAAGGATGCCTCTCCCAGCCTGCCTGACTGACCTTGGGAGTGTGGGAATGTGTCCTTGCAGTGCTATGGGACGCTCCCGGGCTTTTTTCCCCCCTCCCTTCACTTTCCTTTTTTTTTTTTTTTTTTTTTTTTTTAATATGCCTGTTGACAGTGTCATCTCTCAACTTGATAAACTTGTCAGAGGGAGCTCCGGGAAAGTGTGACATGGAGGTTGGAGTGATTGCTGAGTGTGCAGTGAGAAGGGCTGGAGAGCTGTGGGAGGCACCAAGACATTAGCCTGGGGGCAGGCAGATGTTCTGGGTGTTCTTGATTCCTGGGTAGCATGCACCACGCCTACCCCACAGTGCAGTCTTGGCAGACCAGGACCCAAGGAGGGCAAGGGAAAGCCTTGGATGAAAGTGTGATAGATGCTGAGGGGGTTGTGGGTGGATGGTGCCAGTGAGGGGAGTGGTGAGGCCGCATGGGTGCAGGAGCACTGTGTGATATGTGTGGGGCTCACGTGGCAGGCTCTTCCTGAGACGGGCCAGGCGTGCCATGCATGGGACAGCTGGGCATGAAGGGCAGGCAGAGGGTAAAGGGTGGAGCGCATTAGAGCAGACTGGAAACTCTGGCTTAGGTGTTCTTTCCTGAACTCTTCTCTGAAAGATCTTTCTTAGTTGCTCATCTGCAGTCCATATTCATGGGAGTCTACACTAAAAGTCCTCCTTTGAGCTTACTGGGTAGGTAAGCTAGTGATCCCTGCATTCCTGAGCCTGACACAGCACTTCATATATCACCGGCACTCCATTAATATTAATCAAACAAATGTTGAATCAATGAATAAAACTTAGAACTTCAATTTTGCCTGATATAATTTACTGGGGTGGGGGGGATTCACATTCAGTGAGTAACATCGGGGACAGGGAGGAATTAGGAAGATCTGACTTTGTATACCAGCTCTGCCCAAATTGCCTTTCCTCTCCAGTCCTGTTTCCTCATCTGTACAATGGGAGACCTAAAAATATACTACGGAAGACATAAGCGAATATTCTGACCTCTGTTAAAAATCCCAAATGCCACCATGGAGATCAGTGTACTTACGTAAATGAAAGGCACCTGGAAATTGCACAACACGGTGAAAATTAGAAAGATTATGCTTATCTCCTTGCCTGAGGTACATCCCCTTCCTAAGGGCCATACGCAGAGTGTACTTACCTTCTCGTGAACATACAATCAGCCCACCCTCATTCTTCCATCTGGAGGAAAGGACCTGGCCACTTGCCAATGGCACAGGTGCCTTCTTTTTCCTGTAATAGCTAGTAGCATAATAATGTTCTGCCCCAGAGTCTCTGAATGATTAGAGCCCATCTCAGATGCTGCCTTGAAGAGTCAAGACCAAAAATTTCACCTCACCCAGGAAGTGCAATAATTGCTTTATGGTGCCCTGCCTAGAGTGTGATATGTATATTATAAAATAAGATTTAGATCTAAAAATAAAGGAAGTTGTCAGAGCTCAGGATTATTGATACAAGTGTACCTGACAACACTGACAGCTGATGTGAAGAGCTCTGCTTGTGTCCAGGTTTCTAAACTGGGAGGGAAGTAAAATTAATAAATTAGGTCACTGACAACACCCAGGCAGGGAAGGAGTCATCCTCTTGCCTCACCGGCTCACCTTTGTGGCCTTCACATAAAGAAAACTGGGTTTTGGAAGCACGGTGTAACTACAGACGCACTGAACACAGAGGAATGAAACTGTTAATGTCATTAACATATTAAAAGCCATCGATGAACTCTACTCAATCACAGAATATGGGAAATAAAAGTAGCACCCACGATTGTCCAGAGATTACCCATGTTGACACAATTACGACGATCGTGTCGGGTTGTCAGCAGGGTGTGATAGGAAACAGTGGCTGGAATCCAGAGGCTTTGGGGGTCTTTTCCCCCATTCTGTATCAACCAGCTTCACGATCTTTACGACTCAGTTTCCTCACTTGCTAAATGAGGGAGTTGGACCAGAAGACTTTCAAGATCCCGTACAGTTTTTGACATCTTGAGGTTCGCTATTGAGTACAATCTCATTGGTCTTTGTGGATGCAAAAGCCACTTCAGCCCCTGTGTCCCTGTGTCGCCATTTTGAACATCAGTGGCCTTTGTCCAGAAAAGTGTCAGCTACGGAGAGGCCTGATGAATAGACCGCAAGATAACAGGGCTTACTGTTGTCACTTTCTTCTTTTCCCTAGCACTTCTCTCCTTGGGGAGCTAAATAAGGCTGGTCAGTTTTGCTATCTTTTTTTATTTTCTGGATTTTATCTATACCTCCAGCAGAGATTTTGATTTTTCATTTACTTTCACTGCAGGTTTCAATCTTCCCCACCCCCAAAACAATATCCTCTACACTGTTGCACAGAATAAAAGAAAAGCTTCAAATTGACTCTGCCTCCTTAAGCTTTTGGAAACTTTTTGCTGTGTGGGTCTGCAGAACCTAAATTTGGGGCCTGCACTATTTAGCTGTGTTTCTTTGCCTCAGAGGAATCTTCTAGCTTTTCTCCATTTCAAAGCACTTGGGTCCACACAAATGCTCTTGAAGAGAAAGCTTATTTTCCCCCCTTAGCAAAAATTCAGGTCTGTCACCAGGAAAGAAGAGATTTTTCTGTGGAAATCTTCATGCTGGTTAAAAAGCCACTCACATCTCAGTATGAACTCTGCTAACTCGCTCCGTTGTCTTTGTGAGTGAGAGGCGAAAACCACACAAAGGTATAAAGAGCTGATCCATATAAAGATTGCTCTCTGGATTTCCATTGGGCAGCAGCTTTCTGATGACTGCATTTTGCTGTAGACAGCTGTGCAATTGAGACAACAGCAGGACTCCAGATGTGTTGGGGCTTGCTAGGCAACAGACTCAGAAGTTTGGCCAAATCAGCCCCAGATAATCACGAGAGAGGAGAAAGGAATGCAGGGCTGTCCTGGAGTCTTTGTGTAATTCAGGAGCTGGGGAATTAACCCAGGACAGACTTGGAGCAAGGTGGAATGGAAGGTCTACTTCTCTTACAATGTTGTTGTGAGGTCTCTTCCATTGCTTAAGAAACTCTTACATGACAGTAAGGTTAATAGTAGGGTTGATGCCCACCTAGAGAGAGGGCATCACACAATGGTTGGGTGTCTGCGTTCATGAGTTCAGCCAACCTCAGTTTAAATCCTGGCCCTGCCTCTGACTAACTGCATGAGCTTGAGGCTACTTTGTAGGCCTTACGCACACAAAACCACTAGAACATGCCTAAAACACTCATTGCAGTAGCCCCTTCTTTTGCAAGGAGGTATTTAACAAGCAGCAAGACACTGTGACTAGATTGAGATCGAATAGCTAGTAGGTAGCAAAGATTAATCTAAAACCCAGTTTTCCTAACTCCCACTTTGATAATTTTTTTCCATCATACCAAATGTATCTGATTATAAAGAATTAACTCACTGAGGAGCTCTTGAATGGAGTCTGGGATCTGAATATTAATCAAATGCCCCAGGTAAGTCTTATGATGGAAAAGATAAATTCCAAACAAAAGCCCCCTAACCTACAGCAACTAGTACGGAATCACCCAGAGACAAGCTTATACTCCCTTTGTATCTTTTCTGTACACACAGAATGGAAAAAATGAACCATTAGTCCTGGGAGGTAATACACATCCCAGGAAGAGTCATCTAAATAGTACTTGGTGATAATTTTTATTTATTTACTTATTTATTATTTTTTATTTATTTTTATGGTACAGAAGACTGAACCCAGGGCCTTCGCAATGAGGTACATCTCCAGTCCTTTTTACTTTTTATTTTGAGACAGAGTCTTTCTAAATTGTCCAGATGGGACTCAAACTTGCAATCCTCCTGCCTCAGCCTCCCAAAATGCTGGGATTACAGGCTTGGGACACTGCGCCCAGTTTGGTGGTAATTTTTGAGTAAATAAAGTAAACAACTATTCATAGAAGTGTAGGAAAGAAAAGTCCACGTCACTGTCCAGATGCAGTCTCTAATGGCGATGGTCGACAAGGCTCAGAATGTTTCTCCCGTGGCACATTTTAGTAACATCAGTCTGCTCTCTGGTGACCTGGCTCTTCCTCAGATTTAGGTAGAAATCAGGGAGCTATTTGGGGCTGGTACAGTCCAGGCATTCAAAGGGGAACACAGAAAAAGGGCCCCTCAGGTGGCAACAGTAGAGAAGCAGATGGTAAAAAATGTTCTTGGCGTCTCTTGATCATTAACACCCTAGAAACTTTGTTTTAACTTTGGGTTTTTATGGTTACTTTGGGCAACCACAAAAGATATAACAGAACCGTGGCAGCAGCTATGCTGGGAGAGGAGAAGCATGTGTCCTAAAGCATTTAGGTACAAAGGCAGGTGGCTTCAGATCGACTGCAGGTTACAAAATGAAAAAGCCCATTGTCGTTTTGGACTTCGCAGGGAGCCAGGAGTAAATAATACTTCTCATATAGCTTTAGCCTCGTGCTATCTTAATTGCAATCTCTGGTGAGATTTGGAGTTAAGCGTTTTTAACAAGCAAACCATAAAATAAGGTTTAATCTCCCCAGAGCCCTGGAGTTAATTTATCTGTCCACAGGCTAAGATCTTTTTAAAGGTTAAGAATGCTTGGCTTTTCTTTCTAGGTCTCTGGATTGGCTGGAACGCCTGCAGGTGTCTCCTACAGCTGGCGGCTGGACTCTGGCTTTCATCAGTGCTGAAGACCCAAGCCTTAGGAAGCCCTGCAATGAGAATCAGGTGTTGGATCCTAGTAGTCATGTACCCTACTTTGTTCTGATGGAAAGGAATTGGTATTTCTTAGGACTGTGTCTTGGCAGAAAATACACCTGATTTAGCCTCAGAAGAAAATGTTTGAGTCCTTCCTCTACAATTAGGAGCTGCAAGATTTGGGGGACATTTCTTAAAGCTCTGTGAGCTTCATTTTCATCATCTGTAAAAATGGAGATAATAAAATCTAACCTGGAGTCTTTACAGGGGTTTCTGTGACTATTAAATGGTATATGAGTGGCTTTCTAGAAATGGTAAAGCACAAAATAGCTGTTAACCTAACTTTCTTACCTGTCTGTTCATCCAGGTAGAATATCCTGCCTTTCTCAAAGAAAACTACTTTTTCCACATAGCCATTTTCAGTTATTCAGAACATATCTAAAACCCAATCTTAGCTCTCAGCTGGCCAGCATAGATCCATTGCCAAAATGTAAAGAGCACAGGTTATCATGCAGGCCTTGGACCTAATACCTTGCTAGATAGATAGATAGATAATAGATAGATAGATAGATAGATAGATAGATAGATAGATAGATAGATGATAGATAAACACATAGACAGATCTCCACCATTCAGTTTGGCAGGGCCATTCGCTCTGGTCGGAGCACCTTTCCTGCCTTTGCTAATTTCAGAGGGATGCAATGACTGCTCCTTATCTATGTATTGGGGATCACCTCTATCCACCCTTGTGTGGCTGTACCCCCAGAGAACAGAATAAGAGAGGCCTGTTTGTATTTCAGGTGGATGTGATGAAAGAAGAATTCCAGAGAATGGATTGATATGGCCCATTATTTAGAGACAACACTTCAGCCTTCTGCCACCCAGAATTCACAGCCCAATTGACTGGCACCTCACCTTCAAGTCCTGTTACAACCTACTGCCCTCTCCTCCTTCCCAACACACTATGCCGTTGCCCTTGTCATACTTGCTACCCTCTGCCTTGATTCTTCTTCCTGAACTGCCTCTCCCTTGCATTTCCTACCAACTCATTTTACCACTTCCTGTGAAATCACCATCACAAAACTACCTCTTTCCAGAAGCCTTCCCAGATTACCTCAACACTCTCTAGCTCTCATCACCCTTTCCCTGCAATTCCCTCAGTATTTGTATATTTGATACAGTTACTGTAATAACTCTAATCAGTGTCAGCATGGCCAGGGACAAGGATAGTGCTTAAGCAAGAATCTTTGGGCACAGCAGTTCTGTTTTGTGGGCTTTGCTCCCTGGGGTTTTGCTGAAATCATTTGCAGAGCAGCTGCAGACAAGTGGTGCCCAGGTTCAGCAGGTAGGGAAAGGTGAAGCTGGTAACATGGCTCTGGATTTCTCCTAAGCCACACACTGAAGTGTGTTTAAACACCCCTCACCTTTTTGATGGCAAGCCATGTGGCAGGGATAAAGGATTAGGGACTCCGTGTCAAAAGGGAACAAAATTGTTCCTCTAAAAGATCACTCCACACCTCCTAAGTCTTCCCTGGCTCCCATGCCACAAAAAGGAAAAACCACATTCTCTGCCTTGTACAATCGCTACCTATTGCCATACCCTCCCCCGGGTCCCTTTTATGCTCCAACTATACCTGCCTGGTCACGGTATCCCAAACAATCACTGCCCACTGCCTCTCTCCAGTAAAACTCTCACCCATTGGCATTCTGTCTGGAACACTCTTTTTTGCCATCTTCCACCTGCCCAAATGTAGTCCAGGCAGCTGAAACCAAACCATGAGGGTTTTATCAGATCTCCCTTAGTCAGAATCAAGTTTGCCTTCCTGAATCTCCTGGAGTGTGTTGTTTGTTCTTCTCTCACATTTACAGGGAACAGCAGCCTTCTGCTAGAGTAACTTGTACACCGTGCCACTTCCCTGCTGGCTGGGTAGCTCTAGCATACAGGGACTGAGGCAGGAGATTAGGGTGTGGCAAAGCAGCTGGACAAGTGGGCGCAACTTGTCAGTCATGAAGATTCAGGATATGTGCAGAACAGCTTCCAAGCCCTGCACCTGATATCAATCAGAGAGTGCTACCTTCAGTTCTTCTGGCATGAGATCAAGCAGGTTTTTGACAGCACAGCCTAGGTCTCATGTTAGAATGGAGGTATAAAAAATGGCCACCATTGGCCTCGTGGCCACTGCTTTCTTTCTTTCTCAGTGGCTTGCTCTGCATGCAGAGCATATTTCCTTTCCCACTTTAATTGGGCCACACTTACTCTGCAGAGCACTTCTTTTCAAAGCATTTCTCCCTTCTTTTCTTACCTTTAATACCTTCAATAAATATAAAACCTCACTACTTCATTTGCTGTCCAATTCTTTGTTCAGGACACCAAGAATCTGGAAAGAATTTCTAGAAGGAGCCCACAGCTCCCCAGTACCCTGCTAACAGGACTGTCTTCCTCCTTTGCTTGCTTCTACCCACCCTTCTACCCTTCACCTGGCACTCGGGAGAAGTCACAGGACCATCATGGAGTTGAGTTAAAGTTACAGGATTCAGCTGCAGGGAATCAGGAAACCCCTACCCTTCCTTTTGCCACTTCCCAACTCTTTCTCAACACCCTGCCTTTCCCGTTCCTCTCCACAGCCCAGTTTCTGCACCCATAAGCAGCAGGTAGGGCTCCTCAGCATCATAGTGGTTCAGCCAGGCAGGAAGCCAGGGCCTCTTGCTGGGGACCTGCTCCTGCCCTGCCTCCTTGGCCTGAGACTGGGGACAATGGGAAGCTGTTGGAGGAGAGCCAGGAAAGGAACTGTTATCTATCTCTATCCCCCACACCCACCTCCTGAAGCAACTTGGCTTCTCCCAGTGGCCTTTGTCTGGGGCTTTGGAGCTATTTGGGAGTTACGTTGAGACAGCAATAATCCAATTAAAGCGTCTGACACTCTGGACTGGTGGCATCTTGGTGGGGAGGAGGTGGACACTCGGGGGCTGTTGCAGGTTCCGTCTGTGATATGTGTTTTACTGGCTGTCAATACCTACAGGGAAAACACTTGTTGTAAGATTCGCAGATAAAAACCAGTGGCCTCTGTTTGCTCCCTGGGGTGTTTTCCTAAGAAATTGGTTTCTGTGCAGGGAGGGGAAAAACTCTGTTTCTTTCCCCACCTCCAGGGTGCTTAGAAAGGTTAGAAGGAGGAAAACTTAGAGGGAAAAGTAAATCAGAGGAGCCAAGTCCGAAAGTCCAAAAGGCCTGCCCGGCCAAGTGAGCCTTTTCAACACAAGGGACTGAGCCTTCCTTCCGGTCTGGATTCTTTCCCTTCCCATTTTCTCACTGTCTTTCTTTTCTCCATAGGTTATTGTCACTGTTCCATCTCTGGGAAGCCCAGGGGGTCTTTCGGGCCTCAGCAAAGCACAGGAACTGTCCCTAAGAAATAAAAGGAAAGGACCCATAATCCGACCACTGCATCTTTCATGGAGTGTGTCAAAGCTCATACCAGAAAGTCTTTGACAGAGCCGAGCTGTTGCCCGGAGTGGGGTGCTGCTGCTCCCCAGTCTCCTTAAACGAGTGGCCAGGCTCCCCTCCCATCTGCAGTTCTATTTCCTTCCCACCTTCCACCCCACAGACACAATCCCATTCGCCCCGGTCATGGCCCCAAGACTCCCACACTGCCTGCACCAGCCAGCTGATGCTCTAGCAGGCTCCCCAACACCTCACTACTGGACAGCTTGACTGTGCAATCGCTGGACAAGCTGAATGCTCTTCCCTTCATTATCAGAAAGAATTTTATTCTGACTGAAGTGAACAATGTGAAGAGACACTACAGAGCTCTGGTGGAGGATGAAAAGTTTCTTATATCCACAGAGCGGTACTTCAAAGTGTCCTGTGAAAAGGTTCCACTTTAATTAGGGGCAGGAAATTGCCATGTAACTTAATTAATATCAAAAAGTTTTTTTATCCTTAAATACAAGAAAGATGGCTACAGAGAGAGGGAGAACTGACAGAGAGTCTGGCCTGGCGCACTCACAGACAGCATAATGATAAACCATGTTTCTAATTACTCTAAGTGCGACTCAGGGTCAGGGAAGAACTCTAAGGCCACAGTGGGTTCTTCGCCACAGTGGAGAACTTCTTCCTCCATCCCTGATGCTCTGGCCCTTGTGTGAAATGAAGTGCAGACCTGAGCTAGTTGTCTGGATATTTCAGGGGAGAAACACAGAAAACTGCTTTGTTTCAACTAAGTACTTGTGTGTAGAGAAAGTGAGTTGGGAGTGGACCATCTGCTCCTTCCTGCACTACCTAGTGCCTTTTTTGGGCTGGCTTCCTCCTCCAGGGCCCCTTATCCCTGCTACCACACCCCACCCTCTTTGATTCAGTGCTCTGGGCAGACTCCTAGGAATTTGCCTGGTTTCTCCCTCTCCACAATTAAGCTATCCTATCCATTCTACCTCATAATTATCTCTCAAATCTGTCCTCTTTTCTATTGTTACCATATGATTTACAATTGCTAACTGGTCTTTTCGTTTTCCCTTTAGCCCATTGGAGTCCATTCTTCAGCCAGCAACCCAAGTGATCTTTTATAATACATAAAATCATGCCATTGCTCTTCTCAAAACCCTTAAATGGCTATCATCCATGAAAAAAAAAAAAGAAATTAAGATTCCTTAACAAAGACTACCAAGAGCCTGTATCATTTTGCCCCTGCCAATCTCTCTCATCCTTGCTCTTGACACTAGTCAGAGTATCAGGTCTTTATCAGGGGGTTCTTTATTTTTGGAACATTCTTCCATACATTCTCTACCCACTAGATCTTGGCCTGCTTCACTCCTGTTTATTCATCTTTTGAGTCCTGACTTAAATGTTATTTACTCTGGGAGGAATTCTAAGATGTCTACATTAAATTTCCACATTGAACATTCACTTAGAATACAGAGTTCTTTGAAATCTACACAAGAAATGTAACAAATTGTCTAGCCAAGTACTTTTTTGAGACATATCTTCTACCTTGGACCATAATGCCAATAGAAATAGGCCATGCCTGTGTTGTCACACCTGTTTGGTGAGCTGCCCACATAGAAACAATGTTCTGATCTCCATTGGTCATTTCACTCTCATAACAAACAAATGGGGTGCATCATTTTATTAAACCCACTTTACAGATATGGAACTTGAAGTGTTGAGGTCAGATATTGTCTGAAGTCATACAGGTAGTAAATGAAGGGTGTTTCATCCCGAGTCCTGCTTCTCATTGCTGTGCTCCGCTCATGCAGGAGGAGCACCGTACACAATTGCTGAAGAAGTAAAGCCAGTAACAGTGGACCTGGAAATAGTTGGAAGTGACCAGAGGGTACAGGCATGACCAGTAGACCCAGCCCTCCCGCCTATGGAGGTGCCCTGTCCTATTCAGCATCATCTGTCTTCAACACTCCCAGAAAAGACCCCAACCTTGTGATTCTGCTGAGATCCTCTCTAGAGAAGGCACATAACCTAAGAATGGGTCCTGAGAAAGTTAAGACATGGCTTCCTGTCAGAGCCCTCTTTCTCCCCATTATTTGCCCTCAACTCAACTTCGAGCTTGCCTGTTTCCCTCAACATGAAGATATGCAATAAATTAATTTTTGGAAGGAAACACAAAGATAGTCAACATCTTCTGGACACTAATCAAATTAACTGGAGATTATTAATAGTTTCAGCATTAGATCTCATGGTTTCTTCTCCACTAGAACATATCTTTTTGAAGGTGGGTTTTCCAGTGGTTGATATGACAAGAAGCAAGTGCTATACAAAAATCAACGTGAACCAGGAAGTGAATGAGCAGCGTCCAAGTTCTGAGAAGTTGTACAGTGCCATTAGAAGTGATTATGATTATTCAAGAAAGAAAGTGTCTTTTCTTTTGGTTCATTTATTTATTTTTTAGATCGTTACTAAGTGGTTAGGGTATTGACAATTACAAAGTTGTTTGACCTTAGGTACTTAAAAAAAAATGGAATTACTAGTTCTTTTGGCTGTGGGCACCATGAAAAACTACAAAGAAACTAAGGAGCCTAAGAATGAAAGAAGTGTGGGAATAAGGCTGTCAGAGGTGTTTGTGGCTGAGATTGAGACACTAATAATGTAGAGGGGGAAAGACCCCTCCCCTTAAATAGGACCACCTGGATATGACACAGTTGTCCCCTAAGATGATGTCATCTGACAGATTACCTTACAGTGGCATAAAGGGAAAGGAGATGGATGAACCAGGCTGGCCTGGAGCCAAGCCCTATCGGCTAGCCCAGCCCCAAGACTTCTCCCAGATGGCACGAACATCCATGGCAGACAGAGTCGTAGGTAGCAACCCAGCCCCAGGGCTTGAAGGGCAGGTTTGTAATTGACAGTATCTCCATTGCCCTCCAAGAGCAGTGCCTCCAGCCACAGGTCTCTCTACAACGGCAAAGAAAAGCTTCTTAGCTTCCTGCGTTCCACGCAAGGCCGTCTGTTATCAGCTGCAGACGGAGCCTCACAGCCTCCCACTCTGGAGTGCTCTGCGGAAACAGGCTTGGCAGGTGGACAAATCAGACAAGATGACAAGCGGCAGCCCACAGGTGGTTGGAACACATGCTCTGGACCCTCCTCCTCTCAGGCTAGCGCAGTTGCTGCCCCATCACTGAGGCGCCCCCTCCTCCAGAGGCCTCTGTGGAAATGGAGGGATTGGGGCTCCTGAGCACTCTCCTAGGGTCTCCACCCTCTAAGCCTCGGGTCCGCACGGGGAGAAAGACCTAGGAAGCCAGGCTTCGGCTTTTATCAGATGGGAGGCTTCCTCCACTCACTCCCCTACGGGGACAACTGCAGCAGGGCACCATTCACCTTTCTCACATCCTCTTTCTCAGAGACTCAGTGGGATGCACCTCCGCCGCCCTGTGCACCTGGGACAGTAATGAATGAAATGAGGCGAGTGGCCTTGAGCCCCTCCCAGGTGCAGGGCCTTGCTCCCAGCACCCTCACAGGCGGATGAGGTTACGTTTCTAACTTGCAGAAAAGGTGCTATCCTCCAAACTGTCTCTAGTTTCTCCCTTCCCAGTCCAGGAGAGCTCAGAGAAAACACCCGGACGCCCACTCTCCCCTCACCCGACCTGGAAGGCCCTGCGTCTGTCTAGCAGCAGGAGCCTGCAGCCCAGATCTGCTTCCTGCCTGGGCGCGCAGCCCCGAGGGAGGGGAGCAGGGGCGACGGCTGCAGGAAGCTCCCCTCTGATGCGCCCGGCACCCGCATTCGGGAAGCTGGCAGCCTGGAGCCCAGAGTGGACCTACTACCAATAGCACGTCTTGAGCTCCTTTCATCCGTGTCACAGATGTCTGTCATATCGTCATCCCCCCAGCTGTAGGACTTACTATAATTTCATACAGTTCTGTAGACAGATATTGAAAAGCATCTGGAAAAATTGATAGCATATCAAGGCAAAGATTTCATAAAAGTCATTTTTTAAATGTCCAGCCAAAGGTACCAGCGCCCGGTCCTCTCAGACGCACATTTGAGTTCCCCACAGGCCTTTTTCCTGATCTTAGAGCGCCCCCTTTGGAGATGACGCTCCTACTGCAACTGCAGCGCCCTCTTCCCACACCTTTGACAGGGATGAAGGAACAGGGGAAAGGAGGAGAGGAAAGTGAAGAAGAGGGCGAAAGGCGGGGGAGATGGTGCAGTCCTCCAGGGAGCATCTTCCAGTGTGAGAGAACCATGCTGCATCTTCAACACACACAAGCTCACTGAATCCCACCTCTCATAAACCTCCAGCCCCAGCTTATTAAGGAAAACAAAATTCAAGGAACCTTCCCTCAAAAGACATAGAGTGGCTGCCAAAGACACCTTCTCTCTGCTAACCAAAAACATGCAATTTGGTTCTAGAAAACGGACACGCAACTGCTCCCTCCTCATCTCACTCCACAAAGAACATTTCCAATTCTCCAGTGAAATCACAGTAGGAAAAAACAACTCTGCTCAAGGATGGACACAGGAAGATGCTGGGCAGGGATGGTGGCTGGGAAGGAAGGGACACCTGAAGTGGCTGCAGACAAGGACAGGTTTTATGGACATTCCTTTTCCACCTGTTTTCATCGAGTCTTGCTTCCTCCCTATTCCTAGTGACAGTGAACAGGTGACAAGTGGCAGCTGCCAGGGTGTGAGAAGACCTCCAGACTTGGAATCAGAAATGCGCTCTGGCACAAGAGGACTTGGCCTCAGCAAGGTCTGGTAGCTTTGGAGTTTGGTCATCAGGTAGCCAGGAGGCAATTTCAGGATCAATGGAGGTGCTACCTGGGATATGGTCATGATTCTCCACCCCCTCCAGAAAAACAAATAGAGAGCATCCGACAAAAGAAGACTTGGCCCACAGAATTACGGAGCCTGCGAATTCCCACCATCTGCAGCCTCGAGCTGGAGACCCGAGGAAAGCTGGTGATGTAATCCAGCCCAAACCCAAAGGCCTGACAACCAGCAGAGACAATGGTGTATGTTTCAGTCCAAGACAGAAGGTGAAAGATATTCCAGTAAAAGTAGGCTAGTAGAGAGAATGAATTTTCCCTTTCTCCCCCTTTTGTTCTATTCAGACCCTCAAAGGATTGGTTGATGCCCACCCACCTTGGGGAGACTGATCTACTTTACAGAGTCCACTGATTCAAATGCTAATCTCATCTCAGAGGTAAGGATTACTTATGTACCTGGCATCCCATGTCCCAGTCAAGCAGACGTATAAAATTAACCACCACACCTGGTAACTTCACAAAGAAACAGAAAGACAGCCCAAAGTGCCATCCAGGATCCTGGAATGAGGAGCCAACAGCTTTACTGAACGTGGGAGATAGGGACACAAAAGAAAGGAAAAAGGAGGCTGGTTAGAAGGATCCTTGAATAAGACTTTTGTTGAGTCAGGGTAAAGGGAACCTCTTACCTAGGAGAATCTTAAAGACACAGGGATTTGAGTGGGTCTGGGGCTGCACAGATCCAGAGGAAGAGCTGGGTTGAGGTATGAGATGGACCTTGAATGCAAGACTCTCTTTTGCAGTCTCCTTTGAAGGAGTCTCAGATGAGAACAGAAGGAATTGTGTACTAGGACATTTCCTTTGGGGGAAAATATGCTTCCCCATGGGCCTGTGCCTCAGAGGAGGCCTGGATCCCATCATTGCTTCTTTCAGGGTTAGTGAACTGAGAGCACCTCACCTTCTCCTCTCAGTCCATTCCCCGCTGCCTTCAAATCCTTTCAACCACACGAGAGTATATTCCACTTTGAATATTAGAGAAGACTCAGAAGAGCATTTCCATGCATAACCTCCCAAAGTCAGACTCAGAAATATGGAGTAAAGAGAGATAAAATCAAAGTCTGGTTCAATAATGTTGTGAGGAAGAGAGATGAAAGATTACGTGAAGATGATCCCCAGGGGGTGAGCCCAGAGCCCTGCCTATACTTCTCAAATACCAAACTCCTCTTTCTGTCTTCAGGAGCCAACCACATCAGTGGGGTAGGGCCAGGAAAACCAGTGTGCTTTTTACAGGGGCAAAGACTAGGGGAACTTCCTGTGAAGGCCTATGGGGAGCTAGATGTTATGTGGGAGTCAGTAGCCTTTCCCTCCTCCCTGTTTGGCCCAGTAAGCTAAGTTGGCCATAGCACTGTTCTGATAAAGCTGTGGTCACAACCTGAGTCTTATATGGACGGATTAATCTTTCAAAGAAGGAAGTGGTGTAACTAGCCTATCAAATGCAAAACAATCAGCATTAAATAATATCACTGAAAACATTGTTTCTCACCCAATGTCTCCAAAATTAAGTGCCACAGGAGACATTTCTTTCAAAATTTAGACCCAGGATATTTTTTTAATCCCCTAAGCATAGGGGAAGTAGGAAAGTGCACTTTGCCCTTTTAAATGGTGAGAACGATGATAATATGCCATGTTTCCTTTTTTACCTTAGCTACCTGGAAGATCTAATCAGACTTTGTGTAAATTGTAATAAATATGTTAATTAATACTTTGGGTTATTATATTTCTTAACTTCCTTTTTTTCAGGTCTGGTTGCTCTCTTCTTCATTTTCTTTTCAGTAGTCTTATAGATATCCTTTCTCTAAGCTGTTCAAGCCATCTTTGGAAAGAGGCAGATATTTCTGAGGCAACACACTACTTAAAGCACATTCATGGCCACAGCTGGGAAGACCACATGAAGGGTACATTTTCCTGGCAGGAACCACATTACATCAACACTGTCTTTAAAGAAAAAGGGCAGTCTTCCGTGTCCCTCTTCTGCCTCTTCCCCTGCCACCACCCTTGCAAGGACAAAATGTTGAGGGCATTCTTTAATCTCCTCTATTTTAATTGGTGAGAGAAAGTGGTGCCACTCATCAGTGCCTTAAGTTGGATGGATTTAATTAGATCTAATGACCAGATAAATGGAGAATTCTGAATAAGGACCTTTGGGGACCGAACAGTGTGAAGAGGATTGTGCTGTTGTATTTCCTTGCATTTGTCACTGTGACTGAGGTCATGATGAAGCAGGGCACTAAAGAGAGTCAGGCAGGGATGCTGTTGGGAAGGAGGAAGGAGGAAAGGACAGAGGTCATCCGGGGCTGCAGCGCAGAAGGCACTGAGAGCAAAGGTTGCAGTGGGGGGTGCACTTGCAAGGATCAGGAGTTTCGGATCTCCTGACTGACTGACTCTCATTCTTAGTTGATCCTGCCTCCCAGCTGACCATTTTCCAGGCATTCTGTCTCCCTGTGACCCTGACATCTTCCTCACCTTTGAGGAATGCCACAGCCTGGTCCTAGAATGGGTAGAGCTGTTCACTTGTCAGGCTTCCAGCGAGCTGATGCTGAAAACAATCTGTCCCCCTTTGACAAGTCACCTTTATCTAGTATGAGCAGGATCATTTTGAATATCCTTGTGCTGTCACTTAGGGCTTAGAGTGTCAGAGATTTCTCTCCCCTCAAATATCATCTGTCAGAGTTAGTGGGGTATTCTGGTCCCAAAAGCCCTGAGGGGAAAGTTCTGGAGGTGGAGGGGGAATGGAGGGAGGGAAATAAGGAAAGAAATCAGTCTGCAAATATTCCAGATCCAACTCATACCCAAGGAGGGTGGATTCATTCTACCCTGGAGAAAGATCAGTCAAACCTTCAAGTCTTGAGAGGAAAGAGAGATAACTTTTATGGAGTGTCTACCATATGTCCAGTGTCTGGTCAGATATTCATCTGTAATATCATTTAATTCTTATAATCTCAGAGCCTGGTGCATAACAGGTGCTCAACATACATATATAAAATGAATGAAGAATTGAATTACCCAGAATGGCCCTTACTATACAGAGAGAAAGCCAACACTTACAGAAAATAAACAGAGAAAGCTAAGGTTTAAACCTAGGCCTTTCTAATGCCAAATATCTGTCACTTTCCAATTCGATATGAATGGGAGACATTGATCAGAACCCTCTCTAGACCCCCTCCAATCCCCGCTCAAACTAGGCTTGCATGTACCTTGGTTTCATTAGAATGTTGTTGGCTCCTTCATAAAACTGGTTGGAGCAACACCTTATGAGGAAGAAAGCAGGTGCTATTTTTTACCCAAAGATGTAGTAGAGCTGAGATAGCTTGCATAGAGATGTGGCCCACCTTTCATCTAAATCAAAAGCCTTGCCTTTGGTGATAAACAGCAGGAATGTGATGTTAACTCTATTTATGTGGCTCTCTGCCCCTGGATATAAATCTACATATGTGCTAAATGTGTGTCAGCTGTGCCAAGAGCGATGCTTGTTTTACTGCCTCTGGATTCAGGGTAGCAGCTCAGGCTATTAAGGAAGCATCACATTCTCATTCTCTCTCTCTCTCTCTTTCTCTCTCTCCACACACACACACACACACACACACACACTCGTACATGCACACGTGATGCTCTTCAACCATTCAGGGAACACAGTGCCACAGGAGGTAGACAGGAGGGGGCAGGAAGGTCTCACTTCACAAATATTAATGGCATCCAATTCCACCTTCCAGCTCTCTGTAAGATTCTTAGAGGTGTTAAAATGGACCAGCCAGGGTCATCTCATGAGACTCATCCTCAGAATTATTCACATGAAAGTAAAGTCAGAGACCAAATGATCTGAATTGTCTGAATCCCTCACTTTAGTTTGAGGAAAGAAAGACCTTTGCAGCTTAAAACTGAAAACACACTTACCAGTGAGCTCCATTTCTACAGTCCAAGTGATTCCTAAAGTACATGAATCACTCCTGCCTAAAATAACAATTATTAACTTTCACTGAGAAATGATTGTCTTCCAGCATCTGTGCTGAGGGCTTCACATAAAATATCCCATTGTATTCCCCCCCAAAAACTATATGAATTTTTACTATGCTTGTGCCCATTTCGTACATGAGAAAATTGAAGCTTAAGAGATTAATAACTTGCTCACAGGCACTTAGCTAGCCCATAGCAGAAGAAAGGTGTGAACCCAACTCTGTCTGAGCCACCCTTTAGTGAGATGTGTGTGTCTGACAATACTGGACTGTTAAGAGAGAAGCGATGGGTAACGAGATTTAAGAGAAAAATATTGCAAATTCTCTTACACTTGCGTACAATGAACCATGGTTAATACATAGTCCTGGTCCACTCTTCGTTCTCTAAGAAGACAGGACAAGTGATAATTCTTTCTCACTCATTCATGCCTTAATTCAGACAATTCAGACATTCACCCAGTGAGTCCTGTGCTATTTTTTGGAAATAAAATTAAATAGGACCTAGCCTCTACTCGCAGTAAGCTCACAGTCCACTGAGGAAGACAGACTTATAAATTAATATATGCAGCCATGTAATAAATGTGTTGGTGGATGGAAAACATGTGAGAGGAATAGCATCCAATCTGAATGAACTTAAAGTGACAGAAAGAGCAAAGGCCTCTGAATCAATTATTAAAGACAAAACTGGATGTGAGATTTGTTTGTGTGATCTTGAGCCAGTTGAAATTCTTTGAGCTCTACTATAATTTTCTTTTGCAGGAAAACATTAATACCAATCTAATGACACTACCAACCCTAAAAGAATTACACAAGGGATTAAATGAGTTAACATAAACGAAAGCATTATTACTCATCATCATAATGCAAGCTGGAAAATAGTGGGAAGACAAGTATGAAAATGCACAAAAACAATGCAGATATTTCTGTAACATGGGATTAAGTAGCAGCATGATAATACAGATGTGGATGATGCAAGGAAAACAATACTGAACCTACTGACTTTGAAATCACCAGCTACTCTTTTGGGGAACAAATTTCTTCATGTGAGACTGAGGATGGAAAAAATATTCCCAGTAATATTCCAGTGTAATTCTTCCAAGGATAGGAGAATAAAAAGTTAACCAGTACTTTCCACTAGAGCTCAGAGAAAACAACCAGCTCATAAGTATCGGCCAAGCACAGCCACGTGCTCAGCACTGTGGTAGTTTCTATGCAGAGCTTCAAAGAGCTCATGAGCTAGTTGGAAAGAACAGTATATATTAAATAATTAATTAGCAACGTATTTGTAACTAACACTGGTCATAGTGAGAGAAGGGAAAAGTTAGTGTAAGCCTGAGCGGTAAAAGATGTCTTCCTGCAAGAAGTGGGGAAGTGAGTAAGTTCTTAAAGGAAGGCTAAGATTTGGAAAAGCAGAAAGGGGAGATGAGTACGGGTAGATTGAAGGAGAAAGGGGGTATACACAGGGGAATAGGAAAGAAAAGCAGTGAAGGAAAAGTGAGTGAGAAAGAAGGGAAGAGAGGCAACAAGAGGAGAAGGAAAAGTCCAAATAGAAGAGTGAGAGTTATTAGCAGAGAAAATAGTGGGGATGAACCTGGAGGGGCTGAGCTAGAAGGCTGCTGATACAAAGTCAGCAGATAGCTGAATGAAGCCCAATTATAATTTAAGCTAGGGAATCTGGATTTGATATTTCTGTCAGTTGGTTCATGATAGGGAGCACCATGAAAGAAGGATAGCAGTCCCAGGGACAACTCAGAGGAGACCAAGGACAGGAAGTAGATAGTTCAGTTCAGACCCTGTCATCCAAGTCATGCTTAAGACAGCATGCATGGCAAGGACAAAAAGAGAGAGGGCTCATCTGAAGGAAAATTATCAGATTTGGATATTAGAAATGAAGGTGGGGAATAAAGAAGTCAAAGTCTTCTAAAAGACTCTACTAGGCTTGAGTCTGGAAAAAGATGATTTCTCTAAGAGAAAAAGTCATTTGGAAAGAGGAAGTGTGATGACTCCGAGTTACAATGTGTTATGCAGGAGTTAACGGCAGGGAGTGCAAATGGGCAGGGATGGTGATGCGAAATAGCAGGAGTAAGATCAAGGCTGGAGGTGTCCGTGTGAGAGACGTACTGCAGGAGACTGCCAACAAGCCCCCACAGGATGCGGTGAGAGGGACACAGGGAGAAAGGCTAAAGAAAGGTCCTTGAGAATCCACTCCAGTTGGATGGCAAGAGAGAAGTGGGACATTGCGGAAGTCGGAGAAGCAAGAAGAACCCCAGCCATTAGATGTGCTAAAATCAAAGGAGAGAGTGAAAGAACAAGATTATGAGACTGATGCGCTGCCCACTGCACTGAGGGCCACAAGATCAGGAAGAATGAGCAGTGGTGCCCGCTGCAGAGATAGGAGTCAATGGGACAGAGAACTAATATGCAAGGAGATATTTCAATATAATTTAAAAGCAAATGCCGGCTTGTATGAAAATCGAGATTGGAATGTCAGAAGGTAGAGACTCAGCAAAGACTATACCTTGAAAAAAGAAAGAAGGGAAATTAGAAGGTATAATACAATCAAACACAAGCCTTTCTGAGATGTAGAAACTAAAACACATGAAGAGAAAGAGGCCAAACTGGCAACAGACAGAGGAACTAGACACATATTGTGCAAGCAAAATCCCAGAGGAGATATGGGTTCAGAGTTCATGTGAAGCAGTTATCTTTAAATAAGAGGAAGGAAACTTCTTTGAAAATAAAGGAAAAAAGTCCACTTCATAGACATGCTTTTAAGAGGTGAGAATGAGGGTGGTTGAGATGTCCACAATGCTAACTTTAATCTCCCACTGGTCTGAAATGGCCACATAGCATGAGGGAAAAAGGCACCTTTGATGGTTTACGTGGCTGAGATTTTCATAGCGTTATTGCAGCATTACCTGGCCCAGCCTGACTGAACACAAGGAGGAAGCTGCCTCCTGAGATTAGGACAGCAGGGAGGAATTGGAGTTTTAAGAAAATAAAAGGCACAAAATAATAACAGCGATAGTATCTGAGTGATCCAAAAAGATTCTTTTCCCCAATATATGTTTTTGAAAATTTTCAAACCTAAAGAAGTTTGGAAACCAATATAATGACCACCCAGAGACACTCTTCACCCAATTCACCAATTGCCAATGTTTTGCCAATTATCCCTCTGAATAAGAATATATATATATATATATATATATATATATATATATATTCTTCCATCTTCTCTTCCTTTTTTCTTTTTTTTCTAAAACTTTTTGAAAGTAAGTTACTGACATAGCAACACTCCCTGCACTCCCTGAGCATTTCAGTCTATGCCTTCTAAGAATGAGGACCTTCTCCTATAGAGCTACAATACCACTATTATACCCAGAAAATTTAATGTTTTTGATTGCTCAATGATTGTATTTTTAAATTGTGTGTGTTTAAGGTGTACAACATGACAATATATGTTAATATTCATATACATAGTAAAGTGATTACTGCAGCCAAGAAAATTAACATACCCATGATCTCACAAGAGTTACCATTTTGTGGTAAAAATACTTAAAATTTACTCTTAGCAAATTTCCAGTATGCAGTACAATGTTATTAACTATAGTCTTTATACCATACATTAGATCTCTAGACTCATTCATCCTACATAACTGTAACCTTGTACCCAGACTTGATATTAATGCAATAGTTTTATCTAGTATACAGTCTATATTCAAATTTTCCCAGTTATTCTTAAACTTACTTCAAGCTATGCCTGAAGTATCCCATCAAGGATCCCATCAAGGTCACATAATACATTTGGTACATATATAGAGAAGCAGTCTGGTAGCCTGGGCAGAATTTGATAACCTGGTTCTTTAGCAAGACAGATTTGCAATGTGAGGAAAAGGAGTTATCAGATGTAAGGTACTTAGATGCCGAACACAGATCTTTACCTGAAATCAGTAAACATGTTATGCTGATGGTGATGGTGATGATGATGGGGGAAGGAAAATGAATGGAGCATATCATCAAAGGAAAATAACAACATTCAGGTAACTAATAGATCAACAAAGGAAAGAGAAATTAGCGATATGATTTGCCAATGTAAAAATTAATACTAATTAGACTTTATACCCTACAAAATATTTAATTACCATGCATTAAATAATCAATCTTTAAATCTATGTGAAATTAATTTGTTCTAAGTTCTTTACACATATATGCTCAATTTGCAAGTGGCATGGTGAGCTCCTCCCAACTTTAATTAATTAGAGCTGGCATTGGTGATGGAATATTTATTTATGGACCAGGTGCAATTAAAAAGCAATGCGCTATGCTCACTCTATAGAATGCTAAGAGGAATTTAAGATATGAGTGCTTGACAAACATAGAATCTCACAGCCAGGTGTGACCTTAGTGGTCATTTATTTCAATATATCATGGAGAATCTAGATAGCTGTAACATGAGACTATGTTATTTTCAATATTTCAAAATAATTAACAGAAATGCTAGAGTTACTCATGATAAGTCTGTACTGTGTAGATAAAATATCAGAGATTCATTTTGCCTTTGGCTGGGGTTATAGACATTATTTATAGTAACATTGATTATCTTCTGCTGACCAGATGCTTCAATTATCAGTTAAATATCTTTGATGAAAATGACAATAAATTAATTTTACTTTAATCAATGAGTTTATTGGGTAGAAAATATTTTTCGAAACAAAGGAAAGGGGCAGGGTGCTGAGAAAATTAATACTGGAAGTTCTTAGAATGAAAAGATGGAAATACACTATTCTGGCTCCAAACCCTCATTTTGTAGAAGAGGAGATTGCCTAAGTGATACAGCCAAGTTCATGCAGTGACTTATTAGAAGCAATTAACAGCAACCCTTCTAGCAAATTAAAGGTTACTTGAGGAATAAATTTTGTGAGCGAAAAGTGGAAGATCCCTGGTGACAGCGAGTCTCAAGCAAGAAAGCCATTTAGGAGGCTGGTGTAGCATCCAAGAGAGATGGTGGTGTCCTGACTCTAGCAGGGGATAGATGGGGAGATAGTAGGAAGCACAATCCAGAGGCCATAGTGAGATCGAGAACACGAGAATGACAGGGAAGGAAAGAAGTGTCGCAAAGGACACTCAGTTTCTGAATGGCAGCTTTTGAATGGTGCCATTTACAGAGAGCGGAGAGGAGGGGAGAAGAAAGGAGAGGAGAGAGACAAGAGGAGAAATGGAATCCAAGACAAATATTAGGAAGTGACCTGACCTGGCGAGACCCGGAAAGGCCAAGATTCTAAGATTCGCTACGGCCCAAAGCTCGCCCGGGTCTTTCTGATGCCAAGGACAGAAAGACCTGGAGTATTCCCGGCCCGGCGCTTCGCGGTGCGCCCGCAGCGGGAGGCCTCTGCCAAAGGCAGACGCCAGGGGTCAGTGCAGGCCCGGCTTCTCCGTCTGGAGAGCCGAGGTCCCTTCCTTTCAGCGTCTGTTCATTATCGAGAGAATTTAAGAGAACTCTATAAACAGCAGATTCGTTTATGATAGCAGCATTTACAGGCACTTGTAATTATGGTGTATGGAAAACAATTATTGCCTCCTAAAATTGCTTTTTAATTTTCGCTTATTTGTCCCATAATGCATGTTAAATAAGCCTCACTGCCTCACAGACTGCCTCGGATATGTGCTCGGAAGCTCCTGAACTGCAAGCTGTGAGACACACACACCGCACCTGTCTACACTCGTGCCCACACTTACACGCCCCCCCCCCCCGCACACTCTACACTAGACACGGAGATCTGACCTTGGTGCGCTAGCGGCGGTCCGAAGGGACGCCCCAGCACAGCCCATCCCCCGCAGCTGGGGTGCTTCTCCCATCCACCTGGAGGGGTCTTGTTGAAGAGCCCCTACCCCAGGAAGCCCTTCCCTCCAGCACCCTAAACAGGCCTCTTGTATGCTACCATGTTCCTGAGTAAACATTTACATCTGTGAAACTTCTACTTCTTCATTTGCCTGTCGGTCTTTACATACAAGATCTTTAGTGCCTTGAAGGCAAGGACTTTCCCTCGTGTGCTAGCGGTCTCCAGTGCTTGGCCCGTGGAAAACCTTAGTGAATAAGTCTGGGGTTAAATAAGGGAATGATTAAGTATAAAGAGACTGGCTAGGGTATAGGGAGGGACACGAGGGAAGGTAAGGACTAAGCATGAACGAAGACATTCGGCATGGTGGAAAAGTCACAAGAGTTCCTGGGCCTCAGCCAGTCTGAGGCTCCTTACGGAAGTCATGAGACACGGTGCCACAGAGCCTGCACGAGACCGAAAGCTGGAGCCCTCTGGCTTGCAGGGTTGATTAGACAAATATTAAGAGCTTAGTGTAGGTAAAGCCTTACCCTGGCACCTGTGAAAACAGCTGATTTCTGCTTTCCCTCTCAGGCCACAGCTCAACATACCACTCTCCTAATGAAAGCCGCCGATTGAATGCTGTCCCCAAAATGTTGGCTTAGTTTCCGTGTTTCCAACTTCTACCGAAGAAGGTGGAAAAGGCGGTAGATGTTGGGAACCGCAGTTTCCTACTCTCGGGAGACTTTTGTGACAGAATAGCACCTTTGCAGAAATGCATCCTATTTCAAAATGTCTGGGGCTTCGGTGAGGACGCAGAGACACAGAGCACAGAGGGAGTCTCTAATTGTCCTTGAAGAGAGAGTAAGTGTGCTCGGAGTCAGATTCTGGGACAGATGGGCGGGGGTGAGAAACAAAACACATTGTCACCACTGGGAACAATGACATTTAATAAAGTGATTAGGCAGTGACATTAAATAAGTTCTCAGGCCATCTTGGAGTGATTAATCCGGGGGGATGGAGGCCAGGCTCTATTAGGGGAGGGGCAAGGAAGGCTATTATTTTGATTAAAAAGTTTGTGTTTGGGGGGGTTGAAATTTCAGAGCAGGGTTATTATTAATTGGCTGTTCTTGGCCTTAGAATGGTCTTCATTATTAAACAGCTCTCTCTTTTTAGAGCGGGAGTGTGAGCAGGAGAAAGGAATTGCACATGAAGGATGAGAGAAAGGTGCAGGTGCCAAGAGCCACCGTTATGCCTTTGTGGGAATCGGACACCTTGATGTTGGCAGTCACTTTGAACTCTTCTCTATACACAAACATTCCCTTTGTCTTGCCTCGAATGTTTAAGAAGTGTCTGATTTGTTTTCCCTTTTAACTAGCTGTGGATGGAGCAGTCCCAAGAAGGCCTATGGCTTTACATCTATGTCCTCTTTCTTGTAACCTTTAGTGTTTGGATGCTGTAACAAAATACTATGTACTGGGTGGCTTATGAACAATAAAAATTTATTTCTCACAGTTCTGGAGGCTGGAAAAACCAAAATCAGTAAAGTCGCAGGCTTATTGTCTGGTGAATATCTGCTTCCCCACAGACAGTAGCTTCTTGGGGTGTCCTCACATGGTAGAAAGGGCTAGCAAGTTCTCTGGGTCTCCTTCATAAAGGTACCAATTCCACTCATAAGGGCTCCAGCATCATATGAATTTGGGCCGGGGACAGGGACACACATATTCAGACAGTAGTGCCCAGTGCTAATCAGAGCAGAGAAAAAAGATCTGAATTTTAGAATTTTAAAAGATCTCTTTAAAAAAAGAGGGAGAAAAACAAAAGTCTTAAAATGGATACTAAGTTTTGCTAAGCATAGACTCCAGGATCTTACTGAAGCAATGGTCCTTTGAAAAACACTTGTATCTGTAGAATATAAGAATTGAAAAAAAAAAACTAATATCTGCTAGACCAGTGATTTCGAGGATTTTGAATTTCACGAGCTATTTAAATAAAACAACTTGGGAAGATTAATCTATTTACATTGGCAAATAAAACAAATAATAAATTATCAACTATCACTAATAAAATTACATAAAATGTAGAGTACAGAGAACATAGTTAATAGATTATTGCTCTTTTGCAGATTAATTTGAAATTCAGAGAGGTGAAGTAAGTTACCCAAGATCACCGAGTTAGTGAATGGCACTATGATCCAAGCAGGGATGCATACAGGTTCCCGGGGGGCCTGGGATCTTTCAGCGCCTTCAGGAAGAAAAAGAATACAAACTAGAAGCACAAAATTAGTTGCAAAAGTGCAGATTTATTAGAATGAGAAATCATAACAAATTTCACATTTTTAAAAACTTACAGAAACCAAACAATACAAAATCCAGAAAAATAATGTGTTTTTATGAATTAACTATCTGATATACATATATCTTCCCTCCACTTACTTTTTGATTTTTCTTAGGACAAAGTTGGGGTAGAAAATGCTCCCAAACAGATAGATAGCCCTCATATATGTGTGTGTGTGTGTGTGTGTGTGTGTGTGATATAGGTGCATATAATAAAATATGAATTTATGTTTATAAAAAAGTATTTAAAATGTATGTTTTATATATTTGTTTATATCTATAAAGTGTTAATAAATATGTATATTATTCTAAGATTCATATCTTAATAAACTATATGATCATGTGAACACATTGTTAGAGCCCCTTCCTGGCCTTGCAGAGGACTGTACAAATGAAGGTCCCTGGCTTAAGTTATCCCTTCTGATTCTAGTCCAGACCAATTTGTCTCTAAAGCTCAAGGTCTTAACTGCTCTTCTTACTTGTCAGTGTGAGAATCGTGACCAGAACTCAGGTGTTTTTGCTCTGTATGAAGAACAACCATAAATCTCAGACTTCCACTGAGATCCAATTCATCTAATGACATATATCAGTAAGTCCAATATTTTTTGAAGAATGTATCCTGCCTTTTGCTCAAGAAACAATGTAAACATTCTTCCAATTAGTCCCATTGTTGAAGGAGAAAAAGAACAGTTGAAAGAAATCTGAAATTGTGATTACTCTATATGTAGGAAGTTGGACCAGATTTCCTTCTATAAGAGTCATTCCATTTACTTCCTGGTATGGTTTGAATATGGTTTATCTCCTCCCAAGCTCATGTTGAAATTTGATCACCTTTGTGGCCGTGTTGGGAGATGGATCCTTTACGAAGTGCTTAGTTTATTAAGATGAATTAATGGTGTTCTTATGGGAGTCAGTTAGCTATCACAAGAATGAGTTGTTATAAAATGAGTCTGCCTCTCATCCTTTTTCTCTTCTGCATGGGCTCATTTGTATTCTACCAAATTATGAAGCAGTAAGAATGCCCTCACAGAAGCTGAGTGGATGTTGAAACCATGCTCTTGGACTCCCCAGACCCCAGAACAGCGAGACAAGTAACATTCTTTCCTTTGGAAATTACCTGATCTCAGGCATTTTATTATAGCAGCTGAAAACAGACTGACATAACTCTCCCTCATCCAGCAGCAAGAATTCTGCATGAGTGGAATTTACCCATCTAATTTTCCTTCATTTGTAAATTCTTCACAGGTCAGATTCATTCAACAAATATCTATCATATGTCTAATATAATAGTAACATTCATGTTGATGGTTAACACATATATGTTTGTGATACTTTACTGCTCATTAGGAACATAGAGTCAGGAGCCATGTGAATATAGCTGCTGGGTAAAAACTCTACAGGACTCCTTTGTCAGAAGTGGTGGTAAAAAATAGGAAATAACAACAACAGTATCTTACATTTTGAACAATTACATATATTTGGCCTTTTGCACAGTACTTTACACAAGATGTCTTACTGAAAGCCCCTGGTAGATGCTTTATGCCTGTGCCATTGAGAGGCAGTGCTTTTCTAGCACATGACAGCTACTCTTGGGGTCAGTGAAATCCACCTAGGATGGGAGAGGTTGGTGACGGAGAACAGCCAAAATTGTCTGCAAACAACAACAGTGCCAGCCCAGCATGTGCCGACAAATTTCCCATTCCTCTATATGCTTTACCTGTTTTGCCCTTATGAAAGAGGGGCAGAGAAAGTTTTAATAATTAATGTCACTTAACACCAAGGGCAATCAAACAAAACTTCCCATGAAATTTTTACCACCATGATTGCTTGAAATTTTTAATCAAGAAAAGTATCCCTATATTCCTTCCCCAATGAGTCCTGGCCTGTTTCCACCCACATTAATCACTCCAAAATGGCCTGAGAACTCATTTAATGTCACTGCTTAATCACTTTATTAAATGCCACTGCTCCTCAATGTGAATATTCATTTTTATCTCATCTCTAACGTCTTCCATAAAGTCCTAATCTAAGGACCCCCGGTGTTATCCCACTGTGCATCGCTTGGCACACCTTGCCATAAAACCGAATGGTATAATTTGAGATATAACAAAACACACTCTTTCCTACATATCTCCTTTTGGTCTTACTACTCAAAATCCTGTCACAGGAAGTTATTGCTGCATAGTAAGGTTAGCACTCTCCAAATCCCTCCCAGATAAGGGCAACAATGTTTTTATCCTGTAAACTTTAATTTGTAATTATTATTTTCTGTTCTGAGGAGAGAAGGGAGTATAAAAATTCTTGAAACTTTAGGAATGAGAGGCTTCTGTCACCAGTAGAAATGTTACCAGTGCAGAGTTTTTATTCTACTAACAAAAATCAAGATGTTGTCACATGCCTGGGTAAGCAGTGTCTTACCCAGCCTCAATGGGGGGCATGGGAATGGAGGATGACAGGATGCATAATTGGTACCACAAGAACTTTCTCTAGAGGAAGATGGTTTCCTTGCAGTTGATATAATCTTGGAGAATACAAGAAAGCAATGCTACTGAGTGTTTCCTATATGCTATCAGGATAAAATTTCTGGACCAAATAGTTTGACTCTAGCAATATAGAACTGATTTCTATTTTCATGCCAACACAAGTTGATTGGTAGTAGTTTGCTATAGCATGGTGTTAAGGATGATCCTGAGAACTTATCAAATACAGCTGGAAAGAGAGCTGTTACAATTAACAAAATGTATTGGGAGAGAAGAAAGAAAGGTCATGATGCCAGCCTGCTTGCTGCCACAAGGACAAGGTGAATGTGGGTAGTGGACATCCTCAGTGCCCCATTTTCACTTTTTTCAGCCCTTATATTCCTCTTTGTACAGAAACTTGAGGCTGATGGTATTGGTTATGGATGTTTAAAGAGGGATCTTAACACTCCTCTGCATTCAACCCTTCAGCTCATGAATAAAAGAAGCTACAAATAAGTGATTTACTTATTATTACTTTAAATTCTATGTTTCAAAAAGTACACTTCTGCAAATAAGTTTATTTAACTATATACAGCAGGACAAATTTCTGGAAAGATCACTACAAAACAAATAGTTCAGTTTGTTTCATTTTTCTATTATATGCATTACATTAATAAAGAGGGCTTGCCCTGTGGTGGAAAATTATGAGTCACTGAAAGAAACTTGCCTGGTTTAAGTATTTAAAAATATGGGAAGAAATCACATTTTAGAAACTCAAAATAAGTATGTTATTCATGACGAAGTAGAAATCTTTTACTAGAGGATATAAGTAAGAACTTTATTTTAAAGTTAAGAATTTGGCTTTGTTTTCCTTGTTTGATCCTCGCAACAGTCCTAATAAAGTGTGTATGATTTTTGCCCCCATTTTATAGGGAACATGGGTCACAGAGCTGGTCAGGGGCAAGGCTGGACCTGAACCCAGGCTGGAGTACACAGGAGTTTCGGCTCTTGGGATTTCTGTTCTATTGCCTCCCCCTGTGGCCTTTGGAAATAAAGCAGCATCTCATCTTCCATGGAACGATGGAGGGAATTCACAGATGTTATAGAGTAGAAACCCAGATGCAGGGCCCAAGAAGAAGGAAACCACCTATGGAACTTGGAAGAACGATTACAGCCTCAATTTTGAGAAATCAAGAGGGGGCTGTGTCTAATGCATTGGATCCAGGGTATGATGTTCACCAGACAGGATTTACTACTCTTTCCATCCCCAACTGTTTCAACTTGTGTCCAAAAGTAGGGCCGAGGGAGCATTCTGGAGAAGGAGATCTTGTTGTAAAACTTGGAGTTCGGATAGGTGGTATGTGTTAACTTAAACTAAGGCTGGGATTTGAGGAGATAAATCAGTTCAGAATGATTCAGAATGATTTTAACCATTCAGAATGATTTTAACTTTTTCTAGAATGAGACAGTAGATGATAGATTGATAAGTGATACATAGATAGGTGGATATGAATGGATAGATATAGATGGTAAATGATAGATAGATAGACGATAGATACATAGATAGATAGGTACATACATACACACATACATACATACATAGGCAGACAGACAGGCAACCAAGCAAGCTGCCCATAAGAGTAGTGTTAAAGAATGGCATTTGGTTTTCTGGGCCATGGTTTAAGATACTGAACTATTGGTCTCCTGGCAGAAAAAAGAGTGTGCATCCAGGATATGCAGGCTACATGGGTACTTACTGATTTATCAAGCAGATTTTACACTAAAAATAGAGGCAGAAAAAGAAAAATGCCCAGAAATGAATAAAGACAGAATCTATAACAAGAGAAGAAAAAATATATAAGGTATGCCCAGTAGTTCATAGAGGAAGTTGTGGGAAGAAAATCTGAAAGTAATATGTATAGCCTTAGTACACCCCACACACAACCCCTGAGTAATACACAGAATAGGTATTATCTCTCGACGAGAGCTTTTTCATCAATATACAAGATACTGGGTTTTTTCTTGCACTTTAAGAAATTCCTCCTTTGCTCCATCGTCTCCAATCCCATTTATTTCTCTCACATTTATACATCAAACTCCATGAGAGAGCTATAAGTTCTCCTCATATTCTCCCCTGAACCCACTCAGGTGGGCTCACACCTTCATCAGCCCACCAGAATATCAGTGACCTCCGTGTCACAAAAACCGAATAGTCAAATCTCAACTTCATTGAACTAACGGTAGAGCAAACATCTAGCCATATGCATGGCTACAGCCCTACTGGTAGTTTAAACTTTAAACTATTTGATAAATACTTGCATCCCTGCCAACCACTACTATTCCCTGGGTCCTGTTTCTTACCACTCCAGAACCCAGAAATTAAAGAGTTGATCCTAGCCACTGCAGGGGACCTCTTGGTCCCTGCTCCAGGAACAAGGCCAGTTGCATTTCTCTTTGGTCAAATGAACATGCCAGTTACATTCTCAGAAGTCCTTCCTCCCTGACATTGCAGTGCCTGCTCCCATCCTAACAAGGAGACTGCTCCATGCCTTGCTCGTGCACCACCCCCAGCCCTAAGGATCACTGAGTAGATGATGCTTTGGAGCTTTCTCTGTATCCACCATGCTCCTGTAATGCCAGTTACCTGGCCACAGCTCCCATGAGTCAAACTTGTTTCCGGGTACTAGTAGGCCAGGTCATTGGCACCAAGTGTTCCTGGTGGCACTGGTATTCAAGTGAGCAGATATCCAGGACTCATTTTGCCTTCAAAGCTGTGATCTGGTAAATTGGTCAGCTTTTCCATTGCTGGACAAGATACCTAATACCCAAAACTAAAAGGAGGAAAGGTTTATTTGGCTCACAGTTTCAGAGGATTGAATCCATTGGCTTCAAGGCAAGAACACTATGGTGAAAAGAAGACAGAGCAAAGCTGCTCAGTTCATGGTGGTCAGAGAGCAGAGTGGGAGAAGTGACAGAGAGGAAGGGATGAGGGACCATATATAGAACCCAAGATCACTCCTTCATGACCCAACAAGACACACTTAGAAGTGTGCTTTAGTAATCCCCTGGGCAGCTTTCAAGCCATTCAAGTTGACAGTCAAGCTTAACCATTGTCTTAGTTACTTTTCTCTTGTTGCTGAGACAAAATACCCCATGCCCAAAGTTAAGGAAAGAAAGGTTTATTTAGCTAACAGTTTATAGAGATTTCAGTCCATAAACAGCTGGCTCTGGAGCAGGGTGGCTTTGCAGAGGAGAATAGTTCATGGTGGGCAGAAGACAGCAAAACGAACAACTGAACCTTAACAGCGTCTCTCCGCCCCTTTATTCCCTATCTAGGCTGCTGGAGTTAGGGCAATGCCAAACCAATCAGTGAACTGATCACACACCCTTAATCCCAGCATCACACACTCTATATTCAGCCACCTCTGAAAAGCCTGACACCCCCTCCAATGACTGTATGAGGCTTTGGGGGCGCATCTAGCTACAAACTATAACAACCATCAGCCTGGTGCTGCTGGTGCTCATCCTGATGTCAGTTTCGCGTGGCTACATAGGACCATATGTGAGACTTTCCCTTTGAGAAGTGGGGAGAACAAGTAGGCAGGAAGATGGAGCCCTTGGAGGCAATCTGAGGTCAGGGAGTCTAGAGTGTGGGTCACTGTTGGATTTCATCTCCACTTAACTGCATAGATTCATTAAAATCTACCAACTACTCACCTATCGCAAAAATTAAGAACAATAATTTCATTAATAAAAATAAGAGAAATCACTTACACATAGCATTTTCTCCATGTTTGGAAAACATGAATTCATTTGAGTGCTATACTATCATCCCCATTTTTATAGATAAGATAACTGAGGCACAGCAAAGTTATTAAAACTTAACGGCAGAACTAAAATTCGAACTTAGTCTGGCACATGGCCAATGCTCTTAACTATCTCAGTATTCTGTCTCTGGTTTTGCCTGAAGTATCATATTCTACCAATTAAATATGACGTTGCAAAATGATTTTCTTGATTTAGTTGATAATAAAGAATTTTTAATACACAAAATCTCAGTAATACTGGGACTCAGTAATATCAAGATTTGGGAAAGATACAACATTTTTAATGTAATTGCTTTTCAACTGGGGTTGAGAGAATTTAGCACCATGGTTAGTACCATTGATGGTAATTTGATACTTTAAGTTACCAATGACTGTCAACAAGGAATATTTTAGTACATTTGATTCCGTTCTGTTTACCAATATATGGCTCAGACAGAGGCATCATTTAGCTACCGACAGCCTCCTAGAACAAACAACTTCTAGAAGTTAATACATGATTTGGAAATCATTGCAAAGATTTGATTAATATTTTATACTACAACTATGTCATATAACAGAATTATATTCAAATTAGCTTATTTAAAATATAAAAAGATGGGCCGGTGAGATGGCTCAGCGGCTTAAGCGCCTGCGCGGCAAGCGCGAGGGCCCGAGTTCAACTCCCGGAACCCACATACGAAAAAGGGGCCGGTGATATCGCTCAGCGGCACGGGCGCACAGGCACCCGAGGTCCTGAGGTCGACCCCCCGGTACCCACAAAAAAAAAAATAAATAAATAAAAAAAATAAAGTGGACTTTTCAAAAAAAACGGCCTTGTTAAAAAAAATATATATATATATAAAAAGAGGCTGGAAGTGTAGCTCAGTGTTTGAGCAGGAACTTAGCATGCATGAGGACCTGGCTTTAATCCCCAGTATAAACAAACAAATAAACAAACAAATAAATAAATAAATAAATAATTTCTTTTAGGTTGTTTTACATATATATTTACATTAATATGTAACTATGCTAATTGTTAATATTTGACTTTCACCTTACCTTCCACTAGTATTTGAGACTCTTTAAGATGTTTTAAATTAACTTTAATACACACTTTCTTGTTTTCTTTCTAGTTCACCATGGCAACTTCTCAGTTTCCTTTGATAGTTATTCCCCATCAACGTGATCTCAAACCTTAGTGTGCACTAGGTTCAGTCCTGGGACCTCTTCTCTTCTTTATGTTATATCCTTTGGTCGTCTCATTCAGTATCATGGCTTTAAAGATCTATACTCTGGAAACTTGCAAATGTGCACCTCTAGTTTTAACTCTGTCCTAGACACCAGATATCTAGTAACCATACAAATAGTTACTAGACATCTCCACTTTAAATCCAATATGTTTAAAACCCAACTCTTGATCTTCTCAAACTCCCAGTCTTTCCTGTCTTGGTAAGTAGAAGTTCCATTTATCTAATTGCTCTGGCCACAAATCTTGGGGCCAATGTGGACTCTTCTCCTTCACAACCCATGTCCGATCTATCAGCTAATCCCTCAGGATCTATTTTCAGAGTAGATTCTGAACCTGACCACTCCTCACCACCTTCTCTTCTACCACCTGGACCAGTCTATCATCATTTTTACCTGGGTTATTTGCAATATCTGCTCACTGGTATCCCTGATTCCACCCTTACTCTTCTACTGCTACTCATTTTTAAAACAGTAATTCCTTTAAAATATAAGGCAGATCATATTTGTCTGCAATTCAAAAAGCTCCAATGGCCTCCATCTAACTCAGAGTAAATCCAAAATCATTATACTGCTCTGTAGCACCCAGCATGGTCTGACTGCCTTACTCCTCAAATTTGTCCTAGATGTCTCTTCCTCCCTCACTTGGCATCAAACACACTGGAAGCCCCTTTGTCCCTTGCACATGACACACTCCTGTCTTGGGGTCTTAACATTTATTCCATTTGACCAGAAAATTCTTCTCTCAGATATCCACATAGTTCTTCCCCTCAATTCCTTCCGTGCTTTGTTCAAATGCCACTTCTTTAGTTTCTTACTTAATGTCTTAAAGCAATATATGCTTATTATCTTATAGTTCGGGATGTCAGAAGTGCTGAGATCAAATGTCAAAGGGCTGTGGCACTCCTTTGGAGATCCTTGCCTTGCCTTCTTAGAAGTTACCCACAGTCCTAAGCTCCAGGCTCATTCTCTATGCTTAAACCAGCATCACAATATCTTCAAATCTCTCTTGTTCTCTGATTCTACAGTCACATTGCTATTTCTAACTCTGATTCTTCTGCCATTTTATGAAGATCCTTGTGATTACAATGGGTTCACCTAGCTAATGGGGAATAATCTACCCATCACATGATCCTCAACTTAATTACCTAGTTAAAGTTCCATTTGCCATGGAAGGTAACATATTCACAGGTTCTAGGAATTAGGATATGGACATTTTGTGGGAGTCATTATTCAGCCTAGCACATGACCTCCTTAGTAGCTTTTCCAACTGAAATATTTAAGGTTACAAATCCCATCCCCCATGCACCAGAAAGCTCATCTTCCTGATTTAATTTTGTTCATGGCATTTATCAACATCTCACACACTATATACCTAAAATTTGTTTGTGTAGCCCATTAGAAATACAGTGAGTGGGCTATATCACTTTTATTTACTAAGATATATAGATGCTAGATAGATAGATTATGTCTAGAAGAGTACCTGGAACATAATATGGTAGGTACTCGTACATGTTTGTTGAATAAGTGTAAAAGACCTCATAAATAACATATGGCAGAATAAGACTCATAACTAAAATCTGCTAACAAAATGTAAATGTAGATGATATTACTAGAGTTGCCAACATTTTGTTCTCTCCATTTTGTCTTCTACAGAGGCAACTGGGGAGGGAATAATTTTAGATGATGTAAAACTTTGATAGCCTGAGTTTCTGAGGAACTATGCAAAGTAGAGCCTTCACTCCACCCTCAGACACCAGGGCGGGCCATATAATGTGTGGTGGATTGACAACTGGTGGTCAACGTGGAACACCCTGCTGAACTGAATCAGCGTGGTGCTGGGTGTGGAGAGCCCACCTGAAGACGTTGCCAACAACATAAAAGGACAACTGGCGAGGAAGAGGTGATGCTGTTGACTCTTCTGGAGGAGATTGTCATGTTGGCTTTCCTGATATGAACTCAGCTGTTTGCATCCTCAGAGGAGCTCGGGGCCTTGTTGTCACTGAGGATGGCTGTGGTACTTTTTGGGGGAGCTCTGGTCCTTACTTTGAGCATTGTTTGCTGGCTCCAGTGTAGATCCCTCAGCCTGCTGGCACAGGTCCTTCATCCCGCTGGTGTAGACTTTCTAGCTTCCACCACTGACCTGTGGGAATTCCCAGCACAGATCTGTGAAACACACTTGCATGAGACATTGTTGTTGGCTCTAGGCCTCCAGTTGGACTCGTGGAGGGCATTGTTATGGACTCTTGAAGGACATTTCTGCGAGATCCAGGCCCTCAGCTGGATTCTTTGGGTCTTTAGTGTGTGGACAGATTTCCTGCACTCTTTTGTGTATGACTTTTCTGGCGACTATTATAAAATAATCCTATAAATTATGTGTCCCGTATTACATCTTTTCCCTTGCAAACCCTGACTACAACATAATGCAACCAACAAGTCAACTTGTGTTGTATGAAGGCATTGAAACTTTGGACCATTATCAGACCATAACTAGTCTCTTCTGATTAATACACACTTTGCTACCAAAAGTTGGGCCCCCTCATAGCAACAACAACGACAAAATCCTAGAATATGTGGCACTGACTTCATGGATGGCCATGGGCAAGGAAACTAATTTCAGAGGGTAGAAATGTTGTGATTCATCTTTTACAGTGACCAAATATTTAGTAAAACTGTCATTCATGTAACCTGGGAAGTCGATCGGGATGGGAGTGAAACTGGAGCTCAAGGGGAAAACATAATGTTAGAGTGTTTGTTTAGTGATATTTGTCATATTTGGCTAGGTATTAGGAGAAACAAGCCCAGGGAAGAATTTCCCAGTTTGAAAGTAGAAATGAAAGGAAATGGAGAAATTTAAGAATTGAAACTTGGCAGGATTGAAAAAGCCAATTGCTTCTGGATTCCACATAGTAAAATTTAAGTCAAAAAGCAATTTTAAGGGAGATGCCAATAAAATCTTTCAACAGATTACATTACCTAAGGGCAAGGACCATATTAAGGATATATTGCTCAGTAAATCTTTTCCAATTGTGTAAAATTACTCATGGCAGATATTAAGGGTAAAACTTGTCCACAGAAGTGTGATAGCCTGGAGAAAGAGAGCCGTGGGAGTAAAAAAAAACCAAAGAAACATACAAGCTATAAGAAACTTGTCTCAAAAGGAGCTGTCAGGTTTTTCACTTCTCTTACCTGCCCTTCTTGGAGGATTTGATCTTACTGCCATTAGGTGAGTAGAGGAGAGCAATGTGGACCTCTGTAATTGGTGCAGGAGTGGGGAGTGTCAGTACTCCAGAGGACAGTAATGGAAACTGAGCTGAATGAGGAGGGATCCTGCATAGTATGGCTGTCTGGGTCTGAATTTTGAGGTGAACACTGGAAAGCATACTGGCAAGCGGCATCAGAGCCTGGGGAGTGTGAGGAGAGGGTCATCATGAAGGGGTGACCTGGTGTAGATATCAGAGTACATCTAGGTGGGAAGGACAGACCAGCATGGAAAGCCAGGACCTTATAGACTGAGGAGAGCATCCGCAGTGAGGTGGGATTGGAGATCAGGCACAGGATGGCACAAACTGAGCAGGGTGAATAATTGTGGCAGCATTGTCATGGAGTTTTAAGCTTCAGCAGAGTGAAAAAGGCATTGCTAGAGAGATGATGGCCAGCGTGGGTGTTAGAGACCAAGCAGGGTGATGAGGGAGTCCTTGGGTAGCAGGTGAGGAGGGCACCACCAAGACTGTAGGCTGAGTTAGGAGCCTGGCTGTAGTGAGGAAGGACTTTATGTGGGGAAGGGACAGTGGAAACCAATTATAGACCAGAGGATTGATGAAGAAGGTTTCTCATCATCAGAGAAGGATGCTACTAAAGTATTAAAAGGGGAAACTAGACTGAACCTTGTGATGCACCTACATGAATGTACAAAGTGTGATTGAAAAATACAATGTGTATTTTTTTTGAAGAAGTTAGGAGAGTTTTTATTGGACATAAAGAAAGAAGCATAGTGCCTGGATTTCCAGGAGGGATCCTGAATGGGGTGGCCACTGAGGCCTTTTGTCAGGGATAATTTATATAGCAAAGTCACATTGTGCGTACAACATGGGTCTAACTGCCATCAACCTAGAAGATTACAAGTATAGCTGCTTAGCTAATATTGATCCAATAGGTAAGCAAGTCATGTAGCAAAGGTACATGGAAAGAACAAAGGTCATTTTGGGAAGGGATGGGGCCAGATGCTCTGGTCACGCACCTGGGTGACTGATGCCTATCTGGAATTACTGGGCCAGGTGGTACTGCAACGGCAAGCAGAAACACTGAAACAACACCCAGGATTTGGAGGCAGATTTATTTACTTCGACGGGCACTGATCGGGATTGTTCCCAAAATATCAGGCCGCAATGTGTATTTAAATTTTAAAAATTTGTTTAAGTAAAAGACACATTGCATTAATCCCCACTAAAAATACTACCCTTCACTTTGAACACTTATCCCATTGTTTTGGCCAATTTCTGAAGCAGTTCTGAAACTCCTCTTTCTTGAGTATCTTTAATTGCGCTGTCATGGCTGCCTCAGTGTACTTAATTGATTCATTTACCTTTCATTTTTACTTTGGAAGATCCAGATGTCACACAGTGCCAGATACAATGAATAAAGTGGATGAGGACACACTGTAATGTTTATTTATGACCCTGCCTTTCCAATGGATGGCACTCAGCAGCAGCAGTCCCTGTATTTTTTACCACACCTTGCAAAGACGCTCAGGAAAGAGGACATCCAGAAGTGCTTCAGAAAGTGATAAGAACAATGGGATAAGTGTGCTCAGAGTAGGGGGAATATTTGAGTGAGATTAATAGCAATGTGTCTTTCACTGTAATACATTTCTTTTAAAATTTAAACATTCACATATTTCAGTCATCCCTTTTGTATGTGTGCATATAGTTTTATACATAGTTATGTATATATGGTCTTTGAGTTATCCCGTGAATAACAACACTCAGATAGCATTGAACATGCCATGTACCTAGATCATGGCATCTAAACATCACTTTTCTCCCCAAAGGAACCAGGAGTCCCTGAAGAAATGGTGGATTCCAGAGCTGGAACAATAAAATTATAAGATGAGCTTGAAATATCTTGTCCTGGAAAACAAGAAATAGCTCAAAGAATGATAAATACAAATCAGAAGAACACAGAGCCTTGTGCAAAGGGGCACTTTCTGATCAAATCTAGGTTATATAAATACTGGTGGCAATTGGTTATAATCCATTAAATAAAACAGGAAGCATACACATTCCTGATACAAATTAATAAATGAATAAGGTAAAATGTAACTAATGGGACATATACCCAGTTCTGAGGAACTTCTTCACAATATTTATTAATTGCAAACGGAAGAAGAATGGCTTTCCAGTGTAATACATGGGAGGTTATCATCTCACCTAAAAAGCCATCATGAAAAAAATCAAAGTCTGTGTCACCTTGTAGCATGCAACAAGATCACAGTATCGCTTCCATGCTATTCTTACCTACGCAAAACTTGAATCTAATGATAGGGAACATGAAACAAATGCAAATATAAGAAGACAGTATAAAGCAACTGGTCTGTAATCTTCGAAAGTGTCACAGTAATGACAGTCAAGGGAAGACGGACAAACAGGCGTGGAATGAGGAAAACCAGGGAGACGTTGCGGTGAAGTTAACTCCTGATTCCGAACTGGGCACTCTAGATGTTTTCGAAACATCTGGCAACATTTGAATGTGTCTAAAGATTAAATAGTAATTAATATAATTAATTATACATTAATTATATTAATATAATTTATTATAGTAATTAATATAATTAAATATAATATAATTATTACTATAGTAATATAGTAATTAAATAGTAATATACCCATGTTCATTTCCTGATTTCAATGTTTATATTTTGGTTATATAGACGGATGCCCATCCTAATAGAAAATGTATATACAAGGGGACAAAATGGTAATAGACCACCAAATTAATCTCAAAAGCCTCCAGAAAAATAAAGTTCTTTGTACCACACTCACAATTTTGCTTTATGTTTTAGATTTTTTTCAAAATTAAAGAATAATTTTAAGTGGAAAAAATAAGAAAATGAAAAAAGAATTGTGCTGTTTCCCACACATGACTATGACAAAAAACAAACAGAAAAAATTTTCTGTGTTTTTGAAAGAAAAGTTGGCTCCCAACCTTTTCTAGTCAGAACAAGGACTGTGAAATCTGCACAGTTTTCATAGAGGCCTACTTCCCAAAGTCCACTTTGGTTGTGGTTGATGAGGAAAATAGAAAAGGGAACAAAAATCTTTCAATGCCAGGGCCAGGAGAAGCTTTACATGTTGAGCACCCTCGCCGTGCCTGCAAGTGAGATTGAAGAATTCCTAAGGGCGCAGTGACTGTTTTCCCTCCTGGATGTTGTATATGGGGCATGGCAAGGTAGATAACCTATCTTTTTTTATTCAGAAATCTCCAGATTGAGAGGAGCCAGATCTGAGCCTGAAGAAGAAACAATGACACTTCATGTGGCGATCCTGAACTGTAAGCTCAGGGTCGAGGCTGGAAGGGACTTTTAAGTTATTTCACTTGGGGAAGAGCAAACTGAATATTTGGTGACAGGATGAGAGACTGAGGTAGCCATCATAGTATTTATTAAAATCTGGCTGTCCTCCCCTTCTGTGCATAAGGAACATTGTCATTATTAGCCCACATGACTTGTGACTGTTTCAGGTCAATAAAAGGCAAGCAGAGGCATGTATCACTTCTGTACAGAGGCAGTGAAAAGTCCAAATATTGTTCTCCAATCTCCCTTTCGGTCACATGCAGCAGACGGTGCAGCTACAAGATGGTGGATTCTAGCCTTGGTCCTGAGAGTTACTATAGAGTCAAACACCTGTTGGAATATAACAACTGAGTAACCAAGTAATAGACATTTCTTTCAAGACTAAGCCACCAAATTCCAGCGTTGTTCGTTACTTTAGTATAATCTATCTTGTATAGATATTCCATGCCAAAAAAAAAAGGAAGCTGGGCAAAGGGAAAGTAGAAGAAATACGCCTCTCATTGGAGATAAAAGAAAGGGTATAAAAGTGATAGTTTTGTGGGATAATGCTATAAATTAACCAGAGGCAAGGAATATGGAATTCCTGATTCGTATAATAATGCTAACATAGCAACAAGACGTAGACATTTTCTTCCTTTATCCTCAGAGCTACACAAAAGGAAGTCTATGCTTTTGATTCCTAGCCCTCTAGATGCTTGGATTCTTGGTTCCTGAAGAGAATCTCCCACTAATTTTTGGTCATAGGATTACCGCTTTCTCATCTACCTCTGGTTTTGGTAACAATCTTCAAACAGTTTCTCTGTCCGGATTTGGTAAATTGGATTTCTCATAATGCCTGACTCCTACTAGGTGTTTTAAGAGTTATTTTTTGTTCATTTTTATTTTCAGTTTATGTGGCATCCTTGACAGATATCTGCCTCTGCTGACAGAAAAATACCATAGTGACACTCATCACCATGACTAGTTACCTTGCACACTAGGGATACTCTGTTTTTGATTTTTGGTGTTTGTTTTGTTTTGTTTTGTTTTGAGACAGGGTCTTGCTATGTAGTTCAGTCTGGACTTGAACTTGCTATGTAGCATAGGCTGGCCTCAAATTCACAGTGATCCTCTTGCCTCATTCTCCAAAATGCTAGGATTACAGGCATTTGCCACCACATCTGACTCTAAGGACAATCCTTAATGATGACCCACATCTCACTTCTGAGGCACAATATGGGTGCCAAGATTACAAAGACAGTTTGTACTGGAAGTTCATCATATAGAGATTTTATTCAAACACCCAGTGATGAAATTAATCAATATCCAGCTAAAGCCAAGCCAAAACTGAAAATAGCCATCATAGAAGGAGGTTCTGGTATAAAAAATATATTTTGTAACTATAAAAAATTGTATTTATAAAATATATTATTACAATATGCCTAAACATTATTATTATTGCTATTTTCATCACTGAACTTTTAGGAGAGAAATTTCAAACTTCCCGTTTGCTTGGCATGGTTAGCGTTTCTATATAGCATACTAGTAAGATTAAGTAAGATTAAAATTGTTAGAAGAAGAAAATTTGGGGGCCTCTAATTTTTCTCTAGTGTTTCTTCTACTATACTATTCTTTATTATAGTTAGTTTTTATATGTAATTTTGGAGTTTTCCCTACTGATGAAATTTAGAGATCACAAAGTTGACATTCTTGGGGCCAGTGATATAGCTCAGCGGCACAGCCCCTGCCTGGCAAGCACAAAGTCCTGAGTTCAATTGCCGGTACCAAAAAAAAAAAAAAAAAGTTGACATTCTTAATTCATACTCACAAGAGGTAAAAAATTACCAAAAGAAAATTTTCTTGGAAAAATCATGGTTTATATAGAATTATAAAATTTAAATTTAAATATAGTCTTAAAGTTTATTTTGTTTAATGTACAATAATTGTATAAATATTAAAATTATGTCATAATATTTTATTATTTTGATTCAAATTTGCTGAGAAAGGGTAACTAACTGAAGCTGTTCAGCTACATGTTTTCTCTGAAGTTTTGATTAGCTACTAATCTGTACCCTTATTTATTTAGTTATTTTAAACTTAACTGTTTTGTACACAAAGTAAGCAACTTTCATAATTATTATTGGTCTATTTTATATTTCTAGTAATTAATATTCCTTCATAGGTTTAATGGAATGAGAATTTTCATATATAAAATACATAAAAGTGTTCCACTCTGGATAACATAAATACTCACTTCTATTAAAAGTATCAACAATAATTCTGAATAACATGTTATGTATATATTCCTTGTGTTGTTAAAGTAGTGAAATAAAATAGTAACCCCAGAATGATGTTAGTTGTCCTACACAAGTTCAAAGATGCCAGAAGTTATGTTTAAACATATATCTGAAGGATTTGACCTCCCAAGGGTGAGACTCATGACAAGTCTTGAATAATAATTTTCTTTCTTTCTTTCTTTCTTTCTTTCTTTCTTTCTTTCTTTCTTTCTTTCTTTCTTTCTCTTTCTTTCTTTCTTTCTTTGTTTCTTCTTTCTTTCTCTTTCTTTCCTTTCTTTCTTTCTTTCTTTCTTTCTTTCTCTTTTCTTCCTTCCTTCCTTTCTTTTTTTCCTTTGGCAGTAATGGAATTTGAACCCAGGGTGTGCTAACATTGAGCTATATCCCCAGCCCTTTTCTTACTTTTTTATTTTGAGACAGGGGCATGTTAAGTCACCCAGGCAGAACTAGAACTCACAATCCTCCTGTCTTGGTCTCTCCAAGTGCTAGGACTGTAGGCATGTACCCCGGCAACCAGCAAATTCCCAGGGTAAAGCCAAACTTTGTCTCTGATATCTGAGATTGACAGGAAGATGAATGCCAGAGACCACCTTCTCACAAGCTGCAGTGTAATAAAAAGGCAGATCTCTACTCGCTCAGTAAATCAGCTCATGTGTATGGGATTGAACTGGGTCCGCAGAGGGATCCAGGGACAATGAGGGAAGCAGGGTCCACAGACACAGAGAAGGGATGGAAAAGCATACCTTTTCCTAGCTTTGGTAAAGAAGAAGATTTATACTACCTAAGTAGAAAGTTTCTCTAAAATATTTAACTGAAAACTGAATTAGAAAAAGGAATGGAAAATAGGTTAGAAGACAAAATTGGGCTATCTCTGCTATTTGTTGACTATTACACCAATATAAAGACAAGTAATTTATCTGAGCCTGAGTTTCCCTATTTATACACAGTAGGTAATAGTATCTGCACTAATAAATTTATAAAGCACAGGAAAGTTTTGAAAATTCCTAAGCTCTACATAAAAACATCCTATTCTATTCTGATCATTCTCTCACCTCTCTAGTTTGCTTGATACTACTTTGATCATGATTATCTATCACATTACATTTTAAAAATTTATAGGTACTGTCATCATTTCCATTGTATATTTTAGTATACTGAGGCGCAGAGCTAAGATTACATAGCAAATAGCACAATATATATAATTTATTGACAAGATCAAGTTTGAGAACATAAAAAACTGAATCAGGGACTTGGCATGATTGTTAAGCTAATATCTCTGGTGCAAAAACATTAAGCTTTGCCTGATAACCACACAAACTCCATGTTGAATCTTCTCATTCTATTTAGATAAGTTGCCAAGATTTAAGAGACAAGGCTGATTAAATACTGGAAAAAGAAAGCCTGGTGCCTAAAATATTTTACACAAGTTGCTTGAATATTCATTACAAACTCAGTTTTATGGCCAGGCATGGTGGCACAAGCCTGTAATCCCAGCACTTGAGAGGCTGAGGCAGGAAGATCGATGCCAGTTCAAGGCCAACCTGGGCTACATAGTGAGTTCAAGCCCAGCCTAAACTACATTGTGAAACCCTGTCTCAAAAAAAAGTCAGAGTTATTCCTGAGGCCAAGCAGATGATCCATTTGCATGCCTCAAAAATTGCCAAAACTGCTATAAAGATAGCAGCAAACAGAATCGGTCGTACTGAGTTTGGCCAGCACCAGAGTCAGTTGTGTGAACTGAGGAAACAAGGGAGGCTGCTGGAATTGGTCAGATCCACATAAACATGTGAGATAACACTCAGCCATCCTAGAGCTATGTTTTGGACCAACGTGGAGAATGGCTGTGTTCAAGAAGGCACTGCCGTGTGACATCAGCAAGTCTGTGGACTCAGGGACCCTGATATCATCCTGCCATAGAAGCACCTGTTTGGACGATTACCCAGAGACGGGAATTCCCCTGTAGGAGTGTGGGAGTCCAGGGAGAAGTTCCAGCTCACTGCTGAAGATGAAAAAATTCTGAGAATAGATTTACTGAAGAAGGTAAGAATAGTTTCACTGGACCCATGCCACCTCTTCCTGAAAAAGAATAGCTCGGTAAGTAGAAGGACCCTCTTGGCCTATCATTTCCCCCCGGGGTGGGGAATGAGAGCACCGTACGAGTGTTCAGCTCCACTGACCAAATGGGAAGTTGTCCAAGATGCTCACTGCCTTCTTGGCCCACCTGGAATACTGTGATGAACATGTGTTTGGGAGAGATGGGGAGCAACATGGAAAGGCCATGGATCCCCAGCACCACAAAAACTTTTTTTTTTTTTTGAAGTATAAAACTTAGTGGTGGGCCGGGCAGATGGCTCAGCGGCATAAGCACCTGCCTGGCAAGCACGAGGTCCTGAGTTTGACTCCCGGTACCCACATAAAAGGAAAAAAAGGGGGCCAGTGATATCAGTCAGTGGCACAAATGCCTGCTGGCAAGCGTGGGGTCCTGAGTTTGACTCCCAGTACCCACATAAAAAAAAAAACTCAATGGTAAAAATAAGTAGATAGTTAAATTCAGAATATTCCAGTACTGTAATGGTGTAACTCTAGGATAAAGGTTAAAAGACAAAAAACAAATAATTATAGCTACAATAATTTGTTAGTAAATACACAGAATAAAAATGTAAGTGGTGACATCATAAGCATAAAATGTAGGAGAGGGAGTAAAAGTATACATTTTTGTATGCAAGCAAAGCTTAAAATGAACTGTTTTAACTACATGTATGTGTTTTATGTAAGCTTTAGGGTAACTATAAAGCAAAAACCCATAGTAGATACAAAAGAGATAGAGAAAGAAATCAAGGATATACCAATACAGAAAATGATCAGATCACAAGGAAAGACAGCAATAAAAGAAGAAAGAGAAAAAATTTAAAAACAGCAGACTGCAAAGTAAGTGGGTTAATTTCTCCAGTCAAAACATAGAGTGGATGAAGACTTTTTAGAAAAAGACCAAATCATGTGCTACCTACAAGAGACACACATAGACTGAAATCAATGGAATAGGAAAAATATTTCATGCAAGTGGAATTCAAAAAAGAATACAAATGAGATAAAATGTCAATAACTCCCAAAAGAGATAAAGATGGTCACTATATAGTGGTAACAGGGTCAATTCATCAAGAGGTTGTAACAATTCTAAACATATATGCACCGAAAATCACAACACCCAAATATATCAAGCAAATACTAACAGAACTGATGAGAGAAACAGCAACACAATAATAGTAGAAGACTTTAATACTTGCCTTTTGGCGATGGGTAGGTCATCCTGGCAGAAAATTAATAAGAAAAAAGGCTTGAACTACACTTAAATCAAATGAACCTAGAAGACACGTACAGACACTCCATTCAATTGTTGCAAAATACACATTTTCTTCAAGTGCACACGGAATAGTCTCCAGGATAAGTCATACATTAGGCCACAAAACAAGTCTTAATAAATTTAAGAAAACTAAAAAACATCAAGCACCTTTTCCAACCACACTGGTATGAAACTAGAAATCATCAACAGGACAGAAACCGAAAAGTTCATGTACATGTGGAAGTTTAACAACTTGGTCCTGAACAAAGGGGGAAAATAAGAAATACCTTGAGATGAACGACAACTAAAATACAAGATATCAATATTCGTGAAATATAACAAAATCAGTTGCAAGGGGTAAGTTTATGGTAATAAACACTTCTGAAAAAAAAAAAAAAGATCTCAGCCCAACATTATACCACATAGAACTAGAAAAATAAGAACAAATAAAGCCTAAAGTTAACAACAACAACAAAAGGAAATCGCAAAGTTCAGAGTGGAAACAAATGAAGTAGAGACTAGGAAAGCAATAGAAAAGATCAATAAAACTAAAAATGGGTTTTTTAAAAGAAGATAAACAAAATTGACAAATTTTCAGCTAGAGTAAAAAAAAAGAGAAGACTCAAAATCAGAAAAGAGCTATTACAACTGATGTCACAGAAATACTATGAATCACAAAGACTACTATGAACAATTACATACCAGCAAATTGAAAAACCTAGAAAAAATTGATAAATTCTTAGAAACATACCACTTACAAACATACAATCATGAAGATATAGAAAATATGAACAGACCAACAAGCAAGGAAATTGAATCGGCCAAGAGTAAGGAGATAGAATCAGTAATAAAAAAAAAGCCCCATCAAAGAAAAGCCCAGAAACTGATAGTGTCACTACAAAACTGTACCAACCATTTGAAGGAAACTGTCAATCCTTCTCAAACTCTTTCAAACATTTGAAGAAAAGGGAATACTGTATTTCCAAACTATTTTATAAGGTTAGCATTATCCTGATGTCAAAGCTACAAGGACACTACAAGAAAACCACAATATTCCTGATAAAAGTAGATGCCAATACCCCTAACAAAATACTAGCAAATCAAATTCAACATCACATTAAAAGTATCACACACAACAATCAACCAAATCTCTGCCATGCGAAGAGCACTCAAAATACACAAATCCGGGCCGGTGAGATGGCTCAGCGGCTTAAGCGCCTGCCCGGCAAGCGCGAGGGCCCGAGTTCAACTCCCGGAACCCACATACGAAAAAGGGGCCGGTGATATCGCTTAGCGGCACGGGCGCCTGCTGGCGCGCGAGGTCCTGAGGTCGACCCCCCGGTACCCCAAAAAAAAAAAAAAAAAAAAAAAAAAAAAAAAAAAAAAAATACACAAATCCATTAATGTAATTTGCCACATTAACAGAATGAATGATAAAAGACAGATGATCACTCTCAACAGCTGTCCAAAAAGCATTTGACAAAATTCAACATGTTTCCACGATTTAAAAAGAAACAACAAATTAAGTATAGAAGGAATGTACTTCAGCACAATAAAGGCCAGATGTGATAAGCCCACACTAACATACTTGAGGAATAAAGCCAAAAAGCTTTCCCTCTAAGATCAGGACAAAAGGAGGGTCCCCCCTCCCACCACTTCTATTCAACAGGGTACTGGAAGTCCCAACCAGAGCTATTGGGTAAGAGAGGGAAAGAAAGAACTGGAAAGGAATAAGTAAGATTGTCTCTCTGACTACATGATCTTACATACAGAAAACCTTAAAAATCCACTAAAAAACTATTATGAAAAAAAAAGTCAGTGAAGTTGCAAGGTACAAAATCAGTTTATAAAAATCAGTTGCATTTCTATATGCTATCAACTATTTATTAAAAAACATTAAGAAAACAATACCACTTACAATAACATAAAAAAGAATAAAATATTGAAGAAAAATTTAGCCAAGTAGGTGAGAAATTTGCATACTAAAAATTATTAAAGAAATTGAAAATGACACAAATAAATGGAAACCAGAAGTAATCTACAGATATAATATAATTACCATGAAAATCCCAGTTGCATTTTCTCAGACAACAAAATACAATCTTAAAATTCATATGAGGCCACAAAAGACTCCAAATGACCAAACCTAAAGCTGAAAGTAATGCATTTCAAATTACATTACAAAGCTATAGTAATCAAAACAGTACCAGACTGGCATAAAAGCAGTCTCTTACACAGGATAGAACAGCAGAAAGCCCAGGAGTAAAGCCATGTATGTAAAATCAATGTTCCACAAAAGCACCAAGAACACACACTAGAAAATGTTAATCTTTTCAATAAGTACAGTACTGCTGGAAAAGTTGGATATCAACAAGGAAAGCAAAATGAAATTGGGTCCTCATCTTACACCACCAAAGATCAATTCAAAGTGGATTAAAGATTGCCCTGGGATGGTACAGCCTGTAAGAGGAGTGTGAGCTCACACTCCTCCCTTCCTCCGTTGTCCCAGATGGCGTGGCTGGGGAGAGGAGCCTGAGTTGGTGCTCTTCCCTTCCTCCATTGCCCAGGGATGGCGCAGCTGGCGAGTGGAGTGTGAGTTCAGTTCCTCCCTTCTTCCCCCTCCCTCCCTACACTGGCAGAACTCAGGGCCCGTAGACCTGCGGAACGCCAGCGACACATTAGGACTCTGGCTAAGGCACACATGATGGACAAGCAGAACTAGAGGCGTGCAAATATCCCATGCAACATTAGCAATATGAGCTAACAGGTGATCTCTAACCTTTCTTTTTATTTTATTCTACTCGTCCTCTTCCTCTCTTTCACCAACTATCTCGCTCGACTTTATGATACTTTCATGCGAATAAACATTGTCTCTTCTCTTTCTGGTTCACTTCAAAACTCCTAGGCCTTCTCTTCCAGTCCTACCCTCCTGTGCCCTACAATTACCAAAACCTGGATGATCATCCTGTGCCCTCCAATCTTGCTCCTACTACATTTAACTTCATTCATCTCTCCATCCTACCCTCTATCCTCCTGAACTCCCCCCCAACAGGGTAAAATCACTCTATTAAGTGGAAAATAATTGCATACAAGTTCCTGGTATAAGTTGGATTGTATTATATTTCTGTAGACCTTCCTTCTACAGTTATAGATATCAGGCTAATAGTTACCACAGTTTGTCAGTAGTCAGGCTGTACCTGAGTCTATCTTTATTGCCAACTGAACTACTTTAACCAGGATGTCATACATGCTATAACCAGTTTTTTCACCCGTATGAAAACACTGTGATTGTAAGGGGTCATAACCATCACCATAGTCCAGTACCAAAGGAATGGGCCATAAGTCAAATTGATAGCAACTCCTCAGTCTTAATCTATTGGGAAGGTAGGTTTTGGGGATAGACATAAAGACCAAGAATCACCTACATCTACAAGACATCCAGAGGAAGATAGCTCCTAGGAAAGCCTCAATACCAGTGATAAGGCTGTCTAACATAAGAAATCTACAAGGATCAACACAGAAAACAAAATAAAATAGAAAATAGAAAATGACAAGATGAGGAAACAAAACGCAATCCCAAATGCCCAGCCCACCCAGGACAAGTCCAGAGCACAAAGAGATAGAGGAAATCAGAAGCCAACAAATGGAACTCTCCGAAATGATAGCAGCAGAAGTGAAAAAACAAATGGAAGAGGCCATAGAAAAAATAATCTCTAAGGTGCAAAGAGAAATGACTATCAAAATAAAAGACATTAAAGCAGACATAGATAAACAAATAGAGGCGCTCAAGAAAATAATGGAAACCATGAATGCCAAACATAGACAAGAAATGGAATCAATGAAACAGATCCAAACAGAAATGCAGGAGATCAAAAACTCCACTGAAAGTATATGCAGCAAATTGAATGAAGGCAGGGATAGAATATCAGATCTAGAAGACAGGAACATGACTAGCAATCAGGGAAAGAAAGATATCTTAAAAATAACAAAAGACCACAAAAAATCAACCCAACAGCTACAGGATGAAGCAAAGAAAAACAACATAAGATTGATTGGAATCAGTGAGAAAGCTGGAGTAGCGCAAAAGCCATTAAAAACCTCTGCACAGAAATAATGGCAGTAAACTTCCCAAACATGGATAAAAAATTTGACATACAAATAAATGAAGCATATAGAACTTCAAATAGCCATGACCAAAATTAATCTACACAAAGGCATATAATAATCAAGATTTCAGAAATTCAGCACAAGAACAAAATATTAAAAGCAGCTAGAGAAAAGAAACATATCACCTATAAAGGAAAGCCCATCAGAATCACAGCAGACTTCTCAACACAAACCCTCAAATCAAGGAGAGCTTGGAGTGAAGTATTTCAAGCCCTAAAGGAAAACAATCTTCAATGCAGATTGATGTACCCAGCAAAACTATCTTTCAAAATTGATGGAGAAATAAGATACTTCCACGACAAAGAAAAACTGAAGAAATTTATGATCACCAAACCAGCTCTACAGAATGCTCTGAAGAGCATATTAGAAAGAGATAACAAAGACCACAAATGCATGAACAACAATAGAAAGAAGTCACCAGGCAGGGCAAGCAATTAAACAGAGGAGAAAGACAGGGAACAAAAAACAGGAAAACAGCATGAAAAAGAAAAGCCAATACATATCAGTTATAACCATCAACATAAATGGTCTCAACTCACCAATCAAAAGAAACAGACTGGCAGAATGGATCAAGAAGCAAAATCCAAAATTATGCTGCATTCAAGAAACACATTTAACCCAAAAATAAATTCATAGACTAAAAGTCAAAGGATGGAAAACAATTTTCCACAACACAGGAACCCAGAAAAAAGCAGGGGTAGTTATTCTATTTGCAGACAATGCAAATTTTAAGCCAAAACTGATCAAAAGAGACAAAGAAGGTCACTATATACTTCTTAAGGGAAAACTCCAAGAAGAAGAGATAACAATCATAAATATTTATGCACCAAACACAGGTTCAACAAACTACATAAAACAAATATTAACAGACATGAAAAACCAAATGAACACTAACACAGTTGTAGTGGGTGACCTTAATACCTCACTCTCACAAATAGATAGATCGACTAGACAAAAAATCAACAAAGAAATATTAGAATTAAACCAAGTCTGTGAACAAATGGAGTTGGTAGATGTCTACAGAGTGTTCCACCCCAAAACATCAGAATACACACATTCTTCTTATCTGTACATGGGACATTCTTCAAAATAGACCATGTATTAGCTGACAAAACATGTTTAAGTAAATGTAGAAGAATTGAAATCATCCCTTGCATACTATCTGACCAAAGCACAATGAAACTGGAAATCAACGACAAAAGAAATCACAAAAACTACATTAACACGTGGAAATTAAACAATACTCTTCTAAACACCCAATGGGTCATAGAGGAAATTAAGGATGAAATTAAACATTATATACAATTAAACAAAATGCAGATACAACATACTGAAATTTATGTGATGCAATGAAAGCTGTCCTACGAGGGAAATTTATAGCAATGAACTCACACATCAGGAAAACAGAACAAGCTTAAATAAACAATCTAATATTGAACCTCAAACTTCTAGAAAAAGAAGAACAAATCAAACCCAAAGCTCGTACAAGGGAGGAAATCATAAAGATAAGAGCAGAAATTAATGCAATAGAGACTAAGAAAACAATACAAAGAATCAATGAATTGAAAAGTTGATTCTTTGAGAGAATAAATAAAATTGATAAACCATTAGCCAACCTCATCAAAAAAAGGACAGAAAAAACAAATTCAAGCAATTAGGAATGAAAAAGGGGAAATCACAATGGATCCCACTGAAATCCAGGAGATCATCAATACCTACTATGAGAACCTATATTCTAATAAGATGGAAAATACAGAAGAAATGGACAGATTCTTAGACACAATCAAATGGCCAAAACGAAATCAAGAAGATATAAAAATTCTAAATAACCTGATATCAGTCAATGAAATTGAAAATGTAATTAAAAATTTACCAGAAAGAAAAGCCCAGGCCCTGATGGATTCACTGTTGAATTTTACAAGAAATTTAGAGAAGAACTAATGCCAATAATGATGAAACTCTTTAAAGAAATTGAAAAGGAAGCAGCACTTCCCAAATCAATTCCTCAAAATAGGTATTACCCTGATTCGAAAACCAGAGAAGAATACAACCAAAAAAGAAAACTACAGGCCAATCTCCCTAATGAACATAGATGCAAAAATCCTTAATAAGATATTGGCAAACAGAATGCAGCAAATCATCTAGAAGATTATATACCATGACCAAGTAGGATTCATCCCAGGGATGCAGATGGTTCAACATATGCAAATCAATAAATGCAATACACCATATTAACAGAACCAAAGACGAAAATCACACAATCATCTCAATATATGCAGAAAAAGCATTTGACAAAGTCCAACACCCATTCATGATTATAAAAAAAAACCCTACAGAAAATTGGAATACATCTTTACTTCAAACTGATAAAAGCCATCTATGACAAATGAACAGCTAGCATCATATTAAATGGTCAAAAACTGAAAGCTTCATTCTAAAATCAGAAACAAGACAAGGATGTCCATTTTCACCACTCGTATTCAATATAGTTCTGGAAACATTAGCCAGAGCAATTAGACAAGAGAATAAAATAAAAGGAATAAAGATAGGAAAGGAAGAAGTTAAATTATCATTATTTGCAGCTGATATGATACTGTACATAGAAGACCCCAAAAACTCCACCAAAAAACTTGTGGATTTAATATCTACATTCAGCAGTGTAGCTGGATACAAAGTCAATACTCAAAAATCAATAGCATCCCTGTACACAAGCAACAAACTCACAGAGAGAGAAATCAGGGAAAGCACACCCTTCACACTAGCATCTAAAAAAATGAAATACTTAGGAATCAATCTAACAAAGGATGTAAAAGATCTGTACAATGACAATGACAGTACCCTAGAAAAGGAGATCAAAGAGGATATCAGAAAATGGAAAGATATACCCTGTTCTTGGATAGGAAGAACCAACATAGTGAAAATGGCCATACTCCCAAAACTGTTATACAGATTTAATGCAATCCCCATCAAAATACCATTAGCATACCTCCCAGATCTAGAAAAAAACTTTCCTAAAATTCATTTGGAATGAGAAGAGACCTAGAATAGCAAAAACAATTCTTGGAAACAAAGTCAAGGCAGGGGGTATTGTTGCGTGCCCTTGCCAGCAAGGAACACACGAAAGTGGAACTTGTTATTAACAATTTATTAACGCTGTACAGGGACCGAAGTCGCACCCAAGCCGGTTCTCAAGCTAAGCTAGCTTCTTCCAGCTTCTTCTTCCTTCCAGCTTTTTCTTTTTCCTCTCCCCCGGGCACTCTCCTATATAGGAATCCATCTCCAATCACCCTGTGCTACGAATAGCACACCCATTGGGCGCCACCGCAGGGATCCGCCCGCTGCCCAAAACCTTCCCTAATAAGGGAACATAGAAATGCGGAACATAGGCTGATCAGCTGATAGGAAGCAGGCAATCCACGCCATGTTGGTGGCGCAGTAAGAAAAAGGCTCTCAACATCTCCCCCTAATTAATTAATTTTAAATGGCACAACAGCAGGAGAATGTAGAGGCCCGTACCCTGTTGTGCAAACGCCAAGCGGATTAACATAGCATGAGATGGCCAGGCTCATACTACTTTATCCCTATTGGCAATGCTCCCTTTTCACAGGGGTGGGGCTTTGGAGCAGACCAACATGCATACGAGCGTGCATTCCAGCAGTCCCCTCAACCCCAAGGGCAACTGCTGTGCAGTGCGGCTAGCCTTACATCCTGCATAGGCTACGAATGAACGGCAGCCAGCCATACTTGGGGAGATGTACCAGCATCCACAGCTGTAATGGCCTGAGCGAGCATGGCGACATCCCTATGGCGGCGTCGCCGCAGGCGGCACAAACACCAGAGGCAGAAGGTGGCACTCAAAGCCACGATTCCCAGGAGAGACATAGAGCCCGCCCATCGTCATCCAGACCATCTTGTTATAGCAGTCCATAAACTTTGCGCGGTAACAGGTGTGACTCTGGTAGCATTGATCTGTGCGATCTGAAGCGCCAGTTGCCGAGTATAGTTGACAAAGGTAGCATTCCAGGGACCGGCCAAGTATAGAGGCCCAGAGCCCACAACAATGTCTCATGCAAGGATATTTCACGGATCTGCACCGGGAAGGCCCAAAGGTCAGTGGTGGAAGCTAGAAAGTCTGCACCAGTAGGATGAAGGATCTGTGCCAGCAGGCTGAGGGATCTATCCCGGAGCCAGGAAGCAACGCTCAGAGTAAGGACCAGAGCCCCCCCGAAAGTCACCACAGCCATCCTCAGCGACAATGAGGTCCCGAGCTCCTCCGACGATGAGAACAGCCAAGTTCCTATCAGGAAAGCCAGCGTGACAAGCTCCTCGAGGAGAACCAACAGCACCACCTCTTCCTCTCCAGTTCTCCTTTTTATGTTGTTGGCAACAGTCCTCAGGTGGGCCCTCCACACCAGGCACCACGCTGATTCAATTCAGCTGGGTTTTACAAGTTGACCACCAATTGTCAATCCACCACAATCCACCCCTGGTCAACTTGATAACCACACACATTTCCTTAAACCAATGGTCTCTAGTGGCAGATTTGTGAAAAGTTAACATGTGTTGATCTATTCAGATTTACATTAATATAACAATTACACATATACAATTCTTATTGCACTCATTTCTGCACCAAAAACAAAATATACAAAGGGTGATCAAAACTCAAAGTTAAAACGACAATACTTTGACAAATTAACCTGATTACAAACATATCTAAAAACTACATTAAAATCAAATTGAAAGAACTATTACAATCACAGTCCTAGCATCCATTAACTTTTAACTACACGGCATGGCAAGACTAAAAAATGGGGATCTCCTGCAATTTAAATACACTCTTATCTTCAGGTGAAAGGTTTCAGTTCATTTTTCCATTGTCCTGTTTTTTATTTCATTTTCCAACAACCATGTTTTTCTCTTTTTTAACCTTGCAACCCACAGTTCCATGGAGCCTTCCCTCTGGCCAAATGCTTCAAATCACCTTGTTGGCTCTTTATTCTTAATTTTAAACATAGATCTGGCCAAAAGCTTTCAACAGTAACCATGCCACCATCCCAACAGTAGACAACATTGAAAATTTTCTGCCACCCAGATAATATCTCTAAACACAAGCAAATTGCAGAACAACTTCCTGCCAAAGCACAATATACTACCTGGGATCCAGTAGCCAATGTGTCCGTCTCCTGAGAGCTCAGAAATAGGGGGAAGCCTTAAATCTCTGCTAGACATAGGGTTGTCAGCCATAGTATGCAAGCCATTACTTGACAACATACTTACGCTGAAGTGGTTAAGTAAGAATGAAAGGGCTAGAGTCAGAGCAATCACTCCCTTAATCATTTTGTCCTTGCGTGTCACTTACTTCCACCGATGATGAGTCAATGGACTGAGTCTGGGTTGTACTGAGTCTCACAAGACGTTTGGGAACCCACACCGGCTCTGCATTTTGTTCCTGTGGAAAAACACAGACCGAACCTCGTGCCCATACCAGCACGGGATCGGGGCCACGCCATTGCCCCGTTAATACATCTTTCCACTGGACCAATCCTTTGGAGGCCATCGGAGCGCCTACATGTCGATCGGCAGCAGAGGCCCCCCGAGCGTCCAAGGTCAAAAAATTGAGGGTAAAGAGAGCCATGGATAAACGCTCCTTAGGGGTGGTTAAGATTCCCCCTTTTTGTTTTTGTAAATAGTCCTTGAGCGTGCGATGAGCACACTCGATGATGCCCTGGCCTTGTGGATTGTATGGCAAGCCATGAGAAAGGTGTACCTGCATGCGTGCACAAAACTGACTGGTGAGACGAGGCAGCACCCATTACAGAGCTTAGGCAGATATACTTCCTCAAATTTGGCCGGCGCTTAAGTTGCGCCGGGCCAGTAAAAACAAAACCTGCGTCGAGCACAGTATCTTCACAGCAATTCCCCCCACACCCGCGGCCCCTCTCTTACCGGAGGTTTAGTGGATCCACTCCCGCTCTAACAGCGGCCTCCCTCACTGGGGAGAATCCCGCTCTATCGGCGGCCTCCCTCACTGGGGAGAATCGGCTCAGAGTAAAAACGAAACCTACCTTGGTGCTGATAACGCCAAGGTCACGAGTTCGTTTCCCGTACAGGCCACCACTTGTTGTGCGCCCTTGCCAGCAAGGAACACACGAAAGTGGAACTTGTTATTAACAATTTATTAACGCTGTACAGGGACCGAAGTCGCACCCAAGCCGGTTCTCAAGCTAAACTAGCTTCTTCCAGCTTCTTCTTCCTTCCAGCTTTTTCTTTTTCCTCTCCCCCGGGCACTCTCCTATATAGGAATCCATCTCCAATCACCCTGTGCTACGAATAGCACACCCATTGGGCGCCACCGCAGGGATCCGCCCGCTGCCCAAAACCTTCCCTAATAAGGGAACATAGAAATGCGGAACATAGGCTGATCAGCTGATAGGAAGCAGGCTATCCGCGCCATGTTGGTGGCGCAGTAAGAAAAAGGCTCTCAACAGGGTATCACAATCCCAGACTTAAAATTATACTACAAAGCTACTGTGATAAAAACAGCATGGTATTGGCAAAAAAAAAAAAAAAACCAAAAAAAAAACACCTGAGGATCAGTGGAACAGAACAGAAGATGCAGATGCAACCCCAAACACACTCAGCCACCTTATCTTTGACAAAGGAGCCAAACATATTCACTGGAAGAAAGATAGTCTCTTTAATAAATGGTGCTGGAAAAACTGGCTTTCCACATGCCAAAGATTAAGACTAGACCCATGTCTATTACCATGCACTAAACTAAAGTCAAAATAGATCAAAGATCTAAATATTAAAATAGAAACACTAAATTTACTGGAAGAGAAAATAGGTAGAAATCTTGAAGACATAGGTGTAAGGCAGGGACTTCATGAATAAAACCCAGACTGCAAGGGAAATATTACAAAGAATCAATAAATGGGATCTCACCTTATTGAAAAGCTTTTGCACAATAAAAGAAATCACCAGCAGAGTGAAAATACAACCCACAGAGTACAAAAATTGTAGCCAGCTGTCCCTCAAAGGACTTATATCTAGAACATATAAAGAACTGAAAAAAATCAGGCCCCCAAAATTCAAGACCCAATCCAAAAATGGGCATCTGAGATGAACACACACTTCTCAGATGAAGAAATACAAATGGCAAATAAATATACAAAAAAAATGTGCAACATCACTAGTCATTTGAGAGATGCAAATTAAAACAACACTGAGATACCATCTCACCCCAGAAAGAATGGTTATTATTAAGAAATCAACTAATAACAAATGCTGGAGTGGCTGCGGGGAAAAAGGAACCCTTCTCCACTGTTGGTGGGAGTGCCGACTGGTGCAACCACTGTGGAAATCAGTGTGGAGATTCCTCAAAAACTAGGATTAGGGGTCCCATTCCACCCAGTTATTCCCCTTCTAACTATCTTCCTAAAAGAATTAAAAGCATCATGCCACAGCGATATATGTGCACCCATGTTTATAGCAGCACAATTTGTAATAGCTAAATCTTGGAAACAACCCAAATGCACATCAACCGAGGAATGGATAAAAAAGATATGGTCTTTTTATATAATAGAGTACCACTCAGCCATAAAGAAGGATAAACTGCAGATTTTTATAGGTAAATGGATGCAACTCAAGATCATACTCATAAGTGAAATAAATCAGACCCATATGTGTAAACATCATATTGTCTCACTAGTGTGAGGAACTGAACAAGTGAATGGGGTCCAAAATGTACAATAGATATTGTGAATTGGGAAGAAACTGTTCAAAAGAAAAAACAACTGTGATGGAGGAATGGGAAAGGAAGGAAGGGAAAAAGAAAAAAGTTTAATTATACACAAGATAGTTAACATAGTTACACAGCTAGTTTCTCTTAGTTCATTGAAAAGAAAGATTTGTGCTAATATTTTTTGGATAAGATATCATGCCTATATCTTGTATGCTGAGTAACTACTAGGAAGACAACAACACTCAATGTATTAATTGTTGTAATTCTCCTACTAACCTATTTGGAAGCTCTGTTTTATTGTTATTTTTATTTTTTCTCTTTAAAATAAAAAAGTGGATTAAAGGCTTAAATATAAGATGAGATACCATAAAATTCCCAAAAGAAAACAAAGGGGTAAACTCCACAACATTATTTTGACAATCTTGTCATATGACACTAAAAGCACAAAGAGTAAAAGAAAAAATAAACAAGCGAGACTACATAAAACCGAAAATTTCCATGTAACAAAAGGAACAGTCAACAAACAATGGAAAAAATATTTGCAAATGATATTTCTGACAAAGGGTTAATATCTAAAATATCTGAGGAACTCAATAGTGAAAAATCAAATAACATGATTATAAACAGGCAAAGGGCCTGGGTAGAGACTTTTCAAAAGAAGATATGCAACAAGTGTATGAAAAGGTGCTGAAATATCACTAATCATCAGATAATTTCAAGTCAAAACCACAGTGAGATATCATCTCACATCTGCTAACATCAAAAAATTAAAAAGTAACAAGTGTTGGTAAGGATATAGAAAAATAGGAACACTTACACATTGATGGTGGGGATGTAAATTAGTATAGCCAGTATCCAAAAGAGCATAGAGCTTCCTGAAAATATTTAAAAACAGGACCATTACATGATCTAGCAATCCTACTTCTAGGTAAATAACCAAAGGAAGCTGAATCGGTATGTTAAAGATATATATATATCTGTATTGCCATATTCATTAACTCATTATTCACAATAGCCAACATAGTGAAGCAATAGAAATAGAAATGGTAAAGAAAATGTTATCTATGTATACACATGTACATATATGTGTACACATGTACTCACCCATTAAAAGAAAGGAGATCTTGTCATTTGCAGAAACTTGGGTAACACTGCTAAACCATGCCCTACAATTCAGTTTTCATCCATATAAAAACAATACTCAGGAATTCACTCTATTTCTTCCACTCCCATCCTGGAGCCATCTGTGTCAATCTGCAAGCTGGTGAGGTGAGGTTGGTCTACTTTCCCCTGGTCTAAACTGAGGAACACTGAGAAGTGGGAAGAAAACTATTGCTGCATACATGTTTACCAATCTAATTTCTATCAGTGTAAAAGAGCAGAACTTTTGATCTTTACCTTTCTGATTATTTTGTTCCTCTCACTTGGTTTAGTATTCAAGTGGAGAATGCAATTAGAATTTCTTAGTAATTTATAGGAATATCTCAAGTCCCAGATTTGTGTCTGGGATTCATTACTCAATAGATGTTTATGACGATGAGCTTGTTATTCAGTCCAACTTCTCACCCGCAAAATGGTGATAATATTGGAAACTGCTTCCATGAGTCTTTCACACTGACATTGTATAACCCAAGAAAAGTGCTTACCAGAATGACTAGCACACTGTAAGAACTCGAGAAATGTTGCCTATAATGTTTATAATTTAATATTTTCAATACATTTTCATGCTTTATTGAAATTATAATTTTAATCTTTGCTGTAGAAATTTATTGCTGTTTCTTTTTGAACCAATTTTTGCAGCACTGACATCTGCTCAGGCCTCAAATTCATCTCCTCCTCGATCTCTGAGGAGAAGGATTTGAGGCATTAGCTGATCTTGGTGAAGATGGGTTGGAGCGTTAGCCGATGTCAGTAGAGATGGGATTGGGGTATTACTGATATCAGTAGAGATGAATTTGGGACATTAGCTGATATCAGTGCTGAAAGCACTGGTTTAAAAGGAAAACACAGCACTAAAATTCCAGGGCAAAGATCGAAATTGGACTATTGTCAGAACATAGAAAATAAGAGAAATCCAATTGTATAAAGGAAGAAACAGGTTTTACAACCTGTGTGTGTGTTCCAGGAAGGAGTGCAAGAGTCAGGTAAATCAATACACTGCAATTTGCTACACTCTGAGGTTGGCAGGTTATCACTTCCAGAGGAAAAAGGGCAGTAAGCGGGTGTTAGAAGTACACTCTCCGGAAGCACCACAAACTGGCCGACAGTGCCCGTGTAGAACTGCTCAGCTGAAGATCCAGTCGATAGAGACAGCAGTCTTTGTAACAGAGGCCTGTTGGGGAGAGTGCTGTGGTTAGTTTCTGGTGGAGGTGATCACTCTAGATATCTGCTCAAGTTTAACCTGGAGGGGCCGGTGAGATGGCTCAGCGGCATATGCGCCTGCCCGGCAAGCGCGAGGGCCCGAGTTCGACTCCCGGAACCCACATACGAAAAAAGGGCCGGTGATATCGCTCAGGGGCACGGGCGCCTGCTGGCGCGCGAGGTCCTGAGGTCGACCCTGGTACCCACAAAAAAAAAAAAAAAAAAGTTTAAGCTGGAGTTTTGCATGTTGTTTTGGGGAAACACTTGATGATAATGATGATGATTATACCGATGGACAAAACCACTTAATATTTATTGATCCCTATGTACCAGGCTAAGCAATGTTCATACAGCGTCTCATTTTATCTTCACAACAATCCTGTGAGATAAATACAATTTTAACTCCCCCATTTTGCAACTGAGGAAACTGTTCAGAGAGCTTAAGTGATTTGCCCACATTCACATAAGTTAGTAACTCATAGACATGGAATGTAAACTTAGCTAATCTGAGGGGAAGAAAAACTCTTAGATAAAATATATTAAATTCCCCTATAAAAATACATTGGTAGAGTATTAAGAAGTGGATTAATAATAATTAATTATTAATGGATTAATAATAGATTAATCAATAATAGATTAATAATAATATTAGTGACCCATTAATAGGAAGTGGATTTTGAAAGATCCCAACAACAGAGAAATCTTCAGACTCTTAGATACACAAATGAGATTTGAAACTATTTATAGAAGATTATTTGGAACATGCTAAAAAATAAAACTTTCTTCTGCTCTCAGACATACTAAGAAAAATGCCTCAAGCACCACAAGGAGGGAGAGATGTGCAATGGTTATTAATGACTCTCTTTAAGGGACAAATGTTTATTTTTTTTTCTGGAGCATGTATCCTGGAAGAAGCTAGAGAGTCTGCCAAGCTTATCACAGCTACTAATTTGTAAGTGTACAAATAACATGCCCAGAACAGAAGTAATTGTGAAACTAAGTAAATTAAAGGTCATGTGTGTGTCACTTTTACTGTTTCCTATTGATAGAACTTTAGGCAGTGCAGCTGGTAGTACATTTTGCCTGGAAGGAGATGGCCAGATGTGTGTCTGTATACTGATTCATGGGGTGTAGCCAATGGTCTGGCTGTGTGGTCAGGAACTTGGAAGGAACACAACTGGAAAATTGATGACAAAGATATTTGGGGAAGAGGTATGTGGATAGACTTCTCCATATGGGCAAAGGATGTAAAAATACTTGTTTCCCATGCAAATGTTCACCAAGAAGTGACCTTAGCAGAAGAGGACTTTAACAATCAAGTGGATGAGATGAACCATTCTGTAGATAGTGGTCAACCTCCTTCAGCCACCCTCATCATTGACCAATGGGCTCATAAACAGAGTGGCCTTGGTGGCAGGGATGGAGGTTATGCATGGGCTCAGCAACATGGAATCCCATTCACCAAGGCTGATCTGACTACAGCCACTGCTGAATGCCCAGTATACCAGCAGTAGAGATCAATACAGAGTTCCCAATATGGCACCCATTCCCCAAGGTGATCAGACTGCAACTTGGTGGCAGGTTGATTATATTGGACCACTTCCATCATGGAAAGGACTGTGCTTTGTCCTTAAGAGCATAGATACTTATTCTGGATATGGATTTGCCTTTCCAGCAAGTAATGCTTCTGCCAAAACTACCATCCATGGACTCACAGGATGCCTTATCCACTGTCATGGAATTCCATCCAGCATTGCCTCTACCCAAGGGAAACATTTTATGGCCAAAGAAGAGGCTATGGGCTCACACTCATGTAATTCACTAGTCTTACCATGTTCCTCATCATCCAGAAGCAGTTCGATCAATAGCAAGGCAGACTGGTCTTTTGAAGGCACAATTACAGCACCAGCTAGGTGGCAATAGCTTGTGGGCTGGGGCAAGGTTCTTCAAAAGGCTGTATATGCTTTAAATCAGTGTCCACTATATGATACTGTGTCTCCCATAGGCAGGATTCACGGGTCCAGGAGTCAAGGGGTAGACATGGGAATGGTACCATTCACCTTTACCCCCAGTGATCCACTAGCAAAATTTTTGCTACCTGCTCCCATGACGTTATGCTCTGCTGGCTTAGAAGTATTAGTTTCAGAGTGGGAAGGCTTCTACCAGGAAACACAATGATGCCGCTGAACTGGAAGTTAAGACTTGCTCCTGGTCATTTTGGTCTCCTCATGGCTCTGAGGAAACAAGCCAAAAAGGAAGTGACAGTGTTGGCAGGGGTGATTGACCTAGACTATCAAGGTGGAATTGGACTATTACTCCACAATGGAGGAAAGGAAGAGTATACTTGGAGTGCAGGAGATCTCTTAGGGCATCTCCTAGTATTACCATGTCCTGTTATTGTGAAATGGGAAGAAACTGTTCAAAAGGAAAAAGGAACTAGGATGGGTGAAAGGGGGAAGGACAGTAGGGAAAAGGGAAAAAATGCAAATCAGTTATACTATTAGTGTCTCTTAAAAAGGAACATTTGTGCTAATATCCATTGGAGAAAATTTTATGCCCATATTTTGTACCCTGAGCAACTACTTTAAAGATAGCAACATGTAATGTATTAACTATTGTTATTCTCCTATTATTTTGTTATGAAATTTTGTTTTACCTTTTTTCTGTAAAATAAAAAAAGTTAGATGAAGAATTATAGGACTGAAGAGGTGAGGAAGAAAAACAATTTATCCTTTATTCATCAGAATGGTCTAATAGACAGATAAAGCCAACTACAAATGAACAGAAAATAATACTTCTCTCAAGGACATGCTACATCCACAACATGTCACAACCTTTTCTGAATGACTCCTGATTTCTTACTGAAAAATTTTGTTATCTAATATCATAGACTATCAGAAACTGTTATGTCAAATTACATCAATAAGGATAAAACATTCCACTTTTGCCTGAAGGACATAGAGAAGCCTGGATTTCCAAGGCAGTTGGATAGTTTCAGAAAGGGGTTTTGAAAACATTTTGCATCTGTATTAACTATTTTGAAATAATCAAGGAAATCTGATGTTGATGCCTTTTAAAAAAATAAAAAATTAAAATTAAAATAAATTCTCTCAAAACATAAAATAACAAATAACTTTCATGCTACTTAAACTATTCCAGAACACAGGAAAAAATGTTGGAGAATGAATTGAACACCAACATCTGCCTCCATTTCCTGACTTAAATCCTTAGAAAGGCAGAAAAGACATTCTTTAGAGGAATATATTCATAAAATTACCATAAAAGAAAAAATACACCAGGGGTTATAAGAATATACACATGGGATTGGATTAACAAAAGAAACCACCTCCTAAACCCGGTAAGAAGACTGGGGAGCGGTGTCTACGACTGTGGATGTACTTCAAGCTGTGGACACAGGTTATCCTGAAAGACTCATCTGGTGAGACAGTGAAGAATATATTTTAAATGTACAATAGGACAGTGTGCCCTGCAGAACTACCATATCTCTTGTCCACTTGCACCGATGAGCAGCCAACAGAACATTAACCTGTAAGCTACTGTTATGAGTATGTGTGCCAGGGCAAGAAAGGAAGGAGAATGTATTGGGTTACTTACAAAACCCAGGAAGAACCAGAAAACCTATTCCCCCTAAAATAGCTGGTATCATGTTGTCCTTTCTGTACATTTAGGGTTCCATATCCCACAATCACATGAGGAGGATTTTCCATTCCCACACCACCAAAATCTATTAAAAATAAAACAGGGAAACTCATATAAAATGAATATATATTCAAGAAACACCTAGCACTGGAAATCCATTTCAAAAACATCTGAAATTAACAAACAGAATACTGAGAAAACCGTTAAAAGAACAAATCAAAAAAATTATTTAATATAAGTTGAAGTAAAAATTTCCTCATACAGATGCTACAGAATATTATACCCATTAAATAAGAACAAACTAAAAAATAAGAAACTAAGAAGTTAGATTGTGCAACTGCTGTAAGGGCCCAAGTGATTGATTTAATAGTGTTGGTGGATTTGATTTGTGTTGGTGGAAGGGTGGCTGAATTAATCTAAACAACCTAGCTAAGGACCTTTCCCAGAATACAGAGCCAAAGTACATTTGGAGCATATAAAAGGAAAATCAACAGAAAAGGAAAATTAATTTAGATATTTTAAAATATGATAGGGAAACAATAAAAAGAAAACAGAGAATATGTTTAAATTTTTTGAAAGAATATTTCTAAGTGCTGAAGAATGTCAAGACAAGCCTTCAGATTAAAAAGGGACAGTGAACATTAATTGGGATAAATAAAAAGTACTTTGCCTTGTGTGCTAGCCAACTTTCCCTTTTCTGACAAAATACCTGAGATTAATAACTGATGAGGAGGAAAGTTCTGTTTAGGCTCACTCTTTCAGGAATTTCAGTCCATGATCACTTGGCTCCTTTTGTTGGGCCTGTGGCAAGGCAGCACATCATGGCAGGGAACATGTGGCAACTGCGAAGTGGAAAAGAGAAAGGAGGGGTCAGCTCCCCATATTCTCTTCAGGGGCAAGTTCCCAGCCACCAAACTTCCTTCTACTAGGCCCCACCTCTCAAAAGTCTAAGCTCTCCCAATGGAGCCACAGACTGGCAATGAAGCCTTTAGAATATAGAACTTTATGTGTATGTGTGTGGGGGGGTATTCAAGACCCAAATCATAATACTTTGGTACCTAAAAATAAAACTTCAAAACACCAGTGTTATAGATTGGGTTCCCATAGTAGCAAATTCAGAATCTGGGATGTGCAAGTGAAGGTTTTTCAGTGATAGCTTTAGGGCACAACACTCATGAGAAGGCAAATGAAGCAAGATTGGTTGGAAAGAGAAGTTGAGTAGTGGTACAGTCATAATGGCAGCCTCAGCTAATCTCATCGGGAGCTCTGAAGTTGGTGTAAGTCCCTTCAGAAATGTAGTTACATTTTAACAAAATTCTAGGAAAGATAAAACAGCACCATGAAGCATATTTTTCTGTTGCAAGAAGGGGAATTGACTGCAAAGAGGATGAAAGATCATGTTTAGATTATGGGAACTGTCCTATATTAGGATTTCTGATAATGCATTGTTGTAGTCAGGGTTTGCAAGGGAAACAATACAATACAGGACACATAATTTATAGAGTTATTTTGTAATAGTCACCCAAAGAGTCATATACAAAAAGTGCAGGAAATCTGTCCACACACTAAAGACCCAAAGAACCCAGCTGAGGGCCTGGATCCTACAGCAGTGTCCTGTATGAGTCCAGCTGAAGACCTAGAGTCCATGACTATGCCCTCATGAGTCCAGCTGAAGGCCTAGGGCCCACAACAATGTCTCATGCAAGTATATTTCACGGATCTGCACCGGGAAGGCCCAAAGGTCAGTGGTGGAAGCTAGAAAGTCTGCACCAGCGGGATGAAGGATCTGTGCCAGCAGGCTGAGGGATCTACCCCGGAGCCAGGAAGCAATGCTCGGAGTACGGACCAGAGCTCCCCCGAAAGTCACCACAGCCATCCTCAGCAACAGTGAGGTCCCGAGCTCCTCCAACGATGAGAACAGCCAAGTTCCTATCAGGAAAGCCAGTGTGACAAGCTCCTCAAGGAGAACCGACAGCAGCCACTCTTCCTCACCAGTTCTCCTTTTTATGTTGTTGGCAACAGTCCTCAGGTGGGCCCTCCACACCCAGCACCACGCTGATTCAGTTCAGCTGGGTGTTACAAGTTGACCACCAGTTGTCAATCCACCACATGCATTTTTCAAAATGCATTTAGTTATGTACTTCGATTTATCAAATTTTATTGTGTATAAGTTGCACCTAAATAAAAGGTTTTTTTTTAAAAGGAGTTCTAAAAAATAAAAATGGAAAAACATTTCAGAGAGATATCAAATCCCAAGATGACAGTTTAAGGTTGGCTTAGGGCAGATTGATAATTATGCCATAGATGCACACAGAGTTGAGATAAGTAACACAGAGACTCTATGTACCTGTTAGGGTTTAGATCTAAAATGTCCCCCAGAAGTCTCATGTGTTCAGAGACAGGGCTTTTGGAAGGTGTTGGATCACTTAGGTGCTATTCTCATCAGTGGATGAATCCTTAGATGACTTCATACCTGAATGTGCTGGTAGGAGGTAGGACTTGGTTAGAGGAGGTGAGTCACTGGGGGTGTGACCTGGAAGTGTGTATTCTTGTCCCCCGTTCTTCCCTTCTCCTTTCTGTTGAGCAGCTTTCCTCCAACAGGCCATTCCACCATGCCATTCCTGTCTTGGAGCCAGCTGACCATTGATTGAACCTTTTGAAACCATAAGGCAAATAAATAAATCTCTCCTCCTTTAAGTTGCAGGTGTCAGGCAAGGACAGAGAAGTGACTAATACAGTGTCCTTCAAATATTTTCCTCTGATGGGAACGTATTACAAAACTATAATACAGTTTCCTAACCAGGATATTGACAGTTATACAATACACTGATCCTACTCCAACTTACCCCATCTTACTTCTTATGTGTGTATGTGTGTGTGTTTGCCTGCACTCATTTCATTCTATAAAATTTTATCATATATGCTGGTTCGTGTATCCATTACCACAATCTTTAGTCTATTCTTCACTTTAATTTTTTTTTCATTTCAGGAATATTATGTAAATGAAACTATATATTATGTATACTTCTAGGATTTTATTTTATTCTGCATGAGTCCCTTGAGATTCATCCAAGTTGCTGTATGTAATGATAGCTTGCTCCTTTTCATTGGTAATATTCCATGATATGGGTTTACCACAATGTGTTTAACCCTTCATCTATTGAAAGAGATCTAGATTGTTTCTAGTTTGAGTAATTACCAATAAAGCTGCATGAAGTTTCATGTGCATTTTTTGTGTGAATATACTTTGCTTTTGGACATAAATATTCTAGCACACAATTGTCAGCCCATGTGGTTAAATGCATATTTGGTATTATACAAAATTCCAAAATTGTTTTCCAGAGTTTCCATCATCAGTGTATAAATGAGGGAGTTTCACCACATCTTCACCAGCATTTAGTGTTGTCTCTTATTTTAAATTTTTAATTATTTTGTATGTATGTACTAAGATGTAACTGTGGTTTTAATCTGCATTTACCTGATGAGTAATTGGACATCTCTTCATATGTTTATTTACCACCGGCATATCCTTTTTGGTGAAATATTTATTCATGCCTACTGGCATTTTCTCATTAGATTGACTGGTTTGATTTTTGTTTTTGTTTTTGTTTTGTTTTTGCCACATTGGACATTGAACCCAAGAATGCTCTACTACTAAGCTACATTCCTAGTTCTTTTCTATCTTTTTACTTTGAGAAAGGGTCTCAGTTTTCCAGGTGGGATTTGAACTTACAATCTTCCTGCCTCTGCCTCCCAGGTGCTGGGATTACAGGCATGTACAACTGTGCATGTCTATACCTGTCTGGGATTGCTTGTTTTTACAGTTGAGTTTTGAGTGCTATATATACATTTTAGATTCTAGTGTTTTATGGCTATATGTTTCCTATTTCTTCAGGGATGCTGTTCATCTTTTCATTCTCTTAACAGTCTTTGACAAAGTGAAAATGTTTAATTTTGAAGAAGTCCAATTCATTAGTTTTTTTCCTTTAATGAGCATGCTTTGGTGTAAAGCATATGATATCTTTTCCTAGCTTTAGAATTTGAAATTTTTGTTTTCTTTTTTAAAATTTATATAGTTTTGTAGCCCATGATGCCTTTTGAGTCTGTTTTTTTTAAAGTGTGAAGTGTAAGCTAAGGGTCTTTCCTTTTATTTTTTTGCCTATGGGCAATTTTTTCAGCACCATTGGTTAGTTTATTGAGAAAGTTATTATTCTGGCATTTAATTGTTTTTTCACTTCTGTTAAAAATTAGTTGGGCAAATTTGTCTATTTCAGGGTTCTTTACTCTATCCCATTGGTCTAAGTATGTCTCTCTTCAACCATCATTCTTTATTTTCTGGCTTTTGTAAGTCACTTTTATTTGAATAAGACAAGCCTAAAAATTGACATATTATCTATGGTTGCTTTTGCTCTATGAAGGCAGAGTTGAGTAGTAACATATTTCATAAGGCCTAAAATGTTCACTATCTTGTCATTTAGAGAAATGTTCATTGATCTCTGTTTAAGTAAAAAAAAAAAAAAAAAAAAAAAAAAAAACCTGTTTAAAATAGGTTTCCAGAAAAAGGATTTCCAGAAAAGAAAATAAACCTAATAGTGAAGAAAATAAACTCAATAGTGTAACCAATGTGTTTGTTCATTAAAAAAAAAAAATTATAGTTCCAATGTGGAATTTAGAGAATTTTGTGTAGGTATACAGAAAAGTAAGCAAACAACATAAGATAATTATTAACAGCAAAATAGTTGTAAAGAGAATGAAAATTTAGTCATAATAGACCATGTGTTTTATCTGCAAGAAATATTTATATGATCCTAATGTGGAGGTCAAAATGATGTCTCCCTTCCTCCACAGATGGACACAGTATAATCTCCAGAATTTGTGATGTGTTATCCTACACAAGAAGCGGGCTTTGGGGATGTGATCAAGTTAAGGTTCCGGAGACAGGAGAGCGGCCTGGATTATCCAGGTGAAACCAATGTGATTCCAAGGGTCCTTGTAAGATATGGACAGAAGGGTTAGAGATGTGCAACTGAAGCGGAAGTCAGACTCTGGGAGGCGTGTGAAGATGCTGTTCCGTTGGTTTTGACCGTGGAGGAGGAGCCCATGAGTGGAGGAATCTAAGTGTTCTGTAGAAGCTGCAAAAGGCAAAGGAACAGACTTTCTCCTAGGGTCCCTAGGCAGAACCAACCCTGCTAACACTTTGACTTTGGCCCCGTGGATTAAATTTTGAATTCTAAACTAAAGACTCTAAGACAATAAACTTTTGTTGACTGAAGCCACTACTTCATGGTAATTTATTATAGCAGTAACAGAAAACCAAAAGACTCCCCAGTAAAATAAAACCCTGACTAATTAACTGAAACTGTGATCTTCTTAAAGGAAGAGAAAGAGATAGACACATGTATCTGTATGCATAGGTGAGGGATATGGTAAGAAAAATAATCATACATCTTCCTAAATAATAAGCCAGTGAATAATTTCCCAAGTGGCAATATCAAATACAACTAATAAAGTAGATTTAGAAAACAGATTTAAGAAAGAAAAAAGTAAAGATATAGGAGATTGCTATTTTTACAAGTTGTATAATACTATACATTATTAATCAATTCACTTACATAATTTTGAGTTTAAAAATAAATAGAGCCAACTTTTAAAATTCATTGTGAACTGAATGTGTTTCCCTCAAATTCATGTGTTGAAGTTTTAATCCCCAACCTGTCGATATTAGAAGTTGAGGCTTTTGAAAGGTAATTAGGTCACAGGGGTGCAGCCCTTATGAGTGGGGTTGGTGCTTATTTATTTATTTATTTATTTATTTATTTATTTATTTATTTTTGTGGGTACCGGGTGTCAAACTCAGGACCTCACGCTTGCCAGGCAGGTGCTTATGCCATTGAGCTATCTCATCGGCCCTGATGCTCTTTCAAAAAGGGCCCCACAGAGGAGTTTGTGCTCAGTCTTCCACGTGAGAATATAAAAAGTCAGCAGTCTGCAGGAGAGAAGAGAACCTCACCAAAAGCCAACCATGGTGGTGTTCTGAACTCAGATTTACAGTCCCCATAATTGTGAAAATAAATTACTGTTGTTTACAAGCTACTCAGACTATGGTACTTCGTTATAACAGCCTGAACTAACATAGAAATTGACATGAAGAAGTGAGAGTGCTTGTCTTAGTTACTTTTCTCGTTGCTGAGACAAAATACCCAACACCCAAAGTTAAAGGAGGAAATGATAATTTTGCTCACAGTTTGTAGAGGTTTCTGTTCATAGTTGGCTTGCTCTAAGGTAAGGTGAAATGGCAGATGTACATCACAGAGGAGAAACAGTTCATGGCAGGCAGAATGCAGAAGGCAGTAAGACAGCAAGTGTCAACCAATGACCCTCTTCCTATCCCTTATATTCCACCCAGGCTACTCACACTCACAGGGTGGAGCACCCTTAATCCTACCCAGAACTATGCCAAACCAATCAGTGGACTGATTTAATAATCACACACCCTTGATACCAGCATCACACACTTGATACCAGCATCACACACTTAATTCCAGCATCACACACTCTAGACCCAGCCACCTCTGGAAAGCCCCACCTATAACTGCATGAGGCTTTTGGGGGACAAGTAGACACAAGCCATAATAGCGCTGTTGTAACAAGCTTCCAAAAATGTGGGAGAATCTTTAGGACCAAATAATGGATAGAAAGCCTGGAAGAGTTTTGATGTGTATGCTAGAAAAATCTAGATTATCATGAATGACTTGCAAAGACAATTCTGGTGGAAGCTGAGAAAGAAAAGAAGAGACCTGTAAGGAAAAAACAACAACCAAAAAAACTCATGTTTTCTAGATAGAATGATGAAAAGAATGTTGGTGAAATGTATACACTTATCAACCATTCTGATGAAAATGAAGAAAATGTTACTACAAATTGGAGAAAAGGCAATTCATGTTGTAATGTAAAATTTTGGGTGAACTGTGTTTGTGGTTTAGTGTTTCTTGGAAGGTAGCAATTTCAAGAAATGAAATTGGATATTAAGCTGAGGAGGTTTCTAAGCAAAATGTTGAAGGAGCAGCTTAGTTTATTTTGACTACGTATAGGAAGATGTGAGAGTGGAGAAATGAATTGAATATGGAATTATTAAAGAAAAAGAAACCATAATTTAAGGATTTGGAAATTCTCAGCCTGTTCAAAATATTAAAAATCACAAAGTATATTTCAAAGAAAACCCTAAAAATATGATGGATCAAACATTCAAAACAGAGACTGGCGTGAATGGGAATTATGGTCTTAACCACATCAGTAAAACCCAGCAAGAGAGTTGGGATTACACCAGCAGAAACATCATCAGTTGAAAATAAAGAAAATAGAGAAAGAAGAATAAAACGAAAAAAAGATTGTTAAACTGTACAGGACCAACATATAAAATTGGGTAGCTGGGAATGTACACTATTCTTCAAGAAAAAAGAAAAAGGACCTCGGGCCGGTGAGATAGCTCAGTGGCATACATGCCTGCCTGGCAAGCGCGAGGGCCCGAGTTCGACTCCCGGATCCCACATAAGAAAAAAGGGCCGGTGATATAGCTCAGCGGCACGAGCGCCTGCTGGCGTGCGAGGTCCTGAGGTCAACCCCCAGTACCCACAAAAAAAAAAAAAAAAAGAAAGAAAAAGGACCTCAAGTATGATTTAGAGATTGTGAGCACTGCCCCTCTGAGCACAGAACCAGAGGGTAGAACCAGTACCCAGGAGAGCCATGGGGACAGAGGTGTGAGGTTTGACCCCTTCCTCTGTAGAGAATCGCAACAGCAAGGGCGAGCCCTGTTGAACTGTGGGAGTGACACTGGCATTGCTGAAGGTCTGGAAAGCACAAGATAAATCTTGAGGCTTAAGATTTTATGGACTTTGTTTTTGCTAGGTTTGGGCTTTCTTGGGCTGCATCACTATAATTAAATAAATAAATCTCAGTAAGGTTCTTGATTTTTATTTATTTGGTTTTGTTTTGGTCAGCTACATACATATATAACCAGTGATTAACTCTAGATGTGTTAGTGTCTAAATAAATACCAGGGGCACGCATCTTAGTTTATTTATACTGCTACTTTTAAAAGCACAGCATTCTGGGTAGTTTACACAGCACACAGTATTTTGTTGTTGTTGTTTTGTTTTGTTTGTTTGTTTGTTTGTTTTGCTCTGGAGGTTGAGAAGCTCAAGATCAAGTCACCAGCAGATCCACATCCCTGCTGAAGATCTACTTCCTGGTTCAAAGATGGCCATATTTTTGCTGTATCCTCACATGGTAGAAGAGGTGAGAGAGTTCTCTGGGGTCTCTTTTATAACAGCACTAATCCCATTCATGAGGAAATCTACCCTCATTATTTAATCACCTCTCAAATGCCCCACCTCTAAATATCATCAACACGTGAATTTAGAAGGTGCTATGGCTTGTATCTAGATGTCCCCCCAAAGCCTCTTGCGGTCATAAGTGTGGGGTTTTGAAGGCAGTTGGATTGGGTGTGTGATGCTGGGATTAAGAGTGTGATGCTGGGATTAAAGGAGCCCCACCCTGGGTATGGGTGGCACCACCCAAAAGCAGGTAGCCCAAATGAAATATAAAGGGACAAAGAAAAAAAGCCCCTCTGCTCCTTCCCATTGCTGTTGCTGTTTGCTCCTTTGCTATCTCCTGCCTGCTTGCCATGGACAATTTCTCCTCTGCGATGCCCCTCTGCCATTACACCCTGCCCTGGAGCCAGTTGATTATGGACTGAAACCTCTACAAACTGTGAGCTAAATAAACCTTTCCTCCTTTAACTTTGGGTGTTGGTATTTTGTTTCAGCAATGAGAAAAGTAACTAAGACAGAGGAGACACCAGTATTCAATCTGTGGTAGTATATGTTAAAACTGTAAGAGTCACTACTAAAAAAAAAAAAGGATATATTCTTTCAAATTACCAGAGTTGCCAGGCATGGTGGTACACGCCTGTAAACCCAGCACTCAGGAGGCTGAGGTAGGAGGATTGCTGTGAGAGTTTGAGGACAACCTGGGCTATGTAAGTGAGTTCAAGGCCAGCCTGGGCTACATAGTGAAACCCAGCCTCAAAAAACAAAACAAACACACAGAAAAAAACAAATTGCCAGGGTTTCTGTTTCCAGTAGGGTTAAGCGTGCTTCTTTGGGCTAATTCTCCCACAGATAACAGTTATAGACTCTGATGCAGGGGAGAACATCTGAAAGGGGAATACCACTGCATCAGTTTCCTGTTTTTAATATTTTGAACCTGAGGGAAAAAAGTAGTCTGTGCAAAATATCTAAAATTCCTATAGCAATTTTTTCATTTTATGACTTGTAGGTGTGAAGGATAATCATTAGAAAATCATTAGAAAGGGAGAGGAAAAGCTTGGAAATGAGAGAGATAACCCCTCTATGTTGTGTCTAGTCTCTAACCAAAGCTCTGACAGTCCCCAGACATGCACATACAGGGAAGATCCAAGCTTCCCAGCTAACGGTACGAGAACTGAACTGAGGTTTGGGTTGCTTCCCAAGGAATAGGGTTAGCAGTTTGAGTTTGACCAAGCAAATTGCCTGTTAAAACAATAATATAAAAAAAATACTCATCAGAGGAATATAACCAAATCCAGTGTTCACAGAATATTTATAACATGCAATATTCACTTTCAGATTACTAAGCTTATGAAGAAACAGAAAACTGTGATCAATTTTCCAGAAAAAAGATATTCAATGGAGGTGGAATGCCAGATGACTCAGATTATTAGAATTAACAGATTTTAACTTTTCTCAGTAACAAGAAATACACTGATAATACGTGAAAAAAAGAAAACATCAGCAGAGAAACAGAAACTAGTTGTTTAAAATAACAAGGTTTTTTTAATCACTGGATGGATTTAACAGTATAATGAAGATGGTAGAGGACACTCAGTGAACTTCAAGATTAACTGATGTAATTGAAAAAATTTTTAAATGAACAAAGCCTCAGGGATGATATTAAAAATCTAACAAACAATTAAAGTTCCAGAGGAGAATAGAGAGAATACAGAGAAAAAGGTTTTTAAAAACCATGGCCCACCCCAAAACATCTTCACCTTGAAGAAAGACTTAATTTAATAGGTTCAAGAATTTCATAGAACCCCAGGCAGGATAAATTTGAAGAAAACCTCCTAAGTCCATTATAATCTAACTACTGAACACTGAAGATAAAGAGAACATCTTTCAAGCAGAAAAGATTGATATAGTCCATTGAAAGGAGCAATGATTCAAATGACAGCTGATCTCTTTCCGGAATTAATGGAGGCCAGAAAAAAGGAGGACAACATCTTCAAAGTGCTACAGAAAGGAATTATCAATGCAATTCTATATCCAGCAAAAATATCCATCAGAATGAAGGAAAAATAAAGCATTTTAGGGTAAAATAAGCTAAAACAATTTATTATCAACGGATCTGTACTGTGTGAAACACTTTATTATTTTTATTGTTACAGTTTCTTGCTAATTTGATCTTGAGCTCTCTCTGTCCAGACTGGCCATACGCTAAGATAGCCACTCACTAGGAGAGGTTAATAGTGGAGTGGAGGTGTCCACATGTGTGTCAGATAGACACAATGAAAAGGTGAGCCCCAAACGCATGTGACTAATGAAATGTGTTGCCTATAGGTCCCAGAGAGGTTGGGATGCTGATGAGAGGCTGACAGAAAGTCCAGAGGCAGCAGGGAGCTCAAAGGGTGGGAATGAGAGAAAACCTGTGGGACCACAACTTTATTAAGGTCCATGGATATTATACTGTAGGTCTTTCTGTATTTGCAGGGGTGTGGATTGGATAGTTAAAGGAAAGCATTGTGAAGAGAGTTGTTTGCATAACTCTTGTGTTAACTATTACATTTCATCATGGTCAGCAACTGTGGGGTGTGTTAAGTTTTGAGTCAGTGAGATAAGGAAACAACAGGCTGTAGAGTTAAAGGAAATTTTAACTCTGCCAAAGGTGATGAGTTACATATGCCTGGGATTTCCAACAATTTATATCAGGTCTAAAAGCCGCCAATTTGTATGAGGTGGAGGTAGCAACTATATTAAGCAAACTTATGACATCTTGCTAACAAGTTTCCATGTGATTCTAAAATATGCTGAAGTTTAAAAGCCACGTTATAAATGGGATTTACTACCACTTATGAGGTTAACATAGATTATCTTTACTATCCATTTTAACTATATTATAAGTTCTATTATTGCATGATTTAATGACACTCAGTAAGGAAATTTGGCTGGCTGAGCTAGACCTCAGATATTGTTATCGTGGACAATATACTTTTAGGAACTTGGGCACGAACAATGCTGCTACTGAGTTCAAATGCAAGAGAATAGCAGAGAGCTTTAAAGATGTCATCCAAGCTTCTCCCTGCAAACTACCATTGCTGTGGAAATCTGAGGATCATAAGCTTTCTTAGCATAAGGAAGTAACCATTTCTGAAAGAATTATTACTTACAGGGTAAAATAAAGACATGAAAGCCACCACAATACTTCTTCAAGTAACTTTGCAAGCATTGCTTTTCACAGTCTTGAACTAAAGTAGAGAGAAATAGAAAAGGCAGACACATCAGGCCAAGAGGTGGGTCCTTAGGCATCCATTTGAGGCTGATCACAAAAACCTGGGAAGACTTTTTATTATGAGAAAGTGCAGTGGAGGATTGTAAAGTTCCTCCTTGACCTAGTGGGGGACTCAGGTCACTTAAAATCTGGCAATAACAGTGAAAAGTGTCTTTATTTGGTGTGACCAACTGACATTTGGGCTCCAGAACTATACATGGCAAAGAACTGGTCAAGTGGTGGGGAAAAAACATGGTGAGAAAATAACACAAAGTCCGACGATGTTGTTTTTAAAAGCAGATATTGATACACTGGCTGTTGGCTATAACATTATTAATGATGGGCAGGTGTGACTATGGTGTCTTCACTGCCAGTGCATTGAAGTTCTTTGGCTTCATTCTTGTGGGATTAAGATTAACATTTTGGGGGCCGGTGAGATGGCTCAGCGGCGTAAGCGCCTGCCTTGCAAGCGCGAGGGCCCGAGTTCGACTCCCGGAACCCACATACGAAAAAGGGGCTGGTGATATCGCTCAGAGGCACGGGTGCCTGTTGGCGCGCGAGGTCCTGAGGTCGACCCCCGGTACCCACAAAAAAAAAAAAAGAAGATTAACATTTTGTTATGTCTCCCCATTTATTTTGTTTGGCTGAGATATGTTAAAGTAAATGACATTTTATCCCCAAAGGTGTATGTATGACTCTTTTAAAAAACAAATTTCTTACATAAGGACAGTGATATTGCCATCCTTAACAAGGTTTACAGTAATGATCAGGCAGGGTGGCCTACACCTGGAATCCCAGCACTGCGGGAGGCTGAAGCAGAAAGAACAAATATTTGAGGCAACCCTAGACAATTGAGCAAGATCTTGTCTCAAAACAAAAAAAGGAGGGGGCTGGGGATGCAGTCCAATGCAAAGGGCCTGGATTCAATCCCCAGTACCACAAAAAAGAAAGAAAGAAAAATTTACAGCAATGCCTCAATTTTACCTAATACCCTACACATATTCAAAATTCTCCAACTATCTCCAAAACATATTTTACACTATCAAACCAGGGTCTAATAAATGACCACATAACCCAATAATTAGAAATTATGTCTCAGATATTGCTTTTAGCAACAGCTTTATTGAGACATAATTCACATATAAAAACCTGTACATATGTAATGTGAGCAATTCGGTGAGTTTGGACATATTCCGAACCCTGCTGCGAACCATCACCACAGCCGTGGATAAGCATCCATCACCCCCAGAACTTCCCTCAGCACCCCCTACACACACACTTTGTGTTAAAAGCCTAAAAAGAAATCTATCTTCTTAGCGAACAAATTTTAAGGGTACAATACCATATTGTTAAATACCAGGACTACAAGGTATAGCAGATCTCTAGAACTTACCTTCGATAACTGAAACTATGCCTGTAGAATAGCAATTCCTCATTTTCCTTCTCTCCCAGCCCTTAGCAACCATCATTCTCCCTCTAAAGTTTCTTTTAATCTATAAGTCATCACTCAGCTCCCTTTATTTTCTTGACATTGACTTGTTGAAGAAAAATGAAGCAGTTTGTTCTGCAGAATATCCTATCTTCCAGATTTTTCTTATTGTTTTCTCATGGTTTTATTTAATTTGTTCCTTTACTTTTCTAAGTTCCTATAAACTAGAAATTTGATCTGAAGACTATTAGATTTTGATTCAATATTTTGGACAAAAGTACTTCATATAGCTTCACATCAGAAGGCACAGAACTTCAGTGATGCTAAGTGGTTATAAATGGCAGCCAAAAAATAAAAAGACCACATCTTTTTATCCATTCCTCGTTTCATGAACTTCCCCATTGTGTGAATGTGTTCTCATCTTACACCAGGAAATAATCTATGGGCGATGGCACTCTGTGAATGTCTGTAATTACTCTAGCATCAATTAATGATCATTATTTAAATAGGAAAATTTGCTAAGAGTTGAAAATGGTGATTTTTTTCTAATCATTTCCACATGTAGTAACTGGAACATTCCTGTTAAGAAGAGATTTCCGGGCCGGTGAGATGGCTCAGCGGCGTAAGCGACTGCCTTGCAAGCGCGAGGGCCCGAGTTCGACTCCCGGATCCCACATACGAAAAAGGGGCCGGTGATATCACTCAGCGGCACGGGCGCCTGTTGGTGCGCGAGGTCCTGAGGTCGACCCCCCGGTACCCACAAAAAAAAAAAAAAAAAAAAAAAAAGAAGAAGAGATTTCCTTCATCAGTTTGAGCTCGCTGGGATGTATTCCTGACATGCAGTTTACACAGGTAAAACAAGACAAACACTTAATTCTCTCATTTTAATTATCATTTTTTACAGTAAAACATGCGTCCATCCATTTGGGCTACAATAACAAAATATTTTTGGCTGGGTAATTCATAAACAACAGAAATTTATTGCTCATAGTTCTGAAGGCTAAAAGTCCATTTTCAAGCAGATTTGGAGTCTGGTAAAGGCCTGCTTCCTAGTTCATAGGCTTCTTTTGTCCTCACGTGTGAAAGAGCAGAAGGTAGTTTCCTTCAACCTTTCCTATTGAGGCATTCATCCCATTCATGAGGGTGGCGCCCTCATGAAAAAAATTTAGTCATTTTCCCAAAGGCCCACCTCTTAACAACATTGCCTTAATAACAGAATACTTCATATGAAGGATTTCAACATGTGAAGTTTGAAGGGACTCAGACCATGGCAGTGTGTCTACACTAGTTATTTTCTGATGAAAAATAAGTCTCTCTTTTTCCTCTGTTGTCTCTCTTTCCTCTTATGTCTGTCTCATAAACACACAAAAGTATATATTAAATATATTTTAGGGGCCGGTGAGATGGCTCAGTGGTGTAAGCACCTGCCTGGCAAGCGCGAGGGCCCGAGTTCGACTCCCGGAACCCACATACAAAAAAAGGGCCGGTGATATCGCTCAGCAGCATGGGCGCCTGCTGGCGCGCGAGGTCCTGAGGTCGACCCCCCGGTACCCACACACAAAAATAAATAAATAAATAAATAAATAAATAAATAAATAAATAAATAAATGTATTTTAAATAATTGCAATAATTCTTTCCTTTCCAGTAGTCATTTGTCTCATTTATCGCCAAAGGGAACCCCCTTGAGTTCCTTTTCAGACCCCCTAAATGTACAGGAACTTCCCTTTTACCCCACAATCTTCAGATATAAAAAGGAATTAGGTATTGCATATATGACTGTCTACAACTGCTGGAAGCCTGAAAAAATCAGGATGAAGGTGAACTCAGAATTACTTCCCAGTGTAAAAAAAAGTTTATGACATTGAAGGTAAGGAAGCAGAAAAAAAACTATAAAACATGTCAAATAGACATTGAAGGGATGGGGATGATTAGACACAAACAAATCAAAAGCAAACACAAAATAGCCTCAGGACCAATTTTACAATGTACATGAAGTCAAGGTGCAGTTGTTTTTAGATGACATTTTGACGTATAGAAGTCGTCAATACACCCCTTCAGCAAAAGGGAAGAGAAAAGTGTACAAATAGAGAGGGGGAGTGAGGAGAAAAAAGCAGGGTGATGCAGAAATGAGAGAGGGAGAGAAGGAGAGAGAATGGGAGAGAGAGGGGAAACAGAGACAAAGGGAGAGGGAGAGAGAGAAAGAAAGAAAACTGGCTTAGTTGTGAAAATTCTCAGATATGATCACAAATACTACGATGTTCATTCGTCACCCCCACCTCATCCCCACATCCTATTTCTGAGAGTTACCCTGCTTTTTAACTCCATATGAATTCCTGATTAATCTTTAATTCTAAAATTGCCTTTTATTTCTTTTGTATATTTTCATGAATTATGTCAATAACATCTCTTCTTCTCTTTTTACACAAAGAAAATTGAAGGAATTAAGCCATTTCCCCAGAATATTGCCTCATCTTTTGTTAATGGAGAAAGGCAATTCTCCCAACACAAAGTCATCCCAAACATTAGGTATTTTGTGGTGTCGGTTGTTTAAAGCCACAAATTGATGCCATAATCTAAATCTAGTTGTTTAATGGTAAAACCAAAGCTTAATTGCAGGAATTTGCAGCAAAGTAACCATCATAAAGTTGGCGGTAAAATGTTTAAAGGGAAGGTCAGGAGTGAGATTGTTTAAGGGTGAGGCAGAGGCTGGCAACAATGGCAGAGTGTTCATTCCTCCCATCAGTTGCTAAGGAAAAACAAAGGCTAAAGGTCTAATAGTACCCCACACCACCACCTCCAGAAAGGATCAAAATGACCCAAGTCATTGTATGTACATCGAAACTTTCTGTTTCATAACAATTACCCTTCATTCATCTCACAAAAGATTTAAAATCTTAGAATGGGATACAGTTACATAGATGAGGAAGAAAACATTTCAGGGATAAAAGTGGAGCAGGAGGATTAGGATCTTCATTTGCTACTGTAATTCAGACCTGGTTTGTCTTTGTTTCAGCCTTTGCTCCATTAATCTGATGAGCATGAGAGATCGAAAGAACAGAAATGCTCAGTTATGATGGATTTTAGTTATTACAATCAGGCATCTTGACATATTAGAGTGGTACTTTTATATTGTTCTAGGAATTCTTTCTCTAAATGATAATTAGAATAATAGATTACACAAGAACCTGATATGTAGAAGATATCATCAATGAGTGGTGTTAATGTTGACTCTGATGATAAAGGTAATAATAGTTTATATTACTGAGTGATTATATTGTGCCAGGATTGTTTTGCTAAGTAATTTAAATTCATCTGACTGTGTAGACGATATTATTATCCATCCTATAGATAAAACTAAGGAGCAGAAAATTTAAGTAACTTGTTCAAGTACAGAGGTCCATTAAGGGACAAACCTGGGATTCAATTCTATGTGGCTCAGAGTCCAGTCTCTTATGAATACAATGATTAAGACTGTCAGACGTGTTGGTGCACAACTATAATCCCCTCTGAGAGGCTGAGGCAGGAAGATAACAATTTTAAGTCCAGCCTGGGCAATGTAGCCACCTAGTGAGACTCTATCTCAAAATAAAAAATAAGAAAAGGTTTGGGGATATAGCTCAGTACAAATGCCCAGAGTTCAATCCCCAGTACCGAAACAAAACAAAAAAATATGATTTCATTCATTTATTGGCCCATGTATTTGTCATCCATTTGTTCATCCAGCAATTATATGTGGAGTGGACCCTGTATAACGAACAATTGAGCCAAGCGCTTTTAGATTCACAGAAAAATAACTATAGCCCTTAACATGGAATCTAATGATCATGAGGGCACCCTCTATGATTTATTCTTCTTCCAAATCTGTCCTGCTCCTAAGGCTCTGACCAGCTTTCTCAGACCTCTGGTGACCCTCAGCCTCCACAACAGACCCAGGAGAGGAGCCCCAGACCTAAGTGCAGTTATAGCTAATGCAGAGAGAGGTATAGAAATGGTGAGGGTAGAAAATAAGCAGACTCCTCCACCCCGCTATAGAGCCAGTGGAGAAAACATGGGGGGGTACAGGCTGGGAACTGGGTAATTACTTGCATCTGCTCTTTCTATTTACAAACCCCTCTTGTTGAAAGGCATGAGGCAATATCTCAGACTTGCAAATGAGAAGACAAACTCATGGAAGTGACTTATTGAAGGTCACCTACTCATAAATTGGTGAAGATTGATTTAAGATTTAGGAATGTTTACCCAGCCAAGAATAATGTTATTTCCAACATGCAAGATGCCTCAAAACTGGTCAGGCAATGATGTGTGGGGCTGATTAGTACCACCTAGCAAGATCTGATAACGCGTATCTTTTCCTAATTCTATGTTTAGTGACATCATGTTGGTAACATTTTTTTTTTTGTGTGTGTGGGTACTGGGGGTCGAACTCAGGACCTCGCGCGCCAGCAGGCGCCCATGCCACTGAGCGATATCACTGGCCCTTTTTTCATATTTGGGTACCGGAAGTCGAACTCAGGACCTCGTGCTTGCCAGGCAGGCACTTATGCCGCTGAGCTATCTCACCGGCCTGTCATGTTGGTTACTTAATGTCAGCCATTAAGGACAGTATTTACAGCACAAAAATTGATGGATTGACAAACCAAGACCCTTATATCCATAGAGCTACCTGTTAAACATTAACCTGCCCACCCCTGGGACGCAGTAAAATGGAGGTAGATATGCAAACTAGGTGAGAAGCAATCTTACCTGATCTTCATTGTGGAGCCAAGAAGAGTAGTAACTACATACAACCAGTCTGAAGAGGTTCTAAACCAAGGGAGAGCAAGTTTGCTTATAAAGGGCCAGATAGTAAATATTTAGGCGTTATTTTTATAAACCTCTAAAAAGATTTCAAAAGCACTCTTAGCATATAGTCTTTATAAAAACAGGATACAGTCTGGATTTGGCTGATGACCATTAGTTACTGACCCCTACTATAAACTAGTACCAAATGTATAGAAACACAGAACCATTGATTTCAGTTGTTCTTAGAGAAAGTACACTATATGTCACTTGAAGGGATGCTTTAATCAATTGCTTAAACTATGGATTATTAAACAGTGCTTGTTACCTCCTAGGGTACATAATCAAGTGGCAATGCACTGATACCAAACTGCTTTCTGAATAGGGCAGGGCTTTTCAATCGCAGAGTTTTTGTTTAACTTAGTGGAATATGAAGCTTTGGGGTCAGAGCTGAACTGCTTAGGACAATAAGGGTGACACTAAGTTTTCTTGGCTTTACTACCACTTGCCTTCCCTACAGGTGCTGACCAAATACATACTTGAAAACTAATTCACAATTCTTCCTGGGTCCAACCTTGCAAGGACATATTATATAATATCTCTGAAATCTAGATAATTAAGATAGAGATGAGTAAAGGATTCAAATAACATACCAACCTATATTCTAGAATATTTTTATTTCATCCCTCTTCACTTTTCCTGCCTTCCTAAGGTAACTAATATGTAGGAAGTGGAAAGACCATCACTGACAATTAGAATCCTTTTTTGTCATGAAATGTAGTAGAAATATAACCAGCTTCACTGAATCCAGACTAGAAGAAGGTAGAGACAGGCTGCCTGGTAATTAGGCTGAAGACAAAGCTTCTGCAAGAATTTTGCACTCCCTATTTTGGAAGCTGCTTTGCTGCTCTTCTCACAGCATTCCCTAGTGAGGACTCATCCAGATTATAGGTTTAGGTGAGGATCCAGGAAGCATATGGAGAGAGAAAATGTGCATGCATATATTAGCTGTTTGCCCACAGAGAATAAGGAAAAGTTACCTTAACAGTAAGATTCTAAAATTGCCAGGTGTTGGGATAGGTATATTAGAATTATATCAGGAGTCTGAAAAATACACATTACTGGGCATTACTCAGGAAAAGTCTGGTTCGATTGGTCAAAAATTGGGTCTGGGAGTTCATGTGCTTGAACAGCTTCTCAGGTAGATGTGGTGTAGAGGCAGATGGGGGAAGCTGACTCTGAAAATGTCTTATAAGCATAACACACTGTTCTCAGAGTGAGGCTTGCCAGTTTATCATGGCTCAAAAAGTGCTTGGTCTGGAAAAAAATTGAACATTTTGATTACTTATATTTCATAAATTTGAAATGTATTTTGATTATGATATTCTCATAATTTATGTTCTTAACAAAATTTCTTTCTTAAAGGTAATGCATGAACTGGAGAGTCTGGTCAGTTAATCTTGACTCTTACTCAGTTAACCCAAAGTAGGTTGGTCCTTGTACTGAATCCCCTGAAAATATGAGCTAAATTAAATCTCTGCTCCTTTAAATCATGGGTATTGGGTATTGTGTCCCAGTAAAGGGAAAGCTGACACATACAGAAAACTGGTACCAGAGAAATGTGGTGGTGCTGTAACTAAGCCTGACCATGTAGTTTAGAAACCTATGGAACTAATTTGTGAGAGAAGTTCAGAAAGGTTTGGAGATGCAGGCTAGAAAAGCCTTAGAATACTGTAAGCTAAATCTGATAGGTGATTCTGAGACTTTGCAGGAGACTGAGATAAAGGTTGGACTAATAGATCTGGCAGAAAATTTCAATGCAACCCAACATTCAAGCTGTGGCATGGATACTTCTGGCTGCTTTTTGCCAGGTTTATAGTAAGAAGGGTGGTGCAGAAAGCAGATCAGAAAAATATGAAGAATTTAAATTTTGACCCAAAAGGACCCATGTGTAAAGTTGGGGAAAAGGGAGACATGGCTTAAGAGATTAACACTAGTAAAAAATAATACAGTGGTACCTTGGTAGTGTCACAAACTTAGCTTGTTCCACTATTCTGGGGAAGATGTCCATGTTTGTGTTCATGCAGAGAAGATGGTCACGTTTGTATTCACCATCCAATGCAGAGTCTGTGAACAGAAGCAAAATTTTGCCAATCATTTCTGTTTATGAACTAAATGGTTTGCAAACAGAAGCATTTGTGAATGGAGGTATTACTGTAAGTACTTTGTATAGAGATAAGAAGAAAGATGCCTTGAGAACATCTCAGGGATCAATCAGCAAGACCCCATCCATCATAGGCTCAAAGGTGCAAAAGTGTAAACTTTTCACTTGAGAAAAACAAAACAAAACAAAACAACAACAACAAAAAAAAAACCTGTTATTCCTGCTCAAGAAAGGCTGCCTAGAGAATTGGTCTGCTGGGATTCATTTCACCATGCTCAGCCATCCACAAACTTGGAAGCTTCCGCTGCTATGATCCAGGGGACTTGGCTATTGCCCACACTGGTGGCTGACCTTGGCCTCATCCATGTGATGCTGGTTTTATCAACATGCAGAATGGAGTTGTGGGGTCAGGAAGACTTCTACCCAGTTTTCAAAAAAAGGCCTGGGAGGCCAGGCAGGAAGCCCCCGAGAGGGCAGTGCATGAAGCTGTGAAAATGAAGCCAAAGATGCAGTAAGGACCCCAGGAAGTTGGAGATGCCAGGAATGTGGAATATCCACTGAGGAAAGCTGCAAGGTGTGAGTGAAGCCAGCCCAAGGGATAGGCCATGTGGGCTGCATTTGGCAAGGTCATAAGGGTGGGGCCTCCCCAGCCCTTTGGAACCCACATTTTACCACCATGTGCCCTGGGTGCCAGATACAGAGCTATGGGACTCAATGTTTACCTAGCTGGGTTTTTGAGGGTTTTTTGTTTTTGTTTTTGTTTATTGTTTTTTGTTTTTTTAATTTAAAGAGAAAAAAATGATACAGAATTTCAAAACAAGATAATAGGAGATTAACAATGGTTAATATATTGTGTATTGTTATCTTCAAAGTAGTTGCTCAGATTTCAAGATACAGGCATGAAAAATTAATCAAAGAATATAAGCACAAACCATTCTTTTTAATGAGCTAACAGAAATTAGTAGTATAATTATCTTAGCTATCTTGCATATATATTTTTTTTCTTCTTTTCCCTTCCTTCTTTTCTCCTTTCCCCCATCCCAGTTGTTCTTTCCTTTTGAGCAGTCTCTTCTCCTTGCACAGTATCTATTGTACATTTTGGATCTTATTTATTCTTTCATTTTTTTACACTAGGGTGACAATATGATGTTTATACATGTGAGTCTGATTTATTTCACTTGTGAGTATGGTCTCAGGTTGCATCCTTTTACCTATAAAAGCCTCAAGTTTATCCTTCTTTATAGCTGAGTAGTACTCCATTGTATAAGAATACCACATCTTTTTTATCCATTTCTCGGTTGATGGGCATTTGTATTGTTTCCAAGATTTAGCTATTATAAATTGTGCTGCTATAAACATGGGTGCACATATATAGATGTGGCATAATGTTTTTAGTTCTTCTAGGGAAATACCCAGAAGGGAAATAGCTGGGTTGAATGGGACCTCTAATCCTAGTTTTCTGAGGAATCTCCATATTGATTTCCACAGTGGTTGTACCAGTCTACACTCTCACCAACAGTGGAGAAAAGTTCTTTTTCCTCCGCAGCCCTGTCAGCATTTGTTATTGGTTGATTTCTTGATGTTAACCATTCTTTCTGGGGTGAGATGAAATCTCAGTGTTAATTTACATCTCTCAAATGACCAATGATGTTGAACATTTTTTCATATATTTATTTGCCATTTGTATTTCTTCATCTGAGAAGTGGGTATTCATCTCAGATGCTCATTTTTGGATTGGGCCTTTGAATTTGGGAAGCCTGATTTTTTTCAGTTCTTTATATGTTCTAGATAGAAGTCTTTTGTCTGAGTGACAGTTGGCTAAAATTTTTCCCCACTCTGTCTATTCACTCTGTTGTTGATTTCTTTTGATGTGCAAAAACTTTTTAGTAAGATGAGATTCCAGTTGTTGATTCTTTGAAGTGCTTCCTGTGCAGTTTGGGTTTTGTTCAGGAAGTCTCTGCCTACCCCTGTGTCTTCAAGATTTCTATCTACTTTGTCTATGGAAGCTATTTTGTGATCCATGGTGTAGAGTAGAAAGGAACATTGGGATTATTCCTATTAGGTTGGTAGCTATGCGTGCAGCAAAACTTGCACCTGAATGCCAACTCATACACTCCTTTATTAACAGAGTACTTTTATTTTTAAAAAGTATAGTTCCTAGTATTGATAAAAATAAAAGATTTAAATCGTTAATGGTTCTAGCAACTAAGGCTATTTAATTTCATCAGATTGGGTAATAAATGACATATTCTTCATTTCTATATTTAAATTTGTTACAAAAAGAGAAATATACATAAGATTTCTTTATTGTTGTGTAAAATACAACATTAAATGTAGCATCTTAACCACTTTTATTTGTTCTTAGTAGTCTCATAATCTTTTTATTTCTATGACATCACTGTACTGTCTTCTTTCCCATTTCTAATTTTAGATATTTGACTCTTCTCTTTTTTTCTTAGACTAGCTGTTTGTTTTCCTTTTCTTTGCTTCTTCTTCTTTTTTTTTTTTTTTAAACAACCAAATCTTAGTTTTGCTGATTTTTCAACTGGATTTATTCTATACTCCATTTCATTTATCTCTTCCCTAATCTTTATACAGGATTTATTCTATACTCTATTTCATTTATGTCTACCCTAATCTTTATTATTTCTTTTGTTCTGCTGACTTTGGGTTTAGTTTGCTTTTATGCTAGTTCTTTGAGGTGTAGAGTTAGGTAGTTGATTTGTAATCTCTTTATATGCACAATTAATGTATGTTAATTTGTTTATTTCAATTTTATTAGTATACGTTTGGAGTACATAGTAATTATATTTATCTTTATGGATTCATATATATATATACATATCACATCTTAATCTTTTTACTTATTTATTTTTTTATGTGGGTACCGGGAATCGACCTCAGGACTTCGCACTTGCCAGGCAGGCACTTATGCCGCTGAGCCATCTCACCGGCCCATCTTGATCATTTTTATACCCCTTCCCCACCACTCTCCCCTGTCTCTCCTTCCTAAGATCCCTTTTCCATCTCCACAGAATCTACCTCCTTGTTTTTTACCATCTCTCTTCTATTTTGCTCTTTAAATTATTTATATTTTCTGGGTTTTTCATATCAGAGAAACCACGCAATATTTACATTCTGTGTCTGATTCATTTCACTTAGTATTATGGTCTCAAAGTACATCCATTTTCCTACAAATGACTCAAATTTATCCTTCTTTATGACATACTATCCATTCTTCTATTAATGGGCATAAAGCCTACTTCCATGATTTAGTTATTGTAAGTTGTGCTGCTATAAAAATCGGTATGTATACATCATTGTAATATGATTCTTTAATTCTTTCAAAATATACCCAGAAGAAGTATAGATGAGTGAAATAGAATTTCCATTTTTTTTAGGAATCTCCATATTTATTTCCATAGTTATTGTACAAGTTTATATTACCACCAACAGTGTAGAAGGGTTCCTTTTCCCTACAACCTGCCAGCAGTTGTTGTTTGTTTAGTCCTTGACAATATCCATTTTTACTGGAGGAAGACGGAATCTCAGTGTTGTTTTGTTTTGCATTTCTCTAATGGCCAGAGATGCTAAACACTTTTTTCATGTATTTATTGGCCATTTGTACTTCGGAGAAGTGTCTATTCATTTTAGTTGCCCATTTTTTGATTGGGTCTTTTTTTGGGGGTGTCCTAATTTTTTAGCTTTTTCTATTTTCTAGATATTAGACCTCTGTCTGAGGAGTAGTTGGCAAAAAATTTTTCCCCATTCTATAGTGTGTCTCTTCTCTCCCTTATTCTCTTTGCTGTGCAGAAACTTTAATTCTATGTATTTCCATTTGTTGATTATCAGTGTTATGTCATGTGCAATTGGTGTTCTGTTCAGGAAGTCCTTGCCTGTGCATGTGTCTTCAATCCAACAGGTTCAGTGTTTCTATTTTAGTATCTAGGTCTTTGACCCATTTTGATTCTATTTTAGTACAGAGTGAGAGATATGGATCTAGATTCATTGTTCTGCATGTGGATAATCAGTTTTCTCAGCACTCTTTATTAGAAAAACTATCTTTTCTCAACCATGTTATTGGCTTCTTTATCAAAGATCAGATGACTGAATGTGCCTGGTGTTGTTTCTGTATACTCTATTCCATTGGTCAACATGTGTGTTTTTGTGCCAGTACCATGCTGTTTTTATTACTATAGCTTTATAGTGTAACTTGCAGTTTGGGATTGTGCTGCTTCCTGCTTTGTTCTTGTTGCTCAGGATTGCTTTGGCTATTCTGAGTCTCTTTTGATTCCATATAAATTTTAGAATTTTTTTTCTAGTTCCATGAAAAATGCTGTTGATATTTTGATTGGAATTGTATTAAATCTATATATTAGTTTTGGTAGTATGCCCATTTTGTCAATATTGGTTTTGTCTGTCCATGAACAGGAGACATCTTTCCATTTCTAATGTCCTCCTCAATCTCTTTCTTCAGAGCAATATAGTTTTCTGTTATAGAAGTCTTTCACTTCCTTGGTTAGGCTAATTCCTACATATTTAAATTGTTTGAAGCTATCATGAATGGGATTGTTTTTCTAATTTCTTTTTTTCCTTTTTTTTTTTTGTGGGTACCTGGGGTCAACCTCAGGACCTCGCACGCCAGCAGGCGCCCGTGCCACTGAGCGATATCACCTGCCCTTTTCTCGTATGTGGGTTCCGGGAGTCGAACTCGGGCCCTCGCGCTTGCCAGGCAGGCACGTACGCCACTGAGCCATCTCACCGGCCCTGTTTTTCTAATTTCTATCTCAGTAGGTTCACTGTTGGTGTATAGAAATGCTATTAATTTTTGTGTGTGTTTATTTTGTATCTTACCACTGTCCTGAATTCATTCATTAATCTAAGAGTCTTCTGGTAGAGATTTCTGGGTCTTCTATGTAAAGGATTATGTCATCTGCAAATAAGGGTAGTTTGATTCCTTCCTTTCCTATTGAAATATCTTTATTAATTAATTAATTAATTTATTTATTTATTTATTTATTTATTTTAAGACAGAGTCTTGCTATGTAGCCCAAGCTGGCCTTGAACTCACAGTGATCCTCCTGCCTCAGCCTCCCAAGTACTGCGATTATAGATGTGTGCCACCATATCCAGCAAATCCCTTTTATTTTATTTTCTTGTTTGACTCCCCTGGCTTAAATCGTTATTACCATATTGAACAGGAGTGGTGAGAGGAGGGTCCTTACCTTGTTCGTGCTTTTAGAGGGAGTGCTTTCAGCTTTTCTCCATTTAGCATAATGTTGGCAATGGCTTTGTCATAAATGCCTTTCATCAGTTTAAGGTAAGGCCATTCTATACCTATTTTCATTAGAGTTTTTATCATGAGTGGATGTTAGGTTTTGCCAAAGGCTTTTTCTGCATCTATTGAAATGATTATGTGATTTTTATCATTACTTCTTCTTGTGTTGTGTATTACCTCTATTGATTTGTGTATGTCGAACCATTCTTGTATTCCTGGCCATGACATATGATCTTTTTAATGATCTGTTGCATTCTGTTTGAGTTTGGCAATGCTGCCATTCAATTTCGTGGAAGAGTTTCATGAGTACTAGAGTTAGTTCTTGCTGAAGGTCAGGTAAATTTTGCAGTAATTCCATTGCATCCTGGGCTTTTCTTATTTGGTAAGGTTTTTATTGTTGCTTCTATTTCATTACCTGTTATTGTTCTGTTCAGGATTTTTATATCTCCTTGGATCAATTTTGTAAGTTATATGTGTCTAGGAATTTATCCATTTCTTCTAGATTCTCCAATTTATTGAAATATAAATTTTCGAAGTAGTTTCTTATAATCTTGATTTCAGTACCATCCATTGCGATTTTGTCTTTTTCATTTCCAGTTGCATCGATATGAATCTTTCCTTTCCTTTTTTGGTAAATTTGCCTAACGGTTTGTTAATTTTGTTTAATCTCCTACCTCAGCCTCCCATAGTCCTGGGATTACAGGCATGCACTGCCACGATGGGCTCACTGGATTTATTTTTAGAAAAACACTCAAGTACTACAACAAAACATAAGAAATATTGTCTATAGAAGAATGCAAGCAAATATTGCATTGTCCATACAACTGAAGAACTGATTTTTAATTCAATTTAGATTTAAACAACTATATATGGCTAATGCCTGTTGTATTATACAGTACAGCTCTACAAAAAGAGAAGTTATAAACCCTCATTATTCTGGGCTATTTAAGTTAGAACATTCAATTTCTTGAGGTAAGAAATGAGGTGGAAGGTGTGTTATAGAGTGATATAGACAAATTTCACTGCATTTGAAGAGTAACAGTAAAAAAAATCTAGATACTGTATCATGCTAAAATTAGGTCAAAGAAATTTGAAGACGGCTCTGTGTAAAATGATTAATCGCTTAAGCAATTAATGATGAAATGGCTAGAGAAATAATGAGATTTATTTTAAAGTTTACTGTAGGAAGAATTAGAACCAAAGAATAGCTCAATACATGGAATAAATTTGTAATGTAAATTACCTTGTTTCCTTGTTTCTAAGTGAAGTTGCCTTATTTAGAGGAGGCCAGTCCTAAGTAGTATGACCTGTATTTGCACCGATGTTATAGTATTAAAATTTCATTTCCTCTCACTTAGAAACATAGTCCAGCCAGGTGCAGTGGTGCACACCTGCAATCCCAGAGCTCAGTAGGCTAAGGCAAGAAGAAGACTGTGAGTTCAAGGCCAGCCTTGGCTACACAGTGAGTTCAAAGGAGGCCTGAACTACATACTACATAGCAAGACCCTGCCAAAAGAAAGAAAGAGAAAGAAAGAAAGAAAGAAAGAAAGAAAGAAAGAAAGAAAGAAAGAAAGAAAGAAAGAGAAAGAAAGAAAGAAAGAAAGAAGAAAGAAAGAAAAAAAGAGAGAGAGAAATACAAATGTGAGTCATTCTTCAAAACAATATTCTAACTCTTAATAGTCAGAATATATTAATGGAAAGGCTGATTACTTTTATAATAAGAGGAAGATGCAGAGGCAAAGTTTATGAAATCATTTGTGGCCCTCTGCAAGGATCCCATATCATACTATCATACTTTTAGGGTCAGTAAATGTCAAGGTTTCAGAGTCTGTATTCTGAGCATAATAATACTAAGTTAATTTCTGTCAAGATTTTGGATTGTGATCCATGAGTCCTAATGGAAAGAGAACTACTGGTTACCAAGTTTCAAATAATTTTTCGAAGCAAGAAGACTACTATTACGGTCTTATATAAATGACATTTTCTCTCAACTTGAATAACTTAGGCTATGCATTTATGGGTTGCACCTTTCTTAAAACTAAATTATGGATGATGATAGTATATGATTTAGGTAGACATCAAGCTCAGCATTGGAGACATGTTTTCAAAATTTAAGGACTGGGCCTATAGCTCAGTAGTAAAGCACTTGCCTAGCATGTGTGAGGCCTTGTGTTCAATTCCCACTAACACACACACACACACACAAAATTAAAAACAAAATTTGTTTTCCTCTTCATAGCAACATCATTCACAATATCCAGAAGGTGAAAACAACTCAAATGTCCTTCAACAGATGAAGGGATAAGCAAAATGTGTTATATGCAAAGGAACAACATTAATTCTTAAAAAAAAAAAAAAGTTCTGATACATGCTACAACGTGGATGAATCTTAAAGGACATACTGCTAAGTGAAATAAGCCAGACACAAGATGATGCATACTTTATATGATTCCATTTATGAGTACTCAAACTCATATACAGAAAATATAAGAGCATTTCCAGGGGCCGGGGGTGAGGGAGATAAGGAAAATTGTTTAATAGGTACAGAGCTTCTATTTGAGATGATAAAATTCTGGAGATGGATCAGATAATGGTTGCACAACATCATGAATGTACTTAATGCCACTGAACTGTACACTTAAGATGGCTTAAATGGGAAATTTTATCTTATATATACTTAACTACAATTTAAATTTTTAAAAGAATTTTATTTTCTCTTACTTTGGATTATATTGAACTATCTCTGCAGTATATGTGGGATCATTGACTGAGAATGGGTGGTGCTATTTTTCTGTATTTTTTCTCTAGCAAATGTAGCTTAAGAATATGCCAATCTGATTTGCGACAACATAATCAGGTGGGTGAACATCATTAGTGAAATATGCAATTGTCATGTCCCAGGCATCAATAATACCCACATTGAGATCCAGAAAAATATCCCTCAGGATGAGATTCTGAACATAGCCATGAAAGTCACTAAACATCTCTGCATTTTTATGTACCTCTCTGGTGTTTTCAGTTTTAAGTATCACCTTGGTCTCTGGGCTCCGTAAGAATAGACGTTCAATGGCCTTTTTAATATTGATAGCCCTGCGGATGAAAATGTTGATGGGGAAAGGTCTGAAGTGCTGGCCAATGGTGATGACAATTGCTGTGTCTTTGTCTCCTGCTACCTGGTCAATTTCCCGTGGGATAGAGTTTTCATCTTTCAATGAGAATATTTGATGGGTAACAAATGGATGACTATGTTTTCTCCATTGAATCAAAATGTGTCTTTCAACATCCAGAAGAATATGTGTTTTAAAGACTCCACTTCCATGATGATCAAAAAATTTTAAGGCTGATGGAAAACAGATCAATAAATCTTTTAACAAAAGGAAAATGATGTAACTTTAAAACATATACATCTGGAAAGTTCTAACCAACATCATTACTAGAGAATTGCTGCTTATGCAAATAGAAAATTTTACTAGAAGCATGGCAATCTTAATAAATTCTGATTCTTTTTACAGAATACATGAAGAGAAAAAATAGTGTTAGTATCTGTTATTGAAAAAGCAAGTTTTAACTTTTTACTACAAGCCCAAAGCCAAGTTTGGCAAATTAAAAATAATAACAAAACAAAAATCATAAAAGGAAAGTAAAAAATTCTAATCATTATTTTTAGAACTCCAAAAATCAACTATAACTTCAAAATAAAAATAAAATACATACTTTGCATAAAATTTTTTAAATAGTAAATCCACTGGCGTAGTGTTGAATCTCCCATGAGGTAAATAAGTTTTCTTTGCAAGCAGTCATTTATACTTTTTGCTGTATTGAACTTGGTTTGTTTGCAAAATGCTGTTATCCAACTTCCTTTCAGAGTATAACCACTGGGGAAAGGGGTCTTCATTCCCACCTGGCATTTCTTTTCTATGTTCACACTCTCTGGCAATAAAAATTCCCAGGTAAGTCATTTTTATTACTGTAAATTATTTGTGAGATGTTTCCTCATTTTTCCCTTCCTTTTCTCTTTTCCTTTCACCCTTCTTTTCATCTCTGTTCCTGACCTTTTTTCCACAAATATTTATTTAATGAAATCATGTTAAAGGGATGAATTCAAAGTTCTTACTGACTAGTTTTTTATGGAGTAGGGATCAGTTTTCCCTTGTGCATTCACAATGTCTCCCTGGGGTCCACCTTGTCTTCAAGGCCACTCAACTGTGAGACAGCCAACCAAAGTTCGGAGAAAACATGTGGCTATGAAATAGCAGAGTTCAGTGGTCTAGCTGAATATTCACCAACGACACTAGCCTTGCTGAATTGTAACTCTCTTCCTCCTCAAACTATTTCCCCATGAAAGAAGCTTGAAAATATTTATGAAATGAGTTCACGCTTTTGTTAACATACTAATTTTTATATTAATTATTATTAACATATTTATTTTGTGTGTTCCGTGATCATTCTTTAATCAAAAGAATCTTAAATGTTTAATTGTATCTAGAACTGAACATCATATTCTCATTGTGTTCTGACTACTGAAGGAAAAAAAAGTAGGACCACAACTCCTTGCTCTGAACGCTCCACTATTAAAATAACCTAAACTGTGATCACCAATTCTTATTGAGTTTTCACCCAGGTAAGAGTCTGAAGCCACTTGTATATTTGCCACCCAGAAAGCACATTTTTGTTATCATCTGCACTGTTGAAATTTGAGGTGTAAGTTTAGGACCTTACCTTTATTCACATTGAATTACATCAGATATGTAAGTGCTTCCAAAAAAATAAAAATATGACAGTCTCTTTTAAGAACTACCTGACTTTAATAGAAATTATTATCCAAGTAGAAGAGAAGCAATAAAGGTGTAATGAAGACTCAAGAGTTGCCTCAAGAATCTAATAACTTTCTTTGATATAAAAGTTGGGCAGGGATGATGGTTGTCTAGGCAGAGAAGTGATATGTCTTTCTCACAGACTGTGAGCTTTAGGTCTGGGTTCATGATTTATTTACGTCTGTGTTCTCCATAGGGTTTAGTGGAGTTCTTTGCATACAGTAGGTCTACAGTAAACATTTGCATGGAAAAGGAATAGTGAGTAAATGTGTACCTAGTAAATGTTACAGGAAGAAAGAAAATGGCGAAGTGGTGATTGGTAGCAAAAATCAGCCTCTCTGAGATCTGAAATAGCAACTTGATGAAGGAAAAAAAAAAGAAAAGCAGATCATCAAAAAATGAAGGAAAAATTAGAAGCTATGGAGAAGTTGGAAAAATGATCCACAATACAAAAAAGGAAAAAATTTAGACTCTTTTCCTGGCTTTCAAGGCTCACAGGGAGGGGAACCTGGCTCCCCAGAAGGAAGGTAAGCATCTAGGGCTGGGAGATCCTGGGAGAAATGGCAATGGAGGTCATGACCATTGTGAACTGCAAAAAAAGCACAGGGTTTTGCTCTTAAGGGGACTCATTCCACATGGTAAGCAACAGCTAGAAAGGGTCTTAATGTGGGCACTTACCATATTGGCAGAGAGTGCTTGATCAAGTGCCATTTCAGGAAGGGGTTGATCATTGAAATTTGGGATTCAGAACAACTAAAAACAACCTCATTTCAGTGATCCCGGTGTTACCCTCCCCCAGTGACTGGGTAAGTGACAACCACAGGAGACAGCCACAAACAAGGAGCAGGCTAGACAGAGATCCCCAGGAAGTTTGAATTCAGGCTGGAAAGGACACAGGCCCAACGCCCCACAGTGAGAAACCAGGCCTGGTTTGAATTGCACTCAGAAACAGCTGGGTCTGAAAGTGCCTACCAGCAGTAAGTACTTCAACCCTTGCACTGCTGCCTACATCCTCCACAGGTCTGAGGTCTGATTGCCTTCCCTACCCACCAATGTGAGCAAGGGCACACCTCAGTGTAGACATTGGCACGACCTGGGGTAAAAAATAAAACGGGGGCCTCTGGAATAAGGGGTGCACAAACCCACAGGCCATAAGGCTAGGTGGAGAAAACTGAGACTTGCTGACTCTAAAACTGTGGATCCTAGAAAGAAACTATTGATTCAAAAATACAGAGAAAAAATGTTTTTACTGTTTTTGGACTAGTTTTCTATCTTCTTTTTTTTTTCTCCTTTTTCTCTTTTTCCTTTTAACTTTGTCTGTTTTGTTCTCCATATTTTTCTCTCTTTTTATCATCTCTTTCTCATTCTTTCTATTCTCTTTATCTAATTCTATAAATATCATTCTACTCCATAATGGGATCCTTTTTATCACCTTTCTCTCCTCCTTGTCCTCTCCCATTGTTCAATTTTCAAATTTTTCTTCTTGTAGTCTCCCATTCCCAACCCCTATATCTTTAATAATATAACCATTAAGCTTTATTAATGTTTAGATAGTTAATTCTATGCTACTACTGTTGAATTCTTTCCTATCATTAATAGAGGTATAGTTATCACATTTAGTAAATTTTCCCTGTATGTCAATGTTTGGTTTGTCTTAAGGTTTATACTGTAATTGTAGATTTCTTTTCTAAGGTTAAGGGTGGTATTATTTGTACTTAGGTTATGTCAATATCCAGTTTTTCTTGGAAGATCTAACTGTTGCTTATTTACTTGATATTGCCAGGGTCACCTAGTTGTAGCTATTCTGTATGACAATACGTAGATTACCTTTGTGACATTAACAATGCTGTGGTCCATTAACAGAGAGCTGGATGTTAGGCAAATTACACTGAATTGCTTACCCTCATCCATATTTAGAGGCGGTTAGATCTTGGAACAGAGGAAAAGAACTATAATTAGGCATATCCTGAGTGCATAACTGAAAACAGACTAACTAAAGAGATCTCCATACTAGGAACAAAGTATTTCCACATAAGTGACCATGAGCCTAGGCACAAAACAACAAGAGAAAACAAAACAAAAAAGATAGAAACATGAGAAGACAAGGCAACAAAATGCCTCTCAAAACTCCCAACTCCCCCAGAGCTGATCAAGGGGCATCAAAGGGGAGGAGAGCAAAAGACACACAGCCAACTTATTCCAAAAGACTACAGAGTAGATAAAAATACAGATCAATAAGCTGTTGAGTGGATTCACAGAAAATATAACTAATCAGATAATGGAGGTAATAAACAAACCAATCAGGGAGATTATAGAAGACACTAATGAAAACCTAGCTGAGCTGAACAAGACAATACAAACCATGAATGACCAGTTTAGCAAAGAACTAGAGTCCATGAAAAGATTCCTAACAGAAATCACAGAAAAGTTCCAAAGAAAAATTTTATTGAAAATATGGACAGCAGAAGTCACCAATTACTCAGAGATACCTTGAAAACAACAAGAGAACAGGAAAAATGGATACAATAGCTGCTAGATGACACAAAGAAAACGAAACTAAGATAAACTAGAATCAGTCAAAAATCAGAAGACACCATAAAGGGCATTAAAAATCTGATTACAGAAATAATAGCAGAAAACTTCCAAATATTGGGAAATAATTAAACATAAAAATAAGTGAGGCATGTAGAACCCCATATAGTCATCCTCAAAAGAGAACATCTCTATATCGTATCACAGGCAAGGTACCAGAAGTCCAACACAGGAGCAAAATCTTAAAATCTGTTAAGAAAAGCAATGAATCATTTATAAAGGTAAACACATCATAATTACATCAGACTTCTCAAGATAAAACTTAAAGGCCGGACAAGCTTTGAGTGAAATGTTTCAAACCTAAAAGGTAACAACTTGCAAGCCAGACTTATTTATCCTGCAAAACTATCTTTCAAAACTGATGAAGAAATTAGTTATTTCCATAAGAGTACCTCGAAAAATTCATGATCACCCAACCAACTACAAAAATTCTCAAGGATATCCTACAGATAAACAATGAAGCCAACGATGTCAAACAATCTAATAGAACGAATACATGAGGCAAGATGAGCAGTAGTTAACAGGGTGGCGGTAACAAGAGGAAAATAAGGCAACGATAGGAATACATCAGTACGTTTCAGTTATAACTCTTAATGTGAATGGTCTCAATTCCCCAATCAAACAAAACAGATCGGCAGAATGGATTAAGAAACAAAGCCCAGTGATATGCAGATTACAAAAAATACACTTAACCCAAAAAAAATACAGGATTAAAATTCAAAGGATAGAAAACAATATTCCATACAATGGGAACCCAGAAAAAAGCAGGGGTAGCTATCCTAATTGCAGACAAAGTGGATATCAAGCTGAAACTGAGCCTAAGAGGCAAAATCACTGAATATTGGTGCAATTTGACAGGAAAAGATAACAACTACAAATATATGTGCACCAAACACTGGCATTATTCCCAATTTCATAAAACAAACACTACTGAACATTAAAAAAATTGGGTAAATAACAACACAATTGAGGCCAGCAGGCAGGACCAGCAAGAGCAGGCCTGGTACAGTGCACACTGGCAGGCAGGACCAGGAGCATGGAAGAGGCTGAAGGAGCAGTGAGAATACGAGCCAGCAGTTGGTAACTTAGATGATCCGGTGTTGTGCTCCAGCACACAGACATGTGGAACAGAAATGGGTGAGCAGGGCCACCAGTTTATATCAAAGGGCTCTGGGAGAACTCCAGCAATGGAAGACCAGTCCCAGCCTCCACATCTAGAGGCCAAGATCAGCCCCATACCCAGCACAAATCCTACTGCAAACTTGGCTGGAGTACACAGCACATTTCTGGGATCTGACCTGGACACTACCACAGAACTATAGATACCAGAGGAATTTTACTACTTTTCTTTTTTTGTTTGTTTGATTGGTTTTCCTTTTCCTGTCTGTTTTTTTTCTTTTCTTTTCTTTTCTTTTTTCACTATTTAAGTTTCTTACCATTCCTTTTGTTTTCTTCTATTCATCTTCTTTCTCTTTCCTCAACTATCTCTCTTGATTTTGTGATATTTTCATGTGAGTGAACATCGTCTCTTCTCTTCCTGGTTCACTTCAATACTCCTACACTTTTTCTTTCATTTTTTCTTTCCTATGTTCTCTAGTTTCCCAAAACATGGGTGATCATCCTTTGCCCTCCAGCCTTGCTACTATATTTGACCTCACTGATCTCTCTATCTTGTCCCCCATCCCTCTTAACCACACCACCACCACCCCTGCACTGGGGTAAAATCACTCTACTAAGGGGAAAAATCATTATATACAAGTTCCTGGTATATGTTGGGTTTTGTTATATAACTACAGAATTTGCTTCTATGGTTAAAGGTGTCAGGTTAATAGTTACCACAGTTTGTCACTAGCTAGGTTGTGCTTGATGCTATTGTTATTGCCAACTGTACTACTTTAACCAGGATGTCATAACTGTTATAATCAGTTTTTATGCCTTGTATGACAACACTGTAATTGTCTAGGGCCATAACCATCACCATAGTCCAGTATCAAAGAACTGGGTGCTGCACAAAATTGATACCAACTTCTGATCCTTAAAAAATTGGGAAGATAGGTTCTTGAGATAGACACAAAGACCAAGGACCACTGACATCTAGAAGACATCCCTGAGGAACAGACATTTCCTAGGGAAGCCTCAACACTAGTGATAAAGCTGTCTACACTAAGAAAATTATAAGCATCAACACAGAAAACAAAATAAAATAAAAAATAGAAAAGGACAAGATGCAGAAGCAAAATGCAACTCCAGACCCCCAGCCAACCCAGAACAAGTCCAGAACACAATGAGACAGAGGAAATTGGAAGCCACCCACTGGAATTTTCTGAAATGATAGCAGCAGAAGTGAAAAAACAAATGGAAGAGGCTATAGAAATAATAATCTTTCAGTTTAAAAGAAAGAAATGATATCAAAATAAAAGACACTAAAGCAGACAGAGATTTTTTAAAAAATAGGGGAGCTTAGGAAAACAATGGAAACCATTAATGCCCAACATAGGAAAGAAATGGAATCCATGAAACAAATCCAAACAGATATCCAGAAGATTAAAAACTCCATTGAAAGTATATGCAACAGATGGAATGAAGGTGAATATAGAATATCAGATGTAGAAGACAGGTTTATGGCTAGTAACCACGAAAAGAAAGATATCTTAAAAATAGCAAGAGACCATGAAAAATCAATCCAATAGCTACAAGATGAAACAAAGAAGAACAATATAAGATTGATTTGAGTCAATGACAAAGCTGGAGATAGTGCAAATGCCATAAAAAACCTCTTCACACAAGTAATGGCAGAAAACTTCCCAAACATGGATAAAAAAAATTTAACATACAAATAAGTGAAGCATATAGAACTCCAAACAGTCATGACCAAAATAAATCTACACCAAGGCATATAATAATCAAAATCCCAGAAATTCAGCATAAGAACAGAATATTAAAAGTGGTTAGAGAAAAGAAACAAATCACCTGTAAAGGAAAGCCCATCAAAATTACAGCAGACTTCTCAACACAAACCCTCAAATCAAGGAGAGCTTGGAGTGAGGTATTTCAAGCTCTAAAAGAAAGCTCAAACCCAGATTGATGTAACCCACAAAAGTCTATATTTCAAAATCAATGGAGAAATAAGATAGTTCCATGACAAATAACAACTGAAGAAATTCATGACCACCAAACCACCACTCCAGAATGCTCTGAAGGATATATTAGAAAGAGAAAACAAAGACCAGGAGCACAAGAACACCAATAGAAAGAAACCACCAGGCAGGGCAAGCAATTAAACAGAGGGAAAAGACAGAGAACTAACCACAGGAAAATAATATGAAAAAATAAGCCAATACACATCAGTTATAAACAACAATATAAATGGTCTCAATCCACCAATAAAGAGAAATGGAGCAACAAAATAGATCAAGAAGCAAGATCCAACAATATGCTGTGCACAAGAAACATATTTAACTAAAAAAGAAATTCATAGACTGCAAGTCAAAGGATGGAAAATAATACTCCATGCCACAAGAACTCAGAAGAAAGCAGGGGTAGGTATTCTATTTGCAGACAATGTGAACTTCAAGCCAAGATTGATCAAAAGAGACAAAGAACATCACTACATATTGAATGGAAAACTCCAAGAACAAATAACAATAATAAATATATATGCACCAAATACCAGTGCACCCAACTACATAAACAAATATTAACAGACATGAAAAATCACTAACACAATTGTAATGGGGGACCTTAATAATCAACCCTCACAATTAGATAGATCAACTAGACAAAAAATCAACAAAGAAATATCAGAACTAAACCTGCGAACAAATGAACTTAATAGATGTCTACAGAGTATTCCACCCCACGACATCAGATAACACATCCTTCTCAGCTGCACATGGGAAGTTCTCCAAAATAGACCACATATTAGCCCATAGAACATGCTTAAGTAAATGCAGAGGAATTGAAATTATCCCATGCATATTATCTCACCATAGTGCAATGAAAATGGAAATCAATGGCAAAAGAAACGACATAAACTCCATAAACACATGGAAATTAAACAACACCCTCCTGAACAGCCAAGGGTCACACAGGAAATTAAAGAATTTAAAAAGTACATACAATTAAACAAAAATGCTGATACAACATACCAGAACTCATGGGACACAATGAAAGCAGTCCTACAAAGGAAATTTATAGCAGTGAATTCTCACATCAGGGAAACAGAACAAGTTCAAATAAACAACTTAATGTTGAACCTCAAACTTCTAGAAAAAGATGAACAAATCAAACCCTAAGAGTGCATGAGGGGGGAAATTATAAAGATCATAGCTGAAATTAATGCATTTGAGGCTAAGAAAACAATACAAAGAATCAATGAACTGAAGAGGGGTTCTTTGAAAAACTAAATAAAATTGATAAACCCTTAGCCAACCTTATCAAAAAGAGGAAAAAAAGACTCAAATTCAAGCAATTAGGAATAAAAAGGGAGAAATCACAACAGATCCTGCAGAAATCCAGAAGATCATCAATACCTACTTTGAGAACCTGTACTCTAAGAAGATGGAAAACACAAAAGAAGGGGACAGATTCCTAGACACATATGAATAGCCAAAACTGAATCAAGAAGATATAAAAATTCTAAATAACCTGGTATCACTCAATGAAATTGAAAATGTAATTAAAAATTTACCAACAAAGAAAAGCCCAGGTCCTGATGGATCCACTTCATTCCTGGAAGCAAGTATTACCCTGTTACCAAAACCAGAGAAGGACCCAACCAGAAAAGAAAACAACAGGCCAATCTGACTAATGAACATAGAAGCAAAAATCCTCAATAAGATACTAGCAAACAGAATGCAGCAAATCACCAAGAAGATTATACATCATGACCAAATGAGATTTATCTCAGGGATGCAGGAATGATTCAACATACACAAATCAATAAATGTAATACACCATATCAACAGAGGCAAAGACAAAAATCACATGATCATCACAATAGATGCAGAAAAAGCACTTGACAATGTACAACATCCACTCATGATAAAAACCCTACAGAAAATTGGAATAGATGGTCTCTACTTCAATCTGATAAAAGCCATCTATGACAAACCAACATCCAATATCATACTAAATAGTCAAAAACTGAAAGCTTTCACTCTAAAATCAGGAACAAGACAAGGATGTCCATTGTCACCACTCTTATTTAATATAGTTCTGAAAACATTAGCCAGAGCAGTTGGACAAGAAAAAGAAATAAAAGCAATAAGGATAGGAAAGGAAGAGTTCAATTATCATTATTTGCAGATGACATGATACTTTACATAGAAGACCCCCAAAACTCCACCAAAAGACTTCTAGATTTAATAAACAAATTCAGTTGTGTAGCTGTATACAAAATCAACATTCAAAAATCAATAGCATTCCTTTACACAAACAACAAACTGACTGAGAAAGAAATTAGGAAAACCACACATTTTATAGTAGCATACAAATAAAACGGAATACTTAGGAATCAGTCTAACAAAGGAAGTAAAAGATCTATATGTTGAAAATTACAGTACTCTGAAAAAGGAGATCAAAGAGGATACCAGAAAATGGAACAATATCCCTTGCTCTTGGATAGGAAGAACCAGTATAGTGAAAATGGCCATACTCCTAAAACTATTATACAGATTTAATGCAATCTCAATCAAAGTATCATTAGCATACATCTCAGAACTAGACAAAACATTCCTAAAATTCATCTGGAATCAGAAGAGACTAGAATAGCAAAATCTGGTTTTGGAAACAAAGGTAAGGAAGTGTGCATCACAATCTCAGAATTGAAATTATACTACAAAGCTATTGTGATAAAAACAGCATGGTAATGACAAAAAAAACCCAAAACCTGGGATCAATGTAACAGATTAGAAGATGCAGAAACAGTTCCAAACACACTCAGTCACCTTATCATTGACAGAGGAGCCAAACACAGTCACTGGAAGAAAGATAGCCTCTTTAATAAATGGTGCTGGAAAAACTGGCTTTCCACATGCCAAAGATTAAGACTAGACCCATGTCTATCACCATGCAATAAACTAAAATCAAAATCAATCAAAGATCTAAATATTAAAACAGAAACACTAAATCTGCTGGAAGAGAGAATAGGCAGAACCCTTGAAGACATAGGTATAGGCAAAGATTTTATGAATAAAACCCTGATCACACAGGATATAATACAAATAATCAGCAACTGGGATCTCGTCTTATTAAATAGTCTTTGCATGGCAAAAGAAACCACCAACAAAGTGAAGAGACAACCCATGGAGTGGGAAAAAATTTTAGCCAGTTGTCTCTCAAAGGACTTATATCAAGAACATATAAAGAATTGAAAAAAATAAGACCCCCCAAATTCAAAGACCCAATCCAAAAATGGGCATCTGAGAAGAATATACAATTTGTAGATGAAGAAATACAAATGACAAATAAATACATGAAAAAATGTTCAACATCATTTGTATTCAAGAGATGCAAATTAAAACAATGCTGAGGTTCCATCTCACTCCAGAAAGAATGGCTATCATCAAGAAATCAACAAATAACAAATGATAGAGTGGCTATGGAGAAAAAGAACCCTTCTCCACAGTTGGTGAGAGTGTAGACTGGTGCAATCACTGTTGAAATCAATGTGGAGATTCCTCATAAAACTAGGAGTAGCGGTCCCATTTGACCCAGCTATTCCCCTTCTGGGGAAGATTCCTGGAAGAATTAAAAACATCATACACAGCAATATATGTGCACACATGTTTATAGCAGCACAGTTTGTAATAGCTAAATCTTGGAAACAACCCAAATGCCCATCAACCGAGGAACGAACAAAAAAGATGTGGTTTTTGTTATATGATAGTACTACACAGCCATAAAGAAGGAAAAACTTGAGAAATGGATGCAACTTGAGATCATACTCTTATGTGAAATAAATTTGACTCACATGTGTAAATACCTCACTGTCTCCCTGGTGTGAGAAATTGAAAGGGTAAATACAACCAAAATATACAATAGATATTGTGAAATGGGAAGAAATTGTTCAAAAGGAAAGAGGAACTAGGGATGGGGAAGGGGGAAAGGAAGGAAGGGGAAAAGAAAAAAAAACAATTTAAAAAAAGGATAAAACGGAAACAAAGCTTTGTAAATAGGGAGGCGAAGAGAGGTTGAAAGGAGGAGAGGGGATTGGGAAAAAAAGAGGAATCAAAATACATCATGTACAGTTACAAATTCCCTATGATGAATATGTTGATTGTGTATATCTAAAATGTACCAACAAACTTAATTAAAGTTTGAATAAATAATTAAAATAATTTTCAAATAAAAAAATACCAACACAATTGTAAATGGAGACCTCAATACCCTGTGTCACTAATAGACAACTCAACTAGACAAAACATCAATAAAGAAATATCAGAGTTGAACCAAACCTTCAAACAAGTGGACTTAATAGATATCTACAGTATTCCACCCAACAACAGTATACACATTCTTTTCAGCAGCCTATGGTACTTTAATAGACCACTTGCTAGCCTGTGAAGCATGCTTAAGTAAATGCAAAAGAATGAAAATTATCCCATGCACATAATCAGATTATACTGCAATGAAAGTAGAAATCAATGACAAAAGAAACCATAGGAATTATGCAAACACATGTAAATTGAACAATACTTTTTCTTTTTTATGTGGGTGCCGGGAGTTGAACTCAGGATCTCGCACTTGCTAGCAGGTGCTTGTGCCACTGAGCGATATCACCAGCATTTTTTTTCCTTTATGTGGGTACTGGGAGTTGAACTCAGGACCTCGCACTTGCCAGGCAGGCACTTATGCCACTGAGCTATCTCACCGGCCCAAACAATACTTTTTTGAATAATCAATGGGTCACAGAAGAAATCAAGGAAGATATTAGTTCCTGGAATCAAACAATAATTTCAGTACACCATACTAGAACATATGGGGCACAACAAAAGCAGGCCTGAGAAGGAAATTTATAGCTGTGAATGCCCATACTAGAAAAATAGAGTGAGCCCACATAAATAACATAATTATGCACTTCAAGGTCCTAAAAAATAAGAACAATCCAAATCCAAAGCTAGTAAAAAGAAGGTAATTATGAAGATCAGAGTAGAAATTAATAAAATTGTGAATAAAAACAATATAAAGAATCAATGAATTGAAGAACTGATCTTTGAAAGAATAAACAAAATAGACAAACCCTTAGCCAATCTTACCAAAAAGAGGAAAGAAAAGACCCAAGTGAATGTTATTAGAAATTTAAAAATTGAAACCCAAAAGATTATTAGTAACTACTTGGACAACCTGTACTCTAATAAAATGGAGAATTTAGAATAAATGGATAGATTCCTAGATACATATGAACAACCAAAGCTAAACCAAGAAGACATAAAAATCCTGAATAATCCAATATTGGATAATGAGATTGAAGAAGTAATAAAAAAAAAGACTACCAACAAAGAAAAGCCCAGGTCCCAATGGATTCACTCCTGAATTCTAAAAAAACTTTAGGAAAGATCTAATGCCAATACCTCTCAAACCCCCTAATGAAAGCAAAAGGGAAGAAGTACTACCAAAGTCATTCCTGGAAGCTAACATTACCCTGATTTCAAACCAGAAAATGACCAGAGCAAAAACAGAGCCATAGGACAATATCTTCAATGAACATTGATGCAACAATCCCCTGCAAGATCCTGACAAACAGGGTGCAGTAAATAATCAAAAAGATCATACATCATGACCAAGTAGGATTAACCCCAGGGATGCAGGGATGGTTCAACATATGCAAATCAATAAATGTAATACGTCACATAAACAGAAAAAAGAACAAAAATCATACAATCATCTCATGATTGTCTTTTTGACTCAGAAAAAACCTTTGGCAAAATCCAACATCTATTTATGATAAAACCACTAAAGAAGCTAGGTGTGGTGGCACACACCTGTAATCCTAGCACTCAGGAGGCTGAGGCAGGAAGATCACTATGAGTTTGATGTCAGTCTGAGCTATATAGTGAGTTCAAGACCAGCCTGCACTACAAAGCAAGATCCTGTCTCAGAACAAAACAAATAAACAAACAATCAAATAACCACTAAAGAAAATACACGTAGAAGGACTTTATCTCAATCTGATAAAATCCATTTATAACAAGCCTTTTGTAACAATGGCTAACATCATATTAAGTGGGAAGAAGCTGAAAGCTTTCTCTCTAAAATCAGGAACAAGCCAAGGATGTCTGCTACCCACACTACTGCTCAATATAGTCCTCAAACATTAGCCAAAGCAATGAGGCAAGAGAAAAAAAGGGGTATATGCAAAAGAATAGAAGTGAAATTATCATTATTTGCAGATGATGTGATCCTCTCCATAGAGGATCCCAAAAATTCTATCAGAATACTCATAGAATTAATAATCAAATTCAGTAGTGTAGCAGGATACAAAGTCAACACTCAAGAATCAATATCATTCCTGCGCATCAATAACACCTGCCAAGAAAAAAATTAGGGCAAGCTGGGCATGGTGGCACATGCCCATAATCCCAGCACTTGGGAGGCTGAGGCAGGAGGATCTCCATGAGTTCAATGCCAGCCTGAGCTACATAGAGAGTTCAAGGCCAGCAGGAACTACATAGCAAGACCCTCTCAAAAAAAAACAAGGCTGAATATTTTAAGGTTAGGTCTTATTTTGGGGGATAGAAAGTAGCAAAAGCAATCCTGGGCAACAAGAGCAAAGCAGGAAGCATCTCAATATCTGACTTCAAATTATAGAGTACTACAAATCAACAGTGATAAAAATAGCATGGTATTAGCAAGAAAAATAAAAGACATCTGGATCAAAGGAATAGAATAGAGGATGTAAAAACCACTCAGAACACAGTCAGTCACTTGATCTTTGATAAAGGGGTCAAATCCTTATATGAGAAACCCAAAATATACATAAAGAGCAAAATAAGGGAGACAATAGGAAATAATGAGATTGATCTTTTGCATATGGACCAAGAAATAGAGGGAAAGGAGAGTGAGGGATGGGAAGGGAACTTTAAAAAATTAGGATGTGTTATGTACATGTACCAACTCCCCATGAAGAATGCAATCATTATGCACTACAAACATGTATTAATAAAAAATGTTGCTTGAAAAGTGTTACAATGGATATCATTTGCTTTCCTGAAATTAACTTTAATTCCAGTGTATTGGCAATATCATTTTATGAGCAAGATGACTTTTTGTTAGCCACTCAAGTTCATGTGACAAAACTGAAAAAAAAATCCACAGAAATTGCTAGTTCATGGAACTTTAAGTGCCATGATTTGACTAAAAGAGAAATGAGAATCCACCAGAGAAATTTCTAAACCCTGAATCCCTGCAGCTCATTGGAGACATTTTTATATAGCATCAGCACCCAGTTATTGGCTTTTGGGGAATAAGTGAAAACACAAATAACCTGTACATTTTGAGAGAAAGCAGCTGAAATTAATGGTTTTCTTGGACTTTTATATCTGACTCAGGATGAAATTTTGCTTCAAGTGATATGAAAATAATTTTCAAGAATAGAATCCCTTCTTTAAAACCTAAGGTGGTTGATATACAAATCATTTGTTCTAGGAAATAAGAGATCAGAGATCAAAGTGGCCAATGTAGAACAAGTATGCCTTTAAATGGATAAATTATAAATATACAGGCAAAGGCACATTAGACTTACTGTTACATGGTAAAACTTTGATGGAGGTAAAGTTCTTCATCATTTCAATTCCTATGTTGGACCTTCAAAAAATGGGAAAATAAGTTAGTCTAACATTTGTCCAGATGTAAGAGTAAGAATGCTTCACTGGCTTAGGTTGGTTGAACCACTCTTAACTCTCTGAAAAAAATTTTTCATTATTTGATCCATTTTTTTCTTTTAAATTTTTCTATTATTTATCAGTGCATATTAATTAGAGTAAAGGGTTTCATTGTAGCATTTTCATACATGCAATAACATATTTTGAACACATCCATTTAAGATATTTTTGGGAAGTAAATTGGTCAGAGGGTTGGAAAAATATCCCTAGCTGATAGTAGAGAATCTAGGAATCTAGAGACCTATAGTTTATTCAAACCCTCATCAACTGCCCCTGGTTCCCTGCAGTAGTGGAGACTGAATCTAGGCCCTTCACACTATGCTGTATCTCCAGCCCCTTTTTATTTGTTTATTCTGAGACAGAGTCTCACCAAGTTACTAAGTTACCCAGGGTTGGCTTGAACTTATGCTCCTCCTGCCTCAGCCTGCCAGAGTGCTGGGTCTATAGGCATGCAGCACCACATCTAGCTTCTTATCAACTTCTGCAATGCTCTCAAATTCAAGCATCCATCGGAATTAGCTGGAGTATTTGGTACAAATCAGATTGCTGAGCCTCATACTCCAGAAGTTCTGATTCAGTAGTTCTGGGATGAGGCTTAGGAATTTGGATTTCTAATAAGCTCTTGGGTGAAGTGGAAGCTACTAGCCCAGCGACATTATTGTGAGATTTCTGTCCTCGATTATTATGTTGCCTTTCTGCTCCTGTTTTATTCCACTGTACAACAATTTTCCTTGATTTTTCATCTCCAACTTACATCACCTACAGGACAAAGGCCAACCAGCCCACAATTTCCTATGAGTGTCTAACACTCCAGCTTCCTCTTCATCCATTCTTCACCCTCACACCTCTCCAGTTTTCCATGGTCTGCTAGCTCCTTGAGAGTAAGAATCAGGTCACTCTTACTCACTATAATATTCCAAGTGCCCAGTACAGTAAACATTGCCTCAGCATATCATTGCTAAGAACTGAGCTGGTGACTGTATCTAGCCAAATCGAATTTATTCTTTTACCATCCCCAACCTTACCTGAGATAGATGAAGAAGAATAAATGTTTGACCGGCTTCAAATTCCCACTAAGACAAATTTTAATCTTGTGCCAGAGGTAGATCTGATGGGAATCTCAGTAGGAAATCCAAAATTGGTTAACAAATTTAATAGTACATTAAAATTAGGATTAAAAATATGTACCGAGGCATTCATTTAACAATGTTTATCTTTGTACTTGGGGGGGGTACATTACATTTTAGAAAAGATCTGTAATGTTAGACCATATGTATCATTCCTGAAAGAACACTAAGGCATTTGTCACCATGACCCTAATATGCCCCTAAGGTGCCCCTAATATGCTCCTTTTGCAATCCCAAGTTTCTTACCCAGTCAAAGGGACATCGTAAGTGTGCCCAGATCAGATGTCTCAGTAAGTATTATCAGAGCAACACTGGGAACTGGGAAAACTAGCGTTATCTATAAAAACTGCCTTCCTCCCGTATGCTAAGTCAGCTGTTCCTTGGGATGTCGATCACACTATATAACAAAGCAAGCGAATGATGTCACTGCTGATGTGAACTAGGCTGCAAAACCCCTTTCCTTACAGAAATCTATGGAAGAAAGCATAGTCCAGCCAGTCACCACTGCACAAGCTGAGCACTTTCTGATGAATACTTGTCCAGCCCATCACCCCGGACCTCTGAGTGGTGCTGTCGTTGAGTACGCACACTTCATGAACTTGCTGAGCGACACTATGATAGAGTACGCGTCTCTTGCGGATTTTGCTGAGCAGTGTTGCTGTCGACTGTGCGTCCCGTGAGGGATTTCGCCAAAGCAGCACGGTTGAAGAGTATGTAGCTCTTGTGGACATTCCAAGAGCCACTGTTAGGCCCCTCTGTTTTCTTGTGGACCCTCTCCTGCTAGTATCAACTAACCCTGTCCTCTGTCCTTAGTTATAAACCCTATATTTCATAAGCCATCTCTGGGTATTTCTTAGTCTCTCAGGAGCCCACTCTGCTGCCCTAGCATAGCTGGACCATGGATACGACACCCAGTAGAAACTGTAAGAATTGCGGAAATCTGTAACCTGTAAGATGCCTCCTTACAAGATAACCTCGCTGACTCTCCTACCATGATTACCTGTGAAACTCTTAAAAAGAAAAAACAAAACCTTTTAACTTTAAAGATGTGAGTAGCTGAGAAGGTAACACTTCTATTTCCGATTCTGGGATTGCAAGACAGAACCCTATTTTTAAAATGTATTACTATATTATAAATGAAAGGGAAACAGGCTTAGTTCCGGGGTCATGGGGAAGAAAGATGTCAAAGATCAGGCTTGGGTCCAAGAAGGGGCCTTAGAGCTTAGCAACAGAATGGTCCATGAGAGTTCTTGGTTATCTAATCACCCTGCATATGCACTAAATCACATGTAAGTAGACTCAGATCTCTGTATCCGCATACTGAGGGAAAAAATTTTTAGAATGGAGCAGGAAGGAAATGGATCTAGGAAGATCTGAAATATGACTATTGGGAAGTAAAACACATTATCGTCATGAATACAGCCCATTTCAGAAGCTTGATTAGGGCTCAAAATATATGAAGATCTGCCACAACAGCAATTTTGGATTTCCTAAGATATAGCCAGGAGACTGTGCCAGAATGTTTCCTCCAACCCAGGCTTCAAAGAAGGCCACCTCTAGAGGGCTGGTGAAGTGGCCAACAGGAAGAATGAAATCGGGCACAAGTGACCTCCATGCTGATTTAAGACATGATTCTGAGACCTTTAAGATCAGAATGCTTATCTGTGTCTCCATGATCATTTTTCCTTTGCTTATTAATAAAAATTTTATTTGAAAAACTCAGTATCTTTTGGATGAGCCATAGGATAAAGGTATATTTACATATCTTGATGAGAAAATCAGTAAGTGAAGGTAAGGTAAAGGTAGAAGGGAAATCCTAATTTCCAGGATGTTATTCTATCCAATTTGCTCTTCTGAACGTGTGCCAGAAAACTAAAGCATGTGTGTAGCAGCAGTTCCCAAATTGTGGAACCAAAATCTCCTAAGTGACCCATAAAGTATGCGTTCTGCAGTCAAAGAAGTTTGAAAAATATGTTATCCCTACTTGAAAGTATTAAATTTTCTGAGAAATCCTGCTGCAAAGAATCCTATTTAATCACTATCTTATGCATTCCACTTATTCTTTCATTCAGCAGCCATTCACCACTTCTTGGAGTCACGTGATGGGACTGCGAGACATACTATTGGCCCTAAAGGCGTCCTGATACCAATAGAAGCCCTCTGAGGCCCTCCTTCTCCCACTCACGGTTCTTGGATACTCCAGCGTGCTCTTGCCTCAGGTTCTACCCCCTCTCTTGAGAATGGATTTTCCTCAAAATTCACATGGCTTTCTCCTTCACTTCATTCAGGTTGCTGCTCAAGAGGGCCTTACTTGATCATCTTTTTGATATAACATCAACCATCACATTTGAATCCTTTGCTCTAATGACTTTCTGCCAAAAATCTATTTCTTGTCTTTCTATCCCTTAAAATGCTAATTTCTAACTCCTAGGGCTGTGTCTGGAATATAGAAGGTGCTGACTATTTACAAGTTGAATGAAAGTGAAAGTACAGTTATTGTTTCTCAGAGGTTAGATTTTAGCTGACTATATTAAAATACATTGAAATTTTAATGGTGTAATAAGTGTTATGTTGGGAAGGAACAAAATGCAATGAAAGAATATAGCACTAGTAGATACTTCAGCGATATGGAATGCTTCCTGGAGGACTTGACTCTGAACCAAGGGCTGTCAAATTCCAAAGCCGAGAGAAAATATTGTCCATTTGTAGAATAAAATGGGTTCAAGTTGACTGACAAAAAGCAAAGCAGCATACCTGTGAGACAAGAGCCTACACAATTAGGCAACTCTTTGTAAATATAATAGAGTTAGAATTTATTTCCCCCTACAGCCAAGGGGTCATATTAAGACTTTTTGGCAAAGAAAAGTAAAAAGGACATTTGCATTTCAGAAACATTAGTTTAAGTGCAGTGTAGAAAACAGCTTGAAAGAAATATGAACAGGGGCAGAGAAACCAGATGTGGAGATTTTCACATAATTTAATTGAGGTATGATGATAGCTTATTCAAAGATAGAGATAACAGATAGACTGTAGTTGACAATTTACAGAATTTGATGATTCATTGAATTAAAGGGTAAAGTAAACTGAGTAATGATACTGTTCCCACTTCTTTGACATACCCTTTATCAATACTGCGTAGGATTAGTATTCCATGTAACACATTATAGTAAAAGCAAGTTTGTAAAAATTACTGAATCTGGAAGTATTACAAACAACATTGAAAAGCAAAAGGTATATACTACGTACAGAACTTCACTGGTTATGTTACTTTTAGCGAATAGTTCTATAGGTGACCTCATGGGTCTTATGAGCATACTGCTGGCTGAGCTGACTGGTAAGGTTGGATCTGATTATAATTCAGTCAACATCAGTTGACATAAGACAGCTTGATTAGAGTTTGGTCTGATTAAAAGTCTACCTTCCTATTGTCCTTATTATATTTGAAGGCAGGTTTACCTGTGGAAAAGTCTCCATTCTTCCTTGCTAAGATAGGAAATGTCTCTGTTCCTGGTGCTCATGTGGGTCAGGGCCTCACAGGGAATGTGTGGAGGCCTCACACAGTAGAAGGCTTCTTGGTCTCGAGCATCCAGGTACTGGCACGATTCAGCACTTGAGTTAAGGGTCAAGCCACATTCAGAAAGGACTTGGGAAGTGCCATTGATGAACCGGCCTGTGAAGATCACCCTGTCGTAGCCTTGGTTCCTTGCCCTCCAGAGAGCTGATGCCCCTTCACTGGGGTGCATGAGCAGGACAGACAGGGAGACCTGGCCCTCCCAGAACAGAGTGAAGCTGACAAGGTAGGTGCCGTTGTTGAAGTCTGTCACCTTTCCTGATGCACCTGCCTTCAGGCCTTCGGAGGACATCCTGGCCTTCAGGAAGTCCCCACCATATTCCTTCCTGCGTCCCAGGTGGTCTCTCACCTCCAGCAGGACTTCCAGCTGGTCCCCCCTGCAGTACCTGTCTCGAGGGTTGAGGATGGTGGCCACACTGTGTGCAGCGCTGGTGGTGGCATTCAAATGGGTGAAGGGTCTGGGTGGGATCAGCTGGTCCATTTTCTCCAGGATCTCCCTGATTTTCAGTTCAATTTCTGTTGGTGAAACTGTTGGGTTCTGAAATGTTTCAGAGTGTGGAAACTTTTTGAAGATGCTCCATTGTTTCAGGATGATGGGGTTTCTCAAGTGGAGCAACAGCTGAAGTATTGAGGGGGAAAGGATATATTCATTATATACACATATATATATATATATTCACAGCAGACAATACAGCTTGCTTTTCAGTATAAATTAGTGTGGTTCATTTTATATGTGTAAGCATGATGAAATTATCAGAAATTGATTGTAACTAGGTTTCGCTTATGGTTCTACAGAAATTAATTTCCACATAGTGTACCCTCCTCTACTGCCAGTGGATGATTTCTTTTGGATGTTATTGACTTAAACAATTTACTTGATATAATGAATACATATTATTTCATTATCAATTTTTAAATTATTGCCTTTTTATAAAGATCGTGTACCCATTTTTTATAAAATGTGGGGGAGTGGTGTCTCATTAGTCATTGTAGCAATGTCTGTTTCTTACCTAGAGTGCTGTACTAGGAAAGATTTGCTCAAATGAAACGTTTATTCACCTGACAGTAAATTCTATCATATGAACCTGCACGGCGGAGTAACTGGAGGAATTGATTAACACCAGTCTAAAATCTGTTCAGTTCCTGTCACAGTCACATCACAGACGCACATTTAACCAGTGGACACTTATGACAACAGACTAAAACAACATGTGGGAAGCCAGGTTGGAAACCTACCCTTGTTTGTTCATTGATTTGTTTGTTTGTTTGTGGTGGTCCTGGGGATTGAACTCAGGGCCTTTGCACTGAGTTACATCCCCAGCCCTTTTATTAAAAAAATTATTTTGAGACAAGGTCTCCCTAAGTTGCTAACCTGTCCAGACTGGGCTAGGATTTGGAATTCTCTTAACTCAGTCTCCCAGAACCAAAGGATTGCAGACCTGTGCCACTACACCCTGCTGACTTGTTTGTTTTTGTTCTGTTTTATTTTGTTTTCTCATAGCCAACTGCTATTTGATGTTTGTACAGAAAAGATGGAAGTCCAAGTATATTATTTCCTGTGTCATAACAGTTGTCAAAGATTTCTCTGAGACAGCCGGGCATACTGGTGCACACCTGTAATCCCAGCACTCAGGAGGATCGCCACAATTTCAAGTTCAGCATGGGCTACAAAGTGAGTTCGAGGCCAGCCTGAACTCAAAAAGAAAATTGTAAAAAAAAAATGATTTTTCTGGAGCAAGATATTTAATTATGTCAAAATTATTTTATAATATAATATGATACATATCACAATCTAATAGTTAGATAGCCACATGAATTAAAGATTCACAGAAATTCACCTTTTGATTTATGACTTTGATAGCTGCCTGCTTACCAGGAGAAAGGAATACTCCTTAGATAATTCAGTTGGCTAAATCTCCCTTACAAAATTCACCAATTTAAATATTTTTTGTAAAATTATAGAATGTTGTCAAAGAACGTATTTTCAAATTTGACAGGTGAAAATGGGAATTATTTATTTATTAATTATATTTAATTTATTTATTCTAATTTCAGTGTTTCGGTATTCTAATTTCAACTTTATTTTCCTTCAAATACTTGCATTTTTCTCTTCTGAATTGCCTATTTCCTTTGTCCAGTTTTTTGTTTGGTCTTTGATGTTTTCATTTCTCTATTGATACTAGATTTTCACGCACTAGCCATCTTAACATTTAATCTCTCAGTTTAGCAGAAAAATATTTTTACCACTTCATTACTTGACATTTCAAAAGAATTTAAACTGGATGTGGTTGTACAAGCCTATAATCCCAGCACTCTGAGAGGCTAAGGCATCCAATAACAAAATTTAAAAATAAAAGACAGAGGGAGAAAGAGAGAGAGAGAAAGAGAGAAAAGAAGAAGGGGAAAAAGAAGAAGAGGGGGAGGAGGAGACTAGGAGGAGGAGAAAGAGGAAGGAGAAGATGGAGGAAGGAAGGAAGGAAGGAAGGAAGGAGAAAGAGATGGAGATGAAAGAGGAGGATAGAGGAAGGGAAGGGAAGGGAAAGGAAAGGGAGGGAAAGGAAAGGGAAGGAAAGGAAAGGAAAAAGGAAGTAAGGGCTGGGGATATAGCTCAGTGTGAAAGCCCTGAGTTCAATCCCAGCACTGCAAAAATTAATTAATTAATTAATTAATTAGAAGTATTTAATACTTATAGTTGAAGCATTAAAAATAATTTTGTGATTTACTTTTATTGCTTGTAATTTTAGGCTATTCTTCACTTTTCTAAATATTTAATTCTATTTTTTCCATAGTCTCTATGATCTGATTTGTCACTATTTTATTCTTTTGGCTATCTAGATTCAGCAAAGTGGATGAAAAGGTCTACTTCACCAACTATTGAGATAAACACCAGCTATTGAGATAAACTTTGTTTTTATTGATCTTAATAATGACAACTTATCTAAGGATTAATTATTACCAAGAAATTATAAAAGTAAGACACACAAGTGCCATTTGCAACTAATAAAACTATATTCTTAGAAAGCCCAATTTCAAGAGAGGAGTAAACATGTAAATTTACCTTACAAAAAGTGAATAATTTAACATATACAGAAGTAGAGCTCCATGAGTACATAAGAGATTGTAACTAATTTAGGAAAAGTTAAGAATGGCTTCCCAGGGAGAGGAGAATGGGGAGTTATTGCTTAGTGGTTGCAGAATTTGTGTTTGAGATGATAAAGGATTTTTTAAATAATTTAATCGTTCTTTAATTGGCAAAATTATATAGTTATGGCATATAATGTGATGTTTTGACATGTTATACATTATGGCATAATTAAATCAAGTTAATTAACATATTTATCACCTCATATAGTAATCTTTTGGGGGGAACATTTAAAATCTACTCTCTTACCAATGTTTAAGTATATAGTAGATTATTGTTAACTAACTATAGTCACCATGCTGTGCAATAGACCTCCAGAATTTATTCATCCTGTCCAACTGAGACTTTGTACACTATGACCAACATCTTCCTGTCCCCCTCAATAACCCACCTTTACCCCATAGTAATAACCATTTAACTTTTTGCTTCTACATTCAACTTTTTTAGATTCTCCATGCTGTGTAAGTGATATCATGTAGAATAGCGCTTATTTTGCTGGTCTGGCTTATTTCACTGAGCAGGTACTCCAGTTTCATCCATGTTGTTACAAATAGCAGGATAACTAATATTAAAATGTGTGTGCAACACATTTTCTTTGTCCATTCAGTCCTTGATGACTATTATGAATAATGCTGCAAGAACACAGAAGTACAGATCTCTCTTCAACATACTGATATTCTTTCCTTTGGATAAATACCCAAAAGTATAATTGCCAGATTATATAGTAATTCTATTTTTAATTTTTTGGGACTGTCCATATTGTTTCCACAGTGGTTATACTAATTTACATTCTTACCAATAGTGCCCAGAGTTTCCTTTTCTCCCCAACCCCACCAACACTTACCTTTAGTTTTTTATAATAGCCATTCTGGCACATGTAAGATGATATCTCTTTATGATTTTAATTTGCATTTTCTTAGTGATTAGTGCTGTTGAGTTTTATATACCTTTTGGTCATTTACATGTCTCCTTTTGAAAACTATTCAACTGTCTGTTCAACTCCATGGACATGATATCTTTCCATTTATTTATGTCTTATTTAATGTCTTTCATTAACATTTTAAAATTTTCATTCTCTAATAGATTATTTGTTTCCTTGCCATTGAGTTTTGAGATTCTTATGTATTTTAATTATTAACTCCTTATCCAGTGTACATCTTGCAAATATTTTCTCCCATTCCATAGGTTGTCTCTTCATTATGTTGACTATTTCCTTGGCTGTACAGAAGGTTTTGGTGCGATCCCATTTGTCTTATTTTGTTTTGATTTCTTACCTTTTGGGGATCAAAAGCTAAAAATCTTTGCCAAGATTTCTTTGTTAAGAAACTTTTACCCTATGTTTTGTTGTAGCATTTCACAGTTTTAGATCTTACATTTAAGTCTTTAATCCATTCAGAGTTGACTTTTGTACATGGTATGAGATAAAGGTCCACTTACATTCTTTTGTATGTGGATTTCTACTTTTTCCAACATCATTTATTGAAAAGACTATCCTTTCCCCACTTTATGTACTTGGCATCTTCATAGAAGATCAATTGGCCATAAATGCATGGATTTATTTCTGGACTTTCTGTTCTGCTTCATTGGTATTTATCGGTTTTTATGCCACTACCATACTATTTTGATTATTACAATTTGTAGTAAGTTTTGAGATCAGACACTGTAATGTTTCCAGTTTTGTTATGTTCAGTTATTCAGGAATTTTATGGTTCCATACATATTTTGGCATTATTTTATACTTTTTTAATGTTTTATGAAAAATATCTTTTGAATTTCGATAGGGTTTACATTGAATCTGTAGTTCATTTTAGGTAATGTGGACACTTGAATTATATTAGCTTTTATAAACAATGAGAATGGATATATTTCCATTTATTTATGTCTTCTTCAATTTATTTCATTAATGTTTTGCAATTTTCAAAAGGTCTTTTACTTGCTTGGTTTAATGTATTCCTAAGAAATTTACTTATTCCAGTGCTAATGTACATGAGATCACTTTTTGGTTCCTTCATTGGGTAGTTTGTTGTTAGTGTATAGAAATGTTACTAATTTGTGTATGTTGATTTTATATCCCTTAAATTTACTGAATTATTGGTTCAAACAGGTGTTTTGGTGAAGTCTTTGCAGTTTTCCGTATATAAGATCATGCCATCTGCAAACAGGAACAATTTAACATCATTCTTTCCAATACAGATGTTTTTATTTATTGTTTGCTTGTTTTTGTATAATTGCTCTGGCTAAGACCTCCAGTATTATGTTGAATAGAAGTAGTAAGAGTGGGCAACTTTGAGTTATTTCTAATCTTAGAAGAAAAGCTTTTAACTTTCCCCCCTACCTATGATGTTAGCTGTGGGCTAGTCATACATACATGGCCTTATTATGTCAAAGTACATTCTTTTTACCCAATTTGTTAAGACTTATTGTCATGGAAGGATGTTAAATTTTGTCAACTTTTTGTGTATCTGTGGGTATGATTACACGGGTTTTGCCATTCATCCTAGTAAAGCGGCATATATATTTCCTTAGTGAGTGACTGATTGATTAGTGTGTGTTGAACCCTGCTTGTAGCCCTGGAATAAATCATATTTGATCGTGCCAGTGATCCTTTTAATGTGATGCTGAATTTAGTTAGCTAGCATTTTGTTGAGAATTCTTACATCTATATTCACCAGGGATACCGGCCTGTAATTTTCTATTCTTCTAGTGTACTTGTCAGGCTTTGGTATCAGTGTAATGCTAGCTTTGTAAAACAGGCTTGGGAGTATTTATTCCTCTTCAACATTTTTGAGAGAATTAGAAGAGCTCATATTAATTCTCTAAATGTTTGGTAGAATTCAGCAGTTAAGTCTTCAGGTCCTGAGCTTTTCTTTCAATTTTTTTTCTGGTGCTGGGAAGTAAACCCAGGCCCATTCCACTGAGCTCATTTCCAGTTCTTTTTAAATTTTTTTTTTTTATTATTTTGAAACAGCCTCAAGTGGCTAAGTGGCCCAGGCTGGTCCCAAATTTGTGAGCCTTCTGCCTCAGTTTCCCAGAGTACTGGGATTACAGGCATGTGCCACCATACCTAGCGCATAGGCTTTTCTTAATGAAAGAGGTTTTCTTGATAAAAGAGGGTTTTCTTCCTAAATTATTACTCTGATCAATTTTATATTTCTGCAGACTTGTTAGGTTGTATATGTCTAAAAATTTATCCATTTCTTCTAGTTTGTCCAATTTGTTGGCTTATAATTTTTCATGCTGCCCTTTTATAATCTTTTGTATTTCTGTGGTATCAGTCATGACATAACCTTTTTAAATTTCTGATTTTATTTATTTGAGTCTTGTCTCTTTTTCTCTTAGTCTAGCTAACCATCTGCATTTTTAAAAAATGCTAGCTTTATATGGGAGTCTGATTTAGGGTTAGTGTTTAAACATCATATTGTCTCTCTGGTGTGAGAAACGTAAAGAGTAAATAAGTTCTAAAATGTACAATAGATATTGTGAAATAGAAGAAATTGTTCAAAAGGAAAAAGGAACTAGAAAGGGTGAAAGGGGAAAGGACAGTAGGGAAAGGGGAAAAAAGTGCAAGTCAGTTATACTATTAGTGTCTCTTAGTTCATTAAAAAGAAAAATTTGTGCTAATATCAATTGGAGAAATTTTTATGCCCCTATCTTGTACCCTAAGCAACTACTTTAAAGATAACAACATGTAATGTATTAACTATTGTCATTCTCCTATTATTTTGTTATGAAACTTTGTTTTACATTTTTTCCATAAAATAAAAAAGTGTAAAAAAAAAGCTAGCTTCTAGTTCTGCTGTTCTTTACTATTGTTTTTCTAGTATACAGAAATGAATGAGACAGATAATAGAAAAGCAATTTTTTTAAAAACTAGGAGCTAAATGTAGTCAGAAGACAGAAGCAGAAGAGGAACAACTAGAGAGACGGCAGCACGAGAAGGAGCCAGCCCAATGTTGCTGGCTTTCGAGATGGAAGATCCATGAAAAACAGACTGTCTAGAAACTGGAAAGGGCCAGGAAATAAGACTTTTGTCCCCCAGGGCCACCTGCAGAAGAGGTTGCACTCTGCTAATCTCTTAATGTCAGCCCAGTGAGATCCATTTCAGAATTTTGACCTCCAGATATGTAAGATAACAAATTTACATTGTTAAAGCTACCAAAGCTGTGGCAATCTGTTACAGCAGCAATAGAAATGAATAGAAATGAATGTAACAGTGGTTTAAAAGTCTTCAATAGTTTCAACATCTATGTTATCTCAGGGTTGGAGAATATTGTCTATTTTTTCTCAACTTGTGATTTTCCTAGTTCTTCACAAACTGTATAATTTTAGATCATATTCTAGATGTTTCAAATATTATGATTTGAGATCCTGAGAATCATTTAAACCCTAAGGATAATTTTTTTTTTTTGAATCCCTACTTTTGGTCCTCCAGCCAAAAATGTGGGGCAAAAGTTTTCCCAGCCTAAAAGAAAAACTTAACGTACTTCCCTGTACCACCTGAGAAAAGGCAGGAATATTTGAACAAGCCCTGCAAAGGTCAGCTGAGCACCACGTTCTGTTCTCAACCCTAAAGGGAAATACAGGTTAGATAAATTCATATATAGTGAGAATAAGGCATATAAACTTCAACAGAATATAGTAAAGGAAAAAAATTAACATTTTATTCTGAGATAATTGTAGACTTACAGGCAATTGTCAGAAATAGTAGAGAAATCTCATGTGCCTTTTACCCAGTGTACCCAATAGTAACATCTTGCAAAACTGTAATAAAATCACAACCTACATATTGACACTGATATGGTGAAGGAAAAAAAAAAAAAAAAAAAAAACATTTCCCTCATACTTCCTTCTTATATCTTAACCCCTGGCAACCAGTCACTTATTCCTTCTCTGTGTCTATAATTTTTTCGTGGCAAGAATATTGTGGAACAGAATCACATAATACATGAGCCATAAATATGAGCAAGCAAAACCAGAGTTTGTACAAGACACTTAATATTAGACAAAAAGGAGGCAATTTTCTTTAAAACACTCTGGTAGGAGCAGGACCAGAGTCAGCACCAAGTGCTCAATTTCATGTTTAGCCCAATTTCCCTATTCTTTTAGGGAATTTCTCTATCACACACACACACATTGCTATGTTGAATATTTATGCCTCCCCCTCAAAAAATTCATATGTTGAAGTGTTAAGGTACTAGGAATGGTATGGTATTAGGAATTAGGGCCTTTGGCAAAGTGATTAGGTCATGAAAGGAGAGCCCTCATGAATAAGATTAGAACTCTTATAAAGCATCCCCCCAAAAAAAACAAAAAATAAAAAGACCTCAGAGAGCTTTTTGCCTCTTCTACCATTTGAGGACATGGTGAGAAAATGATCATCTATACTCAAGAACTAGGGCCTCACCAGCCACTGAGTCTAGACTTTCCTTTCCTTTCCTTTCCTTTCCATTCCTTTCCTTTCCTTTGTGTGTGTGTGGGGGGGAGGTACCGGGGATTGAAACCAGGGCTTTCTTACTAAGCTATATCCAAGAGCTTATTTTATTTTTTATTTTGAGACAGGGTTACGCTAAGTCACTAAGTTGTCCAGACTGGGCTCAAACTTCTGATCCTCCTGTCTCAGCCTCCCAAAATGTGGGAGTTACTGTCATACACCACCATGCCTGGCTCTGGACTTGATCCCGGACTTCCCAGCTTTCAGAAATGTGACAAATTAATTTCTACTGTTTGTAAAACACATAGTTTATGGTACTGTTAGAGCAGCCCAAACAGACTAAAAGAAAGGTGTTGTACTCAAATGTACTCACACATTTCTCTTATGTGTGTATAGATATATTTTAAAACTCTATACTTTTTTCAGAAAATCCTAAGATCTTTTGCTTTCCATGATACATCTGACCAAATGTCACCTATCATTACATAATGCTCCTCTTCTCTGTCATTTTCTCAGCGATTGGTTTTTTTCATTCCTTATCAAAGATTTCGAAGAACTTGGCTTATGCTTTTCTTCAGCACTAAAAGTCCTGACATCCTCCAGATAGACTTCAGCGTTCACGGAGGCAGATCTTACAGACCTACAGCTCTTTGTTCATGAGCCTTCTCAGACCTTTAAGAGCAGTCATAGGGCAAATCAACTTCTTGCTAAATGTAAATGTAGCCACACCTTTTCTTTCCTATTTTTTACGTTTTTATTAGCTTTTTCCCATAAGAATTTAGATATGTTACGATGTCTCCCATATGGAAGAAAGAAAATCTTTGCGCTTCCTAGTCTCCTGTTGATTAAATGTCTCAAGAGTTCTCTTCCAGCCCTTTTCTCAATTGCTCTCCTATCACTCGCTTTTCAGCCTAGTACTAGTTCTGGTCCACAGGGTTTATCAGTAAACCGTTTCCTTCTCACTTTACAGTGCAAACAAGGAAATGTGTTAGACTCCAAGCCTTCAGCTGCCATTTTGTATTCTATTTTTTTTTAATTTTTATTTTAAAGAGAAAAAAATAGAACAAAATTTCAAAACAAGTTAGTAGGAGGGTAACAATGGTTAATACATTGTATATTGTTATCTTTAAATTAGTTACTCAGAGTACAAAACATAGGCATTCAATTGTCCAAACCATATTATACTACTCAGCATAAAGAAGGATAAACTGGAGACTTTTATAGGTAAATGGATGCCACTCGAGACCATACTTATAAGTGAAATAAACCAGATCCACATGTGTAAACATCGTATTGTCTCCCTAGTGTGAGAAGCTGAAAGAGTAAATAAGATCCAAAATGCACAACAGATATTGTAAAACAGGAAGAAACTGTTCAAAAGGAAAGATATTTGTATTCTAATGCTCCCAAATATACTTTTCTAAGCCGGGTCTTTCTCAGCCTCAGATCTGTATATTCAAAAGGCTGTTGAAGCAATGTCATCCATTTGGATGACTTTAAAAACCCCAAACCAACCTAGACTTTTTAATATATAAATTTGTCTTTTGTTCTTCAAAACTATTTCCCCTACTCTTGTCTATACTTCAGTAAATGGAACCACCAGCCATGCACTTATACAAACCTGGAGTGCAATGC